>OX637696.1:13316176-23316176 GCA_951802165.1 Adalia decempunctata | reverse complement strand
AAAATTATTAAAAAGTATGAAGAAATAGATTGATAGTGTGTGTTGAAATCCCAATTGGATACCAACGAACTTTCTGGCATGACCTATATTCAAATAAAAACAATTATGATCTCAAAAACAGATGAGATTTCATTACTCAATTGACTTAACTCTAAATGTATGACCAGATGTTCCTTACATCACCGACAAAATCGGAGAATAATAAAATAGTTTTATCTCCTTACACAAAGTTCGCCTACATAAAATATCCCAACTGACCCTAAATCGAATAATCATTCGTGAATTTTGTCATTTATCGTCGAGAAGACAGCCTATTTTGCCCACACATTTCGATAAGAGATGAACTGCGTATGAACCCCTCAGAAAATTTTGTTTATCCGGCTAAATTCAGCTTCCGGGCTTGAACGTCATTAATCCAGTTTATATGCACATGTGGACTAAAATAACTTCTCCAATACATTTAAGTTCATTGATCCTTCAAAATCAATCAGTTTCTGAACGAAAAAATGAGAAAAAATATCGATACTCAAAATATTAAAATTCATGTTTGAATTCGAATCAATTCAATAAATTATTTACATTATACATATATTTAAAATTTTTCCGAATCCTTTGAAATTAAAATTTTTGGTAATCATGACTCCCAACGAAAAATTCAAATTTCTCATTCCCACAATAACTAAAAGAAAAATCCTCACCTTTCTCCAAATCGGCAGAAATCGAAACGAGACATGCCGCCAAAACTAACAAACCGGCAACAGCCTTCATATCTTCTCTTTGATTCACCAAAAATTATACCTAAACACTCATAAGTTATGTTATTCTAATCATACTATGGCACACTTGCAGCAAAAACCTCTAGTTACTTCAACAAAGAGCTTGAGCCGAATGTCAAACCCAAATTCTATCCGACGTGAGGGACCAGTTTCTTGTAAGTCCAGAACGCAACGTTGCCAGATTTTAATCGTTTTAAAGGACGAATGTGTCATCGGATTCTCGCTTCCTGTGAATTATGCAAGCGGAGAACAGGGAAATTGTGCATAGTGCATTTTCTCTTGGATCTCCTTGAACGAATACGATTGCTTGTATGAGAGTTTACTTTTTTCCAAAATGTCATTTATCATATTTCTTTTCTCAATATAAGGAGTAAGGAGCTCACGGACGTCGGACGGCCTGACGAACAGAATTGATTTTCACCACGATATTTGGGCAAAACGATAACGTTCTTGTCGCGCAAAATTGTGTACTCATTGTGGTTTTTGAATCTTTCGGTTTTGAATTTCCGAAAGAAAAAACCAAATAAGCAAGGTCGAATATAGATCTTTACATTTGACCTTGCTAATTTGGTTTTTTATTAACCGAGATTCAAAACCGAAAGATTCAAAATCCTCAAAGAGTGCACAATTTTGCCTTTATTTTGAACAAGGAATCACCCTTCGAAATCTTTCCCATCTATTCAGAAACACACTGTATTCTATTCTCGTTTTATTTATCGCCGGTTGTTAAAAGCCTGTTAAAATTCTTTTTCGCGGGTAGTTGTTACTACTGCCTTCTATACTCACGCGGAGTTCGGTAGTCTTCTATGGTTTATTTCGTTTTACGAATTGTTATGGATAAATCTGTCCTACATTTTTTATTACAATTGGAATTCATAATGATTACGCTTAATCAGCTTCATTCAAAGTCCGTATACAGGGTGTTCCTAAATTGAAAGTAAAGGGTGGCCAGATTTCGATGGTTTAGTACTACAACTCATAAACTATAACAGATAGAGAAAAAGTAAGATATATGTCATGTTCTCTTTTTTCGAGAAACATAAATTGCTGAAAACCCCAAGTTGCTACGGCGTCTAGTTTCCGAGATACAGGTCGATTTTGTTATTTGGTCCATTATTGTAATTGACTATATAACTTCCGTATTATAAGATCTGCGTTCTCGGAATGAATCCATCTTTGGGGCACTTTTTTACTGCTTTTCATCGGTGCTATTGAATTTTCTGTATCTGCTCAAATTTCGGAGCTATAACAAAATTTTTTTTCAAATGGAAACCATAGTGGGAAATGATATTTCCAAATTGACCTTTCTTCAAAGATTTCAGGAATATATATCATGATATACTTCCGAGTTCACTATATGTATATCGAAAAAACACTTTGCGTTCAATAAAATCCAAGCAGGCTTTGATTATCTTCCTTCAAAACTGAGGCGGTCATAGAATTCCAGGTCTTATTGATTTTCACTTGTCAAATTCAATTCAGTTTCATCATTGTTGTATCGTCTTGCGCTTCTAAAGTTCTTATAAGGTCATATATAGAATTCGATATCTCACAATTATTGTAAGCTGCCAAATTCAATCAGGAAATATTAGCTTTATTATTACTCAGACCAAACTTGTTGATTCTAGAATGATTCATCTGCTAAATTGAAAAAAGGAAAGCATTTAAATAGTTAGATGAAACAAAAGCCATCAGATTGTTCTTTAGCCTTGTGAATATACTTTTCTGCGGCAGGATATCTATCAGAATATATTTGAGATGCATTATCAGCGCCTTAATTTGCTTGTATAAAACATTCTAGCATATTATATTTTTATTAGTTCTGGTAAGGCATGATGTGATATAAAAAAGAATTTAAGAAGCGCCAGACATCATGAAACTGAGTTGAATTTGACAAGTGAAAATCAATAAGACCTGTAATTCTATGACCACCTCAGTTTTTAAGGAAGATAATCAAAGCCTGCTTGGATTTTATTGAACGAAAAGTGTTTTTTCGAAATTTTCGATATAAAGTTAACTATCATGATATATATTTCTGAAATCGTTGAAGAAAGAAAGGTCAATTTGGAAATATCATTTTCCACTATGGTTTACATTTGAAAAAAAAAAGTTTTGTTATAGCTCCGAAGTTTGAGCAGATAGTCAATTATAATAATGGATCAAATAACTTGGGGTTTTCAGCAATTTATGTTTCTCGAAAAAAGAGAACATGACATGTACCTTACTTTTTCTCTATATGTTATAGTTTAGGAGTTGTAGTACTAAACCATCGAAATCTGGCCACCCTGTACAAACGAAAAGGGGAGATTCCTTAAGTAAGTTTAAGAAAAAAAGTCCCATGAACATGGGGTCGCAAACGTTTCGTTTTCGAGATACAGGGTGTACAAGATGTACTAGGGAGAATTTTGAACATTATGAAAACAGGTGGATTGGACGGGGTGGACATCATTGAAAGCCGGCCAGATTCCCTGACCTAAATAGTTCAGATTTATTGTTATACTAACTGGATTTTTAAGACAATTTTGATTCTTCTGATGATTTCGAGAGAATCATTTTTTTTCTCGAAATTGATAGCAGATACGACAAATTAACAAGAGACCATAAAGTTTTGTATTACAATAAAGTTTCTTTCTACAATTTTTCAAATTAACAGTTTCTCACCGAAAAAAGTTCCGGAGGAAAACAGGTGACAGTGTTCCAGAAAAATTATGACCCTGTAGATCTGCTATCGAAATTGCCATGTCACGTGGTGAGAACTCTCAAATGTAATATCTGTGCCAAATTTCAGTTGGATATCTTGTGAAGTGTAGATTGTAGATACTATGAGGAAAAACTTGAAAAAATTTCAAACTTCAACACTCTGTATCTCGAAAACGAAACGTTTGCGAGCCCATGTTTATGAGACTTTTTTTCTCAAACTTACCTAAGGAATCTCCCCCTTTCGTTTGTACGTTAAATTTAGGAACATCCTGTATATGATTAGTGCAGTGCTTTCAAATGAGGTTCAGGTGTAGTGGAAGATTTTTCTCTGTTCGATCATCAACAGCTTCAACAAATCTCAACATAGCACATAAAAAAGAAAAATGTAGTCTGAAAATCGTCGTTTAGGTCTGAGAGAGATAGCTACTGAAATTTTTGGTTTTAATAACGCGATACCGCTAGTCTTGATATCTCTTAAACAACTCGCTCCTGCGACTTTGTCTGTCCAAAACTCAAATTACCACTTCAGTTTATGGAAGACATGAAAGAGAATGCGCGAAGAGAACTGATTACGATTCCAGAAATTGCGTTCAAAAAATGTCTGGATCACAAAATAAAGAGAAAAATGAGCAATCGGAGAATTATATCATAAAAATGTATTGATGAGGAGTTAATTAGATATTTTCCACTACGATTATGAACAAGAAAGCATACTGAAATTCATGAAAATGTCTCACCTAAATTCGAATTCTCCTCTTCGGCGATTTTGATCACAAATTCTTCTTCTTCGCATTTTTGGTCACCTCCAAGTTTCTCGCAATGCTGCCCAATGCAACCTTAAACAGAATAATCTCTCACTCCAAGATTCAATAACTCTAAGTACACTCCCATCTCACCTGTAACGATGCTCACGAATATAAACAATGTAAAGTGTCTGAAGCGCACCATGTTAACTGTTCAAGTCTACAATTCACTTTGCGTCTTGAAATTACTTCGAGGAATATTACTCGGTAAAAATTATTCGGCCGAAAAATTGGTTTTACCAACGTCGATTTCGGACCGAGTAGGGCATGTGGAACAAATTGCTAACTTCTGGTCCCAGATCTGATTTGTGTTTGGGAGGTGAAATCTAATATTGTTGGTAGGAGAATCACCGTTGTTTTTATTGTTAATTTTCTATTCATTTGAAAAACGAACACTGTGGTTCGATTATACGTTGATTATTGTGGTCTACGCTGATCTCCATCGAATACCGATCATTCTTCTTGTAGAAAATGAAACATTCCGCTCTATTTTTACTTTATTCTTATAATTGGTAATCATTTTAGGTTCCAAGTGAATTGGAAAATAAATTACTGTCATGCGATTTTCCAAAAAGCTTGGCTTGATTTTTCTTCAAGAAGAGACTACTATTTCCTTTTCATTAGGACCCCCTGCACACTGGCGGACACAGGGGGGCATGAGGGCATGGCCCCTCCCTTGCACCTCAAAATTGAAAATAATCCCTTTATTATAGTAGTCCCAAAACGTTGGTAAAAATTTCTATCTTTTTATGCCCCCCCCTGAAAAAAAACCATGGTCCCCCCCTGAAAAACTGTCTGAATCCGCCAGTGGCATGAATAAAAACTGATATCGTTGCCAGGAGGTAATCTTTCATTTTTTCAGGACCAATTCAATTCTCACTCGGAAGAACATTTTCAATTTTTTTTCGTGAAATGGGGCCCCTTTTCGTTTCAGGACCCCTAGACAGTTCCCTACTCTGCCTTATGAATAAACCACCCCTGCTGCCTCTCACCTGTGGTCCAGAAAAACAAAACTTTTATGCGATAAAAATGTCGCTCTGCTATGCAGTGTTTCAAGCTTATCCATTCTTATCGGGACATCCTGTATCATGTAAAATTCGTATTCTCGATTACACAAGAATTTAATGTGTTTAATCGATTCATCGTCATTCCTTCAGAAAATCCCATTTTGAACAAATTTGGAAATTCCGGAATTTCGAGGTAATTGATATAAAATTATGCTGTTTCCATAATGAGATGTGTCCTTGCAGTAGAGACAATACATAACTTCATTGGGGAAAACTATCATTTTTATAATTATTGCTCTGATGATTAAAATGCTGACAATAGTGACAATTAAAATTTGTGGATTAGATTATAGAGGTGGGCTACTTAAGCCCATCGCGATCCTTGCAAGTCTATTGTGATCCCCTCTTTATCTATTAAATTACCTGCATTAGCGTCCTATTCTTAATTAGCTCTATCAATTCAGAAAAAGGTTTGGTGATGATGAGCATTCATCGTAAAGCCATGCCCATAGGCCATAAGTCAACACTCTCCGAAGACTCCAACAACAGAGTTCTTGAAGTAAACTGCTCCACATGAGTTAGGGATATTGACTTAAAATTGCAAAAAAATATAGTTAAAATAAGATTTTTGTGATGAAAATTCATATTAATATGATTTCAAGTTGCAAATTAATTTTAGCCTGTAGGTCTGCAGCGTACAGGGTGGTTAAGAAAAATCGAGTAAATAACGAAATTTCATTCTCAGAAAATTCAAGCATTTTAAGACTATCAATACAATATACCTACCTATGGCCTCCACGGGCATCAATAACAGCTTGACATCTTCTTTTCATACTACACACGAGGTTGTTGAACATTTCTTGAGGTATTTGGTTCCATAAACGGGGCAGAAGCTCTCTCAGATCATTTAAGGATTCTGGGGTATGTTGATGATTATCTAATCTTCTTTGGAGCATATCCCATGCATATGTTCTATGCAATTCAAATCTGGTGAGTGCGGAGGTATTGGTAAATGTGCTATACCAAGCTCCCCGCGCGCATTCTCAACTATGGCTGCACGGTGCGGTCTAGCGTTATCGTCTAGAAATTGAAAAGTTTCATCAATAGCAGCGTGAAAATTAGGCACAACATTGTCAATGACATGCTCCCTATAGTGTAAGGCGGTCATATTCCCAGGACAAATGTGTAGATCTGTGCGCTCGTTGAAACATATCCCGGTCCATACCATAACACTACCCCCTCGGAACGGATGGTCTTCTTAGACATAGCGACGATTACTGGGTATGCGTGGGATTGTCCATACCCATATTATTCGAGAATCTGAAAATCGTCCATATCTGGATTCATCAGTGAAAAGGACACTACGCCATTGATCGTTGATATGTTGCCTTGTCCATTCCAGTCTTTGACGCTTATGGTCACGTGTTAATGGAACTCCTCTTAATGGACGTCTATATAGATTATAGAACCTAGATTCACCTCTCTCAAACGTCGTCTGATGGTTTCGATGGAAACTTGGACCCCATCTGCATTTCGAAGAGTATTCCGTAGCATTCTACACGTAGATCGTAGATGTAGGGTTTCTTCTCGCCGAAGCGGTGATGAAACGATCCTGAGCAGGTGTTGTTTTTCATCGCCCACTTGGCTGACTTGGAGCCTTTCCGCTACAACAACCTGAGTTAGGCCACCCTGTAGCTTTCCGATAGCCCTATTAGCCTCAGCGTTTGTTAATTTACTTCTTGGCATTTTCAGAAACCTCGTTTCAACTGACTTCATTTCAAAATAAGAACATTCATGAAGCATATATGCAAAGAACCAAACTTCAGGAAAAGGACGAAATGTCTCATACTTTTATTGGATGGATTCAAGTTGTTATTGAGTTTTAAATGATTTTACAGCTTTTTTATGAAGATTAAATACTTTTAAAAACGAGTGAATACGATATCCCTAACTCTTGTGGAGTAGTAGGTATATTCGCTAAGAATCCAAGAGGGATGTGTTTTGGTTAGTTTGAAATTTTTATTCGGTTTTATTCTGGTATAAATAATAAATTATATAGTCCTGTAACCTTTGAAATATAAAATGAATTTTATTTCATCCTACACTACCTCCAGTTCATTATTTCTATTTGTTTTTTTTGCCCCCTCCCTCTAGCTCAGGCTGGGGACGCCTTTGACCATTATAGGGGATCCTTATTCTTGTCCTGCTTCCGCGATACTGTACTATTTGGAATTCAGCTTAAGAATTTTGGTATAAGAGATCCCCATGCAGCTGACTTGAAGAAGCCAAGGATTATTCCTTCAAAACATTTTGTCAAGTTCACTTCGTTTTCCTTGTTTTCATTTTTCTTTTGTCTTCTTTCTATTTCTTTTTATTTCATCTGTTTTTTATAGTTAGGAGTACTGATTCCAAATCCAAAGATTTTAGAAAATTCTTCATTCATTTTAGATTTCTGTAAGAATGTTTTCAAGCATCGAATGATAAAGTCGAATTATGCTTGAAGCTAGGAATCGCATTCATGGGAAAGAAAATTGCTGACGAAATAGGATTCGAATTAAATATTCATGCTTCATTCACCTCGCGTTTGATAATCTAAATTCCGTGTTTGATTTACTCGGGTGATGAAGAAATAAAAACGTGCTCATCATATCCAATGCCTCAAAACAGCTGAAATTGTTCCCAGAACCCAATTAACCCATTTCCCAATATCCCCATTCAACTCCATCGAATGAGGTCATGAACTCCAAAGAAGACTCGAGTAAAATCGATATCGACCTCCCTGTATATTCTCCTAGGAAAAACATGTATGGTATCCAGCTAAATACCTATTTCAGTTACATAGGATTGTACTAATTAAATTAACCTAACATGATTATTACATTAGATGAAATATCGTTTTCAGTCTCTTCGCAAAATCGTGGGAGTGTGTTCCGCCAACAAAATGCCGCCGAAAAATGATCCAGAGCTTGTGGCTTTGCGGAAAGAACTGGAGGAACTTTACAATAATCTCAAGGTAGGTCAAAGCTATTTCTCCCGAAAAGTAATAGTATATTGTTCAATGAGCGGTAATGTAAGACATAACACACGCAGATGAATTTTGCAGCACGAGCCGTCAGGCGAGTGCTGTAATTCATCAAGTGTGTTATGACCATTACCGCGATTTGAACACTTTACTTTATCTTCGATTTCTTCAGTAAAATTCGAATTAATCTGCATTTTCAAAATTGACAACAGTTGTCAAAAGCGATCTCTGTGGTCGAGAATCGAATCGCGTTGAAAACGTCCAAAATTCCCATTTTCCAAATGCAATTTTTGGATATTCAGATCCAAGGAAATATAGAAATGGGTAGCGAGAACGTTACCTTGATGTCTGAAATAGTGTTCCCGATTGATCCAACTTTTTTATTCATTTCGTGAGCTTCATTTTTCCTATTTGTATTATAGTGAGTTATAGGCGTGAGTAATTATAATTATAACTTACGTTGTTAGTTTATAGATACTTTTACAGCTCAAAATCTGTTGAATAATGGTTATATTATTCTATTGGAGTAGATAAATGATCTTTTTTCAATGGTCCCCACTGAAGAACTCAAAAAATTTTAGAAGATTCGATCTGGGTAGGTGTGGGCCAATTTTTTCGAAGTTATTTACGACATTACTACAAAGTCTTGCATAAAAAACAATTTTCCGGTTACAGTAAGTAATGTATCCACAAAATTCTTAATTTATAGTTCTGTGCATTTATCAAATCAGTATTTGGATCTATCAGAAAAAGAGCGATCATCAACTTGGTTATTATCAGGTGTTTTTTTTAGAGTGACTATTTCACTCTTTCCATTTTTAGTGGGGAAGTTTCCGTAGCAACGATCGTTTCATCTCGAAAAAACTTTCAAACCGGCAAAACCAACAAGTTGGTTTTCTAGCGATAAAATTTTTGACGTTTCTCCAATTCATAGATAGCTTCGTAAATGAATATCATAAAGGAAACAAACAACGTTTAGTTAATCTATGAATTCTAATATGCCAAATAGCGCAATCCGTGTCAAATGTGACCATATTACTTAATGTTAGACATTTTCTCGAGAAATAGTCATGCCGAATACCACTCGAGATGGAATTTAAGCAGGTAAAATTTCTCTCTTATAATATTCAAGTTTGTTACTTTCCGGAAATTTCGCTCATGACATTTTTTTCCAAAATGTAATTCGGGATATTTCCGAGCAACAACCTTTCATATTACAATCGAGAAATTTTGCCGGCAAAATTCCATCTCTAGTGGTATTACATATGATAAAATTTTCGATAGGGATAACTGTGATTTGACAGTAGGAAGAAGCCATGTTGTTTTGACATTTCGGTTCAGTAAGTATTGAGAAACTATCATGGAAAGACTTACGCCGCAACAACGTTTACAAATTGTTGAAATTTATTTTCAAAATCAGTGTTCTATTTGCTGAACTTATAGAGTACTTCGTGAAATTTATGGTACCTATACATAATGGTCCATCAGAGCAGCTTATTCGTCGAACTATCGATAGATTTCAGACAAGTTTTTCTCCACTCGATGCAACAACAACAACAAGACAAAGAACTGTACGTTAAGAAGAAAATATCGCTGCTGTAAGCTGTAAGTGAAGGTGTTAATGAAGATCCAGATTTGTCTATTCGTCAACGTTCACAACAAGTTGGACTTTGTGCATCCACCACATGGAGAAATTTGCGTAAACATCTTGGTCTACACCCATACAAGATCCAACTGGTTCAAAAACTAAATCCACTTGACCATAATAAGCGTCGTTCGTTTGCTAATTGGGCCCTAGAACAGCTTGTAGGTGAACCACTTTTTAATCGAAAATTTGTGTTTCCTGATGAAGCTCATTCCTGGCTGAACGGCTACGTAAACAAGCAAAATTGCCATATATGGAGTGAAAACAATCCTCAAGAAGCTGATGCAGGTTCTATTGCATCCTGAAAAATGGTGTGCTTTACACGCTGGAGGCATCATATCCCATCGGTCCATTTTTCTTCAAAAACGATGCTGGAGCTAATGTGACAGTGAATGATGCTCTTTACAGATCGATGAACATTCATTATGTTTATGTGTCTCAAAATTTGAATGGTATCGAACCAGAAGTGATTTGGTTCCAACAAGATGGTGCTACATCTCATGCGGCTACCGTAACAATTGATTTATTGAAAGGAAGATTTGGCGATAACATTATTTCGAGAAATGGTCCAATTAATTGGCCTCCAATATCAAGTGACAACTCCAATGGATTATTTTCTTCAGGGTTATGTCAAGTCATTGGTTTATGCTGATAAACCAGAAACAAAGACGCTTTGGAAGCAACCATAATTCGTGCTATTGCTGAAATAAGGCCTGAATTACTCGAAAAAGTGGTCCAAAATTGGTTTGGTCGAATGCGGTTCCTCAGGGTCAGAGCTAGTCGTGATGGAAATTATTTTCAAAACATAACTGTCATAAAATTATCTTTCAATAAGAAAAAAATTGGCTTCACTCTTAATTTAAATGTGTTATATTTCAATTCAAAGTTCTATATCACTCTAAAAACACACTCGATAGATACACCTTGTGGGTAGATTCGCAAGAAGCCGAAGAACAAAAAATTTCTCACAGCAGTCGAAAAGAATTCGACAGCAGCTATCAAATCGTTCATGATCCGGAATATGATATTACAGAAAAAATGTAATTCAAGGGTGGATTTACGGGGTATTGGGGGTAACTACCCCCCATGAGTATCGAAGACCTGAGGAAAAGGTGGTGCATATAAAATATTTCATACATTGTTCACCTGAATATCATATGTTTCTGGTGATGCGATCTGCAGGAAAACAAAATTTCGAACATCCATATTTACGGAACCCCTGGTCGAGTTCGGCCCATTAACGAACTCAACTTCGGCAGTTGATATCCAAATCTACCTTGAAAATTTATAATCTCTAGGATTATCCTTTCGAGAGTTATCGTGTTTATTACCGGAAGGACGAAATTTAATTTGACCACGGATTAGCGCGTTCTACTCAAACGGGAGCTGTATCATTTCATCTAGTTATTAAATCATTTCATCTAGTTTTTCGAACTTAGAGCCGAGAATGTCCCAATCGACTCTCTTAATTAAATTGTCAGACAAAAGATAAATGTATATTTTATAGGGTTAACTTTTTCAGGAAGAGCAAAAGAAAGGAGCAGACACATCTCTAGAGAAGATATGCGAAGGTCTAGCAGACGCTCCCAAAGTAAAAATCAGCACCAAGAAACAAATGAAAGGACATTTGAACAAGGTTAATTCTGTTCACTACTGCGGAGATAGTAGGCATTGCGTCACTGGTTCTCTTGATGGAAAACTGATAATATGGGATACTTACACAGGCAACAAGATGCAGATCATACCTTTACGATCGGCATGGGTAATGAGTGTAGCTTATGCTTTTTCTGGAAACTTCGTAGGTGAGTATTTTCGTAAGAAAAAAGATCAGAACTCTAGTTTTGACGTCTTCAATGAAAGGCTTTCCTGTTCCTATCATGTCTTACTTTCAATTTTCATCCCACCAATTGTCGCCAAAATAATTTTCAAACCTCAAACCTTCTCCTATGAGATAGGTACAATTAGTACCTGTGTCATGATAAAGAGCCTAGAAAATGGCAAGAAAATCAAACATTCCTCTTTCCCCCACAAACTAAAGAAAAGTAATAATGAGATGTTAAGAAATATTATTGAGTATTTTAGTCGTTTGCAGCTTGTGGAGGCATGGACAATATGTGTACTGTATACGACGTGAACAATAGAGATAGTTCTGGGGTTGCTAAAGTGGTAAGGGAGTTAGCTGGATATGACGGTTTTTTAAGTTCTTGCAGATTTCTTGACGACAAACACATCATAACTGGATCCGGAGATATGAAACTGTAAGTTTCATTCAATTTACCCATTTGTTTTCAAATCTGGTAACATTATATACACACATATTCAAAAGTCTTGCCCCCCCCCTATCAACTCTCAACTTGTTGAATATAACATGACAATTTTTTGTGTGTGGAGTCTTCACTATCTTATCATTAATAAAAATAAAGAACCAGCAAAAAATGTTTCTTGTTCGGGAAAATACAGATTGTATCAAGGGCGTCGCCAGCTTATGACTAAGAGGGGGCAATGGGGCCATAATATGGACGATAAAAATATAAACGTCAATTGCTCGCACTTTGGTCGCTTTGCGGCTAGCTACATTTGATCTCTAGGAAGGGGGCAACTGCCCTTTTCCAGTTTCCTGGATACCGGCAGAGTTGCCCGGAGAACGGTGCCTGTTCGACCCAGACCAGAGTAACATATGCAAGGAAAAACCAATATATTACAAATTTTACTCCAAGGAATCGAATGGTATCTGTAACAACCTTCGAATCTATTTCTTGAGGATCTATAGGTGGGTAGTTTCAACCAGTACCATAAGAAGATGGTTGCATTCCTCAAATTTAAGGGCATATTGAATTAGGATTCGAGTAACAAATAAGGATTTTTTATCAAATATATTGCTCCACAAGATTTAGGGATATCGTATTCAATCGTTTTTAAAAGTATGTAATCTTCGAGAAAATCGCTGTAAAATCATTTAAAACTCAATAACAACTTGAATCGATCCAATGAAAATCAGTATGAGACATTTCGCAATCTGGTCGCCTTTTTTCTGAAGTTTGGTTCTTTGCATATGCTTCATGACTGTTCTTATGTTGAAATGAAATCAGTTTATCAACGGCTTCGATTTGAAACGAGTTTTCTGAAAATGCCAAGATGTAAATTAACAAACGCTGAGGCTAATAGGGCTATCGGAATGCTACAGGGTGGCCTTACTCAGCTATTGTAGCGGAAAGGTTCCAAGTCAGCCAAAGTGTGATATCTCGACTTCGGAATAGGTTCAGGGAGACAGGTTCCGTGTTCCGTGTGGGAAAGACCAAGGCTTGCTGGGCGACGAAAAACAACACCTGCTGAGGATCGTTTCATCACCGTTTCGGCGGGAAGGAACCCTACATCTACGTGTATAGAATGCTACGGAATACTCTTCAAAATGCAGATGGGGTCCAAGTTTCCATCGAAACCATCAGACGACGTTTGAGAGAGGTGATCTAGGTTCTAGACGTCCATTAAGAGGAGTTCCATTAACACGTGACCATAAGCGTCGAAGACTGGAATGAGCAAGGCAACATATCAATTGGAACGATCAATGGCGTAGTGACCTTTTCACTGATGAACCCAGATATGGACGATTTTCTGATTCTCGAAGAATAAGGGCATGGACAATCCCACGCATACCCCGTAATCGTCGCTATGTCCAAGAAGTCCATCCATTCCGAGGAGGTGGTGTTATGGTATGGGCCGGGATATGTTTCAACGGGCGTACAGATCTACACATTTGTCCTGGGAATATGACCGCCTTACACTATAGGGAGCATGTCATTGACAATGTTGTGCCAAATTTTCACGCTGCTATTGGTGAAACTTTTCAATTTCTAGACGATAACGCTAGACCGCACCGTGCAGCCATAGTTGAGAATGCGCGCGAGGAGCTTGGTATTCTACATTTACCAATACCTCTGCACTCACCAGATTTGAATTGCATAGAACATGCATGGGATATGCTCCAAAGAAGATTAAATAATCATCAACCTACCCCAGAATCCTTAAATGATCTGAGAGAGCTTCTGCCCCGTTTATGGAACCAAATTCCTCAAGGACTGTTCAACAACCTCGTGTGTAGTATGCAAAGAAGATTTCAAGCTGTTATTGATGCCCGTGGGGGCCATACATTGTATTGATAGTCTTAATATGCTTGAATTCTCTGGGAATAAAATTTGGTTATTTTACTCGATTTTTCTTAACCACCCTGTATACGCTGCAGACCTACAGGCTAAAATTAATTTGCATCACAAAAATCTTATTTTAACTTTATTTTTTTGCCATTCAAGTCAATATCCCTAACTCATGTGGAGCAGTTTATATTGCAGTTGAAATAGAGGAAAATATTCATTCCATTTCCTTAACATAGATTGTTTAGTTCTTGAGAAACCTAGGGGGAGTCAAGACTATTGACGAAGTGTGTATTATTATTGATATCATGCTCGCTGGAACAGCCAATGAAATCATGACAGAATATATTTACTGCCATTTCAGGTGCCATTGGGACTTGGAAACTGGAAGGAAATTAATTGACGTTATTGCCCACAATGGCGACGTAGTTTCCATCAGTTTAGGACCAGAAGGAAGTAATATGTTCGTCACTGGGAGCGTTGATAAATCTTGTAGACTGTGGGATGTGAGAGACCTGAAACAACCAAAACAAACTTTCTTCGGTCATGAAGCCGATGTCAACTCAGTTTGTGTAAGCAATCCCTCTCATCTCCGAATTTACTGAGCCAAGATATTCAAAAAAATCTTGAATGTAGAGGTCCATCCATAAAAGGAAAACTAAAGCCAAAATAAGTCTTCATATTTCTATAGAAAAAATTATATTAAGGAACACACCTTACAAAAGAAAAGCTGTTTTCAAATGTGACTTATCAAAATAAATCATTTCTCGTAAAATGTTCTACGTAAAAGTACTACGCAAAGATATATTGTGTTGTGGATCATCTTTGGTACTTACCACACTATGGACACTATGGTGTCTATACTGTGGTACTGCGCATGAAACTGGACCTGAACTCGAATAGTTCGAAGAATCGGTGACCTTGATCGCATCATGGTCACTGCTGAGGTATCAGGCCCGTATTCGTTATTTTATTAGGAAGGCGTCAATTTGAAAGTCTTATTACAACTTCGCCATCTTGAATCTTTTATGTAGGCGATTTTTGGTGCAATGGTTTATAGGTAATATGAAGACTCATATTACTACTGCAAACACCATGCATATTACTCAAATTCCAGCTTGAACCGAAATGATATCAGATTCTTTAGGTATGGCACATTTTAGCTTCAGCATAACATTGGGATATGCTAAATCAATTATTCGCCCTCTCCATTCTTTTCCGTGAATATTCGTTCATTTATTCGAAATTTGTTTCAGTTTCATCCCAGTGGCTTCGCTTTTGTGACGGGATCCGAAGACAAAACAGCCAGAATGTTCGACATAAGAGCTGATCAACAAATAGCTCTATACAAACCACCATCCCCAAACAGTGCCTTCACATGCTGTGCTCTATCTTTGAGCGGGCGTATTTTGATGTGTGGATCAGATGACCATAACATCCATATGTGGGACACTATGAAGAACCAGCATAATGGAACTCTCTCAGGACACGAGAATCGTATCACTTCTATATCTGTAGCTGCAAATGGGATAGCTATGGCTAGTTGTAGCTGGGACCAGATTGTAAGAGTATGGGGTTAGGTTTGAAGGCTTTATGGTGATAAAATTATATCAGACCAGCCTGTGAACAGACTGGCCTAGATTGGACTGCTGACCATAAAAACGTAAATTTCAACGTATTCAAGCATTCACAATAAACAATTATTATATTTTAAACTAGTTATATATTGTAGGTTAAAACTGTATTTTTATATAAGAAGGTAAACAACGTTCCAAGTTATATTTTTATGCTGATTCGTAGTTTAAACGAACTCAATGCTATTTTCATTACTTAGTTGTGAAATATTGAATTGAAAAATTAAAAATAATTTGTTCATATTAATAAATGGTTTCATTGAATTGAATTCCTCTCAAATCCTCTTAAACTATAGATTCATTGGAAACCCAAGTCCAAAGAGAACATGAGCAGGGTTCTGAATCTCAGTTGGAATCTGTGAAGCCAGTGCCGAATTAACATAACTAGGGGCCCTAGGGCCCCTAGGCTCAAAGAGTCTAAGGCAATAGATTCGAATAGGGGGGCGCGATGCCTTGTCTCATTCAACCTTTTGCAGCATGTTCCTTTTATTCACTAGTCCCGATTATTATAAAGTGTTCCTTTGTGAATGGAATGGAATTATATTACTTTCATTCATCTCCACAGATCAGTTTGGATTTCAAGATATTTTTCGTGGCAGTCCAAAATTTTGGATTTTTTGATGGTCATTACTCGAAAACTATATCTTATAAAAAATATCTGATTGCATATTCTTAATCTAGGCCCTCGAATTAATGAATTCAGCAACTTTGGTGGTGATCCGGGACAAATTTTTTTCTCAAAATACGCGAAATTTTCCAACATATGGATATTTTGCCGGAATATCATTTTCTCAGATAGCCATCGAAGTAACTGTATTCGACTAATTCGAGGTCGTAGATTAAGAACGCAGTAGTACTTATTTGTGAACACTCGGTATAAGATATTATATCAAATTCTTGATCTGTTTAAACCTGCTCCGGTCCGGAATTACCAAAAATAAATACTATGGAACTTACCACGGAGACATAGGATCATAGAATTCAACTTTAATTCTGTGGTTTGATGGTTTCTGTCAATGTCTGCCGCCATTACCGGTTGCCGCCATAGACAACAACTAAGTTGTCTATGGTTGCCGCCATTTGTAATTGTGTCAGAACACGATTCCTACGCTGACGATTTTGAGTTCTTACGAAGTGTTAAATTACATTACTTTTTGTAAGTGTTTCTTAATTAATTATGGCCATCCGTCTGTAATTTGGATTTTTCCTATTGAAATTTTGAATTAGAGAACAAATACAGTTTTTCTATAATTTTATTTTTGTTTTTCCTAAACTTGAACCCTGATAACGGTCGTTACTAATTTCTGTTACCGGTTTTTAGAAAATGGCTGACGCTGACGATCTTCTCGATTATGAAGATGAGGAACAAACAGAACAGAATACTTCTGAGGCAGTAGCTGCTGCTGAACCGAAAAAAGGTGTTAAGGGTACTTACGTATCTATTCACAGTTCAGGTTTCAGAGATTTTTTACTGAAACCAGAAATTTTACGTGCCATCGTTGACTGTGGTTTCGAGCATCCCTCAGAAGGTAAGAAAAATCTACGTTAATTCCTCATGCAATATTTCATTGTATGTATTAATTTTCAGTTCAACATGAATGTATTCCCCAAGCAGTCCTTGGTATGGATATTCTGTGCCAAGCAAAATCTGGTATGGGAAAAACTGCTGTTTTTGTATTAGCCACCCTGCAGCAACTAGAACCAACAGAAAATGTAGTTTATGTATTAGTAATGTGCCACACCAGAGAACTCGCATTCCAGATCAGTAAAGAGTATGAAAGATTCAGCAAATATATGCCAACCATCAAGGTTGGTGTGTTCTTTGGAGGATTGCCAATTACAAAGGATGAAGAACTGTTGAAGAATAACTGCCCTCACATTGTTGTTGGTACCCCTGGAAGAATTTTAGCTTTGGTCCGATCTAAGAAACTTAATTTGAAGCATCTGAAACATTTCATTCTTGATGAGTGCGACAAAATGTTGGAGCTCTTAGGTAGGTCCAAATGAAATGTTTCATTTCGATAGTTATGATTTTGAATAGGAATTATTGTTTCATTCAATCAAATTTTTTTCAGATATGAGACGAGATGTGCAAGAAATCTATAGAAACACACCTCACGGCAAACAAGTTATGATGTTCAGCGCAACCTTGAGCAAAGAAATCCGACCAGTGTGCAAAAAATTCATGCAAGATGTAATTGAAAATTTTTATTCTTCACCTGTTTCCGTTGCTGTGGCTACTTGAATGAAAACATCACCGAAAATCGTGCTTGAAATCGTTAAAATGTGGGGGAAAGATCAGTGTCGATTTGATCCTATTCAGTCGTCATTTCGCGTATTTTTGGCCGAGCTACAGTGCTTAAAATTTGTTCGAAAATACCAAGATTGAATCATGTGAGGGCTTAGCGCACTGTAGCCCAACGATGCAGGCTTTGGTTGGGCTGGGCTTCAAAGATGGATGAAGAGAGGATGATACAATTTTGAAACGTGGGGGCCAGCATTCCTCGCGAATTTCTTGACCAATCCACTTAAAAAAATCAAATCAGATGCCAAGAAAGATGAAACAACTTTTGAAACTTAAGCGTTCGTTGTTCCTAGGGATTTAATAAAGCAACGCTCAAACATATTTAATTCCATCTCTAATGGATGTGGATCCCATTTTCTACCCGATAAACTCAGTGATCAAATTTGGACGGTGCTATGTTGACCATCCTGATTTCCCAATCCTTTGGTTGGTTGTTTTTGAGCACATGGAAACAAGATTAGCAGAATCAACAGCTACTGTATGTTCGATGGGAAATCTATTCAAGGATCTTTCGCAACTGCAGTGGTTTTCAGTTTTTCAATTCAGTTTGTTCAAAATTCGAATATCCAGTTCAAATTTGTAGAATGAAGAGTTTTTATCACCGACCCAAGAAATACTGGATATTTGACGTAAGAGACTCCTATTCATTATTTTTTTCTAATTTGTCTTGAAGTTTATATCACTCAAATTTGATTGTCCTGGAGTGTAAGGTAAGCAAAATTCTTGTTTTTTTGGATGCCTTGATGGGTCTGAAAAATCTAAGCAAGAATCGAAAAATAATATAAATTTGCTAATGAACTATTTTCGGAAAAATGCTTCATTTACAAGGTAGCATTTAATACCATTTAAGCTCATTATTAGGCAAAATTTGACGAGAGATTAAAGAGATTAAGTAAATATGGCCGATTGTAATTTTGTTTGCCTGATTTCAAAACTACAGATTCGATAGAGATGAAATTTTGCGTTCAGGTGGAGAATGATTTTTGTCCAGAACCAAATAAAATGTTAGGGAATTATTGACTGTTAAAATTTTTAATATTTCTCTATTAACATTTTTTTATAATGACTTTGATGTCGAAATTTTTACCCGTGGATTCTGAAATGCAGATCTACATACAAGATGAACGAACAAGGGCTCAAAAGCTCTTCACCTCACGTTAGTGCTTTAGGTGACCCTGTTATATTTTTTATGTGCTACTGGGAATGTTTTCATGAAATTCCAAATAGTCTTCATTGGTCCAAAATTATTGTAAGCTCATTTTCAGCAATTTCCGAATTTTTCCAAAGGTGCTGTAGTAACATTTTAATAATTTCTGCAACGAATTTTTCAAGAGAAGTATTTTTAAACTGTTCAAAAGTCATACTTAACCTTACTTTTGCCCTATTATGATTCTATTGGATTTTTTTCACTTATGTTTTTTATGGTGTTCAAAATCTGATTCTTCCACATAGTAAATTATTGATTATAGTGAATAGGAGTTCTCTACGTTTTTGAATTTGCTTAACTGAGCTTCTGAAGGTAGGTAACAAAGTTCGGAATTTAATCTATCGTCATTTTTAGCCAATGGAAGTTTATGTTGACGATGAAGCCAAACTGACATTGCACGGTTTGCAACAGCATTACGTTAAATTGAAAGAAAATGAAAAGAATAAGAAGCTCTTTGAACTTCTTGACGTTTTGGAATTCAATCAGGTAAGATCAATTTCAACCTGATACAGATATGAGGTGGATTCCAATATGATGACATAAGTTCGATGATTCACCTGTGATGTTCAATTTCGATTGAACTCTCTCCCTGATAAAATCGTAACTGAAATATTAATATTATTGAGTGATTTCGGAAGTTTCAATATTCATATTCCTTGCAGGTCGTCATTTTTGTTAAGTCTGTCCAAAGATGTGTTGCACTAGCGCAGTTATTGACTGAACAAAATTTCCCAGCTATTGGCATTCACAGGAATATGTCTCAAGAGGAAAGACTTTCCCGTTATCAACAGTTCAAGGATTTCCAGAAGGTGAGTGATAATATGAAGGATTTTCATTCAATTCGAATTTCGTTCATCAAATGTTTACTGCAGTTACCAAACTCAACACACCTGGTAATGCTGACAAGCCAAAGTGATATTATTTTGATACCAATTTAGTTTCACACCTTTTGATGTTATTTATTTTCATTCAGAGAATATTGGTAGCAACTAATCTTTTTGGAAGGGGAATGGATATTGAAAGAGTAAACATCGTTTTCAACTACGATATGCCTGAAGATTCTGATACCTACCTCCATAGAGTTGCTAGAGCAGGTCGTTTTGGTACCAAAGGATTGGCTATCACTTTTGTTTCCGAGGAGAGCGATGCCAAGATCCTCAATGAGGTGCAAGATCGCTTCGATGTAAACATTACGGAATTGCCTGACGAGATTGATCTTAGTTCTTACAGTAAGTTGACTATGAAAGTTGTGATTTTGAAAGTACTAAGTAATTTCTTTTTTGTTACAGTTGAGGGAAGATGAGCAGTTTAGTGTTAGACTTGTGTTGTATGATTGAATAGATGTAATTAATTTTGATTTCATTAAACCTTAGAATGTGTTTAAGTGACTCATAATATTACTATTATATAGTATATAAGTTTTATATTTTCTTTTAATAAACCTGCCAAATTATGAAGTCGGAGTCGTTTTTCATTCATTCTGAAATGATAAGAAGTTATATTGATTTATTACTTTATTATTTGCAGAGTGCATAAATATAGAAAAAATTCCAGCGGCAATTTCAATTATTTCAAATAAGATAAGGCGTTTTTAAAACTTGGTTATTGTGTTTATTTCTTACTTTAAATATTTCTGCAGTAAGTTGGCCTTAATCATGAATAATTCGAAAGAATGTTTCTACAATTTCAAGGCAATCTTCAACAGAATGTGATAAAATAGTGGTCTTGGGTTAGAGACAATTCATTGCATTCAAGAACCTAAACTACGAACACTTGGGTGAGTGGTATTCAAAATTCTACATTTGTTTTATTTTAAATTCATTAAACTATTAAAATTGAAAGGGGACAATAGGTCGCATTGCATTGTTAGCCTCTTTTAAACTAAAGTACATTTATTCTAGGCTTAAATCATCTAAGACAAAATTAAATTTGGTGTGAGCAAATTCTATGCCATACTAGATTTTTTTTTATACTGCTATTACATTTTTAATCCCTGCTTTTTTCTTGATTAAAATTTTTAGAATTCTTGTTTACGTGAGAATTTTTCTGAAACATTTCTTTAATCAAATAACATTTTCTGATTTTTCAACTTTTTCATTTCAGTTGGTTTGGATAGACATTTTATCATTGAAAATTAAAGTAAGTTTATTTCCTAAGTGATTAAATATTGTTGTGTTTGTTTATTGCTATGATAAACTAAGGATCTGATGTCAATATATAACTTCGAAAATTTTCTGAGCAAGTAGGTTTTTCATTTTCCATCTTTTTTAAAAAGTGATGTTTCATTTTGAAGCATCTGAGGATATTATTCTGAAAACATTTCATGATGACAAGCATGTAGGGACAGATGATCATCCTTGATTATTTACATGAGAATCTTACTGAGAAAATGTTGAAATCTAATCAGAAATAAATTATATTTTACGTTTTATTCTGATTTCTCAAGTTTTTTGTTTCAGTCGTTCTGGAAAGATGCTTCACCTGATTTTAATGGCAAATGTGAGTAAAATCTCTTTTTCCCCTTCATGAAAGGAATCGAATTCTATTGTTAATCCTTGAAATGATGAAAATAGTTCAATGATTCACCATGATGTTCAATTAATTTTGAACTCTCTCCCTGATTGAAATTTGAAGAATTCAGTCGTAATATACCAAATTAATTGTGTGTTAACATTACCTGCTTTTTTCCAGAAGTCATCCCAATATACTTGTTCATTGCTATGACAAACCAAGGATCAGAGGACATTATATGACTTCAAAAATCTTCTGAGCAAGTAAGTGTTTTATTTTCTATTCCTTAAGTATGGGAGGCTGTTCTGAAAAAATTTTATGATGATATGTATGTAGGGACAGATGATTATCCTTGATTATTTACGTGAGAATCTTACTGAAAAAAACTTTAGAATATAATCAGATGAAAATCATATTTAACATTTTCTGATTTCTCAACTTTTTTGTTTCAGTTGCTTTGGAAAGATCGAATGCTTCACCTGATTTTAATGGCAAATGTGAGTAAAATCTCTTTTTCTCCTTCATGAAAGGAATCTAATTCTATTGTTACCCCTTAAAATGATGAAAATAGTTCAATGATTCACCATGATGTTCAATTAATTTTGAACTCTCTCCCTGATTGAAATTTGAAGAATTCAGTCGTAATATTGCAAATTAATTGTGTGTTAACATTACCTGCTTTTTTCCAGAAGTTATCCCAATATCCTTGTTCGTTGGTATGACAAAGTAAGGATCAGAGGACATTATGTGACTGCAAAAATCTTCTGAGCAAGTAAGTGTTTTATTTTCTAATCTTTTTGAAGTATGGGAGGCTATTCTGAAATTTTTTTATGATGATATGTATGTAGGGACAGATGATTATCCTTGATTATTTACGTGAGAATCTTACTGAAATAAAATTAAGAATTTAATCAGATAAAAATCATATTCAACATTTTCTGATATCTCAACTTTTTTGTTTCAGTTGCTCTGGTATGGTCGAATGCTGCACCTGATTTTAATGGCAAATGTAAGTAAAATCTCTTTTCTTCTTCATGAAAGGAATAGAGTTCTATTGTGACTCCTTAAAATGATGAAATTTGTTCAATGAGTCACCATGATGTTCAATTAATTTTGAACTCTCTCCCTGATTGAAATTTGAAGAATTCAGTCGTAATATACCAAATTAATTGTGTGTTAACATTAACTGCTTTTTTCCAGAAGTCATCCCAATATGCTTGTTCATTGGTATGACAAAGTAAGGATCAGAGAACATTATATGACTTCAAAAATCTTCTGAGCAAGTAAGTTTTTTATTTTCTATTCTTTTTGAAGTATGTGAGGCTATTCTGAAAATTTTTTATGATGATATGTATGTAGGGACAGATGATTATCCTTGATTATTTACGTGAGAATCTTACTGAAAAAAACTTAAGAATATAATCAGATGAAAATCATATTTAACATTTTCTGATTTCTCAACTTTTTTGTTTCAGTTGCTTTGGAAAGATCGAATGCTTCACCTGATTTTAATGGCAAATGTAAGTAAAATCTCTTTTTTCTCCTTCATGAAAGGAATCAAATTCTATTGTTACTTCTTAAAATGATGAAAATAGTTCAGTGATTCACCATGATGTTCAATTCATTTTGAACTCTCTCCCTGATTGAAATTCGAAGAATTCAGTCGTAATATTGCAAATTAATTGTGTGTTAACATTACCTGCTTTTTTCCAGAAGTCATCCCAATATCCTTGTTCGTTGGTATGACAAAGTAAGGATCAGAGTACATTATATGACTGCAAAAATCTTCTGAGCAAGTAAGTGTTTTATTTTCTATTCTTTTTGAAGTATTGGAGGCTATTCTGAAAAATTTTTATGATGATATGTATGTAGGGACAGATGATTATCCTTGATTATTTACGTGAGAATCTTACTGAAAAAAACTTAAGAATATAATCAGATGAAAATCATATTTAACATTTTCTGATTTCTCAACTTTTTTGTTTCAGTTGCTTTGGAAAGATCGAATGCTTCACCTGATTTTAATGGCAAATGTGAGTAAAATCTCTTTTTCTCCTTAATGAAAGGAATCGAATTCTATTGTTACTCCTTAAAATGATGAAAATAGTTCAATGATTCACCATGATGTTCAATTAATTTTGAACTCTCTCCCTGATTGAAATTTGAAGAATTCAGTCGTAATATTGCAAATTAATTGTGTGTTAACAATAACTGCTTTTTTTCAGAATTCATCCCAATATCCTTGGTATGATCAGAGGACATTATATCACTTCAAAAATCTTCAGAGCCAGTAAGTTTTTTATTTTCTATTTCTTTTTGAAGTATGGGGAGCTCTTATTCTGAAAAAATTTTATGATGATATGTATGTAGGGACAGATGATTATCCTTGATTATTTACGTGAGAATCTTACTGAAAAAAAAATGAAGAATATAATCAGATAAAAATCATTTTCAACATTTTCTGATTTCTCAACTTTTTTGTTTCAGTTGCTCTGGAAAGATCGAATGCTTCAACTGATTTTAAAGGCAAATGTAAGTAAAATCTCTTTTTCTCCTTCATAAAAGGAATAGAATACTATTGTGACTCCTTAAAATGATGAAATTTGTTCAATGATTCACCATGATGTTCAATTAATTTTGAACTCTCTCCCTGAATGAAATTTGAAGAATTCAGTGGTAATATTGCAAATTATTTGTGTGTTAACATAAACTCCTTTTTTCCAGAAGTCATCCCAATATCCTTGTTTATTGGTATGATAAACTAAGGATCAGAGGACATTATATGACTACAAAAATCTTCTGATCAAGTAAGTTTCTTATTTTTTAATATTTTTGAACTATGGGAGGCTATTATTCTGAAATTTTTTTATGATGATATGTATGTAGGGACAGATGATTATCCTTGATTATTTACGTGAGAATCTTACTGAAAAAATTTAAGAATATAATCAGATAAAAATTATACATATTTAATATTCTCTGATTTCTCAACTTTTTTGTTTCAGTTGCTTTGGAAAGATCGAATGCTTCACCGGATTTTAATGGCAAATGTAAGTAAAATCTCTTTTTCTCCTTCATGAAAGGAATAGAATTCTATTGTGATTCCTTAAAATGATGAAATTTGTTCAATGATTCACCATGATGTTCAATTAATTTTGAACTCTCTCCCTGATTGAAATTTAAAGAATTCAGTGGTAATATTGCAAATTATTTGTGTTAACATAAACTCCTTTTTTCCAGAAGTCATCCCAATATCCTTGTTTATTGGTATGATAAACTAAGGATCAGAGGACATTATATGACTACAAAAATCTTCTGATCAAGTAAGTTTCTTATTTTCTAATATTTTTGAACTATGGGAGGCTATTATTCTGAAAAAATTTTATGATGATATGTATGTCGGGACAGATGATTATCCTTGATTATTTACGTGAGAATCTTACTGAAAAAGTTTAAGAATATAATCAGATAAAAATTATACATATTTAATATTCTCTGATTCCTCAACTTTTTTGTTTCAGTTGCTTTGGAAAGATCAACTGCTTCACCTGATTTTAATGGCAAATGTAAGTAAAATCTCTTTTTCTCCTTCATGAAAGGATTAGAATTCTATTGTGACTCCTTAAAATGATGAAACTTGTTCAATGATTCACCATGATGTTCAATTAATTTTGAACTCTCTCCCTGATTGAAATTAAAAAAATTCAGTTCTTAATATTGCAAATTAATTGTGTGTTAACAATAACTGCTTTTTGCCAGAAGTCCATACAATTATGTTTGTTTATTACTATGATAAACAAAGGATCTGATGTCACTTCATTATATTCCGAACAAGTAAGTTTTTCATTTTCTATCTCTTTTAAAAAGGCACGGTGTTTCTTTTTGAAGTATGGAAGGCTAAAATTCTAAAAGCATTGTATGATGATATGTATGTAGGGACAGATGATTATCCTTGATTATTTACTTGAGAATCTTACTGAAGAAATTTTAGAATCAATTCAGATATAAATTAAATTTAACATTTTCTGATTTCTCAACTTTTTTGTTTCAGTGGCTTCGGAAAGACTAATGAAATGGTGCTCCTTCTCATTTTATTGACAAATGTAAGTTACATCTCTTTTTTTCTCTTCATGTAACGAATTGAATTATATTGTTAAATTGATGAAAATAGTTCAATGATTCACCATGATGTTCAATTCATTTTGAACTCTCTCCCTGATTGAATGTTGAAGTATTGAGTCCCAATATTGAAAATTAATTGTGTGTTGACAATAACTGCTTTTTTTTCAGAATTCATCCCAATATCCTTGTTATGATCAGAGGACATATCTCTTCAAAAATATTCCGAGCTAGTAAGTTTTTTATTTTCTATTTCTTTGTGAAGTATGGAAGGCAACTATTCTGAAAAATTTTATGATGATATGTATGTAGGGACAGATGATTATCCTTGATTATTTACGTGAGAATCTTACTGAAAAAAATTCAAGATGTTATCAGATAAAAATCATATTTAGAAATTTTCTGATTTCTCAACTTTTTTGTTTCAGTGGCTCTGGAAACATCAAATGAAAGTGGCTTGGCTATAATGAGATTTTTTTATTACATGTGAGTGAAACCTAATTCTCGCAAGAAAAAATCCAAAAATTGTTTTGCTGATTTTTTTTAATGATGACCTTTTTTTCATTGATTCACCATGATGTACAATTCACATTGAACTCTCTCCCTGATTCAAATATGAAGTTTTCAAGCCTTTTTTCCAGATGACTGACCTAAAATGCCTTGAGAAACCAAGGATCATATTTATACCACTCCAAAATTTGTAAAGTGGGTTTCTCAGGTTTTTAATAGGGTTTTTTCTTTCAGATGTAATCTCACTAATAAATATTTTGAGGAGTTGATTAATCTCTTATTTTACTCTTTCTGTTTTTTTTTTCAGTTTGGAAACAAGGGCGTCGATATTTCTTTTCTTGGGGGTGTGGTAATGATTCAATTAAAAAACTTGCTGTATTATACTGAATGGGAAGAAAACTTGGGTTTATTGGATTTATAAATTTTTCTTGGGAGGAAAATTACCCCCAGAACCCCCCTTCTATATCGACGCCCTTGCATAGAAGGTATTGAAGTCATTTCACTGAATAAATTGTAATTTTAAATAATTTTTTTATTTCTGCCCTGATAAAAAATTATCAATATTGAACTATAAAATTTCCAAAAATGAACCCTACAAAATTAGGAGAATATACACATGCGCGGATAGGGCAATTTCTCCTTGGCCATGTTGTAACAAATAAAGATGGGAAAACATACAACATTAAACCCCTGAATTATGCATAATGAATGATAAAACATGAATTCTTGTATTTTTATTCCAGCATAATAATCATATGGTATAAGCTGTAGACAAAATAATACATCAACTAAAATATGAATTGCATAAAATTAGACTCGGCAGTTGGGACCGACAATTTTGTCTGGTTTCATTTGGTGTCGAGAAAAACTAGGGAATAATATTGAAAATGAATATCCCTCAGGGCGTAATTATCTGGAGAAAAATTAACTTAGTACCCAACAGATTTAACCAAATATTTTTCGTCAAATGAAGGAAACATTAGTTCTTTTTCCAATCATTTAATATCACAGTACAAATTTCATATAACAAAATCACTTCTTGTGAAATATCTGGAAATAAATAGGCAAAAGAGATACTGCATTCTAATTCTTCTGTAGACATAAGTTCTATTTAAGGTCAACCTTATCTATATGTGTCTCAGCAGATAAAATTTTTCAAGAAAACACATGGCTTGGAGAAATAAATACTAACAACAAAATTGCCCTGTTTATAATATTTTCTCTGCACATGCATTTCTGTTTTTTTCTGCAGATAGGTTGTAAACTCACTATAATTTCTGACATGTGCATTTCAAACTAAACTTGCTCCCTGATTTTATGATCAGGAATTTCCGTCAATGAAACAAACCAACCAAAAATGTAATACTGAAAAATTTTTCACATCACCCTTTTTCATAAGGTTTTTTAAGTAGTTAGTTTGATAAGCAAACATTGTAATTTTATTGCACCAGTTTCCTTCGTATTCCATTCTGAAGGATCTCTATTTATAGAATAAGCACCCGGTTTGACTAGAAGTTGAAAAGCTGAATGTGCAAATCTATTACTGATTTTGTGACCTGGAATATCAAAATTCTGCATTGAAGGATAAAACACAACTTGAACATCGTCTTCTTTTTGAGAAACTAGGCTCCCCCATTGTGCTTGTCCTGCAACAAATATATTAAGTTACCCTTAGGTCATAAATATAACATATTAATCTTCAAATTCGAAACAACGAACCATACTAGATTCTCACAATATTTGGCAACTAGATTACTTCAAGGTGAAATAACTAAAATGTCGTCTTTGTTAATACAGGGTGAGTCAATAGTA
Organism: Adalia decempunctata; assembly: GCA_951802165.1. Taxonomy (NCBI): domain Eukaryota; kingdom Metazoa; phylum Arthropoda; class Insecta; order Coleoptera; family Coccinellidae; genus Adalia; species Adalia decempunctata. The sequence continues at coordinate 23,287,977 of OX637696.1, read as the reverse complement.
CTTGATCATTCGATAGCTATTAGGAATTTCGGCAGAATCGACTCAGCTCATAAGTTTAAATTATTTTTGAGTCTAGACTGGTCCATATCTTGAAAACAGTCCTAGTTTTTGAGCCCTCATTCTACTTAAACGAGTCTTGATAAAGTTCTACTCTTTGATGACTTATCCCTGGTCAAATTCAATCCTGTCTTTTATTTATTTATTTATCGTATGGCCGATATAATCGATATTCTTACCTTTCGTAAGGGGCTGTCCTTTTTCTAAAATTGTTCTTATGTTACCCAATTTTGTTGGATAGTAAGCAGTATGCCATTTATCAGCAGGTATATTGGTAAGACTGCACAGAGGAAATTTTACCCAACCTGAAATTTATGAAAGATGAGTATGTCAATTTCAAGAAATATTCAAATTCATTTGCTTATTTGCTCGATTTTCTAATCAGTTGGGCATGAAAAAGCCCCAGTGAATCAATATCTAAACTTAGAGATTGTTGCTTAAGTGATTGATCAATTTAAGCTGAAACTGGTTCTAAGTTCTAATTGCAACATACCAATGAGGCTATCATCTTTTTCTCCAGTCAGTATTCGTAACCTATAACAATTTTGACAGTAACATAACGCTTCATCCATCATGAAGAAATTATCTGTAAACAATTTATTACATATGTAATAAATATCAATATGTATTTCAAAATTTATGTTTCATAAATTTCTGACTTGACTTCAAAACAAACCTGGTAGGAGAATCAGTCTTCTGAATTTTTCACACTCCTCCCTATAATTACATTTGATGCTTTTCAATGGACTAGATGGTTGACTTCTTTGAACTAGTGGTACTACATTATTCACACTTGCTGTAGCAATTGGTAGTGTCAGATTGTTATTAGCCCTTTCTTTTTCGCAGTTTTCTAAATCAGCTTTTTCATAGTCATTCACTGTCTTTGGTAATACATTAGATTGCACTTCAACGTCAAACATTTTTATCTGTGGAAGAATGAAATTTCAACTCAATATCTACTCTTGTTCTTCAAAGGCAGAAACCTGTATATTAACTCACTTGATTGCATTGCCCATATAAATCGAATACTGCATGTATTGGCTGTCCATTCGGGAAAATACATGGCAGCGATTCTTCTTCAACATCATTAACCATAAGTTTAAAATGACCCAAATCTGTGAGTCCTATTGATACAATGTCACCTACTTCCAGATTATTTAAACATTGACCATAATTTGATCTGGTCTGAAAAATGTTGGGGTAATTTATTATGATCCAGAATCTTTGATCACTATTCATAGAAACTAGGTTTTTGAATCAATATCGACTTTCCTTTATGACAAACTCAATCATTTAGTTCGTTCACAATGACAAGAAACTTCTTCCACTTACTTTAGCTCCATTGATGAAAATCCAATCATTAGCCACTATGCAGCAAGGTGTTTTCAAACACAAGGCGTTTGAAAGCAAATTGAGTTTTTCTGGTGGTCCACTGGCCAAACCCACTATCAATGAAGATTGCCATTTGGTATCGATCTGCTCAATAACTATTTTCACAATAGAATTATACTCCAGTGCTGGTTGAACAATAACCATCCCTTGATTGTAAGAAGCCACTCTCCTAGCTGATGTCTTTCCATTCAATAGTTCGATATTCCTCCCATGATTATCATGAAATTCGTAAGGAATCACACTTTTTACTTCTGTTGAGTCTTCTTTAACTTCTACAGGGCTGCTGACAATCGGTAATGGATCAAGATTTAGCTCGAGGCTGTCTTGAAGTTTTAAGTTATTGATCGGTGTAGATATTTTATGGCTGACAACTGAAATTGCTGAACAGGAGCCACGTAAATTGAATATGACGTATAGAGGATCTGTTAGCTGGGGTATTTGTAGATAGATCTCTTCTCCATTTAGGAATATCCTTATGTTATCTTGGGTTTTCAAAAGACAAATATGATCACCCACATTTAACCAGTTCAAACTGGGAGAAAAGAGCTGAATGAGTTTGTTTTTGTACTTCAGCTCATTACCTGGAAGATATATAACGAATCAAAAAGATAATTTCTCAGAAATGGGAGGAGAGGAATCATATTATGAATTTGTTTGAAGTACTCCCTGTAATCTGGAAAAAGTTCCACAGACCAAAACATTTAACAAATAGTGTATGTGGAAGTTGGGGAACAAAAATAGCTGAATTCAATTATGCTGTACCTGATATGTAACAACAATCCTTTGGTAAATTAGTTATAGCAGCAGGAGACGTGGAAGTTACTCCAACACACAATGTACCAGCAAAGTGTGGCAAAAGGTTCATTATCGATACCTCGTAGAGTTCATCTTGAATTAAGGGAGTTGCACTGAATACAATACAGTTGCAACAATCTTTGGTTCTGGTGGCAAGCCTGTTATTATCAGACAGTGCCACATTCTTGCTGTGGCACTCTGAAAAGTGATGCAGATCTGTTTCTACAGTTTGCTGAAGATAATTCATGGCCTGAAATTCAATTTTCATTTTTAATGAAATTATACTTATAAAAGAATTCTCATACCTGGAGAGAAGCTGAAGTATCCGACCTGGGACAGATATCTTGTGCAGCTGAAGCCAAAGGAGCTGCTGGGGATGCGCAAGGTATACTAACTTGTGAGCACTGTCCATATAGATCAACGACAGCGTATAGAATAGGCGGTGTGACAATGCAAGCCTCCCCTTGTGGAACTCCATTTCGATAAAAGATCAATTTCTTATCGGATGTTCGCATGACTCCTAGAGTTATCCCAGAACCGATAGCATCCAAATCGCAAGGGTAGTTGTTTTTCACTGTTTTTCCATTCTCCATAATCGATGAACCGCTCAGCAACCAAGTGTCCCTACTCAGATCAGTGGCTGTGCTGGGTAGCTCAAGATCATCAGGCTTGATAGCAGTTACACCTGACACAGAATAATTTCATTTTAAATAAGTAAATATTGCTAATGGTAAACTTCTTTCCATAATGATTATACTGATATCACTGGGTCTCCCAAGGAGACCACTCAGTGGAATAACTAACCTAACTCAATGCTTCCTGACCACCTATCCACAATATTATCGATGCAGATTTCAAAGAGCTCATCATCTCTCAGGGGTCTATTTGAGAAAACGATGGCATCATTAAATTCTGCTAAATGCCTTGGACGGAGAGCAGTCAACCCATTGTTCACAATTCTTGCGTTTTTTCCATGAACATGATGAAAACGTAGATCACTGCAACATAATTCGAATCAATAAACTATTAATACCAACATTGGATGATTTGATACCTATAGATAGTTGTATTTGAAAGGCTGGAATTCAAAGTATCTGGAGATCCATAATCATATATGTCAACAATAGATGCTTCAACTGCTTGCCCATACAGATCTATTGAACAAATTTCAATTATTCATCAATCATCAGAAATAAAGTCGAAAAACCTACCTATGACACCAAATATTTTTTCTGGAACATTTGTAGCAGCTATACCTTGGTCGTTCCCGTTAACAAAAAAGTGCAAGCATCCATTTTCTCTCCTTGCCACTCCCACTCTATCACCAACCTGCAACCTATCCAAATTCACACCATACTGTTCCAACACAATAGTTCCGTTGTGCATTATTCCACTTCCTGTCATCATCCAAGTTCCTGACCGCACATTGGTCATTGTGAAAGGAAATTCAAGATCTAGAGGACTGTGTGTTGTGACACCAATCTCAATGCTGCCTGAAATTCCGATAATGATACTGAAATTTATTGATATCGAATACCGCAAGTAAAACCACTCTGAAGCTCTGAGTAGTACTGTACAAATTAAATGAAATAATCTTGATGAGCCATGTTCTGACCTGCCCACTTGGTATTCATCCTATCCAGACGAACTTCAAACAGCTCGCCAACCTTCAACTGCCGTGCTGTCAAAACAACGCCGTTGTTGAAGTCGTCAACAGCATTAGGTCTGTGAGCTGTTCGTCCGTTGTTTATAACTTGGGCGTGAGCTCCACAATTGGGATGGAAAGTGAGGTGGTCATAATAGTCTGGCAAGGGGTGAGGTTCTGGGAGGAGTATTTGTTGATCTCTTGTATTCTTGCGCGTCATAAGGTTTTGTTCTTCACGTTCGTCTCTTTCTACTATTGATACCTATGAGGACAATTAAATATTGTTTATGGGCAGGTATTTCTTCTTCTGATTCCTTTTAACATGCTAACATATTTATTATTTCTTCAAAAGTATATTAATGTCATAAAAAATCGCCTACCTTAATGGTCATTCCATATAAATCTATCACTCCCCATACTAAAGGGGGGACCCTATGTGCCGCTATACCCTGATCCAAACCATTGATGAAATAATGCAAATCGCCATTAGGTTTACGCATCATCCCCACTCTGTCTCCTTCACTCAATTCATCCAAATTATAATCCCCATATTCCCTTCTAGTACCTTTTCCATTTGTCAATATTCCACAGCCAGACATCATGATGGTACCACTCCTCAAATTTGTCATAGTTGCAGGAAAAACTAATGTGGATGGATTATGTGTGGTAATTCCCATCTGTGAAATGTTTTCAATTTTCAAGGATCACAAAGAGATGAAATATAAAATTTTCTGATTTTGAACCTTGTCCTGAACCACTGAGCGCAGAAATTAATGTAAAATATGAATATCTTGAATTCCTTCCTTGATTATATCAAAATATATTATTTAATGTACACAGAGTTGATTTTATTTAGGATCACGTTCTCCACACTGTGCATTAAACATGATGATTTTGATAAAAATAAATTGCAGTATCAAACATACCTCAATACTGCCACTCCACTTGTCCACCAATCGATCTATGCGAATTTCAAACAGCTCCAAATCCCTCAGAGCTCTGTGTGTCATTACAACAGCATTATTGAATTCATCCAATGGTCTTCCCCTTTCAGCTGTCCTATTTCCATTTGATAGCTTTGCAAGAGATCCACACTTATCATGAAAACGCAGTCTATCCTGTCTTGAACTCTCTTCTGGCATATTCAAACTGAAAAGGAATGAAGAATTACATGATCAATTAAAGCTGTTTCATCATCCCACCTCACATTCATGTCCATTCTAATATCCAGGCTATTACTGCTACAGAAACTGAGTTCACTCAAATCACCACATAGTGTAACATTTAAAATATCATTTTCTATAGCTAACATGGAGCTTCCACTCAAACAGTCATCATTATTATGTTCTCGTAAGACAGGGCTTGTAATAGTTACTTGAACACATTTCCCATAAAGATCTACAATACCATAGACATGTCTTGGAATACCTTCAGCAGCTACACCCTGAGATTCTCCATTTATATAGAAAATAAGGTCACCCTAAGAAATCAGATGTTATTTCAATACACCTTGTCAATAAAACTCACCTCTGAAGTTCTCATTAAACCAACTCTGTCATCTTGATTCAGTTTTACCAAATCGGTTCCATATCCTTCTACAAGACATTCACCGTTATGGAAAACAGATGTTGATGACATAATCTAGAATGATAAAAATTTACTGAATGTGCATTACATCCATAATTATCTTGTTAACTAACCCATGACCCTCTTGAAATTTTTGATGCACATGAAGGAAATTCAAAGCTTGAAATCTCACATTCGACAACACCTATCTCTAAGCCCCCCGACCAAGAATTCACCTGAAATTATTCATTTTAATGATAGTGCAATACATTTTATAATGTCTTCCACCTTTCTATCAATTTTTATTTCAAATAAGACATCATTTTGCAAAGGTTCTGCTGTTACAACTAAACCATGATCGAAATCGCTATCATTTCTTTCAGCTGTACAATTTTCATTGGATAAAGTTATTCTTTCGCCACATCTGTAGTGAAAATAAGCCATTTGAAAAAAATTCAAATGGTATTTATTGATTTTTTGTCATGTATTTTGTGTTTACAAAATCTTATTTATGTTAGAAATTTGACAGGGCAGTATTTGTTTCGTCTACTACCATTAGAACTACTGCATCTGGTTTTTCAAAGAGGGTAAGGGTAATGAAGAAATGAGGGTAATGCGGGTATCATAGTTCTATGTTAGGGCGGGTAATGCAAAAATCAGCTGTTGTAAACAAAATAAAACCTGAGAGTTCTCTTTCATAGCTTTGATAAAAGTATAAACTGTTAATAACTTGAATTAATAAATTGAATAATCATGAAGCAATCATTTCTAGTACCCAATTTGGACTTTCTGAAGTAATTATATTATCATTTATTCATGTTGCAATGGTTATTTGACTATTTTTTAGGGAGATTCCAAGCTCTGATTCAGATAAGATTGTGGTCGTTGCCATCATAGGAAAAACTGCATTCAACTCAAATGGCTTTAAAGTTAAGGAATTAGGAAGAATGTTTTCATCTGATGCCCAGAGAAAAGATTCAGATCTTCTGGTGGGTTAAAAATTCATTACATTAAAGCATCTTAAATTTATTTTTCCTACAGTATACCATTGAAGGATATTACGACGAGGAGAACCAAATTGTTTATCTGCATGCTCACACTCTACTTGATACAGACTGCTTTTTAAAAAACTATGAATCCATAAGAGTGAGTGAGAGGTACAAAAATGATGAATATGATTTTCTCTCAGTTTATGATGAAATAAAAACAAATATAGCAAAAATTATGCTTTTTCTATTTTATGTGAGCCATATAGTTGTTTTATCACACCCAGGATCATCCTTCGATACCAATTATGTTCAGTATTTCAAAGCACTGAACACTCTAGGGTAGGTAAATTTGGAAACAATGATAACAATTTAATCTAAAATATTTTTTTAGACAAAAATTATCAACAAAAGCATCTAAATATTTCGAACATTTGGATGATATTAGCAGGGATTGGTCCAGAAATGGTAGAACTTGTATTCCAAGATTATTATTTTATTTTGAAAGGTGCCCAAAAGGCGTAACTAATATTAAGAAACTGGAACATAACATGGAAGATAGAATTTACCACATCCTAAAAAAAACTAGGATACTCTCTGCACCTTAGTAAGTTGCATGAACTTATAAATGAGAATATAAAGTTTAGTGTTTTATTCAAGTACAGTCAAATTATTTTATTCTATACAAAGATTTTTTTTGTAGTCCAATCTTTGCCCTGCCACTGAACCAGGAATTTGTATTTGTATCGGAATCACCAGTTGTAGATATTAAAGCTGAAATGTTGAGAGGTCTTATATCAGATTGTCAGCCAGGTGGGTCAATTAAAATGAATGCACCGTTTTCAACTCAGGTGGAAAGTGAACATAGTTTCAAGCAAATGTTGAGAGAGCATATAAAACAAGCAAGAACTAAAGGTTTTAATGACCCTGTCAATCCAAGGCATACAGGGTATACAGCTTCTCATTTTGAGGTTAGTTAAGGAATATAAAATTTATTTTCTCAATTACATGACTAAAATTCTCCTGATATTCCAGCTCCCTATTCTTAGCACATGGGTTGACGTTACTAAGATCATGTACGAACGTTTGATTATAACTAAGTTTTCTGCCCATCTTAATGTGGAAACCAAATTTTCTGAACAAAGATGCATGAAGGTTCTGCCTATAGCATTGGCAAAATATCAGGAGGGTCTGCCTTCTCATTATGGAAAAGTTGAACATGAAGCTCGTTTGGCAGTGGCCATGAATCTTTTCCGTGCTCAAGCTAGAGGCGCCTTGTATCCAAAATTTGCCAAACAGTTACAAAATGATTGCTTGGAGCATTGGACTAGTGGTAGGCAACAATGTGAAACACCCTCGTTGACTGGAAATCCCTGCAAATTACCTAAACATGACAGCGAACAAGAGCACATGAGTGGATTCATTTATAAAGGTGAGACTAAGTTTCAAATGGATGATGTTCTGCCACAGTTATTAGACTTGGCCTGTTGAACACTCAGCAACGCAATTAAATTGATGATTTTTTCAACTTCGCCCTCTTAAAACTATTATATATTTTTCGTCAAATAGGCTATTTTGAAAAGTTCCACCTCTAATCAAAAAGAATCACCCTCAAGAACATTCTGTATGTACTGAAGTAAAAGTCATTCAAATATTCATATCTGTTCATACAGTTTATATTTTATTATCTTTGGAGTAATTTTTGGCATGTATTTGATTGATTTAAAATGCATTTACGACCATTGTTTTTGAAACTTTATCTTTGATAGTTGTTGATAACTTGTTAACCAAGGATCTGAGTGAAATTATATGATTTTAAGTCGACTTGAGTGCTATTATATTTTCCAGCTGCATGTGATTGTGGTAGAAAAATTGGTTCCAGGGAAGATCCTTACAATGCTAAACAAGCAAATTTCACCTTTTACCAGCAAATTTCAACAGACTGTTATTGCCAGCAAATAGAAAGGATTGAGTTTCCTATTTTTGGACCACCAAATGAGGAAGCAACTTGTTCAGATGATCCCCTTAATGAACAGCCAACAAATCTGTCTGATCGTAGTGATTGTACATCCCCAGAGATAAAAAACAGCACTACAGTAACACAGCCTAGTACTGCAGAATATTTACCAGGAATGTTGACTCTTACGTCTCCCCCAGGTTTGCTTCCAGCTTTTTCAAGCTGGTCCCTGGTTTGTACAGGTTTATCCTCTTTGTACAGTCATAACGTAGGATTATCGGAAGCTCAGCACCCTGGTTTTCTGAATTCGACAAATTATCTACTACCATGGGATGTCACAGTGTATGCTAAAACCAAAGCTAATATGTGGCCACAGTTGAGCAGATCCTCTGTTAGAGGACGCCGAGGGCGCTCCACTGGTAGTTTGCCGCAATTTACAGTGAAAGTATTTATCGGAATGGAGTATGAATGCCCTTTGGGGCATAAATTTATGTTATCAGCTCCTGATAAGATATTGAAAGCTACGCCTGGTAGTATGGTGAAGGACACAGGACATAAGATTGCCGAGTCAGATATGCCAATTTATTTCCAGTGTGCCTGCCGAGCTGCTAAAATTGCCCAGCTTATGAGAATTCACATAGTGACGCCTAAAGCTCCAGTGTATGTTACATTAAACCCACAGGTGAGTCCTAAACAATTTTTATGCTTCCCACATTTATCAATTAGGCAATCCAACGATCTGTAAAATATTTTTTGAGGTTAGTGCTTGTGGTCAAGCAATGAGAATTTAGATCTGTTCATGTAAATATTAAAAACGTTTATTTACCTCTGATCAGCGACCTGTCAAAAATGTTTCGAGGTTAACACTGGTGGAATAATCACAATTTCTAAGATGTTCGTTGATGTTCTCCAATTCTATGACATGTGTGTTTAGAGGACCAAATGAAATGAAAGTGCAACATCTCCATTGATTCTGCATGAGCATTGACTCCATAAAAGCTGTAGATAGAAAGACTCCAATCAGGATTGCATGCATCACATTTTTTTTATGTTTTCACAGGAATATGATTGACTTCATTATTTTCAGGTGCAACCAGCCACAAATGCTCCGATTTTTGTGCCAACACTTGATGGGCCTGTTAAGTTATCTCAGTCCTCATATTGGGTGTTGCGACTGCCCTATGTATATGTAGGAGAAAATGAACATTTCCCACAGAACAGTTTTGCAAGGCTTCTTAAAGATACGTTTGGAGTGACTGAAGCTGACTGACAAAAATCGAATAAATAAACAATTTTCAATATAACAAATTTTTTCATTCAATCTTTTCCGGCAATGAAAGAAATTAATTAAGTTTTTCTTGTCACCCAGTACTACTACCACAGTCTGTGCTACTGCTAACCGCTGAAAATCAAGTGGCAACGCCGATTTGGATTGATCGTTTTAGATAGTCTGGTTAAAATATCTTGGAAGAAAAAGATATGTTAGTTTGCAAAACTCTATGTCGTAATTTGGTTATGAGATCTGTCAAATTTCAAAGAGAACAATCCAGAAACAAAATATATGATGAAATTCTCCAATAATTGTTAAATCTGATATAAAATTATCATGGATGATTTTTTCCGGCATATTCGTTCCTTCCTAGGCTTACCAAAATTGGATGACCGTTCACAGGGTTATCATGAACCAGACGATAGGTAAGGAAGTCTTTTATGAAGTACTCTTAAATACAAATAACATATTTTGTTACAGAGATTCAAGACGTTCCAATTCTGATATATTTTTGGATCCGCTGGATTTTAACAGTCATTTTGAGGATCAAATTAATAAAATGTTTGGGGAATTCGATTTGTTCGATTTCAGGGGTAAATAATCTATTGATATATTATATGTGAACAGGTCTCCACATGATGTATATTTTCAGATATTCCTGGAACTCGAGATATTATCGAGTTTTTCGATAAGAAAGATCGTCTTCCGTTTCTTGGAGAGAACCAACTTCCTTTTCCTGATGATAATCAGCAAGAAGGAGGGCTACGATCTCAATTTCTAAAACCAGGTTTTGAGCGTCCAACAGTAAATCATTTCAAGAATAAAAAGGATATTGAAGTTAAAGAGAGTGATGTGAGTATTGATGATCTAGATGCTGTTGTTAGTGGTACCTACTTCAAAAAAGAACCAGAACATCCAAAGGTTACTTCTAGATTTTTTGGAAAGAGCATAAGCACAAAAACGATTATGAATGGATATGGTGGTGTAAGTCAAGTTCATATGGTTTTAAAATTAATAATATATACTATTTGTACACCTCTTCACAATATTTCCTTACTTTTTTATTTTTAGTCAATAGAAATCCATAAAACAGTTCGTGATAATGAAGGGAATGAAGAAACAACAATAACTAAAAGACTAGGAGACAAAGTATATACCACCATAAAAAAGAGAGACAGTAGTGGTAATGAAGAAATAATTGAAAACTTTGTGAATATTGATGAAAAAGATGTTGGTTCATCACTTAAATTTCTTGATAATAAACAATGGCCATTGTATGATCGGTTTTTCCAATAATGTAGAGGAACTGAATGTATAAACTTCAGTCATAATTCTTGTCATTCATGAAGTATTATCCTTATTTTTTTAGTTTGAGAACTGGTTGATCTAGTTTAGTATTGACTCCCCTTGTAGATAATATAATCTTAGTATGAAGATATTTTGTGTTAGAATACTTATACTTCACAATTCTACCCCGAAATATTCCAAGTGGTCCTAGTTATGCCCCTATACCTTTTTAAATATTTTCGACTGCCGTTTTGTGTCAAATATTTATTTCAACACCTTTTGAAGAACTTTTTTCGAAAGGTTCGCACATGTGCATTGAATTCAGAGATTGGGAGTATGAAGACTTTTGCTCAGGTCAACGTCGCGGAAATTACCTGATGAAATAAATGATGAGGCATTAATTATTATTCTAAACAAATTTTATTTGGGCTTATATACAAGCAATTTTATATACATAACATTTTACATACAATAAGTGTTCAATTGAAGTAAACATAAAACATTGGTTTGAGTATAATTTTCCATAAAATTGATAAGAGATTAATGGAATGCAATTAATATAATTCTCTATAGTTATCGTAATATTTTGCTAATAGAAACAACTAATAGAAAGAATTTTCATGGTTTTAATCAATGAACAGAAAGCTTACTTTTTTGGTATTTTAATTGTCCTAAGGTCTTCCTGGATGGGATCAAGAAATTTTGAAAATAATGAATTTATTTTAAGATCCTGTACATAATTAAACATGTTTTGCAAAGCTGATTCTTAATGCTCGATGATATCTGATGTTTAGAAGTCTCTTTATTACTCAGTATTTTCATTTCACTAAGGACCAGTAGACGAATATGAGAAGAAAATTAACCGAAAATCAATAGTGTTCAATGAAAAATACTATGATAAAACTTTGATAAAAGCATATATATAATCCCATGAAGGCCGTATCATTTCCATATATCACAAAAATATACAATTCAATATGTAAATTGCACAATAATTACTACTACATCTGATAATAATTGAAATATAGTATATAAAAACCTCTTTTTAAATAATTTGGGCATCCAGACTTTCTATCTCAGGTACAGTCACATTAAACAACGAGGTTTTCATTACTCTTGGCCAAATGTATCAGTTTCTTCAATAGCGTACGTTAATTTTTCGACCAACTGTTCGTAACTCTTGTATGGTGGTAAATCCAATCTGTTGAAGCATGTATGCGATCTGGGTAGCCACGATTCTTTGCCAACTTTTTCTATACAAAATCGCTGAGGTCCATTCGAACCCATCAGTTCTGCAAAGCCACCAACCGGAACTCGACATGTTCCAGTAACAAACTGGAGCAGTCTGGCCCTCTTTTCATTATCAGACTGTCTGACGAACTGAAATGAAAGTCAAGTCTAAGAACTCATTTAAACCCAAGATTACTGATAAGTTTCTGTATATGTGAGGATATGAATTTTTTTTTAACAGGTGGTAATACACTGCGCAAAAAAATTTACGCACATTCTGAAAATCTCAATTTTAATGAAAGTTAACTCTACATTGACTTTATAACTTATTTTTTATGTTCTCTCGGGAAGGTTTTGAACGAAACAAGACACATTAAATGGAAGAAAAATTCAGGATTTCACCGAATCTTATGTGAAAGAAGAGAAATGAACAATTTTCAAAATACTGAAATGGTGATAAGTGATTTAATACTTGGTATTTCCACCCCTTGCGTTAATTACAGCTCGACAACGACGGTTAAGACTCAAAATGAGTGATCTTAAAATGTTCTGATCTAATCCTTCCCAGATTTCTCCGAGTTGGATTCCTAAGTCATTAAGAGTAGCTGGTTGATTTTCTGAACTTCTCAGCCTTCTATTGAGGGTGTCCCAAACCTGCTCAATCGGATTGAGATCTGGACTTCTTGCTGGCCATTCCATTCGAGAGACTTCAACCTCTTCAAGGTACTCCTGAACGATGCGCGCACGATGGGGTCTGGCATTATCGTCCATAAAAATGAAATTTTCACTAATGTATGGGGCAAATGGCACTACATGCTCTTCATGCCTTATATACTTATCAGCATTCATAGCTCCATTATCAACGACCACTAGGTCTGTGCGAGTAGTCAAAGATATTCCACCCCATACCATAATCGATCCTCCCCCAAAACCAGTAGTATTCAGGAAATTGCACTGAGCATATATCTTTCATGTGGACGTATGTATACAAGGGAACGTCGATCACAATGGTATAGACTCATCTGTGAAGAGAACTCTTTCCCAATCCGCCTCTTCCCAATGGATATGCTCTCTCGCAAAATCCAAACGCGTCCTTCGATGGGCTGGGGTAAGAGCTGGGCCTCTTGCCGCGACACGAGGCCTTAAATCATATTCTATGAGTGCTAATTTGCACCTCATGAGTTTTCTCAAGCTGATTTTGAAGGAGGCGAGCGGTTGCAAACCGTTGTCCCAACGAAGAAACTTTCAAGTAACGTTCTTGAATGGCAGTTGTTACCCGTGGTCTACCCTGTCCTGGTCTTCGGACATTCATACCTGTCTCCCTGAATCGCTGCAACATTCTGGACACACGTGTATGGGAAACTCCAAACCTTTCTGCAATTCTTGTGTATGTCCACCCTTCTTCTCGCAAAACTACCGCTTGGGCACATTCCTCTTGGGTCAAATTGCGTGTTTCGCGTTGCATAGCGATCGAGTGTAGAAAATCAAACGAAAGAAAAACTATTGATCACTAGAATTGATCGAGAACAACTGATTTTAGAATGGAGCCAATACATTCAAAATCTGATAATATCATCTTTTTTTATTCCTGCTGGGAGAAAGCATCTGTATTGAAGAAAAACGTTGAAAGTGGATAACATATGCATGCATAATTCTGATAAAAATAATTATCATTGAGAGAACACCTTCAGTTGTAGAATAAATTTGAGATTTCCATAATGTGCGTTAATTTTTGTGCGCAGTGTATTTTAGATTGATTTACAAGATCACTTACCTGCCAGAACCACTGAATTGGTTTACTGCTCCTGGTGTAATGCCTGTAAATAGTGTGTCTCTGCCAATCTTCCACATCTATTTCTTGCATACCACACAAAAGCAGTTCCAACTCTCTTTCATCGAAATATTTCAACCATTCAATTGGTACAACTTCGTTGAAGCCATCTAGGAATGCTTGTGTTTGCTGTTCAATCCCCCTGGTCATTCTCCATTCAGTCATCAACATCAAATAGTTCTCTTTATTAGCTTCAGTCACTTTTTCTTTGTCACCATTGTTGATCAGTTCATGGTGAATCACCTGCAAGGTCACTAATGTACAGGATATTCCTAAATAAGTGTATCAATGGTCGACTGTAGATTTCTCTTCCATTTTTTTCTTCCAGGTCTTTGTTTCAGAGATATAAAATTTGTTTTTTCAGTTTTTTACCGATATCTCAGGAACCGTTTGAATTACAGGGTTGAGCTGCTGTACACACATTGTCACTAATAATAGCTACTTTCTGGCACTTTACTCGGTTTTAATTGGCGTGCCAGTGGCGGAGATTTTGCACAAAGGTTTTACCCCCCAACTTTTACACCACTGGACAAATTTGCATTTGCACAGCAAATTCTGATACGCCAATGTGTTTTTTTACATAAAAAAGGTACTCCTGGGTCATTCCTCTAAAGCGAACCGTTTTCGAGAAAACTGGCAAAACAATTTGCTAATGCATTGTGAATTTCTTGTAACTAGAAAATTGAGTAGTGATGATTAACTATGATAGATAAAAATAATGAAAAAACTTTGCAGTTTAAACTCAAAAACCTAGTTGACAAATTTTGTTGAAATTAATAAACTTGTTTTCTATCACTACACATTTTTCCAGCAACAAGAAATTAACAATGCGTTAGCAAATTGTTTTTGATCATAAAATGCCAGTTTTCTTGAAAATGGTTCTCTTTAGAGTAATGAATTAAGAGTACCTTCGCCCATTGATGTAAAAGTTGAGGGGTAAAACCTTTGTGCAAATTCAATACCTCCACCACTGGCACGTCTTATGAAACCAAGTAAAGTACAAGAAAGTAGCTATTATTAGTGACAATGTGTGTACAGAAACTCAATTCTGTAATTCAAACGGTTCCTGGAAAGTTACCGGGAATAATGGAAGACAAAAAATATGATATTTTTTCATGAGAAATCTAGAGTTGACCGTTGATACACTTATTTAGGAACATCCTATACAGGGTCTTTCACGAGGAACCTCACCCATATTTATACGGGAAACTACTGAACGTATTTTCATGAAATTCAGCACTTATAAGTATTTCACGATGCTGATGAAATCTAAAATATTTTCAAGGCATGAGCACCTCCGGTTTTTCCGGAAATGACGTCAACTTCCGTTTTTCAAATTAGAACACCATTTTTTTATTGCAGAAATAGATTCTTTAGAAAATTTCAAGTTATTTTGATGTAACATTTTTCAGTTTTGGTTGGAAAATTCTCTCTGAGCGGGAAAATTCGAAAAAAAAATCGAAAATAGAGCTCCGCTGAAACAAGAATAACTTTCATTTTTGGGATTTTTCAAGATGTAAGATTGATGTATTCACTTTAAAAATCGAAATCGCGATTCAAGATACAGGGGGTGAAAAAATCGCTTTCAAAGTTAGGGATGACAAAATCGTGAAAAATCAATTTTTTCAAATTAGAACCCCATTTTTTTATGGCAGATATTGAATCTACGTTAAAAAATAATGTGAGTGTATGGATCACACCCTTGCCCTAAAGTGGATATTTTCTGAGTTATTCACAAAAAACTGTTTTTCGTCTTGAATTTTCAGTTATTTCTTTTCCTTTAAGCCAAAAAGATGAAATTTTCAGGAACTGTTACTTAAACCATATTTTAGATTTTACTACCCTAATATGCAAGAGAAAAAAGTTACAGGTTGTTCCTAAATAGATGGCGAATTTGGATTCGAATTTGTATCGGAAACCTCTTTATTTCAACTAATCGGCCATCGGTTTTCTCTCCAGTGATAAATAAATAATTCCTTATGAACCATATGCAAAAACTTACCATGTTTTACATTTTTTTTTAATGATAGATATCATTAATTACATCTGCCAAATTCCTCTTTATTCAGTAGCATTTTGTGTTTACTATTAATTTGGTGATAATTCGTATTAAGTTATAAAATCGATCACTATGCCTAATTTTACCAATGAAGATTATTTAAATCTCATTCTACTTCATGGAGAATGTAATAAAGTTGTAGATAGAACGATTCGACTGTTCATTGAGAGGTTTCCTGACCGACCCAGACCAACGAGAGATACCATTAACAGAACCATGACAAACTTGAGAAATGTCGGATCTTTCGTTAAGAAAACTATACACAGAGAAAAAAGTGTAGTAGAAGATGAGAACAACGAAATTACACTTCTTGCATATTTTCGTGTGAATCCTCAAAATTCTCTCAAAGATGCCGAGATTGATCTGGGATTATCTCAATCGAGTGTTTGGAGAATATTAAAAAAACATAAAATGCACCCATATAAATTCAATAGGGTACAGCATTTGAAGGAAACTGATTTCGTCAGGAGAACAGAGTTTTGCGAAGCTATGATGATTCGATTTCAAGAGAATGAAAACTTTTTGGACTGTATAATTTGGACAGATGAATCTAAATTCACAAAGAATGGTTCTTTCAATAGGCATAACAGTCATTATTGGGATGAAGAGAACAACCACCACTTCAGACAATGGAACTTTCAAGAGACCTGGAGTTTTTGCGCCATCAAAAATAATGCAATTCTCGATGATCACATTTATGATGGGACTTTAACTGGTAAGATAGAACACTACACATGTTTGCATTATTTGAAGAATGTTCTCCCTTAGGAGATAGATATTCTGACATATTGACTCAAATAATTGAGCCGCTAGTACAGAACCATAATGACTTATGAGTTATGATATCAACAAGATGGCGCGCCTCCACACAATTCACTCAATGTGTCAAATATCCTCTACAGGCTATTTGAAGATCGATGGTTGGCGAACAATGGTCCACATCTTTGGCCACCACGTTCTCCCGATTTAACTCCTTTAGACTATTATGTTTGGGGTAGGATAAAAAATATTGTCTACTCAACTCCCCTGACTGATAAATAGGACTGCATAGAACGAGTCAGAAATGCGTTCAGGTTTGTTTAGATTTTTAGATTCATAGTTTTGAAACACTTTTGCAGATCTCTTCCTCCCGATGAAATAAGAAGAGCAACGCACGAAGCATTCCTGAGACGTATAAATAAATGTCTAGAAATTAACGGTCAAAACTTTGAGCATCTTCTCTAGTTATAACTGCGAGAGTTTACCATGGTTCTCCTAATAGTAACTTGAAGTCGGTTTCAAGCAGGGGTGAAAAATCTACAGCATGGTTCAAATAACAGTTCCTGAAAATTTCATCTTTTTGGCGTGAAGGGAAAAGAAATAGCTGAAAATTCAAGACGAAAAACAGTTTTTTGTGAATAACTCAGAAAATATCCATTTTAGGGCAAGGGTGTGATGCATACACACACATTATTTTTTAACGTAGATTCAATATCTGCCATAAAAAAATGGGGTTCTAATTTGAAAAAATTGATTTTTCACGATTTTGTCATCCCTAACTTTGAAAGCGATTTTTTCACCCCCTGTATCATGAATCGCGATTTCGATTTTTAAAGTGGATACATCAATCTTACATCTTGAAAAATCCCAAAAATGAAAATTTTCCATTCAAAAACCTCGAAGTTATTCTTGTTTCAGCGGAGCTCTATTTTCGATTTTTTTTTCGAATTTTCCCGCTCAGAGAGAATTTTCCAACCAAAGCTGAAAAATGTTACATCAAAATAACTTGAAATTTTCTAAGGAATCTATTTCTGCAATAAAAAAATGGTGTTCTAATTCGAAAAACGGAAGTTGACGTCATTTCCGGAAAAACCGGAGGTGCTCATGCCTTGAAAATATTTTAGATTTCATCAGCATCGTGAAATACTTATAAGTGCTGAATTTCATGAAAATACGTTCAGTAGTTTCCCGTATAAATATAGGTGAGGTTCCTCGTGAAAGACCCTGTATATGAATTGATAAGTAAGAATCATTTTTATGTGTCAAGTTACAAACATATTCATTATTACCATTACTTCATTCTGAAAATGAATATAAATCATTTCTCACCTGTCCTAGCACCTCAAAATCGACGCTGTGATATAATTCCAAATTACAGTCCTCAATGTTGTTCTCCTTTATCCACACCAAGCTGTTGTAAAACTCTGGATCAATACTCTCAATATCTTTCATTATCAATTTTTTACCCAACATTCTCTTGTAGAACGGCATCGTGAATCCTGAATATATGAACCTACCATGGTATAATGCCATCGCAATAAATCTACCGATAAATTTGAAGAAAGTAAGATGTTCCGGATTAACGTATGACGCTGGGTTGATCTGTAGACTGTAGTTGTTTTTGTTGGCGTATTCGAACAAGCAATACATCGGATTCAGTGCCTCGTGGGACACCAAGAAGAACCATTCACGGCTCACGCCGCCATAATCCAAACCTTCCTCGCCTTTGAATATAATGTACAATCTACGACGCAGCTCGTAAGCTGGTAGGCGCATAATTGTGTGGAAAGAATCTTCGAACAGGGTTTGGCGGGTGACTTGGATTTTGATGTGGCTTGGTAGTGCATTGCTCTGACACAAAAACCTAAAAAAAGAATATAATTCGCCAGTTTGCTTTTTGCATTTCGGTATTTTTATTCTTGCCTATTTTGAGTATTTTGTTTTCGATAAACTCACCTGAATTGGCTGATCTTCCATTTGAAAGATCTTTCATAAGCTCTAGGGACGCCGTATACTCCTTTAGGTCCCTTAGGAGCTCCAGGTCTAGGATCTTCAAATGTTGTTGTTTTTGTATTGTGATCAACAAAATACCTCTTATTGTCCTCTGTATACCGAATCTCCCATCCATCCGGTAGATTATAATCGTCCAGTTCACTGATTTCTTGACCTTGAGTTCTTGGATCTTCCCATTGAGTCGTTCGGTTTTTATGATTTACGAAGTATACGCGACCTGAAAACCGAATAAATGAAAATTTCACCAACTTTGACAATTGTGAACATAAGCCACCTTCTGGTTGTACTCTTCTCTCCCAATCTGGGGGCAGGGGTCCTAAACCGTCGTCCTCTTCAGGGACAGCTGTAGACGGTCCAGGTACAGGACCTGCTGGATGTTGTGGGTACAAAAATCTTTGGTTTCCTTGTGAAACAATATGTTGTCTTTCTCCTTGCCACTGTTGGTAATGTTGCAACCTTTCAGAATTTGGCCATTGCCATGTAGTAGTTCTGGTATTATGATCCACATAATAGACTCTCCCCCTTGAATCTCTTCTTGTTTCCCAACCCGGAGGTAGGGGCTGTGGTCTTTCCCATGATGTGGATCTGAGATTTAGGGAAAAGATGATATGACCAAAAAGTTTGAACAAAGTTTGCCAATTTAAATATTGGCAAACCTAATCTCGAGATATACAAGCCTTTGATTATCTGCATTATAGAAAAATAACATAATATAGGGCATTACATTTGAAAAAGTGGAGAAATATCCATTTCAACTTCATCAAATTTGGCGTAATAACGGACCTCCTGTGTAAGGTGAATTAATGTTTTCCTTATGATGATTCTTTACCAATAATTCGTATCAAATTCGTGTAACATCTTATTTTGCAACCGTTTTAGGTCTTTTAGTGGAGTGCTGTGCGCTCAACTTTTTACAGTTTTCTCTGAATAAGATCTGTAGTTAAAAAAATATTTCTGAGATTTTGCCTTTCAAGAGAGATGGTGAAAATCATTGGAAATACATGATAATATACAGGCCGTTCCTTATGAAAAATTACCCGTTTGTTGGATATATTTTTTCGGGAAAACCCTGTATACTGGAAAATAATTTCCTGAGATGCAGAAATAGAAATACAGAGTACCTGTTGTTGAACGAAATTTCTAAAATGTCTGTTTTGGGATTTAAGGAATAAGAACACACTATTGCAGGACCATGTATAGATACAACAGGTATGAACAAATTAAAATAATTATTCAGTATGCATATAGGCAACCATGGTCCAAATGTCCTGCACCATGAGCATATCCCTACTTTTTTCAAGCAGAAACAATACCTAAGTAAATAAATGGTTATATCCAAGTAAATAGGAAAAAAAATCTGAATACAACTAATGAATGAGATCAAAATAAAAGATAAGATGTAGTCCTGTTCAGGAAGTCAATATGGATTTTGCCAAGTTTCAATATTAAGGAAAATTAAGTTTCCTTTGGCTGTCATAATTACCAAAGCCACAAGTAAGGAAATTTTGCCTTATCTTGAAATGTTTGGTATTCACACTGCCTTGTTAGAAAGGATAATATAGAAATCCTGTGAAAGCTATATTCAGGAAAAAATTTACACCTTGGACCACTTTGTACAATTAATAAAAAACTTCATTGATAAATTATTGTAATTTTCCATTAAGCATTCATCATTTCTATTTCAACTTATAATTTTGCATCAACAAGGTACAGAATCTGAACATGAGACAGAAGAATAGTACTCAAACTAGTAGAGCCCCTAGATCTACCTTATCAGTTGTTATCCTTATCAGTAGATCCCTGCAAATCTGGTGATTTTATAGGCAAAATGTCAAAGTTTGATCAATACTATATATGTACAATCAATTTTCAGGAAGAAATTATGGAAAATGTGATTGTCAAGCTATTTTGCATTGACCTTTCCTCTTTTGATCCTTACATTTACATCACAGCATTCACAGCCAGGATATCTTTGAAAAAAGCTTTGATCGAGTTTGAAATTGTGCCCTTTTTTGCTGAATTTTTCGCGAATTAAAAAAAATACTTCTTGATCGCCTAGAGAATCGAAATTTCACCAACGTATCAATCAATTTTCGACCATACAAAAATTTCCTCACAATATCGACTTTAACATTCTTCTGGCCCACTTTTTCAACAGATTCCCTTGGGTCTGTCCACAGAGTTACCATTTTAATATAGAATAGAATAATAAATCTTACTCACTTTGTATTATGATCAACATAGTATCTCCTTCCATATGTATCAAACCTCATTTCCCAACCAGGGGGTAATGGATCCTCATGCCTACTTGCAGAAGGCTCTATCTGACTCACGTTACTTTGAGGTACAGTAGCAGGTGGACCAATAGAACCTAAAAAGCTTTTTTGACAAAGAAATCTTCTAAAATACACCAAACATACCATTTGGAATGCTTGAAGTTGAAGTCATTGGAATAGGTGCAATGTTAGGTGGTGGAACTGGTGCAGGTCTCTCAAAACTAGGCCTAGTTGGCACAACATTTTCTGGACCTATTGTACGGACCTTAGCTTTGATACCACTGAGCAGTAAAATTACATTTCTCTGCAAATCAACATCACTATTGCTAGGGGTGAGTGGCATATGGCTGCTTCCCTGCCTCACATATTTGGAAAGATCAACCACTAAACCTTGGAATAAACATACTAATTCTCCTACTTTAGAAGCACCCTCCCCTTGTTTGTTCTCATTAAATAAATCTACAGTTAGCTCCAAATTATCACATCTACCATTGAAAATCTTCAATAATTGGAGTAAATCTAATTTCTTTTCACCAATAACTGTATCTTTTCTGAAGTTATTCTTGTCTAATACACAGAAATTTATTTTAGAATGTGGTTTAACTAGAAGTGTTAACTTTTCATTCCATTTTGGTTGAGACGTATTTCTAGTTGGTTCAGTTTTATAGGATGTGTCTTCATCCACTATGATTTCAACATAAGGACATGGTTTAAATAGGACATTCCCTCGAAGATGGGCACTTTCCACTAAAAAAATATTAATTATAATTTTTTGTGATAGAATTCATCAACCAATTCACCTGTAACTGATAATTGGTGGAATCCAGGCACTTGGTCAACAGTTTGATTCATTGTTATTTTCTCTTGAAACTGCAAGACAACACTTGTCAGTTTTCTTAACCTTCAATTAATCAAATTTTCTGACGGATAAAGATGAATCTTAAGTTTGAACTTTCATCTCAAGTACAGCCTTCCAGGAATTTCATTGTTATAGAAAAACCTCACTTCACATTGGGAAATATATTTCACTATTTTCTCACTGACGATGACGTAGAAATTAGTGTGACTGATAAGGATGAAAGTACTGAAATGACTTCAATTTTCAATAGAAAGTTTCAGAAATTGACCCATCATATTAGTTCAATTATCTTTATACAATTCTTCTATTATGAATTATCATTTAATTTATTTATTATCTAAATAAAAAACATCCACCATTGTAGAAAACTTATCAACATTTCAATTCAAACAGGTTGGCAAACTTCACAAAAATAAACCCTACAATTCTGTGACTTTCAAAGGCCGTATTTTCGTGAAGCCGTTTTTTTACAATTCGATCGCGAAGAAATTTTGCATACAGATTAGAACCATTAAAAATTCCCAATATTTCTTTAAAAACAGATCCGGGATCATATACGATTTATCTGACTTCTGCTTAAATTTTTGTTGGTTTCTTGAATCTACCTACAAGGTGGATGAACGAAAGCCCAAAAGCTCCCGAGTTTTTAAAACCCTTGGATTTTTTGTTATGACAGAGGGGCATCTTTGTTATCTAACTATTGTTATTTTCTTCCTACCGAATATCGATATGAAACAACCCGATGAAAAATAATCCGGATAAAAAGTAATTCACATCATGTTTTGTAGATGTTATCAAGAATTGTTTATTCTTTCGAGTTTTGCAGAGATGAAATCTGAATCGCTAATAATGATATATTATTAGTTTAAGGAATGAACAGATACTATTTGTTATTTATAACATTTATTCGAACATTTCTGAGAACAAAGATAAAATTCATCCCTGTCCAGTATAATAACGCCTCCATTATCACCGTTTGTATAAAAATGGTGTTCATCTAATCCCCAGGCAACTGGTGAATCTGAAAAACCTTGAAAATATACGGATTTCCAAAATTGACTTTTGCAACTCTTGGACCTATAAATGAAACAAAAATATTTTAGAAATTCGGGGTATAAGTTCTCGATTTCAATACTTACTCAATTTCTTGTAACAAGCCAATCAGTTTATTAACATTGAGAAACCCTCTCCACCTCAAAACTTTAACTTGTGCCAGGTTGACTGAAGGTTCTGGTGTAACATAAGTGGAAATATAGTCAGATTTTTCTTCCATTGTGCCATTTAGCATAGCCATTCCTAACCATTCAACGAATTTAGCGGATTGGTACTGGTCGAATTCATCCATTTTGTCAATAATTGGCACCTTCACATTGAAAATTGTTTCATTATCTTTTTTCATCTTACATAGTTTTACTTTGTATCCCAGATCGAAAAAGTATTTTGATATGGATGATGGACATATTTCTTTATTTGGTGGTTCCCACTGAAGAATAACATCCATTTTCAATTTCTGCAATGAGCTTTTAACCCTTTCATAAAATGCTTTTCCTGGTTTTAGACATCCCGATGCTAAATCTATAGTGACAACTGGAAAAAATAACGAAAATATATAGAAATAGAAAAAAACTGGCACTATAGTGACTATTCCACACTAGAAGTTTTCCCTGCTGAATATTTATGCTTCAGTTTGGTGATTTAAATATTTGCATTAATAAACTATAGGAATTAAGCCTAGCCTGGACTTTAATTCTTAGTCATGAAATATGAAATTTTTAATTACGTAATTTTTATTTTCATAGTTTTTGAATTTATTTAATATCAAAACGATACTTGCAAAATTATGAAATACTATTAACAAGAAATTATTGAGATTAGAAAAAAATCATTCATCACCAACAGCCACAATCTTCAAAAGACTCACTATCAAAAAGATTGAACATACATAAAAGTGTCGTTCGATCTTTTTTCCAGTCATTTATATAAACGACGCAGCCAAAATACTAGAAAAAAGATCAAACAACATTGAACAATGACCGAGAAAGCCTCAACAAATTAATACCTAAAAGTGAATTTGATTAAACTATTTATCCATATAGTCTAATAACATCTGTGAGCCTGTTGCTTGGGGGAGTTAAATAAATTAGGAAAATAACCTAAACATTTGAGTTATTCAATAAAATACATGAAGAAAACAGATGTTAAATGAAACTGGCTAAATTCAATAAAATAACTTTTATTCCACAGAAACAGTTGACAACACAAAGTGAAATTAAATATAATTGCACACCAATGATTATTGTATAAGGATCACATATATGTATATATTACTTGAAAAGACCTTTTATTCAATATATTGAATGAAAAAACAGATGATATCAAAATGAGCAACATAAAGCACCAAAAATAGTTTGGATATGTTCCTCAAACTTCAGCCTCTCAACTATTTATTAATGGTACAGATATTTCCATAAGATTTACTGAATTGAATAATGTGATAAAGTTGGTCGTATATCTAAATCGAAATTTTTTTTTCTGATATGATTTCTGAAATTCTTCAGCTCTTCAAAAGAAATACCTTGCCAACTTTCAAGTTCTGATAGAATCTTTAAATTTCCACACTTTGACAACAGTAGATCAACTGTTTTCATATTCATATCACTGCTAAACAATATTCTCAATTCTTCCAAATTGACCATTGGGTTTTTATTCAATATTTTCATCATAGAAGAATGGTTGATACCTGTTGATGAACCCAAGTGGATATTCTTTATGCGAAAAGCATTTGAGAGTATGTATTCCAAATGTGGAAGAGCGCCATCTACCATCCAAAACAACCTCTCTAAATGTTGAAAGGGGGGTATTGCTGGGTTAGGCAATGGAAGAATGTTATTAGAAAGAAAATCACAATTATAAATAACCAAACTTTTTAGGAATGGACAGTATCGGCTGATGTGAACCAAAACGTCATAATCGATTTCTTCAACATGCTCCAAATGTAAGATTTCGATGTTAGTACCTTTGACTTCCAGCAGCTGTTTCAAATAGTCGCCATAAAAAGCACAAGCCAAAAGCTTGAGCTCCTTCAGATGATCAAAAGAAGAAAAGACTGTGAAATCAGCTACATCATTGGAAAGGTAGAACAAACTTATACACTCAATGTTAGGAAACATATCAACAAAAAGTCTCAAATTTTCATTGGATAGATCTCTTGTTTGAATTCTTTTCAAAGCAAAAGGACCAGTCGCATTCAAACTATGATATAAATACTTGACAACATCTCCAAATTCATCACATTTTCCTATTTCCTGAATATTAGGAAGACCTTTCAGAAGATGAGCTAGGCCTTCAATTGTGATGGAAGTATGGTGCAGTTGTAATTCCTTAAGATGTTTACAATTCAGCAACCACTGAATACTTCTATCAGTCACAGTTCTAGATGATGTAACGTCAAGGCACTGTAAGTGTGGACAATTATCACATAAGACTTGAATGATCATATCTGTACAATCGAAACAAAGACACAAGGAACGTAAATTCTTCATATTACTTATACCATGTAATATATATTGATCATGTTCGGAGGTTCGCCACCCTCCAATGCAGGAACCTAAATTCAGCACTTCAAGACCAGTCATTTTATATAAATTCTTATAAAGGACGTATCTCATTATTTTTGGCCATTCGGAAAAACTCATTTCTCTCAATCTACTATTCAACACTATTTCTGTTAAACTCACAATAACATTCATTTCTATCAAAAATTTTGACATATTGGTACGAGCATAATAACACTTTTTGGTTTCGTCTATCAAACATTTCACAGCTTTTAAAACTTCCACAGCCATTTTATCTATTAAATAGAAAGGGACATGAGAGACCAGAAGATCCTTCAGGGAATCTAACTTAATTTGTAGCAATCGAGGTATATGTTGAGAATCATTGATCAGTTTGATTTCTGCTATCATTTTAGGAGCTAGGAATGTGACCATATTTCCTACACTTCTCAGAGCAAGGGTCTGCAGACATGTCACCTGACGATATTTCGGCATTGTCTGAAAAATTATCCTATTTTACTATTATTCATCCTCTCAATAAATATTAAGGATTTTTGTAATAAATTGGGTATTATTGTGAATCTCCAGATGATTTTTCCGACTTGCTTCATTATCACCTTAATGACATTTGTTGTTCATCTATTAGTGAAAATAAAACGGAGTTATTTACCCCCTCACTGATCAATGCAGTAACCAAACTTTTCACATGCAATTTGGAAAAAAACCATCAATTCATGAATATACCAACACCAACAAAAATTCAGAATAAGTATTGTGATCAATAGATCTTCAGAATAAACTATCTAAAAAGCAGCAGTCATTTTGCTTGCATTATCTCAAACAGTTCTATTTCAATGAGCTTATCAAATTATTTCCATACTTCATGAGGATTTTCATTACATCTTCCGCTAAATTGGATAAACGTCAACATAACATAAAAGATACTCACTATATTTGTCTTTAGTACGTCTATGAAAATGTGACAACTTTCCTTCAAGCCCTAGTGTCTGAAATGTTAACTTGTTTAGATGAAGAATGAGTTTTCCACAAGAAGTCACAGCGATACAATCGTCACAATCAATATTAGTATTGATACTTAGCAAATTGATGCTACCTGCAAATAAAAAAAAATTTGTATATACAAAAAAACTAATTGCAGAACCTAACTTACCACAGTCTATAAAATTATCCAAAAACGCTGGTTTCACCAGTTCATTGATATCAAGAGAGTTCACTCTATAATAATCACAGTTTGTCAAATCGGCTCCAAATGTATCCGGTACACTTGAGATATCAGGTAATATCACTGCAACCTTAAAGAAATGAATTGAGTATCTGATATAATTTCTCGATTTATGTGCTTACCGAATGTACGAAGTTGAATTTTTCAATTTTTTTCAGACAGTGTTCTTTCTCAATTTTTTCGCTTTGAAAAACTGATGGTGGTGCCTTGAAATTGAAAATTTCTGGGCACAACATTCTATTATTATATTCTGAAAATGTAAGCTTTAGCTACGTGAATATAACATTAATATTTACAAAACATACTGCATTATTTTGATACGCAAAATTTCTTTTAAGTCATATTTTTCGTTGTTAACGTCACTTTCTTTATGGTTGGTAGCACAGAACCATAATGAAGTTGGCAGTTTTCTTTCTCTGGTTCTGTGATTCTTCTTATTCTGTGGCGTAAATAATATTTTTTTCATTTAAAATTAATGATTTTAAATGCAAAAATTTAATGAAAGTAGGTATCGATACCTACTTTCATTAAATTTATGCATTTCCAATGTTTATGCAAAATTGAATCCTAGAAAGCAGATGAAATTTTGACTCTAGTCGTAGCCGTCTTTATAGCAAGCCATGAAAAGAAATGTTGCAACGGCGTATTTTATTTACGAAGTATAAAACTTATGTAAACAACTGTTCATTGAAAAAAAACCTTCAATTTGCAACTTCCTTGATATTTGAATAGAAATATGCCAGTTTCTTCAAGTACTGATTCTTCATCTAGCCATGAAATCTCAGCTGCAGGCTGCAGATGAACTCACCCAATCCATTTACTTCATTCCAACATAAGGTACAAAAAACTAATTTTTAAATGCTCGTAAGATGTATTGGTTCAATTTCATGTCAGCTTTGAAATAATTTGTATTTACCAAATTGCTGATCCCAAATAGAAACTAATGATCAGTAGATCTTTGTACACATTTCAACGAATCAGGTGTAACGATTCCTGACTAAAAATCATGACCAAAATTGTAGATCAATGTTAAGACTCTAGGTTCAACAACTTTGGGGTATCAATACTGATACCTCAGCTCCGCTTTATAGTATAATATGACTCTTCTATCAATATACATTCATAATTTTTCTACAACATGAATATTAATTCATCAATCAATGATTATGTTCCAACTCGAATCTTAGTCCACAATAGCCACATGAATGATTGCCAGGCTTATCCTAAAAATTCACAAGGGTCAGCTAAGTTAAAATTAGATCATTTTATCTTTCCCTCACAAGATTAATGAACACTTGCGGATGACCAGTAGGGCCACCACCACCATCACACGAAACTACTCGACTTTTAACCATCTTGGGAGGTACCTCTGCAATTAAGGTCATGGCCACATTAGGATTAACATGCTTCGGATTATTCATGAACCTCAACATTCTATAATCGTCTTTATCCCATTTCTACAAAATTTTGTATTAAGACATTAATTACTACAGTTTAGTTTCCGGGCTGTCAACCTGTCCTGTATGTGTTACTTGGTCTTCAGAAACTGAAGAATACTTTGATACGAGTAGTCTGCTTACAGTACTTCTACTTGCACGAATTACATTCGTTAAAGAGTTATTCATTTTTATCAATTTACAACTTCTTGCTCATCTACTCCTCCACTTTCAGCTGTTTCGATTACGAAATAAATCATAGAGCATAAATCCGTAGAACACAGACATTTGTCATTTAGAGCAGAGGCGTTTTTTGTTGATTTAACCGCTTACCGCATTCAACCAAAGACTCCTTTTCAATAATTCAATATGAGACCCAGTTTTTCTAAAGAGAAACTTCAATTTTTCTAAAGAGAAACTTCAATTTTTCTCTCCCCTTATCGATTTTGATTTCGAACCATATTTCACTGAAAACAGAATGAAACGCTGACGTTACTGGTGGGGTGCTTCAAGAAAAAACTCCTATTGGCGATTCAAGTTCATCTCCCAAGCCACCTTGCGGCAGAAACAGCATTAACGGGAGTGGGTAGGTTTTCAGGATATGTTAATATAAAAGTTTTTATAGAATAGAACATGAATTTTATTCATAAATATTTGGTGAAATATTAATATTACATACCTATATTATTATTATGCAATACAAAATACCTAAGTACACTTTCCTTCAGCTATTTGAATTCTTTTATAATCTCAACGCTACTCGTTCCTTCAGACCCAAAGAGCCTTCCTACTATTTGGAGTTACTTCCAAATATCGGAAATATTCGCTTATGCTCAGAAAAACACTCTTTTCACTTTCCATTTTATTTTTTCCCCGCAAATTACCTTATGTCAGTACTAATGTTTACAAATCTTACCCACTCCCGTATACACGTGTAGTAGAGGGCGCTGCCTACCCCTGAATCGCGAATATTATAATCATAAAGCGCGTTCGGCAATGACATCTGACTGGTCGGATTGATCTGAACCGTTCGTTTATTACATCCAGATTGAGGGGAGTACACATCTGGACCGTTCGGCAAGAAAATCTGATCAATCGGATGTAGATCTTTTTGCTCGGTGTATTTCGACGGAGGAAACGGATTTTTTTCCACAGAACAGAAACAGAAATTACTTTTCGGCCTTTGTGAATGGATTTTTTATTCCGCTTCGAATATTCTTGAACAGTCTGTTGAATTTTCGTGTCTTATGTTATTTGTTGTGTAGTAATAAATAAAAAAATGTTGTTTGATAAAAAAATAATGATTCAAAATATTGAATCATCTCAACCAAGGGGTAGAAATGTTGAGAACTATAACAAAAGAATTAAAATAGTACCCAGACTACCTATACGGACGAATAGACCTTCAAGCCACAGAACATATAATAGCTCTAATAGACGAGTCCCTTCATGCTGGCCAACTGTTTAAAATTGCCTGAAAATCACTTCCCTTTTTTTCGCAATGATTCAACTCTTACCTGAAAGCTTTAATCCTAATGAGTGTATCCTGAAAATATTAGATGTCACGAAGGTCTTCATCAAAAGCTATAAATTTTTGTTTTCTTAGGGTTTCATCAATGGAAAATAATTATCCCAACAAAATGTTTGAATGGAGAATTTGAATTTTTCGAATCAAATGAGGATTTCGCTTGAGTTTGTTTTTTATAATAACTTTTCTGATGAATGAGATGTTTCTATTAACAGTGTAAAAATGATTCAAGATACTGCAGAAATATCCAATCCAAATTTCATTAATTTCCGAAGAAGGAGCACTCGTATAAAGACCTGTTGCTAGATGTAAAACTGATTATTATAGGTGTTTTCTTTGGATTCGTAGAGATCATAGGAAGACTTTCAGTGAATTAATGTATTATTAACCCTGTATTGTGGAGTTTATTAAATATAGGTGCATAATTGGGTTTTCGCTTCTAATTGGATAGAAATTCTACAAGGAATTCAAAGGAAATTAGGGAAATAAATGATTGTTTTTAATGTTCTTTATTTGCATGGAAACTTACTACAGAATAACAACCCAAAAGTATTTACAACTGCCATAGACTATGTCCTGGATGTGAATAAGTTCTGATGCCGCATGAGAAATTAGGATCATTGTACTGGAAAATCATTATAATGAAGTATCACTTTGAAATCATAGTATATTCTTAATATGTAAAGTGGTAAATTCATCAATTCAACATCAGAACATGGCCAGTGTATACCACATCTCAAAATAATAAATACAGACAATATATTTACTAAAAATATTGTTCGCAGTTGATTGAGAAACTCCCTTAAAAATGGCTACTTCACAAACAGTTTCAGTTTTATTAATACTAGAACTAATCTCCCTGGAGCAATTTATTTATGGATTTTTCAATCTGGATATAAATCTGAAATTAACTTGACATAATCGTCCATGTGAAGGGAACAAACACATATATTCTTTGCAGCAAGGTTCCCATCCATAGTTTGTCTATCCATGCTTTTCTCCAGTCCAATTTATGCAATATGCCAAAGGCATTAGTGATATTCGGTGTTGAGGCATCTTTGTCAGGAAATTTATCAAAACGAACAGCCGTGTTTTTACTTTTCCTTGAAGAGCAATTGAGAACAGTTTTTTCCAGTACTAGTACTTTGCTTACATTGTTATATAATCATCTACTGGCCTAAAATTCAAATATATCATGAGGATTGAAACATAAAAATCTTTTCGTGCAGATACCTACTTCACCTTTTCTGATTTCTCACAGAAAGATGAAGTCACAGCCTCATGGCTCAGTACCTCGAATTACGAGGATCATATCCCTCAAGAATACCTGAAACAGCCATTGATTTAGAATAGATATTCTTATTTCTAATTCAATGAAAACAGCTTTGGAGCAAGTAAAAATATAAACAAGTCGTTTTCTAGGTTGGAAAGTCATAGATTTCCATTAATGAAAACATAAGAAAACAAAAATTTATAGCTTTTGATGAAGACCTTCGTGACATCTAATATTTTCAGGATACACTCATTGGGATTAAAGCTTTCAGGTAAGAGTTGAATCATTGCGAAAAAAAGGGAAGTGATTTTCAGGTATTTTTAAACAGTTGGCCAGCATGAAGGGACTCGTCTATTTAATATCTGGCTCGGGTAAGGCGTTACCAAAGATATTCTACAATAGAATATCTTTGGGCGTACATACGTCAAACAGAAAAATCGATCAAAATGCTCCGTAGCGTTCGTTTATTACAGAAAAATCTGACAAATCTGTACAATCTGTTATCACGTGACTAAAAAATCCGTCCGCTCTCGGATGCTATTGCCGAACGCGCTTTATGATTTATCTATGACAAAAATCGAAAATTGCAGCAGTTGAAAATGTTAAAATTATAATTATAAAAGTTAATATCGAATCTGGATTTCATGGATCTCAGTATTACTGTATTTTCAAAATTTATTATTATGCCTGACACTATCTACATTGATAAAACAAGCATCGTCAAGTGATAGACTTGTTTGAAGAATTGCTATTGATTAAGTTCACATTTAATTTAAAAATGATTACCAAATCTCTTGCGATTTTAATGTTATTTTCACTGTTTATTGATAATGTGTTCCTAGAGGTTAATGTAGATACTTTGGGATACATAGTGTATTGTCCTTGCATGGGTAACTATACATAGCTTATGATTTATTCTTTATTTATATTTAAATGTAACTTAGGTAGGTTTGGAAACCAAGCTGATCATTTCCTGGGTGCACTAGGCTTTGCCCATGCCGTCAATAGGACATTGGTGCTTCCACCTTGGGTGGAATATCGTTATGGAGAACCTAAATCGATTCAAGTTCCTTTCAATAAATATTTTAAAGTAGAGGCTCTCAAAAAATACCACAAGGTCATTACTATGGAGGAATTCATGAATGATATAGCTCCTATTGAATGGCCTCCAAATAAAAGAATTGCGTTCTGTTATATGGCGAGGGGTATAATATTTAGAGCATAATTCTGAATGGTCTTGTATGACATTAAATTTTTAGGTAAAGATGCAAAAGAATCATGTAATGCTAAAGAGGGAAATCCTTTCGGACCATTTTGGGATACATATTCAATTGATTTTGTTGATTCTGAGTTTTATGGTCCCCTACACTATGATGTTCATCACCATAATATAGTTGAGGAATGGAAATTAAAGTATCCTCCTGAGAAATGGCAGGTATTGGCATTTACAGGGGCTCCCGCAACTTTTCCTGTCCAGCAAGAAAACAGAATACTGCATAAATATTTGGAATGGAGCGATGAGATATCTTCGAAAGCTGAAACTTTCATAAAAAATGTTCTTCCCAAAGGAGCTTTCATTGGAATACACCTCAGAAATGGTATTGACTGGGTGAGAGCTTGTGAACATATCAAACTTAGTCCAAATTTGTTTGCTGCTCCTCAGTGTTTGGGTTACCGCAACGAGAAAGGGAAAGCCACTCAGGATATGTGTTTTCCAACGAAAGAAACTATTGTTAGGCAGTTGAAAAGAGCAATTAAGAAAATAAATAATTCTGAAAGCAAAGGTGATATTATAAAGTCGGTATTTGTAGCCTCTGACAGTAATCATATGATTAGTGATCTGAACGAAGCTTTAAAAAGAATGAAAGTTCGAGTATTCAAATATCCTGAGAATAATCCTCATGTGGATTTAGCAATTCTTGGACAATCTAACCATTTTATTGGTAATTGTATATCCTCCTATACTGCATTTGTTAAGAGGGAACGTGATGTTCATAATTTTTCTTCGTCCTTCTGGGCTTTTCCCAAGGAAAAGAGTAGGAGCAATATCCATGAAGAACTTTGATGTGAGCTTACTAAAGAGTAGGTCCATTGTTTCCACTCAAAAACAATGACAATACTATGAAAGAAACTGAACCAAAAGGGGATTTCTATCGAGGAAACCCAATTGAATTTTCTAAAAGTGAAATATTTTTGTATGCACCCAATGAATTGACAAACTTCTTTTTTGTAGAATTACAGGAAAATTACGAGCACCATTAGCATATATTTTTGTAACACCTTTATGATGTTCAAAGAAGCTGGCAACTAATTTTATTCACATTGTAGACGTTGGAGTTTATGTTCGCAAATTCCTAATGTCGTATTTATTATGTAGGTTATCAATACTGGTTTTGAGAAAAGTGACAATTTTAACTGTTCATTTCATAGTGATGGAATGAGAAAAATATTATTTGTCCTTTGCAAAGTTGCTAGTTTAAAGAGAATGAATTTTGTAAAAGGTGACTTGGACAAGATCTGAAGTAATATGTGATCTCAATTGTATTTTAGTACACTCAAAGGTGAACTTGACTGAATTGAATTTTTAGTGAATATACACAAATTTTTGAATGCATTATTAAAACAAACGAACAATACTTTTTATTATTTATTGATAATGATAAGAAATTGCACCTCGGAATTTTCCTTGAATACTACTTTATCATCTTCCTAGGAACATTGAAAACTGAAGAATGAATTTTTTTCAAGTGTTGAAAATTGTAAATTCATACCTGCGTCCTGCTTATTGGTTTAGAAATACATTTTTGAACTTTTCTGAATCCCAAAATGTGCATTCTTACATAAAATGCGAAAATCATTCAAAAAAATCAGACTGTTCCTTTGTTTATCTGATATATTAAAAAAAATTGGAATGTCCTGTAGAATGTCCTCTTAGCTCGTGATGATTATTGTGATTTTGCTCTTTTTTCATTCATATTATGGTGGATGCGCCAAATAATTTCTTTTGTTCATTCAACCCAAAGACGTTTAATTTTGTATTTATATTGTGTTTCAACTAAGTCCACGAAATACCCAGTAATTATCACTCTTTTTAATGGAATGAATTTATGGATGTGTTGATGCAATTTCATTCTGGGAAGTTTTTTCAAATTAACCAATTACTTTACTACGAGTTGTACCTTCTGACAGAAGAATCATCATATCTTAAAAATAAACATCGAAATCAACAACTCAAACCCTTGAAAATTATTTCAGTGAATGTGAATAATGAATAACTCAATTATTATGTCCTACAAATTGAAGATCCAGTTAAAAATGGTGGAATCTCTAGTCTGGTCGTATTATGACGGTTAGGTTTTTATTGCATGTCTGTGACTCAGTAAAGTGGTAGAAATCAATGGGTATACGCTTCATTTAGCATTCATACATTTTCGCTCAGTCGGATAATAATTCGTTTCTTTTCCATCTTTCGAAATTTTACATGCAGAACTGGTTCATTCTACTAATGAAATAATAAAACAAAAAGCAGAACCTTATGGAAGTAGGTAGGTATCCCCGTTTCCAAAATGAAAATTATTTTGTTAGGTACCTATTCTGTGTACCTAATCATCAGTTATGTTGGACCATATGAGGCATAATGAAAAAATATTGGTTAAATTTTCACGACTATCCAGAAAATCGATCAAATCAATCTATAAATCCTTGTCTGAAAATAATAAAAATATGCATACGAGTTATCTTTTAAACCTGAAACTAATTTTATTTCTAAATTGATGGAGGTGTACACCACCTACTCGTAAACGAAGATAAAACGACACGCATTATCAAACAAAGAAATCTCGAGTGCTTGCGTACGCAAGACGTAGTTTTTGTGGCGACGACTTCCGCTTGGAACAGCATTACATACAGGGCTCATAAAGCTTATAATAAAGCAAATATATCGGAATAATGAGCTCAATGTGTATCGTTCGTATCGCCTACGGTCGTTCGTACGTTCGCGGTTGTTTTCGGCAAGGCCGCGCGCCGATTGGTCGACGACACGTTGAAAGTAGGTTGTGACGTCACGAAAAAAGGCTATAAATATATGCCAGTCACGGAGGGACGCCACAATTTAGTCAGTTCATTCTCGAGAGAGCTAAGAGAAGAGTGAGTTGGTTGTGAATTTGGCGCGCGCTGTACGCGAATAAATTTTGAACAGTGTTAATGTATACCTATAGTGAAAACATGGCGAGTGAAGCGCAAAGACTGATTGGAATATCTTTAACGAAAATAGCCCAGTCGAGGTCCCATCGTGGCGGCGTGAGTTTGCATAAAAATTTGTTGGTGGCTACAGTGCTTCAAAAAGCGCGGTACATCTTCATGGAAGAAGCCTACAATATGGTCACGTATCACTCCCCGGCACCTGTGCAACCCCGACCTGTCCCGACTGAAGATTTGATTGGATTAACCGCAGAAGAAGCAGGTGTCGACCCCATCGGACCTTCTGACGAAACTCCTAGTGAATCTCGTTCGGATTTTATGCAACAACCTTGTGCGAAGTGCGCCAAAAACCAAGACAAGGAGAACCATCCGCCTTATCAGTCGTCCGAACTGACGTACTTAGATCTGGACAAAAGTTCGGCCGTGTTGAAAGAACGTAGCAATTCTCCTTGTTTGAAACGTAGGCGCGCTGTGACCGAGTGGGAAACGGAGGAGGCAGTGCAGTCCATCTTGCCAAAACGGAGTAGACAAGAAGAAGACGACGATGTGTTTGTGGACGACGCAACAGTTCTTTCAAATTCAGTTAGTAAAGAAATCGAGGCGGAGAGGAGTTTGAACCAGGGCGACGCGAATGGTCAGTCGGCTATGGAAATTGACAGAATTACATCTTTGGTATCCATATTTAGTTTTAGTATGCAGCAACAAGATAGCAATGGAAAACTCAACAGGTCAATGAGCACGCCAGATCTGTGCTCGACGCAGGCGAAAGATGTGGGCGATGCAATCCAGCAACGACCATTTTTGGCCATGACGGTGTAATCGAAAGAAGCGATTAACTAGGTAAATTTTCATCACTGCCACTTCTCGAAGGATGATGGTAAAAGAAACCAGAAACGGTGAAGCGTCGCTGAAAGCTGTTGCCATTGGAAGAAGAACCCGAGAGATCTCTACGTACAACGAACAAGCAATCCAAGATTTTACATGCCCATTTTACCTGTTTTTCAATTGTCGGTACGTTAATTATGTTGTGATACTTAACAGAATATTTTGGAATTAGACAAATGTCCGGTACCAGTACCTTGTGATAAAAAATCAATCAATTGTATTTTTATAAATCGAAATCACATCAGAAACGATCAAGGCACTGAAAGCCTCCACTTTTTCCATGAACAACTATAAATTGGGCGATTGTTTTTGAAGAAAACGCATTCCACGATTTTGGAAACGTACCGACCTTGAAATTTTTCCATGGAATTTGTGGTGGTTTACAAGACTAATGTATAAAAATGTACATACCTATTGTTTTAGTTCTGGCTCTGTTTTAAGAGCCCTTTATTTTATTGTATATAACAATCTCTTATCATAAAATATATAATTTGAAAATAAATTTTTAAATGTCATCCTTGTGTTTATTTGTATATATCATTTCCTTTGTTGCAAAAAGCAGAATCAGCAATTTAACCCAGTAATCATAAAACGTATAAAATTCCGTTCCACAGTCTTATCAGTAAATAATTCCCACTGAGATCAAAATTTTCCAGTAGACGAGTATCAGTACTTTTAATCAATTCTCAAACCTGCTATAAAATTCGAATTTGAACCGAAGGTTATTGATATTCAGTATGTTCGAGTAAAGTGGACTAAATAATTCCTATTTCCGCAATGAGCTAGCTTTTTTCTATGGCTCAAGTACATAAAAAGTTTCCTAAAAGTGAAATTCCGTTTGAGTTATCGGTTAAAGATAACGAATGTGTCTCAATAGTTTGTCATTTATTTTTCCTTGAACCCAACATGGATTAATTATGTGGTGGCATGATGCCACTTAGCTCTGTCGTCATTTTAAAACATTGGGAGACTTTTACTGTGGATTTCACGAAGCGTAATCATCGGCGGTTGATCTAGAATCGACTCGATTTGACAGTTGAAAAACCATAGAATCATGACGTTGATCTCTGATTACCGGTGATTACACTTACTTAAACCCACCGTTAGTGTGATGATAATTTGAATTTTAGAACATCTTCATAATTTTGGAATGGACACAATTATGAAGAACCTTCCTCAAGAATGATATACTTACCCCATAATACATTCTAGCAGATATGATCAAATTAAATGGTGACAAATTTTAAACGGAGAAAATATGTTTCATAGGTCAAATTCCAAACATACATTCATCTAACAACAATTCGTCTTCCAAATAATGTGATTTATTTAACTATCTATAATCGATAACGAAATTCAGTTTTAATTTGATTCCGTGATTGAAAAACGAAAATTAATTACAAATTGGACCATTACTATCTGTGGTTTGACCGGTGGAGTTTAAAATGTATTATAATCGATTCACAAGTCATTCATAAGGAATTCGAAAGAAGTATTCAAATTTCCGAAATTCCAGAGTAAAATTATCTATAGCGGAAGTGATTCACTGACGATACCATGAATGGTTTTGTGTACGTACCTACTAATGAATCAGCAAAGATAGCTGACGTTTACTAATAATTTCTGTTTGGAAATGATTATTCAAGTTATTTCAGTGTTCTTGACCTGCCCGACTATCTACTCGGTAGGTATAAGTTGGCCTAGTTTCATTCGAAAATTGGTTCAAAAGGAGATATTCATTCAATATAGTCTCGATTTGATGATGTCCTCATGAATCATGACGCGGTTCAGCAAATACCTTATCTGGTTTTCAGGGATGAAAATGATGAAGTAGTTAATTGTGCACCAAGTGCAACAATTGTTGCACGATGCATGAAACAAATATGGTTTTTGCAGATGTTGATTTAAACTTTTTTTGTACGATCGAACATTAGTTTCTCACCAGTCACCATCCGTGCTCGACATTTTTTACAGATTCACAGAAAAATACTGAAATTTAGAAATAATTAATTACGGAACATCACTGGCGGATCCAGACAGTTTTTCAGGGGGGGAAACATGAATTTTTTCAAGGGGGGCATGAATGATAGAAATTTTCTGCCAAAATTATGGGAGTTAAACACACAAAATGAAATTTTTTAATGAAAATTTTAGGAATCGATTGAATTACTGTAAAGGTTTTATTAATTGTCAATTTCGAGGTCCAAGGGCCCGGGGCGCATTTCTGTTCAGTAAGCATTGAAAAATTATCTTGAAAGACTCTCGCCGCAATAACGTTTACAAATTGTTGAAATTTATTTTCAAAATCAGTGTTCTATTCGCCAAACTTATAGAGCACTTCGGGAAATTTATGGTTTACATAATCGTCCATCAGAGCAGCTTATTCGTCGAACTATCGATAGATAGATTTCGGACAAAATTTTCTCTACTCGATGCAACAACAACAAGGCAAAGAACTGTACGTACAGCAGAGAATATCGCTACTGTAAGTGATAGTGTTAATGAAGATCCAGATTTGTCTATTCGTCAATCGTCGACGTTCACAAGTTGGACTCTGTGCGTTAAGATCTTGGTCTACACCCAAACAAGATCTAACTGAATTAAGAACTGAAGCCACTTGACCATAATAAGCTTCGTTTGTTTGCTGATTGAGCTCAAGAACATCTTGAAGTTGATCGACTTTTTTATCGAAAAATTGAGTTTAGTGATGAAGCTCATTTCTGGTTGAACGGCTACGCAGACAAGCAAAATTGCCGTATATGGAGTGAAAACAATCCTTAAGAAGTTCTGCCGGTTCTATTGCATCCTGAAAAATGCACTGTATGGTGTGCTTTACACGCTGGAGGCATCATCAGCCCATTTTCTTTAAATGTGATGCTGGAGCTAATGTTACAATGAGTGGTTCTCGTTGCAGATCGATGATCAATGATTATTTGTTCCAAAATTCGAATGGTATCGACCCAGAAGTGTTTTGATTCCAACAAGATGATGCTACACCTCATGCTGCTACAGTAACAATTAAAAAAAGATTTGGCGATAACATTATTTCGAGAAATGGTCCAATTAATTGGCCTCCAAGATCATGTGACGTAATTCCTATGGCTTATTTTTTTGGGTTATGTCAAGTCATTGGTTTATACTGATAAAACAGAAAAAAATAGACGCTTTGGAAGCCAATATAACTCATGTTATCGCTGAAATAAGTCCTGAATAACTCGAAAAAGTGGTTCAAAATTGGCCTAGTCGAATGCGGTTCCTCAGAGCTAGTCGTGGTGGACCAATGCACAATGCAGAAAGTTATTTTTAAAACATAAATATCATAAAATTATCTTTCAAATAAGAAAAAAATTGTTTCAATCAATTTAAGTGTTTTATTTAAATTTAAAGTTCTATCACTCTAAAACACATCCGATACATAGATGCATAGAATAACTCGTGTTGGCACTGATTAGATTTTGTTCAAGACTTCATTTTCCATCGAAAATCTGAGCTGGGGTCCTACTTTTCAGTAGCGCACGACTGGAACTAGGTCCCGAGCTACGATCTAGGGTGCCCTATTTGATTTTACAATTTTTGGTCACGATTTTTACTTAGGAGTCGTTACATCAGGGTTTCTATGCATCTATCCCGTCACCTACATCTATAGTCATGGGCGTACATGATTTTTATGAAATTACTAGCTGACTCCTCGAACTCCGTTTCACCTTAGAGTCAATAAATAATCAGTTTTAGTTATACCACGTTCCCGTTAGGTTAGGTAGAGGAGTGAAAATTTAGGGTTGTATGTATTTTTGTGTGCTGCATCATAAAAAAATTAAAATAAAAATTTTGTCCAAAAAAATTGAAAAAAAAAGTTAGGAGTGGACCACCCTTAACATTTAGGGGGATGAAAAATAGATGTTGGCCGATTCCCGGTCCTACCCGATATGCACACAAAATTTCACTCTAGCGTAACTGTAACTATAGCCACACCTAGTGGCCTTACTCAAGAGAAGGAAAAGCATTTCCTGTATAAGTAAAATTTTCATCGATTTTTCCAAAGTTTTATTGTATTTTATAATAACCAGATCGTAGAAGAATCCATAAATGAAGTTTCATAACAAACAGTCCATCCAATCTCGAATTATAAATGGTGTAACCAACATCTTTCTTTTATATACACTGCGCAAACAAATTAACGCACATTATGGAAATCTCAAATGTATTCTACAACTGAAGGTGTTCTCAATGATAATTATTTTTATCAGAATTATGCATGCATATGTTATCCACTTTCAACGTTTTTCTTCAATACAGATGTTTTCTCCCAGCAGGAATTAAAAGATGATATTATCAGATTTTGAATGTATTGGCTCCAATCTAAAATCAGTTGTTCTCGATCAATTCTAGTGATCAATAGTTTTTCTTTCGTTTGATTTTCTACACTCGATCGCTATGCAAAGCGAAACACGCAATTTGACCCAAGAGGAATGTGCCGAAGCGGTAGTTTTGCGAGAAGAAGGGTGGACATACACAAGAATTGCAGAAAGGTTTGGAGTTTTCCATACAAGTGTATCCAGAATGTTGCAGCGATTCAGGGAGACAGGTATGAATGTCCGAAGACCAGGACAGGGTAGACCACGGGTAACAACTGCCATTCAAGAACGTTACCCGAGAGTTTCTTCGTTGAGACAACGGTTTGCAACCGCTCGCCTCCTTCAAAATCAGCTTGAGCTCATGAGGTGCAAATTAGCACTCAGACAATAAGAAATCGCCCAGAGAATATGAGGCGACAAGTGGCCTAGCTCTTACCCCAGCCCATCGAAGGGTGCGTTTGAATTTTGCGAGAGAGCATATCCATTGGGAAGAGGCCAATTGGGAAAGAGTTCTCTTCACAGATGAGTCTAGATTCTGCCTCTACCATTGTGATCGACGTTCCCTTGTATACAGACGTCCACATGAAAGATATGCTCAGTGCAATTTCCTGAATACTACTTGTTTCGGGGGAGGATCGATTATGGTATGGGGTGGAATATCTTTGACTGCTCGCACAGTCCTAGTGGTCGTTGATAATGGAGCTATGAATGCTGATAAGTATATAAGGAACATTCTTTAAGAGCATGTAGTGCCATTTGCCCCATACATCGGTGAAAATTTCATTTTTATGGACGATAATGCCAGACCCCATCGTGCGAACATCGTTCAGGAGTACCTTGAAGAGGTTGAAGTCTCTCGAATGGAATGGCCAGCAAGAAGTCCAGATCTCAATCCGATTGAGCAGGTTTGGGACAATCTCAATAGAAGGCTGAGAAGTTCAGAAAATCATCCAGCTACTCTTAATGACTTAGGAATCCAACTCGGAGAAATCTGGGAAGGATTAGATCAGAACATTTCAAGATCACTCATTTTGAGTATGAACCGTCGTTGCCCAGCTGTACTTAACGCAAGGGGTGGAAATACTAAGTATTTCAGTATTTTGAAAATTGTTCATTTCTCTTCTTTCACATAAGATTCGGTGAAATCCTGAATTTTTCTTCCATTTAATGTGACTTGTTTCGTTCAAAACCTTCCCGAGAGAACATAAAAAATAAGTTATAAAGTCAAGGTAGAGCTTTCATTAAAATTGAGATTTTCAGAATGTGCGTTAATTTTTTTGCGCAGTGTATTTTATAATAACCAGATCGAAGACGAATCCATAAATGAAGTTTCATAACAAACAGTCCATCCAATCTCGAATTATAAATGGTGTAACCAACATCTTTCTTTTAAATATACAATATATAGATATTACCTATTTAAAATTGAAATTAAGATTCTTTCGACGAGTTTTGAGAACATTTCAATGGGATGTAAGGTAGGATAGGTAAAACAATTTCACTACTTAATCTTGACAATGGCGTTAAAATCAGTGGGCGACCCCCATGCCAAAATCACCATGTGTGCAGTGTTACACTAGGGCCAAAAGGCTCCCGTGTCATAAACCCTGTAAGCAGCCAGGCCAGGACCTGAAGCAGATCGCCCAGTCTTCTTGCAGAAATCGGCATTTTTGTGGTGCTCGAATGATTGTGGAGTAGATGGTAGGATCCCGGTTCAGCGCTCGGGCCGCCGTGGTCAACGACCCGACTCGTTGAACACCTTCTACGCCTGTAAATCCACTTGCGGGTCGCCGTGGACGATAACAGTTCTGCTTTCGTCGGGCACCTTCTGGCTGCAGGTCCACGTAGATCGCCGCAGACAGCGCGATCTTCTTTTCCTATTCCGAGAGGTATTCACGTATGTCGGGACAAGCTGGGGCCTTTGTTGTCGGACAAACAATGACTGGAAACTTTGTATTCGGTGGCGTTTGGGCGGTATGTTGTAAAATGCGTGGTTTTCGGCCTTTCGGCTTAATGTTGGAAGTGTGGATTGAAGCTTCGATGAATCCTAATAGATATAGCTTTAGTATTATTAGTATTCGACCATCATTCGATTCAACTCCTTCTAATTTTTCAATCCTCTTTAATTATACTCGTTGACATTCGAAGTGTTACACAAAAGGAATAATTTCAACTCGATATTTTCATGCTAGCAACATCAACATTTTATCTTTGTTAATTCTTCGCGAATCTTTATGTATCGAGTGATTTTTTGGGTGATGGAACTTCAAATTGAGATGAAGCACATTTACATTAAGATTGAAGTCAATTTTTTTTATTTGAAAGATAATTTCATGAAGGACCCCGCACTTTTTCTATGGCAAATGGCGTTCCGTCAAATGTTCTAAAATTTTGGTATAATGTAGTACTCGACCTACTGATCAAAAGTGTCCATGGCCCCAACTCAGTCCTATGACTAGTTTTTGAGATACAGGGCGTTGAAGTTGAGAATTACCCACTTTTACTACGCCCGTATCTCGCAACAGAATCGAATTCAATTTTTCTCAACAAACATTTCATGACATCCCCAGGGAGCAACCATATAGAGGAATATGACCGAAAATCGTTACGAATAGAGGGTTATCCATAATTGAATGCATGTCCGATTTTGAATGTATAAAATATGTCAGTTTCAGAGCGAGAACGTTCACAAAATGAACTATTACACTAGATAATTATGTTGTTGTTACATCGAAAAAGTATGTAATACCTACCCAGAATTTATACTGGGTGATCCATTATTATAGAAACTATTCTCAAGGAAAGTTAAGTGGACACCCTGTATTTTAGGTGTTGATTCAAGGTGTTTGTTCGATTTTTTTAGAACATATCATCATGGACTTACAGAATACAGGATGATTCAGTCATGAAATGAACTTTGAACCTCACGAAAATACCCAAAATCCACCTTTTTTTTCATCACTCTCTATTTCAAGATTAACTCCGATGAGGTGCGAGTTTTCTTTCACCATTGTACTTGAAATAAAAACATCAATACGGTTGAGAGTTTTCATCCACTTCCTATGACCAGATTTTTTTTTATGAAAATTAATTATTTATGTTATTCTATTCTTATATCAGCATAGAAAAAAATCTGGTCATAGGAAGTGGATGGAAACTCTCAGCCGTATTGATGTTTTTATTTCAAGTACAATGGTGAAAGAAAACTCCCACCTTATCGGAGTTAATCTTGAAATAGAGGAGGATGAAAAAAAAAGGTGGTTTTTGGGTATTTTCGTAAGGTTCAAAGTTCATTTCATGACTGAATCACCCTGTATTCTTTGAAGTCCATGATGATTTGTTCTAAAAAAATCGAACAAACACCTTGAATCAACCCATAAATACAGGGTGTCCACTTAACCTTCCTTGAGAATAGTTTCTATAATAATGGATCACCCAGTATAAATTCTGGGTATTACACAATTTTTCGATGTAACAACATAATATCTAGTGTAATAGTTCATTTTGTGAACGTTCTCGCTCTGAAACTGACATATTTTATACATTCAAAATCGGGCATGCATTCAATTATGGATAACCCTGTATTCGTAACGATTTTCGATCATATTCCTCTATATGGTTGCTCCCTGGGGATGTCATGAAATGTTTCTTGAGAAAAATTGAATTCGATTCTGTTCCGAGATACGGGCGTAGTAAAAGTGGGTAATTCTCAACTTCAACGCCCTGTATCTCAAAAACTAGTCATAGGATTGAGTTGGGGCCATGGACACTTTTGATCAGTAGGTCGAGTACTACATTATACCAAAATTTTAGAACAAATGTTCCGTCAGATGACGGAACGCCATTTGCCATAGAAAAATTGCGGGGTCCTTTATGTTTTGAAAATAATTTCCGGCATATGTCCACCACGACTAGTTCAGAGAAACCGCATTCGACCATACCAATTTTGGACCACTGTTTCGATTAATTCAGACCTTATTTCAGC
The DNA here is from genome assembly GCA_951802165.1 of Adalia decempunctata. NCBI lineage: Eukaryota > Metazoa > Arthropoda > Insecta > Coleoptera > Coccinellidae > Adalia > Adalia decempunctata. The sequence continues at coordinate 23,243,536 of OX637696.1, read as the reverse complement.
GATAACACCAGTTATGTTGGCTTCCAAAATGTCTATTGTTTCTGATTTATCCGCATAAACCAGGGGTCGGCAACGTTTTGAGTCAGAAGAGTCAAAAATTACAATTTGCAAAATATCCGAATTTTTCAGGAGCCACAAATTTTTTTCTCGCCAGTATTGGCATATACAGTGTGTTTCTGGAGGTTCAAATGGAGAGGGAAGATAACATGGTGCATGGTATAAAGTCTTAATTGTAATACCTATGCCAAATTCCAGTTGAATATCTTCTGAAATGCAGATATGTACTATGAGAAAAAACTTGGAAAAAATACAAATTTTAACTTCCATGTATCTCAAAAGCGGACTTCTATTCTTAAAATATGCAGAGAATCTCCCCTCTTCGTTGGTACCTCTAATTGTACACCCTGTAGATGGCATTATTAGATAATCTATATATATAAAAGAAAGATGTTGGTTACACCATTTATAACTCGAGATCGGATGGAGGGTTGGTTATGAAACTTTATATATGGATTCGTCTACGGTCTGGTTATTATAAAATACAATGAAACTTTGAAAAAATCGATGAAAATTTTACTCATACAGGAAATGCTTTTCCACCTTTTGAGTGAAGCCGCTAGGTGTCGCTACAGTTACAGTTACGCTTCCGCTTATTCGTGGCGATGTAAACAAATAGTGTGTACAGTGACCATATTACCACTATAGTCACTGTAATAGTGTGTAATTTGAGTTGCCTACAACTCTGCGCTGTTGGCCAAAACCAAAATGTCTTAGCGTAGGAGTACAGTAGTACAGATGTCAGATGTCTAAAATGATTAGATTTCGTACCACTTCATATGGCGCTATTCGTACAATATGACTGATTATTAGCTATTTTTATAGTTTTATTTATTCGAAATAACGTAATCGTGAAGTAAGATGTCTAGAATAATGTTGTAGGCACTGATTAGATTTTGTTGTGACCAAATTGAGAATATTAGCAATGTTTTGTTCTTTCACTTCAGGTGGCGCTATTCACAAATTATGACTGATTTTTATCAGTTATTTCAAATATTTGAATTTATTCTGGCGAACGTGGCGTGTTGATGGTAGATGATTTTGTCAAGCAATAATGTGTGTTTATATTCCTGACATTCTGATGTATATTAGTTCTTAGGAAACGTAGAAAACTCTCATCATAAAAAGATGCCATTCTGCTGTTATGTCATAATTGACTTTGGCAAATCAGCTGTTGATACCTACATACACTGAAATGATATTGCGGCGCCGCCACGAAACATTGCTAATATTTTCAATTTCGTCGAACGTCATTCCTTTCAAAAATTGACGGGTACCTACACCATTATTCTAGACATCTTATCGTGAAGGTACTATATTTGACATTAGCACCATTAGATGGCGATGAATTTGTTGAGGCTTTCGCGGCCATCGATTTATGTGATCTGTTTTTTTTTCGAGCTTTCGGTCGTCGTGGTTTGAAATGATCGAAAAAAGAACATATTACATCAATTACTGTGTAATTTGCATAGGAATTATAGTACCATGAAAGGCTATTAACAGATCCAGAAGCGCGTGAATATCACAGTGAATTTTTATCGAAATGTCAAGTATATCCGATTTTGGCGATCAGTTTCAATCGTGATATGTCCATTCTCATCTCTTCTCATAATTTTTAAAATGTTTTTGAATTTCTGTTTGGGTAATAAATATATTTGCGGAAATAACTTAAATTCAAAATTGCCATAATTGGTAATAGACATATTATTCTTGTGTACCTGTTCTGGGTGACAGCTCATATCCATGGAAACATTTGACACTTCAAAAATCAGAGAACCAAGCCGTTGATCTCCGATCACCGGTGATTACGATTTGTGAAATCCACCATAAGTATCATTTAGGCGGAACAAAGTTCGCCGGGCCAGCTAGTGATAAAATAAATAATACTGGCGTATTGGCTTAAAGAGCCGCAGCTTCACATCCAAAGAGCCGCATGTGGCTCGCGAGCCGCACGTTGCCGACCCCTGGCGCAATAATTTGACATAACCCCAATGAGAATAATCCATTGGAGTTATGTCGCATGATTTTGCAGGCCAATTAATTAGACCATTTCTCGTAATAACGTTATCGCCAAATCTTTCCTTCAATAAACAAATTGTTACGGTAGCAGCAAGAGGTTTAGCACCATCTTGTTGGTACAAAAACTGGATCGATACCATTCGAATTTTGAAACAAATAATAATAGATCATCGATCTGTAACGAGCACCATTCACTGTAACATTAGCTCTAGCATTGTTTTTAAAGAAATATGGACCGATGATGCCTCCAGCGTGTGAAGCATCTATTAGGAGCATTTTTCGGTATGCAATGGAACCTGTAAAACTTCTGGAGGATTGTTTTCACTCCATATACGGCAATTTCGATTGTTTACGTAGCCGTTCAACAAGAAATGAGCTTCACATTGTGTTTAGAATTCTTCCATAAATAAGTGGATCAACTTCTAGCTGTTCTAGGGCCCAATCAGCAAACAAGCGACGCTTATTATAGTCAAGTGGCTCTAGTTTTTAAACCAGTTGCATCTTGTATAGATGTACACCAAGATCTTCACGCAAAATTTTCCATGTGGTGGATACACAGAGTCCAACTTTTTGTTAACGTCGACGAATAGACAAATCTGGATCTTCATTAACACTATCATTTACAGCAGCGATATTTTCTTCTGTACGTACAGTTCCGTGTCTTTTTGTTGCATCCAGTAGAGAAAATTTTGTCCGAAATCTATAGATAGTTCGACGAATAAGCTGCTCTGATGGACGATTATGTAAACCATAAATTTCACGAAGTGCTCTATAAGTTTGGCGAATAGAACACTGATTTTCAAAATGAATTTCAACAATTTGTAAACGTTGTTGCTGCCTGAGTCTTGACATGATAATTTGTCAATGCTGAACAGAAATGCCGAAACAACATGGTTTCTACTTTTTGTCAAATAACAGTTATCCCTTTCGACTAAACGTTGTCCATATCAATAGGGATGTTGACTATTTTTTGGAAATGATTTTAATTTGTAGATAAGCTCTATACAAACACGAAAAAATATTTTCATGGAAAAAATATAGCAAATACCAATAAAAAATGCGTAAATAAAAATAGTTTTCAAAATTCCCGCTGAATCGAAGTGATTATGATGACGTCACTATACGGTAAACAGACTTCGCCGTTTGTCAAAGCGAACTGATCTTGTGTGAAATAGTTCGCTGGTGACACGTTTTACTCTTTTCTGTTCTTCGTAAGTACGTACACACAGTAAGGTTATAGGTTAGCTTGTTTACAGAACAGTGACGTCACGTATTCTCATTCGTGTTTGCAGTCAAGTGATAAACGGTAATAGATTACACATTTTAAATCGATTTTATTTAATTTAATGAGAGTAATTAGATCACTAAAATATTATTATAGTATTTCAAAAACTACCTTCAATGTGGAAAACCTCAGTTTATATGAATTTGTAACATGTGTCAACATCCCTTATCCAATTCCGGCCATAAAAAATCATTAATTATCTCTCGATAGCACAATCCATTCACCGTATAAGTTGCTCCAGCCTCATTCTCGAAACAGTAAGGTCCAATGACCCGCCAGACCATAAACCGCACCACACAGTCACACGTTGAGGATAGAAAGGTTTTATAACAATAACTCTTGGGTTTTCCGAGCCCCAGATGCGACAATTTCGCTTGTTGAAGAAGCCTAATCACTCAAGATGATTTTTCGATGGAATTTCGGATCATTTTCATGCATTTCACGAGGACCCAAAAATGTTCGAGTTTTACGAAACGTCTCAGCCAAATTTTCAACATTTTTATACTGAACTTTAATAATTTCATTGCGTTGTTGACGTGTGTATCGTTCCATTTTTACAAGCTTTTATTTAGTTTCACCTGTCCGGGTAGCATATTCATATCCCACGTACCGTATCGCAGTCCGAATTCACCCGAAGCCGAAGTAAACTCAAGAGATCGCGTCCGTTCCTGCGGTCTTGAACGTATTTTATGACCTGTATGGGATCGTTATCGCATAGATAGAGTTTTTGAAGAAAATAAGCGCAGATTTTTTTGCAAATCGATGATTAAATAGTAAGAACGAAAACAGCCACAGAAGGGGAAATTCAAACTGTGGTGAGGGGTTTTGCGTAATATTCCCATAGTAGCAATTCGAAAAATTATTGAATCAAAAAACGAGAGGGAATTACATCAAGACCTTCTTTAACTACAATTAAAAAAATCAAATCTTGAAATAAAATAGGAGACTGAATAATGAATTGGTAAGTGCAGTTTCTGAATGGATAAAAGAATCTAAGTCAACATAAAGAATCATCATTTATTTGATGAATGGAAATAATTGTGAAAAAGTTAATTGTGAAAAGATTTTAATAATCTTAAAATATCATACCCAAAAAAATTTCATATTTATAAATTCCTTTTACCAATGGCTAAACATAATATATGGGCGGGCAACTAAGGGATTGCGGATTATATATAGAATGAAATTTATATCGACATATAGCTGAGCTCCTCATTTTCCTATTCATTCAGGTAAAATAGGGTTACTCTTACTCCTTACAAACTACTTTTTGTTATAACGATCTGAATCATCAATTAGGCAGGGTTATTGGATGTTGTTAATTAGGTATTCCCAAATTTAGTTCTGATATAACTATACCATTTGAGAAAAATGTCGAGTGATCTTATTCATTGAATATAATTTTCGAAAAAATTCTGTACCCTTAACTTTTTGAATAGTCTTCCAATCATACTTTTACTTCCACAAATTTTTCCAAGCAACGATGATCCTTATTTTGTCTTTCGTATGTTGGACAACTTATCTCAATTAAGTGATATTCTTTTTTGATACCATTCTCCTTTTGACAACTTTTGAACTTCCTAACTCCCCTATCAATTGTGTACATTAAGCTCAGTGATTCTTCTTTTCAACAGCTTTTTACTTTGTGTATCTTTGCAACAGCAACGGAATATAATATGTACCTACTCACAAAATTCAATTTGCTTGATAGCTATGTAAATTAAGATTAATTTTGTCAATTCGTTTCAGAAGTGGGAGGCCGAACTTATGAATGCAACAAAAGTAACTCGATCAATGACAACAACTATTAGAACACCCCTCAAAAAGTTTAAAAAAATATACCATTAAAGAGAAGATTTCGATCATTCTTTTGGCTTCAGTATAAAATCTATTCTATTTATTTTTTTATTTATTTTTTTACCCCAATAAATTCATAACCTTAAAGCATTCACTCTTGAATAAGGGGTAGCCGTTATTATTCGGGAATATGGAAAAAACCTAATCGTTATTTGTTATTATTTGAACTGAAAAGAATTAAAAGAATCAGGGTATCAATATAACGTATAATCCCAATTCATATTCCACGACTGATATCGCCAAATAAGACGCGATCACGCGCGTGGTTTATCGAGTAAGCTTCGGCTGTCTCCGAGCTGCGATAGGGTACGTGGGATATGAATATGCGTCCGGGTATCTGTCTGTCTGTCAGTCTGTAATCAAATCTCTCGAGTTAAATATGACACACTTTTAATCGTCCGATTGATTTGAAATTTGGAAGGTGTACATAATTCTGGTGACAATGCATCATAAAATATTTGTTATAGAAATAAACAAAATGGCAGCTCCAAAATGGCGGATGAGTTTTTAATTATGATCCGATTCCATTCAAAATTAGTATCTGGGGATTTTTGGGTTCGGCAATGATGATTCTTCTGTCAAACTTGAAAAATTCAAAATGGCGGCTACAATATGGCGGACGAGTTTTGTAATTATCATCCAATTTCATTCGGAATTGGTATCTGGAGGTTTTCTGGGTCGGAAAGTACGATTCTTCAAAATTGAGGAATTCAAGATGGCGGCTTCAAAATGGCGGATGGGTGTTATGAAAGCTTGCCTTTAAAAATGTTTTTTTATAAAAGCTTGTTATTGGCGTAGTTTCTTCTTGTCAAATGTCAAAAAAATTATACCTTCAAAAGGGACATCTATCGAAAGAGCAGGCGATTCAAAATAACACCACTTATTGGAAAACACTTGCCTCTCAACTTAATAGCATGTCACTATCCAGGGCCGTAACATTTCTAATATCACTGAATTTTTTTTCAGGATTTGTAACTTTCTACGTAACTTGAAAGAAGAAGTTTAGAATTTCAGGAATCCAAAAATCTTGACGATTTCATGGTCTTTCCAACATAAATATGGATTACGAGTTATTTTCTTTCACTTCGGCTGATTCGGAGCAATTCCATCAAATTTTATTATTCTCATCGCTGCTTCCACGGTTGACAAGTTCCCAAGTTACCTCCAATTAATCTTCACGAGGATTGTAAACGAATCTCCAACGAGATAACAAAAATATGGAGTGACCTCACTCAGTTCTCGGAAGTCGCTTCGGAATATACGTTGTTGTAAGTTCGCAGAGAGTTAGTAGTTAATAAAACAGTTATAATAGGTACACTCTAAAATGGTTTTACGCAAATTGACTGCCTTCGAATGTAGTACAAAGATCCGTTTAGAATTCATGGAGGAAATAATGAAGTTAATAGACTTTCGAGATGTCATACAAGAGAGCGTGCTGGCTTTCGGTATTGTCTTACTCCACTTTATCGATCAGATCTCGAGATGTCCTGAAAAGTCGAAATTGGAGCAATAGGATTTTGTTTTATTTAAAACTAGCTGACCCGGCGGACTTTGTACCGCCTGAATTATACTTAAAAGTTGTATAAACTTACCATTGCTTTTTTTCAAGCTGGAAAAAAATTAGGCAAAATTAAAGTTCAAAATATACAAAATTTTAATAATTTTGTAATTCACATGGAAAGAATTCTCTTTATTTAAGCGGTAACTAATTGTTGAACTTGAACATATAACTTTTTGTTTTTAATTGTTGTACAGTTCTCTTTTTGCAGTACCTCATGTGACTGTGAATAGAAGGAGTATAATCTTTCTTCTTATATGAATCAAAATGTCAAGAATATGAACAAAAATTATTCCTTTTATGAACTATCGACTATTAACACAGCCCGTCGACCAGAATTAAAAAATCTGTCATTTGTTAATAAATAATAGCCCAACCTGAAGTGGCAAAAACAAAACTTTTCTTATATTCTCACAATCTAATCAGTGGTCACACCATTATTTTAGACATCTTAGCAATGCTGCTAAGCTCAAAATAATGGGTAAACATCTCAGTTAGTGGAGCAGCGCGATTCTCATTATTCCATGGATATGAGCTGTCAATCTCTCTTCAATTTGTTCAATTTAGTTGACGATATATAGCTCGTTAGAAGACAAATCGAGATGTTAAAATGTCGATAGTATACGATCGACACGGCAAAATTATCAACACTGTGAATTATGTTGAACTCATTCAAATTTATTGATGGTCATTCGACCAGATCAGATTAGGCAACCCATGAAACATTATTGTATATCATAAGTGAAAGCCTGATGAGCAAACGTTTCAAAATTATTGACGCTTACAATACTGTCTCTGTGCGAACAGAAACACGAATATAATATGTCAATTACTAATTATGGGCAATTTTGGATTCAGTTATTTCCGCAAATATATCTATTACCCAAACAGAAATTCGAAAGCATTTCAAAATTAAAGAAAAAAGATGAAGATGGCCAACTCACGTTTGAAACTGCATGATCGTCAAAATCAGATACTTGATCTTTCGGTAAAAATTCACTGTTCCACCAACTTGAGATAAGTTTACCCGCTTTTTGATCTGGCAATAGACTTCCATGTTACCATGAGTTCTATGCGAATCACATATCGCCATCTAACAGCGGTAATATCAACCTATGACTACGTACAGTGACTTGTCTATTCACTGTACCACTACGCATCAACGGTAGCGACACCTAGTGGCCTTATTCAAAAGAAGGAAAAGCATTTCCTGCATAAGTAAAACTTTCATCAATTTTTTCGAAGTTTTATTGTATTTTATAATAACCAGACCGCAGACGATTCCATAAATGAAGTTTCATAACAAACAGTCCATCCGATCTCTAGTTATAAATGGTGTAACCAACATCTTTCTTTTATATATATAGATGTGCAATTTTTATTGCTCATACTTCTTGGATCAATACTCGATCACCTCTTTGGGTTATTGACTTGACCATAAGCTATATGCTTTACAATTTAGATATTGAAACTTGTTTTTAATTTATTCATGTACTCGGAACTTCTATATGAAAACTTTTTCCTGTGTCGCTTTTCAATTACAAAGAAACCAACAGTTTTCTGAGAACAATCGTTCTACCTAACTTTGATAATCAAATCATTTCGAAGATATGCCAATGACCAATCGGATTAAAATTTCAGAGAGCCCGCTATTTCGGTAGATGTCACTTTTGAAGCTCTCATTTTTTGACATTTGACAAGTAGAAACTACGCCATTAAAAAATGGAACGGTACATGCTTCAACAACGCATTGAAATGATGAAAATTCACTATAAAAATGGTGAAAATTTGGGAGAGACGGTTCGTGAAATTCGAACTTTTTTGGGTCGTCGTGGAGCACCTTGTCGAACCGCAATACAGAAATTGGTGGGAAAATTTGAGCTGTTGGGACAAGTTAGTTAGTCAAGAAAAGCTGAGAATATTGCTGCTGTTGCCTAAAGTGTTGCAGAAAACCCAGGTTTGTCCATTCCTCGCCGTTTTTTGGAATTAGGCATTCCACAAACACAAACGTCAATACACCGTATTTTGCATGAAGATTTGGGTCTTAAGGGGAAGTATCACCTTTGAATCGTGATAAATCTCCATTCAAAAAGTGGTCTCTTTATTTTACGAGTAACTACCCTAATTTACGACGTAGAGACTAGAGTTTTTTTAAATTGAAGTTGAAGAACGTCCTGAGGGCAAATAGTTTTCTTTTTTTTTTCGATTTAATTAGTTTTAGCCACTTTGCGATTTGGTTATGGAAAACTTCATGAAAAGGATATGGTCCTATAGTCGTGGTGGTCATTTGGCTGATGTTAATATCTCGCATTGGCATTTTTCTTTGAAAGTCAAAATAACACCTCTTATTGGAACCCAACTCCAATATCTACGTTCAATAGCCAATTGATGAGTCCTATGAACGGAGCCGGACGAAGCGTTAAACCCCGATAAAAGTCATCGAAAAACTTTTCTCTAGATTCAAAGTTGACAGATGAAAATGATACCATCGTATTTTTATAAACCTATATCCAAATGAAGAGTTTCAAGAATGGGGAGATAGGCTTTTTATTTTCAGTGATCCAGTAGAAACGGAAACAAAAACACTGATCCTCAGTCTAATTTTGACTTTATTTATCGGGAAAACGTTTCGAGGGTCATTTCCCTCATCATCAGGTCTAGAATAATTTTTTTTTGTATTGTGGTGGTACCTTTATCACCTATACTCCATTCACTTTTATTGAATCACATAGGAGGTCATGGTTTCGTTTTCAGGAGTTGGTGCACCTGATGAAAAGCACAGAACATATGATGAAAAGTCAGTGCGCGCACAGAAAATATCGTTAATGACAAAACGACGTTGCCAGTTTCTTTGTTTACATCAAAGTAAAAGTATCAAAGATATTCCACATTTTGTAAGGTTTACAAATTGTTCGCAGATTTTTGGTATTTAATCGATATTTGCAGGTGAGTTTTTCGTCGAATATCCAAGATTAACGTATGTTTATTGTTTTTAGCACCATTTTGGAGCGTGAGGACGATTTTCAAGACCAGGACATTTCGAGGTTAAAGGGGTACACGGGAATTTCGTTGAAAAAGATGTAAATGAATTCTTGATTAGAATCAACAATTGATGTCGTCAAGTCTTGAACTTTCAGTTCAAGAGGATAATGAACATTAAATCTTCACAAGCATTTATATGAAAATTATGTGAAAGCAATGCAATTTTCTTCCATGGCGAAAAATAATATATTTCAACAGTGATCTCTTGTACTTTTCATGCAAATAACTAGAAAAGGAATTCCTTTCTATCAATTCATATAAACGTTAACTATTTTCGTCCATCACATCTTTTCCAATTCATTCATTTTCCGAATAAATTCACATTCTGAGAAATACGCTAAGAATGTAGAAAGGGCAACATAGTGTTGACTTGGAACATAAAAATATTTTGAAAAACGCCATAACTTCGATACAGAGTGGAATGTGTCAAATTTCCAAGGCCAGAGTTGTGATTTTATCATTGTGAATGGAGTATACATATATCAGTAAAATTTCTTCCATTTCGATATTTCCGAAAAAACCTTTAGTTTTTGCCTATGTGAACAAATCTTTGGGAAAATTTAAGCTCATTTCATTAAGATAAACCGAAACCTTGGAAGAAAACGCATTAATTTTGACATTTAAATTTCAAGTTTCCGAAGTATAGATAAATTCGTCATAGAACCTTCAAATCGCCGATTGGCCAACTAGGTCAGTGGCGGAGAACTCATCATATTTACCCACATACATACAATAAAAGTTATCATCCGTGCTGATATGGTAGCAGGACGTTTAATAACTCTCAAGGACTCTATTGAGCAGCGAACAAGTACAACTTCCAGATTGGCGTGAAATCGCGATATTCGGCCGCGTGAAGTTGGCGAAAAAATGTCGGCACAAATTCTGAAATAATCCCCAATATTTAGTGCCCAATTTGTGCCCATTTGTGCCGTATGAATCAATTTCAGCACCATTATGGTTTTCGAGATATTCGAGTTTGAAGTTTTTGGTGCTAGCTTCACACTTGGCACCAACATTTTTCGATTTCGAAAAACTTTTAATGCCAATATTTAGTGCCCAATTTGTGCCCATTGTGCCGTTTAATTGACCTCATTATCACTCGTAGTTTTTAAGTTATTTCAGTTTGAATATCTTGGTGCCAGCTTCACACTTAGCACCAACATAATCCAACTTTGAAAAAAATTTTATGCCAATATTTTGTGCCCAATTTGTGCCCATTTGTGCCGTATAAATGACATTTCTACCATTTGTAGTTTTTGAGATATTGACTGTTGTTTTTTAGCCGGCGTGAAGTTGGCACCAACATATTCCAACTTTAAACAAATTTTTATGCCAATATTTTGTGCCCAATTTGTGCCCATTTGTGCCGTATAAATGACATTTCTACCATTCGTAGTTTTTGAGTTATTGACTGTTGTTTTTCAGCCGGCGTGAAGTTGGCACCAACATATTCCAACTTTGAAAAAAATTTTCCGCCACTATTTAGTGCTGAATTTGTGTCAATTTGTGCCGTCGAAATGGCTTCGATATCTTGGATAGTTTTCGAGTTATGAACAATATTGTGTTTTATTAACGGCGCCATCTATGGGAAAAAGCAAGTATTGTTTCGCTTCATAATAGGTCAAATATGTCGGCCTCACATATGTGAATTCTGTTACATAATAACTTCCCATGAACTTATAAATAGACCTCTGATTATTATTATTATTATTATTATTAAGCAAACAATTCCTTGCGTTAATCGAACAATCTATCCTTTTCGATGGTAAAAATATGTTGAATCGGGAAAATTGTTGAGTAATATTATTTGTAAATAATATAATATTTCGATATGGAATTCCAAATTCAATAAATACAAGTAGAAATATATTCCTCATTACAATTACTTGTATGGATTCACTTTCCTGCATAAGCAGATAGCGTGTGGCGGCAAACATCAAACGGGGCGATCTAACACCTGCTTGCCTAGTTGAAACGGCTGCATCGTGAGCGTAAATTTTTTATTAAAAGGACGTTCCGACATGGCATCTACGGCACATTCGGCGATTTCTCTGATCTGACATTTACTGGTGAATTTAATTCACTTTGGTAATTTACGGACCTTCTGAATTAATTGAAATCGAATTTAGCTTGGTCCCAGACTCCCAGATAAACTTACCCAGGTTAAAGATGGAATTTTGAACCGGGTTGAAAATCAGTTTTTTTTTAAACTGTGACACAAATTTTAGTTTAAAGTCCCGAAGCACCCCAGGAATTATTGCATCACTAAGGTTATTCTTCGTGATATACTTGAACTAATACAAAGTTCGTAACAGTAGGTAATAGAAAGAATAGAGAAAAAAAATGAAATTTTTATTACACTTCATATCTTTACATCATCACTATGTACAATTAATAAATAAATACTTATAACAAACAAACATCATCAACAATTTTTGACAAAGAGGCTTTATGCTATATTCAAATTGTATATAGGAGCAGATGAGGGTTCACGGAAACATCATTCCTAACAACTCTATATTCCTTCAATAAGTCATTGAATTCCTCCCACTTTCCATCATTTCTTCTACAGTATGCAGTGTAATGACCTATCCCGGTACTTACAGCTGGGGAAATAAAATTGGCTACTCCTCTGAGCATATAGGACTTATTTTCAATGCTCTGAACTAATTGAATTTCATTGAGGATAATCAGTTTTCCCACATCACAATCAATTATCAAATAATCGGTGAATGTTTTGACTGTTTTCAATTCGTTGGAGCATTTAGAGCATTTTGATTGCGATGGAGGAACTAAGTCGATGCATTCTTGCAATCTTTGAAAACCTTATTTTTGCAGACGTTCTACAAACACTGCTACAAAAATAATTTTCTTATTTTCACGTTGTGGAAACATTTTTCACAACTAGATTTTTTTATTACGCAAGGAGCTTCATTCAATCCATACAAGTAATTGTAATAAGGAATATATTTCTACTTGTATTTATTGAATTTGGAATTCCATATCGAAATATAATATTATTTACAAATAATATTACTCAACAATTTTCCCGATTCAACATATTTTTACCATCGAAAAGGATAGATTGTTCGATTAACGCAAGGAATTGTTTGCTTAATAATAATAATAATCAGAGGTCTATTTATAAGTTCATGGGAAGTTATTATGTAACAGAATTCACATATGTGAGGCCGACATATTTGACCTATTATGAAGCGAAACAATACTTGCTTTTTCCCATAGATGGCGCCGTTAATAAAACACAATATTGTTCATAACTCGAAAACTATCCAAGATATCGAAGCCATTTCGACGGCACAAATTGACACAACTTCAGCACTAAATAGTGGCGGAAAATTTTTTTCAAAGTTGGAATATGTTGGTGCCAACTTCACGCCGGCTGAAAAACAACAGTCAATATCTCAAAAACTACGAATGGTAGAAATGTCATTTATACGGCACAAATGGGCACAAATTGGGCACAAAATATTGGCATAAAAATTTGTTTAAAGTTGGAATATGTTGGTGCCAACTTCACGCCGGCTAAAAAACAACAGTCAATATCTCAAAAACTACAAATGGTAGAAATGTCATTTATACGGCACAAATGGGCACAAATTGGGCACAAAATATTGGCATAAAATTTTTTTCAAAGTTGGATTATGTTGGTGCTAAGTGTGAAGCTGGCACCAAGATATTCAAACTGAAATAACTTAAAAACTACAAGTGATAATGAGGTCAATTAAACGGCACAAATGGGCACAAATTGGGCACTAAATATTGGCATTAAAAGTTTTTCGAAATCGAAAAATGTTGGTGCCAAGTGTGAAGCTAGCACCAAAAACTTCAAACTCGAATATCTCGAAAACCATAATGGTGCTGAAATTGATTCATACGGCACAAATGGGCACAAATTGGGCACTAAATATTGGGGATTATTTCAGAATTTGTGCCGACATTTTTTCGCCAACTTCACGCGGCCGCGATATTCAGTATTCAAAAGGCAGGCGTTTTATTATACCTTTACGTATCTGACAAGAATCCATCGGGTCGAGACAGGTTTCGCGGTAACTTGAGACGGGGATATCTTCGCTTTTGTTATTTGAATTGTAGTATGGGTATCCTTTACCCAGGCATTGTTGCTGATCGACCGGTCTACATCCTTCGCACGACCTCTAAATCTGATTTCAGCTACTGCGGAACGTAGCCTTTTCTTTTAATACCAATCGATAATCTGGTTTGAATGCGCGATTTCATTATGTCGAGTGTAGTTGCAAATTGATATTTGGAGCAATGATATTGTTTTGACTGCTGTAGCTGTTTGTCATCCAGGGGCTTATCGAGATTTCATTATCAAGAATTGGACCCTATGGAGATTAAGCATGAGAAACAACCAGGCAGTGCAATTTGAAGATAGGGACGGAAAGGATATTCAGTTCTTCATCTGTTTCATCTCAAACTTTGGTTTCTGAATATACTCCATTCGCTTCTAAATGGGAGGTAAAGGGGGGTAATGGCGGTCAGTTAAGCTCTTTTTAGAATAAAACTCAAATTATAAATCACAGCTCTATTAGGAACATAACATCACAATTCTGCATTAAGTAATATACATCATGAATAGAGTACACACTCAACCAAAATTCAGTTCATATGAAATAACAGTTCCGAAAATATGGAAAGAAAAGTGTTTTTTTATGGATTTTCGACACCCTGTATAAACTTTCACACGAAACCGAATTTTAAAAAATAGTATAGGAAAAAAGTGTTTCGTTTGATGAGAGGAATCTACAGGTAAAATTTATGTACAAATCGAAGAGTCATCCTGTATACGCCGGAATACACTTGCACTCCGATTCTACCAGTTTCGTGAAGTCGGTTAGTCGATATGCATTGTACATATAAATAAATAAAGTTCAAATCAAATGTCTACTAGTAGTATCAGACTTTACCACAGTCTCATAGCCCACACACTGGTTCAAAAACAACAGAGATACCTGCTTGTGTCCTTTCCTTTAGCCAAGTTTTCGATAATTGTGAATAGAATTTATATATACATGGTGGTTTAAATTATTCAATTGACAACTATTTATTAATTAACAACATTTTTCATTGGTAGTATAACGATCTTTTCAGCATACCAGATAATTATAAGGGTGATACAGTCAATTATGTTTTCGCATTTGATGATGTTTATATTGTTTATCTCATTAGTTAAGGGGAAGTATCCCCTTTTGAATCGTGGTAAATCTCCATTCAAAAAGTGGTCTCTTTATTTCACAAGTAAGTACCCTAATTCACGACGTAGAGACTTGATTTTTTTTTTAATTGAAGTTGAAGAAGTTCCGAGGTCAAATAGTTTTCTTTTTTTCGCTTTAATTAGTTTTTCGATTAAAAAAAGCAGGGTAATCGTTAGATCTCTGCAATATTTGGGTTATTGAATGTTTTTCGTTTTTCATGAGTACAAGCTATATTTTTGAACTAATCATCATGAAAATTTTTGTAGTTTAGGAGATTAAATTGCCGAGGGCAAATAGTTGCGATTTTTTCCGAAAAATGATGAATAACCGTCGAAAAAAAATCATTAAGTGTAGTTTCCAAAACGCTGAAGTTCAACCTATTTTTCTTAATTGAAAAACTAATTAAATCGAAAAAAAGAAAACTATATGCCCTCGGGACGTTCTTCAACTTCAATTTAAAAAAACACAAATCTTTACGTCGTAAATTTGGGTAGTTACTCGTGAAATAAAGAGACCACTTTTTGAATGGAGATTTACCACGATTCAAAAGGTGATACTTCCCCTTAAGAGTCCTTTTGCATTAATCGACAACTGTGACATACCTGACCATATTGTACCTTTTTCCTCTAAGTTTTCTTCTTTAGTGTATTCTGCAAAATAAAGGATATCTTGGATAGAATGATTTTTCCCATCTGATAAACTGCTCAGTGGTGAAACAATATTTTTTACCATTTCTTAATTATTAAGCCATATTGTATCGTTGAAATCAATGCAATGAAAAGCACATAATTGGTTCGTTCAACACCATTTTCTATACGTACAAGTACCAAGTACGAGTCTCCCGCAGTTATTAATTCAAGCGTGCGACACTGATCTGATATGACAAAAACAAGGTGTGCAGAACATCGACGGTTCACCCTATAAATATGTTCGACGACTCATAACTATAGAAGAAATCCTGTTTTTGATATGCAACCAGCAACGAACGGTTGGGCTACAGGTGCATTCCAAGGTAAGAGCAGCGTATCCTTCTCGCGCGACGACAAATCACATCGGTTAAGTTCAACAGAGCCGAACCTTAGGACATCTCTAGATTTTATTAGCTCATACACAGAGTTGAACTTCATTCGATGATTAATAATAGAATTCTATGTAATTTTTATTTGACATTGAGTATCATAGAAATACAAATTGACACATGCGCCTTTTGAAGTGGAAATTCCATCTCTGTGGTGGTGAAAATATTAAAACTAACTGTCCTATATATTGTTGATCCCATGTGGGCATTGCGATCAACAATATATAGGACAAACATCAACAACGCTACAACAAAGAATAAATAATAGCTTTCGGAAAAGAAAATTCAATCGCAGAGAGTGAAAATCTGTCGATTCCTAAGGTTAAATGTGTCTGTCATCTATGACGACCTTGAGGTTAAACAGGTATGTGACATTTCGAATTTCAATATGAACCTAATCGAATCTGGCCTACGGTGAGATGTGGAATGCACTCGAATCCGTCTACTGGTGGACAAAGCGTGGCGCGTTGCTATACAGGAGGCTTCTTTAATTCACCTGTCTGCTGTCTGAACAACTCCCTCAGAATGTGCAGGTGTTACACATATCTAAATTTCAACGCACCTGTCTTACCGATCTCTTGCCATTTCAACGGTTGCCGTTTCGCCCGTCGTTGTCGTTTTCTCAGACGCATCCACTTCGTTAAAAAACTATCTGTACGTTGCCGATGTTCCGATAGCGAACGGTGTGAAATCGACATAGAACAGACAACATGACAGCAACCAGCGGTATGCAAACTGCCTTCTCCCGTTACTTTTCATGACAGTGCCATAGGTAGGTGGAAGCATCCATATAAATTGTCCCAACCCAAGCGATGCACACTGTTACAAATTATATTATATTATATTAGAATAACCTCGTTGGAATAGAGAGACTCATTGATTGTATACTTTATTCACTTTTATAAAGTATCCCGGTTGGCAAAGACTTATGGTGCCCACTCACGGAGCGTTTTTACAGGACTTTCGAGCTACCAGCTTCGCCCGAAAGCTTGTAAACTAAGAATGTTTGTCCCAAGTTCGAGTGCCTATTAGACGTTTCTGGAGAACTGGACATATTTGAAATCTGAAATTTGGGATTATGATATTGTTCGAAATTCTCTAAAGACCTAAAATATTTTCAGAGCCAGAGCACCTCCGGTTATACAGGGAGTGAAAATAAATTTGCTCAAAAAATTTTTTTTTCAATGTTTTCGTTTCTGATATGATTGAGTATTCAGTGCTGAATACATTTCTGTTGAAACCATTGTATTAATTCGAATAGTTTTCAAAATATCGAAAAAAAACCTGAAAAAAAGTAAAATATTCATAGTCAGTATTATGTTCATTTTTCTTATTCTGAACATCCTGAGTGTTAACCGTTTTCACAACGTCAAAGTAGAAGAATGTGGAAAGGTCATGCATCTTTTGAATTTCATAAATATCATCACAGGATGTTTCAAATTTCGTGTCAAAAACTGTGATCCAAAATTGGCCATAACTTCTGTTTTTCAAATTAGAACCCTATTTTTTTATTACTGCGTTGGATTCTGCGGAGAAAAATAATGATAGCACTCTCTGATGCTCTTGCTCTTAAATTCAGTAATTCCCGAGTTACTTGAGCTTTTCTGGATTCATGTTGTACGTAGAATCAAATTCATCTAATCTTATTATTTAAGTTAATAAGGAACATAGAAATTTTGACGTTTCGGGAGAGACGCTAAAATAGCGATCCGCGAAGCGGATCGCGGGCGTCGCTTGCGACGCCCGACGGGCGAAAAAAGTGATCGGTCGGAAAGCGGGAGGACGGGGGCTCCCGCGAGTGTCTTTGGATTTTTTTTAAGACGTCGGGAAGTATTTTGAAAAAATTCCCGAAAAAGGTCGAAATCGACCGATAGACCCGAGCGCCAAGGCGAAAGGCTTTTTTCCGGAGGCCCCCGGACGTCGCGGGTGTTTTTCCGACGACGGCCCGTATCCTCTTCTACTCGCGGACGCAAAGCGTTTTTCGACGAGGTACACCGGGCATCTCCGAGAAATTCGAAAAGTTTTGACGTTTCTCGAAAACGGTAAAAATTTCCGATCCGGCCAGAAATTATCGATAAAACCAGAGAGTTTCAGTCATGTCGATGACATTCAGAGTTGAATTTAGGTTAGGGTTCGTGACAACGGCTTTCAAAGTTTGACGGGAAGCACAGATGTCCGTTTTTAGGTTGGGTTTTTTCGACGTTTCGAGACGTCACAGTTGACGAGTGCCGTGAATTTAGTAGGTTCTGTGGATATCGTCCATAAAATTGGAGAGCTTTGACATGCATCTATGCTTTGAACAAATGAGCACGTCAAATGCCGCCATATTAGCTAGCAGAATGTTTTCGTAAAGAATTTTCGAGAGCGGTAATTTATGGAAAAAACGGAACTGAAACGTAGGAATGTAGCAGTAAGTATGTAAATATGGGATTGTCGTACAAAATGTGATGTTTAAATTCTTTCAGGATGTCTTTGTGAATCTCTTAATGCTTTTATGAGAATCGATATCTTGGATATTTTTTACCGAATGATAGCCTTATTCCGAGTGTATCGAAAAATGAGACGTTACAATTAGGAAGATTTAGCATTGATTTCAAATGGAATGGAATCAAGGTGAGGATTTTCCTACAGGTTTTTTTGAGAACGCCTGTGGAAATCTCTGTTTTCATGGGAATGGATATCCCGGATGTTTTTGACTGAAAAAGACCTCCTGCAAAAAAGAAGACGATGAAATTTGAATGCAGATTTGTGAAAGCAAAATTGAACAAGAAGCTTCGGTGGAATTTCAAGATTTTTTCTCCCAGAGTAATTCCGTGAACAGTGCAATCTAATAACACAGAAGAGGACCAAATGGCTGATTCTTCACAGTTGAAAAGGATAGATGGAAATGAAATAATTTAAAGTGTACCAAACCGATCGATAAGTGAATTTTGTAACTATATTCCATTGTATACATTGTAGTCTTTGAATAAACAATAAATAACCGTTATAATCTTGAATTTTTCGACTTTTAATCCAACAATTCCCAACGTTCTTTATTCTCAAAGTATTACTTACATTGATATTCAAAAGAGAACTTGAGTGAAAGAGAATCGAATCGAGGTAAGCATAATTATTGTATCTGCATATTCCACTGTTGAAAATAACTTATGTAGTGGCCCTCGAGATGTTAAAAATTCCCAAAATGTTAATTTTCTATTTCATTCATTATTTCACTGATGGCAATAAAGAAGTCGGCTGTTTGGTTGTCGGTCACGAAGCCATTTCATTGGTTAGTATTACGAAGTTCGCGGGAAACGTAGAGGTTAAGTATATTTCGAGGGATGACAAGAAAATAGATGACGACGATGGAAATATTACACTGAAATATTTTCAGTTCGGTTCCGAGATACGATTGAGAGTTAACAATGACATTCGGGATTCGAAGAAGACGGAATAATGCGATCGAAAGATTTCACGTGAGAGTGTGAGGTTATGGTCGAAGATATTCACATGAATGAGCGAAAGACACACGTTCCACGACATAGTGCAATGTGTCAGAGTGAGATACAATGAAATAGACATTTCTATTATATACCCGCACGAATGGAATCTATGTTCCTTCATAGCGGTGGAATTAAGATGACTAGAATAATGGTGTAGGCACTGATTAGATTCTGTTTCGACCAAATTGAGAATATTAGCAATATTTCGTTCTTTCCACTTCAGGTGGCGCTATTCACAAATTATGACTGATTTTTATCAGTTATTTCAAATACTTGAATTTATTTAGGTGAACGTGGCGTGTTAATGGTCGATAATTTTGTCATGCAATAATGTGTGTTTATATTCTTGACATCCTGATGTATATTAGTTCTTAGGAAAAGTTTAAAACTTTCAATTATAAAAAGATGCCATTCTGCTGTCATGTCATAATTGACTTTGGCAAATCAGCTGTTGATACATCAATCAAATTGACAACGGAAAATACACTGAAATGATATTGCGGCGCCGCCACGAAACATTGCTAATATTTTCGATTTGGTCGAACGTCATTCCATTCAAAAATTGACGAGTTCCTACACCATTATTCTAGACATCTTAGGTGGAATATACAAGTGTCACGTTGTGACATTCTATGGTTGTCGATGTCCGTCATAGAATTTGACAACTGTATTCTATGGTTGTCGATGTCCGTCATAGAGTGACACGAGTGTCAAGTTGTGACATTCTATGGTTGTCGATGTCCGTCATAGAGTGACACGAGTGTCAAGTTGTGACATTCTATGATTGTCGATGTCCGTCATAGAGTGACACGAGTGTCAAGTTGTGACATTCTATGGTTGTCAATGTCCGTCATAGAGTGACACGAGTGTCGAGTTGTGACATTCTATGGTTGTCGATGTCCGTCATAGAGTGACACGAGTGTCAAGTTGTGACATTCTATGGTTGTCAATGTCCGTCATAGAGTGACACGAGTGTCAAGTTGTGACGTTCTATGGTTGTTGATGTCCGTCATAGAGTGACACGAGTGTCAAGTTGTGATATTCTATGGTTGTCTATGTCCGTCATAGAGTGACACGAGTGTAAAGTTGTGACATTCTATGGTTGTCGATGTCCGTCATAGAGTTTGACACCTGTCAAAAAAATTTTTCTTCTTACCAACTATTGGCCTTTTTGTATATAAATGCGAATCCACATTTAATATTGATCTACCGATAATATTGATCTACAAAAAAGGCGGATCCGTGGGCCCAAACTAGTCTTATTATTTAATTCAATAAGGAACACAGAACGGGGTAAAGTTTTGTGGAGGCTCTAAAAAGGCGATCGGCGAAGCCGATCGCGGGGGTCGCTCGCGACCCCCGGCGAGAGGGCGACGGGGGCTCCGGAAAGGGGAAGGACGGGGGCTCCCGCGAGTGTCTTTGGATTTTTTTTCCGAGTTCGGGAAGTATTTTAAAAAAATTCGCGAAAAAGGTCGAAATCGACCGATAGACCCGGGAACTCAGGCAAAAGGCTTTTTTCCGGGGGCCCCCCGACGTCGCGGCTATTTTTCCGACGACGACCCGTATCCTCTCCTAATCCTTGACGCAAAGCGTTTTTCGACGAGGTCCTCCGGGTGTCCTGAATAAATTCTCGAAATTTTGACGTTTCTCGAAAATGGTAAAAATTTCCGATCCGGCCAGAAATTATCGACAAAACCAGAGAGTTTCAGTTATTCCGATGACTTTTCACGTTGAATGTAGGTTAGGGTTCGTGACAACGGCCTTCAAAGTTTGACGGGACGCACAGATGTCCGTTTTTGGGTTGGGTTTTTTCGACGTTTCGAGACGTCACAGTTGACGAGTGCCGTGAATTTAGTAGGTTCTGTGGATATCGTCCATAAAATCGGAGAGCTTTGACATGCATTCTATGCATCTATGCTTTGAACAAATGAGCACGTCATATGCCGCCATATTGGCTTCGCAGAGTGTTTTCGTAAAGAATTTTCGAGAGTGGTAATTTATGGAAAAACGGAACTGAAACGTAGGAATGTAGCAGTAAGTATGTAAATATGGGATCGTCGTACAGAGTGTGATGTTTGAATTTTTTCAGGATGTCTTTGTGAAACTCTTCATGCTTTTATGAGAATCGATATCTTGGATATTTTTGACGGAATGATAGCCTTATTCCGAGTGTATCGAAAAATGAGACGTTACAATTAGGACGTTTTAGCATTGATTTTAAATGAAATGAATCGAGGTGAGGATTTTTATACAGGGTTTGTCGTCATAGTCATTCTTTTACCTTTGCAGGTTTCCATAATTGATGAACGACTATTGAGTCACTTTTTCTCATTTTGGCAGAAATTTCGAAGGAGTTTTGCAGTTTTTGAAGCAGATTGGGCTCTATTTCAATTTGATATTGAAAGAGAAAGAATTGGGGGAGGGCCGTTTTAAAAATGAATGAATGAACATAATACAAAGTGAGTACAAGAATGGAATGATATTTGTTCATTGATTTCTGGAACGTTTATGACAAATTACGTATTTTAGAAAGAATGAGAATTTTACATTATATCAACTATTTTTCAGGCAGCTCCCGAAGGTAGCTGCTCAGTATTACAGTACTGGCTGTCCCGAAGGGACAGCATTGGTGGCCACAGGCCACAGTTTTTAGACTGTGTAATGTGTATTCAGTTCAATTTTTTTCAGGACGTCTTTGTGGAACTCTTCATGCCTTTATGAGAATGGATTTTTTTTATGTTTTTGACCGAATGATAGCCTATGGACAGGAAATGATGAAATACGATATCTGCATTTTGTAACTATATTCCATTGTATACATTGTAGTCTTTGGATAAACAATAAATGATCGTTATAATCTTGAATTTTTCGACTTTTAATCCAACAATTCCCAACGTTCTTTATTCTCAAAGCATTACTTACATTGATATTCGAAAGAGAATCGAATCGAGGTAAGCATAATTATTGTATCTGCATATTCCACTCTTGAAAATAACTTACGTAGTGGCCCTCGAGATGTTAAAAATTCCCAAAATGTTAATTTTTCTATTTCATTCATTATTTCACCCATGGCAATAAAAAAGTTTGGTTGTCGGTCACGAAGCCATTTCATTGGTTAGGATAACGAAGTTCGCGATAAACGTAGAGGTTAAGTGTATATTTCGAGGGACGACAAGAAAATAGATGACGACGATGGAAATATTACACTGAAATATTCTCAGTTCGGTTCCGAGATACGATTGAGAGTTAACAATGATATTCGGGACTTGAAGAAGACGGAATAAAGCGATCGAAAGATTTCACGTGAGAGTGTGAGGTTATGGTGGAAGATATTCACATGAATGAGCGAAAGACACACGTTCCAAGACATAGTGCAATGTGTCAGAGTGAGATAGAATAACGAAATAGACATGTCTATTGTATCCCTGCACGAATGATATCTATGTTCCTTCATAGCCGTGGAACATACAAGTGTAACGTTGTGACATTCTATGGTTGTCGATGTCCGTCACAGAGTTTGACACCTGTATTCTATGGTTGTCGATGTCCGTCATAGAGTTCGAAACCTGTATTCTATGGTTGTCGATGTCCGTCATAGAGTGACAGGAGTGTCAAGTTGCGACATTCTATGGTTGTCAATGTCTGTCATAGAGTGACACGAGTGTCACGTTGCGACATTCTATGGTTGTCGATGTCCGTCATAGAGTTCGAAACCTGTATTCTATGGTTGTCGATGTCCGTCATAGAGTGACAGGAGTGTCAAGTTGTGACATTCTATGGTTGTCAATGTCCGTCATAGAGTGACACGAGTGTCACGTTGCGACAGTCTATGGTTGTCGATGTCCGTCATAGAGTTTGACACCTGTATTCTATGGTTGTCGATGTCCGTCATAGAGTTCGAAACCTGTATTCTATGGTTGTCGATGTCCGTCATAGAGTGACAGGAGTGTCAAGTTGTGACATTCTATGGTTGTCAATGTCTGTCATAGAGTGACACGAGTGTCACGTTGCGACATTCTATGGTTGTCGATGTCCGTCATAGAGTTCGAAACCTGTATTCTATGGTTGTCGATGTCCGTCATAGAGTGACAGGAGTGTCAAGTTGTGACATTCTATGGTTGTCAATGTCCGTCATAGAGTGACACGAGTGTCACGTTGCGACAGTCTATGGTTGTCGATGTCCGTCATAGAGTTTGACACCTGTATTCTATGGTTGTCGATGTCCGTCATAGAGTTCGACACCTGTATTCTATGGTTGTCGATGTCCGTCATAGAGTGATACGAGTGTCAAGTTGTGACATTCTATGGTTGTCAATGTCCGTCATAGAGTGACACGAGTGTCAAGTTGTGACATTCTATGTTTGTCGATGTCCGTCATAGAGTTTGACACCTGTCAAAAAAAAATTTCTCCTTACCAACTATTGGCCCCTTTTGTATATAAATGCGAATCTACATTCAATATTGATCTACCGATAATATTGATCTACCAAAAAGGCGGATCCGTGGGCCCAAACTAGTCTTTTACTTAAGAATATTCTGTGATCATAGAAGATAAGTTTTCCCATTAATAATTTCCAAGTGACAGGTCTAATTTTAGGTTTTATCTTTACTTTTCGATTTTATTCAATGGTTTCATAAAAATATTCATCGAATATGTTGCATGAGAATATTCTGTGACCATACAAGATAAATGATCCCATTAATAATTCACAAGTGACAGTTCTGACTATTACTTGTTACTATGGTTTCATGACAATATTCATCGAATCTGTTTAGATTCGATGAATTTTACTCTACATACGAAATGAATCCAGAAAAGCTCAAATAAATCGGGAATAACTGAATTTAGGACCAAGAGCATCTGGGAGTGCTATCATTATTTTTCTCCGTAGAATCCAACGCAATAATAAAAAAATAGGGTTCTAATTTGAAAAACAGAAGTTATGGCCAATTTTGGATCACAGTTTTTGACACGAAATTTGAAACACCCTGTGATGATATTCATGAAATCCAAAGATGTATAACTTTTCCACATTCTTCTAGTTTGAAGTTGTGAAAACGGTTTACACTCAGGATGTTCAGAATAAGAAAAATGAACATAATACTATGAATATTTTACTTCTTTTCAGGTTTTTTTTCGATATTTTGAAAACTATTCGAATGAATACACTGGTTTCAACAGAAATGTATTCAGCATTGAATATTCAATCATATCAGAAACGAAAACATTGAAAAAAAAATTTTGAGCAAATTTATTTTCACTTCCTGTATAACCGGAAGTGCTCTGGCTTTGAAAATATTTTAGGTCTGTAGAGAATTTCGAACAATATCATAAGATATGTCTAGTTCTCCAGAAACGTCTAATAGGCACTCGAACTTGAGACACCCTGTATGTACAAGTCAAAGATTTACCATGTAATATACAATACAAATGTACTTACATTTAATATATTCGTATTAAATACGTAAGTTGCTACTTACCTACGTTTGGACTGCTCAAAAACGTTTTTGTTTGAACTGACGTGTGAGAGCTTGCATTTTCGTGGTGGAAAATTATTAGAATTTTGCCATTTCTGACAAACAAAGCTGGTATACCATTCGCAATTGCTTCTTTGGAGGAAATCAACTTATGCTCATTGAAATTATTGAAGTTATTCATTATGGATGCAAATGAATTAATTTGCAGCGTGCCATTTGCCATCAAATTAACCTATTATTCTATTATACAGGTTTC
The DNA here is from genome assembly GCA_951802165.1 of Adalia decempunctata. NCBI lineage: Eukaryota > Metazoa > Arthropoda > Insecta > Coleoptera > Coccinellidae > Adalia > Adalia decempunctata. Next base: position 23,218,184 of record OX637696.1, on the reverse strand, counting down.
AGTTGAATAGGGCGTGAGGAATTACTCTGAGTACTCGAATTTATCTTTCTCCTTATCAGGCCAGTAGATACTCAATAGCCAATGTACATATTGCGACAGAGGTGAATGCTTCACGAAGTCGCTTACACAATTGTGTATTTCAAAGCAAAATCCTTGATTTAATTACGCGCCAATTATGTATTCGCTGAAGAGGAAACGGCGTGGCCGGCCAATAAGATTCCTTCCTAAAAATGGCGTTTAAATTCTTCGTTATAAATAAAAAAACTCGTTTCAATCAAAGCACAGAATATATCTTTTGAGTATCGAAAAACCCGTCATACACATTCTGTTCAAGGTTATAGAACGAGGAAGCGGAATTCCAAGAACACGTTACAACCTATTTGAAATTTGAATTGCAAATGTGGGAGTACCAAGAGGATATTGGGAAAATCGGAATTTATTAGTCTATTCTTTCGTAGGGATATTCCGAGAATTATCCCATGATGAGAGTGAAGTCATCTACTTACATTTGGGAAATTTCATGATGATATCAACATCACGCCTCCAATTTTCAATGCTTCTATGATCATGCAAATATTTTTTAGTCTTACTGCTGGTATTCATCTGGAAGTACTTTCCTTTTATTCCAGGTTGGAAATATTTCATTTTCATGGAGTTCATATTCACAATCTCTGGATGCTTCTCTGATATGATGTTAAAAAAAAAAACCAAGTACACTGCGATATTATAGATATTATAATTAATAGGACCAAAATCAAATATGCGTTAGAATATAGATATTTAGATCTAACTTTATAGTTTTAGTTGGAGGTCTTATATAGATCATCTAACAAAAAAGATATCTCCAATGGTGGGAGCTGTGAAAAGATTTTCTTATATATTAGAACATTCATCGTATTGATGTATTGATATCCAGGTATAGCCTAGACCAGCCATGTTTGAATGTAAACCAAAAGCGTGCAAGGGTAGAAGCATCGCGATCGATCTGTGCTCGATTTGAAAACGATGTAGACTTCTTAAACCGAATTGTTACTATGGATGAGACTTCAGAGACTTGAGTGCATTTCTAAGATCCAGAAACAAAGCAACAATCGATGGAATGGTGACACTCTGATTCTCCAAGACCTAAGAAGTTTCGTGTCCAAAAATCTGCTGGAAAAGTTCTTGCTTCGGTTTTTTGGGATTGCCATGGAGTAATCATGATTGATTTTTTGGATAAGGGTAGAACAATAACTGGAGATTACTCTTCGACATTACTGACCACTCTAAGGAAAAACATTAAAGAGAAAAGACGCGGAAAGCTATCCAAAGGTATTTTGTTTTTACAGGACAACGCCCCAGTGCACAAATCTCATGTTACCATGCAAAAAATTCGTGATTTAGGGTTATAATTACTAGAACACCCCCCTTATTCACCAGATTTGGCTCCGTCCGACTATCATCTCTTTCCTCAATTGAAAAAAAGTTTAAAAGGTGGTAAATTTTCTTCCAACGAGGAGGTAATAAAAGCTGTGGAGGACTGGTTTGCAGAACAAGAAGAAACATTTTTTTGAAAGGTCTAGAGACGTTGCAGGTTCGCTGTAATAAATGTATTCAATTAAGGGGAGAATATGTTGAGTAATAAAATATTTTGACATTGACATTGACAAATTTTGTTTGGTTCTATAGTAGGCTAAGAATTTTTCAATATATCCTCGTAGGTAGAGAACAAATCTATTATGTTTATTTACAATTTGGACTTCTTAACCAACGGCTCAACCGCTCAACTATATTCTGGTACGTAAACATTGAATATAGATAAACTGAAGAACTGGAACAGACAAATAAGCTAGTTTACAAAATGAAGAATAATTTTTTGAGATCACAATCTTCTTTATTTGTAGTTGAAGCAACTCATGATAACAATGTGAAAAAGGATTTGAGAAAAAAATATGCAAGATCATGTATCGGACAGAATTATCCATGTTTTGGCTTTTGATGTTTTCAATTCAATTCCAGTGCAAATAGCGTGCAATGGAAATATAAAAAAATGTGCCATGACCTCAAAGGGTTTCTTAAAATTTCTTTGTATATGAGGAACTAGTGTCTTGTTTTTTGTTTTTACTTTTTGTTTTCACTTTTTGTTCTTACTTTTTGTTTTTACTTTTTGTTTTTACTCTTTGTTTTCCTTTATTTTTTTTTCATTTTGCGAGGCTGATATCGATTATTATCAAGAATAATTGTTGTTTATGAGAGATAAAAAATGTAAATGTGGGCTCTGATACTAGCTTTTTTGCTGTTTAAGGGTCAGGTATAAATAAATAAATAATTACCAATTGAAAACTTCAGGTTTATTTTCAGCTTTTTGCCATATCGAAACAGTAGATAATGAAATTGTTTGAATGATATACAGAGTGAGTGAGTAAGTGAGAAGTTTGTGACGTGCCCCCTTTATGAGGGTGGGGGCCGGGGAGGTAGATGGGTTTTTGGCTGGGCATGACTTGATTATTCAATTTTATCATAGAATTTTTTCAATATCGTTATTTACTTTTATTCTACTTCTCGAATTAATAGTAAAATAATAATATGCAGGATATGACTGAAAGAAAAGGAAAAATGTGGAAAAATTCTCATCCAAATGTTTTTTATGGGTGATAATTGATGAAGTTTGTTTAATTGGGACCTAGAATGATTAAAAAAAAATAAAAAAAGTTTCCTCCCCGGCGGGGAATCGAACCCCGGTCTCCCGCGTGACAGGCGGGGATACTTACCACTATACTACCGAGGACTTGGTATTTAACTTAAGTTTATAAGAACATATAGTTACAATAACCTATGACATCAACTCTGACATCAAGCCTGGTCTAGGGCTCCAAAAATTTTAAATCAAAACCAACCGCTTGCTCTAAATGAACGGAAAATTATTAATTACCTAGAATCACGTTATAATGTCTGGTATTCACAATTTGTACACACAAATCTTAGACTTAGAATTCAGTTTTGAAAAATGGATATGAAAAATTGCTTTTTCCATACCTATGTGGATCCGATGAAAACCCTCACGATTATACGATCAATAAAGTGTATCTTCTTGACAAAAATCAATAAACCAAGTTAGATTTCCGAAGAATATTCTTGGGAGAAAATTGAGAAATTGAAAAACCTTTTCTTTTCAAATTCTTGAGATGTGGTTTAAAAGATATTCAAGAAAATATGCGAAAATTTGGCATTCCCTCTCTACTCTCAAATCCGTGAATACTGAAAAAACCGAGTCTCAGCATGAAAAACTATTGTGCATAGTTCCACCATCGATGCATAAAATATGCACTTGTTCTACCATAGTTAACTATAGGAGAAAACTACCACGAAAAAATGAAATAAACTTCGCCGCGCTAGTTGTAGCACTTGTCAACTATTTCTTTTCAAACGAATAATTTAATTTATTGAATGAATGAAAATTATTTTACAGCTGAAATTTTTCAGATATTGGCCCATAATAAATCGACTCACTTCAGGATTCTCAAAATTATTTAGGTACCTGTAATCTCCTGAAGTAAGAACCATATTGTATTGGTCATTGATGCAACAAGAATCATTGAAAATAATTTATACACCAAACTCTCCGACCATCGAATATAGAACCGTAACTTTCACCTCGTGACGTCACATTTTTCCGGAAGTCATGCTATCAGTGTTCGACGTAAAGTTGCCGCAAGCTTTGGCGTCGTCCTTGCATACAAGCTTACATCATATCGTACTAACCAGTTGATATTTAACTAATAGGTTAGGAAAATGTAGAATACATACCAATGTGCAATAGGAGTATGGAATGAGGATCAGGTGGAGAAATGCTATCTGTGGTTTGGTCGGTTTTACGTCTATGACACATGGTCGATTTATCGTAAATGAAAGAACATGATATATTTAATTTGTATGTTAATTACATTCGTGTTTTTGAATTGATGCGAAATATTTCAAAGGGTGATTTCTTGTTAAAATAAAGGGTAGTTTGTTGTATAAATGTTGAGTCGAGTGTCAAACGTTAGGGAGATATCGCGGTTCAAAGATGGCGGAAAAATTAAATTTAAAGAAAAACTGACGCAACGACTTGCATAGAATCAAATTCGGATAGCCTGATTTGGTTAGAAACTTTTTCATCTCTTGTATTTTTCTCGTTAAATGTACCGTTTAGAAATAAAAAATAAAATTTAAATCATTACGAGTCGGGAAAGGACATTTATTTTAGAACTGATTAACATTTTATTCTTTTTTTTCCAAACGGTACATTTTACGATAAAAATACAGGAGATGAAAAAGTTTCTACCCATATCAGACTATCCGAATTTTATTCTACCAAGTCGTTGCGTAAGGTTTTCTTCAAATTTATTTAACAAAAATGATAGGGGTAGTCTAAAAATATGAAAAAATATCAAGAAAAAGTGTTTTTATAATAGTAATACTTCCATAAAATATCATCATTCTATCGCTTTTGGTTTTCGATGTACAAAATTATTTTTCCGCCATCTTCAACCGCAATATCTTTCTAACGTTTGGCTTTTAACACAACATTCATATAACAAACTACTCTTTATTTTGAACAAGGAATCACCCTTTGAAAAAGTATTGAATCCTCAAGGTCAAAGTAAACTTTGTTTTCTTTCTGCCCAATTTGGCTTTATCAAATGCATATTGATATTTTTGAGTACAACTTTTTTCGAACGTGCTTCACTATTTATTCATTTAACCTTGTCCCATATTCGCAGTCACGAAAAAATTATTCCTATCTGAAAAAATAAGCATGTATCAACAAGTTGTTCACTTTTCCCTATTCATTTCCAGATATCCTTCCGACAGGGTAAGTACGTGTTAAAATGATGGTAAAAGCTAATCTGAATGAAAATATGCGGCTTTGAGAATGATCCCACTCGTAAAGTCTCGACTGCTGTACATGAGTACCACTCATTCAGGTAGATTTGTGATCATTGTTGGATCTCACTGTTGGGGTCAACCAGGTAGAATGAGCGTCAACCACAATAGGGAATTCCACAGAGGTTCATTATCTGAACATGTGCCCCACATTTTTGTTCCTATAATAGTTATAGAACGGATGTTTTCAAATATTCAGTAGGTAGCTAATACTGAAATAGTCAATACGTATTCTGAACCAGTTGGAGAAGGAATTTCTCGTTTGAGTGAGAGTAATATCGAGAGGAATTATTCCATTACATTATTTGATCCATTAATGAACGGAAAAATTTATTGAGTGACATAGAAAAAAGAACATCTAGTAATAATGACTATTGAAGGTCTTTGTATCTTCTTTACAGGCGTGCAGAAATTTTCAAGAAAAATTTTTTTTTTGAAAGACTAGTTAGTTCAACTGAAGCGCAGTGTTTCACACATTCTAATTTTCCACGTGATGGGGTTGAAAGGGGTTGAAAGTTGTGCATGAACAAAACTGTAATGGTCGACTTTCATTCGGTGACAAATTTCATCAGGTACCATCGTCTCAAAGTAAATGAGCCATGACAAAGTGCATATACTGAAAACATCTTCGAACTAACTAATTTTTCAAAAAAAAAATATTTTTTCTTGAAAATTTCTGCACGCCTGTAAAGAAGATATATAGACCTTGCCAAAAAAGTACCACATGACCCACTTTCCCTATTCAAAAAATTTAGAGGGTTGATGGGGATGGTACAGGGTGCAACAAAAATCCTTCAAAAATGCATAAAAATTCGGTAAAAGTGAAACAAAAATTGACCTGTTTCAGGATTTTGTTGCCAAATATGTATTTTTCTTCTGAGGAAAAAAATTATTTTTATGAGATATCTGAATGAGAATTCTAAATGTTATATACTCCATTCACTTTTATTTAATCACATAGGAGGTCATGGTTTCGTTTTCAGGAGTTGGTGCGCCTGATGAAAAGCACAGAACATATGATGAAGAGTCAGTGCGCGCACAGAATATATCGTTAATGATAAAACGACGTTGCCAGTTTCTTTGTTTACATCAAAATAAAAGTATCAAAGATATTCCACATTTTGTTAGGTTTACAAATTGTTCGCAGATTTTTCTGATTTTTGGTATTTAATCTATATTTGCAGGTGAGTTTTTCGTCGAATATCCAAGATTAACGTATGTTTATTGTTTTTAGCACCAGTTTGGAGCGTGAGGACGATTTTCAAGACCAGGACGAATGTTTACATTTCGAGGTTGAAGGGGTACACGGGAATTTCGTTGAAAAAGCTGTTATTTGGACAGATATCGCAGTAGATGGATCGGATGGAGCCTCGAGAGGTCGATTAGTATGATATTTTTCAGGTTTTTCAAGAAATTTGTCGATATCTGAGCATCAGATTTTCAAAAGTTAGGTACCTCACTAATGAGGTGGAACTTAGACCTAATTATCCTATAAGAAACGCCTTTCAAAGGTCGAGATGGTGAAAAATGTATTCTTTAGATGTTGTTTTAACAAACGCAGCCGAGTTTTATATCCCAACATTGATATTAAGAAAGTTATCAACAAAATAAAATTGACATTATTCTTGATTCTTGTAATTACCCATCAATTCATCTTATATCTTTAGGTTGATTTTTTTAATGAATTCTTGATTAGAATCGACAATTGATGTCGTCAAGTCTTGAATTTTCAGTTCAAGAGGATAATAAACATTAAATCTTCACAAGCATGCATATGAAAATTATGTGAAAGCAATGCAATTTTCTTCCATGGCAAAAATAATATATTTCAACAGTGATCTCTTGTACTTTTCATGCAAATAACTAGAAAAGGAATCCTTTCTATCATTTCATATAAACGTTAATTATTTTCGTCCATCACATCTTTTCCAATTCATTCGTTTTCCGAATAAATTCACATTCTGAGAAATACGCTAAGAATGTAGAAATGGCAACATAGTGTTGACTTGGAACATAAAAATATTTTGAAAAACGTCATAACTTCGATACAGAGTGGAATGTGTCAAATTTCCAAGGCCAGAGTTGTGATTTTATAATTGTGAATGGAGTATAGCTTATTGTAGGACATATTTTCAAAAAACCATCTTAACCATCTTCAGTAGTTTCCCATACACATATCGACTCAAGAACCTGTATATTCAAAGCAAGCAACGATTTATCTCATAAAAGCAAGATAGTCTAAATAAGGACACTCAGTGAACCGTGTCTTGACGAAACATAGGCGGCCACGATTCGTTCACAATTCAGGTGAAAACATCGAGCGCAGAATGATCCGATTACTTCGCAACGTTGCCGAGGTTAACGACCTAAAATCCTTAATTATGACAATGGAGGAATTTATTTCATCATCCGATTCTACATTCGACAGCACAACAGTATTTCGTAGAGTGAAATCGTTTCTCTTCTTCTCTCTTCCGAAAATCGCTCAATCCGTTCATTCAACTAGTGAATATTCATGTATTATTTTCAATGAATTATATCTATTGAATTTTATTTGTTTTCGAAGATGTACTTGGTATGATTTCAAATTTATAAGGATTTTGTTTATTATTTCTACATTTGACCATGGCATGACGTTGATTTTAAATCTCCAAAAATTCGGAATTGAGATTTTATCGAATACCTAAGCAGTTTTCAATGTTTTGAAAGTTTTTCAATTTTCTCAAATTCATGAGCTTAGTTGCAAACCCCCCTTACTTTCGATAACTTTAAAAAGTTGCAAAACGTTCAACGGAAGGTACCATAACAAAGAACTGACCAGTACAAGAAAAAACGTAATTTTTGACGGTGAAACACATTTCCAAATGAAAAGAAATAAGGTCTACAATTTTTTATCCGAAATTAAACAAATTTCCACGTTTTCAGGAAAAATATTCAATTTCCTAATTATAAACCTACTAATTACCTGTCAGCACACACCCTTTTGATGCAAATCGTCGAATTTTCTCCCCAAGAAAACTCGAAAATCGGTGAGTCGCGGCAACGCTGCAAGGTCACAGAAACGGGAAACGTTGATGGCACGAGTGTTCGGGTCCGCTTTTTCAGCGGGAACATCGTGCCAAATTTAAGGCCATTCATCCTTCCATTCAGCCAGACTGTTCTCTGTGTTGCACCGACGTAATGCGTCTTTGTTGACACATTATTATGACGTATGTCGTCTGAGGAACAAACAACGGAAAAGGTCATGGAAATGCGTCGACGAAGCTGTCCCGTCATCGGGTAACTACTGACGTAAGCTTTCTGAGATGCAATGAGGGTTTCATTGTTGAAACAAGTCTGAGGGAGTTTCATCAGAGACAAGCAGGCCGTCCCAGCTTCGCCCGTGTAGAAATTTATTTCACGCGGCGGTTTCATCTTCAACACTTCAACCTGCCATATCTTTTGATGTAGTTGTTGTAATTGTATGATGTGAGGGGCAATTTCGTTCTAAATTAAATACTGGGGATAAATAACGTATTAGGTTGGATGAGGATCAATACCCAATTCATAAAAACTCACTCCCAAATAATGCATAATTTTGGAAAACATAAACCATAAACAGGTAATAGCAAGTCAATCTTGAGAGATAGATATTTGCTATCGCGGACTTTTTTGTAGAACTATTTGAGAGGTACATTTCGTCATACATTGTATCCACGTAAGTCTCACGGTTTTTGCAGCGCACGTGAAAATAGCTGATTATGGCTGATTTTTTGTAATTATTGAAGTTATAGCAGGTATCCTTATTTTTTTCGGGTGAAAGTATAGCCTATGTCACTCAGGGATAATGTAGCTTTCTAAGGGTGAAAGAATTTCTGAAATCGGTCCAGTAGTTTTTGAGCCTATTCGTATCAAACAAACAAAAATACAAATCTTTCCTCTTTATAATATTAGTATATTCATTGAGATTAAATATAAACTCAATGGTATATTTGAGCCTATTCGTATCAAACAAACAAAAATACAAATCTTTCCTCTTTATAATATTAGTATAGAAGTATAGAATTAGTATAGATATAGATATTCACAGAATCACAGACAGTGCACATCTACATCATTCGTAAACCATTTTAAGACTAACTGACAAATAAACTGCAATACCCAGAAGTAGCTGTTTAAATTTTGAGTTTTTTTGGGGTAAAACATAGATAATATATCAAGGAGTAAATGATTGAATTTGAAGAAAAAAATTGAGTAGGTTTTTTTATGTAAACATTTTTTGTTACTCAAATATTGAAGTCGTTTATTGAAAATTTTTTAAATTTTTCAACAAACCAGCAGTTCGAGGAGATCCAAAGTCGATGTTTAGTTGTTAAAAATGCCCAGAGCACGTGTATACGCGGAATTTATACCCTATAAGTGAATTTGAAAAAGGTCGAGTTATTGGTCTACGGGGTTGTCATTTCGAGAAATCGCTAACCGTACGAACGGAAATCCAACTACTGTAATGAGATGTTGTCAAGCGTGGTTTGATTATGCCCAAAATCGAAGAAGAGTAAGAACCAGACGTCGAAGGGGTACAAATGAAGTTCAAGATCATATGGCCATTAGAGACCGATTAGCCACAACTCGATCTTTGGCTGATGAGTGGTTAGGAGAACAAGGCCATCCTGTAACCGTCCGAAGGGTTTTCCGCCGGATAAGATGTTTTGAAATTAATGCAGCATTATCGACCCCATCTTGTGCTACCTCTGACGGTTGAGCATCGTCGGCAACGATTACGGTGGTACAGAGAACGTCAACATTGGAATATGGAATGGCATCAGGTCGTCTTTTCTGATGAATCTCCATTCTCCTTGGGTGCACATGAAGGGTTAGACGACGTCGGGGAGAGAGACTTGAACCTCAGTTTGATGTTGAGATGATTTTGTCAGTAGGATGTCATAAATGTTTTAATTTCATTCTATTTTTCGATTAAACCACGAAATGAGTACCCACCCAATCGTTAATTCTGTATGAAAATTCTAAAATTAATTGTTGATATCACAGCCTTTATTAAGTAATTGAAATTCCTCATGACGAAAGCATAGCCTCGTTAGAGACACTTGAACAAGTAAACTGCTATCTAATCTTTGTGCATACAAGATATGATTGAGATCGTAGGTCGATAGAGGTGAAAAACAATTTCAGATTATTCCTCTGCGAAGAATAGGAAATATAACATCCTTTGTTCAAGGAATTTAACAATATCGTGAGAACTAAATATGTTATTGTTGCTCGTTTCCCAGCTTAGTAATTGGCACATTTAATATGGAATATCGTCGAAGAAAATTCGAATAAGACAAGGTCTTTTCATTGATTCTTGATTCCACTTCTGAAAGTCATCATCTTGACCTGAAGAAGTAGGTACATGGACATTTGTAGCGTTTTGATAGATAGCTCCGATGATTTTTGAAATCGAATTCTTAATTCTCAATAGTGTGAACTGGAGTGAAAAGAGAATGAAAAGAAAATACCTATCTTTATAGGTACTAATTGATTAATTTTTTGTTAGAGATACAATTATGATTATTTGAATGAAATGATGTACAAGGTGGGCAAAATTGGTGCTACATGAACTAAAACTTTTTGTTATAACTCAGCAAATAAACCTCTTAGAAAAAATCAGAGTACGCCACTGGATTGCTATCAGAAAAGTGCCTGTATAATGTTTTTATTTCAACATCCTAGCATGAACAGAAACGGAGATAATGACCAAAGTTGAAATTGCCCAAATTGCAATTTCGGCCTATAACTCGGAAACGAAAGAAGATAGAGGAATGCAGTTGATGGCATTAACAGTTTCTCGAAGAAAGAGGACTACCTATAAGGTGCCATTCATTTTTCTCTATCTCCTCGGGTTAAAAAGTTTTAGTTCATGTAGCACCAATTTTGCCCACCCTGTACATCCAATCAACTCAATTTCATTTCACTGGAAATTGGATTCCAGTAGTTCATATATTTTCAATCCAAGTGTCTTGTATGACTCCAACCCATGAAATCAATAATTTGTTATTGCACTTTTATGATTTACGGTTTGAGAACGATAAATTCTCCCATGACATCACCAAGCTGCGATGTCCGAGTGGTTAAGGAGTTTGACTCGAAATCAAATGGGCTCTGCCCGCACAGGTTCGAATCCTGTTCGCAGCGTTCTTTTTTTGCAAAATTCTAGTTGTTTTCGTTGATTACACAAAACTGTTTCATCAACGTGAATATTCGAAGAGAATTTCATTTTATATGATCCAATTTCAAGTTTGTAAACGGCAGGTTCGAAGATTCATCATGATTTGAACACTTATGATTTCCAGTGCAGAGTTTCTCATTTAGTTCAGAAACTGCAAACATGAGTGTATATTTAGTTAATAAAAGTCGACATACAGTTGAATAAATAGAATGTTCCATGAAAAAATTTTAGTTTTTAGTGATTTTTCATATGAATTTTTTTCTATTGTTTTAGGGAACAATGTGAACATTTTTCATGAAAATTCCAGGCCTAGAGAATCTCACAAATCACAAATATCAACAAGTAGGTAAGCGAATCCAAACCCAACATCGAGACATGCAACGTTTCGAATAATAACGATTTCATCAGTTTCCATTCGAAATTATTCATTCGGAGAACGGATGAACGTCGAGGTTGAACTTTTCGCGCGCTGTTGCAGATCTACGCTATACGTCACCAATCACAAGTGATTAGAGTGAAAACATTCCGATTTGAACTCTGATACCTAGTACAGTTCCAAGCCTTGCAAGTCCCAAGTTCATCACTTTGTAGACCATTGACTAGCTGATGTACGCAACCGCGTAACCGGCCTACGTGATCTCCTCTCACCGTACATAGCGGCAAAACTAAAGGTCGACATTTGCTAGAGGATATCATGCAAGATCTATACTATGCTATACTAATTATTATATCTATATATATAAAAGAAAGATGTTGGTTACACCATTTATAACTCGAGATCGGATGAACTGTTTGTTATGAAACTTCATATATGGATTCGTCTACGGTCTGGTTATTATAAAATACAATGAAACATTGAAAAAATCGATGAAAATTTTACTTATACAGGAAATGCTTTTCCTCCTTTTGAGTTAGGCCACTAGATGTCGCTACAGTTACAGTTACGCTCCGCTTATTCGTTTGGACTTCATTTGATATTCTCCGCGTTAGATGGCGATATAAACAAATAGTGTGTACAGTGACTATATTCTCTCTATAGTCACTGTAATAGTGTGTTATTTGAGTTGCCTACAACTCTGCGCTGTTGGGCAAAAATGTCTTATCGTAGGAGTACAGATGTCTAAAATGATAAGATTTCGTTGAGATATGAGAAAAGTTTCGTTCTTACCACTTCAGATGGCGCTATTCACACATTATGACTGATGATTATTAGTTACCTATTTGTATAGTTTTATTTATTCCAAATAACGTAATCGTGAGGGTTCTATATTTGACATTATCACAATTAAATGGCGATGAATTTGTTGAGGCTTTCGCGGCCATCCATTGATGTCATCTGTTCTTTTTTCGAGCATTTCGGTCGTCGTGGTTTGAAATGGTCGAAAAAAGAACATATGACATCAATTACTGTGTAATTTACATAGGGCTTATAGTACCATGAGAGGCTATTAACAGATCCAGAAGCGGGTGAATATCACAGTGAATTTTTATCGAAATGTCGAGTAAATCGGATTTTGGCGATGAATTCCAATCGTGAGATGTCCATTCTCATCTTATCTCATAATTTTTAAAATGTTTTTGAATTTCTGTTTGGGTAATAAATATATTTGCGGAAATATTTGAATCCAAAATTGCCATTATAAGTGATTGACATATTATGACATATTATTTTTGTGTATCTGTTCTGTGTGATAGCTCATATCCATGGAAACATTTGACAGTTCAAAAATCAGAGAACCAAGCCGTTGATCTCCGATCACCGGTGATTAAGATTTGTGAAATCCACCGTAAGTATCATTTAGGCGGAACAAAGTTCGCCGGGCCAGCTAGTTATCTATACTAATATTATAAAGAGGAAAGATTTGTATTTTTGTTTGTTTGATACGAATAGGCTCAAAAACTACTGGACCGATTTCAGAAATTCTTTCACCCTTAGAAAGCTACATTATCCCTGAGTGACATAGGCTATACTTTTTACCCGAAAAAAATAAGGATACCTACTATAACTCCAATAATTACAAAAAAATCAGCCATAATCAGCTATTTTCACGTGCGCTGCAAAAACCGTAAGACTTACGTGGATACAGTGTATGACGGAAATGTACCTCTTAAATAGTTGTTGAAACATTATTTGGGCTGTTTCCATTATCTATGCGGTTTGTTGTTTCCGACGTTTCGGCAAGCATTCGCCTGCCGTCTTCAGGGTGTGGGTCCTGAGAAGGACCGGTTTTTGCCAAACTTGATCTGTCTGGACTTGTATGCACCATACTTTTTCGATTATTGAATTACAGTGTTGGGATTCGAACGCGGGTTATAAGGTTGCAATTTCGAAATTCCAGTCACTCTAACCACTAGTCTACCGGAGCAGGTAATTATTATACTATTCAAGTTATATATGAAGTATTATTTCCTGGTAGAGGTCACCTTGACCCGATCAGATGCGCAGTTGATATGCGCAGTAGGTTAAGTTCGGTCAGGTTAGGTTAGGTTAGGTTAGGTTGGGTTAGTGTTAATTGCCACCCTGAGCCGAGTTCATCCTTCTCAATTCAGATCTTATAATTGGTGCCCAGACATCCTTTATTTCCACAGAGGGTGTACTGATTGGGTTGGGAGTTATGGCCATGAAGGCTGCTTCTTTCAATTTCCTCCTTCTCCATCCTTCTTCCTTTGATATTATGGAAGCTTCATCCCATCTGATGTTGTGGTCCTCGTTCCAAGCATGTTGGGCTAGCTTAGATTTTTCGGTTTCTCCCAGTCGAGCTAGTTTTTGGTGCTCTTTGATTCTAACCTCAAGGGGGCGTTTAGTCTCTCCAATGTAGGATCTGCCGCATTCACACGGAATTTCGTATACGCAATTCTTGGTTGTTTGATTTTTGTTATCAGGTTTCACTTTCGTGAGCTTACTCCTGACCGTATTTCTGGTCTTGAATGCTGTTCTCACATTGTATCTGTTGCCAATCCTTCTTATCTTCTCGGATAGCCCCTTCACATATGGTATGACAGAGGTTATCGTGTCGGTAGCATCATTGTCTGTTTGTTGAGGCTCTGTTCTTGTTTCTCCTGGTACTCTGGCAACCTCGAGGATCCTCCTAGGGTAGCCATTTTTCTTGAGGGTTTCTGTGATGTTGTTGAATTCCTCATTACGATCTTCTGGATTAGAGCATATCCTGGTTGCTCTGTCGTATAGGCATCTGGCTACTCCCAATTTGGTGCTGAGGTTATGGTTAGATTCGTAGTGGAGATATTGGCCTGTGTTCGTTGGCTTCCTGTAGACTGTGGTCCTGGGATTTCCATTCTGCTTATGAATCAGTACATCGAGGAATGGTAGTTGGTTATTTTCCTCGATTTCCATCGTGAATTTGATTGATTCCTCTACGCTGTTCAGGTGTTCTAGGAATTTGTCTAGGTTTTCTCTCCCATGTTGCCATATGACAAATGTGTCGTCTACATATCTGAGCCATAGTTTCGGTTTGAACACATATTGTTCCAATGCTCTCTTCTCGAAATCTTCCATGTATGCATCAGCCAGAGGTGGAGAAAGTGGAGAACCCATCGCCATACCGAATTCTTGTTGGTAGAAGTTGTTGTCTACTTGAAAGTAGGTGGAGTTGATACATGTTCCGAGCATTTCCATTATTGCGTTTATACTCAGAGTGGTTCTCTCAGCCAATTCAATGTCCTCCTCGAGTTTTTTCCTCACAATTTCGAGGGTTTGGTTGGTAGGAACATTAGTGAACAGACTCTTGATGTCGAAACTGACCATGATGTCCGTATCGGATATATGCTGTTGGCGCATGGTCTCAATGAAGTGATCAGTGTTTTTGACCATTGATGTTGTGTGTCCTCTGAGTGGAGACACTATCTTCAGGAGGTATTTGGCCAAGGGATGACATGGGGAATTACGTGAACTGACGATTGGTCTTAACGGGATATTGTCTTTGTGTATTTTTGGAAGACCATACAGATGTGGAGGTTTGCTGAAGTGTGGTGTCAGTTTTGTTCTTGTGAGGCTGTCAGGGAACTGATCTTTGTACTTATGCAGGACTTTGTAGACCTTGTTCTCTACTGAGGTAGTAGGGTCTTTCTTCAATTTCTTGTATTCTCCTGCTTCTAGAACCTCTTGGATTTTATCATTATATGTCTCCACATCCAGAATAACCGTCGCATTCCCTTTGTCTGCTGGGAGTACCTTTATGGAATGATCTGTTTGGAGTTCTTTCAAAGCTCTCTGTTCCGCTCTGTTGATGTTGTATTCTGGTCTCTTTGTTGTGGAATCCAGTATTGTTCTTATTTTCCAACGATATTCCTCTGCTTTTTCAGGTTCCCTCATCCTTAGCGCTGTTTCCTCTGCTGCCAACAATATCTCCATCTTAGGAATGGTCTTTGGTGCTACAGAGAATTTCATACCCTTGTTGAGGAGGAAGGTTTGGTCCTCACTAAGAGTCTTGCTCGAGAGGTTAATCACAGTTTTGGTGTGATCATTTGGTGTATATGTCTGCGAGTTTCTCATTAGTTTTTCCATTTTCTTCCTCTGTATTGATTTTTGTTGTTCGTTGGTTCTCTCGTAGCTCCTTCTGACAGCTTCTATGATGGATTCATAGTCCGTTGCACTAGTAATTTCCTGTATTTTGTTCCTGATGTTCGTGCATTGTTGTGTCAATGTGGCTTTGTTGAACCGATGTTGGTTGAGTCTTTCTCTTATCAGTGCTAGGCTCGCCCTATTGGAAATCCTGTCAGCCCTCCTGCCGCTTATTGGGAGTTTGACTCTGAGGCCTTTGGGAATCAGGTTACGATCTCTGGCAAGGTGTAGAAACGTCAGATGGTTCGTTTCTTTGGCAAGTTTGATCGAGGTTCTCTCATAGTTTCTGACCTCTTGATATAATTCGGGCCCATACCGAATTTCTAATTGTGATCGAGATATTCTTGATAATGGGATATTTGTTGAAACATTATTTGGGCTGTTTCCATTATCTATGCGGTTTGTTGTTTCCGACGTTTCGGCAAGCATTCGCCTGCCGTCTTCAGGGTGTGGGTCCTGAGAAGGACCGGTTTTTGCCAAACTTGATCTGTCTGGACTTGTATGCACCATACTTTTTCGATTATTGAATTACAGTGTTGGGATTCGAACGCGGGTTATAAGGTTGCAATTTCGAAATTCCAGTCACTCTAACCACTAGTCTACCGGAGCAGGTAATTATTATACTATTCAAGTTATATATGAAGTATTATTTCCTGGTAGAGGTCACCTTGACCCGATCAGATGCGCAGTTGATATGCGCAGTAGGTTAAGTTCGGTCAGGTTAGGTTAGGTTAGGTTAGGTTGGGTTAGTGTTAATTGCCACCCTGAGCCGAGTTCATCCTTCTCAATTCAGATCTTATAATTGGTGCCCAGACATCCTTTATTTCCACAGAGGGTGTACTGATTGGGTTGGGAGTTATGGCCATGAAGGCTGCTTCTTTCAATTTCCTCCTTCTCCATCCTTCTTCCTTTGATATTATGGAAGCTTCATCCCATCTGATGTTGTGGTCCTCGTTCCAAGCATGTTGGGCTAGCTTAGATTTTTCGGTTTCTCCCAGTCGAGCTAGTTTTTGGTGCTCTTTGATTCTAACCTCAAGGGGGCGTTTAGTCTCTCCAATGTAGGATCTGCCGCATTCACACGGAATTTCGTATACGCAATTCTTGGTTGTTTGATTTTTGTTATCAGGTTTCACTTTCGTGAGCTTACTCCTGACCGTATTTCTGGTCTTGAATGCTGTTCTCACATTGTATCTGTTGCCAATCCTTCTTATCTTCTCGGATAGCCCCTTCACATATGGTATGACAGAGGTTATCGTGTCGGTAGCATCATTGTCTGTTTGTTGAGGCTCTGTTCTTGTTTCTCCTGGTACTCTGGCAACCTCGAGGATCCTCCTAGGGTAGCCATTTTTCTTGAGGGTTTCTGTGATGTTGTTGAATTCCTCATTACGATCTTCTGGATTAGAGCATATCCTGGTTGCTCTGTCGTATAGGCATCTGGCTACTCCCAATTTGGTGCTGAGGTTATGGTTAGATTCGTAGTGGAGATATTGGCCTGTGTTCGTTGGCTTCCTGTAGACTGTGGTCCTGGGATTTCCATTCTGCTTATGAATCAGTACATCGAGGAATGGTAGTTGGTTATTTTCCTCGATTTCCATCGTGAATTTGATTGATTCCTCTACGCTGTTCAGGTGTTCTAGGAATTTGTCTAGGTTTTCTCTCCCATGTTGCCATATGACAAATGTGTCGTCTACATATCTGAGCCATAGTTTCGGTTTGAACACATATTGTTCCAATGCTCTCTTCTCGAAATCTTCCATGTATGCATCAGCCAGAGGTGGAGAAAGTGGAGAACCCATCGCCATACCGAATTCTTGTTGGTAGAAGTTGTTGTCTACTTGAAAGTAGGTGGAGTTGATACATGTTCCGAGCATTTCCATTATTGCGTTTATACTCAGAGTGGTTCTCTCAGCCAATTCAATGTCCTCCTCGAGTTTTTTCCTCACAATTTCGAGGGTTTGGTTGGTAGGAACATTAGTGAACAGACTCTTGATGTCGAAACTGACCATGATGTCCGTATCGGATATATGCTGTTGGCGCATGGTCTCAATGAAGTGATCAGTGTTTTTGACCATTGATGTTGTGTGTCCTCTGAGTGGAGACACTATCTTCAGGAGGTATTTGGCCAAGGGATGACATGGGGAATTACGTGAACTGACGATTGGTCTTAACGGGATATTGTCTTTGTGTATTTTTGGAAGACCATACAGATGTGGAGGTTTGCTGAAGTGTGGTGTCAGTTTTGTTCTTGTGAGGCTGTCAGGGAACTGATCTTTGTACTTATGCAGGACTTTGTAGACCTTGTTCTCTACTGAGGTAGTAGGGTCTTTCTTCAATTTCTTGTATTCTCCTGCTTCTAGAACCTCTTGGATTTTATCATTATATGTCTCCACATCCAGAATAACCGTCGCATTCCCTTTGTCTGCTGGGAGTACCTTTATGGAATGATCTGTTTGGAGTTCTTTCAAAGCTCTCTGTTCCGCTCTGTTGATGTTGTATTCTGGTCTCTTTGTTGTGGAATCCAGTATTGTTCTTATTTTCCAACGATATTCCTCTGCTTTTTCAGGTTCCCTCATCCTTAGCGCTGTTTCCTCTGCTGCCAACAATATCTCCATCTTAGGAATGGTCTTTGGTGCTACAGAGAATTTCATACCCTTGTTGAGGAGGAAGGTTTGGTCCTCACTAAGAGTCTTGCTCGAGAGGTTAATCACAGTTTTGGTGTGATCATTTGGTGTATATGTCTGCGAGTTTCTCATTAGTTTTTCCATTTTCTTCCTCTGTATTGATTTTTGTTGTTCGTTGGTTCTCTCGTAGCTCCTTCTGACAGCTTCTATGATGGATTCATAGTCCGTTGCACTAGTAATTTCCTGTATTTTGTTCCTGATGTTCGTGCATTGTTGTGTCAATGTGGCTTTGTTGAACCGATGTTGGTTGAGTCTTTCTCTTATCAGTGCTAGGCTCGCCCTATTGGAAATCCTGTCAGCCCTCCTGCCGCTTATTGGGAGTTTGACTCTGAGGCCTTTGGGAATCAGGTTACGATCTCTGGCAAGGTGTAGAAACGTCAGATGGTTCGTTTCTTTGGCAAGTTTGATCGAGGTTCTCTCATAGTTTCTGACCTCTTGATATAATTCGGGCCCATACCGAATTTCTAATTGTGATCGAGATATTCTTGATAATGGGATATTTGTTGAAACATTATTTGGGCTGTTTCCATTATCTATGCGGTTTGTTGTTTCCGACGTTTCGGCAAGCATTCGCCTGCCGTCTTCAGGGTGTGGGTCCTGAGAAGGACCGGTTTTTGCCAAACTTGATCTGTCTGGACTTGTATGCACCATACTTTTTCGATTATTGAATTACAGTGTTGGGATTCGAACGCGGGTTATAAGGTTGCAATTTCGAAATTCCAGTCACTCTAACCACTAGTCTACCGGAGCAGGTAATTATTATACTATTCAAGTTATATATGAAGTATTATTTCCTGGTAGAGGTCACCTTGACCCGATCAGATGCGCAGTTGATATGCGCAGTAGGTTAAGTTCGGTCAGGTTAGGTTAGGTTAGGTTAGGTTGGGTTAGTGTTAATTGCCACCCTGAGCCGAGTTCATCCTTCTCAATTCAGATCTTATAATTGGTGCCCAGACATCCTTTATTTCCACAGAGGGTGTACTGATTGGGTTGGGAGTTATGGCCATGAAGGCTGCTTCTTTCAATTTCCTCCTTCTCCATCCTTCTTCCTTTGATATTATGGAAGCTTCATCCCATCTGATGTTGTGGTCCTCGTTCCAAGCATGTTGGGCTAGCTTAGATTTTTCGGTTTCTCCCAGTCGAGCTAGTTTTTGGTGCTCTTTGATTCTAACCTCAAGGGGGCGTTTAGTCTCTCCAATGTAGGATCTGCCGCATTCACACGGAATTTCGTATACGCAATTCTTGGTTGTTTGATTTTTGTTATCAGGTTTCACTTTCGTGAGCTTACTCCTGACCGTATTTCTGGTCTTGAATGCTGTTCTCACATTGTATCTGTTGCCAATCCTTCTTATCTTCTCGGATAGCCCCTTCACATATGGTATGACAGAGGTTATCGTGTCGGTAGCATCATTGTCTGTTTGTTGAGGCTCTGTTCTTGTTTCTCCTGGTACTCTGGCAACCTCGAGGATCCTCCTAGGGTAGCCATTTTTCTTGAGGGTTTCTGTGATGTTGTTGAATTCCTCATTACGATCTTCTGGATTAGAGCATATCCTGGTTGCTCTGTCGTATAGGCATCTGGCTACTCCCAATTTGGTGCTGAGGTTATGGTTAGATTCGTAGTGGAGATATTGGCCTGTGTTCGTTGGCTTCCTGTAGACTGTGGTCCTGGGATTTCCATTCTGCTTATGAATCAGTACATCGAGGAATGGTAGTTGGTTATTTTCCTCGATTTCCATCGTGAATTTGATTGATTCCTCTACGCTGTTCAGGTGTTCTAGGAATTTGTCTAGGTTTTCTCTCCCATGTTGCCATATGACAAATGTGTCGTCTACATATCTGAGCCATAGTTTCGGTTTGAACACATATTGTTCCAATGCTCTCTTCTCGAAATCTTCCATGTATGCATCAGCCAGAGGTGGAGAAAGTGGAGAACCCATCGCCATACCGAATTCTTGTTGGTAGAAGTTGTTGTCTACTTGAAAGTAGGTGGAGTTGATACATGTTCCGAGCATTTCCATTATTGCGTTTATACTCAGAGTGGTTCTCTCAGCCAATTCAATGTCCTCCTCGAGTTTTTTCCTCACAATTTCGAGGGTTTGGTTGGTAGGAACATTAGTGAACAGACTCTTGATGTCGAAACTGACCATGATGTCCGTATCGGATATATGCTGTTGGCGCATGGTCTCAATGAAGTGATCAGTGTTTTTGACCATTGATGTTGTGTGTCCTCTGAGTGGAGACACTATCTTCAGGAGGTATTTGGCCAAGGGATGACATGGGGAATTACGTGAACTGACGATTGGTCTTAACGGGATATTGTCTTTGTGTATTTTTGGAAGACCATACAGATGTGGAGGTTTGCTGAAGTGTGGTGTCAGTTTTGTTCTTGTGAGGCTGTCAGGGAACTGATCTTTGTACTTATGCAGGACTTTGTAGACCTTGTTCTCTACTGAGGTAGTAGGGTCTTTCTTCAATTTCTTGTATTCTCCTGCTTCTAGAACCTCTTGGATTTTATCATTATATGTCTCCACATCCAGAATAACCGTCGCATTCCCTTTGTCTGCTGGGAGTACCTTTATGGAATGATATGTTTGGAGTTCTTTCAAAGCTCTCTGTTCCGCTCTGTTGATGTTGTATTCTGGTCTCTTTGTTGTGGAATCCAGTATTGTTCTTATTTTCCAACGATATTCCTCTGCTTTTTCAGGTTCCCTCATCCTTAGCGCTGTTTCCTCTGCTGCCAACAATATCTCCATCTTAGGAATGGTCTTTGGTGCTACAGAGAATTTCATACCCTTGTTGAGGAGGAAGGTTTGGTCCTCACTAAGAGTCTTGCTCGAGAGGTTAATCACAGTTTTGGTGTGATCTTAAATAGTTCTACAAAAAAGTCCGCGATAGCATATATCTATCTCTCAAGATGGTAATCAGATGTTTTCCAAAATTATGCACTATTTGGGGAGTGTGTTTTTATGAATTGGGTATTGATTCTCATCCATCCTAATACGTTATTTATCTCCAGTATTTAATTTAGAACGAAATTGCCCTTCACATCTTACAATTACAACGAGTACATCAAAAGATATGGCAGGTTGAAGCGTTAAAAATGAAACCGCCGCGTGAAACAAATTTCTACCCGGGCGAAGCTGGGAGGGCCTGCTTGTTATGAATATTATAAAGAGGAAAGATTTGTATTTTTGTTTGTTTGATACGAATAGGCTCAAAAACTACTGGACCGATTTCAGAAATTCTTTCACCCTCAGAAAGCTACATTATCCCTGAGTGACATAGACTATACTTTTCACTCGAAAAAAATAAGGATACCTACTATAACTTCAATAATTACAAAAAAATCAGCCATAATCAGCTATTTTCACGGGCGCTGCAAAAACCGTAAGACTTACGTGGATACAGTGTATGACGGAAATGTACCTCTTAAATAGTTCTACGAAAAAGTCCGCGAAAGCATATATCTATCTCTCAAGATTGACTTGCTATTACCAGTTTATTGTAATCAGATGTTTTCCAAAATTATGCACTATTTGGGAGTGTGTTTTCATGAATTGGGTATTGATCTTCATCCAACCTATTACGTTATTTATCCCCAGTATTTAATTTGCCCCTCACATCATACAATTACAACGAGTACATCAAAAGATATGGCAGGTTGAAGATGAAACCGCCGCGTGAAACAAATTTCTAACCGGGCGAAGCTGGGATGGCCTGCTTGTTTGTGAACAGATCCAATTTTATACAGGATTCATCAGTATCTTACGAAATAATTTTAACACTAAAATAATTCACTGGTCGATATTTTCTAGTGGCACCTGATTTCAAGCAACTTGAACTTAGTGAAGTAAGTGCCAAAGTCTGTAAAGAACGGTGCAACCGCAGCATCCTTCTCCCTTCCATATCCCACTCATGTTGAATTGGATTTAAATCCGGTCTATGTGGTGGAAATGGCTAAATATTAAAGCCTGCTTCTTGGAGAAACTCTATAGTTTGTGATATCGAGATCCATAGACAATAGCCCCCCAAACTATCGCGTGTTTTTTAGTGTGATAGAACTTCAAATTGAAATAAAACACATTAAAATTGAGATTGACGCCTATTTTTTTTCAATTGAAAGAAAATTTTATGACATTTATGTTTTAGAAATAATTTCAGGCTTATGTCCATCACTACTAGTTCTGAGGAACTGCATTCGACCAGACTAATTTTTGACTACTTTTTCGTGTAATTCAGGTCTTATTTTAGCAATAACACAAGTTTTGTTGTCTTCCAAAGCGTCTATTGTTTCTGGTTTATTGGCATAAACTGGCATAAAGCTATGACTTGACATAAACCCAAAGAAAATAATCCATTAGAGTTATGTCGCATGATCTTGGAAGCCACTTAATTGGACCTTTTCTTGAAATAATCTCAACGCCAAATATTTCAATGAATCAATTGTTACGGTAGCAGCATGAGGTGAAGCACCATCTTCTCGGAACAAAATCACTTGTCGGTCGATACCATTCAAATTTTGGGACAAATAATCATTGATCATCGACTTATTACGAGCACAATTCACTTTAACATTATCTCCAGCATTGTTTTTAAAGAAATATGGACCGATGACGCCTCCAACGTGTAAGGCACACCTACAGTACATTTTTAGTATGCAATGGAACCTGCAGATCTTCTTGAGGATTGTTTTCACTCCATATACGGCAATTTTGCTTATTTACGTAGCCGTTCAACCAGAAATGAGCTTCATCACTAAACACAATTTTTCGATACAAAAGTGTATCAACTCCAAGATGTTCTAGGGCCCAATCAGCAAACAAACGATGCTTATTATAGTTAAGTGGCTTTAGTTTTTGAACCAGTTGGATCTTGTTTGGATGAAGACCAAGCTCTTCACGCAAAATTTTCAAGTCAAACTTGTTGTGAACGTCGACGAATAGACAAATCTGGATTTTCATTAACACTTTCACTAACAGCAGCGATATTTTCTTCTGTACGTACAGTTCTTTGTGTTTTTGTTGTTGCATCGATTAGAGAAAATGTTGTCCGAAATCTATCGATTGTTCGACGATTAACCTGCTCTGATGGACGATTATGTAAAGCATAAATTACAGAAGTGCTCTATAAGTTTGGAGAGTATTACGAGGGTAGGTTTCAGAAACAGGTGCAAGATTCATGGAATTAGAACATTCAAAAATCTAACGAAAAAGAAGTCAAAGAGACGGTAGAAGGGCTGCAGAGGAATTCATTAAACCATTTTCCAGGATCATAGAATTCTAGCTGGGACAACCACATAATTCTTTTAAGAAATGAAAAGTTTGAACTCTTCGCGTGCCTTAACGAGCATTCATAACCTGTCGTCCATGTCGACCTCACCAGTTCAGCATCGTAGTAAGCTCAGGGCACGGCATACCGCGCATTTAACGCCACGCCAAGAAGCGCATCGCTTGTGCTCTCATCTCTCCGAAGTCTGAATCAACCAGCCTGCTAGATGACTCAATGGCACGTGCATTCTTCATTCCCCCTGACAGATGGCCTTCCGTCCGCCTCCGCTACCAAACCCTGCGTCACGTATGTCACCCCTTAAGCCCAGATACAAACGACAAAGGAGAATGAGAGACGATGATTTCCAATCTTTCCGGTCGATGTTTTATATTTGCTCGTGTAGTTTATGTTATACTGACGGAAATTAGCCTTCTTCATCAGAGGAGGGAAACTTACAGGAAATCTTGTAGATATTGTTTAAAGGTATTTTTTGTGGAGGAATAGTATGTTTTCTTGATACTCTATTTGGAATAATCATCCTCCACAACCTAAATCAACAAATACATTGCGGAAAAAAATTATCGCACATTCTGAAAATCTCAATTTTAATGAAAGTTAACTCTACATTGACTTTATAACTTATTTTTTATGTTCTCTCGGGAAGGTTTTGAACGAAACAAGACACATTAAATGGAAGAAAAATTCAGGATTTCACCGAATCTTATGTGAAAGAAGAGAAATGAACAATTTTCAAAATACTGAAATGCTGATAAGTGATTTAATACTTGGTATTTCCACCCCTTGCGTTAATTACAGCTCGGCAACGACGGTTCAAACTCAAAATGAGTGATCTTAAAATGTTCTGATCTAATCCTTCCCAGATTTCTCCGAGTTGGATTCCTAAGTCATTGAGAGTAGCCTTCTATTGAGGTTGTCCCAAACCTGCTCAATCGGATTGAGATCTGGACTTCCTGCTGGCCATTCCATTCGAGAGACTTCAACCTCTTCAAGGTACTCCTGAACGATGCGCGCACGATGGGGTCTGGCATTATCGTCCATAAAAATGAAATTTTCACCAATGCATGGGGCAAATGGCACTACATGCTCTTCAAGAATGTTCCTTATATACTTATCAGCATTCATAGCTCCATTATCAACGACCGCTAGGTATGTGCGAGCAGTCAAAGATATTCCACCCCATACCATAATCGATCCTCCCCCGAAACCAGTAGTATTCGAGAAATTGCACTGAGCATATCTTTCATGTGGACGTATGTATAGAAGGGAACGTCGATCACAATGGTAGAGGCAGAATCTAGACTCATCTGTGAAGAGAACTCTTTTCCAATCAGCCTCTTCCCAATGGATATGCTCTCTCGCAAAATCCAAACGCGTCATTCGATGGGCTGGGGTAAGAGCTGGGCCTCTTGCCGCGACACGAGGCCTTAAATCATAGTCTCTGAGGCGATTTCTTATTGTCTGAGTGCTAATTTGCACCTCATGAGTTAGCTCAAGCTGATTAGTCAACGTTTCGGGGACTAAATCCTTCTCAGATTTCAAAATTACTAACAGCAACATTCAAACTTCTAGCAGATGCTTGAATTTGTTATGCTTAGCTGAAGGACCGTAGGTCGATGGCTTTTGTTGTATTTTGTATGACAATAAATGACAGTTCTCTCTCTCTGTTATGCCATAAGAACATATAGAAATTCTCGAAAAAGTAAGGTCCGGACCACAAACCGTACCAAACAGTCACACGTTGAGGATAGAGAGGCTTTTCAACCATTACTTTTAGGTTTTCCGAGCCCCAGCTGCGACAATTTTGCTTGTTTACGGAGCCACCGAGGTGGAAATCGACCTCATCTCTCAAGATGATCTTTCGATGGAATTTCGGATCATTTTCATGCATTTCAAGGACCCAATCAGCAAAGACACGACGTTGTTGATGATCGGCCGGCTTGAGTCCTTGTGTAACTGAACTTTATAAGCCTTAAGACCTAAAAATTATTGCAAGATACGGTGTAATGACGTTTGTGGAATTCCCAATTGCAAAGAACGACGAGGATTGGACAAACCTGGGTTTTCTTCAACACGTCAACACTGGAGGATCCAGACAGTTTTTCAGGGGAGGGGCATGAATTTATTCAGGGGGGCCATGAATAGATAGGATTTTTTTACCAACTTTACAGGTCTAGTAATAAAGGTATTATTTTCAAAGTCGTGGTCCAGAAGGGAGGGGGGGATGGACCCCGATGGCCGCCTCAAACGAAAACTCATTCATTAACCAAAATTATAACCTTTGTCTGACACTGGATCATCTCTGAAGTCGCATAAGTTTTAAAAAACATCATGAGAAAGGAAAGACTGCACAGGGTTTGGTCAAATATTTTTCTGACGACTGCCTTTATTTTCACATTCGCTGTTAATAATAGGGCGAAATTTGAATTATTCTTTGTTTCAGTATTCAGAAAAGCAAGAATGGGGGTTAAATGCAATTCGAATTTGTTCAAAACTTCAGTTTTATTAAAATTGTCTTGATGGAAAACTATAGAAAATTTTGACCGGCCCTCGTACATAAAACTGAACTGACAGGGACTCATTCGAAGTTATATAAACGTTAGTCATGGAAAAAAGTTTCGGAAACGAAATTTGCTCTTTCATTTCGGAAGTCAGGACTCAGCTTCGACGCGATTTTTTTTGGGTGAATATACAGGGCGCGCGTTCTTTCAGTCTCTTTTGTAGTGACGTGAAGTGATGCAAAATAATTTCTTAGTGCGGTTAATGTGCTGTGTTTAGTGTATTACAAGGAATCTATTCGAGAAACCGAAAGTTATACCGTTTGTTTCGTTTCATTTTAAGTGGCGACAATGCACTGGCGGATCCAGGCAGTTTGTCAGGGGGGGGCAGAATTTTTTCAGGGGGGCCATGAATTGATAGAAATTTTCTACCAACATTATAGGAGTTAAAGACTTGAAATATTGAGAATATTAGGGATCGATTGAACTACTATCAAGGGATTATTGTCAATTTCGAGGTCCAAGGTATCCGCCAGTGCAACACTTTCGGCTACAGCAGCAATATATTCTCGGCTGTCCTTGAGCGACGTGCACGGGTTTATTCTTCACATCACTAACCTGTCCCAACAGCTCAAATTTTTTCACCAACTTCTTTATTGCGATTTGACAAGGTGCTTCACGACGACCCAAAAATGAGTTTTACGAAAGTCTCTGCCAAATTTTCACCATTTTTATAGTGAATGTTTATAATTTAAATGCGTTGTTGAAGCGAATATAGTTCCATTTTTATTAATGGCGTAGTTTCTTCTTGTCAAATGTCAAAAAATGACAGCTTCAACAGTGACATCTACCGAGATAGCGGTCTATTCAAAATAACACGTCTTATTGCAAAAGCCTTTAGTTAGCGCCGGATAATAACGTATATGCTGATTCTTTCAACATTTTTTTTCCATGAGTTTCTTTGGCAAGAATACCTGCTTTTTTTCAATTTTCTTTCTCTTCCCCACCCTAGCCCCTCTTGTGTGATTTTTTCTGATTCATTAAAATACTCAGTATTTCACCAATTTGTGTAATATAATTATTTAAATAATCAAAGCACAACGGCAAGAAAAAGAAATATAGTTTATTTTTTTTTTCGGTAGAAAATTCCGAGCATTGAGCATCGGCAGTTCGAAAAGCCCACGATTACTTGAAAATTTTGACATTTTTCGAATTCTTAGCCCCCCATTGACACACCTTCGCTGAGATCACCCGTGCATGTTCTGTCTAAAAATATTCTACGCAAAAAAATTAATCACAGTACGATTCATCAACCTACTTTTATCTCCATCTCATGATAAATGAGGAAGTTTGATAATTAAACCGCATTTTATTCTTGTCATTGAATGTCACGCAATGATTCATCAGATTTTAACGTTGAATCATTCTTTCACCACGTTTTTCAACTCCAATCCGTCTCCCGATGAAATGCAAAGTTAATAATGCAACTAAAAATGTAAATTAACCGCATATCGTTCAAATCAATCTAAACATAACCTCACTGTTACAAGTGCCGATCAACTAGTAGTTGCCGTAGAAGCTGTTGCTAACTTGACGATGTTAATCATTTAATCAGGGCCACCGACATGATCCCAGAATGGGGTAACAATTCCTCCGTGAGTCATTCCTTTGTCGAAAGCCCCTATGATTGAATCATACAATAAGTTTCGATCCCCCTATAAACTGACCCTTCCGATTACCCACCCATTTGAATGAATATAGCGTGTGATAAATGTATGGGCCCTTTTACTTTACTGCAAATACTGTGTTCATCCACAGGAAGTTCATTCGGTTTCTTGTAATCGATTTTTTCATCGAGGATTCGAGGTGTCATTACTGGTTGTTGAAATTGATACGAGCATGAAAATGTTCCGGTATTTTATTAATTTACTGTCATCTTCCGATGTTAAATGTGCGATATTTTTGTCTAAAGCCAACACTAGAATTCTCAGTATGTATCAAATCGTGTTGAAGAGTCAGCTTTTTAAATTAGAAATTCTTCAATTTATTCATCATTAAAATTAGAAAGTTTTTTCCCAATAGCTATGAATAAATAAATCCCTAAATTTTCATGTAAATGAAGAAAAAAAAAACAAATAAACAAAACATAAAAAATATCCCCATCCTATAATAAGAATTTCGAAAGATGTATAGCGGAAGGAAAAGAAACTGATAGAAATGAAAAAAAAAACAAAACAGAATTGAAACGAAAAAAAACATGAATTATGTACAATCCACAATTAGTCCTGAAATTCTAAAGATATTGATGGATAAACAATGGATAATGTCATCAAAAATTATCGAAATGAATATTACAATACTATCATTATTGATGACATGAGAGAATAGCTAGAATTTTATAAAATTATGTGAAGAATCCAAGGTTGTAACGGTTAATATACGGAGTATACCGAGTAATTCCGAAGAATTAGTATTATTTTCACAAATATTTCAATGACTTCAGAATATGTTAGATGATCCTAGATCCTAGTAAATTTCTATAGTTGATTTCTTTGGGTGTGAAGGATCAATTTAAACAAGAAACACTCTTTGCTTCTAAGCCGACGTTTCGCTTATATTTAAAAGCATCTTCAGGGCACTATAAATATACAAAAAAACATGTTGTTATCCTTATCCACTATGTTGGAAATTGAAGTTACATCGAGAGATATGTCTTTTACCATGGTGTATGAATGTATAGGCAGAGTTGAGAGTTTTAAAACAGTAAATAGGTATAGGTTGAAAACGAACAAACATGAAAATCACAATATATGAAAACATAAAAATATATGGAAATATAAAAATATATGGAAATTTTGACAGTCAGTGCGATGTGATTATGCATTTGTTAAACACGGACAGACAAAAATTGGTACATACCAAAGCTATAAGGTTTCTTTTGGTCTATAATTTTGATTTCATGAGTGCTCCACACAGGTAAACAATTACTTCTTTTGTAGATTGCGTGGAAATTAAATTATTTCAGTTTTTGAATGAGATTAATAGCTATTTATGTAACAAGTACATATACTCCATTCACAATTATAAAATCACAACTCTGGCCATGGTTTCGTTTTCAGGAATTGGCGCACCTGATGAAAAATCTGTGCTCGTACATAGAATATGGTTAATGACAATACGACGATGCCAGTTTTTCTGTTTACATCAAAGTAAAAGTATCAAAGATTTTCCCCATTTTGTTAGTTCGTATCGATCGGTGATTTTGGGGAGAAAAATCGATAGGAAATCGCCTATTTTTCCGTTCTTCGGCGTCCAGAAGAAGTTTCGTGCAAATGTCATTTTTTCCTTTCACGAGTTTTGGCGTGAGTACGAACGGCAAATTTGAATTGGACCAAAAATCGATTTATAAGCATAAATAAAGCGAAAGTAAGTACTAATCGACCTTTTTACACTTGATAACGAAGTTTTTTTAGGTATCTGGCCGTTTTGAAAGATTTCAAACGAAATTCCGGTCCCCCAGAAGTTTGGTTAGTTTCGGTATCGATTTTGGTGCTCAAAATTTATTTGGAATGTGTAAATGGACAAGAAAGGCTTCCTTATACGATCTTCTAACGGAAGCGACCGGAAAATATGGTTCAGGTAGAATTGAAATGTGTCACTGGAGCTTTCATTCCGAGCCGAAAGTAGAAAAAGGCTATATTGAACCAGAATACATCGGTTTTTTCCATATTCCAGGAGTTTGTGTCTTATTTTAGAACAGGTGAATGATAAATGTGAAGCATATGTTTGACCTATTCCATTTTATTTGTACAAACCTACGTGGTAGTAATGTATGAATATTTTTTAATCCAATAAATTACTATACAATCAGAATATTTTACTCCTTGTTCATAAGATCAAATAAATGAAATGTCGTCAATCTTGAACTTTCAGTTCAAGAGGATAATAAACATTGAATCTTCACAAGCATGCATATGAAAATTATGTGAAAGCAATGCAATTTTTTTCCATTGCGAAAAATACTTAATATATTTCAACAGTGATCTCTTGTACTTTTCATGCAAATAACTAGAAAAGGAATCCTTTCTATCAATTCATATAAACGTTAATTATTTTCGTCCATCACATCTTTTCCAATTCATTCACATTCTGAGAAATACGCTAAGAATGTAGAAAGGGCAACATAGTGTTGACTTGGAACATAAAAATATTTTGAAAAACGTCATAACTTCGATACAGAGTGAAATGTGTCAAATTTCCAATGCCAGAGCTGTGATTTTATAATTGTGAATGGAGTATAAATTAGGTCTTTATGGACGAGTCCAAAATTTATGGCAGAGCGAGCAAAGCGAGCGAGGCCAATAATTTGGGCAAGTCCATAAGCCTAATTATGTACGAGTTTGCATACAAAGCTTTATGTTTGACTGCAATGCAGACATTTTATTTTCTGAAATGGCAATTAATATATTCGTCGCTTTATTTCAAGAAATACTTTGAGTGTGCTTTTGCTTATCTTACCTTAGTAACCATCAGCGACCTTAGCAACCTCACTGAACAAAGTTGTTTACTTCGTTAATTCTGTGACAAACGTCATAATAATCCCAAAAATGGATAGTTCGGAAGAGGAAAGCGTGAATAATTTAGCCGCAAGTGCCAAAGAATCTCTCCTACCCACTAAAAGTGCTTATGAAAATTTGTATGCGGCCTATAACAAGTGGTGTGAAACGAAGAAAATTGCAAAATCGAGAGAAGACTGTGACAGTTGAGTCCAATAAAGTGGTGTCCAATAAAGTGGTGTCCAATAAAGTAGTCAATTCTGGACGCTAAACGAATTCATGAATCAAGTGTTTATGAAGCAGTCGAACATAAAATATATTACATTTAGATTTTCGATATCAGTCCTTTTGTTAACTGAATTGGAGTTTTTCTTTATTCCAACCATTTCACTCAATAGTCTTTTGTATATATGTTGTTCGTCTAATATCTCAAAACCGTCGAAA
Source organism: Adalia decempunctata (assembly GCA_951802165.1). NCBI lineage: Eukaryota > Metazoa > Arthropoda > Insecta > Coleoptera > Coccinellidae > Adalia > Adalia decempunctata. The sequence continues at coordinate 23,187,030 of OX637696.1, read as the reverse complement.
TTAAAGTTATGTCCTGATTTTATGCAGTGTTCTACCAGAGCAGTAGGATTTGTTTTTAATAATTTGTTTTTTTGGTCGTTTTCGTGCTCTTTTAGACGCGTTTTGATGTATCTTCCCGTTTGACCTATGTAACAGTCTCCGCAATTGAAACACGGAATTTTGTGAATCACGTCGCTTCGTTGATCCGGAGAAATATCCGGAAAATATTTTTATATTTTCATATATTGTGATTTTCATGTTTGTTGGTTTTCAACCTATACCTATTTATTGTCTTAAAAATCTGCCTATACTCCATTCACAATTATAAAATCACAACTCTGGCCTTGGAAATTTGACATATTCCACTCTGTATCGAAGTTATGACGTTTTTCAAAATATTATTATGTTCCAAGTCAACACTATGTTGCCCTTTCTACATTCTTAGCGTATTTCTCAGAATGTGAATTTATTCGGAAAATGAATGAATTGGAAAAGATGTGATGGACGAAAATAATTAACGTTTATATGAATTGATAGAAAGGGTCCCTTTTCTAGTTATTTGCATGAAAAGTACAAGAGATCACTGTTTAAATATATTATTTTTCGCCATGGGAGAAAATTGCATTGCTTTCACATAATTTTCATATGCATGCTTGTGATGTAAACAAAGAAACTGGCAACGTCGTTTTGTCATTAACGATATTTTCTGAGCGCGCACTGACTTTTCATCATATGTTCTGTTCTGTGCTTTTCATCAGGGTCACCAACTCCTGAAAACGAAACCATGAGCTCCTATGTGATTAAATAAAAGTGAATGGAGTATACAGGGTCTTTCACGAGGAACCTCACCCATATTTATACGGGAAACTACTGAACGTATTTTCATGAAATTCAGCACTTATAAGTATTTCACGATGCTGATGAAATCTTAAATATTTTCAAGGCATGAGCACCTCCGGTTTTTCCGAAAATGACGTCAACTTCCGTTTTTCAAATTAGAACACCATTTTTTTTATTGCAGAAATAGATTCCTTAGAAAATTTCAAGTTATTTTGATGTAACATTTTTCAGTTTTGGTTGGAAAATTCTCTCTGAGCGGGAAAATTCGAAAAAAAAATCGAAAATAGAGCTCCGCTGAAACAAGAATAACTTCGAGGTTTTTGAATGGAAAATTTTCATTTTTGGGATTTTTCAAAATGTAAGATTGATGTATCCACTTTAAAAATCGAAATCGCGATTCATGATACAGGGGGTGAAAAAATCGCTTTCAAAGTTAGGGATGACAAAATCGTGAAAAATCAATTTTTTCAAATTAGAACCCCATTTTTTTATGGCAGATATTGAATCTACGTTAAAAAATAATGTGAGTGTATGCATCACACCCTTGCCCTAAAGTGGATATTTTCTGAGTTATTCACAAAAAACTGTTTTTCGTCTTGAATTTTCAGCTATTTCTTTTCCCTTCACGCCAAAAAGATGAAATTTTCAGGAACTGTTACTTAAACCATGTTTTAGATTTTACTACCCTAATATGCAAGAGAAAAAAGTTACAGGTTGTTCCTAAATAGATGGCGAATTTGGATTCGAATTTGTATCGGAAACCTCTTCATTTCAACTAATCGGCCATCGGTTTTCTCTCCAGTGATAAATAAATAATTCCTTATGAACCATATGCAAAAACTTACCATGCTTTACATTCTTTTTTTTTAATGATAGATATCATTAATTACATCTGCCAAATTCCTCTTTATTCAGTAGCATTTTGTGTTTACTATTAATTTGGTGATAATTCGTATTAAGTTATAAAATCGATCACTATGCCTAATTTTACCAATGAAGATTATTTAAATCTCATTCTACTTCATGGAGAATGCAATAAAGTTGTAGATAAAACGATTCGACTGTTCATTGAGAGGTTTCCTGACCGACCCAGACCAACGAGAGATACCATTAACAGAACCATGACAAACTTGAGAAATGTCGGATCTTTCGTTAAGAAAACTATACACAGAGAAAAAAGTGTAGTAGAAGATGAGAACAACGAAATTACAGTTCTTGCATATTTTCGTGTGTATCCTCAAAATTCTCTCAAAGATGCCGAGATTGATCTGGGATTATCTCAATCGAGTGTTTGGAGAATATTAAAAAAACATAAAATGCACCCATATAAATTCAATAGGGTACAGCATTTGAAGGAAACTGATTTCGTCAGGAGAACAGAGTTTTGCGAAGCTATGATGATTCGATTTCAAGAGAATGAAAACTTTTTGGACTGTATAATTTGGACAGATGAATCTAAATTCACAAAGAATGGTTCTTTCAATAGGCATAACAGTCATTATTGGGATGAAGAGAATAACCACCACTTCAGACAATGGAACTTTCAAGAGACCTGGAGTTTCAATGTTTTTTGCGCCTCAAAAATAATGCAATTCTCGATGTTCACATTTATGATGGGACTTTAACTGGTAAGATAGAACACTACACATGTTTGCATTATTTAAAGAATGTTCTCCCTTAGGAGATAGATATTCTGACATATTGACTCAAATAATTGAGCCGCTAGTACAGAACCATAATGACTTATGGTATCAACAAGATGGCGCGCCTCCACACAATTCACTCAATGTGTCAAATATCCTCTACAGGCTATTTGAAGATCGATGGTTGGCGAACAATGGTCCACATCTTTGGCCTCCGATTTAACTCCTTCAGACTATTATGTTTGGGGTAGGATAAAAAATATTGTCTACTCAACTCCCCTGACTGATAAAGAGGACTGCATAGAACGAGTCAGAAATGCGTTCAGGTTTGTTTAGATTTTTAGATTCATAGTTTTGAAACTCAATTTGGTTTTTAAACACTTTTGCAGATCTCTTCCTCCCGATGAAATGAGAAGAGCAACGCACGAAGCATTCCTGAGACGTATAAATAAATGTCTAGAAATTAACGGTCAAAACTTTGAGCATCTTCTCTAGTTATAACTGCGAGAGTTTGCCATGGTTCTCCTAATAGTAACTTGAAGTCGGTTTCAAGAAGGGGTGAAAAATCTACAGCATGGTTCAAATAACAGTTCCTGAAAATTTCATCTTTTTGGCGTGAAGGGAAAAGAAATAGCTGAAAATTCAAGACGAAAAACAGTTTTTTGTGAATAACTCAGAAAATATCCATTTTAGGGCAAGGGTGTGATGCATACACTCACATTATTTTTTAACGTAGATTCAATATCTGCCATAAAAAAATGGGGTTCTAATTTGAAAAAATTGATTTTTTCACCCCCTGTATCATGAATCGCGATTTCGATTTTTAAAGTGGATACATCAATCTTACATCTTGAAAAATCCCAAAAATGAAAATTTTCCATCCAAAAACCTCGAAGTTATTCTTGTGTCAGCGGAGCTCTATTTTCGATTTTTTTTCGAATTTTCCCGCTCAAAGAGAATTTTCCAACCAAAACTGAAAAATGTTACATCAAAATAACTTGAAATTTTCTAAGGAATCTATTTCTGCAATAAAAAAATGGTGTTCAAATTCGAAAAACGGAAGTTGACGTCATTTCCGGAAAAACCGGAGGTGCTCATGCCTTGAAAATATTTTAGATTTCATCAGCATCGTGAAATACTTATAAGTGCTGAATTTCATGAAAATACGTTCAGTAGTTTCCCGTATAAATATGGGTGAGGTTCCTCGTGAAAGACCCTGTATACATTCATACACTATGGTAAAAGACATATCTCTCGATGTAACTTTAATTTCCAACTTTCTTAAACATAGTGGATAACAACATGTTTTTTTGTATATTTATAGTGCCTTGAAGATGCTTTTAAATATAAGCGAAACGTCGGCTTAGAAGCAAAGAGTGTTTCTTGTTTAAATTGATCCTTCACACCCAAAGAAATCAACAATAGGTATTTTAATAACTCAATAAAGAATAATACATCAATTTTTTTAAGAGGGGAGATATAACAGAAATAATGGAAAATAGTATCGGGTGTTTTTTCAGAGTGCTAGAACTTAAGATTGAAATAAAACACATTGAAATAAGGATTATACCCATTTTTTCTTATTTGAAAGATAATTTGTTGACATTTATGTTACAAAAAATAATTTCCGGCATATGTCCACCACGACTAGCTCTGAGGACCGCATTCGACCAGGCAAATTTTGGACCACTCTTTCGAGTAATTCAGGCCTTATTTCAGCAATAACAAGAGTTATGTTGGCTTCCAAAGCGTCTATTGTTTCTGGTTTATCAGCATAAACCAATGACTCGACATGACCACAAAGGAAATGATCCATTGATTGGTTTATGTCGCATGATCTTGGAGGCTAATTAATTGGACCATTTCTCTAAATAATGTTATCTCCAAATCTTTCTTTCAATTTGTCAATTGTCACTGTAGCAGCATCAGGTGTAGCACAATCTTGTTGGAACCAAAACACTTCTGGCATGGGCGCCCGCAGAAACCCGTAAACATTTTTCTCAAGTGGGGGGCAAAATGAAAATTAGGAAAAAGTATTGAGGAGTCCTGCTGAAAAACGATGAGGCCTGCATCTCTCTGTTCATCATATCTCTACATCTCTGCACCAGGTTTATGAACATCCGCGAAGTTGGGCGATTTCTCAGCGGAAATCTTGTTCTGTACAACTTATACGCTGAACTGGCATTTTGTTTGATTCACCATAAATTAAAAGCATATCAACAAGTTTAGTATTTGAATAAACGTTCGGCATTTTCGAAACATAAAACACTCATACCCTCGCCGTAACACGATCGAAGATTACAGATCACAATCGATATTCTTGGTCATGTATGATAAGAAGACAATTGTTGATGAGGAGCCGGTTCGCACTGAGAAATTTTCAGATTCACCTAGATACTAGAAAATATTCTAGTTTCATTTTCTCGAAACAGGGTCATAATTCATATAAAAAATGTTTGTTAAAATGACTCATTTTGATGAATTCTACCATCTGTCAAAAGAAAAGCCTCACCTTCAAATACACCCTGTATATATCCTGTCTTATTATCCACTGATGGAAAATCAAGAAGAATTTCTTTAAAAAGACCAAAACAAAAAAAACATAAATTACGGCAAACTAAGAAACCAATTATTTAATGGATCACGGAAAAAAGTGAACGATTACCATGATATTATTAAAGTGACGAAAAACTTCAACAATATCTTGAAAATATACATCGAAGAAAGTAAATCTACGAAATACATAAAGAAAAATAAACGAATGAGAAAAGAAAAGATTACTCAAATGATAATGAATGAAATTTACAAGAAATAAAATATGTACATTAAAATGCAGAAAAAACCAAAAAATATACAACTGTGGTTATCCTATATAATTAAAAATGAATTTCACAAACTTATAAGGTTCGCCAATTGCATTGCATACAAAAACAAAAACACGAATCGAAAAATTGACGTAAATTTTGTGAGGCATATGGAATTGAACATATTTGGGACTCTGATGCACATTTCTAAATTGTGATCTCTATAATATAGGAAAATTTTTTTTTCATTGTTCCATTCCGGTAAATTATAAATTTGAATCTTTGTTAGTAGGAACATATTTGATTAGTGAACTATTGTAATTTTTTTAAATCGATTTCTTCAACTGGCAAGGTCAACGAACAAGCGAGGAAAAGCTTCTGACAATATCTAGACAAGTTGAGTCGCCTTGAAATTTGGGAATTTTTTTTTAAATTTCCCCATTACTAACACTGCTGCTGACATCAACCTACTACTCGAAGGGAATAATTTCCTGTAAGATCGATCGAGACGAAATGACCAGGTCAATAGGTCATTAACATTTGCAAAGCTTACTCCCAGACTAGTATACCCGAAGCGTGCCAGTCATAAGCTCTGTAAGCCACTTGCCGATGGGGGTTCAAATTTGAGACATTAGCACATTCTGAAGATAACACGAAACCCCATTACCAACCAAATATTAGCAGTAAATAGTCAATATATCATTCTCCAAGACCAAACCAAACACTACTCAAGAACCTATTCACAGCTTCCGTAAAGTACCCTTCGGGGATGACGCCCAGGTAAAAGGCTCTCTGTTGACCCATGTAACCGATCTCTGAATACTCGGTCTATACGATGGCAACCGAGTGGTTAAAATTTACAACCGAATAACGAGGATAAGTGAAAGGTTGTAGCCAGTGAAATAGTTTACTCGATTGTTAATAATGATGTATTATTGACAAGAGAGGAAAGCGTAACCAACTCCTGGCGATGGCGTATGCTACGTTGTTGTTGTGGATATTGCCTCGGAACAAAAGAGAAATTGCGGATAATAGGATTGAGAGATTCGTTTTTTGTCTGTGTCACGATTGAACGTGAAATACTTTGTGCTATATCGGTAGAATTTCGAATAATAGAAAGAAGCTGATTTTATATTGATTTCTTCAGGGATTTTGAAAAACAACTCCAAAATTGAATAAACCTATACTCCATTCACAATTATAAAATCACAAATCTGGCCTTGGAAATTTGACACATTCCACTCTGTATCGAAGTTATGACGTTTTTCAAAATATTTTTATGTTCCAAGACAACACTATGTTGCCCTTTCTACATTCTTAGCGTATTTCTCAGAATGTGAATTTATTCGGAAAATGAATGAATTGGAAAAGATGTGATGGAGGGAAATAATTAACGTTTATATGAATTGAAAAAAAGGATTCCTTTTCTAGTTATTTGCATGATAAGTACAAGTGTTCACTGTTGAAATATATTATTTTTCGCCATGGAAGAAAATTGCATTGATTTCACAATGTTTGTTATCCTCTTGAACCGAAAGTTCAACACGTGACGACATCAATTGTTGATTCTAATCAAGAATTCATTAAAAAAAAACCAACCCAAAGATATAAGATGGATTGATGGGTATTTACAAGAATCAAGAATTATTCAATTTTATTTTGTTGATAACTTTCTTAAAATCAATGTTGGGATATAAAACTCGGCTGCGTTTGTTCAAACAACATCTAAAGAATACATTTTCCACCATCTCGACCTTTGAAAGGCGTTTCTTATAGGAGAATTAGGTCTAAGTTCCACCTCATTAGTGAGGTACCTAACTTTTGCAAATCTGCTCAGACATCGCCAAAATATCATCCTAACCGACCTCTCGAGGCTCCATCCGATCCATCTACTCCGATGTCTGTCGAAACAACAGCTTTTTCAACGAAATTTCCGTGTACCCCTTCTACCTCGAAATGTAAACATTCGTCCTGGTCTTGAAAATCGTACTCACGCTCCAAACTGTTGCTGAAAACAATAAACATACGTTAATCTTGGATATTCGACGAAAAACTCACCTGCAAATATCGATTAAATACCAAAAATCTGCGAACAATTTGTAAACCTAACAAAATGTGGAATATCTTTGATAATTTTACTTTGATGTAAACAAAGAAACTGGCAACGTCGTTTTGTCATTAACGATATTTTCTGTGCGCGCACTAACTTTTCATCATATGTTCTGAGCTTTTCATCAGGAGCACCAATTCCTGAAAACGAAACCATGACCTCCTATGTGATTAAATAAAAGTGAATGGAGTATAGGTACCTATTCATATTTTTTTATTAACAGTTTTTCAAATTTCTGTTTAGGGCACATTCATGTTTTTCATATTAGGAGAAAGTATAACTTTCTTCATCCAAAATTTTCAGTTTCATCAAATCGTTTTGAATCAATCAATAAATTTCACAATTCCTCTCATTAAGCCGTCATAAGATTTGAAGTGAACTAAGTGAAGTAATTAAATGCTCATTGATCGTTCTAAATCAAATTCAATGATATTATCTTACTGATGACATTATGAAGTGCATTGTGGAATGTGATGTTTGTCGAAAATCGACCATTTCGTTTTGTCCGGAAGAATAATTCAGATATGAGTAGCTAAAAATGGTGCTTCCAAAAATTAAAAAAAAATGTTTTTCATTGTTAAGTATGAATTGATGTACAATTTTGTTGGTAATTTTTGTAATATAAAAAAGGCGAGTTGATACAGATGATATCTTAGGAATAAGAATCATATTCCTGTCTTATTTGTTTTATAAATTCGATTTTTGTGATGGAAGATGGTAAAACTTTGCGACAAGCTGTACACTGAAAACAGAATAAAAACCTACAGCAGATGCTGGAGAAGCTTTTCCAACATTTTGAAAATGCAAAAAGAGAGGCATCAAAAGATATGGCGACTGGCGATCTTTATAGATAGAATCATTTATTTCTGTAGAATGCAATAAAATATTTTATAGAAAAAGTCAAAATGAACAAAAGACCCAGAATGTATTTTCAAGTGAAAACAACAGGCTCACAAACTAAAACCAAACTTAATTCTAACAGTGAAAACACAAAAAAAATTAATGTTAACAGAGATTTGTTTGGGGCTAAAAAATAGAATTTGATTTGCAAGATAAGTTTTTCCAATGCTATCAGGCGAAAAGTTTAGTGAACTTATTATCCTCGGAAATGGAACTGTTGATTGAAAACCAAGTTTTGTACATAGAAAGGTGTTTTTCTTAATCTCAGATTGTGCTGAAATGTTCATAAACTTAAAGGGTTTTCAAATAAGTTAAAGTGTTATTTTGACATTCGAGGAAATAGTAATAATAAATAAATAGGACAAAGCAACGATTGCGTGATGACAGTAGACGTCAGTGTTTCGAATAATTATTGTTTTACAATATCGAAATGCTTTCTGTCGAAGAACAAATATCGTTGGATTGTTTTCTGAGAGGTGCAATGAAAAATATCGTTCATTACACGTCCAGAAAGGCTTTTTCCGTGCTTGCACGAATTCCCGTGTTCGGCTCCGCCTCACATGCACGGGAACCCTTCGCGCGCGCACGGAAAAAGCTTACTTTCTGGACTAGTAATGAAATATACTATTACGTAACAAGTCCGGAAAATAGGGTTTTTTTGAACGAATAGACAAAATTCTAGGACGAGCCGGAGGCGAGTCCTGAAAGTCTGTGAGTCCAAAAAAACTATTTTCGGGTGTGTTGCGTACAATATTTTTTCGGCAACCGTGTAGAATTACAAATCAATGAGACGACACATTTCTTTATTATACATTTTGATTATTATTTGAATTGAACAGAACAGAACTGTCATCCGTTATTTCGCTGCTATTGTGATGATCATCACACTGACAACAACGACGTGAGTTTTTCCGGCCTAGTCCGGAAAGTAGGTACTTTCCGGACTAGGCCGGGAAATGTTACTTTCTCAAAGAAAAAGCGTCCGGGAAGTGAGTACTTCGCGGACGGTTGCCGAAAATAGTAATTTACGTAACAAGTCCGGAAAATAGAGTTTTTTTGGACGAATAGACATGAGTCCAAAAAAACTATTTTCGGGCGTGTTGCGTACAATATTTTTTCGGTAACCGTGTAGAATCACAAATCAATGAGAGGACACATTTCTTTATTATACATTTTGATTATTATTTGAATTAAACAGAACAGAACTGTCATCCGTTATTTCGTTGCTATTGTGATGATCATAACAATGACAACAACGACGTGTTTTTCCGGCCTAGGCCGGGAAGTACGTACTTTCCGGCCTAGGCCGGGAAATGATACTTTCTCAAAGGAAAAGGGAAGTGGGTACTTCCCGGACGGTTGCCGAAAAATGAATTTTTTTCTATATAAATGATAGGTTGTTTATTTCATTACAAAGAGGAAGCCGTTATTGATGGAAAATAACATCAGCACGACTACAGGACCATATACCTTTTCAAATGAAATTTTCCATAACCAAATCGCAATGTGGCTGCCCTATGTTCTCGATAGCTTCTCGAATTCCATCTTTGAGGTCTTGAATCGATGGCTCTTGCTCTGGGCGTAGATCTTCTCTTTCACATGGACTCAAAAGAAGAAGTCACAAGGTGTTAAATCACAAGATCTTGATGGCCAATTGTGATCACGTCTCCGAGAGATTACATGGTCCTGAAACTTTTCCCGTAGAAGTTCAATGGTTTCGTTGCTCGTGTGGCACGTAGCGCCGTCTTTTTGAAAAGTACCCCTCGATAGCGCAATCCATACACCGTAAATGTTGCTCCAGTCTTATTCTCTAAAAAGTAAGGTTCACTTACCATAAACCGCACCAAAGAGTCACACGTTGAGGATAGAGAGGCTTTTCAGCAATATCTCTTGGGTTTTACGAGTCCCAGATGCGACAATTTTGCAAGTTGACGAAGCCACAAAGGTGAAAATGGGCCTCATCACTCAATGATTTTTCGATGGAATTCCAGATCATTTTCATACATCAAGGACCCAATCAGCAAAGACACGACATTGTTGATGATCAGCCGGCTTGAGTTAACTGAACTTTATAAGCATTAAGATCCGAATCTTTATGCAAAATATGGTGTAATGACGTTTGTGGAATGCCTAATTCCAAAAAACGACTCGGAATGGACAAACCTGGGTTTTCTTCAACACTTCAGTCTACAGCTGCAATATTCTTGGCTGTTCTTGAGCGACGTGCCCAGGGGCCAGGTTTTAGTCTTCACATCACTAACTTGTCCCCACAGCTCAAATTTTTCCACCAATTTCTGTACTGCGGTTCGACAAGATGCTTCACCACGACCCAAAAATGTTCGATTTATACGAACCGTCCCTGCCAAAGATTCACATTTTTTTATTTCAATGCGTTGTTGAAGAGTGTTTCGTTCCATTTTTATTAATGGCGTAGTTTCTACTCGTCAAATTTAAAAAAAGACAGCTTCAAAAGTGATATCTACCGAAATAGTGGGCTATTTAAAATATCACCTTTTATTGAAACCCCCTTCATATTAAAATATTCGAATCGTACGTTATTCATTGGGTTTGACATAAAATAATGTCCAGAAAAGCTGAGAATGTTTGATGCCACCTGCTCATCTCTTAATTCAAAAGATCAGACAAAAGTAGTAATCGAATCCAATATCGGAATACATCAAACGTTTGCTGAATCAACAATTCATTACATCTTCGTGAATCATCCACCATTCCACTGAATTCGCACCGTCCAACAAAGACCACAGAAACATCGTCCATCTACGAACGCGAACACAGATTCAAATTACAGAATTCCTTCTAATTCGATCCCAGTTAATTTCATGGTGCATGTGATGGGGAATGATTCATTAGATTCAATAACAACGCGGAATTTCGCATTGTAATTATTATAAATCTCAATCGATGTAAGCGTCGAGTTGTTAATGAATCATAGATCATCCGGATCTGTTTGGACAATTTACGGGGAACGACCGTATAAACAGTTTCGGCAATTCCACATAATCCGACGAAAATTGTTTCTACGGTTGAAAATCCATTAACGGAGACCGTTGATTTAGTTCCATGATGATGAACATAGAGTTGCATATCGATTTCAGTGGATGATTGTTTAACAACACTCGTGATGGAAATTAAAGGGTTTTCCAATAAGAAGTGTTATTTTTAATAGCTCTCTATTTCGGTAGATGTCACTTTTGAAGCTGTCATTCTTGGACATTTTTTGACAAGTAGAAACTACGAAGAGGTGATCAATGGGCCACCGAGATCTTGTGATTTAACCATAGAAATCTTAATATATATACTTACTCTAGAATGCTAATTCCTTCTAGTTCCGCAGCGAAAAACGTGCTGCATAGGCAACTGATTCACAATGTGCGCATGCTCACCATTAGGAAATTTCACGTAGAACGATGCCAAGTCCCTAAATGTTCAGTCGGTTCTATTTTAAGTTCAATATAATTAAACAATAAAAATATTCCATTGAGTAACAAACTTATTTTATAGCTTATGCGCGACTTCATACGACTATTAGACACATTAATATCATAAGTGAATTGCAATATTTGAGGAATTGGTGAGAAGATTAGAGCAGTAATGTAGTAGGTTTCACTAAATATATATAGACCGTGCAACACCGCTTTTTCTTTCTCATGGCAAATGACTTTGAAATGACCTTAGTGAAAGTCTAGGCAGGAACGGGTCAGTGTCAGTCTGCAGCCACAGGCCACAGTTTAATTTACTGCATAGACAAACTAGTTTACTGGTGCTTAACTGTTATTTTCGTGTTTGATATTCTTCGTGTGCATTTTGCTTTTGTTGTGTGTTGTGTTCGATTTGGATTTTTTCGTATCCGATAAACAATGAACTGTATAGTGTTGTGGTGTCCTTGTCTTGACCTGTTCATTCCCCACTTAAGTATGTAAACTATGTGCACCTTTTCATTCATATAAACTGTTAGAAATTTATGATTTACGCTTTGCTTTTCATTCGATTGGCACATGCAACATGAAATCTTGTGAGTAAACCATCTTTTAATGGATAATTCGAACTCGAAAATAAAATATGTTGAAGTAAAACTTTGCAGTTTCATTCAGATAACAGATTGATTTTAGAATATACTCGGAACTCAAAAAGACAAATGACTTGAAGAATGAATGTAGGTATCAGAATTCACTCATGAAACGATGCAGAGTAACGCATTGGCAGATGTACAATACATTTTCATGTTTCCACTATTTTCAGGAACACCGAAGAATAGAATTGTCCTTAAGGGATATATTAGTATATTTTGCTCATTTGATTTTTTTTTCTGTACTTTACCAAAAGAGTCGTTGTTTGTTAACCAGAATTTGTCTTCCTTGATCCTTGAATTAATTTTTATACCGAAATCGGGTTTTTTCAACGCATGAAGAGGTTTTGGAATAATGAAAGATTTTCAGCTTATCTTCCAGTCGCTGATGATTCCAAATTTACCATTCAAATAGCTGTTGAAAATTATCAATATGTTCAAAACAACTAGTGTCGAATACTAATTATGAATTGATTAAATCCAACTGCAACAATAACAGCATAAAATTTTATTGAAGCCGATCCTGTTCAGAAACAACCTGATGGCACGTATGCGCATTATGGACCACACTGAAATTTTTACAACACTTTGGTCCAATTGATTTAGCATTCTATAGTAAGTATATATATTATGATTTCTATGGATTTAACACCTTGCCACTTCTTCCTCTGTATCTGGGGCCATGTGAAATAGAAGCCCAGCGTCGATTCAAGACCTCAAAGATGGAATGCGCGAGGCTATCGAGAACATAGGGCAGCCACTTCGCAATTTGGTTATGGAAAATTTCATGAAAATGAAATGGCCTCCGCCTATAGTCGTGATGGTCATTTGGCTGATGTTATTTTCCATTATTAACGGCATGACTTCCTCTTCATAATGAAATGAACATCCGATCAGTTTTATAAAAAAGAATTAATATTCTTTGAACGCCAAAATAATAACCTTTTTTTGGAAAACCCTTTAGATGCATAGAAACCCTGTTGTAACGATTCCCAACTAAAAATTCTGACTCAAAATTGTTGAACAAATCGGCACTCTGAATTCGGTCCTACTTCTGGAATGATCCGGAATATTTCACGGTCGTGGAGGTGTTGCGGCAATGGAAAATAGAGCTACTCCTTGCGAGAGAAATCAAAATTAGTACCCCATCTCCGATTTTCGATCTCAAGTCTCAAACAAAATCTAATCAGTGCTAATACCAGGTATTCTATGCAACTACATAAATTTTTATATATCTACCGTTCAATAATAAATTAATCTTTCCAACTTCTTAACTGTTCTTAAACAACATCATCAAAAATGTTCAATGAAGTGAAGTAAATACACTGCGCAAAAAAATTAACGCACATTCTGAAAATCTCAATTTTAATGGAAGTTAACTCTATACATTGACCTTATAACTTATTTTTATGTTCTCTCGGGAAGGTTTTGAACGAAACAAGACACATTAAATGGAAGAAAAATTCAGGATTTCACCGAATCTTATGTGAAAGAAGAGAAATGAACAATTTTCTGAATACTGAAATGCTGATAAGTGATTTAATACTTGGTATTTCCACCCCTTGCGTTAATTACAGCTCGGCAACGACGGTTCATACTCAAAATGAGTGATCTTAAAATGTTCTGATGTAATCCTTCCCAGATTTCTCCGAGTTGGATTCCTAAGTCATTAAGAGTAGCTGGATGATTTTCTGAACTTCTCAGCCTTCTACTGAGGTTGTCCCAAACCTGCTCAATCGGATTGAGATCCGGACTTCTTGCTGGCCATTCCATTCGAGAGATTTCAACCTCTTCAAGGTACTCCTGAACGATGCGCGCACGATGGGGTCTGGCATTATCGTCCATGAAATTTTCACCAATGTATGGGGCAAATGGCACTACATGCTCTTCGAGAATGTTCCTTATATACTTATCAGCATTCATAGCTCCATTTTCAACGACCACTAGGTCTGTGCGAGCAGTCAAAGATATTCCACCCCATACCATAATCGATCTTCCCCCGAAACCAGTAGTATTCAGGAAATTGCACTGAGCATATCTTTCATGTGGACGTCTGTATACAAGGGAACGTCGATCACAATGGTAGAGGCAGAATCTAGACTCATCTTTGAAGAGAAATCTTTCCCAATCGGCCTCTTCCCAATGGATATGCTCTCTCGCAAAATCCAAACGCGCCCTTCGATGGGCTGGGGTAAGAGCTGGGCCTCTTGCCGCGATCCGAAGCCTTATGGTCCCCACTCATGAAGCAACGGAACCGGACACAAGCGGCAAAAATAATAAAGGGCCATAAAATCCGGCGCGTGCCATTGCAGATGCTATCAGTTCCCATGAAGAACATCGGAATTTTTGCAGTTGTGTCAGTCACTTCTACGAAAATTTCCGTAGAATTAGGGAATTCAGAAAGTTTCAACGGCATCTCCGATTTTGTTGAATATTATTGCACCAGGTAGTTGAATTCTTATCAGTTTTGCAAAATTGGTTATGCTGGCATTAGATTAGATGTCATAAAAAAAAACATCTGTTTACAATTCGCACCCTTTGTACCTAGACTGGTGGTGCTTGTAAAGGTAGGTACGCTATTTTCACTCTTATTATTATGAGAAGACGGTCGAATTTGGGTAATCAAGATTTTGTTGTGTTTGCATCTGTGATCTCCGCTAAGAATTATCTATTCATTTTATACTCAGTCTTTCTCCAGCCTCCTTACTGATAGCTTCCTAATTTTCTGTGGAAATTCATGGTGGTGTGTGACATTTTTATTCAATTTAAAAGGTATGTTTGACTTCCCGTTATTGGTTTCTTTCATAATTTTACCTCACAAATTTTTTCAGCTCATTTTTAAGTTACGCGTGTGGCAGCACTGGGTAGTCGATTCCAGAACACCTTCTAGTTGAAAATTCAGAAGCAACTTTGCTTAAAATGAAAGAATTTTCAACAGGATTCATAGAATTGTACAGGCAGAAAACCTGCCTGTGGAAAGTAAAAAGCACAGGATATTCCAACAGATATCTTAAAAATTAGGCCTATGAGTGGCAACGCTGGCAAATTCTAGCAACATAATCCGTCTACCTCGTGTCAAAACCCAAGCGGCACATTTGATTGGCCATGATTTATTGCAGATCGGGATACAATGTTTCCGATTCGGTGTCCCCCGTGGATGGGCACTATTGAATCATATTCTCTGAGGCGATTTCTTATTGTCTGAGTGCTAATTTGCACCATTGCACCTCATGAGTTTGCTCAAGCTGATTTCGAAGGAGGCGAGCGGTTGCAAACCGTTGTCTCAACGAAGAAACTCTCAAGTAACGTTCTTGAACGGCAGTTGTTACCCGTGGTCTACCCTGTCCTGTTCTTCGGACATTCATACCTGTCTCCTGAATCGCTGCAACATTCGGGACACACTTGAATGAGAAACTCCAAACCTTTCTGCCATTCTTGTGTATGTCCACCCTTCTTCTCGCAAAACTACCGCTTGGGCACACTCCTCTTGGGTCAAATTGCGTGTTTCGCGTTTCAAACGAAAGAAAAACTATTGATCACTAGAATTGATCGAGAAAAAACTGATTTTAGAATGGAGTCAATACATTCAAAATCTGATAATATCATCTTTTTTTTATTCCTGCTGGGAGAAAACATCTGTATTGAAGAAAAACGTTGAAAGTGGATAACATATGCATGCATAATTCTGATAAAAATAATTATCATTGAGATCACCTTCAGTTGTAGAATAAATTTGAGATTTCCATAATGTGCGTTAATTTTTTTGCGCAGTTTAATTGGATGCCAAAACCACCATATTATACAACTCAATCATTGCTTTAATGTGAAAATACCGATCATGGATCACTTCCAAATAGAGTTTAGATATACCTCTAGAGATCTAACATACTAAATATGGTCTAGTCTTAGTGAATGAATTACCTACAAATTGAGCATTTAAAGTGGTCACACTTAATCATAGTGTGAGCTGTCCTCTTAATCATTTAATCTGGTTTTGAGTATGACCTAATAGGAAAGGGGGCAATGTGATGACAATAACTGTGAATCATTTGTGTCGTCATGATAACAGATTAACAGATCGATCGATGATTTTATCTGAGATAACATTGTTTGAACATTTCTTCGTACACCAATGATGAAAAAATTGAATACATGCTAATATTGCGAAATCAGAGTGAAATTGCTCGACAATGAGGTATTTCTTCGAAACTCTATAACACATAGGCAGTTGGAATAATGACAAATTTGGTTATGACGATTTTCAACCTTGAAAATTGCATCAAAAAAATGATTCGTCATAATACTCATAATAAATAGGATTTTTTTAATAGGGATATTACACTGATATAAAAAATATAAGATCCTATTTTCATTTTTTTTGTGGTGTAATCAATTATTTTCTCCTAATCCTTACTGGATTGATATAATTCCACCACCTGAACTAATCAATAAATTTATACAGGCCGCCCCAAAAGTAAGTGCAATATTAATGCTAAATGGTTTTCCAATAGGAGGTGTTATTTTAAATAGCCCGCAATTTCGGTAGGTGTCACTTATGAAGCTATTGATGAAAATGGAACGATACACGCTCCAACAACGCTTTGATATTATTAAAATTGACTAAAAATGGTGAAAATTTGACAGAGAACGTTCGTAAATCTCGAACATTTTTGGATCGTCGTGAAGCACCTTGTCGAACCGCAGTACAGAAATTGGTGAAAAAAATTGAGCTGTTGAGACAAGCTTTCCATTATTAACGGCATACCTTCCTTTTTATAATGAAATAAACAGATCATTCATCGAAAAAAATGCATTTTTCTTTTAATGTCAAAATAACACCTCTTATTCTAAAACCCTTCAAATTTACGTCAAACTCTAAACCTGTATCAGGAAAGGCTCTGTTTAAGAAAAACGTTTTTTTAAATTTTTTTAAGAACTACTGAGTGAAGTGGGTGAAAATTTGTACATTTCTCAGATTTACAACAAATGACTCCAGGACAAGTCAGTGACGAATAATACCAGGGGAAGGACTCAGCATTATCCCTATTCTGAATGCAAAATTATGCAGACAGTACATTTTTACACAAAAAAGTGAACCTAGTTTCCAAAAATGACTTGAAATTGAACACCCTGTATTTCGATAAGAGATCTGTGATCGATTGGACGGACAGGAAATACTTCACATGGTGATACTATGATACTAATAATGTAATATTTCCCAATGTCATTATTTGAATAATATTACAAAAATAAACATATTCAGAAGAAACTGATCAATTTTTGATGAAGAATACCATGAATATTTATTCGGGTATTTATTTGGAAGGACATGATACATATTGCACAACCTTATGGCAAGTTGGAATGGCGCTCTTCATCCTCCACTTCTATTGTAGAGAAAGGGATCGAATAATTGTGAAATATCGTGAAATCTCGAAATCAGAAATATGACTGGAGCATTTCCCTTAAAATATTTTATATTTGCGTTCATCCATTTGTTTCCGGTGCTAATATTGATTTAAAACATACTTAATTTGAATGGTTACAATGAATATTCTTTGAGATCCAGGTGAGGAATATAACTCAACAAAAAATAATATGACAAATTTCAGGTATCTAAAAAAGGATTGAAGGAAGCGTTTCATAGAGAAAGGAATCTTCGGTATTCAAAGTTTTAAAATTACTGTTATTGATGAAAACAAAAACACGAAAGCTCCTAATTTTCTGAAAATCGAAACATTTTCCCACACTCTAGATGACAATATAGCTAGAAAATCAAACCATATTTCCATACGGTATCGTATACTGAAGGCAAGTCCACTAATGCTGTTTTCAATTAACCATTGAAACCGCACTCAATAAAAGGAGTGAGATTGAGAACTTCAACACAACAATTCATATTTTTCCTAAAGCCCTAAAGTTTATACATATAATGCTATCATAATACTTTTGGATCAGACGAATTATTTTCACGTTTTTTTTACTCTCACCTTGCGAAATTCAGCCAGTATTCAGAATATTATTATAAAAAGGTCCAAATGTTTGATCAATTCGCAGTAAATTACATAAAAAAAAAACAGCTTTCCGAGATATGGTATATTGAAATGCTGATTTCAATTGATCCATGTTGAATGGATTCAAGATATTAACTATCTACTGGCGGTGGCAGTATCACCTTTTGAATCGTGGTAAATCTCCATTCAAAAGTGGTCTCTTTATTTCACGAGTAAGTACCCTAATTTACGACGTAGAGACTTGATTTTTTTTTAATTGAAATTGAAGAACGTCCCGAGGGCAAATAGTTTTCTTTTTTTAGATTTAATTAATTTTTCATATGTAATACCTCTAGACATGGAATTTTGCCGGCAAAATTTCTCGATTGTAATATGAAATTTCCGAAAAGCAACAAACTTGAATATTACAAGAGAGAAATTTTACCTGCTTAAATTTCATCTCGAGTGGAATTCGGCATGACTATTCCACGAGAAAATAGGGTAATATGTTCACATGTGACGCGTATTGCGCTATTTGGCAAATTAGAATTCATCATAGATTAACTAAACCACTAAACGTTGTTTGTTCTCTCTATGATATTTATCTCCGAAGCTATCTATGAATTCGAGAAACGTCAAAAATTTCGTCGCTGAAAAACCAACATGTTGGTTTTGCCGGCTGGAAAATTTTTTCGGGATGAAACGATCGTTGCTACGGAAACTTCCTCACTAAAAATGAGAAGAGTGGAATAGTCAATCAAAAAAACCAGGGTAATCGTTAGATCTGGGGTTATTGAATATGTTTTTCGTTTTTCATGAGTAGGTACAAGCTATATTTTTGAAATAATCATCATGAAAATTTTTTTTGTAGTTTATAGAAGATTAAATTGCCGAGGGCAAATAGTTGCGAATTTTTTGATTTAATCAGTTTTTCAATTAAAAAAAACAGGTTGAACTTCAGCGTTTTGGAAACTACACTTAATGATTTTTTCCGACGGTTATTCATCATTTTTTGGAAAAAATCGCAACTATTTGCCCTCGGCAATTTAATCTTCTATAAACTACAGAAATTTTCATGATGATTATTTCAAAAATATAGCTTGTACTCATGAAAAACGAAAAACATATTCAATAACCCCAGATCTAACGATTACCTCGGGACGTTCTTCAACTTCAATTAAAAAAAATCAAGTCTCTACGTCGTGAATTAGGGTATTTACTCGTGAAATAAAGAGACCACTTTTGAATGGAGAATTACCACGATTCAAAAGGTGATACTGCCTCTTAAGGGGAGGTGATACACGTCCGAGCTCGCGAGCTCCCTTCAAAAATTGGTCTTTTTATTTTCATGATATCTCAGTACTTATGCGGCGTAGACCAACAATTAATGCTCGATCTTTTCTTTATAATGTGTATTACTCGCTTTTTCGTTTGTCTTCGTTTATAAGAAAAAAACCTGGTGAGCTGTAATTCCATAAAAATCTGGACAAACGATTTTATTTCCATGATATCTCCGTCCATTTTCGGAATAAATGTATTAAATTTTCAGT
Organism: Adalia decempunctata; assembly: GCA_951802165.1. Lineage (NCBI taxonomy): Eukaryota > Metazoa > Arthropoda > Insecta > Coleoptera > Coccinellidae > Adalia > Adalia decempunctata. Next base: position 23,167,124 of record OX637696.1, on the reverse strand, counting down.
ATACATGCGGAATAATATTTTTCAGAATGTGTATTAATCAGTTTTTCTTTTCATTGCCAACTGAATTTTTAAATAAATTATAAAGTGGGAACTTTATTGGGCATATTTTCAACCAGGTCTTTTTCCTAATATACGAAGAACGGAAGAAAAACGGAAAAGCGAGTAAAACACATTCTGCCAAATATTATTCCGCATGTATACCTACTGAAAATTTCATACATTTATCCCGAAAATGGAAATAAAATCGTTCGTCCAGATTTTTATGAAATTACAGCTCACCAGTTCATTTTCCTAATATACGAAGAAAAACGGAAAAGCGAGTAATACACATTCTAGGGAAATGGTTAAGCTTTGATTTAAAAAAAAATTGTTGGTCTAGGCCGCATACGAATTGGAATATCATGGAAATAAAAGCCCAATTTTTGAAGGGAGCTCTTTGACTCCTGATTGGACGTGCAATCCATTATTTAAATTGAATATTCGATTTGAGGATCATTACAAGAGATACTAGCTAGAGTGGTGAATAGATTCACTTGCTCGTTTTGGAACATTGGTACCTATACAGATTTATTTCACGAGAACCAATTTAAAAGCCGTCAGGAAGGCCTTGAATTCCAGGTCCCTGAATCGTACCAAGAATCAAATCGTCTGTGGCACTATTATTGGATCGTTCGCCGGATGTAGACGGAACTCGACGGGCAGACCGGATATCCGAAAATAAAAGAATGAATGCGAACTCCAACCGTCAATTTTTACCTGGGTAGGATGCACCCTCGGCTGTCGCTAGTCACCCGAAGAGTCGATCGCTTCTTGTAACAGGAACCAACTCCCTGTTTTAAATACACATTATTTTATTTAGGGCACTTTCTGGCCGACGCGCAAAATATTTGAGGCCGAGTGACGCAGAGCAGTGGCGTATCGAAAGGGATACGTGAGATTTTTTCGAAAGGCATCGACTCTCGGAATTTGTTCATTTACAGGGTGTTTCAACAATGCCACATAAGTAATTGATTTCTCCGAAAATATTCTTCAATATTTGTTTGGCAGATGACGTATTTTGGTGAGGTTCTGAATTCCCTAACTTCGTCCCCTTCACCTAAGATTTTCGAATGGACAATCGAATGATTTTTTTTTTCTTTATAACCTTGAGCAATATCATTGAGTTTAAATATACATAGAGACACAACCCAGTTCATTGATTTGATGCACACATTTTTGGCAGTATACTTGCCAATTTGCCAACTTAAGTGGCGGCACATAGCAGCTACTGAAGGAACTTATTCGTCCGATCCATTTTGTCACTACTCATTTATAGAAATCTGTAGGAGAATTATTTTCCTCTAGTTCTATGAATCGTAGGCAGGGTCGGATTCGTCCAAATTCGTTACAGACGGTGTGATTCAATAATGATGAACTATTAGCCATGAATTTCTCCAAAGGAGTGTTCTCAGGTAGGAAATGAGGGGTGAAAATGTTTCTTGGAGGGAAATAAAAGAAATGTACTTAATCGATGAAAAGAATTTGTCTTTCTCGTACTCTCTCGAAGATAACTGAAAACCACATAAATCCAAACGCCTTCCAGAAAATGAAGGTTAAATTGGCCACGCCGATTTTCATCAGAACTTTATATTCGGCTATGAGAATAGTCATTGCAACTGGCGAGCTGAGGTCGGGAAGTGCCAATTCAACTGCTCAGTTCATTCTGAAAATGAATGATCCTTTCGACTGCCTCAATTCGAATGGAAAATTTGAGGGAAATTATCAGCCATCAGCAATACAAACTCTGACGGAATCAATTGAATTCATTAAGTCTTGGGCAGTTGGGAAAAATATTCCCTATTGTTTCAAACGGTTTGATAGAAACCATCAGTAGCATCCTTCAATTGTGGGAGGAGACGAAGAAAACATTTCCATATTTTATAAAAAGTCGGTTCAACCAGGAGTACCAGGACCCAATCGAGAAGTCATTCTCCAAAATAAGACAGCGTAGAGGTTATGATCCAAACCCCTCAACTCGATGCTTCAGATTTGGGTTGCAGTCCGTCATGACTGGTTGTCTTGAAAAATGTTCCGATAATTCTAACTGCCAAGACGACAATGATTTCGACCTGTGTACAATGGGAGAATCTGAAAGTCGAATGATGTGGTTGATTGGACAGATTCGACCATTTCTTCTGCGGATTCGGGCAACGGTGAGCCTAGTGAGGGTATACATATCTATATATATAAAAGAAAGATGCTGGTTACACCATTTATAACTCGAGATCGGATGGAGTGTTTGTTATGAAACTTCATATATGGATTCGTCTACGGTCTGGTTATTATAAAATACAATAAAACTTCGAAAAAATCGATGAAAATTTCACTTATACAGGAAATGCTTTTCTTCCCTTTGAGCGAGGCCCCTAGGTGTCGCTACAGTTACAGTTACGCTACCCCTTATTCGTAGGTAGTTGATTTCATATTCTCTCCGTTAGATGGCTATATTAGCACTATTGACTATAGTCACTGTAATAGTGTGTAATTTGAGTTGCCTACAACTCTGCGCTGTTGGCCAACACCAAGAAGTCTTAGCGTAGGAGTACAGTAGTACAGATCTCTAAAATGATTAGATTTCGTACCACTTCAGATGGCGCTATTCACACATTATGACTGATTATTAGTTATTTTTATAGTTTTATTTGTTCAAAATAACGTAATCGTGAAGTAGGATGTTTAGAATAATGGTGTAGGCACTGATAGATTTTGTTGTGACCAAATTGATTATATTAGCAATGTTTCGTTCTTTCCACTTCAGGTGGCGCTTATCACAAATTATGACTGATTTTTATCAGTTATTTCAAATATTTGAATTTATTCTGGCGAACGTGGCGTGTTAATGGTAGATAATTTTGTCAAGCAATAATGTGTGTTTATATTCCTGACATTCTGATGTATATTAGTTCTTAAGAAAAGTAGAAAACTATAAAAAAATGCCATTCTGCTGTCATGTCATAATTGACTTTGGCAAATCAGCTGTTGATACATCAATCAAATTGACAATGGAAAATAACTGAAATGATATTGCGGCGCCGCCACGAAACATTGCTAATATTTTCTATTTCAATTCAAAAATTGACAAAAGTGCCTACACCATTATTCTAGACATCTTATCGTGAAGGTACTATACTCGTATTTGACATTACCACCATTATAGATGGCGATGAATTTGTTGAGGCTTTCGCTACCATTGATTTATGTAATCTGCAATTTTTTTCGAGCATTTCGGTCGTCGTGGTTTGAAATGTTCGAAAAAAGAACATATGACATCAATAACTGTGTAATTTGCATTGGACTTATAGTACCATGAAGGGCTATTAACAGATCCAGAAGTGCATGAATATCACAGTGAATTTTTATCGAAATGTCAAGTATATCCGATTTTGGCGATCAGTTGCAATCGTGATATGTCCATCCTCATCTTTTTTCATAATTTTTAAAATGTTTTTGAATTTCTGTTTGGATAATAAACATATTTGCGGAAATAACTGAATCCAAAATTACCATAATAGGTAATTGACATATTATTTTTTCGTATCTGTTCTGTGTGACAGCTCATATCCATGGAAACATTTGACAGTTCAAAAATCAGAGAACCAAGCCGTTGATCTCCGATCACCGGTGATTACGATTTGTGAAATCCACCGTAAGTATCATTTAGGCGGAACAAAGTTCGCCGGGCCAGCTAGTAAGGGATAAAGAGTTACTTGAACCCATAAATACCCTAGAATCCAACTCAATCGCAAGTTTCTCGGGGTATTTGATGAGGAACATCGCAAAAAAAAACAAATGCGGTAAGTGCGAAAAAGTATTCTCATTGATGATTCGAATAAGCTTGGTAATGATTGGATATATATTGCAAATCGAAATCGGATTCATTTGAGAATTCCGTCAACCGATTTCAAACATTTGCTGAGGAAAGCGCTGTTGGTCATAAAGAAAATTATGGTCACAAAATAAGAAAAGATATGACTTCAAAGGTGTATTTTAGGAAAATAAAAAAAATGAATTTATAGAAGATTGGAACTCTCCGTTAACTCCAGAATTTGAAAAGCACAGGATTCATTTGTTGAGACAACTGATTGGAGTGGAGCTGTACAGGGGACAGAAAAAAAACCAAAGGAATCTCGACACAGAAGCATCCCGCTGTTTATAAAAAATTAAATATTTTTAAAAATTCATAGAAAATCTATTTATAAATACTGGTGAATGAAGAAAAAATTGCATGCATTTATTTTTTCATACATCAGTATTTTATATTCATGAAATATCAAAAATAATTGTCGTTTTATTGCATAAAAAAATCAGGTGATGAAATACTGAACATCCCACATTTCCATATCCTGATCGTCATCGCATTCGGCTTCGGAAATAGAGCCTTATAGTTCAGCTACTTACCGCCAGATGCGGGAGTAAAAATTTTCGCTTTCTCTGAAACACACTTATCCATCTATGAACCGGTGAAGGAACTACACAAAATTTAGCTTCAAAAAGTTGAACTGGGCTGTGTCTCTATGTATATATAAACTCAATGGCAATATATAATTAAAATGAAAAACATGGAAATCTACAAAAAATTGTATGTGTAGCAACTACTAAATGAAAATCGTGACCAAAAATCTACTTTTGGGAGTCTATCTACAAGGTGGATTGCCAAGGGCTTTACGTCAATGCTTTCAGTCTCAGACTATAGAAAGAGGAGACGCCCTTTCAATAATAAATAGTGAAGCCAATTTTCAAAATCATCAGAACTAAACTGGGTAACTGTACTACTACGGAATCAAAATGTAGTAGAAATATTTGCAACGTTGTAACGTTCTTTGAATTTTATAATAAATAAATTCTCAATTGAAATGAAAAGTACCTACTTAAGATTGAAATTCATCAGTTTCATAAGTTTTTTCACTCAGAATCTGTTCAATGTTCTGAACATTGTATGAATTCGTCAAAAAGAGTTAATTCACTTGTAATTTTATTTTCATTCTTCAATACCAACAACATCGCGCCACTGGCCCTTTCAAAGTTACATTCTGCAATGTTGCCACGGCAGTATCTAATGATATTGCTATCCTTCATGCTATCTTCGTTCAACCCATTGGAAACGGACAAAAATTTGGCTTCACCAATTCTCGAATTCATGGAATGATATACTGTCTCTTCTTTAATTAATTCCAAAGCGATAGGCAGGTATCTTCTTCAACACTACTCCAAACTGAAACCTCTTTTCTCCAAATCAGAGTGCGTTCCTCTGACCAATACGTAGCGACGCCCATGGACTAGGAACGACTCCCTCGTTAAAATATGCTTGTCATTCGGTAATCAATCGATGGGTTGTTTTCCCTATTCTTCTTTTCCTCTTCGAAGACATTGCAAGTAGGCTGATACCCAGTCGAGCAGAAAAATTGATTGTTACATGATATTTTATGTAATCATGTCCCATTGAACTCTCTCTTCGAGTCGACCACTCACGAACGCCTCTGCGGAGGTACAGTGTACACAAACAACGCGGATTTCGAATTGGAACTCTGCTCTGAAGAATGTGAAAGCAGCTCGAATAACGATTACTGTCCCTGGCAGTCAAAGTTAGCCGTATTGTTGATTGTTTTCATAGAATGGCTACGGAAAAATTTACACAAAATTTGGATTCAGTAGTTAACTCTTACGGTGTTCATATCAGTTTGTTATCAAGTTCTGGTGTGATATAGAATGAATAAAGAGTTTTCCAATAAGGGGTGTTATTTTGATATTCAAAGAAAAATGCCATTTTTTCAGATAAATGATTGGATTTTCATTTCATTATAAATAATAAGGTATGCCGTTAATAATGGAAAATAATATCAGTAAATGGGCCTTATCCCTCAAGATGATTTTTCGATAGAATTCCATATCATTTTCATGCATTTCAATGACCCAATCAGCAAAGACATGACGTTGTTGATGATCGGCCGGCTTCAGTTTTTGTGTTAGTAAATTGAACTTCAAAAGTCTTAAAACCCAAATCTTTATGCAAAATACGGTGTTATGACGTTTGTGTAATGCCTACTTGCAAAGAACGACGAGGAATGGACAAACCTAGGTTTTCTTCAACACTTTCGGCTACGGCAGCAATATTCTGAGCTGTTCTTGAGCGGCTTGCTCGGGTTTTATTCTTCACATCACTAAGTTCTCCCAAAAGCCCAAATTTTTCCACCAATTTCTGTATTGCGGTTCGACAAGGTGCTTCACGAAGACCCAAAACAGTTTTACGAACCGTCTATGCCAAATTTTCACTGCGTTGTTGAAGCATATCGTTCGTTGAAGTGTATCGTTCAATTTTAATTAATGGCGTAGTTTCTACTTATCAAATGTCAAAAAATGGCGGCTTCAAAAGTGACATCTACTGAAATATCGGTCTATTCAATATAACACCTATCTTATTGGAAAACCCTTTACTTTGGAAAAATATTTACAAGGAAATCGCATCTAAATGCCTTTGTACCATTTTTGGAAAACCTAGAATAGATTATTTTCGAAAATTTCGGAAATGAATACACAGAGAATAATTGTTTTTGTCAAAATATGTCCTTGTTTGAATAATAATTGGATATAATCGGGAAACAATAAATCAGTAATTATTCATTCGATGATACAGGTGATAACAATAATAATCGTCTGATCCACCTTGAAAACAGTGAATCACTACAACTGGGTTCGACAAAAGAGTGCATGCATACGAGTTCATACTCATAATCATAAAAACTTTCCATTTCAACGACATTGAGCGAAATATGACGCATAACTAACGTGTACAAACTCCACATAATCCGATATTGTTGTTCCCGTTCGACAAATAGCCGACGAATTATTAGCGCTTTAGCACATAATTGAGTATTGCTTTTATCGGCATTCCACTCGGTTCAAGAAAGAATAAACATTTGTAATGCTCCAGTTTGGACCGAAAGATGATCTTGATACAGAAAAAAAAACAATTCCATCTTATAGGTAGATCCGCATTCAAGAATCCAACGAAGACAATGTTTGACAGCAACTATCAAAGCAATCATCCATGATACCATAACCAAGTAGGTATGATATCATGTACGTACATTTTAACTGTAGATTCTTGAGGCCAATAGCAACCTTTTTTACAGTTTCCAGTTTTTCGAATTCGGCTCTGTTTAAAAGATTCAGACATATGAAAAAAAAATTGAGCCAAATACGAGCCTGATACGATTCTCTGCAGATACCTCAAATTTCATATTGCTCGATTGAAATTGAGTTAATGGATTCAGGGAATACTCAAGCACCAACATTATTTGAATAAGAATGTTAACAACACTCAGTTTTCCCCGATTACATCTGCTATTAAATAGTCATATTTCTTCCATCGAAATAAGATCCTTCTTCGATTTTCCTAAAGATTAGTTTGTGAACATTAATAACTTGGTCATATCCCAAAAATGTCTTGTAAGAAAACGATTTTCTTCCAATTTATGATTAATCAACCTTACCTAACCCATTTTGCGTACAAAAGTACCTCACAAAAATCTTCTATGACAGAGTTATTACAGAGCTTTTGAGAAGACGATGCCAGATTGTTGATTTTCTCTTCAAACAATGGTCCGCTATTGCGGGCGCGCAAGACACGCCGCAAGATCTATGAATCGACACATCTCGACCTTCTTGTTCTGTGTCTCACGCATGCGTATGCCGACAACCGGCCCGAATTCCGCCCGATTTGCAAGTGTAAACAGATTGTTGTAGTGCCACGTTGTTATAAAATGGGGAAATTGATTATTTTAGGTGTTTTCCTTCGATTTCGTGATGATTATGTGGAAGACTTTCTGTGAATTAATGTGATATTACCGTGAAGCATCGAGTTTATAAAATTCCAAGAAGATCATTGTTTAGAAAGAAACATCGCAACAGATTATTTAGTGTAGGTATCAATTTGTTTATCATTTTCAATTTAATACGTACGTGGTTTATATCGACAATCATTCATATATTTGAATTGTGTATTTCATCGGTAGGTATATGTTGTATAAACCGATTTCAATCAAAGATTTAGTTTATAAGTCAATGTTTCAAGCGAATAACCTGGTCATCAGTGGTAAATAGGTACCATCAATAACCAACTTCATTCAAGCGCTTTTGGTCATTGTTGTTTATCATTATGCGTCATGAATTAGCCCTTCAACTTAATCGTTTGGACCGTAGATAACCCATTGACGGCTTCGACTTAGAAGATTCTAAATCAATGAGATAACCGTACTTGAGGGCTGGGTTATGAGAAGTGAGGTTAAATAACCTTGATTTTCGCGCGATTCAGATAACTACCAAAGACTATTTCCTCTTTGTAACCATGATGGAAAAATAATGCATATGTATAATGTATTCTTCCATCCTGTTTGTTTTGTATTTTCATTCGGTAATCCAGTTTAAATAAGTGAGATTTGGAGGCCGATTTGCGCATGCGCGAGCAGTGTCAAAACCGGATTTTGTTGCCAGATTGTGCTGATCTGTTTCTTTAGATTGAATTATAATGTCGAAGAAAAGTTATTCCACTTATACTGCGTGTTCAGAAATGGGAAGAGTAATTTATATTGGCGATTTATTGGAAGGTAACGCCACCTGAAAATATCTTCCGCATTTTTCGATGAAATTTGTCTCGAACTCCATTTGGAAATAAATAATAAGTGTTAATAAATATTGGCCTTGTTGTCGACACATGTCAGCTTTTCTTTTGTGTAAATTAATCTATTTGAGTCAGAATTTTCAAATTAGTAGTTTGAAATTTTTTTCACTTCTTGGACAACCTATTTTTTGCCATTTGTTCTTTGAAATTCACCTCGGCGTGAAATAAAATGCAAAGGAAATAGTATATTCTAAAACTAGTTGCAGAATGAGCTCCTATTCCAATACGAATGCGAAATTCGAAAACGAGCGACGAAGGAGCGAGATTTCGAACGCATGAGTATTGGAATTGCATTCTGCAACGAGTATTAGACGATATTTTCTCTATTTCACCCAAATTTTGTGAAATTCAATGAAAAAATTCAAATTATAGGTCCTAGTGACTTTCATATTGTATCTTGGCAGTTGGTGTGAATGTTAGGAAGTACGAAAATTGACATTTCCAAATTGACGTCTGCTGAAATTTAAAAGGATCGGAAGTCATTGCTGGCAACCACAAAACGAAAAATGTTACTGAAAACGATGCTGTAATGAATTCATTACAGCACTGTTTTTAGTACTGTAATGAACACATTACGATACTGAAATAGAGAAAATATATTCCATTATTCAATTCCACCTTATGGTTTCTCATGGTGATGTAACGAATGTCATTTTTCAAACATTCGCGAATACGAATGCGAATGCAAATGTCTGCTACTGACATTCGCGAATGCGAATGTGGAAATGTTCAAATTTGGCGCCAATTGTCTATGGCTTGCTGGCAGTTACGCGGTGCGTTGTATTTTGTTCAAGATGATTATTATTCAAACATTAAAAAGTTATATAAAAAAGACTGATAAATGTTTCATAGATTTGTTTTTGTAAGTTTCAAAGGCACCTAATGTTTGTGTTATAAGTTGTTTTTTTTCTGATATTCATATTCGCAAAACATTCGCAGAAATTTTGCGGATGCGAATACGAATATCCAAAAATATGCGAATATTCGCGAATGCGAATGCGATTGCGAATATTCGTTACAACTCTAGACTTTCTCATCGTATCTATTGTCACGTGATGAATATATTAAGAAATTCTAATTTAATCTATTAGAATTGTTTCGGAAGGATTTTTGTGATTAATCAATATATTGAAAGAAATTTTATGATTTCTAATAATTTATTCAGAGTTGCTTAGTTCAAAGTGCTAATGAAGAAAAGAACTGACCTATTCTTCAAATACCGGAATAATCGCCCGATCTGGCGACGTTGCGGCTAATTTGACGGACCCCCCACCACTTCGCGAATCTCACTATTCTCACTTGTCTAAACAACTGGATTACCCCGCGGTTATTACTGGTTATCCGCTTGAAATCGATTATTATTTCATGATCCTTGGTGTTCAATTTCGTCGCCCATATTTGTGGGATTTTATTATTACATATCTCTAAATCAAACGTTTTTTCATCATTTATATTTTAGTCTCGAAAAAGTTGAAAAACATTCTGACAACATTGTTAACTTGTTTAGAGACCAGAGAAGTAAAATTCGATGATATGTAACCCAGGGAAGCATCCAGATTATTCTTGAATTTCATGATTTTTTCCTCAAATTTTATCGTATACAATTAGAAATAACGACGCGTTTTTTAGAAAACAAAAGAATACATTTATTTTCTAAAATGATTGATTCTTTCGAAAATATGAGCCATTCATCTTTTTCAGGTGGTTTTATAGTATTTTTGCGTGGAAGTTACGTTGACTCTTTCAAACCAGGAGAAATATTCCGAAGATATGGAAATAAAGTGATTATTTCATGGATTTTCGACCCCCTGTATCTTTCAAACGAAACCGAATTTTGAAAAATGGTATGGGAATAAAGTGTTTCGTTTGATGAGAGGAATCTACAGTTGAAATATATGTACAAGTCGAAGACTCCCCCTGTACATGGTTCTGTTTAAGCGATTAACATTATGCAGCATTTCTTGTAAGAAGTTATTAGAACTGATCGAAATAATCTTCAATATATTGTCATAAATTAATGGAAACATGCCTTGAGTAGTAGAATCGTCGAAGGGGAAGAACTGAAGCGAATGAATGTTATTAGATTGCTCAAAGTGAATTAGGTAAGTTTTAGAGAGTTCTTTCACTTTCGCTGCATCTCCTAAGAATAATTTCTTGTTACGATTTCAATCTCATGTCGATGATGTCGCTGGATAATTTCCTATAAAGGAATAATAATTTCTTAATCCAAAAATATAATTGCATTTAAAATTCGATTGGAGAGCCATCTGAGGTCGCAATAATTACCTGTTAGTTACGAAAACAGATTCTGCTGTCTTGTTCAGTATGGGTACATATTATTCCTTTAAATGAAAATATTATGAAGGAATACTGATAACAACAATATGTGAGATTTCGAAAGTGTCACAGGTTAATTTTGCGCTCTTCAGATTTTCCTCATTATTTCCTTCCGAATTGTTTTCGTGTAATTTCTATATGTAAGTGCGCTTCTCTGGTGAGTCTTATATTATAATTTGAACAAAGAATTGATGGTGGAATATGTTGATGGTGAATTTTGGAATTTGTTGTTTTGATTTTTTTCACATCATATAAAACAGATTTCATGTTATTCTGTTGTTCTAGCGCCTGAGGATTCCTTGGTGAACCGGTTTTCCCGTTTACATGGTATTCCTAAATAAGTGTATCAACTGTAAGATTTCTCATAGAAAAAAAAATTATTTCCCTTCCATTTTTTCCTCCGGGCCTTTGTTTCAGAGATACAGGGTGTCAAACATTTATATTTTTTCCAGTTTTTTGCTATTTTTTCAGGAACCGTTTGAATTACAGAATTGAGTTTTTGTACATACATTGTCACTCATGATAGCTACATTCTTGCATTTTACTCGGTTTTGTTAGACGTGCCAGTGGCAGAGATATTGAATTTTCACAAAGGTTTTTACCCCCCAACTTTTACACCACTGTAAAACTTTGAATTTGCACAGCAAATTGGGATTTGCCAATGTGTCTTACATTAAAAAGGTACTCTTGGTTTATTGCTCTGAAGTGAACCGTTTTCGAGAAATCTGGCATTTTATGATCAAAAACAATTTGCTGACGCATTGTAAATTTCTTATAATTGGAAGAATTAGTAGTCATAATTGATCTATGGTCGCTAAAAATAATGAAAAATAACTTCGCAATTTGAACATAAAAACCTAGTTGTCAAATTTTGTTGAAATAAATAAAATTTTTAAATATCACTACTCATTTTTCCAATTGTAAGAAATTTACAATGCATTAGCAAATTTTTTTATCATTAAATGTCAGTTTTCTCGAAAAGGGTTCACTTTAGAGTAATGAACCAGGAGTACTTTTTTATGTAAAACACATTGGCGCATCAGAATTTGCTGTGTAAGTCCAAATTTGTCCAGTGATGTGAAAGTTGGGGAGTAAAACCTTTGTGCAAATTCAATATCTCCGCCACTGGCACGTCTAATGAAACCGAGTAAAGTGCGAGAAAGTCACTATATTATTTATTAGTGACAAGGTTTGTACAAAAACTCAATTCTGTAATTCAAACAGTTCCTGTGATATCAGCAAAAAACTGAAAAAAAATATAAGTTTCTAACACCAGAGGAAAAAATGGATGAGAAAAAAAGATGTTATTTTTTTTATGGGAAATCTATACTGTTGACCGTCGATATTCACCTATTTATAGGAACACCCTGTACACGTCCGCACGGTGATCAATTTTTTGTACCCGCTTATAGCACTGACGATGTACCTACATCGGATTCATGCACAATAGATCTTTAGGTCAAGGTGCATGCGAGTTCAGATGATCTTCCGCCCCTCCTCTAATCTAATCTACGTCGGATTTTCCTATTTGATAATAATTGCGAACTTTTTCCTTGTCAATACCGCCCCCTCCGGAAATCCTTTGATTCCGTGGCCTTCCCTTTCTGTAACAAGTCTTTCTTACGGGTCCAAGAGAGTGAAGATTGTCTTTTTGTATTTCCCTACACCTAATTCCAAAAAAGACTATTATAGCTGTAGTTCAAACTGTTCAAAGGTATATTTTGTCTTTCACCTGGACAAAATGAACATTTGCTGGCCTGTTGCTAGCTGTTAGAGCGCCCACGTGCAATACCTGTTATGCCGTCCTATAAATATGTACTTAACTTGTTTGATCAAAAATGACTAATTTACTGTTTCCTCATCATAGTGGAAAAAAATTAAGAAAAATTTATTGGCGATAAAACATTTATTCAGGTGCTCTGTAAATTGTATCCAAGCTCTCCAAAATTTCATGTTCTATTGAAACTATAGGTAAATTACTTAGTCTCTGCTGGAGCATTGTCGATCTTAAATAATTTCTGATAATTTTTGATTTTGGGAAGGATCTTTCACCAGATGCAACTGAAACCGGCAGTGTTAGTTCTATACTATACTAAACTGTAATATTCTAAGTACTATCGCTGCATTCGTAAATGTTGAAATTAAGTCATTGCCAAAAGGATATTGCAACATGGTTTGTGGATCATTAGACTGGTCTTCTACAAAATGCGATGCAATTATTTCATTAAACAAATCAATGTCAATATGTCTGATCCACTACTGGCTTGTGATGCAAATGCAAATCTTTACCACACTTCATTGAAGTAGTTAAATGAGTTGTCGCTAAAAAAACCGAATGGGTTTACTAAAACTTCATCATTATGTTCATATTGAAATTGTATTGGTTTTCCTCTTGGTCGAATTGTATAAATTGGTGGAAAATCTCTTTCTACGTTCAGTTTGTAAGCCACTTTGGATGCTTCATCTGACATAATTTCAAATTGTTCAGCTTTGCGATATTGTAGGAACTTATCAATCAATCAATTTATCCAACAAATTTATGCAGATTTGTTTATTCATGGTGTAACATTTTACTCAGGGCATTTGATATATCAAATGAAATTACTACCGAGCAACTGAATCTTTAGTTTTGTAAGTTCAAAGCTTGTTTTTCGGCAACATGTGGTTATTTCTTATGTGTATGTTGGGAATATGTTATTTTCTCGGTACCGATAGGATTTTGTCTGCTTTTTGTCTAGGTGTAGGAATTGATGGGAAATTGATGAAAGATGTAAGCAGATCCTCTTGTGAACACAATATTTGGGGGTGTATTATTATATTTTTTTTTGTGCAATGTCATTTCTTGATTACTCATTAAATCTTTGGTAAAGATTTGCCGCCCCCAGGACGTGCCGCCCACTTAAGGCGGGCATGTGCAGTTGTCTTAGAAAATTGTTGAAAATCACTCAATGTTGACATTATTCTGCATGCCCCAACAACTATGAATGGAAATGCGTGTGGAGGACTAAGTAGCTCAGAGGTTCCGATCATAAACTCGAAGAAATCAATCACGTGGAGCTGCAGGAAATGCGAAGATCTTGGTTATGACATAACATCTCTCAAATCCGTCATTGTATCGCTGCAAAATGAGATGAAATAACTCAAAGCTTCTTGTATGGGATGAGTAGTGATAATTAACAAGTTTATTGATTTCAGTAAAATTTGACACCTTTTTTTACGTTTAAATTGCAAAGTTATTTTTCATTATTTTTGGGGATCATAGTTAACAAGATTACAAGAATTTTTTCAATAACAAGAAATTAATGCGTGAGCAAATTGTTTTGAGCTTAAAATGCCAGTTTTCTCGAAAACGGTTCACTTTAGAGTAATGAGTTGTCCCTTTTTCATGTAAATCACATTGGCGCATAAGAATTTGCTGTGCAAATGCAAATTTGTATAGTGGTGTAAAAGTTGGGAGCTAAACCTTCGTGGAAATCTTCGCCACTTGCACGTCTAATGAAACCGAGTCAAGTGCAAGAAGCTATTATTAGTGTTCTCCTCTCGTTAGGATATATGTTGCCTAGTATATACAGGCTGTTATAAATTAAAACTAAATTGAACGAACAAACGAAAAGGGGAGAATCCTTCGGTGAGTTCAAGAAGAAAAAGTCCCATAAACATGGGATCGCAAACGTTTCGTTTTCGAGATACAGGGTGTTGAACTTTTTTTCAAATTTTTTTGTCATACTATCCACACTTTACAAGATATTCAACTGAAATTTGCCATATATATTACATTTGAGAGTTCTCACCACGTGACATGGCAATTTCGATAGCAGATCTACAGGGTGATATTTTTTCAGGAACACTGTCACCTGTTTTTCATGATGATTTGGATTTTTCCGAGGATTTCGAGAGAATGGCTCAAAATTTTTCTTCTCGAAATCGGTAGTTAGCAGATACTACGAAACTACCATAGACCGAAAAGTTTAGTATAACAACAAAGCTTATTT
This sequence comes from Adalia decempunctata, assembly GCA_951802165.1. NCBI lineage: Eukaryota > Metazoa > Arthropoda > Insecta > Coleoptera > Coccinellidae > Adalia > Adalia decempunctata. The sequence continues at coordinate 23,152,079 of OX637696.1, read as the reverse complement.
TTTTACATTTTCTCAAATTAACAGTTGCTCACCAAAAAAAAATTCTGGAGGAAAACAGGTGACAAAGTTCCAGAAAAAATATCACCCTGTAGATCTGCTATCGAAATTGCCATGTCACGTGGCGGGAACTCTCAAATGTAATATATATGACAAATTTCAGTTGAATATCTTGTAAAGTGTGGATAGTATGACAAAAAAATTTGAAAAAAAGTTCAACACCCTGTATCTATGTTCCTAAGTGTGTCTCTCTCCATTCGCTCCAATCCCAAATACTTATATCCCCTTCTCATTTAAGGTAGAAATGACCGTTCCTTCTCCTCGTTTAGTTCCTGTTGTTGATAGCTGTAAAATCCACACATATTCATAGTCTGAGATGGGACTCATTCAACTGGCATTCTTCAGTGTTATGTAGATCTCCATGGTTTTGCTCATCTCCGGATGGTACTGCATGTAGACGGTCTTTTTTGCTTTAAAGAACTCAATCTCAAGTTCGATCTGGTTGAGTCCCATTCCCCCTAGCGTCGGCGGCAGATATACATGGGCGTTTGCTGATGTTTCAAATTTGCACCCCTCTTTCGCTTTCATTTTCCTCACCTCTTTATATATCTGTACATGTGTTTATTGTAGTTGCCCTCTTCTCGTCAGGGTATATGTTGCCCATTACATATATAGCACTTGGTTTTATTGTGGTGCTGTAGAGTGTAGAAGGTAATTTTATGTTTGAGTGCTATATCGGACTGGAATATCTTAGTTGTAGTGGAGATTATTTTATTGCTAATATTTGCATTTTTTGAGGTGTCTCGTTCTTATTGATCTCACCCTAGATACTTATATCCTTCCAGTTCTTCTTTGCACTAGAAGTTCCCCCCCTACACTATTTTGCAGTTTTCTTCGACATTAGTATTGTGTTTAATATGACCCCAATCAATATTTTGTTATCTGTGCAATTAGTCGTTAGTTCCCTGGTTTTTCTTGGCCTACTTTTCAGGAATACTTTTGCCTTGCAGTCTGGTTCTATCATGTTAGCCTGCGATGACTTGCAGACAAATTTCTGGAGATAGGACTTTGCAGATGGTTGTACCTTATAGGGGACCGCTGGAATGGCATCTTCACCTGGAGCTTTCCAACGGGGATGTTTCATCCAGTACTTGCCTCACTTGCTCTTCGATTTGGTTTTTTGGAGCTGGTCTTCATATATTTGGAAGGGGTTGCCCCTCTCTGAAATTTTGCTATCCACCAATTTAACGCCGGTGTCTGGGCCAGGTTATCATTTTTCTCGTAGAGGCCTGTCAAAAATTGCTCAACATCCTATATCTTTGATCGATGAAGCCTTTCTTTGGTTTCTAGTAATCTGATGTATGGGTTTTCACGTCTGAGGGTACTCACTCGATGTCTTGTTTTGAGGTTTTCTAGTTTCTGTTTTGCAGGGAAGCCTTATCTCCTTCGGTGTTCCCAGGCTGACCGACAGAGATCTGAGGACCCAGTGGATTACGGGATCGTGCCTGGTGTTGTAGGCATCGTGGATGCATGCAGTACTAACTTGATAATATGCTGTCTCTGGCTGACAGCACCCTTTCCTGCAGTTTCTTCTTTTTCATGGTATTGATCCTTGATCATGTACCTACCTGCTCCTCTGCTGCACTGTGGAGCAAAGAGGAGCGCCAGCTGCTCGTGAGTCATGGTCTGTCAGAGGGTTTCTTCATCCCCCTCTCTTTAAGACATCATAGTTTTACACGTTGCATGCACTTCTGGATGGGATCTTAAGTAAATTCCCTTTCTGACCATTTGAATTTCTGTCTCGTTCTCCCCTGATGGTTGGAAGATATACATGCTCGTTGGATGATGTTCTTCCCTTGATGTTTTCACTGACTAGGACTTTCCGCAGGTTCTTTGTCTTTGACGTAGATGATATTGGATATAGCAGTGCTCTGTCTCTAGTTGTTCTATTCCCAGATACTTATATCCATCTCAAACTGTTGGTAGAAAAAGTGTCTCTTCTTCTCTACCGGTTCCGGAACCCTATTGCACATTCTGCATTTTTCCTTGTTTGGTTTCAGGCCCAATTCAGGTGCACTTCGTTATAGTCTCTGGAGTAGCGTTCGCAGTCCTTTTTTTGATGAAGTATGGCATTTAAAGTCATCCATAAATGCCAGTATGTGGAACATTCCGGATGTAACTCTCGTTACTCTTCTGTTTGATTTTACATGGAATAATATACTTGCAGTGAGCAGAATGAACAGTAGGGGACGTTGTCACCCTGGTATACTTCATTTTTAATGTATAAGGGTTTCGTTTACTTTTTCCATACTCTCATTCTAACGGACCATTGCTATAACAGTGTTTTCAGGATGTTTCAAATGTTTTTATTCAGGGGGAGTACTCCAATCACTCTTTCAAGCTGTCTATGGCCAATGGAATCATAGGCCTTCTGGAAGTCATACCATGCAGAGTAGTGCTTTTTGCTTATCATGCTGGCTTGTTGTGTTATCGCCTTGTCTATTAGGAGTCCCTGAGTTGCTCCCCAGACATTCTTCCTTGCGAGCTGCTCTACAGGTATAGCCCACTCCGGTAATTTTTCCTTTAAAGTTGATGTTATGGTAGCCGTAAGGATCTTGTAGTCAGTGTTGAGCAACGCAATTGGTCTGTACTTGGCTGAATTGTGTTCATCACCCTTTTTGTGGATCAGGATAACATCGGCTCTACTGTCCTTTTCTATTAGTTGGTATTTTCTCAGTATTGTATCTGTAACAAATGATTTTAGGTAGTCTTTGTACAAGTAGTTTGGGGTACAGTCTTTCCCAGGTGCTTTCCAAGGTGAGCTGGTTTTGAGGCTCTCTTCTACCTTGATTCTGATGATTTCTGCATCTCATGGTTTTCGTGCTGATGGATGGTGATTCTCTGTATTGTAACCGTAGATTTTGGACCTTGTGTTTCTCCGTTTGGTTTTTTCAATTGTTTTCACAGAAGTTTTATTCGGTCTTCATTGATTTTGATGAATTATTGTTTGGCTTGTTTGTTTCTGTATTTTTCGTGCCTTGATGTTGTGGTCCTGCAACATTCTTATTTTGGCTTCTGTTTTCTCAAATATTGTTCTTCCTGTTCGCCCTCTATCGAAGTGTTTCGGAGGAGAATTCCTGCGCAGTAGATAGCCTTTTTGCTTTCCCCATGCATTCACATCAAAAGTATCCTGCAAAATTTGGCGGATACGATGTTCACAGATTTTTTAAATTTGATTCACGGTATTGCAGTTTTCCTTTCGTAGGTGGAATCTCTTTATTTTCATTTGGTCTTCTCCTACCTGTGTGAGAATCACCATCCACAAGCGCATGCTGGTAGTTCGATGTTCCCTGAATACTCTTCCATATTGCATATTCTTAGCCCATTCTTGCTGTAGGTGGGCGTAGAAAGTATCTTCGATCTGTTTTTCAAAGTTTTTTAATTTTTCTTTATCTTTTCTATTCCACATCTGTGCATTTGTATTTGAAGGTGACAGAGTCATGGACGCTCAATGGGTTTCTCCATCCACCTTTTTGTAGTGCGATGTAGCTCTCATGTGCTTCTCTCATTTCTGGATGTGACTTTATTATATAATCCCTTCCTGGTCATGCTTCCACTTCTATTTATCTCAAACCTATACCCCCTTTGTTGGTTGGGTGATATACATGGTCATTGGATGAGGTTTTTCCTTCAATATTTTCTCGCACCCCCTTGTCTATGTCACGGCATTTCTTAAGACTAGTTGCCCTTTTTTCATCGATATACCTACAGGTTACCCATGATGTAAAGGATTCTGGGTATAACAGTGCTGTTGAACAACTAGGCTTTTCGTGGTGTTGTTAGGGATGACTTAAATTTCTGCTCAGTTGTCTGCAGTGTTTTATCTTTCACTGATTAAAAGTTTGAACTTGTATCCCTTTCGAGTTGTTCTATGCCCAGGTATTTATATCCTTCCCCTATCGCTGGTAGGAAAGGTTTCTTCAGTCGGTAGTTTCGTTATGCTGTAGGTACGGCTCACACTTTTCCTTCTCCAGTGTAAGGCCCAACTCGCCTGCACTTCTTTCCAGTTCCTGGGTCAAGGTCTTAAGCCCTTTCTTTGTTGAGGTGTGGCACTTTATGTCGTCCATGAATGCAAGTATGTGGAATTTCCCCGAAATATCCCTTAGTACCTTTTTGTTCATTTTCACATGGTTTATTATGCTTGTGGTAAGCAGAATGATCATCAGCGGGATAATCGTGTGACCTTCATATACTCCTCTTTTAATGTAGATGGGCTTTGTTTCCTTCTTCCATATTTTTATCCTGACCATTGGTTCAGAATTGTCTTCAGTTTTTGAAGATTTTTTCTAAAGGGAGTTCTCCAATCATTCTCCTTGGCTGTAGGTGACTTGAAGTCATAGGCCTTCTGGAAATCGTACCACGCATTTTTCTCGTCAAATGTGCTCGTTGAATTATGGATTTGTCTATTAGAAGCCCCTGGCTTGTTCCCTACACATTCTCTCTTGCCAATTGCTCCACAGGTATAGCCCAGTCAGGAAGGATTTTCTTCAGAATAGATGTTATAGTAGCTGTCAGGATCCTATGAGCAGTATTTAGCAGAGCAAACGGTCTATAATTGGGTTATTTCTTGGCGGACTCTAGAATCTTATAGATGTAGTTTGGGATACGATCTTCTTCAGGGGCTTTCCAGGGCGAGCTGCTCTTCAGGTTTTCTTCTATGCTGCTCGTGATGTTTTCCTTCTTCTGGCACTTCTTCCGCAGCTCATTTAGGCAGGGTGTTGGTTTCGATTATTCTCTTCTATACAATTTATTGAAAAAAAAAAAACGTCACGTCTTCTACGCTCTTTGGGCAGATTCTCTGTATTTAGAACGTAGATTATTAATCGCATGTCTCTTTTTTTGATTCTCCAGTTGTTTTTTAAGTTGATTTAGTCTTTGTTTGTCTTGATGTAATATTTGGTAAAATTTTCCCAATTGGCATCTCCTCGGTTTTGCCCCCAGGCTGTGCAACTGTTCCTTGGTCGCAGAGAGCAGGACATTCAGACGCCAGGTATCCATGCAGGGAGACGAATTGGCCGGGAACTGGGTGTTAGGTTCCCTGAGAACGTGCCTTGCATAGGAGAGGTTAGACGACCATTCCTTTTATGCCTTCTTCTAATGTTTTTCCTTCATCTTGGTTATTATATTCTCTGTCGAGGTCGAGGTCGTCTGGCAAATCATTCCGAATCTCATATTTCTCAAATACATATTCGTAGTCTTGTATAGGGTTTCTCTAGCCTGCCGTTTTGAGAGCCTGATATGCTCTAAGGACATCTTTCTTTTTTTCATGTTCCAGCAAATACATCCCTTTTCCTATAAACTGCACTTCGACTTCAAGTTCTATAGGCTGCAGTCCTAAGCCACCTTTTTGGGTGGAAATATAGCCTGGAATTGGATTGAGTGTTGTTCTTGGTTAAAATTTCTTTAGAGTAGAGGATCTTTTTTCAGCGGTGTATATGTTGCCTGATACATAACTAGCAGCTGGGTCTACCGTGGTGTTGATGACCAATATCCTCTGTGACGTTGTCAGGCGAGATCTGGAAATCTCTTTTTGTTCTATCTTCTTCTCGATATCTTCATAATTTTCAATGGTGTCCCTTTCTAACAGGTGCAACCCCAAGTATCTATAACCCTCTCTGGCAAGAAAGGAGCTGAGTCATTGTCCTCCTGATTATTCAGATCTCTATGGTAGTTGTTGTGACGGCCTATGCAGTTGAAGCAAAGTTGTTGCTGTTCAACAACCTTGTAACGCTCTTCAGCGGACCTCTGTTGAAAGCGAGGGCACATTTTGCCTTATTTAGTTTCAATCCAATCTCCGCTGCTCCCACTAGGATACCCAATTTCACTAGGCAGCGATGTATTGCATCAAATTCTCGTACGAGGCTCATATCCCGTTTAATCTTTCGTATGTTGTTGTTGTCCATCTTTCCACACTGTTCAGTTCATAGCGGCTTCTGCAGACTAATTCTGCAGGAGGGCGACTGAGATCTCCAGCAGCACTATCTCATCTAGCAGTTTTATCATGATGTCTAGTTTGTTGTGATGTAGTCTCTTCGCAGTGATAAAAGTCTTCATTAAGGGAGGGCTTTTCCAAACTGTAGTTTTCCCCATACCTGTCTGGTGGCTTCGAAAGCTATCAGTAGAGTCTAGTAGACGTTTTGTCAGGAGCTTACATGATATGCTGTTTCCACATGATTACAGCCCCTCCGGCAATTATTTCTCCTTCCAGCTGTCCCCTTGAATTCATACCATTCTTCCTCCAAATTTTCAAGGAATTTTTTTAATACGCTTTTTTTATTGTTGAGCAGTTCTCTGAAATACCGTTCTTGAGTTATTATTACTCCCGCGAAGCATCCCATCACCAAAACACCCAAGTTTACCGGGCAGTGATGTTGAGCCTCCAATTCTCGAACAAGGCTCAAATCTCTTGACACACTTGATGGACATTCTTGTTGTCAACTTTTTCCACACTATTTCATAGCGCGTCCTTTTGATTTTTCTTGTAGTCTGTAGTTCTTAGGTGGGCGACAGAGATCTCCAGCAGTACTATTTCATCTGGGAATTTTATCATTATGTCTGGTTTATTATGATGTAGTCTCTTTTCAGTGAGTATTGGGCCACCAGCTCTTATCGTTATGTGATGGTTGTTGGAAGAAAAGTCTTCATTAAGGGTGGCTCTTCCCAATTGTAATTTTTTCCAATACCTGACTAGGGGCTTCGAAAGCTATAAGTAGATTCTTAAGGACACGAGGAGCTTACATGATATGCTGTTTCCACATGATTACAGCCCCTTCGACAATTATTTTTCTTCCCAGCTGTCCCATTTGAATAATGAATCTGCTCCTCGGCTCCAGAGTGCAACAGAGTCCATCTCCAACTGTCCATAAGTGGAGAACTATAGGCTGGGAAGAGGATCCTGTCTCTTTCCTCTATAACTATTTTGCCATAATGCATGTTGTTCTGTCATTCTCCAAAATTTCGAGGTATTTTTTTGAACGTGCTTTCTTATTGTTGAGCATTCTCTGAAATACTGTCGCCATCATACTGTACATTAGGGCACCCATATTTCTCCAGGACGGTGTCATGGTCCCCCTAGTGGATTCCTCCATCCAGCCTGTTGCAGCTTTTCGTACAACCCCAATGTTTCCTTCATCTCTGGATGAGTTTTTATATATATTCCTCTTCTGTTGTACTCAATTTCAGCCTCCAGCTCAGACCACAACCCCATCCCACCAATACTGACTGGGATGTATGTGAGCACATTGGATGTTGTTCTCCCTTTTAAATTAGTTTAGACAAGTATCTTCCTCGCTCCCTTGTCCAGATCTCTGCATCTTTTTAGGGTTGATACTCTCTTCTCATCTGGGTATGTGTTGCCCATCACATATATTGCATTTGGGACTACTGTGCTGTTGAACAATTTGGCTTTAGGGCCGGTAGTTAATTCTGACTTTCATATTTCAGACGTTAGTTGTTTTATTTTCTCCTATATTGTTTTTCGTGGCTCTCTCTCTCTAGCTGTTCTGGACGTTCTGGTTCATCTCATCTTTGATTTGTTGAGGGTCACGCATTGAACTTTTGATATTTACCTATCAATATCTGCAGCACAGGAGATTGTTGTGTTCCTTCCTCTTTTTGATATAGATTCTTGGAGTATTTCTCCACTTCTTGTACAGATATAGTCCTCTTCTTATAAGTTGTAGTTCAACATTTAGTTGTATAGGTCGTACTCCTAAGCCGCCTTTTTGGATGAGAACGTATGTTGGAGCTTTAGACAGTGTTGTTCCCTTGATTTTATCATCGGTTTGAATCTTCCTAACTTTCATATCGATGTCACGGCATTTCTTGAGAGTGGTCTTTTCTCGTCAGTGTATATGTTGCCTGAGATGAAGGTGGCTGCTGGGTTTACTGAGGTGTTAATCAGTGTGATCTTTTGTGGGGTGGTCAAATCTGACTTCGTGATCTCCAGAACTTACTCCTCGATTTTCTTTTCTATGTTCTCATAATTCTCTATGGTATCTCTCTCCAGTTGGTGTAGTCCCAAGTACTTATACCCCTGTCTTATCTCCGGCAAGAATGGTGTAGTGTCGGTGCTGTCGTAATCGTCCATAGCCCTCGTGTAATAACCGCACTTTGCCGTGTTTAATTTCAACCCTATTTCTGCAGCTCCATCTTTTAACTCCTTGGTAATTATTTCAAGAGATTTTCTGTTTGGGGCATGGCACTTGAGGTCATCCATGAAGGAGATGATTTGGTGTTTTCCTTTGGAAGCTTTGTTAATGCTGCTCTCTGTTGATATATGATCTAATAACCCCCCTGTAGCCAGGGAGGGACTGAAATTTCTTTGGTCAACTTTTTCCCGACTTTAACTCTTATTGTCCACTTATTTATAGCTGCTTTCAGCAACTTTTTGATGTTTGGGTTAAGTGGAAGACAATCTATTAAACTTTTTATGTCTTGGTGATGTATCGAATCATAAGCCTTGTTAAAGTCATACTAAGCCGAATAGTGTCTGGTTCTTCTCATCTTTGCTGCCTGAGATAAGCTTTTATTCATCAGAAACCCATGCACATTTCCCCAAATATTTTCCCTTGCAAGTTGTTCTGGTGAAATTGTGGTAGATTCTGTTTGATTCTTCTTGTGACTACAGCTGTGGGGATCTTGTAGTCTGTATTTAGCACCGCAATTGGTCTATAGTTCTCTGGGTCTCAGTTATAAGACTCCTGATATTATTGTGCTCTTCAGTTAGTATTAGATATGCTTGGATGTACAGGGCACCTATATTGGGACTCCAGCTCATTGACCAATTCAGGTCCCTGTCGACTGATGCAAAATTATTGTGGTTGTTCATCTCTACACCGTTTACAGAGTATCTGGTCTTCTTTATCGTCTTCTGGGTTCGGATGTTTTGGAAGTGGGCAGCTGATTGTCGAGTCTTACCATGATGAATGTCAGGCTTGTTATGGTAAATTCTTTTCCCCGTGAATATTTTACCGCCCGACTCAGACTCGTGAGAACCACTCCCATACTCTTTTGAGAAGGCGGTGGATGTTTTTATGGAGCGCAAAGACGCTCATCATTCTTCTCGGCTGTTGATGGCTTATGCTGATAAAGGCTTTCTTGAATTCGTACCAGGCGGAATAATGCTTGCCTCTATTCAGTCGTGCTTTCTGGGATATCGCTTTGTCAACTAGCATCGCTTGGATGGAGCCCCAAACTTTTTTCCTTGCTAGTTGCTCCTTTGGGATCGCCCATTCTGACAGATGTTCCAGCAGCGTCTTCGTTATGACTCCTATGAGCATTTTGTAGTCTGTGTTCAGCAAAGCAATTGGTATATAATTTCTAGGGTCCTTTTTTGTATCTCAGGATGACTTCCGCCTGCTGTCTGGATCTATCATGTTGTTTTTGCCTGTGATGGTATTATAGACAAATTTCTGAAGATATGACTTTGCTGCTGGTAATACCTTATATAGAGATACCCCGGTATGCAATCCTCACCTGGGACCTTCCACGGAGATGTTTTGGCCAGTGCTTGATTCACTCTCGCATTGATCTAAGCTTCTTGAAGTTGGTCTTCATAGTTTCAGGAGGTTGTTCTCTCTGGAATTTTGCCAACCATTCATCGACCGCAGGAGTTTTGGAGATGCTCTCGTTCTTCTTGTAGAGGACTGTGAAGAATTGTTCGATGACCTCTACTCTGGATGGTTACAGCCTTTCTTTTTTCTCCAACAATGTGATATATTGTTGAGTTGAGGTCTCTCCTGACTGTATCACAGTTCGTGTGGTCGATGGTTTCCACACCATTCACTGAGTCCTTTTTATGTTTTCTTGGGTCCTGATGTTTTAGACATGAGCAACTGCAATTTCAAAAATGTAAATTACATCTGGGTTTGTGAATCTTACCATAATGTCCGGCTTATTATGGTGGATCTTTTTCTCCGTATATTTTGCGTCCCCCAGTCTCGAAGGTAGGATTGCATGATACCTTGCCAAACGGAAAATTTGCCAGGATTTCTTGAGGTGCACCTTGGTTGAGCAGGATGGACTTCAGGACCCAGTAGACGTAGACGTGCCTAGTTGTGTAGACGCCTATAATGCATTCGCTGCTCACATGGTATGCAGTTTCATTTGCCGTGTTACATCGTCTACACTTTCTGGTTCTTCCTGCCGTCCCTCCAAGGCCGTGAAGATGTTCTTCTGCAGCTGAATGCAGCAGGGAAAACCGCCAGTGGTCCATTAATGGAGATGTGTAAGAAGGAAACTCGATGATTTTCTTTTCCTTTAGTACAACCTTCCCATAGTGCATGTCTTGGGACCATTCCATTTCTAGTTGTCTCATTGTGTTCTTGGGTAGGGCTTTGATGTTTTTATGCAGAGGGAGGACGCTTATGAGTCTTTTTAGTTGGCAGTGACTCACGCTATCGAAGGCCTTCTCAAAGTCGTACCATGCAGAATATATTTTTGCTCTGCTTAACCTTGCTCTTTGCATTATCGACTTGTCCACCAGCATTCCGTGAATTGACGTTTTTTCTCGCAAGTTGTTCCTTTGGGATTGCCCACTCTGGGAGATTATCTTCCAGGGTCTTAGTAACCAGTGCAGTGAGCATCCTGTAGTCACTATTCAGCAGTGCTATTGGCCTGTTGTTCGCTGGGTAGTTGGAATCGCCTTTTTTATGGTTCCAGTTATGGAAGGTCCGATGAAGATGTTCTGAAATGAGGGACTCCTGCATTCGGTCTTCATATCCGGGAGAACTTGTGTGAATTTGGAATTTTGCAATCACATATTCAGGGCTGGAGTCTCTGTCACTTCGTTTTTTTTCCCGTACAGAAGAAAGTTGCCACTTTCCCCACCTCTGGTATGCATGGTTGCATCTGTGTCCCTCTCCAGGTGTATGCCCAGATATTTGTATCAGTTCATTACTTTTCTTGCATTCAGCTCAAGTCCCAACTCTCTGGCACTCCTTTCTAGTTCTCGGGTTACTGTCTGAAGCCCTTTCTTTGTTGCGTTGTGACAAATGTCATCAATGAATGCCAGCAGTTGGAATCTTCCCGAGGTGTCTTTTATTACTTTTTTGTTAGTCCTGAGATGCATAATGCTACAGGCTGAATAGGATAAACATTTTTTTTTATGTATATTGGTCTGGTTTTTTCTGTTCCCACTCTCACTCGGATGGACCATTGCTGAATCAGTGGTTTGATAAGTGCCTCCTATTATGGTGATGCGGGAGTGCTCCTATTAGCCGAAGAGCGTTTTGTTCTACTCATTCGTGCCTGTTGTCTTCAGCAAGGAATGGAGCACCATCTTCGTCTTCTCCCTCACCATCTGTTCTGCAATATTTGCCACATCATTAAGAATATATACGAAGATGCAAGCATACAAATAAAGCTGGCCGACGGGACGACGACAAACCCCATAATACTGCAAACTATTCACCCTTGTATCAGAAGACATTTCTGAGAAACTAAATCAGGACACCAAGGCTATAAACATCGATGGAGTGTATTTAAACCATCTCTGATTTGCAGAAGACATAATCTCAATAGCAAACAACATTCAAGACTTAAACCAAATGCTACAACAACTGAATGACGTATCTGCAACTGTAGGCCTCAAAATGAACTATATCAAAATAAATATAATCAGCCAGGATCAGACAAATGTAACAATACACAACCACGAGATAAAAAAGAAGAACACAACTAACATCCTGAAAAATAATTCTATTCCTACAAACCTCCAAAGGAAAGTATACGAAATCTGCATACTACCAATGTGTACCTATGGATAAGGGACCATGCCCCTCACTAAGAAGTCTATTAAAACATTGCAAAACAACCCAGAGGGCAATGGAGCGAAATATGCTCGGAATATCAATAAGGGACAAAATTAGAAACACAGAGATAAGATTTAGAGCGAAGGTCAGAGATATCGTGTAGGAGATTGCAAGTTTGAAATGGAGATGGTCTGGCTAAGTGGCCAAATACGCCGACGATAGATGGACACGAAGAATCCTAAAATGGAGACCAAGCGAGACAAAAAGAAGCATGGTATACCTCAGAAGAGATGACATGAAGGCAATAGCGATCAGGCAGTGGATGAGATTAGCGAGAGATAGAGAAGGATGGAAACCATTGGGAGAGACCTAGATTCAAGAATGGATAGATAACGGTTGAAGAAGAAGAGAGAAGAAGTTGGTGTTCAGAACTAGCCCTATCTCCTCACCACATTTCCTCAGCTCGTCTTTGACCACCCTCAGACCTTCTTTTTTCAGTTTCGCATGGCTTTTATGTCATTCATGATTACTAAAAGATCAAATTTCCCTCTGGTGTTTTTGATGGCATGTGGGTCCGATTTCATATGTTCAATGATGCACTTAACTAAGCAGGGGGCTTCTGAGTCACCCTGGCATAGGCTTCTCTCTTTTTGTGTATATGAAGACGTTTCCTTCGTTACGACTTGCACAGCTCCATTGTTCTCTTGAGAAGGCCCTTGATGGTTTTGTGCAGTTGCAGCACGCTTATCATTTTTTTCAGTTGTCGATGACTTATGTTGTCAAAGGCTTTCTTGAAGTCATACCAGGCGGTATAATGTTTACTTATGTTGCTCTATTGCTTTATTGACCAGCATACCCTGGATGGTGAGCCAGACTTCTTCCCTTGATGGTAGTACGTTGGGGCAACAACAAAATCGTGGTCTGTCAACGGGTTTCTCCATCCACCCCTCTAAAATTGGGCAAAGCTCTCCTGTACCTCTCGCATGGGTGTGATTTGATGTAAACTCCACTCTTGATTATGTGAATTTTTGTCTCAACCTTGATCGACTTCACACCCACTCCCCCTCTACTGACTGGAAGGTATACATGGTCGTTTGATGTCGTTTTCCCCTTCATGTTCTCCACTAGTATTTTTCGCACCTCCTTATCAACATCTCGACATTTCTTTAGAGTTATGGCTCTCTTCTCATCAGGATACAGATTCCCATAATATAGATAATGTTGGGTATTACGGTGGTGTTGTACTGATCGGCCTTCTGTGGGGTTGTTAGCGGTGATTCACAGACCTCCTTTGATGTCTTTAACGCCTTGATTTTTATGGTTGCATAGTTTTTGTCTGTGTCTCTTTCCAGTTGCTCTATGCCTAGGTATTTATACCCATTCCTCACTTCTGGTAAGAATCCCCTCCTCATCTTGGTCATCCGTTCTGCTGTACGTTCCACATTTTTCCGTGTTCAGCTGGAGTTCCAATTTATTCGCACTGCGTTCTAACTACACGTGATTGTTTGTAGTACTTTCTTGGTTGCAGTAAGACATTTGATGTCATCCATAAACGCTAGTATTTGGAATCATCCCGCAGTGTCTCTGTATATTCTCTTGCTGGTTTTCAGGTGCATGATTATAAAAGCTGTTAATATGATAAACAGAAGTGGGCTTATTAAGTCTCTCTGATATAGTCCTCTCTGTATGCAGATGGGCTTGGTCTCTTGTTTCCCCACTCTTACTCTGATTGACCACTGCTTCATCAGTTTCTTAGTGGGTCCTTCATGTTCCGATGTAATGGAAGTGTTCCTATTAGCCTTTTCAGTTGCCGATGGCTGATGAAATCGGAAGCCTTATGGAAATCGTACCATGCAGAATTTTGTTTTTTCCTGTTCATGTGCGCCTTCTGTGTCAATGACTTATCCGTCAATGGTCCTTGCATGGGCTGTTCCCCATAAATTCTTCCTTGCTAATTGTTCTACAGGCACAGCCCAATCAGGTAAATTGAATCTTAGGATGGATGTTATTGTGGCTGTCAGTATTTTACAATATGTATTTAAGAGAACAATTGTTCTGTAGTTTGATGGGGATTTCTGGTCTCCTTTCTTATATATTAAGGTGGCTTCACCTCAACTGTCTGTTTCCTGTAGCGGGTATCTCCTCAGCAACGTATAAGTCACCAATTTTGTGAGGTCGTTCCTGCGGAGTCAGGTATCTTGTAGATATATTTAGGTATACAGTCCTCTCCAGTATTGTTTGTAGTACTTTCTTGGTTGCAGTAAGACATTTGATGTCATCCATAAACGCTAGTATTTGGAATCATCCCGCAGTGTCTCTGTATACTTTCTTGCTGGTTTTCAGGTGCATGATTATAAAAGCTGTTAATATGATAAACATTAGTGGGCTCTCTGATATAGTCCTCTCTGTATGGAGATGGGCTTGGTCTCTTGTTTCCCCACTCTTACTCTGATTGACCACTGCTTCATCAGTTTCTTAGTGGGTCCTTCATGTTCCGATGTAATGGAAGTGTTCCTATTAGCCTTTTCAGTTGCCGATGGCTGATGAAATCGGAAGCCTTATGGAAATCGTACCATGCAGAATTTTGTTTTTTCCTGTTCATGTGTGCCTTCTGTTTCAATGACTTATCCGTCAATAGTCCTTGCATGGGCTGTTCCCCATAAATTCTTCCTTGCTAATTGTTCTACAGGCATAGCCCAATCAGGTAAATTGAATCTCAGGATGGATGTTATTGTGGCTGTCAGTATTTTACAATATGTATTTAAGAGAACAATTGTTCTGTAGTTTGATGGGGATTTCTGGTCTCCTTTCTTGTATATTAAGGTGGCTTCACCTCAACTGTCTGTTTCCTGTAGCAGGTATCTCCTCAGCAACGTATAAGTCACCAATTTTGTGTGGTCGTTCCTGCGGAGTCAAGTATCTTGTAGATATATTTAGGTATACAGTCCTCTCCAGTGGCCTCCCAGGATGTGCTCTTCTTGAGGCTTTCTTCCACCATTCTCTTTATGTCTGCTTCATTAAATTGATCATTTTAGGAGTTTTCTGTCATCGTTCCTTGTAACTTTTTCAGCATTTCGTCCAAGCAAGGTGTCGTTGCTGTTGTCTTCGATGAATTTTTCTACATCTTGGATGTTCAAGGGTTCAAGGGCTTTGTTGTTTTGTTCTTTTAATTTCGTGATTTTGGATTCCGTCAATTTGTTTTCGGGTTGGTTGTTTTTTCCTTTGGTTGAAGTATGTCTAGGTGCTATTTAGACGATTGCTCCATTCTTTTTTCTACAGCGCTACATATTTTTCTCCTGTTTTTTCATGACAGTGTGTCAGGAGTCTCCATTCCAGCAGCGTTCGTTTTCAATTTCCTCTTGAATCACATTAATTTGTGCATTTTAAGAAATATATAAATATGCTTATGAACTTCTGCTTCTTAAGCTACTGATATATTCAATAATTGTTTGATGAATTCAATTGTAGAACATGTCCGGCTACTTGATATACCTGACCATT
Source organism: Adalia decempunctata (assembly GCA_951802165.1). Lineage (NCBI taxonomy): Eukaryota > Metazoa > Arthropoda > Insecta > Coleoptera > Coccinellidae > Adalia > Adalia decempunctata. The sequence continues at coordinate 23,136,768 of OX637696.1, read as the reverse complement.
TTGATCATATGGATTTCTGTTTCCACTTCAGTATCCCGAAACTCCCACTTTTTTTCATCTGGGTATATGTTGCCCATGATGTAAATGACGCTGGGTATGACATTGATATTATGCAGTTGGGCTTTCTGCGGAGTAGTGAGTGCTGACTCATGGATTTGTTCTGCAGTTTTAATCGCCTTTACCTTACTGTTTCGTAGTTGGTGTTTGTGTCCCTTTCTAATTGCTCTATTCCCAAGTACTTGTACCTGTTTTTTATGGCTGGTAGGAAGAGAGTTTCGTCTTCCTCTTACGGCTCCGCTACTCTGCTATATATTCTAAACTTCTTTATTCAGTCTGAGGCCTAGTTTGACTGCACTCCGCTCAAGTTCTTGGGTTAAGATTTTTAGTCCCCTTTTCGATGAGGTGTGGAATTTTAGATCGTCCATGAATGCTATTATGTCAAACTTTCCGCAAGTGTCTCTCAGTACCCTCTTGTTGGTTTTCACATGATGTGGTATATTTTCAGTAAGCATGATAAAAAGTAGCGGGCTGATTGTATCACCTTGGTACATTGCTCTTTTGATGTAGATGGGATTGGTTCTCTTTTTTTTTCTACTCTCACTCTTATGGTCCACTGTGTCAGGAGTTTCCTCAGAAGGTTCTTCATCTTGATATTCAGGGGAAGCACTCCTATCAGTTGTCGGTTGCTGATGCAATCATAGGCTTTGTGGAAGTCATACCATGCAAAGTAGTGCTTTTTGGGGACATGAGTGCCCGCTGCGTGATTGATTTATCAATCAGAAGCCCCTGAATAGTCCCGCATACATTTTTCCTTGCCAGTTGTTCTACAAGTATGACCCACTCAGGTAGGTTTTTCCTCAACATAGCTGTTATGGTGGCTGTCAGGATCTTGTAATCTGTGTTCACTGTTCAGGAGGGCAATTGGTCTGTAGTTTGCAGGGTTGTTTTCGTCTCCCTTCTTATAAACAAGGATGACTTCTGCTCTGCAGTCCTTTTCTTAGATTCTGTACCTACCCAGAATTGAGTCTGAAACAAAGGATATAAGATATTTTTTTTGCAGACGAAAGGATTTTGTATATATAGTTTGGAATGTTATCTTCCCCAGGGACCATTCACGGCGAGCTCGCTTCAAGATTCTCATCAACGATGTTTTTGATGGTTTCCTCCTCCAGTTATCCATCAAACTGCAACCTTGGTGTGCAGCGTTGGTATTTCTTTAGCAGCTCGTTCAGGCAAGGTGTTGATTCTGGTGAAGAAGTTTTCTACATTTTCAACGTTTTTTGGTCTGATGTTTGCCTTTATTTGTATTGTTCTGATGGTCGGCGATTCTCTGAACTTTGCGCGAAGATTTTTTATCAAGTGCTTTTTCTATTGACCTCATTATTGTTTTTTCAATTCGGTCTTGGTTAGCTTTAATGTATCGTTTGGTTCTCATACCTAGTTTCGTCATTTGTTTTGCCTCATTTTTCGGGTCTGTTCCGAATTTTCCTGCTATCCAGCTCAGAATCTTCTGCGTTTTTGAGTTGTGTTCCTGCAATCTCTTTAGTTTTGCTTCTGTTCTTTCGATTTGAAGTTCTTCTTCAGGGTGTTCCTTACGTAGATTCCTGTACAGTATATAAATCTTCTTCCCTAATTTTCCTGTTCAGTTCTGTTTATACTGTAACTTATATTCTAACTGGTTGATCTTGCCTTCAAGTATTATAACCATTGCCACTCGAAATCTGACAGAATTTTTGGTGTTCACGGCGAGTTACTAAATTACGCTCTACTCAAATAAAAAACAGAAAAAAAGGGCCAAACCAAAAGGATTAAAAACTCTCTTCTCGTAGGTCACTCAGTCATCATTTCTATTGTGAAACTATATCCTTAACTATGTTATTCATGTTTCTTGGATTGAGAAAATTCATTTACCATCAATCTTATTTCATTTATTCAGCGTCAATATTTTAAAATTATTGTTATTATTAAATGTTGATTCCAATGCTTTTTTTATTGGTACTACATAAAAATACAGTAAATCTAGTGGTCCAAGTGAACCTGACAAATTTCCGTGCATTCCATATACAGGATGTCTCAGAATTGATGAAAAAGATAGATGGATTTCAATTCTAACCACATTTTTAATTTAGGAACTACAATATACAATTGGGTTGAAATTAGGTGATGAGCTGTATAATAACGACTCCTAAGTGTATACACAAATTTGTGGAGATTTTGTGTATTGCATAAAAAAGTCAAAATCGAAAAGAAGGGATATTAAATATTTCGATCTCCAGTTTTTCCGTATGGGTTTTATGGCAGTCAGAAGAATTTTTTTTTCTGCCAGTGTCTTCAATGAAGTTGGTTTCTCTTCAAGACTTTGGGCGCATTTCAACATACAGTGGATTAGGCCTACTGGGGATACCACTTAAAAACAAAACGCGCCGAGCACTCTACCTACAGGGTGGTGTGGAAACGAGTGCATTAACTATCGCGTTCATATTTCCTTGGCGGAATTGGTTTATTAAAAAAAAAGCGGAACAAGATTCACCTATAATTATACCGAAGTTGAGGCAGTACGGGCCAAAGAAACATTGTGGCAAACTAAAAACTGAACAAACATTCATAGCCGTGTAGATGACGCCAAGAAAGTCATTTTGGGCTCATGACTTATGCCCCGTTTTCGAAGCATGAGCGAGATATATGCCTGACATTTGAAATGACGGTTTTTGGTCACATTTCAATATTTTTTAGTATTCAATTCAATTATTTAGAATTCCGACGAAAAAAATTTCAAAATGGCGGAAAACCTGCAAGGTTGGAATTTCTCATTCCCGCTTGCCAATTTGGAGAACATTTTTCATCGTATTCGATTTTCTAAGATTAGCATTGGGTGCACATATTACAAGCCCTTCAGATAGCCTATGCAAAGAAACAGACGAGCTACCCTCATCACTACGCCGACATCTGCTACAGCTGACATACTCTGCAAGGATATCTGGCGATACCCAGAACCCAATCCAAAATCAAACAATAACCCAGAATTACAAGCAATCATACCAAAACAATGAAAACCTAATACCCCCGCTATATTACCTGGTAAACAACTCATTGCCATCTTCTTTTCCCTCGACAATTACATATAAAGAACCAAATCATCCACCCTGGACCACTAAGAAACTCAATGTCAACCTACATCTCACAAAGTACAGAAAAAATGAAACTCCAAGAGAAATTCTACAACAACGCTTCAGAGAGATGATTTCATATTATGAAAACAGCCAAATAATATACACAGATGCAGCTAAGTCGCCTGAAGGAGTTGGATGTGCCTATTGTTCTACCGCAACATTACAAATGTACAAACTCCCAGAAGATTGTTCCATCTTCACCGCCGAACTTATAGCAATACAAAAAGCTATCGAATATGCTGTTGCCCAAAGCTTTCGCAACCCAATTATTTGCACCGATTCTTTGAGCTCTTATGGGCTATTATGAATATGTACTCCAAAAATCCAATCGTCAACAACATCTCAGACATAATAAACCAAAACCAGGCACCAACTGAAATATCACTGATATGGATACCATCTCATTCAGGAATCGAAGGCAATGAGGAAGTCGACACATATGCAAAAAAGCCGTATCCGAAGGACAACCTATGGAAATCATGACTACGTACGACCTAAGCACTAAATTCAAAAACAAAATAAAACTGAAATGGGCTACTGTATTCCGCCACCGAAGATCGAAACTCTCCCTCATTGCACACTCTACCACCAAATCCCATCCACTCATGACAAGAAGAAATGAACTTGTGACCCCGAGAAGACTTCGTATTGGTCATACACGTTTCACCCACTCATACTTACTGAAGAAAGAACCCTCACCACAGTGCAGTTCATGTAACGTACAAATAACAATTAAACACATATTAACAGAATGTCCTCTTTATGAAAAACAAAGGAAATCCTGCGTAGTCAGCCCAAAAATTGAAGAAGCCCTTAACATCAGCAGACCAGAAAGTTTCAACACAATATTGTTCTTTAGAACAATTGGTATCAAGATATAATATTGCATTGAATTTATTTAATGCTTTCTCTTTCTTCAAAAAATAATATTTTAAGTGATATGTAAAATTTACTGTTCCAAAACCGCTAATGACCTAGTTGTCGAAGCGGAAATCTTATAAATAAATAAGATTTTCTGTGAAAATCTGTTTCCAAAATTCTAACTCAAGTTTTTTGCATGCCTTCAGTGAAAAAAATTTAATCCAAAATTGTTGCAATCTTTGAAGGTTGAACTGTCTTTCATTCTAAATGCTGATGTTTAAAACAGAATGAGAAAATATTCATTGGTTTTCATAACTTTTATTCTAAGAACTGGAAGCCTCACGACGCAGAATGACCCGGATAGAGTTATGAATTTATAAACGGAAAAAACTTTTTTCAAAAATTTTGAAATTATAAACCACAAATTTTTTCCCAAAAATCTTTGATGAGGATCGAACTTTTTGGTTTATAAATTCATATTTCTATCCGCGTCATTCTGCCAACACTTCAGCACAATTTTGGCCTTCGTAAGGTCTCCAGTTCTGTGAATAAAAATGATGAAGTACATACATATTCCGAGCGTCATCTTTGGAAGTCTACAAAAAAAACCAATGAATATTTTTTTATTCTGTTTTCACATCAGTGCTAAGAATGAAAGATTCCAACAATGTTGTGCTGAAGACATGTAAAAGAAATTGAATTAGAATTTTGGAAAAGATCTTTCACGAAAAATCTTAGAAAATGAAATACGTTGAAATAATGCATTCCAAATTGGCCACCGAGAAAAAAAAGTCCACCTTGCAGGTTTTCTGCCATTTTGAATCTCAGTATTTTTTAAGGCTCATTTAATTTTGTGGTGTAGGTTTCTGAAAAAAATTCAAAATGGCGGAAAGACTGCAAAGGTGGAATTTTTTTTCCGGTTGCCAATTTGGTAAGCATTATTCAACGTATTCGATTTTGTAAGATTTTTCGTAAAACATTTTTCCAAAATTATAACTCAACTTTTTTATCATGTCTTCAAAAAAAAAAATTCACCCAAAATTGTTGGAATATTTCATGGTTGAACTATCCTTCATTCTAAATACTGATGTGGAAACAGAATGAAAAAATATTCATTGTTTTTTTTGAAGCCTTCCAGAAATTACACTCCGAATATGTACTGGCAGCCACTTAGCACAATTTTTACTCTAATAAGGCCTCCAATTCATCCAATAAAAATGATGAAAGTACATTCGCTCGTTCTGTTTGTATGCATTCTTTATAAATAAAGACCGTTATTATTATTATTATTATTATATTCCGAGCGTTATCTTTGGAAAGCTACAAAAAAAAAACAATGAATATTTTTTCATTCTGTGTTAACATCAGTATTTAGAATGAAACCTAGTTCAACCATGAAAGTTTCCAACCATTTTGGGTAATTTTTTTTTGTTGAAGACATGTAAAAAAAGTTCAAATTTGGGCAAAAAACTTTTCACGGAAAATCTTAGTAAATCGAATACGTTGAAATAATGCTTTCGAAATTGGCAACCAAGAAAAAATTTCAGCTTTGCAGGTTTATCGCCATTTTGAATTGTGACCGGAAACCGTTCTTTCAAATGTCACGCATAACTTACCACAGTTATCAGAATATTGCTCAAAGTTGACATTGAACACCCTGTAACTCGCTAATGCTTTGAAAATGAGGTATATGTCATAAAGCAATGAATTTCTCGGCTATACAGGGTGTCCCAAGATGTTCCAAACAGCCAATATCTCGGCTCTCAGACAAGGTAGGAATTTAAAACAAATAGTTTTTCAACTGGCAACAGAAACTCTACCAGTATCCGTCGTTAAAGTTCTGTTTCTAATTAATTACCACCCCTGAAAAAACTACCCCCAGATATTTTTTTCAAATGGCACCCTTATATTTTTCTTACTCTAAACGATTTCTTAGTGAAAGAAGAAATATGTTAGAACAATTTCTCATTATTTTACATAAATTCAACCCTCAAAAAAAAATAATTATAATTTCCGGCACATTCACCATTTTTCTCAGTCCATTCTCTCTCTATGTCTATGTTCTATACTCAAAGATTGCCACCGAAAACAATGCCAGTTTTCAAAATAAAATAAGTTGTCAATTTAACAAAATTGTTGTACCTGTCGACATGTTCTTTAGGGGTATAAGTGAAAAACTGAAAGACATTTTCAGTATTTGTGAAACAGTACAACAATTTAGTTGAATTGATAACTTATTTTATTTCGAAAACTGACATTGTATTCGGTGGCAACCTTTGAGTATAGTATAGAATATAGACATAGAGAATGGACTGAGAAAAATGGTGAATGTGTCGAAAATTATAATTATTTTTTTTGAGGGTTGAATTTATGTAAAATGATGAAAAATATTTCTTCTTTCACAAATAAATCGTTTAGAGTAAGAAAAATATAATGGTGCCATTTGAAAAAAATATCTGGGGGTAGCTTTTTCAGAGGTGGTAATTAGAAACAGAATTTCAACGACGGATTCTGGTAGAGTTTTTGATGCCATTTGAAAAACTTTTTGTTTGAACATTAATAGATAGATAACTTCCTTGATTAATATATTCAAAGTGTAGTTGACAGGAACTAGGAATCGGGAATGAATTAACAGACCTCAGCTAATGCCGACGTTTCGCAAATATATTTTTGCTTCTTCAGGGCAAAGCCAAACTATGTTCTCCCCAAGGTGCAACCATGAACAACCAACCAGAAAAACATCGAGAAATTCGGAAGAACTCGTTCATAACATAAACTTCAAAATACAACATCAACCGTTCAATCAGCGAAAGACAACTGCGAAGAAAAAATATATTTGCGAAACGTCGGCATTAGCTGAGGTCTGTTAATTCATTCCCGATTCCTAGTTCCTGTCAACTACACTTTTTGTTTGAACTTTCTACCTTGTCTGAGAGCCGAAATATTGGCTGTTTGGAACATCTTGGAACACCCTGTATCTGTATATGGTAGTCTAGTTTATGGTGGAATAACCTGTATGTGTTTGTCCAGTTTGTCCAGTTTGTGGTGAAACACCCTGTATGTATCGTGTTCGTCCAAAGGTCTTTCGTTGCGACAAATAGTCACCTATAAATATAGGATTTGCAGAAACCAGAAATATCGGCATTCGTTAAATTAATTATACAGGGTGTTTCTGAATTGATGCGAAAGATTTCAACAGGTGATTCCTTGTTCAAAATAAAGGGCAGTTTGTTATATAATTGTTGGGCCGGAAGTCAAACGTTACTCGTTAGGGGTATATCGCGGTTCAAAGATGACGGAAAAATGAAATTAAAGAAAAACTCAGGCAACGACTTGGATAGAATTAAATTCGGATATCCTGGTTTGGTTAGAAACTTTTCATTTCTTTAATTTTTCTCGTGAAATATACCGTTTGGAAATGAAAGAATAAAATGTAAAGCATAACGTTTCGGGAAAGTCGATTTTTTCAGAACTGATTTACATTTTATTTTCTCATTTCAACGGTACATTTTTCGAGAAAAATACTGTTCAAAATTCACACATTTGTTTTCTTTTACCACAAAGTTTATACATAGGATGGGCTTATTTGGTTAAGAATAAGACCGAGATTTTCTGTGCTCTGTGCGATTCTGTAGCTGTTTCAAAAATCCCACAAGCATATACCTGCTCAGTTCTCCAAGATATCTGCCTTCAGTCGCATTGTTTTTACACGGCTTAGCTCGAAGCCCTTAACAAATACTTTCCACGTCGTCGGCCTTTAGTTCGCCACCCTTTATACAATTACAACGTGAATTCGTATGTGATAAGAACTTTTACCCTCCACAACTTTTAGTTTGAACAACCGTAAGTACCATTTCTTCAGTATTTGCTTTGTGGTATTTATTTTCAATTCTATCAAACAGCCATTTTTTTCTTCAATTCTCTTAAGAATTGGTACAACAGTCCATTTCTTCTCTCCAAGAGTGCTCGTGTATATTATTCAAATACAAGAGATGAAAAAGTTTCTAACCGAACCAGGCTATCCGAATTTAATTCTAACCAAGTCGTTGGGTAAGTTTATCTTTAAATTTAGTTAACAAAAAGTGTAGTACACTACTACTTCAACCCCTCCACTCATTCTCAGAATATGAAGAAATATCAAGAAAGTGTGTTTTCAATTTTCATAATCGTAATATGTACTCCATACAATATAATCATTCTATAGCTCTTCGTTTTTAAGATTAAAACTAAAAACATCAATTTTCCGCCATCTTTGAACCGCGATATCTCCACAACGTTTGACTATTGACCCAACATTTATATGACAAACTACCCTTTATTTTAAACAAGGAATCACCCTTTGAAATCTTGCGCATGAATTCAGAAACACCCTGTACATGCTGAACCAATATGCACCAATAAATGCGTAAACGTCTTATGAAATATTCACTTTGTGTCCTCCCAATCGAGAAATAAAGAAAAAAGTCATATTACTTTCCTGATTTCAGGTTTTCTTTTCACCATAGGGGCTTTTATGACATGTATTTTTTAATCGAGGGCATTTAACAACTCATACACTTTTTTCTGTTTCTGTTCTATGTCAGATAATCATAATAGATTCACGCACAAATGCTTATAGGTTGATATCTACTTGTGTACAATTCTCAATTATCAATCATCATTAAAAAGCCAGTTTGCATGGACAAAGTTAGTTGAACCGAACTGCCCGCCTTGGGCGAGTTATAAATAAATCTGACAGATGCAACCTTATAAGGTAGACTGTTCAGCTTTCACCGTAATATAGTTAAACAATTCCTTCAATGAGATCTTTCAAATTTACTGGGTACATACACGGTAGCTGTTCGTGCTCATCTTTCGAATGATAATTTCAGTTCCTATCAAGTGGTATGTTTAATTCAAACCCTTCTCTTCGGTGGATTCTAAAATTTGGTTTTGCAATGAAAAATGTATTTTTTTTAAATAAATTATCGCATGTTTATTTCATTATAAAGAGGAAAATATGCCGTTAATAATGGTAAATAACAACAGCCAAATGACCAACACGACTACAGGACCATATCCTTTAATGAAATTTTCCATAACAAAATAGCAAAGTGGCTGCCCTACGTCCTCGATAGCCTCAAGAATTATATCTTTGAGGTCTTGAATCGACACTATGCTCTTGGCGTAGACCATCTCTTTCACATGGCCCCAAAGGAAGAAGTCGCAAGGTGTTAAATCACAAGATCTCGGTGGCCAATTGTGATCACCTCTTCGAGAGATGACACGGCCAAGAAACTCTTCCCGTGAAACCCGCTGGACCATACACGGCACCAAACGTCACACGTTGAGGATAAAGAGGCTTTTCAACAACAACTCTTGGGTTTTCCCAGCCCCAGATGCGACAATTTTGCTTGTTGACGAAGCCACCGAGATGGAAATGGGCCTCATCACTTAAGATGATTTTTCGATGGAATTCCGGATCATTTTCATGCATTTCAAGGACCCAATCAGCAAAGACAGAGTTATTGATGATCGTCAGGCTTGAGTTCTTATGTTAACTGACTTTTATAAACCTTCAGACCCAAATCTTTATGCAAAGTATGGTGTAATGATGAGGTTTTTGGAATGCCTGATTCCAAAGAACGACAAGGAATGGACAAACCTGGGGTTTCTTCAACACTTTCGGCTACAGCAGCAATATTCTCGGCCGTTCCTGAGCGACGTGCATGGGTTTCATTCTTCACATCACTAACTTGCCCCAACAGCTCATAGTTTTCCACCCATTTCTGTATTGCGGTTCGACAACGTGCTTCACGACGACCCAAAAATGTTCGAGTTTTACGAACCGTCTCCACCAAATTTTCACCATTTTTATTTATTAAAAGCTTTTATTTAACTTGTAATGTATGTATGTTCGGGTGGAATCTTGCTACTCAATTTTGAAACAGATATCTTCAACCGATTGAGCTGAAATTTTGTATACACGTTTGATTTGGATGACAATACACGATAAACTTTATGACGTCATTCTATATCCAATATGGCGTCATTCTATATCCAATATGGCGGACCATACAAGATGGCGGAACAGTTATTTCATGCGCTTCTACAATATGGGTATCAAATGAAAGGGCTTGTTGAGAGTAACTCGAAAAATTATGTTGACGTCATTCAAAATCCAATATGGCGTATTATCCAAGATGGCGGAATAGTTATTCTTTATGCACTTCTGCAATATGGGTATCAAATGAAAGGGCTTGCTAAGAGTAACTCAAAAAATAAGGTTGACGTCATTCTTAATTCCAATATGGCGGAACATCCAAGATGGCGAAATAGTTATTTTTTTTATGCACTTCTACAATATGGGTATCAAATGAACGGGCTTGTTGAGAATATTTAGAAATAACTAAAAAGTGAAAAATAAAACAAGCAGAAAAAACTTTTTGAAAAAAGCTTTTATTTAAATGCTCTAAAAATATAGAATGAAATTTTCCTTTAAAATTTCAACTATCAACTCATAACCTCATTATACACAATTTATATGATCATAAAAGCTTGTCGCTCGATTTACTTGTGTAAATAAACTAGTACCTATTCAATTGAGTATCTTAATCTGCTAAATGCAATTTTTTTATATATCAGTTTAATTAAATTAGTTATTTGTAATGCATTTCTACAATACCTATGGGTATGAAATGATAGGCCTTGTTGAGAGTAACTAGGCAAGTAATATGGCGGAATAGTTATTTATATGCACTTCTGCAATATGGCTTGCCGATAATAACTCAGAAACCTAGCCAGCGATAACTAAAAAGTAAAAAATAAATTAACACCAAAAAAACCTTTTTCAAAAAAAGCTCTTATTTGAATGCTCTAAAAAGAACAAAATAAAATTTTCCTTTTAAATTTCAACTATCAACTTATAAACCTCATTTCACACAGTTTATATGATCATAAAAGCTTGTCGCAAGGTTTGCGTAAGCACCTATAAGTATTCAATTAAACTGAAATTTGAAAATCAAGTTACTCAATTAAATTGGTCCTAGTTTATTCACACAAGTAAATCGCCCGACAAGCTTCTATGATCATATAAATTTTGTATAATGAGGTTATACGTTGATAGTTATAATTCCAAAGGAAAATTTTATTTTCTTCTTTTCAGAGCATTTAAATAAGAGCTTTTTTTTAAAAAGGTTTTTGTGCTTTTAATGTATTATAGTGAATTTTAATAACTTCAATGCGTTGTTGAAGCGTGTATCGTTCCATTTTTATTAATGGCGTAGTTTCATCTCGTGAAATGTCAAAAATTGAAAGCTGACATCTACCGAAATAGCGGGCTATTCAAAAAATAACATCTCTTATTGGAAAACTCCTTAAGTCGATGCGAGTGAAAACAGCCACAATCTTTGTGAAATTAACTTAAATGTTTCATACCTTTGACAAGGATATTTGATATTATTTTCTCGTTTCTCACTTATAGCGAAACGTTTTTCGTGAGCTATAAGGAACAGATTTTCCTTCGAACACTGTGTACTTCGCAGACAATTTTTCTGGTACTCACGGTCAAATTCCTCGAATATAGAACGAATTATAGATGTCGAGGCTAGCCTAAAATTCGAATGCTCCATCTGCATCTCGTTGGATGTCTGTAACGAATCAATTAACAGTTACCATTGCGTCAATGTTACAGGTGGGAGGAAATTGTGAATTTTGCAAGAAATCCGTTATGTCGTGATACGATTGTGCAAGGAAAACATGGCCGTGCTTCAGTGCACACGATCCGCGTCCACACCTTCCGCGGACGACACGAAAATGTTCGAACAGAATAGAAACCAACGCCTGGATGGACTTGGCTAGACAAGGTTCATCAAACATCGAAGGGTTTTCCAATAAGCGGTGTTATTTTGAATAGCCCGCTTTTTCGGTAGATGTCACTTTCGAAGTTGTCATTTTTTGACATTTGATAAGTAGAAACGACGCCATTATTGAAAATGGAACGATACACGCTCCAACAACGCTTTGATATCATTAAAATTCACTAGAAATGCTGAAAATTTGGCAGAGACGCTTCGTAAAACTCTTTGGGTCGTCGAGAAGCACCTTGTCGAACCCCAATACAGATATTGGAGGAAAAATCTGAACTGTAGAGACAAGTTAGTGAATAAAACCCGTGCAGTTCACTCAAGAACAGCCGAGAATTTTGCTGCTGTAACTGAAAATGTTTTAGAAAACCCAGGTTTGTCCATTCCTCGTCGTTCCTTGGAACTAGGCATTCCATAAACGTCATTACTCAGTATTTTGCATAAAGATTTGGGTCTTAAAGCTCACAGAGTTCAGTTAACACAAGAACTCAAGCCGAAGGATCATAACCAACGTGGTGTCTTTGCTGATTGGGTCCTTGAAATGCATGAAAATGATCCAGAATTCCATCGAACAATCGTTTTGCACCTTAGTGGATTCGTCAACAAGCAAAATTGTCGCATCTGGGGCTCGGAAAACCCAAAAGTTTATTGAGTTTTTATTGTCGCAATTGGATGGTATTGATCTGGGCAACGTTTACTTCAACAAGACGGCGCTACGTGCCACACAAGCAACGAAATCATTGATCTTTCACGGGAAAAATTTATGTCTATACAGTTAGCAGTGCCACTTGCGAGAAAATCAATGAAACCTATTGCATTAATTGTCGAATAATTGTCGATAATTTGTCGTGAAAGAAAAAAAATGTCGCGTCCTTAGTTTTTTTACGGGGTGGCTTTGCTAACTTAACACAAAGTAAGCAGAATCACTTTTTCAATATCGACCGAATATCATAATTTATTAATATAACGATAGTGGATACATTCCACAAAACTCTACCAACAGATCTGTCATTTCGGTTTCACGAGGTAGGCTCCATTCAGGTAAGAGATATCGTAAGAAGACTCAAAAATAGTAAGGCGACAGATTATTATGGTCTTTCCACACAAATTCTTAAAGCCAATATAAGTTCTATTATCTCCCCACTTACTAAACTCATTAATCAATGTTTGATAACTGGTGTATTTCCGCAATGTCTGAAAGTGTCAAAGGTGGTTCCACTCTTCAAAAAGGGAGATCGAAAAGACGAGGCAAATTATCGCCCAATTTCTTTGGTACCCGTCTTTTCAAAAATCATTGAGACCGTTATGTCAGAGCAAATAAGATGAACTGAAGCCATTAACAATTTCATAAATTTGACTTTTGATTGTTTTGAACGGGGACAGCATTGTTACGCATCATTTGTTGACTTGTCTAGGGCATTCGACTGTGTCTCGCGAGACAAGCTCATTTTTAAATTAAGAAAATATGGATTTGAAGCGCGGGCGGTAGACTTGGTTGCTTCTTTTCTAACTGATAGGTGCCAAACTGTCTGTGTGAATGGCGAGTGTTCCGCGCTTAGGAATATGAATGTGGGAGTGGCACAGGGATCCAATTTGGGACCGGTTCTTTTTCTCGTTTTTATAAACGATTTACCGGACTATGTGCCGGAAGTAGATGTCATACAATTTGTGGATGACACTACCATCAAATTGGATTCCTACGACTTTGAATGTATACCCGACATGTCTCGCGCGTCGCAGTCGAGGGTTCTGGAGTGGTTTGGTGCCAATGGGCTAAGCATGAACCATACGAAAACTCAAAATATGCTCTTGAGTTTGAGGCATACAGGGGAACATCTCAGCACTGTTCACTCCGTGAGATTTCTAGGATTGCGACTAGATAATTCCCTTACCTGGGGTGCTCATGTTGATGACCTGTCGTCTATATTGAGTAAAAATATATTTGCTCTCAGGTGTCTTTCTTTCTCTCTATCCCGAAGTGTACTCCGGACGGTATATTTTGCGATGGTTGAATCAAGACTAAAATATGGAGTACTAGTATGGGGCAACTGTGCTTATAGGGAGGTAGTGTTCAGATTGCAGAGGCGTGCAGTAAGGATCTTGGGTGGTCTTGGCTACAGAGATTGTTGCAAACAAACTTTTAGAGATCTTAAACTTCTAACATTCCCTAGTATTTTCATCTTAGAAAATCTAATATATGTACATAAAAACAAAAATAATTTTCAATTACAATCAGATATACATGACTACAACACTAGGAACAGATCTCTCATAAGAAAGAATTTTTTAAGACTTAGTAAATCACAACGCTCTCCTGCCTTCTGTGCAGTGTCCTTGTACAATGTTTTGCCTTCATCTTTCAAGAGTTTACCTCTTGAACACTTCAAAAATAAGATGAAGGAGATACTGATAGGGAAGGTTTTTTATTCACTGGATGAGTATTTCGGTTGCAATTTTATTTGAGGTTGTCTTGGCTATATTTGCATTTTAAATTGTACCAGTCTGGCTTTTATGATATGAGAAAGTATTTAAATCTTTTATTCATTATACCATTGTAAATGTACGTATGTTTCCATATATGTATATATTATCTATTGACTTGTTTTATTACTTTATATAGTTTTAGTGTCTTTTGACTGTTCATTGTACATGTGAGTTACATATTTGAATTGATCTTACTTATTAATTTTGACTTGTGAAAGCATTCGTATTGTTATGCAATATCACCAATAAATTCTATTCTATTCTATTCTAAAAATGATTATAAATAATTGTCGAAGTCCATATGAAGTAAAAACACACCAAAGACTCATTCCTTCTAGTTTATTTTATGCTCTTTTCCGCGTGTGTTTTTCACTTTATACGGACTTCAACAATTATTCATACGTAAGCATTGTAATGATTTTTGATCTATATAGAGTGGTTCTGCTATCTTAATTCAAAGTTAGCAAAGCCACCCCGTAGAAAAAAATTAAGGACTTGACAAATTTTTATCTTTCACTTTTCAGGACGGGTATTCGACAATTAATGCAGTAGAAAAAAAGTCAATAATAAATGCGCTGTTGCCAAAGATGCGATAATTCCAGAAATAGCACGAAATCGCGGGAAAAGGGCGTTAAAGTGGGTGTTCAATGTAGTGTGCTTTTATTTCAAGTTGCATTTGAAAATGGTTTCACTTTGAAAACTGAAATTTTGTGGGTAAACTCAGAAAGGATTGGAGTTCTTGATGAAATAATTTTAGTCGCTTTCATTTCGAAAGTTAATTTTTATTCTTTCAAAAATAGAAGAAAATGAGCCAACTCATGATTCTGTTTTATTTCAACAGAAAGACCCATGAAAATAGTTCAACATCCGATTTCGTTCAGAAAAACAACTGGAAATACGGAATTGGCAGAGAATGGCCAAATTCAAATTTTGGCGGGAAAAAATTCCTGCTTTACCCACAAATTGACTAATTTCATAGTTCGGCGATTTTCGGATAGAGAGCGCCATTGTACATTTCATTCATAATCAGAGAGATATATTCATATAACTTGATAGTGATAATGCATGTATTGCATGTTCTATGGAGATATTCCATAAAATGGACGGTGGCGCCTCTATCGGCTGAGCTTTTCTACTCGCTTTGAACGCCGACCTTAAATAAACTCGAAGGAATGGGTTTTCTGTGTGTTTTTACTCTATATGGACTTCGACAATTACTCGAAAATTGTCGTATTTAAAAAGTATGGTTCTGCTAACTTCATGTCAAGTTGGCAAATCCACCCCGTTAAAAAGGACGCGACAAATTATTCGACAATTAATGCAATGGGTTTCATTGATTTTCTCGCCAGTGGCACTGCTAACTTTATGGCCATGAAAACTTTTCGGACCGTGTTATCTCTCGAAAAGATTATCACATTTGGCCATCGAGATCTTGTGATTTACCACCTTGCGACTTCTTCCTTTTGGACCCAGGTCGATTCAAGACCTCTGAGATGGAATTCGTTATGCTATCGAAGACATAGGGCAGCCACTTTGCGATTTGGTTATGGAAAATTTTATGAAAAGGATATGGTCCTCTAGTCGGGGTGATCAAATTTGACTGATGTTATTTTCCATTATTAACGGCATAGTGGAGTGCCTGGAGCATTCAAAACCGTAAAACCTCGGATTAGAGTTATAGTGAATGAAATAATATGATCGATGTGGGATATTGTTTTTTAAACTATAAATTGCAATGTTTACCAATTTTTTTTTGTGCAATCCATTTTTTCATTGTTTGAACAAATTATTATAAAAAATTAATGTTTGACCATATATTTTCACTTTAAACAGTAATTTTTTTGTATTTATATGTTGAATCTCACCTGAGTAGACATAAAGGAACATTTTTCAAAGATACCTGTGAATAAAAATACCAGTAGACATCTCGAACGTGGAGGGGAGAGCGGAGCGACAGCTGCTATGTACAATGGAATTTCTCGGCCAGTTCAATTATAAATGAAACGTACTCTATTGTGTACATTTAAAGAAATCATGTAATTAATTATGATCATGAGAAACAAATTATTAGTACAAAATCCGTTTATTTAAATATATAACATTGTTGTCAACATCAAATATTTTCTTCTACTTCTTCTATCTGTATAATGGGTGAAGTATTGGAACAACTATTTTCGCTGCACTGTAGACATGTTACACTGCAGTGTAAACCACTTTTTCTGCATCCACACGCAGCTCCACATCCCTTTTTGCAATTACAAAATAACATTTGTAATAAATTATCCGGAGCAGGTAATTGATTCATAGTTATTGGGATGTACATGTTATTGGAATACTTCCATCCCCAATTTTCAATAAGTACGTCATTTCCTAGCCACATCTGAATTCTTAGGTACACTCTTTTAAGGTGCTCAAACGCTACATCAGTTGTTGGAGTGATGACAAAAGAACACTTGTATTTTTGGCTGTTGCTTTTATGAAAGAATTGAACCTCAATGTATTCAAATCATGAGTGTTAGACGGAGCGCCATATAAACTCAAAATACATGCCACTCCTGCTTGCAATATATTATTGGGGTCTTCATTGATATTTTTGAATACTTTTACTGAGTCGTGTAAATCAATCCGTTTCTCAAAATTTTTGGCAAACTTAATTTTTCCTTTATTGAAAAATGCAAAAGTGGTGTCACAACCCGTAAAGGCATGTAAAAAAAGAATATGTTCTTTACAGTTTGGTAATGATTTTTCTAAACATTTCGATGAAAATATCTTCTGTTGAACTTTTCCTCGGGATGGTTTTAGAAAATATATTTCACGATCTTTATCTACCAATGCCGTTGATATCACTAAGACATCGATATCTTCTGAAAGTATAACAACATCTTTTGATTCCAAATTCATTGCCGTCTCAACAATTAATTTGTCGGCATCGCTTTCCGCTTGGCATGTAAATATATTGTTGTCTGCTAATTTAACTCTCAGCATTTCTATCAAGCGAATTTTATTTTTACTATTTGTCAAAAATTTATCTTGAGCAATTTTTGAAGGTATATGTCCATCAAATTCAATATCTGCACATTTATTTTTTAATGCACGATGATTCCGTTCGGCTGATTTAATACTATCTTTTTTATACCCATCAAATACCACATATGTGTTACTATTATAATTATTTTTCAAATATCTTACATAATGGTCACATATCATTGCAAACGTTTCATTTAATTGCCATTTACAACAATGTAGTAACTACATGCCTCCGTCAATAACATAAAAGAGATTTTCTGCCCTTTTTAAATTAATAGAAATTTCCGGAAATAATTCGTAAAATGTTGATTTTTTTGTTTTTCGCAGTTCACCATCTTCAAATACAGCAAGTGGATTTGGTGCCAATTCGTAATTCATATAATTTTTAAGTTCTTCGTCGGTTTTTTTTTAAACACAAATACGTTGAAACAGCAGTAATGGATCAACAGGAATAATCTCGTCATGAATTTTGATTTTGCTATTTTTCGCCAATAGAGAATTCATTTTATTTTTCCTTGACAATTTTAATTCACGTAAATTTTGTCCTTCTGTTTTTTTCATTGCCTTCAAACCTGCTTCAAAAGCATCGTAACAATTTATCTCTTTATCTCCAGTAATTCCAGTAGCAATAGACATTATAGCATCTGTATCAGGAAAAGGGCTGTGTTGCTTGAAGAAATCAACCAATAATTTAGGAGGATGAAAAATAGATGTTGGCCAATAAAAATGAAAAACTAGCCTGAAAGAGTTCAATTTAGGTTAGGTTATGTTGTGTTAGAAAAAGGGGTTGATCGTAGAGGGGTGAAAATTTAGGGTTATATGTATTTTTGTATGCCGTATCATAAAAAAATAAAAATAAAAAATTTTGTCCGAAAAAATTGAAAAAATAGTTAGGGGTGGACCATCCTTATCATTTAGGGGAATGAAAAATAGATGTTGGCAGATTCCCAGTCCTACCCGATATGCACACAAAATTTCACGAAAATCGGTCTAGCCGTTCCGGAGGAGTTCGGTAACAAAGATGCAGACAGGAGAATTTTATATATTAGAGATAATAGCAGCTGTTGCTCCCCTCTCCCCTCCACATTCGAGATCCCTACTGGTATTTTTATTCACAAGTATCTTTGAAAAATGTTCCTATATGTCTACTCAGGTGAGATTCAACATATAAATACAAAAAAATTACTGTTTAAAGTGAAAATATATGGTCAAACATTAATTTTTTATAATAATTTGTTTAAACAATGAAAAAATGGATTGCACAAAAAAAAATTGGTAAACATTGCAAATTATAGTTTGAAAAACAATATCCCACATCGATCGTATCAATTCATTCACTATAACTCTAGTCCGAGCTTGAATGCTCCAGGCACTCCACTAGCATTATAATGTAATAAACATCTGATCATTTATCTAAAAAATGGCATTTTTTTTGCATCTCAAAATATTGGATAGACCTTTATAATGGCGTGTTTATATGCATGTATTCAACTAAATCTTTCGTACATGATTTTTTCTTAGATGTTTCGCTAGAAATTTGTATGCTTCCGATTGAGCGATCTGGGCCCTTTCAACAACATATCTCACGATCCATCTTCCCTATTCAAACTGAATGGATTGAAAATTAACATCAACATCAATTTTATTCAATTTATTCATTACTCATATCAATGATCCTCTTGCTCGAATAAATAGTTCTCTCATCATAAATAATTTAAATGCGTCGAGATTAGTTCAAGTGTGAACTAAACTACGTTTTTTTATGGGTAATTTTCCATTGTTTATTTATCGCCTGGCGCGAATATTTAAGGAAATCTCAAGTTCAAGATGATAATTGATAATACTTATTGTTTCAGGGCGATATCTTCTTTTCGACCAATAATGCCGGCCATAAAAAAATCATCTTTCGATGGCGCAATCCATCATTCACCATAACTGATGCTCCAGTAAGGCACAATGACCACGCCGGACCATAAAATGCATCAAACAATTACACGTTGAGGATACAGAGGCTTTTCAACAATATCTTTTGTGTTGTCCGAGCCCCCAAATGCGACAATTTTGCTTGTTGACGGAGCCACCGAGGTGGAAATGGGCTTCATGACACAAGATGATTTTGCGATGGACTTCCGGATCATTTTCATGCATTTCAAGGACCCAATCAGGAAAGACTCGTCGTTGTTGATGATCGGCTGGCTTGAGTTCTTGTGTAAAATGAACTTTATAAGCCTTAAGACCCAAATCTTTATGCAAAATACGGTGTAATGTTTGTGGAATTGGAATGCCTTATCCCAAAGAACGACGAGAAATGGATAAACCTTGGTTTTTTCAACACTGTCGGCTCTAGCAGCAATATTCTTGGCTGTTCTTGAGCGACGTGCACGGGTTTCATTCTTCACATCGCTAACTTGTCCCAACATCTCATATTTTTGCAAGTTTTGAATTGCGCTTCGACAAGGTGCTTCACGATGACCCAAAAATGTTCGAGTTTTACGAGCGTTCTCTGCCAAATTTCAAAAATTTCTCTGCGTTGTTGAAGCGCGTATCGTTCCATTTTTATCAACGGAGTAGTTTTCACTTGTCAAATGTCAAAAAATGACAGCTTCATAGGTGACACCTCTTAGTGCAAAGCGGTCCCTGAACGCGCAATATTATTGTGCAAACCGGGTTGCACAATATATTGATGGCAGCCCCTAGACGCTCAATGTTATGGCACAATTTTATCGTTTGTGCTAAAAGTTGTACCGTTTGAAGGCGAAATTGAAGGTTGTGCAATGTCACACTCAGACATGGAACAATATTGCGCAAACAGAGCCCATCAGGATTCCATCAGATCAATATGTCGACATTAACTGTGTGAAATTTCGATTCTCTTGGCGAAGTAGAAGTATTTTTTTTTAAATTCGCGAAAATGGCGAAAAAAAATCTGACAAAAAGGGCCATTTTAAACTCGATGAACCTGTTTTCACAGATATCCTGGCTGTGATGATAGAAGGAAAAAAAGTCAATGCAAAATAGCTTGGTATTTTGGTATATATTTCCCATAATTTTCCCATTTCTTCAGGAAAATTGATCAAACTTTTTCCCTAATTATAGGCTCCCTGAGGCACCCTGAGCTGCCCATCAGGCTGCCCTAGTATAGGTCGCTTAGGGGCCCACTTAGAGCGGCCCCTAAACGCACAATATTATTGTGCAATATTCTGGTTTGTACAATATAATTGATCGTGTGAGGGTGAGATTCAAAGATTGTGCAATATATTGCGTGATTGACGAAGACTCGTCCATATATTGCGCAAACTGGAAAAGATTGTGCCGTCTGAGGGCGATATTGCGCAATATTCCTCCGACCGTACTCTATACTAGGGCAGCTCAGGGTAATGGGAGCCTACTTAGGTAAAAAGTTTGATCAATTTTCCTGAAGAAATGGGAAAATAATGGGAAATATGAATACCAAGCTATTTTGCATTGACTTTTCCTCTTTCGATCACTATATTCACATCACGGCCAGGATATCTGCGAAAAAAGTTTTATTGAGTTTAAAATGGCCCTTTTTGTCGGATTTTTTCGCCATTTTCGCGAATTTTTCAAAAATACTTCTACTTCGATCAGATAATCGAAATTTCACACACTTAATGTCGACATATTTACCTGATGGAATCCCGATGGGCTCTGTTTGCACAATATTGTTCCACGTCTGAGTGTGACATTGCGCAATATATTGCACAACCTTCAATGTCGCCTTTACACGGTACAACAATTGCACAAACGATAATATTGTGCCATAATATTGAGCGTCTAAGGGCTGCCATCAATATATTGTGCAACTCGGTTTGCACAATAATATTGCGCGTTTAGGGGCCGCTTTACACCATCCAATTTAGGGCATTTCCTGAAATTGGTATGGGATTTGTCAGATAAATTGGAAACAATTATTTCACTTCCTTATTTTGAATTCAACATAATTGGTTGTCGTTCATTTATGAATTTTAAAGCGGAGACATTTGGAAAAATGGTATTATAGTATGTAGTTTCCATTTCAACTTGGAAATGGGGTGGATGCAGACTGTGACAAATTATTTGAATTAAATTTGTTAGTGTTAATTTTTAATTAATTCATGGAAGTCACAGTTTCTTCTCTATTTCAAATTGTGAACAATCTGCAAAGGGAACTTTTCAAAATGAATATGAACTCATTTTCATACTCCTTCTTTTCTTCATTGATCCATGCAGTAAAGCAATATTCCAAATGAAACACCTGCATTATTTAGCGAGCAGCTTGCATGTCTCTCTCGAATTAATACGATTATCATCAATTCGATCGCTTGTCAAGAGTGGCAGAAATTCGTTTTATATGAAAAACAAAATGGATGCAGTATCGTTACTAATTTTTCATAAAGCTTTCACGAGTGAAAACTCACACGATAAGGCTTTTCTTGAGAATATTAACTGGCTTTTGTTCATTACACTAAATGTCGCAGGTGAAACGTCGCATACATCATCTGCTTGTCATGGCATATCAGCAGTCATGCGAGGTGTTTTTCTTCAAGAATGATCCTCTCACAGTTCTGTACTGAATAAATTCATGTGCAATCGTCTTGTGTAGTCATGCCATTATACAGGATGTTTCAAAACTAGTCCGAAAAATTTAAGATCGCCGTTCAGAGCGAGTAGTAAAACTAATCCGATAGAGGCGCCACCCTGCATTTTATGGAATATCTCCATAGAACTTACATTATCACTATAAGTTCTATGAATATCTCTAATCATGAATGAAATGTACAATGGCGTTCTTTATCCGAAAATCGCTCAACTATGAAATTAGTGAATATGTGGGTAAAGCAGGAACTGAACGACATTATCTGTGATACACATTTAATCGGAAGTCAGTGGCGGATCCAGCTCTCGAGAAAGGGGGGGGGGTCACGGTCAGGTGGATTACATACCCGCCAATTGATTTTTTGGAGACAAATCAGCATCCCCAAAATAAAATTCTGATGAGGTCTAACACAAACAAGAAGTTTATTTGATTTATTACAAAAACAACAACTTAATGAGAATAATAAAATAACAAAGGTTTAACTAAATAGCAAAGGGAATTTTTCTATTTCTCCTTCTTGCGAAACGAGTGATGACTTCCTCTACATCAACAGATATGTCATTATGGATATGAAGAAGTGCTAGTCCAATAAGTCGTTCTTCTGCCATCGAAGCTCTTAACTTAACCATGTTTTGAGCCTTCTCAGAGTGGAAAATTACCTCTCTGTCGTTGCCACACTACCTGGTAGTGTTTCGAGTATACTGAGAAATTTTCTCACATTCGGATACATGTCAGAATCACAGTTTTCTAGGAGATTATATATCGTCTGTGGAATCTTCTTCTCTCGTTGCCATTTCATCTTCCATAAGCGATATTCATTCGTAACGATTGAAACAGGAGGATTGTCTAATAGAAGTTTGTACTGATTTACCAACTCATTAACTATTTCAATATCTTCATTTTCATTTTTTGAATAAACGACTTTAGGTATAAAAACTCCTATTTTGAATAAAACTTCAGATGACAGTCGATCCTCGAGGTCGTTTATTATTGAATCCAGAAGAGGAATGTACACAGACCTGCGGAAATACTCTTCTGCAGATTGGGCAGGCTGATTATTGGCTCTGTGTATTTGTATTTTGACTATTCTAGGGCATTTAATAGTCACATCTAGCTGCTCAGCTACTTCCTTTGCCTCTTCAAAAAGCTGTCGGAAAACCGCTTTTTTCCTTTTTTCTCGTAACACACTCATCGTATCTTTTATGGCATCCGTAGCTCTTTTCAAATCAATTGAGCTGGTTTGTAATATTCTACTCAAAGAAATGTACAAATGATTCTCCCAAAATTCAGATTTTTTTCATTATTGGAACTAATTACCCTCCAATATTCACTTAAATATGATTCAATTCTATTTTTTCAATCGAAGCATTTTTCATCAAACACAAGATTTGAAGGGTTCGTCCTCTATCCGCCTCTATCCGCGC
This sequence comes from Adalia decempunctata, assembly GCA_951802165.1. NCBI lineage: Eukaryota > Metazoa > Arthropoda > Insecta > Coleoptera > Coccinellidae > Adalia > Adalia decempunctata. Next base: position 23,113,361 of record OX637696.1, on the reverse strand, counting down.
TTGTCGGAATTTGAACTATTTTCATGGGTCATTCGTTTGAAATTAAACAGAAGCATGAATTGGCTCATTTTCTTCTATTTTTGAAGAAAAAAAATGAACTTTCGAAATGCAATCGATTTAAATTATTTCATTAAGAACTCCAATCCTTTCTGGGTTTACCCATAAAATTTCAGTTCTCAAAGTGAAACCATTTTCAAATGCAGCTTGAAATAGAAACACACTACATTGAACGCCCACCTTAAGGTTGAGAATTTCCAATGAAGACCACGTAGGTAATGCTATGGAAGTCTAGTAATGAGCAACATCTCGTTTTTTGTTTCCGTGTAGTGGAACCTACTATAGACGATTCGTTTTCTACTATCGGGTCTTTTTTTAGATTGATAGTACATACTTTAAATCCAAATAAAACACATTCAAATTAAGATTGAAGCCAAATTTTTTCATTTCAAATTTAATTTTATAACAAATATGTTTTGAAAATAATTTCCGGTATATGTCCCTCACGACTAGCTCTGAGGAACCGCATTCGATCTGACCAATTTTGGACCACTTTTTCGAGTTATTCAAGCCTTATTTCAGCAATAACGCTTCCAAAGCGTCAATTGTTTCTGGTTCATTAGCATGAACTGATGACTTGACATAACCACCGAAAAAAAAATCCTTTGGAAGTTGGACCATTTCTCGAAATAATGTTATCGCCAAATCTCTCTTTCAATAAATTGCTACGGTAGCAGCATGAGTTATAGCACCATCATGTTGGTACCAAAGCACTTCTTGGTGGATACCATTCGAATTTTTAAACAGATAATCATTGACTATCGATCTGTAACGAGCACCATTCACTGTAACAGTAGCTCCAGCATCGTTTTCAAAGAAATATGGACCGATGATGCCTCCAGTGTGCAAAGCACACCATACAGTGCATTTTTCAGGATGCAATGGAACCTGTAGGAATTCGTGAGGATTGTTAACACTCCATATAAGGCAATTTTACTTGTTTACGTAACCGTTCAACCAGAAATGAGCTTCACCAATAAACACAATTCTTCGATAAAAAAGTGGATCAACTTCAAGCTGTTCTAGGGCCCAATCAGCAAACAAAAGACGCTTATCATGGTCAAGTGGCTTTAGTTCTTGAACCAGTTGGATCTTGTATGGGTGTAGACCAAGATCTTAACGCAAAACTTTCCTTGTTGTGGATGCAGAGTCGAACTTGTTGTGAACGTAGACAAATAGACCAATCTTCATCGACACCCACAGCAGCGATATTTTCTTCTGTACGTACAGTTCTTGGTCTTGTTGTTGTTGCATCGAGTAGAGAAAATATTTTCCGAAATCTATCAATAATTCGACGAATAAGCTGCTCTGATGGTTGATCATGTAAACCATAAATTTCACGAAGTGCTCTACAAGTTTGGCGAATATAACACTGATTTTGAAAATGAATTTCAACAATTCCTAAACGTTGTTGCAGCGTGAGTCTTTCCATGATAATTTGTCAATGCTTACTGAACAGAAATGTCAAAACAACATATGGCTTCTACCTTCTGTCAAATCACAGTTATCCCTATTGAAAATTCTAGGTATCACTCTAAAAAACACCCGATGTTTTAGGAATTTTTGGTTGTAGAAGTTCTAACTTTACTTCATCCTTATGAATTCAAATAGCTTCTTCCCCCCGTAGGAGAAAAAGAAATGATGCCCTAGCTTATGTTGCACCTCAAATAGTTCATCAAAGAAGCTTAAGCAGATAAACTTCGGACAATCACGAGATTTTTCAAAGTATGCGATCCTGCATCCTGTCAATAGGGAGCTATTTCGAGAATTCAAGAACACATCGACCTCTTCTGAATCATTACTCATCCTCTGCAAACGCAGCTTAGTCATCGGCTGGCGAATCCCCCAAAAAGACCACATTGGGTCATCTGCATTCTCATCAAAACCCAAACCGCCGAATCATACAGGAAATATGCCGGTGCGACCTGCGAATCTAAATTCGTACATTGACACGCGCGCTTCGTCAGATCTATTTCTAATTTGATAATTTTCCGTTTCATTCACTGAATGGCTGGCCGTTGCTTGAACCAACCAAAATATTTACATAGGTAAACGGTCAAACTCAGTCGTCATGTTGGTATGCGTAGTAGCGGATTGTGGTACGGAAAATTGTGGACATTTCCCGCCTCTGCTCGTATTGTGGCCGTTTTTCGCGCAGTGCTCGGCTCAATCGCATCAATTGAAGTCGATACCGTTTCTCAGTAATGGTATCACTCGTTTCCAACCTCTTAAAATGAATATAATCGACCTAGTCTCACCAAATGCCCACCAGAACCTTCGCAGCTTGAATATTGGGCCGAGGCGACGGAGTAGAAGCATAAGAAGTTTCCAATTTGGTAAAATTGAGAATATATCACTATTCCTTTGATTCTCGTTTACTGCAATAAGTCTTAATATCAAAGAAGTAAAGAAACCCAAGAATAGATAGACCTCATTCTGTATCGACTCGAAATGAACATTTCTTAAGTCGCTCAGTGTGGCACCGACCCTTGCGAACAGAAGCTGTGTAGTCGAACTAGCTCCCACATTTTGTAATATTCTCTTCTGCGAGCGGTCAGAGTCGGACACCTGAAGGTAATGGAACTAGAACCTGTAATGGTTCTTTGTTCATTAAGCGATCTGGTATTCCGGCCAATGGTTGAGCAATGGATATTTCGTGGAACTGGTTCGTCATTGTTTCAATAATTGTTGTAGGCATATGTATGAATAACGTTTACCAATCTGTCTTTGCATAATGGATTGTTGAGACAATGATTGTTGCGTTGTCTTTTTCGACAGTTGCTGGAATTCGTACGAAGTTCAAATAACGGTGAAAATGTACGCATCTTTCAAGGAGGATGTTTAGAGCGGACTATTTCAATGTTATATTGGCGCCCAACGTTGGTCGCCATTTATGCGGGGGTTGTGGCAGCTAAGGGCGTCTCCAAAGTTTGAGCTAGGGAGGGCAAAAACAAATCAGAATAAAAATGATGCACTTGACGTAGTGTAGGATGAAATAAAATTTATTTTATGTAACGTTAGCTTACAGGACTATACAGGGTGTTTGGGGGGTGAGTAGCCATAGGTAAATGGTGAATAGGTGATGCTCTTGGCTACTTGTTGCGCCTAATAAAATAACATTTTGCCCAAAGTTTAAAGTATTATAATTTTTTTGCCATTTTTCTAGAAATTTCCCATTTTTCTCATTAATTTGTTGATTTTCTTTAATTTAATGCTCGAGGTGCCTATAAAATGATTTATTTTTTTAGTCTTGTCTTGTCTTATTTAGATTGAATCATAATTTCATACAAACGTCTTCAAAAAACCTTACAGCGTCGTATCAAACATCAAAATGAAAAAAAAATAATGTGTCCAATTTACAAAGTGAAATAAAAAAAAATTCACATAGTGTGGGGTTTTAAAATGGTTTTAAAAACTTCTCTAGTTAATTCTCTTTGCAATGGTATGTAACATGTACCATTAATAATCAGATAACTCAACAAAAAATCGTTTTGTCTTCAAGGATGCAACTTCCGAAGTGAATCTACAGATAATTTCGTTCAAAAAATTAACTTGAAATACGGTATTGGCAGAGAATGGCCAAATGCAAATATACAGGGTTATCATAATAAACCGTGCATTAGGCGTTTCTCGGCTTCTATGAGGAAAATATTTCTGGAATTTGGTACACGGCCGTTTTTCAAAGGGGGAAATCATGCTAAAATATTTTCATCGAAATCGCACTTCCGGTTATACCGGAAGTGACCATGGTATTTCAAATGGAACTACCTATTTTTCTAACCAGAAATGGATTCCTTTTTGAATTTTACACATTTTTTATCTGAAACATTTTTACGTAGTTGTCATGGTTACGAAGATATAAGGACTTCTATGAGAAATGGCCAGTTGCAGAGGTCCGCGAAACGTATCATAGCATGCATGCTATCCATGATAAAGAAACAAATGAAGGATCTTACGAAAATTCAATAATTTTGCCTCGTATTGCATGGCTATCGAATCATGTTGTTCTATTGGAACTGTCACAATAAATTCATATTTCTGAGAAATTTTAAACTGCAATAACTTCATTTTTTCAAATGGCATGCCAATATTTTTTGTACAGAAATCGAGAGAAAATTTGATTTCAAACAGTTTCTCCAGGGGTAACTCATGTCCATCTTCAATCGTTTTCTGTACAAAAAATATGGGCAAGCCATTTGGAAAAATGAAAATATTGCAGTTTGAAATTTCTCAGAAATATGAATTTATTGTGACAGTTCCAATAGAACAACATGATTCGATAGCCATGCAATACGAGGTAAAATTATTGAATTTTCGTAGGATCCTTCATTTGTTTCTTTATCATGGATAGCATGCATGCTATGATACGTTTCGCGGACCTCTGCAACTGGCCATTTTCTCATAGAAGTCCTTATATCCTCGTAACCATGACCACTACGTAAAAATGTTTCAGATAAAAAATGTGTAAAATTCAAAACGGAATTTATGCTATTTCACAACAAAATCTGAACACAATGAATCCATAAATTTCCTTGAATAGAAATCGAAGTATTATAACATAATCTCAGACCATATAAAATCTAACCGTCTCGAATGTATTATTGAATGGTTTCGATCACAGAGTAATAACTAAACAAGAAGGAAGCAATCATCATAATGTTTTTCATTTTTCATGATTCTAGATTCTCTATCTCAAAATGCTAAATTGAAGGAAACCCTGTGTATATTTTTCATGGCATATGGATGCAAAGCAATATTGCACGTCTCGCAATTGGAAAAATATGAGCTTTTCAAGCGCTATCCTGTCAAGGAAGAATTTAACCAGGTTCAAGGATCTCATAAATTCCACAATACGCTTTCTCTAAACTTAATTTTACATGACTTAACAGATCCCCATATCTCAATAGCTATCTCATTGTGGTAGGTCCAAGTTGGCATCCTATAAAATAAACCTTGCCATTTTAACGCTTCCTCGACCGTCTCGACTACGTGTGGCGATTAAAAAATTGTGGTGCTAACCTAACGTCGATTATTGTCGGCCAGTTTATATGGTCAGAGTACGGTCACGGAGCAGTGCGCTTTGTATCGTTTTATTAAACACCAGTTTACCTTGAGTGAGCTCACTGTTGAGATATGCAGACGGGACACAAGAATCACATCGACAAAACCTGATTAAATTTTCATCAGTACCCACAACGTTTTGATAACGTCTCTGTTGGTTATATTATGAGAGAGCTATATTGAGCGGGCAGAGTCCGATTGTTCAGATTAAAAATCATTGTTGAAAGCGTAAAAAATTAGCCTAAAGTATCAATTGCTAAAATAAAAAAATTCGAAAAATGAATTTTATTCGTTGTCTGAAAAATAATATCGGGTGTTTTTTTTACAAGCAAAAACGTTTAATTTGGATGACAATACACGATGGCGGAATAGTTATTCTTTATGCACTTCTGCAATATGAGTATCAAATGAAAGAACTTAGCGAGAATAACTCAGAAACCTAACCAACGATAATTAAAAAGTAAAAAATTAAGAGCAGAGCATAAATAAGAAAAAAGGTAAATCATATCCAACATGCCACTTGCAAAGATCAATCTATACAACATATGATACAGGTGGCGCCATCTTACTTAACAAAATTTACACCTTACTCGAATCTACAATAATTGAAAGTTATGTATTCCTCAAACATCGCGACAAGAATTCGAAGGCCATTTCAAGTACGTTGCCAATATAATGTATTCTCCAACAGTAGCTGAATAAAGAATTTCAAACGTTAGTTTTAATTCATGTATATCACCTTGAATTAGTAGGAATGGAAATACAAGTATCAAGTTTAATATATCTCAAAATGCATTTCACGGATAAATGCACAATTGAGATAATATCATGTCGGCGATATTTGCAGCTTATACATTATTGCGAATATACCAAGTGTTCGGCTCTTATAATTTTGTTGGTCAGTGAAGTTTAATTTTTTATTTTCACAGTTGTACGTCAGTTGAGAGGTCGATTCTCATTCAGTAACATATTTTTTTGATAATTTACTGTTTTTGGTACCAACTCACTCATTTATTTTGAATAAACATAATAAAAAATAGTTTGAAGGTAAGTCAGGAATAAAGATACAATACGAAGGAAACACAATTTTCCCAATAGAATTCACAGATTGATTATAATCATTATGTTGTTCATTTTCTGATCGTACCAGGTAAATCCAAGTGCAACAAAATAAGAAGAATTGATTTTTCTGTCTTATTCTGTGAGAGTAATGAGTTATACTACTGGAAAAAACCTTCAGAACAAGTTCTACTCGATTATAGTTGCGTTTATTTATTCGTTAATTACTTTTTGAGACAATCTTTGGTTGATTGTATCTGCACCAATGGGTACAGTGACTTGAATAAATTAATTCTGATGATATTACCAGAACCAGTAATCAAAATATGACACAATAAACAATGAAGGTACCAACTACGTGAAAAGATATAAAAATGAAGTATCCACAGGTTGGTACCTACTGTTAGGGATATGGAAATGTACCTCTCCACTAAAGGCGCTGATAAGCATTTAGCTTGTGGCATAGGATATATCCGAAATAAGTAAAAATTGAAGTCAAGTGAATTGGCTTTCTCGATTCGATTTTTTATTTCGTATAATTTTTTACTGCAGGATTTTCTTCCACTCCAGTATTTTTTTCGCTCTCTTTATGTCTGTTTTCCATCATATTCTCTAAGCAGTTCACCACAGGGCTATGCTGTGAACACATAAGAACTGTTTCATTCTAGTTTGCCGCTATTTTGTTGTTTATTTTTCAGCTTTTCTGAAATTTTCTGTATCTTTTAGTTTCTTTTTCTTCGTCATTTTCAGTTTCTGATTTAAATTTGTCATTCTTTGTTTCACTGTTTGCTTCATAATTTATTTCTTTTAGTCAAATTAATCATTCAAAACTAACGTAATAACTTCACTAGGTACTATTATAAATTGAGCATAAACTTAGTATTTTCTTAAGCGCTGCTTATCACATTGTTGCCTCGCATTATATTTTCTGCTGTGTGCCTACTCTAAAAATCGGCATGTTTGTTTTGTACTTCTTCTTTCCATTACAAAAAGCACAAGGGAGATTACATACGGTGTGAGTCTTTGACTCGTACATGTATTTCAATTGTAGATTCCCCTCATCAAACGAAACACTTTCTTCCCATACCATATTTCAAAGTTCGGTATCTTTTGATAGAGACAGACTCATAAATTCACGCAAAAATTCTATAAATATAAATTATAAAGAAACAATCATTTTAGAAAATAAAAGTATTCTTTTGTTTTTTCAATTGAACGCGTCGTTTTCGATATTTCTAATTGTATACGATGAAATTTGAGGAAAAAATCAAGAATTTCAAGAATAATATGTTTCCCTGTGTGAAATATCATCAAATATTATTTCTTCTCTGATCTCTTAACAATGTTGTCAGAATGTTTATCAACTTCGTCAAGACTGAAATCTCTATGATGGAAAAACTTTTGACGTAGAGATATGTAATAATAAAATCTCACACATGTGGAAGATAAAATTGAATTCTAAGAAGCATGAAATTATACATTTTTACCCGCAGTTTCTATTACAAATTTATTGTTACCGGTCCTTCAGGAAAATATATATCTGAACAATATCCTCTTGGAATTTTAACTCGACACTACACGGTTATTATTACATCAATTCATTGAAACTCTTCAAATAATCATCACCTGTTTGCATTATTCTCTGTAAATAAAAAAATAAATCGAAATCCATGGCGCAGGTTATCGCTATACGCAAACGTCGTTCCTGGGACCACAGACTAGTCTGTGATGGGACTAACGTTAGAGACACCGAACAACGGTGTGTCTTGCGTGCCGGCTACCTCGCATTGCAAAATAGCGCACCGTTATAGAAGACTGAAATTAAGATCGTGGCGCTATATCGGCGAGAATCAGAACTACTCGTTGGGCATTTCCAAAGAGCAACTCCTAGACGCTTTTAGTGAAAACTAAACAAAACTAGTACCCTTGCGATAGTTCATCCGTTAACGATAGGGGGCGTACTGCTTCCTTGGTTTCGCCTATACCATTGATTGAAGAGAAAATCAACAATCTGGCATCGTCTTCTCAGAAGTTCTGTGAAATATCACAGAAGATGGGTTAGGTTAGGTCATTGACTTCGAATCCTATGACCTAGGTTAATGGAGTTAGGTTAGTGAGAAAACAATTTTTTTATGAGATAGTTCTGAGATATCGTGGAAAATATGAACAAACTGTTAGTGTTTCCACTGTTTCCAAACTAATCTTCAGGAAAATCGAAGAAGGAACTTATTTTGGTGGGAGAAATATGGCTATTCAATTGCAGAAATAATCAGACAGAACTAGGTGTTTTTGTTAGGAAATATAGTGTTTGTAACATTCTTATTCAAAAAAGGTTAGTGCTTGAGTATTTCCTAAATGAATCACCTCAATTTCAGTTGAGAAATATGAACTTTGCATCAATTCCAGAGAATCGTATCAGGCACGTATTTGGCCAAATTTTTTTTGAATGGCTATATCTTTTCAACGGAGCCGAATTCGTAAAAATGGTAAATGAAAAAAGGATTCTTTTGGCCTCAATAATCAGTTAAAATATATGTACCTACAAGTCAAAGACTCACCCTGTATATACAGTGCACGTCAAGTTTATGGAAAAGATTCATTTTCTCAGAAAAAAAATATTTGGTTTCAAAATCCTGAAACAGATTTTTTTTCACTTTTCACCGAATGAAAGTCTACTATTACAGTTTTGTTCATGCACAACTTTCAACCCCCTTACGTGAAAAATTAGAATGTGTGAAACACTGCGGTTCAGTTATGATCTTAAGTAGGTATGTTATTAGTACGTTTATACTGAAGTTGAAACTTTTCGATAAAATGTTTCAATTCAATGAAAGAGCCATGACAAAGTGCACATACTGAAAACCTCTTGGAACGAACTAATTCAAAAAGAAATGTTTTGCTTGAAAATGTCTGCACGCCTGTAAAGAAGAAGAAGATACAAAGAAGTTGCCAACAAAGTACCACATGACATGACCCACTTTCCCTATTCAAAAAATTAGGGGGTTGATGGAGATGGTACAGGGTGCAACAAAAATGCATAAAAATTTGGTAAAAGTGGAACAAAATTGACCTGTTTCAGGATTTGGTTGCCAAATATTTTTCTTCTGAGGAAATGAATTTGTTCCATAATTTTGATGGGCACTGTACATTTACACGGTGAAATGGGTTAAAATGTGCATGGAGTATAGCTTCGTTAGTGTAGTTGCAACAGTTAAGTTGCCTGTATGTCACTATGCTAAGGACAAAATGAATTTTCGTTTATCCCAATTTATTTAAGAATATTTCAATTCTTGTTACTTATATTTCATAAATTTTAATAATATGTATTTTATAAGGAAAGGACCAAAGCTCATAGGATCTTGTGATTCACTAATATCAAGTCATGCCTCTGAAATCAAACCATATGTTATTTTGTACATACTTCCCCTACTCACTTAAATACTGTTTTTTTGACAACCCCGATCGAATCCATACTGATACTAACTACGGTAATCGAAACAATGAAATGAACAGGCGTCGTGACTATCAGATTTAGCGTACGGCAATATCAGCGTTAAGCGTGCCTTTCATCCCACAAAGTTCATAGGTCGTGAATAAAGGATCGACAGATAAACACTAACCTGACCAGAACGTGAATTAAAATCGATTCGATACAATTTACATACGAAACCTTACGTTTTCCGCTCTGATTATGATGTACTCCATTCTGCGATATACGTGTTGACCAGAAAATTACACGTACTATCCGATGTTTTCGCGGTAAAACTATCATTTTAATTTAGAGACAAGCGATATGCTCAGGTCGTGTGATGGAGAGGCCAATTTTGTGTTATTTCATTATTGTTTATGATGAGGAAGTGATAGTTCTGGTGAAAGACTGTTAACACGTAGAAATATTGCAATTGGAGCAATGCCGGCCGATCACTTTCATCTCTATCTCTTGGTATAGATTCGAAGAGTTTGTACTCAACGAGAGAGACGCGAAAGTGCGACTCCATAAAGTATGCTCAAAACAATAGTCCAAGAGTTATTTTTTACTCGTTTATCTACACACAATCAAACTTGTGTCTTACAAAGTGATCCCTTGAGATTTTGAAACTTTTCAATATGATGTATCGACCAAAGAGCAAAGCAGAGCATGTTTCTAAATATCAAATTCCACTCATTCTGATGAAATTCAGACTAAAATATTGGTAACAATTAAAACAAAATCACTTCAAATATTCAAAATGCTCAGTGTTCGTTTCTTGACAATATGAAAGCCTATTAATAAATTTGAGAGTCACTTTTTATCTCCACCACTCCACCCATTAGTTCTCATTCTTTGACACTATTCCTACAAGCATGTGAGTCTGGAAAACGAGCAGGCCACTCCTCTCTATGAATCCATCGATTTTGAAAATCTCACCCAAAAAATCCCTAACCTGTAGATCATATTGAGGAGACCGTCCATCATGTTGAAACTTTTGATATGCTGTGATTTTGTGTCTCATGAATCCAATGATTCACTAAAAGGCTAGGGTAAAAATCACCCAAAAAAATTTAAATGACATTAGAGCTTGGGTCGATTTTTTCTGAAAGCTCAGTTCATTTTAATTGGCCACCCCTTGCTGTTGTTTTGAAAAATAAGGCATCCTACTCATCTTCTTGTGGAGAGATTTCCAATATGAGGTGTTATTTTGAATAGTCTGCTATTCTGCGGTTGATGTCACTTTTGAAGCTGTAATTTTGCGACATTCGACAAGTAGAAACTACGCCATTAATAAAAATGAAACGATACACGCCGGCCGATCATCAATGACGTCGTGTCTTTGCTGATTGGGTCCTTGAAATACATGAAGAAAAATCATCTTAAGTGATGAGGCCTATTTCCACCTATAGGTGGCTTCGTCAACAAGCATAATATTGTCGCATCTGGGGCTTGAAAAACCCAAGAGTTATTGTTGAAAAGCCACTCTATCCTCAAAGTGTGACTTTTTGGTGCGGTTTGTGGTTCGGAATGATCAATGGACCTTACTTTTTCGAGAAAGAGGCTGGAGCAACAGTTATGCCGGCCACTCACCAGGCTACAGAGACGGGCTTTTTATGGCCTTTTATGACACTTTAAGAGCCCATGACCAATCACGGAGACTCTTTTCGCACGTGGCCTTAGAAACCATCATAAAACGCCCGTCTCGGAAGCTTCGTGAGTGGCCGGCATTACGGTCAATGGATTGCGCTATCGAGTATCGAAAGATGATAAACGATTTGTTATGGCCGGAATTGGATGGTATCGATCTGGATAACGTTTATTTTCAACAATACGGCGCTACGTGCCACACAAGCAACGAAACCATTGATCTTTTAGTTATGGGAAAGCTGCTACTTTCTTTGGGGCCATGTGAAAGAGAAGGCCAAGAGCCCAGCGTCGATTCAACACCTCTAAGCTGGAATTCGTGAGGCTGTCGAGGACATAGGACAGCCATTTTGTGATTTAGTTATGAAAAATTTCATGCAAAGGATATGGTCCTGTAGTCGTGGTCGTGGTGGTCATTCGGCTGACGTTATTTTCCATTATCGACGGCCTATCTTCCTCTTTATAATGAAACTAGCTGGCCCGGCGAACTTTGTTCCGCCTAAATGATACTTAGGGTGGATTTCACAAATCGTATTCACCGGTGATCGGAGATCAACGTCTTGGTTCTCTGATTTTTAAACTGTCAAATGCTTCCATGGATATGAGCTGTCACACAGAACAGATACACAAAAATAATATGTCAATTACTAATTATGGCAATTTTGGATTCAGTTATTTCCGCAAATATATTTATCACCCAAACAGAAATTCAAAAACATTTTAAAAATTATGAGAAAATATGAGAATGGACATCTCACGATTGAAACTGATCGCCAAAATCCGATTTACTTGACATTTCGATAAAAATTCACTGTGATATTCCCCCGCTTCTGGATCTGTTGATAGCCTTTCATGGTACTATAAGTCCAATTAAAATACACGGTAATTGATGTCATATGTTCTTTTTTCGACCATTTCAAACCACGACGATCGAAATGCTCAAAAAAAGAACAGATGACATCAATCGATGGCCGCGAAAGCCTCAACAAATCCATCGCCATCTAATGGTGATAATGTCAAATATAGTACCTTCACGATCACGTTATTTTGAATAAATAAAAATATAAAAATAACTAATAAACAGTCATAATGTGTGAATAGCGCCATCTGAAGTGGTAAGAACGAAACTTTTCTCATATCTCAACGAAATCTAATCATTTTAGACATCTGTACTCCTACGCTAAGACATTTTGGTTTTGGCCAACAGCGCAGAGTTGTAGGCAACTCAAATTACACACTATTACAGTGACTATAGTGGGAATATAGTCACTGTACACACTATTTGTGTACATCGCCATCTAACGGGGAGAATATCAAATAAAGTAACTACGAATAAGCGGTGGCGGAACTGTAACTGTAGTGACACCTAGTGGCCTTACTCAAAAGGAGGGAAAGTATTTCCTGTATAAGTAAAATTTTCATCGATTTTTTCAAAGTTTTATTGTATTTCATAATAACCAGATCGTTGATCATCATAAATACTGCCTTTCTGTGAAATAATGTTTTTTGTTGACTCCATACAAGTTTGGTTGTGTTGATTCCGTAAACAACATCGGTTCCGATCAATGCATAAGGTGCTAGTCTGTACGACAGCATTTAGATACCCAGTTCTGGGAAGATTGTTTAAAAATAAAGATCTCATTAATCTATAAATAAAACGCAAATATTTCCTCGCATATCGGAATGTATTACACTTCTGTACAATTTATAAATACCCGATACAATTTGTTCCAGCACGGAAAATTCCCTGGATTCTCCCACAGGATGTCATAAATCATAATCGAGCCGATTCAAGTCGTGATATCATCAAAATTTGCACTCTTAACATGAAATGCTATCTTTAATCGAGTGAATGAGTAAATGATTAAATTTGGAAAAAAAATCGTGAAATCATGTAAATATTTTTTGTTGAGTAATTCGTAGTAATTGTAGTGATCTTTTACAAATTTTTTAAATTTTACAACAAACCAGCTGTTCGAGGAGATCTAAATTCGATGTTTAGTTGTTAAAATGCCTAGAGCACGTGTAGTCGTGTACGCATAATTTAACGCCAGCTAAGTGCATTTGAATGAGGTCGAATTATTGGTCTACGCAAAGCAGGGTTGTCATTTCGAGAAATCGCTAACCGTACGAACAGAAATCCAAATATTGTTATGACATGTTGTCAAGCGTGGTTTGATAACGCCCAAAATCGAAGAAGAGTAGGCACCGAACGTCGAAAGGGCACAAATGAAGTTCAAGATCGACGTCTAATACTTATGGCCATTAGATACCGATTTGCTACAACTCGATCTGAGGCTGATGAGTGGTTAGGAGAATAAGGCCATCCTGTAACTATCCGAACGGTTTACCGCCGTATAAGGTCTTTTGAACTACGGCATTATCGACCCCATCTTGTGTTACCTCTGCCGGTTGAGCATCGCCGGCAACGATTACAGTGGTGCAGAGAACGTCAACGTTGGGATGTGGAATGGCATCAGGTCGTCCTTTCTGATGAATCTCGATTCTCCTTATGTGCACTTGATTTCCGAAGAAGTGTTAGACGACGTCGGGGAGAAAGACGTGAACCTCAGTTTGATGTTGAGCGTCATATGTACACCGCGTTATGGTATAGGGTGCTATGCACATGCAAGTAGGTCACCTTTAGTCTTTTTTCGAGGTAACATGACAGCGCTGCGTTACCTTCAAGAAATAATGGAGCCCTTACCTCAACCGGCTCGAGAATGCAATATTTCAGCAAGATAATGCTCGGCCTCATGTTGCCAGAGTTAGTTTAAACTTTTTTGAAGCGACCCATGTGAATCTTTCGCCATAGCCGCCTAGATTTCCCGATCTTCACCCATAGAGCATGTTTGGGATATCATGGCTTAGGAATTTACCCCAGCCCCCACGGGAAAAGAAGTACAGGCAGCTTGGTATAGTATTCCTCAAGAAGAAATAGACCATCTTATTGTACAAAGCCAAGACGTGTTGGGGAGTGTATAGATAATCGTGGTGGAAATACACATTATTAACAAATTTATTAAGAAAATTGTGATTCCTTCGTTTTTTCCTCAAATTTTAATCTTATACTCCATGCTCTACTATCTATGTTTTACAAAAAAAAAATTCAAACAAACAGCTCCTTCTGGGTGTTGCAGTTTCTTTGTCAGTTAGTACATATGTATTTTTTGGTCAAAATTGATTTGCAAAGCATGTTTTCTCAACAAGATCCACTGTTTCAAGTGCCACTGTATAGTTAATGGGATAAAAGTTCGAAAAACCCTTATTTTCATTGGATATTCAATCATTTGAAAATGAAACTCAATCACGTCGATACCGATTGAACCGGCCATATTGGTAACATCTAGTTATAGCTTTCGGAGTGAAGAAGTCTAATAAGCGACGATTGCATTTCATCTACTTTCACCTTTAGATAGAAAATCATGGTGGCTGGCGACGTCAGGGACAAAATGAAATTAGAAATTAAACGAAATGACCCATCGGCCTACTTCCACGACCCGATGGTTGCAGCAGTTTATACCTTTTGTTACACATAAACGATGTGTCTTACAGCGAATCGTTCAGTGAAGCCAATGAAGGTTAAATGAAACTTTAAGAATTCTCTTCACTTTCAGCAGATAAAATTTTTTATTAAATTAAAATTAAAGGTACACCACACATTTGCTGGTCTCGAAATAAGTTCTGGCGAATTAAATTAGTCTCAACAATTCACAACCTGATTAAACACACATACAAAGAGGTAAAATTTACAAAAACGGCATTCGCAACACAAATTGTCTTTTTCAGATTTGAAATGATTTCGTTGCACGTAGAACCTTTTAGTACGATTCTTGTACCTCTCACGCCATCTGTGTGCTGTCGAGGATTCAGCAATTTTCACGTGTGTTCGACCTTGGTGCTATCCACGGATCTCACCCGTATCGCTCTCTTCAGTTCAGGGGTTCTCTTTGTTTTTGAAAACCAACTCGTGATATTCACACGAAAAAAATAGTGTCGTCAAAAATTTCCTGTTCTTTGCAATAGAATATAACAATTGTGCAGAAGCGCCTGCAAGTAGTAAATATACAAGGTGTTCCTAAATAAGAGTATGAACGGTCAACTGCAGATTTCTTATAAAAAATAATTTATTTCCAAAAGTATGATAACAACGTCAGTTCTCGACTGACAGGATCATCGAAAAGTTCTATTTCTCCGCCTAGGCGGAGAAATACTTTTCCCTCCGGCGCCGGCGGCAGGAAAAGTGTTGCTACGAAAAAGATTACCATGAACATAGATGCATAGAATACAAAACTTCCAATTCAAACGTCATTTTTATCTGATGAAGTTACATTAAATGTACAATTTTCATGAATTTGAAAACGTTTGAAAACAAAATAGCATATTTCATTCGGAGAAGAAGTGACTTTTCGTGGCTCGCTTTCAATTATCAAGCTCGCCACGAAAGGTGACACTTCTCCTCCTTATAAAATAATATACTATTATTATTTCTGTCCATTTTTCCTCCGGGTCTTCGTTTCCGAGATGCAGGGTGTCAAAAATTTATATTTTTTTCAGTTTTTTGCTAATATGTATCTCCGGAACCGTTCGAATTACAAAATTGAGTTTCCGTAGACACATTGTCACTAATAATAAATAGCTACTTTCTTGCACTTGGTTTTATTAGAAGTGCCAGTGGCTGAGATATTGAATTTGCACAAAGGTTTTGTAATAAATCGAAATGTTTCAGTTGACTAGTGTAGAAAACATCTCAAAATTGATATTCCTGGGCCCGAAAATTATTGAATTTTTGTATCAGAAGGTACAGGATGTCTGGCGAGACCATTACGATTGAAATTATTGATTTTCGATTCGAGTTTCTCATTGGACTCAGACGATAAGAGAAAATCGTTACACGAAATCGGTTGCACTAACTGCGTACGATAGCAGAAACATTCGAAGCTAAAATCGTGGGATTTGAACGTGGCATTACCCGAAAGTTTCATGGGAAACTGCGTTATCTTTGTCAGAACCCACCCAAGGAAGGTAGGAAGAAGAAAAGTCTTTAATTTGATTGGTTTGAGAAATCGGAAATGGAACGTCTTTAATTTGATTGGGTTGAAAAACCGAAGATGGAAAATCTTTAATTTGATTGATTTCCAAAAACTAACGAAGGGAAACCTTTCATTTGATTGGTTTCTGAAGTGAACGAAGGGGGAAAAATCTTCAATTTTGCTTTCCAGAGACGAAACAGGCAGTAGCCGGAGAAGCCTTAAACGGGAAGGTTCTCGCGGTTGACTCGTGTTCGGTAGTAAGGGTAGCTGGAGAAGCCTTACACCGCGTTTACATTAGTCAAGTGAGTTGATCAAGTCAGTTGAATTGAAAGCGAATTGAATGTGTAAACCCCCCAATTCGTTTCACTCGATCGGCTGAATTGAACGGCTTCTAAGTTGAAGCACGGTCAACTTTGTGGAAGTCACTTGAATTCAACTGACTTGATCAACTCACTTGACTAATGTAAACGCGCCATTACACCGCGTTTACATTATTCAAGTGAGTTGATCAAGTCAGTTGAATTGAAAGCGAATTGAATGTGTAAACCCCCCAATTCGTTTCACTCGAACGGCTGAATTGAACGGCTTCTAAGATGAAGCACGGTCAACTTTGTGGAAGTCACTTGAATTCAACTGACTTGATCAACTCACTTGACTAATGTAAACGCGCCATTAAACGGTAAGGTTCTCATGACTCGGGTTTGGTTGAGTGTGGAACCGGAAGGAGAAGCGGGTAAAGCCTTAAGCGGGAAGGTGTTGAGTTGACTCGGGAATGTCTGTAGAGTAACTAATTTTTGGTTCTTTTAAAAATAGGGTGTCAAACAGAGACAGAAAAGTGTTAAGTCGAAAGTAGAAGGTTTTGATCATTAAGTTATGCGCTGTGATTCGAATTTGAGTTGATAATTTTATTTAGGTTCTTGATTTTATTATTATTTAATTTTGCTGTGAAGTTTGGGTGCTTGTTTTGATAATATGAATTCATTTTGGTATTTTTTTTTGGTATTTTGATAATTTAGTCTTTCGACGTGACTGAATTATGAAAAGTGTCTGTAAAACCGTTTAATTTATTTTATTTTTTACTATACGTCTAAAATTTAACCACCGTTATTTTATTGACCACTCTTCTCCCTGGAGAATAGAAAAACTTTAAGTCCTGTCCCTAGTGCGACGGGCCGAACTCACACTTTCTCCCTTCACGGAGAAAGATCTTCAAAATTTTAAAAACATGATTGGTGGAAAGCCGCTCTTGCGTCGAATCTCAACTTTTAAACCACTGGAAAAATTTGCATTCGCAGAGCAAATTCTGAAACGCCAATGTGTTTAACATAAGGTACTCCTGATTCATTACTCTACAGTAAACCTTCTTCGAAAAAACTGGCATTTTATGATCAAAAACAATTGGCCTACGCATTGAAAATTTCTTGTAATTGAAAAAATTCTTGTGACCTTGTTAACTATGTTCGCCAAAAATGATGAAAATTAACTATGCAATTTAAACGTACAAACAAAATTCCCATAAACCGCTAACTTTTTGTATTAATTTCTGCATTTCACAGGATATTCAACTGAAGTTTGGCAAAGATATTTTTATTTAAATTATGATCTTCATTCTCGTCCAAATTTTCTAAATATTTTCATCTAAAGTTCACACCATGTGACATGCCGATTTCGATTGCAAATCTACAGGGTGAAATTATTTTTCGTTCCTTTTTTTACTCAAGAACTTCTTTCTGGTGAGACACTGTTAGTTTGAAAATTGTAAAGAAAAGCTTTGTTGTTATACTGAACTAAAGTATCTTGCAGTTTTGTCGTATCTACTACCGATGTCGAGAAAATATCAAAATTGTCATAAAAGTCCAGTTAGTATTGAAACATCCAAACCATTTAAGACTGGGGATCTGGCGGGCCATAGGTGATGTCCACCACGTCCAGTCCACCTGTTTTGTTGATCATTTTCATTCAAATACTCCCTATTACACCTTGTATATCGACAACGAAACGTTTGCGGTGTCATGTTTATGGATATTTTTTTCTTGGAATTATGCAAAGAATTCCTCCTCTTAGTTTGTACCTCCAATTAAGGAATGCCCAGTTACCTCATCTTTGGAGCATATTTAGACTTTTTGGAGTGTATTTATTCTTACAAACTGTAGCAATACCATCGAAAATATTGACAAATATCATGCACTTGAGTTAATAACCTCAGCTCGAAAATCTAGATTCTAGAGGTTAAAACGGTTTGTTCACACAGTGAAATACCTCCCCCCAGGAATAATCTGCAGAAAGGCGATTGTACGAGTCGAGTGAAATTATTACATAATTGTCTCTAATTAAATCTTGCCATAATAACCGGCCTACGAAGGAATCTAACCTGTTTATCAGGAAGATTTCCTTTATGCCTCCATAATGATCGTGAACTAGAAGATGGGTGTATCCGTAGCCTTATCTTACTGTGAATCTCCCGAAGCATAAGACAGGCTTCTTTAGTTACAAGCCGCAAAGGCAGCAAACTTCAATAGTGTCATTTGATCGAGAACAGAATTAAAAAAACTACTTTGAACTTTCTATAACAAGGTGTAGTTATAGCACATAGTAGCTAGTAGCTACTAAAGAATCTATCGAGGGAACTATAATCGGCTTACTATTCATTGACAGAAATCTGTAGGATATTTATTTTCCTCTAGTTCTATGAATCATAGGCAAAATTAATTGTCGTTTTACCGAATCCAAAAAATCCGGTGTGATGAAATACTGAACATTCCACATTTCCATACGCCAGTCCTGGTCGTCATCGCATTCGGCTTAGGAAATAGTCTCGAAAATAGTGCTTCATAGTTCAGCCACTCACCGCAAGATGCGAGGTTGAAAATTTTTGATTCTCTGAAACACACTTATCCACCTATGAACCGGTGAAGGTACTACACTAAAATCAGCTTCAAATCAATCATGGGCGATGTACCTCTATGTATAGTGTGACAAGAAAAACCTCGGACGAACTCTTTTTCATTTAACTTTATTAAACAGAAGAAATTGAACAAAATAACAACAAATAATAATAGCTTGAACATTTGTTAATATTATTTAAGCGGTTCCGAAGTGGCTTCCTTTGGCGGCGATACACAGCTTCAGACGCTTCTTGAATTTTTCGGCAATGGGCCGCAGCTCCTCGGGCGTTAATCGGTTCCATTCCCGGCGCAGAGATTGCTTCAGCGACTCCAAATTTTTGTGTTTTTTAGCACAAGCCCTGTGCTCCAAAATCGACCACACGCTGTAGTCCATTGGGTTGAGATCCGGTGAGTAGGGCGGCCATTCTGCACAAGAGATGAAACAAGGAAAATGGTTCTTACCTCTTACACCATTCTTCCGTCATTTTCGCTCTGTGAGCCGGAGCGGAGTCCTGTTGAAAGGTTCAATGCGTATCGCCGAAGTGCTGCTTGGCCCACGGAAGTACTACTATACGGCCTCGAGGATGTCGCAGCGGTAGACTTCTTGATTGATTTTGAACCCTTGATCCACGAAAACTAAGGGAGTTTTACCACTGCCGCAAATTCCGCCCCAGACCATGACGGATTGCGGATTTTGACGGTGTTTGACGATGGCCGATGTACCGGGAGCCTCTACGGACCAGACTCTGTCATTTTTGTGGTTGTGGGATTGTTCTACGGTTTAAAGCTTCTCGTCTGTGAAGAGAATTCGCTCCCATTGCTGACCGGCGGCGAGAGGAAGGAGTTGGCGGCACCTTTGGAGTCGTACGCGCTTGTTTTCCTCCGTGAGGAGTTGAACTTTTTGGAGCTTGTATGGCAATTTGACGGACTGATTCGCGGTTGATACCGGTCTCACAGGCTTTTTTCCTCATGGAAACCCTCGGATTTCGATTGACTCGCTTCTTGAGGATGTTGCGATTCCTAGGTGTATTGACAATGCGTTTTCTACCACTTCCTGGACGACGACCATCATGGCCAAGCTCCTTGACGAATTGCATCGGACACGGTTTGTGGAGGCACATTGATCAAACGAACAATTTCGCATTGACGCCTACCTTGACGAAACAGCTCCAAAATCGCACTACGTTTGTTTGACATTCTAAAACTCCGTGTAATGAAAATATATCAAACTGAAAATTCACACATTAGTACAGGAAAGTGTAGAAAAACCAAGAGAATAAAAAATATTTGGCTGCGCTGAAATACTTTTGTTTCAGACCACAGCTAAATTTGTCCGAAGTTTTTCTTGTCACCCTGTATATTCGAACTCAATGATAATAGCAATCCTAATAAGCTTATTGAAAAAGATACATACTATTTTTAATGCAAACTGCCACTGAAGTGCCTGAAGAATTCAGGAAGAAAATGGCCCAAGTGTTGCAAAACGAATAGCCAATAGCATCGTATTAATTAACAGAACGATCATAGCGAAACCGATTGTGTAATGGCATCTGCTATTGGCCATAAAAGATTAATGGTACGCCGTGTGGATGACATAAAATTTACGGAATAGGCTGCAATGCCGATGCCCAATAATTATCGTAACTTGGTTGGTACTTGGTACTTGGATATTTTCGTTCCAGTTGACCTGTACGTGGTACATCGTCGCATCTGTATAAATCTCATCAAAAGTACCGTTCAACATCGGTCTAATCTATTATTGTAGTTGGTATGATACTGTTAAACGGAAGTCTATTTCGTTCTCGTTCGCATAGTGGTTATGGGACAAAATTGTGTTTCAGGTGATATCTTGGTGACCCCATCGGATATATTGTCTTGCGGAGAGGTCTCATATTTTACGTGACTCTGTACGAGGATTCAGAAATGCGTCAGAAAAGTACCGCATTAAAATTGTGTATTCAAGCTAAAGGGTTTTCCAATTACAGGTGTCATTTCGACATTCAAAGAAAATGCCACTTTTTTGGATAAATGATCGGATGTTTATTTCATTAAGAAGAGGAAGGTATGCCGTTAATAATGGAGAATAACATCTCCAAATGACCACCACAACCACAGGACCATATTCTTTTCATGAAATTTTCCATAACAATCGACGCTGGGCTCTTAACGTAGACCTTCTCTTTCACATGGACCCAAAGGAAGAAGTCGCAAGGTGTTAAATCGCCAGATCTCGTTGACCAATTGTGATCACCTCTTCGAGAGATAACACGGTCCGGAAACTTTTCCCGTGAAAGATCAATGGTTTCGTTGCTTGTGTGGCACGTAGCGCCGTCGTGTTGAAAGTAAACGTTGTCCAGATCAATACCTACTACCCAATTCCGTCCATAAAAAATCATTAATCATCTCTGATATCGCAATCCATTCATCGTTACTATTGCTCCAGCCTCATTCTCGAAAAAGTAAGGTTTAATGACCTTGCCGGACCATATACCGCACCAAACAGTCACACGTTGAGAATAGAGAGGCTTTTCCACAATAACTCTTGAATTTTCGGAGCCCCAGATGCAACAATTTTGCTTGTTGACGAAGCCACCGAGGTGGAAATGGGCCTCATTACTCAAGATGATTTTTGGTTGGAATTCCGGATCATTTTCACGCATTTCAAGGACCCAATCAGCAAAGACTCGACGTTGTTGCTTGAGTTCTTGTGTTTTCTGAAGTTTATAAGCAAAATACGGTGTAATGACGTTTGTGGAATGCCTAATTCCAAAGAACGACGAGGAATGGTCAGATCTGGGTTTTCTTCAACACTTTCGGCTACAGTAGCAATATTCTCGGCTTTTCTTGAGCTACGTGCACGGGTTGTATTCTTCACATCACTAACTTGTCCCAGCAGCTCAAATTTTTCCATCAATTTCTGTTATGCGGTTCGACAAGGTGCTTTTCGACTACCCAAAAATGTTCGAGGTTTACGAACCGTCTCTGCCGAATTGTCACCATTTTATATTGATTTTTAATAATTCCAATGAGTTGTTGAAGCGTGTATCGTCCCATTTTTATTAATGGTGTGGTTTCCACTTGTCAAATGTCAAAAAAATACAGCATCAAAATGAAACCTCTTATTGGAAAACCCTTTATATACAGTACTTAATTGTGTACAGTTCCAAAGTAATGTTTTCGTTCCAAAAGTATTATTTCTGGACGGAGATTTCTCGGCAAAAGGAACAATAAAAAACCAAAATTATTTATCAAGCGACGTTTCGACGACTTTATTGACGTCTTCTTCGAGCTACAACAAAATATCTAAACTATCTTGACACTGTATCAACTGAAGGAAAATGGTTAAAAAATTTTGTTTACAACATATCAAATCAATAAATCGCAAATGATGCCAAGATGAGATGAAAATACATGAATAACAATAATCTAAAAAGCACTTAAACATACAGAACAACTAAATGGAATTAAGAACAATAATAGTACATATATTCTAAAACTAGTTGCAGAATGGGCTCCTATTCCAATACGAATGCGAAATTCGAGAACGAGCGACGAAGGAGCGAGTTTTCGAACGCATGAGTATTGGAATTGCATTCTGCAACGAGTATTAGACGATATTTTCTCTATTTCACTCAAATTTTGTGAAATTCAATGAAAAAATTCAAATTATAGGTCCTAGTGACTTTCATATTGTATCTTGGCAGTTGGTGTGAATGTTAGGAAGCACGAAAAATTGACATTTCCAAATTGACGTCTGCTGAAATTTAAAAGGATCGGAAGTCATTGCTGACAACCACAAAACGAAAAATGTTACTGAAAACGATGCTGTAATGAATTCATTACAGCACTGTTTTTAGTACTGTAATGAACACATTACGATACTGAAATAGAGAAAAAACTTTTAAAAAACGAAAACCAGTCAAGGTAAGAGAAGCCAACAATTCACATTCTCAAGAATAATTGTTGGAGACTTTCAACTGAAAATTGTAATTGTGTACAATTTATCAAATCGATTATGCAATACTGTAGGAATTTGATTTGGGTCAATAATTAGCTCCTATCCTGAGGAATCACAACAGTAAACATTTATGGATTCAATATTATTAAGAGACTATAATTGAGCCATGTAAAGGAAAATTTCCTTAATCCCATTATTCTGAAGTCATCTCCCCTCCAAAATCCAGTAATTGCAGTATGAATTGCATTGGGTTGTACCTTGTCGTTGCATTTCTCAGTCGCGTGGGCAGGTTCACCATCAAGGCTTGAGCTTGGACTAGGATGCGTATTTTGAAATGACAATAGATGAAATGAATAAGAAATGAAATTGAAGCTGCTTCTTCAGCCATTACTTGATTGGTATCAGGTGTTTTTTTAGAGTGTTTGCTTTATTATCTGTAAATAAATAAAGCGTGAACTTCGTTTATGCCGTGTATGGGAACACTGACTAACGTTTTAGGTTGGACTGGTAAACTGGTTGGAGACACAGAACAACGGTTTGTCTTGCGTGGCGGCTACATCCACGGCCTTCTGAAGGAAGAGTAGGCCGTGGCGACTGAAATAAAGAACGTTGCGCTATATTGGCGAGAATCAGAACTGCTCGTTTGGCATTTTCAAAGAGCAACGCCTAGACGCCTTCAGCGATTGTGATAGTTCATCCACTAACGATAGGGGACGCACTGCTTTCTTGAAGAGAAAATCGGCAATCTGACATCGTCTTCTCTAGAGTTCTGTGGGTGAATATCACAGAGGATGAGGAAGGTTAGGGTCATTGACCCCGAATCGTATGACTTTGGTAGTTAGGATAGGTTAGTGAGGAACCAATTTTTATGAGATCGTTTTAGAATATCGAGGAAAATATGAACAAATTATTAGTGTCTACAAACTAATCTTCAGGACAATCGAAGATGGAACTTATTTTGGTGTGAGAAATATAGCTTTTCAGTTGCCGAAATGATCGGACAGAACAAAGTGTTTTGTTAGGAAATATCGTGTTTGTAACATTCTTATTCAAATAAGGATTGGGCTTGAGTATTCTTTAAATGTATCACCCAGAATATCTAACAATCACATCAATTTCAATCGAAAAATATGAACTTTGAGGTGTTTGTAAAGAATAATATCAGGCACGTATTCAGCACTATTTTTTTTGAAAAGGCTATATCTCTTTAACAGGGCCGAATTCGGAAAAATGGAAAATGAAAAAAACGTTTCCTTTAGCATCAAGAATCTACAGTTAAAATATATGTACAAGTCAAAGACTCACCCTGTATACACTTGATTGGTATCAGGTGTTTTTCTTAGAGTGATAGAACTTCAAATTGAAATAAAACACTTTTAAATAAAGATTGAAGCAAATTTTTTCATAAATTTGAAAGATAATTTCATGATATTGTTTTTACTCCATATACGGCGATTTTGCTTGTTTATGTAGCCGTTCAACCAGAAATGAGCTTCATCCCTAAACACAATTTTTCGATAAAAAAGTGGATCAACTCAAACTGTTCTAGGGCCCAATCAGCAAACAAACGACGTTTATCATGGTCAAATGGCTTTAGTTCTTGGACCAGTTGGATCTTGAATGGGTGTACAAAATTTTCCATGTCGTGGATGCACAGAGTCAAACTTGTTTTGAACGTCGACGAATAGACAAATCTGGATCTTCATCAACACTATCATTTACAGCAGCGATATTTTTTTCTGTACGTACAGTTCTTCGTCTTGTTGTTGTTGCATCGAGTAGGGAAAATGTTGTCTGAAATCTATCGACGAATAAGCTGCTTTGATGGATGATTATGTAAACCATAAATTTCACGAAGTGCTTTATGTATAAGTTGGGCGAATAGGACACTGATTTTGAAAATGAATTTCGACAATTTGTAAACGTGGTTGCGGCGTGAGTCTTTCCATGATAATTTGTCGATGCTTACTGAACAGAAATGTCAAAACAACATGGCTTTTTCCTTCTGTCAAATAACAGTTATCCCTACCGAAAATTCTATCACTGGTTGGCCATGACTTAGGTTTATCAAGTTTTTTACTGGCGCAGGTTGGTACTCGTTAAATATGGAATGATTCCCAGAGTCGTTGTCAATGCTTATTTCTATTTACTCTTTCTTAACTTTGTAAAGGGAGTTAGTTTTCTTAAGGGGAAGTATCACCTTTTGCATCGTGGTAAATCTCTATTCAAAAAGTGGTCTCTTTATTTCACGAGTAACTACCCTAATTTACGACGTAGAGACTTGATTTATTTTTTCAATTTTAGTTGAAGAACGTCTCGAGGGCAAACAGTTTTATTTTCTTCGATTTAATTAGTTTTTCAATTGAAAAAACAGGTTGAACTTAAGCGTTTTGGAAACTACTATTAATGATTTTTTTTCGACGGTTATTCATCATTTTTTGGGAAAAATCGCAACTATTTGCCCTCGGCAATTTAATCTTCTATAAACTTCAAAAATTTTTATGATGATTAGTTCAAAAATATAGCTTTTACTCATGAAAAACGAAAAACATATTCAATAACCCAAATATTGCAGAGATCTTACGATTACCCTGGTTTATTTTTTATTGAAAAACTAATTAAATCGAAAAAAGAAAACTATTTGCCCTCGGGACGTTCTTCAACTTCAATTTAAAAAAAAATCAAGTCTCTACGTCGTAAATTAGGGTAGTTCTCGTGAAATAAAGACACCACTTTTTGAATGGAGATTTACCAAGATTCAAAAGGTGATACTTCCCCTTAAGGTTTAACTGTGGCACAGGTTCCGTAGTACTATTACATTTTCACACTGGAGTAGCTCGAGCAAAAAGGTATTTAAATGTCTTCTGTAGCCTTATTTCTTGAGAATTTTGAAAATGAAGAATTGCATAGTTCCGTCTGTCCGTCTTTAAGTTTTTCTGTCGGGTTATTCGAGTACTTTTACTCTTTTTTCGAATGATCTATCTCTATCACGAAGTAACGGAGTATTCTGTCCATTATTTTTCAGTAAAATTCCAACATTCGATTCTTGATTTCCGTACAAGAAAATAGCATGGCTGAATCCTTCAACCATGTTTACACACGTGAAATATTTCCAGTATTAACAAAGAAAAAAATTCTTCAACGCCAGGTCTTTGGAATTATTGAATTCACATAATATTTTCTCAAATTCATTATTTTCCCAAAGTCAATAAACATTTTGATAAATTCCCAATTACTACGACCTCTATGTAGATAGGACAACGTTGCTTATTTATGACAGAAAAATTACTACAACCTAACATTTTCAAAATATACACTGTGAAATGTGTCAGAATGTCATGGCCAACCGTAATAACTTATAAAAGTGAATAGAGTACAGGTAATAGGTATCGGGTAGTCTTCTATCGAAATACGCGTCTCGGACGACGTAACCAGCCGCGACCTCTGGTGTTTATAAACGTGGATGATACGTGAAGGTTACGATCGGGTTCACAACCGGATCGAATGCGTCACTACTAAATTTAGAGCATCATTCTGTTCACTATTGACGAATTATAATCGGGCAACAGTTGGAATTTCTCGGTTTAAATCTGTCTGGTGACTGGGAAGTCCAACATGGGCATGCCCGACTACTGTGATGGATATGCGACTAATTATTTGGGGCGATGATTGCTTTCGACGATAAATCATGAGGTCATTCTCTAATTTATTTCCAGGGATTTCACCGCTCCATGATAAAAGAGAGAAATGAATTGGATAAATGATGAATCCAGTGGAAATATATGCTGGAAATTCATAGAAGGATTTTAAGTGAAATTGGTTTTCTCTCGAAAAAGCCATTCCACTAGGTGATCTGACATTAAGATGAATAAGAAAATACATATTTCATAAATAAAGCCTAGAATGTAGAAATATCCAACTCGAAATTCGTGAATTTCAAAATTAGGTACTTTTTTATTATTACGAAAGTTGGACACACATGTAAATAATAAATCGATCGATACTCTATGCAAAGATATTCCTGAAAAAAATATCAAAAAATAATCGAAAATACAATTATTTTTTCATCTGTTTGAGTATTTTTAAAAATTTAGTGAATTATTTCTCACATATGGAAGGATTATGCTGAAATATCCAGAGAAAATCAGAGCCTATAATTCTAGTACACTGCAACCAACCATACACCAAGAAGTTGCAGTGACGTCTGAATTTAAGTCCCATTATTAGTCACATTTTTGATTCGAATGCCGAAATATTGCAAAACATTTATAGTATCAATAGTCAATGGTAATTTTCCCCAACACTTTTTATTATCCAATCAGGCCATATAGGACCATAGAAGGACTAAAAACTGATTAAAGCGTCATAAATTCAAAAGATATTCGAAAACAGTTGACCATTTACGAATTATTCAAAAAATTACGCGATTCCAAAGAAAGCAACGAAATCAATCATAACAAAATCACAGGCTGTTGCATTTCTTTATGTAAAACACACAAAATTATTCAGATGACGATTATTGAGATCTGAGGACTAAATAGATGAATTGAGTTCTAATAATATTGAATTTTTTGTTCGGATTGAAATAAAATTTATACTCTTTACTAATTCGGCGGCGTAGTTTAGGAATGTGTAGATAGATATTTTCGAAAAAAATTATTTTTCAAGTTATGATGGATTGAAATTTCCAAATTTTGGACCTTAGCGGAAAAAATCATAAAATCTGAACTGTTTGGGATAGGTGAGAAATAATTGTGGTTTTCTATCATTGAAGGATCAATCTGTTCTCAAAAAAATCAGCGTATGGCTACAGTCATTATTCTGGTTGCAGTAACTCTCTAAAGTTGACCAATTTTCTTTCATTTTTCGTCTAAAAATGATTTATTTCCTCAAATACTGATCGTGGTGGAAAACTGATCACATATTCGTTATCTACGCCCTCGAATTAGTTAATAAACTGACGGGTCGATTGGGTCGCAAAAAAAATTTTTTTTTCGGACTTAAAAATAAAAAAAAAATTCGATCTATATCGACCCGGGTCATATTTTATATCAATTCAAGGTCGTAGATTGCGGATATGTAATTAGATTTTCTTACGATCAGTATTTTAGGAAATAAATGGCTTTTTGTGAAAATTTTATGAAAATTCCTATATAAGGACTGAACGAGAATAAATTCGCTATCACAAAAACGCTTAAATCTTTTAAACCACTGGACCGATTTCGAAAATCAAACTCATTTTCGAATCATCTTCTAATTCTAATGAAAACTGCTTTTACAATAAAAAAACCAAAACTATTTTTTACAAAATTCATGTATTTTTTCCATCATGCTTCTTATAGTGTTCTCAGTCACTTTCTGGGATGCTGTCTTCCACTTTTGCTTGAATTCCGCTAATGTTTTCGTTGAGTTCTTAGTCTTATTGAATTCTCTTTTTACCAGGGCCCAATATCTTTCGATTGGCCTGAGTTCTGGGCAATTTGGTGGATTGGCCTCTTTGGGGACAAAAACCACCTCATTAGCTTCGTACCATTCCTGGGTGGTCTTGCTTAGTGGCATGAAGCTAAATCTGTCCAAGATATTGTTGACACATGGTGCTCACGTAAAAATGGTAAATGTCGCTTCTTCAAGCATTCCTCGATGTACCTATATCTTCGAGTCAACAGTTATTCTCGTTCAGTCCTTATAATGGCTACTACGTACATTTTCCTAGATATCACCCTCAAAAAATGATCTAAAATTTCGGTTAAGCTAGAATCTTGTAATTCTGTAATTTTTGTGCACTCGCAAATTACTAATCAGTAATCAAGGGTAATCTTTCAATATTCCTACTACATTATACGGGGTTGATATTAGCAACCCTTACGTTATTTCATATCAAAACCTTTTTTCGAGATGAAGTTTCACGAAATAGCTTGAAATCCTTGTTTTATTTAGAACAATTTTTTATTCTTAAATTTCCTCCCAAAACTAATAGCTGAGGAGAAAAAAAATAGAAACTCAATTTTAGTCACCACTTTTTAAGGATGATATCTCGGAAGGGGGACTGAGGAAATTTTTTTATAGGAAGACCCATCCTAATTTCATGCGAGCAATCACCTACTGAATTTTTTCACATGAATTCAGAATCACCCTGTATATTAGAAACATTTTATTTCTCAAATATCTCGAAAATGGATGATTTGATAAAAAATATGGGTTCCCCTTCGACATAAGGAAGTTCTTGATGAAAACCTGAATCGAAATTACCCATGTTTTTGTAAAAACCCTGTAGATTCTTTTGTAACACGTATAATAACCGAATTACCCTATACAAACACCGAAATCTACCCGCCCACATTTCTATTCACGATATTTTCGTGCAATCTCCACGCTTCTCTTTTTCCCCATCGGACCGAAAGAGTCAACACGAAAGGGCCAAGAGAATGAGAGGGATGAGCGACCCTCAGACGCCTCACACCCCCGCATTCAGGAGGAAACTTGACAAATGACGATCCGGCTAGAGCCGCGCGCAATTTCAATCCTGCGGTATTGATCTTTGGGGTTATCCACGCTCACTTTGCGATTGTTGTATTTCGAATTCCCGATTATGTTAGGACGACGCTGCTATTAATTTCGGACGTCCGTATTGCACGAAAATCTGCATGTTACGACCGAACGCGGCACGTCGATCGTTTCGCGTTATAAATAGGCTCGTACGCGCGGAGACGTTCACTACAATGCGGTTATTTCGAGAAGACAAAAGTGTTTATTGACCGCAACA
Organism: Adalia decempunctata; assembly: GCA_951802165.1. Classification (NCBI taxonomy): domain Eukaryota; kingdom Metazoa; phylum Arthropoda; class Insecta; order Coleoptera; family Coccinellidae; genus Adalia; species Adalia decempunctata. The sequence goes on along the minus strand of OX637696.1, from coordinate 23,083,429 downwards.
CTTGGAAAAATATAAACTCATTCTTTTATTCGTATACCTCCGTGGCAGTGTTTATTTTATTGTTTTCATTTTACTCGGATCCTTTTTCGTTTTCTCGAGACGATATTGCTTGAAAATGCCCTTCCCGTCTTCTCGATCTTTGAACAGTCATAAATTATTCATATTTTCCAAGAAAACTCAAAAATAATGTAACATCTTTTATTTTCTCAACTTGCAATAAAAAAATTTTTTGAACTATGAGTAACTAAAATCAGGTACAATCTGCGTGAGAATTTAAATGTCGCAATTTCTTCAACTGGGGGTGTAACTCAGTGGTAGAGTGTCTGCTTCGCATGCTGAAAGTCCTGGGTTCAAATCCCAGCTCCTCCAAATAGTTCTTTTGTTATGATGAGAATTTATACATGAACACTATGATTTTATAGCATAAGCCAAGATGCATAGACACGAGATGTCGTCACATCCCTACCATTTCCCATCGAATTTTCCACCGAAAAAAGGGACTAGACTGGGTACTTAATTATTTTAACTGAAATCTCTAATCGATTAATCGTTAATGCAACAGGGTGTTTTCAATTCCATGAGATGAATCGAAAAAGCAGATGAAAATTGTTTACATTTAAAAACAAAACAGATTATTCGACACCATCGCAGAGTTCTGTATTTATACATAGTGAGTCTTTGACTTGTAAATATCTTTTAACTCTAGATTCTTGAAGCCAAAAGAAACCTTTTTTTCATTTTCCATTCTTCCTGATGAGTTAATACCTTAGACAAAGGAAAGAGGAGACCTGGCATGTCATTCATAAATTCAGGAACTTTTGAAGCCAACATCCCGACCAATTTCCCATGAGTGGAACAAGGACAGATGTAGCTGTCCTTGTTCCACGGTTATTGTGCTGGCAACAATGCAGAAACTAGATTCGCGTGAATTCATTTGCCGCCAGTGGCGTGGATCTTCAGTGTTGTTTAGGGGGTTCCGTAGTTATTCACATTTGAAAATGATTGCTTCGGAGCTCAATATCTTTGGAACTATTAACCACAATTAGCTGAAATTAGGTTTCAATTTGATATGCGCACGTTAGGTAAATAACTCTTCATTGATGAAATCAGAATTCCACTAATTTCGACGGAAAGAACTAAATATACCCACATTGTCCGATTATGGGCCAATTTTTTCGCGTGGTTCCGTAGTTATTCACATTTCAAAATGATTGCTTCGGAACTATTAACCACAATTAGCTGAAATTTGGTTCCAATTTGACGTGTATATTAGCCTTGAAGATGAACCGGTTGAAGAAAAAAATGAGCTCACCTGAATTTACTTAATAAAATTCACGAAGATGAATTACCCAATAAAATATCAAATTAATAATCGATAGGTGTTTTATTGAAACAATAATTATAGTCAATCACAATCAGTTTCCACAATAGCACAATACATTGAAATCTCAAAATTATCCATTCCTAATTTCCTAAACAATATAAATTTTGTATTCATAGATCTTGAACTATTTTTTTTGACTCATCTAAGAGTTTAGTTGTTTCATGAAGTATCCTTATTCTGAAATAATTTTTTTAAATAATTTTGATCAACTGATCAGCATGTCCATCAATGAAATATCCATCAAAAAAAAGATTTTCCGAATGGTCTAAAATGGATGAATTAACATTAAAGATAGTTTGGCTGATCAGAACTGGTAACAAATGTTCAACTTTTCTATTGAAAATATTTGAAGTTTTATGGGAGAATTTGAACAATTTTTCGTCCTCTTTACTAACATCAATTACAAATGAATTGTGTCAAATACAGGAATTCATTTCTCTACAGAGAATAGGAATTTATTCCTGTGAATGTAACACAGTACTATTCGTTTTGTGCAACAAAATATTCCAGTGTTCTCATAAATTTACAGTTCGTTCTTCATTATGTGGCATCTTGGCTTCAAGATTTATCATCCTATACCGCATCTCCTCTTTCCTTTGTCTAAGGTTAATACATTTAGCGAATACTGAAGTATGTACTAACCTTATTGGATTAAATGTTTCCACACGATATTTCTCAACAAAAACACTTAGTTTTGTCCGATTATATCTGCCATTAAAAAGCCATATTTCTCCCATCAAAATAAGTTCCTTCTTCGATCTTCCTAAAGATTAGTTCATAAACACTGATAACTTGTTCATATTTTCCTCGATATCCCAAACATATCTTAGAAACGAAGGTTTTTCATTCAGTTTACGATTAATCAACCTAACCTAACACATTTTGTATCCAAAACATATTCTGTGAATACTTCACAGACATTTTGATGTGTACGGTGTACGTTGCTGGTTTCACCAATATTCCTGAAACCACATATAATAATAATTCTATATATGTATGTTCAAATTATTTATAATTCTATGCTTGAAACTAAGCAAGACCCATTCGAAACCTACGTTATCTAACGTCTGTGAAAGACGCATGCGTATAGCGACCGACAACCGGCGCGATCTCTAAACAAAAATAGAGGAAATCATTCCTATTTTAGGTGTTTTTTTTTCGATCTCTTGATGATTACGTGAAGAGTTTTCAGTGAATGTAATATTAACCGTGTAGTATCGAGTTTATGAAATTCCAAGAGGATATTGTTTAGATAGTAACAGATTATTTAGTGCTAAGTATCATTTTATTTTTCATTAATTTCAATTTCACACGTGGTTTCTATCGACATTCATCATTCAAATTTTCATTGGTGGGATTTTATTATTACATCAAATGTTGTTCGATAATTCAGGTTTTAGTATCGACAAAGTTGATAAACATTCTGAAAAAATTGTCAACTTGCTTAGAGACCAGATAAGTAAAAATATTCGATGATATTTAATCCAGGGAAGCACCCATATTATTCTTGAAATTCGTGGTTTTTCTTCGAATTTTATCGTATATAATTAGGAATAACTCGAAAACGACGCATTATTCTTTCGCAAATATGAACCGTTTATCTTTTTCAAGTGGTTTCATGGTATTTTTGCGTGGATTTATCAGTCGGCTACGGTGTAACTTTTATACCAGGTGAAATATCGAATAAGTTTTGATTGGCAAATATTCATCATGAAAAGAGTAAACAATCAACCAAAATTCAGTTCATTTGAAATAACGGTTCCGAATATTTCGAAACCGAATTTTGAAAAATGGCATAGAAAAAAAGTATTTCGTTTGACGAGAGGAATCTACAGTTAGAATATATGTACAAGTCAAAGACTCACCCTGTATATCGGAGTGAATATTCGAAGATAGACAAGATCATTTTGTTCTCGAAAAAAAAAATCATGATAAACACAAACCAATAATTGAAATAATCCAAAGTCATATCATAAAACGGAATGACTTCCAACAAGTAAAAGGAATAGCAAAGCTTCATTGGAAGCTGTTAAGTGAATAAGAAAATATCGGGATAGCTATGAATTGGAACCAAGTTGCACAAGCTCATCCTCAAGTCTCAAGATACTGCTTCTATAAACTTTTCATTTACACATTCTTCGGAATCTAGTAATCTAGATCGAAATGCGTAGTTTGAAATATTTGGTCGATGACGAAATTTCATTCAACAGTTAAAGAATGAAGTAATGCTCTAAGGAAGAGTGAAGGATAAGTCACAATCATCTGAAACCTCTGGACATTAACCGTTCGGTTCTTCAGGCGAATGACCACCTAACATTGTTGAGAACCGGATTGGAACGAGAAGCATCTCCTCTTACGACCAGAATGAAGTTTGCAAACCTTCCGTATAAATGAGGGGTAGAGTTCCGATTCCAATAAATTTTCAGATAATTTTCTTCTACGAATATAATCATCTCATTCAAAATTCATCAACATGCGGGATCGTCATGAAAATTTCTTAAGAGATAACAGGGGGTGTAACTCAGTGGTAGAGTGTCTGCTTCGCATGCTGAAAGTCCTGGGTTCAAATCCCAGCTCCTCCAAGTGATACTTTTGCTCTCAAAGCAGATGATGATACTAATACAAATACAACAATAAAAATTGCCAAGGAATAAATCAGTTCATAAAATCTGAGAGTAAACAAAGGCTGAATTTTACTACATTCACTTTTATAAACGGTGTATTTAAAGGTGATGCTTTTCTTCTGACAGATAATAGAACTCATCAAAATTCAAAATAAGTCATTTTACCAAAAAATTTATATATGAAATATGCCCGTTTTGAGAAAATGAAAATAGAATATTTTCTAGTTTCTAGGTGCTCCCTCGCCTGCCCCTCAGTAATCTTCGATCGTGTTAAGGCGATGGTACGAGTGTTTCATGTTTCGAAATTGCCGAACATTTATTCAAATAATGAACTTGTTGATATGCTTTTAATTTATGGTGAATCCTTAGACATTCCTTTGTCTAAGGGTGAATCAAAACAAAATGCCAGTTCAGCGTATAAGTTGTACAGAACAAGATTTCCGCTAAGAAATCCCCTTCGCGGATGTTCATAAACCTGGTGCAGAGATATAGAGATATGATATAGAGAGAGTAGTATTACGGTATTGATGCCCAAAATTTGTTATGAATTTTTTAAATTGAACATTTCATATAAGAAATTTTCGGTAAAATGACTAATTTTGATGATTTCTATCACCTGTCAAATAAAAAGCCTCACCTTAAAATTTACCCTGTATAGTATCCATCCTGGTTGGCTATGACATTCTGACACATTTCACCGTATATATTTTGGAAATATTAGGTTAAACTCATTATCATGTCAGATAAATACGCAACGTTGTCCTTTCTACACAGAGGTCATAGTTATTACGTATTCATCAAAATGTTTATTTACTTTGGGAAAATAATGAATTTGAGAAAATATTATGTGAATTCAATAATTCCCAAAGACCTGGCGAATGTTGAGGAAACTTTTTTCTCTGTTAATACTGGAGATATTTTACGTACATATGCATGGTTGGAATATTCAGTTATTCTATTGTCTTGTACGGAAATCGAGAATCGAGTGTTTAAATTTTACTGTGGAATAATGGACAGTATAGTCCGTTACTTTGTGATAGTTCATTCGAAAAAAGAATAAAAGTACTCGAATAACCCGACAGAAAAACTTATAAACGAACAGTGGAACTCCCCACTCTCAAGAAATTAGAACTGAAGACATTTCAATACTTTTTTACGCAACTTGAAATACTCCAGTATGAAATTGTAGTAGTACTACGAAACCTGTGTCACAAATAAACCTTAAAAGTAACTCCATTTACAAAGTTTAGAAAGAGTAAATAGAAATCAGCATTGGCAACATCTCTCAGAATTAATTGACATTTCACGAGTGCCAACCTGCGTCAGTTTTAAGTGAAAAAACTCGATAAACCTACTTTATAAAAGTGAATGCAGTATACGTTTCTATCCACATTTAATTGAAACTAGCTGGCCCGGCGAACTTTGTTCCACCCTAATGTGGATTTCACAAATCCACTCTGATTTTTGAACTGTCAAATGTTTCCATGGATATGAGCTATCTCACAGAACAGATACACAAAAATAATATGTCATAATATGTCAATCACTAATAATGGCAATTTTGGATTCAGTTATTTCCGCAAATATATTTATCACCCAAACAGAAATTCAAAAACGTTTCAAAAATTATGAGGGAATATGAGAACGGACAATTCACGATTGAAACTGATCGCCAAAATCCGATTTACTTGAAATTTCGATAAAAATTCACTGTGATATTCAACCGCTTTTTGATCTGTTAATAGCCTTTCATGGTACTATAAGCCCTATGTAAATTACACGGTAATTGATGTCATATGTTCTTTTTTCGACCATTTCAAACAACGACGACCGAAATGCTCGAAAAAAGAACAAATGACATCAATGGATGGCCGCGAAAGCCTCAACAAATTCATCGTCATCTAATTGTGATAATGTCAAATATAGTACCTTCACGATTACGTTATTTGGAATAAATACAACTATAAAAATAACTAATAATCATCAGTCATAATGTGTGAATAGCGCCATCTGAAGTGATAAGAACGAAACTTTTCTCATATCTCAACGAAATCTAATCATTTTAGGCAACTCAAATAACAAACACACTATTGCAGTGACTATAGAGGGAATATAGTCACTGTACACACTATTTGTTTATATCGCCATCTAACGCGGAGAATATCAAATGAAGTACCAACGAATAAGCGGTAGCGTAACTGCAACTGTAGCTACATTTAGTGGCCTTACTCAAAAGGAGGAAAAGCATTTCCTGTATAAGTAAAATTTTCATCGATTTTTTTCAAAGTTTTATTGTATTTTATAATAACCAGACCGTAGACGAATCCATATATGAAGTTTCATAACAAACAGTCCATCCGATCTCGAGTTATAAATGGTGTAACCAACATCTTTCTTTTATATATATATAGATATAGATTGTCTGAAAAAGATTGTTATTTGAATTTTTTCCTGTAAATTTTGATCGAAGAATTCTACTTTGCTATTAACTAATTTTCATAAGATTTGGAAAATCCATCCAAATTTGTAAGTAAGCAACACATGTGTAGGAGTTGCAAGTGGTTAAAATTACATTTTATGTTATTATGTACAGCTTACAGAATCTTCTGCCAGTAAACACGATAATTTTCCCTGCAATATCCACAAATGAAATATTTTAGAGATCGATTATCAGTGAGACTTTATGAGTTTATGACTCGCACAATCGTTCTTTTCCTTTTTCTGAAGAATGTACCACTGGTCATCAGACACCCTGTATAATCGGAACCGAACAGAATCTTTGAGACCTCGAAAAAACCTTAATTTTCTCCCATATTTTCCCATGATCTGAATCATTTCAATCCAGGTTGTAACATTCCACGTTTGTTAATCCTAGGAACATTATGAAAAAGAGAAAAGGGGCAACCCTGCTCTGAAGAGCTGAGGGTAGAATTACGTTAAAGGGGGTTTTATACTTATATTTTTTTGGGTTGTGATGTGATCGTCTAGATTGGTAGAACTCTATGTTATGTCGTAGTAATTCAGATTCGTAATAACTCAGATTAGTGAAATATAGGATGGGAAATAATGAGGTAAAATAGATAAATAATACACAAGATTGGACATAAAAATGGAACAAGAGCCTTTAATCGTCCAGCACCATAGTTCGAGGAACTATAGCCATATGAAGGAAAAACGAACGAGAATCAATTGAAACTCAAAGCAAAAAACCTTCTAGCATTACAGATGATATGTTTACAATCCATAGAACAATTATTAATAAGACGAGCACTGGTGATATGTACAATATGGAGCTTCCTATACTCCGGTAAGGTTATTACTGGCACAATTGAGGTAAAAAGCAGAATCCAATACATCCAAAGTTATCCAAAGGTTATAGGCATAAAGAGTGTGTCACCTGAAATTCATAAGTAGTATCCTTGTAGTTCCTAGTGTGAGAATCCTTCCTTCTAAGTGTGATGTGTGAGATCATAGCAGTCGCGTTGGTTTGGAAGTGATGATAAACTCTTTATATTTCCTGTTAACTGATGAACGATGGCACCTTCAAAGCTTTCCTTGCTTATCGGGTACGCCAAGGGCCCGAAGGCGAGGCTTGGTTTCTGAGGACGTTCGTCAAAAGAACTCTCAGGGGATGTGTCACTGGCCACTGTTGTGGGGGATGTTTTCCCTAGCACAGGCGATATAAACAGTTTACCCTAGGCCTCCAAACCAGTGATATTTGTACGTAAAATATTATCCTAAAAGCAACAACTCCAAATGCCTAAACCATAATGACGAGTGAATAGTTAAATGTGCAGTAAGCCTTACGAACAGTATAAGAATATTTCAAATGGGTTGGTAGCAGAACAGAGTTCCACAATATTCAATAGAAAGGCAATAATCAGATAGAATAAGCTTACACGAGATTAAATCCTGTGAAATGAAACAGTTATTTAAATGGAGATCGTGTACATACCAGATAACAAAGAAGCGTCTTTAAAAATATACTAAAATGGCGGATTCCTAGAAGAGGAACTCCATTTCGAAGGAACACACACACAGCCGCCGCGTTAAAGCCAAGTGAAAGAGAGCCTTCCATTCGTTGTCGTTTTGGAGGTTAGTTTTTCTGCCACAGAATCGTATTTCTTCGATGGTCACAGAAGAACAAGTTTACTTCATGGTGGATCTTCGATATGATTAAAATCTCCTATTTATAAAGATGCGAATCGCCTAAAGTATTGATTGAAGTCGTACTAATATTCATCATTCATAGAATTATAAAATAATATCAAATAATTTCATCTGGCAACGGTGCATTTTATTTCGTTGCAGGGTAGGAAATTCAGATATGTTACAAGGTTCAAGATTATTTCCATCCAAGAATTCTCCACCATATTGGGATCGCCGCAGTAAAGTGAACAAAGGCAGCACAATGGTAAGATGAGAGCGTGGAGGTGTCGAGAAGGGAAACGAAATTCTTGTACGGCGTAATGAAGTGTGTTACAGGTTATTTATTTCAACGTACTCGAGTTCAGATCGTGACCTGGACTCGCCTATTTGGTTTACATGACGGCGTAAACGGAAAACGGTACCACGCTGCAGTTTGTTAGGAAGATGGAACACTGAATACTCGAAGTAGTTACCGCTCGCCTCGTGGTCACGGTTCGTTATCATTGCAGCATCCTGTTCAAAGTATGAAAGACGATTGGTCAATTTTGAATTCTCAAATTTCTTCACCTGCTTTGTTTGTATACAGGGTGTTTCTAAATTCATGCTCGTATGAAATTAAGATGGGTCTTTCCTTTAACAAAACTTCCTCAACCCACCCCTTTCTGAGATATCACCCTTAAAAGGCAGTGACTAAAACTGTGTTTTCATTTTTTTCTCTTCAGCTATTAGTGTTAAGTAAAGGATTTCAAGTTATAATTTCATTTAATGAAACTTCATCTCGAAAAAAAGATTTTGATATGAAATAACGTAAGGGTTGCCAATATAAACCCCGTTTAATGTGGCAGAATCATTGCAATAATACCCGTGATTAGTCTTTCGCGAATGCACGAAAATTACAGAATTTTAAGATCCAAGCTTTACTGAAATTTTAGGAGATAAATAAATTTAGTCACCACTTTTTGAGGGTGATATCTCGGAAATGGGATGATGGCTGAGGAAATTTTGTTATAGGAAAGGCTCATCTTAATTTCATACGAGCAATCACCTTCTGAATTTTTTCGCATAAACTTAGTAACACCCTGTAAAAATATGTAACTGTTTGTATATAAAACAAGCAGGCCGTCCTAGCTTCGCCCGGGTAGAAATTTGTTTCACGCGGCGGTTTCATCTTCAACACTTCAACCTGCCATATCTTTTGATGTACTCCTTGTAATTGTATGATGTGAGGGCCAATTTCGTTATGAATAGAATACTGGGGATAAATAACGTATTTGGTTGGATGACTGGATGAGGATCAATACCCAATTCATAAAAACACACTCCCATATAGTGCATAATTTTGGAAAACATCTGATGACCACAAACAGGTAATAGCAAGTCAATCTTGAGAGATAGATATATGCTATCGCGGACTTTTTTGTATCCACGTAAGTCTTACGGTTTTTGCATCGCACGTGAAAATAGCTGATTATGGCTGTTTGTTTTTGTAATTATTGAAGTTATAGTAGGTATCCTTAATTTTTTCGGGTGAAAAGTATAGCCTATGTCACTCAGGAATAATGTAACTTTCTAAGGGTGAATGAATTTCTGAAATCGGTCCAGTACTTTTCAACCCTATTCGTATTATCGTATAGATAATGATTTAAGGTCGGCGTTTAAAGCGAGTAGGAAAGCTCATCCGATAGAGGCGCCACCGTCCATTTTATGGAATATCTCCATAGAACATGCATTATCACTATCAAGTTCTATGAATATCTCTCTAATTATGAATGAAATGTACAATGGCGCTCTCTGTCCGAAAATCGCCGAACTATGAAATAAGTGAATTTGTGGGTAAAGCAGGAACTTTTTCCCGCCAAAATTTGAATTTGGCCATTCTCTGCCAATTCCGTATTCCAAGTTGTTTTTCTGAACGAAATTATCAGTAGATTCACTTTTAATCGGATGTTGAACTATTTTCATGGGCCTTTCTGTTGAAATAAAACAGAAGCATGAGTTGGCTCATTTTCTTCTATTTTTTAAAATTCTCTAAGAAAATATTGGACGGGGTGGACGCAGCTTCTTCCGATGATGTTCACTCCGAGTACATATAAGATTCATGAATTTCAGTAAAAACAGAATCTTTCTATCTCAAGCCAATTTCGAGAAAACTCAGATTTTGTGGAATAAAAATTCTCTTCGAAAATATTGGACGGGGTGGACTCATCTTCTTCCGAGGATGTCCACCCCGAGTACATATAAGATTCATGAATTTTAGTAAAAACAGAATCCATCTTTCTCAAGCCAATTTCGAGAAAACTCAGATTTCACTTTGAGAACTGAAATTTTGTGGGTAAACTCAGGAAGGATTGGAGTTGGAAATAATTTAAATCGATTTCATTTCGAGAGCTCATTTTTTTGCTTTCAAAAATAGAAGAAAATGGGCCAACTCATGCTTCTGTTTTATTTCAAACGAAAGACCCATGAAAATAGTTCAACTTCCGATTAAAAGTGAATCTACAGATAATTTCGTTCAGAAAAACAACTTGAAATACGGAATTGATATGGAGGAAAAAAGTTCCTGCTTTACCCACATATTCACTAATTTCATAGTTCAGCGATTTTCGGATAGAGAGCGGCGTTGTACATCTCATTGATAAAGATGATATTCATAGAACTTAAAGTGATAATGTAAATTCTATGGAGATATTCCATGAAATGCACGGTGGCGCCTCTATCGGATTAGTTTTCCTACTCGCTCTGAACGGCGACCTTGAGTCACCCATTTACAGTGACCATAAAAAGATCTACGATACCCGGCAGTCACAGAAAGCTGAAATTGGATAAAGAGGCCACAATTAGAAAACCATGATAAGATGAAGAATTCAGTATCTTTCATGAGCTGTATACATAATGTCTTGCAGATGGATATTTCCGAAATGTCTAGGGAGAATAGTACCTACTTGAACATCCAAAATTTAAGTCAGGAGCTTTTATAAGTAGATTGGCATTTAAGATTCCATAAAAAAAGTGACAGCTGTCGAAAAAGATTGACAACAGCTGTCAAATAGATCATCCTTGATCGCGTATCTGATTTCACAGAAATACTGGATTTTTTTCGTTATTTCGATAGAATTTTATACGGTTCTGGTAAGGCGGATCTTATCAGAACCATTCATGTATTCTAGACTTTGGAGACTAAATCATACTATAGCCCATCCAAGAATTATTGACATCAAAGCAAGCCTTGGAAGTCCAGACGAAGCTTTATTTATAGTTACTATCAATGTTATGTGCTTTCATCATAGCAGTAAATGTATAAATATAACTATTTGATGGATTCAGTCTTTACTTGATGGAAATTCATGTTCAATAACAGGTAAATGTTTGTGGAAATTGAATTTTATTTACCTGTTATAAATATATCCTTAAAATTAAATGGAATTTTTCAAAGTAAGACACTTTGAACATAAAAATGTTCTCAATTATAACATACGATTACCATCGTGTGAATCTGTATATATATCCAAGATGGCGGAAAATGTGAATGACGCGTTAGATCAGTGCTCTGAAGAGGGTACTGATTCTGAGGTGAAAAATTCCCAAAAAAAGTTAAAATACTATAAATGCTGTGCTAAAAAGGCGTATACGTCGTTTACCTGTAAAAATTGTGGAGCTCTGTTCCACGATTCTTGTGCAAGAAGATTAACAGAAAAAAAAGGCTTATCATTCCTGGATGAAGTTTATGTTAAGTGCTGTGATAAACCAGCAAGTGAAATGGATAACGAATTAGTTCGAGAATTAGAAATACAACTCAGGGAGGAAAATACAAAAATGAGGTATGAAAATCAATTACTGCAGAAGGAGATTGAGCATTTAAAATATGTTCTAATAGAATTTCAAAAAAATAAAGAACTTCTCATCAATGAGATAAGTGATAAAAACATTATTCTGAAGGAAAATAACAAACTGTTAACTGAAAAAATTACGCTGCTACAAAATAGACCTATAGAAAAAATCGTGGAAACAAAAGCAGAAAAAAGTAATCAAAACAATGTTGACATTCCACTGTCTCAGACGTCAACTTCGAAACATACTTATAGTTCTGTGCTCAAAAATGCTACAGAAAGTGGACCATTGAATAAAAATACAGAAACAACAACAAATAATAATAATAATAATAAATTTTATTGATCCTTTAAGACATATACATGTATAGGACAGGTCAAGAGATAATTATCAACTAGTCTCCACAGAGTCAGAGAGATAGTCTTTTACAGAGTAATAACATTTTTTCAATAAATGTGATTTGACAACTTTCTTAAACTTATTAATATTAAGTGTTTGTACAGAATATGGCAAATGATTATATAATCTAACACATTGAAACATCGGAGACATCTCAAACTTAGTAGTTCTATGTCTAGGAATGAATAAAGTTCCCTCATTTCTCGTGTTATAACGATGGAAGCTATTAAGCTTTTTGAATTTATCTTCATTTTCTTTCACATAAATGAGATATTTGAAAATAAATATAGAAGGCATTGTGAGAATGGCATTAGCTATGAAGAGTGGACGACAGGATGATCGAGGAGCTATTTTAAAAATCATACGCAAAATTCTCTTTTGTAATATGAACACTCTTTTAGCATCTGAACAGTTTCCCCATAACAAAACATTATAAGACATATGGCTATAAACCAAGCTGTAATACACATTAAGAAGCGAATTTATAGGGATTGAATCTTTTATTCTACAAATCGCATAATATGAACTATTCAATCTTTTACATAATGAATCAATATGCAGGCTCCATCTCAAATTATTATCAAGAAGGATACCGAGAAACATAGTGCTGGTTTTGAACAACGCAAAATTATCCGAATGCCGAATGATCATCATTCGATCATTCACTTCATTCGAAAAATGAATGCAAACAGATTTGTTTACATTTACCATGATGCTATTTAAATTACACCAATTTACAAAACAACGCAGCAGAAGATCACACATCGTTTGAAGCTCCCCAAAGGTACGCGTCGCCACCGCAACCGATGTATCATCCGCAAACAACGTAATGACGCAGTCTTCAATTGAGGACTGAAGATCACGACTAGTGTTTGCATTAGTCAGCAACTTCTTAAGATTCACAGGAAGATCATTAATGAAAATCAGAAATAGAAGTGGTCCCAGTACTGAACCTTGGGGCACTCCCAAATTTACATTGTGTTCGACGGATAAACAGTCTTGAACTCTGACATACATAGATCTTCCGCGTAAATAACTTCGAAGCCAGTCCAAAAATATCCCGCGGAAGCCCAAATTATAGCACTTGTCTAAAATAAATTGAAAAGGCAAACTATCGAAAGCTCGAGAAAGGTCAAAAAATAGACCAGCGACATAAGAACCTGCGTCGAGACATTCATAAACGAACTCGACAAAATGAACAGCCGCCGTCTGCGTTGATCGCCCCCCCCCTGAATCCGTGCTGTGCATTATTCAACATGTTGAACTTGTTTAGATATTTCATCATTCTATCGAATACAATTCGTTCAAAGACTTTCGAGAAAACACTGAGAATAGAAATTGGTCTGTAATTCATAATATCCTGAACATCATCTTTTTTATGTACCGGAATTACCGTAGCCCTCTTGAGAACATTTGGAAAGATACCCATACTGACAGACAAATTTATGCAGTGAGCAAAATGTCGACCAATCTGAGCACTTATCAACTTTAAAATCATAGCAGAAATGGAGTCGATGCCTGAACCCTTACTGTTTTTAAGTGAATTGATCACGTCAACAACCTCATGTTCTAAAACGGGATGAAAAAAAAAATTATTATTCATCATAATCGAGGTGGTACATGAGGAAGAAAAAGAGCCCTGATAATAACGAGCAAGTGCTGTCTCGGTAACAGTAGAGAAATGGTCCGCAAATATTTCGGCTAGTTCACAGGCCTTATCATGCGGAACATCATCAATAATAATTATGATTTGTTCGTGTTTTCCACTCTTTCGGCCAGTCAAAGCATTCACCATTGCCCATACAGTTTTATTCTTATTTTCTGATTTTTCAATCTGTTCACTATGGAATGCCTGTTTTGTTCTCCTAACTAAAGAATTGTAGGAATTCTTCGCTTCCTTGTATAATTTAATGGTGGATTGGCTTTTAATATTTGAATTCAACCAATGAAGACTCATTAATTCTTGCTTTGCAGAAATAATTTCTGCAGTTATCCACTTTTTGCTTTCACGAATAGGATCAACAGTAATCTCTGTCAAAGGACAACAAGTCACGAAAGTATTTTGAATAATACTCATGAAACTAACAAAGCAATCATCAACATTCGTGAATTCATACACTTCATTGAAATCATTATTGGAAATACGATAACAAAAATCATTGAGATTATATGGGTTTAAATTTCGAACCAGTTTCGATATACGTCGATTATTGAAATGAACTTCAGTGAGAAATTTTAAAGAAATTACTCGGTGATCACTAATATGTGCATCATAAACTTCGACAGTGCAATCAGATAGTTTAGCGTTAGTCAGAATGAAGTCTACTTTTGAAATGGATGTATGACCAGTGATATCGGTAAATATCCTGGTTGGATCAGCAGATGACACGCTCAAACTAAAGCACTCCAGCAAGTCGATAAATAGTTTACGATTTCTACAATCAATTTTCAAGAAATCAACATTTAAGTCACCGCAAACAAACATGACATCAGTAATATTTATACAATGGTTCAAAGCATATGACAATCTTTCAAGAAATGTTTCGAAATTACCTGAACACGGGCGGTAAACACTCAGAATACATAGTTTGAGGTTTTTAGCTATCACTATGCTACCACTAATCTCGCATTCCATCTCCTCTGAAAATTTTGAGACCGACACATTTTTCACTTGAACACCGGCTTTAACATATAACATCGATCCACCATGAATTCGATTGGATCGACAGTAATAGTCAGCCTGAATGTATCCCGGAATTATCATTGACTTCACACTTTCAGAAGTACACCAGTGCTCCACAACACTCACTATATCAGGATTCTTCTCAGACAGGAGCAACTCGAGGATATCCAACTTGTTTGATAAACATTGTGTGTTCACATGCAAAATTCCCAATTGTTCAGATCTTGTGAGAAACCCATTTACATCAGAAGTATTCAGTCTGCGGGCCGATTCACTTTCTTTGGTTGAAAAAACCGATGAATACTTGCTTTATTCGGCCAGTTTGATCCGTCCAGAGCTTTTTCATATTCAGAGCTTGGAATGAGCACTTTAAAGGATGAATAGCTATCCGGAAATTTAGATTTAAGTTCTTCACATTTGACACTGGAGAAATTCTGTATCAAAAAATGCTGCAGATTCTCAATTGTAGTGTCGGGTTTCAGTTTAGATACATGAAACGCCTTGTATTTTTCCACTCCTTCGACGTTTGTACTGCTGGAATTGGTCCCTGTTATTGAGGTTCTACTACGTTTTCGTGTAGACCTTTTGACATTCCATTTTTCTTCCTTGGAATTATTAGTCTGTGATTTTGTTTCCATATTAATTGCAGACTTACTCGAAACTTCTTTGTTTACACCTGAGTCGATCCGGTTTTCTGTTGCTTGTTTATTCCGCTTGTTCTTGTTGGTTAAACTCGCAGGGTCGCGAGCGCGAGAAGTACTTGGTTCCGTAACATGAATAGCGGGTATTTGGGTGGGATTCGGATGATTGTCAGTTGCAGCACCATTAACCGGATTCTCTTTAACGACGGATGAATAACTTCGAACAGAGAGATCATCTGCTTTCTTCGTTACCATTTCAATGTTTACATGGTTTTTTTTGTTGAGATTGATAATCTCTGTATTTTTGTCTAAGATTTCGGACTCCAATTTAGAAATTTTGTATTTCAACAGGGAATTATTCTCCATCAAGACGGCATTATGTTCCATCAAGATAGAATTCTTCGATTGTAATTCGATGATTATTTTTGATAAGCACTGATGATGAGAATCAATGATAACATTCTTTTCAGACACCGGGGAAGTATCACCAGTGTTTGAATCGCCTGCATTAGTGAAATCTTCATCGCAGCACTTTTTAGTTTTATTCGCACAACCAGGATGATATACCTTGGTACAAATATTGCACTTCACAAAATTTTTCATGATTGATCGTTTGCAGCAGCTACATTCGGGAATCATGATTTGTAGAGGCACAACAAAACCTCAAAATTCAAATACAATCAAACCAAAAATTGACGCCAACTAAGACAATAATAAACCAAGAAGCAAGGAAAATACAAGGTAACCAACAACACAATCAAGTCACAAATGAGCAAAAGGATGAAAATTACATTGAAGACAAAATAAGTAAATCCAAAAATGAACAACAGGCACCTGATATGAAGATTCAACTGGAAGGAAAAAACTGGAGAGAAGTTGCCAAGAAACGAAATCTTAAACAAACAAGGCCAGCCCCAATTAAAGGAGCGATGGAAAAATTCAGTTTAACAGTAGCTGAGCAACAATCTTGCCTATTTTTATCAGGTCTATATCCAGATACCAAATGTGAAGAAGTTGTGGAATATATAGAAAAAACATTCAAAATAAGCAGCAAATGTGAAAAAATGAAAACTAAGAAAGACAAATTCAAAAGCTCTTTCAAGGTATATATACCGAGTGATTCGAAACAACAAGTTCTGAATGAAAATATGTGGGGAAAGGGGGTAGTGATCAACCATTTTCTACGCATCAGACGAAACTTCAACAGAGAGGTGAAGCCGGTAACTGCTTGAATATCTTATACCTCAATTACACTCAGCCACTTCCACTGCTACTCGTGCTGCCAGAAATATTTCCCGGAATACTTCTGCGGCAGTATGGAAAGGCAGCGAGTATTTACACTCAGCTCAAACATTTCTTTCGCGATCAAGTTATGGCAATGGCGGACGACGAAATTGCACCTGATCCTGACATCAGAAGAGGTCTCAATGTCGCCCTAGTGACTTTTTTCTCACTTTAATTCCTCAATTCCAAACATCCTTCCAACCATCGTGCACTTTGTGCTTAAGTTTATGGTTTTCATCAGAAGAATCCCATATCACTCTCAAGGTATTCTAGAAATGATATTATTTTTCATTGCTCCACTCCGTCGACATTTTTCGCAACAATTAACGATTTCAATCAATTGATACGACAACGTACGCAATGCAGGCACGACAGTAACTGGGCTGAATGTGATCACTCCATGCCACTTGCGCTGCCGGTCCTTTGACTGCCGCACGAAAAACCGCTAATTTAGGGAGTGACCGGCAACGCGAGTAGCAGCACGAGTGGCAGTAGAAGTGAGGTGATTACATTCCCACCATGCTCATTTCCCTGCTCACTTCCCTGCTCCATGCCGTGGAAGTGGGCTGAGTGTAATTGACGGGTGACATCAGAATATTCAATGTATCAAAAACAAACTTCCCGAAGTCGAACTTTTTATAAACTCACTCACAAAGGTTCCAGACGTAATTTGTTTCAGTGGATGAATAAAGATGAAATTCAATTTTTGAAGATTCCTAATTACAGGATAATATCAGGTTATGCAAGAGAGAATTTTATACACGGGGGAACAGCTATTTTAATCCGTGATGGCGTGATAATATTACCGACTTTGACAACGTACAATGGATCACTAACTTGAGTGTGGAGAAGGAAATAGAGGTATCATGTGCAATCAGTAATACCAGGAAAATGATAATTTTGACAGTCTACAGGACCTGTTTGGGTGATGCACAGATATTTCTTCATAAAATTGAACAAATACTCTATGGAATAAATATGAAATTTAATAAATATGATGTTGTACTCTGTGGAGATTTTAACATCAACTTATTGGAAGACAGCTATGTAAAAAATAATTTTGTAGATATCCTTTGCACATATGATCTACTGCAAACAATAGCTGAACCAACAAGAATTACACGGACAACAAAAACATTAATTGATAATATATTTACCAACATTCCAACTTTTGAAAATAATTATAATATAAATTCTCTTTTGTCAGATCATATGGCTCAGCACATAGCAGTTAAATGTAATAATGTTCCCAATGGAAGAACATGTATTAGAAAAAGGACTTTCACTGACTCTAAAATGCAGCAGTTTTTCAGCAGTCTGGAGGATGTATCTTGGCAGGGTGTATTGGAGCGTTTGGATCCAGACGAAGCGTACAACTGTTTCTCTGAGATTATGCAAATGTATTTGAATCTGATATTTCCAGAAAGAAAGTGCTCAATGAGGAGAACAATGCAAATATGGATAACAACAGGGATAAAAATTTCAAGCAACCGAAAAAGATCAATGTGGGGAGAAGTACAAGAAGGAATAATATCACTCGACTATTACAAAAGCTACTGTCGTATACTGAAGCAGGTTGTTAAACAGGCTAAAATGATAAGTTATAGGAACTATATAACTCAATCTGAAAACAAAACAAAGGCTACATGGAACTTAGTTAGCACTATAACAGACAAGAAGAATAATAATGATGACTTGATTTTCAATTCATTTCCTCACCAAGATAAGGAAGATGTACTCAATCAATTTAACAAACATTTTATAAGTTCAAATAGAAGCAATAGTGGTACTGATGCGGACAACAGTAACATCAAATCCTGCAACAATAGCATATTTTTAAGTCCACTTATAGAGCAAGAAACATACCAATACATTTTACAACTTAAAAATAAAAATTCAGTGGGAAATGATAACATACCAGTAAAACTGCTCAAGAAGTGTGCATCAATAATAAAAACTCCACTTACTCACATTATAAACCAGATTCTACAAACAGGAAAGTATCCACAAAGATTAAAAGAAGCAATGGTGAAACCTATCTATAAAAAAGGAAGTAAAGAAAATATTGATAATTATAGGCCAATATCATTGCTATCTAATGTAAACAAAATATTTGAGCGTATAATTTTTGACAAATTAATGCAGTTTTTTGGAGCAAATAACATACTTGTGAAACAACAATATGGTTTTAGACAGGGAAAGTCAACATTGAATGCAATATATCAAGCACTTACTTCTATCATCAGGTCACTAAATCAAAATAATGCTACAGCGGCCCTCTGTCTGGACCTGTCAAAAGCCTTCGATAGAGTCAACCATGAAAAATTGTTGGCGAAGATGGAGAAATATGGTATTAGAGGGGTAGCACTGAAGCTCATTGAATCCTATTTATCCAAAAGAACCCAAAAGACAATAAGTAGAGGAAGAAATGGGAATATAATACGATCTGATTCCAAACAAGTATTAAACGGTGTACCACAGGGTTCCATATTAGGACCATTGCTCTACATAATCTATGCCAACGATCTAGTTCAGACTACCAACAACGATGTCATAATGTTTGCAGATGATGCATCAATAATATGTAAAGCTGGAAATCAAAATGCATGTATCAAAAGTCTTGAGACTGATCTGAAAAATATGAATGAATGGTTCCTTAATAACAACTTGATGCTAAATGTGGAAAAAACAAAACTTTTAATATTCAGGGAAAAGAATGAACAACTAAACTTGAGATTCCAAGATTGTGCAGTTGAGTCAGTTGAAAACCTGTCATTTTTAGGAGTGAATATAGATCGTAACCTCAACTGGAGTAGTCACGTTGAGAAGATTTCACCAATGATAGCACGCTACGGCTATGCATTGCGGACTATACGGATGATAGGGCTGGATGCTGCTCTGACTGCCTATCATGCCTACGTTCATTCTAGGATTAGATATGGAATCATCTTCTGGGGAAGATCTACAGAAGCGGAGCGAGTTTTTCTCTTACAAAAAAGATGCCTAAGAATCATCTTTGGCATGAATCAATATGAAACTTGCAGGAACATATTCAAGAAATTCAACATCTTAACACTGTACAGTCTATATATATTGTGACGAAGCTCGATTTTCCGATCATGAAATCGGTCTTCATCTTAAATTAATTTTTCCGGATTTTTATTTCGAATTCCTGCATTTCATTTCCGTTCAGAATTAAACCGAGAAGATCGAATATGGTTCGTTCGATATTGTTTTGCATGCAGAGAATCTAGTAAAAAGAGTCATAAGAACCACGTAGAATGTAGATAACCCAGGCAACACAAAGATATCCCAGAGAAATCCCTGCGACTTCTTTTTAGGAAGTTGTGACGCCTTTTGTGACTTCTTTGGGAGGTCGCTGGGAGCTCTATATCTCCTCCAAATGTCCGCCACAAAAGAGTTCCCAGAGAGCTCTTGACGATATCCTACGTGGATATTCTCAAACAAGCCACACTTAGAGTTCGCATACACCTCCTGCGGCGAGGACTTTGAGAACTTCTTATTAACCTCCGCATTGCGAGATGTATAAGATATTCTCGAACTGTTCACATTGCGAGATGTATAAGAAGTTCCTATACAGGTCGTATTGTGAGATGTATAAGAAGTTTCTACACATGCCGCTTTGTACATACAGGTAAATACAAGTCGCATTGCGAAATGTGAATGAAACATCAAAAACTAAGTCAGATTAGTCCGATTCCTATGATGAGAATCTGTATATCCGCTATATTATTGAATTGAATTACACAACAAACAGTGTTAAAAGTTATTCATTATTTTCGGCTGCAACAGAAGGTAAACTAAAACAAGCGAATAAGTTCGTCAATCTTTATTATCAACAAAAAAATTTTCAAAACATTATATTTCTTTCTTAATCTGGGTACAATGTCCCAGCCAATCTTGAGAAAAGACTCCTCTGTTGTCCTCCACGTATGTAGTGCTGCCAACCTCCGTACCTACAAGTTCGAAAAAAAATCGGTAGATTTCGGTAGATTTTTGGAAAAAAATACCTTTTCACATATTTCTTGTGTTATTCAAGTTGAAATACCATTTATCCGAGAATTTGGCAAGAAGGTTATTTTACGAATGAAGCAAAATTGAAAATGGATGTTTATTTACAAAATCAATGTTCGAAAACGGGAAAACCAATCTCTCGAACAAAAAATGAGTATTATGTCAAAATAAATAGGTATTCAAAAAATTAACACCTATTGAAAACAGCTGATATGCTGAAAATAAACGTATGTACATCAAATTGCTTGAAAAAAATATAGATTTGTCAACGTATAGCTCAACTAATGTATAAAATTATGGTATGCTTAGGAAATCTTCAAAATAATATCGTAAGAGTCATGATTTCCTAGAATATCAGAACATACATTCACTCCATCAAATTTTGGTAGATTTATGTGCTTTTTTGTTAGATCGGTAGATTGAGAAGAAAATCGGTAACACTTTTGTAAGGTCAGTGGTTTATACATTAATCAAAACGTGAATAAACAGTGTGTCAAGTTCTTTTGGAGCACAAATTGAACAAAGAGGATTTCAACAACAACATTTCAATGTCCATTCTGCATTCATATAGGTATCAGCACTGTTCCCGTGAAAGTGTCGAATGATCACAATTCTCATTGAAGTGTTTTCTTTTATTAATATTGGAATTGCAATAATGGTTTCCACAGGAACTTGTAAACCGTGCCTATTAAGAATTATCAATAATATATTAGCTTGAATTTTAGGAATATTCGACTCATCATTCTTGTAAAATCTGTTGTGAAGTTATTACACGCATCCATATTCCTAATAGAAATAATTATCCTGATCACCAATATACCAAGTAGAAAATCGTTTAATGTGAATGTGAATTAATCAATTCCTTTATTGGTGGTTGAATTACTCGGATAACATAAATGGCGGTAAAAATGGTTACGGTATATGTCCTAATAGGTGAGAAAACTCCAGAATTTAATGAAAATAACACTTACTTGGAGCACAAATATCCTCATCGAATTTTCACACAATAACGAAAACGAACCTCGCACAGCACAGTTACACCGATAAACACAACACATCTTACTAATCTATCCACAAAACCCATCTCGATGTCTGGCCGTCTTGGTAAACTCGCTGTTTATACAAGTTCGACTTGATAGAGAAATAGCGCCTGCGTGAACAGACTGACCTTGTCAATCGCATGGTGCGCTCTCCTCTCCAAATTATCGCATTGAGTAGTCCCAAGGATATCGCATGGCGAGGTCTCTAAGATATCGCATGGGCACATTAGTGGGAAATTCGCTCAGTAACATCACATAGAGATCTCTGGGACCTCGCGGTAGGAGCTCCCAAGAAAGTTGCATTGTAACCTCTCAGAGATATCGCGGAGAAGTCTGTGTTGCCTGGGAACGCCGTTTTTCTAGTTTATACGTACGATAAGCCAGATTCGAAGATGTTTTACCGGAGTACTTTTCTAGAAAAATAACATTTCTGCGCCTGTCATTTCTGCCCCACTCAGGGAGATTATAAAAGGCGATTTTCCCCTCATCTGGCACCCCCATTATTCATTTTTGCTCCGGCCTGAATCGAATAGTATTTTCTTGCGTTTCCGAAATTTCCTTTCTTTTTGAGTCGAAAGTTTAACGAACGTAATTCCTGATTTTCTCTTTTCTTTACCGAGTGAAAAGTAGTGCACTGAAACCGTAAGTACCGATCCAATTCATTTCAGTCTCATTTTCCTGTATCTTCGTTGAGTCTATCAAAATAGCTGTTACGTCGAGATCCGTATTAAATCTTCCTTTATTCGTACAAGATTTCCTGAGTCTATAGTACGTTTATCTGAGTTAGTCAGTGCCCGATAACGTCTGAATCTTAGTGGCGAGTAATCTCACTATCAGACCGGAGGGCTCATGCAAACCTATGCTATAGAACGTGGAGTCTAATTCCGTTTCGGTACCGATCTTTCGCGCCCCTTGTTCGGTGCGTCCTGTTTGACCATTTATATTTAACCTGGCCAAACCCGACCTTTCTAGACGTAAAACAAGCTAAGTAGACAATATAACCCTTTTGAGTTTCCGGACTGAAAGAATATCGGACAGACAGTGAGCACTATACATTTTCATATCCGTCCCACATTCTTTTCAACTGTAGATTTAAATTCTCCGTTTAATTCAATTTCCCCCCCCCCCTTCTATTCTGGCTGACTCGTACCGTAAAATATTTCTTTTGAATAAATGCTCGCAGTCAGGCAAAACTGAATCACTTTTCTTTAACTGTGTATATTTGATATTTTCTGATTACTGCATATTTGATATATCTTGGGATTAACGTATAGTTAATGTTTTATTGCTATTGGTGAATATTTGATATTTTCTTATTATTGCATATTTGATATTTCCTTGACATTATTGCATTTGTATCACTATTTCAATCTATTGAATAAATTGTGTGAATTGCTCTATTTTCGATTTCTCAGTTATCGCTACCACCCTAGATACAACCGAACTCTGTCTCCGACTAAGCAGCTATCCTGGCAGGTTTGCTATTCTACCTTATAAGCAAAAAGAATAGCTGGCGCTCGAGGTAAGGTTTCCAAAAAGGGAAGAAAACCCTATTACAAAATGGCGCCCGAGCAGGGACTGCAAAAATAGAGTTTCTGTGCAAAATTTGCGCCCCGATTCTGACCGTATTCATTACCTGATACTGTGCATTTTTTTTTCGTTCGAAATTGACTTTCTGAACTGAGTTGATTCCCGATTTATTCGGTAAGTGAAGTGAATACCATATATTGAATTTTATGCCTGAACTGTGCAAACCCGCTGTTTCTGATATTTCTTTTTGAAAACTGTGTGAAATAAATACATTGTTCTGAGTTTGATTTGTTGCCATTGTTTTTTTTTGAACTGTTATGAAATATTGAATCTTTTCTGGTCTGATGAACATTGAACTTTCAGTACTGATCAGTTGTTTTTGATATTATTGGATTTCGTTGTTTAATTTTCTGTTACAGGAACCGTTAAAGGATTATTCCGAGGTAGGTGGTTTCGAATTTTTGTACTTAAGACTGAAAGTTCTTCTTTTCTATTCTTTATCTGAACAATTATTGGTGAGTGAAATAAAGACAGATTTGGTGTTATTCCGGCTATATCATTTGTAACTGTTGCGGCATTTATATTTTTTACTGTTACCTGTACGCATAAACAAATAATCCACAGTTCGTGAGTGACATAACCGGCAACTGTGAACATTTCTAACTGGACACAACTTTACGTGGAAAGACTTGACCGCAAACAATAATCATGGATGTGAACCGGCTGCTGAGTGATGAGCTGACCTACGAACTTCAACTCCGAGGGCAAACGGTACCCAGCACAGTGATGACCAAACGAAGTTTGCTACGACAGGTTCTCCATTCGGATGCACCCTTACAATCTGGGGCATGGATGGATCCTGCTCAAGATATCGAGGTGTGCCGGGACAAGCTCACCGATTTAGTAGAGGCAGTTCAGAACTTCAATCACGACAACGCCGATAACGAGTATTCGCGCATTTTCACGAGGCTGAAACACATACAGGGAAGACTGAATTTTATTGACACAACTGAGGAGTCACAATTACAGGTGGTAAATCAGCTCAAAGGAGCCACCCTCAAGGCATTGGATGCTTTACAGGCAGTTCACAAAGTCAGCAGTCAGCAACCGTCGTCGCAGCCGGAAGGAAGGTCTCTCCTGGATCTGGAGGTCCCACCGTCACCTGGGATGTCTCCAATTCAGCCACAGCGAGCAGCAAGGGTCGAGCCCTCCCTTATTGACCTGGGAGAAGACATCCCTCCACCGTCAGCTGGCAGGATCTCACGAGCTCGCACACCTGAAAGAAATTCCATATCAGATCGAGTTATGAATGACACTAGACGGACATGTAGAAGCATACTACAGGAAATGCCGGCCATACCTACTTCTCAAGAGCCGCCTGCGATATCACGACCTGAGAGACTGACACCGGACCGCTGGGCGAACTCCACACGAGGGGTATCTTTCCCGGCAAACCTACCACCGAGAAACCCCCTAAGATCATTGGCACAAGGCAGTTACCGACCTGAGCCCGAAGCCCGACCTACATCACCACCGTTTGTCCCGCTGTACAAATGGTCGATTTCTTTTGATGGGACCCAGAGTGTCACCGACTTCATTGATGAAGTGGAGAGGCTGGCAGAATCACGGAAAGTACCCTTACGACAGGTGTTTGACTCTGTGTACGAACTTCTGAGGACAGATGCTCGGGATTGGTTCATCCCCAGGAGGGGAACGTTTCAGAGCTGGGACGACTTCAAGGCCCAATTGAAGGACGCGTTCCTACCGGTGAATTATGAGGAAAATCTGTTGGAGGAAATAAAAAGGCGAATGCAGGGCCCAGACGAGAAACTTCTGCTCTACGTTACCAGGATGCAGAACCTGTTCCAGAAACTGTCAGGTATTCGACCGTCCGAGGAGGAACAGATTCGTCTGATTAGACAGAGGTTGCTACCGTCCCTACAGCAAGCCTTGGCCTTCCAAGAAACTAGGACTTACGATGAACTTCTTCGGAAAGGAAAAGTGTTCGAACTGGTCCAATGGCAGATGCACCAATACACCCGGCCACCCTCCAAACCAGGCCTCATTGATGAACCGCACCTGACCTACCACACCCAGCAGCGAAACCGTTATCAGGCCAACTGTTCGCTGGACACCGAGAATCGAGTCCAACCAGCAACCGCAGCAGCCCATCCAAAACCTACAGAGTCAGTTTCCCGGACACAAACATCACGTTCAGCATCAACAAGTAATACTTACAGTCAACCACAGTCGAACGCCACCCCCGCACACCGTCAGGCTGAGAATTCATCACCTCCGGACCGGACCGATCAACAGAGAGCCCGGAGAGTCTCCTTTCAGACCCAATGTTTCCGCTGTGGTGGATACGGCCACATGCGACGAGAGTGCCGGAGACCCCCGAAACTGTTTTGTTCTCGATGTCAGAGGGAGAATATTCTCTCCAGAGACTGCCCGTGTTCGGAAAACTAAATGGAGGTATGAAATCGGGGTCAGCCATATCTCCGGAGACTTTGACTCCACTGACACCGTCCATCTGTAAAGAAAATCGTCCGTTAGTAGAGGTTCATGTGACAGGCGAGCCCTTCCGAGCATTAATGGATACAGGAGCAACCAAAAGCTTCTGCAGCCAGAAAGTTGCAGAATGCTTGGAAGAAAAAGGAATAAAGGGAGAGCCCATGGTCAATGAATTTGTGGTGATCGCCAATGGCAAAACTACCGTCGTACCGAAACGCTACACGACTATGGTCCGGATAGACGATTATACCTTGGCCGACTTAAAATTCCTGTTGGTTCCTGACCTACCTGTAGACCTCATTCTGGGAATGGACATACTCTCAAACTACAACTTCAACATCAACCTGAAAACAGCAGAATGCTATCTGGAAGGACAACCGATTTCTAAACCAATTCCTGTCTGTGAACCAACTCCTGAAGTAAATATCGCCGGTGAACACCTGTTAGAACTGACCAGCGAACAGAAGAAGAAACTAGATAAATTTCTTGACAGGGAACTGAAGGAATTTGAGAGATTACAAGGTACTACCGATTTGATCGAACACAAAATCAAATTGAAACCTGGCACTGAACCGATCAAACAACGATATCGTCCTCAAAATCCGAAAATGCAGGAAATTTTCAATCAGGAAGTAGACCGGATGTTGGCTGAGGAAGTCATCGAACCTTCAAAGTCGCCGTGGAGTTCACCTGTTGTACTGGTCCGAAAGAAAGATGGAAAATACCGGTTTTGCATTGATTTCCGTACAGTTAACCAAGCCTCCGTTAAAGATGCATATCCGTTACCTTACATTTCCGGAATTCTGGACAAACTTCGCAAGGCCAAATATATCTCTACACTGGATCTAAAACAGGGATACTGGCAAATACCACTAGCCAAGGAGAGCCGTCCGATTACTGCATTCACGGTTCCCGGAAGAGGGCTGTTTCAGTTCACCGTGATGCCTTTTGGTCTGCACGCAAGCCCAGCAACCTTCCAAAGATTTTTGGATACAGTGATTGGCCCAGAAATGGAACCGGACGCGTTTGCTTACCTCGACGACATCGTAATCCTAGGAGAAACTTTTGAAGAACATCTCAAAAATTTGAAAGAAGTATTCCGTCGACTAAGAGAGGCCAACCTCCGGCTGAATCCCGATAAGTGCGAATTTGTCCGCAAATCCTTGAAATATCTTGGACATGTCGTCACCTCTGATGGCATCTGCACCGATCCCGACAAAGTTTCCTCGATAGTGGCTTTTCCGATTCCAAAAACCGTCCGAGAATTGCGTCGATTTCTTGGAGTTGCCAGCTGGTACCGTCGTTTCATCGAAAACTTCTCCGAAGTAGTCTCGCCGTTGACTATGTTACTGCAGAAGAAACACCGATGGAAATGGGGAGAAGACCAGCACAAGGCCTTCGAAATCCTGAAACAAAAGCTCACTGAATCACCTATACTGGCTTGTCCGGATTTCACACAACCGTTCGTCCTACAAACAGACGCCAGTGACATGGGACTTGGAGGAGCCCTGACGCAAGTGATTGATGGAGATGAGAGAGTAATCGCCTATGTAAGCCGTACCTTAAACCCCGCAGAGAAAAATTACTCCGTCTCAGAAAAGGAATGCCTCGCTATAGTATTTTCAATAGAAAAACTACGGCCATACCTGGAGGGATTCCATTTCACCGTCATTTCCGATCACATGAGTCTGAAATGGTTAAATTCCATCAAATCACCGTCCGGAAGAATCGCTAGATGGGCAGTTTTTCTACAGCAATTCGACTTCGAAGTCCAATACCGGAAAGGATCCATGAACAAAGTTGCTGACAGTCTGTCCCGGAATCCATTGCCGTCCGTGGATTCTGTGTGTTTAACCAAGGTAGAAACAACCCCCTGCAAATGGTATAACAAGAAGTTACAGGAGGTGGAAAAAGATCCGGCAAATTTCCCTGATTATTCCGTAGAAAATGGAAAATTATTCAGGCATTTCTGGGACTCATCCGACTTCACTGAAGATGGATCCGGCCGACCCTGGAAACTCTGTATTCCTACTGACCAAAGAACTGAAATCCTGAAAGAAAACCACGATTCCGAATTAGCTGGTCACATGGGAATTGCCAAAACCATTTCTAGGATAGCCCGGAAGTACTACTGGCCAGGGATGTTTAGAGACGTTGCCAAATATGTAAGGAGCTGCACTTCGTGCCAGAAGTTCAAAGTTTCGCAACAGAAAACTCCTGGGAAAATGCAACCACACCGAATGGCGGATGCGCCGTTCAAGGAAGTATCTACCGACATCGTGGGGCCATTGCCACGATCCAAAAAGGGAAATTCCTACATCGTTGTGATGCAAGACCGGTTTACAAAGTGGGTAGAATGCCGTCCGTTGCGAAAAGCCACCGCCAAAACTGTTTACTCTGCCCTCTACGAACAAGTAATTCTGAAATATGGCTGTCCAAAACTGGTGATATCCGACAATGGGGTACAATTTGACAGCCGATTATTCAAGAACAGTCTCCGCGAGTTGAACATAGCTCACCGTTTCACCCCTCCTTACACACCGCAATGTAACCCCGTAGAAAGGGCCAACCGTACATTGAAAACAATGGTAGCACAGTTCTGCGAAACCGATCAGCGAAACTGGGATGAGAAGATAGGAGAACTGACTTTTGCAATCAACACTGCCAAGCAAGAATCTACCGGATTCACACCTGCCTATTTGAATTATGGAAGAGAACTAGAAGTTCCAAGGGCGATTTATTCGACAAACCCCCATAATGAAGAAACCGGCAAGGAATCCGGCAGTCAGGAAGCAGGAAGAAGAGATATGACTCACCGTACTGATCAGCTCAAACATCTCCAGGAGGCATATGAGTTTGTCCGAACCAGGTTGTACCGTGCTTTCAATCAGCAGGCTCACAGTTACAATCTCCGCCGTAGAGATGCCCCTTACCATGTTGGAGACAGAGTTCTTCGCCGTGATCGTCCTCTGTCGTCTGCTGTCGACCATTTTGCTTCCAAACTGGCACCAAAGTTCGTCGGCCCATACACCGTAGTAAAAGTAATTTCCCCCGTCGTGTACGACCTGAAAGATGACGGTGGTAAAAGAGTGTCAAACATCCACATTAAAGACCTTAAGCCATACCATGAATAAAACTGTAAGTAGTTATAAAATAACCGTTTCTGTGAGTATGTTTGACTACTGTATCTATTAATTTTCTGATTTGATTTTAATTCTGTTCACTTACCACCCTCAGCTTCTAAGTCACCGGTACAGTCTGGTTTTCCTGTCATTAAATGGGAGCCGCCAAGCAGGCCAGCTCACCGTCTACTTCCGGCCAACAACACCAGAGTGGAAAACTGTCCAGCCTGAGCAGAGATGGGAAAACCGCCATAGAAGCTGAGACCTGCAATACAGAGAACCGTCAGCACTTGTAGTAACCCCAAAACACCGTCACCTTAGAGAAGCCACCGCATTTTCCGGCCAACAACACCAGGTAATCGTTCAAAATAATACATAAATTAATAACAACCTTTCAATAACGTTACCTGGTGGTGTTATCTCATCTTGATCTTTTCTCTACCGGGAAACAACTAACCCATTATATAAACTGTCTGAACTGTCATATTTTGCCTATGAATTGATATCTGTTTCACTCGTTAGACTACTAAACCTTCATCTGTAAAACATTCATCAAGGTACCTGTCTGGGCTAATACCGTTAAACGTAACATCATTACTTCTAAGTATTTCTAGTTCAGAATTATTAAATCAGTCTGTTAGTCCAGGAAGGTCAACCTATTGCAACGTTTCCATTCTGAATCAAGCATTATTGCATTAATAACTGATGATTAATTATTGTATTATGTATGTTTTATGTACACAACTGTTCGCTGTTCACTGTCTGTGGAAATGAGGACTAGTCTATCGAGGGAAGTCCGCTAGAAAGAAACAAGAAAATGGGAGAAGTTTCACCGAGATCAGATGGTTGGAACTATATGGAATACCTACCTGTAACAATCACGAAACAGCCGAAGTCGACAATCCGCCTAGTACCTACATCGACGACCCATCAACTCCGATGCCAACATCCAGTGCGTCAGTTTTGGACGCCGACTCCATCGTCTATTCCACTGGATTAATTCATACCAATTCGGCGTGCCCTATTTCGAGTCCAACAACCAACAAAGTCAAGCCAAAATCTGAAAAGCACTAAGTCAAACCACATCGAAGAGGACTTGTAATTAAGTACTTACTGTGTAGGAGGTGTCTTCGACCAATTATTTCATTATTCCATCACCCTTCGCTGTACACCTTTATTAATTCAAGGTTTACTGTTAACCAGAAAATGGAAATGTCAGCTGATAACACATAGTAAACAAGGCATCGAAATGGCGGCGGCGTCGACAGCGACACATGCGCAGATATGAGATATGGGATATTGGAACTACCCTTTGACTGGAGGAACAAAGATCTACGACCACGGACCACGCACAGAACATGGAGACGATAGATTGTAAATAATGTAAGCCTGATTGCGAGACAACCGTGTTGATTTGTTTATTTAGATGGTCGGGAACCGCGAAAATTCAAATTGTGATTGATTGAATTTTGCCGTCCGTCCTTAGGGAGATGTGACGAAGCTCGATTTTCCGATCATGAAATCGGTCTTCATCTTAAATTAATTTTTCCGGATTTTTATTTCGAATTCCTGCATTTCATTTCCGTTCAGAATTAAACCGAGAAGATCGAATATGGTTCGTTCGATATTGTTTTGCATGCAGAGAATCTAGTAAAAAGAGTCATAAGAACCACGTAGAATGTAGATAACGCCGTTTTTCTAGTTTATACGTACGATAAGCCAGATTCGAAGATGTTTTACCGGAGTACTTTTCTAGAAAAATAACATTTCTGCGCCTGTCATTTCTGCCCCACTCAGGGAGATTATAAAAGGCGATTTTCCCCTCATCTGGCACCCCCATTATTCATTTTTGCTCCGGCCTGAATCGAATAGTATTTTCTTGCGTTTCCGAAATTTCCTTTCTTTTTGAGTCGAAAGTTTAACGAACGTAATTCCTGATTTTCTCTTTTCTTTACCGAGTGAAAAGTAGTGCACTGAAACCGTAAGTACCGATCCAATTCATTTCAGTCTCATTTTCCTGTATCTTCGTTGAGTCTATCAAAATAGCTGTTACGTCGAGATCCGTATTAAATCTTCCTTTATTCGTACAAGATTTCCTGAGTCTATAGTACGTTTATCTGAGTTAGTCAGTGCCCGATAACGTCTGAATCTTAGTGGCGAGTAATCTCACTATCAGACCGGAGGGCTCATGCAAACCTATGCTATAGAACGTGGAGTCTAATTCCGTTTCGGTACCGATCTTTCGCGCCCCTTGTTCGGTGCGTCCTGTTTGACCATTTATATTTAACCTGGCCAAACCCGACCTTTCTAGACGTAAAACAAGCTAAGTAGACAATATAACCCTTTTGAGTTTCCGGACTGAAAGAATATCGGACAGACAGTGAGCACTATACATTTTCATATCCGTCCCACATTCTTTTCAACTGTAGATTTAAATTCTCCGTTTAATTCAATTTTCCCCCCCCCCTTCTATTCTGGCTGACTCGTACCGTAAAATATTTCTTTTGAATAAATGCTCGCAGTCAGGCAAAACTGAATCACTTTTCTTTAACTGTGTATATTTGATATTTTCTGATTACTGCATATTTGATATATCTTGGGATTAACGTATAGTTAATGTTTTATTGCTATTGGTGAATATTTGATATTTTCTTATTATTGCATATTTGATATTTCCTTGACATTATTGCATTTGTATCACTATTTCAATCTATTGAATAAATTGTGTGAATTGCTCTATTTTCGATTTCTCAGTTATCGCTACCACCCTAGATACAACCGAACTCTGTCTCCGACTAAGCAGCTATCCTGGCAGGTTTGCTATTCTACCTTATAAGCAAAAAGAATAGCTGGCGCTCGAGGTAAGGTTTCCAAAAAGGGAAGAAAACCCTATTACAATATATATGAGTCAGTGATGTTCATAGTAAATAACTATAATGATTTCAAAGACCTTCAACTCCAACATTCTTATAATACAAGAGGAAAAAATATTCTTCAAGAGGATAAGCCCAATTATTCATATTTACAGAAAAATGTAACTTACAGCTTGCTGACATTGTGGAATAAGTTGCCAGAAAAATTTACATCATTGCCAAATAAGGTGCAAAAACAAAAACTTAAATCTTTTCTTATTGATAAAAGTTATTATAATATAGGAGAGTTCTTACAAGAGAGTAATTTTGAGAAATTGTAATTCAAATTTAATATTTTTTATTTTTGTTTTCTTCTACATGCTTGTATGTATTTTGACTGAATCTACACCTGTATGGTATTTGATTTAATAAATTATTATTATTATTCTTCATCGGTCTCCCGTTCTCAGCTTGAGCTGGTAATTCTTATATGAACCAGTGAAAAAACATTTCAGTTCCTCCCACTAGTTCAGAAATTTCCGCACGATGTGATAGGTTTGCAAATCCACAGCCTGCTGTGCACATCGCGATCTTCTGGGATAATTTATTTAATAATAATTATTATTATTATTCTTCATCATCGGTCTCCCGGTCTCAGCTCGAGCTGGTATTACTTCTATGAACCAGTGGAAAAACATTTCAGTTCCTCCCACTAGTTCAGGAATTTCCGCACGATGTGACAGGTTTGCAAAGCTACAGCCTGCTGTGCATATCCCGCGATCCTCTGGGATATCTCGATCTTTTGAAGATTTTTCTTGAATGACTTGGACATGACTCCCTCAGCCGAAATCACCAATGGTATAATAGTGACTTTCGACAATTGCCACATATTCTTCAGCTCAATTGCCAAGTTCTCGTACTTCGTTATTTTTTTCCGACTCCGTTCTTCCGATGTTATGAGTCAATGGTACTGCCACATCAATTATCACCCCATACTTCTGATCCTTCTCAATGAACACAAGGTCCGGTCTATTGTAGTCCACTGATCTATCTGTTGTTATGGGTCTGTCCCAATAGAGAACCGCTGCGTCCGTTTCCAACACTGCTGCAGGTTGATACTTATAATATGGCGGACAAGTATCCAAAAAACCATGTCTAGAGCTAACTGCTGGTGGACAATTTTTGCCACTTGGTTGTGTCGGCCCAGATATGCGTTGTCGGCAAGAACTCGACAACCTGCGATTATATGTTCAATAGACTCGCCAACTGCATTTGTCCTCAACGTTCAGCTTCAAACAGTGCTTCTCATAGTTGCGAGTTCTTATAACTCGGTCTTGGATAGCCGTCAGGAATCCCTCAGTTTCAGGATACAATTGTCCCGCATTCAACCATGACAAAGAAGCTGATTTATCGACATTTTCCCCCTCAAGGTGTTTGGGAAATCTTCCGTGCAGAGCTTGTTCCCGCCATATACTTATATCTTCGCTTCTCGTGGTGATATCGAATGTCATTTCTCTGTGTTGTAGGTTCAGAGGTGTGTATTCTTTATCCTCTGTTGTCACCAATTTCATCAGGCTATCTTCAGACTCGAGCAGTCGCTGCCTCAAGTTTTTCTCCTGGGTTCTGCAGAGTTTATAGATGTTCAACAGACCTCGTCCACCATCTCTCCTGGGTAGATAAAGCCTTTTCACCGATGCGTTGGTGTGCAAACATCGGAACTTTGTCATTAGGCGGCGGGTGAGTCGGTCCAACTCATTCAGATCAGCGTCTGACCACTTCAAGACTCCGAAAGTGTAGGTCAGAGCAGGCGTAGCCCAGGAGTTCAAGGCATCGATCTGGTTTCTAGCAGACAGCTTGGTGTTGAGCACTTTGGTTACCCTGTTCTTATATTTCGCAGTGAACTCAGCTTTCAAACGGGTGTGGTCAATCCGTTGATTTTGAGGAATGCCCAGATACTTGTAGGTCTCTTCTGGCAACATACTGTGGATGTCCTGAAATTGTTCCTGAGTGTTCTCCATTTTACCCTTCCTGATGTTGACTATAGCGCATTTGTCGAGACCGAAAGACATGTCAATGTCTTTGCTGAAGGAGCGCACTATATCTATCAGCGAGTGAAGTTGATTTTGGTTCTCGCCGAATAGTTTCAGATCATCCATATACAATAAATGGGTGAGTTTTCGCGGATTCCTCATTGCTGGTCTGTACCCCATGTTGGAGTTTCTCAAAAGAGTAGATAGAGGATTCAGTGCTATACAAAACCACATCGGCGACAGGGCATCTCCCTGAAATATCCCCCTCGATATTTTTACGGTTCCAGCATTGATGTTGTTTATAAGAATATTCGTTTTCCATGTACTCATTAGATGTTGGAGCACGCCTCTTATTTTCGGGCAGATCTTATAAATCTCCAGTACTTTCACAAGCCAATCGTGGGGCACCGTATCGAAGGCCTTCTGATAGTCGATATAACATAGACTTAAATTCCTTCTTCTCGCTTGGGCTTGCTTTAACACTACAGCGTCTATGGTGAGTTGATGTCTGCATCCTGCCGATCCTCTTGAGCAGCCTTTCTGTTCTTCTTCCAGAATGTTGTTGGCTTCACAGTGACGATATATCGCATTATTCACAAGGGTTGTGAACAGCTTGTACACCACCGACAAACACGTTATGGGTCGGTAGTTTTCTGGCTTGCTGCGATCTCCTCTTTTGTGAAGCATATAAGTATTGCCTTGAGTAAGGAAAGTAGGTATCTTGAAGGGGTCTTCCAGTGCCTCCGAAAAACATCTAGCCAGACTTGGGAAACATGCTGGAAATTGTTTAACCCAGAAGTTGTGAAGTCGGTCGGGTCCTGGCGCCTTCCAGTTACTAGTGTTTTTGACAATGTTGGAAATTTCTTCGACTGTGAAAAGATCTGTCTTCATCTCAACGATTTCTGAGGCCTGATGTTCAATGTCCGTAAACCAGCTAGTATTCCTCTGAAGTTGACCACTCTCCGACCATAGAGAACTCCAATATTGCCGAAATTCGTCATTGTTGATGTCAGCATGCTGATTGGAGGAGATTTCGGATGGCTTTTCAAGACTTCTGAAGAACTTCCTTCTGTCTCTCAAATATTCAGCGTTTTGTTGTTTTCGCTTTGTTAGCTCATTGTATCTTCGCAGGCGAGCACCTTTCGCTTTAGCTTGCTGTCTCAAGCGATCTTTCAGATCAACTATCAACTCTTTATGTCGTGGGGATTCCAGGTCCAGCCCTGCGGATGTGGTTATTTTTCGCACTTTGTTCAATACTTTACGCGATTTATTATCCTTCAGGAACTCATCCAAGACATCAACTTTTCCTCGAAGTTTATCGACGTCCTGCATTAATCTTCTTTTCCAGGCAGGAGTTTGATTTTTAACTTTCCGTTCACTGGTTCTGGGGATGTAGATCTTTTGCCCATTTTGTCCGATTACTGTGATGGCAGCACAGTACAGAGATAAGTGGACTTGTTCCAACGTCCATTGAGTGCTCAGGTGTTCTGCCAATATTTCGTTGAGCCACTCGATGTTATTTTTGGCCGTAGAGTTGAAGTTCAATTTTGGTAGGATGGGTCGGTTGAGCGGATCAGTAGATTCGTATTGCGCCAGGTTACTATAGAAGGTGTCATACAGTTGGCGATATTGTGGGGAGTCTTGGTGAGCAATTCGTGTGACAGACAGGTCCCTGGCCGTATCTGCTGGTCTCTCCAGCGGCTCCGTGGGTTCTTCATTCTGACTTCCGACAATCTGTTCTTGATTGATTGTCTACCCCATTTCTCTCTTGATCTCATCTAGTTCCTGTCTTGTCAAGTAGCCTTTTCGTATAATAACATTTTTACGATCCGCAATGTTCCCTTCCGTTAGCTGGAGTTCTGGATGTCTCTTGGTGAATTCAGTATAGAGGGAGTATCTCCATCCAGGAAGTGGTTTGTCATCGCAATCGTTCACGTAGTAAAAAGCTCGCATTACTTCAATATTCATTTCGCGGCTCCACTTAATACGTGCGTTGCGAGCTCCCCTGCGGGCAGTCCTCCTCACGGTGGTCGAGCCAGCAGGTGGAGTGGCATTTCGATCTTCTGCCATGATATCGGTTTCCACTTCTCGTTGCTGTTGTGGTGCTGTATTTTGTTGAATGACAGGAGCCCGCTTCCTCAGCACCCTGCCACCGACGGATCGCATGCTGTCATGTCCAGCGCCGGCTCCGGACATGCCCTGGCGCTCCCCAGGCAGCGACTCTCTTCCGAGGCTTACTTCATTCACCATTTTCATGGGTTTGCCACCATTTACCCTTGGTGGCCCAGGTAACTCGGGCCGTGGGGACGTCAACCCCCATGTAGCATGGCATAAACCACACCACACCCGTGCGGTTTTATTATTATTATTCTTCATCGGTCTCCCGTTCTCAGCTTGAGCTGGTAATTCTTATATGAACCAGTGAAAAAACATTTCAGTTCCTCCCACTAGTTCAGAAATTTCCGCACGATGTGATAGGTTTGCAAATCCACAGCCTGCTGTGCACATCGCGATCTTCTGGGATAATTCGATCCCTTGAAGATTTCTCTTCTCCATCCAAGAAGTGGTTTGTCCTCGCAATCGTTCACGTAATGAAAAGCTCGCATTACTTCAATATTCATTTCGCGGCTACACTGGATACGTGCGTTGCGAGCTCCCCTGCGGGCAGTCCTCCTCACGGTGGTCGAGCCAGCAGGTGGAGTGGCATCTCGACCTTCTGCCATGATATCGGTTTCCACTTCTCGTTCATGGGTTTGCCACCATTACCCTTGGTGGCCCAGGTAACTCGGGCCGTGGGGACGTCACCCCCCATGTGGCGTGGCAGAAACCAAACCACACCCGTGCGGGTTATTATTATTATTATTATTATTATTATACCAGCAGTATATTATTTTCATCTTGTATTGATACATTTTCAAACGATCAATTATAGGAGCATACAGCCTGGAAATTCTGGTCCGATAACGAAAAATATCGTGGATGAATGAAAAGCATGTTGCTCTCCAAAGTCCAATATGAATATTCGCTAAACCAGAAAAATTAAGTTGATAATTTGAAGCGTGTTGCTGCAAAGTGAATGGATTGGAAAAATTTTAATAGATATCGAGACAAGAACAAAACTTGATGAATGGATCCATTTAGTATATGAAGAATTTTATCATGACATTGTAACTTTCAATAATTGTGAACAATGAAGGAGTACAATATGTAGTATTAAAAATGTAAATATTTCTATTATTCTGCTTCAACAACCATTGTTATTATTTTCTCATCTGGGCAGAACTCGTCGTGTTCATAATAAAAGGCTTTATGTCAGCAATATCATAACATTCCATATATTTTGACTGATCTTTTCTTATTTATTTTTCGACTTGCTTTGTGCAGACTTTTTGTTTATCCGCTGTACATTCTTCGAAAATCAAGAGCCTCATTCCGAAGATTTTCTGTTGCGCAAGAATTCGTTCGATTATTAATGACAGAACAAAACGTCAGTGTTATTTTCAACACCAACCTGAATTCTGAAACTCAAAATATTACCAACCTAATTTCGATTCTACAAAGCCCCGCGAGATGTCAATAATTCTTGGATGAACTGTATACTCCATTCACTTTTATTTAATCACATAGGAGGTCATGGTTTCGTTTTCGGGAGTTGGTGTCCCTGATGAAAAGCACAGAACATATGATGAAAAGTCAGTGCGCGCACAGAAAATATCGTTAATGACAAAACAACGTTGCCAGTTTCTTTGTTTACATCAAAGTAAAAGTATCCAAGATATTCCACATTTTGTTAGGTTTACAAATTGTTCGCAGATTTTTGGTATTTAATCGATTTTTGCAGGTGAGTTTTTCGTCGAATATTTAAGATTAACGTATGTTTATTGTTTTAAGCACCAGTTTGGAGCGTGAGGACGATTTTCAAGACCAGGACGAATGTTTACATTTCGAGGTTGAAGTGGTACACGGGAATTTCGTTGAAGAAGCTATCATTTGGACAGATATCGCAGTAGATGGATCGGATGCCTCGAGAGGTCGATTAGGATTATTATTTTCAGGTTTTCCAAGAAATTTGGCGATATCTGAGCAGATTTGCGAAAGTTAGGTACCTCACTAATGAGGTGGAACTTAGACCTAATTCTCCTATAAGAATCGCCTTCCAAAGGTCGAGATGGTGAAAAATGTATTCTTTAGATGTTGTTTGAACAAACGCAGCCGAGTTTTATATCCCAACATTGATTTTAAGAAAGTTATCAACAAAATGAAATTGACATTATTCTTGATTCTTGTAATCAATTCATCTTATATCTTTGGGTTGATTTTTTTTAATGAATTCTTGATTAGAATCAACAATTGATGTCGTCAAGTCTTGAACTTTCAGTTCAAGAGGATAATAAACATTAAATAATAAAAACGAAAAATAATATATTTCAACAGTGATCTCTTGTACTTTTCATGCAAATAACTAGAAAAGGAATCCTCTCTATCAATTCATATAAACGTTAATTATTTTCGTCCATCACATCTTCTCCAATTCATTTTCCGAATAAATTCACATTCTGAGAAATACGCTAAGAATGTAGAAAGGGCAACATAGCGTTGACTTGGAACATAAAAATATTTTGAAAAACGTCATAACTTCGATACAGAGTGGAATGTGTCAAATTTCCAAGGCCAGAGTTGTGATTTTATAATTGTGAATGGAGATATGTATTTGGTTAAAATTTCCAAAAAAGCCTGACCCACAATATACAAAACACAACCATGATAATCCACTACCGAAACGGAAAATGAATTGATTGCGAAAAGCCACCAAAGCTGTTTCGTAAACGTATCCTTCTATCCTGATTCCGTAGAAAATCTTTGTCGATAGATAAGGATAACCATATCTATCCACCTTCCACCCGTCAAAGGAGCGTACTTCCACTGACGCAAAGATTGCGTGGAAAATTTAGCGGGAAGGCAAGGCACAGTACAAGGGTTGGTGGTGACGGTGAGGCGAAACGATCGAATTCGCGTGGGGGCAGTTCGTTGACGTCATCGTCTGACATCATTTGAATGGGCGGTGAAAACTGAAGCTTATAAGCATCGAATCGAAATGTTCATGTCATTGAAGCTTTGGCGCTGAAGGCGTTTTCACGAATGAGCAAATGCCCATATACGAGGATATATCGAAAATTTCTTAGCCTACTATAGAACCAAACAAAATTTCAATGTCAAAATATTTTATTACTCAACATATTCTCCTCTTAATTGAATATATTTATTACAGGGAACCTTCAACGTCTCTAATGTTTATTTATTTATTTATTTAAATAATGACAAGGGTTGAGATTACTAAATCTATAAACCCAACTCAAATACATTCATATTAAAGCAACTGAAGGAACTATAAGTACTGTGTTTACAAAACATGGTAAATAACAAAATAAAAAATTAATTTCGACGCCATCCATCCAGCCTGTTCTTAAAAGCGTTCACAGAAGGGGCCTCCACAATCGCCGTGGGTAGATTATTCCATGAACTGAATATTCTATTAGGGAGAAACATTTGCCGAGGTGTCGATTTGAAGGCTTCCTTAGATAGCTTATACCGATGCCCTCGCAAGCTGTTGGTATTGAGGCAATACATGTCCTGGATCTCTCCACCGAAATGGCCATGGAGGGCTCGGAAGGTAAAAATGAGATCCCCCCTAGTCCGGCGTTCAGCAAACTTGGTAAACCAAATATGCGAAGACGATCCTCGTAGGTTGGACGCACATACGAGTAAGGTAGACGTGTAATCCAGCGTTGAACAGACTCCAGGAGAATTTCTTCATACCTGGTTGAAGGCCACCATACTTGTCCAGCATACTCGATAATAGGTCTTTTGTGTAGAAACATCCAGGTTGTTTTATCGGAGTTCTTGAAGGTTTTCCTAAGCATATTAATTATTTGCTTCGCCCTTCCCGTGACTGACTCGACATGACCGGACCAGCTGAGATCGGAGGTAAGAGTTACTCCAAGGTCGACGTGACGAGTCACTGGCTGTATTTGATGACCGTCGATGAAATAGGACACCATTGGATTGCTTCTGCCCATGTGGAGAACGCAACATTTTTTAATGTTCAGAGGTAACATACATTCATGCCTCATGGCACCATCTGGAAAGAGCATCCAGGTCTTCCTGGAGAATGTGGGCGTACAGGAGTGGCAGGTTATAGAGCTTAGCGTCGTCAGCGAAGGAAGATAAAATGGATTTCAACAGAGAAGGTAAGTCGGAGATATGCAAAAGAAGAAGAATAGGACCCAAAACTGAGCCCTGTGGAACACCAGATAGTGCACTTCTCTGGGCTGAGGAGTATGCATTGCCAACATTTCTTCTTGTTCTGCAAACCAGTCCTCCACAGCTTTTATTACCTCCTCGTTGGAAGAAAATTTAGGATCTTTCAAACATTTTTCAGCTGAGGAAAGAGATGATAGTCGGACGGAGCCAAATCTGGTGAACAAGGGGGATGTTCTAGTTATTCTAACCCTAAATCACGAATTTTTTACATGGCAACATGAGATTTGTCTACTGGGGCGTTGTCCTGTAAAAACAAAATACCTTTGGATAGATTTCGGCGTCTTTTCTCTTTAATTTTTTCCTGCAGAGTGGTCAGTTATGTCGAATAGTAATCTCCAGTTATTGTTCTACCCTTATCCAAAAAATTAATCATGATTACTCCATGGCAATCCCAAAAAACTGAAGGAAGAACTTTTCCAGCAGATTTTCGACACGAAACTTCTTAGGTCTTGGAGACCAGAGTGTCGCCATAACATCGATTGTTGCTTTGTTTCTGGATCGTAGAAATGTACCCAAGTCTCATCCATAGTAACAATTCGGTTTTACCAAGTCTACATCGTTTTCAAATCGAGCACAGATCGAACGCGATGCTTCTACCTGTGCACGCTTTTGGTCAACATTCAAACATTTGGGGATCCATTTTGCAGAAATTTTACCCATGTCCAAATTGACGTAAACTATATGATGAACGCGTTCGTATGAAATCTTCAGTGCTTCAGATATCCGTTTTAGTCCAATTTTTTGATCAAACAATCGAAAATTATGTTGAATAGAACCATATACATATTTTATATACATATGCACACTATTATTATCATCATCACAGATACTTGAATAGTCTATTATCACAGTTGTTATTTTATTTCTCAATATGGTTCTTGTGTTTCAACCAGTAGCGGATTAACCGGTACGCTTAGTACGCTGCAGCGTAGGGCCCCCCGGCGATCGAATTAATTTTTTTTTCTAGAATAAAAATTCAGTCTGTAAGTGTGAAAAAAAAATAGTCAGGCTGTACTATATTTTATAGGAAGCTCAGAGGCAACTTGTGAATTATGGATTATTACATTCACATGAAACGCAATGAATAACAAAATCCTCAGAGCAAAACTCCGATGTTGGAAAAAACACACCATTCGAGATTCAGCGTACTGTCCCTACTTATCTTGTTTGCCTGCAATAAATTCCGTCAAGGATACGGGCGATTTCCAATGTTGACAATTACATGATAATTCCATAAATTTGTCGGCATTTCCTCTAAAATCTAGGAATGTGCTACAGAACGGCCGACCAGATGTTGTTTGGTTTAGGGGTGTAAAGTGAAAAATATCATATCTCGGCCCATACCATAACACTACATCCTCGGATAAAAAATAAATATAGCGAAATGTTATGACAGAAAATAGATTGCAGTTTTTAGGAATACTTTCTATCGAAAGTGATATAACGAGCAGTCTCGATTATAATTCTGCAATAAAAGAATTTGCTATTATTAAAATAAGAAAAAAAAATTTTTTTAGTGCAATTTCATTTTGTAGGTAACGGATATGCAGCTTTACGATACTTGTATCTTCTGTGATGATTTTATTCATTCCTTAATTTCGAAGCCGCAATGAAAAATTGGCAGATATGATATTCTAGAGATATTTTGTATTTTAATTTTTGTGGTATTTTTCCCTTTTTTAAGATTTTTATTCATGTTTCATATTTTGTTTTGATATACATACCTTGTATTTTATTAAGGTCAGCGTTTAAAGCGAGTAGGAAAGCTCAGCCGATAGAGGCGCTACCGTCCATTTTATGGAATATCTCCATAGAACATACATTATCACTATCAAGTTCTATGAATATATCACTCTGATTATGAATGAAATGTACAATGGCGCTCTCTATCCTAAAATCGCCGAACTATGGAAAAAGTCAATTTGTGGGTAAAGCAGGAATTTTTTCCCGCCAAAATTTGAATTTGGCCATTCTCTGCCAATTCCGTATTGCAAGTTGTTTTTCTGAACGAAATTATCAGAAGATTCACTTTTAATCGGATGTTGAACTATTTTCATGGGTCTTTCTGTTGAAATAAAACAGAAGCATGAGTTGGCTCATTTTCTTCTATTTTTGAAAGAAAAAAAATAACTTTCGGAATGAAATCGACTAAAATTATTTCATCAGAACTCCAATCCTTTCTGAGTTCACCCACAAAATTTCAGTTTTCAAAGTGAAACCATTTTCAAATGCAACTTGAAATAAAAACACACTAAACATTGAACGCCCACCTTAATAAACTTCATATTTTGTTTTTAAAGAAGTGAGTTTTAATTAAAAAATTCTTTTGAAAAAAATCAAAAATGTTTCAGAGGGGCCCCAGAAGTTTTGAAGCGTAGGGCCCTTGAAATCGTAAATCCGCCACTGGTTCAACAGAATGTTGCTGATGGAAACTGTAACCCACTATCTAGTGGGTTAATGCATGTGTTGCAAGCATGGTATGCTGTTTCAGGCATGTTACATCCCTTTCTGCAATGCCCTGTTCTTCCGGCTGTCCCCTCAGCGCGTGGAGTTGT
Organism: Adalia decempunctata; assembly: GCA_951802165.1. Taxonomy (NCBI): domain Eukaryota; kingdom Metazoa; phylum Arthropoda; class Insecta; order Coleoptera; family Coccinellidae; genus Adalia; species Adalia decempunctata. The sequence continues at coordinate 23,040,438 of OX637696.1, read as the reverse complement.
TCTTCAGCAGCAGACAGTAACAATGAGAATCTCCATCCATCATCCATCCATAAGAGGGGAATGGTAGGTAGGAAATTGGATGTTTTTTTTTTACCTTTTGAACAATTTTGCCATAGCTCATATTCTTATTCCACTCAGCTTCGGTCTGTGAACAGTGTTTTTGTTTGATGTGTTCCTTCATCAGTACTTTACATAGTTTTTGTATGTCCTCTGAGTCATGAACGATCTGTTGGCATTCGTATTTTTCCAGCACATATTCATAATCTGAGATGGGATTCCTCCAGCCGGCATTCTTCAGTGTCGTGTATATTTCCTTGGGTTTGCTCATCACCGGATGGTACTGTATATAGACGCCCTTTTTTGCATAATATATCTCTATCTCCAGTTCGATCTGGTTGAGTCCCATTCCCCCTAGTATCGGCGGGAGATATACATGGGCGTTTGATGATGTATCCGATTTGCATCCCTCTTTCACTATGATCTTCCGCACCTCGTTATCAATTTTTTTAATGTAGTTGCCCTCTTCTCGTCAGGGTAAATGTTGCCCATTACATATATATAACACTTGGAATTATTGTGGTGTTGTAGAGGGTAATTTTCTGTTTGAGTGCTAGATCGGATTGGAATATCCTAGTTGCTGTGGAGATTATTTTGTTTCTTATATCAGATACATTTTTGCAGGTGTCTCGCTCTAATTGATCTAGCCCTAGATATTTATACCCCTCTCTAACTTCGGGTAGGAACGGTGCCTCATCTTCATCATATAGTCCATCCCGAGAATAAGCACCATACTTTACAGCATCAATCCTGAGGCCCAACTCCTTTGAGCTTTTTTCTAGTCCCTTGGTTATTGTTTTTAGCCCTTTTTTGTGGTTGCGTGGCATTTGATGTCATCCATGTATGCTAAGATTTGATGCTTACCTTTGTTGTCTTTGTTTATATTTTGTTCGTTCTTAATGTAGCCTATCACACAAGCTGTTAGCAATACGAAAAATAGTGGACTCATGGAATCTCCCTGGTACACACCCTTGTTTTGTCTCGTCCGACTTTCACTCGGACAGACCATTGTGACATGACATCCTTGATCACTCTTTTCAAATTTGTGTTGAAGGGGAGTGCACCTACTAGATTTTTGAGTTTTTGGTGTGATATTGAGTCAAAAGCTCTTTCAAAATCGTACCATACAGTACCATACATATGTCGTGATCTACTTAATCTTGACTTTTGAGTGATGGCTTTATCTATGAACATACCATGAATCATTGTTCCCCATACCTTTCTCCTGCGGTATTGCCCACTCTGGTGAGCTCTCCAGAAGAATTCTTGTTATTACTGATGTCATTAACTTGTGGTCGTTGTTCAGCAAAGCTATCGGTCTATAGTTCTTTGGGTTGTCTACTTCAACTTTCTTGGGAATCAGTATTATCTCTGCTCTGCAATCTGTTTCTCTCGTTCGATATTCACCTTCATGTGTTCTCGTGATGTGTCTGTGTATGTAATTTCTTGCTGCACTGCAGGTATAGCTTTGTAAAGATCTTCCCCTCGAGCTTATTTCTATGGGGATGTTCTGACCATAATGTGCGGTCTATTGTTTTTTGCCGGGTACAGATCTTGTGTCCGGCCTATATCTTCAGATTGGCATTGGATTGAATTTTACCCTTTATGTTGTTCTCGGTTAAAATCTTTCCCATTTTGGCATCAACTTCCTTACATTTCTTGAGAATAGAGGATCTTTTTTCAGCGGTTTATATGATGCCTAATACAAAACTAGCAGCTGGGTTTACCGTGGTGTCAATAATAATAATAATAATAATAATAATTCCTTTATTTCTTCGGTTCAATATACAATACAAAGGCATATAACAGGAGAAAACGTCAATTCAAATTACAACTCAATCATAAAACTCAGTTAAATCATAACAATTTTTATTTAAAAGCAATGCTTTAACTTTTTTCTTAAATAAATAAACATTTGATGAATTTTTCACTTCAACAGGAAGTGCATTAAAAATTTTACAACCAACAAAATGTAGATTTCTTTGATAATATGTAGTACTATGATTTTTAGGTACTAACAGATATTTACATCTGGTATCATAAGCATGACTATTATCATTAACAAATAAAGATCTATTTTTATATACATATAAACATACTTCATAAATGTAAATTCCTACCAAAGTTAATATTTTAAGATCTCTAAAAGCTGGCCTACATGATTCTCTGAAAGGAATCCCAGCTATTATTCTAATTGCATATTTCTGTAGGACAAAAACTCTCTTAACATCTGTAGCACACCCCCAATTTAGAATACCATATCTAAGCTGACAATGAATGCTCGCAAAGTAAATCGTTCTTAGTATTTCCTTGCTGCAATGGTTTTTCATGAATCTAAGAGAAAAACAACCACTTCGAAGTTTTCCACATAAAAAATCGATATGTTCGGTCCATCTACACCGAGAATCAATAATGATACCTAATAATTTGGTATGATTGACAAATTTGATCTCGCAGTCAGGAGTCCGAATCATATCCTGTACCTGCAGCGGTGCTCTCAGAGAAAAATGAACTGCTTGGGTCTTTGAACAGTTGACCACTAGACGATTTTTTCTTGACCACTCAAATATATCATTACAAACATTGGCAACGGTCATTTTAACTTGTTCAATATCAGAACCCGAAATCAAAATATTTGTATCGTCTGCGTAACATATAATGCGACATAATGGTGATCTCATTCGTAAAAAAGCCGGGAGATCATTGCTATAAATGACGTATAACTTAGGACCGATAATCGATCCCTGAGGAACTCCTGCAGTAATGTGCTCGACAGTGCTCACCACTCCTCCAATCCGAACAACCTGAGATCTACCCGTTAGGTAGGACCTGAATAGATCCAAGCTAACACCCCGAACGCCATAACGGTTTAATTTATACATAAGGAGTTCATGATTGACAAAGTCGAAAGCTCGTGAAAAGTCCACGAACAGTCCTACAACCTCCATACCTTTATCTACATCCGCTACAATTTGTCTGTAAAATTCAGAGAGTGCAGTCTCAGTACTACAATTATTCGTAAATCCATGTTGAGCAGTTGACAGTAGAGAATGCTTTTCAAAAAAAGAAACTAAGAAATCGTTCATTTTGAGCTCAAAAATTTTGCCTATACTAGATAGGATACTTATAGCACGATAACTTTCATACGAATTACAGTCACCCCTCTTATAAACAGGTGTAACTATGGCAAGTTTAAGTTTCTCAGGAAAAATGCCATTCTCAAGTGAAAGATTTAAAATGTAAGTAATTGGTTTACTGATTTCATATTTACATATTTTTATTATCTTGTTAGAGATATTATCAAATCCCGCTGAATTTGTATTCTTGAGCCTAGAAATCAAGAGTAAAACATCCTCCTCGCATACAGGATTCATGAACAGCGATCTATCATTGAAGCAAACATTACCATTCGTGAATGCACTATCAAAATCACCCGGTACTGATGGATAATTAAGAAAATGAGCATTAAAGTTATTAGTCACAGTAGCATCGGGTATTCTGATGCCATTTTCCGTTATAATTATATTCTGTTTAATGTGTTTCTTTTTTATTCTATTGATGATATGCCATGTAGTCTTAGTTTTATTACTGGATTCAGAAATTTGTGAATCACAATACTCTTTATGGGTGTCAGACAGTTTTTCCCTATAAAGTCTATTATAAAATCTATACTGTTCCTTGAATTGGTCATCCTGTTTGGCAAGTTCACCAAAACGACGTACCTGATCTTTGAGATCACTCAATTCAGGACTGCCAATCTTAGTTTGTGTGACACTAGAGTTGAACTTTTTCACAGGAAATGATTGTTCATAGTAATAGAGTAGAATCTGTGAAAAACAATTAAATGCCCTATTAGGACAAATAAATTCAGAAACATCGTTCCAACTTTCGTGACTTAAAAAAGATCTGAATGTCTCGATATTCTGAGCACTATGAACTCTAGAATAAACCGGATGACAATTTTTTTCATTCAGAAGATCCACTTCCACAGTTATTGATATAGCACAGTGATCAGAAATGAAAAATTCTTTCACATTCGTTGTGAAGTTACTGTCAAAATTAATCAAAAAATTATCCAGGCATGTGCCCGATGTTGAAGTTGCTCTAGTAGGTAAGGAAATAACATGTTGAAAACCAAAGCACGCAATGCAATCTCTGAAGAATGTCGTATTCTGATTGTCAACCAAAAAATTTACGTTGAAGTCACCGCCGATGATGATCCTATCTGATAATTTACTCAAGTATTCAAGAAACTCATTGAAAATTTGCAAGAAAAAGTCAAAGTCACCTGATGGAGGCCTATAACAAGCGGCAATTGTTAAACCCTTAGTTGGGACTCTAATACAGCAGCATTCGAAGACGCTCTCAACACTCAGGTTGTCAATATTTACGACAGAAATATCATGAATAAAATCATCATTTTTATATATGGCAACACCACCATGCTTCATATTTACCCTACAATAACTTGTACATAGTGAGAATTTATCAAGTTTGATTATATTGATATTGGCTTTGTCCTGCCAATGTTCACTAACCAGTAATAAATCACATTTCTCATTGGAAAAAACATTGTTCAACAACATTATCTTATTACCGATACATTGCATATTTTGATGTATGATTCTTATGTTACCCTTTCCATCAGCTGAGCACGCCGAAGAGGGGTTTCCTATTGTGGGTGATCTCGGGAAGCCCGGGGCTGAAAAAACCGATGAACACTTGCCCTATTCGGCCAGTTGGAACTCACGAACACTTTCTCGAACTCACTTTCTTTTATCAGCACTTTGAAAGATGCATAACTCTCAGGGTATCTGGATTTGATTGCTTCACACTTAACACATGTGAAATTTTTACTCAAAAAAGTTTGCACGTCATCCGCTGTTGTAGTTGGTCTTAGGTTGGAGACATGGAGAGCCTTGTATTTTTCAATACCTTCCACTGGAGATGGACCATCGTAATTTCCCACTACTAGAGTTTTCCGGGATTTAGTTTTCCTCGTCTTGGGAAGTTTCCATTCCAAAGCATCCTCTGGTTTTTTTCCAATCACGTCTTTTTCCAAGTCGATGATCTTAGTTAGCAATTGCGTATTTTGCGCCTCCTGAATTGCTTTGTTTACATCCTTCGATGTAACCTTTTTAAGTTTCTGTCTTGAACCTGAATCTGAATCAAGTTTTCCAGGGTCTTCTGCAAGCGTCGATTCCTTCAGAGGCCGCTTAGCACCATGATGACCAACATCTTCTGTTTTTCCAACTCTCACTCTGATTGTCCACTTGGATATCATGTTTTTCAGCAATCCCCTGATATTATGATTTATTGGCAGACAGTCTATAAGCCTCGTCAAGTCTCGATGGTGGACCGAATCATATGCCTTGGTGAAATCATACCACGCTGAATAATGTCTGGCCCCTCTCATTCTTGCTACCTGAGAAATACTTTTATCTAATAGGAATCCGTGCACAGTGCCCCATATGTTTTCTCTAGCCAATTGTTCCGGTGGAATCGCCCATTCTGGTAGGTTTTGTCTTATTATTTTCGTCAGACCGCTGTGAGAATTTTGTACTCTGCATTCAATACAGCAATTGGTCGGTAACATTATGAATTCTTCATCTTACCCTTCTTTTATATGAGAGTGACATTGGCTCGGGTGTCCACTTGACTTAGTTAAATCCATATTTCGCTGAATATTAGAACGGTGCTTTCAATCAAATATTCTCGGGCAGTTGTAAATATTTTATATAAATACGCGGGAATTCCATCTTCTCCAGGTGCCTTCCATGGGGCTGACCGCTTTAGTACTGCGTTTATCTTCTTCTCTAGATCTTCTGTGTCGTCCTGGCTCGATGTATCAACGGTGTTGGAAAACTGCTTCAGCTTTGAAAGCCATTGGTTGAAAATTGGTGTTGGCCGGTTTTCAGTTTCCTTCCTGTAAGTATTCTCATAATATGTTTCTACTGCTTTCAGATCTGGTGTCCTCTCTTTGTGTGCTGACCTCTCGAGTATCCTTATGGACGGCGTCTTGAAAAATCTAGATATCAACTTCTGCCTCTCATGTCTTTTCTTCTGCTTTTGGGTCTTTCTTCAGTGGAGTTCTTATACTGTTTAACAGTCATCTTCAGTTTCTTTATTATCTCCATCTCCTTCAAAAAGGTCCGGCTGAGTGTTGCCGCACTTAAGAAACATTCATTAATCATAACTGTCCACTTCCTGTCATTTACACCAATTCTCTCCATCAAGTTCTTTAGATGATCGTGTTCTTGAGTTCTTATCACTTCCCCAAAGCATTCCATCACCAAAACCCCCAAGTTGACCGGGCAGTGATGTATTGCCTCCAATTCTCTAATAAGGCTCAAATCCCTTGACACCTGATGGACATTCATTTTCCAATTTTTTCCGCACTATTTATAAATAGTGTGGAAAAACTCTGTCTAGGGGCCTCGAAAGCTATAACTAGAGTCTTGAGGGCCCAGTCGACGATATTGTCATGTCTGGAAGTGTATGCTTGTGTTATACAGGAGGAGCTTACATGATATGCTGTTTCCACATGATTACAGCCCCTCCGGCAATTATTTCTTCTTCCAGCTGTCCCATTCAATCCATGGATCTGCTCCTCGGCTGCAGAGTGCAACAGGGTCCATCTCCAACTGTCCATAAGTGGAGAACTATAATATAACCTTTTCTGTTCTTCCAGGAGAAAAGTGTTCTATGGATCTTATTCCTGTTTCAATTTGCTGTTCTTCCGCATTATCATATTCTCTTACCAATCTTCCCACTTAATCTTCTGTCCACTTTGTTGATCGTGGGTTGGGGAGTGGTTCGTGTTTTAGTTCTAAGCATTTCTTTTTTATGATGTAATGATCTTATTTCAAAGTTTGTTCAACCAACTTTTGTTAATAGTTTCCGAAAGTTTTTGTGCTCCTCGGTGTTCAGCACTTCTCCATAACAACCTAGCACAAATATGCCCAAATGTACAGGGAAATGGTACTGAGATACCAGCTCGCCGACCAAGTTGAAGTCCCTGCTAAGTGTTTCGTAGTTCGTGTGGTCGATGTTCTTCCTGCCATCCACGGAGTATCTAGTCTTTATTTTTTCTTGCATCCTGATGTTCTGGGCGTGAGCCACTGCAATTTCAAACATGTAAATTACATCTGGGTTTGTGAATCTTACCATAATGTCCGACTTATTATGGTGGATCTTTTTCTCCGTATATGTTTTGCCTCCTGCTCGCACTACGATCTTGCGTCCCCCAGTCTCGAAGGTAGGGTTGCATGATACCTTGCCAAACGGAAAATTGGCCAGGATTTCTTGGGGTGGACCTTGGTTCAGCAGGATGGACTTCAGGAATCAGGACCCAGTGGACGACGTAGTCGTGCCTAGTTGTGTAGGCGCCTATAAAGCATCCGCTGCTCACTTGCTTTGCAGTTTCATTTGCCGTGTTGCATCGTCTACACTTTCTGGTTCTTCCTGCGTCCTCCAAGGCCGTGCAGCTGTTCTTCTGCAGCAGGGAAAACCGCCAGTGGTCCATTGATAGGGATGTGTAAGAAGGGAAATCGTTGATTATCTTCTCCTTCAGTACAACCTTCCAATAGTGCATGTCCTGGGACCATTCCATTTCTAGTTCTTGTTGAAATTTTGTTTAAATATGCTCCTTCATGAGTTTGCAGTTCTGTTTCATTTGTTCCTGCTGGTGAATAAAAGTTAGACATTTATATTTGTTTATTAACAAACTCGTGGTCGCTGATGGGGTTTCTCCACCCTGCCACCTTCAACTCCTCATTAATCTTTCTTGTGGCATTTAAATCACTATGTGATTTAAGGTATATACCTCTCCGGGCCGGTTGGATTTCTGCCTCCAGCTCTATGCTTTTAAGAGCCATGCCACCCCTACTGATTGGTAAATATACGTGGGCATTTGATGTTGTTCTACCCTTGTGATTTTCTATAGTTAAGATCTTTCTTATGGCCTTGTCCAAATCTCTACATCTTTTCAGTGTTCCGCTCCTCTTTTCATCTGCGTAGATGTTGCCAAATACATAGATGGCACTAGGCACCGCAGCCGTGTTGAATAGATGGACCTTCTGCGGCACCGTGAGTTGGGATCGAAATCTTTTCTGCTTCCTCTAGGATCTTCTCCTCAGCGATGTCGCAACTTCTTGCAGTGTCTCGTTCAAGTTGTTCCAGTCCGAGGTATTTGTACCCTTCGCGGATCTGGGGAAGGAAGGGAGCATCGTCCTCATCCCCATCGTCCACCCTGCAGTATCTTCCGCGTTTGCTTGTGTTCAAAACCAGCCCCATCTCCTCTCCACTCCTCCGCAACTCTTCAGTGACAATCTTCAAGACCTTCTTCGTTTTTGTGTGGCATTTTATGTGGTCCATGAACGCTAATATATCGAATTGTCCTCTGGTGTTCTTGATGACTTGTGGACTTGTTTTCAAATATTCAATAATGGATGCGCTCAGCAGTATGAACAGTAGAGGGCTTAATGAGTCGCCCTGGTATAAGCCCCTTTTTATGTAAATGGGAGCAGTCTTTTCCCTTCAGACTCTCACTCGTAAGTTCCAGGGCTCCATTACTGTTTTGAGGAGGCGCTTGATGTTTTTGTGGAGTGGTAGCACGCTTATCATCCTCCTTAATTGTCTAAAGCTCATGTTGTCAAATGCCTTCCTGAAGTCGTACCAGGCGGAGTAGTGCTTGGCTCTGCTCAGTCGTGCTTTCTGGGTTAGGGACTTGTCGATCAACATTCCTTGTATGGTGCCCCAAACATTCTCCCAAGCGAGCTGTTCACTTGGTATTGCCCAGTCTGGCAGGTGTTTCTGTAGCGTGTTTGTTATGACTCCAGTCAGAATGTTATAGTCTGTGTTTAGCAGCGCTATTGGTCGGTAATTTCCTGGGTCTTCGCTATCTCCCTTTTTGTATATCAAGACAACTTCAGCCCTACAGTCAGGTTCTGCCATATTATGTTCACCTGTTATTGTAGTGTAGGTATATGAATCTCTGAAGGTAGGACTTTGCTGCTGGAATTATCTTGTAAAAGTATGTAGGGATGCCATCCTCACCTGGGGCCTTCCATGGAGCTGCTTTGGCTAGTACCTTCAGGGTCTGCTCGTTTATTTGAGTTTCCTGTAGTTGATCCTGATACCAGTGATACCTGTGTGGTGCTGTCTCTCTTTGAAATTTCGCTATCCACCTGTCGAGCGCTGGAGTGTTGGTCGTGCTCTCATTTTTTCTGTACAGGTCTGCATAAAATTTTTCAACGGCTTCTTTATTGGGTGGCTGAACTCTCTCTTTGGTGTTTATTAATTTGACGGACGGATTTTCGCTGAATTTTCTCCTTAAGGTGTTAATTCGGTGCCTTGATTTTTGCTTGTCAAGCGTTTGTTGTAGGAGTTCCGTCCTGTCTTCGAGCCTTTTTAAATATTCGCCGTGATTCTTCAGTTAGGGAACGCCCAAAGTTACCTCCCTTCTGTTTATCTCCTCATTTGACCGTTTGTTTGTACGATTGGTGGGGTTAGGATTGTGCTTCAACTCCAAAAACTTTTTTTTAAGGCTGGTAGGGAACGAGCTGGTAAGCTCTCCTTGATGGCCTTATGGTCTTCTGCTGTTATTGGGCCATTTTTGTTCAGCAGGTAATTACGAACGATGTTAATTTAGTCGGATTTCCAGCTGGACATAACCTCAAATATGTCTTCAGCTGCTGTTTCGCTGTTCGAACGACTATTTTCACTATCCCACCTAATATGTGGTAGAAATCAATCTTGGGGACAGTATAACACTATCGTCAAGCGTCCGTGAACTGTGATCTAGGGTAAATTTCGGGAAAATTTCACCAGGCACCATTCACACACGCGTGAAAAACGTGTAGTATACATTAATTTTTCTAATATTTACATTTACACATATATTATTCTATTCTAAAAATAACTATGTACAATGAAATATATGACACTTTGCGTGTTTTCTGTGATTCTTGATCAATTGGCGTCTCGGATTAACCCACCTCTGGCATCTTTAATTCTTCGCATCAGCATGTTGGTGGTGGAAACTGCGACGGAGTAACTGGCTTTGTTCTTCAGTATTCCTATGTCCCTCTTTCCCAGACCTATCTCTCTCAAAAAAGAGCAGAAGTCGTTGTGCTCTTGGATTGGTATTATCTCCCCGAAACAGCCGACCACGAAGACCCCCAGTTTCACCGGGCATCTATACAGGCACTCCAGCTCAGTGACCAGATTCAGATCTCGCTGCGCCTCCTTGTAGTTGAAGAAGTCCAGTTTTTTTACGGAGTTGAGTGAGTATCGAGCTCTTTTGAGTTCCTCCTGTTGCCTGAAGTTCTGTACATGTGAAACTGCAACCTCAATTAAGAAGATTTTGTCTGGGTCCGATGTTCTGACCATTATGTTCGGTTTATTGTGGTAGGTACTGTTTTTTCAGGTTAAGATCTTGTGTCCGGCTTGTATCTTCAGATCTCGAACCTCACAGCACAGGGTAGCCTTACCAAACTGCAGGCTACGCTCCATCTCACAAGGGCCACCCAAACCCCTCAGCAGCATCTTCAGCACCCAGTGCACGACGTAGTCGTACCTTGTTGTTGCGGCACGACTGAGGCAGGCACAGGCTACGTGGTACGAATTTTCGTCTGCTTCACAGCCCAGTTGACATCTTCTCCTGTTGTTTGGATCTGCCCCCAGGTCGTGTAGCTGCTCCTCGGTTGCAGAGAGCAGGACATTCAGGCGCCAACTATCCATGCAGGGAGACGAATTGGCCGGGAACCGGATGTTAGGTTCCCTAAGAACTTGCCTTGCATAGGAGAGGTTAGACGACCATTCTTTTTCTGTCTCTTCCTCATGTTTTTTCTTCATCTTGGTTATTATATTTTTCGTATTCTTCCTGAATTCGTGGTCGTCTGGCACATCATTCTGAATATCATATTTCGTCAACACATATTCAAAGTCGGATAGTGTGGGTTCATCCAGCCTGCCGTTTTGAGAGCCTGATATGCTTTTAGGGCATCTTTCATTTCTTCATGTTTTAATAGATACATTCCTCTTCGTATGAACTGCATTTCGACCTCCAGTTCTATTGGTCGCAGTTCTAAGCCTCCTTTTTGGGTGGATAAATAAAGCCTGGCATTGGATTGGGTTTTACCTTTCATGTTGTTATCTGTTAAGATCTTCCTTATTTTGGTATCTACGTCCCTGCATTTTTTAAGAGTAGAGGATCTTTTTTCCGAGGTGTATATATTGCCTAATACAAAACTGGCAGCTGGGTTCACCGTGGTGTTGACGAGCAATATCTTCTGAGGTGTTGTTAGGTCAGAATTGCAGATTGCATGGATTTTTCTTCTATTTTCTTCTCGATAACTTCGTAGTTCTCGGTGGTGTCTCTCTCCAATTGGTGCAACCCCAAGTATTTATAACCCTCTCGTATCTCCGGCAAGAAAGGAGCCGAGTCGTTCTCTCCCTGATCATTTAAGTCCCTTGTGTAATATTTTCATTTAGCCTTGTTTAGCTGCAATCCAATCTCCGAAGCCCCCTCCTCCAGCACCTTTGTGATCATCTCCAGGGATTTTTTGTTAGGGACCGTGGCATTTGAAGTCATCCATGTAGGCTATCAGTTGGTGTTTCTCTTTCGAGGTTTTGTTGATTTTGTTGTCCGTTTTTATGTGATTGATCAGACCACCCGTTGCCAGCTCGAAGAGTAAAGGGGATGCTGGGTCTCCCTGGAATACACCCCTTCGAATGGGGATCTTGGTCATCGTTTTTTCAACTCTCAATCTGATTGTCCACTTGGACATCATGTTTTTCAGCAATCCCCTGATCTTATGATTTATTGGCAGACAGTCTATAAGCCTCTTCAAGTCTCGATGGTGGACCGAATCATATGCCTTGGTGAAATCATACCACGCTGAAAAGTGTCTGGCCCTTCTCATTCTTGCTACCTGAGAAATACTTTTGTCTAATAGGAATCGCTCATTCTGGTAGGTTTTGTTTAATTATTTTCGTCATGACCGCTGTGAGAATTTTGTAGTCTGCATTCAATACAGCAATTGGTCGGTAACTTTATGAGTTCTTCATCTTACCCTTCTTTTATATGAGAGTGACATTGGCTCGGGTGTCCACTTGACTTAGTTCCATATTTCGCTGAATATTAGAACGGTGCTTTCAATCAAATATTCTCGGGCAGTTGTAAATATCTTATATCAATACGCGGGAATTCCATCATCTCCAGGTGCCTTCCATGTGGCTGACCGCTTTAGTACTGCGTGTAACTTCTTCTCTAGATCTTCTGTGTCGGCCTGGCTCGATGAATCAACGGTGTTGGAAAACTGCTTCAGCTTTGAAAGCCATTGGTTGAAAATTGGTGTTGGCCGGTTTTCAGTTTCCTTCCTGTGAGTATTCTCATAATATGTTTCTACTGCTTTCAGATCTGGTGTCCTCTCTTTGTGTGCTGACCTCTCGAGTATCCTTATGGACGGCTTCTCGAAAAATCTAGATATATCAACTTCTGTCTCTCATGTCTTTTCTTCTGCTGTTGGGTCTTTCTTCAGTGGAGTTCTTATACTGTTTAACAGTCATCTTCAGTTTCTTTATTACCTCCATCTCCTTCAAAAAGGTCCGGCTGAGTGTTGCCCCGCTAAAGCAACATTTATTAATCATAACTCTCCACTACCTGTCATTTACACCAATTCTCTTCATCAAGTTCTTTAGATGATCGTGTTCTTCAGTTCTTATCACTTCCCCAAAGCATTCCATCACCAAAACCCCCAAGTTGACCGGGCAGTGATGTATTGCCTCCAATTCTCGAATAAGGCTCAAATCCCTCGACACCTGATGGACATTCTTTTTCCAATTTTTCCACACTATTTATAAATAGTGTGGTAAAACTCTGTCTAGGGGCCTCGAAAGCTATAACTAGAGTCTTGAGGGCCCAGTCGACGATATTGTCATGTCTGGAAGTGTATGCTTGTTCTATACAGGAGAAGCTCACATGATATGCTGTTTCCACATGATTACAGCCCCTCCGGCAATTATTTTTTCTTCCAGCTGTCCCATTCAATCCATGGATCTGCTCCTCGGCTGCAGAGTGGAACAGGGTCCATCTCCAACTGTCCATAAGTGGAGAACTATAATATAACCTTTTCTATTCTTCCAGGAAAAAAGTGTTCTATGGATCTTATTCTAGTTTCAATTTGCTGTTCCTCCGCATTATTATATTCTCTTACCAATCTTCCCACTTCATCTTCTGTCCATTTTGTTGATCGTGGGTTGGGGACTGGGTCGTGTTTTAGTTCCAAGCATTTCTTTTTTATGATGTAATGATCTTATTCCAAAGTTTGTTAAACTCACTTGTGTTGATAGTTTCTGAAAGTTTTTGTGCTCCTCGGTGTTCAGCACTTCTCCATAACAACCTAGAACAAATATGCCCAGATGTACAGGGCAATGGTACTGAGATTCCAGCTCGCCGACCAAGTTGAAGTCCCTGCCAACTGTTTCGCAGTTCGTGTGGTCGATGTTCTCCACGCCATTCACGGAGTATCTGGTCTTTTTTATTCTTTCCTGCGTCCTGATGTTCTGGACGTGAGCCACTGAAATTTCAAAAATGAAGATGACTTCTGGATTCGTGAATCTTACCATAATGTCTGTGGCTTATTATGGTGGATCTTCTTCTCCGTGTATGTATTGCCTCCTGCTCGCACTACGATCTTGCGTCCCCCAGTCTCGAAGGTAGGGTTGCATGATACCTTGCCAAACGTAAAATTGGCCAGGATTTCTTTGGGTGGACCTTGGTTCAGCAGGATGGACTTCAGGACCCAGTGGACGATGTAGTCGTGCCTAGTTGTGTAGGCGCCTATAATGCATCCGCTGCTCACATGGTATGCAGTTTCATTTGCCGTTGCATCGTCTACACTTTCTGGTTCTTCCTGCGGTCCCTCCAAGGCCGTGCAGCTGTTCTTCTGCAGCTTAATGCAGCAGGGAAAATCGCCAGTGGTCCATTAATAGGGATGTGTAAGAAGGGAAATCGATGATTATCTTCTCCTTCAGTACAACCTTTCCATAGTGCATGTCCTGAGACCATTCCATTTCTAGTTCTTGTTGAAATTTTGTTTAAATATGCTCCTTCATGAGTTTGCAGTTCTGTTTCATTTGTTCCTGCTGGTGAATAAAAGTTGGACATTTATATTTGTTTATTAACAAACTCGTGGTCGCTGATGGGGTTTCTCCACCCTGCCACCTTCAACTCCTCATATTTCTTTCTTGCGGCATTTAAATCACTTTGTGATTTAAGGTATATACCTCTCCGGTCCAGTTGGATTTCTGCCTCCAGCTCTATGCTTTTAAGAGCCATGCCACCCCTACTGATTGGTAAATATACGTGGGCATTTGATGTTGTTCTACCCTTGTGATTTTCTATAGTTAAGATCTTTCTTATGGCCTTGTCCAAATCTCTACATCTTTTCAGTGTTCCGCTCCTCTTTTCATCTGGGTAGACGTTGCCAAATACATAGATGGCACTAGGCACCGCAGCCGTGTTGAATAGATGGACCTTCTGCGGCACCGTGAGTTGGGATCGAAATATCTTTTCAGCTTCCTCTAGGATCTTCTCCTCAGCGATGTCGCAACTTCTTGCAGTGTCTCGTTCAAGTTGTTCCAGTCCGAGGTATTTGTACCCTTCGCGGATCTGGGGAAGGAAGGGAGCATCGTCCTCATCCCCATCGTCCACCCTGCAGTATCTTCCGCATTTGCTTGTGTTCAAAACCAGCCTCATCTCCTCTCCACTCCTCCGCAACTCTTCAGTGACCATCTTCAAGTCCTTCTTCGTTTTTGTGTGGCATTTTATGTGGTCCATGAACGCTAATATATCGAATTGTCCTCTGGTGTTCTTGATGACTTGTGGACTTGTTTTCAAATATTCAATAATGGATGCGCTCAGCAGTATGAACAGTAGAGGGCTTAATGAGTCGCCCTGGTATAAGCCCCTTTTTATGTAAATGGGAGCAGTCTTTTCCCTTCAGACTCTCACTCGTAAGGTCCAGGGCTCCATTACTGTTTTGAGGAGGCGCTTGATGTTTTTGTGGAGTGGTAGCACGCTTATCATCCTCCTTAATTGTCTAAAGCTCATGTTGTCAAATGCCTTCCTAAAGTCGTACCAGGCAGAGTAGTGCTTGGCTCTGCTCAGTCGTGCTTTCTGGGTTAGGGACTTGTCGATCAACATTCCTTGTATGGTGCCCCAAACATTCTCCCAAGCGAGCTGTTCACTTGGTATTGCCCAGTCTGGCAGGTGTTTCTGTAGCGTGTTTGTTATGACTCCAGTCAGAATTTTATAGTCGGTGTTTAGCAGCGCTATTGGTCGGTAATTTCCTGGGTCTTCGCTATCTCCCTTTTTGTATATCAAGACAACTTCATCCCTACAGTCAGGTTCTGCCATATTATGTTCACCTGTTATTGTAGTGTATATAAATCTCTGAAGGTAGGACTTTGCTGCTGGAATTATCTTGTAAAGGTATGTAGGGATGCCATCCTCACCTGGGGCCTTCTATGGAGCTGCTTTGGCTAGTACCTTAAGGGTCTGCTCGTTTATTTGGGTTTCCTGTAGTTGGTCCTGATACCAGTGATACCTGTGTGGTGCTGTCTCTCTTTGAAATTTCGCTATCCACCTGTCGAGCGCTGGAGTGTTGGTCGTGCTCTCATTTTTTCTGTACAGGTCTGCATAAAATTTTTAAACGGCTTCTTTATTGGGTGGCTGAACTCTCTCTTTGGTGTTTATTAATTTGACGGACGGATTTTCGCTAAATTTTCTCCTTAAGCTGTTAATTCGGTGCCTTGATTTTTGCATGTCAAGCTTTTGTTGTAGGAGTTCCGTCCTGTCCTCGAGCCTTTTTAAATATTCGCTTGGAGTCATCTTGGTCTTCTTTATTCGCCGTGATTCTTCAATTAGGGAACGTCCAAAGTTACCTTCCTTCCACTTCAGGATCTTCTTTGCGTTGTCGATTCTATTGTTCAGTAGTCTGACCTTGTCTTCGGTGATTTTATATTCTGGAGGGCCTGTTTTTTCACGATATATTTCCTAAGCAAAATACCTGCCACGTATATCGCTTTCTTGATGTTTTTCCTCTGTTGAACTAGGTTAGTACAGTTTGTGGCAAAATGGTGGATGCGCTCCTGCAGTACGTGATTTACTAGTTGAAGACTTTTCTGGTTATTCGGTTTGAAAAGAAATTGATTTATTCTTGGCTTAGAGTTGCCTGTACTACGGAATATTTTGTGAAAGGCTTCCTTGCAGGTTTTCAGCTCATCTTCATCGATTTGGACAGTATTTTCGGAACTGTGTTGATCCAATCCCTCTGGTGGGTGGGCTTCGTTGTTTACTTCGGAATCCTCTTCTGGGGGTGTTATGAGTGGGCTTTCGGGTTGGGCTGTGTCTGTATTTTGGGGGGACACTTGGGTTGTTCTATAGTAGATTTCGGGGTGGCCTTCTCGGAGCTTTGTTGCAATTGCCTTCTTCGTCCTACCGGGGAACAGATCGACGATACCGTCGATACGGGCGGATAATTGGGTCTCGGGTCTTGCGGCATATTCGTGGATGAGTCTGTTTATTTCCTCATTTGACCATTTGTTTGTACGATTAGTGGGGTAACGATTGTGCTTCAACTCCAAACACTTTTTTTTTATGGCTGGTAGGGAACGAGCTGGTAAGCTCTCCTTGATGGCCTTATGGTCTTCTGCTATTATTGGGCCATTTTTGTTGAGCAGGTAATTACGAACGATGTTAATTTCGTCGGCTTTCCAGGTGGACATAACCTCAAATATGTCTTCAGCTGTTGTTTCGCTGTTCGAACGACCATTTTCACCATCCCACTCAATATGTGGTAGAAATCAATCTTGGGGATAGTCTAATACTATCGTGGAGCGTCCGTGAACTGTGATCTAGGCTAAATTTCGAAAAATTTCACCAGGCACCTTTCACACACGCGTAAAAAAAGGTAGTATAGTGGCGAGTATAGTAGTATATACATTTATTTTTTTAATATTTACATTCACACATATATTATTCTATTCTAAAAATAACTATGTACAATGAAATATATGACACTTTGCGTGTTTTCTGTGATTCTTGATCAATTGGCGTCTCGGATTAACCCACCTCTGGCATCTTTAATTCTTCGCATCAGCATGTTGGTGGTGGAAACTGCGACGGAGTAACTGGCTTTGTTCTTCAGTATTTCTATGTCCCTCTTTCCCAGACCTATCTCTCTCATAATAGAGCAGAAGTAGTTGTGCTCTTGGGTTGGTATTATCTCCCCGAAACAGCCGACCACGAAGACCCTCAGTTTCACCGGGCATCTATACAGGCACTCCAGCTCAGTGACCAGATTCAGATCTCGCTGCGCCTCCTTGTAGTTGAAGAAGTCCAGTTTTTTTACGGAGTTGAGGGAGTATCGAGCTCTTTTGAGTTCCTCCTGCTGCCTGAAATTCTGTACATGTGAAACTGCAGCCTCAATTAAGAAGATTTTGTCTGGGTCCGATGTTCTGACCATAATGTCTGGTTTATTGTGGTACAGTTCTTTTCCGGTTAAGATCTTGTGTCCGGCTTGTATCTTCAGATCCCGAAACTCACAGCACAGGGTAGCCTTACCAAACTGCAGGCCACGCTCCATCTCACAAGGGACACCCAAACCCCTCAGCAGCATCTTCAGCACCCAGTGGACGACGTAGTCGTGCCTTGTTGTTGCGGCACGACTGGGACAGGCACAGGCTACGTGGTACGAATTTTCGTCTGCTTCACAGCCCAGTTGTTATCTCCTTCTGTTGTTTGGGTTTGCCCCCAGGCCGTGCAGCTGCTCTTCGGTTGCAGAGAGCAGGACATTCAGGCGCCAACTATCCATGCAGGGAGACGAATTGGCCGGGAACCGGATGTTAGGTTCCCTAAGAACTTGCCTTGCATATGAGAGGTTAGACGACCATTCTTTTTCTGTATCTTCCTGATGTTTCTTCTTCATCTTGGTTATTATATTTTTCGTATTCTTCCTGAAGTCGTGGTCGTCTGGCACATCATTCTGAATATCATATTTCGTCAACACATATTCAAAGTCGGATATTGGGTTCCTCCAGCCTGCCGTTTTGAGAGCCTGATAGGCTCTGAGGGCATCTTTCATTTCTTCATGTTTTAATAGATACATTCCTCTTCGTATGAACTGCATTTCGACCTCCAGTTCTATTGGTCGCAGTCCTTAGCCTCCTTTTTGGGTGGATAAATAAAGCCTGGCATTGGATTGGGTTTTACCTTTCATGTTGTTATCTGTTAAGATCTTCCTCATTTTGGTTTTTGATTTTGTTGTCCGTTTTTATGTGATTGATCAGACCACCCGTTGCCAGCTCGAAGAGTAAAGGGGATGCTGGGTCTCCCTGGAATACACCCCTTCGAATGGGGATCTCCTTGGTCATCGTTTTTCCAACTCTTACTCTGATTGTCCATTTGGACATCATGTTTTTCAGCAATCCCCTGATCTTATGATTTATTGGCAGACAGTCTATAAGCCTCTTCAAGTCTCGAAGGTGGACCGAATCATATGCCCTGGTGAAATCATACCACGCTGAATAATGTCTGGCCCTTCTCATTCTTGCCACCTGAGAAATACTTTTGTCTAATAGGAATCCGTGCACAGTGCCCCATATGTTTTCTCTAGCCAATTGTTCCGGAGGAATCGCCCATTCTGGTAGGTTTTGTTTGATTATTTTCGTCATGACCGCTGTGAGAATTTTGTAGTCTGCATTCAATACAGCAATTGGTCGATAACTTCCTGGGTTCTTCATCTCACCCTTCTTGTATATGAGAGTGACATTGGCTCGGGTGTCCACTTGACTTAGTTCCATTTTCCCTTGTAAATATAGAATGGTGCTTTTAATCAAATATTCTCGGGCAGTTGTAAATATCTTATATCAATACGCGGGAATTCCATCATCTCCAGGTGCCTTCCATGGGGCTGACCGCTTTAGTACTGCGTTTAACTTCTTCTCTAGATCTTCTGTGTCGGCCTGGCTCGATGTATCAACGGTGTTGGAAAACTGCTTCAGCTTTGAAAGCCATTGGTTAAAAATTGGTGTTGGTTGGTTTTCAGTTTCCTTCCTGTAGGTATTTTCGTAATATGTTTCCACTGCTTTCAGATCGGGTGTATTCTCTTTGTGTGTTGACCTCCCGAGAATCCTTATGGACGGCGTCTTGAAGAATCTCGATCTCAACTTTTGTCTCTCGTGTCTCTTCTTCTGCTGTTGTGCTTGTTCTTCTAGGAGCCTTAGTCTTTCTTCAGTGAAGTTCTTATACTGTTTGACTGTCATCTGTAGTTTTTTTATAATCTCCATCTCCCCCAAAAGGGGCCGGCTGAGTTTTTTTCTTCGCATTTTCTATATGCTTCGCGTATTTCTTGATCTTCTTCTCAGTTTTCCTGTATAATGGAATATTATTTGCTTTTTCTCTTCCTATTTCCTGGCTGAGAAAAGCCTGCCTGCTGCATAGATTGTGTTCGTGATTGCCACTCTTTTGACATGTTCCGTTCTTTCTGATTTTTCCACTTCATGAATCTTGTTTTTTAATAAAACATCCAATGCTTTCAATAATCCTCTATCTTAAGGCCTTAAATAGAATTTTCACTATTCCATGATTGATGGTGTTTGCCGTTATTTCCAATTTCACAGATTTGAACTGGCCACAGTTTTTCACTCGAACGAGCGGAGTTTTATGTAGGGTAGTTTGTACCTTTTACTTTATTAACACGGCGAAAAAACCGAATAATTTGAATTTTTTCCGGCGCTTCCCCGTGATAACGTCTTGTAGTATAGTAGTATATGTAGTATAGTAGTATAGTGGGTTCGATTCCCCGCCGGGGAGGATACTTTTTTGTGAAGATCATTCTATTTGTGATACTGAAGTGCTCCGTTCGCGCATCCAGCTAGCAATTTGTTGCCTTCTGCAAGTTCTCGCTAGTATATTTTATTAATGTATACCTAACCTTATACATCACCTAAATATTAGGGTACTTATAACATTAGGTTAATCGTTTTCTAAGCCTAAATATCACAGATCAACATTCACCACTATATCTAAAATATTTACAATTTATTGTTCTTTAATTCTATTCATGAGAATTTGGCCTGTTGACAAAGCCACACTTTGAGAACATTTGTTCATTAATATGGTGCACTCCCTCTCTCTCACGTTCATTGTCCTCATGATTTTCTTGAGGTTCTCGTGTTCGTCTGTCTTGACAACCTCTCCATAGCTGCCTACCACCAAGATACCTAATTTTACTTGGCAGTGGTGTATTGCCTCAAGTTCCCGTACCAGGCTCAGGTCCCGCTTAATATTGTGTACGTTGTTGTTGTCCACTTTTTCCATGCTGTTTAGTTCATAGCGGGTCCTCTTGATTTTTTCCTGCAGTCTATAATTTTGCAGGTGGGCGACTGAGATCCCCAGTAGCACCACCTCATCTGGCAGTTTCACCATGATGTCTGGCTTATTATGATGCAGCCTCTTTTCAGTGAGTACTGGGCCACCAGCTCTTATCTTAATGAGACGATTGTTGTAGTAGAAGTCTTCATTAAGGGTGGCTCTTCCAAACTGCAGTTTCTCCCATACCTGTCTGGGGGCCTCAAAAGCTATGAGTATTGTCTTGAGGACCCAGTAGACGATGTTGTCATGCCTGGAAGTGTATGCTTGTGTTATGCAGGAGGAGCTTACATGATATGCTGTTTCCACATGATTACAGCCCCTCCGGCAATTGTTTCTCCTTCCAGCTGTCCCTTTTAATCCATGGATCTGCTCCTCGGCAGCAGAGTGCAGCAGTGTCCATCTCCAACTGTCCATGAGTGGGGAGTTATAGGCCGGGAAGAGGATCTTGTCTCTTTCTTTTATCACTATTTTTCCATAGTGCATGTTGCTCTGCCATTCTTCCTCCAATTTTTCGAGGTATTTTTTGTGTATGTGCGTTTTTATTGTGGAGCAGTTTTTTGAGATACTGTCACTGTCATATTGTATGTGAGGGCACCCATATTTCCCCAGGATGGCGTCATGATTCCCCAGTGGATTCCTCCATCCAGCCTGTTGGAGCTTTTCGTACATCATCAATGTTTCCCTCATTTCTGGATGAGTTTTTATATATATTCCTCTCCTGATGTACTGAATTTCAGCCTCCAGCTCGATAAACCACAACCCCATCCCGCCAATACTGACTGGGATGTATATGTGGGCATTGGATGTTGTTCTGCCTTTTAAATTAGTCTCGACTAGTATTTTTCTCACCTCCTTGTCCAAGTCTCTGCATCTTTTCAGAGTTGATGTTCTTTTCTCATCTGGGTAGATGTTGCCTAACACATAGATTGCGCTCGGGACCACTGTGCTATTGAACAATTTGGCTTTCTGGCCGGTGGTTAATTGTGACTTACATATTTTCAACGTCAGCTGTTTTATTTTCTCCTCAATTGTTTGAAAGTTATTTTCCGTGTCTCTCTCTAAGTGCTCCAACCCAAGGTATTTATATCCCCTCCTTACTTCAGGGAGAAATGATGGTTCCTCGTCCTCTCCATCCTGGACCTGCCGCCCTCCAC
Source organism: Adalia decempunctata (assembly GCA_951802165.1). NCBI lineage: Eukaryota > Metazoa > Arthropoda > Insecta > Coleoptera > Coccinellidae > Adalia > Adalia decempunctata. The sequence goes on along the minus strand of OX637696.1, from coordinate 23,018,784 downwards.
TGTAGAATCCACATTTGTCCTCATTCAATACCAAACCCAGTTCCCTCGCACTCGTCCTCAGTTCTTCTGTAAGGATTTTCAGTCCCTTTTTTGTAGCTGTATGGCACTTGAAATCATCCATAAAAGCAATGATGTTATATCGGCCCCTTGTTTCTCTGGTTGTTTTTGTGTCTGTAATGATATGTTTTATAATGCTTGCTGTAAGTAATATGAACAGAAGGGGACTTATTGAATCACCCTGGTAGACTCCTCTTTTTATATAAATTGGTACTGTCTTTTTCTTACCGACTCTCACTCGGATTGACCATAGTCCCATAAGGTTCTTCAGTAGTTTTTTGATGTTTTTAGCTAATGGCAGTCTGTCAACCAGTCTTTTCAACTGACTATGACTTATTGAGTCATAGGCTTTCTGAAAATCATACCATGCCGAGTAATGCTTGCTCCTGTTCATTTTAGCAGTTTGTGTTAGTGCTTTGTCCATTATAGCATTCCGTGTATAGTGCCCCATATATGTTTTCGAGCCAAATGTTGTTTTGGGATCCAATCTTCCGCTTATTCCAACAGCATCTGTGCAATGGTGGCAGTTAATATTTTGTAGTCTGTGTTCAATAATGCTGTTGGTCGGAAGTTCGATATTTCAGCATGGTCTCCTTTCTTGTGTATCAAAACAACTTCTGCTGGGCAGTCATTCTCTATGGGTAGGTATTCTCCCCTTATTGACTGGACTATAAATTCTTCTAATTGTAATTTTGTGTTGGTAGTACTTTGTATAAGAAGGTTGGGATTCCGTCTTCTCCTGGTGACTTCCATGGTGCTGCGTGCTTAAGTGCCTGGTTGATATATAGTATATCTTTATTGTACTCAGCTTCATACATCCCATTATAAAAATATTACTTATGAAACCAGTAATACACCTTTAAGTATAGTGGATACTTACTTTTAAAACCTAGAATCAAGCCATTATACATAGAATTAAGTTGCTATAAAACTTGTTAATTAAAATTAAACTGTACATGTAATAAATAAATAAATAAAATTGAAACATATCACAGACTCTTTTTTCCCTACATTATCTTATACCCAAATGCCCAACTAAAATATTACTCGTAGACACTGCCACACTATATGCACACTTAGTGATCATAATTTGAATGTCCAAGTTGTTAAGACATAGTTTTTGTTTCATCCAGTTTAAAAATATTTTGTGCTCCCCTGTTACCATTATCTCTCCATAACATCCCACCACAAATATGCCTAAGTGAACTGGACAGTTGTAAATTTTTTCGAGCTCACTCACTAAATTCATATCCCTACTCACATGGCCAATATTCCTATTATCAACCTCAACTACACCATTCACCGAGTATCTAGTTCTTTTGATACGCTCTTGAAGTTTGACATTTTGCACATGGGACACTGCCACTTCCAATATAATGATCTCCTTTGGGTTGTCTAGGATGATCATGACATCGGGTTTATTATGATGTAGTTTCTTTTCGGTGAATCTTGCTACCAGCTCTGATAGAAATGCTTCTATTTGCGTTATCAAAATTGATGTTCAGGGTAGCTTTTCCAAATTGGAGTTCTGAACCACATTCATTTGGGGCTTTTAGGCTCTTGAGTAGCGTCTTCAATAACCAGTGCACCACATTGTCGTGTCTTGTGATGTAAGCATTTGTAATACATGCACTACTAACATGATAGGCTGTTTTCACGCTGTCACATCCTTTTCGACATCTGGTTCTTCTTCCTGGGATAGCACCGAGGCCATGAAGCTGTTCCTCCGCAGCACTGTGCAAAAGTGAATACTTCCAACTGTCCATGTGCGGTGACGAATAAGCAGGAAAGAGAATACTATCTCTCTCACCGACAATAACTATCCCATAGTGCATATTCTGTCCCCATTCCTTCTCAAGTTGTTCATGATGTTTCTTCTCTATATGAGCTTGCAATGTTTTGCAGCATTTTCCCATATTTTCATAATTATACTGCAACTCCGGGCATTCATACTTTTCCACAACGAAGTCACGGTCACTCAGTGGGTTTCTCCATCCGGCTCGTTGTAACGCCTTGAATAGTTCTTTCGCCTCTTTCATATCTGGGTGGGTATCAATATATAAGCCCTTTCTTACAAAGTGGATTTTCGCTTCTAGTTCAATCGACCTTAGCCCCATACCGCCTTTATGTTGTGGCAGGTATACATGTGCATTTGATGTAGTTTTGCCTTTGATGTTTTTGGAAACTAGTATTTTCCGCACTTCCGTATCCAAATCTCTACACTTTCGAAGACACGTCGCCCTCTTCTCATCGGTGTACATATTGCCCATTACATAATTTGCGCTTGGAACCACTGTTGAGTTGTACAGTGCTACTTTCTGGGCTGTAGTCAATGGGGTGTTAAATATTTCATCAGACAACAATTTCACTTTTTCTTGTACTCTGTCGAAGTTGGTTACATTATCTCTTTCCAGTTGATCTAGCCCCAAATACCGGTATCCATCCCTCACCTCAGGTAAGAACATGCCGTCATCATCCTCCTCAGCATCCATTCTAGTTCTACTGTATGATCCACACTTTTCTGCATTTAGTGTAAGGCCCAACTCTCTAGCAACCTTCTCCAACTCACGAGTTATGGTCTTCAACCCAATTTTTGTTGCTGAATGGCATTTTATATCATCCAAAAAAGCCATTATCTTAAAATTTCCTTTCGTGTACTTATTCACACTTCTATTCGTTTTTATGTGATCTATGATGCTAGCTGTTAATAGGATGAACAGAAGCGGACTTATTGAGTCTCCCTGGTATACTCCTCTTTTTACATAAATCGGATTTGTTAGGTTCTTTCCGACTCTCACTCGGATGGACCATTGTTGCATGGAGATCTTCAGCAATTTTTTATGTTTTTATGTAAAGGTAGAGTACCTACCTATAAGTCTCTCAATCATGGCTGATTGAGTCATAGGCCTTTGTGAAATCATACCATGCTGAATGATTGGTTTTTCTTCTCATTCTTGCTGTTTGAAATTTGAATTATTGCCTTGTCAATTAGCAATCCCTGCATTGTACCCCACACTTTCGCTCTAGCAAGTTGTTCACTAGGTATGGCCCATTGAGGTAAGTCATTCATTAGTATTTTTGTTATTGTAGATGTTAAAATTTTGTAATCAGTATTTAGAAGTGCTATTGGTCGATAATTGGAGGGATCAGATTCATTGCCTTTTTTATAAACAAGTATTATCTGTGCCCAACAGTCTTTTTCGTCAAGTTGTTGATTATTTCTCAGTGCATCCATTACAAAGTTCAACAGGAAATGTTTTGCAGCAGGGAAAATTTTGTATAGGTAATTGGGTATATAGTCCTCGCCAGGGGATTTCCATGGGAATGTTTGCCTAAGTGCTTCGTTGAATGAATTTTCCACGTATGTGCTATCAATTTGGTTGTCATATATCTCATTTGTTGTTTGGTTTTGATATTTACCCAACCATTTATTCAGGCAAGGTGTTTGTCCTGTTTTATGTTCCTCCCTGTATAGTTCCGAGAAGAATTTTTCCACAACTTCTAAGTCTCGAGGATGTACCTGTCTACTTTATTTTAGGATTCTTACTGATGGTGTATCTCTGAATTTTGACCTAAGTTCAGACACTTCATGCCTTCTCTTTTGATGTTCTAATTAATTTTCCAGTACTTTAATGCGGTCTTGATTACAAATTATGTATTGTTTCGGCTTCATTTTGAATTTTCTGATGAGCCTTGCTTCTGTCCTCAACTGTTTGCTGAAATTTCCACCTTTCCATGTCATAATTTTCCTGGCATTTTCATTATGACATTTTAATTTCTCTATTTTGGCCTGGGTCACGAGATACTTGGGTTTATTGTTCTCGCTATTGATCAAGGTTTTCCTCAGCAATTTACCTGCAACATAAATGGCATTTTTACAGTTTCTACGCTTGATGTTATTTTTAATATTTTCTTGCTCTATTTGGTTCCAGTATTAAGTTGATCCGTCTAACATAGATTTTGTTTCCTTTTCTCAAGAAAAATTTCCTTATTTTGAATTTTTTGTCACCGGTATTAGACAATAATTTATCGAATTCAGTTTCCAATTTGGTCAGGATTGTTTTTTCATGATCTGTAAGGCTTTTGTTATCATTGTTGTCATTTTGTGTTTGGCAATTTTCTTGTACGTTAGGTTCGCTTCCAAGGTTGTTCTCCTGTACCTGTTCCTGGAGTCTATTACCCGTATTTTCCCTCTCAAGAATAGGTTCAATTTCAAGTTCTTCGACTGTAGATTCGTCGGTGGAGGTTTTTTTGATAGCTGGTAGGGATCGATTGGGGAGTTGTTGTTTCAGGGTCTGATGGTCTTCGATAGTTACTAGACCTGTTGTTCTTTCCAAGAATCTGCGAACAATTTCAATTTCTTCTGGTTTCCACGTTGACATAACCTCAAATTTGAGATCACAACAGATAGTCGTTGTTTGGCCGGCAGCACGATTCCGGTGAATTATTAATTTTAAAAAGAATCTACTTAGAATCGTTTTGTATACTACTGTATGCACTCACAGGCCGAAAACTCAAGTAAATTTAAAATTTTCTGGAGCCCTTCCTACGCGTACAAAATAAATAGTAGTAGTAATAGTAAGGCTCTATAAAGATAGGTATGCTAGATAGACCTGGCTCTATGGTTGATTGGGTCCAACCATAGACTCGAAAATTACAGATCCCTTCGAATGAAATGAAATCTGTAATCGAAAGAAATGAAATCTGTAATTTAATGAGCATATTTTCGGAATGAGAGATCTTGTGGTGACTTTTTTCGGCATGCTCACATGAAAAACATTGGAAATAGGTTAGGTTCGTGGTGTTAGAATAATGCCGCGTCATCTAATAGTCGAATTTATAATAATTTATTGTTTATGTTGGTGTATCACCCCGATAGATGGCGATGAAAATGTTGCGAATCCTGTAATTTTCGAGTCTATGGTTGGACCCAATCAACCATAGAGCCAGGTCGATAGACCTGGCTAGCATACCTATCTTTATAGTGCCTTAGTAATAGTATATTTTCTTTATTTCTAATCAACTTAATACATCACATTGTCTACATGCTACTTATAAAATCAATAAATAATAATTTAGTCTTAGCCTATAATATCACAGTTTCATAGATATATACAAATGAAACATTAATCTTTCAAATGTTTCAATAAAATTTGGCTAGTTGACATTGCCGCGCTAAAGGAACATTTATTTATCATAACTGCCCACTCCCTGTCGTTAACACCAATTCTCTTCATCAAGTTCTTCAGATGATCGTGTTCTTGAGTCCTTATTATTTCCCCAAAGCATCCCATCACCAGAACCCCCAATTTTACCGGGCAGTGATGTATAGCCTCCAATTCACGAACAAGGCTCAAATCTCTTGACACCTGATGGACGTTCTTGTTGTCAATTTTTTCCACACTATTTATTTCATACCGGGTCCTTTTGATTTTTTCCTGTAGTCAGTGGCGGCTTGTCCTATGAGGCAGGTGAGGCAGTGCCTCACCAATAAATTTGAAAAAATACTGTTATTAATCATGAATGATTGCGCGTTCGGCAAAAAATATCCGATCACTTATTTACCCCGTCCTATATTATAAGACAAGATATATACTTGCCGAACGCGCTAAAAGGTTCCGAGTTTCATATCTCCCCATTCCTATGTTCCATCTCACTTGCTCTTTAAAAAGTGAACTGTTGGAGGCTGGCCTCACGTGCTTCTTCGTCTAGCACGTACGCTTCGAGCATCGACTGATGCGTCGGTCCGCTATGGTAGGAGAAAACTTGGCGCGTTTAAAGATAGATGTGAGGCTAGCCTCTCGCCCTTTCGTCTGGATGATATACGTTCAGAAGTCGGCTCGTAGAGACTGTATTGAAATTTCGATTGGTAGAGGGAAAATTGCACTTAATCAGGACGTTTATTGAATTATTTTTACATATGTGTGTACTCTTGGAATACTCCGTGTCGTGTGATATGTGATTTCTTCTGAAATAAGCGTTTTCGTTTCTATATCATCTTCAAATACAACCCGATTTCCAAATTCAGAGCAATCAGTATATTTATAAAAAGGAGATCGTGAAATAAGCTCAACTACTTAGAATATTTTTGATACAGACTTCTATCTGATGGGGTGTAACTAGCAAAGGCATTTTTTTTTCAAACGAAAGATAGAAACAAATTGAACAATGCAGCCATAATGATTATATCACGAGCAGTGTCTTTTTTGGAATTTGATGATTTCAGATTATTACCCAACTGACGAAGAAGAGAATTCACTAGAAAACTCATAGTACAGTGCGATGAAATAGAAAATCTCATTATGTACTTACGTCAGTTCGAAATAAGAGATAATTTCACTGCAAAAGTTGTTGCTCTTGTACCTAAAATGTTTGTTGCGGTACTAGAATTGAGTCGATTTGTTCTATAATGGCAACCACTTCATATTCTTTTATTCTTTAGTGCATATTACGAAACATTTATGGACAAGGGGAAGTTTTCACTTCATTATCAGAGTAAAGTAAACTACAATTTTCTGGGTGTTTCAAATTTGGTGATATGCTGGAAAGCGATTCCCTTGAAGAGGATGTTCTTGAGAAGGTCTGAAAATTGAAGAATTTCAGCAAATAAGATTATTTTTTCCAAAATGTCTGACCCTATAGGTATTCCATTCGCTCATTTAATAAAGCCTTTTCAACCCGCAAAAATCCGTTTTTATATACGCCCAAGAAAATATTTTACGAAGCAAAAAGTTCATCGAAATAAATGACCTCAAGTATGCTAGCGACAAAGAATTATTAATCGAGCACTATACATTTTTGAGGATAGGTAGCTATGTAGGTATTAAAACGAATTTTGGAGGGATGAAAGAACACTATCGAATGAGCAAATTACGCATATATGAGGCGAACCATTTGAAGGTATGACATTATTCCCCAATGAAATTCCTCATGTTTTATCCTTTGTCTCGGCAACGCCACGGCAAGAAATCTTTTTTTTAATGTGCCTCACCACCTTAAACTGTCACGGGCCGCCACTGCCTGTAGTCTGTAGTTCTGTAGGTGGGCGACAGAGATCTCCAGCAGTATGATTTCATCAGGGAATTTTACCATTATATCTGGCTTATTGTGATGCAGTCTCTTTTCGGTTAGTATTGGGCCACCAGCTCTTATCGTAATGAGACGGTTGTTGTAATGAAAGTCTTCATCAAGGGTGGCTCTTCCAAATTGTAACTTATCCCATACTTGTCTAGGGGCCTCGAAGGCTATGAGTAGAGTCTTTAGGACCCAGTAAACGATGTTGTCGTGTCTGGAGGTGTACGCTGGTATTATACACGAGGAGCTCACATGGTATGCTGTTTCCACATGGTTACAGCCCCTCCGGCAATTATTTTTCTTCCCAGCTGTCCCATTCAGTCCATGGATCTGCTCCTCGGCTGCAGAGTGCAACAGACTCCATCTCCAACTATCCATAAGTGGAGAACTATAAGCTGGGAAGAGGATCTTATCTCTTTCCTTTAACACTATTTTCCCATAGTGCATGTTGATCTGCCATTCTTTCTCCAAGTTCTCAAGGTATTTTTTTGAATGAGCTTTTTTATTTTTGAGTATGTCTCTGAGATACTGTCGCCATCATGCTGTACATTCGAGCACTCATATTTCTCCAGGACGGCGTCGTGGTCCCCCAGTGGATTCCTCCATCCAGCCTGCTGTAGCTTTTTGTACATCTCCATTGTCTCTTTCATCTCTGGATGAGTTTTTATGTATATTCCTCTTCTGATATACTGAATTTCGGCCTCCAGCTCGATGGACCACAACCCCATCCCACCAATATGGGCTGGGATATATATGTGCGCATTGGACGTTGTTCTTCCTTTCAAATTGTTTTCAACAAGTATCTTCCTCACCTCCTTGTCCAGATCCTTGCATCTTTTTAGGGTTGATGCTCTCTTCTCATCAGGGTATATGTTGCCCATCACATAGATCGCACTTGGGACTACTGTGCTGTTGAACAACTTTGCTTTTTGGCTTGTTGTTAGATTTGATTCGGAGATTTTAGATGTTAATTTCTTGACTTTTTCAGTAATTGTCTCGAAGTTCTTATGTGTGTCTCTCTCCAGTTGTTCCAGTCCCAAATACTTATATCCCCTTCTCACTTCAGGAAGAAATGGTGGTTCCTCCTCCTCGTTTAGTTCTTGTTGATTTGGGTAAAATCCATACTTGTTCTCGTTCATCCTCAATCCCAGTTCTCCAGCACTCCTTCTCAGTTCTAGCTAGCATCCAGCCAGCAATTTGTTGCCTTCTGCAAGTCCTCGGTAGTATATTAAGCGTTTATTTGTCATCTTACACTGCATACTGTGTATCCTAGTTAAATGGCTAAACTATTGTAAACATTTTTACAAATAAATACTTCATCGGCTGTGCCGTTCGTCCGTCCACAAACACAGGAGAATAAACACATATCTGTATATAACAAACGATGGTAAATACAATAACAAATATAAATATCATAAACAACAAGCAATATTTGTTATATGACTAGTTCTTATCTATCACAGTTAGTAGGTTCGTTCAGTCTCTTCATTAGTAGGTTGCTGATTGAGACTGCATCGCTGTAGGTCGCGTGGTTGAGGAGATTTCTCATGCTCCGATTGGAAACCTGTAGTTTCTTCTTCATCATCTCACAGAACTGTTTATGTTCATCGGTCGCAATCAATTCGCCATAACCACATCATTCTAGACCTATAATTGGATCCTTGAAATTGAAAGTGAAACATCTAGAAGGCTCTGACTAGGGTCAGTGAGACTATGGAGCATGTGCTATAGCGGAGAGTGGGAAAATAGGGACATCGTGGCGATCAGCGGATGCAGTTTTGTTATTTGTCTCTATTTGTATTGAGTCACATACGGTATCCATGGAGACAGAATTACATGTCCCTTCTCTTCTCCCTAGGCATGCGTATATGCGATGACTGACCCTGGATTTAAGGGGAACGATTGCCACACTTTTGTATACTTATTAGCCACTACGCTCAAATTATAGGTATAGAATTATGTGGCCATAACATCCGACGACGAAAATTGACAACTTGACAGGGCATCTGTAGATTGCACCCAATTCTGTGACGATGTTGAGGTCTCGTGCGGTGTTTGACAGATTGAACTCTGTTATGTGATTCACAGAATTGACGGCGTATCTAGTTCTTTTGAGGCATTCTTGATTCCTCCAGTTCTGGATGTGGGAGACCGCTACTTCGATGATGAAGATTTCGCTAGGGTTCGTGAGTTTAACGAGGATATCTGGTCTGTTGTGATAAAGCCTCCTCTCAGTCAGAAACTTTTGTCCTGCCTGAATACTCACTTTCCTGTTGTTTGCCTCAAAATCCACTCTACACGTACTCTGTCCGAACTGAAGGTTCCTGATATAGTTGTTCGGGGCTCTCAGACTCGTCAGCAGCGTTTTGAGTGTCCAATACACCACATTGTCATGCCGGGTGGTATATTCGTTGCTAATACATGAAGCAGAGACATGGTAAGCTGTTTCGTCGTGGTTGCATCCTCTTCTGCATTTTCTTCTCGTTGGTAATGAGCCTAGCCCATGAAGTTGTTCCTCTGTAGCTGACATCAGCACTCCCCTCCTCCATGTATCTAAGTAGGGGGAAGAGTAGGCAGGGAAGGAGATGTTATTTCCCTCTTGATTTACGAGTTTGCCATAATGCATGTTCCTAGACCATTCCTCCTGTAGTCTCCTGTGGATAACCTCGATTATTCTTGTACTCGTATCCTTGCAGCATTTTTTGATGTTTTGCTCGTTTTGGGCAGTCACTCCATATTTCTCCAGGACGAACTCCATGTCGCTCAGGGGGTTTCTCCAGCCTGCCTTTTTCAGTTGTTCATAAGCTTTGCAACATTTTGTCATTTCCAGGTTTTTGGTCAAATAAATACCTTTTTTGACAAAGCTAATTTCTGTCTGGTGTTCGACGGACCTTATTCCCAATCCCCCTTTTCTTTTTCGATCGGCAAATAGACTGATGAATTCGAGGACGTCTTACCCTTCATCTTGTGTTGAATCAGTCTTTTGCGGATCAATGTATCAAGATCTCTGCAGCGTTTGAGGGTTGTACTTCGCTTTTCATCAGGGTACTCGTTGGCTGTCACATATACCACTGCTGGTACTGCTGTGGAATTTATGAGGTTTTCCTTTTGGGTTGTTGTAAGGTCGGATTGCAGGATAGTGTCGATGTTTTCCTCTAGTTTTTCCTGAGCTTTCTCAAAATTTCGAGTGGTGTCGCGCTCCAGCTGTTCCAATCCAAGTTACTTATAGCCTTCTAACTTCTTTAACCAAGGGTAGGAAAGGGGTGTTGGTGTTGATTTCCTCATGTGGTCCGTGTGTAGCATCTCTGGAATATATGCCGCATTTGTCAGCATTCAACTCCAAGCCAATTTCCTTCAAGGCTATTATTAGTTGCTCTGTTATCAACTTTGCCGCTTTCTGTCGGAGAATGGCACTTGAAGTCGTCCATGAATGCTATTAGTTGGTTTTCCCTTGGTTTCCTTGCATATTTGCGGATTTGAGCGGATATGCAGTATGGCGCTTGCGATCATCAGTATGAAGGGGATTGGACTCATTGAGTCTCCCTGCAGTAGACCCCTCTGAACTTTTATGGGCTTCGTTTTAATTTTGTCCAGCTGTACCCTGAGAGACCACAGTTTAACTGTTCTCTTAAGTGGGTTTCTTATGTTTCTATGCAGGGGGAGGCAATCAATCAGCCTTTTGAGGCATCTGTGGTGCACGGAATCATAGGCCTTCTTTGCGTCATACCATGCTCAGTAGTTCTTGGTCCTGTTCAGTTTTGACTGTGCTGTTATGCTCTTATCCAGCAGGAGCCCATGGACCGTGCCCCAGATTTGATCTCTGGCCAGCTGTTCGGCAGGTATAGCGAATTCGGGGAGTGAGCGTTTGATCATGCTTGTAATTACAGCAGTTGTTATCTTGTAATCTACGTTAAGCAGCGATATGGGTCGGTAATTGGCTGGGTTTGTCTCGTCCTCGCTTTTGTGCACCAAGATGACATTTGCACGGACATCTGGCTCATGTAGTTTCGTCTCGTTGTTGAGGAGTCTGGTCACTTGTCTTTTCAGGTAGTTTCGAGCTGCTGGCAGTACCTTGTAAATATATGCCGGTATTCGATCTTCCCCGGGGGCCTTCCATGGGGCTACGTTTTTTAAGATACCGTCAACTTCCTGTTCAATTTTGCTTCTCTCCAGATGGTTTTCGTGATTCGATTTTCTTGAGTGGCTTTTAAGTTCTCTCAGGAATTGGTTGAAAATGGGTGTTGAAGTATTTCCCCTTTCCTGGCGGTACAGATCTTGGAAGAAATGCTCAGTGTTTTTTAATTGTCAACTTACTTGTGATATATGATATGATATGATATATTGTTTATCCTGACCTTGTAGGCTTATTGTTGCTTTTCAAGGTTTCAATGGATGGCCTGCTCTGAAACCTCGCTCTGAGCTCGTTGATCTCGCCTCTCTTCCTCTGCTCCTCCAGCTTGGCCTCGAGAATTTTGGCTCTCTCTTCGGTGGACTGTATGTACTACTGCTTTGGGGTTAGTTTTAGCTTCTTCATCACCTTCACCTCCGTCATGAGTCTTCTACTCAGCTTTTCGTCCTTTTTTCCGACTATTTTGCGAGCATTCTTGATGTGATTGTTCAGCTTTTTTATTTTCTTCTCTGTTATCAGGTACTTTGGTCTGCGATGTTCATTTTTTCCCAGCACAGTCTTCCTCAACAAAATTCCAGCTATATAAATAGCGTTTTCTATACGCTTTCTCTTTTCGACCTCGTTATGTGTTTTATTTTCAATTTGAATAATTTCTTCTTCGAGTATGTTGTTGATTTTCTCTGTTTTCGAAGAGTTTGTTGGCCTTAGGTGGAACTTTTTGATCTTTTCTTTACGATTCCCTATCGATTTGATCATTCTGTCGGACTTCTGTCTTAAATTAACTGAGAATTCATCGTTTTCAGAAGCAACTGCGTCGGGGGGTGCGGAGTTTATATTTTGAACTTCGTCCCCAGGCGGTTGGTTAACCTCTGAATTTTGGTTAGATGTTCGACTTCTGAGTTGGTAATATGAATCGTACGATGTTGATGTTGTTGGTTCAGGTGAGTTGATTGTTCTTGTTTCATCACCTGTACTATTTTCTTCTTGATTGTTTTGGATTTCTGTGTGTTCTGTTTGCTCCTGTATATTGTTTGATGCAGCTGACCTTGCATTTGGCTTGTATTGTGTGTTGCCAGAATGCTGTTCTGTAGGGGGCTCGAGTGAATTATTCCTCATATAATAAACGTCTGGATATTGTTCACGTAATTTTGTGGCAATTCCTTTGAGAGATCTACCAGGAAAATCGTTCAATATGGCTTGGACCCTTTTTGTTACCTGTGTTTCCGTTCTTGAGGCGTAAGCACGAATCAATCTTTCTGTTTCCTCTTGACTCCATCTACTACTTACTGTACGTGTTTCACCATTGTTTTTTAGCTCTAGGTATTTCTTCTTTATGGCAGCTACTGATCTGGTTGGAATTTGTTGTTGGATGCTGTCGAAGTCCTCTTTGGTGAGCGTTCCATTTTTTAATCTCAGTCGTTGTTTGACTAGGTTTATTTCGTCCTCCTTCCAGGTTGACCTAACCTCGAATTTATCTGCGACCGTCTTTAGCGAAACAGCCGACAAATAAGAACCGTCCAAATGATTATTGCTATAGTACACACACTGACGGACAGTTTTTTCACACTTTGAGTCTTATAAACTGACAAAGATCCGGTAAAAATTGAATTTCCGGACCTGTTTCACAGCACTTGTTTACTTCGACTCGATGTGTAGTATAGTGGTGTAGTATATTTTATTAATGTATTCCTAACCTTATACATCACCTAAATATTAGGGTAATTATAACATTAGGTTAATCGTTTTCTAAGCCTAAATATCACAGATCAACATTCACCACTATATCTAAAATATTTACAATTTATTGTTCTTTAATTCTATTCCTGAGAATTTGGCCTGTTGACAAAGCCACACTTTGAGAACATTTGTTCATTAATATGGTGCACTCCCTCTCTCTCACGTTCATTGTCCTCATGATTTTCTTGAGGTTCTCGTGTTCGTCTGTCTTGACAACCTCTCCATAGCTGCCTACCACCAAGATACCTAATTTTACTTGGCAGTGGTGTATTGCCTCAAGTTCCCGTACCAGGCTCAGGTCCCGCTTAATATTGTGTACGTTGTTGTTGTCCACTTTTTCCATGCTGTTTAGTTCATAGCGGGTCCTCTTGATTTTTTCCTGCAGTCTATAATTTTGCAGGTGGGCGACTGAGATCCCCAGTAGCACCACCTCATCTGGCAGTTTCACCATGATGTCTGGCTTATTATGATGCAGCCTCTTTTCAGTGAGTACTGGGCCACCAGCTCTTATCTTAATGAGACGATTGTTGTAGTAGAAGTCTTCATTAAGGGTGGCTCTTCCAAACTGCAGTTTCTCCCATACCTGTCTGGGGGCCTCAAAAGCTATGAGTATTGTCTTGAGGACCCAGTAGACGATGTTGTCATGCCTGGAAGTGTATGCTTGTGTTATGCAGGAGGAGCTTACATGATATGCTGTTTCCACATGATTACAGCCCCTCCGGCAATTGTTTCTCCTTCCAGCTGTCCCTTTTAATCCATGGATCTGCTCCTCGGCAGCAGAGTGCAGCAGTGTCCATCTCCAACTGTCCATGAGTGGGGAGTTATAGGCCGGGAAGAGGATCTTGTCTCTTTCTTTTATCACTATTTTTCCATAGTGCATGTTGCTCTGCCATTCTTCCTCCAATTTTTCGAGGTATTTTTTGTGTATGTGCGTTTTTATTGTGGAGCAGTTTTTTGAGATACTGTCACTGTCATATTGTATGTGAGGGCACCCATATTTCCCCAGGATGGCGTCATGATTCCCCAGTGGATTCCTCCATCCAGCCTGTTGGAGCTTTTCGTACATCATCAATGTTTCCCTCATTTCTGGATGAGTTTTTATATATATTCCTCTCCTGATGTACTGAATTTCAGCCTCCAGCTCGATAAACCACAACCCCATCCCGCCAATACTGACTGGGATGTATATGTGGGCATTGGATGTTGTTCTGCCTTTTAAATTAGTCTCGACTAGTATTTTTCTCACCTCCTTGTCCAAGTCTCTGCATCTTTTCAGAGTTGATGTTCTTTTCTCATCTGGGTAGATGTTGCCTAACACATAGATTGCGCTCGGGACCACTGTGCTATTGAACAATTTGGCCTTCTGGCCGGTGGTTAATTGTGACTTACATATTTTCAACGTCAGCTGTTTTATTTTCTCCTCAATTGTTTGAAAGTTATTTTCCGTGTCTCTCTCTAAGTGCTCCAACCCAAGGTATTTATATCCCCTCCTTACTTCAGGGAGAAATGATGGTTCCTCGTCCTCTCCATCCTGGACCTGCCGCCCTCCACTGTAGAATCCACATTTGTCCTCATTCAATACCAAACCCAGTTCCCTCGCACTCGTCCTCAGTTCTTCTGTAAGGATTTTCAATCCCTTTTTTGTAGCTGTATGGCACTTGAAATCATCCATAAAAGCAATGATGTTATATCGTCCCCTTGTTTCTCTGGTTGTTTTTGGGTCTGTAATGATATGTTTTATAATGCTTGCTGTGAGTAATATGAACAGAAGGGGACTTATTGAATCACCCTGGTAGACTCCTCTTTTTATATAAATTGGTATACTCTTTTTCTTACCGACTCTCACTCGGATTGACTATAGTCCCATAAGGTTCTTCAGTAGTTTTTTGATGTTTTTAGCAAATGGCAGTCTGTCAACCAGTCTTTTCAACTGACTATGACTAGTAGTAGTATATTTCTTTATTGTTGTAAATTCAGTTGCATACATCACATCAACAAATGCTACTTATGAACTAAATATTGATACACCGGTTTTTTGGGAAACTAGCCTAGTCAACATCGTTTCAACTCTACTAATCTACTCTAATATCACAGCTCTTTTTTGATTTTGTCAACAAAAAAACAGTCAAATGTACAAACTAACAAATAGGATACAAAATTACTTAACATATACGTGAATGGACGTTACTATGTATAAAACTTTTCAACGAATAAATATGAATGCAAATACACACTAGTTTTATTTCCCTATCACAGATCTATGAACTCAAATGTCTCAATATAATATTGCTCGTGGAGACAGCGACACTGTATGAGCACTTATTAATCAAGATCTTAATATCTAAATTTGTTTAAGGTAGTCAACAATTGTTTAAAGTTCTTGTGCTCCTCAGTTGTCACGATCTCCCCAAAGCAGCCGACCACAAACAGATTGAAGTTCTCCAACCAAGTTCAAGTCTCTGTCCACTTCATCTACATTTGGCGGTCCACATGTAAGGAACTGTTGATAGAATACCTCACCTTCTTGATTCTTTCTTGGAGTAGATAGTTTTGTAGGTGTGCGACCGAAACTTCGATTATAATTATTTCTTCAGGGTCCCATAGGTGTACAAGGATATCCGGCTTATTATGGTGGAGTCGCTTTTCGGTAAGTATTTTTGTGCCCGCTCTTATCTCTGCCTTTCTCCTACCCAAGAAGTCTACACATAGGGTGGCTTTACCGAACTGCAAATTTGCCCCGATACAATCTGGAGCTCCCAAGCCCTTCAGCAATGCTTTAAGAAGCCAGTGAACGACATTATCGTGCCGGGTAGTGTAGGCACCTCTGATGCAGGCACTACTCACGTGGTACGCAGTCTCGGTTTGGTTACATCCCCTCCTGCAATTCCTCCTTCTCCCTGGAATAGATTCCAGTCCATGTACCTGTTCCTCTGCTGCACTATGGAGTAGTGAGAATCGCCATCCATCCATAAGCGGTGACGAGTATGCTGGTAGTTCGATGTTTGGTTCATGTTGCCTGAATCCTCTTCCATAGTGCATATTTTTAACCCATTCTTTCTGCAAGTGGACGAAGAAAGAGTAGTGGCCCTTTTTTCATCGGGATAGAGATTACCCATGATGTAGAGGACGCTGGGTACAACAGTGCTGTTGAACAACTCGGCTTTTTGTGGTGTTGTTAGGGATGACGTGAATATCTGCTCAGTTGTCTGCAGTGTTTTATCCTTCACTGATTCATAATTTGAACTTGTATCCCTTTCGAATTGTTCTATGCCCAGGTATTTATATCCTTCTCTTATCGCTGGTAGGAAGGGATCTTCTTCTTCTTCAGTCGGTTCGTCTGAATTAAGTTGCTATAAAATTTGTTAATTAAAATTAAACTGTACATGTAATAAATAAAATTGAAACATATCACAGACTCTTTTTACCCTACATTATCTTATACCCAAATGCCTAACTAAAATATTACTCGTAGACACTGCCACACTATATGCACACTTATTGATCATAATTTGAATGTCCAAGTTGTTAAGACATAGTTTTTGTTTCAACAAATTTAAAAATATTTTGTGCTCCCCTGTCACCATTATCTCTCCATAGCATTCCACCACAAATATGCCTAAGTGAGCTGGACAGTTGTAAATTTTTTCAAGCATCACTCACTAAATTCATATCCCTACTCACATCGCCAATATTCCTATTATCAACCTCAACTACACCATTCACCGAGTATCTAGTTCTTTTGATACGCTCTTGAAGTTTGACATTTTGCACATGGGACACTGCCACTTCCAATATAATGATCTCCTTTGGGTTGTCTAGGATGATCATGACATCGGGTTTATTGTGATGTAGTTTCTTTTCGGTTAGAATCTTGCTACCAGCTCTGATAGAAATGCTTCTATTTCCGTTATCAAAATTGATGTTCAGGGTAGCTTTTCCAAATTGGAGTTCTGAACCACATTCATTTGGGGCTTTTAGGCTCTTGAGTAGCGTCTTCAATAACCAGTGCACCACATTGTCGTGTCTTGTGATGTAAGCATTTGTGTGAAAAAGCACTGTGAAAAAGTGAATACCTCCAACTGTCCATGTGCGCTGATGAATAAGCAGGAAAGAGAATACTATCTCTCTCACCGACAATAACTATCCCATAGTGCATATTCTGTCCCCATTCCTTCTCAAGTTGTTCATGATGTTTCTTCTCTATATGAGCTTGCAATGTTTTGCAGCATTTTCCCATATTTTCATAATTATACTGCAACTCCGGGCATTCATACTTTTCCACAACGAAGTCACGGTCACTCAGTGGGTTTCTCCATCCGGCTCGTTGTAACGCCTTGAATAGTTCTTTCGCCTCTTTCATATCTGGGTGGGTATCAATATATAAGCCCTTTCTTACAAAGTGGATTTTCGCTTCTAGTTCAATCGACCTTAGCCCCATACCGCCTTTATGTTGTGGCAGGTATACATGTGCATTTGATGTAGTTTTGCCTTTGATGTTTTTGGAAACTAGTATTTTCCGCACTTCCGTATCCAAATCTCTACACTTTCGAAGACACGTCGCCCTCTTCTCATCGGTGTACATATTGCCCATTACATAATTTGCGCTTGGAACCACTGTTGAGTTGTACAATGCCACTTTCTGGGCTGTAGTCAATGGGGTGTTAAATATTTCATCAGACAACAATTTCACTTTTTCTTGTACTCTGTCGAAGTTGGTTACATCATCTCTTTCTAGTTGATATCCAGCCCCAAATACCGGTATCCATCCCTCACCTCAGGTAGTTGGTAGTTCTACTGTATGATCCACACTTTTCTGCATTTAGTGTAAGGCCCAACTCTCTAGCAACCTTCTCCAACTCACGAGTTATGGTCTTCAACCCAATTTTTGTTGCTGAATGGCATTTTATATCATCCAAAAAAGCCATTATCTTAAAATTTCCTTTCGTGTACTTATTCACACTTCTATTCGTTTTTATGTGATCTATGATGCTAGCTGTTAATAGGATGAACAGAAGCGGACTTATTGAGTCTCCCTGGTACACCTCCCTTTTTACATAAATCGGATTTGTTAGGTTCTTTCCGACACTCACTCGGATGAACCATTGTTGCATGGAGATCTTCAGCAATTTTTTTATGTTTTTATGTAAAGGTAGAGTACCTATAAGTCTCTTCAGTTGTGCATGGCTGATTGAGTCATAGGCCTTTGTGAAATCATACCATGCTGAATGATTGGTTTTTCTTCTCATTCTTGCTGTTTGAAATTTGAATTATTGCCTTGTCAATTAGCATTCCCTGCACTGTACCCCAAACTTTCGCTCTAGTAAGTTGTTCACTAGGTATGGCCCATTGAGGTAAGTCATTCATTAGTATTTTTGTTATTGTAGATGTTAAAATTTTGTAATCCGTATTTAGAAGTGCTATTGGTCGATAATTGGAGGGATCAGATTCATTTTTTTTTTATAAACAAGTATTATCTGTGCCCTACAGTCTTTTTCTTCAAGTTGTTGATTATTTCTCAGTGCATCCATTACAAAGTTCAACAGAAAATGTTTTGCAGCAAGAAAAATTTTGTATAGGTAATTGGGTATATAGTCCTCGCCAGGGGATTTCCATGGGAATGTTTGCCTAAGTGCTTCGCTGAATAAATTTTCCACGTATGTGCTATCAATTTGGTTGTCATATATCTTATTTGTTGTTTGTTTTTGATATTTACCCAACCATTTATTCAGGCAAGGTGTTTGTCCTGATTTATGTTCCCTCCTGTATAGTTCCGAGAAGAATATTTCCACAACTTCTAAGTCTCGAGGATGTACCTGTCTACTTTGTTTTAGGATTCTTAGTGATGGTGTATCGCTGAATTTTGACCTAAGTTCAGACACTTCATGCCTTCTCTTTTGTTGTTCTAATTGATTTTCCAGTACTTTAATGCGGTCTTGATTACAATTTATGTATTGTTTCGGCTTCATTTTGAATTTTCTGATGAGCCTTGCTTCTGTCCTCAACTGTTTGCTGAAATTTCCACCTTTCCATGTCATAATTTTCCTGGCATTTTCATTATGACATTTTAATTTCTCTATTTTGGCCTGGGTCACGAGATACTTGGGTTTATTGTTCTCGCTATTGATCAAGGTTTTCCTCAGCAATTTACCTGCAACATAAATGGCATTTTTACATTTTCTACGCTTGATGTTATTTTTAATATTTTCTTGCTCTATTTGGTGGATGCGCTGTTCCAGTATTAAGTTGATGAGTCTAACATAAATTTCGTTTCCTTTTCTCAAGAAAAATTTCCTTATTTTGAATTTTTTGTCATCGGTATTAGACAATAATTTATTAAATTCAGTTTCCAATTTGGTCAGGATTGTTTTTTCATGATCTGTAAGGCTTTTGTTATCATTGTTGTCATTTTGTGTTTGGCAATTTTCTTGTACATTAGGTTCGCTTCCAAGGTTGTTCTCCTGTACCTGTTCCTGGAGTCTATTACCCATATTTTCCCTCTCGAGAATAGGTTCAACATCAAGTTCTTCGACTGTAGATTCGTCGGTGGAGGTTTCTTCGAATCTGGCTCTTCCATAATAAATTTCAGGATATGTGTCACGCAATTTAGTGGCTATTGCTTTTTCGGTTCTTTCAGGAAATAGGTGTTTACTTTGTTTGATTTTTTCAGCTATCTGTGCTTCATTTTTACTGGAATATTCTCTAGGCAGTCTTTTGAGTTCTTCGTTGGACCACTTGTTTACTTTGGATGTTCTGTTGGGATTGTTTTTGATTTCCAAACATTTTTTTTTGATAGCTGGTAGGGATCGATTGGGGAGTTGTTGTTTCAGGGTCTGATGGTCTTCGCTAGTTACTGGACCTGTTGTTCTTTCCAAGAATCTGCGAACAATTTCAATTTCTTCTGGTTTCCACGTTGACAAAACCTCAAATTTGAGATCACAACATATAGTCGTTGTTTGGCCGGCAGCACGATTCCAGTGAATTATTAATTTTAAAAAGAATCTACTTAGAATCGTTTTGTATACTACTGTATGCACTCACAGGCCGAAAACTCAAGTAAATTTAAAATTTTCTGGAGCCCTTCCTACGCGTACAAAATAAATAGTAGTGTAGTGGTGAGTATCCCCGCCTGTCACGCGGGGATTCTGCAGTGCTCCGTTGCGGCATCCAGCTATCACTTTGTTGCCTTCTGCAAGTCCTCGGTAGTATATTTTCTTTATTTTCATCAGTCTCATACATTTCAATATATACATAATGTCATTTATGAAACTAAAGTATCACCGTTTCTTTCAGGAAACATGAACCAGACGACGTGTCCTGCTTTATATCACAGATAGTAAGTATCTCATTGACTTTAAGAACTCAAAAGTTTTATGATTATGTTGCTCTGATTAGATTTTGTTTCGATCAAATTGAGAATATTAGCGATGTTTCGTTCTCTCCACTTCAGGTGGCGCTATTCACAAATTATGACTGATTTTTATCAGTTATTTCGAATATTTGAATTTATTCTGGTGAACGTGGCGTGTAAAAGGTCGATAATTTTGTAAATCAATAATGTGTTTTTATATTCTTGACGTCTGATGTATATTAGTTCTTAGGAAAAGTATAAAAATTTCATTATAAAAAGATGCCATTCTGCTGTCATGTCATAATTGACTTTGGCAAATCAGCTGTTGATACATCAATCAAATTGATAACGGAAAATACACTGAAATGATATTGCGGCGCCGCCACGAAGCATTGCTAATATTTTCGATTTGGTCGAACGTCATGCCATTCAAAAATTGACGAGTGCCTACACCAGTATTCTAGTCATCTTATCGTAGAGACAGCGACACTGTATAAGCTTCTATTAGTGAGAATTTTGATGTTTAAATTAGACAGGCCCATGTTGGCCATTATTTTTTGAAGTTCTTGTGCTCCTCAGTGCTCACTATCTCCCCGAAGCATCCAACAACAAACACGCCCAGGCGAACAGGGCAATTGTATAATGATCGAAGTTCTCCTATTAGATTTAGATCTCTATTTGCCTCATCCACATTTCTGTGGTCTATGTGTATGGATCCATTAACAGAATATCTCACCTTCTTGATCTTTTCCTGGGTTCTGTAGTTTTGTAGATGTGCGACTGAGATTTCCAGTATGAATATTTCCTCAGGATCGTAGAGGTGTATAAGGATGTCGGGTTTATTGTGGTGGAGGCGCTTTTCTGTAAGTATTTTGCCTCCTGCTCTCATCTCTGTTCTTCGCTTTCCAAGAAAGTCTACATTCAGGGAAGCCCTACCGAACTGCAATTTTATCTCCTCCGGTGCTCCCAGGCCACTCAATAAAGATCTGAGGACCCAGTGGACCACGAAGTCGTGCCTGGTGTTGTAGGCATCTTGGATGCATGCACTACTCACATGACATGCTGTTTCTTGTTGGTTGCACCCTTTCCTGCAGTTTCTTTTTCTGTCTGGTATTGATCCTAGACCATGCACCTGCTCCTCTGCTGCACTGTGGAGCAATGAGAAGCGCCAGCTATCCATGAGTGGCGACAGGTATGCTGGAAGTTCTATATTAGACACATCTTTTTTCAGTACCTTACCATAGTGCATATTTTTTTCCCATTCTTCCTGGAGTTGTTCGAGGAAAGTGTTTTCGATGTGTTGTTTCAAAGTCTTGCAGTTCTTCGTGATTTTCTCATGTAAGTATTCCACATCAGGGCAGTTGTATTTCGCAATGACAAAGTCGTGGTTTGTCAGTGGGTTTCTCCATCCTCCTATCTGTAGGGCCTCATAGTTTTTACATGTAGCTTGCATTTCTGGATGTGATCTCAAGTAAATTCCCTTTCTGACCATTTGAATTTCTGTCTCGACTTCAAACGATCTCAAGCCAATACCTCCCCTGCTGGTTTGGAGATATACATGCTCGTTGGATGTTGTTCTCCCCTTGATATTCTCTCTGACTAGGATTTTCCTCACTTCTTTGTCCAAGTCGCGGCATTTCTTCAGAGTGGTTGCCCTTTTTTCGTCGGGGTAGAGATTTCCCATGACGTATATGACACTAGGTATAACAGTGCTGTTGAACAGTTGTGATTTTTGAGGTGTTGTTAAGGACGACTTGAATATCTGTTCAGTCGTCTGAATTGTCTTTTCAGTCACTGTTTCGTAGTTGGTGCTGGTGTCTCTCTCTAGTTGTTCAATTCCCAGGTACCTGTATCCATCTCTTACTGTTGGTAGAAAATGAGTCTCTCCTTCCTCCATTGGTTCAGGAACCCTACTGTACATTCTGCATTTTTCTCTGTTCAGTTTGAGGCCTAATTCAGCTGCACCTCGTTCTAGTTCCTGGGTTAGTGTTTGTAGCCCCTTTTTTGATGTCGTGTGGCATTTTAAGTCATCCATGAATGCCAGTATAGGTAGTATATAGTAGTATAGTTCTTTATTCAGTACTTGGTCAGATACATTGCATTACATAATCTAGACTTGTTGTAGAAGATAGTAACGAAGAATAAAGAATAAAGAAGATAATTAGCGAAGGATGACGCACAATTTGTTTTACAATTTTGAAGAACATTGATTTATATTATTTTAGTATGTTAATTTTGTCCTTCGTATTGTATATTTCTTTATCTGAAGAAAATCATATTTGTGTGATTGTATTATTGTTGTATAGGAAATATTTTTTATCTGTTGTATTTTACTTATTTGTCATGTTCATAACGATTTAAATTTTTTCAGCCTTGATAAAGTCACGAATGCTGCCGAAACGTTGGTAAATATTTGTATCTAGAAGAATCAGAAGAATAAATAATAGTCCACTTGCCTGATAACGTTTTAATTATTGATTAATCATGGATGAAACTGTAACATATAATCTAGACTATGCTAATGTTCCTTATGTAACCTAACTGCATTATTATCGTTTCTTACAGAAAACTCATCTGGAGCCTGTCGCCCCCAGTTACCTAGAAGTGGACGTCGTAACATAATTTAAAATTTGTAAGTATAAACAAACTTATAGATCACAGACATGGCATATCACAGTAGACAAATTCAGTCAACACTAACATGTACAAGTAAAATAAAGTAAAAATAAACATATGTACACATAAGTAAAATTCTGTACAATATCCTATCACATATCGTCATATCCCTATCACAGCTTATGATTTCAGATGTTTCATTAGAATGTTAGTCGTGGAGACAGCAACGCTGTAGGAGCATTTATTGATGAGTGTTGTTATTTCAAAGTTCGTGAGTCCTATTTCAGCTAAGAGTTTTCTGAAATTTTTGTGCTCTTCGGTTTGCAGTATTTCCCCAAAGCAGCCAACCACAAATATGCCCAGATGTACGGGGCACCTATATTGGGACTCCAGCTCATTGACCAGATTCAGGTCCCTGTCGGCTGATGCCTAGTTATTGTGGTCGATCTTGTCTACGCCGTTCACACAGTATCTGGTGTTTTTTATCTTCTCTTGGGTCCGGATGTTTTGGAGGTGGGCAACTGAAATCTCAAATAAGTAAACTCTATTCGGATTGTCGAGTCTCACCATAATGTCGGGCTTGTTATGGTAAATTCTTTTTTCGGTGAATATTTTACCGCCCGCCCTCACGATGACCTTCCGCCCTCTTGATTCGAATGTGGGGTTGAAGGAGACTTTGCCGAAAGGGAAGTTAGCCAGGATTTCAGCCGGCGTCTCGAGGCTCCACAGGATGGTTTTTAGAACCCAGTGTACGACGTAATCGTGTCTGGTAGTGTAGGAATTTGTGATGCATCCGCTACTCACGTGGTATGCGGTCTCATTCGCGGTGCCACAACGTCTACACTTCCCTGCTCTACCCGCCATCGCTCTGAGACCATGGAGTTGTTCTTCTGCGGCGGAGTGTAAAGCCGGCCATAGACATCGTTATTTTTCATCCGTTTATAACGCCGCGATACGAACCGTCACGGCAAAAGCGCCAAAAACCGATGTGTGTGGCGAAGAACCGTCGGTACGAATCGTCGGTAGAAATATCTGCCGCGGCTTGATTTTTGTCACGACGGTTCATCGGTTGTCGTGCCATACCGACTGTGTATGGGGATTTCGTCCAGAATCGGCGGTTATTTTCCATTGGCGTAGTACAAATCCCATATTGACCGTTTCTTTATTTCTTTTTTATTCAGCACCGAAACCGCGGCCGCCACTGCTAAGAGATGTTTCCCCTTCATGACGTGCTAATTCCCGATCGACAGCAAAATAACTGGTAGAATTTACCGAAGTGTGTGGGCAAAACAGTTCTGCGATATGACTCGACGGTTCGTATCGCGGCGTTATAAACGGATGAAAAATAACGATGTCTATGGCCGGCTTAAGAGGGAGAACTGCCAATGATCCATTATAGGGGATGAATAAGCAGGGAACTGGATGTTCTTAGCTTCCTTCAGGACAACCTTTCCGTAGTACATGTCTTGAGCCCATTCAGCTCCCAGTTCCTCTTCGTGTTTCTTGTGGATGCATTCTTTCACGATTTGGCAATTTTCTTTGATCTTCTCTTGTCTGTACTCTATTGTCGGAAGTTTGTATTTGTTCTTGACAAACTCATAGTCGCTGATGGGGTTTCTCCATCCCGCCGCTTTCAGATCCTCATATTTTTTTCTCGTTTCGGCTAATTCGGTGTGTGACTCTTCTCGCTATTTGTAATTCTGTTTCCAGTTCAATGTTCTTCATGGCCAGGCCTCCCCTACTTCTTGGCAAATAGACGTGGGCGTTGGACGTTGTTCTTCCTTTTATATTTTCAAGGGTTAGGATCTTTCTTATGTTCTTATCCAGATCCCTGCATTTTCTCAGCGTCGTGCTCCTTTTCTCATCCGGGTAAATATTTCCTAGGACATATATAGCGCTGTACACCGCAGTAGTGTTGAAAAGGTGGACCTTTTGTGGGACTGTTAGGTCAGATTGAAATATTTTCTCAGTTGTTGTGAGAACCTTTTCCTCCGCTGTGTCATAGTTTTGTGACGTGTCTCTCTCCAGTTGTTCGAGTCCCAGATATTTGTATCCTCCACGTATTTCCGGAAGGAATGGTGCATCATCTTCGCCCTCGCCTTCTCCATCTGTTCTACAGTATTTACCGCACTTGTTGGTGTTCAGAACCAGCCCTATCTCCTCGCCACATTTTGCTAGTACTTCCGTGATGGTCTTGAGAGCTTTTTTTGTTGTCGTATGGCACTTAATGTCATCCATGAAAGCTAGCAGACTAAATTTACCTCTGGTGTTTTTGATGACATGTGGGTTCGATTTAATGTGCTCAGTGATGCACGCACTCAGCAGTATGAATAGAAGAGGACTTAGGGAGTCCCCCTGGTACAAGCCTCTTTTTATGTATATAGGTGTTGTCTTTTTCCTTCCGACTCTCACTCGTAAGGACCACAACTCTAATGCTCCTTTGAGAAGGCGTTTGATACTTTTATGGAGCGGCAGAACGCTTATCATTCTCCTCAGCTGTTGGTGACTTATGCTGTCGAAGGCTTTCCTGAAGTCGTACCAGGCGGAATAATGCCTACTTCTATTCAGTCGTGCTCTCTGGGATATAGCTTTGTCAACCAGCATTCCCTGGATAGTGCACCAAACTTTTTCCCTTGCCAATTGCTCCTTTGGGATTGCCCAATCTGGCAGATGTTCCAGCAGCGTACCTGTTATTACTCCTGTTAGAATTTTATAATCTGTATTCAGCAATGCAATAGGTCTATAGTTTCCGGGGTCTTCCTTGTCTCCTTTTTTGTAGATTAAGATGACTTCCGCCCTGCAGTCTGGCTCTATCATGCTGTATTTGCCTATGATGGTGTTACAGACGAAATTATGAAGATAGGTTCTTGCTGCTGGTAATACTTTATACAGATACGCTGGTATGCCATCCTCACCTGGGGCCTTCCACGGAGATGTTTTGGCCAGTGCTTGATTCACTCTCTCGTTGATCTGGGCTTCTTGGAGCTGGTCTTCGTAGTTGGCAGGGGTTGATATTCTCTGGAATTTCGCCAACCACTCATCGAGCGCCGGTGTGTTGGAGATATTCTCGCTCTTCTTATAGAGGTCCGTGAAGAATTGTCCAATGTCTTCTAATCTGGATGGGTGCAGTCTTTCTTTTCTCTCCAACAATTTGATGGTTGGGTTTTCACTGAACTTTCTCCTGAGGGCAGTCACCTTGTGTCTTGTTTTAAGGCGGTCTAGCTTCTGCTGTAGTAGTGCTATTCTGTCCTCGAGGGTTGTTATGTATTCCTTAGGTCTCATCTTCGTTTCTCTCATTTCTCGGGCTTCTTTCACCAAGGCACCCCCAAATTTGCCGCCCTTCCATTTTAGGACATTTTTTGCGTTGGTAATTTTCTTATTGAGGTGTTTGATCTTATCCTCTATCGACACGTACTCGGGTTTTGCTCTCTTCTTCACGGTAAAATTTCTGAGTAATATTCCGGCGGCATATATCGCCTTCTTGATGTTCTTCCTTTGTTGAATTTGGTTGTTGTATTCAGTAGTGAAATGGTGGATGCGCTCGTGCAGCACCTGATTTACTGGATGCAGATCTTTCTTGTTATTGACAAGGAATTTTGCTTATTCTAGGTTTTGTATCACCTATCGTATTAAAGATCTTTATAAATGCTTCTCTGTACCTTTTTAATGTATCCTCGTCAATCTGGATGGTGCTCTCGGGGACTGCTTGGTCGTTTTCGTTCACTTGTTGGGTTTCGTCAACCAATTCTGGTGTTTCTGGTGTGCGAGTTGTCGAATTATGTTCTGGTGCAGTTGGTTGGCTTCGGTCTTCTGATTGTGGCGTTTCATTGGGCTGGGAAAGTTCTTGGGGAGCCGTTCTGTAGTAAACCTCAGGGTGACTTTCTCTGAGCTTTGTGGCTATGGCCTTCTTTGTCCTTCCGGGGAATGATTCGACAATGCAGTCAATACGGGCGGATATCTGGCCTTCTGTTCTCGCAGAGTATTCCTTGAGTAGTCTGCTGAGTTCTTCGGCGGTCCATTTGCTGGGTCGGGGTGCGTTGGTTGCTGAGTTGGGGTTTCGTTTCAGTTCCAGACATTTTTTCTTTATAGCTGGTAGTGAGCGATCTGGTAGTCTGCCCTTAATGGCTTTGTGGTCTTCGGATGTTATTGGGCCATTCTTATTCTGTAGGTAATTACAGACGATCTCAATTTCCTCGGGTTTCCAGGTCGACATAACCTCAAACGGTTTGTTGACGTTGTTGATGGTATTGCAAGCAGCAATTTCACTGTCCCACTGAATGTGTGGTGAGTATTAACGTTTGGAGACAGTTTGGCACTATCGTAGAGCGTTTGGAGACTGTATGCAGGGGTAAATTTAGGAAAAATTTCACCGAGCGACCTTCTTCACACGCGTAAAAAACGGTAGTCCGGTAGTATAGTGGTGAGTATCCCCGCCTGTCACGCGGGAGACCGGGGTTCGATTCCCCGCCAGGGAGGATACTTTTTTGTGAAGATGATTCTATTTGTGATTCTGCAGTGCTCCGTTGCGGCATCCAGCTAGCAATTTGTTGCCTTCTGCAAGTCCTCGGTAGTATATTTTCTTTATTTCTAATCAACTTTATACATCACATTGTTTACATGCTACTTATAAAATCAATAAATAATAATTTAGTCTTAGCCTATAATATCACAGTTTCACAGATATATACAAATGAAACATTAATCTTTCAAATGTTTCAATAAAATTTGGCTAGTTGACATTGCCGCGCTAAAGGAACTTATCATAACTGCCCACTCCCTGTCGTTAACACCAATTCTCTTCATCAAGTTCTTCAGATGATCGTGTTCTTGAGTCCTTATTATTTCCCCAAAGCATCCCATCACCAGAACCCCCAATTTTACCGGGCAGTGATGTATAGCCTCCAATTCACGAACAAGGCTCAAATCTCTTGACACCTGATGGACGTTCTTGTTGTCAATTTTTTCCACACTATTTATTTCATACCGGGTCCTTTTGATTTTTTCCTGTAGTCTGTAGTTCTGTAGGTGGGCGACAGAGATCTCCAGCAGTATGATTTCATCAGGGAATTTTACCATTATATCTGGCTTATTGTGATGCAGTCTCTTCTCGGTTAGTATTGGGCCACCAGCTCTTATCGTAATGAGACGGTTGTTGTAATGAAAGTCTTCATTAAGGGTGGCTCTTCCAAATTGTAACTTATCCCATACTTGTCTAGGGGCCTCGAAGGCTATGTATGAGTAGAGTCTTTAGGACCCAGTAAACGATGTTGTCGTGTCTGGAGGTGTACGCTGGTATTATACACGAGGAGCTCACATGGTATGCTGTTTCCACATGGTTACAGCCCCTCCGGCAATTATTTTTCTTCCCAGCTGTCCCATTCAGTCCATGGATCTGCTCCTCGGCTGCAGAGTGCAACAGACTCCATCTCCAACTATCCATAAGTGGAGAACTATAAGCTGGGAAGAGGATCTTATCTCTTTCCTTTAACACTATTTTCCCATAGTGCATGTTGATCTGCCATTCTTTCTCCAAGTTCTCAAGGTATTTTTTTGAATGAGCTTTTTTATTTTTGAGTATGTCTCTGAGATACTGTCGCCATCATGCTGTACATTCGAGCACTCATATTTCTCCAGGACGGCGTCGTGGTCCCCCAGTGGATTCCTCAATCTAGCCTGCTGTAGCTTTTTGTACATCTCCATTGTCTCTTTCATCTCTGGATGAGTTTTTATGTATATTCCTCTTCTGATATACTGAATTTCGGCCTCCAGCTCGATGGAGCACAACCCCATCCCACCAATATGGGCTGGGATATATATGTGCGCATTGGACGTTGTTCTTCCTTTCAAATTGTTTTCAACAAGTATCTTCCTCACCTCCTTGTCCAGATCCTTGCATCTTTTTAGGGTTGATGCTCTCTTCTCATCAGGGTATATGTTGCCCATCACATAGATCGCACTTGGGACTACTGTGCTGTTGAACAACTTTGCTTTTTGGCTTGTTGTTAGATTTGATTCGGAGATTTTAGATGTTAATTTCTTGACTTTTTCAGTAATTGTCTCGAAGTTCTTATGTGTCTCTCTCCAGTTGTTCCAGTCCCAAATACTTATATCCCCTTCTCACTTCAGGAAGAAATGGTGGTTCCTCCTCCTCGTTTAGTTCTTGTTGATTTGGGTAAAATCCATACTTGTTCTCGTTCATCCTCAATCCCAGTTCTCCAGCACTCCTTCTCAGTTCTAGCTAGCATCCAGCCAGCAATTTGTTGCCTTCTGCAAGTCCTCGGTAGTATATTAAGCGTTTATTTGTCATCTTACACTGCATACATTAAACTGTGTATCCTAGTAAAATGGCTAAACTATTGTAAACATTTTTACAAATAAATACTTCATCGGCTGTGCCGTTCGTCCGTCCACAAACACAGGAGAATAAACACATATCTGTATATAACAAACAATGGTAAATACAATAACAAATATAAATATATATATAACATAAACAACAAGCAATATTTGTTATATGACTAGTTCTTATCTATCACAGTTAGTAGGTTCGTTCAGTCTCTTCATTAGTAGGTTGCTGATTGAGACTGCATCGCTGTAGGTCGCGTGGTTGAGGAGATTTCTCATGCTCCGATTGGAAACCTGTAGTTTCTTCTTCATCATCTCACAGAACTGTTTATGTTCATCGGTCGCAATCAATTCGCCATAACCACATAATTCTATACCTATAATTTGATCCTTGAAATTGAAAGTGAAACATCTAGAAGGTTCTGACTAGGGTCAGTGAGACTATGGAGCATGTGCTATAGCGGAGAGTGGGAAAATAGGGACATCGTGGCGATCAGCGGATGCAGTTTTGTTATTTGTCTCTGTTTGTATTGAGTCACATACGGTATCCATGGAGACAGAATTGCATGTCCCTTCTCTTCTCCCTAGGCATGCGTATATGCGATGACTGACCCTGGATTTAAGGGGAACGATTGCCACACTTTTGTATACTTATTAGCCACTACGCTCAAATTATAGGTATAGAATTATGTGGCCATAACATCCGACGACGAAAATTGACAACTTGACAGGGCATCTGTAGATTGCACCCAATTCTGTGACGATGTTGAGGTCTCGTGCGGTGTTTGACAGATTGAACTCTGTTATGTGATTCACAGAATTGACGGCATATATTCTTTTGAGGCGTTCTTGATTCCTCCAGTTCTGGATGTGGGAGACCGCTACTTCGATGATGAAGATTTCGCTAGGGTTCGTGAGTTTAACGAGGATATCTGGTCTGTTGTGATAAAGCCTCCTCTCGGTCAGAAACTTTTGTCCTGCCTGAATACTCACTTTCCTGTTGTTTGCCTCAAAATCCACTCTACACGTACTCTGTCCGAACTGAAGGTTCCTGGTATGGTTGTTCGGGGCTCTCAGACTCGTCAGCAGCGTTTTGAGTGTCCAATACACCACATTGTCATGCCGGGTGATATATTCGTTGCTGATACATGAAGCAGAGACATGGTAAGCTGTTTCGTCATGGTTGCATCCTCTTCTGAATTTTCTTCTCGTTGGTAATGAGCCTAGCCCATGAAGTTGTTCCTCTGTAGCTGACATCACCACTCCCCTCCTCCATGTATCCAAGTAGGGGGAAGAGTAGGCAGGGAAGGAGATGTTATTTCCCTCTTGATTCACGAGTTTGCCATAATGCCCATAATGCATGTTCCTAGACCATTCCTCCTGTAGTCTCCTGTGGATAACCTCGATTATTCTTGTACTCGTATCCTTGCAGCATTTTTTGATGTTTTGCTCGTTTTGGGCAGTCACTCCATATTTCTCCAGGACGAACTCCATGTCGCTCAGGGGGTTTCTCCAGCCTGCCTTTTTCAGTTGTTCATAAGCTTTGCAACATTTTGTCCTTTCCAGGTTGTTGGTCAAATAAATACCTTTTTTGACAAAGCTAATTTCTGTCTGGTGTTCGACGGACCTTATTCCCAATCCCCCTTTTTTGATATAAATATATAAATAGACTGATGAATTCGAGGACGTCTTACCCTTCATCTTGTGTTGAATGAGTCTTTTGCGGATCAATGTATCAAGATCTCTGCAGCGTTTGAGGGTTGTACTTCGCTTTTCATCAGGGTACTCGTTCGACCAATTGAACAGGTGATGACGGTTACATACTTGGGCGTACAAATAACATCTAATCAGGACAGAACCAAGAAAGTTAAAGACCAAGCAAACAAGGCGGCAAGGATATCAGGTGCTCTGCGAGATATTGTGTGGAACAACAAACACATGCGCAAAGAATCTAAAACCAGAATTTATAAGACCATTGTGAGACCAATAATGACCTACGGCATAGAAACGAGAGCTGACAGTAAAGTGACGAAGAACGCACTACGAACTGCCGAGATGAAAGTACTCAGAAACATTCTAGGCTTCACATTGCGGGACAGAAGGAAAAATGAAGAAATCCGCAACGAATGTGAAATTCCAGATATAGTTCGATGGGGCCGAAATAGGAGAAGAGCATGGAATGCCCATGTGGAAAGGATGGACGAGAGCAGAATTGCGAAGGTTGTAAGAGACGGAACACCAGGAACACGACGACCGTTGGGTAGACCGCCGAAACGATGGAGAGACTCATGCACGTCGATCTCGCAGGAGGCATAATTATTGGAAAATACAAGCCACAGGCTTACAATATGAAGAAGAAGACTCGTTGGCTGTCACATATACCACTGCTGGTACTGCTGTGGAATTTATGAGGTTTACCTTTTGGGTTGTTGTAAGGTCGGATTGCAGGATAGTGTCGATGTTTTCCTCTAGTTTTTCCTGAGCTTTCTCAAAATATCGAGTGGTGTCGCGCTCCAGCTGTTCCAATCCAAGGTACTTACAGCCTTCTTTAACCAAGGGTAGGAAAGGGGTGTTGATTTCCTCATGTGGTCTGTGTAGCATCTCTGGAATATATGCCGCATTTGGCAGCATTCAACTCCAAGCCAATTTTCTTCAAGGCTATTGTTAGTTGCTCTGTTATCAACTTTATGCCGCTTTCTGTCGGAGAATGGCACTTGTCCATGAATGCTATTAGTTGGTGTTTCCCTTGGTTTCCTTGAATATTTGCGGATTTGAGCGGATATGCAGTATGGCGCTTGCGATCATCAGTATGAAGGGGATTGGACTCATTGAGTCTCCCTGCAGTAGGCCTCTCTGAACTTTTATGGGCTTCGTTTTAATTTTGTCCAGCTGTACCCTGAGAGACCACAGTTTAATTGTTCTCTTAAGTAGGTTTCTTATGTTTCTATGCAGGGGGAGGCAATCAATCAGCCTTTTGAGGCATCTGTGGTGCACGGAATCATAGGCCTTCTTTGCGTCATACCATGCTCAGTAGTTCTTGGTCCTGTTCAGTTTTGACTGTGCTGTTATGCTCTTATCCAGCAGGAGCCCATGGACCGTGCCCCAGATTTGATCTCTGGCCAGCTGTTCGGCAGGTATAGCGAAGTCGGGGAGTGAGCGTTTGATCATGCTTGTAATTACAGCAGTTGTTATCTTGTAATCTACGTTAAGCAGCGATATGGGTCGGTAATTGGCTGGGTTTGTCTCGTCCCCGCTTTTGTGCACCAAGATGACATTTGCACGGACATCTGGCTCATGTAGTTTCGTCTCGTTGCTAAGGAGTCTGGTCACTTGTCTTTTCAGGTAGTTTCGAGCTGCTGGCAGTACCTTGTAAATATATGCCGGTATTCGATCTTCCCCGGGGGCCTTCCATGGGGCTACGTTTTTTAAGATACCGTCAACTTCCTGTTCAATTTTGCTTCTCTCCAGATGGTTTTCGTGTTTCGATTTTCTTGAGTGGCTTTTAAGTTCTCTCAGGAATTGGTTGAAAATGGGTGTTGAAGTATTTCCCCTTTCCTGGCAGTACAGATCTTGGAAGAAATGCTCAGTGTTTTTAATTGTCAACTTACTTGTAGGCTTATTGTTGCTTTTCAAGGTTTCAATGGATGGCCTGCTTTGAAACCTCGCTCTGAGCTCGTTGATCTCGCCTCTCTTCCTCTGCTCCTCCAGCTTGGCCTCGAGAATTTTGGCTCTCTCTTCGGTGGACTTTATGTACTGCTTTGGGGTTAGTTTAAGCTTCTTCATCACCTTTACCTCCGTCATGAGTCTTCTACTCAGCTTTTCGCCCTTTTTTTTCCGACTATTTCGCGAGCATTCTTGATGTGATTGTTCAGCTTTTTTATTTTCTTCTCTGTTTCAGGTACTTTGGTCTGCGATGCACACCACAGTCTTCCTCAACAAAATTCCAGCTATATAAAAAGCGTTTTTAATACGCTTTCTCTTTTCGACCTCGTTATGTGTTTTATTTTCAATTTCAGTAATTTCTTCTTCGAGTATGTTGTTGATTTTCTCTGTTTTCGAAGAGTTTGTTGGCCTTAGGTGGAACTTTTTGATCTTTTCTTTACGATTGTCGATTCCCTATCGATTTGATCATTCTGTCGAACTTCTGTCTTAAATTACCTGAGAATTCATCGTTTTCAGAAGCAACTGCGTCGGGGGGTGCGGAGTTTATATTTTGAACTTCGTCCCCAGGCGGTTGGTTAACCTCTGAATTTTGGTTAGATGTTCGACTTCTGAGTTGGTAATATGAATCGTACGATGTTGATGTTGTTGGTTCAGGTGAGTTGATTGTTCTTGTTTCATCACCTGTGATATTTTCTTCCTGATTGTTTTGGATTTCTGTGTGTTCTGTTTGCTCCTGTGTATTGTTTGATGCAGCTGACCTTGCATTTGGCGTGTATTGTGTGTTGGCAGAATGCTGTTCTGTAAGGGGCTTGAGTGAATTATTCCTCATGTAATAAACGTCTGTTGTTCACGTAATTTTGTGGCAATTCCTTTGAGAGTTGTACCAGGAAAATCGTTCAATATGGCTTGGACCCTTTTTGTTACCTGTGTTTCCGTTCTTGAGGCGTAAGCACGAATCAATCTTTCTGTTTCCTCTTGACTCCATCTACTACTTACTGTACGTGTTTCACCATTGTTTTTTAGCTCTAGGTATTTCTTCTTTATGGCAGCTACTGATCTGGTTGGAATTTGTTGTTGGATGCTGTCGAAGTCCTCTTTGGTGAGCGTTCCATTTTTTAATCTCAGTCGTTGTTTGACTAGGTTTATTTCGTCCTCCTTCCAGGTTGACATAACCTCGAATTTATCTGCGACCGTCTTTCGCGAAACAGCCGACAAATAAGAACCGTCCAAATGATTATTGACGGACAGTTTTTTCACACTTTGAGTCTTATAAACTGACAAAGATCCGGTAAAAATTGAATTTCCGGACCCTGTTTCACAGCACTTGCTTACTTCGACTCGATGTGTAGTATAGTGGTGTAGTATATTTTATTAATGTATTCCTCACCTTATACATCACCTAAATATTAGGGTACTTATAACATTAGGTTAATCGTTTTCTAAGCCTAAATATCACAGATCAACATTCACCACTATATCTAAAATATTTACAATTCATTGTTCTTTAATTCTATTCCTGAGAATTTGGCTTGTTGACAAAGCCACACTGTGAGAACATTTGTTCATTAATATGGTCCATTCCCTCTCTCTCACGTTCATTGTCCTCATGATTTTATTGAGGTTCTCGTGTTCGTCTGTCTTGACAACCTCTCCATAGCTGCCTACCACCAAGATACCTAATTTTACTTGGCAGTGGTGTATTGCCTCAAGTTCCCGTACCAGGCTCAGGTCCCGCTTAATATTGTGTACGTTGTTGTTGTCCACTTTTTCCATGCTGTTTAGTTCATAGCGGGTCCTCTTGATTTTTTCCTGCAGTCTATAATTTTGCAGGTGGGCGACTGAGATCTCCAGCAGCACCACCTCATCTGGCAGTTTCACCATGATGTCTGGCTTATTATGATGCAGCCTCTCTTCAGTGAGTACTGGGCCACCAGCTCTTATCTTAATGAGACGATTGTTGTAGTAGAAGTCTTCATTCAGGGTGGCTCTTCCAAACTGCAGTTTCTCCCATACCTGTCTGGGGGCCTCAAAAGCTATGAGTATTGTCTTGAGGACCCAGTAGACGATGTTGTCATGCCTGGAAGTGTACGCTTGTGTTAGGCAGGAGGAGCTTACATGATATGCTGTTTCCACATGATTACAGCCTCTCCGGCAATTGTTTCTCCTTCCAGCTGTCCCTTTTAATCCATGGATCTGCTCCTCGGCAGCAGAGTCCATCTCCAACTGTCCATGAGTGGACAGTTATAGGCCGGGAAGAGGATCTTGTCTCTTTCTTTTATCACTATTTTTCCATAGTGCATGTTGCTCTGCCATTCTTCCTCCAATTTTTCAAGGTATTTTTTGTGTATGTGCGTTTTTATTGTGGAGCAGTTTTTTAAGATACTGTTACCTAGGAGCATTCTATGCTCCTATCTGTTACTGTCATATTGTATGTTAGGGCACCCATATTTCTCCAGGATGGCGTCATGATACCCCAGTGGATTCCTCCATCTAGCCTGTTGGAGCTTTTCGTACATCATCAATGTTTCCCTCATCTCTGGATGAGTTTTTATATATATTCCTCTCCTGATGTACTGAATTTCAGCCTCCAGCTCGATAGACCACAACCCCATCCCGCCAATACTGACTGGGATGTATATGTGGACATTGGATGTTGTTCTGCCTTTTAAATTAGTCTCGACTAGTATCTTTCTCACCTCCTTGTCTAAGTCTCTGCATCTTTTCAGAGTTGATGTTCTTTTCTCATCTGGGTAGATGTTGCCTAACACATATATTGCGCTCGGGACCACTGTGCTATTGAACAATTTGGCTTTCTGGCCGGTGGTTAATTGTGACTTACATATTTTCAACGTCAGCTGTTTTATATTCTCCTCAATTGTTTGAAAGTTGTTTTCCGTGTGTCTAACTGCTCCAACCCAAGGTATTTATATCCCCTCCTTACTTCAGGGAGAAATGATGGTTCCTCGTCCTCTCCATCCTGGACCTGCCGCCCTCCACTGTAGAATCCACATTTGTCCTCATTCAATACCAAACCCAGTTCCCTCGCACTCCTCCTCAGTTCTTCTGTAAGGATTTTCAATCCCTTTTTTGTAGCTGTATGGCACTTGAAATCATCCATAAAAGCAATGATGTTATATCGTCCCCTTGTTTCTCTGGTTGTTTTTGGGTCTGTAATGTTTTATAATGCTTGCTGTGAGTAATATGAACAGAAGGGGACTTATTGAATCACCCTGGTGGACTCCTCTTTTTATATAAATTGGTACTGTCTTTTTCTTACCGACTCTCACTCGGATTGACTATAGTCCCATAAGGTTCTTCAGTAGTTTTTTGATGTTTTTAGCAAATGGCAGTCTGTCAACCAGTCTTTTCAACTGACTATGACTAGTAGTAGTATATTTCTTTATTGTTGTAAATTCAGTTGCATACATCACATCAACAAATGCTACTTATGAACTAAATATTGATACACCGGTTTTTTGGTAAACTAGCCTAGTCAACATCGTTTCAACTCTACTAATCTACTCTAATATCACAGCTCTTTTTTGATTTCATTAACAAATAAACAGTCAAATGTAAAAACTAACAAATGGGATACAAAATTACTTAACATATACGTGAATGGACGTTACTATGTATAAAACTTTTCAACGAATAAATATGAATGCAAATACACACTAGTTTTATTTCCCTATCACAGATCTATGAACTCAAATGTCTCAATATAATATTGCTCGTGGAGACAACGACACTGTATGAGCACCTATTAATCAAGATCTTAATATCTAAATTTGTTGAGTTTAAGGTAGTCAACAATTGTTTAAAGTTCTTGTGCTCCTCAGTTGTCACGTTCTCCCCAAAGCAGCCGACCACAAACACGCCCAGGTGTACGGGGCAATTGTAGGCAGATTGAAGTTCTCCAACCAAGTTCAAGTCTCTGTCCACTTCATCTACATTTTGGTGGTCCACATGTAAGGAACTGTTGATATTGATTTTTTCTTGGAGTAGATAGTTTTGTAGGTGTGCGACCGAAACTTCGATTATAATTATTTCTTCAGGGTCCCATAGGTGTACATGGATATCCGGCTTATTATGGTGGAGTCGCTTTTCGGTAAGTATTTTTGTGCCCGCTCTTATCTCTGCCTTTCTCCTCCCCAAGAAGTCCACACATAGGGTGGCTTAACCGAACTGCAAATTTGCCCCGATACAATCTGGAGCTCCCAAGCCCTTCAGCAATGCTTTAAGAAGCCAGTGAACGACGTTATCGTGCCGGGTAGTGTAGGCACCTCTGATGCAGGCACTACTCACGTGGTACGCAGTCTCGGTTTGGTTACATCCCCTCCTGCAATTCCTCCTTCTCCCTGGAATAGATCCCAGTCCATGTACCTGTTCCTCTGCTGCACTATGGAGTAGTGAGAATCGCCATCCATCCATAAGCGGTGACGAGTATGCTGGTAGTTCGATGTTTGGTTCATGTTGCCTGAATCCTCTTCCATAGTGCATATTTTTAGCCCATTCTTTCTGCAAGTGGTCGAAGAAAGAGTAGTGGCCCTTTTTTCATCGGGATAGAGGTTACCCATGATGTAGAGGACGCTGGGTACAACAGTGCTGTTGAACAACTCGGCTTTTTGTGGTGTTGTTAGGGATGACGTGAATATCTGCTCAGTTGTCTGCAGTGTTTTATCCTTCACTGATTCAAAATTTGAACCTGTATCCCTTTCGAGTTGTTCTATGCCCAGGTATTTATATCCTTCTCTTGTTAATTAAAATCAAACTGTACATGTAATAAATAAAATTGAAAGATATCACAGACTCTTTTTTCCCTACATTATCTTATACCCAAATGCCTAACTAAAATATTACTCGTAGACACTGCCACACTATATGCACACTTATTGATCATAATTTGAATGTTCAAGTTGTTAAGACATAGTTTTTGTTTCAACAAATTTAAAAATATTTTGTGCTCCCCTGTCACCATTATCTCTCCATAGCATCCCACCACAAATATGCCTTAGTGAGCTGGACAGTTGTAAATTTTTTCAAGCTCACTCACTAAATTCATATCCCTACTCACATCGCCAATATTCCTATTATCAACCTCAACTACACCATTCACCGAGTATCTAGTTCTTTTGATACGCTCTTGAAGTTTGACATTTTGCACATGGGACACTGCCACTTCCAATATAATGATCTCCTTTGGGTTGTCTAGGATGATCATGACATCGGGTTTATTGTGATGTAGTTTCTTTTCGGTTAGAATCTTGCTACCAGCTCTGATAGAAATGCTTCTATTTCCGTTATCAAAATTGATGTTCAGGGTAGCTTTTCCAAGTTGGAGTTCTGAACCACATTCATTTGGGGCTTTTAGGCTCTTGAGTAGCGTCTTCAATAACCAGTGCACCACATTGTCGTGTTTTGTGATGTAAGCATTTGTAATACATGCACTACTAACATGATAGACTGTTTCCACGCTGTCACATCCTTTTCGACATCTGGTTCTTCTTCCTGGGATAGCACCGAGGCCATGAAGCTGTTCCTCCGCAGCACTGTGCAAAAGTGAATACCTCCAACTGTCCATGTGCGGTGATGAATAAGCAGGAAAGAGAATACTATCTCTCTCACCGACAAAAACTCTCCCATAGTGCATATTCTGTCCCCATTCCTTCTCAAGTTGTTCATGATGTTTCTTCTCTATATGAGCTTGCAATGTTTTGCAGCCTTTTCCCATATTTTCATAATTATACTGCAACTCCGGGCATTCATACTTTTCCACAACG
Source organism: Adalia decempunctata (assembly GCA_951802165.1). NCBI lineage: Eukaryota > Metazoa > Arthropoda > Insecta > Coleoptera > Coccinellidae > Adalia > Adalia decempunctata. The sequence goes on along the minus strand of OX637696.1, from coordinate 22,980,035 downwards.
AAGTCACGGTCACTCAGTGGGTTTCTCCATCCGGCTCGTTGTAACGCCTTGAATAGTTCTTTCGCCTCTTTCATATCTGAGTGGGTATCAATATATAAGCCCTTTCTTACAAAGTGGATTTTCGCTTCTAGTTCAATCGACCTTAGCCACATACCGCCTTTATGTTGTGGCAGGTATACATGTGCATTTGATGTAGTTTTGCCTTTGATGTTTTTGGAAACTAGTATTTTCCGCACTTCCGTATCCAAATCTCTACACTTTCGAAGACTCGTCGCCCTCTTCTCATCGGTGTACATATTGCCCATTACATAATTTGCGCTTGGAACCACTGTTGAGTTGTACAGTGCCACTTTCTGGGCTGTAGTCAATGGGATGTTAAATATTTCATCAGACAACAATTTCACTTTTTCTTGTACTCTGTCGAAGTTGGTTACATTATCTCTTTCCAGTTGATCCAGCCCCAAATACCGGTATCCATCCCTCACCTCAGGTAGTTTGTAGTTCTACTGTATGATCCACACTCTTCTGCATTTAGTGTAAGGCCCAACTCTCTAGCACTCTTCTCCAACTCATGAGTTATGGTCTTCAACCCAATTTTTGTTGCAGAATGGCATTTTATATCATCCATAAAAGCCATTATCTTAAAATTTCCTTTCGTGTACTTATTCACACTTCTATTCGTTTTTATGTGATCTATGATGCTAGCTGTTAATAGGAGGAACAGAAGCGGACTTATTGAGTCTCCCTGGTACACCCCCCTTTTTACATAAATCGGATTTGTTAGGTTCTTTCCGACTCTCACTCGGATGAACCATTGTTGCATGGAGATCTTCAGCAATTTTTTTATGTTTTTATGTGAAGGTAGAGTACCTATAAGTCTCTTCAGTTGTGCATGGCTGATTGAGTCATAGGCCTTTGTGAAATCATACCATGCTGAATGATTGGTTTTTCTTCTCATTCTTGCTGTTTGAGTTATTGCCTTGTCAATTAGCATTCCCTGCATTGTACCCCACACTTTCGCTCTAGCAAGTTGTTCACTAGGTATGGACCATTGAGGTAAGTCATTCATTAGTATTTTTGTTATTGTAGATGTTAAAATTTTGTAATCCGTATTCAGAAGTGCTATTGGTCGATAATTGGAGGGATCAGATTCATTGCCTTTTTTATAAACAAGTATTATCTGTGCCCTACAGTCTTTTTCTTCAAGTTGTTGATTATTTCTCAGTGCATCCATTACAAAGTTCAACAGGAAATGTTTTGCAGCAGGGAAAATTTCGTATAGGTATTTGGGTATATAGTCCTCGCCAGGGGATTTCCATGGGAATGTTTGCCTAAGTGCTTCGCTGAATAAATTTTCCACGTATGTGCTATCAATTTGGTTGTCATATATCTTATTTGTTGATTGTTTTTGATATTTACCCGACCATTTATTCAGGCAAGGTGTTTGTCCTGTTTTATGTTCCCTCCTGTATAGTTCCGAGAAGAATATTTCCACAACTTCTAAGTCTCGAGGATGTTCCTGTCTACTTTGTTTTAGGATTCTTACTGATGGTGTATCGCTGAATTTTGACCTAAGTTCAGACACTTCATGCCTTCTCTTTTGATGTTCTAATTGATTTTCCAGTACTTCAATGCGGTCTTGATTACAAATTTTGTATTGTTTCGGCTTCATTTTGAATTTTCTGATGAGCCTTGCTTCTGTCCTCAACTGTTTGCTGAAATTTCCACCTTTTCATGTCATAATTTTCCTGGCATTTTCATTATGACATTTTAATTTCTCTATTTTGGCCTGGCTCACGAGATACTTGGGTTTATTGTTCTCGCTATTGATCAAGGTTTTCCTCAGCAATTTACCTGCAACATAAATGGCATTTTTACATTTTCTACGCTTGATGTTATTTTTAATATTTTCGTGCTCTATTTGGTGGATGCGCTGTTCCAGTATTAAGTTGATCAGTCTAATATAGATTTCGTTTCCTTTTCTCAAGAAAAATTTCCTTATTTTGAATTTTTTGTCATCGGTATTAGACAATAATTTATTAAATTCAGTTTCCAATTTGGTCAGGATTGTTTTTTCATGATCTGTAAGGCTTTTGTTATCATTGTTGTCATTTTGTGTTTGGCAATTTTCTTGTACATTAGGTTCGCTTCCAAGGTTGTTCTCCTGTACCTGTTCCTGGAGTCTATTACCCATATTTTCCCTCTCGAGAATAGGTTCAACATCAAGTTCTTCGACTGTAGATTCGTCGGTGGAGGTTTCTTCGAATCTGGCTCTTCCATAATAAATTTCAGGATATGTGTCACGCAATTTAGTGGCTATTGCTTTTTCGGTTCTTTCAGGAAATAGGTGTTTAATTTGTTTGATTTTTTCAGCTATCTGTGCTTCATTTTTACTGGAATATTCTCTAGGCAGTCTTTTGAGTTCTTCGTTGGACCACTTGTTTACTTTGGATGTTCTGTTGGGATTGTTTTTGATTTCCAAACATTTTTTTTGATAGCTGGTAGGGATCGATTGGGGAGTTGTTGTTTCAGGGTCTGATGGTCTTCGCTAGTTACTGGACCTGTTGTTCTTTCCAAGAATCTGCGAACAATTTCAATTTCTTCTGGTTTCCACGTTGACAAAAACTCAAATTTGAGATCACAACATACAGTCGTCGTTTGGCCGGCAGCACGATTCCAGTGAATTATTAATTTTAAAAAGAATCTACTTAGAATCGTTTTGTATACTACTGTATGCACTCACAGGCCGAAAACTCAAGTAAATTTAAAATTTTCTGGAGCCCTTCCTACGCGTACAAAATAAATAGTAGTGTAGTGGTGAGTATCCCCGCCTGTCACGCGGGGATTCTGCAGTGCTCCGTTGCGGCATCCAGCTATCACTTTGTTGCCTTCTGCAAGTCCTCGGTAGTATATTTTCTTTATTTTCATCAGTCTCATACATTTCAATATATACATAATGTCATTTATGAAACTAAAGTATCACCGTTTCTTTCAGGAAACATGAACCAGACGACGTGTCCTGCTTTATATCACAGATAGTAAGTATCTCATTGACTTTAAGAACTCAAGTGTTTTATGATTATGTTGCTCTGATTAGATTTTGTTTCGATCAAATTGAGAATATTAGCGATGTTTCGTTCTCTCCACTTCAGGTGGCGCTATTCACAAATTATGACTGATTTTTATCAGTTATTTCGAATATTTGAATTTATTCTGGTGAACGTGGCGTGTAAAAGGTCGATAATTTTGTAAATCAATAATGTGTTTTTATATTCTTGACGTCTGATGTATATTAGTTCTTAGGAAAAGTATAAAAATTTCATTATAAAAAGATGCCATTCTGCTGTCATGTCATAATTGACTTTGGCAAATCAGCTGTTGATACATCAATCAAATTGATAACGGAAAATACACTGAAATGATATTGCGGCGCCGCCACGAAGCATTGCTAATATTTTCGATTTGGTCGAACGTCATGCCATTCAAAAATTGACGAGTGCCTACACCATTATTCTAGTCATCTTATCGTAGAGACAGCGACACTGTAGGAGCTTCTATTAGTGAGAATTTTGATGTTTAAATTAGACAGGCCCATGTTGGCCATTATTTTTTTGAAGTTCTTGTGCTCCTCGGTGCTCACTATCTCCCCGAAGCACCCAACAACAAACACGCCCAGGCGAACGGGGCAATTGTATAATGAACGAAGTTCTCCTATTAGATTTAGATCTCTATTTGCCTCATCCACATTTCTGTGGTCTATGTGTATGGATCCATTAACAGAATATCTCACCTTCTTGATCTTTTCCTGGGTTCTGTAGTTTTGTAGATGTGCGACTGAGATTTCCAGTATGAATATTTCCTCAGATCGTAGAGGTGTATAAGGATGTCGGGTTTATTGTGGTGGAGGCGCTTTTCTGTAAGTATTTTGCCTCCTGCTCTTATCTCTGTTCTTCGCTTTCCAAGAAAGTCTACATTCAGGGAAGCCTTACCGAACTGCAATTTCATCTCCTCCGGTGCTCCCAGGCCACTCAATAGAGATCTGAGGACCCAGTGGACCACGAAGTCGTGCCTGGTGTTGTAGGCATCTTGGATGCATGCACTACTCACATGATATGCTGTTTCTTATTGGTTGCACCCTTTCCTGCAGTTTCTTTTTCTGTCTGGTATTGATCCTAGACCATGCACCTGCTCCTCTGCTGGCGACAGGTATGCTGGAAGTTCTATATTAGACACATCTTTTTTCAGTACCTTACCATAGTGCATATTTTTTTTCCATTCTTCCTGGAGTTGTTCGAGGAAAGTGTTTTCGATGTGTTGTTTCAAAGTCTTGCAGTTCTTCGTGATTTTCTCATGTAAGTATTCCACATCAGGGCAGTTGTATTTCGCAATGACAAAGTCGTGGTCTGTCAGTGGGTTTCTCCATCCTCCTCTCTGTAGGGCCTCATAGTTTTTACATGTAGCTTGCATTTCTGGATGTGATCTCAAGTAAATTCCCTTTCTGACCATTTGAATTTCTGTCTCGACTTCAAACGATCTCAAGCCAATACCTCCCCTGCTGGTTTGGAGATATACATGCTCGTTGGATGTTGTTCTCCCCTTGATATTCTCTCTGACTAGGATTTTCCTCACTTCTTTGTCCAAGTCGCGGCATTTCTTCAGAGTGGTTGCCCTTTTTTCGTCGGGATAGAGATTTCCCATGACGTATATGACACTAGGTATAACAGTGCTGTTGAACAGTTGTGATTTTTGAGGTGTTGTTAAGGACGACTTGAATATCTGTTCAGTCGTCTGAATTGTCTTTTCAGTCACTGTTTCGTAGTTGGTGCTGGTGTCTCTCTCTAGTTGTTCAATTCCCAGGTACCTATATCCATCTCTTACTGTTGGTAGAAAATGAGTCTCTTCTTCCTCCATTGGTTCAGGAACCCTACTGTACATTCTGCATTTTTCTCTGTTCAGTTTGAGGCCTAATTCAGCTGCACCTTGTTCTAGTTCCTGGGTTAGTGTTTGTAGCCCCTTTTTTGATGTCGTGTGGCATTTTAAGTCATCCATGAATGCCAGTATAGGTAGTATATAGTAGTATAGTTCTTTATTCAGTACTTGGTCAGATACATTGTATTACATAATCTAGACTTGTTGTAGAAGATAGTAACGAAGAATGAAGAATAAAGAAGATAATTAGCGAAGGATGACGCACAATTTGTTTTACAATTTTGACGAACATTGATTTATATTATTTTAGTATGTTAATTTTGTCCTTCGTATTGTATATTTCTTTATCTGAAGAAAATCATTGTTTACGCCATCTGCACATTTAAACAATTATTCAAAATCAGTTCAAAATCTTGATTGAATGAAATCTGCAATATGCATAAGATTCGCATGTAGATGGCACATGCTGTTCCATTTTTATATTTCGCGTTTTTAGTTCATATTAAATTATGAAACACATGTTTATTCACTTCTTTTCGATTTTCTCTCATGATTGATCGAAATTATTACGCCTTCTTTATTGCTAATTTTTCTCGTGAAAAACGCTTCCTATATAAATCGTTATTCAGTTTATTGAATGACATTTCGCTTTATTGTTTTTTAATAAATACTCATTGCGTGTGAAAACCATTACGTAGTTCATGAACCAAGTGGCACAAGAAAAGGGTTTGCAGCATCCCCAGATCTCTAACACCAGCTTCCATATATTCTGGATCAATTCGCTTCTTACTGGCCAGTATAGACGTCGAATTGTTGAAGGAAAACTCAACATTCAACACCAGAAGATCTAATAACGGGGGTAAGTTTCCACTACTTTTTTCTTACTGTTATTTGGTTCAAATCAAATTAAGCCTCCGAATCAGCCCCTTAAAACAGTCCGCTCAAATTCGCCCCAACATAATTTGGTCCTTCGGGCCGGATATTTTCACAAAGGTGAAATTTTCATTGAAATTTCATTTTTGATTTCCTGGAGACGCCATTCCTGAAAGGAATTGCGAATCTGCGCAGTTTTTGTTCTGTGCGTATTCATTCTTTGTTGAATAATTATCGAACGTTTCAATTGCTCCTTACTTTCATCATTAAAGCAAAATGTCTGTGAAACCTGAAGAAACTGAGTCAGAAATTCTTAGGAAGATTACCGCGTATATTTCTAAACGAAACAACTGCTTTGCAACCTTGACGACCATTTTGGATAAATGTCGATCGTACACTTCAACAGATCTCGCCAAGGTAAAATATTTTGTTAGTCAAATTCCTAATTATTCGAAGGAATTTAAAGATATTCAGATGAAAATAGAGGCTTTAAATTTGAATCTGCCTGAAAAGAAACAAATTGATCTCTCTCAACCACAAGCGTCTTTTGAAGAGGTACTTGCCTCAATATATTGCATACAATGCGATTTGGCAAAGCAAGAAGGTGCAGTTCTGACTGATGTTGACAGTTCTCCGAAAGGCAATCAATTTTCCCAAATACTTCCGGTCATTCCACTACCTCCTTTCGAAGGCAAAATAGAAAACTGGGTGGAATTCATTTCACTGTATGATTCTTTGGTTCATAACAATTCTCTCATTGAAGTTACGCAGAAGTTTCAATATTTAAAAACCACTTTGAAAGGTGAAGCCTTGGCTCTCATAAGTGGGTTACAATTGATCCCTGATAATTATCAGATTGCTTATGATTCTTTAGTTCAACGCTATCAGAATCCACGAAGATTAGCTACTGCATATTTTTCTAAATTGTTACAGTTCAAAACTGTTTCAAATGCTCCTTTAACGTCACTCAAGGATTTCTTACAAAAGCACGAAACGGCAGTTAATTCCTTAAAATCTTTAAAATTACCTGACCTGGCCGATTTTTTGTTATTTTCAATTGCTCTGAACAATTTGGATTTTAACACCAAACGTTCGTTCGAGAATAAAGCTCCGTTAGAAGGTATACCGACTTACAGACAATTGATTGAATTCGTCACTCATCAAGTTCGCATACAAGAGCTTTCTAAAGCTTCAGAAATTCCTTCTACAAGGCCTAAACCCTCGAACTCCAATGTGTTACTGGTTAATTCACAATCAAGCTCGCCAATGTCAACTTCCTCAAATTCAAAATTTTCGTGTTCATTATGTAAGTCTCCGCATTTGATCTATCAACGTTCAAAATATCAAAATATGAGTCTTAGTGACAAGTATAAATATCTTCGAGAAAATTCACGTTGCTTCAATTGTTTGGGTAGACATAGAAGGAACGATTGTAATTCCAAAGCTGTGTGTCGTCATTGCAAAACTAATAAACACCATTCCTCTCTTCATCCAACATCTGATTCCTATTCTTCCCCACAATCCAGAGAATCACCTCACTCGGAAAAACCTGTTGAATTTTCTTCCTGCATGGTTTCCTCTGGACCTTCACCGGTACTTCTGGGTACTATCAGCCTTTCCATTGCTGATGTTACTGGAAACCTCCACAAGCTTCGTGCTGTTTATGATCCTGGATCCCATATTTCTGCCATCACAAAATCTTGCGCTTCCTTCTTAGGTTTAAAGTTCAATTCCACTTCATGCTCTGTTTCAGGCCTTGGGCAAACGAGCTTGAGAACTTTCGGTTCCGTAACTGTCTCCTTATTTTCTAAATTCTCTTCCCGAACAATTAAAGCTAAAGCTATCGTTTTATCCCAAATATCCCATCATCTTCCATCTTCCGAAGTACCAGTAGAAATCCGATCTAAATTTCGTCATTTAACCCTCCCAGATGACAGTTTTGATCGCCCTTCTCCAATTGATTTTTTGATTGGTGCTGATCTTCTACCTCAGATATCCGTGGATAATGAGATACAATCCATTCCTGGTAACCCCACTGCAATCAATACCATCTTTGGTTGGGTGTTGGTTGGTCCCACTTCATCATCGTATTCTGAAGCTCCTCTTGTATCGTTGCATGTTCATTGTGATGTTGGGAAAACTTTATTGAAGTTTTGGGAATCTGAAGAGATCACGCAACTATCTCTTGAAGATCCTCTCGATATTCTAGCGGAGAATCATTTCGTTGATACTCATTCGCGTGATAAAAAAGGGCGTTACATTGTCGCTCTACCCTTCAAACCAAATGCTACTCCTTTGCAATCAAACGCATCTAAGTCTGTTCTAGCCTTTTCCCGTCTAGAGAAAAGACTCGTGAAGAATGATGAGAAGTTCGAATCATATCAGGATTTCATGAGAGAATATTTAAAGTTAGGCCATATGTCTCCTGCTACAATTGCCTCTACCTATGTGATTCCTCATCACGTTGTGATGAAAGAATCGAGTTCGACTACGAAACTGAGAGTAGTTTTCAACGCCTCCGATCCCGACACTTCTGGTATTTCTTTGAATGACCGTCTATTGAAAGGTCCCAAGCTTCAACCTGAAATACAAAATATTATTTCTCAATTTCGTTTGCATCCTATAGCCTTGTGTGCAGATATACAAAAAATGTATCGCCAAACCCTCCTCATTCCCGAACATAGAAAGTATCAGCACATTTACTGGCGTCCTTCGAATGATTCTTCAATGCGAGAATACGAATTAAATACTGTTACCTACGGTCTAACCCCATCAGCCTTTCTAGCTCAAAGAGTGCTCAAACAATTGGTGCAAGATGAGGGTGGCCCTTTTCCTTTGGCTTCTCATGCCATCATGAACGAAATTTATGTCGATGACGTCATCAGTGGCGCCAAAGATGTACAAACGGCAATATTATTGAGGGATGAACTTCGTCAATTAATGGCTAAGGGAGGTTATGAGTTACGCAAGTGGTCCACGAATTGTTCAGAAATTCTTTCTGATCTTCCGAGAGGCTATGTCGAAACACCCATTCGTTTCTCAGATGGAGATGAAACCTTAAAGATTTTAGGTTTGTCCTGGGATCCTTGTGCTGATTCCTTTGTTTTTCACGCACAACCCTTCGATTCGCAGTGCACTAAGCGTAATGTTCTATCTTTCATTGCCAGAACATATGATCCGTTAGGTTACCTAGCACCAATAACCCTTTCTATGAAATACATGCTTCAAAGGCTTTGGCTTCTGAAATTGGATTGGGATAGCCCTGTTCCACCTTCAATGGAAATAAACTGGAAAAAATTTGTAAATTCCATTTCTGATTTGAATAAAAATTTCAAAATTCGTCGTTTTATAATACCTGAAAAGTATGATTCTGTTTCATTGATTGGATTTTGTGATGCTTCCGAAAATGGTTATGCCGCTATTGTTTATTTGTGTTTCGAATCGTTCAACAGAAGATGTTCTCATCTGTGGCAAGCCAAAACCAAAGTCGCTCCTCTAAAGGTGTTGAGTATTCCCAGACTTGAACTCAATGGTGCTTTATTACTATCTAAGCTCGTTAAGCACGTATATTGCAACCTTGCCCTTCCGATCTCATCCGTTAGGTTATTCTCGGACTCACAGATAGTGTTGACGTGGATAAACACTCCTCCGCATTCCCTGAAGACATTCGTCGCCAACCGGATATCCCAGATTATTGAGATTATTCAACCATTTGTTTGGTCCCATATCCCCAGCCATGAAAATCTAGCTGATCTGGCATCTCGTGGCTGCTCCCCAGACTTCTTATTGCAAGATTTTCAATTGCAGTCTTGGTTATATGGCTCTCCCTTATTAACCAATTCTAGCATTCCCTGGCCTCCTCCTTATTATCCTTCTGAATCTCCTTCCAATTTACCCGAATTGAAGAATTCAGTTATTTGTTTACATTCACATAAGCAGGAGCCCAATGAATTTTATAAACTACTCGAATCAAAGTTTTCAAATTTTAAACGACTTCTGCGTGTTTTATCTTGGATAAAACGCTTCATTCATAATTGTCGAGCACGTATCACCTCTTCATCCTTCAGAAAAGGCGCTCTTACAGTTGAAGATCTGAATGAAACAACGTTTGCAATCGTTCAATTAGTTCAAGCGGTCTATTTTTCGGACGATTTGAACGCTCTGACAAAAAACAAAATATGTTCCAAACGATTAATTTCTTTAAGTCCATTTCTTGATTCCCGTGGTCTTATCAGGGTGGGCGGAAGATTAAAATTCTCTCGGCTCGAATACGATTCTCGTTATCCTCTACTACTTCCCAAAGATTCGTTTATCTCAGTCCTCATTTGCAAGCATTATCATCTGAAATCCCTTCATTCAGGTCCCAATACTGTCCAAGCTCTTGTCCGATCAAAGTTTTGGATTTTATCCTCTCGCTCCCTCATTCGTAAATCCATTCGACAGTGCAAAACATGTTTTAGATTTCGTGCCAATGCATTTCAACCCCGTATGGCTGACCTGCCTCCTTCCCGTGTCCAATGTTCACGTCCTTTTACGACCACTGGCATTGACTTTGCTGGTCCCTTTATCGTTCGCGAGTCAAAGTTGCGTAAGTATCGCACCTCTAAGGGTTATTTGTGCCTTTTTATTTGCGCCTCAACAAAGGCTATTCATTTAGAGTTCACTTCTGAGCTCAGTGCATCTGCGTTTTTAGCCTCACTTTCTCGATTCATCGCACGTCGTGGGTTGCCTTCAGAGATCCTTTCTGATCAAGGACGTAATTTTATTTCGGCTGCTAAACAGTTAAAAGAGGCTTACAATTTTCTTCACGATAATAATGATACAATCGCGGAATTTCTAACCACTCATGAAGTGAAGTGGCGATTCAATCCTCCTTACGCCCCCAATTTTGGTGGTCTTTGGGAGGCTGGGGTTAAGTCTGCCAAATCTCTTCTTTTGCGACTAATCGGCAATCAACCTTATACTTTTGAGGAGTATAGTACGGTTTTTAGTCAGATTGAATCCGTATTGAATAGTCGTCCGTTATGTCCCTTATCCGAAGATCCTTCGGAGTCTGATTACCTGTCACCAGGCCATTTCCTAATCGGAAGTACTTTATTAGCTGCGCCCGAACATCCAATTCCAGAAAAAATCACAGTGCGAGATAGGTGGATTCGTTTGCGTCAAATTACCCAAGCGTTTTGGAAACGGTGGTCCAAAGAATATTTGAATACCCTGATGCAACGCCGTAAGTGGACACATTCCACTCTTCCTAAGGTAGGCGATGTCGTTTATATTCGCGACATCCATACCACAGACCAACAAGACAATCCACTTACTCAATCCCGCCAAATCAGCGACAATGTCCTTGAGAAATTGTGGGGTCTTGGTGGGAGAAAATCATACGAAGCGCGAAATTCAAATCGAAATAACATAACCCCTAACTGTCATTGGGAAACGATTCTTGTTTCTGTTTATCCGAATTAACTTATTTTAGAAGTATTGATAACTGGCAATCAGATGGATTTGAATAATATTGTGCTCGAATAAATAATGAAAATGGATTTAATGATCTAGGAGTTTATGTTAATTAAAACCTTTAATTCTGATGGGTTCTAACTTTAACTAAATTTTCGAAACAGCTGACCTTAAATCAAGATAATTGTACATTCCAGGTGAATGAGAAGATATTTCACATCTTTAATACACCTCACCTAATGAGGATTGTGATAATGACTCCTGAAGTGGAATTTGAGACCTAAAAATTGCTACTAAGCTGTCAGATGCTCATATATACCGAACTGCATTTCAGAAGATGAAAGTTTAATATGCGACACAAATATTCAGTTCAACGGTGGTCTTTTGTATATGTTCGCAAATGTTAAGAATAATGTGTGGAAATACTAATCTTGCATTCAAAATATGGTCGGTTCTGCAATCACAACTTTCCAAACCGAAAGTATTCCTTGACCTTGACAATCCCTGAAAAGCTGTACAAGACCGAGGACGAGTCGAAAATTAAGAATCGAAGATAATTGTATGGATTCTCAACAAAAAAATCCTCCATTCGAGAATTTCCATTAGCAAAATATGAAAACAAAACATTGATATGACGTTTCACGTAATTGACATTTCATTTATTTCAATCTCGCATGGACACGAGAACTCATCGGTCTTATTCGGTTTTGTCTGCGCTCTGATTGGCCGCCTCCCGTTTTAATCGTTTTCCAAAGCAATCTAATGTAAAATCAGGCGGCTGAGACAAGGATAGAAAACACAACAAGGTTACAAAACACGCGACCAATAGCTGGGAACTAAATTGACAGAGTGCCAAGTCTTGTTGGTCTGTGTCCATACCTTCCCTTTAAGTTGGCCGATGGGTCGAGTACTCAATTTAAATTATTCCAGCGATGGAATACCTCGCTCAGCTACTGTCAGAACTTCATCTTCTTCTATTTGCCGCCCTGTTAACTGTTTAATTCCTTTAACAGATGAATAAATGTATTTCACATTATTTATGTACTTAGTTTTGTTTCTTTTCTGGTAATATTTCTTTCGAAATTGGTTTCAATTTGAAATTTATTTTATAAATTTGGTGGGCGGTATGTTTACGCCATCTGCACATTTAAACAATTATTCAAAATCAGTTCAAAATCTTGATTGAATGAAATCTGCAATATGCATAAGATTCGCATGTAGATGGCACATGCTGTTCCATTTTTATATTTCGCGTTTTTAGTTCATATTAAATTATGAAACACATGTTTATTCACTTCTTTTCGATTTTCTCTCATGATTGATCGAAATTATTACGCCTTCTTTATTGCTAATTTTTCTCGTGAAAAACGCTTCCTATATAAATCGTTATTCAGTTTATTGAATGACATTTCGCTTTATTGTTTTTTAATAAATACTCATTGCGTGTGAAAACCATTACGTAGTTCATGAACCAAGTGGCACAAGAAAAGGGTTTGCAGCATCCCCAGATCTCTAACACCAGCTTCCATATATTCTGGATCAATTCGCTTCTTACTGGCCAGTATAGACGTCGAATTGTTGAAGGAAAACTCAACATTCAACACCAGAAGATCTAATAACGGGGGTAAGTTTTCACTACTTTTTTTCTTACTGTTATTTGGTTCAAATCAAATTAAGCCTCCGAATCAGCCCCTTAAAACAGTCCGCTCAAATTCGCCCCAACAATCATATTTGTGTGATTGTATTATTGTTGTATAGGAAATATTTTTTATCTGTTGTATTTTACTTATTTGTCATGTTCATAACGATTTAAAATTTTTCAGCCTTGATAAAGGCACGAATGCTGCCGAAACGTTGGTAAATATTTGTATCTAGAAGAATCAGAAGAATAAATAATAGTCCACTTGCCTGATAACGTTTTAATTATTGATTAATCATGGATGAAACTGTAACATATAATCTAGACTATGCTAATGTTCCTTATGTAACCTAACTGCATTATTATCGTTTCTTACAGAAAACTCATCTGGAGCCTGTCGCCCCCAGTTACCTAGAAGTGGACGTCGTAACATAATTTAAAATTTGTAAGTATAAACAAACTTATAGATCACAGACATGGCATATCACAGTAGACAAATTCAGTCAACACTAACATGTACAAGTAAAATAAAGTAAAAATAAACATATGTACACATAAGTAAAATTCTGTACAATATCCTATCACATATCGTCATATCCCTATCACAGCTTATGATTTCAGATGTTTCATTAGAATGTTAGTCGTGGAGACAGCAGCGCTGTTGGAGCATTTGTTGATGAGTGTTGTTATTTCAAAGTTCGTGAGTCCTATTTCAGCTAAGAGTTTTCTGAAATTTTTGTGCTCTTCGGTTTGCAGTATTTCCCCAAAGCAGCCAACCACAAATATGCCCAGATGTACGGGGCACCTATATTGGGACTCCAGCTCATTGACCAGATTCAGGTCCCTGTCGACTGATGCGTGATTATTGTGGTCGATCTTCTCTACGCCGTTCACACAGTATGGTTTTCAGAACCCAGTGTACGACGTAATCGTGTCTGGTAGTGTAGGAATTTGTGATGCATCCGCTACTCACGTGGTATGCGGTCTCATTCGCGGTGCCACAACGTCTACACTTCCCTGCTCTACCCGCCATCGCTCTGAGACCATGGAGTTGTTCTTCTGCGGCGGAGTGTAAGAGGGAGAACTGCCAATGATCCATTATAGGGGATGAATAAGCAGGGAACTGGATGTTCTTAGCTTCCTTCAGGACAACCTTTCCGTAGTGCATGTCTTGAGCCGATTCAGCTCCCAGTTCCTCTTCGTGTTTCTTGTGGATGCATTCTTTCACGATTTGGCAATTTTCTTTGATCTTCTCTTGTCTATACTCTATTGTCGGAAGTTTGTATTTGTTCTTGACAAACTCATAGTCGCTGATGGGGTTTCTCCATCCCGCCGCTTTCAGATCCTCATATTTTTTTCTCGTTTCGGCTAATTCGGTGTGTGACTCTTCTCGCTATTTGTAATTCTGTTTCCAGTTCAATGTTCTTCATGGCCAGGCCTCCCCTACTTCTTGGCAAATAGACGTGGGCGTTGGACGTTGTTCTTCCTTTTATATTTTCAAGGGTTAGGATCTTTCTTATGTTCTTATCCAGATCCCTGCATTTTCTCAGCGTCGTGCTCCTTTTCTCATCCGGGTAAATATTTCCTAGGACATATATAGCGCTGTACACCGCAGTAGTGTTGAAAAGGTGGACCTTTTGTGGGACTGTTAGGTCAGATTGAAATATTTTCTCAGTTTTTGTGAGAACCTTTTCCTCCGCTGTGTCATAGTTTTGTGACGTGTCTCTCTCCAGTTGTTCGAGTCCCAGATATTTGTATCCTCCACGTATTTCCGGAAGGAATGGTGCATCATCTTCGCCCTCGCCTTCTCCATCTGTTCTACAGTATTTACCGCACTTGTTGGTGTTCAGAACCAGCCCTATCTCCTCGCCACATTTTGCTAGTACTTCCGTGATGGTCTTGAGAGCTTTTTTTGTTGTCGTATGGCACTTAATGTCATCCATGAAATCTAGTAGACTAAATTTACCTCTGGTGTTTTTGATGACATGTGGGTTCGATTTAATGTGCTCAGTGATGCACGTACTCAGCAGTATGAATAGAAGAGGACTTAGGGTGTCCCCCTGGTACAAGCCTCTTTTTCTGTATATAGGAGTTGTCTTTTTCCTTCCGACTCTCACTCGTAAGGACCACAACTCTAATGCTCCTTTGAGAAGGCGTTTGATGCTTTTATGGAGCGGCAGAACGCTTATCATTCTCCTCAGCTGTTGGTGACTTATGCTGTCGAAGGCTTTCCTGAAGTCGTACCAGGCGGAATAATGCCTGCTTCTATTCAGTCGTGCTCTCTGGGATATAGCTTTGTCAACCAGCATTCCCCGGATAGTGCCCCAAACTTTTTCCCTTGCCAATTGCTCCTTTGGGATTGCCCAATCTGGCAGGTGTTCCAGCAGCGTACCTGTTATTACTCCTGTTAGAATTTTATAATCTGTATTCAGCAATGCAATAGGTCTATAGTTTCCGGGGTCTTCCTTGTCTCCTTTTTTGTAGATTAAGATGACTTCCGCCCTGCAGTCTGGCTCTATCATGCTGTATTTGCCTATGATGGTATTATAGACGAAATTATGAAGATAGGTTCTTGCTGCTGGTAATACTTTATACAGATACGCTGGTATGCCATCCTCACCTGGGGCCTTCCACGGAGATGTTTTGGCCAGTGCTTGATTCACTCTGTCGTTGATCTGGGCTTCTTGGAGCTGGTCTTCGTAGTTGCCAGGGGTTGATATTCTCTGGAATTTCGCCAACCACTCATCGAGCGCCGGTGTGTTGGAGATATTCTCGCTCTTCTTATAGAGGTCCGTGAAGAATTGTCCAATGTCTTCTAATCTGGATGGGTGCAGTCTTTCTTTTCTCTCCAACAATTTGATGGTTGGGTTTTCACTGAACTTTCTCCTGAGGGCAGTCACCTTGTGTCTTGTTTTAAGGCGGTCTAGCTTCTGCTGTAGTAGTGCTATTCTGTCCTCGAGGGTTGTTATGTATTCCTTAGGTCTCATCTTCGTTTCTCTCATTTCTCGGGCTTCTTTCACCAAGGCACCCCCAAATTTGCCGCCCTTCCATTTTAGGACATTTTTTGCGTTGGTAATTTTCTTATTGAGGTGTTTGATCTTATCCTCTATCGACACGTACTCGGGTTTTGCTCTCTTCTTCACGGTAAAATTTCTGAGTAATATTCCGGCGGCATATATCGCCTTCTTGATGTTCTTCCTTTGTTGAATTTGGTTGTTGTATTCAGTAGTGAAATGGTGGATGCGCTCGTGCAGCACCTGATTTACTGGTTGCAGATCTTTCTTGTTATTGACAAGGAATTTGCTTATTCTAGGTTTTGTATCACTATCGTATTAAAGATCTTTATAAATGCTTCTCTGTACCTTTTTAATGTATCCTCGTCAATCTGGATGGTGCTCTCGGGGACTGCTTGGTCGTTTTCGTTCACTTGTTGGGTTTCGTCAACCAATTCTGGTGTTTCTGGTGTGCGAGTTGTCGAATTATGTTCTGGTGCAGTTGGTTGGCTTCGGTCTTCTGATTGTGGCGTTTCATCGGGCTGGGAAAGTTCTTGGGGAGCCGTTCTGTAGTAAACCTCAGGGTGACTTTCTCTGAGCTTTGTGGCTATGGCCTTCTTTGTCCTTCCGGGGAATGATTCGACAATGCAGTCAATACGGGCGGATATCTGGCCTTCTGTTCTCGCAGAGTATTCCTTGAGTAGTCTGCTGAGTTCTTCGGCGGTCCATTTGCTGGGTCGGGGTGCGTTGGTTGCTGAGTTGGGGTTTCGTTTCAGTTCCAGACATTTTTTCTTTATAGCTGGTAGTGAGCGATCTGGTAGTCTGCCCTTAATGGCTTTGTGGTCTTCGGATGTTATTGGGCCATTCTTATTCTGTAGATAATTACAGACGATCTCAATTTCCTCGGGTTTCCAGGTCGACATAACCTCAAACGGTTTGTTGACGTTGTTGATGGTATTGCAAGCAGCAATTTCACTGTCCCACTGAATGTGTGGTGAGAATTAACGTTTGGAGACAGTTTGGCACTATCGTAGAGCGTTTGGAGACTGTATGCAGGGGTAAATTTAGGAAAAATTTCACCGAGCGACCTTCTTCACACGCGTAAAAAACGGTAGTATATTTCTTTATTCGAATCAGTTCCATACATTGCAAGTTATACATAGATTATATAAAATGTTCCTTATGAAACTAATGCTATTTATAAAATGTCCTCCATACAGACATTGTCAACCCTAAACCTAACTATCACATACATTACACGTTGTACAAATAAATATATAAGTGAGTAGAAGAACGATCACACAAGTGTATAAATAAACAATCACACATAAAAATCCAAATAGTTATCACAGTATTAAGTACATGTCAAGGAATGAAAGCGAAATGCCTAACCGTTGGTATTGGTGGAGGAGTCCATATGTCTCAAAAGGATGTTTGATGTTGATACAGCAACGCTGTAGCTGCATTTGTTGACCAGCGTTTGGATCTCGACCGCGCTCATCCCCAAACCTTTCAGAAGATTCCTCCATCGGACATGTTCCTCTGTATTGAGAATCTCACCGTAGCTTCCCACCACAAATACCCCTAGATGGACTGGGCATCTGTAGGCTTCCCTCAGTTCAGCCACCAAGTTCAGGTCCCTACCCACTTTTTCCACATTTTTGTTGTCGATTTTATCGACCCCATTGATTGCGTACCGAACCCTTTTTATTTTTTCCTGCAGGGTGTAGTTTTGCAGATGGGCCACAGATACCTCCATCAATATTATTTCAGGAGGGTTATCGAGCCTTATCATCAAGTCCGGTTTATTGTGGTAGATCTTTTTCTCGGCGAGGATTTTGCTTCCTGCACGCACGATTACACCTCGCTCCCCCCATCCATAGCCTGTATTCAGCGTTGCCTTTCCAAAGGGAAAATTCACAAGTATGTCTTGCGGTGCTGTGTGACTTAGAAGCACTGACTTTATGAGCCAGTGAACGACTTTATCATGCCGAGATGTAAATGAGTCAGTCAGGCAGGCACTACTCACATGGTACGCAGTCTCTATTGCTTTGTCACATCTTCTGCAATCACGTCTTCGTCCAGCTGTCCCACCAAGCCCATGTAGCTGTTCTTCAGCGGCTGAATGCAGTAGGGAGAATCGCCATTCGTCCATCAATGGCGAGGAATAGGCCGGGAGTGAGATGTTATTTTTCTCCTTGATGAGGATTTTGCCATAATGCATATCCCTAGTCCATTCAGACTCCAGGTCTTCTGAAAACGCCCTGTAAACATGCTCTTTAGCGATTTTACAGTTCTGTCTGATGGTCTCCGCACTGAGACTCAGGGAGCGGCACTTGTATTTTCCCAAAACGAACTCATAGTCGCCAATGGGGTTCCTCCAGCCTGCCTTCTTCAGTTCTAGGAATTTTTCCTCTGTGTCCTTCATCTCAGGATGTGACTTCAGGTATATGCCTCTTCGAACAAACTGAATCTCGGTGTCCAGCTCAATTGACTTCATACCGATACCACCATGACGTACTGGCAAATAGACATGTGCGTTGGATGTTGTTCTTCCCTTTACATTTTCCTGGACTAATAATTTTCTTATTGACTTGTCCAGGTCCCTGCATGTTTTCAGTGTCGTTGCACGCTTTTCGTCTGGGTACATATTGCCCAGCACATATATGGCACTTGGGATCACTGTGGTGTTAAAAAGATGGGACTTCTGTGGGACTGTAAGCTGTGACTGCATGATCTTTTCAGTTAGTTGTAGCACTTTTTCCGCTATCAGGTCACAGTTTACTACACCATCTCTCTCCAGCTGAACAAGGCCCAAGTATTTGTATCCGTCCCGGATCTGTGGGAGGAAAGGCACACTTTCGTCTTCTTCCGATGGGCCCCTGCAGTACATCCCACACTTATCTGTGTTGAGAGACAATCCCAACCATAGACTTACTATCCAAGGAGACGGAGCATTCCCCTCCTACGGCTCGCTTTGTTGTGATGCAAACATTCACTTTGTTTGGATAAGGACGGATATGTTACAGTTCATGAGTGCGACGAAGATGAATAAATAACACAATATTGCGCCGGCAACGCTGTTAAAAATATAACTGTTTAATTCTAAACACAAGGCATAGGCGTGCGATATTCTATTTCTCATTTCATTGTTATATAGGAATATTATTATTTCACTTGAATTTCGAGTAATTTCAATTGCCTGTATTTCTGAATGCCAGTAATAAGTTATATTTTTTGGTGGGATTATTCATGTCCATTTTTGGTAATATTGAATTTGAGAATTCGTGGCTATTCTATTGGAAGCGAATTAAACCCAGTTGAATTTCATCAACGTTTCGGACATTTATTGTTTGATCACATACAAAACAATGGGGTTGTCCTTAATCATGACTAATTCAGTTGAGTTGTTCGAAATTAAATCAACGTTCCTGACATTTATTGAATGACCACATAAACAATGGGGTTGTCCTCAATCATGACATAGATGCATAGTATATCTGGTGTTGGCACTGATTAGATTTTGTTTAAGACTTTCTTGTCGATCGAAAATCTGAGTAATTTTTCATTTCTCCCGAAAGGGGTCGCGCTATTTTCCATTGCCGGAATAGCGCCACGACCGACTTATGAATTAATAATTAAAGTTTGCCCGACCATATACCAATAATATTGGCATAGAAATATCTACCAATGATATCTGTAGACACGTAAATTCCTGGGCATAAAGAACTACACTATCAAAAAATATTGAATTGATTAAGATTAGAGGTTACAAATATATCTTCCACACAAAATATTGAATCTGCCTGTTAAAACCCCCATTCGTGAAACTCCCTAATCATGAAGACTTATAAATTTTGTAAAATTCAACTTCAGACTTCAATTTTATAGGTATCCTTAAAGTAAACAAGAACTAAAACAACTAAATTTATTTTCTTAATTATATGTATCATTCACAGTCAAAGTGGAAGAAATACAAAAAAAATGGAATACAAATACAAAAATAATGGAATAAAATATGAACATGATAATAAGTTTTAATAATAATAGACTCATTTATGACTCTTAACAAACTGACAAAGAACTGGCATCAGGTAATAAGGTATTCGAATAATTCGAAATGCAATCGAAGCTCAATACACAATTATTCATTTCTGAATAAAATCATTTTTGTATAAAGTGATCGTGATCTTGCAGTTCTTTTCAAATCCAAATTCTTCATGGTTTCATGGTGTATCCTCAATTTGAAATAGTTTTTCAAAATCATTTTGAGGAGTTCCATGGAATGACCATCTACTGGGTTATCATCATATAAATGGTCTCCAAAATTTTCAAAAACTGAAGCAGGCACAATTTTCATGGTTCCATTGATGAGGATCTGATACAAAACCTTGTCAGCCTTGGGATTGAAGATATTGCTGGTTTTATGGAAAAACCTGAAATATTTTTCAGCTGATTTGCATATTTCATACGTCAAACGGCTATATTTTATTAGTTTGCCATATGTTTTTTGTTGCTGAAGAAGGGACACAGTATCATTGCTCTCTAATAAATCAGAGCACTTTTCACATGTCAGACATTTTTTGACCCCTCTTACAACAAATCCAGATATATACCCAACAATATCTTCAACATAAGGTGTGAGATCCCATGCAGTTGTTCCTAGAAAATTGTTTTCGCTCAATTCAGTTTTTGTTTTTTCTATGAAGGACAAATACTCTTCATCTTCCTCTAAATTTCTCCCATTTTCTGCTAATTTTATTTGTGCTCCTGAACCACATGTTAAAATTGGAATTGCTTCCAGATTAATGGCATTTCCAGAATTAGAAGCAGCAATTTCACTTCTAATCAGCAAACGTTTGTAGGAAGCTTCAAACTGCCTAGCTGTTGGGTTATTATTGTAACCACCCTTGCTTCTTATTGCACCAAAAAACAGTTCCAAATGATCTTGGGAAAGTTTGTGGCTCAAAATATATCTCATATATTCTTTTTCCACAACATATATAGCAAACATTTTTCTTAAACTTGCCATACATATAAGAAGCCCTAAAAACCCAGTTTTCCTAGGTGATGCTTTCAAATCCAAGCAGTGAGGCCCAAATCTTTCTTTTTTCGGTATCAGATGGAAATCTGAAATGAATATTCACATTAGAGCATTCTGCATCATAATAAACGTAAGGTGTCTACGCCACTGGAATATTATATTTTACTTACTTATGAAATGATAAATCCGGATGGGAAATCTCATTTTTATTACAAATTTCACACTGACGAACCATATTTAACACAAACTACAACTAAACACAAGTAAATTCGACCTCAACAGCTCAAATAACAATACTAAAATGAAGAAATATCTCAAAACACCTGTCAGCATTGACTCGGCAACGATGCAAGAATGCGGTTGACACGAGGAAGAACTTGACAATCTGCCTTCATAAAAAATCAGCAGTGTTGCCGTGTGCCCACTAAAACTTCTCCTAATACCAAAGAGGTCTTGGCTAATACAGCACTTAAACTTGACAACGGATCAAGTATTGAAACGAAACATCGTCTGAAAAGATGAATCTGGCAACGGGACATTCACTAGGGGGCTGAGCTTCTTTCCAGTCGACCAGCTCAATAGTGAACATGTGAATGTTGGCGTCACGTCGAAAAGTAAACAATCGGGTCTCTTTTGATAAGTCTATGATCCCAACTCCCCCGCGCTTCTCTGGAGTACCTCAGTGATAGTTTTGAGGCCCTTCTTGGTGTGAGCGAAGCACTTGAAGTCGTCCATGAAGGCCAGGATATCGAACTTCCCTCTTGTGCTTTTTATTACTCCTGGATCGGTTTTTATACTTTCAATTATGCAGGCGGAGAGGAGAATGAACAGAAGTGGACTTATCGAATCTCCCTGGTATACTCCTCGTTTGACATATATGGGTACAGTTCTGCCTGTTCCGACTCTCACTCGGACTGACCACTGTCCCATTGTGTTCTTGAGTAGGGCTTTGATGTTCTTATGCAGAGGGAGAACGCTTATGAGTCTTTTTAGTTGGCAGTGACTCACGCTATCGAAGGCCTTCTCAAAGTCGTACCATGCAGAATACATCTTTGCTCTGCTTAGCCTTGCTCTTTGCGTTATCGACTTGTCCACCAGCATTCCATGAATTGTCCCCCAGACGTTTTTCCTCGCAAGTTGTTCTTTTGGGATCGCCCACTCCGGGAGATTATCTTCCAGGGTCTTAGTAATCACTGCAGTGAGCACCCTGTAGTCACTGTTTAGCAGCGCTATTGGCCTGTAATTCGCTGGGTTGTTGCAGTCGCCTTTTTTATGGACCAGTATTACCTCAGCTCTGCAATCCGCTTCTGCAATCCTGTATGTCCCATTCATACATTTGCTCACGAATTCCTGCAGATAGCTTTGGGCACTTGGAAAGATTTTATAGAGGTAAACTGGTATTCCATCCTCCCCAGGGGCTTTCCAAGGACCTGCGAGTTTCAAGGTTCGCTCAAGATATTGTGAGATGCGGGACCCATCCATTTGGTCTTCATATACGGGAGAGCTTGTGTGACTCTGGAATTTTGAAATCCACTTATTCAGGGCTGGAGTTTGAGTCACTTCGTCCTTCTTCCCGTACAGACTTCTGAAAAATGTTTCCACCCTCCCCACTTCCGGTAGGTCTGTTCTGATTTGTGTATTCAGGATTTTAATAGATGGTTTCAGCCTATATCTATTTCTCAGGGTGTTAATTTCTTCCCTCCGTTTCTGAGCTTCCAATTGCTTTTCTAACAAATCAATTCTGTCCTGCGTGCACTTGATGTACTGCCTAGGACCCATCTTGAACCTCCTCATCTGTCGGGCCTAGGGTTGCCAACTTTGAGCTATTGAAATAAAGGACATGAACGACTCGAGAATGGTGGACGGGGAAAGGCTTAGCAAAAAAGACTGCAAAGTCCTTTGACACCTTTCAAAACCTCAAAGGACTTGTTTTCAGAATAAAGGACTGTCCTTTGAAATAAAGGACGGTTGGCAACCCTAGTCGGGCCTCATCAGCCAGATGGGGTGGCAATCTATCCTTCCCCCAGTTTAAGATAGTTGTAGCATGTTTTATGACATTCCTAAGTTTTTGGATCTTATTTTCCGTAGTTGCGTATTTCGGAATGCTTTTGTGGGGATTAGTTGTTAATTTCCTCAATAGAACACCCGCTGAGTAAATAGCATTCTTGACCTTTTCTCATTTTACCAGGGGAGTTGCCGACGAGGCTTCAATCTGGTGGATGCGCTCACTCAAGATATGATCGACGTGTTGCAGGATGTTTATGTTTTTCGGGGTTATCGTAAATTTTTGTATTCTCCGTTTTTTCCTTCCGTTTCTGTTTAGAATTGAGAAGAAGGCTCTTTTATACTCCGTTATTAGTTCCTCGATTAATTTTGGTACGCCATGAGTTGGTTCCACATTTTCAATTTCGGGTGTTTTATTTGTTTGTTCGTTCTGCCTGTCCGTGTTTGTTTGGGTGTCGTTATGTTGTGATATTATTCGAACAGGAACAGCTTCTTCCTGGGGGTTGCACGTCTCGTTGCTTTTTGGTGTTAGTGCTTGTTCTACGTTTTGTGGGGGGTGTGTGACCGCCACTCCGTAGTAAATTTCAGGGTGAGTTTCTCTCAGCTTAGTTGCTATTGCCTTTTTTGTTCTTGTGGGGAATAAATGCGCGATTCCATCCAGGCGCGCTGTAATCAAGCTTTCAGTTCTTTTGCTGTATTCTTCCACAAGACTCTTCAGTTCTTGGTCAGTCCATTTTGTAGGCCTATTTATGGGGTTAGGATTGGGGTGCTTCAACTCCAGGCATTTCTTCTTAATAGCTGCCACAGATCTATTCGGCAAGCCATTTTTAAGGGCATTATGGTCTGAAGAAGTTATGGTAGTATATTTTCTTTATTTCTAATCAACTTTATACATCACATTGTTTACATGCTACTTATAAAATCAATAAATAATAATTTAGTCTTAGCCTATAATATCACAGTTTCACAGATATATACAAATGAAACATTAATCTTTCAAATGTTTCAATAAAATTTGGCTAGTTGACATTGCCGCGCTAAAGGAACATTTATTTATCATAACTGCCCACTCCCTGTCGTTTACACCAATTCTCTTCATCAAGTTCTTCAGATGATCGTGTTCTTGAGTCCTTATTAATTCCCCAAAGCATCCCATCACCAGAACCCCCAATTTTACCGGGCAGTGATGTATAGCCTCCAATTCACGAACAAGGCTCAAATCTCTTGACACCTGATGGACGTTCTTGTTGTCAATTTTTTCCACACTATTTATTTCATACCGGGTCCTTTTGATTTTTTCCTGTAATCTGTAGTTCTGTAGGTGGGCGACAGAGATCTCCAGCAGTATGATTTCATCAGGGAATTTTACCATTATATCTGGCTTATTGTGATGCAGTCTCTTTTCGGTTAGTATTGGGCCACCAGCTCTTATCGTAATGAGACGGTTGTTGTAATGAAAGTCTTCATTAAGGGTGGCTCTTCCAAATTGTAACTTATCCCATACTTGTCTAGGGGCCTTGAAGGCTATGAGTAGAGTCTTGAGGACCCAGTAAACTATGTTGTCGTGTCTGGAGGTGTACGCTGGTATTATACACGAGGAGCTCACATGGTATGCTGTTTCCACATGGTTACAGCCCCTCCGGCAATTATTTTTCTTCCCAGCTGTCCCATTCAGTCCATGGATCTGTTCCTCGGCTGCAGAGTGCAACAGAGTCCATCTCCAACTATCCATAAGTGGAGAACTATAAGCTGGGAAGAGGATCTTATCTCTTTCCTTTAACACTATTTTGCCATAGTGCATGTTGATCTGCCACTCTTTCTCCAAGTTCTCAAGGTATTTTTTTTTAATGATCTTTTTTATTTTCGAGCATGTCTCTGAGATACTGTTGCCATCATGCTGTACATTCGAGCACTCATATTTCTCCAGGACGGCGTCGTGGTCCCCCAGTGGATTCCTCCATCCAGCCTGTTGTAGCTTTTTGTACATCTCCATTGTCTCTTTCATCTCTGGATGAGTTTTTATGTATATTCCTCTTCTGATATACTGAATTTCGGCCTCCAGCTCGATGGACCACAACCCCATCCCACCAATATTGGTTGGGATATATATGTGCGCATTGGACGTTGTTCTTCCTTTCAAATTGTTTTCAACAAGTATCTTCCTCACCTCCTTGTCCAGATCCTTGCATCTTTTAAGGGTTGATGCTCTCTTCTCATCAGGGTAGATGTTGCCTAAAACATAGATTGCACTTGGGACTACTGTGCTGTTGAACAACTTTGCTTTTTGGTTTGTTGTTAGATTTGATTCAGAGATTTTAGATGTTAATTTCTTGACTTTTTCTGTAATTTTCTCAAAGTTCTTATGTGTGTCTCTCTCCAGTTGTTCCAGTCCCAAATACTTATATCCCCTTCTCACTTCAGGAAGAAATGGTGGTTCCTCCTCCTCGTTTGGTTCTTGTTGATTGGTGTAAAATCCACACTTGTTCTCGTTCATCCTCAATCCCAGTTCTCCAGCACTCCTTCTCAGTTCTTCTGTCAATACTTTTAACCCCTTTTTTGTTGAGGAATGGCACTTGATATCGTCCATAAAGGCAATTATGTTGTATTTGCCTCTTGTTTCCTTTGTGACTCTCGAATCTGTTATAATGTGTTGGATGATGCTAGCAGTTAATAACACAAACAGCAGAGGACTCAAGGAATCCCCCTGGTATACTCCTCTTTTTATATAAATTGGGATTGTTTTTTTGTTACCCACTCTTACGCGTATTGACCACAAGCCCATTAGATTTTTTAATAGTTTTTTAATGTTATTGGTCAATGGTAGTCTATCTATAAGTCTTTTGAGTTGGCTGTGACTTACAGAATCATAGGCTTTCTGGAAGTCGTACCATGCTGAATAGTGTTTACTTCTGTTCAGTCTAGCTGTCTGCGTAATAGCCTTATCTGTCAGCATCCCATGTATCGTCCCCCATATATTTTTCCTAGCTAACTGTTGTTTCGGAATCCACTCTTCTACATTTTTTGATAGCATCTTTGTAATTGTAGCAGTTAATATTTTATAGTCTGTATTGAGTAGTGCTATCGGTCTGTAGTTGGATGTTTCATTTTTATCTCCATTTTTATGAATGAGAATTACTTCTGCTCGACAATCATTTTCTATGGGTGAGTATTCGCCTCTTATGGACTTGATTATAAATTCTTGTAGGTATGTTTTGGCTTCTGGTAGTATTTTATATATGTAATTTGGAATACAATCCTCACCTGGTGACTTCCATGGGGCTGCCAGCTTAAGTATTTCACTGACATTGGTAATTATTAGATTCGGTTGGCTTTGCCATTGGTAATCTTGATTTTGACAGTTGTGTTTGAGTTTGAGTAACCATTTATTGAGGCATGGTGTGGTTGGAGGGTCTATACTCTTGCTGTACAACTCTGTGAAGAACTTAGTAACATCTTTAATATTTGGTGGATGCGCTTGCTTCTTGTCTTCTAATATGTGTATAGATGGCGACTGTTTGAACTTAGTTCTTATTTGTTGGGTTGCATACCTTGATTTTTGTTGTTCTAGTTTTGATACCAGGATTTTAATTCTATCGCCGTTGGTTTTTATATATTGTGATGGAGTCATTCTTAGTTTCTTAATCTGTTCTGCCTCTCTTATTAGGTACCGGGGAAGGTTTCTTCCCCTCCAATTCTGTATTTTTTTGGCCTTAATATTACAATCTGTCAACTTCCTTATTTTACGTTCTGTAGAAAGATAGTTAGGTGCACTTTCATTTTTCTTTTGTATTTCCATTTGGAGTAAGAGACCAGCAGCATATATATGTTTTTTACATTGAAGTCTCTCATCTGCATGCGTAAGGGCTTGTTTTTTAATGTGGTGGATATGCCTTTCTAGAATGAAGTTTATTTGTGCTAGCACTTGTGTATCTTCAGAGGTAATAAAGAATTTTGGTATTTTCTTTCGGACTTTTTCTGATTTATTTAGAATTGTTTTATATTCCTTATTTAACCTGTCATCTTCCAGTGTTATTTGTGGTTCTTGGTTAGCCTCCTGTACTTGACTTTGTTTATATTCGGTTTGAATGGGTGCATCCGTTTGGCTTTGAGGTGATCTTGTCCTCTGGGGGCTTTCAATCTCTAGGTTAGGAATGTTACCTTCGACATTTTCATTGTTGCTTGGTTCGTTTGGTGGATCCCTCATGTAGTATGTGTTGGGATATGTTTCTCGCAGCTTGGTGGCCATAGCTTTTTCTGTTCTGTTAGGGAACAAATGTTTTATTGCTTTTAAACGGGCACCTATCTGTCTTTCTGTCCTATTTGAATATTCAGTAGTTAGTCTTCGCAAGTCTTCTTGGGTCCATTTGTTTTGTTGACAGTTGGGGGTAGGGTTATGCTTCAGTTCAAGGCATTTTTTCTTTATTGCAGCCAGAGATCGGTTTGGGAGGTCCTTTTTGATGTTCTCATGGTCCTCTTTAGTGATAGAACTCTGTGTTGTGCTGAGATATCTGTGGATAATCTCGATTTCCTCGACTTTCCAGGTGGCCATAACCTCACATTTGATTTCACGTCCTAGATCTTGATTTGGACGGAGTCGTACTGTTCCAATATCTTGAATTTAAGTATTTTCAGTCTAGAAACAGTTATGACTACTAAAATCTCCACATATAGACTTAAACTTGGGCAATTTTGAAAATTTTCCGGAGCTCACTTCTAATCGCGTCTGATAACAGTAATATATCTTTATTGTCTAAAGGTAGTATAGTGGTGAGTATCCCCGCCTGTCACGCGGGAGACCGGGGTTCGATTCCCCGCCGGGGAGGATACTTTTTTGTGAAGATCATTCTATTTGTGATTCTGCAGTGCTCCGTTGCCGCATCCAGCTAGCAATTTGTTGCCTTCTGCAAGTCCTCGGTAGTATATTTCTTTATTTACATCAGTCTCATACATTTCAAAATATAAATACAATGTCATTTACGAAACTAATATATATCTCCGTTTCTTGCAGGAAACAGGAACCAGAAGACGTCCTCCGGTCCGGCATCACAGACTGTAAGTATCTACGTTAAACACTTATTGATAAATAACAATATTCACATAAACAAACATTAAATGTATAATGCAATACACTCGAATAAAATCTTTAAATAAAACAAAACAGTCTTTTTTATTATCATAGATATTAGGAACTTAAATGCCTCAAGATTATATTGCTCGTAGAGACAGCGACGCTGTAGGAGCTTCTATTAATTAATATTCTAATATTCAAATTAGTCAGGCCAATGTTAGCCAATATTTTCTTAAAGTTCTTGTGCTCCTCAGTGTTCATTATCTCCCCAAAGCAGCCAACAACAAACACGCCCAGGCGAACGGGGCAATGATATAGTGAGCGAAGTTCTCCTATTAGGTTGAGATCTCTATTTGCCTCGTCCACGTTTCTGTGATCAATGTGCATGGAGCCATTAACGGAATATCTAATCTTCTTGATCTTTTCCTGGGTTCTGTAATTTTGTAGATGTGCGACCGATACTTCGAAGATGATTATTTCCTCAGGATCATAGAGGTGTATAAGGATGTCGGGTTTATTGTGGTGGAGGCGCTTTTCTGTTAAAATTTTTCCTCCTGCCCTTATTTCTGTTCTCCGCTTTCCAAGGAAGTCTACGTTCAGCGAAGCCTTACCAAACTGCAGTTGTATTTCCTCTGGCGCTCCTAGGCCTTTCAGCAGAGCTTTTAGGACCCAATGCACCACAAAATCATGCCTGGTGTTGTAGGCATCTTGGATACATGCTGCACTTACACAGTTCTTTTGTTATTACCTTTCCATAGTGCATATTTTTTCCCCATTCTTCCTGTACCTGTTTGAAGAAAGTTTTTTCAATGTGCTGTTTCAGGTTTTTGCAGTTCTTGGTGATCTTCTGTTGTGTGTATTCCACTTCGGGGCAGTTGTACTTGGAGATAACGAAGTCATGATCCGTCAGCGGATTTCTCCATCCTCCTCTCTGCAGGGCCTCGTAGTTTTTGCAGGTTGCTTGCATTTCTGGGTGTGATCTTAAATAAATTCCCTTTTTTACCATCTGGATCTCTGTGTCCACTTCGATTGACCTCAAGCCTATACCTCCCATGTTGGTCGGGAGGTACACATGGTCGTTAGATGTTGTTTTCCCCTTGATGTTTTCTTTGATTAGGATTTTTCGTACCTCCTTGTCCAAGTCTCGGCATTTTTTTAAAGTTGTTGCCCTCTTCTCGTCTGGATAGAGGTTGCCCATAACGTAAATAATGCTGGGTATGACCGTGCTGTTGAACAGATGTGCCTTTTGTGGTGTTGTTAAAGGTGACTTGAATATCTGCTCGGTGGTCTGTATTGCCTTTTCACTGACTGTTTCAAAATTGGCGGTGGTGTCTCTTTCGAGTTGTTCAATTCCAAGGTACTTATATCCATTTCTCACTTCTGGTAGGAACGGAGTTTCCTCTTCTTCTATTGGTTCTGTCGCCCTACTGTACATTCCACATTTCTCCTTATTTAGTCTGAGGCCCAGCTCAGCTGCACTTCGCTCCAGTTCCTGGGTCAAGGTCTTCAGCCCCTTTTTCGAGTTGGTATGGCACTTTTGAAGTCGTCCATAAATGCCAGAATGTGAAACCTCCCGGAAGTATCTCGCGCCACTCTTCCACTCGATATCACATGTAATAGTATACTCGCAGTAAGTAGAATGAACAGCAAGGGACTCATTGTGTCACCCTGGTATACTCCTTTTTTTATATAGATAGGTTTTGTTCTCTTTTTTCCCAATCTTATTCTAATAGACCATTGCTTCAGTAAGGTCTTCAGTATGTTTTTTATGTTTTTGTTCAAGGGGAGTACTGCAATCAGTCTTTTTAGTTGTCGATGACTGATGGAATCGTAGGCCTTTTGGAAATCATACCATGCAGAGTAATGTTTCTTCCTTGACATACGGGCTTGTTGTGTTATTGCCTTATCTGAAAGTAGTCCGTGTGTTGTTCCCCAGACGTTCTTCCTTGCCAGCTGTTCCACAGGTATAGCCCACTCCGGTAGGTTCTTCTTCAAAATTGATGTAATGGTGGCAGTTAACATCTTGTAATCCGTGTTGAGCAAGGCAATTGGTCTGTAGCTGGCAGGATTATCTTCGTCACCCTTTTTATGGATCAGGATGACTTCAGCTCTGCTGTCCTTTTCCTCCAATTGGTATCTTCCAAGTATTGTATCAGTGACGAAGGATTTCAGGTATTCTCTAGCGGAGTCAAGTATTTTATAAATGTAATTCGGGATACGGTTTTCTCCGGGCGCTTTCCAGGGTGAGCTGGCCTTGAGGTTTTCTTCTACTTCAATTTTGATGTTTTCTTCGTTCAGCTGTTCTTTGTACTGTTTACCTGCTGTGGTCTTCCTGTACCTACTCAGTAGTTTATTCAGGCACGGTGTTGTCTCCA
Organism: Adalia decempunctata; assembly: GCA_951802165.1. Lineage (NCBI taxonomy): Eukaryota > Metazoa > Arthropoda > Insecta > Coleoptera > Coccinellidae > Adalia > Adalia decempunctata. The sequence goes on along the minus strand of OX637696.1, from coordinate 22,949,653 downwards.
TTTCCTCTTCATTTTTATAAAGTTTGCTGAAGAATTCTTCCACTTTCTTCAAGTCTTTCGGGCCGCTGTTCTCCCTTTCTTGGATTATTCTAATGGATGGTGAATCTTTGTACCTTGAACGAAGATTTTGTAGGTTATGTCTCTTTTTTTGGTTTTCTAGCTGCCTTTCTAAAATTTTAATTCGGTCTTCATTCATTCTAATATATTGTTTGGGCCTCATACCTAATTTTCTCATCTGCCATACCTCACTCTTAAGCTCCTCTCCAAACTTTCCCCCCTTCCATTTTTGTATTTTCCTTGCCTTGATGTTGTGGTTCTGTAATTTCTTTATTTTCGCTTCTGTTTTCTCAAATTGATGTTTTTCGTGTTCGTTTTTGACTAAGCTGTTTCTGAGAAGAATTCCCGCACAATATATAGCCTTCTTGCATTGTTTTCTCTTTGTGTTTACGTCAGAAGTCCCCTGTAAAATTTGGTGGATGCGCTTTTCAAGGATTTTGTTAACTTGACTCACGGTTTTGTTGTTTCCTTTCCGCAGATAGAATTTCTTTATTTTCCTACGGTCTTCTCCTACTTTCCCAAGTATTCCCTCGTATATGGTGAGGAGTTCAGGGTTGATTTCCTCCTCTTCCGGAATCTCAGCATTGGTCTCACCTTGGTCTTCATTTAAAGTCGTCTGAAATTGTCCGGTGTGTTCCTCTAAGCCAGCAGCGGGGTTTTGGTTTTCTGTAGTTTCAGCAGACACATGTTTCTCTCAACTTCGTCGCGACCGCCTTTTCCGTCCTTCCAGGGAATAGATGTATAATTGACTTTATTCTATTTCCGATTTGTTGTTCGGTCGTTTTGTTGTACTCTCTGATCAATCTCTCCACTTCGTCTCTCGTCCACTTTGTTGTCATCTGTCTGGGGGCCGAGTTGTTCTTCAGTTCCAAACATTCTTTCTTAATAGCTGCCAGTGATCTTCCAGGCAGACTTCCTTGTATGTTTTTATGGTCCTCGATGGTAATAGGGCCCCTCTTTTCTGCCAATAATGCCCGAACGACGCCAATCTCGTTCTCATTCCACGTCGCCATAACCTAACTTTTCAGCCGGTTATGTCACAACTGTTGTTGGTTGTTGTACGGTCTCACGGCTCCAAATTTTTATCCCAGTCGTCTCTGGATTCTTTCAGGAGTCGTTTTATTCCACCACCTTCACGCTTACAGGCCGAAAAACCACAAAATTCAAAATTTTTTGGGCACCTTCCTGCACGCATTGAAAACCGGTAGTATAGTGGTGAGTATCCCCGCCTGTCACGCGGGAGACCGGGGTTCGATTCCCCGCCGGGGAGGAACTTTTTTGTGAAGATCATTCTATTTGTGATTCTGCAGTGCTCCGTTGCCGCATCCAGCTAGCAATTTGTTGGCTTCTGCAAGTCCTCGGTAGTATATTTCTTTATTATTTACATTTATACATTAATTATTCTATTCTAAAAATAACTATGTACAAATAAATATTTCACAATAATATGTGTAACCTGATTTACAAAAACATTAAATCATTGAACGTTGTTGTGTTCATCCTTCGTCCTGACTAGTCCCACTCCTTCCGTCCTTTATTCTTTGTAGTAAGATGTTCGACGTGGAAACAGCGACAGAGTAGCTGCATTTATTTTTTAGAATTTGTATATCTCTTCCTGTAAGTCCTATTTCTTTCATTATGGAGCAAAAGTTGTTGTGCTCTTCGGTAGGTAACATCTCCCCAAAGCATCCAATAATGAACACCCCAAGTTTTACTGGGCATCTATATATGTTCTCCAGCTCTGTGGCTAGGTTAAGGTCTCGTTGTGCTTCTTTATAGTTGGAAAAATCTATCTTTTGGGAAGAGTTCACAGTGTACCGGGTTTTTTTGAGCTGTTCTTGTTGCCTTATGTTCTGGATGTGCGAAACTGCTATCTCAATCAAATATATTTTATCTGGGTTTGTTGTTTTAACCACTATATCTGGTTTGTTGTGGTAGAGTTTCTTGCCAGACAGAATTTTATTTCCTGCCTCTATTTTGATCTTGCGGTTGCCAGATTGTATTTCGCAGTTCACAGTTGCTTTTCCAAACTGTAGATTTTTTATTATATGGTCCGGAGCCTTCAAACCGTGGAGGAGAGTCCTGAGGATCCAGTGAACAGCAAAATCGTGTCTAGTTGTTATTGCACGGGTCGGGCATGCGCTGGCGACGTGGTAGGAATTTTCATCTACGTTGCAACCCATCGAGCATTTTCTCCTGGTGTTCGGGTTTGACCCTAGCCCGTGTAGCTGTTCTTCGGATGCACAAAGAAGAACACTGAGGCGCCATCCATCCATGTTTGGTGATGTGTAGGCTGGGAACTGGATATTGGGTTCCTTCAAAACTACTTTGCCATAGGAGAGATTCGTTGACCACTCTTTCTCCAGCTGTATCAGATATTTTTCTCTGATCATCTTGACGATAGCATCTGAGCATTTCCTAATATCGATATACTTAGAAAGATCTACCTCGCAACCGTATTTCTCTAGGATGTGCTCATAATCCGAGATTGGGTTTCTCCATCCTGATTTCTTCAAGGCCATGTATGCTTTCAGGGTCTCTTTCAAACCTTCATGCATTTGAAGATACACCCCCTTTTTTATGAAATGTAGTTCGACCTCCAGTTGTATTGGTCGTAATCCTAAGCCGCCTTTTTGGATGGGTAGGTATATGCGAGCGTTGGATAATGTTGTTCCCTTGATTTTATTGTCGGTTAGAATCTTCCTAATTTGCAAATCGATGTCTCGGCATTTCTTGAGCGTGGTGGATCTTTTTTCGTCTGTGAATATGTTGCCTAAGATGTGGGTGGCTGCTGGGTTCATTGAGGTGTTAATCAGCGTTATCTTTTGTGGGGTGGTCAAGTCTGACTTCGAGATCTCCAGAACTTTCTCCTCGATTTTCTTTTGTATGTTGTCGTAATTGTCTGTGGTATCTCTCTCGAGTTGGTGTAGTCCCAAGTACTTATAGCCCTGTCTTATTTCGGGCAAGAATGGTGTCGTGTCGGTGCTGTCGTGATCGTCCAGGGTTCTCGTGTAGTAGCCGCACTTTGCCATGTTCAATCTCAATCCTATTTCAGCAGCTCCATCTTTTAACTCCTTAGTTATTATTTCGAGACATTTTCTGTTTGGGGCATGGCACTTGAGGTCATCCATGAAGGCGATGATTTGATGTTTGCCTTTGGAAGCTCTGTTGATGCTGCTCTCTCTTGATATGTGATCTAATAGCCCCCCTGTAGCTAGTTCGAAAAGGAGGGGGGATACAGGGTCTCCTTGTAGCACACCTCTTCGGACTGAAATTTCTTTGGTTAACTTTTTCCCGACTTTCACTCTTATTGTCCACTTATTTATTGCTGCTTTCAGTAACTTTTTAATGTTTGGATGAAGTGGAAGACAATCTATTAACCTTTTTATGTCTTGATGGTGTATCGAGTCATAAGCCTTGTTGAAGTCATACCAAGCCGAGTAGTGTCTTGTTCTTCTCATCTTTGCTACCTGAGATAAGCTTTTATCCAACAGAAACCCATGCACAGTTCCCCAAACATTTTCCTTTGCCAGTTGTTCTGGTGGTATAGCCCATTCCGGTAGGTTCTGTGTGATTGTGCTTGTGACTACAGCTGTGAGGATCTTGTAATCTGTATTCAGCACCGCTATTGGCCTGTAGTTCTCTGGGTTCAGTTCGTCTCCCTTTTTGTAGATAAGGGTGATGGTGGCTTTGGTGTCTAACTGGCTTAGCTCCATGTTTCCCTGTAAGAATGCAATGGTGCTTTTATTCAGATATTCTTTGGCAGATGGTAATATTTTATATAAATACACAGGAATTCCGTCTTCTCCTGGAGCTTTCCATGGTGCTGTACGCTTCAGTACTGCACCTATTTTCTTCTCTAACTCTTCGGTGTTGGTCTGGGTGGATGTTTCATTAGCATTTGAAAATTTTTTCAGTTTTGAAAGCCATTTATTGAAAATAGGTGTTGGTGGGTTTTCTGTTTCTTTTTTGAAGACGTTTCTATAGTGGGATTCGATGGTGTCTAATTTTGGAGTCTTCCCTGTTGGTCTCGGTTCATCCAATACTCTTATTGATGGTGTTATCCAAAATTTGTGTCTGAGTTTCTGTTTTTCATGCCTAGTTTTTTGTTGTTCCAGGTTTACTCTCAACATTTTCAATCTTTCTTCAGTGGAGTTCAAGTATTGTTTAACTGTCATTTTCAATTTTTTTATTATTTTCATTTCTTCCAACAGAGGTCTATTCAGTTTGCCCCTGATTTGTAGGATTTTCTTTGCATTTTCCGCATGTCTCTCGAATTTTTTAACTTTTTTCTCGGTTTTTTTGTAAAGCGGGGTGTTAGTGCTGGATTTTTCTTCTTTCCTCAGTTCGTTTGTTATTAGTTTGCCGGCTGTGTAGATGGCATTTTTAATGGCAAGTCTCTTGAAATGTTCAGTTTTCCCTGATTCTTCCAAATCCTTGATTTTATTGTTAAGTATGGTATCGATTGCGACACGGATTCCTTCATCTTGGGGTCTTAGATAAAATCTTGAGAGTTTTTGCTTATTTCGGCCTGTTGATTTTAGGATTTTCTCGAATTTTTGACGTAGCATCGGGGTATTACCTTCGTATTGCTGTCTGGGAGGTTCCCCGAAGGCTTTTGCGGTTCTGTGTGGACTCTCCTCACGGATATTCGATGTATTGGGTTGAGAGGGAGGAGGCTCCTCCGCCAAAATGGTCTTCTGCATTTGTTGGGGCGGTGAAGTCACTGTTATTGTCGTCTTCGGAGAGATTGTTGGAAATTTTGTGGTGTTTTCTTGTTCTCTGATGTTATTTCCTCTGATTGCAGTTCTATATGGACCCTCCTCACGGGTATTCGATGTATTAGGTTGAGAGGAAGGAAGCTCCTCCACCAGAATTTCCTTCTGCACTTGTTGAGGTGGTGGGATCTCTGATATCGGCGTCTGGTGAGATATTGTTGGTAATTTTGTGGTGTTTTCTTGTTCTCTGATGTTATTTCCTCTGATTACAGTTCTATATGGACCCACCTCACGGGTATTCGGTGTATTAGGTTGAGAGGAAGGAAGCTCCTCCACCAGAATTTCCTTCTGCACTTGTTGAGGTAGTATAGTGGTGAGTATCCCCGCCTGTCACGCGGGAGACCGGGGTTCGATTCCCCGCAGGGGAGGATACTTTTTTGTGAAGATCATTCTATTTGTGATTCTGCAGTGCTCCGTTGCGGCATCCAGCTAGCAATTTGTTGCCTTCTGCAAGTCCTCGGTAGTATATTAAGCGTTTATTTTGTCATCTTACACTGCATACATTAAACTGTGTATCCCAGTAAAATGGCTAAACTATTGTAAACATTTTTACAAATAAATACTTCATCGGCTGTGCCGTTCGTCCGTCCACAGACAAAGGAGAATAAACACATATCTGTATATAACAAACAATGGTAAATACAATAACAAATATAAACATATATATAACATAAACAACAAGCAATATTTGTTATATGACTAGTTCTTATCTATCACAGGTAGTAGGTTCGTTCAGTCTTTTCATTAGTAGGTTGCTGGTTGAGACTGCCACGCTGTAGGTCGCGTGGTTGAGGAGATTTCTCATGCTCCGATTGGAAACCTGTAGTTTCTTCTTCATCATCTCACAGAACTGTTTATGTTCATCGGTCGCAATCAATTCGCCATAACATCCGACGACGAAAATTGACAACTTGACAGGGCATCTGTAGATTGCACCCAATTCTGTGACGATGTTGAGGTCTCGTGCGGTGTTTGACAGATTGAACTCTGTTATGTGATTCACAGAATTGACGGCATATCTAGTTCTTTTGAGGCGTTCTTGATTCCTCCAGTTCTGGATGTGGGAGACCGCTACTTCGATGATGAAGATTTCGCTAGGGTTCGTGAGTTTAACGAGGATATCTGGTCTGTTGTGATAAAGCCTCCTCTCAGTCAGAAACTTTTGTCCTGCCTGAATACTCACTTTCCTGTTGTTTGCCTCAAAATCCACTCTACACGTACTCTGTCCGAACTGGAGGTTCCTGATATAGTTATTCGGGGCTCTCAGACTCGTCAGCAGCGTTTTGAGTGTCCAATACACCACATTGTCATGCCGGGTGGTATATTCGTTGCTGATACATGAAGCAGAGACATGGTAAGCTGTTTCGTCATGGTTGCATCCTCTTCTGCATTTTCTTCTCGTTGGTAATGAGCCTAGCCCATGAAGTTGTTCCTCTGTAGCTGACATCAGCACTCCCCTCCTCCATGTATCTAAGTAGGGGGAAGAGTAGGCAGGGAAGGAGATGTTATTTCCCTCTTGATTTACGAGTTTGCCATAATGCATGTTCCTAGACCATTCCTCCTGTAGTCTCCTGTGGATAACCTCGATTATTCTTGTACTCGTATCCTTGCAGCATTTTTTGATGTTTTGCTCGTTTTGGACAGTCACACCATATTTCTCCAGGACGAACTCCATGTCGCTCAGGGGGTTTCTCCAGCCTGCTTTTTTCAGTTGTTCATAAGCTTTGCAACATTTTGTCATTTCCAGGTTTTTGGTCAAATAAAAACCTTTTTTGACAAAGCTAATTTCTGTCTGGTGTTCGACGGACCTTATTCCCAATCCCCCTTTTTTGATCGGCAAATAGACTGATGAATTCGAGGACGTCTTACCCTTCATCTTGTGTTGAATGAGTCTTTTGCGGATCAATGTATCAAGATCTCTGCAGCGTTTGAGGGTTGTACTTCGCTTTTCATCAGGGTACGCGTTGGCTGTCACATATACCACTGCTGGTACTGCTGTGGAATTTATGAGGTTTACCTTTTGGGTTGTTGTGAGGTCGGATTGCAGGATAGTGTCGATGTTTTCCTCTAGTTTTTCCTGAGCTCTCTCAAAATTTCGGGTGGTGTCGCGCTCCAGCTGTTCCAATCCAAGGTACTTATAGCCTTCTTTAACCAAAGGTAGGAAGGGGGTGTTGATTTCCTCATGTGGTCCGTGTGTAGCATCTCTGGAATATATGCCGCATTTGGCAGCATTTAACTCCAAGCCAATTTCCTTCAAGGCTATTGTTAGTTGCTCTGTTATCAACTTTATGCCGCTTTCTGTCGGAGAATGGCACTTGAAGTCGTCCATGAATGCTATTAGTTGGTGTTTTCCCTTGGTTTCCTTGCATATTTGTGGATTTGAGCGGATATGCAGTATGGCGCTTGCGATCATCAGTATGAAGAGGATTGGACTCATTGAGTCTCCTTGCAGTAGGCCTCTCTGAACTTTTATGGGCTTTGTTTTAATTTTGTCCAGCTGTACCCTGAGGGACCACAGTTTAACTGTTCTCTTAAGTAGGCATCTTATGTTTCTATGCAGGGGGAGGCAATCAATCAGCCTTTTGAGGCATCTGTGGTGCACGGAATCATAGGCCTTCTTTGCGTCATACCATGCTGAGTAGTTCTTGGTCCTGTTCAGTTTTGACTGTGCTGTTATGCTCTTATCCAGCAGGAGCCCATGGACCGTGCCCCAGATTTGATCTCTGGCCAGCTGTTCGGCAGGTATAGCGAAGTCAGGGAGTGAGCGTTTGATCATGCTTGTAATTACAGCAGTTGTTATCTTGTAATCTACGTTAAGCAGTGATATGGGTCGGTAATTGGCTGGGTTTGTCTCGTCCCCGCTTTTGTGCACCAAGATGACATTTGCACGGACATCTGGCTCATGCAGTTTCGTCTCGTTGTTGAGGAGTCTGGTCACTTGTCTTTTCAGGTAGTTTCGGGCTGCTGGCAGTACCTTGTAAATATATGCCGGTATTCGATCTTCCCCGGGGGCCTTCCATGGGGCTACGTTCTTTAGGATACCGTCAACTTCCTGTTCAATTTTGCTTCTCTCCAGCTGGTTTTCGTGTTTCGATTTTCTTGAGTGGCTTTTTAGTTCTCTCAGGAATTGGTTGAAAATGGGTGTTGAAGTATTTCCCCTTTCCTGGCGGTACAGATCTTGGAAGAAGTGCTCAGTGTTTTTAATTGTCAACTTACTTGTAGGCTTATTGTTGCTTTTCAAGGTTTCAATGGATGGCCTGCTCTGAAACCTCGCTCTGAGCTCGTTGATCTCGCCTCTCTTCCTCTGCTCCTCCAGCTTGGCCTCGAGAATTTTGGCTCTCTCTTCGGTGGACTTTATGTACTGCTTTGGGGTTAGTTTTAGCTTCTTCATCACCTTCACCTCCGTCATGAGTCTTCTACTCAGCTTTTCGCCCTTTTTTTCGACTATTTCGCGAGCATTCTTGATGTGATTGTTCAGCTTTTTTATTTTCTTCTCTGTTATCAGGTACTTTGGTCTGCGATGTTCATTTTTTCCCAGCACAGTCTTCCTCAACAAAATTCCAGCTATATAAATAGCGTTTTTTATACGCTTTCTCTTTTCGACCTCGTTATGTGTTTTATTTTCAATTTGAGTAATTTCTTCTTCGAGTATGTTGTTGATTTTCTCTGTTTTCGAAGAGTTTGTTGGCCTTAGGTGGAACTTTTTGATCTTTTCTTTACGATTCCCTATCGATTTGATCATTCTGTCGAACTTATTTCTTAAATTAACTGAGAATTCATCGTTTTCAGAAGCAACTTCGTCGGGGGGTGCGGAGTTTATATTTTGAACTTCGTCCCCAGGCGGTTGGTTAACCTCTGAATTTTGGTTAGATGTTCGACTTCTGAGTTGGTAATATGAATCGTACGATGTTGATGTTGTTGGTTCAGGTGAGTTGGTTGTTCTTGTTTCATCACCTGTAATATTTTCTTCTTGATTGTTTTGGATTTCTGTGTGTTCTGTTTGCTCCTGTGTATTGTTTGATGCAGCTGACCTTGCATTTGGCGTGTATTGTGTGTTGCCAGAGTGCTGTTCTGTAGGGGGCTCGAGTGAATTATTCCTCATATAATAAACGTCTGGATATTGTTCACGTAATTTTGTGGCAATTCCTTTGAGAGTTCTACCAGGAAAATCGTTCAATATGGCTTGGACCCTTTTTGTTACCTGTGTTTCCGTTCTTGAGGCGTAAGCACGAATCAATCTTTCTGTTTCCTCTTGACTCCATCTACTACTTACTGTACGTGTTTCTGTTTCACCACTGTTCTTTAGCTCTAGGTATTTCTTCTTTATGGCAGCTACTGATCTGGTTGGAATTTGCTGTTGGATGCTGTCGAAGTCCTCTTTGGTGAGCGTTCCATTTTTTAATCGCAGTCGTTGTTTGACTAGGTTTATTTCGTCCTCCTTCCAGGTTGACATAACCTCGAATTTATCTGCGACCGTCTTTCGCGAAACAGCCGACAAATAAGAACCGTCCAAATGATTTTTGCTATAGTACACACACTGACGGACAGTTTTTTCACACTTTGAGTCTTATAAACTGACAAAGATCCGGTGAAAAATAGAATTTCCGGACCCTGTTTCACAGCACTTGTTTACTTCGACTCGAGAGGTAGTATAGTGGTGAGTATCCCCGCCTGTCACGCGGGAGACCGGGGTTCGATTCCCCGCCGGGGAGGATACTTTTTTGTGAAGATCATTCTATTTGTGATTCTGCAGTGCTCCGTTGCCGCATCCAGCTAGCAATTTGTTGGCTTCTGCAAGTCCTCGGTAGTATATTTCTTTATTTGTTTCAGCTTCATACATCTCATAAAAATGTTACTTATGAAACTAACAATATTGTCGCTTTTCAGAGACATACCAGATGCCAGTCACCCCTAGTTGCCCGAGAGTGTTGACCTCTGCCTAGTCTGTGAGTATAGTACAAACATATATACATATAATACAAACAGTTTGTAAATAAGTTATTAGAATAAAATATACAGATATAAATATCACAATTACTTCTTGTCTATCACAGGTTTTCGTTCCCTACCACAGCTAGAGACTAAGGTGTTTAAGTAAAATGTTTGTTGTTGAGACCGCCACACTATACGAGCACTTATTGATTAATGATCTTATTTCAAAGTTTGTTAAACCCACTTTTGTTAGTAGTTTCTGAAAGTTTTTGTGCTCCTCGGTGTTCAGCACTTCTCCATAACAACCTAGTACAAATATGCCCAGATGTACAGGGCAATGGTACTGAGATTCCAGCTCGCCGACCAAGTTGAAGTCCCTGCCAACTGTTTCGCAGTTCGTGTGGTCGATGTTCTCCACGCCATTCACGGAGTATCTGGTCTTTTTTATTCTTTCCTGCGTCCTGATGTTCTGGACGTGAGCCACTGAAATTTCAAAAATGAAGATGACGTCTGGATTCGTGAATCTTACCATAATGTCTGGCTTATTATGGTGGATCTTCTTCTCCGTGTATGTATTGCCTCCTGCTCGCACTACGATCTTGCGTCCCCCAGTCTCGAAGGTAGGGTTGCACGATACCTTCCCAAACGGGAAATTGGCCAGGATCTCTTGAGGTGCACCTTGGTTGTGCAGGATGGACTTCAGGACCCAGTGGACGACGTAGTCGTGCCTAGTTGTGTAGGCGCCTATTATGCATCCGCTGCTCACATGGTATGCAGTTTCATTTGCCGTGTTGCATCGTCTACACTTTCTGGTTCTGCCTGCCGTCCCTCCAAGGCCGTGCAGCTGTTCTTCTGCAGCTGAATGCAGCAGGGAAAACCGCCAGTGGTCCATTAATGGGGATGTGTAAGAAGGAAAATCGATGTTTTTCTTCTCCTTCAGCACAACCCTCCCATAATGCATATCCTGGGACCATTCCATTTCGAGCTCTTGTTGAAATCTTGTGTGGATATGCTCCTTCACGAGTTTGCAGTTCTGTTTCATTTGTTCCTGCTGGTAAATTAAAGTTGGGCATTTATATTTGTTCATTACAAACTCGTGGTCGCTGATGGGGTTTCTCCACCCTGCCACCTTCAGCTCCTCATATCTCTTTCTTGTGGCATTTAAATCACTATGTGATTTAAGGTATATACCTCTCCGGGCCAGTTGGATTTCTGTCTCGACCTCTATGCTTTTAAGGGCCATGCCACCCCTACTGATTGGCAAATACACGTGGGCATTTGATGTTGTTCTACCCTTATGATTTTCTAAAGTTAAGATCTTTCTTATGGCCTTGTCCAAATCTCTACATCTTTTCAGTGTTCCACTCCTCTTTTCATCTGGGTAGATATTGCCAAATACATAGATGGCGCTAGGCACCGCAGCCGTGTTGAATAGATGGACCTTCTGCGGCACCGTGAGTTGGGATCGAAATATCTTCTCAGCTTCCTCTAGGATCTTCTCCTCAGCGATGTCGCAACTTCTTGCAGTGTCTCGTTCAAGTTGTTCCAGTCCGAGGTATTTGTACCCTTCGCGGATCTGGGGAAGGAAGGGAGCATCGTCCTCATCCCCATCGTCCACCCTGCAGTATCTTCCACATTTGCTTGTGTTCAAGACCAGCCCCATCTCCTCTCCACTCCTCCGCAACTCTTCAGTGACAATCTTCAAGGCCTTCTTCGTTTTTGTGTGGCATTTTATGTCGTCCATGAACGCTAATATGTCGAATTGTCCTCTGGTGTTCTTGATGACTTGTGGACTTGTTTTCAGATATTCAATAATGGATGCGCTCAGCAGTATGAACAGTAGGGGGCTTAATGAGTCGCCCTGGTATAAGCCTCTTTTTATGTAAATAGGAGCAGTCTTTTCCCTGCCGACTCTCACTCGTAAGGTCCAGAGCTCCATTACTGTTTTGAGGAGGCGCTTGATGTTTTGGTGGAGTGGTAGCACGCTTATCATCCTCCTTAATTGTCTATGGCTTATGCTGTCAAATGCCTTCTTAAAGTCGTACCAGGCAGAGTAGTGCTTGGCTCTGCTCAGTCGTGCTCTCTGGGTTAGGGACTTGTCGATCAACATTCCTTGTATGGTGCCCCAAACATTTTCCCTAGCAAGCTGCTCACTTGGTATTGCCCAGTCTGGCAGGTATTTCTGTAGCGTGTTTGTTATGACTCCAGTCAGTATTTTATAGTCGGTGTTTAGCAGCGCTATTGGGCGGTAATTTCCTGGGTCTTCGCTATCTCCCTTTTTGTGTATCAAGACAACTTCAGCCCTACAGTCAGGTTCTGCCATATTATGTTCACCTGCTATTGTAGTGTATATAAATCTCTGAAGGTAGGACTTTGCTGCTGGAATTATCTTGTAAAGGTATGTAGGGATGCCATCCTCACCTGGGGCCTTCCATGGAGCCGCTTTGGCTAGCACCTTCAGGGTCTGCTCGTTTATTTGAGTTTCCTGTAGTTGGTCCTGATACCTGTGTGGTGCTGTCTCTCTTTGAAATTTCGCTATCCACCTGTCGAGCGCTGGAGTGTTGGTCGTGCTCTCATTTTTTCTGTACAGGTCTGCATAGAATTTTTCAACGGCTTCTTTATTAGGTGGCTGAACTCTCTCTTTGGTGTTTATTAATTTGACGGACGGGTTTTCGCTAAATTTTCTCCTTAAGGTGTTAACTCGGTGTCTTAATTTTTGCTTATCAAGCTTTTGTTGTAGGAGTTCCGTCCTGTCTTCGAGCATTTTTAAATATTCGCTTGGAGTCATCTTGGTCTTCTTTATTCGCCGTGATTCTTCAATTAGGGGACGCCCAAAGGTACCTCCCTTCCACTTCAGGATCTTCTTTGCGTTGTCGATTCTATTGTTCAGTAGTCTGACCTTGTCTTCGGTGATTTTATAGTCTGGAGGGCCTGTTTTTTTCACGATATATTTCCTAAGCAAAATACCTGCCACGTATATCGCTTTCTTGATGTTTTTCCTCTGTTGAACTAGGTTAGTACAGTTTGTGGCAAAATGGTGGATGCGCTCCTGCAGTACGTGATTTACTAGTTGCAGACTTTTCTGGTTATTGGGTTTGAAAAGGAATTTATTTATTCTTGGCTTTGAGTTGCCTGTACTACGGAATATTTTGTGAAAGGCTTCCTTACAGGTTTTCAGCTCATCTTCATCAATTTGGACAGTATTTTCGGAACTGTGTTGATCCAATCCCTCTGGTGGGTGGGCTTCGTTGTTTACTTCAGGATCCTCTTCTGGGGGTGTTATGAGTGGGCTTTCGGGTTGGGCTGTGTCTGTATTTTGGGGGGACACCTGGGTTGTTCTATAGTAGATTTCGGGGTGGCCTTCTCGGAGCTTTGTTGCAATTGCCTTCTTCGTCCTACCGGGGAACAGATCGACGATACCGTCGATACGGGCGGATAATTGGGTCTCGGGTCTTGCAGCATATTCGTGGATGAGTCTGTTTATCTCCTCGTTTGACCATTTGTTTGTACGATTAGTGGGGTTAGGATTGTGCTTCAACTCCTTTTTTTTATGGCTGGAAGGGAACGAGCTGGTAAGCTCTCCTTGATGGCCTTATGGTCTTCTGCTGTTATTGGGCCATTTTTGTTAAGCAGATAGTTACGAACGATGTTAATTTCGTCGGGTTTCCAGGTGGACATAACCTCAGATGTGTCTTCAGCTGTTGTTTCGCTGTTCGAACGACTATTTTCACCATCCCACTTAATATGTGGTAGAAATCAATCTTGGGGATAGTTTAATACTATCGTGAGGCGTCCGTGAACTGTGATATAGGGTAAATTTCGAAAAATTTCACCAGGCACCTTTCACACACGCGTAAAAAACGTAGTATAGTGGTGAGTATCCCCGCCTGTCACGCGGGAGACCGGGGTTCGATTCCCCGCCGGGGAGGATACTTTTTTGTGAAGATCATTCTATTTGTGATTCTGCAGTGCTCCGTTGCGGCATCCAGATAGCAATTTGTTGCCTTCTGCAAGTCCTCGGTAGTATATTAAGCGTTTATTTTGTCATCTTACACTGCATACATTAAACTGTGTATCCTAGTAAAATGGCTAAACTATTGTAAACATTTTTACAAATAAATACTTCATCGGCTGTGCCGTTCGTCCGTCCACAGACAAAGGAGAATAAACACATATCTGTATATAACAAACAATGGTAAATACAATAACAAATATAAACATATATATAACATAAACAACAAGCAATATTTGTTATATGACTAGTTCTTATCTATCACAGGTAGTAGGTTCGTTCAGTCTTTTCATTAGTAGGTTGCTGGTTGAGACTGCCACGCTGTAGGTCGCGTGGTTGAGGAGATTTCTCATGCTCCGATTGGAAACCTGTAGTTTCTTCTTCATCATCTCACAGAACTGTTTATGTTCATCGGTCGCAATCAATTCGCCATAACATCCGACGACGAAAATTGACAACTTGACAGGGCATCTGTAGATTGCACCCAATTCTGTGACGATGTTGAGGTCTCGTGCGATGTTTGACAGATTGAACTCTGTTATGTGATTCACAGAATTGACGGCATATCTAGTTCTTTTGAGGCGTTCTTGATTCCTCCAGTTCTGGATGTGGGAGACCGCTACTTCGATGATGAAGATTTCGCTAGGGTTCGTGAGTTTAACGAGGATATCTGGTCTGTTGTGATAAAGCCTCCTCTCAGTCAGAAACTTTTGTCCTGCCTGAATACTCACTTTCCTGTTGTTTGCCTCAAAATCCACTCTACACGTACTCTGTCCGAACTGAAGGTTCCTGATATAGTTGTTCGGGGCTCTCAGACTCGTCAGCAGCGTTTTGAGTGTCCAATACACCACATTGTCATGCCGGGTGGTATATTCGTTGCTGATACATGAAGCAGAGACATGGTAAGCTGTTTCGTCATGGTTGCATCCTCTTCTGCATTTTCTTCTCGTTGGTAATGAGCCTAGCCCATGAAGTTGTTCCTCTGTAGCTGACATCAGCACTCCCCTCCTCCATGTATCTAAGTAGGGGGAAGAGTAGGCAGGGAAGGAGATGTTATTTCCCTCTTGATTTACGAGTTTGCCATAATGCATGTTCCTAGACCATTCCTCCTGTAGTCTCCTGTGGATAACCTCGATTATTCTTGTACTCGTATCCTTGCAGCATTTTTTGATGTTTTGCTCGTTTTGGACAGTCACACCATATTTCTCCAGGACGAACTCCATGTCGCTCAGGGGGTTTCTCCAGCCTGCTTTTTTCAGTTGTTCATAAGCTTTGCAACATTTTGTCATTTCCAGGTTTTTGGTCAAATAAATACCTTTTTTGACAAAGCTAATTTCTGTCTGGTGTTCGACGGACCTTATTCCCAATCCCCCTTTTTTGATCGGCAAATAGACTGATGAATTCGAGGACGTCTTACCCTTCATCTTGTGTTGAATGAGTCTTTTGCGGATCAATGTATCAAGATCTCTGCAGCGTTTGAGGGTTGTACTTCGCTTTTCATCAGGGTACGCGTTGGCTGTCACATATACCACTGCTGGTACTGCTGTGGAATTTATGAGGTTTACCTTTTGGGTTGTTGTGAGGTCGGATTGCAGGATAGTGTCGATGTTTTCCTCTAGTTTTTCCTGAGCTTTCTCAAAATTTCGGGTGGTGTCGCGCTCCAGCTGTTCCAATCCAAGGTACTTATAGCCTTCTTTAACCAAGGGTAGGAAGGGGGTGTTGATTTCCTCATGTGGTCCGTGTGTAGCATCTCTGGAATATATGCCGCATTTGGCAGCATTTAACTCCAAGCCAATTTCCTTCAAGGCTATTGTTAGTTGCTCTGTTATCAACTTTATGCCGCTTTCTGTCGGAGAATGGCACTTGAAGTCGTCCATGAATGCTATTAGTTGGTGTTTTCCCTTGGTTTCCTTGCATATTTGTGGATTTGAGCGGATATGCAGTATGGCGCTTGCGATCATCAGTATGAAGAGGATTGGACTCATTGAGTCTCCCTGCAGTAGGCCTCTCTGAACTTTTATGGGCTTTGTTTTGATTTTGTCCAGCTGTACCCTGAGGGACCACAGTTAAACTGTTCTCTTAAGTAGGCTTCTTATGTTTCTATGCAGGGGGAGGCAATCAATCAGCCTCTTGAGGCATCTGTGGTGCACGGAATCATAGGCCTTCTTTGCGTCATACCATGCTGAGTAGTTCTTGGTCCTGTTCAGTTTTGACTGTGCTGTTATGCTCTTATCCAGCAGGAGCCCATGGACCGTGCCCCAGATTTGATCTCTGGCCAGCTGTTCGGCAGGTATAGCGAAGTCAGGGAGTGAGCGTTTGATCATGCTTGTAATTACAGCAGTTGTTATCTTGTAATCTACGTTGAGCAGTGATATGGGTCGGTAATTGGCTGGGTTTGTCTCGTCCCCGCTTTTGTGCACCAAGATGACAGTTGCACGGACATCTGGCTCATGCAGTTTCGTCTCGTTGTTGAGGAGTCTGGTCACTTGTCTTTTCAGGTAGTTTCGAGCTGCTGGCAGTACCTTGTAAATATATGCCGGTATTCGATCTTCCCCGGGGGCCTTCCATGGGGCTACGTTCTTTAGGATACCGTCAACTTCCTGTTCAATTTTGCTTCTCTCCAGCTGGTTTTCGTGTTTAGATTTTCTTGAGTGGCTTTTTAGTTCTCTCAGGAATTGGTTGAAAATGGGTGTTGAAGTATTTCCCCTTTCCTGGCGGTACAGATCTTGGAAGAAGTGCTCAGTGTTTTTAATTGTCAACTTACTTGTAGGCTTATTGTTGCTTTTCAAGGTTTCAATGGATGGCCTGCTCTGAAACCTCGCTCTTAGCTCGTTGATCTCGCCTCTCTTCCTCTGCTCCTCCAGCTTGGCCTCGAGAATTTTGGCTCTCTCTTCGGTGGACTTTATGTACTGCTTTGGGGTTAGTTTTAGCTTCTTCATCACCTTCACCTCCGTCATGAGTCTTCTACTCAGCTTTTCGCCCTTTTTTTCGACTATTTCGCGAGCATTCTTGATGTGATTGTTCAGCTTTTTTATTTTCTTCTCTGTTATCAGGTACTTTGGTCTGCGATGTTCATTTTTTCCCAGCACAGTCTTCCTCAACAAAATTCCAGCTATATAAATAGCGTTTTTTATACGCTTTCTCTTTTCGACCTCGTTATGTGTTCTACTTTCAATTTGAGTAATTTCTTCTTCGAGTATGTTGTTGATTTTCTCTGTTTTCGAAGAGTTTGTTGGCCTTAGGTGGAACTTTTTGATCTTTTCTTTACGATTCCCTATCGATTTGATCATTCTGTCGAACTTCTGTCTTAAATTAACTGAGAATTCATCGTTTTCAGAAGCAACTTCGTCGGGGGGTGCGGAGTTTATATTTTGAACTTCGTCCCCAGGCGGTTGGTTAACCTCTGAATTTTGGTTAGATGTTCGACTTCTGAGTTGGTAATATGAATCGTACGATGTTGATGTTGTTGGTTCAGGTGAGTTGGTTGTTCTTGTTTCATCACCTGTAATATTTTCTTCTTGATTGTTTTGGATTTCTGTGTGTTCTGTTTGCTCCTGTGTATTGTTTGATGCAGCTGACCTTGCATTTGGCGTGTATTGTGTGTTGCCAGAGTGCTGTTCTATAGGGGGCTCGAGTGAATTATTCCTCACATAATAAACGTCTGGATATTGTTCACGTAATTTTGTGGCGATTCCTTTGAGAGTTCTACCAGGAAAATCGTTCAATATGGCTTGGACCCTTTTTGTTACCTGTGTTTCCGTTCTTGAGGCGTAAGCACGAATCAATCTTTCTGTTTCCTCTTGACTCCATCTACTACTTACTGTACGTGTTTCACCATTGTTTTTTAGCTCTAGGTATTTCTTCTTTATGGCAGCTACTGATCTGGTTGGAATTTGTTGTTGGATGTTGTCGAAGTCCTCTTTGGTGAGCGTTCCATTTTTTAATCGCAGTCGTTGTTTGACTAGGTTTATTTCGTCCTCCTTCCAGGTTGACATAACCTCGAATTTATCTGCGACCGTCTTTCGCGAAACAGCCGACAAATAAGAACCGTCCAAGTGATTATTGCTATATTACACACACTGACGGACAGTTTTTCCACACTTTGAGTCTTATAAACTGACAAAGATCCGGTGAAAAATAGAATTTCCGGACCCTGTTTCACAGCACTTGTTTACTTCGACTCGAGAGGTAGTATAGTAGTCGGTAGTAGTAGTATAGTGGTGAGTAGTATAGTGGTGAGTATCCCCGCCTGTCACGCGGGAGACCGGGGTTCGATTCCCCGCCGGGGAGGATACTTTTTTGTGAAGATCATTCTATTTGTGATTCTGCAGTGCTCCGTTGCGGCATCCAGCTAGCAATTTGTTGCCTTCTGCAAGTCCTCGGTAGTATAGTGGTGAGTATCCCCGCCTGTCACGCGGGAGACCGGGGTTCGATTCCCCGCCGGGGAGGATACTTTTTTGTGAAGATCATTCTATTTGTGATTCTGCAGTGCTCCGTTGACGCATCCAGCTAGCAATTTGTTGCCTTCTGCAAGTCCTCGGTAGTATAGTGGTGAGTATCCCCGCCTGTCACGCGGGAGACCGGGGTTCGATTCCCCGCCGGGGAGGATACTTTTTTGTGAAGATCATTCTATTTGTGATTCTGCAGTGCTCCGTTGCCGCATCCAGCTAGCAATTTGTTGCCTTCTGCAAGTCCTCGGTAGTATATTTTCTTTATTGGTTTCAGTCTCATACATTTCAAAATATATTTAATATACAATGTCATTTATGAAACTAAACTATTTATCCGTTTGTTACAGGAAACTTCCCTCGACGACGTTCCTCGCCGTCAGGTGGATCGGTGTCTACTCTATATCACAGATTTGTAAGTATCATGAATATACAGATATGTGTATATATTCCCCGCCGGGGAGGATACTTTTTTGTGAAGATCATTCTATTTGTGATTCTGCAGTGCTCCGTTGCGGCATCCAGCTAGCAATTTGTTGCCTTCTGCAAGTCCTCGGTAGTATATATATTTCTTTATTGGCTTCAGTTTCATACATTGCAAATTATAATCTATAAAATGTTACTTATGAAACTAATATTGCACCGTTATTTACAGGGAACGCACGACCGATGACGTTCGGCCCCCCTTGGATAGACAGGGGCGCCTGATATCACAGGATTAGGTAAGTATATCACAGCATCTTGTATGTAGAATGTACAAGTATAAACATAAATACTAGTATAAAATTAACACAACTATTTACACATTGCAACTATTAAACAATAAACGATGTCAACAAATAAAATCTCGCTAAAGTACACAGTTTTATTTCCCTGTCGTAGAACTTATTAGGAACTTAGATGTTTCAAAATAATATTGCTCGTGGAAACAGCAACACTGTAGGAGCTTTTATTGATTAGTATTTTAATGCCTAAATTACTTAAGCCCATATTGGCCAGCAATTTTTTGAAGTTCTTGTGCTCCTCCGTGTTCACTATTTCCCCAAAGCAACCAACCACGAATATGCCCAGATGTACGGGGCAATTGTAGGAAGATCGGAGCTCTCCGACAAGGTGTTGGTCTCTATCCACCTCATCTACATTTCGGTGGTCTATATGTATGGAGCCATTTATTGCGTACCTTGTCCTCTTGATTTTTTCCTGGAGTCGATAATTCTGCAGATGTGCAACTGAAACTTCAAGTACAATTATCTCTTCGGGATCGTACAAGTGCACGAAGATGTCGGGCTTATTATGGTGTAATCGCTTTTCAGTAAGTATTTTTCCTCCTGCTCTTATTTCCACTCTTCTTGTGCCCGTGAAGTCCACAGAGAGGGAGGCTTTACCGAACTGAAGTTGAATGTTTTCAGGGGCATTAAGGCCGCTTAGCAGCGACCTGAGGAGCCAGTGAACCACATAATCATGTCTGGAGTTATAGGCATCTTGAATGCAGGCACTGCTAACGTGGTATGCAGTCTCTGTCTGGTTGCAACCTCTTCTGCATGTTCTTCTTCTTCCTGGGATGGATCCTAGGCCGTGGATCTGTTCCTCCGCTGCACTATGCAAGAGGGAAAACCTCCACCCATCCATTAATGGGGACATGTAGGCAGGTACCTCGATGTTGGTTTCTTCTTTTGTGAATACTTTCCCATAGTGCATGTTTCTTACCCAGCTTTCCTGAAGTTGTTTGTGGAAAGTTTCCTCTATGTATTTCTTCAATATACTACAGTTCTTCCTTATATTTTCAGCAGTACATGTAATAGCTGGGCATCTATATTTTGTTATAACAAACTCATGGTCGCCTAGGGGATTTCTCCATCCGCCTTTTTGTAGGGCTTCGTAGTTCTCTTTTGCCTTCTTCATATCCGGGTGTGATCTTATATATATTCCCTTTCTTACCATATGGACTTCCGTTTCGACCTCCACTGATTTTAAGCCTATCCCTCCTTTGGTGTTCGGGAGGTATACGTGGTCGTTTGATGTTGTTCTCCCCTTGATGTTTTCGTTAACGAGAATTTTCCGAATATCTTTGTCGATGTCACGGCATTTCTTTAGAGTAGTCGCCCTTTTTTTCTCGGGGTACAGGTTTCCCATGATATAGATTATACTGGGCACAACAGTGGTATTGAACAACTGGGTCTTTTGTGGTGTTGTTAACGCGGACTTGAATATTTCTTCAGTTGTTCGTATTGTTTTCTCTCTCACTGTTTCGTAGTTTGTGTTTGTGTCCCTCTCCAGTTGCTCTATTCCCAAGTATTTGTACCCGTTTTTTATGGCTGGTAGGAAGGATGTTTCTTCTTCCTCGTCCGGCTCCGCCATTCTACTATATATTCCACACTTCTCTTTATTCAGTCTGAGGCCTAGTTCGACTGCACTCCGCTCAAGTTCTTGGGTTAGGGTTTTTAGTCCCTTTTTCGATGAAGTGTGGAATTTTAGATCGTCCATGAATGCTATCATGTCGAACTTTCCGCAAGTGTCTCTTATTACCCTCTTGTTGGTTTTCACGTGATGTAGTACACTTGCGGTAAGCAGGATGAAAAGTAATGGGCTGATTGTATCGCCTTGGTACATCCCCCGCTTGATGTAGATGGGGTTGGTTCTGGTTTTTCCTACTCTCACCCTTATGGACCACTGTGTCAGGAGTGTCCTCAGAAGGTTCCTCACCTTGGCATTCAGGGGAAGAACTCCTATCAGTCTTTTCAGTTGTTGGTGACTGATGGAATCGTAGGCTTTCTGAAAATCATACCACGCGGAATAGTGTTTTTTCCGGGACATGCGTGCTCGCTGCGTGATTGATTTGTCAATCAGAAGCCCCTGGATGGTCCCCCATACATTTTTCCTTGTATAGTATAGTGGTGAGTATCCCCGCCTGTCACGCGGGAGACCGGGGTTCGATTCCCCCAGTATCCCCGCCTGTCACGCGGGAGACCGGGGTTCGATTCCCCGCCGGGGAGGATACTTTTTTGTGAAGATCATTCTATTTGTGATTCTGCAGTGCTCCGTTGCGGCATCCAGCTAGCAATTTGTTGCCTTCTGCAAGTCCTCGGTAGTATAGTGGTGAGTATCGCCGCCTGTCACGCGGGAGACCGGGGTTCGATTCCCCGCCGGGGAGGATACTTTTTTGTGAAGATCATTCTATTTGTGATTCTGCAGTGCTCCGTTGCGGCATCCAGCTAGCAATTTGTTGCCTTCTGCAAGTCCTCGGTAGTATATCTTTCATGTACTCAGCTTCATACATAACATTACAAAAACATTACTTATGAAACCAGTAATACACCGTCAAGTATAGTGGATACTAACTTTTAAAACCTAGAATTAAGTCATTACATAGAATTAAGTTGCTATATAGTTGTTAATTAAAATTAAACTGTACATGTAATAAATAAATAAATAAAATTGAAACATATCACAGACTCTTTTTTTCCTACATTATCTTATACCCAAATGCCTAATTAAGATATTACTCGTAGACACTGCCACACTATATGCACACTTATTGATCATAATTTGAGTGTCTAAGTTGTTAAGACATAGTTTTTGTTTCAACAAGTTCAAAAATATTTTGTGCTCCCCTGTCACCATTATCTCTCCATAGCATCCCACCACAAATATGCCTAAGTGAACTGGACAGTTGTAAATTTTTTCAAGCTCACTCACTAAATTCATATCCCTACTCACATCGCCAATATTCCTATTATCAACCTCAACTACACCATTCACCGAGTATCTAGTTCTTTTGATACGCTCTTGAAGTTTGACATTTTGCACATGGGACACTGCCACTTCCAATATAATGATCTCCTTTGGGTTGTCTAGGATGATCATGACATCGGGTTTATTGTGGTGTAGTTTCTTTTCGGTTAGAATCTTGCTACCAGCTCTGATAGAAATGCTTCTATTTCCGTTATCAAAATTGATGTTCAGGGTAGCTTTTCCAAATTGGAGTTCTGAACCACATTCATTTGGGGCTTTTAGGCTCTTGAGTAGCGTCTTCAATAACCAGTGCACCACATTGTCGTGTCTTGTGATGTAAGCATTTGTAATACATGCACTACTAACATGATAGGCTGTTTCCACGCTGTCACATCCTCTTCGACATCTGGTTCTTCTTCCTGGGATAGCACCGAGGCCATGAAGCTGTTCCTCCGCAGCACTGTGCAAAAGTGAGTACCTCCAACTGTCCATGTGCGGTGATGAATAAGCAGGAAAGAGAATACTATCTCTCTCACCGACAATAACTCTCCCATAGTGCATATTCTGTCCCCATTCCTTCTCAAGTTGTTCATGATGTTTCTTCTCTATATGGGCTTGCAATGTTTTGCAGCATTTTCCCATATTTTCATAATTATACTGCAACTCCGGGCATTCATACTTTTCCACAACGAAGTCACGGTCACTCAGTGGGTTTCTCCATCCGGCTCGTTGTAACGCCTTGAATAGTTCTTTCGCCTCTTTCATATCTGGGTGGGTATCAATATATAAGCCCTTTCTTACAAAGTGGATTTCCGCTTCTAGTTCAATCGACCTTAGCCCCATACCGCCTTTATGTTGTGGCAGGTATACATGTGCATTTGATGTAGTTTTGCCTTTGATGTTTTTGGAAACTAGTATTTTCCGCACTTCCGTATCCAAATCTCTACACTTTCGAAGACTCGTCGCCCTCTTCTCATCGGTGTACATATTGCCCATTACATAGTTTGCGCTTGGAACCACTGTTGAGTTGTACAATGCCACTTTCTGAGCTGTAGTCAATGGGGTGTTAAATATTTCATCAGACAACAATTTCACTTTTTCTTGTACTCTGTCGAAGTTGGTTACATTATCTCTTTCCAGTTGATCCAGCCCCAAATACCGGTATCCATCCCTAACCTCAGGTAAGAACATGCCATCATCATCCTCCTCAGCATCCATTCTAGTTCTACTGTATGATCCACACTTTTCTGCATTTAGTGTAAGGCCCAACTCTCTAGCACTCTTCTCCAACTCACGAGTTATGGTCTTCAACCCAATTTTTGTTGCTGAATGGCATTTTATATCATCCATAAAAGCCATTATGTTAAAATTTCCTTTCGTGTACTTATTCACACTTCTATTCGTTTTTATGTGATCTATGATGCTAGCTGTTAATAGGATGAACAGAAGCGGACTTATTGAGTCACCCTGGTATACTCCCCTTTTTACATAAATCGGATTTGTTAGGTTCTTTCCGACTCTCACCCGGATGGACCATTGTTGCATAGAGATCTTCAGCAATTTTTTTATGTTTTTATGTAAAGGTAGAGTACCTATAAGTCTCTTTAGTTGTGTATGGCTGATTGAGTCATAGGCCTTGGTGAAATCATACCATGCTGAATGATTGGTTTTTCTTCTCATTCTTGCTGTTTGAGTTATTGCCTTGTCAATCAGCATTCCCTGCACTGTACCCCACACTTTCGCTCTAGCAAGTTGTTCACTAGGTATGGCCCATTGAGGTAAGTCATTCATTAGTATTTTTGTTATTGTAGATGTTAAAATTTTGTAATCCGTATTTAGAAGTGCTATTGGTCGATAATTGGAGGGATCAGATTCATTGCCTTTTTTATAAACAAGTATTATCTGTGCCCTACAGTCTTTTTCTTCAAGTTGTTGATTATTTCTCAGTGCATCCATTACAAAGTTCAACAGGAAATGTTTTGCAGCAGGGAGAATTTTGTATAGGTAATTGGGTATATAGTCCTCGCCAGGGGATTTCCATGGGGATGTTTGCCTAAGTGCTTCGTTGAATAAATTTTCCACGTATGTGCTATCAATTTGGTTGTCATATATCTTATTTGTTGTTTGTTTTTGATATTTACCCAACCATTTATTCAGGCAAGGTGTTTGTCCTGTTTTATGTTCCTCCCTGTATAGTTCCGAGAAGAATTTTTCCACAACTCCTAAGTCTCGAGGATGTACCTGTCTACTTTGTTTTAGGATTCTTATTGATGGTGTATCTCTGAATTTTGACCTAAGTTCAGACACTTCATGCCTTCTCTTTTGTTGTTCTAATTGGTTTTCCAGTACTTTAATGCGGTCTTGATTACAAATTATGTATTGTTTCGGCTTCATTTTGAATTTTCTGATGAGTCTTGCTTCTGTCCTCAACTGTTTGCTGAAATTTCCACCTTTCCATGTCATAATCCTCCTGGCATTTTCATTATGACATTTTAATTTCTCTATTTTGGCCTGGGTCACGAGATACTTGGGTTTATTGTTCTCGCTATTGATCAAGGTTTTCCTCAGCAATTTACCTGCAACATAAATGGCATTTTTACATTTTCTACGCTTGATGTTATTTTTAATATTTTCTTGCTCTATTTGGTGGATGCGCTGTTCCAGTATTAAGTTGATCAATCTAACATAGATTTCGTTTCCTTTTCTCAAGAAAAATTTCCTTATCTTGAATTTTTTGTCACCGGTATTAGACAATAATTTATTAAATTCAGCTTCCAAGTTGGTCAGGATTGTTTTTTCATGATCTGTAAGGCTTTTGTTATCGTTGTTGTCATCTTGTGTTTGGCAATTTTCTTGTACATTAGGTTCGCTTCCAAGGTTGTTCTCCTGTACCTGTTCCTGGAGTCTATTATCCGTATTTTCCCTCTCGAGAATAGGTTCAACATCAAGTTCTTCGACTGTAGATTCGTCGGTGGAGGTTTCTTCGAATCTGGCTCTTCCATAATAAATTTCAGGATATGTGTCACGCAATTTAGTGGCTATTGCTTTTTCAGTTCTTTCAGGAAATAGGTGTTTAATTTGTTTGATTTTTTCAGCTATCTGTGCTTCATTTCTACTGGAATATTCTCTAAGCAGTCTTTTGAGTTCTTCGTTGGACCACTTGTTTACCTTGGATGTTCTGTTGGGATTGTTTTTGATTTCCAAACATTTTTTTTTGATAGCTGGTAAGGATCGATTGGGAAGTTGTTGTTTCAGGGTCTGATGGTCTTCGGTAGTTACTGGACCTGTTGTTCTTTCCAAGAATCTGCGAACAATTTCAATTTCTTCTGGTTTCCACGTTGACATAACCTCAAATTTGAGATCACAACAGATAGTCGTTGTTTGGTCGGCAGCACGATTCCGGTGAATTATCAATTTTAAAAAGAATCTATTTAGAATCGTTTTGTATACTACTGTATGCACTCACAGGCCGAAAACTCAAGTAAATTTAAAATTTTCTGGAGCCCTTCCTACGCGTACAAAATAAATAGGTAGTATATCGGTAGTATAGTGGTGAGTATCCCCGCCTGTCACGCGGGAGACCGGGGTTCGATTCCCCGCCGGGGAGGATACTTTTTTGTGAAGAACATTCTATTTGTGATTCTGCAGTGCTCCGTTGCCGCATCCAGCTAGCAATTTGTTGCCTTCTGCAAGTCCTCGGTAGTATAGTGGTGAGTATCCCCGCCTGTCACGCGGGAGACCGGGGTTCGATTCCCCGCCGGGGAGGATACTTTTTTGTGAAGATCATTCTATTTGTGATTCTGCAGTGCTCCGTTGCCGCATCCAGCTAGCAATTTGTTGCCTTCTGCAAGTCCTCGGTAGTATAGTGGTGAGTATCCCCGCCTGTCACGCGGGAGACCGGGGTTCGATTCCCCGCCGGGGAGGATACTTTTTTGTGAAGATCATTCTATTTGTGATTCTGCAGTGCTCCGTTGCCGCATCCAGCTAGCAATTTGTTGCCTTCTGCAAGTCCTCGGTAGTATAGTGGTGAGTATCCCCGCCTGTCACGCGGGAGACCGGGGTTCGATTCCCCGCCGGGAAGGATACTTTTTTGTGAAGAACATTCTATTTGTGATTCTGCAGTGCTCCGTTGCGGCATCCAGCTAGCAATTTGTTGCCTTCTGCAAGTCCTCGGTAGTATAGTGGTGAGTATCCCCGCCTGTCACGCGGGAGACCGGGGTTCGATTCCCCGCCGGGGAGGATACTTTTTTGTGAAGATCATTCTATTTGTGATTCTGCAGTGCTCCGTTGCCGCATCCAGCTAGCAATTTGTTGGCTTCTGCAAGTCCTCGGTAGTATAGTGGTGAGTATCCCCGCCTGTCACGCGGGAGACCGGGGTTCGATTCCCCGCCGGGAAGGATACTTTTTTGTGAAGATCATTCTATTTGTGATTCTGCAGTGCTCCGTTGCGGCATCCAGCTAGCAATTTGTTGCCTTCTGCAAGTCCTCGGTAGTATAGTGGTGAGTATCCCCGCCTGTCACGCGGGAGACCGGGGTTCGATTCCCCGCCGGGGAGGATACTTTTTTGTGAAGAACATTCTATTTGTGATTCTGCAGTGCTCCGTTGCCGCATCCAGCTAGCAATTTGTTGCCTTCTGCAAGTCCTCGGTAGTATAGTGGTGAGTATCCCCGCCTGTCACGCGGGAGACCGGGGTTCGATTCCCCGCCGGGGAGGATACTTTTTTGATAAGATCATTCTATTTGTGATTCTGCAGTGCTCCGTTGCCGCATCCAGCTAGCAATTTGTTGCCTTCTGCAAGTCCTCGGTAGTATAGTGGTGAGTATCCCCGCCTGTCACGCATTCGATGACCAGCCTCCGAGCCGTCAACATCTACCTGTACAGACCGACCGATGCGCCTCAGGCAACGTCCGTAACAAAATTTTCTAAAGTGAATAGTGCTTATAGACTAGAAAAGAGTGAATTAAAATAGTGCAACAAAAACAGTGTACAAAACCATCTCTCCGCGCGTTAAAAATCGCGCCGGAACTCGGAAATCCCATGGCTACAAACAGCCTAAAAAGGCATCAAGACGAAATAATGGACCCCCCCGAGGTACCTAATCAAGAAAATCGAGTGCTCGAAAACAAACGACTACGTGTGTACGACAGCGACCAATCGGGATTCAGCCACCCGATAACAAACAAATTACCCGAAAAACCGATGCCGCAGAAAGTGACAATAAAAAATCGATTTAATCCAATCAGCGATGAAGATTTCGAACAGGAAGGCGAAAACCAGAATATCAATAAGACAACCAAACCGAAAAAACCACCACCAATCGTTATACATGGCACCCTCGACTACCCGAAAGAAACAATAAATATAATAAAATCCTATACTACTGGAAAATTCCATATAAAACATGGTAAGAACACAACCAACATCCATTTTGAAAGAGTCGAAGACTACCTCAAAATGAAAAATTATTACGTTGAAGCAGGCCAACAATTTCACACATACACACTTAAAAACGAAAAAACACATGCATTCATCCTAAGAGGATTGGGAAAAAACCCGGACACACAAGAAATTCTGGACGAAATGAGAGAAAAACACAGCCTACCGGCAAAAGCCATATATAAAATGAAAGGAACCAAACAAACAACGTTCTTGGTGATAACTAACAACTCAGTGAAGCTGAAAAATTTAGAAAAGGATGTGAAGTATTTAGACCACACCGCCGTATCTTGGGACAGATACAGTTCCAATAAGCAGATGATTCAATGTCACCGTTGCCAGCAATGGGGCCACGCTACATCTAATTGCTACGGAGCTATAGCATGCCTAAAATGCGCACAAAATCACCTTACAAAAGACTGCCCAAAAGAAAAAACGATGCCCGCGAAATGCATCAACTGTGGAATGGACCATCCAGCAAACAATGTCACGTGTAACGCCTACCTCAACATTATACAAAAGAGAGCAGAAAAAAGCCATCACTACGTCCCCAGACACGTGGAAGATTCACAGAAGCCCCAATGCCCACATCCAACATATGGGAACAAAGAAAGAAGACAGAAGAACAAAGAAAACTGGCAACTCAGACAGAAAAACCAACACCCCTGGAGAATCGATCATCACCGAACGCAAACAACGGTATACCAAACACTTTTTTCGATATACAAAACGAATTTGATAAACTTAACAAACATATTAACATCATGAAATTTCTAGAATCTTTG
Organism: Adalia decempunctata; assembly: GCA_951802165.1. Taxonomy (NCBI): domain Eukaryota; kingdom Metazoa; phylum Arthropoda; class Insecta; order Coleoptera; family Coccinellidae; genus Adalia; species Adalia decempunctata. The sequence goes on along the minus strand of OX637696.1, from coordinate 22,921,472 downwards.
AAAACACTCAATAATAATTTAGATAGCACAATAGACCCAACCGCAAAATTCCAAATCATATTTCAGTTCTTTAATAACTTAACTTCTCATGGATTTTAAGCTAAATTTGGCCTCCTGGAACGCAAACGGTGTTCGTAGAAAACACTTAGAACTCTCTAATTTCCTTAAGACCAATAAAATCGATATAATGCTACTCAACGAGCTAAAACTCAAACCATCAGAGAAATTCTACCTGAAAGGCTACCATGTTTTACGACAAGATCGTAAAAATGGAGACGGGTTCGGCGGAGTCGCCATTGCTATAAAGGACAACATCCCTTATAATACCTTACCCTCAATAAATTCAACCATCGAATCTGTAGGCATCCGTCTAGGTAACATATCTATAATAGCAGCGTATAATAGACCCTCCAACAATTTCAGAGTATCTTGTCTGAAAGAGCTTCTCCGCAACAATAAAACAATCCTTGTAGGCGACTTAAACGCAAGGCACGAATTATGGAATTGCTACTCAAGGAATAGAAATGGAAATACCCTGCTCGAATTCCTGGAATCCAACAGTGACTGTAACCTAGACTTCACCGATAAGCCAACTCATTATCCTACCAATAACAGCACCCCTAGTACAATAGACATTATTGTCACTAGGAACATTACGAACATTTCGAACCCTGAATCGCTACCTCAGCTCCCATCAGACCACAACCCCATCGTTTTTTCAACCGTTGCGAAAAATATAGTTGAGATTCCAAATAAACTAGTGTTCGACTATTCCAACACTAATTGGAACACCTTTCGCCAACTAATAGATAAGAAAATAGAAATCCACAATAACATCAACAACACTGACACAATCGAATTAGAAATAAAAAAATTCAATGAAGCCATAACCTTTGCTAGAAGAAAAACCACTATCAGAGTACCGATAAAAATATTCCCAGACAAACTTCCTGAACATATCATCGACCTGATCAAAGTTAGAAACAGAGTCAGAAAAAATTGGCAAACGAACAGAATGAACAATGACAGAGAACTTATGGACGAATTGACCAAAGACATTAGGGACCAGATAACCATATATCGAAACGAACAATGGGCTGATAAAATTTCAAAACTCAATCCTCGAGATAACTCCCTCTGGAGAACAACCAAACTACTCAAAAGGAAACGCAACTCCATTCCCACACTCATTCAAAACTCAACTTCCTGCGAAACCGAAACGGAAAAAACAGAAGTCCTCGCAGAAAATTATAAAAAAGTACAAGCTTCCCAACCCGACGATCAAGAGCATTTAGAAATAAAAAACATTGTTACGGAATACCTTCTAGCAAACGCGAACATCAAACCAAGCAGCAAAAACCTTACTAATCCCACCGAAATAAGATCACTGCTAAAAAATTTGGCTAATAACAAAGCACCCGGTATAGACGAAATAGATACGAAACTCATCAAAAACTTGCCCAAAAAAGCCATAGTACAACTGCATTATATAATTAATGCAATAATTAAATTTCAATATTGGCCTAAAACTTGGAAAACGGCTGTAGTAATACCCATCTTAAAACCCGGAAAAGACAAGACATGCCCCAACAGCTACAGACCCATAAGTCTATTGCCAATTATTAGCAAAATAACAGAGAAAGTAATTGTCAATAGAATGAAAAAAGTCACCAAAAAAATAAGAGACGATCATCAGTTCGGATTCAAAGAGAAACACAACTCGACACAACAAATTTGCCGCATTGTTACGGATGTCATACAAAACTTCAACAAAAACAATAACACTGTTATGTTGCTGCTGGACATCGAAAAAGCATTCGACCAAGTATGGATCGAAGGCCTAATATATAAAATGATGAAAATCGGTTTTCCGCCATATTTAACAAAACTTATACACTCTTACCTCACAAACCGCCAATTGGTGGTGAAAATAAACCAAACTCTCTCGACCCCAAAAAATATAGAATCAGGCATAGTACAAGGATCTGTTCTTGGTCCCAGACTATTCAATATATATATTTCCGATATCCCCAAATTCCCGGGCACAACCCTAGCGCTATTCGCGGATGACACAGCCATCTACGCACACTCTCATCACGCAGCCGCAGCTAACTCGCGGATAAAATATCACCTCAATTCCCTGTTGAAGTTTTATAAAACATGGAAAATCACCATAAATGAACGAAAAACAGAACAGATAGTCTTCAGCAGGAAGTTCACCAACAACAAAATATTTCAACCCATCAAAATCAACGACCACTCTATTATCCCCAAAAATTGCGTGAAATACCTGGGTATCGATCTTGACCGCCGACTTAACTTCCATACCCAAATAAAACACTCAATTAGCCGAGCATATGCGGCTAAAAGAAACCTCTACAGTCTACTATGCAGAAATAGTAGACTAAATCAAAAGAATAAGACCCTAATATATACATCTATGATTAGACCTATTCTCACATACTCCATTCCAGCCTACTGCCACCTTCGACCCTCTCCACTGAAACCCCTTCAGACCTTTCAGAACCAAATCCTGCGCCTGATCACGGGAAAAAATATCTACACCCGAATCACTGACCTCCACGACCTTACAGGCCTTCCCACAATTAGAGAACATATCGATCAAATTTCCAACAATTTCTACGAACACCAATGCCAAACAAATGATCTCACGAAAAACATGATTAAAACGAGGATAACAAATATAAATCCTCAGAACAAACACCCTCTCCCCTACCAATTCCTCCCAATATTCCTGAAAACCCCATAAGAATTTCTGTTAAAATCCATAACTAACAAAACAAAACTGAAATTAATAAATATATTTCAACACCTCCCCTGTAAATATCAACACTCCCCATGTAAATATCAACAGTTCCCCTGTAAATATCACCCAACTTAAAATTGTCATGAACAGGTTTTTTAACTTTTTAATTTTTCCTGTAAATTATACCAAAAATAAAGAAATTCACCATATCTCTAATATTCAGAACAAGAACCATACAATTGCCAACAAAATCATTACTCTACTAATAGATTTAAAAATACCAAATAATAACTTAGCTTAGGTAGGAATTATTAAATTAACGATGTATAGAAGCAATAATATATACTTATGTATTATTTTGTATCATGTAATGTGAAATGCTGAAATAAATGATTTTTGACTTTTGACTTTGACTTTGTCACGCGGGAGACCGGGGTTCGATTCCCCGCCGGGGAGGATACTTTTTTGTGAAGATCATTCTATTTGTGATTCTGCAGTGCTCCGTTGCGGCATCCAGCTAGCAATTTGTTGCCTTCTGCAAGTCCTCGGTAGTATATTTTTTTTTTTTATTATTTCTTTATTGGCTTCAGTTTCATACATTGCAAATTATAATCTATAAAATGTTACTTATGAAACTAATATTGCACCGTTATTTACAGGGAACGCACGACCGATGACGTTCGGCCCCCCTTGGATAGACAGGGGCGCCTGATATCACAGGATTAGGTCAGTATATCACAGCATCTTGTATGTAGAATGTACAAGTATAAACATAAATACTAGTATAAAATTAACACAACTATTTACACATTGCAACTATTAAACAATAAACGATGTCAACAAATAAAATCTCGCTAAAGTACACAGTTTTATTTCCCTGTCGTAGAACTTATTAGGAACTTAGATGTTTCAAAATAATATTGCTCGTGGAAACAGCGACACTGTAGGAGCTTTTATTGATTAGTATTTTAATGCCTAAATTACTTAAGCCCATATTGGCCAGCAATTTTCTGAAGTTCTTGTGCTCCTCCGTGTTCACTATTTCCCCAAAGCAACCAACCACGAATATGCCCAGATGTACGGGGCAATTGTAGGAAGATCGGAGCTCTCCGACAAGGTGTTGGTCACTATCCACCTCATCTACATTTCGGTGGTCTATATGTATGGAGCCATTTATTGCGTACCTTGTCCTCTTGATTTTTTCCTGTAGTCGATAATTCTGCAGATGTGCAACTGAAACTTCAAGTACAATTATCTCTTCGGGATCGTACAAGTGCACGAAGATGTCGGGCTTATTATGGTGTAATCGCTTTTCAGTAAGTATTTTTCCTCCTGCTCTTATTTCCACTCTTCTTGTGCCCGTGAAGTCCACAGAGAGGGAGGCTTTACCGAACTGAAGTTGGATGTTTTCAGGGGCATTAAGGCCGCTTAGCAGCGACCTGAGGAGCCAGTGAACCACATAATCATGTCTGGAGTTATAGGCATCTTGAATGCAGGCACTACTAACGTGGTATGCAGTCTCTGTCTGGTTGCAACCTCTTCTGCATGTTCTTCTTCTTCCTGGGATGGATCCTAGGCCGTGGATCTGTTCCTCCGCTGCACTATGCAAGAGGGAAAACCTCCACCCATCCATTAATGGGGACATGTAGGCAGGTACCTCGATGTTGGTTTCTTCTTTTGTGAATACTTTCCCATAGTGCATGTTTCTTACCCAGCTTTCCTGAAGTTGTTTGTGGAAAGTTTCCTCTATGTATTTCTTCAATATACTACAGTTCTTCCTTATATTTTCAGCAGTACATGTAATAGCTGGGCATTTATATTTTGTTATAACAAACTCATGGTCGCCTAGGGGATTTCTCCATCCGCCTTTTTGTAGGGCTTCGTAGTTCTCTTTTGCCTTCTTCATATCCGGGTGTGATCTTATATATATTCCCTTTCTTACCATATGGACTTCCGTTTCGACCTCCACTGATTTTAAGCCTATCCCTCCTTTGGTGTTCGGGAGGTATACGTGGTCGTTTGATGTTGTTCTCCCCTTGATGTTTTCGTTAACGAGAATTTTCCGAATATCTTTGTCGATGTCACGGCATTTCTTTAGAGTAGTCGCCCTTTTTTCCTCGGGGTACAGGTTTCCCATGATATAGATTATACTGGGCACAACAGTGGTATTGAACAACTGGGTCTTTTGTGGTGTTGTTAACGCGGACTTGAATATTTCTTCAGTTGTTCGTATTGTTTTCTCTCTCACTGTTTCGTAGTTGGTGTTTGTGTCCCTCTCCAGTTGCTCTATTCCCAAGTATTTGTACCCGTTTTTTATGGCTGGTAGGAAGGATGTTTCTTCTTCCTCGTCCGGCTCCGCCACTCTACTATATATTCCACACTTCTCTTTATTCAGTCTGAGGCCTAGTTCGACTGCACTCCGCTCAAGTTCTTGGGTTAAGGTTTTTAGTCCCTTTTTTGATGAAGTGTGGAATTTTAGATCGTCCATGAATGCTATTATGTCGAACTTTCCGCAAGTGTCTCTTATTACCCTCTTGTTGGTTTTCACGTGATGTAGTACACTTGCGGTAAGCAGGATGAAAAGTAATGGGCTGATTGTATCGCCTTGGTACATCCCCCGCTTGATGTAGATGGGGTTGGTTCTGGTTTTTCCTACTCTCACCCTTATGGACCACTGTGTCAGGAGTGTCCTCAGAAGGTTCCTCACCTTGGCATTCAGGGGAAGAACTCCTATCAGTCTTTTCAGTTGTTGGTGACTGATGGAATCGTAGGCTTTCTGAAAATCATACCACGCGGAATAGTGTTTTTTCCGGGACATGCGTGCTCGCTGCGTGATTGATTTGTCAATCAGAAGCCCCTGGATGGTCCCCCATACATTTTTCCTTGCCAATTGTTCGGCGGGTATGGCCCACTCAGGCAGGTTTTTCGTCAAGATGGTGGTTATGGTGGCTGTCAGGATCTTGTAATCCGTGTTCAGGAGGGCAATTGGTCGGTAGTTTGCAGGGTTGTCTTCGTCTCCCTTCTTATAAACAAGGGTGACTTCTGCTCTGCAGTCCTTTTCTTCGATTCTGTACCTACCCAGAATGGAGTCTGAAACAAAGGATATAAGATATTTTTTTGCAGACGAAAGGATTTTGTATATATAGTTTGGAATGTTATCTTCCCCAGGGGCCTTCCACGGCGAGCTCGCTTTAAGATTTTCATCAGCGATGTTCTTGATGGTTTCCTCCTCTAGTTGGTCGTTAAACTGCAACCCTGCTGTGCTCCGTTGATATCTCTTTAGTAGCTCGTTCAGGCAAGGTGTTGATTCAGGTTCTTCTTCACTTTTGTAGAGTTTGGTGAAGAAGTTCTCTACATTTTCAATGTTTCTTGGGCTGATGTTTGCCTTACCTTGGATTGTTCTGATGGACGGAAATTCCCTGAACTTTGAGCGCAGATTTTGGATGTCGTGCCTTTTCTTTTGGCTTTGTAGCTGCCTTTCCAGTAGCTTTATGCGGTCTTGATTAGCTTTTATGTATATTTTGGGTCTCATACCTAGTCTCCTCATTTGTTTCGCTTCATTTTTTAGATCTTCTCCGAATTTTCCCCCTCTCCAGTTAAGTATCCTTTGTGCCTTTAAGTTGTGTTCTTTTAGTTTCTTTATTTTAGCTTCTGTTTTTTTGAATTGAGGCACATCATTCTTGCTCCCAATTAGGGTGTCTCTTAGGAGTATTCCTGCACAGTATATGGCTCGTTTGCATTGTTTCCTTTTAGTTGTTGTATTGGTAGCAGCATGCAAGATTTGGTGGATGCGCCTTTCTAATATTTTATCAATGCTTTTTACGATGTTCTCATTTCCTCTACGTAGGTAAAATTTCCTGATTTTCCTCCTTTTCTCGCCTACATTAGCATATAATCGATTATACTGTGCTAGGAGCTGCACATCGACCTCTTCATCGTTGTTTACATCGATGGTAACCTCAATCTGATTCGCCCCCCTGTCCTGTTGCAAGTCGGCTTGAGACTGCCCCGCCAGGGTTAGCGAACCTTCTTGAGTTGTGACACTCATTTGCTGACCTAGTAGTATAGTGGTGAGTATCCCCGCCTGTCACGCGGGAGACCGGGGTTCGATTCCCCGCCGGGGAGGATACTTTTTTGTGAAGATCATTCTATTTGTGATTCTGCAGTGCTCCGTTGCGGCATCCAGCTAGCAATTTGTTGCCTTCTGCAAGTCCTCGGTAGTATATTTTCTTTATTATTCATAGGAATGTACAGCCTAGTTTACAACTATTTCTTACATGACTATGTTTTACTTGTCTCAATATGCTCTAGATGTTCTAACTACTATTTTATACATATATATACATAAATATACACACATATATACCCTATCATTATCACAGATACCTAAATATTATATTATATATTATCACAGTTGTTATTTTATTCCTCAGTATGCTTCTTGTGCTTCAACAGAATGTTGCTGGTGGAAACTGCAACACTGTAGCTGCACCTGTTTATTAAGATTTGTAGTTCTAATTTGGATAAGCCTAGTCTTTGGAGGAGTTTCTTCATATTGTTGTGTTCTTCGGTTTCAATTATTTCGCCAAAACTCCCCACAACAAACACACCCAAATTTACAGGACATCTATAGTTGTTCTCTAGTTCGCTGACCAGGTTTATTCCCCTTCTCACATCTAAATTTGTGTTTGTTACCTTCTGAGACCCATTTACAGCATATCTGGTCCTTTTGATTTTCTCTTGTAGCCGGAAGTTCTGGAGGTGTGCCACTGCAATTTCAAAGACATAGATCTCCCTTGGGTTCTCGAGATGAATCACGATGTCAGGTTTATTGTGGTAAAGTCTTTTTTCAGTGAGGATTTTAGCTCCAGCTCTTATCGCTATTTCTCTATCACCTAACTTGAAATTTGTCGTTAAAGATGCTCGGCCAAATTGGAGATTTATCTGAGTTTCTGGTGGTGCCTGTAGTTGTTTTAGCAGGGTTTTTAATATCCAATGTACCACGTAATCGTGCCTTACGGTATATAGTGGATTAATGCATGTGTTGCAAACATGGTATGCTGTTTCAGGCACGTTACATCCCTTTCTGCAATGCCCTGTTCTTCCTGCTGTCCCCCTCAGTCCGTGGAGTTGTTCTTCAGCAGCAGACAGTAACAGAGAGAATCTCCATCCATCCATAAGAGGGGAGTGGTACGTAGGAAATTGTATGATTTTCTTTTCCTTTTGGACAATTTTGCCGTAGCTCATGTTTTTATTCCACTCGGACTCGGTCTTTGAACAGTGTTTCTGTTTGATCTGCTCTTTCAGTATTTGACATAGTTTTTTTATGTCCTCTGTGCCCTGTACGATTTGTTGGCATTCGTATTTTTCAAGTACATATTCATAGTCGGAGATGGGATTCCTCCAGCCGGCATTCTTCAGTGTCGTGTATATGTCCTTGGGTTTGCTCATCTCCGGGTGGTACTGTATATAGACACCCTTTTTTGCATAGTATATCTCTATCTCCAGTTCGATCTGGTTGAGTCCCATTCCCCCTAGTGTCGGCGGGAGATATACATGGGCGTTCGATGATGTATCCGATTTGCATCCCTCTTTCACTATGATCTTCCGCACCTCTTTATCAATGTCTCTACATGTTTTTAATGTAGTTGCCCTCTTCTCGTCAGGGTAAATGTTGCCCATTACATATATAGCACTTGGAATTATTGTGGTGTTGTAGAGGGTAATTTTCTGTTTGAGTGCTAGGTCGGATTGGAATATCTTAGTTGCAGTGGAGATTATTTTGTTGCTTATATCAGATACATTTTTGCAGGTGTCTCGTTCTAATTGATCTAGCCCTAGATATTTATATCCCTCTCTCACTTCAGGTAGGAATGGTGCCTCATCTTCGTCATATAGTCCATCCCGAGAATAAGCACCACACTTTCCAGCATTCAGCCTGAGGCCCAACTCCTTTGAACTTTTTTCTAGTTCCTTTGTTATTGTTTTTAGCCCTTTTTTTGTGGTTGCATGGCATTTGATGTCATCCATGTATGCTAAAATTTGATGTTTACCTTTGTTGTCTTTGTTTATACTTTGTTCGTTCTTAATGTGGTCTATCACACAAGCTGTTAGCAGTACGAATAATAGTGGACTCATGGAATCACCCTGGTACACACCCCTTTTTATGTATATGGGCCTTGTTTTGTCTCGTCCGACTCTCACTCGAACAGACCATTGTGACATGGCATCCTTGATCACTCGTTTTAAATTTGTGTGTAAGGGGAGTGCACCTATTAGATTTTTGAGTTTTTGGTGTGATATTGAATCAAAAGCTTTCTCGAAATCGTACCATGCAGAGTAATGTCGTGATCTACTTAATCTTGACTTTTGAGTGATTGCTTTATCTATCAACATACCATGCATTGTTCCCCATACATTTCTCCTGGCTAATTGTTCCTGCGGTATTGCCCAATCTGGTAAGCTCTCCAGAAGAATTCTTGTTATTACTGATGTCGTTAACTTGTAGTCGTTGTTCAGCAAAGCTATCGGTCTATAGTTCTTTGGGTTGTCTGTTTCACCTTTCTTGTAAATCAGTATGATCTCCGCTCTACAATCAGTTTCTCTTGTTCGATATTCACCTTCAAGTGTTCTCGTGATGTGTCTGTTTATATAGTTTTTTGCTGCAGGTATGGCCTTGTAAAGGTAGTTCGGAATGCCATCCTCCCCTGGAGCTTTCCATGGGGATGAGTGTTCAATTGCTAACCTAACATGTTCTGCAATATTTTCCTTCTCGAGTTGTTCGTTGAAGGTTTTCTTAACATTGAACTTTTGGTATTTACCAATCCATCTCTGCAGCACAGGAGATTGTTTTGTTTCGTCCTCTTTTTGATATAAGTTTTTGAAGTAGTTCTCCACTTCTTGTAAGTTCGGTGGCTGAGTGTCGTTTTTATCTTCCAGAACCCTCATCGATGGGACATCCCTGAATCTTGATCGGAGGTTATTCACATGGTGCCTTTGTTTTTGTTGTTGTAGTTGTTCTTTCAAGATCTTAATCCTATCTTCAGTGGTTTTTATATACTGTTTAGGTCTCATTTTCATCTTCTTCATGGTTTGCACTTCCTCTATCAGTTCTTTGTGAAATCTTCCCCCTTTCCAGTTAAGAATCCTTCTTGCCCTCTCGACGTGACCCATAAGTTTTTCAATCTTCTTTTCAGTATGGTTATACTTGGGTGTAATGTTCTCATCTTTTATGATGGCTCTTCTAAGCAGTAGCCCTGAGATATAAATGGCTTTTTTTACCCTACTATGCTTTTCGTGTGAATTTATTTGCTCTTGTTCAATTTGGTGGATGCGCTCGTCTAAAACTTGTGAAATTAGTTTTACAATTTGGTTGTTGGATGGTCTTATATAGAATTTTTTGATTTTTTTCCTTTTAATACCGACCTTCTTTGCTATATCATGAAATTGTTTACTTAGCTTTACAATTTGTTCTTCATCTTCTGGTGGGGAATGTAGTATTTCGGTTTGTTCTTCTGTAGCCTCTTGCGATACAGTCTCTGGTGTTTGTTGCTCGGTTTCCTCCAGGACCTCTGTTTGTATTGGCTCAGAGTTGACTTGTACAGGCTCATTATTGTGTTGTTCTTCCTCTGTATCGGTGTCTTCCTCAACTTTTTTCATATAGTAGATGTCAGGGTAGGCTTCCCTTAGTTTGGTTGCCATGGCTTTTTCAGTTCTTCCAGGGAATTGACCAATAATTGCACAAATTCTAGTCTTTATTTGTTTCTCAGTTCTTCTCGAGTATTCCCTTTTGAGTCTCTTCAGTTCTTCATCTGTCCATCTGTTGGGCTGTGGTTTCCATTGTCTGTTGTTTTTCAGTTCAAGGCACTTCTTCTTAATTGCAGCTATAGATCTGTTCGGAATTTCTTTGTGGATAATTTGATGGTCCTCGGTTGTAATTGGGCCCTCTTTGTTGTCCAAATATCTGGTGATAATTTCGATTTCTTGGGTATTCCATGTCGTCATATTGAATATAACCTCACTTTGTGAGTCACGACAGATTTTCGTCGTTGTTTGAATATTTTCACTTTCCCAATATATTGTTTAGAGAGTACTTAACTAATGGGTAAGTTCTGTCGCAATGAATTTAGCCCACCTGCCGAAATACCAGGTAATTTTTGAATTTTCCCCGGAACTCCACACGCGTGCTTACATCATCGAAACAAGGTAGTATAGTGGTGAGTATCCCCGCCTGTCACGCGGGAGACCGGGGTTCGATTCCCCGCCGGGGAGGATACTTTTTTGTGAAGATCATTCTATTTGTGATTCTGCAGTGCTCCGTTGCCGCATCCAGCTAGCAATTTGTTGCCTTCTGCAAGTCCTCGGTAGTATAGTGGTGAGTATCCCCGCCTGTCACGCGGGAGACCGGGGTTCGATTCCCCGCCGGGGAGGATACTTTTTTGTGAAGATCATTCTATTTGTGATTCTGCAGTGCTCCGTTGCCGCATCCAGCTAGCAATTTGTTGCCTTCTGCAAGTCCTCGGTAGTATAGTGGTGAGTATCCCCGCCTGTCACGCGGGAGACCGGGGTTCGATTCCCCGCCGGGGAGGATACTTTTTTGTGAAGATCATTCTATTTGTGATTCTGCAGTGCTCCGTTGCGGCATCCAGCTAGCAATTTGTTGCCTTCTGCAAGTCCTCGGTAGTATAGTGGTGAGTATCCCCGCCTGTCACGCGGGAGACCGGGGTTCGATTCCCCGCCGGGGAGGATACTTTTTTGTGAAGATCATTCTATTTGTGATTCTGCAGTGCTCCGTTGCCGCATCCAGCTAGCAATTTGTTGCCTTCTGCAAGTCCTCGGTAGTATAGTGGTGAGTATCCCCGCCTGTCACGCGGGAGACCGGGGTTCGATTCCCCGCCGGGGAGGATACTTTTTTGTGAAGATCATTCTATTTGTGATTCTGCAGTGCTCCGTTGCCGCATCCAGCTAGCAATTTGTTGCCTTCTGCAAGTCCTCGGTAGTATAGTGGTGAGTATCCCCGCCTGTCACGCGGGAGACCGGGGTTCGATTCCCCGCCGGGGAGGATACTTTTTTGTGAAGATCATTCTATTTGTGATTCTGCAGTGCTCCGTTGCGGCATCCAGCTAGCAATTTGTTGCCTTCTGCAAGTCCTCGGTAGTATAGTGGTGAGTATCCCCGCCTGTCACGCGGGAGACCGGGGTTCGATTCCCCGCCGGGGAGGATACTTTTTTGTGAAGATCATTCTATTTGTGATTCTGCAGTGCTCCGTTGCCGCATCCAGCTAGCAATTTGTTGCCTTCTGCAAGTCCTCGGTAGTATAGTGGTGAGTATCCCCGCCTGTCACGCGGGAGACCGGGGTTCGATTCCCCGCCGGGGAGGATACTTTTTTGTGAAGATCATTCTATTTGTGATTCTGCAGTGCTCCGTTGCGGCATCCAGCTAGCAATTTGTTGCCTTCTGCAAGTCCTCGGTAGTATAGTGGTGAGTATCCCCGCCTGTCACGCGGGAGACCGGGGTTCGATTCCCCGCCGGGGAGGATACTTTTTTGTGAAGATCATTCTATTTGTGATTCTGCAGTGCTCCGTTGCCGCATCCAGCTAGCAATTTGTTGCCTTCTGCAAGTCCTCGGTAGTATAGTGGTGAGTATCCCCGCCTGTCACGCGGGAGACCGGGGTTCGATTCCCCGCCGGGGAGGATACTTTTTTGTGAAGATCATTCTATTTGTGATTCTGCAGTGCTCCGTTGCGGCATCCAGCTAGCAATTTGTTGCCTTCTGCAAGTCCTCGGTAGTATAGTGGTGAGTATCCCCGCCTGTCACGCGGGAGACCGGGGTTCGATTCCCCGCCGGGGAGGATACTTTTTTGTGAAGATCATTCTATTTGTGATTCTGCAGTGCTCCGTTGCCGCATCCAGCTAGCAATTTGTTGCCTTCTGCAAGTCCTCGGTAGTATAGTGGTGAGTATCCCCGCCTGTCACGCGGGAGACCGGGGTTCGATTCCCCGCCGGGGAGGATACTTTTTTGTGAAGATCATTCTATTTGTGATTCTGCAGTGCTCCGTTGCCGCATCCAGCTAGCAATTTGTTGCCTTCTGCAAGTCCTCGGTAGTATAGTGGTGAGTATCCCCGCCTGTCACGCGGGAGACCGGGGTTCGATTCCCCGCCGGGGAGGATACTTTTTTGTGAAGATCATTCTATTTGTGATTCTGCAGTGCTCCGTTGCGGCATCCAGCTAGCAATTTGTTGCCTTCTGCAAGTCCTCGGTAGTATAGTGGTGAGTATCCCCGCCTGTCACGCGGGAGACCGGGGTTCGATTCCCCGCCGGGGAGGATACTTTTTTGTGAAGATCATTCTATTTGTGATTCTGCAGTGCTCCGTTGCCGCATCCAGCTAGCAATTTGTTGGCTTCTGCAAGTCCTCGGTAGTATAGTGGTGAGTATCCCCGCCTGTCACGCGGGAGACCGGGGTTCGATTCCCCGCCGGGGAGGATACTTTTTTGTGAAGATCATTCTATTTGTGATTCTGCAGTGCTCCGTTGCGGCATCCAGCTAGCAATTTGTTGCCTTCTGCAAGTCCTCGGTAGTATAGTGGTGAGTATCCCCGCCTGTCACGCGGGAGACCGGGGTTCGATTCCCCGCCGGGGAGGATACTTTTTTGTGAAGATCATTCTATTTGTGATTCTGCAGTGCTCCGTTGCCGCATCCAGCTAGCAATTTGTTGGCTTCTGCAAGTCCTCGGTAGTATAGTGGTGAGTATCCCCGCCTGTCACGCGGGAGACCGGGGTTCGATTCCCCGCCGGGAAGGATACTTTTTTGTGAAGATCATTCTATTTGTGATTCTGCAGTGCTCCGTTGCGGCATCCAGCTAGCAATTTGTTGCCTTCTGCAAGTCCTCGGTAGTATAGTGGTGAGTATCCCCGCCTGTCACGCGGGAGACCGGGGTTCGATTCCCCGCCGGGGAGGATACTTTTTTGTGAAGAACATTCTATTTGTGATTCTGCAGTGCTCCGTTGCCGCATCCAGCTAGCAATTTGTTGCCTTCTGCAAGTCCTCGGTAGTATAGTGGTGAGTATCCCCGCCTGTCACGCGGGAGACCGGGGTTCGATTCCCCGCCGGGGAGGATACTTTTTTGATAAGATCATTCTATTTGTGATTCTGCAGTGCTCCGTTGCCGCATCCAGCTAGCAATTTGTTGCCTTCTGCAAGTCCTCGGTAGTATAGTGGTGAGTATCCCCGCCTGTCACGCATTCGATGACCAGCCTCCGAGCCGTCAACATCTACCTGTACAGACCGACCGATGCGCCTCAGGCAACGTCCGTAACAAAATTTTCTAAAGTGAATAGTGCTTATAGACTAGAAAAGAGTGAATTAAAATAGTGCAACAAAAACAGTGTACAAAACCATCTCTCCGCGCGTTAAAAATCGCGCCGGAACTCGGAAATCCCATGGCTACAAACAGCCTAAAAAGGCATCAAGACGAAATAATGGACCCCCCCGAGGTACCTAATCAAGAAAATCGAGTGCTCGAAAACAAACGACTACGTGTGTACGACAGCGACCAATCGGGATTCAGCCACCCGATAACAAACAAATTACCCGAAAAACCGATGCCGCAGAAAGTGACAATAAAAAATCGATTTAATCCAATCAGCGATGAAGATTTCGAACAGGAAGGCGAAAACCAGAATATCAATAAGACAACCAAACCGAAAAAACCACCACCAATCGTTATACATGGCACCCTCGACTACCCGAAAGAAACAATAAATATAATAAAATCCTATACTACTGGAAAATTCCATATAAAACATGGTAAGAACACAACCAACATCCATTTTGAAAGAGTCGAAGACTACCTCAAAATGAAAAATTATTACGTTGAAGCAGGCCAACAATTTCACACATACACACTTAAAAACGAAAAAACACATGCATTCATCCTAAGAGGATTGGGAAAAAACCCGGACACACAAGAAATTCTGGACGAAATGAGAGAAAAACACAGCCTACCGGCAAAAGCCATATATAAAATGAAAGGAACCAAACAAACAACGTTCTTGGTGATAACTAACAACTCAGTGAAGCTGAAAAATTTAGAAAAGGATGTGAAGTATTTAGACCACACCGCCGTATCTTGGGACAGATACAGTTCCAATAAGCAGATGATTCAATGTCACCGTTGCCAGCAATGGGGCCACGCTACATCTAATTGCTACGGAGCTATAGCATGCCTAAAATGCGCACAAAATCACCTTACAAAAGACTGCCCAAAAGAAAAAACGATGCCCGCGAAATGCATCAACTGTGGAATGGACCATCCAGCAAACAATGTCACGTGTAACGCCTACCTCAACATTATACAAAAGAGAGCAGAAAAAAGCCATCACTACGTCCCCAGACACGTGGAAGATTCACAGAAGCCCCAATGCCCACATCCAACATATGGGAACAAAGAAAGAAGACAGAAGAACAAAGAAAACTGGCAACTCAGACAGAAAAACCAACACCCCTGGAGAATCGATCATCACCGAACGCAAACAACGGTATACCAAACACTTTTTTCGATATACAAAACGAATTTGATAAACTTAACAAACATATTAACATCATGAAATTTCTAGAATCTTTGAAAACACTCAATAATAATTTAGATAGCACAATAGACCCAACCGCAAAATTCCAAATCATATTTCAGTTCTTTAATAACTTAACTTCTCATGGATTTTAAGCTAAATTTGGCCTCCTGGAACGCAAACGGTGTTCGTAGAAAACACTTAGAACTCTCTAATTTCCTTAAGACCAATAAAATCGATATAATGCTACTCAACGAGCTAAAACTCAAACCATCAGAGAAATTCTACCTGAAAGGCTACCATGTTTTACGACAAGATCGTAAAAATGGAGACGGGTTCGGCGGAGTCGCCATTGCTATAAAGGACAACATCCCTTATAATACCTTACCCTCAATAAATTCAACCATCGAATCTGTAGGCATCCGTCTAGGTAACATATCTATAATAGCAGCGTATAATAGACCCTCCAACAATTTCAGAGTATCTTGTCTGAAAGAGCTTCTCCGCAACAATAAAACAATCCTTGTAGGCGACTTAAACGCAAGGCACGAATTATGGAATTGCTACTCAAGGAATAGAAATGGAAATACCCTGCTCGAATTCCTGGAATCCAACAGTGACTGTAACCTAGACTTCACCGATAAGCCAACTCATTATCCTACCAATAACAGCACCCCTAGTACAATAGACATTATTGTCACTAGGAACATTACGAACATTTCGAACCCTGAATCGCTACCTCAGCTCCCATCAGACCACAACCCCATCGTTTTTTCAACCGTTGCGAAAAATATAGTTGAGATTCCAAATAAACTAGTGTTCGACTATTCCAACACTAATTGGAACACCTTTCGCCAACTAATAGATAAGAAAATAGAAATCCACAATAACATCAACAACACTGACACAATCGAATTAGAAATAAAAAAATTCAATGAAGCCATAACCTTTGCTAGAAGAAAAACCACTATCAGAGTACCGATAAAAATATTCCCAGACAAACTTCCTGAACATATCATCGACCTGATCAAAGTTAGAAACAGAGTCAGAAAAAATTGGCAAACGAACAGAATGAACAATGACAGAGAACTTATGGACGAATTGACCAAAGACATTAGGGACCAGATAACCATATATCGAAACGAACAATGGGCTGATAAAATTTCAAAACTCAATCCTCGAGATAACTCCCTCTGGAGAACAACCAAACTACTCAAAAGGAAACGCAACTCCATTCCCACACTCATTCAAAACTCAACTTCCTGCGAAACCGAAACGGAAAAAACAGAAGTCCTCGCAGAAAATTATAAAAAAGTACAAGCTTCCCAACCCGACGATCAAGAGCATTTAGAAATAAAAAACATTGTTACGGAATACCTTCTAGCAAACGCGAACATCAAACCAAGCAGCAAAAACCTTACTAATCCCACCGAAATAAGATCACTGCTAAAAAATTTGGCTAATAACAAAGCACCCGGTATAGACGAAATAGATACGAAACTCATCAAAAACTTGCCCAAAAAAGCCATAGTACAACTGCATTATATAATTAATGCAATAATTAAATTTCAATATTGGCCTAAAACTTGGAAAACGGCTGTAGTAATACCCATCTTAAAACCCGGAAAAGACAAGACATGCCCCAACAGCTACAGACCCATAAGTCTATTGCCAATTATTAGCAAAATAACAGAGAAAGTAATTGTCAATAGAATGAAAAAAGTCACCAAAAAAATAAGAGACGATCATCAGTTCGGATTCAAAGAGAAACACAACTCGACACAACAAATTTGCCGCATTGTTACGGATGTCATACAAAACTTCAACAAAAACAATAACACTGTTATGTTGCTGCTGGACATCGAAAAAGCATTCGACCAAGTATGGATCGAAGGCCTAATTTATAAAATGATGAAAATCGGTTTTCCGCCATATTTAACAAAACTTATACACTCTTACCTCACAAACCGCCAATTGGTGGTGAAAATAAACCAAACTCTCTCGACCCCAAAAAATATAGAATCAGGCATAGTACAAGGATCTGTTCTTGGTCCCAGACTATTCAATATATATATTTCCGATATCCCCAAATTCCCGGGCACAACCCTAGCGCTATTCGCGGATGACACAGCCATCTACGCACACTCTCATCACGCAGCCGCAGCTAACTCGCGGATAAAATATCACCTCAATTCCCTGTTGAAGTTTTATAAAACATGGAAAATCACCATAAATGAACGAAAAACAGAACAGATAGTCTTCAGCAGGAAGTTCACCAACAACAAAATATTTCAACCCATCAAAATCAACGACCACTCTATTATCCCCAAAAATTGCGTGAAATACCTGGGTATCGATCTTGACCGCCGACTTAACTTCCATACCCAAATAAAACACTCAATTAGCCGAGCATATGCGGCTAAAAGAAACCTCTACAGTCTACTATGCAGAAATAGTAGACTAAATCAAAAGAATAAGACCCTAATATATACATCTATGATTAGACCTATTCTCACATACTCCATTCCAGCCTACTGCCACCTTCGACCCTCTCCACTGAAACCCCTTCAGACCTTTCAGAACCAAATCCTGCGCCTGATCACGGGAAAAAATATCTACACCCGAATCACTGACCTCCACGACCTTACAGGCCTTCCCACAATTAGAGAACATATCGATCAAATTTCCAACAATTTCTACGAACACCAATGCCAAACAAATGATCTCACGAAAAACATGATTAAAACGAGGATAACAAATATAAATCCTCAGAACAAACACCCTCTCCCCTACCAATTCCTCCCAATATTCCTGAAAACCCCATAAGAATTTCTGTTAAAATCCATAACTAACAAAACAAAACTGAAATTAATAAATATATTTCAACACCTCCCCTGTAAATATCAACACTCCCCATGTAAATATCAACAGTTCCCCTGTAAATATCACCCAACTTAAAATTGTCATGAACAGGTTTTTTAACTTTTTAATTTTTCCTGTGAATTATACCAAAAATAAAGAAATTCACCATATCTATAATATTCAGAACAAGAACCATACAATTGCCAACAAAATCATTACTCTACTAATAGATTTAACAATACCAAATAATAACTTAGCTTAGGTAGGAATTATTAAATTAACGATGTATAGAAGCAATAATATATACTTGTGTACTATGTATTATTTTGTAACATGTAATGTGAAATGCTGAAATAAATGATTTTTGACTTTGACTTTGACCCGCCTGTCACGCGGGAGACCGGGGTTCGATTCCCCGCCGGGGAGGATACTTTTTTGTGAAGATCATTCTATTTGTGATTCTGCAGTGCTCCGTTGCCGCATCCAGCTAGCAATTTGTTGGCTTCTGCAAGTCCTCGGTAGTATATTTCTTTATTCGAATCAGTTCCATACATTGCAAGTTATACATAGATTATATAAAATGTTCCTTATGAAACTAATGCTATTTATAAAATGTCCTCCATAAAGACATTGTCAACCCTAAACCTAACTATCACATACATTACACGTTGTACAAATAAATATATAAGTGAGTAGAAGAACGATCACACAAGTGTATAAATAAACAATCACACATAAAAATCCAAATAGTTATCACAGTATTAAGTACATGTCAAGGAATGAAAGCGAAATGCCTAACCGTTGGTATTGGTGGAGGAGTCCATATGTCTCAAAAGGATATTTGATGTTGATACAGCAACGCTGTAGCTGCATTTGTTGACCAGAGTTTGGATCTCGACCGCGCTCATCCCCAAGCCTTTCAGAAGATTCCTCCATCGGGCATGTTCCTCTGTATTGAGAATCTCACCGTAGCTTCCCACCACAAATACCCCTAGATGGACTGGGCATCTGTAGGCTTCCCTCAGTTCAGCCACCAAGTTCAGGTCCCTATCCACTTTTTCCACATTTTTGTTGTCGATTTTATCGACCCCATTGATTGCGTACCGAACCCTTTTTATTTTTTCCTGCAGGGTGTAGTTTTGCAGATGGGCCACAGATACCTCCATCAATATTATTTCAGGAGGGTTATCGAGCCTTATCATCAAGTCCGGTTTATTGTGGTAGATCTTTTTCTCAGCGAGGATTTTGCTTCCTGCACGCACGATTACACCTCGCTCCCCCCATCTATAGCCTGTATTGAGCGTTGCCTTTCCAAAGGGAAAATTCACAAGTATGTCTTGCGGTGCTGTGTGACTTAGGAGCACTGACTTTATGAGCCAGTGAACGACTTTATCATGCCGAGATGTAAATGAGTCAGTCAGGCAGGCACTACTCACATGGTACGCAGTCTCTATTGCTTTGTCACATCTTCTGCAATTACGTCTTCGTCCAGCTGTCCCACCAAGCCCATGTAGCTGTTCTTCAGCGGCTGAATGCAGTAGGGAGAATCGCCATTCGTCCATCAATGGCGAGGAATAGGCCGGGAGTGAGATGTTATTTTTCTCCTTGATGAGGATTTTGCCATAATGCATATCCCTAGTCCATTCAGACTCCAGGTCTTCTGAAAACGCCCTGTAAACATGCTCTTTAGCGATTTTACAGTTCTGTCTGATGGTCTCCGCACTGAGACTCAGGGAGCGGCACTTGTATTTTCCCAAAACGAACTCATAGTCGCCAATGGGGTTCCTCCAGCCTGCCTTCTTCAGTTCTAGGAATTTTTTCTCTGTGTCCTTCATCTCAGGATGTGACTTCAGGTATATGCCTCTTCGAACAAACTGAATCTCGGTTTCCAGTTCAATTGACTTCATACCGATACCACCATGACGTACCGGCAAATAGACATGTGCGTTGGATGTTGTTCTTCCCTTTACATTTTCCTGGACTAATAATTTTCTTATTGACTTGTCCAGGTCCCTGCATGTTTTCAGTGTCGTTGCACGCTTTTCATCTGGATACATATTGCCCAGCACATATATGGCACTTGGGATCACTGTGGTGTTAAAAAGATGGGATTTCTGTGGGACTGTAAGCTGTGATTGCATGATCTTTTCAGTTAGTTGTAGCACTTTTTCCGCTATCAGGTCACAGTTTACTACACCATCTCTCTCCAGCTGAACAAGGCCCAAGTATTTGTACCCGTCCCGGATCTGTGGGAGGAAAGGCACACTTTCGTCTTCTTCCGATGGGCCCCTGCAGTACATCCCACACTTATCTGTGTTGAGAGACAATCCCAACTCCCCCGCGCTTCTCTGGAGTACCTCAGTGATTGTTTTGAGGCCCTTCTTGGTGTAAGCGAAGCACTTGAAGTCGTCCATGAAGGCCAGGATATCGA
The DNA here is from genome assembly GCA_951802165.1 of Adalia decempunctata. Classification (NCBI taxonomy): domain Eukaryota; kingdom Metazoa; phylum Arthropoda; class Insecta; order Coleoptera; family Coccinellidae; genus Adalia; species Adalia decempunctata. The sequence goes on along the minus strand of OX637696.1, from coordinate 22,900,844 downwards.
ACTTCCCTCTTGTGCTTTTTATTACTCCTGGATCGGTTTTTATACTTTCAATTATGCAGGCGGAGAGGAGAATGAACAGAAGTGGACTTATCGAATCTCCCTGGTATACTCCTCGTTTGACATATATGGGTACAGTTCTGCCTGTTCCGACTCTCACTCGGACTGACCACTGTCCCATTGTGTTCTTGAGTAGGGCTTTGATGTTCTTATGCAAAGGGAGGACGCTTATGAGTCTTTTTAGTTGGCAGTGACTCACGCTATCGAAGGCCTTCTCAAAGTCGTACCATGCAGAATACATCTTTGCTCTGCTTAGCCTTGCTCTTTGCGTTATCGACTTGTCCACCAGCATTCCGTGAATTGTCCCCCAGACGTTTTTCCTCGCCAGTTGTTCTTTTGGGATCGCCCACTCTGGAGATTATCTTCCAGGGTCTTAGTAATCACTGCAGTGAGCACCCTGTAGTCACTGTTTAGCAGCGCTATTGGCCTGTAATTCGCTGGGTTGTTGCAGTCGCCTTTTTTATGGACCAGTATTACCTCAGCTCTGCAATCCGCTTCTGCAATCCTGTATGTCCCATTCATACATTTGCTCACGAATTCCTGCAGATAGCTTTGGGCACTTGGAAAGATTTTATAGAGGTAAACTGGTATTCCATCCTCCCCAGGGGCTTTCCAAGGACCTGCGAGTTTCAAGGTTCGCTCAAGATATTGTGAGATGCGGGACCCATCCATTTGGACTTCATATCCGGGAGAGCTTGTGTGACTCTGGAATTTTGAAATCCACTTATTCAGGGCTGGAGTTTGAGTCACTTCGTCCTTCTTCCCGTACAGACTTCTGAAAAATGTTTCCACCCTCCCCACCTCCGGTAGGTCTGTTCTGATTTGTGTATTCAGGATTTTAATAGATGGTTTCAGCCTATATCTATTTCTCAAGGTGTTAATTTCTTCCCTCCGTTTCTGAGCTTCCAATTGCTTTTCTAACAAATCAACTCTGTCCTGCGTGCACTTGATGTACTGCCTAGGACCCATCTTGAACCTCCTCATCTGTCGGGCCTCATCAGCCAGATGGGGTGGCAATCTATCCTTCCCCCAGTTTAAGATAGTTGTAGCATGTTTTATGGCATTCCTAAGTTTTTGGATCTTATTTTCCGTAGTTGCGTATTTCGGAATGCTTTTGTGGGGATTAGTTGTTAATTTCCTCAATAGAACACCCGCTGAGTATATAGCATTCTTGACCTTTTCTCGTTTTACCAGGGGAGTTGCCGACGAGGCTTCAATCTGGTGGATGCGCTCACTCAAGATATGATCGACGTGTTGCAGGATGTTTATGTTTTTCGGGGTTATCGTAAATTTTTGTATTCTCCGTTTTTTCCTTCCGTTTCTGTTTAGAATTGAGAGGAAGGCTCTTTTATACTCCGTTATTAGTTCCTCGATTAATTTTGGTACGTCATGAGTTGGTTCCACATTTTCAATTTCGGGTGTTTTATCTGTTTGTTCGTTCTGCCTGTCCGTGTTTGTTTGGGTGTCGTTATGTTGTGATATTATTCGAACAGGAACAGCTTCTTCCTGGGGGTTGCACGTCTCGTTGCTTTGTGGTGTTAGTGCTTGTTCTACGTTTTGTGGGGGGTGTGTGACCGCCACTCCGTAGTAAATTTCAGGGTGAGTTTCTCTCAGCTTAGTTGCTATTGCCTTTTTTGTTCTTGTGGGGAATAAATGCGCGATTCCATCCAGGCGCGCTGTAATCAAGCTTTCAGTTCTTTTACTGTATTCTTCCACAAGACTCTTCAGTTCTTGGTCAGTCCATTTTGTAGGCCCATTTATGGGGTTAGGATTGGGGTGCTTCAACTCCAGGCATTTCTTCTTAATAGCTGCCACAGATCTATTCGGCAAGCTATTTTTAAGGGCATTATGGTCTGAAGAAGTTATGGGACCATCTTTTCCTTGGAGATAGTCAAGGATGGTGTTAATTTCCTGTGGTTTCCAAGTTGACATGTCTATGGGTATATAACCTCACTGTGTGAGTCACGACTGTTTTTCGTCGCTATTTTACCACCGTCACTGTCCCGATATATTGTCCTTTGGGTAGTAGGTGTATGGGGCAGTTCTGTCACGATGATTCTATCACACCTGCCGAAAAACCAGGTAAATTTCGAAATCTTCCCGGAGCTCCACAAATGCGATGTCAACATCAAGCAAAAAGGTAGTATAGTGGTGAGTATCCCCGCCTGTCACGCGGGAGACCGGGGTTCGATTCCCCGCCGGGGAGGATACTTTTTTGTGAAGATCATTCTATTTGTGATTCTGCAGTGCTCCGTTGCGGCATCCAGCTAGCAATTTGTTGCCTTCTGCAAGTCCTCGGTAGTATAGTGGTGAGTATCCCCGCCTGTCACGCGGGAGACCGGGGTTCGATTCCCCGCCGGGGAGGATACTTTTTTGTGAAGATCATTCTATTTGTGATTCTGCAGTGCTCCGTTGCCGCATCCAGCTAGCAATTTGTTGCCTTCTGCAAGTCCTCGGTAGTATATTAAGCGTTTATTTTGTCATCTTACACTGCATACATTAAACTGTGTATCCTAGTAAAATGGCTAAACTATTGTAAACATTTTTACAAATAAATACTTCATCGGCTGTGCCGTTCGTCCGTCCACAGACAAAGGAGAATAAACACATATCTGTATATAACAAACAATGGTAAATACAATAACAAATATAAACATATATATAACATAAACAACAAGCAATATTTGTTATATGACTAGTTCTTATCTATCACAGGTAGTAGGTTCGTTCAGTCTTTTCATTAGTAGGTTGCTGGTTGAGACTGCCACGCTGTAGGTCGCGTGGTTGAGGAGATTTCTCATGCTCCGATTGGAAACCTGTAGTTTCTTCTTCATCATCTCACAGAACTGTTTATGTTCCTCGGTCGCAATCAATTCGCCATAACATCCGACGACGAAAATTGACAACTTGACAGGGCATCTGTAGATTGCACCCAATTCTGTGACGATGTTGAGGTCTCGTGCGATGTTTGACAGATTGAACTCTGTTATGTGATTCACAGAATTGACGGCATATCGAGTTCTTTTGAGGCGTTCTTGATTCCTCCAGTTCTGGATGTGGGAGACCGCTACTTCGATGATGAAGATTTCGCTAGGGTTCGTGAGTTTAACGAGGATATCTGGTCTGTTGTGATAAAGCCTCCTCTCGGTCAGAAACTTTTGTCCTGCCTGAATACTCACTTTCCTGTTGTTTGCCTCAAAATCCACTCTACACGTACTCTGTCCGAACTGGAGGTTCCTGATATAGTTGTTCGGGGCTCTCAGACTCGTCAGCAGCGTTTTGAGTGTCCAATACACCACATTGTCATGCCGGGTGGTATATTCGTTGCTGATACATGAAGCAGAGACATGGTAAGCTGTTTCGTCATGGTTACATCCTCTTCTGCATTTTCTTCTCGTTGGTAATGAGCCTAGCCCATGAAGTTGTTCCTCTGTAGCTGACATCAGCACTCCCCTCCTCCATGTATCTAAGTAGGGGGAAGAGTAGGCAGGGAAGGAGATGTTATTTCCCTCTTGATTTACGAGTTTGCCATAATGCATGTTCCTAGACCATTCCTCCTGTAGTCTCCTGTGGATAACCTCGATTATTCTTGTACTCGTATCCTTGCAGCATTTTTTGATGTTTTGCTCGTTTTGGACAGTCACACCATATTTCTCCAGGACGAACTCCATGTCGCTCAGGGGGTTTCTCCAGCCTGCTTTTTTCAGTTGTTCATAAGCTTTGCAACATTTTGTCATTTCCAGGTTTTTGGTCAAATAAATACCTTTTTTGACAAAGCTAATTTCTGTCTGGTGTTCGACGGACCTTATTCCCAATCCCCCTTTTTTGATCGGCAAATAGACTGATGAATTCGAGGACGTCTTACCCTTCATCTTGTGTTGAATGAGTCTTTTGCGGATCAATGTATCAAGATCTCTGCAGCGTTTGAGGGTTGTACTTCGCTTTTCATCAGGGTACGCGTTGGCTGTCACACATACCACTGCTGGTACTGCTGTGGAATTTATGAGGTTTACCTTTTGGGTTGTTGTGAGGTCGGATTGCAGGATAGTGTCAATGTTTTCCTCTAGTTTTTCCTGAGCTTTCTCAAAATTTCGGGTGGTGTCGCGCTCCAGCTGTTCCAATCCAAGGTACTTATAGCCTTCTTTAACCAAGGGTAGGAAGGGGGTGTTGATTTCCTCATGTGGTCCGTGTGTAGCATCTCTGGAATATATGCCGCATTTGGCAGCATTTAACTCCAAGCCAATTTCCTTCAAGGCTATTGTTAGTTGCTCTGTTATCAACTTTATGCCGCTTTCTGTCGGAGAATGGCACTTGAAGTCGTCCATGAATGCTATTAGTTGGTGTTTTCCCTTGGTTTCCTTGCATATTTGTGGATTTGAGCGGATATGCAGTATGGCGCTTGCGATCATCAGTATGAAGAGGATTGGGCTCATTGAGTCTCCCTGCAGTAGGCCTCTCTGAACTTTTATGGGCTTTGTTTTGATTTTGTCCAGCTGTACCCTGAGGGACCACAGTTTAACTGTTCTCTTAAGTAGGCTTCTTATGTTTCTACGCAGGGGGAGGCAATCAATCAGCCTTTTGAGGCATCTGTGGTGCACGGAATCATAGGCCTTCTTTGCGTCATACCATGCTGAGTAGTTCTTGGTCCTGTTCAGTTTTGACTGTGCTGTTATGCTCTTATCCAGCAGGAGCCCATGGACCGTGCCCCAGATTTGATCTCTGGCCAGCTGTTCGGCAGGTATAGCGGAGTCAGGGAGTGAGCGTTTGATCATGCTTGTAATTACAGCAGTTGTTATTTTGTAATCTACGTTAAGCAGTGATATGGGTCGGTAATTGGCTGGGTTTGTCTCGTCCCCGCTTTTGTGCACCAAGATGACATTTGCACGGACATCTGGCTCATGCAGTTTCGTCTCGTTGTTGAGGAGTCTGGTCACTTGTCTTTTCAGGTAGTTTCGAGCTGCTGGCAGTACCTTGTAAATATATGCCGGTATTCGATCTTCCCCGGGGGCCTTCCATGGGGCTACGTTCTTTAGGATACCGTCAACTTCCTGTTCAATTTTGCTTCTCTCCAGCTGGTTTTCGTGTTTCGATTTTCTTGAGTGGCTTTTTAGTTCTCTCAGGAATTGGTTGAAAATGGGTGTTGAAGTATTTCCCCTTTCCTGGCGGTACAGATCTTGGTAGAAGTGCTCAGTGCTTTTAATTGTCAACTTACTTGTGGGCTTATTGTTGCTTTTCAAGGTTTCAATGGATGGCCTGCTCTGAAACCTCGCTCTGAGCTCATTGATCTCGCCTCTCTTCCTCTGCTCCTCCAGCTTGGCCTCGAGAATTTTGGCTCTCTCTTCGGTGGACTTTATGTACTGCTTTGGGGTTAGTTTTAGCTTCTTCATCACCTTCACCTCCGTCATGAGTCTTCTACTCAGCTTTTCGCCCTTTTTTTCGACTATTTCACGAGCATTCTTGATGTGATTGTTCAGCTTTTTTATTTTCTTCTCTGTTATCAGGTACTTTGGTCTGCGATGTTCATTTTTTCCCAGCACAGTCTTCCTCAACAAAATTGTAGTATAGTGGTGAGTATCCCCGCCTGTCACGCGGGAAACCGGGGTTCGATTCCCCGCCGGGGAGGATACTTTTTTGTGAAGATCATTCTATTTGTGATTCTGCAGTGCTCCGTTGCCGCATCCAGCTAGCAATTTGTTGCCTTCTGCAAGTCCTCGGTAGTATAGTGGTGAGTATCCCCGCCTGTCACGCGGGAGACCGGGGTTCGATTCCCCGCCGGGGAGGATACTTTTTTGTGAAGATCATTCTATTTGTGATTCTGCAGTGCTCCGTTGCCGCATCCAGCTAGCAATTTGTTGCCTTCTGCAAGTCCTCGGTAGTATATTATATTATATTGTATATTATATGGTAGTATTATATTATATTATATGGTAGTATATACATTTATTTTTCTAATATTTACATTTACACATATATTATTCTATTCTAAAAATAACTATGTACAATGAAATGTATGACACTTTGCGTGTTTTCTGTGATTCTTGATTAATTGGCGTCTCGGATTAACCCACCTCTGGAATCTTTAATTCTTCGCATCAGCATGTTGGTGGTGGAAACTGCGACGGAGTAACTGGCTTTGTTCTTCAGAATTTCTATGTCTCTCTTTCCCAGACCTCTCTCATAATAGAGCAGAAGTCGTTGTGCTCTTGGGTTGGTATTATCTCCCCGAAACAGCCGACCACGAAGACCCCCAGTTTCACCGGGCATCTATACAGGCACTCCAGCTCAGTGACCAGATTCAGATCTCGCTGCGCCTCCTTGTAGTTGAAGAAGTCCAGTTTTTTTACGGAGTTGAGTGAGTATCGAGCTCTCTTGAGTTCCTCCTGTTGCCTGAAGTTCTGTACATGTGAAACTGCAACCTCAATTAGGAAGATTTTGTCTGGGTCCGATGTTCTGACCATAATGTCTGGTTTATTGTGGTACAGTTTTTTTCCGGTTAAGATCTTGTGTCCGGCTTGTATCTTCAGATCCCGAAACTCACAGCACAGGGTAGCCTTACCAAACTGCAGGCCACGCTCCATCTCACAAGGAGCACCCAAACCCCTCAGCAGCATCTTCAGCACCCAGTGGACAACGTAGTCGTGCCTTGTTGTTGCGGCACGACTGGGACAGGCACAGGCCACGTGGTACGAATTTTCGTCTGCTTCACAGCCCAGTTGGCATCTCCTTCTGTTGTTTGGATTTGCCCCCAGGCCGTGCAGCTCCTCCTCGGTTGCAGAGAGCAGGACATTCAGGCGCCAACTATCCATGCATGGAGACGAATTGGCCGGGAACCGGATGTTAGGTTCCCTAAGAACTTGCCTTGCATATGAGAGGTTAGACGACCATTCTTTTTCTGTATCTTCCTGATGTTTCTTCTTCATCTTGGTTACTATATTTTTAGTATTCTTCCTGAAGTCGTGGTCGTCTGGCACATCATTCTGAATATCATATTTCGTCAACACATATTCGAAGTCGGATATTGGGTTCCTCCAGCCTGCCGTTTTGAGAGCCTGATAGGCTCTGAGGGCATCTTTCATTTCTTCATGTTTTAATAGATACATTCCTCTTCGTATGAACTGCATTTCGACCTCCAGTTCTATTGGTCGCAGTCCTAAGCCTCCTTTTTGGGTGGATAAATAAAGCCTGGCATTGGATTGGGTTTTACCTTTCATGTTGTTATCTGTTAAGATCTTCCTTATTTTGGTATCTAAGTCCCTGCATTTTTTAAGAGTAGAAGATCTTTTTTCCGAGGTGTATATATTGCCCAATACAAAACTGGCAGCTGGGTTCACCGTGGTGTTGACGAGCAATATCTTCTGAGGTGTTGTTAGGTCAGAAGTGCAGATTTCATGGACTTTTTCTTCTATTTTCTTCTCGATAACTTCGTAGTTCTCGATGGTGTCTCTCTCCAACTGGTGCAACCCCAAGTATTTATAACCCTCTCGTATCTCCGGCAAGAAAGGAGCCGAGTCGTTCTCTCCCTGATCATTTAAGTCCCTTGTGTAATATCCACATTTAGCCTTGTTTAGCTGCAATCCAATCTCCGAAGCCCCCTCTTCCAGCACCTTCGTGATCATCTCCAGGGATTTTTTGTTAGGACCGTGGCATTTGAAGTCATCCATGTAGGCTATCAGTTGGTGTTTCCCTTTCGAGGTTCTGTTGATTTTGTTGTCCGTTTTTATGTGATTGATCAGACCACCCGTTGCCAGCTCGAAGAGTAAAGGGGATGCTGGGTCTCCCTGGAATACACCCCTTCGAATGGGGATCTCCTTGGTCATCGTTTTTCCAACTCTTACTCTGATTGTCCATTTGGACATCATGTTTTTCAGCAATCCCCTGATCTTATGATTTATTGGCAGACAGTCTATAAGCCTCTTCAAGTCTCGATGGTGGACCGAATCATATGCCTTGGTGAAATCATACCACGCTGAATAATGTCTGGCCCTTCTCATTCTTGCTACCTGAGAAATACTTTTGTCTAATAGGAATCCGTGCACAGTGCCCCATATGTTTTCTCTAGCCAATTGTTCCGGAGGAATCGCCCATTCTGGTAGGTTTTGTTTAATTATTTTCGTTATGACCGCTGTGAGAATTTTGTAGTCTGCATTCAATACAGCAATTGGTCGATAACTTCCTGGGTTCTTCATCTCACCCTTCTTGTATATGAGAGTGACATTGGCTCGGGTGTCCACTTGACTTAGTTCCATTTTCCCCTGTAAAAATAGAATGGTGCTTTTAATCAAATATTCTCGGGCAGTTGTAAATATTTTATATAAATACGCGGGAATTCCATCTTCTCCAGGTGCCTTCCATGGGGCTGACCGCTTTAGTACTGCGTTTAACTTCTTCTCTAGATCTTCTGTGTCGGCTTGGCTCGATGTATCAACGGTGTTGGAAAACTGCTTCAGCTTTGAAAGCCATTGGTTGAAAATTGGTGTTGGTTGGTTTTCAGTTTCCTTCCTGTAGGTATTTTCGTAATATGTTTCCACTGCTTTCAGATCGGGTGTATTCTCTTTGTGTGTTGACCTCCCGAGAATCCTTATGGACGGCGTCTTGTAGAATCTCGATCTCAACTTCTGTCTCTCGTGTCTCTTCTTCTGTTGTTGTGCTTGTTCTTCTAGGAGCCTTAGTCTTTCTTCAGTGGAGTTCTTATATTGTTTGACTGTCATCTTTAGTTTTTTTATAATCTCCATCTCCCTCAAAAGGGGCCGACTGAGTTTTCCGCGGACTTCCAGTATTTTCTTCGCATTTTCTATATGCTTCGCGTATTTCTTGATCTTCTTCTCAGTTTTCCTGTATAATGGAATATTATTTGCCTTTTCTCTTCCTATTTCCTGGCTGAGAAGCCTGCCAGCTGCATAGATTGTGTTCTTGATTGCCACTCTTTTGACATGTTCCGTTCTTTCTGATTTTTCCACTTCATGAATCTTGTTTTTCAATAGAACATCCAATGCTTTCAATAATCCTCTATCTTGAGGCCTTAAATAGAATTGAGTGATTTTTTGTTTTCTTCTTCCCGTTGATTTCAACATTTTCTCTAATTTTTCGAGTAAAATCTTCATGTCCCCCTCGTAAGACTCACCCTCTGACTCCCCTGCACTTCTATTTGTAATTTCTTCATCTCCACTGGGCTCTGTTTCAGTTCCCATTGGTGGCTGGGAAAGCTCATCCGCCAAATTTGTAATTTGTTGTGGGGACGGCGCCGATGACAAATTTGTATTATGCGTTTTTGGTGGAGGCGCAACTGGCATTTGAGAAGTTCCCACCCCCGTCGGCTGTGTTATGTCTAATCTTGGGGGTGGCCCTTCCTGTGGTTGTGATACACCGGGTACTGTCTGTCTGGGGATCTCATTTTCAGATATATGTGATCTCATGTAGTAGATGTTAGTATAAGTAGTATAGTGGTGAGTATGGTCATGATCCGTAGTTTTTGCAGGTTGCTTGCATTTCTGGGTGTGATCTTAAATAAATTCCCTTTTTTACCATCTGGATCTCTGTGTCCACTTCGATTGACCTCAAGCCTATCCCTCCCATGTTGGTCGGGAGGTACACATGGTCGTTAGATGTTGTTTTCCCCTTGATGTTTTCTTTGATTAGGATTTTTCGTATCTCCTTGTCCAAGTCTCGGCATTTTTTCAAAGTTGTTGCCCTCTTCTCGTCAGGATAGAGGTTGCCCATAACGTAAATAATGCTGGGTATGACCGTGCTGTTGAACAGATGTGCCTTTTGTGGTGTTGTTAAAGGTGACTTGAATATCTGCTCGGTGGTCTGTATTGCCTTTTCACTGACTGTTTCAAAATTGGCGGTGGTGTCTCTTTCGAGTTGTTCAATTCCAAGGTACTTATATCCATTTCTCACTTCTGGTAGGAACGGAGTTTCCTCTTCTTCTATTGGTTCTGTCGCCCTACTGTACATTCCACATTTCTCCTTATTTAGTCTGAGGCCCAGCTCAGCTGCACTTCGCTCCAGTTCCTGGGTCAAGGTGTTCAGCCCCTTTTTCGAGTTGGTATGGCACTTGAAGTCGTCCATAAATGCCAGAATGTGAAACCTCCCGGAAGTATCTCGCGCCACTCTTCCACTCGATATCACATGTAATAGAATGCTCGCAGTAAGTAGAATGAACAGCAAGGGACTCATTGTGTCACCCTGGTATACTCCTTTTTTTATATAGATAGGTTTTGTTCTCTTTTTTCCCAATCTTATTCTAATAGACCATTGCTTCAGTAAGGTCTTCAGTATGTTTTTTATGTTTTTGTTCAAGGGGAGTACTGCAATCAGTCTTTTTCAGTTGTCGATGACTGATGGAATCGTAGGCCTTTTGGAAATCATACCATGAGGAGTGATGTTTCTTCCTTGACATACGGGCTTGTTGGGTTATTGCCTTATCTGTAAGTAGTCCGTGTGTTGTTCCCCAGACATTCTTCCTTGCCAGCTGTTCCACAGGTATAGCCCACTCCGGTAGGTTCTTCTTCAAAATTGATGTAATGGTGGCAGTTAACATCTTGTAATCCGTGTTGAGCAAGGCAATTGGTCTGTAGCTGGCAGGATTATCTTCGTCACCCTTTTTATGGATCAGGATGACTTCAGCTCTGCTGTCCTTTTCCTCCAATTGGTATCTTCCAAGTATTGTATCAGTGACGAAGGATTTCAGGTATTCTCTAGCGGAGTCAAGCATTTTATAAATGTAATTCGGGATACGGTCTTCTCCGGGCGCTTTCCAGGGTGAGCTGGCCTTGAGGTTTTCTTCTACTTCAATTTTGATGTTTTCTTCGTTCAGCTGTTCTTTGTACTGTTTACCTGCTGTGGTCTTCCTGTACCTACTCAGTAGTTTATTCAGGCACGGTGTTGTCTCCATTTCCTCTTCATTTTTATAAAGTTTGCTGAAGAATTCTTCCACTAGTGGTGAGTATCCCCGCCTGTCACGCGGGAGACCGGGGTTCGATTCCCCGCCGGGGAGGATACTTTTTTGTGAAGATCATTCTATTTGTGATTCTGCAGTGCTCCGTTGCCGCATCCAGCTAGCAATTTGTTGGCTTCTGCAAGTCCTCGGTAGTATATTTTCTTTATTATTCATAGGAATGTACAGCCTAGTTTACAACTATTTCTTACATGACTATGTTTTACTTGTCTCAATATGCTCTAGATGTTCTAACTACTATTTTATACATATATATATACATAAATATGCACACATATATATACCCTATCATTATCACAGATACCTAAATATTATATTATATATTATCACAGTTGTTATTTTATTCCTCAGTATGCTTCTTGTGCTTCAACAGAATGTTGCTGGTGGAAACTGCAACACTGTAGCTGCACCTGTTTATTAAGATTTGTAGTTCTAATTTGGATAAGCCTAGTCTTTGGAGGAGTTTCTTCATATTGTTGTGTTCTTCGGTTTCAATTATTTCGCCAAACACACCCAAATTTACAGGACATCTATAGTTGTTCTCTAGTTCGCTGACCAGGTTTATTCCCCTTCTCACATCTAAATTTGTGTTTGTTACCTTCTGAGACCCATTTACAGCATATCTGGTCCTTTTGATTTTCTCTTGTAGCCGGAAGTTCTGGAGGTGTGCCACTGCAATTTCAAAGACATAGATCTCCCTTGGGTTCTCGAGATGAATCACGATGTCAGGTTTATTGTGGTAAAGTCTTTTTTCAGTGAGGATTTTAGCTCCAGCTCTTATCGCTATTTCTCTATCACCTAACTTGAAATTTGTCGTTAAAGATGCTCTGCCAAATTGGAGATTTATCTGAGTTTCTGGTGGTGCCTGTAGTTGTTTTAGCAGGGTTTTTAATATCCAATGTACCACGTAATCGTGCCTTACCGTATATAGTGGATTAATGCATGTGTTGCAAACATGGTATGCTGTTTCAGGCACGTTACGTAGTATAGTGGTGAGTATCCCCGCCTGTCACGCGGGAGACCGGGGTGCGTATTGGCATTGTTTACTACGGTGCAACGCATACATGGTGTTGGAACGCGGTAAAGAATGGCTGAACCAAAGCTCTCTCTATCCAGACATATCTTACTACGGCTCAGCGCAGGGAGGTGTTCAGGCGGAGTAATCTCGGGTCATTGTTTACCGCGTTCCAACTCAACTATGTTCAAATTTGTTTTCTTTCGCAATTTTGCAATCCGCGTTCGTAACGATAACAATAATATGCCAAAAATAGTTTATTGAACCACGTTAAAATAAAAAAAATATAGAAAATAATACATAAAAATAACGTAATACATAAAAATACTAATAGTACCTATAAATACAATGAGTATCGGTGAAAACAATTATATTAAATGCAAAACTAACTGTAGTAGTAAGAAATAATCCTAGTGATTTTGCATTTGGTCTATCAAGATCAATATTTTTCTTTAAAGATCTTTGCCTTTAAGGATTTTTTGGCATTTCTTTGTTGGATGGCCTACCAGGTTGAATGCATTCTGCGCCGCATGATAAGCCACGTCTAATTCTTCTTCGGCTCACTGATGTTGGCTGAACAGAAATGTTCTTTTTTCGTGAGATATTTTCTGATGCAAGAATAAAATTCAATAAGTCGGATGGTGTAACAATTTTGTTTAAAGTCTGATTAAATTTTTTCATGGCATCAACCATATCAACCGTTTTATTTTTGCAGGTTATTTTTGTAATGCGTTGTCTGTTAGTTCTGTTGCAGCTGCGGGATGTTTTTCACCTAAATTTATTTCATTGGCATTATCGACAGTGTTTATTGGTACCACAGAAAAATTATCCTGTTGGGTAAAACCATTGTTTTGTAGTAATTAGGAATTCATTTGCTATACCCACTTCAGTTGTCATGTCGTCATAAAATTCTGAGGATATGTTTTCTCCTAGGCCCTAGGGCTAATTTTGCTAATTCTTTTCCGTCGTTAGTGTTTATTTGCATACAGGTCCTAAAAGTGATTCCATACTTATTTTTTATGGCGCAAAGATGCTTACAATACCTTCCACCCTGTCCAAAAGGCAAAAACTCAGTCGCAAAATGCAATATCTACATAATGCAGTATAAAACATGTGGTCATCTATCTCTGAAGAAACTAAAAAGGTATTTTCGTAAACAATAACCCGACAATAGGCGCGTATTCATAATACAATAGTTAGGTACTACGTCTGAACACCATCCTGCGCTGAGACGTGGTAAGATATGTCTGGGTAGAGAAAGCATTGGTTCAGCCATTCTTTACCGCGTTCCAACACCATGTATGCGTTGCACCGTAGTAAACAATGCCAATACGCGACCGGGGTTCGATTCCCCGCCGGGGAGGATACTTTTTTGTGAAGATCATTCTATTTGTGATTCTGCAGTGCTCCGTTGTCGCATCCAGCTAGCAATTTGTTGCCTTCTGCAAGTCCTCGGTAGTATATGCATTTATTTTTCTAATATTTACATTTACACATATATTATTCTATTCTAAAAATAACTATGTACAATGAAATATATGACACTTTGCGTGTTTTCTGTGATTCTTGATTAATTGGCGTCTCGGATTAACCCACCTCTGGAATCTTTTATTCTTCGCATCAGCATGTTGGTGGTGGAAACTGCGACGGAGTAACTGGCTTTGTTCTTCAGAATTTCTATGTCTCTCTTTCCCAGACCTATCTCTCTCATAATAGAGCAGAAGTCGTTGTGCTCTTGGGTTGGTATTATCTCCCCGAAACAGCCGACCACGAAGACCCCCAGTTTCACCGGGCATCTATACAGGCACTCCAGCTCAGTGACCAGATTCAGATCTCGCTGCGCCTCCTTGTAGTTGAAGAAGTCCAGTTTTTTTACGGAGTTGAGTGAGTATCGAGCTCTCTTGAGTTCCTCCTGTTGCCTGAAGTTCTGTACATGTGAAACTGCAACCTCAATTAGGAAGATTTTGTCTGGGTCCGATGTTCTGACCATAATGTCTGGTTTATTGTGGTACAGTTTTTTTCCGGTTAAGATCTTGTGTCCGGCTTGTATCTTCAGATCCCGAAACTCACAGCACAGGGTAGCCTTACCAAACTGCAGGCCACGCTCCATCTCACAACGATCACCCAAACCCTTCAGCAGCATCTTCAGCACCCAGTGGACAACGTAGTCGTGCCTTGTTGTTGCGGCACGACTGGGACAGGCACAGGCTACGTGGTACGAATTTTCGTCTGCTTCACAGCCCAGTTGGCATCTCCTTCTGTTGTTTGGATTTGCCCCCAGGCCGTGCAGCTGCTCCTCGGTTGCAGAGAGCAGGACATTCAGGCGCCAACTATCCATGCATGGAGACGAATTGGCCGGGAACCGGATGTTAGGTTCCCTAAGAACTTGCCTTGCATATGAGAGGTTAGACGACCATTCTTTTTCTGTATCTTCCTGATGTTTCTTCTTCATCTTGGTTATTATATTTTTAGTATTCTTCCTGAAGTCGTGGTCGTCTGGCACATCATTCTGAATATCATATTTCGTCAACACATATTCAAAGTCGGATATTGGGTTCCTCCAGCCTGCCGTTTTGAGAGCCTGATAGGATCTGAGGGCATCTTTCATTTCTTCATGTTTTAATAGATACATTCCTCTTCGTATGAACTGCATTTCGACCTCCAGTTCTATTGGTCGCAGTCCTAAGCCTCCTTTTTGGGTGGATAAATAAAGCCTGGCATTGGATTGGGTTTTACCTTTCATGTTGTTATCTGTTAAGATCTTCCTTATTTTGGTATCTAAGTCCCTGCATTTTTTAAGAGTAGAAGATCTTTTTTCCGAGGTGTATATATTGCCCAATACAAAACTGGCAGCTGGGTTCACCGTGGTGTTGACGAGCAATATCTTCTGAGGTGTTGTTAGGTCAGAAGTGCAGATTTCATGGACTTTTTCTTCTATTTTCTTCTCGATAACTTCGTAGTTCTCGATGGTGTCTCTCTCCAACTGGTGCAATCCCAAGTATTTATAACCCTCTCGTATCTCCGGCAAGAAAGGAGCCGAGTCGTTCTCTCCCTGATCATTTAAGTCCCTTGTGTAATATCCACATTTAGCCTTGTTTAGCTGCAATCCAATCTCCGAAGCCCCCTCCTCCAGCACCTTTGTGATCATCTCCAGGGATTTTTTGTTAGGACCGTGGCATTTGAAGTCATCCATGTAGGCTATCAGTTGGTGTTTCCCTTTCGAGGTTCTGTTGATTTTGTTGTCCGTTTTTATGTGATTGATCAGACCACCCGTTGCCAGCTCGAAGAGTAAAGGGGATGCTGGGTCTCCCTGGAATACACCCCTTCGAATGGGGATCTCCTTGGTCATCGTTTTTCCAACTCTTACTCTGATTGTCCATTTGGACATCATGTTTTTCAGCAATCCCCTGATCTTATGATTTATTGGCAGACAGTCTATAAGCCTCTTCAAGTCTCGATGGTGGACCGAATCATATGCCTTGGTGAAATCATACCACGCTGAATAATGTCTGGCCCTTCTCATTCTTGCTACCTGAGAAATACTTTTGTCTAATAGGAATCCGTGCACAGTGCCCCATATGTTTTCTCTAGCCAATTGTTCCGGAGGAATCGCCCATTCTGGTAGGTTTTGTTTAATTATTTTCGTTATGACCGCTGTGAGAATTTTGTAGTCTGCATTCAATACAGCAATTGGTCGATAACTTCCTGGGTTCTTCATCTCACCCTTCTTGTAAATGAGAGTGACATTGGCTCGGGTGTCCACTTGACTTAGTTCCATTTTCCCCTGTAGAATAGTGGTGAGTATCCCCGCCTGTCACGCGGGAGACCGGGGTTCGATTCCCCGCCGGGGAGGATACTTTTTTGTGAAGATCATTCTATTTGTGATTCTGCAGTGCTCCGTTGCGGCATCCAGCTAGCAATTTGTTGCCTTCTGCAAGTCCTCGGTAGTATATTTTCTTTATTTCTAATCAACTTTATACATCACATTGTTTACATGCTACTTATAAAATCAATAAATACTAATTTAGTCTTAGTCTATAATATCACAGTTTCACAGATATATACAAATGAAACATTAATCTTTCAAATGTTTCAATAAAATTTGGCTAGTTGACATTGCCGCGCTAAAGGAACATTTATTTATCATAACTGCCCACTCCCTGTCGTTTACACCAATTCTCTTCATCAAGTTCTTCAGATGATCGTGTTCTTGAGTCCTTATTATTTCCCCAAAGCATCCCATCACCAGAACCCCCAATTTTACCGGGCAGTGATGTATAGCCTCCAATTCACGAACAAGGCTCAAATCTCTTGACACCTGATGGACGTTCTTGTTGTCAATTTTTTCCACACAATAGTAGTATACTTATAGTAGTATTATAGTAGTATATTAAGCGTTTATTTTGTCATCTTACACTGCATACATTAAACTGTGTATCCCAGTAAAATGGCTAAACTATTGTAAACATTTTTACAAATAAATACTTCATCGGCTGTGCCGTTCGTCCGTCCACAGACAAAGGAGAATAAACACATATCTGTATATAACAAACAATGGTAAATACAATAACAAATATAAACATATATATAACATAAACAACAAGCAATATTTGTTATATGACTAGTTCTTATCTATCACAGGTAGTAGGTTCGTTCAGTCTTTTCATTAGTAGGTTGCTGGTTGAGACTGCCACGCTGTAGGTCGCGTGGTTGAGGAGATTTCTCATGCTCCGATTGGAAACCTGTAGTTTCTTCTTCATCATCTCACAGAACTGTTTATGTTCATCGGTCGCAATCAATTCGCCATAACATCCGACGACGAAAATTGACAACTTGACAGGGCATCTGTAGATTGCACCCAATTCTGTGACGATGTTGAGGTCTCGTGCGGTGTTTGACAGATTGAACTCTGTTATGTGATTCACAGAATTGACGGCATATCTAGTTCTTTTGAGGCGTTCTTGATTCCTCCAGTTCTGGATGTGGGAGACCGCTACTTCGATGATGAAGATTTCGCTAGGGTTCGTGAGTTTAACGAGGATATCTGGTCTGTTGTGATAAAGCCTCCTCTCAGTCAGAAACTTTTGTCCTGCCTGAATACTCACTTTCCTGTTGTTTGCCTCAAAATCCACTCTACACGTACTCTGTCCGAACTGGAGGTTCCTGATATAGTTATTCGGGGCTCTCAGACTCGTCAGCAGCGTTTTGAGTGTCCAATACACCACATTGTCATGCCGGGTGGTATATTCGTTGCTGATACATGAAGCAGAGACATGGTAAGCTGTTTCGTCATGGTTGCATCCTCTTCTGCATTTTCTTCTCGTTGGTAATGAGCCTAGCCCATGAAGTTGTTCCTCTGTAGCTGACATCAGCACTCCCCTCCTCCATGTATCTAAGTAGGGGGAAGAGTAGGCAGGGAAGGAGATGTTATTTCCCTCTTGATTTACGAGTTTGCCATAATGCATGTTCCTAGACCATTCCTCCTGTAGTCTCCTGTGGATAACCTCGATTATTCTTGTACTCGTATCCTTGCAGCATTTTTTGATGTTTTGCTCGTTTTGGACAGTCACACCATATTTCTCCAGGACGAACTCCATGTCGCTCAGGGGGTTTCTCCAGCCTGCTTTTTTCAGTTGTTCATAAGCTTTGCAACATTTTGTCATTTCCAGGTTTTTGGTCAAATAAATACCTTTTTTGACAAAGCTAATTTCTGTCTGGTGTTCGACGGACCTTATTCCCAATCCCCCTTTTTTGATCGGCAAATAGACTGATGAATTCGAGGACGTCTTACCCTTCATCTTGTGTTGAATGAGTCTTTTGCGGATCAATGTATCAAGATCTCTGCAGCGTTTGAGGGTTGTACTTCGCTTTTCATCAGGGTACGCGTTGGCTGTCACATATACCACTGCTGGTACTGCTGTGGAATTTATGAGGTTTACCTTTTGGGTTGTTGTGAGGTCGGATTGCAGGATAGTGTCGATGTTTTCCTCTAGTTTTTCCTGAGCTCTCTCAAAATTTCGGGTGGTGTCGCGCTCCAGCTGTTCCAATCCAAGGTACTTATAGCCTTCTTTAACCAAAGGTAGGAAGGGGGTGTTGATTTCCTCATGTGGTCCGTGTGTAGCATCTCTGGAATATATGCCGCATTTGGCAGCATTTAACTCCAAGCCAATTTCCTTCAAGGCTATTGTTAGTTGCTCTGTTATCAACTTTATGCCGCTTTCTGTCGGAGAATGGCACTTGAAGTCGTCCATGAATGCTATTAGTTGGTGTTTTCCCTTGGTTTCCTTGCATATTTGTGGATTTGAGCGGATATGCAGTATGGCGCTTGCGATCATCAGTATGAAGAGGATTGGACTCATTGAGTCTCCTTGCAGTAGGCCTCTCTGAACTTTTATGGGCTTTGTTTTAATTTTGTCCAGCTGTACCCTGAGGGACCACAGTTTAACTGTTCTCTTAAGTAGGCTTCTTATGTTTCTATGCAGGGGGAGGCAATCAATCAGCCTTTTGAGGCATCTGTGGTGCACGGAATCATAGGCCTTCTTTGCGTCATACCATGCTGAGTAGTTCTTGGTCCTGTTCAGTTTTGACTGTGCTGTTATGCTCTTATCCAGCAGGAGCCCATGGACCGTGCCCCAGATTTGATCTCTGGCCAGCTGTTCGGCAGGTATAGCGAAGTCAGGGAGTGAGCGTTTGATCATGCTTGTAATTACAGCAGTTGTTATCTTGTAATCTAGTAGTATAGTGGTGAGTATCCCCGCCTGTCACGCGGGAGACCGGGGTTCGATTCCCCGCCGGGGAGGAGACTTTTTTGTGAAGATCATTCTATTTGTGATTCTGCAGTGCTCCGTTGCCGCATCCAGCTAGCAATTTGTTGCCTTCTGCAAGTCCTCGGTAGTATAGTGGTGAGTATCCCCGCCTGTCACGCGGGAGACCGGGGTTCGATTCCCCGCCGGGGAGGATACTTTTTTGTGAAGATCATCCTATTTGTGATTCTGCAGTGCTCCGTTGCGGCATCCAGCTAGCAATTTGTTGCCTTCTGCAAGTCCTCGGTAGTATATTTTCTTTATTATTCATAGGAATGTACAGCCTAGTTTACAACTATTTCTTACATGACTATGTTTTACTTGTCTCAATATGCTCTAGATGTTCTAACTACTATTTTATACATATATATACATAAATATACACACATATATATACCCTATCATTATCACAGATACCTAAATATTATATTATATATTATCACAGTTGTTATTTTATTCCTCAGTATGCTTCTTGTGCTTCAACAGAATGTTGCTGGTGGAAACTGCAACACTGTAGCTGCACCTGTTTATTAAGATTTGTAGTTCTAATTTGGATAAGCCTAGTCTTTGGAGGAGTTTCTTCATACTGTTGTGTTCTTCGGTGTCAATTATTTCGCCAAAACTCCCCACAACAAACACACCCAAATTTACAGGACATCTATAGTTGTTCTCTAGTTCGCTGACCAGGTTTATTCCCCTTCTCACATCTAAATTTGTGTTTGTTACCTTCTGAGACCCATTTACAGCATATCTGGTCCTTTTGATTTTCTCTTGTAGCCGGAAGTTCTGGAGGTGTGCCACTGCAATTTCAAAGACATAGATCTCCCTTGGGTTCTCGAGATGAATCACGATGTCAGGTTTATTGTGGTAAAGTCTTTTTTCAGTGAGGATTTTAGCTCCAGCTCTTATCGCTATTTCTCTATCACCTAACTTGAAATTTGTCGTTAAAGATGCTCTGCCAAATTGGAGATTTATCTGAGTTTCTGGTGGTGCCTGTAGTTGTTTTAGCAGGGTTTTTAATATCCAATGTACCACGTAATCGTGCCTTACCGTATATAGTGGATTAATGCATGTGTTGCAAACATGGTATGCTGTTTCAGGCACGTTACATCCCTTTCTGCAATGCCCTGTTCTTCCTGCTGTCCCCCTCAGTCCGTGGAGTTGTTCTTCAGCAGCAGACAG
Organism: Adalia decempunctata; assembly: GCA_951802165.1. Lineage (NCBI taxonomy): Eukaryota > Metazoa > Arthropoda > Insecta > Coleoptera > Coccinellidae > Adalia > Adalia decempunctata. Next base: position 22,880,830 of record OX637696.1, on the reverse strand, counting down.
TAACAGAGAGAATCTCCATCCATCCATAAGAGGGGAGTGGTACGTAGGAAATTGTATGATTTTCTTTTCCTTTTGGACAATTTTGCCGTAGCTCATGTTTTTATTCCACTCGGACTCGGTCTTTGAACAGTGTTTCTGTTTGATCTGCTCTTTCAGTATTTGACATAGTTTTTTTATGTCCTCTGTGCCCTGTACGATTTGTTGGCATTCGTATTTTTCAAGTACATATTCATAGTCGGAGATGGGATTCCTCCAGCCGGCATTCTTCAGTGTCGTGTATATGTCCTTGGGTTTGCTCATCTCCGGGTGGTACTGTATATAGACACCCTTTTTTGCATAGTATATCTCTATCTCCAGTTCGATCTGGTTGAGTCCCATTCCCCCTAGTGTCGGCGGGAGATATACATGGGCGTTCGATGATGTATCCGATTTGCATCCCTCTTTCACTATGATCTTCCGCACCTCTTTATCAATGTCTCTACATGTTTTTAATGTAGTTGCCCTCTTCTCGTCAGGGTAAATGTTGCCCATTACATATAAGGTAGTATAGTGGTGAGTATCCTCGCCTGTCACGCGGGAGACCGGGGTTCGATTCCCCGCCGGGGAGGATACTTTTTTGTGAAGATCATCCTATTTGTGATTCTGCAGTGCTCCGTTGCCGTATCCAGCTAGCAATTTGTTGCCTTCTGCAAGTCCTCGGTAGTATATTTCTTTATTTACATCAGTCTCATACATTTCAAAATATAAATACAATGTCATTTACGAAACTAATATATATCTCCGTTTCTTGCAGGAAACAGGAACCAGAAGACGTCCTCCGGTCCGGCATCACAGACTGTAAGTATCCACGTTAAACACTTATTAATAAATAACAATATTCACATAAACAAACATTAAATGTATAATACAATACACTCGAATAAAATCTTTAAATAAAACAAAACAGTCTTTTTTATTATCATAGATATTAGGAACTTAAATGCCTCAAGAATATATTGCTCGTAGAGACAGCGACGCTGTAGGAGCTTCTATTAATTAATATTCTAATATTCAAATTAGTCAGGCCAATGTTAGCCAATATTTTCTTAACCCTTTCACTACCAGACTCCTATCCATCAAAAAAAAATTTTTTTTTCTAATGATTCAGTCAAGAGAAGCCCTAAATATGAAACATCTTTCATGAAAAAAAGAAAAAATTTGTTTTTTCATAGAAAAAAAAAATGTCCATAATTATGGACAAATACGCTCATAGGTATCGCTTGAAAATAGATGTTTTATTATTTCATCAAAGATTTTATTCAACAAAAACTAAAAATTCATAATAAAACAATAAAGATTCTGAATGAAATAATAACGATAAATACTCGGATAAATACAAAGAATAATTTTTTTGAAAATATCACTCTGTATGGAATTGAAGGAAACAATTCCTCTTTTGATATAGGCCGAACTTTCAAGAACTTATCATTATTATTTGAACTTTTTTCTAAATTGTTAACCAAATGGAAGTGCGTACGCAATTTATAGAATCTATTTCTTGTCACATTTTCTTTGAATATATGCATTCCTAATTTGCTTTCCCAATAAAGACTAATTCTTGGGAAACTCAATGAGAATATGAAGACCAATAAAAACTTCTATTTCTTTTTATTGGTTGTTATAAAACTACTGTTGTTTTGAAGAGCGTATACTGCGTATAAGTTGGTATTTTTTACCATTTTCAATACCAATTCATCTGTGATATATTTTTTACAATATTCTAGTTGGGCAGAGAATGTTGATCATTTATATTTTCATCACTTTCCGCACTCCGCTCCCCCTCAAATTGCAACGCCTGTCGTTTGGTCCATTTTATTTCAGATTTTTCCGTATAAATAATTCTTTTGCTTTGTTCTTCTGAAGTATTAGTTTAATCATTCTTTCGATCATCATCTTCAAATTCGTTCGCATTTAGATTTTTCGATTCATGTAATTGATCGAAATTCCGTTCTTCAGCCGCGGTGTTCAGCAATTCATCGTCGGAAAGATCTGATAAATCGGAAAAATTACTGTCCTCAAGTTTGTCGAACAATTCTACCAGATTCTTTTCTATTTTGAAACCTCCCCTTTGTACAAATACTCTGGACCTCTTTGTAAGTGAAAGTGTGAAAGATAAATTTTGTTACCCCTGACTCGATTTGTCCATAATTGTGGACAGACGATTTTGAAATAAATTTGGTTATGTAACTGACTGCATTATGGAAAAATTTTTGTTGGATATTGAAAGTACTGCCTTTGACTATTTCTTAATATTTTTTTATGTAAAATCAAGATATCAAGAGCCTAACCAACAATAAGAAATATATACCACTTACCAGTCGACTTGCGGATACTCGTGGACGCCATGATTATTTGAATTCAAAACAACCTCTATTGCTAGACATGAAAACTTATTGCTCATGAGAAGAAGGAGAGTAGATGCACGTTGTGTATTATTTACAGAAACCTGTTTTCCTAAACAGTTGATATTTAGTGCTCTGAAATCGATGTCCATAATTATGGACACCAGTAGCGAAAGGGTTAAAGTTCTTGTGCTCCTCAGTGTTCATTATCTCCCCAAAGCAGCCAACAACAAACACGCCCAGGCGAACGGGGCAATGATATAGTGAGCGAAGTTCTCCTATTAGGTTGAGATCTCTATTTGCCTCGTCCACGTTTCTGTGATCAATGTGCATGGAGCCATTAACGGAATATCTAATCTTCTTGATCTTTTCCTGGGTTCTGTAATTTTGTAGATGTGCGACCGATACTTCGAAGATGATTATTTCCTCAGGATCATAGAGGTGTATAAGGATGTCGGGTTTATTGTGGTGGAGGCGCTTTTCTGTTAAAATTTTTCCTCCTGCCCTTATTTCTGTTCTCCGCTTTCCAAGGAAGTCTACGTTCAGCGAAGCCTTACCAAACTGCAGTTGTATTTCCTCTGGCGCTCCTAGGCCTTTCAGCAGAGCTTTTAGGACCCAATGCACCACAAAATCATGCCTGGTGTTGTAGGCATCTTGGATACATGCTGCACTTACATGGTATGCCGTTTCTGCTTGGCCGCACCCTTTTCTGCAGTTTTTTCTCCTCCCTGGTATTGCTCCAAGACCATGAACCTGCTCCTCTGCTGCACTATGAAGCAAAGAAAAGCGCCAGCTGTCCATGAGTGGCGATGAGTAAGCTGGAAATTCTATATTAGGTAGTTCTTTTGTTATTACCTTTCCATAGTGCATATTTTTTCCCCATTCTTCCTGTACCTGTTTGAAGAAAGTTTTTTCAATGTGCTGTTTCAGGTTTTTGCAGTTCTTGGTGATCTTCTGTTGTGTGTATTCCACTTCGGGGCAGTTGTACTTGGAGATAACGAAGTCATGATCCGTCAGCGGATTTCTCCATCCTCCTCTCTGCAGGGCCTCGTAGTTTTTGCAGGTTGCTTGCATTTCTGGGTGTGATCTTAAATAAATTCCCTTTTTTACCATCTGGATCTCTGTGTCCACTTCGATTGACCTCAAGCCTATCCCTCCCATGTTGGTCGGGAGGTACACATGGTCGTTAGATGTTGTTTTCCCCTTGATGTTTTCTTTGATTAGGATTTTTCGTATCTCCTTGTCCAAGTCTCGGCATTTTTTCAAAGTTGTTGCCCTCTTCTCGTCAGGATAGAGGTTGCCCACAACGTAAATAATGCTGGGTATGACCGTGCTGTTGAACAGATGTGCCTTTTGTGGTGTTGTTAAAGGTGACTTGAATATCTGCTCGGTGGTCTGTATTGCCTTTTCACTGACTGTTTCAAAATTGGCGGTGGTGTCTCTTTCGAGTTGTTCGATTCCCAGGTACTTATATCCATTTCTCACTTCTGGTAGGAACGGAGTTTCCTCTTCTTCTATTGGTTCTGTCGCCCTACTGTACATTCCACATTTCTCCTTATTTAGTTTGAGGCCCAGCTCAGCTGCACTTCGCTCCAGTTCCTGGGTCAAGGTCTTCAGCCCCTTTTTCGAGTTGGTATGGCACTTGAAGTCGTCCATAAATGCCAGAATGTGAAACCTCCCGGAAGTATCTCGCGCCACTCTTCCACTCGATATCACATGTAATAGTATACTCGCAGTAAGTAGAATGAACAGCAAGGGACTCATTGTGCCACCCTGGTATACTCCTTTTTTTATATAGATAGGTTTTGTTCTCTTTTTTCCCAATCTTATTCTAATAGACCATTGCTTCAGTAAGGTCTTCAGTATGTTTTTTATGTTTTTGTTCAAGGGGAGTACTGCAATCAGTCTTTTTAGTTGTCGATGACTGATGGAATCGTAGGCCTTTTGGAAATCATACCATGCAGAGTAATGTTTCTTCCTTGCAATCACCCCAAAATAATGAAGTAAACAATTCAATTCTGAATTCGACTCGGTCGCTTGTACGACCTGTGACCTTGCGCGCGCGTCCGAGGACCGGTTTCCACCTCTTGGACTAGGCCGGTGCTCGTCACTGCTTTCGCTCACTGTCCGCGCGGCGGAGGACGTGTTTACACCGCTGTGTGCGTGGGTTGGGTCTGCTGTCTGCTTTTCTTTCGCGTGTTCAGGCTTCTTGTATTGCCATAGAACGTTCCCCGGATTCCATCAACTGATTTCCTTACCCGTGGCCTACCCATTCTGTCCAAGCCTTTCCTACGGGCCCAGGAAAGTGAAGAGTTATAATTGTTATTCCACTCCCTACCTATTCGATCCTACTTCACTATGCCTCGTAATTGTTCGAATTGCAGCAAGCCTATTGCAGATGTTGCTTCACATGCTTCTTGCAGTAGGTGCAAAAAATATTTTCACCCCAACTGTGTCAACCTTACTGATAAAGAGCTCCAGTTCCTCAAAGAATGTAAGGAAAAATGGTGCTGTCCGGCGTGCACCTCGGGCGAGCGTCGCCTGCGTAGCAATTCGGGTGGTTCCCGCGCCATCTCTCCATCCCAAATCGCTAGTTCACCCTCTGTGCCCGACTCTTCTGACACGGTTCTCACTGTGAAGCACTTCAATCTTATAATGGAGCAGGTGCGGAATATGGCGTCCACTCTCGATCGTGTCGAGAGGAGACAGGACGACATCCTGACCCGACTCGACAGTTGCACTGCCGCGATAAATAGCCATTCCGAGATACTAAAAGTTCACCAGAGTCAAATCGTTGCCTGTGAATCTGAGCTAGCTACATTGAAGGTTACTCAGACTGAACTTTCACAGAATTTCTCTACTCTAAGCGAACAGATTTCGAAAATTGGACCTCAAGAGACTCCTCTCAATAACTCTCCTGATTCTGTGGTTCCTGAAGTTCTTGACCGGGTTAAACGTTCTCATAACCTGATTGTAACTAATGTTCCTGTATCTGACGAGCCTTCAGAGGCGGCCACGATTTCTGCTATCATGAATCAGATAAAAACTTCCTCAAGTCAGTTCATCACCAATGTTACCAGAATGCCAGCTAGAGACTCTACCCGCCCACCTTGGATAAAGGTTACATTTTCTAACTCTGAAATAGTACAGACCATCCTCAGAAACAAGACTCTGTTAGTCGGCAGCCCCAGATTCCGAACGATAAAAATCCAGGACGATAAAACCAAAGACCAGATATCAAATCTCAATATGCTCAGGGCCGAACTGAGGAGGAGACAGGACGCCGGAGAGGGGAATCTAACGATTAAATACATCAAGCGGATCCCTACCATCGTCACCAGCTCCCCAAAGACGACCAATCAACCCTCAAAAAACTGAGCAAACTACATTCATGGCATGTCATCTACACAAATATACAGTCTTTGCCTTCCAAATTAACTGAACTTACTTCCTTCGCACATCTTCATAAGCCTTATATTATTTTTATCAGCGAAACTTGGCTCTCTCCTCGGATTCCGAACTCAGTAATTCACATCCCCGATTACACAATTTACAGGGAAGATAGCCAAGAGACACCTGGATTTCGAGGTGTATGCATATATTTGCATAAACACATTACTGATTCATACGAAATCGAGTCTGAACACCACGACTGGGTCGGTGTCGACAACATCTTCCTTAAAATTTCCAGCCCACAATTTTCACTTCTGACCGGATGTATATACAGACCTCGTCCATGCGATGCTGACCTAAGTTGCGCGAACTATCTGTCCTCACTAGCCTCTAACAACAAAAATACATTAATTGTGGGAGACTTTAATTGTGCCGATCTGAGATGGCCACTCTTTCAATTGCCGTCTCAATCGTCGCCATCCTACCCATATGCCGACGTAGCTTAAATTCCGGCTTGCATCAAATCGTTGAAAATCCGACCAGATATAGAAATAACCAAAATCCATCCTTACTTGACTTGTTCTTCGTTTCCGACCTTCATCTCACTTCAGATCTCGAATATCTACCACCTTTTGGCAGATCTGATCATGTCACCATATCCACTGAAATACAGTTTCATTCCTCAATATCTATGGGCCATCAGCCCAAGACTATTCGCAAGCTGGATTATGAGGGTATCTCCAATGAACTGGAGACGATCGATTGGAAATCATTTCTAGTTCCTCTGAATGGTATCGAGCTGGTGTGGAGGAGGTTTGTCGATGCGGTCAACAATATTGTTGCTGGGAACACTCGAGTGGAGACCATCTGGCACAACCCCAAAAAACCCTGGATCAACGATCACTGCCTTGGTCTTATAAGAAGAAAGAAATCACTCTGGCAAAGGTACCTGAGATCGAGATCGATGGATGACTATAACATTCACCGGACCTTCTCCAATTATGTCTCTACATCCCTGCACAAATTCAAAACTGACTTCGAAAATGGTTTGGCATCTTCAAAAGATAAGAAGAAACTCTTTAAGTACATAAGATCGTCTTCTAACACCAAAGTGGGTGTCCCACTAGTCAGGGACCTTTCTGGTGAATTATGTGGCAGTTCGAAAGATTCGGCGGATGTCCTAGCTGAGGTTTTTTCACACGTTTTTTCGCCCGAATTGCCTGGTCCCTTGCCATCGCCAAAATCATGTCGTTCTCATTTTGATATTTCCAACGTCGAAATTACCGAAGAACTTGTCAGGAGACATCTTTCCGAGTTGAACACTTCTTCGGCGCCGGGCAGTGATGGAATATCACCGCTTCTCTTGAATCGGTGTGCCGGTGCGTTCGCTGTCCCTCTCAGTATTATATTTCGCGAATCTTTGTCCTCCTCTTCTCTTCCTTCCGATTGGCTGTTTGCCTGTGTAACCCCTGTCTTTAAAAAGGGAGACAAGCTGTCACCCCACAACTACCGTCCCATTAGTCTCCTTTCGGTGGTCTCGAAGGTTTTGGAGAGAATAATAAGTGAGCATATCCGGAAGTTTTCTCTCGAACACAAGTTGATACCAGACCAGCAACACGGATTTGTTCCGGGGCGCTCAACTGTCACAAACCTTCTCTCCTGTTTATCCGACTGGACCAAAGCATTGGATTCCGGTAAGCCAGTGGACGTGATATATCTAGATTTTTCGAAGGCGTTCGACAGGGTTCCACACGGCCGACTTCTATCAAAACTCGAACACCTGGGTATCAGGGGAGGACTACTGGACTGGATAAAGGCTTTTCTGGCCAACCGCTCATACCGCGTTCGGGTTGGATGTGAGCTCTCCTCAAGATCCTGGCAGGTGCTCTCTGGTGTACCCCAGGGATCCGTTCTGGGTCCACTCCTGTTCCTTTTATATATTTCCGATTTGCCTCTTCACCTGGAATCCACTGTCTCTCTATTCGCCGATGACCTTAAATTGTACAATTTCCCTTCTGCTGATCATTCAACGCTTCAAGACGACCTGGACCACATAAACACCTGGTGCAGCATCTGGATGCTTCCCCTCAACATAGGCAAGTGCTCCATTCTACACATCGGCAAAAACAACCCACGTCTACCATACAACATCGGTGGTCAGGCTCTGGTTCCCGTTTCCCAGTTGACCGACCTTGGTATAATAGTCTCCGAAGATCTCAGCTGGCGAAGCCATATAGAGCATATTTCATCTAAGGCCAAACAACTGACATATATGTTTTATAAATCATTCAAGGGTTGCAGTGACAAAACATTCGGTACTATATTCAGGACTTACATTCGCCCCACCCTGGAGTATGGTGGTCCTGCTTGGTGGTGTACAACAAGGGGCGAGGCTGATTTACTCGAGACCACGCAGAGATGGGCCACTCGTATTGGCTATGGAGTTGTACGTCCCTCATACCAACAACGACTTGAATCCATGGGACTTACAACTTTCGAGGAGAGAAGAGCTCGCGGGGACCTAATTTTTTCATTCCGAGCTGTACGCGGACTCCTGGGCGATGAGGTCAGAGATATGTTCACACTCAACCGTAACAATCTCAGAGGTCATATCTACAAGCTGAAGCGGGAGAATTTCAGGACCACTGTGCGTCAGAACTTCCTTCCTAACAGAGTTTTCGGTGACTGGAACAGTCTTCCCAACTCCGTGGTTCAGGCTCCTTCTGTCAACGTGTTCAAAAACAGATACGACGGATGGAGGTCAGACCAGCAGGGAGGACGCTAACCTCGGGCGGATCGTTTGGAGCATCATTCTGGTGCTGTTCGACGTGTAGACTTTTTTTTGTTTTCTAGGTTTTCACATAATTTTCACATAATTTTCGAAATTTTGTTTGTTTTTTTTTTAAGTGCAAGTGTACCATCTAGAATATCATTAATTTTGAGTTTATAGGTTATCAACCTCAACTCTTATTCCTTGTATAATAATACTAATAATAATACGGGCTTGTTGTGTTATTGCCTTATCTGTAAGTAGTCCGTGTGTTGTTCCCCAGACATTCTTCCTTGCCAGCTGTTCCACAGGTATAGCCCACTCCGGTAGGTTCTTCTTCAAAATTGATGTAATGGTGGCAGTTAACATCTTGTAATCCGTGTTGAGCAAGGCAATTGGTCTGTAGCTGGCAGGATTATCTTCGTCACCCTTTTTATGGATCAGGATGACTTCAGCTCTGCTGTCCTTTTCCTCCAATTGGTATCTTCCAAGTATTGTATCAGTGACGAAGGATTTCAGGTATTCTCTAGCGGAGTCAAGTATTTTATAAATGTAATTCGGGATACGGTCTTCTCCGGGCGCTTTCCAAGGTGAGCTGGCCTTGAGGTTTTCTTCTACTTCAATTTTGATGTTTTCTTCGTTCAGCTGTTCTTTGTACTGTTTACCTGCTGTGGTCTTCCTGTACCTACTCAGTAGTTTATTCAGGCACGGTGTTGTCTCCATTTCCTCTTCATTTTTATAAAGTTTGCTGAAGAATTCTTCCACTTTCTTCAAGTCTTTCGGGCCGCTGTTCTCCCTTTCTTGGATTATTCTAATGGATGGTGAATCTTTGTACCTTGAACGAAGATTTTGTAGGTTATGTCTCTTTTTTTGGTTTTCTAGCTGCCTTTCTAAAATTTTAATTCGGTCTTCATTCATTTTAATATATTGTTTGGGCCTCATACCTTATTTTCTCATCTGCCTTACCTCATTCTTAAGCTCCTCTCCAAACTTTCCCCCCTTCCATTTTTGTATTTTCCTTGCCTTGATGTTGTGGTTCTGTAATTTTTTTTATTTTCGCTTCTGTTTTCTCAAATTGGGGTTTTTCGTGTTCGTTTTTGATTAAGCTGTTTCTGAGAAGAATTCCCGCACAATAGATAGCCTTCTTGCATTGTTTTCTCTTTGTGTTTACGTCAGAAGTCCCCTGTAAAATTTGGTGGATGCGCTTTTCAAGGATTTTTTTAACTTGACTCACGGTTTTGTTGTTTCCCTTCCGCAGATAGAATTTCTTTATTTTCCTCCGGTCTTCCCCTACTTTCCCAAGTATTCCCTCGTATATGGTGAGGAGTTCAGGGTTGATTTCCTCCTCTTCCGGAATCTCAGCATTGGTCTCACCTTGGTCTTCATGTAAAGTCGTCTGAAATTGTCCGGTGTGGTCCTCTAAGCCAGCAGCGGGGTTTTGGTTTTCTGTAGTTTCAGCAGACACAGATTCAGTCGGGGTTTCTTCAGGAATGGGTACCCTCCGGTAATATATTTGCGGGTATGTTTCTCTCAACTTCGTCACGACCGCCTTTTCCGTCCTTCCAGGGAATAGATGTATAATTGACTTTATTCTATTTCCGATTTGTTGTTCGGTCGTTTTGTTGTACTCTCTGATCAATCACTCCACTTCGTCTTTCGTCCACTTTGTTGTCATCTGTCTGGGGGCCGAGTTGTTCTTCAGTTCCAAACATTTTTTCTTAATAGCTGCCAGTGATCTTCCAGGCAGACTTCCTTGTATGTTTTTATGGTCCTCGATGGTAATAGGGCCCCTCTTTTCTGCCAATAATGCCCGAACGACGCCAATCTCGTTCTCATTCCACGTCGCCATAACCTAACTTTTCAGCCGGTTATGTCACAACTGTTGTTGGTTGTTGTACGGTCTCACGGCTCCAAATTTTTATTCCAGTCGTCTCTGGATTCTTTCAGGAGTCGTTTTATTCCACCAGTATAGTGGTGAGTATCCCCGCCTGTCACGCGGGAGACCGGGGTTCGATTACCCGCCGGGGAGGATACTTTTTTGTGAAGATCATTCTACGAGGTCTGGCTATTAAATAACGAGACTGCGCGCGCAGAAGGCGTCCTAGAGGGGTAGGGTGGGAAACGAATGCAGCATTGGATAGCTGGAAGTGTCTACTATTCCAGTACGAAAACACGTTTTCGTCGCTGTAGTAGTATTTTTTGTGTAGAGGTTAGAAACGAACGTGTTTTTTTCTCGTGCCGATAACGATGTGTGACGAAAAACACGAGCAACGGATCAATGTGAAATTTCTCGTCAAATTAAAAAAAAACTCCGACTGAGTGCTATAAGTTGTTGAAAGAGGCCTATGGTGAGAATTCTCTATCTCGTGCGCGTGTTTTCGAATGGTATAAAAGGTTTTCTGAAGGCCGAGAGAGCACCGAAGATGACCAAAAAATTTAAAGCCATGCTAATCGTTTTTTTCGACATCAACGGTATCGTGATGACTGAATGGGTTCCAGAGGGTCAAACTGTAAACCAAACTTAGTATTTGAAAGCTGGCAACGCTGCGAGAGCGAGTTCGTAAGAAACGGCCGGAGTTGTGGAAAAGCAAATCGTGGATCTTGCACCAGGACAACGCACCTGCCCATAACGCGCTGTCTGTGAAGCGTTATTTAGCCGCTAGAGGCACTCCAGTGCTCGAACACGCGCCGTACTCGCCTGATTTAGCACCCTGTGACTTTTTCCTATTTCCGAAGATCAAGTCTGCCTTAAAAGGAACCCGGTTCGAGTCGATGGAAGAGGTAAAGCGAAAATCGGCGGAGCTCCTAAATGCTCTTACAAAAGAAGACTTCCAGCATTGCTTTGACCAATGGAAAAAACGAATGGAACGGTGTGTGGCGAGGGAAGGGGAGTATATTGAAGGGGAGCATTCGATTGTAGAATAATTTTTAAAATAAAACTCTTTTTCATAAGCAGTCTCGTTATTTAATAGCCAGACCTCGTATTTGTGATTCTGCAGTGCTCCGTTGCGGCATCCAGCTAGCAATTTGTTGCCTTCTGCAAGTCCTCGGTAGTATATTTTCTTTATTATTCATAGGAATGTACAGCCTAGTTTACAACTATTTCTTACATGACTATGTTTTACTTGTCTCAATATGCTCTAGATGTTCTAACTACTATTTTATACATATATATACAGGGTGAGTCTTTGACTTGTACATATATTTTAACTGTAGATTCCTCTCATCAAACGAAACACTTTTTACCCATACCATTTTTCAAAATTCGGTTTCGTTTGGAAGATACAGGGTGTCAAAAATCCATGAAATTAACACTATTCTTTCCATATATTCGGAACCAATATTTCGAATGAACTGAATTTTGGTTGATTGTTTACTCTATTCATGGTGTATATTCCTCAATTGAAACTTATTTCATATTTCTACTGGTAAAAAAGTTACAGTACAGTCGACTTATAAATTCACGCAAAAATACTATAAAACCACTTGAAAAAGATGAACGGTTCACGTTTTCGAAAGAATTAATTATTTTAGAAAACAAAAGTATTCTTATATTTTTTCAATAACACGCGTCGTTCTCAAGTTATTCCTAATTGTATAAGATTGAATTAGAGGAAAAAATCATGAATTTCAAGAATACCCTGAATGCTGCCCTGAGTCAAATCTCATGGAATATGATTTTTCTCTGGACTCTCAACAAGTTACCAACGTTGTCAGAATGTTTTTCAACTTTGTCAAGACTAAAATCTCTATGATGAAAAAAGTTGGATGTAGAGATATGTGATAATAAAATTCCACAATCGTGGGACATAAAATTATTCATTTTATATGCAGTTTCTATTTGAAATTCATTGTTACCAGTCCTTCAGCAAAATATCTATCGAAACAATATAACTCGACACCAGAACGACACTAATAATTTTACATCAATTCACTGAAAGTCATTTACATAATCATCACCTGTTTGCTTCATTCTCTGTAAATAAATAAAGCGTGAAATTTGTTTATGCCGTGCTATAACGTTTTAGGTTGGACTGGTTGGAGCACAGAGAATCGCGGTTACATCTACGGCCTTCTGAAGGGAAGAGTGGCCTAGTCTTAGACAAAGGGTCTAAGGGCCTACTCTTCCCTTCAGAAGGCCGTGGATGCATGGCAACTGAAATTAGGAACGTAGCGCTATATTGGCGATAGGGGACGTACTGCTTTCTTGAGTTCGCATTGTTTGAAGAGAAAATCGGCAATCTGGCATCGTCTTCTCTATAGTTCTGTGCTATATCACAGAGAATGTGGTAAGCTTATGTCATTGACCCTGAATCATATGACTTTGGTTAATGGAGTTAGGATAGGTTAGTGAAAAACCATTTTTTATGCGATCGTTTTAGAATATCGAGGAAAATATGAACAAATTATTTGTGTTTACAAACTAATCTTCAGGAAAATCGAAGGAGGAACTTATTTTGGTGGGAGAAATATAGCTTTTCAATTGCCGAAATGATCGGACAGAACTGAGTGTTTTGTTAGGAAATATCGTGTTTGTAACATTCTTATTCAAATAAGGTCAGTGCTTGAGTATTTTCTAATTGTATCAACCAGAACATTTAATAATCACCTCAATTTCAATCGAAAAGTATGAACTTTGAGGTGTTTGCAGAGAATTGATCCAGGCACGCATTAAGCTCAACTTTTTTTTTCAAATGGCTATATCTCTTTAACAGAGCCGAATTCGGAAAAATGGAAAATGAAAAAAAGGTTTCCTTTAGCATCAAGAATCTACAGTTAAAGTATATGTACAAGTCAAAAACTCACCCTGTATATATATATATATACATAAATATACACACATATATATACCCTATCATTATCATTATCACAGATACCTAAATATTATATTATATATTATCACAGTTGTTATTTTATTCCTCAGTATGCTTCTTGTGTTTCAACAGAATGTTGCTGGTGGAAACTGCAACACTGTAGCTGCACCTGTTTATTAAGATTTGTAGTTCTAATTTGGATAAGCCTAGTCTTTGGAGGAGTTTCTTCATATTGTTGTGTTCTTCGGTTTCAATTATTTCGCCAAAACTCCCCACAACAAACACACCCAAATTTACAGGACATCTATAGTTGTTCTCTAGTTCGCTGACCAGGTTTATTCCCCTTCTCACATCTAAATTTGTGTTTGTTACCTTCTGAGACCCATTTACAGCATATCTGGTCCTTTTGATTTTCTCTTGTAGCCGGAAGTTCTGGAGGTGTGCCACTGCAATTTCAAAGACATAGATCTCCCTTGGGTTCTCGAGATGAATCACGATGTCAGGTTTATTGTGGTAAAGTCTTTTTTCAGTGAGGATTTTAGCTCCAGCTCTTATCGCTATTTCTCTATCACCTAACTTGAAATTTGTCGTTAAAGATGCTCTGCCAAATTGGAGATTTATCTGAGTTTCTGGTGGTGCCTGTAGTTGTTTTAGCAGGGTTTTTAATATCCAATGTACCACGTAATCGTGCCTTACCGTATATAGTGGATTAATGCATGTGTTGCAAACATGGTGTGCTGTTTCAGGCACGTTACATCCCTTTCTGCAATGCCCTGTTCTTCCTGCTGTCCCCCTCAGTCCGTGGAGTTGTTCTTCAGCAGCAGACAGTAACAAAGAGAATCTCCATCCATCCATAAGAGGGGAGTGGAACGTAGGAAATAGTATGGTTTTCTTTTCCTTTTGGACAATTTTGCCATAGCTCATGTTTTTATTCCGAGGACGTTGTTAACATAAGAAAAAAGTTTAGTTTCAAGGAATAAGAAACCAACACACCGATCCATAACACATACAAGCAAAAATATCCTTACGCCCTGGAGAACTTGCAAATAATGCTACATGTGACATGATCGTTTTAAAAATAAGAACTGTTCTTTACTGATCTAAAAATCGAAGCGCGAAATAATTCAAGTGATGTCTTCTGAAAAAACAACCCGCATCCCTTTAGTCTCACTCCTCTAACGAGGGCGCCAAAAAACAGTTTATTAAGTTTCTCTTAAAAAAAATTACAAGGATCAAGTGAGAGTTTCCCAATGAAATATCAACATGACTGTCTTTTCCAGGATTTATTCAAATTTATCGAGAGAAATTTAAAAAGATGAATATGTAATGAACCCTGAGAAAAGTTCTCTTTGTCGAAAATGCTATTTTCCACTTTTGTTATAAAATCATTGAAAAATAATCTTCAAATAAAAGATAATTCAGAATAAAAGAACATTGCCTCTACAACGTTGTAATCTTTGGTTATCCTAAAGATGCTTAAAATACAGCATTCCATGCCTATAATATAGTATTCTATGCATCTTGGTTGTCCCCATATACAGGGTCTTTCACGAGGAACCTCACCCATATTTATACGGGAAACTACTGAACGTATTTTCATGAAATTCAGCACTTATAAGTATTTCACGATGCTGATGAAAACTAAAATATTTTCAAGGCATGAGCACCTCCGGTTTTTCCGGAAATGACGTCAACTTTCGTTTTTCAAATTAGAACACCATTTTTTTATTGCAGAAATAGATTCCTTAGAAAATTTCAAGTTATTTTGATGTAACATTTTTCAGTTTTGGTTGGAAAATTCTCTCTGAGCGGGAGAATTCGAAAAAAAAATCGAAAATAGAGCTCCGCTGAAACAAGAATAACTTCGAGGGTTTTGGATGGAAAATTTTCATTTTTGGGATTTTTCAAGATGTAAGATTGATGTATTCACTTTAAAAATCGAAATCGCGATTCATGATACAGGGGGTGAAATAATCGCTTTCAAAGTTAGGGATGACAAAATCATGAAAAATCAATTTTTTCAAATTAGAACCCCATTTTTTTATGGCAGATATTGAATCTACGTTAAAAAATAATGTGAGTGTATGCATCACACCCTTGCCCTAAAGTGGATATTTTCTGAGTTATTCACAAAAAACTGTTTTTCGTCTTGAATTTTCAGCTATTTCTTTTCCCTTCACGCCAAAAAGATGAAATTTTCAGGAACTGTTGCTCAAACCATGTTTTAGATTTTACTACCCTAATATGCAAGAGAAAAAAGTTACAGGTTGTTCCTAAATAGATGGCGAATTTGGATTCGAATTTGTATCGGAAACCTCTTTATTTCAACTAATCGGCCATCGGTTTTCTCTCCAGTGATAAATAAATAATTCCTTATGAACCATATGCAAAAACTTACCATGTTTTACATTCTTTTTTTTAATGATAGATATCATTAATTACATGCTACCGAATAAAGAGGAATTTGGCAGATGTAATTAATGATATCTATCATTAAAAAAAAAGAATGTAAAACATGGTAAGTTTTTGCATATGGTTCATAAGGAATTGTTTATTTATCACTGGAGAGAAAACCGATGGCCGATTAGTTGAAATAAAGAGGTTTCCGATACAAATTCGAATCCAAATTCGCCATCTATTTAGGAACAACCTGTAACTTTTTTTTCTTGCATATTAGGGTAGTAAAATCTAAAACATGGTTTAAGCAACAGTTCCTGAAAATTTCATCTTTTTGGCGTGAAGGGAAAAGAAATAGCTGAAAATTCGAGACGAAAAACAGTTTTTTGTGAATAACTCAGAAAATATCCACTTTAGGGCAAGGGTGTGATGCATACACTCACATTATTTTTCAACGTAGATTCAATATCTGCCATAAAAAAATGGGGTTCTAATTTGAAAAAATTGATTTTTCACGATTTTGTCATCCCTAACTTAGAAAGCGATTTTTTCACCCCCTGTATCATGAATCGCGATTTCGATTCTTAAAGTGGATACATCAATCTTACATCTTGAAAAATCCCAAAAATGAAAATTTTCCATCCAAAACCCTCGAAGTTATTCTTGTTTCAGCGGAGCTCTATTTTCGATTTTTTTTTCGAATTTTCCCGCTCAGAGAGAATTTTCCAACCAAAACTGAAAAATGTTACATCAAAATAACTTGAAATTTTCTAAGGAATCTATTTCTGCAATAAAAAAATGGTGTTCTAATTTGAAAAACGGAAGTTGACGTCATTTCCGGAAAAACCGGAGGTGCTCATGCCTTGAAAATATTTTAGATTTCATCAGCATCGTAAAATACTTATAAGTGCTGAATTTCATGAAAATACGTTCAGTAGTTTCCCGTATAAATATGGGTGAGGTTCCTCGTGAAAGACCCTGTATAGATGCATAGAATACCTGGTGTATCGACTCCTTACTAAAAATCGTGACCAAAATTTGTAGATCAAAACGGCATCCTAGATTTCAGATTTTGGTCTAGTTCCGGAATAAATCCGCAATATTTATCGGCCGTGGCGCTACTGCGGCAATGACAAATAACGCGACCCCTTTCGGGAGAAATGAAAAGCCGCACAAAATATCACGTTTTCGATCGACAAGAAAGTCTTAAACAAAATCTTATCAGTGCCAACACCAGGTATTTCTATGCATCTATCCCCATATCTTCAATTTGACACATATTAGCGACATCTTTTAGGCACTAACTGAATGAGCGGGTAATATTAGTTCGTTGTAGATGGCGCCAGTCCACATATTCTTGGATTATTATCAGAAAATAACATATTTTGAATACTACTGAATTCATTTTGATTGAGTTTAGAATATGTTATTAATAGAAAAATTTAAAGAGGTGTAGATTTGCTGAGTTTTCAATTGGAATCTTCAAAACGACACATTTGCACCGTGTTATATAATACTCAATACTAATTCACATGCTCTTTTAAAAGATTGGGAAAATTTTCTGATCATCAGCTTTGCGCAGAGGCAATATCGTAACCAATGAGGCTCTGCTGAGGTGCGATTATTGCTAGTTGAAAACTTAAACCAATACCCCGCCATGGGCACGTGAAATACCGTGCACTACGGCAATTTTTGGGGGCCTCGAAAAGGGCCATTAAATTGATCAACATAGATAGATGCGTATTAGATGCATAGTATAGATGCATAGAAATACCTGGTGTTGGCACTGATTAGATTTTGTTTAAGACTTTCTTGTCGATCGAAAACGTGATACTTTGTGCAGCTTTTCATTTCTCCCGAAAGGGGTCGCGTTTTTTGTCGTTGCCGCAGTAGCGCCACGACCGATAAATATTGCGGATTTATTCCGGAACTAGTCCAAAATCTGAAATGTAGGATGCCGTTTTGATCTACAAATTTTGGTCACGATTTTTAGTAGAGAGTCGTTACACCAGGTGTTCTATGCATCTATTGCATAGTGTATCGATTCCTTACCAAAAATCGTGACCAAAATTTGTAGATCAAAACGGAAATCTAGATTTCAGATTTTGGTCTAGTTTCGCAATAATCCCAATATCAAAGATTATAGAGTACAAAGATGGGAAACGCCCTCATATCTCTCGTACTAAAAACCGACTACGTTTTATGCATATATATATCGGGACTTTTTACTCACGAGATGGCGTTTTCATTACAGATTACAGTGACTGTAGTTTTTTTCATTACAGATTACTGTTACTGGAAAGAGCGCGAAATTTGAATACCACCATAATTTTGATTTCCACCTATCGAGCCCAGACAATAATATACAGGGTGACACAACAAAAGCAGGGCTTCTGTTCTGCTCAGGATTATTTTTTTGATCTACATATTAATTCAATTGATACTAATTAAACACACCAAATAGATTTGCTTACATATTTTTATTTCAAAATATACATACAATTTTAAATTGGAATACATGTCAAAAATATCTTTACCTCTGAGTTACAGAATTATTAGAACATATTTTTTACAGAATATTCAAAATCACAATTTAAAAAACATCTTGTAGAGGTGTAAAACTTGTATAAGGACTAATCAGATCCCATTCAGACGCCATGCCCGCGTCGCTCAATGATGCAGCAATAAACGTGGATAATCTCGCATAATTTGTTCTGGAGAGAAATGCTCACTGCACATAGTATAAGTTCTGCTGAGATCTAAATCCTCTCGCCCAGAAAACTCTATCCATTTCAGAGCACTGAAAATTAATGCACTGAATAACAGAGTTACCCCTTTCGAGTTTCAATACTTACATTTCCATTTTCTTCGGTAATTTAAAGAAGGATAATTTCGGATTATTCCTTTTATTATTAGTACACTGCTTTGCCATGCAGCATGCTCCGGATGGCATCTTGTCTTCAAATATTTAACAACCGAAACACAGGAACGAATACTAATAAGCACGAATCAAACTAAATTATAACGAAAACACAAATATTAAACGAAAACTCAAACACTACACGATATATAACTCAAATACAATACGAAAACTCAATTAAACTTAAACTTAACGAATACAACTATTAATTATTCTTTGTAGATCTAATCTAAACGAACTCAACTGGAGAATAATCTAAATTTGATTTGAATTTGTCTGTTTGAATTGTACCATAGATGCATAGAAATACCTGGTGTTGGCACTGATTAGATTTTGTTTAAGACTTTCTTGTCGATCGAAAACGTGATATTTTGTACAGCTTTTCATTTCTCCCGAAAGGGGTCGCGTTTTTTGTCGTTGCCGCAGTAGCGCCACGACCGATAAATATTGCGGATTTATTCCGGAACTAGTCCAAAATCTGAAATCTAGGATGCCGTTTTGATCTACAAATTTTGGTCACGATTTTTAGTAGGGAGTCGTTACACCAGGTGTTCTATGCATCTATATTGTACCATATGTGGTAACCATGGTAACATAATGTCACTTAGCCACCTATTATCTATCTCAGGACTTTCTTCTCACCAGACGGCGCTCACGTCAATGTTGTCGCTTCGTTTCCAATCTTCCTTCTCTATAATCTTTGCCCAATATTTTTGGGGTCGTGGCGCTATTGCGGCAGTCGAAAATAGCGACTTTTGGGAGAAATGAAAAACAGGACAAATTTTCAGATTTTCGATCGACAGGAAAGTCTTAAACAAAATCTAATCAGTGCCAACACCAGCTGGTATTCTATGCATCTATTATTTCAGGAATAATCCGCAATATTTTTGGTCGCGGCGCTATTGTGGCAATGGCATACAGCGTGACCCCTTTCGGGAGAAATGAAAAGCAGGACAAGAATACTCAGAGAATTAATTCATTATTTTTGTCACACCTCCGAACGTGATCAAACAAATCTGGAGATACTGAAACATTGTATTATTTATTGTCATTACAGTCTGGGAAGCTCGAAACCAAGAAATTCCTTCAGGAAACAAAATTTTATAATGAACGAACTCAAAAATAAGTTTTCATCATATGAATACATATACTCCATTCACTTTTATAAAATAGCCCGGTTGGCCCTAGAATTCTGTCACATTTCACCGCGTATATTTTGAAAATGTTAGGTTATACTCATCCTTCTGTCAGATACAAACGCAACGTTGTCGTTTCTACATATAAATCGTAGAAATTACGTATTGATCAAAATGTTTATTTACTTTGGGAAAACAATGAATTTGAGGAAATATTATGTGAATTCAATAATTCCAAAAATTGAAGAAAATATTTCACGTGTACGAGTACAAACATGATTGTTAGATTCAGTTATGCTATTTTCTTGTACGGAAATCAAGAACCGAGTGTTGAAATTTCACTGAAAAATAATGGACAGAATAGTCCGTTACTTTGTGATAGTTCATTAACCCGACAGAAAAATTTTTAGACGAACAGAACAGACGGACGTATGGAAATCCCCACTTTTCAAAATTCTCAAGAAATAAGCCTACAGAGTACAGACGACAATTAAAAACCTCTTTGCGCATCTTGAAATACTCCAGTATGAAAATGTAGTGGTACTACGAATCTTGTGTCACAGAACTAACTCCATTCACAAAGTTAAAAAGAGTAATTAAAAAGTAGACTTGGCAATGTCGCTTGATTTTCCCGATTGCCAACCTGCGTCCGTTTTAAGTAAAAGAACTTGATAAACCTAAACCATGACCCACCAAGATACTTTATAAAAGTGAATGGAGTATACATCTTGTAACTTGTAGTAGACATTTATTGTATGTTGTCTATTATTAATGAATAAATTCAAGTAGAGTCCCTGAAATGGAATAGGATCTGAAGTACAGTGACTATATTATAATAGGTAATATAGTCTACTGTAATCTCAAGAGATCGCGTGCGCCATCTAGTAGCGGTTACTGAAACATTTGAGATGGGGATGAAGAAATCTATGAATGGATGTGGTTAGAATGTTATTTCTCCTACAATTGTCGTTAGATGTCGCACTGAAATATATTGTACTCAATAGATAATCACAATTCTCTATAACTACCTCGAAATTCTATATTTCTTTATCGCTTCTCGGCCCTATGGCTAAGATCAAAGTGTAGTATCTGTTCTTATCAGCTTAATATCTGATACGCCCCGCATGCGGGGCCAGTATATTAAACTGATTTTTGGAAACTGACGGCGGTTAGGAGCTTGCTCCACCGCCGTCACGGGTTGGCCCGGTATTGCAGTACCTCCGGGATCGGCCCACTTAATTCAAATAATATAAGATTTACAACTAACAACTTCTTACTAAAAATTGTGATCAAAATATGTCAAAACGTCACTATGGAATTAAGTAACAAAATCTAATCAGTATTCACCAGGTATTCTAGAGTTGCGTTCGTTATATTGTCCAAGCCGCGGATTGAAGGGAGAGATACGAACACAGAACATCTGATTAATTCGGATACGGATATACGATTAAGTGACTTCGGAGCAAAAACGGTGAGGAAAGTGTCGACAGATGGAATGAAGGAACCCAACGTGGACACTTCCCTCACAATGCTCCGGAGTCACTTAATTGTATTGTGTATCCGAATTAGATGTTCTGTGTTCGTATTCTCTCCCTTCAATCCGCGGATTGGACATAACGAACGCAACTTATTAATTAACTAAGAACCCCTCATACGACTTTGGCAAATTGATCTGTAAAATATGTTCACGTTGATGAAAAATGAACAAGTAAATCAATATTTATAGATAGATGCATAGAAACCCTGGTGTAACGACCTCCTTATCGTATTTTGCCAAAATCTACCTGAAGTCTTTTATGTATCAGGATGGAACACTCGAAAATATTAGACTTGGGAGGACTCATCTTTCTACAGAGGTCATTTTTTCTTAGGGCAGGGATGAAGGGGTGAAAACCACCCTCCTTATCGTATTTTGCCAAAATCTACCTGCAGTCGTTTATGTATCAGGATGGAACACTCGAAAATATTAGACTTGGGAGGGCCCATCTTTCTACAGGGGTCATTTTTCATTAGACTTTTTTCTTAGGGCAGGGATGAAGGGGTGAAAACCACCATCCTTATCGTATTTTGCCAAAATCTACCTGAAGTTGGGGATGAAATGGGATGAAATCATCGTAGTTGGGGCGACCTTTCCTGGAAAACTGGTCATTTTTCCGACAGGGATAAAGGGATGAACACTACCCCCCTTGAAAACAACCCTCCTTTTCGTATTTTGCCAAAATCCACCAGAAGTTGTTTCTGTATTAAGAAGACCAATCTTTTATGATAGTTCTTCCTCAATTCGGAGTAGTTTTCAACAGCACTAAGGAAAACTGTGTAGTTCACACCCAATACGAATATCTGAAGATTGAATATCCAATAATATTTCAACATATTTCGAACAATCACAGGGTAGTTTTTGGCCATTCGGACAAAAAATGTACTATCCACATGAAACCGATCAGATCATTTTAACTGAGTCAAACATTCTGATATACCTTCTGTATAAAAAGTACCCGGAATTGTAAAAAAAAACACATAAATTTAAATTTAATCATCAATATTTATTTTGTCTCCTTCAAAATAGTCCCCATTGCTTACAATACAACTATGATATCGGCGAACCCACTTTTCCATGCACCGCTCATACGCCGCCAAAGGTATGGCCTTCAGTTCAGTTCTCGTTGCGAATTTGTTTTGATGGCTTCAATGGACTCAAAACGCGTTCCACGTAGGGGCAATTTGAGTCTTGGGAATAGAAAAAAGTCGCACGGAGCTAAGTCAGGTGAATACGGCGGTTGTTCGATGGTATTTATTGAGTTTTTGGTCTTGTATTCCTTAATAATTATGGCTCGGTGCGACGGCGCGTTATCATCATGCAAAATCCACGAATTGTCTTTCCATAAATCTGGCCGTTTACGACGAACATTCTCACGCAAACGCCTCAATACACCCAAGTAATACTCCTTATTCACTGTCTGTCCTTCAGGAAGAAATTCTGAGTGCACAACACCACGATAATCGAAGAAAACAGTGAGCAAAACTTTAATTTTCGATCGACTTTGACGTGGTTTTTTCGGACCGTCTTTGAATGATTTGTATCAATCGTATGCTTGTGTTTTTGACATACAATTATCACCAAAGGCTTTTTTTAACATTTTCAATGAATCGGCACAAGAAAATTCGTTTGCAAGACAAAATTTGAGGCAAACTCTTTGATCAACTATTTTTTCCATTGTAAAATTCGCAGAGCACTTTTGAGGTCGACTGATACTGACAGCTGTTGTAAACACACTAGTTGACAGATCGCGCTCAAATTTGGCTTGGTAATAAAGGAAGGTCCTACCAACTTTAAGAAAAAAAAAATTACCGATTCCTTTTTGGCGGTTCATTTAAATAACATTTTTCGGGTACTTTTTATACACAGAGTATCTATGGGCTGGTTCAATTTTGGGAACTCTAACTTCCAAGAATGGATTCTCTAAATATGAGAATTGGAAAAAAGATTGACAAAACGTGAATTCGTGCGGAAAAGCAAACATTTCGGAACTCCACTCGAAAAACAAGACAGTCGAACTTCGATAACTCGAATCATGCACGATCTGCCAAGAAAAAAATTCGAGTTATTGAAAAAACACATTTTTTATGTAGGTATTGTTTATGTGGGTAAAAATGTAACATTTAATCCAAACTAAAACTGCTTTGTCAACACTAGTGTACATTGGTTTTTTCAAGCCTTTTGGAACTCTCACAAGCACCATCACCAATTTCAACTGCATTGATAATTTTTTCCTTTTTTTTTTAAATAGTAGATACGGTGTTTGTCGGAACGCCATACTTCAAAGCTACATCTTTCTTTCGTGCACCACTTTCCACTTCATTTAAAAGTCTATATTTTTGAAATGTGAAACCTCACAACTTATAACTGAAGAACTCAACTGATTTCACGGCATACGGTTAAGCTATGAAACGATTCGTTACAATCATGTAGGTACATAAAGTAAGCGAAAACAACTCTCGCGAATTAAACTCGGAATAGCTCAAAATTTTTCCGTTTTTTTATCCGTGAAAAAATAAATTCTGCCGCTCTTGTATTTAAAAAATTATGAGATTTGTCGCTAAAGGCCTCTTGCAACGACAGAGAATTCTCGCGAGAATTTTCTGTCAAATTCACTGACCGAAAATTCTCGCGAGAATTCTCTGTCGTCTCTGTGTAATTCCACAGAGAATTCTACCGAAAGTAGTATGCAATGGCAGAGAATTTTCGGTCAGTGAATTTGACATAAAATTCTCGCGAGAATTCTCTGTCGTTGCAAGAGGCCTTAAGTTGATATCAACTTAGCGAAACAAATATCCGAAAAATGTTTTCAGCCAAAATCAATCTAGCTCTTTTTTTCAGTGATTTATCCGTAAATTATCCGTGAAGAAAAAAACATCGCCAATCCTGTATTTTAAGAAATACAGGGTGATTCACGGTGGATGGCACATTAGACGTTTCTGGAGAACCAGACTTCGGATCGGTCTGCAAATTTAATGGAATGCATTATCGGACCAGTTCTACCCAACTAAAATATTTTCGTCAATGCGGTGTTGCCACTTCTATTAGAAAGTAGTAGCAACTTTGCTTTTTCAAATGGAACACCCGGTATATTATATAATTTTTGGAATCTCCAATATCTTCTCGACAACTTTTATTGACGTTTCTCTACACCTATCTGTTGCAGTTTTCGAAATATAAATCAATTTCAATTTTTTTCACCAGAAACATGAACTCTGAAAACGCTGATAACTTCGGGTTGAGAAACACTATGGCATTGAAATTTGGTTTGGAGTTAGGTGATACATAAATGCTTCCAACACTTCAGACTGATTTACGTTACTTCAATACAGGGTGATAAAAAAATAGTCTTTTCGGTTGCTTGAAAAAGTGACTGAAAGTTGTTTATTTCAAATGGAATGCCCTGTATATTATTGGAAATTCGGAAAACTGATGAAATTTGCTTTCATTCTATGTATATCATGCCCATACCTAACTAGTCAAATTTCGGACTTATGAGCATTTATTAGTCAAAATATCCCTTCAGAATGGTATTTCCATTCAGTATTCGGTAGGCAGGCCATGATTACTACTTGATAGTACCTTGTGACATTCTCCTAATAATAAAGGCACCAAGAAACTTGAGAGTCAAACTATTTAAATGAATTATTATTAAAAAGTAGAACAATCATATCGAATACTTCAAAGTATGTTCGAATCGCTGGCCGTTCACTTCCAAGCACTTCAAATTGCGGGTGTTGACTGCTTTCGTCGTGGCAGATCGTATTTCTTTGAAATCTAAATCTTCAAATGCTTAGGCAATCCTTTCCAACAATTCATCTCTCGAATGCACGGGTGTATTGTAAACTTTTTCTTTCAACATTCCCCACAGATAAAAATCTAACGGACTAAGATCGGGTATTCTTGCTGGCCAATTCCATGGTCCCAAGCGCCTTATCCACCGATCTTCAAAAAGTCTCTCCAGTTGATAAATGATAATAATGAACAAATTCATGAGCACTTCGTTTGAATAGTTTTCTTCCATCGTTTCGAGGGTTTTTGCAACTTCTGAAATGACGAAAATGTCGAAATTCAAGTTTCTTGGTGTCTTTATTATTAGGAATGTTACAAGGTACTGTGGAATTGTAATCATGGCCTGCCTACCAAATACTGAATGGAAATACCATTCTGAAGGGACATTTTGACAAATAAATGCTCATAAGTCCGAAATTTGACTAGTTAGGTATAGGCATGATATACATAGAATGAAAGCGAATTTCATCAGTTTTCCGAATTTCCAATAATATGTATACAGGGCATTCCATTTGAAATAAACAACTTTCAGTCACTTTTTCAAGCAACCGAAAAGACTGTATTTTTTATCACCCTGTATTGAAGTAACGTAAATCAGGCTGAAGTGTTGGAAGCAAACCAAATTTCAATGCCATAGTATTTCTCAACCCGAAGTTATCAGGATTTTTAGAGGTCATGATTTCTGGTGAAAAAAATTGAAATTGATTTATATTTCGAAAACTGCAACATATAGGTATGTATAGAGAAATGTCAATAAAAGTTGTCGAGAAGTTATTGGAGATTCCAAAAATAATATAATATGCCGGGTGTTCCATTTGAAAAAGCAAAGTTGCTACTACTTTCTAATAGAAGTGGCAACACCGCATTGATGAAAATATTTTAGTTGGGTAGGACAGGTCCGATAATGCATTCCTTTAAATTTTCAAACCGATCTGAGGTATGGTTCTCCAGAAACGTCTAATGTGCCATCCACAGTGAATCACCCTGTATTAGATGCTTCGTCTGCTTGATATCAACTTAGCAAAACACAAATTCAAAAAATATTTTCAGCAAAAAAAAAATGGCTCATCTTTTTCAGCGATTTATCCGTAAATTATTCGTGGTGAAAGAAAATTTGAATGATCGATCTGCAGCCGTCAAAACAAAACGTATATCAGCATTTTTCTCTAAAACTATGCATGCAATATTTTCGAAATTTGGAAGAAAGATAAGGCTTTTCATCTTTTATTTATATCTGCGCAAAGGAGAATTGTGCCGCTTTCGTGTGAAAAAAACATGCTCTGCTGAACTTAATATCGAATTAACACATATTCAAAAAATTATTTTAGCAATTAACAAATCATTTCATCTTTTGGATGAATCCTTGAAAAAAATCTGTTGATTGCTTGAATATTTTTTTCAATATGTGCCGTGGTAATTTGATGTACACTTACCAGTGCACGTGATATTTTTTCCCGGATAAATCAAGCATGGAGAGCTACATCTTTCTTTCGAATTTCAACAATATTGCATTCATAGTTTTGGAAAAAAATGCCTGATATACGTTCCGACGGCCGCAGATCGATCAATCAGATTTTGTCATTTTTCTACAGAACCTTGAAAGATAAAAATTTTCTTTCACCATGGATAATTTACGGAATATTCACTAAAAAATATGAGCTACTTTGTTCTTTGCTGAAAACCATCTTTCAATAGTTGTTTCGCCAAGTTGCTATCCAGTTTGCGAAATATCTAATAATTTTTGAAATACAAGAGTGGCGATGTTTTTTTTTCTTCACGGATAAATCTCTGAAAGAGATGAGCTCGATTGATTTTTGCGGAAAAAATTTTTCGGATACTTGAAAAAGAAAAACGGCAAAATGTTTAGCTATTCCGAGCAAGAGCGTACCCAGGATTTCAGCTAGGGGGGGGGGGGGGGCAGCTCATACCTGAGAAGATGGTCGGTCAGGTATATTGTCAGGAAAGCAGGAAAATTAACATTTATTTTATCTTCAAGGGGGGGGGGGCAGCTGCCACCCCCCCCTGGGCAGGGGCGGTTTTCAGGGGGGGGCGACAGGGGCGATCGCCCCCCACTAAACTTTAATTTTATTAGGTTAACATAATAATCGAATGAAATAGGTCTGACTGGCATGACCCCTGATACCTGAAAAGTAAATATATTCAATATACAGGGTGTCCCAAGTTCGAGTGCCTATTAGACGTTTCTGGAGAACTGGACATATTTGAAATCTGAAAATTGGGATTATGATATTGTTCGAAATTCTCTACAGACCTAAAATATTTTTGGATCCTGAGCATTTCCGGTTATACAGGGAGTGGATATAAATTTTTTTTTTCAATCTTTCCGTTTCTGATATGATTGAGTTGTCAATGCCGAATACATTTCTGTTGTTTTCAAAACAAAGAAAAAAAAACTGAAAAAAGTAAAATTTTCATAATCGGTATTATGTTCATTTTTCTTATTCTGAACATTCTGAGTGTAAACCGTTTTCACAACGTCAAAGAATGTGGAAAGGTCATGCATCTTTTGAATTTCATGAATATAATCACAGGGTGTTTCAAATTTTGTGTCAAAAACTGTTATCGAAAATTGGTCATAACTTCTGTTTTTCAAATTAGAACCCTATTTTTGTATTATTGCGTTGGATTCTGCGAAGAAAAATAATAATATCACTCTAAGATACTGTTGCTCCTAAATTCAGTAATTCCTGAGTTCTTTGAGCTTTTCTGGATTCATGTTGTACGTAGAATCAAATTCATCTAATCTTTTACTTGAGAATACTCTGTGACCATAGAAGATAAATGATCCCATTTACAGTGGCTTTATACAGGACAACTGAAAAAAGTAAAATTTTCATAATCGGTATTATGTTCATTTTTCTTATTCTGAACATCCTGAGTGCAAACCGTTTTCACAACGTCAAAGTAGAAGAATGTGGAAAGGTCATGCATCTTTTGAATTTCATGAATATAATCACAGGGTGTTTCAAATTTTTTGTCAAAAACTGTTATCGAAAATTGGTCATAACTTCTGTTTTTCAAATTAGAACCCTATTTTTGTATTATTGCGTTGGATTCTGCGAAGAAAAATAATAATATCACTCTAAGATACTGTTGCTCCTAAATTCAGTAATTCCTGAGTTCTTTGAGCTTTTCTGGATTCATGTTGTACGTAGAATCAAATTCATCTAATATTTTACTTGAGAATATTCTGTGACCATAGAAGATAAATGATCCCATTTACAGTGGCTTTATACAGGACAGTGGCGACAATAGACGTTCACGTTTTGATTGGTCGGGCTGTTTTCGACCACTAATGGCGGACTTCCATTGTTTGTTGTCCTGTCATAAAACAAAAAACAAAAGATAGAGTCAAATGTCAAACAGCACGACACTCAAATGTAAACAAATATCTGCCATGTTTGTGCAAAAACGTGTTCTATGACTATATTGTCGCCACTGTCTTGTATAAAGTCACTGTAATCCCATTAATAATTCACAAATGAATCTGTTTAGATTAGATGAATTTGACTCTATGTACAACATGAATCGAGAAAAGCTCAAATATCTCGGGAATTGCTGAATTTAGAAGCAACCGCATCTTGGAGTTCTATCACTATTTTTCTTCGCAGAATCCAACGCAATAATAAAAAATAGGGTTCTAATTCGAAAAACAGAAGTTATGGGCAATTTTCGATCACAGTTTTTGACACAAAGTTTAAAACACTCTGTGATGATATTCATGAAATTCAAAAGATGCATGACCTTTCCACATTCTTCAACTTTGATTTTGTGATAACGGTTTACACTCAGGATGTTCAGAATAAGAAGAATGAACATGATACTGACTCTAAATACTTTACTTTTTTTCAGGTTTTTTTTCGATATTCTGAAAACTATTCGAATGAATACAATGGTTTTAACAGAAATGTATTCAGCATTGAATATTCAATCATATCAGGAACGAAAAAAATTGAAAAAAAACTTTTTGAGCGAATTAATTTTCACTCCCTGTATAACCGGCTCTGGAAATACTTCAGGTCTGTAGAGAATGTCGAACAATATCATAATCCCAATTTTCAGATTTCAAATAAAGTCCAGTTCTCCAGAAACTCCAGAACTTTGGACACCCTGTATATTTTTATTCACCTCATTCAGAATTTTGTTTTAGCATTAGGTATCATTGTCGTCCCATTGAAAAAAATTCCCACGAACTGCTCTTTTTTATTTTTTCACTTCGCCCCCCCCCCTCAGTAGATAGATAAAACCGCCACTGCCACTGGGTACGCCCATGATTCCGAGTTTGATTCGCGAGAGTTGTTTTGCTAACTTTATCAACATGTTAAAATCACTCGTGAATGAGAAATTCCTCCAATAAATTCGACTTATCGAATGATGCCGCCAAATATTTCTTTCGAGGTATCAAGATATTCGAGTTATAGAAGTTCGACAAAAATTACACTAATTTGCCATCTTGGCGCTATTGCCAACCGATTTGATTCTAGTTATCGAAGTTCGACTGTATTTCAAGTTGAAAATTTGGCAACGTCAGTCGAACTTTTATCCCAATCATCAATAAAATATTTGAAGCTAAAAATTGTTATCGTTATTCTGTCATCGCGGTTATGCCACAAACTGTGTGTAGTTGTTTATGGGTTCATCAATCGGTTTATAATACGATACCGCTCAAAGATAATTACGATTGACGCTGAGAATACCAGCACACCAGAACTTTGTGATTCCCCTTTCGGTGCCTTATATACACGACGATTCATCAATTATCCCCTTCTCCACATTTCCGAGTAAACCGAAAACTCAAACGGAAATTGTGAAGAACCGCGTCGAGGTTCCGCAAAGCTTGATCATTTTTCATCAGTGTTTCGATTCAACCTAAGCGAATCGAACAGAGAATATGGTCGTTGTAAGCCGTCGAAATACCATGGAGAATTATGTGGGCGACAATTTGAAAATCACACTTGCAGAAAACGCCGAACAGTTGACGTTCGTTGGGAACGACATGCGAGTGAAAATTCACAAGAACGAGGGAAAAGTCAACATTGTGGGTGATAACTGCAGGGTGAACATACAGAGTGGCGCCGGTAAAGTCAGATACACGGGAAATAACGGGAAGTTCAACTTCGGAGATGAAGAAACTGTGAAGAAATTCGTGTATACTGGGAGTAACGTCAGTGTTAATTTAGTGAATAAAACGACAACCAGTGACCAACCTTTCGAAGAGGAAACGTGGAAAGTCAAACATGGATGTGGCTGTAACCACTTTAACGTCTCTAGCCCCAAAACAAACATAATCATTTCAAATTCACAACATGTAAATATAAGATCAACTAGAGTAAGTCGCAACAAAGAAGACAAATCATAGTGAATCCACCTCCTTGAAAAGTGAAAACTGATATCAAATGAAATTAATGTATTCAATTGACAATTTTATCTCTTCAGTTCCTATAATTTATTCTTATTTATGTCAATATATAATTAAAACGTTTTTGATTTATTTATTTTATTCACATTTCTTAATTCCACGAGAAATAGCAAGAATACCTGGTGTTGGCACTAATTAGATTTTGTATAAGACTTTCCTGTCGATCGAGAATCTGAGAATTCGTCATGCTTTTTATTTCTCCCAAACGGGGTCGCGCTATTTTCAACTGCCGCAATAGCGCCACGACCGCAAAATATTGCGAATTATTCCGGAACTAGACCAAAATCTGAAATCTAAAATGCCGTTTTGATCCACAAATTTTGGTCACGATTTTAGTAAGGAGTCGTCACACCAGGTATTCTATGCATCTATCACGAGAAGAACTAAGAACAGGGGAAATTTCACAGTATCCGCTCAAATTGGACCACAGAGCACTAAACAAATATGAATCTATAAAATTGAATTAAACTGCAAACAGTCAAGATTAAAACTATTTTCTTTTACATTGTACCGAATTCGGTTCTGTGTAGGAATTATACGCACTACAAAATTACGCTTAATTCAAAATCATTGGAATCATTGATAAAAAGTAGACCCATAACGTTGGGCAAATACTTTATTGATATATTAAATCAATTTCTGAAAGATGATATCGTAGAACATTCAGAGTTCAAGATATTATAATTTCAACCAGAGATTCGCGCCAAAGGTAGAATCAGAAACGTGATATATTGTCTTTGGGTTCTCAAATCATCATATGTTTTCACTGATTCCGAATGCCAAATATATGTACTACATTCAACATTGAGACAATAATACTCTAGACATAGAGTCTAGATGGTAAGTCTTACCAGGTAAGACACTTTTTCCACACTAAACTTGGATGTGGATGTCGGAAATTATTGAAATGGCACTTACCTTTTACTCTAAATGAAATACCATCACACATGGTCATACCGAATATTCGAGATTATTCACAACACAATTATTGAACACTTCTATTAACTATTAATTTATATGTACCACAAAGTAAATTCGCAATCGAAAATCAACTAGGCGAAATAACAGAACGCACAAAATTATATGAACACCGAAAAATGCCAACCATGAAAAAAAAAAATTCCCTTGTTTTCAGAATTACGAAATGTAACGAGTGTTGAGTGTTCATAAAAATCATTGGCAAGACGATGAACCATTGGCACATTGAATCAATTCCTGAAAGATGCATGAAACCGTAGAAAATTCAGAGTTCACGACATAATAAATTCCACCAGAAATGGGCGCGAAGGGTAGAACCAGACACAAGAAATTGTATCTGGGTTAGAATATCGCAAATTAACGCATACGTTTGGCACTCATAATAAAATCCAAGAGTAAATCTTGTTATCATTGATAAAAATATAGAACGTTAGCAAAATACATTATTGGTATATAAACTCAATTTCTGGAAGGTGGTATTCGTAAATTCATAGCTCAAGATATAATTCTAACCACATACCGGCGCGAAGGGTAAAACCAAAAACATGAAATTGTCTTCGAGCTTCGAGTTGAAATATCGCGAAATAATATGATTTCACTGATTCCGAGTGCAGAATCCTCCATAATTTTCTGTCTTCATACAAATATACAACACTGACCATATAATCTTAGAGGCAACACTTTTTCTAAGGAATTACACAAAATTGGGATACCCGCACGTCAAAAAAGGTTATTGAAATGGTACTTACGTTTTTCATTTTTCTCCATTTGCAATACTTCATATTCGAGATTATTCACAACACAATTATTTAACACCTTCATCAACTATTTACACCACTACGTAAATTCGCATTTGCAATCGAAGATCAAATAGGCGGGATAACAAGAACCACAAAATTATATGAAGACATCGAAATATGCCAACCATGAAAAAAAAAATTCCCTTGTTTTCAGAATTACGAAATGAAAAGAGAGTTCTTAAAAATCATTGTCAGGAAGACAATATACCATTAAAAAGGGGGTTGCATTCCTTACAGATTAAATTGAGCAAATGTTCCCGAAATATTAGCCGCAGATCCCTTCTTTCAGCAATCTTGAAGCAGAAGCCTACCCAACATCATCAATTAACCTACTTAATTTGAACTAATGGAATTTTTATTATTCCGTATATCATGGATATTTGATACAAAATAATGAACTTTTTTCCTATATTCAACCATAATTAAACTAATATCATTCTGATAATTAGAATGCTTGAATTGGTAACTCACCATTGAATGAAAATAAAAACAATGTAAACATCAACATTTTATTAAATAAAATCAATATAAATCATATATAAAGATAAAAATATCCATGAATTCACGAATCTTTGAATTGTATACCCTTCTTTGTACCTTTGGCTGGTGCTGTGGATGCTTTTGACATCACGCTTACTGACGAAGCAAATTTGGCACGAGGTGTCGGTGTACTTGGCACCTCCTCTGATATTATACTTTCTGTCTCTTCCTCCTCCTCCTCTTTGGTCGGCTGATCCCCACCGGGAGTCTTTGGTGGTTGAAAGACTAGCTGATCAATCTCTTTGGGAGCTAGGGCCAGGGTGCTCTTCATCTTCCTCACTGATGCGTTTGGGTCTGCCACTGTCAGAGGTAGGAGTGTTCCGAACACAATATGTTGGACAACTGGGAATTTGGCAAGAACCTCAAAAAATTTGACGTTGATTAAATCTTTCTTCCACAAAGGACCCCGCACTTTTTCTATGGCAAATGGCGTTCCGTCAAATTTTCTAAAATTTTGGTATAATGTAGTACTCGACCTACTGATCAAAAGTGTCCATGGCTCCAACTCAATCCTATGACTAGTTTTCGAGATACAGGGCGTTGAAGTTGAGAATTACCCACTTTTACTACGCCCGTATCTCGGAACAGAATCGAATGAACTTCACTTTTTCTCAAGAAACATTTCATTACATCCCCAGGGAGCAACCATATAGAGGAATATGACCGAAAATCGTTACGAATACAGGGTCATCCATAATTGAATGCATGCCCGATTTTGAAAGTATAAAATATGTCAGTTTCAGAGCGAGAACGTTCACAAAATGAACTATTACACTAGATATGTTGTTGTTACATCGAAAAAGTCTGAAATACCCAGAATTTATACCGGGTGATCCATTATTATAGAAACTATTCTCAAGGAGGGTTAAATGGACATCCTGTATTTATGGGTTGATTCAAGGTGTTTGTTTAATTTTTTTAGAACATATCATCATGGACTTCAAAGAATACAGGGTGATTCAGTCATGAAATGAACATTGAACCTCACGAAAATACCCAAAAACCCCCTTTTTTTTCATCACCCTATATTTCAAGATTAACTCCGATGAGGTGGGAATTTTCTTTCACCATTGTACTTGATATAAAAACATCAATGCGACCGAGAGTTTTTATCCACTACCTATGAGCAGATTTTTTTTTATGTAATATGAAAATTATTTATTTATGTTATTCTATTCTTATTCCAGCATAACAAAAAATCTGGTCATAGGAAGTGGATAAAAACTCTCAGCCGTGTTGATGTTTTTATATCAAGTACAGAGGTGAAAGAAAACTCCCACCTCGTCGGAGTTAATCTTGAAATACAGGGTGATGAAAAAAAAAGGTGGTTTTTGGGTATTTTCGTGAGGTTCAAAGTTCATTTCATGACTGAATCACCCTGTATTTTTTGAAGTCCATGATGATATGTTCTAAAAAAATTAAACAAACACCTTGAATCAAACCATAAATACAGGGTGTCCATTTAACCCTCCTTGAGAATAGTTTCTATAATAATGGATCACCCAGTATAAATCCTGAGTATTTCAGACTTTTTCGATGTAACAATAACATATCTAGTGTAATAGTTCATTTTGTGAACGTTCTCGCCCTGAAACTGACATATTTTATACTTTCAAAATCGGGCATGCATTCAATTATGGATAACCCTGTATTCGTAACGATTTTCGGTCATATTCCTCTATATGGTTGCTCCCCGGGGATGTAATGAAATGATTCTTGAGAAAAATTGAAGTTCATTCGATTCTGTTCCGAGATACGGGCGTAGTAAAAGTGGGTAATTCTCAACTTCAACGCCCTGTATCTCAAAAACTAGTCATAGGATTGAGTTGGGGCCATGGACACTTTTGATCAGTAGGTCGAGTACTACATTATACCAAAATTTTAGAAAATTTGACGGAACGCCATTTGCCATAAAAAAAGTGCGGGGTCCTTTCAAGTTTTACTAATAGGTGGTAAATTGTTTGATGATCATCTTCATAAGCATATAAAAATAAAATTTAATATGGAAAGTGTTAAACTATCCATCCAGATGGTCTACAAAACACAATAGAGGACAACAAAAGACCCCAGATCAATGAGGCAGTCCCGAAAAAATTGAACAATGAACAATCATTTCGATAACTTAGCTTAGATAGCTAGGCGAATTACCTCTGCCTTGTACATCTTCACCAATCCTCCATTCACTCTGTTCCAAGATGGAACTCCACTCACATTCCAGAGTTGATTCGAATGTTCAGAGAATGGCCCAGTTTTAACCTTATTTATGTATCGAATACAAGCCATAAACATATATTGGTCGCCATACTGATCGACAATGTTTTTCTTTAGAAAAGCTGGAGGTTCAATTTTTGGATGCCCTATAATGATCGAAAGTTTCAATGGAATTCAATCATTCTCGAACCCACCTACCGATCAACTGGGAACTGCCCCAAATAAATGGAATGAATTGGTAGTCGTCCAGACTCCATACCCCATGGCTACCTGCAGGCTCCATTCTATATACCTGCTGTAACTTTCTGCATATATCAAGGTATCTGAAACAGAAACATCCCAATTATAAATATGGAACAGACAGAGCATGAAATTTCTTACTTTGTGAATATTTTACATCCAGTTGCTGCTTTATCAGTATCAGTAAAAAATCCTATTTTGAATAGACAGCATAAAAACATGACAAAGGATATTTCATGGCCAGTACCATAATCAATTCTAGTTGAATTTCCAAAACCTTCCAATAAATACACCATTATTTCAGGTATAGATCGATACAATCGTTCCGGCAATGCCTTCTGCAGAAGGTTAAAGAGATCCTACAAATGCCAAACTTGTAACAATCCTTCAAAAATACTTAGAAAACTTGAATCATCAAAGTTTACTAACATCCTTAAGTTTCTGATAGAATGCTCGGAAAGCTTGATTTCCAAATCTCTGTGGCTGTTCGATTGGCGGCGTAACATCAATCAATTTACTGATACTATCCAGCATAGTATCAATATTATTAACTTCTTCCGAACTATTGTTACTTCCCTCTTCATTACTTTTTCCTTCAACAGCTTGGTTTATAGCAAGAACAAAACCAAGATATTCCTGTGAATGGAATA
Organism: Adalia decempunctata; assembly: GCA_951802165.1. Taxonomy (NCBI): domain Eukaryota; kingdom Metazoa; phylum Arthropoda; class Insecta; order Coleoptera; family Coccinellidae; genus Adalia; species Adalia decempunctata. The sequence continues at coordinate 22,844,831 of OX637696.1, read as the reverse complement.
TAACATTGAGGGGTTAGTTTCGAGATGGTAAGATTAGACGTTATTACCAAATATGCTTCAGATTTCTCCCATAATGGCATATCAATTTGAGTTTTAATCATTTTTATGGGAACAGTGTATTGGTGATCTTCATCAACTGTAAACAAAAACAATGAATGTTGGAAAATCCGGGTTGTATGAAATGTTGAATACATACCCACACAGTTTGTTCCTGTGACATAATTTGGAGGAGGTCGATTCATCTTTGTATCGAATTTATTGCATATAAACACTAGACTTTTATTTAGAATTGTTGCTCTCTGACAATTTAGAATTTATAAATAATAATATTCTACGTCTATGAATCTGTCACTATACACCACAGAAAAATACTAAATATTTCTATGGTTTCGTGTTGCGTCACAGAGACTCGTTCTAACAGAACAATAATTTGGTCCCATATAACTTTTGGTAACCAGACAGTCTGAAACGAAGCATGTATTTCTATGTCTCTAGTATTAGGTTATATTCGTCATCAATCTGTCTAATCTCTATGGCCTACGTGTTTTCATTTCGAATAATATGTTGAAAGTTCAAATTTACGAGGAAAAGTTTTGCGTTTAGGCAAGATAATATCCAAGGTTTTCTTCTTCGACCCTTCATATTGATAAATCACAAAAAGATGGAAAACTTATATAACCAAACCAATAAGTTAATCTTACAAACACAGCAAACGTTCCGTAGTTTAGAAAATGATATTTCTAATGCAATACATATAGAAGATGAAATTCAAGAAAAAATTAACGTAATAAATAGGTGAGGTGAGTTTATCTTATTCAATCACCATTATATCACATCAAATTATCCATACTTGCAGTAACTGCGAAAAGCTAGATGTTTACTTGTTCAAAATACCCCTTGACCAGAGACAAAATGTAAAAATGCGTTGTGATCAATTGAAATACGATAGTAGGCATTTACAAGCAGCCTTAGCAGTGGCCAAACAGAAAAGAGCTAGAAGAGAGGCTGCTGCAAATGAACGAGAGCAACTTTTTCATCGAAAATTTGAACCAAATCCTGATGTGACCACCATTAATATAGATTATTCTATCCAACATCAAAGCTCTCTGCAAAATTCCCATAGAGGATTGGATGAAATGTTAAATACTGGGGCGAACGCACTGGAATCTTTAAGGTCCCAAAGGCTAACTCTCAAAGGAGCTCGTACAAAACTGTTAGATATGGCAAGTACACTTGGATTGAGTAACCATACGATAAGATTGATTGAGAAAAGATCTTCAGAAGACAAAGTTATTTTAATTGCAGGAATGGTGATAACAGTCATTATTGTTTTTCTAGTTGTAATTTATTTCACTTGATAGATTGAATTTATACATGCATTTAATGAAAGTATTTTTTGTAAAAATTTGTATTTATGAAATATTTCTCTTGATTGAATTATATATTTTATAGCAAGAAATAATATAACAAGGTGAAACATTTATTGTAAAGATAATTAGATTTTCATTCATAATAATTCACCAGGTACTTTTTATATAAGTCTGAAATATTTGATCTTACATTTACGTCAAATTACTTGGGGAGAATTGCATATTGAAACACAGACACAATATAAAGCTTTTTTTAGTATATCACATTTCATAATTTATAATACAATAAATATGTCCACCTATATGAAGTTTTGCCATCGAGGTTAATTTCAAGATAAATTCTAGTCTCATGACCACACCTTTTGTATTTGTTATATCAATATCTGCCATTGATGAAATCTAATTCAATATGAATACTGATAGACTTAAGAGCAGATTCATACTTCTGAAAGTTGTTCTATGGTTTCTAGTTCACTTTGGGTACTTTTAAATTCATTTTACCAAAGTATTAATCTGCATTCATGGTATGTTTCTTCATAGAGAAATAATTTATTTTTGTGACTATTGAAATCGAACACAATAAATTACTTTTGATAATAATGAGAACTAAATCAAATGTGAATTGGGCTATGGACTTTGGAGAGCATTACTTGGCTTGTATTGAATGAATACTGTGATAAATTGCAGCAACAGCAAAATAATGAGAATAAAAAATTGATATGGTACACACTGAGCCCTTTTAAACTCATTAAAATTGTAGTACTGCTGCTACAGTTAGTCAATTTGAAAAATCCTGAATTCTTATTGAGCTCTTTGTTGCTGTAACATATCTTCCGATATATTGTATAATCCTAAAACTGGAAAAAAAGTGGTTTGGTGTTGTTCAACATAAGTTGCTTCCTGAATCTCAGGAATACTTATCGGTTGAGCCAAAACGGTGCCTGGAGGGTTTCTGTTAGGCATACCTGTCGGAGGAATTACCTGTGGCTTCCTGACAGTAACACTGGTATTTATACCATGTCTTCTCTTCATATGTTTATTATAGTTGGGCCAATTTGTGAAATGATGCTGGCACTCGTGGCAAGAGTAAGGACGTTCTCCAGTATGTTGCCTCCTATGTGTTGTTAAGACACCTTTGAACCTGAAGTTTTTTCCACAAAACTCACAAGTAAAGGGCATTGCTCCTGTATGTATCCTGTGGTGTTCCTTTAAGGTTCCACGTTCTCTGAATTGTCTTCCACAAATATCACATTTATGAGGTTTCAAACCTGAATGAACAGATGAATGCTTTCTGAGTCTAACTAATGTCTTGAAGGATTTGTTGCAGGTGTTACATGTAAATGGTCTAGCTGCAGTATGCGTCAATACATGATTATCTAAGTTTCCTTTCTGAAAGAAACTTTTACCACATTGATCACAAGTATATTCTTTCACACCTGAATGAATTCTTTTATGGGCCATAAGATTCGGTTTGGTCCCAAATCGTTTTGGACATTCATCACACTGGTATCTATTCTTTATTTCTGCTGGTAGATGAGATCTAGAATGCAGTACTAAAGCAGATTGCATTCTGAAAGTTTTACCACAGGTTAAACAAACATGCTGTGTTTCCTCTTTGTGTTCAACACGATGCTTTTCAAGGGCATTAACTGTAGGATACCATTTATGACATACATCACAGCAATACCTCAGAGTTATTTGATGGAGTTTAACATGACTCAAAAATACAATATATTTACTGTAGATTTTTTGGCAATCTACACAAGAATATTTAGGAATTTGATTATGATGAGAGGAAAAATGATTTTTGAGGTCTTCTGAAGATCTGAATGTTTGTTGACAATCACAACAAATCCATGGATAAGAACTCCACCCAAATAAGTCTTCTTTTGGAACACAGCTTCCATCTTCTTTGAACTCTATTATACTCAGCTCGGATAATTCTTCTGCTTCAGATGTATCTTTTTTTTTCTGTGGAGGTCTCCTTGTCTACAAAAAATTTAATTGTAACAGTTTTCTGATAATATGATAAATACTTACTTTGACTGTTTTTGAGTTTCTTTTTATTTGTTTTTCATTTTCATGTTTCACTAATGGTAATGGATCATTAGTTATCACACAATCGATAATTTTCGAAGTCTCTGTTGTTGCAAAATCAATAGTGCTCTCTTCTTGGCAAATAGGATTAGCAATAACTAAGGACTCTAATATTTCATTCAAATGTTCTTGAGCTTTCTGGACTCTCAAATAATTTAACCATTCATTCTCTACCATATCCAAACATTTACGACATGCTAATGTAGGTAATTGGTCTTCTACGTTTATTTTCACATCATATAATTGAAGGATTTTATTTAGAAGCTCCAGATCATCTAAAATAGGGAGTAATTCTAAACTTAATTCTCCACATAACCTGCAATGCGAATCCATGACATACTAAATGCAAAGAAGAATAATCTTTGCTACATATGCTAATGCATCTAATTATAATCATTCATAACTTTCCAATAAAATTCAGGAAATTTTCCTGATATTGAATAAAATCCTCATCCAACCCAAGCCGATTTTATACAAACAAAAATGATCAACAAACAGAATTATGTCAAATAGTAAATCCACAGAAGATCTAATAAAATCTGTGGTTAAAAAATTCCGTGAAGTTTGAACTACCAGATTCCGTTAGATGTAATATTAGTTAGTGCAAATATGATGTGAACGTGGAACTCGCGCGACGTGACGTTCAATGACAACTACTTGTTGATTATTTTGATAACCAAAACAAAATATACGTTTGTCCAAAAACTGGAAAACTCAAGTGAAACACCGTCACGTCATCAAATTTGAGAGCTTACGTTTCATCATAAAAAACACTTTGTAAGGTAGGTTTAGGCCAGGCGACCGATATTATTATTCATTAACATCACATACTTTTCAAGTGATAGTCAAATATTCAACTAGAGTTCAATTCGGAGGAGATGAAACAAAAAGCAGGAAAACCCAAAGAAACAGCCAGAGAGAAAAAGCAGAGGCGAAAGGAGTTTCAGGATGCCCAGAAACAAATAAAAACAATTGTAATTCCTACATTGGTAGGCGTTTTTCTATTCATTGTAGCTTATGTATACCTTAAGACCAGACCAATCTATGCAAACTAATGAGAAACAATCCTAATGAACTTGTTTCAAACTTAGTTTTGGAAATAAAATATAAAAACAATGGGCTCATCCCTCAAAGAAATATTATATGACATTATGAAAGTTTCCATGTTATATGAAGTTGATGAATATATTTTTGACAATTAATAAGATTATCTTCTCTATCATATTCCTGTGATAAGATTGAGGAAATTGAACCAAATATTTCTTATGATTCAAGATTCAAAGTAGTATTCTTCCTTGCTTAACACCTCTATGGGAGAGCTGATTATTTAAAGATGAGAGAATACTGATAATCAAATATATTGAAAGCTATCAGTTTCTTGCTACTCACTTTGTATAATACATACATATTGATATCCACAGAATGGTCCATATATTCAAGTAATGAGGAAATGAAATAGTTTTATTAACCAGTTCTATGAGACTGATTTTGCAGGCAACCCAAACTTCAATCCCATGTGTCCTGCTACATAATATGTAAGGAAACAAGATTAAATTTTCCATGGTTTATTTGACATTGAATGGTTGCAAGTCAATATTTATTTATATTTACAAAATATACAATCTCCAATTCCAAAAAATGAATTGGATCACACTTTACTTCTCAGTTCATCAAGTTAAATATATAGTTATAATATGTTATTGGCTAGCTACATTTCTTCCAACCAATCATTTGAAAATTGTAAAGCAAGATAATTTAATTACAATATATACAGTTCACCCAAATTTATGGTCTGTTTGAATTTATATCTCTAAAAATTGATTTTAACTATGTACTGAAATGTGAACTTTTTGAGCCTTTATTATCATAATATGTCAACAAAGAAGGATGATTGAAGTAGAATTGAAAACAATGATTCGGAAACAAAGCTCCCAATCACTGACAATAATTTACTTCTAGATACAAAGCACCATCAAAACATTTAAATTTATCACAAATAAACTTATGCATAAATAAATATAAACACTGTATACGTATAATAACATTACTATCCAATATAAAAAGCAATAAGTCAGTTAATTGTGTCTAACATATTCATTATCAATTCAATGTCCTATATTAATCGTATAACTGATTTTACAAACTGATTCTTTTTTCACTGAATCAAGGTAATTCATAAAATTAACATTTTACAAATATTTTTTCTGATTGAGAAAACATTGGTTCGTTTACTAAGTTCTCTTAGTAGATCTATCATAATTCAATTAAATTGAAGTCAGTATTCTTGAGAAAATTTATGAAGTCTGTAGATCAAGGATGATATTTCCATTCACACACACACACACACACATTCACTGGTACAGTAATGGTGTAAATCTATACACAATGTAGGTGTAAATCTGTACACAATGTATAAGTCAAAAGGCTGAGATTCTAGTGTACGGTTTGAACTGTCTCAAGTGATGTCAAAAATGTGAAAATTCAATTTAATACAAAGAAATGAATAAGTATTTTGTAACGACAATATCTTTGAGATAAGTGTTTTTGAAGAAATTTAATCTTAATGAACTAGGAATGTACAAGATTAAATGCGACATTTAATACTTTAGTTTCAAAAGTAGTTCAACTCAACACTCGATTTTTTCATTTTTCAAGATTGGACATCATCATTTCTCACACATTTCCCTCTAAAATATGAATTTCAGAAGCTTGAATTCTCTACAAAAATATATGGCACATTCTTCATCTGCAGCTCAAGATCCGAAACAAATCTTTCCAAATACTCATCAATCTGATATATATTAAAAATAAATGCGTCAAAATGTCCTGGGGAAATTTGGAACACTCCGCTTCACTGCTCCACATGAAAGGATACATATAAAATGACTAGGAATTTTCAACAGTATTCTTAGAGTCTTGAAATCAGCTATGTTGATCAGAGTTGAATGACCCAGAGATACTTGCGAAGAGGAGGCTTTACTCATTAGGAAGAGATTTCGAATTTAGTATTTAGGAGACGGAAATCATGCTCATGTTGAACTTGATAGGGACTATTTAAGATCCAAGAATATCTTTCCATTCAGCTTTATATAGAAAAACTGGCCAACACTTGGTTGTTGCAGCTCACTCAAAAATATACCTACTTTTTGGTGATCTTCACAAATCACAATCAACATAGCCAGTTTTTAGACTAATTTGGTACGAGGTACCTTAACAGTCAAACATCCCAAACGCCCCATATAGATCAGTCTATTTTTTGGTTTGATCTCCAACTTGAGTAGATGTAAGTCCTTTTATTGAGTCTATAGCACAAGAAGCACTAGAAGATTATCACAGCAAATCTGTAAGGGTACCTCCGAACCAAACTAGAATAATCGGTACAAAGTACTGAACTAAGGCTCTCGTCAGAGACATCGTATTGGATCCCGCGCTAGAGGAGCCACCTTTGGTTCGAACCACCTCAGGATTTTTAGAGGTTGTCGTTGGTGGTACAGCAGCCGAAGAACCGCCTTCATCGGGCACCACATCGTCGTTACTACCGTTAACCTTCACTTGAGGCGTTATATCTTCTTCTTCTTCGTCTATGTGGTCACCAGAGCCAGAACCGCTGCCCGCCAGAGGTTCCTCGGAATCGTCTATCAGTTCCACTTCTTCCCCTTGATGAGCTTTCCTCAGCTTATCGAAGTAGACTTGAAGGGTGAAGTTTTGTTCGCTTATAATCGGGGATTGGAACTGAGTGGCTTTTGGAGGCGTCTTTTCGTAGCTTCCTATCGCTGTGCCGTTCCAGCATTGACCGTTAGCGCTAGGAGGAGATGCTATGGTCTCGTTGTTGCAGTACTGGTAGGGGAGATGCATCCAGAATTGTCTGGTTTCCCTTATTTTCTGAAACAAAAATTGTTATCAGTTAAAATGAATTTGTCTTGGGAATCATTTCAAGTGATTAAGTATAACAGTCCTAGAGGATTAACATTCACAAGGTTCAGACATACAATAAACAGAATATCAAAGTTTTTGTCGAATATGTCAAACTGAAATAGGTCTCCAATATAAAATTAAATCGTAAATACTCAATAAACCAACAACACCACAAATCTGTTCGAAAATCTGAGAAAACCACATCAACTTCGGTATTCCAATTTAAATTTGCGTCGATATCGTTGCCGTTGTAATTTAAATTCTACCTACCGTCTTGATATCCATGATGAGTTTTTTCAGAGACGGCGTGTTATCCATCTTCTCCGTCTTCTTATGCTTCTTTTTCCCCCCTCCTGCAATCTTCATAGGCCCGTAGTTCAGTTCGAAATTTGGATTTTCCACGACAGGCGTCTCATTTTCCGTTTTCCTCTTTTTCCTTCCTAAGGTCGGGGTGCCGCAAAGTGCGAAGATCTTTTTGGAAACTTCTGTTCCGCTCTCTTGGAAGTTCATGATCGCCTCAGAGATTTTGATGTTTAGGGGTTCTACCACTCCCTCGATGTTGAAGGGTCCGAGTAGACGGTCTGCCACTTTGTCGAGGCCATCTGAAAATAATATGGATGTTTAGGAAAGATAAAATGAAGATAAATAAAGAATGATGAAAACAAGTTACTAAACCTAAGATTAAAAAAAAATCCTCAATGTAGAGGTCTACCCGGATAGCGAAAGACCAACAAAGTCTTAAAACTTCTATAGAAAACTTGATAGGCCCTCTTCCAGGTTAGTTCTACTCTCCTGTTCCTACTTTTGGTCAGAGTAAAACAATAAGAAACGAAGAAAATACATTCTTAAGTAAGACAAATTTTGTCAATTTACAATGGTCACATGTCATTTTTCCGAAAGAACACTTTGTGGTTTTCGGCGCCAGTTACAACACAGAGGCGGACACAGATTTTGGTCGGCAGCGTTATAAGGAGCACATAACTTCGAAGAGTTAAACACTGGTGATATAAAAATTGAAAACTCATTCATAATTTCAACAAATCTGTTGCCTCAACGAATGAAGCATTTACAGGGAATCATTTGGTAATTTCGAAGTAACTTCTACATTCTTACGGTTTGGTCATCCGATGAAAAAGATATGTAGGTATACTCCATTCACTTTTATGATGTACCCCGGTTGGCTATGATTTCGGTTTATCAAGTTTTTTTACTTAAAACTGACGCAGGTTATTGGTACTCGTTAAATGTCAAATAATTCTCAGAGACGTTGCCAACGACAATTTCTATTTACTCTTTTTCAATTTTATAAAGGTTTAACTGTGACACAGGTTTTCCAGTACCACTACATTTTCATACTGGAGTATTTCAACTTGTGGAAAAAGGTATTCAAATGCCTTCTGTAGGCTTATTTCTTGAGAATTCAGAAAAGTGGGGAATTCTATAAGCCCGTCTTTTCGTTTAGAAGTTCTGTCGGCTTATTCGAGTACTTTAATTGTTTTTTTTTCGAATGAACTATCACAAAGTAACGGACTATTTCGTTCATTATTTTTCAGTAAAATTTTAACACTCGATTCGTGATTTCCGTACAAGAAAATAGCATAACTGAATCTCCCAACCATGTTTATATAAGTGAAATATTTCTAGTTTTAACTGAGAAAAAAAGTTTCTTCAGCATTCGGCAGGCCTTTGGAATTATTGAATTCACATAATATTTTCTCAAATTCATCATTTTCCGGAAGTAAATGAACATTTCGATAAATACGTAATTACTACGTCCTTTATGTAGAAAGAACAACGTTGCTTTTCATAGGTAAATGAATGAACATTTTCAAAATATAAACGGTGAAATGTGTCAGAATTTCATGGCAACCGGGATATCAAAGTAAAATTTCTCAAAATCTACTGGACGGAAATTATTGAAATTTAGAGTAAATGTGGAGTTTGACGACTTAAAGATGATCGAGTAATTCAACTGAACCAATTCTGATTTTTGAGGAAAAATTAAGACAGAAAATATTTTTTTCATTTCAAAGAGGCATAGTTTCGAAGATATTCAAGAAAATATGCGGAAATTGAGCCTATTTCTCCTTTCTCAACTCCAATAATACTAATCTCACGGTTAGAAAAATATTACGACAACAGTGAGTAGAACTGCAGCAAAAAAACCTGTCTTCAAATTTCTTCGGAAATAGTATATAACATTACTAGCAAGATAAGAGGGTTTTTACTGGCGAATGGAGGATATAACTGACGAGCCGCAGGCGAGTCAGTTACCTCCTTGAGCCAGTAAAACCCGTTACCTTGCGTGTATTGTTTCATATTTTATTTGTTTCTCATTTGTAAAAAGGTTAGATAAATTCCAAAAAAATCTCAATAATTTGTCGCAAATGTCGTAAGCTATGGAAGCGTTGCCATGAACATGTCTGTTTATTTTTCTTTACATTTGTTTTGGCGAAAGCGAAAATGAATGTACCAAAAGAAATTATTGAGGCAGCCAGCTTCAAGGTACGAGCGAGAATACGACGACTTCAAAAAGTGGCAAAACAAAAATAGTGTGATTGGGGTAACTGAAGATGTTTGTCGGTCTACTTGAATCAACTATAAGCTAGATTCAGCCCTAATACTTTATGGGCAAAATGGTCTATGCTGAAAAGCTGCTTGGAAATGAAAGAAAATGCCCCTGTTCGCAGGTTTGTTTTCCTTAAAAAATTTATTGAAAAATATGACGTTTAGTTGTCATTTGCAGATTTCAAATGGTAATAGCGTTTCTGAAACGAAAAAATGAGCGTTATACGCCAAAAAAGGCCAAGGTATTAAGTAAAGAAGAGGCTGAACAATTTCTTTTACATGCTCCTGATGACCAGTGGTTGCTGGCGAAAATTGTAACAATATTTGGGATTTTTGGATGTTGTCGATGTGACGAAATTCTCTCCTTAAACATGAATGATGTGGAAGATATGGGAAAATACGTTATTGTGACATTGCGGCAAACAAAAAATTTAACAACAAGAAGATTCACCATAACCGATGATGGCTGCAGCTTCAAGCCCTGCATGTTATACAGAAAATATGTAAATCTTCGGCCTCCTGGAACAGAAAGCCTGAGATTTTTTTTGACATACCGACATGGAAAGTGCATTTCCCTTAATGCTGGCCAGCACACTATTGATGGTGTCCCAAAGCAAATGGCGAAATATTTAGGTTTAAAAGACACAGAGTTATACACCGGTCACTCTTTTCGCAGAACTGGAGCCACTATGGTTGCGGATTCGGGTGGATATATTTTAGCACTAAAGCGTGCAGGAGGATGGAAGAGCACCGAAATTGCGATAAGTTATGTCGATGATTCGGTCAACAAAAAAATTGAAATGTCTAGCAAATTATTTGGTAGTAAGGAGAGTACAAATGTTCTGCAGTCCTCGAGTTCAGCAGTTTCTGAGTCAACAGATGGTTCATCATCATCAGTATCAACTCTTTCATCATCAAAAATCTGTGATACTGGAAATAACAATTGTAGCATGATTTTCAACATATATGACGATAAAACAAAATTTTCTAATGTAAATAATACCACAGAAAATGATTATCGGTATTCAGACGGATTTTTTCGAACTCCGGAAAAAGTTTTCACTACCACTAACTTGTAAAAATGTTGCAAGTTAACTGTCAGTTTTACAAGTTAGTGACTTGATAAAATAAACTTTCTTGATTAATATTGTGTTTTTGGAAACTGACGTTTACAAATGAGAAACAAATAAAACTAATAGTACGAACTTGACAATTTTTTATCCGCATAAAAAGGAGGCTATCAATTAACGTATGACGTTTTATTTTTCTTCAACAGGGGGTCGATCCCGATCAGCACGAAAACCCGTATTTTGTTAGAATTCCCAATTAAATTCGGGAATTTATTCATTTAAAATCTCTGAGGGAGCAATTGAAATTCCCCATCGGATTTTTTCACGGCACCCAACACGAAATAATGCTCGTTTCATGGTAATTAAAACCCACATTCGTCCAAAGGCCGTTGTCGCCAGATACGCTTTCGCGACATTTTCGACGACGCCCCTGCTTTTCGCTTGAACTTTTTCGATTTAAAGTCGTCAAACATTTGAACTGGACGCGGATGTTGATTGCACAACTTTTTCGATTAATTTCCAGGTTTTTTTGTGGGAGAGTTCGATTGGTTCAAGAATTAAATGGATGTCAGATGTTACCCTGGACAAAGTGGCCTTTGGAACTATTTGTATAGCCTTGAGATTTGATAGATAAAGTAAAACTCAAACGTCCATATATTTGTACTTCGAACAATTATTTCCGTAACACTGCGTCGTCAGATTCACATTTTGAAAAATATAAATTCTCCAGATTTGTTAATTTTACTTATTACTAGATGAGTCAAAAAAAAACGACTTTCGAGCATTCGTTTAAGGAGTCATAGTACATTGTTCAATGAGGGGTAATATAAGTCATAACACACGCAGATGAATTTTGCAGCCCGAGCCGTCAGGCGAGGGGTGTAAGGTGTAATTCATCAAGTGTGTTATGACCATTACCGCGAATTGAACACTATGCCTTATCTTCGACTTCTTCAGTAAAATTCGAATCAATCTGTATTTTCAAAATTGACAACAGTTGTCATAAGCGATTTCTGTGGTCAAAAATAAAATCGATATCGAATCCCGTAAAAAACGTCAAAAATTCACGTTTTCCAAATGCAATTTTTGGATATTCAGACATAAGAATATGTAGAAATGGATGGCGAGAACGTTACCTTGATGTCTGATATAGAGTTCCCGATCGATCCTACACTTTTATTCATTTCGTAAGCCATTAAATTTTTCCTATTTGTATTAGAGTGAGTTTTAGGCATGAGTTATTATTACCTCACACTATTGGTTTATAGACTATTACAGATCAAAATCAGTTGAATAATGGATATATAATTCTATGGGAGTAGAGAATGGTATATTCTAAAACTAGTTGCAGAATGGGCTCCTATTCCAATACGAATGCGAAATTTGTATTGGAATTGCATTCTGCAACGAGTATTAGACGATATTTTCTCTATTTCATTAAAATTTTGTGAAATTCAATGAAAAAATTCAAATTATAGGTCCTAGTGACTTTCATATTGTATCTTGGCAGTTGGTGTGAATGTTAGGATAGACGAAAATTGACATTTCCAAATTGACGTTTGCTGAAATTTGAAAGGATCGGAAGTCATTGCTGACAACCACAAAACGAAAAATGTTACTGAAAACGATGCTGTAATGAATTCATTACAGCACTGTTTTTAGTACTGTAATGAACTCATTACGATACTGAAATAGAGAATAGTATATTCTAAAACTAGTTGCAGAATGGGCTCCTATTCCAATACGAATGCGAAATTCGAAAACGAGCGACGAAGGAGCGAGTTTTCGAACGCATGAGTATTGGAATTGCATTCTGCAACGAGTATTAGACGATATTTTCTCTATTTCATTCAAATTTTGTGAAATTCAATGAAAAAATTCAAATTATAGGTCCTAGTGACTTTCATATTGTATCTTGGAAGTTGGTGTGAATGCTAGGAAAGACGAAAATTGACATTTCCAAATTGACGTTTGCTGAAATTTGAAAGGATCGGATGTCATTGCTGACAACCACAAAACGAAAAATGTTACTGAAAACGATGCTGTAATGAATTCATTACAGCACTGTTTTTAGTACTGTAATGAACACATTACGATACTGAAATAGAGAAAAGATATTGACAATGAGCTCAATGAGGCAATCCAAACAACGTGACCCATAGAATTATGTATGTGATTCTACCAGTGTCAACCTCAAAATGTGCGTGACAGTTCGCTAGCTAGCGGTAAATATGAGGAATTTTATTATTTTCTGCAGTTTAAAGTGAACCAGTGAGTTTTTATGCTTTGTAATATAAAAAAAATATCCTGAAGCAGTACTGACGAAGAAAATTTAGCTCAATCTTATGATCACAGTTCACAACTCGTAGCTCGTAGAGATTTTAGAGGAAGTATTCTTAAACCTTTAATATGATATCAAATTCAAATATTCATCAGTTTTTTTGCATACAACATGGACTGAATGATGCTTATTTGAGTACATATTTACGAAGAAATGTCGACTTCAGTTTCTTGCAGCCTTGATGATGATGACTGTACCAAAATATTCAAGAAAATCTTTCTAATTTGTATGACTTGCACATCCCACTTTGGCACAAATTTATGGTATTTTTTTGATAAAAATGCCCTAAACCTGAATGATTTTCATTGGCTTGATATTCCTGAGAGCAAGATAGAATAAAAATATCAAAAAAACGTTCCCCGAAAAAACAAATTTTCAAGCAAATAAACATTTCTGATATCTACCAGAACAAAGCTCAATTACCATTGTTTGACCACCAGCACTACCCTTAAAAAATATTTGACAGGTCTTTGGATTGCCTAATATACTCCATCCACTTTTATAATATATCCTGGTTGGTTATAACATTCTGACACATTTCACGGCCGTGTATATTTTGAAAATGTTAGGTTATAGTAATTTTCCTGTCAGATAACTTGGCAACATTGTCCTATCTACATAGAGGTCGTAGTAATTACGTTTTTATCAAAATGTTCATTTACTTTGGGAAAATAACGAATTTGAAAAAATATTAGGTGAATTCAACCTGGCACGTATACAGGGTGGTCCAGATCGTAACCAAGAAATTTTAACCACGTATTCTACATCAAAAATAAGCCCTAGTTTGTCATATGTCGAGAAATGTTTCTTCTCCGAGTTACGGGGTGTTAAATTATTGAAAAAAAAATGTTTTTTTATCAATAATTTTCACACTGCTTGAAATATTTTTATGAAATTTGAGGCATAGGTTTTGAGCGTCAGGAGCACTTTTTGCATAATATCATTTCTTTTCTATTCTACCACTGGCGTCCGTACTGCAGCGAGACCGAATATTTTCAGATAAAAAATGATACGCCACTGGTTTTTCCGACAATAAAAATTAATATTCAAATGCTCATTTAATTTGGAGCAAATTCGATGTCTTGACTTTTTGCTGTACGAGGCACCGTTTCCGGTTAAAAAAATAAAACACATTCTCATGCATAAAGAAATCGCCAAAATTTGATATAGCAAAAAGCTTACTACGGTTTTGTAGCAATTTTCTAAGATTTTGGCGATTCCTTCATGCATGAGAATGTGTTTTATTTTTTTAACCGGAATTGGTGCCTCGTACAGCAAAAAGTCAAGAGACCGAATTTGCTCCCAATTAAATGAGGATTTAAATAATAATTTTTATTGTCGGAAAAACCTGTGGCGTATCATTTTTTCATCTGAAAATATTCAGTCTCGCTGCAGTACGGACGCCACTGGTAGAATAGAAAAGGAATGATATTATGCAAAAAGTGCTTCTTGACGCTCAGAACCTATGTCTCAAATTTCATAAAAATATTTCAAGCAGTGTGAAAGTTATTAATAAAACACATTTTTTTTTTCTATAATTTTAACACCCCGTAACACGGAGAGGAATCATTTCTCGACATATGTTTATATGACAAACTAGGGCTTATTTTTGATGTAGAATACGTGGTTATAATTTCTTGGTTACGATCTGGACCACCCTGTATAAACATGGTTGGAAGATTCAGTTATGCTCTTTTCTTGGACGGAAATCGAGTTTTGGAATTTTACTTAAAAATAATGGACAGAATAGTCCGTTACTTTGTGATAGTTCATGCGAAAAAAGAATAAAAGTACCTACTCGAATATCCCGACAGAAAAACTTCTTAACGAACAGACGGACCTATGGAATTCCTCACTTTTCAAAATTCTCAAGAAATAAGCCTACAGAAGACATTTAAATACCCTTTTGCACAACTTGAAATACTCCAGTATCAAAATGTAGTAGTACTACGAAACCTGTGTCCTGTGTCGCAGTTAAACCTTAAAAGAACTAACTCCATTTAAAAAGTCAAAAAAGAGTAAATAGAAATTAGCATTGGCAACGTCTCTGAGAATTATTTGGCATTTCACGAGTACCAACCTGCGTCAGTTTTAAGTAAAAAAACTTGATAAACCTAAATTTTGGCCAACTGGGATACTTCATAAAAGAATAGGTAATATTGAGTTTGTTGATATAATATTGGAGCAAACAAAAATTTTAATATTCGAATGCTCATTAATTGGTCGCAGAGGAGTAGAGATACTAGAAGTTTGAAAGAATCCATGTGAGCTACGAGGTTGATACATGTTGACAACCATGTCTACAAACAACTTCTTTGTCAACCATGTTGACCGTTTGTGGGCCACTTGAAAAGACTGAAAAGTCTCTATAGAAACAGGCGAGCAAAGAATATTCATTCTTAAGAACTCCGTGTTTTTCAAAAGTTAAACAATTAATTCACACAAACTTCTATCGAAAGATGAAAATTATGGATAAAAGAATAGAGGTACGTTTAAAGTAGTCAAGGGGATTTTGAGCCCTACTGCATGACTAGCATATCTCTGCTCAGCTTATACCAACCGACATTTAGATGATGCTCTGGACATACATTTTCTTCTCGCCCATCCATTGTGTTAATATTGAAATATTTTATTGTAAAACGAAAATACGGTCCTAATCAGTCAATGGGGATATTCACAAGGGTACAAAGCTCCATAATTACCGATATATTTGTCCCAATCCTTGCTGAAGCTGGTGTGGTACCTCAGGCAGTTCTCGAGCGTGCTGGTGCAATAGTCGGCGCAAGGATTCAGACTCATCGACGTGCAAATACCGCAGTGTTGCATCTTGGTCATCTCCGTCGCGCACTCCTCGTCCATCGCTATCTCCCTGAGATTGTCGGCTATGACAGCACCCTGCACCAGCGACTTGTAGAAGGTCCTGGTGGCCACGAACGACCTCCTCAACTGGACCCCGAGCTTATGCGGAATGTCTCCGAAGGGCTTCATCTCCGTCATATGCTCCGAGACGCACTCGAGGTACTTGTCGTCGAAATCGTACTGGCTGTTGATGACGGTGAACATGCGTTGGTAGAGGATACCGAAGAAGTTGTCCATCGTCTCGGAAAGCCTGACCGAACCCTTCCTGTAGTAGGTCTCCAGCTCGCCGAAGAAGTCGCTGAAGACGTCCGAATTCTGGAGGTAGATCTTGCCGTAGGTGCGCTCGAACATGTCGTGGAATTCCCTCTTGGAGTTGGTCATCATGTCTTTGAAGAATTCTGGAAGAGAAAATTCGTTCGTGTTAAAAAACTCCAGTGGTGTGTTGGATATGAGTCTGCGAAAAATGGATGCCATCAGCTGTCATATATGCCATAACCATAAAGGCATCTATTCATGACCTTTTATTGAGTAGTGTCATTGGGTTTAAATATACATAGAGGTACATCGCCTTTGAACGGTTTGAAGCTGTAGTTCCTTTACCCTTTCACAGATGGATAAGTGTGTTTCAGAGAATCGAAAATTTTCACCCTCGCATCTGGCGGTGAGTAGCTGAACTATAAAGCATTATTTCCTAAGCCGAATGCAATGACGACCAGGACCGGCATATGGAAATGTGGGATGTTCAGTATTTCACCACACCGGATTTTTGGATGCGATAAGACGACAATTAATTTTGCCTATGATTCATAGAACTACAGATTTCTGTAAATGAATAGTAAGCAGGTTATAGTTCCCTCGATAGTTCCATTAGTAGCTACTATGTGCCGCCACTAACATTTTTTTGCATCAAATCATTCAAGGGTGATGTACCTCTATGTATATTTAAACTCAATGGTAGTATCTAAACCAGCATCTTGTATGTTATACGATTTAAATTTTTTTGTTTCTCTGATTTTGATCTTTATGGGGATTTATTTTTAGCGATCATTATTTATCAGAAAATCAAAAAGTACATCAGTTAACCTTGGTATATGAAACATGATTGAAAATTAGTCGAATTTCAAAACTGTTGGAGGATGATAAAAAAGTTGTAGTAATTATTTTCAGTAATACTTATTCGAAATTCTACAAAACAACAATGGTTAATGATAAATCATCGTAGGAAAATAAAATCGAAATCGATGAGATGTCAACAATGAAGAAATCATCTACTGAAAATAGCAAACCTAGGGGTAACTCTACTAATACTACCTTGCCAACTCTGTGGACCAGCCCGAGGAAAACTGTCAAAAAAGAGGGTTCAGAAGAATCTTAAAATCGCAGCGAAATTGCGACGTACTGAAGAAATGTTTATACGGTCGGAAAGAAGAATAATCGATTCATATGTGGACGAAATTTCGATTCTCTAGGAGTCTAGGCTATGGAGAAATATTTTTGAAAAATTCGCGAAAATCGTGAAAAAATCCGGCAAAAAGGGCAATTTTTTAAAGTCGATAAAACTTTTTTCACCGGACACCGATATCCTATCCGTGATCTTAAGATACGGATCGAAAGAGAAAAGATCAATGTAGAAATGCTTGCTATTGATATTTTCCATAATTTTCCCATTTCCCCAGGAAAATTGATCAAAGTTTGACATTTCTCCTGTAAAATCACACGATTTGTAGAGATCACAGAGTACGATTTGACATTGTCGCTATAAGCTGTCAGGTTTTGACGTAGCCCGGGATTCCTTGTTTCAATACTACCCCAAGAGTGAAAAATACACATGAAGAGTGTGGAAAATAAACACAGAGAGAGAAATAGCAATTTGCTTACTTCCCAACATAATGCCCCACAAAATTCAAGGGAGTTCAGAGTTAATTCATTGAAATCAAATGTTTACACTCTTAGATTTGAATGGCTTTTTCCCCCGTTTGAAAACATTTTCAGTTTCAGACAAGTTATTCATTTTTAGTTAATCTATTGATACTACTCATATTCTAACTTCAGCTTTCGTTTATAGTTTTATACTTTTATGAAATTTGAACGACTAAGTGCGCCCTTATTTGAAGCCCTCAACTTACCATCAAACTTCTTAGCTCTCGTCTCTATCAAAGATGACACCTTGTTGATCGATCCCCTCAAATATTTGTCCAAATTCAAACGGTTGAATTGTTTCAAGTCATTTTCAACCGCCACTCCACAGCAAGAGTTTGTGCCACATATCGGCCCTGAAAAAAATTGAAATATACTATTCGAGCCATGAATGAATTTCGAAAAAAAAAATGCAAGGAAAATAACTATGAGAACTTGAACTGGTACAGACAGACTGTTGAACCTTGCCTTTTTGATGGAACCTTGAGTTCTGGTTTTTTCACCATTCAACGGTTCAACATCCGCATAAAATCTTACGGAGGCGTTGTAATAATAACATTTACATATCAATAATTGCATCACACTTAGAATTGATGGTTGGAAACTGCCATAAACTGAACGTAATAAAGTTTTCGTTGGAATCAGCTCTTAAATACATATTTATTCATAAGCTTTTACCCACAGCTTCAGATAATTTACCAAAAGAACTTTGATTCCATCTTGAACGAAGTTATTGATCTAATAAGCTAGATCAGATCGAGTTAGTCTTGAACTATAAAAAACTTAGAAATCTATTATAATTTTGAATTAACTACATATAATATGTTGGTTGTGGAAAATGTTAGAAATTATCTTTGTTCCATGGTGAATTAAGAAGAAATAAAGTATACAGCAGATAAACCTTGTATTGGTGGGCGTTCAGTGTAGTGTGTTTTTATTTCAAGTTGCATTTGAGAATGCAAACTGAAATTTTGTGGGTAAACTCAGAAAGGATTGGAGTTCTTAATGGAATAATTGAAATCGATTTCATTTCGAAAGTTCATTTTTTTTTCTTTCAAAAATAGAAGAAAATGAACCAACTCATGCTTCTGTTTCATTTCAAATGAAAGACCCATGAAAATAGTTCAACTTCCGATTGAAAGTGAATCTATAAATAATTTCGTTCAGAAAATAACTTGAAATACGGAATTGGCAGAGAATGGCCAAATTGAAATATATGGCGGGAAAAAGTTCTTGCTTTACCCACATATTCACTAATTTCATAGTTCAGCGATTTTCGCATAGAGAGCGCCATTGTACATTTCATTCATAAGTATAGAGATATTCATAGAACTCATAGAGATAATGTAAGTTCTATGGAGATATTCCATAAAATGCACGGTGGCGCCTCTCTATCGAATTAGTTTTGCTACTCGCTCTGAACGACGACCTTAAAGAGAAGATTTATGCAAAACCAATTGAAAATACAAACAAATTCAAAGCACTCATGAAAGCAGTACACAACATATCTGCGCTACAAAAGTGTCTTGATGCACAAGTCTCATTGAGAATTCCCTTATAAGGAGAAATTCCACTGCAGTTTCAATGCTTGCACTAGATTTTCAATTTATCTAGTCATCTGATGTTTTTCCATGCAGTAACTTATTCTGCGATATATTTCATTTCATAAGACGATATATATTTACGGGATTATTTATCGATTTATTGAGTTCCTAATTTCCTATTCATTCAGAGTTCCAAATGGTAACAACTCATTATCAAACTTTTCTGTGGCCCCAATAAGACGACTTTTCATACCGTGTCGAAAACTTTCATAGAATCTCAAAAGACTGCGTTCCAGAACTTCTCCAATATTGTCTCCATAAATCTGAAAAGACCCTGCATCAAATATCGGAGCAACTTTGCTAATTTAAATTCCTCAAGTAGCCCAACGTGTCAATCAATATAAAAGTCAAATTCGCCCAATCGAATTCTTATCGAAAATTTAATATTCAAGGTAGGTGCCTAATCTATTAATAGTATCTTATTTCACCGTGGCGACTGGGTAAGTGGTCAACACTGGTCCTTATAAATTAAAGAAAACCGCAGCATCGAGATGCCGATGATTCATTCAAGAATTTCGAACCTGCCCCCGACCAGGAGGTTCTCGCCAGACGTTCTAATGGCCTTTGAATAAATAGGCTTGTTCCTGTAGATTCTTGTGAGGACACGCTCACCGTTCGAACGGTGATTTATCTCGGAAAGGATGACACCGGTGGATAAATTTCAACCGGGATGCTGTACCAGGTTCCGATACCGACAATAGAATAGTGTCACTCAAATGTCAGTCGATGCCGACGCTCGATCTGTCATCCCAATGCAATTCGAAATCGAATACCACCAATTAAATTGTGTCATATCGGCACTATAATCAATCGTGAACTCTATCTATTCTATGAACCGTTGCAGCATACAGCTTGAAACTCTACAGTTTCCAGAAGAATCAGATATTTATTTTGGTAAAACTAAGGTACTACAGAAAATTGTAATGAGAAGTTGGAGACGAAGTCAAAAACAAAGCGCATTCAACACAGACTCCATTCACTTTTATAATGTATCCCGGTTGGCCATGAAATACAGGGTGATTCACGGTGTATGGCACATTAGACGTTTCTGGTGAACCAGATATCGGATCGGTTTGAAAATTTGCATGAGCGCATTATCGCAAATTCTCTATCCAACTAAAATATTTTCGTCAATGCGATGTTGCCACTTCTATTAGAAAGTAGTAGCAGCTCTGCTTTTTCAAATGAAACACCTGGTATATAATATTATTTTTCGAATCTCCAACAACTTCTCGACAACTTTTCTCAACATTTCTCTATACCTATCTGTTGCCGAATTCGAAATATAAATTAATTTCAATTTTTTTCACCGATAATCATGACCTCTCATGATGCTAATAACTTCGGGTTGAGAGACACTATGGCATTGAAATTTGGTTTGGAGTTAGGTGATACATGAATGCTTCCAACACATCAGCCTGATCCACGTTACTTCAATACAGGGTGGTAAAAAATACTGTCTTTTCTTTTGCTTGAAAAAGTGTCTGAAAGTGGTTTATTTCAAATGGAACGCCCTGTATATTATTAGAAATTCAGAAAGCTCATGAAATTTGCTTTCATTCAATGTATATCATGCCTATATCTAACTAGTCAAATTTCGGACTTATGAGCATTTATTTGTCAAAATGTCCCTTCAGAATGGTATTCCCATTCGGTACTTGGTAGACAGACCATGATTACTATTTGACAGTACCTTGTGACATTCTCCATAAAATGAAGACACCAAGAAACTTGAATTTCGAAATTTTCGTCATTTCAGAAATTGCAAATACCCTCGAAACGATCGAACGAAGTGCTCATGAATTTGTTTATTATTATTAACTGGAGATACTTTTTGACGATGGGTGGATAAGGCGCTTGGGACCAAAACACCCGTGCATTCGAGAGATGAATTGTTGGAAAGGATTACCCAAGAATTTGAAGATTTGGATTTCAAAGAAATATGATCTGCCACGACGAAAGCAGTCAACACCCGCATTTTGAAGTGCTTGGAAGTGAACGGCCAGCGATGAACATACTTTGAAATGTTCGTCAAGAATGTTCTACTTTTCAATAATAACTAGCTGGCCCGGCGAACTTTGTTACGCCTAAATGATACTTACGATGAATTTCACAAATCGTAATCACCGGTGATCGGAGATCAACGGCTTGGTTCTCTGATTTTTGTTTGAATTGTCAAATCGAGTTGATGCTAGATGAAACTCAGATCACCCCCCATGAGTATCGAAGTCCTTAGAAAAAGTTACACAATTACACAATGTGGTGCACATAAAATATTTCATACATTGTGTACCTGATTTTCAATCGTTATTACCCCCCCATGAAAAAAAAGCTATATTTCCATGTTTCCATGGATATGAGCTGTCACACAGAACAGAAACACAAATATAATAATGTCAATTACTAATTATGGCTATTTTGGATTCAGTTATTTCCGCAAATATATTTATTACCCAAACAGAAATTCAAAAACATTTCAAAAATCATGAGAAAAGATGAGAATAATGGACAACTCACGATTGAAACTGATCGACAAAATGCGATTTACTTGAAATTTCGATAAAAATTCACTGTGATAGAATTCTATGCAAATTATACAGCAATTGATGACAATACCTTCACGATTAGATTATTTTGAATAAAGATGTGAAAATAACTAATAATAATCAGTCATGTCTGAATAGTGCCACTTGAAGTGGTAAGAACATATCAGACATATCTCAACGAAATCTCATCATTTTAGAGATCTGTAATCTAACGCTAAAACATTTCGGCTTTGGTCAACAGCGCAGAGTTGGAGGCAACCCAAATTACACACTATATGTTTACATCGCTGTCGAACTGTAGCGACACCTAGTGGCCTTACTCGAAAGAAGGAAAAGCATTTCCTGTATAAGTAAAATTTTCATCGATTTTTTCAGAGTTTTATTGTATTTTATAATAACCAGACCGTAGACGAATCCATATATGAAGTTTCATAACGAACAGTCCATCCGATCTCGAGTTATAAATGGTGTAACCAACATCTTTCTTTTATATATATAGATTCATATAAATATTTTGACTTTCAAGTTTTTTGGTGCCTTTATTATTAGGAGAATGCCACAAGGTACTATCAAATAATAATCATGGCCTGCCTTCCTGCCTACCAAATACCGAATGGAAATACCATTCTGAAGGGACATTTTGACAAATAAATGCTCATAAGTCCGAAATTTGACATCTTAGGTATAGGCATGATATACATAGAATGGAAGCAAATTTCATCAGCTTTCTGAATTTCTAATAATATACAGGGCGTTCCATTTGAAATAAACAACTTTCAGTCACTTTTTCAAGCAAAGAAAAATACAGTATTTTTTACCACCCTGTATTGAAGTAACGTGGATCAGGCTGATGTGTTGGAAGCATTCATGTATCATCTAACTTCAAATCAAATTTCAATGCCATAGTGTCTCTCAACCCGAAGTTATCAGCATTTTTAGAGGATGTGATTTTCGGTGAAAAAAATTTATACATATTAATTTATATTTCGAAAACGGCAACAGATAGGTATAGGGAAATGTTGAGAAAAGTTGTCGAGAAGTTGTTGGAGATTCCAAAAATAATATAATATACCAGGTGTTCCATTTGAAAAGCAAAGTTGCTACCATTTTCTAATAGAAAATATTTTAGTTGGGTAGAGAATGTCCGATAAGACACTCATGCAAATTTTCAAACCGCTCCGATATCTGATTCACCAGAAACGTCTAATGTGCCATCCACCGTGAATCAACCTGTATAGACTCAATTTGACTGGAAGTTCTATGATTTAACATAGCATTTCTTTATTTCTGTAACTGGGATTATTGAGAGGAAAAAGGGATCATTTTGAGGCCAATTCATCAAAGAATAATTTCTAACAAACTCATTGTGTTTCATTTTATAGATGAACTTTCCATTTCGCTTTTGCGTTGTCGTGCGTCTTTTGCTTCTTATAGTCCGGTCATAGAATCTATTTCGTAGCAACACCATCAATCTCGCCGAAAAATCAATACATCTGCCTTGGCTTCTCTTCCCCCTTCGCAGAATAAATTATCCTCCTACACATCTGATCTTCACGTGCTAGCGATCTCAAGAACCTCCGATAAGGCTTGTTTGGCTTACAAGTTACAACTGGACTTGATGTACTTATTTTGTTTTAAATTAATTTCTAATAGTTTACATTCCCAAAAATTTTTCACATCTCGAAATAATATTTGATTCGTTGTAATAGGAAGACACTTTTGTTATTCACTCTAAAACTATCTACAAGATTCCCAAGCAAAATGATCATTTCAAAAAACGGCATATTGCCACCTTGTCGAACCATATTTCTTTATTCTTATTTCTTAGCATTGTGCCAACTGTCTAATATTTTGTTTTGACTTGATCTTTTCGATGACAGATTTCTAGATCTATAATCCATTTACTTATATAGTTCATCCAAGAACTATTGACATCAGAGCAAGCCTTGGAAGTCCAGTCGCAGCTTTATTTCTAGTTACTGAAAAGTACCTAAAAGTTTTCTGTGCTTTCATCATAGCAATGAAAATATAGTAAGGTAAGGCAATCTGAACATGAAAATGTTTACAATTATCACAGACGATTACCTGCGAACTAAATGGATTGGGAAAATTGTAATAGCTGATATCAAGGCAGAAACAAAACTTAACGAATGGATTTATTTATATTTTTGAACCGGGAAGGTGTAGAATATGAAATGTAAATATTCCTACTATTGTTTCAACAACCACAATTGTTATTTCCTCATCTGGGCAGACCTCATCATGTTCATAATGAAAGATTTTATGTCAGCAACATCCCATATATTCCGACGAATCTTCTCTTATTTCTTTTTATATGTGCTATGGAAAGCCTTTCCATTTATTAGCTGTACACTCTTCAAGAGCCTAATTCTAAAGATATTTATTTCACTTGCTCAAATATTTGCCAGATTTATTCGAAACATTAATGACAGAACAAAATTTCAGTGTTATTTCCAACACCAACCTGAATTCTGCAACTCAAAATATCACTGAACGGGCATTACCAACTTAATTTCGATTTTCCAAAGCCGCCCGAGATGTCAATAATTCTTGGATGGACTATATAATGGTTTTTTTACTAAAAACTGACACAGGTTGGTACTCGTTAAATGTCAAATTGCCATTTTCTATTTACCCTTTTACAACTTTGAAAATGGAGTTAGTTATTTTGAGGTTTTACTGTGACACAGGTTTCGTAGTACTACTACATATTCATATTGGAGTATTTCAAGTTGTGCAAAGAGGTATTTAAATGTCTCCTGTAGGCTTATTTCTTGAGAATCCCGAAAAGTGGGGAATTCCATAGGTCCGTCTGTTCGTTTAGAAATTTTTCTGTCGGGTTATTCGAGTACTTTTATTCTTTTTTCGAATGAACTAACACAAAGTAACGGACTATTCTGTCCATTATTTTTCAGTAAAATTTCAACACTCGATTCTTGATTTCCGTGCAAGAAAAAAGTATAACTGAATCTTCCAACCATGTTTAGATACGTGAAATATTTCCAGTTAACAGAGAAAAAAGTTTCTTCAACATTCGCCAGATCTTTGGAATTATTGAATTCACATTATTTTTTCTCAAATTCATTATTTTCCCAAAGTAAATAAACATTTCGATAAATACATAATTACTATGACCTCTAGGTAAAACAGACAACGTTGCTTATTCATCTGACAGGAAAATGACTTTAACCTAACATTTTCAAAATAACACGGTGAACTGTGTAAAAGAGAATGGAGTATCTTATTAATTCCCTTTTCCTCGGTTAAATTAATAAAATAATAATTGAATCATTCTGTGAACTTTGAACAAAGGTGGGACGTTAGGCATACTTGGCATAGAATTAGCAACAACGAAATGAGCATAATGAAAGTAGTGTTTGAAGAAGATTTTGTCGTAAAGCCGGTGTTAAACAGGACAATTATGTAACAGGAAAAAAAACAGGCATCATCGAGAAAACCTTTATTGTGGGAATTCGTTTTCAAATGAGAATGATACGCTGAAACGATTTCCCATGTCCACATTCCGATTAATTCACATACAAAGTAGATTTCCCATTCACAGACTGATCATTAAGAGTAATCACCACAAAAATTGATGTTCAGCAGTCGCATCAATCCGAAAATATCGTTCTAATGATTGAAACTCCCAACTATCAGCCGGTGTTAAAATTGACAGTTATTTCAATACGGCAATTGTTTGGGTCAACAGAAAGAGGTAGTACAACACTCGAACTCGCTAATGCCAACAAATAACTCCCCCTCCCATGACGTGTGGTACGTTCCACTAATTTGGCATCTCAGGTATTTGTACACCTTGTCCTGAAGACGTGGAATTTACTACCTGAAGGAACTTTTGAGCCTTTTGTGTTTGGTCGAGCGAATAATGTCTCACCGTCTACCGTTCGGTACAAAGCCGAACTTGCTTGCTCGTGAATAAGTCAACAATGGGCAGCCATTTTCAATTAGAATCTCGACCAGAATGAAGTTAAGTGGGCTGTGATCAGTTTGAATGATCAATAAGCCCCGGATATGTTACGCATTCGTGGATAAAAAGCGCCCGATGAAAGGGATTACGCGCGCCTTTGTTGGTTATTCTCGATACTGTTCTTTGTGATCCACAAATAATTTGGTGAACGTAAACTGCGATACTAATCGATTGATCCCGAGGTTCGGGTTGCTTAGACGGAGGTAGAGATGTTTTTTTTGTATTGTTGAAATTTTCGATACGCGGATATCCAGATCCTTTGATCTGATGATGCGGCTGTTTGGAATTCGCCGAACCGAATGTTGGCATGAGTGAAACGTTTCGGGGAAATAATCTGACAAATACAGGGCTGGAATAAAGTATGGAACCAAGTGAATATCGAAAAAGACAACATTTCTAAAGCTTATCGTGGCCTGCCTTGCGCCCTTGCCCCCCCCCCCCCACTATCTACTCTCAACTTGTTGAATGTAATGCCTGATATACGTTTCGACAGCCCCTAATCGATCAATCGATTTTGTCATTTTTCTACAAAACCTGAATGATGCAAATTTTCTTTCTGTACGGAAACTTTACAGATAAATCAGTGAAAAAGATGAGCTACTTTTTTCTTGCTGAAAACATTTTTGGAATAGTTGTTTCACCAAGTTGATATCAAGTTAGCGGAACATCTTATATTTTTCAAAATACAAGAGTGGCGATTTTTTTTTCTTCACGGATAATGTACGGATAAATCACTGAAAAAGATGATTTACCTAGTTGGATTTCTGCTTTAAGACTTTTTGGGATAGTTGTTTCGCTAAGTCAGCAACTTAGCGACAGATCTCATAATTTTTTAAATACAAGGATACATTGAAAAATTCTTAGCCTACTATAGAACCAAACAAAATTTCAATGTAAAAATATTTTATGACTCAACATATTCCCCGCTTAATTGAATACATTTATTACAGCGAACCTGCAATGTCTCTAGACCTTTAAAAAAAATCAGTTTGGTTTTCATCCATACTATTTGTTCAAATTAAAGTACTTATCAGAAACGTGGACAGTTTATTTCTCTAATTAAATCTACAGAGCCAACGTTTCGGAGACAATATTTTCTCCTTCTTCAGGGCTACAAAAACAAACGGAAAACATCAGCAAACAAACAAACACAAAAGATGTGACAAGAACTAACCTTAAGATTATTAATTATTCAGAGATTTAACATTTGGGTATCTGTAAGATCTACAATTCATGATACTCTAAAATTCGAAAGCTTTCTAGCAACCAACAACGATGTAAATAATTTTTTATGAAATCAATTAAGACGGAAAACAGACATGTCAAGTTAATGTCAAATTTGTAAAACCATCAATTCTTATTCTTTCCCGAAAACATGGCCTCTGTGAACTATACTAAGTTATGTCAAGTAAAAAGTCATAAAAATAGCTCAGATTTTTAACGTCCTCTCTAAAATTCACCGTGTCGTTTCTTCTGATGAAAATCATCTCGCTAATATTCCTTTTGTAACCATTGGACTCTATATCTAGTACACTAACCTCTTCGAAGTTGAAGTTATGTCCCTCTTTGAAAGTATGATATGTTAGAGCAGTCTTTTCTTTATTGTTGATGTTTTTGATGTCATATCTGTGTTGTCTAATTCTATCTCTTAAATATTGTTTTGTCTGTCCTATGTAGCTACTGTTACAATTTGTGCAAGGTATCTTATAAACTACTGAGGATAATAGTTCTTTTTTTGTGGCTTCTTTCAGTTTTGTGAAAAATTTTTTGGTGGTGAGGATGTTATAAAAGGCACAAACGCAGTTCAACTCTTTCAAATAAAAATAGGATACAGAAGATTTTGAAAGAGTTGAACTGCGTTTGTGCCTTTTATAACATCCTCACCACCAAAAAATTTTTCACAAAACTGAAAGAAGCCACAAAAAAAGAACTATTATCCTCCAGAATACCTTTGGATAGCTTTCCGTGTCTTTTCTCTTCATTTTTTTCCGTAGAGTGGTCAGTAATGTCGAATAGTAATCTCCAGTTATTGTTTTACCTTCATCCAAAAAATCAATCATGATCACTCCATGGCAATCCCAAAAAACTGAAGCAAGAACTTTTCAACAGATTTTTGGACACAAAACTTCTTAGGTCTTGGAGAACCAGAGTGTCGCCATTCCATCGATTGCTGCTTTGTTTCTGGATTGTAGCAATGTACCCAAGTCTCATCCATAGTAACAATTCGGTTTAAGAAGTCTTCATCGTTTTCAAATCGAGCACAGATCGAACGCGATGCTTCTACCCTTGCACGCTTTTGGTCAACATTCAAACATTTGGGGATCCATTTTGCAGAAAATTTTCTCATGTCCAAATTGACGTGAACTATATGATGAACGCGTTCGTATGAAATCTTCAGTGCTTCAGATATCCGTTTTAGCCCAATTCGACGGTCTGATAAAATCATGTCATGAACAGCATCGATATTTTCGGGGACTGACACAGAAACTGGCCTTTCCGATCGGTCATCATCTTCAATGCAAAATTTACCTCTATTGAAGCTTGCAGTGCAATTTTTCACGGTCGCAAACGAAGGACATTGATCACCAAGGGTATTAAGAATATCTCCGTAAATCTGCTTACCTCTTAACCCTTTTAAATACATGTACTTGATGATGGCCAGATACTCCAATTTTTCGATTTTTAGAATTTCGGTGGACATCTTTTTTTTTAAATTTATTGCGTAACTCTGGTTTACTCTTTCGACGTCGAACTCTACACTGACACTTCTAATAAGTTACTGCTCGTTGATATGGTATCGCAATATTTCGTTTATGCATGGAACTGGTCTAGGCTAACTAGATATCAATACATCCTCGTATAAGAGCGGCAAAATTATTTTTTTCACGGATAAATTACTGATAAAACGGCGAAATTTTTAGATGTTCCGAGTTTGATTCGCGAGAGTTGTTTTGCTAACTTTATGTCCCTACATCGAATTTGGGGATAATTTCATTTATCAGAATGATAAAGCCGCACACGAATAAGGGTTCAAAACATTCTTGAAGAGAACAATATCTAGAGAATGAACTGGCCAGCAAAGTCACAGGACATGAATGCAATTGAGCACGTATGGAGAGCAATATCCCATTGCCAAAACCCAACTTCAACTTTTGAAGAATTAAGTTTAGAAAAATTCATTACCATACTACACTGCGCAAAAAAATTAACGCACATTATGGAAATCTCAAATTTATTCTACAACTGGAGGTGTTCTCAATGATAATTATTTTTATCAGAATTATGCATGCATATGTTATCCACTTTCAACGTTTTTCTTCAATACAGATGTTTTCTCCCAGCAGGAATAAAAAAAGATGATATTATCAGATTTTGAATGTATTGGTACCATTCTGAAATCAGTTGTTTTCGATCAATTCTAGTGGTCAATAGTTTTTCTTTCGTTTGATTTTCTACACTCGATCGCTATGCAACGCGAAACACGCAAATTGACCCAAGAGGAATGTGCCCAAGCGGTAGTTTTGCGAGAAGAAGGGTGGACATACACAAGAATTGCAGAAAGGTTTGGAGTTTATACAAGTGTGTCCAGAATGTTGCAGCGATTCAGGGAGACAGGTATGAATGTCCGAAGACCAGGACAGGGTAGACCACGGGTAACAACTGCCATTCAAGAACATTACTGAGAGTTTCTTCGTTGAGACAACGGTTTGCAACCGCTCGCCTCCTTCAAAATCAGCTTGAGCAAACTCATGAGGTGCAAATTAGCACTCAGACAATAAGAAATCGCCTCAGAGAATATGATTTGAGGCCTTGTGTCGCGGCAAGAGGCCCAGCTCTTACCCCAGCCCATCGAAGGGCGCGTTTGGATTTTGCGAGAGAGCATATCCATTGGGAAGAGGCCGATTGGGAAAGAGTTCTCTTCACAGATGAGTCTAGATTCTTCCTCTACCATTGTGATCGACGTTCCCTTGTATACAGACGTCCACATGGAAGATATGCTCAGTGTAATTTCCTGAATACTACTGGTTTCGTGGGAGGATCGATTATGGTATGGGGTGGAATATCTTTGACTGCTCGCACAGACCTAGTGGTCGTTGATAATGGAGCTATTAATGCTGATAAGTATATAAGGAACATTCTTGAAGAGCATGTAGTGCCATTTGCCCAATACATTGGTGAAAATTCCATTTTTATGGACGATAATGGCAGACCCCATCGTACGCGCATCGTTCAGGAGTACCTTGAAGAGGTTGAAGTCTCTCGAATGGAATGGCCAGCAAGAAGTTCAGATCTCAATCCGATTGAGCAGGTTTGGGACAACCTCAATAGAAGGCTGAGAAGTTCAGAAAATCATCCAGCTACTCTTAATGACTTAGGAATCCAACTCGGAGAAATCTGGGAAGGATTTGATCAGAACATTTTAAGATCACTCATTTTGAATATGAACCGTCGTTGCCGAGCTGTAATTAACGCAAGGGGTGGAAATACCAAGTATTAAATCACTTACATATCAGCATTTCAGTATTTTGAAAATTGTTCATTTCTCTTCTTTCACATAAGATTCGGTGAAAACCTGAATTTTTCTTCCATTTAATGTGTCTTGTTTCGTTCAAAACCTTCCCGAGAGAACATAAAAAATAAGTTATAGGGTCAATGTAGAGTTAACTTTCATTAATTGAGATTTTCAGAATGTGCGTTAATTTTTTTGCGCAGTGTATTATCAAAAATAAATAATCGATAATTTTGGATTTTTTCCATTTTTTCTATTTTGTCTCATCCTGCATAAGGCAAAGAGTAACAAACAAAGATTTTCTATCAAATATCTTGAAATAGAGGAAAATATTAATCTCATTTCCAGAACATAAATTGTTTATTTCTTGAGAAACCTTGGGGGCCAAAACACTAGACGATGTGTAGTTATTATGTCGACAAAAATTCAAGTTCAAGAAACTATTCCTTGTTGTAACCAATCAAATGTAATGGGTATATTAGTGCCTACATTTGACAGATCGACATAGTTTCAGAAGCACAGTTCCAGACTTCCAGAGTGTCATTTTCCGATAAAAAGAAGACATTAAAGTCCAATCGAATGAAAGCAATGAGCGGGCACATTTAACGACTGAACAAGGACCTAATGGACGGTTCAAAACATCCATTTTCCAAGCTCAACAGTTCGCCGCTAAAACAGAGAACACACCAAAAGAAACATAATCGATAAATGCTGAAATATCACCCTATTTGTCAAGGGAGAAATGCGAGCTCGGAGTGGGTAGACGTCCACCCTTGCAATATATTTTTGGCGGGGAATTCCTTTCTTTGAGGGGTTGGGGACACCCTCATCCAGTACGAACAGTTTTTTCCCAGCCAGACAATGTACTCCAAAAAAGGACGTGGAGTGTTCAAAATTCGGACAGTGGGATTGGAATAATAAATGAGGCTTTAGAGCTTGAGCCGCTTGGGGGTAGGAAAATGAAGGGTAGTCTTAAAAGCTTTAGGCTGTATCCAATAAACTGTAACTTTGTTTACCTTTTGGCTGGGACCCCTTGATGATAAATTCAAAACGATAAATTGATTATAGCGGTGGAAATAAAATGGATAGAAGCGAAAGCGTAGTAAAATGTACAACCGAACGAAGCTCATACATTTGGCCCCTATGCTAATGGTAATATAATCCAACTCAACCGTAAAAAAAATATGGTTTCAATTTGGAAACAGAAATTGGAGAGGAAAAATAAGTTTTCTTTGGTCATATTTCTCTATTGCCAAATGTATTTTAGTTCTTTTCAGATGGCATCAACAATGAAGGAGAAGCAATATGAAAACCTGTAGGGCAGATCAAGATAATCATTAGTACCATAAAATACTGATATCGTCAACTATCTATTCCACTTGAAATTGAATCAATTCAGTGCAAATAAAGAAATATTTCCCACACTGAAGTTTGAGTTCGACAGTATTTATGACCGGAATATAGCATATCTACATTATACAGGGTGGCCAAAAGATTGACGTCAAAAAGGAAAAAACAGGTCCCTCGTGTCATGGGCTATTCGAATCACCCCCATGTATGTTATGCTAATTTCACGGTTTTCGAGTTATGAATTTTTTTTTGAACTTTGAGAATTTTCGACTTGACCATCTTAAAAAAGATATTTAAAAAAAGTACAAGACTTCTCTGTGAAATTATTTTTGTAACTTAATCTCCATGAATTGTACTTTTATACATAAAATAACCAGATTCGTAACTTTGATGAAAATTATGGAAATGTTGGTCTCAAGTGAAAAAGTTACGTAAATTGGATAATGATCTGAATTTTCGAATCAAAATTAAAAATGTAAAAAGGCTAATTCACGGTTTCTTAGTATGCTTAAAAACTGCGCTCAACAGTCAGCTTTTAGAATCATTGATAAAAAATGGTACTTAATACTCTTTGCTAGAATTAGCCTTCAAAGTCATCGAGATGGAAAAAATCAAAGAACTAGACATTTACTACAAAATTATTTTTTGCCATTTTAAGATATTTCTGATCCAGTTATGATAGAAAATGCTGAAAATTAATGAAAATTAGCTTTAGATAATGGTCAAGAAAAGTTCTAGATAAAAAAAAGAAAAGGGTATGGCAATAAATCACACAACATAATGTAAATAAAAAGAAATTTATTTATAAAATTTACAGTAGGTGTTCAAAGTGGCCACCTCCAGCCTCAATACACATTCTACACCTTCTTAGAAAATTTTCTTTCAATCGCATAAAACCTGCCCTGTTCTCTCTTAGGACACGTTCGGCTTCTCTTATCTTCAGTCGGAGCTCGTCTTCACTCGAACATTCTCGGGCGTAAACAATTTCTTTGAAATAACCCAAAACGAAAAAATCAATGGGATTAAGGTCAGGTGAACGTGGGGGCTCCTTGATTGGTCGACTGCGTCCGAACCATCTGTTCGGGTATCATTCATTCAAGTGGTTTATCAAAAATTGTTCTCGAAAATTTAAATAATCCCGATCAGTTTTGCATTGCTGCGCAGCGGACCAATCAAGTGGTCCCCACTTTCATCTGACCTTAATCCCATTGATTTTTTCGTTTGGGGTTATTTCAAAGAAATTGTTTACGCCCGAGAATGTTCGAGTGAAGACGAGCTACGACTGAAGTTAAGAGAAGCCGAACGTGTCCTAAGAGAGAACAGGGCAGGTTTTATGCGATTGAAAGAAAATTTTTTAGGAAGGTGTAGAATGTGTATAGAGGCTAGGAGTGGCCACTTTGAAAACCTACTGTACATTTTATGAATAAATTTCTTTTTATTTACATTATGATGTGTGATTTATTGCCATACCTTTTTCTTTTTTTTATCTAGAACTTTTCTTCACCAACATCTAAAGCTAATTTTTATTAATTTTCAGCATTTTCTATCATAACTTGATCAGAAATATCTTAAAATGGCAAAAAATAATTTTTTAGTGAATGTCTAGTTCTTTGATTTTTTCCACCTCGATGACTTTGAAGGCTAATTCTAGCAAAAGTAGAGTGTTAAGTACCATTTTTTCTCAATGATTCTAAAAGCTGACTGTTGAGCGCAGTTTTCAAGCATACTGAGAAACCGTGAATTAGACTTTTTACATTTTTAATTTTGATTCGAAAATTCAGATCATGATCCAATTTACGTAACTTTTTCACTTGAGACCAACATTTCCATAATTTTTACGAGAATCTGGTTATTTTATGTATAAAATTACAATTCATGGAGATTAAGTTACAAAAAGAATTTCACAGAGAAGTCTTGTACTTTTTTTTTAATATCTTTTTTAAGTTCATAAAAAAATTCATAACTCGAAAACCCTGAAAAATAGCATAACATACATGGGGGTGATTCGAATAGCCCATGACACGAGGAACCTGTTTTTACCTTTTTGACGTCAATCTCTTGGCCACCCTGTATATTATACGATGTTATTGAGATATTCAAGTTTTATAGCCTATTTACGTTTATCAAGTTCGTTCCGCTCATTTATTTTGCATTATCCATGAACAATGACTGTCTGAAAAATGATTTCTTCCTTGTACAAGGTGGGCAAAATTGGTGCTACATGAACTAAAACTTTTTGTTATAACTCAGCAAATAAACTTCTCAGAAAAAATCAGAGTACGCCACTGGATTGCTACCAGAAAAGTGCCTGTATAATGTTTTTATTTCAACATCCTAGCATGAACAGAAACGGAGATAATGACCAAAGTTGAAATTGCCCAAATTGCAATTTCGGCCTATAACTCGGAAACGAAAGAAGATAGAGGAATGCAGTTGATGGCATTAACAGTTTCTCGAAGAAAGAGGACTATAGGGTGCCATTCATTTTTCTCTATCTCCTCGGGTTAAAAAGTTTTAGTTCATGTAGCACCAATTTTGCCCACCCTGTACAGTGTGTATGTTAGGGTAGCCCCTTAATTATACATATTTTGATTCAGTTGACAAGCTTTCCTGAAAAGGGTGGCAACCCATCATGAATTTAAAATAGAGCAGGGCATGTGAAACATCCTTTACAAGGTTTGGAAATTCTCTACACGAATATAGACTCTTGGACAAGAAAAAAACGGACAAAAAATGTTCACCGAATTTATTTTGGAATAACTTTTCGAGATGTGCATCGATTTTGATCATTTTGTTGTCTATTTGCAGCCTATTTCATCTAGTTTGTCACCTGATGTCGAGTCTGCAGGAATTTCAAATTAATTGGATGGTATACAGGGTAGAGCTAAAAGTTGCGATTTCTTCTAAATTTGTGAACACCCTGTAGAGGTAATAAGTGACACAATGATGGGTCTTCAAAAGAGGATTTGAAGCCTGATCTTGTCTTGACATTTTCTTGTTCAATTCACGTCAATAGCTCTTTCCTGAAAGGCAAAACGATTTTTCAAACGAAAATCTGGAATAAAAACTAAAAGGTTATGGTTGCCATTTAAAAGAACATGATGTGCCTGATGACGAACTCCTCAATTATTCATGAAAAATACGGTTATTAAATATAAAAAACTGCAGTGTTATGAGCATTTTCCTACAAAGTAGTAAATATACCGAAGATTTGAATTTTGCTCGTTACTTTCAATTACTTTATTATTTGCACAAATTTCGGTCATATCTTCGCTTCCTTTGAGTTGGTTTAGCTATTTTTTGTTGAAAGAATGATCGGATACAGATAAATTGGGCTTTGGTGCCTTTTAAAATAGTAAACAGTTTTCAGAGCGTTACCGGCTCCTCCACCAAATCGCAACCTCATCGAACAATTTCCTATAAAATGAATTAAGGTGGGCGTTCAATGTAGTGTGTTTTTATTTCAAGTTGATTTCGAAAACGGTTTCACTTTTAGAACTGAAATTTTGTAGGTGAACTCAGAAAGGATTAGGGTTTTTGTTGAAATAATTTTAATCGATTTCATTCCGACAGTCAATTTTTTTCTTTCAAAAATAGAAGAAAATGAGCCAACCCATGCTTCTGTTTTATTTCAACAGAAAGACCCATGAAAATAGTTCAACTTCCGATTAAAAGGGAATCTACTGATAATTTCGTTCAGAAGATTAACTTGAAATGCGGAATTGGCAGAGAATGGCCAAATTCAAATTTTGGCGGGAAAAAGTTCCTGCTTTACCCACAAATTCGCTTATTCCATAGTTCGGCGATTTTCGGATAGAGAGCGCCATTGTACATTTCATTCATGATTAGAGAGATATTCATAGAACTTGATAGTGATAGTGCATGTTCTATGGAGATATCCATAAAATGGACGCCTCTATCTGCTGAGCTTTCCAACTAGCTTTAAACGCCGACCTTAAGTCAAACCAATTGATCAATAATATCCTGAATTATGATAAATAACATTTGACTCCCTCCAGAATTGAATATTTATTCGACTAACCGAAGGGTTTCGTCTCTTTAGAAGTGAAAAAGCAAGTCGCAAGATAAATTTATGTTATTTCTCAAGGCCCATGAATTTTCAATATCAAACGTGGAAAGGTGCCAAGGTGCCCCGGAATAAGAACACCGGCTGGAGAACGCCAAGACAGCAATAAACATTTTATTTCGGAGCCACGATCCAAGAAACATGTTTCCAGTTACCCGTTCAATTCCGGAATTCAGTAAACTCCAGAACTGAGACGAGTCCTGTACCATAAGAGCTTAATTTAGGAAAGAATGCTTCTCCTACATTTCTGCATTCGCTGGGAAATTGAGAAGTGAGGAAGGAGCGATGAAATAATAAACCTTTGTTTGAAATGCGATACGCTTCTACAGGACAATATACGTTGAGGAAAAAAGCCGCGATATTGAAAACCAAACCAACGAGTTCAAAAGGCTTTGAATTTTGAACTGACTTGTTATTTGTTAACACTTTTATGGACTAGAATGAATGGGATATATCTACATACATATTTAATTTTTACCCGACTATGCCAAAGGAGGATAATGTGTTTAGTATGCACGTGGGCAAAATTTGTTGTCTACTGGAGGGATTTCCAAAATTACAGCAGCTAGAAAAAACTGATAAAACATTCTCTAGCTCTTTTCTCTGACTAATCCGAATCTGAAAACAGATCCAGCCTATCGTTCATAGATTTTGAGTTGAGAATGGAAATTGAGCAATTGCCATTTTCAATAATGCTGAATAACTCGCTTGTTTGAACTCGTATTCGAAATCTGTTGTAATATTCTGCATGCACTTTTTAGGAGCAATTTAAATATAATCTGATTTTTCAATCCAGCTATTTTCGAGAAACAAGAAGGATTTATGATTTCTCAAATGTAAACTAACTAGTCGAAAGTTCTCTTATCTTGCTACAAAAATTTTGCAGATTTCAAGAATGTACCACATATCGGTATTCACATGAAAATTACATGTGAAAAAAATTAAATACTTTTGTATTGATTTTCGATTCACTGTTGAATTATAAGTATGCTGGCATTACCACAGCGACCGTTGAATATGGCCACGCATAAATTCTGTAGTTTCTCGAAAATTACTGGATTAAAAAATTCAATCAAATTATATTTGAATTGCTGCTGAAAAAGTGCCTTTAGAATGTACCAACAGATTTCGGTTTTTGGAAACTAAATGAATGAAATCTATGTATTATCGTTTAAAATTAGATACATATTCGAATGCAGATATCAAACAGGCAGAGATATCTTGTATACAGGGTGAGTCTTTGACTTGTACATATATTTTAACTGTAGATTCCTCTCATCAAACGAAACACTTTTTTCCCATACCATTTTTCAAAATTCGGTTTCGTTTGAAAGATACAGGGTGTCGGAAATCCATGAATTTGACACTATTCTTTCCATATATTCGGAACCGATATTTCGAATGAACTGAATTTTGGTTGATTGTTTACTCTATTCATGGTGCATATTCCTCAATTAAAACTTATCCAATATTTCTCCTGGTATAAAAGTTAGAGCATAGTCGACTCATTAATTCACGCAAAAATACTATAAAACCACTTGAAAAAGAGAAACGGTTCATATTTTCGAAAGAATCTACAATTTTAGAAAATAAAAGTATTGCTATATGTTTTCGATAAAACGCGTCGTTTTCGAGATATTCCTAATTGTATACCAATAAATTTGATGAAAATATCATGAATTTCATAAAAAATCTGAATGCTTCCCTGAATTAAATATCATCGAATATTATTTCTTCTCTGGTCTCTTGACAAATTAACATTGTTGTCAGGATGTTTATCAACTTCGTCAAGACTAAAATCTCTATGATGGAAAAACGTTCGATGTAAAAAAAATCCCACAAATGTGGGAGATAACATTGCATTTCGAGAAGCATGAAATTACACGGTTTCTATTGGAAATTTATTGTTACCGGTCCTTCAGGAAAATATCTATCTGAACAAAATCCTCTTGGAATTCTTAATCGACACTACACTTCACATCACAATCATCACCTGTTTGCTTCATTCTCTTCAAGTAAATAAATAAATAAATCGAAGTCCATGGAGAAGGTTATCGTGTAAGCGTCGTTAATTGTATCACAGACTTGAGACTGGCCTGTGATGTGAAGGGACTCGTTAGTCGTTGCGTTGGCGGTGGAGCCACAGAACAACGACTTGTCTTGCGTGGCGGCTACATCGCAGCAATCTGCCATCGTCTTCTCTAGAGTTCTGTGGGTGAAATATCACAGGAATGGTAAGGTCAGGTCATTGACCTCGAATCATATTACTTTGGTTAATAGAGTTAGGATAGGTTAGTGAGAAACCCATTTTTATGAGATCCTTTTAGAATATCGAGGAAAATATGAACAAATTATTTGCCCCGCCAAGTCGAGCGCGAAGCAAACACTGCCGTACTATCTTTCACCGAACCATTTCGCCGCATTTTCAAGCCCCTATTTGAGAACCTCCGGATGAGACCAGAACGCCGAAATTTTCGTCATCCAGTAAGCTATAATCACGTACTCAAAATCCAAAATTTCAAGTGTGTAGGTCATTTAGTTCCGAAGTTACGCGAAAGCAAAGTTTCGCATTTTCGACCCTAATTCACTCATGATCATCAAAATAGAACTAGTACTTCCCATAAACTCAGAGAGCTGAAATTTGGTACATAGTTAGGGTTTAATGGCCACATAAAGGGAAAATTATAAAAACTAGGATAATCGAAAATCTGTTGGCACGTCACGTGAGCTCACGTGCTATCACGTCATCTTCGCAAAATGTGCAACCACAATAATGTATGGAAGTTTATGCGCTTGGAAACACATTGTTATTATACTCAATATGTGAATATCGACTTTAGAATATAAATTAAAAAAAAATAATAATCGCCGGGTCATCAGTCTTATACACCATGATATTTTTACTGTCTCATTTATTGTTCAAGAAAACGATAGGTTTTCGAAAGCTAGGCCGGAACAATAAATGAGACAGTAAAAATTATCACTGTGTATAAGACTGATGACCCGATTATAATCCTTTTTTCAATTGTTATCATTTCACGCATTCACGAAGTTAGCATCTGCTGTCACTTGATAGCACACCAGAACTACCCGCAAATTTACATTTTCTAACCGTAAGTGATATCACGTCGGATATTTTGTGAAGTGATTGATGAAGTGAAAATGGATGAAAATTTGATCGAACTTGTCAGGCTTCATGAAGTGATCTATGATCATTCTTCATCAGAGTACAGGGATCAGAATGTACGACAACAAGCTTGGGTGCTGGGTGCTCATTCAACAATTGTTGTACTATTTGAGGTAATCCTCCCACTTCTTCTCTTCGTTTATTTATTTGGTGAATCAAATTTCTTCTATCAGAATCACCAGCAACTGTAATAGCAGCTGTGTTCTCTATATCTTCTTTCCAATCCGTCTTCGGAAGCTCTTGCTTGATGAAGAAGAAACTGTGTTTCGCTCTGTATCACTGAATATGAAAATGCTATGAAATTTATGTGCAATATAGAACGTGTATTGCTCTTCAGAAAAAAAATTATCAGATGGGTCTGCGGTGGTTAGATTGGGAGAGAAAAAATTTAATCCGAAAAAGAATCGGGTAAGAGATGGGCTATATGGACAAGTTTGGTATCAAACTATAGGTTTTCGAGGACGCTGAAATCAATAAAAAATAATCGGAGGCTCTATCTACCATAGTCCAAAACCGATTTGTAATAAAAAAACTACTCTCAAAAAAAAAGTGTCAAATAAGAAAATCTAATAAAATAGATCAATATGCCCACGTTTCTACAAAAAGAAGTGAAATCTCAACAAAAACATTCTGTAAAAACTAGCCAAGTCTCGATGGAGCTGCTTATTTATCTCTAAAAAGTAATGAAATCTAGAAAAAGTCGAGCCAAGTTTAAGGCTCCTTACTGCGATTTCTTTATTATTATAGTTAATGTTGTGTGACTTGGCCGTTGGAGGGTCCATAAGGGTACAAAACCAGGTGCTCCATGACACCATTGCACCAATCTGTTGCCACGAACGCAACCCATTGACGATGAAAAATTGCCACTTGGAAAACGTTCATTCAATTGTAGGCTTGATAAAGCCGCGTATTCAATAATACGAGCCTGAAACAAACAGTATAAAAAATTATTTCCAGTACAGAGGGACTTCTAATCATTGATAGAAGACCGTCTGTACGTCTATTTTATTTTAGATCGGTGATCGATTTGACACTCCAAAAAGAAGGGAGCAGAAGTCAGAATTGTCAATGCTGAATGCATATGTGTTGCACAATCAACAACAGCCTAAAATGAGACACTAGCGTCCAATTACCAATACCAGCATGGGCTATTATCTCGCTTAACAAACATTGGTAGTTAAAACAGATATAGCATTACGTGTAAACAAAATTGACTTGTACCCACTAACGTATAAGAATGTTCAACGGCCAAGTCACACAACATTAACTATAATAATAAAGAAATCGCAGTAAGGAGCCTTAAACTTGGCTCGACTTTTTCTAGATTTCATTACTTTTTAGAGATAAATAAGCAGCTCCATCGAGACTTGGCTAGTTTTTACAGAATGTTTTTGGTGGGATTAGTGTTTACAAATTGATCTTCAGGAAAATCGAAGAAGGAACTTATTTTGGTGGGAGAAATATGGCTTTTCAATTGCAGAAATAATCGGATAGAACTGAGTGTTTTTGTTAGGAAATAACGTGTTTGTTACATTCTTATTAAAATAAGGTTAGTGCTTGAGTATTTTCTAGTTGTATCACCCACAACATCTAATGACCTCAATTTCAATCGAAAAATATGAACTTTGAAGTGTTTGTAGAGAATTTCAGGCACGCATTTAGCTCTATTTTTTTTTCAAAAGGCTATATCTCTTCAACAGAGCCAGATTCGGAAAATGGAAAATGAAAAAAGATTCCCTCTGGCCTCGAGAATCTTCAGTTAAAATATATGTACAAGTCAAAGACTCACTCTGTATATGAATATTTAATGGCAAAAGTTTTCGAACTTTAAATCAAGAGTATTCCGGGTTTTGTAGCGGTGGTCCAATGAAACCCGGAATACTCTAGATTTGACGTTGAATCCGATCGTGAAAGCCTTCATCAATGTATTTAAACTGAGTCGATTGGAGACCACAAGGGATATGCAAAATATCAACACAAAGAGAATATTTAATTTAATAGCAAACTTCGTACATTATAATCTGATCTCGAAGGGTATTCACAGCACGTCTAACCCATTTCACGTTTCGCAATACCCAATTCAAAACCACTCCCATTGCAAAACGACTCAATTTCCAAACTCTCACATCGTTGTGAACTACTGGTATATTATCCAAACGATGTGTATACCGTCAGACATTCAAATAACTTCCGGAAAACAGATTTCCGCTAGATCATACATCGCCAGTTCATTATTGCTTGTTTACCGGGTTAATTCGACAAGCGTGTGCCAGTGCGTGAAATGTTTCGTTTCTATCGTAATTATAGACCTGGAAATGAAAACAAACAAGCCGAAACAGATACGATTTGAGGTCTGGTTCTCTCTGATACATGGCGTATCCTGTCGGAGGATCCGCGGTGACAATTGAGAAATTAATGTGGTACACCGCCCGATGCTGGGCTTGTTATCGACAAGTTTGAATTGGCCAAATTGATTAATATGCTGAGCCACAACTATTTTCATAACAAGCTATGAAATAAAATGTGGCAACCCCGTATTTTATTTCCCAAGTGTTAAACTTATGTCAACACAATGTCGTCGTGCACTGGTCACCCTACCGAATTTAAATATATACTCCATTCACTTTTATTTAATCACATAGGAGGTCATGGTTTCGTTTTCAGGAGTTGGTGCCCCTGATGAAAAGCACAGAACATATGATGAAAAGTCAGTGCGCGCTCAGAAAATATCGTTAATGACAAAACGACGTTGCCAGTTTCTATGTTTACATCAAAGTAAAAGTATCAAAGATATTCCACATCTTGTTAGGTTTACAAATTGTTCGCAGATTTTTGGTGAGTTTTTCGTCGAATTCCAAGATTAACGTATGTTTATTGTTTTTAGCACCAGTT
Source organism: Adalia decempunctata (assembly GCA_951802165.1). Lineage (NCBI taxonomy): Eukaryota > Metazoa > Arthropoda > Insecta > Coleoptera > Coccinellidae > Adalia > Adalia decempunctata. The sequence continues at coordinate 22,802,512 of OX637696.1, read as the reverse complement.
TGGAGCGTGAGGACGGTTTTCAAGACCAGGACGAATGTTTTCATTTCGAGGTTGAAGGGGTACACAGGAATTTCGTTGAAAAAGCTGTTATTTGGACAGATACCGCGGAAGATGGATCGGATGGAGCCTCGAGAGGTCGATTAGGATGATATTTTTCAGGTTTTCCAAGAAATTTGGCGATATCTCAGCAGATTTGCAAATGTTAGGTACCTCACTAATGAGGTGGAACTTAGACCTAATTCTTCTATAAGAAGCGCCTTTCAAAGGTCGAGATGGTGAAAAATGTATTCTTTAGATGTTGTTTGAACAAACGCAGCCGAGTTTTATATCCCAATATTGATTTTAAGAAAGTTATCAACAAAATGAAATTGACATTAGGTATTCTTGATTCTTGTAACTACCCATCAATTCATCTTATATCTTTGGGTTAATTTTTTTCAATGAATTCTTGATTAGAATCAACAATTGATGTCGTCAAGTCTTGAACTTTCAGTTCGAAAGGATAATAAACATTAAATCTTCACAAGCATGCATATGAAAATTATGTGAAAGCAATGCAATTTTCTTCCATGGCGAAAAATAATATATTTCAACAGTGATCTCTGGTACTTTTCATGCAAAAAACTAGAAAAGGAATCCTTTCTATTAATTCATATAAACGTTAATTATTTTCGTCCATCACATCTTTTCCAATTCATTCATTTTCATCTTCACAAGCATGCATATGGAAATTATATGAAAGCAATGCAATTTTCTTCCATGGCGAAAAATAATATATTTCAACAGTGATCTCTTGTACTTTTCATGCAAATAACTGGAAAAGGAATCCTTTCTATCAATTCATATAAACGTTAATTATTTTCGTCCATCACATCTTTTCCAATTCATTCATTTTCATCTTCACAAGCATGCATATGAAAATTATGTGAAAGCAATGCAATTTTCTTCCATGGCGAAAAATGATATATTTCAACAGTGATTTCTTGTACTTTTCATGCAAATAACTGGAAAAGGAATCCTTTCTATCAATTCATATAAACGTTAATTATTTTCGTCCATCACATCTTTTCCAATTCATTCATTTTCCGAACAAATTCACATTCTGAGGAATACGCTAAGAATGTAGAAAGGGCAACATAGTGTTGACTTGGAACATAAAAATATTTTGAAAAACGTCATAACTTCGATACAGAGTGGAATGTGTCAAATTTCCAAGGCCAGAGTTGTGATTTTATAACTGTGAATGGAGTATAACTCTGATCATAAGCCTCAATTGATAGTCCGATGCGTTGCAGAGTTTTTTAAACTACTAGCTGGACCGGCGAACTTTGTTTCGCCTAAATTGTAAATTGAAATAATGGGTAATAATCTTAGTTAGTTGAGCAGCGAGGTTTTCATGTTTCCATGGATATAAGCTGTATCACAGAACAGATACATAAAAATAATATGTTAATCACTAATTATGGCCCATTTTGGATTCAGTCCTTTCAGCAAATATTTATTACCAAATAAAAATGTTCTATGCAAATGACACAGTAATTGTATACATCGCCAGTACCTTCACGTAGCGACACCTAGAGGTCTTATTCAAAAGAAGGAAAAGCATTTTCTACATGAGCAAATTTTTCATCGAATTTTTTGAAGTTTTAATGTAATTCATAATAACCAGGCCATCCAATAAGATTGTGCTACACCTCGTGCTGCTACCGTAACAATTGATTTTTCGAGAGAAAAATTTGGCGATAACATTATTTCCAGAAATGGTCCAATTGATTGACCTCCAAAATCATGCGACATAACTCCAATGGATTAATTTCTTTGGGGTTATGTCAAGTCATTGGTTTATGCTGATAAACCAGAAACAATAGACGCTTTGGAAGCCAAAATATCGTGTTATTGCTGAAACAGCCTGAATCACTCGAAAAAGTGGTCCAAAATTGATCTGGTCGAATGCGGTTCCTCAGAGCATAAATGTAAAAAAATATTTTTCGAATAAAAAAATTTACTTAAATCTTAATTCAAGTGTGCTTTATTTCAATTTAAAGTTCTATCACTCTAAAAAAACACCCAATATGATAATTCTTCTTTTCAAGATAATAATCGAAATTCACATGGAAGAATCAAAGAAAGGCCACTCTTCTTATTCATGAATGAATGTTGTCCTTGACAGCAATTCAATAATGACCTGGAGTGACCTTGAGGTACCTAAAAGAAAATGAGTTCTTCCGCCCATCTAAGTGATCTCTCTTGTTTCTAATCTTTAGGGCGTTCTGAAGAAAATGTCAACCAGAGGAAGTGAACAGTTATAAGGCTAATGGATAATGAAATCCCAAATATCTCAACAAATCAGCTACCCTCCTGAACGAAAAAAAGATGTCCACATTCCAAAATACGGAAGATAACTATTTTTTTTATTTGCGCCCGTATCTACGACATTTACGAGTCGATAACCTTGACAACCTGAAAATTCCATTAAGAGGCGATGAAAGAAGTTAGATAGTAACAATGTTTTATATAATGCCGTTGTCACGTATTGGGCACATTGTTTGATAAGCCTAACAGAAAATAAACAAGAAATCGTCAGAGGACAGTCGATCCATAAAGCTGGCATTGTGACTTAACGCACGGTCGTCATCAGTAAAGAGCGATAAAACTGATTTTTATTGCTCGATAAATCGAGGAGAGATATAAAGTTGTCCAACAAAGTAACGCGCTATTATAGACTTGCGGAAGCGTCTGATTGAATTGAGCCAGTATTACGAATGAGAAATAGTCTGGAGAGTATAGGGACTGCATTCTTAGGATGTCAAAAGTAATCGTTATCAGCATCAATTGAAATCCACACTATCAAGGAAGCAGAACTCAGATTTCTAGGAATTTTTTATTGTCCAGAGGTTCCTTGAAGTGATATGTGATGTACATAAAGTTAACAAAACAACTCTGCCGAACCAAACTCGGAATAGCTCAAAATTTTGTTTTTTTATTCCTAATTTATCCGTGAAAAGAACTTGATATCAACTCAGCGAAACAACTATCCAAAAATGTTTTCAGCAAAAAACCAAGAAGCTCATCTTTTTCTGTGATTTTTAAAGAAAATTTGAATCTATCAAGGTTTTGTAGAAAAATTACGAAATCTGATTGATCGATCAGCGGCCGTCGGAACGTATATCAGGCATTTTTCTCGAAAACTATGCATACAATATTGCTGAAATTGAAAAGAAATATGTAGCTTTCCATCCCTTCCATCACATGTTGAAAAAATGATTTCAGCAATCAACAGCTAATTTATTTTTTTTTCGGTGATTCATCCTTTAATTATACGTGAAGAAAAAAACATCGCCACTCTTGTCTTTTAGAAAATAGAAGTTGTTTCGCATACTTAATATCAACATAGCGAAAAAAATATCCAAAAAATGTCTTCAGCAAAAAACAAAGAAGCCCATATTTTTCAGTGATTTATCCGTAAATTATGCGTGGAGGAACGAATTTGTATCGTTCAAGGTTTTGTAGAAAAATTGCAAAATCTGATTGATCGATCTACGGCCGTCGGAATGTATATCAGGCATTTATCTCGAGAACGATGCATGCAATATTGTGCAAATTTGGAAAAGTAGCTTTCCATTCTTGATTTATCCGTAAATAGAGAAATTTTGCCGTTCTCCCTTTAAAAAATATCCCGTGCTCTGTTAATATAATAAGTATAATAGAGTAAGATCCAAGAGCAATCAGACATAACTTATTTTCACACGGATGAAACCTGAAGTTTTCAGTAGCGTCTCGTGTGCCTTGAATACCTACGCGCTTTGTGGAACTTGCCGAGTGACACCTGGGCAGGTACCAGGTGAGAAAGGTAACTAAAAATAAGAACTATTTTACTTAAATTCACATGGCTGATTTTTATATATGTCATGTAGAATATTATTTTAAAGCAATATCATAAGTGTCAGACACTTTTGATGGACCAGAGCTTTTGTCAGACGCTTTTAAGCTACCCAAAAAATAAATGAACTTTACTTATTTTTACATGTCTGATTTTTTAATATGTTATTGAAGTATTTATTTAAAAGTTATATTCAATCAGTCAGACAAATTAGAGTGACCAAACATCCCCTAAGACAAAAATTATTCGGTCAGAAGTATGAGGGCGAGAGCACTATGCATGCGCTTCAGAGTGAGTGAAACGTCCATAATAACTCGGTTCCCCTTCTTAAACTCACCATATGTTTCAATCTACTGTGTATGTGCTGTTTGCGTGTAATTTTATATAACTTATAATATAAATATACAGTATGGTGCAAATGAAAGGAATAAATTCGTTATTTTGTAAACCGCCGAATTTGAGGAAAAATCCCGAAACACGTCGATTTTTATTTTAAAACAGGCTATTCGTAAGGATACCTTTTTATTTTTGACGTCATCTATGTGAGCGTGATGACGTCATCGCTCAAATTTTGAAATGGAAGTGTGGGTGTTGTGATACATTATTTGAAAGGTATTTTAAATACCTATCCAGTCATATCAATAATTTGCAGTAATTGTATTTGTTTAAGAAATTAATAAAATTCTATTATTACAATGAATATTTAATATGTATTATTCATTAAATACAACGAAACCTAAATTGAGTGCTTAAATTATTCACCTTCAGCTAAAATACAATGACGGCCTCTACAAAATTTATTTTTGTGTGTCAATAAATACATCATACCAATACCTTTCAAATAATGTATCACAACACCTACATTTCCATTTAAAAATTTGAGCGATGACGTCATCACGCTCACATAGATGACGTCAAAAATAAAAAGGTATCCTTAAGAATAGAATGTTTTAAAATAAAAATCGACGTATTTCGGGATTTTTCCTTAAATTCGGCGGTTTACAAAATAACGAATTTATTCCTTTCATTTGCACCATACTGTATATTTATATACAGGGTGGCCATTTGAAAACGAAACAGACGAGATTACAGACGAAATTAATTTTTTCGATAGAAATGCTCGGACAGTTCGATTTCTGTTTCGAGGGGGACAACTTAAGATGTAGGTTACGGAAGCATAGCGCTCCAACCCTTGCTGCTACAACCTCCACCCCCAATTTTTGAATATGGAAGATGGGGTGAGTGATACCTCAATTCAAAGGTATTTTTATACTGATTTCAGCACAGTAATTTTTTTCATTTTATGCATTAGTTCTCGAAATATTCTTAACTAAGTTGAAAATGAAGTGGTGTTTTCATGGCACTTGTAGTGTTTTTTTGTGAAAAATCGACATCTTGATTAAAGATTTCTATGTCAGTGGATTGGAGGAAGGAAGCCACAGTCATGGTTGTTTTGAAACTCAAAATGTCGATTTTTCACAAAAAAACACTACAAGTGCCATGAAAACACCACTTCATTTTCAAATACTTAGTTAAGAATATTTCGAGAACTAATGCATAAAATGAAAAAACAATTACTGTGCTGAAATCAGTATAAAAATACCTTTCAAATGAGGTATCACTCACCCCATCTTCCCTATTCAAAAATTGGGGGTGAGGGTTGTAGTAGCAAGGGTTGAAGCGCTATGCGTCCGTAACCTACATCTTAAGTTGTCCCCCTCGAAACAGAAATCGACATGTCCGAGCATTTCTATCGAAAAAATTTATTTCGTCTGTAATCTCGTCTGTTTCGTTTTCAAATGGCCACCCTGTATTATAAGTTATATAATATTACACCAAACAGCACATACACAGTAGATCGAAACAGATGGTGAGTTTAAGAAGGGGAACCGAGTTATTATGGACGTTCCACTCACTCTGAAGCGCATGCATAGTGCTCTCGCCCTCATACTTCTGGCCGAATAATTTTTGTCTTAGGGGATGTTTGGTCACTCTAATTTGTCTGACTGATTGAATATAACTTTTAAATAAATACTTCAATAACATTTTAAAAAATCAGACATGTAAAAATAAGTAAAGTTCATTTATTTTTTGGGTAACTTAAAAGCGTCTGACAAAAGCTCTGGTCCATCAAAAGTGTCTGACACTTATGATATTGCTTTAAAATAATATTCTACATGACATATATAAAAATCAGCCATGTGAATTTAAGTAAAATAGTTCTTATTTTTAGTTACCTTTCTCTCCTGGTACCTGCCCAGGTGTCACTCGGCAAGTTCCACAAAGCGCGTAGGTATTCAAGGCACACGAGACGCTACTGAAAACTTCAGGTTTCATCCGTGTGAAAATAAGTCATGTCTGATTGCTCTGGGATCTTGGACTATAAGTATAAGTTGATATCAAATTACCAGGCCACATGTACAAAAATTATTTCAGCAATATCAGATGCTTTTTCTTCACGGATAATTTACGGATAAATCAATGAAAAAAATAAAATTATGTATCTGTTCATTGCTAAAATCATTTTTTCAATATGTGACCGGGTAATTTGATGTAGACATGGCAGTGCACGTGATATTTTTTTAAAAACAGAAGCTGCAAAATTTTCCTCTCCACGAATAAATGAGGGATGGAAAGCTACATCTTTCTTCTAAATTTCAACAATATTGCATGCATAGTTTTCGAGAAACATGACTGAGATACGTTCCGACGGCCGCAGATCGATCAATCAGATTTTGTTATTTTTCTACAAAACCTTGGAAGATACGAATTTTCATTCACCACGGATAATTTACGGATAAATCACTGAAAAAGATGAGCTACTTTGCTTTTTGCCGAACAATTTTTTTTCGATAGTTGTTTCGCTGAGTTGATATCAAGTTAGCGAAACAACTAATATTAATAATAATAAAAAAATATTAGTTGTTTCGCTAACTTGATATCAACTCAGCGAAACAACTATCGAAAAAAAATTGTTCGGCAAAAAGCAAAGTAGCTCATCTTTTTGAAAAAGATGATCTAGTTTGTTTTTTTCAGGGGCATAACTCATATAAAATTTTTTTGGTAAAATGAGTTATTTCGATGAGTTCTACCATCTGTCAAAAGAAAAGCCTCACCTTAAAATACACTCTGTATTTGTTCCAAATATGAGAGCAGCAATTTTTTTTTCACGTATAAAAAACGGCAAAATTTTGACATAGTTTGTGTTGAGTTAATTTTTCGTTTGTTCAATGTGCCTCGACAAACCGTGTCCGATGCAATTAGTCGTTTCAAGGAGCTTGGCTATGATGTAGTAGAAAACGCACTTTCAATACACCTAGCAATCGCAGCATCGTCAAGAAGCGAGTCAATCGAAATCCGAGGGTTTCCATGAGGAAAATAGCATGTGAGACCGGTATCAACTGCAAATCAGTCCGTCAAATTGCCAAAAAGGACCTCAACCTCAAGCCATACAAGCTCCAAAAAGTTCAACTCTTCACGGAGGAAAACAAGCGTGTACGACTCCAAAGGTGCCGTTAACTCCTTCGTCTCGCCGCCGGTTAGCAATGGGAGCGAATTCTCTTCACAGACGAGAAGCTTTTCACCGTAGAACAATCCCACAACCACCAAAACGACAGAGTCTGGTCTGTAGAGGCTCCCGGTACATCGGCCATCGTCGAACACCGTCAAAATCCGGTCTGGGGTGGTAAAACTCCCTTAGTTTTCGTGGATCAAGGGGTCAAAATCAATCAAGAAGTCTACCGCTGCGACATCCTCAAGGCCGTAGTACTTCCGTGGGCCAAGCAGCACTTCGGTGATACGCACTGGACCTTTCAACAGGACTCCGCTCCGGCTCACAGAGCGAAAATGACGCAAGAACCCATTTTCCTTGTTTCATCTCATCTGCAGAATGGGCGCCCTACTCACCGGATCTCAACCCAATGAACTACAGCGTGTGGTCGATTTTGGAGCACAGGGCTTGTGCTAAAAAACACAAAAATTTGGAGTCGCTGAAGCAATCTCTGCGCCGGGAATGGAACCGATTAACGCCCGAGGAGCTGCGGCGCATTGACGAAAATTTCAAGAAGCGTCTGTAGCTGTGTATCGCCGCCAAAGGAAGCCACTTCGAAACGGCTTAAATATATTATTAACAAATGTTCAAGCTATTATTATTTGTTGTTGTTATGTTCAATTTCTTCTGTTTAATAAATTTGAATGAAAAAGAGTGTATCCGAGGTTTTTCTTGTCACACTGTATGGTCCAATTCTTCATGGACTGAACGCGTTTTACACGAGAGGTTTTTTTGCTTCTATTTCGATTTTCAAACGTGAATTCTTCGACAGTTATTAAATCATCAAAGAGAGTTTTTAAAATGAATAATGCAATTGGACCTCAATTCAAAAGAATGTTTTAGAAAGTTTTTGGGTATGGTTAATTTGTAGTTGTTTTGTGGTTAGATGAGCTAGCTGTAGAACTCTGTAGCCTGTATATCCGATTTATTAACACTTCGGTAGACGGTTGAAGGGGATCTCTGGCTTCATCTACAACACCTACGATAAACAAATAAGGTTATCAGGATGACGCAACCAAATGCTCTTTTATTTATTTACCATCTCATACATTGAAACATTTCAGGTTGTTCTAAGAAGAATGTCGCGCTTATTTTTATCACTTCAAACTGGAGTTCAAGATAAGGCTATTAAATAAGATATTTATAGGTTGAAGCCATCACAAATAAACGAGGCAGGATAACATTATTAACCATTTCCCACCGTCATCGTATCAATTCGATGACAATGTATCTTCATTGATATTCAAGTGGACAAGATATACAGAGTGAAATACTAATAAGGCACCAATGACGGCGCCCAAGATCCTGTCTGCTATTTTCGCGGATGTTTAATCAAAATAGGGTCATGAATCACGAATCCCAATTTCACGCATCTGATGACTCATCGAAGCTTCCGTTTAAGGACTTTCGGCGTCTCCAAGGTTCACAGAATCCCCAAATGACTAATCTGCCCATAAATAAAGGCGTAAGTGAGAGAAGCACGTAGGGACAATTAATTTTAGCACTACTTCATTTGTGTATGTATACGAGGGTTCCCCATAAATGAAGTTTCTTTCCTTCAGACATCGTAATTAATATTGCTGTTCTTCAAACATATTTTGATGTTTTCAGTCGATTCTCCAACATTTTTAATCCATGAAATCTTGGGAGTTATCGATATTCCTCCACAAGACTACGTTCATTGAAAAATATACTAACAATGGACGAGCTTTGAGCGTGTGGTCCCACAAAATGTCGCGTAGGTAACACCTGCCATTCTACATAAAATACGGGTTTGGAATCCGACTCGATCGCAGCTTGTTAGGAACAAAATAAATCAAATTCCTACACTCTTTCGGTTGTGCTTTATTCAAAGGAAGGCCATGCTTTCTCTTCAACTTTTGTTGGAATTTAATTTATTGATAATGTTTCGAAAGGAGATAATCCTAAGATTGATAGCAATACCTTTCGAATATAAGCGTTGGAAAAGCGATTAATAATTTTCGAAATATTGAAATTCTTCGAGCTGTTCCAGCTAGGAATCCTCAAAACTTATTTGCATTAAGACAGTAAGTCATCGAAGTATTGAACGTCGAAATTAGACGATGTACCAATAAAATCCCACGACATGTATTCAAAAAGGTTATTGAAAATTTCTTCAAAAGGGTACGCAAATAACAGAAAAGCCGCGGAGGCCATTTACAACAATTTTATTGCATGCATTATTCCCAAATTGTATCCAAAACTTATTCAATATTTCTCCTGGTATCAAGGTTACAGCGTAGTCGACTCATAAATTCACGCAAAAATACTATAAATCCACTTGAAAAAGATGAACGAAAGAATCAACCATTTTAGAAAATAAAAGTATTCCTACGTTTTTTTCACTAAAACGCGTCGTTTTCGAGTTATTCCTAATTGTATACGATGAAATTTGAGGAAAAATCACAAATTTCAAGAATATGTAATCTGGATGCTTCCCTGGATTGAATATCATCGAATATTATTTCTTCTCTGGTCTCTTAACAAGTGAACAATGTTGTCAGAATGTTTATCAACATCGTCGAGGCTAAAATCTATATGATGGAAAAACGTTTGATGTAGAGATATGTAATAATAAAATCCCACAAATGTGGGAGATAAAATTGAATTCTAAGAAGCATAACATTATAGGTACTTAGGTTAGTTTAGTGAGAAAACTATTTTTTATATGATAAATGAACAAATTATTAGTGTTTTCAAACTAATCTTCTGCAAAATCGAGGAAGGAACTTATTTTGGGGGGAGAAATATGGCTTTTCAATTGCAGAAATAATCGGACAAAACTAAGTGTTTTTGTGAGGAAATGTCGTGTTTGTAACATTCTTATCCAAATAAGGTTAGTGCTTGAGTATTTCTTAAATGTATCACCCAGAAAATCTAATAATCACTTCAATTTCAATTGAAAAATATGAACTTGAGCTGTTTGCAGAGAACCGTATCAGGCACGTATTTGGCCCAATTTTTTTTTCAAATGGCCATATCTGTTTAACAGAGCCGAATTCGGCAAAATACAAAAAGAAAAAAAGGTGTCCTTTGGCCTCAAGAATCTACAGTTAAAACATATGTAAAAGTCAAATACTCACCCTGTATTTTCTAAATCAATAAACATTTCAATACTCTTCAATACAGAAAACCATGTTTTATTGAACACTGCAATCTTTCGCTTTTGTTGAAACACTCTATACTAGCCTGATTGAAGACATATTTTGATAACCCAAAAACATCTTATACGCAAACGCTTTTCGTTCATTTATTGTGAATAATTTTATAATACAGAATAATACAATGTCTTTTGATAACAACAATGAAATGTTTTGTTTGATGAGAGGATCTACAAGTAAACAAATTTCAGAGTTAAAGAGCCACCCTGTATAATAATTAAATTATCAGTCGAAGGTATGAATTCCTACTTAGATCAAGAACTGTTTCCAGTACCAAACAATCGAATAAACATCTCCAGAAATGACATCATCCGCACTGAATATCCCCGATCGAATTAAGCTCATTTTCCACTTAAGATCTCAATGAAAGTGGGTAAGGCTCCTCAATTCGATCTTTTGTCGTGGCTTGGCGGCTGGCATGAAGTCATTAAACCGAAATTATGCGTGGTGAAATATAATGGCCACGGTAAATAAAGAGCGCTTATTGATTTTTCAAATATGGACCACACAGGTGCGCTACGTCATAGCTGGCTTCTCGCGGGCGGGCAGCATCTTTTGTCGGGGGCGCAAGGGAAAGGGGGGAGGGAATAATCGAGATACCTACGGGTCGCGATCAGAATGAGTTAATTAGATGGGCCTCTCGGATATCATTGTGGATGTTGAGGTCATTTGTTTCGAATACCAGGATATGAGATTCGATTTTTTGTATCGTAATTTTTTTTTTTGACGAGGTAGATCAAGCTCTTTATAATCACAGCCTTCTTCATTATGAATTACATAAAGAGGAAACTGTCATTAACAGTCTTAACATAGAAATAGTTTTCAAAATATCGACAAAAAATCGGAAAAAAAGTCAAATATTCATAGTCAGTATAATGTTCATTTTTCTTATTCTCAACATCCTGAGCATAAACCGTTCCCATAATGTCAAAGTAGAAGAATGTGAAAAGGTCATGCAGCTTTTGAATTTCATGAATATCATCACAGGATGTTTTAAATTTTGTGTCGAAAACTGTGATCTAAAATTGGTCATAACTTCTGTTTTTCAAATTAGAACCCTATTTTTTATGATTGCGTTGGATTCGGCGAAGAAAAATAATGATTAGATGAATTTGACTCTACGTAGGTACAATATAAATCAAGTAAATCTCAAAGAACTCAGAGATTACTGAATTTAGGAGCAAGAGCATCTTAGAGTGCTATCATTATTATTCTTCGCATTATACAACGCAATCATAAAAAAATAGGGTTCTAATTTGAAAAACAGAAGTTATGGTCAATTATAGATTACAGTTTTCGACACAAAATTTGAAACACCCTGTGATGATATTTATGAAATTCAAAAGATGCATGACGTTTCCACATTCTTTGACGTTAAGAGAACGGTTTACGCTCAAGATGTTGAGATTGAGAAAAATAAACATAATAAGAGGATATATTGATATCTAGTTAGCCTAGACCTGTTCCATGCATAAACAAAATATTGCGATACAATATCAACGAACAATAACTTATTAGAAGTGTCAGTGTAGAGTTCGACGTCAAAAAAATAAACCAGAGTTACGCAATAAATTAAAAAAAAAAGATGTCCACCGAAAATGTAAAAATCGAAAAATTGGAGTATCGAGCCATCATCAAGTACCTGTATTTAAAAGGGTTAAGAGGTAAACAGATTTACGAAGATATGCTTAATACCCTTGGTGATCAATGTCCTTCGTATGCGACCGCAAAAAATTGGACTGCAAGCTTCAAAACAGGTCAATTTTCCATTGAAGATGATGACCGATCGGGAAGGCCAGAATCTGTGACAGTCCCCGAAAATATCGATGCAGTTCATGACATGATTTTATCAGACCGTCGAATTGGGCTAAAACGGATTTCTGAAGCACTGAAGATTTCATACGAACGCGTTCATCATATATGTAGTTCACGTCAATTTGGACATGAGAAAAATTCCTGCAAAATGGATCCCCAAAAGTTTGAATGTTGACCAAAGGCGTGCAAGGGTAGAAGCATCGCATTCGATCTGTGCTCGATTTTAAAACGATGTAGACTTCTTAAACCGAATTGTTACTATGGATGAGACTTGGGTACATTTCTACGATCCAGAAACAATCGATGGAATGGCGACACTCTGGTTCTCCAAGACCTAAGAAGTTTCGTGTCCAAAAATCTGTTGGAAAAGTTTTTGCTTCAGTTTTTTTGGAATTGCCATGGGGTTATTATGATTAATTTTTTGGATAAGGGTAGAACAATAACTGGAGATTATTATTCGACATCACTGACCACTCTATGGTAAATTAAAGAGAAACTATCCAAAGTTATTTTGTTTTTACAGGACAACGCCCCAGTACACAAATCTCATGTTGCCATGCAAAAAATTCGTGATTTGGGGTAAGAATTACTAGAACACCCCCCTTATTCACCAGATTTGGCTCCGTCCGCCTATCATCTCTTTCCTCAACTGAAAAAAAGTTTGAAAGGTCGTAAATTTTCTTCCAACGAGGAGATAATAAGAGTAATAAGAGTAATAAGAGTGGAGGACTGGTTTGCAGAGCAAGAAGAAACATTTTTTTGAATCGTCTAGAGACGTTGCAGGTTCGCTGTAATAAATATATTCAATTAAGAGGAGACTATGTTGGGCAATAAAATATTTTGACATTGAAATTCTGTTTGGTTCTATAGTAGGCTAAGAATTTTTCAATACATCTTCGTATAGGTACTGACTATGAATATTTGACTTTTTTCCGATTTTTTCTCGATATTTTGAAAACTATTTGAATGAATACAATGGTTGTACCAGAAATGTATCCAGCATTGAACACACAATCATATCAGAAACGACAAAATTAAAAAAAAAATTGTTTGAACAAATTTATTTCAACTCGATCCTAGTATAAGCGGGAGTGCTCAGGCTCTGAAAATATTTTAACTCTGTAGAGAATTTCGAATATGTCCAGTTCTCTAGAAACGTCTAATTGGCACTCGAACTTGGGACACCCTGTATATTATGATCTAAATTTTAGAACGCTCATCCAGTATGAAAAAAAAATAGGCCACCTAAAACACTGACGTGAAATCAGTAGCGCTCATTCGTCCATATCATAGGTAGATTCGCATTCACGACTACAAAGAAACAAATTTTGACAACTGCCAAAAAAAAATGGTAGCATCTGTCAAAGAAAACTTCAATGGTCCCGAATATGTCATCATAGAAATATTGGGAGTATTTTTGTCAATAATTCGCTAGCTTTTTAAAAGGTTCTAGATTGAGTCGAGGATTGAGCGATCTGAACCAAATTCCACATGTAGCTTAAGTATATCATTCTCCATCTTAATGCAATGTTTCATTTCGATCCAATCCGTTGTTCGTAAATAATCAGGAAAACAAAATTTCTAACAGCCATAAAAAATCAGTGGCTTGATCGTAATCGTCATTCTCACGCTATGTCTAATTCGTTGAAAAACTCATGATCACTTCATTTCTCTTATCCAAACTCTCCAAAAGTCAACATTTCACTCCTCCCGAACCTCTCACAGCTAATTCAAACATTTCACGATTGATTAGATAAATATTACCTTTCAATATGTCATTCAATCTCTCGATAAAACGTATCAAATACACCTTCCTCGTTTACTACAACGAATAATGAATGTTTATCAATTCAAATCAGCCTTCTTATACGGAAAAATAGATCATTGTTAATGTTTCCGAGACGAGAATGAATGAATGAATGCATGATTTGAGTGCGGTAATATTAAAGGTCGAGATAAAATCATTAATTATTGAAGCGTTTATTATGGGAATAAAGAGATAATTAATTTAGATAATAGTGCGTGGCACCGTATTTTCTACTCATCTTTTAGGTAGGAGTCGAAATTAAATTAAATATTTTAATTTATGTCAGTTATTTACGTTTCCTCTTTGGCTACATCGGCTTTCAGTGTCTAATAATCGGAACTGGAATCTCATTATGCTATCAAGTTGGTCGTGTTGAATAATGAATCATATTACAATGAAAAAGTCTCCGAATTAAGTCTTTCTCATTGCATAAGGACGATACCCACATTCCAAACAAAAATTAACGAATTCCACAAACAGTAACCGCAGAAATCTCCCAGACACCGTCTTATCCGGCTCGAAGGACCATTAATTGATACCTACCGGACGAAATCGAGGGATAAAAACGGGGCAGGGGTTAGACCCCGAGAAACACAATAAAATTACTACGTTTACCGTCAATAAATTTCGGTCGGCCGTAAAAGAATCACTTAGGACTTTACGACCCGCCTCGGAATCCTCGAATCGGTACCTGTCCGCGTGAAAATTTCAGAATTTTCGGGGTAAACGGCGCGGGAGGGAGTCGCCGGCCTACATAAGGTACGAGAACCCCCGAAGTACGCGGGAACGAGAAGAGCGACCACTTAATTAACGGTTTTTCGAATTCCTTCGCCCGAAATGGTAAATCCGCCATCGGTAATGTATGCGTTGAGGAAACGCGGGACGAGTTGGGACTGGTTTTGCGCCGGTCAATTGGACGGAATCACGATATCCAGTGTTCTTCGCACGGCATGCGGTAGAATAACGCGGTATATTCGCCTTTACTTCTGATTTGATGAACTCTCGAAGATTGCGTCTGCGGTCTGCATATGGGAAATTAATGCGTCTGGCTGGTGCACAATCAATTATTTTCTGTACAGTCCACAGATAACCTAGGAGAGAACTAATTACAGATTCGTAATCTACGACCTCGAATTAGTGAATACAGTAACTTTGGTGGGATTTACATAGATGACAGTTTGCGTTGGAGTCAAGACATTGAGGTTGTTTGTAAAAAAATAAATAGTTCCTATAAAATAAAGAACTCATTTCCTTTGAGATCTGTATTGGATGTATATTACTGTCTATGCTATCCTTATACATATATCGTTCAATATTTTGATTTGGGGTAGTTCATCTGAGCTAAACAGGATAATGATATGTCAGAAAAGAATTGTTAGGATGATTTTCGATATACATCCGAGATCATCATGTAGACCTCATTTTGTGGAGTACAATATTATGACTGCCGCTTGTTTGTATATATTCAGAAAGGACCCCGCACTTTTTCTATGGCAAATGGCGTTCCGTCAAATTTTCTAAAATTTTGGTATAATGTAGAACTCGACCTACTGATCAAAAGTGTTCATGGCCCCAACTCAATCCTATGACTAGTTTTCGAGATACAGGGCGTTGAAGTTGAGAATTACCCACTTTTACTACGCCCGTATCTCGGAACAGAATCGAATGAACTTCAATTTTTCTCAAGAAAAATTTCATTACATCCCCAGGGAGCAACCATATAGAGGAATATGACCGATAATCGTTACGAATACAGGGTCATCCATAATTGAATGCATGTCCGATTTTGAAAGTATAAAATATGTCAGTTTCAGAGCGAGAACGTTCACAAAATGAACTAGTACACTAGATATATTGTTGTTACATCGAAAACGTCTGAAATACCCAGAATTTATACTGGGTGATCCATTATTATAGAAACTATTCTCAAGGAGGGTTAAATGGACACCCTGTATTTATGGGTTGATTCAAGGTGTTTGTTTAATTTTTTTAGAACATATCATCATGGACTTCAAAGAATACAGGGTGATTCAGTAATGAAATGAACTTTGAACCTCACGAAAATACCCAAAAATCACCTTTTTTTTTCATCACCCTGTATTTCAAGATTAACTCCGACGAGGTGGGAATTTTCTTTCACCACTGTACTTGATATAAAAACATCAATACGGCTGAGAGTTTTTATCCACTTCCTATGACCAGGTTTTTTGTTATGCTGGTATAAGAATAGAATAACATAAATAAATAATTTTCATATTACATAAAAAAAAATCTGCTCATAGGAAGTGGATAAAAACTCTTGGCCGTATTGATGTTTTTATATCAAGTACAATGGTGAAAGAAAATTCCCACCTCATCGGAGTTAATCTTGAAATACAGGGTGATGAAAAAAAAGGTGGTTTTTGGGTATTTTCGTGAGGTTCAAAGTTCATTTCATGACTGAATCACCCTGTATTCTTTGGAGTCCATGATGATATATTCTAAAAAAATTGAACAAACACCTTGAATCAACCCATAAATACAGGGTGTCCATTTAACCCTCCTTGAGAATAGTTTCTATAATAATGGATCACCCAGTATAAATTCTGGGTATTTCAGACGTTTTCGATGTAACAACAATATATCTAGTGTACTAGTTCATTTTGTGAACGTTCTCGCTCTGAAACTGACATATTTTATACTTTCAAAATCGGACATGCATTCAATTATGGATGACCCTGTATTCGTAACGATTATCGGTCATATTCCTCTGTATGGTTGCTCCCTGGGGATGTAATGAAATGTTTCTTGAGAAAAATTGAAGTTCATTCGATTCTGTTCCGAGATACGGGCGTAGTAAAAGTGGGTAATTCTCAACTTCAACGCCCTGTATCTCGAAAACTATTCATAGGATTGAGTTGGGCATGAACACTTTTGATCAGTAGGTCGAGTACTACATTATACCAAAATTTTAGAAAATTTGACGGAACGCCATTTGGCATAGAAAAAGTGCGGGGTCCTTTGTTATATGTTAGGAGCAATTTGAAAAAATTCACCAAAGTAACTAGTTCTCACTATGCTACTAGGAATACAGATTTGTTGGCTGTGCCAATTCACAGAACATCCAAATATGAGCATTCACCTTCTTATCAGGGCATACGGCTGTATAATCATTTACCAGCTTATTTGAAATCATTGAATCTGAATAGTTTCAAGAAATCGATCAAACAAATATTATTGCAAAAAAGCTATTATTCAGTCTCTGAATATCTCAGTGACGATATGTTGGCTTCATGCTCTGCTAGTGGAGAGTGATGCACAGTAGTGATGTAACGAATGTCATTTTTCAAACATTCGCGAATACGAATGCGAATGTCTGCTACTGACATTCGCGAATGCGAATGCGAATGTATAGATATGTTCAAATTTCGCGCCAATTGTGTATGGCTTGCTGGCAGTTACGCGGTGCGTTCCGTTTGTATTTTGTTCAAGATGATTATTATTTAAACATTAAAAAGATATTTAAAGAAATACTGATAAATAGTTCATAGATTTGTTTTTGTAAGTTTCAATTGCACCTAATTTTTGTGTTATAAGTTATTTTTTTTTCTGATATTCATATCCGCAAAACATTCGCAGAAATTTTGCGGATGCGAATGCGAATACGAATATCCAAAAATATGCGAATATTCGCGAATGCGAATGCGATTGCGAATATTCGTTACAACTCTAATGCACAGTATTCTTGGAATGATGTATTTGTTTTATTTTTAAGTGACCTGTCCTATACTTTGTTGTCTTAAAAATACTAAAGTTTTCGGAAATTTTCCACAAAAGTTGAAAATTTACCGAAGTATCAAACCTAGGAAGGAACCAATTACAGATTCGTAATCTACGTCATCGAATTAGTAAATACAGTAACTTAGGTGGTGGCTATCTGAGAAAATGATATTTCGGCAAAATTTTTCTCGGATTACCATCAAAGTTGCTAGATTCACTAATTCGAGAGCGTGCCGTAGATTAAGACTATGCAATCAGATATTTTATATAAAATACAGGGTGAGTCTTTGACTTGTACAAATATTTTAACTGAAGATTCTTGGGGCCAAAAGAAACCTTTTTTTCATTTTCCATTTTTCGGAATTCGGCTCTGCTAAAAAAATATAACCATTTGAAAAAAAATGTGCTAATTACGTCCCTGAAATGATACTGTGGAATTGATTCAAAGTTCATATTTCTCGATAGAAATTGAGTTTATACATTCAGGGAATACTCAAGTACTAACCTTATTGGAATAAAAATGTTGCAAACACGATAATTTCAACAAAAACAGTTAATTTCATCGGATTATATCTGCAACTAAAAAGCCATATTTATTCCACCAAAATAAGTTCCTTATTCGATTTTTCTGCAGATTAGTTTGTAAACACTAATAACTTGTTCATATTTTCCTCGAAATTCCCAAACAATATCATGAAGAAAGACTTTTCATTCAGATTTATTATTGAACAACCTAACCTAATCTAATTTGTATCGATTCTGTGAATTTTTGCACGGAAATTTCAAGAAGATGTTGTCAACTTGCTGATACTTTCATTGAGGTTAAGGATTTTTTACGAAACATAGTATAAATCACGATACATTTGTGTACCGTGGTATAAATATCTATGAATTCTGCCGTTACCATAATAAATCGACTTTGCCGCCAAATCTTACCACGCATGCGTAGAGCGAAAACCGAAGTTTTGGTTATCTGGAGGTCAACTATAAAAAATAACAAACCAGAGTCTCTGAACAAACTGTGAAGTTCCGAATACATTCAGTGAATTATTGTTCTAATGCGATTATTATGTGAAGTGAATTAATATAATTTCAACCGTGTCGAGTTTATAAAATTCCAAGAGGATGTTGTTTAGATAGAAACATCGCCACAGATTATCAGGTATCGTATTATTTTTCATTCATTTCAATTTAATAAGTAGTTTGTATCGAGATTCATCATTCATATCCGAATTTTGTATTTCATCGACATTTAACTTCAATATGGTATTAAATCCTCCTTGGTGTTCAATTTTATCTCCCACATTACGGGATTTTATTATTAAAATATCTCGACAAAGTTGATAAATATTGTAACAACATTGTAGACTCGTTTAAAGACCAGAGAAGGAATAATATACGATGATATTTAATTCAGAGACGCATTCAGATTATTCTTGAAATTAATGATTTTTTCGTCAAATTTCTCCGGGTAAAATTGGGAACAACTCGAAAACGACGCGTTTTATTGAGAAAAAATAGGAATACTTTCAGTTTATTAAATGATTGATTCTTTCGAAAGTATGAACCGTTTATCTTTTTAAAGTGGTTTTATGGTGTTTTAGCGTGTATTGATGAGTCGACTACCCTGTAACTTTTATACTAGTAGAGATATTGAATAGGATTCGATTGAGGAATATGCACCATGAATAGAGTAAAAACTCAACCAAAATTCAGTTCATTCGAAATAACGGTTCCGAAGATATATACAGAAAAGTGTTTTTTTCATGGATTTTCGACACCCTGTATCTCCCAAACCAAACCGAATTTTGAAAAATGATATAGGAAAAAAGTGTTTCGTTATTCGTTTGATGAGAGGAATCTACAGTTAAAATATATGTACAAGTCAAAGACTCACCCCGTATATGTGTGAATAAAAGTTATATAATTCCATCACAAAGGAACACTTTATAATAAAAACATGACTTATTTTTGGTATTATTTTCAAAGAAGCACATTTACAACAAAAATGTCTCTTACATGAAAACGATGACTACTGACATCTGTTTGTGTTTATCTAGTTTATAAATAGGACTAAATTCAAATTTGTCCGAATTGGCTCACTCTGTACTCTTTCATGAAAATTTTCATGCCAGCACCAACCCCCCCCCACCCTAAAGAACTCCCTAGATCCGCTAGTGTCTCGAATATGACGTTGGTCCAAACATAATTCATAGATCTAGGGGCTCTACTAGTAATAAGGAATACTATTCGGACTATTTAGTGATTATTGATCCGTCAAATTTGCTACTTTTTATCCTCAATAGGACCTCTTCGACTGAGCTCCGCGTCCCTGAATCATCAAGAATAACGGAATCAACAGATCTGATCAATTTCCTCTTCACAAAGCAACCACAGGTGACTCACTCCCTTTCTTCCCAAACGTCGTTATCCCGATATCGAATTTCCCTTCAATTCTCTCCGGGCACAAAAGAGATTCAATCGAACAATTTACTCCGTTCGATCGCAAACATTGCGGTTCACGTCCGCTTCGTCATTCTTCAACTCGCCTCGCATCCTCGGACAAAAACGAAATTTTTTGAACGATTCCAACCGCACGGCAGCAAACCGAATCAATTGCCTTCGATTTTGTCCCAAAAGCCCCGATTATGACGCCGTTTCGCCGTCATCATCTCGCTGGCCGCTCCGTGTCGAATTCTGTAAATTCCTGCGTTTTTCTCCTTTTGTGGTTATGACTGAAAAGCGCCGGTTTTATTGAGGCTACCTGATTGATTTGTCGGAGGAAATAATAGAGCTATTAAAGGTTGTCGGGACAAGATTTATGACTGATATTGTGACGGAAAGCTGCACAAAAATCACAACTCTTTTGATGCGGCCGTCGATGCGGTAAGCCTTCGTGTGCAGTCCGCTTTAGGCGCGTATGGATCTCAGTTTTTGGTTACTAATATCGGTTCTTAGACTTTCGAGTCGTTTTACGATGCTAAAATTAAATAAAACTAAGAATATACTGCTCCACAAAATTTGAGGAAGCTCAGTTCACTCAAAAATTGAAGGAATATACTACATTGATAAATTGCGGTTAATCAACATAGACTTCTGAATTAATATTCACGACTTCGAATATTTCTTTGTTGCATAAAGGTGTAAAAGTACGTGAGAAACATGATGTACGCGAGAAGATCAGCAATGGAGCTGTTGATTTTCGGATCAAGTTTCCTCATGAAAAGCAAGCGAGAAATCAAAAATAAATTGTATATCGAGACGGTGTCATGGATCTGTCTCACGACTTGGATGGCCGGGATGCGATAACAGCATAAAATTAAGGGCTAGATCGTGGTAATTCCAACATTGTAACTAATCGAGAATTTAATACAATTACGACACCCATCTCGGATTCCGGAGGAAACGAAAAAGTGACAGTAGCTGGAGAATCCTTGAACGGAAAGGTTCTCATTTGTCTTGGGTTCGGGTGTGGGAAGATTAAGGAAGTACATACTTCAGAGTTAGTACGGTCTCAAAGCGGAGACGAAAAAAGTGCTATTCGGGAAATAGCGGTGTGAAGTTAAAGGTTGAGAAATAATTAAACTAATTTCAATTTCAGTAGAAAACAAAGTAGCTCACCTTTTCGGTGATTTATTCGTAAATAATCCTTGTTGAAAAAAAATGTGTATCTTTTAAGGTTTTGTAAAAAAACGACAACATCTGATTGATCGGTCTGCGAAGTTCGGATCGTATATCAGGCATTTTTCTCGACAACTATGCATGCAATATCGTTGAAATTTGGAAGAAAGATGCAGGTTTCCATCCTCGATTTATCCGTGAAGAGCAAAATTTTGCCGCTTCTGTTTTTAAAAGAATATCTCGTGCACTGGTGAGTGTATATCAAATTATTTGATATCAACTTAGTAGAGAACGGGATATATTTTCTTTAATGAAAGCGGCAAAATTTATTCTTCACGGATGAATCAAGGATCGAAAGCTACAATTTCCTTTCAAATTTCAACGATATTGCATGCATACTTTTCGCGAAAAATGCCTGATATACGGTTCGGCGTCCGCGTATCGATCAATCTGATTTAGTCATTATTCTACAAAACCTTGAAAGATACAAGTTGTTTCGCTAAGTTGATACTAACTTAGCGACACATCCCATATTTTTTTAAATATAAGAGCGGCAATAGTACATTATTTACCGGGTAGGAAAAGCGTGACATTCCTGAACGTTTGTGAAGGTTGTCTAGAATGTCAGAATTTCCTAGCGATTGGCGGAAAAATTTATTTTTTCACGGATGAATTACGGATAAAAACGACAAAATTTTGAGCTATTCCGTGTTCAATTCGCGAGAGTTGTTTTGTTAATTTTATGTACATAAATTCCTCAACTTTTGTGGAGCAGTATACTCGAAGTATTCAGACCATAGTTCTATATAGTGATCCGATACGACTCAACGGCTCCTTTCTCTCCTTCGGGCACTGACAAAGACGTCCAGACGCTTTTTATTTCGGGCGATTAATCACGTGTAAGACGAATACACTCCAAGAATAACCATGAGCAGCGAATAGAGGTACATACCGGGGAAAACACTTTGATTTCACGCTGATTTGTACTCAGACGTGGTCTCGCCTCATTTGATTTCGACTAGTTCAATTTTCTTCGTTGAATAATGGACTTCCACAAGGCTCTGTTTCATCTCTCCTTCTTTTTAATTTGTATTTATATGATATGAAACTGTTTCTTCCTCGGAGAAATTTAGTTATGCAGATGATTTTGCTCTTGCCTTTCGTCATTCTGAGTTCGAAATGAATGAAAATAATTCAAATATATACTCCATTCACAATTATAAAATCACAGCTCTGGCATTGGAAATTTGACACATTCCACTCTGTATCGAAGTTATGACGTTTTTCAAAATATTTTTATGTTCCAAGTCAACACTATGTTGCCCTTTCTACATTCTTAGCGTATTTCTCAGAATGTGAATGAATTGAAAAAGATGTGATGGACGAAAATAATTAACGTTCATATGAATTGATAGAAAGGATTCCTTTTCTAGTTATTTGCATGAAAAGTACAAGAGATCACTGTTGAAATATATTAAGTATTTTTCGCAATGGAAAAAAATTGCATTGCTTTCACATAATTTTCATATGCATGCTTGTGAAGATTCAATGTTTATTATCCTCTTGAACTGAAAGTTCAAGATTGACGACATTTCATTTATTTGATCTTATGAACAAGGAGTAAAATATTCTGATTGTATAGTAATTTATTGGATTAAAAAATATTCATACATTACTACCAAGTAGGTTTGTACAAATAAAATGGAATAGGTCAAACATATGCTTCACATTTATCATTCACCTGTTCTAAAATAAGACACAAACTCCTGGAATATGGAAAAAACCGATGTATTCTGGTTCAATATAGCCTTTTTCTACTTTCGGCAAAGGAATGAAAGCTCCAGTGACACATTTCAATTCTACCTGAACCATATTTTCCGGTCGCTTCCGTTAGAAGATCGTATAAGGAAGCCTTTCTTGTCCATTTACACATTCCAAATAAATTTTGAGCACCAAAATCGATACCGAAACTAACCAAACTTCTGGGGGACCGGAATTTCGTTTGAAATCTTTCAAAACGGCCAGATACCTAAAAAAAACTTCGTTATCAAGTGTAAAAAGGTCGATTAGTACTTACTTTCGCTTTATTTATGCTTATAAATCGATTTTTGGTCCAATTCAAATTTGCCGTTCGTACTCACGCCAAAACTCTTGAAAGGAAAAAATGACACTTGCACGAAACATCTTCTGGACGCCGAAGAACGGAAAAATAGGCGATTTCCTATCGATTTTTCTCCCCAAAATCACCGATCGATACGAACTAACAAAATGGGGATCTTTGATACTTTTACTTTGATGTAAACAGAAAAACTGGCATCGTCGTATTGTCATTAACCATATTCTATGTACGAGCACAGATTTTTCATCAGGTGCGCCAATTCCTGAAAACGAAACCATGGCCAGAGTTGTGATTTTATAATTGTGAATGGAGTATAAATTTACCAATTCTAGGAAAAAATCTTTTCAGTTTATGTCCTAGTCCTAACAAATCAGGACTAAAACATCGAAAGTTCGTTTCAATAATACAGTCCTGAATCATAATTCACACATAAATACTACACACATGGCCCCCCTAGGTTTCTCAAGAAATAAACAATCTATGTTCTGGAAATGAGGTGAATAAGTACTTCAATTCGAATTTTCACCGTTGTATTTGCAGAACTAAAGTGGTTTATACAGTGATCATAGGTAATTCATATAAGAACTATTACTCATCCATATAATTCGATCGTGAATTAAATTTGCATTCGTGGTATCGTTCATCAGAAGGTACTGCAATGAGAGAACTGTAAAACATTAAAAACAAAAAGTTATATGTTCAACAATTAGGTACTGCTCAAAAAGAGATAATTCTCTTCATGTACTTTTGTATTTTTTGAACTTTACTTGTGCCTGATTTATCTCCTGCTTGAAAAAATATCAATGGTTGGTTTATACAACATTAACGTTGGGTTTCACATAGCGAAATCATCGGTGATCGGAGCTTGATCTAGAATCAACTCGATTTGACAGTTCAAAAATAAGAGAACCAAGCCGTTGATCTCTGATCACCGGTGATTACGATTTGTGAAAGCCACCGTAAGTATCATTTCGGCGAAACAATGTTCGCCGGGCCAGCTAGTAATGAATAATTCCGTCAAAAATTATCTGGAGTAGTTCTTGGGGCGCTGATGTCTTGGGGTTTTGCTACTCAAAACTCTTAATTGTCCTGTTTGGTTCAACAGAGCTCATTTTCATAAAATTGATGCACAGCTAAATGTTTCTATGAAGAGTATAAGGGGGACAAAATGAGAACTGTAGGAATGACAGTAAAACCTGGCATTTATCAAGAAAAAAACGAAAAGTTCCGAATCTTGATCCTCATCGTCCCTGACCTTCATGAATGTAAATGCAATACCACCATCTGATCAAAATCGATGATGTGATCCTCTACCTCCGCTTTCCCAAATAAAACAATTGGTCTGCGAATACCGGATTCGATGCAAACGCGCCCACTCGTAAATAGTTCTGTGGTCGAAGGGCGAACCGAATACCGCGATGTCCGAAAAATCCGGATAGTAATTTGCATTCGGACAGGTCTTGGACAGTTTGTCGTCTAGGAGAGCCAGGTAGGTGGTGGTGGCTGACGCGGTCGCGCAGGCATGGACTGGCTGAACATGTGTGGGCTTGCTCGGAATGCCAGGGGTGGCAAAAGCTCCGGCTGTGCGAGTGGAAGGTTTTTCGTGATTTTATCGAAAAAGATACATGATTTAGCAGAATTGACATGAATACTAAGATTCATAACATATTTGTATCGTCTTGATTCTGAATCATGGGGAAAGCCTTCATTTGGCGAACGGCCCCACATTCCTCGAAAATTCTTCGGCCGGCAGTAAATAACGCAAACGGCGCATAACTCCGGATACCCATCGAGTTAAAAACGTATTAATAAGACATGAGAACGTACCCATATCAGCGTCGATGAATAATGAATCATAAACCCATCAACATAACTCACACCTCCGTGGGCTCGCACGAAGTACGAACTGGTTTCGGCAGACGTGGCCCAACCCCCCTGAGCCGTCCCTGTAACCCCGGGATGCTGTCCTTGTCTGGACCGGAGTGGTTGACCGCATATCGTGGGAGAGAATGCGCCCAAGCAAACATTCGAGGAATGCGAATGTTTCAACGCCACCTAATTACTTATATTTATCAATCGATACCCTGGCCCGTTAAGGAGTGGGGGGGATGACGATAATCGGCGAGGTTCTCAAAAAACAGATGCTGCTGGCACTCTGGGCCGATCTTGTAATACTCTTGTACGCGATAATGTCAGATGAAGTGGTAGAATACGAGTTCAGCGACAGCCAGCTTCGATGCCGAAAATGCAGGTTCTGCTGGAAGATTGGCCTTTTTGACACCTAAGATATGGTGCAATTGGGTCCACCGATGACGAGATTCAAGCAAGTATTCGTCAAAAGAAAGAGGAGTTTTCGACAAAACTCAACTCACATTTGTTGAGACTGCATGAAAAAAGAAGAATCGTTCTTACAACGTCTTGATGTAGTTCCCCAAAGAAATTAACAAACGAACTAGTCCACACTACACTTCCTCCAAAACTGATTAAAGCATCTCGCACATTAAGCTAAGCAATAGATAAGAGGTAAATAAGAGGTACTTTCCACTTGGCCTATATCTACTCACGATTAAAATAAATGCGGAACCTTGGTCAAATTGCCCATACAAATTATTAGTACTTATCGTCTTAGCTCCCAATATTTCAATGCTTTCTTTGACAGATAAATAAACTGCTCCACATGAGTTAGGGATATTGACATAAATTGCGAAAAAATATAGTTAAAATAAGATTTTTGTGATGAAAATTCATATTTATATGATTTCCAACTTGAAAATTTTAGCCTGTAGGTCTGCAGCGTATACAGGGTGGTTAAGAAAAATCGAGTAAAATAACGAAATTTTATCCCCAGAGAATTCAAGCATTTTTATACTATCAATACAATGTATGGCCTCCACGGGCATCAATAACAGCTTGACATCTTCTTTGCTGTAGTATGCATACAACACACGAGGTTGTTGAACATTTCTTGAGGAATTTGGTTCCATAAACGGGGCAGAAGCTCTCTCAGATCATTTGAGGATTCTGGGGTAGGTTGATGATTATCTAATCTTCTTTGGAGCATATCCCATGCATGTTCTATGCAATTTAAATCTGGTGAGTGCGGAGGTAAAGGTAAATATGGAATACCAAGCTCCTCGCCCGCATTCTCAACTATGGCTGCACGGTGCGGTCTAGCGTTATCGTCTAGAAATTGAAAAGTTTCATCAATAGCTGCGTGAAAATTTGGCACAACATCATCAATAACATGCTCCCTATAGTGTAAGGCTGTCATATTCCCAGGACAAATGTGCGCCCGTTGAAACATATCCCGGCCCATACCATAACACTTCACCCTCGGAATGGATGGACTTCTTGGACATAGCGACGATTACGCGTTATGCGTGGGATTGTCCATACCCTTATTCTTCGAGAATCTGAAAATCGTCCATATCTGGATTCTGGATTCATCAGTGAAAAGGACACTACGCCATTGATCGTTCCAATTGATATGTTGCCTTGCCCATTCCAGTCTTTGACGCTCATGGTCACGTGTTAATGGAACTCCTCTTAATGGACGTCTAGAACCTAGATTCACCTCTCTCGAACGTCGTCTGATGGTTTCGATGGAAACTTGGACTCCATCTGGATTTTGAATAGTATTCCGTAGCATTCTACACGTAGATGTAGGGTTCCCTCTCGCCGAAACGGTGATGAAACGATCCTGAGCAGGTGTTGTTTTTCGTCGCCCACCGAGCCTTGGTCTTTCCAACACGGAACCTGTCTCCCTGAACCTATTCCAACGTCGAGATATCACACTTTGGCTGACTTGGAGCTTTTCCGCTACAACAACCTGAGTTAGCCCACCCCGTAGAATTCCGATAGCCCTATCAGCCTCAGCGTTTGTTAATTTACATCTTGGCATTTTCAGAAAACTCGTTTCAAATCGAAGCCGTTGATTTACTGACTTCATATCAAAATAAGAACATTCATGAAGCATATGCAAAGAACTAAACTTAAAAAAAAGGCGACCAGATTGACGAAATGTCTCATACTGATTTTTATTGGATCGATTCAAGTTGTTATTGAGTTTCAAATGATTTTACAGCGATTTTCTCGAAGATTACATACTTTTAAAAACGATTGAATACGATATCCCTAACTCTTGTGGAGCAGTATATTTCATTATTAACAATGCCATGAAAAAGTGCACTAATTGATAGCGGATCACATGCAATAACAATTTAAAATAAACATAACAAATTATGATTACTTAGAATTAGAGACAGCCAGCTTAATGGTATTGATAAACGACCATCAACTTACAAATAAAAAAAGAAAATAACGAGGATTAATGTGAATTCCGTCCTATGACGACTACCGTCAATCCTCCAGAAATACGATACCTCATATGCCGAGAATCCCATATGACAGACGTCATTTTTTCCCATACGACCGGGCATTTTTCAATTCCAACAGGATTCATATTTCTCTACCCCCAACTTCGTGACTGTCTCGACATTTAAATTTGTCATGAGATATTGATACGTGTCTGGGAATTGATAAAGAAGGAAATTATTTCTCAATTCCAAGTTGATTTCCGAGATTGTGTTTTTGTCACCACAACATTTACAATTGTGATTCAGAAACCGCGAATTTTATATCAGATTAGTCAATTCAACTCCAGAAATATTCATATGAAATTCAGAAAGGATTCAGAAACCATCAATTGTAATTCAGATTAGTCAATTCGATTTGAGAAATGATCATTTTAAATTCAGCTTAGTCACATTCATTTCAGAAACCTTCAATTGTAATTCAGAATAATATGTATGTAGTTACATTTATTTTAGAAACCTTCGTTTGTAATTGAAAAAAAAGGATTCAGAAACCGTCAATTGTAATTCAGTTTGTCAATTCTAATTCAGATACCTTTAATTATAATCCAGAATAGTCACATCTATTTCAGAAACCGTCGAATGTAAGTCAGATTGGTCACATTAGACTTTCAGAAAGCACTTCAGAATAAAGTTTATGTACCTATTTCAATTGATTTCCTTCTTAATCAAAACTGATATTTCTGAAATAAAATTGATGACTTCTGAAACTGAATTTCTAATTGACATTTCTAAAATCAAATAACATTTGATGTTTTTTGAAAAACAATTGATGTTTTCTGAGATGAGTGTGAGTGATTAATATAGTATATTCTAAAACTACACTACTGGAAAAAATTAAAGGATCAAAAAAAAATTCCAAATTTTTCGGTTATTTTCAACATGCCGTAACTTTGAGAGGAATGGTCGTACAAGGAATTCAAAAAACGGAAATTGTAGCTCCAAGTGTCTAGTTTTTGGATTAGAACTTCAAAAATTTTAAGTTTAAGTGGTTTTCGAGTAATGATTGAAAAATCAGCAACAAAAAAATTCTCAAAATTTTACCACTTTTTTTTTTCTTGTCTACGAGCGTGGTAATTTTATTTTTGCATAATCGTTATAATGATGGGATACTTTGTTAATTCAGCTTTAATTTATTTTTTTATTGACCTCAATACGTCCACTTCTCGCCGAGATATCGGTCTTCAAATGGAAAAGGATCCATTTGTCTTTGATTATCGATTTCTCAGCAACCAATGATCGCACAGAAAATTGAAGGGGGGTTTCAAGACCTTAAATGAATTCCCATTAATGAACAACCATTGCTTATTCATAAATTTTTTTTTTCTTAACGTCGCATCAATATGAAAATTTAACAAAAAAAGGGCTTTTGGTGGTTTCTTGGAAAATCGACCGCTGGATCGAAAATGTTGAGGAAACCAATAATGTTAAGTGTGACTTTCACAGTTCAATATGTTGATAAAAACTATACGAAGAGCCAACTCAATTCAGCGAGCCGTTTTTTTGTTTGACTCGATTGAATTCTTGAAAAAAAATAAGGATCACGTTTTTTGCTCTGAGAAGCTCGTAATCTTTAAAAAGGGCAAAAAAGAATTTTCTCGAGCTTTTTCCACATTTTAATTGCAGATAGCTCATAAATTTCAAAAAAAGAAAAATAAAAAAAACAACAAATAACATTTTTATTAATTTAATAACGGGTATTGCCACCCCTGTTTTCAATAACGGCTCTCAAACGTTCAGCCATGTTAATGCAGGCGGTAATTTGAGGCTGTCGAATGGTATTCCAAATTTGCTGAAGCGCAAGCTCCAAGGCGATTATGTTCTGCAATTAAAATGTGGAAAAAGCTCGAGAAAATTCTTTTTTGCCTTTTTTAAAGATTACGAGCTTCTCAGAGCAAAAAACGTGATCCTTATTTTTTTTCAAAAATTCAATCGAGTCAAACAAAAAAACGGCTCGCTGAATTGAGTTGGCTCTTCGTAAGGTTTTTATCAACATATTGAACTGTGAAAGTCACACTTAACATTATTGGTTTCCTCAACATTTTCGATCCAGCGGTAGATTTTCCAAGAAACCACCAAAAGTCCTTTTTTTGTTAAATTTTCATATTGATGCGACATTAAGAAAAAAAAATTTCTATGAATAAGCAATGGTTGTTCATTAATGGGAGTTCATTTAAGGTCTCGAAACCCCCCTTCAATTTTCTGTGCGATCATTGGTTGCTGAGAAATCGATAATCAAAGACAAATGGATCCTTTTCCATTTGAAGACCGATATCTCGGCGAGAAGTGGACGTAGTGAGGTCAATAAAAAAATAAATTAAAGCTGAATTAACAAAGTATCCCATCATTATAACGATTATGCAAAAATAAAATTACCACGCTCGTAGACAAGAAAAAAAAAGTGGTAAAATTTTGAGAATTTTTTTGTTGCTGATTTTTCTATCATTACTCGAAAACCACTGAAACTTAAAATTTTTGAAGTTCTAATCCAAAAACTAGACACTTGGAGCTACAATTTCCGTTTTTTGAATTCCTTGTACGACCATTCCTCTCAAAGTTACGGCATGTTGAAAATTGCCGAAAAATTTGGAATTTTTTTTTGATCCTTTAATTTTTTCCAGTAGTGTAGTTGCAGAATGGGCTCCTATTCCAAATTCGAAAACGAGCGACGAAGGAGCGAGTTTTCGAACGCATAAGTGTTGGAATTCATTCTGCAACGATTCCTAGACGATATTTTCTCTATTTCACTTAAATTTTGTGAAATTCAATGAAAAAATTCAAATTATAGGTCCTAGTGACTTTCATATTGTATCTTGGCAGTTGGTGTGAATGTTAGGAAATACGAAAATTGCCATTTCCAAATTGACGTCTACTGAAATTTAAAAGGATCGGAAGTCATTGCTGACAACCAAAAAACGAAAAATGTAACTGAAAACGATGCTGTAATGAATTCATTACAGCACTGTTTTTAGTACTGTAATGAACTCATTACGATACTGAAATAGAGAAAATTAATTTAAAATGACCATTTCTGAAATAAAATTAAGTAATCGGAGTCACATTTCCTGAATTTAACTCACATTTCTGAACTGGAACTGGTGTCGACCTTTTTTTTTAAATTAAGATGAAAAGCAAGAAAATAAATCTTCGACTTTACAGATAATGAATTTTATTTCCAGTATTTTAAAATATGTGTATCCTTTTGTGAGAAAAATTAGAATTTTTTGACATAGATATCCATAGAAGGATCTCGTTGAAATAGAAATCTCCTCCTGCTAACTCTAAATTAACTTAAATCAATTTCCAAATGTCCACACAACTATATCATAAAGTTCATAATATGTACATTTAACTGGATGATTATTTATATTCAACCAGAAAATATTCGCTGAAGCTGGGTAAATTGGATTTCGATATAATTATTGTCCTTGTTAACCAACTTTTAACTGTTGGAGTGTGATGATATCAGTCCTTCTGGATATTGTGACGTATTCTACTCCAATATAGAATATTCTGATTGTGACTTTTTGTGAGCTTGGTTTATAGGATAATGTATTTATATAGGGTATACCAAAAGTCAACAACGTGAGAGTTATAGTGAAAATCGTTTTGAAAATCTACAGATGTCCATTTAAAAGAAGCCAACGCACATTTTCACAAATCTTATTAATTAAATTGTTTTTCCTATACTGTGGCATCTTCAGTTTAATATTTTGACATGAATATTAACGAAAATATCACTGATAAAATCAGTTGAACATTCTGGAATTTTAATTCGTTTATAGAAAACCAATAGCGACGGAAAAAAAGTTGAAATCAAGATTTTCGTCCCTTCTGATTTTTGTATGGACTGAAGATTTGGCCATCTCAGAGGAACTATTAAACTTGACCCCCAAATATTTAGATACAGAATGTGTACAACGAGCTCCTTTACTGGAACACGTATCTTTCGGGTTAATGAGTCATTTCTTTGATTAGTTAACTGAGTAATTAGTCATAATATTCGCGGAATCTTTGTTCGCGTCCACACGTTCCGCATATAATTTGATAATCTTTGATCAATTGAGAGTGATGAGCCAATTAAGATAGAGTATAAACATTAAATAAATGGGAAAAAACAAGAGTTCAGTATTAAACTAATTATTATTATTAAGACTAATTTATAATTCTCGCGGCGGCGGCGGATAATACCAAATTATTCATGCATTGATAATTTGTGTATACTCCATTCACGTTTATCAAGTATCCCGGTTGGCCATGACATTCTGACACATTTGTGTGTGTATTTTAAAAAAGTGTTAGGTTATAGTAATTTTCCTGGCAGATAACTAAGCAAAGTTGTCCTCTCTACATAAAAGTCGTAGTGATTACATATTTAACAAAATGTTTATTTTTTGGGAAATAATGAAATATTGAAGAAACTTTTTTTCACTGTTAATAATAGAAATATTTCACGTATATAACCCCGGTTGGAAGATTCAGTTATGCTATTTTCTTGTACAGAAATCAAGAATCGAATGTTGTAATTTTACTGAAAAATAAGGGACAGAATAGTCCATTACTTTGTGATACTTCATTCGAAAAAACAATAAAAGTACTCGAATAACCCGACAGGAAAACTTCTAAACGAACAGAAGGACCACTTTTCAAAATTCTCGAGAAATAAGCCTACAGAAGACATTTGAATAACTTTTTGCACAACTTAAAATGCTCCAGTATGGAAATGTAGTGGTATGTATGTATACTCCATTCACTTTATTTATTTAATCACATAGGAGGTCATGGTTTCGTTTTCAGGAGTTGGTGCCCCTGATGAAAAGCACAGAACATATGATGAAAAGTCAGTGCGTGCACAGAAAATATCGTTAATGACAAAACGACGTTGTCAGTTTCTTTGTTTACATCAAAGTAAAAGTATCAAAGATATTCCACATTTTGTTAGGTTTACAAATTGTTCGCAGATTTTTGGTATTTAATCGATATTTGAAGGTGAGTTTTTCGTCGAATATCCAAGATTAACATATGTTTATTGTTTTTAGCACCAGTTTGGAGCGTGAGGACGATTTTCAAGACCAGGACGAATGTTTACATTTCGAGGTTAAAGGGGTAAACGGGGATTTCGTTGAAAAAGCTGTTATTTGGACAGATATCGCAGTAGATGGATCGGATGGAGACTCTAGAGGTCGATTAGGATGATATTTTTCAGGTTTTCCAAGAAATTTGGCGATATCTGAGCAGATTTGCTAAAGTTAGGTACCTCACTAATGAGGTGGAACTTAGACCTAATTCTCCTATAAGAAACGCCTTTCAAAGATCGAGATGGTGAAAAATGCATTCTTTAGATGTTGTTTGAACAAACGCAGCCGAGTTTTATATCCCAACATTGATTTTAAGAAAGTTATCAACAAAATAAAATTGACATTATTCTTGATTCTTGTAATTACCCATCAATGCATCTTATATCTTTGGGTTGATTTTTTTGAATGAATTCTTGATTAGAATCAACAATTGATGTCGTCAAGTCTTGAACTTTCAGTTAAAGAGGATAATAAACATTAAATCTTCACAAGCATAGGTACATATGAAAATTATGTGAAAGCAATGCAATTTTCTTCCATGGCGAAAAATAATATATTTCAACAGTGATCTCTTGTACTTTTCATGCAAATAACTAGAAAAGGAATCCTTTCTATCAATTCATATAAACGTTAATTATATTCGTCCATCACATCTTTTCCAATTCATTCATTTTCCGAATAAATTCACATTCTGAGAAATACGCTAAGAATGTAGAAAGGGCAACATAGTGTTGACTTGGAACACAAAAATATTTTGAAAAACGTCATAACTTCGATACAGAGTGGAATGTGTCAAATTTCAAAGGCCAGAGTTGTGATTTTATAATTGTGAATGGAGTTTACTTCGAAACCTGTGTCACAATTAAACCTTAAAAGAACTAACTCCATTTACCAAGTTCAAAAAGAATACATAGAAAGTAGCCTTGGCAATGTCGCTCAGAATTGTTTGACTGTGATTCTTAATTTATTAACAATTTGGCATTGGCAACAGAACACTCTCAATAACAGAATTTCATTTTTAATTTTGGCACTCACAAACATTTCTTATTCATCTTTGTTCCATTAAAATTCACCTTAAAGCAATAAGAATCAATTGTTCAACAAGGATCAACTGTTTTGTTCATTTCCTGCCAGCTCAAGCGAAGAGAATACTAAATTTGTTTACCTAAAGTTTCTCCATTCTTTTTTCGTTGGGGCAGTGAATAAAGACTATCATTTGGTTAGTTGATTTTTGCAATCACTTTTGTTGCAAACATTCTTTAACGTTAAATTCATCCCAGATTCAATAAATAGTACACAGAAATTACAGTTTATGGCGACTGCATCGAAATTCCATGAAATTGGCTTTTCTTTCACAACTGCTCTACCCGGAGGTTGAGTCTCTCGGTGTACATTGTGTGCGTGCGAGGCAAATTAAATATCGGGTTCGGAACTCGGCCTAATGACGTATTAGGACGGCGGATGGACAACCCCCACAATAGCACCATTACGCCGTAGCGTTATATCAGATTATATGTAATTCCCTTCATTTCATAATGCAGGAGACCCACTTGTTCCTCTTGTGTTCCAAAACTAATTTGCCATCGAAAGTCGTTCTAAATTATACGTCGTGTGCCGTGACAGATGAACGGAGATACTGTTATTATGTGTGATTTAGGACGACACGACAGTATTTATTTGTAAATGTTCATCCTCTAATCCCGGACTCGATCATTACAGAAAGTGGAGCTCTAAAGAATCAATCCTTCTGGATTTCAATAATAGCTATTTTATTTCACGACAGTTTGATGTATTAGATCGCCCAACTTGAAATTCACAAGGAAAACTACCAGATGAAGAGCGTAAGTCATAACGTCACATGATTATGACGTAACAGATCGAAAGCTGACAGATGGGAGTAAGTAAACATGGAGCATTACACGGTAGAAAAATACGTCCTGATTGTCAAAAATTTTTATCAAAACGGTGAAAGATTAATTGCAACTCCGTTACGAGTACCATCCAATGAAAATTTCCATGAATCTTTTCTCTCTAACCGCATTCCAGACTTCCATGCCAGATCTATTCGCGATTACGGCCCTTAACCGTGTCGGACGGACTATTTCTTGTGCATGAAATTAATTACGTACAGAAATCGCCATTTTTCAAATGGCATGCGACTTATCTAGATTCTCGCGAGCGAAATGGGGTGGCTACATTAGTCCGAATATGTTGCGTGAGCCGTTTTGATTAAAAATAATGTATTTCACGTCGTTTTAATGCGGCGTTGATGCATTACTCTCGATTAAACGGCTTAGACGAGAGCCATCGATCTTAACCCTTATCGGAAAAAATCTTTGTAGGAAATGGAGTCTTCAAGCGGATCTTGATAAGCGAAGAAATCCTCATTCTTTCTATACTATACTAAAATGGTAACCCTGTGGACCGCCCTAAGAGAATCTGTCGAAAAAGTGGGTCCAGAAGAATCTTAAAATCGCAGCGAAGCTGCGATAGTGATTTTTAAGAAGTCGAAAGAAGGAATAATCAATTCATTCGTGGGTGAAATTTCGATTCTCTAGGAGATGCAGAAGTATTTTTAAAAAATTCGCGAAAAAATCCGAAAAAAAGGGCAATTTCAAACTCGATAAAACTTTTTTCACAGATATCCTGGCCGTGATTTAAATATACGTATCGATAGAGGAAAGGTCATATTTTCCATAATTTTTCCATTTCTTCAGGAATATTGATCACACTTTGACATTTCGCCGATAAAATCACCCGATTTGCAGAGATCTTATACCGATGAAGATAACTACTTAATAGGTAGATCTACTAGTTCATGAGTTTTGACTTGTACATATATTTTAACCATGGATTCTTGAGGTCAAATGAAACCTGTTGAAGAGATATAGCCATTTGAAAAAATAGGGCCAAATTCGTGCCTGATACGATTCTTTGCGAACACCCCAAAGTTTTCGATTGAAATTGAGGTGATTATTAGATGTTCTGGGTGATACAATTAAGAAATATTCAAGCACTAACCTAATTTGAATAAGAATGTTACAAACACGATATTTCCTAACAAAAACACATAGTTCTGTCTGATTATTTCTGAAATGGTTTCTCACTAACCTATCCTAACTCTATTAACCTAGATCATAGGATTCGAGGTCAATGACCTAACCTAATCCATATTCTGTGATATTTCACAGAACTTCAGAGAAGACGATGCCAGATTGATGATTTTCTCTTCAAATAATAGTATAGGCGAAACCAAGGATGCAGTACGTCCTCTATCGTTAACGAATGAACTATCGCAAGGGCACTAGTTTTGCTTACTTTTCGCTAAAGGCTTTAGTCCCATCACAGACAAGTCTGTGATTCCATTAAATTCTAAGAATATATTGTTTAGTTAGATATTTTCCTGAAGCACCGGTAACAATAAATTTTTAATAGGAACTGTGCTTAAAAAATGTGCAAATTTTATTATTACATACCTCTACATCGAACGGTTTTTCCATCATAGAGATTTCAGTCTTGACGAAGTTGATAAACATTCTGACAACATTGTTAACTTGTTGAGACCAGAGAAGAAATAGAATTCGATGATATTTAATCCAGGGAAGCATCCAGATTTTTCTTGAAATTCATAATTTTTTTCTCAAATTTCATCGTATACAATTGGGAATAACTCGAAAACGACGCGTTTTATTGAAAACACAGAGAAATACTTTTATTTTCTAAATTGGTTGATTCTTTCGAAAATATGAACCGTTTATCTTTTTCAAGTGGTTTTATAGTATTTTTGCGTGAAATTATTGGTCGACTACGCTGTAACTTTTATACCAGGAGAAATATTGAATAAGTTTTAATTGAGGAATATGCACCATGAATAGAATAAACAATCAACCAAAATTCAGTTCATTCGAAATATCGGTTCCGAATACAATGGAAAGAAAAGTGTTAATTTAATGGATTTTCGACACCCTGTATCTTTCAAACGAAGCATGTATTTCGAAAAATGGTATGGAAAAAAAGTGTTTCGTTTGAAATTCCTATTGGACGACGGCTAGAGAACACGGAATACTCTTAATTCGAAGTTGTTACCGGCTCATCAATATGAGAAATAGTCTTTTGGACACATATCAACTATGAACTTTGCAACAATCATTCATGAAGATTTAAGCACTTATGAGAACACCTTGGTTAAAACAAAATTGAGAGATTGAGAAGAGAACTTTCACTTTAATTTTTCCACCATAAAGCCCGCAACGGACGGCGAGCGATATATTATATCTCATATATTTCACCAATATCGCTCCTTATGAAAATGCACCAAGCCCCGCGGACGACGCTATAATATATATTCCGATATTACGATATTTTTCCATACTAAAATGACATATGTCAATGCAA
Source organism: Adalia decempunctata (assembly GCA_951802165.1). Taxonomy (NCBI): domain Eukaryota; kingdom Metazoa; phylum Arthropoda; class Insecta; order Coleoptera; family Coccinellidae; genus Adalia; species Adalia decempunctata. The sequence continues at coordinate 22,764,933 of OX637696.1, read as the reverse complement.
AGCTATAATATATATTATATTATCGCTCGCCGTCCGTTGCGGGCTTAAAACATTCTCATAGTTATTCAACTTACTTACACGAAGCTCATTCTAATACTTTTTTTTCTTCCACTGATTTTCACGAGTCATACCTGAAACAAAAAAAAACTAAGTAAAGGTTATCAAATAGAAATGAAATAACAAGTTGAACGCTTCTGAAGCAGATGCTCCAAATGGAAATATATCGATCAAATCTGCCAAATAACCTTTTCGAAAATATCATCACATACAAACAGTTGGTACAAAGGGCGACATTAGAATTAATGTTAGGTTCGGAGCACACGATGGGTGCAAAAGCAGAGGGGGATTCCTTGGGGGAGGGTAACAAATAGATGGCAGTGATAACAAACGGATGGCGGTAGGAAGCCACCAATATTTGTCAGCCTGCTGACTTGTTTGGACAGGCTGCACAGAAGTTTGGATTCTACCGAGAGGGAATCTTGGATTTCACAATTCCAGCTGGGAATGTTTTCAATTAATTAATCAACGAGGATCACTTAGGTAAACTTCAAGCGTTTTAGAATAAACTGTTGTACACTTGCAAGGTGAATTATGAAGTGATTTCCTTAATTTTATAAACTTTATGGCAATGAGATCTCAGTTGGGTTGAAGTATGGAACGAGTGAATATCTTTGAAACGAGAGAGAAGATATTTATGAAACATTGCTGCCAAGTGAAGGGTTTTCCAATGAGAGGTATTTCGGTAGATGTAACTCTTTAAGCTGTCATTTTTTGACATTTGACAAGTATAAAGTACGCCATCAATAAAAATGGAATGATTCACGCTTCAACAATGCACTTAAATCATAGAAATTCACTATAAAAATAGTGTATATAATTTTAATGTATCTGATTTGTTGCATCTATCTTTTTAGTCTTGAGAAAGTCGAAATATACTGTTCCACAAGAGTTAGGGATATCGTATTCAATCGTTTTTAAAAGTATGTTATCTTCGAGAAAATCGCTGTAAAATCATTTAAAACTCAATAACAACTTGAATCGATCCAATAAAAACCAGTATGAGACCTTTCGTCAATCTGGTCGCCTTTTTCTGAAGTTTGGTTCTTTGCATATGCTTCATGAATGTTCTTATTTTGAAATGAAGTCAGTTTATCAACGGCTTCGATTTGAAACGAGTTTTCTGAAAATGCCAAGACGTAAATTAACAAACGCTGAGGCTAATAGGGCTATCGGAGTGCTACAGGGTGGCCTAACTCAGGTTGTTGTAGCGGAAAGGCCCCAAGTCAGCCAAAGTGTGATATCTCGACTTTGGAATAGGTTCAGGGAGACAGGTTCCGTGCTGGAAAAACCAAGGCTTGGTGGGCGACAAAAAACAACACCTGCTCAGGATAGTTTCATCACCGTTTCGGCGAGAAGAAACCCTACATCTACGTGTAGAATGCTACGGAATACTCTTCAAAATGCAGATGGGGTCCAAGTTTCCATCGAAACCATCAGACGACGTTTGAGAGAGATGAATCTAAGTTCTAGACGTCCATTAAGAGGAGTTCCATTAACACGTGACTATAAGCGTCAAAGACTGGAATGGGCAAGGCAACATATCAATAGGAACGATCAATGGCGTAGTGTCCTTCTCACTGATGAATCCTGATATGGACGATTTACAGATTCTCGAAGAATAAGGGTATGGACAATCCCACGCATACCACGTAATCGTCGCTATGTCCAAGAAGTCCATCCATTCCGATGGGGTAGTGTTATGGTATGGGCCGGGATATGTTTCAACGGGCGCACAGATCTACACATTTTTCCTGGGAATATGACCGCCTTAAGCTGAATACAGATTACTCTGACGTGACGTGTAAGGACGTCACGTCAGACGTGTACTGTGCTCCCATTGGCCTGATATGAACGTGAACGCACAGAATAATGTGTTGCATTTTTATATCACTCACATTTTGACGTCCACGTTCACATTAGGCCAATGGGAGCACAGTACACGTCTGACGTGACGTCCTTACACGTCACGTCAGAGTAATCTGTATTCAGCTTTACACTATAAGGAGCATGTCATTGACAATGTTGTGCCAAATTTTCACGCTGCTATTGGTGAATTTTTTCAATTTCTAAACGATAACGCTAGACCGCACCCTGCAGCCATAGTTGAGAATGCGCGCGAGGATCTTGGTATTCCACATTTACCAATACCTCCGCACTCGCCAGATTTGAATTGCATAGAACATGCATGGGATATGCTCCAAAGAATATTAGATAATCATCAACCTACCCCAGAATCCTTAAATGATCTGAGAGAGCTTCTGCCCCGTTTATGGAACCAAATTCCTCAAGAAATGTTCAACAACCTCGTGTGTAGCATGCAAAGAAGATGTCAAACTGTTATTGATGCCTGTGGAGGCCATACATTGTATTAATAGTCTCAAAATGCTTGAATTCTCTGGGAATGAAATTTCGTTATTTTACTCGATGTTTCTTAACCACCCTGTATACCGGGCAGACCTACCCTACAGACTAAAATTAATTTGTAACTTGAAATCATATTAATATGAATTTTCATCACAAAAATCTTATTTTAACTATATTTTTTTTTGCAATTTAAGTCAATATCCCTAACTCATGTGGAGCAGTTTATATCGACGAAACGCCGACTTTGTTTTAAAAAGTTGTTGTTATTCAAGTCCTAACCCTGTGATATCCACCCCTAATATGTAATTATGGAATGACGTGAAACCCACGCTGATTGGCATTTTTCTTTGATGTCAAAATAACACATCTTATTGGAAACCCTTCACCATCACCAAATATCCGACAGGTTATGAGCCCAGTACGATAAAAACCCTTCACAATTTTCTACTCTCTTTGTTGACATGTATCCTGTTCCGTTACTAAGATATGGAAGTATACATATACGACATATAAGGATCAGATTCTGATCCAACTGCTTCAAGCGCGTTTGCACTTCCATGTATCCCAGCGATTTTGAATCTGTAACAGTGCAACCTCTAAGAAAAGAACCGAGCGAGATCTAAATTGAAATGCATTCTCCCGAACGTACAACAAAAAGTATTACAAGAAACGCAACATGCGAGAATCCTCTATCCGACGTCTTTACGGTCTTGTAAAGCGAAATTCTTTGTTCGAACAGTGTTCGCCATCTGCCCCGTGTTGATAACTCACTCGACACTGAGAAGTTGCTCGATATAAACAAATATTTATTGGGTCTGTAGCCTGTACGAAAGAGCCGACCTAGGTGCGGATTTCTCCAGTTATGGCAACGTCGCATGGACCTGCACTTGTTGGAAACACACGTTAATTTTCCCATTCTCATTCATATGAGAGAATGTGCATTCGGACTTCGGAGCTTAATTTCCGGTGACCAAAACAACGGGGTTCAAGGATTTTCGCGAGATTTGCATTCGCCATCGCGGTTTTTTGATTGGTCCCTTGTTTGTATGCGGAGCGTGTTTTTTCTGACTAGGTAGGTGGCTGCATATCGAAAAGTGCTGAAAATTTTATCCACGTACATATGTTTGTTCGTTATAAAATTTTCGATCGATTTCAATAGTAGGTACATTGTGTACCTACCTGATTCACGGAAGAATTCAAAAGTATACGTTTGTTCAGAATTAGTATTTTTATTCTTATTCTGCATATTTGATGCCACAAAGTTGATACTGCGAATGATACCGACTTTGGTGGTTAACCCACTCTCTTCTACTCTGTAGTCTACAGTTCAAGAATGTAGGTATCACAATCGGCTGGAACCTCTCCCCCCTCTTTAAGTTCGCCAGGCTGAACCAGTTGCACACGCCTTCCAAACTAGATATACATCTCAAGCCAGCATCAACCGTGAGTACCATTCCTTCAGTGTTTCGATAGGGATAACTGTGATTTGACAGAAGGTAGAAGCCATGTTGTTTTGACATTTCTGTTCAGTAAGCTTCGACAAATTATCATGGAAAGACTCACGCCGCAACAACGTTTACAAATTGTTGAAATTCATTTTCAAAATCAGTGTTAACATAATCGTCAATCGTAGCAGCTTATTCGTTGAACCGTCGATAGATTTCGGACAACATTTTCTCTACTCGATGCAACAACAATAACCAGACAAAGAACTGTACGTACAGAAGAAAATATCGCTGCTGTAAGAGATAGGATTATTGATTAATGAAGATCCAGATTTGTCTATTCGTCGACGTTCACAACAAGTTGAACTGTGTGCATGCACCACATGGAGAGGTTTGCGTAAAGATCTTGGTCTAAGGACTGAACGAGAATGAATTCGCTATTACAAAAACGCCTATATCTCTTGAACCAATTGAGAAAAAAATCGAAATTTGATCATAGTTAGCTTTGTTATGAACGTCAGAAACATGTGGAACATTTACTTCATAGATATTCCAATTCTCTGTCGCAAAATGTCAAGCGAAGTGAAAACACGAGAATTTATAGTGAAACTTTTTCAAAATAATCAAAAATGGAGCTTCAAAAGAATCGCAAAAGAGGCTCGCGTTCGTCCGGAAACGGTATCAAGAGTTGTTAAGCGCTTCATCGAAGATCTTACAATTAACCGCAAGGAAGGAACCGGAAGGAAAAATGGGGTTTCATAGCCCAAAAAAAGTGAAGAAAGCCATCAGCCTTTTTCAGAAGAATCCTAACCTTTCAGGACGGAAAGTGGCCCAAATAGTGGATTGTTCGCAGTCAACCGTTCAGAAAATCAAGTCGAGTTGTGGGCTTAGAACATATACAGTGCAGAAAGTGCCAGACAGGAACGCTGTGAAGAATCAAGAAGCGAAATCCAGAGCAAAGAAATTAAAAAAAGATTTCTTGAAAAATTTTTCCTGTTGCGTGATGGACGACGAAACCTATGTCTTGGCTGATTTCTCGCAACTTCCTGGTCAGGAATTTTATACTGCAGATTCTCGTGGAAATGTTGACGAACAATTTTGCGTGAAGAAACAAGCAAAGTTCCCCAAAAAAATTCCTGGTTTGGCAAGCAATTTGCACTTGTGGGAAAAGGAGCAAATTTGTCGTTGGCCAAGGCTCTGTTGACTCGAAGATATACATCCAGGAATGCTTGAAGAAGCGACTTTTACCATTTCTACGTGAGCACGATGTGTCAACATTCTTTCGGCCAGATTTAGCTTCATGCCACTACAGCAAGGCCACCAAGGAATGGTACGAAGGTGGTTTTTGTCCCCAAAGAGGCCAATCCACCAAATTGCCCAGAACTCAGGCCAATCGAAAGATATCGGGCCCTGGTAAAAAGAGAATTGAAGAAAACTAAGAAATCAACGAAAACATTAGCGGAATTCAAGCAAAAGTGGAAGACCAGAAAGTGACTGAGAACACTATAAGAAGCATGATGGGAAGAATTCCAGAAAAAAATCCATGATTTTTGTAAAAAATAGTTTTGGTTTTTTTCTTGTAAGAACAGTTTTCATCAGAATTAGAAGATGATTCGAAAATGAGTTTGATTTTCGGAATCGTTCCAGTGGTTCAAAAGATATAAGAGTTTTTGTGATAGCGAATTCATTCTCGTTCAGTCCTTACACCCATCGAGAACTAAAGCCACTTGACCATAATAAGCGTCGTTTGTTTGCGGATTGGGCCCTAGAACAGCTTGAAGTTGATCCACTTTTTTATCGAGAATTTGTGTTTAGTGATGAAGCTCATTTCTGGTTGAACGGCTATAGGTAAACAAGCAAAATTGGCGTATATGAAGGGAAAACAATCCTCAAGAAGTTCTGCAGGTTTCATTACATCCTGAAAAATTAACTGTATGGTTTGCTTCACACGCTGGAGGCATCATCCGTCCATATTTCTTTAAAAACGATGCTGGAGCTAATGCTACAGTGGATGGTGCTCGTTAGAGATCGAAGATCAATGATTATTTAGTTAATTTGAATGGTATCGACCCAGAAATGTTTTGGTTCCAACAAGATGTTGCTACACCTCATGCTGATACCGTAACAATTGATTTATTGAGAGAAATATTTGGCGATTACATTATTTCGTTAAATGGTCCAATTAATTGACCTCCAAGATCATGCGACATAACTCCAATGGATTATTTTCTTTGGGGTTATGTCGAGACATTGGTAAATGCTGATAAACCGGAAACAATAGACGCTTTGGAAGCCAACATAACTCGTGTTATTGCTGAAATAAAGCCTGAATTAGTATTTCAGTAAATTATAGAATTTCAAATCTCACACCGACACAAAGACAAACTGAAATTACGAGTATTTTAACTTTGTGATACCAGTTAGCAATCTGTGTAGAGGCTCTAGGACCTAGGTGTATATAATAAAGAATACTACTGTCAGCGTAAGGGAAGGAGCCTTCATACACGGATCAAAGAACACGAATAGTGTTATCGACTGTATCAACATGCTTCGACAAAAAAATTTCCAGCATCAAAAGTAATTACCCTTACCTGAATTAGGAGGTCATAGCATTCTGTAAGCAGAAAAAACATAACAACAGGGGAGAAGAGACTCCCATTGTTCGTATTGCATGGTTGTCGACCATTCACAACACTGAACATAAACCACAGGAGGTGGTGAAGCTACGGCTATCGATACAGTGCTCCATCCAGTAACACCGCCAATTCGGAGAAGTCAATCTTCGGGTTAGAACCTCCGACCGTGATATCTCTGAAGATGCCGTTGTTGTAGGCTGAACTTCAGGTGAAATTCTTATCAGACCACGGCTAGAAAGCTCTGAATTTTCTAATTTAGCAATTTTTTCTTAGCTTTGTGGATATTGAATAAAATACGGTCGACGCTCAGCGAATCTAGATCTCAACCTGATTATACGAGGATATATTGAAAAATTCTTAGCCTAACATAGAACCAAACAAAATTTCAATGTCAAAATATGTTATTACTCAACATTTTCTCCTCTTAAGAGGAAAGAGATGATAGTCAGAAGGAGACAAATCTGGTGAATAAGGGTGGTGTCCTAGTAATTCTAACCCTAAATCACGAATTTTTTGCATGGCAACATGAGATTTGTGTACTTGGACGTTGTCCTGTAAAAACAAAACACCTTTGTATAGCTTTCCGCGTCTTTTCTCTTTAATTTTTTCCCGTAGAGTGGTCAGTAATGTCGAATAGTAATCTCCAGTTATTGTTCTACCCTTATCCAAAAAATCAATCATGATTACTCCATGGCAATCCCAAAAACTGAAGCAAGAACTTTTGGAGCAGATATTTGGACACGAAAGTTCTCAGGTCTTGGAGAACCAGAGTGTCGCCATCCCATCGATTGTTGCTTTGTTTCTGGATCGTAGAAATGTACCCAAGTCTCATCCATAGTAACAATTCGGTTTAAGAAGTCTACATCGTTTTCAAATCGAACGCGATGCTTCCACCCTTGCACGCTTTTGGTCAACATTCAAACATTTGGGGATCCATTTTGCAGAAATTTTTCTCATGTCCAAATTGACGTGAACTATTATATGATGAACGCGTTCGTATGAAATCTTCAGTGCTTCAGATTTTAGGCCAATTCGACGGTCTGATAAAATCAAGTCATGAACTGCATCGATATTTTCGGGGACTGACACAGAAACTGGCCTTCCCGATCGGTCATCATCTTCAATGGAAAATTTACCTCTTCAGAAGCTTGCAGTCCAATTTTTCATGGTCGCATACGAAGGACATTGATCACCAAGGTATTAAGCATATCTTCGTAAATCTGCTTACCTCTTATATACATTTAGGTACTTGATACTCCAATTTTTCGATTTCTACAATTTCGGTGGACATATTTTTTTTTAAATTTATTGCTTAACTTTGGTTTACTTTTTTGACGTCGAACTCTACACTGACACTTCTAATAAGTTATTGTTCGTTGATATGGTATCGCAATATTTTGTTTATGCATGGAACTGGTCTAGGGACTAGGCTAACTAGATATCAATACATCCTCGTAATACCCTGAGGAATTCTCTAGTTCGAAATCAGGGAATCATATTGATATCAAGAATGAAATTTACACAATTTCGCAACACTCCGTTGACGAATCGGAAACCTAAATCCTGTCCTCCAAACGGATCGATAAAGCATTCGTGTCAACATGGGCATCGAACCGAAATGAGGAGAGAAATTCTAAACCGCTTCCAGTGTCCGATACAAAGTTGCGATCACTCCTGTAACGATCAAACGGCTGATAAAACGGTGTTAATTTCCGTCCATATCTGAATGGCACGATTCTCGAACGACGTTTCGTGGATAGCCACCTAATCGAATTCTTTCAACTTGATATCGGCTGCTCCGAATGGAACAATAGACGAAGATCACTGAGGAAGCCGTATGCATTTTTAGGAATCATATGAAATCTGGAATGCACATTGTGATTATTATGAACATGATCTTACGAATGGTGTCGAAATCAATTGGAGATGCTATTTTATAGGAAAATCGTATTGAGCAGTAAACCAGTAAACTGGTTTTGTTAAGGTGCATCATTGACGTAAATGGAGTGAGAGCATCCTCAGGTCCAATTGGACCCATTGGAATGTATGGTGTGGTTCGTATGTTGGAGTTATCATCGGTTCTTATTTCTTTAAAAATTACCCCAAGTACCTATGTAATTGTGAATGGTAGTCCTTCTCGTCATTCATATCCAAAGTTGTTTCAAGATTTGCATGGTACGATGAAATGACTTTTATTATTTGAAAGGTCCAGTAAATAAGCATTTTCCATTTTTGTCGGTTGCTCATTCGATGAACATTTAAATTAATTAGTGAAATATCGACGAGCCCAAATGAGGGCATGACACCAAATGCTCACTAGCGTTGGGCATCTGTTTGAGCGTCTTTTAGGCAGACATGTTAACAATTAAAAGATTCTAGGGGATGAACCTTAGAGTCCTCAGACTATAGAAAGAGGAGATGCGCCTTTCAATAATAAATAGTGAAGCCAATTTTCAAAATCATCAGAACTAAACTGGGTCTGTACTATACTTAGGTATCAAAATGTTTGCAACTTTGTGACGTTCTTTGAATTTTCTAATAAATAAACTCACAATCAAAATGAAAAGTAGATACTTCAGATTGAAATCCATTCACTCTTTGTGCGTGAATGTCAGAAATAAGTATTTGTTTCTTCAAATATTGTACATTCATTTCGTTCCGCTATTTTAATTTTGTGTTACTAATGACGTTTTGTATAGTGTTGTCTCCATGATATCGCGTTTCATTGCGTATAAAAAGTGGGATTCAGATTTATTTCTAAATACATATTATAAGCAAAATACGTTGAAAAAATAGTTCGTTTGTGGTAAATTGGACTGTTCGAATCCTGATTTGAGATACACCGGTGTGTTCTCCTACCATTTTAAGTAACTGTGGCGTAGATTCTTCGCTTTTAGAATTTCACCTTTCAGATTCCCTTCTGATATTGAGAGGAGGAACATTCGGTTATTAATTCTGAATTTAGCTGACTCTGTTTACGTAACTCGGAATCTGTTTCAAAGTTCGGAACATTGAATGAATTCGTCAAAAAGAGTTAATTCACTTGTTATTCTATTTCAATTCTTCAACACCGATAACATCACGCCACTGGACCTTTCATGTCAGATCCTGCAATGTTGCCACGGCAATATACAGGGTGAGTCTTTGACTTGTACATATATTTTAACTGTAGATTCTTGATGCTAAAGGAAACCTTTTTTTCATTTTCCATTTTTCCGAATTCGGCTCTGTCAAAGAGATATAGCCATTTGAAAAAAAAGTTGAGCTTAATGCGTGCCTAGATCAATTCTCTGCGAACACCTCAAAGTTCATACTTTTCGATTGAAATTGAGGTGATTATTAGATGTTCTGGTTGATACAATTAGAAAATACTCAAGCACTAACCTTATTTGAATAAGAATGTTACAAACACGATATTTCCTAACAAAACACTTAGTTCTGTCCGATCATTTCGGCAATTGAAAAGCTATATTTCTCCCACCAAAATAAGTTCCTTCTTCGATTGCCCTGAAGTTTAGTTTATAGACACTAATAATTTGTTCATATTTTCCTCGATATTCTAAAACGATCGCATAAAAAATGGTTTTTCACTAACCTATCCTAACTCCATTAACCAAAGTCATATGATTCAGGTCAATTACCTAAGCTTACCACATTCTCTGTGATATAGCATAGAACTATAGACAAGACGATGCCAGATTGCCGATTTTCTCTTCAAACAATGCGAACTCAAGAAAGCAGTACGTCCCCTATCGTTAACGGATGAACCATCACAATCGCTAAAGGCGTCTAGGCGTTGCTCTTTGAAAATGCCAAAAGGGTACTTCTGATTCTCGCCAATATAGCGCTACGTTCCTAATTTCAGTTGCATCCACGGCCTTCTGAAGGGAAGAGTGGCCTACTCTTCCCTTCAGAAGGCCGTAGATCTACCCGCGATGCTCTGTGCTCCAACCAGTCCAACCTAAAACGTTAGTCAGCACGGCATAAACAAATTTCACGCTTTATTTATTTACAGAGAATGAAGCAAACAGGTGATGATTATGTAAATGACTTTCAGTGAATTGATGTAATAGTAGTGTCGTTCTGGTGTCGAGTTATATTGTTTCGATAGATATTTTGCTGAAGGACCGGTAACAATGAATTTCAAATAGAAACTGCATATAAAAATCATCATAGAGATTTTAGTCTTGACAAAGTTGAAAAACATTCTGACAACATTGGTAACTTGTTGAGAGACCAGAGAAAAATAATTTTCGATGAGATTTAACTCAGGACAGCATTTAGATTATTCTTGAAATTCATGATTTTTTCCTCTAATTCAATCTTATACAATTAGGAATAACTTGAGAACGACGCGTTTTATTGAAAAAATATAAAAATACTTTTGTTTTCTAAAATAATTAATTCTTTCGAAAACGTGAACCGTTCATCTTTTTCAAGTGGTTTTATAGTATTTTTGCGTGAATTTATAAGTCGACTATACTGTAACTTTTTTACCAGGAGAAATATGAAATAAGTTTCAATTGAGGAATATGCACCATGAATAGAGTAAACAATCAGCCAAAATTCAGTTCATTCGAAATATCGGTTCCGAATATATGGAAAGAATAGTGTTAATTTCATGGATTTTTGACACCCTGTATCTTCCAAACGAAACCGAATTTTGAAAAATGGTATGGGAAAAAAGTGTTTCGTTTGATGAGAGGAATCTCCAGTCAAAATATATGTACAAGTCAAAGACCTGTATAATGATATCCTATACGCTATCTTCGTTTCAATCATTGAAAATTTACTAAATTTTGGCTTCACCAATTCTCGAATTTATTAATGAGATGCTGTGTCTCCTATTTCTATGGTCTAAAGAATGAACCTAAAACTCAAGCTCCTATCGAAGCAAGGAGCTCTCATCTCATAAGTTCAAAGATGATACAGGAATGCAGAGAAAAGCTCGAAGAACTAGGCAAGAATAACGGTGATTTAGAAATATGTTTGTTATATCCATTGATAAGTTTTTAAGTCCGTTTAATAATTTTTTTCCACTTGATTATAAAGGCCATGTCTGATCTTCAAGACAAGCAGGTTTCTTAGTTATCGAATGAACTCCATGGGTTTATTGTGTCTATGCTTGGACTCAAACCCAAATATTGAACGATTAGATCAATGTTAAACAAATCAATGTGTCGAAAGAATACTATTTCAAAACAGTGAGGAGAAATTTAATCATCATTGCCTACCATCATTAAGGAAAGAATTAGAATTTTTGGGAGTAGAAACACTCATACTTATTCGAAAAGCTAAATTGAGCACTTTACGATAAAAAATGGGCCTTCTAAAGCACTGACCTAAAGTCGGCAGTTTTTGAGCGCTCGTAAATAAATCTTGAGGTAGATTAGCATTCAAGAATCCAAGGAAATTGAAGCTGTCAAAAAAGAGTAGAGAAGCTGTCAAATGAATCCTTCATAATCCCGAATCTGATATTAGGTACACAAATATTGGATTTTTTTTTCTGTTTGTAATTATTTCGCTAGAATTTTATGAGGTTCTGGTAAAGAGAACTGGACAAAATACTTCTTTCTCCAACGCAAAATTTCGTAGATATGGATTTATCGGTAAAACAAAATTTCGAAATATCATATCAACGGAACCCCTGGTCGAATTCTACTCAAAACCTACCGTGAACTCAAGTTTTTAGGTTTATCCGTTCGAGAGTTATCATGTTCGCAGAAGTACACACGACTGGACGGACAGAATTTAATCACGGATTTTCTAGCAGTTATTCGAACATGGTGAATTTAGACCATTCTCTGCTCGAAATTCGAAAAAAAAAACAAGAATCTAATAAATATCTAGCTAAAATTTCATGTTTCATGTAAATTAAGCAAAAACATTTCATTGAAATTCCGAAATAGTATAACTCACTGAAATTCCAGCTTTAATATAAAATAAATTCCTATTACAATGTTTGTGACGTTTGTGTCAAGAGCTTTTTCTCTTAATCACAAATGTGCTAGAATTTACTTCATTACTGAAAATGAGGGATGAAAAAATTAAATAAAACGAGAGGATATAACAAATTTAAAATATCGATTTATTAAATTAAATTCTACGAATGGCAAAATATGAATGCATTTTGAAATTGATATTTCCTCTAGTTTTCTCAAAAATAACTTTGAAATATTGATTTTACAATTATTGTGGTATTAAATATTAAAGAAAATGAGAGAAAATATCAATTTAAAAATATCGTTCTATGAAATAAAATTTTACAAAAGGTGAAATGGGAACGATATTTGAAATTGTTTTTTTCTTTTGTCAACAACTTATATTTTCTAATAAAAAAGGCGCCTAATGAAATTAATTTCAGTGTCACAATGATGATTTCCCGAAAAATTCTTCGACATCTCGATCGTGGTATGTTCTTTATCTCCAACGTCCTTATTTATAGAAGTTGTTTATATTGTTATCCCCTGATAGATTATCAGAGAGGCAAGTAACTGTATAAATAAATACGGAGTCGTTTCCTTCAAACAGGCGTGGACCCAAAACATCTCTCTACATTGTTAGCGTTGAATACTAATATTTATATTATTTATTATCTTCCTGCTTGATTCCATTCCCGTATACTCGGGAAAAGATGTGGAGAACATGATAGGTAAGTCGTAGGAAGAAGTGGGTTGTTGCACTGAATGTACCTGCCATACCTATGCAGGATGTAAATTAAGTCGTTGGATCATTTTTTGCGTTTAGTGTATCTATTTTGTTATTAGTATTCCTTTTTAGGAGCACCCCGAATGTTGGAAAATCATTTCTTGAGAAATCACATTGATACAATATACTCAGTTTCAACAAAGGACCTGCTCCAAGCTCTAAGATAAATAATAAAAATAAGCTGTAAGTTTCTTGGTTCAAAATGAAGATTGTAATTTCTGCTGAATAAAATGTTGACAATGATTTATTGTGAACCATACTCAAACAAGCACATGAAAAGTTCCACAGTTCCTCCAGAACATCCCACACACAAATATGTGGCATCATGAGAACAAAACTTATAATGCGATAATTATAAGAAGAAAACTTGATGCCCGTTTTGAATATAGGTGTAAGAATTAGCCTCAAGCCAGGAAGACGGCAATGAGTGAGTATAGGCTGGCTTGGAGCATGAAAGATAATATCTCTAATATTTTATCACATTAGATAATTGAAAAACATCTTGCATGCCTCTTTAATTTGGTATCTATGATTCAAATCTCGAAAAGCATATCTTATTTTATCGAGGTGACTTTCGGAAACGTGGACACGATTTTTCTCTTGTACATTTTATTTAGGTTTATTAGTGTCGTTTGACACTGTATTACAGTTTTATTAATCTGTATTTTTAGCCAAGAAGCCAAGAATTATTGGCAAAAAAATTTAAGCATCTAGCATAAGATTTCTTACTGTTTCCTACTAAACCTTTTCACGAAATTTGATTGAGGAACCAAAAAAATTCAAGAAATTAATCTTTCCTTAATCACACTTCTCAGAATGTTATTAATGATTTACCTACATTTCTTGGTTGTTCAATGACAAATTGAAAGCTTCGGAGTGTTCCATTTCATTCATATCGTGTTGAATGCTAATAACCATCGGACAAAATGAAGACAATAATATGAAATATGTAAGTAGAAAGTACCGAACAAATTTCCTTCTTATAGATACTGAAGTCACGACTCTTCCTGTAAACTTATTTGTTGATCACGACTTATCTCGAAGTGTCATGCGACAAAGTACTTTACATTCGTAGAGAGAAAGTTTGATCAAATAAATAAGCCGATATATCCATCTGGTTTCAAAATCACTACATCTCGATATTTATCTATGGACATAAAGAAGAAGATGCTTTTTGCAAGGTTCGATCTCTAACGAAAGCAGGACAGGATTCGGGGTTTCACCGTCTGAAACGTTTAGGAATATCTAAGGAAAAATTTGCCAATGGTCTACACTCTACATGATATGTGCACCAGTTTCTTAATTCAACTTCGTATCCTTAGTGACTCATTATCCTGCTTTACCACTTGAAAAAAAAATGAGATTTCATATAGTTTTATTGAGGCTCATTTTGAAGCCCTGTTTCACGCACCCTGTATAATATTTCCTCATAATTTATACAAGAATCAGTAGCAACGTACTTTTTTTGTTTCACTGTTGCGAAAAGAAAGTCTTACAATGAGGGATTGTGAAAACACTATACTCCATTCACTTTTATTTAATCACATAGGAGGTCATGGTTTCGTTTTCAGGAGTTGGTGCTCCTGATGAAAAGCACAGAACATATGATGAAAAGTCAGTGCGAGCACAGAAAATATCGTTAATGACAAAAAGACGTTGCCAGTTTCTTTGTTTACATCAAAGTAAAAGTATCAAAGATATTCCACATTTTGTTAGGTTTACAAATTGTTCGCAGATTTTTGGTATTTAATCGATATTTGCAGGTGAGTTTTTCGTCGAACATCCAAGATTAACTAACGTATGTTTATTGTTTTTAGCACCAGTTTGGAGCGTGAGGACGATTTTCAAGACCAGGACGAATGTTTATATTTCGAGGTTAAAGGAGTACACGGGAATTTCGTTGAAAAAGCTGTTATTTGGACAGATATCGCAGTAGATGGATCGGATGAAGCCTCGAGAGGTCGATTATGATGATATTTTTCAGGTTTTCCAAGAAATTTGGCGATATCTGAGCCAGATTTGCAAAAGTTAGGTACCTCACTAATGAGGTGGAACTTAGACCTAATTCTCCAATAAGAAACGACTTTCAAAGGTCGAGATGGTGATGAATGTATTCTTTAGATGTTGTTTGAACAAACGCAGCCGAATTTTATACCCCAACATTGATTTTAAGAAAGTTATCAACAAAATAAAATTGACATTATTCTTGATTCTTGTAATTACCCATCCATTCATCTTATATCTTTGGGTTGATTTTTCTGTGAATTCTTGATTAGAATCAACAATTGATGTCGTCAAGTCTTGAACTTTCAGTTCAAGAGGATAATAAACATTAAATCTTCACAAGCATGCATATGAAAATTATGTGAGAGCAATGCAATTTTCTTGCAGGGCGAAAAATAATATATTTCAACAGTGATCTCTTGTACTTTTTATGCAAATAACTCGAAAAATCCTTTCTATCAATTCATATAAACGTTAATTATTTTCGTCCATCACATCTTTTCCAATTCATTCATTTTCCGAATAAAATCACATTCTGAGAAATACGCTAAGAATGTAGAAAGGGCAACATAGTGTTGACTTGGAACATAAAAATATTTTGAAAAACGTCATAACTTCGATACAGAGTGGAATGTGTCAAATTTCCAAGGCCAGAGTTGTGATTTTATAATTGTGAATGGAGTATACTTTTTGACACTCTTTCTATCAACAAATTTGACTATCAGGATATAACTCAACAATCGTTTGAAGTGGTTGAGCATATCATACATCAAATCAGTGCAGAATCAAACGGAAAATTCAAATATGTATGTATAAATAAAAAGGGTGTTACATTTGAAATAACGATGTTCACATTCGTTTCCGGTAAAACCGGAAGTAGATTCCGCTGGAAAATATTTTACAATTTAAGTTCATGTACTCTAAAACAAAAATACGCAATCTTGAATTTGTATCGAAATTTCAGGCCAGTGTATTGATTATATAACAATGAGTACTAGCACTAAAAAAAACTGTTTACAATTGTAACTGTTGTGATTCAATTGCTCTTCAAGGAAAAATTAAAACAGTTCTAAACGTTTTCATAAATTTCCTAGGAAAGATGCCTCAACACTGTAGATATATCACTAATGCCTCGGGTATATTGAAAAAATTGGACCGAAGAGAAGCATGGATAAGTGAACTATAGATGGAGAATCTTGCCACAAAGAATTTTGTTAAGGTGGGCGTTCAATGTAGTGTGTTTTTATTTCAAGTTGCATTTGAAAATTTTGCGGGTAGACTCAGAAAGGATTGGAGTTCTTAATGAAATAATTTAAATCGATTTCATTTCGAAAGTTCATTTTTTTTCTTTCAAAAATAGAGGAAAATAAGCCAACTCATGCTTCTGTTTTATTTCAAACGAAAGACCCATGAAAATAGTTCAGCTTCCGATTAAAAGTGAATCTATAGATAATTTCGTTCAGAAAAACAACATGAAATACGTAATTGGCAGAGAATGGCCAATTTCAAATATATGGCGGGAAAAAGTTCCTGCTTTACCCACAAATTCACTCGTTTCATAGTTCAGTGATTTTCGGATAGAGATATTCATAGAACTTGATAGTGATAATGTATGTTCTATGGAGATATTCCATAAAATGGACGGTGGCGCCTCTATCGGATGAGTTTTCCTACGCGCTCTGAACGGCGACCTTAAGAGGTTCCCAATCTGTGAACAATATTTTAGGGAATAAATTGAATATTTAGCAAATTTAATATTTTAGAAGATTGTATTCAGTGGCCAAGTTCTGAGGTTGAATTGATGAATTTACCGCTTAACATTTTGGGAATATTCAAGTAATATGTACTTGATTAGAAGGAAATACCACACATAGATATTCATGTTTGTCATGTCGCATCAGAACTTATTCACATTCTGATCATAGTTTAGGCAGATGTGAATCTTTTTGTGTTGCTATTTTATAGTATATTTCCATGAAAATAAAGAACATTCAAAACAATAATTTATTTACATAATTTTCATCGTATACCTCGTGAATTGTCGATCCAATCAGAAGGGAAAATGCCAATCTGTACTTCAAAATTTTATCAACTCGACACTGCACTGTCAATAATACATTACTGAAATTCTTCACATTATCATCACGAGATCAAAGAAAAACACTTAAAATAATCAATACATATCAAAAGAAAAGATTACTCATTTTCCTCAATCATCGGTGGTTGAAATCGCCAATACTCAAGAATCAGTTTGCCGAAATCTAGAATTTCCGGAAAATTATTTCCTCACGTATGGTTTAGTGCGACTGCGTCAATTTTTTAGCCAGCTATTTGTAATTTGGATCAGAATGTAGGTTCTAGATGAACAATAGGGATATTTACTATTTTTGGGAAATGAATTTAATTTGTAGATAAGCCCTATACAAACACGAAAAAAATATTTTCATGGAAAAAATATAGCAAATAGGTACCAATAAAAAATGCGTAAATAAAAATAGTTTTCAAAATTCCCGCTGAAACGAAGTGATTTTGATGACGTCACTATACGGTAAACAAACTTCGCCTTCTGTCAAAGCGAACTGATCTCGTGTGATTTCTTGCGAACGAATCGTTTGCGTAATATCAAATAATCGTGAAATAGTTCGCTGGTGATACGTTCTACTCTCTTCTGTTCTCCGTAAGTTCGTACTCGTGATGACAGTAAGGTTATAGGTTAGCTTGTTTACAGAACAGTGACGTCACGTATTCTCATTCGTGTTTGCAGTCACGTGATAAACGGTAATAGATTACACATTTTAAATCGATTTAATTTAATTCAATGAGAGTAATTAGATCACTAAAATATTATTATACTATTTCAAAAACTACCTTCAATGTGGAAAACCTCAATTTAAATGAATTTGTAACATGTGTCCACATCACTATTATGCTACTTTTCACATTAATCGTCATTTATCATATTTTTACCGAAATATCGAAAAACAGAAATTCAAATATTTTCATGCGTTATCTTCATAACACATTTATGCTTAACTCATGAAGACTCAGAACCTTTTGGTTCGGTAAAGAAAATAATGACTTCTTATCCAACCAATAGCCACATTGTTCCTCGGTTCATCACCAATTTCTCTAACGTCTGTGAAGTTTTTCTCACGGTAATCGAATCTCATTGATTACGGCGATTCCGAGTAATTAATGTCATTGTCCGTATCTCAGTAGGCCAGACTGAAGACTAGGCATGGCCACCTACGCCCAGTTTAAGCTCGGCTTCAAGTTGTGATTTCTCGGACTCGAATTGCTTCACTCACAGTGCAGCAGAACTGGCCACGAATTCCTTCATCTGATTCCAATGAACTTGTGTTGAAACTGGAAATTATATACGAGGGATAGCCGAAATGCAGATGGAATGAACATTCACATCGAATATTCGATGAAAAAAAAAGGCTCGTATAAAAGCCCAAGGAATGAAGAATAAAACTGAATTATCCGGGTAACTTTGATACTAGAACCTGCTAGAACTTTACTGTGACCAGGTATTTAATTCACACAAAAATAACGCCCATGAAACCTAGATAAATAAACTTTTATATCGAAAATTCACACGAACGATTTCACCATGGAAATTCCAATCCACCCATTTTGAAATATTGCGACAAAGATTCCATTAATCCCGAACCCTGTCAAATTCCAACTTCCTGCTGCGACTTCTCGCTACGACAAAAGAACGCACCATCGGCAAAGTCCTTTTAAAAACATCCTCAACCTCCAAGGGCGTAAATGCCACCATTTCCTCGACTTGTGTGTCCCGTACAAAAACCTTTGAATTGAAACATTCAAAGCGATCTCTTTGCGAGGCTAAAACACGGCCAAATAGCGTACTCTGCCAGTTATTGTGTTCTCGGCAGTCCATCTGAATGGCTTCGGTGGCGCCACCGTGCCAAGGACCACAAAGGACCGTCGAAAACCCTCCAAACGATCGCCCGAGGCTTGTCAAAGAGTCCTGCCCTGGGAGCGCGGCGAGGCGAGTTGAAAGATCGGCGGTGTTTTGCGGCATACGGCCTTTTTCATGCCTTTACCGTCTTTACACCTTTCTGTCCGCTACCCCAACGGTAAAAGGATACACAATTGGTTGGGAATTCTCATTTCGCGTAATAAGATATAGGAATTTGTTTTTGGGGTCACAAGCTTCTCATCTATGGTTATCTAAAAGAGTGTAGAACACACGATTTCTCAGACTTCGGAAAAGCACAGAGCCCACTGATTTTTGAAAAAGAATTGGGCCAGGTACGTTCCTCATACGATTCTCTGCAAAGACCTCAAAGTTCATATTACTCGATTGAAATTGAGTAAATACATTTAGGGAATACTCAAGTACTAACCTCATTTGGATAAGACTGTTAAAAACACGATATTTCTTAACAAAAACACTTGGTTTTGTCCGATTATTTCTGCAATTAAAAAGTCATATTTCTCTCAGTAAAAAAAGTTCCTTCCTCGATTTTCTGGAAGAATAGTTTATAAACACTTGTTCATATTTTCCTCGATATCCCAAAAATATCTTATAGAGAAAGGTTTTCCACTCAATTTGAGATCAATCTACCTAACCATTTTGCATATAAAACAATAATCTTCGGTGAATATTTCACAGAAATTTCGATGTGTACGTTGCCAGCTTCGCCAATATTCCAGAAATTACGCAAGATCTATGAATCGATCCATCTCAAACGTCAGTGTCTGTGTACGACGCATGCGTATAGCGACAACCGGCGCGATCTGTAAGTGTAAACAAATGTGGAGGAAATCTTTTGTAGAGCTATGTTGTTATTGAAGGAGAAGTGATTATTTCAAGTGTTTTATCGATTTTGTGATGATTATGTGGAGGCTTTCAGTGAATTAATGTTATATTAACCGTGTAGTGTCGAGTTTATAAAATTCCAAGAGGATGTGATATAGATAGAGAGATCGCCACAGATTATTCAGTGCTAAGTATTATTTGATTTTTCATTCATTTCAATTTAATACGTGGTTTGTATCGACATTCATCATTCATATATCTGAGTTTTGTATTTTAATGATTTCTATTTTTTATATGGACCGGTAACAATAAATTTTTAACAGAAACTGTGCGTTTTAAAAGTATAATTTCATGCTCCTTGGTTTTCAATTTCATCTCCCGTTATTACACATCAAACATTTTCCCATCATAGAGATTTTAGTACTAACTAGGTCAGTGAATTCCAAATGGAAATTCGACAAAATTGTTACCTTGTACTGAGATCAGGGAAATATCAATTTAAAATCCAGGGCATCCAAGATTGTTCTTGAGATTTTTTATTTTTTGGTAAACGAATTTATATGATAACATTGGGAATAACTCGAAAACGACACGTTAAACTAAAAAAACATAGGAATACTTTTATTTTCTAAAATGATTCATTCTTTCGAAAATATGAACTTTCCATCTTTTTCTAGTAGTTTTATAGTATTTTTGCGTGGGTTTGTGAGTCGGCTACGCTGTGACTTTTATACCAGGAGAAATAACGAAGTTTTGATTGAGTAATATGCACGATGAATAGAGTGAACAATCAACCAATCTGTTCATTTGAAATAATAATTCCGAAGATATGAAATGAAAAGTAAGTGTTTTTTAATGGATTTTCGACACCCTTTATCTTTCAAAACGAAACAGAATTTTGAGAAATGGTATAGGAAAAAAGTTTGTCGTTTTATGGGAAGAATCTACAGTTGAAATATACAGGGTGAGTCTTCGACTTGTATATATATTTTAACTGTATATTCCTCTCATCAAACGAAACACTTTTTCCTATACCATTTTTCAAAATTCGGGTTGGTTTGGGAGATACAGGGTGTCGAAAATCCATGAAAAAAACACTTTTCTGTTCATATCTTCGGAACTGAATTTTGGTTGAGTTTTTACTCTATTTATGGTGCATATTCCTCAATCGAAACCTATTCAATATCTTTACTAGTATAAAAGTTACAGGGTAGTCGACTCATCAATACACGCTAAAACACCATAAAACCACTTTAAAAAGATAAACGGTTCATATTTTCGAAAGAATCAATCATTTAAGAAACTGAAAGTATTCCAATTTTTTTCAATAAAACGCGTCGTTTTCGAGTTATTTCCAATTTTACCCGGAGAAGTTTGACGAAAAAATCATTAACTCCAAGAATAATCTGAATGCGTCTCTGAATTAAATATCATCGAATATTATTCCTTCTCTGGTCTTTAAACGAGTTTACAATGTTGTCACAATATTTATCAACTTTGTCGAGATATTTTAATAATAAAATCCCACAAATGTGGGAGATAAAATTGAACACCATGGAGGATTTAATACGCACAGTTTCTATTGAAAATTCATAGTTACCGGTCCATATTGAAGTTAAATGTCGATGAAATACAAAATTCGGATATGAATGATGATCTCTATACAAACTACTTATTAAATTGAAATTAATGAAAAATAATACGATACCTGATAATCTGTGGCGATGTTTCTATCTAAACAACATCCTCTTGGAATTTTATAAACTCGACACGGTTGGAATTATATTAATTCACTTCACATAATAATCACATTAGAACAATAAGTCACTGAATGTATTCAGATTATTCAGAACTTCACATAATGTTTACAGTTTGTTCAGAGACTCTGGTTTGTTATTGTCTGACTTTGGCCTCCAGATAACCATACTTCGCTTTTCGCTCTACGCATGCGTGGTGGCAAAGTCGATTTATGATGGAAACGGCAGAATTCATAGATATTTATACCACGGTACACAAATGTATCGTGATTTATACTATTACTGCGTTCGTTATTACCAATCCGGAGAGAAAACGGACACAGAACATCTAATAAATACGGATTTCTCTATCTCCTCTCCTTCAGCCAGAGAGAGAAAGATCCGAATTATTGGATGTTCTGTGTCCGATCTATCTCCGGAAGGGAATAGCGAATGCGCCTTATGTTTCGTAAAAATCCTTAACCTCAATGAAAATATCAGCAAGCATCTTCTTGAAATTTTTGTGCAAAAATTCACAGAATCGATACAAATTAGATTAGGTTAGGTTGTTTAATAATAAATCTGAATGAAAAGTCTCTCTTCATGATATTGTTTGGGAATTTCGAGGAAAATATGAACAAGTTATTAGTGTTTACAAACTAATCTGCAGAAAAATCGAAGAAGGAACTTATTTTGGTGGAATAAATGTGGCTTTTTAGTTGCAGATATAATCCGATGAAACTAACTGTTTTTGTTGAAATTATCGTGTTTGCAACATTTTTATTCCAATAAGGTTAGTACTTGACTACTTGAGTATTCTCTAATTTGGGCCTTTATGTATAAACTCAATTTCTATCGAGAAATATGAATCATTTTCACAGTATCATTTCAGGGACGTATTTAGCCCAATGTTTTTTTTTCAAATGGCTATATCTTTTTACAGAGCCGAATTCGGAAAAATGGAAAATGAAAAAAAGGTTTCTTTTGGCCTCAAGAATCTTCAGTTAAAATATATGTACAAGTCAAAGACTCACCTTGTATGTACAAATCACTCTGTGTCGATTGAGAGTTTATCAGTTTGTTGTAATTCTTTGGAATAAACTAATTAACACATCCCCTGATAACGATTATACGTTTTAACTTTTTCTTCAATCTATTAAGAGTGTTTTAAACTGGTTGTACTTTTTCGGTGGTATTTCAGTAATTGCATTTGTCGCTTTCACTGTAATTTCTGGGGGTGAAAATTCTTCGTTGCTAAATATTTCTTTACAACTTTTCAAACAATTTTCTGGATTTGGCAGACAAAAGATCCTCCCTCGTAACTCGTTTTCATAACGGTTGCAATATTTCTTGAGGAGATTAATTTTGATGACTTCCAATTGCTGAACTCTAGGAAAAACAACAAGTTTCACAAAAGCTGTAGTAGGTACTGATGACGCTGGCTTTCATACTTAGTCACTAGAAATTATGCCCGAATGCACATCACAAAGCGAAGATTAGTGTTTAAGCCTTGCTTGAAGCTATTATTTTTATGGCTTTAAGCTAAGCATGGTTTTGAATGCGGATAATGCTCTAAGTGGTAAGAAGCAGCAGTACCTACTGTTCAGAAATTTCGCAACACAACCGATCATCTGGTTGATCATCACTTGACTAATATTCTGTGATCGAATGTTTGCTCCAGAGCTCCACTACCCAAGTCAATGCTTTACTCGTTTTTTCTACTCCAGTAGAAAGCGTTTCGTACAAGGGAAATATAAATATTCTTCACTCTACTAACTTCCCGAAATTTTCCATTCGTGACGCCACTGATCATGGAATTTAAATTGGAGTGAAATAAAAAATGTCACGAAAGTCCCCGAAAGATCCAATCTTCGGAGCGTTCACCTCGGAATCCGCCATCTGCGAAATCCACGCTGGAGAATTAGACGGGGGGTATCAAATGATTTGTCGTCCCCTGGATCGTATTCGCAGCCTTCGTCGACGCCTCGGAAAGCTCATTCGCAGCGTCGTTTCCGTACAGAAAACGGAAACGTGATGGATTTCCGTAGATATCCAAATCTACTTGATCCAATGAAAACAACTTGACTAATTACCGGGGGTTAACTTCGCAGTTTAAACGGATGAATTCCTGCTCATAAACATGCCGAGATGCAGGCACTCGTTAACGAGGGGTATTTTTACGAATGTAGAGCAGTGGAGGTTGATATTCTCTCTATTAGGCTACGAGACGAGTTTTTTATTTTCGTCGTGATTGATACTTCCGTGTTACTAATTTGTTAGTTAGAAATTTGAAGAGGAAGAAAGATTGTTGGCACTTTCTTTTTTTCTATTTCAAAACAAAGGAATTTTGTCCCTAACAAGGTCTCTTCAATCATGACATTTTAATGATGAAGAAATGTTTCATCTGCCTACAGTTTTATTCGTAACTAGTTTCGCTCTTAAGACCACTACAAAGGAAAAAAATATACGACTACTATCAGATCATGATTTGTAATCCATGATGATGGACGATTTCTTGGACAGTTGTCAATTCTTTTGAAAGCTGTCAAAAATATTTTTTATTAAATCAAGCATTTATCTGAATGAATATTGGCAATATGTGAAAGCTCAGATTGTTTTTAAGGCAATTTTTGAAGATGAAGGTGTTTTTTTTGAGTGATAGAACTTCAAATTGAAATAAAACACATTTAAACTAAGATTGAAGCCAATCTTTTTTTATTTGAAGGATATTTTTATGACATTTATGTTTTGAAAATAATTTCCGGCTTATGTCCACCAGGACTATCTCTGAGAAACCGCATTCGACCAGACCAATTTTGGACAACTCTCTCAAGTAATTCAGGCCTTATTTCAGCAATAATACGTGTTATGTTGGCTTCCAGAGCGTCTATTGTTTCTGTTTTATCAGAATAAACCAATGACTTGACAGAACCTTAAAGAAAATCTATTGGAGTTATGTCGCATGATCTTGGAGGCCAATTGATAGGGATGTTGACTGTTTTTTGGAAATTATTTTAAATTGTAGATAAGCCCTATACAAACACGAAAAAATATGGCAAATACCAATAAAAAAAGCGTAAATAAAATAGTTTTCAAATTTCCCGCTGAAACGCTTCATACTGTCACCAAACGGTAAACAGACTTCGCCTTCTGTCAAAGCGAACTGATCTTGTGTGATTTCTTGCGACCAAATCGTTTTCGTAATAACAAATAATAGGTTAGGTTATAGGTTAGCTTGTTTACGGAACAGTGACGTCACATATTCTATTGGTGTTTGCAGCCACGTGATAATCGGTTATAGATAACACAATTTAAATCAATTGTATTTATTTTGATGAGAGTAATTAGATCACTAAAATATTTTTTTAGTATTTTAATAACTACCTTCAATGTGGAAAATCTCAATTTGTAACATGTATCAATATCCCTATTGGACCATTTCTCAAAATTAAGTAATCGCCAAATCTTTCTTTCAATAAATCAATTGTTACGGTAGCAGCATGAGGTGTAGCACCATATTGTTGGAACCAAACACTTCTGGGTCGATACCATTCAAATTCTCAAACGAATAATCATTGATCATCGATCTGTAACGAGCACCATTCACTGTAACATTAGCTCCAGCATCGTTCTTAAAGAAATTTGGACCGATGATGCCTCCAGCATGTAAAGCACACCATACAGTGCATTTTTCAGGATGCAATGGAACATGCAGAACTTTTTGAGGATTTTCTCACTCCATATACGGCAATTTTGCTCGTTTACGTAGCCGTTGAACCTGAAATGAGCTTCATCACTAAACACAATGTTTCGATAAAAAAGTGAATCAACTTCAAGCTGTTCTAGGACCCAATCTGCAAACAAACGACGCCTATTATGCTCAAGTGGATTTAGTTCTCGAACCAATTGGATCTTGTTTGGGTGAAGACCAAGATCTTTACGCAAAATTTTCTATGTAGTTGATGCAAATAGTCCAATTTGTTGTGAACGTCGACGAATAGACAAATCTGGCTCTTCATTAATACTATCACTCACAGCAGCGATATTTTCCTCTGTACGTACAGTTCTTTGTCTTGTTGTTTTTGCATCGAGTAGAGAAAATGTTGTCCGAAATCTATCGATAGTTCGACGAATAAGCTGCTCTGATGCACGATTTCGTAAACCATAAATTTCCCGGAATGCTCTATGAGTTTGGCGAATAGAACACTGATTTTGAAAATAAATTTCAACAATTTGTAAACGTTGTCGCGGCGTGAGTCTTTCCATGTTAATTTCTCAATGCTTACTGAACAGAAATGTCAAAACAACATGGCTTCTACCTTCTGTCAAATCACTGTTATCCCTATCGAAAATTCTATCACTCTGAAAAAAAACACTCGATAGTATCAGCCATCATTACAATTTATGATAGTCCTTTTCATGAGACATTATTCAGAAAAAGTCCAACTAGAGTTTAATTTTGAACCAAAATTCCATCAAATCCTAATCCGAATTGATTTTTACATCAATGATTTGTGTTCATCTTAGATCTTACAATGTCGTCAGCTCCAAGCTTATTAATTGGAGACATCCATAAGTGTAGCTACCAGTCCTCCAGCTTATTCGTCTTCCACGTAAAACGAGTATATAATTAACAAAAAACATGAACGAGATATCTTCAGAAATGCCAACAAGTTGCGAGGACCTTAAAAACCGCACTTGAATACCGGCTATATCTCTAAAACCGCATGAATATATGCAAAGGAGATGCAGGAACGGGTCGGGTGGCAAGCTTATGATGATATTAATATTATGGCGAGCTCGTTTGAATGTGATATTTAACGAAGAAGGAGGCCGTTAATGTGCTGTCTAATCGATTTCACTGTTTTATGCGAATAATGCTAGATATGCGTGTCTCCACCTGATGCATAATAAATTTTCAGGTCTGGGAGATTGCGGCCATTATAGACCTTCAGTTGGTCGTTAGAGGCACCGGCAAACGAAATCTGTTGACAAAAGGAGGAATGAGACCAATACGCAAATACGTTCTTGGACTTTCCTGGGGTTATTCTCATTTCCTTCCCCAACCTAAACAAATTATTATATTGAAATTTTATTCAATTGAAAATTTATAACACTGTGGGGGATATCGACTTACATCATTAGTCACTCTGTAGTTGCCAACAATCGAGGTTGTTGGAATTTCAAATTTTTTCTTAACCTCTCCGAAGTCATAGAGAGAACCACCCAATATTTTCATATTTTGTCAATTTCGGTTATACCGGAGTTGCTCTAAGTTCGTTTCTTCAAAGGCATGCTGAATAAATTATAATATTTCTGGATTCTCAATGGAATTCCAATGTGACTTTGATCATATGACTTTACTTGTATATACAAATATTCTCTACTAGCTGGCCTGGCGAACTTTGTTTCGCCTAAATGATACCTATACCGTAGCCATCTTTATCTTGAGAAGGCCGTGCCTATACCTACTGTGGATTTCACAAATCGTAATCACCAGTGATCGGAGATCAACGGCTTGGTTAGATTTCTGAACTGTCAAATCGAGTTGATTCTAGATCAAGCTCCGATCACCGGTGATATGCTTTGTGAAACCCCCGTTAAAGTTGTTTATACAATGGTAAGTTTATACTTACCATTGCTATTTTTTCAAGCAGGAGATAAATTAGGCATAATAAAAGTTCTGTCAAATGTCATCTGTCAAGTCATCTGTCTACTGACAAATGTCATCTGTCAACTGTCATATTTTCCATGGATATGAGCTGTCACACAAAACAGAAATACAAAAATAATATGTCAATTACTAATTATGGTCAAATTTGAATTCAGATATTTCCGCAAATATATTTATTATCCAAACATAAATCAAAAACATTTCAGAAATATAGAGAAAAGATGAAAATGGACAACTCACGATTGATGCTGATCGTCACAATCCGATTTACTTTACATTCCGGTAAAAATTCACTGTTCCACCAACTCGAGATCTTTACCCGCTTTTGATCTGATAATAGCCTTCCATGTTATTATAAGTTCTATGCAAATTACACAATAATTGTATACATCGCCATCTAGTCTACTTTTTGTCAGGCAACCCAAAATACATTCATACATCATAATTAAAAATTGTTAAACATGATATTATTATAAAATTATTCTATGATATGTTATTTACCCGTTATTTCTGATTGAATTTTTAAATTTTCGATTTACTCGATATAACTTAACTTTTTGTCCAAATGTCAAAATCTATATAAGTACTCTATGATTGCTCGATTGGTCGTAAGAAAAAGGAATGCCTTTTTTTCTTTTCTGTAGGATTTTTTGGGAATATTTTGTTATATAAACCTTGCCCTAACAATAATAAACACAAAAAAAAAGAATTGTCCAATTTGGTGCGATCGTTTGAACAATGAAGCATTTTGAAGTAAACCATAGATCCTTTTTTATTAATATAGATTCTGAATATTCGGCATGTTTTGTGAATTCTCAGTTGCATAAAAAATGACAAAATCTTGTAGAACTAGAACAAAAAATCAAACCAATGATTCAGAAACCATAATATTGGCGAAGTTATACAGGCTGACCAGATATCGATGGTTTAGTACTACAACTCCTAAACTATAAAGTAATATAGTAAGATACATGTCATGTTCTCTTTTTTCGAGATACAGAAATTGCTGAAAACCCCAAGTTGCTATGGCGTCTGGTTTCCGAGCTACAGGACGATTTTGTCATTTGGTCCATTTTTATAATTGACTATAGTCGATTTCAAGCGGATAACCTGGTCCTAAGTGGTAATTACCAAAGATAACCAACTTCATTTAAGCGCTTTTGGTCCTTGTTGGTTATAATCATGTGACGTCATGAATTAGCCCTTCAACGTCATCGGTTGGACCGCAGATGACCGTACTTGAGAGCTGGGTTAAGATTCTGGTTATAAGAAGTGAGGTTGAATAGGATTGATTTTCGCGCGATTCCTGAAGGGCTATAACCAAGGGCAATACCAGAGATAACCGCGGTTATTACTGGTTATCCACTTGAAACCAGTAATAATGCGTGTAAATCTATCCTATTTAACCTCACTTCTTATAAACCAGCTCTCAAGTGCGGTTATCTGCGTCCCCTGAAAGAAAAAATGAATTAAATTTGCCTTTTCTTTTCATCCCAAAATTTCACATTTTGAACGACCTTGGACCATGACCATGGTTTGCCCCCCCCCCCTGTTATAAATCCTGGCTACGCCCATGGAGCTTGAATGAAGTTGGTTATCTTTGGTAATTATCACTTAGGACCAGGTTATCCGCTTGAAATCGACTTACAACTTCCATATTATAGGATCTATGCTCTCGAAATGAACACATCTTTAGGGCACTTTTTAACTGCTTCTCAGCGGTGCTATTGGAATTTTTGTATCTGCTCAAATTCCGAAGCTATAACAATTTTTTTTTTCAAATGGGATCCATAATGGCAAATGATATTTCCGAATTGATCTTTCTTCAACGATTTCAAAAATATATATGTATCATGATATACTTCCGAGTTCACTATATATCGAAAATTTCGAAAAAACACTTTTCGTTCAACAAAATCCAAGCAGGCGGAATTCACTTCCTTCAAAACTGAGGCGGCCATAGAATTTCATGGCTTATTTATTTTCACTTGCTAAATTCAATTCACTTTCATCATTGTTGTATCGTCTGGCGCTTCTAAAATTCTTATTTATCATTAAAATATGAAATTCATGCATTTCCTAGAATGGACAACGATTTGAACATTCGTTGTGAATACAATTATCTTCAAATAAACCTATATTTTTCCCCCTCATGGAAACATTCATTACTGTTTTCAACGGGTTACATAAAACATTATGTTATTGTCATCATCAAATCATCTAAGTATTCAAATGCTTTCCATTTTTCAATTCAGCTCTATTGGCAGCTTACAATAATTATGAGATATCGAATTATATGACCTCATAAGAACTTTAGAAGCGCCAGACGATACAACAATGATGAAAGTGAATTGAATTTGGCAAGTGAAAATAAATAAGCTATGAAATTCTACGGCCGCCTCAGTTTTGAAGAAAGTGAATTCCGCCTGCTTGGATTTTGTTAAACGAAAAGTGTTTTTTCGAAATTTTCGATACATAGTGAACTCGGAAGTATATCATGATACATTGTATATTTTTGAAAGCGTTGGAGAAAGATCAGTTTGGAAATATCATTTCCCACTATGGTTTCCATTTGAAAAAAAAATTGTTATAGTTCCGAAATTTGAGCAGAATAGATACAAAAAATCCAATAGTACCGATGAAAAGCAGTAAAAAAAGTACCCCAAAGATGTGTTCATTTCGAGAGCGTATATCCTATAATACGGAAGTTATAGAATTATAAAAATGGACCAAATAACAAAATCACCCTGTAGCTCGGAAACTAGACGCCTTAGCAACTTGGATTTTTCAGCAATTTATGTTTCTCGAAAAAAGAGAGCATGACATGACTATAACTTTTTCTCAATCTCTTATAGTTTAAGAGATGTAGTACTAACGGCCGTATTCGCCGTATACTATTAAACCAAGCTTAAAGCTTAAGCTCGCTTAACTTTATGAATTTGTATGCTCCGTATCCATGAACGTCTTTAGGCTGGCTTAACTCTAAGCGGCCATATTCGGCAGCTTTATATTTTAAGCCAGGCTTATGCTGACATCATAACGCCACTTTTTTGATATTGTCAAAAATATAAATATTAGTATTTGCCCTTTTGGTATTAGGAGGTGAAGAAGTATACCAATGATGGAATCAGAAGATGAAATCCTTCTGGAAGATGATAATGGCATATTAGAAGTTATTGATTTCGGATTTCCACGAAAAATTTTCTGGAGGCCCAACTATTTCGAGGAGATGGATGATATGGCCTTTAATAGAAGATTCCGACTGACAGAGTCTACAACACTATAAGTGCTGGAGCTCTTAGAAGCTGCTTCAGAATTCGAAAACGAATTGTATAAAAAACATTGATATCTTTTACCTTCTTTAATCAATACAATGCATAAAGACAAAACACAATATCACTAGAGTAATGAACAATGGCCTTCCCCCACCTCCAGTGTGCCTGAATATGGAGGAATTGGAATATTGAGTCCAACAAGGAGACATACCCCGATTAATCCTCAGAAAAATTTATTGCATCATTTTAGAAATTTTATTATAGACAATTACTTTGGAAATCTGTTATTAAAAGTATTTGAAGTAATAGGTAGTAGTATTTATAAATATAATCATGTTGAAATTCTCAGTGAACATGATTTCCAGTTTCCTAGTCGATCATGGCGATGTCTCCCTTCCAGAGTATGTGTTTTCTGCGCTATTATCGTCTACTATATATTCCACTTCTTCTTCAGCTGGGTCTCTATTCAGACTAGTGCTTTCATCTCCATCATCATCGAATTTGTTCTCAACACCCACCAATATATTTTTATCGATATTCGACATTGAAAGACCGTCAGTCTCGTCCCTTTCTATCTTTGGTAGTGGGCCACCGCCAGTAGTAACTTCCTTCTTTTCTTCCGCCAAGGTTTTCCTAAGCTCCTTTTTCGATCTTCGTAGCATTTCTTCAAAGAAACCATACTGCGAAATATATCACTATACCAGTAGATAAAAATGCGTTGAACTCTTCTGTGATCTGCTGCTAGGTATTTTCCTTTTTCTCTCCAGAAGCCTTATTGGTTTTCTCATCCTCTATTATGGATGATATGATACTACATAACTATATAGATATGTAAATATAAATGAGAACTTTGAAATCGAAATCACGATCCATCAATTTCAATTATGACTTTTCACGTTTGACACGTGAAATATTTTTGAAACGCTTGAAAAAAGCAATGTTGCCCAGTTTTTTTCACGCTTAGCTGAGCCACGTTTATCGTACTGCGGTACATAACGCATAAGTTTAAGCTTGGCTCAAGTTTTAAGCGCGCTTACGGAAGCTTCGCTTAAGGGGGAAAACGGCGAATACGGCCGTAAATCATCGAAATCTGGCCACCCTGTACAAAGCTATCAATTTGAGTAACCTGTATATGATACAAAATACCCAAAATTAACTAAAATGGTAACTCTGTGGACCGACCCGAAGGAATCTGACGAAAAAGTCCAGAAGAATCGCAGCAAAGCTGCGAAAGAATTAGGATTAGAATCAGAATTAGGAAACTAAATTGCAAACACTCCATTGCACATTTTCGAGTTCATCATGACCCTGAGTATTCAGGGTGTATCATAAGAAAATGGAAATATTTCGACTGCACAAAATATTGAGATTGAACCTGAATCCCCCCGATGAAATGTGTCTCCTGTCCGAGATACAGGGTGTTTTATTTCTAAATTTATGAATTTTTCGGGCCCTATATCACAAACCTATTTGACTTATTATTTTCATATTTGGCAGGCAGTGACGGTGCTATAAACCCTACAAAATTGAACATTTCTGTCTACCACCAGAGGCGTACGACACATGCAGAGTGGTTGGAATCTAGCTGGAAAAAACTATAAATATACTGCTCCACAAAAGTTGCGGAATTTCAGGATTTTTGGGGTACAGTTCGGGAGACATTTGTTTCAATGGACTTACAGAATTGTTGGAGCTTGATGCTATTATGAATGGGCAGATTCACATAGAGCAATGGCCGATGGGATGTGGACGCTAACGTCACACTGATTAGTAATAGGTATGAGCTCTTGATTTCAGGGTTTCAGAAACATCAAAATTGCATAATATTGGTCATTCCAGCTCAAAGGTTGCTACTGTTGAATTTCAGTTGTCGACACGGTCTTCTAAAGTGAAATATGATCTTCACAGTCGATTTGTGGAATACTTATCGTTGGTTTACACAAACGTTTCACTCAGTCCTCTGATTTTCCTTCGAAAATTATAACAATAAAATCATATCTCAAGTGGAGAAAGACGCTTTGAAGGCACTGAAATGTTCCATTTAAGCGTTGATTGATGGTGACATGTTCATAATCTTTTGTTGCAGCGAATAAAAGAAGTTGAGGAGCGTTCAGCTCGGGATCGAGCCGGATCATAGGAAGTTGGCAAACTTGCCTCTACTCTAGTAGGTACATATTTCTCGCAAATACATTCTTGCAACCAAATTGGGCGCAGTGTTTCCTTTGTTAGAAGTCGTGTTGTCGAACATTCAAGTCTTGTGCATTGTTTATTATTCCTAACATGCCCGGTAAAATGTCATTTTACCTGTTTTATTAGTTCTGCCCGTGGTGCAAGATCCATAAAGATTATTTCTCACTTTTATGGTAGCGGTCGTTTCGTGGAAGAAATCTTAATTCGTAGGAAATGGCCAACTTCGCCGCCAGTGGGCGAGGAGGCTTTTGTGAGGAGATTGAGCGACAGATTTCGCTCCTGTTTGGGCTTGTCGAACACGGTTTCTGTTTACATAGATAGAAAAGGACTGATGATCCAGATATCAAATGGGTCATTGTTTATGTCCTCTCTGAATTCTTATTTCAACCCGGCTGTGTCAGAAGGAGATTTAATGTGTTTTTCCTAATTTTGAGTGTTTTACTTGGAAAAAATCCTAAAGTTCTTAAAAATCACCCCAAGAAAACCAATGAAACGGTGGCATTAGATTATTAGAAGCGTCAACATCACCATCCAACTCAATCCACAAAACACGTATACTCCATTCACTTTCACATAGGAGGTCATGGTTTCGTTTTCAGGAGTTGGTGTACCTGATGAAAAGTTAGTGCGCGCACAGAAAATATCGTGTTAATGACAAAACTACGTTGCCAGTTTCTCTGTTTACATCTTACAACATCAAAGTAGAAGTATCAAAGATATTCCACATTTGGTTAGGTTTACAAATTGTTCGCAGATTTTTGGTATTTAATCGATATTTGCAGGTGAGTTTTTCGTCGAATATCCAAGATTAACGTATGTTTATTGTTTTCAGCACCAGTTTGGAGCATGAGGACGATTTTCAAGATCAGGACGAATGTTTACATTTCGAGGTTGAAGGGGTACACGGGAATTTCGTTGAAAAAAATGTTATTTGGACAGATATCGCAGTAGATGGATCAGATGGAGCCTCGAAAGGTCGATTAGGATGATATTTTTCAGGTTTTCCAAGAAATTTGGCGATATCTGAGCAGATTTGCAAAAGTTAGGTACCTCACTAATGAGGTGGAACTTAGACCTAATTCTCCTATAAGAAACGCCTTTCAAAGGTCGAGATGGTGAAAAATGTGTTCTTTAGATGTTGTTTGAACAAACGCAGCCGAGTTTCATACCCCAACATTGATTTTAAGAAAGTTATCAACAAAATAAAATTGACATTATGCTTGATCCTTGTAATTACCCATCAATGCATCTTATATCTTTGGGTTGATTTTTTTGAATGAATTCTTGATTAGAATCAACAATTGATGTCGTCAAGTCTTGAACTTTCAGTTAAAGAGGATAATTAACATTAAATCTTCCCAAGCATGCATATGAAAATTATGTGAAAGCAATGCAATTTTCTTCCATGGCGAAAAATAATATATTTCAACAGTGATCTCTTGTACTTTTCATGCAAATAACAAGAAAAGGAATCCTTTCTATCAATTCATATAAACGTTAATTATTTTCGTCCATCACATCTTTTCCAATTCATTCATTTTCCGAATGAATTCACATTCTGAGAAATACGCTAAGAATATAGAAAGGGCAAAATTGTGTTGACTTGGAACATAAAAATATTTTGAAAAACGTCATAACTTCGATACAGAGTGGAATGTGTCAAATTCCCAAGACCAGAGTAGTGATTTTATAATTGTGAATGGAATATAAGTACCTTTTTTTCGGAATTTCCTGTCCCATACGAAGAACCAATCATCATTTCTGTCTCATACACAGATGGAGCTTCATTAAAACCAGTCCGGGCAAGAAGCGAAGAGGCAGAACGAAAGTTATACGTACATACGGCATGGGATCGACCCAGAGGTCGATGCCATAATGGCATTATTACTAATAGAGGGGTAGAAATTCTTCGGCTCCGAACCATTAACCTTTTTCGTCCGCGCTCAGCGGGGACCACACCTGAGCGAGAACCTCCTGTATATACAAGGGCTAATCCCCGGAAAGTGGCCAAGCATTCTTTCCTCTTGACCGCTTTATCACCGTCGCATATCTAGAAGGAATTTCTGAATGGGCGAATAAAGTACCCGAATTTTCAGATTTGTCGTTCGATTATATTGTCACCGTTTTAGATACGCGTCTGTTGCTACCAGGGGGCTCGTTTTATCTGACCAGAGTTGTTGCTGCCAGATCGTTTGGAAGATGGTGATGATTTTTGTCGGTTTCTTGTAGGTTTAGGTATTGTTGGGTAAACTACTTGACGAAAGGGACGGGTATAAATAATAGCAGGCAATCAAATGTTTCCCTTCATGGCAATTATGCAGAGTCTTCCTAAATTGGAGGCACACACGAAGAGGGGAGATTCCTTGCATAATTGAAAAAAAGTCCCATGAACATGGAACCGCAAACATTTTGTTTTTAAGATGCAGGGTTACCCTGTATATGCCAAATTTCAGCTGAGAAAAAAAACTTGGAAATATATCAGACATCAATAAAGTCGGATATATGTATAATTCTTGAGGCAAAAAGGAACCTGTTTTTCATTTTCCGTTTTTCCGAACTCGGCTCTTTTACAAAGATAGAGCCATTTGAAAAAAATTGGGCCGAATCCGTGCCTGATACGATTCTCTGGTATGAACTTTAAAGTTCATATTTCAAGAATGAAATGGAGATAGTACATTTAGGGAATACTCAAGTATCAAGTGATAGAACTTTAAATTGAAACAAACCTATTCATATTAAGATTGAAACCATTTTTTTTTCGAAAGATAATTTTATGATATTTATGTTTTAAAAATAATTTCCGGCATATGTCCACCACAGCTATCTTTGTAGCTAATGCTGCTAATGTCACAGTGAATGGTGCTCGTTACAGATGACCAATGATTATTTGTTTGAAAATTTGAATGGTATCGACCCAGAAGTGTTTAGGTTTCAACAAGATGGTGCTACACCTCATGCTGCTACCGTGACAATTGTTTTAGTGAAAGAAAGATTTGGCGATAACATTATTTCGAGAAATGGTCCAATTAATCGGCCTATGTTGATGAACCTGAAATAATAGACGCTTTGGAAGCCAACATAACTCGTGTTATTGCTAAAATTAAGGACTGAATGATTCGAAAAAGTGGTCCAAAATTGAACTGGTCGAATGCGGTTCTTCAGAGCTAGTCGTGGTAGACATATGCCGGAAATTATTTTCAAAACATAAATGTCATAAAATTATCTCTCAAATAGAAATGGCTTCAATCTTAATTTAAATGTGTTTTATTTGAATTTTAAGTTCTAACACTCTAAAAAAACCGATACTTACATATATTTGTACTGAAGAAACTCTAGGCAAAAAAAACCTTTTTTTCATGTTCCGTTTTTCCGAATTCGGCTCTGTTAAAATTTTGAAAAAAAATGGGCCAAATACGTGCCCGATACGATTCTATGGTATGCACCTGCAAGTTCATATTTCTCGATTGAAATTGAGGGAGTACACTTAGAATACTCAAGTACTAACCTCATTGGAATAAAAATGTTGAAAACACGATATTTCTAAACAAAAACACTTCATCAAGATAAAAACATCTTGTTCGATTATATCTGCAATTAAAAAACCATATTTCTTCCTAAAAAATAAGGTCCTTCTTCGATTTTCCTGAATATTAGTTTGTCACATTAAGAGCTTGTTCATATTTTCCTTAATATTCCAAAAATATCTTACAATTCAGTAAATTCAATTAATTAAATTCATTTTCAATATTTTCTTGAACCCTTGAAGGATGGACACAAATACACACAACAATAGGTAAATTTTTGATAAAAACTGGACGTATAAAATGTATAATTTCGAAAAAATATATGTAGAACTTTCATCAATATCTTCAAGAAATTTCATGCTCTTTAGAATTCAATTTCATTATTGAACATCTCTACCAACAAGCATAGAGATTTTAGTATACAGGGTGGCCATTTGAAAACGAAACAGACGAGATTACAGACGAAATAAATTTTTTCGATAGAAATGCTCGGACAGGTCGATTTCTGTTTCGAGGGGGACAACTTAGGATGTAGGTTACGGACGCATAGCGCTTCAACCCTTGCTGCTACAACCCCCATCCCCAATTTTGGAATAGGGAAGATGGGGTGAGTGATACCTCAATTCAAAGGTATTTTCATACTGATTTCAGCACAGTAATTGTTTTTTCATTTTATGCATTAGTTCTCGAAATTTTCTCAACTAAGTATTTGAAAATGAAGTGGTGTTTTCATGGCACTTGTAGTGTTTTTTTGTGAAAAATCGACATTTTGAGCTTCAAAATAACCATGACTGTGGCTTCCTTCCTCCAATCCACTGACATAGAAATCTTTAATCAAGATGTCGATTTTTCACAAAAAAACACTACAAGTGCCATGAAAACACCACTTCATTTTCAAATACTTAGTTAAGAATATTTCGAGAACTAATGCATAAAATGAAAAAACAATTACTGTGCTGAAATCAGTATGAAAATAACTTTGAATTGAGGTATCACTCACCCCATCTTTCATATTCAAAAATTGGGGGTGGGGGTTGTAGCAGCAAGGGTTGAAGCGCTATGCGTCCGTAACCTACATCTCAAGTTGTCCCCCTCGAAACAGAAATCGACCTGTCCGAGCATTTCTATCGAAAAAATTTATTTCGTCTGTAATCTCGTCTGTTTCGTTTTCAAATGGCCACCCTGTATATTAACCCAGTGAAAACCCAAATGAAAATTCGACAAAGTTGACAAACGTTCTGACAACAATGCTAATTTGAAGTGGGAACAGAGAGTTACTAATTTTCCTGCGATTCGATGATATTTAAAATCCAGGGAAGCATCCAGATTATTCCCGAAATTTTTGATTTTTTTTTTCGTCAAATTTTATCGGATAAAATCAGTGATAACTCAAAAACGACGCGTTTTATTGAAATAACTCAGGATTACTTTTAATTTCTAAAACGATTGTTTCTTTAGAAAATATTAACCGTTTATTTTTTCAAAAAGTTTGATAGTCTTTTTGCGTGGATTTATGAGTCGGCTAGGCTGTAACTTTCATACCGGTAGAAATATTGAATAAGTTTTGATTTGGAAAATTGCGCGATGATCAGAAATTTCAGCATAGTTCATTTCATTTGAGATAACGGTTCCAAAGATATGAAAAAAGTTTTTTTATGGATTTTCGACACACTGTATCTTTCAAACGAAACCGAATTTTGACCAATAGTATATGAATAAAGGGGAATCTACAGTTAAAATATATGAACAAGTAAGAGACTCACCCTGTTTACTAGGTACAATTTAAAGTATACACCATGTGACCACTGTTCCTGTTTTTCTTCAGAATTCTTTTTGGTGAGCTACTGTTAGTTTGAAGAATTGTTAAAAGAAACTTTGTTGCTAAACTGAACTTTATGGTCTCCTGTAGTTTTGTCGTATCTGCTACCGATTTTGTGCAAAAAAATTGAACGATATCTCGAAATTTCAGAAAAATCAAAATTATCATAAAAATCCAGTTAGTGTAAAAAGATATCAAAACTATTTAAGTCTTGGTATCTGGCGGGGCATGACTCGCGGTCCCATGTATATCAGACTTTTTTCTCAGAACTATGCAAGGAACGTCCCCCTTTCGTTTGTACCGCCAATTAAGGAACAGCCTGTATATAATTATAAGTGTTAAATTCACCCCTGGCTACTATTGCATAGCGCATCAACGATTCAACGAAGGATTGTTAATGAGGATTTCTAATTAGGTAAAATTTATCACTTCACCAGTTTCAGTAGAATTCTGAATCAATTTAAAATTTCAGTCCCAGATTGCCCAGATATTTGCAGCCGACCCATCTGGAAAAATCCTATATGCACCAATTTCCCGTTCGAGGAACTTTCCTCGAACACAAACATAATTACCTACAGTCTGGAAAATGTATATACTTGGGAACGGCGGCAAACGATAATGTAGTCGATCTTGCACCCCCACCCAACCCCATTGTATTTTATTCATGTGCACCCCCGACTTCTGGGGACGTTGTACATTTGAACGGTCGGGAAAGTCGCTAGCCGGGGTAATTTATTCCGTTTGGGATATCGATCCGATCGCGAAGAAGCCATTGCGATTTTGGCGGCTCCTTGGTTTCCTTGCGATGCGATGCGGACAAACAATTATTTTGATGCGGTGGAAATATCCAGGTACTTTGGGGGTTTCATCAGTCGAACTTCAAAGGGCTGATTTGTAGTTGGACTGAGGCAGAATTTTTCAGAAGTTACCTTTGATGCATTAATGCCAAAAAACAGGAATTTGAAGAACGAGTTCCTGTGAACTATGGATGGACCTCTAATTTATATGTTTTTATGAATATTTTCTGAACTCGCCTCAAAAATTGAAAAAAAAAATTCCAAGAAAATTTTGGAGGAAATGAAATTCCTAAAATATTATTCAGTTGCTTTGCTTCAGCGGTATTGAAACCATATTTTCATGTTTCCCGAAAGAAATTATTTGTGAATGACTAACGTTTCTACAATATTTGTTTGAAGAAATCACTAATACTCACACTTTTTCCCTGGGCAGAGCATTTTGTATATGTTGATAAAGCAATCTTACCTGAAATTAAGAAAAAATATTGAGATTAGAAATGAAATGTCTACAAGCATTCCTCATAATCATGAGAAGAATATCGTTTTTCATTAATTTAAATGGTTCAATAATTTCGTGAACACACAAGAATTCACTAGTCACAAAAACTATCGCATAATCGTGAAATAGATCTCCATCGAAAATAATACATATGTTACAGATTTTGTTAAACAAAGACAAAAATCATGTTTTTCAAATCTGTTTGAAAGTATGGACATGCATGGTGCATAAAAATAAGATAAGTAATTTGACGCCAGTTAAGTGTAGATTAATTATTTCCAACAACTTCCCGGGATGCGCCCCTAATGTGGGGAGAGGTCGAAATTTTATTGCATGCTTATGGATAATTTATGGAATTTTTTTCTCCATTCTTTCGGATAGCAACTTGTAGAAGAGTTCGAGTCTATTTTATCGATGCCGTAACTTTTTGGGGTCGATTAGTAGATTATCCTATAGTTGATAGATTTTCTATATACATACTAGGTGTATCATTTTATCACCAAGCTCTCTCTATCATAGCTCGAATTTAAAAATTTAGAATATGATTGATAAGCAAGTCAAATCAAATTATTTTTAATGAAAAAATTCTACTATTGTGTTAAAAAATTTTAAGGATATAAGTTTTGTTAGGATCGATTTTTGTTTTTGTTTTTTAATGTGTTGAATATTTTGTTTAGATCATTCTTTAATTTTTCTGCTAAATTTGTTTAACTTTTCTTATACATTCATTTAATGTCCACAAAGACCAATAAACGTATTCTATTCTATCACGGTCGATGGTATATACTCCATCCACTTTTATAAAGTATCCTGGTTGTCCAATATTTATGTTTATCA
The DNA here is from genome assembly GCA_951802165.1 of Adalia decempunctata. NCBI lineage: Eukaryota > Metazoa > Arthropoda > Insecta > Coleoptera > Coccinellidae > Adalia > Adalia decempunctata. The sequence continues at coordinate 22,724,570 of OX637696.1, read as the reverse complement.
AGATTTTTTTACTCAAAATTGATGCAGGTTGGCACTCGTGAAATATCGGCAATTTCAAAATAATTCTCTGAGACGTTGACAATGCTAATTTCTATTCACAAAAGTCTCAATCTCATTATAATCATCATTTTCATACTGGAGTACATATTTCAAGTTGTGCAAAAAGGTATATAAATGTCTTCTGTAGGCTTATTTCTTGATAATTTTAAAAAGTGGGGAATTCCATCGGTACGTCTGTTTGTTCGTTTAGAAATTCTCCTGTCGGGTTATTCGAATGGTATGCCCTTTACAGTGCGTGTCAAAATTATGGAACAAATTGATTTCCTCAGAAGAAAAATATTTGGCAACAAAATCCTGAAACAGGTCAATTTTTGTTTCACTTTTACCGAATTTTTATGCATGCTTGAAGGATTTTTGTTGCACCCTGTGCCATCCCCAAATAGGTTTTCAGTATGGGCACTTTGTCACGGCTCATTTACTTTGAGACGATGGTACCTGATGAAATTTGTCACCGAATGAAAGTCGACCATCACAGTTTTGTTCATGCACGTGAAAAATAAGAATGTGTGAAACACTGCGCTTCAGTTATGATTAGGTATTGTAGCGGACGAAATCCTCCCGAATACGTCTCTGGACTCTCTGATTCCACGTACAGAAACTCTCGAAGCCTCCAGAGACTATCTCGAACATTTTCGAACAGGGGTGTATCCATATAAAAAGACGCGCATGTTGCAGAGCAGTTAGTTACTTCCTGAATAGAGCCGAATGGAATTGTGAATAGCGAATTCCAAGTAGTGAATATAAATAAGCAACTGTGTAAATAAAACAGTATTCGTTATTGTCCATAAATTAGTGTGATAAGTTAGTGGTATTGGAAATAAATTAGACATTTAAACGAAGCAGACAATTTGTTCAACCCCGAGAACGTTACAGTATGTTATTAGTACGTTTCTACTGAAGTTGAAACTTTTCGATAAAATGTTTCAATTCCTGTGAAGAAGATACAAAGAACTTGCCAAAAAAGTACCACATAACCCACTTTCCAAATCCAGAAAATTTAGAGGGTTGGTGGGGATGGCACAGGATGCAACAGAAATCCTTAAAAAATGCTCAAAAATTTGGTAAAGGTAAAACAAAAATTGACCTGTTTCAGGATTTTGTTGCCAAATATTTTTCTTCAGAGAAAACGAATTTTACCATAATTTTGACGCGCACTGTATATTGCGAGAATTCAAAATTTTCGAATTAAAAGCAAGTTTCTATGAAAGTTACAAAATTTTGCAATATTTTGTGCGGGGTAACTCAGAAATGAACTAAAATGGATGGTAGTTCATAGTAAAAAGAGGTTACAGTCCACTTCGACCTAACAGAGCTGTTATCGGAAATGGATAGTAACGATTCGAATGGAGTTTTGAGGAGTTGTTTATTTTTTATGAACAATATGACTGGATTGCACAAATACTATGCAGAATGGTCAATGAAATGTTTCTCGATGAGCAACAACTGAACGAAATGAAGTTTGTGCGATTATAAAATAATTTCATTTTCCAAAACACAATAAAAAAAAAGATCTTTACAACAAATGTTCAGAATGGCGAAAAATATTGAAAAAAAAACCCTAGTAATGTGCTCACATAGAACGATCAGTTTCACGAATTCCGCTTATTGTTTAATGCTGTAGGAATTCATGCAAAATTTTCGAATGATATCATAACGAGAACAAACAGACGAATAACAGTTTCCCGGAAGATCTCAATCGGAATAATTGAATAAAAGCAGTATTCCAAAGGTAAATATCCGCTTAGAGAACCCCTTAGAAGCTCACTCTCGGCCTCAACTTCAAAACTCCAAACTACAAAACTTCCGAATCCCTATTCAAGTTTCATACGTCAACAAACAACCGAAATAAGTCAAAATTAATCCTTCGGAAGCACCGGAACTCGGGAAAACTTTTCCCTCATCTCGCCTCGTGCGAAAGGTCGAAGAAACCACAAGTCAATCGGCGGTTTCACCTTCCGTTTGTTTTCCCTCTCTTAAATTAACGATATCGGAGCCCGCTTCTCACGATTCGAGGTGGAAGCAACGAACCAAGGACATAAATATTTACGAGAAGTAGAAGACGGGCGAGGTGGAAAATATGTTAATTGGTTCCGAACGAAAATAAAGAGACAGCGAGACGAAGAATAAACGTCTGGGAGTTCAGGGCGTAGGAAAATATACTAACTTACAAAGAAACTGCAACACCCAGAAGGACCTGTTTGATTTTTTTCGGTAAAAGATAGATAGTATAGCAAGTAGTAAATGATTAAAATTTTGAGAAAAAACGAAGGGTTATACCGGGTCCTGCAATAGTGCGTTCAGCTTCTATAGCTGCTAAACCAGACGTTTTAGGAATTTAGTTGAAAAGCATTCCCTTTGAACGTGTAATTCTGCATCTCAGGAAATTATTTTATGATATATGGGGGGTTCCCAAATAAAATTATTCAACAAATTAGTGATTTTTTAAATGGAACATCCCTTATATTTTTGCATATTTTCAATGCTCTTCAATACCTCTACCATGATGCAAAATATTAAGGATATTCTTCCAACAGTACGGATCTTATTAAGAAAAAACTGCAAAATTTCGACGAAACAGTAGTTCGGTAAAAGCCCTTTACCGATTTCCAGAAATGATAGAAACATGAATTTGATCAGGATTTCTTTTAACTCAAGAATTTGCCTAGTCATCATTCCTAAAGGATCAAACTCTCTTGTACATGGTGTCTTATCAATGTCCAAATATGAAGAATTTCAAATTGTTTTTTCTAGATTTTTTCAAATGTAACACCTTGTATTTTTCGCCATGATGATGTACACAGTTTGAAACCTCACATTTTTTCAGAAGTAACCAAAGGGCTATTCTCACTCTTGCGACCAGCAGGTACGAAAAATGAAACCAGAACGGAAAATGTTATTCAAATATTGGATATAAAAACAAAAGGGCGTTGAAAAAGACAAGGAAAAACTGTGTCAATGATCCAAGAGATGTTCAAAGTGTCGTCCGCCTTCTCTGGAACACAAAGCGATCCGATCGTTGAATGTCCCACTAACCCTCGTCAGCATGGCTGGAGTAATGCTTCGGAAAGCAGTCACAATCCTCTCTCGCATATTGAAAGCTGTTGTTGAAACTTCATCAAACACGATTCCCTTTATGTATCCCCACAAAAAAAATCTATTTTGGTGAGATCCGGTGATCTAGCAGGCCATCTTGTCTGTCCGCCCCTACCAATCCATCTATTTGGAAACTGTTGGTCCAGTAAATCCCTCACAGGACGAGAATAATGAGCGGGTGCTCCATCATGCAGAAACCATATTTCATTCCGTATTTCCGTAGATAACACTGCTAAAATTCCGGGAAGAATGTTCTGAATGAAAGTAAAATATGCAGCTCCATCTAAATGTCCTTCGAAAAAACGAGGGCCTATCACATGATTGCCGATTACTGCTGCCCAGACATTCAATGACCACCTGTGTTGAATGTCTATTTCCCTTATAATTCTTGGATTTTCTACAGAGTAATAATGAAAATTGTGCCTATTGACGGCTCCGGAATTGTGGAAGGTTGCTTCATCACTGAATAAAACAAATTCAAAAAATGTAGGGTTCTGTTCAATTTTAAAACTTGCTCAGTTACAGAAATTCAGACGGTTTTCAAAATCGCCATCGGTAAGCGCCTGATGCATCTGAATGTGTAGGCATGATACTTATATTTTTGGGGATTCTTTGAAATGAACGATCACTTATACTACAGGCTACACCAAGCTCCCTTTGGCTTGTGTGTGGATTTTCAGTTACATGCCGATTTTATTTCTTTCGGGATATTCGACAGCATAGGATCTACTGGCTAATAAACAGTTTCTGTGGCACTGCCCCAACATGAAAATCATATCAACCATTTCATCTTTACCAAAATTCATCTCAATTTATTGTATTCGGAAATAACTTTGAGCTCTGAATAACAATATTTTGATCAATAATAATAATCGATGTACTTCATAACAGTTTCTGTGGCACTGCTGCGACATAAAAATTATATGAACCATTTCATGAATAATAATTATTTTGGATGCCGATAAAACTCTGTAATCGTTAGAATACACATGTTATCAATAATACCTATGTATGTGTTACTTATTCGGACAAACATTATCATTTTCATGTTGAACTTCAAGGATTATGATTTTGGAACGGTTTTAAAGTTTTTCAAAAATTTGTCATTCAGCTTGGTTTCATTGTGTGACTCATTTAAAATATCCGTTAGTAATTATGTTCATTATTCCTGAAATTTTTGGTAGAAATGTCATTTTTCGTGTCTGAGGTTCAGGTCTTTCTCCCCGACGTCGTCTAACCCTACTTCGGCCAACATGTGCAACCAAGGAGAATCGAGATTAATCAGAAAAAGACTACCTGATATCATTCCACATCCCAATGTTGACGTTCTCTGCACCACTGTAATCGTTGCCAGCGATGCTCAACCATCGGGGGTAACACGAGATAGGGACGATAATGCCGCAGTCCAAAAGACCTCATCCAGCGGTAAACCGTTCGGACAGTTACAGGATGGCCTTGTTTTCCTAACTACTCATCAGCCAAATATCGAGTTGTCCCAAATCGGTATCTATAATGGCCATAGCCCATAAGTCTTAGACGTTGATCTTGAACTTCATTTGTGTCCCTTCGACGTTCGGTGCCTACTCTCCTTCGATTTAGGGCATCATCCAACCACGCTTGACAACATCTCATGAAAATAGTTAGATTTCTGTTCGTGTTCGTACGGTTAGCGATATCTCGAAATGACAACCCGCCTGCCGTAGACCAATAATTTGACCTCTTTCAAATTCGCTTTGCTGGCGTTAAATTCCGCGTACACGTGCTCTAGGCATTGTAACATCAACTAAACATCGACTTTGGATCCCTCGAACAGCTGGTTTGTTGTAAAATTTAAGAAATTCACAAAAACCGACTACAATATTTAAGTAACAAAAAATGTTTACATGAAAAAACCTTCACGATTTTTGTCTCCAAATTTAATCATTTACTCCTTGCTGTACTATCTTTGTTTCACTAAAAAACATTTAAGATTTAAATAGCTCCTCTTGGGTGCTGCAGTTTTTTTGTCGGTTAGTATATTTGTAGTTGTAGTAGGCTTGGCTGCCGTTCGAAGGGTACGGAATTTCCCGAAGGAGAAAGTTCAGGTTACTCCGATTTCCATCTGGAAATGGATTGAAAGCGATTACGAAGTTGAAGAAGTTTAACTAACTGTTGGATCAGTCTACGTCGTTCGGAAAACTTCGACTATATCAGGTTTAATGGAGTTCTGCCGATAAAATCCCTTGTTCCTTGCTGAATTCAATCCCATTAATGAGATCCTCGAGTGGGTGTTTCAACAAACTTCATCTTAAATTGTTATCGTAGGATAGTTCGGTAATGTTAGCAATTCTTTTCGGAAAACCCTTCGGTGCCAACAAAGGAAATACCGCAACGCCTTAAAATCTCCGATCAAGACAAACACCAGAACGACCTCAAGATCTACGTCACCGCCAGTCCAGAAGATCAAGCAGACCAACATCGCTCGGTGTTTGCCCTCGTCTGTAAGCACATCTATCTTGTACACACATCCATCTATCTCCCAGATCCCCGGTAATTCAAACGTTGTAGATCTTAATAAGCCGGTGCAGCTCGCGCTTTAAAATACCGAAATCAACACCATAATTTCCTTTTTCGAACTTTAATCTCGCCGCTCTCTTCTCAAATTAACATTTACGGCTACTAAATTACCGATTACTCATTTGATGTAGGCGCTCCGCTTCTTTGTCGCTGTCAAGAGATCGGGTTGTCAAAATCCGGAGGTCTTTGTGCTACGAAGAGCACACAGAGCTGGAGAAGCGTCCTGTAATGAACTTCAGCCGCCGCTGAGGTAAATAGATATCTTTATCTGCGCTCCTATTTGTATCTTCATTAAATATTTAAGCATTGTTGTTGGTATGATAAGTAGCAGAAATAGCAAGAATCGCTTGTTCCACGCCGAAAGATGTCGACTGAATCACACCAGATATCACGATTCATCTTGGGATATGAGGATAGATACCGTTGGCATTTAAACATTCCGTACTCGCGTACGGCACCAAGCGCGAATAGCGCTACGCCATTGGCCTGACGAACTCGAACTGAGAGAAACACAACTATTGTTGTTCTCTGTCTATATTTCGGACCTTTATTGGGTCCTTTTTCAGAACATTAGCTGCTATTTAGCTGGTTTCTTCACAGCGAGTTGCTCATGTCTTGACGAAGGATCCAATCGGTCCGAAATATAGACAAAGAACAGCAATAGTTGTGTTTCTTCAACAAGCCCTAGACAAGCCGAGAACCTATGAAAACTCACAAGCTTAAAAATAACTTATTCTCAAATCGCTTATAACTTCTTTCGGTATCAACGATTTCCTACACATATAATATAGAGGTTCAATAAAGAAAGAATAAAAATAAATCAAACTATAGGTATCAATGTCCTCGCTCCGCTCGCGCGTGTTATATCAGTTGATTAAATTACTTCATTTTGATTACCTATTCTCATCTCCATTTGATTTTTCAATAAGGGAGGTAGAGATGTTTTTAGTCTGAACTATAACCCAACCCACCATACTACTCAAGATTGTATCTTGGATTTTTATGGAAAGTTGGAAAGTGATTGAATTAATCGAATTTTCGTGTTTAGAAAACGTACGAAATGCTTGTACCCCATTCAAACTAGACGTTTCCATTTCATTGCTTCAAAATTGAAAAGTTCTTTCTTTATAACTCTTCATCTCAAAAGTATTCCATTTAGATGCTGCATATACCTATATTACCAGTAAAGATTCATTCATCACTTGGAATAATCCCACTTTCAATTAGATGAATAAAATGATAAATACCGAACTTCAATTGAATTACGCCTATTACAACTATTATTATACGATTATATGTTTCGCATTCGAAGTGTGATTGGTTTCTCAGTTCGAGTTCGTCAGGCCAATGGCAGAGCGCTATTCGCGCTTGGTGCCGTACGTGAGTACGGAATGTTTAAATGCATACCGTTGATCAAAGATTCTTCGAGAAACACCCTGTACATAATAAACATTCGAGAACGTTGAGGAGAGGTCAAAATATCGGGTGTTTTTGAGAGTGATAGACCTGTGATATGACAGAAGGTAGATGTTGTTTGACATTTCTGTTCAGTAAGCATTGACAAATTATCATGGAAAGACACACGCCGCAACAACGTTCACAAACTGTTGAAATTTAGTTTCAAAATCAGTGTTCTATTCGTCAAACTTATAGAGCACTTCGTGAAATTTATGGTTTACATAATTGTCCATCAGAGCAGCTAATTCGTTGAACTATCGTTAAATTTCGGACAACATTTTCTCTACTCGATGCAACAACAACAAGAAAGAACTGTACGTGAAGAAGAGAAGACCGCTGCTGTCAGAGATAGTGTTAATGAAGTTCCAGATCTGTCTATTCGTCGACTTTCACAATAAGTTGGACTCTGTGCATCCACCACATGGAAAATTTTGAGTAATAATCTTGGTCTACACTCATACAAAATCTAACTGATTCAAGAACTAAAGCCACTCGACCATAATGAGCGTCGTTTGTTTGTTGATTGGGCCCTAGAAGAGCTTGAAGTTGATCCACTCTTTTATCGAAAAATTGTGTTTAGTGATAAAGCTCATTTCTGGTTGAACAAGCAAGATTGCCATATATGGGTTGAAAACGATCATCAAGAAGTTCTGCAGGTTCCATTGCATCCTGAAAAATGCACTGTATGGTGTGCTTTACATGCTGGAGGCATCATCGGTCCATATTTCTTTATAAACGATGCTGTAGCTAATGTTGCACTGAATGGTGCTCGTTAGAAATCGATGATCAATGATTGTTTGTTTCAAAATGTGAATGGTATTGACCCAGAAGAGTTTTGGTTCCAACAAGATGGTGCTACACCTCATGCTGCTTCCATAACAATTGATTTATTGAAAGAAAGATTTGGTGATAACATTAATTCAATAAATGGTCCATTTTATTTGCCTCCGAGAATATGGATTATTTTCTTCGGAGTTATGTCAAGTCATTGGTTCATGCTGAGGAACCAGAAACAATAGACGCTTTGGAAGCCAACATAACTCGTGTTATTGCTGAAATAAGGCCTGAATTACTCGAAAAAGTGGTCCCAAATTGTTCTGATCGAATGCGGTTCCTCATAGCTAGTCGTGGTGGACATATGCCGGAAATTATTTTCAAAACATAAATGTCATAAAAGTATCGTTCAAATAAAAATAAATGGCTTCAATCTCAATTTAAATGTGTTTTTTTACAATTTAAACTTCTATCACTCTAAAAAAAATACTCCTTTTGCCCAATTTTTATTCTGCTCTCCAGGGCATTACAGGGAATCATGAAAACAAAACAACGGCAAGGTTAAACCTTCCAATGTTAAGTGAAAATGTTGATAAGGGGGAAAAATGCAGAATACCGCATACTGGTAAAACACTCCAGAATATCAAGAGACAAGCAAAATCAGATGCATATTCACGAGGAGCATTCCACTGGTTACATACTGTGTATGCGTAATTAAGACTCTCTGTGTTGGGATGTTTTGTTACGGTGACTCCTGTATGCATTACAAGCGCATCCCTCATGAAAATCAATATCCATCAGCTTTTCAAAAGAAGTAGATTTTCTCAGGAAATTTTTCAGTGTGGCATCACACCGAAGATACTTTAGATATGGTAGATCTCAAAGATTCTGTCATGACCAAACAGCTACTTTTGATCCAATTTAACGGGCGATACACTAGCAACGGATCCCAGCATGCACTGGCAACGCAGGATATTATGTGATCGCAAGCCACCTCTCTTTTTCCTAAAAACCAAGTGCGGCGTTGCCATTGCATCGAATCCTATGCTGGAAGCCGTTACTAGTGTATCGTCCGTTCCAATTTAATTTACGCAGTTTCAAAGATAAGAATAATTTATAGGAAGATCTAGCTATTCTTCAATCTTTAAATATAAAGAATAGGACCAGATATTATGCGGCAAATTCTGAACTACGAGTTGCATCAAGACATTGGATAGAAACGAATAACGATTTTTCAATAGACAACTTTCTTGCGAAACCTCCCAGACTAGAGGCACTCTATGATCCATTCACTTCTGAAAATTTTCACCGTGTATATTTTAAAAATATGAGGTTCTGGACATTTTCCTGTCAGATAAATACTCAACGATCGTTTCCTATCTACATAGAGATCGTATTCATTTGAATGTTTATTTACTTTGGGAAAATAATGAATTTGAGAAAATATTATGTGAATTCAATAATTCTATGGACCTGGCGAATGTTGAAAAAACTTTTTTCTCTGTTAATACTGGAAATTTTTCATGTATTCAAACATGGTTGGAAGATTCAGTTATTCTATTTTCTTGTACGGAAATCAAGAATCGAGTGTTGCAATTTTACTGAAAAATAATGGGCAAAATAGTCCGTTTTTGTGATAGTTCAATCGAAAAAAGAATAAAAGTACTCGAGTAACCCGACAGAAAAACTTCCAAACGAACGAACGGACCTATGGAATTCTCTACTTTTTAAAATTCTCAAGAAATAAGCCTTCGGATGACATCTAAATAGTACCTTTTTGCACAACTTGAAATACTCCAGTATGAAAATGTAGTAGTACTACGAAACCTGTGTCACAGTTAAACCTCAAAAGAACTGAGTCGATTAACAAAGTTAAAAAAGAGTAAATAGTAAATTAGCATTGGCAACGTCTCTGAGAATCATTTGTCATATAACGAGTACCAACCTACGTCAGTTTTAAGTAACAAAATTTGATAAACCTAAATCTTGGCCAACCGGGAAACTTTATAAAAGTGAATGGAGTATACGTAATAATTCCAGTATTCTTTACATGCTGACGATAGCTCACATGAAAACAATCTCAATAAGACTTCGAACAATAAACCATGTTGCCATTTCAGAACGGTAAGTAGCATAACTTCACCAGAAGCATGTTTCGTCTATAAAATCCGCGAGTAAAATATTTCCCGAGGAATTCGAAACTAGCCATTGTGCATTGTACAACCCCTAAACGACGCAGTCAACGCTAATGCGAAATCACTCACCTCAGTTTATGATTTATTCTACGAATATCTGTATAAAAGCTAAATACATTCCATACATAAAGTTAGTATGAGGTAGAAAAAGCAGGAATTGAATGAAATTCTGAATGGAAATGGTAACTGAGATAGCATTTACAATACACAAAAAGTGATGAAACCTATTTTTTTCCAAAAATAGATTCCTCGATGAAATTGTAAGAATGAAGCAATCGAAATTATTGCCAAGTCGGAAGAACTGGATAAACTTGTCATCAATGACATGTGGTCACAACCAGACAATTCGTCAGCCATGAAATCGAATGGCCACCTGCCTCAAGCGATTTGATGTCGTTGGGTTTTTTTTATGGTTTTCACGGTAAATTCCTCAGTTATAGTGCCCCCTAACAGAGCTGTTTTCAACGCGCCTCCTACAGCTCGCCCTCCAATTCCAGAGATTTGATGAAATCCAGTATCTGGGACGGCTTAAATGAAGGTAACTCCTCACTTCTACAAGTTTCTTGTCCAAAGCACTCTTTCCTTTGGCTTGCAAGGGCATAGCATTCCGTAACCAGGTGAATAGGAGTTTCTTCCTCCTCCCCACAGAATCTACACTCGTCAGTGTCTGATAAACCTATTCTCAACAGATGCTTCTTCAGGCGACAATGTCCTGTGAGAAAGCCAATGAGTAGATGAAGTTGGTTTTTACTGAGATCCGGATATTTTTTGGATTTAGCAGTTTCAAAGAAGAGAAACTTTTTGGAGTGATCCATTCCTGGGAGATTCCGCCAGAGTTTTTCTCTTTAGGTTTTCTCCTTCATTATAAATTCCTTCCTGTAGGTCCATTTTCCTATACCACAGAAGGATTCTAGGCCAGTGAGTGGCGTTTGTGCGTTCTTTCTGGCCAGTATATTGGCCTTTTCGTTTCCTACGATTCCTGAATGACCGGGAACCCAGATTAAAAAAACCTTATTCTTATTGCCTACCTCATTGAGTTTGTTCCGGCACTCCCAAATCAGCTTTGAGTCAATTACATAGGAGCTCGGTGCTTAAATAGCAGCTTGACTATCTGTATGAATAGCTATATCGTACTTCTGATACATAGTTTCTTTCTAGATTTATATATCTAGACATCTTCCGATTGCAAGTATTTCCGTTTGAAGGACGCTTGTACAGGAGCCTAGCGATAGTGCACACCTGGTACTTGTCCCGTAAATCCTAGCTCCAGCTCCTGTAGCGGTTTAAGAACCATCTGTATACCATTTTATTGTATTTTCTTTGAGATTATAGTCTGTGAATTCCCTTTCCCAATCCTCTCTTTTGCTTAGCATTGTACTGAAGTTTTTCTCAGTGCTTACTTTCTTGATCATTATATCACTAGGAAGGTTTGCAGGTGAGGTGTAGTCATTCGGAGATGACCAAACTCTCTGAAACCTGACTCTCTCATTGCCTGCTCCTTCTCCAGATACTCTGAGGATGGCTTCATGGGCTACCCTATCAATCACTAGATGTAGAGGTGCAGCATATTGTAACTTATTTTGTAGTACCTAGAATAAATGGCCCAATCTACCAATTATTTATGTAGTGTCTTATCCAAATACCAATTCGTAATGTCCTGATAGCAAAAATAGCCTGATATATTGCAGCTATCGAGTTCCTAGGAGAATTAGCATACCGTGATAACAATGATTCGAAAAATTAATCTGCGTCAAGTGTAAAATTGCCGTGCTCGCAAACGCTTCGTAGATAATCTATAATCATGGGACCGCTTGGGTTCTTCGATACCATCATTCGATGCACACTCACGTCTTCCGATTGAAAGTTTCGTGCTGCAATGCGATGCACTTGCGGAAAGGAGGATTTTCAAGGTTTTTTAAAGGATTGTTTGAAAGATTTTTGAAGAAAGTGATCAGGAAATTTCGTGTTTCTATCTCAGAGAGACTTTTAAGAATCTAAAACGTTGAGACTAGCTCAACATGAAGTTTTTCAATAAGAACTTCATGTTGAGCTGAATCAATTCCTCAATAACATGCTAGAGGGGTGTTATTTTGAATAGCCTACTATTTCGGTAAATGCCACTTTTGAAGCAGCCATTTTTTGACATTTGACAAGTAGAAACTACGCCATAAATAAAAATGGAAAGATACACGCTTTAACAACGCATTAAAATGATTAAAATCCACTATAAAAATGGTGAGAATTTGGCGGAGACAGTTCGTATAACTCGAACATTTTTGCGTCTTCGTGAAGCACCTTGTCGAACCGCAACACAGAAATTGGTGGAAAAATTCGAGTCGTAGGAACAAGTTAGTGATGTGAAGAATAAAACCCGTGCAGGTCGCCCAAGGACAGCCGAGAATATTGCTGCTGTAGCCGAAAGTGTTGAAGAAAACCCAGGCTTGCCCATTCCTCGTCGTTCTGTCATCACACCGTATTTTGCATTGAGATTTGGGTCTTAAGGCTTATAAAGCCCAGTAAACACAAGAACTCAAGCCGGCCGATCATCAACAACGTTGTGTCTTTGATGTTTGGTCCTCGAAATGCATGAAAATGATCCGGAATTCCATCGAGAAATCCTCTTGAGCGATAAGGCCCATTTCCACCTCGGTGGCTTCGTCAACAAGCAAAATTATCGTATCTGGGGCTCGGAAAACCCAAGAGTTATTGTTGAAAAGCCTTGTGACCTTTCGGTGCGGTTTATGGTCCGGCGGGGGTCAGTGGACCTTCCTTTTTCGATAATGAGGCTGCAGCAACAGATGATTTATGATTTTTTATGGTCAGAATTTGATGGTATTGATCTGGACAAAGTTTACTTTCAACAAGACGGCGCTACGTGCCACACAAGCAACGAAACCATTGATCTTTCACGGCAAAAGTTTCCAGACTGTGTTATCTCTCGAAGAGGTAATCACAATTGGCTTTTTTTATGTTGTGGTTTTCATGAAGAGGAATAACCTGTAATGTTCAGTGAACATCGTGAGAACCAAGGGCAAGCAGGTAGGAACTGGTGTTCTTCTTGAATTTATGGAGGTTATTTGCCTCGGGGAATACCTCCCTAGGCAATGTGTTCCAATGCCTCGCTGTTCGTTGGATGAACGAGTGTTTGAAGAGAGATGTTCTGCAGGTCTCCAAAGTGACCACGAAGGGATGTGAAGACTTTACTTGACGAGTTAGTCTCGAAGATACTGCCAGAGGGGTTGCTGATGATTCAGAAGAGCATGGCCCATGGAAATATCTATAAAATACACACAGATCGCCTACTCTTCTACGGTGTTCCAGAGAAGTGAGCGAGTTTGTAAGCGAGTACCTAGATCTTGTAATTTAACACCTTGTGACTTCTTCCTTTGGGGCCATGTGAAAGAGAAGGTCTACGCCAAGAACCCAGCGTCGATTCAAGACCACAAACATGGATTTCGTGAGGCCATCGAGGCCATAGGGAAGCCACTTTGTGATTTGGATATGGAAATTTTCATGAAAAGAATATGGTCCTGTAGTCGTGGTGGTCATTTGGCTGATGTTATTTTCCATTATTAACGGCATACCTTCCTCTTTATAATGAAATAAACATCAGATCATTTATCTAAAAAATGGCATTTTTTTTATGCCAAAATAACACCTCTTATTGGAAAACCCTTTATTATGAACCAACATGTATGCAAAAAGATTAAAGACATTTCTTATTCACGTTCTCATTCGCCCAGTCGATTAAATTATAGGGAAGCATCTTCCCACAACATCAGGGTTGTCTAACGGACAAAGGGGCTATTTTGTCTATAAATTCTCATTTCCTGTCTGGCCATAGGGTGGAACCAGTAATTCAATCAAGACATCTCGACGGTTTAAATTTAATATTCTGGTCTTTCATTATAACTGGTGTTCACACAGAGTGCATCCCATCTACCATGTGTTGAAACGCGTTCGAGAATTTGTTCCTCCGACAATTGAGGATGTTGAGGATTTTCATTGAATTACAGTGACAGGTCCAAGATGAATTGACGTTGTTTGGAAGCATAAACTTTACCATCCACCAATTAAAACTTATTCAATTTGGTATGACGTGTTTGAGAGAATTCGGTTGCCGATAATGAAAATTATACCTTTATATTCTAAATACAGTGAAACCTCTCTTGGGCGGACCCTCACTTGTACGGAGGTGTCGTACAAGGGAGGGCTTGACCTCAAATATTCGAAAGGTGAATTGAATAAAACACTACTAGGTACACTAATTTTTTGCTCATTGTATACAGGGTGTTTCATCTCAGATGAGCCACCCCGTATTTTCTTATCCCATAGCTATTGGAAGAATTTGCCGAAACACGTCGAATGATTTTTTGTGGGGGACATCATTTGACGTACATTTGAGGCTTGAATGAGCAATCCCCTAAGAGTGGACGCTTCAACACCTCAAAATTGAATGAGGGGAGGGGTTGATTGATACTTCTTTTGAAAGGTCTTGGAAGCCAACTGTGTTTGAAAAAAGTTATTCTGATGAACCGTTTTCGCCAATGATCAATTTTTTAGCCAAATGAGCCACCTTGACTATCTTGGTTATTTTCACAATGTACAGGGTGGGCAAAATTGGTGCTACATTTATACGTATGACATATGATACATTTCTGAAACGGAAAAAAAATGGCGATTCTTTCTGAGTCATTTCAAACTACTGTTTCCATTAGAAAAAAACACAACTTTATGTTATAACTCAGCAAATAAACCTCTTAGAAAAAATCAGAGTACGCCACTGGATTGCTATCAGAAAAGTGCCTGTATAATGTTCTTATTTCAACATCCTAGTATAAAGAGAAACGGAGATAATGACGAAAGTTGAAATCGCCCAAATTTCAATTTTGCCCTATAACTCGGAAACGAAAGAAGATAGAGGAATGCAGTTGATGGCATTATCAGTTTCTCGAGAAAAGGGGACTATAAGGCGCCATTCATTTTTCTCTATCTCCTCGGGTTAAAAAGTTTTAGTTCATGTAGCACCAATTTTGCCCACCCTGTACAAGCCCATTTTCACTGAACCCTTTTCACAAACTTGAAAAATCTAAAAAAAATCACAATCTTGAAAAAATTGAATTGTTTTATCATGCTTACAGTAAAAACAAATCAATCTGCGTATATAAATCAAATGCTCAAATTGTCCTTCATTGACTTCTATACAAAAATATACAATCTTGACTGAAAACCGTCTCCAACATGGTTCAGCATACTTGGATTTATTTGACGACACTCATTTACCTTCTGTATAAAAAGTACCCGGAATTGTAAAAAAAAACACATAAATTTAAATTTAATCATCAATATTTATTTTGTCTCCTTCAAAATAGTCCCCATTGCTTACAATACAACTATGATATCGGCGAACCCACTTTTCCTTGCACCGCTCATACGCCGCCAAAGGTATGGCCTTCAGTTCTCGTTGCGAATTTGTTTTGATGGCTTCAATGGACTCAAAACGCGTTCCACGTAGGGGCAATTTGAGTCTTGGGAATAGAAAAAAGTCGCACGGAGCTAAGTCAGGTGAATACGGCGGTTGTTCGATGGTATTTATTGAGTTTTTGGTCTTGTATTCCTT
Source organism: Adalia decempunctata (assembly GCA_951802165.1). Taxonomy (NCBI): domain Eukaryota; kingdom Metazoa; phylum Arthropoda; class Insecta; order Coleoptera; family Coccinellidae; genus Adalia; species Adalia decempunctata. The sequence continues at coordinate 22,708,814 of OX637696.1, read as the reverse complement.
AATAATTATGGCTCGGTGCGACGGCGCGTTATCATCATGCAAAATCCACGAATTGTCTTTCCATAAATCTGGCCGTTTACGACGAACATTCTCACGCAAACGCCTCAATACACCCAAGTAATACTCCTTATTCACTGTCTGTCCTTCAGGAAGAAATTATGAGTGCACAACACCACGATAATCGAAGAAAACAGTGAGCAAAACTTTAATTTTCGATCGACTTTGACGTGATTTTTTTGAATGATTTGTACCAATCGTATGCTTGTGTTTTTGACATACAATTATCACCAAAGGCTTTTTTTAACATTTTCAATGAATCGGCACAAGAAAATTCGTTTGCAAGACAAAATTTGAGGCAAACTCTTTGATCAACTATTTTTTCCATTGTAAAATTCGCAGAGCACTTTTGAGGTCGACTGATACTGACAGCTGTTGTAAACACACTAGTTGACAGATCGCGCTCAAATTTGGCTTGGTAATAAAGGAAGGTCCTACCAATTTTAAGAAAAAAAAAATTACCGATTCCTTTTTGGCGGTTCATTTAAATAACATTTTCCGGGTACTTTTTATACAGAGAGTACCATTCGTTGGTGTAGTTCGTCCAAATTTTCAGGCTGAGTCACAAAAATGTTGGACTCGAGATACCCCCACAAGAAGAAGTCCATAGGGTTTTTGGCGAAAACAGTTTATCAAAATTACGTTTTTCATACTATGGGATAAGAAATATACGAGGTGGCTTTTCTGAGATGGAACACCCTGTATATTCACTACATTAATTTTTTCTTCGAGAGTCAATACTCTTGCAGACATTACTGCTTTCTTGGAGAAATCTTTTGCCAGGGCCGCCCAGATTCCCCGATCTTTCGCCCATAGAGCATATTTGGGACATCATGGGTAGAAGGCTTGCAAATTTACCCCAGCCCCAACTGACTTTGGCGGCTCTGAGACACGAAGTAGAGGTAGCTTGGGATAGTAACCCTCACGAAGAATTAGACTATCTCATTGCATCAATGCCAAGACGTGTTGGGGAGTGTATAGATAATTGCGGTGGAAGAACACGTTATTAACAAATTTATTTGAAAAATTAAACCCTTCACAAGAACATTGAAATGTACTAACGATTATTTGGATCGCAAAGAAGAATAGAAATATTGAAAAAGATTATCTCTCAAGACAATAACATGGAAGCATATTTTTTCGCAATTTTATTTTGAAGTTGAAATCTTCTCAACATTTCCTTGAACTCATATCAGAAACAAAAAACCATAACTGCGTGTATATGAAAGTGACTGCAACAATAAATCATTTTGACGTCATACCCATTTCGCATCTATCCATTTGAAGAAAAAATCGAGGTCAAGTTGAGAACAAAGTTCCAGCATCTCCCTTATCTCGGGCAGTATTTCTAAATGACATTATTTTATAAACACCAATTAAAACGGGACAGTACCCGATGCGATGAGCAAAAAACACAAAACAATCCGCTTTTTTGCGATCTTAAAGCCGCTGTTGAGCGATCGTGCTTTGGCAAAGTTCGAAAGGGATGTCAAGTTTAATCAGTTTATCGAAATCTAAAAATATAGGCGCGAATGACGCAGATGAGATCTGGAAGTTCCTCGAATTGAGATCAAGAAAAAGTAAAGCAATAACAGAACAAGGTTTTTATATTCCTAAGAACTTTCGATGTTAGGATCTAAGAAATTATGTTTAAAGATCACTTTGGTCACATCTTGTCCAATAAAAAATTAATCACTTGTCATTGTGGCAAACAAAATAAATGCAATAACAATAACAATGAAATTAGATAACCACTTTGGTAAAATTAATGCTGAAAAATTCTACGCCATTAACGGTGTTCAAAATTTACGAGGATGTATTGATATCTACTTAGCCTAGATCACTGGTGGATACAGGGGGGGGGGGGGCATGGCCCCCCTTGGACGCTGAAATTGACAATAATCCCTTTATTAGTAGTCCTATATAACATTGGCAAAAATTGGTGGCCCCCTCTGAAAGACTTAATGGCTCCCCTGAAAGACTTAATGGCCCCCAAAAGAAGTCATGGCCCCATTGGCCCCCCCCCTGAAAAACTGGCTGGATCCGCCAGTGGCCTAGACCAGTTCCATGCATGAACAAAATATTGCGATACCATATCAACGGTTTCAACGAACAATAACTTATTAGAAGTGTCAGTGTAGAGTTCGACGTCAAAAAAGTAAACCAGAGTTACGCAATAAATTTAAAAAAAAAGATGTCCACCGAAGTTGTTAAAATCGAAAATTGGAGTATCGAGCCATCATCAAGTACCCGTATTAAAAAGGGTCAAGAGGTGAGCAGATTTACGAAGATATGTTTAATACCCTCGGTGATCAATGTCCTTCGTATGCGACCGTGAAAAATTTGACTGCAAGCTTCAACAGAGGTAAATCCTCCATTGAAGATGATGACCCATCGGGAAGGCCAGTTTCTGTGTCAGTCCCCGAAAAAATCGATGCAGTTCATGACATGATTTTATCAGACCGTCGAATTGGGCTAAAACGGATATCTGAAGCACTGAAGATTTCATACGAACGCGTTCATCATAAAGTTCACGTCAATTTGGACATGAGAAAAATTTCTGCAAAATGGATCCCCAAATGTTTGAATGTTGACCAAAAGCGTGCAAGGGTAGAAGCATCGTGTTCGATCTTTGCTCGATTTGAAAACGATGTTGACTTCTCAAACCGAATTGTTACTATGGATGAGACTTTGGTACATTTCTACGATCCAGAAACAAAGCAACAATCGATGGCATGGCGACACTCTGGTTCTCCAAGACCTAAGAAGTTTCGTATCCAAAAATCTGCTGAAAAAGTTCTTGCTTCAGTTTTTTGGGATTGCCATGGAGTAATCATGATTGATTTTTTGGATAAGGGTGGAACAATAACTGGAGATTACTATTCGACATAACTGACCACTCTACGGGAAGAAAAAATAAAGAGAAAAGTCGCGGAAGGCTATCCAAAGTTGTTTTGTTTTTACAAGACAACGCCCCAGTACACAAATCTCATGTTGCCATGCAAAAAAATCGTGATTTAGGGTTAGAATTCCTAGAACACCCCCTTATTGACCAGGTTAGGCTCCGTCCGACTATCATCTCTTTCCTCAACTGAAAAAATGTTTAAAAGGTCCTAAACTTCAAAAGAGGTGATAAAAGCTGTGGAGGACTGGTTTGCAGAGCAAGAAGAAACATTTTTTTTTAAAGGTCTAGAGACGTTGCAGGTTCGCTGTAATAAATGTATTCAATTAAGAGGAGAATATGTTAAGTAATTAAATATTTTGACATCGAAATGTTGTTTGGTTCTATAGTAGGCTAAGAATTTTTCAATATATCCTCGTAATGAATGCTACAACGAAATGAAATGCGGCGTTGCCAAGTTATTTTCATGGCTGTGACAGAGCTTTCTTTGGAAATCGATATTAAAAACTAGCTTGTTCAAAAAAACAAATTAAAATTCCTTGTACTATATGGATGACATCTAGAGCAGCGATCAGTTAAAATGAACGATTTTACTCAACGAACAAGACGGCCGATGCTAATCTCAATTCGCTCAAAACGATATCTGATACCCACCTGCCCTCGATCTAACTGTTTCCATTACGAGAAGCCATTAATCAAAAGACTAAAAGAATAGAGAAACAATGGACGCATTAAGCCGACTGACGGCTTACGTCAATTTTATATCTTCATTCTTCAACACGCCCGAACAATATGCTACAATGCTACATGTTGCTCGGAAACGAGCCAACATATTGAGATATGTAAATGACGGAAACTTCTTGAATTAATGGCAACGCGGTTCACAGCCGGTGAAAATTAACAATGGACAATGAAATTGGTTGATAGAATCGTGGTTATGACGATTCGATAAGGAACTATTTGTTGTTATGGAGTTGCTACTGGAATAATCGATTATCGGGAGAAAACGTTGTCCAGTCCGAAGAAGAGGACATTGTGGTAGTTCTTTCAGAATTTCAGTTACAATATTGAACGATACAATGCACCTAAACAATACAGGGTGTACTTTTTCATCAAAATAAGTCATTTTACCGAAAATTTCTTATATGATATGTTCAATTTAAAATATTTTTAAAACATTTTGGGCATCACTACCTTAATACTACTCTGGCCTGCATCTCTCTGTTCATCATATCTCTACATCTCTGCACTAGGTACATATATGAATTTCCGCGAAGTTGGATGATTTCTTAACGCAAATCTTGTTCTGTACAACTTATACGCTGAACTGACATTTTGTTTTGGTTCGCCATAAATTAAAAGCATAACAAAAAGTTCATTTTTTGAATGAACGTGCGGCATTCTCGAAACACTCGTACCGTCGCCGTGACACGATCGAAGATTACTGATCACAATCGATATTCTGAGTCATGTACGATGAGAAGACAAAAAACACGTTGATATCTACGGAAGAGCAGGCGAGGGAGCAGGTTCGGACTGAGGAATTTTCAGATTCACCTAGAAACTAGAAAATAATCGAGTTTCATTTTCTCGAAACAGGGGCATAATTCATTGTAACGTGATTATTTTCCTCCCTGAATTAAATTCAGCATTTTCGCTGTGGGATAGTTAACACCCTTTGCGGCGTTGCCGGTTGGTTCATGGCTTGTGGTGGAGACGGCTGTGGTATTGTGTGCGGTCATAGAAGTAGGAAGGGATTGTTTGACAATTGGGTGCTCTGTGAAAGCGAGGTAACCTCTTTTTGAAGAATTTTCGGAAAAATTGTGGAAGATTAAAGCTGAATTGAATGTAAATTCTTGGTCTGGAAGTTTTATCTGGAATCATCCTCGTTGTAGGCGATTATAATTTCAATTTGGTTAATTCCCTGGATAATATAGAGAATATTGGTTTTAATCCAAGGGTACGTTTGTTATAACGGATTATTATATTCTTCCATGAGACCCGGAATCTCTGTAGAGGTATGATATGAGCTTATATATGAAACCATTGTCTAACAGTCTTTTTATTAGGAGTTGTATACGAATATTTGTTGTTGGAAAATTGTTGGAGATATAGAATTTGGAAAGGAAATCGTTTTTTTACCCTCGACCAATATCATAAGAGGTATGAACTTTCTTTGAATTTTGTGAACAATGTCTTATGGTGTTTTATTAGGGTCCCAGTGTCGGGCATCAAGACATCCTGGTATCGGATATACAAGTATCTGGCATCCTAGTATCGGATATACAAGTATCTGGCATCCACGTACCACCCATCTAAGTATCAGGCATCCAAGTATAAGTACTATCAACGTCTCTACTTCAGGCCATCCAGTGGTTGAGGTAACCGGTGCTTTGCACTGGCTTTAGGTTTATAATATATTATTGTACAAAGTGAATAACTGATAGCAGGAGAGACCTTTCAATCATCGCTGGCTCCTTTCATTTATGTTTAACTTTTATCACTCATAATTGAGTTTATTATAGTGGCAGATTGCCCCATTTACATTTTTACCTTTGTACCAGTTTCATTTGATACTGGATTGCGATTTTTCGATACTGTTCATAATTACTATAGGCGTAAGTGTAAACATTTGTGAACCGAGGTGGATACTAACTGGCCAGTTATTACAACCACGGAACTTGAACTCCCTTTTTCAATTTATAACTTGATTTTGTGAGATTTAATCGAGTTCAGCAATTTTGTTGAGTTTTGTTTCGCTGAATATACCTATCAACTGCTGCAAGTCTGATTTAACTTTTTCATTAATATTGTTCAATTAGTTTAATTTTAAATAAAGGGGTTGACATTGAGTATCAGTTGTCTTATTGCTATTCTGGTAGGGGAGTACGCAATTTTGTGGACAGGCAAATTCTCTACCTGGCGCCCATTCATAAACTTAAAGCCAGTGCAAAGCACCGGTTACCTCAACCACTGGATGGCCTGAAGTAGAGACGTTGATAGTACTTATACTCGGATGCCTGATACTTAGATGGGTGGTACGTGGATGCCAGATACTTGTATATCCGATACTAGGATGCCAGATACTTGTATATCCGATACCAGGATGTCTTGATGCCCGACACTGGGACCCTAATAAAACACCATAAGACATTGTTCACAAAATTCAAAGAAAGTTCATACCTCTTATGATATTGGTCGAGGGTAAAAAAACGATCTCCTTTCCAAATTCTATATCTCCAACAATTTTCCAACAACAAATATTCGTATACAACTCCTAATAAAAAGACTGTTAGACAATGGTTTCATATATAAGCTCATATCATACCTCTACAGAGATTCCGGGTCTCATGGAAGAATATAATAATCCGTTATAACAAACGTACCCTTGGATTAAAACCAATATTCTCTATATTATCCAGGGAATTAACCAAATTGGAATTATAATCGCCTACAACGAGGATGATTCCAGATAAAACTTCCAGACCAATAATTTACATTCAATTCAGCTTTAATCTTCCACAATTTTTCCGAAAATTCTTCAAAAAGAGGTTACCTCGCTTTCACAGAGCACCCAATTGTCAAACAATCCCTTCCTACTTCTATGACCGCACACAATACCACAGCCGTCTCCACCACAAGCCATGAACCAACCGGCAACGCCCCAAAGGGTGTTAACTATCCCACAGCGAAAATGCTGAATTTAATTCAGGGAGGAAAATAATCACGTTACATCATATAAAAAATTTTTGGTAAATAACTTATTTTGATGAGTTCTACCATCTGTCAAAAGAAAAGCCTCAGACATGAGCATTAACATAGTACCACAAAAAATAGTCTAAAGGCGTTAAATCGCTATAAGCGACAAATTGACCTGTCCCAAACGTGAAATAAACTGTTTACCGACTTGACTCTCCATTGGTTCATTGTTTGGCGTGCTGTGTGGCATGTGGCACTGTCTTGTTGAAACCACAGAACATGCAAGTCAAGCTCTTTCATTTTGGGCAAAAATTTGGATATCATCTTAAGGTAGAGCACACCATTCACAGTTACTTTACGATTTGCATCATCTATGAAGAAGTACGGTTCAATGATGCCATCAGCACATAATCCACACCAAACCTCGCACCAAACACAAACTTTTTCCCGATGCATTGGTAGATCTTGCAATGCTTATGGCTAATCTTCACTCCGAAATCGACAATTCTGCTTATTTACGTATCTCTTGTGCCTAACGCTAAACACAATTTTTCGATAAAAAAGTGGAACTTTTCAAAATTCTGCGTTGTGGTAGGTCGTTCGGCTTCAATTCTTGCACCAGCTGTATTTTCGAACGCTTCACAACTGAGGCCATTTTTTTCGCGTGAATCACGGTTCAAAACTATTTCGAAAATATTTCGAAGTAAACGTCACCAGTTCATGCATCGCTAAAATGCCACAATTTCAAAACAGTGACGTCATCATAGAAATGTCAATTCAATTTATAAATATAAAAGTTAGAAACACGATACACGCACAAAATTATAATAATATGTATTTATAATTTTAGGTGTGTTTATTTGTATATTTGTTCTTCTTAGGATAAATCTTGTTTTTTCAAATTGGATTCCAATCAGTTTATGATTGATTCAAATGTTCTCGTCCTGATTAACGAGTTGTTGAAAAAAATATATGCAATAATATTCATATTGGTTGAATCAAGAGAAAGCAGCCGTAATATCAATTTAAAAAATTTGAACATACATTTTCTAAACTAAATAATATCTACATATTTGAGAATTCTCAAATAAAGGTATGCTCCACTCAAAGTGATTTATTACTTCACAGTTTGTTTACAATGCATAATAAGAACAAAGCTACCATATTTAAATAATATTCAAAATAAAAACGGTGAAAAGAAAATAAATCCAACAAATAAAAGCTATATTCTTCAATCAGCTGATTCCAAACTTCAAACTTCAGTTCGAACTATCCCACTACCTGCTTTCAAACCGCTTCAAATTATTTCAAACCATTTGGTGCGTGACGTCACCAGTTCGACGCGAAAACACGAATATTTCAAAACGGACGAAATCGTTTTAAAATATTGTCACGCGAAAATTCGGCTTAAATCCATCCGAAAAATTTCCACGTTGTTGAGTAACAGAGGCCCAATTGCTACGAAAGGCCCGAATACAGCTGCGATATTTTTTTCAGTTTGCACTGTACAGGGTGGGCAAAATTGGTGCTACATGAACTAAAACTTTTTAACCCGAGGAGATAGAGAAAAATGAATGGCACCTTATAGTCCCCTTTTCTCGAGAAACTGATAATGCCATCAACTGCATTCCTCTATCTTCTTTCGTTTCCGAGTTATAGGGCAAAATTGAAATTTGGGCGATTTCAACTTTCGTCATTATCTCCGTTTCTGTTTATACTAGGATGTTGAAATAAGAACATTATACAGGCACTTTTCTGATAGCAATCCAGTGGCGTACTCTGATTTTTTCTAAGAGGTTTATTTGCTGAGTTATAACATAAAGTTGTGTTTTTTCTAATGGAAACAGTAGTTTGAAATGACTCAGAAAGAATCGCCATTTTTTTCCGTTTCAGAAATGTATCATAATAATATGTCATACGTATACATGTAGCACCAATTTTGCCCACCCTGTACATAGGCGTATTGATGGTTTAATGTCCAACAATGTAAATTTGCTGCGAAATTTAGTCACAATAGCCCAAATAGACGCTTCAATGGGTCGATTAAACTGAAGAAGCGCGCGAGAAACTTTCTCAACAAATCATTTGGATAATAATATTCAATGATTGCAAGCGTCGCTCATTTGTGAGACGATTCATGGTGAAATTATAGACCAAACTGAAGATGTTTGACAGTGACTGAACCTCTTAAAAAACAATGCGCACCTATGTACAAACCTTCAGCACCATTTCTTCAACAACACTCAACTCAAACCTGTCGCATAAATTTGTTTTAAAACAACCTTTGGAGGAGGCATTCAATGAAGAAAATATTTATGAAGGAATAAATAGTTCTTTCCCATCATGAAAAGTTTATTGACAAAGCAATTAGCGCTTGATAGCAATGAAAAAGCTTTCAAGTGGATTCTACTGTCTGTTTCTCGTTTTTAAAGCGACTCACTTATTTACTTATTGACATACACTTGTCGGATGACGCCCCGATGAAAGCCGTATGGATGTCGTTTGACATAATGAGGGGTGTCACATTACATCGACATCGAAAACATTGGTTTCGTACCGAAATTTTCACTGCATCTGAACATTCTAACTGAAATGTTAATTTACGTCAAATTTAAACCATATTTCTAACAGGTGATTTTTTAAACTATGTATTTTATTTTTGACAGCTTATGTATGTTTCGTGTTTTGTGCAACTGTCAAACATCTTCAGTTTGGTAGATTCGTATTTTCTGCTACTCAAGATGAATAAGATCAATCATACATTCTGAAATTTTGTGTTGATTCTTGCCACGCCATATAAACAGTGAATGCGCTTTGATTAAAAAAATGTTCTTTTCAAATATGTAACAGTAAAAAGAAACAAGATCAATAGACTTGAAATAAAAATACTCTGAGCAAATCCGTATCCATCTTCGGTTACATCTCAAGCACGAACGTCGCCATCTCATCTCGTAGAAATACCTCGCAGAAAACACCGCATTCTGCAAGCGCTGCATTGTTGCCCTTTGTGAAAACGCCATTGTTCATCTCCTTGAATGGACACCAGTCCCGTAAAGTACATAATCCAAACGTAGCAGCTTAGACAAATTTAAAAAACCACAATGGTATTATCTCCCGAGCTGGATTCTTCGAGGCAGACGAGAGAGACATCCAGAGATTATTAAACACGTTTGTAGTGACCGTGTGAAAAGATGTTCAATACCGTTATTGGGTTCCATTCAACAAACAGATCGGTTCGACTGAAGAGTGCGATAAAAGGCCCATACTACACGTATGCAACGAGATCCGGACTGGTTCACCATCCAGAAGAATACCACCATTACACATCACCCAGAAATTAACGAACACAAAGGTGAGGAGCCCCAGAAATTTTGACACATCAAAATTAGAATATTCATGCTTTAAATCTGTGATTCCATAGGAATTTTAACAATCGCGGTCGGAGGTTGTAACCCTACAATTGACTGCTCCGAGTTTGTAGTACATGGCTAGAAAAAAAGCCCAAGATATTCCAACTTTGAAATTGAATACGACCGTGAAAGCATCCAACAACATCTTTTGAGATCGTTTCAAGTTTCTTTTCATATTTCAAATATGAGTTTCACAGATTCAGGTGAAAATTTATTTTCTGTTAGTGCACACTCAGTAAGAGTATGGCCTCCTTGGACATCAACCACAGCCTGGCAACACCTTTGCATTTTTCGGTAAAAGTCGTCTAGATAAATGTTTGGATTTTTATTTCTTCATAAATAGGAAGGTATGCCGTTTATAATGGAAAATAACATCAGCCAAATGACCACCACGACTACAGGACCATGTCCTTTTCATGAAATTTTCCATAACCAAATCGCAAAGTGGCTGCCCTATGACCTCACGAATTCCATCCTTGAGGTCTTGAATCGACGCTGGGCTCTTGGCGTAGACCTTCTCTTTCACATGGCCCCAAAGAAAGAAGTCTATAAAGTTCAATCAATTAAACCTATTGCATTAATTGTCGAATACCTGTCCCGAATTCGTCGTGAAAGAAAAAAAAATTGTCGCGTCCTTAATAATGGCGTAAAATAAACTGGAAGGAATGGAGTTTTTGTGTCTTTTTTACTTTATATGGTCATCGACAATCATTCATAAGCATTGTGATGATTTTCGATATACAGGGTGTCCCAGAAGTCCCGCACTCCCTTTAGGGGATCGAAAGTGAAAAATATTCTGAGCCCAAATATCCATGTTTGAAATTTTTTGGTAACGTAGTTAATTAGTTATAAATTAATGAAATTGACCAATCAGGAGCGCGCTACAGAAGAATAACTAGGCAGTGGGGACGCGAGAGTGAGACGCCAGAGCTGCTGCCGGCTTTTTACACAGTTAACCGACACTGGCGTCTCACTCTCGCGCCCCACTGCCTAGTTGTTCTTCTGTAGCACTTTCATTAATTAATTACTAATTAACTACGTTATCAAAAAATTTCACATGGATATTTGGGCTTAGAATATTTTTCACTTTCGATCCCCTCAAGGAAGTGCTTGACTTCTGGACACCCTGTATATTGAGAAAGTGGTTCTGCTGTCTTCATATAAAGTTAGCGAAGCCAACCCCTAGAAAAAAAAATAAGGACGCGACAATTTTTTTCTTTCACGATAAATTCAGGACAGGTATTCGACAATTAATGCAATTGAAAAAAAGTCAATAACAAATGCGCTGTTGCCAAAAATGCGATTATTCAAGAAATAGCACGAAATCGCGGGAAAATGGCGTTAAATAATCTAGAAGGAATGGATTTTTTGTATGTTTTTTACTTCATATGGACTTCGACAATTACTCGACAATTATTTAAATCATTTTCATGATATTCGGTGCATATTGAAAAAGTGGTTCTGCTAACTTCATGTTAAGTTAGCAAAGCTACCCCGTAAAAAAAAACTAAGGACGTGACAAATTGTTTTCTTTCGAGACAAATAATCGATAATTATTCGGTAATTAATGCAATAGGTTTCATTGATTTTCTCGCAAGTGGCACTGCTAACCTTATAGACTCAAAGCAGTCGGAAGGTGTTAAATCACAAGATCGCGGTGGCCATCAATTGTGATCACCTCATCGAGAGATAACACGGTCCGGAATCTTTTCCCGTACAAGATCAATGACTTCGTTGCTTGTGTGGCACGTCGCACCGTTTTGTTGGAAGTAAACGTCCAGATCAATACCATCCAATTCCAGCCATAACAAATCATCAATCATCTCTCGATAACGTAATACATTCACCGTTACTGTTTCTCCGGTATCATTCTCGAAAAAATGACCGCGCCGGACCATGAACCGCACCAAACAGCCACACGTTGAGGAACGAGAGGCTTTTCAACAATAACTCTTTGGTTTTCCGAGCCCCAGATACGATAATTTTGCTTGTTGACGAAGCCACCGAGGTGAAAATGGGCAATGAAAATCAACATGATTTTTCGATGGAATTCTGGATGATATTCATGCATTTCAAGGACCCAATCAGCAAAGACACGTCGTTGTTGTTGATCGGCCAGCTTGAGTCCTTATGTTAACTGAACTTTATAAGCCTTAAGACCCAAATTTTTATACAAAACTAGCTGGCCCGGCGAACTTTGTTTCGCCTAAATGATATCTATACCATAGCCATCTTTATCTTGAGAAGGCCGTGCCTATACCTACTGTGGATTTCACAAATCGTAATCACCAGTGATCGGAGATCAACGGCTCGGTTAGATTTCTGAACTGTCAAATCGAGTTGTTTCTAGATCAAGCTCCGATCACCGGTGAAATGCTTTGTGCTCTGTCAATAATCATCTGTCTATTGATAAATGTCAGATGTCATCTGTCAAATGTCATCTGTCAAAAATCATCTGTCAAATGTCATCTGTCAAACGTCATCTGTCATCTTTTCCATGGATATGAGCTGTCACACAAAACAGAAATACAAAAATAATATGTCAATTACTAATTATGGGCCATTTTGATTTCAGTTATTTCCGCAAATATATTTATTACCCAAACATAAATCAAACATTTCAGAAATATAGAGAAAAGATGAAAATGGACAACTCACGATTGATGCAGATCGTCACAATCCGATTTACTTTACATTCCGGTAAAAATTCACTCTTCCGCCAACTTGAGATCTTTACCCGCTTTTGATCTGATAATAGCCTTCCATGTTATTATAAGTTCTATGCAAATTACACAATAATTGTATACATCGCCATCTAGTCTACTTTTTGTCAGGCAACCCAAAATACATTCATACATCATAATTAAAAATGGGTAAACATAGTATTATCATAAAATTATTAATTATTCTATAATATGTTATTTCTGATTGAATTTATAAATTTTCGATTTACTCGATATAACTTAACATTTTGTCCAAATGTCAAAAACCTATATAAGTACTCTATGATTGCTCGATTGGTCGTAAGAAAAAGGAATGCCTTTTTTTCTTTTCTGTAGGATTTTTTTGGAAATATTTTTGAATTCTTCATTATAACGTTTATTTTACCGTTCCTTTCCTCTGCGATTTCGTGCCAACCACGATTTGTTATATAAACCTTGCCCTAACAATAATAAACACAACAAAAAAAGAATTCAAAGAAATAAGACACAAATCATTTGCCATTATAAACAATGACAAATGAAATGTGAATACGAACTAGGTCTCCGATACTGTTCACCCTACCAGACCGAATGGTCCAACGTCAACTGAGAATCGCACCGACTGCAGTTTCGTCCTATTAGGACTCATCAGGGTGGAATATCTCAAAGTCGACACTGGATGGAAAATCTTTTCGTCAAGATATGGACATCTGGCGCCGCACTATTTCGATGAGAAATTAATGAGCGACATCTATCCACCTTCAGAAAAGACCCCCCCTCGGTGATTGAATGAACAATAAAGGAAACTTTCTTCCAAATTGCACCACCAGTTTGTGAATTTCAACGTTAGAGAACGCCATAATCAATTCACCTGGGATGCGCGGAGACGTTCGCAGTTCGTAGGTTGTGAAAACCAAAATAATTACCAAAGAAAATGATGATATGGGATCATCTGCTGAGAAGGCAGCTACCTATATAATTCAAAGAAATAAGACACAAATCATTTGCCATTATAAACAATGACAAATGAAATGTGAATACGAACTAGGTCTCCGATACTGTTCACCCTACCAGACCGAAAAGATTTTCCATCCAGCGTCGACTTTGAGATATTCCACCCTGATGAGTCCTAATAGGACGAAACTGCAGTCGGTGCGATTCTCAGTTGACGTTGGACCATTCGGTCTGGTAGGGTGAACAGTATCGGAGACCTAGTTCGTATTCACATTTCATTTGTCATTGTTTATAATGGCAAATGATTTGTGTCTTATTTCTTTGAATTATATAGGTAGCTGCCTTCTCAGCAGATGATCCCATATCATCATTTTCTTTGGTAATTATTTTGGTTTTCACAACCTACGAACTGCGAACGTCTCCGCGCATCCCAGGTGAATTGATTATGGCGTTCTCTAACGTTGAAATTCACAAACTGGTGGTGCAATTTGGAAGAAAGTTTCCTTTATTGTTCATTCAATCACCGAGGGGGGGTCTTTTCTGAAGGTGGATAGATGTCGCTCATTAATTTCTCATCGAAATAGTGCGGCGCCAGATGTCCATATCTTGATGAAAAGATTTTCCATCCAGTGTCGACTTTGAGATATTCCACCCTGATGAGTCCTAATAGGACGAAACTGCAGTCGGTGCGATTCTCAGTTGACGTTGGACCATTCGGTCTGGTAGGGTGAACAGTATCGGAGACCTAGTTCGTATTCACATTTCATTTGTCATTGTTTATAATGGCAAATGATTTGTGTCTTATTTCTTTGAATTATATAGGTAGCTGCCTTCTCAGCAGATGATCCCATATCATCATTTTCTTTGGTAATTATTTTGGTTTTCACAACCTACGAACTGCGAACGTCTCCGCGCATCCCAGGTGAATTGATTATGGCGTTCTCTAACGTTGAAATTCACAAACTGGTGGTGCAATTTGGAAGAAAGTTTCCTTTATTGTTCATTCAATCACCGAGGGGGGGTCTTTTCTGAAGGTGGATAGATGTCGCTCATTAATTTCTCATCGAAATAGTGCGGCGCCAGATGTCCATATCTTGATGAAAAGATTTTCCATCCAGTGTCGACTTTGAGATATTCCACCCTGATGAGTCCTAATAGGACGAAACTGCAGTCGGTGCGATTCTCAGTTGACGTTGGACCATTCGGTCTGGTAGGGTGAACAGTATCGGAGACCTAGTTCGTATTCACATTTCATTTGTCATTGTTTATAATGGCAAATGATTTGTGTCTCATTTCTTTGAATTATATAGGTAGCTGCCTTCTCAGCAGATGATCCCATATCATCATTTTCTTTGGTAAAAAAAGAATTGTCCAATTTGGTGCGATCGTTTGAACAATAAAGCATTTTGAAGACTTTGAAGTAAACCATAGATCCTCTTTTATTAATATAGATGCGGTGTAATGACGTTTGTGGAATGCATTATTCCAAAGAACGACGAGGAATGCACAAACACTTTCGGCTACAGCAGCAATATTCTCGGCTGTTCTTGAGCGACGTGCACGGGTTTTGTTCTTCACATTACTAAGTTGTAACAACAGCTCAAATTTTTCCACAAATTCATTTATTGAGGTTCCATAAGTTGGTTCACGACGACCCAAAAATGTTCGAGGTTTTGTCACCATTTTTATAGTGAATTTTAATAATTTCGAAGTGTTGTTGAAGCGTGTATCGTTCCATTTTCATTAATGGCGTAGTCACATGCCAAAAAATGGCAGCTGCAAAAGTGACATCTACCAAAAAAACACCTCTTATTGGAAATCCCTTTATTAAATCTAGAATTTAATTATTAATCGACCTATCGGCTATCCAAAACACTCACACGATTGATAAGATGTAATTTCCCACTTCGGCAAACCCCTGGTTGAAACTTATACGTTACAATCATAAAACATGAAAATTGGGGTATAAAACACAGTTTCGACCGCTATAACTTCGTAAATAGCCCTCTGACATCTACAAGGTGTACCACCGTTTATTTTTTTACGACCGGTTCGACGTTAACGCGAATAAGAACAGGGGTGGGTTCGTAACAACGGCGTGCACGTGCGTGTAACTTCCGTTTCTAAAATTAGGAGGGCATGTGTTTCCTCAATTTGGTGTTGGGTTACCTATATTTTTTTCCATTCCAAGGAATTTTTCGATAATCTTGCAAAGATGCAAACTTTTGAGGAATATTGGGAGTCGAAATTGTATGCAAAGAATTGCATATAAGAATTTCGCAGAAAATACAGTGCGCGTCAAAACTATGGAATAAGTTAATTTTCTCAGAAGAAAAATATTTGGCAACAAAATCCTGAAACAGGTCGATTTTTTTTTCACTTCTACCAAATTTTTATGCATTTTTGAAAGATTGTTGTTGCACCCTGTGCCATCCCCATCAAACCTTTAAATTTTTTGAATAGGAAAAGTGGATCATGTGGTACTTTTTTGGCAAGGTCTTTGTATCTTCTTTACAAGGGTGCAGAAATGTTCAAGAAAATTTTTTTTTTTGGAAAATTAGTTAGTTCAAAGAGGTTTTCAGTATGTGCACTTTGTCATGGCGCTTTCTTTGAATTGACACATTTTATCAAAAAGTTTCAAATTCAGTAGAAACGTACTAATAATATACCTACTTAAGATCATGACTGAAGCGCAGTGTTTCACACATTCTAATTTTTCACCGTAGGGGATTGAAAGTTGTGCATAAACAAAACTGTAATGGTCGACTTCCATTCGGTGACAAATTTCATCAGGTACCATCGTTTCAAAGTAAATGAGACATGACAAAGTGCACATACTGAAGACATGTTTTAACTAATGTTTCAAAAAAAAAATTTTTTTCTTGAAAATTTCTGCACGCCTGTAAAGAAAATGCAAAGACCTCCCCAAAAAAGTACCACATGACCCACTTTACCCATTCAAAAAATTTAAAGGGTTGATGGGGATGACACAGGGTGCAACAAAAATCCTTCAAAATGCATAAAAATTTGGTGAAAGTGAAACAAAAATTGACCTGTTTCAGGATTTTGTTGTCGAATATTTTTCTTCTGAGAAAATGAATTTGTTCCATAATTTTGACGGCACTGTATACAGGGTGAGTCTTTGACTTGTACATATATTTTAACTGAAGATTCTTGAGGCCAAAGGAAATCTTTTTTTCATTTTCCATTTTTCCGAATTTGGCTCTGTTAAAGAGATATATCCATTTGAAAAAAAATCGAGCTAAATACGTGCCTGAAAAAATTCTTTGCAAACACTTCAAAGTTCATATTTCTCGATTGAAATTGAGGTGATTAGATGTTGTGGGTGATACAATTAGAAAATACTCAAGCACTAACCCTATTTGAATAAGAAAATTTTTGTAACAAACACGTTATTTCCTAACAAAAATACTCAGTTCTGTCCGATTATTTCTGCAATTGAGAAGCCTCATTTCTCCCACCTAAATAAGTTATTCTTCGATTTTCCTGAAGATTAGTTTATAAACACTAATAATTTGTTCATATTTTCCTCGATATTCTAAAAGAATCTCATAAAAATGGGTTTCTCACTAACCTATCCTAACTCCATTAACCAGTCATATGATTCGAGGTCAATCTGGTCAATGACCTAACCTTACCAATCCTCTGTGATATTTCACCCACAGAACTCTAGAGAAGACGATGCCAGATTGCCGATTTTCTCTTCAAACAATGGTATAGGCGATGTAGCCGCCACGCAAGACAAGCCGTTGTTCTGTGTCTCCACCGCCAACGCAACGACTAACGAGTCCCAACACATCACAGGCCAGTCTCAAGTCTGTGATACAATGAACGACGCTTACACGATAACCGTCTCCATGGACTTCGATTTATTCATTTATTTACTTACAGAGAATGAAGCAAACAGGTGATGATTGTGATGTGAAGTATAGTGTCGATTAAGAATTCCCAGAGGATATTGTTCAGATAGATATTTTCCTGAAGGACCGGTAACAATCAATTTCCAATAGAAACTGTGTAATTTCATGCTTCTCAAAATTCATGTTATCTCCCACATTTGTGGTTTTTTTTTGACATCGAACGATTTTCCATCATAGAGATTTTAGTCTTGACGAAGTTGATAAACATCCTGACAACAATGTTAATTTTTCAAACGACCAGAGAAGAAATAATATTCGATGATATTTAATTCAGGGAAGCATTCAGATTTTTTATGAAATTCATTACTTTCCCCAAATTTGTTCGTATACAATTAGAGATAGCTCGAAAACGATGCTTTTATTTTCTAAAATGGTTGATTCTTTCGAAAATATGAACCGTTTATCTTTTTCGAGTGATTTAATAGTATTTTTGCTTGAATGTATGAGTCGACTATGCTGTAACTTTTATACCATCAGGAAAAATATGGAATAAGTTTCAATAGAGGAATATGCACCATGAATAGAGTAAACAATCAACCAAAATTCAGTTCATTCGAAATATCGGTTCCGATTTATATGGAAAGAATTGTGTTAAATTCATGGATTTTTGACACCCTGTATCTTTCAAACGAAACCGAATTTTGACAAATGGTATGGGGAAAAAGTGTTTCGTTTGACGAGAGGAATCTACAGTTAAAATATGTTATGTACAAGTCAAAGACTCACCCTGTATATACAAATACCTTTCGGTTTTTAATATATCGGGCCACTCCGTATAGACGAGATGTTCAAAATGGATTCATAAGAAGAAAAAGTATCGGAGGGGTGTTAATAACCCGAAGGAAGAATCCGGTTCCCACTCAACTGTCCTCAAACGATCCTTCAGATGTCGCCTGTGATTGGTCCTTTGATTGTAATCCGTCATTTCCTACACTGAACTTGTTCATTAAAAGCTTCATCAAAGGAACGCTCTCTCCCTTTTCAAACTCAATTCGTTTGATCCTGAGGAAAATTGGCGCCCCTAAGAAATTAGGACGACCCTTTAAAGTGACACTCCAGGAAATAATCCTTTTGGGCTAAATTTTAATAATTTTTTCTTGCTTCATTTGGTATTTTTCCGCTAGTTCTTTTCTCATTATCACCGTCCTTTTCGAAATGCTGGTTTCCAGCTATGACGGATTTTTCAAAAATAATTACCTACTTTTGATATTCAATATTGATTTCTTCATCTCCTCAAATTTCCGATTTTTTTGCACTGAAGGGTTTTCCAATGAGAGGTGTTATGTTGAATAGCCCGCTATTTCGGTAGATGTCACTTTTGAAGTTGTCATTTTTTGACATTTGACAAGTACAAACTACGCCATTAATAAAAATGGAACGATACACGCTTCAACAACGCATTGAAATTATTAAAATTCACTGTAAAAATGGTGAAAATTTGGGTCGTCGTGAAGACCCTTGTCGAACCCAAATACAGAAATTGGTGGAAAAATTTGAGCTGTTGGGACAAGTTAGTGATGTGTGAAGAATAAAACCCGTGCATGTCGCTCAAGAACAGCCGAGGATATGGCTTCTTTAGCCGAAAGTGTTGAATAAAACCCAGGTTCGTCCATTCCTCGTCGTTCTTTGGAATTAGGCATTCCACAAACGTCATTACACCGTATTTTGCATAAAGAAGCCTTGCGATCATCAACAACATCGTGTTTTTGCTGATTAGGTCCTCAAAATGCATGAAAATGATCAGGAATTCCATCGATAAATCATCTTGAGTGATGAGACCCTTCATAATTCATATCCATTATACAGGGTCTTTCACGAGGAACCTCACCCATATTTATACGGGAAACTACTGAACGTATTTTCATGAAATTCAGCACTTATAAGTATTTCACGATGCTGATGAAATCTAAAATATTTTCAAGGCATGAGCACCTCCGGTTTTTCCGGAAATGACGTCAACTTCCGTTTTTCAAATCAGAACACCATTTTTTTATTGCAGAAATAGATTCCTTAGAAAATTTCAAGTTATTTTGATGTAACATTTTTCAGTTTTGGTTGGAAAATTCTCTCTGAGCGGGAAAATTCGAAAAAAAAAATCGAAAATAGAGCTCCGCTGAAACAAGAATAACTTCGAGGTTTTTGGATGGAAAATTTTCATTTTTGGGATTTTTCAAGATGTAAGATTGATGTATCCACTTTAAAAATCGAAATCGCGATTCATGATACAGGGGGTGAAAAAATCGCTTTCAAAGTTAGGTATGACAAAATCGTGAAAAATCAATTTTTTCAAATTAGAACCACATTTTTTTATGGCAGATATTGAATCTACGTTAAAAAATAATGTGAGTGTATGCATCACACCCTTGCCATAAAGTGGATATTTTCTGAGTTATTCACAAAAACCTGTTTTTCGTCTTGAATTTTCAGCTATTTCTTTTCCCTTCACGCCAAAAAGATGAAATTTTCAGGAACTGTTACTTAAACCATGTTTTAGATTTTACCACTCTAATATGCAAGAGAAAAAAGTAACAGGCTGTTCCTAAATAGATTGCGAATTTGGATTCGAATTTGTATCGGAAACCTCTTTATTTCAACTAATCGGCCATCGGTTTTCTCTCCAGTGATAAATAAATAATTCCTTATGAACCATATGCAAAAACTTACCATGTTTTACATTCTTTTTTTTTAATGATAGATATCATTAATTACATCTGCCAAATTCCTCTTTATTCAGTAGCATTTTGTGTTTACTATTAATTTGGTGATAATTCGTATTAAGTTATAAAATCGATCAGTATGCCTAATTTTACCAATGAAGATTATTTAAATCTCATTCTACTTCATGGAGAATGTAATAAAGTTGTAGATAGAACGATTCGACTGTTCATTGAGAGGTTTCCTGACCGACCCAGACCAACGAGAGATACCATTAACAGAACCATGACAAACTTGAGAAATGTCGGATCTTTCGTTAAGAAAACTATACACAGAGAAAAAAGTGTAGTAGATGAGAACAACGAAATTACAGTTCTTGCATATTTTCGTGTGAATCCTCAAAATTCTCTCAAAGATGCCGAGATTGATCTGGGATTATCTCAATCGAGTATTGGAGAATATTAAAAAAACATAAAATGCACCCATATAAATTCAATAGGGTACTACAGCATTTGAAGGAAACTGATTTCGTCAGGAGAACAGAGTTTTGCGAAGCTATGATGATTCGATTTCAAGAGAATGAAAACTTTTTGGACTGTATAATTTGGACAGATGAATCTAAATTCACAATGAATGGTTCTTTCAATAGGCATAACAGTCATTATTGGGATAAAGAGAACAACCACCACTTCAGACAATGGAACTTTCAAGAGACCTGGAGTTTCAATGTTTTTTGCGCCATCAAAAATAATGCAATTCCGAGGTGCAATTCTCGATGTTCACATTTATGATGGGACTTTAACTGGTAAGATAGAACACTACACATGTTTGCATTATTTAAAGAATGTTCTCCCTTAGGAGATAGATATTCTGACATATTGACTCAAATAATTGAGCCGCTAGTACAGAACCATAATGACTTATGGTATCAACACAATTCACTCAATGTGTCAAATATCCTCTACAGGCTATTTGAAGATCGATGGTTGGCGAACAATGGTCCACATCTTTGGCCACCACGTTCTCCCGATTTAACTCCTTTAGACTATTATGTTTGGGGTAGGATAAAAAATATTGTCTACTCAACTCCCCTGACTGATAAAGAGGACTGCATAGAACGAGTCAGAAATGCGTTCAGGTTTGTTTAGATTTTTAGATTCATAGTTTTGAAACTCAATTTGGTTTTTAAACACTTTTGCAGATCTCTTCCTCCCGATGAAATAAGAAGAGCAACGCACGAAGCATTCCTGAGACGTATAAATAAATGTCTAGAAATTAACGGTCAAAACTATGAGCATCTTCTCTAGTTATAACTGCGAGAGTTTGCCATGGTTCTCCTAATAGTAACTTGAAGTCGGTTTCAAGAAGGGGTGAAAAATCTACAGCATGGTTCAAATAACAGTTCCTGAAAATTTCATCTTTTTGGCGTGAAGGGAAAAGAAATAGCTGAAAATTCAAGACGAAAAACAGTTTTTTGTGAATAACTCAGAAAATATCCATTTTAGGGCAAGGGTGTGATGCATACACTCACATTATTTTTTAACGTAGATTCAATATCTGCAATAAAAAAATGGTGTTCTAATTTGAAAAACGGAAGTTGACGTCATTTCCGGAAAAACCGGAGGTGCTCATGCCTTGAAAATATTTTAGATTTCATCAGCATCGTGAAATACTTATAAGTGCTGAATTTCATGAAAATACGTTCAGTAGTTTCCCGTATAAATATGGGTGAGGTTCCTCGTGAAAGACCCTGTATAGGTATCTTTATTATTCATTATTAAAATATTGAATTTTCACATGTCTGCGCTTTCTGTAGAATTCTGAAAATGCGACGAATGAAAATACCCAATCAGTTGTTCGGAAAATTCAAACCCCTCGGCAAAAAAGCATGACACGTTTTTCCTGTGAGAACCCCCCAGATGATCGAATTCTCCCGTGTAAACAGTTTCGCCTGAAAAAATACGATAACATAATTCAATTCGTGAATGGACCAGGATGAATAGGATCAAAATTATGAAAAAAAAGGAAGCGGAAAAAGGGTGGAAAGCACTTCAATGGCATCGCCTGATAATGGTTACATTGAATACAGGCGGCTGTGAAGGGCCCAGCCGCAGTGAATTGATTTTATTCAGTGGCGGAGTAATCAATTATTGGGGCAAGTGCTTTTTAGCATAAATTTCGCATTGAATAGAACCGCATGCATTACTGTCCACTGAATACAATGATTTCGATTGGTATATACAGGGCGTTCCAGGTTCGAATGCCTATTAGACGTTCATGGAGAACTGGGCCTATTTGGAATCTGGAAGTTTGGATGCGGAGATATTTCGAAATTCTCTGTTCAGGAGAAATTATTTTGAAGGTAATAAAAAAAGGGATGAAGAAAGAGACCTAAAAGAAATAATGTTAACGGATGCAGTTATTCATAATGTCAAAAATGGATCTCATCTCTTTCTGTGATTTATCCGTAAATTATCCCTGATGAGAGAAAATTTGTATCTTTCAATTTTTTTTTTTGAAAAAATGATCAAATCTGATAGTTCTGCGGCCGTCGGAACATTTATCAGGCATTTTTCACAAAAACTATGCATGCAATGATGTTGAAATTTGTACGAAAGATGTGGCTTTCTATCCTAGATTTATCTGTGAAGAGAAAAATTTTGTCGCTTCCATTTACGAAAAATCATCACATGCACTTGTGAGTGTAGGTATACTAGGTCACATATTAAAAAAAATTTCAAGCAATCAACAGATAATCTCGCAGATAATTTCATTTTTTTTAATGAATAAAAAAATTCGAGCAATTCCAAGTTTGCTTGGCGAAAGTTTTTTGTCAACTTTATGTACATCGAATTTATGACTGAGATGGTGTGTCCCCCTCTTTCTATGGTTTAAGTAAGCAACACTCTTTACCAAAAACAGCCCATAGGGGTTCAATTATTTTAACGTTCCATTACCCAATCGATGAGGGCGTAAATGAAAAAGGGAATGAGTTAGCCCCCCAAAGTGACGTTGAGTCATAACGCCTCAACGGCCGGCAGGCGAGAAAATCATCATCGGCGAATCCAACGCCTGGGTTGATTTTATTCAATAGTGAATTATCAATTATGCTCTCAGAGCCTCCTGTGATGAATGAGGGTGTGAAGTGACACGTACATCTGCCAGGGGGTTTATTTTAGAAGAGAGACGGACGAGGGTTGCTAGATAATAGAGAACTATAAGCCCGTCCATTATGACGAAACTCGTGAAAACATTTAGTGTATTCTTTGGGAGGCGATTTTCTGTATAACAAACATTTTCAGGACTGTTTCCGTCGGTTATTGTTAGATTAAGAGACACGTTTCGACGTGCGGATTTACCTGTCATTGTTGGAAGCCGCTGGCACACTCATCCGTAAAATAACATTTAGTAGGATGACACAAACGGGTAGCAAATATGAAAGATCGATATTAGAGGTAAGTTAGAACGAAAAACATTTCAAAAGTAACACCTACATAAAATAGACTGAAATTGGGTGAAATAATTACAAGCATTTCATTTTGTCCTTGTAATATTGGTTCGTTTGAACTACGTGGACGTAGATCTGAAGGGTTTGACAGTCATAATGTCACATTATTATGAGGTGACAGATCGAAAGTTGACAGATGGGAGTTGGTAAACATGGAGCATTACACGGTAGAACAAGGCGTCCTGATTGTAAAAAAATGCATTTGCGGTATGTAAATAAAGTTAGCAAAACAACTCTCACGAATCAAACTCGGAAAATCTCGAAATTTTGCTGCTTTTTATCCGTGAAAAAACTAATTTTGCCGCTCTTCTATTTAGAAGAAATAAGGGATGTTTCGCTAACTTGATATCAACTTGGCGAAACAACTATCCGAAAAAAGCTTTTCGCAAAAAACAAGCTCATATTTTTCAGTGGCGAAAGAAAATTTTTATCTTTCAGGGTTTTGACGAAATCTGATTGATGGTTCTGCGGCCGTCGGAACGTATATCAGGCATTTTTGTCGAAAACTATACATGCAATATTGTTGAAATTTGAAAGAAAGATGTAGCTTTCCATCATGAAGATCCATGTAGAGAAAAACTTTGCCGCTTCTGTTTTAAAAAAAATATATCATGTGCACTGATATGTATATACATATGTATATCAAATCACCAGGTCAAATCAATGAGAAAGATTGAATAATTTAATGATTGCTAAAAGAATTTTTCGAATATGTGACCTGTTAATTAGATGTAAAGTTCAGCAGGGCAAATGTTTTTTTTTTCACCGAAGGCGACAAAATTTTTCTACTCACGGATAAATTAAGGATGGCAAGCAACATTTTTCTTCCAAATTTCACCAATATTGCATGCATAGTTTTCGAGAAAATGCCTGATATAAGTTCCGACGGCTGCAGATCGATCAATCAGATTTTGTCATTCTCCTACAAAAACCTGAAGGATACAAATTTTCTTTGGCCACGGATAATTTACGGATAAATCACCGAAAAAGATGAGCCACTTTGGTTTTTTTGCTGAAAACATTTTTTGGATATGTGTTTTGTTAAGTTGATATCAAGCAAGCGAAACATCTAATATTTTTTGGCTATTTTTTTTTCTCCACGGTATAATCGATGTATACGTGGGTAAAATTTCTATTCTCTAGAGTCTAGGCGATGTAGAAGTATTTTCGAAAAATTCGCCAATATCGCCAAAAAATTCGGCAAAAAGGACAATTTTAAATGCGATAAATTGACTTCTGTATAGAATGTGTCATGAATGTTTTGTCATTTTGACAGCTATAAAAAAGATGCATCGTTTTTTATCACCGACAAAAACGCCTTTTCCTCTTAAGAGTCTACATCTAGTATGCTTACGTCACTTTAATAACAATTATTGGAGTTTTTCATTCATATATTCGGTCGTAAATTTATCTTGCCAGAAAACATAATAGTATATTCTAAAACTAGTTGCAGAATGGGCTCCTATTCCAATACGAATGCGAAATTGAGTCCGGAAAATAGGGTTTTTTTGGACGAATAGACAAAATTCTAGGACGAGCCGGAGGCGAGTCCTGGAAGTCTGTGAGTCCAAAAAAACTATTTTCGGGCGTGTTGCGTACAACATTTTTTCGGCAACCGTGTAGAATTACAAATCAATGAGACGACAAATTTCTTTATTATACATTTTGATTATTATTTGAATTGAACAGAACAGAACTGTCATCCGTTATTTCGTTGCTATTGTTCATCACAATGACAACAACGACGGAGTTTTTCCGGCCTAGTCCGGAAAGTACGTACTTTCCGGACTAGGCCGGGAAATGTCACTTTCTTGAAGAAAAAGCGTCCGGGAAGTGGGTACTTCCCGGACGGTTGCCGAAAAAGAAGTTTATCCGATGAAAAAAGCTCTTGTGTAATGTGTTTTCACAGTTGATAAAACCTTTTTCACAGATATCATGGCCGTGATGTAAAATGTAAATATACGGATCTAAAGAGGAAAGGCCAATGCAAAATAGCTTGGTATTCATATTTTCCATGATTTTCCCATTTCTTCACGAAAATTGATCAAACTTTGACATTTCGCCTATAAAATCACCCGAATTGCAAAGATCTACTACTAAGTACTACTCAATAAGAAGATCTGGGGGCGGTTCTGCTAGTATATTTTCTAAATCAATAAATATTTCAATACTTTGCTACTGAAAACCATGTTTTATTGAACACTGAAATCTTGCGGTCTTAATCTCTTATTGAAACCCCTTATTATCTACGACCAAATTCAATATCTTGATAATGGATACTATTTGACCAAAAAAATATTGTTACCGAAATTGTTACACTTCTTCCGCATCTACTCAATGAATCTAATTGCTCATCATTTCATCACACCTACCTCAAACACCGAAATGGTCCAACAATAAACCCAAATCCCCAATTATCGCACATTCCAAAGAGCACCTTACCCACATTCATACCTTCCAGACCTATAAATAATGCCGTCAATGGGTGTCTTTAGGTAGACGCGGGGGGTGTATTATCCGTAGTATTCGGAAACTTAACACCGCCGTGTAAAGAACGAAAGAATTGACTGTTTGGGCCAAGGGGGGCGAGGCTGGACCACCTATTTTCCGATGCGAAACAGTGTGAAATTTTCGATAAATCGGTCTAGGCGCCAGGAATATCGGGGCTCCGTTCCTTTTCGATCCGGTGTGCACGCCTAATTTATGGGGACTCGTTAAAAAGAACATTCTTATGGTAATGAGTCAATTTCGGCATATCCGACGTTTATCCTCGGAGGAATCCAAAAGCAAAACGATCCCCACAGATTTTCCATCAAACGACGTTGATATTATTCCACAAAGTAAATATCGAAGGAGATCTCGCCAAAATTTTTTACAGCCAATGTGAATTTTCATAAAAAAAAGGGTAACTTAAAGTAATGACGCAAAGTCGAGCGCTTTCGGGTACTCGTTCACCCTGTAGAAAGATTCGCATTTGCCAGTTCGAAAAAATCGAAATTTTGACATCTGTCAAAAGTATTGACAGCAACTGTCAGAAAAATCATAAATTTTCGCTTCAGAATTCGAAAAGTAGCAACATTTCGGATGTCGCTGCCGTTCCCAGAAGCAAGAGCCGCAAAAATGTTCTAAACAATCATAAATGATCACATTTTCAATTCATCTTCAGGTAATTATTATATTCCGAGTGCTGATAGGTGATGTTAACTTACGAATAAAAACCCGAAAAAATAGCTTTCCGTGTTTATAATGGGAAAACAATTCCATGATATCATGATAACTATAGGTTTTATAGTTCCTTCGAAGAGAAATATCAAGTTTAATCAAACTATCAAAGATATATCATCATTTTTCCAGGAATTAAGTACCTACTTCATGAAACCATTGCTGTCATCTGCATTCATATCAAACTATGTATGAGGATTTTGATATAAAAAGACCAGTTTTTCAAATCAATTCCACATGCTTTACACATAAAATATGAGAAGAGCAAAAAATTATATTATCTTCATTTCAAACCGCACAAATCATAACAAAGGAAATATATATAATCATTGAGTTTGAATGTGCATATTTAAATATATTCAAAAACAATGATATTACACAGCTTCACCATCTCTCTCCAAAAATACTGCTGTTGGAAGTTTTAAAAATTGGAAAACAAAGAAAATCAATATTCACAAAAGTAAACAATGCTGATATTATTCATAGGAGTCTTGATATTATTCTTGTAAGATCAGTGATGTCAACCCATATTCAAAATAAGGTAAAATAGAAATGTTACAAAATATATAATACAAATAAAAACAGAAGGGAACAATAATGAAATATGCATACAACTCATTACTGATAACTCACCTGTTTCAGGTCGTGGAACGGAACCAATAAATAATCCTCTCTCTTCTAATGCCTTGCCTACTTTATCGCACCCCGTGGGGTTAGAGTTGGCGACTTTAATCCCAAACAGCACCCATAACAAAAAAATACCCTGCATTTGACGTATAACCGATTTTGTTTTGATCACAGCCATAATTACTTTTGAGAAAATATACGCTTTTTCGAAAACTGATTTCAAATAAACCTTTCAGACACTACTTCTCATTACTTCTATGGTCAAAAAGGCACATCTATGCCACCGAACTCGAACCGTCCGCAAATTTTCTCACATTACGTTCACGTATTCAGAGCTCTCGCACCGGATCACAGATTCTCGCACAGGAAAGCCGGTTCGACGGTCAATGAAGTTCGGCGGCGATTCAGTAAATTTCGAAGCTCGGATGCGGAAGGGACATGCGCGAGCCGAATGATCGGAAACTAAAAATTCGAAGGAATTTTTGAGCGAGGGTGCAGAGCGCGTGCGTCGTTTTCCTCCTTCGCCCCTTGGTTGACAGGTTCAAATTTGAGGAGCGAAGAAGTTGCGGATAGGGGCCCGGAATCCTGGTACAGGTGCAAGTTCATCGGCTTGTGCATCTGCTGCCTTGGGTAGCGGAATGTTGAATTTTACAACATAAATTCTCATAATTAGGCGACTGAGTTCACGATTTTTGTTTCGAAATTCGGTATTCTAAGAATGATTGATAAATTGATAAATTCATGAAAAAATAGAATGAATGTTCTTAAAATTAGGGCCAATCTTCAGTTATTTCAATTCGGCCCCTTTCCTTTCAATATTCTATGCACAGATGCATAGATTAGTGTTATATGCATCTTGCGTGCAGATTTCCTTCCGATTTTTTTGCTGCTATGGTTCAAGAGATAGTAACATATAATATAAGTTCTATGGTTCAAGCCATACTATTTCAGAATACAGGGCCGGCATCAGAGTAAAGCGGGCCCGGGTGTTAGTCGAATCTGCCCATTAACGAACTTCAACACGACATATTAGATTCGAACCTATCCTGAGGGCTGAGAAATGCAGACATCGTGACGAAATGATATAACCCTCGTGAAATAGAACGAGGGCTCAAATAAAATTTCAATAGAGTAATCATCACAAGTTGTACCTCCGACATAATGCCTGAACAACCAGGGAAGCAGACAAGTAGAATTAGTAAAATAGATAAGCATATTCTTCTTACTTTACTCATCAGAATCCCAGAGGTATAATTAAGTTACAAAGACCTACAGTCAAATAAACGGACAAAACTATATTTGATCTTGTCTTCAAAACAGTTTGGATTTCTGATACTCTGTAACTCTGTCGTTACTCGTTAGTAACAGGACAACCCTTGAATTTAAAGCATTAGGCAATACATCTTTCGAGAGCATGTTATTTCTGTTGCCTGAAAACTCCGTAAATTATTGGAGTTCTCTTCAAACCAATCAAACCATATATCAATGTTTTCTCGTCATAATCGATTTCAGATCAATAAAAGTAAATATCGACAGAGTGATAATTTGGGAGGCGATTGCGTATTAACTTGGAATTGGGATATTGTGGGAGAAAACCGAAAAAATGAAGATAATAAATAATAATAAAGTTTATTTTCATGAATAAACAGTTTGAATTACAGAGGTACATATCAATGATTCATCATTCAAGTTTATTTTTATACATTCATGGAAAAAGGGGTTCAACTCGGTTAATCACAAATTCAATAATCGTACTTGAACCAGCGATCGTGCTTTTATAGCCAACTTTTTCCGTTTCCGATTACACACTTAACAACCAAGTGTTATTTGGGTAGCCTACATCCAAATTTTCATATTGCATAAGGAGTCAGTGCTCTATTCTGTTATCTACCACGATAAACCAGCTATTATTTTGCGCTGGTACTGGTCGTTTAAAAAACAATTCATATCGTTAAAACATATCAATCAGAAACATTAATTCCTCATAAACCATCCGTCAAGACGTCCAAAGATGCCTAGTTTCAACAAACCCCTCAAACGTGTCAAGAACGTTATTTTCGACATGGATGGTCTTCTATTAGGTGAGTTTCTGATAGCACACTAGTTTAATTAATGAAAACAAACACAATATGCAACATTGATTTGATATACTCCGAGTTTTCAATTTATCAAATCAATGCCAATTGGGCATTCTAATGACCTGTCAAAACAAATTCTCAATATGGCGGCTGAGGGCAAACCATAGAACTCATAGTACATGTACTATAAGTTCTATGGGGCAAACAATACGTTGGTGTTTATGTTGCATCTTAAAAAGTCTATCAACAACAACAACAACAAATACACACAACTAATTTATTCACCAGGTTCCTTATGACGTGTTATGACACTTCAGAAAGTTGTTTGCCCCATAGACAACTTGTTGTCTATGGTTTGCCCTCAGCAGACGCCATTTTAGTTCACGTGATTTAGAATGCCTAATGTCTTCGGAATAATTGTAAACACTGAACGACTGAACCATAGAGTGAGGTAAAAGTTTCGGAAAAATCTATGACCACCATAGAACTGAATTATTGTAATTCGGGGAAACCAAAAAATAGATAGAACCATAGAAAATAAAGAAAAATCACTTCGAGCATTCAGAGGCGTCTCTTACAGCTGGAAATGATAATCAGATAAAAATTTGTACTTATATAATAAAATATGCTGAAGAAATTAATCATACGTAATGTGAATCTGAAAAACAAATTGAAAATACAATTTTTTATTTGCATATTTTATATTCTCCAGACAGATATTTCGTGATTTGTTCATCAACTTTAATAATAATGAATTTGTAGATACGGAAATTCACTACGAGAAGGCGTACACTAACGTCATGAAACGATACGGGATGACTTTCGTCAAGGAATACCAAATGAAAATTCTCGGTTGCGACGCTGATGCAATCAACAAATTCTTTGTGGACGAAGTAGGATTACCTTGTACTTACCAAGAGTTTCAATCCCAAAAGGATGCGGAAATGGCTGTACTCGCACCACATTCCAATTTTATGCCAGGTATTAATATATTTCTCTTCTTTTCCAGACACGGAAATTCATTATAAGCAAGCTATAAGCGATATCGCAAAGTCCTTCGGTAAAGTCTACACGCCTGAGGTGATGCACAAGATTGTGGGGACACCCCAGACGGAAACTTGTAAGATAGCTATAAGGGAAATGAATTTACCTGTGGGGGTCGAGCAGTTCAGGAGTCTTTTTATGAAATTAGCCTACAGCCACATTCGCAATGTCCCATTATTACCAGGTCAATATTTTTTTGTTTTAAAAGGTTTTTGTGTGGCAGTAAGAGTGCAAATATATAATTCCAGAGAATTTCAAACGTGAAATTAATGCTAGTCTATTTTCTGCTAAACAATAAAACAATATTTTTTATAATTAGCATTGAATATATTCAAACTCAATGTAATTAGTCAAATTTTTATGTTTGAGTTTTTTCTCGTTTTTCGACTGATACGCGTGTGATTAGGGTTCCGTATTTTCTGTCATGGTTAATTTTCCCCGAATAAACCAGATGAATGATTTAAACTTACGAAAGAACAAATTAACGAATTTTTTAAGACACCCGAAAAAATTATATTGACCAAGATCCATAGGTATTCTATGCATTGTAATTTGTACTTGACAAATTTAAAAAAATCTGTCATGAATACCAAGTAATCAGAATAAGAAAAATTATACCGCAAAAAATAATGTTTTCATAATGCCTTGTTCACAATCTTGTACGAAGCACAAACCAAAGTTAAAAAATGTGACCACAATCATTTTCGATATGGATGGTACATTGTTGGGTGAGTCTGAAATCAATTGCTGCAATTTATTATACATGAAATTCATAATGAACCAAAATGTACCTACATTTTTACGCTCAGGAATATCAAGCAATGATAAAAATAGTCTTACCAATTTTTTAGATACGGAAATATTATACACCAAGGCATATGAAAACATTTTACAAAGAGATTTCAGTATCAAAATGCCGGCAGACTTCAAGTCGAAAATAATGGGACTGAATACGGACCAAGTCAACAACAAATTTATCGACACCTTTAAACTTCCTGTTACAGCGGCAAAATTTCAAGAGATTAAAGATAAGGAACTAACGGATCTATTGAAAAAAAATGAGAAGATGCCAGGTATTTTCGAATAACTTTTTTGTAGAATCTACATGGTGTTTTTGAATCGATGCGAAAGATTTCAAAGATTGATTCCCTGTTCAAAATAATGGGTTGTTAAGGGGCAGTATCACCTTTTGAATCGTGGTAAATCTCCATTCAAAAGTGGTCTCTTTATTTCACGAGTAAGTACCCTAATTTACGACGTAGAGACTTGATTTTTATTTCGAAAATATAGCTTGTACTCATGAAAAACGAAAAACATATTCAATAACCCCAGATCTAACGATTACCCTGGTTTTTTTAATTGAAAAACTAATTAAATCGAAAAAAGAAAACTATTTGCCCTCGGGACGTTCTTCAACTTCAATTGAAAAAAAATCAAGTCTCTACGTCGTTAATTAGGGTACTTACTCGTGAAATAAAGAGACCACTTTTGAATGGAGATTTACCACGATTGAAAAGGTGATACTGCCCCTCAAATAAATGTTGGGTCAAAAGTTAGGGAAATAGCGAGGTTCAAAGATGGCGGAAAAATGAAATTTGAAGAAAAACTGAACAATATTTTCGTCAAAAAACCAAGAAACTTGAAGTTTTCAGGGTATTTTCGTTGCGGCGTTGAAGTTCGTTAATAGACCAACTTCGACTAGGGTTTCCGAAAATATGACCGTTCGAAATTTTGTTATTCTTATCATTTCAAAACAAGGGCTCAGCAAAAAGAAATGAAATTTTGCATTTAGATTAAGAATGGCGTATTCAAGCTATACAGTGTGATTCTGAATAGATGCAAAAGATTTCAAAGGGCGATTCCTTGTTCAAAACAGGCACGTAGCTATGGCGAGGGCCTGTATAGTTGAAAAATATTGTACTGTGAATAAATAAAAATCATTAGAGGTGCTGAGAAAATTGGTCATCAAACGAGGATCCATTCGAAATCTATGGATTAATAAGCTGACAACTCGATCTTTTAGGAGCTCAAAGACTGGTAGAACATCTGCACAAACAGAAGATACCTATAGCAGTCGCAACATCATCTGGACAGCAGAGTTTCGATATAAAGACCCAGAACCACAAGGACTTTTTCAAACTATTCCATCACGTAGTTCTGGGAAGTTCGGATCCTGAGGTTAAGAAGGGAAAACCTGCTCCTGACATTTTCTTGGTTTGCGCCTCCCGTTTTTCTAACAAACCTAAACCGGAAGATTGCTTGGTGTTTGAAGATTCCCCTAATGGTGTAGCAGGGGCAGTAGCAGCAGGTATGCAGGTTGTGATGGTGCCTGATCCTACTATGGATAAAGAGAAGACAAAGGAGGCAACCTTGGTGCTCAAATCATTGGACGAATTCAAACCCGAAGCTTTTGGACTGCCTGCTTTTTAATACACCTATGTAAATTTGTTGACAATTATAAATACTCAAAATATATGTGGCGAGTATTAATTTGATCCATTAGGATGTTTCAATAGCACTCTCTTTTCATATCAAAAATGAAGCAGTAGAACTGAACAAATGTCCACTCTTCTGGACATCAGTTTGCGAACTGCCAATCTTCTAGAAAAAAGATATCCATTTTTATTTACAGAGTAATATCCTGCAATATTCAATTCCTTTTCACAAGGGTTTAACAAGAGATTATGGTATTCTGAAAGTTGATTTATCTATTTTATACTCTTAGTGCTACTGTCGTAGGCGAGTGAGAAGCTAGCATGAGGCCTATTCCACTGACTGTCGGTTTCACAAAGCATGCTCACCGGTGATCGGAGGTTGATCTAGAATCAACTCGATTTGACAGTTGAAAAATCAGAGAGTCAAGCCGTTGATTTCCGATTACAGGTGATTACGGTTTGTGAAACCCACCGTTACTTGTGAATTGGAATTATCAAATGAGTCTAAGGGATGCATCAAAATTCAGTTATAAAACTGAAAGCTTTCTACTAGCCTCTTATAAATCTTAATATCCTTTATAACAGTGACTTCATCACACAGAAAGTTGGATAATTTCTAAAACAGAATAGCCTTAAGAAAATAACTTGACGAATACTGCAAGGTTACTGCAACAGATCAAATTACCTTGTAGAGTAAATGATAAGAATTGAAGAATCTAAAAGGTTCATGGATATTTATTAACTAGCTTAAATCTATTTTGCAACTCTGACGATACCAAATTCTCTTGGAATTGATTCTTGGGCAGAAAAAATCAATAGTTGTACACTTGCGAGGTATTCAGACCGGAATTCTGTAAATTTTATTTTTATGCCATATATTAACAATCAACAGCCCATGTCAAAATTTAAAATAGTATATTTAATATAAATAATAAGATACCTACATGTATTAGATACAAAAATTGGAAATTTATTTAGTACAACCCTATGATTTATATTTCCATAAAAAAACGTCATGTTGTAAGTGAAAAAAACCAAGCATATTGGTCACCTTTGAAAACATGAGTAGATCTTACCAATGCATACTGAATAGGAATATGTACTTGCATAATTAATGCCTTTTAACAAGGTGATTCCTCAAATGTTTATTTAAAAAGGGAACAGTATCACAAGACTTCAAACAATAGTTGCATATAAGATCATGACTTTGAAAATAATGCTTCCTAAAATTTATATAGCTTTTGGATCTGAAATCACAAGAATTACAATAATATCTCTTCCACTTACAAATATTCCCATGTTTTTCCATCATATGACTGAATAAATCGTTAAAATTTGTAAAATCACTTGGACAAAAGAAGCAAGATGCATTGAGATCTTTGCAATTCTTATGGCAATGATGATAATGATTGGTTATTCCAAATAAAGTCTTTGTTTTGAACCTACATATCAGACACGAATATAATTCCCCAGCCTTTTGATGCTGGGAATATAAATGGTGAATCAGTTTATTCAAGCTATTGAAAGATATTCTGCAGGTTTGGCATGTGTTATGAACAAATCTAACCTCTACTATATTATTCACTAATTTGAGTTTTCTAGAAGATTTAGAATTGGAACAATTTTTTTGTTCATGAGTAACAATACCATTACTATCACTAGGCAATGTTCTGGGAGACTGTTCAGATAGAATTTCTGATGGAATATCTGTTCCTTTCGGAGAAGAATTATCAGATGTGCACTCCGTCTCTTGTTCAGTATCTACTCTCCATTCATTTGATAGAATTTCTTCTTTCACTATGAATTGACTTATGTCCCCTTCTTCACTCATTCCCTTATTTGAAATCTTGTGTTTTATATTATCTTGGACTTCCAAACATTTCTTTTTGAATTTTTGAATCTGTTCTAATTTATCATAACATTCCGGACACAATACTGGATTATTCACCAAATTCATATCCTAAAATCACTTTCCGTTAACATGGGACAAAATGAAAATAATCAATTGACAAAAACGGGGAGATAAATTAATCCAAAATATATTTACCACTTCAGGTACACAAAATTGTATCATCTCTGTTATGTATTTGGAAAACAGTATCAATTCTTCCGGTTTACAATTAATAAAGCATAATCTACAATAATAAGTAGACATAATTAAAAAGAAAATATATCCCAAAGATTTCAAAGCCTTTTTACAATTAAAATTATTGAAATAATAACTGAAATTCAAAACACAATAAAAGCTCGGAACATAGAATTTACTAATAATCATAGAATAAAGTGTTTTTTCGATCTGTGTCACCGTATATTTGTGTTCTGTCAAAGACTTCCTCTTTGGTTCTGTGGTCTGCGATTCCTTCCTTCGGGAAATCAGCCAATTTATAAAATGCCGGAAGTTTCTTCAACGTTAAATTCAAAACTGTACTGTATTTACTTTGGAGCTTCATCTAATTTGAAAAGGAATCTGTTACACTGAAAATTAATACTTGAATAAGTAAAATGAATCCTTGTAAAATACCAACAGCCGTTGAAGATGCTGAAGGTGATAATAGATGGATAAGTATTGTAAGTGAATGCCAGGTTAAAATGTATAGATTGCTTAAAATAACTTAATTCACAGCACAATCGTTTCCTCTCAGAAACAAGAGAAAAGGATGCAGACGTTGTGTTCATAGGTGATTCGGTAATTCAGGCTTTGCAGCACTGTGAAGCTTGGAACGAGCTATTTGCCCCTTTGCATTGTTTAAATTTTGCAATTCACAGGGATAAAATTGAGAATGTTCTGTGGCGATTGAAAAATGGGGAATTAGACCATGTTAGGCCTAAGGTATCAATAATTTCTGTTCTAAATTTCATTTTGAAAATGCTTCCCCTTTTAAGGTTGTTGTGTTACATGTTGGAACGAACAATCATCGAAATACAGCAGAGGAAGTTTGTGGGGGTATTTTAGAATTGATTGATATTATAAGAGAAAAACTACCAGAGGCTTATGTAGTAGTTCCCGTAAGTATATAAAATTACTTAATGTTTTGTTTGAAAACTGTCCATATACTAAATGTTTTCAGACTCTCCTCCCAAGAGGACAATATCCAAACCTAATCAGGGACAAATTGAGTAATGTGAACGAATTATTAGCTGAAAAATTAGTTGGCAAACCAAAGATCGAGTATATTAAAATAGATAGTGGTTTTGTTTCACCTGATGGCTCAATTAGTCATCATGATATGTATGATTATTTATTATTAACAAATTCAGGGTGTCAGAAAGCCTTCAGACCAGTTCATGAATTATTAATACAACTACTAAATGAAGGTGAATTGGAGAAAGATTTGACTCCTTCAGAATAAACAGATTTTCTATAACAATTGAACTTTCAAAGTGAAGTGTTGAGTTTTCAGTGGAACAGTATGTAGAAACAGGTATATTTTCTGATAGATAAGTGACCTCATCAAGAACAATTTTTCGGTATCATATGAGTACCTTTATTTAAATAGATAAGGGAGTTAATTTAATTTATTATTCAGTGGGTGTTCTCATACCTTTCATTTTCGTAGTATTCACAAATTATGTCTTACAATCAACATATATTTGTTTCATAGTATTGTGATTTATTTCTTATATTAGTGTTCATTTTATTTAATCCATTGGTAGTTTATTTTGATTAGTACTTAAGATTCCAGAACCTTTTACACCATCTATCTACTTAATGGGTCTTTTTAGACATTAAATCCTGAGATATTGGAATGCTCAAGTGAAATTTCCCAAATAATCCAAATGATAATAAAAACATGCAATTAATGAAATCAGTGCTTTCAAAATAATATTGCTGTTCAGACAGTTATAGTTTTGTCCACATGAATTTCAATTGATGGCCTTAATTTTTATACCAAATTATATTTATGGAAAACATTAATTTATTAAAATTGTGATAATTACCGCTTTGAAGTTATCAAGCTTTAGATTTTAAGTGATATTCACTCAATTGAACATGCAATTGATTTCTATGGAAATTACTACTAGTCTTTTTATAAATATCCTGTTAAAAAAATCATGTTTACAAGAACTGTACAAATGATTTCTTTGATATTTACACTCTACATTCCTTTAAAATCTTGATCTTTCTACAGTTTGATATTTTGTAGAAAAATCAAATTATTTTTAGTTTTCTGATTCATTTGTACGAAATACCTCCTAAGTTGATTTTGTGAATGATTGCATTGTCTTAAATATACATTTCAGATATTTTTCTTTGTTGTCTATTGAATAAAGCGGAAAATTGGGTGCCTGTGAAAACCAGCCAGTAAAAAGTTAGTTCACATCGGAAATTGATAACTCAGAAGGTCTTCTGAAGGCTGCTAGCTCTTTAAACAAAAATTATATAACACTACAATCAGTACAATCAAAATCGATATAAAAATCGATTTACAATAATTCGCATAGTTCTGAAATTTGGTACATATCTTGGGTCCACCTTAAGTAAAATATCACAAGTGCCCACCGGTCCTGTGTAAAAACTTATCCATGGTCAATGATCCAAAATAGGTTTCTTTCATTTTCTCGGCAACGGTAAGTTATTCTAAAAATAGCTCAAAAATTAATTGTAGATCCTGCAATTGTATACAAAAATTATATTGGAACTATCAACACTGAGGAACAACTTCATTGAACGAATTGAAGTTAAAATTTTTGGCCGTGAAGTGGCGGCACATAGTAGCTACTAGAGGAATCTTTAATCTGTTGGGACAGTCTGGTACATTTTGTTAGCTATTCATTCACAGAAATCTGTAGGATATTTATTTTCCTCTAGTACTATGAGGGTAGGATCCGTCCAAATTATATATCTTCGTTACAAACGGTGTGAAATGGAGATAATGTAAATCATTTGAATTACAAAAGTAATAAATCACGCATTCGTGCCCAGCCCGCTTAGGAAATAGCGCTTTATAGTTCAGCTACTAGCCGCCAGATGGGAGGGTGAAAATTTCGATTCGCTGAAACACAACTGCGCCACTAAGAACGAGAGAAGGAACTACTTCTTAAAGTGGGTTCAATTCGTTCAATAACGTTGTTCCTCTACATTTATTTAAACTCAATGTTATCGATCTATTTCAAACGGAGAGGGTTTCCAAAGTTTTTCGTCTACAATTCGTCCTTTTTGTGTAAAAAATATGAATTGTTGGTCCGTCAAAATGATCTTGGTTACACCATTGTTCGAATTTTTGTTCACTTTATCACAGATTCGCCATCATTGGGAATGATAAAGCCCAAAAAAAGACTCACCTTTGAAGACTCTCTGAATATCAAGATAGCCATCAGAAAATTTCGCATATAATACCGAATTATGAGAAACGAATGCATTGAAGTTCAACTTAAGGTCGGCGTTTAAAGCGAGTAGGAAAGCTCATCCGATAGAGGCGCCACCGTCCATTTTATGGAATATCTCCATAGAACATGCATTATCACTATCAAGTTCTATGAAAATCTCTGATTATGAATGAAATGTACAATGGCGCTCTTTATCCGAAAATCGCCGAACTATGAAATGAATGAATTTGTGGGTAAAGCAGGAACTTTTTCCCGCCAAAATTTGAATTTGGCCATTCTCTGCCAATTCCGTATTTCAAGTTGTTTTTCTGAACGAAATTATCAGTAGATTCACTTTTAATCGGATGTTGAACTATTTTCATGGGTCTTTCTGTTGAAATAAAACAGAAGCATGAGTTGGCTCATTTTCTTCTATTTTTGAAAGAAAAAAATATTAACTTTCGGAATGAAATCGATTAAAATTATTTCATCAAGAACTCCAATCCTTTCTGAGTTTACCCACAAAATTTCAGTTTTCAAAGTGAAACCATTTTCAAATGCAACTTAAATAAAAACACACTACATTGAACCTTAAGATCTGATTTTTATTTCTGTTTAAAGAATTCACTTACCCAAACATTTAATAAAACGACTTTGAGGAATGCAAGTACTTTAGCTCCTCCGAACCATTATGCGACGAAAAAGAAAAAAGATTACTGTGAGGATATGAATAAAATTTATTGCACAGTTATTAGGTTTTTTGGTGAGTAAAATTAGTTTTACAAATATTCTACATGGTTACATTTGAGCACCCATTTTCAAAGAAAATTAAAGCTATTACGAATGGTCACTGATTAAATATTTTGAAATATCAACACATTTTTCAAATTTTCAATGCTGAATCATGTAAGATTTCCATAACCTAAGAAAATTCATTGCATACCGTAACAAAAACAACCTTTAATTTCCATCACAAACATTTTATGTAATTTGAAATTTTTGATCACATGCAAGAATATATTGCTTACTTATTTGTACAATAATCATATCATTTCTATAATACGAACTACTTCAACAATAAAAGTAATCGAAACATTCATATATAAATTTATTCATAATAAAAGTTCTGTCGCCATTTTATGATATGCATCTGGAGACATATCTACTTTATAAATCTAAAATTAAATTATTTCTCGTTTTTCTCGAAATTCTCGACGTCGCTGAAATTTACGATGTCTATTTCGGTAATTCCATTACCAGAAAATTGAGCGAATTTCGCTTCTGAGTTCAGTTCTGCTGACCTCTTCACCACTGTAAAAGGAATGCAAAATTATGCATGCAATATTCATTTATCATTGAGGATATATTGTTTATCCTGATTACTCCTAGGTCTCCTGAGGAGACCCCTCTGAAACTACAAGCTTCGAAGCTTGTAACTTGTGCCGAGTTCGGAGTAAGCAGTTGTGTTCTGTGTAGGCTTTGTTACTGTGTCCTTACGCCTTATACTATACTACTGTGTCAAAAAAGTATCGTAATGGCTCAAACAATGTACATAAAGTTAGCAAAACAACTCTCACGAATCAAACTCGGAATAGCACAAAATTTTGCCGTTATTTATCCGTGAAGAAATAAATTTTGCCGCTCTCATATTTACAAAGATATGGGATGCTTCGCTAAGTTGATATCAATTTGGCGAAACAACTTTTCAAAAAATGGTTTCAGCACAAAACAAAATAGCTCATCTTTTTCAGTGATTTATCCGTAAATTATCCGTGAAGAAAAAAACATCGCCACTCTTGTGTTTTAAAAAATATCGGATGTTTCGCTAACTTGATATAAACTTGGCGAAACAACTTTTCGAAAAATGGTTTCAGCACGAAACAAAATAGCTCATCTTTTTAAGTGATTTATCCGTAAATTATCCATGAAAAAAGAAAATTTGTATCATTCAAGGTTTGGAAGAAAAATGACAAAATCTGATTGATCGATCAGCAGCCGACGGAACATAATTCATGCATTTTTCTCGGAAACTACGCAAGAAAGTTGGTGGTATTTGAAAATAAGATGTGGCTTTTCATCTTTGATTTATCCGTGAACAAAAAAATTTTGCCGCTCCCGTTTTTAAAAAAATATCACGTGCGCTGTGGTAAGTGTACATCAAATTACCAGGTGACATATTGAAAAAATGATTTCAGCAATCAACAGATGATGCAATTTCTTTTAATGATTTATCCGCAAATTATCCGTGAAAAAAGAAAATTTGTGTCAATCAAGGTTTCGAAGAAAAATGACAATATCTGATTGATCGATCAGCAGCCGACGGAACATAATTTATGTATTTTTCTAAAAAATTATGCAAGCAATATTGTTGATATTTGAAAAGAATATGTAGCTTTTCATCTTTGATTTATCCATGAAAAAAAAAAATTTGCCGGTCTCGTTTTCAAAAAAATATCACGTGCGCTGGTATGTGTACATCAAATATCAACAATATTGCTTGCGTAGTTTTCGAGAGAAATGCATAAATCAAGTTCCGTCATCAAAAAGATGAGCTATTTTGGTTTCTGCTGAAACAATTTTTCGAAAAGATGTTTCGTCAAATTGATATCAAGTTAGCGAAACACACAATATTTTTTAAAATACAAGAGTGACGATGTTTTTTTCTTCACGGATAATTTGCGGATAAATCATTAAAAGAAATTGCATTATCTGTTGATTGTTGAAATTATTTTTTCAATATGTCACCTGGTAAGTTGATGTACACATACCAGCGCACGTGATATTTTTTTTAAAACGAGAGCGGCAAAATTTTTTTTTCACGGATAAATCAAAGATGAATAGCTACATCTTCTTTTCAAATACCAACAATATTGCTTGCGTAGTTTTCGAGAAAAATGCATAAATTATGTTCCGTCGGCTGCTGATCGATCAATCAGATTTTGTCATTTTTCTTCCAAACCTTGAATGACACAAATTTTTTTTTTTCACGGATAATTTACGGATCAATCACTTAAAAAGATGCGCTATTTTGTTTCGTGCTGAAACCATTTTTCGAAAAGTTTTTTCGCCAACTTGATATCAAGTTAGCGAAACATCCGATATTTTTTAAAATACAAGAGTGGCGATGTTTTTTTTTAACGGATAAATCACTGAAAAAGATGAGCTATTTTGTTTTGTGCTGAAACCATTTTTTGAAAAGTTATTTCGCCAACTTGATATCAAGTTAGCGACACACCCCATATCTTTTTAAATATGAGAGCGGCAAAATTTATTTTTCCACGGATAAATTACGGATAAATAACGGCAAAATTTTGAGCTATTCGGAGTTTGATTCGCGAAAGTTGTTTTGTTAACTTTATGTACATGTTCAAACAGAATATAGTAAAGTTTGATTTAATTTCAAAATTTTTGTACCTCCTCCAGAAAAGGCTCACTTACACCAACGATTAATGCAATAGGTATCACTGGTATCAGAAAGATTAAAAAAAAAATTAATTTTCCACCCAAAAAGCATATGCTGGAATTATTTATGAAAAACACACACATTTCAGAATGC
Organism: Adalia decempunctata; assembly: GCA_951802165.1. NCBI lineage: Eukaryota > Metazoa > Arthropoda > Insecta > Coleoptera > Coccinellidae > Adalia > Adalia decempunctata. The sequence goes on along the minus strand of OX637696.1, from coordinate 22,666,717 downwards.
TTACTTTTTTCAGTACATAAAAGCGAAATAATGAGGAATTTTCAACTTACCCCCTCCAACATACTTCTCCAATTTATAGATTGGCATACCATCACATTCCTCGGCAATATAGTTGCCAATGCTCTTGGTATCTCTGATTGGGGGTAACACTACATGCATAGTCTCCCTCACGATTTGAGTATCAACTTTGTAGTAACCATCTGACATCTTGTTGATCAGATCTAACAAAGACCTTGGGGGTAAGACATGTCCTCTGTTCAAAGGCATAACAAAGCATCTGCGAGCAGTGGTATCAATTATACCGGTTGTGTTGGTGTTAAAATCGTGAATGAAACGACCATTGCGGCCATCGCTGAAGTCTGGAACGTCGATTTTCTCGAACTCATTGACCGAGTCGATTTCGAGAACCTCTTCGATTTCATTGAAAGTAGGACGGTCTCCAATTAGCTTTTCATAGAATGTAGGAACTGAATCTGAGACGTAAGAGCTGCAAACATTGATTTTGAGGAAAACTGTCTACTTCGATAAAATATTAACTATAAGGTATTAAAATCATATAGTTTGAAAAATAATTTGAATTGAAATTATATGACCTTCACTTACTTCTGTGGGGTGATTCTAATAGTACCTCTATATCTTGGAATGAATTGCCGATGCAAGAACAGTCCACCAATAATGCCAATGCTCACAACAATCAAGGCAGCAAACAGCAAACCCAAGACTGTCGAGTTTGAAACGCGACGTGCACGAGCATTGAGGAAAACAATATTTCCATTCTGGGCTTCTGCTTCTTTGAGGGCAGCCTTTCCAAAGTAAAGTAATTAAAAAAAACAAAAACTCACATGATAAGCAACAAAGCACAACCAAAAACACACTCTCAATTTGTACCGGGTTTTTCACTATAATTTGACCCCCCCTTTAACTTTGTTACTAAAGGAGATACAAAAAAATGTTTCATACAAAAATTTCACGAATTCAACTGAGGTTTTTTAATATGACTTCATGAACTGAAATATATACAAGGTGGCCAACATATTGATGGCAACTTCATTTTTTCAAATGGAACACCCTGTATATTTTCCTATATTTGGCTAGCTCTTTTTCCCCTAATTTCGAATATGTAACATATGTTGGTCTATCTCTCTTATTCTGAGCACCACAGAGTTTCAAATTTAAAGAACAACCTGGCAAGCTCAGCAATAACTTTTCAAGTGGCAGGCTGCGATTACTCAAAATGCATTCAATATGTTGTTCACCCTGTATATATTCCAATTGACGTTATAACTCCAAAAACGGGCATTTTGAGTAATCGCAGCCTTTCATCTACGTATTCTGGAAAGGTCTATTGTCTTGATCATATGAAACATACACCTACATTGAGAAGTTAAGCCTTGCCCTAATATGGCATATTATCCTAAAGATATTTGTGACCACAATAACTGATAGAATGTAGGATCCATTCATAATGTATACTCATAATTTGATAATTCTTAAATTATCAGAGTAGTATTCATGTGGTATTGATTGCATTCTTGTCAGTGATTACAGCCAGCAGAGCATTGTTTATAATAAACAATGTTATCAGGAATCGCCATTGAATTTGTGTAAAAATTAGAAAGCTTTATGAAAAAAGGGTGACTGCATATTTTTCAATTCAATGTTTTCTGAAATTCTCCAAATTCGGATCTCCCCGAGGGGACAATGGAGATTTGTGAATTAGTGGGTTGATAATAAAAAAAGGAATGGGGCGTCCCGATTCTAGTCTTACCTCGGTAGTTTTAGCCAATTGATCCTCAGTAACCAGTGGTACAATTAGTTTATCTCCCTTTTTATCACTGAACGGTGTAATCAGTATCGTCATTGTGACAAATAATTTGTTCAATAATTCAAAAACTTGTTTATTAATCAATAACGTACGAATTTGTTCTAGAATATCACTTACTTCTGTCACTCAAAATTGTCAAACATCAAAACAAAGTTCAAAAGAAATCTAGGGATGTGTACTGTTGGTCCTTGAAAACGTGACCAATACGGAACTGGTTCTCTCAATGGTGGAACTGATTTATAAACTTGTTCTCAAAAATTTGACTTGTTACCACAGAACAATAATATCATAACTGTTATCATAAGTACTAGTTCATCTTCATTGTGGTGAAACTAAGCACGAAACGATCTAAAACCAATCAGGTTAAAGCTTACGGTCGGGATATGTGAATAATTTACTTCGTTCTGTAACGAAAGAAACGAGGCATATATTTATTATATGTTCTGTGGCATACATGGGACCCCACCTTAAGATTATGTGTATTCTACCTCAGTGTCAATTGTCAGTGTGTTTTGGGATGTGTTTCTATTCTATAAGCGCGTTCGGCAATGACATCTGACTGGTCGGATTGATCTGAACCGTTCGTTTATTACATCCAGATTGAGGGGAGTACACATCTGGACCGTTCGGCAAGAAAATCTGATCAATCGGATGTAGATCTTTTTGCTCGGTGTATTTCGACGGAGGAAACGGATTTTTTTCCACAGAACAGAAACAGAAATTACTTTTCGGCCTCTGTGAATGGATTTTTTATCCCGCTTCGAATATTCTTGAACAGTCTGTTGAATTTTCGTCTCTTTTGTTATTTGTTGTGTAGTAATAAATGAAAAAATGTTGCTTGCTAAAAAAATAATGATTCAAAATATTGAATCATCTCAACCAAGGGGTAGAAATGTTGAGAACTATAACAAAAGAATTAAAATAGTACCCAGACTACCTCTACGGACGAATAGACCTTCAAGCTCTAATTTAATATCTGGCTCGGGTAAGGCGTTACATACGTCAAACAGAAAAATCGATCAAAATGCTCCGTAGCGTTCGTTTATTACAGAAAAATCTGACAAATCTGTACAATCTGTTATCACGTGACTAAAAAATCCGTCCGCTCTCGGATGCTATTGCCACAGACCTGGTCTGTGCTATTGCCGAACGCCACAGACTACATATTCTATAGACGGTTCACGACAATGTTAATAGATGTGATGAAAATCAGCGCTCCAAGTGCTGGGTATCTGTACTATTCAGAAGCGCGGGAGATTCGAATCTAGAATTATGGCTTATATTTTTGGGAAGTTTTTTTAAGGCTATTTAGAACTGCAAACAACACTTGATTAGTGTTGTTTGAAGTTCTGAATAGCATTTCAAATAATCGCAATTTCAGAAAAATTATAGATGAGCAGATTCATATTCACTTTTTGATATTATATAGAGTATAAGATTCATGAAAGAAAAACAATTTTATGATTATTTTGTTTATTGATGGAATAAATACAATTAAATATTTTGTGGCACCACATGTTGAGGTTGTTTAATATTTTTTTTTTTCAACCGGTCCAAACGAATTTTATTTGCTAGTTTTTTAACTTCATTTGTACCTGTGTATAGTGGCTTCTTTCCCTGGATTATCTGGTTCACTTCTTTGCACCAGTTATGAAGAATTATTCTTATTGATAACTTCGTTACCAACATGATTATGTCTTTTTTGTGTTCTTGGCTACATGCTAAAAATTCGAAGCTTGCATTTTCATTAATTGTACCCTCAATAATATGAATTAAATCTGTAGAAAATGCTCGTTTATCCAAACAAAAATTTATAATTTTGAGTATTACAAAAAAAGTATTCACGAAGGAAGAAGTTGGGTAGCACAATCTTCTTGCATTTGATCCACCATATTCTCTTGCGGAAATTAATGAATATGATTCTGAGTTATAATTAGTGGAAAACAAGCATTTTCTACAAACTGCACAGCTAACTTTTTTTTTAATTTTTTTCACTATATATCCAGCTACATAATTTGTGGCCAACTCTGACAATTTTTCACCAATATTTTTGTCAGTGAGTTTGGCATATTCATGGTAATCCTCCATTGCAGTTATAGCCTTTGTGTCATCATTCTGCTTCACGAATAATTTTTTTAATGACACAAACATGCTGGTACATTCATCATCCTCACAGTTGAATGTGTTTTTATAAAATGAGAGGGCGCTATTACAAAGTAATATTTTGTAATTTCCCATGAACATATGACTTGATGGATTGGTATTTAGAGCTCCAAAGCTCCTCAACTGCCCAAAAGCATTTTCGAGTGGGTCTTGATTTAATCTTCTTGTTAAAAGATAAGAAAAATCGTCGGATTTCACGATACCCCAAACTGATTCGATGTTTCTTATCGTGAAGGACCAGTTTTTCAAACTTGGTGGTCTTGCTTGATCCCTGGGTGACCTCTTTTCGAACATCATGGATTCAAGAATGGGTAGGGCTTCTCGGTTCCAAAAATCAATATGACTAGATTCTTCTGTCAAACCAGCACGCAAAGATTTTCCCTTATCTGGCTGTTTAGTTGATGCATTTACTGAATCAAATAAACGGTCAAATAAATATAAAAACTCGGCAGTATCTTCAAGTTCCTTTCTTCTATCTGGAGCACCTAAATGAACAATTGAGTTAAAGGGGATTTTATACTTATATTTCTGGACCGGCTTGACTCTATGCTATGTCGTAGTAATTCATATTAGTAATAACTCAGATTAGAGAAATATAGGATGGGAAATAAATAGGTGAAACACTTGATTGGTACACAAACGTAGAACATAATCCTTCCTTATAGAGGCTCCTCAGGTGAATATCAAATGATACATCAAAAAAGTCTTCTACCCATCTTAAGTATAGTATACACCCTATATAATCTACTTCATCTATACAGAATAAGATCATAGTGATAAAAAAGACCTGAATGAGGAAAAAAAATTGCTACGGAAGTAAAAAAAGTATGAATGAGTTGAGAATATATCTACATATTTTACGATTAAATTTGCATTTACTTACAATATCCACTTATCAATTGAAGTGTTGAAGCGAGTCTTTGGCTGAATATCTGAGCCGCATTTTTCACCTTCATTTTCTTCAATTTATTTTCATAAATGTGCTCATCCGTTAGGTCTGGTAATGATTTCAGGCCATCAACTGCTTTCAAATCTTTCTCATATATCTCTTGAATATATTTCCACTTTGCAGTTTTCCTGACACCATTTTTGGTATAGCTTATATTTTTTTTTATGAAATTATTGCGAATCCCCTTCAATAAATGTGGAGGATCAAATATAGGATAAACCTTGAAATCCCCTATTTCAAAAGATCCACTTCGATACTCTCCAATGTTTCCCATTCTCAAGTACTTTTCTCGAGTTTCGTGGATCAAGTTATTAATAGAGCTGGCATTATATTGATCACAAATTACCGTGATCGGTTTAAGTCCTATCTTTAATAATTCCTTTATAATTGAAATCAACAGATGTTTTAATTGTAAGGTTGTAGCACCTCCCTTACTTGAAAAATGGTAAGATATCGGTGATTTCCACTGTTTCTTAATTCCTCTGACCATGAATACCAAAACATGGTCCGCTAAAGATGTACTTCTTCTATTTTCCCCCATATCTTCAAATCCTTCTATTGCACCAGAATGTTCATTGAAATGGAGGCTCGGCATGATGGACATTTCATCAAATAAAAGAGCCACATATTTTTCTGAAGAATTCATTTCTGCAGTCATTTCTCTCAAAGACTCAAAAATGACATCATTCACACCTGGCCCTCCCACAATCTCTGACAGAAGTCTTGTCAGGGTAGACTTACTCGGTAATATGAAGATTCTTGACAATAGAGAGTAGGACTTGGCACTCTGTTTATATAGAATCAGAGCCAACAATTTTTCATCCAGTGAGAATCTACGAAGATTTTTTGATTTCTCACATTCTCTGAACTGACACCGAATGAACATAGAGGTTAATTTATTCAATTTACCACTATGTTCACCAATGTCCTCATTGAATTTTGTAGCTTCAAATAACCGACGACTAAATGATTTTTTCCTGTTTTTTTCCAAGTGATATTTTTTATGTAAGGTTTTCATAGCCTGATACATTTTTTTCTCATTAGGAGTTAAGGTGTGTCTTGAAATTCCAGATTTTTTCAGCAACCGATATGGAGTAATAGGGATGTTTTTGTTACCTAAAAAAAAAAACCTTTATTAAAATGTGTGACCGTGTGCATTCTAACAAATGGTTTGGATTTGTTGAAAGAACTGCTTGAAGGTTCGGATTGCTCTAATGATGGTAAACAATCGTCAAATTCCATATCTGTATTAACAGGATGGGCATCTGAACCAGATTGAGTGGTATCTAAAAAAGTCTTGTTTAAATAAAGTTTCTTGCACCAACTTGAGCTGATATTAAAAGATTCTGTTTCATTATTGTATCCTTATTCATTACCTTCTATAATATCAAATGTAGCACTGCTTGAAGGTTGGGGTTGTTCTAAGGATGGTAAACAATCATCGAATTCCATATCTGCATTAACAGGATGAGCATCTGAGCAAGATTGAGTGGTACCTAAATAAAAATAAGTCTTGTTTTATTAAAGTTTCATACACTAATTTGAGCTGATATTAAAAGACACTGTTTTATTATTTTATCCTTATTCATTACCTTCTATAATATTAAATGTAGAACTACTTGAAGGTTGGGGTTGCTCTAAGGATGGTAAACAATCATCGAATTCCATATCTGCATTAACACGATGAGCATCTGAGCAAGATTGAGTGGTACCTAAATAAAAATAAGTCTTGTTTTATTAAAGTTTCATACACTTATTTGAGCTGATATTAAAAACTCTGTTTTATTATTTTATCCTTATTCATTACCTTCTATAATATTAAATGTAGAACTACTTGAAGGTTGGGGTTGCTCTAAGGATGGTAAACAATCATCGAATTCCATATCTGCATTAACACGATGAGCATCTGAGCAAGATTGAGTGGTACCTAAATAAAAATAAGTCTTGTTTTATTAAAGTTTCATGCACTAATTTGAGCTGATATTAAAAGACTCTGTTTTATTATTGTATTTGTAATATTTGTATTCATTACCTTCTATAATATCAAATGTAGAACTGCTTGAAGGTTGGGATTGCTCTAAAGATGGTAAACAATCATCGAATTCCATATCTGTATTCACAGAATGAGCATCTGAGATCTGAGATTGGGTGGTACCTAAAAGAAGTCTTGTTTCATTAAAATTTCATGGATATAAGATTTTTACTCACAAGAAAGATTTCGTGTTGGAATAGCATGGCATAATAATCTGAGAGAACTAGATTTATATTGGGCTTCAAAATGGTCTTCACACAACCTTTTTGAATTGTATACTTTCATCGGATTCATTTCATTCAACTCCATGCTGTTGATTGCATGTATCCATTTCTTGAACCTTTCTGCATCCTTCATTGGATTAGGAAATCTATGTCTCATTTTGGATGCACTTTTGCACTCAGGTACACTACACTTATTATAATAAACCATTATGAATCGATTCAATGAACACTGCGAAGTACGAAGAATTTAAAACTACTAGAATCTAAGTCCACGACAACAGAACAGAAAACATAAACAAATAAATTCAAGTATATAACCTCTTCTCTCAGTCACAGATAACAGTTCTGTTCCTTTTCTTCTCATACGGCTTTATCAAAATTATTAGTTCTGTGGTTAACAAATCTGTAAATTCGACTACAGAGCCATCCTTTCCTGGGCATCGGTACTAAAAAAGAGGTTCAAGGTCATGTAACCTGCGTGAATCTACCCTGGCCGAACGCGCTTTATGTCAATGGATTCGATAGGTGTTCAATGTTTTCATACAAAAATGAATAATTTTATTACTAGTATTACTACTCATTTTCTACCTACATATTAGATTGTGAATGTGTGATTTGTATGAATTAAAATTCCGAAGAACATTTAGATTTTGGGGAATACACTTCACCCGAACTTCAAGAAAGGTAGAATAATAAATACATTCGCATTTAGAGGTATCATTTTCGCTGGAATTTTACAATAATTATTTTTGTGATTGGTAGATAAATCCAAGATGGGTAAGTATTCCAGCGATTCAGATACAGAAAAGTACAGCAGTAAAAGTAAACGTAGGCACAGGTAAGACGGGTCATTATTCTTCAGGATACAACTGAGTATTTGGCACTAGGCTCTAAACAGTTTTTAAAAACTATAACTATTATTGGTTTCTTATATTCTCTCACACATTATCTGTTAACAATAATATTATTAGTAGTGAATATTCTCACCATAATCATCATTGACATGTTTGGGAGTGACCAAACATATGTATTACGAATCCTACTGATAATTATTAATATTTTTCTTCAGATCATCATCTAGTTCAGATGATTCGAGGAGTAAAAGAAAGAAAGACAGAAAACTAGATAGATATAAAACCAGAAGTCGTAGCAGAGATCGATACTCTAAATCATCGTGAGTATATTATTTAAATCAACTGTTCTTTAGTCACACTCTACTTCCCTGAGTACTGAGTAGTTTAATATATTACTGTTCTTAAGTTTCACATAACATGCTATGTGATTTATTGAACCTGTAATTTTGTTTTTACTTTAAAACTAGGTATGTATTGCAGAAAAAAATTGTGTAGATAAAAATTTGATACCTCTACAAGGTGCATTGGGTTTTACTGAACTTCCCCAACCTCAGCCTAGTAGGAGCAGGCGGTAACTTCGAAAACTCAAAAAGCAACCCCTATTTTTACTGCAAATTCAAATTCTACGTCAAAAACATGTCCGTAAATTTGTTGTTCATTTACGATAGATGACTCTGTACTCGCAATGAAGGGAACACAAGTAAAGGCAGAAAAAACACTAAAGATATCACAATTTTTCTGCAATGCTTAGTTTTAGAGTTTGAAATTTATATGTTCAAACCTTATTAAGAAATTAAACTTTTGCAGATCTGCTAAATCATATAAATCCAGTTCTAGAAGGTCACATTCTAGTGAAAGATCGAGTTCCAGAAGAAAACGTTCTCATTCTAGGGATCGTAAAAGATCTCAATCAAGAGAATACCTCAGATCAAACTCAAGAGACAGGAGGAGGTCTCATTCTAGGGAATTTAGAAGTTCAGTTTCTAGAGATAGACGAAGATCTTCCTCTAGAGGAAGAGATCGATTTAGGAGATCCAAATCCAGAGATTCTTATAAATCTAGGAGATCTAGATCTAAATCCTTCATTCGTGAATATTCCAGTAAAACAAAGAAAAGGTCTTCATCCAGTTCTTCAGAAAGTTCATCAATAATTAAAAAGACTGTGAAAGTCAAAGACTCTGTCAAATCTATTAAGGATTCTCATCCACAGTTGAAAGGCTTGGAAAAACTTGACATGTCAGTTGATAATGCAGTTTTAGAAGAAATAAATAGTGATGGGTTTACTCAAAAACAGTTCCAATCAAGTACGAATAAAAAGCTGGACAATATTGTTATAGATCTTCAAAAACAAACCATTAAAGTACCGGAAGTAGAACAAGTTGAACCTGATAGCATATTTCATAGCAATGTAGGGTTACTAATAATTAATATTTCTGCATCATTACTGTGGAAAGATTCAATTTTTGAATTGAGACATTGATATGTGAATTTGAGCGTTTTATTACTTTTGCATTTACATACTCATTTTTTTGCAGCTATTTCTGAATGAAGAAACAAGAATGGAAAAATGGGTGAAAGAACTTTATTCATTTAGACAGAAGGCTCTTCAGAAAGGAGTTAAAAATTGAATGGATCCCATGATGGCATTCAAAATTTACCCAGCACTTGGCTGTTTCTTAGCCATCATCTTATACACCATCTCAATGTTCAAGCATCCTCTGATAGACAAGTGTGAAGTGGAAAAATGCCCTTTATGTTATGGAACAAATATGTGTGATAGTATGAACAATTCGGAAATAGAATTGGATTTCTCTTCATTTGACAGAGTTTTCAATAATCTCTTCAGTGTAAAAAATGTATTTTATGGTAAATTTAAAAATTCTGAAGTGGTTTTGAAAAAGTTAGGACAAGATGAAGAGTTAGTGAAAGTGTTATCAATGGTTAAAACATTGAGTACCAGAAAATATAGGGAGTTTTTAGTGAATAGTGTTATAGATACATTTTATAAAAAAGATAATGTGAACGTTAAAAACTTTCATGTCTGTAATTTGGAAACTGCTGAGTACTTATTAGAATATCTTTACCAAAGAGCTCTCACATTGGAACAAATATGGACAATAAAACAAGTGAATGTGGAGCCACTATTACTTAAAGTATTTGAAAACGAAAAAGGTTGGCCTGTACCAAAGTATTTTGGTGCATGTGGACGAATGATAGTACAGAGTTATTGTGGTGTAACTTTAAACAATGTCGAGAAGTATTCTTGGATTGATAGAGCTACTATAGCTGTTGGTTTAATCAATGCTGCGGAAGATTTTTCTTCAGCACATCAAACATTCAGTCTTTATTTGACTGATATTTCACCTGATAATATAGTTGTTGACCATAATTTACAGGTTTATTTTATTGATTTGGAGAATGGCATTTTACAAATGAGGAATAGCAGTAAGTGAATTTTAAGTATTAATGAAATTCTAAATAAAAATAGTTGAGTTTGGTACCATTTTTAGTGATTTCCTTCAAAAAGGTTCATTACTTTTTCCTTAAAATACTCATATTGTCTCATAGGATCTTTTGACTACAGGGAGTCCATAATATGTCCAGGCAGTAAAATTAGGAGGAAGTAATTATAGGGTTGTTGGAGGGGTTTAAATTCATCAACACAAGCCAACTCGCCAAAAATCTCCTATTCAAAAGTTCTAGAAAATAGATTCTAATATGAATGTATGTGGTCTTGATCTCACATATCAGTTTCAGGATGCTTGACAGTGACAGCTTGTATTTCAAAAATAAATTCAACTTTAAGGGCTAATAGCTTTGACATTGTGATATTTTTATTTACCATGTTTTAAAAGTTGAGACTTCATTTTTAACAATAGATAAAATTTATTGAAATTAACGCAAACCACATATATAAAACTTCAAGATGAAATCAAAATCTATTCCTTGAAACCAAAAGTAAGATCTGCTTCAGCATAATATATATATATATATGTGTCAAGTTCATGCTTGAACTACAGAAGCAAATTCAGGACTGCATCTGTCCAGATTCAAATTAATTTAAATGATTATTTTCAACTTTCTCATCTTGTATGGGTGATTTTTGATGAGTGCTGCCTCCTCTTGAAAAGATTAATCTTTGAAACACCCTGTTTCAACACTAAATATATTTTACATTTCTTCGATTATGATTCTATTTTCATTTATAATATTCAGTGAATTATAAGTGATCATGTTTCAGGTGTAGAAAAGTTTAATATACGAAATCATCATCGTAGTAAAAATTTCGAGGATGAACCATATGCATTTTCTACTGACGACATCTGTTCTTATCAAATGAGTGATCATAATATTTATAGCGTTTGTAAAGTAGGTTTTGTGGATGTTATTCTAAGCTGAAGAATTACAATAATTGTTACTTTCAGCTTCTACTTTCTGCCAAAGCTTCTTGGCCGATGATGAAAGGAGGGTTATTGCATTCTCCACCGAAATCGATCAGAGGTCATGATTTGTTTAAATACATTGAATTATGTGTCGAGACTGATGATAAAATCAATAGATTTGCTGTTATGAAAGTCATTGTAAATATGTTAAGGGATATATTAAATGTCAACCAAAATTAAAAGCTTGTTTGTTTCCATCTCATGGATTATTGCTTTTTTTTCTTCTGGTACAAGTCACTTTTTGTTACTGTCGATCTAGAGCCATTTTTATGTTTATATTCACTGTTGTGAGGGCTTGTTTAAGATATTTGATAAAGTATGAATGGGGATTTATTTGTTGATATAACAAGTTGGAACTCGAAAGTAACTTCAAAGAGTAGACACAAGAGAAATCACTTAGGCTTGGCGGCAAACATCAGTTCTTCGACCTTGAATAATACTACGCCGATACAGGGCTGTTACTGGCACCCCTTGATTAGACCTCGTCATTCACAAATGACTTTCAAGGTCAAACAAACGATGTTCACGATTTCATTCATAAATAGGGGGAGTGAGGTCTCTTGTGTCTACTCTTTGGTTTATTGGATTATTTCCCTGTACCTCATGGACTTAGCCTGGTTTTTCCCCTGCATATTGTATTTTTGATCGTTTGCCATAGCTTACTTAAACGATTTTTCCCATGTTTGATATAGTGAAAAGAAAGATCCTTTGATTGGCTATAGTTTGCGCGCCTTATTTCAAATCTTGCCAATGAATGACTTAGCCGGTTTTTCCCCTGTACCCCACGGATAGTATGTGATTCTACGTCAACGGTACTACCGAAGACTCTTTGGTTCTTGATTTGTGATAAACAGATAAACTGACAGTTCACAAATTTAACGTCAATGGTACTACCAAAGACTCTCTGGTTCTATCGAACATCTATGTGTTCTGTGGTTCTCTCTCTGGTTCTGTGATAAAAAGATAAACTGACAGTTCACAAATTTTAATAACAACCTGGAAAAGTTTAATTTATCTTTTGTTTTTGGAAATTTGTGCCTGTCTTATGTGTTTCAAAATTTGCAAGTTTAAAATATCAAATAGTATAAATAATGGAAAGTAAAACTCTAACCCACAACCCTGGGGATTATTCAGATGATAATATTGATAACAAATGTGTACAGGATATTCTGAATACTTTCAAAGACTTGAGAGAGTATTCTCACGATGTTGAAAAACAGTTATCTGCTGTACGCCAAGAGTCTTTGGTTGATCATATTGCGGAAAGTAAAAATATAGCTCATTTACATCGACAAATATCAAGCTGCGATGATATCCTCAAACGAATGGAAAATATGTTGATGAACTTCCAAAGTGATCTAGGTAATATAAGTTCAGAAATCGTGTCTCTCCAACGCAAATCTATAACTATGAGTCAAGAACTGAGTAATAGGCAGAGTATAAGAGGACAACTTAGTCAATTCATAGACGATATGATGGTCCCAGAAACTCTCATAACTTCTATTATGGATTTGCCTGTTACTGACAAGGACTTTTTGAGTCAGCTTCAATTGCTGAATCATAAACTAGGGTTTGTAAAGGAGCAAGGGTTTAAGGAATCTGTATCATGTATGGATGTGAGAGACATTCTTGAAAAATTGAAAATAAAAGCCATGTCTAAGATTCGTGAGTACTTGTTGGAACAAATTTATAAATTTAGGAAACCTTTAGGAAATTATCAAGTTCCCCAAAATAATATGTTGAAATATAAGTATTTCTATGAATTCATTTTATCTAATGAAAGAAATGTGGCACAAGAGATTTATAAGGAATATGTAGATACAATGAGTAAAATATATTTTTCGTACTTCAAATCCTACAATAATAGAATAATGAAATTACAATATGAGGAGTGTGTCACAAAAGACGATCTCATGGGTATTGAAGATACAGCTTCCAGAAGTTTGTTCAATAAATCCTTGAAAAACAAAGGTACAATTTTCACTATAGGAAGCCGAGGTGTTGTATTAGCACAACAGCTTGAAGCTCCTATTATAGTCCCACATGCACAAGTGAAAAACAAAGTGAGCATAACATATTTAAATCTTGACAGAACTGATATATTATATTTCAGTTTCCTTATGAAGCTCTGTTCAGAAGTGAGCAATATGCTCTTGTAGACAATGCCTGCAGAGAATACTTATTTATCTGTGAATTTTTCATGTTGAAAGGACAACAAGCCTTAGATGCTTTTCATGAAATTATGGGAAAGACCAATGGACTCATTAGGGTAAGTGATATGGAAGGTCATAACTGTCATAGATGGCTCTATTAACATATATTGTTTGATTGAAAATTTCTGATAAAATTAATCAGATTGTCATAGGCATTAATATCGATTTTTGTTCTATTACAGAAAAATGTTGAATCATATGTAGATACTTGTTATGACTCAATAGCATTATTTCTGTGTTATCATCTAATTTTACGATACAAAATAATGTGTCACAAGAGGTGTGTTCCTGCCTTAGATTACTATTGGGAAAATTTAGAAAAATGTTTGCTGGCAAGATTTGAGTATGTTTGTCATCTCAATATTCAAAGTATAAGAGATTGTGATCCCTCTAAATTTCAACCAGAAATGGGACCTCACTATGTAAGTAAATAAAATAAACTATCCTTTGAGGATAGTTTGGAAGAACTGGAATTGTGAAAGTTCTGTTAAATTTCAGTTGAAACAGGATGATCCAACCCAGTCTTTCACTTAAAATTGTAATTTTTCCACAGATTACAAGACGCTATGCAGAATTCAGTGCAGCTTTAGTTGGAATAAGTGAGAACTTCCCAAATGAACTAATAAATAGACTTCTAGCTGAATTGCAAGAAGAGGTAGAATTGTTTATTTTGAGAATGGCTGGAATATTCCCTCAAAGGAAGGAACAGCTGATTTTCCTTATCAACAATTATGATATGATTTTAAATATTATTTTGGAACACACCAGAGATAATTCCAAAGAAGTTGAAACCTTTAAACAAAGATTATCAGCTAAAAGCGGCGAATATGTAGAAGAAATTCTGAGTCCTTATTTTGGAAGTATGATACAACATGTCAAGGAAGCTGAAGGGTTCCTCCACAAAGGAAAAGTAGAGCAGTATAAGGCACTTGAATCTAGAGTTGGAGGAATAGTGCAACATTTCACGCTGAGTTGGAAAAAATCATTAGAAGAATTAAATAGAGAGGTGCTCATTTCATTTCCAAATCTAGTGACTGGATCGAGTCTTCTTCAATTGGCCCTAACTCAGTTGGTTCAGTATTATCACAGATTTCATAAGTTGCTGCCCCAGAGTGCTAGGTCGCAGTTAGTGAATATACATAATATCATGATTGAAATGAAAAAATACAAGATAAATTATTAACATTAAAAGAACCGCATTTTTTGTGGGTTAGATGTAAACTGTATTTTGAACTTTACTAACTTTTACATTCCAATATTTATGATGATTGTGCAATAACAACATGAAATTAAACAATATATTTATTATTTATTAAATGGAAAACAACTTACTCTTGTTTTAATCTTTATAGGACAAAGAAATATGGAAAAAATAAAGTCAACAGTGTAGGGTCGATACACTCGATACAGATAGTTTTTCCACCATTTTCGAGCGCCTGTTCTATTTATACGAGAGCTATATCATCTCTTTATGATGTCTATATTTTTCGCATTTTGATCCGAATTTTGCCTCAATCGGCTAGGTTCGGTTCACTGCTGAAGAACCCGGGGACAAACTCAATTCTGTCCGTCCATTAGGACATAGGATAACTTTCGAACAGATAAACCTGTATTTCAAGTTTCTAGAAGCTTGAATTTTGAACGGGAGGTTTGAAATTTTGTTCTCCCGATAAATTCAAAACTACCGTTTTGATCGAGTTGTAATTTTGCGCGTAGATGGAGAATTACGTATTTATAAGCTATATCCAAGTCTTTTTTATAAAATTATATCGAATTAATAGTCCGCTCTGTCCTAGGCTATGTAGAGATCCTTGGTTTCTCCTAGGTATCCTGCATTCTACACCACTTCATGCAAGAGCTTCTAGGTCATTTTTTCGTTAAAGTTGATTTCATTAATTGAGAGATTTAATGCCTCTTTTGAAGGTGACGAAACGCAGGAAAATAAATCTATCTTCAATGATTCATAACAACCAATTATATTTTTAATATAAATTTATTTACAAATTCAATTCGGTAAACTATAGAAGCATGATTATTTTTCATTTGTTTAAAATGCTTACACAATTTTTGTTGCATGTTTATAAGACACAATTGACCCGATAAATGACGTAAGAATGTCAAGAACGCATCTTAAAACCTAAGTAATAATTAAATACTTATAATTTAAAATATACATATTAAATTAACAGGTTCGATTCTACAAAAGTTCGTAATTGTTGAGAATCCTCTGGGATAGTTTGGTATCTACATTTTCATCAGCCTTATACTTGAAAATATCAAATTTCTATTTCACTGGTGAATGGCCAAAAGTTGGATTTTTTGAGAATCCAGGTGAATTTTTCCATGGGTGTTTTCACAAGAGGGTGTCTATCGCGTGGATAACTCCGTTAGTGGCTGGAATGTTCTGGGTGCTGAGATAGTTGTTGTTTATCTTCAGTTTACCTGTAAATAAATAGATCGTCACAAAATTAATTCGTTCATTAAAATCATCCAGTTTGAGATTACTAGGAGATAATGCGATTTGTTTCCGAGATAGGTTTTTATTTATTTTTAAAATTACCTTACTGAAAGGATTTACGGAGCGTGATATCGTTAAGTGAACGAACTGTGGATTCGAAGACATACTTATAAGTGTACTATTGTTTTTTTTGTGCTTTTGAATTAATTTGGTATTTGCCGTTGAAAAGGTGAGAATTTTTGAGACCTGTTAGGAAACTAATCAGGTCTGTTAGAAATAACAAAAAAAGTTCATTTCATTTTGAATGAGAATATTCAAGGCAAATAAGTTGACAAAATTTGATGATGTATAATTAAAAAAAAATTCTATATCATTTTTTAATTGGAAGTATTTATGCTCTGATTTTGCTGCTCACGCTACAGATGATAAACGCAATACCCAATATTCTCATAATTACCGTTTTCTTTTCAATATAATCAACAGAACAAATACAAATTGATGATGTTGATTTATGAAGATTTGAGAAAGTATAGAAAGGACTAGGTATTTGAAGAGATCATATATTTATTTGAAGACAAGCAATTTTCATTTCAATTGTTGCTTCGTTAATAATGACGATAAAGTTTATGATATGTTTACTTTGAGTGTTAATTAATGGTGGTTTTATAAATAAATCGATTTCTTCGTAAGGAAACGTATAGGTTTTATATCCATTAGCATTAAAATATACAGGGTGATTGAAATTTTCAAACTTTAATAGGGGATTTTACAGGATATACATAAAGAATAATCACAATTTGTTTTATACTACTATACTGAAATGGTGCATGTGGACCGACCTGGGGGAATCTCTCGAAAAAGTGGGTCCAGAAGAAGCTTAAAATCGCAGCGAAGTTGCGATACACTGAGGAAGTTTTTAAACGGTCAAAAAGAAGAATAATCGATTCATACGTGGGTAAAATTTCGATTCTCTAGGCAATGCAGAAGTATTTTTTTAAAATTCGCGAAAATCGCGAGAAAATCAGACAAAAAGGGCGATTTTAAACCCGATAAATTTTTTTCACAGAGATTCAGAGATATCCTGGCCGTGATATAAATATACGGATCTAAAGAGAAAAGGTCAATGCAAAACAGCTTAGTATTCATATTTTCCATAATTTTTTCATTTCTTCAAGAAAATTGATCATATTTCGTCTTAAAAATCACCCGATTTGCAGAGATCTACCCATAAGGATAACTAGGTAAATCTAGGGGCTCTACTAGTATTATAAACTATGGTCCAAAATGAAGATACGGGGTGTTGACCTTTGGAAGAAGGTAGAGGCTACCTATATAGTTACTTATATAGTTACCTATACAGGGTCTTTCACGAGGAACCTCACCCATATTTATACGGGAAACTACTGAACGTATTCTCATGAAATTCAGCACTTATAAGTATTTCACGATGCTGATGAAATCTAAAATATTTTCAAGGCATGAGCACCACCGGTTTTTCCGGAAATGACGTCAACTTCCGTTTTTCAAATTAGAACACCATTTTTTTATTGCAGAAATAGATTCCTTAGAAAATTTCAACTTATTTTGATGTAACATTTGTCAGTTTTGGTTGGAAAATTCTCTCTGAGCGGGAAAATTCGAAAAAAAAATCGAAAATAGAGCTCCGCTGAAACAAGAATAACTTCGAGGTTTTTGGATGAAAAATTTTCATTTTTGGGATTTTTTAAGATGTAAGATTGATGTATCCACTTTGAAAATCGAAATCGCGATTCATGATACAGGGGGTGAAAAAATCGCTTTCAAAGTTAGGGATGACAAAATCGTGAAAAATCAATTTTTTCAAATTAGAACCCCATTTTTTTATGGCAGATATTGAATCTACGTTAAAAAATAATGTGAGTGTATGCATCACACCCTTGCCCTAAAGTGGATATTTTCTGAGTTATTCATAAAAAACTGTTTTTCGTCTTGAATTTTCAGCTATTTCTTTTCCCTTCACGCCAAAAAGATGAAATTTTCAGGAACTGTTACTTAAACCATGTTTTAGATTTTACTACCCTAATATGCAAGAGAAAAAAGTTACAGGTTGTTCCTAAATAGATGGCGAATTTGGATTCGAATTTGTATCGGAAACCTCTTTATTTCAACTAATCGGCCATCGGTTTTCTCTCCAGTGATAAATAAATAATTCCTTATGAACCATATGCAAAAACTTACCATGTTTTACATTCTTTTTTTTAATGATAGATATCATTAATTACATCTACTGAATAAAGAGGAATTTGGCAGATGTAATTAATGATATCTATCATTAAAAAAAAAAGAATGTAAAACATGGTAAGTTTTTGTATATGATTCATAAGGAATTATTTATTTATCACTGGAGAGAAAATCGATGGCCGATTAGTTGAAATGAAGAGGTTTCCGATACAAATTCGAATCCAAATTCGCCATCTATTTAGGAACAACCTGTAACTTTTTTTTTCGTGCATATTAGGGTAGTAAAATCTAAAACATGGTTTGAGTAACAGTTCCTGAAAATTTCATCTTTTTGGCGTGAAGGGAAAAGAACTAGCTGAAAATTCAAGACGAAAAACAGTTTTTTGTGAATAACTCAGAAAATATCCACTTTAGGGCAAGGGTGTGATGCATACAATCACATTATTTTTCAACGTAGATTCAATATCTGCCATAAAAAAATGGGGTTCTAATTTGAAAAAATTGATTTTTCACGATTTTGTCATCCCTAACTTTGAAAGCGATTTTTTCACCCCCTGTATCATGAATCGCGATTTCGATTTTTAAAGTGGATACATCAATCTTACATCTTGAAAAATCCCAAAAATGAAAATTTTCCATCCAAAAACCTCGAAGTTATTCTTGTTTCAGCGGAGCTCTATTTTCGATTTTTTTTTCGAATTTTCCCGCTCAGAGAGAATTTTCCAACCGAAACTGAAAAATGTTACATCAAAATAACTTGAAATTTTCTAAGGAATCTATTTCTGCAATAAAAAAATGGTGTTCTAATTTGAAAAACGGAAGTTGACGTCATTTCCGGAAAAACCGGAGGTGCTCATGCCTTGAAAATATTTTAGATTTCATCAGCATCGTGAAATACTTGTAAGTGCTGAATTTCATGAAAATACGTTCAGTAGTTTCCCGTATAAATATGGGTGAGGTTCCTCGTGAAAGACCCTGTATAGTTATAGTGAAAAGGGGTTACAGTCCACTGCGACCTTAAGGCTTATTGTGCCCCCTGACAGAGCTGTTATCATCGCGCCTCGTACAGCTCGCCCTCCAGTCCCAGAGATTTGACGGCTTCAAGGAGGATATAACTCCCCACTTCTACAAGTTTCTTGTCCAAAGCCCTCTTTCCTTTGGCTTGCAATGGCATAGCATTCCGTAACCAGGTGAATAGGAGTTTCTTCCTCCTCCCCACAGAATCTACACTCATCAGTGTCCGATAAACCCATTCTCAACAGATGCTTTTCTAGGCGACAATGTCCTGTTAAAAAGCCAGTGAGTAGGTGAAGTTGGTTTTTACTGAGATCCAGATATTTTTTGGATCTAGCAGTTTCAAAGTTCCGGAGGAACTTTTTGAAGTGATCCATCACTGGGATATTCCGCCAGAGTTTCTCTCTTTCGGTTTGCTCCTTCAGCATAAACCCAGATTAAAAAGACCTTATTCTTCTTGCCTACCTCATTGAGTTTGTTTCGGCACTCCCAAATCAGCTTTAAGTCAATGACGTAGGAGCTAAGTGCTTTAATAGCAGCTTGACTATCTGTATGAATATAGCTATATCGCACTTCTGATAGTTTCTTTCTAGATTTATATCTAGACATCTTCAGATTGCAAGTATTTCCGTTTGAAGGACTGTAGGTACAGGAGCCTAACGATAGTGCACACTTGGTAGGTACTTGTCCCGTAAATCCCAGCGCCAGCTCCTGTAGCGGTTTTAGAACCATCTGTATACCTACCATTTCAACAATTATTCCGAAAAAAAAAATAATTTTTTTTAGTATATCGACCTGGGTCATTTCATTTACTAATTCGAGGTCGTAGATTACAATGCGCTAATTAGTTTTTCCGAGAAATCTTCGGTTTGGAAAATGTTCGACCTTGAAAAGAAAATTGGCGAAAAATTGGTCGACTTTGGAGTGACGTAGCTTCTAAACAAATAGGAATTGAAAAGAGCTGATTTTTTTGGTTATACTTTGGTTCTTTCAGAAGGTCCAATTTTTTCGATTTTTCATCAACCATATTTAAAAAACTATTAGTCTCAGAGAAAATCTGTCTGGATATTCTTGATCTACGGCATCGAGTTAATAAACGGTGAAAATTTCATATCGATCGGCGAGATTCGAATTTTTGCGATAATTCCTATAATGTAGGTATGGAAGCGATTTTTCGAAAAACAATTTTTGGCTTCGATCGACTTGAAAATTAGCTTTTGATTTACGAACGTTGAAAAATTGAAAAATTTGGACCTTCGCGAAAAAAATCAGAAAATCTAAACTGTCAGACTCAGATGGATAAATTTTTTTTTTATTCACCAAGGACCAATCTACAGGGTGACTGGTGACGTTAGGGACAACGGCTAAGTGGAGATAGAGGACCTCAAACTGAATGAGAATTTGGGTTTCAAATGTCCCATAAGGGTATTCGTTTCGGAGATATAGGGTGATTTATGAAAAAATGCTAAATCTATGAACTCCCATATCTTCGTTAATATGATATGTTTTTCGCTGATATTTTACATGTTTGTTCATATAGGCATTCTCTGTTAGCATAAGAAAAAAAAATTGAAAAAATTCCTGGTCCGTACTCAAAAATTTCAATTTACATGTCAAGTGAGAAATATCACACGGTATATGAGATAAAATAAAATCAAATAGAAATTTGGAAAGAGGGAAAAAAACTGATTAAATATCTGTTTTTTGTTTGAATGGCACAAATTTTCTTTCGTTTCTATGATATGTTGAAGTGAGAATATTACAATATTTTTATATTCAAATCATGAAAATTAGTACTACTGATAAAAAAAACTTGAATCCGAGGCGCTAGAATGAGCCTGGCATCAAAATATTCCTTCAAATCTTGAAATCTATTTTTATCAATTAATATTTCGATGCCATATAAAATTTCAAAATAAAATTTGTTGTAGATGGGGTGATGAAAGAGTTGGATACTCAAACACAAAAATTGAAAAAGCCGCAAATATAATTCATAAAAAAATCAAGTAAGCAAATGTTCGAAATGAGAGCCGTTCACCTCCATACATTTATTGGCTCTCTTGAACAAATGAAGGACAGCTTTTCTAATCAGAGTAATATTTGTTTTAATTTCTTCGCATGCTTCAGTTATTCTGCTCTTGAAATGTTCACGGCTTGTAATTGTTTCTTTATACACCGTATCCTCAAGATGACCCCATAGGAAATAATCCAGAGGAGTTAGATCGGATGATCTAGCAGGCCAATTCCTAGAACCTCCCCGACCAATCCACCTGTCAGGAAACTCCCTATTCAGAAAATTCTTTACTTCATTTGCAAAATGAGGAGGTGCACCATCATGTTGAAAAATCATACCTCTCTGATTAATATTTTCTAAAAGACGAGGCAAAACATTCTGCAAGAAATCCAAATAAACAGCCCCAGTTATACTTGATTCAAAGAAATGTGGACCGATCAAATGTCCATTATAAATGCCACACCAAACGTGGACACTAAAACGTCTTTGATTTTTTTATATTTGCGACTTTTTCTATTTTGTGTTTGAGTATCCAACTCTTTCATCACCCCATCTACAACAAATTTTATTTTGAAATTTTATATGGCATCGAAATATTAATTGATAAAAATAGATTTCAAGATTTGAAGGAATATTTTGTTGCCACGCTCATTCTAGCGCCTCGAATTCAAGTTTTTTTTATCAGTAGTACTAATTTTCATGATTTGAATATAAAAATATTGTAATATTCTCACTTCAACATATCATAGAAACGAAAGAAAATTTGTGCCATTCAAACAAAAAACAGATATTTCATCAGTTTTTTTCCCTCTTTCCAAATTTCTATTTGATTTTATTTTATCTCATATACCGTGTGATATTTCTCACTTGACATGTAAATTGAAATTTTTGAGTACGGGCCAGGAATTTTTTCAATTTTTTTTTCTTATGCTAACAGAGAATGCCTGTATGAACAAACATGTAAAATATCAGCGAAAAACATATCATATTAACGAAGATATGGGAGTTCATAGATTTAGCATTTTTTCATAAATCACCCTATATCTCCGAAACGAATACCCTTATGGGACATTTGAAACCCAAATTCTCATTCAGTTTGAGGTCCTCTATCTCCACTTAGCCGTTGTCCCTTACTTCACCAGTCACCCTGTATATGCAAAAAATCAGCATCTGTATAAATCGATTTTTCTGGGAATACGGCAGTCTGAAATACCATTGTATTTTCTTTGAGATTGTAGTTCGTGTATTCCCATTCCCAATTCCTCTTTTACTTAGCATTGTACTGAAGTTCTTCTCAGTGCTTATTTTCTTGATCATTACATCACTAGGAAGGTTTGCAGATGAGGTGTAGATATTCAGAGAGGACCAAGCTCTCAAGGTAGAGGCTAACATCAGAGACGTTTTAAGATAATTATAGACGGAAATGAAACTGTAACAACTGATTGGCAATCCATTCAGTCGCTTAAAACATCTGCATAATCACAAAATGGATGAAGAAAAGTTTCCAATCTCTTCACTTCTTGGGAGTTTACTGACAATAACTTTTCCCAGTTCAACATCCCATCTATATGGGATATCTTTCTTCGGAAGGAAAGGTTAATCAATCTAAAATGTGAAAGCGAGACTAAGCAGCTCTTCGAGTCAGTCCTCCACACAATACCTAATATCTAACCATTTGATGATACATATCAAGTTCATTACCGTGCAAAGCTTCGGGCTATGCTTTGAATAATGGCGGTTACTCCATTTCCTGTCCGGTGCAGTCTTCGTTGTTATGATTTTATAATTTGCTCCAATTCCATTTTACTTAGATAATATTTAATTGGACGATCTATTTTCCTGTGTAATTTGGAATATTTTAATCAGAAATAGCAGGACAGAGCACTATGCAGGGAGCAGGGTGTTTCTGAACTGATTCGAAAGATTTCAAAGGGTGATTCCTTGTTCAAAATAAAGGGTAGTTGGTTATATAAATGTTGGGTCAAAAGTCAAACGCTAAGGAGATATTGCGGTTCAAAGATGGCGGAAAAATGAAATGTGAAGAATAACTCACGCAACAACTTGGATCGAATTAAATTCGGATAGCCTGATTTGGTTAGGAACTTTTTCATCTCTTGTATTTTTCTCGTAAAATGTGCCGTTTTGAAATAAAAAAATAAAATGTAAATCACGTGTCGGGAAAGAGCAATTTATTTTAGAATTGATTTACATTTTGATTTTTTATTTCCGAATGGTACATTTTACGAGAAAAAAACGAGATATGAAAAAGTTTCTAAGCAAACCAGGCTATTCAAATTTGATTCTATCCGAGTCGTTTAAGTTTTTCTCTAAATTCAGTTAACAAAAAAATAATAGGGGTAGTCTACATTCTAAAAGTATGAAAAAATATCGAGAAAGTGTATTTTCATAATAGTAATACCTACTTCCATAAATATCATCATTCTACCGCTTTTCGTTTTTAAGGTACCTACAAAATAAAAACATCATCTTTGAACCTCGATATCTACCTATATAACGTTTGACTTTTGATCCAATTTATATAGAAAATTACCCTTTATTTCGAAAAAGGAATCACCCTTTGAAATATTTCGCATCAATTCAGAAACACCCTGTATACATTTTTCACGTGTAGGGCAAACAATATAATAATAATAATAACCCACATCGTGCGTTAATTTATTGGTACTCTAAATACAGTTGTGGAAGCTTTTTTGCTGACTCAGTCGTAGCCCTTTTTGTCTTTTTACTAAACTTTGAAGCACCTGCATTATAATTTGATTGAACATAATGCGTCTCTGATTTTCCCGAAATTCATATATAGGTACTTAAAAGCAATACCAGCTCAAGCTGAGACCGGGGGACTGATGGGGAATTATTAAATAATAAAAATAAACTAGAGTTTCTAAAATAAACTAGAGTTTCTAAAATAAACTCATTTCATTTTAGTCTTTAAAAATAATATCTATTTCGAGAGTTTATCTCACACCTCCATGATGGCTAATATTTTAAAAACAGATCAATGAAGCAGACATTTCTCTGAGATGGCAGGTAGAGAGAAGTTGGAGAAATAAAAAAAAATTGCGATCTACTGGGAGATGCCTTTCACTGTCTATTAATTATTTATTGCCGCATTATGTAAATATTCCCCAAACAAACAATGGAAGGAGCCATTATTCACTTCGAGTAGCATGAAATGCAGAATTGTATCATTTCCTTGTAATTGTATCATCGTTTTGAAAACATTTAGTATCGGGATGGTATACAATCATTTAATTTGTAGACATTTGCGCAATATTTATGTCATTCGAAACTCTAAATAAGATCATGAGTATCTTTAGGACTTGATATTTTCACTCGTTTTCTTTCATTATTAAATACCACAGTTATAATAGTAGGTATATTCTAAAACTAGTTGCAGAATGGACTCCTAGCATGAGTATTGGAATTGTATTCTGCAACGAGTATTAGACGATATTTTCTGTATTTCACTCAAATTTTGTGAAATTCAATGAAAAAATTCAAATTATAGGTCCTATAGTGACTTTCATATTGTATCTCGGCAGTTGGTGTGAATGTTAGAAAATACGAAAATTTACATCTGCTGAAATTTAAAAGGATCGGAAGTCATTGCTGACAACCACAAAACGAAAAATGTAACTGAAAACGATGCTGTAATGAATTCATTACAGCACTGTTTTTAGTACTGTAATTAACTCATTACGATACTGAAATAGAGAAAATCAATATTCACATTAATAATTGAAAAAAAAGCTCTTGACTCATTGTAATATGAATTTATTTTGTATCGAATGCTGGAAATACAGCGAGTTATACCGTTTTGGAATCTCAATGAAACAGGCATTTTTTTCCTTATTTGGCATTCAGGAGACCATATTTTTTTTCACCACTTTGGTTGGGTTAAACTTAGGAAAAAAATTAAAGAAACATGAAATTTGAGCTAGATCTTTGTTTGAAAAAAATATGATTGCGCCTCAAAAATTACACTTTACATTCTATAGTGCAGCTATCTAGGAAAACAACACGTACAGAAAGAAATATCGCTGCTGTAAGTGATAGTGCTAATGACGATCCAGATTTGTCTATTCTTTGACGTTCACAAAAAGTTGAACTCTGTGGATATACCAAATGGAAAATTTTGCGTAAAGAGCTTGATCTACACCCATACAAGATCCAACTGGTTCAAGAACTAAAGCTACTTGATCATAATAAGGTCGTTTGTTTGTTGATTGGGCCCTAGAGAACAGCTTGAAGTTGATCCACTTTTTTTTTTATCAAAAAATTGTGTTTAGTGATGAAGCTCATTTCTGGTTGAACGGCTACGTAAACAGGCAAATTTGCCGTATATGGAGTGGAAACAAGCCTCAAGAAGTTCGGCAGGTTCCATATGCACTGTATGGTGTGCTGTACACGCTGGAGGCATCCAGGGTTCATATTTCTTTAAAAACGATTCTGGAGTGTTACAGTGAATGGTGCTCGCTACAGATCGATGATCAATGATTATTTGTTTCAAAATTTGAACGGTATCGAACCCGTAGTGTTCTGGTTCCAACAAGATGGTGCTCATGGGCGCCCGCAGAAACCCGTAGAAATTTTTCTCAGGGAGGGGGCCAAAATAGAAATTAGAAGGTAATATTGAGGTGTCGTGCTGAGAAACTATAGGGCCATCAAAATCTCAGGGGGGCCATGGCCCCCCTGGCCCTCCCCTGTGGGCGCCCATGATGTTGCTACTCCTCATGCTGCTACCGTTACAATTGATTTATTGAAATAAAGATTTGGCGATAACATTATTTCGAGAAATGGTCGAATTAATTGACCTCCAAGATCATGCGACATAATTCCAATGCATTATTTTTTTTTGGGGTTATTACGTGGTAGAAATATTTGCCGGAAATTATTTTAAAACATAAATGTCATAAAATTATATTTAAAATGAAACAAAATTTCGCTTCAATCTTAATTCATGTGTTTTTTATTTCCATTTGAAGATCTATCACTCTAAAAAACATCCGATATTTGAGAATTCCCTAAATGTGCTATCTCAATTTTAATCGAGAAATATGAATGGAAAATAGTAGATGCTCGATGAGGAAGCGCTGAAGTGCATAAAAAACAATATTATGAATTCGATGATAATAAAGGTTTCACACCTAGTTAGTCTTGATAAAAGAACTGCCTTGCATTGTTTCAGGTGTTGAACGTTCTTGAGGCGTTTTCACTTTCATCTTTCTCACTGACATAATGGATCGTCTTCTATTAGCGCACCGCCCGTGGGCAACACCATCATAATACGTTAATTCGCATAGTTGAGCCTCCCAGATAATTTTCGCTCTTCACTTTCTCATCTCACGACAGCAACTTACTTTCTACAAAGATGCGAGTTCGTTGTTTGACCTGCATCCACGTACATACATTAAAGCTACAAAATACACATGCTTGCGACCATTGATCTTTATCGACTTAATAAGGTTTCGAAGGATTGTGGCCTTTCTGCAGGAGTTTCAACGAATTAAGGCTAGGGTAGGGCTGTATCCGCAAGGATCAGCATAAGAAGAACCACTTCAAAAAATTATTTTTGGTAATTCGTCTTCCAAGATGATACTGAGCCTGTGGAATGCTATTTTAGATATTTTGGGGAAACAGTACATCATTTTACACATAAAAATCTCTTATATGAATCATTGTATCGGTCTCAGATGTCTTTGAATTTCCACAGGATCGACAGAAGTGAGTAGGTAGGGGGAGATCGTTACCCTTCGTACGCGGGGCACATTCAT
Source organism: Adalia decempunctata (assembly GCA_951802165.1). Classification (NCBI taxonomy): domain Eukaryota; kingdom Metazoa; phylum Arthropoda; class Insecta; order Coleoptera; family Coccinellidae; genus Adalia; species Adalia decempunctata. Next base: position 22,639,513 of record OX637696.1, on the reverse strand, counting down.
ACAGTCGAAATAAAACTTGAACGAAACGACGTACGGCCTTGCTTTTGTATGTGTGCTTGAGTGGAGGTACCAACTTTACGTCAACGTACTATCGCGCCATTCGCACTGGTGAGAGCGAAGTTTCAGGCACGAACGTGTTTTCGCGCTCGCTAAGTAATTTTTTGATCAATGTTTCTGTCAATTGTTACCGTAGATAAGATAGGTTCTCGTGTAGAGAATTCTATCAGTAACTAGCAAAATATACTTAAGATACGTTTTCAATAATAAATTTATGACGTTTTCCTATCAATATTGAAAGAGGATATATTTTGCTGTTATTTGGTAAGTGGGGTACTTTCGTACAGAACTAGATGGGGCACATTTGGACGCGTAAGAATGTGCCCCAACTAGGAAAGATTTAGTGTGTTAGTGTACTAATTGCTAATTTTTGCATTAACTTCTTTCTTGGAGGTTCCGCCGTTTCGCGAGAACAAACTATTAACTCACCATTGATAACTTATGATGAACTACGAAGGTTTAATTTAGATCCTTTGAATAATTCACCAATCCATCAAATAATAGTAGCTCCTTTGAAGACAGTTTTGACACTACAGGCAATTCGACCCTATCCGACTGTTGTGAGAAGTAATAAAACAAACAAAGGACGACGACCAGGAAAATCACGTATTTATACTGACTGTTTGTAGGTGCCCCGTTGTTGGGGTAGGTTCGTACATATTCCAGATTTGGTTTCAAATCATAATTATGGTTGAAACATCAGATGAAATCATCTGTAATTTTTTCATATGAATCTCAGATAGTTAGACTATACATTCAAGCTGTCAGGTAATTGATTAATGAAAAAACAAAAAATAAAAAAAATTAAATGTTGAAACCGTACGAAGGGTCCCCACCTTCCCCTATACTGCATTCACTTTTATGATGTATCACGGTTGGCCATGATTTAGGCTTATCAATTTTTTCTACTTGAAACTGACGCAGGGTGGCACTCGTGAAATGTCAAAGAGACGTTGCCGATGCTAATTTCTATTTACTCTTTTATAACTTTGTGAATCGAGTTATTTCTTTTAAGGTTTAACTGCGAAACATGTTTCGTATTACTACCACATTTTTATACATTTCATGTTGTGCGAAAAGGTATTCAAATGTCTTCTGTATGCTTATTTCTTGAGAATTTCGAAAAGTGGGGAATTCCACTCGCAAAAACACTTGGAGTCACTCAGTCAGCTATTTGCCATTTAAAAGCAATGGAAATGATCCGGAAGGTAGAAAATTGGTGCCATATGAACTTAAACCAAGAGGCGTAATGCGATCAGGGAGGAGGTATTAAGCTGAATACAGATTACTCTGACGTGACGTGTAAGGACGTCACGTCAGACGTGTACTGTGCTCCCATTGGCCTAATATGAACGTGAACGTCAAAATGTGAACGATATAAAAATGCAACACATTGTTCTGTGCGTTCACGTTCATATCAGGCCAATGGGAGCACAGTACACGTCTGACGTGACGTCCTTACACGTCACGTCAGAGTAATCTGTATTCAGCTTTAGACCTTAGCCTCGTCAGCCCAGCCCTACATCACAAAATATCTAACTGGCATGTCTCAGACGAGGCTTCTCTCTCTGATCATAGACAGATCCGGTTTGACATCGACATCGAACCAAAATTACAGGAGTCTAAAAGAAATCCCAGAAGGACGGACTGGGAGCGCTTTCGTGTACTGTTGGAAGACGACGAACATCTCTCAGGGGTCCGGGGTATGGACTCTGTGGATGGCATAGACTTAGCTGCAGAGCACCTCCAAGGCCGAATTCTGACGGCTTATGAGGATAGCTGCCCGCTTAGGCGGTCGACAGAAATTTTCTCTCAAGGCATTAATAATGAACGGGACTGCCCTAACCCCAACGAACCAGACCAAATATCTAGGTGTAATATTCGATCAAAGACTCTCTTGGAGTCCACACATCGAGGCTGTGATCAGTAAGGGTAGGCGAGCTCTCTTCACATGCCAGAGAATGGTCGGAAAAACGTGGGGGCTCAAACCGGAACTGACCAACTGGATCTACAAATCCATCGTTCGGCCAATCATTAGCTATGCAGCTCTCATTTGGTGGCTGAGAGCAAAACTAGTGTCAGGGCAATCAGCCCTGAAAAAACTACAACGAACGAACGAACGAACAGCGTGTCTATCTATCACAGGAGCAACACGCTCTTGTCCAACTGCTGCCATGCAGGTCATCTTGGACCTGCCTCCCCTAGATATCTTTCTGGAAAGTGAGGCGGCCAGGTGGGCTCTCAGGGTGGCAAAAGAACAAGAACTGAAAACTGGCGACTACTCAGGACACCTTCGCATTTTAAATGAGTGCAAGGGGCTCCAGGATGTGGTCACAGATAACCTACCACTGAGACTCGAGTTTCAGAAAAATTTCAACACGACATTTCCGAGTCGTGAACAATGGGATAATAATGGGCTTTGCCCAGAGGGTCTGCGGTATTCTATACCGATGGCTCGAAAACCGAAGATGGGTGAGTGGGAGCTGGCGTACACAGTCCCTTGGTCCAATTAACCATACCTATGGGTTCTTGCCCTTCGGTATTTCAAGCAGAAATATTTGCCATTAGGGAGTGTAAAACGTCCCTCAACACACTCGGAGAAACAAACCAGGTCAACCTCATTTGGGTACCTGGCCACTCCGGGATAGATGGCAATGAAGCGGCAGACCGACTTGCCAGGGAAGGGGAGTCTATTCCCTTCACCGGTCCAGAGCCATTTTGTGGCTTCCCAGACAGCCATCAAGCGATGGCAGCTAAGGAATGGGAACAAAAGAGAAAGCTTACGTTCTAGCAAATGATCAATGGCAAAAGACAGGCCAAGTCATTTCTCTCCTACTCGACGAGCTGGACTAAAAAAGTTCTCTCACTCAGTAAACAGGAACTGAGGAAACTGACAGGCGCACTCACGGGACACTGTCCCGTGAGGTATCACCTAAAGAACATAGGTAAGTCGCTAGAAGACACATGTCGTTTCTGTCAAGAAGCCACTGAGACAGCCAAGCACTTGTTATGCGATTGTGAAGCTGTTCCTCGGAAAAGACTACAACACCTTGGCTTCTGGTTTCTAAAGTGGGAGCAAGTGGTGGATGTAGCCCCCAGAAAGGTGATAAAGTTCATGGAGACACTATTGTCTGACTGGTAAACAGCGCGGGGATGCACAATAGATCTTTAGGTCAAGGTGCATGCGAGTTCAGATGATCCTCCGCCCCTCCTCTAATCTAATCTAATTTAAAGAGGCGTCGAACACCATCATGGTAAAATCCTAGATCCACCACTGGAGGAAGAACTAGGCTTCAAATCGTTGTACCTACTCGAAAAACAGTTCACGAAGAAAATAATTTGTTTTGAAGTGAAGGAAGACAATAAATGATTCCGTAAATCAGCATATACTTTCAGAAAACCTTAATTTCCATCTACCATAAGCGACAAATTGCATGATTCCTAAGTAGAACGATCGTAAATCATACCGACTTTGTTCCAATCAAGAAGATCTAGATTCACCAAACCATTTTCCGCAATAGGCCTTTCACTTGATCGAAAAATGGCCCCTTTCTTTTTGCAGAAACCGATGTTTGATCGGGCTGCAATTAGAAGATAAGTCGATCCTATTGTCCTCTGATTGTTGAACAATATCGAAACGCATTTAATTATAGAAAAGAAGAACCTATTTCTTGTATGGTTAGTAATGAGTCGTCATGGTGATAGTGTATCATTAAGCTTGATTGAAAATTATGATGTATGGTATGATGTTACAGTGTCATAAATCCAGTTTCATTGTTTGTTTATAACGAATTGTCCTGACGTGATTTAGCAAATTTTATTTTGTGAAGTGATAGTATGCCAGTTCACGTCTTAAATGTTTGAGCATTACGTTAAATTTTTGATTCCCACCAGCCAATAGCTGACTTTCTATTCATTTATGAATATTGTGTTCGATCAACACAGTTTTTAGTGATTTTAAAATTGAATGGAATCCTTGCTTTCTAAATACGGATTAATATCTTTTGTGTGGGTTTAATATCCCTTAAATCATTTAGTAGGAACTATTGTCACCTCCACAGGTCAAGTCTACATTTTTCCAAATTTATAAAGGTGTTATACTAGGATATACAGGGTGGCCATTTGAAAACGAAACGACGAGATTACAGACGAAATGAATTTTTTCGATAGAAATGCTCGGACAGGTCGATTTCTGTTTCGAGGGGGACAACTTAAGATGTAGGTTACGGACGCATAGCGCTCCAACCCTTGCTGCTACAACCCCCACCCCCAATTTTTGAATAGGGAAGATGGGGTGAGTGATACCTCAATTCAAAGGTATTTTTATACTGATTTCAGCACAGTAATTGTTTTTTCATTTTATGCATTAGTTCTCAAAATATTCTTAACCAAGTATTTGAAAATGAAGTGGTGTTTTCATGGCACTTTGTAGTGTTTTTTTGTGAAAAATCGACATCTTGATTAAAGATTTCTATGTCAGTGGATTGGAGGAAGGAAGCCACAGTCATGGTTGATTTGAAGCTCAAAATGTCGATTTTTCACAAAAAAACACTACAAGTGCCATGAAAACACCACTTCATTTTCAAATACTTAGTTTTCGAGAACTAATGCATAAAATGAAAAAACAATTACTGTGCTGAAATCAGCATAAAAATACCTTTGAATTGAGGTATCACTCACCCCATCTTCCCTATTCAAAAATTGGGGGTGGGGGTTGTAGCAGCAAGGGTTGAAGCGCTATGCGTCCGTAACCTACATCTTCTTTATGAATTATTTTCAAATGCTTAATTGACCATATTCACCGTCGCCATACTGTTGTGCGACAATACCAACTACCCAGGGTTCTAACATCGAATAACGAAAGTCACTAATTTCTTAGGACCGCGAAAGTTTAAATGGAAATATTTTGATGTCAGTTTTTTTATTTTTAGATCTATTTCTTGCCGAATAAGATGTCTTATTGCCGATTAATTACTGACACAACTTCCATGGCCTCCCCTATACTGATATCTACCCATATTTCCTGGATTTTTATCACAAAATACTTAACCAAAGTTTACCACCAATTTTATATAACCTCTCATACCACATACGATACTAAAAATCTGATAGTATTTATGATAAACTCAATATTTCTCCGTTGGAAACACTGGGTAGTTGGTATTGTCGCACAACAATATGGCGACGGTGAATATGGTCAATTAATGCATATCTCATTGTCCAGAAAGAATCAATGAAAAAAATAAACAGGACCAAAATAATGGGATTTTACGTTGATAATTTTGCGGCAAATATAAATTTCTACAAGGGAAATATTTATTGAGAATCAGCAAACCAATTTTGAACAAAAAAGCAGAAGATGTTGATAGAATTTTTTGTCAACACAACGAATGAAATTTGATAATCTTCAATAAATAAAGTAGGTGTAATATTCATGTTATATTCGCGAAAAAATGAAATCAATCAAGGTCTTTAACCGGAGAAAAATATTAAGCACTTTTGAACTATCGGATGTGCTTTTTCAGTGATAAAATTTTCGATAGGGATAACTGTGATTTGACAGAAGGTAGAAGCCATATTTTTTTGACATTTCTGTTCAGTAAGCATTGAGAAATTATAATGGAAAGACTGACGCTGCAACAACGTTTACAAATTGTTGAAATTTATTTTCAAAATCAGTGTCCTATTCGCCAAACTTATAGATCACTTCGTGAAATTTATGGTTTACATAATCGTCTATCAGAGTACCTAGCTTATTCGTCGAACTATCGATAGATTGCGGACAACATTTTCTCTACTCGATGCAGCAACAACAACAAGACAAAGAACTGTACGTACAGAAGAAAATATCGCTGCTGTAAGTGATAGTGTTAATGAAGATCCAGATTTGTATATTCGTCGACGTTCACAACAATGACTCTGTGCATCCAACACATGGAAAATTTTGCATGAATATCTTGATCTTCACTCATACAAGATCCAACTGGTTCAAGAACTAAAGCTACTTGGCCAGATTAAGCATCGTTTGTTTGCTGATTTGGCCTTGAACAGCTTGAAGTTGATCAACGTTTTTATCGAGAAATTGTGTTTAATGATGAAGCTCATTTCTGGTTGAACGGCTACGTAAACAAGCAAAATTCCGTATATGGAGGGAAAACAATCCTCAAAAAGTTCCGCAGGTTCCATTGCATCCTGAAAAATGCACTGTATGGTGTGCTTTACACGCTGGATGCATTATCGGTCCATATTTCTTTAAAACCGATGCTGGGGCTAATGTTACAGTGAAGGGTGTTCGTAACAGATCGATGATCAATGATTATTTGTTTCAACATTTGAATGGTATCGACTCAGAAGTGTTTTGGTTCCAACAAGATGGTGATACACCTCATGCGTCTAACGTAACAATTGATTTATGGAAAGAACGGTTTGGCGATAACATTATTTCGAGGAATGGTCCAATTAATTGGCCTCCAAGTTCATGCGACATAACTCCAATAGATTATTTTCTGTGGGGTTATTCTAAGTCATTGGTTTATGCTGATAAACCAGAAACAATCGATGCTTGATGGCAATAATTGAAGATTCACCTACCTGATTGTTTATTTATCGTGATCTGTCTCTCAGGCTGTAGACTCTCCTTAATCTGGAAGTACCTCATACCATTGCTGTACAAAGTTCCCGGTATCAAGTGCCTCAGTACCAATTCCCTTGCCAATTTCTTGTCTGTTAACATTCTGCTCATATCTTCGCTCGAAAGTCCTGCGAAGGCTTTGTCGGTCGGTGCGAAGAGTGTGAAGGTCTTTGATCCTTGAAATAGAAAAAAAATTCGTATGAAATTGCGGAAATTCCTGCTCAATTAAACTAAATTCGTTTAGTCATTTAAGGTTTCGCGCTTGGTCGGACGTTGGGATCTCCACTGAATTTCTCCTTTAACAATGGAAATTTGAGGGATTGTTACATTATTTGGATATTTTCATGTGAAATTTGTTTCCTTTCGGAGTATTATTTAAATTTGTATCCAGGAAATGTTGTTTTGGATCGAGGAATTCGAATGGAGCTAGAGTTTCCTGTTAGTGTATGATGAATGATGCCTTTCAACATACCCATTAATCGAATTGAGATAAGTTAAAGTCATGTGAATTCTTCAATTTACAATTCTGAACATCGGGAAACAAAATCCTTTCCCAATTGACGAAGCATCACGAAATTTCGCCCTGTTGAATAACGGAACAATAACCTCATAAACGCAATAATCCTGAGAACTAGATCCTTGTTGTATTCGCAACGGATATTGATGATGTTATACTTCAGACAATTATCTACGCATTTGACATAGGCAGTTCATAAAACGTTACCTATTTCGCCAATAGATAAATCGAATTGATTCGGCTTATTGTGAGAATTTTTTTGAAAGATTTCTGTAGTTGCGTTTTTGGTGTTACATAATGAAATAGATGTGCAGTGAACCGTCTTTCGGAAGGAAATAGATGTGACATAATTTTGCATCTTCCATCCGTGCAATTCACAATCGCAGACTCCTTTCTTCGCTTGAATAAAAAACCGCAGACAGGAGTTAGCAAACAATGCAAGTTATTTCTGGTTGACTAGTTATCTTGAACTCCAAAGCTGATGAATACGTTTGATATTTTATCCTTGTAGGAAGGAGCGTCTTTCTGTCTGTCTGTCGGTCTTTCAGTCAGTTTTCACCCAATCTACTCGACATAAATGATTGGAAATTTTGATCATATACAGGGTACGTCAGCAAGGCGTACGGCTAAAATAGTGCCTAAACTGTTCCGTGTGGAAAAAACTTATATTGCATGGTTATAAAGTAGACAAAAATCTACAAACTACAAATAATTTCACATATACAGGGTGTGCCAAAAAAAGTTACGGAAAAATATGTAGATTTTTTAAATGGAACACCCTGGCATAATTCTTTCGAGGACAACAAGAGCTTTACACTTATACCTCATTTTTCAAATTTCATTACGGAGTTGCCACATAATTCGTATTTTTAGGATATTTTCAGTATTTTAAGGGGTTCATCAAAATTCTTATAGCAAACGCTGTGTTCAATCTTTATAAACGAAATTTTTACAGTATACTAAGCTTCATTGTTCGATGAACATCTGAAGTTGTTTTTAATATGGAAAAAAAAGTATTTTTTTCGAATGGAACACCCTGTATTTCATGGCATAATTCTTTCGACGATAACAAGAGCTTTACACTCATACCTCATTTTTTAAATTTCATTTCGGAGTTGCCACATTCGTACTTTAAGGATATTTTTAGTGTTTTAAGGGGTTCATCAAAATTCTTATAGCAGCCGCTGTTTTCTATCTAGATAAACGAAATATGGGAATTACTTTGAAAAAAGTAGAAATTTGAAAATTAAATTTCATGAAAGAGGAAAATACAGGGCGTTCCATTTGAAGTAAATCGAGTTAGCTCATATTTAATTTGAGTAAATTAGTAAATTTATATTAGACACTGTACAAAAAAAAATTCAGATGTTTACCTAATGATGAAACTGATAACTCTGATAACTGCTGTAAAAATTATTTCGTTTATCTAGATTGAACACAGCGGCTGCTATAAGAATTGTGATGAACCCCTTAAGGGGCAGTATCACCTTTTGAATCGTGGTAAATCTCCATTCAAAAGTGGTCTCTTTATTTCACGAGTAAGTAGAGACTTGATTTTTTTAATTGAAGTTGAAGAACGTCCCGAGGGCAAATAGTTTTCTTTTTTTTGATTTAATTAGTTTTTGAATTAAAAAAACAGGGTAATCGTTAGATCTGGGGTTACTGAAAATGTTTTTCGTTTTTCATGAGTACAAGCTATATTTTTGAAATAATAATCATGAAAATTTTTGTAGTTTATAGAAGATTAAATTGCCGAGGGCAAATAGTTGCGATTTTTTCCAAAAAATGATGAATAACTGTCGGAAAAAAATCATTAAGTGTAGTTTCCAAAACGCTGAAGTTCAACCTATTTTTTTGATTGAAAAACTAATTAAATCGAAAAAATCGCAACTATTTGCCCTCGGCAATTTAATCTTCTACAAACTACAAAAATTTTCATGATTATTATTTAAAAAATATAGCTTCTACTCATGAAAAACGTAAAACATATTCAATAACCCCAGATCTAACGATTACCCTGTTTTTTTTACTCGTGAAATAAAGAGACCACTGTTGAATGGAGATTTACCACGATTCAAAAGGTGATATTGCCCCTTAAAACACAAAAAATATCCTGAAAATACGAATGTGGCAACTCCAAAATGAAATTTAAAAAATGAGGAATGAGTGTAAAGCTCTTGTTGTCCTCGAAAGAATTATGCCATGAAATACAGGGTGTTCCATTTGAAAAAAATACCTATTTTTCCATAATTTTTTTTTGACTCACCTTGTATATGTAAAATTATTTTCAGTTCGTAGATTTTTGGCAACCTTATAACCATGCAATATAAGTTTTTTCCACACGGTACAGTTTAGCCGCTATGTTAGCCGTACGCCTTGCTGACGCACCCTGTACATATGCGATTTCTTGACCCAGCGATGGACTCAAATTCAAAAAGATCGAGTTTCGAATCTTGAGAAAGGTTCTTACCACGTGAGAACTAATAACTATAAGTTTGATGACTTTTAGAATAATACCGTTTTTTGGAGGACTACTGTTGAAATGAATTTTTCTTCTCGGAATTTTTTCTATCGACTATTAATTGTAGTTCTGCAGAAAAAGTGTATGAAACATTTTTGAAAAAAGGAAAAACAAATTTAAAAATCTCAAACCGATAAAAATATTGACATCTTCTAACTTACCCTGGAGAGAATCAGCAAGTCCTGCAGCGAAAAGGGCTCTGAGGAAATTGGTGAAGCGTCTTTCCCTGTCAGATTGTAAGGTTTGCACGATGTCCCCAACAGGAAGAGGGAACATCACCCTATCTACGGCATGAGCCATACCCTGCGGGATCTCTATGTCCTTTTTATCATCTAGGACCTTGGCTCCATTTATGGTCGTCAACTGAAAAAAAAAATGGCAATTTAACATCAAAGATTTCAGTAAACTTCACATGAAATTCCAGCATTCTATACTAATGCAAATACGGAAGTAATACAGAGTGAGTGAAAAGTAACGCATCCCTGGTTTTGAAATTATCAGGTAAAAAAATTTTGAAGTTCTTAATTTTCTTATTTTTTTCCATTTTTTTTATTTACTACACATTCGATCGAGTTGGAATTCGATATTCCGCTATAAAATAATAACATTTTGGTGTACCTTCACCAAAATTTCATTAAGAGCCCATTTCAGCTGAAATGAAATGAATAAAATGAGGTAGGTACCCAAAAAGTTTGACAGTATCGTGCGTTAGCTTCCACAATTTTATTCAAACTACTGGATATAGACAAATTGCGAACTCAATACAAATTGTTTTAAACTGATTCCTTTCGAATAATATAAACCTGAGTATCAGCAATTGAAATGAGCCAACATTCCACGCATAGACGAATAAAAACTAATTGCCTGCAATTATCCCGATTTCACACAAATCCATTCTTCTTCGAAAAATATAAACCGCGATTTAATTAAGGAGAATAAACAATGAACCGTTTCTGCATCTTCAGCAATGCTCAACTGAATACGTAAGTCAATCAGAGCAGAAATAAGCTTTATGTTTTACATTAGAACCTTATGGGAAAGTTGATTAATGTACTCGATAGTGTAAACGATAGATATTTGGATAATACCCACAATTATACTCTCTTGTCGTGTTCGATTGTATCAAAGAGACAATTAATATTGTGAAAAAATTATTAACCGTGTCTTTATTACGATTTCGTTTTTCTTATTGACCACTTCACGCCTGTTGAAGAACATTATTTGGTAGATTGGTTCATATCACTTGGCTACAGAGCAACGGTTTTACGGACAGTTGATGAAAACCACAAATTGAGTTCCATAGCCAAGTATTTTATACTGAATGTCACAACATAATATCAGGGTGGTCCGTCAAAATTGACCTCCAAGCAGAAATTTGTGTTTTTCGGAGTGAATTTTTTTTATTCGAAGGACAATTTTATGACATTTATGTTTTAAAAATAATTTCCGGCACCAGACCAATTTTGGGCCACTTTATCTAGTAATTCAGGCCTTATTTCAGCAATAACATGAGTCATGATGGCTTCCAAAGTGTCTATTGTTCCTGGTTCATCAGCATAAACCAATGACTTAATTGACATAACCCCAAAGAAAATATTCTATTGGAAGTATGTCGCATGATCTTAGTGATCAATTAATTAGACCATTTCTCGAAATAATGTTATCGCCAAATCTTTCTTTCAATAAATCAATTGTTATGGTAGCAGCATGAGGTGTAGCACCATCTTGTTTGAACCAAAACACTTCTTGGTCGTTACCATTCAAGTTTTTGAACAAATAGTCATTGATCTCGATGTAACGAGCACTGTAAAATTAGCTCCAGAATCGTTTTCAAAGAAATATGGATCGATGATGCCTCCAACGTGTAAAACACAGCATAAAGTGCATTCTTCAGAATGCAATGGAACCTGCAGAACTTCTTGAGAATTGTTTTCACTCCATTACGGCAATTTTGCTTGTTCACGTAGCCGTTCAACCAGAAATGAGGTTCATCACTAAACACATTTTTTCGAACAAAAAGTGGATCAACTTCAAGCTGTCCTAGGGCCCAATCAGCAAATAAACGACGCACATTAAGGTCGAGTGGCTTCAGTTCTTGAACTAGTTGGATCTTGTATGAGTGGAGATCTCTACGCAAAATTTTCCATGTGGTGAATCCACAGAGTCCAACTTGTCGTGAACGTCGACGAATAGACAATTCTGGATCTTCATTACCACTTAAAGCAGCGATATTTCCTTCTTTACGTACAGTTCTTTGTATTGTTGTCCGAAATCTATCGATAGTTCGACGAATAAGCTGCTCTGATGGACGATTATGTAAACCATAAATTTCACGAAGTGCTCTATGAGTTTTGCGAATAGAACACTGAATTTGAAAATTAATTTTAACAATTTGTAAACGCTGTTGCGGCGTGAGTCTTTCCATAATAATTTATAATGCTTACTGAACAGAAATTTTCAAACATTATTGCTTCTATTTTCTGTCAATCACAGTTATCCCTTTCGAAAATTCAATTATATCAATCTGAAAAAAAAACACCCGATCTTATTATCCAAATATGTAAGAGATTAGGAATCCCTATTTTTTAAATTTTTGACAGGGTGTCTGCTCTTTCGGAGTAACAGTTCCCTAACTTCGCCCCCAAAAATAGAACTTTTTTTTATCAGAATCCGGTCATGTTAAAATTACTGAAATTGGTACACAGGAGTTTTATGATATGCAAAATTTCATAGTGCCATCTATTTCGGCAATAGACCCTCTGAAGACACCTTTTACTGGGCCACAACTTCTTTGGAACCACTAAACATTAACCATGTATTAGATTCCTTGAAAATTCTTAGACCGTTAGAAAGCCCATTTAATCAAAAAACTTTCTGAATCCGACAACATACGAATTTTTTATCCATCAATGCTGAAAGTTGGATAAGATCCAATTGCCTATCGCAAATTAAATGCGACCTTTTATCAATTCATTTCTCTTTTCTTCTAAAGTGAACAGCCGTACTAAAGTGCTGAGTGAGTAACCATCTTTGTAGACAATATACGATCGTCAGAAGAGGTTGAGTAACTTTCTCTTTCTCGTTAATTGCAACGAATGAAATTCTTTCTATACAAATCAGCAATCTAGATGTAAGATATCTCAATTTCGTTTTGTGGAGTAAAAATGAAAATACGAGTTCATCAGTTTCATATCCTACGTTGCAAAAAATTGTTACAGGAAATCAATTATTTTAATTCTTGAAAATCGAGTGGTTGGTAACCAATTTTCTGGAATTCTGCAGAGAAATGTTTAATTGTTTGGTTTCGCAGCCATAAAATGCTGAAGGTGAAAACATTTACTGATATTTCAAAACGATTTTAGACTAATCGTGATTGCCAGAAAATCCCATTTTCTAATTATTTCGGTAATTATTTCACCACCCACTAAATTATAGTGCCAGGACACTGAGAATATTGTTGAAACAGTAAATTACGTGTTCTGCTTACCTTTATATCGTTCCATTCGGCGTCTTGCATATTATACTGATTTACTCTCAATTGAGTTCCTGCTAAGGATACACCAGTCATTTCATCCTGCAGTGATCCAATCGTAAAAGCTCCCGGTATGACATGATGTAACAGTAACTGAAAAAATTATGGACACTGAGCATTCAATTAACATGGAAGGAACAAGAAGATGTAATTGATTCGAACTGCAGAAAATTAAATCAATTAGTGTAACATGACCAGGAAGAGGAAATATTATGGAGAAAATCATCTCAATTATAAATTATCCGAAAAAAAAAGAAAATGAAATGAAAATTCTATGACGAAAGACATCATATTTTAGTGGAAGTTTATGGTGACTATGCTTTAGCTGGACGAATGTGTCAGAAGTGGTCAGAAGTTTGTTTCACAATAAAGCTATAATTTTCCAAAAAAAAAAATATAGATAATATTTTCCATGCAAAAAAAGAAGAGTTAAGGCAGAATCTATGAAAAACTATTACTCACTCCACTGAGAAGACGAGGGTTGTCCTTGAACTTCTGCTCTGCTCTCTCTGGACCTCCTAATTGAACCAGGAGAGTCCTGAATGCTTTGTCGTTAGGCACAAATATCGTATAAGGACCAGTCTCGTTCAAAATAGAATCTAATCCACTCTGTTTCAAAAATTTGGCCATTGCGAATAAACCTTGTTTCTTCAGAATATCGACAAGCTCTGGTGATTGTTCTTTTGAGTATTTTCTCGATGGTTGATCTGGAGCCTGTGTTACAGTTTCGGAAATGCTTGGTATGATCTCAGAGGGATAGGCTGGTGTGGTGGATCTTGGGAGGAAAGTGGTTCCTCTTGATGAGCTGAAGGAATTGGAGAAGATTGAATTTTGGGAATTCTGAGCAGAACTGGAAGACTCTTGACGGATCAAATCGTTTGGTGCAGCAGTGCTACTTCCATGATTGAGGATGTGAGGTTGTCTAGAAGGTCGGGCAGTCGTAGGAGATTCTGTTGCAACAGAAGAAGAGAATCTACTGAAATCATCTGTAAAATAAGTGGACGAAGCTGTGGATGTTGGGACGAAGTCAGTTCCAATGTTGGTTTTCAGCACTGGAGCCACAGAGGATTCATCCTCAGATGTCGCAAATGAATTTGGATGTACGCTCACTTTAAGGGTGCTTGATTCATCTTTAGCAATTTTGGCCCCAAAACTAGCTTGGGTGGTTGATGAAACCGTTTGTGTGGATGGAGCAGCGGTAGTCGATGATGGCTTCGGTGACTGAGTAGGAAGTTTCAACTCCCCATTTCTGATTCTCTTCAGAATAGAATCAACATCGACTTCAGGTTTATCCTTGCCTGTTCCTTTGATTCCTTGAACCTTCAAAGTGCCATCAGCTTGCTCTTCTAAAAGCACAAAGGTAACTTTCTTCTTATCTGGCAAATTTGATGGTGATTCAATATGCTCCAAGCCTCCTGAAGCACCTGTTTTAAGCAGTTCAAAATTTGAACCTTTCGGTAAGACATCTTTGGCAATTTCGTCGAAGAATACTTTTGGGGGTTTGACAGTTGTTGTGGTGGTAGTCCTTGATAAGACCAATTTTTCCAAATCACTTCCTGGTTCCAGTGGAGTTCCTCCAGGTACTGAGTTGGGATCCGTGGTTCTTATTATTTCAACTTTTTGACCGTTTGGTAGTGTGATCTCTTGTGATCTGTGAGAATCTTGGGGAATCAGATTTGGATCAGTTGTCCTAATGACTTGTACTTTCTGACCGCTTGGCAGGGTGATTTCGTCTGGTTTTAAGGGATTATTTCCAGGAATCATATTGGGATCACTTGTTCTGATAACTTCCACTGTTTGCCCATTAGGTAATGTTATTTCTTGAGGCATTGATTTCTCGAATAGTTTCGAATCGGAGGATGAAATAACTTGGATTTTTTTGCCTCCCAATGAAATTTCTCTGGATGAAATATTTCTGACCAAATCGTTATCAGCCTCATTAGCTATAGCTAATCGAAGTTGAGCTAGAAGATCGTCTTTTCCAATCTGTTTTTCTCTATACTGTTTCTTCAGCGTATTCAAATCATCTAAGGATTGAATTGGACTTGTAGCTGGTGAAACAGTTGGAAGGAATGTAGTTTTCTTCGTAGAAGACCTATCAATTTTATCTTCCTCTTCCTCATTTTCTTCTTCCGAATCATCTGGGGCTTCAGTGGTTGTTGTAGTTGTTGTAGTCGTTGTTGTTGGGTGTTCTTCGTAGTATTTCTTAACGGCTAACTCGAACAACTGAGCTTCTTCAGGATAAATGTACCTAGGGATAGCATGGGAGTAACTCGTTTCTTGATTTCTGGGTAGCTTGTATAATTTTTGATAAAGTTTAGATTTCTTCTCTTTCTGTTTCTCAACCCAATCTACATGATCTTCTTGTGCTTTTTTCAAGGATTTTTCGTATTGCTTTTCTACAAATTGGTTGTGTTTATCTATGATAGCTTGTTTCTCTTTCAGTTGTTTCAGTCTCTGCTTTTCCTTTTCTGGATCTACTGTTGTGGTTGCCCTAGTAAAAAGAGGCTCGGATGTAGGCCTTGCTTGTAGTTGAGCCGAAGGAAAATTGGGTTGTTGATTGAAATTAGGTGTGAAACTGGTTTGAGTATGGTGCTGGATTGGAACACTAGGATTGTTGGGAGTTTGGAAAATCGGGATATTTGGTGAAGATAACAGAGGGTTTCTCAAAACCGAATTGCCTATACCGCTGGATGGGAATGATGGATTTTGATTTTGTATTTGCTGTTGGAGGAGTTGTGTGTGAAGTAGTGGTTGCTTTTGAAGGAGCTGTCTTTGATCACTTGGACCGGGAAATTGGATTTGTTGATTGAGCCAAGGCTGATTCTGGAGTTGCTGCAGGTTTAGATTGAATGCAGTGTTGAAAGGATTTTGTCTTAGGTCGAATCTATGTTGATGTTGTTGAATGTCACTCAGTATGTTAGATTGCTGTTGCAGTGAAAGCTGTCTTCTTTGAGCTTCCGCCGGCTGAAAAAAAAACAATTTCGTCAGGAATAAAGTGAAGCTAATAATGAAATCAAATTAGATGAAAGAGTGTATAAACCAGTTGGGCATAAAAAGTTTTCATACCTAAATCACCTCAAGAAAAAACTGTATTGATTATCAGGAAATGTCGCGAATATTTCCACAAAAACATCGATGTCAACTGAACCGTCCATTGTTTATTGCCATAGAAATCTGCAATAGTTTTAAAGATCTTACTGATTTGGTCGATTAACTCCTATTTCAAGTTTTTCAGGTGATGTTCAACTACCGGAAAATAGTTTTAAGTCGGACTATCGTTCACAATTCTTTCTTTATAGATGCGCAGTCAAATTCTTTATCGCTGAGGGATTTCTCAGAAAGTGTTCAGCTAGATTTCCTCAGATAACCTGTATATGGTCATTATAAAGGGATGTCCAATTAGAGGTGGTATTTTGAATAGCCCGCTATTTCGGTAGATGTCACCTTTGAAGCTGTCATTTTTTGACATTTGACAAGTAGAATCTATACGCCATTAATAAAATACACGCTTCAACAAAGCATTGAAATCATTAAAATTCACAATAAAATGGTAAAAATTTGGCAGAGACGGTTCGTAAAACTCGAACATTTTTAGTTCGTCGTGAAGCACCTTTTCGAACCGCAATACAGTTGAAATGTTTGGACAAGTTAGTGATGTGAAAAATTAAATCCGTGCACGTCGCTCAATCCATGTGCTCCATCATGCTGAAACCATATTTCATTCCGTATTTCCGTAGGTAAGAAGAATGTTCTGAATGATTGCCGATTACTGCTCCCCAGACATTCAATGACCACCTGTGTTGATTGTCTATGTCCCTTATAATTCTTGAATTTTCTACAGAGTAATTATGAAAATTGTGCCTATTGACGGCTCCGGAATTGTGGAAGGTTGCTTCATCACAAGTTCAAAAAATGTAGGGTTCTGTTCAATTTGGAAACTTGCCTAGTTACAGAAATTCAGACGGTTTTCAAAATTGCTATCGGTAAGCGCCTGATGCATCTGAATGTGGTAGGCATGATACTTATTTTTTTTTGAGGATTCTTTGAACTGAACGCTCACTTATACTACAGGCTGCACCAAGCTCCCTTTGGATTGTGTGTGGATTTTCAGTTGCATGCAGTAAAGCCTCGAGCTCCTTGTCCTCGTTAGTGGCCGATTTTATCCTCTCTTCTTTTTTATACTTGACATCTCCTGCCTCTACAAATCTGTTTAAAAGCCTCCGAAAACTCGATGCATGTGGATGTCTTCTTTCGGGATATTCGACAGCATAGGATCTACTGGCTAATAAACAGTTCCTGTGGCACTGCCCCAACATGAAAATCATATCAACCATCTCATCTTTACCAAAATTCATCTCAATTTATTGTATTCGGAAATAACTTTGAGCTCTGAATAACAATATTTTGATCAATAATAATAATCGATGTACTTCATAACAGTTTCTGTGGCACTGCTGCGACATGAAAATTATATGAACCATTTCATGAATAATAATTTTTTTGGATGCCGATAAAACTCTGTAATCGTTAGAATACACATGTTACCAATAATACCTATGTATGTGTTACTTATTCGGACAAACATTATCATTTTCATGTTGAACTTCAAGGATTATGATTGATTTTGGAAGGGTTTTAAAGTTTTTCAAAAATTGGTCATTCAGTTTGGTTTCATTGTGTGACTCATTTAAAAGTTATTATGTTCATTATTCCAGAAATTTTTGGTAGAAATGTCATTTTTCGTGTCTGCTGGATACAGGAGTGAAAATAATCCTGAGCTTACTTCTGAAAAAATGTAAGGTTTTAAACATCATCATGGAAAAAATTCAGGGTGTTACATTTGAAAAAATCGAGAAAAACAATTTGAAATTCTTCATATTTGGACATTGATAACGGACACCCTGTATAAAAAAGGTTGATCATACGTTGACTAGGCAATTTCTTAAGTTAAAAGAAATTCTGATCAAATTCATGTTTCTATCGCTTCTGGAATTCGGTAGAGGGCTTTCACCGAACTACTGTTTCGTAGAAAATTTGCAGTTTTTTCTGAATAAGATCCATACCGTTGGAAAAATATCCCTAATATTTTGCGACATGATAGAGGTATTGAAGAGCATTCAATATATGCGAAAATATATGGGGTGTTCCATTTAAAAAATCACTCATTTGTTCAATAATTCTATTTGGGAACACCCTGTATATTAGAAAATAATTTACAGCGATGCAGAATTGAAATTACAAAGGAAATGCTTTTCAACTAAATTTCTAAAACGTCTGGTTTGGCAGCTATGAAAGCCTAACGCACTATTGCAGGACCCTGTTTAGAGGGTTTCCCAGAATACGTGGAAAATAATTCACTAACATATTTTAGGATCAAGAATATCCAGGCTAGTTCAATTAATCCTTTTATGAAAAATGTTCCTCGATAGAGATAAAGCCCTTCACAGGGTTTCATTAATAAAACAAACATGCAGTAATATGTTGGTAGAAGTCGAGCTATCATTATTTTCCTTTGGGTGGGAGGATCTTCTTAGAAAGGAATGAATGGGTGGTCAAAAATTCCTGACTTCACGTCAGTGCTTTTTTTATACAGCTCATCATGTATATCCAGTGCAAAGCTTGTGAAATCACCTGAGTAAGAGGAGATCTGCCATCATAAACGTTCCTACGATATTTCTCTTAGCTTAAAGGCAAGGATAGTTGGTATTTGGACCATTTTTATTCGTTTCTCATTAGCGATATGATCAGATCAAAACCGTTTTTCTAGCACATCTAATAATCGTGTCGAAACATTGCAAATAAAAAATCGCGAATCTTGATTCCATTGACCAATCATTCCAATCACTTCATAGAAGTTTTGCCTAAGGCAATCGACTAGTCTTGCAACACGTTCTAGCGACTGTTGCACTTCTGCATTCGGATATTTTTGCCAGATCTTCTATTTTGAGCGCACTGTCCATCGGTGAAAGTAAACTTCTTGAAGTAGCAGTCTGAGGATTTGCAATATTTAATCGGTATGCCGCTTGTTGTAAGGCGGATTCCAGTAAGAATCTCAAATGTTAAAAGGTCGAAACTAAGGCCCGGAAAGTTTTGCTGGACGATGTTGAGCAAGGTATCTCCGCCTCTTAATGGTGCTTGAAGATGACAGATATAAATTATTGGGGTGATCTATTTGTAATATTGGAATAATTCTGTTATTGATGGCTGTTGTGGTCGGTGAAGATCGCTTTGATCTTTGTAGATATGTATCGTAATGGACTTATTATGTAAGAGTTTTAGCAAATGCGAGAAACTCATTGCTCTCTAAATTGATGCAACTGTGTACTTTTCAATGAGGAAATAGATTTCAGTCATTCCATTTCTATACCACATACCATTGAAGATGTTGATTTTCCCAGCGTATTTTTTGTATAATGTACAGTTGACACTTTAATTCAACGTGTGTATTTGGACAGTTGTGCCAACATAGAAAAAAATAATTTCAGAAATCCCTTTACTTATTTTTTGACTGTATGTATAATATCTAACTAAATTTGATGGTCACATTTGATCCTAATTATAAATATCCATTTTTCATTGTTTTATAACATCATTGTTAACAGTGACTTCTTAATGGCGAGAATTGATTAAATTATGAAAGAGGAATGTCTTCACTATAACCTTATGAGAATCCTTCTGATTATATAGGTACCATTGAATTGAAAAAATACTCGTTAATTATAAACTTAGTTAACAACAATTGATGTTGTTGCCTAATACAGATAATTTAACAAGTAATAAATACACTCATGAGTCAATATTTTATTGCTGTTCAACTTCCCTCGAAGCAATTCTCAATTTCATTTTCCAATTATCGAAAGAACCCATATTTTAAGACCAAACCATCATTGAGACTGGATCAACCCATTCAGTTTCTTTATAGTTATAGTTCGAAAGGGATTACAGTTCACCGCGACCTTAAAGGGCAGTATCACCTTTTGAATCGTGGTAAATCTCCATTCAAAAGTGGTCTCTTTATTTCACGAGTAAGTACCCTAATTTACGACGTAGAGACTTGATTTTTTTTTTGAAGTTGGCAAATAGTTGCGGTTTTTTTCAAAAAATTATTAGTAACCGTCGGAGAAAAATCATTAAGTGTAGTTTCCAAAACGCTGAAGTTCAACCTGTTTTTTTTAATTGAAAAACTAATTAAATCGAAAAAATCGCAACTATTTGCCCTTGGCAATTTGATCTTCTATAAACTACAAAAATTTTCATGATTATTTTTTCTAAAATATAGCTTGTACTCATGAAAAACGAAAAACATATTCAATAACCCCAGATCTCACGATTACCCTGGTTTTTTTAATTGAAAAACAAATTAAATCGAAAAAAAAAAAACTATTTGCCCTCGGGACGTTCTTCAACTTCGATTAAAAAAATCAAGTCTCTTTGTCGTAAATTAGGGTACTTACTAGTGAAATAAAGAGACCACTTTTGAATGGAGATTTGCCACGATTCAAAAGGTTATACTGCCCCTTAAAGTCTATTGTGCCCCTTAACAGAGCTGTTCTCACCACGTACTTCACAGCTCGCCTTCCAGTTTCAGAGATCTAATGAAATCCAATATCTGGGAAGGTTTCAACTAGGCTAGGTCCTCACTCCTGCAAATTTCTTGCTCGAAGGATTCTTTCCTTCGGGTTGCAATGGCAAGGCATTCTGTGACTAGGTGAATAGGAGTTTTTTCCTCCTCCCCATAGAATCTACATTTTTCAGTGTCCGATGAACTGATTATCACCAGATGCTTTCTGAGGCGACAATATCCTGTAAGAAAGCCAGTGAGGAGATGTAGCTGATTCTTACTGAGATCATTCCAGATACCTTTTGGATCTTTCAGTTGGAGTGATTCATTCCTGGGAGATTACGCCAGAGTGTTTTCCATTCGGTTTTCTCCTTCTCTGATTTTGATACAAATGTCATTCGCGAAATTTCCGAGCAACAAACTTTCATATTACAATCGAGAAATTTTGCCGGCAAAATTCCATCTCTAGTGGTATTACATATGAAAAAATAAATTTTGTCGCTCTCATATATGAAAAAAAATGAGATGTGTCGCTAAGTTGATATCAACTCAGCGAAACAACCATCCGAAAAATGTTTTCAGCAGAAATCAAACTAGCTCATCTCTTTCAATGATTCATCCGTAAATTATCCGTGAAGAAAAAAACATCGCCACTCTTGTATTTGAAAAAATATTGGATGTTTCGATAACTTGATATCAAGTTGGCGAAACAACTTATCAGGAAATGTTTTCAACAAGAAACAAAGTAGCTCATCTGTGAAAAAAGTAAATTTGTAGATATCATTCAGGTTTCGTAGAAAAATGACAAAACCTGATCGATCAGCGGCCGACGGAACATGAACCAAGCATTTTTATCAAAACTATAAATGCAATATTGTTGAAATTTGAAAGAAATATGTAGATTTTCATCTTTGATTTATCCCTGAAGAGAAAAATTTTGAAGTTCCTGTTTTTAAAAAAAATTCACGTGCACTGTTGAGTGTATGTTAAATTACCAGGTCACATATTGAAAAAATTATTTCAGTAATCAACAGATAATTTAATTTGATTTCAGTGATTTATCCGTGAAGAAAAAAACATCGCCACTCTTGTATTTAAAAAAATATTGGATGTTTCTATAACTTGATATCAAGTTGGCGAATCAACTACCTATTCAATAAATGGTTTCAGCAAGAATGCAAGAAACAAAGAAGCTCATCTTCTTCAGTGATTTATCCGTAAATTATCCATGAAGAAAGAAAATTTGTATCATTCAAGGTTTCGTAGAAAAGATTGAGACCTTCAAATATCGCCCTGTGCCCTTGATGACTTGAAAGAGGCAATCAAGGAGAAGATCATCCACATTAAAACCGCTATGCTGAAGACTGAAGAGAGTAATGGAAAACTTCCGCGAAAGACTCCACATGTGCGTCGCTCGCTGAGGCCGTCATTTGGATGATATTATTTTCAACACATAGATGAAAAAAAACTTGATTATGAAGGCTCTCAAAATAAAAAAAAGAATTTTTCCAGTATCTTTTTTCGTATTTTTTAACAGCTCCTTCAAATGTGGGAGAACTAGTTACCGCACCCTGTTAATTTTCGACTTTTTATCCATTCGTACTGTAAGGTTATTCTCATCTCCTAATTTTTTGAACATATCATTTTTCGAACATGAAATTTAGTATCTAATATTCCCTTCACATTTATAAAGCATCCCGGTTTGCCATGAAATTCTGACACATTTCACCGCGTATATTTTGAAAATGTTAAGTTGTGGCTTTTCCTCTGTCAGATACGCCCGCAACGTTTTCGTTTCTGCATAAAAATCGTAGTAATTACGTATCTAAAATATTCATTTACTTTGGGAAAATAATGAATTCGAGAAAATATTATGTGAATTCAATAATTTCAAAGACCTGGCGAATGCTGAAGTAACTTTTTCTCTGTTAATACTGGAAATATTTCACGAATATGAAAATGGTTGGGAGATTCAGTTATGCTATTTTCTCTTACGGAAATCAAGAAACGAGTATTGGAATTTTACTGAAAAATAATGGACAGAATAGTCCGTTACTTTGTGATAGTTCATTCGGAAAAAGAATAAAGGTGCTCGAATAACCCAGAAAAAAGAACGGAACAGACGGACCTATAGAATTCCCCACTTTTCAAAATTCGCAAGAAATACCTACAGATGATATTTAAATACCTTTTTGCACAACTTGAAATACTCCAGTATGAAAATGTAGTAGTAGGTACTACCAAACCTGTGTCACAGTTAAAGCTTAGAAGAACTTACTCCCTTTACAAAGTTAAAAAAGAGTAATTAGAAAGTATCCTTGGCAATGTCGCTTGATTTTCACGAGTGCAAACCTGCGTCAGTTTTAAGTGAAAGAACTTGATAAAACTAAATCATGGCTAACCGGGATACTTTATAAAAGTGAATGGAGTATACATCAAATGTCTTCCTATCCTTTTCAATTTCATGTTAGTTAATTCATTTGCAAGACATAGGTCTCTCAAAAAGCTTGATTTTTTTTCAACTACCGTATCTGCCTTTACTCCTTTTGGTAGGTAATCAAATTCATCTTCTTCAAGAAGATTTTACGTCTGTAAGTCATCTTGTTCATCTGATTTTCTAATCTAATGAAGTACCTATGTACTTGGTTTTTCAGACCAATAGTTCCTTCCTTGCTTTTCATATAATCCCCTCGAGGAATCGAGTAACTTCCTCAAAGATCTCCCAGCATTTTCTCAACTCCCCCATTGAATCCATCAATTAAACACGCTGAACACCGCTATCACTTGCGGTCGATTGATGTTTCCTCCATACCTCAATAATAGCAGCAATAAACATCGAATTAAGGTACTAAACTCCGCGCACAATGCAATTGGGTGTATCTAATAAGATCGTGAGAGATGCCTAATTGATAGGAGGAAATTTTTCCATAGGTGCACTATGGACGAGGAAAAATTTACATACCTATTTCGCTTTACGCAACGATTTGAGAATGCAATTCGCGTTGCTGCTCAGGTTAACCATGTACGTGAGTGGCTATTTCAGTATTTCATAATGGTCACATTCTTCGAACACATCGAGATCATTTTCGTTCGAGATGACCCAGAATATGGGATAGTTATGTGGGAAAATTGAAGAGGGTTATAGAAAATATCTGACATTTGATATTTGGAGACTGTAGATTTCAGAAATACCGAATGCTTTCGATGCGAGATTTTAGCACTGGATCAGGTAGACTGTACTTTGAATTATCTCAACTTTGATCATCTTAAACATGTATCACCATCAAACATCTCTTTTTAGTCAGTTTCTCTACAATATACACGTTGTGCTGAAGGAAGTGTCATTGCAAACAAACCATATAGTATACCCATGTGCGCCCGCAGAAACCCGTAGAAATTTTTCTCAGGGGGGGCCAAAATAGAGATTAGAAGGTAATTTTGAGGTGTCGTGCTGGAAAACGTTAGGGTCATCAAAATCTCAGGGAGGGCCATGGTCCCCCTGGCTCCCCCTGCCCCCTCCCCTGCGGGCGCCCATGTATATACCTACTCCATTCACCTTTAAAAAGTATCCCAGTCGGCCAAGATTTGGGTTTATATAGAAGAGATAGAGAAAAAGTAAGTTACATTTCATGTTTTTTTTTTCGAGAAACAGAAATTGCTGAAAACCCCAAGTTGCTACGGCGTCTAGTTTCAGAGCTACAGGGCGTTGTTATTTGGTCCTTTATTATAATTGGCTATAATTTCGAATAAACACTTTTCGTTCAACAAAATCCAAGCAGGCTTTGATTCACTTTTCCAAAACTGAGGCGGTCATAGAATTTCATGTCTTATTTATTTCCACTTGTCGAATTCAATTCAGACTTCATCATTGTTGTATCGTCTGGGCGCTTCAAAAATTCTTATTTATATCACATCATGCCTTACGAGAATTATTAAAAATATAATCTGATATTCTGATAGAATGTTTTAAATACAAGCAAATTATGACGCTGATAATGCATCTCAAATATATTTTGATAGATATCCTGAAAGAACTCAGCCGCAGAAAAGTATATTCACAAGGCTTAAGAATAATCTAATGGCTTATTTTGTTTCATCTAAGTATTTGAATACTAGAAATCTAGAATCAACAAGTTTGGTCTGAGTAATAATATAGCTAATATTTCCTGAATCAATTTGGCGGCTTACAATAATTGTGAGATATCGAATTCTAAGACCTTATAAGAATTTTAGAAGCGCCAGACGATGCAATAATGATGAAACTGAATTAAATTTGACAAATGAAAATAAATGAGACGTGGAATTCTATGACCGCCTCAGTTTTGAAGGAAGTGAATCAAAGCCTGCTTGGATTTTGTTGAACGAAAAGTGTTTTTTCGAAATTTTCGATATATAGTGAACTCGGAAGTATATCATGATACATATTTTTGAAATCGTTGGAGAAAGATCAATTTGGAAATATCATTTCCCACTATGGTTTCCATTTGAAAAAAAAAATTTTTGTTATAGCTCCGAAATTTGGGCAGATACAAAAAATCCAATAGCACCGATGAAAAGCAGTAAAAAAAGCGCCCGAAAGGTGTGTTCATTTCGAGAACGTAGATCCTATAATATGGAAGTTATATAGCCAATTATAATAATGGACCAAATAACAAAATCGCCCTGTAGCTCGGAAACTACACGCCGTAGCAATTTCCGTTTATCGAAAAAAGAGAACATGACATGAATCTTACTTTTTCTCTATCTTTTATAGTTTAGGAGTTGTAGTACTAAACCATCGAAATCTGGCCACCCTGTACTGCATTTTCATACTGGAGTATTACAAGTTGAACAAAAAAGTATTTAAATGTCTTCTGAAGGATATTTCTTGAGAATTTTGGAAAGGAATAACATACATAAGTCCGTCTGTTCGCTTAAGAGTTTTTTTGTTGGGATATTCGGTTACTTTTATTCTATCTCAAAGTAACGGACTATTCTTTCCATTATTTTTCAGTAGAATTTCAACAATCGATTCTTGATTTCCGTACTAGAAAATAGCATCTTCCAACCATGTTTTGATACGTGAAATATTTCCATTGTTAACAGATGAAAACCAGGTGTTTGGAATTATTGAATTCACATAATATTTTTTCAAATTCATTATTTTCCCAAAGTGAATAAACATTTTGATAAATACGTAATGACTACGTCCTGTATGTAGAAAGGACAACGTTGCGTAGTTATCTGACCGAAAAATGACTGTAGCCTAACATTTCCAAAATATACACGGTGAAATGTGTCAGAATGTCATGACCAACAGAGATACTTTATGAAAGTGAATAGAGTATAGGCAGATACATAAAAGCTCTGGTCTGTGAGGATTTTATATAGAATCTGGTCGGAAATTATTCATATTTTACAACACAATGTTTTTTCTCAATCTATAATATAAAGGCTCCAATCGCCTACTCATGGTTTAGATTAGAGTGAAATGACAACTTGCAGCAATCAAATGATTAGCGGCAAAGGTTAACAACCATCACAAACACAAAACACGAAAAAATCTTTTCAAATTACATAACATATCTTCGATTCAACTTAAATACTTTCAAATCACCGAATAATCCCATTCAATTTGATAACCAATCACCATAAATAACACCGACCTCAGTTAAGGTAATAATTATGGTCGTTAAGATGACCCGGAAACTTTTTTTTGTCCGAAGATGAGCCAGGTACGCGTAATGAAGGATCGAAGATGAGGCAACAAGGCATATGGGTGAAAGTGAATCAACTTGGGAAAAAAGTGGAAAAGTAATTAATATTCGTCACTATTCACGTATGCTCAGACTGAAGAGTATAGTTCACACACCTGCAAACAAGATTAGGATTGGATAATTACAGATACGTACAACAGTGTCTTAAGATTTTCTCACGTAGCAATTGACGACAACAAAGGTTAACAATCATCACAAACACAAAACTCGCAAAAATGTCTATTTATTCAGGAAGCCGACATTTTATTTTCGAATGGCAACTTGACCCATAACATAAATCTTCCGAGGATATTTTGAAGCTCACGAGAATCCAAATCTAGAGATAGGGGGCAACTAAGGTATAATATAGTTCATAACTGTTCTCTTTACAATCAAAGATTTTAGTTTGCGTATCGAGTGATGCGAAAAATTTCAAATAGTGATTCCTTGTTCAAAATAAAGGGCAGTTTGATATACAGGGTGTTCGGTAGAGGAACCGACAAAAATTTTCTGTGTATTGGTAGGATTAATTGTAACATTCCAGCTAATGTGGGGACACAACATGGACTAGTGCTCTGTGAGTACCGCTTAAAACAAACAAAAATTAGAAAGAAATCACCCATCTACATCACTAAGTTCAACACGGAGTCACTAAGAGAAGATAGCACAAGAGATTTGTACCAGCGCAGATTGAACGAGAAAATTTCTCAGAACATTATAACTTTGGAGGACAGTGTAGACATGGCCTGGAATAAAATCAAACAAAACATAATACACAGCGCGAAGGAAGCAATAGGGCAAAGAAAAATCAATATCAACGGCAGAAAAAATACCAAACCTTGGTTTACTGAGGAAGTGAAAGACCTGTCAAAGGAAAAGAAGATGGCATACATTAGGTATATAAATAATAGGTCACCCGAAGAGTACCAGAAATATAAGGTAATAAGAAATAGAACGAATGATGGGATTAAACAACTAAAAAAAGAGTATTGGGAGCGGTTTTCTGTCGAGATGGAACATGATCTATACGGATGCCAGAAGAGAATATGGAACATGCTTAGAAAAAGGAAGAAGAATGTAACAGAAGAAGTACAGATGAACAATATAACAACAGAAACCTGGACAACATACTATCAGAATCTATATAGCAATTGCACGGACAATAGAGAGGAACAACGACAAGAGTATCAGGAAACATATGACGAGGGAGACACTATAACTATGGAAGAAGTTCAGACAGCCGTACAACAACTCAAAAATCGGAAATCACCCGGAACGGATAACATCACAAATGAAATGATCAAATACGGAGGAAGAGAAATACATCAAGAAATAACAAAACTCTTCCAAAATATCATCAGAACCGGTGAAGTGCCTCGTGAATGGAAAACCAGCTTATCCGTACCAATATACAAGAAGGGCAAAAGAAAGGACCCTGATAATTATAGAAACATAACTCTGTTGAACTCCACACACAAACTGTTCACTAAGATATTGACTAATAAAATCTCCAGCCAAGTTAATATATCCGAAGAACAACAAGGATTCAGACGCAACAGGTCAACGGTGGATGCGATTTTTATTTTGCGGCAAATGATAGAGAAATCAATCGAGTTCAACAAACCAATGTTCACATGCTTTCTCGACTTAACAAAGGCTTTCGACAGAATTAGACTCCACGACGTTCTTGAAACCCTTCAAGCTAAGAATATCTCTGAAAAATACATCAGAATTATTAAACATCTTAATACCCACAACACCACCAGGATAAAAACACAATGTGGATTATCTGAGGAGATCAGCATATCCACTGGCATACGACAAGGGGACAGCCTGAGTCCACTACTTTTCAATCTTGTAATGGACCGAATTGTTGAAAGAGTGAAGAAGATACGGGCAGGCTATAAGATGGGACGCCGCTCATTGAACATCATGTGCTATGCTGACGACGTCTTTCTAACAGCTGAAGATGAAGATGACCTCCAGCGCCTTGCATACGAATTCACAAAAGCTGCAGAAGAGCTGAATATGATTATCTCATGCGAGAAATCCAAGACCATGGTTTTCGCCAAAGAGCCTATCCGATGCAAGATAGTAATTAACGGAAAAATCCTGGAGCAAGTGTCAAGATTTATCTACCTAGGAGTGACAGTATCCAGTGAACGACGCATCGTAGAAGAAGTCCGAACACAGGCGCACAAAGCAGCTAAGATCGGAGGCTGCCTCAGAGATATAGTCTGGAACAACAAAACCATGAGTCACAAAGCGAAAACTCGCATATACAAAGCGTGTGTGAGACCAGTGCTCACATACGCCGCCGAAACGAGGGCAGAAACGTCGACAACGAAGAGAATGGCGAGAACAACCGAAATGAGGATACTAAGATCAATCAAAGGAATAACACTCAGAGACCATGTGAGGAGTTCAAACATAAGGGAAGAACTGGAGGTGCAGGATGTCGTCAGATGGGTGAGAGCACGCAGGAGGTTCTGGAGAGACCACGTGGAGAGGATGCCGAATGAGAGACTAGCCAAATGGGCGGAAACACAAAAACCCAGTACACGCAGACCATTAGGGCGCCCTCCAAAGCGTTGGAAAGAGAGCTGGAACTCGTTGTCCCAGGAAACACAATAACAGGCAGAAAGCAGAAAACACAGGACATAGTCCTATTCAAAGTGGAAGAAGAAGAAGAATTGTAACATTTTATTCAAATAAACTTCACTCATAGAATACAGAAAAAATCCAAAAGCGGCAGAGAGCTTCGTTTCATTTAAAAAAGTTCCATGCTTGCTTCTATGGTTTCTCCTGTTTCTAATGAAACTGAAGTACCCAAGGTGGAAATTTTAAGGGAGAGAATCGATGCTGCCTTCGTTCAAGTAAATGAAGAAATAAATCTCCAAGGAACTACAGTAGAGATAAGAAAAAGATGTCGAGCCTGTATAAGCAATGGAGGTGCTCAAGCAAGATTTGTAATAATAATGATATACATAAGTATAAAAAAGAGTTTAAAAAATAAATAAAAAAAAGAATTTTTCATTTACTACCTTTTTTGAACAGTTGACGCATTCTGACTATTAAAGAAATTATTTTGTGCCCTAATGGGCATATCATTAGAAAGAGGATAAACCATAGAACTTTTCAAATGAAAACGAAGCCCTATGCCGCTTTTGGTTTTTTTTCTAAAAAATAAAAAAGTTTTGAGTTTTACTTTTTGAAATTATTTTTGGGAATTTGAAGTCATATAACTAAATTTTTCGGTACTCTATGACTGAAGGAATGATTTATCCTGCAAGGCAATACATTACAGAATAGAATACAAAATTTTGACGCACATACAGCTGTAAACAAAATAGTCGTAGAGGTTTTTGTAGAAATTTTTAAAAAAATCGAACTAAAACCGAAAAAAAATTCTATCTCAAAAACTATAATACTTAGGACAACAGTTTATTTGAATAAAATGTTACAATTGATCCTACCAATACACAGAAAATTTTTGTCGGTTCCTCCACCGAACACCCTGTATAAATGTGGTGTTAAAATTCAAACGTTCAA
The DNA here is from genome assembly GCA_951802165.1 of Adalia decempunctata. Classification (NCBI taxonomy): domain Eukaryota; kingdom Metazoa; phylum Arthropoda; class Insecta; order Coleoptera; family Coccinellidae; genus Adalia; species Adalia decempunctata. Next base: position 22,609,404 of record OX637696.1, on the reverse strand, counting down.
GAGATATCGCGATTCAAAGATGACGGAAAAATGATGTTTTTATTTTGTATTTTGAGAACGAAAAGCGATAGAATGATGATATTTTATTGAAGTATTACTATTATAAAAACACACTTTCTTGATATTTTTTCATTATTTAGATTGGGTGGAGGGGGTTGAAGTAGACTTCTATCACTTTTGATAACTCAATTTGAAGAAAAACTTTCGCAACGATTAGGATAGAATCAAATTTGAATAGCCAGATTTGGTTAGAAACTTTTTCATATCTTGTATTTTTCTCGTGAAATGTACCGTTTTGAAATGAAGAAATAAAATATAAATCAGTTCTTATAATAGATTACCCTTTCCCCAACACGTTATGATTCATATTTAATTTTTTTATTTCAAAACGGTACATTTTACGAGAGAAATACAAGAAATAAAAAAGTTTCTAACTACTCCAGGCTATCAGAATTCAATTCTATCCAAGTCGTTGCTTAAGGTTTTCTTTGAATTTAATTTTCCACCATCTTTGAACCGCGATATCTCCCCTACGTTTGACTTTTGACCCAACATTTTTATAACAAACTACCCTTTGAAATCTTTCACATCAATTCAGAAACACCCTGTATATCCAAACAAGCATTCTCAATATTGCCTCTTCTTATCCGAGGTAAGTTCGAAATTTAGAAATCTATGAAAGATAGACGGAGTTGCAGCAAGAAGAAATGAGTGAAAGTGAATCTGTAAACAAAAAAAGTGAAAAAAATTAACATTAATCGATATTCGCGGATTCTCAAAATGTGAAGGTCACTGTTCTCGCATCAGCAGACAAGAGGATGGTATTCATACTTGACCTAGAGAATCTTCGGATACTTTCACCGATGACTGTTATCATGGGATGAAGATGCGAAGGAAATGCTGCGGGCCGATTTCTTCTTCAAGCGAGTCGTTTCCTTCATTCTTTCGCCGCTGTTATGTATGTGGTTGGAAGAGAAGAAAGAAAGTCTTCGAGTTTATGGTTTGTTCTACCAAAAAGGTATTTTCGACTTTCAATTTCGATATGACAGAGTACCTGTTTAATGACATAAGAAATTGGTCCCAAATATAAACTATTCAGTATTCAATCAATTTCCTCAACTTTGATATTGTGGTCAATCATACTCGAGTGGTATATACATTTAATAAGATCTATTCATGCGACTCTTGGATAAAATTTTTCATATGTAATATCACTAGAGATGGAATTTTGCCGGCAAAATTTCTCGATTGTAATATGAAAGTTTGTTGCTCGGAAATTTCGCGAATTTCGCCTGGCGGCTCGTGATTTTGGAGAAAATGTCATGAGCGAAATTTCCGAAAAGCAACAAACTTGAATATCACAAGAGAGAAATTTTACCTGCTTAAATTTCATCTCGAGTGGTATTCGAATTCATAGATTAACTAAACGTTGTTTGTTTTCTCAATGATATTCATTTCAGAAGCTATCTATGAATTGGAGAAACGTCAAAAATTTCATCGCTGAAAAACCAACATGTTGGTTTTGCCGGTTTGAAAGTTTTATCGGGATGAAACGATCGTTGCTGCGGAAACTTCCTCACTAAAAATGAAAAGAGTGGAATAGTCACTTGAAAACTCACCAAACTTTTGAATATCAGAATTTTGAAAACAATTATAGCATTCGAATTATTTTTTCTCAATCATAGGTCTGTTGTATAAGTTGAGATGGCGTATTTACTTTTTATTTGAATCTGAACCCCAACCTAATAAATATTGGACAGGGCCGTCCTAAGATATTTGATGCCTGTGGACTACCGTGAAAATTGCGCCCTTATAGGAGATTTTTCTATACTTTACTAAAATGGTGACTCTGTGGACCGACCCGAGGGAATCTGTCGAAAAAGTGGGTCCAGAAGAATCTTAAAATCGCAGCGAAGCTGCGATACATTGAGGAAATTTTTATACGGTCGAAAAAAGGAATAATCGATTCTGATGTAGAAGAATTTTTTTTTAAATCACGAAAAAATCCGGCTAAATGGCAATGTTAAACTCAATAAAACCTATATCCAGACCGCGTGATGTAAATATATGGATCGAAAAAGGAAAGCTCAATGCAAAATAGCTTGGTATTCATAATTTCCATTGTTTTCCCATTTCTTCAGGAAAATTGATCAAACTTTGACATTTCGCCCATAAATCACCAGATTTCCAGAGATCTACCGATAAGGATAACTGCTTAATTCGTAGATCTAGGGGCTCTTATATTTTGAATTATATTTAGGCTATTTCGACCATTTTCTGATTTGTTATTACCAACGTTTCGTCAAGCATTCGACTGCCTTTATAAGAAGTTACCAACTCTGAATACTCTAGAGCAAATTACTTTTTCAAAATCGTAAAAAAATTATGTTTTTCTTCGTTTATGGGATTTTCTTTGATATTTAAGTGGGACGTGAAAAAGGCCAATTCGAAATGAGGCATACAAGGGGGTAGTGCTTTCTGGGTAAGTCGACCCATTATGAATTAATGAATTGTGGCCCCATAAAGTGAAATACTGTACTTATATTATTACTAGCTGGCCCGGCGAACTTTGTTCCGCCTAAATGATACTTACGGTGGATTTCACAAATCGTAATCACCGGTGATCGGATATCAACGGCTTGGTTCTCTGATTTTTGAACTGTCAAATGTTTCCATGGATATGAGCTATCACACAGAACAGATACACAAAAATAATATGTCATTATATGTCAATCACTAATAATGGCAATTTTGGATTCAGTTATTTCCGCAAATATATTTTTTACCCGAACAGAAATTCAAAAACATTTTGAAAATTATGAGAAAAGATGAGAATGGACATCTCACGATTGGAACTCATCGCCAAAATCCGATTTACTTGACATTTCGATAAAAATTCACTGTGATATTCACCCGCTTCTGGATCTGTTAATTTCATGGTACTATAAGCCCTATGTAAAATGTGAATTACACAGTAATTGATGTCATATATTCTTTTTTCGACCATTTCAAACCACGACGACCGAAATGCTCGAAAAAAGAACAGATGACATCAATCGATAGCCGCGAAAGCCTCAACAAATTCATCGCCATTCAATTGTGATAATGTCAAATATAGTACCTTCACGATTACGTTATTTGGAATAATTAAAACTATAAAAATAACTAATAATCATCAGTCATAATGTGTGAATAGCGCCATCTGAAGTGGTAAGAACGAAACTTTTCTCATATCTCAACGAAATCTAATCATTTTAGACATCTGTTGTACTCCTACGCTAAGACATTTTGATTTTGCCCAACAGCTGTAGGCAACTCAAATTACAGACTATTACAATGACTGTAGGGGGAATATAGTCACTGTACACACTATTTGTTTTTATTGCCATCTAACGCGGAGAATATCAAATGAAGTACAAACGAATAAGCGGTAGCGTAACTGTATCTGTAGCGACATCTAGTGGCCTTACTCAAAAGGAGGAAGAGCATTTCCTGTATAAGTAAAATTTTCATCGGTTTTTTCAAAGTTTTATTGTATTTTATAATAACCAGACCGTAGACGAATCCGTATATGAAGTTTCATAACAATCAGTCCATCCAATATCGAGTTATAAATGGTGTAACCAACATCTTTCTTTTATATATATAGATATATAGATTATTCACACTTCAACTGGGGTATAAAATATGAAATTGTGGAAGTATTCAAGAAAATCTCATGGGATTCGCATAAAAAAATTAAATATGAAAATAATAAGCAACAAAAACGAGAGCCACATATTTTCTTAAATAGGTTTTGCTGACTTCTCTTCAAAATTAATTTATTATCATACCTGATGTTTTCAAGTCATCGAATCAGTCACTCTCTATTGAATTTCAATGTTTAAAGCTTCCTTGCCTTGTTGAGAATCTCAAATAAATTTTTTATTCACTTTAGTGAATGCCACAGCAATTTGAGTTGGGAATAATTGAGAAAATGCGCAGTTATGTAGTAACCATGGAAAATGTGGAGTGTGAAGTCAATTTTCTGAATTATATTTCTGAATCTCAATCTTGCGGAATGTATGTACAATAGGATGTTCTTTTGGAGTGATTGCCAATTTTTTTATGCACTTAAGGGAATGAAAGGATACAAACTTTTCGCTTAGGGATTAATTACTTTAGTCCCTGAGTTTCCAATGTAGTATTATTTGAAAGATAATTTTATGACACTTATCTTTTAAAAATAATTTTCGGCAAATGTCCAGCACGACTTGCTCTGAGGAACCGCATTCGACCAAACCAATTTTGGACCACTTTTTCGAGTAATTCAGGCCTCATTTCAGCAATAACACGAGTTATGTTGCCTTCCAAAGCGTCTATTGTTTCTGGTTTATCAGCATAAACCAATGACTTGACATAAGCCCAAAGAAAATAATCCAGTGGAGTTATGTCGCATGATCTTGGAGGCCAATTAATTTGTCCATTTCTCGAAATAATGTTATTGCCAAATCTTTCTTTAAATAAATCAATTGTAACGGTAACCTCCTGAGGTGTAGCACCATCTTTTTGGAACACTTCTCAGTCGATACCATTCAAATTTTTAAACAAATAATCAATGATCATCAATCTGCAGCGAGCGAGCGAGCACCATTCTCTGTAACATAAGCTCCTAGTCTAGTCGTGGTAGACATATGCCGGAAATTATTTTACAAATGAAAAAAATTTGCTTCAATTTCAATTTAAATGTGTTTTATTTCAATTTAAAGTTCTATCACTCTAAAAAAACACCAGAAAAAATGAGCAATACTATGGTAACCAGGAAAATGTGGAGTGTGAAGTCAATTTTCTACTGAATTATGGTTCTGAATCCCAGTCTATTGCGGAATAGATGTAGGTACCTATCTTCCGACTTTTTCAGTAAATTGATATAGGTACACGGTGTCACAATGAACAGTCAGAACAGAAATCTTCTCATGTAGAAATATCGGGATTTTGGGAAATTGCTAGGTCCATTCAATTCTGTACATGAGTCAACCCCAACCCCTAAATTCGAATAGGGAAGATGGATCGTGCGATATGTTGTTGGAAAGTTCTTTCCTTCTGAATATGACCGTGAATATTTGATCATTCGTTCGCGTAGTATTCCAAAATGAAAATGAAATATCGCCCAATGTGCCAGGCGCATAAGATGATAATGCTCATTGGATTTGCCGAATTCAGTGGTGGAACCTACTAATCTTATTGATATTCACACTCTAATAAGTAGTTAACACAAAAAAACTGAACCGGAAAGATGCGCAAGTAATCACCACATCATTATTCCAAATAATAATTCTCTACTCATTAAATTTCATATAGGCGATTTATATCGACTATATTACAGTTTAACAAATCAACAGTGGTAAAATAGATGATGATACTGTATTATTAAGAGGAATCGAATGATTTTTCGACCATATTTTACGCCCTTATAGTCATCATAGAATGAATTTCGAGTTTACAAGCCTAGATACATTTGATGTTTTCGATTAAATGAAGAGTGAAGTTGAACATACGCGTTTAGATAGAAACTTTTTTCGACGACTTAAATTTAAAATTTCCATTAATACCCATTGAGAGGCTAAATCTTAGAAAACTTATGAATATATGAGTAAATGTCACATCGTTCGTCTTGGTTCTATTCCAATTTTATTTGACGGTATTGTGCAACTCACATATTATATTTCGTACAATGCAATTCTTCTTGTTGAAACAATGGATGGGAATTTCTATAAATGACTTTCTCACAAGTGGTTTAATTGCTTGTCGTGAAGAAGATAATATATTAAAATATGTCAAATTTGAAGATTTATATTGACTTTGCTATTGTAAAGATGACTTTATGAATAGCCAAAGACTTATATAATGATGATACGGTTGTAGAAAACCACTGTCAAAAATTACGCACTTATATACAGGGTGTGTCATGAAGAACTCGTATTACATGCTTTTTATTGCTTTATTTCCTTCACTTTAACAATGAAGATCACGTTGATGACCGGATATATCTCGACCACTGTATCTATCGTACTTATTTTTGATAAAAATATCAAGCAATATAGTAAGCTCTTCGGAAAAGGAATTTCTAATTACAATGGAGATATTTTATCATGGCAATTCAATCAAATGATTATCCATGATTAGTTGTCAGAATGTTTATAGATATTATTATTACGGAGTACAGGGAAAAATAGTAGGTACCTTCATAATTCCTGGACGAATCCTTAAATTTTCATAATTTTTTTATTTTTCTAATACCGAATTGATATGTGATTTCATTTGATTAAGAAGAATCTAGGAGTGAAATGAAAAGCTTGAGTTGTTCCTCAACGTCAAGAATTCACATTGATCTCTTATCAATGGTCAAATTCAATTATGTCCGTACGGACGTCAACAACAGCTAGGAACATGAAATTTTTAGGCTAAGTTAGGATCTCAAATTCCGCGGTCAAGTTCGTTAATTGATAAACCAAATTCGGACAAGGACTCTGAAAATAGGATGCAATTTTGCATTTAGAAAGCTACAAAAGCAGAATTTTGTTCAGACCACGGAAATAAAACCATATATCGAGTGTTTTTTAGAGTGATAGAACTTTAAATTGAAATAAAACACATTTGAATTAAGATTGAAGCCAATTTTTCTTATTTGAAAGATAATTTTATGACTTTTATGTTTTGAAAATAATTTCCGGCATATGTCCACCACGACTAGCTCTGAGGAACCAACCAGACCAATTTGGACCACTTTTTCGAGTAATTCGGGCCGTATTTCAGCAATAACACAAGTTATGTTGGCTTCCAAATCGTCTATTGCTACTGGTTTATCAGCATAAACCAGTGACTTTACATAACCCCAAAGAAAATAATCCATTGAATTTATATCACATAATCTTGGAGGCCAATTAATTGTACCATTGCTATCGTCAAATCTTTCATTCAATAAATCAATTGGGTTGCACCATCTTGTTGGAACCAAAACACTTCTGGGTCGATACCATTCAAATTTTGAAACAAATAATTATTGATCATCGATCTGTAACGAGCACCATTCACTGTAACGTTAGCTCCAGAGCTACTCAGGGAGGATGTATGCCGGAAATTATTTTTGAAATATAAATATCATAAAATTATCTTTCAAATAAAAAAATTTGTCTTCAATCTTAATGTAAATGTGTTTTATTTCAATTTAAAGTTCTATCACTCTAAAAAACACCCGATACTTGAGTATTTCCTAAATGTACTATCTCAATTTTAATTGAGAAATATGAACTTTAAGGTTCATACCAGAGGATCGTATCAGGCACGTATTTGGCCCATTTTTTTCGAAATGGCTATATCTTTTTTAAAGAGCCGAGTGAATTTTAAATAAATAACAAAATCAATGTAGAGAATAACCCAGGTTAATCGAAGGTTTCTATATCTATATGACAGTTATTGTCAATTTGTTTGGCAGATGCGACTTTATATGTTAACGATATGATATCAGATATTTTTTCTTTGATAATTATCCAGAAATTTAATGATTCTGTTCACGCGAACTGAACAATATTTAACAGGTAGCTTGTTTACATCACTGGCTATCTTAATGCTACATTTCATATCGATCAAATCCGTAGTTTGGAAAATATAAGGAAAACGAAATATTGACCGGAAATATTAGACCATTAACGAACATCGATCAGAACCTATACCCTGCAATATTCAAATATTTGGGTTTATCCGTTCGAGGGGTATCGTGTTAACGGCTGGACGAACGGACAGAATTGAATTTGAATTCGTCATCAGTCGGACCTGGCCATTTGAGCCATTAGCTCTAAATTCGAAAAAAATGGATGTTCAAAACAAAAAATGTCCACAAACTAATTCCTAAATTGAGAATTTGGTTTTATTGCATTTTAGCATGTAATTTAGGCAATGCAAAGAAAGAGAGAAATGATTAGAAGAAAAAAATTATAATTTTTCCAAGCCAACCCCGCAATTGTGAGGAATTATTGAAAAGAAACATTAAAAATGTGCGAATGTTCCAACATTTCCTCAAAATCAAATTTTTTCTCGATTTTGTGAACGGAAAAAATCATTAATTTTCGATACACTCAGGTGTCGTCCCTCTAACATGAATCCACTTACGGAAGTCGAGACCGCTGCTTGCGCAATTGCAGCATCCACACACATCACCAGGAGAACACATCCCAGAAGAGATCTGGTCATTTTCATCTTTGCACCGCGAATGTCCGATCTCAACATCATTTGTGTCAAACCGAGTTCAAACTGACGTTTTTCTGGATTATGCCTTTCTTTTACGAACACCCCTCTATTGTCTATCTTACCTCCTGACCAGATATAATCGGATCCCTCTTCTTTCTCTGGGGACGACGTCCACTGGCGTAGAATACGTCGCGGATATCTCTCTGTCTTCCCCTCCAGCCATCGAGATTGTTCGCGAAAGCTTTACACTTTAATATGAAGAATGCGGAGTTCTTCTAACTATACTGAAGAGGATCTATACTGAGCTCGAACTTATACTGAGAATTTGATTCATTTACAAGGATATTCGACGAATGAAAAAATGAGCAAAAAAAGATAATTGGAAAAAAGAATAAAGTTACTTTCCTTCACCTAATAGAAGGGTTGGCAAAAAACATGTTTAAAAAAAAACAAAACATTGTGTTTTGTTTATTTGAAACTGTTTTATTTGATTTAAATCATGTTTTTTTTAACATTCAAAAAACATGATTTGAAACATGTTTGAAACAAAAGTTTTGGCAACATTGCTATGATACTCTCGGGTGAAAATTTTTAAATCTGGCAACCCCGAATAGAACTTGTATATTGTTTACAGGGTAATTCCGTTGATTAATCAAGTGAGATCTGGTATTTGAAGAATAGGACATAGTTCTTTTCTTCATAGCATTTTTCCCAATTAAAATATGGTTCAATCAGAAAACTCTTCCAAAAAATTCTTATTGATTGAATATTGAATTAGAATTAATATTTTTATTACGTGACAATAGATGTGATGAGAAACAATAAAGTGCAATTGAATTGAATACATATATTTTTCCTTTTCATTTTATTTCACGCCGAAGTGAATTTCAAATAACAAATGGCAAAAAAATAGGTTGTCTTGTCTAAGAAGTGAAAAAAATTTAAAACTACTAATTTCAAAATTAATACTTTAAGATTCATTTACACAAAAAATGCCAACATTTCGACAACTGGGACAATATTTATTAATACTCATAATTTTTTCTCAAATGCAGTTCGTTCATTAAGACAAATTTCATCTAGAAGATATTTCTAGGTATTTTTAGGTACAAGAAGTTAAATTTTGTTACAGAGTTTGTTTTATTTGTTTTTTGTTATTAAAGGATTACTTATCTATTGTTTCTTTCAATAAAAAACTGATTAAAAACAATTGTTTTAAAACAAATATGTTTTAAACAGAGGCTTGTTTTTAAAACATGTCTTGAAACACTGTTATAAAACAAATGTTTTTAACCCTGCCTAATAGGTATACCTACTTACAGACAAAGAAACTACAACACCCAGAAAGAGTTGTTTGAATTTCAAATTCTTTTTGGTAAAACATAGAGAGTATAGCAAGGAGTAAATGATTGAATTCGGAGAAAAAAAATCGTGAAGGTGTTTCATGTAAACATTTTTTATTACTTAAAAACTGTAGTCGTTTTTTGCGAATTTTTCAAATTTTAGAACAAACCAGCTGTTCGAGGAGATCCAAATTCGATGTTTAGTTGTTGTTAAAATGCCTAGACGTGGACGTGGAATTTATCGCCAGCTAATTAAATTTGGTCTACAGGAGGCGCATGGGCGCCCGCAGAAACCCGTAGAAATTTTTCTCAGGGGGGGCCAAAATAGAGATTAGAAGGTAATATTGAGGTGTCGTGCTGAAAAACGTTAGGGCCATCAAAATCTCAGGGGGGCCATGGCCCCCCCTGCCCCCCCCCCCCCTCTGCGGGCGCCCATGGGGAGGCGGGTTTGTCATTTCGAAAAATCGCTAACCGCACGGACAGAAATCCAACTACTGGGATGAAATGATGTCAAGCGTATTTTGATAATGTCTAAAATCGAAAAACAGTAGGCACCGGACGTCGAAGGGACACAAATGAAGTTCAAGATCGACGTCTAAGATTTTTGGCCATTAGAGACCGATTTGCGACATCTCGATCTTTTGCTGATGAGTGGTTAGGAGAACAAGGCTATCCTGTATATAAATGTCCGAACAGTTTACCGCCAGATAAGGTCTTTTGGACTGCAGCATTATCGGCCCCATCTTGTGCTACCTCTAACGGTTGAGCATCGCCGGCAACGATTACAGTGGTGCAGAGAACGTCAATATTGAAATGTGGAATGGTATCAGGTCGTCTTTTCTGATGAATCTTGATTCTCCTTGGATGCACATGATCGCCGAAGAAGGGTTAGACGACGTAGGGGAGAGAGACGTGAACCTCAGTTTGATGTAGAGCGTCTTGTACACCGGACAGTAGGAGTTATGGTATGAGGTGCTATTGCACATGCAAGTAGGTCATCTTTAGTCTTTATTCGAAGTAACATGACAGCGCTGCGTGACCTTCAAGAAATAGTGGAGCTATATGTTCTCCCTCACCTTAACCGGCTAGACAATCCAATATTTCAGCAAGATAATGCTCGACCTCATGTTGCCAGAGTTAGTTTAAACTTTTTTGAAGCGACCCATGTGGATCGTTTGCCATGACCGCCCAGATTCCCGATCTTTCGCCCATAGAGCATGTTTGGGACATCATGGGTAGAAAGCTTGGAAATTTACCCCAGCTCCCACGGACTTTGGCGGCTCTGAGACATGAAGCTTGTGATAGTATCCCTCAAGAAGAAAAAGATCATCTTATTGCATCAATGCCAAGACGTGTTGGGGAGTGTATAGATAATCGCGGTGGACCTTATTAACAAATTTACTAAAAAAAATGTAAACCCTTCGTATTTTTCTCCAAATTAGAATCATTAATTCATTGCTATACCATGTATCTATGTTTTACCAAAAAAAATTCAAATTATCCTTCTAGGTGTTGCAGTTTCTTCGTCAGTTAATACCTATACGAGTATCTAGGAAAATTGCTTTTGTTTGCATTATTGCATTTCTCTCCAAAAGTGGCGAAACTCTTTTCCTTGTAGCAAATCAACTGTCTTCATTTGAACCTAAATGTCCTGAATCTGCTGAATATGGTAAGTGGTAAGGATGAAGGAAATTTGTCTTTTAGGGGAAAACCCAGACATGGCAAGAGCCGGCCACACAATGTGAATAATTTTGAAAGAGTTTTTCTCTTATATATTTGAGGAGATAAAACTGAATTACTCGAGATATTTGTTTATTCCTTATTCGTTTCTGGATATACAGGATGTTTCAGAATAAGGGACCGTAAATTCGGGATCTTAATCCTCAGATGATTTTATGATATAAAGTTCCTATGGACTATAGGTCCCTGACGCACTGTTCCTGAGATACGGGGTGTTGAAATTTAAAAAAAAAATTGGTTTTATGAAATTATTTTTCACACCGTACCTATACGATTTTTTTTTAGTTTTGGTAGGTTATGAGTACGCATTAAGACACATTTTTTTCTATACAAAATGATGTTCAATTTTCACCAGTGGCGTCCGTACAGACTTCTATCCGAATAAATTCACGGAAACTCATTATGAAAATGGGTACGCATTTGATCACATGATGAAATTGCATATTTTTTTTTTCAGAAAGTATTCGTCGGGGTAAAAAACTCAAGAAATCATTCTTATTTTGAATTATGTGGTAATAACGAAAATAATTTAAAATTCGGGAAAAATCATTGGCCTACCAGTTTTTTCACCGAATTTATTCGGACAGAAGTCTGTACGGACGCCACTGGTGAAAATTGAACATCATTTTGTATAGGAAAAAATGTGTCTTAATGCGTACTCATGACCTACCAAAACGCAAAAAAATCGTATACGGTGTAGAAAATAATTTCATAAAACCAATTTTTTTTTTAAATTTCAACACCCCGTATCTCATCAGAAACAGTGCGTCAGGGACCTATAGTCCATAGGAACTTTATGTCATAAAATCATCTGACGATTAACTTCCCGAATTTACGGTCCCTTATTCTGAAACATCCTGTATATACGATGATTGTTTTACTTCTGTGATTTCAGATTTGATGGAGAATGAAACAATTTAAACAAATATGTGTACGAAGATTTTGCGGAATGTGTTAATTCAAACCGTGAAATCAGAAGCATTTAGCGATCATCACCTCTCAATATATTCCGAAATCTGAAGTAATAATGTTCTGTTCTATATATTTTGTTATTTAATCGACCGTATTGATAGTTTGTAGTTTGTAGCCCATTAGATACTGTGTGGTTTGTAGGTTGGAACATGCAGGGAATCCCGAAATCAAATATCAAGAGAACAGTTCATGTCTATTCATAAAAAAAATATTAGAATCAAGCCCTTGTCATGATCAAGGGCGGATTTACGGGAGGGGGGTACCGGAAGTTAATTCCCCCCATGAGTATCGAAGACCTGAGAAAAAGGTGGTGCACATAAAATAGTTCATGCATTGTGTAAATTTGGGGCTACCTGAGAAAATGATATTTCGCCTGAATTTCCATATTTTCGCGTATTTTCAGTATATTCAAAAATCACCGCCAAAGTTGCTGAATTTACTAATTCGAGGGCGTAGATTAAGAATATGCAATCAGATATTTTTTATAAAATATAGTTTTCGAGTAATGACCATCAAAAAATGACTATACATTCTCGGAAATTTTCAACAAAAACTTGAAAATTTCGTGAAGTATCAAACCTAGGAAGGAATTCGTAATCTACGACCTCGAATAAGTGAATACAGTAACTTTTTTGGCTATCTGATAGAATGATATTCCGGCGAAATTTCCATGTTGGAAAATTTCGCGTATTTTGAAAAAAAAAATTCTCGGATCACCACCAAAGTTGCTGGATTTACTAATTCGAGGGCGTAGATTAAGAATATGCAATCATTGCAATCAGATATTTTTTTCCAAAATATAGTTTTCGAGTAATGATCATCAAAAAATGACTAAATTTTCGGAAATTTTTCACAAAAAGTTGAAAATTTCCTGAAGTATCAAACCTGGGAAGGAACTAATTACAGATTCGTAATCTACGACCTCGAATTAGTGAATACACTAACTTTGGTGGCTATCTGAGAAAATGATATTTCGGTAAAATTTCCATGTTGGAAAATTTCGCGTATTTTGAGAACAAAAAAATTCTCGGATCACCACCAAAGTTGCTGGTTTTACTAATTCGAGGGCGTAGATTAAGAATATGCAATCAGATATTTTTAATAAAATATAGTTTTCGAGTAATGACTATCAAAAAATGACTGAATTTTCGGACATTTTCCACAAAAACTTGAAAATTTCGTGAAGTATCAAACCTAGGAAGGAATCAGTTACAGATTCGTAATCTAGGACCTCGAATTAGTGAATACAGTAACTTTGGTGGCTATCTCTGAGAAAATGATTTTTCGGCAAAATTTCCATATGTTGGAAAATTTCGCGTATTCTGAAAATAAAATTTTCTCGGATCACCACCAAAGTTCCTGGATTTACTAATTCGAGGGCGTAGATTAAGAATATCATTACCCCTTCCATGATCGTTATTACCCCTCCCAAGAAAAATATCTATACCTATCCGCCCTTGTTCTGATAGAAGTCAATATCAACCCCATAGAAAATTAAGGTCTTTCATTAAGCGTTTCCTGTTATTAAGTTTAAATGAAACTAGTGGACACGTATAGTTTTACCAATGCTCATAGTGGAACCATTAGTTTAAAGTTTAAACATTGTGAAAAAAATGTACCTAATCATAAAAAACCCTTTCCGGTTTATTGCTAATGAATGGATTTCTGTTAATCCAAAGAATCTAAATATGAATATTCAAAAGCACGAAATCCAATTCGACATTCCCATTCATCTTCGTCGAATCATTACAAAATCCTCGCGATCCTGTTTGCTTTCAACAAAGACACTTTCCATTTCTTCAACGGAATTCTAGGATTAACTCATAATACTTGGGACGATGTTTGCTTGCATTTCCACCAATATTTGAATAAATCATGAGCGAAATCGACAACATCTCCAAGATCCTAGGGCGATGCAAGTAAAATCTTCTCTACCTGTTTATCAATTAGCTATTTCCGAAGATGCTCGTGAACTGTTGCTCACACTCTCAACGGAAGAAAGTGATGAGCAATCTTCGTCTTCAGGTGAGAATGATGAAATCATTGGCGTAGGTTAAATCCACATTTCAACGCTGTGAATAAAATTGCTCATATCTTTGGTTCAATACCGCAAGCATTCTTCGCATGAAATTTGGACTTTTGGCGACTTTTCATCGCATTCTGTAATCTGAAACGATACATCTGCAGGGGATAATCATCGTTAAGAATGTAAAGAATTACCGATAACAATGAATCTTGTTTAAAAATTGGAATAACTCATTCTTTTATAATTTTCGAACACTTGAGAAACAAAATATACCTATACTTAAGAAATGAGGAACATTGGGATTATTCACTCAACAGCTACTCCATTTGATCACAATCGATAGGTATATTCAATAAGAAAACGTTCATTTCTATTTCATTTCCAAATCATCACCCATTATGGCATTATGCAATGGGAACAACAAACTTAAACTCAATGTGCACTATCAGAAGAATTGTATAAAGTGTAGTTTATTAAAACGAGGTGGAAAATGTGCGGTTAGATTTTAGATAACTCAATTCGCCATAGGAAGATAAGTGGCGTCAATTGCTTTTACATAAATTCAATAACAGTGGCACTTCCTATTCCTTGCGTTATTCCATGAAAAAAGTGAAGGTATAATTTACGCAACTTGGTGTGTCTGTTTTACTATGCAGGGTAATATGGAGGAAGATAATTCCGATGTGAAATGAATTGTGCTTCATTTAATTAGAAGCGGATTATACCGGCGACCAAGACAAATTATTATCTCTAGAATAACGGAAGTTGTTTGCTGTAGTTATCTCTAGCTTGTATCGAAAAGCATCAATCTTGTTTTTGACGAGTATAATGTATACTTTTAAATCTTGACAATCGAAGAAGATTTTTTGTGAGAGAAGATTTCTTGAGTTGAGTGTTGTACTGATGCAAATATGTACTTCACTATTTATATTTGAAAGGATGACATAACTTCAGATTTGTTTTTCGTACTTCCCTATTCAAATATACTTTAGACTCTTTAGAGAATTCTCACAGTTTCATTCACATCGGATATAAAAACGTTACACCTGAATCCTATGAATTTAACTCAAAGTGAAGCTTAAACTTCTAAGAAATGACAAGAATTCCCAATTTTTTCGTGAATTTCGACTCATTTAAGCAATTATTAGCAATATATCGGCGGATCGTAAATAAGCTAAAATATATAAAGAATTGGCAATCCGAATTTTTCATTTCCCTTAGAAGAACTGTTCATGTACTTTATTGTCATACTCAGATCATTTTTTCTACTAGTTTCTTGATTAAACAAAAAATTACTGGGATAAAACTCATAGTTTAAGGTGGGCGATCAATGTAGTGTATTTTTATTTCAAGTTGCATTTGAAAATGGTTTTACTTTGAAAACTGAAATTTTGTGGGTGAATCAGAAAGGATTGGAGTTCTTGATGAAATAATTTTAGTCGATTTCATTCCGAAAGTTAATTTTTTTTCTTTCAAAAATAGAAGAAAATGAGCCAACGCATGCTTCTGTTCTATTTCAACAGAAAGACCCATGAAAATAGTTCAACATCCGATTAAAAGTGAATCTACTGATAATTTCGTTCAGAAAAACAACTTGAAATACGGAATTGGCAGAGAATGGCCAAATTCAAATTTTGGCGGGAAAAAATTCCTGCTTCACCCACAAATTGACTTATTTCATAGTTCGGCGATTTTTGGAGAGAGAGCTTCATTGTACATTTCATTCAATCAGAGATATTCATAGAACTTGATAGTGATAATGCATGTTTTATGGAGATATTCCATTAAATGGACTGTGGCGCCTCTATCGGCTGAGCTTTCCTACTCGCTTTAAACACCGACCTTAACTAGCTATGGCAGTTTCATAATAAATATAGAAGAACGGGTTTTTTATACAGAAACAAATATTGATTTTCACTTGAAATAAATCTCCATTTATTATTTTTTACATAATGGAAAATCCAATATCATTTACAAACTTTCTTTTTTGGACAGCACTCCGTTGGACACTCTTCATCTTCCATTAGATAACTTAAATCAGCACCAACTTCTAGTTCTTGTGGTTTTGCTCCCCTTCAAAGTAATATTCAAATTAATCATGAATTCACAGTTGACAAAACTCACTTCACAAATAACCTTGCTCCAACTAAGCCTTTCAGAATAGCCTTGTTTCCATCAACTTGTAAGGTACCACCTTCTCTTAGGCCCAAAACAACTTTAGCATGCTCCATTTCGAGAAATTGCAAAATTCTTTCTTCTCTTGTTTCACCCTTATGCTTAGAGTCAGGTTCAGGATCGACATAATGAGGATTTATATTAAACGGTACCAAATTCAATGCATCAAAGCTAGGTGGGTAGGTTATGGGCATATCATTCGTGGTATGGATGCTTTTTGTTGAAACATTTGTTCCTGGTAAGAAACTTATTCTTTACAATAGAAATTGATTTAAGTTTTTTGATTATGACTATATTTTAATCACCTGCACTAGTGCCCATATAGAGTAATCCTTCATTCAATACTCTCGATTTTATTAGATCAACAAGTTTATGATCATATAAGGTCTTGAGTAGCAAGAAAGTGTTTCCTCCTCCCACAAACACAGATTTTGCTGACTTTACAGCTTCAGTAGCATTTTTGGATTCATGAATCCCGGTCATTTTGAAACCTGTAATATTTTTATCCATAAGAAATACGTACAAGCCAAGTTTGATGGTTTACCCCATTTTGTGAAAACATCTTTCACCTTTTTTAAGTAAGAATCATAATCCTTCATTGCATAAGGAATGAACAGTACATCTTGCACTTCATTCCTGAAAATAAAGGAAAATTAATATTATCATAATCCATGATGGACAATTTACTTTTTGAGGAATTCTCTTATATCTTGGGCAGCATATTCCAAATAAGAAAAGCCATGTACATTAGAAGATGATAATAATAAAAGTTGTCTTTTTGCCATGTTAAATTTGTCGGTATATCATGAATTATTGGGTGTAATAAAATTAGAATGAACTGATTGGTGACTTTACTGATATAACTTTCAATCTAGTTTCATTTCAAGTACATTAATATTTAATTTTAATATCAGATAATCTAATCTTCCTTTATTTGAAAATAAATAAATATGTTTGGTTATGGAACATAAGAACCATAGAATATAAGAACTATTCGTTTTTAAAATTCGGCAACAGCTGTTTCGTACCAGAGACCAAGGTGGTACCCACGGATACTCAAACACCGGTCAGCGCCCTTTCACCCCACCACTTTTTGGCATCCATGTTGTGACGTAGAATTAGCCAACAGATACGGTGTTTACATTGTAGTGTGTACTGTTTTTGAAGTTTTCTTGGTTTTGTGGGTGAAAAACGGTACTTTTTGATATTATTTCAGTTCATTAATTAGAGTAGGACTCAGAAATGAAACATTTCCAATGAGTCATGATTGAGAAAATACAAGAAAACTGGCTAGAACTATGTATAACCTTACCTTCCAAACGTAACTTTGGGATTTTTTCATGGAAAAACTAAAAGGATTGCTTACTTATCGTTTTCATTTTCGTAATCTGGGACCCAAACTTGGTGAGTACAAATTTTTTCACGTCTCCAACACGGTTACTTTAGTTCTAAATAAATCGATAATTATTATTCTTATATTCTCATTCTAAATCTTCTCGTTTACAGATAATCTTCCATCTGCAGGAGAAATTGATTGGAAAATTAAATACGAACAGCTGCTAGAAAACAATATTCAGCAACAGAAAGAAATTGAGATGCTAAGGCAGCTATTTCAAATTGTAAAACTTGAGACGAGCAGACAGCTCGAACAAATATCAAACAATATCTTATAGACATGCTATATTTATGATCGATGTTGAAAATTTAATGCCCATTTAAAAAAACATTTTTACAGATTTGGTTTTTATTTAAGATAAAATTTATTACCAAATCAGCAAATAACCAAGTTGTCATATTTTCAATTCGAATATACCTTTTTCTATGTTGAAGCAGATTTTATATGAACTTGAAGAAATTTCTAGTGGTGAGACATAAAATGTACCATCTTTCAACATAAAATATTGCTGGTATTTATTTGCTCGTTAAGAGTACCTATAGCCCTTCCAAAGAACTAATTTTCTTAATGAATGCAAAGTACTTTTAGCAGAATTTCGTTCTTGAATCAATGAATTTAGATTTACAATATCAGGTTTGGATTTTTCTGTTATTCTATTTGCTTGGATTAGAGTACCTTAGTACCTTCCTAGCTCATTCATGGACCTAATTTTCTTAATAAATGCAAACTACTTTTACCAATATTTTGTTCTTGAATCAATGAATTTAGATTTACAATATTGGAATTGGAGCACCCTTTCTACGACCGAAAAATCTTATATTTTTTCCGTGTTGTATAAGGCGAGAAGGGGGCAAAATAAGGTAGAATTTAATAAAAATATAGCTGCAGCAATTATATTTTCATATTAATTCGTTTTTTAGATCAATAAGGTTTATTTTACAAACAAAATTATACTAGAAAAATAATTCATACGCGATTATTAGCGATAAAAGCAATTCATCTCATTCAAAAGTTCAAATCGTTGGCTAATTTGACGTCATCACATGCTTGCGAGAATGGAGGGGATGAAAGGGCGCTGACCGGTGTTTGAGTATCCGTGGGTGGTACCAAGGGAGGATCCTTTACCACAGACCTGTGCCTTTACCTCACAGGTCTGTGCCTTTACCTCTTTGGTAGTACCACATAATTCTATGATTGGTCAGTTATGCTAGATGCCTACTCGTAGCTCCCCTTTGCCGTAGATAATCTTTGACAGAAATGATGTCACCTTTTTGACATTCTTGACATTAGTTGAAAAGTTTGGATAAGTGGCGGTTTGAGGTTATTCTATTTATATTTTCATATTTGGTGTTTTCATATCGCCTGTGTTTGAAATACGTTCCTGCTTCGAAAATTGGATAAACCGGAATTTAGTTTTCCGAGAGATGATATAAAGAGTTATAAAAGCATTATAAATATGGTATCCAGAAAGTTGGGCGTATGTACAATAATTTCCCTTGCGATTTTGAGACTCATCGTTGAAAATGTCTAAATTACAAAAACGAAAAATAACGTCAACTCTTTCTACTAAAAGTAAAGCGTTATCAAGTACCAAGTCTAGGCCTAGCGTTTTTGAACGTTTAGGCACCAAAGCTAATACTATTCATACCAAGGAGTATTGTCATCACTGGGCTCAGAACGGTACGTGTCCCTACGGCAAAAGTTGTAAATATTCAGTTACACATACTTTAACTAGTCCTTCCAAACAAAGAGCGGCCAAAACACAGAGTGAGAAGAAAAGGCACAGTAAGGATGCCCATAAAAGACTACATCCTGGAGGGCCTGACGAAGATTGGGACTGGAATGCTGAGGAATTAGAGGACGCAGATCCTGATGACCTAGAAAAACGTAGAGCTGAATTACAGAGAGAATTAGAATTACAGATGAAGATGGACAAAACAAGGCAAAAGGAGAAAAAAGTGAAGAAGCATAGCAGTCCATCGACTGAAAGTTCGTCATCTACAACTGAATCAACCTCAAGTAGTGACGATTCTTCTTCATCATCAACTTCTGCTGAAACTAGACGGAAGAAAATTATCAAGAAGAAATTGAAAAGAGATAGTTCTTCATCATCTGAAGAAAGAAAACAGAAAAAGGCAAAGAAAGTTGCTATTAAATCGTCCCATCATGACAAAGAAAAGAAGCAAACTGCAAAAGTGCCAAAAGTTTCTTTAAAATCACCAACTCCTGTAGGAGTTCGTAAACAGTCTCAAACTCCCCCACCTAAAACTAAAACATTTGTACCATTAAAACCTGCAACTACAGAAGTCAAATCACCACAACCCCCTAATAAAACAATAAGCAAAGATAAACATAGAACACCTTCTCCAAAAATGAAAGATAAGGAGAAGGAACGTGAAAGAGAAAGGGAGCGTGAGAAAGAACGTGAGAAGGAACGTGAAAAAGAAAGGGAACGAGAAAAAGAGAGAGAAAGAGAAAAGGAAAAGTTGAGGGAACGTGAACGAGCTAAAGAGAAGGAGAGGGAAAAAGATTCGAAGAAGAAAGAAAGATCTCCAAAACGAGATAATAGGGGGGAAACTCGAAGCAGTAAAGATGTTAGGAAAAGGGATACCCCAGAGTCTGGGCATTCTAAGGACAGAAAATCCTCTCCAAGCAAATCCAAAGGGAGTAGCACTGCTAGTGTTTCAAGAAGGGACCATCGTAGCCCCCCATCAAAAGATGATCATAGGCTTTCAAAGAAAGATGACAGGGATAGGTGAGTAGTTTTTAATTTTCTCATTTTTGAATCCAGTAATAATATTTGTATTTTATTGTCAGAATGAGACCAAAAGACCGCAGTGATACCAAACCACGCAAAGATAGGAAAGATTCCCGTGAGAGAGAACGTGAAAGAGAAAGAGAAAAAAGATTGGCCAGAGAAAAAGAAAGAGAAGAAGCATTGGCGAGATGCCAAGAGAGGCAGCGAGAGCGTGAAAGACTGAAGAAACAAGCAGCAAAAGAGGAGGAAGAACGAAGAGCTAGAGGTAGAAGCCGCAGAGACGATCATGGAGTTGATAAACCATCAAACGATAGAGTAGATCGCCTCATTCCAGTCAATAAAGAACGTGTATCTCAATCTTCTAGAAAAGGTCATTCTACTGAAAGGGACAGAAGGGAACGGGAAGGAAGAAGAGAACGTTCTCCTTCTGATAACAGGTTAATGAGGAAATCATCTCTAGATCGACCAGAAAGACTGGAACGAGACCTTGATAGAAGAGAATATGATCGCTCTTATAACCGCTCAACTGAACGGACTTACGAAAGAGGAAGGGAGCTTGAACATGAAAGAGAGGCTGATTATGGTCGCCTTCATGAAGTTGACAGAAGATTGGAAGATAAGGATTATGGTAGTCCTTATGAACGGGCCAGACTGGAAGAACGTAGATACATGGACATGGAGGAACATTATGAAGCTCCTAGGGAGGAACATTTGCCTAGAGATTATGTAGATGATCGACGTTCTAGGAGAGAACTGTGGGATATAAGGGATGAGAGAGATTTGGAAAGGTAAAGTTGACACCATTTTTTTCTTCTGCTCATTCGATAGTGTCTGCTATTTTATGACAGTGCATTATTTCTGAGATATTTCATTGCCTTGATGATGGATATTTTGAGATAATGTATCATATTTCAGAGAAAGAGGTCTAGATCATCATCGATATGCTCGTGAAGATAGACACTCCCCATCAATGAAACCCAGGGACTGGGACCCTGAATATGCAGAACTTGAGTGGAGTAGACGACAAGAGTGGGAGACGAGAGATAATTGGGATGATATGAAACATGCTACAGAAGAGGAATGGCGCCTCTACAATGCTAGTAGATCAATGGACGCTTGGCCTGAAGACAGGAGGAGGTGGCCTGCAGCTGATTGGAGGGAATCCAGAGACCACTCACGTCCTAGAAGTGTCACATCACACACTAGGGAAGGTAAGTCATGAAAATATCTGGTGAAAATTACAACTAATCAATAGGAAATTTGAGACCTTTTTCTTACTCTCATATTGTTATAGGGGAATTAGATGCCAGAAGGAAAGAGCATGTGAGGGCTGATCCTCATGGCAGGAATGACCCACCTGTTAGGGCAGAAAGGAGCGAGAGGAACCATTCTATGCCGAGAAGTGAAGCTTCTCATGAGATCCAATCCAAAAAAGATTCTTCCCAGGATTCACATGGTCGCAATGAAACATCTAAGACTGATCGAGATCGAAAAGAACCTGCTGAAAAGAAGGAAACTTCTGATAAGAAAGAACCTGTCGAGAAGAAGGAATCTACTCAGGTCAATGAACCCGAACCTGAGACTACTTCTGAGGTTAAGGCCAGTTCAGAGAGTGAGGAAAAGGATACATCTCTGAAGAGACCTGCAGAGGAACCTCTGGAGAGTCCTAATGAACCTAAGAAAGTATGCTTGGAGCCTGTTCTTGAAGATGACCTCAGCGAAATCAGTGATGATGCTGATGAAATTTTAAATAGAGTGGAGGTAAGTTACGAAATTTTTTTCAAATAGGAGGTCGTTAAATTTGTTCGTTTAATTTTTTCTTAGGTCATTGAGGAGCCAGAAGAGGAAACTGCAGTACCAGAAAATGTTGAAACTTCTTCCCTCAAAGAGCAAGCTTCTGCAGCGTCCCAAAAATCTCAGTCTCCCCCTCGTTCACCAGCAAATCGTTTGTCCAAAGAGAATTCGATTGATGATGAAAACATGGACTTGGACTTTGAAGAAATTTCGGAAGATGAACTGGAGGAAGAATCACGAGTGAAAGGAATCGGAGATGCGCTCGGAGTAGATTGGGGTAGTTTGGTGGCTGAATCCCGTCCAAGGGTCAAACCACTAAGTTCTGCTAAAAAGCGATGGGAAAGTCACAATGTTCTATACCACTTGGGCATTTCCGTTGAATTAGCTGGAGAGGATTTCGTCAAAGAAGTTTATAGGGAGCATGAAGAAGCAGAGTTGATAGAGAAGATGAAAATGAAGGTGGAGAATGAGGAGAAAAATGGTAAAATGGAATTGAACAATACAACCAATGATGTGAGGGAGGAACCAAATAAAGAACTGCTTGTAACTGATCCCTTGGCTGAAATCCAAGTAGCTAATTTGGAGAAAATGAACTTGAGAAGGACACTATTAACTAGTGTTGGACCTTTTAGAAGAGCTCTGTCGGCTAGACGAGATTTGATGATTAGAAGAAATTTGTGTAATTTACCTATTTCAGATGTGTTTGTTGAGGCGCCAAAACGACACGACCCAGAATTGTTTAAACTGGCAGTGAAGTTACTAGAACATGAAAAAGATAGTGAAAAGGGTACTCTATAATTTGCCAAACAGACATTTTGGAAAGTTTGGTGTATTCATTCATTTTACAATTGTTGTTCTTGTAAATAGAGAAAATTGTTTTTTAATACAAAGGAATTGGGAGGAAATTTGAGATATTTAAAGAATGTGTAAATTGTTTGATCAATATTATGAAATTAAAGAATGTTTTTTTTATTCAAGTGTATAAGGTACATTGATATTATAGTTATCATATCCTAAATAAAAAAATTTCTCGAAAATGTTCTTGCTTTATTTAAAGAAATACCAAAATTTGGTGGACGTTAAGAGACCCAGTATTCGCTCCCTAACAAACTCGCTAATCTGTTGAAAATATTATTGACTTCTAACTCTTGGTATAATAAAAATTTTTTTAGCGTGTTATGGATGAATCAGGATGAGGTTAACTTTTCGTCTCTTCAGATCGGCTTCAGATCAGACAATTAATGAGTTGCCCTACTCGAAGTGAACGAGGGTACAGGCAAAAATTAACTAAGATCTACTGTTTAATTTTTGGGTTGAAGGATGCTGCTCGACTTAGGCTGATGGAACCGCGGCACTCAGGCTTCGCTTTTGGGGGGCGCCCTCTGTTGAGCTTAAGCGTAAGGCACGCCGCCTTACAGTGCAGATTGCTACACACGCTGTGGACGGTGAGTCGCCACAGCGTTATTTTTTGCTCCAAAGGTCTGTAATTGTGAAATTTTGGGCAGAAAATGTTTCAAACGCTAAGGTTGGACTCACTGATGAAGAATCCAAATCTGTCCGTCTAGTTGAATTTTGAAATGAAAGACCGGGAGGTTTGGAATTTTCAGAAACCGTTTGAATGCTTCCCTGAATCGGTTCAATATTTCGAAAACTGCCTATTTACTTGCCTGATCGAATTGAAATGTGGTTTAAAGTTTTATAATAACGACGTTTGAATGTACAGGGTGGGCAACATGAAAGGATCTCGAGAACTACAGCAGCTAGAAGAAAACTGATAACACATTCTCCAGCTCTTTATTCCTCAATAACCCCAATCTGCAAACAGATCCAGCATATCCGATATCGTCCATAGATTTGGAGTTATGATCGAAAATTGATATATTGTCATTTTCAATAATGCGCGCTGAATAAAGGTGAATACAGACTATTCTGACGTGACGTGATTCCACGTCACGTCAGACGCGTACTGTGCTCCCATTGGCCTAATATGAACGTGAACGTCAAAATGTGAGTGATATAAAAATGCAACACATCGTTCTGTGCGTTCACGTTCATATCAGGCCAATGGGAGCACAGTTCGCGTCTGACGTGACGTGGAATCACGTCATGTCAGAATAGTCTGTATTCACCTTAACTCGCTAGTTTGAACTCGTATTCGAAATCTGTTGTTCCATTCTACAGGAACTTTTTTAGAAGTAATTCAAATATATTATGATTGAATTTTTGAACCCAGCTATTTTCGAGAAATTAGGTATTATGATTTCCCAAATGTAAACTATAGTCTAAAATTCTCTTATCTTGCTACAAAATTTTTGCTGATTTACAAAATATACCATAAATATTTCATGGGAATTTTTTTTAAAACTTTTGTCTTGCTTTTCGATTCACTGTTGAATTATAAGCAGGCTGGCGTTACCATAGCGACCGTTGAATATGCATTATCTTTCTTGATATTTTTCAATATTACTGACTTTTCAAATTTTCTATTATGAATATAAATAAATAAATAATTTTTTTTCTTTAAAATCAGATGAACGTTTTTTACACTCTAATAATTATACGACAATCGGTATAAGATAAATAAATATATTTTTTTCTTTAATAATCAGATGAAAGTTTTTTACTCTCCTAGGTATATTATACGACAATCGGTATTTCCTATCACTGAAGGTTGAGTTCACATAGAATTATGTGGAGTTCACGAACTATAATACCTACATATTCAATGGTCGCCATATATGGTAACGCCAGCCTGCTCATACTTCAACAGTAAATCGAGAAGCAAGATAAAGTATAAAATTTTTTTTCTTGTAATATTCATATGAATAGCGCATAGACATACTATCCAAGTAAGTCTATGGAATAGCATTTTTGAAATCAGCAAAAACTTCATAGCAAGATAAGAGAACTTTCGATTTTAGTTTAAATTTGAGAAATCATAATTTCTTCTCATTTCTCGAAAATAGATGGATTAAACAATTTAATCATATTATATTTGAATTACTTCTAAAAAGGGCCTCTAGAATGAAACAACAGATTTTGATCAAGAGTTCAAACAAGCGAATTATTTAGCATTATTTTTTTTTTTTTTTTTTTTTATTAAATTCATGTGTCTCGACTGCTCAGGCCATTGACACGGTTACAGTTTATTTTCACAAAATTAAATTAACAAACTATAAATTTTCAAATTTGACTATATAGATGAATAGACTTAAGGAAGTTCATCAAGTTTTTGAAATTTCTGGAGTTTTGGAGAATCTCTTTTAAGGTCAGCTCAATTTTGTTGTTTCTCCTGTCATTAACATATTCCTGGCACTCCACCAGAAAGTGAGGGATGGTCAAGGGGCTGTTACAGTGGTGGCATGTTGGAGGGTCTTCGTTGCTCATAAGATAGCCATGGGTAAGTCGACAGTGACCAATTCGAAGCCGTCTGACTATGTTTTGCTCCCTCCTGGTCATTGGAGGTAACTGAATGGGATCCCTTATGGAGTCCTGTATGTTTCGTAGTTTTCCTCTAGAGTTGCTCCACTGGTTTTGCCATTGCTCGTTGATTGATCTTATGAAGTAGGATCTGAGGTCTTGTGGGAGTTGGATGTGCCTTATCGGTGCATTTGAGTTGCAAACTTCCCTGCATGCTCGGTCGGCAGTTTCGTTGCCCTCGATTCCCACATGGGATGGAACCCAAATGAGTACTATTGTTGTTCCGTGGTGTGAAAGTTTGTGATATTGGTCATGAATTTTGTCAACAATGGGGTGTTGGGAGCAAGGGTAAGATATGGAATGTATAGAGGCTAGTGAATCAGTGCATATGGCTACTTTTTTAGATTGGAATTGGATAAGAGGAAGTTTTAAGGCTTGAAGGATGCTAAAAAGTTCACCTGTTTGGATGCAGCATATGGCCGAGATTCGGGAATTCCCTAGCATGGTGTTTCGATTTGTAACTGCACAGCCTACCGAGTTTTCGGTCTTAGAAGCATCTGTGTACAGTATTTCATCGAACGAGTACTTCTCTAATATCTCTTGAAAAGACTTCCGATAAAGTTCATTTGGTACATTATATTTTTTGTACCGGGTTAGAGATGTGTCAACATTTGGGAGGGATTTTATCCAAGGGGGTGTCTTAGATATTGAGTAGGGGCTGGTGGCAGAAAAGGAAATGGATGACGAGAGAGAATTAACCAGTTGTGGGAGAGGAGGACAACGTGTGCAGTTTGATGGCAATCTGTCTTGTGTGATGATGAGTGAATAGACAGGGTTGCTTGGGTTGGCTGATACTCTGGCAGCATATGTAAGAAGAAGTTTTTGACGTCGCAGTTGGAGAGGAAGTTCGTGTGACTCACAGTAGAGACTCAAAGCTGGGCTGGATCGGAACGCTCCGGTACATATTCTGAGGGCAGTATTGTGGACGACATCGAGGGATCGTAGAGTACTTTGTGATGCAGTTATATATATAATGCTACCGTAGTCCAGTTTAGGTCGAATCAGAGCTCTGTAAACGCTGAGGAGCACTCTTTCGTCGGCGCCCCATTTGTAATGCGCAAGGGTTTTGAGGATGTTCATCTGCTTCAAACAGCTACCTTTTATTTTTTTAATATGATGTTTCCAGGTGAGTTTGGAGTCAAAAGTCAGGCCCAGAATAGTTATGTCGTTTACTATGGGGAGAACTACACCGTTGAGACATATGGTAGGATGCTGCGGGCTATTGCGTCTTCTGGAGAATTTGATGACCTTTGACTTATTGGCAGCGAACTGGAACCCACTAGATTTCGACCAGAGTTCGAGAGCGTTAATAGCGTTTTGTAGGAGGGTACTGGTGGTATTTGTGTTCTTTCCATGACAATAAAGATAAAGGTCATCAGCAAATATAGAGAGCTTGACAGGTGAAGAGATTGATTTGTCTATATCGTTGATGGCAATTAGGAAGAGGGTTGTACTAAGGACAGAGCCTTGGTCGAGTCCGTTTTCAACATGAAATGGTTTGGATATTTTGCCATTTGCAGTAACTGAGAACGATCTGAAGGAAGTGAATTTGATTAGGAACTGCAGTATATTTCCAGAGAGTCCGATTTTTTTGAGATTCCTTGAAATGGTGGAGGTCTTCGTTGTGGGGTAGGCATTCTCGATATCTAATGCGACCGCGATGACATCCTGATTGAGGTTCAGCGAGTTTGCTATGTGGGTTTGGAGAGAGAACAAATTATCCATAGTGCTACGATGAGTTCTGAAGCTCGATTGGTATTTGTTCAGGAGTTTATGTTTTTCAAGGTACCAGAGGAGCCTGCGGTTAACCATCTTCTCCATTTAGCATTATTGAAAATGACAATTTCTCAATTTTCGTTCATAACTCAAAATCTATGAACGATAGACTGGATCTATTTTCAGATTCGGATTAGTCAGGAAAAAGAGCTATCAGTGGGCTATCAGTTTTCTTCTAGCCTTTAGGTAGGCATAGTTCTCTAGAACCCTCCAGTATACAAAATTTCATGAAGATCGTGTGATTGAAAAAATTATTGAAAACACAATCAGTATCTCCGGAAAAGCCCAAAATTTCTTATATTTGTCAAGGAAATGGATGAAATGAGATACTCAAAAATCCTTGTTATCGTGCCGTATGAAGATGATTTTGTCTGGAAGTTAATCAGAGAGTTGGTGGATTCAGTACACCGGGATGGGTGACCGCTCTAGCCACGAGTTTGGATAGACGCGAGAAAGATTTTCACTTAAAATTCATTATCATACATACATTTTATCAGGATTTTCTAGAAAGTAGGGTAGACCTAAGTGGTTGATAGTAATCGTTAGAACTGACCTCGTTCAATTTCTGTCTCTCTGATATCCATGCATGTTTATTCTACGAAAATACGGTCGCATTTTCTCCTGAATATGTGAGACCATTTCCAATTTTCCTTGAGGGAGCCCAAAATTAAAAAGAGTCCGTTTATACAGATTGTCTTGAGAAAGATGCTATATAGGCCAATATAGGGTCTTTCACGAGGAACCTCACCCATATTTATACGGGAAACTACTGAACGTATTTTCATGAAATTCAGCACTTATAAGTATTTCACGATGCTGATGAAATCTAAAATATTTTCAAGGCATGAGCACCTCCGGTTTTTCCGGAAATGACGTCAACTTCCGTTTTTCAAATTAGAACACCATTTTTTTATTGCAGAAATAGATTCCTTAGAAAATTTCAAGTTATTTTGATGTAACATTTTTCAGTTTTGGTTGGAAAATTCTCTCTGAGCGGGAAAATTCGAAAAAAAAAAAATCGAAAATAAAGCTCCGCTGAAACAAGAATAACTTCGAGGTTTTTGGATGGAAAATTTTCATTTTTGGGATTTTTCAAGATGTAAGATTGATGTATCCACTTTAAAAATCGAAATCGCGATTCATGATACAGGGGGTGAAAAAATCGCTTTCAAAGTTAGGGATGACAAAATCGTGAAAAATCAATTTTTTCAAATTAGAACCCCATTTTTTTATGGCAGATATTGAATCTACGTTAAAAAATAATGTGAGTGTATGTATCACACCCCTGCCCTAAAATGGATATTTTCTGAGTTATTCACAAAAAACTGTTTTTCGTCTTGAATTTTCAGCTATTTCTTTTCCCTTCACGCCAAAAAGATGAAATTTTCAGGAACTGTTATTTGAACCATGCTGTAGATTTTTCACCCCTTCTTGAAACCGACTTCAAGTTACTATTAGGAGAACCATGGCAAACTCTCGCAGTTATAACTAGAGAAGATGCTCAAAGTTTTGACCGTTAATTTCTAGACATTTATTTATACGTCTCAGGAATGCTTCGTGCGATGCTTTTCTTATTTCATCGGGAGGAAGAGATCTGCAAAAGTGTTTAAAAACCAAATTGAGTTTCAAAACTATGAATCTAAAAATCTAAACAAACCTGAACGCATTTCTGACTCGTTCTATGCAGTCCTCTTTATCAGTCAGGGGAGTTGAGTAAACAATATTTTTTATCCTACCCCAAACATAATAGTCTAAAGGAGTTAAATCGGGAGAACGTGGTGGCCAAAGATGTGGACCATTGTTCGCCAACCATCGATCTTCAAATAGCCTGTAGAGGATATTTGACACATTGAGTGAATTGTGTGGAGGCGCGCCATCTTGTTGATACCATAAGTCATTATGGTTCTGTACTAGCGGCTCAATTATTTGAGTCAATATGTCAGAATATCTATCTCCTAAGGGAGAACATTCTTTGAATAATGCAAACATGTGTAGTGTTCTATCTTACCAGTTAAAGTCCCATCATAAATGTGAACATCGAGAATTGCATTATTTTTGATGGCGCAAAAAACATTGAAACTCCAGGTCTCTTGAAAGTTCCATTGTCTGAAGTGGTGGTTGTTCTCTTCATCCCAATAATGACTGTTATGCCTATTGAAACGTGAAAGAACCATTCTTTGTGAATTTAGATTCATCTGTCCAAATTATACAGTCCAAAAAGTTTTCATTCTCTTGAAATCGAATCATCATAGCTTCGCAAAACTCTGTTCTCCTGACGAAATCAGTTTCCTTCAAATGCTGTACCCTATTGAATTTATATGGGTGCATTTTATGTTTTTTTAATATTCTCCAAACACTCGATTGAGATAATCCCAATCTCGGCATCTTTGAAAGAATTTTGAGGATTCACACGAAAATATGCAAGAACTGTAATTTCGTTGTTCTCATCTTCTACTACACTTTTTTCTCTGTGTATAGTTTTCTTAACGAAAGATCCGACATTTCTCAAGTTTGTCATGGTTCTGTTAATGGTATCTCTCGTTGGTCTGGGTCGGTCAGGAAACCTCTCAATGAACAGTCGAATCGTTCTATCTACAACTTCATTACATTCTCCATGAAGTAGAATGAGATTTAAATAATCTTCATTGGTAAAATTAGGCATAGTGATCGATTTTATAACTTAATACGAATTATCACCAAATTAATAGTAAACACAAAATGCTACTGAATAAAGAGGAATTTGGCAGATGTAATTAATGATATCTATCATTGAAAAAAAAAGAATGTAAAACATGGTAAGTTTTTGCATATGGTTCATAAGGAATTATTTATTTATCACTGGAGAGAAAACCGATGGCCGATTAGTTGAAATAAAGAGGTTTCCGATACAAATTCGAATCCAAATTCGCCATCTATTTAGGAACAACCTGTAACTTTTTCTCTTGCATATTAGGGTAGTAAAATCTAAAACATGGTTTAAGTAACAGTTCCTGAAAATTTCATCTTTTTGGCGTGAAGGGAAAAGAAATAGCTGAAAATTCAAGACGAAAAACAGTTTTTTGTGAATAACTCAGAAATAATCCACTTTAGGGCAAGGGTGTGATGCATACACTCACATTATTTTTTAACTTAGATTCAATATCTGCCATAAAAAAATGGGGTTCTAATTTGAAAAAATTGATTTTTCACGATTTTGTCATCCCTAACTTTGAAAGCGATTTTTTCACCCCCTGTATCATGAATCGCGATTTCGATTTTTAAAGTGGATACAACAATCTTACATCTTGAAAAATCCCAAAAATGAAAATTTTCCATCCAAAAACCACGAAGTTATTCTTGTTTCAGCGGAGCTCTATTTTCGATTTTTTTTTCGAATTTTCCCGCTCAGAGAGAATTTTCCAACCAAAACTGAAAAATGTTACATCAAAATAACTTGAAATTTTCTAAGGAATCTATTTCTGCAATAAAAAAATGGTGTTCTAATTTGAAAAACGGAAGTTGACGTCATTTCCGGAAAAACCGGAGGTGCTCATGCCTTGAAAATATTTTAGATTTCATCAGCATCGTGAAATACTTATAAGTGCTGAATTTCATGAAAATACGTTCAGTAGTTTCCCGTATAAATATGGGTGAGGTTCCTCGTGAAAGACCCTGTATAAGATCAGAATAGGAAGCAAGAGAAATCATAAAAAGAGCACAAATGGTGAAGAGAAATATAAAAGATATGGAAGGTAATGGAAAGAAAAAATATATGGCGAAGAAAAAATCTAGAAACGAATCTCTAGAGACCAGCGAAGATGAAAATAAGTAGGTATTGTCTGGTTTGCATATAGAGGCTGATAGAAGCAGCAAGTCAGCAAGGCCGTAGCTAGAAAAAAATTTCGGGGGGGGGTCCGTCCGAGGCCGTAGCTAGAAAAAAATTGCGGGGGGAGGGGGATGTCCGTTCAACTGAGCTATAGACAAAATTTCGGGGGGGGGTCCGGACCCCATCGGACCCCCCCCTGGCTACGGCCTTGCAAGTCAGGAGAGCATTTTTCTGCAGTGCTTCGATTGCAAATTCTGGTTCTTATCCATATATCTGTCAAAATTGTGAATCTGAATGAATTTTTATGTTTGAAATCGTCACCATACATTTGAAATAATCTAAATTGAGGATGATTGGAATTACGGTTTAACCTTCCGTATATATTTCTTTCTATCACAATTATTATTATTAGTTTGAGTATGGAATGCATTTTTCTTGACTATCTTATTTGCTCAAGTATCATTCATATTTTAAGAGAGTTCAAGAAACATCAATTTAGAGGAGAAAATGTTGCGTTACTAATGAACCAGTTACTGTTACAACTGACCCTGGGTCGGGGAGAGTTGAAAAATTGCTCGCCTTTTTTAAAAATGCATTGGTGGGGCTTATCTGGCCAGCTCTGAGAAATTTGATCACATCCAGTTTGTGATCAATTGAGTGACTAATTAGTCACTCAATGATCTAACCAAACAATTGTTTGGTGAGATCAGTTTCTGAGTGTATTACCCAACAAACTGCAAATGTTCAAATCAAAATGATACAATTGAACCCGAATATTTAAGAAAGTTATTAAATGTGTTCAAATGCATTGGTTCCTAGATCCTATGTCCGAACACATAAAGAGCAGTTACAGTGAATACAATAGCACTTGGCTAAATATACGCAAGTATGACAAAACGAAAACAGTCTCCAAAAAAATGTTGGAAGCCTTACATTCTGCATCAACAAGTGGATGCGAGGTTCTAATTTGTATCAGTCCACCTATAGGTGTATCATCCGTTCTATCAAGATTAAAATATTTCAAATCCTACCTCAAAATAAATCTAGGTAGGCAGATACTTAATATCGATCCCAGAGTTGATTAGCATTTGAAGAACTAGTGGGAGGTAACTGCCTTTGATTAGTAAAAATAAATCGTCAACGTAGGTATTTCATGTGCCGTATAATCTGCCAATCCCGATTCAAATCAGTCTCAACAGGCCGTTAACATTCACCAAAATGACTTGTGAAAGAACCCTGGCCAAAGTAAGTGAAGTTATAGCTGATTTCCTCAAACGTAAAGGTTTGTCAAGCGAAAATTGTGCATGGACTTTGGACGAATCTCCTCTAGGAGGACTTGGTGTATTCGCCACCAGAGACATCGCAAGTAGTGAAGAAATATTTCGAGATTTTCCAGTCATCCACGGCCCAAGAACAAAATCAACCAACTCCTTGTTTTGTGTGGTCTGCTACAACACCGACAAAGTTGAGTTATGCCAAAAAAAATGCGGTCTTCCTGTTTGCTCAGACGCTTGCTGGCAAAATCACCGATCTGAATGTGAACTCATTAGGACCAACAGAGGTGGTGTAGAAGAAATTGATCTGGAACTATTCAAGAATGTTACTCCAATACGTTGCCTCTCACTCTGTGATGAAGACAGAACCGTGGTTGATCAATTGAAACACCACAGAGGTTCCATCCATGGAATTGAGGTAGACAAATTGAAAGACCTTGGTGTTAAGTTCAAGAAAGAGGAAGAAAATAACCTCAGACATGTTTGTTGTGTGATGGATGCTAACGCTTTCGAAGTCATGATAGAAGAGAGCCAGTCGAATTTTCGTGGATTATATCCTTTAGCCGGCCTTGTTAACCACTCTTGTGTACCCAATTTAACACATGCCTTCGACCAAAACAAAATCATGTCTGTGAGATCCTGCGTACCTATCAGGAAAGGCCAAGAGCTCTTCCATTCTTACGTCAGACTCGTCTGGAACACCCCAACAAGACAATTCAACCTGCTCAAGACCAAGCATTTCATTTGCACATGCTCAAGATGTCTGGATCCTACTGAATTTGGTACCAAAATGTCCGGTATTTTGTGTAAAAAATGCGCGGGGATTGTTTTACCCCAAAAACCTTTGGAGATGAAGTCGAGCTGGGTTTGTGAAGACTGCCGAAGCGAAGTGAGCAAACATGAAGTGGCGAATTTGATGTGTGTTCTTGGATCCGTTTTGAACTCATTCGATGACGATGATCTTGACGTGATGCTGAAGTTGCTGAACCTGAAACTGTCGAAACTTGTGCATCCTAACCACGAGATTGCTGTTGATCTGAAGTACAGAATCGTCTGGATTATTGGTCACCATGAGAAATATAAATTGAAAGGTGAGACCCTAGTACTGTATGTTAAAACATTATAATTGTTGATTTTGAAGTTGCAAAAAAAACCTTATTTGAATGAATATCATTTAATGAGTTCATTAATGGCCATTGGGCCCATTGGGGTCGATACAGACGATGGTGTTCAAATAAATTCCTGAACATTTTATTGAATTTATGTTTTTTGTTAGCTGTAAATTCACTAAGCACACTCAGAATCGCTCCACACACTATACAGGGTCTTTCACGAGGAACCTCACCCATATTTATACGGGAAACTACTGAACGTATTTTCATGAAATTCAGCACTTATAAGTATTTCACGATGCTGATGAAATCTAAAATATTTTCAAGGCATGAGCATCTCCGGTTTTTCCGGAAATGACGTCAACTTCCGTTTTTCAAATTAGAACACCATTTTTTTATTGCAGAAATTGATTCCTTAGAAAATTTCAAGTTATTTTGATGTAACATTTTTCAGTTTTGGTTGGAAAATTCTCTCTGAGCGGGAAAATTCGAAAAAAAAAATCGAAAATAGAGCTCCGCTGAAACAAGAATAACTTCGAGGTTTTTGGATGGAAAATTTTCATTTTTGGGATTTTTCAAGATGTAAGATTGATGTATACACTTTAAAAATCGAAATCGCGATTCATGATACAGGGGGTGGAAAAATCGCTTTAAAAGTTAGGGATGACAAAATCGTGAAAAATCAATTTTTTCAAATTAGAACCCCATTTTTTTATGGCAGATATTGAATCTATGTTAAAAAATAATGTGAGTGTATGCATCACACCCTTGCCCTAAAGTGGATATTTTCTGAGTTATTCACAAAAAACTGTTTTTCGTCTTGAATTTTCAGCTATTTCTGTTCCCTTCACGCCAAAAAGATGAAATTTTCAGGAACTGTTACTCAAACCATGTTTTAGATTTTACTACCCTAATATGCAAGAGAAAAAAGTTACAGGTTGTTCCTAAATAGATGGCGAATTTGGATTCGAATTTGTATCGGAAACCTCTTTATTTCAACTAATCGGCCATCGGTTTTCTCTCCAGTGATAAATAAATAATTCCTTATGAACCATATGCAAAAACTTACCATGTTTTACATTCTTTTTTTTAATGATAGATATCATTAATCACATGCTACTGAATAAAGAGGAATTTGGCAGATGTAATTAATGATATCTATCATTAAAAAAAAAATGTAAAACATGGTAAGTTTTTGCATATGGTTCATAAGGAATTATTTATTTATCACTGGAGAGAAAACCGATGGCCGATTAGTTGAAATAAAGAGGTTTCCGATACAAATTCGAATCCAAATTCGCCATTCATTTAGGAACAACCTGTAACTTTTTTCTCTTGCATATTAGGGTAGTAAAATCTAAAACATGGTTTAAGTAACAGTTCCTGAAAATTTCATCTTTTTGGCGTGAAGGGAAAAGAAATAGCTGAAAATTCAAGACGAAAAACAGTTTTTTGTGAATAACTCAGAAAATATCCATTTTAGGGCAAGTGTGTGATGCATACACTCACATTATTTTTTAACGTAGATTCAATATCTGCCATAAAAAAATGGGGTTCTAATTTGAAAAAATTGATTTTTCACGATTTTGTCATCCCTAACTTTGAAAGCGATTTTTTCACCCCCTGTATCATGAATCGTGATTTCGATTTTTAAAGTGTATACATCAATCTTACATCTTGGAAAATCCCAAAAATGAAAATTTTTCATCCAAAAACCTCGAAGTTATTCTTGTTTCAGCGGAGCTCTATTTTAGATTTTTTTTTTCGAATTTTCCCGCTCAGAGAGAATTTTCCAACCAAAACTGAAAAATGTTACATCAAAATAACTTGAAATCTTCTAAGGAATCTATTTCTGCAATAAAAAAATGGTGTTCTAATTTGAAAAACGGAAGTTGACGTCATTTCCGGAAAAACCGGAGGTGCTCATGCCTTGAAAATATTTTAGATTTCATCAGCATCGTGAAATACTTATAAGTGCTGAATTTCATGAAAATACGTTCAGTAGGTTCCCGTATAAATATGGGTGAGGTTCCTCGTGAAAGACCCTGTATGTATGTATAACTTCTTTCAATAGGTACCTACATTAACGTGCCATTTCGAATTACTCATATTTTTAAACCGAATATTCTTTAACCATTATTTTTATTGGCATACTAAAAACAGTCTACGTCTGGGCCTAATAGTTAGCTCGAAACATTCTAAAATGAATGGATATAAATGTGAAATTGAATGAATAAAACATAAAACGCATATTCAATTATATTTGTATTTTCACTGACCCTAGCCAAGAAATTTCTCAGTGGCATCTATTGAAATTGAATACAATCCAACTGAAAACATGTAAACATTGTTTGCTTTTTATACGTATGCTTTATGACTACCATGCAATTCAAACTCAAACTGAGAAAGAAACTGCAACACCCAGAAGGAGATGTTTAAATTTTAATTTTTTTTGGTAAAACATAGATAGTATAGCGTATAGCATGGAGTAACTGATTAAAATTTGGAAAAAATCTTTAAGGTTTTTCCATGTAAACATTTTTTCTAACTTAAATAGTGTAGTCGTTCTTTGCAAAATTTCAAATTGTTAAAATGCCTAGACTACCTACGTGTACGCGAAATTTAGCGCAAGTTAAGTGAATTTGAAAGAGGTCGAATTATTGGTCTACTGAAGGCGGGGTTGTCATTTCGAGAGATCGCTAACCGTACGAACAGAAATCCAACTACTGATATGAGTTGTTGTCAAGCATTGTTTGATAATGGCCAAAATCGAAGAAGAGTATCCACCGGACGTCGAAGGGGCACAAATGAAGTTCAAGATCGACCTCAGAGACTTATGGCCATTAGAGATAGATTTGCGACAACTCGATGTTTGGCTGATGAGTAGTTAGGAGAACAAGGCCATTCTGTAACTGTCCGAACGGTTTACCGCCAGATAATAAGTCAGTTTCTTTGTACGAACTCAACAATAAGAAATAATAATGAAAACGAGAATTAATGAAGAAATAAAATAAAAAAGGAAAATCAAAATTTTACTCGAAATAATACCGAAATTTCTACCTGCTTTAATATCGCTCAAAGATATGGCATGCTTTGAAATGATTTCAATCATTTCTTCCTAACTGCACGTGTATTTTCAGATATTACACCAGATCTCCTCGATTTGAAGTTGAAAATTTGTGAGGATTTATTGAAATTATTGGAAAACTTGAGACTTGGTGACAATAAACTGAAGGGACTCCTATCGTTTGAGATGTTTTCTTGTTTGAAGGAGAAACACAGACGTAGCAAGTATAACGAAGTGGATGATCACAACAAGGTGGGTATTTTTTAAATGCAATTAATTTGATCTCTAATTTGCTCATGAAAACATTTTCCTTCATTAAAAAACCCCCACTTCATATGAACCAAAATATGAGTCATATTCTTATCAATAATTGTTTTTTCAAGGTTTTTTCTTCACGTAACTATTATTTTGTGTTGTTATGTAGACCTATTTGTACTTTTTATAATCAGTATCAAATATACTTTGTTTCAGATTTTATCAGGACAAGCAGAAAAATACTTCAAGGAAGCTTGTTCAATTTTGAGAAAAGATGTAATTGCTCCATAATATGTTGGAATATACCTGAGCTTTTCATGAAAAATGTAATTCATCTTAGGCTTCATTATTAGGTCATATGAAACGATTTTCTTTAATTATTGACCCGGAGAGTATGATTTCTTGTTCTTTGAAGAGATTCAATGTGAATCTTTCAAATTAATTAACTCAAGGAATTATATTGACATTTATGTATTTTGTAATTATTCCCAAGAATGCAATTAGAATATAATTTTTCATTGAACGATGTTGGTAAATGATAAAGGACATGTATGAAATAAAATGAGAAACTTTAGATGTATTTAATAAAACAGGAAGTTCATAGTAAGATAAATGTAGAAACTATCATATGATTTACAAATATTAGTGAAAATCCAACAACTCAAAAATTTGGAGATTGAATCTCAAACATTTAATTTTAAATACATAATATACCCAATAAAATTGTGAAAACCTCAGAATGATCAATAAATAAAAATCTCCAAGAACAACTAGAACATCAGTCGTGAAAAATGCACTTGACATAGGAAGTGTAAAAGTTTATATCAAGAATATATACCAATCTTATGTCTCTATATATTTTATCTCTATGTACCTATTCCTAATGATATTGTTTGAAGTGTATCACATTAAAACGTACAATATCAAGTGATTGTATCCAATATTTGAGTTCGCAAGGCATTATAAGAGGCCTCTCAATGATTATAAATATTTTGTTGGAATTCTCCGATTACTTAATGAAATTTGTATTGAAAGCTATT
Organism: Adalia decempunctata; assembly: GCA_951802165.1. Classification (NCBI taxonomy): domain Eukaryota; kingdom Metazoa; phylum Arthropoda; class Insecta; order Coleoptera; family Coccinellidae; genus Adalia; species Adalia decempunctata. Next base: position 22,571,165 of record OX637696.1, on the reverse strand, counting down.
GTTGAGTAATATCCGAGAGGGATACATATTAACAATTAAATGGCTTAATTAAATACAGATAATGTATTTCGATATAATATTATCTTATATAGCATTTACGTTCTCCAACTGAACAAATACTGGAAATCATTATCAGTGAGTTCGAAATATGAACATTAGTTGATTAGTTCCCTTAACTCTCGGGCGAAGTAAACATATTACACAAAATTTCGTATAACAAATAATAATCCTTTTATTAAACGAATATTTACATCTTACAGACTAAAATCCTGAATAAATAGCTTAAATCACATTTCAAATTGTTACTGCCTGTCTGCATTGCAGACAATAATACCGATAAATATTTAAAAATGGCACATAAATGGTAACGTTCAAGTCCTTATTTCCGGAAATCCACACCAAATCCAAAAAGAGTAGGTGCTGCCTCAGCTCAATCACATCTAAAGATAGCTAAATATTTCTCTTCATAAAAATATAAAACAATAACTGAACAGCGAATCAAAACGACAGTTTTGAAAATTCAGCGATTGGGATATTTTCGACGATATGTATTACGTGGGTACACCCTGTTCATATGGTTGTGTAACTGAGGGAACCGTCATAGGAAGACAGTAATGGCTATATTTCCACAGGAACTGCCACGGATTTCTTCGTTTTCCTTTCCAGATATCTTTGCACTGGAGGAATTACGAAGAGCATGATGCCACTCAACGCAATCGTGGCTCCTGACAAGTAGAAAGCATAGTCGTATGACAGCAATAAGTCATACAGAGCACCTGCAATTGAAACCCAATTTTAAAGATTTGTTAAACAAGAATTAAAATCCAACAACTTACCTCCTAATGGTGGACCAACTAGCGATGCGATCCCTTGGAAGAGTAAAAGAAGCCCGAAGGCATTGGTCAGTTTGTCCAAACCTAAGAGATCGACAAGGATGACCGAAGTGAGGCCTACGTATACCCCAATGGTTGACCCAAAAACACAAGCATATATAGCCAGTGAGGTGAAGTCATTGCAGTAGGAACAGCACATCGTTGCTAAAAAACAGATCAACTTGGTTTCAAAGATTTATTCATGAAGTTATTGGTTGAAAGAAACATTTTTTAGGCAGTTTCAAGTATTTTGAACATATACTGCTCCACAAGAGTTAGGGATATCGTATTCAATCGTTTTTAAAAGTATGTTATCTTCGAGAAAATCGCTGTAAAATCATTCAAGACTCAATAACAACTTGAATCGATCCAATGAAAATAAGTATGAGACATTTCGTCAATCTGGTCGCCTTTTTTCTGAAGTTTGATTCTTTGCATATGCTTCATGAATGTTCTTATTTTGAAATGAAGTCAGTTCATCAACGGCTTCGATTTGAAACAAGTTTTCTGAAAATGCCAAGACGTAAATTAACAAACGCTGAGGCTAATAGGGCTATCGGAATGCTACAGGGTGGCGTAACTCAGGTTGTTGTAGCGGAAAGGCTCCAAGTCAGCCAAAGTGTGATATCTCGACTTTGGAATAGGTTCAGGGAGACAGTTTCCGTGTTGGAACGACCAAGGCTTGGTGGGCGACGAAAAACAACACCTGCTCAGGATCGTTTCATCACCGTTTCGGCGAGAAGAAACCCTACATCTACGTTTAGAATGCTACGGAATACTCTTCAAAATGCAGATGGGGTCCAAGTTTCCATCGAAACCATCAGACGACGTTTGAGAGAGGTGAAACTAGGTTCTAGACGTCCATTAAGAGGAGTTCCATTAACACGTGACCATAAGCGTCAAAGATTGGAATGGGCAAGGCAACATATCAATTGGAACGATCAATGGCGTAGTGTCCTTTTCACTGATGAATCCAGATATGGACGATTTTCAGATTCTCGAAGAATAAGGGTATGGACAATCCCACGCATACCCCGTAATCGCCGCTAACTCCAAGAAGTCCATCCATTCCGAGGGGGTAGTGTTATGGTATGGGCCGGGATATGTTTCAACGGGCGCACATTTGTCCTGGGAATATGACCGCCTTACACTAGAGGGAGCATGTCATTGACAATGTTGTACCAAATTTTCACGCTGCTATTGGTGAAACTTTTCAATTTCTATACGATAACGATAGACCGCACCGTGCAGCCATAGTTGAGAATGCGCGCGAGGAGCTTGGTATTCCAGTATTCCACATTTACCAATACCTCCGCACTCACCAGATTTGAATTGCATAGAACATGCATGAGATATGCTCCAAAGAAGATTAGATAATCATCAACCTACCCCAGAATCCTCAAATGATCTGAGAGAGCTTCTGCCCCGTTTATGGAACCAAATTCCTCAAGAAATGTTCAACAACCTCGTGTGTAGTATGCAAAGAAGATGTCAAGCTGTTATTGATGCCCGTAGAGGTCATACATTGTATTGATAGTCTTAAAATGCTTGAATTCTCTGGGAATAAAATTTCGTTATTTTACTCGATTTTTTAAACCACCCTGTATACGCTGCAGACCTACAGGCTAAAATTAATTTGCAACTTGAAATCATATTAATATCAATTTTCATCACAAAAATCTTATTTTAACTATATTTTTTTGCAATTTAAGTCAATATCCCTAACTCATGTGGAGCAGTTTATATCTTGCTCTACTAGAATTTTGCGATATTTTCTTGAAAGACATGAATCCTCGAATTCCTAAGCAAGTTTATAGAATATTTCGATTTCCACGAAATTCCAACTTACCTATGCCACAAAGGGTGAGTGACCAATTATAGACATGCAGTCTGTTCACCCAAGGCTTATCCGACAGATATCCCAGCACTATCCTCCCGATGGTATTCGCTATGCCCACGATGGCCAGCAACATACCCCCATCTTCGGTGGTCAGACCAACTTCCTTCGCTCTCGGCACCAAAAACACGTACGGAATGTTGAAACCGATGCTGGTCAAGAAGTTGCTGATCGTGAAGAGGATGAAGATAACGTCTGTGAACAAGGAGAAGTCCAACATCTCCTTCATCGTCTCTTTGGTCTCAGCAGAGCAATGGATACCACACAAGGTGGTCTCTGCTTCTTCCTCATCCTCGTACTTCCTCTTTTTATAGCATATACTCGATTTTCTTTCCAGGAACGCAGATTCTTCGCCTGTGCGGTTCTTCAGGTCTAACTTGGACCTGTACGAAGGGATGTTGAGCAAGCTGCCTTGGTAAAATACGTCTGGTCTGTCCAAGGGGCCGTGTTTGCGGAAGTGCTGACTACCGTAGGTCTTGGAGTTCGCCGCCAACATGGGTTGACTGAAAGCAAGCCTGGCTCCGCTTTTACTCTGGAACTTGCCGTGGGTGTTTCCGTTTTCGTGTCTGTGGGTGCTGGTCTTGGGCATGGATAAGTGAGCCACGCTGTGCGGTCTGTGCATTTTACCGTTGGTCATCGATTTGGAGAACTTGTGTAGGTCGTGGTCGGAGACGTGAAGATCAACGTTTCCTTCTGTAGCCTTCAGCTGGAGCCGGTTGTTCTCGCTGTCCACCTCCTTTTGCTCCTCGTACTCCAAAGGTCGGAAGAGCGAACCGAAAATGATGCATTCTAAAACGATGCCGCTTATGATGAGGATGGAGCCCCTCCAACCGAATTCGTGCAGGAGGTACGTGATCAGGGGCGCGAATATGAAGGTTCCGAAGCCCGAGCCACAAACTGCGATTCCGGTGGCGAGCGACCTCCTTTTCTCGAAGTAGGTGGTAACGCTGACGATGGCTGGTAGGTAGATGAGGCCGAAGCCGATTCCGGCGCCTATGCCGATGGTGATGATCAGGAAGTTTACGTTCCTGGCGAAGCATGATACGATGAGGCATATGCTTCCTAATATTGCACCTCCTATTGTCACTGGCCTGCATCCGTATTTGTTGACTAGCGAGCTTGACAGTGGACCTGTAAAAGATTGCGGATGAATTAGACCAGGATTTGGTGAATATTTTCAAAATTTATCTCCCCTTTCAAAAAAATTCTGCCCAAGGGTGTATTTGCTATGATCGACCACTGGAAAGAAGTTTTACAGTAATCCTTTATCGCATGCCCGAGGTTATATACGCCATAATTGACAGCTAAATAAGGATATATCCTAAACGAAAACGCGACTAGTTTGGGACGTTTGGATAGTGTAGCAAAGAAAAATAAAATAGAAAAAAAAGGGAGCGCAGCAAATACAAACAAAAGGCTCACAATTTATTACAGAAAAAATGCGTATCGATGTCTCCAAGTATACTAACTCACAAAGAAACTGCAACACCCGGAAGGAGCTGTTTAAATTTTGATTTTTTTCGGTAAAACATACACTGCGCAAAAAATTTAACGCACATTATGAAAATCTCGAATTTATTCTACAGCTGAAGGTGTTCCCAATGATAATCATTTTTATCAGAATTATGCATGCATATGTTATCCACTTTCAACGTTTTTCTTCAATACAGATGTTTTCTCCCAGCAGGAATAAAAAAAGATAATATTATCAGATTTTGAATGTATTGGCTCCATTCTAAAATTAGTTGTTCTCGATCAATTCTAGTGATCAATAGTTTTTCTTTCATTTGATTTTCTACACTCGATCGCTATGCAACGCGAAACACGCAATTTGACCCAAGAGGAATGTGCCCAAGCGGTAGTTTTGCGAGAAGAAGGGTGGACATACACAAGAATTGCAGAAAGGTTTGGAGTTTCCCATACAAGTGTGTCCAGAATGTTGCAGCGATTCAGGGAGACAGGTATGAAGGTCCGAAGACCAGGACAGGGTAGACCACGGGTAACAACTGCCATTCAAGAACGTTACTTGAGAGTTTCTTCGTTGAGACAACGGTTTGCAACCGCTCGTCGATTGGGAAAGAGTTCTCTTCACAGATGAGTCTAGATTCTGCCTCTACCATTGTGATCGACGTTCCCTTGTATACAGACGTCCACATGAAAGATGTGAAATTTCCTGAATACTACTGGTTTCGGGGGAGGATCGATTATGGTATGGGGTGGAATATCTTTGACTGCTCGCACAGACCTAGTGGTCGTTGATAATAGAGCTATGAATGCTGATAAGTATATAAGGAACATTCTTGAAGAGCATGTAGTGCCATTTGCCCCATACATTGGTGAAAATTTCATTTTAATCGACGATAATGCCAGTCCCCATCGTGCGCGCATCGTTCAAGAGTACCTTGAAGAGGTTGAAGTCTCTCGAATGGAATGGCCAGCAAGAAGTCCAGATCTCAATCCGATTGAGCAGGTTTGGGACAACCTCAATAGAAGGTTGAGAAGTTCAGGAAATCATCCAGCTACTCTTAATGACTTAGGAATCCAACTCGGAGAAATCTGGGAAGGATTAGATCAGAACATTTTAAGATCACTCATTTTGAGTATGAACCGTCGTTGCCGAGCTGTAATTAACGCAAGGGGTGGAAATACCAAGTATTAAATCACTTATGAGCATTTCAGTATTTTGAAAATTGTTCATTTCTCTTCTTTCACATAGGATTTTGTGAAATCCTGAATTTTTCTTCCATTTAATGTGTCTTGTTTCGTTCAAAACCTTCGCGAGATAACATAAAAAATAAGTTATAAAGTCCATGTAGAGTTAACTTTCATTAAAATTGAGATTTTCAGAATGTGCGTTAATTTTTACTGCGCAGTGTATATTGAAAAAAAATGTAAATTAATCATTTACTCCTTGCTATACTATCCATGTTTTACCAAGAAAAACTTAAAAGCTCCTTCTTCCAGTTTCTTTGTCAATTAGTATACATTATTTTCCATAATTGCTTGATTATTCCAAGACATTTCGTAACTTCTCGATTAACCCGAGTATTTGTTGCTTTCATTCACTTTTTCATACAATAGAAATCATTCATATTCATAAACAATATTCTGTTGACGTTGCTCAGTTTTGGATTAGAAAAGTAATTTGAATCCAGAAAAATATTGTCTTAGTTGAATAAACTCTATTCCATACATACATTTTATAATCAACAGATAACGAAAGCTATAAATAAACAACTTCTCATTAAGAAATACAATATTGTCGGTATGAAACGTCCTTGAAAGACACTTTGGAAATTTTTTCTTATCAAATATGCAACTGAAACGGTCCATGACTAATCTAAACGTGACTCCTTGATAGCGTTTGCATGAAAAATGAATTCGTCAAAGAAATGATAGAAAGATTCTACATGTTTGGATTGTCATTAGCATATACCGATTTTTGTTTTGAAAACCGCTTTAATCAAACGAGCGTTTGTTGATTTATATTAAGAATATTTACATATGCATTCTTTTCAACACACCTTGGCAGTGGACCTTGTTAAAGTATGGGATTGAATCAGTATTCTGGAGGATTTTCTGTACAAATAAGGCGAAAAGTGAGATAAGAGAATGTAACTGCTTCTGAAAATTGCAATATTATTCTTCTTCTTCTTATATGAATGTACCTCTTGAAGTGAGTAGGGTGACGCAACAAAATTTTTCACGAAAAATTAAAATTGCAATTAATGTCTGAGTAAAAAAAAACTTTCAATAGACAGTGATATGTAAAAAAGGCAGAAAGTCGTAATAAAATCAAACCCAATAGGATAGCATTGTATAAACAATGACGGTAGTATTTTACAAATACCTCAGTTGAGAAGGCCTTTATTATAGCTCAATTCTTATCCTAGGCATTCAAAAAACTGTTGTACTTTTTGGTCACAAGGGAACTGAAATTTATGATTAATTGAATTATCTTACCTGAACATAATGTTACTCCTACTAACGTAGATAAAATCCATGACGTTTTACTCTTGCCTTCGTTGAAATAATCCAAGAATTCATCGTAAAATATTCCAAAAGAATATGTGACACCATCATCTGAAAAAAAAATATTTTTAGCAAATTGAAAGATACAACATTGTCAAATATTTGAGCCACTCAAATTAGAGTATTTGATCTCACATAACCATTAATAATATCATTATTCATTAGAGCTGATGGACCAAAAATATCTGTCAAATACGAGGGAAAACGAATATCTGAAATAACTACCCCGCACTCTCCTTATGGCAAATGGCGTTCCTTAAAATATTCTACTATTTTGGTATAATGTAGTACTCGACCTACTGATCATAAGTGTCCATGGCCCCAACTCAATCCTATGACTAGTTTTTGAGATACAGGGTTGAAGTTGAGAATTACCCACTTTTACTATGCGCGTATCTCGAAACAGAATCGAATGAACTTCAATTTTTCTCAAGAAACATTTCATTCCATCCTCAGGGAGCCACCACATAGAGGAATATGACCGAAAATCGTTACGAATACAGGGTTATCCATAATTGAATGCATGCCCGATTTTGAAAGTATAAAATATGTCAGTACCAGAGCGAGAACGTTCGCAAAATGAACTATTTCACTAGATATGTTGTTGTTACATCGAAAAAACCTGAAATACCCAGAATTCATACTGGATGATCCCTTAGTATAGAAACTATTCACAATGAAGGTTAAGTAGACACCCTGTATTTTTGGGTTGATTTAAGGTGTTTGTTTGATTTTTTCAGAACATATATCATCATGGACTTCAAAGAATACAGGGTGATTCTGTCATGAAAGAAACTGTGAGCCCCACAAAAATACCCAAAAACCAACTTTTTTTTCGTCACCCTCTATTTCATTATTATTTCATAACTCCGTTGAGGTGAGAGTTTTCTTTCACTACTGTACTTGATATAGAAACATCAATACGTCTGAGAGTTTTCATCCACTTCCTATGACCAGATTTTTTTTCATGCTGGAATAAGAATAGAATAACATAAATAAATAATTCACATATAACATAAAAAAATCTGGTCATAGGAAGTGGATGAAAACTCCCAGACGTATTGATGTTTCTATATCAAGTTCAGTGGTGAAAGAAAACTCCCACCTCAACGGAGTAAATCTTGAAATAGGGGGTGATGAAAAAAAGGTGTTTTTTGATATTTTCGTTAGGCTCACAGCTTCTTTCATGACTGAATCACCCTGTATTCTTTGAAGTCCATGATGATATGTTCAGAAAAAATCAAACAAACACCTTAAATCAACCCAAAAATACAGGGTGTCCTCTTAAGCTTCATTGTGAATAGTTTCTATATTAATGGATCACCCAGTATGAATTCTGGGTATTTCAGGTTTTTTCGATGGAACAACAACATATCTATTGAAATAGTTCATTTTGCGAACATTCTCGCTCTGGTACTGACATATTTTATACTTTAAAAATCGGGCATGCATTCAATTATGGATAACCCTGTATTCGTAAAGATTTTCGGTCATATTCCTCTATATGGTAGCTCCTTGAGGATGGAACGAAATGTTTCTTGAGAAAAATTGAAGTTCGTTCGATTCTGTTTCGAGATACGCGCATGGTGAAAGTGGGTAATTCTTAACTTCAACGCCCTGTATCTCAAAAACTAGTCATAGGATTGAGTTGGGACCAAGGACACTTTTGATCAGTAGGTCGAGTACTACATTATACCAGAATATTAGAACATTTTACGGAACGCCATTTGCCATAAGGAAAGTGCGGGGTTCTTTCCTCGAATTGCGTGAGAATTTTGTCGGGAATGTTCTCAATGACTTTAGAATCGGTATTCTTTTGTCCGTCTTCCATATTCTCAAGTACACCTCCGAAGGTAATTTTAGGAGTATAAATCTCTCAGGAAGATTGAGCACGTCACTTTGCTATGATACATTGGACCTCTGAACGATGAACTCCCATTTCATTTGTTTGTGAAGATTCTGGAACAACGCCAACGTCCTTATTGTCTTTGTCCCTATTTCCCAGAATCCGAAATTTTATGTACATCACTCGGACCGATGGCTGTCTTTGATGTTACCGACAAATTTGGCATCTCAAAACTTTGAAGTTGGGACTTCATCACCGAAAATAATGTTGCGTTGACCAATTCGAAGGGTAGCCAAACTGTTTTCCCTTTTATTCGTTTATGAAGAATCTACAACTATGTCTTTACTTTTCTTGATTTCCGTATTCTCTCGCTGGGTGAACAGCTAATTTGGGCCACCCCGTATTCTAGAATAGATGCAATTGATGCTTTACCGACACAGGTAGTTGACCTTCATGACAAAGCAGCGAAATATTACTGCTTTTTCCACTCTCCTTTTTCTGAATGAATCTGGGTTTCATTTTATTTAATGACACTTAGCTATACAGGTAGTTCCTAAATTGGACGTACGAACGAAGAGGGAGATTCCATGCATCATTTTAAGAAAAAAGAGTCCCATGAACATGGGACCGGAAGCGTTTACTTTTTTACAGGTTGTACTAGGTGCACTAATGAGTATTTCATAGAAAATTATGAAAACATGGAATTGGCCCTGTGTACATTAGTCATGGCCCGCCACATTCACAGACCCAAATAGTTTAGATTACTTTTTATACTAACTGGATTTTTATGACAATTTTGTATTTTCTGAGGATCTCAGAAAATCGTTCAAATTGTTTTTCTCGAAATCGGTGGCAGATGCGACAATAATACATGACACCATAAAGTTTAGTATAACAAAGAAGCTTCTTTTAACAATTTTCCAAACAGTGGCTCACCAAATGAAAGTACTGCAGGAAAACATGGGACAGAGCTCCAGAAAAATATCGCTCTGTAGATTTACAATCGAAATTGGTATGGTGTAATATCTATGACACATTTCATTTGAATATCTTGTTAAATGTAGATACTATGAGAAGAAAACATAACAACAAAAATAAAAACATACCTACAAGAGATGAAAAAGTTTCTAACCAAATCAGGCTATCCGAATGTTATTCTACCCAAGTCGTTGCGTAAGTTTTTCTTCAAATCTAGTTAACAAAAATGATAGGGGTAATCTACTTCAACCCCCTCAATTCATTCTAAGAATATGAAAAAAAACTAGAAAGTGTGTTTTCATATTAGTAATACTTCCACAAAATATCATCATTCTATTGCTTTTCGTTTTTAAGACTTTGAAGCAACATTTATGTGACAAACTACCCCCTATCTTGAACAAGGAATCACCCTTTCTTCAATTCAGAAACACCCTGTATAAAAAGTTTAAAAGGGGTTATAAAGTTAAAGGGTTAGATTTTGAGGGGTTGCTTGAAATACGAGGATGTATTGATATCTAGTTAGCCTGGACCAGTTCCATGCATAAACAAAATATTGCGATACCATATCAATGAACAATAACTTATTAGAAGTGTCGTTGTAGAGTTCGATGTCAAAAAAGTAAACCAGAGTTAAGCAATAAATTTAAAAAAAAGATGTCCACCGAAGTTGTAAAAATCGAAAAATTGGAGTACCGAGTCATCATCAAGTACCTGTATTTAAAAGGGTCAAGAGGTAAGCAGATTTACGAAGATATGCTACATACCCTTGGTGATCAATGTCCTTCGTTGCGACCGTGAAAAATTGGACCGCAAGCTTCAAAAGAGGTAAATTTTCCATTGAAGATGATGACCGATCGGGAATGCCAGTTTCTGTATCAGTCGATGCAGTTCATGACATGATTTTATCAGACCGTCGAATTGGGCTAAAACGGATATCTGAAGCACTGAAGATTTCATACGAACACGTTTATCATATAGTTCACGTCAAATTGGACATGAGAAAAATTTCTGCAAAATGGTTCCCCAAATGTTTGAATGTTGACCAAAAGCGTGCAAGGGTAGAAGCATCGCGTTCGATCTGTACTCGATTTGAAAACGATGTAGACTTCTTAAACCGAACTGTTAATATGGACGAGAACTAAGAAGCTTCGTGTCCAAAAATCTGCTGGAAAAGTTCTTGCTTCAGTTTTCTGAGTTTGCCATGGAGTAATATTGATTGATTTTTCGATAAGGGTAGAATAATAACTAGAGATTACTATTCGACATTACTGACCACTCTACGGGAAAAAAATTAAGAGAAAAGACGCGGAAAGCTATCCAAAGTTATTTTGTTTTTGCAGGACAACGCCCCAGTACACAAATCTCATGTTGCCATGCGAAAAATTCGTGATTTAAGGTTAGAATTACTAGAACACCCCCCTTATTCACCAGATTTGGCTCCGTCCGACTATCACCTCTTTCCTCAACTGAAAAAAAGTTTAAAAGGTCGTAAATTTTCTTCCAACGAGGAGGTAATAAAAGCTGTGGAGGACTGGTTTGCAGAGCAAGAAGAAACATTTCTGAAAGATCTAGAGACGTTGCAGGTTCGCTGTAATAAATGTATTCAATTAAGAGGAGAAATATGTTGAGATATAAAATATTTTGACATTGACATTTTGCTTGGTTCTACAGTAGGCTAAGAATTTTTCAATATATCCTCGTAGATTCTCTTTTCGGAGAAGTTAATGAGCCGTTAAAAAATCACGAATATAGAGGTCCACCCATAGATTATAGGAAAACTATAATGAAAGTTTTCAAATATTTACAGGAAATGAAAGTAAAGAAGTAGGATGAACAGAAGTTCTGCACTAATTTCCTACTATAACCTGTAAGAATTTTCTTTATTTAGTTTTATTTTATTGATGTAGAATCATGACTAGAATGCTAACGAGTATAACCTTTCACCTCGAAGTACATATCTCAGTCCCATCGATAAAATTGAATCATATCATTGTTTTGAGGTGATTAAAAAACTTGCTTTAACAATCGAAAAATGAGCAAAACGAAAATGAAAAGAAATGATCATAGTTTAGTTTAGATGAATTCATTGAGAAATATCCACAATGTTACTCGACTCCTTCGCAGTTTTATGAGGAAAAATCTAACGATATAAATGAGAACTCAAAAATTCGAATCATTCCAATCTGACCTTCCTACCAGCGTAAATAAATCCAGCGTCCTTTCACGATGTTCGAAAAAATATAAACACTCATTCTAATTCTGAATCGTACTGCAACGACGACACAATTCACTTTCAGTGAAAAAGTCAACAGCTTCGGCAGATGAAAATAGTCCTCTCTTCTCGAAATACTTTTCACAGTATCATTCTCCAAAAATTGGACAGCATTCAATGAAATGGCATTGGGAAATGCACCGTGGACTATAAATGGTAATTTGCTGCGAACTACACACAACGTTCAAAAGCCTTGGACCTTTTTTGGAAAAATCACATTCATGACCCAAATCAACCAATATACAGGGTGTTTCTAAAGTCATGCGAAAAAATTCAGGAGGTGATTGCTTGTATGAAATTAAGATGGGTCAAAATTTCCTCAACCCCCCCTTTCCGAGATGTGACCCTTAAAAAGTAAAGCTAGAATCTTGAAACTCTGTAATTTTCGTGCACTCGCAGAGAACTAATCACGAGTACTTTTTCAACATTCCTGCTATATTATTGGGTTGAGATTAGCAACCCTTACGTTATTTCATATCTAAACCTTTATTTTTCGAGAGGAAGTTTGATGAAATAAAATTATAACTTGAAATCCTTGTGTTATTTGTAATTGTAACAATTTTTTATTCCTAAATTTTTTCCCAACCATAAGGGTTATATCTCGGAAAAGGGTGGGCTGAGGAAATTTTGTTATAGAAAAGACCCATCTTAATTTCATACTAGCAACCACCCTCTGAATTTTTTCGCATGAATTCAGAAACACCCTGCATATCAATACAGAAAATCTATACAAGTGTAAGGAATTTGCCTATCGAGCAAAATTAAATGAAAAACAAAGCGAAATAGTGATAATGAATATGATGCTTCCCTTGGTATCTTGAATATCCTATCTCAAATTATCTGTACAATGTACATATCTGAAGAAAAGTCCAACCCCTTCACAAATTGAAAACAGTCCATTCCTTCCTGCCTCTCTATCAGATCGTCTCGTCGTCGTATCATGCCGTAATAGAAGCCAGAGTATTCAGTTCAAGTTATTTTCGTTGTCCCTTGAAAAGACCCGACCAAAACAGAACGTTCTGAGCAAATTGGAAATGCTCTTTCCTTTTGATGTCGCTAAATGGCAGAGTTAGACGACCTTTGTCCTTCCAAAAGTCAGTCCTAAATATAAAGTTTGATGCTTAAATTCGAGAAGAATGATGGAATCAGGAATTGATTCTTGAGAGGGACATTCCGATTAACTTGGAGGTGGGATTTAATAAAAACCGTTTATTCCTTAGAAATTCAACTTAGAATTTTTCGCGAACTATGGGAGAACCACTGTTTTTCAAGAGGTTGAACAGGGTATTTTCGGATATCACTGGGAAGAATGCACAATTTTCGCACATTTTCTTTTGAATATGTATCTCGAAAATTTTAAGAAAACTTAATAAATATAATTTTTGTGAGTTATTTATAGGATACTCTACGGAACTTTTCAACACCACCTACTTGAGCAGTTAATAATATACAGGGTGTTCGTTAATTGGCGGGATCAAAGAAGAGGGGAGATTCCTTGCTTAATTTTATAAAACAAAAAAGTCCCATAAATATCTTACCCTCGCAAATACTGGACATTAAAACCCTTAACTCAGCAAATGTGGGAAGTGACCATAGCTTACTACTCGGAAAAATAAAAATGAAATGCATCCCAAAAAAGAAAAGTAAACAAGAAAATCCTCAGGAGAAGATCAAAGTGGAGGCCCTTAGTGACATAACTGTGAGATAACCATATCAAAAACGCCTTGAAGAGAAAATTGAACAACACCCAATCAACGATTCGGATAATGTAGATGTCAGTTGGGAAAAATTGAAATCCAATATTGAAAAGGCTGCCTTAGAAGCTGCTGGGACAGCAAAACAAAGTAATAAACATCAACGAAAAAATAGAACACCTTGGTTTTGTGAGGAAGTCAAAATTCAATGCAAAAAGAAGAAAGAGGCCTACTTGAGCTACCTCTCGAATCGTTCTTCGGAGTCGTACAACATCTACAAAAATACTCGAGAAGAAACTAATAAGCTGGTCAGACAACTAAAGAAGGATTACTGGGAAACATTTTCCAAACAACTTGAATGTGACTTCTACGGACTTCAAAAACAAATATGGCGCTTCATAAGAAACCAGAGAAAAGAGACCAATGAGCTTATACCTGTAAGCCAGATCGAGGAAGAAGTGTGGATCGAGTACATCAAAGATCTCTATAAAAATAACGAACCTTCCGCAGCAAAAAGAACTCCTGATATAAACATAAACAACAACATCGAAATTGATAGTGCAGATGTAAGGAAAGCACTGAAAAGGCTGAAAAATAGAAAGACCCCGGGCCAAGACGACATCTCCAATGAACTCCTGAAATACGGAGGAGATATGCTTGTCCAAGAACTGACGAAACTTACCAACAAAATACTTCACTACAACATGATTCCAGATGAATGGCGAAAAAGTACTCTCCTTTTGATGTTCAAAAAAGGTGATAAAAAAGAACCTTCTAATTATAGGGGAATAAATTTATTATCAACCACCCTTAAATTAATAACAAAAATTATGACAAACATCATAATCGAACACACTGATCTTGCTGATGAACAACAGGGATTCAGAACTGGTAGATCCTGCACTGATGCTGCATTCGTAATCAGACAAATAACGGAAAAATCAATCGAATACAACAAACCAGCATTCTTCTGCTTCATCGACCTCGAGAAAGCCTTTGATAAGATCCGTCTACAAGATATAATACACCTTTTATATGATAGGCAAATACCTAGTAACATCATTAAAACAATAGAAAACATCTACACAAACAACCAAGTCCAAGCAAAGATTAAAAACACTCTCACTGCACCAATAACAGTAGAAAGAGGCATACGGCAAGGAGACTCTCTGAGTCCTTTGCTGTTTAACATAATAATGGATGAAATAATCAGACAAGTCCGGAAGCTGCGAGGATACAAAATGGGGAATAAAAAAATAAACGTCTTATGTTATGCAGATGACGCTGTATTGGTAGCGGAAACTGAAGATGATCTCCAGAGACTTTTGTTTTTGTTCAATTATAGGGTCAATTCTATAAGAACTGGTTAAAAATTAAAGGCACGTTAAAAAATTTTAACATATATCGGCTAAAATTAAGCGTCTTCCGTTAATATTTCAAAGCTTATGAAGAATACAGAATAGTGAAATGAAGTTAGCGGATAGTTTAATTTCTAACCATGCTTTAAAATTTAACAGATTTTTACAGAATTGGCCCTATAGTCTGTAAAACACTAGGCATGACAATATCTTCATCGAAAACCAAATGCATGACAACATCTAAAACACCTTTACGCTGTAAACTGATGGTAGACGACAGAATAATACACCAAGAAATGAAATTTACTTACCTAGGCATAAAAATATCAAGTTATGGTGACATAGAATCAGAAGTGCGAGAACAAGCGATTAAAGCAACAAGAGCAGCCTCTCAATTAAACCAGACAATTTTCCGAAATAAACATCTTGGAATAGAAACGAAAGCAAGAATTTATAAAACTGCAATAAGGCCAATTCTGACATATGCAGCGGAAACCAGGCCTGAGACCTCGAGAACACAGCAAATACTGGAAACAACCGAAATGAATATTGTTCGAAGGATAGCAGGGAAGTCACTGTGGGACAGAGAGAGGAGCGAAGACATAAGACGAACATGCAAGATAGACAACATAAATGAATGGGTTCTGGGAAGGAAGATTGAATGGAATGAGCATATAGACAGAATGAACCAAGACCGGATAGTGAGAATTTCGAGGGATAGATCACCATTGGGAAAAAGGAGCATCGGAAGACCCAGGAAGAGATGGAGTGACAACTTGCCTAGATAGACCATCGAATGAAGGTGGCGAATTTTCGACGTAGAACAGGCCAAAGGCCTATTTAGAAGAAAGAAGAAGAAGAAAAAAGTCCCATGAACATGGAACTGCAATCGTTTTGTTTTCGAGATTACTAGGTGTACCAGGGAGTATTTGAACGAAAATGATGAAAACTGTTGTACTGAACAGGGTGGACAAAAGTCATGGCCCGCTAGATCCCCAGACTTGAATAGTTCACATTTTTCAATATACTAACTGGATTTTTGGGCAATTTTGATTTTTTGGCGGATTTCGAGAGAAAACTTCGAACTTTTTTCTCGAATCGGTAGTACGACAAAACCACAGGAGACATTAAAGCTTAGTATAACAACAAAGCTTCTTTTTACAATTTTTCAACTTAACAGTGGATGACCAGAAAGAAGTTCTGGAGGAAAGCAGGGAGCAGTGAGCAGTGTTCCAGAAAAAATATCTCCCTGTAGATTGGCTATCGGAATTCACATGCTGAAGGGTTTTCCAATGAAAAGTGTTATTTTGACAATCGAAGAAAAATGCAATTTTTTTAGATAAGTGATCGGATGTTTATTTCATAATAAAAACGAAGTTATGCCGTTAATAATGGGAAGTAACATTAGCCAAATGACCACCACGACTACAGGACCATATCCTTTTCATGAAAATTTCCATAACCAAATCCTTCTTTTTCACATGGCCCCAAAGGAAGAAGTCGCAAGGAGTTAAATCACAAGATCTCGGTGGCTAATTGTGATCACCTCTTCGAGAGATAACACGGTCCGGAAACTTTTCCCGTAAAAGATCAATGGTTTCGTTGCCTGTTGAAAGTAAACGTGGTCCAGATCAATACCATCCAATTCCGGCCATGAAAAATCATTAATCATCTCTCGATAGCGCAATCCCTTCACCTAACTGTTGCTTCAGCCCAATTCTCGAAAAAGTAAGGTCCAATGACCCCGCAGGTCCATAAACCGCACCAAACAGTCACGCGTTAAAGATAGAGAGGCTTTTCACAATAACTCTTGGGTTTTCCGAGCTTCAGATGCGACAATTTTGCTCTTTGTCGAAGTCACCTAGGTGGAAATGAGCCTCATCACTCAAGATGATTTTTCGATGGATTTGCGGATCATTTTTATGCATTTCGAGGACCCAATCAGCAAAGACACGACATTGTTGATGATCGGCCGGCTTGTGTTCTTGTGTTAACTGAACTTTATAAGCCTTAAGAACCCAAATCTTTATGCAAAAAACGGTGTAATGACGTTTGTGGAATGCCTAACTCCAAAGAACGACGAGCAATGGACCAACCTGTATTTTCTTCCACACTTTCGGCTACAGCAGCAATATTCTCGTCTGATCTTGAGGGACGTGCACGGGTTCTATTCTTCACATCACTAATTTGTCCCAACAGCTCAAATTTTCACCAATATCTGTATTGCGGTTCGACAAGGTGCTTCACGACGACCCAAAAATGTTCTAGTTTTACGAACCGACTCTGCCAAATTTTCACCATTTTTACTGTGAATTTCAATAATTTCAATGCGTTTTTGAAGCGCGATCGTTCCATTTTAATTAATGACGAAGTTTCTTCTTATCAAATGCCACAAAATGACAGCTTCAAAAGTGACATCTACCGAAATAGCGGACCATTCAGAATAACACCTTTTGTTTGAAAACTCTTTACATGGTATAGGATGTTCAAGAGATAAAGGTATGCTGTGTTGGGTTTTTTTAGATATTTTGGAGACATACAAAATTGTACTGCGTCATTTTCCAATATACCTAACTGTTTGCACCCCTATATGAAACGGAAAATTCTTCGATTCGAATCACATATACAGTATTTTAACACCGAAGGAAAAAAATTAGAAGAAAATGTCACTCCTACAAATCTAATGACACCTCATATGTTGAAATCCATAAAGCCGTTCGGGCAGTAGAACGCTAAAAAGAAATTGACACACATATACTGCATTCACTTTTATTTAATCACATAGGAGGTCATGGTTTCGTTTTCAGGGGTTGGTGCCCCTGATGAAAAGCACAGAACATATGATGAAAAGTCAGGCGCGCACAGAAAATATCGTTAATGACAAAACGACGTTACCAGTTTCTTTGTTTACATCTAAGTAAAAGTATCAAAGATATTCCACCTTTTGTTAGGTTTACAAATTGTTCGCAGATTTTTGGTCTTTAATCGATATTTGCAGGTGAGTTTTTCGTCGAATATCCAAGATTAACGTATGTTTATTGTTTTTAGCACCAGTTTGGAGCGTGAGGACGATCTTCAAGACCAGGACGAATGTTTACATTTCGAGGTTAAAGGGGTACACGGGAATTTCGTTGAAGAAGCTGCTATGGAGCCTCGAGAGGTCGATAAGGATGATATTTTTCAGGTTTTCCAAGAAATTTGGCGAAATCTGAGCAGATTTGCAAAAGTTAGGTACCTCACTGATGAGGTGGAACTTAGACCTAATTCTCCTATAAGAAACGCCTTTCGAAGGTCGAGATGGTGAAAAATGTATTCTTTAGAAGTTGTTTGAACAAACGCAGCCGAGTTTTATATCCCAACATTGATTTTAAGAAAGTTATCAACAAAATAAAATTTACATTATTCTTGATTCTTGTAATTACCCATCAATTCATCTTATATCTTTGGGTTGATTTTTTTTAATAAATTCTTGTTTAGAATCAACAATTGATGTCGTCAAGTCTTGAACTTTCAGTTCAAGAGGATAATAAACATTGAATCTTCACAAGCATGCATATGAAAATTATGTGAAAGCAATGCAATTTTCTTCCATGGCGAAAAATAATATATTTCAACAGTGATCTCTTGTACTTTTCATGCAAATAACTAGAAAAGGAATCCTTTCTATCAATTCATATAAACGTTAATTATTTTCGTCCATCACATCTTTTCCAATTCATTCATTTTCCGAATAAATTCACATTCTGAGAAATATGCTAAGAATGTAGAAAGGGCAACATAGTGTTGACTTGGATCATAAAAATATTTTGAAAAACGTCATAACTTCGATACAGAGTGGAATGTGTCAAATTTCCAAGGCCAGAGTTGTGATTTTATAATTGTGAATGGATTATATATATTCAAAAAACATTACCCTCCTTCTGACGCAGTCGGGTAAAAATATATCGAGTGGGAGGAGGGTTGTTCTTGAAGAATCCGATTTTTAATTCCATTTCGAAAATTCTTCGCTCGTACCGAGAACTGCTTCGAATATAGTCCTATTGTTCTGCTTCCGTTTAATTTTCCGCTGTTCAATTTCCGGAAAAGCATTAGATAGACTCAGTCGATTACTTCAACAAGCAACCAGATTCCCTTGAATCCAATGAATAATTCTCAACGGTAAATTGGTAAAGTAATCCGACCGGCTCATACAAAATACAGCAACCTTCTGTGAATTCAAAGGGTTTACTACAAATGGACTGCAAACAGAATGGACCGATGAGCCGAGGTCCTTTTACTGGGTAATGGAAGGTCTACTTTATATAAATTTTGACGCAGTCTGGCGAATTTCCACAAAATTCCATTGTATATTCATCGTATTCCTGATAATTCCTGATAACATGGAAGTTGAATACTGTTTTTTTTTTCTGAAAAAATATGTACAAGTGGAATTTATTTTGAATAATCTAAAATCAAGCTTTTATTAAGAAATATTTTTAAAGGCAAGCTTTCATAACACCCATCCGTCATTTTGAAGCCACCATCTTGAATTCCCCAACTTTGAAGAATCGTAATATCCGACCCAGAAAACCTCCAGATACCAATTTTGAATGAAATTGGATGATAATTACAAAACTCGTCCGCCATATTGTAGCCGCCATTTTGAATTTTTCAAGTTTGACAGAAGAATCATCATTGCCGAACCCAAAAATCCCCAGATACTAATTTTGAATGGAATCAGATCATAATTTATTACAATTCTCATCCGCCGTTTTGGAGCCGCCATTTTGTTTTTTTCTATAACAAATATTTCATGATGCATTGTCACCAGAATTATGTACACCTGCCAAATTTCAAATCAATCGGACGATTAGAAGTTTGTCATATTTAACTCGCAAGATTTGATTACAGACAGACAGACAGACACCGGGACAGGTGAAACTAAATAAAAGCTTGTAAAATGTAGTTTTCTCGAAGACAGATAAATCTGGAGTATTTAAAATTCGACAATTCTATAGACCAAAATTTAATCATATTAATAACAGTAAAATGACTCAGAGTATGCAACTAATTGAATTAAATCAAGTAGAATGTACATCATTAATGTCGGGTTTTGGCAAATAAGATGACGAGATAAGTTAATTCAATTTTGGCTGTCTGCTAATCTTCATATGAAATCAATTTGTTTTGAATACAAGTACAACTGAAAAAGCTCTTATAATAATATAATGAAGCTGAACAATGAGGGGTGAATTTTCTGCCCGATGGCAGTTTGTTTATTGAAATCATTCGAGCATTTCCATCGTACGAAATGTCATCTCATAAATTCAGAAGAGTTCTTGTAAATAAAGAGAAAACTGAATTGTATTCCTGTTGGAAAAAATAATGAGGGCTTTGATGTAGAATTTTTTCTCAGAATCAGCGTATGAAATGTTCAACATGGCTTCGAAAACAGTTCTGGAATATTGCACTGTCACTGACAGCATACAGAATTGTTTTAACAATACATTTTGAATATCCTAAAAAAAAACTTATATTTCTGTTCAAAGATTGTTAAATATAGAGCAATTACTCATTTGAAATTTTTGAATGATAGTCTCTTCGTGTTTATATCCTTCAAATATTATATACAGGGTGACCCATTTTGAAAGAGCCACTGAAATAACTCCTTGGGAAGAGCCTGCATGAAAAAATTTATCAAATGATAGTTTTTTAGTTTTCATATCGAATGCTGATATTCAATCTGATCTTGGAGTTTGATTTCAAGGTCATTTCAAGTTTTTTTCTATAGAAAATATGCATTTTTCGTTGCAGAATATTAATTTTTCGTGAAAAACTAAAAACATTCTGCCTTTTTTTGTTTCTGCCATAATAAGAATTGTTGTGGAAATAAGAATTGTTATATGCTCTGACATGAATGATGAAAATCTTCTACACTCGAATTTGAAGAAAATTCAGAAAACAAACCAGTTTTTCTATTTTGAATATGTTCGTACGCAATACAAAACCAAATCAATCTATGGGAAATAACTTTGAAGTATTTTATCATGACTATCTTAAGGGGAAGTGATAAACATCCGAGCTCGCGGGCTCCCTTCAAAAATTGGACTTTTTATTTCCATGATATCTCAGTTCGTGTGCGGCGTAGACCAACATTTTTTTTTTTATTAAAGCTTAACCATTTCTCTAAAATGTGTATTACACGCTTTTCTGTTTTTCTTAGTATATCAGGCAAAAATCTGGTGAGCTGTGATTTCATGAAAATCTGGACAAACGATTTTATTTCCATGATATCTTCGTCAATTTTCGGGATAAATGTATGAAATTTTCTGTATACATGCTGAATAATTTTTTGCAGAATGTGTATCACTCGCTTTTCCGTTTTTCTTCGTAAATTAGGAAAAAAAACCTGGATGAAAATATGACCAATAAAGTTCCTACTTTACCATTTCATTTAAGAATTCAGGGGGCAATGAACAAAAAAACTGATTAATACACATTCTGCAAAATAATATTTCGCATGTATACTGAAAATTTCATATATTTATCCCGAAAATGGACGGAGATATCATGGAAATGAAATCGTTTGTCCAGATTTTTATGACATTACAGCTCCACCTGCTTTTTTTCCTAACACACGAAGAAAAACGGAAAAGTGAGTATTATACACATTCACGAGAAATGGTTAAGCTTCAATTAAAAAAAATTGTTCGTCTACGCCGCATACGAACTGAGATATCATGGAAATAAAAAGGCTTATTTTTGAAGGGAGCTTGCGAGCTCGAACGTTTACCACTTTCCCTTAAGCATGAAACACAAATTCTTTTATAGAATTCGTTCTAAGGAAAAATAAAGGAGACAAAATGTTTAAGTTTCTCACGAAAATTTATATTCTACAATGAAAAAGGTATATTCCTTATTCAAAAGATATACTTGACCTTGAAATCACCAAGGGCAGATTGAACACCTGCATGCATTCGATTTCCCCCTAGAAATTAAAAAACTTTCATTTCAAACATTTTATGATCCAGGCTCTTCCCACTCCCCATCTTTCAAAATAGGTCACCCTGTATATTCAGATAATCAGAATTTAAAAATTTTATTCGTTCATTGATTTCCTGACTTTCGTTCATTAGCAAAAATTGTAACGTCCAAATACCTATAAAAATTTTATCGCTGCTCATAACATATTGATACAATCCATGACTTTCTCCAAGGGAATATCTAATATTAGGCTGGAAAAATTTCCTTCTTATCAAATTGGTTGTGAAAAGTCCCGCAGTGGTTTGACCTAGATCGACGACCTCGACGTGATTAAAACCAAGCCTTTGTATACCTTAGAGCCATTACCTGGTGATATTTGGATCAGATATGGAAAAAAATATTCGAATCCAGGAATTTCCATGAATGAGACTATTTTGAATGATGATACACTATGAAAATAATGTCAAATACAGGCCGGGTGTCCGATTGAAACATAATAATAAACTGAAACATTCTGAATTCTTATGGTGACGCACCTCATATACAGGGTGTATTTAAAGGAGAGATGGTAGTACTCATCAAAATAAGTAATTTCACCAAAAAAATTTTACATGAATTATGCCCCTGTTTCTAGAAAATGAAACTAGAATATTTTCTAGTTTCGAGGTGAATCTGAAAATTCCTCAGTCCGAACCTGCTACCTTGCCTGCTCCTCCATGGATATCAACATGTTTTTTGTCTTCTTATCATACATGACTCAGAATATCGATTGTGATCAGAAATCTTCGATCGTATCAGGGCGACGGTACGAGTGTTTTATGTTTCGAAAATACCGCTCGTTTATTCAAATAATGAACTTGTTGATATGCTTTTAATTTAGGGTGAATCAAAACAAAATGCCAGTTCAGCGTATGAGTTGTACAATGTACACAACAAGATTTCCGCTAAGAAATCACCCAACTTCGCGGATGTTCATGAACCTTGTGCAGAGATATGATGCAGGCCAGAGTGGTATTAAAGTATTGATGCCCAAAATTTTTTATCAATTTCATATAAGGAATTTTCGGTATAATGACTTATTTTGATGAGTTCTATCATCTGTCAAAATACACCTTGTATTGCAATCATAATGTTGGAAAGCTTTGCTATATTTCTGGATCTGACATTTATTTTTGGTTTTTGTACACACGATACTATTCATTCAAATGCAACAGATTGTGATTACATACAAGCTTTACTAAGGTCTTTCACAATCTTGTTATTTCTTATCTTTATATTTTTGTTCGATTGTAACAGTGATGAATAAAGTTTATTATTACAAGCCCTAGAAGATGTATTATCTTCACTTTCACACATGCAAGTGAATTGAAAGTACTCTAAATTTATACCTTCAAGGAGTTCTTGGAAGTCTCACAAACAGAAAAAAACACGCATGAAAAAATTAAGGGTTGGAATTCAAAGAAATATTTTAACCGTACATTTTGAGCAGAATTTTTATAGAAATTATTTTCACTTCAGAATTGAACATTGAAGAATTTTTGGGTGCAATTGAATTTTCTCAAAATTTGTAGGAAAAATTTTTCTGTTTCAATCTTAATAAAAAGAATTATAACAAATTTCGTCAGTTTGGTTGGTATTATAGTTGTTGGTGGGAACTCATTTGCAGTAAAATTAATAAATTCTTATCATTTTTGATAACCACTTAACATGATAAAGAAAGCATGTTCTATGCCTCATTTCCCTCCTGAAAACCTAAAACTACATAAAAATTTTCTACTAATTTTATTTCAATAATAATCACCCATCCATAGAGTGTGGAGAATCAAATTGAATGTAAATATTCATGAAATATTCTGAAACACCTTGATCTTAAATTTGAAAGTTCATTCTATGTAAAAATGCAAACCTTTCCCCCTTTCGGAAGACAGGTACAAAACCCAATTTCTCAAATAGAAAAATTCTCTATTCAGAAATGTAATCATTTTCATGTTTATTGCAAAAATCAAAATGGCCCGTATAATTGGCCTCCTCGTTCGTAAGATTTAACTCCTGTGGATTATTTTTTATGTTGGTTTGTCAAATCGACGGTTCATGTACATGATCTACCAGCTTTCCAAGCATTATTTTTCTAAATATCTCCCTTATTTTCATAAGAATTGCCCTTAGATTAAAATGTCAAAGAGGAAAATTGGAACGTAGGTTAAATTCTCAACTCGTAACCCTTTCATAGGAGTGAATACATATATCATTGAATTATTCTGATAATAATAGACTAGATGCTCATGTTTTCAATTATGGTGTACATAATATTGTGTTGTATGGTGTCAAGTTCTGATAAAAGTCGCTCCTATCAACATATTGCATATCATCAACAGAAGTCACCGATGAATGCTGTTTTTGTTCTGATAATACATTGTGCAAGCTCGTTAAGCTAGAAGTTTCCACAAAAATTCGATTTCCACTCGAAGATAAATGAATACACAACATTATCACTTGTTACTCTCATTGAATGAGGAGATAACTTTATCAAAATAATTTCCATGCCCTTGGAATTGTTCAGTTAAGTAGAAAAATCAATACATTCGAAGATCTACAGGGTGTTTCAGAACAAGTCCGAAAAATTAAAGGGGGGTGATTACTTGTTCAAAATATAGAAGGTAGTTTGTTGTATAAATATTGGGTCAAAAGCCAAACGTTAGAGAGATTGATGATGGCGGAGAAATTATGTTTTTATTTTGTATCTCAAAAACGAAAAGCGATAGAATGATTAAAAGTGCCTGTAGAAAGTCTTTGCCGTTTTTAGATATTTCAGAAAATGAAGAAGTTATGGCACATTTTCGAAATCGGCAAAATATCAAAATTTCGTTATCTTCAAAACAAACGGAAATCGAGCCCAGGACTCCTCTCAACATTTTCACCTATCTAGTCTAGAAGTACAAAATCAAGCAATTTGGGTCACCCTGTACAGGAAAAAATTTAAAAAATTAAAATTATACAAAAATATGGCTATAACATCATTCAGGTAAAAGAAAAATGGGCAGGGCAGATATTCAAACGACGATAATTTATGAAAAAGAAGGATGATAAAAAATAAAGTATAGAAATAGAAGAGATCTATAAAACAAGCAGAGTTTCACAGCGTACTAATAATTCTGACAGGAAGTATCCTTATTGAAAAAAAATTAGATGTGACTAGCTACTATAGCTTTTGAAATTTAAATATTCTTATACTTCATGTTTTCCACTTATGCCTCGTGGAATTTGTAGCAAAAGCTTTCGGAAAACCTTGAACACCATCCATTGTGTAATCTGGATTAATCTGAGTATCTAATTTATCTTGAAATTTAAGATAATACGGATACCCCTGAGACGGATACAAATGATTGACGCCTGGATTTATCAATGCGAAAATAAGGTTGTTAGTTTAGGGATATTGCAATGCTGATAAAATTCGAAGAGGGTTTACCAAGAATTCTGGAGATGACAATCGATATGTACTTCGATTGTCTTGCTACAGTTGAGAATTATGTTCGTGTATTTTGCCACAAGTAGGCAAACTTCATTTTTATATCATATCATATATCTCTTATCAGAAGACTTTGTCATACCTACTCGAAGTACCGCAAAATTGAACTTTATTCTTTCAGTGGATAATTAGTCATTTTATGACGAATTGTCGGAAAAGGTTTAACACTGCGCAAAAAAATTAACGCACATTATGGAAATCTCAAATTTATTCTACAACTGAAGGTGTTCTCAATGATAATTATTTTTATCAGAATTATGCATGCATATGTTATCCACTTTCAACGTTTTTCTTCAATACAGATGTTTTCTCCCAGCAGGAATAAAAAAAGATGATATTATCAGATTTTGAATGTATTGGCTCCATTCTAAAATCGGTTGTTCTCGATCAATTCTAGTGATCAATAGTTTTTCTTTCATTTGATTTTCTACACTCGATCGCTATGCAACGCGAAACACGCAATTTTAGCTAAGAGGAATGTGCCCAAGCGGTAGTTTTGCGAGAAGAAGGGTGGACATACACAAGAATTGCAGAAAGGTTTGGAGTTTCCCATACAAGTGTGTCCAGAATGTTGCAGCGATTCAGGGAGACAGGTATGAATGTCCGAAGACCAGGACAGGGTAGACCACGGGTAACAACTACGATTCAAGAACGTTACTTGAGAGTTTCTTCGTTGAGACAACGGTTTGCAACCGCTCGCCTCCTTCAAAATCAGCTTGAGCAAACTCATGAGGTGCAAATTAGCACTCAGACAATAAGAAATCGCCTCAGTAAATATGATTTAAGGCCTCGTGTCGCGGCAAGAGGCCCAGCTCTTACCCCAGCCCATCGAAGGGCGCGTTTGGATTCTGCGAGAGAGCATATCCATTGGGAAGAGGCCGATTGGGAAAGAGTTCTCTTCACAGATGAGTCTAGATTCTGCCTCTACCATTGTAATCGACGTTCCCTTGTATACAGACGTCCACATGAAAGATATGTTCAGTGCAATTGCCTGAATACTACTGGTTTCGGGGGAGGATCGATTATGGTATGGTGTGGAATATCTTTGAGTGCTCGCACAGACCTAGTGGTCGTTGATAATGGAGCTATGAATGCTGATAAGTATATAAGGAACATTCTTGAAGAACATGTAGTGCCGTTTGCCCCATACATTGGTGAAAATTTCATTTTTATGGACGATAATGCCAGACCCCATCGTGCGCGCATCGTTCAGGAGTACCTTGAAGAGGTTGAAGTCTCTCGAATGGAATGACCAGCAAGAAGTCCAGATCTCAATCCGATTGAGCAGGTTTGGGACAACCTCAATAGAAGGCTAAGAAGTCCAGAAAATCATCCAGCTACTCTTAATGACTAAGGAATCCAACTCGGAAAAATCTGGGAAGGATTAGATCAGAACATTTTAAGATCATTCATTTTGAGTATGAACCGTCGTTGCCGAGCTGTAATTAACGCAAGGGGTGGAAATACCAAGTATTAAATCACTTATCAGCATTTCAGTACTTTGAAAATTGTTCATTCCTCTTCTTTCACATAAGATTCGGTGAAATCCTGAATTTTTCTTCCATTTAATGTGTCTTGTTTCGTTCAAAACCTTCCCGAGAGAACATAAAAAATAAGTTATAAAGTCAATGTAGAGTTAACTTTCATTAAAATTGCGATTTTCAGAATGTGCGTTAATTTTTTTGCGCAGTGTAGATCCTTAAAATTAAATAATAGGTTTTACCTCGCGTTTGAATTCGATGACTAGTTTTCCTTTAATTTTTTCACATACCGTACATTTTGACAATTATCAAATAATCCACAACCAAGTTGTACCAGCGAGTGGAAGATCGTGTGAAACGGGCTTCAGCTCGCCTTCGCGAACTGGCATAAACCTATTTATTTTATGGAACATACTGCAGTGCAAACAGGTACATTCGCAGCATTATCGGGTCAATGTTGGAATTTCTTGAATAGTCTCGTGTTCAATTAACGCTACCTTACGTCTCTCGATAAATAATCAATTAACTTGGCCATGAAAACAGAAAATATGCTGTGTTCTTCAAGATTTGCATATGAATCTGTTTGTTTTTCGTTCCGAAGCGATATGTTTACTGTTGCATTGTGGCTGCATTCAGAGGATGATTCTTGACAGGTTTTGTGCACAAATAGAATTAGAAATGTTAAAAGTTTAGTCTATTAAGAGGAATTTTTACTGAACAGAGATGGTATAGGTTCTGAGCTAGCATTCAAAACAGACATTCAAAAATTATGACGTCGTTCTTAAGATGATAATTATTATGCGATAACCAACCAATAAATTTTGATTTTCAGCCTCATCAATTCGCTAAACAAAGTTATTTCCAACTTATATTCTATAATGGAGAATATATCAAGTTGTCCATTAATTATATGTAGATTGAAAAGTAAAGTTCATAATGAGATGAAAATTCTAGTTTAGTCACCAAGATTCGTGGAATGAGGTTAATTATGTTTACTAATTATTATTACTTCTGTAGACAAATCGTTAGCCCTAGGTAGATATTATTCGTCTTTATTGATATGCTGTTACAAATTTACTCTTCAGCTCAATGACGAATAAACCTCTACTCTTCCAAATCTTTCTCTTCAACTTTTTCATTGATGGAAAAATTTCTTTAATTTCCAGTATAAAAAGTTATTTCTCATTGCATAGCTCCGTTCAGTGCAACGTTTGGACTCTCTCATTACTTTGAAATGTCAGAAAGATTTAACCGATAATTTAGATTAAAATTCAGTTGTGGAACGATGGGCTGATTTAATTGCTCTGTGAACTAGCCTCACTACATTATTCGTTATTTGTCTCATTGTGATACATCTTATATGAATGATTACATGTTCTATTTTCACCTATGTATTTGTTTCATTACACTTGAATGAATCATTTATTGGAATTGAACTTGAAAATCGAAACATACAAATGATAACAGATGCTGTGGAATCCTGTAGAGTGTGGAGTGTGTTAATCTGGTAATGCAGAATTAAAAAACTACACTACAAAATTTTTAATGCTCTCGGTGAAAAACATGGACTCGCGCAATCCAACATACCACCCCCTGCTACTATTGGTTTTCTTATCCTTTAATGTTTAATGCACAGTTGGAAAATTTTCGAAGCACTCCCCCACCAATAATTTGGCTTCGGCCCGTCCCTGTCTATTCAGTTTTTCATATTGTAGGAATACGCATCACAATAATTGAGCACAATGATTTTCAACAACTTCATCGAATTTAATATTTTCCTTGTTCACCTGTAAAAATTTTAGTGAAATATCCAAATTTTTATTCTGTCGTTAAGAAATTTAAGAAAATTTCGTAAAATGTCTATGCAACGATGGAAATGATTTTTTCGACTGTAAACTATTATTTCAAGAGTATTTTCGATTGCATTGTAGTATATCACACTTATTACCTCTTTATTTATCTCGTTGAATGACGCACTATGAAACTTGTTGTTTTATGAAATGGGGCATTGGTCTCGAGATAGTGAAAATGACTATTTTATTTGTGACAACTTGATATCATTCAATATAGTTCAAGTTAATAAATATTGAAATAAAAGTGTAGTTGCGAAATTGAGGGGTGTGAATGAAATATTTTCAAAAACACTAGAAACAATCGTCTATTTTCGTCATCGAAATTACGTGCAAAATTACTGATTTCTTTTCCACTTGAAGAGTATTTCGAGCTTGTCAACAATTACCAGACCTAATTAAAATCAATCATTAAATTTCGAGAATCGCTGTTCTTGACTTGGAGAACGATTTTTAGGCGCTTGAAAACAATTATAAGAAATTAATAAAAATAAAAAATAATCACACTTACTGACAAGATGTATCATGAAGGACCCAAACACCACCATCCAACCCCAACCCCCGTCCGGAGGCGCGGGCGGACTGCTCTCCTCCTCCTCCTCGTCCCGCGTTTTTTTGGCGTCGACGTGCATCCCGACGCTGCGTTATCGCGCCGACGACGGACCGCTCGCACAAAGGGGGCAAATGTCGAAAACACGTGGAGACGTCTCGCACCACTTTTCGGCTACCGCTCGGCACTGGCGATCGACTTCGCACGGCGCCAAAATTGTGACTGACATGTTTTCAAATTCGAACAGGGCGCCAAGGTTTCCGTGTTGTTTCTCCGTCCTTGTCGTCGACTTCCACTATCGGTCGGGGCTCCTCTGATAAGGCGTGAGCCGGCTGAAAAAAAGGGAAATTGAGTGTAGGAGATTTCGCAGGACCGTAACGCGCGATTGGCGAGGTGTAGAATCAGAAAAGGGGGTAATGGCGGTCAGTTAAGGGGCAGTATCACCTTTTGAATCGTGGTAAATCTCCATTCAAAAGTGGTCTCTTTATTTCACGAGTAAGTACCCTAATTTATGACGTAGAGACTTTTTTTTAAATTGAAGTTGAAGAACGTCCCGTGGGCAAATAGTGTTCTTTTTTTCGATTGAATTAGTTTTCCAATTAAAAAAACCAGGGTAATCGTTAGATCTGGGGTTATTGAATATGTTTTTCGTTTTTCATGAGTACAAGCTATATTTTTGAAATGATCATCATGAAAATTTTTGTAGTTTATAGAAGATTAAATTGCCGAGGGCAAATAGTTGCGATTTTTTCCAAAAAATGATGAATAACCGTCGGAAAAAAATCATTAAGTGTAGTTTTTTTAAATGAAAAACTAATTAAATCGAAAAAATCGCAACTATTTGCCCTCGGCAATTTAATCTATACTAATATTATAAAGAGTAAAGATTTGTATTTTTGTTTGTTTGATACGAATAGGCTCAAAAACTACTGGACCGATTTCAAAAATTCTTTCACCCTTAGAAAGCTACATTATCCCTGAGTGACATAGGCTATACTTTCCACCCAAAAAATTAAGGATACCTACTATAACTTCAATAATTACAAAAAAATCAGCCAAAATCAGCTATTTTCACGTGCGCTGCAAAAACCGTAAGACTTACGTGGATACAATGTATGACGGAAATGTACCTCTTGAATAGTTCTACAAAAAAGTCCGCGATAGCATGTATCTATCTCTCAAGATTGACTTGCTATTACCTGTTTATGGTAATCAGATGTTTTCCAAAATTATGCACTATTTTGGAGTGTGTTTTTATGAATTGGGTATTGATCCTAATCCAACCTAATACGTTATTTATCCCCAGTATTTAATTTAGAACAAAATTGCCCTTCATATCATGCAATTACAACGAGTACATCAAAAGATATGGCAGGTTGAAGTTTTGAAGATGAAACCGCCGCGTGAAACAAATTTCTACTCGGGCGAAGCTGGGACGGCCTGCTTGTCTTCTATAAACTTCAAAAATTATTATTATTTCAAAAATATAGCTTGTATTCATGAAAAACGAAAAACATATTCAATAACCTCAGATCTAACGATTACCCTGGTTTTTTTAATTGAAAAACTAATTCAATCGAAAAAAAGAACACTATTTGCCCTCGGGACGTTCTTCAACTTCAATTTAAAAAAAAAGTCTCTACGTCGTAAATTAGGGTACTTACTCGTGAAATAAAGAGACCACTTTTTGAATGGAGATTTACCACGATTCAAAAGGTGCTGCCCCTTAAGCCCTTTTGAATAAAACTCAAATTATTAATCACAGCTCTATTGGGAATATATCATCACAATTCTGCATTAAAAGTTTATTTATTGAGGTCAGAGTTATAAGCTTTGGAGTTATGATTTATTAGTAATAATAGTTTGAAAAAATACACTTTTTGACCACTATTGCACTCACGTGAGGGCAATGGTAGTCATGATGTTGACAATGATGATTAAATACTTCTAACATGCGGAATCCAAGACAGTGCCAGCAGGGTGAGCCCAAAGCCCACAGGAGGTGCATCGGTACCCAGTACCATACTTACTTCGTTGTTTCGGCCAAATTCCCCGCCCACAAGACAATTATTTTCTGAGTTATCTTCATCAAAAGTATCATCATCGACGCAGTGGTCGTCAATGTCTACGCCAGTCAATGAAGAGTCATTTTCTTCCTTACAGATTTTTTAAGTCTTTCCTTCAACTGTTTGGTTTTTTTTGTCCTTCTCCTTGCATTTTCCTATCCGTTCAATTTCTTGACCACAATTACCCGAAATAGAGTTAATAGAGTAAATTGTGAATAGAAAAAGAAGAATTGGACATTATTATAAATTTATGATGAACAGTTTCAACCAACTTTCAATGATTCACGTCAAAAAAGAAAAATTTCATAACTTACCTTGATAACTCAGAACTACGTTGAATAAGATCGATTAAGAGCGAAAACGAAAGACACTCGTCATCAAGTTACAACACTTCGCACGCTTAGGCAACTTCAATTTTTTCAGCTGTGGGCATGACCGTCATTGCCTGCTGACCACGATTGCCCTGTCTTCCCCTACATTCAAAATAGCTGATTTGCGACATAAAATTGATTAACTACTCTAATTGCCCAAGATAAAAAGTATCCACAGGGTGATTGATCATTTGCACCCCCAAGATACAGTGAGCTATATGTTTTTCATGAAGCATGTTCTACCAAAAATATCAAGGCAAGAAAAAGCTGAACGTTTAAATTGGTGTTCGCAGCATAAAAATCGGATTATTGGAGTTTAAGTTAGGTTAAGTTTGGACTATTGTGCCCCCACCCGAGCTGTTTTCGCAACAACGCTATCTACAGCTCGTCCTCCAGCTCCAGAGCTCCAATGAACTCCAGCATGGGCGTAGCCAGGATTTATAACAGGGGGGGGCAAACCATGGTAATCGTCCATGGTCGTTCAAAATGTAAAATTTTAGGATAAAAAGAAAAGGCAATTTAATTTATTTTTTCTTTCAGGGGAGGGGCAGCTTTAGACAACTGGTCTCAATTTTGGAAACGCAGATCGAATTTTACCGAAGAGGTCCTATATAAAGTGTAGTATTCAATTCGCGGTAATGATCATAACACACTTGATGAATTACACCACTCGCCCGAAGGCTCGTGGTGCAAAATTCATCTGCGTTTGTTATGAACTACATTACCGCTCGTTGAATAATATACTATTTGACCCCATACAGGAGTGTTTTTCTAGTTACAGATTATAATAATTATTATAATCAATATCTGAATTAATTAAAGTTTCCCCTTGAAATTATTTTGGCGCACAATAAATCGCAACTCCTCTCTAGTGATGCCTCCATTCAAGTCACTCATCTTAGTCATCTTTAACTGAGAATAAGAAAAAAAAAAGATGGAACTTTTCACATCTTATAAGAAAACGTAATATAACTAGACCTAGCGATATCTAGTAGCAACGGACAATTAATTACCGATGAAGATGTTCACATGTTATTTAAGGGTCTACGTCCCTGAAAAAAAGGGAGTCAGAAACGATTTATTTTCTTCTGATTGATGAAGGGTTGTATGAGTGTATAAAGATAAAAAAATAAAAAAAATAATTTATGAGTATTGATATATGAATGAAAAGGAGGCGACGAAAAAGCAGACCAGTTAGCAAGGCAACCATCTGAAACGCCATTCACAGGGCCAGAACCTGTGCTTGGAATCAGCAAAAACCGATGCAGGACCCTGATTGAGGAGTGGATGAAACAAAGACATCGACAACACTGGGAACAGAGCGACGGGTAAACACAAAGCCAAAGATTAAATCTTTGCACAAAGCAAAGTCATGGTAGGACACACAAGCCAAACCTTGACGGCTGACTTTTTGAATCTAAACAGAACAAAGGCACGTATAATAGTAGGTCTACTGACGAGACACTGCGGCCTTAAAAAACATCTGAACACCATAGCAATACTTGGAGAACCCGTGGATTGCAGGCTCTGCGGTGAAGAGGAAGAAACAGCCTCTCACATAATTTTTGAATGCGATGCCCTGGGAAGAAGGACCACAGAATCTTCGGAGAAATCAATCCGGGAACGGGAATGAATCCGAAAAACCTCATAAATAGGCTACTAAACCTGATAAAGGACACAAACCTATTCTCGTGAGGAACCACTGATGAAAGAGTGATACAGTAGACCCAAGTTGGTCGCAGTGTCACAGGGATGCCAAGCGCTAACCCGGTCTCTTGTTCGTCAGCAAATCAATCAATCAATCAATCAATGAAAAGGATATTCGGCATCATTTTTGGTTATTTTGTAACATTTCCACCATCGAAACGAACAAATATTTTTGTGTTTTTTCATTTCAGTATTGAAGTCTATCATTTAGTTAATCAAACGTCTATCTCATTTTCCCGTTTTTTTGTGAATATTATTACAACAATGTGCTGTTTCCGCGAAATTTATTCCCTTGAATTTTTTTATTCGAAATGATAAATATCCATTTTTATCAAAGACATTTTATTAAGGTTTGTTTTAGCCGTTGAGTGAAAATTAATTGTTTCTTACAATTGTGGCTTCCTACATGGAATTGAATTCCTTTTAAATGACACGCCCCGCAAGTATATCTACTCCCAGATGACTGGTGAAGGAAAATTAGTGTATTATACTGTCAGTGTGAGATCTAGTTCAGGGTAGGAATTCTTGTTAATATTCCCTGCGCCCCAACATTAGTTCTATTAAGCTGAATAATCAAATAAATAAAAATTAATGCACTGCACCGCCATCTGGCGGTATACGTTTCCTATTTTGAAGGCTGAAGACTCTTAAAGAAGTACTCACAACGAAAATATTTCAGTACGGATAAAAAGAATGATAATTTTCCAAGAATTCAACGTTGTCATATAGCTAGTGTTTTATAGGCTCATACATGTCTCACTACTTTTTCAGTCCTAAATGCTTCATTGAGGAACAGGAATTTGGGGCATTCCACTTGGCATTGTAACATCATTTTCATATTCTCATCTACTTCATGAAGATATTGAATTGACTTAGTTTTCATTATACTTTTATCACTTTGACACTTTACCTTCACTATTTTACTCAATATGCAATTCTTCTTCCAATAATATTTGTCGCATACTCTCAACAAAACTTGACTCTCACATGAAAATGTCATCCTGACACCTTGACTTGGAAAAATCTGTGTTTTCATATTTCTCAATATCTTCTATCTCTTTTTTTCTCAACTTCCGAAAATTATAGATTTTTGGGCAATATGATATCGCTCTTGTCCATATGAATTTGTTCGCAAATCCACTTTCGTCCACATCACAAAATATTTCGTCCGAAACTCTTCCTTTATACTTCAACTTTTGATAAAGTTATTCATGGGAAACTACATACCTAGCTGATTGAACTTTTGTATTTAATTCAGTCAATTTAATGTATTCAGTTTCAGGAGACCACTTTTGAATAAAACAATCGAAGATGGTGCTATTAAGTGAGTATTAGGTACCTCTGTAGAAATACTTGTTTTCCTCCACAAAAATTACTTTCAAGCAATAGATTTTGCCTTATGCACCTCTGAATTCAATTATACTCCTTACAAGGTTAACGATCTCTTTCCAAGAGATAAAAAGATGCAATCAACATTTCCAAGAATGGAATCAATGAACAGAAGTTCGCATTAAGTTAGGGACAACAGATACATGAATTTCAAGAAATACTGATGACTAACTTCAACTACATCCTTATCTTTCAAATGCAATTTGTTGAATGTTGAACCATTTCAGTATCTTTATTCATGCGATATTCAAGTCAACAAATCTCTCGATTCGAAGTAAATAGTAGAAGTGTAAATAGTCATCTAACCATACAAAGTACACTATCTACTGTAAAAGAGGAATATCTCACAGATTTGATACCTACTGGAGGAAACATCGGTAAGAATTCACCACTTCAAAATCCTTCTGAAGCGAACAAATCAACAACTTCATCTCCTTTTGGATTCATACAGACATAGAGTCAGGGGAAAATCCGCAGTTCACCACCCCCAACAGCGGATCTATCGATATGCATTTACCCCATTACCGAATTCAAAGCCACATTTGGCACTCCACGATGGTCTTCAGAAGAAGCCGTCAGTTTCTACATGATTAAACCTGCTCTATTGCCCGCGAATAAGCTTCGGAAAGCTGTTAAATTCATGTACAACATCGTTTTCACTGTGCAGTCTGGCGCGATGGATGTTTTGTTAGATTGCGCAGATTGTTTCCGTCTCTATCTAAACATCAATTTCATCTGCGATTTGGCGGAATACATTTTGAAACGCGATTGCGCCAAATTGAAATGATAAATTGAATTGGGACCTTTTCGATGCTTTCTTGTTGTGGAAGTTCAAGGATAGGGTGAAGGGAAACCTAAGAATATCTTAATTAAAGTGGAAACTAATAGAAGTCTTACAAGTGCTTTCTCTTTAACGAAATTGCGGAGTTTATAATTGAAAACAACCCACAATACATCATTGCTATACTAGTAACTATCCAATTCAATACAAATTTGATGGCGAATGCGCTAATTTGATTCATTTGGAGATGTTCAAGGGTGCACCCTGAATTTGTAATCGCTAACAAGGTCGAAACTTGATAAAATTTTCTTTTGGTGGTTCATGCTCTGCTATTGCCCAAAGCTTCTTGCCTTTGAAAATGCAAATAATGCAACAATACGCTTAGGAGGCGCTCCAGAAATTGTGCAGCATGAGTGGTGGTAGCCCAGGTATAGCCTCTGTGTTTTTCACACAGTCAAAACGGAAGCATCTGGCTAAAAAGAGTTCTGAGGAATCATACATCATACTTCGCATCTGCAGACCAGTGCAGCAAAGCAGACACTGAAAAATGGGAGCAAGTGATGAAAACCTTAGACTATACTATACTCAATATTTTTCAGTTTGATATAATTTCATTTCACAGAGTTTTAGAATGTCAAACAAACGTAGTGCGATTTTGGAGCTGTTTCGTCAAGGTAGGCGTCAATGCGAAATTGTTCGTTTGCTCAATGTGCCTCGACAAACCGTGTCCGATGCAATTCGTCGTTTCAAGGAGCTTGGCCATGATGGTCATCGTCCAGGAAGTGGTAGAAAACGCAGTGTCAATACATCTAGTAATCGCAACATAGTCAAGAAGCGCGTCAATTGAAATCCGAGGGTTTCCATGAGGAAAATAGCCTGTGAGACCGGTATCAACCGCGAATCAGTCCGTCAAATTGCCAAAAAGGAGCTCAACCTCAAGCCATACAAACTCCAAAAAGTTCAACTCCTCACGTAGGAAAACAAGCGCGTACGACTCCAAAGGTGCCGCCAACTCCTTCGTCTCGCCGCCGGTCAGCAATGGGAGCGAATTCTCTTCACAGACGAGAAGCTTTTCACCGTAGAACAATCCCACAACCACCAAAACGACTGAGTCTGGTCCGTAGAGGCTCCCGGTACATCGGCCATCGTCGAACACCGTCAAAATCCGTAATCCGTCATGGTCTGGGGCAGAATTTGCGGCAGTGGTAAAACTCCCTTAGTTTTCGTGGATCAAGGGGTCAAATTCAATCAAGAAGTCTACCGCTGCGACATCCTCGAGGCCGTAGTACTTCCGTGGGCCAAGCAGCACTTCGGTGATACCCATTGGACCTTTCAACAGGACTCCGCTCCGGCTCACAGAGCGAAAATGACGCAAGATTGGTGTAAGACCCATTTTTCTCGTTTCATCTCATCTGCAGAATGGACGCCCTACTCACCGGATCTCAACCCAATGGACTACAGCGTGTGGTCGATTTTGGAGCACAGGGCTTGTGCTAAAAAACACAAAAATTTGGAGTCGCTGAAGCAATCTTTGCGCCGGGAATGGAACCGATTAACGCCCGAGGAGCTGCGGCCCATTGCCGAAAATTTCAAGAAGCGTCTGAAGCTGTGTATCGCCGCCAAAGGAAGCCACTTCGAAACGGCTTAAATATATTATTAACAAATCTTCAAGCTATTATTATTTGTTGTTGTTTTGTTCAATTTCTTCTGTTTAATGAAGTTAAATGAAAAAGAGTTTGTCCGAGGTTTTTCTTGTCACACTGTACAGGGTTTTCTAAGGTAAGACTTTGCTTTTGACAGATGGTAGAACTCATCAAAATAAGTGATTTTACAAAAAATTTCTTCTATGAATTATGCCCCTGTTTCGAGAAAACGAAAGTAGAATATTTTCTAGTTTGTAGATTAATCTGAGAATTCCTCAGTCCGAACCTGCTCCTCCGTAGATATCAATATGTTTTTTGTGTTTTTGTCTTCTTATCATAAATGACTAGAATATCGATTGTGATCAGTAATCTTCGATCGTGTTACGGGGAGGGTATGGGTGTAGATTGTGTGCTATGTTTCGAAAATGCCGCACGTTTATTCAAATGATGAACTTGTTGAAATGCTTTTAATTTATGGTGAATCAAAACTAAATGCTAGTTCGGCGTATAAGTTGTACAGTCAAAGATTTCCGATGAAAAATCACCCAACTTCGCGGTTGTTCATAAACCTGGTGCAGAGATGTAGCTAGATATATGATGAACACAGATGCAGGTCAGAGTAGTATTGAGGTATGGATGCCCAAAATTTGTTTAAATTTTTTTAAATTGACTTATTTTGATGTCGAAAAAAAAGCCTCACCTTAAAATACACCCTGTCCCTGTACTATATAGTCTAAGATGGAAACCTCACATTGGCACAACTGTGATCAGCCTAAGCATCCACTAAACTGCGAAGATAATTATTTTTTGTTGCGAAACAGAAAAGACCTATGGTTGGATATTCCTCTAGAAGTCAAATATTGATTTCATACCATCCCATAAGATGGTATGAAATACCTTGACGTCGATGTACCTTATGAGATATACATACACACAACAAAACTCCCATGGAATTACCCAGTATAACTTGAAATTGGTTATAGGGCGATAAAAAGTACTTGTGTTTACTGAAAAAAGCAGATATGTATTATGTAGGTATATAAAAAAATAACTCTCGAGAATATATTTAATATATTATAATTTCCCTTTGGGATATTTCCTTCTGGAATAAACCTTCGTTAAAAAAATAACTTGATAATATTTGGCCTAGAAGTATCAATGTTACTGTTCTCCGTTAACGTCGAAGTGAGTTTCTATTTCACTTCTTTTCGCACATCAAGAAACAAGCCGTCAGTGGGTTTTAGGGAGTCCAGAGCAGAAGAACTATTGCTCTGGAAGAACAAGGCATGCCACAAAGGTCCATTGTAGGAACAGTGGGGACAGTGGCGTAGCTAGATAGTCCGGGGCCCTGGTGCAAAAATCGAAGAGGGGGCCCCTTAATGAATTGTTTTCGAGTCAAAATATAAATACTTCGAAGAAGCAAAGTTACTTACTGAAGGTACAGTTGAGGAATATACTTGAATGAATTATGTTGTTATTTATGTATTTGAGTAGGTATATTAAATTCATTATATTAATGTTATATTAATGTGGATGAAAAAAGGGCTTTAAAAACATTTTTATAGATATTTACTATATGTACAAATATTCACAAAAAAATTGTCATTGTCACTATGACCTTCTAGCCTTATTTTTTTTTATTGATACGTTAGATTATTTGGTGAAATCACAATAAGAATAAATTATTCGAGGAATGAATTCAAATTAATTATTGGGGATTCGAACCTAGAGGTCAAGTCATTTATTCTCTGGGAAAAAAAAATATGTTTACAACCTCTTTCTAGACCTAATCTTTGCGAAAGATTCAATGACTTCGCTCAAATCTAGACTTGATGCAGCTTCATTTTCAATTGATAGGTATAAGCCATGAATGTTCCAGTTGGGCTTGGCTTATAGTGTTCCGCAAATAATTTTATATTATTCTTAATTTGCTGAAAGATCTTTCAGCTTCTACAGAGGTGACAGGAATATTGTATGGAACAGTAATATTGCTGTAAATACTTCTGTTAGATCGCATTCCAGCATTCCGTATTTCCTTATTATTTTCATATACAATTCATGAATTATCCATGCCTAATTCAATTCAGGTAGAAATAGGTGATAAATATTAAGAACTTGAATTTAAAAGTTGGTCACTTTCATATCGCAATATTTACTTTGAAATAGGTCGAAGCTTTGAATTACAGTTTTTTCGTCTACCTATATCTAGTAGAAATGATGGTGAAAATTCAAAATTTTGTTGACTGCAGTCATACACCCGAAACTTGAATTCAATCAATCAATCAA
The DNA here is from genome assembly GCA_951802165.1 of Adalia decempunctata. Classification (NCBI taxonomy): domain Eukaryota; kingdom Metazoa; phylum Arthropoda; class Insecta; order Coleoptera; family Coccinellidae; genus Adalia; species Adalia decempunctata. The sequence continues at coordinate 22,531,603 of OX637696.1, read as the reverse complement.
ATCTTTTTTGTACTACAGGCTTAATACAATAGCGTGTACTCGTCAATTTTCAGCATAAATAACACATTATTAAAATAAATATGGACATAAAATGAACTTACAGTCTAGAGCAAACTCTACTCATATCACAGATAGGTTTGTGTCGCAGAAAAACTCTTAGAGCGAATAATACGCTTTTGTTGCAAGGAGCGCCTTCAATTCTCTTTTAAATTCAATGAAACTTAATAGTTTCCAATGATTCGGCAGTTTGTTGAAAACTGCAACCGAAACACAAGAAGGCGACTTCTAAAATTGAGAAATTATTGTATCGAGCACTCTATTGAAAATATTTATTTCGGAAAATTCTCCCCTGCTTCGAAATCGGTGATCGGAAGCTAATTCATCGAAATATTTTCTATCTTTTTTTTGTCTCTTTTCTTCGAAATGGGGATCTTTACCATGTGCTATGACATTTTCTCTAGTCTTGCACTTGAAGGACTCGAAGTCACTCCTCTAAATGTTTTTCTTTGTATTCGTCTCTTCTAAAGCTCTGCATACGTCGTCCAAACTTACATCGCATTTTTGTAATACTTCAGATGCATAATTGAAATCATTGAGAATGCGGTGCATTAAATCGCCGAGGAAAATAAATTCAAAATTCAACATTTTTTTCTGCTTGTTTCGCTCTTATTTGCAGGAATTTATTCTTCTATATCAGCTAATGCACGAATGATATGAAAAAAAAAATTAAATTTGATTGCCGAAATTATGTAAACCCTATTGGACCATCTAGTCGGATTTAGTTTTTTTAGATAGGTGTCCGATTCACCAGTGAATTTTGGCAATAAATCCCTAGATTTGATGATATTTCGGAAAAAACATTTTTCAACAACTGAATATAATAAAAACAATGTTATTCACATAATAGATCACAGAGAAAAATCGAAGTTTGAATTTTTCTTTAAGTTCAAACGCGATTTGATGGTCAGCGCTTGGGGGCCCCCGGAGGTCGGGGGCCCTGGTGCACTGCACACCCTTGCACCCACGTAGCTACGCCGCTGAGTGGGGATTTCAAAAATATTATTCAAGGTTTCTGGTCTATTTGGAACCTTAAAGAATAGGAGTCGTGGAATGGTAACTAGATCAGAAGAGCAGTATAGCTTTGTGGCGGAAATAGTAAGAAGAAATCCCACAACATCTCATCCAGAAGTTCAAAGGCAGCTTTTGCAAACTACAGGTGAGAGTGAGACTTAGCGCTCAGGAGTTATCTAGCAGTAGGCAGTAAAGGGTTTCAGAACTTTCGAGGTTAAATAAAGCTGACCGTTTAAATTGTGGTTTGGAGCATGAAAATCAGTGGTGATCGGGGAATCACGGGTTTGATCGGAGAATCTGCTTGATTTGACTGATCAAAATTCACATTTGATTGCAATCAACTGATTTCACAAATGATAGAGCTTTGTGAAACCCACAGTTAGTGTGAGCAGTAGCCTAAGCTCTACTCAAATCTTTCGGTGCAGTTCAACCTTAAAGTTCAGTGGAGTTTAGCCAAGTCCAATAATAATTTCAATAGAATTTGGTAAATAATAATAATATGACAAAGGTGAGGCGATTGATGATGTTATAACACGATATTTTTTAATTGGCAACACTGATTTTGACAGCTCACGCACGTTTAGCGTTTTATGCCACTGTTAAACATCTTCAGTTTGTCCTATAATTCACCTACCACAACGCAGAATTTTGGTGAATGGGCTCATAGACTATCTGAATGGGCTCTTGAAAAGTTGGCGGAAGCTCCACTTCTTATCGAAAATTGTGTTCTGCGACGACACTCATTTTTGGCTCAATGGATACGTAAATAAGCAGCATTGTCGATTTTGGAGTGAAGATCAACCAGAAGCATTGCAAGATATCCAGAAAAAGTTACTGTTTGGAGCGGATTATGGGCTGGTGGCATCATTGGACCGTACTTCTTCAAAGATGAAGCGAATCGCATCGTAACTGTGAATGGTGAGCGCTACCGTGGGATGATATTCAACTTTTTTTTTGCCCAAAATGGAAAAGCTTGATTTGCATGACATGTGGTTTCAACAAGACAGTGTCACATGCTACACAGCACGCAAAACAATGAACCAAATGAGAGGTTCGGTGAACAGAAAATTTCACGTTTGGGACCGGTCAATTGGCCTTCTAAATCGTATGGATAAACGCCTTTAGATTATTTTTTGTGGGGCTATGTTGAGGCTCATGTCGATACAGACAAGCCCGCTTCGACTGACGCATTGGAAGACAAAATTGAAGCATTTGTTCGTGAGATACTGGCCGAAATGTTGGACTAACCAGATGGACCATTTCAGGCGCAGAAGCTGTAAACATTTGCATGGAATAATCTTCAAACAATAAATAATATGGACCGATTAAAATAAAGATTTCATGCATTTTTCTGAACTTTATGTGTTTTTTTCGAAAAACCTTCCAATAGCTCTCACCCTTCACGATGGAAATTTTTTCAATACCACTTCCACGATGGCTCTATCTACTAACGCATTTTTCGGTAGGAAGACATATCCGAATTAACAACTATGTACTTGAGACACCTTGAATGACCATCGGAAATATTACGCTACTACCGGACATGTGCGATTAACTTTAGATGACAAATTTATTTGGCAATAGAACACAGGAAATCAAATTGACTGGAAAATCATCGAATTATTTTATCAACTGAATTAATGACGGACTTTGATGCATTAATTTGAACACCACGTCTTTATACTTAATGAGTTTGCGTAAGATGGTTCAATAACCGATTTTCTGTGATTCCCCTCTGTCATCTCACGATATTCTCTTCGAGTTGTACTTGAAGCTTGAACAGTCTCTCCTTGCTATTGAAGATCTTAATCAGTATTTTCGCAGACAGTAGAGTGATCATCAATGCGGAATAATTTAACAGAGAGATTTTTGCGTGAAAATATCTTCTTTTTTTGAACAGAAAGTAGTAAGTAATAATTTAGAATAGAAATCACATTCCATTGATGCACTTTCTTGACCCTTGCAATTTTCTCAGGAAACGCAAGATTCTTGAGAAATATCTAAAAATGTGATTGAACGCATTTCGAGATTCGTATTAGATTATAAAGGGTGTTTCATAAAGAACGCAAGATTTCAGTGTTCAATAAAACATGGTTTTCTGTAGCTAACTGTGATATAATATACTATCTGACAAAGAAAGTGCAACACCCAGAAGGAGCTGTTCGAATAGTATGGCAAGGAGCGAATGATTAAAATTTGGAGAAAAAAAGAAGGGTATACAATTGGGTGGAGCGATTTTATACAAGAAAAAATTATCTTTAATTTTTCTTTTGACCTGTGTGCTCGATTGGTGTCTTTTTATTTGGTTAATGAAATGGCAAAATCTGGGTTCCTAAATGTGACGTCTTCAGGTTCCTAGATGACCCCGAAAATTTCCTTAAAATATAAATGAATAAATAACCAAATAATTTTGTTTATTTAACTAGTTACAGCTCTTCGCTTGGTTTTCTTCGCAGAAGACCAACCCAGAACCCACCACGGGGAGGTGGCTGCAAATCGGGTTCCACCCATTTCCACCCTCCCAATTTATCTAGAAAAAAATGAAAATTGGACATTGACAAGTGCCTCATAATTTTATGACCAATTTCTCAAGCTCGTTGCTTGGCTAAAGGCCTAAAGGAACGTGTTTTAGATTGCTGAGCTTTCGGATTACTCTATCTAGAAAAAATTGAATATTGGACATTGACAAGTGCCTCATAATTTTATGACCAATTTCTCAAGCTCGTTGCTTGGCTAAAGGCTTAAAGGAACGTGTTTTAGAATGCTCAGCTTTCGTATTATTCTATCTAGAAAAAATTGAAAATTGGACATTGCCAAGTGCCTCATAATTTTATGACCAATTTCTCAAGCTCGTTGCTTGGCTAAAAGCCTAAAGGAATGTGTTTTAGATTACTGAGCTTTCGGATTACTCTACCTAGAAAAAATTGAAAATTGGACATTGACAAGTGCCTCCTAATTTTATACCAATTTCTCAAGCTCGTTGCTTGGCTAAAGGCCTAAAGGAACGTGTTTTAGATTGCTAAGCTTTCGGATTACTCTATCTAGAAAAAAAATGAAAATTGGACACTGACAAGTGTCCCATAATTTTATGACCAATTTCTCAAGCTCTTTGCTTGACTAAAGGCCTAAGGGGACGTGTTTTAGATTGCTGAGCTTTCGGATTACTCTACCTAGAAAAAATTGAAAATTGGACATTGACAAGTGCCTCATAATTTTCTACCAATTTCTCAAGCTCGTTGCTTGGCTAAAGGCCTAAAGCAGCGTGTTTTAGATTGCTAAGCTTTCGGATTACTCTATCTAGAAAAAAAATGAAAATTGGACACTGACAAGTGTCCCATAATTTTATGACCAATTTCTCAAGCTCTTTGCTTGACTAAAGGCCTAAGGGGACGTGTTTTAGATTGCTGAGCTTTCGGATTACTCTACCTAGAAAAAATTGAAAATTGGACATTGACAAGTGCCTCATAATTTTCTACCAATTTCTCAAGCTCGTTGCTTGGCTAAAGGCCTAAAGCAGCGTGTTTTAGATTGCTAAGCTTTCGGATTACTCTATCTAGAAAAAAATTAAAATTGGACATTGACAAGTGCCTCATAATTTTTTACCAATTTCTCGAGTTCGTTGCTTGGCTAAAGGCCTAAAGGAGCGTGTTTTAGATTGCTAAGCTTTCGGATTACTCTATCTAGAAAAAAATTAAAATTGGACATTGACAAGTGCCTATAGGTATAAAAAACTTAACGTAATTACTATACATATATTGAGTAATATATAAACTTAGTAATGTAGTAGTTTTCCAGATAATAAATTATTATACATACTAATAAGAGAGTAAAAAACGCTAAAAATTATTGAGTACGTGGCACAGGTCTTTTTATGAGTTTTCAGAAGAGAATAAGATAAATTATAACACTAGAGAGTAAAAGACTATAATAAAAATATGTTATAGAATTGAAATTAGAAGTTAAAAAAATTACTGATAATGAGAAATTTCCCCCTGTTCTAGGAACCTGAAGATTAAGTCAGATAAGAGTGAGATTTTTTTTGGTCTATACTCACCCTAAAAGACATTTATTCCGATACTAGGCATCATCAGATTATAAAATTGAGAAAATCGCTCCACCTTAGTATACATTTTTTTTTAATAAATTTGTTAATAATGTGTTTGCCCACCGCGATTTTCCCACACTCACCAACACTTCTTGGCATTGATGCAATAAGATGGTCTATTTCTTCTTGAGGAATGCTTTCCCAATCTACCTGTACTTCATGTCTCAGAGCCGCCAAAGTCCCTGGGGGCTGAGGTAAATTTCCAAGCCTTCTTCCCATGATGTCCCAAACATGCTCTATAGGCGACAGATCGGGGGATCTGGTCGGCCATGGCTAAAGATTCACATGGGTCGCATCAAAAAAGTTCAAACTAACTCTGGCAACATGAGGTCGACCATTATTTTGCTGAAATATTGGATTCTCGAGCCGGTTAAGGTAAGGAAGAGCATATGGCCCCACTATTTCCCGAAGGTAACGCAGCGCTGTCATGTTACCTCGAATGAAGACTAGAGGTGACCTACTTGCATGTGTAATAGCACCCCATACCATAACGCCTTAGATTATATATCCCTGATTCAGGGATATATAATCTAAGCATATAACGCCCACTGTCCGGTGTACATGACGCTGAACATCAAACGGAGGTTCACGGCGTCTTTCTTCCCGACGTCGTCTATCCCTTCTTCGGCCATTATGTGCACTCAAGGAGAATCGAGATTCATCAGAAAAGACGACCTGATTCCATTCCAATGTTGACGTTCTCTGCGGCATTTCATTGATACAGCGTCTTATTTTGGCTCTCAATACATCGATGATTGCAAACTTATTGGCATAGACCTGTGACGTCAGATAACCCCACAGCCAGGAGTCTAAAGGCGTTCAAGAGCGTGAAGGCCAATTCTGGTCACCATATCGGGAAATGTCAAGACCAGGATCAAACTCGTGCAAGATCGTCAATGTTTCACGGGTATGACATGTGGCACCGTCCAGCTGAAACCACACGTCGTCAAGATCAATAGCTTCCAAAGGAACATTTTTTGACAATCAGGAAGACTTGTTCTACCGTGTTATGCTCCATGTTTACTAATTCCCATCTGTCAACTTTCGATCTGTCACGTCATAATCATGTGTCATGTGACTGTCAAACAAGGTGCGTAATTCAAATCTTGCGCTCTTATCGCAACATCCTCTACTTGTTAATCATAGCTGGCTGACGGTCACAATGAATGGAAGGGCGTAGCCGGGGTTTATAAAGGGGGGGGGCAAACCATGGTCATCGTCCATGGTCGTTCCAAATGTAAAATTTTGGGGGGCAGGCAGCTGCCCCCTGCCCATAGCTGGCTACGCCCATGAATGAATGAATACATTTTTTGACAGTTACCATAATGATCTGCCAACAAATAGATTCATTTGTTAGATCATTATTGAACCATATTGCTAGATTTCTTCTACTATTTGTTGAATTGAATAAAAATAAAGGGGTCCCCATGAATTGAATTTCACCAAGAATTATTCATCAGTGAGTGAAACCTAGTCGATTGAGACTACATATCTCGGCAAAGAATTCGAAAATACGAACATTTGGAACGGACTGAGGAATTTTCATGTGCGTGCAGTATGGCTTTTGATATCATAACCATCATTAAAAACAATAGTGAGATACTTGAAAACTTTCGATTATATCGATTATTATTACAAGTGTGTCGTCAAACACAGACTTTTATCAAAATCTAAACAAACCTGGGTAACTTCCACATTTCACAATATTTCATTTTGTCAGATGAGGTGTCACTCAAGTTAATCCCAATGAATTACAAGCAAACACTGAATAAACTACCCAAATCCTGGACCTGAAAGAGCGATATCATATTCAGAGGTCAGGCGTTTAATTTTCAAATAGATCTAGTATTTCACTCGAGAATATAATGTTATAAAAGGTTATGGATTCTGGTGCCTTCCTCATAATATTTTATTATTTTTTATTGATTTTCAGGTGATGGAAGATAAGAAATCTGATGGAAGATTACCAAATCCAAGAGAAACAGCTGGCTTCTTATCGAATCTCTTTTTCATGTGAGTTTCAATTTTTTCCGCTTTAATTTTGGCTCTATTACAATAAGAAAATTAACTATTCAATCTTCTGTCTCTATGATATGGAGGAACACCAAAATAAGGAAATAAAATCCTTCCGAGGAGTGCGTTGGAAAGCAAATTAAAATGTTCTCCATTTCAGATGGACTCTTCCAGTTTTTGCCAAGGGAAACACGAGAGATCTGACAGAGGATGACCTCTACAAACCATTGAGATCCCATAGATCGAACAGTTTAGGTAATAAATTAGAGGAAGAATGGATGAATCGAGTGAAATCCAAACATAAATCATTGGTAGGAGCATTATGGAATGTTTTCAAGGCTGAGATTTGTTTCTACATTTTAATCAACTTCTTCCTGGTATTTGCTCCAAAGTAAGTAAATTAATGATTTCACTGGAAATACTTACATGGTACATTTTCCTATTTCGGTTTTGAATGGTTTCATTCTTTGCAGCGGTTGATACTGCTTTATTTTCATAGAAATTTTCCTGGTACCATAAAAATAGTTATTTTACCCAATTGCCGATATTTTTCGGAAAGGAAAACCCATAGCCTTTACTGGGTATATTTGGGTTGAATGGTCGAAATCCTAATAAAGAATTTAACATTTGAGTTCTGAAACGTATTTGTTGTCCTATCATGAAATAGCATCAAGAAATTTTATTTCTAGATTATGCCAACCCCTTCTTCTAATGCAGATTTTAAACTACTACGCTCCTGGACAAACGAGTATATCAGATAATGAAGCATTTTTTTATGTGGCAGCTATGATCCTTATAATTCTGATAGGATCCATATCTGGCCATACATATGTCATGGGAATGATACAACTCGGTAAATGCCCATATACCATTTTTCTTGTATAATTTTCAAATCTGCAGAGATTATCAGTTCACTTTCTCATAGAGTAATTTTTTCAGGGATGAAATTGAGGGTGGCAATATGTTCTCTGATATACCGAAAAATCCTCAGAGTTAACAAGTGTTCCATGAACGAAACTTCAACAGGCCAGATTGTCACACTTCTTTCCAATGATGTGAGGATTTTCGACTATGTCATGTTGGAAGTTTGTCTATTGGTGATTGCTCCTTCAGAACTCATAGCGGATTCAATATTATTGTACCTGCTACTGGGAAAAACTGCTCTGATTGGAATTGTCTTCATGTTGGTGTTCATTCCCTTACAGAGTGAGTAAACGAAATTTACTAACTAACAAGGAAACAACACCCAGGAGAAGCTGTTTGAATTTCAATATTGTTTTTGGTAAAACATAGAAGTAAACGAATTTTTAAATTTTACAACAAACCAGATGTTCGAGGAGATCCAAAGTCGATGTTTAGTGGCTGGTGAAATGCCTAGAGCACGTGTACGCGGAATTTATCACCAGCTGATTTGCGACAACTCAATCTTTGGCTGAAAAGTGGTTAGGAGAACAAGGCCATCCTGTAACTGTCCGAACGATTTACCGCCGGATAAGGTCTTCTGGACTGCAGCATTATCGACCCCACATTGTGTTACCTCTGACGGTTGAGCATCGGTGGCAACGATTTACAGAGAACGTCAACATTGGAATGTGCAATGGCATCAGGTCGTCTTCTCTGATGAATCACGATTCTCCTTAGGTGCACATGATGGCCGAAGAAGGGTTAGACGACGTCGGGGAGAAAGACCTGAACCTCAGTTTGATGTTGAGCTTCATGTACACAGGACGGTAGTCTTTATTGTATGGGGTGCTATTGCACATGCAATTAGGTCACCTTCAGTCTTTATTCGAGGTTACATGACAGCGCTGCGTTACCTTCAAGAAATAGTGGAGCCACATGTTTTCCCTAACCTTGACCGGCTCGAAAGTCCAATATTTCAGCAAGATAATGCTAGACCTCATGTCACCAGAGTTAGTTTCAACTTTTTCGAAGCAACCCATGTGTATCTTTTTCCATGGCCGCCCAGATCCTCCGATCTTTCGTCCATAGAGCTTGTTTGGGACATCAAGAAGCAGTGGCGCACCGAGGGGGGGGGGCTGTCGGGCTGCAGCCCCCCCCCGAGCTGTGAAAAAAAGTAATTCAAATATTTCTATCTTATTATTTTTCTAAAAGTAATAATAATTATTTTAGAACAGAATGGAAACTTACAACATTTCCTGTACAGATAGAAATAGGGATTGATATACATATACAGGGTGTTTCATTGGTGAATGAACATACGTTAACCTGAGCTAGAGTTACCCTAGGCGAGTCCAAAAAACCGATATATGATAGGTATAATCAATTCCATAACCGAGATACAGAGTGGTTTATGTATTCATCAAAAATTTCAATTCCTCATAACTTTTGAACAAACTAGTATAGTTGGTTGATATTTGGAACGTATGATTCAGTTCTATAGGCTATAGGTCGATCGATTTACTTTTGAATTTCCAAAAAATTTCAGGTCCGTATTTGATAAATATGGGATTTCTTCCAAGCTGAGATTCAACACCTTGTATATTGAAATTTTGGGATTTGATTGAGATATTTGGAAAGAGAAGAAAATTTTCAATGGGGTTCAGTAGATTTCATTGTCCCGCACGTCATTTTGCTCAAAGAGAGCTTCAGGGAAAGATCCAATTGAATGTTGCATGGAATTCCACAAAATTCTCAGAAAAATCGTACATTATGATCAAATTGATCTCCAGAAGGTACAACGATTGGATCCAGGTGATGAAATTAGAAGAACTAACTTTAGTAGCTGGATTTTACGAAATGAAAGAATGGTCAACAGAATTTTATTTACCGATTCACGACGGATGGGGTCATTTTTAGGGATTCGCATTAGTGGGCTGCAGAGAATCTGCATGCAGTCAGGCATACGAAATCCTTATACAAATTTTCAAGAAACGTATGGTGTGGCGTTTAATAAAATCGATTGATTAGACCACAGGTCATACCAAGACGGCTTAAAAATTTCCTCCAACATCATTTTCCTGTATTACTGGAAAGGTACGGACACTGCAGGATGGAGCTCCACCCCATTTTAGAGTAATGATCAGACAATTTTTAGATCAGAACTTTCCAAATATGTGGATAGGCACAGGTGGACCGCATGCCTGGCCCGCTAGGTCACCAGATTTCAATCTTGTTGATTATTTCATTTGGGGTTATTTGAAATGTTCAGTAAATTCATCTGAAATTGGAAGTGTCGATGTATCGAAGTCGCGTGCAATGAAATACGTAATAATCCAGATATGATCAAAAAAAATATCTGACATATTTTGAAGAGGGCAAGAATGTGTATTGAACAAAATGGTGGTACTTTCGAGCACTTTCTGTTATTCACGTTAAGTTTTCATGTTTCTTCAGTTATTTATTCATCTTTGTTGACTTCAACTAAATTTTTCTCGATGTTTTTCCGGAAATAACTCCAAATGATTCCACAGAATATTATGAAATTCGAATGTGCAATTAGTGGGACGAAAAAAATTCAATTAGATCACAATGTACGATTTTCCTGAGAATTTTGTGGAACTCCATTATTCAATTTGAAATGACGTGCGGGACAATGAAATCTATTGAACCCCATTGAAAATTTTCTGCTCTTTTCAAATATCTCAATCAAATCCCAAAATTTCAATATACAGGATGTTGAATCTCAGCTTGAAAGAAGTCCCATATTTTTCGAATACGGACCTGGAATTTTTTGGAAATTCAAAAGTAAATCGATCGACCTGTAGAAATGAATCATACGTTCCAAATATCAATCGACTATACTGGTTGGTTAAAAAGTTATGAGGAATTGAAATTTCTGGTGAATACATGAAGCACCCTGTATGTCGGTTATGGAATTGATTAGACCTATCATATATCGGTTTTTTGGACTCGCCTAGGGTAGCTCTAGCTCAGGTTACCGTATGTTCATTTACCAATGAAACACCCTGTATAATGCGATATATACATTACTTAAGAAGGTTTTCGCTTGCGCCGCATTTTTTAAATTATACAACTTACAAAAACCTGATTACTCTTGAGCAGCCCCCCCGAATAAAATTTCTGAGTGCGCCACTGTCAAGAAGAAATAGACCATCTTATTGCATCAATGCCAAGACGTGTTGGGGAGTGTATAGATAGCTGGTAGTTAAACACATTAACATATTCATTGAAAAAAAATTGTAAACCTTTTTTTCTCCAAATTTTAATTGTTTACTCTTTGCTGTACTATCAATTCTGGGTGTTGTAGGCTCTTTGTCACTCAGTATTTCTCAGCTCCGGGTCCTATTTAGCCATGAGTTTTTGATTTCCTCCTTCCAATTTAAAAGTGGGTTGCTTTTTGGTCTACCTTAAGCTAGTTAAGAGTAGACATATTCTTCAACAATAAGTCAAGGACTTTATAAATTATGCAAGTCCCTGTCATTTCATTTTTCCTTCCAGTGTACAACGGCAAGCTTTCGGCCACGTACCGATTGAAGATTGCCAAAAAAACAGACAAAAGGATTTTACTCATGAATGAAATCATATCTGGAATTCGAGTCATAAAGATGTATACCTGGGAAAAGCCTTTCTCCAAGTTAGTGGAGCTTGCTAGAAGGTTCGTTCCTTTGATATTTTATTCTAGAGGATATTGACCTTTCGTCATTTTCTTGCAGGATGGAAATCAAGCAAATACGAGGAGCAGCATACGTGAATTCTTTCACTTACTCATACATGATGTACATGAGCAGAACCGCTCAATTTATGTGCATTTTATTCTTCGTACTCAGCGGTCAGACCCCAGTAGCCCAATACGTGTTTGTGATAACCTCCTTTTACAACAATCTGACCAAAACAGTGTCTGTGAATTTTCCAGATGCTATCTCATCATTCGCAGAATGCAAGGTCTCCTGTAACAGAATCGAAAAATTCCTTAACCTGGGAGAGGTGAAGAAATCGACCGCGTCAAAGAATAAGCCTAAGAAAACAGAAAATCATCATGGGGAAAACTCAGATGTTGTACTGAAACTCACTGACGTGTCCGCAAAGTGGAACGAAAATAGTACTGATGTTTGCCTTTCCGGTATCAACTTAGAAATGAAATCGACGAATAAATTCGCTGTCATTGGTGCTGTAGGAAGTGGAAAGAGTAGTTTGATCAATGTTATTTTGGAAGAATTGCCGATAAGTGGAGGAAAAATAGTTAATCGTGGAAAGATTTCTTATGCTGCTCAAGAATCCTGGCTATTCAAAGGCAGCATCCGCCAGAATATCCTATTTGGAACCCCTTTGGATTCCAAGAGGTATAAAGATGTAATTAGAGTTTGCGCTTTAGAAAAGGACTTAGAAATGTTTCCTTACGGCGATTTGAGTATCGTAGGAGAAAAGGGAGTGATGTTGAGTGGCGGACAAAAAGCTAGGATAAACCTTGCCAGAGCTGTATACAGAGAGGCCGATGTGTACTTGCTAGATGATCCCCTAAGTGCTGTTGATACGTTGGTAGGAAGACAGCTGTACGACCAGTGCATTTGTGGATATCTATCTCAAAAATGCGTCTTACTGATCACTCATCAACTTCAGTACCTCAAAACCATGGATCGTATATTTATAATGGAACACGGAACGTTTACAAGATCTGGGACTTACCAAGAGCTCCATAGTGATGCAAGTGATATTGTGAGATTCCTCAGTCAAATTTCGATAGAAGATGGAGAAGAGAAACCTGATCTGGAGGTTACCGATCGTATCGATGTAAAGCGCAAAGAAAATGGAAAGGAAGAGGCTCCAAGTGATATCAAAGAGGCTATGAGTACAGGGGCTATGTCTGCGGATGTTTACAAGCAATACTTCAAAGCTGGAGGAAGATGGTACATATATGTTCCAGTAATATCGTTATTTTTCATAACACAGATCTTCGCAAGTTCAGCTGATTACTTCATAACTTTCTGGTGAGGTTTGACAATATATTTCGTAATATTTCGTTAGCAAAGCTCCTGTAGATTTTCTAGGCCAGTTTTAGATAATTATTTCCGTATATAATACCAACTCAATTTTCTAACTATCAATTTAAAATTTGTAAGGAAAATCCTCGTTCTTAAAACTGGTGTAAAATACGAAAAGGAGCATTGTTCAACTATGCACCCAGTACTCGTAACAGAATGTTCATTATTGGAGCTCAGTATATTTGCAGGGTGAATTTGGAACAATCGAAGATGATCGACAAAACTCATGGTGTAACAAATTTAACGTCAGCAAGTACACCAAGGACATTTTTGGGAATTACCTATGACTACTACGAATCCATATTGAGCACAGAATTATGCATCTACATTTATTCAAGTTGCATTCTGCTTCTTATCTTCATGGCTCTCGTGAGATCTATTGCTTTCTTCCAATACTGTCTTAGTTCGTCTACGCAACTGCACAACAACATGTTTGGAGTGATTGCTAAAGCACCTATGCGTTTTTATGATACTAACCCATCTGGGAGGATATTGAACAGATTTTCGAAGGATATAGGAGCCATAGATGAGCTTCTGCCTGTTCTTTTGCTGGATACCATTCAGGTGAGTGAACCAATGACGATCTTAACCCTAAGATGGATGGATGAACTTTCTCTTCAATTCTTGGGAGTGTGAAGTGAACTATATCCTTCTTAAGAGTACTGTTGCATGTCTTTGGTAGTCAATGTGAAAAAGGCATTGAATTGTTGAAAATTTGTGGATTGTCTTCCACTGAAATTTAATCACGTTTTTTTCAGATAGGTATAACAGTGACTGCTGTCTCCATAATACTGGCATGCATCAATCCATGGATGATGATTCCAACATTCATTATATTGATACTTTTCTACGTCTACAAACAATACTATATCAAAACCAGTAGGAGTGTCAAACGCATAGAGGGTACAGGTGCGTTTAAACTTCTTCTAAAGACGACAAAACCACTCAAAGAGCTTTTTCTTTCAGTCAGGAGCCCGATATTTTCTCATTTGGCAGCGTCACTTCAAGGTCTGACCACCATAAGAGCTTTTGAATGTCAGGAGGTGTTAACTGAAGAATTCGATAATCATCAGAATTTGAACACTGCCACTTATTATCTATTTCTGTCATGCAACCGAGCTTTTGGACTTCTTCTGGATTTGAACTGTATAGTTTATGTCGCCATAGTTACAATTTCGACGTTCTTTACTGGTGAGTAGCAGTTGCTCTACACTCTAGTACCAAAACTGTTGTTGCAAAGAAAATACTCTTCCAATAGTAGAGAGGGTTTTGCCAAGAGGTTCGAGTCTTAAGTATTTCATTCAGGATCCACAGTTACCGGACAGGAGCTAGTTCAGCTGTACTAATCTCTACACGATTTATATTTCAGCCTCCGTAGGAGGAAATGTTGGTTTGGCCATCACCCAAGCGATGGGTTTGACCGGCAGAATGCAATGGGGAGTCAGACAGTGGAGCGAGACCGAAAATCAAATGACATCCGTGGAAAGGGTATTGGAATACAGTAAACTAGAACCCGAACCAGATAAAGACGAGAAGCCACCGAAGGATTGGCCAGTAAAAGGATCGATAGAATTCAAATCTATCTCCATGAGATACGCACCGGGAGAACCCGAGATTCTGAAGAATCTCAGCTTCTTCATAGAAGCTAGAGCGAAGATAGGAATCGTGGGAAGAACTGGAGCTGGTAAATCGTCGATAACATCGGTACTTTTCAGATTGACCCCATTTGAAGGCGACGTACTGATTGACGGGTTGAACACAGGGGATATTTCGCTTGAGAGTATGAGGTCCAAAATTTCCATTATACCCCAAGAACCTTTCCTGTTTTCGGGAACGCTGCGTGAAAACCTGGATCCTTTCGGAGAGTACGACGACGAAGTTCTCTGGAATGCACTTAAAGAAGTCGAACTGAAGAACCCCATAGCTGAAAGCCCTTACGGGTTGAATTATCCGATATCAGAGGGTGGTAACAACTTCAGTGTGGGTCAGAGGCAGTTGATTTGTCTCGCTAGAGCTGTGGTTAGGAAGAACAAGATTTTGATAATGGACGAGGCAACAGCTAATGTAGATCCAAAAACTGACGAGCTGATACAGACTACCATCAAAACGAATTTCGAGCAGTGCACGGTGTTGACGATTGCTCACCGTCTGCATACTATTATGGGTTCTGATAAGGTGCTGGTTATGGACTCGGGAAGATTGGCCGAATTTGATCATCCGCATACGCTGTTGAAGGATACTGGTGGAATATTCTACAATTTGGTCATGGAGACTGGTAAAGGTATCTCTGATAACTTGAAGGCGTTAGCGAAGGAGGTAAGTGGTTCAAATTCGCTTGAATTTTACATGGTTCTGGTCACGCTATCTGGCCAAAATTTTGCATGTAGTTTTAAAACGTCATTCTCTATCTGAATGCGAAATGTCATTTTGGTCGAATCTGTAGTTTTGAAAACAATTTTGTCCATTATCGAACTTAACCAAATTCGATATTCGAATTGAAAAAATCATGTATAAGACAAAGACAAGCCCTGTAATTTCTTGATTATGTTTTCTCCATTCCAGAATTATGACAGAAAAAATTCTTTATTATGAGACAACGTTCAGAAGATACAGCATAGGATACAAAGTTCCTTCTAGTGATAATTTTAAGTTGAACTATATTTATATTTCATCTGGCAACTTATGAGATTGTTTTTATATTAAAAAAATCGAAAAGGAAATGATGTTTAATTTAATGTGTAAGTTATACAAGAGATCCCTTGGAGAGCAGAATGGACTGCTGTACCAATTCTTATCATCAGGAGAATTTGAGAAAAATAATGTATTTATGGGATAGAAACAAATAACATGAAGTAAACACTGAAGGAATGGTACTTAGGGCTTGTTCGGACTAGGCATAGAAATCATAATATATATACTTACTCTAGAATGCTAATTCCTTCTAGTTCCGCAGCGAAAAACGTGCCGCATAGGCAAATGATTCACAATGTGCGCATGCTCACCATTTGCTCACCATTAGGAAATTTCACGTAGAACGATGCCAAGTCCCTAAATGTTTTGTCGGTTCTATTTTAAGTTCAATATAATTAAACAATAAAAATATTCCATTGAGTAAAAAACTTATTTTATAGCTCATGCGCGACTTCCTACGACTATTAGACACATTAATATCATAAGTGAATTGCAATATTTGTGGAATAATTGGTGAGAAAATTAGAGCAGTAATGTAGTAGGTTTCACTAAATAGATATAGACCGTGCAACACCGCTTCTTCTTTCTCATGGCAAATGACTTTGAAATGACCTTAGTGAAAGTCTAGGCAGGAACGGGTCAGTGTCAGTCTGCAGCCACAGTTTAGTTTACTGCATAGACAAACTAGTTTACTGGTGCTTAACTGTTATTTTCGTGTTTGATGTTCTTCGTGTGCATTTTGCTTTTTTTGTGTGTTGTGTTCGATTTGGATTTTGTCGTATCCGATAAACAATGAACTGTATAGTGTTGTGGTGTCCTTATCTTGACCTGTTCATTTCCCACTTAAGTATGTAAACTATGTGCACCTTTTCATTCATATAAACTGTTAAAAATTGAGATGAATGAGATTGGTTCTTTATATAGCAAAAGAACGCAATTCATTATGAAAAATCATGAAATCTTGTGAGTAACCCATCTTTTAATGGATAATTCGAACTCGAAAATAAAATATGTTGAAGTA
Source organism: Adalia decempunctata (assembly GCA_951802165.1). NCBI lineage: Eukaryota > Metazoa > Arthropoda > Insecta > Coleoptera > Coccinellidae > Adalia > Adalia decempunctata. The sequence continues at coordinate 22,514,739 of OX637696.1, read as the reverse complement.
AAACTTTGCAGTTTCATTCAGATAAAAGATTGATTTTGGAATATACTCGGAACTCAAAAAGACAAATGACTTGAAGAATGAATGTAGGTATCAGAATTCACTCATGAAACGATGCAGAGTAACGCATTGGCAGATGTACAATAAATTTTCATGTTTCCACTGTTTTCAGGAACACCGAAGAATAGAACTGTCCTTAATGGATATATTAGTATATTTTGCTCATTTGATGTTTTTTTCTGTACTTTACCTAAAGATTCGTTGTTTGTTAACCAGGATTTGGTCCTTGAATTAATTTTTATACCGAAACCGGGTTTTTTCAACGCCTGAAGAGGTTTTGGAATAATGAAAGATTTTCAGCTTATCTTCCAGTCGCTGATGATTCCAAATTTACCATTCAAATAGCTGTTGAAAATTATCAATATGTTCAAAACAACTAATAAGTATCGAATACTAATTATGAATTGATTAAATCCAACTGCAACAATAACAGCATGAAATTTTATTGAAGCCGACCCTGTTCAGAAACAACCTGATGGTATTGTGGACCACACTGAAATTTTTACAACACTTCGGTCCAATTGATTTAGCATTCTAGAGTAAGTATATATATTATGATTTCTATAGGACTAGGCCAGTAGATTGGTCGAGTAGCGAATGAATTTGTAATTTCCCGTATGCGAACGCCAGCAATCGAGTCGAGTAGAGTCACAGGATGATGTACCTACTACCTTATACTGTTTAAGAGTCTTTGATACTGTAGTAGAGTAGTCAGTAGGCGAATCGACTCTCCACTCGACTAAAATACTGGCCTAGTCCGAACAAGCCTTTACGGTTGGTCTGACTTGGAGAGATGTATCTGCTGGTTTTCTGCCTGGTGTATTGAACAGCCTTCCTTGTGACATAACGAATTCACTTTTTAGATAAGAAACTAACAGGTTCTGGGCTGGGGAAGAATGTGAGGTAAACTCTGTTAGTATGGCGAACAAGGCCGTGTAAAACGAAGAGAGATAGCGAACTGATGTCTGATGGCGCTGCATGTGGTCGTTGATAACAAGTAGCAGAACTGTGTTAAAAACAGGTAGTTTTGTGGGTTTCTGGGTGATTGCTTCAGACCACAGATTCGAAGAATGTGGGTAAATCATAGAGCTGGGTCTTCTTTGTTACCGACGAAGTCCATTCGCAGTATGAACTTTGTTGTATCAGAAATAAAAATATGAACTTTGAACAATATGAAAAAAATCTGTCAATAATTCGTCATCATTATATAAGGTACTGGATCTTCACAAAATTCTTCATGTAGCCTTAATAGGCCATTTTTCAATGATCAGAAAAAATCGAGCTTAGCATATATCATATATTTCAGTAAAACCAGCGCTCAAAAAGTGTATCGACAATGCTTTTCCAATGCTCTGATGAGTAATATCATTGCGGAGAAGGACTCAAGAGAGTTTTTGAACTGTTTGTAATAATACTAAGCAGATGTTCATAAATTGAAACCAGATTATTAGGAAGTGATTTATTAAGTATAAAGACTGCATAAAAATGTTTCATAAAAATATATATCATTCTTGATGATTTTTCTTATCACTTCAATCTGCAGACTTCATGTATACCTGAAAAAATAATTCATTAGGATGCGAAAATATATACCGTTTTCGCTGACTTTAAGAGTACACGGTATTTGTGATAAGAAACAAAGAAGATCGGTGAATTTCCTATTCAAAGCATAGTACTTTTCATACAGTGTTCCTTAGAGCTTAGAGTCACACACGACGAGAGCAGATTCATCGCATAATTTCAAGAAAAACAGTCTCATAAACGTTTTGTTCTCCGGTTCTCGAGATGAGAGTTTTAACATTTGAATTTGTTCAAGTTTTTTTTTCATTGTATCTGCAGTTGACAAGATATTCGACTGAAATCTGGCATAGATATGGCAATTTAAAGTTTCCATCATGAGACATGCCAATTTCGATTGCTAATCTACATGGTGATATTTTTTTGTTTCTGGAACTCTGTCCTCCGGAATTTTCTGTTGTTCACCTACTGTTAGTTTGAGGAATCGCGAAAAGAAGCTTTGTTGTTATATCAAAAACAAAATGATTTCTTGTAGTTTTGTCATACCTGCTACCGATTCTAAGAAAAATCAAAATTGTCATATCTGGCGGGTCATGACTGAAGTCCTCATCCAATCCATCTGTTTTCATTATTTTCGATCTAATACTCCCTAGTATTCGAAAAAGAAACGTTTGTAGTCTCAGGTCATAAGACTTATTTTTCTCAAAATTATGCAAGAAATATCCCATTTTCGTTTTTGCCTCCAACGCAAGGACACCCTGCATATTGAAGTACAGTGAATGTATATATTCTCCATTCACTTTTATAATGTATCCCGGTTGGCCATGAAATTCTGACACATTTCATCGCGTATATTTTGAAAATGTTAGGTAATAGTCATTTTCCTTTCAGATAAATAAGCAACATGGTTCTTTCTACATAGAGGTCATAGTAATTATATATTTATCAAAATGTTTATTTACTTTGGGAAAATAATGAAATGGAGAAAATATTATGTGAACTCAATAATTCCAAAGACCTGACGAATGTCGAAGAAACTTTTTTCTCTGTTGATACTGGAAATATTTCACGTATATAAACATGGTTGGAAGATTCAGTTATGCTATTTTCTTGTACGGAAATCAAGAATCGAGTGTTGAAATTTCACTGAAAAATAATGGACAGAATAGTCTGTTACTTTGTGATAGTTCATTCGAAAAAAGAATGAAAGTACTCGAATAACCCGACAGAAAACGAACAGTTGAATTCCCTGCTTTTCAAAATTCTTAAGAAATAAGTCTACAGTAGACATTTAAATACCTTTTTGCACAACTTGAAACACTCCAGTATGAAAACGTAGTAGTACTACGAAACCTGTGTCACAATTAAACCTTAAAAAAACCAAGTCCAATTTCGAAGTTAAAAAGAGTAAATAGAAATAAGCACTGGCAACGTCTCTGAAAATTATTTTTCATTTCACGAGTACCAACCTGCATCAGTTTCAAGTAAAAAAAAACTCGATAAACCTAAATCGTGGCCAACCGGGATACATTATGGAATTAAATGGAGTATAAAAGTTGAGCGATACGACATCTGGTGACAGGAATTTTGACAGATGGTCATTACTTGACATATGTCTTGTGCATTTCATTAATAAAATTTATGATTATAACAGCTTTCATATTCCTAATGAAGTCGTGGATAGGTTACTCACATTTTTGGCAATATTCCTTAGATTTTTGGAGGATACATTTCCTGTCGCTTCTACAAGTTCATGCAAAAGTCCGGACTCTTTCTGCAACAAATGATGAGGCTCATCGTAATCTGATACAGTGCCATTGCTCATCAGCAGAATTTTGTCCGAATCCATTATAGTGTGCAGTCTGTGCGCTATCGTTAGAACAGTGCAGTCACTGAACTTTGTTCTTATTGTTTTCTGGATCAAGGCGTCTGTCTGTGGATCCACATTAGCTGTTGCTTCATCGAGTACCAAAATTTTATTCTTCCTGATCAAGGCCCTGGCTAGGCATACCAGTTGCCTTTGACCGACGCTGAAATTGGCACCTCCTTCACTTATTTGGGAATTCAGACCGTTTCCTAAATCAGCTATAGCATCTTTCAATTCCACCTGTTCCAGAGCACTCCACAATATTTCATCTGAATACTCATTGAAAGGATCTAGATTCTTTCTCATCGTTCCAGAAAACAGCACAGGTTCCTGAGGAATTATCGAAATTTTAGTCCTGACTCTCTCAAGAGGCATCCTTGTGATGTCCAACCCATCTATAATAATACCTCCTTCCAATTCGTACAATTGAAACAAGGACGAAATGATAGATGATTTACCAGCCCCCGTTCTACCAACAATACCAATCTTATGCATTGGTTCTACCACAAAGCATAGATTCTTCAGTACGGGTGGGTCTTGAGTGTTGTATCTCAAGAAAACGTTTTTGAATTCTATGCTTCCTTTTGATGGCCAGTCTACAGGTATGTTGTTAGAGGAAGTTTTTTCTGGCTCTGTATCTATTTTCGTGTATTCGAGGATTCTTTCTACGGAAGTCATTTGGTTCTCTAACTCACTCCACTGTCTCATCCCCCATTGGAGGAAGATCAGAAGGCCAACAAATTGGTTGAATATCAGTCCGACGTCTCCACCATAAATATCTGCGAATAGGTTAGAAATATATTATTATTATTTGAACTGGGGTCGTTATGGCTCAGTTAGCCTTCCGGGAACTGCGACCACAAAGATCATTTGTTCTCTACTGTTAACTTTGATGCACTTTTCGCAAGCTCATCGACTTTTTCATTTCCGTCAACACCACAATGCCCTGGCACCCATTGTTGGCATTGTTAGACATATAACTTCGAAAGAAGTAGAAATTTCAACGAAAATTCAATACCAATGTGAGTACTTTGACATTATTACGAGTATGTTGAAATTCACAAAACACTGATTCTGTACAAAAAAGGGCAATTCGTCTCGTCGGCGATGCAGTCTCTTCGAGAATAACCCGTCAAGTTAAGTCTTCACATCCCTTCGTGGTCACTTTGGAGACCTGCAGAACATCTCTCTTCAAAGACTCGTTCATCCAACGAACAGCGAGGCTTTGGAACACATTGCCTAGGGAGGTGTTCCTCGAGACATATAACCTCCCGAAATTCAAGAAGAACACCAATTCCTACCTGCTTGCCCTTGGTTCTCAGGATGTTCTCTGAACATTACAGGATATTCCTTTCCGTGAGAAACACAACATGAAAAAAGTAAAATGGATTTCATAAAAGCAATTTCATGACGGAAGTGGTTATCACTGCCGGAGGCATTTTTCCGTTCCCTATACAGTCAGCGCGACAGGTTGCTCTCACCGTATAGGAAACGGAATGCACAATGGAACTCCGTTTCCTAGCAGATATGCGCGATGTGCTCACTGTCCTGTTATAGTCTTCTGGGTGCCGATGGGACAAATTGCAAATTATTAATAAAGTTTTCTTACTTTCTGTATAGCTTCATTAGGTATTATTTTTTTCGGCAACCGTCCGGGAAGTACCCACTTCCCGGACGCTTTTTCTTTGAGAAAGTAACATTTCCCGGCCTAGTCCGGAAAGTACGTACTTTCCGGACTAGGCCGGAAAAACTCACGTCGTTTTTGTCATTGTGATGATCATCACAATAGCAACGAAATAACGGATGACATTTCTGTTCTGTTCAATTTAAATAATAATCAAAATATATAATAAAGAAATGTGTCGTCTCTGTATAGCTTTATCAGGTAGAGTCTTCCACATTTTTCCTCTGTGAACATTTTTGTAGTCGCGGTTTTTTTTTTCATCAAACCTCTCGTAAGTCGACCATATTTCCATATGAGAAAACATAATTGTCTAACAACATAAACATGACTGAAAATCGCCTTTTTTCAAAGTATTAATACCCTCCCGAATTTTTCAGAATCGGTTGATACAACCATATGAAGTATGAAAATGCAATTGTCCGACAAAAAAATGTGGCGATTTCCTTGTCCGGCAAATGGAAAACGAAGATTTTTTGGGATAAAAAATTATGAATAATGTCTTTTTTTTTCTTATTCTCTCTCCACCCTGAAAATACAATGTAGTGCACAAGTTGTCCGACAAAAAAAATGTGGCGATCATTCAAAAATTGGAGAATTCACTGCTCTAATTTGGTTATGAATAGACTATATGCATTTACTGGATGTAACTTTGCTCATGTTACGAATAAACATTCGATTTTTTGAGGGCCCTTTAAGAAGGATGTGCGGAATTGCTGAATACTATCATCTAGTTGTCCGACGAATAAAGTTCGGCAATTTCAGTTGTTGCCGATATAATATTGCTAGTGGTGATGGAGTGTTTTTTGTGCAGACATTTAAAAAATATCCGTGGCTTTAAAACGAAAAAGGAGGAAGTGACATCCTTAAACTGTGCAAAATATTCTTGGCATCAAGAGAACATCATAATCACAAATATAAAGATGTCATTCTACCTGACGGAAAGTACGTACTTTCCGGACTAGGCCGGAAAAACTCACGTCGTTTTTGTCATTGTGATGATCATCACAATAGCAACGAAATAACGGATGACATTTCTGTTCTGTTCAATTTAAATAATAATCAAAATGTATAATAAAGAAATGTGTCGTCTCATTGATTTGTAATTCTACACGGTTGCCGAAAAAATATTGTACGCAACACGCCCGAAAATTTTTTTGGACTCACAGACTTCCAGGACTCGCCTCCGGCTCGTCCTAGAATTTTGTCTATTCGTCCAAATAAACCCTATTTTCCGTTACGTAAATTACTATTGTAGTCGCGGTTTTTTTTTTCAGCAAACCTCTCGTAAGTCGACCATATTTTCATTTTTTTTAATCATACCTACTCTTTTTTTGTAAAATGCAATCATAAAAACAATCTGGGAAGAATGAGAAAACATGATTGTCTACCAATATAAACATGACTGAAAATCGCATTTTTTAAATTATTAATACACTCCTGATTTTTTCAGGATCGGTTTTTATAACCATATGAAATATGACAATGCAATTGTCCGACAAAAAAAATGTTGATGTTTTCTTGTCCGACAGATGAAAATCGACGATTTTTTTGAGTTTTTAAATTCATTAGTATTTGAATTTTTATTTTAGACAGATTCGTTTCATAGAAAAAACAACTGTCCACCATATAAAATGCGGCAAATCCTTAGTCTAGTTGAATATAATGGTTTTGTTTCAGAATCTATTTTCGATTATTATTGAAATGAAACTTTTGATTTCGATTGAAAGTGTATAATTCAAATTGTTTACTGACATTTTTATTCAAATCTAAAAAAAAACAATGAAAATACTCCTTCCTCACATTGAATTCATTGTAACAAGACGAATGGTATCCAGTAAAAGTATCACACCAATCGTCAGGTAGAATGACATCTTTATATTTGTGATTATGATGTTCTCTTGATGCCAAGAATATTTTGCACAGTTTAAGGATGTCACTTCCTCCTTTTTCGTTTTAAAGCCATGGATATTTTTTAAATGTCTGCACAAAAAACACTCCATCACCACTAGCAATATTATATCGGCAACAACTGAAATTGCCGAACTTTATTCGTCGGACAACTAGATGATAGTATTCAGCAATTCCGCACATCCTTCTTAAAGGGCCCTCAAAAAATCGAATGTTTATTCGTAACATGAGCAAAGTTACATCCAGTAAATGCATATAGTCTATTCATAACCAAATTAGAGCAGTGAATTCTCCAATTTTTGAATGATCGCCACATTTTTTTTGTCGGACAACTTGTGCACTACATTGTATTTTCAGGGTGGAGAGAGAATAAGAAAAAAAAAGACATTATTCATAATTTTTTATCCCAAAAAATCTTCGTTTTCCATTTGCCGGACAAGGAAATTGCCACATTTTTTTGTCGGACAATTGCATTTTCATACTTCATATGGTTGTATCAACCGATTCTGAAAAATTCGGAAGGGTATTAATACTTTGAAAAAAGGCGATTTTCAGTCATGTTTAGGTATGTTGTTAGACAATTATGTTTTCTCATTTCTCCCAGATTGTTTTTATGATTGCATTTTACAAAAAAGAGCATGTTTGATTCAAGAAAAATGAAAATATGGTCGACTTACGAGAGGTTTGATGAAAAAAAAAACCGCGACTACAAAAATGTTCACAGAGGAAAAATGTGGAAGACTCTACCTAATAAAGCTATACAGAAAGTAAGAAAACTTCATTAATAATTTGCAATTTGTCCCATCGGCACCCAGAAGACTATAACAGGACATTGAGCACATCGCGCATATCTGCTAGGAGTTCCATTGTGCATTCCGTTTCCTATACGGTGAGAGCGACCTGTCGCGCCGACTGTATAGGGAACGGAAAAATGACTCTCGGAGCAGGTTCCTAGTCAAACCAAGCAGAGCGTTTATTTGGATCAAGAAGAGCATAGGTGACAAAGCTGAGCCCTGAGGAACACCCCTCTTCAAACTGGAATTGACGCCATCTACGACAACGTGAATGCTTCATTCATACTCTGCTTACTGTGGCGAACTTTTCTTGAGCACTAGTGAGTTTGGGGAAGACTACAAGGTGAGACCGCCTTGGTTGCTTGGTTGCTCAGGGTGTAATCATTCAGAGAAAGCATAAGAAATTGACATTGAAAAGATAGAATTGATTGAAATACTCACTTTCGGAGAAGAATATCAGAATATAAGTAGAAAGTGTCACAAAAGACACACAAATAACATCCAACCAATATCCAAAACATCTGTTGGAAGCGAGGAACAAAAACCAAGCGCAACTGTGTCGGTCCTGTATTGAATCAAACTCTTTCTTTAGTAGTTCCTGCGCATTGAAGGCTCTGATCGTAGACAACCCAGAAACTGATGTATTTGTATGACTGTATACTGGAGATCTAGCTGGAAAACCAAGAAAATGCAGATTTCGTATAGAGATTATTGAAAAAATACTTACTTATGCTCTCGATGCGTTTAATATTTCTGCTTGTCACTATATAAAACATTCTACAGATGTATAGAATTATGATCAAGAAAATACAGGGAATCAACAACCATACTTCGACGAATACTGATATAACAATGGTTCCAATCAGTGCAACAATGATCTGAAATCGAAAAATTACTCAATTGAACAATTTACTTTACACAACAACATCTTAGGTAGGTACTTACAGCCACCACGTCATACAATATAAAAGGAATATATTCATCCACAATTCCCATATCTTTAGAGAATCTATTTAAAATTCGCCCTGCTGGGTTGGTATCAAAGAAGTTCATCTTTCCTTGTATCAATCTTCCAACCACGGTATTATGTAAATTGATAGAGGCTTTAGTGAAGAAACCTACAAAACTCAGGCAGTATATCAAGCTGCACACAATTGTTCCTATCGTTATTCCAGAGTATGTATAAATGATATTTGTCCTCGATATTTCCAAAGTTCCATTCAAGGCTTTCGCATTTTGTTCCATGTTCACCCTGAAAATGTTCATTGTTCATTACGAAAACTAAGATTGGAGAAAAGTAAGTACCAAGTTCTGACGAAGAAATCTCCTCCATATTCGAAACACCTGGTCATGAGCATGAAAAGGACTAAAGCAATAATCACTTTCAAACTACCTCCAGCTCGTATAAAGTTGAAGTATGTGGATGGTTTTATATTTCCTTCAGTCAACTGTTCCTTGGTCATCTCCGGTTCTTCGTCGATTTCCTCTATGCTTTGTAGTACTGAGCCCTGCTTGGAAGTTCTCCTGGACACAATCCGTTTCTCTTCATCTTCCTCCGCGTGGCTCTTCAGGAGTTCCCCAAAGTTCAATTTGGAATTTTGGAGCTCTTCAAAGGTTCCCGTTTTCTCTACAGTTCCATTATTCATTACTATAATCAGATCAGTGCTTTTTAAATACTGTATTTGGTGCGTTACTAATACTCTCAGTTTGTCATGTAAAAAGATTTTGATGCAATCTTGGTACAAACTTCTTCCAACGTTTGCATCGACGGCTGATAAGGGATCATCTAGAACGTATATGTCTGCCTTTCTATAAATACATCTTGCAAGATTGATCCTTGCTCTCTGTCCACCACTGAGACCAGTCCCTCTGTCCCCCACCAAAGTTTTATCTCCATATGGCAGAAGAAGAAAATCTGATTTCAAACAGCAAACCCTGACTACTTCTGTATATCTCCTTTTATCGTATGGTTCTCCGAATAAAATGTTCTCACGTACGCTACCATAAAAAAGCCATGGTTCTTGAGAAGCATACGAAATAATTCCATTTATTTCAGAAGCACCTTTGGTTAACTGGATTTCTTTAAGAATTACACTAACTAAACTACTCTTTCCACTTCCAACTGGTCCAATCACAGCCACTAGTTGATTAGAGGTCAATTCAAGATTCATATCACATAAAGTATCATCATTCGCCTCTGCTGCCCATTTTGCTGAGAGATCTTTGAATACTATTTTCGGTACTGAGGTTTTGTTGGAAACATGATTCGTAACTTCTATATTGTCAGATTGTTTGGTAGCTTCGTATCCGTTAATTAGTTTATTCTCGTTTTTGGTTTCTTTCAATTCTTTTATTTCTTCCAGATTCAAGAAGTTGTTTATTCTTCTTATGGATATATTGATTTCAGCTATATTTGAGCAAGCTAGAGAGAACATTATAGTTACTGTAGGACGAATGGTGTTATAGATTGCGGTAATCAAAAATACTTTTTCCGCAGAAATATAATTTCCTAGTAGTACGTAACCTAAGAGACTTATGAATATAGCTGTTCTAGTTAGGAACATTTCGAAGGAATACAGCATACCCATCAAAAAAGCATGGACCCTTATTGTAGACATTTCTTTTCTGAAAATAATATCAGTCATGAGGACAACAGAGCATCAAATAAGAAGATTGGGATGATGAACTAATCAATCAATGAAATAAAATAGAATATAAACTAAAGAGTTGCATTACCTTCTTGCAAAAGCTATAAGTTTAGCGAAAGGTTTCTCCCAGCAATACATTTTTATGACTTGCATGCCACTTATCAGTTCATTCATTAGTTTAACCCTTTCGTCGGTTCTCAAGGCTGTTTTATGTCTCAAAGCTGATGTACGTTTACCAACATAAACTGGAATAAAGAATATTTTAAAGTGTTGTATTTCAAAACATTGATAATAGAAGACAAAATCTATATCCTATACATCTTATTACTACACTGCGCAAAAAAATTAACGCACATTATGGAAATCTCAAATTTATTCTACAACAGAATTATGCATGCATATGTTATCCACTTTCAACGTTTTTCTTCAATACAGATGTTTTCTCCCAGCAGGAATAAAAAAAGATGATATTATCAGATTTTGAATGTATTGGCTCCATTCTAAAATCAGTTGTTCTCGATCAATTCTAGTGATCAATAGTTTTTCTTTCGTTTGATTTTCTACACTCGATCGCTATGCAACGCGAAACACGCAATTTGACCCAAGAGAAATGTGCCCAAGCGGTAGTTTTGCGAGAAGAAGGGTGGACATACACAAGAATTGCAGAAAAGTTTGGAGTTTCCCATACAAGTGTGTCCAGAATATTGCGGCGATTCAGGGAGACAGGTATGAATGTCCGAAGACCAGGACAGGGTAGACCACTGGTAACAACTGCCATTCAAGAACGTCACTTGAGAGTTTCTTCGTTGAGACAACGGTTTGCAACCGCTCGCCTCCTTCAAAATCAGCTTGAGCAAACTCATGAGATGCAAATTAGCACTCAGACAATAAGAAATCGCCAAAGAGAATATGATTTAAGGCCTCGTGTCGCGGCAAGAAGCCCATCGAAGGGCGCGTTTGGATTTTGCGAGAGAGCATATCCATTGGGAAGAGGCCGATTGGTAAAGAGTTCTCTTCACAGATGAGTCTAGATTCTGCCTCTACCATTGTGATCGACGTTCCCTTATATACAGACGTCCACATGAAAGATATGCTCAGTGCAATTTCCTGAATACTAGTGGTTTCGGGGGAGGATCGATTATGGTATGGGGTGGAATATCTTTGACTGCTCTCACAGACCTAGTGGTCGTTGATAATGGAGCTATGAATGCTGATAAGTATATAAGGAACATTCTTGAAGAGCATGTAGTGCCATTTGCCCCATACATTGGTGAAAATTTCATTTTTATGGACGATAATGCCAGACCCCATCGTGCGCGCATCGTTCAGGAGTACCTTGAAGAGGTTGAAGTCTCTCGAATGGAATGGCCAGCAAGAAGTCCAGATCTCAATCCGATTGAGCAGGTTTGGGACAACCTCAATAGAAGGCTGAGAAGTTCAGAAAATCATGCAGCTACTCTTAATGACTTAGGAATCCAACTCGGAGAAATCTTGGAAGGATTAGATCAGAACATTTTAAGATCACTCATTTTGAGTATGAACCGTCGTTGCCGAGCTGTAATTAACGCAAGGGGTGGAAATACCAAGTATTAAATCACTTATCAGCATTTCAGTATTTTGAAAATTGTACATTTCCCTTCTTTCACATAAGATTCGGTGAAATCCTGAATTTTTCTTCCATTTAATGTGTCTTGTTTCGTTCAAAACCTTCCCGAGAGAACATAAAAAATAAGTTATAAAGTCAATGTAGAGTTAACTTTCATTAAAATTGAGATTTTCAGAATGTGCGTTAATTTTTTTGCGCAGTGTATTATTTTGACCCGGCGTCGTATGATCCATTTTACTATTGTTTTGGTAGCTCATTAAATTTATTCCAATAAATTTAGCCAAATGGAGATGGTCTCTTCTATAAATAGAGATTAAAATAGGAAATACTTACTCACTTTGTAATGGAATGAACAAAAGCAGAAAAACCACACCGAATACTGCAGAAATTCCAATTTCGCTGTAAAGCATATAGAGACCCACACCTGCTTGAACGGGGGATATCACGATGTAATCAATATTATCCATCCCCTGTTCAAATTTTGTCACATCGTTGGACAGTAAATTTACTATCTGTCCCATCGTTGTCTTGGCCATAGCATTTTTATCAAGTCTTAGAGATTTCCTGTAGATCAGAGTACTGCAACATATCCGCATCTTCATGGAAACCAGCATTTTAATCATCATGGCAGGATGGAAAGTGAGGTTAACGATAAGGTAGGTCGAGCAAATTATAGCTGCATAGATGCAGGCGTCTGATTGGGAGATTCTGGTTTGGTTTTTCTCGAAATATGCAACTAGCTTTCCTATGGCTACAGGAACTACAGTTCTGGAAAGAAAAATATAATTCCGTGAATTATGAAATTATCACAATCCTATTATTAAGTGAAGAATAGGCAAATTGCAAATCTCGAAATTCAGAATTTTCAATAAAAAAGTTTGGATTTCATGATGCCACGGATACTTTTGATGCTATAGATTTCATGAAATGCTGCAGCAATAATATTCATTTCTGCTTCTGATTTTATACATAATACTTTCAAATTTTGAGATACCAAGCAGTCAATGGACAGAATGAATTTTTTAATTTGGGGGCACGGCAGTGGCCCCGCCAAGTCGAGCGCGAAGCAAACACTGCCGTACTATCTTTACCCGAACCATTTCGCCGCATTTTCAAGCCCCTATTTGAGAACCTCCGGATGAGACCAGAACGCCGAAATTTTCGTCATCCAGTAAGCTATAATCACGTACTCAAAATCCAAAATTTCAAGTGTGTAGGTCATTTAGTTCCGAAGTTACGCGAAAGCAAAGTTTCGCATTTTCGACCCTAATTCACTCATGATCATCAAAATAGAACTAGTACTTCCCATAAACTCAGAGAGCTGAAATTTGGTACATAGTTAGGGTTTAATAGCCACATATAGGGAAAATTATAAAAACTAGGATAATCGAAAATCTGTTGGCACGTCACGTGAGCTCACGTGCTATCACGTCATCTTCGCAAAATGTGCAACCACAATAATGTATGGAAGTTTATGCGCTTGGAAACACATTGTTATCATACTCAATATGTGAATATCGACTTTAGAATATAAATTGAAAAAAAATAATAATCGGGTCATCAGTCTTATACACAGTGATATTTTTACTGTCTCATTTATTGTTCAAGGAAACGATAGGTTTTCGAAAGCTAGGTCGGAACAATAAATGAGACAGTAAAAATTATCACTGTGTATAAGACTGATGACCCGATTATTATCCTTTTTTCAATTGTTATCATTTCACGCATTCACGAATAAGTTAGCATCTGCTGTCACTTGATAGCACACCAGAACTACCTGCAAATTTACATTTTCGAACCGTAAGTGATATCACGTCGGATATTTTGTGAAGTGATTGATGAAGTGAAAATGGATGAAAATTTGATCGAACTTGTCAGGCTTCATGAAGTGATCTATGATAATTCTTCATCAGAGTACAGGGATCAGAATGTACGACAACAAGCTTGGGTGCTGGGTGCTCATTCAACAATTGTTGTACTATTTGAGGTAATCCTCCCACTTCTTCTCTTCGTGTATTTATTTGGTGAATCAAATCTCTTCTATCAGAATCACCAGCAACTGTAATAGCAGTTATGTTCTCTACCTATATCTTCTTCCCATTCCGTCTGTGTTTCGCTCTGCATCACTGGACACTGAATATGAAAATGCTATGAAATTTATGTGCAATATAGAACGTCTATTGCTCTTCAGAAAAAACATCATCAGATGGGTCTGCGGTGGTTAGATTGGGAGAGAAAAAATTGAATCCGAAAAAGAATCGGGTAAGAGATGGGCTATATGGACAAGTTTGGTATCAAACTATAGGTTTTCGAGGATGCTGAAATCAATAAAAAATAATCGGAGGCTCTATCTACCATAGTTCAAAACCGAAAAAAAATAAAGATTTGTAATAAAAAAACTACTCTTAAAAAAAAGTGTCAATTAAGAAAATCTAATAAAATAGATCAATATGCCCACGTTTCTACAAAAAGAAGTGAAATCCCACCAAAAACATTCTGTAAAAACTAGCCAAGTCTTGATGGAGCTGCTTATTTATCTCTAAAAAGTAATGAAATCTAGAAAAAGTCGAGCCAAGTTTAAGGCTCCTTAATGCGATTTCTTTATTATTATAGTTAATGTTGTGTGACTTGGTCGTTGAAGGGTACACAAGGGTACAAAACCAGGTGCTCCATGACACCATTGCACCAATCTGTCGCCAGAAACGCAACCCATTGACGATGAAAAATTGCCCCTTGGAAAACGTTCATTCAATTGTAGGCTTGATAAAGCTGCGTATTCAATAATACGAGCCTGAAACAAACAGTGTAAAAAATTATTTCCAGTACAGAGGGACTTCTAATCATTGATAGAAGACCGTCTGTACGTCTATTTTATTTTAGATCGGTGGTCGATTTGACGCTCCAAAAAGAAGGGAGCAGAAGTCAGCATTGTCAATGCTGAATGCATATGTGTTGCACAATCAACAACAGCCTAAAATGAGACACTATAGCGTCCAATTACCAATACCAGCATGGGCTATTATCTCGCTTAATAAACATTGGTAGTTACAATAGATATAGCATTACGTGTAAACAAAATTGACTTGTACCCACTAACGTATAAGAATGTTCAACGGCCAAGTCACACAACATTAACTATAATAATAGAGTAATCGCATTAAGGAGCCTTAAACTTGGCTCGACTTTTTCTAGATTTCATTACTTTTTAGAGATAAATAAGCAGCTCCATCAAGACTTGGCTAGTTTTTACAGAATGTTTTTGGTGGGATTGTATTTATATTTTCATACATCTTTTTTTATGTATTTAAGTGAATTCGAGTACAAATAAATTTTCAGAAAATACCGAAATACAGTAAACTTAAATATGCGGAGAAATATTATTTTAAGATCAACAATATAAAATGCTATCATTAATGCTGAATGCAGCCCCCACGGCATACAAAATTAGAACAAATACAAACAGTATTTGGATCGAGTACATGAATGATGATTTTCACGAGTGAAAGCTGTTTTGCAAGATGCAATGCAATGTTTTGCTGATTTCGCAAGGAAATCATGAGCAATCTGTATAATAACATGTCATGATCTCCCTCACACTAGAACTTAATTATAAGCATATCATAACTATGTACTTATAATTCTCACAATAAGTACCTCTCAAAAACCAACTGAGTTTACTGACTTCACATGTTAAGATATACAAGGTGTTTCTGAATTGATGCGAGATATTTCAAAGAGTGATTTTTTGTTGAAAAAAGTGTGGTATGTTAAATAAATGTTGGATCGAAAGTCGAAACTCAGGTAGATATCGCGGTTCAGAGATGGCGGATAATGAAATTGTAAGAAAAACCCACGCAACTATATACTTGGATAGAGTAAAATTCAAGGGCGGATATAGCTCTTTTCATAGGAGCGGTAATGATTGCAATTTTAAATCTACGCCCTCGAATTAGAAATTCCAGCCACTTTGGTGGTGATCCGATAAAACATTTTTTTTTCAAAATACGCTAAATTGTCCAACATTATGGAAAATTTTCCGAAATATCATTTTCTCAGATAGCCACCAAAGTTGCTGTATTTACTTACTCGAGGTCGTAATAAGTTCCTTTCTAGGTTTGATACTTCAGGAAATTGTCAACTTTTTGTGGAAAATTTCCGAAAATTTTGTCATTTCTTGATGGCCATTACTCGAAAACAATATTTTATAAAAAATATCTGATTGTATATTCTTAATCTACGACCTCGAATTAGTAAATTCAGCAACTTTTGTGGTGATCCGAGGAAATTTTGCCGAAATATCATTTTCTCAGATAGCCACCAAAGTTACTGTATTCACTAATTCGAGATCGTAGATTACGAATCTGTAATAAGTACCTTTCTAGGTATGATACTTCAGGAAATTTTCAACTTTCTGTAGAAAATTTCTGAAAATTTGGTCATTTTTTGATGGTCATTATTCAAAAACTATATTTCATAAAAGATATCTGATTGCATATTCTTCATCTACGCCCTCGAATTAGTGAATTCAGCAACTTTGGTGGTGATCCGAGGATATTTTTGTCAAAATATGCGAAATTTTCCAACATATTACTCCATTCACTCCATCACATCGGAGGTAATGGTTTCGTTTTCAGGAGTTGGTGCCCCTGATGAAAAGCACAGAACATATGATGAAAAGTCAGTGCGCGCACAGAAAATATCGTTAATGACAAAACGACGTTGCCAGTTTCTTTGTTTACATCATAGTAAAAGTATCACATTTTGCTAGGTTTACAAATTGTATGCAGATTTTTGGCATCTAATGGATATTTGCAGGTGAGTTTTTCGTCGAATATCCAAGATTAACGTATGTTTATTGTTTTTAGCACCATTTTGGAGCGTGAGGATGATTTTCAAGACCAGGACGAATGTTTACATTTCGAGGTTGAAGGGATACACGGGAATTTCGTTGAAAAAGCTGTTATTTGGACAGATATCGCAGTAGATGGATCGGATGGAGCCTCGAGAGGTCGATTAGGATGATATTTTTCAGGTTTTTCAAAAAATTTGGCGATATCTGAGCAAGATTTGCAAAAATTAGGTACTTCACTAATGAGGTGAAACTTAGACCTAATTCTCCTATAAGAAACGCCTTTCAAGGGTCGAGATGGTGAAAAATGTATTCTTTAGATGATGTTTGAACAAACGCAACCGAGTTTTATATCCCAACATTGACTTTAAGAAAGTTATCAACAAAATAAAATTGACATTATTCTTGATTCTTGTAATTACCCATCAATTCATCTTATATCTTTGGGTTGATTTTTTCAATGAATTCTTGATTAGAATCAACAATTGATGTCGTCAAGTCTTGAACTTTCAGTTCAAGAGGATAATAAACATTAAATCTTCACAAGCATGCATATGAAAATTATGTGGAAGCAATGCAATTTTCTTCCATGGCAAAAATAATATATTTCAACAGTGATCTCTTGTACTTTTCATGCAAATAACTAGAAAAGGAATCCTTGCTATCAATTCATATAAACGTTAATTATTTTCGTCCATCACATCTTTTCCAATTCATTCATTTTCCGAATCAATTCACATTCTGAGAAATACGCTTAGAATGTAGAAAGGGCAACATAGTGTTGACTTGGAACATAAAAATATTTTGAAAAACGTCATAACTTCGATACATAGTGGAATGTGTCAAATTTCCAAGGCCAGAGTTGTGATTTTATAATTGTGAATGGAGTATAGGTATGGAAATTTCGCCGAAATATCATTTTCTCAGATAGTCACTGAAGTTACTGTATGCAGTAATTCGAGGTCGCAGATTATAAATCTGTAGTTAATTCCTTTCAAGGTTTGATACTTCAAGGAATTTTCAACTTTTTGTGGAAAATTTAGTCATTTTTTTATAGCCATTACTACAAAACTATTATTCATAAAAAATATCTGATTGCATGTTCTTAATCTACGCCCTCGAATTACTAAAACCAGAAAATTTGGTGGTGATCCGAGAATTTTTTTTCAAATTAGGCGAAATTTTTTAACATTATGGAAATCTGCTTGCTCATTCAAAAGATTTTTTCTGAAATTTTTATGTACGAAGATTTTCAATACCTTGTATTTGTGTTTTACTCGAAATAAAATATCTGCTCTTATGAGCAGCCTGCTATTGCGAAAAGTAGAAATATTTTGATGATGGATTCACATGAATTGACTTACATCAAGAGTAATTCGTCGATTAATTTTATAATTGCTCCTAGAAACGATTCTGCGGCGAACATTTTGAAGAGGGTTTTGTGTAAAGCATACTTTGTAGAATTATTATGCTGTTTTTTCCAATTTTCTTCCGCCTTGTCCCCTAGTAACTTACTGCTATGAGAGTCGTATACTTCGAAAAGGTCTTCTTCCGAGAAGCCCTTTCTATATGTCCGGTAAAATATCGGGAACATGTACCTGGAAAAAAAAATATACAATCAATCGTTTCCAAAAAAATAACAAACTGAATAAAAAATATGAAACAATTAAGGAACCATTTCTGCAAAATGCACTGATAATGAATCTGCTCTCACATTAGCAGATCTAACAGAGTCATGCACATTTGCAAGCCAAAGTTGATATACCTATTCAGCAGAAAGTAGAAACAAAAAGTTCCATTTTATACAAAGCAGAACATTGATATTGAATATTTTCTATTGAATTCGTTCATAAAGTCAATAATTAAATCTTCTGTGAATATCTATACTAATATTATAAAGAGGAAAGATTTGTATTTTTGTTTGTTTGATACGAATAGGCTCAAAAACTACTGGACCGATTTCAAAAATTCTTTCACCCTTTGAAAGCTACATTATCCCTGAGTGACATAGGCTATACTTTTCACCCGAAAAAATTAAGGATACCTACTATAACTTCAATAATTACAAAAAAATCAGCCAAAATCAGCTATTTTCACGTGCGCTGCAAAAACCGTATGACTTACGTGGATACAATGTATGACGGAAATGTATCTCTTGAATAGTTCTACAAAAAGTCCGCGATAGCATGTATCTATCTCTCAAGATTGTCTTGCTATTACCTGTTTATGGTAATCAGATGTTTTCCAAAATTATGCACTATTTGGGAGTGTGTTTTTATGAATTGGGTATTGATCCTAATCCAACCTAATACGTTATTTATCTCCAGTATTTAATTTAGAACAAAATTGCCCTTCACATCATACAATTACAATGAGTACATCAAAAGATATGGCAGGTTGAAGTTTTCAAGATGAAACCGCCGCGTGAAACAAATTTCTACTCGGGCGAAGCTGGGACGGCTTGTAGTTAATATAATGCGTACAAAACACAATTATTCAAGAAACCGACGAAAAATCTGAATTTCCAAAAAATCATAAGTTGTTCCTCGTGAAAATGTGTTTTCCTTGTATTGGATGATCGAACATCAATAAAACCATTGATTTATTTCTCATGAGGTTGTCTTGAGTTTCTTATAAAATACTGAGAAGCTGATAATATGAGTTATTCTATAACTGGACAGCAAACAGTTACCAGGTGTGCAAAAACAATACAATTTTCCGATAATTATGGTGAATTATTATGATATCGAAAACTCTTATCTGAACCATATTTCACCACAGTTTATGGTATATTTTGAAATATGCCTTCATTTGCATTATCACAAGCCTAGCAGTGCAAAAAAGTTAATTGTGCTGTATCGCAAGTTCTGTTGTTTTGAATATATTTATATATTGAATTTTCGAACATTGGCCATATTCCATATAAGAACTTACTCCATTTTTCTTAATATTGATCTTTGTTTGCTTCTTTTTCAATCGACTATACCCTACAGGATTTATATTAATTTTTCTTTCCAATATTTCTTAATTCAATTCTGCAGAACCTATTTCCGTCAATTAATCAAGGTCAACGAAGAGCTACCTTAATAATTTATCTTTCAGTTCATTCAGGCATATTATCACCTATTCATTCCTTCTATCTACCAATGATTAGACTATAAATTCATTGTTCATACCCAATTACACTCCATGTAATATCGATAAAGTATCTTCGATAAAAAAATCATGATTCATTGTTGGAAAAATGTTATTCGGTTACCCGAAATAATTTTCAGCAATTTGATAAATGCATAAATTACCCCTGTAAATTTGAAACATTTACTTCTAATTCATAAAAACGAACACCTCGAAAGGAATGTGATGTTAAAAGATACGAGATACATTCTAACATTCATCAATCCATCAAAACTTGGACCGGTAATGTAGGTAGAAAAGAAAATACATGACAATACGGAACCCCGAAAAGGTTTAAGATTCTGACTTGATAATCACATTGAGAAAAAATTCAGGTAGGTATAACATCTATCGAAGAATATCCATTCTAGTTCTTTATGTTAGGTCGTTTTTGGAACAAATAAATCCTTTTATTTCATTGTGGGTGGATTCTATAGAAGAAGCAGATTCAATAATGCAAGTATAGGTCGTATTGAAAAACATCACGTTTTCGTAATCCGATCTTTTATCGTTAAGCAGGCAGTTTGGACCAAGAAACTGTTTCTTAAAATGCAAGGTCACGCATTTTTAAGTTCATAATTTCTGGAAGTATCGAATGTAGATCAAAATAACTATGCAGTGCGACAATGATTTTAATTCAGTGGAAATATGGAACCGAATCTATCGCGATTTGTAAGTTGAAGTATTACTGCCTAAATGCACTGCTTAAGTTCGTATTGAATCATGATACAAGAAAATGGTATTGAATATTAGGTTTGTTAGCTTGTTGATACATTTAAAATACTTGCTGACTTCCACTTTCACGCGTTAGAGAGTTTCATTATTCGAGTCAATGAAGGCTTTCAGTTTTAAGTCAGGATTCCCAAGAAATTTTTTGGATTCTGTTCATTTTTTCCAATTTGTGTTTTGAGCCCCTTTTCTAATTACACGAGGGGTATATAATTCCGTCTGTATGTCTGTATTTGAATCGACTAGGTTCGACTCAATGATCACGAATTCCTGACCAAAATCAATTCTATCCGTCTGGCCCTAAACACGATAACTCACAATGGAAAAACGTGGAGCATTGAAATTTTCAGGGTAGTTTGGGATCTCAAATGTTAATGTATTGGTTAATGGGCGAATTCGACCAGGTGTTTGCCCTCCTCATAATCTCAAAACTACGAATTTATGCCAGATGAATTTTTGCAGTTACGAGGATATATTGAAAAATTCTTAGCCTACTATAGAACCAAACAAAATTTCAATGTCAAAATATTTTATTACTCAACATATTCTCCTCTTAATTGAATACATTTATTACAGCGAATCTGCAACGTCTCTTGACCTTTCAAAAAAAATATTTCTTCTTGCTCTGCAAACCAGCCCTCCACAGCTTTTATTACCTCCTCGTTGGAAGAAAATTTACGACCTTTTAAATTTTTTTTCAGTTGAGGAAAGACATGATAGTCGGACGGAGCCAAATCTGGTGAATAAGGGGGGGTTCTAGTAATTCTTACCCTAAATCACGAATTTTTTGCATGGCAACAGGAGATTTGTGTACTGGGGCGTTGTCCTGTAAAAACAAAATACCTTTGGATAGCTTTCCGCGTCTTTTCTCTTTAATTTTTTTCCTAGAGTGGTGAGTAATGTCGAATAGTATTCTCCAGTTATTGTTCTACCCTTATCCAAAAAATCAATCATGATTACTCCATGGCAATCCCAAAAAACTGAAGCAAGAACTTTTACAGCAGATTTTTGGACACGAAACTTCTTAGGTCTTGGAGAACCAGAGTGTCGCCATCCCATTGATTGTTGCTTTGTTTCTGGATCGTAGAAATGTACCCAAGTCTCATCCATCGTAACAATTCGGTTTAAGAAGACTACATCGTTTTCAAATCGAGCACTAATCGAACGCGAAGCTTCTACTCTTGCACGCTTTTGGTCAACATTCAAACATTTGGGGATCCATTTTGCAGACATTTTTCTCATGTCCAAATTGACGTGAACTATATGATGAACGCGTTCGTATGAAATCTTCAGTGCTTCGGATATCCGTTTTAGCCCAATTCGACGGTCTGATAAAATCATGTCATGAACTGCATCGATATTTTCGGGGACTGACACAGAAACTGGCCTTCCCAATCGGTCATCATCTTCAATGGAAAATTTACCTCTCTTGAAGCTTGCAGTCCAATTTTTCACGGTCGCATACGAAGGACATTGATCACCAAGGGTATTAAGCATATCTCGTAAATCTGCTCACCCCTTAACTCTTTTAAATACAGGTACTTGATGATGGCTCGATACTCCAATTTTTCGACTTTAACAATTTCGGTGGACATCTTTTTTTTAATTTATTGCGTAACTCTGGTTGACTTTTGTGACGTCGAACTCTACACTGACACTTCTAATAAGTTATTCTTCGTTGATATGGTATCGCAATATTTTGTTTATGCATGGAACTGGTCTAGGCTAACTAGATATCAATACATCCTCGTATATGAGGAATGACGTATTCAAGCCAAATGTGAAATTTTGTACGAAATTTGGAACCAGAAACATATTAAATTTGAGAGACTCTAAAAAATCCCAGTACTGTACCAACAGATTAGGGGTCATTGAAGGTTCCTTTAACAAATGCTGTCAATATTTTATAACTTTGCTGATTTCACTTTTCATTGAGGGCTCCCCAAGAATATTTTGAATGTTAATTAGAAATAATCGTCTGTCTGAAATATTTTAAGAGGAATAATTATCGGTAAACAGACAAATTTTCGAATTCCGGAAAAATTTTTACTTCGAGACGATAATTATTTCTCTTAAACTTTTGTTGTTGATTTTTTTCCAATCTGTAATTCACGTACGGTGTTGGCGATCTGTTTTCCAGATTTGAATGCTCATGTTCTGAAAAATTCATATTACGAAATGCATACAGAGATTTTAGGAATAAATGATTTGGAAACACCTAATTTGCCATTAAGGAAAGAAATAACGGCATGCAGACAATTGAATATTTTTGAAATTCCGGAAAAAGTCACACACCGTGCAGGAATCGAACCTACGTCTCCCTACTTTCCGGGCATGGGGCCTTGACCACTGGGCTAACGATGCATATGATACTTTTCCCGGAATTCAATATCCTGAGGTTCACCTCATATGTTGGTGAGAGGGGGGATCCTAGTTGGGGAGCAATGATTCTTTCCTTAATTATATTTACAGACGTTAAACTATTCTCATCTAATTTGCCATGTTTGAATGTACCTACATTTAATTTAAGGAGATTTTAATTCAACCAGAAACAAATTTTTAACAAAGCAACCGATAAGTTCCATTTTTCCACACCCATAAATAATAATCACCATTGGAA
This sequence comes from Adalia decempunctata, assembly GCA_951802165.1. Taxonomy (NCBI): domain Eukaryota; kingdom Metazoa; phylum Arthropoda; class Insecta; order Coleoptera; family Coccinellidae; genus Adalia; species Adalia decempunctata. The sequence continues at coordinate 22,491,285 of OX637696.1, read as the reverse complement.
AGATGGGTCATCTACATTCTACAGCACTGGCGTGATATCAGATGTTTATGAGCGCTCGTTCATCCAAGGATAACAGTAGATTCCCATTCAAGAATCGAACAAAATTGTTTCTGAAAACTATTAAAAAATCGACAATAGAGGTCAAATAAATCGTTTATGATCACGGGCCTGTTATGAAAGAAATATTGGAATTTTAAATTTTTTCTATTATTCGCTAGAATGTTAAAAGCTTCTGGTTGAGCGATATGAACCAAAGTTTGGATGTAAATTTTCAAAATTTTACAAACACCGTTATTTCCCTTGGTCCAATATGCATAAAAAATCAGATCTTGAATATGTAAACTCTGAAGCCAGTTTGAGGAAGATAAGCGCGAAAAAGAGTTCCGTGATTCTAATTTCGAAATTTACCAGTAAGAAACACAAAGAAAATCCCTGATGACTAACTCAATTCATACTTTCTTCCAAGGATAGAACGATTTTGTCGTCTAAAACTATTAAAATAGTTTCTTCTTCCGCATCAGTTTCTGACCTGTATTTATCGACATTTAAAACTTGAATCTATTGTTTTTAAATACGAAAGAATAAATATATGCCCCTTTAAAAATCAGCGTTGTTCCTATTTCCCATTCATTTCCTGTGAATACAGTGAATATCCAGAAATAATCGATAATCTTATCTCTGGAAGAAATTAACAATCAATTTTTACTTACAGAAAAGTAACTCGCTCGAAAAATGACGCATTTTTGTAGGGGTTGTCTTTTTTTGGTCGTTGATATCCTGCATTATTCATTTTTCGCACTTAAAAATTTTTTCACATAATAAAACCCAGTTGCGAGCTTTTCTAACGGGGATTTCCGAAGAGCTTTCATCTACATTCCACCGAATAGAATATGAGTTCGACTGATGATAGAGCGAATGCGAAAATACTAGCTTCAAAGGGGAACAGACGAGTAGCGCGAGCGCATAGATCGAGTACTGGTTTCATCTGATTCTGATAAGTATGACGTATGGCGACCACTATGGAAAGTTGCCATATTTCGAGAAAATTCTTCGTCCATTCACAATGACTCAAAATTCTGCTACAGATATCACAGGGTGTTTCCAAGTAGGAAAAGGAAATACAAAGGTCTATCTTTGACTATAAATTTCAGTTCTCCCTCAGCAAAGGGGTGGATATTCAAATTGCAATCCTTGTTTTTCAGTTATAATGAGGAAATGTTCTTTCACTAATATACTTAGAAAGACACTATTTCCACAAAAAATGTTTCATTCTTTGATAATTTTTCGTCAAAGTAAAATTTCTTGGAATTTTGTTTTTGTAGCATTGATCTCATAGAAGCTTGAAGCATCAAAATATCAGAGCATGCTACAATTTGTAATGAAAGTGAAGAATCAGACTTATAAAAACATATCAATGAAAAATTATTGTTTTTGTATGCCAAAAATTCAAGGATAAAGAAAACACTGTTTCAACTCTTTACATACTTCCGTCATTACTGCTGTCAGAGACATAGATTAGGCAACTCAAGATAAACGCGAGAATGTCTGCTCGTTGTTTATTGTTTATCATAAATCCGTCAACGGATAATTCCGACTCGACAAAAAGCTCTCGAAGCCCGTCGACAAGGAATAAGGGGAACCAAGGGAAAAACAGTCCCAACTAGATATTCGTGCATGAATGTATGCATTAGTTTTCAGAATCCAATTCAATTAGGAATTTTTCATTACATATTGTAAAGTGTAACACTATTCTCCGCTGTGTGATTTGTAAATCGTAAAGTTGATCAAAGTGTATTTGTTTTCCATTTAGTTAGGGGGAATAAAGGATTATTGTGCAAAGTGCCGAGTAATTTTTATTCCCAAAACCGTTCAACGCCTATAAGACGAAGTTTTAAAGTCTAGTATATAAAAGTCTTATTAGTGTGTGAAACAACTGCGTTCGTTTTTGTACACCGTCACCCTTATAAGTATGTGATAAAAATATTAAAATTGAATCAAAGTTAATCAAACCTAGTCAGTTGTCATAACAAAATGACATTCGCCAATTCTAAGGCGTTTTCTGGCGTCCATGTATTTGAAACGTATTCGTCCTACGATTCAAATACATTCATTCTGGCGTTGAAACGATGACGTCACAAGAAAAACGATTCGAAACGTATTCATGGAGTTTTGAAACTAAGTAGGATGCAGTTTAAAAACATGATTCGTTGTTTTGTGCTATCATAACCTTAAATTAAAAATAAATGATCGTTTACGATGGTCATTGTTTGATTGTTTGTGAGTTGATGGAGGTTGACAAATAATGGAGGTTGGAAAAAATTCAATATCGGGATTATCCAGTACCTACCCCAAGTCCAAATGGGTTATGTTTGATTATTGAATCGTATTTGAAACTAAGCATTCTCGAGGTTCATGATATTGATGACGTCTCATAGGAATCGCATTCAAATACAATATTGAATACGCTTCAACGCCAGAAAACGCCTCTAGTTCCGGAAATAATTCCACTAATTCCAGTCTCTATAAGTACTCTTTTTCTCAAAAACTGTGAACTGCAAGAAATTACAAAAGACCTTATTCGTTGAGAATGGATCAAGCTATCGAAAATAAACTTTCTTATTGTAAAATATGAATATGGAAAAAAGTTTCTTGCGGAACAAGGTTTAGGGGTAGCTTTTCTACCCCTTGCAGTTATAAAGGAACATCACCAATAATTTTTTTGAGTGCCTTATCGCTCGTGTAGAATGTTCGCTCAATTTTTTTCTTGTCAGTTTTTGGTTTTCAAAAACAAATTTCAATATTATTTTTCGGGCGTCATCTTGAGGGGCTTCAACAAAGCAGGGGTAGCACAAAAAGAAAAGTTCATATGGATGACCCACTTTATTTTTCGATGAGGAACCACTCCCTGAATTTTCGCAACTATTCATATACACTCTGTATGAATTTCAAGAAGTTTTCGTGTTTACAGAAGGACGAAGGAACGGACATAATTGAATTCGACCAAGATTTTACATCACTGAATCCAACATAATCGTGAAAAATTAGACAATTATAAACATTCAGATTAAATGGAAAAGTAAAATTGTCAAACGTGCAATGTTATCCCATCTTATCGTTACTATTTAGAATCGTAAGGTTTTTAGTTAAATTGCATGAGGAATTATGGGAACTGGAAAAATCAATCGTTGCCGTCTACGGACCGAATAGAAGAAACGTTGGTAATTTTTGGATCAATATATTTTTCATTAGAAGTCATGGCAACGTCGCCCACAAAGCAAAACGAAACTCGAAAAGTACAGACGAAGTGGCGCCAAGCGCGAAATTCTTTACGTAAGTTTAATTTCGGTGCCAATAAATTCAAGGTGAAGATCAATGTTTCGGTAATTTGAATAATGCTTCAGGCGGATATTCTATGAGCATAAATCTTTTTGAGGATATTCAGAAAAGCGGCTATCCTGAATCTTAAACGTTTAGAAACTCGTTTCTAATGTCCTACCATGACCACACTCATTTCGTGAAACAATGGAATTTTGAAGAGAAAGCTAACTCAATTGATTTTCGAAGAAGCATTCTTGAATTAACCACAACAAATATAACATTGTTTTATATTCGTCATGAAACTTATGTTTTCTGTAGCCATTTCAGCATCCCAGATTATAGAGCTGAAGCTTCTAAAATTTTCAAGTTGACCAATACTGCGCAAAAAAATTAACGCACATTATGGAAATCTCAAATTTATTCTACAACTGAAGGTGTTCTCAATGATAATTATTTTTATCAGAATTATGCATGCATATGTTATCCACTTTCAACGTTTTTCTTCAATACAGATGTTTTCTCCCAGCAGGAATAAAAAAAGATGATATTATCAGATTTTGAATGTATTGGCTCCATTCTCAAATTAGTTGTTCTCGATCAATTCTAGTGATCAATAGTTTTTCTTTCGCTTGATTTTCTACACTCGATCGCTATGCAACGCGAAACACGCAATTTGACCCAATAGGAATGTGCCCAAGCGGTAGTTTTGCGAGAAGAAGGGTGGACATACACAAGAATTGCAGAAAGGTTTGGAGTTTCCCATACAAGTGTGTCCAGATTGTTGCAGCGATTCAGGGGTACAGGTATGAATGTCCGAAGACCAGGACAGGGTAGAGTGGTAGACCACGGGTAACAACTGCCATTCAAGAACGTTAGTTGAGAGTTTCTTCGTTGAGACAACGGTTTGCAACCGCTCGCCTCCTTCAAAATCAGCTTGAGCAAACTCATGAGGTGCAAATAAGCACTCAGACAATAAGAAATCGACTCAGAGAATATGATTTAAGCACTCGTGTCGCGGCAAGAGGCCCAGCTCTTACTCCAGCCTATCGAAGGGCGCGTTTTGATTTTGCGAGAGAGCATATCCATTGGGAAGAGGCCGATTGGGAAAGAGTTCTCTTCACAGATGAGTCTAGATTCTGCCTCTACCATTGTGATCGACCTTTCCGTTGTTAACAGACGTCCACATGAAAGATATGCTCAGTGCAATTTCCTGAGTACTACTGGTTTCGGGGGAGGATCGATTATGGTATGGGGTGGATTATCTTTGACTGCTCCTACAGACCTAGTGGTCGTTGATAATGGAGCTATGAGTGCTGATAAGTATATAAGGAACATTCTTGAAGAGCATGTAGTTCCATTTGCCCCATACATTGGTGAAAATTTCATTTTTATGGACGATAATGCCAGACCCCATCGTGCGCGCATCGTTCAGGAGTACCTTGAAGAGGTTGAAGTCTCTCGAATGGAATGGCCAGCAAGAAGTCCAGATCTCAATCCGATTGAGCAGGTTTGGGACAACCTCAATAGAAGGCTGAGAAGTTTAGAAAATCATCCAGCTACTCTTAATGACTTAGGAATCCAACTCGGAGAAATCTGGGAAGGATTAGATCAGAACATTTTAAGATCACTCATTTTGAGTATGAACCTTCGTTGCCGAGCTGTAATTAACCCAAGGGGTGGAAATACCAAGTATTAAATCACTTATCAGCATTTCAGTATTTTGAAAATTGTTCATTTCTCTTCTTTCACATAAGATTCGGTGAAATCCTGAATTTTTCTTCCATTTAATGCGTCTTGTTTCGTTCAAAACCTACCCGAGAGAACATAAAAAATAAGTAATAAAGTCAATGTAGAGTTAACTTCCCTTAAAATTGAGATTTTCAGAATGTGCGTTAATTTTTTTGCGCAGTGTAAATACATACATTCTTTTAAACTTATGTAGAGTACAATGACACTATACTATATCAGAAACTCATACAACTTTCTTAATTCGAATGAAACAGCCTGCTATTTTTCTCTTTTTTGATTCTGTTATAATGAATTTTAATTTCACAAAGACGTACTGTGTAACTAAAGTTGATACTTTAAAAATGGTTAGAATTTATATTCAAAATTATCAGATCAGTGCGGTGTAAAAAAAAATCATAAACCAACGAATTGGTTTTTATGATTGTGAAGCTAATAGCGCAGCGATCGTTGAAGCAATCGTCTGTGATCCTGAATAGGCTATTACAGAAATATTGAGATTTTTTGTTAATAATTCGCTTGCTTTTTTTATGGTTCTGGTTGAGCGATATACCTAGTCAAAATTTGGCACGTAGCTTGAATACGTCAATCTCCATCTGAATGCAAAATTTCATCTAGATCGAAACTGTGTTTTTGAAATTATCAGGAAAACAAAACTTCGAAGGGCCATATTTACGGAACCCATGTTCAAATTTTGCCCATTAACTTAACCAAGCCATTCTGTATCCAAACCTACCCTGAAAAGTCCCTACGTTCATCCGTTCGAGGGAAAAAGCTTTACTGACGGACAGCATCGAATTTGACCATAGATTCGTGATCAGTGATTCCAACATCGTGACGAAATCATATAGCCTTCGTTTAAGTGGAACAAGGGCTTATAAAAGTGAAAACCCTCCAAAAGGTTCTCACTGCTGAATCTGTGGAGAGTTTTCCTGGAATTCTCGATATCGATTTTAATTTCCTCGAACTTCCTTCTTTGTTTGCTTCTTACTCGGCAATCGATTCACCTGGATATTCATTTTCCATTCTCGGCGATAAAATGTGAGATATTTTTCAATAGAACTCTATTATCTCCATTGTCAGGACTATATTGAAAGGTAATTCTTGATGCGTGGATATATTAATGTTATCCTCGGGATAATTCAACGAAAGCGAATGGTATATTTGAATGCTTTGGAATCGAGATTGATTCATTCATTTCAATTGATTCAATGAACTAGTTATCATTCTTAAATGGTATATTGTTCACACATCAAATGTCATTTGAATCTTCAATTAACACTTGCTTGTATACGCATTATGTTCCAATAAATAAAGATTGATACTTACCAGTTTATTAATTTAGGCGTGGAAAACTTTTGGATGCTCCAAAATGCGACATATGATGAACTGAATATTATCATGAAGATAATTTCATTAATTTTGAGAAAAAAATCCAAAAGGTTCAGACGATATATTGTGGAATATGGTATTTTTTTATTTCTCCATCAAATTACTGACGTTACACATTGAATACGTTCAAAATTCGTTTCCTCTTCCTTCTAGATGGCTTTTGTGTTAATAATGGTTTCTACTATTCATATATTGTTTTTTATTATCTAATCTCATAAGTTGATTTATTTATTTTTGACATTCCAAAATTAGTTCCCAACGTTTTATCACTTTTAATAATATTTTAGCGGTAATATTGGTATTCGACATTATTTCTCATATTTACAAATTAATACTAAAAATTTTTCGGTTACATTTCTGTGTAGGACAGGAACCATCAGGCCGTAATTTTCCCAAAGAAACTTTTAAAAACATTCAACATATATTTCAAATTGCATAACATCATCACATCGATACAATAAAAATCTACAGTGAGTACAAAAATAATATAACGAATCGTGTTCACTACTCATGTAGTTAGCATTGCGACATGGAGTGCTGTCCAATATGAATAAATCATTTAAAACTGTACTTTGAACTATCTTCTATCTCTTCTTCAGATTCTTTCTAATATTCTGCGTTGGCCATGCTGTTCTCATAATTCTGCAATAAAATGAAACAATGAAACATCACCTACACAACATCAGAATATTTATGAAGCTCTTCCTAACACCTTGAGCTCACATCATACATCCACAACAATAACATTCACCAGTTTCCTCAATTACAGTAGAACCTCTTTAATCCGAACACCGTATTGCAAGGCGTTGTTCGGATTAACGAATCGTTCGGATTATCGGAACCATCAACATGTGCATATCAAATATCAAAAATAACCATTTCATTTGCAATTTGTACCAACTTTATTCAGAAAAAAAATAAAGTATAACCAAAATTTCATTCTATTTTAATCTAGGTCTAAAAAGAAAATAACATGTAACCAAAATTTAGATTCTATTATAATCTGGGTTTAAAAAAAATAACATGTGGACAAAATTTTGATTCTATTCTTATCTAGGTATAAAAAAAATAACGTGAACAATATTTTGATTCTAATCTAGGTTTTTCCGAAATACATAACTTGTGATTTTTGATTGTTTTTGATTTTTCAATTCTAAGTCCCTCGCCTGGACCCTCATTTCTTGTAGAAAAGTAATGCGATGTACTGGCAGTTCTCGTACCGTTCGGATTATCGAGGGAGCGTTCGGATTATCACTTCAAGGAATTTGCGTTCGGATTACGGAGTGTTCGGATTAACGTGTGTTCGGATTAAAGAGGTTACACTGTATTGACTCTCACCTCTTTGGCTATATTCTCCAATTGTTTGCTCGTTTTTTCACCAGAAGCCTGCACCAAACCATAAAAGAGACCCTCCTCCTTTTCTAACAGTACATGTGGATGATCAAATTCCTCTACTCTGCCAGCCCCCATGACCAATATCTTGTCTGAATCCATAACTGTGTTCAGTCGATGAGCCACAGTTAAGACCGTGCAATCTGCAAACTTGCTTCTTATGGTTTTCTGGATAAGGGAGTCAGTATATGGATCAACGTTAGCGGTAGCCTCATCTAAAACCAAGATTTTATTGTGGCGGATCAAAGCTCTTGCTAGGCAAACGAGCTGCCTTTCTCCAACACTGAAATTCGATCCGCTATCCGAAACCATGGAGTTTAGACCTTGCGTCATTTCATCCACGGTTTCCTTAAGTTCCACCTGTTCCAGAGCGTTCCAAAGAACCTGAAAAATTGCATTAAGACATATATAAAGATTCGTTTCTCCTGCACCATCAAAACTTTCATTTGATGAACATTTCTAAGATGTCTATTTTATGAACCCACCTCATCACTATACTCCTCGAAAGGGTCCAGGTTTTTCCTCATTGTTCCTGAAAACAGCACAGGTTCCTGTGGAATGATGGATATCTTATTCCTCACATCCTCCAGCGGTAATTTGGTGGTATCGATTCCATCGATGAATATGCTGCCTTCAATGGGATAAAGTTGAAACAAAGACGTTATAATTGAAGATTTTCCAGCCCCGGTTCTACCAACTATTCCAATTTTCTCTTTGGGTTCAACAGTGAAAGAAATATCTTTGAGAACGCAGGGATCAGTTTCCGTGTATCTTAAGTTGACATTTTTGAACTCTAATCGACCTTCTGAAGGCCAATTCTTTGGTATGGTTTTCGAAGGAGATCTTTTGGGTTCGGTTTCGATATTTTTGTATTCGATTACTCTCTCAGTTGATGTCATTTGGTTCTCCAGTTCACTCCACTGTCGCATACCCCAGTCCAAGCTGGTAAGGAGGCCTATATACTCAGTGATGAGAAGACCAATGTCACCACCACGGAGATCTGGGGACAATTTAGATATTGTGAGTTGAAGATTTTTTGGACTAATTCAGAATGATTGGATATTTATAGAAAAATTAAAACGCTCTAGGAGCCAGGAGCTTTTGAACGTTTATTCGTTAACCTGTAGGAAGATTTGAATTTTCCAGTTCAAGAAACCAAACGGAAAAAAAGAGACAGCTTGAAAAAAAATGGCAGCAGCTGTCACAGAAAAGTTCAATGATCCCGAATCTTCGGAAGAATTTGGATGAACGAAAACTCAAAAGTTCCTGACTCTTGTGCTCCAGGAGACCCATTTTTCTATCAGCTTACCTTCACCAAATATGATTAAGGAGAATATTGCCAAGGCGATGAAGCACACACACAATAGATTTATCCAAAAACCGAAACATTGGCTTGACGCTAAAAATAAGAAATTTGCACTACTGTTTCTATCTTGGAAAAAGTCGAATTCATCTATCAGGATTGACTCTGCGTTGAAAGCCCTTATTGTTGTGATTCCATGAAGAGTTGCTGTTATGTGAGAGTACATGGGGCTTCGAGCTAAAAAAGAAAATAAAAATCATTTTTTTAAGAATATTCATCAAGCAAGTACTTTTACTTGATATAACTAGAAGGCAGTACCTAACAAGTTTCGAAGAATGTACGAGTTAGAATACCAATAATTGTTTTCATTTCGATCAATTCTTTTTTCTGAAATCTTATTTTATTTTAATCGAAATCTTTTTTACTTTTCTTCAATGATATTTGTATATATTTATACTTACTAACTGCCACGATCCTTTTGACATTCCTGCTCGTAATAATATAGACTGATCGGAATCCTATGAACATGATTCCCAAAACAATGGATGCTGGGAACATGACCCATTCCACCAGTGAAGCCAAAATTACAACAGATACAGAAAGAAGAGCGATCTAGAACAAGAACATTTTTTTTTAATTTTGTATAATTCCTCGACATAAAATAAGAATGAATAATAGAATAATATTAATACAAGAAAAATTTTATGCTACATACCGACAATACATCGAATATTATATGAGGAATATAGTCATCAACAATTCCAATATCTTCTGAGAACCTATTCAGTATCCTTCCTGAAGGATTTGAGTTGAAAAATTGCATTGTAGCATTTATGAGTCTGTCGAAAGTTTGGTTGTGTAGATTCGTTGCAGCTTTGGTTAAGAAAGCCATGAAGAACAATGTTTGTCCAATGGCGAAAATTATGGTTCCCAATGTGATACCTGAGTATGTATAAATAATATTCTCTCTAGAGAAGGGTAATTCCGTAGTGTTGCTATTCGAAATGGCATGGGCTTGCTCCAAATTCACCCTGAAAAAATTCAAATCGATATTGAAAGTAAAATTACTGTTTCATATTTCCAGAGTTAACCGAGAAGTAAAATGGTAGTTTTTTTTCTTCCTCTTGAAAATTACCTTTGGGATGAAACACCTTGTATGAAGTACTTTTTACGGTTTGATATTTACTGAATTGATGCAAATGCATTCTACTCACCAATAAGTAATGAAATAATCGCCTCCAAATGTTACTATATATCCAATTATGAAAATGGCCAATAAGAAGAATATAATGATAGGGTTTCCTCCAGATCTAGCGTATTCGTAATAAGTTTTCAATTTTATTTTACCGTGTCCCATTTCTTCTTCATCCTGATATTGATCTTTAGTCTCTTCTGTTTCCAAATCGCTTATCACAGACTGCTGTCTACTCCTTATCTTTTTTCTATCTTTTTCTGCTTCTTTTTCATCAGTTTTTTGTAAAAGTTGTGCAAAATCGAGTCCTTTGGTTTGTAGCTCTTCGTAAGTACCTGATATACGAAAAATTCAGTCAACAAATATACATTTTTATTAAGAATATCCCTACACAAACAGAAGAATTTTTGATCAAATGTCCAATGGCAATCAGAATATTTTTCAATGAATTTTTTCAGGGGTGGGGCATGAATCGATAAAAGTTTGGCACGAAATCAGCCATACCCACACTTCCAAAGCATATGATGCCTAAAGAAAATCACCAATCTGTTGAAACAGTTTGTTTACAATATGTCGTATCTTGGACCATGACGATTTGGATATGTCCAAATCGACCATCACTTACTGCTGGAGCAATCTATTTCTCATATTTCATCATATTTTCTTAAAGGGTTAATTCTGATCAGAAACGTTGGGCCGTCTTCTCACACGTCTGCGTTTTGATCCCTAGGTAAGGTTCAACGAAAAGAAATAACATCTCAAACGATTTAGGTTGCCTTGATTGCAGACATGTGGATATAGTCAACCACAAAAATGTGTGAGAATGGTTCTAGAGAATAGTCCATTTGAAGTGAAGAAATACTCACCAGCCTGTTGAATTTGTCCCTCTTCCATAATCAGAATCTTGTCCGCAGTATGGAGGTACTGCAACTGATGCGTAACTAAAATACAAATTTTATCGCTAAGATACTGGTTGATGCATCGGAAATATAAATGTTTTCCAACATTAACATCGACTGCGGACAAGGGATCATCCAAAAGATAAATGTCAGCTTTTTTATAAACGCATCTTGCCAAATTAATTCTCGCTTTTTGTCCACCACTCAAAATTTTTCCTCTTTCACCAACGAAAGTCTTATCGCCGAAAGGGAACAAATCAAAATCAGGTTCTAAGGCACAAACTTTCACGACATCATCGTAACGATCTTTGTCGTATTTTTCCCCAAAAAGGATGTTTTGTCTGATTGTACCCGAAAACAACCACGGTTCTTGTGAAGCGTACGATATTCTGCCATTCAATTCCATATTTCCTTTTTTGATTGTCAACTCCTTCAAGAATAAATGTATAAGGCTACTTTTTCCGCTGCCTACAGGCCCAATGACGGCTACCAATTCATTCGAAGTGATCTTCAGATTCATATTCTCGAGATCGCAATCCTCAGCATCGGAAGTCCAAACGGCGCTTACGTTATCTAACGTTATTCCAGGTTTTTTATAAATTTCATTCATCGGTTTCAGATCTTTTATCGTTCCATTAGTCGGTATGATCGTCAAATTCAAGGAGAGTTCGTTCTTTTTACTTTTCTCGATATCATTATTGTCGTTTAGGTGAATTTCTTCAGTGGACACCTCTTTGATGAATTCTTCGTGGCAGAGGAAGTTATTTATTCTTGTGACTGACACATTTACTTCCGCTATTGTGGATATACTGATCGAAAATAATGTGGTAATAAGGGGTCTTATAACGTTGTATATACCAGTTATAGCAAAAACTTTTTCTGCACTTACGAAATTCCCCAAGAGTACAAAACTAAGGACACTTATGAAGATCGATGTTCTTGTTATGAACATTTCGAAGGCATATATAAGGCCAATTAAGTACTGGTGGGCTCTTATAGGTTGCATCTCTCTCCTAAAACCAAATGAAAGTTTCAATTTTTATTGGAACTAAAACGATAGATAAATTAGTTAGCGATTTTGAAAACAGAATGAAAATATAATATATTAACTGAAAAAAACTGCAACACCCAGAAGGAGCTGTTTAAATCTTAATTTTTTTGGTAAAACATAGATAGTATAGCAAGAAGTGAATGATAAAATTTGGAGGAAAACACGAGGGGTTAATTTTTTTTAGTGAATTTATTAATAATGTGTTTCCACATTCAATTTTTCAAGACAACCAGTCATGACCGACTGCAACCCAAATCTGAAGCATCGAGCTGAGGGGTTTGGATCATAACCCCTACGCTGTCTTATTTTGGAGAATGAATTCTCGATTGGGTCCTGGTTGAGCCGACTTTTTATCGAATATGGAAATGTTTCCTTCGTCTCCTCCCACAATTGAAGGATGCCACTGATGGTTTGTATCAAACCGTTGAAACAATAGGGAATATTTTTCCCAACTGTCCAAGACTTAATTAATTCAATTGATTCCGTCAGAGTTTGTATTGCTGATGGCTGATAATTTCCCTCAAATTTTCCATTCGAATTGAGGCAGTCGAAAAGATCATTCATTTTCAGAATGAACTGAGCAGTTGAATTGGCACTTCTCGACCTCAGCTCACCAGTTGCACTGACTGTTCTCATAGCCGAATATAAAGTTCTGATGAAAATCTGCGTGTCCAATTTGGCCTTCATTTTCTGGAAGGCGTTTGGATTTATGTGGTTTTCAGTTATCTTCAAGAGAGTACGAGAAAGACAAATTCTTTTCATCGATTAAGTACGTTTCTTTTATGTCCCTCCACGAAACATTTTCACCCCTCATTTCCTACCTGAGAACAATCCTTTGGAGAAATTCATGGCTAATAGTTCATCATTATTGAATCACACCGTTTGTAACGAATTTGGACGAATCCGACCCTGCCTACGATTCATAGAACTAGAGGAAAATAAATCTCCTACAGATTTCGATAAATGAGTAGTGACAAAATGGATCGAACGAATATAGTTCCTTTAGTAGCTACTATGTGCCGCCACTTAAGGTGGGCGTTCAATGTAGTGTGTTTTTATTTCAAGTTGATTTCGAAAACGGTTTCACTTTGAGAACTGAAATTTTGTGGGTGAACTCAGAAAGGATTAGGGTTTTTGTTGAAATAATTTTAATCGATTTCATTGCGACAGTCAATTTTTTTTCTTTCAAAAATAGAAGAAAATGAGCCAACCCATGCTTCTGTTTTATTTCAACAGAAAGACCCATGAAAATAGTTCAACTTCCGATTAAAAGGGAATCTACTGATAATTTCGTTCAGAAGATTAACTTGAAATACGGAATTGGCAGAGAATGGCCAAATTCAAATTTTGGCGGGAAAAAGTTCCTGCTTTACCCACAAATTCGCTTATTCCATAGTTCGGCGATTTTCGGATAGAGAGCGCCATTGTACATTTCATTCATGATTAGAGAGATATTCATAGAACTTGATAGTGATAGTGCATGTTCTATGGAGATATCCATAAAATGGACGGTGGCGCCTCTATCGGCTGAGCTTTCCAACTCGCTTTAAACGCCGACCTTAAGTTGGCAAATTGGATAGTAAACTGCCAAAAATTTATGCATCAAATCAATGAACTGGGCTGTGTCTCTATGTATATTTAAACTCAATGGTTTTACCAAAAAAAAAAAACTTAAAATTTAGACAGCCCATAGTAGGATTCAGAATCATCTGGTGCAAATGACAAGCCCCCTGATATTATGTCTCATAAATAATTAAGGAGACCAAAAGAGCAACCTACTTTCTTGCGAATTCTATCAATTTAGCGAACGGTTTCTCCCAGCAGTACATTTTGATCACTTGAATTCCTGAAATTATTTCATTCATCAGTCTCACTCTTTCATCTGTTCTCAAAGCCGTCCTCAATCTTAATGTAGACGTCCTCTTGCCGACCCAAACTGAAAAAATCATTAAATAAATACAGTTTTTTCCATTCGCAGTGACGACAGTTGTATCTCGAAATATCTGTTTGTCTTTCCACTCACAAATGTTTATTTAATGAGTGTTTTAACATCTCAATTCGATTTAAAATTTCCGTTAGACGAAATGAAATAAAAGTGTGCTGATTAACAGATAAAACAAGTGTTCATCTCGAGAATTTACACACTAGATACTTGAGATTGCCATAATTGAAGAAAATATCATAAAACCATTTATGAAATAATTCAACAACATTAAACAAAATCTTCTTACTTTGTAGAGGAATGAAGGCCAATAAGAAAGCCATTCCAAAGAACGCTGACACCTGTATCTCCCTATAAATTAAGTACAATCCAATACAAGCTTGCATAGGGGCGATCCATAAGAAGTGGAACAGAACAAAACCCTCGTCGAATTTGCTAACGTCATTGGACAACAAGTTGATTATCTGACCAACTGTTGTTTTCGACAAGGAAGTTCTACTTAAACGTAGAGCTTTTCTGTAAAGTAAAGTACTGCATGCCACTCTCATCTTCATACAGAGATGAGAAAGTCCCATAAAAGTAGGATGAGTTGTAATCGTATCCAGGAAGAATGTGAAAGTTATGAATCCTGAGTACATATAAACTTCATTTCGAGACATCGCAAGTTGTCCGTTTTGGAAAAAACTAACTACTTTTCCTATACTGATTGGTAACAAAACTCTGAAACAAAAAGATCTATAAGTAAAGAATAAAAAAATATCATAGTTCATACAAATAACCAAGAGAATGCTTATCTGTCCTCATATAAGAGTTGCTTTTAAAAATGAAAAAAAGAACGGCCTTATTGCAAATCTCTGAAGCTAAGAAGGATCTCTGATACAATTTATATCTATCTATCCAGTTGTCCCACAAAATATTTGGCGTATACACTCCTTTATGTCTTATCGATTTTTCTGTCAGTTTTACCTGGAATTCTACCTCGTATTCCATACATCAACTTTATAACATCTTTCTAAGAATAGTCGAGCACTGATTGCTGAATTCTACGTATACAATTTATTCCTCGAATTTGGACAAATCCTCAACTGTATATGAAAAGTTGTGTAATTTGAAAATAAAATTGACCTATTCGAGCATCCAACTATGTTTGGAGTTCTTATATGAGTGATATAGAAGGCGATAGAGCTATTTTTAGGATTTTTGTCTTCACGTTAATTCTGAAAAACTACTGCGCTTAATTTAATGCAGATTCTAAAGTTCTGTTCCTAAAGGGTCTTACTTAAAATCTGTAAGTTTCACTTTCATGTACCTACGTCCTACGTCCTTTGAAATAAAATCAAAAATATTCATTTATTGACACTCCTGAGTAACTTTCGTCTGATGTGCCGTTATACATGGTGTTGACTTCTGACCAAACATTTATACAATAAACTACCCTGTGTTTTGAACAAAGAATCACTCTTTGAAATCTCTCGCATCAATTCAGAACCAGCCTGTATAGCCAATCAATATTACAGATAAGATAACTCTGCTGGCTGGGTCGATAAAGAAGTACAATTGAGAAATTGAGAGATGCAGAAATATTTTTCGCTCATCACTATTTCTTCACAATCTTGATAGATTATTTCTTGAAACTATTCTATCAAATAGTCGTATCCATCAAGGTTCATGCTATAATAGCGTAGAAATTATCATTTGTCCTGGTACTATCTAGAATTCATTGACGTTGAGCGTATTATCGTATTCGTATTTTAAAGAATTACGATGCCTGGAAATAATAACAATGTGGAAGACAATGACAAGTTGAGCTAGTTGTTCGTTGATTACAGCGGACTGAATTGTTGATAGCGTGATTGTAAAAATTATACGCCTCTCATGAATTTCTTATCTCGAATTGCCTATTTGCAAGTTTTCTCCTGAACCTATCTTAACTCTGAAAGAATACCTCTGATCGCACCGTAAATACACTGCGCAAAAAAATTAACGCACATTATGGAAATCTCAAATTTATTCTACAACTGAAGGTGTTCTCAATGATAATTATTTTATCAGAATTATGCATGCATATGTTATCCACTTTCAACGTTTTTCTTCAATACAGATGTTTTCTCCCAGCAGGAATAAAAAAAGATGATATTATCAGATTTTGAATGTATTGGCTCCATTCTAAAATCAGTTGTTCTCGATCAATTCCAGTGATCAATAGTTTTTCTTTCGTTTGATTTTCTACACTCGATCGCTATGCAACGCGAAACACGCAATTTGGCCCAAGAGGAAAGTGCCCAAGCGGTAGTTTTGCGAGAAGAAGGGTGGACTTACCCAAGAATTTCAGAAAGGTTTGGAGTTTCCCATACAAGTGTGTCCAGAATGTTGCAGTGATTCAGGGAGACAGGTATGAATGTCCGAAGACCAGGACAGGGTAGACCACGGGTAACAACTGCCATTCAAGAACGTTACTTGAGAGTTTCTTCGTTGAGACAACGGTTTGCAACCGCTCGCCTCCTCCAAAATCAGCTTGAGCAAACTCATGAGGTGCAAATTAGCACTCAGACAATAAGAAATCGCCTCAGAGAATATGATTTAAGGCCTCGTGTCGCGGCAAGAGGCCCAGCTCTTACCACAGCCCATCGAAGGGCGCGTTTGGATTTTGCGAGAGAGCATATCCATTGGGAAGAGGCCGATTGGGAAAGAGTTCTCTTCACAGCACAGATGAGTCTAGATTCTGCCTCTACCATTGTGATCGACGTTCCCTTGTATACAGACGTCCACATGAAAGATATGCTCAGTGCAATTTCCTGAATACTACTGATTTCGGGGGAGGATCGATTATGGTATGGGGTGGAATATCTTTGACTGCTCGCACAGACCTAGTGGTCGTTGATAATGGAGCTATGAATGCTGATAAGTATATAAGGAACATTCTTGAAGAGCATGTAGTGCCATTTGCCCCATACATTGGTGAAAATTTCATTTTTATGGAAGATAATGCCAGACCCCATCGTGCGCGCATCGTTCAGGAGTACCTTGAAGAGGTTGAAGTCCCTCGAATGGAATGGCCAGCAAGAAGTCCAGATCTCAATCCGATTGAGCAGGTTTGGGACAACCTCAATAGAAGGCTGAGAAGTTCAGAAAATCATCCAGCTACTCTTAATGACTTAGGAATCCAATTCGGAGAAATCTGGGAAGGATTAGATCAGAAAATTTTAAGATCACTCATTTTGAGTATGAACCGTCGTTGCCGAGCTATAATTAACGCAAGGGGTGGAAATACCAAGTATTAAATCACTCATCAGCATTTCAGTGTTTTGAAAATTGTTCAGTTCTCTTCTTTCACATAAGATTCGGTGAAATCCTGAATTTTTCTTCCATTTAATGTGTCTTGTTTCGTTCAAAACCTTCCCGAGAGAACATAAAAAATAAGTTATAAAGTCAATGTAGAGTTAACTTTCATTAAAATTGAGATTTTCAGAATGTGCGTTAATTTTTTTGCGCAGTGTATTTTAATCATCAAGGTGAACAATTTCTCATTATCGTCAAGCATTCCGATAAAAAAATCAGCAACTTACTATAGAAAAAACCGGAAAAATCTGGAATGAATGAAGTTTTTCCATTCGCAGTGACAATAGTGAGTGGTGTTACGAAATATCTATTTGTCTTTCCACTCATAGGTTTATTTAAGGAGTTTTTGAAACCTCTTAATTCGATTCGAAAAAATTCCGTTGGACGAAATTGAATGAAAGTGTGCTGATTAACGGATAAATCAAGTTCTCATCTCGGAAATTTAAACACTATAGATAGAGTTTATTTTGAGATTAACATATTTTTTAAATTCTTATTTGTTTGATGTTTAAAATTTCCAATCATTTTACTTGCGTTTACTTTTCGATGAATAGTGAGACAACAATCACAAAATTGACATACAAAAATTCGATATTACAAGAATTAAGAGTTTTTAAACATGTTTGCTACTCTTGAATTTGGGCGGGATGTAACTCAGTTGGTTTACCAAGTAAGGTTAAGTCAATTCAAGATTTCTGTCATACAACAACCCAAATCAACGTTAACCAATGGTCAACGGAAACCAGAGGTTAACCTACTAAGTTACAACCCGCCCTTAGGGGATCTAAAGCCGGAAGTAGAAAACAGTCATGAAGAATTATTTTGAAAAATAGTGGTTGAGAT
Organism: Adalia decempunctata; assembly: GCA_951802165.1. Taxonomy (NCBI): domain Eukaryota; kingdom Metazoa; phylum Arthropoda; class Insecta; order Coleoptera; family Coccinellidae; genus Adalia; species Adalia decempunctata. The sequence continues at coordinate 22,472,868 of OX637696.1, read as the reverse complement.
ATCTTTTTATTGCACCATTAGTCGAAAGTTTTCATAAGAAGTGGAAAAACTTTATCTATTTCAATAGACAGTTGATCTCTCCAAAGAACAGATTTCCATAGGATCATTGTCGCTTTCAAGTGCTATTCATTAAATTGTTGATTTAGAATAATACAGTTCAATGTGTAATTAGTATCATATGACATGTTCAGAACAAACAACGCAATCATTGAGGACAGTGTACTTATTAAAGTGTTAGAAGCATTTCAATGGATCCAATTATCATGAGATTATGTTTTCAAATCCCGTCAGAAACTATATGTATACTACACAGAAGTCAGGAGCCTTTTAGCTCTGGTTAATCTATTGTTCAAACTATTACAATGATTAGAATATCATTTTGATTTCAATCTGTAAATAATTGAGCGCCATATTAAAAATGCCTTGAAGAGTATCAGGTCGAGTTTGGTAAATCATCAAAGTGAATATGCGAGTAGAATATTCAACTTTGTCCCCGCAGTAAACGAATATATAGCTTCGTTATTTATTGATACAATGCGGTAATTTTGAATATAATTTGTACTTACACCATGAAACATTCTTCAATTCCTTTTACTATGCCATAAAGCATAAATTTGAATCCGAAAAGTTTGAATAAGGCTCTGTGTAAAGCTGTCTTCTGATTCTTGGATATCCTGTATTCTTCTTTCCATATTTTCTCCAATTTATCACCAAGATTGCCTGATTTATGTTCTACCAGTGGCTCGAAGATGTCATCTTCTGTCATTTCTTTTTTAAGTGTTCTTTTGAATATAGGGAACATATATCTGTGAAACAAAAAAATATAGTTAAATCGAAAATAAGATAGGGAAAAGTTAGTGTACATTTTTTCGATATCTTACTGATTAACCGAGATGAGAAATAAAGCTAGCTTCATTTGATGTAATACACTGCGCAAAAAAATTAACGCACATTATGGAAATCTCAAATTTATTCTACAACTGAAGGTGTTCTCAATGATAATTATTTTTATCAGAATTATGCTTGCATATGTTATCCACTTTCAACGTTTTTCTTCAATACAGATGTTTTCTCCCAGCAGGAATAAAAAAGATGATATTATCAGATTTTGAATGTATTGGCTCCATTCTAAAATTCTCGATCAATTCTAGTGATCAATAGTTTTTCTTTCGTTTGATTTTCTACACTCGATCGCTATGCAACGCGAAACACGCAATTTGACCCAAGAGGAATGTGCCCAAGCGGTAGTTTTGCGAGAAGACGGGTGGACATACACAAGAATTGCAGAAAGGTTTGGAGTTTTCCATACAAGTGTGTCCAGAATGTTGCAGCGATTCAGGGAGACAGGTATGAATGTCCAAAGACCAGGACAGGGTAGACCACGGGTAACAACTGCCATTCAAGAACGTTACTTGAGAGTTTCTTCGTTGAGACAACGGTTTGCAACCTCTCGCCTCCTTCAAAATCAGCTTGAGCAAACTCATGAGGTGCAAATTAGCACTCAGACAATAAGAAATCGCCTCAGAGAATATGATTTAAGGCCTCGTGTCGCGGCAAGAGGTCCAGCTCTTACCCCAGCCCATCGAAGGGCGCGTTTGGATTTTGCGAGAGAGCATATCCATTGGGAAGAGGTCGATTGGGAAAGAGTTCTCTTCACAGATGAGTCTAGATTCTGCATCTACCATTGTGATCGACGTTCCCTTGCATACAGACGTCCACATGAAAGATATGCTCAGTGCAATTTCCTGAATACTACTGGTTTCGGGGGAGGATCGATTATAGTATGGGGTGGAATATCTTTGACTGCTCGCACAGACCTAGTGGTCGTTGATAATGGAGCTATGAATGCTGATAAGTATATAAGGAACATTCTTGAAGAGCATGTAGTGCCATTTGCCCCATACATTGGTGAAAATTTCATTTTTATGGACGATAATGCCAGACCCCATCGTGCGCGCATCATTCAGGAGTACCTTGAAGAGGTTGAAGTCTCTCGAATGGAATGGCCAGCAAGAAGTCCAGATCTCAATCCGAAGGTTTGGGACAACCTCAATAGAAGGCTGAGAAGTTCAGAAAATCATCCAGCTACTCTTAATGACTTAGGAATCCAACTCGGAAAAATCTGGGAAGGATTAGATCAGAACATTTTAAGATCACTCATTTTGAGTATGAACCGTCGTTGCCGAGCTGTAATTAACGCAAGGGGTGGAAATACCAAGTATTAAATCACTTATCAGCATTTCAGTATTTTGAAAATTATTCATTTCTCCTCTTTCACATAAGATTCGGTGAAATCCTGAATTTTTCTTCCATTTAATATGTCTTGTTTCGTTCAAAACCTTCTCGAGAGAACATGAAAAATAAGTTATAAAGTCAATGTAGAGTTAAGTTTCATTAAAATTGAGATTTTCAGAATGTGCGTTGATTTTTTGCGCAGTGTATAAAGAAATTAACAATCTATGTTCTGGAAATGAGATGCATATTTTTCTCTATTTCAACTGCGATATATTTGATAGAAATTTTTTGTTTGGTACTCTTGCGCTTTATTGCGACCGACAAATCGTCATGAGGTCTCCTATCTACCAGTGGAGATTGGCTTTGCCTCGTGGGACTCCCTGTATTCATAAATAGTTCACAGAGCGATACCATGCGGTATTAATAAAGTGAATTCCACATAACAGATTCGTTCATTCATTAGATATGCTAGCTATGGCAGAGCTAAGGAAACGAGGACCCCCCCGCAAAAATAATTGATATAATTCAAGATAGAACCTCATCGCCGCCAGTGAAATATGAGCATTACAATTTGGAGGACAAAAGTGCTATGTTTCTGTATTATTAATTGAAAAAACAAAACAGTTAGATTGACTTCCGACGGGAGTATTTATCTCTGCCAAGAAAATGGACAGATAAGTTATCCTAAAATAAGTTGAGCGTCAATAGAATGCACCCAACAAATATATTCCTCGGTAAATTCGCGTTTTTCAGATATCACGAATACAAGGAAGGCTCATTCATAGAATTAATATACATTGTATTTGCTGACCTTCGCACGAAAATCAAATATAATTATGTCAGGAATCTTTCGGAGAACTGAAAAAGCATGAAGAAGGAAAGGAAAACCCACAGTCCCATCATTATGTCACAATATTAACGCACAATTATACTATTAGTATGACCACATTAGATTGTAGAATACATACAGGGTGGCCATTTGAAAACGAAACAGACGAGATTACAGACGAAATAAATTTTTTCGATAGAAATGCTCGGACAGGTCGATTTCTGTTTCGAGGTTGACAACTTAAGATGTAGGTTACGGACGCATAGCGCTTCAACCCTTGCTGCTACAACCCTCACCCCCAATTTTTGAATAGGGAAGATGGGGTGAGTGATACCTCATTTGAAAGGTATTTTTATACTGATTTCAGCACAGTAATTGTTTTTTCATTTTATGCATTAGTTCTCGAAATATTCTTTACTAAGTATTTGAAAATGAAGTGGTGTTTTCATGGCACTTGTAGTGTTTTTTTGTGAAAAATCGACATCTTGATTAAAGATTTCTATGTCAGTGGATTGGAGGAAGGAAGCCACAGTCATGGTTGTTTTGAAGCTCAAAATGTCGATTTTTCACAAAAAAACACTACAAGTGCCATGAAAACACCACTTCATTTTCAAATACTTAGTTAAGAATATTTCGAGAACTAATGCATAAAATGAAAAAACAATTACTGTGCTGAAATCAGTATAAAAATACCTTTGAATTGAGGTATTACTCACCCCATCTTCCCTATTCAAAAATTGGGGGTGCGGGTTGTAGCAGCAAGGGTTGAAGCGCTATGCGTCCGTAACCTACATCTTAAGTTGTCCCCCTCGAAACAGAAATCGACCTGTCCGAGCATTTCTATCGAAAAAATTTATTTCGTCTGTAATCTCGTCTGTTTCGTTTTCAAATGGCCACCCTGTATAGTGAATTCTATATACCATCCATACAAAAATTACTTCATTTGATCCACGACATTGAAATGCATTTCACGCGTATTTACTACATTAATATTCGTGAATTATTATCATATTGTTCTATTAATTGAGCATTGCGAATATTGTTTTGGTTCTGATGAAGATTAGAATTGATATAATAACACTTAAGCAAGTTGAGAAGGTTTTATTATTCGTTTCTAAGTAGTCATTAATCAACACAAGAATATTAGTATTGTGTAACCTCTACTAGTGCAGATTATTTATTTTTCATTGGTAAATGAACATACGGTAACCTGAACTAGAGCGACCATAAGCGAGTCCAAAAAAACCGATATATGATAGGTCTAAACAATTCCAAAACCGAGATACAGTGGTGGTTCATGTATTCATAAAAAATTTCGATTTCTCATAACTTTTGAACAAACCAGGTCGATCGATTTATATTTAAATTTTCAAAGAATCCAGATCCGTATTTGGAAAATATGGAACTTCTTCCAAGCTGAGATTCAACACCCTGCATATTAAAATTTTGGGATTTGATTGGGATATTTGAAAAGAACCGAAAATTCTCAATGGGGTTCAGTAGATTTCATTGTGCCGCATGTCATTTTGCCCAAAGAAAGCTTCAGGAAAATATCCAATTGAATATTGAAACTCCAATGAATTCTTAGCAAATTGTAGTTATATTGGAATAATGTTTTCTGGAACTGATTAAATGTTTGCATTCGTCGATATTCTGATAGATTCTCAACAAAATAGACAAATTAATTGTGTGTTCTGAATTGTGGGAGAAGTTATGTGATGAGATCTTCAAAATATGAGGAATTCGCATTAATGGGACCTATAGGAGTACAGAATATTCTATACTCCTAGATGGGACCAAGAGAATCTGCATGCGGTCAATCGAAATCCTCCAAAATCATCTTTCTGTATTACTCGAAAGTACGGATATTGCAGGAATGCATTTTCAGCATGATGGAGCTCCACCCCATTTTAGCGTAATGGTCAGAAATTCTTTAGATCAGAAGTTTACAAATATGCGGATAAGCAGAGGTAGACCGCATGCCTGGCCCGCTAGATCACCAGGTTTCAATCCTGTTGATTATTTCTTTGGAGTTATTTGAAATGTTTAGTAGGTATATTCATCTGAAATAGGATCAATAGGAAGTGAGGAGATCCTCATTAAACGTATCGAATTCGCCTGTAATAAAATACATAATGATCCAGATATGATCAAAAAAATCATCACACATATTTTGAAGAGGGCAGGAATGTGTATTGAGCAAAACGGTGATACTTTCGAGCACCTTCTGTAATTCACGTTAAGTTTTCATGTTCCTTTATTTACTTATTGATCGTAGTTGACTTCAAATATATTTTTCTCAATCAATAATGATTTTCCAGGAATAACTTCAAATGATTCCTCAGAATATTATGAAATTCGAATGTGCAATTAGTGGGCAAAAAAAATTCAATTTGATCATAATGTACGATTTTTCTGAGAATTTTGTGGAATTCCAATATTCAATTGGATCTTCCCCTGAAGCTTTCTTTGAGCAACATGACGTGCGGGACAATGTAATCTACTGAACCCCATTAGACATTTTCGATCTTTCCAAATATCTCAATGAAATTCCAAAATTTTAATATACAGGGTGTTGAATCTCAGTGAAAAAAATCCTTTATTTTTCAAATACGGACCAGGATTTTTTTGGAAATTTAAATATAATCGATCGACATGTGGAAGTGACTCTTTCGTTCCAAATATAAACCGACTATACTGGTTGGTTCAACAGTTATGAGAAATTGAAATATTTGCTGAATACATGAACCACCCCATATCTAGGTTATGGAATTGATTAGGCCTATCATGTATGTATTGGTTTTTGGACTCGCCTAGGGTAGCTCTAGCTCAGGTTACCGTATGTTCATTCACCAATGAAACACCCTGTATGAAGTTTCGTAAAAATGCAGCGATAAAAAAGGCGAATGAAAAAAAAACATAATGTGGAAAGGAATCTATTTAAAATTCACAACCCCAATAGTTACAATACAGTTTGGTTTCAGTGGTTGAGAAATCTGTATATACAGGTTGTATCATTAAGTTTGTATGAGGCAAGGACAAGATTCGATTTTTTAAATCAAATCCAATACTTTTCAACATATCTTTTTCCGAATTCTGCTCGATATTTTAGATATTTTCATAACACAAGCAATTTATTTACTTATTTCACAATAATAACTCCTTCCAAGCAACCATAAGTTTTTACAGACAAAAATAAGGTTCTGAATATCAGTTACAAATACAATCATTGAATAATAATTATAACAATCATCACAGATACATAAAACTGCAATTTTTCGGAAAATTCTAACGAAGATCAGGTGACAGTTTGCGAAAAAAGAAATATTCTTCAACGCTCTATTTGAATAATCTATTATCCATCGGGTGTTTTTGGTATATTTTATTGGTCGACTAGCGAGTAGCGACTAGCTATTAAAAGACATTGTGAAACCTATTTTCCGCGACTTTCATTCCAGATCAGTATATCGAGGCAGTTAGGTGAATCTTTCAATCTCGAAGATGATACTTTTGTTGTTTACTATGGAGTTTTAGGAGGACAACCTCTGTTGATGTATTGAAAGGCCATGTGGCTTATGGAATTGAATGAATAGAATATTCTGTAAAACATTTTTATTCATGGAAAATAAATAGAAATTAAACAACCTTTTGCAGCAAGCAGCAATATATATCCCCTAATAATAAGGCAAAAATGCGTCCGTTGTGATGACTATTGGTACCTGAAGAAGGGTCAAAATGGTCAATGCATGCACTGGGCACCCTTGATTTCAGCCTCGCAAAATTCCGTTACATTCCTCTATCGTGGATGACAATGACATTTTGAAATAGGTTATTAACTCTATTTCCATAGAACAGAGAAAGACGTGAGCAGTGAGCTTATGTTACATCATAAAATTAAGAATTACACTGCTTTCTGCTCATTCATAGATTATGAAAAATATCGGGCTATCATTCAAGTTCAAATATAAAAATGACAAAAAAAACAAAAACATAGTTAAAAGGTTTTAATCAACAGGGTTTCAGAACTCAAAACGAAATGGGTCCAAGGTTTCGAAAACGTTTTAGTGTGAGTGCAATCTATTTGATAGTAACATTGTTTACAGTACTTACTAACAAAAGCACACATGTATTGAAAACGCAAATGAATCGACTCGACCGGGTTATTTGCATAAAGAGAAATTACATAAAATTGTATGACCATTCTTGTGCATCCTGTTACTGATCCTATAAATATACAGTTTTTAGGTATTCATTGTTTGAGTTGACTTGCAATGATTAGGTTAGGTTTATGTTATTGTCATGTCAAACTAAATGTTATTACAATACTATTGTTTTTTTGAAGACTATTTTGTCAATGCCTAATATCTACAAAAAAGCCTCTCAGGAATATTATCATCGTTGTGTCCTAATAGTTTTGCAATTTTAAAACTTGATTCCGCCAATATCCTTTAGTTTCGCAGTGCGAAAAACACACGAAGTGAATAATAATGGCAACAGAGCTTTGAATGGAACTTACAGAAAAAATAATTGTGAGAAGACGTTGGCATTCTTTACAGGATTCGGTTTTCTTTTTACACTCACTATCGTATTCATTTCGAACTTTGAATATCACAGCTATGATATTTAAACTTAGAAAAACTATGTCACAGCCGGTTTTTAAATTTAGCACACAAATGAAGTATGCCGGAGATTTTCCAAAATTTCTGGACACTAACGATAAAAAATAAAATCGACAATACTGGTACTGGTTAAGTTAATTTGATCACACCTTGTGCAATCTTCCACGCTTCGCACAGAGTGATGTTTCGTTTGGTGGAATTGCTGGATTCTTTTTATATATAGCGGCGTTGTCAGGATGTCTCCTGTAAATCTCTTTTCAATGCTTCATTACACAGGTACATCCGTTGATCCCTTTATCGCTCATTCGTGAGCTTTCAAGGTAGACCATGCGGAAAAATCAATGTTGCCACAATATTTCGGTATGCCATTTTGCTCCGATCAAAATTTGATCAATTTTGATATATTACCTACGCTGTTAATTAGTTAAGACAAATAATTTCATGTTTGGAAAACGAGAAAAGGAAAGATTTGCAGTCGGGAGCTTTTGAGCGCTTTTTTATCCACCTTAAGGTAGATTCACCTCGTAGACACTTTCGTATTTACCAGTTCAAGATAACGATTGAAAAGAGTTTCGACAGCTCAAAAAAATTGACATAAACTGCCAAAGAAATAGTTGATGATTACGGTTCTGTTGTTGCAGAAATATTGGAATTATATCAGTTTGGTTTTCATCCATACTAATTTGTTTAAATTAAAGTACTTATCAGAAGTCCACGTTTCTGATAAGTAGTTTAATTTAATTGGAATTATATTTGTTTCTGGATATTTCATTTGGACAAAACTTAGCATGAATAAATCCTTCTCTATCTCACTGCGAAATTTCATCTAGATTGAATCGGTAGATTTGAAATTATCAGAAAAATAAAATTTAGAACGGTCAAATTTAAGGAAAATTTCCAGTTTCCAGGAAGATGGTGTAAAATGGCAATAGGAAGTGAACGGGCATAGAAATCTGAAATATAATGTAAAATTACATAAACTAGACTTAAAGTCATTTTCACCTTTCAAACACCATAATTAGATGGTATTATCAACCTTAACATTGAGTCACAAAATCTCATAATATTTCAATTAAAATATGTACATGGAAGATGAATAATATATTTACTCAGATAACTCATGTTCCGATAATATGATACTGAAAAATAAACTTCTTGATAATGTGAATTCAACTAAATGTCCATTAACTTTTGTCCAATCATAAAAAAAATCACTTAAATCTCATGTTTTTTTCGATATTGAGTTGATTATTATAATAAATCTCTAAACAAGCGCTCCAATTCTTTTTTTGGATTTAAAATTTATCAGTTCACCTAAAGAATATCCAGTAAGTGTGGCAACAACGCTTTATGTAGTTTAAAATAGAGTTCTACTCTTTTGCGTCCCATCGATTTCTATTTGCACTTCTCAAACAGGGAGGGCTCTTCACTTCATAAGTTCATCATTCAAAAAATCGAAGCAGTGGCGACACGTTTCTTTTTTTTTGTCAAGGGGTACCGAGGATTCTGATAGGTATAATCATAGTTTTTTGATCTATGGGTATAATTGGATCTCATTGAACTTGATCTACACGCATTTATATATTTCCGATTTATGTTATTCTCCTTATTTAATAAATAAATAGGAATTCGTAGGGTTAACGATTTCTTAGTTGTACTTTCGAAAAAGCAAAACAAAAGTTGCTATCAACTCCATCGTTCGCTTCTGACTGCGATATACTGCGATGGAAAAAAGCAAAAATGTGCCATTGTTTGCGTTAGGAGGACAATTTTACCCCTTTAGTCTATGGTCTATATGCATTTTCTATATGGTTGGTAGCGATCTGCAAGGAAACCCTCTGCCTGGTTTCAAAACAAAAAAATTCCTGAATGCCGTCGCCCAAATTTGTATCCGTGATGAATAAGCCATTGTAGGATATTTTTTGCTCTTTGATCTTTTCAAGCTTTTTACAGGCCGATAGTCAGTGCCTATTGCCGACGTATATAAGAACTTATTATTTAATTGGATCCTATTCTGAGGTGTGAGGTATGTGAAATAAGGAGGAATGCGTGAGATATTTTATATTGAAAAGAACGCTATACAGTTTACACTGCTGTTTATTCCACGAAAAACACAAAAGAAACAGAAGATATTCTTTGATGTTTCAAGGATCTCAAAATTCATTCAGATCATTTCTATGCCAAACAACAAAAACAAGAAGAAGTTTTCACCCTTTTCCATAAGATGAAAATTATCTCCTGAAGTTCCAACAAGGATTCTATTGACTGAAATTTCTTTTCTCTCATTCAATAAGGGTTAAATCACAATTTAAACACGTAAAACCGATCACTGATAGTGCATTGTACCAAAATTTCATTCACTGAATCTTCACTAATTTTTTTGTGAAATCCAACCACTCAAGAAAACCCCACAAAAATAATAAGACATCGATTAAATTTAAAATGATAAATTGCCATAATATATTTAATCCTCCTTTCTATCAATTTTAAAATGAAACTCCCCTAGATTCTAGATTAATCACTTCCATTCAATTGAAAAAACTCTTGAAATTAATAACCTATGTATCTAGTAGAAGGATCAGTAAAATTGATCTTTAAACTTCTTTTCCCTTGAATGTTTTTGGATTTTTCGAATAATTCATCCAAAGATTTACAAGAATCCATACCATCGATTCATTAGAAAACCTCCAGCCACCGGATCTTTATATCTTTGGTTCAATTCCCCTCATGAGGATGTTTCGGTAAAATGTTCATACAGCGTGTGGCATAGTGATTGGACATTATATGGTACCTGCGAGAAAAAATTACACTCTTTTTAATGTCTCCAGCATTTCATACAAAAATAAATTCCTATTACAATAAGTCAAATTGTCTTTTGTGACTGAAAATTCCGACCTCGAAATTATAATTTATATTTGTGGACGAATTTCCAATTAATCTGAAAACGGGGAAAAGTTCCATACATATTTCATAATCTCTGAACAGTGTTTGACACGGTAACTATTGATTGTCACTTCCGAAAGCATATAGGTTCCCCATTGAGAAACCTTCTATTTGTAGAAGATAAGTTATACAATAGGTTTTTGTATAACTTATTAGCGCGAATTCATGATAAGAAATTTATCAGGAAGGTAGTTCGATAACTAACTAAAATTTATATTGTTTTGGTTGAACTATCAGAACAAAACTACGCATGTAGTTTGGATACGTTATTTTATCTCGATCGCCGCTTCTAAATTATTGAAAAAAAATTGGCCGGACGGACAGAACCAAATTATCCTACTAATACTTCATTAGTGAATCCAGAATAATGATTTTATCTCCAAATTGTCCAATTATAGGCATTTGGCTAAATGAAGATGCAGAAAAAACCAGGATAAGTAAAGGAAAATAGATATTTTAATCAGGAATATCAACTAGGAGATATAAAGTAAAGTAATATGAACAGTTTAAAGGTGATAACTAAATCAGAGATCTCTCTCTCCTTTAGGAATTTCGAACGGTTTTACTCTTATGTATTTTGCTCCATATTTTTCTTCATAATTCTGAAACAAAGAATTAGGGATATAGTTAGGCACTAGGCGAAAATTTGTGAAAATATCCCGCTAAAGAATAATGAACATGGAAATTGAACATAGGAAGAATTCGGCCATAGATAGAAACACTAGACTCGGCAGTAATAATAGACAATTGGAAAAAAGGGTAATTTATCGTGAGGTGAGGTAGGACTACCTCGGCATTTTGGAAAAACTCATACTTGAAGGTTTCATAAATGAGTTTTCTTCATTTAAAACTTCATGGATTTTAATTTTTTCTTTGATCAAAAGAGCCTGGCAAACGTTACTCGTGTTTTTGGTCAAATTCCTATCAAAATGCTCAGACATGTTATCGAAATGATCTTTGAAAAATGAATGCTGTTGATTTATCTTTTAGTTTTGACCATAACTTTCAATTCCAAATGTTTTATTTTCCCGAACCTCACCATGAATCACCATTAACCATACAGAGTGGCCCACATATAAGAGTACAGCTGAATAATTCTGCAATCATGAGGTTCTCCGGAAGAGGCCGAGAAAGGTCAACTTTTATTTGAAGGAGGACAATGTTTGTGAGTTTGCGATCATTCCCTAAGCGGTGTGGCAACCCCCTCTAGAATTCTAAAGGGTAATAGGTGTGGACTAACAAATTATTTTGAAGCCATTGTAATTTTTCGGAACATAATGGAAAACATTTCTGTTTGACTTTAGTATTGGTGTCTAAAACTCGTGAGAAGTTTTGGTAGATCGTTAGATGGGACCGCCCTGTATGGGCAAACTCTACAGAAGAAAACTGACAGTAGAAGTCAAATATTACTATTCAAAACAACCGATACAGAAGGTTCTGTGAAAACCATATCATCAGTTATATGTGATCATTTTTCAATTCGAAATACACACATCGTCAAAAGTCTTGGTACCACCAACTTGTTGATTGAAACATGACAATTTTTCACTTGAATGAAAACAAAAACCAGTGCATTCAGTTATGGAATAACTATAATTAATCAAAAATAAATAAACGATAAATTTAAATTATGTTTCACTGCGGTCTGACAATTTCTTTCCACACAAAATATATGAGATTTGGAAACTATTTTATTTATATAGAGGATAATGGGAGGATACAATTGTTAAGTATGTAAGTAAATTTCACTTTCGCGAAAATCTTCAACTTTATTGCTGATTGTTTATGTTGATTTCACTTTTTCGGCTGTTTTTCCATGTTTATGTTTGTTTAGTATTACACATTTACACTGTAATTATAAAATTTGTCTTAGTCTGTCATTCTTGCTTGTTTTTTTTTGTATATTTACATTTTTGGAATTTTTCATTATATGCTCCATATTCTTTTGTAGAGCCCTGAAGATGGAAAAATTCATTTCCGAAACGTCGGCAAACTAACATAGTATCATTTCCTGTTTTTGATCCTGATACCACCATTTAATCATCTGAATATAGAATTTTGGATCACCAATTTGAATTTGAAGGATAAATTTAAATTTTTCTCATTTTTCCTATTTTGTTTGCATCAAGCAAAGAGTAACGAACAAAGATTTTCCATCGAATATAATATTTTAGTTGAAATACCGTAAAATATTCATCTCATTTCCAGAACATATATTGTTCGTTTCTTGAGAAACCTGAGGGAGCTAAGACTTTTGCCGATGTGTGTATACCGAAAATTTAAGACCTACACTCCTGGCTATCTGCTCCAGACGCTGAAAGGTATTCACCCCAGTGGCCTTTACGAGACGGTACAAAAATCCTTCGGGATTCCTGAGTAGAATGTATGGATGATCGAACTCCTCCACTTTTCCCCTCTTCATGACCAAAATCTTGTCCGAGTCCATGACTGTGTGCAGTCTGTGGGCCACAGTCAGCAAGGTGCAGTCTTCGAATCTGGTCCTGATAGTTTTCTGGATGAGGGCGTCAGTGTATGGATCCACGTTAGCTGTAGCCTCGTCCATTATGATGATTTTATTTTTTTGTATCAGAGCTCTCGCTAGACAGACTAACTGACGTTGTCCGGCACTCAGGTTCCGCCCTCCTTCAGTTATCATGAGATCCAAACCTGGAAGAGCCAGATGCATTCTGTTAATGAAAGGATAGAAACATCTTAGGTTCTCAATTGCTGATCAAGGTATTCTGACTGACAGAAAACTGCAACACCTAGAAGGAGCTGTCTAAATTTTAATTTTTTTTTGGTAAAACATAGATTGTATAGCAAGGAGTACCTAAATGATTAAAATTTACAATTCTTTTCCAAAAATGTAATAAATTTGTTGATAATGTGTTTGTCCACCGCGATTATCTATACACTCCCCAACACGTCTTGGTGCAATAAGATGGTCTATTTCTTCTTGAGGGATACTATCCCAGGCTACCTGCCCTACCTGTACTTCATGTCTCAGAGCCGCCAAAGCCCGTGGAGGCTGGGGTAAATTTTCAAGCATTCTACCTATGATGTCTCAAACTTGTTCTATAGGCGGAATATCGGGGGATCTGGGCGGCCATGGCAAAAGATTCCATAGGTCGCTTCAAAAATGCTGAAATATTGGATTTTCGAGGCGGTTTAGGTAAAGGAAAACATATAGCTCCACTATTTTGCAGGTAAAGCAGCGCTATCATGTTTTGATTGATTGATTGATTGGCTGACGAACAAGAGACCGGGTTAGCCTTTGGCCTCCCTATGACATTGCGACCAACTTGGGTCTATTCTATCACTCTTTCGTCAGTGGTTCGTCACGAGAATAGGTTAGTGTCCTTTATCAGGTTCAGTAACTTGTTTATGAGGGTTTTGGGATTCATTTCTGTTTCCGGACTGATCTCTCCGAAGGTTCTGTGACGCCTTCTTCCTAGGTCGTTCATGCATTCAAAGATGACGTGAGAGGCTGTTTCTTCCTCTTCACCGCAAGGTCTGCAATCCATGGTATTCCCATGGTGTTCAGATGTTTCCTAAGGCCGCAGTGTCTCGTCAGCAGACCTACTATTATACGTGCCGTTGTTCTGTTCAGATTCAGATAGTTAGCCGGCAAGGTTAGACTTGTGTGTCCTATCATGACTTTGCTGTGTGTTTGCCCGTCGCTCTGTTCCCAGTGTTGCTGGTGTCTTTGTCATCAAACTGCGGTTCAAATCTTTCTCCCCGACGTCGTCTAACCCTTCTTCGGCCATCATGTTCACTCAAGGAGAATCGAGATTCATCAGAAAAAAACGACCTCATGCCATTCCACACTCAAATGTTGACGTTCTCCGCACCACTGTAATCGTTGCCGGCGATGCTCAAACGTCAGTGGTAACACTTTCGGACAGTTACAGGATGACCTTGTTCAACTAACCACTCATCGATCTCGAATTGCCATAAGTCTTAGACGTCGATCTTGAATTTTTTATTTGTGCCCCTTCGACGTCCAGTGCCTACTCTTCTTCGATTTTGGGCATTATCAAACCACGCTTGACAACATCTTATAACTGTAGTTAGTTGGATTTCTGTTCGTGCAGTTAGTGATTTCTCGAAATGACGACCTCTTTCAAATTCACTTAGCTGGCGATTAATTCCACGTACACGTGCTCAAGGCATTTTCACAACAACTTAACATCGATTTTGTATCTTCTCGAACAGTTCGTTTGTTGTAAAGTTTGAAAAATATGCAAAAAACGACTACAATATCTGAACAACAAAAAATGTTCACATGAAAAAATCTTCACGATTTTTTCTCCGAAATTAATCAATTACCTACTCCTTGCTATACTTTCTATGTTTTACAAAAAAATATAGAATTTGAACAGCTTTTTCTGGGTGTTGCAGTTTCTTTGTCAGTTAGTATTTTTCTTGAGATATTCCCAAAAAAAGATATTCAACAAAGAGGTGATCTTTTGAATCAAGTGTCCTGCATTTTTTCATGTATTTCCAATGACCTTCATGAACTCTATCAAAACGCAAAATCTTAGAAATATTTTTCTAACGGTACAGATATTTTTCAGAGAAAACAGACAGAACAGATCTCCACTAAAAGACCTCGAACGATTGCAAAAACAAGACGTAGCACGAAAGTGAAATGCTTATTTGAAGATTCAAAGAGTCATCATAACGAAAAGATTAAGCTGCCATACATATACTCCATTCACTTTTATTTAGGGCCGGTTTTATAAAGGGCAACCGACGATTCAACCGTTGCGTCAACAACCAAATTCCTCACTAAAAATACGTAATCTGTTAGTTGGCGCACGGTTCAACTGTCGGTTCGCCTTTTATAAAACTGGCCCTTAATCACATAGGAGGTCATGGTTTCGTTTTCAGGAATTGGTGCACCTGATAAGAAGCACAGAACATATGATAAAAAGTCAGTGCGCGCACAGAAAATATCGTTAATGACAAAACGACATTGCCAGTTTCTTTGTTTACATCAAAGTAAAAGTATCAAAGATATTCCACATTTTGTTAGGTTTACAAATTGTTCGCAGATTTTTGGTATTTAATCGATATTTGCAGGTGAGTTTTTCGTCGAATATCCAAGATTAACGTATGTTTATTGTTTTTAGCACCAGTTTGGAGCGTGAGGACGATTTTCAAGACCAGGACGAATGTTTACATTTCGAGGTTTAAGGGGTTGAAAAAGCTGTTATTTGGACAGATATCGCAGTAGATGGATCGGATGGAGCCTCGAGAGGTCGATTAGGATGATATTTTTCAGGTTTTCCAAGAAATTTGGCGATATCTGAGCAGATTTGCAAAGTTAGGTACCTCACTAAGGAGGTGGAACTTAGACCTAATTCTCCTATAAGAAACGCCTTTCAAAGGTCGAGATGGTGAAAAATGTATTCTTTAGATGTTGTTTGAACAAACACAGCCGAGTCTTATATCCCAACATTGATTTTAAGAAAGTTATCAACAAAATAAAATTGACATTATTCTTGATTCTTGTAATTACCCATCAATTCATCTTATATCTTTGGGTTGATTTTTTATAATGAATTCTTCATTAGACTCAACAATTGATGTCGTCAAGTCATGAACTCTCAGTTCAAGAGGATAATAAACATTAAATCTTCACAAGCATGCATATGAAAATGATGTGAAAGCAATGCAATTTTCTTCCATGGCGAAAAATAATATATTTCAATAGTGATCTCTTGTACTTTTCATGCAAATAACTAGAAAAGGAATCCTTTCTATCGATTCATATAAACGTTAATTATTTTCGTCCATCACATCTTTTCACATTCATTTTCCGAATAAATTCACATTCTGAGAAATACGCTAAGAATGTAGAAAGGGCACCATAGTGTTGACTTGGAACATAAAAATATTTTGAAAAACCTCATAACTTCGATACAGAGTGGAATGTGTCAAATTTCCAAGGCCAGAGTTGTGATTTTATAATTCTGAATGGAGTATAGGATGTTATTGACTGCAAGGCCGTAGCCAGGGGGGGGGTCCGATGGGATCCGGCCCCCCCCCCGAAATTTATTTTTTCAGAAATGCCAGATAATCTTTTCACCGAAAATTCTTCGAATATTTTTTTTTCTAGCTACGGCATCGGCGGACCCCCCCCCCCCGAAATTTTTTTCTAGCTACGGCCTTGATTGACTGCCAAATATGATCAACATGAAATTTTCTGAAAGAACGTATAACTTTAGCTTTATTACCTCTATGACCATCTGATATCACCTCCTTCAGCTCAACCTGTTCCAATGCTTTCCAAAGAAACTCATCTGTGTATTTAGAGAATGGATCCAGATTCTCCCTCATCGTTCCAGAAAACAAAAAAGGATCTTGGGGAATGATGGATATTTTCCGCCGGCTCGATTTCAGTGGAATCTTAGTTATGTTGATATCATCGATGAGAATCATCCCATCCAGGTCGTAGAGTTGAAACAAGGCAGATATCACCGAAGATTTACCCGCCCCCGTTCTTCCTACAATACCAACTTTCTCTCCGCCTTCAACCGAAAACGAGATGTTCTTCAGAATAGGATCGTCGGAATCGTTGTACCTCAAGCAGACGTCTTTGAATTCGAGGTTGCCCTTCCTCGGCCAATTTTTGGGATCTTCCGGTTTCCCGGGTCTCTGAGGTTCAATTTCGATTTCCGTATACTCGAGCAGTCTTTCGACTGATACCATCTGGTTCTCCAGCTCGCTCCACTGACGCATACCCCACTGAAGAGAGCCTATAAGGCCTAGGTATTGCGTTATCACTAGTCCTATATTTCCTCCATTCATTTCTTGAAACGAAGGTCAGAGTAAAGGAAAGAGAATATAAATTCATGCAAGTACCTACCTGAACTGAAGAACAGCATGAAATATATCGATATGGCTACAAAAGTGAATGAGAATATGTCTAACCAAAAACCAAAACAGCGACTGGCAGCCAAGAAAAGAAACCAAGAACTGCTATGTACATCTTGCAAACGATCAAACTCCTCAGTCAGATCCTTCTCCATATCGAAGCATCTGATTGTTGCCAAACCTTCTAAAGATGCTGTCATGTGCCCCAAAATTGGGCTTCTGGCTGAGAAAATGACCATCAGTATGAAATTGTTAAATACTGATGTTCTTAACTCACCAACTGACTCCAGTCTCTTGACACTTCTACTTGTCCTTATATAAAACCTTCTAAAAAAGTAAATACCTGTGAATAACACAAGTAGCGGTATGATCAAGAATGGTTCAACGATGGTAGAAAGCAGAAATATCCCGAAGACGAAACAACCGATCTGTAAGGAGGTGAAGCTTCATTAGGCACTCATGTTTTCAGCTTTCATGTTCTTGGGCAGCTGTGGAAGTACCAAGTAGAAGATTCAGTAAGTATATTAACAAAAACATATGTAGCAACTTGAACTGAATGTTCCTTGGAACTGCGGTTTTGGAGACCTTCGTTTTTCTTTCGGCAGTAACATTTTTTGGTATGGAGGTGCCAAAATTTATTCGTCCTTCCAAAAAATATTAACAGTTAATGAAGAACCGTAGTACTTATGTTACTCACCAAAATAACTTCAAGAAGCACGATAGGTATATGCTCATCCACTAGAGATAAATCTTTGGCGAAACGATTGAGGATTTTACCAACGGAGTTTTTACTGAAAAAATTCATGGTAGCCTGCATGAGTCTGTTGAACATCCTCTCGTGAAGATTACGAGATACGCGTGTGAAAAACGCAGCATAGTAAAGACAAAACCAAATTGCAGACACTGCTGTACATCCAAGTATGATGGCGTATATGCATATGATTTTGGTCCTTTGAATAACTTTCGGGTAAGCCATACGAGGTTGAACGACTTTCACTTGCTCCAAATTGACCCTGAAAGTTTTCATTTCTACTATAAGTGATCTGACGAATGAAATCTCAATCCATAAACCAAGGCCGAAGCCAGGGGGGGTCCGATGGGGTACGGACCCCCCCCGAAATTTATTTTTTCAGAAATGCCAGATAATCATTTCACCGAAAATTCTTCGAATGAATTTTTTTCTAGCTACGTCCTCGAACGGACCCCCCCCGAAATTTTTTTCTAGCTACGGCCTTGCCATAAACCTTCAATGAAATTTATTAAAGCAAAAATATGAGGTCCGAAGCTTTTGTACGATTTCTCAGCTGTTCACCAATTGACCAAGCATTTCTTCATTCAAAATGAAGGATATGAAGGTACATATAAGGTCTTCACTCACCAGTAGGCCACGAAGTAATCACCCCCAAAAGACGCCACGTGACTTATCAAGATCAACAGGATAAGAATCGATATGAGAAAAATATTTCCACCTGCCCTCAAATAACACCAGTAAGTGTGTAAATCTACCACCCCATGAACAACTTTCTCCTTCTCTATCTCCGGCATATCTTCACTTCTCCTTTCTTCAGTCTTGGTTATATTCCTGCTCTCCTTCTCTTCTATCTCAGACTGTATAGTTTCCAACATTTTCGCGAAATCCAACCCGCTTTTCTGAAGTTCCGTGAAAGTTCCACAAGCTTCTATGCCTCCATCTCTCATTATGATTATTTTATCCGCAGTTTTCAGGTATTGGAGTTGGTGGGTGACCAGAATGCACAGTTTGTCGCGAAGGAACGTTTCTATGCATTTCTGATACAAGTGTTTGCCTATTTTAGCGTCCACAGCCGACAAAGGATCGTCTAAAATGTAAATGTCAGCTTTTCTATAGATGCATCTGGCTAGATTCACTCGTGACTTCTGCCCTCCACTCAAGGCCTTCCCCCTTTCTCCAACTAGAGAAGCATCTCCATGTTGGAAATTCTCAAAGTCGCCCAACAATGCACACACGTGCGTTACAGACTCGTATCTCGACTGGTCGTAGATTTCTCCGAACAGAATATTCTGTTGGATATTACCGGCGAAAAACCAAGGTTCCTGCGAAGCATATGAGATTCTACCTTGAATATCCACCTCACCGCTCGTAACGATCATTTCTCGAAGCAATACGTTGACGAGACTCGTCTTACCGCTTCCCACAGGACCAATAATAGCAACTAGCTCTCCTGAAGAGATCTCCAGGTTCAGATTTTTTAAAGTGATATCTCTTGAAGTATCCAACCATTTGGCGAAGACACTTCTTAGCAAAACTCTAGGCTGTATTGGTAAGGACACCTGATTCGATTCCAAGTCTCTCGGATCGATATTCCTGAGGTAATTTGGGGTAAAGCAGGGTGGATCCATGATGTAATCCTCATTTCGAAGAAATTTCTCGATTCTTTTCAAGGAAACGTTGACGCTGAATAGTGCTGCGATGCTCATGGCGAAAACTATGGTTACAGCTGGCTTGATGACGTTGTAAGTGGCGGTAACGACGAAAATCTTCTGAGGCGCCAAAGCGTTGCCGAGTACCACGTAGACTACCAAGCTGATGAATACTGATGCTCTTGTTATGAAGAATTCAAGAGAATAGAGCAGGCCCATGAGGTAGCTATGATTTTTGATTGCATTGATCTCCTGTCTGAAAAGAATTGGTTGATTAATCTTTTGCAGAGACTTCTGTTAGATCTCGATATTATAATTGTTACTGCTCTAACCTTCTTGCATTTTTAATGACTGTTGAGAATGGGGTTTCCCAACAATACATTTTGATGGCTTGGATTCCAGTTAAAAGTTCATGCATCAACCTGACTCTTTCGTCTGTTTTTTGTGCTATTTTACTACGTCTTGATGAAGTCATGTTGCCCAGTAATACTGAAATTGAATAGGTATATCTTGAACTTGAATTCTGAAGGAGTTAAATTCATTTTATGATGTTGTATGTATTTTTTGGCAAAAAAACTTCTTTGGGTGGTTACAAAATATGATTGTAATTTTTTTGAGGGAAGTCAAGTTTTCTTTTGTTATATGCTATTCTGTATATTGAATTGAAGAAATAAAGAATTATTATTATTATTATTATAATGAGTTTGATCTGTCTAGAAAAATATTGAAAGCCGCTAAGGAAGTAGGTAGAAACTAGCCTTTTGAATGTTGTATGCGGAAAATTGATGGCAGATAGAAAAGAATCCCTCTTTATATATAAAATGTTTCTGAGATCCAGTTACACTAAGCATACAGAATATTTTTGCATTTTATAGGAAAATTAAGTGGTGTACAAATGTCGTAGAGAAAAAATATGAAGGTAAATATATTTATATTATACACTGCGCAAAAAAATTAACGCACATTATGGAAATCTCAAATCTCAATCTACAACTGAAGGTGTTCTCAATGATAATTATTTTTATCAGAATTATGCATGCATATGTTATCCACTTTCAACGTTTTTCTTCAATACAGATGTTTTCTCCCAGCAGGAATAAAAAAAGATTTTGAATGTATTGGCTCCATTCTAAAATCAGTTGTTCTCGATCAATTCTAGTGATCAATAGTTTTTCTTTCGTTTGATTTTCTACACTCGATCGCTATGCAACGCGAAACACGCAATTTGACCCAAGAGGAATGTGCCCAAGCGGTAGTTTTGCGAGAAGAAGGGTGGACATACACAAGAATTGCAAAAAGGTTTGGAGTTTCCCATACAAGTGTGTCGAGAATGTTGCAGCGATTCAGGGAGACAGGTATGAATGTCCGAAGAACAGGACAGGGTCGACCACGGGTAACAACTTCCATTCAAGAACGTTACTTGAGAGTTTCTTCGTTGAGACAACGGTTTGCAACCGCTCGCCTCCTTCAAAATCAGCTCGGGCAAACTCATGAGGTGCAAATTAGCACTCAGACAATAAGAAATCGCCTCAGAGAATATGATTTAAGGCCTCGTGTCGCGGCAAGAGGCCCAGCTCTTACCCCAGCCCATCGAAGGGCGCGTTTGGATTTTGCGAGAGAGCATATCCATTGGGAAGAGGCCGATTGGGAAAGAGTTCTCTTCACAGATGAGTCTAGATTCTGCCTCTACCATTCGTTAACATGTCGCCAGTCGTGCCAGTCGATAAGAGCGAATCGCTCGCAGTAGAATTGAATAAAATCAATAAAAATGTTTTGATTGACATTTTGGTCACTAGTAAGGTACCAGATGGTGTTGTGAATAAATTAGTCCGAAAATTCTTTGACGGGCTTTTTGGTGATTCAGATATCATCAGGAATAGTAAAAATATTCATTCAAATACCGAGTTAGAGTCTCTACAAAAGCAGTTCGATTTATTACTACAACTAAACAACGAGATGAGGAGCAGAATTGTGGATCAAGCATTAATCATAAATCTTCTGCAAAATGGTGAGTTGATGAGAGTATCGGAAAATAATATGAAAGCAGATAAGCGAAATATTGATGTTGACGATGTAGGAAAGCTAGAAACAAAAAGTCAAAATAATAACAATGATGACCTTCACAATCCTCGTGTTGGAAGAGAGAATACTCCTAGTTCGAATGCACAGAATAACGCAAACGCTAAGAACGCAAACGCTAAAAATTCTGCACCTTCATCGACTAGTGGAAAACCGGGTTCAACTACAACGACTAGTGGTAGTTCCGATGTACCACCGAAACAAAATCTCAAGGCGAACTCGCCTTTGACAAGGAAATATTTGACGGACAGTAACAAAACTGGAAAGCGAAATGCGAGCACGAAAAACACTCGGAAAAATAAATTACTTATGGGAATGAGTGCTGATGATCATAAAATTAAAGGTGCACCATCATTATCGAATTTATACGTAGGTAGAATCCAAGGCAATGTTCAGGAGGCTGACATGACAGAATTCCTGAAAATTGGTTGGCCCGAAATTGAAATCCGTTGTACAAAACTTCAAACCAAAGGAGTCAACAGCAGTTTCAAATTAACTTTTGTCACAGATTATAAAAATGATATTTTGAATGATGGTAAATGACCCAAAGGAGTAGTACTCAAAAACTTTTTTCGTGCCAAACTCAGTACCTCCAGTTCTGAGTCACCACTACCAGAAGGTGGGACTATTTCATCTGAACATTAGGGGCTTCACTGGGAAGGAAGGCCCTTTAGCAGCACTGTTAGGCCAGTATAAGAATGTTGTCATTGTGTGTTTAACAGAACATTGGCTTAAAGGCGAAGAGATCTTGCCAGTTCTGATGGATGGTTGGGTAGTGGCCCACAATTACAGTAGGAGACATAAAGCCAGGGGAGGAGTCATGACAATGTGTCGTTCTGACATTAGCTTTGTAAGTCTCGAGGAAGTGAATGATCTGACCTGTGAGTGCCATTGTGAAATTTCCTCCTTAAAATTGACTAACATTGATTTGATTGTTATTTCTATTTATCGCTCACCAAATGGTGATTTTAAAATATTATATGATACTTTTGAAAAAATTTTCAGTAAAATTAATTGTTTCAATAACAATATTGCCATTTAAGGTGACTTCAATTTACCTTTTAATTGTCCTGATGGAAAGTGTAAAGTTTTTTGTGATTTACTAGACTGTTATGGTTTCAGAAGAACTATCTGGCAGCCCACTAGGGCTATGAACTGTATAGACAATGTTTTTATAATTTTTTCTCTTGAAGGGTATGATGCTGAAACTGTTGATTTCGATTTTTCTGATCATCGGGCACAGCTGGTGGTGGTGGATGTCCCAATCGCCCTTCAGTCCTGCTCTGATGTGGTGAGAGGGTTTAGGCCGTTGACACGGAAAGGTATGAATTTATTCCATGCTGGACTTAGCTCAACCTCTTGGGATTTCATAAATGGTAATGATGCTGATGTAAATTTAACCTTCAATGTGTTTAATGAGTATATAACTCAAACGTTTTTAGACTGTTTCCCTTATACTGAAGTAAAGTCGAAACCTAAGGATCATGGAGTAGCTTGGTTTAGTCGTGATCTAGGTAAGATGCGTGATCACTTGAAGCTTCTTGGCGATATGTATCGACACTATCAGAATGATCGACTTAAGAAGGCTTATGACAATTATAGGAATTACTATAGGTACAAGATTAAAGAGGCTCGAATCTCTACTAATGATAGAATTATAAAAGATTCCAATAATAAACCGAAAACCATGTGGAATTTAATTAAAAATAAGGATGCAATTCACTCTGATAGCCACAAGCAGACGATTTCACCTCATGCATTCAATGAATATTTCACATCAATTGCTCATAAGACGGTTGAATCTCTTGGTGAGGGGAGCCTTGATCCACTTTCCATTCTTCCAGATGTGAAGAGTTCCTTTTCTTTTGCGGATGTTACCTATAACCAGGTAAGGGATGCAATAGGCTCACTTAAGTTGAGTAAATCGTCAGACTATTATGGTTTATCATCTTACCTTATAAAAAAGAATATCAGTAGTCTGGTCATCCCTCTCACCAAGCTTTTTAATAGATTAATTGCGAAAAATGTCTATCCCGATTGCTTGAAGATTGCTAAGGTGATTCCATTGTTTAAGAAGGGTGATGTTAATGATGTTGGGAATTATAGACCAATCTCCTTGGTACCGGTCATATCAAAAATTTTCGAGAAGCTCTTGTGTGGTCAGCTGGTGGAATATTTTGAATCAAACAACTTATTTTCTGCACAGCAATTTGGTTTCAGGAAGGATAAAAGCACCAAAGATGCAATTTTGAATTTTATTGAATTTACGCTGGAATGCTTTGAGAGAGGTGAATTCCTTTTTACATTATTTTTGGATATTGCGAAAGCTTTTGACTGCGTCTCGCGTCTCGTCCTGGTTGGTAAGTTAGCTGCATATGGGTGCTCTGGGGGCGCCTGTGATCTCATCGAATCATATTTGAGCAATAGACATCAAGCAGTTTTCAGTGATAATAGCTGGTCAACTCTACAAAAAGTTGAACTTGGGGTGCCTCAAGGATCGGTTCTAGGACCGATTCTATTTTTGATATTCATCAATGATTTGCCGTCATACTTGAGTAAATATAGATCAATTCTCTTTGCGGATGACACAACTGTCTCCATTGCATCCGGTGATCTGGCTGCCATTGTTGGTGAGGCTGTCGTTGCGCAGTCGAGAGCTTTCGATTGGTTTGCATCCAACAGACTTGTTGTAAATGAGCAGAAAACAGTTAAGCTTATTTTCTCCTTGAGAGAAATAAATAATCAAGACCTTCTTGGCCACCATTCCTTTCTTGGTATGTCGTTGGATACTACCTTACGTTGGGATGCCCATGCTGACCAGCTTGCCTCAAAATTGTGTAGGAACATTTATCTGCTGAGAAATATGTCAACTAGATTATCATCGGATATTCTAAGAGTGGCCTATTTTGCCCTGGTTGAATCATTATTACGATACGGTATACTTGCATGGGGCAATAGTGCTTCCCACACCAGAATTTTTTCGTTGCAGAGAAGAGCCATTAGAATTTTGTCTGGCCTCCAATATCGTGATGATTGTAAGAGTGCATTTGTGACTAAAAACATGTTAACTTTTCCTTGTATTTACATCTTGGAGGCTTTGCTTATGGTGCATAAGAATGCCGTAGAATATAGTATTAATGGCGATTATCACGAATATAACACACGAAGCAGAATGCTAATCAGAAATGATTTTTGTCGATTGTCAAAGTCTCAAAAGGGACCTTTCTATTTGTCAGTCAAACTGTTTAATAGACTACCATCTTTTGTAATGTCCTTGCCCCCAAAAAATTGTAAAATATTTATTAGAAGATTTTTAGTGGAGAATGCCTTTTATGGAATTGATGAGTTTTTAAATTTTGATTTTACTGTGGTGCTGCCAGATACCATATTTTAGGAAAACTAAAATTTTATTCTGTGATTTGTATCCATAGTGATATTGTATATATGTAGTTACAAGCTCAATTTTTTATCTTGACGAATGTAAAACTGAAATAGTTGTAGACATGAAATAAATATTACTATTACTATTACTACTATTACTATGTGATCGACGTTCCCTTGTATACAGACAGACGTCCACATGAAAGATATGCTCAGTGCAATTTCCTGAATACTACTGGTTTCGGGGGAGGATCGATTATGTTATGGGGTGGAATATCTTTGACTGCTCGCACAGACCTAGTGGTCGTTGATAATGGAGCTATGAATGCTGATAAGTATATAAGGAACATTCTTGAAGAGCATGTAGTGCCATTTGCCCCATACATTGGTGAAAATTTCATTTTTATGGACGATAATGCCAGACCCCATCGTGCGTGCATCGTTCAGGAGTACCTTGAAGAGGTTGAAGTCTCTCGAATGGAATGGCCAGCAAGAAGTCCAGATCTCAATCCGATTGAGCAGGTTTGGGACAACCTCAATAGAAGGCTGAGAAGTTCAGAAAATCATCCAGCTACTCTTAATGACTTAGGAATCCAACTCGGAGAAATCTGGGAAGGATTAGATCAGAACATTTTAAGATCACTCATTTTGAGTATGAACCGTCGTTGCCGAGCTGTAATTAACGCAAGGGGTGGAAATACCAAGTATTAAATCACTTATCAGCATTTCAGTATTTTGAAATTTGTTAATTTCTCTTCTTTCACATAATATTCGGTGAAATCCTGAATTTTTCTTCCATTTAATGTGTCTTGTTTCGTTCAAAACCTTCCCGAGAGAACATAAATAATGAGTTATGAAGTCAATGTAGAGTTAACTTTCATTAAAATTGAGATTTTCAGAATGTGCGTTAATTTTTTTGCGCAATTATACTATTCCAACTAACCTTGTATGGGTATGAACGTCGATAAAAATATTATGCCCCACAAAGCACTCATTCCAATTTGCCTATAAAGAAGATAAAAAGCTACCATCGTGAGAATCGGGGCAATCCAAACGAAATGAGATAGGAAAAATCCTTGTTCGAATTTTCCAACATCGCTAGATAGCATAGTTATGATATTGCCTACAGTGGTCCTTTCCACAGAACTCTTGCTTAGTTTCAGTGCTTTTCTGTACATCAGCGAAGAACAGGCTATTCTCATCTTCATAGCGATGTGTAGCAGATGAAAAGTTGCATTGTGGGAAAAAATTGCATTCACATAAAGGGTGACTATCACGACTGTGGAATAGATGTAGAGTTCCGAAACTGAAACTGTCGTTTGATTTTTTTCGAAGAATGTAACGATCTTTCCTACTGATAACGGCATTACCAAACTGAAAATAAAGTAGAATGTTTGTAGGTAGCTCAAGAAGAGATTCTATACAGGGTGAGTCTTTGACTTGTACATATATTTTAACTGTAGATTCCTTTCGAAAATCACCACTTTTCTGTTTATATCTTCGGAACCGTTATTTCGAATGAACTGAATTTTGGTTGAGTTCTTACTCTATCATGGTGCATATTCCTCAATCAAAACCTATTCAATATCTCTACTAGTATAAAAGTTACAGGGTAGTCGACTCATCAATACACGCTAAAACACCATAAAACCACTTTAAAAAGATAAACGGTTCATATTTTCGAAAGAATCAATCATTTAAGAAACTAAGAGTATGTATTCCTATTTTTTTCAATAAAACGCGACGTTTTCGAGTTATTTCCAATTTTATTCGGAGAAATTTGACGAAAAAATCATTAATTTCAAGAATAATCTGAATGCGTCTCTGAATTAAATATTATCGAATATTATTCCTTCTCTGGTCTTTAAACGAGTTTACAATGTTGTCACAATATTTATCAACTTTTTCGAGATATTTTAATAATAAAATCCCACAAATGTGGGATCTTGGAATTTTTTAAACTCGACACGGTTGAAATTATATTAATTCACTTTTCACTTCACATAATAATCACATTAGAACAATAATTCACTGAATGTATTCAGAACTTTACATAATGTTTACAGTTTGTTCAGAGACTCTGGTTTGTTATTGTTTATAGTTGGCCTCCAGAGTCCAGATAACCAATACATACTTCGGTTTTCGCTCTACGCATGCGTGGTAAAATTTGGCGGCAAAGTCGATTTATGATGGAAACGGCAGAATTCATAGATATTTATACCACGGTACACAAATGTATCGTGATTTATACTATGTTTCGTAAAAAATCCTTCACCTCAATGAAAATATCATCAAGCTGACAACATCTTCTTGACATGTCTGTGCAAAAATTCACAGAATCGATAAAAATTAGATTAGGTTAGGTTGTTTAATAATAAATCTGAATGAAAAGTCTTTCTTCATGCTATTGTTTGGGAATTTCGAGGGAAATGCGAACAAGTTATTAGTGTTTACAAACTCACCTGCAGGAAAATCGAAGAAGGAACTTATTTTGGTGGAATAAATGTGGCTTTTTAGTTGCAGATATAATCCGATGAAACTAACTGTTTTTGTTGAAATTATCGTGTTTGCAACATTATTATTCCAATAAGGTTAGTACTTGAGTAACACCTAAATGTATAAAGTCAATTTATATCGAGAAATATGAACTTTGAATCAATTCCACAGTATCATTTCAGGGACGTAATTAGCACAATTTTTTTTTTCAAATGGCTATATCTTTTCAACAGAGCCGAATTCGGAAAAATGGAAAATGAAAAAAAGGTTTCTTTTGACCTCAAGAATCTTCAGTTAAAATATATGTACAAGTCAAAGACTCACCCTGTAGAAGCAGAGGAAATGTAAAACAGGACACCATACAATTATACGGGTGAAACAAGAGCGCACATAAAACCTCAGCAAAAACTCTGTCTCCCAATATGAAACAAAACAAAACCGATTCAGATTCAAGATACAAAATAAATAGCTATGATCAAATGGCCGATAGTCTGCACTTCTTCACCTCAGTCATATCTAGGGCTATCAATGAAATTCCATTTGAAAAGCATACATTACATACAAAGCTCATGACATGACATGTAATACAATTCAAAACATGCTAATTTCTTCTAGAAAGATGAAAACCAGAAATTCTTCTAGCAGGATCGATAACAACATTTTTTTTGGTTGACTTACACTAAAACTAGCTCTTCAATTAGTTTACAAACCCCCAACAACATATATTTGTTACCACACATTCGATACAATGCTCTATGGAGAGCAAACTTCTCATGTTTCTGCACTTCCTCATTCCAATAGAATTCCAACTGCCTTCCTAGTGTGCTCGACTTATGTTCAGGTAAAACTTCAAAAGTGTCTTCTTCGCAAATGTCATGGTGGAATGCCACTCCCATTATTTTGAACATATAACTTAAATTGATAAAAATGTTCCATTGGGTCTTTCCGAATGAAGATTAACTTACAAATAGGTCACCTTTGAAAGGAAGTTCGTTTTCAATAATGGATTATCTTTCTTTCTTATAGCTTCGTCATTGTTCATTTTCTTCTGGTAATGGAGTAAACGTAACATCCGGAAATTGAGAAAGGCTGAACAATTTTCACTAAAAGAAAATTTATTTGACGTTTTCTGTCAGGTGATATTTTAGTCATAGATCTATCATAGATGCATCTATGATCTATCATATACTCCAGAAAAAACATATGATGAATTTGGGAGATTATGAAATGGTTATTCTTCTCTTTTTACCCCACTGCGCCAGAAGTAGGATAATGTTTTTCGAGTGTAAAGCCGGTCCCAGACAATGCGTGTATTTGACGAATGTGCCTTCGTAGTGCGCCTTCGGGTACCCTCCCACACACTGCGGCAAACGCGAAATGTTCGACATTCGTTTCTCCGTTGACAAACGTTCGCCGCACGGCCTCAGTATAGAACAGTCGCGGAGCTGACTGAAGACAAAATAGGCAATCTACTACGCACACTGTCTGGGAGCTAACGCGAATGAGTGCGAATGTACTTCGTCTTCCTTTGATTCGTGCCGTTTTACCGACAAGACTTCGGATAGCAGGCGAATACCGAACGATACCCGCAGTTGGGCTCCCACACAGTACGCGGAGCACCGCGAATGCCAAACATTCGTCAAATACACGCATTGTCTGGGGCCGGCTTTAGTATTTATGCCCGAACGACTTGATGGATTTTAACACATGAGGTGCCATTAGATTCGTATTGTGGTAGTGACATAGGCTAAGTTTTTTACTTCTTAATGAACTTTATTCATTGTTCAATACGGTATTTTAATCCAGTCGACGAATTTTTCGGCAGACAAGGAAATCTTCAGTCAGACAAAAGATCTTCAGAAATATACTCCTCTCCTTCTTTTTTTGAAAATCGCAGAGAATTGACCTGGTATGGAAATTTCCAAGGTCTGCCTTTTTTTTGTTGAATTTAGCCGAACATGTTCAGAACCGTTTTGCTTTATAGCAGTTGGTTAAATTTCCTTCTGCATTGAGCAAAATGAGGTTTGACTCCTTAATTTCATCATTTTCATCAGATCAAATTTCATTATAGGAACAGTTCTTTGAAACTGAAAATATCTAAAATCTCTACTGACGAAGACAAAATCGAATGATAAAAAACTGAAATCTGAAACCAGTTTAAAATATAATTTCATCGGAAAAAGAGGTAGTCCTTGGAAATTTCCATACAAAGTGAATCCGCGTTTTTGTGACTTTCAAAATATTCTTAATAAGAAGCAAACATGTACAGGTTCCCCATATTAATAGGTTCCCCATTTCAATATTTGTATTAAAATTTTTTTAGTAAACAAATCAAAGGTCCAAAATTTCTTGTCAGAATGCTAACCTTTCTTCTTTATCTTGATTGCTAAGGTGCTGCGTTATTTGGTATTTATTGGAATGAAATGAATGAATGAAATTTTTCAGCTTTTTGAAGTATCCTAGAATCCTAGAATAAGGATTTGTTGATTAGCAGAACTAAGAGGACTTCTCGTAAACGCAATTAATGCTAACTCGTTCAATATTTTCTGGTGTACAAGCTCTTCTTTGACGTCCATGCTTCTTCAAATTTTGTACAGAACGATTTTCACGTCAAAGACGTATAAGACCCATAACATGTTGAAACGGATTTTGAAATAATGTCTCAGAGCGAAAAAATAATAATAATTGCTGAAAACCTACACACTTTCCGTAGAAAAATTACTACGAAATTATTAATTTACAACATAGATGCATTGAAACTCTGGTGTAACGACTCCATACTAAAAATCGTAACCAAAAACTGTAGATCGAAACGGCACTCTAGATTGTAGATCAGGATCAGGTCCTACTTACGGAATAATAAAAATGGAAAATAGAGCTACCCCTTCTCAGATTTTCAATCGACAAGAAAGACTTAAACAAAATCTAATCAGTGCTAACACCAGGAATTCATGTATCTTGTCATGCATTTCTTCAATTATATTTTTAATATTGTCTATATGCTGAAGTTTCACTTTCAAAAACGACTCTGAGATGAGGTGAGCTCTTTTTAGTTTTTAGATTTCACTTAGTTTGATTTTACATCAATGTATTTTCACAAAGAACAAATGCATAATGCAAAATTCGTTTTAGAATTTTTTCATAATGAGAACTAAATTAAATTAAATTTAAATCAAATTATTCACTTCGAGAAACCACTACAGCATTGAATAGACCAGGGTCGATAATTTTTGAACCAAAAAAAAATTACAGTAGGATGAAACCCATTAAAAAAGGAGGGGAATATGAATAAAATGAAAGGAAAAATAAATTACGGTCGATCCGAGTTCGGGAAGTGGGAGGGGGTGAGTTTTTAAGGGTAAAAAATGGTTTTCCTTGATTTCCGGCAAAACTAGAAGTCCTATGGAAAAAAGTCAAGGGGCAAAGTTGTAGGTGATATAAATATCTACAACTTTTGTATCTGCAATTTTTTCACATAACCCCAAAATTTATATGAGAATTTCAAAAAACCAAGTTTTAGGTTTTTTATTTATATCTTTTTCAAAAAAATTTTTTTTTCTACGAAATTTGGTGAAAACTTACCTTATTGTATCCCGAATACACTGTAATTTATTTGATTTAAAATATTTATGTTTTCGTCTTATTTTAACTTAATATCAAAAAAGCACCCTAATTTTCAATCGAAAATTCTGACGTCAAAATATCAGCTTTTTTCAAAAAGTTTAGGGGCTTTTTGTTCGTTGAAATATCTACTCTCTGATGGTGTGAAAAAAATATACATTACTATAAGGAGTGTTCTCAGAAAATTCAAAAAATTGAAAAAACTCAAATTCGAAATTTTTTTTTAATCACTATGTACAATTTCATCAAAAAAATGTGATTGCTGCATTTTTTTTTAGGATAGAGATTATTTATGTAATTCGAATTACATTCATGTCATAGAAAATCTTATACAATATAAATATACAGGTAAATCGTACTATTGAATTTAGATACTTAATTCTGTTACGCTGTACGCATTTTATTTTTTTTTCAAAAACGTTAATCTTGTTATTCATAAATACCTTATCTGAAATTCTAATCAGTTATTCCTTAGTTTTTGTCTCTTCGAAGGCATTTCTTCATCGTCAGATTCGAAAAACCTTTCCAACTCTAGTTGATCGTCGAAATCTTCAAGACCATCATTTTCGTCTCCAATGTTATTTCCAGTCTGCATTGTTTCTTCTTCCACAATTTCATGTGAATCATTCACTTTCTCATAGATTTTTTCTTCTATATTGGAGCAATTTTCAGAACCATGACAATTAGTGCATAAATTTGTGCATTTTAAACCATGTTTTCGGCAGCCACATTTTAAACTGTTACATCCAGTTTCACAGCTGCAGCAAATAGTTTTGAGCACTACTTCCGGAATTAAAGCCTTTTCTGTAAATTTGGGCATAATGCCACGCTGATGTTGCTTCCAGCCCCAATCTGTTGCTGTCAATTCGTTACCCAACCAAGTTTGAAGTTGATAATATGCTCTGTAACAATGTTGTTCCGCTGCTCCTTCTGTGGGTGGGAGGTTTGCCAAAGTGAAAGATGAGTTAATTTTTGCCAATTGATATTTTTGAAACCTCAATCAACGATTTATGAAACCCACCATTAGAGTAACTCAGTCCCCACTTCTCTATGAAATAACTTACAATGGGTTAAAAATTAACCAAAGGTCACTCAGGTATATGAATTATTTTAAAAGAGCAATAAATAGTCATCTAAAAATATTATTTAAACAAGATTCTACAACTTTTTCAAAATATTGTAGATGTCTTATTAAATATTAACTTTATTAACTTATTTTTTTGTTAATTATAGAAGTATATTTCAATTTGCAATTTTTTCGTTTATAAATGAAACAGGAATCTTACGTTTTTTGAGTAATTAAAGAGTAAATTTTAATAAATACCTCAAAATTGTACATAATGATTAAAAAAAAAATTCGAATTTGAGTTTTTTCAATTTTTTGCATATAGTAATGTATATTTTTTTTACACCATCAGAAAGTAGATATTTCAATAAAGAAAAAGCCCCTAAACTTTTTGAAAAAAGCTGATATTTTGACGTCAGAATTTTCGATTGAAAATTAGGGGGCTTTTTTGATATTAAGTTAAAATAAGGCGAAAACATAAAATTTTGAATCTAATAGATTACAGTGTATTTGGACATAATAAGGTAAGTTTTCACAAAATTTCGTAGAAAAAATTTTTTTTGTGAAAAAGATATAAATAAAAAACCAAAAACTTGGTTTTTTGAAATTTTCACCTAAATTTTGAGGTTATGTGAAAAAATTGCAGATAGAAAAGTTGTAGATCTTTTCATTACCTACAACTTTGCTATTTAACTTTTTTCCATAGGACTTGTAGTTTTGCCGGAAATCAAGGAAAACCATTTTTCACCCTTAAAAACTCACCCCTCCCACTTCCCGAACTCTGATTGACCGTAATTTATTTTTCCTTTCATTTTGATCATATTCCCCTCCTTTTCTAATGGGTTTCATCCTACTGTAATTTTTTTTCATTTTTTACCATTTTTGAAGGTTTCGGCCCTGGTCTATAAAGATGTCACCTCATTTGACGAATCGTCAATTGAGCAACCCTTAAACTTTTTGGTGATTAGTGATTACCTCAGCGTAATTGACCTCATGAAATAATTATATTTTTATTACGTATGAGGAAGATTTTCGACATCAATTAGTATGTAATATCATTGATGGCATTTTCAGTTTATCAATGTTTCACTGAATAAGTATAATCGATTGATAAGAGCTGTCCACAACCGAATCATGTTTATGTGGCTGAAAAAGCCCTTTAAAAGTATTTTCGATATGTTTCCAGCAATGAAATTTTGGAATTCCATCCTAGGACTGGCATCCTTCACCACAGTTAAGAGGGAAGACGGAGTCAAAATGCACTTCGCCGACAAAGGAGATCAAATTAATCCTGCAGGTTAAATCAATCCATTCGATATAATATTCATTTAATTTCTTGATCATCATACAAAAGAGCTTACTTTCACCTTTTTTCGATTTTGTTTCATAGAGCTTCTAAAAAAAGCAAAAAGAAATATCCTTGGAATGGTTTTAGAATATTAGGCAAGCAAATTTAATCTTGATAGTTTTCAGGTGTGACAGTTTGTGGTATCCTGGGATCTCTTATGATATTCGTTGGTAGATTGTACCCATCTGATACAAAACTTGACGATACCGCATTTAAATTGATAAATCTCTATATATGCTTCAGTGGTCACATATCTAGACATATGTTGAGCTTTAGAATTGAAACATTTCTGAGAGCATTCCACCTCATAGATGAAATAGATCAACAATTGAGAACTAGAAATATTTCGATCGACTATGAGGAAAGTAGAAGAGCAACAATAATGGCTCATCTAGCGAGTTTGCTGTGTTTTGTTACTCTATACCCATTAATACATCAGAGCTATATTGCTAAAGAAGATATTATGTATAATGTGATGTATACTTCGATGTCATCTGGCTTAGGGGGCTATACAGTATCGATAGCAAATTTTTATCTTATTGTGATAGCTTCAACGATTGAAAGAAGATTCCGAATACTTACTGAATTCCTAGGTGAGGTCAATGTCTTGAATTTCCATTTCTCTTCAATTTCAGCTGAATTCCAATAAGAGGTGTTATCTTGACATCAAAAGGCAAATGATCGGATGTTTATTTCATTATAAAACGTTAGAAATGGAAAATAACATCAGCCAAATCACCATCACGACCTCGACTACAGGACCATATCCTTTCCATGAAATTTTTTATAACCAAATCGCAAAGTGACTGCCCTATGTCCTCGATAGCCTCACGGATTCCATCTTTGAGGTCTTGAATCGACGTTGGCGTAGACCTTTCCTTTCACATGACCCCAAAGGAAGAAGTCTCAAGGTGTTAAATCACAAGATCTCGGTGGCCAATGTGATCAGCTCCTCGAGAAATAACACGGTCCGGAAACTTTTCCCATAAAAAAATGGCTGTTGAAGCGTCTATCGTTCCATTTTGATTAATGGCGTTGTTTCTACTTGTTAAATGTCAAAAAATGACAGCCTCAAAAGTGACATCTACCCAAATAGCGGGATATTCGAAATAATACCCCTCATTGGAAAACCCTTTACTTTGTCACAAAGTAGTAATCGAAGAAAGGTAAATTTTGTTTCAGGTGAATTGGCGACCCACAAAAATGAAAAAATTATAGTTCAAGAACTTCAAATGATAGCTATACTACATATGAAACTGTGTCAATCTTGGAAATGCGGTGCATCTTCCCTGGGTGCTGCACTTATTTGTTTGACTGGCATTTTCTGGATATTCTGTTTATTTCCATTGCCATTGTTCGGTTTTGCCTTACCGAGATTGAAAAATGAAGCTATTCCAGCTTTATGCCTTCTCCTACCTTTCATACTGAAACTGTTGTATCAACTTGAAGGCCTGAAGCAATCGGTGAGGAAATTTTTGGACAAATTGAAAGAGCACCAACCTGTATCATGCGCGCTTGTTCGAATTCGTAATCAGAGTCTTTAGCCATATTCGAGGATTTATTGAAAAATTTCTAGGCTTCTACAGAACCAAACAAAATTTCAATGTCAAAATATTTTATTACTTAACATATTCTCCTCTTAATTGAATACATTTATAACAGCGAACCTGCAACGTCTCTAGACTAAAAAAAAATGTTTCTTCTTGCTCTGCAAACCAGTCCTCCACAGCTTTTATTACCTCCCCGTTGGAAGAAAATTTACGACCTTTTAAACTTTTTTTCAGTTGAGGAAAGAGATGATAGTCGGACGGAGCCAAATCTGGTGAATAAGGGGGGTGTTCTAGTAATTCTAACCCTAAATCACGAATTTTTAGCCTGGCAACATGTGATTTGTGTACTGGGGCGTTGTCCTGTAAAAACAAAATACCTTTGGATAGCTTTCTTTGTCTTTTCTCTTTAATTTTTTCCCGTAGAGTGGTCAGTAATGTCGAAAAGTAATCTCCAGTTATTGTAATACCCTTATACAAAAAATCAATCATGATTACTCCATGGCAATCCCAAAAAACTGAAGCAAGAACTTTTCTAGCAGATTTTTCGACGCGAAACTTCTTAGGTCTTGAAGAACCAGAGTGCCGCCATTCCATCGATTGTTGCTTTGTTTCTGGATCGTAGAAATGTACCCAAGTCTCATCCATAGTAACAATTCGGTCTTCGGTCTTCGAAGTCTACATCGTTTTCAAATCGAGCACAGATCGAACGCGATGCTTCCACCCTTGCACGCTTTTGGTCAACATTCAAATATTTGGGGATCCATTTTGCAGACATTTTTCTCATGTCCAAATTGACGGGAACTATAAGATGAACGCGTTCGTATGAAATCTTCAGTGCTTCAGATATCCGTTTTAGCCCAATTCGACGGTCTGATAAAATCATGTCATGAACTGCATCGACATTTTCGGGGACTGATACAGAAACTGGCCTTTCCGATCGGTCATTGTTGGTTGCACTGGTTCAAATAATTTAAAGTGGACTGTATCTAATAAACTTTTATTTTGTGTAGTACATCGAGTCGAACATTAATACGAGAGTTACATGTTACATCACTTCTTCGCTTCTCTTCTCGTACTGCTCTCCCAGTCTCCCGTTCTGTCCTACGCCTGCGGCAGGTGCCCTCTTGCGGAGAATGCGCATCACGCCGTACTCGCGTGATATTTAGAGCAGTAGCGTAACTGTACTGGAGGGGTATAAGGTCAGGGGCGTAACAGAGTCTTAACACTTAACATGCCGCCTCCCTTGAAAGTATCTACTTTCTAAACAATAAAATAATGCACATCTACTAACAGTAGTAACTGTAAACATGAAAAAATAAAATAAAATAAATCCTTCACTGCAGTAGACGGTAATTAAGAGTCTTCGTCTGGTAAGGGCAATAAGCACAACCTTGCCACGGATCGCTTTACGACACTACCACTGCTTACTCGAACCGACACAACTCTCACTACGTTGTCTGCTCCTCGATGCAATTGCGTCACTCGTGCCATGGGCCGACGCAGAGGGGGTTGATTGTCTTCAACGAGGATTACTAGGCTGCCGATCTTCAATTGGGAATTGACATCCAGGTGCCATTTGTTTCGACGCTGCATCCGTGATAAATATTCTCTGGACCAGCGTGACCAGAATTGCTGGTATAATGTCCATAAAGTTAGCAGTGCCACTTTCGAGAAATTCAATGAAACCTATTGCATTAATTGTCGAATAATTGTCGAGAATTTGTCGTGAAAGAAAAAAATTTGTCGCGTCCTTAGTTTTTTTTCTACGGGGTGGCTTTGCTAACTTAACGTTAAGTTAGCAGAACCACTTTTTCAATATCGCCCGAATCTCATGAAAATGGTTACAAATAATTGTCGAGTAATTGTCGTAGTCGATATGAAGTAAAAAAAACCCAAAAAATCCATTCCTTTTTATTTATTTTACGTCTTTTTCCCGCGAGTTCGAGATATTCCTAGAATTATCGCATTTTTGGCAACAGCGCATTCGTAATTGACTCTTTTTCTATTGCATTAATTGTCGAATACCTGCCTCGAATTTGTCGTGAAAGAAAAAAATTTGTCGCGTCCTTAGTTTTTTTTCTACGGGGTGGCTTTGCTCACTTTATATTAATTTAGCAAAAAGTGGTCGAATATCGTCACGATGATCATGAAAGATTGTCGAGTAATTGTCGATGTTGAAATAAAGTAAAAGACACACAAAAAATTTAATCTTTCTAGCAATTTCCACTCCATTTTCTCGCGATTTCCCCATCTTTCTTGAAATATCGCATTTTTGGCAACAGCGCATTCGTAATTGACTCTTTTTCTATTGCATTAATTGTCGAATACCTGTCCCGAATTTGTCGTGAAAGAAAAAAATTTGTCGCGTCCTTAGTTTTTTTTTCTATGGGGTGGCTTTGCTAACTTAACATTAAGTTAGCAGAACCACTCTCTCAATATCGACCAAATCTCATGAAAATGGTTACAAATAATTGTCGAGTAATTGTCGTAGTCGATATGAAGTAAAAAAAACCCAAAAAATCCATTCGTTTTTGTTTATTTTACGTCTTTTTTCCGCGAGTTCGAGATATTTCTAGAATTATCGCATTTTTGGCAACAGCGCATTCGTAATTGACTCTTTTTCTATTGCATTAATTGTCGAATACCTGCCTCGAATTTGTCGTGAAAGAAAAAAATTTGTCGCGTCCTTAGTTTTTTTTTTCTACGGGGTGGCTTTGCTCACTTTATATTAATTTAGCAAAAAGTGGTCGAATATCGTCACGATGATCATAAAAGATTGTCGAGTAATTGTCGGTGTGGAAATAAAGTAAAAGACACACAAAAAATTTAATCTTTCTAGCAATTTCCACTCCATTTTCTCGCGATTTCCCCATATTTCTTGAAATATCGCATTTTTGGCAACAGCGCATTCGTAATTGACTCTTTTTCTATTGCATTAATTGTCGAATACCTGTCCCGAATTTGTCGTGAAAGAAAAAAATTTATCGCGTCCTTAGTTTTTTTTTCTATGGGGTGGCTTTGCTAACTCAACGTTAAGTTAGCAGAACCACTTTCTCAATATCGACCGAATCTCATGAAAATGGTTACAAATAATTGTCGAGTAATTGTCGTAGTCGATATGAAGTAAAAAAAAACCCAAAAAATCCATTCCTTTTTGTTTATTTTACGTCTTTTTCCCGCGAGTTCGAGATATTCCTAGAATTATCGCATTTTTGGCAACAGCGCATTCGTAATTCGAACTCGCGGGAAGAAGACGTAAAATAAACAAAAAGGAATGGATTTTTTGGGTTTTTTTTTACTTCATATCGACTACGACAATTACTCGGCAATTATTTGTAACCATTTTCATGAGATTTGGTCGATATTGAGAAAGTGGTTCTGCTAACTTAACGTTAAGTTAGCAAAGCCAGCCCATAGAAAAAAAAAACTAAGGACGCGATAAATTTTTTTCTTTCACGACAAATTCGGGACAGGTATTCGACAATTAATGCAATAGAAAAAGAGTCAATTGCGAATGCGCTGTTGCCAAAAACGCGATAATTCTAGAAATATCTCGAACTCGCGGGAAAAAGACGTAAAATAAACAAAAAGGAATGGATTTTTTGGGTTTTTTTAATTCATATCGACTACGAGAATTACTCGACAATTATTTATAACCATTTTCATGAGATTCGGTCGATATTGAGAAAGTGGTTCTGCTAACTTAACGTTAAGTTAGCAAAGCCACCCCATAGAAAAAAAAACTAAGGACGCGACAAATTTTTTTCTTTCACGACAAATTCTGGACAGGTATTCGACAATTAATGCAATAGAAAATGAGTCAATTACGAATGCGCTGTTGCCAAAAATGCGATATTTCAAGAAATATGGGGAAATCGCGAGAAAATGGAGTGGAAATTGCTAGAAAGATTAAATTTTTTGTGTGTCTTTTACTTTATTTCAACATCGACAATTACTCGACAATCTTTCATGATCATCGTGACGATATTCGACCACTTTCCGATAAATTAATATAAAGTGAGCAAAGCCACCCCGTAGAAAAAAAAAAACTAAGGACGCGACAATTTTTTTTCTTTCACGACAAATTCGAGGCAGGTATTCGACAATTAATGCAATAGAAAAAGAGTCAATTACGAATGCGCTGTTGCCAAAAATGCGATAATTCTAGGAATATCTCGAACTCGCGGGAAAAAGACGTAAAATAAACAAAAAGGAATGGATTTTTTGGGTTTTTTTTGCTTCATATCGACTACGACAATTACTCGACAATTATTTGTAACCATTTTCATGAGATTCGGGCGATATTGAAAAAGTGGTTCTGCTAACTTAACGTTAAGTTAGCAAAGCCACCCCGTAGAAAAAAAACTAAGGACGCGACAAATTTTTTTCTTTCACGACAAATTCTCGACAATTATTCGACAATTAATGCAATAGGTTTCATTGAATTTCTCGAAAGTGGCACTGCTAACTTTATGGACATGCTGGTATAAACGTTGAACCAGCTGGTATCGGGTCAAACGATTCAACTTGATGTTTCGTACATCTTCTTGTGGGGGTGAAGCTAATGAATCGCCAATTAGGAAATGGGAAGGTGTAAGAGGTATGAGGTCATCAGGATCATTAGATAAAGGCGTCAAGGACGAGAATTGAGACAAGCCTCGACCTGTATCAAAACCGTATTCATCTCTTCATAGGTGAGTGAAGTCGTACCAATAATTCTCTTCAAATGAAATTTTGTTGACTTGACAGCAGCCTCCCATAAACCTCCCATATGTGGGGATTTTGCGGGGATAAAATTCCATTTTATTTTATCCTTACTTAAAAATGTTGAAACAGTATTATTATGACTTTCATCATTTATTAATTTATATAGCTCTAAAAAATGGTTATTAGCACCGACAAAATTTGTGCCATTATCAGAATTGATTGAGGAAGGTTTACCTCTTCTAGATACGAATCTTTTTAGTGCGTTCAAAAAACTGTCGGTACTTAAATCATTGACCAATTCGATGTGACAAGCACGTGTAGCAAAGCACACGAATATACAAATGTAAGTTTTTATCAATTTTGTGTTACGTGAAACCCTTTCTTTTATTAGAATCGGACCAGCATAATCTATACCGCAATTAGTAAACGGCCTGCTGGGTATAACACGAGTGCTGGGAAGATTACCCATAAGAAATTCTACCGGTTTTGGATTATTTTTCGATTTTGCACACATTAACGAACTTTTTATTTTTCCGAATGAGTCAGTAGACACAAGGTACAAACAAGCACCATATGCCGTTTCCGATGCATCGCTAAAACCGTGGATTTCTATACCTTCAGCTTCATGAACCATCATTTGTCTATCAATCTTTATATCATGAATAGACTGCAGTTGCTGAACAAATGTTAACCAAACTGCTGATAATTCTGGCGATAAAGGTTCGTCCCATGAAACTTGACATTGCCAGAGTCTTTGTAAGAATATTTTTGCTTTAATAATGAAAGGACCTATGAGTCCTAAGGGATCGAATATCTTTGATATTGTGCTTAAAATGTTTCTCTTTGTTGCGTCTTTAAAATTGAACTGAATGTTCACCGAATAATTGAACGTATCTGAATCTGATAACCACGCAATGCCTAAAGTTTTAAGATTTGTATTTTCGCGAAATTCTACCATCTTTTCTTTTTCATCTGAATTTTCCAATATATTCTGTAAAATGGTTTTATCGTTAGA
This sequence comes from Adalia decempunctata, assembly GCA_951802165.1. Taxonomy (NCBI): domain Eukaryota; kingdom Metazoa; phylum Arthropoda; class Insecta; order Coleoptera; family Coccinellidae; genus Adalia; species Adalia decempunctata. The sequence goes on along the minus strand of OX637696.1, from coordinate 22,431,697 downwards.
CGCCCATTTTCTCAATTCGAATCCAGCTTGACCTAGAATTTCAGTGAGTTCTTTATATACTTCAAGAGCTTCTTCTCTGGTACGAAAACTTGCCAAAAGATCATCCATATAAAACGAATTCAAAATAATTTTGCATGTGCGAGGGTATCGAGATTCATTTTCGAGTGCTAATTGTTTTAAACATCTTTGAGCTAAAAATGGAGCTGATGCTGTTCCATATGTAACCGTATTTAACGTGAATAACTCCAAATCTGAACTATTCTCGGATTTCCATAAAATTTGTTGGAATCTTCTATCTTCTTCGTGAATCCAAATTTGTCGAAACATCATTTTAATGTCACTACTCAACACAAATTTGAATAATCTTAGGCGCATAACTATATCAAATAAATTATCCTGAATGATGTAACCTGAATTGAGATTGTCATTAAGTGACACACCTGCATTTGTCTTTGCCGAGCCATCGAAGACTACTCTACATTTTGTGGTTGTACTGCTCTGCTTTATTACCGCGTGATGAGGCAGTATATAAAAAGGCTGTGATATTGAATTAGATGTAAAAGTTCCTTGCGATGTCATATGATTTAAAGTTGCATATTCGGACATAAATTCCGTATATGCTTGTTTCAAGTTATTATCCCTTGAGAATTTATATTCTAGCGATTTAAATCTCTTTTGAGCTATTGTGTATGAATCTCCGTAATTGTTCAGTTCTTGTAGAAAAGGTAACCTAACCACAAATTTGCCATTTTCATCACGTTTAGTCGTCTGAACAAAATAGTCTTCCGCTAATTTCTGCTCTTCCAATAGATAATTTTGTTTGGGTAACTCCTCTATTTCCCAAAATTTCTTCAGATTATTATTCAATTCTTCATTGGTTATGCCCGTTAGAATATTGCAGCTAGCGCGATTTGTAGGGCATCCTAAAGCTATACTACCAGCAAGTATCCAACCCAACAGACTTTCTTGAAGTAATAAACTATCAGTCAACCTTATTTGATTAGGACAAAGCAAATCATAAAATATATTCGCTCCTAGCAGTAGATCTACATTTTCTGATACATTGAAATCTGGATCTGCCAATTTGATATGTGGTGGATATTTAACAGATTTGTTTTCAAATGTAATTGAAGGTACTTTTTCTGTTATCGTTGGTAAAACAAGAAAAGACAAATCAACCGTGTAATTACTATAAAATGATTTTATAGTCGCCTTTACCTTATGTGTGATATTTGTGACTTGTTGATTTACTCCTACTAATGGCAACGAGAATTTTTCCAACTTCAAATTCAATTTCTTTGCTAAATTTCTAGATATAATGTTGCTTTGGCTTCCGGAATCTAACAATGCCTTGCCTGAATGACCTTTTCCTTGTTCGTCAAAAATTATTATCTTTGCGGTTGACAGCAAAACAAGAGGATTTGCGTCTATTTTTTGTGAATCCGTCGTGTGCGCTGTTGTCGTGTTTATAGGCGATTCTTTCGATCCTAATACATCTGATACCGATGCTTGTTCCCTTGAATTATTTTCAGCTGTTTGTGACTTTTTACCAAATGAGTTATTATGTAATAACGTACTATGTTGCAAATTGCATATTTTACAATTGGATGATCGACAATTAACTTTATTGTGACCTGGACGCAAACAGTTTACGCATAGCTTTCGAGTTTTGACTTCTGTGTATCTTTCTGGCGCCGACAATTTAAGAAACTCTGTGCAATTGAATATGAAATGACCTTGTTGACAATAATAACATTTTCCGTTGTTTTTATTACCTGCATATAAGGAATATTCTTGGTTTGGTTTGTTTTGACGTACATACGATACCGCTTGAGTGATTGACTTAGCTTTTCTGTTACCCGATTCTAGAGCAAAACATTTTTTGTTGACAAATTTCATAATTTCCTCTAAAGTGGGAAGTGTATCTTCATCGTCTAAGGATTTTTCCCATTCGCGATTCGTAACATTATCAAATTTTGATGTAATTAAATTTACCAGCACTGACAGGTAGTTTCATTTTTTGCAAAATATTAACATGGCGATAAACATCATCAGCAATCTCTCTCAACATAACCGCAGATTCCTTTGTAGCCACGGGTAAATCAAATAATGCATTTATATGGCTGTTTACGATCTGTCTTTTACGCTGAAATCTTTGAATCAAAAGATTCCATACAATGAGGTAATTGTCATTTGACATTTCATATGATTGGATTAACTTTAATGGTTCATCTTTCAATGATGATCTCAAATAGTGGAATTTTTGCATATTCGTGAGCGTTGCATTGTTATGAATCAAATTAACAAATTCATCATGAAAAGTGAGCCAATTTTCTAATTTTCCTGAAAACACTGGTAGATTCAATCTAGGCAGATTAACATTCCTCAATGGTCCTAAATTTGCATTAATATTCGTGCCGAGTAAATCGGCATTCATCGATTCAACCATTTTATTAACTGGATTATTTAAATCTTTAATCAAATTTTTGGCTTGAGATATTATACAATAAAAACTATTTTCAATATCCTCTCTGACTGTTTCTTCGGAATCATCCAAACATTCCAACTTCGATTGGATAACTTCAAATTCATCAAAATGTTTATTGATTTTACTCAGCCTACAATCGATTTGTTCTATATCTTCGTGATTTTCCGAATCTTCCAAAAATTTCTTGAATCGCGTAATCTGAGATTTGATTATTCCCCGTCGCTGTAATTCTTTTATTTCTTCCTGATTTGGCTGCATGATTGATTTTCACAATTAAGAAATGGAATAATTGACACGACTCAAACAATAAATCAGAAATAATACGGCTTCAAAACAATAGAGACTTGTTAAATATATTGTTTTTAAGAAAGGAAATGGAAAAATTAGGAAAATGAAGGACCTACTTGGCTTTTCTTGAATCCCCTATGTACGTTACGAGTGGAGCTTCTTTCCTGCTTGGACGAGTATGGAACTGCTTGCTTTTCTTGAATCCGCAATGGACGTAACGAGTTGAGCTTCTTTCCTGCTTGGACGAGTATGGAACTGCTTGCTTTTCTTGAATCCGCAATGGACGTAACGAGTTGAGCTTCTTGGAGATTTCTCCTTGTTTCTTCCGTGTGAATCCGGTTCGTTTGGACCAAAATGTTGGTTGCACTGGTTTAAATAATTTAAAGTGGACTGTATCTAATAAACTTTTATTTTGTGTAGTACATCGAGTCGAACATTAATACGAGAGTTACATGTTACATCACTTCTTCGCTTCTCTTCTCGTACTGCTCTCCCAGTCTCCCGTTCTGTCCTACGCCTGCGGCAGGTGCCCTCTTGCGGAGAATGCGCATCACGCCGTACTCGCGTGATATTTAGAGCAGTAGCGTAACTGTACTGGAGGGGTATAAGGTCAGGGGCGTAACAGAGTCTTAACACTTAACAGTCATCATCTTCAATGGAAAATTTACCTCTTTTGATGGTTGCAGTCCAATTTTTCACGGTCACATACTAAGGACATTGATCACCAAGGGTATTAAGCATATCTTCGTAAATCTGCTTACCTCTTAACCTTTTTAAAAACAGGTACTTGATGATGGCTCGATACTCCAATTTTTCGATTTTTACAATTTCGGTGGACATTTTTTTTTATTGCGTAACTCTGGCTTACTTTTTTGACGTCGAACTCTACACTGACACTTCTAATAAGTTAGTGTTCGTTGATATGGTATCGCAATATTTTGTGTATAGTGTATGCATGGAACTGTTCTATACTCTGTTCAAATATAAGCGACTACGACGTAAACAAAGTCGCGCACACGAAGGATGGGCTTCGTTCAGGTAAAGACTTGCTTTCAGGGCTCCAGGGTCGGATCGAGTATAGTTCACACAATCATATAAACTTGATATTATTCTCTGAATGGAATACACATGATTTGAATAGACAAATGTGAACGTTTCGATCTTTTTCGTGGTGGGCCCAATATACCACCTTCAGATGCAGTGTCCGTTTCTGAATTCGACATTATTGTCCGGAAAAGATAACTGTGAAATCGTTCTAAGCTTTAAGTACGATCCTGGCAGTCTTTTGGGGGCGTGAAAAGAATTATACAGCCGACCGTTTCACCAATCATATGTTAGTAATGCGCAAAACAAACCGATTTGGTTTGTTTGTTTACATTCTCTTATATTTGAACAGACTATAGGCTAACAAGATATCAATACATCCTCGTAGTTATTGAACTTGCCTGGCTTTAAGATAAAATCGCCATTTTCAACTTCTTCAAGAGACTTTCAGTGAAACTGACAAACATTTTGTGTTATCATGTATCACAGATTTCAGATATAAAATGAATTCAATTTTAGGAGGAACATATGAAGGACTCATTGATAAATCTCAGCTTAGAAAGGGGAAAGCCTAAAACTGTAGTCAATAAAATGGTAAGGAAAAAACTAGCTCGGTCTCCCATACCGATTTGGAAGAGAGTTCTTTATTGTTCACTCAATCACCGAGAGGGGAGTCTGGATAGATGTGGCTCATTAATATTCATTCCGAAATAATGCGCAACAGATATTCATATCTTGACGAAAAGATTTTCCATCCTGCGGGATATTCCACCCTGATGAGTCCTAAACATGACGAAACTGCAGTCGGGCAAAAAATGGGGAAGGTATTTTCATGTAAACATTTTTTGTTATTTAAATATTTTAGTCGTTCTTTGCAAATTTTTTAAATTTGATAACAAAGCGGCTGTTCGAGGAGACGTGTACGGGGAATTTATCGACAGCTAAGTGAATTTGAAAGAGGTCGAATTATTATTGGTCTACGGGACGAGGGGTTGTCATTTCGGGAAATCAATAACCGTACGAACAGAAATCCAACTACTGTTATGAGATGTTGTCAAGCATGTTTTGATAATGCCCAAAATCAAAGAAGAGTAGGCACCGGACGTCGGGGGGCAACATATGAAGTTCAAGATCGACGTCTAAGACTTTGGCCATTAGAGACAGATTTGCGACAACTCGATCTTTGGCTGCTGGGTGGCTACGGGAACAAGGCCATCCTGTAACTGTCCTAACGGTTTACCGCAGAATGAGGCCTTTTGGACAGCAGCATTATCTTGTGTTACCTCTGCCGGCAAGTCCGGCAACCATTACAGTGGTACAGAGAACGTCAACATTTGAATGTGGAATGGCATCAGGTCGTCTTTTATGAATCTCGTTTCTCCTTGAGTGCACATGATGACCGAAGAAGGCTTAGACGACATCGGGGAGAAAGACGAGAACCTCAGTTTGATGTGGAGAGTCATGTACACCGGACAGTAGGCGTTATGGTATGGGGTGCTATTGCACATGCAAGTAGGTCACCTTTAGTCCTTATTCGAGATAACGTGACAGCGCTTGTTACCTTCAAGAAATAGTGGAGCCATATGCTCAACCTTACCTTAACCTGCGCGAGAATCCAATATTTCAGCGAAATAATGCTCGACCTCTTGTTGCCAGAGTTATAGTTATATAGTTATAGTGAAAAGGGGTTACAGTCCACTGCGACCTTAAGGTCTATTGTGCCCCCTGACAGAGCTGTCATCATCGCGCCTCCTACAGCTCGCCCTCCAGTTTCAGAGATTTGATGAAATCCAGTATCTGGGACGGCTTCAAGGAGGATAACTCCCCACTTCTACAAGTTTCTTGTCCAAAGCTATCTTTCCTTTGGCTTACAATGGCATAGCATTCCGTAACCAGGTGAATAGGAGTTTCTTCCTCCTCCCCACAATATCTACACTCATCAGTGTCCGATAAACCCATTCTCAACAGATGCTTCTTTAGGCGACAATGTCCTGTGAGAAAGCCAGTGAGTAGGTGAAGTTGGTTTTTACTGAGATCCAGATATTATTTGGATCTAGCAGTTTCAAAGTTCCGGAGGAACTTTTCGGAGTGATCCATTCCTGGGAGATTCCGCCAGAGTTTTTCTCTTTCGGTTTTCTCCTTCAGCATAAATTCCTTCTTATAGGTGCATTTTCCTATACCACAGAAGGGTTCTGGGCCAGTGAGTAGCGTCTGTGCGCCCTTTCTGGCCAGTTTATTGGCCTCTTCGTTTCCTACGATTCCCGAATGACCGGGAACCCAGATTAAAAAGACCTTATTCTTCTTGCCTACCTCATTGAGTTTGTTTCGGCACTCCCGAATCAGCTTTGAGTCAATGACGTAGGAGCTCAGTGCTTTAATAGCAGCTTGACTATCTGTATGAATAGCTATATCGCACTTCTGATAGTTTCTTTCTAGATGTATATCTAGACATCTTCCGATTGCAAGTATTTCCGTTTGAAGGACGCTTGTATAGGAGCCTAGCGATAGTGCACACTTGGTACTTGTCCTGTATATCCCAGCCCCAGCTCCTGTAGCGGTTTTAGAACCATCAGTATACCATTTCATTGTATTTTCTTCGAGACTGTAGTTGGTGTATTCCCTTTCCCACTCTTCTCTTTTACTTAGCATTGTACTGAAGTTTTTCTCAGTGCTTACTTTATTGATCATTACATCGCTAGGAAGGTTTGCAGATGAGGTGTAGTCATTCAGAGAGGACCAAGCTCTCTGAAACCTGACTCTCTCATTGCCTGCTCCTTCTTTAGATACTCTGAGGATGGCCTCATGGGCTACCCTATCAATCACTAGATGTAGAGGTGTGAGGTCTGTGATGATCTCAAGCGCCCTGGTTGGGCACGTTCTCATAGCTTCCGTGATGCACACACAGGCAAGCCTTTGTACTTTGTCGAGCATTTTCCTCGTACTTGCCTGACTTGTCTTTACAAACCAGGCAACTGCCCCATATGTGACTATAGGTCTTACAATCATGACGTACATCCATCGCAGTATTTTTGGGTTACAGCCCCAATTCCTGCCGCATAGACGCCTGCATGTCATCAGAGCTCTTGTAGCTCTGCCAGTAGCATTATCAACATACTTATTCCACAGAAGTTTGCTATCCAGTGTTATTCCTAAGTATTTGACTTCAGACCCCCACTCCAAGATATTTCCGTTTAATACTAACGTTTTCATAGCTGGAAGTCTCTTCCGAGTGAACGGAATCAATGTGGTCTTGGTTGGGTTGATGTTCAGCCCCACTGACAAGCACCACTGCTCAATAATTCTAAGGCCCTTCTGCAATAGGTCGCAGAGAGTGCCTTCGAATTTGCCTCTAATTATTAGGACTATGTCGTCAGCATAGCCTACACATTCAAAGCCAAGCTCCGTTAGCCTGTGTATAGGAGGGGGGATAGCACCCCACCCTGAGGTGTTCCACGAGTAGCTTTGACGAAGACGGATTCCTCGCCCATCGATGTCTCAGCTGTCCTCGTCGTTAACACCTCATACATCCATCTTAAGATGGTATTATTCACTCCTCGCCTCTCAAGTGCATCTCTGACAGACACATGTGTTGTGTTGTCAAAGGCCCCAGATACATCCAGGAAGGCACACATGGCGATTTCTTTGTTATTCAGAGTTCTCTGGATGACTTCAGTCAGCTGATACAGAGCGGTCTCCGTTGAACGTCCCGCCCTGTGAGCATGCTGAGAATTGTGAAGTGGTGTTTTCTCCAGATGCTCCGTTCTTATGTAGTTATCTACGACTTTCTCCATCGTTTTAAGAAGAAACGATGTTAGGCAAATGGGTCTGAAGGATCGAGGGTCAGTGCCGTCCTTTTTCCCTACTTTGGGAATGAAGGTTACTTTTGCCCTTCTCCACTTTTCAGGTATTTGACCCAATGCTAAGCTGCTTCTTGTGATATTCAGTAGATGAGGGAGGATCTCCTCCACTCCTTTCTGCAGGAGTATCGGAAACACCCCATCTACTCCTGTGGATTTATACGGCTGAAAGGTGCTTATTGCCCATTCAAGTCGTTGCCTTGTGAATATACTCTTAGCAATGTCCCAGAGTCCTCCTTGCGGGAGTTCTTGGTGTGCTTCATTGCTATTACAGTATTACTTATTGGTTCACTACCTGGGAAGTGTGTTTCGAGAAGAAGAATGGATTGTTCCTTCTCTCCTTCAGTGTACGAACCGTCTGGCCTTTTAAGCGACATAGTGGGGTTAGTTCCCCCTTTTGCCATGACTTTCTGAAGTCTGGCTGCTGTGGGAGTGGAAGTGATGCTTTCACAAAAGGCTTGAAAATTAAGTCTTTTGGCCTTCCTGATCTCCTTGCCAGAGTTAGTTTGAACGTTTTTGAAGCGTTCCATGTGAATCTCTTGCCATGGCCGATATTTCGCCCATAGAGCATGTTTGGGACATCATGGGCAAAAGGCTTGGAAGTTTACCCCACCCCCACGGACTTTGGCGGCTCTGAGAGATGAAGTATAGATAGCTTGGGTTAGTATTCCTCAAGAAGAAATTGACCATCTTTTTGCATCAATGCCAAGACGTATTGGGGAGTGTCCTATAGATAATCGCGGTGGGCAAACACATTGAAAACAAATTCATCAAAAAAAATTGTAAACCCTTCGTTTTTTCCTCCAAATTTCAATCAATTACTCCTTGCTATACTATTTATGTTTCAAGAAAAAAAAATTGAAATTTAAACAGCTCCTTCCGGGTGTTGCAGTTTATTTGCCAGTTAGTATAAATCTCTCATGGCTTTCCTTGATTCTGCATCATACATTGTGTTATGCGAAAAGTTGAAAATATCCAATTTTTCAGTGCACAACTTTATTGCTACAAATGGAGCATGTGAAGATCAATCTTATTTTCGGTGGTTTCTTTCCATTCGACTTTCAATCATTCCTTGTTGTGAGTATTGTTTCGATGATATTTGTTTTTCGATTAAAACTCATTGAAATAAATCATTTGACCGAATGAATGAAAATAGCCAACATAAAACTTAGAAAATGGACAACTCATTTGGCTTCGAAGTTATTCAATAAAGACAAAAATCCGGGCCTGATGGTTTCTATTAGTAAAATCTGCGATGACATGCTCAGGGTCAGTATTCTTCGAACTATTCGAGTTCGAGTCTTGCTTTGTGCGTATCAGGATTAATTTATTATGTTTTTTTCAACTTCGTAATTTTGGAAAATTTATTTCAAACATTTTTCATTGAATGATTTATTTTATGCGTTAAAAGAGTCTCATAATTAAAATCACCCTGCATATTTCTTGAATCTTTTCTCAGTTGAGTGGTATTCACATAATTACTTTAATTTTGAAATTTTATGGCAATAATCGTAATGAAGATGATACCCACTATTGTTTTTTTCAGGGGATAAAATCCTGTTCAACTTTCATGATGTTCCTACTTCAACTCGAAAACTTGACATGAGCCTGCAAAACTGGTTGGAAAAATCTCTCTAGGAACTAGATATTTGTTACCATGATTACGTTGAAACATCACATTATAAGAGACAAAAGTATATTCATAGATGCATAGAACACCTGGTGTAACGACTCCCTATTAAAAATCGTGACCAAAATTTGTAGATCAAAACGGCATTCTAGATTTCAGATTTTGGTCTAGTTCCGGAATAAATCCGCTATATTTATCGGTCGTGGTGCTACTGCGGCAACGACAAATAGCGCGACCCCTTTCGGGAGAAATAAAAAGCCGCACAAAATATCAGATGATCAATCGAGTAGAAAGTCTGAAACAAAATCTAATCAGTGCCAACACCAGGTATTTCTATGCATCTATGTATATGCTAAACCACTAAAGCATCGATCATATTTATATTATAGATTGTTAAGCATGATACACAAATCCTTCAAATAAGTTCCACTAAACTGCTAGTAGTAGAAGCAAAGAACACAAAATGTGCATCAAATATTTGTTTGCCAATTAAAAAATGGAAAGATTACTTGCAAAATGAATATGATTTTCAAATTTATTAACAGAAAAGATAGGCATCAGGTATAAACTACTAATTAAAAGCAAAAAAACTTTTTGAAAAAAGCTTTTATTTAAATGCTCTAAAAAAAAGAAAATAAAAATTTCCTTTAAAATATCAACTATCAACTCATAACCTCATTATACACAATTTATATGATCATAAAAGCTTGTCGCCAGTTCTGTGTAAGTACATATCTATAAGTATTTAATTAAGATACGCAAGTGAATAGGTACTAGTTCTTTTTTTAGACCATTTAAATAAAAGCTTTTTCCAAAAAGTTTTTTTTGCTTTTAATTTATTTTGTACTTTTTAGTTATTTCTAAATATTCTCAATAAGCTCGTTCATTTGATACCCATATTGTAGAAGTGCATAAAAAATAACTATTTCGCCATCTTGGATGTTCCGCCATATTGGACTTAGAATGACGTCAATCTTATTTTTTGAGTTACTTTTAACAAGCCCTTTCATTTCATACCCATATTGCAGAAGAAAATAACTATTCCGCCATTTTGGATAATTCGCCATATTAGATTTTGAATGACGTCCACATAATTTTTAGAGTTACCCTCAACAAGCCCTTTCATTTGATACCCATATTGTACAGGAGCATAAAAAATAACTATTCCGCCATCTTGTATGGTCCGCCATATTGGATATAGAATGACGTCAAAAAGTTTATTGTGTATTGTCATCCAAATCAAACGTGGATACAAAATTTCGGCTCAATCGGTTGAAGATATCTGTTTCAAAATTGAGTAGCAAGATTCCACCCGAACATACATACATACATTGCAAGTTAAATAAAAGCTTTTCTCTATTTCAGTATCGTGATGAGTTCATTACAGTACTAAAAACATTGCAGCATCGTTTTCAGTTACATTTTTCGTTTTGTGGTTGTCAGCAATGACTTCCGATCCTTTTAAATTTCAGCAGAAGTCAATTTAGAAACGTCAATTTTCGTATTTCCTAACATTCACACCAACTGCCAAGATACAATATGAAGGTCACTAGGACCTATAATTTGAATTTTTTCATTGAATTTCACAAAATTTGAGTGAAATAGAGAAAATATCGTCTAATACTCGATGCAGAATGCAATTCCAATACTCATGCGTTCGAAAACTCGCTCCTTCGTCGCTCGTTTTCGAATTTCGCATTCGTATTGGAATAGGAGCCCATTCTGCAACTAGTTTTAGAATATACTATTCTCTATTTCAGTATCGTTATGAGTTCATTACAGTACTAAAAACAGTGCTGTTATGAATTCATTACAGCATCTTTTTCAGTAACTTTTTTCGTTTTGTGGTTGTCAGCAAATCAGCAATGACTTCCGATCCTTTTAAATTTCAGCAGACGTCAATTTGGAAATGTCAATTTTCGTGTTTCCTAACATTCACACCAACTGCCAAGATACAATATGAAAGTCACTAAAACCTATAATTTGAATTTTATCATTGAATTTCACAAAATTTGAGTGAAATAGAGAAAATATCGTCTAATACACGTTGCAGAATGCAATTCCAATACTCATGCGTTCGAAAACTCGCTCCTTCGTCGCTCGTTTTCAAATTTCGCATTCGTATTGGAATAGGAGCCCATTCTGCAACTAGTTTTAGAATATACTATTAAAATATGTTGAAATATCTATTCATTCTACGAAATCTTGTCTCATGGAAACTGTTAACCTCATGGTTTTAAAGCAATGAAACTTTCTTTCGATGAGTTTCATAGGGAAAAAAAGTACAAGAGCTAAATACTTTATATGGTCTACACAGTGCATCTAATATTCATGGGTCAATTGAAAAAAAAAGGAAAGACTACTCGTAGATCAAATATAATTCTGAATTTTATTAACACAAAAGATCTGGTCCCAGAACGAGAGTTCATAATTCACAATAAGTATGATTAGGATTCGATTATTATAAACTGTTATCCACAGGACCAATTATTACATCTTTCATATTTAAAAAAGTGAAGAATATCTTAACTAAAAACCTTAAATAAAATAAATTAGTCTTATCACTATATTAAGTACTAACTTATATTAGTTTATCACAACATCGAATTCACTCAAGTGAAAATGTTAATAGGAATCATGTACTTCTATATCAGTTTCGTAAGATGTCCATTTCAAGTCAGATTTATGGATTAGAAATATCAAAAATGTATGAAACACTTAAGATGTCTAGAATATTCTAGACATCTTAGAAACACTTATATTGAAATATCCCTCTAGAAAATACCCATCTATGAAATACCCATCTATGAAATATCCTTCTATGAAATATCCATCTATAAATTACCCATCTATGAAATATCCATCTCACAATAAGCCATGTGAGACTTCTTGGGAAATCCTTTGAAGATAACATAATGGCCTAAGATGTGCATATTTTATTCGGCAATGTGATTAATGACTAGTTTCGATGTCGATTTGTCGTTCGGTACAGAAATCATCTTTTAAAATTTGTTGAATGTCTTCAACAAATTTTCAAAATTTTTCAAAATATTCAAAGAATCTCAGTATGGTCTAGGATCATAGGGAGTCGCGTTAAATCCAACATATCTATTATTTTTCCTATGTTTGAAACCATCTGGTCCAGCATTATAATAAATAACCCTCCTGATACCAAACGGGTCAACGTATCCGAAACTACCAGATTTTGTGTTGGGCCCTGTGTTCTGTTCTTCATGATACGCTTTTGGTATGTAATATCTGAATCCATCATTTGTCACGGAAATACCGTCATAATAGGGATACTGGGGATCATATCCATTTCCTATATTGTTATAGGTGGGATTGAAAGATTGCCCCCTTCTATCTATGGGGTAAGTAGGTCCATTTTGATGTATGTAAGGATTCACGAAGTCTTCTGGATAATGTTCATATTGAGGATTTCCTGAGTATTCTATTGAATTTGTATTTATTGGGGACTGAGGTATATATCTCCTTGGTGGTGGTGTGATACTTATGTAACCTGGTGTTGAGGAAGGTACATATATACTAGATGGAGTGGATGAGGGTAAATATATACTGGATGGAGTGGATAACGGTAAATATATACTGGATGGAGTGGATGACGGTAAATATATAGTAGATGGAGTTGACGAGGGTAGATAGACAGTTGAAGGATCTGGAGATGGAGTGGAGGACTGGGAAAGCTCAGGAGGGATGTAAGTTGGAGGTCTTTGTGTCCTGTATTCTGGCAAAGGTGGAGATAGATCTTTTTCTGGAGAGGAAGAGAAAGAAACAGGAGGAGGCGTTGAACTTGGCAAATAGAGGACAGATGGAGTAGAAGATGGAGGTATATACGTTGTTGATGATACCGAAGGGAAGTATGAGGAAGATGAAAGGGGAGTCTGAGGTGTTGACCCAAGTATCTGATTCTGTGTCGCATCTGAAGAACTTGAAGTGAAAGGTCTTGGTGTTGAAGTATGGAAGTACTTCTCTGTAGATACATCCTGAGTATTAGACTGATAATCTGAAGTTTGGGAGTACGTTGATCCAAGATATACAGAAGACGGTGTGGATGATGGTATCGAATTCAAGGAGATTTGTACAGATGGAGCTGCACCAGATATTGGTCTGGGAGTAACAGCGACATAACCCCTGTTAGCAACTGGTGAAGGCACGTTGTAATTCACCGGAGGAATGTAGGAATTTGATATTTTTTTGGTGGCTTTCACAGCATCTCCCACGTTTACGTTCTTGCCAACAAAGACGTTTTTGTTTTTGACGATCCTATATCCTTGGCTGTCAGCTATGTAGTCTCTCTGGCGAAGGTAACCATTGTCGTCGATCCATGCGTAGCTGCCAATGACTGTACCATCTTCCAGACGTTTCTCTTTTCGGTATTGGCCATTCTGGGTCTGGTATTTGAAGTAACGTTCTGGACCCTCGTCGGTTTGGATGTGGAACTGGTTGCTGGTCGGGTCGCTCCAGGGGTTTGAGGAATCAGTTCTTACAACGAATACACTCGCCACCTGCAAATATGAACAGAATAAGTTTTTATTCGTTTCCTGGAGTTTCGTTAGTCGTTATTGATATTGATTTTGCAAAAAAATTGAGAAATTCGAGATGTTCATACAAATTTTCAAAAATATAATTCTCAGTAGTATTGATCCGAAAATATAACAATTTTTCTATCAATTATATGATATCAATAACCGTAAACAGTGATTTTTCAACTATTTTTTGGCAACAGTCATTTTGGCAGCTCATGCACGTTTCGTGTTTTGTGTCACTGTCAAACATCTTCAGTTTGGTCTACAGGGTGATTTTTTTTAAGTATTTCATTAGACGTATTTAATGAAGGAATTGCGATACGAATTCAAAATTGTGTATTTTTGTTTTTGACTTTTAGAGTATATGAACTCGATTTGTAAAATATTTTCAAGCGAAATCTACTTTCGTTTCTACCGGAAACGAATGTGAACTTCGTTATTTCAAATGCAACACCCTGTATATTTATACATATTTGAATTCTTCGTTTAATTCTGCAATGATTTGATGTATGATATGATCCCACACAGCACATGTACGTACAATGGATGAACAATGGATGTTGATTATGGATGTTCGAAACATCCATTGGATGTCCAGAATTGGTACATAGTACATCCAATGAACATTCATGGGACGTCCAGGACACCACTTTGGACGTACAATTCAAGCCCAGATAACGTCCAATGGATGTACATTGTGCCTTTCTTGGACATCCATTGTACGTACATTGGATGCACATGTAAGTACATTGGATGAACAATGGACGTTTATTATGGATGTTCGAGACATCCATTGGATGTCCAGAAATGGTACATAGTACATCCAATTGACGTTCATGGGACGTCCAAGACACCACTTTGGACGTACAATTCAAGTCCAGATAACGTACAATGGATGTACATTGTGCCTATCTTGGACATCCATTGTATGTCATATGTACGTACATTGTATGAACAATGGATGTTTATTGTGCGTAACCTGCAAATATCGGTCGATGCTTCACTTTCAAAAACTGTTAATATCATCCACCACAAGATGAGGAATTCATTATTATTATTATTGATAATATAAACAAATATTCAACGTAATTTAAATCCAGGAAATTATTTAGTAACACTGAAATTAATCAGATACGGCGTTACTAGATATACCTATAACATCATCCACACGCCATGGGATCTGACTCAAACTAGGTAGTCGGCTTGCCACACATCATTATGCAAGAATCAAGCAAAGGTTCCAAACACATCTATTCAAGATCTTGTACGGATCTCTGCAGTAAAAGTAAATCGTATCTTTGGAACGGAACGAAGGTCCTCTTAAAACCAAACGGAAGATCGTTCTGGGGAAAGACTACCACATGGCGACATCTAGTTAAGAATTAGACAAACAATTCGCTCTCGAAGTTACGCAGACGAAGATATATGGCATATCTCTCATTTTCTCCTTACAGTGACTATATGTTAACATTCTAACATAGTCACTGCATTTCTCCTTAGCAAGCAAGACTGTGAGTTTTCACATAATATAATATCAAACATGCAAGCCGGGTGCGTGAGAATCGTTCATAGTTATCGGCATATCCGAAAATAATAATTATCCAACGAAAGTTGATTCTAGAAGGAATTATTCAGTAAAACTGAGATTAATCAGATATTCAGATATATCAGTTGTTGATATTTATATCAATGCACGCGGTATCTCATTTTTTTTTTTGAATAATTTCTTCTGGAATCAACTTTCGTTTCGGACTGAAACATGGCCGATATGGCGCTCATCTGCAAATCGTCTATAATGTATCTGAATTGGACGTACAATGAATGTTCACTGTTGGATGTACAACGGACGTCCAGAAATGTACATTAACTGGACCAACAAAATATGCACCATTAATAATGTATCTGAATTGGAAGTACAATGAATGTTCACTGTTGGATGTACAATGGACGTCCAGAAATGTACATTAACTGGACCAACAAAATATGCACCATTAATAATGTATCTCAATTGGACGTACAATGAATGTTCACTGTTGGATGTACAATGGACGTCCAGAAATGTACATTAACTGGACCAACAAAATATGCACCATTAATAATGTATCTCAATTGGACGTACAATGAATGTTCACTGTTGATTGTACAAGGGACGTCCAGAAATGTACATTAACTGGACGAACAAAATGCACCATTCATCAAATTTTATTTGAAGATTGTGTTTGGAAATACTATTGATTTTCATTTGGAAAAGAGAAAATAGATGAGATTCAAACAGAAAATTCATATATATTTTTGGATATTATATGTATGTACGATGGACGTACGTTCGTAACAACCAATGGACGTCAACAATTGTAAGTACAATGGACATCCATTCAACGTCCTTGGACGTTTGGACTTGATATGGTCGTAAAATGGACGTCCAATGGATGTCGTGTGCTGTATGGGATATGATATATTGTTTATCCTGATTACTCCTATAGGTCTCTTGAGGACACCCCTCTGAAACTACAAGCTTCGAAGCTTGTAACTTGTGCAACCACATCAAGTGATTGTTGGATTATAGCCTGATTCCCAAATTTTTTGACAGAAAGATTGTCACGAATTAGTGTTTATACCTACCTCCAAAATCGCAACAGTGGAACTAATGAAAGTACGTCGATACTACTTCTTGTATAAATTATGAGGAAATATTATACAGGATGTCTGAAACAGGGTTTCAAAGATAGCGTCAACAAAACTATGAAATCTCATTTTTTCAAATGGGAACCATATAATTTTGTAATTCCGATCGATTGCTCGTCAAAAACTAGCTAGATTGTTCAACATTTCATGTGTTTAAAAACAGTACTTTAGCCGTTATTGAATAAAATTCGAGTTTCACTAATATGAAGCCAGGTTTCTTTCTCTAATCATCAGATTTCTTAAGATAATTTTCAAGTAGGATATGTCAATAGTAAGAATATGTCAGTTCTAAACTCAGATTTTTTGATTTAGTCATCATTCATTTTCTACTTTGTTTATTTGCCACATTCGCCGCAAAAAATAACACTTTTGGTATAACATTCTAGTGTACCTTATTATTATTGCTTGATTTGCATAGTGCTTGATCAATAAAAATAAGTAAGAATGACAATTCCTAACATGGCCTACTTTTAAAAAGATGAGCATACCACTGAATTTGACTGAGCCAAACCTGGCTTTAGACGTGAGATTGGAATTTTTTTCCATAACGGTAAAACTATTGGTTTTAAAGACATAAAATGTTTGGGACACTCTAACTAGTTTTGGACCATTTGAAAAAAATAAGATTTCATAGTTTTGTTGAGGCTCACTTTGAAGCCATGTGTCGGACACCCTGTATAATATTTCCTCCTAATTTATACAAGAAGTATCAGCTCTCTTTCTTTTGTTCCACTGTTGTAAAAAAAATTCTTACAATGAGAGATTTTGGAAATATAAACACTAATTTGTGGTAACCTTTCTGTCAAAACATTTGAGAATCAGGCTATAAGTCAACAATCGCTTGATGTGGTTGCGCATATCAAGCATCAAATCATTGCAGAATCGAACGAAAAATTCAAATATGTGTAAATATACAGGGTGCTGAATTTGAAATAACGAAGTTAACATTCGTTTCCGGTAGAACCGGAAGTAGATTCCGCTTGAAAATATTTTACAAATTGAGTTCATATGAGTACTCTAAAACAGAAATACAAAATTTTAAATTTGTATCGCAATTCCTTCCTCGAATACGTCTAGTGAAACACTCAAAAAAATCACCCTGAATAATTATTTAACCATGTATGAATCGTCTTACAAAAGACCAGTGCTTGCAAATCATTGAAAAATTGTGTTCTGCGACGAAGCTAATTTTTGGCTCATTAGATACGTGAATAAGCATTACAAAATCTACCAATGCATTCAGAAAGAGTTAGTGTATGGTGCGGATTATGGGGTCGTTTCAACAAAACGGTGCCACGCAGCACGCGAAACGATGAACCAATTGAAAGGCAAGTCCGGTGAACAGTTTATTTCACGTTTGGCACCGGTCAGTTGGCCATCTAGCTCGTGCGATTTAACGCCTCCAGACTATTTTTGGTGGAGCCATATGTTGAAGTTCATGTCATTATTGACAAGCCCGCTTCGATTGACGCATTGGAAGACAACATTGAAGCATTTATTCGTGAGATACTGGCCGAAATGTTGGAAAGAGTATGCCAAAACTGAACCCTTTAGGGCGCAGCAACGGTCAAAATTTGCATGACATAATCTTCAAACATCAAATTATATGGACTATTATCGATTCAATTAACGATTTCATGCTCTCTGAAGCCCATCAGTGTTGAAAGTAAAGTGTAAGGGTGAAGGGCCCAGGGGTGAATTTGATTATTTTATTTGATACTTGAAGAAACTTGACCACACATGTAATTTTCAGAACCTATATTGGTAAGTACCTATATAACAACAAAAACGTCGTTTGCCTGTTGCACAGTTCAAATTCATAATTTGAACTATAACGTTTGTGTCCTTGTTCTTTTGTTGTTGACATCTTTCACCACCCTTTTTTGTCATTTTACTCTCTTGACCATAAATCCAAAATTCAGAATAACAGAACAAACGTACACATCTATAAGATTTTACACCTTCACTCTTATTTCAGGCAGCTTACTAAGTTTTGTACTTATGTTGTATTTTTAATACCTTTTAGCTTTCATGGACCTGATGATAATTTGTGAAAATCGAAACATGTCGTCCTAAACAATAAACAGTGGTTCTCATAACAGTGTTTAGACTTCTACATTAACTACTTACAACGATTTCATGCGTTTTCCTGAATTTTATGTGTGATTTCTTCAATTTTCTATAGCTCTCAAAAAATCACCCTATATTTGCTGAATTCGATGAAGAGAAAGTCTGAGTCTGAGAAATATCCAGGTTTGAAATAAATATCGTATGCTAACCTAATTATTAGTATCCTGTTAGAGCAAAGGAATTCCTAGTTGATCAAGCCTTTCTCATTTCCCCCATTAAATGAGCTTTTTTCTAAAATCGCATAATTATTTTTGAATTATGAATTACTTATCACATAAAAACTGTTTGATATGGACCATTCCAATTGCAGATAATTAATGATATACAGTACTACTTTTTCTGAACATTTTTCGTATTTATTCTAAAAAGAGGATTTTTCGATTTTGTCGAGAAAAATTTCGAATATACTTCAGGTATGAGGGAATAGGAATTTTAATAGAGAGCCAATTTATCGAGTGACATTGAAAAACTGTGATTCCAATTAAATATGTTCATTACCGAGGTAAACATGTACTTATAACACACATATTATATGTGGATATTTAAAAATGAAGCACTGGTTTTTTGTATTGAAAATTGCCATAGTTATGACTGAAGCACTGTAACGAGTGAAAAATCGATAATTGGACCAATATTATCTCTAACCCCAAGACGAACAATCTTATCTCCGATAATAATGACATGCCATAGCAAATCATTCACTGATATCTCAATTTGGATTCACAAGTGAAGACTACAGGTTAAAAAGGGGGAATGTCACAGAATCCAAAATTTGCAGGAGAGGAAAATTAAAGTTTAAAACCCTGTATCTTTAACAAAAGTACCTGTGCAAATGTCAAAAAAATTAATTTGATTTTCTTAATATATTGACAATATTCGACACTGCATAAAGAAACCCTTGCGAAATATTACAATGAATAAAAAATGTTTTATTGTCGTTACTACATTTTGTAAATTGCAAGAAGGGGAAATGTCCTTTTTTTTTCACTCAATCTATAATGTCATCGTCTTGCTTTTTTCCAGTGCGTTTTTTCTTCGAGTTCCCACGTCGGAATTATTGTTTTTTTGATTATGAGGGAGTGTAGAATAAAACTCATCGGCCCCCGGATTGCAGCAGAATCACGTTACCCCTACCAACATTATTGGGACATTCCCCGTTCTTTACTTGTGACGCGGGGACATTTCCCCTTTTTGCTCTGTGTAGCAAAAATTAAAGTTGGTATGTTTCGCGACTCTTCGCTCTCTTGCCGTTGAAACCTTGCCAGAATATAGAGCACGAAATATACTACAAGATGGCGTTCATGTCGCAAAATGATATAATATTGGACATTCCCCCTTTTTAGCCTGTACTCTTCAAGTATAATATAAAATTTAAGAAATATAAAATGAATAAAATCAAGTACTACATGAGGGTTCGTGCGATAAAAAAAAATACATATGCACTCAGAAAATATTTTTTATTAACAGAATTTAATTTGAAAGCAAAAATAATTTCGACACGTCTGAATAAATTGGCTAAGTACCCACAAAACTTTTCAGATATTTCGTAGATCTTGTTTTCACATTATTCACTTTATTTTTGGCCGTTGAAAACATTCTGCAATTACTTTCAATCAGTCTACCCTAAAAGGAAACGAGTTCGTTTTATTACAGAACAAATATGGCGAAATTGGTATCGGTCATAAATGGTCTGGTTCATTGAGAAAGTAACAGTGATACTGTTGAGTTATTCTGAAAGGAATGATGTAGGTAAAAGGTGTTTCCCAATTTGTGGACAATATGCCCACAATGATGATTTTCCTTAAAAAATCATTGTCTATAAAATCCACTGAAAAATTTTTTGCCAATAGCGATATTTTGAAAATTTTAATCGTGAACTATTTCATGATTGAAAATAGAGAAGGAATGATTCAAAAATCTAACTAGAACATTTTCATTCGTTCTACCCACTCATCTATCGAACGTATGTCACCATATTTGGTTAGGGTATGCCCACGATTGCCAAGCTAGTCGTATTTTGTAATGTCTGTCTATACGACATAATAGGAAGACCAATTTATATTGATTCGGATTCGAAGAAGTTGCAGATGTAAATCAATCATGAATTGTGCTGCTAGGACTCAACTGTAATAAATCCTTCATTTTCATAGGGTGCTTTATATGAAAGGCTTCATTTGTCTGATCAAATATAAGTACATGCTTATGATAGGAGTAAAATAATTTATTTTCTACGCTTGTCGTAGGCGTAGTTTAGTTGGTGGAGAATATTACTTTATCGCACTGTGCTTGTTTGGGTTTTAGAATTGAGATACGTCGTTCTGCGAAACCTCAACTGTTAGCCTTAGCCACGAAGTTTCCTCAATTAGAGCCACAATTCCTGAACGGTCAATCTCACTTATCACTTCACGATTTATGTCGACAGTCAATATCGTAAAATGTATCTGTTTTTGCTTACGAAATAATCATACTAAAAATGTAAATATCTATTTTTTGCAATAAATTTGACTCGATCTGGAAAGATAAACATTGGTAAACAAACCGACAAAAATTGTTGACATTAAAAAATTCCTTCAGCAAAATCTCTATTACTATTACTCTATTACTAGTATAGTCTACTAGCTGGCCCGGCGAACTTTGTTCCGCCTATATGCTAAATGATACTTACGGTGAATTTCACAAATCGTAATCACCGGTGATCACTGTCAAATGTTTCCATGGATATGAGCTGTCACACAGAACAGATACACAAAAAGAATATGTCATAATATGTCAATCATTAAAAATGGCAATTTTGGATTCAGTTATTTCCGCAAATATATTTATTACCCAAACAGAAATTCAAAAACATTTAAAAAATTATGAGAAAAGATGAGAATGGACATCTCACGATTGGAACTCATCGCCAAAATCCGATTTACTTGACATTTCGATGAAAATTCACTGTGATATTCACCCGCTTCTGGATCTGTTAATAGCCTTTCATGGTACTATGAGCGCTATGTAAATTACACAGTAATTGATGTCATATGTTCTTTTTTCGGCCATTTCAAACCACGACGACCGAAATGTTCGAAAAAAAAACAGATGACATCAATCGATGGCCGCGAAAGCCTCAACAAATTCATCGCCATTTAATTGTGATAATGTCAAATATAGTACCTTCACGATTACGTTATTTGGAATAAATAAAACTATAAAAATAACTAATAATCATCAGTCATAATGCGTGAATAGCGCCATCTGAAGTGGTAAGAACGAAACTTTTCACATATCTCCACGAAATCTAATCTAATCATCTGCCTACTCCTACGCTAAGACATTTTGGTTTTGCCCAACAGCGCAGAATTGTAGGCAACTCAAATTACACACTATTACAGTGACTATAGAGGGAATATAGTCAGTGATGTACACACTATTTGTTTATATCGCCATCTAACGCGGAGAATATCAAATGAAGTACAAACGAATAAGCGGTAGCGTAACTGTAACAGTAGCGACATCTAGTGGCCTTACTAAAAAGGAGGAAAAGCATTTCCTTTATAAGTAAAATTTTCATCAATTTTTTTGAAGTTTTATTGTATTTTATAATAACCAGACCGTAGACGAATCCATATATGAAGTTTCATAACAAAGAGTCCATACGATCTCGAGTTATAAATGGTGTAACCAACATCTTTCTTTTTTATATATAGATATCATGTTAGTGGTTGTCAAATCAAATAAGTGATTAACTGTGGGAAAATTTGATGACGTTATTTTACCACGCTCAACCGCCTATCGGTTTCAAATAGGAAGCCTTATAGAATTCTAATCATTTCAAAGTTTCACAACTAATGGTTTTGTGGTATTGTTTTGATTGATCACTCAAACAAAGGAAGCGCCCATCACTCTGACTCACAATCATCTGCTGACCATTGTTGAACACTCTTCTATTTTCGTGATATATGTCATTCATTACGACAATTTTCACGTGCGACCTCGAAATGTCTAAATATGTGGCGAACTTCATTCCTTGCCCGTGAAAAAAAATCACACCCAGAATACTGATGGGGCCTACACGCTTGGTGCCATGCAGTTCTTTCGTCTGACATTGACATTGATTTCGACAATTAACATCATTCGCTTTATATTAATTACCATTGTTTATCGATGTTTCCGGATCTGGGAGAGCTGTTTTCATTGTATGCGACACGATGTTGAGGATTTAATTTGTGTGAGTGTGATTTCTCACGAAGAATTTCATACGTGATCGTTAGTTTGGGTAATGAAAGGGTACAAGAGGAAGTTGACGATTTAAACGAGAGGGAAACTAGATTTTTGAGCAAAACCTATGTGGTTTCGACTTATACTAAGTAACTAGCGTTCAGGAAATCTGTTCAATCACAATGTGACGGCTGTTATTTTTTGTTGGAATAAGTAGCACTTAATTTGTACCCAATTGTAGTACGAAAACATTGGGTTTTGTTTTGGATACTACATTTTATTTATCCCTGTATAAATATCTCATTTGAACTGGGGATATTGATTAAAAAATACCTTTCTCTATTTCAGTATCGTAATGAGTTCATTACAGTACTAAAAACAGTGCTGTAGTGAATTCATTACAGCATTGTTTTTAGTTATATTTTTCGTTTCGTGGTTGTCAACAATGACTGTCGATCCTATCAATTTTCAACACACGTCAATTTCAAAATGTCAATTTCATAACAGTCACCAACTGCCAAGATATAATACAAAAGTTACTGGGATGTATAATCTGAATTTTTCATTGAATTTCAACCGTATTTCACGAAATTTGACTGAAATAGAGAAAATATCGTCTAATACTCGTTGCAGAATGCAATTCCAACACTCATGCGTTCAAAAACTCGCTTTTTCGACGCTCGTTTTCGAATTTCGCATTCGTATTGGAATAGGAGTCCATTCTGCAACTAGTTTTAGATTATACTATTCTATTTCTTGAGAAATTTCAAGACTAAATCTTTTCTATCGACAGTTATCGTTAAATCATTACATTACTCAACAGTCAGTATAACCTAACCGTTGAAGACCATTTTCGGCTAAAAATTCCATAATTACAGACATTTCGGCGAAATGACCAAACAATCAAAAAACAATATGCACATATCGTCGAAAGTCCTGCCCATCCTAGGTTTCTCAAAAAAAAAAACAATCTATTTTCTGGAAATGACATGAATATTTTCCTCTATTTCAACTGCAATAAATTTGATAGAAAATCATTGTTTGTTACTCTGATTTATGCAGGATAAGGCAAAATAGGAAAAATGAGAAAAAATCTAAATTTATCGATTGTTTATTTTCGATTTACTATAATTATTCCACAAATGAACCCAAATTCAATAGTCCGTATTACCACCATTACAGAGTCTAACAAATCAATAATGATGGCTGACGGTGAAAACATGGAATTTGAAAATTTTAAAAGCATGATATGAAAAATAAAATGTAAGCATTTCGACGTTTTAATATAGACAAACTCCGAGCCCCAACCGAAGAAGCATTCAGAAACTTAGTACAAAGGCAACCCAAATCCCACAACTTTTAATGCCTTAAGATTAATTTAAGCTGTGTTATTTATGTATAGACGAATGGAAATAGATTTATATGTTCATTTTTGGTTTTTGTGATTAATTTCCTAATTTGATTCTTTAATTACAGTTTTAAATGTTGAATCTGTATCTTTTTGTTTACAACTTTTTTAAGTTTATGTTGAAGGGTGATATTTAGAGTTCATGTTCAATATATAATTGAATAAAAAGATTTGAATCCAATGGCGATTCAAAAAAAAAAATAATTGAATGCAGGTGTGAAAGAATTCATGGCCTACTATTGAAAGAACAAACATAAATATGGATTTTTCTTATTTTTGAAGCTGAAATTCATTGAAGATTAGGTTGTGACACATGAATGTATTAAAAAAAAATTGCAAAAATCTGACGTTAAAATATACAGGACGTTCCATTCAAAAAATACCTACCAAGTGTGTGCCCATCTTAAAAACAGTTCCCCAAAAAATAAGTTCTTCAATGTAAAAATATCTATTACAAGCAGTTTCTATTTTTTCCTATCTTATACAGGGCCTGAGAAATAATTACATCTCCAAAAGTGAACATTTTCGTTTTCGCCCTGTATGTGGCTTTGAAAGTTTTACAAAAAAGTGATACAGGATCGCGAAAACCACATGTCTCATCATCTTCAATAATAGCTGAGATACAGTGCAGTCTCAACCAAAATGGGACATTGGGACACAGTGTACAGGGTGGCCAGATTTCGATGATTTAGTACTACAACTCCTAAACCTAAACTATGAAAGATAGAGAAAAAGTGATATACATGTCATGTTCTCTTTTTTCGAGAAACAGAAATTGCTGAAAACCCCAAGTTGCTACGACGTCTAGTTTCCGAGCTACAGGGCGATTTTGGTATTTGGTCCATTTTTATAATTGACTATAACTTCCGTAATATGGGATCTACGTTCTCGAAAATTGAACACATCTTTAGGGCACTTTTTTACCGCTTTTCATCTACGTCAGAAGCGCCAGACGATACAACAATGATGAAATCGAATTTGACAAGTGAGAATAAATAAGACATGAAATTCTATGACAGCCTCAGTTTTGAAGGAAGTATATGATGATATATATTTTTGAAATCGTTGAAGGAAGATCATTTTGGACATATCATCTCCCATTATGGTTTCCATTTGAAAGAAAAATTTTTTTGTTGTAGCTTCGAAATTTGGGCAGACACAAGAAATCCGATAGCACTGATGAAAAGCAGTCAAAAAAGTGCCCCAAAGATGTTTTCATTTCGAGAACGTAGATCCTGTATTACGGAAGTTATAGTCAATTATAAAAAAGGACCAAATACCAAAATCGCCTTGAAGCTCGGAAATTAGATGTCGTAGCAAATTGGGGTTTTCAGCAATTTCTGTTTCCCGAAAAAAGAGAACATGACATGAATATTACTTTTTCTCTGACTATTATAGTTTAGGAGTTGTAGTACTAAATCATCGAAATCTGGCCTCCCTGTACATTGAAGCAACTCTTGAAATACCTATATAAACCCCAAGCGGCATTGAAAATATTTTCTCTATTTCAGTATCGTAATGAGCTCATTACAGTTCTAAAAACAGTGCTGTAATGAATTCATTACAGCATCGTTTTCAGTTACATTTTTCGTTTTGTGGTTGTCAGCAATGACTTCCGATCCTTTGAAATTTCAGCAGACGTCAATTTGGAAACGTCAATTTTCGTATTTTCTAACGTTCACACCAACTGCCAAGATAAAATATGAAAGTCACTAGGACCCATAATTTGAATTTTTTCATTGAATTTCACAAAATTTGAGTGAAATAGAGAAAATATCGTCTAATACTCGTTGCAGAATGCAATTCCAATACTCATGCGTTCGAAAACTCGCTCCTTCGTCGCTCGTTTTCGAGTTTCGCATTCGTATTGGAATAGGAGCCCATTCTGCAACTAGTTTTAGAATATACTATTCCAGTACACTTTTTGAGGTTTATGATCAATTTTTCAAATGAGTCCTATGCTTCACATTGATTATAGTCAGTCAGCTAAATAATACTCAACCAAAAACATTAATTCATCCTTGGGAATATTTCGTGTAGACGGGCGAAAGTTTTAATGAATTCCTGTTAAAGGGGATTCTGGGATTGCGCTATCTGATAAATACGAGTCAATGAACACAGAAGACTACTGATGATGTTGTCTTCATACGTGAACAGTTTCACAAATACCTACAAGTGAAAGAGAGATAATAATCAGGAGTTTCTTCCCATGAGATTGATGAAAAGCTAAAATTCATGCTATATAATCATCAGTTTGACACGTCCATAATCTAGAACCTTCATTTTCAGGATCAAAAATCAGTTGTATAATCAAGCTCCTTAGTTCATTCTGGTGAACTAACATTATAAAAGAAACACTTGTTCACATTTTCAACTTCATTTTTGGAAACGTCTGAATATTTTTCTGTGTATAGTGGAATACAGACTATTGTGAGCAGTGCTCTCATTGGCCTGATATGAACGTGAACGCACAGAACGATGTGTTTCTATTTTATATCGCTCACATTTTCACGTTCACGTTCATTATAGGCCAATGGAAGCACTGCTACACGTCTGACGTGACGTGGAATCACGTCACGTCAGAATAGTCTGTATTCACCTTAACGCTCGAGTCCTGACGTAATATCTACCAGATAAACTATCTGATAATTTTTTCGTAGACTTGATATTCCTACTTGCGAAGACATCGTCAAACAAGAATAAATTCATTTTCTCTCTCTCGCCCTTAGATTTGCGCCTGTAATGGGAAAAGTTGTATGTGCATGGGATCGCCTCTATACGGAGTTTTGAGGTTCTATCTCATAGCCTGATTTGTGAGCTACCAGATAAACACAGTATTTCTAGCAATGGAATACGTGTGTCAGAAATATAAATTTTCATTTCGCTATAACTCAAAAATATCACTTATGCACATACAACACTGTAACTCTAAGGTGACGATATGTAGAACACAATTTTTAGGGATATCTGTTGGATAAGTTATTAATAGCTTATCCTGGACTCTATCAGAAAGTGATGACAGAGACTCTCAAACTATCCGGCAGTTAATGAGGATGTCGGCTAGGTTAACTACCCAAAACATATGATACACAATTTTTAGGGATATCTGTTGGATAATGATTTCATCGTGCTCTTATTAGTGGAGGTGAGTTTGCTCATATAGTTGTTTTTCATGAAATTTCCTTGAATAATTCAAATGGAACAACTGTCCCAAATGTGGCAGCATGCAATCATGCATATTCCAAAGTAACATGTTATGGAGTATCCGGAAATCTCCTTTGACTTTGAGAATAACGGATCAAGGAGTAGTCTGACCTATTACTGGAAGACACGACTAACCAAGCCTAGATTCAAATCGAACACGTAATAGGCAACAAATCATAATTAATTTATCTGCGGCTGTTCATGATCTGACAGTGAAAATTTTGCCGTTGAATCGAAGCTTTATTGCACCACACTCAACCAAAATATTAATTAATTATACATAGCGAATAAAGCGATGAAAGTGAAAGGTTATTGAAAAAAGAGGGGAATATCCGTGAATTACGTCAGGGTGTATATTCAGAACAGGTCATACTTGATCTAAATGTTAGTGGATACTGGATATGAATGTCAAAGTCATGGAATAGAAATAACATTACCTTTATTCATCGATGGTCATTATTGAACATTTGGGTGCCAAATTTGGTTTTGAGTGAAAGCAACAATCTATCCACGACAATAATCTTATGAAAAAGACTGTCCATCTTCGATCTTAGTAATGTCTCGCTAATACCCAAGAAAAGTGAAAGAATTTTAAGAGATAGGAAGTTGTCCTGTGAAATTTTACATTCTTATTTTCTTTTTTCGAAATTCAGGATAAGTATATTCGGGGATTAGGTAGGAGACAATGATCAATTTTGTATATTTTGAGCGTTCGTTCCACTTAAACCCCAATCTACTACAGTTCATCCAAGAATTATTGACATCTCGGGGGGCTTTGGAGAATCGAAATTATGTTGGTAATAGCCCATTCAGTAATATTTAGAGTTGCAGAAATCAGGTTGGTATTGGAAATAACACTGACGTTTTGTTCTGTCATTAATATTGGAATAATTTTGCAAATAATTGCGCAAGTGAAAAATCTTCGGAATGAGCCTCGTGAAGAATGTAAAGCTAATAAATGAAAAGCCTGCACAGAGCACGTAGAAAAAGAAACAAGAGAAGATCAGTCAAAATATACTGCTCCACAAGAGTTAGGGATATCGTATTCAATCATTTTTAAAAGTATGTAATCTTCGAGAAAATCGCTGAGAAATCATTTAAAACTCAATAAAAACTTGAATCGATCCAATAAAAATCAGTATGAGACATTTCGTCAATCTGGTCGCCTTTTTTCTGAAGTTTGGTTCTTTGCATGCTTCATGAATGTTCTTATTTTGAAATGAAGTCAGTTTATCAACGGCTTCGATTTGAAACGAGTTTTCTGAAAATGCCAAGACGTAAATTAACAAACGCTGAGGCTAATAGGGCTATCGGAATGCTAACTCAGGTTGTTGTAGCGGAAAGGCTCCAAGTCAGCCAAAGTGTGATATCTCGACTTTGGAATAGGTTCAGGGAGACAGGTTCCGTGTTGGAAAAACCAAGGCTTGGTGGGCGACGAAAAACAACACCTGCTCAGGATCGTTTCATCACCGTTTCGGCGAGAAGAAACCCTACATCTACGTGTAGAATGCTACGGAATACTCTTCAAAATGCAGATGGGGTCCAAGTTTCCATCGAAACCATCAGACGATGTTTGAGAGAGGTAAATCTGGGTTCCAGACGTCCATTAAGGGGAAGTATCACTTTTTGAATCATGGTAAATCTCCATTCAAAAAGTGGTCTCTTTATTTCACGAGTAACTACCCTAATTTACGGCGTAGAGACTTGATTTTTTTTTTAAATTGAAGTTGAAGAACGTACCCAGCGCAAATAGTTTCCCTTTTTTCGATTTAATCAGTGTTTCAACTAAAAAAAACAGGTTGAACTTCTGCGTTTTGGAAACTACACTTAATGATTTTTTTTCGACGGTTATTCATCATTTTTTGGAAAAAAACGGAACTATTTGCCCTCGGAAATTTAATCTTCTATAAACTAAAAAAATTTTCATGATGATTAGTTCAAAAATATAGCTTGTACTCATGAAAAACAAAAACATATTCAATAACCCAAATATTGCAGAGATCTAATGATTACCCTGGTTTTTAAATTGAAAAACTAATTGAATCGAAAAAAAGAGAACTATATGCCCTCAGGAGGTTCTTCAACTTCAATTTAAAAAAAATCAAGTCTCTACGTCGTAAATTTTAGGGTAGTTACTCGTGAAATAAAGAGACCACTTTTTGAATGGAGATTTACCACGATTCAAAAGGTGATACTCCCCTTAAGTCCTTAAGAAGAGTTTCATTAACACGTGACCATAAGCGTCAGAGACTGGAATGGGCAAGGCAACATCAATTGAAACGATCAATGGCGTAGTGTCCTTTTCACTGATGAATCCAGATATGGACGATTTTCAGATTCTCGAAGAATAAGGGTATGGACAATCCCACGCATACCCCGTAATCGTCGCTATGTCAAAGAAGTCCATCCATTCCGAGGGGGTAGTGTTCTGGTATGGGCCGGGATATGTTTCAACGGGCGCACAGATCTACACATTTTGCCTGGGAATATGACCGCCTTACACTATAGGGAGCATGTCATTGACAATGTTGTGCCAAATTTTCACGCTGCTATTGATGAAACTTTTCAATTTCTAGACGATAACGCTAGACCGCACCGTGCAGCCATAGTTGAGAATGCTCGCGAGGAGCTTGGTATTCCACATTTACCAATACCTCCGCACTCGCCAGATTTGAATTGCATAGAACATGCATGGGATATGCTCCAAAGAAGATTAGATAATTATCAACCTACCCCAGAATCCTTCTGCCCCGTTTATGGAACCAAATTACTCAAGAAATGTTCAACAACCTCGTGTGTAGTATGCAAAGAAGATGTCAAGCTGTTATTGATGCCCGTGGAGGCTATATATTGTATTGATAGTTTTAAAATACTTGAATTCTCTGGGAATAAAATTTCGTTATTTTACTCGATTTTTCTTAACCACCCTGTATACGCGGCAGACCTACAGGCTTAAATTAATTTGCAACTTGAAATTTATTAATATAAATTTTCATCACAAAAATCTTGTTTTAACTATTTTTTTTTTGCAATTTAAGTCAATATCCTTAACTCATGTGGGGCAGTTTATATGGGATGTTATGCTATTGCTGGCATAAAGTCTTTAATTATGAACCTGACGAGTTCTTTCCAGATGAGGAAAGAATAACAGAGTGTTTGTTGAAGCAGAATAATAGGAATATTTACATTTTCAATATTACATATTTTACTCCTTCATTGTTCATAAATATTGAAAGTTACAATGGCATTACTACAAAATTCTTCATATATTAAATAGATCCATTCGTTAAGTTTTGTTTCTGTCTTGATATCTATTACAATTTTTCCAATCCATTCACCTTGCAGCAACACGCTTCAAATTATCAACTAGATTTTTGTGGTTTAGCGAATATTCATATTGAACTTTGGAAAGGAACATGCTTTTTAATCATCCACGATATTTTTCATTATCGGACCAGAATTTCCAAGCTGTATATGCTCCTATAATTGATCGTTCGAAAATGTATCAATACAAGATGGAGATAATATACTGCTGGTATACAGACTCACACGATGGTAATCGTATGTGATAATTAAGGACATTTTCATGTTTAAATTGCTTCACTTTGAAAAAATACCATTTAATTTGAAGGTTATATTTATATATTTATTGCTATTATGAAAGCACTGAAAATTTTAAGTGACTTTTTTGTAACTAGAAATAAAGCTGCTACTGAACTTTCAAGGCCTGTTTTGATGTCAATAATTCTTGGATGGACTCTAGGTTCGGAGCCAGTTGACTTATTTATTCCAGATGCTTTCTGTTTTTACTTTTCTGTATGCAAAGCTATCACTTGCTCTTATGAATTCGCTCATGGTTTCCTCAGTTTCCTGAATATCGAGCACAATTTACCAAGTCTCATTCGCGATATTACGACGTAACTACCCGATCCAAATTATAATATCTGGTCGTAAATCGTTCATCGCAAAAAATAAACGGCCGAGAATTAATACGGTAACCATTCCATGGCAGAAAATAGATTCTAGTCCCTGTTCGTAATCACTTTCCCTTCGATACATGTTATGTTCTTGTTCCATAATCGCAGTATAAATCGTGCACTTTCTTTCCGATTAATTGGCATGACATTAGTATTGTCACTGTAACTTAATATTCGTCTGTGAAGTCCTTGAGATCATGAAAACGTGATACATGATATCGCAGACGAGATCATTCCTCCATTCGAAAACGAGATCCAGAATCAACCTTTTAATTGGATATTGTTATTAACTCCTAAATGGGACGAAATGAAAGGAGAGCGATTTATCAATTTTATGGATATTATATTACGGTATTACATCATTTGTATCAGAATTATGGGGGGCAAATTCAGTATGCATAGTGTACAGGGTGGGCAAAGTTAGTTGTCAACTGAAGGGACCTCGAGAACTTTAGCAGCTAGAAGAAAATGATAGGACATTATCGGGCTATTCTTTTCCTGACTAATCCGAATCTGAAAACAGATTCAGCCTGTCGTTCATAGATTTCAATACTGATGAATAACTCACTAGTTTGAAGTCGTATTCGAAATCTGTTGCTACATTCAACAATTGAAATTTTTAGGCCAGCTAATTTCGAGAAAAGAGATGGATTAATGGTTTCTCGAATGTGAACTATAGTCGAAAACCAAGGCCGTAGCCAGGGGGGGGGGTCCGATGGGGTCCGGACCCCCCCCCCCCGAAATTTATTTTTTCAGAAATACCAGATAATCATTTCACCGAAAATTCTTCGAATTAATTTTTTTCTATCTACGGCCTCGGACGGACCCCTCCGAATTTTTTTTCTAGCTACGGCCTTGTCGAAAACTCTCTTTTTATTACACCGCTCAGAAAACCCTATCAAAACATGTCGATTCAGGGCACCGAAAGTGACCCTTTTCCGTGCGCTGAGACATAGATGCATCTATGCTGAGACACAAAGCAACGATTGCGTGATGATAGTAGTCGTCAGTGTTTCGAATAATTATTGTTTTACAATATCGAAATGCTTTCTGTCGAAGAACAAATATCGTTGGATTGTTTTCAAAGAGGTGTAATGAAAAATATCGTTCATTACACGTCCAGAAAGTCTTTTTCCGTGCTTACTTTCTGGACTAGTAATGAAATATACTATATCTTACTTCAAAATTTTTGCTGATCTCAAAAATGTATCATATGTCGCTATTCACATGAATATTACACAAGGAAAAAATTTGATATTTTTATTTTGCTTTCCGATTCTCTGCTGAATTATAAGTAGGCTGGCGTTACTATAGCGACTGTCGAATATGCATTATATTTTGTGAACTTGAGTCTTCATAGTTGTTTTCAATTTCTTTCATAAATTGAACAAAAATAATTGTATAATTTTTTAATAATCAGATTAAAGTGTTTTACTCTCTACTAAAGGATGTCTATGCATACAATTGAGTTCACATATAATGAGAATAGAATAGAATATATTTATTTCAGAATAATGTAACAATACATGCAATGACATGTCACAGTACATGAAATACGTCAAAATGAGAAGAAAACAGAGCTGCACTCCATCTTCACCCATCTTAGGATCCGTTTTGGTTCCTACAAAATTCTAAAAATTCTTCCACTGTATAATGTTTCCACTTGATTAAGACACGATAAAGTTATTTCTTAAAGTTTTCATGATGATCTTTACTTCGCAGATTTCTTGGCAAGGAATTAAAAAGCTTCATACCCATATACAGTGCTCCCCTCTCAGTCATTGTTAGGTTATGATTGGGATTAAGATAAGTAACCGTATTTCACGTGTTATTGTTGCTCTTGTATTTGTTAAAATAATGGGGATTCTTCTTTATGAATAACAAAATTCTTAATAAACATATAAAGTCCATGTACAGTTAAGACATTATTAGCTTCAAAGATTCCTCTACAAGATTCTCTGTATCCCATTCCCATCATAATTCTCAACGCCAATTTTTGTATGACAAATACCCTGTTTATATGTTGGCTATTGTCCCAGAAAATAATACCATATCTAAGAAGTGACTAAAAATTAGAAAAGTATATGATCTTCAAAACATCAAGGTTAACATGCTTCTAAGGACATTCATCGAGTAAATTACACTTTTTAGTTTGCTGTTCAGCTCCTCTATATGATTGTACCATTTCAAGTTGTTATCTATAGTTACACCAAGGAAACCAACTGATTTACCAACTGTGATATTATAGTTTCGCCCTGTTATACCTTTAGGATAAGCTATTTTTGATTTGTCTGTCGAGAAAATTGTGCACGTATGTGGAGTTCACAAACTGAAATAAATATTCAACGGTCGCTATCGTAACGTCAGCCTACTTATTATTCAACTGTAAATCGAAAAACAAGACGTATGTATTCCATTTCTTTTCCATGTAATATTTATGTGAATAGCGACATATTATGATACATTTTTGAAATAAGCAGAAATTTTTTAGTAGATAAGAGAACTTTCGACTCAGCTCACATTTGAGAAATCATCATATATCTAATAATTCCAACATGGGTAATGAGGCAATGAAAATTGGAGCTGCGCTTGTGCAGCAATTTTGAGAATAAATGTAATTTACTAATTCTGTCTCTGAAAGAGGCTTGAAACTTGTGTCATTCGAAACTTCATGTGATTACTTTCGATCATAACCTCTTCACTCCAGGCGAAATATTTCAATCGCTTTATTCTGTTTTCTCCAAGTCATATACAGGGTGTCCCACTAGTGCCGCAGCGGACGATATACACGTAACGGCCTTAGTTAAAAAATATGCATATCATGCATTTGACAAAAAATGAAGTGAAATGAATGGTGATTAAAATGATGAAAAAAAAAGTATGTGCATTGCATTTGAAAAAATGAAGAAAAATCGATTTGAAATTCGTCATGTTCATAGTCTTTTTGTGGACACTCCATATGCTGGAGATGCTTTATTATAGCTGCCTAGGATACTTTGAAGTCTTGTCTTTCAATCCATATAAAGCTGTTATTGGTATGTGCAAGGGTTCGTGAAATATAATCGGATAACATAGCCTCTACAAGTATTATTTTTTTGTCAAAATGAAAATGTGAAAAGTATACGAAAGCATGCAGCAAGTTTCAGAGAATTGAAAAACACTATTGAATTTAGGGTGTCCCATTTGAAAAAACAAAGCCACCCTCTATTCCTCTTTCGTGATCCACCCGATATATTCGACAATATTTTTAGGTTGTGCTCTTTTTGGAGTATATCAAGTCTGCATCAAAAAATTTTGCCAAACTCAGACCGTTACGCGTATATCGTCCGCTGGGGCACTTGTGGGACACCCTGTATATCATTGTTAACTCCTATTCATATTTCAGAATTTAACTGTAAATAGTTAATTGCCGTATTTTCATTTTTGATCTCTATTTCCATGTTTTCTTTTGGAATATACATAAACTCCACATTTTTGAATTTCCAGTTGACGCAAGCTTACAACTCAATCCTTACCAAAGATTTAACTTCACTTTGTGACTATAAATAGCAGGGATATGAGCCATATTGATTTTTTATTTATTTCTATACTAATATTATAAAGAGGAAAGATTTGTATTTTTGTTTGTTACGAATAGGCTCAAAAACTACTAGACCGATTTCAGAAATTCTTTCACCCTTAGAAAGCTACATTATCCCTGAGTGACATAGGCTATACTTTTCACCTGAAAAAAATACCTACTATAACTTCAATAATTACAAAAAAAACAGCTATAATCAGCTATTTTCACGTGCGCTGCAAAAACCGTAGACTTACGTGGATACAATGTATGACGGAAATATACCTCTCAAATAGGTCTACAAAAAAGTCCGCGATAGCATATATCTATCTCTCAAGATTGACTTGCTATTACCTGTTTATGGTAATCAGATGTTTTTCAAAATTATGCACTATTTGGGAGTGTGTTTTTATGAATTGGGTATTGATCCTCATCCAACCTAATACGTTATTCATCCCCAGTATTTAATTTAGAACGAAATTGCCCTTCACATCATACAATTACAACGAGTACATCAAAAGATATGGCAGGTTGAAGTGTGAAAATGAAACCGCCGCGTGAAACAAATTTCTGCCCGGGCGAAGCTGGGACGGCATGCTTGTATTTGATATACGGGATCATCCCCATTGCAAACTTAACTGCAATGCAGGTACTGCATATTATGAAAATACCAACCCACTTACTATGAAATAGATACTGGTATAAACAAAAATAAACATAGGTATATACAGGCTGGCCATTAGAAAACGAAACAGACGAGATTACAGACGAAATAAATTTTTTCGATAGAAATGCTCGGACAGGTCGATTTCTGTTTCGAGGGGGACAACTTAAGATGTAGGTTACGGACGCATAGCTCTTCAACCCTTGCTGCTACAACCCCCACCCCGAATTTTTGAATAGGGAAGATGGGGTGAGTGATACCTCATTTGAAAGGTATTTTTATACTGATTTCAGCACAGTAATTGTTTTTTCATTTTATGCATTAGTTCTCGAAATATTCTTAACTAAGTATTTGAAAATGAAGTGGTGTTTTCATGGCACTTGTAGTGTTTTTTGTGAAAAATCGACATTTTGAGCTTCAAAACAACCATGACTGTGGCTTCCTTCCTCCAATCCACTGACATAGAAATCTTTAATCAAGATGTCGATTTTTCACAAAAAAACACTACAAGTGCCATGAAAACACCACTTCATTTTCAAATACTTAGTTGAAAATATTTCGAGAAATAATGCATTAAATGAAAAAACAATTACTGTGCTGAAATTAGTATAAAAATACCTTTGAATTGAGGTATCACTCACCCCATCTTCCCTATTCAAAAATTGGGGGTGGGGGTTGTAGCAGCAAGGGTTGAAGCGCTATGCGTCCGTAACCTACATCTTAAGTTGTCCCCCTCGAAACAAAAATCGACCTGTCCGAGCATTTTTATCGAAAAAATTTATTTCGTCTATAATCTCGTCTGTTTCGTTTTCAAATGGCCACCCTGTATAAAGAAAAACAATAATAACAACGACAAACCCAAAAAATTGCTGTTATCAGATATATGGAAATCGTTTCTTCCTCATTTCGAAAATAGATGGATTAAAAAAATCAACCATATTAGGTATATTTCAAACAAGCGAGTAATTATTGAAAATGACAATCCCTCGAATTTCGTTCATAACTCAAAATCAACGATTGGTTGGATCTGTTTTCAGATTCGGATTAGTCAGGAAAAAAAAGCTCGAGAATGTTTTCACAATTTTCTTCTAGCTGCTATAGTTCTCGAGATCCTGTCAGTAGGCAACGAATATTGACCACCCTATACAGGATAATACTGAAACATTCGAAAAAAACTATGTAGAAGCATCTTAGGCTGAGATTTACCTCACGGCGGTTTCCAAGGAAAATTTCTGACAACCACTGGCTCGCATCAAGGACATCCCTTTTGTCAGCGTCAGCGGTTGTCAGGAAATGCCATGATCCTTGGAAGCCGCCATAAAAGATATGTTAACGAAGAGACCTTTTTTATTGCATAAACATATGAACACAATGAAGTTTAGCCCCAAACAACAACAAATAACCCATGAGAAGTGCTTCAAAAGGCACAATACAATGACAAAGAACACCTAATGATAATCATTATTCCTCGCATTATTCAACGCTATTCGGTCGACAAAACGGAAGAAATTACTCCAGCATAAAATTCCACTTCATTGTTTACATTATCAGAATTATGCAATTCATTATATCTCGGTCGTTATCCTGAATGACTTACGGTGTTATAGTGGAACGAATTGGTTCGGAGTAGGTCATAGATGAAGAGTGAGAGTGATTCTACGGCCTTAGGATAAATAGAGATCGATGTGATACTGTGAGCCGGGTCATTGAAAAAGAAATCTGATCAATACTAATGTGTCTAATTCTACTTCTAGTACATACAAACATCGTAAAATGTCTTGAGCCCCTAGGTTTCTTAAGAAATAAACAATCTATGATCCGGAAATTAAATTAATTTTTACGGCTTATTCTTCTGCAATATACACTGCGCAAAAAAATTAACGCACATTCTGAAAATCTCAATTTTAATGAAAGTTAACTCTACATTGACTTTATAACTTATTTTTTATGTTCTCTCGGGAAGGTTTTGAATGAAAAAAGACACAATAAATGGAAGAAAAATTCAGGATTTCACCGAATCTTACGTGAAAGAAGAGAAATGAACAATTTTCAAAATACTGAAATGCTGATAAGTGATTTAATACTTGGTATTTCCAGCCCTTGCGTTAATTACAGCTCGGCAACGACGGTTCATACTCAAAATGAGTGATCTTAAAATGTTCTGATCTAATCCTTCCCAGATTTCTCCGAGTTGGATTCCTAAGTCATTAAGAGTAGCTGGATGATTTTCTGAACTTCTCAGCCTTCTATTGAGGTGGTCCCAAACCTGCTCAATCGGATTGAGATCTGGACTTCTTGCTGGCCATTCCATTCGAGAGACTTCAACCTCTTCAAGGTACTCCTGAACGATGCGCGCACGATGGGGTCTGGCATTATCGTCCATAAAAAATGAAATTTTCAATAATGTATGGGGCAAATGGCACTACATGCTCTTCAAGAATGTTCCTTATGTACTTATCAGCATTCATAGCTCCATTATCAACGACCACTAGGTCTGTGCGAGCAGTCAAAGATATTCCACCCCATACCATAATCGATCCTCCCCCGAAACCAGTAGTATTCAGGAAATTGCACTGAGCATATCTTTCATGTGGACGTCTGTATACGTCTGTATACAGAATCTAGAATTCTAGACTCATCTGTGAAGAGAACTCTTTTCCAATCGGCCTCTTCCCAATGGATATGCTCTCTCGCAAAATCCAAACGCGCCCTTCGATGGGATGGGGTAAGAGCTGGGCCTCTTGCCGCGACACGAGGCCTTAAATCATATTCTCTGAGAGGATTTCTTATTGTCTGAGTGCTAATTTGCACCTCATGAGTTTGCTCAAGCTGATTTTGAAGGAGGCGAGCGGTTGCAAACCGTTGTCTCAACGAAGAAACTCTCAAGTAACGTTCTTGAATGGCAGTTGTTACCCGTGGTCTACCCTGTCCCGGTCTTCGGACATTCATACCTGTCTCCCTGAATCGCTGCAACATTCTGGACACACTTGTATGGGAAACTCCAAACCTTTCTGCAATTCTTGTGTATGTCCACCCTTCTTCTCGCAAAACTACCGCTTGGTCACATTCCTCTTGAGTCAAATTGCGTGTTTTGCCTTGCATAGCGATCGAGTGTAGAAAATCAAACGATAGAAAAACTATTGATCACTAGAATTGATCGAGAACAACTGATTTTAGAATGGAGCCAATACATTCAAAATCTGATAATATCATCTTTTTTTATTCCTGCTGGGAGAAAACATCTGTTTTGTAGAAAAACGTTGAAAGTGGATAACATATTATGCATGCATAATTCTGATAAAAATAATTATCATTGAGCACACCTTCAGTTGTAGAATAAATTTTTTTGCGCAGTGTATTTGATAGAAAATCTTTGTTTGTTACTCTTTGCTTTATACAGGATGAGACAACATGGGAAAAAAATATAAATTTATCGATTATTCTTGATTTATTGTAGTTATTTCACAACTGAATTCAAATTCAATTAACACCTATTCTTTCAATCAACTGTCCAATTTACCATAAAAGCTACCGGTGGCAGCTGTTTGAGCGTTTTTGGGTTGGCAGCAATAAGTATAATATGTCATCACTGTCATTACTGATTAACATTTAGGTTTCATTATATTCTTTATAAAATTTAGGTGTACACAAGATGTACTTACACCTTTTAAGCATCCATTTTTACCAAAATTGTTTTTACTCTATCAAAATTCAAAATAAATAGCACGTTCGAAACTACAAAAATTGTAAACAATCACCGACAATTGACATTAATGAGGTTTGACATTGAACATTGACATTGATGACAGATTGGTACCAACCCAAAGCTCAAAAAGCTGCCACCGATAGCTAATGAATATGGTCAATTAATTAAATTCGGTCCATTCTTCCTGAAGGGCTAAACTAAATTCCTGAAAAGTTGAAGGTGGGTTTTGGCAATTGGATATTGCTTTCACTAAGTTATCTCATACGTGCTCAATTGGATTCATGTCCGGTGAGTTTGCTGGCCAGTTCATTCTCTGGATATTGTCCTCTTGAAGAATGTTTTGAGAGTGTGCGCTCTAGTCGGTATTGGGACGTTATGATCCTAATAAATAAAATTATCCCCAAATTGGTTGCGCAGAAAAACAATAATTGGTTCAATTACCGTCTTGAATTCTTCAACAAACTGTTTTAATCGAAAACAAAACAGCAGAAGTGTTCAAAAGTCGCTGTTGCATGATTCGACAAGTATCAAAGGCTCTGTACGGAAATACACAGTCAGAAAACTATCTTGTGCCGGAGTCGTAGCGTAGATCTAGGGCGTCCACTTCTCAGTCTTTCGGACAAGTTCCAGTTTCTCAAAATCGATGGATGAGCCAGGATTCAGGAAGCTACGTCTTCACTAGTTTGAAAGAAATTCACAGCATTCTCTGATTACATCCCGCCACGTTCATATCAATAGCCCTGATTTCAGATTTGGACCAATGTTGATTATAAGAATGTAAAAAATCAGAATCTTTCGAAGTATTCCTCATAATTTGAAAAGTCCTCTTTTAGTTTGCAGAAAATCAAAGTGCAAATTCAATTGAAACTGCGCAGGATCACTTTCTCGACAGAAATGGAAATACCGAACCTAGAATGTATACACGGTGTATTCTCTCTTCGATGAAGTCCATTTAAACTTAATTGGTATTCTGGTAGGCAGAATACGAATGACATTATGTATGAACGACCTACGTGGCTCGGGGTTGACTACAATTATATTCCTTTATAGTACACTTAGTAAAAAAAATGTAGAACAAGTATATATTTATTACATCGTATTGTAGCAATTTACCTATTTCGAATCTGCAGCACGGAGATTAGAATCTCCTAATGTAGCTAACGATCACTTTTAAAAAACGACCAGTCGTTTCAATTGGGAAATGTTGTGTTCAAACGTTCAAAGTGAAGTTCATGAAATCGGAATTAACCAATTATTGAATCGGATTTGGTAAATTATACACTTGGGATATATGGAGCCAATATATCACATGAATGTTTCGAAATTGAAAATGAATGGAGTTTTAATCGATGCACTTATTGATTATTTCCTTCTCAATATTTCTTTCGGTTTCACTCCGGTTCCAACAAAAAAAGGAATTGTCTTAATTCTACGTGAAAAATTCAAGTGATTAAACTTCGCAAAATATCGTTTTCCATAAGCCGAAATTGTTGGATCACATCTTTTTGGCCGCTGATTAAATGCTTCATTACTAGAAATTACTCTCTCCCAATGATATCAAATTGAGGTTCACCATCTTGTTTAAATTTCTGTATAAAGTCGTTTATTAATTTTTTTTTACAAAATCGGTATCAGTTTTAAGTTGTTTTTGAGGTCAATGTGAACTTGAAGCTTGAAATATCTTCAAGTGTACTTAGTTCTTGTGTTTTACGATCTTATACGAATATAGAGAACTGGTAGTTGCATTGGCCATCGACTTGTGGTCCTTCAGCGCAATATTCGAATATTTTATCGAAGTTGACAATTTGAATCGATCGATTCAGGACACTTGTTCTGTCATTATACTCTTTTTTCTTCTTTTGTTGTCCCACTGCTGTTTTGGTATCGTAAAAATAGGCGTTTGCTTGAAAGTTTACAAACACAAGGGATCAAACATTTGGACCAAAATACTCACGTTGAGCTCAAACAATAGAACAATGATTTCTATGAACGTTTTGGATTATTAGCAAATTTTGTTGAAGCTTGTTTTTTTCAGATGGAAATGGCCAAACTATACTTAACACAAACAACAGCTAGCTATATTTTGGCCATTTGTAATATGGATGGGACGACATTTACTAACTGACAAAGAAACTGCAACACCCAGAAGGAGCTGTTTAAATTTAATTTTTTTCTTTTGATAAATCATAGATTATGACAAGGAGTAAATGATTGAATTCGGAGAAAAAAATCTATTCTCAATTCTCCTTGGGTGCACATGATGGCCGAAGAAGGGTAAGACGACATCAGGGAGAAAGACGTGAACCTCAGTTTGATGTTGAGCGTCATGTACATCGGACAGTAGGCGTTATGGTATGGGGTGCTATTGCACATGCAAGTAGGTAATCTTAAGTCTTTCTTCGAGGTAACATGACAGCGCTGCATTACCTCCAAGAAACAGTGGAGCAATATGTTCTCCCTTACCTTAACCGGCTCGATGATCCAATATTTCAGCAAGATCATACTCGAAATCATGTTGCCAAAGTTAGTTTAAACATTTTTGAAGCGACCCATGTGAATCTTTTGCCATGGCCTTCTAGATCTCCCTATCTTTCGTCCATAGAACATGTTTGGGACATCATGGGTAGAAGGCTTGGAAATTTACCCCAGCCCTCACGGACTTTGGCGGCTCTCAGACATGAAGAACAGGTAGCTTGGGATAGTATCCCACAAGAAGAAATAGACCATCTTATTGCATCAATGCCAGGACGTGTTGGGAAGTGTATAGATAATCGCGGTGGACGAACACATTAACAAATTTATTAAAAAAATCGTAAACCCTTCGTTTTTTCTCCAAATTTTAATCATTTACTCCTTGCTATACTTACTATCTATGTTTTACCAACAAAAAAATAAAATGTAAACAGATCCTTCTGGGTATTTCAGTTTCTTCGTCAGATAGTATATTAGAAATATGATTAGGATTATACTGAATGCTCTCAGGGCTCCCGAGGACACCTCCAAGAAACTACAAACTTCTTGAGCTTGTACAATCAGTTGCGTTTTAGAAGCCCTATTAGGAAACTCTC
Source organism: Adalia decempunctata (assembly GCA_951802165.1). Classification (NCBI taxonomy): domain Eukaryota; kingdom Metazoa; phylum Arthropoda; class Insecta; order Coleoptera; family Coccinellidae; genus Adalia; species Adalia decempunctata. Next base: position 22,389,239 of record OX637696.1, on the reverse strand, counting down.
CAACTGAAGCGCACATAATCAGATCTGTTGATCATCCATCTCATCAGATCGCTAACAAGAAATGAAGAATACACTTAGCACCTATTTCAGGATATTGCAAATCAGAGTCGAGCACCGAAAGTGTATTGTGTTTCGAACATGAATACCTATCAATCTCTTCAATCTATTGTATTCTGGATTGCAACTCATTTCGAATTCCGGTCTGTAATGGCAAAGTTGTTGTACCCAATTACCAGAAACGTCTGTTAAATAGACATAAATATTTTGATCATGGGAACTAAACGAGAAATGCTTTCGTTGAAACCGATATTCTGTAGGAAATGTGCTATGAAAATGAATTACAGCTAGAATCTAGATACTTGGGTCTGTCGGAAAATATTGTGGATGTAGTAGTGACGTGAAGCGCAAATTCGTGCTGTTTGCTTTCCAAAATTTGGTATTACCCGGAAAAGACATTTTTGATGATGATTTTTGCCTCATAAATCGTTAATTCAATTAAACCCATTGGTTTAAAATGAATCATGCTATCTGGAATGAATAAGGAAAAGAGTTTCGTAGGTAACAAGTTTTAGAAGAGGTGGCTTTTACTGTCCCTCATAACCATAGAGGAACACCATCAAAATATCTTTTGAGTATCCTCTATTGCAGATTATGCTTGTCTAATATCATTTTTACCAATTTTTGTATTTCATAGGAAATAAAAGAACTGTTCTTTTGGCACCCTCTTTAGGGAGCTGGCTATATCTAAACAAGGGTTGGTCAAATGTTTTTTTCGTATTGGAGACTCAGGCTATTGCCAAAGAATCAATGCTACATTTTTTTCGCACTTATTTATTGATAACTTTTTCAATATGATGAATTAATTTGTGTTGTCAGTTTGTTCACTGTAATTTTATCGAAGTGACTAAGTACTAGGTAACTCGTTCAATCAAAACGATGAATTGTCAATAATTCACAAGATTTCTCCTCATTTAGTTGTGTCAAGGGAATGCGAATACCTGTAATCTCAATTATATAAGGATTAAGTCCAATCAAATAATATTTATTCATTCAATGTTCTGTGAAATGGAAAAAGCTGCTGCGAAGTAGACATTTCCGCTGTTACATTGACGAGTAGATAACAACATTTAAATGGATGAGTTCACTTCATAATTTTGTAGATCATATCTTCTTATTTTTTGCATTGCTTTTATGCGGAAGGAAGATTTCTATCTCTATTTTCATTATGATTCTATACTGTTGATACAAAAGTAACGATGAATCAAATTTGTAATTCACAAGAAGTACTCAAAAGTCTAGCATGTGAGATTCATAAAAACAACTCATTTCAAATAAGATGAGGTACGTGTGAAACTATGAAATGTTGAAAAATCGCAATAACCAGATAAAAAAACAAGGAAATATTTAAACGTTCCATGAATTCTCTCAGCATATATGTATTGCGCAAAAGTCTCCCAAATCTTAAAAAATATTACTTTTGAGTAGAACCACCATTCAGAAAAAAGGAATGCGTGATGAGGCATTTTTTATGGCAAGAGCAGATACATCTATAAAATTCCATTCACTTTTATTTAATCACATAGGAGGTCATGGTTTCGTTTTCAGGAGTTGGTGCCCCTGATGAAAAGCACAGAACATATGATGAAAAGTCAGTGCGCGCACAGAAAATATCGTTAATGACAAAACGACGTTGCCAGTTTCTTTATTTACATCAAAGTAAAAGTATCAAAGATATTCCTTATTTTGTTAGGTTTACAAATTGTTCGCAGATTTTTGGTATTTAATCGATATTTGCAGGTGAGTTTTTCGTCGAATATCCAAGATTAACGTATGTTTATTGTTTTTAGCACCAGTTTGGAGCGTGAGGACAATTTTCAAGACCAGGACGAATGTTTACATTTCGAGGTTAAAGGGGTACATGGGATTTTCGTTGAAAAAGCTGTTATTTGGACAGATATCGCAGTTGATGGATTGGATGGAGCCTCGAGAGGTCGATAAGGATGATATTTTTCAGGTTTTCTAAGAAATTTGGCGATATCTGAGCAGATTTGCAAAAGTTAGGTAGCTCACTAATGAGGTGGAACTTAGACCTAATTCTCCTATACGAAACGCCTTTCAAAGGTCGAGATGGTGAAAACTGTCTTCTTTAGGTGTTGATTGAACAAACGCAGCCGAGTTTTATATCCCAACATTGATTTTAAGAAAGTTATCAACAAAATAAAATTGACATTATTCTTGATTCTTGTAATTACCCATCAATTCATCTTATATCTTTTGGTTGATTTTTTTTATAAATTCTTGATTAGAATCAACAATTGATGTGGTCAAGTCTTGAACTTTCAGTTCAAGAGGATCATAAACATTAAATCTTCATAAGCATGCAAATGAAAATTATGTGAAAGCAATGCAATTTTCTTCCATGGCGAAAAATAATATATTTCAACAGTGATCTCTTGTACTTTTTATGCAAATAACTAAAAAATGAATCCTTTCTATCAATTCATATAAACGTTAATTATTTTCGTCCATCACATCTTTTCCAATTCATTCATTTTCCGAATAAATTCACATTCTGAGAAATACGCTAAGAATGTAGAAAGGGCAACATAGTGTTGACTTGGAACATAAAAATATTTTGAAAAACGTCATTACTTCGATACAGAGTAGAATGTGTCAAATTTCCAAGGCCAGACTTGTGATTTTATAATTGTGAATGGAGTATATCAATTTACGCACTTTTAAACTTCAATGTTCTCACAGAACATGAAAAACAGAAAAATGAAAAAAAATTTTTCGAATCATTTCATATTGTTTAATAATCAAAGCAACACTGGGAATTGAGATCATCAAACCACTTAGGTACAGAACTCATCAAGATCAACTCATTATATCAGTTTTTATTTGCTTCTTTATTGTGACGTTAATGTAATCATACTGCCCATCTTATCAAGCAACAAATAAAATGCAGTAATTAAGTTATAAATGTAAGTTATATGAATTTATACGAACGGGTTCCTTTCTTAGGCTTTTAATTATACATATGCAGTTTTCACTGTATTTAACGAACTATGATAATTGATAATTCCTGTATCCTTCAGGATCAAATGGTTTAAGATTATAAATCCAATCAATCGCAGATTACTTTGTTGATGAAGACACAAAAAACAGAATCCAATAGAAACATTTCTCTTTCAATAAATTGAAAATATTCAAAATGTCTCTACTACATGTTCCACAGATAATGTGTAATTACAAGAACAAATCTCAAGGGCTTTCAGGAAAGATTGAGAAATATTATTTATTTTATACCTACTATACTAAAGATAGAAAATCTGTGGAAAAAGTGGGTCCAGAAGAATCTTGAAATCACAGCAAAACTACTATACAGTGAGGAAATTTTTATGCAGTCAATAATCTATTCATACGTGGGTAAAATTTCGATTATCTAGAATTTCTTTTAAAATTCGTGGACATCGCAAAATTCCGGCAAATAGGGCAATGTTAAACTCGATAAAACTTTTTCCAGCGACCGTGATGTAAATATACGTATCGGAAGAGGAAAGGTCAATGCAAAATAGTTGGAATTCATATTTTCCATAATTCTCCCATTCCTTCAGGAAAATTGATCCAATTTTGACATTTCGCCTATAAAATTACCCGATTTGCATTAATCTACCGATAAGGATAACTACTCAATAGGTAGATCTAGGGGCTCTACTAGTAAGTAGGTACTACATATTTCAGTTTCTACAGAGAACTGCTAAGTGTGGACGAAATATAAATGTGATAGTGTTAGATTTCAGACAGATGAAAATAAAAAAAGGAGCTGATCGTAATCGGTGTATAATGGGAATAACAATACCGCGTAAAAATTAGTAATAACCATGGGTGTTGTGAGATGTAGGCGATGTGGGCGACCTTTCATGGTCTCAGAATCTAGCGGCCTGACACCGCAAGGGGTTCATGATTCATGAGATATGAGTGGAACTTATGAAAAATTTCATAATCTAACCCTGCTCGAGGATAACTAGATCATACATCGGAAATTTTTCACATACACTGTATGGAGGCTATATGTGGGACCAGTAGAATTTGAAATATTGTACTATTTAGACTCTTATTGATCTTTGCGATAATACTGATAATGTCAACTGTTATTAATATTGAAAATGAGCGATCAAGATATCCTTATTATACTCGAAATAGCTGCGGAAATGGCTTGGAGCTTTGTACCTTTGTTTTTGGACTACCTTCTGCCAGAAACGTTTTTCTTGATTTCGAAAAATAATGTTGGCTGGTTGTGTGGTAATTGTATTGACATAAAAAATAAAGGTTGTTTGCCAGATTGTTACTCATTTCGTACCAAATAATTCTTCAGGTTAATAAATTTGGTTCACTATCATATTCGTCGAAGTGATGGATGATGTAAGTATGTACATACGTATATTGAAGATGACCAACATCCGCATCTGTAGGCTATAGACTTGAGACTCCTGAGAGTGATAAAACCAAAACACAACCTTATATGCTCTCTCGATTCAATGTGGGTTATCAGATTAGCAAATAATTTCTGGGGAAGTCCGATACAGAATAAACATAATGTTTAAGACATCATTTGTGAAAAGTATTCAGGCAAATGGAAACTTTATCATTGCATGAATTGGACGAGGGCTACATCATTTCGTCATGATGTCTAATTTTACTAATTTCGAGCCAAGAATGGTCTCGAACTATGAGATTCGATTCAGTGCTGTCAAATCCGTAATCAATTGTATGTATCAATTCTGATGTTCTTTTTTTATTTACACTGCAGAGATTCAAAACAATAGGATTTCCATTTCCATCAAATATATCAAATCATTCGGTGCGAAATGATAAGGGTGTGTGCTGTGTCTCACAATGTGCAAGGAGCAATCTTCACAAAACTGTGATAACTGATAATAATTTACACAAAACTCAAAAAAGACGTTTCGTCCTGTATATCTTTAGAACTCACGAAAATTGGATGTGCTTATCGAATTCTGCGCCTACGCAAATGATTCTTAAATAATCGCGGACCTTATAAGGTGGCCGGAGTTGGTTCTTAAGAAGCAAGAACCTAGTCACTAGTGGCAGTTGTCGTTATGCCCAAACTTTTTGAAGAGCAATCTGACGTACACAGATAATGATTTGATCTACATAAATTCTTCTGAATGATTCATTGAATTAAGATCTTCCCACAGTTGAAACTGAAACTGTATCACTTCTGAGACACAGGCTCTAAAAATTAGCTCGAAAAATTACCATTTTTGCAATGATTCCAATATGGCTTGAGCTTCTTAAATGTTTCGAAAATTCTCAGTGGCGTAAACATAGATGTTATTTTATATCACATTATCACATTGAACTTTTGAAGTCTATTCTTAAAAAATTGTATCATTTCGGAAGAATATGATACTAGGCAATAATTTGGATTCCACTAATTTTACCGGTGTATATTATTAATTTGTATATTTTACAAAAGTGATAATAGATCGCAGGAAATACTAAATTTACGACATTAGCTTACTCAATTGGCGAATCCAAAGATCAAAGCGCCCTCTTTCGGCAAAAACGCCAAACTATGGAACAAGTAATCCGTTGAGATCTTCTATGTTTCGCGTGCTTTTGAGCAATAATATTTTGTTTCATATCCAGGTATTCTTGAGTGATATTTCGAAGTTTTTATAGTGTTCTGAACAGATTAATTAGTACTTAAATAAAAATTGTTGAGAAGGTATTTATATTTATATATTTTTATTCATTTAAAATATTATTCACAAAGTTATCATGTTTTAGGTTACCAGACGTCTTGTTTGAGTTTGATTTTCTGGTGCAGTTTTAACTGATGTGAAATGTTTATACCACAATTATCAATAAGAGTGTTACGAAATTGATCATCGTAATTCACGGTACTGAGCTGTGCCTTTATTATTCTGTAGTATAGGAATTAAAAAATAAGGTGAAGTATCTGAGCGAAGGGGTTCATGTTTTAATGCTAATGTTATGTTTAATTTCAGGCCAGTGCATTGATTATAGAACAATGAGTAAGCTTAGTTCTAGTGCTGAAAAAAAACTGTATTCAACTGTTGTGGTTTCAATTGTTCTTCAAGGAAAAATAAACACCAGTCTATACGTTTTCATAAATTTCCTGAGAAAGATGCCTTAATACTATTTATCACTAATGCCTTCGCTAAATTGGAAAAATTGGACTGAAGAAAAGCATGGATAAACTATAGATGGAGAAAACTTGCTGAAAAGATTTTCGTTGTTTCTCGAACAACTGCGAACAATATTTTTAGTGAATATATTAAGTATTTAGCAAATATTTTGGAAGGTTGTATTCAGTGGCCAAGTTCTGAGGTTGAATTGATGAATTTACTGCTTAACATTTTGGGAATATTCAAGTGATACTTAATTATGAGGATATACCATACAGATCTTCATGTTTGTCATGTCGCATCAGAACATATTCACATTCTGATCATAGTTTAGGCAGATGTGAATCTTTTTGTGTTGCTATTTTGTAGTATATTTCCATGAAAATAAAGAACATTCAAAACAATAATTTATTTACATAATTTCCATCGTATACCTCGTGAATTGTCGATCCAATTAGAAGGGAAAAAAGCCAAATTGTATAACAAAATTTTATAAACTCGACACTGTGCTGTCAATAATACATTAATTCACTGAAATTATGCACAAAATCATCAAGAGAACTAAGAAAATCACTTGAAATAATCTGTTTTACATATCAAAACAACGTAGCTTCAAAAGAGATTACTGGAATTCCGCCATGTTTGTTTACAGTCAGCAGCGCCCTCATCGGTGGTTGGAATCGCCAATTCGAATGGCTTGTAGATGAGGTTTCTATTTGAAAAAAGGCATTGTGCAGAACCGTACATTTAGAAGACTATTGTAAAGACCATTTTAAGAGCTTTCAAAAGATATCTTATTCGTTCTCCTATAGCATTTGAATATTGAATGTAGGGCACTAGGGCAATCAAAAATTTTGAAAGTACCTCTAACCGGCCATCCTGTATAGTTAGTGTTATATATTTGAAATAGCCAAGACCATTTTTGGTATACCCTGAAGTTGCAGAAAATTTAAAATAATATAAATGAAAAGACCTGATTCAAAAATTTTTTCATACAAAATTTAGGAAAACTTTTAACGGCAGTTTCTGATACAGGGTGCTCATAAATTGGAGGTTCGAACAAGGAAGGATTTCTTGCAAAATTTCAAGAGGAAAAGATCCATAAACATCAGACCTCAAACGTTTTCGAGATACGGAGTTTTGAGGTTTGAATTTCTTCGAATTTTTTTTGCATAGTATCTGCACAAAATTATAAGAGATCACGATGTTAAGTATAACAACATAGCTACCTTTCACAATTTTTCAAACTTACAGTGACTCACCAACTAATGTTCTGGAGTAAAAAAGGGGACAGAAAAATATCACTCTGTAGATTTGCAATCGAAATTGGTAAGTGTCACATGGTATTAACTCTGAATTATAGTTTTAGTTGGAATATCTTGTGAAAATCAGGTTCTTTGAGGAAACTTGAAGAAAATCCAAATCCTAATACCCTGTCTCTCTAAAACGAAATTTTTTTTAAATTGTCAACGAATCTTCGCTTTTCGCTGTATACATATTGGCTCAGCCCGTAATGGAAGATCTCCTCTAGGTAGCATTCAAATTTAGTTGCAGATAGTTAATACTCTGGGAGTTGTCCTAATACTACTAGAGCCCTAGATCTACCTATTTTATGTCATCCTTATCGGTAGATCTATGCAAATCGGGTGATTTTATAGGCGAAATGCCAAAGTTTGATCAATGTTCCTGAAGGAATGGGAAAATAATGGAAAATATGAATACCAAGCTATTGACATTTCCTCTTCCGAACCGTATATTTACATCACGGCCAGGATATTTGTGAAAAAAGTTTTATCGAGTTTAAAATTGCCTTTTTCGCCGGATTTTTCGCGATTCTCGCGAAATTTTTGAAAATATTTCTACATCGCCAGAAAATCGAAAATTCACCTAGGTATGAATCGATTATTCCTCTTTTCGACCGTACATAAATTTCCTCACTGCATCGCAGCTTCGCTGCGATTTTAGGATTCTTCTGGACCCACATTTTCGACAGATTTCCTCGGGTCAGTCCACAGAGTTACCATTTTAGAATAGTATAGAGAGAATAAACCAAACAAATTTCGAGCTAATAGAGATGTCCTCTAGCAGAAAAATCCCTGCTATTTCAACCCGAACGGCCCAATCTGCTATGCGTAAATGCAGATGAAAATTAGCCTTCAAATTCGATGGAATCGTCTTCCACAAAAACAGGATTTCCGATTATTTTAAAAATATTGGGAAAGCTTTCGGTATTACTCAAAATTGAAGGACTGGCGAGAAAAAGCCTCTCCTTTTCGTCCCAGTATCAAAAGAAACCATAAGAAAGGTTTCAAATCAAAACTCCAAACCCCCAACCATTTTATTCCTGGCATCTCCGACTCCAAAAAATAAAAAAAATCTGACATCAGCTGGTTTTAATTTCCACTGACCCAAATCGCAAAAAAATACATCTGGTTAAGATTAAGAAATGCATTTCCAATTCGGTTAGATAAGAATCAAAATCGATTACCAACCAGTATTGCAGCGAGGTAAACCATGTCCACTGAATTTCACAGCACTTGGCGCGCTGCACTTTTAAACTGTACCGTGATCGCGAGACCGTCGGTTTCATAAGATAACTGAGTCAACCAGACCGCGGGACCGCCCAGACTTAGTTCCACTAGACTACTTACACTTTACGCACATGCAGATACGTAACACGTTCGAACACTCTGGGAGAATTCGCGACACAGCTACGGGGGAACGGAAGAAGAGGTTGGCAATGCGTACCGCCTTGGTACCACATAGCTTGCTGAAGTTGCGATGTGATGAATGCATCGCTGGTTTTCTTCTTTGAATGATTCGTATTAGGAGCAATTATGTAGCAATGTTGAATTGGACGTGTTTGTCTTATTTGTATTCATTATGAATTATTCATCGAATGTTGAAATGGAATGCTCCTCGGATGTTTGTAGCTGGAATCACATGTTTTCGATTTACGTGCTTCCTCAAGCACAGGAAATTTAGTCCAGAAAAACGAGATAAGTGTCCGGAATAATTTTATATGAATAATGCTCAAATTGAGCCCCGTCAACTTCCAAACAATAGTATAAATGTTGGTCCAACTTTCGCCTCACATTCTGGAGCATCTCGGCTATGTTAGGCCACAATTCGGTGGTGTAATTCTTCCAGAGAGGCGCATTCTGTGATAAAAAACTTCGATTTCAAGCTCCACATCTAAGATTACCTCCTAACCTAATGTTAGGCCGAAGTTTGAGAATCTTTTCTCATTTATAATATGCTCATGGTGGGTCTTTGACTTGGACATATATATTCAACTTATTCCTCTTATCAAACGAACCATTGGTCAAAATTCGGTTTCGTTTGAATGAAACAGGGTGTCGAAAATCCATCCACACTTTTCTTTAACATCTTCGTAACTGTCATTTCAAATTAACTTATTCAATACCCCTCCTGGGATGAAAGTTATAGCGTAGCCGACCCATAAATCCACGCAAAACACTATAGTACTCTTGAGAAAGATGAACGGTTCATATTTTCAAAAGAATTAATCATTTTAGAAAATAGAAGTGGTCCTAGGTTTTTTTGGTAAAACGCGTCGTTTTTCTGTTATTCCTAGTTTTATACGAGAAAATTGGTCGAAAAAAACATAAATCTCAAGAATAATCTTGATGCTTCTCTATCTGAATGATGAAAAAACAGTTGATGTAGAAATTTGTGCTAATAATATCCCACAAATGCATACGCACAGTTTCTATCGAAAATTTACTGATATTATATTGGCCCATTCTTCAATAAAATATTGAAAATAAATGTCAATTATATAAAAAATTCATGTATGTATATGAATGATGAATGTCGATACAAACCACATAAGTGAAATTAATGGAAAATAAAATGGCACTTAGCACTAAATCTAAACAATGTCCTCTATGATAATTTGCTACCAACTAGTGAACAATTTATGCCCATTTATACAAGAAAATGTTATAAACTCAACACCACACTGAAAGTCTTCACATAATCATCACGAGATCGAAGAAAAATACTCACAATCATCACTTACCTCACTCATAACAACATAGCTGTTGAAAAGATTTTTTCCATGTTTGTTTACAGTTCGCACCGGTTGTCGCTATAGGCACGCGTCGTGAACTTTAACATATTAATGACTGACGTTGGAGATGGGTCGATTTCTGATATTAAGGAATGGAAGAATTCAATGATATAAATACTATGTCATTCCAATATGGCAACGTCTTCTCAAAAGTTCTGTGAAATATTCATAGAAGATTATTGTTTTGAAAACAAAGTAGGTTGATATAGCTTGATTAATCACAGAACGAATTAGAAACCTTTCTTTACAAGATATTTTTGGGATATTAGTGTCTACAAACTAATCTTTAGGAAAATCGTAGGAACTTATTCTGATGGGAGGAATATGACTCTTGGATTGCAGATATAGTCGAACAAAAAAAGTGTTTGCAACATTTATATTTGAATAAGGTTAGTACTTGAGTATTCCCTTAATGTATCAACTCAATTTCAATCGAGAAATATCCACCCGGAAGTGTTTGCAGAAAAACGTATCAGGCACATATTTGGCTCAGTTTTTTCAAATGGCTATATCTTTTCAACAAAATATTTCTGTTGGCCTCAAGAATCTATAGTTGAAATATAGGTACAAGTCAAAAACTCAGCATGTATAAGAGTACATGGTGTCCCAAATTCGATGATCACTGAGAGCATCTCGAGAACCATATCTATTTTTAGAAAATAATCAATTGCCACTAAACAGATCCGAGATATCTGAATTTGTTCTCGAGTTACAGGGCGTTTCTGAAAAATTGCTGTTTCAAATATTTCGCTATATCTCGTTTTCTGTTGAAGATAACACGAAAATTCCAAGAAGTTTTCTTTTGTAATTTCTATTGCCTATACGCTGCTTCCATCTGATCCGAAAAATTATTCGCCGTTCAATTGCTAGAGAGACAAATTTGTAATTTTTAAATGGGACACCCTATATTTTTCATTATTGCTTCTTAGCCGCAGATTCACCGAGTATCATCCTGTAACCGGTTTTTATCGAAAATCTGATCCGTTTCAGAGATATTCAGTTTTTCGTCTTCACTTGAATTGGGACAGCCTGTATATGAAGATTTTTCTTTTATTTGGATATATTTTATTTCTATTTTCTGTCTGGTTTGTTTTTTTGAATAAACTGATCTTCTTGAATGAAAAAGATATCATAGAAGATTACAATATTTCCTGAAAATTTCGATTCTATAAAATCGAAAACTTCATTTGTAAATATGTCAATATATTCCATTTAATTAAGAAACTAAATTGTGTAGTGTGTAGTGAATAATTTTAACCAAATGATTATCTTGAAAAGAAGAAATAATCAGATACAATTCGAACATTTATTGTAGTTTTTTTTTCAGAATTCATTTGTATTAGAGTTTTTATTCGATAAATATTAGTTTTTCTAGAATAGAAAATAAAATATCTCCAAATAAAAATAATCTTTATATACTGGCTGTCCCAATTCAATTGGAGACGAAAAACTCAATATGTTTGAAACGGATCAGATTTTCGAGAAACCGGTTACAGGGTGAATCTGCGGCTAAGAAGCAATAATGAAAAATATAGGGTGTCCCATTTAAAAATTACAAACTTTTCTCTCTAGCACTTGAACGGCGAATAATTTCTCGGATCAGATGGAAGCAGCGTATAGGCAATGGAAATTACATAAGAAAACTTTTTGGAATTTTCGTGATATCTCCAACAGAAAACGAGATATAGCGAAATATTTGAAACAGCAATTTTTCAGAAACGCCCTGTAACTCGAGAACCAATTCAGATATCTCGGATCTGTGTACTGGCAATTGATTATTTTGAAAAAAAAATCGGGAGTCCTTGAACATTTTTTCTCTAACCCTTATGGTTCTCGAGATGCTCTCAGTGATCATCGAATTTGGAACGCCATGTACATGATGCGTATGACTTCACTTCGGATTAAGAGAATTAAATAGATACTGTTTGTTCAAGATTTTTTTCACCATATTATTGGTAACCCCCTGTATAAAATATCTATGCAGTGTTGTAGGTGGTAGGGTGCGGTCAGAGTCAAAGGTCTTCGAGGAGCAAGGTTACCCATATTTAGTGAGCTGAAATGTGCTCTTTATTCATTGTTTTCACAAATAACGTACTCTATTGTATTCCATGAGAAACGATTCGGCTCAATGTCAACAAGACTGGTAGGTAGTAACACTTACAAATAAATGATGGTATTAACTTTCTTCGGTTCGTGATCTTTAGCTGGTTACTTGGTAATTTACGAGTGATAACTTTATGATTACTTTAATGTCTTTTGTCAACACTGTTTCCAAAATCGTAAGTAGGTGGATGTTCGATGACTTCTATGAGAACAAAAATGCAAGACAATTTTGAATTTTCAGTCAGCATTGTGAATAATACTCTTCGATTTTCTCATCGAAAAAACTTTTTTTAGAAAAGGTTGATTGTATATCAGAATACGGTTCGCGTTCCGTCCCAGCTCCGCTCATAGGACTCATCAGATTAGCTGAAGAACCTTCAAAATCTATTTCCTACAGGGAAAATATGAAGAATGCGACTTAGCTATTACGGAATTCCTGGAAGACATTGGATTTATTGAAATTTCATCGAACAATACATCACACAAGTGGACAATATCAGCCTTCCTTCTTATTTGCATTCACTAAGGCCATGAATTCTGGCTTCAAACTCGGTGCTCCTACATACAGACCATCGAATTCTTTCTTTTTAGCGAACACTTTTCCAACTGTAGGTGTCAATGGTCCTCCAATCTGTATCCTCAAAAGATTCGCAGAATCTTCGTCAATTGTCTTAGTTGCCCATTCTCGTATTGCTAACGCCACTTCCACTGCTTCATCCATAGTTATTGACCTATTTGTTCCAACTGTCCATAATGGCTCGTAAGCAAGCACCAAATGTTTCCATTTCGATTTCGGTATGTATTTTACCAAAGTTTCTAATTGACTGATGATGACACTGATGTGTTGGTTACATTCCCTTTCGGCTGCAGTTTCACCTATGCAGACTACAATTTTGAGATTTTTATCTATCGCATATTTCGCCTTCTCGCCAATAAAGTCATAATCTTCATTGAAGAATAATCTTCTTTCAGAGGCTCCCAAAATAACCCATTTGATACCAATATCTAGCAACATATCTGCAGATATCTCTCCAGTGAAAGCTCCCGAACCTTCTTTGTAAATATTTTGTGCCGCTACTTCAATCAATTTCGGTTTTCTCTGTTGAAAATAATCTAAATACGGCGCTGGGATTCCAATAATCACATCGTTACCTTGGACAATTGGACCACATCTGAGAATTTTTATCATTTCCTCCGCGAGTTTCTTGTCTCCGTTCATTTTCCAGTTGCCAGTTACTATGAAGTTCTTCGCTGGCGGACAATAAAGTTTGAGTTTTTGGGCACGGGAACGACATTCGTCAGCGCATGACTTTGTGGCCATGTCTTCTTGTTTCGTAATGAAATATGAGTATGCTATATAGGAGGAAAGGGCACTAGTGCATAGTATTTTGGTGACAACTGAAAATTTCGGAAATTTCATCGTATCATTATGAGGTCGAACTATATTTTTGAGGCATTCGTGACACTAAAAGTCAATTTGTGCTTGACATTTCGGAGTTTCTCCTAACCACCAAATCGCCAAAGGCAATTGAAAGATCATCTTCAAATTTATCTTTATCCAAATACCCAAATCTCTTAATGGCTCTCGCACAAAAGGCAGCTTCAATAAATGTCCAGTTTAAACTAATAGCAAAACCTCTCAATTGGTGAAACAAAGGTAATTCCATAGAACAACTATTCTTGTCTGATAAACTCATTTGTCTATGATATCTTAAATTTTTCTATGAATACTTTTGACCGACTTCGGATTCGGATTTGATCTTATTAGTGGACTGTTTCATTTTGTCTTTTTTCAATGAAAAAGGTTATAACTGTAAGGCATATATCAGTCCTTGCTTGGAATCCATTGCATTCTTTTTATTTCCGTTAATGAGTTGTTGTTACCAATTGATATCACGTGCTCTGGAATCCCTATCTCAATCGTAGTGAAAAAAGGCTTCGAAAATTAATTCAAACGCCTGCAAAAGTGTATCGATCTTTATATTTGTTTCAATTCTTGTCAATCTGAAGACTTATTCAGTAACACCCCGAGTATAATTTTATCTTTAATCAAATACCTTAGTTGCACCTTGTTTCAACATATCTATTGTTATTTTATCGGTGGTCTTGGTCGAAATTATAAGAGACTCCCTGACCAATCTGCTACTTATGGTATACAGGACATAAATTTATCATAGGTGATTCACTAGAAAAGAAATCTTCAACTTTCGCTAATAGGTCCATATTAAGATGAAAGAATTACTTTCAATTTCTCCACTAACGGCGGTATAGATAAATCAAAATAACACGGATCACCCATTAATAATTACGGGTTATATTGTGAGAAGTTCTGAAAAAACCTATTTAGAATTTAATACTCTGACGAAATCATTGATATAATGAGCCAAGGAGGATGTTATAATTCATTTGAACATTAGATGGACACTTATGATGATTTAAATATATTAATCCTCATCTCGAATACATATACAGGGTTACTCAATAAAAACGCTGAATACTTTATAACAAGAAACAAAATTGATTTTTTCAAACCCCTTCATTCCCATCAATTGACTTTTGCTTCAAAACAAAAATTTGTGGTTACGAAGGGTTTTAGAAAAATTAGTTATTCTTCAGAAGGGACACTCTTCATGCAACATTTAATGTCAAGTATCTACATATGAATGTGAACGACTGGCAACTATCTTCCTCATTAGGTACCTATGATGCAAATTTCCTCCAAAATTTCGAAGTATTGTCCTTCTCGGATGCATTATTTCAGACAATGGAGAACTTTCTTCAATAGATAAGTGAATAATAACAGTTGATCGGATGAGTACAACAATCATTATTGGCAGATTATTCTTGAAAATATCCTTCATGCTAACGAGTGAATTATTAGTTAAACTTATTCAATATTCAGAATTGGGGGTACCCTTGGAGTCTAACAATAAGGAAAATTGTTGTAACCTCCGAAATGAGCGTTCTCAATTATATAATAATCGGATTAGATATAATAAGAGAGCAGACATTTTAATTCCTCAAGTTAATTAAGATAATTAAGGGCCGTGATTCGTGAAAAGACTGAGCTACCTGGTCTCATGATCTCTTATTCCTTGAATAAGATCTATATTGAGTTCTGCAAGAACCTTTATTCAAGTCGAGCTAGACTCGACGTTATTTCTATATCGAAAAAAATATACCTACAAGCTGCCATATAGAAACTGCAACACACAGAAGGAGATGTTTGAAGTTTAAATTTTTCTTGGTAAAACATAGTCCTGCAAGGATTAAATGATTGAATTTGGAGAAAGAAATCGTGAAGGTTCTTCATGTAAACATTTTTGGTTATCGTAATCGTTTTTTAGCAAATTTTTTAATAAACCAGATGTTCGAGGAGATCCAAAGTCGATGTTTAGTTGTTGTTGAAATGCCTAGAGCATGTGAAATTTATCGCCAGCTAAGTGATTAGTAATTTGAAAGAGGTCGAATTATTGGTCTACGGGTGGCAGGGTTGTCATTTCGAGAAATCGCCAACCGTACGAGCAGAAAGCCAACTACTATTATGAGATGTTGTCAAGCGTGGTCGAAAGGCACAAATGAAGTTCAAGATCGATGTGTAAGACTTATGGCCATTAGAGACCAATTTGCGAAACCTCTTGGGAGAACAAGGCCATCCTGTAAGTGTCCGAACGGTTTACTGCCGGATAAAGTCTTTTGGACTGTATCATTATCGATCCCATCTTGCGTTACCTCTGAAGGGTGAGGATCGCCGGCAACGATTACAGTGGTGCAGAGAACGTCAACATTAAAATATGGAATGGCATCAGATCGTCTTTTCTGATGAATCCCTATTCTCCTTGGTGCACATGATGGCCGAAGAAGGGTTAGACGAGGTCGGGAAGAAAGACGTGAACCTCAGTTTGATGTTGAGCGTCATGTACCCCGGAAGGTAAGCGTTATGGTATGGGGAGCTATTGCACATGCAAGTATGTCACCTTTAATCTTTATCCGAGGTAACATGACAGTGCTGCGTTCCCTTGAAGAAATAGTAGAACCATATGTTCTCCCTTACCTCAACCTGCTCGAAAATACAATATTTCAGCAAGATAATGCTCGACCTCATGTTGCCAGAGTTAGTTTGAACGAGTGCGAATTGTTTGAGAAAACTTCTGTTCACCTGGTAACAGAGTGCCTCACCTTTGCAAGGAATGTCTTAGAAGAGAAAATTTTAAGAGCAACAGCATTTCAACCTTCTTGAAGCTCTGTCAGACACTGGAGTTCATTGGAGCTCTGGCTCTGGAGGGCGAGCTGTAGATAGCGCAGTTGCCAAAACAGCTCTGATGGGGGGCACAAAAGAACTTGAGGTCGCAATGTGGAATGCAACCCCTCTACCAAACTATATACTATAAACTTCAAAGCTCAAGCTAACGTCTATCCAATTTTCAAAAGAACAACGAGCAATTCCACAAAAAGATTCACTATGGCGTGTTATGAAATTGAGAAAGTACTACAATTTTTGCCGTCATGTTTTTTCCTCCAATATTCAGTGAAATATGTTCATGAAATCTGCATAATCACGATTATTAAGGACATCAAGCTGGCTGCTGGAAAATCATCTCAATGAATACGGTAGATGTAAATTCCAAACCTACGAATTGAAGATGTAACGTTATCCAATCATTATATCATCCTCCCTCAACCTTACGAAAAACCAAATATGAGGTAGGTACCTCGATAGTTCCTCTCATTTTGCAATAATTGGCCTAGAGTCTGGTAGACGCCAAACCTACAGTAGTTTTTATCATACCCAATAACAACTATTGTTATGAAATATCTTAATCGTTGACAAGGGTCATTTGCATATTAAAATGAAATGTGTTCCAAGTTCCTATGAGGCCACCTTGGATTCAGTCCTACACAAATCGAGAAAAACATGTGTGAATTTCGCCATATAGTTAATGGTTCTACCACCGAATGATGGAAAACAATGGTTCCAGTTGTTCGTGGAAAATCTTGGACGAGAATGAGAATTTCAGGAGACCTCATTGAATTCGAGAATTTTATGAATGCCTTGTATTCTCACTCATATTACCAAACCAAATTATTGTCCAACGGTTATTTAAATGGTTACGAAAGATAATTGAATTTTCCAACTATGAAATACTAAACAGGGAGGCACAGATAAAATAGTTCAGACGACATCTTTTGATTGTACATCTCTTTGAGAGTTTGGAAATATATTAATGAAATGAGGGAGCCTTTATCCCAATCAAGTGAACCTTCGGTAGTCTCACTGGAGGATCCAGACAGTTTTTTGGGGGATGGGGGGTGAGGGTTGTCATGAATTCTTTCATGGGGGGGTCATCAATAGTTAGAAATTTTTTACCAACGTATCACCACTAATAAAGGGAATATTGTTAATTCTGAGGTCCAAGGGACATGGCTCCTATTGCCGGGTCTTTTTACAGGGTGAGTCTTTGACTTGTACATTTATTTCAACTGCAGGGTGTCGAATATCCATTGAAAAAACACTTTTTTTTATATCTTCGCAACAATTATTTCAAATGAACTGAATTTTGATTCATTGTTTACTCTATTCATGAAGCATTCTGGTAGGAAAGTAACACCGTAGCCGACTCATAAATTGACGCAAAAAATTCCTTCAAACCTTTTTAGAAAGATGAACGGTTCATAATGTTCATATATTCGAAAAAATCAATCATTTTAGAAAATAACAGTATTCCTATGTTTTTTCGATGGTTTTAGAGTTATTTCTAAATTTATCAAATAAAATTTGACGAAATATCCGAATCCCAAGAATTATCTGGATGCTTCCCTGATGGATTTCAAATATCATCGAAATGCAGAAAAATTATCGGACTACAAGTTAACAATGTTGTCAGAATATTTATCAACTTTGTCGAGACTAAAATTTAAATAATGGAAAAACGATTGATATAAAATACTACAAATGTGGAGCATGAAACTATACATTCAATACACACAGTTTCAATAGAAAATTTATTGTTACCGGTCCACATTGAAGATACCTAAATTTCAATGAAATACAAAATTCAGATATACAGGGTGGGCCATCCAAAACTTTTCACCCCGAATTTTGAGCTTTGGGATGGAATAACGAAAAAACGCTCGGACTGGTCAAATTTTGTTGAAAGGGGGACAATAAGGGTGTTCAAATGAGCTTGATATCATGACCCCTATAGCTGCAACCTCTAACAGCTCTTATTTTTGAATAGGGAAAAGGGGTCGAGCAGCACATTGTTGGAAAGGCAATTCAATTTCCTGCATGAGTGTATTTTTTTTTCATCAACACATGTTGACAATGCTGGAACCGAGACAATAACTGAAAACGTGAAAACAATAATATATGTACAAAGTAAATCGTGCGCTTTCGTTTAAATTGAAATAATTGCTGTTAGCTGTTAGGGTAGCGGCTAGAGGGGTAGTGATATCGAATTCATTTTTTGACCCGTCCGAGCGTTTTTTCTATCTCAAAGGTCCAAATTCAACGTGTGAAAGTTATTGGTGGTATACTAAGCCTGCACTCTGTTTAATAATAAAACGATAAAAAAAATAAATACACCCATGCAGGAAATTGAATTGCCTTTCCAACAATGTGCTGCTCGACCCCTTTTCCCTATTCAAAAATAAGAGCTGTTAGGGGTTGCAGCTAGAGGGGTAGTGATATCAGACTCATTTGAACACCCTAATTTGTCCCCCTTTCAACAAAATTTGACCTGTCAGAGCGTTTTTTCTTTATTCCATCTTCCGTCCCAAAGCTCAAAATTCGGGGTGAAAAGTTATGGATGGTCCATCCTGTATGAATGTACATAGCTCTAAAAAAAAATTCCTCCATATTTGTTTACACTTACAGATCGCGCCGGTTGTCGCTTTACGCATGCGTCGTTCACAAACACAGACGTTTGAGACACAGAACTACAATATGAGGTTTGAGATGAGTCGATTCATAGATCTTACGATGTGTCATAGATCTTACGTTCGCTTCCTCGCAAACACACCATTGTTTAAAGAGAAAATCAACAAACTGGTATCGTCTTCTCTGTGATAGCTCTGCCATAGAAGATTTTTATTTTGATTTTTGTTTAATCATAAACTGAATGAAAAGCCTTTCTTTACCAGATATTTTTGGGATATCGAGCAGGATATGATCAAGTTAATAGTGTTTACAAACCAATCTTCAGGAAAATCGAACATGGAACTTACTTGGCTGTGCGAAATAGTATGGCCTTTAAATTGGAGATAAAATCGAACAAAACTATAAATGTTTTTAACATTCTTGTTCAAATGAGGTTAGTACTTGAGTATTCCCTCAATTTCAATCGAGAAAAATAAAGTTGGAGATGTTTGCAGAGAATCGTATCAGGCAAGTATTTGGTCCAATTTTTTTTCAAATGGCTATATCTTTATAACAGAGCCGAATTCGGAAAAATGAAAAATGAAAAAAAAAGTTTCTTTTAGGCCTCAAGAATCATGAGTTGAAATATAGGTATATACAAGTCAAAGACTCACCATGGATATTAAGCAATTCAATGGGGCAATAACGACTTGTTTCTTGAGATAGCTGACAGGGAAGGGGACGTAAGAAGTTGGTTTACCACCATGATGCTTACCCTCGATTAAGTCAACCATTTCGAAATATGAACCAGGCTCAAACAATGGATATACTGAATTTTTTTTATTTGGCAACAAAAATCTGAAGACCAAGTTGGTAACAACCTAATGTAAAATTCATAGACATATTATCCCATATTATTTTGATAAGTCTATGGTAAAATTTGATATGTATTTGAAAAATTTTATCATCAACAAAATCAAACACTTTATTTGGTAGAAAAGTTATGTGGAGAAAATCCCAAGAAAGGTTGTGTTGTCTTAAAAGTTCTCAGAAGATACTGTTCATTTTCATTTCATAATCTCTCAGAAGCATTACATTCAGCTCATTCCAGAATTGTTCTGGTTAATCTATTTATTGTCGTAGCTTATCGATTATTAGTTCGAAGTAGTTGCAGCCATTGGAATATCGATTGTTTCTCCTATTTTTTTATGGTAGATTGTCTCCTCGTAGTACTTCCTGAATATTGTATATCAATAATCAACCACTCACATCAACATGAAATGAAGGAAATTAGATATGGGGAGAGTTTATTCTCATTACACAGTGATTGGATTTCCTTCGACACAGTGGATAAGTCTCAAATTACTCATAACTGATGTCCTCACCAGACGATTAGAAGTTATGACATAATGAGAGCAAATTCCAATTTGATCATCATTATAGCAAGGTTATCCAAATGGGTTGGAAATGAGGTTGACAGTTCCTGATGATTTTCATCCTCGTTTAATAAATATGTGGAAACTGATTCTGTTAAGTTGTGGGATTTCGTCAATACAGTTTTTTACCGACTGTACCTTTATCCACCATCAGAAAATTGAATTTTGTGACAACAATGAAAAACTAAAATATTGCCCTCGAAGATTGCTAGTATCCGGGTTCATTCTTCATAAATATGCATCATTGAACCCATACAAACCCATTCTGCCCATAATAGCAAAGTTGTGGGTAGATAACTCGACCAACAAAAAAATAATTACGACTTTATACCGCTACAGTGTCGCCCACATTGTCAAGTTATCCCATTATTATACCAGTGGTCATCTACCTCAATTTTTTGTCGGTTTCTGCACTATTTTCGAAGAGGTTTGATTATTCCTATCGAAAAAATTCATGGGTGGAAATTGGCAAAGATGCCGAATCAATATTAGCTACAATAGAAAAACGTTGAAATCTACATATTAAGCCCACGTAAGTGAAGAAAATAAGGAAACGTTTAACGAAGAATAAATGATCGATTGTCTTTGGGATTTTATGTGGGATAATACTTGGTAAAGCTTGAATCTGTTAACGATAATTTTTGTCTACTACTCTTCTAAATTATAATGAAAGTTTCGATTTGACTTCTCATTTGGACTCGATGGGTTTCGATGTATGCGCTTCCAAACTTGTAAATATTGAACAGGGATTCTCTTTAACTGTATAAAATGTTCAATTGTGAGGTACTACAAACTCAAAACCGGAAAATTGGAGTGTGCATGATATAAAAGTATATTGTGAACTCAGGGACTGAAGTGGCACTTTCAATCCCGAAGCGGGATTGAAAGAACTTTAGTCACGGCGTGGTTTATACATTATTTTATGTACTTTAGGATCCGGAAAACTGAAAACATAGATATCTCGTTCTCGTAGCTGTTACCTAGTTTCAAAATATCGAAAAATGCTGTGCTTTGAAAGAGTTGCTATGACATTCGAGAAAAAATAATAGTTGGACGCGTACAGACCAAGTTGTTGAATACGTCAATTTGAGGGATTGAAAATGCCACTTTGAGCCCTCAAATGAGGGATTAAAGTATCCTTTTATTTCCCAAAGTGCATAAAGGGGATATGCATATCCCCATAATTTCTGTAATGATGAGATCTAAAAGTACTAAGAGTCAGGAGCTTCTGAGAGATCATTCATCTCCCTTGTAGGTAGATTTGAATTTTCCAGTTCTCAAACTAACTTGGAAAACATCTGCAAATGAGTTAAAATTTATTTCCTATAATTTGCTCCGAAATAAAACATATTAGGTAAATTAACAATAAATACCTACAAGAAGGAATGCCTGATTAATTAGAAATATGTACAAGATATAAGAAATCGTTCTGTTTTGGAAGATATATATGAAGACTACCATATGAAAAAAATTTGAAACTACTAATGGATTCTCATATACAGGGTGGCCATTTGAAAACGAAACAGACGAGATTACAGACGGAATAAATTTTTTCGATAGAAATGCTCGGACAGGTCGATTTCTGTTTCGAGGGGGACAACTTAAGATGTAGGTTACGGACGCATAGCGCTTCAACCCTTGCTAGTACAACCCTCACCCCCAATTTTTGAATAGGGAAGATGGGGTGAGTGATACCTCATTTGAAAGGTATTTTTATACTGATTTCAGCACAGTAATTTTTTTTTCATTTTATGCCTCAGTTCTCGAAATATTCTCAACTAAGTATTTGAAAATGAAGTGGTGTTTTCATGGCACTTGTAGTGTTTTTTTGTGAAAAATCAACATTTTGAGCTTCAAAACAACCATGACTGTGGCTTCCTTCCTCCAATCCACTGACATAGAAATCTTTAATCAAGATGTCGATTTTCCACAAAAAAACACTACAAGTGCCATGAAAACACCACTTCATTTTCAAATACTTAGTTAAGAATATTTCGAGAACTAATGCATAAAATGAAAAAACAATTACTGTGCTGAAATCAGTATAAAAATACCTTTGAATTGAGGTATCACTTCCCTATTCAAAAATTTGGGGTGGGGGTTGTAGCAGCAAGGGTTGAAGCGCTATGCGTCCGTAACCTACATCTTAAGTTGTCCCCCTCGAAACAGAAATCGACCTGTCCGAGCATTTCTATCGAAAAAATTTATTTCGTCTGTAATCTCGTCTGTTTCGTTTTCAAATGGCCACCCTGTATATTCTAAGGCGTCGATATAAGGGGATTACTGAGGGTAACTATCCTCCCCCCGCACCCAAGAAAAATCGGTATTTCCTATATATCTGATTTTTTCCATCACTATAGCTAACTATAGTTTCTTCAATTGTCGAACCATTACCCATCAAAAACCATTATTGACGCCCCTGCTGATATAATTGAAAATATTTAGAAATACGAAACGACGATGCCTACTAGTCAGCAACTATGAATTTACTGGTGATGTTTCGCTCGTTGCCTACCATTTCTTAGTGGAAAATGGGTTATAATAGCTTAAATTCTCTACTATTGATATTTACAGATGCTTGTTGTGTAGTATGTTCTGATGCATGGAATACGAAAGTAATGGTGGAATCAACGTTTGAATCGTTATTCAAAGAAAATTCCCAAATGAATTGTTGAGAAATTTTCATTATTCTGCAGAAAAAATTCAACTCTGGAATATACATTTTACGGTCTACAAATCAAAAAAGTATATTTGGTCCAAAATTATAATTGGTCATTTTATTTGCAGGAGATTCCACCAAAAGAATGGCATTGTTTTAACTACATGACATGCTTTATCATGGGCTATTCAGGAAAACAATGAAATTTCAGCTTCTATTTCGATCTGTAAGAGTGTAATTCTGAAAACGATGAACGACAAAGTTATATCTCAAGATAGATGCATAGAATACCTGGTGTTGGCACTGATTAGATTTTGTTTAAGACTTTCTTGTCGATTGAAAATCTGAGATTTTGTGAAGCTTTTCATTTCTCCCGCTATTCTTCGCGCTATTATTCCATTGCCGCAGTAGCGCTAGGACTTTGAATTACTGCGGATTATTCCGGAACTAGACCAAAATCTGAAATCTAGAATGCCGTTTTGATCTACGAATTTTGGTCACGATGTTTGGTAAGGAGTCGTTACACCAGGTATTCTATGCATCTATATCTCAAGATTCAATAAATTCATCTTCATATCATTATACATTTTGTTTGTTCACGTAATAATCCTTCCTTTCCTTGTTATGATTCCCATTGTTTTTTCTCTAGCACTAATACTTTTGAATTCCATAATAAATTTACCAACCCTACATTCAGGACTCCAAAGTCAAATATTTCTCGACAATGTCATTGGTTATATAATAAATAAGCATTCAAAATTTATTTCTTTGATCTTAACAGTCCTTAGAATAATGCTCGAAAAGTTCAATTTTATTTTAAATTACGCAACTTGTCATGTATAATTGGATAGTTTGTCAAGCACCCTCTAAAAAAGGTGGGGGGGTATTTGGGTTTTCAAAAAGAAAACGCATTAAGGATGATTGCCAAATACTACTCCTTTTTGAAATATTTCAATCAAGTCCTTCACAAATTCACAATAAATCGTTCCTGCATGTCATCCTCAAAAATTTGGAATACTCTCGAAATTCAAATGCTGAAGCTGAATATTATCAACAGACAACAAAAGGTGCTGTTGAAAAGCAAAAAACCTATTTCATTTACTTTTCAATTAAATTATTATTATTATTATTTGACCCCAATTCAAATTCCGTATCATATTCATAACAATCATAACCCTCCGAAATCACTTCACAGCACTGGCGAATTCGCCAATTTGTAACTGAAACTCGTTCCGATATTTTCTTTGGAAACATGGTGGTGGTGTTCTCCATTTTAATCATTGTTATTTCTATATTTTCCGAAATCTACTTCTGAAATAGAAAGAATTAAGACACAAATCATTTGCCATTATAAAATATTGACAAATGAAATATGAATACCAGAATACGAACTTGGTCTCCCATAGCGTTCACCCCATCAGACCGAACGGTCCATCGTGAACTGAGAATCGCACCAACTGCAGTTTCGTCCTATTTAGGACTCATCAGGGTGGAATATCCCAAAGTTGACGCTGGATGGAATATCTTTTCGTCAAGATATGGATATCTGTTGCGCATTATTTCGGAATGAGTATTAATGAGCGACATCTATCCACTTTCAGAAAAGACTCCCCTCTCGGTGATTGAGTGAAAAATGAAAAAATTTTTTTACCAAATCGCAACACCAGATCGTGAATTTCAACGTTATAAAACGCCACAATCAATTCACCTGGGAAGCACGCACACGTGTCACGTTCGCAGTTAGTGGGTTTATTATAAAACCCAAAAAAGATATCAAAAGAGATGAAATAAATTCATCGAGCTGAGAAGGCAGCAACCTATCAATAGAAAAAATTAAGACACAAATCATTTGCCACTATAAAATATAAAATATATGAAATAAATAAAAATAAAAATAAATATAAAAGGTGCGATTCTCAGTTGACGTTGGACCATTCGGTCTTATGGGGTATCGGTATGTGATACCTAGTTCGTATTCATATTTCATTTGTCAATATTTTATAGTGGCAAATGATTTGTGTCTTGATTCTTTCTATTGATAGGTTGCTGCCTTCTCAGCTCGATGAATTTATTTCATCTCTTTTGTTACACACTGCGCAAAAAAATTAACGCACATTAGGGAAATCTCAAATTTATTCTACAACTGAAGGTGTTCTCAATGATAATTATTTTTATCAGAATTAGGCATGCATATGTTATCCACTTTCAACGTTTTTCTTCAATACAGATGTTTTCTTCCAGCAGGAATAAAAAAAGATGATATTATCAGATTTTGAATGTATTGGCTCCATTCTAAAATCAGTTGTTCTCGATCAATTCTAGTGATCAATAGTTTTTCTCTCGTTTGATTTCCTACACTCGATCGCTATGCAACGCGAAACACGCAATTTGACCCAAGAGGAATGTGCCCAAGCGGTAGTTTTGCGAGAAGAAGGGTGGACATACACAAGAACTGCAGAAAGGTTTGGAGTTACCCATACAAGTGTGTCCAGAATGTTGCAGCGATTCAGGGAGACAGGTATGAATGTCCGAAGACCAGGACAGGGTAGACCACGGGTAACAACTGCCATTCAAGAACGTTACTTGAGCGTTTCTTCGTTGAGACAACGGTTTGCAACCGCTCGTCTCCTTCAAAATCAGCTTGAGCAAACTCATGAGGTGCAAATTAGCACTCAGACAATAAGAAATCGCCTCAGAGAATATGCTTTAAGGCCTCGTGTCGCGGCAAGAGGCCCAGCTCTTACCCCAGCCCATCGAAGGGCGCGTTTGGATTTTGCGAGAGAGCATATCCATTGGGAAGAGGCCGATTGGGAAAGAGTTCTCTTCACAGATGAGTCTAGATTCTGCCTCTACCATTGTGATCGACGTTACCTTGTATACAGACGTCCACATGACAGATATGCTCAGTGCAATTTCCTGAATACTACTGGTTTCGGGGGAGGATCGATTATGGTATGGGGTAGAATATCTTTGACTGCTCGCACAGACCTAGTGGTCGTTGATAATGGAGCTATGAATGCTGATAAGTATTTAAGGAACATTCTTGAAGAGCATGTAGTGCCATTTAACCCATACATTGGTGAAAATTTCATTTTTATGGCCGATAATGCCAGACCCCATCGTGCGCGCATCGTTCAGGATTACCTTGAAGAGGTTGAAGTCTCTCGAATGGAATGGCCAGCAAGAAGTCCAGATCTCAATCCGATTGAGCAGGTTTGGGACAACCTCAGTAGAAGGCTGAGAAGTTCAAAAAATCATCCAGCTGCTCTTAATGACTTAGGAATCCAACTCGGAGAAATCTCGGAAGGATTAGATCAGAACATTTTAAGATCACTCATTTTGAGTATGAACCGTCGTTGGCGAGCTGTAATTAACGCAAGGGGTCGAAATACCAAGAATTAAATCACTTATCAGCATTTCAGTATTTTGAAAATTGTTCATTTCTCTTCTTTCACATAAGATTCGGTGGAATCCTGGATTTTTCTTCCATTTAATGTGTCTTGTTTCGTTCAAAACCTTCCCGAGAGAACATAAAAAATAAGTTATAAAGTCAATGTAGAGTTAACTTTCATTAAAATTGAGATTTGCAGAATGTGCGTTAATTTTTTTGCGCAGTGTATATTATATACTTCTGAAATATTCAATTCCAACATTTACAGTATCATTTCATCCAACTTTTCGTCACACACACATCGTCAAGAGTCTTATTGGTCCCCCTAGGTTCCGCAAGAAATAAGATTAATTATAGTTGTTCCAGAGACCAGAGCTGAATCCAAATTCAATAGTCCGTTTTACTATACCTCTTCTTCTTATCAACTGCCCAATACGCCTAGGCATGCCACGAATCAAGTCATTAATGAAATTTTCAGGTATATCTTTCCATTCCTCCAGAAGGGCTAAACTCAATTCTGTTGAAGGTGAGTTTTGGCTATTAATTGGATATTGCTCTCCCCAAGTAATCCCATATAGTTATAGTTATAGTGAAAAGGGGTTACAGTCCACTGCGAACTTAAGGTCTATTGTGTCCCCTAACAGAGCTGTAATCATCGTGCCTCCTACAGCTCGCCCTCCAGTTCCAGAGATTTGATCTCTTGGACTTCATCAAGTAATCCCATACGTGCTCAATTGGATTCTTGTCCGGTGAGTCCAGTGAGCTGGCCAGTTAATTCTCTGGGTATTGATCTCTTGAAGAATGTTTTGAACAATTCGTGAGTTCAATTATCCCCAAATTCGTTATGCAGATGAACAATGATTGATTTAATGATGTTTTCTACGAATATGGCACCGTAATAAGAAGGGTACGGTGACCGAACATTATTCTCAGCACATTATTTTGCCCTGAAAGGACACAACTTCCCGAGCAAAATTGAGTCGCTCCAGTCTGCTTGGACCTCACCAATCCCTTTCTCATCGACTATCATTTTGCAAACTGAATCGTGACTCGTCCGAAAAAAATCCTTTGCACCATTGCGGTAAAAGCCAGTCTTGGTGTTGTTCTGCCCATTGTCGACGAGTAGCTCTACGACCAATTGATAGCCGAGTTACTCTTAAATGTTTTCTTGCCCTTAAATTTGAGGATTGCAACCGTTTCCTTATGGTACCAGTTGATACTACCTTTCTATGGGTCCTCAAAACATGACTTCGAAGGGCTGTTGCAGATACCGTTCGAGTGAAATTTGCGATATAATGGTATTCCCTTGCAGATGTTACCCTGGGTCGACCAGGCATCGGTCTCCGGGCAACGCTGTCGTTTTCCAGGAAAAGGGCCATTAAGCGGCCTACTGAAGACCGTGAAATCTTCAAACGTAGCCCAATCTGGTGGTTCGACAAAGCTTCTTGATGTATAGAGCTACTTTTCTTGCCCGGCCAACTGAGAAATTGTATGTCCCGGTATTTTCCACGGAACCGACAAAAATGACATCCCAATAATAAATCCCATATCATGTATATACCAGTTTAAAACTGGTATAGATTGAATTATAGGTTAACGAACGCTGTTTTTCACGAATGTCTTCGAATTTCCACTTAGAAAACTCCAATATGAAGTCGAATAAAATGTGGTTAGTATGGTATCGTTTGGATACTTAAGAAAAAACATTATTCGAATGTTAATGATATCATATTGTATATCAAAGTTGAGGTTGGTATATTGTTAATTATTACGTCATTTATATGAATGCTAATTAGATTCGGAACTATGACGGGCATTGAAGTATTTATTTTGACAGTGGATAGTATTAGTGACTTAAATCATGCTAATTCCGCATCCATGATCATTAGATCAGATCAACAAAAACATGCTAGTTGTTCTTTTTCTAACAGCAATATGATATAAGTGATAAACCAGAAATATTCACATAAATATTTATAATAAGACAGATCCTGGCAGGTATTTTATACTTTCAAGTCTGTGGTTAAAATTTCCAGACAATCTATACCGAACGGATCAATATTTTTAATTTGATTAAATTAGAATCGTGCTGCCCACCTTATATTGAAGTATTCGTTTTCAAACTCTCTTGAAACATTTAGGGTTTATTCTTACAATATTTGGAATATAATAAGACTATCGATCATGATCAGGATTGCTATGAATTATCTAGTGATTTTTGGGGATATAAAATTAGGAAGATATCTGATTGCAAGTTATCAGTTTTCTTCAGAAATTATTTGTGGTTGGGGGAACTCAGATTTTCAGAATTTGACGTTCTCGAGAAGAATCAAAACATACTAGGTGTGACGTGTAAATCCTCATAAAAGGATTAATCTTCAAGGAATGACGAGTTGCGTGGGACGATTTGAATATGAAGAAACATGATTTTTCCCTATGAACTTTCATCTTCACTTAGACATTCGGCCTTGTATGCTCATGAATTTTTTCAACCTTTCAATAGGAAGTACTAGTTCTTATTGTCCATCGACTGTTCACCTTGCAGAATTTCATTCACGTCGATTTTACGTTGTCGATGTTATCCATGGTTATTAATGATTATCTTTATTGTTTTGTTTGTAACTGATTATATATCTAAAATCATGAGAAATTTTAATTGAAATATAGTAGTGAGAGCGTATCATAATAATTGCCGATACATGCTTTCAGGTTTATTATATTTATTCCATTTGAAAAATTGTATTGAAACTATTTTGAATTTTTATTCATGGTACTGTTAAAATGGGGAAATAATTTTATATGGAGGTGAATCTTTATTATATTAACTGACAAAGAAACTGCAACACCAAGAAGGAGCTGTTATAAATTTTAATTTTTTTAGGTAAAACATAGAAAGTATAGCAAGTAGTAAATGATTGAAATTTGGAGAAAAAAACGAAGGGTTTACATTTTTTTTTATGAACTTGTTAATAATATGTGTCCACCGCGATTATCTATACACTCTCCAACACGTCTTGGCATTGATGCAATAAAATGGTCTATTTCTTCTTGAGGGATGCTATCCCAAGCTACCTGTGCAGTGTGCTTTATGTCTCAGAGAGTCAGAGCTGTCAAAGTCCTTGGGGGCTGGGGTAAATTTCCATGCCATCTACTGCGTTAGCAGTTAAGAGTATCAATGATATCGGTGAAAGCAATTTCCGATTTTCTCAAGTCGCGCATTTACTTGAAACCTTCGATGTTGTTGTATTCAAATTTTGAATCGAAATTATTGAACACGAAAGACTTATCAACATTAACTGGTGAATTATCAACATAGGAAACCATTGATATTGGTTTATTGATTTGGTTTTTGTTTCTGGACACTCAGGAATCAAAGGAAACGAAGAGGTCAACACCCTCTCCATAAAGGGAGCACAAATGAAGTGTCGTTTATTTATTGAAAAAAATGAGATGAATTACCATGAAGTTGATGCTACAACAATCGAAGAAAAATTCACCATTATAACGTCCCGGATGATATTTCCTGAAGCAGAAAAAAATAACCTTCCAAATCTCAATGGAAATAAAACAAAACTCCCCCCTAACATTTTCGAGTCACTTGAGGTAAGCATATGAAAGAATTGACTGCAATTGCTCAGAATACATAAGAAATCTGCATAATCATCCTATTATGAAGTAGCCTGAAACTGAATAAAAGTTGAGCTTCTCTCAAGTTCACAACATGGAAGTGATTAGACCTGAAACCATGAATGACCATCGATTTTTCAATAGGAGAGTCCATGCATTATTGTTTCTATTTATACAATTAATGATAATTGATGGATCATACATATTCTTTGGGTGACCAAGGTGGGGGTCGGATGGAACATCTATAAACGTTGTTTCATACAAGAGATAACTGAAGAATTCCAATACGCCACATATAAGTTTGGCAATTCAGGCAATACAGTCATAAATGCGAAGTCTTCTGTTCAAACAATAGATCATTGATAGTGGGTGATCAGTTGATTGAGTAATGGAGCACAAGGTGAGTGGTCTTCGATTTATTGTTAGTTTATGTGATGAATTGCGACGAGTCCTCGTTCAACTATTTGCTAAATTTCGCAAAGAAGCGCATCAGGAC
Organism: Adalia decempunctata; assembly: GCA_951802165.1. Lineage (NCBI taxonomy): Eukaryota > Metazoa > Arthropoda > Insecta > Coleoptera > Coccinellidae > Adalia > Adalia decempunctata. Next base: position 22,358,393 of record OX637696.1, on the reverse strand, counting down.
AATATCGAGAGAACGATTAGAGGGTAAGCAAAGTCATAATTCATTAGCTGACCAGAATATTCTCACGAAATGAAGATATGAGCAGTGAATGTAGAGATAGAGTTTTGTGGAATAAAACGCCCTATTATTTTGAAAATTTTTATAGTTTTCCTTCCAAATATCTGAAACATACAGAATTGTTTTTTGTAAAAACTACTTCTGCGTTATACTGCAATACTGAGTTTAGTAGTATTGCACTTCGGGTCAGGAGCAATTTTCTTGAAACATTGTTGAATCAAAACAAAACACTTCAAAGGCAACCTTTCGGAGTCTGGATCAGACTCCTTCTTCAGAGAATAAGGGAAAATCATCAGAGTTTTACACGTTTGCTTCTTATTCGGAATTATTCTTGTCCAAACTGACGTATTTGGGAGACACCTGAAACGCGAAATTACCTTTGTATGGAAATTTCCAAGTTCTACCTCATTTATTGTAGAAGAAAACCTTAGAAATCTCAAAATAATATGCAATCGCCTCCCAAATTATCATTTGATGGATATGGTTATATTTTAACTTCTTTCATTCAATCATAGCATCTAGTGTTGCATAAAGAATGAATAATTATCTAACATGATGAAGTCCAGAAGCACTTAGTCTTAGGTTTGATCTGTAGTCAAATGAATTATATCCAGTCTTTTAGAGTTCTTATTGAAGAATCTGAACAAAAAACAAATAATACCTATACTAGGAAACCAAGCTAAGCACTGTTTTTGAATACAGCAATAACTATCGACCAAGTCACATCTTCATCCCACAAATCCTGAATTTCAATATCGTACTCATACAAAAAATAAGGGCCAAAAATTTAAAAATCGAATTCTAACGACTGCCCTGTGTGAATTTTATTGGGTCTGTTATTGCAAATGAATCAAGATTCAACTGTTGTATTCAATATTGCGTAGACCACAATTTATCGGTAATCTAATACTACCTAATATTGACAACAAAGTCCTGAGTTTACGGTTGGAATCTGTAAAACAGAAAAAAGATAATCGTTCTGTCCATTTTGGCTACTTACCCTTAATTCTTTGATGTCGTTTCATCACTTGTTCTATCGAAACACTGTTATTTATAGTTGATTTATCACACTTTTACACATGCAAAAACCGAGAAAAATTGGAAGAGAGCTTTTTTTCCCACAAATTGAATGAGAAATACAAAATTCATTATCATTTCGAGATAAAGCAGTGGTGCAACAATTTTTCCTCAAAAACATCGAGTGACGTGATCGTTACAACGCCACTGACAAAAACAAAATATTATTCTCCAATGAAAATCATTATTTCTCCTCAAATAACGCTTGGAAAATTCAAACAAATGTCTTCAACCGTTTGACAACGATTGTTAAAACTTATTTTTTCAAACCAAAATTGAACACTCTGTATCTCCTTAACAAAGCATTTTCCGTAACTGGTTCATTGAACAAACTCATATATTTCTTGGATCTGTGCTTTTACCCATAGACTTATCATATGGATAGTAAGTCTATGCTTTTACCTAACTGCGCCAGAATGAGGGTAATGTTTTTCGAGTGTATGTATGTCAATAATTCTCTAAAGCACGAAAGGCTTGATGGATTTCAAAATATGAGGTGTCATTAGATCCGTATGAATTGTGGAAGTGACATTGGCTATTTTTCTTTCTGCAGAAAACTTTAAACAGTGTGAAAATACTGTTTACATGGTTCGAGTCGAAAAATTTTCCGCTTTATCGGTGTGCGCTGCATACAATTCAGTATAAAATTTAAGATGATGCACTATAATTCCGTATCTCTCCAAGAGGTATGATATGATTTCAGAAGACGTTTGGACGGACAACGTAATAGTTCACCTTGAAATTATCATGATAGTGACCTTGGGCATACTATTAAGATCAAAAATGTCTTTTTTACACACGATACAATTTGGAGTTATGAATTCAAATCCAACCATTCGAAAGAGCCTTCCTGATGATACAGAGTGTAACAGCCAAATGGAATAAATTCGATAACGAATAAATGAGGGCGTGTTGGGAAAAACGCTCGGACACGTCGAGTTGTAATTTTAAATGCGCATATTTTTCAAGAAAATAATATTATATAGGGTGTTCCATGTGACCGTGGCCAATACCAACTTTCTTATTTCAAATGCAACCCCCTGTATATTATTTATTTTTCGGATTCTTCAGAGAATTCTAGACACAATTCATGCACGTCTGGTTGCTTTTATCGCTATCATACTGATTATAGTTACAGGGTATCCCTAAATAGGAGGTACAAATGGGGAGAGATTCTTTGCATAATTTTAAGAAAAATATGCCAGTAGACATGGGACCGTCAACGTCTCGTTTTTCATATACAGGATGTCAGATCCCCGGATTTCTTTTTCTGCCATCAACTGGACTTTTATGACAGTATCAACAGATACGGCTAAACTACAAGAGACGATAAAGTCAAGTATATCAACAAATCTTCTTTTTAAATTTTTTCAAACAAACAATGCCTCACAAAAAAAGTGCTGGAGAAAAACAGGGGCCAGTGGCGGAGTGGCGTAATCCTTAAATTGTGATATCAATGCCAAATTTCAGTTGAATATTTTGTGAAAGATTGATACCTACTTGGAGAAAAAATATTTCAAATTTCAACTCCTTGTATCTTGAAAACGAAGCGTTTGCTGTCCTAAATAGTCAAGGAATCTCCCCTTTTCCAATTTAGGAACATCAATTCAAAACGAGATAAAAGTCCTTTTCGTCATTACCCAGAGCACTACACTGAAAACGGTATGGTTATATTTATAAGAATAAAATACGGAAAAAGATCAAATGATCAATTAAAATCTATATAAGTATCCTTCAAGAATGTCTCATTAAAAATCCATAGTCGCTAGATACGACTAGTCAACCGAAAAATGATAAAGTATAAACACCCACACCTTTTGAATATTGATATTCCGGGTCATTTCACATTCCCGCTGCACGCAGATTAATTTCTTGTTCGCAAGTCTCGGACGATATGAAAAAAATAAATAAATATTAAATTCAAGGATTCTTGAGCCGACTAATTACCATTCAAACAACAGTTCGTGTGACTCCTTTCTACAATCACGCTGTGCCGAGGAGTTATGGGGAACATCTTTCATTTACACCGATAGTCCTTGCGAGTACCGGATTTGAATTTATATTCGATTTAGATTTGTATTCAGTTTAGTTGCACTGCATAAGGGCGAATATTACCTCGATTATTAGTTTTTTCGGAAAACGCCAACACAGTTTCACAGTTCATTTTTTATTTGAACCTTTTGATTGCGAATTTTATCATCATACTCATACATCAATTATCTTGCTGGACTGTTCTCTGTGGCCCATCTTGTACGAGAGGGAAGTTACGGACAACAGCACTCTATAATATAGATAACGGTGGATGCTAGGGCTAGGCCAAACATTTTTTTTTCTTCTTTTTGCTCTGGTTCCTATGGAAAAGAGCGATATCATTTTGCCCAAATGGGTGTGGAATTTAGAGATGAAAATGGTGTCAAAAGTTTGGGTTTGGGGGCCAAATTCAATTCTCTGTTCGTAAACGCAGTAACATTCGGAAGGAAAGAGCTTAATCTTTTATTTTTCAGAGTATGATATTTGTCCTGAAGCCTGTTGAGTTTGTAAATGGAGCAAAATAGGCCCAAGATTCTTGGAGTTCTTTATTTCCCAATATTTCAATATCTGATCAGGTTGAAACTTGCTTACAAGCAATTTAATAACGGCATCGAAGTGTTAAAAAAAGGTTTAAAAGAATTTGTGGTTTCAAGAGTAAATAAACTTATTATTAAAGAAAAACTCTAACTGCAAATAAACATGCAACTGTTGCTACAGAATTACTAGGCTGAGCTGTCTATATCTATCGATTATGAACAGCATTTCTTTTTATTGCTATTCTTAAACTATAAAAAAGTAATCGGAATCTATGTACATAAATCAATTAATTGGGGTTCAACACACTTGAGAAAGGCCAAGTCTCACCACAAATTGTACCGTTAAATCGCAACTAGAATTACAAATTGCATACTGCTATTCTTATTATCTCGGTCTGTAAATTGTTTCGTAATTAAAAGTATGACCTTTACCTTCACCATCTTCTCCAGTTGTTCACGGTTGTCTTAATGGCAATTCTCCTGAGCGGTTCCACAAATGGAAGAACCAAAGATCCAGATGAGGATAGAGCGTATGAGTTTGGATTCACCATCGAAGGCATGCAGCATAGGCATGAAAAAAAAGGTATGTGGAAATTTATGCAGGAGCAATAATATATTGCTTAATTATAGTCTTTTTCTGTATGAATTTGCGATTTAATTTATTAGTTATTTTAGTTATGACATAGGGATCGGAGAACAATCGAACAATAAACAACACTACATGAAATAAATACGAGATCGTGTACGAAATAATTTATTCATTTGTGTACCTACATAATGCATTTTAATGAAAGTCCATAAAAATCATCGGTCAATTTCTTGAGTATTCTTCTAGAACTTCAATGCCTCAATAAAATTAAGCGAATTGTGGCGCCATCAAGCGGGAGAACGACAAACTAAACCAATCAATAGAAAATTTCTCCTAGCGGATTTATGCTGAACTAGCACATCCCCTAGCGAAGGAACATAGATGCATAGAATACCTGGTGTAACAACTCCTTACTAAAAAACGTGACCAGAATTTGTAGATCAAAACGGCATTCTAGATTCCAGATTTTGGTCTAGTTCCGGAATAATCCGCAATATTTATCGGTCGTGGCGCTACGGCGTCAACGAAAAATAGCGCGATCCCTTTCGGGAGAAATGAAAAGCAGGACAAATTCTCTGATTTTCGATCGACAAGAAAGTCTTAAACAAAATCTAATCAGTGCCAACACCAGGTATTTCTATGCATCTATGGAGGAACTCTGAACTAGGACGTAAAATTTTGTCGCACCCTGTAAAAATTTCGACTGTGGCGCCACCTACTGGCAGATCCCCCAACAAATTATTTAGAAGTGAAGGAACCTACTTTACCGACATCAAAATAAATTGAAGTTCTACTTCTGACTGGTAGATGGAGCTACCAGCGGAATTTTTAACAGGGTACGACCAAATTTTAGGTGCTAGTTCAGCGTACAGTGACTAGATCTAGTCACTGTAGTTCAGCGTTCCTCCGCTGGAAGATGTGCTAGTTCAGCGTTCCTCCGCTAGAAGATGTGCTAGTTCAGCATAAATCCGCTAGAGGAAATTTTCTGTAGATTGCTTCAGTTTGACGTTCTGCCGCAAGATGACACTGTACTCGGGAGGAATAATGAAAATGGGGTCCTTGGAAAAAGAAGACAACGGCAAATGGAGAATTCCATTTTATTGGCAACAATTGCACCAATGATCAAAATAATGTCTTTAAAGAATGATACAGGAAAGGATCAATACAATATAAATACAAACTATTTGTGATCAAGCCAAATGTAGGAGTCACTCATTAGCAAATGGGTTCAAGAATTAGCAAATTTTTGATTTACAGTTTTTTCAATCGTATCTGTATCAATTCGATAATATTATGATGTATGATTCTAATTCCAGAATTCCAAAAATTCCTGAAGTAACCAAAAACAAAATTGACAAAAAAAGCAGGTACTCGGTGTCAGGACTTTTGATTGCTGATGAGTTCACGTCACTGCTTCTAGTGACATTTTTAAGGTGAGGCTTTTCTTTTGACAGACGGTAGAACTCATCAGAATAAGTCATTCTACCAATTTTTTTTATGAATTATGCACCAGTTTCGAGGAAATGAAACTTGAATATTTTCTAGTTTCTATAGGCGAATCTGAAAATTCCTCAGTCCGAACCTCCTCCCTCGCCTGCCCTTCCGTAGATATCAACATGTTTTTTGTGTTCTATTCAAACATAACTCAGAATATCGTTTGTGATCAGTAATCTTCAAATGTGTCACGGCGAGGTACGCTCTAGAGTGTTTTATGAACTCGTTCATATCATAGACATACTTATCCAAGTCTATGGCTCATATGCTTCTAATTTATGGTGAATCAAAACAAAAGAACAAGATTTCCGCTAAGAAATCACCCAACTTCGCGGAAATTCATAAATCTGGTGCAGAGATATGATGAACAAAGATGCAGGCCAGAGTGGTATTAAGGTATTGATGCCCAAAATTTTTTATAAATTTTTTGAATTGAACATTTCACATAAGAAATTTTCGGTAGATTTCTTATTTTGATGAGTTCTCTATCACCTGTCAATAGAAAAGCCTCATCTCTATTTTGCAATGATATAATAAATATTATACATTCGAATAACATTATTGGACATTTTCAGACGTGAATGGCATAATTCAAGGAGAGTTTGGATTCATAACTGCTGATGGGGTTTATCATGTGACAGTCTACGCCACAGATGAAAATGGCAATTTCCGGATACTGAGCATGAAAAACATCAAAGTCAGTCCACGTGAGTATTTCAAATTTCCTTCATTCGATCTCTTTGACTGTATATATAGGTAAACCCAAATCTTTCCCTTTAAAAAGCTTTGAATCCTGTGGGCATCGATGAAAATGACAGTCATTCGTCATCCAATATTGGATATTATCAAATATAGAGGAGCATTTAGCGTTGAAAATGAATCGAACAGTGGGAAAGCTGCTTTTTCTACAATTCTGGATTGTAATTTTAGTTATAATTTTCTGGGCCTATATTTTCTATATGCCATAAAGGTCAAGTGAACAATGTTTTGTCGGTGGATAAGTCAAATCATTCATTTTCATTAAGTCCGTCAATATAATACTGTTAATTCGAGATTGCTCATTCACAAATTGGCGACATCGCCGGTACCAAAAATAAAGTATTCTTTTAACCTTGCCGCAGTAATTACATTTCTCTATTTCAGTATCGTAATGTGTTCATTACAGTACTAAAAACAGTGCTGTAATGAATTCATTACAGCATCGTATTCAGTAACATTTTTCGTTTTGTGGTTGTCACTTGTCAGCAATGACTTCCGATCCTTTTTAAATTTCAGCAGACGTCAATTTGGAAACGTCAATTTTCGTACTTCCTAACATTCACACCAACTGCCAAGATACAATATGAAAGTCACTAGGACCTATAATTTGAATTTTTCCATTGAATTTCACAAAATTTGAGTGAAATAGAGAAAATATCGTCTAATACTCGTTGCAGAATGCAATTCCAATACTCATGCGTTCGAAATTCGTATTGGAATAGGAGCCCATTCTGCAACTAGTTTTAGAATATTCTATTATCTACTCCCATAGAATAATATATCCATTATTCAACTGATTTTGATCTGTAATAGTATCTATAAACCAATAGCGTGAGTTATAATAACTCGCGCCTTCGCCTATAACTCACTCTAATGCAAATAGGAAAAATTGAATTACTTACTAAATGAATAAGAAAGTCGAATCGTTTGGGAACTCTATTTCAGAAATCAAGGTAACGTTCTCGCCATCCATTTCTACATTTTTTTGGGTGTGAATATCCAAAAATTGCATTTGGAAAACGTGAATTTTTGACGTTTTCTACGGGATTCGATTTTCGATCACAGATATCGCTTTTAACAACTGTTGTCAATTTTGAAAATGCAGATTGGTTCGAATTTTACTGAAGAAGTCGAAGATAAAGCAGAGTGTTCAATTCGCGGCAATGGTCATAACACACTTGATGAATTACACCACTCGCCTGACGGCTTGTGCTGCAAAATTCATCTGCGTGTGTTATGACTTACATTACCGCTTACCGCTCATTGAACAATATAGGTATATACTATTTTCCACACATTAAGACGAATATGTTATGAACATTTCGGAAAGTTGCAGTTGTAATTGTGGATATGGAAATAAATTGAAAATTAATTTCGAATGCAATCTGAAAGCGAACCAAATGTCCACCATCGTTTAAAGTTTAAACAATCCAACCAAACGATTCCTGTGTTGACGTGATTCACCTTGTTTATAACTTCGTCCTTGTTATCTTCATTTGACATAATTATGTCTCATTTATATAGCATTCCTTGGTATTCATATTGATAAATGATATTTCTGAATTCAATCTGAATTTGTGTCTCCTTTTTACATAAAACAGAATTCTGTTTCAGCTTTGGATGGCTCACCAGACTACGGTTCTTCCAAATACTCTTCCATCCCAAAAGGACCCCAATCTCCACAATCTCCCTCACTGAAACCAGTGCAAGTTCAAAAAAGAACTGACGTTTCAACTACTCGTGCTCCAAACAGAGAATTCACCACACAGCCTACAATAAAACCTGGTTGCGCAGGTTGTGGTTATGTCACTACAAGCAAGAGACCACCAGTAGTGAATGGTCAAAATGGGAACCAGCAAGGTGGAGGAATTTTATCCGGACAACCACCAAGATATCCTTCGAATGGGGTTTCATCTTTTGGCACATCCAATGGTCCGAGTGGGCCACAATTTGGCAATCCTAGTAGTGGATCATTCCCAAATCAAGACTCAGTCAACCGAAATCCTCAAAATGTACAAGTCTTGAGTAATGGTCTTGTTGCTCCAGCTTTTAATGGCCCAGCGCAGAGACCAGGTATTGGTGGGAACTTCGGAATAAGTTCTCAGTCTCCACAAACTTCAAACAATGGACTGCCATCTCCTGGCTCTGAAAACTTGAATCCCCAACAACCTCCAAACAATCCTTCCTATTCCGATTCTTTCGGTAATCCGCAAAACAACCAGAACGACGTATTTGGTCCTTCCAAACCAGAAAAACACTCTTCCCAAATCACTTACAGAAACCCTGCACCTCCTGTCAAAGTCACCGATGGAGTTATAAAAGTACCAGGCAATCCAGACATACCAATTCAGGATAAGTACCCTGGAATGGTTGACGGTCTCCCGGCCGGTATAGACGAGAAGGATATCACTGATATCCTTTACCGTTTCAACTGGACCGTTGGGTTCCAAGGACACTACGAAACTGGGTACAAGAACGGTGCTAAAGTTGGTGGATATTTTGTGAACGGAAGTGATGGTATTAGTAGAGTTGTCACTTATGTGGCTGATGAGTTTGGGTATAGACCTAAAGTGAAGATCATCAACCTTGGGTTGGATTCTCCAGAAACACCTAAAGACGACAAGACCTTTGAATTGAAGAGTTTTGAGTTTGTATGGTATCCTGTGAAATGAAATATTAATTGATGGGGAGATGATATTCAACTCAAAATTGTAATATATGCAGCAAATAGGATTATTGTTAGGCTTGTTCGCAGCCTACTTGAGATGTACATAATATGTATTGATAGCAAATCTTATATTATCTGAGTTTTTCTCATGTCTGAGGAATGTGAATAAAAGTGAAAGATCTTCTGAAATAATATATATTTTGATGTGGATTTTTGATTAATTTATACTGTAGAAAGAAATTGATTGCTTCTCTTGTTGACTGAATAGTTCGAATCTTCGATCCTAGAAAGAGGAGACAGCATCTCATTTTGAAATTCGAGAATTGGTGGTGCCAAAATTTTGTCAGTTTTCAATGAGTGACAAAGATAGCATAAAAGTAAGATGTCTAGAATTATTCTAGTCATCTTAGGTTTTATCTTTACTTCTCAATTTTACTTCAATGGTTTCATGAGAATATTCATCGAATCTGTTGTATGAGAATATTCTGTGATCATAGAAGATAAATGATCCCATTGATAATTCACAAGTGGTAGGTCTAATAATTATAAAATGTTACTATGGTTTCATAAGGATATTCATCGAATCTGTTCAGATTCGATGAATTTGAATCTACGTAGGCATGAATCCAGAAAATCTTGAATAACTCAGGAATTACTGAATTTAGGAGCAAGAGCATCTGAGAGTGCTATCATTATTTTTCTTTGCAGAAACCAACGCAATCATAAAAAATAGGGTTCTAATTTGAAAAACAGAAGTTATGGCCAATTTTCGAACACAGTTTTCGACACAAAATTTGGAACACCCTGTGATGATATTTATGAAATTCAAAAGATGCATGACTTTTCCACGTTCTTCTACTTTGACGTTGTGAGAACGGTTCACACTAGGCATGTTAAGAATAAGAAAAATGAGCATAATACTGGCTTTGTATATCTGATTTTTTTCAGGTTTTTTTGATATTTTCAAAACTATTTGAATGAATACAATGGTTTTAACAGAAATGTATTCACCATTGAATAGTCAACCAGAGCAGAAACGAAAAAATTGAAAAAGAGATTTTTTGAACAAATTTATTTTCACTACCTGTATAACCGGAAGTGCTCAGGCTCCAAAAACATTTTAGGTCTGTAGAGAATTTCGAACAATATCATAATCCCAATTTTCAGATATCAAATATGTCCAGTTCTCCAGAAACGTCTAACAAACACTCGAACTTGGGACACCCTGTATAGTGTAAGGTTCGAATCAAATAAAAATGATGTACCACAATTTTGTAGATCTTGAAACCCATTATAACCCTGAAATCACATGGATGTGAGCTTGACCCTGTAAGGATGGAATTTTTTTTCGTGGAACTATGAAAAAAATGCTGTGATAATTAATTTTCAATCAATTGATCTGCGTACTTGACCCTCGGAGTCCGCTCACCTGCTATATTTCTCCGTTTATTTCTCGGATTTTCCAGAACCCTAAAAGATTCTTGGTCTCCAGAAATACTTGAATGACTTGAATGTCGTTGGGTTGATGATTTTAAGGGATGCCATACGAGCGTAGCTTCAGTTTTTCTTTCAAGTAGTCTTGTCTTCATTATCTAATTAGCGAAAGATGAAGCAAACGAGGATAAAAAAAGATTTCAGTTATCATACGCAGATAGGTAGAAACAGATTAAATCAAACAGGATACTACCAAACCCATAAAGTGGTGGGTACCTCTTGTAATGGTGAAAGGTGAAATAATTCCAATACATCTATCTATCTATCTATATATATAAAAGAAAGATGTTGGTTACACCATTTATAACTCGAGATCGGATGGAGTGTTTGTTATGAAACTTCATATATGGATTCGTCTACGGTCTGGTTATTATAAAATGCAATAAAACTTCGAAAAAATCGATGAAAATTTTACTTATACAGGAAATGCTTTTCCTCTTTTTGAGCGAGGCCACTAGGTGTCGCTACAGTTACAGTTACGCTACCGCTTATTCGTAGGTACTTCTCTCCGTTAGATGGGGTGTACTGTGACTATATTACCACTATAGTCACTGTAATAGTGTGTAATTTGAGTTGCCTACAACTTTGCGCCGTTGGCCAACACCAAAAATTCTTAGCGTAGGAGTACAACACATGTCTAAAATGATTAGATTTCGTACCACTTCAGATGGCGCTATTCACACATTATGACTGATTATATTTATTGTTTTATTTATTCAAAATAACGTTATCGTGAAGTAGGATGTCTAGAATAATGGTGTATGCACTGATTAGATTTTGTTGTGACCAAATTGATTATATTAGCAATGTTTCGTTCTTTCCACTTCAGGTGGCGCTATTCACAAATTATGACTGATTTTTATCAGTTATTTCAAATACTTGACTTTATTCTGGCGAACGTGGCGTGTTAATGGTAGACAATTTTGTCAAGCAATAATGTGTGTTTATATTCCTGAAATTCTGATGTATATTAGTTCTTAGGAAAAGTAGAAAACTTCCATTATAAAAAGATGCCATTCTGCTGTCATGTCATAATTGACTTTAGCAAATCAGCTGTTGATACATCCATCAAATTGACAACGGAAAATACACTGAAATGATATTGCGGCGCCGCCACGTTGTTAATATTTTCGATTTGGTCGAACGTCATTCCATTCAAAAATGGACGGGTGCCTACACCATTATTCTAGACATCTTATCGTGAAGGTACTATATTTGACATCAGCACCATTAGATGGCGATGAATTTGTTGAGGCTTTCGCGACCATCAATTTATGTCATCTGTTTTTTTTTTCGAGAATTTCGGTCGTCGTTGTTTGAAATGGTCGAATAAAGAACATATGACATCAATTACTGTGTAATTTGCATAGGACTTATAGTACCATGAAGGTATATTAACAGATCCAGAAGCGCGTGAATATCACAGTGAATTTTTATCGAAATGTCAAGTATATACGATTTTGGCGATCAGTTTCGATCGTGATATGTCCATTCTCGTCTTTTCTCATAATTTTTAAAATGTTTTTGAATTTCTGTTTGGGTAATAAATATATTTGCGGAAATCACTAAATCCAAAATTGCTATAATTGGTAATTGACATATTATTTTTATGTATCTGTTCTGTGTGACAGCTCATATCCATCGAAACATTTGACAGTTCAAAAATCAGAGAACCAAGCTGTTGATCTCCGATCACCGGTGATTACGATTTGTGAAATCCACCGTAAGTATCATTTAGGCGGAACAAAGTTCGCCGGGCCAGCTAGTTTCATATAGATGTCGATAGTGATATCAGATTTTATCAATTTTTTGAGCTTATTGAGAGCCACAATTATCGATTGGTATAATAATTCAATAGACTCTTCGAATTCCGAAAAGAGATATGTTTGCACCTTACCTATACGAGTATCAATCTAGCATTCTTCAACTTCGTTTTGTTCGAAACTAGCTGGTATAGTGAATAAGATACCTTCAAAGAATCATATTTTTTCAAAAGGGCCTTTTCCCGATTTTGTTTCTTTCTGCTTATCTCCATGCGAAAATTGAAATGTTGCATTCCACACAACTACGGTTTTCCAGTTCAATACATAATTTCTCAATAACCTATTTGATGGAAATATTTCATCGTACCTGCAGTCAATTCTCGAAACATAATTTCATGGAAAATTATGTTAAATGATGTATGTCATTGTACAAAAGTTAAACCGGCAATTGAATTCTAAAATGAAATTATGCAAGGACCTTAAAAGTAGAAATATTCGATAACTTCTCATAATTATTTGAGTGTATAAAATGCATCATGCAATCCAATCTAAAATTTCCAAAAGATATTGACTTTGTCAATGGGTTTCCTTATTTATTGATGCATAATGGTTTCGCATGCTCAACTCAACGAACGCCGCTCTGGTTTCCGCTAACACGACATTTATAGGTGAATATTAATTGTCGCAATGAAAACCCTTTGAACTTTGACGAACACGATACTTAAATAATCCGCACCTCCGTTCTGTTAGGCTCGTAAAGTCTCAACTTTTTACCCATGATTAGGCACAAAAGAACGTCACTTGCCGTAATTGAAGATTGCCATTACCTACTGAGTTTTTGGATAGAACTTGTGATATCATCCTGATATCCCGTGGTTTTCAGGAGGCTTTCGTGGAGATGGTAGTTAAATTGAATGGGTCCTATTATTGAATATATCATTGAAGGGTTCACCGAACACGAATATGAGGATCGTGCTCTTTACGTCCCGCGCATAACCTAAGCAATGCACAGGGGAAATCAGTTGAATATCATCACAAAATCCTCGCTTTCTTGATATAATACAAATGGATCGACAACGTACAGTTCAACCGAAATAAAATCTCGACTTGGGCATGAACCGACTTCTTCTGTTTTCCGGAATATCTTCTGCCTCATATTCGCACTGTTCGGTTTGGATTGAAGACAGAAACATCGAAAATTTCGAAATCACATATATAATTCGTTCTTTATTTGAGGATGGTGGTATTCAGTGGATGCAATTTATAAGCAAACAAACCCAATCGACATATGAATCAAGCTCAAACGAATGATGTGAGGAACTCATCATTAGAACCGGTTGAACTATACACGAATAAATGGTCTTGTTTATTGCATATTGAGTCAAATACACCGCGCAAAAAAATTAACGCACATTATGGAAATCTCAAATTTATTCTACAACTGAAGGTGTTCTCAATGATAATTATTTTTATCAGAATTATGCATTCATATGTTATCCACTTTCAACGTTTTTCTTCAATACAGATGTTTTCTCCCAGCAGGAATAAAAAAAGATGATATTATCAGATTTTGAATGTATTGGCTCCATTCTAAAATCAGTTGTTCTCGATCAATTCTAGTGATCAATAGTTTTTCTTTCGTTTGATTTTCTACACTCGATCGCTATGCAACGCGAAACACGCAATTTAACCCAAGAGGAATGTGCCCAAGCGGTAGTTTTGCGAGAAGAAGGGTGGACATACACAAGAATTGCAGAAAGGTTTGGAGTTTCCCATACAAGTGTGTCCAGAATGTTGCAGCGATTCAGGGAGACAGGTATGAATGTCCGAAGACCAGGACAGGGTAGACCACGGGTAACAACTGCCGTTCAAGAACGTTACTTGAGAGTTTCTTCGTTGAGACAACGGTTTGCAACCGCTCGCCTCCTTCAAAATCAGCTTGAGGAAACTCATGAGGTGCAAATTAACACTCAGACAATAAGAAATCGCTTCAGAGAATATGATTTAAGGCCTCGTGTCGCGGCAAGAGGCCCAGCTCTTACCCCAGCCCATCGAAGGGCGCGTTTGGATTTTGCGAGAGAGCATATCCATTGGGAAGAGGCCGATTGTGAAAGAGTTCTCTTCACAGATGAGTCTAGATTCTGCCTCTACCATTGTGATCGACGTTCCCTTGTATACAGACGTCCACATGAAAGATATGCTCAGTGCAATTTCCTGAATACTACTGGTTTCGGGGGAGGATCGATTATGGTATGGGGTGGAATATCTTTGACTGCACGCACAGACCTAGTGGTCGTTGATAATGGAGCTATGAATGCTGATAAGTATATAAGGAACATTCTTGAAGAGCATGTAGTGCCATTCCATATATTGGTGAAAATTTCATTTTTATGGACGATAATGCCAGACCCCATCGTGCGCGCATCGTTCAGGAGTACCTTGAAGAGGTTGAAGTCCAGATGTCCATCCGATTGAGCAGTTTTGGGACAACCTCAATAGAAGGCTGAGAAGTTCAGAAAATCATCCAGCTACTCTTAATGACTTAGGAATCCAACTCGAAGAAATCTGGGAAGGATTAGATCAGAACATTTTAAGATCACTCATTTTGAGTATGAACCGTCGTTGACCAGCTGTAATTAACGCAAGGCGTGGAAATACCAAGTATTAAATCACTTATCAGCATTTCAGTATTTTGAAAATTGTTCATTTCTATTCTTTCACACAAGATTCGGTGAAATCCTGAATTTTTCTTCCATTTAATGTGTCTTGTTTCGTTCAAAACCTTCCCGCGAGAACATAAAAAATAAGTTATAGAGTCAATGTAGAGTTAACTTTCATTAAATTTGAGATTTTCAGAATGTGCGTTAATTTTTTTGCGCAGTGTATTAAACGAGTATACAAACTGACAAAGAAACTTCAACACCCAGAAGGAGCTATTTAAATTCAATTTTTTTTCTTATGGGGTGGTACGGGGTGCTATTGCACGTGCAAGTAGGTCACTTTTAGTCCTGATTCGAGGTAACAAGACATAGCTGCGTTACCTTCAAGAAATAGTGCAGCCATATGCTCTCCCTTACCCCAACCGGCTCGAGAATCTAATATTTCAGCAAGAAAACGCTCGACCTCATGCTGTCAGAGTTGGTTTAAACTTGGTTGAAGCGACACATGTGAATATTTTACCATGACCGCCCAGATCCTCTGATCTTTCGCCCATAGCACCTGTTTGTCACATCAATGGTAGAACTTGGAAATTTACTCCAGCCCCCACTGACTTTGGCGGTTCTGAGACATGAAGTACAGGTACCTATGGATAGTATTCTTCAAGAAAAATCTGAAAAAATAGACCATCTTATTGCATCAATGCAACAAGATGTGTTTGGGAGTGTATAGATAATCGCGGTGGACAAACACCTTAACAAATGGATAATCAAAAGAGTTTAATTCCATAAGAACTACCCGCTTCGATGAGGTTGGAACTTTCGTTGGTTCCCTGGATGATGATTTGTGGCAAGTTCGAGTCAGATCCATGGCGGTTGTTGATATTTATATCTGATTAATCGATATTCAACAAATGAATAGAAAAAAATTGTAAACCCTTCTTCTTTTTTTCTGCAAATTCAAACCTTTTCCTCGTTGCTATACTACCTATGTTTTACCAAACAAAAATAAAAATTGAATAGCTCCTTCTGTGTGTTGCAGTTTCATTTTCAGTTTCTATACTTAGAATTCGGTAGTTTCTAAACGTATCTATTCCGCCCAGACTCCGAAAGGAGGTTAAGAGGTAAGTTTTTGAGATGTTATAGAAATTTCCAGATAAAGGTTCTTTCAACGAGGTAGGTACAAATATTATTTGAGCTCTACCTGAAACCTAGTGAAATCTGCATAGAAAAGAATATTAGTGAAAGGTTCCTCTCGATGATGAAGGATCTTTTGTTTCTCATCAGATTTCTTTATTAACACTGTGGCAGCAATGGATTACGCGCCAATAAAATATTACTAAACATGGAGCACAACATTCTTCAACATAGTTCGGTGTTTCAACATCTCTTGGAAATAGATTCATTATCTCGCAAAAGGTGATAACTGATGATGTCTCCTTCGAAAGAACCTGACAGGATTGTATTAATCAAATGAATATGCAATATAGATGACATCTATAGAAACGATGTCAAAGAAAACTGCATGATGTTATCTACCACATATTTTGAGGAAGAGCGGTACAATAAAATCAGTAAAGTATTCGTAGTGGAATTTTTGGAATAAATATTCAAGAATTAAACTGTTTTCCACCAGCGTTCAAAAAAATTTGGGGTCAAGAAGTTTCCAGAATTTTGTGAGTCAAGCATGTACCTACCATATGGTTTGTACATTTGAAATATTCCTGGAAAAGTGTAGCTGATAGTTGTGGCAAAAATATTGGGATTTTTTTCGATAATTCACTGGAGTTTTGATATTTTTGATCAACAAAAATACTTAATTTGAAACTATTATTACTAATGAATCGTAACTCCAGAGCTTGTTACTCTGACCTCAAATAATAGTCCTTCAATGCAGAATTGTGATGTTATGTTCCTAATAGAGCTAAGATTTATAATTCGAGTCTTATTCCAACAAGAGCTCAACTGACCGCCATTACCCCCTTTTTCCCTAGTACCTCAGTTCATGGTTTCCGTTTTGAAGCATTCCAACTGGGACATCCTGTATAAATAGTGTGGCTCAGTGGGAAGAACGCTCGATGCACCGAATGGTTCGAGGTTCAAGTGGCCAGGAAGAGAAGCAGCAAACATGATCCAACAAACAATGTTTTGATTTTTATTATTAGTTAAATGGCGTAGGTCTTTCACTAGGGAATCTCGAAATTGCAAATGAATATACTGTCCAAATATTTGAATAAGTCCTAAATGTCGGAGTCTCTTCTGTGTGGCTTGACAGGATTAAAGCAATTTCAAATGTTGAATATCTTCCGCATGAAAACCGAGATGCAAACGCGTTTGTGTCGAAGTAAAAGCATTTGGATCGCGGTTATTAAGTAACACAACTTCAAATTATCATTGCGACGAAGGTATATCACGGTCCTGAATTTCAAGTTGACAGCACTATGCAATATATTATTAATACCTACTCATCATTGTCTTTTCTGGATTGGAATATCGGAGTCCTCTCAAATTCTTGATCATTTATCAATATCGTGAGAAATCACACCCATCTCATCCAAGCTTGGTAATAGCAGATGATTCAACATGAATTCTTGTAGAAAATCACTCCTAAATTGTGTCACTCGGAATCTATTTCGAATCGTTCAACTTGACCTTCAACCACGAAGAATCTGATGCGATTATAGGAGTATGTTGAGATCACCGGAAAGAAATTTAATGTTATGAAATCGGTATGTCCTGGTGCACTTAACGAATTGTTCAAGTTCCTTGTGATTTATGTGGAAGACGATAAAATGATCACCTCAACAGATCATCATTGATATTTCGATACGAAAATAAATATACTGCTCCACAAGAGTTAGGGATATCGTATTCAATCGTTTTTAAAAGTATGTAATCTTCGAGAAAATCGCTGTAAAATCATTTGAAACTCAATAACAACTTGAATCCATCCAATAAAACTCAATATGAGACATTTCGTCAATCTGGTCGCCATTTTTCTCAAGTTTGGTTCTTTGCATATGTTCTTATTTTGAAATGAAGTCAGTTCATCAACGGCTTCGATTTGAAACGAGTTTTCTGAAAAGGCCAAGACGTAAATTAACAAACGTTGAGGCTAATAGGGCTATCGGAATGCTACAGGGTGGCCTAACTCAGGTTGTTGTAGCGGAAAGGCTCCAAGTCAGCCAAATTGTGATATCTCGACTTTGGAATAGGTTCAGGGAGACAGGTTCCGTGTTGGAAAGACCAAGGCTTGGTGGGCGACGAAAAACAACACCTGCTCAGGATCGTTTCATCACCGTTTCGGCGAGAAGAAACCTTACATCTACGTGTAGAATGCTACGGAATACTCTTCAAAATGCAGATGGGGTCCAAGTTTCCATCGAACCCACCAGACGACGTTTGAGAGAGGTGAATCTAGGTTTTAGACGTCCATTAGGAGGAGTTCCATTAACACGTGACCATAAGCGTCAAAGACTGGAATGGGCAAGGAAACATATTCTCGAAGTATAAGGCTATGGACAATCCCACGAATACCCCGTAATCGTCGCTATGTCCAAGAAGTCCATCCATTCCGAGGGGGTAGTGTTATGGTATGGGCCGGGATATGTTTCAACGGGCGCACAGATCTACACATTTGTCCTGGGAAAATGACCGCCTCACACTATAGGGAGCATGTCAGTGATAAAGTTGTGCCAAATTTTCACGCTGCTATTGGTGAAGCTTTTCAATTTCTATACGATAACGCTAAACCGCACCGTGTAGCTATAGTAGAGAATAATGCGCACGAGGAGCTTGGTATTCCACATTTACCAATACCTCCGCACGCATCAGATTTGAATTGCATAGAACATGCATGCGATATGCTTCAAAGAAGATTAGATAATCATCAACCTACCCCAGAATCCCTAAATGATCTGAGAGAGCTTCTGCCCCGTTTATGGAACCAAATTTCTCAAGAAATATTTAACAACCCCGTGTGTAGTATGCAAAGAAGATGTCAAGCTGTTATTGATGCCCGTTGAGGCCATACATTGTATTGATAGCCTTAAAATGCTTGAATTTTCTGGGAATAAAATTTCGTTATTTTACTCGATTTTTCTTAACTACACTGTATACGCTGCAGACCTACAGGCAAAAATTAATTCGCAACGCGAAATCATATCAATATGAATTTTCATCACAAAAATCTTATTTGAATTGTTTTTTGCAATTTGAGACAATATCCCTAACTCATGTGGAGCAGTTTACTTAAACAATATTAAATGAATTGATGAGCTTTTATTGAATCCTCAAGGGGTGAAAAGCGACTATTTCAACTATTTTATTTGAATTATTATTCTGATTGGTCTGAGAAAATAAATTCATCTATTCTAAAATTCAAGAGTGATTATTCCTTGTTTTTAAAAATTATTTGCACCAAGCTAGCAAGTACAGATTTAACAAAACAATTGTGCTTGTTCTGTTTTTTTTTTCAACAAAAATCATACGATCAATTAGAACAATTAGAACTCTGTTTCATTTAGTTTAATCGGGACCATAATTCCATAAAAACACCCTGTAACTTTGTGAATATTCACTTATAAGAGCACAAACTGTAGGTTCATACCAATTTGAATCCACGCATACATTTGTGGTACAAAACTACCCACTTTCCCTATTCAAATTCCTGATGGGGTTGCAAGCCTCGCCAGGGGGTCGCTAGTAGAAACAAGCTTTGTATCGACCATGCCCCCCTGTCATCCAAAATCGACCTGAGTGTTTTCACAAATTCTGATTCCTTGTTGAGTTATTGAGGGTTGAAGCTTTTAAATGAGATACCCTGTATTGTTGTTTAACTTTTTTTGTTTGGTAATTATATATCAGATGAAGCCTTAAATCATCAGACATATGAAAAATCAACGACTCGAACATCCATTTTGGCTACAAGTTTAATTATTGCATCATCATATCGCGATATATCGTTGAACGTAAAGACATCTGGTTTCTCCAACTCGATGGTTATCACAAATTTAGGACATGCTTCAGCTCGAAGTGTATGATTATTTTATTGCTGTGAGATTCAAAAGATCGTGATCGTATATTTATAAAACACTCAAAATAAAATTAGATTTCGACATTTTCACATATCGAATTGCGTCGTACCTTGAATACTTAATTATAATCCGCCAGACCGCAAAACTGTTAATACAAACATATGCAATGACCATATGCTTAAGATTAGAGTTGCCAAATCGAGAGTGCATCCAATCAAAACACACGGAAAATGTCGACGGACTCTACCACACTTCTTTGTCTTTTCATAATATAGAATGAGATGATTAAAACTATTAAAAGCAATAGCAGGAAGGAAGGAGCTTTTGAGCACTTGCTCGAAGTTGAAGCTATTGGTTTACCTCATTGTACCTGAAAATTATAAAAACAAGGTGGATATTAAGCTCATTGCAAAGGGTTTTCCGAAAAGAGGTGTTACTTTGATATTCAAAGAACAATCGGATGTTTATTTCATTATAAAGAGGAAGGTATGCCGTTAATAATGGAAAATACCATGAACACGATCCTTTTTATGAAAATTTCCATAAGCAAATCGCAAAGTAGCTCTGCCCGATGCCCTCGATAGCCTCACATACTCTTGGCGTAGATCACATGGCCCCAAAGGTACGAGGATATATTGAAAAATCCTTAGCCTACTATAGAACCAAACAAAATTTCAATGTCAAAATATTTTATTACTCAACATATTCTCCTCTTAATTAAATACATTTATTACAGCGAACCTGCAACGTCTCTAAACGTTGTTTCTTCTTGCTCTGCAAAGCAGTCCTCCACAGCTTTCATCACCTCCTCGTTGAAAGAAAATTTACTACCTTTTAAACTTTTTTATAAGCTTTTATTTAGTTTCACCTGTCCCGGTGTCTGTCTGTCTGTCTGTGTGTCTGTAACTTCTAATCGTCCGATTGATTTGAAATTTGGCAGGTGTACCTAATCCTGGTGACAATGCATCATGAAATATTTTTTATAGAAAAAAAAACAAAATGGCGGCTCCAAAATGGCGGATGAGTTTTGTAATTATGATCCGATTCCATTCAAAATTAGTATCTGGGGGTATTTGGGTTCGAGAATGATGATACTCTTGTCAAATCTGGGAATTTCACAATATAGCGGACGAGTTTTTGTAATTATGATCATATTCTATTCAAAATTGGTATATGGGGGTTTTCTGGGTCCGAAATTACGACTCTTCAAAATCGAAGAATTCAAGATGGCGGCTTCAAAATGGCGGATGAATATTGTTATAAAAGCTTATCTTCAAAAATGTTTTTAGAGAATTAGGCTTGTTTTCAGTTGAGGAAAGAGATGATAGTCGGACGGAGCTAAATCTGGTGAATAAGTGGGGTGTTCTAGTAATTCTAACCCTACATCACGAATTTTTTGTATGGCAACATGAGATTCGTTTACTGGGACGTTGTCCTGTAAAAACAAAATACCTTTGGATAGCTTTCCGCTTTTCTTTTATCTTCAATTTTTTCCCGTAGAGTGGTCAGTAATGTTGAATAGTAATCTCCAGTTATTGTTCTACCCTTACTAAAAAAATCAATGATG
Source organism: Adalia decempunctata (assembly GCA_951802165.1). Lineage (NCBI taxonomy): Eukaryota > Metazoa > Arthropoda > Insecta > Coleoptera > Coccinellidae > Adalia > Adalia decempunctata. The sequence goes on along the minus strand of OX637696.1, from coordinate 22,336,665 downwards.
ATAACTCCATGAGAATCCCAAAAAACTGAAGCAAGAACTTTTACAGCAGATTTTTGGACACGAAACTTCTCAGATCTTGGAGAACCAAAGTGTCGCAATTCCATCGATTATTGCTTTGTTTCTGGTTCGTAGAAATGTACCCAAGTCTCATCCATAGTAAAAATTCGGTTTAAGAAGTCTACATCGTTTTCAAATCGAGCACAGATCGAACGCGATGCTTCTACCCTTGCACGCTTTTGGTCAACATTCAAACATTTGGGGATCCATTTTGCAGAAACTTTTCTCATGTCCAAATTGACGTGAACTACATATATGATGAACGCGTTCGTATGAAATCTTCAGTGCTTCAGATATCCGACGGTCTGATAAAATCATGTCATGAACTGCATCGATATTTTCGGGGACTGACACAGAAACTGGCCTTCCCGATCGGTCATCATCTTCAATAGAAAATTTACCTCTTTTGAAGCTTGCAGTCAATTTTTCACGGTCGCATAAGAAGGACATTGATCACCAAGGGTATTAAGCATATTTTCGTGAATCTGCTTACCTGTTAACCCCCTTTTAAATACAGGTACCTACTTGATGATGGCTCGATACAATTTTTCGCTTTTTACAATTTCGGACGCCTTGTTGAAAGTAAAAGTTGTCCAGATCAATACCATCCAATTCCAGCCAAAAAAATCATTTATCATCTCTCTATAGCGCAATCCATTCACCGTAACTTCTGCTCCAGCAACATTCTCGAAAAAGTATGGTCCAATGACCCCGCCGGACCATAAACCACAATTCCAGCATTTCGTAAACCGGGAGTCTTTTACTGAACATAAAACATATTTTTCTGAACCGCACATAGTCCTAAACTCGCAAATACCATATCATTCATTCATCACGCCACACCCTGTAGAAAGAAGAACAAATAATGCTTCTCAATATCGGAATATCGATAAAAAAAATTCTGAGAAGCAACGACATTTTTTTCTGATCTTTACTGCTTCTCAGAGGAATTAGAGAAGAGTTGAATGCAGTATTAAAGGTATTTCACAAGAATTTTGTGAATTTTATCCTTTCGGTAAACTTGGCAAAATTAATTGGCAACTCTGATCCTTTCATTGTGAGAATATCTTTGGATCTAAATGTCGATTCTGACAATCGTAATTTAATAGACGAATTGGATCTATAAGTACCTTAGGTATATGGCATCATATTATGTATATTCTTCGTAATAAGTCAATTCTTGAATTCGAAACATGAATAAATGATGTAAGGCCATCAAGATTCCCTAATCAGTTATACAATAATATGTTGGTGCAATTCTTCGGCGTCTATTGAAATTTGGTTGTTCCCAGGCTCTGATTGATTCTAGAAAGTATTGCTGATTCATTTTGTTGATAACCGAGGAGAATGAATTGTCCTATTACCGAAAAATGAACAGTAGTACTGGGTGTAAACCTTCTTATGATCTATTGATGAAACGTTTGTAAATACGGTATTTACAAATAATTTTAGGGATGTAAACACAAATCCCCTATTCAAGGTGAAGGTGTTGTCCTTTGGAAAAATTGAGTAACCAAATTTTTAGCCTCAATTTGCGAACATCCTGAATATATTTTTTTGAAGTTCTCCATGAGCTATGATAGAAAAATCATGAAAATATACGATTTGTCTGTTGTTGGTTTCGAAATATTAGAATATTGAGTTCTCCATAGTGCATATACTCCATTCACAATTATTATAAAATCACAACTCTGGCCTTGGAAGTTTGACACATTCCACTCTGTATCGAAGTTATGACGTTTGTCAAAATATTTTTATGTTCCAAGTCAACACTATGTTGCCCTTTCTACATTCTTAGCGTATTTCTCAGAATGTGAATTTATTCGGAAAATGAATGAATTGGAAAAGATGTGATGGACGAAAATAATTAACATTTATATGAATTGATAGAAAGCATTCCTTTTCTAGTTATTCGCATGAAAAGTACAAGCGATCACTGTTGAAATATATTATTTTTCGCCATGGAAGAAAATTGCATTGCTTTCACATAATTTTCATATGTTTGCTTGTAAAGATTTAATGTTTATTATCCTCTTGAACTGAAAGTTCAAGACTTGACGACATCAATTGTTGATTTTAATCAAGAATTCATTAAAAAAAATCAACCCAAAGATATAAGATGAATTGATGGGTAATTAAAAGAATCAAGAATAATGTCAATTTTATTTTGTTGATAACTTTCTTAAAATCGATGTTGGGATATAAAACTCGGCTGCGTTTGTTCAAACAACATCTAAAGAATACATTTTTCACCATCTCGACCTTTGAAAGGCTTTTCTTATGGAAGAATCAGGTCTAAGTTCCACCTCATTAGTGAGGTACCAACTTTTGCAAATCTGCTCGGATATCGCCAAATTTCTTGGAAAACCTCAAAAATATCATCCTAATCGACCTCTCGAGGCTCCATCTGATCCATCTACTGCGATATCTGTCCAAATAACAGCTTTTTCAACGAAATTCCCGTGTAACCCTTCAACCTCGAAATGTAAACATTCGTCCTGGTCTTGAAAATCGTCCTCACGCTCCAAACTGGTGCTAAAAACAATGAACATACGTTAATCTTGGATATTCGACGAAAAACTCACCTGCAAATATCGATTAAATACCAAAAATCTGCGAAAAATTTGTAAACCTAACAAAATGTGGAATATCTTTGATACTTTTACTTTGATGTAAACAAAGAAACTGGCAACGTCGTTTTGTCATTAACGATATTTTCTGTGCGCGCACTGACTTTTCATCATATGCTCTGTGCTTTTCATCAGGGGCACCAACTCCTGAAAACGAAACCATGACCTCCTATGTGATTAAATAAAAGTGAATGGTCCCATGTCAAAAATTTCATGGAAACGCTCTCTAAAGGAGTAATTTGCTTTGAACAAAGTCTTGTAAAAATTCTAGATTTTATCGCTAATAAAGGGTTTCGTCAATACTGATGTTATTTTCCATTATTAACGACATTATGAAATAAAAATCCAATTATTCATACAAAAATGGCATTCTTATTTGAATGTCAAAATAACAACTCATTGGAAACCTTGTCATATACATTGTTCCATTTGTATCAACAAAAGTTGGGATAGTTTACGATATAACCATTATCAATTGCATAAAAATCAATATCATCCGAAAATCCCTGTTGGCAAGGTTTAAAAAAACAAGAAACAGAGGTTGTCATTATTATTATCAAACTCGTGAAAGAGCCTGTACAGAATCTTCCATAAGCAAGGTCGTCAGGTACCCTATTTTGCAGAGATTCAACTTGCTTCCTATTTGGTTTCGGAATAATCCCATTAGTCTGAATTCATTGATTTTTTTCTTCCATTCGTGAGCTGATTAAATCCAATACCAGCTCCTCCTCTGGCTGTAGGTTCTGAGAATTTGCCCTCGCCAAATACCTACAGGCCATACCGTATCAATTATTTGAAGAAGATAGGCTCCGTAATGTTTCAAACAATCATTTTGCTGAAATATCATCTTCCTATAAGTCAAGGACATGCACGATTAGTTAGGTATAATAGTATATCATGATATTTAACTGTTCTCAAATTATATCGATGGTTTATGTTATCCTAACCTCTATCAAGAGCCTATTATAAGGTATCTGCTGAATATCATTTGTATATTGACGAGGGAGAATGTACTGAGAATCCGATATCAGAGGCGGATCTAGATTGGCAGCTGAGAGGGGGGTAAAAAGTATCGATGGTCAATTATCATAACGCAACTGAACCCTTTTGAAGGGGGCTAAACTGAACTCCTTTCTATATTTGAAAGCCCATTTGGGCGATGATTCCTGTCGAAAATTGAAAACTAGGTATAACATCCTACAGAAACTAGCTGGTCCTATCTTTTTTTTGTCTGCTGCTGAATATGATTGCCTTGTTTGGCTCAATCAACAGTGCTCGTGTGGAAAAACTATATGCTACTTAATTTTTCTATGAGAATTATTCTAAAAAATCTTTTCGCCATTCATATCTACTGCTGCTAATATCTGACGAACTAATCACTCCCATTACAGAAATACTGTGCGAGAAGGTAGCACTTCACTCTTCCAATAAACCATCGTAATACCGTCATAAAATGTCATTGAATATATTCATTAAAGAGGCTGCGGTCCCTAATCGTGAACTTTTTCCAATGAAATGTATGAACATGCAATAAGAAAAAAATTAATTTCTATAGATGTCAAGGCTGCTTTCCTATCGCCCATTAATTCACCATTCGCTTATTATTGTACTGAATATGTTCATCTGTTATGCAAGTATCGAAGAAGAAATCTCATGACTGAGGTTAACTGCTGAAGATGAGCACCATCGGAATGTCGGAATGATGCGAGTTGCTGGGATGGTCCAATTCGTTTATAGAATACGAGATTTCCATACAATAATGATCATGGACATTTTCTAAGTTATGTCGATGCTTTTCAGGTCTGATTTGGAATTTTGTTTTCGAAAAATCTAGAACAGAATTATTCTGTAATGGCACAAGAAAGAGATATTTATGTCAAATGCGATTAGAACCCGCTCAATTTTATCATATTTTCTTGAAAATTTCCTTCAGTTGCCTATTTCGGATTTAAAATCTGCGCAAAAAAATTAACGCACATTCTGAAAATCTCAATTTTAAGGAAAGTTAACTCTACATTGACTTATTTTTTATGTTCTCTCGGGAAGGTTTTTAACGAAACAAGACACATTAAATGCAAGAAAAATTCAGGATTTCACCGAATCTTATGTGAAAGAAGAGAAATGAACAATTTTCAAAATACTGAAATGCTGATAAGTGATTTAATACTTGGTATTTCCACCCCTTGCGTTAATTACAGCTCGGCAACGACGGTTCATACTCAAAATGAGTGATCTTAAAATATTCTGATCTAATCATTCCCAGATTTCTCCGAGTTGGTTTCCTAAATCATTAAGGGTAGCTGGATGATTTTCTTCTCAGCCTTCTATTGAGGTTGTCCCAAACCTGATCAATCGGATTGAGATCTGGACTTCTTGCTGGCCATTCCATTCGAGAGACTTCAACCTCTTCAAGGTACTCCTGAACGATGCGCGCACGATGGGGTCTGGCATTATCGTCAATGAAAATGAAATTTTCACCAATGTATGGGGCAAATGGCACTACATGCTCTTCTAAAATGTTGCTTATATACTTATCAGCATTCATAGTTCCATTATCAAAGACCACTAGGTCTGTGCGAGTTGACCACTAGGTCTGTGCGAGCAGTCAAAGATATTCCACCCCATACCATAATCGATCCTCCCCCGAAACCAGTAGTATTCAGGAAATTGCACTGAGCATATCTTTCATGTGGACGTCTGTATACAAGGGAACGTCGATCACAATGGTAGAGGCAGAATCTAGACTCATCTGTGAAGAGAACTCTTTCCCAATCGACCTCTTCCCAATGGATATGCTCTCTTGCAAAATCCAAACGCGCCCTTCGATGGGTTGGAGTAAGAGCTTGGCCTCTTGCCGCGACACGAGGCCTTAAATCATATTCTCTGAGGCGATTTCTTATTGTCTGAGTGCTAATTTGCACCTCATGAGTTTGCTCAAGTTGATTTTGAAGGGGGCGAGCGGTTGCAAACCGTTGTCTCAACGTTCTTGAATGGCAGTTGTTACCCGTGGTCTACCCTGTCCTGGTCTTCGGACATTCATAGCTGTCTCCCTGAAAAACTATTGATCACTAGAATTGATCGAGAACAACTGATTTTAGAATGGAGCCAATACATTCAAAATCTGATAATATCATCTTTTTTTATTCCTGCTGGGAGAAAACATCTGTATTGAAGAAAAACGTTGAAAGTGGATAACATATGCCTGCATAATTCTGATAAAAATAATTATCATTGAGAACACCTCCAGTTGTAGAATAAATTTGAGATTTCCATAATGTGCGTTAATTTTTTTGCGCAGTGTATAATAAAAATCGTGTTTTGTTCTATTAGGAGTGGAAGTGATATTTTTTGTGGAGAGACTGAATGTTTGACAATTCCTGGCAAGCTGGAAAATGTGCTTTCGCTCCAATTGAAACAAAGCATTTTATTCGTAAACGAAATTAAACGCTATAATTAGGGAATAAAGTTCAACCTTTTGAACTTGAGTTATTGAAGTCTTCACAGAATGAGAGTGTTTATTTGAAATGCCGCATTATACAGGGTGTTTTACTGGAAAATCATACAGAGTGGCCCACCCAATACGGTCAGTTTCGAAATTCTAAAGGGTTGGCCAATAAGAAGTGTTATTTCATTATGAAAAGGAAGATATGCCTTTAATAATGGGAAATCATATCAGCCAAATGACCACCACGACTACAGGAGCATATTATTTTCATGAAAATTTCCATAACCAAATCGCAAAGTGACTGCCCTATGTCTTTGAGGTCTTGAATCGAAGCTGGGCCCGAAGGAAGAAGACACAAGGTGTTAAAATACAAGATCTAAGTGGCCAATTGTGATTACCTCTTCGAGAGAAAACATGGTCCGGATCTCTGAATCATTTTCATGCATTTCATGGACCCAATCAGCAAAGACACGACGTTGTTGATGATCAGCCGGCTTGAGTCCTTATGTTGACTGAACCTTATAAGCCTTAAGACCCAAATCTTTATGCAGAATACGGTGTAATGACGTTTGTGGAATGCCCTTTTCCTAAGAACGACGTGGAATGGACAAACCTGGGTTTTCTCCAATACTACAGCTACAGCAGCAATATTCTCGGCTGTTTTTGAGCGACGTGCACGGGTTTCATTCTCAACATCTCTAACTTATCCCAACAGCTCAAATTTATCCACTAATTTCTGTATTGCGGTTCGACAAGGTGCTTCATGGCAACTCAAAAATGTTCGAGTTTTACGAACCGCCTTTGCCAAATTTTCACAATTTTCATAGTGAATTTCAATAATTTCAATGCGTTGTTGACTTGTGTATCGTTCCTTCTTCATTGATGGCGTAGTTTCTACTTGTCAAATGATTAAAAATGACAGCTTCAAAAGTGACATCTACCAAAATAGAGAGCATTCAAAATAACACCTTGGAAAATCCTTTATTTATTGATATGCTAAAAATATCGATTCGTTTTGTTCGTTGTTTAAAAGGGGGCATATTGTGATGAGACCTCCTGAAAAAGAATTCTTCACAAAGGGTGGCAATCCATGTTGAATTTTGAACAGGGGATGTACACTCCGGTAAACCGTTTGAAAGGTTTTTGAATTCCCTGCACGAAAATATTAATTTTGCGACAATTTTTCTCCTGGAGGAAACTCTCCTCCTCCGAAGAAACAAATTGTTGGCTTTCATATAATGATAATGTATCACATGCCTTATCCAAAAATTCTACAGGGATTGCTAAAGCTCTCAAATGATGATTTTACTTCCGAAGGAAATAACCCCAAAAAATCCAGAGATAATTTTTTTATCTTCCACAGAGAAATGAGTCACTTTATTCCTAAGATATTTCGAAAAAAATTCTTCGACTAAATTATATTAACTTATTCTTCAGAGTGAAAAAAGATCGCAGAAAAATAGCTTGCATTAACGAATAGCCTTTGCAGGCCCATTATTCTTCGAACTGGACAAAAAACGGGCAATTTCTTCATCAATTTCTGCAATTAACAATGCTTTTCCGAGTCACCGAACTCACCGAGAAGTAATCTATCCATAAAATCGAAGTCGACGGAAATTTGATTTTTCATGTCTATTCCCAAACCACTCATTACGGATGTGTATTATCCACATAAGTGTTTTCCCACTTAAATCAGTTGACTTGATTATCTAACTTCGGTCCATTTGATGGTAATTTTATGTACAGGGTGTCCCAAATTCGATGATCACTGAGAGCATCTCGAGAACCTTAAGGGTTAGAGAAAAAATGTTCAAGGACTCCCGATCTCTTTTTTCAAAATAATCAATTGCCAGCAAACAGATCCGAGATATCTGAATTGATTCTCGAGTTACAGGGCGTTTCTGAAAAATTGCTGTTTCAAATATTTCGCTATATCTCGTTTTCTGTTGGAGATATCACGAAATTTCCAGGAAGTTTTCTTTTGTAATTTCTATTACCTATACGCTGCTTGCATCTGATCCGGAAAATTATTCGCCGTTCGAGTGCTAGAGAGAAAAAGTTGTGTTTTTTAAATGAGACACCCTAAATTTTTCATCATTGCTTCTTAGCCGCAGATTCACCGAGTATCATTCTGTAACCGGTTTTTCGAAAATTGGATCCGTTTCAGAGATATTGAATTTTTCGTCTTCACTTGAATTGGGACAGCCTGTATATGAAGATTTTTCTTTTATTTGGAGTTATTTTATTTTAATTTTTCGTCTAGTTTGTTCTTTTGAATACACTGATCTTCTTGAATGAAAGAGATATCATAGAAGAATACGATATTTCCTGAAAATTTCGATTTTATGAAATGAAAAACTTCATTTGTAAATAAATATATTCCATCTAATTCAAAATTTAATTTGTCTTGTGTGTAGTGAATAATTTTAACCAAATGATTATCTTGAAAAGAAGAAATCATCAGAAAAGTTATTGTAGTTTTTTTTCAGAAGTCATACCTATTAAAGTTTTTATTAAATTGATGTTAGTTTTTCATAGAATATAAAATTAGATATCTCCAAATAGAAGAAAAAACTCTATATACAGGCTTTCCCAATTCAAGTAAAAACGAAAAACTCAATATCTTTGAAACAGATCAGATTTTCGAAAAACTGGTTACAGGATGATACTCGGTGAATGTGCGGCTAAAAAGCAATGATGAAAAATATAGGGTGTCCCATTTAAAAAACACGAACTTTTCTCTCTAGCACTCGAACGGCGAATAATTTTCCGGATCAGATGCGAGCAGCGTATAGGCAATAGAAATTACAAAAGAAAACTATTTGGAATTTTCAGGATATCTCCAACAGAAAAAGGGATATGGCGAAATATTCGAAACAGCAATTTTTCAGAAACACCCTGTAACTGGAGAACCAATTCAGATATCTGGTATCTGTTTGCTGGCAATTGATTATTTTGAAAAAAGAGATCGGGAGTCCTTGAACATTTTTTCTCTAACCCTTATGGTTCTCGAGATGCTCTCAGTGATCATCGAATTTTGGACACCCTGTCCTGAAAGGTATACAAGGTGTTCCTAAATTGTAGGTTCAAAATGGAAATGTCACCGTTTCAAAGTTTTTTCTGATTATATCTGCATTTCACGAGATATATTCGACTGAAATTTAGCATAGATATCACAATTTAGAGTATACACCATGTGGCATACCATTATCGATTGCATATCTAAAGGGTGATATTTTTTCATCACTATCTCCTGTTCTCCTCCGGAACTTAGTTCGAGAAATTGTTCGAAGAAGCTTGTTTATACTAAAGGTTATGGCCTCTTGTTGTTTTGTCGTATTCGCTACGGATTTCGAGAAACAAATTTTGAACGAATCCTCAGAAAAATCGGAATTGCCATAAAAATCCAGTTGAGATAAAAAGAAATCTAGACTTTTCACTTTTTCTGGTTATGCGCATGAATTGGAATTTCATTCCAGAAAATAAAGAATTTAATGAAAGATAAAAACATGAATATCGTATTTTACAATTTATTTATCAAAGTATGTACAACATATAAACAGAATTCAATTCCTCAAAAAGAATCGCGAATGGCTGATTACATAAATATTCGTCAGTTTCTTCATATTTCAACATGAACAGGACTATCAGATTCGAATGTTCCAACAGAAGGAATACATTCTCGTAAATACAGGAAGATTTTTTTGAGTTGAAACATTGAAGATGATGTAGATACTAAATAATAAATCACTGGTTGTGGTTGCATGAATTACTTGAATTTGTGTCATAGTCATGTCATTTTGCTTTGAATCTTTCAGTTTGCAGCCAGGTCAGATTTACTTGGGGATGTGATCACCTTGGGGTTGGAAACCATTTTCGTCAGCAATGTAGATGACGGTGTAGGTCTTTCCATCAGCACCAACATAAGAGTATTGTCCTCTAACTGAGATGGATTCGTTTTCTGTTCCTGGGTTCACGAGAGATCCTTGTTCCTGCTGGCTGATACCGTTGCTTGTTTCGTAGCTGTTGAATCAAAGAAAATTGTCGCAAACCAATTCATCATACTATTATACTTATTGAAGTGACGGAAGTGATAAGATTATCTGATTCGTCAAGATTTACGATATCACATAGGTTACCTAAATTTTTAACGATTTATGATATATTCTCCTGATAGATGATTTGATATATTATTATTTGAGCTATTTCCATTATCTATCATATTTTTTTTTCGATGCAAATTAAAATATCGTTATGTGAAATATAACGAATTTAAAAAGCAATTTTTGTTCGAAGAATATTTGTGAATCACGACTAAAGTATTTCTTGCAATCAAAAGTATTGTATGGAGTCTAATTCAAGAGTGTCGATTTTATGGTAGTAAAAAAATTATGGATTATGCAACAATAAAATTATATGTTTACTGAACAAATCGACAATGACTAATTTGAGAGTCCATAAATCTTTGAAATCATAGGATAATTAAGCACAAACTGAGTTAGAAATTAATTGATGGGACGAGTCGTGTAAAAAGTTTAGATTAGTTCTTCATTGAGTAGATAGTCCCATGGAATCGTGAGTGCATTTAATTATGAGGATAATAAAGCCACATCAGTAATGATGAAGACGGTTATAGGGAATTGAAAAAAAAATGAATAAAATTATAATTTCCTGACTGAAAGTAAATGGACATGTTCATTCCGAATCAATAATTTTTGTTGATTTCAGGAGGATTTGGAGAGAAAAAACTGAAAATTGATTGATGCATTGGAGGATCTCAGATGTAGCGGTATTTTTCAATAATTCATGATCTTTTTTTAATGAAAAAACAACTTTTTTGAGAGAACTAGGTGGAACTCAGTGGTCTGGAATTCGCGGTCAAATTTAATTCCGTCCGTTCGAAAGAATCTCTGAATGCTCCGGCTATGCTGCCCCGATCTTTCTTCTTGGAATTTTATTTTCCTGCTGTATCAGAAACTCATCATTTCGATTTGAAATTTGTATTGGGTGGAATTACTCGAAGATCGTGTGAATTTGGCGGATTGAATACGTAAAATAAGGACTCACTACGATTCTGAACAAGCTTTCAAAGGCTTCATATTTTACATTATTTCGTGATAAGAATATCTCATTTTCAGAAAGTTTTCATATATAACCTGATAGCATTATATTTAAAAGTGGAATCAAAGGAAATATGGACCAAGTGAATCATTTTCATCAGAATGATGAAATGCTAATTATTCTGATTTTTTGGCTAGAAGACCATAAATTACAAAATTCGTGAGAAACTCAGATCTAACAAAAATATTCATGATTTTTTTGCTTGATGATTTGAAGGTAAATGTATTCGAAATGGTGGGCATTTTTCGGTTTAGAAGGAAAAATTCGATTGGAGATTCATATGTATGGAAGTAAAAATTAAATACATTCTTCTCTTGCGTTTTCTTGTCGTGTAAATATTGAAAATAATATGGAAAAATTTAATTCTTGGAAGATGAATGATTTGTTGTTTTGTTTCGAAGATACCACAGTGAATTATCTGCCGATAACATTCTACATGTAACAATGCTGGTCTTTTTAAGTGAGAACGTGGTAATTTGGTAAATGACTGTAATTTTTGAATTTTAAACTAAAAATGGTCTGAAACAACCAGGTTGAACTTGCTAATGAAAAACTCCATTTAGTTCATCAATGGACAAAATCAGTCCAAATGTTTCAGACATATAGCCAACTAAATGTTTTAATGATAAAAATTCGAAAAATATCGAATTGAAACTCAGTTCTCAGTTGGAAAATATCAATTCGAAGGCGTATTGAAGATTTTCTTTCATTTGAAAATCAAGCAGCGTTTGACGAGTTGAGTAATTTAGTAAGTGAATGTGTGACCGCTCTGACTGAGGAATCGGAAGAGCTCGAAAGTTTCGAATTTTTCATAAGTTTTGATTTCAATTCTTCAGCATAAATCTTTAAGGCAGGAAACTCACACAAAGTCGTATCCGTCAATTCCAATGTTGTTTGAGTCGTATCTAGTGACAACAGCATCTCTGTCAGCTTGGTTTTGTGGTGCAGCATAAGCTAAAGCCAAAACGGCGAAGAGGGCTACGATCTGAAATCAAAAACATCATTGATGAGGTTAGAATAAATAATTTCCAAAAAATTATTGGGAATTGTTGAAATATCCTATCCGAATTTTGTCAGGAATTTCATTTTTTCTATTCAGTAGAATTTTTTCTTGAAACACTTGTTATTCCAATAAATATCCAATTGAACTTGGTCGATTCACAACACTGATCACTGTTTACAGGATGTTTTCGGGCGTGAGAAAAAGTAATATTTAAGTTTCCTCACCATTTTCATGTTGAAAGTGGTGTTGAGAGATGTTTCGATGTGAACTGAAGAAGATCATCCCATTGTATCCTTTTATATCTAATCGCTGCCTGCAATTTTTAGGTATTACACTGTGCACTATCTCCCCGAGGCATGTCTTTGCTGACATTTCCACTACCAAGTACCCATCTTGGATATTTCGGTATATGGTTAGATTCAGATACTCACGCTGTTCATACTCTTCGAATTTCGTTATTTCTAGTCGGACCGTTTGATCTTTAAGGTTGAGATGGATTTTGTTCTTTTGATAATAATTTCTATGACGATAGCGTCATCGTATCCTTCATTTGAATAATTTGATCATGACTTAGATTTCGTATGGATGGTTTTGGGATATTATTAAGCTGTCTGAGTTGAGAATTTCCTAGTATTTGATTAATACCTGTCTGAAACTATTCGCTGCATGAATTTTTCAGTGGGAAATTGAACGACTTATCCAAATTCTTTAAACAGATCCAATTCAAAAAGCTTCTAATTCATGATTGACAAATTATTTTCGAGTGACACAGTTTCAAATTTTATAGGAGTTAGTGAAGCACATTTGAGCACGATTGAATTTCGAAAAATTTTCAATTCATTCTTAGGAATCTTATCGCCGTAAGAAATATTCATTAATTCTTGATAAATAATTTAATATGGACTGAAAGAAGTTTCAACAACCAATGGAAGATATATACCTAAAATTGCAAAAGTAGCATTATACAGGGTGTTTCTGAGTTGATGCCGAAGATTGCAAAGGCTGATTCCTTGTTCAAAATAAAGGGTCGTTTGTTTTATAAATGTTGGGTTAAAAGTCAAACGTTGGGGAGAAATCGTGGTTCAAATATGGCGGAAAAATGAAATTTGAAGAAAAACTTTCGCAACGACTCGAATAAAATTAAATTCAGATAGCCAGATTAGGTTAGAAACTTTTTCAATTTTCTATTTTTCTCGAAAAAGTACCGTTTTGAAATAAAAAAATTATATGTAAATTATTACGTGTCCGGAAACGGCAATTTATTCGAGAACTGATTTCCATTTTATTTTTGTATTTCAAAACAGTACATTTTACGATAAAAATACAAGAGACGAAAAAGTTTCTAACTGAATCAGGCTATGCAAATTTAATTCTATATTGAGTTGTGAATTATGGTTTATTAAGCTTCATTTGACGGAGACAGAATATCAATAGAATACTCCAATTTTTCTGAGCAGAAAATGATATCTTATTTCTAATCAAAACGTCGAAAATTTGTTCATCATAATAATTATTTAATTGTTGTGAAAATAAATATTTCAAAGAAAAAAATATTCAGCTTTTGTGGACAAAGATGAATGTTCTACTCGAATATCATGGGTATTATTCACTTGGATGACTTCGTCTCGTATAAGTTAAACGTCATAGTATACTTATTGTTGAATAATGTACTATTCTGAATTCTGAGTGGCGTTTGTATCCTAATCCCAATAAAACAGAGGTTCCTTGTTGTCATTTGATAAATAGTCAAAAATCTAGAAAATTTAGTGCAATATTCGGTAAATCTTTGTCGAAACATGATTTCAATACATAATATCATAAGGTGGATTCCACTGTGATTTCAAAGCCCATTTTGTCATTTGGTTTTTTACATCGTTTCATTTTGTCAATTATTCAACCCACTGTACATGATGAAAAACTGAAATTTTCGTGAATTGGTGAAATATTTCGAAAATCTGAATGACATCTGGAATATCATATGCTTCAGATAGCCATCTTTCTCAATATCGATCAATTATTTATTTTTGCGGATTATATAACATTTCGAGTGTGACTGCTGAAATGTCTCTCTTCTGAGATGGTATTATCCGCAAGGCTTGAGAAATTTCTTACTTCACCAAGTAATTATGAAGGTGTCTCCCTAGTTAACACCTTTTTTTCATGCAATTCTAAGTAATAAAACAAATACATAGATGTATTTAGGGCATTTGGCTTAAATCCTTCAGTCTATCAAAGTGATATTTTTCTTCGATTCTCATATTTGAGATTGCAATATATTACAATTAATTAATCAGTTCATCTGAAAGATTTTGATCTAGCCTTCGGATCAAACAAAGAAGCTGATCATCGGAAATAATTTCCAAGGAATTTCGTTCCATGAGTTTTCAGACAAAATTGGAAAACTTCTGAAAAGGCAACATCTTACCAGTGTATAAAACAACTAAAGCACGTCTCAAGAAGTGCCAATTGCAAAATGATGCCATTTCCTCAAGCTGGTAATTATTGAATACCTTGCGACTGTAGAAAAGTTCACATTGGGACTAAAAGAAGAGCATTCAAATCGTATCAAGGGACACGAACGTTATTGTCGACTGAATCAACATAGAAGTTTGCACTCGCAGAGCATGTTTTGATGAACAGACCAATTATTTCGTTTGCTTCAACAGAAATCATGCAATAATATGGGATTAATCAAAATCATGAACCCACGCTCTTCCATTATGTGCAAAAAGTTATCTTTGAAGAAGTACGGTCCAATGATGCCACTAGCCCATAAACCACACCAAACAGTTACTTTTTCTGGATGCATTGGTAGATCTTGCAATGCTTCTGGCTGATCTTCACCCCAAAAGCGACAATTCTGCTTATGTACGTATCCCTTGAGCCAAAAATGAGCTTCGTCGCTGAACACAATTTTTTGATAAAAAAGTGCATCTTCCGCCTACTTTTCGATAGCCTAAGCGTGCGCACGTATTAATAGAGCCCCTAAATCTACCTATTAAATAGTTATCCTTATTGGTAGATCTCTGCAAATCGGGTGATTTTATGGGCGGAAATTAAGAGTTTGATAAATTTTCCTGAAGAAATGAAAAAATGATGGAAAACATGAATACCAAGCTACGAGGATGTATTGATATCTAGTTAGCCTAGACCAGTTCCATGCATAAACAAAATATTGCGATACCATATTAACTTATTAGAAGTGTCAGTGTAGAGTTCGACGTTAAAAAAGTAAATCAGAGTTACGCAATGAATTGAAAAAAAAAGAGGTTCACCGAAATTGTAAAAATCGAAAAATTGGAGTATCGAGCCATCATCAAGTACCTGTATTTAAAAGGGTTAAGAGGTAAGCAGATTTACGAAGATATGCTTAATACCCTTGGTGATCAATGTCCTTCGTATGCGACCGTGAAACATTCGACTGCAAGCTTCAAAAGAGGTAAATGTTCCATTGAAGATGATGACCGATCGGGAAGGCCAGTTTCTGTTTCAGTCCCCGAAAATATCGATGCAGTTCATGACATGATTTTATCAGACCGTCGAATTGGGCTGAAGCGGATATATGAAGCACTGAAGATTTCATACGAACGCGTTCAACATATAGTTCACGTCAATTTGGACATAAGAAAAATTTCAGCAAAATGGATCCCCAAATGTTTGAATATTGACCAAAAGCGTGCAAGGGTAGAAGAATCGCGTTCGATCTGTGCTCGATTTGAAAACGATGAAGACTTCAAACCGAATTGTTACTATGGATGAGACTTGGGTAGGTACATTTCTACGATCCAGAAACAAAGCAACAATCGACGCTCTGGTTCTCCAAGACCTAAAAAGTTTCGTGTCCAAAAATCTGCTGGAAAAGTTCTTGCTGCAGGTTTTTGGGATTGCCATGGAGTAATCATGATTTATTTTTTGGATAAGGGTAGAACAATAGCTGGAGATTACTATTCGACATTACTGACCACTCTACGGGAAAAAATCGAAAAGAAAAGACGCGGAAAGCTATCCAAAGGTATTTTGTTTTTACAGGACAACGCCCCAGTACACAAAGCTCATGTTGCCATGCGAAAAATTCGTGATTTAGGGTTAGAATTACTAGAACATCCCCCTTATTCACCAGATTTGGCTCCGTCCAACTATCATCTCTTTCCTCAACTGAAAAAAAGTTTGAAAGGTCGTAAATTTTCTTCCAATGAGGAGGTAATGAAAGCTATGGAGGACTGGTTTGCAGAGCAAGAAGAAACATTGTTTTGAAAGGTCCAGAGACGTTGCAGGTTCGCTGTAATGAATGTATTCAATTAAGAGGAGAATATTTTGAGTTATAAAATATTTTAACATTGAAATTTTGTTTGGTTCTATAAATAGTGGGCTAAGAATTTTTCAATATATCGTCGTACAAGCAACTGTTACAATAAATCAAAGTACAGATAAGTCTCCAGGTGAATAGGTTCTAGAGAACGATGAGTTCTTTCAAATTTTCTCACATCTTTTCTTGCTCAAACGATTAAATGATCTAAATGATATGGGAGGCGAAGAAATATATCTCTTTATCTCAACCACAATCTGCAAACGCACCTTTAGGAAAGCCCAAAAACTCGAATGTGCATTCGAAATGGTAGACTCAATCACGTATTCCTCGAACTCTTGCATGCAATGGATGATTCATATTTCCAGGTTGTTGGAGAAATTTATTCGCTATTCTTGGTACGTCAAATCGTCATACTTGAATTGAATGACCCTAGTTCATTGCAAAACTAAACGGTTGGAGATCATAACTCACATATGATGTTGGGTCAATTAAAATTGTCCTATTATGCAACATACACCTTGGGAGTGTTCGATTCGATTCAAAGATGAAACAATGGTGGTTCGATGGATTATTGCGACAAAAATAATGCATCCGAATATTTGTTTGTACTTCATTTCGATATACTTACGAGGATATATTGAAAAATTCTTAGCCTACTATAGAACCAAATAAAATTTCAATGTCAAAATATTTTAATACTCAAAATATTCTCCTCTTAATTGAATACATTTATTACAGCGAACCTGCAACGTCTCTAGACCTTTAAAAAAAAAATGCTTCTTCTTGCTCTGCAAACCAGTCCTCCACAGCTTTTATTACCTCCTCGTTGGAAGAAAATTTACGACTTTTCAAACTTTTTTTCAGTTGAAGAAAGAGATGATAGTCTGACTGAGTCAAATCTGGTGAATAAGAGGGGTGTTCTAGTAATTCTAACCTAAATCACTTTTTGCATGGCAACATGAGATTTGTGTACTGAGGCGTTGTCCTGTAAAAACAAAATATCTTTGAATAGCTTTCCGCGTCTTTTCTCTTTAAGTTTTTCCCGTAGAGTGGTCTAAATGTTGAATAGTAATCTCCAGTTATTGTTCTACCCTTATCCAAAAAATTAATCATGATTACTCCATGGCAATCCCAAAAAACTGAAGCAAGAACTTTTTCAGCAGATTTTTGGACACGAAACTTCTTAGGTCTTGGAGTACCAGAGTTTCGCCATTCCATCGATTGTTGCTTTGTTTCTGGATCGTAGAAATGTACCCAAGTCTCATCCATAGTAACAATTCGGTTTAAGAAGTCTACATCGTTTTCAAATCGAGCACAGATCGAACGCGATGCTTCTACCCTTGCACGCTTTCGATCAACATTCAAACATTTGGGGATCCATTTTGCAGAAATTTTTCTCATGTCCAAATTGACGTGACGTATATGATGAACGCATTCGTATAAAATCTTCAGTGCTTCAGATATCCGTTTCAGCCCAATTCGACGGTCTGATAAAATCTTGTCATGAACTGCATCGATATTTTCGGGGACTGACACAGAAACTGGCCTTCCCGATCGGTCATCATCTTCAATGGAAAATTTACCTCTTTTGAAGCTTGCAGTCCAATTTTTCACGGTCGCAAACGAAGGACATTGATCACCAAGGGTAATGAGCATATCTTCGTTAATCTGCTTACCTCTTGACCCTTTTAAATACAGATACTTGATGATGGCTCGATACTCCAATTTTTCGAATTTTACAATTTCGGTGGACACCTTTTTTTTAAATTTATTGATTTACTTTTTTGACGTCGAAGTCTACATTGACACTTCTAATAAGTTATTGTATGTATTGTATGGTATCGTAATATTTTGTTTATGCATGGA
Organism: Adalia decempunctata; assembly: GCA_951802165.1. NCBI lineage: Eukaryota > Metazoa > Arthropoda > Insecta > Coleoptera > Coccinellidae > Adalia > Adalia decempunctata. Next base: position 22,318,234 of record OX637696.1, on the reverse strand, counting down.
ATTGGTCTAGGATAACTAGATATACATACATCCTCGTGGTATTCGGATTGTGCTATCTAGCAATTGACCGATTCTTCGCTTTCTTCGATCATAATCTTTAGAATCCTTGTGCGTATAATGTCATATTCAATTCAGGTTTTTGAAACCAAAGTTATAAATGAAGGTTGGCAGATCTAATTGACATTATCACGCCGATCCTTAAAACAGGGGGAGAACAACTATTTCCATAGGCGGATATATCCACCTGGACTGTTTTATCTGGGCCACCCTGTATACGTCATTAAAATAACGATAGGGAAATTAAATCAATGAAGGTACCAGTAGTGGAGATGATTTAACTGTTAAAACAAACACCAGTATCTTCAGTTGTCTTGTGTAAAGGATAATTTATTTCAGCCTTCCAACTTATCTGTTACCTTTGTCATAACACCCATAAATAAGCCTTCTTGAACATCTGAGCTATATATTACGACACTGGTCCATATGAGAAGCAAAGAGAAACCACATACAACCGCCGAAGAATCGATATCTGTAATGTGAACACAAATAATGTTCAACATTCGACATTTGGATGCTTGATGAGTTGAAGTCAATTTATTATGTTGTATAACTAGATGAACGACTGTTGTTTGTAATACAATTATCATTCAATCTATATTCGTGTAATTAGGCATCAAAATATATTAGATTTTCGTGTACCACTTATTTTATTACTGAATGCGAAACATCTTCCTAATTCACGTTAAGCATATAGCATGAAGCATTGTACAATATGAGTAATATGACACAACAAAAATGTTCGCTATAAACTTGCTACCTACACCAATCATGTTCTAATACAGGGTCATCCAATAGTGCGTTCTTCGTTCTTAGCTGCCGAACCAAAAATCGTAGAGATTTCTATCGAAAATAGGTTTATAAAGGGAGTTACAATAAAGCCCGCAACGGACGGCGAGCGATAATATAATATATATTATAGCTTTGCATTGACATATGTCATTTTAGTATGGAAAAATATCGTAATATATCGCTTGGATGAAAATATATTTATATTTTTCTATACTAAAATGACATATGTCAATGCAAAGCTATAATATATATTATATTATCGCTCGCCGTCCGTTGCGGGCTTTAAGGCTGGTTCGGACTAGGCCAGTATTTTAGTCGAGTGGAGAGTCGATTCGCCCACTGACTACTCTACCACAGTATCAAAGACTCTTAAACAGTATAAGGAAGTAGGTACATCATCCTGTGACTCTACTCGACTCGATTGCTGGCGTTCTCAAACGGGAAATTACAAAATCATTCGCTACTCGACTAATCTACTGGCCTAGTCCGAACAAGCCCTTAGAGCGCAATATTTTATCTGCGTCCCATGTTTGACCGTCATAATGTCACAGATCGAAAGTGACAGATGGGAGTAATTACACGGTAGAAAAACGCGTCCTGATTATGTTTCTTGCGCATCCTTTGGGAGCTATAGATCTTGGCGACATGCGGTTTCAGCAGGATGGTGCCACGTCTCCTGCCCCCCATGAAAAATTAACTATCTTGCACAGTTTTGCTCTTGGTCGTGTCATTTTCCGATTTGGTGACCAGAATTGACCTCCACACTCTTTTTAACGCCTTTAGACTTGTGTGCTGTTATCTGTAGTCAGAGTATTATGCCAATGAGCCTCCATGGAAGCATGGAAGCATTCAAAGTCGAAACTAGACGCTGTATCAATGAAATACCACCACATGTATTCAAAAACTATATTGAAATTTCGTGAAAAGGGTATCTATTATCTACGCATGCATATGACAGCAAAGCCGTGGCAGCCATTAACCAAAAATTTTGTTCCATACATAATTCCCAAATGTAAATTTTCTGAATCAATTAATATTTCCATACTTTGCTGCATATCAAGAAATCATTTTCCAATGTATCTACAAATGGGTGATTTTCTGAATGGATTGTCTTGTACCTATATTTCCATGTAGTTCCAATGACCTTCTCCATATCTATTGAAATGCAAACTTCTTGAAATTTTTTTCTAACGGTACCATCTCATTCAGAGAAAACTGGAAGAAATTAAGCGCACAGCACTCCGCTTAAATACCTAAAACAGTTTCAAAACAAGACGTTACACGAATGTGAAAGAAATTCTTGGTAACTGAAAGCTTCATAGCGTCATCATAACAAAAAAATTAATCTGCCATACAAAGGCGATGTTATTGATAAATTATGAATTTGAAATTGATTTTTTTCGATTTTGTCGAATTTTTCCAATGTTTTGCAGAGAATTGACTGCTTTACGTTTTTGGCAAAGTATTCTTGGGGCTATTTCCACTCCTGCGTCTGGCAAATAGAAATATGCCATCGCAACAATTTTATTTGCAAATGAACAGATAAGTAATGAATTCAAAAAATGATCCACTTCAAGGAACCTGCAGTAAGAACTGTTATATTATAATCGCTACGAATTCATTTCTTGGAATCCCGAATTATGAAACATCCTACATGTTAGAAATCCTATGACGTTCAAAAAATGTTTCCCTTGAAATAAAAATTGACCTTTTCTTTCATTAGAAACAACTGGATATAAAACTGCTCTGTTAATACTCGTAATAATACATGCAATCACAATCCTCTCTCGCATATTGGAAGCTGTTGTTGGAACTTCATCATACACGATTCCCTTCATGTATCCCCACAAAAAAAATCTATTTTGGTGAGATCTGGTGATCTAGCAGGCCGTCTTGTTGGTCTGCCCCTACCAATCCATCTATTTGGAAACTGTTGGTCCAGTAAATCCCTCACAGGACGAGAATAATGAGCGGGTGCTCCATCATGCTGAAACCATATTTCATTCCGTATTTCCGTAGGTAACACTGCTAACATTCCGGAAAGAATGTTCTGAATGAAAGTAAAATATGCAGCTCCATCTAAATTTCCTTCGAAAAAATGAGGGCCTATCACCTGATTGCCGATTACTGCTCCCCAGACATTCAATGACCACCTGTGTTGATTGTCTATTTCCCTTATAATACTTGGATTGCTTCATCACTGAATAAAACAAATTCAAAAAATGTAGGGTTCTGTTCAATTCGAAAACTTGCCCAGTTACAGAAATTCAGACGGTTTTCAAAATCGCTATCGGTGAGCGCCTGATGCATCTGAATGTGGTAGGCATGATACTTATTTTTTTTTTTGAGGATTCTTCGAACTAAACGCTCACTTATACTGTAGGCTACACCAAGCTCCCTTTGGCTTGTGTGTGGATTTTCAGTTACATGCAGTAAAGCCTCGAGCTCCTTGTCCTCGTTAGTGGCCGATTTTATCCTGTCTTCTTTTTTATACTTGACATCTCCTGTCTCTACAAATCTGTTTAAAAGCCTCCGAAAACTTGATTCATATGGATGGATTCTTTCGGGATATTCTACAGCATAGGATCTACTGGCTAATAAACAGTTTGTGTGGCACTGCCCCAACATGAAAATCATATCAACCATTTCATCTTTAACAAAATTCATCTCAATTTATTGTATTCGGAAATAACTTTGAGCTCTGAATAACAATATTTTGATCGATAATAATAATCGATGTACTTCATAACAGTTTCTGTGGCACTGCTGCGACATATATGCACGATTTCATGAATAATCATTTTTTTGGATGCCGATAAAACTCTGTAATGTTACCAATAATACCTATGTATGTGTTACTTATTCGGACAAACATTATCATTCTCATGTTGAACTTCAAGGATTATGATTTTGGAAGGGTTTTAAAGTTTTTCAAAAATTGGTTATCAGTTTGGTTTCATTGTGTGACTCATTTGAAATATCCGTTAGTTATTATGTTCATTATTCCTGAAAGTTTTGGTAGAAATGTAATTTTTCGTGTCTGCTGGACACAGGAGTGAAAATTATCCTAAGGTTACTTCAGAAAAAATTTGAGGTTTTAAACTGTGTATATCATCATGAAAAAAATACAGGGTGTTACATTTGAAAAAATCGAGAAAAAACAATTTGAAATTCTTCATATTTGGACATTGATAACGGACACCCTGAATAAGAAAGGTTGATCATTTAGGAACGATGACTAGGCAAATTCTTAAGTTAAGAGAAATTCTGATCAAACTCATGTTTCTATCGCTTCTGTTTGCAGTTTTTTCTGAATAAGATCCGTACAGTACGAAAAATATCCCTAATATTTTGCGTCATGATAGAGTTATTGAAGAGCATTCAGAATATGCGAAAATATATGGGGTGTTCCATCTAAAAAAATCACTCATTTGTTCAATAATTTTATTTGGGAACACCCTGTATATTAGAAAATAATTTCCTGAGAGGCAGAATTAAAATTAAAAAGGAAATGCTTTTCAACTGAATTTCTAAAACGTCTGGTTTGGCAGCTATGAAAGCCTAACGCACATTAGACCAGTCCAACGATCTGTCACGATCAGCTGTTTAAAAATGGCTGCTGGGTCAAACAAATAACAATCCGAGGTTTTTCAGTTACGAGGTACGTGTTTCAGGGTAGTTTCTGTTGGTTTCTCAATTTTCAACTTCAATGTCTTCAATTATGCTATGTAAAATGATAGTTATAATAGAGTAGCACTATAGCAGAAATGTTTGCTATTTGTTTGACCCAGCAGCCATCTTGAAAAAAGGTGATCAGCTGTTTTGTTGGACTGGTCTATTGCAGGACCCTGTATATGTCATAAAATTATCTTTCAAATGAAAAAAATGGCTTCAATCTCAATTTTAATGTACTTTATTTCAATTGAAAGATCTATCACTCTGAAAAAACACCCGATAGGTACATTAGGGTATGACGATCGCAAAAGTACCCCCTTGGGGTTGAAAACTTAGTCCATATGAGCGCCCTTTTTGAAACAAAATCTCTATCTATCCTCGTCGAAATGTTGAACCAAGAATTTCAAACTACGTGGATTTACCAAGACTCCAAAGATGGCCGAGAAGCTTTGGAATCGAAAATTTAATATAATAATAATAATAATAATAAATCCATTTATTGTAAAGTCTCACAATATGGGACAACAAAAGGCCTCATTATCAGAGTTCCAGTAACCCGGACTCTGCTAGGGCCTCAATTTAAATAACAAAATTAAACATCATGAGCAACCAGTAACAAAAAATATCAATATTCTCATCATACAACAAAAAAAAATCTTATTTAGAATACAATAGAAAAAAAAAATAAAATATAATATAATCCGAGTAATAATCTCCTAACCTTTTCATTACGAATATGCAATTATCACACAATTAAACCAGTCGCAATCATAATCTGCAACTACAAAATAACGCCAGAAACTTTCCGCAGCAATACCACAATCCTCGTGCTCCATTCTTCCACATTGTGCCGGATCATCTTCTGCAGGAACATTAGAACGCCAGAGGATGGCGACCTTGCCGTCGGCGCTAATTGCTCGTCTTGAAAAATTCTTTAATATCGAGAGAAGGTTCACGCAAATCTTCACGGAGGAATCTTCAAAGGTTCCCATAAAAGGTATGTGACCAGATCCGGCTTTCAAAATTCAGGAGAATGAAATGCGTTACGCAAATGTGTCAGGTTATTTCATGTCAAAGATTTATCGGCTTATTGTGGCGCAGGCGGAATCGGTTTCCTCATTGGTATGTTGGATTTGAGAAACTTTTTGCCTTGTCAGAGTATTAATACCTAATCGATACCATGGATCGAGAAGAGCGTAACTTATAGAGAGTGTTATTCTGGTTATTGCCTGTTCATTATGACATTTCGAATTTTGGTCTTCTTGCAGCTGAATTTCGTGAAACAAAGGTAGGAGAAAAAGGGGTAATGGCGGTCAGTAAAGCTCTTTTTGGAATAAAACTCAAATTATAAATCACAGCTCTATTAGGAACATAAAATCACAATTCTGCATTAAAGGACTATTAATTGAGGTCAGAATAATAAGCTTTGGAGTTACGATTCATAAGTAATAACAAGTACCACTATTGCACTCACGTGAGGGCAATGGTAGTCATGATGTTGACAATGCTGATTAAATACACTGCGCAAAAAAATGAACGCACATTCTGAAAATCTCAATTTTAATGAAAGTTAACTCTACATTGACTTTATAACTTATTTTTTATGTTCTCTCGGGAAGGGTTTGAACGAAACAAGACACATTAAATGGAAAAAAATCAGGATTTCACCGAATCTTATGTGAAAGAAGAGAAATGAACAATTTTCATAATACTGAAATGCTGATAAGTGATTTAATACTTAGTATTTCCACCCCTTGCGTTAATAACAGCTCGGCAACGACGGTTCATACTCAAAATGAGTGATCTTAAAATGTTCTGATCTAATCCTTCCCAGATTTCTCCGAGTTGGATTCCTAAGTCATTAAGAGTAGCTGGATGATTTTCTGAACTTCTCAGCCTTCTATTGAGGTTGTCCCAAACCTGCTCAATCGGTACGATAGACTTCAACCTCTTCAAGGTACTCCTGAACGATGCGCGCACGATGGGGTCTGGCATTATCGTCCATAAAAATGAAATTTTCACCAATGTATGGGGCAAATGGCACTACATGCTCTTCAAGAATGTTCCTTATATACTTATCAGCATTCATAGCTCCATTATCAACGACCACTGGGTCTGTGCGAGTAGTCAAAGATATTCCACCCTATACCATAATCGATCCTCCCCCGGCCAGTGGTATTCAGGAAATTGCACTGAGCATATCTTTCATGTGGACGTCTGTATACAAGGGAACGTCGATCACAATGGTAGAGGCAGAATCTAGACTCATCTGTGAAGAGAACTCTTTCCCAATCGGCCTCTTCCCAATGGATATGCTCTCTCGCAAAATCCAAACGCGCCCTTCGATGGGCTGGGGTGAGAGCTGGGCCTCTTGCCGCGACACGAGGCCTTAAATCATATTCTCTGAGGCGATTTCTTATTGTCTGAGTGCTAATTTGCACCTCATGAGTTTGCTCAAGCTGATTTTGGAGGAGGCGAGCGGTTGCAAACCGTTGTCTCAACGAAGAAACTCTCAAGTAACGTTCTTGAATGGCAGTTGTTACCCGTGGTCTACCCTGTCCTGGGCTTCGGACATTCATATACCTGTCTCCCTGAATCGCTGCAACATTCTGGACACACTTGTATGGGAAACTCCAAACCTTTCTGCAATTCTTGTGTATTTCCACCCTTCTTCTCGCAAAACTACCGCTTGGGCACATTCCTCTTGGGTCAAATTGCGTGTTTCGCGTTGCATAGCGATCGAGTGTAGAAAATCAAACGAAAGAAAAACTATTGATCACTAGAATTGATCGAGAACAACTGATTTTAGAATGGAGCCAATACATTCAAAATCTGATAATATCATCTTTTTTTATTCCTGCTGGGATACATCTGTATTGAAGAAAAACGTTGAAAGTGGATAACATATGCATGCATAATTCTGATAAAAATAATTATCACTGAGAACACATTCAGTTGTAGAATAAATTTGGGATGTCCATAATGTGCGTTAATTTTTTTGCGCAGTGTACTTCTTACATGCGGAATCCAAACCAGAGCCAGCAAAATGAGTCCAAAGCCCACAGGAAGTGCATCGGAACCATACTTCGTTATTTCGGCCAAATTCCCCGCATATAAGACAAGGAGAGAGTTTTAACCCCGTCAGGAATTTTTATAGGGAAAGTGGGTAGTTTTGTAGTACAAATCAAATCCATGAATGGATTCAAATTTGTATGAACCTTCAGTTTGTGTTCTTATAAGTGAATATTCACAAAGTTACCGGTGCTTTTTCATGGAATTATAGTACCGATAAAACTTAATGAAACAGAGATAGATGTTCTATTTGATCGTATAATTTCTATTGACTCTTCCACTCATTCCATTTTTAGTGAAGAAGTTTCCGTTTCATCTCGAAAAAATTTTCAAGCCGGCAAAACTAACAAGTTGGTTTTCCTGCGACAAAATTTTTTTTCTACAAGCGTGCACTTTCATTCTCTTTCCCGCACGTATTTCAATTCGTAAAGAGTCACATTGCCAAACAGTGTGGGAAAAACCCCTGCTATTCCATTACCGCACGCAAATGCGTGTGGTAATGGATTAGCAAGGGCTTTTCTCGCACGCTTTTTCTAAAGAATAAACTGAATAATGATATATCTCTATGCCACCGACGACGTTACTATGGAAACGGCATGTGAATAAGAATTAATACATTGTCATTATTATATTATGAAATTGTGTTTAAATATAAATAATATCAATCGAATTCAATCAGTACGCTCCGGTAAAATGGATACTTCGGGATCTGATGATGGCCTGCCCGAAGAAATATAGCAGCTTCTTATGAAGCGAGTTTAAATTTGTTACCGGCCAAGTCGAAGATAAAATATGAGAAGCAATATTCAGAATTCATTGATTGGTGTAATTCCAAAAAGGTTCAACCGAGGAAGGAGGAAGTGTTTTCGGCGTATTTTTTGGAAATGTCCAAAATTTGGAGACCAAACACATTATGGTCCCGATATTCAATGATAAAGAGTGTTTGTAAACTGAAACAGGATTTGGATATTGGAAAATTCCATAAATTAACTGCCTTCATTAAACGACAGAATATAGGATTTCGTCCAAAAAAGGCCAAAACTTTTAATGAAGAGGAAATAACAAAATTCATGAGTGAGGCATCTGATGAAATTTACTTGATGATGAAGTTGGTAACAATTTTTGGATTAGCTGGTGCCTGCAGACGAGAGGAACTTACAAAACTCACCATCGACGATATAGATGATAAAGGAGACTTGATCATCGTCAATATTAAGGACTCCAAAAATCATTCACCAAGATCGTTTGTTATATCCCAAGACACCAATAATGGATATTTTCTGAACATATACAGAAAATATATGAATTTACGTCCAAAGGAAATACCTCATCGCCGAATTTTCATAAAGTATAATCGGGGAAAATGTAAGATTCAACCTGTCGGAATCAATACAATAGGAAAAATACCGTCCGAAATTGCAGCTTACTTACGCCTACAAAATCCGGAATTATACACAGGACACAGTTTTAGGCGCTCCTCGGCTACTTTCCTAGCCAATTGTGGAGAAGGTATCACAAATATTAAACGTTTAGGAGGATGGAAGTCAACTGCTGTTGCTGAGGGATACTTGGAAGAATTTATTAACCAGAAAAAAAAATGTCCACTAAAATTCTTAATTTGAATGGTTCTTCCTCTTCAAACTGTAATACAGAATCATTACCTTCCAAAGAGCCTTCGAACAATATGATGGCAAATATTCAACGTTTTGCTTCTTTCTCTTCAAACTGTAATACAGAATCATTATCTTCCAAGGAGCAGCTGACTTCGACCAATATGATGGCTTCTGCTATAAATTTGCATAACGCGACCAACTGCACGTTTACAATAAATATAACTAATAACTGAATATTTCTAATGAATATATTGATAATAATGGGAAGAAACAGAATGTACATAGATTCCTTATCAAAATTCATTTTTATGTGCTGTTAGTCTAGTTTTCTTTTCAATTAATAAAGAATTCATGAATATTATTACAGTTTAAATTTATTTCATAGGCTTGTAGTCTCTATGGACCGAAGGTCAACGATGAGAGTACAATGGTAACGACTTGTCAGAGACTTTTGTCATTCATGTGTATTTAGAATGATCAATTCACATTTGATCTGTGTGTTGAAATCGATCTCGTATAAGCGCTTGTAGAAAAAATATTGTTCCTAACTCGTGCGGAAAGTGTTTTTCCCGCACTCAACTGCTTACCCGAACTCCGCTTCGCGTCGTTCGGGTAACGGCAGTTTCGTGCGGGAAAATATCACTTTCCGCACTTGTTAGGAAAATAACTATGACGTTTCTCGAATTCATAGTTAGCATCGGAAATTAATATCATAGAGAGAACAAACAACGTTTAGTGGTTTAGTTAATTTATGATGAATTCTAATTTGCCAAATATAGCAATACGCGTCAAATGTGAAATTTGAGCAGCTAAAATTTCTCTCTTGTAATATTCAAGTTTGTTGCTTCTCGGAAATTTCGCCCATGACATTTTTTACAAAACCACTTGCCTGACGGCTCGTGGTTTTGATACAAATATCATTCGCGAAATTTCCGAGCAACAAACTTTCATATTACAATAGAGAAATTTTGCCGGCAAAATTCTATCTCAAGTGGTATTACATATGAAAAAAAAACAAACGATTATTATGAATGATTTTGAAGAAAAATTGTATCGCTGCATGCCATCTAATGGCGAGTAATTGTGGTGAATTTTCATTAATACTGTTTGTTGAAAAAAATATTTCCTTCAATTAAAATCATACGATCAATTAGAACACCTCTGTTTTATTTAATTTTATCGGTACCATAATTCCATGAAAAACACCCTGTTACTTTGTGAATATTCACTGATAAGAACACCAACTGCAAGTTCATACAAATTTGAATCCATCTGTATATTTTTGCTACAAAAATACCCACTACCGCTATTCAAATTCCTGATGGAGTTGCAACCGTCTCCAGTGGGTTGCTAGTAGAAACACGTTTTGTATGCCAGATCATGTCCCCCAGTGTAAGTGTTGTCACAAGTTCTGATTCGTTGTTGAGTTATTGAGTGCGGACACTTTTAAATGAGACACTGTTTCTGGATATAGATATAGAAAAGGGCTTTATTTGCTTGTTGTACTTGAAAATGAACTTTCTGCTCGAACTCAAAGTATCGTATCTTATAATAAAGGAAGTAGACAATCATACAACACCTAGACCTCATTTTTTTCAATTCCGACTTGATTCATAAACTTCACTGTATCAACAACATCCCAAAAAAAAAAATAGTTCTTGAATTCCTAAAAGTTGTGATTGTGAACGATATCATTTTCTAATTTCACATTGAAATCTCCGAAGAAGACTAGGTCAGCAGTCGAAAGCTTGGACTTCGATGATGAGTACGCAATAAAGTCATAGTTTTGACTTTTCACTTGATACACCTCAGCTACGAGAAGAATAGGTTGTTATAGTACCCAACCCCTGAAGATATTTAAACCAAATTTGGTATAGAGCAACACGTTTTATGATACCATAATAGAAGATAATATCACAGTGTCGGAGATGTGGGTTTTGATGCAAAGCACTTCGATTAATTTTATTACTCAACCATTTAGAAAATTAGATAAGTTGGGATATAGTTCATGTCAAAGAATCTGAATGAATATGATAATAAAATGGATTCTCCATTTTTCCACTCATTGGAAGATGTCGAGCAATACTACTCTGGGATGTTAGATATCGAATATAATCAATAATGATTAGAATGTTTAGACATGAGTAGCATCTTTACTTTTGTGATTTGCAACCAGTCAAACAACTATCTGGTAGTATTTGCAGGAGAGTAGCATCAATTATTCGGCCATCTTCTGGCAATATGATAACGCTGTCTTCACATGGTGTAGATCCTTGAGAAGTAGGGAAAGTTTTGCTCCTTATTTCACACATTCATTGATAGATGTCTTCTCTGGAGTTGAGAGCTAATTAAAATGCACAAAAGCTTGCAGTAGGCTTCCCTGAAAGGATGTGAAGTGATTGACTTGCTGCATGCAGTGGAGACCTGGACTATACAATCGTCCTGCAAAGTTGACTAGGGAGAAAATGTTGGCAATCTCAGAGTTACTACCCTAAGGACTGAGGTGCTATTACATGTTGTCTCTTCTCTTAATATGTCTATGTTTATCTGGAGAATAATCTGTAGTTTATCCACTACATCAATTTGACTTCACTCTTGATTTCGCTTTACCAGGCTTCTTCGTATTTCTACCTTTTTAGATCTTCAGAAGTTCGTTTTCTGAAAGTTGGGAAGGTACATCTTCGGTGGAACTCATTATCAGATTACTTGTTTCTATTATTCCTGTTTTATTTTCTTGTCTTTCTGTTCATCTTATTCAGCGGCAATTCTGTAGACAATAGTTTTTCTCTTTTCTATTCTATTTTTTCTATGAGTGAGCTTTGCCAGTTTTCATTATGTTTATATTTTCAGTGATTATTCACATTATTCTTTCAACATTGGTAACTTAATGTTGTTATGAAAGTTATTCGCCGCATTGTGCTCTTAGTGCTTGTCTATGTTCTGAATCATGTGCAGTTTCCTTATGTCTTTTTCAAGTTGCGTATCATGGGTGGAATTCTGAGGGTGCAGATCTTCAGTTTGTTTCTATTTTATGGTTTGCTCTTTTTATTGATCAGGTGTAGAGATGATGTTCTAGATTCTCCTATCTTTGGCGTCGATATCTATATCTATATCTATATCTATACTCTATACTAATATTATAAAGAGGAAAGATTTGTATTTTTGTTTGTTTGATACGAATAGGCTCAAAAACTGCTGGACCGATTTCAAAAATTCTTTCACGCTTAGAAAGCTACATCATCCCTGAACCGAACAAATTAAGGATACCTACTATAACTTCAATAATTACAAAAAAATCAGCCAAAATCAGCTATTTTCACGTGCGCTGCAAAAACCGTAAGACTTACGTGAATACAATGAATGACGGAAATGTACCTCTTGAATAGTTCTACAAAAAAGTTCGCGATAGCATTTATCTATCTCTCAAGATTGACTTGCTATTACCTGTTTATGGTAATCAGATGTTTTCCAAAATTATGCACTATTTGGGAGTGTGTTTTTATGAATTGGGTATTGATCCTAATCCAACCTAATACGTTATTTATCCCCAGTATTTAATTTAGAACAAAATTGCCCTTCACATCATACAATTACAACGAGTACATCAAAAGATATGGCAGGTTGAAGTTTTGAAGATGAAATCGCCGCGTGAAACAAATTTCTACTCGGGCGAAGCTGGGACGGCTTGTTTCTGATATGTTCGTTAAATTTTATGTTATCCTTTTCGTACCATATTGTTGATAGAATTGGTTTTGGGTTTTCATATTTTTGACCACGTCTATTGGTCTTCTTTTATTTTTTTCGTAGGAAACATTATTGCTGCCTTTTTCGTGTTTCACTTTGTTACTCAACTGGCCATCCATTCTTGTATTCGTTTGATTGAGGTGTATTATCCATGTGTATTTTTAAGTTGTTGAAATTGTCGTCTGTACCTATGTGACGTTTTATATACAGGGTTGGGTTAAAGTATGGAACCATAAGTAAATATCTTTTAAACGAATAGAAAGATATTCATCTGATGTACATTTTGTGTTTAACCGGAAATTCCATCAACTTCTTTAATTTGAATGGAACACAGATTTTGAAAGAGTATGTTATTTTGAGTATTCCCATATTGAAGCCGCTCTTTTTTGAGATATTTCACATTTTTTAAAACAACGATTACTTTGTGTGAAAAATGTGAAATAGGTATCTCAAAAAATAGCGGCTTGAATATGGGGCATACTTTGTAAGAAATGTAGACATTTGGAAAATAAATTTCATGAAAGAGAAAAATACAGGGTGTTCCATTTGAAGAAAATCGAGTTATCGCATATTCAATTTGAGTAAATTGAAAAATGTATATTAGACACTCTGCATAAAAATCTTCAGATGTTCACCGAATGATGAAGCTGATATCTTAAGCTAACTACTGTAAAAATATCGTTCTTCCAGATTGAACACAGCGGTGGCTATAAAAACTTTGATTAAACCCTTAAAACACTAAATTAGTTAGATTAGTTTTAGATTTGAGTTTACCCAGATATGTTCTACTCTTATCATTTCTGAGTAACAATGGCGTAAATTATTCGATTTTTCGAGTTTCACTTTTCAGATTTCATTCTGATATTGAGAGGAGGAGAATCAATTCTGAATTTAGCTGACTCTGCTCACCTAACTCAGAATCAGTTCCGATGTTCGGAACATAGAATTAATTCGTCGAAAATACTCACTAAATTTTGGTTTCACCAATTCTCTTATATATAAATGAGATGCTGTGTCTCCTCTCTCTGTGGTCTAAGATAATATCAAACCATAGATGCATCTATGGCAAGCCCATCGATGCCATTTATTCTGAAGAAGAACAATATGCATCCTATGCTCAAGCAACGAGGATTATTGTCAATCAATGGCATTTCCTCACGCAACAAAATATGAATAGAATACGATTCAAGAAATACCTATCCTCAGTATTCGTGAACAAAAATGCAGAACCCTATCAGTTCAAAAACACCAGAACATTACGAATGGTTGTAGGATGCTACGTCATCGGAAGATACTCTTTAATCAATTTTCCTGCTTACATTCATTTGCACGAGGCATCACTGGAAGTATTGCCACCTATTATTCTGATGACCATTTGCCTTACCATACCTTTAACGTTTATGTGTTTTGGATTATCCCAATACTCGAAGAAAGGCTGGATAAAGCTATGGGATGCTGAGCCAGTTTGGAAAGGAATAGGAATAGCAGGCATAATATGCCTATTTATTTCGACCCTGAAAAGTCATTCGCTGAGCACCTATTTCCTGTATTATACAGTTCGAGCTTTAGACGCAGATCCCCCTTGGTTGCAATGTGGTAATCAGAGTTTTCTTGAAGATGGTTGCTTCACATTTAGAGATAATCGTTCGATGCGTTTAGACTGCATGGATATGCATGGAGAAGAACATTGTACAAGTATCGAATGGAAGAATAGCGCGAAATATTTCTGGGATAATTTAGCGAGAGAAGACTTTAAAAGGAGCAATTCCTTTCCCTACAATGCGAATCTCATTCTGTATCAAGTTGTGGTTTCAGTTCTGATATACATATGCGTTAGGCATAGTACTGAGAGTTTAGCAATATTTTCACCATTCCTATTGTTATTTCCGACATTCCTGCATGCGTTACTCCTGATCAGGTCATTTTTGCATCCAGGAACATTGAGAGGACTTGAAGCTATCTGGAATTTCAAACTTAAGAATGTAACGAATATCTTTTTTTGGACAGATCTCTGCTCGTTGAGTCTGCTGAGTACAGGATTTGTTTACGGAGGATTGTGTAACTTGGGCACGCTGTACGATTTCAGACATCCTGTCAATATCGATGCCGTCTTCATCAATATAGCGAGTGTAGTCTATTCTTTAATGTATTCCGTTTTTCTCTACAACATCTATGGAATGTTGAGCTATGAGTTGAATATCCCTTTAGCTGAGATCGTGGATATCGACACTGAAGATAATTTCATTCAATGTGCCATGAGTTTCACTCATTTGAGTATGACGAAGTTTTGGACAGTTATTTTCTACTTATCCAACTTTTTGATGGTACTCAGGAGTTTAGCCGTGCAATGTGAAATGTTTCTTACTGTATTCTATGAGTTGAAACCTGGCCTTAAGAGATTCACAATTCCGTGTGGTCTTGTATTTTGTTCAACGCATTTTCTATGCCAATTGCTAATGAATTTTGACGTTTTAGGCATCTTCATATTCGAACAAGATATTATCATGACATACATAATCGTACCAGTCGTAGCTATGTTCCTATACTTTTTCCTTAGCCATTTTTATGGCGTTATGCATTTCGTTGACGACATGCATTTCATGTTGGGTTTCCGATCCTCGAATCTGTGGACGTTGAATTGGTACATTGGATTCTTGTTTTACCTCATCTTGTCGTTAGTTTGTATGTACGGTTTTTACAAAGAGGGTGAGTTTGAAACAGATAGATTTCTTTTTTACGGGAGTCTAATCGCTACCGCATTCATCTGTTTGATTCCACTGATATACTTCGTCATATTCGTGATAGTCAAGCATCAGAAGAATGTTTCCATATTTGAGATTTTTAAATCCGCGAAGGAATGGGGACCAAGAGATGAGGTATTGAGGAAAAGCAGAGACATGTTTTCTGCTCATGATATGACCAAAGAATATCTGTATAGGCAGAACAAATTGAGAAGCAGAATCACCGAAACACCAGCAACTAAACCGATCATTGAGTGAATCGAGATGTACAAAATTATATTTTAAGTTTTTAATATTTATGTGTGTTAAGTTTTTTGAATCTAACTAATATTGTATCTCACAATCATGTCCATAATTGAGTAAAATTCCTATTTTTCATGGCAAAATTTGTGGTTGTTGATGTTCGAGGAACCCATACAGTATCCTTGATAGAATTTGTTGAAGATTATGCTTAAAACTTTTATGCATTGGTGTAATATTAAAATTATCCATTAATTTCTTAATTCTTCAAAGTGTTACTGCTTAAAATATGATAATAATGAGCTGATCTGAATTTCTGTGGAAAACTTTTTCATCGAGCAATTGGTGGTTTTATATTGAATTAAGATTGCTTTCAACAGTACCCATTGTAATGATAATGAATCGTTGAATTGTTGAATTCTTATTTATCCATTCGCTTTTATGAAGTATCCCGCTTTTTCATGACCAGGGGCGGATTTACGGGATGGAGGGAGGAACTGGGGGTAACTACCCCCCATGACTATCGACGACCTGAGAAAAAGTTACGCAAAGTGGTTCACATAAAATATTTCATACATTGTGTATACTCCATTCACAATTATAAAATCACAACTCTGGCCTTGGAAATTTGACACATTCCACTCTGTATCGAAGTTATGACGTTTTTCAAAATATTTTCGTGTTCCAAGTCAACACTATGTTTCCTTTCTACATTCTTAGCGTATTTCTCAGAATGTGAACCTTAATAGCTAACTTAATAAAAATAAGAGTAGAAGATATACATTTCATTTATTTGATCTTATGAACAAGGAGTAAAATATTCTGACTGTATAGTAATTTATTAGTTTAAAAAATATTCATACACTATAACCACAGTAGGTTTGTACAAATTATATGGAACAGGTCAAACATATGCTTCACATTTATCATTCACCTGTTCTAAAATAAGACTCAAACTTCTCCACATTATAGGGCCCCTACAGCATTAAAAGCTTGTGTCTCTTTTGAAAGAAGTAGCACTAGATATAATATATTCTTTCGATTAAGAGCAAATACCTATCGTTGAATGTTACATACACAAATTTCTTCAAAATGGGCTTATACGAAGTGGTTCTTTTTCTGAAACGTGAAAACGACCAACAATAATCATTTAGAGACCGATGATGGCCATCCAAAACCCGTTTACTTACGAAAATCGTGCAATTTCATTCTGCAAGTTCTTTCCTCATAATTCCTCGAAAATCCTACCTGAACCATATTTTCCGGTCGCTTTCGTTTAAAGATCGTATAAGGAAGCCTTTTTTGTCCATTTACACATTCGAAATAAATTTTGAGCACCAAAAACGATACCGAAACTAACCAAACTTCTGGGGGACCGGAATTTCGTTTGAAATCTTTCCAAACGGCCAGATACCTAAAAAAAACTTCGTTATCAAGTGTAAAAAAGGCGATTAGTACTTACTTTTGCTTTATTCATGCTTATAAATCGATTTTCGGTCCAATTCAAATTTGCCGTTTGCACCCATGTCAAAATATCTTTGATACTTTTACTTTGATGTAGACAAAGAAACTGGCAACGCCGTTTTGTCATTAAAGATATTCTCTGTACGCGCACAGATTTTTTATCAGGTGCACCAATTCCTGAAAATGAAACCATGGCCAGAGTTGTGATTTTATAATTGTGAATGGAGTATAGGTATATTCTGAAAATATTTGGTATGATATGCAATGTTGTTTATCCTGACTACTCCTAGGTCTCCTGAGGAGACCCCTCTGAAACTACAAGCAGTACAAGCTTCGAAGCTTGTAACTTTGGTTATATTCATTTTCTGTCAGATAATCACGCAACGTTGTCCTCTTTACAGAGAGGTCGTAGTAACAACGTATTTACTTTGGGAAAATAATAAATTTGAGGAAATATTATGTGAATTCAATAATTCCAAAGACCTGGCTAATGTTGAGGAAACTTTTTCTTCTGCTAATACTAAAAATATTCCACATATACAGGGTGCATTTAAAGGTGAGGTTTTTTTTTTGACAGATGGTAGAACTCATCAAAATAAGTCATTTTACCAAATTTTTTTTTATAATTATTATCCTGTTTCGAAAACATGAAACTAGAATATTTTCCCGTTTCTAGATGAATCTGAAAACTCGTCAGTCCGAACCTGCCCTTTCGCCTGCTCTTCTGTAGATATCAACATCTCTTGTTTTTTGTCTTTTCATCATGCATGACTCAGAATATCAATTGTGATCAGTGTTACGGCGAAGGTACGGTGAAGATGTTCATAAACCTGTTGCAGAGATGTGGAGCGATATGATGAACAGAGAGATGCAGGCCAGAGTAGTATTCAGGGATTGATGTCCAAAATTTTTCATGAATTTTTTAAATTGAACATTTTATATGAGAAATGTTCGGTGAAATGACTTATTTTGATGAATTCTATCACCTGTCAAAAAAAGCATCATCTTAAAATACACCCTGTGCAAACATGGCTGGAAGATACACTTATGTTATTTTCTGGTACGCAAATCATTAATCGAGTGTTGAATTTTCACTGAAAAACAATGGACAGAATAGTCCGTTACGTTGTGACAGGTCATTCGAAAAAAGAATAAAAGAACTCGAATATTACGACAGAAAATCTTCTAAACGAACAGACGGGCCAATGGAATTTCCCACTTTCAAAAATTCTCAAGAAATAAGCCCACAGAAGACACTTAAATACTTCATTGCACAACTTGAAATACTCCAGAATGAAAATATAGTAGTACTACGAAACCTGGTGATAAATTATTGATTCCAAATTATCAGGGTTGCTATCAGAGTAGGCAGATTTCAATTCTTCATGGCACTTTCTGATACTTTGTCTCTGCTTCTGCAAAACTACCTTCGGCATTTTTAGTTTTCAAGTCTAATGATTACATTGAGATTGAGACGATTTGAGAGTAGAAATTAACATTGGCAACGTCTCTGAGAATTGATTTTATATCAGTTTTAAGTAAAAAAAAAACAACCAAATAAACCTAAATCTTGGCCAACCGGGATACTTTATGAAAAGATTGGAGTTTAATAACAAATCAATACGGTGACAAATATTTATTTTTCAAACATAAATAACTATACAAATTTCCACATAAACCTCCAGAATACATGTTTCATCAATAAGTTCTAACAATCATCAATAAATCTCCATGACTAGATGCCTATAAGTTCAGTCAGTTCCTCCTCTTGTATGGAAATCTTGATTTTGGTGGGTTGTTTGTGATCTTCTTATATGGAAAAGTGTATTGATTACGAAAACTTTCCTTTGGTGGAGCTGTTGGCTTTTGCTGGCCAATAACTATAACATTATCAGATCTGGATGCAGATTTTGTAACATGGGGCACATAACCGTTTTCATCAGAGTGATAGGTGACTTGATAAAATTTGCCATCATCCCCAGTGTAGGAATAAAGACCTTCAACATCCATGATTTCATCAGGTTCTCGTGTGTCAGAGTTCGTCACTACTTTGATGTGGCCTGTTTCTAGTCGTGTGATGCCATTTGTAGTGGTGTATCTGAAAGTAAGTCATTGAATTATCAAATACCATAAAAAGATTGAAAAAAAATAACTATAATTCCATTGTGCCAAAATTTGTAACGACTTTATTTGGTATCTAGATTGATAACTTACTCAAATGTGTAACCATCATCTAGGACTCTGTAATCATATGTGATAATTTTGCTGTTGGCATCATCCTTGACGTTTGGCAAGTACACAGCCAAAACGCCATTGAAGAAAACAACTAGGAGGACGAACTGAAACAAAAAAGCAAACATTAAAATAGTATACATTTTAGAAGTTTCGATACACACCTTGAACATTTTCGACTATTCCAAAGACCAGATACTCTGATGGAAAACTTCGAATTGATGACTTCTGAACCTCAACTGATTCTTTATATACCTACCAAATTCGCAACTGGAGTACAGAACCTCCCCCGATAGCCAAAAATATTGACATTTCGGTAAATGGCAAACTCATTCATATTTAAGGTACCTCATGTGCAATATGAAATAGATTCGGTGAGGAAATCCCCGAAAATTAATTGGATTTAGAAATGCTTTCCATTTTCAACAAATGGGATGTTGCAAAAGATAACTTGCTATTAAGTTATAATGGTGACTGCTGGTTTGGTACTGCCACAGGGTTCGAGAAACAAAAGAAGGAAACAATGAAACGTCTGTTTATTACGTGCTGGTCTGACACCTGCTGTTATTAATCGATCTTTTTCAATTGAAAGAAAAATGGCATATCTGGGTTCGGCTAAAGACGGTATCAGTTTCATAACGAAGAATTAATCAGTTTCTTAGCACGCTTCAGTGTTGGTGTTCGTGTGGTCCACTATGGACAGGACAGTTCTCAAAGTATCATAAGTTTGTGAAGACATCTTCATTTTGTGAATTTTGTTGTTAGAGAAAATCGAACAGGTTTTTTTTTTGATGCGAAAAATTATTAAACTATTAGCTCAATAACTGTTTCTATGTACAAGAACGTTATCAGATTCTGGGATGTTTTAGCTTGCATTTTATATTTCCTTTTTTTCTGATTGGTGTTTTGCTCATTTATCGACATAATAAATTGAGTTACAGGTTAAATTTGAAAAGAAATTATTGAGGATGTTGTTCATCATCAATTTTCAAGAAAATTAACCAACCGAAGAAATCAATCAATAGAAGATAAAGGACCCCGCACTTTTAGTAGGTAAAGTGGCGACCGGTCAAATTTTCTGAAAATTTGGTATGTTGTTGTACCCGACTCATTGACCAAAAGTGTCAATGGGCCCAACCCAATCCTATGGCTAGTTTTCTAAATACGGGGTGTTAAAGTTGAAAATTGCCCAGATTTTCGGATTTATTTGCTAATTATTAAGAGTTACATTGGATTTCTGTTGCATACACACGTTTACTACATGTTCTAGGTATGAAATTAGGGGATACGTATGATTAAAAATATTTATATTTACCGGGTGATTCACGAATATATGTCGGTAGTTTTTTCCCAAAATTCACTTTTTCTACTGTGACGTCAGGAGGGCATATTTTTGAAATGTTCTTTCCGATTTAGTATTATGAGGACAAAATATTGCACAGTGCATATTTTTTATACAGGGTGTTTCACAGAGAGAACCACTAGACATAATCATATTTTTTTAGGATTAATTCGAAATCCTGTATTTTTGAATTGATTTTTGGGAAAAGTAATACCACAAACATATGTGTGTCTCTAATCTCCAAAATATTCAGGGTGGTTTATTCATAGGAAGGTATTCAATTTTGGGAAAAGTACAAAAAACATGAACACCCTGTATTCGAAAATTTCCTCGGTCAAATACAACTATTTTATCACTACATATTGATTCCCACAACATCTCCCGAGGTATGAATTTTAAATCCGATACTATGACCAGTTTTCGAGATACAGGGCGTAAAAGCGGAGAATAACTTATTTCATCACATTTTTTCAAATTGAAAAGCCGGATTGATTTTATGTTGCGCCCATGAGTTCAGTATGAGTACAGATCTGATGCACAAGGAAAGGTTCAGCTAAAATATTTACTGTTACAGGGTGATCCACGAATAAATCACAATAGCTTTTGCAAACACTTGATAATTCTACAGTTTCATCACAGAGAAATTATTCCATGAAGTTAATACCTAGTCGTTCACAATTTTCAGTCTGAAATACTTCATAATAATTAGGTACTTTTCATACAGGGTGAGCCATAAATAATATGCTTTGAAATAATTGAAAGGAGAACTTTTCTGGTGAATTTTGAATAACTGTCTAACATTACATCAAGTGAAGTATTTCAGACTGAAAATTGTGAACGACTATAGGTATTAACTTCATGGAATAATTTCGCTGTGACGAAACTTAGAATTATCGAGTGTTTGCAAAAGCTATTGTGATTTATTCGTGGATCAACCTGTAACAGTAAATATTTTAGCTGAACATTTCCTTGTGCATCTGATCTGTACTCATACTGAACTCATGGACGCAACATAAAATCAATCCGGCTTTTCAATTTGAAAAAAAATGATGAAATAAGTTATTTTCCGCTTTTACGCCCTGTATCTCGAAAACTGGTCATAGTATCGGATTTAAAATTCATACCTCGGGATATGTTGTGGGAATCAATATATAGTGATAAAATAGTTGCATTTGACCGAGGAAATTTTCGAATACATGTTCATGTTTTTTGTACTTTTCCCAAAATTGAATACCTTCCTATGAATAAACCACCCTGAATATTTTGGAGATTAGAGACACACATATGTTTGTGGTATTACTTTTCCCAAAAATCAATTCAAAAATACAGGATTTCGAATTAATCCTAGAAAAATATGATTATGTCTAGTGGTTCTCTCTGTGAAACACCCTGTATAAAAAATATGCACTGTGCAATATTTTGTCGTCATAATACTAAATCGGAAAGATCATTTCAAAAATATGCCCTTCTGACGTCACAGTAGAAAAAGTGAATTTTGGGAAAAAACTACCGTCATATATTCGTGAATCACCCGGTAAATATAAATATTTTTAATGATACGTATCCACTTATTTCATTACTAGAGAATGTAACGTGTGTATGCAACAGAAATCCAATCTAACTCTTAATAATTAAAAAATAAATCCGAAAATCTGGGCAATTTTCAACTTTAACACCCCGTATTTAGAAAACTAGCCATAGGATTGGGTTGGGCCCATTGACACTTTTGGTCAATGAGTCGGGTACAACAACATACCAAATTTTCAGAAAATTTGACCGGTCGCCACTTTACCTACTAAAAGTGCGGGGTCCTTTAAAATCTGGTTAGGTATTTGAAAAATTCTGAATTATCAATATTGTGGGTTCCTGTATAGATTATGCAATCCAATAATGAGTTGATGATATGAACATGCGTTTTGTTCTCTTGATGGGTGTTGTTTAAAGACAAGTCTCTTCCCAGGAATACCAAGGACTTCTTTCAAATGTCAGTATTTAAGCATATATTCATAGTTGATAAAATGTAGTTAACAGTTTTCATTTGTGACAACAAGTGAGTTGAAATATTCGATATATATTCGAACGATGCAGATATGTATATTATTGGTGAGTATTACGTTTGTCTTATTTATGGGACTTTGCAGAAAAAGAGTCGTATGAAGTTCAATGAAAAAACATTGAAATTTAAATTGAATCTCTTCTTCTTCTGAAGGCAAAGAGACCAAGTAATAAGGTAATCATCTTGTCTTGCCCTAACACAGGCCCGGATCTACGATTTTTTCTGACCGGGGCAAATATTAATGATGGCGCCCCCCCATTTATGTGATATATGAATTCATAAAAATAACAAAAATAAATAATACAAATGAATAATGAAAATAAATACTAATAATAAGAAAAAATCACAAGGAACGAAATTAGATTTTTTTTTTCACAGCTTCACGCGGCGCGATTTTTTTTCCGCGAACGCATCTTTCAGCTCCTCGAAATCTATTTCGGAAGCAGTTTAGTAGGGGTAGGTAATGTGCATTGTGCAGTATATTCTTAAAGCTATACCGACATTAGGGAAAGCTTCTTGCAGATCTTGCCTGTGAAGAATTTGTAGCAGGTCTAATGGAGTCGATCTTTCACTAATTTCAGGAACCAGCTCTTTGAAAACCGCTAGCTCCTAACAAAAATCAACTACATTCAAGTCTCTTCAATATTTTCGCGCTAAAAGGGTCCCATCCGACCCATTTTTCTGCAGATCCTCTTTTTGAATGTTTAAAAGGGCATGACCATTGAAGAATGGGAAATTCGTATGCAGACTTTGTGCGCTTTATTAGCTTTTTCTGATTTCTGACAATTATCTGTCTAAAACAACTTTAATTTCCTTCGAGAATAAA
This sequence comes from Adalia decempunctata, assembly GCA_951802165.1. Lineage (NCBI taxonomy): Eukaryota > Metazoa > Arthropoda > Insecta > Coleoptera > Coccinellidae > Adalia > Adalia decempunctata. The sequence continues at coordinate 22,294,380 of OX637696.1, read as the reverse complement.
CCAACTAGATCTAGCGTTCTTGACTCATCCTCGCACATTTCGTAGACCTGCTTTTTCTTCTTGGAAATACGTTTATTTCTGAGGATTGGCTCCACATCCAATTCTTCTGGAAGGAGTGTAGCTTCCGAGATCCTGTTTTCAATAGGTTTTTCTCTCATTCCTTGCAAGATCTTAACAAGACCTTGCATCAACGATAATTAATGTGGAATTATTATATCCCCCTTCTGAATTTTCTCGTTGACCCTATTAATCTCTCGCAGAATATTATCCCAAATTGTTAGGTTCAGGATTAATCTAAAATCCATCACAGCATGTAGCATGAAGCAAATGATCAGCTTCATACTTGGATTCTGCGACTACTGAGGGTTCTTTGATTTGATTCCTTTACAACTCCCGGTAAATTATTGAGCAGGGCATTAACAGCTTGATGTTTAGCCCATCGTGTTTGGCCACTTCCTTTCACATTTGTTTTCGTGCACTTCTTCATAATTGTCCATTGTGTGGTTGAACTAACAAAAAAGAATGCAGTTTTTGTGCAACACCAAATAAATTAACTGCTTCTGAACATGATGAAGCCGAATGGACACGCACTAGATTCAAAGAGCTAGGTATGGAACTCATACTGCAGCCAGCTCGTTCATCTGTAGAATTCTGGAGTGGACTCCTTTTATATGCCACCCATATTCATATTAGATCCGTTGAAGTAGCACGACATTTTTGACAACTAAGCTTGCAGTTTATCTAGAATTCACTATGATATTTTTCTCCACTCTTCCGTCAACTTCTAAGAAGTCAATAAGACTTTCCTTCATCTCATATCCAGACTCCGTTCTCTCCAAATATCGTATAACCTGGTTCATTTGTTCTGTGTGAGATAAATCTGTGGTGCAGTCGAACTCGAACATAATAGTGAAATAGTCATTAATAATGATATTCCGAATTTTGGTGGCCATTAAATCGATAATTTCATTTTGTATAGTTTTGGACAGATTGGATGTTTGTCCTTTATTATTTGAGTGGTCAAGATTGCACTTCAGAGTCGGATCACATTTAATAATAATAATTTTTCTCGAGAAAATCAAAAATAAAAAGTTTTCAACCTCTGGTTGATTTTGGCGCCCCCTTAAGCTGGCGCCCAGGGCAAGCGCCCCGCTTGCCCACCCTAGATCCGGGCCTGCCCTAATATCGATTGAAGAAAAATAGATTGTCCTATGGCGAAAAATTGTTACATGAACATTGGGATTTTTTTTTGATAATTGGCTTGACTTTTATATGGTTCTGATAACGCGATATGCGAATTTCACATGTTGCTTGAGTATGTTACTTTCTTCTAAATGTGAAATTTCATTTCGATAAAATTCGCAGTTTTGAAATCATCATGAAAACAAAATTTCAAACGACTCCTAGTCCGACTCAACTACAGTATTTGAAATTCGAACCTAGAGTTATCGATCATGTTTACGACCAGACGGACAGAATTGAATTTGAAGTAATTTTTCAGATATTTTCCGCCCTGATGTCCGCAGTCACAAATGCTCGAATTGAAAAGGATTCCGAAGCTACCATACTCAAATACGATTATCAATTGAAAGAGGATGGATACTTCTTTACGTAAGTCTTATGATTCTTACAGCTTCAAATGAGTATGGAAATATTTCTACATTTCGCAGTCCTGTTATGAGTAAAGAAAATGATAATATAAAAATATAGGAATTCCGTTCTCTTTATCATTGTTCTGGGTAAATCACCAGTCAGAACCCTAAACAAATCAACAATTATGCAGGTGAATAAGTAAGAAAATTTCAAGGTGTGCCATTAATTGTCACATTCAAAAAGTACGTCAAATGTTCAAATCACGTGGGTATCATTGTATGGAAGCAAATGGAGCTCAATTCGAACAATTAGTTCGAAGTATTTATTATTTCTCTCAAAATGGAATGAGACTGAAACCATTGATCTGAGAATCTGAGTATCAATTAATTTTTTTCCAGTTATACTACCAGCAACGGAATCACACGAGAAGAAAATGCAGTTCTCAGTAGAGACCCAAACGCACAAGATGATGGGGATCAAATTTTGCGGATCAAAGGATTCTATTCTTATACTGACGAAGATAATAAATTACATCGAGTTGATTATGTAGCTAACGAGAACGGATACAAAATATTGACAGAGGTGCCATCCACTTCAATATCTACAAGCATCAGCCAAGAGACACAATATATAGAACAAAAAGGAATATCTTCAGCAGCCTTAGCATCTTTGAGTGGTTCTTGAACTGAAATTTTGGGCTACTGATCTCATCATTTCACCTAGAGTATTGGATGTTCTCATTTGCTTGTTCAGCCTAGAGAAATCAATTCTGTGTTAATAAGAAGAAGAATGAAAAGGTCGAAGAATGTAGGGAAACTTCATTTCTCGTTGATTTATTTTGAACTCCATTGAGAATGGCTTCAAATATAATTGCTAATTTTATACAATGGACATAATTTGATTAAATAACACCGCTGCTGTTTTTTTATAAATCATTCCTGCATCCCATGTACTGCGCATATGGACTATACTGTGTGTGGCCGGAATATTCAACAGATAACCACGAGAAGAAGATCTGAAAAAACTAATTGGTTGAAAGGTTAAGACACCATTTTGTCAGTGATTTAGATTTAAAAATTTGGGATGTATTGAAAATAACTGAAACCTTCTGCTTCTTTTTGATAAGGGTCGATTCAAATGGCGTTTTGTTCAAATTCGTCATCTTGAAACATATTTGTGAGTTCTCTGTTGAAGAAACAAATGTATTTCGAAAATTCTCTTATAGCTTTGATGTCCACCCAGCATTTTTTCACTTCATTCAATAAAAACCGTAATCTTTTGTCATTCAGTGTAAAATTCATTTTTATGACGTATGACAGGTTCAGTGAAAGTGATGCCGAACATGTGTTCATAAAGGCGATTTTCTACCTGAAATATCATTTTGTATGTAATTGTAGAACATCAAAGATCACCTTAGGAGTATCTATATATGGATTATGCAATCTATATAATGATTTAATAATAATATACACATATTTTTCATACCAATGATTGGTAATTGTTTCAAGACGTATCTCTTCTTAGGAATACCAAGGACTTATTCGTAATTTGAAATGTTAGTATTCATTTATTGATAGTTCATGAAGTGTATATTCAACTGGTGCACTCTGTGATAACAAGTCAATTAGACCCATCCAAAAATGAAGCAACGAATCTTATTGGTGAGTAACATCTGGGCAAATCTTATAATCATCTGATATATGAGTTTGATGAGTAACTATAAGGCAAAAATGAAAACCACCAGGTCAATTAAAATACGGAGTTATTCGAGGATTGACTCCATATTGATATACAGGGTGGCCATTTGAAAACGAAACAGACGAGATTACAGACGAAATAAATTTTTTCTGTAGAAATGCTCGGACAGGTCGATTTCTTTTTCGAGGTGGACAACTTAAAATGTAGGTTACGGACGCATAGCGCTTCAACCCTTGCTGCTACAACCCCCACCCCCAATTTTTGAATAGGGAAGATGGGGTGAGTGATACCTCAATTCAAAGGTATTTTTATACTGATTTCAGCACAGTAATTGTATTTTCATTTTATGCATTAGTTCTCGAAATATTCATGCGTTAGTTAATTTTATCACTTAAACTAATTTTTTGCGAATAATTGATATTTTGTGCTTCCGAAACACCAAAATTTCCGTACTTGTATTTGAAATTGCAAAACATCTACCACTGGGCAAATAAAGTCATACCGTACGTGTTAATGCTACTAGGGTCAGATGTTCGACTAGCTGTTTTATTCACTGAAATCATTCTCCAACTGTACGGTATCAGAACGATTTGAAGTATTGATCTAAGAAATAAGACTTTTCAAAGTGAAGTAAATAATTTATCAAAAACTCACAGTCATGGTTGTTTTGAAGCTCAAAATGTCGATTTTTCACAAAAAAACACTACAAGTGCCATGAAAACACCACTTCATTTTCAAATACTTACTTAAGAATATTTCGAGAACTAATGCATAAAATGAAAAAACAATTACTGTGCTGAAATCAGTACAAAAATACCTTTCAAATGAGGTATCACTCAACCCATCTTCCCTATTCAAAAATTGGGGGTGAGGGTTGTAGTAGCAAGGGTTGGAGCGCTATGCGTCCGTAACCTACATCTTAAGTTGTCCCCCTCGAAACAGAAATCGACCTGTCCGAGCATTTCTATCGAAAAACTTTATTTCGTCTGTAATCTCGTCTGTTCCGTTTTCAAATGGCCACACTGTATATTCTGATAACATATTTTCTGTTCCCTACATAATATTTGGTATCTAAATTTCCAGATATTTCTAACATTCATGTCAATAGCTTCAAGTGCTCCAGTGGTAAACGATTCTGATGCTACCATCATCGAATACGATTATCAGCTGAAAGAAGATGGATACTTCTTCACGTGAGTAGTTTTTACCATTTTTCGAGATATCACCCTTGAAAAGTGGTGACAAAATTAATTTTTTTTTTCAAAAATCTCAGAAAAGCTAGAATTTTGAAATTCTCTAATTTTCGAGCACTCGCAAAGAACTAATCAAGGGTTTTTTTTCAATATTCCTGCCACATTATACGTGGTTGAAATTAGCAACCCTTACGTTGTTTCATATCAAAACTTGTTTTCGGGACGAAGTTTCATGAAATGAAATTATAACTTGAAATCCTTGTTTTATTTGGAACAATTTTAATTTTTTTCCAAAATCAAATTTAGTCAGCACCCGTTAAGGGTGATATCTCGGAAAGGGGTAGGCTAAGGAAATTTTTTTAAAGGAAACACCCATTTTAATTTCATACGAGCCAACACCTACTGAATGAAGAGGCTCAAAGAGACTATAGGTTTCATTCGAAGTAAGATCTTTCTTGATATTTAGGTCATTTAAAATCGTAGAAAAGTAAAGGAAACACAATACAATATATTTTTGAGGTTATGTACAGTTGTCTAGTTTCAGCTCTTAGGAATTTAGATTGGAATGAGTGGGCAATTTATCACGACTTGTCAGTATAATTGAATACTTTTTCAGTTATACAACCAGTAATGGGATCACACGCCAAGAAAATGCAGTACTAATAAGAGACCCCTATGCAAAAGATGGTGATGACAAAATTTTGCGAATAACAGGATTTTATTCGTATACTGATGAAGCCAACAACTTCAATAGAATAGACTATGTAGCTAACGAAAATGGATACACAACATTGAAAAAACTGCCATCAACTCCAATTAACATCAGAATATCTTCAGCAACCTTGGCATCTCTTGGTGGTTAAGGAACTATCAACATGATTTCAAGCAAACATAACTCCAGTTCAGTGATGGCCCAAGACGATCTAACTATTTAATTTTTCAAATCACACAAGAGATGGTTTCGATCATTTCAACATAATTATAACTATTGTATTCTGCAGATCCCAATATCATAGATCAAGTAACAAGTGTCAGATTTTTCTGTTAATATTGCAGAAATATGAGCAGAAGAGATCTAGAAATGTGATCGAATCTACACCCTTCCAACTCTAAACTGGGACCAAACTGAGATATAACTTATTGAGAATAATCAGTTGCATATTGGTACAATATGCTAAATCGAACACAAATGTAGAAGCATACAGGACCTCAAAGAAGGATATATTCTTGGCAATATGTTTTTCACATTTTTCATTTATATCATTGAAGAAAGTATCGACATACACTTAAATGAATCCACCCACAGAAAAATATGAATGAGAATTTTGTATACAGGGTGAGTCTTTGACTTGTACATATATTTTAACAGAAGATTGTTGAGGCCGAAGGAAATCTCTTTTCATTTTCCATTTTTCTGAAGTCGGCTCTGTTTATAAGATATAGCCATTTCAAAAAATAATTGGGCCAAACGTGCCTGATACGATTCTCTTCAAACACCTATAAGTTAATATTTTCCTATGCAAATTGGGTTGATACATTAGGAAATACTCGAGTACTATCCTTATTTGAATAAGAATGTTAATAACACGATATTTCTCAACAAAAATACTTAGTTTTGTACCATTATATCTGCCATTAAAAAGCCATATTTCCCCCATCCAAATAAGTTTCTTCTTCGATTTTTCTAAACATTGTAAACACTGATAACTTGTCCATATTTGCCTCGATAAACCAAAAATATCTCACAAAGAATGTCTTTCAATCGATTCATCAGAATTTTTTATTAATCAACTCAACCTAACCCATTTTGTATCAATTCTGTGAATATTTCACAGACATTATTATGTGGAAGTTGCCAGCGTAACCAATATTCCATATCAATGAATCGACCACAGACTTCTACAGAGGGGGTTGTTAATCGACCCATCCGCAGCCTGCGTAATCAAGATTGAAGAGATAATCTTTGTACGTGATAAAACTGTAAAAAAACGTCTGTAAACGACGCTTGCGTACAGCAATCTCCAAACAAACATGGGGGAATTAAATCTGTTTCTTGTTGATATAAAAGGGAAAGTGATTCTCTTAGGTGTTTTTCTTCTCGTGGTGATTATATGAAGACTTTCAGTGAATAAATGTAATATTAACCGTGTAGTGTCGAGTTTATGAAATTCCAAGAGGATATTGTTTAGATAGAAACATCGCCACAGATTATTTAGTGCTAAGTATCATTTTATTTCTCATTAATTTCAACTCAATACATGGTTTGTATCGTCATTCAGCTCATATATCTAAATTTTGTATTTCGATGACATTAATTTTCAATCTGGACCGTTGCCAATAACTTTTCAATCGAAACAGGTCGTGTTAAATGTATCATGACCTTTGGTTTGGTGTTCAATTTTATCTCCCACATTTGTGGGATTTTATTATTACATATCTCTACGCTTTTCCATCATACCTACAGATTTTAGTCTCGACAAAGTTGATGAACATTCTGACAACATTGTCAACTTGTTTAGAGGCCAGAAAAGTTATAATATCCGAGGATATTTGATCCAGAGAAGCGTTCAGATTATTCTTGAAATTTATAATTTTTTTCTTCAAATTTATCGTATTCAATAAGGAATAACTCGCAAATGACTCGTTCAATTGAAAAAAAAAACATAAGAATACTTTTATTTTCTAAAATGATAGATCCTTTCGAAAATATGAACCGTTTGTCTTTTTCCAGTGGTATTTTTGCGTGGATTTATGAGTCGGGAACGCTGTAACTTTTGTTCCAGGAGGATTATTGAATGAAATTTGATTGAGGATTCTGCACCGTGAATAGAGTTAACAATCAACCAAAATTCAGTTTATTTGAAATAACGGTTCCGTAGATCTGAACAAAAAAGTGTTTTTTTTTTCATGGATGTCGACACCCTGCATCTTTCAAACGAAACCGAATTCTGAAGAATAGGAAAGAAGTGTTTAGTTTGATGAGAGGAATCTTCAGTAAGAATATATGTAAAAGTCAACGACTCGCCCTGTATTGTTTTTATGATTGAATAATGTGCAATATGAATAAAATATCGAATATTCCTCAAATCTTTTGTGTTTCTTTATGATCCATGCCTAATATTCCAATCTTCAATTCAAAATCAGGGAAATGACATATCCCGTGGGATGTAAATCTTGTGGATGATTATTGAGTTTTAATTGAAGAATATATTGTCATGAATTTCCTCAGTATGAAAACCGATTAATGACTATTTTAAAAAATTGTAAAATATCAATGTTGCTTAGATTATGTAATACAGGTATAAAACTTATGATTTACACATGCGTTTTGTCCTATTGGTGGGTGTTGTTTTAAGACATGTATCTTCTATGGATCACCAAGGACTTCTTCATTATTCCAAATGTCAGTATTCAAGTACCTATTTATGCACAGTTCACTAAGTGCAATGAGCATTTGTTATTCATGATAATAAGTGAATTGAGAATCAAAATATGAAGAAGTGTCTCTTATTGGTGAGTGAAATCTTCTAATTGAATATGGAATCAAGGAATAATACTTACGGGGAAATAATGTGAAAAACAAATTGCATTTATAATTCATACATAAAATGTTGATCAATTCTTGAAATTAGGGGTTCCATTTCAATTTTAATACTTCAATTTCTGTGTACCTGGTGTTCTGCCATATGAATGATGAAACTGAGAAGAAGTTGAGTGTATATTGGAAAAAGCTTTCAAAAAATTCCTCAAGATTCCGGAAAATGTCTGATAATTCACCTGGTGTCATCTGAGGATTTCAAAATAGTAATTTAATTAACAAGTCCGGAAAATAGGGTTTTTTTGGACGAATAGACAAAATTCTAGGACGAGCCGGAGGCGAGTCCTGGAAGTCTGTGGGTCCAAAAAAACTATGTATTTTCGGGCGTGTTGCGTACAATATTTTTTCGGCAACCGTGTAGAATTACAAATCAATGAGACGACACATTTCTTTATTATACATTTTGATTATTATTTGAATTGAACAGAACAGAAATGTCATCCGTTATTTCGTTGCTATTGTGATGATCATCACAATGACAACAACGACGTGAGTTTTTCCGGCCTAGTCCGGAAAGTACGTACTTTCCGGACTAAGCCGGGAAATGTTACTTTCTCAAATAAAAAGCGTCCGGGAAGTGGGTACTTCCCGGACGGTTGCCGAAAAACTTATTTTTCAGTTTTTTCTGACGTTAATGTCAACGGTATCAAGTGCTCCAATTGGAAAAGATGCTGATGCTACCATAACTAATTACGAATATCAGTTAGACGAGAATGGATACTTCTTTACGTAAGTCTAATAATTCTTGTATCTTATAATAAGTTATTACTCTATACTACTCTCATTCAAAAGAATATGTGAGTACCTTCATCAAGTACTTCGAAGGTCATGAATTTAAATATGACGTACTTACTAGTAGAGCTCCTATAGAACTATTAAAAAGTTATCCTTATCGGTAGATCTCTGCATATCGGGTTAATTTATTGGTCGAAAGTCTAATTTAATGTTGATCAATATTCCTGAATAAATGTGAAAATTATGGACAATATGGATATAACTCTGTGAATGGAGTTAGTTCTTTCAAGGTTTAACTGTGACACAGGTTTCGTAGTACTACTATACATTTTCCTGTTGGAGTATTTCAAGTTGTGCAAAACCGCAATGTCTTCTGTAGGCTTATTTCTTGAGAATTTTGAAAAGCTTTTAGGCTTTCTTGTCCAGGTTATTTTTCGAATGAATTATCACAAAGTAACGGACTATCGGTCCATTATTTTTCAGTGAAATTTTAACACACGATTCTTGATTTCCAAACAAGATAAAAGCACAACTGAATCTTCCAACCATGTTTATATACGTGAAATATTTCTAGAATCAACAAAAAAAAATGTTTTTTCAACATTCTCCAGGTCTTTGGAATTATTGAATTCTCATAATATTTTCTTGAAATCATTATTTTCCCAAAGTAAATGAACAACAAAAATTTCGATGAATACTTAATTATTACGACCTCTATGTAGAAAGGACGTAGTTATATGTCAGGAAATGACTATAACCAAACTTTTTCTAAATATACAAGGTGCAATGTGTCAGAGTTTCATGGCCAACTGGGATACATAATGAAATTGAATGGAGTATGCCAAGCTATTTTGCATTGATTTTTCCTTTTTCGATTCGTATATTTACACCACGGCCAGGATATCTGTGAAAAAAACTTATCGAGATTGAAACGCCTCTTTTCGCCGTATTTTATTAAGATTTTCTCGAATTCTTTAAAAATAATTGTACATCGCTTAAAGAATCTAAATTTCACTCACCTATGAATTGGTCATTCTTCCTTCGGGTCGTACAAGAATGTCCTAACTGTATCACAGCTTCGCTGCCATTTTAAGATTCTTCTGACCCCACTTTTTCGACAGATTCCCTCAGCAGTTACCATTTCAGTGAAGTATAAAATAAATATCAATATTCCTCTCTGTAGGAATTACTTTCAACAACAATAAATATAGAAAATCAAATCAAAATCAAATCAGTTCAGGTGTAGACACAAGGTCTAAAAAGTTCACTCTTCTACATTCTATATTTCAGGATTTTTACTGGAAAATAAAAAAGCTGACATTGTCGTTTTTATTTTGAATGGTACATCTTGTATATTTTCATGGATATCGATAGTTTTCAGTAGGATGAATTCGGAAATATGGGGTTTAGAGCCTTAGAGGACTCAACTCTAAATTCTAAAACGTCAACTTTGTGAGGTGAAACATCGTGATGAAGGCATGATAAACAACAGTTTTTTTTATGAAAAGGGAAGAAATAGTTCTGACAATATAAAAAAATAATATAATTTTTCAGTTATACAACCAGTAATGGAATCCAAAGACGAGAAAATGCAGTACTAATAAGAGACCTCAATGCAAAAGATGATAAGGCCCAAATTTTGCGAATTAACGGATTTTATTCATATACTGATGAAGCCAACAGAGAACATAGGGTGGACTACGTAGCAGATGAGAATGGATACCAAGTATTGAGAAAATTTTTACCTGGTGCAATTGGAGGCGCAAGCCTCGCTCCAAAATTAGCAACCTCACCACCTTACAGGCCTCAAGAACAAAAGGGAATATCTTCAGCAGTCTTAGCATCTTTGAGTGGTTCTTAAACCTACAGAATACCTGATCTACATGGGTAAATCCAGTTCAGTGAATATCGACCTTATCATCAACCGAATATTTTTTCAATTTCCTTCACTTTCATCACAACTCAAAACTACACAGTTAGTTAAAATTTATAGTTTCACCATAAAAAAGAAACCGTTCAGCTGACATTGGAAAAGCTCTTTTTTGTCATATGATATATACTCTGATTTCGAAGCGGAAGCAAGATACAGGTTGTTTGATGTGAACTTTGTGCAATATTCTGAAAACTATGCTAAATAATGCGCGATTCAAAATAACGCTATCTGGTGATATCTCTTTTTAGAGCGAAATTCTGGAATAAAAATTCGAAAAGGCGGAAAACCTGCAAAGTTGGAATTTTTTATTTTCTATCACCAAATTGAATAGCATATTTCTCACAATTTTAATAATTTCCAATAGGTATCTGAAGAACATAAGCACAACCTGTATATATAATGTTTCTCCGATGATGATTAAGATGATTCTGAAATCATTAATGCGATTTTTTTTTCTTGGTTTTCGAGAATTATCAGATTGTGTATTGTTACCTCGTAGAATTGCCACTGATTAGTCAATCTAACAATAAATATTACATAATATCCATCAATTTATTGAAACGAAATATAGGACGTTCATAATGTTCCTGGTAGAATAATGTCAGAGGAATATAACATTACAATCTATCTGCCTAATTGGAAGAGATGGTCCATCGATGACCACGAAGAATCGCCAAGGCTTAAATTATTATGTCAGTAGGTACTAGGTACCTAAAGTGAAGTGAAGAAAATTTATTCATGTTCCCATACAGTTCAGTATTTACATTCGTCCAATAAATCACATATTTCTATGAAAGAGGTCCAAAATCTAACGAAAAGAAATCATTCATCTTATATAATACAACATCACATAAAAACTTCCCAGTTCTTTCCTAAATACCTTTGGAGGTAGCACCCTCAAATTTGAAGGTAAATAATCAAAATATTTTGGTGCTAGAAAATCAGGTGCACCCTGCGACTTCTTCAATCTCGCAAAAGGAATCCTAAATGACATCTTGTTTCTTGTATCGTGATCATGGATATCACTGTTCATCCTCCAGGAAGGAAATCTTTCATGAGCATAAGATAATAACTCATAAATGAACAGTGCAGGAAGCGTAAGAATACCAAGTTCCCTGAAAGAGCTCCTGCAACATTCCCTATATGTCAGACCACCAACAACGCGAACCGCTCTTCTCTGCAGCCTGAATATATCCTCAAACCGACTACAACATCCCCAAAAAAGAAGGCCATATCTCAGGTGGGCTTCACACAAAGCAAAATAAGCTGTTCTGAGCACGCCTCTCGACACAGATGACGACAAACTACGCAAAACAAAAATATTGCTCGCATGGTCAGACCACGTGAGTCTCGTATCCAACCAAATACCCAAAAACTTTACCCTACTGCGCTCCGACCCCGTCATAGAAAACACCATCTTCTCCGTCTTGTCCACATTCAGTGCGAGACCATTTCCACTGAACCACTTCAATGTATCCGCGAGCATGCCACCAAACAGTTCCTCAACATCAGCTGGATCATTACATTCAACGGAAACAGTAGTGTCATCAACAAAAACAACGTTGGATGTCCACGACATAAAATCGGTGAAGTCATTGACATAAATTAAAAAGAGTAGAGGCCCTAAAATTGAGCCTTGAGGTACACCAATTCTCAACATTTTCCTACTAGACCATACATCATTAACATACACTACCTGGTATCTATTAGTCAAAAATGATTCAATCAAATAAAAACTCTCGTCACTGAATCCGTAACGTCTCAGCTTCTCGAGAAGACCCGCAAATAGCACACAGTCGAACGCCTTGGTTAAATCCAGAAACATAGAAAGAGAACATTTTCCCTCCTCCAAACCCGCCACAATAAAATTGTACAATTCGAGAATAGCATCGAAAGTTGACCTCCCCTTCCTGTATCCAAACTGACGAGAAGAAAACAAGTTATTGCTTTCAAAATAATCCATTATCCATTATCATCACAGATTTAGTTGTGTGTTGTTAGAAGGAGATATACGTATATGGCGATGAAGTTTCCACTGAAGGTGAGGTTATGTCTAGGTTTTACCCGAAGATATTCTTGTAGAATATCTTTGGTTTTACCACAATTTTACTCCAATACAAGAAATCCCGAATTTTTTCAGTAAATTAACTTATCGTTAAGTCATTGAAATTCTATTCGGATAAATAAATTACTTTCTTCAAAAAAGGTTTTTGTCAAGAAATTTTTTTCTGAAAAGGTCGAAAAATTTTCAGGTTTGCCTGATGATGATGGCAAATATTGTAGCGTTGGCTGCTTCAGTCACAAACGAAGCAGAAGCAACAATTACCAGCTATGACTACAAACTTACGGAAAATGGATACTATTTCGATTAAGTCCTTCAAGATGTTTTCGTAAAATAGTAGACAAATCGTAGTAGTAGCATTAAAAAAAACTAAAACTAAAATAGACTATGTAGCTGACGAAAATGGATAGACAACATTGAAAAAACTGCCATAAACTCCAATCAACATCAGAATATCTTCAGCAACCTTATAGCATCTCTTGGTGGTAAAGGAACTATCAACATTCCTATCAACATGATTTCAAGCAAGCATAACTCCAGTTATGCCAAAGACGACCTAACTTTTTAATTTTTCAAATCATACTTAAAGATCGTTTCGGTCATTTAAACATAATTATAACTATTGTATTCTGCAGATCCCAATATCATAGTAACAAGTGTCAGATTTTTCTGGTAATATCGCAGAAATATGAGCAGAAGAGAGATCAAGATATGTGACAGAATCTACACCCTTCCAACTCTAAACTGGGACCAAACTGAGATATAACTTATTGAGAATAATCAGTTGCATATTGGTAAAATATGCTAAATCAGACACAAATGTAGAAGCATACATGACCTCATGAATGATATATTCTTGGCATTTTTCATTAATATAATAGAAAAAAGTATTGACATAAACTTAAATGCATCCTCCCACAGAAAAATATGAATGAGAATTTTGTATACAGGGTGAGCCTTTGACTTGTACATATATTTTAACAGTAGATTCTTGAGGCCAAAGGAGACCTTTTTTTCATTTTCCATTTCTCTGAATTCGGCTCTGTTTAAAAGATATAGCCATTTGAAAAAATAATTGGGCCAAATACGTGCCTGATACGATTCTCTGCAAACATCTCTAATTTCATATTTTCCTATGCAAATTGAGTTGATACATTGGGAAATACTCAAGTACTAACCTTATTTGAACAAGAATGTTAAAAACACGATATGTCAACAAAAATACCCAGTTTCGTCCAATTATATCTGCTATTAACCCTTTACTGCATGATATATTAAATATTGGAGAAAAAAATTTTTTTTCCGAGAAAAATGTTTTATTAATGCTTCAAAATTAATTATAATTTTTTTTCCATCAAAAAGTACTTGTTTGATTTTTTTTCAGAAACCATATATGGGTTCGTATGCATCGAAGCTTCAAATACTTTGGACATACTCATTTGCTTACTCCGAACTCGGCACAAGTTACAAGCTTCGAAGCTTGTAGTTTCAGAGGGGTCTCCTCAGGAGTGATCAGGATAAACAATATATCATCATATCATATCATATATGGTTTCGTATGCATGCTAAGCACATATGATGAGTGATATCAAAATTCATAACATTATTATATTTGACGAAAATTATGTAATCAACAATGTCATTCAAATTTGTTGATAAAACTTAATCAGACAATTACTTTTATCTTCTCCCATAGAATAATGTGATTTTTGAGCTGTAATAGTATCTATAACCCAACCCCGATAGTTATAATAACTCACGCCTATAACTCACTCTAATAGAAATGGTAAAAATAGCTCAACAAATGAATAAAAAAAATTGGATCGATCGGGAACACTATTTCAGATATCAAGGTAACGTTCTTGCCATTCATTTCTACATTTAGTTTGTTGTCAAATCCAAAAATTGCAATCGGAAAACTTGAATTTTTGACGATTTCTCCCGATTTGATCGCTATGCGATTCTCGACCACAAAGATCGCACTTGACCTCTGTTTTCAATTTTGAAAATGCAGATTAATTCTAATTTTACTGAAGAAGTCGAAGATAAAGCATAGTATTCGATTCGCGGTATAATGGTCATAACACACTTGATGAATTACACCACTCGCCTAACGGCTCGTGCTGCAAAATTCATCTGCGTGTGTTATGACTCACATTACCACTCATTGAATAATATACTATTGTCATTATAACATAAAAATACCTCACATTTTGGACATTTAGGCAAGGTTTTCATTGAGCAAACTTATCAGTCCTAACAGAGGTCAGGTGGAGGTCCTGATGCTCTTCCGGAGCTTTTCTCATTTTCTTTCAGTGAGTTGTTGTTCCGGGACTTGAACAAATTGGTGGACTGTCATCGCGGCTCGCAGATGGTGAATCAGTCACTGGGTTAGTCAATGGACGACCCCGTTCACGAGGAAGAGCCTTTCCTGCTTTGCGCAGGTGTTCCTAAACGGCTTGTTTGAAGGCAAACAGAGATGAATTAGAATCTCCGTTTTTTTTTCGCCACAAAATCCACGCATTTCAGTAAATCTATATGCCAATAAAAGCGCCCATGGTCTACTCTACCACCAATAATGAAAAAGAGAGATTAGCATAAAAAAAAACGTGAATGAATAATCATGCTTGAGTGCATACGAAACCACATACCTATGTCTAAGCAAAAAAAGCGTAGGATGCATACGAACCCAGATATGGTTCCGAAACAATTGGTATCGAAAATCGCTGTAATCGAATAGAAAGTGGAAATCTATTATAGTGCATACAAACTTATGTCACACAACAAAACATTTTTTGTTCCTCCAAAAACTCATCTTTTCATTCTTATTTCTTTTCTCAAAGTTGATTGTCGCACGTGCATGTTAACATTCACTGACCTTGTCTGGAAAATTTAGGTTTTCTACAAGTGGCGTTGGACCATATACAATGTAGATGCGTTTTGTTATTGTTAATGATATATGTAACAAATAAACTCCGTTAAGGATGTTAGTTTTTTATATTTTCACAATAAATGAACAGTAAAGATGTCAAACCATATATGGTTTGCTATGCAGTAAAGGGTTAACTACAGTATTTGAAATTCGAACCTAGAGTTATAGATCATGTTTACGGCCAGACGGACAGAATTGAATTTGAAGTAATTTTTCAGATATTTTCCACCCTGATGTCCGCAGTAACAAATGATCCAATTGGAAAGGATTCCGAAGCTACTATACTCAAATACGATTATCAATTGGAAGAGGATGGATACTTCTTTACGTAAGTCTATGTTTCTTACAGCTCAAATGAGTATGGAAATATTTTTACATTTCGCAGTCCTGTTATGAGTAAAGAAAATGATAATATAAGAATAATCTGAATTCCTATCTCGTTATCATTGTTCTGGGTAAATCACCAGTCAGAATCTAAACAAATCAACAATTATGCAGGTTGTCTCTGAATAAGTACGGAAGTTTTCAAGGTGTGCCATTAATTGTCAATGAAATTCATTAAAAAAGTACGTCAAATGTTCAAATCACGTTGGTATCATTGTATGGAAGCAAATGAAGCTCAATTCGAACAATAAGTGCGAAATATTTACTATTTCTCACGAAATGGAATGAGACTGAAATCATTGATCTGAGAATCTGAGTATCAATTAATATTTTTTCAGTTATACGACCAGTAACGGAATCACACGAGAAGAAAATGCAGTTCTCAGTAGAGACTCAAAAGCACAAGATGATGGGGATAAAATTTTGCGAATTAAAGGATTCTATTCTTATACTGACGAAGCGAATGAAGTACATCGAGTTGACTATGTAGCTAACGAGAACGGATACAAAATATTAGGAGAGGTGCCATCGGCTTCAATATCTACAAGCATCAGCCAAGAGACACAATATATAGAACAAAAAGGAATATCTTCAGCAGCCTTAGCATCTCTGAGTGGTTCTTGAACTGAAATTTTGGCTACTGATCTCATCATTTCACCTAGAGTATTGGATGTTATTATTTGACAGTTCATCTAAGAGAAATTAATTCTGTGTTAATCAGAAGAAGAATGAAAAGGTCGCAGAATGTAGGATAACATTATTTTTCTATGATTTATTTCAAACTCCATTGAAAATGGTTCACTATGACCTATAGGCGTCAAATATAATTGCAAATTTTACACAATCAACTTGATTTAATTAAATTAAATGAAACCGCTGTATCCTGTACCCTGTACCCCATGGACTACACTTTGTGTGGCCGGAATATTCACCAGATAACCACGTGACGAAGATAAAAAGAATAATAGGGAAGTCCATTGGTAAGAGGCAAAGACATAATTTTGTCATTGATTTCGCTGAAAAATTCGGAAAATTACTTGAACCGTCCACTTACTTTGGATGAGGATAGATTTAAATGGCGATTTCTTCAACTTAGTCATCTTGAAACATTATATAGTAGCTCTTTGGTGAAATGGTTAATATCCATGAATACTACCTCCTGTTCAAAAAACAATCATCTTCGAAATTACCTTGGGAAATTTTATTATTGCTTTTATGTCCACTCCGCCATTTTTTTACTTCATTCAATTACCTCCTCCTCTTGTCATTCTGTGTACAATTCATTCTGTGTAATAGTTTTAGTAGAGGAGGGGTCAGACATAAAATGCGTTCATAAAGGAGTTCCTATCTGAAAGATCATCTCGTATGTAATTTTAGAACATCAATATCCATAATAGGAAGATGTATGGATTATGCAATCTATATAATGAGTTAATAATAATATACACATCTTTTTTATAACATTGACGGGTATTGTTTCAAGACAAATTTTCAGGAATACCAAGGACTTCATCGTTATTCGAAATGTTAGTATTCATTTATTGATAGTTCATGAAGTGTAGGTATAGTCAACTGGTGCACTCTGTGATAACAAGTCAATTAGGCCCATCCTGATATGAAGCAACGTATCTTATTGGTGAGTAAAATTTGGGCAAATCTTATAATCATCTGTTTTATGAGTTTATGAGTCTCTATAGAGGAACAGCCAGTGACCAATTTTCATATGTCATTTCATAACTCACCAAAATTTACTTGTTTAATATTCAATATCTGCTCGAAAATAAAAACCATTTCTGCCAGCCCATAATGGCCGGAGTAGACTACCATAAGCGCTCAAAGAGGCCAGAAAATTAGGTTGAACTATGTCATAGTATCACTCACAAAACTTTCAGGAATTGTTGAAATTTACAGGAAATAAAGAAAAAGTGTCTAGAAAGCGAATTATAATCACGACAGAAATTTTTTACATCACGAACCATCTGCCAGAACGAGAAATGTTGCCGCGCAAATGCGAGCGAAATGAGCTTATGCATATTAGCAAGTCAGACCTAGAGCGCATTTTGGGCATGTATTATTGTCAATTAAAGGAATAAATAAAAGGAATTGAAGGTGTTTATTTTTAACATTACAACAATTGATTTAGTAATAAAATATTCAAAAAAATATGCTCTTCCTATGCATCCTCAGAATTTGTTTCCTCAAGAATTTTTCGAATGGATTGAGGAGGTCTTGAGTATACCTGTGTGACTTACGAAACATTCAAAGAAGTGTAAGAGCTCAGTCACATTAAGGGGTAAAAAATAAACCATCAGGGCATTTAAAACCCCAAAAGTTGGGTAGACTAAGAGCAGTGGCGTAGCTAGATAGTCCGGGGCCCTGGTGCAAAAATCGAAGAGGGGCCCCTTAATGAATTGTTTTCGAGTCAAAATATAAATAATTCGAAGAAGCAAAGTTACTTACTTAAGGTACAGTTGAGGAATATACTTGAATAAATTATGTTGTTATTTATGTATTTGAGTAGGTATATTAAATTCATTCTATTAATGTGGATGAAAAAAAGGGCGTTGAAAACATTTTTTATAGATATTCACAAAAAAATTGTCATTGTCACTATGACCTTCTAGCCTTATTTTTTTTATTGATACGTTAGATTATTTGGTGAAATCACAATAAGAATAAACTATTCGAGGAATGAATTCAAATTGATTATTGGGGATTCGAACCTAGAGGTCAAGTCTAGATTTGAAGTCATTTATTCCTTCGGAAAAAAATATGTTGACAACCTCTTTCTAGACCTAGTCTTTGCGAAAGATTCAATGACTTCCTCAAATCTAGACTTGATGCAGCTTCATTTTCAATTGATAGGTATAAGCCATAAATGTCGCAGTTGAGCTTGGCTCATAGTGTTCCGCAAATTATTTTATATTATTCTTAATTTGCTGAAAGATCTTTCAGCTTCTACAGAGGTGACAGGAAGATTGTATTGAACAGTAATATTGCTGTAAATACTTCTGTTATATCGCATTCCAGCATTCCGTATTTCCTTATTATTTTCATACACAATTCATGAATTGTCCATGCCTTATTCAATTCAGGTAGAAATAGGTGATAAATATTGAGAACTTGAATCGAAAAGTTGGTCCCTTTCATATCGCAATATTCACTTTGAAATTGGTCGAAGCTTTGAATTACAGTTTTTTCGTCTATATACTTATATCTAGTAGAAATGATGGTGAAAATTCAAAATTTTGTTAACTGCAGTCATACCCCGAAACTTGAATTCAATCAATCAAATCTTTATTGTACTACAGGCTTAATACAATAGCGTGTACTCGTCAATTTTCAGCATAAATAACACATTATTAAAATATGTAAATAAGGACATAAAATGAACTTACAGTCTAGAGCAAACTATACTCATACCACAGATAGGTTTGTGTCGCAGAAAAACTCTGAGAGCGAATATTACGCTTTTATTACAAGCAGCGCCTTCAATTCTCTTTTAAATGTAATGAAACCTAATAGTTTCCAATGATTCGGCAGTTTGTTGAAAACTGCAACCGAAATATAAGAAGGCGACTTCTAAAATTGAGAAATTATTGTATCGAGCACTCTATTGAAAATATTTATTTCGGAAAATTCTCCCCTGCTTCGAAATCGGTGATCGGAAGCTAATTCATCGAAATATTTTTATCTTTTTTTTTGTCTCTTTTCTTCGAAATGGGGATCTTTACCATATGATATGACATTTTCTCTAGCCTTGCACTTGAAGGACTCGAAGTCACTCCTATAAATTTTTTTCTTTGTATTCGTCTCTTCTAAAGCTCTGCAAACGTCGTCCAAACTGACATCGCATTTTTGTAATACTTCAGATGCATAGTTGATATCATTGAGAATGCGGTGCATTAAATCGCCGAGGAAAATAAATTCAACATTTTTTTTTAATTTCTGCTTGTTTTTGCTCTTATTTGCAAGAATTTATTCTACTATTTCAGTTAATGCACGAATGATATGAAAAAAATGAAATTTGATTGCCGAAATTATGTTAACCCTACTGGACCATCTAGTCGGATTTAGTTTTTTTAGATAGGTGTCCGATTCACCAGTGAATTTTGGCAATAAATCCCTAGATTTGATGATATTTCGAAAAAAACATTTTTCAACAACTGAATATAATGAAAACAATGTTTTTCTACAACCGGGCCTAACTAACTACTTTCCCGCATTGTTTTAGATTCGGAAAGTGTCACTTTCCCGTCCTAGTGCGGGAAAGTAAATATGTGTTGAATTTGGGTATAATAATACCTTCAACATGAAATCTCTCAATCTACTTACTTATATATTTAGTTGAATATTTCAAATTTTGCAGTTTCATCCATGTCAAACTAATTATTAATGCAGATTTCCGTTTGAAAATTATTGCATTTTCAAAGAGAACTTGACAGCCTTCAAAAATTATGACTGGCATACATGGATCTGTGTATTTATTTCTATGTCATGGTCTATGATTTTCCATAGAATCCCAACTTCGTTAATCAATGTGTCAAAACGAATTTTCGCCAAAGTTGTGTAGAAGTTTTTTTTCATTTTATAATACTGTAGCGGACGAAATCCTCCTGAATACGTCTCTGGACTCTCTGATTCAGCGTACCGATTCTGGAAGCCTCCGGAAACTACTGAACTATTCTAGAAACAGAGCCGTATTAGGTATATAAAGACGCGCACCATGGGGACCAGTCAGTTACTATCTGAATAGAGCCGGATTGAATTGTGAATCGCGAATTCCAAGTAGTGAATATAAATCAGCATTATTAGCAAGTGTGTAAATAAATCATTATTAGTTATTATACATAAATTAGTGTGATAAGTTAGTGGTATTGTAAATAAATTAGACGTTTAAATTCAGCAGACAATTTGTTTGAACCCCGAGAACGTTACATTGGTGTCAGAAGTGGGATCAATTGAACTGCTGTGCTAAGTGAATTGTGGACATCATAGTGGAACTTTTGAATGCCGACAACAAGATCGCAAAAGGAGAAAATGGACCAGGCGAGTATGGAATTTTTCAAGCAAGCCTTGGAACAAATGAGTTCAAAATTAGAAGAAAAAATGGATAAAATGGAAGAGAATTCTCGAGAAATGAACGTGAAAATGGAAGAAAAAATGGATAAAATGGAAAATAAGGTGGAAGAAAATTCTCGGGAAATGAGCCTGAAATTGGAAGAAAAAATGGATAAAATGGAAATTAAGGTGGAGGAAAAAATGAACAATTGTAACAAATTGGTGAGTCAAATTGCAAGTTCATTGGATGAGAGAATGGAGGCCATCAAGGATGTGATAATTGATGAAGTTAATGAAAAATTTGAAGAAGTCAATGGAAAATTTGATAAAGTTGATGAAAAATTCGACGAAGTAGTTGATAAGGTCGACGAAAAAATTGAAGGAGTAGTGGATGAGGTGAACGGAAAATTTGAAGAAATATCAGGAATTATTGAACAACATGCCAAGTTGATAGAGTCCCTGAAGAGAACATCACATGGAAAAGAAACTTTAGCTTCATCACCCAATAACTTCGTGAAATCAGAAAACAACGCAGAAAGTAGTAAAATGAAGATTAAACCTCCAACTTTTGATGGCAAAACACCTTGGTGCACGTACCAGAAGCAATTTGAAGCAGCAGCGAATGCCAATGGTTGGGGAGAAGAAGAGAAAGCGACAGCTTTGATTGTTGCACTAAGGGGAGATGCATTGAATATACTCCAGACTGTTCCTGCAAGCCTACAAGGTAATTACGAGGCTTTAACAACTAAACTCCAAATGAGATATGGTGATGCACACCTCCAACAAGTGTATCACGCACAGATCAAGAGTCGCCAGCAGAGGAGTACAGAAACGTTGCAGGAATTTGAAGCCGATATAGCAAGGTTGGTGAGACTGGCATATCCTACAGCACCGGATAGCTTCCTGGAACAGCTCGCTATCCAGACCTTTGTTGATGGTCTGAGAGATATGGAAACCCAACAGACATTACGATTGGCCCGACCCAAGACTCTGGATGACGCCCTGGCCTTTGCATTAGAGTTTGAAGCTGCCAAACAAGCTTCGCACAGGGGACACAGCAAGGTGAGGCGCACTGTGGATGATTCCTCGGTCAGTGATGAAATCATAGAAGAGGTACTACGCCGAGTTCGTCAAGAGCGACGGAATAGAGGACTAAGACCAAGATGCTGGAATTGCGGCGGGGAAGGACATATTCGGCGTTACTGCAAAGAGCCAGCTAAACGCCAGGAACAGGAAAACTAAAACGGGTTGGTGAGAAGGGGCATAAACCGACCCGCCATGACAATGCCCCAGAAGTCATAATTCAGACCATCTCTTCGAGTATTTATGTCGACGGTAAAGTTGATGGGCGGTCGGTTAAAATGTTAGTCGACACAGGCGCAACCCGGACCATAATAAAGCCAGGAATAGTTGAAAGGAATGGGAAAATCCGACAAACAATGGTCCGTCTACGAACAGCTACTGGAGAGGACGTATCAACACATGGAAAGAAAAGGATTGTCCTAAGCATTGGGGACATAACTCTCGAACATGAGGTGCTGTTAGCAGATATCATGGAGGAAGTCATCTTGGGAATGGATGTCATCAAAGGTTATGGTTTCCAGATGGATATGAGGAACGATATCTTGAGAATTGGAAGTCTGGAAATCCCATTCTTGGGATGTGAAGGTGCATCAATTCGAGTCTTGCTCAGCGAAGATGTTGACCTAGGTGGCCAGGCAGAAACGATAGTGAAGGGGTACTTAGACAGAAACCTTCGGGATAGCGGTATAAGACTCATCGAACCAGCTAGTGAAAATAACCTAGGAAAAGGATTGCTACTCGGAAAAACCTTAGTGAGAGGCGGGAAGGAAGTTCCTGTAAGGATTTTGAATACCAACATGTACCCGGTGACATTAAAGAAGGACACGATTCTGGGAGAAAGCTGCTCCGTGCTTTGTGTGACAGGAGACATTCGGGATGAACAGAACAAGGGTACCAGAAGGGGGAAGTGTTCGCAAAAATTACTTGAGATACTGACTTCTTCCTATATAGACCTTGAACCAGAACACATAAGCGAGGTGAAGAAATTGATAAGTGAATACAGCGACGTTTTTGCTACGGATGATACTCGAATGGGAAGAACAAATGTTGTGAGACATGCAATCAACACTGATAAATCCGGTCCCATTCGCCAACACCCACGAAGACTTCCGATAGCAAAGAGGGAAGAAGCAGAGAATATTATCAAGGACATGCACCAACAAGGAATAATAGAGCCATCAGATAGTCCTTGGTCATCACCTGTGGTTCTGGTGAAAAAGAAAGATGGCAGCACCAGATTTTGTGTCGATTACCGTCGTCTGAACGAAGTCACTAAGAAGGATTGTTACCCCCTTCCAAGGATTGATGACACTTTGGACACTCTTTCTGGCTCAAGATGGTTCTCCACACTGGACTTGAAGAGCGGGTATTGGCAGGTGGAACTAGATCCCAAGGACAAAGAGAAAACAGCTTTCACCATTGGGACAGGACTGTGGCAGTTCACAGTAATGACATTTGGTCTATGTAATGCACCTGCGACCTTCGAGCGATTAATGGAAACCATTCTTCGAGGATTATCCTGGAAGACGTGCCTGGTTTATTTGGATGATGTCATTGTTTTTGGTCGGACATTCGAAGAACACCTGAGAAATTTAAGAGACGTTCTGGAGAGGCTACGCACTGCAAATTTGAGACTCAGTCCGAAGAAGTGCCACATGTTCAGGAGAGAAGTAAAATACTTGGGACATGTAGTATCCGAAAATGGAATTAGTGCTGACCCAGACAAGGTCAAGGTCGTACAAGAATGGCCGATACCGCAAGACAGGCATCAAGTAAGAAGTTTCCTTGGATTGTGTACCTACTATAGGAAATTCGTTCTTGGGTTTGCCAATATCGCGAAGCCTTTGACGAGACTGACGGAAGATGGAAAGGATTTCAAATGGGATATGGAATGCGGGGATGCTTTCAATCGGCTGAAGCAAGCTCTAACAACGGCTCCTGTTCTAAGTTATCCCCAAGTCAGTGGAAAGTTCATCTTGGACACAGATGCGAGTAACATGGCCATAGGAGGCATATTGTCCCAAATTCAGAATGGCCAAGAAAAAGTGATAGGCTATTTCAGCAAGGTCCTGTCAAAGCCCGAACGTAACTATTGCGTTACAAGAAGAGAGCTTCTCGCTGCAGTGAAGTCCATGGAACACTTCTATAAATATCTGTACGGCCGAGAATTCCTTCTCAGGACTGACCACGCCGCTCTGAAGTGGCTTCTACAATTCAAGAATCCAGAGGGTCAGGTTGCCAGATGGATAGAAAGATTGCAGGAATATAATTTTACTGTCGAACATCGTGCAGGAAAAACTCATGGTAACGCTGACGCATTATCTAGGAGACCATGTCCGTCAGATTGCAAGCACTGCAATAAAGTAGAAGAGAAAGAATTCTGCTTGAGAACGACCATCGTGGATACGGACTGGATGCCAGAATCCCTGAAGCGAGATCTAGAAAGTAACCCAGAATTGAAGATGCTGTTGTATTGGAAGATAAGCGGACAGAGACCAAGATGGGAGGAAGTGAGTCATCTGAATCCTAGGGTCAAGTCCTACTGGGCACAGTGGGATTCTATCATTTTGGAGGATGGACTGCTGAAGAGGTCCATCGAAAATGACGAAGGTACCGCAGCAAGGAAACAGCTGATAATTCCCAGGAGTCGAGTGAGAGAGGTTCTAGAGAAGTTACATGACGGAACTTCCGGTGGCCATTTCGGTATCAAAAAAACGCTAGAAAAGGTCAGAGAGCGTTTTTACTGGGTCAATTGCAAGGAAGATGTTAAAGACTGGTGCCGGAAATGCAGATTATGTGCCTCATCGAATGGCCCGAGGGGAAGTCGTAGAGCTCCAATGAAGCAGTATAACGTGGGGAGTCCTCTGGAACGAGTTGCCATCGATATTGCAGGTCCATTCCCCGAAACCGAAGATGGGAATAAGTACATACTGGTTGCGATGGATTATTTCACCAAATGGGTTGAAGCTTATGCTATTCCGAATCAAGAGGCCTCGACAGTGGCGGATGTCCTGATTAAGGAGATGTTTAGCCGATTTGGTGTGCCTCTCGAACTTCATTCGGATCAAGGACGAAACTTCGAGTCTAGCCTGTTCCAGAATGTATGCCAATTACTCGGAATCAAAAAGACAAGGACAACTGCGCTTCACCCACAGTCAGATGGCATGGTCGAAAGAATGAATAGAACTGTGGGAAAATATCTGGCTAAAGTAGTCTCTGATCACCAAAGAGACTGGGACAGGTATCTCCATCTGTTCACTATGGCCTACAGGTCGTCAGTGCAAGAATCGACTGGAGAGACACCAGCCTGTATTATGTTCGGCCGAGAAATAAGGTTGCCTTGTGACCTGGAGTTTGGATGCAAGCCTGGAGCGGAGATAGCTGGTGAGGACTACGCGAGCCTCTTGAAGGGTAGGCTACATTACATCCATGAGAAGGTCAGACAGAACCTCCAAATAGCGAGTGACCGAATGAAGACTCGGTATGACAGCAAAGCTGCAGAAGGTGGTTTCAATGTGGGAGACCTAGTCTGGCTGTACAACCCCCAGAGGAAGAGGGGTTTATCACCTAAGCTGCAGAAGGATTGGGAAGGGCCATACAGAGTAGTGAAACGAATCAACGATGTAGTGTACCGTATCCAGAAACTACCCAGAGGCAAGAAACGTGTGGTCCATATAAATCGTCTAGGCAAATATGAGGCAGACTACGAAGAATATGACGAAACCCATCTGAGAAGAACGACTTTTCAGAAAGCGGGACATGAGGAGATGAGTTTCGACCTATTCATGGCAAACTACGGTGGAACCGGAAAGGCAAGGTTCGGAGTTACCATCGAGCAACAGCAAGATCTCTTCTCTGTATCTGAAGATTATTCACTAGCCCATTGTGTCTCGGAAGACCTGCGTATGTCGAGAGGAATAGCATTCGTCTTCCGGAAGAAATTTGGCCGTGTACCAGAACTCCTGAAACAACATCCTCGTACTGGGAAAACGCTGAGGTTGGCTGATGGCCAGCGTTACCTCTTCTACCTGGTAACCAAGAGATTCTCCGACAACAAACCCAGCTACAAAAGTATGTGGGACACCCTGTTGCAGCTGAGAGACGAGCTCACCAAGTTGAAGGTGAAAAAGCTAGCTGTGCCAAAGTTGGGTTGTGGTCTAGATCAGCTCAACTGGAGAATCGTTAGAAGTATGCTTGAGGTCATTTTCCAAAGGACGGGAATGAAGATACTGGTTTGCAGTTTCAACCCGAGCGGATATACGCCGAAGAAGAAGACAGTGGAATGCTTTTTCGGACAACAGGGGTGCTGCAGAAAAGGAGACGCCTGTAGATTCAGCCACATCATCCAGGGTGTTCGGGGACCGAACGTCTTAAGGAGGGGGCAGTGTAGCGGACGAAATCCTCCTGAATACGTCTCTGGACTCTCTGATTCAGCGTACCGATTCTGGAAGCCTCCGGAAACTACTGAACTATTCTAGAAACAGAGCCGTATTAGGTATATAAAGACGCGCACCATGGGGACCAGTCAGTTACTATCTGAATAGAGCCGGATTGAATTGTGAATCGCGAATTCCAAGTAGTGAATATAAATCAGCATTATTAGCAAGTGTGTAAATAAATCATTATTAGTTATTATACATAAATTAGTGTGATAAGTTAGTGGTATTGTAAATAAATTAGACGTTTAAATTCAGCAGACAATTTGTTTGAACCCCGAGAACGTTACAATACGATTGTAGAAAAAACATTGTTCCTATCTTGAGCGGAAAGTACTTTCCCGCACTCGATTGCTTGCCCGAACTCCGCTCCGCGTCGTTCGGGCAACGGCAATCTAGTGCGGGAAAGTACAACTTTCCGCCCTTGATAGGAAAATAACTATATTTACATAATAGATCACAGAAAAATCAAAGTTTGAATTTTTTTTAAGCTCAAACGCGATTTGATGGTAAGCGCTTGGGGGCCCCCTGAGGTCAGGGGCCCTGGTGCACTGCACACCCTTGCACCCACGTAGCTACGCCGCTGACTAAGAGTAGTAAGAGAGAGTATAAGACTTTCACAGTGAGCTTTAGTAGGTATTACGAGTACATAGCGAATACCCTTATCATGGGATCAGGTAAACGAAACTGAAAACAAATTCTATAATTTTATAAAAGACTTTTAGCTTCCTATCAACTTTTGATGAGTCTCGTAAATGCCCAATATGCGCTCTAGGTCTGACTTGCAAATATGAATAAGCTCATTTCGCTCGCATTTGCGCGGCAACATTTCTTGTTCTGGCAGATGGTTCGTGATGTAAAAAATTTCTGTCATGATTATAATTCGCTTTCTATACACATTTTCTTTATTTCCTGTAAATTTCAAGCGTACTGAAATGACATACCTAAGTACAACTGTTCTTAATGAATTTTCAAAGAGTTCTGCCAACACTTAGGAGGGACGAAAAAGTTCTGTCATTATTTTTTATAGATTCAATATATTATCAATAACAATTCCTGAAACTTTTGTGTATGATACTATGACATAGTTGAACCTGATTTTCTGGCCTCTTTGAGCGCTTATGGTAGTCTACTCCGGCCATTATGGGCTGGCAGAAGTGGTTTTTATTTTCGAGCAGATATTGAATATTAAACAAGTAAATTTTGGTGAGTTATGAAATGACATATGAAAATTGGTCTACTACACATGGCAAAAATGAAAACCACGAGATCAATAAAAATACGGAGTTATTCTAGGATTTCTGTTTACATATTTTGAATTTCCTACAGAATGAATATTTGGTATATAAATTTCCAGATATTTCTAACATTCATGTCGGTAGCCACAAGTGCTCCAGTGGTTAACGATTCTGATGCTACCATCATCGAATACGATTATCAACTGAAAGAGGATGGATACTTCTTCACGTGAGTAGTTTTTACATCTTGTGATTTTAAATTTAGTCCTGATATTGTGTAGTAATTGAATTATAGAATATTCTAAGGTGAATCACGAAATACAAATCTTCATACAGGGTGTTTCTGAACTCATGCGTAAAAATTCAGGAGGTGATTACTCGTATGAACTTATGATGGGTCTTTCGTATACCAACATTTCCTCAGCCCACTTTTCCGGATATCACCCTTTAAAAGTGGTGACTGAATTAATTTATTTTCTAAAATTTCAGTAAAGCTAGAATATTGAAATTTCTGTAATTTTCGTGCACTTGCAAAGGACGTATCACGGGTATTTTTTCAATATTCCTGCTACATTATGCGGGGTTGGAATTAGCAAACCTTACGTTATTTCTCATCAAAACCTTTCTTTCGAGGTGAAGTTCCAAGAAATAAAATTATGACTTGAAATCCTCGTTTTATTTGAAACAATTCTTCATTTCTAATTTTTTTTTGAAAACCAATAGCTGAAGAGAAAAAAATCAAAACTAAATTTTAGTCAGCACCTTTTAAGGGTGCTATCCCCTTGGTGGGCTGAGGAAATTTTGTTATAGGAAAGACCCATCTTTATTTCATATGAGCAATCACCTACTGAATGAAGAGAGGCTCAAAGAGACTAGGTTTCATTCGGAGTAAGATCTGAGAGGACAATTTATCACTGCTTGTATATAAAATGGATCATTTTTTCAGTTATACAACCAGTAATGGGATCACACGCCAAGAAAATGCAGTACTAACAAGAGACCTCAATGCAAAAGATGGCGATGATCAAATTTTGCAAATAACTGGATTTTATTCGTATACTGACGAAGCAAACAACGTCAAGAGAATAGACTATGTAGCTGACGAAAATGGATACACAACATTGAAAAAAGTGCCATCAACTCCAATTGAACTCAGAATATCTTCCGCAGCCTTAGCATCTCTAAGTGGTTGAGAAACTCTAAGTTTCTATCAACATGAATTCAAGCAAGCGTAACTTCAGTTCAGTGATTGCCCAAGATGACTTAACTTCATACTTATTTGATTTTTACGAATCATACAAAAGTAGATTATTGTTTGGATCAGAAACTTTGGTGGTGATTCGAGAATTTTTTTTTTCGAAATACGCGAAATTTTCCAACCCTTGGAAATTTTGCCGAAATATCATTTTGATAGATAGCCACCAAAGTTACTGTATTCACTAATTCGAGGTCGTAGATTTCTCCTAGGTTTGATACTTCAGGAAATTTTAAATTTTTTGTGGGAAATTTCCGAAGATTTAGTCATTTTTTGATGGTCATCACTACAAAACTATATTTTATAAAAAATGTCTGATGGCATATTCTTAATCTACGCCCTCGCATTAGTAAATCCAGCCACTTTGGTGATGATCCAAGAATTTTTTTTCTCAAAATACGCGAAATTTTCCAGCTCACATATGGAAATTTTGCCGAAATATCATTTTCTTAGATAGCCACGAAAGTTACAGTATTCACTTATTCGAGGTCGTAGATTAAGAATCTCTAATAACAGTGAAACCTCTCTTGGGCGAACACCATTGGGACCGTGAAGAAGTGTCCGCCTAAGGGAGGCGTCCGTACAAGGGAGGGCTTGACCTCAAATATTCGAAAGGTGAATTGAATAAACACTACTAGGAAAAATAATTTTTTGCTCATTGTATGCAGGGTGTTTCATCTTAGACGAGCCACCCCGTATTTTTCTAATTTTCTCATCCCATAGCGATTGGAAAAATTTCCCGAAAAACGTCGAATGATTTTTTTTGGGGACATCATTTGACGTACATTTGAGGCTTGAATGAGCAACACCCTAAGAGTGGGCGCTTCAACACCTCAAAACTGAATGGGGGAGGAGTTGATTGATACTTCCTTTGAAAGGTCTTGGACTCTTGGATGCCAACTGTGTTTGAAAAAAGTAATTTGGATGAACCGTTCTCGCTAATGATCAATTTTTTAGCCAAATGAGCCACCTTGACTATCTTGGTTATTCTTACTAAACCTTTTTCACAAACTTAAAAAATCTGAAAAAAATCAGAATCTCGAAAAAATTGAATTGTTTTATCATGCTTACAGTAAAAAAAATAAATCTGCGTATTAAAATTAAATGGTCAAATTGACCTCCATTGACTTCCATACAATAATATACAATCTTGACTGAAAACCGTCTCTAACATGGTTCAGCATACTTGGAGTTATTTGACGACACTCATTTACAATTCGTTGGTGTAGTTCGTCCAAATTTTCAGTCACAAAAACGTTGGACTTGAGATGTCCCCACAAGAAGAAGTCCAGAGGGTTTTTGACGAAAACAGTTTATCAAAATTAGGTTTTTCATACTATGGGATAAGAAATATACGAGGTGGCTCCTCTGAGATGGAACACCCTGTATATTCACTACATTAATTTTCTCTTCAAGAGTCATTATTCAACGTTTTGCCGACATTACTGCTTTCTTGGTCAAAATCTGAGGCGTTCTATCGGGAAGATCAAAGTATTCTGAACTAGACCAAACGCAATGAAAAACCAGGAATCCCATAATGATTTTCATCTGCAACTGGGTTTTCACCTTCTGCCAATCACGTGAACACAATATTCAGTGAAGTATTATGGAATATAACGTTGCCTGATTGCAGATTCTTAATCTAAGCCGTCGAATTAGTGAATCCAGCAACTTTGGTGGTGATCCGAGAAATTTTTTTTTCTCAACATACGCGGAATTTTCCAACATGGAAATTTTGCCGAAATATCATTTTCATAGATAGCCACCAAAGTTACTGTATTCACTAATTCGAGGTCGTAGATTCCGAACCTATAATTAGTTCCGTCGTAGGTTTGATACTTCAGGAAATTTTCAACTTTTTGTTGATAAAAAATATCTGATTGAATATTCTCAATCTACACTCTCGAATTAGTAAATTCAGCAACTTTGGTGGTGATCCGAGAAAAATTTTTTTCTCAACATATGGATATTTTGCCGGAATATCATTTTCTCAGGTAGCCACCAAAGTTACAGTATTCTAAATCAGACACAAATGGTGTTTTTTCTATTTATATCATTGGAGAAAGTATCGACATACACTTACATGCATCCACCTACAGAAAATAATGAATAAGAATTTTGAATATTGTTTCTATGAATGACTAATGTGCAATATGAATAAAATAACGAATATTTTTAAAATCTTGTGTTTTTTTTTCATAATCCATGCCCCATATTTCAATCTTCAACTCAAAATCAGTGAAATGACACATCCCGATATAAATCTTGTGGATGATTATTGAGTTTCAACTGACGAATATATTGTTATGAATTTCTCCAGTATGAAAACCAAAAATGTAAAATATCAATTTTGCTTAGATTATGCAATACAGGTATAAAACATATGATTTACACATGCGTTTTGTCCTATTGGTGGGTGATGTTTCAAGACATTTATCTTCTAAGGATCACCAAGGACTTCTTCATTATTCCAAATGTCAGTATTCAAGTACCTATTTATGCACAGTTCACGAAGTGCAATGTGCATTTGTTATTCATGATAATAAGTGAATTGAGAATCGAAATATGAAGAAGTGTCTCTTATTGGTGAGTTAAATCTTCTAGTTGAATATGGGTTTAAGGAATAATAATTACGGGTAAATAATGTGAAAAACAAATTGCATTTATAATTCATACATAAAATGTTGATCAATCTTGAAATTAGGGGTTCCATTTCAATTTTAATACTTCAATTTCTGTGTACCTGGTGTTCTGTCATATGAATGATGAAACTGAGAAGAAGTTGAGTGGAAATTGGAAAAAGCTTTCAAAAAATTCCTCAAGATTCCGGAAAATGTCTGATAATTCACCTGGTGTCATCTGAGGATTTCAAAAACTAAAGCCCGCAACGGACGGCGAGCGATATATTATATCTCATATATTACACCAATATCGCTCCTTATGAAAATGCACCAAGCCCCGCGGACGACGCTATAATATATATTCCGATATTACGATATTTTTCCATACTAAAATGACATATGTCAATGCAAAGCTATAATATATATTATATTATCGCTCGCCGTCCGTTGCGGGCTTTATTTTTCAGTTTTTACTGACGTTAATGTCAACGGTATCAAGTGCTCCAATTGGAAAAGATGCTGATGCTACCATAACTAATTACGAATATCAGTTAGACGAGAATGGATACTTCTTTACGTAAGTCTAATAATTCTTGTACCTTATAATAAGTTATTACTCTATACTACTCTCATTCAAAAGAATATATGAGTACCTTCATCAAGTACTTCGAAGGTCATGAATTTAAATATGACGTACTTACTAGTAGAGCTCCTATAGAACTATTAAAAAGTTATCCTTATCAAAAATATTCAATTGTCTGCATGCCGTTATATCTTTCCTTAATTATTATTTACAGACGTTAAACCTATCTTCATGTTATCCTTATCGGTAGATCTCTGCATATTGGGTTGATTTATTGGTCGAAAGTCAAATTTAATGTTGATCAATATTCCTGAAGAAATGTGAAAATTATGGAAAATATGGATATAACTCTGGGAATGGAGTTAGTTCTTTCAAGGTTAAACTGTGACACAGGTTTCGTAGAACTACTATACATTTTCCTGTTGGAGTATTTCAAGTTGTGCAAAACCGCAATGTCTTCTGTAGGCTTATTTCTTGAGAATTTTGAAAAGCTTTTAGGCTTTCTTGTCCAGGTTATTTTCCGAATGAATTATCACAAAGTAACGGACTATCGGTCCATTATTTTTCAGTGAAATTTCAACACTCGATTCTTGATTTCCAAACAAGAAAAAAGCACAACTGAATCTTCCAACCATGTTTATATACGTGAAATATTTCTAGAATCAACAAAGAAAAATGTTTTTTCAACATTCTCCAGGTCTTTGGAATTATTGAATTCTCATAATATTTTCTTGAAATCATTATTTTCCCAAAGTAAATGAACAACAAAAATTTCGATGAATACTTAATTATTACGATCTCTATGTATAAAGGACGTTGCGTAGTTATAGGTCAGGAAAATGACTATAACCAAACTTTTTCAAAATATACACGGTGCAATGTGTCGGAGTTTCATGGCCAACTGGGATACATAATGAAATTGAATGGAGTAGGTATGCCAAGCTATTTTGCAATGATTTTTCCTTTTTCGATTCGTATATTTACATCACGGCCAGGATATATGTGAAAAAAACTTATCGAGTTTGAAATGCCCTTTTTTGCCGATTTTTTTTTAATATTTTCTCGAATTCCTTAAAAAAACTTGTACATCGCTTAGAGAATCTAAATTTCATTCACGTATGAATTGATCATTCTTCTTTTGGGTCGTGCAAGAATGTCCTAAGTGTATCACAGCTTCTCTACCATTTTAAGATTCTTCTGAGCCCACTATTTCGACAGATTCCCTCAGGAGTTACCATTTCAGTAAAGTATAAAATAAATATCAATATTCCTCTCTGTAGGAATTACTTTCAACAACATAAATAAATATAGAAAATAAAATCAAAATCAAATCAATTCAGGTGTAGACACAAGGTCTAAAAAGTTTACTCTTCTACATTCAATATTTTAGGATTTTTACTGGAAAATAAAAAAGCTGACATTTTCGTTTTTATTTTGAATGGATATCGATAGTTTTCAGTAGGATGAATTCGTAAATATGGGGTTTAGAGGACTCATCTGTCAATTCTAAAACATCAACTTAGTGACGTGAAACATGAAAGGCATGATAAACAATAGTTTTTTTTATGAAAGGGTAAGAAATAGTACATCTTGTATATTTTCATGGATATCGATAGTTTTCAGTAGGAGGAATTCGAAAATATGTGGTATAGAGGACTCATCTGTCAATTTTAAAACGTGAACTTAGTGACATGAAACATGACCTGAAACAGAAGGAAGCCATCAGAATAATCTCTGGAATATCGAGGAGAACGAGTTGCCGTGAATGGTTTAAGAAATACCAAATACTTACCATCGTGTCGGTATACATCTTGGCATGTCTGAGGTTCGCGCATAGTAACAGGGAGGTTTTTGCGCGAAATGGCGATCTTCACTCGTATAACACCAGACACAAAGACGACTTAGTCATGAACTATCACCGTTTGAAGACAACACAGACTTCTTTGAATCATTGGTGTTTCAAGTTCTATAATAAAGTTCCACAAAGTCTGAAAAACTTACCAATGCCGAGGTTCATACTTGCTAGTAAGAAGCTGATGTTGGAGAGAACCTTCTATAGCGTAAATGAGTACCTGAGTGCGGATTTCACCTGATCGTCACAACTGACTGAATTTTACTTTATTGTGTGTGTATATGTATATATTTTTAAATGTATGTGTATATGAGTATATGTCCGAGTAATTTGGAATTTATTGCCTTTTGACGTGCCATGTAATTTATTTAAATGTAAGAAATTTAAATTTGATGGTGAATAAAATTATTATTATTATTATTATTAAGGCATGATAAACAATAGTCTTTTTTATGAAAAGGGGAGAAATAATTCTGACAATATAAAAAAATCGATAATTTTTCAGTTTTACAACCAGTAATGGAATCCAAAGACGAGAAAATGCAGTACTTATTAGTGATCGAAATGCAAAAGATGATAAGGCCCAAATTTTGCGGATTTACGGATTTTATTCATATACTGATGAAGCCAACAAAGAACATAGGGTGGAATACGTAGCAGATGAGAAAGGATACCAAGTATTGAGAAAATTTTCACCTGGTGCTATTGGAGGCGCGAGCTTCAATCAACAACCAGCAACCTCACCACCTTACAGGCCTCAAAAACAAAAAGGAATATCTGCTGCAGCCTTTGCATCTTTGAGTGGTTCTTAAACCTACAGAATACCTGATCTACATGGGTCAATCCAGTTCAGTGAATATCGACCTCATCATCAACCGAATATTCTCAATTTTTTCACTTTTATTAGATCTCAAAACTACAGAGTTAGTTAAAATTTATAGTTTCACCATAAACTAGAAACCGTTCAGCTGACATTCGAATACTCTTTTTTGTTTTATGATATATATTCTGATTTCGAAGCAGAAGCAAGATACAGGTTGTTTGATGTCAACTTTGAGCAATATTCTGAAAACTATGCCAAATTATGCGCGATTCAAAATAACGGTATCTGGTCATAGGATATCTTATTTTAGAGCGAAATTCTGGAATAAAAATTCGAAAAGGTGGAAAACCTGCAAAGTTGAAATTTTTTATTTTCTATTACCAAATTGAATAGCATATTCCTCACAATTTTAATAATGTCCAATAGGTATCTGAAGAACATAAGCACAACCTGTATATATAATGTTTCTCCGATGATGATTAAATTGATTCTGAAATTATTAATGTGAATTTTTTTCTTTGGTTTTCGAGAATTATTAGATTGTGTATTGTTACCTCGTAGAATTGCCACTGATTAATGAATCGAACAATAAATATTACATAATATCCATCAATTTCTTGAAACGAAATATAGGACGTTCATTATGTCTGGTAGAATAATGTCAGAGGAATGTATCTTTACAGTCTATCTGCCTCATTAGAAGAGATGGTCCATCGATGGCCACGAAGAACCGCCAAGGCTTGAATTATTATGCCTAATGTCACTAGGTACTAGGCACCTGTTCGAACATCTTCACAGATTTAGTTGTGTGCTGTTTGAAGAAGAGATACGTATTTGGAGATGAAGCTTCTACTGGAGGTGAGGTTATGTCTAGGTTTTACCCGAAGATGTTCTTGTAGAATATCTTTGGTTTTACCACAATTTTACTACAATTAAAGAAATTCCGAATTTTTTCAGTGAATTAACTTATCGTTAAGTCATTGAAATTCTATTCGGAAAAATAAAATACTTTTTTCAAAAAAGGTTTTTGTCAAGAAATTTTTTTCTGAAAAGGTCGAAAAATTTTCAGGTTTGCCTGATAATGATGGCAAATATTGTAGCGCTGCTTCAGTCACAAACGAAGCAGAAACAATTACCAGCTAAGACTACAAACTTACGGAAAATTGATACTATTTCGAGAAAGTCCTTCATGATGTTTTCGTAAAATAGTAGACAAATCGCAGTAGTAGCATTAAAAAAAACTAAAATAGACTATGTAGCTAACGAAAATGGATACACAACATTGAAAAAACGGCCATCAACCTCAATCAACATCAGAATATCTTCAGCAACCTTAGCATCCCGTGGTGGTTAAGGAACTTTCAACATTCCTATCAGCATGATTTCAAGAAAGCATAACTCCAGTTCAGTGATGGCCGAAGACGACCTATCTATTTAATTTTTCAAATCATACAAAAGATCGTTTCGGTCATTTCAACATAATTATAAATATTGTATTCTGCAGATCCCAATATCATAGTAACAAGTGTCAGATTTTTATGTTAATATCGCAGAAATATGAGCAGAAGAGATCTGGATATGTGACAGAATCTACACCCTTCCAACTCTAAACTGAGACCCAACGTAGATATAACACATTGAGAATAATCAGTTGCATGTTGGGTCAATATGCTAAATCAGACAAAAATGTAGAAGAATACAGGACCCCACGGAGGATATATTCTTGGCAATATTTTTTTTCCATTTTTTATTAATATCATTGAAGAAAGTATCGACATACACTCAAATTAATCCATCCACAGAAACATATGAATGAGAATTTTGTATACAGGGTGAGTCTTTGACTGGTACATATATTTCAACAGTAGATTCTTAAGGCCAAAAGAAACCATTTTTTGATTTTCCATTTCTCTGAATTCGGCTCTGTTTAAAAGATAAAGCCATTTGAAAGAAAATAATTAGGCCAAATACGTGCCTGATACGATTTTCTGCAAACACCTCTTAGTTCATATTGTCCGTTCAAATTGGGTTGATACATTAGGAAATACTCAAGTTTTAACCTTATTTGAATAAGAATGTTATTAACACGATCTTTCTCAACAAAATACTTAGTTTTGTCCGATTATATCGCCATTAAAAAGTCATATTTCTCCCATCCAAATAAGTTTCCTTTTAGATTTTTCTAAAGATTGTAAACACTGATAATTTGTCCATACTTTCCTCGATATACCAAAAATATATCACAAAGAATGTCCTTCAATCAATTCATCAGAATTTATTATTAATCAACTCAACCTAACCCATTTTGTATAAATTCTGTGAATATTTCACAGAAATTATTATGTGGACGTTGCCAGCGTAACCAATATTCCATATCAATGAATCGACCACAGCCTTCTACAGAGGAGGTTGTTAATCGACCCAACCGCAGCCTGCGTAATCAAGATTGAAGAGATAATCTTTGTACGTGATAAAACTGCAAAAAAACGTCTGTAAACGATGCTTGCGTACAGAAATCTCCAAACAAACATGGAGGAAATCTGTTTCTTGTTGATATAAAAGGGGAAGTGATTCTCTCAGGTGTTTTTCTTCTCGTGATGATTATATGAAGACTTTCAGTGAATAAATGTAATATTAACCGTGTAGTGTCGAGTTTATGAAATTCCAAGAGGATATTGTTCAGATAGAAACATCGCCACAGATTATTTAGTGCTAAGTATCATTTTATTTCTCAATAATTTCAACTCAATACATGGTTTGTATCGTCATTCAGCTCATATATCTAAATTTTGTATTTCGATGACATTTATTTTCAATCTGGACCGTTACCATTGTTACCAATAACTTTTCAGTCGTATTAAATGTATAATTTCATGATCTTTGGTTTGGTGTTCAATTTTATCTCCCACATTTGTGGGATTTTATTATTACATATCTCTACGCTTTTCCATCATACAGATTTTAGTGTCGACAAAGGTGATGAACATTCTGACAACATTGTTAACTGTTTAGAGGCCAGAGAAGTTATAATATCCGATTATCCGATGATATTTAATACAGAGAAGCGTTCAGATTATTCTTGAAATTCATAATTTTTTTCTTCAAATTTATCGTATTCAATTAGGAATAACATAAGAATACTTTTATTTTCTAAAGTGTTTTTTTCATGTGTCGACACCCTGTATCTTTGAAAGGAAACCGAATTTTGAAGAATAGTAAAAAAGTGTTTAGTTTGATGAGAGGAATCTTCAGTTAGAATAACGTATGGTCCGAAAGTTTTGGGAAAAATTTCAAAAGCATATAACTCTGACTTTAATAATCTTATATTTTTATCGAATTATTCAACAATTTAACTTAACTATCCTTATTATAAATCGAAATTAAAGTAAGAGACAAGGGACCATTATTTTCGATTTGCCAAATTATTCCCCTGACACGTTGCTTCTCAATTAGACCAGGTGAAATTTTTCCCAGAACTTTCGGACCATACGTTATATGTAAAAGGCAAAGACAGTATTGTTTTTATGAATGAATAATGTGCAATATGAATAAAATATCGAATATTCCTCAAATCTTTTGTGTTTCTTTTATAATCCATGTCCAATATTCCAATCTTCAATTCAAAATCAGGGAAATGACATATTCCGTGGGATGTAAATCTTGTGGATGATTATTGAGTTTGAATGGAAGAATACAGGGTCTTTCACGAGGAACCTCACCCATATTTATACGGGAAACTACTGAACGTATTTTCATGAAATTCAGCACTTATGAGTATTTCACGATGCTGATGAAATCCAAAATATTTTCAAGGCATGAGCACCTCCGGTTTTTCCGGAAATGACGTCAACTTCCGTTTTTCAAATTAGAACACCATTTTTTTATTGCAGAAATAGATTCCTTAGAAAATTTCAAGTTATTTTGATGTAACATTTTTCAGTTTTGGTTGGAAAATTCTCTCTGAGCGGGAAAATTCGAAAAAAAAATCGAAAATAGAGCTCCGCTGAAACAAGAATAACTTCGAGGTTTTTGGATGGAAAATTTTCAGTTTTGGGATTTTTCAAGATGTAAGATTGATGTATCCACATTGAAAATCGAAATCGCGATTCATGATACAGGGGGTGAAAAAATCGCTTTCAAAGTTAGGGATGACAAAATCGTGAAAAATCAATTTTTTCAAATTAGAACCCCATTTTTTTATGGCAGATATTGAATCTACGTTAAAAAATAATGTGAGTGTATGCATCACACCCTTGCCCTAAAGTGGATATTTTCTGAGTTATTCACAAAAAACTGTTTTTCGTCTTGAATTTTCAGCTATTTCTTTTCCCTTCACGCCAAAAAGATGAAATTTTCAGGAACTGTTACTTAAACCATGTTTTATATTTTACTACCCTAATATGCAAGAGAAAAAAGTTACAGGTTGTTCCTAAATAGATGGCGAATTTGGATTCGAATTTGTATCGGAAACCTCTTTATTTCAACTAATCGGCCATCGGTTTTCTCTCCAGTGATAAATAAATAATTCCTTATGAACCATATGCAAAAACTTACCATGTTTTACATTCTTTTTTTTAATGATAGATATCATTAATTACATGCTACTGAATAAAGAGGAATTTGGCAGATGTAATTAATGATATCTATCATTAAAAAAAAGAATGTAAAACATGGTAAGTTTTTGCATATGGTTCATAAGGAATTATTTATTTATCACTGGAGAGAAAACCGATGGCCGATTAGTTGAAATAAAGAGGTTTCCGATACAAATTCGAATCCAAATTCGCCATCTATTTAGGAACAACCTGTAACTTTTTTCTCTTGCATATTAGGGTAGTAAAATCTAAAACATGGTTTAAGTAACAGTTCCTCAAAATTTCATCTTTTTGGCGTGAAGGGAAAAGAAATAGCTGAAAATTCAAGACGAAAAACAGTTTTTTGTGAATAACTCAGAAAATATCCACTTTAGGGCAAGGGTGTGATGCATACACTCACATTATTTTTTAACGTAGATTCAATATCTGCCATAAAAAAATGGGGTTCTAATTTGAAAAAATTGATTTTTCACGATTTTGTCATTCCTAACTTGGAAAGCAATTTTTCCACCCCCTGTATCATGAATCGCGATTTCGATTTTTAAAGTGGATACATCAATCTTACATCTTGAAAAATCCCAAAAATGAAAATTTTCCATCCAAAAACCTCGAAGTTATTCTTGTTTCAGCGGAGCTCTATTTTCGATTTTTTTTTAGAATTTTCCCGCTCAGAGAGAATTTTCCAACCAAAACTGAAAAATGTTACATCAAAATAACTTGAAATTTTCTAAGGAATCTATTTCTGCAATAAAAAAATGGTGTTCTAATTTGAAAAACGGAAGTTGACGTCATTTCCGGAAAAACCGGAGGTGCTCATGCCTTGAAAATATTTTGGATTTCAACAGCATCGTGAAATATTAATAAGTGCTGAATTTCATGAAAATACGTACAGTAGTTTCCCGTATAAATATGGGTGAGGTTCCCCGTGAAAGACCCTGTATATTGTCATGAATTTCCCCAGTAGGAAAACCAATCAATGATTATTTAAATGAATTGTAAAATCTCAATGTTGCTTAGATTATGCCATACCAGGAATGAAGCTTATGATTTACACATGCGTTTTGTCCTATTGGTGGGTGTTGTTTTAAGACATGTATCTTCTATGGATCACCAAGGACTTCTTCATTATTCCAAATGTCAGTATTCAAGTACCTACCTATTTATGCACAGTTCACGAAGTGCAATGAGCATTTGTTATTCATGATAATAAGTGAATTGAAAATCAAAATATGAAGAAGTGTCTCTTATTGGTGAGTGAAATCTTCTAGTTGAATATGGGTTCAAGGAATAGTACTTACGGGGAAATAATGTGAAAAACAAATTGCATTTATAATTCATACATTAAATGTTGATCAATTCTTGAAATTAGGGGTTCCATTTCAATTTTAATACTTCAATTTCTGTGTACCTGGTGTTCTGTCATATGAATGATGAAACTGAGAAGAAGTTGGGTGGAAATTGGAAAAACCTTTCAAAAAATTCCTCAAGATTCCGGAAAATATCTGATAATTCACCTGGTGTCATCTGAGGATTTCAAAAACTTATTTTTCAGTTTTTTCTGACGTTGGTGTCAACAGTATCGAGTGCTCCAATTGGAAAAGATGCTGATGCTACCATAACTAAATACGAATATCATTTAGACGAGGATGGATACTTCTTTACGTAAGTCTAATAATTCTTGTATCTTGTAGTTATTACTCTATACTACTCTCATTCAAAAGAATATATGAGTACCTTCATCAAGTACATCGAAGGTCATGAATTCAAATATGACGTACGTACTAGTAGAGCCCCTATAGAACTATTAAAAAGTTACCCTTACCGGTAGATTTCTGCATATTGGGTCAATTTATTGGTCGAAAGTCAAATTTAATGTTGATCAATATTCCTGAAGAAATGGGAAAATTATGGAAAATATGAATATAACTCTGTGAATGGAGTTAGTTCTTTCAAGGTATAACTGTGACACAGGTTTCGTAGTACTACTACATTTTCCTGTTGGAGTATTTCAAGCTGTGCGAAATGTCTTCTCTGGGCTTATTTCTTGAGAATTTTGAAAAGTGGGAAATTTCACTGTTCATTAAGGCTTTCCTGTAAGGGTTATTAATTTTCCGAATGAATTATCACAAAGTAACGGGCTATTCGGTCCATTATTTTTCAGTAAAATTTCAACACTCGATTCTTGATTTCCGAACAAGAAAAAAAGCACAACTGAATGTTTCAACTATGTTTATATACGTGAAATATTTCCAGAATCAACAGAGAAAAAAAGTTTTTTCAACATTCGCCAGGTCTTTGGATCTATTGAATTCTCATAATATTTTCTCGAAATCATTATTTTCCCAAAGCAAATGAACAACAAACATTTCGATGAATACGTAATCACTACGACCTCTATGTATAAAGGACGTTGCGTAGTTATATGACAGGAAAATGACTATAACCAAACATTTTCCAAATATACACGGTGAAATGTGTCATGGCCAACTGGAACACATAATGAGAGTGATCTGTGAAAAAAAAACTTATCGAGTTCAAAATGCCCTTTTTCGCCTATTTTTTTCAATATTTTCTCGAATTCCTTAAAAATACTTGTACATCGTTTAGAGAATCTAAATTTCATTCACGTATGAATTGATCATTCTTCTTTTGGGTCGTTCAAGAATGTCCTAAGTGTATCACAGCTTCGCTGCCATTTTAAGATTCTTCTGAGCCCACTATTTCGACAGATTCCCTCAGGAGTTACCATTTCAGTAAAGTATAAAATAAATATCAATTTTCTTTTCTGTAGGTATTACTTACAATAACATTAATAAATATAGAAAATCAAATCAAAATCAAATCAATTCAGATGTAGACACAAGGTCTAAAAAGTTTACATTCTATATTTTAGGATTTTTACTGGAAAATAAAAAAGCTGACATTTTCGTTTTTATTTTGAATGGATATCCATAGTTTTCAGTAGGATGAATTCGGAAATATGGGGTTTAGAGGACTCATCTGTCAATTCTAAAACATCAACTTAGTGACGTGAAACATGAAAGACATGATAAACAATAGTTTTTTGATGAAAGGGGAAGAAATAGTTCTGACAATATAAAAAAATCGATAATTTTTCAGTTATACAACCAGTAATGGAATCCAAAGACAAGAAAATGCAGTACTTATAAGTGATCGGAATGCCAAAGATGATCAGGCCCAAATTTTGCGAATTAACGGATTTTATTCGTATACTGATGAAGCCAACAAAGAACATCGGGTGGAATACGTAGCAGATCAGAATGGATACCAAGTGTTGAGAAAATTTTTACCTGGTGCATTTGCAGGCGCAAGCGCCGCAAGCTTCGGTCAATCAGCAACCTCACAATCTTACAAGCCTCAAGAACAAAAAGGAATATCTTCAGCAGCCTTAGCATCTTTGAGTGGTTCTTGAACCTACACAATACCTGATCTACATGGGTCAATCCAGTTCAGTGAATATCGACCTCATCATCAACCGAATATTCTCAATTTTTTCAATTTCCTTCACTTTTATCAGATCTCAAAACTACAGAGTTAATTAAAATTTATATTTTCACCATAAACTAGAAACCGTTCAGCTGACATTCGGAAACTGTTTTTTGTCTTAAGATATATAAACAGATTTTGAAAACTGTGCTAAATTATGCGCGATTCAAAATAACGGTATCTGCTCATGTCTTTTTTTAGAGAAAATTCAATTGAGCAAAATTCTGAAATAAAAATTCGAAAAGGCGGAAAACCTGCAGAGTTGGAATTTTTTATTTTCTATTATCAAATTGAATAGCATATTTTTCATAATTTCAATTATTTCCAATAGGAATCTGAAGAACATAAACGCAACCTGTATATATAATGTTTTTCCAATTATGATTAAATTGATTCTGAAATCATGAATGTGAATTTTTTCCTTGGTTTTCGAGAACTAGATTATGTATTGTTACCTCGTA
Source organism: Adalia decempunctata (assembly GCA_951802165.1). Taxonomy (NCBI): domain Eukaryota; kingdom Metazoa; phylum Arthropoda; class Insecta; order Coleoptera; family Coccinellidae; genus Adalia; species Adalia decempunctata. The sequence continues at coordinate 22,250,737 of OX637696.1, read as the reverse complement.
GAACTGCGACTGATTAATAAATCTAACAACAAATATTACATAATATCAATCAATTTATCGAAACGAAATATAGGACGTTCATTATGTTTCTGGTAGAATAATGTCAGGAGTATGTAACTTTACAATCTATCTGCCCAATTAGAAGAGATGGTCCATCGATGGCCACGAAGATTCGCCAAGCCTTGAATCATTATGCTTAATGTCAGTAGGTACCGTTTCGAATATCTTCACAGATTTAGTTGTGTGTTGTTAAAAGAAGAGATACGTATATGGAGATGAAGCTTCTACTGAAGGTAAGGTTATGTCTAGTAATGACCAAAATTCTACTCCAATACGAGAAATTCCGAATTTTCTCAGTGAACTTCTTTATCGTATATTCATTGAAGTTAATTTCAGAAAAATATACCACATTTTCCAAAATTTATCAGGAAAATATTTTCTGAAGAAGACGTAAAATTTTCAGGTTTGCCTGATGTTGATGGCAAATATTGTAGCGATGGCAGCCCCAGTCGCGAATGATGCAGATGCAACAATTACCAGCTATGACTACAAACTCACAGAAAATGGATACTATTTCGAGTAAGTCCTTCATAATATTTCCATGAAGTTGGCGACCAACCTCAGTACTACCACTAAAGATTTATGAATATGCAGCTTTTTTCTCATAACAGGTTCATAAAAATTTTGAATGAATTCAAAATAGGAATCGAGTTATTAAAGAAAAAATAAATTCTTGGGTGAAGAAGCTTGGGGGACATTTTATCATATTTTTTGATATATCTGTTCTTATGAATAGAACTATTTGTAACATTAAATGTCAACCTTTTCACAGTATAACATTCATTATTTCGATAGTACCCAAATTTCTTTTTTCAATTTATAAGTTGTCTTGAAAATAATGAATCTTTGGTTTTTTAAATTGGAGAATTCTATATTGGGGCTTTCATTTCTATAATGAATCTCAACTGGCTCCACTCACTTTAGTGTGGAGATTGTGTTTTTTTTACTCAAAATATTTTACGGATTGTATATGTATACTCTGAAATTTTCGAATGACTATGTTTTAAGAGTTTGTTGAGAAATTTGCACGTTATTTAAATTTTAAACACTAACAATCATCAAAATAACTTCTGTCTGACTGTTAGTATGAGCTCATTTTCGTTAAGGCTCGCGAGACTTTGAACTATAAATTGAAAGGAAAAAGTCGTTTGGTATAGGTTTGAAATAATTTTAGTGGAAATATTTAATTTCATACAATCTTTCCCCAGATCGAATAAACGTTGAATTGAAAAAACCTTGCTCCCTCTATGTGGGGTAGCACAAGTTCAGTTTTTTTTATGGCAACCCTAACTCTTTGTGCCAGAAAGAGATAGTTGCTGAAGAAGATCTTGTCATTGATATGGTTTTCATCAATCTTTGGTCATTTCAGAAATATAATGATGCATGCGAAACAACTAACTCGTACATGAAAAATTGCATAATTCAAAATGAGAATTGAACTGTTCTATCATTTTTTTTTCAATAAAGTGCATACCTAAGATATAAATTTTGAGCATTACTTTTTAATCACTCTGTATATCAAGACATAATGAAGTGCAGATTTTAACGTTTTATTTTTCATCAAATGATTCAAAAATAACGCCACTCATACTGAAGAGTTAATTCTCTTCAGTTTAGAAAAAATATCGATGTTTAATAATCAGTAGTAATAACCCAAGGACATCGATAATTGTTCGAAAAAATTCTATGACAGATTTCGAAAGCTTGTTGCTTGGAAACAGACCGACGCCGTAGGCGGAGGTCTGTTGTCTACAAGCAACAAGCTTGAGAAAGTTGTCATAGAATTTTTGAGCATTTATCAATGTCCGAGGGTTATTCGGATAGAAAATTTTTTGCTAATTATAGAAAAAATACAGAGCTAAAACAATTTATTTAAAGGTGCAATTAACAAAGGAACAATTAGAATAGTTAAATGAAGATCCAGACGTGTTAGTTTCTATAACTGATGAAGATGTATTTCCACTACGCATGCTGTTAATAATTTGATTATGATGTTCTTCGTCAATATTCAAGTAGGGTTTTATTGAGTTGGCATTGTTGTGACCCGTAATTTTTATAAGCTGTTGTTCTTGTACACCACTTTTGGCCAATCGACCAACCGCGGTCGATCTATTGGAATGATTAGTAATTTTTTTTTCCTTTGTATTCAATCCAATCGCTTCGGCAGACGATCTTGTCCAATTTTGAATCGTATTTCTTCCAATGGGCATATTATCATACCAGTGATCATTTTCGGATTTCCATTGATGATTTGGTCTGACGAATAATCTGTTGGTTTTAATATTTGGGCCCCTTTTCGACATCAATTTTTTGAATAATCGGACAGGACAAACGTTGCTGTCATCGTTTTCTATTAAAAACTTGTTTCCAGTACACATTCTTGAACCACCCTGGCAAGTCTTGCTGAATACAGGGTTATATTCCACTCGGTTGGTTACAGAACCATCGTTGTTTGATTCGATACAAAAAAATTCAGTCAAGCAAGCAGCAGCTTCCCCACCTCGCCAAGCTAATTCTACCGCGGCTATGTGATAGAATTTCCGTTGCAGCCCTTCAGGAGTATTTTCATTCCATAAATTCACCATTTTTGTTATTTCCACAGAACTTAATGCTGCCGAACTTTGCTTCCTTTTACTTGGGTCTGATTGCAGTTTTCGACGTATAGAATCACGGGCAGCTCGCGCTTGTTGAAATACAACACTTTTGAATGGGTCAATAATAACTTTCATTTCTTTATAATATTTTTCTTGTAACAGCTTACTTGCTTTATTCCACATGGTTTTGACCGTACTTTCTTTGAACTCTTTACCATCTTTTCTCCTCATGTTCACAGCCCAATCCTTTAAAATCAACGCCAATTCTTCCGCCGTCCGATTTCCATCTAATTGATACTTTCTATCGTTGCAAAAGTCTATAAATGCTTTCCATACAAATTTCTTACTGTAAACGGTGTTTTTTGGTATGTTCGATTCTATAATTTCATTAATATTATCGTCAGTATTGCAACCAAATCGTGACATTTCGAAATATTAAATATTTGAAACTTCAAAATCGAAATGAATCAATATGTGTCCATAGCAACGTGAAAACAGCCCATGGTCTGTTATCGATGTAATGTTGACATGATTGGGTGAAATTGTTCATCTGATATCAAATGAGGAAATTTAATTGGTTGTTGGAACTGTCAAAAAATTTTCACAGTAATCAAATTTCACTTCTACATCTAAAATTACCAATGAAATATTTCGACCTCTAATAATTATTTTTCTCTGTTCTTAGTGATTCCACCAGAACAACCACAGTGCTATATTTAAAAATGGCTCATTTCCTGAATAAATATCAATCATTATTTTTATAATGAATGATGAGGAGAATATTGGAGTATTCTCAATACAATGCAAGCTATAATTTGATAGAATGAAAATTTATTGTCAGCCTTCAGCATCTTGTGATCCACATATTATGTCTTTTGGTTCTAGTATAAATGTTTTTTTGACCATTTATTATTATTAATCCCACTTTGGTAACTAATATTCTAATCAACTCATTACAAAGATTGGTTGCATGAAAATTGAAATATTATTGTGATGAATATCAGTCGAATGAATTAATTGAAGATAGTGGATTTTTTAATGACGGAACGATGGACATTCAGAGAATGATCATTTCTCAAAATGAAATATAGTCCAGTCTCGAAATAGACACTTCAATTTGCAATAATTTGTAAAGACCCGAATTTTGGTGTAGCTACGCGATAATAAGTTGAATATAAAAAGTCCGACATATAGATCATAGGACCAAATTTCAACAGGAGATTTTTCTGAAATAAATGTTGAATTAAAAAATGAATCAAACCTAACGCAAGCCACTGTTGATGTTAGAAACTTCGTTCATATTAAAGTATATCTTTTATGAGTTCTGCCCATGCATTTCAATTGATAATGGAACATTTTTTTGGAAATTAGAGCAGTCTTTATTTTTTCATATGTAATACCACTAGAGATGGAATTTTGCCGGCAAAATTTCTCGATTGTAATATGAAAGTTTGTTGCTCGGAAATTTCGCGAATGACATTTGTATCAAAATCACGAGCCGTCAGGCGAGTGATTTTAGAAAAAATGTCATGAGCGAAATTTCCGAAAAGCAACAAACTTGAATATTACAAAAGATAAATTTTTCCTGCTTAAATTTCATCTCGAGTGGTGTTCGGCATGACTATTTCACGAGAAAATAGGGTAATATGTTCACATTTGACGCATATTGCGATATTTGGCAAATTAGAATTCATCATAGATTAACTAAACCACTAAACGTTGTTTGTTCTCTCTATGATATTTACTTCCGAAGCTATCTATGAATTCGAGAAACGTCAAAAATTTTGTCGCTGAAAAACCAACATGTTGGTTTTGCCGGCTTGAAAATTTTATCGGGATGAAACGATCGTTGCTACGAAAACTTCCCCACTAAAAATGAAAAGAGTGGAATAGTCACTCAAAAACGAGTAGGGAACCCTATATTGTTTGAATTTAATCACAAGTATAAGCATATTTTTTTTTGTAGATATTCAACCAGTAACGGAATCACTAGAAGAGAAAATGGAGAATATACCAAAAGTGCCAAATCCGTTGATGATGACACAATCCTTCATGTCACTGGTTCATATTCCTACTTGGACAACGAAGGAGGATTGCATACGGTGAACTACGAAGCTGATGAGAATGGATTCTTGGTTCGAAAGCCATCAGTAGCCGTACCTTCCGCAGAAGTTGCTTTTGCTGCAGCAGCTCCTCAGGATGCCAGGGGTATTTCATCAGCAGCATTAGCTTCACTGAGTGGATAAACAATTCATGTGTAATGTGAACTGATATTGAATAGCATGGCTAACACTGCGTTTTAGGAATTTTCTTATTCAATCTCATTTCGACACATTTATGATTTCTTTGAATCGTACATGACATCTGGTATAAGTGAACCAATCCGTAAACTGTGAAGCATTCAAGAGAAATATAATTTTCCAATAAGATGCAAATTGGAGGCATCAAAGTTAAAAATGAAAAATTGTGTTTTATTGACAACGCCGAATATTTTCGGAAGAAACTATCAAATTTCTTAGTGATAATTAAGATAAGAAGAAAAAAATCTCAATATCATCTATAATTTCGAAAAATTAACTATTCAAATAGATATTATATTGATATATGCCTTTCGTGGAATTTACAAGTGAGCCCTAAAACAGACATTCCTATATGAGAAAAGTTTTTATCGTCAGGATATAGATTCATCTATGATCTACTTACTCAAAAAAGGTCTGAACTCACAAGAAACGAGGTAGATAGTGAGAAATAATCGTTCATAATTTGTCAAGTATTTTGTGATCCATAGCGATACCCATTACCCTTTCTTCGTTGGATTTTGGATATAAAGAAGAATTGAATGATAATTGTTCTGTTTGGATTCAATGGAAGATGGAAAGGAAACGTGCTGAGCTTAGGATTCTTGGCCATCTTCTTTACAAGAAAGGTTTTTTGTGGGATAAAGATGGCTGTCTCAAACTGAACAGTGTTTTATTATCAGTGACTCAATGACTCCTAGCTTCTTTTTTTTTATATACTAGGGTAGGGTACAGATGAATCGAAAAAAATTTCCAGAAACTAATTTCAACATATTTATTGATACATTCTATATTTCAATATGTAATGGGCTATGTTTTCATCGAAAAGGGATCAAAATGATGTACCTATTCATTTTCCTCCAAGCGAAGCAAGTGCGGCGGAACTGATACGTCCGCTGGAACCTTCAGTGCTGAAACCAAGAGCTCCCCTTGAAAGAAATAAAAAAATCATTAGTCAAATATTGAATTCCGGAACACCCTATAATAGCTATGCATGAAGAAATAATATTTTTTCATTACACCGCTCTGAAAACCCTATCAAAACATGTCGATTCAGGGCACCGAAAGTGACCCTTTTCCGTGCGCTGAGACATAGATGCATCTATGCTGAGACACAAAGCAACGATTGCGTGATGACAGTAGACGTCAGTGTTTCGAATAATTATTGTTTTACAATATCGAAATGCTTTCTGTCGGAGAATAAATATCGTTGGATTGTTTTCAGAGAGGTGTAATGAAAAATATCGTTCATTACACGTCCAGAAAGGCTTTTTCCGTGCTTGCACGGAAAAAGCTTACTTTCTGGACTAGTAATGAAATATACTATTCCAGCAATCCAATATTAACAAGCTTTCACAAAGGACACTCTAAGAAATCCGTCTTTTCTTCACTGATTGCAATTGTACTCTGAGTTTTGATATTAAAAATTGGGATTTGTGCATTTCAGATGTGCCTCATTATTTTTTGATCGCTATTGCTCTCTGCAGTGATATTTTATCAAGCTAAGGAAAAGGTAAATCTCAAAATAATGCATGTTAGGATGTGGAGCTATCGGTTTTCTACTTAAATCAAGGACAAAAAAAAATATAAAATATTGAAAAAAATTATGAGAATATAAGTATCTATTCACTTATCTAGAACACATTATGTCTCCTACTACTTTTATTTGTTCTTGCATTACCAGTTAATGAACGTAAGTTTTTTGAACCAATATACGGACACGAAATGTACTCACTGTGTAACTCCATCGCTCGTCTCCACAACTGAGTGTGCACAGAAAATGGCTGAGAATACTACAAGAATGACGAAGATGATTCTGAACATGTTGATATGTTTGGTGAAGGCTTTTCAGTGAAGAAACAAATCTACAGTAGGAACAAAAAACATCAGTTGTGATCAAAAATATTGATATGAAAAATCCTATATCAAATTAGTCGAGTTTACAGTTAATTTTTGTGAATAATATAATTGTTTGAGATCTTTCCCGAATATAAATAGATATATTCAAATATATCGACCATTTTATCAATATTGCAGTGAGTTGAGGAGTAATGGTGAGTACTTACCCAAAATTTGAATTGAGAAATGAAATGCAACTGAACGTTTATATAGTCGTATAATTAGGTACTGTGGATGAAAAAAAAATATCGGCTTGTGCAAGCAGTTGGAACAGAATAATTGATTTCGAGAATTTTTAGCATATCGTATGTGTGATAAGGGTGTTAAGCATAATTTGATGCGTATTGATACCAGAGATCTGAGAAGATTTGCAGAAAAAATGCTGCTTTGTGCTCTATGAATTAATAATTTATTTCTACCATTGATCTGCATGCAGATGACAAAAATTTGTGAATAACGGACCTAGAAACGAAGCGGAGATGGTCAGCATGTTACATCCTTCAAAAACAAAAAGTTCTGTTTCTTTATGTATTTATGACGATTTAGACATGCCAATTTAGCACCAGATTGCGTGCCAGATCCGGTTCGAAACAATATGAAGAATAAATTAAATTCTCAATTATTTTCTACTCGAAAGCATATTTCTGTAGAAATGAATCATTCGGCCAAAGGGCATCATTGGTATGTACCTATTTTCGAAAAGCCTCAACTGATGTAGCCTGTTACTCATATCTCTGGTATCAATTCACATCAAATTATGCTTCACACCCTTTTCACACATACGATTCGCTTAAAATTCTCGAAATCAATTATTGTGTTTCAACTGGCTGAACAAGCCAATACATTAAATTCATTTACAGTAATTATAGGAGTATATAAACGTTCAGTTGCATTTCATTTCTCAATCCGAATTTTGGGTAAGTACTCACCATAACTCCTCATTCCACTGCAATATTTATAAAACGGTACTAATATTTTATTTCCATTTTTTTGTATGAACTGTTCTGAGACCATGAAATAATTTCTCTGAAATAATTCCATGAAATATTTTTTTTCAAATCAAATTAAAAAGAGAACAATGTTTCAATGTTTTATGCGCCGAGAGCTTCACAGGGAAATCTAAATGTATCAGATTATATTAAAATAGATCTAAAACTAATATACATTATAACAATCAACATCAGTCATTCAGACTCAACTAATATGATATATGTATTTATTTTTATTTCAATACTAGCTGTCCCGGCGAACTTTGTTCCGCCTAAATGATACTTACGGTGGATTTCACAAATCGTAATCACCTGTGATCGGATATCAACGGCTTGGTTCTCTGATTTTTGAACTGTCAAATGTTTCCATGGATATGAGCTATCACACAGAGCAGATACACAAAAATAATATGTCATAATATGTCAATCACCAATAATGGCAATTTTGGATTCAGTTATTTCCGCAAATATATTTATTACCCAAACAGAAATTAAAAAACATTTTCAAAATTATGAGAAAAGATGAGAATGGACATCTCACGATTGGAACTCATCGCCAAAATCCGATTTACTTGACATTTCGATAAAAATTCACTGTGATATTCACCCGCTTCTGGATCTGTTAATTTCATGGTACTATAAGCCCTATGTAAAATGTAAATTACACAGTAATTGATGTCATATGTTCTTTTTTCGACCATTTCAAACCACGACGACCGAAATGCTCGAAAAAAGAACAGATGACATCAATCGATGGCCGCGAAAGCCCCAACAAATTCATCGCCATTTAATTGTGATAATGTCAAATATAGTACCTTCACGATTTCGTTATTTGGAATGAATAAAACTATAAAAATAACTAATAATCATCAGTCATAATGTGTGAATAGCGCCATCTGAAGTGGTAAGAACGAAACTTTTCTCATATCTCAACGAAATCTAATCATTTTAGACATCTGTACTCCTACGCTAAGACATTTTGGTTTTGCCCAACAGCGCAGAGTTGTAGGCAACTCAAATTACACACTATTACAATGACTGTAGAGGGAATATAGTCACTGTACACACTTTTTGTTTTTATCGCCATCTATCACGGAGAATATCAAATGAAGTACAAACGAATAAGCGGTAGCGTAACTGTAACTGTAGCGACATCTAGTGGCCTTACTCAAAAGGAGGAAGAGCATTTCCTGTATAAGTAAAATTTTCATCGATTTTTTCAAAGTTTTATTGTATTTTATAATAACCAGACCGTAGACGAATCCATATATGAAGTTTCATAACAAACAGTCCATCCGATCTCGAGTTATAAGTGGTGTAACCAACATCTTCATTTTATATATATAGATTTTCTGATCACAACGGATTTATTTTGTTCATAGTCAAGTTCTTCACTGAAAAAAGGCTGCTATAAGGTTGTATTCGTTGAAAAATTCCAAAGTCTTCTCCAAACACGTCAACATGTTCAGAATAGTCTTCGTCATTCTTATTGTATTCTCATCCATCTTCTGTGTACACTCAGCAGCTTTGGGTACCCTCGAAGGAACTACACCGTGAGTATATTTCTTGGCGGTATGAAGGTTCAAAAATACTGAGTTCTTGCAGAGTATTTCTACATTCAGTATTTGATTAATGTTTTTTTTTTACTTTCAAGTGGAGCTCTTGGTTTGAGCACTGAAGGTTCCAGTGGACGTATCAGTTCCGCCGCACTTGCTTCGCTTGGAGGAAAATGAGAACATCGGTTTGATCACTCTTCGATGGAAACATAGCTCATTCAGTTCCGAAGAATTAAATGTATCAATAAACATATTAAAATTGGTTTCTGAAAACTTTTTTCAATCAATATGATGTACCGGTACCCTATCCTCGAATATGATACAATGAAAGAGAAAATGAACTAATAGAAGTAACACGTAAGTGTTCTTCAGGCACTTGAAACTCTTTATTTTTCAACTATGTAATACCTATGAATTAGTATATTTTTTACGATTGTACTGGACGGTACTACTCTCATGCGCAAGGACATCGCCAGCCTTTGTGCTAAGGAAGGGCAAAAAAATTCAGAATAGAGGTAAATGAACTGATTTTCGTATACAGGGTCTTTCACGAGGAACCTCACCCATATTTATACGGGAAACTACTGAACGTATTTTCATGAAATTCAGCACTTATAAGTATTTCACGATGCTGATGAAATCTAAAATATTTTCAAGGCATGAGCACCTGCGGTTTTTCCGGAAATGACGTCAACTTCCGTTTTTCAAATTAGAACACCATTTTTTTATTGCAGAAATAGATTCCTTAGAAAATTTCAAGTTATTTTGGTGTAACATTTTTCAGTTTTGGTTGGAAAATTCTCTCTGAGCGGGAAAATTCGAAAAAAAAATTGAAAATAGAGCTCCGCTGAAACAAGAATAACTTCGAGGTTTTTGGATGGAAAATTTTCATTTTTGGGATTTTTCAAGATGTAAGATTGATGTATCCACTTTGAAAATCGAAATCGCGATTCATGATACAGGGGGTGAAAAAATCGCTTTCAAAGTTAGGGATGACAAAATCGTGAAAAATCAATTTTTTCAAATTAGAACCCCACTTTTTTATAGCAGATATTCAATCTACGTTAAAAAATAATGTGAGTGTATGCATCACACCCTTGCCCTAAAGTGGATATTTTCTGAGTTATTCACAAAAAACTGTTTTTCGTCTTGAATTTTCAGCTATTTCTTTTCCCTTCACGCCAAAAAGATGAAATTTTCAGGAACTGCTACTTAAACCATGTTTTAGATTTTACTGCCCTAATATGCAAGAGAAAAAAGTTACAGGTTGTTCCTACATAGATGGCGAATTTGGATTCGAATTTGTATCGGAAACCTCTTTATTTCAACTAATCGGCCATCGGTTTTCTCTCCAGTGATAAATAAATAATTCCTTATGAACCATATGCAAAAACTTACCATAATTTACATTCTTTTTTTTTAATGATAGATATCATTAATTACATCTGCCAAATTCCTCTTTATTCAGTAGCATTTTGTGTTTACTATTAATTTGGTGATAATTCGTATTAAGTTATAAAATCGATCACTATGCCTAATTTTACCAATGAAGATTATTTAAATCTCATTCTACTTCATGGAGAATGTAATAAAGTTGTAGATAGAACGATTCGACTGTTCATTGAGAGGTTTCCTGACCGACCCAGACCAACGAGAGATACCATTAACAGAACCATGATAAACTTGAGAAATGTCGGATCTTTCGTTGAGAAAACTATACACAGAGAAAAAAGTGTAGTAGAAGATGAGAACAACGAAATTACAGTTCTTGCATATTTTCGTGTGAATCCTCAAAATTCTCTCGAAGATGCCGAGATTGATCTGGGATTATCTCAATCGAGGGTTTGGAGAATATTAAAAAAACATAAAATGCACCCATATAAATTCAATAGGGTACAGCATTTGAAGGAAACTGATTTCGTCAGGAGAACAGAGTTTTGCGAAGCTATGATGATTCGATTTCAAGAGAATGAAAACTTTTTGGACTGTATAATTTGGACAGATGAATCTAAATTCACAAAGAATGGTTCTTTCAATAGGCGTAACAGTCATTATTGGGATGAAGAGAACAACCACCACTTCAGACAATGGAACTTTCAAGAGACCTGGAGTTTCAATGTTTTTTGCGCCATCAAAAATAATGCAATTCTCGATGTTCACATTGATGATGGGACTTTAACTGGTAAAATAGAACACTACACATGTTTGCATTATTTAACGAATGTTCCCCCTTAGGAGATAGATATTCTGACATATTGACTCAAATAATTGAGCCGCTAGTACAGAACCATAATGACTTATGGTATCAACAAGATGGCGCGCCTCCACACAATTCACTCAATGTGTCAAATGTCCTCTACAGGCTATTTGAAGATCGATGGTTGGCGAACAATGGTCCACATCTTTGGCCACCACGTTCTCCCGATTTAACTCCTTTAGACTATTATATTTGGGGTAGGATGAAAAATATTGTCTACTCAACTCCCCTGACTGACAAAGAGGACTGCATAGAACGAGTCAGGAATGCGTTCAGGTTTGTTTAAATTTTTAGATTCATAGTTTTGAAACTTAATTTGGTTTTTAAACACTTTTGCAGATCTCTTCCTCCCGATGAAATAAGAAGAGCACACACGAGGCATTCCTGAGACGTATAAATAAATGTCTAGAAATTAACGGTCAAAACTTTGAGCATCTTCTCTAGTTATAACTGCGAGAGTTTGCCATGGTTCTCCTAATAGTAACTTGAAGTCGGTTTCAAGAAGGGGTGAAAAATCTACAGCATGGTTCAAATAACAGTTCCTGAAAATTTCATCTTTTTGGCGTGAAGGGAAAAGAAATAGCTGAAAATTCAAGACGAAAAACAGTTTTTTGTGAATAACTCAGAAAATATCCATTTTAGGGCAAGGGTGTGATGCATACACTCAGAGTATTTTTTAACGTAGATTAAATATCTGCCATAAAAAAATGGGGTTCTAATTTGAAAAAATTGATTTTTCACGATTTTGTCATCCCTAACTTTGAAAGCGATTTTTTCACCCCCTGTGTCATGAATCGTGATTTCAATTTTCAAAGTGGGTACATCAATCTTACATCTTGAAAAATCCCAAAAATGAAAATTTTCCATCCAAAAACCTCGAAGTTATTCTTGTTTCAGCGGAGCTCTATTTTCGAATTTTCCCGCTCAGAGAGAATTTTCCAACCAAAACTGAAAAATATTACATCAAAATAACTTGAAATTTTCTATGGAATCTATTTCTGCAATAAAAAAATGGTATTCTAATTTGAAAAACGGAAGTTGACGTCATTTCCGGAAAAACCGGAGGTGCTCATGCCTTGAAAATATTTTAGATTTCATCAGCATCGCGAAATACTTATAAGTGCTGAATTTCATGAAAATACGTTCAGTAGTTTCCCGTATAAATATGGGTGAGGTTCCTCGTGAAAGACCCTGTATATTATTTACTATTATTTCATGAGTTTTTAAGGAATTATGATTTATATTTGAATTTCTCAAACTATGAATGAAATCATATATCATGTATAGGATTAATAACATCAATGAATGTAGCAATTTTATGCTATAAGATACAGAAATCAGTATTGATGGAAGTGCTGGAAAGTGGAAATGTCCACCTTTCGACACCAAACATAATGCACTTGCTTTCTGATGGTATATTATAAACATTCTTCCACGAATGAGGTCCAATGCTCAGTAATAAATAGTAGAGGAATATTTTCTTCAAAGCACTCTGCAGTTAAATACCCATCAACGAAAATTAATCGAATAGCTGCTCTAATACGGCTCATAGAACTCTAATTTTCTGAGAATAACTGGGTCCTCATAAAGAATGTTTGGTATCAAAGTACTTTACAGTACTGCATTCTCATGAGAGTAGGAGTTTAGGCAACCTTCTCAGGATGCAATGCTTTGGTGGGATAAAGTTTTCAAGTAAAGGTAACAATCGACTGGACCTCCCCTCTTTCTCTTCGAATTGCCTCGGCTTTCGCCATCAGTTCGCCTCTACCGGATCCTGCAATAGTGCGTTAAGCTTCTATAGCTGCTAAACCAGACGTTTTAGGAATTCAGTTGAAAATCATTCCCTTTGTACTTGAAATTCTGCATGTCAGGAAATTATTTTATGATATACAGGGTGTTCCCAAATAAAATTATTCAACAAATTAGTGATTTTTCAGATGGAACACCCCTTATATTTTTGCATATTTTCAATGCTCTTCAATACCTCTACCATGTTGCGAAATAGTAGGGATATTTTTCCAACGGTACAGATCTTATTCAGAGAAAACTGCAAAATTTCTACGAAACAGTAGTTCGACGAAAGCCCTCTACCGATTTCCAGAAGCGATAGAAACATGAATTTGATCAGGATTTCTTTTAACTTAAGAATTTGCCTAGTCATAGTTCCTAAATATATGAAGAATTTCAAATTGTTTTTTCTCGACTTTTTCAAATGTAACACCCTGTATTTTTTCCATGATCATGTACACAGTTTGAAACCTTACATTTTTTCAGCAGTAACCAGAGGGCTATTTCCACTCCTGCGTCCAGCAGGTACGAAAAATGAAATCAGAACGGAAAATTTTATTCAAATATTGGATATAAAAACAAACGGGCGTTGAAAAAGACAAAGAAAAATTGTGTCAATGATCCAAGAGATGTTCAAAGTGTCGTCCGCCTTCTCTAGAACACAAAGCGGATGATCCGATCGTTGAATGTCCCACTAACCCTCGTCAGCATGGTTGGAGTTATGCTTCGGAAAGCAGTCACAATCCTCTCTCGCATATTGGAAGCTGTTGATGGAACTTCATCATACACGATTCCCTTCATGTATCCCCACAAAAAAAATCTATTTTGGTGAGATCCGATGATCTAGCAGGCCATCTAGTCGGTCCGCCCCTACCAATCCATCTATTTGGAAACTGTTGGTCCAGTAAATCCCTCACAGGACGAGAATAATGAGCGGGTACTCCATCATGCTGAAACCATATTTCATTCCGTATTTCCGTAGGTAACACTGCTAACATTCCGGGAAGAATGTTCTGAATGAAAGTGAAATATGCAGCTCCATCTAAATTTCCTTCGAAAAAATGAGGGCCTTTCACATGATTGCCCGGATTGCCGATTACTGATCCCCAGACATTCAATGTTGATTGTCTATTTCCCTTTCAATTCTTGGATTATCTACAGAGTAATAATGAAAATTGTGCCTAGTGACGTCTCCGGAATTGTGGAAGGTTGCTTCATCACTGAATAAAACAAATTCAAAAAATGTAGGGTTCTGTTCAATTTGAAAACTTGCCTAGTTACAGAAATTCAGACGGTTTTCAAAATCGCTATCGGTAAGCGCCTGATGCATCTGAATGTGGTAGACATGATACTTATTTTTTTTTTGAGGATTATTTGAACTGAACGCTCACTTATACTACAGGCTACACCAAGCTTCCTTTGGCTTGTGTGTGGATTTTCAGTTACATGCAGTAAAGCCTCGAGCTCCTTGTCCTCGTTAGTGGCCGATTTTATCCCCTCTTCTTTTTTATACTTGACATCTCCTGTTTCTACAAATATTCCCTAATATTTTGCGTCATGATAGAGGTATTGAAGAGCATTCAAAATATGCGAAAATATATATGGGGTGTTCCATTTGAAAAATCACTCATTTGTTCAATAATTTTATTTGGGAACACCCTGTTCATTAGAAAATAATTTCCTGAGATGCAGAATTGAAATGAATTGAAAAAAATGCTTTTCAACTAAATTCCTAAACGCACTATTGCAGGACTCTGTATACTTCAGTTCGCTGAGTCCGAACACAGTTCACTTGCCTGGAGACACATTAGTTTCATATCCATAAAGTGAATTCGATCCGTGAGAAGAAGGACTCTAATAAGTACCACACCCACACGGAGCCAGAAGACCAGCAGAGTATATCTCTCCAAGACAAAATCGACCGTTGGCATCATTCTTTTAGATTTTATTTTGTGGTAAATTCTTCTGTCTCATACATACATTTATTTCTTTAATGATAGTTTTGATCAGAATTGGTGAAGCTGTTCATTCTTTTCTCCTAGAGGGCTCTACGAATAATTATTCAATGTTATCTACCAGCAGCTTCTAGCTGTATAGATTTTGATAATTCGATTAACTTATTTCTATTGCTTTACTTTCTCTTTTATTGTATTATATTTGGTACATTTTGATTAAAAAAAGTTTCCAGAAACCAATTTTGATATATTCATTGATACATTGAATCCTTTAAAATGCAACGAGCTGTTTCCAACGAAGAGGGATCAAAATGATGTATTCATTTTCCTGCGAGCGAGGCAAGTAGGGCGTGACTGAGTCGTCCACTAGAATCTTCAGTGCTCAAACCAACAGCTACCCTTGAAAAAAGAGACAAAAAAATATTGAACCAAATATTGAATGTGGGAATACTCTGCAAGAAGTTATATTTCGTTATTCATTGTAAACTCTTTAGCTCTTTCTTTATTTATATGCGTGTAATATTTTTGAATCAATGTACCTCCAAGAAATGTACTCACGGTGTAGTTCCTTCGACGGTCTCCAAAGCTGCTGAGTGTACACAGAAGATGGCTGAGAATACAATAAAGATGACGGATACTATTCTGAACATGTTGACGTGTTTGGGGAAGGCTGGAAAATTTCTCTATGTAAAGGATCATATAACAGCGTTTTTGCTAGGCACAAGATACATCAGTTGGTATAGAGAAAATTAAAACGAAAAGATTTTTTATTACTAGGTTTTACTACCAATAATTTTAAGATACAATATGTAAGGGTTACATTTTTGCGACTATAGTTTCGAACTCTCGTTCATCTTCAGACAACTGACCTCTGGGTACCTGGTACAGGCTATTTATGCAGATTCAGGTAGTGATAATAAAAAAGAAAGTGAGAGCTGAAGGAATTTTGTTTGCAACAGATGTTAGAAAAAATAAATTTGTGGATTATTACAGTTGTAGATGTTATTTAAATGCTTTGAAAATTTGAGAATTGCACAGTTCTATTTGGTCATTCATTATTTCGTGAATATTTTTCTGCTCTAATTTGTAAATTTCAGTAGACTCCAGATAATTGAGTTTTATTCCTTTCGATTCTACGTGTAAAATTTTTAGATTATCTATTGTTGGGAATGTGTGGCCATTCTCAATGCAATGGGTTGCGACGGTGGACTTGCTTTTGTTCTTGGTGAAATCCATTCGATGTTCATTGAATCTTGTTTTTAATGAACGTCCAGTTTGACCTATATATTTCATATTGCAAGTTGAACATTTTAACTCATAAACTCCTGATTTAAGCAAATTTGGGGTTGAATCTTTGGCATTGAATAACAGAGACGATAATTTATTTTTTGGTTTGAAAGCTATGTTGATATTAAGTTTCGATATATTATTGGCTATTTTTTCACTTACATCACCGAAGTATGAAAGAGAAATGAACTTTTTGGTTTTTTCCGTTTTTATTGTAGGGTAAATTTGGTTCAAGGCTAATTGGGAATTTTTGTGTTTAATTATTTTATCTAATATCTTGTGATTGAAACCGTTGTTTGCAGCTATTGTTTTTATTGTATTAATTTCAATTTTACGGTTATTTTTAGACAGGGGTAAGGAAAATGCTCTATGGACCATCGAACAGTATGCTGAAATTTTTTGCGAGTATGGGTGGTTTGAATCTATGGGAATACATATATCAGTGGATGTGGGTTTTCTGAACACGTTAAATTCAAGTTTTTGGTTTGAGTGTGATATTGACAGGTCTAAAAAAATTCCCCCATTTTATCAAAAACAAAATATTATTATATAAACATGAATCCAAGCCCACCAAAACTTTACGGTCTAATGAAAACCCACAAAGAAAATATTCCCATTCGTCCAGTAGTTTCCTTTGTCAACAGCCCCACCTACAAACTAGAAAAAGAATTGAATACTATCTTCAAGACAATAACCGGTTTCACACCAAAATATACCATAAAAAACTCCATAGAATTAACCAAAAAATTAGAAAATTTCACCATGCCCCACAAATCATATTTATTGAGTCTGGATGTAGAGAATATGTTTCCAAATATTCCGAGAAAAGAGACAATAGATTTAGTTTCGGAGATATTAGAACAATCACATGTGAATCCACTGATACACTGTGACTTCCTTATACTCTTGGAACTATGTTTACAAAGGAACTATTTTCAGTTTAACAACAAAATATTTGAACAACTACTCGGCCTGGCTATGGGTTCTCCTCTAAGTCCTTTTCTCGCGGATATTTTTATGCATTATATAGAAAAGAAAATCTTCACTTCAAAATTACCCATAATAATACACTTTTGGTACCGATTTGTAGATGATGTATTTGCATGCATATCTGGAACATCCAGACAACTTGGGCAATTTCTAAATTTCATAAACAACATTCACCCAAAAATAAAATTTAAATTAGAAAAAGAAATTGGTAACCATATAACATTTTTAGACCTGTCAATATCACACTCAAACCAAAAACTTGAATTTAACGTGTTCAGAAAACCCACATCCACTGATATATGTATTCCCATAGATTCAAACCACCCATACTCGCAAAAAATTTCAGCATACTGTTCGATGGTCCATAGAGCATTTTCCTTACCCCTGTCTAAAAATAACCGTGAAATTGAAATTAATACAATAAAAACAATAGCTGCAAACAACGGTTTCAATCACAAGATATTAGATAAAATAATTAAACACAAAAATTCCCAATTAGCCTTGAACCAAATTTACCCTACAATAAAAACGGAAAAAACCAAAAAGTTCATTTCTCTTTCATACTTCGGCGATGTAAGTGAAAAAATAGCCAATAATATATCGAAACTTAATATCAACATAGCTTTCAAACCAAAAAATAAATTATCGTCTCTGTTATTCAATGCCAAAGATTCAACCCCAAATTTGCTTAAATCAGGAGTTTATGAGTTAAAATGTTCAACTTGCAATATGAAATATATAGGTCAGACTGGACGTTCATTCAAAACTAGATTCAATGAACATCGAATGGATTTCACCAAGAACAAAAGCAAGTCCACCGTCGCAACCCATTGCATTGAGAATGGCCACACATTCCCAACAATAGATAATCTAAAAATTTTACACGTAGAATCGAAAGGAATAAAACTCAATTATCTGGAGTCTATTGAAATTTACAAATTAGAGCAGAAAAATATTCACGAAATAATGAATGACCAAATAGAACTGTGCAATTCTCAAATTTTCAAAGCATTTAAATAACATCTACAACTGTAATAATCCACAAATTTATTTTTTCTAACATCTGTTGCAAACAAAATTCCTTCTCTCACTTTCTTTTTTATTATCACTACCTGAATCTGCATAAATAGCCTGTACCAGGTACCCAGAGGTCAGTTGTCTGAAGATGAACGAGAGTTCGAAACTATAGTCGCAAAAATGTAACCCTTACATATTGTATCTTAAAATTATTGGTAGCAAAACATAGTAATAAAAAATCTTTTCGTTTTAATTATGATCAACTTCCAAATAGTAACGGCTGAAACTGTTCAATAGAGAAAATATTTAAATGCAGATATGTATACCAGATGGGTTGAGTCTGATGTTAATTTTCCAATGTATATTATATTTTTGTGATATAAATTAGTAAATTCACATTTCCCAGTTAAGCCCTAGGAGCATAATACACAAAATATCGATGAAATATTGTTCTCTTTTTGCTATTATTTGACAAAACATTATGGAATCATCCGAAAGAATATTTGGTAGGGTTTGAGAACTGTTTATATACCAAGAGAGAAATTGAAATAAAATATAATAACCGTTTTATAAATATTGCGGTGGGATGAGGAGTTACGGTGAGTACTTACCCAAAATTTGAATTGACAAAAGAAGTGTGCAACCGAACGATTATATAGCCGTATAATTACTGTAAATGAATTTAATGTATCGGCGTGTTCAGCCAGTTGAAACCGAATAATGGATTTCGAGAATATTAAGCAC
This sequence comes from Adalia decempunctata, assembly GCA_951802165.1. NCBI lineage: Eukaryota > Metazoa > Arthropoda > Insecta > Coleoptera > Coccinellidae > Adalia > Adalia decempunctata. Next base: position 22,231,304 of record OX637696.1, on the reverse strand, counting down.
ACTGAATTTGTGATAAGGGTGTGAAGCATAATTTGATGCGAATGGGTATCAGACATCTGAGTTGAAATCTACACCAGACCATTAGGTACATAACAATGTTGTCCTACGAACGTATAATTCATTTCAATACCTATCTACTATTGACTACATTCGTTCTTTTCTAATGTTCATAAGCAATAGTCTTCAGCAATATGAGTCCAATCAGAAGTTGATGAAGCAATTCATCTTCATATACTGTTTGGAACCTGACTGTCAGCAGATTTTTTGATTTATTGCTTGCCGCATCTACATACAGATGACAAAAATTAATAGACAATAGACCTAGCACCGGATCTGGCACATAAGAGTGGCTGTCATGAGCGCCCGCAGAAACCAGTAGAAATTTTTCTCAGGGGGGGCCCCTGCGGGCACCCATAGTGGCTGTCCTGAGTTAATTGAAGGATCTAGTATATGGAAAAAAGTCGCTCCGGTTCTAGGCCCGCTCCCAACTCACGCAGCTGTTAGCATAAAGAAATTCATGTTTTTCATTATATTGCTTCATCTAGAACGATCTTCATTTCATTGCAGGTGGTACGATTCTAGCACTTTTATTAACAGCAATGGAATTATCTGAATCTTCTGTTCATTCCTACTATAAAGTGCGGTTTACACGGGTAGAGTAAATGGTTGAGTTCACTAGCATACTTTTTTACGAAAATGCTCTACTCTACTCATTTCAGTAGAGTAACTGTTTACACATTACTAGTGTAATTTGAAAGGATAGTTTAATTTTACGTGCCTAAAAATGAACAAGCAGGTTAGGCAAAAATATCGGGGCGTTATTAGAAAATGCTCAGTGCAAGCGGCAAATATTTTATTAAATGGAGTTCAGGAAGGTATGGAGGAAGAAAATAGATGGGAAAATAGAATTTGGGCAAGGGACTGAATTGAGGGACGTGATACATTGGAAGAATCTGATAATCTTTCAAGAGTTTAAAGAATCGCCTTGATGCTCTGATGGATTTTCTTGGACAAGAAGTGATGAACGAAGATAGAATTCATCTAGCTACGAGCAGTTTCAAAGACAAGAAAAAACAAGAACATAGAACTACAAGCGAAAATACAAGCAACGTGGCTACCGCATCTGAATTATTCAATGAGAGTATACCACGATGTATATTTTGCAAAGGATCACATCCCTCCTATCAATGTCAAGAAGCTTCGAAATTGAGTTTTGCCGAGAAGAAACAGAAGTTATCAGAGTCTGCATGTTGTTTTTTTTTGTACTAGATTTGGCCATATAGCACGAAGATGCCGTTTAAGAGAAGAATGTAACATCTGTCAAGGAAAACATTGTACCCTCATGTGTGCTAAACAAGATTTGAAGGCATCCAATACAATTCATCCCAAGCAAGATGGTAATACAAAGAAAGCTGAACAGAATCTAACCAACCATACATAAAACGACGTTTTTCTACAAACCATGGTAGTTGAACTAAAAGGCGAAAACCAATCAAAACTAGTTAGACTTTTGATTGATACTGGTTCCCAAAAGTCTTATGTAACTAAAAGGGTTGCCCAAGAGATAGATTATACTCCGATTCGAAAAGAAAAACTAGTACATTCGCTTTTTGGAGGTACCCGAAGCGAAACAGTGAAACATACGAGTTACAAAATTCGTCTCTACAGCCTCACCGAAGACTATAGCTGTAATTTCGAAGTTTTGGATCAGCCACTGATCTGCAGCAAAGTTAGTTCTGTAAGAAAGGGACCCTGGTTGGATGAATTGAAACTCATGGACATTGAAATCACCGATACAACTGATGGACCCATAGACGTATTATTTGGAGCTGATGTAGCTGGCAAACTTTATTCTGGACGCAAACATGATTTGGAATGTGGTTTGGGAGCAGTACACACATTATTGGGTTGGACTGTTATGGGAAAATTGAAGAATTCTGATCACCATACATCATCTATGCTGATAACCTCGATGGTTTCAAAGGATGTTGCCATATCTAACTCATGCAGTTTGGACGTTCTTGGTATTGAAGATCCCAACAGAATGAAGACTTCACAAGAACAAGAACAGTCGAAAACTATTTTGGCTGATGGAAAGTTTGAGCTGCGAGGGTGGGAGCATTCTTCTCCAAGACAAATCGAAGAAATAGCCAGAAGCAATGTTTCGGAATTGATATGGAATCGAGAAATTAGATGTTTTTCCAAGCCCCAAGATTGGTATCACGTCCCTGGGAACTTGAATCCAGCGGATCTTCCAGCAAAAGGTAGTTTACCTAAATTATTAGCTGATGGAAGATGGTGGGAGAGAGGAAGACTAAAGACTACCTGTGATAAGCCGAAAAAAGATGTGAAAAATAAAACAAAAGAGGGCTTTCGAAATAATAGTGTAGTTAAAGAACAGGAAGTACAGACCAGATATGGAAGGAAGGTGAAACTTCCAGCAAGATACAAAGATTAGTTGTGTCATAATTTTGGCATTTTCATGACACAAGGTGGGAGTGTGTTGAATATTTCTCTGTGTTCATTTTGATATAGATGATATATCATAGTTGTTCATGTCATAAGAGGGAATAAATAGAACTTGTCATGTAATTGTCAAGATAGATCGGGAAATAAAAGTTGTTTGAGTTGAAGTAGATTTTGGCCCTCACCCGTATTTGATATTTAGAGCACTTAAGAAACAATCAGTTTCAACAACTGGCATCGGAAGACCCATAGAAGAATATAAAATGTGCTTGATAATGACACCTGAAAGTTTTGAAACTTCTGAACTTTCTGAATTTTTCGATTTTTTCATCTTCCCTACTTCTTGATTATATATGTACATCTCAAATTTTAATTTTTTGTTTTAGTTCAGCAACCCCAAAATTTTCTCTTGCCATAATATATGTACATATTTAACAATTTTGACGTAGGCGGCTGATCTCATTGCCGTATTTCTATAATCAGGACTGCTTATGTTCCACATAGGTACATTCGTTATTTTTATACACTAATACTCAGTTGCAGGAACGTCCATTATAATTTAAAAGTGTCATTAAAATCCTAATGCCACATTAAACATGGTATTCTGTGGCAGGAAACCATGTTTAAATGTTTAATGTGGCATTAGGATTTTAATGACACTTTTAAATTATAATGGACGTTCCTGCAACTGAGTGTGAGACTAATTTTATGGTTTAATTTTCCGGCCACTTCTTTTTCTCTTGTACGTAAACAAGACTTCCAAAGAAAAATTGGCCGAATAGCACTAGGGAGGCTAGGAACACGTGCTATTATATACTCTATTATATACTTTACTGGATCCGGGCAAGTGTCTGTTGGGATAGTCAACTAGCAAGTAGAATAGAATTGTGGAAGTGGGGATGGGATAGTCGAGTGTACTATCCATATGTGCTATCCACCCTACTCTATCGTGCACTTTCTTTAGTACTCTACTGTCACTAGCTCAACCTCTACATTATGCTAGTAGGGGGATAGTAAGTACTCTACCACCGTACTCTACCATTTACTCTACCCGTGTAAACCGCACTTAAAGGATTAAAGGAAAAAATTACTTTCAAATTATACATGGAAACATGTACTCGTAACTCGTATGTGAATGAATAATAGTAATGAACGTAGCGATTTTATTCTTCAAGATACAGAAAACAGTATTGAAGGAAATGCTGGACATGTCTACCCCTAGCCTCCAAACATTTTGTACTTCCTTTTCTGATGGAAAATTATATGAACATTCACCAATGTATAAGAACTTAACACTGTCGGCAATTAAATTCTTATCAAAGAAAATAAATCCAATAATTCACCTAAGGGACATAGCACAACAAAATCCGATTGTCTTAGTATGAACTATGAAGGGGCATCTCATAAAAAATATGTTGTCTTGAATTACTTAACAGTCTCTGCAATCTTATGAGCTTAGGAGCTTTGGTAAACTTCCTCACATGGAATGCTTTTGGTGGAATGAAGTTGACTGTCCATAACTTTGTCAGCGGCTGCTAGCTCTATAGATTTTGAACTTCGACTCACATATTTCTATTAATTCATTTCCTCTTCTATTGTTTCATATTTGAGGATAGGGTATATATTGATTGAAAACTTTTTCAGAACCAATTTTAATACATATGTTTATTGATACATTTAATTCTTCAAACTGAAATGAGCTAGGTTTCAATCGAAGAGGGGTCAAAATGATATACTCATTTTCCTCCAAGCGAAGCAAGTGCGGCGGAACTGATACGTCCATTGGAACCTTCAGTGCCCAAACCAAGAGCTCCCCTTGGAAAACTAAAAAAAACATTAATCAAATGCTGAATGTTGGAATACTCCGCAAGACGGCAAGAGGTTATATTTTTTAATAAATATACCGCCAAGAAATGTACTCACGGTGTAGTTCCTTCGATGGTCTCCAAAGCAGCTGAGTGTACACAGAAGATGGCTGCGAATACAATAAGAATGGCGAAGATTACACTGAACATTTTGGCGGTTTGGGGATGGCTGCGTTTTTACGTGAAGGAGTTGAATGGGTCTACACTAGGAACAAAATAAAGCAGAAAATATTCGAATTAAAATGGACATATCAAATGAGTTGAGCCTGATTTTAATTTTTGTTATTTATATTATAGTTCTAGATCCATTACTTTGTGATATAAATTATTGAATTCACATTGCCCTGTGGATCCCTAGGCGCATAAAATACAAAATATCAATGAAACATGGTTATGTTTCTGCTGTGATTTAAAGAAAAAATATTTATTTGAATTATCTGAAAGAGTTTCGAAACAGTTCTTACCTACAAAGAAATGGAAATGAAATGAATCGTTTTATGAATATTGCAGTGAGATGAGTATAAATGGCGAGTACTTACCCAAAATTTGAATTGAGAAATGAAATGCACCTGAACGTTTATATAGTCGTATAATTACTGTGAATGAATATAATGATGAGCATGTTCAGCCAGTTGGAACAGAATAATTGATTTCGAAAATATTGAGCACATTGAATGTGTGATAAGGATTTGAAGCATAATTTGCGAATGAGTATCAGACATCTGAGTTAACACCTACATCAGACTTTTTGAAATTAGTTACATAACAACGTTGTCCTAAGAGTGTATGTTTCATTTTGATACTATTGACTACATTCGTTCTTTTATAATGTTTATAAGGAATAGTCTTCAGCAACATGAGTTCAATCAGAAGATAATGAAGCAATTCATCTCGGATCGAGGTTCATTCCCAACTCAAATCTGAGATTGGATCAGGCCGGATTTGATTCATCTAGATTCTAGAACGATCTTCATTTCATTGCGAGCGTTACGTTCCTAGCTCTTCCATCACAAGCCATGGAGTTATCTGAATCTTCTTACAATTCGTACTATAGAGGATTAACATAAAAAATTTCACTATGGACAACTATGCAAAGTTGAATCACTTTAAAGAAGGGGGACTGAATGCATTTGACGAATTCTTATTGTGTTGAGTGCAAGTAGATACATGGAATGAAAGCCCTCTCCAAATTCCTACAGTGAAGAATAGGTTAATATACTGAACCCTGTCCCACTCGTGTTCTACTCGCACTTGATGCTCTTTCTTTTTATAATTTTTATTACTCGCAAACTGAAATACTTTTTTGCGAACGTGCTGACAGTTTATACTTTCATGCACTATTTAGAGGGCCATAATTTTGACTTTATGCTCGTATGCAAAAAAATATTTGAATAGTCTATGATGGATTACGAATTTGATTTGGCGATAATATTTTTTTTGGCGAGCTTGAACATGGTGAATACGAAGAAACTTTTTTTCCATAGTTTTTATTGGTCTAGTGTTTGTTTCGGAGTGTAGGTATGTGCATTGTGTCTGACTGTGACAATTTCATGTAGTGTCGAAATTTAATATTTTTTTATGAATCTGTAAAACATGTCCATTTTCGAAAATTGTGAAGTCCAATTTTGGTTCAATCGCAGAAAAACTCTTTGTGCGATATGTACCAAAGTCAAATCTGCTTCATTTCATGCATCGTGCAACACCTATACACCATTGCTTTTTTTAAAAGAAATAAGTATTTCGATTCTCATATTCTACAAACATCGAATTAACTAACGAGAGTTAACAAAAATCGGGTCCAAAAAGGATCTGGAATTATAAGTCATGCTGATTTCTGATTGAAAGTGGCCTTATTTTCGATCAGATTAAATTCTTGGAAAGAGTACCGTCTGATTCCAAAATTATTACCTCAAAAAACTCTTATGTTTTCAGGGAGTTTGAATGAATAAATAAAAATTTCAGATTAACTGAAACAATACATATTTTTGATCAATATTTGGAACATTCAAATTATAAATGGAAACATGTATGTGAATAAATAACCGTGATGAACATGGCAATTTCATTCTTCATGATACAAAAAAAAAGTATGTATTGAAAGAAATGCTTGTCATGTCTACCCTTCGCCTCCAAACATTTTTTACTTCTTTTTTTCATGGTAAGTTACCTGTCGGCAGTTAAATTCTCATCAAAGAAAATAATCCCATAATTTGCCTAAGGAACACAGCACAACAAACTCCGATTGTCTTAGTAATCTTAGTATGAACTATGAAGGGGCGTCTCATAAAAAAATATGTGGTCTTAGATTACTCAACAGTCTGTGCAATCTTATGAGCTTAGGAGTTTTTGTAAACTTCCTCACATAGAATGCTTTTGGTGGAATGAAGTTGACTTAGTTGACTGTTCATAACTTGTCAGCGGCTGCTAGCTCTATAGATTTTGAACTTCGACTCACATATTTCTATTAATTCATTTCCTCTTCTACTGTTTCATATTTGGGGATAGGGTACATATTGATTGAAAACTATTTCAGGAACCAATTTTAATATGTTTATTGATACATTTAATTCTTCGAACTGAAATGAGCCAGGTTTCCATCGAAGAGGGGTAAAAATGATATACTCATTTTCCTCCAAGCGAAGCAAGTGCGGCGGAACTGATACGTCCACTGGAACCTTCAGTGCCCAAACCAAGAACTCCCCTTGAAAAAATGAAAAAAAAAATTAAATCAAATGCTGAATGTTGGAATACTCCGCAAGACGGCAAAAGGTTATATTTTTTAATAAATATACCGCCAAGAAATGTACTCACGGTGTAGTTCCTTCGATGGTCTCCAAAGCAGCTGAGTGTACACAGAAGATGGCTGAGAATACAATAAGAAGGGCGAAGATTACTCTGAACATGTTGGCAGTTTGGGGAAGGCTGCGTTTTTACGTGAAGGAGTTGAATGGGTCTACACTAGGAACAAAATAAAGCAGAAAATATTCAAATTAAAATGGATATATCAAATGAGTTGAGTCTGATTTTAATTTTTGTAATTTATATTATAGTTATTCTATTACTTTGTGATATAAATTATTGAATTCACATTGCCCTGTGGATCCCTAGGCGCATAAAATACAAAATATCAATGGAACATGGTTATGTTCCATTATGTTATGATAATCTGCTCTGGCTCACCATCTGAAAAACACTCATTCACTGGAGTTGCTCGAAAGAGATGGATATATGTTGGCAAAATTGAAGGAAAAGATGTTTCTGAGAATACAGTAAAAGCCTATGTATGTGAAGGTTTGAACACGACTTCTGTAGATGTAAAGAAACTTGATTCAAAAGGAAAAAATTCTTCTTTCAGCGTTGGGGTCCCAACATTAGAAATGTATGAATTGCTGATGGACAAAAATTTTTGGCCTAATGGTATACTAATTAGGGATTTCAACTTCCGAAATTTTTTCCGGAGAGACCCGAAGATCATCCCGAATGTACAACAATCAATGAATCAAATTTAAGTACCGTTAATGATAAATTGCAGGTTACCGACAATTTCAGTATTCTACATCAGAATGTTAGATCAATAGGTAACTGTGTTGAAGAACTCGAAGAAATAATAAAAGAAAAGGAAAATATCCAAGTACTATGCCTCACAGAACATTGGAAATCGGAAGAACAACTTAATTATTACAGCATAGATGATTTTACATTGAGGGCCAAATTTTGTAGAAAAGCGGGTGAACATGGAGGAGTAGCAATATTTGCCAGGAAGGATGTAAAAACTAGAGAAATTATTAACATCAGTAAGAAATCAAGAAGTGGGGAATTCGAGTGTGCAGCAGTTGAAATTTCAATAGACAGCAAGAAAATTATTTTAATAGTCGTATACAACAATGGTTATCAAACAATGATAAGTCAATTAACATCTATTCTAGACAATATAAAAAATGAACATACACAAATAATGATACTTGGAGACTTCAATATTGACATGCTAAAAGAAACAAGAAAGAAGAATGAATGGCTGAATTTTCTCAGCACCTATAACATTAAGCAGAATATTTTTGAACCTACCAGAATTACGTCAACAACTGCATCTTCGATTGATGGTATATACACCCGACTTGAAGTCCCCTTTTCCACTGAGGTACTTCATACACACATATCAGACCACAGTGCACAAATGATATCGCTCAGACAAGCTAGATCAATTCCCAAATTCAGTTATAGAAGAGTTTACTCCCCAGAAAATTTGAAGAAGTTCAAAGCAAGTTTGAGAGATCAAGACTGGCTGGAACTGTACAGAATGGAAACACATAAAGTAGATGAACAGTTGAATCATTTTTATAAAATATATAATGAACATCTAAATATGGCCTGTCCTAATGTGAAAATACCAACGAAATGTAAACAAAAGAAAATCATCAGAGATCCACATATTACGCACCTTAAAAATCAGCTAGATGTACTACTTCTGCTCAGCATGAAAGATGATAAATTCAAAGAGAAATATAAAGAAGTCAAGAAACAATATGATCAGCTATTGATAAAACAAAAATCTAAATTATATGAGGAAATGATTCAGAAGTCAGACAACAAGAATAAAACTGTGTGGACAATAATTAATTCCCTGAAGAATGGGAGTAATGATACCAGATTTCCCATGGAGGGTTCCCCTGAGGTTGCAGATAAGCTGAACGATTTCTTTGTCAATGCAGCATCGAACTTGATAAACACTAAAGGAAATAAGCAAGAAAGACATGGCACCACACCAGAGAACCAACACACCACAGAAATGTCAACTGTTTCAATTACTGGAGAGCAACTTATGTTAATAATAAAATCGTTAAAAAACCAGCAAACAAGAGGATATGATGGAATATCTAATAACATTGTTAGAGAAACGAGGGATGAAATATTAAAACCACTAAACTTCATAGTGAATAACTCCTTAGGGCATGGAATATTTCCAGAAGCTTTGAAAATTGCTATAGTCAAGCCTATCCATAAGAAAGGAGATATAAATGATTACAAGAACTATAGACCTATAAGTATTTTGCCATCTTTCTCCAAGATTTTTGAGCTGGCATTCTGTAACCAACTTGTCCAGTACTTTATAGAGAATAACTTGTTCTCCAATAATCAGCATGGTTTTCTGAAAGGAAAATCCATTCAGACAGCTGTGTTTCAGTTTCTCTTGAGGATAGTGGATGCTTTTGAGGAAGGAGACTTAGCGTTGGGATTGTTCCTGGATCTTGCCAGGGCCTTTGATAGTTTGAGTGTCGACATTTTATTGAATAAGATGGAGAAGTATGGTATTGCTGGCTCAGCGATGGAATGGATCCGGTCATATTTCAGAGGAAGAACACAACTTGTGGAAATCTCTACCAGCAATGGTTATGTAAGATCTCAACCACTCGAATTGAAATTAGGAGTTCCGCAGGGAAGTATTGCTGGACCTATTTTTTTCATTATTTATATTAATGATTTCATACAGAATTCACAATGTAACACAAATGAAGTGAATACAGTAAATTATGCAGATGACTCAAACCTCCTGCTGATAAAGTCCTTGTGGCCGGAGCTGAGGCAGCTGCTTGAGGATGTGTTCCTGCAAGCTGAGATGTGGTTCGACCGAAATAACCTCATTTTGAATAAAATTAAAACAGGTATTGTACTGTTTCATCCTGCAAATTCTGGAATACAACCACCAGAGAGTACCTCGTTACAAAATGAACAATACACAGTATCAAGATGTGTTAAATTCCTTGGCCTCCATGTAGATGAAGAACTGAACTGGCACTCACACATACAACAACTTTGTAATAAGGCTAGTTCTTCAGTTTATGCTCTGAGGATTCTCTCAAGGTATGTTGACTCCACAACACTAAGAACTGCGTATTATGGAACAATTGAGTCACAGCTTAGATTTGGAATAACCTTTTACGGCAGTGGTAATGTTTCATCTCTATTTGTCCTGCAGAAAAAGGCACTCAGAATAATGTGTAACCTGAGTTATAGGGAATCATGTCGTGGTTATTTCAGACGAAAAGGAATTTTGACGATCTATGGGATATATATTCAGGAATGCCTCCTATTTTTTCATAAGAACCAAGAATTGTTCAGCAAGTATAGGAACCTTAAGGAAAGATATAATACAAGAACCTCATCATATAACCTACCTAAATATAGATTGACGACAAGTCAAAATCAAATGCAATACAGGTGCCTTAAACTTTTCAATAGTCTACCTGGGGTAATACAGAGGGAAAGCAACTTCAACTTGTTCAAGAAGAAAATTTTCAAGCTTCTACTGAGTCTGGAACCTTACTGTCTTGATGATTTCATGAATTAAAATGCTTATTTGACACTATTTCATTTCATTTGCTATCAGTATTTATTATTGTAACCATTGATTTGAAATAAAGACTGTTTGTTGTTGTTGTTGTTGTTATGTTTCTGCTATGATTTGAAGAAAAAATATTTATTTAAATTATCTGGAAGAGTTTCGAAACAGTTCTTACCTACAAAGAAATGGAAATGAAATAAACCGTTTTATGAATATTGCAGTGGGATTGCAGAGTAGAAATGGTGAGTACTTACCCAAAATTTGAATTGAGAAATGAAATGCACCTTAACGTTTATATAGTCGTATAATTACTGTGAATGAATATAATGATGAGCATGTTCAGCCAGTTGGAACAGAATAATTGATTTCGAAAATATTGAGCACACTGAATGTGTGATAAGGGTTTGAAGCATAATTTGATGCGAATGAGTATCAGACATCTGAGTTAACACCTACATCAGACTTTTTGAAATTAGTTACATAACAATGTTGTCCTAATAGTGTATGTTTCATTTTGATACTATTGACTACATTCGTTCTTTTATAATGTTTATAAGCAATAGTCTTCAGCAATCAGAAGATAATGAAGCAATTCATCTTCATATATTTTTTGGAACCTGACTCCCAGCAGATCTTTTTATTTTTTGCATGCTGCATCTACATACAGATGACAAAAATCGTAGACTATGGACCTAGTACCGGATCTGGCACCCAATCTGGGACATAAAAGAACAGAGGCTGTTCTGGGTTCATGGAAGGCTCTAGTATATGGAGAAAAGTGGCTTCGGATCTAGGTTCGTTCCCAACTCAAATCTGAGATTGGATCAGGCCGGATTTGCTTCATCTAGATTCTAGAACGATCTTCATTTCATTACGGGCGTTACGTTGCTAGCTCTTCCATTACCAGCCATGGAGTTATCTGAATCTTCTTACAATTCGTACTATAGAGGATTAACATAAAAAATTTCACTATGGACAACTATGCAAAGTTGAATCACTTTAAAGAAGGGAGACTGAATGCATTTGACGAATTCTTATTGTGTTAAGTGCAAGTAGATACATGGAATGAAACCCTCTCCAAATTCCTACAGTAAAGAATACACACAACCAAACTTATATGGAATCACCCAGTATTAAGATGAAATATTATTTTGATATCTTTTTCGTTAGAAGCAAATAAAAAGTGCATCTGTTTACTCACAAAAACAGTTAGGTTCATAAGCACTTGATAAGATTTGGCTTTGCAGTTTCGATTTTACCATTTCGTTCGAACGTCGCAGTGAATTTATATTTTGTTTTTTTGCGAAGTTATCGGAAGTCCAGAGAGGAAGAATTATTACTATGGCAGAACAAGGTATGTCACAAAGACAGATTGCAAGAACGGTGGGGGTTACACAAGGGGTTGTTTCAAAAACCTATGCAAGGTTTCTGGAGTTAGGAACCCTAAAGAATAGGCCGAGAAGAAGTCGTGGAAGAGTAACTACAGAAAGGCAGGATCGCTTTTTAGCCCAAACAGCAAGAAGAAATCCCGCAGTATCTCATTCAGAGCTTCAAAGGCAATTTTTGCAAACTATAGGTGTTAGTGTTTCTGTCGAAACTATCAGAAAAAGACTTCGCGCTCGGGAATTATTCAAGAGAAGAGCGTTAAGAGTTCCAGAACTATCAAGGCAAAATAAAGTTGACCGTTTTAATTGGTGTTTAGAGCATGAAAATTGGACTATTGAAGATTGGAAAAATGTCTTATTTTCGGATGAGACCCGAATTGGCCTACGATCAGACGACCGGCGTGTTCGCATTTTAAGAGGTAGAGCTCCAAGCTGCAAGACCGATCCCTAAATACAAAGGAGGTACTGTAATGTTTTGGGGCGGAATTATGTTTGGTGAGAAAACTCCTTTAATTCCCATTAGACAATCTCTGACAGGGCCTAGGTATGTTGATCTAGTGCTACAACCTGTAGTGAGGCTCTGGCGAGGTGCTTTTGGAGATTATTTCTTATTTATGCAGGATAATGCACCTCCACATACCAGCAGGGTTGCAAAAAAATTTTTCGAAACAGAAGATGTGACTGTTTTAGAGTGGCCTTCTTGTTCACCGGACCTTAATCCTATCGAGAACTTGTGGGATAGGATCAAAAGAAAAATTAGAGCTCGTCAAAATAATCCTGGTAACGCAGAGCAACTTATACAAGCGCCTTTAGAGGAATGGGCAAATGTTACAGAAGAAGAAATTAACAACTTAATAGAAAGCATGCCTCGTCGAATTCAAGCTTGTATCAATGCCAGGGGTGGTAATACTGATTATTGATTTGTTAAAATCGTTTTATTTGTTGTTCAATTCTCAGTTACATAAAAATCATTTTTAGAGAAATTTACACGTTTAATTTTCTGTTCTATTATAAAAATAATCTTTTAATAATTTTATATTATTTTTGTAATAAACTTGTTTTGGGAAAACTGCTCTTCACTTTTCAGCGACTTTTTTTCAATTAAAATTCGTTTTTTCCAAATAACAGGGTGATTCCATATAAGTTTGGTTGTATGTAGGTTAATATACTGAACCCGGTCCCACTTGTGTTCTACTCGCACTTGATGCTCTTTCTTTTTATAATTTTTATTACTCGCAAACTGAAATACTTTTTTGTGAAGGTGCTGACAGTTTATACTTTCATGCACTATTTAGAGTGCCATAATTTTGACTTTATGCTCGTATCCAAAAATTATTTGAATAGTCTATGATGGATTACGAATTTGATTTGGCGATAATATTTTTTTTGGCGAGCTTGAACATGGTGAATACGAAGAAACTTTTTTTCTATAGTTTTTATTGGTCTAGTGTTTGTTTCGGAGTGTAGGTAAGTATGTGCATTGTGTCTGACTGTGACAATTTCATGTAGTTTCGAAATTTCATATTTTTTTATGAATCTGTAAAACATGTCCATTTTCGAAAATTGAGAAGTCCAATTTGGTTCAATCGCAGAAAAACTCTTTGTGCGATATGTACCAAAGTCAAATCTGTTTCATTTCATGCATCGTGCAACACCTATACACCATTGCTTTTTTCAAAAGAAATAAGTATTTCGATTCTCATATTCTACAAACATCAAAATAACTAACGGGAGTTAACAAAAATCGGGTCCAAAAAGGATCTGGAATTATAAGTCATTCATTATTGGTGTTCGTGTCCTATTCTTCGAAATATAAAGGATTTCATTTTCCCCAGTCCTCTAAGGCACTACCCTCACTACATATTATAAGTCATGCTGATTTCTGATTGAAAGTGGCCTTATTTTCGATCAGATTAAATTCTTGGAAAGAGTACCGTCTGATTCCAAAATTATTACCTCGAAAATTCAGGGAGTTTGAATGAAAAAATAAAAATTCCAGATTAACTGAAACATATTTTTGATCAATATTTGGAACTTTCAAATGATAAATCGAAACATGTATGTGAATAAATAACCGTAATGAACAATTTCATTCTTCATGATACAAAAAAAGTATTGAAAGAAATTCTTGTCATGTCTACCCTTCGCCTCCAAACATTTTGTACTTCTTTTCTTGATGGTAAATTACCTGTCGGCAGTTAAATTCTCATCAAAGAAAATAAATCCCATAATTTACCTAAGGAACATAGCACAACAAATCCGATTGTCTTGGTAATGTTAGTATGAACTATGAAGGGGCGTCTCATAAAAAAAAATATGTGGTCTTAAATTACTCAACAGTCTGTGCAATCTTATGAGGTTAGGAGTTTTTGTAAACTTCCTCACATGGAATGCTTTTGGTGGAATGAAGTTGACTGTTTATAACTTGTCAGCGGCTGCTAGCTCTATAGATTTTGAAGTTCGACTCACATATTTCTATTAATTCATTTCCTCTTCTATTGTTCCATATTTGAGGATAAGGTACATATTGATTGAAAACTTTTTCATAACCAATTTTAATATGTTTATTTATACATTTAATTCTTCAAACTGAAATTAGCTAGGTTTCCATCGAAGAGGGGTCAAAATGATATACTCATTTTCCTCCAAGCGAAGCAAGTGCGGCGGAACTGATACGTCCACTGGAACCTTCAGTGCCCAAACCAAGAGCTCCCCTTGGAAAAAAAACATTAATCAAATGCTGAATGTTAAAATACTCCGCAAGAGGTTATATTTTTGAATAACTAAACCACCAATAAATGTACTCACGGTGTAGTTCCTTCGATGGTCTCCAAAGCTGCTGAGTGTACACAGAAGATGGCTGAGAATACAATAAGAAGGGCGAAGATTACTCTGAACATGTTGGCGGTTTGGGGAAGGCTGCGTTTTTACGTGAATGACTTGAATGGGTCTACACTAGGAACAAAATACAGCAGTTGTAATCAGAAAATATTCAAATTAATATGTTTATATCAAATGAGTTGATTCTGATTTTAATTTTTGTTATTTATATTATAGAAATAGATCTTTTACTTTGTAATATAAATTAATGAATTCACATTTCCTTGTGAATCCCTAGGCGCATAAAATACAGAATATCAATGAAGCATGGTTCTCTTTTGCTATGATTTGAAGACAAAAATATATATTTGAAGTATCTGAAAGAATATCTGATGAGGCTTCAGAACAGTTCATTCCTACAAAGAAATGGAAATGAAAAATATTAACCATAGCATATTAAATATTGCAGTGACATGAAGAGTGATGGTAAGTACTTACCCAAAATTTGAATTGAGAAATGAAATGCAACTGCACGTTTATATAGTCGTAAAATTATTGTTAATGTATCGGCTTGTTCAGCCAGCTGGAACAGAATAATTGATTTCGACAATTTTTAGCATAGGTATCGTATGTGTGATAAGGGTGTGAAGCATAATTTGATGCGAATTGATACCATACATTATAGTTGCAAGCTACATCAGCTGAGACTTTTTGACATTAGGAACATAACAACGTTGTCCTATTAATGTATGATTCATTTTTATTGGCTACATCCTTCGCTGATGTTTATAAGCAATGGTTCGCAGCATTATGAGTTCGATTTGAAATAAATGAAGAATTTTATCTTCATGATATATTGCTTCGAGCCTGACTGACAGTAGATTTATTGAGTTATTGTATCTATTCAGATGACAAACATTCTTAGACAGAGGGTCTACCATCAGGTTTGGCACCCAATCTGGGACAAAATAAAGGCGGTTCTGAGTTAATTGAAGGCACAAGTATATGGACAAATGCAGCTGTGAGCATAGAGTAATTTATGTATATTCTTTTCATTATATTTGCGAGTGTGCAAATCTGAGATCCAATCATTTCATTCTGAGCGGTACGTTTCTAGCTCTTTCATTAACCGCCATAGAGTTTTCTGAATTTTTTTTCCGTTCCCACTCTAAATGATCAAAAAAATAAAATAGGACTAAAATGGGCTACGATGCAAAGTCCAATCACCTTGAGGAGGGAGACTGAATGCATTTGTGGATTTATTTTGCAATTATGTGCAAATGAATCCATGAAAAAAATATTCTTGGGATACATAATTCAGAAAATATTCATGAAAAACATGCCGAAAGTGCAGACTTCCCTATTATCATTTACTGGCTATTTCAGTTAGGTACTGCTATTGAGTTTGGAAAAAATGCGTTTGAAGCCATTAGGTAAATATTATAGCGAAAATCCCCATTCAGAAAAATTTCTACACGAAATAATGAGTAAACATAGGATGTATTTAAAGGTGAGGCTTTTCTTTTGACAGGGGATAGAACTCATCAGCATAAGTCATGTTACCGTAAATTTCTTTTATGAAATGTTCAATTTGAATAATTTATAAGAATTTTGGGCATCAATACCTTAATACTACTCTTGCTTTTCATAATATTTCTACATCTCTGCACCAGGTTTATGAACATCCACGAAGTTTGGTGATTTCTCAGCGGAAATCTTGTTCTAGCTCTAGCTACTAACTCTAATTCAAAATATATTTTGATACTGTCTGATGGAATGGTTCTGTTGGATATTCCAGAGTTATGTATATGAATGGCGTATGACAGTTTTATGTTGTGAGTTTCGAAATTTGTATATTTTTTATGAAACTGTGAAACATGTCGAGGCCCAAATAGTAAGTTATTTAGATCGTAGAAAAACTTTTTTGGCAAGATATGCAGTCAAATTTGTTGCGTTTCATGCATCGTGTGACAACTATACATTTTTGAAACCTCAGAAATGAATATACTGATGATTATATTCTTCAACTTCAATTTCGATGACTGAAAAGGATTTGGATTGAATTGAAAGTAACATTATATTCGATTAAAATAATTTATTGAAAAAATTACCGTCTGTTTCCGAATTGGATCCTCAAAAAACCTTTGTCTAATGAAGTTTGCATGAATCAAAAAAATTCGAAACCACTGAAAAAATTTTGATCCATACCTGAGTTTTTGAAATCATGGATGGTAACATGAATGGGAATGAATGAAAGTAAAAAACATAGGACTTGTATTCTTTAAGATACAAATAACAGTATATTTCGCCTCCAAACCTTTTGTAGTTTTTTTTTTCTGATGGTATATCATAAACAGTTTTTCCAATGTATGAGATCCATTGTTCAGTAATGAAATTCATCAATCCCATAATTCATATAAGGAACATAGCACACCAAAACTCTGATTGTCTTAGTAGAAAGGGGTGTCTCGTTGAAAAAAATATGGGGTACTAAATTACTTCATAGTTTCTGCATTCTTACAAGCTCAGGAGCTTATAGAGGAAGAGCCAGTGACCAATTTCCATATGTCATTTCATTGCACTGGACGAATGCTGCTTTCTATTTATTACTCAAACGTGTGACTTTCCTCCCATTATCTATATAATAAACTACCCTTTATTTTGAAAAAAAAAACACCATTTGAAATCTTTCGTACCAATTCAGAAACACCCTGATATTCTTTGGAATTCACAAAATTCCTACGAATAATGAATAATGACAAATAGTTGAATATCAGTTTCCAATAGGCCGAATTCATTTCATCAAGTGTATGTGAGAGCTTTATTTGTAGTTATCCGCTTTTCATTTGGAAACCACCAGATAAAGAAAATAAAATTTAAAAGTTAATGCTTCCTTTTCATCAAAATTCGGACGAACAAGACAGTATACTTGAGGAAAAGAGTCCGTCTACATGTGAGTGATAATATGGGTATCAATCAAAATGCAGGTATTCAAAAAAATATATTATAAAATATTTGTCATAAATAAAAAAACAGATATAAAAATTTGACAGTGAAAAAATAAAGTTCAACATTCAAAATACACAACTCAATTCGTTTCCTATGCTTCAACTGTAAGAGTTTTTCATTCGGTTTCGAACACTAGGATATTCAGTCGTCACAAAATTACTAACAATTTTCCTCGACTTTGTTCTCGAGCCGAAAGGACGAGATTGAGGAATAGAAACACTGGAACTCCCAAAGCTTGAAAAACCATCATCACGTGGTCTTCCTTCATAAATAATCGTAGGATGAATTTCACTTCCTACATTCTTTTTGGTTTGTCTCCCAAAAACGCTGGGAGTGGTAGACACAAAGTCATTCATGACTTCTGTGTACTTCGACATTTTTCGTCTTTGGTTCAACAACATTCTGATATTTTCTAAATTTGCTGGAGTACCCTCAATGTCTCCTTTAACTCTAGGAGGTAAAGTTGAGGTGGGAATGTATTCTAGTGTAATTTTTGGAATTGAAGAAAATTTAGAATTCTTAGATGTCGAGGAACCCACGACGTCACCTCTATTCGGCGGTTTTTGCGTTGATGTAGGTATATATTGTTGAGTGATTTTTTGTGCTAACACAGGTTTGAAGTCTTTGAAGCTTTTTGATTGACGTCCTAAACCTGCAGTTCTAAATGGTTTCAGAGTTGTGAAATATCTTCTCGGGACTGTAGACGAACCAGTTGGTCGATATTCAAACTTAGGAGGTCTTTGAGTGGTCAGAAACTTTATAGCGTTTGTCGAAATAGGTTTCGATGGATTTTCGCTATTTCCTGAGAGCTTCAGCTCTCCATCACTTTCACTCAAATCGATTTTGGATGGCCATGGTACAAATGGAGGAACTTCGAAATGGTCTCCTTCGGGATGGAATCCATTATCGTCCGCTCTGTAGTTGACGGTGTAGGTTTTACCGTCAGCTCCAAGGTATTGGTATGAGCCTCTTAAGAAAATGGATTCGAACTCCGTGCCTTCGTGAAGGAGCTCCGCAGTTTCTTCGCGTTGATGGCCATTAGTCGTCGAAAACCTGAAACATTCACGAATGAAGTCGAACACTCGATAGTGTGATTTAGACAGATAAACCTGCCATTCAATATCACCAAGAAAGTCAAACATTTTTATGAATTAGTCACTTATATGTTTTAGCCGTCCAAATTTCGACTGAAATCAATGATAATGCTTGTCTGCAATTTCAATATTGCTCGTAAGCAATTTTTTTTGAGTAGAAAATACTGAAAAAAGGGCAGCCCTATGTGATTTATTTGGTGTTCCTGGTCGACAGTACGGTATATCCTTCCCTTGAAGATGTGAAGGATATATTTATATTATAGCGCGTTGCAACGATAGATTAATAGGGATGACTTTACGTTTCAACCTAACTCCGCTCATAGGACTCACAGATTGGTTATTATGAGTGGGGCCTGCGAATGAAATAGGTTTGAGGTTGCACCTCGAGCGCTGGCAGCGTGTGTAGAATTCTATAGACGCTGTGAAGAGGGAGTCGCCACAGCTCAAATTTAATGCCTCCTCATAGTTATGCGCCAAACAAGGAATGGATTAACAAGGATTGTATAACTAAACACAAAATACACCCACATTCATCATCAAAATTTATTGTTTCGCTCTTAGAGCAGATCCCTTCCGAGATGATACACTTTCTTCAAGGCATTTTTAGTAATCGACTACAGTACACGCCGCCGACTTATCCTTCAAGTCATCCAACGAATGATAAAGGGTTTCTCAAAAACGTGAATTGGCATGTTAGGTATTCGTGAGCTATCTATGGTTATGTGTTCTGTTAGAGTTAGGAGCATATTTTACAAGATTTTTTCAATTCGCAATGTATTTATACTTAGGTCTAACTTATAAGTCAATTTTGAAACACTCTAATTGTTCGACTTGACGAATGATTTTTTTGGGTAGTAGACAACTCGGTAGACAATGATTCATTCTTCGAAAAATTAAAAATTAAGATGGCATCTTCAAGATGGCTCACGAGTTTTTCCTAATAAGGCAATGAGGTGGCCATATTTTTTTTCACCAAGTTAGGTTGAACTTGAAAATATGCTAAACATTCAATTTGGGCTAGCTATTTATTCAAAAAAGAACTACATGCGCTCCTAAAATCAAATTCTATCCAGGAATAAAATCAGAAAAAACAGATTGAAAAAATTTATTCATTTGGAGTCATGCCACTAGAAAAAAGTGACAAAGAGTTGAATATTTCCGAAAACCATGGACTTATTCTGAACATAAAACATATTTTTTTCAACTGCCACAAGTTCTCAACCCGCAGGTAGCATATTATTCATTCATTACGCCACACCCTGTATAAAGGTGTTATTTAGACATTCAAAGAAAAATGCCATTTTTTTCTATAAATGATCAGACGTTTATTTCATTGTGAAGAGGAAGGTATGCCATTAGCAATGAAAAATAGCCAAATGACCACCACGATCAAGACTACAGGGCCATATCCTTATCATGAAATTTTCCATAACCAAATCACAAAGTGGCTGCCCTACGTCCACGAAAGCCTCACGAATGTGATCTTTGAGCTCTTAAATCGTCGCTGGGCTCTTGGCGTAGATCTTCTTTTTCACATGGCCCCAAAGGAAAAAATCGAAAGATGTAAAATCATAAGATCTCGGTGGCCAATGTGGTCACCTCTTCGAGAGATAGCAACGTTATCCAGATCATTCCAGATCCAATTCCGGCTATGAAAATCATTAATCATCCCTCGATAGCGCAATCCGTTCACCGTAACTGTTGCTCCAGCCTCATTCTGAAAAAGTCCAATGAACCCGCCGGCCATAAACCGCACCAATCAGTCTCATGTAGAGGATAGAGAGGCTTTTCAACAATAACTATTGGGTTTTCCGAGCCCCAGATGCGACAATTTGGCTTGTTGATGAAGCCACCGAGGTGGAAATGGCCCCCATAGCTCAATATGATTTTTGATGGAATTACGGACCGTTTTTATGGCATTTCAAGGATCCAATCAGCAAAGACACAACCTTGTTGATGATCGACTGGCTTGAGTTTTTGTGTTAACCCAACTTTATTTGCCTGAACCATACGGTGTAATGACGTTTGTGGAATGCCTTATTCTGAAGAACGACGAGGAATGGACAAACCTGGGTTTTCTTCAACACTTTTGGCTACTGCAGCAATATTCTCGGCTGTTCTTGAACGCCTTGCACAAGTTTTATTCCCCACAGTACTGACTTGTCCCAACAGCTCAAATTATTCTACCAATTTCTATATTGTAGTTCTACAAGTTGCTTCACGACGACCCAAAAATGTTCATGTTTTACGAACAGTCTCTGCCAAATTTTCACCATTTTTATGAATGGTGTAGTTTCTACTTGTACAGTGTTCAAAAGTGACATCTACCGAAATAGCGGGCTATTCAAAATTTCAAATAGCAATAAGGGTAAATGGAAAATTCCGGTAGATGTTATTTTATTTTATTGAAAAAATCTGAATTAGGTCTTATTTTCGAACAATAGGTACGGCAAATAAACAAAAATTTTACGGTTCAATCTCTCTTCAATTTGTTCAATTTAGTTGACGATATCAAGCTAGTAAGAAGGCAAATCGAGATTTTCAAATGAAGTCGATAGCACGATCGATACGACAGAGTGAAAAATGCAAGAAAAAAGAAAAAAATCAACACTGCCGGTTGTGTTGAAGTCACATTCAAATTTATTGGAGGTAATTCGACCAGATCAGATTAGGCAACTCATGAGGCATCAATGTATATCATTAATGAAAGCCCGATGAGCAAGCGATTCAAAATTATTGACGCTAACAATACTGTCTCTGTGCAAACAGAAACACTAAAATAATATGTCAATTACTAATTATGGGCAATTTTGGATTCAGTTATTTCCGCAAATATATTTATTACCCAACCAGAAATTCAAAAATAAAGAAAAAGATGAAGATGGATAACTCACGTTTAAAACTGATCGTCAAAATCCGATTTACTTGATATTTCGGTAAAAATTCACTGTTCCACCAACTTGAGATGTTCACCTGCTTTTTGATCTGGTAATAGACTTCCATGTTAGGTTCCATGAGTTCTATGCGAATCACACATCGCCATCTAACAGCGGTAATATCAAATTGAGTACTTACGACTACGTACAGAGACTTATCTAGTCACTGTACGACTATACGCATCAACGGTAGCGACACCTAGTAGCCTTATTCAAAAGAAAGAAAAGCATTTCCTGCATAATTGAAATTTTCATCGATTCTTCAATGTTTTATTGTATTTTATTATAACCAGACAGTAGACGAATCCATAAATGAAGTTTCATATCAAACAGTCCATCCGATCTCGAGTTATAAATGGTGTAACCAACATCTTACTTACGGTGGATTTCGTAAATCGTAATCACAGGTGATCCGAGATTAACGGCTTGGTTCTCTGATTTTTGAACTGTCAAATCGAGTTGATTCTAGATCAAACTCCGATCGCCGGTGATTACGCTTTGTGAAACCCACCGTTAAAGTTGTATAAACTCACCATTGCAGTTTTTCAAGCAGGAGATAAATTGGGCAAAATAAAGTTCAAAGTATACAAAATTTTAATATTATTTTAATTTACATGAAGAGAATTCTCTTTATTTAAGCGGTTCCTAATTGTTGAACATATAACTTTTTGTTTTTAATGTTTTGGAAATCAGTCATGATAAATTCTCAAAATCTTATCAATGCTAACACCATTATTTCAGATATCTTAGCTATGCTGCTAAGCTCAAAATAGTGGGTAAACATCTCAGTTGGTGGAGCAGCGAGATTTTCATGTTTCCATGGATATGAGCTGTCACTGTCACACAGAACATGTGCTTGGAGGCTAGGACGGGGTTTACCAATAAGGGTGAATGGAAAATGCCGGTAGATGTTATTTTATTTTATAGAAAAAATCTAACAGGTTGAAATATGTTTTTTCAAACTTTCCATCATCACATACAATGCTTACCTAAAAGGTTGACCAAATTAGGTAAATTCCTTATTTTCGAACAATAGGTACGGCAAATGAACAAAAATTTTAGGGTTCAATCATTCTTCAATTTGTTCAATTTAGTTGACGATATCAAGCTCGTAAGAAGGTAAATCGAGATGTTCAAATGAAGTCGATAGCACGATCGAAACGGCAGAGTGAAAAATGCAAGAAAAAAATTATCAACACTGCCGGTTGTCACATTCAAATTTATTGATTGATCATTCGACCAGATCAGATTAGGCAACCCATGAAACATTATTGTATATCATTAGGGAAACCCCGATAAGCAAACGTTTCAAAATTATTGACGCTTACAATACTGTCTCTGTGCAAACAGAAACACTAAAATAATATGTCAATTACTAATTATGGGCAATATTGGATTCAGTTATATCCGAAAATATATTTATTACCCAAACAGAAATTCAGAAACATTTCGAAAATAAAGAAAAAAGATGAAGATGGGCTACTCACGTTTGAATGTGATCGTCAAAATCCGATTTATTTGATATTTCGGTAAAAATTCACTGTTCCACAAACTTGAGATGTTCACACGCTTTTTGATCTGGTAATAGATGTTACCATGAGTTATATGCGAATCACACATCGCCATCTAACAGCGGTATTATCAAACTAAGTACCTACGACTACGTACAGAGACTTATCTGGTCACTGTGACTATACGCATCAACGGTAGCGACACCTAGTGGCCTTATTCAAAAGAAGGAAAAGCATTTCCTGCATAATTAAAATTTTCATGGGTTTTTGAAAGTTTTATTGTATTTTATAATAACCAGACCGTAGACGAATCCATAAATGAAGTTTCATATCAAACAGTCTATCCGATCTCGAGTTATAAATGGTGCAACCAACATCTTTCTTTTATATATATATAGATAGATTAACCGAAACCATCGGGTACTTGCCTGAAATTATAAGGGCCTTTTATCTCCTTCTCGAATTTATAGTCTACAATTTCGTCCACAGAGTTCTGATCACCAGTCGCAAACCACACACAACAAACTAACTGAATAAAAATTCGCGTCTTCATCCTGAAATTATTCCACCAACACTTGAGGGAGGATTGAAATCCTCATATATAAAACTGCATGTCCCACCTTGAAATCCGTCGTAACAAAAGGATTAAACTCGTTTCAATAATTCATACAAAAATTCTCATTTTTATTATCGATTTCGGAATTCTTGCAAAATTGGAGTTTATTTATATCTGATATCTATTGACTCGAAGAGTGAAGACTGATAGAGTTCTTTAATAAAATTCTGGATGATGAAACTAATCGATAGAGATACGAAGTGTTAAGTATGGGTCGATAATTCAACTATTACAACAACTTAATCGAATTAATATTTTCGTCAAGCTGAACCCTGAATAGTTAACCGATTGTGTGTGATTTATTCGAAAATGTGAGAAATTTATTTTAATATTCAAAAGTCTCACCACTTTACTGTGATTTATTTATCGACTTGACAAATGATCAATGATAGAGAGTAGGTATCTAATAATATAAATACACGTGGAAACATTTCTCGACACACCATTTTTACAGTTTCAGTAGCTTCCAACTTGTAGCTTCGCAAGCAAACATTTTAAGATTTGTACTGCTTGTTCAGAATAAATAATAAACTGAGTTAGGGATATTGACTTAAATTGCGAAAAAATATAGTTGAAATAAGATTTTTGTGATGAAAATTCATATTAATATAATTTCAAGTTGCAAATTAATTTTTATCCTGTAGGTCTGCAGCGTATACAGGGTGGTTAAGAACAATCGAGTAAAATAACGAAATTTTATTCCCAGAGAATCCAAGCACTTTAAGACTATCAATACAATCTATGGCCTCCACGGGCATCAATAACAGCTTGACATCTTTTTTGCATACTACACACGAGGTTGTTGAACATTTCTTGAGGAATTTGGTTCCATAAACGGGGCAGCAGCTCTCAGATCATTTAAGGATTCTGGGGTAGGTTGATGATTATCTAATCTTCTTTGGAGCATATCCCATGCATGTTCTATGCAATTCAAATCTGGTGAGTGCGGAGGTATTGGTAAATGTGAAATACCAAGCTCCTCGCGCGCATTCTCAACTATGGCTGCACGGTGCGGTCTAGGGTTATCGTCTAGAAATTGAAAAGTTTCACCAATAGCAGCGGAAAATTTGGCACAACATTGTCAATGACATGCTCCCTAGCTCCCTATAGTGTAAGGCGGTCATATTCCCAGGACAAATGTGTAGATCTGTGCGCCCGTTGAAACATATCCCGGCCGTATATTCATATCCCACGTACCGTATCGCAGCTCGGAGACAGCCGAAGCTTACTCGATAAACCACGCGCGTGATCGCGTCTTATTTGGCGATATCAGTCGTGGAATATGAATTGGGATTTTACGTTATAATGATACCCCGATTCTTTCATTTTTTTTCAGTTCAAATAATAACGATTAGGTTTTTTCCATATTCACGAATAATAACGAATAATGACTCTTATTCACGAGTGAATGCTTTAAGGTTTTGAATTTATTGGGGTGAAAAAATAAGTAAATTTAGAATAGATTTTATACTGACGCCAAAAGAATGATCGAAACCTTCTCTTTAATGGTATATTTCTTCAAACTTTGTGAGGGGTGTTCTAATAGTTGTTGTCATTGATCGAGTTACTTTTGTTGCATTCATAAGTTCGGCCTGCCACTTCTGAAACGAATTGACAAAATTAATTACATAGCTATCAAGCAAATTGAATTTTGTGAGTAGGTACATATTATATTCCGTTGCTGTTGCAAAGATACACAAATTAAAAAGCTGTCTAAAAGAAGAATCATTGAGCTTAATGTACACAATTGATAGGGGAGTTATGAAGTTCAAAAGTTGTCCAAAGGAGAATGGTATCAAAAAAGAATATCACTTAATTGAGATAAGTTCTCCAACATACAGAAGACAAAAATAAGGATCATCGTTGCTTGGAAAAATTTGTGAAAGTGAAAGTATGATTGGAAGACTATTCAAAAGGTTAAGGAGACAGAATTTTTTCGAAAATTATATTCAATGAATAAGATCACTCCACATTTTTCTCAAATGGTATAGTTATATCAGAACTAAATTTGGGAATACCTAACTAACAACATCCAATAACCCTGTCCAAATGATAATTCAGATCGTTATAACAAAAAGTAGTAAGGAGTAAGAGTAACCCTATTTTACCTGAATGAATAGGAAAATGAGGAGCTCAGCTATATGTTAAGATTATTAAAATCTTTTCACAATTAACTTTTTTACAATTATTTCCATTCATCAAATAAATGATGATTCTTCATGTTGATCTAGATTCTTTTATCCATTCAGAAACTGCACTTACCAATTCATTATTCAGTCTCCTATTTTATTCCTAGATTTGATTTTTTTAACTGTAGTTAAAGAAGGTCTTGATGTAATTCCCTTTCGTTTTTTGATTCAATAATTTTTCGAATTGCTACTATGGGAATATTACGCAAAACCCCTCACCTCAGTTTCAATTTCCCCTTCTGTGGCTGTTTTCGTTCTTACTATTTAATCATCGATTTGCAAAAAAAATCTGCGCTTATTTTCTTCAAAAACTCTATTTGGTAACAATGCGATAGGGATCCCATACATGTCATAAAATACGTTCAAGACCACAGGAACGGACGCGATCTTGAGTTTACTTCGGCTTCGGGTGAATTCGGACTGCGATACGGTAAGTGGGATATGAATATGCATCCCGGCCCATACAATAACACTACCCCCTCGGAATGGATGGACTTTCTTGGGCATAGCGACGATTACGGGGTATGCGTGGGATCGTCCATACCCTCATTCTTCGAGAATCTGAAAATCGTCCTTATCTGGATTCATCAGTGGAAAGGACACTACGCCATTGATCGTTCCAATTGATATGTTGCCTTGCCCATTCCAGTCTTTGACGCTTATGGTCACGTGTTAATGGAATTCCTCTTAATGGACGTCTCTGATGGTTTCGATGGAAACTTGGACCCCATCTGCATTTTGAAGAGTATTCCGTAGCATTCTACACGTAGATGTAGGGTTTCTTCTCGCCGAAACGGTGATGAAACGATCCTGAGCAGGTGTTGTTTTTCGTCGCCCACCAAGCCTTGGTCTTTCCAACACGGAATCTGTCTCCCTGAACATATTCCAAAGTCGAGATATCACACTTTGGCTGACCTGGAGCCTTTCCGCTACAAGAACCTGAGTTAGGCCACCCTGTAGCATTCCGATAGCCCTATTAGCCTCAGCGCTTGTTAATTTACGTCTTGACATTTTCAGAAAACTCGTTTCAAATCGAAGCCGTTGTTAAACTGACTTCATTTCAAAATAAGAACATTCATGAAGCATATGCAAAGAACCAAACTTCAGAAAAAAGGCGATCAGATTGACGAAATGTCTCATGCATACTGATTTTTATTGGATCGATTCAAGTTGTTATTGAGTTTCAAATGATTTTACAGCGATTTCCTCGAAGATTACATGCTTTTAAAAACGATTGAATACGATATCCCTAACTCTCGTGGAGCAGTATATTTCATCGATTCGTACCAAGAAAATGTCAATGAGTTAATGAAGATCTCTTAAATTTGAAGTGAATTTATGCATTGCGATGTCATAAACTGCACTTGTTTTGTTGCAACTTTAGTCTTTTAAAAGTAGGGAAATCTGAAAAATGTCTAAAAATGTGTGTACTTCAGTATAAGTACAAAGTTTGCCCAGCAAGCTATCTACTTTTTTTTCGCTCGCTTCATTATCCCTTTTGTGTGGGTTCAGACATAGAACGAGTAGAAGGAAAGAAAACCGGTAGATATTCCTAAATGATTAAAGCCATCATTTGTTGGATATTCTTATATAACATTGTTTTATGGCACACGAATTCTTCCTGATTCGTGAGAATATACTCAAAGTGTAGTTGTTCGAAACCAGTGCGAAATCATAAAAATTGTACCCTATACCGAACAATTTGATTTGAATATCGGAATGTCAACATAACTTGATTGTATGGATGACTGTGAACTCTTATTCAACTTATCGAGAAAGTGGCCTATGTGATTGCCTAATGAGCATAAGTATCTGATAGGTATATGTAAACATACACCTACACATTTCAACTGCTAAGGGATTTTGAGAACTTACGTTCAAAAAGAGTACAATGGTGAATTTTAAAACAATAAAATATGTTAACGAGTTCAGCATCCTGTTGAAAATAAAGACTCGTCTTCGAAAGGGTGATTCACGGTGGATGGCACATTAGACGTTTCTGGTGAACCAGATATCGGATCGGTTTGAAAATTAAATGGAGTGCATAACCAGACATTCTCTATCCAACTAAAATATTTTCGTCTATGCGGTGTTGCCACTTCTATTAGAAAGTAGTAGCCACTTTGCTTTTTCAAATGGAACACCTGGTATATTATATTATTTTTGGAATCTCCAACAACTTTTCGACAATTTTTGTCAACATTTCTCTATGCCTATCTGTTGCAGTTTTCGAAATATAAATTAATTTAAATTTTTTTCGCCGAAAATCATGACCTCTGAAAATGCTGATAACTTCGGGTTGAGAGACACTATGGCATTGAAATTTGGTTTGGAGTTAAGTGATACATGAATGCTCCCAACACATTAGCCTGATCTACTTTACTTCAATACAGGGTGGTAAAAATACAGTCTTTTCGGTTTCTTGAAAAAGTGACTGAAAGTTGTTTATTTCAAATGAAACAATTTATGTATATGAATTATTATTAAAAAGTAGAACAATCTACATACAGCATGATATACATAGAATGAAAAAAAATTTCATCAGCTATCTGAATTTCTGATAATACACAGGGCGTTCCATTTGAAATAAACAACTTTCAGTCACTTTTTCAAGCAACCGAAAAGACTGTATTTTTCACCACCCTGTATTGAACGTAGATCAGGCTAATGTGTTGGAAGCATTCATGTATCACCTAACTCCAAATCAAATTTCAATGCCATAGTGTTTGTCAACCTGAAGTTATCAGCATTTTTAGAGGTCATGATTTTTTGCGAAAAAAATTGAAATTAATTTATATTTTGGAAACGGCAACAGATAGGCATAGGGAAATTTCGAGAAAAGTTTGCGAAAAGTTGTTGGAGATTCACATACCAGGTATTCCATTTGGAAAAGCAAAGTTGCTACTACTTTTTTATGGAAGTGGGAACACCGCATTGACGAAAATTTTAGTTGGGTAGAGAATGTCCGATAATACACTCATGCAAATTTTCAAACCGATCCGATATCTGGTTCCCCAGAATCGTCTAATGTGCCATCCACCGTGAATCACCCTGTATATTTAGCTATATTACACAAATTTTTTGTTGGATATTCAAACATCGTCAAAAGTATTGGCGCCCCTATCAACTTTCAACTTGTTGAATGTAACATGACAATTTTTTCTGTGTGAAATCTTCAATATATTATGATAAATAAAAACAATTGTCCAGCAAAAAATGTTTCTTGTACGGTAGAATACAGGAGTATTCGAAGTTGATCAGTTTTCAGCGACTAACGAGAGTTGTAATATTCAGAATATTCCATGGAAAATGCCGGACATGTAATTTCACAGCGGTTGCGTTCCTCAAATTTAAGGGTCGAAAGACCTTCAAGAGTCACGATTCCGTTTACAGAGTGATAGTCGACAATGATTTGGAGAGGTCCAAGCAGACTAGAGCAACTCAATTTCACACGGGAAGTTGTGTCCTTTCAAAGCGGATCAATAATGTTAGGTCGCCGTACCCCTCTCATTATCGTTGAATTAACAATGACCGGTGCCATCTACGTAGAAATCATCATTGAACCAATCATTTTTCCTATGCTCAACGATTTTGGGGATAATTTCATTTGTCATGATGATAACGCACACGAAGGTTTCAAAACATTCTTCAATAGAACAATATCCAGCGAATGAACTATGTACATAAAGTTAGCCAAACAACTTTCGCGAATCAAACTCGGAATAGCTCAAAATTTTGCCGTTATTTATCCGTAATTTATCCGTGAAAAAATAAATTTTGCGGCTCTCATATTTAAAAAGATATGGGGTGTGTCGCTAAGTTGATATAAAGTTGGCGACACAACTTTTCAAAAAATGGTTTCAGCACGAAACGAAATAGCTCATCTTTTTCAGTGAATTATCCGTAATTTATCCGTGAAAAAATAAATTTTGCCGGTCTCATATTTAAAAAGATATGGGGTGTGTCGCTAAGTTGATATCAAGTTGGCGAAACAACTTTTCGAAAAATGGTTTCAGCACGAAACAAAATAGCTCATCTTTTTAAGTGATTTATCCGTAAATTATCCGTGAAAAAAGAAAATTTGTATCAACCAAGGTTTTGAAGAAAAATGACAAAATCTGATTGATCGATCAGCAGCCGACGGAACATGATTTATGCATTTTTCTCGAAAACTACGCAAGCAATATTGTTGATATTTGAAAAGAAGATGTAGCTTTTCATCTTTGATTTATCCGTGAAGAAAAAAATTTTGCCGCTATCGTTTTTAAAAAAATATCACGTGCGCTGGTATGTGTACATCAAATTACCAGGTGACATATTGAAAAAATGATTTCAGCAATCAACAGATAATGCAATTTCTTTGAATGATTTATCCGCAAATTATCCGTGAAAAAATAAATTTTGCCGCTCTCATATTTAAAAAGATATGGGGTGTGTCGCTGAGTTGATATCAAGTTGGCGAAACAACTTTTCAAAAAATGGTTTCAGCACAAAACAAAATAGCTCATCTTTTTAAGTGATTTATCCGTAAATTATCCGCGAAAAAAGAAAATTTGTATCAATCAAGGTTTTGAAGAAAAATGACAAAATCTGATTGATCGATCAGCAGCCGACGGAACATGATTTATGCATTTTTCTCGAAAACTACGCAAGCAATATTGTTGATATTTGAAAAGAAGATGTAGCTTTTCATCTTTGATTTATCCGTGAAGAAAAAAATTTTGCCGCTATCGTTTTTAAAAAAATATCACGTGCGCCGGTATGTGTACATCAAATTACCAGGTGACATATTGAAAAAATGATTTCAGCAATCAACAGATAATGCAATTTCTTTAAATGATTTATCTGCAAATTATCCGTGAAAAAATAAATTTTGCCGCTCTCATATTCAAAAAGATATGGGGTGTGTCGCTAAGTTGATATCAAGTTGGCGAAACAACTTTTCAAAAAATGGTTTCAGCACAAAACAAAATAGCTCATCTTTTTAAGTGATTTATCCGTAAATTATCCGTGAAAAAATAAAATTTGTATCAATCAAGGTTTTGAAGAAAAATGACAAAATCTGATTGATCGATCAGCAGCCGACGGAACATGATTTATGCATTTTTCTCGAAAACTACGCAAGCAATATTGTTGATATTTGAAAAGAAGATGTAGCTTTTCATCTTTGATTTATCCGTGAAGAAAAAAATTTTGCCGCTTTCGTTTTTAAAAAAATATCACGTGCGCTGGTATGTGTACATCAAATTACCAGGTGACATATTGAAAAAATGATTTCAGCAATCAACAGATAATGCAATTTCTTTAAATGATTTATCCGCAAATTATCCGTGAAAAAATAAATTTTGCCGCTATCATATTTAAAAAGATATGGGGTGTGTCGCTAAGTTGATATCAAGTTGGCGAAACAACTTTTCAAAAAATGGTTTCAGCACAAAACAAAATAGCTCATCTTTTAAAGTGATTTATCCGTAAATTATCCGTGAAAAAAGAAAATTTGTATCAATCAAGGTTTTGAAGAAAAATGACAAAATCTGATTGATCGATCAGCAGCCGACGGAACATGATTTATGCATTTTTCTCGAAAACTACGCAAGCAATATTGTTGATATTTGAAAAGAAGATGTAGCTTTTCATCTTTGATTCATCTGTGAAGAAAAAAATTTTGCCGCTCCTGTTTTTACAAAAATATTCCGTGCACTGGTAAGTGTTCATCGAATTACCAGGTGACATATTGAAAAAATGATTTCAGCAATCAACAGATAATTTAATTTTTTTCAATGATTTATCCGTAAATTATCCGTGAAGAAAAAAACATCGCCACTCTTGTATTTTAAAAAATATCGGATATTTCACTCAATTGATATCAAGTCAACGAAACATCTAATATTTTTTTAAATGACAGTGGCGATGTTTTTTTCATCACGAATAATTTACAGATAAATCATCGAAAACAATTAAATTATCTGTTGATTGCTGAAATAATTTTTTTCGATATGGATATGTCACCTGTCAATTTGATGTACACTTATCAGTGCACGTAATATTTTTGTAAAAACAGGAGCGGCAAATTTTTTTTCTTCACGGATGAATCAAAGATGAAAAGCAACATCTTCTTTTCAAATTTCATCGATATTGCTTTCTCAGTTTTCGAGAAATATGCATAATTCAAGTTCCGTCGGCTGCTGATCGATCAATCAGATTTTGTCATTTGATCGATACAAATTTTCTTTTTCACGGATAATTTGCGGATGAATCATCAAAAGAAATTGCATTATCTGTTGATTGTTGAAATCATTTTTCCAATATGTCACCTGGTAATTTGATGTACACATACCAGCGCACGTGATATTTTTTTAAAAACGATAGCGGCAAAATTTTTTTCTTCACGGATAAATCAAAGATGAAAAGCTACATCTTCTTTTCAAATATCAACAATATTGCTTGCGTAGTTTTCGATAAAAATGCATAAATCATGTTCCGTCGGCTGCTGATCGATCAATCAGATTTTGTCATTTTTCTTCAAAACCTTGATAGATACAAATTTTATTTTTTCACGAATAATTTACGGATAAAGCACTTAAAAAGATGAGCTATTTTGTTTTGTGCTGAAACCATTTTTTGAAAAGTTGTTTCGCCAACTTGATATCAACTTAGCGACACACCCCATATCTTTTTAAATATGAGAGCGGCAAAATTTATTTTTTCACGGATAATTTGCGGATAAATCATTTAAAGAAATTGCATTATCTGTTGATTGCTGAAATCATTTTTTCAATATGTCACCTGGTAATTTGATGTACACATACCAGCGCACGTGATATTTTTTTAAAAACGATAGCGGCAAAATTTTTTTCTTCACGGATAAATCAAAGATGAAAAGCTACATCTTCTTTTCAAATATCAACAATATTGCTTGCGTAGTTTTCGAGAAAAATGCATAAATCATGTTCCGTCGGCTGCTGATCGATCAATCAGATTTTGTCATTTTTCTTCAAAACCTTGATTGATACAAATTTTCTTTTTTCACGGATAATTTACGGATAAATCACTTAAAAAGATGAGCTATTTTGTTTCGTGCTGAAACCATTTTTCGAAAAGTTGTTTCGCCAACTTGATATCAAGTTAGCGACACACCCCATATCTTTTTAAATATGAGACCGGCAAAATTTATTTTTTCACGGATAAATTACGGATAATTCACTGAAAAAGATGAGCTATTTCGTTTCGTGCTGAAACCATTTTTTGAAAAGTTGTGTCGCCAACTTTATATCAACTTAGCGACACACCCCATATCTTTTTAAATATGAGAGCGGCAAAATTTATTTTTTCACGGATAAATTACGAATAAATAACGGCAAAATTTTGAGCTATTCCGAGTTTGATTCGCGAAAGTGGCTTGGCTAACTTTATGTACATGAATGAACTGGCCAGCAGACTCAATGGGCCTGAATCCAATTGAGCGCGTATGGGATTACTCAGAGAAAGCAATATCCGATCGCCAAAACCAACACTCAACTTTTAAGGAATTGAGTTTAGCCCTTTAAGCGGTCTCTAAACGCACAATATTATGGTGCAATATTCTGGTTTGTACAATATAATGGATCGTGTGAGGGTGAGATTGAAAGATTGAGCAATATATTGCGTGATTGACGAAGACTCGTCAATATATTGCGCAAAATGGAAAAGATTGAGCCGTCTAAGGGCAACATTGCGCAATATTCCTCCGGTCGTAATAATACTAGGGCAGCTCAGGGTAATGGGAGCCTACTTTGATCAATTTTCCTGAAGAAATGGGAAAATTATGGGAAATATGAACACCAAGCTATTTTGCATTGACTTTTTTTTCCTTCGATCAGTATATGTACATCACGGCCAGGATATCGGTGAAAAAAAGTTTTATCGAGTTTAAAATGGCCTTTTTTGTTGGAGTTTTTTGCCATTTTCGCGAATTTTTTTAAGATACTTCTACTTCGCCTTGAGAATCAAATTTTCACACACGTATGAATCGATAATTCCTTTTTTCGACTGTAAAAAATTCACAATTCACTGTCACCTAATGTCGACATATTGACCTGATGAAATCCTGATGGGCTCTGTTGATAAAATATTGTTCCACGTCTGGGTGTGACATTGGGCAATATATTGCACAACCTTCAATGTCGCCTTCACACGGTACAACTTTTTGCACAAACGATAAAATTGTGCCATAACATTGAGCATCTAGGGGCTGCCATCAATATATTGTGCAACCCGGTTTGCACAATAATATTGCGCGTTTAGGGACCGCTTTAGGAAGAATGGAACGATATACCTGAAAATTCGTAGGCATCCTAGGAGTATGGGGCAGTTGATTGAAAGAAGAGGTGGTAATACGGACCATTGAATTTGTATCCAGTCAGGAATAACTATAATTAATCAAAAATAAATTGTAATCGATAAAAAATAATTCTCTTTTTTCCGATTTTGTCTCATCCTCTATAAATTCATCTTCAGTATTGGTTTTCTATTCTTCAAATATGTAGTGAAGGTAAGGGCTAAGAGGACTGGGGAAATTAAAATCCTTTAAATGAGAGAAATAGAATAAAATTGAGAACATAGGGCGTAGCATTCATAATACGGTTGCTTGTTTTTTATGTTTTTACTTTTTACATTAGTTGATTTTACTACAATGAATTTTATGGCTTTCTGTGTCGGCTTCAATGTATGTTACGCCTCACGTTCTTAATTTTATTCTATTTTAGCCTCGAAAAAGACCAGAACTAAAAGTAAAAACGTCGGCATCTCATAAAGGATTTTCATTTCCCCAGTCCTCTTAGCCACTACATATCCTTTATAAAGCGAAAATTCAAAAACAAAGATTTTCTATCCAATAATTGCAGTTGAAATAGAGGAAAATATTCATCTCATTTCCAGAACATAGGTTGTTTATTTCTTGAGAAACCTGGGGAAGCAAAGACTTTTGAAGATGTGTATATTTCTCATACCAGAAGTATATGATTATATCAATTCGGTACACAGTGTGTATTCTGTATATTCTACAATATTGATATATCATTCTATTCTCAAAATATCCTATTTATGACTGTAAAACTCCTCAAACAACAAAATGGACTACCTATAAGTAAAGATATCCTTAATGGTTTGAATTAAGGTATAAAAGGTTATTTTCTTGTTTCATTTGAATCCACTACTTTTGTTCGAATCTTTTTCAACCGATATTCAGGGGAATAAGTGAACTGTTTTTGGTCGACTTCAATCCAATGAGACACCGGTCATATCGATTGAAGTGTAACAGTTCAAATATACAAATGTCCTGAATATCGACGACGTAGACCAATTTCAACTAAACAAGTTGATACAAAGTTGACAAACAATTAGCCTACATAGAACTTTTCATTCACAAAGTCATACTCTTTAATGTGTTGTAATTTTTCTTTGTCCTCCAAAACAAGCGTTTGAGAAACTTTCGCTACTTCCAGTCTGTATATTTTCGTATCCATTGAAATGTAATCTGAGTGTGTCTGAAAAAGTGATAAATATTTGCCCCTGTAAATACTTCATTCTAAGATTGCATACGTCTTGAGAATAATTATGAGTCCTCCAAATCCTATTCTTTTCAATGTTTCGGCAATCCATCATTTTGTTGGCATCTATGGTTTTGAACACACCCACTCATTCGAATTGTTGAATGAGCATCAAAGCAGGTAATAATTTTGTTTGAAGAAAATAGTAGTGAGAGCACTCTACTGTTGCTACTGCACCTGAAGAAATGAGAGAAGAGTTCTACTCAAGTGCCAATTCTTTCGTTTTATACAGTTGATAGTACTTATATTATGCCATGAGCATATTGAGGTGGCTATTACTTTCGAGGATGCGACGAAGTCGCTTGAAGAAAAGCCATAATGTTCCAGTAGAATATTCATCTTTGTCCACGACTATTGAATAACTCTTTTGAAATCGTTTTTATTTCTACGAACAAATTGCTGTTTCAACTTGAAATGATTCAATAGAATTCTCTGCTCGTAAGAACTTGAGTTTTTTATATTCTGTGGATGTCAGATGGAAGCTTCACTTTGAGAACCTATCATAAACAAATTTGGCGGTGTTACCGTTCAATGCATCCACTGCCTTAATGCAGGGTCGTCAATATTTTTTTTCTTCTTAACGAATATATAATATGTTGCGAATCAAAGGTGTCCATCATTTTTGGAAAAGTATTCTGCTTTGTCAGAGAAGGCATTTTCATATAGAAACACATGCTACCCCTATCATAACTCGCTGTTGTAATGTAAGAGGGGTTTTTGCCCGATTGGCATCTAATTCAAACATTTTTCACAGGTTTTAGAATGATTTCATGAATCAACTTGCAATTCGTATGCAAGAAAATAACAATAATTCCACCAAACTTTTGTTTCATGAATAGAATTAATGAACAAAAAACTGAGACAATTTCAATTCGAAAGTTGACATACCTCTTAGTCTTTAGTACATTTGAAAAAAGGCTGTCTGTGAATATGTTTTCAAGTTTAACTTTCATCCAAAACTCATTTAAATTTTTATCACATTCATCCTCTTCGATCTCAGAAATACTTGCAGAGCTATTTTCAACAAAAGGGTGAGGAAAAATAAAATGATTCTAAGTTTGAATCATGAGCCTTTTAGGGTTGGTTCATTCTAATATATTTGACATATTTGAATTTTTCAGTTCAAAAAAACCAGTTGAAGAATTCTCTGATCGTTTAAAAAAAATGGGAAACAGATCTTAAAGAAGTTTGAAACTCTTTTAAGGACTGAACGAGAATAAATTCGCTATCACAAAAACGCCTATATCTATTGAAATAATTGAGAAAAAAATCAAAATTTGATCATAGTTAGCTTTGTTATGAACGTCAGAAACATGTGGAACATTTACTTCATAGATATTCCAATTCTCTGTCGCAAAATGTAAAGCGAAGTGAAAACACGAGAATTTATAGTGAAACTTTTTCAAAATAATCAAAAATGGAGCTTCAAAAGAATTGCAAAAGAGGCTCGCGTTCGTCCGGAAACGGTATCAAGAGTTGTTAAGTGCTTCAACGAGGATCTAACAATTGACCGCAAGGAAGGAAACAGGAGGAAAAAAAAGTGAAGAAAGCCATCAGCCTTTTTCAGAAGAATCCTAACCTTTCAGGACGGAAAGTGGCCCAAATAGTGGTTTGTTCGCAGTCAACCATTCAGAAAATCAAGTCGAGTTGTGGGCTTAGAACACACAAAGTGCAGAAAGTGCCAGACAGGAACGCTGTGAAGAATCAAGAAGCGAAGTCAAGAGCAAACAAATTAAAAAAAGATTTCTTGAAAAATTTTTCCTGTTGCGTGATGGACGACGAAACCTATGTCTTGGCTGATTTCTCGCAACTTTCTGGTCAGGAATTTTATACTGCAGATTCTCGTGGAAATGTTGACGAACAATTTCGCGTGAAGAAACAAGCAAAGTTTCCTAAAAAACTCCTGGTTTGGCAAGCAATATGCACTTGTGGGAAAAGGAGCTAATTTTTCGTTGGCCAAGGATCTGTTAACTCGAAGATATACATCGAGGAATGCTCGAAGAAGCGACTTTCACCATTTTTACGTGAGCACGATGTGTCAACAATCTTTTGGCCAGATTAAGCTTCATGCCACCACAGCAAGGCCATCAAGGAATGGTACGAAGCTAATGAGGTGGTTTTGGTCCCCAAAGAGGCCAATCCACCAAATTGCCCAGAGCTCAGGCCAATCGAAAGATATTGGTAAAAAGAGAATTGAAGAAGACTAAAAGAAATCAACGAAAACATTAGCGGAATTCAAGCAAAAATGGAAGACAGCATCCCAGAAGGTGACTGAGAACACTATAAGAAGCATGATGGGAAGAATTCCAGAAAAAATCCACGAATTCTGTAACAAATAGTTTTGGTTTTTTTATTGTAAAAACAGTTTTCATTAGAATTAGAAGATGATTCGAAAATGAGTTTGATTTTCGAAATCGGTCCAGTGGTTCAAAAGATATAAGCGTTTTTGTGATAGCGAATTTATTCTCGTTCAGTTCTTAGTTCCGGCAAACGAAAACCATTGAACCATCCTTCTACTCTTTATTTCATGTCCTTTCAGCTAATTAGTCATTAGAACCCATTTTGATAAAGCTGATTTGTGTCTACCGCGGGATGTGGGGATCAAAAGATGATCATATATAAAGGTTGTCACACTTCTGACGGAATATTCAGTTGTTTAATCATCCGACCAACATGAGATTGGTAAGTGGGATACCTTCTACGTACATTTTCACATTCGCTTGGTTTTTTTGGCTATCGTGATAATATTCATTACTTTCATTTGTTTGTCGGATCTCATGCATGATGATTACCATTGTAAGGTTTATCTGTGTAAAATTCGATGAGATTCAAAAATTGTTCGATGCATTTCTTGTTTTGGTTCATTAAGGTGTGAGTTCAGTGGGGTGATTGTATTGGTATTGTCAGGATGAGATAAGCATCAAAATGTTTGGAGCAACTTCGAATTCAACATTCGGCACTGATAGCTTCAATATTCGGCGCAATAATAATTCATGGAATAAACGAATTTTAAGAAGCACTGAAGTGGAACCGGGAGATTTTGAGTGCTCCATCTTTTAGGTAGATTCGCTGTTTCCATTTCAAAAATTAAATGAAAATTTGATTTTTTGATTCGTCAGAAAATTATCGTTATTGAAAATATATTAATAATTTTGAAATTAAAGAGCTTTCATTAAAAAAAGTTAACTTCTTGATATTTGGAGTTATGTGTTCAAAAGTTGTGCTCAATAAAAGTTGAGGTTTGTAGTGAATATAGACTGTTGAAAGTAATAAGAAGCACAAAAAAACAGGGTTTCTCTAAAATTATATTATCAGGTGGAACATCGAATGGAGATATACAGGGTGTTTGGAGGGTGAGTAGCCATAGGTAAATGGTGGATAGGTGATGCTTTTGGCTACTTGTTGCGCCTAATGAAATATTTTGCCCAAAGTTCAAAGTGTTATAATTTTTTTGCCATTTTTCTAGAAATTTTCCATTTTTCTCATTAAAATCTTGAATTTTTTTTCAAATTTAATGCTCGAGGTGCCCATAAAATGATTTATTTTCTCAGTCTAGTCTTGTCTTATTCAGATTGAATCATAATTTCATACAAACGTCTTCAAAAAACCTGACAGCGTCTTATCAAACATCCAAATGAAAAAAAAATAATGTGTCCACTTTACGAAGTGAAATGAAAATAAAATTTACATAGTGTGGGGTTTTGAAATGGTTTTAAAAACTTCTATAGTTAATACTCTTTGCAATGGTATTTAACATGTACCATTAATAATCAGATAACTCAACAAAAAACCGTTTTGTCTTCAGGATGCCTTAAAAGGGTGACGACAAAACTATTCCATTGAGGTGTTAATAATTAATCTAACATAGCTTTTTGTTGAGTTATCTGATTATTAATGGTACATGTTACATACCATTGCAAAGAGTATTAACTAGAGAAGTTTTTAAAACCATTTTAAAACCCAACACTATGTAAATTTTTTTTTGTTTCACTTTGTAAAGTGGGCACAACATTTTTTTTTCATTTTGATGTTTGATACGACGCTGTCAGGTTTTTTGAAGATGTTTGTATGAAATTAAGATCCAGCATTAAATTTAAAAAAATTCAAGATTTTAATGAGAAAAATGGGAAATTTCTAAAAAAATGGCAAAAAAATTATAACACTTTGCACTTTGGGCAAAATGATATTTTATTAGGCGCAACACGTAGCCAAGAGCATCACCTATCCACCATTTACCTATGGCTACTCACCCTCCAAACACCCTGTATATCATTGCAATTTATAATGCACTAGAGAAATACGTTCATATTTCATGTCGTCAAAATACTTATCATTCCGTATTTATAAATGAGTGAAATCAAAAATTTTCATTTTGGAAATTCTTCATTCTTTTTTCACGATGTGATTATTTTTCTAATTTTAAGCCAGGAAACGTGTCTCACGATAGGGTTCAGTGTTCACAAATTCGTAATCAAACTCAATTTTGTCCGTCTGGTCATAAACAAGATATCTCTCGTGGCAAAACCTTGAAATTTTCAAGATAGGTTCGGGTCTCTAATACTGCAATTAAAGCCGAATTTTCGCGTGACAATATTTTAAAACTATTTCGTCCGTTTTGAAGTATTCGTGTTTTCGCGTCGAACTGGTGACGTCACGCACCAAATGGTACAAAATAATTTGAAGCGGTTTGAAAGCAGGTAGTGTAATAGTTTGAACTGAAGTTTGAAGTTTGGAATCAGCTGATTGAAGAATATAGGTTATGTTTGTTGGATTTATTTTGTGCTCACCGTTTATATTTTGAATATTATTTAAATATGACAGCTTTGTTTTTAGAATGCATTGTAACCTGTGAAGTAATAAATCAATTCGAGTAGAGCACACCTTTATTTTAGAATTCTGACATATTATTTAGTTTTGAAAATGTATGTTCAAATTTTTGAAATTTATTTTACGGCTTCTTCCTCTTGATTCAACCAATATAAATATTGCATATATTTTTTTTAACAAGTTGTTAATCAGGACGAGAACATTCGAATCATTCATAAACTGATTGGAGTCCAATTTGAAAATACAAGATTTGATAATAATATACAAATAAACACACCTAAAATTATAAATATTTTTATTATTAGGTGCGTGTATCGTGTTTATAACTTTTAAATTTATAAATTGAATTGACATTTCTATGATGACGTCACCGTTTTGAAATTGTGGCATTTTAGCGATGCATGAACTGGTGACGTTTACTTCGAAATGTTTTTGAAATAGTTTTGAACCGTGATTCACGCGAAAAAATGGCTCAAGTTGGATGACACATTCAAGGAACCCGCAAAATTTTGTCTAGATCACTCAACCAGAACCATATTGAATGCTACCAAAAAAATTTCAACCTATACAAGAAGGAACTGCTGACTTCATTTACCTTTTTTCACAAAAATTCTATCCCTTCTATGAATTGATTCTATAGAACACTTATCAAATTAAGAATATCATAAATCATTCGACGCCTCGTTACAACAGATCATTTCGTCCAGGAAGGTCATCCTTAATTTGAAGGACCTATTCTCTTGGTTTAAATTTCGGAGGCATCCCTATAGAAGATGATTATCTACCTTGACATTTATCATGTTGTAATAAATTATTGAAAGGAAAGGAAGATGCAAAATATCTGACCACAGTTCATATTCGAACATTAATGGAATTGGACATCAGTAGGATGAGAGGTCATGATTTCAGTTTCAAGGGAACTTTTCAAATTCGACAGTTCTGGGAAATGAGTTACCCAAGTTGTTGAATCCATGAACATGTTCAGCACTTGTGGTTTCGTTGTATATGGACGTGAAATAGCATCAATGATATCATAAATATTCTAAAATAGT
The DNA here is from genome assembly GCA_951802165.1 of Adalia decempunctata. Classification (NCBI taxonomy): domain Eukaryota; kingdom Metazoa; phylum Arthropoda; class Insecta; order Coleoptera; family Coccinellidae; genus Adalia; species Adalia decempunctata. The sequence continues at coordinate 22,189,607 of OX637696.1, read as the reverse complement.
ATTTTTTATTGCTATTGAACATGTACCGAATTGAGTGCATGATATTTTCACAGTTATGAATAAGCAAATATTCAATAAATATTACGTCATTTCAAAAATACACCAAATTTTCAAATCCACCTAATTTTTTTTTATCAAACATGATATGAAGAATTTTCAGACAGAAGACTCGTAATGAACATCAGTATTTCCTATAAGAAACTGATCAACCTGTGGATCACATGACCTTGGTATACTAATAATTAGCAGAATCGCTACATATTCGAGTTTTTTATGAATGGGAATTCCGCTACGATGTAACACTACTAAACTCCAAATATATCATATTACACCTCTCTGTAATTACCTGATCGAATTTTGAATCTTGTCTTCAGGCTCCAGGAACTGAGACATGTTATTCACTTATTTGTGATGAATTATTCATGAGAAGATCTTTTGCAAATAACATTTGGACTCCGGAAATTCTTCGGTATAGATGTTCCCCGTCATTTCTTAAAAAATATTTTACTGAATTTGATGGATTAAATAAATTTAATTGAACATGAAAAATAATTAATTGAATTTCTGGGAATATGTATCATCAAAATTACCAGGATATATCCGTTGTTTTTGTGTACTAATTCAATTTCGCATTGTTCAAATTCATTCTTACATTCGCTCTTGTGGAAAAAATATGACAATATTTTGGTGAGAAATCATTCCGAAATTAACTGAAATAATGTAGGGTGTTCCTAAATAGGTGTATAAACGGTCAACTGTAGATATCTCATGAAAAAATAACATTTTGTTTCTCTTCCATTTTATCCTGTGGGTCTTCCTTTACGAGATACAGGGTGCCAAAAATTAAAAGTTTTTTCAGTTTTTTAACAATATCTCAGGAACCATCACGGAATTGAGTTTTTGTACACACGTTGTCCCTAATAATGTCTACTTTTTTGCACCTTACTCGGTTTTATCAGTCATGTCAGTGGCGGAGATATTGAATCTGCATGAAGGTTTCACCCTTAACTTTTACATCACAGGACAAATTTGCATTTGAACGGCAAATTCTGATGCGATGTGTTTTACATAAAAAAGGTATTCATGGTACATTACTCTAAAGTGAACTGTTTTCGAGAAAAAACTGGCATTTTATGATCAAGAACAATTTGCTAACGCAATGTAAATTTCTGGTGATTCGAAAAATGACTAGTGATAATTAATTTAACATGTTTTAAGTTTGAATTGCAGAGTTATTTTTCATTATCTTAAGCGACCATAGCAAACAAGATTACAAAAATTGCGATTGCAAAAAATTTACAATGCTTCAGCAAATTCATCATAAAATGCCAGTTTTCTCGAAAACGGTCTACTTTAGACTAATGAACCATGAGTATCTTTTTTTATGTAAAACAAAGTGGGGTATCAGAATTTTCTATGCAAATGCAAATTCGTTCAGTTGTTCAGAATTTGGAGGGTAAACTTTGAGCAAATTCAATATCTCCGCTACTGGCACGTCTAATAAAACCGAATAAAGTGTGAGAAATTAGCTATACTCCATTCACAATTATAAAATCACAACTCTGGCCTTGGAAATTTGACACATTCCACTCTGTACCGAAGTAATGACGTTTCTCAAAATATTTTTATGTTCCAAGTCAACACTATGTTGCCCTCTCTACATTATTAGCGTATTTCTCAGAATGTGAATTTATTCGGAAAATGAATGAATTGGAAAAGATGTGATGGACGAAAATAATCAACGTTAATATGAATTGATAGGAAGGATTCCTTCTCTAGTTATTCGCATGAAAAGTACAAGAGATCACTGTTGAAATATATTATTTTTCGCCATGGAAGAAAATTGCATTGCTTTCACATAATTTTCATATGCATGCTTGTGAAGATTTAATGTTTATTATCATCTTGAACTGAAAGTTCAAGACTTGACGACGTCAATTGTTGATTCTAATCAAGAATTCATTTAAAAAAAATCAACCCAAAGATATAAGATGAATAGATGCAATAGTAACTGAGTTTTGGTTATAAATTGATAAGCAAGAATTACAATTCCTGAAAGCTTTATAGATATACATTTCATTTATTTGATCTTATGAACAAGGAGTAAAATATTCTGACTGTAAAGTAATTTATTAGTTTAAAAATTAACCATACATTACTACCACAGTAGGTTTGTACAAATAAAATGGAATAGGTCAAACATATGCTTCACATTTATCATTCACCTGTTCCAAAATAAGACTCAAACTCCTCCACATTATAGGGCCCTCACAGCATTAAAAGCTTATGTCTCTTTTGAAAGAAGTAGCACTAGATATAATATTATATTCTTTCGATTTTGAGCAAATACATATTAAATGAAGACACAAAATAAAGTAAGCTGAGTTGGTGCAATGGGGTGCCATACCGTACTGCGTATCATACAAGAGCTCATGGAAAAACCTCATCAGAAAAGGCCCTCTATGAATAAATGGTCCTATGGAAATAACTGCATTGTAGACTGGATGATGGATATTCACAGTGATCAATTACTTTTCAAAGCTTGCTTCAGATGTATATCCGCAGGTGTTGGCAACCTGGGGCTCATTTGATGAGACTTGTGGCTCTTCAGTTTCATCAGAAAAAAATGGGTTCCAAAAAAAGGGTGAAATTGACATTCTGTTGGATCTTCAAAAAAATTCAGTGTTTCATGAAATATTACTTTTCGCTCTTCTGACTCAAAAGGTTGCCAACCCATGGTATATCATGATGGGCAGGTACCTGAGAACAATGACTTCCATTGAAAAATTTCTATATTATACTCACCCCAAAAACATTCTTTATTCCTTCAACCGAGCAATGTCAGAATGTCAATTTTATTTTGTTGATAACTTTCTTAAAATCAATGTTGGGGTATAAAACTCGGTTGCGTCTGTTCAAACAACATCTAAAGAAGACATCTTTCACCATCTCGACCTTTGAAAGGCGTTACTTATAGGAGAATTAGGTATGAGTTCCACTTCATTAGTTTGGTACCTAACTTTTGCAAATCTGCTCAGATATCGCCAAATTTCTTGGAAAACCTGAGGCTCCATCCGATCCATCTACTGCGATATCTGTCCAAATAACAGCTTTTTCAACGAAATTCCCATGTACTCCTTTAACCTCGAAATGTAAACATTCGTCCTGGTCTTGAAAATCGTCCTCACGCTCCAAACTGGTGCTAAAAACAATAAACATACGTTAATCTTGGATATTCCACGAAAAACTCACTTGCAAATATCGATTATACCAAAAATCTGCGAACAATTTGTAAACAAAATGTGGAATATCTTTGATACTTTTACTTTGATGTGAACAAAGAAAATGGCAACGTCGTTTTGTCATTAACGATAGAGAGAAAATAACTTTATTGATATATATCCAATGGCTATCGACCGAAGTCTTCCTGCCCATTAACGATATTTTCTGTGCTTTTCATCAGGTGCACCAACTCCTGAAAACGAAACCATGACCTCCATGACCTCCTATCTGATTAAATAAAAGTGAATTAGTGACCATGTGTGCACAAAAACTCAATTCCCTAGTTGAAACGCTTTCTGAGATAAAAGCGAAAAACTGAAAAAATATAAATTTATGACACCCTGTATCTCGGAAAAGAAGACCCCAGAGGAAAAAAATTAAAGAGAATTAAACTGTTATTTTTTCATGAGAAATCTACAGTGGACCCTTGATAGGTACCCTTACTCAAGAACACCCTGTATAGCATTTCCTTATGGACTTAAAATTTGGTCGTTGGATTACATGCAATAGGAGAACGAACGCTGGGGTCATGTTACCTGTCAATAGCTATAGGGTAAATTCAGAGAATCAACGATGTCATTAAGCGTTGGTAGAGATTTCTTAGCAGACCGTATAATTTTTTTGTTTCTGGAGAAAGTTTATCGTCATTCATTTAATTTATTGTGTCACGAATGCTTAACTGTTTAAATTGCTTCATTTGAGTTGGAACAATAATCAATTATGAATTTCTGAAATATTTCTCCCTTTATTGAAATTTTATATAAAATCCGATCACATTTTGGAAACGAATAAGAAATAAAGAGAACAGAATAAGTATCTGATTTTTTTGTATATCGGATGACAAGTTAACATCGGGATAATTTCAAACAAGGCCACCAATTTAGAATAAAATTTCGCCTGAAACCAAATCATTGAAGATTGAGCACATGAATTGACAACTTTATTGCAATGAGAACTTTCATTCAACTCTCACCTCATATTTCATCGAAGTCCATCAAACAAACAATAATTCAATTGAGAATATCTGAGTCGTGTATGATGGAATTGGAAAACCAATATGAATTACTGCCTTATGTAACATAAATTATAGACGATCACTTCTTATTATTGTCAGGCTGTAAATGCCGGCACAAATGTGCGTTAAACAAGGAAATGCATCCATGTTTATTTTTGAACCTTATAAGAAGATGCGCTTTATTATCGTACAAGCATAACTGGGTCATATATGATGAAATTTCATGAAATCATGCTGAAAATCATTAGTTGAGTCCATCTAAGCACTGTGGTTAAAATATCTCTTTTATTGCTCAAGGATACCTAATACTTTATTCCGGCAAACAAAAATGAGGAATACTACGTGGATGTATTGATATCTAGTTAGCCTAGACCAGTTCCATGCATAAACAAAATATTGCGATACCATATCAACGAACAATAACTTATTAGAATTGTCAGTGTAGAGTTCGAAGTCAAAAATGTAAACCAGAGTTTCGCAATAAATCAATGAAAAAGATGTCCACCGAAATTGTAAAAATCGAAAAATTGGAGTATCGAGCCATCAAGTACCTGTATTTAAAAGGGTTAAGAGGTAAGCAGATTTACGAAGATAAGCTTAATACCCTTGGTGATCAATGTCCTTCGTATGCGACCGTGAAAAATTGGTGCAAGCTTCAAAAGAGGTAAATTTTCCATTGAAGATGATGACCGATCGGGAAGGCCAGTTTCTGTGTCAGTCCCCGAAAATATCGATGCAGTTCATGACATGATTTTATCAGACCGTCGAATTGGGCTAAAACGGATATCTGAAGCACTGAAGATTTCATACGAAAGCGTTCATCATATAGTTCACGTCAATTTGGACATGAGAAAAATTTCTGCAAAATGGATCCCCAAATGTTTGAATGTTGACCAAAAGCGTGCAAGGGTAGAAGCATCGCGTTCGATCTGTGCTCGATTTGAGAACGATGTAGACTTCTTAAACCGAATTGTTATTATGGATGAGACTTGGGTGCATTTCTACGATCCAGAAACAAAGCAATAATCGATGGAATGGCGACACTCTGGTTCTCCAAGACCTAAGAAGTTTCGTGTCCAAAAATCTGCTGGAAAAGTTCTTGCTTCAGTTTTTTAGGATTGCCATGCAGTAATCATGATTGATTTTTTGGATAAGGGTAGAACAATAACTGGAGATTACTATTCGACATTACTGACCACTCTACGGGAAAAAATTTAAGAGAAAAGACGCGGAAAGCTATCCAAAGGTATTTTGTTTCTACAGGACAACGCCCCAGTACACAAATCTCATGCTGCCATGCAAAAAATTAGTGATTTAGAGTTAGAATTACTAGAACACCAGATTTGGCTCCGTCCGACTATCATCTCTTTCCTCAACTGAAAAAACGTTCAAAAGGACTTAAAATTTTTTTTCAACGGGGAGGTAATAAAAGCTGTGGAGGACTGGTTTGCATTTTTTTGAAAGGTCTAGAGACGTTGTAGTAGGTTCGCTTTAATGAATGTATTGAATCACGAGGAGAATATGTTGAGTAATAAAATATTTTGACATTGAAATTTTGTTTGGTTCTATAGTAGGCTAAGAATTTTTCAATATATCCTCGAATATAGAGGGGGATTCACTTTACTGATTAATTAGAGGTTTATAAGAAACCTTGCAGCTTTGACTTCACGTTATCCTTAACTCTAAATTATTTTCAATGCAATTTGCAATAAAAAGAACCTATGATGGCATAACACTATAAAACACTCCAAATCGTATCTTTTCTCAATACAAAAGACATGATTCAGCACTGGATTATTTTGACACCAAAAACAACGAAAGTTTTCTCTGTTAATAAAATCGTTTAACCAGAAATACCTCCAGTAGCTCCATTAGTCCTTAATATATTTGAGATTCATGGAAAAAAAGAAACTAGTCTTAAAATTATTTACAAACATTGTACATTGGATAATGATGTTGAAGTGCATTTCAAACATAAGGTCTATGGTTATATTATTTTGGTAATCGAGCGACTTTTTCAGATATTCTTCCTGGTAGCCGCCATCGGTCTGGTGACTTGTAGGCCGCAGAACTTTCAACTAGCTAATCCGATTTTCATAACCAGATATGTCTTCGAACTTCTACCGGATAACACCTATTTCTACTCGTAAGTATGAATTTTTTTTTCATGTAGAACCATTTGGGAAAAGGACAGTCTTGTATCACCTAATTCTGCTCACAGGACGTTACGAATGTCCTGTTTTTAATCTTCTCAAATTGTTGAAGTTTAAATTCCACTGCAAAAATATCAGATGAAAAAAAAATCTTCATTTTACCAGTTCTGTAGAAAAAAGACTGCTTATATATGAGGGTTCTAAAAGCAACGGAAGGATAATATGATCTTTCGACGGTGTTGGTACATAACACTTTATGGGCAATTCAGCCACTTCTATGTTTTTAGTAATTGTAGACTAGTAGAGCCTCTGGATCCACCAATTAAATAGTCATCCTTATCGGTAGATCTGTTCAAATCGGGTGATATATTTTAGGCGAAATGTCGAAGTTCAAGAGTCTACTGGACCCACTTTTTCGACAAATTTCCTCAGGTCGCTCCACAAAGTTATCATTTTATCAGAACACTATTCGAGGACCTGTCAGATTTGAGCCTTGCAAGCATAAAATAAGAACTTGATCCTGTAAAACATTATATCTTTGAATGCACATCCCAGCTTCCTGAAAGTGGAGTTTTTCCCATACAAATTTCTGATCATTTCAGATATGAGCAGAATGACGATCAGAGAAAATTCGAGAGAGGTGAAATCAGACAAGGTCCAACTCCCGAAGAGGATATAAACTCAGTTGAAGGTTCATATTCCTACGTGGGACCTGATGGCCAAACCTACAACGTGACGTATACAGCTGACGAAAACGGTTTTCAACCCTCAGGTGATCACATTCCCATGTCAGCAGGAGTGAAGCCGAAGCTGGGAATCTCTTCAGCAACTCTTGCTTCACTGGCTGGTTGATTCAGTGACAGAAAAAGATTAGGTCATTAGGAAAGTCTGTAAATATGATATTGTTAATTTTGTACCAAATTAAAAGAAGCTAAGGAAAAAGAACTCAATGAATTTTGTATTTTTCAAATTGAGGGAAATTTACTTGAATATAGTAATAATAGGATGTATAGATATCTGGTCAGCCTAGACCTGTTCCATGCATAAACAAAATATTGCGATACCATGTCAACGATCAATAACTCATCAGGTGTATCAGTGTAGAGTTCGACGTCAAAAAAGTAAGCCAGAGTTACGCAATAAATTAAAAGAAAAAGATATCCACCGAAATAGTAAAAATCGAAAAATTGGAGTATAGGTAGAGCCATCATCAAGTACCTGTATTTAAAAGGGTTAAAAGGTAAGCAGATTTACGAAGATATGCTTAATACCCTTGGTGATCAATGTCCTTCGTATGCGACCGTGAAAAATTGGACTGCAAGCTTCAAAAGAGGTAAATTTTTCATTGAAGATGATGACCGATCGGGAAAGCCAGTTTCTGTGACAGTCCCCGAAAATATCGATGCAGTTCATGTCATGATTTTATCAGACCGTCGGATATCTGAAGCACTGAAGATTTCATACGAACGCGTTCATTATTATATGTAGTTCACGTCAATTTGGACATGAGAAACTTTTCTGCAAAATGGATCCCCAAATGTTTGAATGTTGACCAAAAGCGTGCAAGGGTAGAAGCATGCTTCGCGTTCGATCTGTGCTCGATTTGAAAACGATGTATACTTCTTACCGAATTTTTACTATGGATGAGATTTGGGTACATTTCTACGATCCAGAAACAAAGCAACAATCGATGGAATGCCGACAGTCTGGTTCTCCAAGACCTAAGAAGTTTCATGTCCAAACATCTGCTGGAAAAGTTCTTGCTTCAGTTTTTTGGGATTGCCATCGAGTAATCATGATCGATTTTCCGGATAAGGGTAGAACAATAACTGGAGATTACTATTCGACATTACTGCCACTCTGCGGAAGAAAATTTAAGAGAAAAGACGCGGAAAGCTATCCAAGGGTATTTTGTTTCTTCAGGACAACGCCCCAGTACACAAATCTCATGTTGCTATGCAAAAAGTTCGTGATTTAGGGTTAGAATTACTAAAACACCCCCCTTATTCACCTGATTTGGCTCCGTCCGACTATCATCTCTTTCCTCAACTGAAAAAAAGTTTAAAAGGTGGTAAATTTCCTTCCAACGAGGAAGTAATAAAAGCTGTGGAAGACTGGTTTGCAGAGCAAGAAGAAACAATTTTTTTGAAAGGTCTCGAGACGTTGCAGGTCGGCTGTAATAAATGTGTTCAATTAAGAGGAGAATATGTTGAGTAATAAAATATTTTGACATTGAAATTTTGTTTGTTCTATGGTAGGCTAAAAATTTTTCAATATATCCTCGTACTTCTATATAAAAGGCGCCCTGCCTAAAATTTGGGGCAATGTTAAGAAGATTTTTTGCATTTCCTTCAACCCCCACCCTGCATGATTTTGATTTTGTTCTCCAGCTTCATTCCAAATTTCTACTAATGCGCCCGAATATAAGAGGAATATTAAATTAACTTCTGGTTGTATGAATCAGATTCCCATTGTGTTTTTTCTTGATTGATATCGTTGTAGGAAGGAAATGGATTTTAGTTGTGGAAATCATCACTGTGAAAAACATTATATGTTGTATTTTTGTTTGCCTACCTAGATTCCTCACATTTCAAAACATTTAATACCAGAATACAAACCTCTTCATGAAATGATACAACCATCCTATACGTATAGGGAAAGGGGGGCAAAACCGGGTATCGGGGCATAATCGGGTACCTCCAATCTACCCCCTTTGTGTCGGTTAAATTTTGTTTTCGTAGCATACGTTGAAACTTCTTATCTACGCCAGTATTTCCACAAGTTCTGACAGGTGCGAGTGTTTATTTATCAGTGTTGTGTAGAATCACCTGAATCTTTAGTATGCAATCTCATTTTACCTAAATTTATTTCAATCTACAGATTGATCTAACTATACAAGGTGTTTGGTAATTCGACGTGAACCTTGAAAAGGGATATACTAGACGTCATTTGCAGTGAATTGCGTCGAGTGAAGCCTGGTCCGAAAATCTATGGTTCCGAAGATATCGCGATTTTTCAACTTTTTTGAGATTTTCTGCTTCGTTATCGAAAACAATTAAGGTGGGCGTTCAATGTAGTGTGTTTTTATTTCAAGTTGATTTCGAAAACGGTTTCACTTTGAGAACTGAAATTTTGTGGGTGAACTCAGAAAGGATTAGTGTTCTTGTTGAAATAATTTTAATCGATTTCATTCCGACAGTTAATTTTTTTTCTCTCAAAAATAGAAGAAAATGAGCCAACCCATGCTTCTGTTTTATTTCAACAGAAAGACCCATGAAAATAGTTCAACTTCCGATTAAAAGTGAATCTACTGATATTTTCGTTCAAAAGATCAACTTGAAATAGGGAATTGGCAGAAAATGGCCAAATTCAAATTTTGGCGGGAAAAAATTCCTGCTTTACCCACAAATTGACTTATTTCATAGTTCGGTGATTTTCGGATAGAGAGCGCCATTGTACATTATTTCATTCATGATTAGAGAGATATTCATAGAACTTATAGTGATAATGTAAGTTCTATGGAGATATTTCATAAAATGCACGGTGGCGCCTCTATCGGAGGAGATTTCTTACTCGCTTTAAACGCCGACCTTAATTTTGTGAAAACTACTCGACTCTAAATATCCAATGAATATTTTTTTCAAAGCTGAGGAGATGGTCCTCATTTCTTGCGAAAAAGTATTCACTAAACATTCAAATAACCCGAGATATACAGGGTCATAAATGGCTGCACCTGTTTTCCTCATAAAATCTTGATGAAACAATTGAGAATTACTTGAAAATAGTATTATGAACTTGGTGTACAAATGTCAAGAAAAACTTCCCTGTTTCATCAGCTTTCCAAAAAGGTACATATGTCAATAATTCCTTCATGCAATCAAAAATTTGGCCGGAAAACCAAGCAGACAACAGACTTTTTCGAGTCATTCAGATATCCTAATATCCTTTATTTCACTCGGCGTGATTCGTAAGCCGTAAGTGGGTCATGGTTCGATCACTAAATGACTCGAAAAAGTCCGTTGTCTGCTTGGTTTTCCGGCCATATTTGTTGATTGCATGAAGGAATTATTGAAATTATGTACCTTTTTGGAAAGCTGATGAAACAGAGAAGTTTTTCCGTACATTTGTACACTAAGTTCATGATACTTTTTTCGAGTAATTCTCAATTGTTTTATCAAGATTTTATGGGGAAAACAGGTGCAGTCATTTATGACCTGGTATATCTCGGGTTATCTGAATTTTTAGTGAATAATTTTTGGCAAGAAATGAGGACCATCTCCTCAGCTTTGAAAAAAATATTCATTGAATATTCAGAGTCGAGTAGTTTTTACAAAATCAATTATTTTCGATAACGAAGCAGAACATTCCAAAAAAGTTGAAAAATCGCCCTATCTACCTTTACTCGACGCAATTCACTGCAAAATGACGTCTAGTATATCCCTTTCCAAGGTTCACGTTGGATTACCAAACACCCTGTATTCTACGATAATTGATAATACATATTGTGATATGTAAGTTATTTGGCTGTATGAAACTTTGTAGATAAGCTCAATTTTTCTCATGTGTTTTTTATCATTCGACATTCTTTAAAATATAAGCTCTGGGCAAAACCGGAAAATCTTCGTTGGGCACAACCTGGTGGTACCCGCTTATGCCCCAGTTTATGCCCAATGCATCAAATTTTCATAAATTTATTAGAGTGTTTCTTTATTATAGTTTCACAGTTATATGGTGCGCACCTATAATCGGAAGACTAAGCGACAACATTGGTCTACGGATGACATGGAAAAAGCAATTATGGATGTTGTTTCTAAAACGATGATGGGCTTGAAAAAAGGAGCCAATAATTATAATGTTTCACAATCCACTCTTGAAGATAGGGTTAAAAAAAGAATGAATGGAATGTCTTTGGAAATGACTGCTTCAAAAGGTGAATAAAATCTCGAATTGGTACCCAGAATAAATTAATACAACAGGTGAAAAAAAAAGATTGTGATACAAAAAAAACAGAAACAAGAAATTAACGAAACAAATAGCTAAAGTGTCTAGCTCAGGAAAAGACGACGATAAATCCCAAGGTGACGACACCCTCTGTATTTACTGCAAAGAGCAGTACTCTCATACTAACAAAAATTATGGGTAGAAAAAATGCACTAAAAACGTGTTATAGCTGGGCACACGAAGGATGTACAGGATGTTTATAAATAATTTAGATGATTTCGTGTGTGCTAACTGTGAATAATACGCAGTACCCGGTTTTGCCCCTTTTGCCATACGGTTCTGCCCCGAGGGTTGGGGCATAACCGTAAAATAGAATATAATTCTTTTTGTTGATTTTTTTCATCTTGTACTGGTTTTTTAAAAGTTTAACCCATTTCAGTGTTTGACTCATAAGCTACGGCATAAACAAGTCCAGTGTCAACCAATAAACATAAATAATTTTTTTTTCATATATCTATTGCAAATTTACAATCTACTCTACGTCTACATGAGTAATAAGCAAATAGTTTGTAAGAGTTGGGATTTGAGGCAGGTGTCGTCCAATGACGACTTTCTGGAAACATAAATAAAAAAAATAAAATAAAAAAAAATTATAGCAGATTTTTCTTAGCTACCCGGTTTTGCCCCCCTTTCCCATACTCTGTCTCTCTGATCTGACATTTCTATCAATCGTTTCATTAGTATCAATTATCAGCAGTGATTATCATTTATTAGCAAATTCTGCGGTCTGCATGGACTCGAAGATTCTTCTCAGACATATTGTATAATGATAATTGAAGCAGAAAGATCACGACGATTCAAGAATCGTGAAATGGGTTAATATGCTCTCACCTACTTATCTCTCGATTATATAATTATGTAGTAACATTCAATTTACGTATGCCATAAAATTTTAACAGATCTTCTGCTCTATCAACAAATTCAATTGGTGATCGTTCCGTTCATAGATTCCTAGATAGTCCTACATTTGAAATTCGAAGATATGGAAAACCAGGGTCAGAGCTGTAACGAGATCTAAAGAAAAAGTGAACTGAGCATTGAGCACTTGAAGAGATTTAAAGAATCTGGGATATTTAACTTCCAAGATGAGAAGTTGACCAATATTCTTCTCGTCCTGCATTCAAGATCAGGCATTCTCAGACTGATAAGAGTCCTTGATGTTTGGGCTGCATACATTTAGTTCTGGTAGGGACATCGTGAGATTCGTTTTGATATTGTTGTGTCTTCGAGAGGGTTTCGATTGATGAAGGAAATTGAATAACTTTATGGGACGAAATCATATTTGTGTATAATATTAGGTTCTCATCATTGATTTAAGTATGCATATATACAGGATGTTTCATTGGTAAATGAACATACGGTCACCTGAGCTAGAGCTCCCCTATGCGAGTCCAAAAAACCGATATATGATAGATCTAAGATCTAATCAATTCCATAACCGAGATACAGGGTGGTTTATGTATTCATCGAAAATTTCAATTCCTCATAACTTTTGAACCAGCCAGTATAGTCGGTTGATATTTGGAACGTATGATTCACTTCTACAGGTCGATCGATTTACTCTTGAATTTCCAATAAATTCCTGGTCCGTATTTGAAAAATATGGGAGAGAGAGCTTCAGGGAAAGATCCAATTGAATATTGGAATTCCACAAAATTCACTTGTTAGCCGTCTTGATAGGACGTGTGGTCCAATCAATCGATTTTTATAAACGCCACACCTAGGAGTATGGAATATACTCCTAGGCCCCACCACACGTTTTTTTTTTAATTTGTATTGTGATTATTTCGTATGCCTGACTGCATGCGGATTCTCTTCAGCCCAATCGTGCGAATTCATCACATTGAAGACCCCATCCCTCGTTAATATGGCTTCATCGGTAAATAAAATTCTGGTGACCATTCTTTCATTTCGTAAAATCCAGCTTCTAAAGTTAGTTCTTCTAATTCCATCATCTGGTTCCAATTGTTTTACCATCTGGAGAAAGTGGTGAAGTTAGCACTAGAAGAATTGCTCATGCTGTGAACGTGCCACATGTGACTGTATGGCGTAGATTGAAGAAAAATAATGTTAACCCTTTTCATCTCCAGAAGGTCCAACGATTGGAAGCAGGTGATGAAATTGGAAGAACTAACTATAGGTACGCAATGAAAGAATGGTCAACAGAATTTCATTTGTTGATGAAACCATATTCACGAGGAATGGGGTCTTCATTATGACAAATTCGCAATGGGCTGAAGAGAATCCGCATGCGGTCAGGCATACGAAATCGTCGAAATCCCAATACAAATTTTTAAAAAACGTATGGTGTGGCGTTTAAAAAAAATCGATTGATTGTACCTACCGCACGTCCTACCAAGACGGCTTACGGGTGATCTTCACTAAGATTTACCCCAAAATCATCTTTCTGTATTACTCGAAGGTACGGACATTGCAGGAATGCATTTTCAGCATGATGGAGCTCCACCCCATTTTAGAGTAGGTAATGATCAGACAATTTTTATATCAGAACTACCAAATATGTGGATAGGCAGAGGTGGAACGCATGCCTGGCCCGCTAGGTCACCAGATTTCAATCCTGTTGATTATTTCATTTGGGGTTATTTGAAATGTTCAGTATATTCATCTGATATATGAAGTGAGGATATCCTCATGCAACGTATCGAAGTCGCCTGCAATGAAATACGTAATAATCCAGACATGATCAAAAAAAGTTATCAGAAATATTTTGAAGAGGGCAAGAATGTGTATTGAACATAATGGTGGTACTTTCGAGCACCTTGTTATTCATTCAGTTATTTATTCATCTCTGTTGACTTCAAATAAATTTTTCTCGATGAATAAGGTTTCTCCGGTAATTACTCCAAATGACTCCTCAGAATATTATGAAATTCGAATGTGCATGTAGTGGGACAAAACGAATTCAATTTGGTCATAATGAACGATTTTTCTGAGAATTTTGTGGAATTCCAATATTCCATTGGATCTTTCCCTAGAGCTCTCTTTGAGCAAAATGACGTGCGGGACAATGAAACCTACTGAACCCCATTGAAAATTTTCTGTTCTTTTCAAATATCTCGATCAAATCCCAAAATTTCAATATACAGTGTGTTGAATATCAGCTTGGAAGAAGTCCCATATTTTTCAAATACGGACCTGGAATTTTTTGGAAATTCAAAAGTAGATCGATCTGTAGAAGTGAATCATACGTTCCAAATATCCACTGACTATACTGGTTGGTTCAAAAGTTATGAGGAATTGGAATTTTTGGTGAATACGTAAACCACCCTGTATCTCGGTTATGGAATTGATTAGACCTATCATATATCGGATTTTTAGACTCGCCTAGGGCTAGGGAAGCCCTAGCTCAGGTTACCGTATGTTCATTTACCAACGAAGTTGTGCGTGGTAAAAACTTCAGCGAGACCTAGTTCGAATTATATTTCTTTGAAGTCAACCGAGAATCGTCGAAACAAAGGTTGGTAATTCTGGTTGATAAACTAACGGACAAAGAAACTGCAACTCCCAGAAGTAGCTGTTTGAATTTTTTGGCAAAGAGGAAATGATTGAATTTGTAGAGAAGGTTTTTGTCCTTAGACCATAGAAAGAGGAGACACAGCATCTCATTCATAAATTCGGGAATTGATGAAGCCAAAATTCAGTCAGAATTCAATGAGTGGGACGAAGATAGCAATATCGTTTTACATTTATGTGGCAACATTGCAGAATCTAACTTTGAAAAATCCAGTGGCGTGGAGTTATTGATTTTGAAGAATGGAAATAAAATAACGAGTTAATAATCTTTTTATGGCGAATTCTTTCAATATTGGTACGAGGGCGGTTTATAGAAATGTGAAATTATTTTGTACTATAAATATATTCGAAGATTCGTAATTGATGCAAATGAATTATTGAACATATTAAAATGCGTAGCTTTTTCATATTACTTGGAATTAGTGAAAATAAGTATGATAAATTATAGACTAACAATTGATTCTTCAGGAAGTCAATTAAGGTATATAAAATAAATTACACGATTCATTAAATGCTGAAACTGACCACAAAAATGTGTAGATTCATGTGAAGGAATCCGATTTTCCTCTTCACGAGATTTTATAATAAATTGAGGTATTTCATCACGTTATTACAAGTATGATAAGTAATGGCTGCAAAAAGCATCAAACCGAGTCATCAATATTTGAGATGAAAATCTACGGGGCGGCGAATTGCCGAGTGTACATTATATGCCTATGAACGGCGTTCAGTATGAAAAAAGCAACAATAATTCATGCCTCCTTTATTTATTCACAAAATTTAGCATAATTCCTTGAAGAAAATGAACCTCATTTATTCATCCACTATCCACATCATGAAGAAGAACATAATACAATCATAAAACCATAGTAAATCTACTGAATGCGATAATAAAATAAACATTGATATTGAAAACAGGTCCATTTGTTGTTAACTGCTCCTCTAATGCCATATTACATTGAATAGTCATAGTTCTATTTGGAAAGCAGAATCCAAGTTGGTACCAACTACCAATATTAACATCCTGAGAATCTTGTACCAGTACCAGGGATATGAAACTTCTTCTTGTCTTTGGACCTGAGCAGTCAATGCTTCTTTTATGATACCTGGACTTCCATCCACAGATCTATACTTTGAGATAGTTTCTAAAAGGTGAGGGTTGTTGATGAATGTTTTTCTCACAGAATTGTATTCTTGGGGAAAAAGAGGCCAATGTTAATGCAAAGGCTTTCAATCATGGGTTGTACGTTGTACTCCTGCTTGCTTGGATCTTTTAACATTCTTTGAAAAGAATCTCTTGCAACTCCTGAATTGTTGAATGCCTGAAAAGAAGAGAAGATTTTTTGATATGATCATGACTTAGTTGTAAGAGTTAATGGAATTTAAGAGATTTGAGGTGAAATATTCACCTTATTCTTCTAATTTTAGAAGAAGATGGTGCCTCAGTGAAACGGGAAGATGAACCTCATTTCTGCACTAGCTCAATTTTTTCAACCCTGCAAAACAGATTACACCAGATATAATTAATCACTAATGCAACAAAAATTACAACCATTCCACCTGCCGGTAGGAGAACAGGTACTGGGAAGAGACTTATCAATTTATCATATGTGAGATGCTTATATCTGATCCATCCCTCTGTTGAGTTTCCAGAGTACCGGCACAATTATGATTTTTTTGGTGAAATGGCTAATATTTTATTTCAATATTTTGGTTCTTTCTCTGGAAATTCCCAGAAACTTACCTTAAGGACGAAAGTTCGAAGATTGGTTTGGCAAGAAGGGGATTGGCATCATTTTTGAGATATCTGGTACCATTCACTCGAATAACTAAATCTTTTAGCTCAAAGTGTTCGGAACATACAAATAGTTTTTGAGAAAGATCATCAAGTAATATTCAGGATTGAAAACCAGATGTTCCTCTTCTCAATATCAGAATGGAATCTGAAAAGTGAAATTCTAAAAATCTACGCCTCTGATACTAAGTATGAAAAGATTAGAACATACCTGTACAAATTCAAGTTAGGATTCAAATAGTCCAATTTACCACACACAAGACACGTACGAACCATTTTCTTATCATATTTAGCTGGAGATATTCAAAAATAAATCCAAATCACGCTTTTAACATACAATGAAGCTCAAAATCTTGTTGACAACACTGTTCAAAATGTCAGAAATTTCATAGAAAAAAGATGGCGGCACGTAATTGATGAATGAACTGGACATAGATTCAAAAAACCGTATTGCCAAACGTTTTTATACATTA
Organism: Adalia decempunctata; assembly: GCA_951802165.1. Taxonomy (NCBI): domain Eukaryota; kingdom Metazoa; phylum Arthropoda; class Insecta; order Coleoptera; family Coccinellidae; genus Adalia; species Adalia decempunctata. The sequence goes on along the minus strand of OX637696.1, from coordinate 22,172,354 downwards.
ATCTGGGGCAAAAAGATCGATCCGTTTCGCGAACATTTACATATACTTAAGTATATGTAATGTAATGAATGCACAATAGTTGAAGAAACCAATACTCGTTTCTGGCATTCACGCACAAATAAGTAAATGAATTTCAATCTAAGAAACTTTTCATTTTGATTGAGAGTTTATTTATTAGAAAATTCAACGAACGTCACAACGTTGCAAAAATTTCTACTACATTTTGATTCCGTAGTATTACAATCACCCAGTTCAGTTCTGATGATTTTGAAACTTGGCTTCACTATTTATTATTGAAAGGTGTGTCTCCTCTTTCTATGGTCTAAGTTTTTGTCACTCAAATATTGTAGCCGTTTTTTGCAAATTATTTTGAATTTTACAATAAACTAGCTGCTCGAGAAAATGCCTAGAGCACGTGTACACGGAATTTATCGCCAGCTATAAGTGAATTTGAAAGAGGTCGAATTATTGGTCTATACTGAGGGGGAGGTAGTCATTTCGGGAAATTGCTAACCGTACGAACTGAAATCCAACTATGTACTGTTATGAGATGTTGTCAAGCGTGGTTTGATAATGCCCAAAATCGAAGAAGTGTAGGTACCGGACGTTGAAGGGGTACAAATGAAGTTCAAGATCGACGTCTAAGACTTATGGCCATTAGCGACCGTTTTGCGACAACTCGGTCTTCGGCTGATGAGTGATTAGGAGAACAAGGTCATCCTGTAACTGTCCGAACGGTTTACCGCCGAATAAAGTCTTTTGGATAGCAGCATTATCGACATTATCTTGTCTTACCTCTGACGATTGAGCATCGCCGGCAACGATTGCAGTGGTGCAGAGAACGTCAACATTGGAATGTGGAATGGCATCAGGCCGTCTTTTGTGATGAATCTCGGTTCTCCTTGGGTGCTTGTGATGGCCGAAGGAGGGTTAGACGACTTCAGGGAGAAAGACGTGAACCTCAGTTTGATCATTGATGTTGAGCGTCATGTACACCGAACAGTAGGCGTTATGGTATGGGGTGCTATTGAACATGCAAGTAGGTCACCGTTAGTCTTCATTCGAGGTAACTTGACATCGCTGCGTTACCTTTAAGAAATAGTGAATTCATATGTTCTCCCTCACCTTAACTGACTCGATAATTCAATATTTTGTAAGATAATGTTCGACCTCATATTGTTGCCAGAGTTAGTTCGAATTTTTTCGAAACGACCCATATAAATCTTTTACCATGGTCGCCCAGATCCCCCGATCTTTCTTTCGCCCATAGAGCATGTTTGGGTCATCATCGGTAAAAGGCTTGGAAATTCACCCCAGCCCTCACGGACTTTGGCGGCTCTGAGACATGAAGTACAGGTGGCTTGGGATAGTATATCTCAAGAAGAAATAGACCATCTTATTGCGTCAATGCCAAGACGTGTTGGGCAGTGTATAGATAATCGCGGTAGACAAACACATTATTAACAACTTCATCGGAAAAAAATTGTTAACCCTTCGCTTTTTTCTCCAAATTTTAATCGTTTATCCCTTGTTATACTATCCATCTCCTACCAACAAAAATTTAAAATTTAAACAGCCATTTCTGGGTGTTTAATTCGCAGCAAACCTCAATACAGTGCAGGACATTATGGGTTGCCACTTCCCAACTCTCCTAAAGCGGACTTTTCAAATCAACAAAGTCTGTTATTTGCATCCTGACAAAACCAGCTTTGAGGTCAGTTCACACATTTTCTTATATCCTCATTGGAATGGGCTGAATGTGCAAATGTTAAGCAGAACATTACATAGAAGAAGGTAGATTATTGAAATCAAGAAGGATATTTTCTTGAGGGTAATAGCGCATGTATGATTTCTAATTGGAAGATACAAAATGTTGTATGTGAACTTCAAACATTTTGGAGATGGAAGATTTAATATGCTGAGAAAGAAAGAAATGGTGCAAACCTAGATATACGGTTATTTTTACGCCGCCGCAAATGAGTAATTTTAAAGATCCCTCTCACCAGATCCTATATTGGATGTGAATAGCTGCTGGTTCGTAGACATTCCAGTCGAGTAGCGATTTCAAACAACAAAACAATAAGATGTTTAATATGTTGCATGCTTAAGAGATTGCAGGCGATTATTAATACAATGAAATAAATAAGAGATTCCTTTAATTTATAATACTGCTCATGGCATAATAGTAATTATTGAAACTGTTCCATCAACATTTCTACTGTTCTTAAAAATTCAACTAAATAAAACCTTAAATGCTCATAACTTTTTCTCGTTACTGGGTAGATGGTCTCCGCTTGCTCTGTATCCATTTTCATCGGCAATGTAATTTACAGTGTATGTATTTCCATCGGTTCCAATGAAGGTATAGGAACCTTGCACTATCATACTCTCATCTTTACTACCCGGATTCGTCACTTCTGCTCTTTCTTGTCTTTGAGAACCATCACTGGTCTTGAACCTGTAAGAAAAAAGAAATCTTGAAAAGGTCATGCACAAAAAAAAACAGAAAAAATAGCCACAAATTGAATATTTTCTGTTTAAAAACAGCAAGGTGGATGAACTTCTCCCTTGCAAACTCTTGACTCTTGATTCTCACGAAATGATTGCGAAAGCACCTAGGAAGATCATGAGATTTATGAGGATGGTAGATGATCTCTTCGGGAATCGATTCAGTAGGGTATAATACCAATCGACCCCAGCATATAATAATACTACAAATTATAAGGTTATAAAGTGTTTTACTACTTACGCAAAATTATATTTTCCTTCTCCTATATTATTTTCATGTTCTAATATTGTAGCATGTCCTGAATTATCATAGTTCTGATTTTTGGCACATAGAACAGAAACCACGGATACAACGACAAAAAACAGTACCTAAAATATAATTTACATGAGTTTACAGAATATTTTCTACATCTTCGCCTCCACTCACAGTGTTCATGATATTGTTGCTAGTATTCACTTCTAGGAACGTATGATTTCTTAGAACAAATCATTCGGCTTATATGTCTGCAAAATTTATCTCCCCTTATATCTTTCATATTCCCTATCCATTGTTTAAATACTCGATTCCATGAAAATGATGGAGATTTCTCCGATATCAAGAACAAGATCGCAATCTTTGAATTTCAAATTCATGAGAACAATTCTGAAAAATTGCGTTACTTGTTCTGTTCAACACCTTCAATTGCCCCATTTCCAAAGCGATAGAGATCATGTGTCGTTCTCATTAATGAAATACCTGAGTGGGTACATAAAAGTCACCCTTGAAAATATACAGTGTGATGTATTTATTTCGAGATTCGTCTTTTCCTTAGAGGACAAGGCATAAAGATTTTTCCTCAGTAGAATAAAGATCCAAATAGCCAATCGCCCAATATTAACTTTTGGATACACCAGCAAAACGCTTTATGGCTTTCAGATTGAATGTAGGTTCTGAGGATTATTTCTGGTATGGAAAACAAACACATTGAATAATCAGATACCTACTTGTTCAAATCTACAAAAAACACAAGACAATTTTTTCTTTTACTCAAAATGAATATAAAGATGAGTCTTTGACACGTACATATACTTCAACTGTAGAATCCTCTCGAAACACTTTTTTTCCGAATTTCGGATTCGTTTGGAAGATACAGGGTGTCGAAAATCCATTGAAAACACTTTTCCTTTCATATCTTCGGAATTTTGGTTCACTCTATTCATGGTGCATATTCCCCAATCAAAACTTATTCAATATTTCTCCTGGTAAAAAAGTTCCAGTGCAGCCGACTCATAAATCTAAGCAAAAATATCATAAAACCACTTGAACAAAATAAACGGTTCACATTTTCGAAAAAATCAATCATTTCAGAAAATGAGAGTATTCCTAAGTGTTTTCAATAAAACGCGTCGTTTTCGAGTTTCCTAATTTGATCGGACAAAATTTGACGAAATTATCACGAATCTCAAGAATAATCTGGATGCTTCCCTGGTCCCTGGATTTTAGATAGCAGGAAATCGCCAAAAAAGTTATCGCACCACAAGTTATCAATGTTGTCAGAATCTTTATCTACTTTGTCGAAACTAAAATTAAAATGATGGAAAAGCGTTTGATGAAGAGATATGTAATAGTAAAATCCCACAAATGTGGGAGATGAAATTTAACAACAAGGAGCATGAAATTATACATTTAGTACGCAGATTTTCTGTTAGCATTAAATAATCTGTGACGATGTTTCTATCTAAACAATATTTTCTTGGAATTTTATAAACTTGACACTGCACGGTTAATATGACATCAATTCACTGAAGGTCTTCCACATAATAATCACGGGATCGAAGGAAAACACCTAAAATAATCAAATTCCCCATTTATAACAATATAGCTCTAGAACAAATCTCCTCGTTCACAGACGATCACGTTTGAGACAAAGAACAACAATATAAGGAAAGATGGGTCGATTCATAGATCGGTGTGTCTTGTGCGCCCGCTTGTTTGCACAATTGTTTGAAGAGAAAATGTGCAATCGGGCATCGTCCTCTCAAAAACTCTGTCATAGAGGATTTTTGTTTTGTTCCTTTGTATGCAGAATGGTTTGCTTAGGTTCATCTATATCTGTACTAATATTATAAAGAGGAAAGATTTGTATTTTTGTTTGTTTGATACGAATAGGCTCAAAAACTACTGGACCGATTTCAGAAATTCTTTCACCCTTAGAAAGCTACATTATCCCTGAGTGACATAGGCTATACTTTTTACCCAAAAAAAAATAAGGATACCTACTATATCTTCAATATTTACAAAAAAGACTCACGTGGATACAATGTATGATGGAAATGTACCTCTTGAATAGTTCTACAAAAAAGTCCGCGATAGCATATACCTATCTCTCAAGATTGACTTGGTATTACCTGTTTATGGTATTCAGATGTTTTCCAAAATTATGCACTATTTAGGAGTGAGTTTTTATGAATTGGGTATTGATCCTCATCAAAGCTCTCAACTCGACACAGATAAAGTCTAGACTCGTCTTGGAATGCCTCCAGGTCCTTCTGGAGCTGGCTAAACACAACAAGGTCACTCTGATGTGGGTGCCAGGTCACAAGGGAATAGCAGGCAACGAAAAAGCAGACCAGTTAGCAAGACAAGCATCTGAAACGCCATTCACAGGGCCAGAACCTGTGCTTGGAATCAGCAAAAACCGATGCAGGACCCTGATTGAGGAGTGGATAAAACAAAGACACCGACAACACTGGGAATAGAGCGACGGGCAAACACACAGCAAAGCCATGGTAGGACGCACAAGCCAAACCTTGACAGCTGACTTTTTGAATCTAAACAGAACAAAGGCACGTATAACAGTAGGTCTACTGACGGGACACTGCGGCCTTAGAAAACATCTGAACACCATAGGAATACTTGGAGAATCCGTGGATTGCAGACTCTGCGGTGAAGAGGAAGAAACAGCCTCTCACATAATTTTTGAATGCGACGCCTTGGGAAGAAGGCGCCACAGAATCTTCGGTGAAATCAATCCGGAAACGGGAATGAATCCGAAAAACCTCATAAAAAGGCTACTGAACCTGATAAAGGACAAAAACCTATTCTCGTGAGGAACCACTGACGAAGGAGTGATACAATAGACCCAAGTTGGTCGCAGTGTCACAGGGAGGCCAAGCGCTAACCCGGTCTCTTGTTTGTCAGCTTATCAATCAATCAATCAATCAATCAATTGATCCTCATCCAACCTAATACGTTATTTATCCCCAGTATTCAATTTAGAACGAAATTGCCCTTCACATCATACAATTACAACAAGTACATCAAAAGATATGGCAGGTTGAAGATGAAACCGCCGCGTGAAACAAATGTCTACACGGGCGAAGCTGGGACGGCCTGCTTGTTGCTAATAAATTGGATGAAAAACCTCTTTTTACAAGATATTTTTGGGGTATCGAGAAGGATATGAACAAGTTATTAGTGTTCACATTTTTTACAAACTAATCTTCAGAAAAATCGACAAAGGAACCTATTTTGATGGGAGAAATATGGCTCTCTAATTGCAGATATAATCGGAAAAAACTAATTTTTGTTGTTGAGAAATATCGTGTTTTTAACATTCTCAGTTAGTACTTGAGTATTCCCTAAATGTATCAACTCAATTTCAATCCAGAAATATCAGGCTCGTCTTTGGCCCATTTTTGTTCGAATGGCTGTATCGCCTGTATCTATTCAACAGAGCTGAATGCGTAAAAATGGAAAATGAGAAAAATTTTTCTTTTGGTCTCAAAAATGAACAGTTATAATATATGTACAGGTCGAAGACTCATCAAAGCATAAACAGAAACTGAGAGAAGCAAGAACGAAACGAAAAAACAACAAAAACCAACACCTAACAAACCAAAATAGTCAAAATTCGAAATTTCAGAAAAAAAGGTTGGGTAAGATTAAAAAAAAAGAAAATCAGTCAGCAGACGCCTGAATAACTCAAGTAATAAAGCGTAAAGACATGATTATTCAGAGATGCAGTTATAGACATTCCACATTCCAGAGCAAAAGGTGATTCTGATTTATTTATATCACCAAAGACTCCCACTAGTCAGAAATCTTATCGTTGATGTCGAGAACCTTTGGTTCTTGAGAATATCGATATAACGGCGATTTTCTAGGGTCAGACTTGTTGTCTGTGCCCATCAGTAGTGGTTAGGAAAATTTTTGACTTTAATAAGCTACCCAAAGATTTTGTTTCTAGAAAATATTCGATGGGCTCCTTTCTTCCATTTCCAAACTGCAAAACCTTCTTCTTGAAGAAAAATGTGAAGATTACCGATTCGGTTCTGTTCGTGATAAATCTCCAGCCTCCTCGCCTAGTTCAGTAACCTTTTCTCCCGAGAAACAATGAAATCATCTGTCTGGTAGTGAAAACCCACTATCCTAATTTCACCGTCTTCGACACCGGCACGAATAAATTCAAAGAAAGTGAAAGTGCAAGTGTAAAGTCGGTAAAGGTCATCAGACAGTCAAGATGATGCGCTCATCTTGAGCTACGCCTTTTTTCTGGAAGACCGCGAAAAAGCGCTTAATCGGAATCAGATGAAATCACAGTAAAATTACGATCGTGGGAAAAGCAACGTTGAGAAACGTTTCGTGTTTCGCGAATTTTGTAGACCTTTTTCGCATGGGTTGGTTTAAAGCCTATATAAAGGATGGAAGCAGACGTACCATACTCAGAATTGACAAGATTACTCCAAAAAGTGACAGATCTTCGCATTCATTCACATATACAGGGTGTTCCACAAGCCCTATGACAAACTTTGACAGAAGGTTGTTGTGCTGCTTTTGATCTTTTTTCTTCTTTAAACACAGGTTCGATTCGTTTTCGTTTAGTAGTTAAACAAGCCTTTGAAAAAAATGTATTTTCATGTTTTGATGAAGTAGGCCGACAGGTTGTTGTTGTATTTGACGTTATTTTAATTATTTATTTGACACTTGATGTACATTTTGAACAACAATGCATTCTTTTACGACTCAGGAATATGATTTGATGCCAGTACATATTATAAATGATCGTTTGAATACAGACTTGTATACAATTTTTTGTTAGAAATATAAGGTAGGAAATCAGCACAATGGTGCACCACCTCATAGAAGGAGACAAGTAGTCATCAGTTGGCTGAATAAACATTTAACCAATTAATGGATAGGTCAAGGAGGACCAATACAATGGCCACCTCGTTCGCCTGATCTAAATCCCTTAGATTTTCATTTATGGGGGCATATGAAGAAGCTTGTTCATCATGTTGAAATCCAATCTCATCAACAATTAATTCAAGATGCAGCAAGCCAAATACGGAATGACCCAAATCTGATCCGGCATCACAAGTTCGTCGATGTGAAGCTTGCATTCAAGCAGAAGGTGGACATTCTGGAAAAATTTTATAATCTCAAAATTTACATTCATTATTATGAATTGAACATAAAAATATAATCATATAATTCATATACACTGCGCAAAAAAATTAACGCACATTATGGAAATCTCAAATTTATTCTACAACTGAAGGTGTATTCAATGATAATTATTTTCATCAGAATTATGCATGCATATGTGATCCACTATCAACGTTTTTCTTCAATACAGATGTTTTCTCCCTGCAGAAATAAAAAAAGATGATATTATCAGATTTTGAATGTATTGGCTCCATTCTAAAATCTGCTGTTCTCGATCAATTCTAGTGATCAATAGTTTTTCTTTCGTTCGATTTTCTACACTCGATCGCTATGCAACGCGAAACACGCAATTTGACCCAAGAGGAATGTGCCCAAGCGGTAGTTTTGCGAGAAGAAGGGTGGACATACACAAGAATTGCAGAAAGGTTTGGAGTTTCCCATACAAGTGTGTCCAGAATGTTGCAGCGATTCAGGGAGACAGGTATGAATGTCCGAAGACCAGGACAGGGTAGACCACGGGTAAAAACTGCCAATAAAGAACGTTACTTGAGAGTTTCTTCGTTGAGACAACGGTTTGCAACCGCTCGCCACCTTCAAAATCAGCTTGAGCAAACTCATGAGGTGCAAATTAGCACTCAGACAATAAGAAATCGCCTCAGAGAATATGATTTAAGGCCTCGTGTCGCGGCAAGAGGCCCAGCTTTTACCCCAGCCCATCGAAGGGCGCGTTTGGATTTTGCGAGAGAGCATATCCATTGGGAAGAGGCCGATTGGGAAAGAGTTCTCTTCACAGATGAGTCTAGATTCTGCCTCTACCATTGTGATCGACGTTCCCTTGTATACAGACGTCCACATGAAAGATATGCTCAGTGCAATTTCCTGAATACTATACTGGTTTCGGGGGAGGATCGATTATGGTATGGGGTGGAATATCTTTGACTCCTCGCACAGACCTAGTGGTCGCTGATAATTGAGCTATGAATGCTGATAAGTATATAAGGAACATTCTTGAAGAGCATGTAGTGCCATTTGCTCCATACATTGGTGAAAATTTCATTTTTATGGACGATAATGCCAGACCCCATCGTGCGCGCATCGTTCAGGAGTACCTTGAAGAGGTTGAAGTCTCTCGAATGGAATGGCCAGCAAGAAGTCCAGATCTCAATCCGATTGAGCAGGTTTGGGACAACCTCAATAGGAGGCTGAGAAGTTCAGAAAATCATCCAGCTACTCTTAATGACTTAGGAATCCAACTCGGAGAAATCTGAGAAGGATTAGATCAGAACATTTTAAGATCACTCATTTTGAGTATGAACCGTCGTTGCCGAGCTGTAATTAACACAAGGGATGGAAATACCGCCTTTGACCTCTAAGGGGTGGAATGAGTAGCTCTAAGGGGGTCACTGCCGGTCCCAAGCCCGGATAAAGGAGGAGGGTTAGGGCGATAAGCCAGCTCCTTATCACCTGTAAAAAATCCAAATGCTAAAAAACCTAACCAAAGCCTCGGAATCGGACGGAAAAACCAAAGACGACATAAGCAACGAAAAAGGACAATGAACTATGGAACATGGAATACCCAGGGTCTAGCCCGTAAAATGAGCGAAGTGATTACAGAAATCAAAACCCTCAAGTTAGATATCGCGGTCATTACGGAGACGAAAAAAAAGGGACAAGGATCGGAAAGCATGGGACACTACGACCATTTCTACAGTGGAGTAACAAAGGATCGAAGAGCCCAGCAGGGAGTATCCATATTGATAAGAAGAAATCTTAGAAAATACATACAATCCTGGGAAGCCATAAGTGAAAGAATAATCAAAATGAACTTAACTATATATGGACACCGAACAACCATCATTGGAGTGTATGGTGTGAATGATGACTACCCAGTGAGCACAAAAGACAAATTCTTCGAAGATCTGAACAACGAAATTTTGAAGGTGGGGAGGTCAAGAGAAATTATGATCCTTGGTGACCTGAACTCCAGAGTGGGAAAATATAAAAACAACCAAACAGTAGGTCCATTTGGAGAAGACACAAGGAACGATAATGGAAACCGCTTAATATCTATATGCGAACAGAATGATCTGAAGATAATGAATGGCTTCTATCAACACAGGGATATACACAAATATACGTGGAGACAGCCTACAAGAAATCTAAAATCGATTATAGATTATGCAATAGTGAGGAAGGAAACAAAATGGAATATACAAGATGTCAGGGTTCACAGAGGAGCCACCTGTGGTAGTGACCATCATCTCCTCAGAGCTATAGTAGTACATAAATCAAGAAGAGACCACCATGAATCAGAGCAAGAACAACAAGTAATCCACAAACCAAGAAGATATAACATAGATAGCCTGGATCAGGAAAGTACGAAAGAACTCTACAAGAAACGTCTAAACGAAAAATTAACAGAAAAGAGGTTCCAAACCCCTGATGAGTATTATGAATATATAAAAACATGTATCCACTCAGCTGCCTACGAAGCACTAGGGATGTACGAGCCCATTAAAAATAGAAAACCATATTGGTGGGCCCCAGATATAGAAAACGATATAAAAGACAAGCGAGAAAAATATCAGAGATTCCTAAACACAAAAAACGAAAACGATAAAGCGGAATATAAAAGAGCACAAAATCTAGTTCGGAAGAAAATAACCGAAATGAAAAACAAATCATGGGAAAAAAACTGTTCAAAAATCAACACATATTTGGGTGGAACGAAGAGTACCGAGAGCTGGAGGCTGATAAAACAACTTAGACAAAACCAAAAGAGGGATATAATTTCAACAATAACGATAGACAGATGGGAGACGTATTTCAAAACACTGCTCACAGAGGATAGAACTGAATTTAAGACCACTAACGAAAATGAACAGATAACAATTATGACATCTCCATTAAGAATAACGATGAAAGAAGTAAAAGAAATATGTAAAAGTCTAAAAAACAAAAAAGCCGCTGGACCAGGAGAAATACCGGGAGAGCTCATAAAGTACGGAACGGAAAAACTTTACCACCATCTAACAACACTATTCCAGATGTGCATCAACGGGGCTACTACACCAAACGATTGGAGAACATCGTATATTTCGACCATTTTCAAGAAAGGAGATAGAGAGAATTGCTCAAATTACAGAGGATTGGCGGTGACAAGTACCCTGAGTAGAGTATATGGAAAATTATTGAAAAAGAAAATAGAGACAGAATACACTGATACAGAAATGGAGGAACAAGCGGGATTCAGAGCTGGAAAATCCACTGTGGATCACTTATATACGGTAACACAGATATTAGAGAAAAAAACAGCAAAAAATCAGGAAATTCATCTTCTCTACGTTGATCTTCAAAAAGCATACGACAGCATACCTCTGAATAAATTATGGGAGGCCATGCAACAAACAAACATCAATGCAAATGTGATAAGAGCTGTTAAGAACCTCTACAAAAATATAACCGCTAAAGTCAAAATTCAAGACACACTTTCTGAGAATATACCAATTACAAAGGGTCTCAAGCAGGGTTGCTGCCTCTCCCCTGTGTTGTTTAAGATATACCTACAGCAAGCACTCAAAAAATGGATGAAAAGTTGCAAAGGAATGGGAATACCATTAACAGACGAAAATACATTATATACACTATTTTTTGCGGATGACCAAATAATTCTAGCCCAAGATCATGATGACCTAGAGTATATGGCAAGAAAGCTGGTGGAGGAGTATGAAAGATGGGGTTTGGAGATCAGTGTTGAGAAAACCCAAAATATGACGGTGGGGGGAACATCGGAGGATATAAGGTTGGCAGATGGACGAATTATAGGAGACTGCCAGGAGTACAAATACCTGGGCCTGAAGATGACACGGGACGGAACACTGGATGAGGGGATCAAGGAAAGGATAATACAGGCGAGAAGAGCGATTTCCATGTTAAACGGAATTTTGTGGGACCGAAGCATCTCGAAATCTAATAAAAAGACCATATATAATACGATAATAAAGAGCATAATTAGTTATGGATGTGAGGTATGGCCGCTGAAGAAGAAAACAGAAAACATGCTACTGGCAACCGAGATGGACTATTGGAGGAGATCCGCTGGAAAATCAAAGATGGAAAGGATCACAAATTCGAGGATAAGAGAGATTATGGGTATCGAACATACGATCCTTGACGATATCAGAACAAAACAACTTGTATGGTTTGGGCATGTACAACGAATGCCCGAAAATCGAATCCCGAAACAGGTATTACTCTGGACACCGCAAGGACGAAATAAAAGGGGCAGACCCAGGACAAGCTGGCGAGAAGGAATAGATAGGGAATTGAGGGAGAGAGAACTACCAGATGATCTATGGTTAAATAGAGAGGAGTGGAGGTTAGGTGTCGGAAAACGGCGTAGGACGTTTTAAAACGACATATATATATATATATATGGAAATACCAAGTATTAAATCACTTATCAGCATTTCAGTATTTTGAAAATTGCTCATTTCTCTTCTTTCACATAAGATTCGGTGAAATCCTGAATTTTTCTTCCATTTAATGTGTCTTGTTTCGTTCGAAACCTTACCGAGAGAACATAAAAAATAAGTTATAAAGTCAATGTAGAGTTAACTTTCATTAAAATTGAGATTTTCAGAAGGTGCGTTAATTTTTTTGCGCAGTGTACTTCTATCTTCTAAACAAAAACGAATCCGACTTATATTCATAGAAAAAAAAATGTTTCAAATAAGCACAGCTATCATCTGTCGAAGTTTTTCATAGATCTTGTAGAACACCCTGTATAGGATGGCCCACCGAGAACTCAACACAACAGACGTGTTGTAGAGCAAAATGGCACATCCGCTCATATGTACAGCCTGGGCAAAATTCGTTGTCTACTGAAGGGATCTCGAAAACTATAGCAGCTAAAAAGAACTGATATCATAATATTCTCGAGCTCTTTTTTCCTGACTAATTCCTTCAGTGGACAACAAATTTTGCCCACCCTGTATGGGCATTCATACTCTGGATATTTTTATGTTTTTGGACTCTCTAATCAATTTGAAGTTTATATTTCATGAATCTTACAAAAAGACATGAAGTTCCTCCAAAAACACTCAATGTTAAGAAAATTTCCTAAACTAATAAACTCAAAACATTCACCGTTAAAAAGTTATCAGATTTCATAAGGAGCGAAGCTTCCAAACCTACCAAACATAAATCTGCAAGTCCTAACTCAACAACATCCTACATTTTGGTTTTGTGAGGTAAAGGCTTAGGTTAAGGGCTTGGATCTAAATGAGATCTCGTGTTATTCTTATTTTTCGATTCAAATTTGGATGGAGTTCTCGGAGAGGCAACCTGCATACAGTTAATCAAACCACGATTGGACCATAAACACACTGAGAATTGTTAGATTATTAAATTTAATTCGTCAGTCAACGCATATAACAACAATAACGCTTAAAAAGTAAAAAAATACTGATTTCAACAAAAACAGGATATATACAAATATTATCAGTTATCTATAACTTCCACATTAGGAGAACCTCTAAAAGTAAAAAATAGGACAATGCTATTCAATATCCAGCTTGATGGTATTGTCGAATTTGGTATTCTTGCTGAGGTTGCTGATATTCTTGCTGAGGCTGTTGATATTCTTGCTGAGATTGCTGATATTCTTGCTGGGGTTGTTGATATTCTGGCTGGGGTTGTTGATATTCTTGCTGAGTTTGTTGATGTTGTTGTTCCCTCAGCTGTTTCTGAATTTGTGCCTGAATCAGTTTCTGATACTCCTTTTGAGATATCGTCTTCTGAGGAGCTTCATACTCCACGACTTGCTCTGGCTGCTGATACTGGTACGCGTCCTGAGCTTCTTTCTGCGCCGATTGTACGATTTGCGTGTGATGAACTTGTTCCAAATGTTGTTCTTGTTGTTCCTCGCGCGCATTTTGTTCCAGGGACTTCAGGATTTCAGCAGGAATTGGTGGGGGAGTTGGTAAATGTTCTCCAGTGGGACGGAAGCCCTTTTCGTCTGCGATGTAGGAAAGGGAAATGGGTTTTCCATGCTCGTCGTGGTATGTGATTGTACCTTTTTGGACGACAACTTCGTGTTTTTCATCACCTTTGTTCTTGATGTATCCTGATTCTTCAGCATGGATGCCATTACCAGTGTCGTAGCTGAAGAATAATAAAATAAATGAAGATGTCATAAAAAGGAGTTTTCTATTTTCAATAATGTTTGTTACAAACTGTAAACTTGTTAATATAATGAGCTGAAGCTGTGGATACATTTTCATTCATACCTGAAAGTTTTTTCTAAAAAGTTTTTCTTGATGTCATCGTATTTTTTCTCACGGCTTCAACTTCTCAAATTAAAACTCGAAAAAAACAAGATTTTATGAGTATCCTCACCCAACCAAATTTTTTTCAGAGATTCCACATTGACAAACATTGTCATTAACAGTCCAGAATAGCCCTAATTCCAAATCGAATCAGATTGACCCAACGATTTCTCTAGGAATTCTCTCGCATTAAAACTTTGTTTCTCGCCTAAATTGGATAGATACTTCTCTGCCTCAATCAATAATGAAAACCATTTGTTTAATGTTCGAAATGAATTGCATTTCCAAGCCACAAATATATACATATTTGTCCATCCAATTGGAAGAAAGTGATGTAAACCTAGATATCTAAACTAAGTACCTATACAACTTTGTTGCCAATATTGCGATACTTTCACAGCAGCATCTGCTGAATAGCGATTCACTGAAATGGGCAGATTCAAATGACGCTGAATCTGAATAGGAATAACTTGCCGATTTCTAATGGAAACCGTACGAACTATTGATAGAGGAGAAATCATTACATTTAGATAAATGCAGGTAAATTGAAAATTTGGAATTTTGTTGGAGAAAATATTATTTTACTAAAACTATTCAACTGATATGTAGAACTGTCCAATTTGGGATAATTTTTTGATATAAACAATTCACAGAATGGATAAAAAAGTAGTTACCTGAATTGGTAGCCTTCCTTGCTCTGTTCGAAGCTTTGTTTCAAAATAGGAATGGGTGCCTTTTTCTGTAGTGCCTCTGCCTTGTCATGCACTTCTCTATAAGCATATTGAGGTATAGATATAGCATCAATAGCTACCACCAGACAAATGCAGATCTGAAAAATCGAAGTTTCAAATGAATTTAGGAATATTTAATTTTCTACAATTGTTGGACGAATATAAGTGCGAACGAAAATTCGGTAATTTTGGGCAATATTTCTCAAACCACTTCTCGTATTCGAATGAGAACTGTTTCTAACGAATCGATTCGAACAAATTTGAACGTTTATTTGGTTATGGAACACGATGAAGCATCATATCACAAGGCATTTTGTACGAATTTCTGGTCAAAAAGTACACAAATATTATCGAACAGCAGCCGTATTGCCCTGTTAAGGGGAAGTATCACCTTTTGAATCGTGGTAAATCTCCATTCAAAAGTGTTCTCTTTATTTCACGAGTAAGTACCCTAATTTACGACGTAGAGACTTGATTTTTTTTTTTTGAAGTTGAAGAACGTCCCGAGGCAAATAGTTTTCTTTTTTTCGATTAAATTCGTTTTTCAATTAAAAAAAAACATGGTAATCGTTAGATCTGGGGTTATTGAATATGTTTTTCGTTTTTCATGAGTACAAGCTATATTTTTGAAATAATCATCATGAAAATTTTTGTAGTTGATAGAAGATTAAATTGCCGAGGGCAAATAGTTGCGATTTTTCTCAAAAAATGATGAATAACTGTCGGAAAAAAAATCATTGAGTGTAGTTTCCAAAACGCTGAAGTTAAACCTGTTTTTTTTTAATGAAAAACTAATGAAATCGAAAAAAATCGCAACCATTTGTCCTCGGCAATTTAATCTTCTATGAACTACAAAAATTTTCATGATGATTATTTCAAAAATATAGCTTGTACATGTACTCATGAAAAACGAAAAACATATTCAATAACCCCAGATCTAACGATTACCCTGTTTTTTTTTAATTGAAAAACTAATTAAATCGAAAAAAAGAAAACTATTTGCCCTCCGGATGTTCTTCAACTTCAATTTAAAAAAAATCAAGTCTCTACGTCGTAAATTAGGGTACTTATACTCGTGAAATAAAGAGACCACTTTCGAATGGAGATTTACCACGATTCAAAAGGTGATACTGCCCCTTAAGTCTCCAACCGACATTTTCTCTTCCCAAAACTGTAATTATCACTTCGAGATTCACGAATTAAAATAAATTCCCTTATCCTTTACTTTGTGTTTTCACACAGAAGTATCCTTTTGTTTATGATATTCAACAAATCCTGTCAAACTAAATGCGAAAAGTGAGTGTAACGAAATGTCAAATGTGGACAATACATGAAGCTTTCTTCAGGTTTCATGCTGAAGAATAAAAAGGAAAATACTTTATTGTTATTGACTCAAATTTCGTTGTTCTTCGAGGTTTCATTTTACTGAAAAGTGAAGATAATAAGATTTTAAGTACCTACTATTTTCACAGATTGCTAGTTGGAAACGAAAATATAAACCAATGATACATTAATTCGAATAAAATACGATTAATTGTATTTTTGTCGTGAAGAAGAATTTTGATCGAATCTACATTTCATCTACATGAATTCATTTTGTCAAAATTTGAATGAGTTCGAACTTCGAAGGTCAGTTTAAGTACAATCTAATGGGATATTTCGGTGTTATCAATATTATTCTTCCATATAAATTACAAACGTTACCTTCTCGTTATGAAGTTTAATATTTCAGCAACCGATTATTTAGAATTCAGCCGATAGTGCTTTATCAATCAAACTTTTTAGAACATGTCAAATTCGTCGATCCAAACCAAATATTGTAATGTGTAAATGAGAACTCATTCGAAGATTTATTGTTGTGTGAATTGATACGTGTACAAAACTTCAATAAATGTTACTCAATTAATATGAATGGCAAAATTCTAGCATTCTTATGACCAATGGGTTTTCATATGCACAATCATTCATGTAAAAGACATCGTAATTTGTTGCAACATGTGATATAAATCGCATTATTGAGAGGCAACCTTTGGAAAGATGTTGTAAAATATGAGTAGATGCATTTTGTGGAGGAGGATTATGTGAATATTTTATCGAATTCTAATCAGATCCAACGAAAAGAATGATTTTGATAATTCTATTGGTATTCCTCGTGCTTATCGATAAATTAAAAATGTGTGAGGAAAATCTTCAAATTCAAATGTCTAGAATGATAATGACTCGACCACATAGTATGGGAAATTTCCTACATAAATTTCATCGATGAACTTCTTCAACTACTACAGAGATTATTCCATTTTTTTATTGTTTCCAAGATGACAGCTTGAAAGGGCGGAATTTCCAACTCCCATAAATAATGGGCTGTTGATATTGAAAAAAAAATTCAACGCGCAAGCTCAGACTATAACTTGGACTACGTTATAGTATTTTGCGCATGACTGTATCCAAATATTTTCGATTTTTCACTTCGATTAATTTCAATGAACTTCGCTTCAAAACACTCATCCGATTTTTGAAATTTTCACTTTCATCGAAGCACCTTCCGCATTCACTCGCACCACAACTGGATCATCTCGCAATCTTCAGGAAGTACAAATATCTTCACTTACATAAAATTTAGACATATCCATTCTTGATGTTATTTGCACAAAGCTCGAACTCAGTGTGTCTATCTGGAGAAAAATTTTCTCCTTTTATACAGAGAGAAGATAGACACTCTGTGTAGTTTCTCGCATTTTTAACAATGAACCATATGGTTAGTTACCATAAGATTCCCAGGTCGGTATGCTTTTCTCTTCCTCTAATTATGAACCAATTCAGCTTAAAAATTAATTAATTTTGACTGTAATCCGGATTATTTCCTTTCTTCGATGAATATTTAGAGATGAATTGGGTGTAGCCGAGAGAAATTTTGTTAAATAATTCGTTTTAGATAACTTTTCGGTCCAATTAAAATTAGACTAGACTAGGTAATTAATGATAAAATGATAATTTTTGAGATTTTTATACGAAGATTAAAAGATATGAGGTTGGTGTAGGTGTTCTAAGTGTTTTCACTTCGGTGTTATGATATAACTCTTTTCTGAGTAGTCCAAAATCATTAATCAATCCGTATTAAAAAAAGTTCGGATTTGAAAAAATGAGAGACCAATCTTACGAGAACTTTGTGGAAATTTGGGTGAGTAGGGGTAGCTGAAAAAAAAACTGTAAAGGGTTTTGAATAGCCCGCTATCATTTTTTGACATTTGGCACGTGGAAACTACAACACGATACACGCTTCAACAAAGCATTCAAATTATTATAATTCACTATAAAAATGGTGAAAATTTGGCGGACACGATTCGTCAAACTCGAACATTTTTGGGTCGTCATGAAGCACCTTGTGGAATCGCAATACAGAAATTGGTGGACAAATTTGAGTTATTGGGACAATTTAATGATTTGAAGAATAAAACCCGTGAACGTCGCTCGAAAACAGCCGAGAATATTGCTGCTGTAGCAGAAAGACTTGAAGAAACCCCAAGTTTGTCCATTCCACGTCGTTCTTTGGAATTAGGTGTTTCACAAATGTCATTACACCGTATTTTGCATAAATATTTGGATTTTAAGGCTTATAAAGTTCAGTTAACACAAGATCAACGTCGTGTCTTTGCTGATTGGGTCCTTGAAATGCATGGAAATTATCCGGAATTCTATGGAAAAATCTTCTTGAGTAATGAGACCTATTTATACCTCAGTGGTTTCGTCAACAAGCAAAATTGTCGCATTTGGGGCTCTGAAAACCCAAGAGTTTTGTTGAAAAGCCTCTCTATCCTCAACGTGTTACTGTTTAGTGCGGTTTATGGTCCGGCGAGGTCGTTGGACCTTACTTTTTCGAGATTGAGGCTGGAGCAACAGTCGAGGTGAATGGATTGCGATATCGAGAGATAATTAATAATTTTTTATTGCCGGAATTGGATGGTATTGATCTTGACAACGTTCACTTGCTTTGTTTGATTCATGATCGATTTTTTTTCATTAGCGTTAAGATTTACAAGTGCAAATTAAAAGAAAACCTCCTTAACCTTAGGGTTATTTCCACTCCTGCGTCTTTCAAATATAGATATGTGCCATAGCAACCGACAATTTGATTCGAATATGAACAGATAACTGAAGGAATTGAAAAAAATTGTCGAAAAATTGGAACCTGCTGCCAAAAAGTATTCTGGTGCTATTCGCTATAGAATCACTCGATCATGGAAATCATCAATATTACAGGCTACGATGGCATATTTCAATTTGGCTGACGCAAAAGTGAAAATAACCCCAAGGTGACTTCTGGAAATTATGAAGCATTCAATTGTCTACATTAAATTAAAAAAAATAAGCCATTACATTTGATGCAGTCGAGAAATTTCAAGTTCATCATCAGGTTAATATTTTTGTTATGATGAACCTATGAATTCCTATCACATTTTTACCTGTTATAGATAATTTATCTCTGTGACCAGTCGCAACGGTTATACGGCTCAGTTCGCCACCTTTATTTAACTTATAATCTCGTATTCTTCCCTTCGTCGGAACCTGGAAGTATCACCTTTTGAATCGTGGTAAATCTCCATTCAAAAAGTGTTCTCTTTATTTCACGAGTAACCAGGGTAATCGTTAGATCTCTGCAATATTTGGGTTATTGAATATGTTTTTCGGTTTTCATGAATTCAAGCTATATTTTTGAACTGAGCATCATAAAAATTTTTGTAGTTTATGGAAAATTAAATTGCCGAGGGCAAATAGTTGCGATTTTTTCCAAAAACTGATGAGTAACCGTCGAAAAAAAATCATTTAGTGTAGTTTCCAAAACGCTGAAGTTCAACCTGTTTCCTTTTGATTGAAAAACTAATTAAATCGAAAAAAGAAACTATTTGCCCTCGGGACGTTCTTCAACTTCAATTTAAAAAAAAAAACAAGTCTCTACGTCGTAAATTAGGGTAGTTACTCGTGAAATAAAGAGACCACTTTATGAATGGAGATTTACCACGATTCAAAAGGTGATACTTCGCCTTAAATTCGCACCTAAAAGTGAATTTGTTCGTGAGATAACGACTTCACTCAGTACAACAAAACACGAGACCAGAAAACCAGCATATACACCTGTTCAAGTCAGATCAACCGTAAGTACCCTACAGTGTTAACTTTGTGGTATTTATTTCCATATCACACATTACATTTTGTTCTTTAATTCTCGTGGTGATAATAATTTGTACAGCAGTCCATTTTTCTCTCCCAGAGAGCTCTTGTATATTTTAACAGAGTGGCCATTCTCGGATGATTCGAAAAAATTGGACCAGCAGTGTGTAATCCATTTAGCTTTGTCTATTTAGTAGCTGATTCTCGAAATAGGTAGGACATGAACGGATATAACTCGTTTGAAAGAATATACTCACTAAGGCATAACAAGATTCCATTTCAAGTGATTATTCGAGGGAAGGCTTCATGTGTTATTCAAAAGACATATTCGCATATTTTAGATTCGGGAATTGCAAAAATATTCAGATAAAATTCGATTTCGTACATATTGATGACGTCCTCGCTATGTCTCTTGGAATGGAGGCTTTTCAGAATTGCGTATCGAGTACGAGATTCATTCAACGCTGATTTCATTTGCAAGTTGCAGGAAATGAAAACAGGTTTTGAAGATGATCTGCTTTGAGAAATTGAACTCAAGATGAAATTCTTCATTGGATAACATGGGCATGTTGTCCAAGTGTTCAATACTTCCGAAATACATAATGTAAGTTCAATTACAGGTAAAATTTGATTTCTTCAGAAGAAAGAATGTTGTAGTAATTTGAATAGTTGCATCTACCTTTTGTCGAAGGAGTTCCCACTTATATGTCAGAAAACAGTAGTTAGAACCAGATCTACGTATACACAGAGTGCTTCTTTTGATTTCTTGGGATAGACCAAATTGTCAGCAACGTCCAACTATATATTTTTTAAGGCATGTTTGAGAGTTGGTGGATTGAAAGAAATTTTGAAATTGCCTGAATCCCTGATTTTCATCCAATTTTTTGTATGAATCAGGACGACTAGATCTTTCAACCTTTTATAATCTGAATTGATCATTTCTTGTTCTGTCGATGGAACATATCAACATTATAATCAAAGAAAACGCTAGACTTGAAGATTATGGTTTATTACAAAAATTCCATGGTCCTGAGACCTAGAAATACAGAATCACAGCATTACAATATTGCTATATACAGAGAGTCTTCCGTCGCGTTTGCACCTCAGAATCTTTGTGGTTTTCCAACGATACCTTGTTCGTTTTCTTCGGGGTGGGCTGCGTTGTATTCCAAAGACCTCAAGATAGCTTCTGGGATTGGTGGGGAGGTTGGGATGTGGTCACCCTGAACTTGGAATCCATTTTCGTTGGCGATGTAGCTCAACACGATTGGGTTTCCTTTGTCGTCGGTGTACCTTACTTCACCTTGGACTTCGTTCACGGGTTCTTGGCTTTCTGGGATCTGTTTCAAGTGTCCAACTTCTTCTTGGGAGATTCCGTTAGCGGTTTCGAATCTACGAGGGAAGAAATTGAGTAATAAGATAGAATTAAATTATAAATGGTGATGAAAAGCGTTTTGAATTAGGAGCAAGGTGCTTACCCAAATTTGTATGAACCATCAGCTTGTACACCTTCATTTTCGAGTCTCAAGATTGGGATTGGCTCATCCTGTTTGTACTGAACAGGGCCAGCTGGCAAAGCAGCGGCGACAGCGAGGAAAGCAGCAGCTACCAACTGAAAAGTTCATATTTTTAAAAATTGGTTTCTCAGTCTTGAAGCATTTGATATTTCAAAGAACCTAGGGCTCAATTTTTGAATCAACAAGTTTATTTCTGGAAGAACATATTTTAAATTTGATTTAATGTTAAATGAAGGAAACAGCACCATGAAAATCTCCTCATGTTGAAAAATTTTCAGAGATCTGTAGTGAAAAGGGTCCAAGAAAATTTTCATTTCATGGACAAAAGACAAGCACACCTTTTATATTATTTGGTTGGCAAATTGTGTTAAAAAAGGAAAAAGTATGCTTATTTCTAATATATCTATTGTGTGTTATGACTAAAAGTTTCCTACTCATTAAGAAGAGAAAAATGTTCGCATGAAAGGACCGAGCATTGGTATAGATACGATTCTCGTTATAGATCTTCAGTTATCACCCAAAAATACAATTTTCAAATTGATTTCAGTTTACTGGAATTCGTTAAACCAAATTGATAAAAATGAAAAACTCCTGTATGGTAGTTTCACTAGCCGAAAAGTGTGACCGAAAAATGAAATCAACCCGAATAATCGTCCTAAATAATCGATCGAAACAATCGATTATGTAACTTCACACCTCCGGTTCGCAAAGAACCCATTAACGATTGTAAAACCATAAACATCAATAGGTAGAACTACAAAATCGAACTCGTGAACTTTACTTACAAATTTCATGTTGATACGGTTGACGATTTGAGATACACTGATCATCAAAGTGGTCATATTGGTATATATAGTCGCGACACTTCCCTACTTTTTCGTGTATAAAAAATTTCAAGGTGCCCATCTTCAGAAGATGCCCGCGGATTACATATATGAATTTAATTTGGGAGAGGATCAAAGTTAGAATACCATTGTGAAATAGGGCAACACCTCAGCAGATTTACTTTCATTTGTTTGCATTTGGTGCAATAGAAGTGAGATTTGGTGGTTGAGGTGGCTATTGCGTAATCGGAGAATGCATTTTATTGTCTGGGCCTGTGGGTTTGAACTTGAGATGAACCGTTCGAAAATTCGCCTATCGGCTAATGAGGTACTATTGAATTACGTCGATTACATGAGACGGTTATGAAAGTAGAAAGGGTTTAATTGGTCTTCTCGTATGATGAAGTTGTTAACGCGGAACGATTATTCTTTTAACTCTTCAGTAGGATGAAATTTGCGATTGAATATTCTCCACCTATTTTCGGTTCACTAAATATGAATGAGAATGAACTGGTATCTTGTTATTTGATCGAAGCAATATTCGAACATTCGGGATTTTTCCAAAACTATTTTTCTCAAAAAAACGAAGTAGCACTGAATTCAATGAGTGCGAAAACTTTGAGGGGAAATTGTTCGGCTATAGCTTCTATTCGTTTATTTATTATAGAAAGACAAAAAACGAATTTACATGAAAGTTCTATAAATAATCTACAACTATTTATAAAAATTTTATCCTAGGTACATTCATTTGATTTAATTCATTTCGTATGATCGCGCATATAAGAAAACAAGCCCTAAGAGAACAAGCCATTTTCAAAATTTAATAGAGAAATTAGAATGAAATTCCATGCTAAAAACATTGGCCTGACTTCTTTTTCAATAAAGTGGTCGAATTAAGTGTTCATATTCAAGCCACTGCTTGAGTTTGATTGATTTATAAACTGACAAACAAGAGACCGGGTTAGCGCTTGGCCTCCCTGTGACACTGCGACCAACTTGGGTCTATTTTATCACTCTGCTTGAGTTAATTCTTTAACTTATTTGTTTCAAAAAAAATATGCACCTTTGTCAAGTGTCAATATGTGATTATTAACTAATAATTCGAAAAGTGATAAAATAGATGCAATTTTCACCAAGGCAACACCAAGTTTGTTTCACTTCAAGTGAAGACAATTCATCATTTGATAACGGATTGAATAATTTTGAAGGTATAGTACCTCAAAAGGCCTGCATCCTGTTGTGCGAAAGACGACGAAAAAGTGAAGAGTTTTTTTTACGAAAATGCCAAAAGCTCAATTGACTAAGTCCAAAATGTGTAGTCTAATGAAACAGACTGTAGATGTAGAAATCATACAATTAGTAAATACCATTGAGTTTAAACTCAATGTAAATACTCAAATGTGAATCCTGTGAAACTGACATCAATAGATTACATTTTTCTTTATTTTGACGTCAATGACATACCGAGTGTTATAAATTTAAGAACTGTTCAATTTTTAGAAGTATTATCATATGTCCTTTTTATAAGGTAGTAATTGATAAATTACTAAACGAATTTATTGATGCCCCTATGGGTCTCCAGAGTCATTAACTTCATATTTCAGACGCTGGTTCATTTTTAAAGTTACATTGTATTCGTAATTGTACTTTCATTCGAAATATGTTATGTTATGTTAATTATCTGAAATATGACATAGATTAGATGGCATAGAACCGGAGTGTGAATATGAGGCTTATTCTCTCGTTTGAATTTCGTAGAATGTTGTTATATTAAGTTTATGCCTTTTTATTTTAAGAAAACTTCGGACACGTTTTGACGCTTCTATATTAAATATTAATTACAACTGTCTATATTTCCTATCTTAGGTAACTAGAGTTAATTCTATATGAATTGAATAATTAAATACTCAACATTCTCCACTAATTATCAATTCATAACTATAGTACAATTAACTGTTTTAAAATTCTTCTTTCTGCATCTTCTTCTTTCTGCATCTTCTTCTTTCTGCCTTTTTTTGTCTTCGTTTTCCCTCCGACGCCTTCTTCTTCTCGTTTTCTTGCTCCATCCTCTTCTTTTCTACGTCCTCGTTCAATTCTTTTCGATTTTTCTTTATCACTTTGTTGCCTTCTTTTCTCCTCTCCTTCTCTCTTGGGAATGTTGAGTATTTAATTATTCAATTTATATTGAATTAACTCTAGTGACCTAAGATAGGAAATATAGACAGTTGTAATTAATATTAAATATAGAAGCGTCAAAACGTGTCCGAAGTTTTCTTAAAATAAAAAGGTAGAATAGTATATTCCAAAACTAGTTGCAGGATGGGCTCCTATTCCAATACGAATGCGAAATTCGAAAACCAGCGACGAAGGAGCGAGTTTTCGAACGCATGAGTATTGGAATGGCATTCTGCAACGAGTATTAGACGATATTTTCTCTATTTCACTCAAATTTCATGAAATTCAATGAAAAATTCAAATTATAGGTCCTAGTGACTTTCATATTGTATCTTGGCAGTTGGTGTGAATGTTATTAAGTACGAAAATTGACATTTCCAAATTAACGTCTGCTGAAATTTAAAAGGATCGAAAGTCATTGCTGACAACCACAAAACGAAAAATATTACTGAAAACGATGCTGTAATGAATTAATTACAGCACTGTTTTTAGAACTGTAATGAACACATTACGATACTGAAATAGAGAAACTTAATATAACAACATGGTAGCAGAGCGTATGGAAGAGTGAGATATAAATAAACCTAAATTGGAATTGATATTGTATCAATAAAGAAATAAAAATGTCATATCAAGATCTTACAGCGATCGAAAAATTAAAGAATCAAGAGAACTATCCATTATGGAAGTTGCAGATTGATATTGTGTTTGGTGCAACTGGACTTTTAGAATACATACATGGAATGAAAATTAAAACCGGAAATAACAGATAAAATCAAGTTGAAGTTGAGAAGTGGATAAGAGAAGATTCAAAAGCTAAAAAGACCATAATGAGTACAGTTGATAAAAGTCTTTTGATTCATCTATTTTCTAAAACAACAAGCAAGGATATGTATGACACTCTGAAAAATATATTTGAAAGGGATGATGCAACTGTAAACTATAATCTGATGACCCAATTTTACAAATTTGAGTTTGATATAAGTAAAACTGTTGCTGATAATACAGCAGTTTTACAGAATATTGCCTTCAAATTGAAAGCCTTAACAGAGAACCTTTCGGATAACATGATTATTTCGAAGATTTTGTTGTTTTTACCAGAAAAATTGATTTAGCTTTGGAGTCTACTGCTGTTGCAGATAAAACGTTATCAAATCTCATTGCAAGATTATCAACGGAAGAATTGAAAAATACTGTTAAAGAAAATAACACGACAAATGGTAATGTTTTCAAAGTGTTCCATAAGAATCAGAATAAAGGATACCAGAGTCGAAATGACATGAAATGCCACAACTGCAATCAGAAAGGTCATATTGCAAAATTTTGTACGAATAATGAAAGAAAAAGGTATGAAGCTTCAGGAAGTAGATAAGCAGCTCAGGAACGTAGGAATCTTGGAGGTCAAAGATACAAAAATAACGAAAATCGTTCCATTAAATGTTCAATAAGTAAGAAAACAAATCATAAAGACTCAAATTGTTATTTCAGAAATAAGAGGGATGAAAGAACTTCTGGAAGCTCGTATGTTGCATTTATAGCCAAACATAATAAATGCAATGTCAATAAGTTCATAGTGGATAGTGGAGCCAGTTGGCATATGACTAATAATATTGAGATATTAGATGAAATGAAGATGAAAAATATGAAATTTACAGTTGCTAATGATCAAGTTATGCATGGAACAGCGTTGGGAAATATCAGAGGAGAAGAATTTGATCTGAATGATGTAACATATGTGCCGGAACTAAGTATAAATCTGATTTCAGTTGATAAAATCAAGGAAAATGGAGGTGAAGTACTGTTTAAGAAAAATGTTGTAATAATTTCTAAGGATTCAAAGGAGATTGTAATAGGTCATAAAAATAAGAATGGTATTTTCGAAGTAGAAATTGAAAATAAAATCGACAATACATTACTTACACAAGAAGAGAATGAAATGAGAGCAAGACCTAAAAGAGAAGACGAAGAGAAACGAAAAGAAAATGAATAAAAAAGGAATCCACGGAGAGATAGGGAAGAACAAAGAATACGTGAGCAAGAAGAAAATAAAAGAGAAGATCAAAAACGGAAAAGACAAGAACAACAATGAAAAACCAAAGAAGATGCAGAAAGAAGAATTTTGAGACAGTTAATTGTACTATAGTTATGAATTGATAATAAGAGGAGAATGTTGAGTATTTAATTATTCAATTCATATAAAATAAGCAAGTTACCTGAGATAGGATATATTGACAGTTGTAATTAATGTAAAATATAGAAGCTTCAAAACGTGTCCGAAGTTTTTCTTAAAATAAAAAAGGTATAAACTTAATATAACAATATAGAATGATACTGTCCCGAAAAAACTTTCGAGATCGTGTGATGAAAGTAAAATTCCAATTCAAGAAACAATGACAATGACAAATCTTCCTCAACAAAAAAGTTCATTTTATATGTGGCACAAAAAGTTAGCGTTGCCTCTAATTTAAAAGAAACATTGACCTGTTCGGAGCCTGTTCTACAAGATACTAAATAACAAAGATTTGAATTATTGAATTGCATGAATTTAATTTCTATAGGGAAGTTTTATAGAGAAACGAAATCACGTGTGAAAATTGTTAAAAAAGCTTATAACAGAAATAAGTGACAATGAGAAATTTAATTTTTTTCTGCCAGAATTTTATCGACTTCACAGAGAGGCACGAATTGTTGAAAATAAAATTGTAAAAATATTTAGTAATTTTGGATAGAAGAAATTATTGAGAGTTGAAAAAGTGAGAAAATGTACATTCTTTCAATTTTCAAATGGAATTTGTATTGGTGATCGAATATAATATGCAAAATGTATAGATAATAATCAGGTAGAAAAATATGAATTAATAATATCATAGGTAATGTAATCACTTCAGTTTCATATTAAAAGTTGAAGTACTCAGATGAATTTATAAAACCATTACAAATTTGATGAATTGCATTTTGTTCTACTGACTGTGAACGGTGCTATCAAATATTATTTAAGAATTTCCAGTGTTTTCCATTTGTTGAATCATCAAACGATTGCAATATTTCAGCCTCAAATAAGTCGACCATAAATAATTTAAAATAAGGGTTGTAGTTATGATCCAATCTACGAAGATAAAATTGTAATTAACTATTTAATCAAGGGGGTAAACAATTCAAATAATTCGACTAATTTTATTCAGAATATTGTTCCTGCAAGATATCACGGATGGACGTCATGAAATCCCGGAACTGTCCTTCGAGGATCGTACCTATCTACCTTGATAATTGACGAACTTCAACAAGTATAAAATTAATAAATTTCACAGTTGTCCAAATCGAACAAAAACTCCTTTGATTAATCACAATATAATACCAATAGATCGTATAAATAATTTCATATTGCAAGAATAGGGATTAAAAAGGATTAAACCTGCCGTCTGAAAAATTGCAGATTTGCATAATTCGGCAGTGCTCACACCCAAGTCCTTGAGCATCTTAATGTTGGCCAATGAAGATGCGAAACAAGTATCGACTCGAAATTTAATTTATTATCATGAGTTTATAATTAGGATCCTCTTCAGATCGGATCGCGGAGGCGCAGAATAATTTAATACCTATTATAGAAGCTTTCATTATACTTATATGGATTGCGAACGCAATTTCAAGACTACGTCGAGGATATCCAGGTATCTTTGTTGAAGATCAGCGACATTTCTACTGAGACTAAGAAAGAGGATACGTACTGAAATTGTCAAAATGTTTTTTGGTGTGTTTCATACAGATGAATACGATGCAGTTAATTGGTTTATGAGTTCTTTTCACTCGAGCTATCCGTTGTTCTCAATAAAATCACTAACCCTAAGTCAGAAATTTCACGAATTATCCCCGGAATGCTCGAGAATGTGGGGTTGAAGAGAGGTTGGCGGGGCTCAGTTTGGGCATTTGTCAGATTTATCTACAGGGTGTTCATAAATAAGTGTATCAACGGTCAACTGTAGATTTCTCTTGAAAAAATAACATTTTTTTCTCTATCCCTGAAACCGTCTGAATTACAGAATTGAATTTCTGTACACCCATTGTCAACAAATGAAGCTACTTTTTTGCACTCTCCTTGGTTTTATCAGACCTGCCAGTGGCGGAGACATTGAATTTGGGCGAAGGTTTTACCTTACAACTTATACACCACTGAACGAATTAATATTTGCATAGCACATTCTGACGTGCCGATGTTTTTTACACGAAAAAGGTACTCGTAGTTTAATACTCTCAAGTGAACCGTTTTCGAGAAAAGTGGCATTTTATGATCGAAAACAATTTGCTAAGGCATTGTAAATTTCTTGCCAACAAGCATAATTTCGTGCAATAGACCAACTGTTTAAAAATACCTGAAAATCACTTCCCTTTTTTTCGCAATGATTCAGCTCTTACCTGAAAGCTTTAATCCTAATGAGTGTGTCCTGAAAATATTAGATGTCACGAAGGTCTTCATCAAAAGCTATAAATTTTTGTTTTTTTATGTTTTCATTAATGGAAATCTATGACTTTCCAACCTAGAAAACGACTTGTTTATATTTTTACTTGCTCCTAAGCTGTTTCCATTGACTTAGAAATTAAAATATATATTCTAAATCAATGGCTGTTTCAGGTATTCTTGAGGGATATGATCCTCGTAATTCGAGGTACTGAGCTGTCAGAGCTGTGACTTCATCTTTCTGTAAGATGGAAAAGGTGAAGTATCTGAACGAAAAGATTTTTATGTTTCAATCCTCATGATATATTTGAATTTTAGGCCAGTAGACGATTATATAACAATGCAAGCAAAGTACTAGTACTGGAAAAAACTGTTTTCAATTGCTCTTCAAGGAATAGTAAAAACACGGCTAATCGTTTTGATAAATTTCCTGAGAAAGATGAATCAACACCGAATATCACTAATCCCTTTGGCATATTTCATAAATTGGACTGGAGAAAAGCATGGATAGACAAACTATTGATGGGAACCTTGCTGCAAAGAATATATGTGTTTATTCCCTTTACGTGGACTATTATGTCAAGTTAATTCCAGATTTATATCCAGATTGAAAAATCCATCCAATCTATTTAGATTTCTTGAGAGAGATTAGTTTTAGTATTAATAAAACTGAAACTATTTGTGAAGTATCCATTTTTTAGGGAGTTTCTCTATCAACTGCGAACAATATTTTTAGTAAATATAATGTGGTATTTAGCTGATATTTTGAGATGTGGTATCCACTGGCCAAGTTCTGATGTTGAATTGATGAATTTACCACTTTACATATTGAGAATATACCATGATTTCAAAGTGATACTTGATTATAATGATTTTCCAGTACAATGATCCTAATTTCTCATGCGGCATCAGAACTTATTCACATCCAGATCATAGTCTATGGCAGTTGTAAATACTTTCGTGTTGATGTTCTGTAGTAAGTTTCCATGCAAATAAAGAACATTCAAAACAATCATTTATTTCCCTAATTTCCTTCGATTTCCCCGTAGAATTTCTATCCAATTAGAAGGGAAAAGCCTTTATTTAATAAACTCCACAATACAGGGTTAATAATACATTAATTCACTGAGAGTCTTCCTATGATCTCTACGAATTTAAAGAACACACCTATAATAATCAGTTTTAGATCTTGCAACAGGTCTTTAAACGAGTGCTCCTTCCTCGGAAATTAATGAAATTTGAATTTGATA
The DNA here is from genome assembly GCA_951802165.1 of Adalia decempunctata. Lineage (NCBI taxonomy): Eukaryota > Metazoa > Arthropoda > Insecta > Coleoptera > Coccinellidae > Adalia > Adalia decempunctata. Next base: position 22,141,973 of record OX637696.1, on the reverse strand, counting down.
TTTCTGGAGTATCTTGAATCATTTTTAGACTGTTAATAGAAACATCTCATTCATCAGAAAAGTTATTATAAAAAACGAAGATAAGCGAAATCTTCATTTGATTCGAAAAATTCGAATTCTCCATTCAAACATTTTGGTGGGGATATTTATTTTCCATTGATGAAACCCTAAGAAAACAAAAATTTATAGCTTTTGATGAAGACCTTCGTGACATCTGAAATTTTCAGGATACACTCATTAGGATTAAAGCTTTCAGGTAAGAGTTGAATCATTGCGAAAAAAAAGGGAAGTGATTTTCAGGTATTTTTAACAGTTGGCCAGCATGAAGGGACTTGTCTATTCCTGTGATCTTGTTTATCAAAAACAGTTCACTTAAGACTTTAGAGTAATGAACCATTTACCTTTTTTGTATATAAAACATATTGGCGCATCCGAATTTACTTTACCAATGGAAATTCGTCCGGTGGTGTAAAAATTGAGGGGTAAAACCTTTGTGCAAATTCACTATCTTCGCCACTGGCACGTCTGATGAAACCGAGTAAAGTGCAAGAAAGTAGCTTTTATTAGTGACAATGTGTGTACAGATACACTATTCTGTAATTCAAACGATTCGTGAGATATTAGCAAAAAACTAAAAAAATATGAATTTTTGACATGCTGTATATCTGGATCAGAACAGCATTGACTGTAGAGAGCGTTCAAAAATGGTTTACATTTCAGTCCTGTATATTCAAATTTAGATCTCAATTTCTCCATTCCTGTTTTTCCTGATTCAACCAGTACAGTAATTGGACGAGTGGAGTTATGTTAGATAGTTTATTCGATATGGCATTCTTCTAATTCTTGGTTATCGTTTACAATGCCCATCTATCGATCTATCCTACGGACGGAAGTGTAGAATAAAAACGTAATAGAGTGAAATTCATTACGCATAGGAAATCAGGTGAAGAGATGAATTGAAAAAATGTTATCTCATTTGAAAGAATGTTAATTATCTATCCATCTCAATAGACGTTGATGGAATAGGAAGAAGATCATCACCATTGAACATTCACGACGTCATTTTTGCGCATCATCATACTGAAATGTGACTCAATATCAGACTTCTTCATGAGAAAATCAACTGCAAAGTTTCACTCCATTTTCTTATCAAGGAATTTGTTCTAGGGCCTAAATGTTAAATTCATATTTGAGTTCTGTAATCATTCATATTTTTCCGATATTATTTGTTAAGCATCATAGCTTCGAGAGATTGCTACTGACCAATGTTTCATGAGTTATAATTATGGTGACCATACGTCCCGATAAAATCGGGACAATCCCGATTTTTAGAGGTTTGTCCCGGCGTCCCGAATTATACAAGAACTGTCCCGATTTCCTAGAGTTTTTGTCGAAATTGAATTTTACAAGCGACGCGTTGGCCGTTCCGCTGTTTCATCCCTGATGATGATTATCTGCAACGCTAAGATCACGAGTACCGGGCAAGGGGAATACCTGTGTCTCTGAAGTTAGCACATTTTTCGCGAAAAAAAAATCGGAAATTTCTCCGTTAGTAACAATTTGTAACATAAAAATTTTCGTTTGTAACCTAACCTTTAATGACGAAATCACACCCCTAGAATGCGAAGTTAGCACCCACATTCTCGAAAATTTACGAATTTTCTATTTCATTCGTTAGTAACTCGTTAATGATTATTCGTATAACACAAAAATTTCCGTTTGTCACCTAACTCTTACTTAATTCATCAACGTAGTGTTTGTTACAAGTATTGTTCGTCGTGGCGGACACATGGAGGGGTATGTCTTTTCAGTTTTCACTCGAAATGATCTAGTACTCATTGGAATATCTGCAAACAATACAAATAGTAATTTTGGTGGGGCACAAAGAAAAGGAACAAATAATTTGTTTTGTAAACTTTCATCAAGTACCAATAAGACCATGGTTGGCATTGGCTGCATGGCTCATATAATAAATAACTGTATCAACAATGCTGCAGATTTACTTTTGGTTGATGCTGAGGTGGTAATTGTCAAATTATTCAAATATTTTCATATTTATACAGTTCGAGTTGTAGAATTGAAAGAACTTCGTCGTTATATCGATAGAATACCGTAAACTGATGTCTTATTCGAACACTCTATGGCTAAGACTTCTGTCAGCACTGGAACGAGTAATTCAAATGTTTTAACACCTTTTTTTTATTTTGCCTCACAGCCCCATACCCTTGGAGTATTGAAGTCCTAAGTGGGGAGTTTTGGCAGTGGTTTCTGCACAATATAGTTGGGGTTTCCAATGAAACTCTCAAGAAAATGGAGTGAAACAAAATATCGGCAAATGAAGTAGCGAATGAATTACCTACATGATCTTGCTCTAAAACGCACAGAAAGGAATCCTCATTTTTGCTCATGAAAATTTATAAAATTCAGAGGAAAAACTTTACCAGTGGACTGGATACTAATCCAGAAAATATTAGAAATACAGCGACCTCCTTTTACCAGCAATGCATTGATTATCTGGATCTCTACAAATCAAAGACACCTAAGACAGACTTGATTTGAAGAAAGAGATTAAGTGGGCAGAATTGGAGGAAAGCTGTACTATCTTTCGAGATAGTTGGCCCCCGCTTTCCACAGATGACCTGGTCAACGAGTTAAGTTTACTTAACTGTCCGAAAGTGTCTTATCGGAATGGAACATTGAAAAAGGACAACTGAACAGAGACGGCTAACCATTTTTAAGAACACTCGAGTGCATGATACAAATATTCCGAACCTGAGGTTATTTTTGGAGTTCGTGCTCTCTTTGCCAGGAACTAATGCTTCTGTGGAACGAGCATTTTCATTAATTTTTGGAGATCGAACAAAACCCAATTGTCGATGGAGCTATGCTAATTATTCAAATGAACTGTACTATTTCCTTCCTGGAGCAGCCTTGAGATGTAAGAGAAAATCAAGAAAAACAAAAGACACTCTTGAAAACTTTGACGTTCTCGGAAAAATATGACAGGTGTAAGAAGAAAAAACGCAGCCCTCTACTTCAGCGGATGCCGATGGATTAGAAACTCGAAAAATGTTCATACGATTTTTTCCATTCAGTTACTTCATTGTGCTAACCAACAACCGACCCACTCCAACCCCCCCCCCGTTTTTCCATATGTCCCGATTTTGACCATCAGTATTATGGTCACCGTGGTTATAATCCAACAATTCTTATTTATTCCTTGACTTTCAGGCATAAGAACAGGAAAACCATGAAAAATTGTAAACTCCTTGCAAAATACCCTTCCATTAATCTACTTATCTTGCCTTGTATCAACAAAATTTCAGTTGAATGTAATGTGTGAATTCTTCGTAGTTGATTATCTTCAGTGCAATAAAAAATTTGTTTTATATTCCATTTTTATGAGAAATGGTAATTCGACTATTTTAATATCTTCATTTGTTGAAGTGTGATCTATCAAATACTATCAGTGGATTAACGATCGAAAAACGCAAAGATGAACGACCTTCGAATATAATAGTGAGTTGTGGTGAGATACTGAAAGTGAGTGTCCAGTGATCGGCCATTATGAAAATTCCAAGAATCACTTCGAACATTATTCGGTTCCTGGAGAGAATTTTATGATCTCGACCTAAGACACCTGATAATTCAGACGATATATCATTGTGATCTCCCATTTCTATTATTAGAAATTTCAGAAAGGATCAACGACCTTGGAATAATTGAAATGAATAATTTCATGACAGTTTGATCCTTCGTTAACGCAACTTTTGTGTTTATTGATTGAGTATCTCATTACACGTAAAATGAAGCTTGACTTTCAATCACACATCTGATGTTATTATTGAATCGGAAATAACTGACAAAATCCTAATCATATCTGTCTGCTGTCATTTTCAAATTAAGGAGAAACAGGTGAATTGAATAGTTGATCTTCTTCATTACTCAACTTTCAAGAGAGCAGAAGAATCATCTTTAATCATTTATAACGAGACCTTGAGAGACTGAATATGTTCTTATATAAGTAGTGGTAGAAGTAGTTATATACAAAAAACAATTACATTTTCTCATTCGATATTTCTTCGGATTAAAATAGATGGGTGAATCTGTTCAACATTCTGAAGAAGTAGCAGAAAAGAGGGTTAATGAATCCTTCATCTCTCATGGATAAAAAAATATTCATATTCATGAGAATCCTCCAATTCCATTTCAAGAAATGGTGATGGTTATTATAGCACGAATTCCTCAAGATAACTTATGTTAATTGATAATTCATGAGTTAGACAGAGGCGATCTGAATCATTGCTGGGTAAGGAAATCTACCGAACCTTGACATATTGATGGGTACGCTAATTATTACGATGCTCTTTTTAATGTATGCAGGAGTTGATGGAGGAATTTGAGGATCTGTATTAAATTTGATCGTGATCGAAATAATCGAGACGATACACCGTAATTTCGCAACAGAGTCGGGCGCCAATTCGATCACGGATTTTTCTGCTTAATTATACCAGGAATTTCAAATGGTATAATGTGTTTAAATAGCAAGTTCACTTGATTATATCTTTTCTGACATTGAAGATTATAAAGGCGTGAAATATGAAATTCGGGTAATTCTCAGGCGAGAGAAATAAACAAAAAAGGTAGTGAATCCTTGCCCTAGTAGTATCACTGAGTTTAAATATACATAGAGACACAACCCAGTTCATTGATTTGATGCACACATTTTTGGCAGTTTACTTGCCAATTTGCCAAATTAAGTGGCGGCACATAGTAGCTACTAAAGGAACTATATTCGTCCGATCCATTTTGTCACTACTCATTTATAGAAATCTGTAGGAGATTTATTTTCCTCTAGTTCTATGAATCGTAGGCAGTGTCGGATTCGTCCAAATTCGTTACGAACGGTGTGATTCAATAATGATGAACTATTATTAGCCATGAATTTCTCCAAATAAGTGTTCTCAGGTAGAAAATGAGGGGTGAAAATGTTTCTTGGAGGGACATAAAAGAAACGTACTTAATCGATGAAAAGAATTTGTCTTTCTCGTACTCTCTTGAAAATAACTGAAAACCACATAAATACAAACGCCTTCCAGAAAATGAAGGTTAAATTGGCCAAGCATATTTTCATCAGAACTTTATATTCGGCTATGAGAACAGTCATTGCAACTGGTGAGCTGAGGTCGAGAAGTGCCAATTCAACTGCTCAGTTCATTCTGAAAATGAATGATCTTTTCGACTGCCTCAATTCGAATGGAAAATTTGAGGGAAATTATCAGCCATCATCAATACAAACTCTGACGGAATCAATTGAATTCATTAAGTCTTGGACAGTTGGGAAAAATATTCCCTATTGTTTCAACGGTTTGATACAAACCATCAGTAGCATCCTTCAATTGTGGGAGGAGGCGAAGGAAACATTTCCATATTTGATAAAAAGTCGGCTCAACCAGGACCCAATCGAGAATTCATTCTCCAGAATAAGACAGCATAGGGGTTATGATCCAAACCCCTCAGCTCGATGCTTCAGATTTGGGTTGCAGTAGGTCATGACTGGTTGTCTTGAAAAATGTTCCGATAATTCTAACTGCCAAGACGACAATGATTTCGGCCTAGGTACAATGGAGGAATCCATTGATGTGGTTTATTGGACAGATTCGACCATTCCTTCTGAGGATTTGGGCAACGGTGAGCCTCGTGAGGGTATATAAGGGATAAAGAGTTAATTGAACCCCTAAATACCCTAGAATCCAACTCAATCGCAAGTTTCTCGGGGTATTTGATGAGGAACATCGCAAAAAAAAACAAATGCGGTAAGTACGAAAAAGCACTCCTCATTGATGATTTGAATAAGCTTGGTAATGATTGGATATATATTGCAAATCGAAATCGGATACAGTCATACAGTTAAGAATTTCCTCAACCGATTACAAACATTTGACGAGGAAAGCGCTGTTGGTCATAAAGAAAATTATGGTCACAAAATCAAAAAAGATATGACTTCAAATGTATATTTTAGGAAAATAAAAAAAAATGAATTTATAGAAGATTGGAACTCTCCGTTAACTTCAGAATTTGAAAAGCACAGGATTCATTTGTTGAGACAACAGATTAGAGTGAATCTGTACAGGGGACAGAAAAAAAACCAAAGGAATCTCGACACAGGAGCATCCCGCTGTTTATAAAAAATTCAATATTTTTAAAAATTCATAGAAAATCTATTTATAAATACTTGTGTATTAGGAAAAAATTGCATGCATTTATTTTTTCATACATCAGTATTTTACATTTTTATATTCATGAAATATCAAAAATAATTGTCTTTTTATTGCATCAAAAAAATCAGGTGATGAAATACTGAACATCCCACATTTCCATATGCCGGTCCTGATCGTCATCGCATTCGGTTCCGGAAATAGTGCTTTATAGTTCAGCTACTTACCGCGAGATGCGGGAGTAAAAATGTTCGCTTCTCTGAAACACACTTATCCATCTATGAACCGGTGAAGGAACTACACAAAATTTAGCTTCAAATCGTTGAACTGGGCTGTGTATCTATGTATATTTAAACTCAATGGTAGTATCTTATATAAACGGAGAAAAATACTGAGAACTGACCGACAACTCCCAGACAAAACACTGTGAACTATGAGCAGAAATTTTGCACACCAGATTCTTTCATGACATATAGACAAGTACCAGATTTTTTGAACTTTCACCCAATAGGGGATGGAAATATGAAGTTTGGCAAAACTCGACCATGTTTTCAGTAAATATAGACGTTCGAAATTTTGTTTTTCTGATAATTTAGATATGCCAGCGTTCAATAGTAAATTGTTCAATGAGCGGTAATGTAAGTCATAACACACGCAGATGAATTTTGCAGCACGAGCCGTCAGGTGAGTGGTGTAATTCATTTTATTGTATTTTATGACCATTACCGAGAATTGAACATGATACTTTATCTTCGCCCTCTTCAGTTAAATTCGAATCAATCTGCATTCTCAAAATGGACAACAGTTGTCGAAAGCGATCTCTGTGGTCGAAAATCGAATCGATATTCACATTTTTCAAATGCAATTTTTGGATATTCAGGCCAAGAAAATGTAGAAATGGATGTCGAGAACGATACTTTGATGTTTGAAATAGAGTTCCCAAACGATTCGACTTCCTTATTCATTTCGTAAATAATTTAATTCGTCCTGTTTGTATAAGAGTGAGTTATAGGCCTGAGTTATATTATAACTCATGCTGTTCAAAATTCATACTTTTTATTTTATATACCACAAAGTTTATATATAGGATGGGCTTACTCGGTTAAGAATAAGACCGAGATTTTCTGTGCTCTGTGCGATTCTGTGGCTGTTTCAAAAATCCCACAAGCATAAACCTGCTTAGTTTTCCAAGATACCGGCCTTCAGTCGCATTGTTTTTATACGGCATAGCTCGAAGCCCTCAACAAATAGTTTCCACGTCGTCGGCCTTACGAAGTTCACCCTTACAAAGTTCATGTGATATAGACTTTTATCCAGTACAACATCTACGAAACCAAACAGAAGCAGCTACGTAACTTTTAATCTGAACAACCGTAAGTACCCTTCCTTCAGTGTTCACTTTGTGATATTTATGTTACAATTCTATCAAACGTCCATTTTTTCTTTAATTCTCGAGGCGATAAGAATTGGTACAACAGTCCATTTCTTCTCTCCAAGGAAGCTCGTGTATATTATTCACATGCCATTGATTTATGGAGACTATTACAAGTCAAAATCAGTTGAATAATAGATATTTGTATTATTCTATGGAAGTAGATAAAAGTACATGACTACGCAGCAGTGCTCTAAGTTACCCATTTTTGACAATTGAATACTTGATGAGGTTTATGGGGTTATGAATTTTGGATTGAAATCAGCTGTTTTTGAATTTAGATTTATGCAAGTTGATAGGGAATGAATATTTTCATGAAAATGCGATATCTTTCAAGTCTACAATACCTGTGAATTAATATTAAGATCTTCTGATTCAGAATGAAAATACGTGTCAATAAGATTGTTTTAAATTTTAATATATGCTAAGGAAAGAAACTCGTTGAAAATTTTTTATAATGAAGTTCTGGTTTTGGGTCGAACACTTTCGAACCTTGACAACAGAAATATTGCAAAGAAGTTTCATTTCATTTTAGACTAGCGACTCACTATCCACAAGCGTGGGTAGGATTCTACACACGCCGCCTGCGTTCAGCAAGTGCTCTGCAGAGGGCGCCTTCTCTAAGCGAACCGGTGTACCGTGGTCCATAGGCTTAAAGACGACTAGCACGCCTTTAAACCTGGTACCCTTGTTCACTTCGAGCAGGGCAACTTCAACAAGTACGACATTGGCAGGCTTCGCTCCCGTAGGAAGATCACTCGATCGGAGAACATGTCCTGCAGAATCTCAGGTGAACGACAGACTGTATGGGCTGTGGCTCCATCCTGCTGCAACCAGAAGTTCTCTTCGTCATGCCCTTTCCCATGTTCCTCAATTTTCGGCCGCAAAATCGTTGGGACGTCACAGTGACAGAAGCGTCGCGTTCCTCAAAAAAGCAAGGGCCTATGGGTAACCTCAAGAATGAGGTCTTCAAACATTGCCCTAGGATCCTTGATGACTTGAAAGAGGCAATCAAGGAGGAATTCATCCAAATTGAAACCGTTATGCTGAAGAGGATAATGGAAAACTTCCGCGAAAGACTCCACAGTTCAAATATGGGAGAACTAGTTGCCATACCCTGTATATGAAGGACAGCCATTTTTAACAAAAGTTAATAAAAATCGGTATTTGTCAGTTTGTTCACAAATGAAATACCGCATGCAGAAAGAATTTTGTTACTATTACTCATGAGAAAAATAAATTATGGATAGAAAGTTCTTTCGGACATTTTTTTGAGTTTTTTTTGGTGACATTCTTGAAAATTAATACTCGACCTTATTGGATATATCCAGTATATCCAATGATCTGACTGACGCAATAACATTTCGAATATACGACTTTATTCAAGAAAAGTGGTATTTGGTCTAGACAGATAGTTATTGTGATTAGGTGGATGCGCTAGGCATCAGAGATGTGTTAGAAATTGACTAACGTACGGGTATCAACACAATTTATGAATCTATGCCGATTTCTCTATACCTGTTGCTTTTAGAATAACTACCCTATAGGTGAACTTATTGGTTCAAATTTAAGTGCTGATTTAATAACATACGAAAAGGTGTCTAAGGACTGAACGAGAATAAATTCGCTATCACAAAAACGCCTATATCTCTTGAACCAATTGAGAAAAAATCAAAATTTGATTATAGTTAGCTTTGTTATGAACGTCAGAAACATAGATATTCCAATTCTCTGTCGCAAAATGTCAAGCGAAGTGAAAACACGAGAATTTATAGTGAAACTTTTTCAAAATAATCAAAACTGGAGCTTCAAAAGAATCGCAAAGGAGGCTTGCGTTCGTCCGGAAACGGTATCAAGAGTTGTTGAGCGCTTCAACGAAGATCTTAAAACATACAAAGTGCAGAAAGTGCCAGACAGGAACGCTGTGAAGAATCAAGAAGCGAAATCAAGAGCATAGAATTTAAAAAAAGATTTCTTGAAAAATTTTTCCTGTTGCGTGATGGACGACGAAACCTATGTCTTGGCTGATTTCTCGCAACTTCCTGGTCAGGAATTTTATACTGCACATTAGAAATGTTGACGAACAATTTCGCGTGAAGAAACAAGCAAAGTTTCCTAAAAAATTCCTGGTTTGGCAAGCAATTTGCACTTGTGGGAAAAGGACCAAATTTTTCGTTGGCCAAGGCTCTGTTGACTCGAAGATATACATCGATGAATGCTTGAAGAAGCGACTTTTACCATTTTAACGTGAGCACGACGTGTCAACAATCTTTTGGCCAGATTTAGCTTCATGCCACTACAGCAAGGCCACCAAGGAATGGTACGAAGCTAATGAGGTGGTTTCTGTCCCCAAAGAGGCCAATCCACCAAATTGCCCAGGCCAATCGAAAGATATTTTCCCTGGTAAAAAGAGAATTGAAGAAGACTACGAAATCAACGAAAACATTAGCGGAATCCAAGCAAAAGTGGAAGACAGCATCCCAGAAAGTGACTGAGAACACTATGAGAAGCATGATGGGAAGAATTCCAGAAAAAATCCATGAATTTTGTGAAAAATAGTTTTGGTTTTTTTATTGTAAAAACAGTTTTCATTAGAATTAGAAGATGATTCGAAAATTAGTTTGATTTTCGAAATCGGTCCAGTGGTTCAAAAGATATAAGCGTTTTTGTGATAGCGAATTTATTCTCGTTCAGTCCTTATTAACACCCAGCCCAAGACCCAAAAAACTCAAATTTTGCACAGAGGTGCCACGAATAATGCAGGCACACAGTAAGGCCAGATTTTTAGAAATTCAACCCCTAGGGAGGAGAAATATAAAAGTGTTAATGTACGTTCCTATTTTAAAAAATAATATTTATATCAATTTCAAAAATGTATAGTAAATCAGTAATTATACTGATTTATCCTTCATTCTATATCAACAGTTGCATCTCAAGAATCAATAGATGACCTTTTTCTAGTCTTCTGATGATTATCGAATTAGAATGAGACATGAATGAATCATTAATGACTTATATTAATATGCAACGTGTAAGAATTTCAACAATAGACTCGACTAAATGAAAGTAAAAGTGAATTTTTCATTCATTGTTTAGTTATTTATTATCGATGTATTATGTCATTGGGAACATTATCAAAGAAAAACTACTGCACTGTTTCTTGCAGTATTCCTAAGGTGTCTCTGTTCAACATGAAAACTGTGGTATGTTCCGTCATGAACGTTTGAATAAAGCTTGATTGAAATTGATGATCGAAATCTTATCGCAAACTTATTCAATCGGAGTCTATCATGGAAACCATCCAGTGATGTTTGGGGAGATTCATTTCACTTTTTAGACCTCTAAGGCAGTTTTGCTATTGAACATGATGTATCGAATTAAAAAAATGGGATTCATCCACAGCGGCAGCATTTATTCATGAACACATTAACAACATTATTTACAAACGAAAATCATCACAGAGATCTACAAAGGAAGTCTTCAGTATTTCCTTTGTGCGAAGACAGGAGCCTGGTTACTAGCAGCAAACCTCTGCTTCTCTTCTTGTTGGGGATGGGCTGCGATCCACTCCAGTGACCTTTGGATGGCTGCTGGGATTGGTGGAGGGGTTGGCAGATGGCTTCCTTGAGGTTGATATCCATTTTCATCAGCAATGTAGGTCAGTTGGATTGGAGTTCCATCTTCAGAAGTCCATTTGACTGATCCTTGAACCTGAATAGCTTCGTTTTCTGAACCGCGATTCTTGAGCTGTCCTTGTTCTTCAGCAACGATACCATTGGCAGTTTCATAGCTGAAATATTTTTATATGGTCATAGTCATGTTGATAAGTGACAATGATCAAAAACTCACCCCCATTGGTAAGCTCCTTCGGGTCCAACACCCTCATTTACGTATTTGACGATTGGAATGGGCTCCCTGGTGACCAACTGTTGGGCCAAGGCAGAGGCACAGAGTGCGGCGAAGACAACGAAAATCTGGAGAAATAAAAACACTTCGTTATATTGGCGCAACTTGAATATTAATTTTTATGTCATCCACTTATTTTCCTTGAATATTATTATCCTTTGAAAACTTTTAATAAATACTGATTCTTAAATGACGAAAGTTTTCATTCAAAATGGTGTGGTATGAACTTTTGATATCGGAGTAATTTATGATTGGTGAAAAAAGTCGGTGAAATTTATAATTTTTGTATTAATTACAGGATTCCAATGCAGTTAACCCTTTCGTAATGGACAGTATCATAATAATTTCAATTATTTACTCGATATCCACAGTTAGTAATAAAGAATGCTACTGTTACCTACCGAATTCATGTTTAATCAGTTATCAAACTTGATACTGACCCTAAAAATTCGGCAAAGATTATTTATACCGAGAAGAAACTCCCCTCCGACAGTTTTATTGTCGCCACTGTCTGATCGATGATGCTCCATCAGCCGAAATTCTTCAGATCATCTTCATTCAACTCACGTATAGGTACCGCGAATTTATCGTCGTCTGCAATCGGATCTAGTACTCTCCCATCTTTTGAATGAAAGAATGGTTCTAATTTTGTTCAACTCTCAGTGTGAGCTTGATGCTACATTTTGAGCTTGATCCAACTATATGATTTATACCATTTGTAATGTTTGTTCGTTTCTATGGATAAAAACTCTCAGCCGTATTGATGTTTTTATATCAAGTACAGTGGTGAAAGAAAACTCTCACCTCATCGGAGTTAATCTTGAAAAAGAGGGTGATGAAAAAAAAGGTGGTTTTTGGGTATTTTCGTGAAGTTCAAAGATCATTTGATGACTGAATCACCCTGTATCCTTTGAAGTCCATGATGATATGTTCTAAAAAAATTAAACAAACACCTTGAATCAACCCATAAATACAGGGTGTCCGCTTAACCTTCCTTGCGAATAGTTTCTATAATAATGGATCACCCAGTTTAAATTCTGGATATTACAGACTTTTTCGATGTAACAACAACATATCTAGTGTAATAGTTCATTTTGTGAACGTTCTCGCTCTGAAACTGACATATTTTATACTTTCAAAATCGGGCATGCATTCAATTATGGATAACCCTGTATTCGTAACGATTTTCGGTCATATTCCTCTATATGGTTGCTCCCTTGGGATGGAATGAAATGATTCTATAGAAAAATTGAAGTTCATTCGATTCTGTTCCGAGATACGAGCGTAGTAAAAGTGGGTAATTCTCAACTTCAACTGTATCTCAAAAACTAGTCATAGGATTGAGTTTGACACTTTTGATTAGTAGGTTGAGTACTACACTATACCAAAATTTTAGAACATTTGACGGAACGCCATTTGCCATAGAAAAAGCGCGGGGTCCTTTGATAAAAAATCTTTGTCTGTTACTCTTTGCCTTATGCAGAATGCTCACAAAAGGAAAAATGAAAAAAATTTAAATTGATTGATTATTAATTTATGATTAATTCTAATTCGAGGGCGTAGATTGAGAATATGCAATCAGATATTTTTTATAAAATATGATTTTCGAGTGATAACCATCAAAAAACGACTAAATTTTCGGAAATTTTCCACAAAAAATTGAAAATTTCCTGAAGTATCAAACCTAAGGACGAACTGATTACAGATTCGTAATCTACGACCTCGAATTAGTGAATACAGTAACTTTGGTGGCTATCTGAAAAAATGATATTTCGGCAAAATTTCCATATGTTCGAAAATTTCGCATATTTTTAGAAATTTTTCTCGGGTCACTATCAAAGTTGCTGAATTTAATGATTCGAGGGCGTAGATTAAGAATATGCAATCAGATATTTTTGATAAAATATGATTTTCGAGTGATAACCATGAAAAAATGACTGAATTTACGGATATGTTTCAGAAAAAGTAGAAAATTTCCTGAAGTATCAAACCTAGAAAAGAACTAATTACATCAGATTCGTAATCTACCACCTCGAATTAGTGAATACGCTATCTTTGGTGGCTATCTGACAGAATGATATTTCGGCAAAATTTTCATATGTTGGAGAATTTCGCGTATTTTTAGAAAAAAAAATTTCTCGGATAACCACCAAAGTTGCTGAATTTACTAATTCGAGGGCGTAGATTAATAATATGGTTGCTATGATGAGAAAATTATATTTCGGCAGATTTTAATATCGAGCCCGAGCTATTGAAAAAGGAATTGGAACTATGATATTTTTTCAGGTTTTCACGAAAGAAATCTCATGTTGTGTCTGTTTCTCCACTAGATGGCGCCATAGTATAACGAATTTTAGTGACGTGTACTAGTTTTATTTCTAAAGACCCTAGTTTTATCGATTTGTTGTAGAAGTCGAGTTTTCTTGTTCTGAGAAGGCCACATGAGGTCGACTCTTGGATGAGCATCTACTCTCTCTATCATTCAGGAATGTACCTATATCTGTTCAAAATTCATACTTTTTATATTATATACCACAAAGTTTATATATAGGATGGGCTTACTCGGTTGAGAATAAGACCGAGATTTTCTGTGCTCTATGCGATTCTATGGCTGTTACAAAAATCCTACAAGCATATACCTGCTCAGTTCAACAAGACACCTGCCTTCAGTCGCATTGTTTTTACACGGCTTAGCTCGAAGCCCTTAACAAATACTCTCCACGTCGTCGGCCTTTAGTTCGCCATCCTCACAAAGTGAATTCTTGTGTGATAAGAAACTTTTACCCTGCTCAACACCACATGAAACCAGACAGAAGCAGATAGAAGCAGATACGTAACTTTTAGTCTGAAAAACCGTAAGTACCATTCCTTCAGTATTTGCTTTGTGGTATTTATGTTTCAATTCTATCAAACACCCATTTTATCTTTAATTCTCGAGGCGATGAGAATTGGTACAACAGTCCATTTCTTCTCGCCAAGAGAGCTCGTGTATATTATTCAATATCGATCATTTGTTATGTATCTGATCACAGATATTTGTCATTTCGTTCAATTGAGTATTATATTTCGCAATTTATCGATGCAAACTTATTTCGGAATGATTCAATTTTTGAAATCTACACTGGGAGAATCCGTTGAATAGATAGATAAATACCGGTCAAATGAATTGAATATTGTTAAAAATCGACCTCTCTGTGAGAATTTTCCTCCTTTCTGGTATCAAAAGGAAATATGAATTTTTTCTGAAGATCGAAGTGGAGGAAGATTGTGTTCTTAATAAAATGGTCACTTTTTTTCCCGGTGAGCATATTTCATCAGTCCTCAGGTGTGCAAAGTGCAATTTAATCGGAAGCTAGAAGTTGGTTCTGTAGAAAAGAGTGTCCGATTATCTAGATCCACCTTGCCATGGAAATCATCCAGTGATGTTTGGGGGGAGATTCATTTGACTTCTAGACGCCCTGCATGGGGCTTTTTTGATATTGAACATGAGCTGGTAAAGCTCATGTTGGATTCTGAATATTCCGGAGTCAAGGTAAACGGAGTTATATACCGAATTAAAAACTGGGATTCATTCACAGCTGCAGCATTTATTCATGAACACATTAACAACATTATTTACAAACGAATATCCACACAGAGATCTCAAGAAAGTCTTCAGTATTTCCTTTGTGCCAAGACAGGAACTTGGTTGCTAGCAGCAAATCTCTGCTTTTCTTCTGGTTGAGGATGGGCTGCGATCCAATCCAGAGACCTTTGGATGGCTACTGGGATTGATGGAGGAGTAGGCAGATGGCTTCCTTGAGGCTGATATCCATTTTCATCAGCAATGTAGGTCAGTTGGATTGGAGTTCCATCTTCAGAAGTCCATTTGACTGATCCTTGAACCTGAATAGCTTCGTTTTCTGAACCGCGATTCTTGAGCTGACCTTGTTCTTCAGCAACGATACCATTGGCAGTTTCATAGCTGAAATATTTTTATATGGTCATAATCATGTCGATAAGTGACGATAGTCAAAAACTCACCCCCATTGGTAAGCTCCTTCGGGTCCAACACCTTCATTTACGTATTTGACGATTTGAATAGGCTCCTTGTTGACCAACTGTTGGGCATAGGAAGAGGCACAGAGTGCGGCAAAGACAACGAAAATCTGGAGAAAACAATTCCATTGGTATTCAAGATTGAAGAATGAGCACCCGAATATTTCTCTGTATAACATCAACCAATTTTTCCTGAGAATCTTCAGCAAAGACAACAACAATTTGGAGGATTAAAGAAATTTTTGGTCTCTACAGAGGCATATGAGTGTGAATGAAAATAGTTGAAGAGCTTGGTTCCTATTCGAATTCTTCAATGGTCCCAGTACAAACCCATAACTTCTTCCGAATATTCTGCCACATACATTTATAGATATTATGTGCACAAAATTGGCCTGAGATATGACATGAATTCTATAATTATTGATTCCAATGCACGAAATTTTGTTTTAATTGATTTGATCACAAAAGCTAAATGAAATACTCCATTTGCAAAGTACTGAACATTAATGATTGTTGTTACCTACCGATTTCATGTTGAATAAGTTATCAAACTTGTTACTGACCCTAAAATTTCGGCAGACATCATTTATACCAAAAAGAAACTCCCCTCCGACAGTTTTATTGTCGCTTACATCTGATCGATGACACTACAGCCGGAATTCTTCAAATCTTCTTCATTCAACTCTCGAAAGGTACCGCGAAATAATCATCGTCTGCAATCACTATTTGATCGTTCGATTAAAAGAACGGTTCACCATTCTAAATTCTCTTCAACTCGGATAATGTGCTTGGTGCTATCTATATTCTGAGTGGAACAATTCAACTTTATAATTTCTGCAGTTTATTATGTTAGTTTGTTCGTTTGTAGGCAGAGATTTTCGAATTCCTCTACTCTTTTGTTATGAACTATAGGTACGAATAGACAAAAACTGAATAGGTAGGTACTGAATTTGTGTCTGACACTTCACACTTGAAGATTTCAAAAATAATACAAAGCTGAATTAATCATGTATGAGAAGTAATGAAAGACCTAAGCATTCTGCAACTCTCCCAATCCAACTCCCTATTATAGGGGTTGTAGTGCTGTCAATAAAATTGTTTAGGCTAAGGAAATTCCTAAAATCCTATAAAGTTGAAATTAGACTATCCCACTAACAACGGAAGCAATCTGATATTCAGACCATCTGATATTCATACCCTCTTACCGCTAATATGTGGTGGTGTGGATAAAATTATTCATCTACACGTACTTCCAAAAATATATTAAATAGGCAGGCTAGTATTACCACAGAAACAACGAAATAACTTTATTTTTAATCTCCCTCCCTGTATATTCTATTTTTTTATCAAATGCATAATTAAAAGAAAACAATATAGATTGAATACTAATGGCCTCTAACCTTTATTGTACCGAATCTGCATCCTTATTAAATGTGCTATCGATATTTTTTTTTAATTCGAAGCAATATTAATGAGTTCCAGTTAATTTTGAATTGATCACAAATTTTCAGTATGCAATGAAAAAAAACAATACATGACGAGACGCAATAACTAGATAAACCAAGAAAAGTAAAAATAGGAAATCCTACAAAACAAATGAAATGCCGTCAAAAATATATTTTTGGGGAAGGTGGCCAAGACTAATATACTAAAGACATGCACAGTTATCAGATCTCATGAAGAGCCAAAACTTCTACCTCGAAAGCATCTTAAAATGCATCTCCGAAGCTGACAGTTGCCCACAAAAATCGTCAACATCGTGTCATTGGAAAATCAGGTGTTTTGTTGTTGAAATACTGGGAAGATGAGGTTTCAGAATTTACGAACTTGGCCGAGGCATTTGTACTTTGAAAATTTTTATTTTCTAGGTATTTTCTTCCGAAATAAGTGAGGAAAACCATCAGTGTTTGAGGAATTCACGTTAGTAACGAATATGAAAATGCTTTCAGAAGCTCTCAACCTTTTTATTGCCTTCATAGATCTATCTATTATTGCCATTTACTATTGATAAGATATGTTGGATTATATTTGAGATTTATTGATAATGGAGTTAATAAAAAACATGAAAATCATTGTTTTTTTTTTAAGAACCTGAAATGGGTTTCATACAGAACCCAGAGTTTATCGAGAGAATAGGTAATAGTGCTAATATATTAGCACTATTACCTATTCTCTCTACCAGGTGATTCCGAATAATCTGCATACAGGTTACTATGTCTATAGAAAGAGGTAGGTACTAAGCTTAAGAATCAAAAAATAGGTAATAGTGCTAATATATTAGCACTATTACCTATTCTCTCTACCAGGTGATTCCGAATAATCTGCATACAGGTTACTATGTCTATAGAAAGAGGTAGGTACTAAGCTTAAGAATCAAAAAATAGGTAATAGTGCTAATATATTAGCACTATTACCTATTCTCTCTACCAGGTGATTCCGAATAATCTGCATACAGGTTACTATGTCTATAGAAAGAGGTAGGTACTAAGCTTAAGAATCAAAAAAGAAACAATTACCTCGAAATTCCAGAACGTTCAATTGACACGAAAAAAATTACAGTAGAGCTTGGCCCACTTTTTTTGACCCCCACTACTTTTAGGGAATTATTCAATGTGAAGGGTTCTTCTAAATTGCGGGTAGAAACGAAAAAAGGCGATTCCTTGAATAATTTCAAGAAAAAAGTCCCATGAACAGGCCGAAAACGTTTTCGATAATACAGGGTGATGTTACGAAACTAACAATGCATTCACCACAGATTACTAAATGGATTTTCACGACAATTTTGATTTTTCGAAACTACAAGACAACATAGAGTTTGATATAACAACAAAGCTTCTTTTTATAATTTTCCTAACAGTGGCTCACCAAAAAAAAAATTCCAGAGTAAAATAGGGGATAGTGTTCCAGATAAAATATAACCCATTGGATTTGCAACCGGAATTGGCATGGTGTAAACTCTTAGTTGTAGATTCTATAAAAAAAAACTGAAAAATTCCATATCTCGAAAACGAAAAGTCTGTGGCTTCTATGGGATTTTTTTCCTTAAGAGTCTTTAGCCTTCAAAATAGGAAACGTATACCGCCAGATGGCAGTTCAGTGCATTAATTTTTATTTATTGGATTATTCAACTCAATAGAACAAATGTTGGGGCGCAGGGAATATAACAAGAAATCCTACCCTTAACTAGATCTCACACTGGCTGTATAACACTCTCTCTTTCCTTCACCAGTCATCTGGGAGGAGATACCTGCGGGGCGTATCAATTCAGAAATTCAATTCCATGTCAAAATCCATAATTGTAAGAAATAATTAATTTTCACTAATCGACGGCTAAAACAATCCTTAGTATATTGCCTTTGAAAAAAATGGATATTTATCATTTCGAATAAAAAAATTCAAGGAAATAAATTTCGCGAAAACAACACATTATTGTAATATTATTTACAACAAAACGATAGATTCTGAAAGAAAAATGAGATAGACGTTTGATTAACTAAATGATAGACTTCAATACTGCAATGAAAAAACACAAAAATATTTGTTCGTTTTGATGGTGGAAATGTTACAAAAGAACAAAAAATGATGGGGAATATCGTTTTCATTCATTCAATACTTATAAATTTTTTTTTTATTATTTTCATCCTTACACACTCATACATCCCTTCATCAATCAGAAAAAAATAAATCGTTTCTGACTCCCTTTTTTTCAGGGACGTAGACCCTTAACATTACGCAAGGAATCTCCCCTCTTCGTTTGTATCTACAATTAAAGAAGACCCTGTATAATAAAAATACAGGGTGCGCTAACTAGTTCTCCCCCTTCTGAAGGAGCTTTAAAAAAATACGAAAAAAGATATTGGAAAAGTTTTTTTTTTATTTTCAAAGCCTACATACTCAATAATTTCATCCAAATGACGACCTCGGTCTTCACCATAGAGTTTTCAATTTGGATGATTTCTTTCTTGATTGCCTCTTTCAAGTCATCGAGGGTCCTAGGGCGATGTTTGAAGACCTCGTTTGAAGAGGAATATGGGAAAGAGCACGACACAGAGAACTTCTGGTTCCAGCAGGATGGAGCCACAACCCAAACAGCCCGTCGTGCACGTGAGATTCTGCAGGGCACGTTCTCCAATCGAGTGACACCTCTATGGGAGTTCATTTCGTTCCCTCCGCGCTCCCACGATTTCAGTCCCTGTGCTTTCTTCCTGTGGTCCATAATACTCTTATATCGAAGTCTCCCTAATCTTTCATCCGGTATTTGAGGAGTTATTGAAAGGACACACATGAAAATGTACAAGCTTATGACAACAATACTACACAATCAGAAAAACAAGATAAAATTCAGCACAAACATTTATTATTAAAATACAAAATAACATTATATACAAGGAATATGATGACAACATTTGGAATAAAACAACCTAGTATTTTCTTTGAAGAGGCCTGAAGTTTCCTAGAGGACTCTGCTTGTAGATTGGTTCTTGGTTGCTGGCAGCACCTCTCTGTTTCTCTTCTGGCTCAGGGTTTGCTGCGATCCATTCCAAAGCCTTCTGGATCGCTGGTGGGATTGGTGGGGGAGTTGGGAGATGGTCTCCTTGAGGTTGGAAACCATTTTCGTCAGCGATGTAGGTCAGCTGGATAGGGGTTCCGTCGTCTGAGGTCCATTTGGCTGATCCCTGAACTTGGAGGGCTTCGTTTTCTGATCCAGCGTTTTTGAGTTGACCCTGTTCTTCTGCTACTATTCCATTGCCAGTTTCAAAGCTGTAATATTTTTAAGAGGTCGTTATTTTTTGAGAGATGTCTAGCAAGAGATGATATCTGATGGAAATAGTGGAAATATTTCCATTCAGACAGGTTTTCATTGATTCCTTTATGTTTTCCATAATTTTATATAGTGATATAGTATTTGATTGATGATGATTTGCGTTCGACCAGAAAATATTTCGTTATTAAATTTCAGGAATGAAAATGTGATAGTTTTGGAAATATTTGCTGAACTAGTCTGAAAGTCCATAGGATATGTGTTTTATTTTGAGTTTAAGTTTTCAGGAAGTGAATTCAGGATACTAACCTCCATTGATAAGAACCGTCTGGTCCAACTCCTTCATTGTCGTATCTTACGATTGGGATAGGTTCTTTGGTTGCAGCTTGTTGAGCATAACAGCTAGCACAAAGTGCAGCAATGATAACGAAGACCTGTAAATTAATATTCCATTGAAAAGTTCTGTGTGTTATGGATATGAGTAAGCTCAATCTTCAGTAGCTAGTGATTGGTGAATAATAAGGTATTTAGATGGTTTCATCTTTTTTTTAAGATTATTCGGCAGAAGGTAGTTTCGAACATCATTTTTATGCAAAATGAGAAACTTATCCCAATTGAATTATGTGAAATATATTTAATCAACTAATTAACGCTATGAGAAGGATACAAACTGAAAACCTTGTAGCTAAAGAGCCTTTAGCTTCTGAGGGATCTCCTCGGGAGACCTTGAATTTATCAGTAGGTATAATTATGAATCATTCACATTTGGAAAAAAATCTTATTGGAAAGAAATTAGTGACTGTACTTTGTGAGCAGCATAATCTTTGAGTATCATTTCATTACAATTTTTTATTATATGAGTTCAGTGGGTCAAAATTTTACCACAAAAATGTTATTCAATTATTTCCCAAGAACATTGGAGTCATTTTCGCTTCTTGAGGCTTTTCTGTTGAATTACAGTAAAGTTAGAAGCTCATAATGGTTTTTTGTGAAAACGATTCTCGGATAAAGAATTGAATGCGAAAAAACTTGTTTGGAAAAGTAGCCATTTGGAAATTATCGAAAAGAATATAATAATCCAACTGTAAGATGATGAAAACTAAATAAATCATTAATTTTCGTGTTTCTTGATTCAGATCACCGCGATAATAAAAATATTCACGAGGCATCGACAAAATTGTTTTTCGAAAATACAATAATTTCACACAGTCACTTCGATTTTGGAAAATTCACTGATTACAACTCCTTCGGTACTCGTATATCCACAAATGAACCGATTCAATAACCGCAGCACTATGATTACCTACCGATTTCATGTTTAATCAATATCAAACTCTTTACTAACCCTAAGAAATCACCAAACACCATTTATACCAAAAGATTCTCCCCTCTGCCATCTTTATTGTTGCCATCATCTGTGTACCTACTATTGTTAAGAGGTTTCAAGTCTTGATTACATACAGCATATGAGTGTATGAACTTTAGAACAAATTGTGAAATGGGCAATGTTATTTGGCGACCTATTGACTTTTATTTTAGTTTATTCGAAGAATCAGAGGTGTAAGGAGTTGGGAGACGTCTTGTGAAGAATCGTAATTATTCAATGTTGATTTTACACGTGATGATGTTACTGAATCAGTTCCTTGTGGATCAGTAGAATAGTGTCGGTATTGAATTGAAGTATACAAGACAGTAGAATTAATATAACCCTTTTTCTTTCAAGAATAATATCGAAATATTAAATATGAGTGCCATCAAAATCGGGCGAAATTTTCTATTTTTTCTGAACAATTCAAATCAGATAATTTTCAGAAATGGAAACCCTTTGGTCGATTCTACCAATTTACTAACAATCGGTGCTTATCGAAAGAAGGTACCCTGAAAATTTCAAGACAATATTGATTCTGTTGAAAGTTATCATCAATCTCAAAACCATCTCTGAAATTCATTATTTGATTGGAGATCCTTCAACAGTGTTAAGATAAATCTTCCTTTTTCTTCCTCGATTACTCAGGTTCAAATATTGTTTATCAAACATTGAAAAATCCTTACACAGGATGAAATTTTTGCGAAAGACAAAGACAACCCAAATTTTTGGAGCCAGACCTGGATTTTCGAAATTATGAACAAATTGGTCTCTGAAGGTTCATCAACACAATATTCCTTGAAAATTCCTATTGATTCAATGTAACCGTTCAAAAGTTATGACAGATTGAAATTTCCGGTGAAAACCAAAGATCACCCTTTGTAAAACGAATGCAATGGAGAAGACACTTGAATGGTCATTTAATATTCATCTTAGTAGCCTCTATACGTGATAAGAATATTCAGAATTCCTTGTGATTCTTCCTGTAAAATGTCTAATGCCTAAAAATGAAATTTCAAGAAAAAAAATACATAAATACCTACAACAAATTTCTGCCTAGAAGGATTTTGTTTTTTTGGAAAAAGCCTCTTGATTATTTATCATGATTTGAAAAGGAACATCCCAGATTTTGTTTTTTTTTTCACTGATAGAGAATCTTCTAATGATATGCAGAAAACTTATTTTGTGAAATCATCAGATATGCAGAGCTAAACTGCTTTAGTGCTTTGGTAGAGCAAGACATGTCCTTAAGTCTTCATATAGAGGGTTTCCCAATGAGTAGTTACAAAAAACCTTGAAAGGTTCCTGGAATTGGAGGAACTTAAATGTTTAGTACATGAACTGGAAAATATGAATCTATCTACAAGGCGGATGAATAAGCGCTCATAAGCGTCTGACCTCAAGTCGGTTGTTTTTGTTATCTGTGATAATATTTCATGTCATATACCATTCAGTATTTTGAAGTGAATTATTCTGAGAATGAGTATTGAATGCAACCAGAGTCCTCTTATTCTTGGATTCTTATAATGTGGGAATATTTCTTTGCGAGATGATAAAATAACGGAGGAAACACTTATCCTTGACGATGTCTTCATCACACTTACTGAAGATTTAGTTCATTATCATTGTACACATACCACTAGGAGCTGCAATCACAATTGTAAGGATACATCAATAAAGTTGAGAATATCACTTCGAGTAATCTGACCATAAAGAGTTGTTTCCACATCCACACCAGAACAATTGATACCTATTGATTACCTGGCTATTCATGAAATTCAATACTCCTACGAAATATATCTACAATAAAAATTATGTCGTTTTTATTGACATCAACACATAATACATATTACTAAACTTTTTCATTGAGTTTTTTTAAATATTGTTTCATTTGACGCTTTCTTGGGTTCATTATAGAGGCTCTATGATTTTAATTCAAGGGATTCCATTCGCTTTTCATATCGGGTGTTTTATTTTAGAGTGATATAGGGATAACTGTGATTCGATAGAAAGGAGATGCCATGTTGTTTCGATATTTCTGTTCAGTGAGCTTTGGCGAATTATCATTAAAAGACTCACGCCGCAACAACGTTCACAGGTTGTTGAAATTTATTTTCAAAATCAGTGTTCTATTCGCCAAACTTATAGAGCATGGCTTACTTTACATAATCGTCCATCAGAGCAGCTTATTCGTCGAAGTATCCATAGATTTCGGACAACATTTTTTCTACTCGATGCAACAACATTAAGAAAAAGAACTGGACGTACAGATGAAAATATAGCTGGTGTAAGTGATAGTGACGATAGTGTTAATGAAGATCCAGATTTGTATATTCGTCGACGTTCACAAAATGTTGCACTCTGTGCATCCACCACGTGGAAAATGCTGCGGAAATATCTTGACCTACACCCATTCAAGATCCAACTGGTTCAAGAACTAAAGCCATAACAAGCGTCGTTTGTTTGCTGATTGGGCCCTAGAACAGCTCGAAGTTGATCCACTTTTTATCAAAGAATAGTGTTTAGTGATGAAATCCATTTCTGGTTAAACGGCTACATAAACAAGGGAAATTGACGTGAAAACCATCTTCAAGAAGTTCTGCAGGTTCCATTGCATCCTGAAAAATGAAAAATGCAATGGGTGGTGTGCTTTACACGCTGGAGGCATCATCGGTCCATATTTCTTTAAAAACGATACTGGAGCTAATGTTACAGTGACAGGTGCTCGAAACAGATCGATGATCAATGACTATTTGTTTCAAAATTTGAATGGTATCGACCCAGAAGTGTTCCAACAAGATGGTGCTACACCTCATGCTGCTACCGTAACAAGTGATTTATTGAAAGAAAGATTTCGCGATAACATTATTGCGACAAATGGTCCAATTGAACCAATTAATTTATTGGTCTGATTGAATGCGTTTCCACAGAACTAGTCGTGGTGGACATATGCAGGAAATTATTTTTTGTACAACTGCCATTAAAAGTGACACTTTTAATGACAGCAAACAATGTTAAGAGTGATTGTTTACGTGAAAGCGTGTTAAAAATATTTTTAACATTAGTGTTAAAAATATTTTTAGCACTCCATTTTCTCATGATGTAATCAGATGAAAAAAATTCAGCAATTGCAAATTTTTATTATCAATATTTAACAATCATTACTTATGAACCTTATTATTAATCGTAAAACTGGAACAATTACTAACATTAATGCCCTGTGACGTTAGGGAGCTTCGCAACACATCATTAGAATCCTCGGCACCATCAGTACTTGTTGAAACCGGAAGTACAATATTGGATGATGATGATCCAAAATCTGTTGAGGTTGGGAGAATTTTTTCAGCAATGACATTTCTATATGCAATGGAATGATCAACATAGCTCTCGGCTACCGTGGTAGACTTCCATCCACCATGTTTTTTTATATCCGTAATATTTGCTCCTGATTCTGCTAGCAATGAACCGGAGGATCTTCGAAAACAGTGTACTGAAAACTGCTTTGGTTCTGGCAGTTTGAGGAATTCGGCAACAATAGATGGAATTTTCCGAAATGTATTGATACCAACTGGATTGGCAGTGCATTTATTATTGATGTATTTCAGGAAAAAACGACGATGTGTGATGACAGAGGCGCGCAGTGCAAAGTACTTATAAAAATAGTCAACCTACTTCCCAATAATACTGAAAGAACGACTGACTTTCGTTTTTGTGCTTGGAAGTTGTATAACCAATGATTTATTTGTTATTTCGATGTCTTCCACTGATAAATTACACAATTCTTCACGCCGACAGGCCCCAAATAATCCGAAAATAGTTGCAACCTTAACCATCAATTATTTCTCATCTGGTGCCTCTTTTATAAACTTTTCAATTTTTTCACGAGTGAGAATTTTCGATTTTTTGGGACGATATCCTTCACTTTTCCGTTTTAAATATGCTATTATCTTAAACTATTTACTAACATCCTTACATCCACACCATTTTTAATAAGGGCCCTTGACTTTATCATTGAAAATTTGCTCCACAAAGTTGATGAACTCCATATTTTTGATTTTTCTTTTAAGTATGCCAGGAAAACAGGTTCACTGAAGTTCCCTTCCACATTTTTCAATTTACACCAGGCCAGGAAATTGTTATATGCAATATCGTATTGCTGAACAGATTTTTTAAGTAGGAGTTCCAGATTTGCTCTTCTTGCAAACTTTTTAATATCCACAGGAACAACCAAATCGTCCCTTTTATTAATAATTGGACCCTCGACAAACATATTAAGCAGATAAAAACCCAAGACGAAAATTGGAAAGGAACGAAATTCAAATGACAGCGTCTTTTCTCATTTGTTAGTAATCATAACGTTGGCAACGTTTGCCATTCACAACAACCTTTTGATTATTTGAATATTAAAATGCATTTTGAAGTTTATTGTCATTGTAAATTCGCCCATTTCATTATCAAAATAGGGCAGTTGTACAAAAAACATTGTATGGTATTTGTGTTAAAAGTGATTCTATTTTGTTCGTGAAATTGTTCAATCATTTCACAAACTTTTTCATTCACAAAATAAAACGTCACTTTCAACACTCATATCATGAAAAACTATTTAATACTTAAATGTCATAAAATTATCTTTCAAATAAAAAATTCGGCTTCAATCTTGATCCAAATGTGTTTTATTTCAATTCAAAGTTCTATCACACTAAAAAACACCCGATATATACAGGGTGGCCCACATAAAAGAGTTCCGCTGGATATTTCAGTAAGCATGAGTTTTTTTTGGAAGACGACGAGAAAGCTTAGGTTTTATCTGAACGACATCTTTTTATTGCAGATTATTGAGTGTACGATCCACTAGCGGATCTAGGGAGTTTTTCAAAGGGGAACGAACCATAGAAATTTTCACCCAAGGGTACAGAGTGAGCCAAATTAGACATTTGCAAGTAAAGTCCTATTTATAAACTAGATAAACGAAAACGATGTCAATGCCTCGTCGTTTTAGTGTTAGATGCTGTTTTTCATTAATGTGAATTTCGTAAGCATTCTTTTAGACTCATTCTTGGGGCAGTTCTGGAAATAATAGAGAAACTCTCAATAATGCAATTCCAGAACTCAGAACCTCAATTTGTTCAAGTAGGAATGTTGTAAAATCCTCTTGCAGACTAGTATAGATAAGTTTCAATTAAAAACGAATACCTGCAGGTAATCTGGAATGTTGAGAATATAAAATCACAAGATGGAAATGTTTTCCGGAAGTTGAAACATAACCTTATCCTTCACAAGCTAAATATTGAAGAATCGTGAATATTTATCCAGACGAAAAAACAGAATTGAGCAGGGTTCAATGCAATTCATGAAGATGCTTCAGGTTGAATTCTGAATCCTCAATCAACAAATCCAAGAAGACAGCAAGGACTTAAGCATCTGCATTCTTCAAGGTTAGCATATATTACATAAACAAATATGATTTATTCGATATTCTTCTTCATCGCGATGAAATATTGGATAACCCTCAATTAGCAAGTATGTAGTCACATTCAACTGAATTGTTGCTTGCCGAATTTGCTTGTTAGAAATGCCGTTGTGTAACTGGTCTCATTACTCTATTGGATAGAATAGATTTATTCAGCTATTTAGTAAAAGGTTAATGAACTGAAAACTTTGGAAGTGTCGGAGACTGACATTTCTTCTTTAGTTCATATATAAATCTTATGTTGTCATCTTCAAACACAGTCATCAGCGTCCAACGATAACGTTATGGGGGAGTCTGAATTATTAATGCAATTATTCTCTTATAGAGCGAATAAAGGATGTTAAATACCAGAGAGTTAGTGATTTGTATGCATTCATGTCGCAAAAATATGCTTTCAGTTAAGATGGACTTCGATGGCCCGTATCCTAGACAGCGGCGTAGCTACGTGGGTGCAAGGGTGTGCAGTGCACCAGGGCCCCTGACCTCAGGGGGCCCCCAAGCGCTGAACATCAAATCGCGTTTGAACTTAAAAAAAAATTCAAACTTTGATTTTTCTCTGTGATCTATTATGTAAATACATTGTTTTTATTATATTCAGTTGTTGAAAAATGTTTTTTCCGAAATATCATCAAATCTAGGGATGTATTGCCAAAATTCACTGGTGAATCGGACACCTATCTAAAAAAAACTAAATCCGACTAGATGGTCCAGTAGGGTTAACATAATTTCGGCATCAAATTTCATTTTTTTCATATCATTCGTGTATTAGCTGAAATAGAAGAATAAATCCATGCAAATAAGAGCAAAAACAAGCAGAAATTTAAAAAAATGTTGAATTTTGAATTTATTTTCCTCGGTGATTTGATGCACCGCATTCTCCATGATATCAATTAAGCATCTGAAATATTACAAAAATGCGATGTCAGTTTGAACGACGTATGCAGAGCTTTAGAAGAGACGAATACAAAGAAAAAAATTTATTGGAGTGACTTCGAGTCCTTCAAGTGCAAGGCTAGAGAAAATGTCATAGCATATGGCAAAGATCCCTATTTCGAAGAAAAGAGACGAAAAAAAGATAAAAAATATTTCGATGAATTAGCTTCCGATCACCGATTTCGAAGCAGGGGAGAATTTTCCGAAATAAATATTTTCAATAGAGTACCTACTCGATACAATAATTTCTCAATTTTAGAAGTCGCCTTTTTATATTTCGGTTGCAGTTTTCAACAAACTGCCGAATCATTGGAAACTATTAAGTTTCATTAAATTTAAAAGAGAATTGAAGGCGCTCCTTGTATCAAAAGCGTATTATTCGCTCTCAGAGTTTTTCTGCGACACAAACCTATCTGTGATATGAGTATAGTTGGCTCTAGACTGTAAGTTCATTTTATGTCCATATTTATTTTAATAATGTGTTATTTATGCTGAAAATTGACGAGTACACGCTATTGTATTAAGCCTGGAGTACAATAAAGATTTGATTGATTGATTGAATTCAAATTTCGGGTGTATGACTGCAGTCAACAAAATTTTGAATTTTCACCATCATTTCTACTAGATATAGGTAGACGAAAAAACTGTAATTCAAAGCTTCGACCAATTTCATTGTAAATATTGCGATATGAAAGAGACCAACTTTTAAATTCAAGTTCTCAATATTTATCACCTATTTCCACCTGAATTGAATAAGGCATGGACAATTCATGAATTTTATATGAAAATAATAAGGAAATACGGAATGCTGGAATGCGATCTAACAGAAGTATTTACAGCAATATTACTGTTCCATACAATCTTCCTGTCACATCTGTAGAAGCTGAAAGATCTTTCAGCAAATTAAGAATAATATAAAATTATTTGCGGAACACTATGAGCCAAGCTCAACGGGGACATTTATGGCTTGTACCTATCAATTGAAAATGAAGCTGCATCAAGTCTAGATTTGAGTGAAGTCCTTGAATCTTTCGCAAAGAGTAGGTCTAGAAAGAGGTTGTAAAAATATTTTTTCCCAGAGAATAAATGACTTCAAATCTAGACTTTACCTCTTGGTTCGAATCCCCAATAATTAATTTGAATTCATTCCTCGAATAATTTATTCTTATTGTGATTTCACCAAATAGTCTAACGTATCAATCAAAAAATGAGGCTAGAAGGTCATAGTGACAATGACAATTTTTTGGTGAATATTTGTACATATACTAAATATCTATAAAAAATGTTTTTAAAGCCCTTTTTTTCATCCACATTAATATAATGAATTTAATATACCTACTCAAATACATAAATAACAACATAATTTATTCAAGTACACTCCTCAACTTATACGGGGAGACAGAGTTTTTGCTGGGGTTTTTATCTGTGCTCTTGCATCATACGCAGAACTGTATGGTGCCCCGTTTGACATTCCTCTGCTAATACTGAGATTAGGAGCGGGGAATGGATCAATATGTTTGTTTGAATGATCTGTTCCTTGTTGCCTTTTCGAGACACATGCTATATTTGGAATCAAATCTGTACAGCTCCATTTCATAAGAATATATATATATATATAACTGTACCTTCAGTAAGTAACTTTGCTTCTTCGAAGTATTTATATTTTGACTCGAAAACAATTCATCAAGGGGCCCCTCTTCGATTTTTGCACCAGGGCCCCGGACTATCTAGCTACGCCACTGATCCTAGATGCATAGAACTCCTGGTGTTGACACTGATTGATTTTGCCTAAGACTTTCTTGTCGAATGAAAATAAACCGCGAAATATTGCGGATAATTCCGGAACTAGGAATACACTACCTTGTAATGCTGATTTTTTTACTAACTCCTATCCGTCAACTTTCGATCTGTCACGTTATAATCATGTAACATTATGACTGTCAAACATGGTGCGCAATTCAAATCTTGCGCTTTTATTGAAACACCCTTTATATTATACACCATACATGGTATCCCAAATAACGATGGATTTCTGGGTTATGACAGATATGTACAACAATCTGATGTGCAGGGTGTTCCTAAATAAGTGAAACAGCTGAAGACTCGGCTGAAGATTTCTCATGAAAAAAATTGTTTTTCTCTTCCATTTCTTCGTTACCAAGATACAAGATGTCAAAAATCTATTTTTTCCAGTTTTCCACTAATATCACAGGAACCTTTCGAATTACAGAATCGAGTTTCTGTAAACGCATTGTCACTAATGATAGCTACTTTCTTGCACTTTACTCGGTTTCATTGGACGTGCCAATCGCGGAGATATTGAATTTGCCGAGGGAGTGATCACGAGTGGAAATTGTTATACACTTCCTTGGAAATGTTTAGAAATGTTTGGAAATGTGTGCAATTCTGGAAATGTGCAAAAATGCGCAATAGTACTGAATAACGTACCAAAAGTGTGGTTAGAACATTCATTTGATGAATATTGATAACGTTATCCTGTTTATTTTTTGTGTACCTACAGGGTGCGTCAGCAGGCGTACGGCTAAAATAGCGCCTAAACTATACCGTGTCAAAAAAAAACTTATATGATGCGGTTGTGAGGTTGACAAGAATCTGCGAAGTGAAAATAGTTTCACATATACAGGGTGCGTCAAAAACAAGTAACGGAAAAATATGTAGTTTTTTCAAATAGAACACCCTGTATTTTATGGCATAACTCTTTCGAGTACAACAAGAGCTTCACACTTATACCTCATTTCTCAAAATTCATCACGGCGTTGCCACTCAATGCGTATTTTTAGGATATTTTGAGTGTTCATCAAAATTCTTATAGCAACCGCTATAACGAAATTTTTACAGATTTTTGGCTTACGTTTTTTTTATATAAATTTAATCAATTTACCCAAATCAAATATCTGGACTCGATTTTTTCAAATGGAACACCCTGTATATTTTTATTCCTTGGAATTTGTTTATTAAATGTCTACATTTCTCACGAAGAATGCCCTATACCTAACTGGCTTTATTTTCGAGATATTCCACATTCTTCAAAAACGATGATTCGAACAAAATAGTGCAGATGAAATGGACCTGCAACAATTATCAGAAGATTTAAAAGTGGGCAATAAATTGAATTTAAAAGACTTCAAATCGGATTTTATAGATCATGGTCTATAAAATTGATATTTGAAAATACTCCTTGGTCTCCCGAGGGGACAAGCTTCGAAGCTTGTAACTTGTAGGAATTCGGAGAAGCAGTTGTGTTCTGTGTAGGTTTTGTTACTGTTGCAAGAAAAAAGCGATAGCTGGATGAAACTTCAGGAGGGAGTGAAGATTCTTTTTATGAAAATGAAGCATAAACTATACCTCATATCCACATTCAAAATGAAAAAATTTATGCCATTTTCACGACTCTAAGTGGTATTTAGGGAGAGTGATTGAAATAAACGAAGAAAAGCTAGAGAGCTACTTGAATGAATATAAGTGGCCAAAAAATGCTCAAATCGAAAAAGTGGACAAAGATTCGTGTTTTATGGTTGAGTTAAGTAACAACATTAATTGAGCTGATGGTTTCCGCAAAAGTCCCGAGTTTTTCTTCGAACATTTTTGTTAATTGTTGACTTGAATACTTACTAATAAATGGTTTAAACTTTTTTATATCTATATATATAAAAGAAAGATGTTGGTTACACCATTTATAACTCGAGATCGGATGGACTGTTTGTTATGAAACTTCAAATATGGATTCGTCAACGATCTGGTTATTATGAAATACAATAAAACTTTGAAAAAATCGATGAAAATTTTGCTTATACAGGAAATGCTTTTCCTCCTTTTGAGTAAGGCCACTAGATGTCGCTACAGTTACAGTTACGCTACCCCTTATTCGTAGGTACTATTTGATATTCTCCGCGTTAGATGGCGATGTAAACAAATAGTGTGTACAGTGACTATATTCCCACTGTAGTCACTGTAATAGTGTGTAATTTGAGTTGCCTACAACTCTGCGATGTTGGGCAAAACCAAAATGTCTCAGCGTAGGAGTACAGATGTCTAAAATGATTAGATTTCGTTCAGATATGAGAAAATTTTCGTTCTTACCACTTCAGATAGCGCTATTCACACATTATGACTGATTATTAGTTATTTTTATAGTTTTATTTATTCAAAATAACGTAATCATGAAGGTACTGTATTCGACATTATCACCATCAAATGGCGATGAATTTGTTGAGGCTTTCGCCGCCATCGATTGATGTCATCTGTTCTTTTTTCGAGCATTTCGGTCGTCGTGGTTTGAAATGGTCGAAAAAAAACAAATGACATCAATTACTGTGTTATTTACATAGGACTTATGAAACCATGAAATGCTATTAACATATCCAGAAGCGGGTGAATATCACAGTGAATTTTTATCGGAATGTCAAGTAAATCGGATTTTGGCGATCACTTCCAATCGTGAAATGCCATTCTCATCTTTTCTCATAATTTTTAAAATGTTTTTGAATTTCTGTTTGGGTAAGTAATTAATATATTTGCGGAACTCCAAAATTGCCATTATTACTAATTGACAAATTATTTTGGTGTATTTGTTCTGTGTGACAGCTCATATCCATGGAAACATTTGACAGTTCAAAAAACAGAGAACCAAGCCGTTGATCTCCGATCACCGGTGATTACGATTTGTGAAATCCACCGTAAATATCATTTAGGCGGAACAGAGTTCGCCGGGCCAGCTAGTATAATTATACAGGGTCTTTCACGAGGAACCTCACCCATATTTATACAGGAAACTACTGAACGTATTTTCATGAAATTCAGCACTTATAAGTATTTCACGAGGCTGATGAAATCTAAAATATTTTCAAGGCATGAGCACCTCCGGTTTTTCCGGAAATGACGTCAACTTCCGTTTTTAAAATTAAAACACCATTTTTTTACTGCAGAAATAGATTCATTAGAAAATTTCAAGTTATTTTGATGTAACATTTTCCAGTTTTGGTTGGAAAATTCTCTCTGAGCGGGAAAATTCGAAAAAAAAATCGAAAATAGAGCTCCGCTGAAACAAGAATAACTTCGAGGTTTTTGAATGGAAAATTTTCATTTCTGGGATTTTTTAAGATGTAAGATTGATGTATCCACTTTAGAAATCGAAATCGCGATTCATGATACAGGGGGTGAAAAAATCGCTTTCAAAGTTAGGGATGACAAAATCGTGAAAAATCAATTAATTCAAATTAGAACCCCATTTTTTTATGGCAGATATTGAATCTACGTTGAAAAATAATGTGAGTGTATGCATCACACCTTTGCCCTAAAATGGATATTTTCTGAGTTATTCACAAAAAACTGTTTTTCGTCTTGAATTTTTAGCTATTTCTTTTCCCTTCACGCCAAAAAGATGAAATTTTCAGGAACTGTTATTTGAACCATGCTGTAGATTTTTCACCCCTTCTTGAAACCGACTTCAAGTTACTATTAGGATAACCATGGCAAACTCTCGCAGTTATAACTAGAGAAGATGCTCAAAGTTTTGACCGTTAATTTCTAGACATTTATTTATACGTCTCAGGAATGCTTCGTGCGTTGCTCTTCTTATTTCATCGGGAGGAAGAGATCTGCAAAAGTGTTTAAAAACCAAATTGAGTTTCAAAACTATGAATCTAAAAATCTAAACAAACCTGAACGCATTTCTTACTCGTTCTATGTGTCATGTATTGTTGAAGGGTTTACTACGCCGCTGCCTTAACAGGTGTTGGTCCGGCTGAATTGTTCTTATGTTTCACATGTATGTTTTGTATTTTATTGAATAAAGATTCAGCTTACCCAGAAAAAAAAAATAAATAAATAAATTTAATACATTAATCTATCTGGCTTCTTAATTATCCTACCAGATGATGAGGTACCCGGAACATTGAATATCTCGTTCTCAGTACTAGTATCAAATGAAATTGGTGTATCTGAACTATCATCATAGTCACTATGGTCAGAAACCTTGTTTTCAGGAGTCGTTATGACATCCTTTTTAATTTTCTGTTTACATGGACTTTGATTTTCATGGCCATCCGGCAGAGTTTCAATAAATCTGCGATTCCTTGTTAAACAGGATCCATCTTCGGCTTTAACTACGTATGACCGTTCTCTTGGTTTATCAATGACTCGACCAAATGACCAAGAAGATCCCAAATGCTTCTGATACCTTACTTCTCTATTCATAGGTACAGGTTTGAGGTTATGACAATTCTTATTATAATAGTATTTTTGTTTCATTCCTAGCTCTTTCAATTTTTCATTATAAAAATCATAATCAACTTTAAGAGGTTTTAATTCCTGATCAGAGCTAATGAGAATGTCTCTGAGATTTCGTTGCATCATCAACTGGGATGGTGAAAATCCACTTTCAGTAGGAGTATTTCTGTACATCAGTAAAATTAATTGAATTTCTTTACTCTCTTCAACAGCTTTACGCAATATTTTTTTTATAGTTTGTTTTGTTCTCTCCACCATCCCATTTGATTGGGGGTAACGAGGACTAGACATTGTATGCACGAAGCTCCACTGTTCGGAAAATTCTTTGAATTTCCCTGAACTGAACTGTGGACCACCGTCAGAGACCAATATTGCAGGAATTCCCCATCGAGCGAATAAATCCTTAAGGGATACTATTACTGTGGCAGAGAAAGCATTTGAATCTAATGGAATCAATTCAACCCATTTTGTGTAGTAATCTACAACCAGCAAATACATTAAACTACCTAAATACAAAATGTCACATCCTATTTTATACCATGGAGTTTTTGGAATCTCATGCAATACCAGTTCTTCTTTTGTATTAGATACTCGATATCTGAGACAAATTCTACAATTAAGTACTCGATTTTCAATTTGTTTACACATGTTCGGCCAAAAAAATGATTGTTTTGCTCTATTTTTACATTTAATTACTCCAAAATGACCGTAATGAATTTTTTCAATAATTTCGTTTCTCATTTTGATCGGAACCAAAATTTGATTTCCCTTGAACATTATTCCGTTAGCTTCAACTATTTCATGTCGGTACTTAAAATAGGGTTTGATGGAATCTGGAACCTTTTTGATTGTTTTTGGCCAACCATTTATCACAAATGTCTTCAACAGTTTGAGTTCAACATCTTCTGCTGTCAACCTAACTAACTCCATGTATTTTTTATTTGTCATTTCACAATTATTTTCAATTACACAAACATCTAATTCATTCTCAAAATTGTATTCAGTATCGTTTTTACTTACAGCACGGGACAAGGCATCAGATATGAACAAATCCTTACCAGGTTTGAAAATGAGTTCAAAATCGAATTTTTGTAATTGCAAAACCATCCGCTGCAAACGTGCAGGGCAGGATACAAGTGGTTTTTCGAATACGCCAAGTAGGGGCCGATGATCAGTTTCAACGACAAATTTTCTCCCATATATGTATTCGTAAAATTTTTCGCAACCGAATAATATGGCCGCCAATTCTTTTTCTATTTGAGCCCATCTTTGCTGTACCTCGGACAATGCTTGTGTTGCGTAAGCTACTGGTAATTTATTTTGAAGCAAACAAGCTCCCAAACCGTCTTTACTTGCATCAACCGAAATTACAACTGGTTTGTTGACATTGTAGTATTGTAAAACGGGACGTTCTACTAATTTTTTTTTCAGTTCTTCGAATGATTTCGTGTGTTTTTCTGTCCAATGAAAATATACATCATTTTTAATTAATTCTCTAAGTGGAGAGTTCAAATTGGACAAGTTAGGAATAAATCGTCCGACATAAGTTATTATGCCCAAAAATCTTTGAACGTCTTTTTTATTTTTTGGCTGAGGAAAATTTTTAATTGCTGAAATTTTCTGGGGTGTAGGAAAATACCCATTTTTAGTGAATGTGTGACCCAAAAAAGTTATTTCCGATAATCCGAATTCACATTTGTCTCTATTAAAAGTAACATTATGTTTACGAGCTCTTGCAAAAACTTGTGCTAATCTTTCATCATGTTCCGCTTTAGTCCTACCATACACTATCAGGTCGTCAATGTATAGTTCTGTTCCTTCTATATCAAAAATTTGTTTAAAACGTTTTTGAAATATTTCTGGAGCGGACTTGATGCCATATGGCATCCTTAAAAAACAATATCTGCCAAAAGGAGTCGAGAACGTACACAACTTCGCACTTTCATCGTCGAGACGAATTTGCCAAAATCCGCTATTCGCATCTAATTTACTAAAAAACTGAGCTCCTGCTAATTTAGATGTTACCTGGTCAATAGTTGGTATCTGAAAAATCTACGCCGCTGCCTTAACAGGTGTTGGTCCGGCTGAATTGTTCTTATGTTTCACATGTATGTTTTGTATTTTATTGAATAAAGATTCAGTTTACCCAGACGATGTGTATCATGCAGATGGTATCTGACACTATGCAGTCCTCTTTATCAGTCAGGGGAGTTGAGTAGACAATAAACATAATAGTCTAAAGGAGTTAAATCGGGAGAACGTGGTGGCCAAAGATGTGGACCATTGTTCGCCAACCATCGATCTTCAAATAGCCTGTAGAGGATATTTGACACATTGAGTGAATTGTGTGGAGGCGCGCCATCTTGTTGATACCATAAGTCATTATGGTTCTGTACTAGCGGCTCAATTATTTGAGTCAATATGTCAGAATATCTATCTCCTAAGGGAGAACATTCTTTAAATAATGCAAACATGTGTAGTGTTCTATCTTACCAGTTAAAGTCCCATCATAAATGTGAACATCGAGAATTGCATTATTTTTGATGGCGCAAAAAACATTGAAACTCCAGGTCTCTTGAAAGTTCCATTGTCTGAAGTGGTGGTTGTTCTCTTCATCCCAATAATGACTGTTATGCCTATTGAAAGAACCATTCTTTTTGAATTTAGATTCATCTGTCCAAATTATACAGTCCAAAAAGTTTTCATTCTCTTGAAATCGAATCATCATAGCTTCGCAAAACTCTGTTCTCCTGACGAAATCAGTTTCCTTCAAATGCTGTACCCTATTGAATTTATGTGGGTGCATTTTATGTTTTTTTTGATATTCTCCAAACACTCGATTGAGATAATCCCAGATCAATCTCGGCATCTTTGAGAGGATTTTGAGGAATCACACGAAAATATGCAAGAACTGTAATTTCGTTGTTCTCATCTTCTACCACACTTTTTTCTCTGTGTATAGTTTTCTTAGCGAAAGATCCGACATTTCTCAAGTTTGTCATGGTTCTGTTAATGGTATCTCTCGTTGGTCTGGGTCGGTCAGGAAACCTCTCAATGAACAGTCGAATCGTTCTATCTACAACTTTATTACATTCTCCATGAAGTAGAATGAGATTTAAATAATCTTCATTGGTAAAATTAGGCATAGTGATCGATTTTATAACTTAATACGAATTATCACCAAATTAATAGTAAACACAAAATGCTACTGAATAAAGAGGAATTTGGCAGATGTAATTAATGATATCTATCATTAAAAAAAAAGAATGTAAAACATGTTAAGTTTTTGCATATGGTTCATAAGGAATTATTTATTTATCACTGGAGAGAAAACCGATGGCCGATTAGTTGAAATAAAGAGGTTTCCGATACAAATTCGCCATCTATTTAGGAACAACCTGTAACTTTTTTCTCTTGCATATTAGTGTAGTAAAATCTAAAACATGGTTTAAGTAACAGTTCCTGAAAATGTCATCTTTTTGGCGTGAAGGGAAAAGAATTAGCTGAAAATTCAAGACGAAAAACAGTATTTTGTGAATAACTCAGAAAATATCCACTTTAGGGCAAGGGTGTGATGCATACACTCACATTATTTTTTAACGTAGATTCAATATCTGCCATAAAAAAATGGGGTTCTAATTTGAAAAAATTGATTTTTCACGATTTTGTCATCCCTAACTTTGAAAGCGATTTTTTCACCCCCTGTATCATGAATCGCGATTTCGATTTCCAAAGTGGATACATCAATCTTACATCTTGAAAAATCCCAAAAATGAAAATTTTATATCCAAAAACGTCGAAGTTATTCTTGTTTCAGCGGAGCTCTATTTTCGATTTTTTTTTCGAATTTTCCCGCTCAGAGAGAATTTTCTAACCAAAACTGAAGAATGTCACATCAAAATAACTTGAAATTTTCTAAGGAATCTATTTCTGCAATAAAAAAATGGTGCTCTAATTTGAAAAACGGAAGTTGACGTCATTTCCGGAAAAACCGGAGGTGCTCATGCCTTGAAAATATTTTAGATTTCATCAGCATCGTGAAATACTTGCTGAATTTCATGAAAATACGTTCAGTAGTTTCCCGTATAAATATGGGTGA
Organism: Adalia decempunctata; assembly: GCA_951802165.1. NCBI lineage: Eukaryota > Metazoa > Arthropoda > Insecta > Coleoptera > Coccinellidae > Adalia > Adalia decempunctata. The sequence continues at coordinate 22,103,500 of OX637696.1, read as the reverse complement.
GGTTCCTCGTGAAAGACCCTGTATATTTGTCCCCTATCAGGTTATCATACAGCTATCTTCTACAATCATGACTTCCATTATCGAGATATATTATCTTATGAGCCATCTTAACATCTGGTATTATTAAAAAAAAATGGCATATTGGAAAAGTGTGAAAATGTTTGGAATTGTGGAGAAATTCTTGAATATTCTCCAATATTTGAAAATGTTGTACACATTTTCCGATCGCGATCACCCCGTCGGAATTTGCAAAAAATTTGACCCCCTTAACATTTACATAACAGAAAAATTTGCATTTGCACATCAAATTCTGACGCGCCAATGTGTTTTACATAAAAAAGGTACACCAGGTTTATTACTCTAAATTCTAAAGTGAACAGTATTCGAGAAAACTGGCATTTTAAGATCAAAAACAATTTGCTGACACATTGTGAATTTTTTGTAAATAGTAAAATGAATAGTGATAATTAACTATATATCGCTTAAAATAATGAAATATAACATTCTAAACTTGAAGAAACCTAGTTATCAAATTTGGTTGAAATTTTCAAATTTGTTAATTATCACTTTCATTTTTCCAATCACATGAAATTTACAATGCTTTAACAAACTGTTTTTGATCATAAAATGCCAGTTTGCTCGAAAACGACTCACTTTAGAGTAATGAAACAGGAGTACTTTTTTATGTGAAACACAACAATTTGCTGTGCAAATTTGTCCAGTGGTGGGGAGTAAAATCTTTGTGCAAATTCAATATCTCCTCCACTAGCATGTGTAATAAAACCGAGTAAAGTGCATGAAAGTAGTAGTGACACTGTGTGTACAAAAACTCAGTTCCGTAATTCGAACAGTTCCTGAGATATTAGCAAAAAAATTGAAAAAAAAATATGAATTTTCGACACCCCGTGTATCGGAAAGGAAGCCCCGAAGAAGAAAAATTTTTCGTGAGAAATCTACAGTTGTCCGTTGAAACACTTATTTAGGAACACCCTGTATTGTGACGAAATTTTCGCCATTTTTGATATCGATGTCTCAAAATGGCAAAATTTTAAAATGTTGAGACTATGAAATCCTAGAGCCCATCTGTTTTGGTATCTTTGGTTCACACATAAAGTGTAGCACGGTGTCGTGAAAATAATGTATATATCTATCTCTATACTCATAACCGTGAAAAAAAAAATGACAAGGTGCCTCTCACAAGTATTCGAGGAAAATAATACCTACTTCCACTTTTTAATTTACTTTATTGCATAAAAAGATTCAAACATATACAAAATATATAATAATAAAATAATACATATTCATATAGCCAACAGATAGGTAAAGAATGAAAACTCGCCAAAATGCTGTTGATTTTTCAATGTGATATTATCCATTTCTTCCGGATATTTCTGCATTCATTTGTAAGAAGAACATCATATACGTTGAACAAGTTTTTACTCCCTGAAAACACAATTAGTTGGAGTCCCTAGTTCTATTAGATATACACTTTGGGCTACATTGAATAAAACTATCGAATGAGTATAGTGTGGAAAGCAGTGGAAAAGTACCAATGTTATGTTTTACACTCCAGGGCTATCCGTGGCGAGCCACAGGTGGAAAAAAATCATTGCTTCATTGAAAAAAAAGTTATTTCTGATCAACATGGAATATTTTATTGTTTCATCTGGTATACCCAGAAAATCTAAAATGCTTTCATCATTTTGTTACTTCCAGTTGCACCGGATGTAGACACCATTCAACTACCCAAAGAAAACCGAGGTAGTGAAGAAGAAGAGTGAGATTGAGATATACTCACAGAGAGAAGGGTTTCCTCATCGACCACGAAGAATCCATTAAAAACGAGCGATATATCTACGTGTTCCATCTGCAAGAGAAGTGTTGTACACTGAAAAATAAATTGCATATTCTCAGCAGATCACGAAATATTTGAAAGGACTTTAGGATACACAGGGTTGGAATGAAGTATGGAAACAAGTGAATATCTCTCCCACTTTATTTTTCGAGGGAAAAAATTTCCTGGGGAGAAAAACCTCGGTTGATGGCTATTTTATGTTCCTTCAATTACTTGAGCTGACGAACGTAGCAACAATACGGTGCAATGCTATATATGGCATACGTGTGCATTGTTGAATTTTTTTTATACCATGACTGATATTTCTGTTGATCAACTCTATGCTGCTGTTAATAATAATAATGAGTTATTACCATTTTTGATACAGTAGGCTCTGCTAGTTCATTGTATAGGTGGAACCTAATCAAAGTTTCCTTCAACTCATCGGCCTGAAATAAAAATAAATTCAAATACTCATTGAAAATTCCTTAAATATCTCCTCTCTAATTCAGAATTGTTCATCATGTAGCGCTCAAAAGAATCAACATATAATTTCTTTGTTAGGGCGTTAGGACTACTCTTAGACCACAGAAGAGGGGACACAGCTTCTCTTTCATGAATTCGAGAATTGCTGAAGCCAAAATTTAGTCAGTATTCAATGAGTGGAATGAAGATAGCATAAAGGATAGCAATATCATTAGATATGTTCCGAACATTGAAACAGATTCTGATGAGTAAGGCCCATATATCTAATAACATCAATATGGATTATACCCCTGCTATTCAGAGTCTCAAAGTGAAGCCAAATCTTTGGTAACGATTAAGTTGTACGCTTGCGTCAACTGGAAATGCAAAAATTGAGAGAAATTTAGAGGTTATGTTTATTCTGAAAGACAACAAGAAAATAGATATCGAGAATGAAAATATGTCACTTAAATACTTTCAGTTCAATTTTAGAATATGAATAGAGGTTAACAATGATATTTAGGACTTGGAGAAAACGGAATAAAGCGATTGAAACATTTCACATGAAATTGTGTGGTTATGATCGAAACTATTCACATGAAGTTAAGAATAACATACGTTTCACGACATAATACGATGTGTCGGAGAGAGACAGAATTAAAAAATTATTTTTTCGGCAACCGTCCGGGAAGTACCCACTTCCCGGACGCTTTTTCTTTGAGAAAGTAGCATTTCCCGGCCTAGGCCGGAAAGTACGTACTTCCCGGCCTAGGCCGGAAAAACACGTCGTTGTTGTCGTAGTTATGATCATCACAATAGCAACGAAATAACGGATGACAGTTCTGTTCTGTGTTCTGTTTAATTCAAATATGAATCAAAATCAATAAAGAGATGTGTCATCTCATTGATTTGTAATTATTCACGGTTGCCGAAAAAATATTGTACGCAACACGCCCGGAAATAGTTTTTTTGGACTCACAGACTTCCAGGACTCGCCTCCGGCTCGTCCTAGAATCTTGTCTATTCGTCCAAAAAAACCCTATTTTCCGGACTTGTTACGTAAATTACTATTTATTCTCAATATTTCCGCACAAGCGCAGATCTGGATTGTTACCAAAGCCCAGCTTCAGTTTTGATTGGCTCATGGCCCATATAGGAATTATTAGATATAAGGTAAGGCCAGAGTCAGCTGAATTCAGAATATATGTTCCTCCTCTCAATATCAGAAGCTTAGAACATAGAACCACAGAAAGGAGCACAAGGTTCATTTGCTACGTATAAAAGTGCGACGGAAACGGCCAAATTGCTAATCCAATTATTACTCATCACGTTGGAATTTCGTGTAAACAAGTTTGTTATTTTGACTTCAAAATGGTTAGTTGTGCATCTTGTGGCCGATCTGATAGTAAAAAAAGACAGGATAATACTTTAACTTTTCATAGGTAAGTGTTTCGAAAGATATATATTCAGTTATATAAAGAATTCAAAAGTCGGAAGAAATTTTGAGGTTAACCATTGGTGTAACATGGAGAAATACAGTAGGTGATGTCATATTATTATCATTCGCACTAAACTTGGTAATTCGCTATTTGGTTAACTTCTCATCTAAATGGATAAAACCAATAAAAGGTTGAAACCGATTTCAATTAACTTTTTGGAACTATTCACATATTGAATTAATTCACTGCCAACGATTTGAGATATTCCCTTATTCTTTTTACACTACGCCACTGATTCCGGAAACCTTTGTCGGCCATACTGGTAACCCAATTTGGTCGCACAAATTCGAACCTTATGCTCCTTCCTGAGGTTCGTTATTCAAAGATCAGAAGGGAATCTGCAAGTTAAATACAAGAAATGTTACTCAGAAATGATAAGAGAAGAAACATGTGTAAACTGAAATCAGGATTCGAATAGTCCAATTTACCACAAACAAGAAACCTACAAACCATTTTTTCTAATAATATTCAGAAATAAATCCAAATTTCACTTTCGCTACGCGATATCCTGATGACAACAAAGTTCAAAACGTCATTAGTAACACAAAATTACAATAGCGTTCTGATGATTTTGAAAATTGGCTTCACTATTTATTATTGAAAGGTGCCTCTCCTGTTTCTATAGTCCAAGGATCTACTCATTATTAGGCCTATGACCAATTGATTTCTTACCTTCCCTTTGAGACCTGAGAGTATTCTTAGAAGTCGATACATGATCAAACCCATCACAAACAACATTGGGGCCATTTCGTACTTGACTCGAGGAAGAATATAATCAAAGTAGGTCAGGGGAAAAAAACAACACGTGTAGAATAATGCATGTACCATGATTATAGCAGGTCCGAGTACATCTGCAGCGTAGCTCCATGCTTGGCACAGCTTCAAATGAACTACTGAGATCATTAGAAGTTCTTGTTCTACCATCTTATGATTCTTCGTTTTCTTCAAGTTGGCTGAAAAAAAATCCTGCTCCTATTGTAGGTGTCTTGTTATACCTACTTCGGAAATGTACTATCAGATTCAGAATATTGTAAAAGAGTAAGAGATGTATGGAAAAGTCATCAAAAGCTTTAAGCTTATGCATATACTCCATTCACTTTTATAAAATATTCCGGTTGGACATATTTTACCTAAAAATGACGCAGGTTGGCACTCGCGAAAGTCGATTAATTCTGAGAGACGTTGCCAAGGCTGCTTTCTATTTACTCTTTTTAAACTTTGTAAACGGAGTTAGTTCTTTTAAGGCTCAACTGTGTTTCGTAGTACTACTACATTTTCATACTGGAGTATTTCAAGTCATGGAAAATAGTATATTGTTCAATGAGCGGTCATAACACACGCAAATGAATTTTGCAGCCCGAGCCGTCAGGCGAGGGGTGTAATTCATCAAGTGTGTTATGACCAGTACCGCGAATTAAACACTATACTTTATCTTCGACTTCTTCAGTAAAATTCGAATTAATCTGCATTTTCAAAATTGACAACAGTTGTCGAAAGCGATTTCTGTGGTCGAAAATTGAATCGATATCGAATCCCGTAGAAAACGTCAGAAATTCACGTTTTCCAAATGCAAGTTTTGGATATTCAGACCTATGAAAATGTAGAAATGGTTGGCGAGAACGTTACCTTGATGTCTGAAATAGAGTTCCCCATTGACCCGATTTTTTAATTCATTTCGTAAGCTACATTTTTCCTATTTGTATTAGAGTGAGTTATAGGTGTGAATTATTATTACCTCACACTATTGGTTTATAGAGACTATTACCGATCAAAATCAGTTGAATAATGGATATACAGGGTGGCCATTTGAAAACGAAACAGACGAGATTACAGACGAAATAAATTTTTTCGATAGAAATGCTCGGACAGGTCGATTTCTGTTTCGAGGGGGACAACTTAAGATGTAGGTTACGGACGCATAGCGCTTCAATCCTTGCTGCTACAACCCCCACCTCCAATTTTTGAATAGGGAAGATGGGGTGAGTGATACCTCAATTCAAAGGTATTTTTATACTGATTTCAGCACAGTAATTGTTTTTTCATTTTATGCATTAGTTCTCGAAATATTCTTAACTAAGTATTTGAAAATGAAGTGGTGTTTTCATGGCACTTGTAGTGTTTTTTTGTGAAAAATCGACATCTTGATTAAAGATTTCTATGTCAGTGAATTGGAGGAAGGAAGCCACAGTCATGGTTGTTTTGAAGCTCAAAATGTCGAATTTTCACAAAAAAACACTACAAGTGCCATGAAAACACCACTTCATTTTCAAATACTTAGTTAAGAATATTTCGAGAACTAATGCATAAAATGAAAAAACAATTACTGTGCTGAAATCAGTATAAAAATACCTTTCAAATGAGGTATCACTCACCCCATCTTCCCTATTCAAAAATTGGGGGTGAGGGTTGAAGCGCTATGCGTCCGTATCTACATCTTAAGTTGTCCCCCTCGAAACAGAAATCGACCTGTCCGAGCAATTCTATCGAAAAAATTTATTTCGTCTGTAATCTCGTCTGTATTTAAATGTCCTCTGTGGGCTGATTTCTTGAGAATTTTGAAAAGTGGGGAATTCCATAGGTCCACCTGTTCGTTAAGAAGTTTTTCTATCGGGTCATTCGAGTACTTTTATTCTTTTTTCGAATGAACTATCGCAAATTAACGGGCTATTCTGTCCATTATTTTTCAGTAAAATTTCAACACTCGAGTCTTGAATAGCATAACTGAATCTTCCAATAGATAATAAATATATATCAATAACTATTTTGATAAATACGTATACAGGGTGTTTGGTAATTCGACGTGAACCTTGGAAAGGGATATACTAGACGTCATTTGCAGTGAATTGCGTCGAGTAAAGCATGGTCCGAAAATCTATGGTTACGAAGATATGGCGATTTTTCAACATTTTTAAATTTTCTGCTTCGTTATCGAAAATAATGAATTCTGTGAAAACTACTCGACTCTAAATATTCAATGAATATTTGTTTCAAAGCTGAGGAGATGGTTCTTATTTCTTGCGAAAAAGTGTTCACTAAAAGTTCAGATAACCCGAGATATACAGGGTCATAAATGGCTAGACCTGTTTTCCTCATAAAATCTTGATAAAACAATTGAGAATTACTTAAAAAAAGTATTATGAACTTGGTGTACAAATGTAAGGAAAAACTTTCCTGTTTCATCAGCTTTCCAAAAAGGTACTTATGTCAATAATTCCTTCATGCAATCAAAAAATATGGCCGGAAAACCAAGCAGACAAAGGACTTTTTCGAGTCATTTAGTGATCGAACCATGGCCCGCTTACGCCGAGTGAAATAAAGGATAATAGGATATCTGAATGAATCGAAAAAGTCTGTTGTCTGCTTGGTTTTCCGGCAATTTTTTTAGATTGCATGAAGTAATTATTGACATATGTACCTTTTTGGAAAGCTGATGAAACAGGGAAGTTTTTCTTGACATTTGTACACCAAGTTCATAATACTTTTTCCAAGTAATTCTCAATTGCTTTATCAAGATTTTATGAGGAAAACAGGTGCAGCCATTTATGACCCTGTATATCTCGGGTTATTTGAATTTTTAGTGAATACTTTTTCGCAAGAAATGAGCACCATCTCCACAGCTTTGAAAAAAATATTCATTGAATATTTAGAGTCGAGTAGTTTTCACAAAATTAATTATTTTCGATAACGAAGCAGAAAATTTCAAAAAGTTGAAAAATCGCCATATCTTCGTAACCATAGATTTTCGGACCATGCTTTACCCGACGCAATTCACTGCAAATGACGTCTAGTGTATCCCTTTTCAAGGTTCACGTCGAATTACCAAACAACCTGTATACTACGACTTCTCTGTAGACGTGACAACGTTGTTCATTGATCTGACAGGAGAATGACTATAACATTTTCGAAATATACTCGGTGAAATGTGTCAGAATTTCATGGCCAACCGGGATACTTTATAAAAATGAATGGAGTATAGAAGGTTTGATAGCTCATATTCGTATTCTATAAACTTCTGTTATTCCTGAAAAAACCTACTGCAAATCCAGAAATATTATAAATGCTCGGAAACTAAGGTTGCTTACATACCGAATGTAACAGGTGGCACATTTGTTGCTCATAACAAAAGTAAACGATTAGAAGCTTACAAAACGAAGACCTCGTTTGTGCTTAGGTTTCTTTGTGTCCAACAAATGTTGCTTCGCCTGTTAAGCGTTGAGTGTGTGAGCCCCTAACAGTTCGCATATCACAGGAGGGCAATGTATTATTATAACTTCAGATCACAGAGTCGAAGAAAGTGGGTAAATCATAGAGCTCTTGCTCTTGGTCTTCTTCGTCCATTCGAAGTATGAACTTTGTGGTATTGAAAAATGAAAATTTTGACTTTTGATTTGAACTTTTCCGCACCTTCGAGGATTAAAACATTAAATCTTACCAATATTTATACACAAAAATTGAAATCTTTCCCTTATGAGCGCAGCGATGACGGCAAGATATACGCCTGCCAACAACACAGTACCCAGGCTGATCGAAAGCGCATAGGTTACACAAATGAAATTATACAATTTGAGATCTTCGGAAACAAATCTGTCGGAATATGTGAGGTACATGGCTAGATAGCAGCAGAAAGACGATAACACCATTGTCTTGGCGATGTTTCTGCTTTCTTCGTAGTTCACATTTATTTTCCTCTGCTTCAGAAGGACATCTACTTCCTCAATGAGTTTATGAGAGTGCAGGAATTTTTCGATTCTTCTGACCATTATGAGTCGACTGGTAATGGCTCCGAAACAAAAAAAGGAGACACCAAATTTGTACATTAAGTTGTCGAGTTGTGTATCCATCATGTAACATCGTTGTAAAAATAGCATGGAGTAGCCCGTTAGAGATATTATACTCACAACTGAAAAATGAATCAATAAATTCATGATACAGTGATTTTCCGTTACACTGAAATGGGAACTCAATGCACAATGTGCAAAAGGATATTTCAAAATTATTCTACTTTTCAATTTTGTATGGAGGCATACAAAATTTAAGTGCATCATTTTTAATTTTACCAAAATGTTTGTCCAGCGCATGCTGAAATTGTCATACAGAGTGACAAGAAAAACTTCGGACAAATTTTGCTGTGGTCTGGAACAAAAGTTTTTCAGCGCAGCCAAATGATTTTTATTCTCTTGGTTTCTGTACACTTTCCTGTACTTAAATGTAAATTTTCAGTTTGATATAATTTCATTTCACAGAGTTTCAGAATGTCAAACAAACGCAGTGCGATTTTGGAGCTGTTTCGTCAAGGTAGACGTCAATGCGAAATTGTTCGTTTGCTCAATGTGCCTCGACAAACCGTGTCCGATACAATTCGTCGTTTCAAGGAGCTTGGCCATGATGGTCGTCGTTCAGGAAGTGGTAGAAAACGCAAACGCACTGTCAATACACCTAGCAATCGCAACATCGTCAAGAAGCGAGTCAATCGAAATCCGAGGGTTTTCATGAGGAAAATAGCCTGTGAGACCGGTATCAACCGCGAATCAGTCCGTCAAATTGACAAAAAGGAGCCCAACCTCAAGCCATATAAGCTCCAAAAAGTTCAACTCCTTCGTCTCGCCGCCATTCAGCAATGGGAGCAAATTCTCTTCACATACGAGAAGCTTTTCACCGTAGAAGAATCCCACAACCACCAAAACGACAGAGTCTGGTCCGTAGAGGCTCCCGGTACATCGGCCATCGCCGAACACCGTCAAAATCCGCAATCCGTCATGATCTGGGGCGGAATTTGCGGCAGTGGTAAAACTCCCTTAGTTTTCGTGGATCAAGGAGTCAAAATCAATCAAGAAGTCTACCGCTGCGACATCCTCGAGGCCGTAGTACTTCCGTGAGCCAAGCTGCACTTCGGCGATACGCATTGGACCTTTAAACAGGACTCTGCTCCGGCTCACAGAGCAAGAATGGTGTAAGACCCATTTTCCTTGTTTCATCTCATCTGCAGAAGGGCCGCCCTACTCACCGGATCTCAACCCAATGGACTACAGCGTGTGATCGATTTTGGAGCACAGGGCTTGTGCTAAAAAACACAAAAATTTGGAGTCGCTGAAGCCGGGAATGGAACCGATTAACGCCCGAGGAGCTGCGGCCCATTGCCGAAAATTTCAAGGAGCGTCTGAAGCTGTGTATCGCCGCCAAAGGAAGACACTTCGAAACGGCTTAAATACATTATTAACAAATGTTCAAGCTATTATTATTTGTTGTTGTTTTTGTTCAATTTCTTCTGTTTAATAAAGTTAAATAAAAAAGAGTTTGTCAGAGGTTTTTCTTGTCACACTTTACATACACTCGAAAAACATTACCCTCCTTCTGACGCAGTCGGTTAAAAATGAACTGACATAAGCTTTTGACTGCTCGTTCAACGACCTTGTGAGTAGATCCACCTAATAGGTAGATTAGTAGTTGTCAGTTCGAGAAACCAATAAACAAATTGATAGCTAGAATTTGTTATGGTTCTCGTTAAGCGAACCTACAAGTTTTCATTTTTATCGAATACGTAGTTTTTAAATCCCCAGGTAAACAAAAAAACAGCCATATTCGCAGGACCCATGGACGAATTTTGTACATTAACGAACTCAACTTCAGCATTTGAGTTCCGAACCTAAACACATCGTCAAAAATCTTGACTCCCTAGGTTTTCCAAGAAATAAATAAATATTTATTTTGGAAATGAGAATAATATTTTCCTCTATTTCAACTGCAATATATTTGAAAGAAAATCTTTTTTTATAAAAAAATGTGAAAAAATGTGAATTTACCGATTATTAATTTTTGATTGATTATAGTTATTCCACAACTGAATCCACTGAATCCAAACTCAATAGCATGTTTCACCACCTCTTCTTTCAATCAACTACCCAATACGCCTAGGAATCCCACGAATCAAGTCATTAATGAAAATTTCAGGCATATTGTTCCATTTTTCCTGCAGGGCTAAGATCAATTCCTGATAAGTTGAAGGTGGTTTTTGGCGATTGGACGTTGCTCTCTCTGAGTCATCCCATACGCGCTCAATTGGATTTCTGTCCGGTGAGTTTGCTGGCGAGTTCATTCTCTGGATATTGTTCTCTTGAAGAATGTTATGAACCCCCCTGAGGTGGTGTGGTGGGACGTTATCATCCTGGTAAATGAAAGCTTCCCCAAATTCGTCGTACAGCACATTATTGATCCGGGCACAACTTCCGAGGCGAAATCAAGTCACTCTAGACTACCTGGACCTCTCCAAACCCTTCCTCGTCGACCATTACTTTGTAAACCCAATCGTGACTCGTCCGAAAAAGTACGTTCTGCCATTGTGGTGAAAGCCTGTCTTGGTGGTGTTCTAACCATTGCCAACAGGTAGCTCTATGTCCAGGTGATTTCAGACTACATGCAAGCCCTATACTCATTCGATAAACCATTCAAAATACAGCTCGACTGGAACAGATGGGACTCAAGTATAGAATCACAATCATCTGCAGAAATAGTCTGGTTCACAGACGGTTCAAAGACAGATGAAGGAACAGGAGCAGGAATACATGGAGTGAGGCCAAGAAGGGATTACATAATACCTCTCGGCAAACACGCCACGATATTGCAAGCTGAAGCACATGCCATTAGAACATGCATACAGAAGAACCTGGAGAGTGGCTACGAAAGAACACACATCCACATTCTCTCTGACAGCCAGAGCGCCATCAAAACTCTCAACTCGATGTAGATCCCCAAAATTGACGGAGATGTCATGGAAATAAAATCATTTATCCAGATTTTTATGGCATTACAGCTCACCAGATTTTTTCCTAATATACGAAGAAAAACGGAAAAGCGAGTTATACTAGAAAAACTATTAAGCTTTTGAAAAAAAATTGTTGGTCTACGCCGCAAACGAACTGAGATATCATGAAAATAAAAAGCCCAATTTTTGAAGGGAGCTCGCGAGCTCGATCGTCTACCATTTCCCCGAAAATGATATAGCCCTAGTTAAAGTGGAACGAGCCCTCAAAAAGTTAGTTGAAGAGGTAATGTTGACCAGCAAATAAATTCGAAATTTTAATTATGTGCTTATTTATATGCGCCGTGAAAAATTGTAACATTTTTAAATTGATATAACACATATTTATGAATTGAAATATAGCAATCCATTTACCTAGAGGTATAATCTCATCGCCCTTATCATAAAAATGGACCACACGACCATCAATCCTTTTAGCACTACTAAAGCAAGCGACACCATTGAACCTATTGAAAAATTTCATGACGTCGTAAATGTCATAAATGCTTTTAAAAGGTTTTCTCAACTTTTTCAGATTCATATCTTCGAAAAGTCACCATAAGTTTGATTCTGACCAACCTAAAACGTCAAACAGTGAATGTTTTGTGCAACCAAAAAGTATATCATATGATATATTATTTGTAGCCGAAGTGTTCAGTTTATTCTTATCTATCTCATTGGTTCGACACATTACCTGTATTATCATTGAATTATTAATTTTTCATTCCCGATAGCACTATTGGGTATCAATAGAAGAAATGATTACTACAATAATCTCATATGATAAACAAAATTATATTCCTTCACGATCTAATCATGGGGTCATTTTTCAAAAATTTATCGAATATCTCAGATTGAATTCGCGAAAACATCGTTAGGAAGTCAAGAATGTAAGAAAATCATTGGCATTTTTGCTGAAAGTTTCATGTAGTTATTTGACTTGGGCTACAATTTTCACCTTTGATGCAGTTTCATTGTGATATTACTGGTTCAATAAATACCATGACCACGACTACAGGACCATATCGTCTTCATGAAATTTTCCATAACCAAATCGCAAAGTGGCTACCCTATGTCCTCGATGTTTTCGAGGCCTTGAATGGACGCTGGGCGTAAAACTTCTCTTTCGCATGGCCCCAAAAGAAGAAGTCGCAAGGTGTTAAATCACTCGGTGGCCAATTGTGATCACCTCTTCGAGAGATAACATGGTCCGGAAACGTTTCCCGTAAAGTATCAATGGTTTCGTTGCTTCTGTTGCAAGTGGCGCCGTCTTGTTGAAAGTTAACGTTGTCCAGATCAATACCATCCAATTCCGGCCATAAAGAATCATTAATCATATCTCTATAGCACAATCCATTCAGCGTAACTGTTGCTGCAGCCTCATTCTCGAAACACTTAGGTTCAATGATCCTGGCGGACCATAAACTGCACCAAACAGTTACACATCACACGTTGAGGATATAGAGGCTTTTTAACAATAACTCTTGAGTTTTTCGAGCCCCAGATGCGACAATTCTGCATGTTGACGAAGCCACTAAGGTAGAAATGAGCCTCATCACTCGAGATGATTTTTCGATTGAATTTCGGGTTATTTTCATGATTTTCAAGGACACAATCAACAAAGATACGACGTTGCTGATGATCGGCTGGCTTGAGTCCTTAGGTTAACTGAACTTTATAAGCCTTAAGACCCTAATATTCATACAAAATATGGTGTAATGTCGTTTATAAAATGCCTAATTCCAAAGAACGAAGAGCAATGGAAAAACCTGGGTTTTCACCAACACTTTCGGCTACAGCAGCAATATTCTCAGCTCTTCTTGAGCGACAAGCACGAGTTTTATTCTTCAAATCCCTAACTTGTCCCAACAGCTCAAATTTTTCCACCAATTTCTTCAGTCAACAAGGTCTTCCACGACGATTCAAAAATTTTACCCATTTTTTTAGTGAATTTTAATTATTTCAATGCGTTGTTGCGTCGTTCATCCGATCCATTTTCATTAATTTTAATTACTTGTCAAAAAAATACAATTTCAAAAGTGACATGTACCTAACTAAACAGCGGGCCATTCAAAATAACACCTGTCATTGGAATGATGACTTGCTCCAATACTGAAATGTGCGGGGATTGTTCTTCGGATACACAAAGGAATATTTTGAAGAAGTACAGGAAGTTCTACACCTTAAAATCAAACATAAATATTTCCATTCAATCTTTGTGGTATTTTGGACCAATTAACCGATCTGTGGATCTATAGAAAATTGGAGACGATTCGGAAAATCCAGTGGTAAGAGAGCCTGTTTACGTTGAATTTGATATAGATGCAAACATTGTTCCTTTAAGTTCGCAAACTCTGTCATAAGGTAAATTCGTAATTATTGAGCAATTTTTCTAGTGCTGATGTCAGTTCGCTTGTCGACTCTTTCTTTCTTCTATTGCTGGAATTTCAAAATGAAACTTGTCCAAGAAAAAAAATTGGATTTCTCAATTCCTTTTAAATTTTCATATTTCGCATTTTCTTGACAACAGACATATACAGGGTGTTTCAGAATAAGGGACCGTAAATTCGGGATCTTAATCCTCAGATGATTTTATGATATAAAGTTCCTATGGACTATAGGTCCCTGACGCACTGTTTCTGAGATACGGGGTGTTGAAATTAAAAAAAAAATTGGTTTTATGAAATTATTTTCTACACCGTACACGATTTTTTTTGCGTTTTGGTAGGTCATGAGTACGCATTAAGACACATTTTTTTCCTATACAAAATGACGTTCAATTTTCACCAGTGGCGTCCGTACAAACAGACTTCTATCCGAATAAATTCGGTGAAATAATTGGTACGCCAATAATTTGTCTCGAATTTTATAGTTTATTTTAAAACTAGTTGCAGAATGGGCTTCTATTCCAATACGAATGCAAAATTCGAAAACGAGCGACGAAGGAGCGAGTTTTCGAACGCATGAGTGTTGGTATTGCATTCTGCAACGAGTATTAGACGATATTTTCTCTATTTCAGTCAAATTCCGTGAAATACTGTTGAAATTCAATGAAAAACTCATCCTAGTGACTTTTGTATTATATCTTGGCAGTTGGTGACTGTTACGAAAGCCAGTGCTGACAACCAAAAAACGAAAAATATAACTAAAAACAATGCTGTAATGAGTTCATTACGATACTGAAATAGAGAAAATTATTTTCGTAATTACCATATAATTCACAATAAGAATGGTTTCTTGAGATTTTTACCTGCGATGAATACTTTCTGAGAAAAAAAATAAAATGCTTCTTAAATTTAACAATTTTGCATTATTAGTTTTAGTGGTAGTAGGTAGGCAGTTCTGTTTTCATATGTGAATAGTTGAACTTTTATTTATCAAAAGCAATGACGTACATTTTTTCACGAAAATCAAAAAATGTGTTTTATTGCGTACTCATATCCTACCAAAATCGTGTACGGTGCCCAAAATAATTTCGAAAAACATTTTTTTTTATTTTCAACACTCCGTATCTCAGAAAAAATGCATCAGAGAGCCATAGTCCATAGGAACTTCATATCATAAAATCATCTGAAAATTAAGACTTTCGGAAACGGAAACTTATTATGAAAATGAGTACGCATTTAAACATATGATTAAATTGCATTTTTTTTTTCATAGAAAGTATTCGTCGCAGGTAAAAAACTCAAGAAACCATTCTTATTGTGAATTGTGTGGTAATTACAAAAATGATTTGAAATTCGAGAAAAATCTTTGGCGTACCAATATTTTCACCGAATTTATTCGGACAGAAGTCTGTACGGACGCCACTAGTGAAAATTGAACATCATTTTGTACAAGAAAAAATGTGTCTTAATGCGTACTCATGACCTACCAAAACGCAAAAAAAATCGTGAACGGTGTAGAAAATAATTTCATAAAACCAATTTTTTTTTTTTAATTTCAATACCCCGTATCTCAGAAACAGTGCGTCAGGGACCAATGGTCCCTAGGATTAGGAACTTTATGTCATAAAATCATCTGAGGATTAAGTCCCGAATTTACGGTCCCTTATTCTGAAACACCCTGTATATAACAGAAAAAAATAATGTTCAGAAAGACTCTCGAACGCTGTATAATTAATCATTTCAATTAGAAACCCCATTTACCAATTTAACAATGTATCAATTTCTCCGTGGTGAAGAATCGTGACTGAACATAAAACAATTACATATATCGATCGATACCTTACACCGACAATGGTATTCAATTATTCACGCTAGAACATTTCGGGTTCCTCAAACAATGGATATTATGTGCTAAATGCCACCCACTGCACTCTAATTACACAAAATGATTCTTTGGAAGCTGCTGCGAAGCATATTGAGAAATGTGTGTCAGTAAATAGGAAGTTGTTGCGTAATGTGATTATCTCGTTATAAAATCTGGTATGCTTTAAGTTACTTTATCACAATGGTATAGAATCCAGCAAACCTGAATATTACTAAAGCAGTGATATTTTTCCGCAATTTAAATACATGGTGTACCTTTTTTGAGGTACAAGGGAAGAGGGGAGATTCCTTATCTAATTTCAAGAAAAAAAGTCTCATAAAAATGGGACCGCAAACGTTTCGTTTTCGAGATGCAGGTGTATGCTACATTCACTTTTATGAAGTATCCCGGTTGGCCATGAAATTCTGACACATTTCGCCGCGTATTTTTTGAAAATGTAACGTTAAAGTCATTCTCCTGTCAGATAAATGAGCAACCTTGTACTTTCTACATTTAAGTCGTAGTAATTAGGTATTTATCAAAATGTTTATTTACTTCGGGAAAATAATGAATTTGAGAAAATAAACTGCTCCACATGGACCACATGAGTTAGAGATATTGATTTAAATTGCAAAAAAATATAGTTGAAATAAGATTTTCGTGCAAATTAATTTGAGCCTGTAGGTCTGCAGCGTATACAGGGTGGTTAAGAAAAATCGAATGAAATAACGAAATTTTATTCCCAGAGAATTCAAACATTTTAAGACTATCAATACAATGTATGGCTTCCACGAGCATCAATAACAGCTTGACATCTTCTTTGCATACCTACTACACACTAGGTTGTTGAACATTTCTTGAGGAATTTGGTTTCATAAACGGGGCAGAAGCTCTCAGATCATTTGAGGATTCTGGGGTAGGTTGATGATTATCTAAACGTCTTTGGAGCATGTTCCCAATAAACACAGTAACCATTAAGAAACGTTGTATTTTTTAGGTAACGTCACTATATTTCATCGTTGAAAAAACGCTAAAATGTCGTTATGAAATACGTTTCTTTTTGGTTTCATCGTAACGTTTTCCCTGCACGTTGATTCAACGTTGCAAACCTCCTATTGTCATAAGTAAAATACCGTGATATAACGTTATTATTAAGTTTCAACGTAACGATGTATTTTCGTTTCAGAAATAACGTTGATGGTATACGAATTCTCAACGTTGATGTTTATGCCTAAATACCACAAATATATAACGTTCATTTCAAGTGTCAAGGTAACGTTGATTTTAGGGAATGAAAATACCTTGATATAACGTTATTTTTAAGTTTCAACGTAACGACGTATTTTCGTTCCGGAAATAACGTTGATGGTATACGAATTCTAAACGTTGATGTTAATACCAAAATACCACAAATATTCGACGTTCATTGCAAGTGTCAAGGTAACGTTGATTTTAGAGAATGAATTAATCTTGGGTAAAAATATTTTTGAATTGTTATTATTTGAATTTCAGCATAATTTGTCCTAAACTAAGGAAACTCATAAACCTTTGTCATCTACATCTTGAAAAATATTCTAAAAACTTTCAAGATATTCAAATGTTTTTTTCATGAATATGAAAATAAAGAACAGGAAATGAATTTTGGTCCAAATTTTAAATGAAGTATTATCACAGGAAATGTTTCTCATTGGAGATATAATTTCGGTCAGATATATAGGTGTAGTTATCGTTAGCAGTACAACATTATTTCTGTGGACTCTTGTTATTTATAATGGGTGAAAATTTTGAGAAATATTCAAGTACTTATCTATTCAAGTGGACAACAATTTCAAAATGCTGACAATTAAACACAGATTCATCAATATTTTGTTATAATAAAAAAAAACAGAATAAGTAAAATATGAAAGAAAATACATAACTATAAATATAAAGAGAACAAAAAAAAATTTATAGATTTTTAAATGTACCTACATATTAAAAAAATGTTTAAATTTAATTTTTTTTTCTTTACTTAATGCAGCGTCCTTGAGTCTTCTTTCGCAAATTCCAGCCAATCTTTTGTTGCGTCTGCAATTTTTAGGTCTGTGGCTGCCGCAAATTCTTTCTTGACAACCTCTGAAAAAACCCATAATGCTCATTAGATATTTTGAAAATATAGGTCTACAAAATGAAGCCTTACCATAAATGAGTTCCGTCGACTTTTTATCTGTAAAAGGTTTTTTCTCCCTGCCCTTCCAATTGTATTGGCAAGCTCAATATGAATCTGAGAATTCTTCTGGTATGGTCCTCGGGACCATTATCTCCCATTGACTTATATCGGTTAACCTTAAAAAAAACGAGAATAATTATTTTTACAGAGAACTGGGGTAATAATTTTAGCATTGCTATATCAATTTATGCCTTCGTAAAAAAAAACTAACATTATTTATGTAACAAATTTCACAATTAACTATGTTAGGAATGAAAAAGCTTTCATATTATGTAGATATGTCCAAAAATTAACATTTACTCACAAATTATTTCGGTATCCTCTGCTGATGAAACAGGAACTGATTCATCCAAAAAAATCGGTGGTGTTAAATGTTCCATATTCGAGTTCTCCGATTCTTCAGAAGAGCTCTGGAAGCTTTCCAATCTTCTTTCACCAATCAATATGAAACTTTAGGGTACTGATAGGTAGGTACTTACCAAAATCTTTGTTGTCGCACTTCTAAACAAATCAGATAATTTTCCTAGCAAACTCGATATACCACGTCGAAAATAGCGAAGGGAACTATCGGGTGACTGCGGCACTAGCTCTTCAATATGTGGAATGCACGAATGCAGGATTCAACTCAACTCGATCACAGCAGGATCGCCGGCGCCGGCCTATATGGCGCCGGCACTATCACGTATCACGTCATCACAACCCCTGCCGACTCTAGTGCACCGTTGCCTAGGTTGATTAATTATTATCTTTCAAGAAACTTCATAATTTTCTATTAATTGATTTTAGCAAAGACGATGTATGTTACGAATATAAGGTTATTACTAATAATGGGTTTCATATTTTGAACGAATAAAAAATTCAAAGTAAAGAATGCAGGAAATAAGTTCGGACATTTCGGTAGGTATGAAATCACTATATCACTTCACATAAAATGATAATATTTCTCCATCCTTTCGAAATGAAAGATTTTATAAAAGAAACATTAAAAGCGTTTCAAATAGGTATATTTAGGTACCTACCTTCATTATAATATGCTGTTAAATATTCCTTCGAATTAATAAGAAGCTGATATAATACAATACATGTAATAAATAATGTAATAAATATACGTTTCATAATGGTGGATGAATCAACCAGTTGAATTGGGTAAGTATATTATATGTATAATCAACGTTCCGTTGAATTTGTGTTTCGGATGTAATAAGTAGAATTGAAGTGGGTTAACGTCTGAGTTGATAAAGAGTAACTCATTTAACGTTTATTCAATGTTACTGAGCTCACGTTGAAAAAACAATTAAAAAACTGTAACGAATATACGTTTCATAATGGTGGATGAATCAACCAGTTGAATTGGGTACGTATATTATATGTATAATCAACGTTTCGTTGAATTTGTGTTTCGGTTGTAACAAGTAGAATCAAAGTAGGTTGACGTCTAAGTTGATAAAGAGTGACTAATTAAACGTTTCTTCAATGTTACAGAGCTCACGTTGAAAAATCGTTTGAAAAAATACAATAGATATACGTTTTATAACGGTTCATCAACCAGTTGAATTGGGTACGTGTATCATAGGTATATTCAACGTTTCGTTGTATTTGTGTTTCGGATGTAATTAGTAGAATTAAAGTTGGTTTACGTTAGAGTTGATGAAGAGTGACTCATTTAACGTTTATTCAATGTTACTGAGCTCACGTTGAAAAAACGTTTGGAAAAATGTAATAAATATACGTTTCATAATGGTGGATGAGTCAAACAGTTGAATTGGGTACGTATATTATGTGTATAATCAACGTTTCGTGGAATTTTCGTTTCGGATGTAACGTAGAAAATTCAACGTGTAACGTTAAATCAACTTCAGCCACTAGAAATAAACGTTTATTATACGTTTGTGTGTTTATTGGGTTCTATGCAATTCAAATCTGGTGAGTGCGGAGGTATTGGTAAATGTGGAATACCAAGCTCCTCGCGTACATTCTCAACTATGGCGTCACGGTGCGGTCTAGCGTTATCGTCTAGAAATTGAAAAGTTTCACCAATAGCAGCGTGAAAATTTGGCACAACATTGTCAATGACATGCTCCCTATAGTGTAAGGCGGACATATTCCCAGGACAAATGTGTAGATCTGTGCGCCCGTTGAAACATATCCCGGCCCATACCATAACACTACCCCCTCGGAATGGATGGACTTCTTGGACATAGCGACGATTACGTGGTATGCGTGGGATTGTCCATACCCTTATTCTTCGAGAAACTGAAAATCGTTCATATCTGAATTCATCAGTGAAAATGACACTACGCCATTGATCGCTCCAATTGATATGTTGCCTTGCCCATTCCAGTCTTTGACGCTTATGGTCACGTGTTGATGGAACTCCTGAATGGACGTCTAGAACCTGGATTCACCTCTCTCAAACGTCGTCTGATGGTTTCGATGGAAACTTGGACCCCATATGCATTTTGAAGAGTATTCCGTAGCATTCTACACGTAGATGTAGGGTTTCTTCTATTTTAAACGGTGATGAAACGATCCCGAGCAAGTGTTGTTTTTCGTCGCCCACCAAGCCTTGGTCTTTCCAACACGGAACCTGTCTCCCTGAACCTATTCCAAAGTCGAGATTTCACACTTTGGCTGACTTGGAGCCTTTCCGCTACAACAACCTGAGTTAGGCCACCCTGTAGCGTTCCGATAGCTCTATTAGCCTCAGCGTTTGTTAATTTACGTCTTGGCATTTTCAGAAAACTCGTTTCAAATCGATGCCGTTGATAAACTGACTTCATTTTAAAATGAGAACATTCATGAAGCATATTCAAAGAACCAAACTTCAGAAAAAAGGCGACCAGATTGACAAAATGTCTCATGCTGATTTTTATTGGATCGATTCAAGTTGTTATTGAGTTTTAAATGATCTCATTGCGATTTTCTCGGAGATTACATACTTTCAAAAACGATTGAATACGATATCCCTAACTCTTGTGGAGCAGTAGGTATATTATGTGAATTCAATAATTCCAGAGACCTGGCGAATGTTGAAGAAACTTTTTCTATGTTAATACTGAAAATATTTCACGTATATATGGTTGGAAGATTCAGTTATGCTATCTTCTTATACGGATATCAAGAATTGAGTGTTGAAATTTTACTGAAAAATGGACTGAATATTCCGTTACTTCGTGATAGTTTATTCGAAAAAAGAATGAAAGTAGCTATCCGAATAACCTGACAGAAAAACCCAATTTTAAAAATTCTCAAGGAATAAGCCTACAGAAAACATTTGAACACCTTTTTGCACAACTTGAAATACTCCAGTATGAGAATGTGGTGGTATATGTATACTACAAAACCTGTGTCACAGTTAAACCTTAAAAGAACTAACTCCATTTCCAAAGTTCAAAAGATTAAATAGTGAATAATTGCATTGGCAACATCTCTCAGAATCATTTTACTCTCACGAGTGCCAAGCTACGTCCGTTTTAAGTGAAAGAACTTTATAAAAACCTAAATCATGGCCAACCGGGAAACTATATAAAAGTGAATGGAGTATACTGGGGAGTATTATACCGAAATTATGATTTTGATCTCTGCAGGATGAATATCAGTAATGGCCAGCCACATCCCCAAACTTATAAATGGTTTTGGGAGAATCGCTAGCAGATATGACAAAACAACAGGAGAAAATAAAGTTTAGTATATCAACATATCTTTAAATCGTTAATTCTCATAGCAACCGCTATGTTCAATCTAGATGAAGGAAATTTTGGGAGTAGTTCGCTTAAGATATCAGCTTCATCATTCGGTAAACATTTGAAGTTTTTTTCATACACAGTGTCTAATATAATTTTACCAATTTACACAAATTGAATATGCGTCAACTCGATTTTTTCAAATGAAACACACTGTATTATTTTCATTCATAAAATTTGTTTTTCAAATGTCCACATTTTTTACACAAGATATCCCATTCTTAAAACATTCTTTTTCGAGATATTTCACTTTCGTTATAAAAACGATAACTTTGTGAAAAATGTAGACATTTGAAAAGCCAATTCCATGAAAGAGAAAAATACATTTGAAAAAATCGAGTTATCTCATATATAATTTCAGTAAATTGGTGAATTAATATTAGACACACTGTACGAAAAAAACTTGAAATGTTTACCGATTGATGAAGCTGATACCTCAAGCTAACAACTGTGAAAATTCCGTTTATCTAGATTGAAAACTGCGGGTGCTATGAGAATTTTGATGAACCCTTCAAAACACTACAAATACCCTAAACATACGAATTATGTGGCAACGCCGTCATGAAATTTGAAAAATGAGGTGTAACTGTAAAGCTCTTGTTGTCCTGGAAAGAATTATGCCACGAAATACAGGCTGTTCCATTTGAAAAAACTACATACAATTTTATTTGTAAAATTATTTTTAGTTTGTCGATTTTTGTCAGCCTTATAACCATGCTATATAAGTTTTATTCGACACGGTATGGTTCAGGCGCTATGTTAGCCGTACGCCTTGCTGACGCACCCTGTATATGTAAAAATTTTTTGCTATTTTCAATTTTTACGTTGAAAATCTATAGAGAAAATGAAGGAAATCCCGATTCAACAGAGGAAAATTAAATTATTGGTACGCATTTATCCACCCATGTATCCTCATAAAAGTTAATTAGTTATTCGGTTTGTAGAATTGTTAATAAGGACAGACACCTTCATATATTCCTTTCTATGTTGAGATTTACGTATTACGGCAATCGATAATTCGTTTGAACTTTATTATTTGACGCCAAAATCTCAACCATTTATGATAATCACACATGTGCTCAAGAATATTTTCGAATGTTTGTCCTTGTTTCACTTATATTTACGAATTGCGACAAAATTAGTTACCTTGCTGCGGGCGATTGACTGCTATTGCAGTTATTCTTGGAGATGAGCAAGTGACGATTTATCGATAACAGTTTTTTTCGTCTTCGCCATTGAGGGTCAGATCCTGGTTGCGTTAAAATCTTTTTCGATTCAACATCCGTTACTTATTTTCTTTCTTTCAAGTCGCCGTCTTGAGAAAATTCTCAGAGACAGGAAACCGAAAAAGATACAACTATTTTAGATCACATAAATGGTGTTCCAATAAGAGCGCACGAGTTGAATTGTGCGCCATGTTTGGCAGTCATAATGTGACATGATTATGACGTGACAGACCGAAAATTGATAAATGGAGCATAAACAAGGTAAAACAACTCATCCTGCTTTTCAAAAAATGCACTGATGATCAATGGCGAACTTTATCATGCTATGATATAAAAGTTTCTTGTGCTTCATTTGAAAGCTATCAATCTTGACGACAAATGGTTTCAGAAGGACGGTGCCACATCTCATACCGCTAATAAAGCATTTACGATCTTGCACGAGTGTCATTTCCCGATTTGGTGAAAAGAATTGGCCTTCACCCTCTTGCGATTTAACACCTTTCGACTTTTGGCTATGGGATTGTTATCTGAAGTCACAGTTTTATGCCAATAAGTCTGTTGCCATCGAAGCATTGAAAGCCAAAGTTACACGCTGTATCAATGAAATACCACCACATGTATTCACTAAAGTTATTGAAAATTTCTTCAAGAGGGTACGCATATGCCGACAAAGCAATGGCGGCCATGTACAAGACATTTCATTCATAATTCCCAAATGTATATTTTCGAAATCAAAAAATATGTCAATACTTTGCTACAGAAAAACATATTTTATTGACCATCTTGCGATCTTATTGGAACGCCCTTTATGAAGGTGACATTTTTCCAATAAGAACCATTACCATGTCATTTCATTTCTCAGTGCGTCAACCTCCCCCCCTTAAATTTTAATAGGAAAAATGGGTTGTTTAAAAGGTCTCCTCCTTCTGAATCTTTTTGAAATCTCTTGAAGAAGAACAACCTGATGGACGATTCAGAACCTGAGTACCATTATTTTGAACCTTATACGAATATAAAGTAGTCTATCAGCATCAAGAAAAGCGAAGATGTCGATTTTGAAAATAATTATTCGGCATCTGAGGCACATTTAACTACTCGCAGATTTAGATTTTCTCACTATTGTGAATATGAGCCTAATTCAATAGACATCCAACGGCAAACCTCAAGATTCCAAGAAAACTAACTGGTTATCTCCAAATTACTTCACTGAACTCGTATAGTTTGCATGCGGTATTGCGTCTAGATTTTTGCGAGAAGAATCATCTTGATGACCTTCACGAGGAATTAATTTGTTACTTGGAATATAAATTTCACAATCTCTTCGTTTCAATCGATTCTAATCAATATGCGGATTAAACCACACACAAGGCATGATCACAAGGAATCATCAATTGAAACAACACGATCATCTATGTGAAAAAACTTCAGAGAAAGGAAGCATTCATTCATCAATTCAATAAATGTAAGGGAGAACTACGAGTTTATTCTATTGTCACCTTGATAATATGATGTTTTCATAGGTTAACTTGAGAGACTAGTTCGAAAACGAAAAATCAAGCGACATTTTCCTCTTAAAAAACATCGTAGCGTCGAGAAGTTGTGAATAACTTGCTTGTGATTTTTAGTTCAATTCATTTTTCATTAATTCATATCTGAATACTGATCTTTTTCGTTTTGGGTGCTCTTTATATTCACCCAAGGACACTTTAAATTTGTCACGATATTTTCGAATTTTGAACCGAAAATGGCATGAAATTATAAGGTTAGTCTCACTTATGACGAATCAGTGGTCAAATTCAATTCTATCAGTCCGGTCGTGAAGTCGATAGCTTCCGAAAGGAAGAACCTATGAACTTGAAAGCTTTATAATATTTAATTGCAATTTCAATTACTTCAATGCAATTATATTTGGGAGACATCTGTCTTGACTTTTCCTTATTGTGTAAGATGTGCGAAGATGAATTTGAATCAGTTGATCATCTATTAAATATAGACGTCACTATTTATAGAATTTCCATATGTTTACTGTCTTTTCTGTTATTATCGGTTTCAAATTAGTACACTTGAAAATATTTTCTTCTAACAATTGCTTTAGTACGCTTTATGTTCATTTCCGAAAAATCTTATTCAATAAAACATGTATAGAGAACTTAATTATTTGAATCATTCATACAGAGTATATGAATCATTCGCCATGTATGTACTCTTATTACAGAGTATACTCCACCTCGGTTGGCCATGGAATTCTGATACATTTCACCGCGTATATTTTGAAAATGTTAGGTTATGGTCATTTGCCCGTCAGATACGCCCACAACGTGGTCGTTTCTACATAAAAATCTTAGTAATTACGTATTTATCAAATATTTTATGTTCATACACCTAGAGAAAATAATGAATTTGGGAAAATATTATGCGAATTCAATAACTTCAAAGACCTGGCGAATGTTGAAAAAACGAGTGTTGAAATCTTACTGAAATAATGGACAGCATAGTCCGTTACTTTGTTATAGTTCATTCGAAAAAAGAATAAAAGTACTCGAATAAACCAGAAAAACGAACAGAACAGACGGACCTATGGAATTCCCCACTTTTCAAAATTCTCAAAAAATAAGCCTTAAGAAGACATTTGAACACCTTTTTGCACAACTCTAAATACTCCAGCATGAAAATGTAGCAGTACTTTGAAACAGGTGCGTCAAGTTGGTGACACACCCCCCGAATTTTGGTATCAAATTGTTTTGGGAATTTTGTGCCCATTTTGTGCCAATTTGTGCCGTATGTTATGAATTTTGTGCCCATTCCGTTCTCGAGATATTTCAAGTTTTCCAAGTGTGTCACCAACTTGACGCTGTGACACACTTGTGGAAATTTGAAAATTTTCTTCTTTCGATAAATTGTGCCCATTTTGTGCCAATTTGTGCCGTATGTTATGAATTTTGTGCCCGTTCAGTTCTCGAGATATTTTGAGTTTTGTTTGTGAGGAGCGTCAAGTTGGTGACACACCCCTCGAATTTTGGTATCAAATTGTTTCGGGAATTTTGTGCCTATTTTGTGCTAATTTGTGCCGTTTATTATGAATTTTGTGCCCGTTCCGTTTCAGAGATATTTCGAGTTTTTCATGGGAGTCACCAACTTCACGTTGTGACACATAAGGAAAGCTGGAAATTCTTCTTTGGATAAATTGTGCCCATTTTGCGCCAATTCGTGCCGCATAGTATAGATTTTGCATGCTTGCAGTTTTTGAGATATTTGAAGTTATTCCTGTGAGATGAATAGAAGTATAGTCCATCCAAGAATGATTGACTTCAGAGCAGGCCTTGAAAGTCCAGTCGCAGCTTTATTTATAGTTACAAAAAAGTAACTAAAAATTTTCTGTGCTTTAATCATAGATATAGAAATAACCTAAAAATTTAACGATATTTTTTTGAAGTAAGGAACTTTGAACATCAAAATGTTCACAATTTTCACATACGATTACCAGCGTGTGAATCTGTATACCAGCAGTATATTATTTTCATCTTGTATTGATACATTTTCGATCTTACGATCAATTATAGGAGCACACAGCCTGGAAATTCTGGTTTGGTAACGAAAAATATCGTGGGTGATTAAATAGCACGGTCCTTTTCAATGTTCAATATGAATATTCGCTAAACCGAAAAAATCTTGTTAATATTTTGAAGTGTGTGACTGCAATGTGAATTGATTGGGAAATTTGCAATATATATCAAGACACTAAGATAGAAACAAAACTTAACCAATGGATCTATTCAATATATGAAGAATTTTGTCATGACATTGAAACTTTCAATATTTGTGAACAATGAAGGTGTAAAATATGAAATATGAAAAATATAAATATTCCTATTATTCTGTTTCAACAACCACAACATATTATTTATTCCTCATCTGGGCAGAACTCGTCATGTTCACTCTTCAAGAGCCTCATTACAAAGATATTTATTTCACTTGCTCAATTTTTTGCCAAATTTGTTCGAAACATTAATGACAGAACAAAATGTCAGTGTTATTTCCAACACCAACCTGAATTCTGCAACTCAAAATATTACTGAATGGGCATTACCAACATAGTTCCGATTTTCCAAAGCCCCCCGAGATGTCAATCATTCTTGGATGGACTATAGCAGAATTCAAAGACGAGCGTCAATTCCATGTCATATTATTATGTGATAATTTTAAATTATGAGTTGTTGAACTGGCAGACATTCGGTGAAAACAACCAAATTTCAATGATTCGACGACATTTTCACTTAGAATAATCAATTCAATATATAATAATTGAGTTGATGAATTAATATATAAGTACAGGTTTATCGAATACGTTGACACATCCTCAGTTTCAATTATATATTAGTAATATTCTACTTCAATCCATAATGGAGTATATTACGATTCAATAAAACAGACAATACTCATAAAAATATATTACTTTATAAATCCTTCAAAACGAATAAAAAACAACAAGAGTAACAAAACAAATGAAAACATGAATGTAACGTGAAAAATATAAATTGTAGCTAAATGAATATGAAACCATCAAATCACAGAATGTAAAAATCAATAAATAAGTATTTATTGTTGACTTCTCGGTGATTTTTGTCACTTTCTCTCGCATATCATCGTACGCTTCCCAGTGATTATTATTGCGCCTACAAACTGCCCAAAAGTTGACGAGTTCTGCCCAGATGAGGAAAAAATAACATGTTGTGGTTGTTGAAACAGAATAATAGGAATATTTATATTTTTCATATTTCATATTTTACACCTTCATTGTTCCCAAATATTGAAAGTTACAATGTCATCACAAAATTCTTCATATAATGAATAGATCCATTGGTTAAGTTTTGTTTCTATCTTAGTTTCTTGATATCTATTACAAATTTCCCAATCAATTCACATTGCAGTAACATTTTTTCGGTTTAGCGAATATTCATATTGAACATTGAAAAGGACCGTGCTATTTAATCACCCACGATATTTTTCGTTACCAAACCAGAATTTCCAGGCTGTATGCTCCTATAATTGATCGTAAGATCGAAAATGTATCAATACAAGATGAAAATAATATACTGCTGGTATACAGATATTCACACGCTGGTAATCGTATGTGAAAATTGTGAACATTTTGATGTTCAAAGTTCCTTACTTTAAAAAAATATCGTTAAATTTTTAGGTTATTTTTATATCTATGATGAAAGCACAGAAAATTTTTAGTTACTTTTTTGTAACTAGAAATAAAGCTGCGACTGGACTTTCAAGGCCTGCTCTGATGTCAATCATTCTTGGATGGACTATACATCTATTCATCTCAAAGGAATAACTTCAAATATCTCAAAAACTGCAAGCATGCAAAATCTATACTATGCGGCACGAATTGGCGCAAAATGGGCACAATTTATCGAAAAAAGAATTTCCAGCTTTCCTTATGTGAGTCACAACGTGAAGTTGGTGACTCCCATGAAAAACTCGAAATATCTCTAAAACGGAACGGGCACAAAATTCATAATATACGGCACAAATTAGCACAAAATGGACACAAAATTCCCAAAACAATTTGGTACCAAAATTCGAGGGGTGTGTCACCAACTTGACGCTCCTCACAAACAAAACTCAAAATATCTCGAGAACAGAACGGGCACAAAATTCGTAACATACGGCACAAATTGGCACAAAATGGGCACAATTTATCGAAAGAAGAAAATTTTCAAATTTTCACAAGTGTGTCACAGCGTCAAGTTGGTGACACACTTGGAAAACTTGAAATATCTCGAGAACGGAACGGGCACAAAATTCGTAACATACGGCACAAATTGGCACAAAATGGCAACAATTTATCGAAAGAAAAAAATTTTCAAATTTCCACAAGTGTGTCACAGCGTCAAGTTGGTGACACACTTGGAAAACTTGAAATATCTCGAGAACGGAATGGGCACAAAAATCATAACATACGGCACAAATTGGCACAAAATGGGCACAAAATTCCCAAAACAATTTGATACCAAAATTCGGGGGGTGTGTCACCAACTTGACGCACCTCTTTGAAACCTGTGTCACAGTTAGACCTCAGAAAAACTTACTCCATTCACAATGTTAAAAAAGAGTCAACAGAAAGTAGCCTTGGCATTGTCGCTTGATTTTCACGAGTTCCAACCTGCGTCAGTTTTAAGTGAAAGAACTTGATAAACCTAAATCATGGCTAACCGGGATACTTTCTGAAAGTGAATGGAGTATATATACACGATTTACAGAGTACAACATCTATGCAGAGTATACATATACAGGGTTGGAATAAAGTATGGGACCAAGTAAATATCTTTTAAACGAAAAGAACTATATTTATGAAAATTTGCAGGTGAGTGCAGTAGAACAAAATGCATCTCATGTACATTTTTTTGTTGATAATTTACTTCCGGTTTAACCGGAAATGGCCTCAACTTCTTCAATTCAAATGGGACACCCTATATATTTTCACAGATTTTGAAAGAGTTTGTTATTTTGAATTCATACATACTGAGTTTAGTGTAAAACAAATTGTAAAAACGAGGTATTGGTCAAATGAGAATCCCCATTGTATTCATGAACCACATACCCAGCATCCACAGAAAATAAATGTTTGAATGGGAATTGTTGAAAATAGGCTTATAGGCCCATTTTTCATCGACGGAAACTTGAATGGTGACAAGTATTTGGATCTACTGAATAACGAAATTATTCCTGCACTTCAACAGAATGGACAATTACCACAAAATGTTTGGTTTCAACAAGATGGAGCACCTCCCTACTATGATTTCTTTACACTAAACTCAGTATGTATGAATTCAAAATAACAAACTCTTTCAAAATCTGTGAAAATATATAGGGTGTCCCATTTGAATTAAAGAAGTTGAGGCCATTTCCGGTTAAACCGGAAGTGAATTATCAACAAAAAATGTACATCAGATGCATTTTGTTCTACTGCACTCACCTGCAAATTTTCATAAATATAGTTCTTTTCGTTTAAAAGATATTTACTTGGTCCCATACTTTATTCCAACCTGTGGTGTTCCTATATTATACAATGTATGAGGAGTGGGCTCTGTTCAAAGTGAATATACCTTGTCTTGACCTTGACATGACCTTGAATTGATTACAACTTGACTACGAATTGACCCCAAATTGACCTCGACTTGACACCTCCTTGATCTCGACTTGATCTTGACTTGACCTCGAACGGGTTCAATACTTACTTTCATTCTAAGTTTACTCCTAAACTACTCAACTGTAGAACCTAGGCTGTCACTAGGCTCACGCAAGACACTCTGAATATACATGCTGCACCCTCTGCGGTGCAAAATAAAGAGTTGATGATACAGTAGATCTGCACCCTTGAAGTATTCTTATTATATTCAACTTGATAAAAACTAAACAATTCATTAAGAGCCCCTTTTTGTACCAGGGCTTTTGACTACCAAGCTTCGTCTCTTTTTCCTTCCAACATCGAAAGCTATTATCTCAGGATGAATATTGAGACCATCTTAATCTATAAGCACAAAACCAACATGAACAGAAAAGAAGAGACTCCCATTATTCATAGTGCATGATTGCCTTCCATCTGCTACTAGAACTGAACCTGTCCGAAGCGGAGGGGATGAACCGACCGACCTAGCCGCCCGGTGGCGGAGCTACGACTATAAATACAGCGCTCGATCCAGAAATAATGTCATGTCGAAAAGCAAGCATTTATCGTCTTCGTCAGGGATACCTCTGAAGATACCTACCTTAGTTGTTGGCGAAACGTCGAGATCAGACAAGGGTGAGAAAAACTGGAATTTTAAAAATCCGGCAATGAAATCCTTCAGTAACATACTTTCAATATCTGATGTGTATTAATTTAAAAAAAAATATTAAATCTCGAGAAAATATCTAGCTCGATTGAGAAAAAGTTTTTTGTAGTTGAAAAGTTTGATTTCATTGCTGATCCTTAGATCAGACCAGTGCTACGTTAACAAAAATATGGAAAAAGAATTCAAATACTGCCTCGAATCAAATAATAAACAATTTCAACATCTCAATGCTTAGGGCTAGGGAAGATAATAGCCTTCGTAATGCTCTACCAGCAAGATTTTTCACACCATAAATTTTGTTCATCATATTCATAAAAAAACACAGACATCGTGACATATAACGAGCTTTCAAATAGTGATGGTTCATGCAAACATTCCAAGTTTTAATGAATGCGGTAGCAGAATGGTGAATTCGCTGGTCCAAACAACTCATTCGTGACTTCGTGACTCGACGGAAGCTTTCTATCGGGAATTTTTTTCACATTGATAGAACTTTAAATTGAAATAGAACACATTTAAATGAAAATTGAAGCAAAATTCATTTTCATTTGGAATATAATTTTATTACATTTCCGGTATAAGAGGATGTATTGATATCTAGTTAGCCTAGACCAGTTCCATATGCATAAACAAAATATTGCGATACCATATTAACTTATTAGAAGTGTCAGTGTAGAGTTCGACGTCAAAAAAGTGAACCAGAGTTACGCAATAGATCTAAAAAAAAGTTGTCCACCGAAATTGTAAAAATCGAAAAATTGGAGAATCGAGCCATCATCAAGTACCTGTATTTAAAAGGGTTAAGAGGTAAGCATATTTACGAAGATTTGCTTAATACTCTCGGTGATCAATGTCCTTCATATGCGACCGTGAAAAATTGGACTGCAAGCTTCAAAAGAGGTAAATTTTCCATTGAAGATGATGACCGATCGGGAAAGCCAGTTTTTGTGTCAGTACCCGAAAATATCGATGCAGTTCATGACATGAGTTTATCAGACCGTCGAATTGGGCTAAAATGGATATCTGAAGCACTGAAGATTTCATACGAACGCGTTCATCATATAGTTGACGTCATTTTGGACATAAGAAAAATTTCTACAAAATGGATCATCAAATGTTTAAATGTTGACCAAAAGCGTGCAAGGGTAGAAGCATCGCGTTCGAACTGTACTTGATTTGAAAACGATGTACACTTCTTAAACTATGGATGAGACTTGGGTATATTTCTACGATCTAGAAACAAAGCAACAATCGATGGAATGGCGACAGTCTGGTTCTCCAAGACCTAAGAAGTGTGGTGTCCAAAAATCTGCTTCAGTTCAGAGCAAGAAGAAAATTTTTTTTGAAGGTCTAGAGACGCTGCAGGTTCGCAGGGTTCGCTGTAATTAATGTATTCAATTAAGAGGAGAATATGTTCATTAATAAAATATTTTGACATTGAAATTTTGTTTGGTATAGTAGGCTAAGAATTTTTCAATATATCCTCGTATGTCCACCACGACTAGCTCTGAAGAACCGCATTGGACCACACCAATTTTGGACCACTTTTTCTGGTATTTCAGGCCATATTTCAGCAATAACACGAGTTATGTTGGCTCCCAAAGCATCTATTGTTTCTGGTTTATCAGCATAAACCGATTGGAGTTATGCCGCATGATCTTGGAGGCCAATTAATTAGACCATTTCTCGAAATAATGTTATAGCCAAATCTTTCTTTCAATAAATCGATTGGTACCGTGAAAGCATGAGGTGTAGCACCATCTTGTTGGAACCAAAATACTTCTGGGTCGATACAATTCAAATTTTGAAACAAATCATCGTAGACCATCGATCTGTACAGCACCATTCAATGTAACATTAGCTCCAGCATAGTTTTTAAAGAAATATGGACCGATGATACCTCCAGCGTGTAAAGCACATCGTACAGTGTATATCTCAGTATGCAATGGAACCTGCAGAACTTCTTGAGAAGTTATCACTGCAATTTTGTTTATACATATCTACAATTTTTCGATGAAAAGGTGGATTAACTGCAAGCTGTTCTAGGTGCCAATTAGCTAACAAACGACGCTTATTATGATCATGTGGCGTTAGTGCTTGAACCAGTTGGATCTTGTATGGGTGTAGACCAAAATCTTTACGCAAAATTTCATGTGGTGGATGCACAGAATCCAACTTGTGAACGTCAGTGAATAGACAAATCTGGATCTTCATTAACACAATCATTTACAGCAGCGATATTTTCTTCTGTTCGTACACGGTACAGTTCTTTGTCTTGTTGTTGTTGCATTAAGTAGAGGAAAGGTTGTCGGAAATCATTCGATAGTTTGAAGAAGAAGCTGCTCTGATGGCCAATTATGTAATCCATAAATTTCACGAAGCGCTCCATAAGTTTGGCGAATAGAACACTGATTTTGAAAATTAATTTCGACAATTTGGAAACGTTTTTGCGGCGTGAGTCTTTTCATGGTAATTTTTCAATGCTTTCTGACAGAAATGTCAAAACAACATGGCTTCTACCTCCTGTAAAATCACAGTTATCCCTACCGAAAATTCAACGTTTATGAACACTATTTCATGTTTTCGAAAATGTATATACGTCCACTGCAAACTCCAATAGTATAACTATCAAATATAGCCATCCTTTTGCGTATTCGCATATTTTGAAGAACAAAATGAGTTGTTACTAAAGGCTAAACATTTTTTTGTCAATCTCTGGCTTGCCTAAAAGATTCATCTGAATACTTTCCAATGCTATCAATTTATGATTATCATCATCGAATATCCAAAATTGTTTCATTCTTTTAAGAATCCTACAATTTTTGTCAGTTAGATTCATCGAGACCAATTTTTCTTCAACCTGATGAGTTGAATTCTTTCAATATTTCTGATAACAAATTAAATCCGAAATGAAGGAATGAAAGCCCTTTTGATTTACAATGTTTTCATGATTGATATTCAAATGCATGATATCCACATAAGTAATTCTTTTTCATCCATTATATCTTTCTGAAGAGAAAAACAAATCATGAATAAAATATTTCATTTCGTATAAAATTATTCTAAATATAACAACAATCATCAATATAATTAGTTTATACACCTATCTAAAAACACATGGTATGTCGTCAGTCTAAGGATGTGTGTAAATACATAATGCTCAGGATACATTGAAAAGGAGATTAAGCAATATCGTGACATTTCGTGCAAACATTTTCAATAAGAATATGAATACAATGAACTCATTCAATTTTGTCATGCGATCATTAGGGAATGAACACAGTATTATGATTGTAAAGGACAGATTATATCATGGCTGATATTCGAGTTTTGTATGTAGAATCATCAGGAATTTCTTTAATTCGCTAAAATCACAGATTGGAGTGGTCACACATTACTGGTGTCTGTATTGTCCATTATCTTCAATTGGTGCTTTGTAGTTGGGATTTTCACGAGCTTCTCTTTCAGCAGCTTCCTGAAAAATGGAAATATCTTGTATTGTGCATAACAGTTACCATTCTTTTGAATAGATTTTGAATCTTATTCGCTTTCTCAGTTAAACTGGGAAGCATGTTTTAGGTGTATAAGAGTTTGACTTCAGTTATTGACATTTAGTATTGATTGAATGAATTTAAGAGTATAATATGTACCAGATTTCATAATTGATTTCTCGAAAAGCACTTCGAACACTTCGATTCCTATTTGGAAAGGGTGAATTTTGATTCGAATTTTACTTTCACTACCACATTTCTCAAGCATCCATAAGCAAACTTCTCAAGTTTTTGAATAACTAGGGAATACGGAAAAATTTATTTTTGTCCAGTTATAAAACGTGGTGTGCTTTAGTGATGACTACAATAATGAAAAATATTTTGGTGCTACTATTTCGGCTATATTTTTTTAAACTCTCTCACCTGTTGAGCTCTGATTCCCTCATAAATGAGGTCCAATCCTTTCTGGACTTCGGGACTTACTGGTGGTGGAGTTGGCAAATGATCCCCAGTTGGGTGGAAACCAGTTTCATCAGCGATATAGTGAACTGTTATATTTTGACCATCAGGCGACGTATAGGAGTAGGAACCTTGTTGAACTTGAGCGTTGAGAGTTTGTCCTTCTGAGTCTGGATCAGGTCCTAATTCTTTCAAGTATCCTTCCTCCTGGGCGAAAATGTCATTGCCAGTTTCCCATCTAGAATAAGATAATTTTTTAAATAATAATATCCCTGTCATAAGCAAAATTGACGAGTGCGAGTGCCTGTTTAAGTAATTACAGTTGCGAAAATACAGATAGACAGAGGAAGCCTTTCTATGCCACCATTTTCATATGTAAAAGGATATCCAAATCAACAATTAATGAAAAATGAACGAGTAATTCTCTCAGAATACCAAACTTTTGGAGCCAATTTCATCCAAATATTTCAGAGAATATCGCATT
This sequence comes from Adalia decempunctata, assembly GCA_951802165.1. Lineage (NCBI taxonomy): Eukaryota > Metazoa > Arthropoda > Insecta > Coleoptera > Coccinellidae > Adalia > Adalia decempunctata. The sequence goes on along the minus strand of OX637696.1, from coordinate 22,068,197 downwards.
GAAAAAAATTGATAGGTTGTTGTAAATATTCAATCAATATCAAAGCAAAAAGATTTAGCCTTGATTTGCACTACTGTTTGTAATGATATCGTTACTAGATATTTTAATAAGTCGCTGTGGTATTTTTTTTTAATACTTACGATGCTTTGTAGCTTCCATCGGTTCCCTGTTCCTTGTCGTAGCGGATAATGGGAATGAAGGTGGTGGTCCTGATCCTTTCATTTGGTTCAGATTTCACTTGGGAATAATACTGTTGCCTGTCATTATTTTCGCTCTGATATTGCTGAGAATTTTCGTCATTGTCGATCTGGTTGTACTGTTGTTGTTGTTGCTGTTGTTGTTTTTGGAATGGCTGTGGAGACCTTCTGCCTTGATGTGCTTGGCCCCAGGCGAAAGCCAGGATTACACTTACAATGATCTGAAAATATAAAAAGATAGAAGTAACTTATCCAATCAGTTTTGTAGATAAAGCTAGTCGATCATTAATGGTATTTCGATTGGAGTTCGAAATTTTAAAAGAAGAAGAGACAGAACACAGTTAAACTTGCGTGGAGAGGTGTTACCCAATAATTTTTCAGGTTCAGGATTTTCGAAACAATTTTCCTGCGAACTCAGGATTCCTTAATTCTGAGCTCAGGATCTCCCATATCCAATGGAGTATTGATTGAATTTATTTCTTCGTGTAGCAAATTTTTTCGTCTCTGATTTTTTTTCTTTCACATTCTAAATATATATCTGTAAAGAAATTCGATACAACAATAGAAGAGCCAGTCCGAAAAATATCTGCGTTCAACAAATATCCTATTTTTTTCTCAATGATAATACAAGTAACCGTGCATTTTATATGGAATATCTCAATAGAACTTATAGTGTTACTACAAGGTGCGGCACGGAGGGCGGACGTTTTTCAGATGGGCATAACTTTCCCCCACTGAGGACGAGAGAAGTGGGGAAGGTGCCGTTAGACTCGTGTGTTCCTAGCATTTATTTACCACACAGCCCAAAAGTTACGGTTTGGTGCGCTGTATCGCAAACTCGCATCATTGGCCCTTACTTCTTCGAAGACGTTAATGGTCGTGCTGTTACCGTGAACTCAGAGCGGTACGTCGAAATGATCAACAACTTCTTTATCCCCGAATTACGACGGCAACGTGTTCCAATCCGACGTGTGTGGTTCCAACAGGATGGGGTGACCGCCCACACAGCCAGAGCATCAATGGACGTTATTCGCCCTCTCTTCCCTGGTCGCCTTATTTCCAGGTTTGGCGATGTTCATTGGCCTCCCCGGTCCCCAGATTTATCCATATGCGATTTTTTCTTATGGGGACACCTCAAGGCTAGAGTATACGAGACCAAGCCCCGAACTCTGGACGAATTGAAAAGGGCTATTCGCGTGGAAGTTGCCCAAGTTGAGAGAGCGATGTTGGAGAGAGTCTACGCGAACTTCCAAGAGCGCCTCCAGCACTGCATCACCGATTTCGGCCACCACATGCCTGATGTGATTTTCCACACTTGACTGTCTCAAATGCTATTTCCTTGAGAATCTGATTCCGTCAATAAATGTGTTTTTGAGTAAAAATTAACGCTTTTATTATTTTTTTAAAACCATCCATCCTCCGTGCCGCACCCTGTATAAGTTCTATGAATATCTCTCTCCTTATGAATGAAATGTACAATGGCTGCACCCGAAAATCGGTGGACTATGAAATTAGTGAATATGTATAGGTAAAGCAGGAACTAATTCTCGCTATTTATTTGAATTTGGCCATTATCTGCCAATTCCGTATTTCAAGTTGATTTTCCGAACGAAATTATTTGTAGATTCACTTTTAAACGGAAGTTGAACTATTTTCATGGGTCTTTCGTTTGAAATAAAACAGAAGCATGAGTTGGCTTATTTCCTTCTATTTTTGAAAGAAAAAAACCAACTTTTGAAATGAAATCGATTTCAAATGTTTCATTGAGAACTCCAATTCTTTATGGGTTTACCCACAAAATTTTAGTTCTCAAAGTGAAGCCAGTTTCAAATGCAACTTGAAATAAAAACACCCTACATTGAACGCCCACCTTAAATTGGGGCAGTATCACCTTTTAAATGGTGGTAAATCTCCATTCAAAAAGTGGTCTCTTTATTTCACGAGTAAGAACCCTAATTTACGACGTAGAACGTCCCGATTGCAAATAGTTTCCTTTTTTTCGATTTAATTAATTTTTCATTTGAAAAAAACAGGTTAATCGTTAGATCTGGGGTTATTGAATATGTTTTTCATGAGTACAAGCTATATTTTTGAAATAATCATCATGAAAATTTTTGTAGTTTATAGAAGATTAAATTGCCGAGGGCAAATAGTTGCGGTTTTTTCGATTTAATTAGTTTTTCAATTAAAAAAACAGGTTGAACTTCAGCGTTCTGGAAACTACACTTAATGATTTTTTTTCGACGGTTATTCATCATTTTTTGGAAAAAATCGCAACTATTCGCCCTCGACAATTTAATCTTCTATCAACTACAAAAATTTTCATGATGATTTTTTCAAAAATATAGCTTGTGGAAAACGCAAAACATATTCAATAACCCCAGATCAAACGATTACCCTGGTTTTTTTAATTGACTATTCCACTCTTTTCATTTTTAGTGAGGAAGTTTCCGTAGCAACGATCGTTTTATCTCGAAAAAACTTTCAAACCGGCAAAACCAACATGTTAGTTTTTCAGCGACAAAATTTTTGACGTTTCTCGAATTCATAGATAGCTTCTGAAATGAATATCATATAGAAAACAAACAACGTTTAGTTAATCTATGAATTCTAATTTGCCAAATAGCGGAATCCGTGTCAAATGTGACCATATTATTTATAATGTTGGACATTGTCTCGTGGAATAGTCATGCCGAACACCACTCGAGATGAAATTTAAGCAGGTAAAATTTCTCTCTTGTAATATTCAAGTTTGTTGCTTTTCGGAAATTTCGCTCATGACATTTTCTCCAAAATCACTCGCCTAACGGCTCGTGATTTTGATACAAATGTGTTTCGCGATATTTCCGGGCAACAAACTTTTATATTACAATCGAGAAATTTTGCCGGCAAAATTCCATCTCTAGTCGTATTACATATGAAAACCTGATTAAATCCGAAAAAAGAAAACTATTTGCCCTCGGGACGTTCTTCAACTTCAATTTAAAAAAAAATCAAGTCTCTACGTCGTAAATTAGGGTACTTAGTCTTGAAATAAAGAGACCACTTTTGAATGGAGATTTACCACGATTCAAAAGGTGATACTGTCCCTTAAATTGATCAGTGGAACTAAAGAGAATGAATAAATAATAAATTAAATGTAGGCAATGTACTGTCAAAAGAGTCTTTTTTTGTCCTAGCGGATGATGGATCATTTCTCATTGAATTTTGAGAGATTGTGGATGAAGAGTGTTAGATATTGCTTTATGAAAAAGAAGATATGAAGAGAAGCTTTAATGTGAAAAAAAGCTTTTAAGTTAAGGAAGGCTTTTATGTGAAGAAATGCTTCAATGCAAAAAAAGCTTCGAAGTGAAGAACATCTTCAATTGGAAGAAGATCTTGAAATTGAAGGAAAGCTTCAATGTGAAGAAAATCTTCAATATTCTCATAAACTACATTTTGATAAGCGGAAGTATCAACTGGAAAATATTGAACAGCAAGTACTGCTTCGAAAACAAGCATTTTAAGATTCAGTCGTGCCAATTCTCTTAATCATTTCCTCCTGATGTCCACATCTCATTCATTATTGATCACAATCAGATGCGGCCATCTGCAGCATCTTCGACAATGTCGGCGTAAATCGCATCGACCGCTATTTCGGTTGCACAACAATTGGAAAATGAAGAAGAACACTCCTCAATTTGCGAAGATAGATATGAGGTCGCACTCCCTCGTCGGTTACGCAAACGGCAAAAGAACTGGTTGTGAATCCCAGTAAAGGAGTACGATTGTGACTTTGTTCATGACCACTCTTGAGGAAATTCCATTCTTTGGAGCGAATAAAATGAGAAGTATGACATTTTTTAAAGAACTGCCTCTGTGAAACAATTGGTATTATCCGGAACTCAGGTTAGAAGAAGTTAGGTTAGATACGATTGAGGTTATGTTATGTTAGGTTTTGAATGTTAGGCAGAGCAACATACTGTTCATCACGCGAATGTTATCTTACAACGACCATTATGTTGATCTGACGAACAATCAGTGTCCCAAAAAAGTTGAGAATTGTGGAAATTAGTGGAAATAACCCCAAGGTTGCTTCTGGAAACATGTGAAGCATTCAATTCTCTCCAGTACAGTTAAAAATAAACAGGGCGTTACATTTGAAAAAATCGAGAAATATCACGCTGTATGGCAGAACCTTTTGAATGCTGACTCTTTGAATCTTTCAGTAACCAAGAATTGATATCACATTCGTGTTAGGTCCATCTTATTTTTGCAACAGTTTTGGGTGTTTTAGCGGAGTGCTGTGTGCTCAACTTCTCCCAGTATTCTCCGAATAATATCTTTACCGTTGGAGAAATATTTCTAAAATTTCGCTTTTCAATAGAGAAGACGAAAATCATCAAAAATACAGGATAATCCATTCAAAAATCACCCGTTCCTTGAATATCTTTCGTTGGGAACAAACTGTATGTTGGAAAATATGAAGAACCTGATTTCGAACTAAATTCATAAGATGTACGATTCGGCAGCTCTGGAAGAAGAAAGCACTATTGCAAGACCCTAAATACAGGGTGTTTCTGAATTGGTGCGAAAGATTCCAAATGGTGTTTCCTTGTTCAAAATGAGGAGTAGTTTGTTGAATAAATGTTTGGTCTAAAGTCAAACGTTGGTGAGATATCGCGGTTCAAAGATGGCGGAAAAATGAAATTCGAAGTAAAACTTACGCATCGACTTGGATGTTTTTTCCTCGAAATATGTACCGTTTTGAAATGAAAAAATGAAATGTAAATAATTACGGAATTAAGTGAAGAAATAACGGCATGCAGACAATTGAATATTTTTGAAATTCCGGAAAAAGTCGATTCCTGCACGGTGTGAGACTTTTTCCGGAATTTCAAAAATATTCAATTATCTGCATGCCGTTATTTCTTTCCTTAATTAGTATTTACAGACGTTAAACCTATTTTCATGTAAATAATTACGTATCGGGAATCCGAATTTTATTCTTTCCAAGTCGTTGCGTAAGTTTTCCTTTAAATTCAGTTAACAAAATGATAGGGGTAGTCTACTGCAACCCCGTCCACTCATTCTAAAAAAATGAAAACATATCAAGATAATTTGTTTTTAAAACAGTAATATGTACTTCCATATAATATCATCAGTCTATCGCTTTTCGTATTTAAGATACAAATCAAAAAGATCCTTTTTCTGCCATCTTTGAACCGCGATATCTCCCTAATATACAGGGTATCCCGGAAAATGTGGGATATCTCTCAGATTCAGATAAAACATAAAAAAATAGGATGACAAGTTCCCATATTTTTTTTCCAAGCGGCCCTCCCCACGGAGATACGGACTCCTGAATGACGTCACTGGAAATCCATTTTACTGAAATAAATCTCAAACTACTTTATATAATTTTAAAAAAAATTGATAAGATGAACAGTCGTAAGGACCTCTTAAAATACTGCCCTTAAATTTAAATTAGCTCTTTTAGGACTAGGTTGTACATTTTAATGCTTACATTTTCAACACCCTGTATGATAAGGAGTGGAAAAAAAACAAATTTGGATAGCTTGAACATTGAGCTAAAATATAGGTTCTCTTGTTTATTGTCGATAAAATGAACCGTTTTCGAAAAACAAAATTACAAAGATTCTTAACTATGCAGTTTTGGCACAGAAAGACACGGTACCAAAAAATATTTTTCAGAAATTTACTACTACTATGATGTTTTTAATAGATTATTTATAACTAGCGTATTCATATTCAATCGTTGCAAGCTTTAGTGAGAGTACATTTCTAAAAAATACTTTTTGTTAACGTGTCTTTCTGTGCCAAAACTACATGGTTAAGGATCTTTGTAATTTTGTTTTTCGAAAACGGTTCATTTTATCGACAATAAACAAGAGGCCCTTTTTTCAGCCTAATGTTCAAGCTATCCAAATTTGTTTTTTTCTGCTCCTTATCATACAGGGTGTTGATAATGTAAGCATTAAAATGTACAACCTAGTCCGCCCCTGGTAAACTAAAAGAGCTAATTTAAATTTGAGGGCAGTATTTTAAGAGGTCCTTACTACTGTTCATCATATCAATTTTTTCTTTGAATTATATCAAGTAGTTTGATATTTATTCCAGTAAAATGGATTTTCAGTGACGTCATTCAGGAGGCCGTATCTCCGTAGGGAAAAAAAATGGAAACTTGTCATCTTATTTTTTTATGTTTTATCTGAATCCGAGGGATTTCCCACATTTTCCGGGACACCCTGTATAACGTTTTACTTTTGACACAACATTTAAATAACAAACTACCCTTCTTTTGGATTCTTTCGCATCCATTTAGAAACACCCTGTAAAATTTAATTTGCCCATTTTCTCCAATTCTTCAATTCTCAAATATTCTGCCTTTTTTGAAAAATCCAAGTGTATCTTTAGTGTGTTTATTAAGTGAAAGTTATTGTTATTTTTCCTCAAATTATAATGACAAACAACATCATTATCTACGCCACTGAAAATGTTTGAAATACACAAGAAACATTAAATTTCAACTCTTAGTGTGGATATCTTGAATAGCATCGAAATATCTTCAGCCATTTCAAAATGATTGCAAAAAGAACGAGTTATTTTCATCCAATATCAACTTTGAAAAAAAAAGTCAATATAAATTAATTGACGTGAAAGAAATTATGGTGAAGGAGTATCAAAATTTGTTTATTTTAGTTCTATCGATTTCAAGTGTGTATTTTGGAATAACTACGGATAATTCTCTAGCATATATTTCGCCGAATGTTCATACAAAATTTTCATTTTTTTCTCGACAATAAGATACGTTTTGGTAGTGGCGACATATCATGGAAACACCCGGTATATATAGAGGTCAGAGCACATTCATCCTGGTCACACACTACAAACACTGATGTACCTACATAAGTGTACGCTTAAACCTAATCGCACCCAACACCGGTAAGTCAAGAGTTCACTCAAAGGACGCATCGTCATAGCACCGAGAGTGAAAGGACACACTAACTTACTTACCAAATGTCTCATTTCGCTGAGCACTTTGGAACTAATGGAGACGAAACAGATCTATATCATATTTATACCTTCCACTCTTCTTGCGAAGATCACCACTCCAATTATCAGCTTATGGCATAACGATTATGTTAAACTCATCCTCAAAGTCGGTAACAGCTTTGTGAAGTCCCCAATTGCGAGAAATTGAATATTTCGACAGAATTGGATATCGGTACGGATTTTTGTAATGTAACCTGCAGTGAAAAAAGTGTTTGATGCTGGTTCATTGCGTTTTCAAGGCTTGAGACGACATCCAAACATCACATTGGAAATTATATGTTTCATTAATGGGATACTTCGAGAACACTAACTGGAAGTTTTGGAAATAGTGAGCAAGAAATCCTCTGACTTTGAATTTGTAAATATTAACAATTGAAATATATGAAACAAATTTTAAAGAAAAATATGTTCATTCAAATTGGTCTTTCCTTGATTGACTTCAGAAAGTTCTTTTTTGTGTTTTTTCTTGTAAATCGAAAAATTACAAGATTGTTATGAAATAATATCTCACGAACATATTGATCAGAATCACCAAAATAAAAAAAATACTAACATAAAGGAGCTGCTTACTTCATTTTCCAATTCAATTTAGTTTAGTGATTTCGTTATATTGTTTCTCATTGTTAGGTTTGCAAACCTTCAGATGAAGTAAGATGTGGAATTTTTAAATTATTCATTGTTTTCATTATACTATGGAGTTTTTTCTTCATCAGAACCTTTTGGTCATAGTTAAAGCTGCGTCAGTCAATCACAATAAATTTTTATTTTGATTTGGTGCATTTGAATAAAAGCTTGTTCCCATGAGTTTTTACTCTTGATTAAAATAGACTATAAAAATGGTGAGACGGTTCGCAAACTCGAACATTTTCGAGTCCTGAAGCACCTTGTTGAACCGCAATACATGAATTGGAGGAAAACTTTAAGACAAGTTAGTGATGTGAAGAATACTGCCGGTGAACGTCGCTCCAGAACAGCCGAGATTATTGCTGCTGTAGCTGAAAGTGTTGAAGAAAGCCCAGGTTTGTCTATTCCTCGTCGTTCTTTGGAATTAGGCATTCCAGAAACGCCAGTACACGATATTTTGCATGACGATTTAGGTCTAAAGGCTTATGAAGTTCTGTAAAATCCGGCATTCCAGAAACGTCAAGCTCAAGCCGGCCGATCATCAACAACGTCGTGTCTTTGCTGATTGGGTCCATGAAATGCTTGAAAATGATCTGGAATTCCATCGAAAAATCATCTTGTGTAATGAGGCGTATTTCCACCTTGGTGGTTCCGTCACAAGCAAAATTGTAGCATGTGGGGCTCGGAAAACCCTAGAGTTCCTTTTGAAAACCCTTTCAATCTTCAACAGTTGTCATCACCAAAGAATCCCAAGCGAATCTGAAATCGTTTTCCAATATCGAAGATCTACTTCCCATTCGAATCATGCAGAATACCAATTAGACTGATCAGTACCACCTAAACTTTGAGTGCTCTGAGCGTGTGAACAAAACTCGACAATGAAATTCGGAAAAAATTAAAAGTCCACTCCAAGAAGGCCTATATGGACATGTTTGGTATCAAAATGTAGGTTTTCGAGGACGCTAGATCCAATAAGGACAAATTCATGTTGCTATCCATCATAGTTTAGATGTTCACCTGTCAAATGGCATTTTTTGAAAAATCCTAAATTTCAAATAGTCATTGCTCCCGCACCCGTGAATTCATCCAGATTTCATTTGTTCTCTGGTAATCAGCATTGTCTATAGTATCTCTGAGCATAATAGAATCGATATCGAAAATCTCAACTTTCTGGGTGAAAAATGCAAAAGGGGTAAGATCCCCAAAAACACCATAAATGTCATCATCAAAGAATCCCTGGCAACCCAAAGTCGTTTTCCAATATCGAAGATCTACTTCCCATTCGAATCATGCAGAATACCAACAATTAGACTGATTAGTACCACCTAAACTTTGAGTGCTCTGAGCGTGTGAACAAAACTCGAAAATGAAATTTGTAAAAAATAAAACGATTAGGAAACAGATGTGAATGATGACCAGCTAACAGGATGGCTTTTATGAAGTTTGGTTTTTAATATGAATTAGGACTCACTATTGTGTTCTGATGATGGCCATGGGCCGAAACATGTCGACACAATAAATATAGATTGAGTCCAAAATATACTGGAATAAGACCCCCCGTTCCCTTATAGTTAAATCCAGTAGGATGAATTTCAGAGAATTCTTGATTAGGAGTCGACTCAAAGAAGGCTTATATGGACATGTTTGGTATCAAAATATAGGTTTCCGAGGAAGCTCTATCCAACAAAAACCATTTCAAGTCGCTATTCATAATAGTTCAGATTTTCACCTGTCAAATGGCATTTTTTTTCAAATCCGAAATTTCAAATCGTCATAACTCCCCTTGTTGGGGTCCTATCCACCTTTTGTTTGTATATTGTTGATAAGCATTGTCTTCAGTATCTCTGAGCATAATAAAATCAATATCGAAAATCTCAACTTTTTCGGTGAAAAATACGTAAGGGGTAAGACCCCCCAAAAACACCATATTTGTCATCACCAAAAAATCCCTGGCGAAATAAGAGTTCTTTTTCAATCTTGACGATCTACTACCCATTCGAATCATGCAGAATACCCATAAGACTGATAAGTACCACCTATACTTTGAGTGCTCTGAGCGTCTGAACAAAACTTGAAAATGAAATTTGGAAAAAATAAAACAATTAAAAGTCGACTCAAAGAAGGCCTATATGGACATATTTGGTATCAAAATGTAGGTTTTCGAGGACGATCATTCCAATAAGAACAAATTCAAGTCGCTATCTATCATAGTTTAGATTTTCACCTGTCAAATGGCATTTTTTCAAAAATCCGAAACTTCAAATCGTCACAATTCCTCTTGTTGGGATCATATCCACTTTTTGTTTGTATATTATTAATCAGCATTGTCTATAGTATCTCTGAGCATAATAAAATCAATAAATCAATAATAAAATCTCAACTTTTTGGGTGAAAAATGACAAAGGGATAAGACCCCCCAAAAACACTATATTCGTCATCACCAAGAAATAAATATCTGGCGAATCCAAAGTCATTTTTCAATCTCGAAGATCTACTACCCAATGGCACTTCTTCTTTGAATGCCAAAATAACATCTCTTGTTGGAAAACATTTTATTCAACTAGTTCTACATAATTCTTTAGTGTAGAAAGTAGAAATTTTTTGTTTTTTATTTTGGCATTGTTTCACATTGAAAAATGGGTAAATTCAATTTACTTTTATTCTTCGAACCAGGAGATTTGTAGGTTTATCTAATCCCTAATATAATCAATTGTTGCTGTCAATTAAGACGTCAAATCTTTTTGCAAATCCCATTATAATTCGAGAATGTAATAGCAAGAATAATGCACACTACTTTCAATCTAATTAATTTCATCACATGTTCCCACATAAAAACCGCAATGAAATTCACTGAAATCAAGTGTGGTGTGACACTCCTGTACCAAATTATAAGGCGGTGCCTTCGTGAAAACCAAGTTGGTTGAACCTGTCATTCCTTAAATATCCCGCACCTACTTCGAGGTGAATAATGTTGAGATTTAGATACAATCAAAATTATCTCTTCGCTTTCTCTGCTACTCTTCAAAAATTTACGCACAGCCGAAGAGAACAACGTGAAATGCAATGTCAGTAATTGAATTCGGATGAGACTAGTAGCAGTTGGTGGTTGATCGATAGTCAACTTTCAAATAATGGCAGCACTAACTAAAGCTTAACCCCGACTTTAGAGTAAAACAATTGCATTTGTCACAGAGTGATTACGGAATTTGTTTATTGTAAATGAGAAAATAATTTTTGATGGTTTAATAAACTTGTGATTTCAAGTGGACCCACAGAAAAAAATCTAGCGGTGTTGGATCCGATGTCATTCATCAAAAATCCACGCAGTAGCCCTAGCACAGGAAAATCGCGAAAAAATCAGGTAAAAAAGGCAATTTTAAACTCGATAAAACTTTTTTCACAGATATGCTAGCTGTGATGTTAATACATATACGGATCGAAAGAAGAAAGATGAATGGAAAATGACTTGGGTTTTATATTTTCCATAACCATATCCCATTTCTTCAGGGAAATTGATCAAACTTTGACATTTCACCTATAAAATCTCCCAATTTTCAGAGATCTACCGCTAAGGATAACTATTTAATAGGTCGATCCCGGGTCTCTACTAGTGTAGAACTAAACTGCTCCACATGATTTAGGGATACGAGTATTGACTTAAATTGCAAAAAAATATAGTTAAAATTAGATTTTTGTGATGAAAATTCATATCAATATGATTTCAAGTTGCAAATTAATTTTAGCCTGTAGGTCTGCAGCGCATACAGGGTGGTTAAGAAAAATCGAGTAAAATAACGAAATTTTATTCCCAGAGAATTCGAGCATTTTAAGACTATCAATACAATGTATGGCATCCACGGGCATCAATTTCAGCTTGACATCTTCTTTGCATACTACACACGAGGTTGTTGAACATTTCTTTAGGAATTTAGTTCCATGAACAGGGCAGAAGCTCTCTCAGATCATTTAAGAATTCTGGTGTAGGTTGATGATTATCTTATCTTCTTTGGAGCATATCCCAAGCATGTTCTATGCAATTCAAATCTGGTGAGTGCGGAGGTATCTGTAAATGTGGAATACCAAGCTCCTTGCGAGCATTCTCAACTATGGCTGCACGGTGCGGTCTAGCGTTATCGTCTAGAAATTCAAAAGTTTCACCAATAGCAGCTTGAAAATTTGGCACAACATTGTCAATGACATGCTCCCTATAGTGTGAGGCGGTCATATTCCCAGGACAAATGTGTAGATCTGTGAGCTCGTTGAAACATATCCCGGCCCATACCATTACACTACCCCCTCGGAATGGAAGGACTTCTTGGACATAGCGACGATTACGGGGTATGCGTGGGAGTGTCCACGGTCTTATTCTTCGAGAATCTGAAAATCGTCCATATCTGGATTCATCAGTGAAAAGGACACTACGCCATTGATCGTTCCAATTGATATGTTGCCTTGCCCATTCCAGTCTATGACGCTTATGGTCACTTGTTAATGGAACTCCCCTTAATGCACGTCTAGAACCTAGATTCACTTCTCTCAAATGTCGTCTGATGGTTTAGATGGAAACTTGGACCCCATCTGCATTTTCAAGAGTATTCCGTAGCATTCTACACGTAGATGTAGGGTTTCTTCTCGCCGAAACGGCGATGAAACGATCCTGAGCAAGTGTTGTTTTTCGTCGCCCACTAAGCCTAGGTTTTTCCAACACGGAACCTGTCTCCCTGAACCTATTTCAAAGTCGAGATATCACACTTTGGCTGACTTGGAGCCTTTCCGCTACAACAATCTGATTTAGACCACCCTGTAGCATTCCGGTAGCCCTATTAGCCTCAGCATTTGTTAATTTACGTCTTGGCATTTTCAGAAAACTCGTTTCAAATCGAAGCCGTTAATAAACTGACTTCACTTCAAAATAAGAACATTCATGAAGCATATACAAAAAACCAAACTTCAGAAAAAAGGCGACCAGATTGACGAAATGTCTCATACTGGTTTTTATTGGATCGATTCATGTTGTTATTGAGTTTTAAATGATTTTACAGCGATTTTCTCGAAGATTAGATACTTTTGAAAACGATTTAATACGATATCCCTAACTCTTGTGCAGCAGTATGAATAATCTAATTGGATGTAAGAGATAGGGGAATTTAAAAGTAATTTCCACCAAATAAAAAAAATAAAATCAAATATTTTTGTAAAATATATTCTTCATTCAGTATTCATAACAAAAATATATTTGATATATTACATTCATAATCTTTATATTGTATTTCTCATTATCAAAACAAAATTGAGGTACTTTCATATGTAGGAAAAAATAAATATTGACATACGAGTTCAAGGTACGATTTAAGTATTAAGTTTCAGACTCTTTATTCTTCTGAGGACCCTTCTACATCTTCTTGGGACTCTTGGGAGGAGACATCTCGACTTACAACATTTCCTTGGTCGTACTGTTGAGGACTATTGTTGATCTGTTCCAACGAACGGATGATATTGTCTTGGCTTGGAGCAACTGTGGGGATGTGACTTCCCTGGGGTTGGAAGCCATTCTCATCAGCGATGTATCTAGAGATAAATTGATATCATTTTGCTAGGTAAAGGTGGAGTTAGAGCACAGCAGTAAAGAACAACTAAAAATAAGAAAAATAACTCAAATTTGATCATTTGAAGAAAATGATATCACTGACAATGGTAGGAAAAACAGCGAGAAAAGTAACAACAAATTTCAGCGGAATGCGGATTTGTTTTAAAAGAAACTGAAATCTTCTTCGTGATCATCTTGTTGTTAAATTTATGATAAATAGTCCTGTTCCTACGGAATATAAGAACTCATCCATAATTCATAAGCACTCACTGAATCTGTATCGTCTCTCCATTTGGAGCAACATAAGAGTATCCACCCATCAGGACCTGAATCAATCCATTTTGAGCTTCCTGGTTGTCAGCAGAAGAAGGTATGTTGTCGGATTTCTTAAGAAAACCGTTTTGTTGTACACGGATGCCATCGCTGCTTTCGAAACTGCAATATATTTGAATATTTCGTTACATAATTGGAATAATCGGAAATCAATTTAATGGAGATGTCCAAACAAAACTGTTACGGTTGATGACTCTATTATTAATTTTTACTTGTATTCCGAAATTTTTATTTTCTCATTTCCTGTTTTTTATATGAATGACCTGAATTTAAAATTTTTATATTCTTTTATAGTATTCCGACATTTGCGACAAAAATTTTTTATATGCCGAGTGAGTCATGTGCAAATGAATCTGCCTAATATAAAGGACCTCATAGAAAATATCAATCCAACAGAAAGTATCATTTAATAGTCATTTTTTGTCGTGGAAAAGTACATATGTCTTGATACTTCTTTAGGAGTATCATCTTCCACAGCCTGAATCAACAAAAATATATATAATTATAAAAAATATATCCATGTTTAGCAGAGCCAACAAATAGTTCACACCGAAAAGTTATTGTGTTTACAAAAGGGACTAGAACTTGCAAGTAAATTTTGTATTTTGGAAAATAGTATATAACATTACTAGCAAGGTAAGAGGATTTTTACTGGCGAATGGAGGATATAATTGACGAGCCGCAGGCGAGTCAGTAAAACCCGTTACCTTGCGTGCATTGTTTTATATTTTATTTGTTTCTCATTTATAAAAAGGTTAGATAAATTCCAAAAAAATCTCAAAAATTTGTCGCAAATGTCGTAAGCTATGGAAGCGTTGCCATGAGCATGTCTGTTTATTTTTCTTTACATTTGTTTTGGCGAAAGCGAAAATGAATGTACCAAAAGAAATTATTGATACAGCCAGCAGTGTAGCTTCAAGTTTATTACCTGCAAAATCAGCTTCAAGGTACGAGCGAGAATACGATGACTTCAAAAAGTGGCAAAACAAAAATAGTGTGATTGGGATAACTGAAGATGTTTTGTTGGTCTACTTGAATCAACTATCAGCTAGATTCAGCCCTAGTACTTTATGGGCAAAATGGTCTATGCTGAAAAACTGCTTGGAAATGAAAGAAAATGCCCCTGTTCGCAGGCTTGTTTTCCTTGAAAAATTTATTGAAAAATATGACGTTTAGTTGTCATTTCAAAATGTTATAGCGTTTCTGAAACGAAAAAATGAGCGTTATACGCCAAAAAATGCCAAGGTATTAAGTAAAGAAGAGGCTGAACAATTTCTTTTACATGCTCCTGATGACCAGTGGTTGCTGGCGAAAATTGTAACAATATTTGGGATTTTTGGATGTTGTTGATGTGACGAAATTCTCTCCTTAAACATGAATGATGTAGAAGATATGGGAAAATACGTTGTTGTGACATTGCGGCAAACAAAAAATTTAACAACAAGAAGATTCACCATAACCGATGATGACTGCAGCTTTCAAGCTCTGCATGTTATACAGAAAATATGTAAATCTTCGGCCTCCTGGAACAGAAAGCCTAAGATTTTTTTTGACATACCGACATGGAAAGTGCATTTCCCTTAATGCTGGCCAGCACACTATTGGTGGTGTCCCAAAGCAAATAGCGAAATATTTAGGTTTAAAAGACCCAGAGTTATACACCGGGCCACTCTTTTCGCAGAACCGGAGCCACTATGGTTGCGGATTCGGGTGGAGATATTTTAGCACTAAAGCGTGCAGGAGGGTGGAAGAGCACCGAAATTGCGATGAGTTATGTCGATGATTCGGTCAACAAAAAAATCGAAATGTCTTGCAAATTATTTGGTAGTAAGGAGAGTACAAATGTTCTGCAGTCCTCGAGTTCAGCAGTTTCTGAGTCAACAGATGGTTCATCATCATCAGTATCAACTCTTTCATCGTCAAAAATCTGGGTTACTGGAAATAACAATTGTACCATGATTTTCAACATATATGACGATAAAACAAAATTTTGTAATGTAAATAATACTACTAACTTGTAAAAATTTTGCAAGTTAACTGTCAGTTTTACAAGTTAGTGACTTGATAAAATAAACTTTCTTGATTAATATTGTGTTTTTGGAAACTGACGTTTACAAATGAGAAACAAATGAAATTCTTTGATGGAGCGAATAAATGGAACCATTGCAAGTCTCGAGGTTTATCCGTTATAGAGTTTTCGCGTATTCGTGTCATCGATGAAAAAATTTTTTTGATTTTCAGAAATAAAAATTTGCAATAAAATGCTGTATGTGGTAGACATTTTTCCTGATTCACGTTACATTCGTCTTCATTTCAAGAAAAAACAAAAAAAGGGAAATTTTTTACAGAATCATCACTAATTTGAACATGAAACATCATACCTGTAGCTGAAACTGCCATCTTCATTCACTTGCTCAGTCTTGTTGATTATTGTGGCATTTGCTGATGGTTGGATGGCGTTAAGTTGTTGGTTGTTAATAGGCTGTTGACTGTATTGACCTGAATTTTGTGGCCTTCCCAGGGCAGAAGCTAGGATGGTAGACAAAATCAACTGAAACAAAATTTAAGTTTAAAATCAACTATAACAGTCTGAATACGATGAATAAATTGTTGATATTACTCACCAGAAGATACATTTTTGGTAGAAAAGATATCAGTTCTTTAGTCTTTGAAGATGAGTAGAGTACTGTCTGTATGTGAACTATCTGAAATTTATATATGTACTGCTTTCCTAGCAAAATGTATACGATGGAGTGTTTGATTGTATTTACATAATTGTCATTCCCTCTAATGTGCTAACGAATTCAGCCTCATTCATAAAACTATAATCACCGAATCTCTTTATTTAAACATTGCAATGGTTCTGTTGTATTTGTTGAAATTTTTTGATATTTTGCAATATAACGATAAGTTATGCATTTCGATTTCTTATTCGAGAGGTGCAATAAAACAATTGTGTGGAGTCAACCAGGAAGAAATTTGTATTTATTGCTTTATATGTTTTTATTGTTGAGCTCTAGACGTCTCAATCTGAAGCGATTGATAGAATAAACATATTCCGATCGATGTAACACCTACAAATTTCAACCGGATTCCAAATGGTAAGGTCATCAAATTTTTTTGTACATGAATCGCCATTCAATATTCTAAAATTTTTGATTATCTTCTCTTTTTACAAAGTTTATTCTTCTAATTTTACTTCGTCCGTTCTGACTAGAATTCGATTTTTTTTAAACTGGAAAATACTTGCAAGTTCATTGTCAGAACGCTCATTTACAGAATGTTGTATGTTGTCATCTGAAATTATTGACAAAAAAACTCTGGTTTTTGGACCTAATTCATAATCACAGACCCAAAAAACTGCTACAAATTCAGTTCCATAATAACAAAATTCACTGGCTATCTTGATTTCATGAATTTAAAGAACAAAATGGCAATCTCCGTGAAAACCTGACTTACCCATTTTGAATGAGATCGTGCAATGTTCTTCCGCCATTTTGGAGTAGACTATTTTCTGAATTATAGATTTTTACAAAATGATCATGATTCATGATCAAAATCATAAAATTTGACTTCAATAAACCCTCAATATAATGAGACTACTGTCCCCAAATGAAAAAGAACAAAATAACCCAATTGAGATCTGTTTATCTTGCCTATTATTTCAAGAAATCCGAGGGTTTTTGAGATAACATTCAGTCTTGAGAAATAACCCCTGTGCATTGCTCACGATATCCGTGAAACGTAAAGTCACGGTCTTTACATTCCTGATCGGTTAACTCGCTATTGATAGGTTCGATAGGGACTTGTCCATGTAATTCAATCTCAAAGAGAGCCTCCGTCCAGCCAGAAACCACATACAGGGTGTTTCTTGATTAGTGTATCAACGGTCAACTGTAGATTTGTCATGAAAAAATAAAAGTTTTTTACCCTTCTATTTTTTATTCCTGGTCTTCGTTTCCGAAATACAGAGTATCAAAAATTCGATTTTTTTCTAGTTTTTTGCTAATATCTCAGAAACCCTTCGAAAAATAAAATTGAGATTTTGTCCACACATTTTCAGTAATAATAGCTACTTTCTCGCTCTCAACTTGTTTGCACTAGGCGTGCCAGTGGTATATTGAATTTGCACAAATGTTGTACCTACCCCCCCAACTTTTACACCACTGGACAAATTCGCATTCACATAGGAAATTCTGATGCTCCTATGTGTTATATATAAAAAAGGCACACCTGGTACATAGTTAACATAGTTTAATTTCAACAAAATTTGACAACAAGGTTCTCAGGTTTGAATTGAAAGTTATTTTTCATTATTTTTAGCGACCATAATTGACAAAATTATAAGAATTCTTCCAATTACAAGAAATTTACAATGCTTCAGCAAATTGTCTGTGATCATAAAATGCCAGTTTTCTCGAAAACGGTTCTTTTTAGAGTAATATACCAAGAGTACATTGTTTATGTAAAACACATTGGCGCATCAGAATTTGCTGTGCAAATGCAAATTTGCCCAGCGGTGAGAAAGTTGAGGGGTAAAACCTTTGTGCAAATTAAATATCTCCGCCACTGGCACGTCTAATTGAACATTAAATAAAAAAGAACAAGAACGTATAGCTATTATTAGTGACAATGTGTCAATTCTGTAATTCAAACAACTCCTGAGATATTAGCAGAAAACGGAAAAAATATACACCCTGTATCTCGGAAACGAAGACCCGGAGGAAAAATGGAATTTTTTATGAGAAATCTACAGTTGACCGTTAAGGAAAACCCTTTATACTGAATTTACAACTGAGTAACTGATCGTCATCTGTAATTGAGGTGAGAGATCTTCTTTTTCGCCTTATTTTGTGTAAACTCAACGAAAGTTCATTCACCTTAATGAATCCTCATGAAAGTGAACCATATGGGTTACCATGATTTTCATAGAAGAAGAGCCCCAGCAATACCTTATTTGGGACTAGGTATCTCATTTAATCCTCATTGGCGTATGAAGGACACTAAAACATCTATATCTATTTCCTACCCCTTAGGGAATTTTTCCGTTTTTCTTACCAGATAATAAATTGTGTCGCAAAAAAGAATAAGGAGTGTAGTACAAAAAAAAAGTCTGATTTTTTCCTATTTATTTACATTTAGTTCTGGACATTATAAGTGTTAGCGGGGTAGTTGAATGCTTGGTTTCCTTGGAAAGGGGTCTGAACTGGTACAACATTAACTTTCTGGTCGGCAACAGGGAAGGACCTTGCTACTGGATTGTAGACTTGGTGTTCCTGTACGAAGTTTCCGTATTCAGATGGGGATGATACTCCGGCACTTTTTGGGATGTCGTCGCTGAAAGCATGGAAGCCAGTTCCATCGGCGTAGTATTCAACTTTGATGTTTCTGCCTTCGGGGGAGACATATTCGTAAGATCCACGGACTACTTCTTCGGCGGTTTTCTCATCGTAGACTTTCAAGGTACCATCCTCCTGGACTTTGGTTCCATCACCAGAGACGAATCTGAGATAAGTAATCCTGGTTAGTTTCAATGAACATCTTACATGAAGCAAAAAAATATTTTCAAGGGTGTTTCAATAAGAACGCAAGATTTGAATGACGACCCATGTTCGACAGTCATAATGTCAAATGATTTTGACGTGACGGATCGAATGTTGACAGATGGGAGTAAGTGGACATAGAGGGAGAACAACGCTTCGTGATTGTCAAAAATTCTTATCGAAATGGTGACAGTTCATTTGCCACTATTCGTAAAGTGCGTTCAATGTTTGGGCGAACTAATTTGTCTAATTCATCTACTGTGAAAATGCAAAGAAACAAGAGAGTTTTTCAATTGAATTGGCTTTCTAACGGTATAACAATTTTCAAGGAATTCAAATACGCAGTTAATGTTTTAATAGTTCCATTGACATTGTGGCCCAGTAAAAAGTGTTGTAAGGAAGTACATCGCCAAATTAGGTAGAACTACGAGATTTCTCATAGCATAAAACTTGTACGAAGTACTTTTTATATAAGTACTCCATTCATTTTTATAAATTATCCTGGTTGACCATGAAATTCTGACATTTTCACCGCATATATTTTGAAACTATTAGGTTCTAGTCATTATCCTATCAGATAAATAAGCAACGTTGTCCTTTCTATATAGAGATCGTAGCAATTCGTATTTATCAAAATGTTCAGTTACTTTGGGAAAATAATGAATTTGACAAATTATTATGTGAATTAAATGATTCCAAAGGCCTGGCGAATGTTGAAGAAACTTCATTCTCTGTTATTACTGGAAATATACTGCTCCACAAGAGTTGGAGATATCGAATTCAATCGTTTCTAAAAGTATGTAATCTTCGAGAAAATCGCTGTAAAATCATTTAAAACTCAATAACAACTTGAATCGATCCAATAAAAACCAGTATAAGACATTTCGTCAATCTGGTCGCCTTTTTTCTGAAGTTTGGTTCTTTGCATATGTTTCATGAATGTTCTTATTTTGAAATGAAGTCAGTTCATCAACGGCTTCGATTTGAAACGAGTTTTCTGAAAATGCCAAGACAGAAATTAACAAAAGCTGAGGCTTATAGGGCTATCGGAATGCTACAGGGTGGCCTTACTCAGGTTGTTGTAGCGGAAAGGCTCCAAGTCAGCCAAAGTGTGATATGTCGACTTTGGAATGAGTTCAGTGAGACAGGTTCCGTGCTGGAAAGACCAAGGCTTGATGTGTGACGAAAAACAACACCTGCTCAGGATCGTTTCATCACCGTTTCGGCGAGGAGAAACCCTACTTCTACGTGTAGAATGCTACGGAATACTCTTCAAAATGCAGATGGGGTCCAAGTTTCCATCGAAACCATCAGACGACGTTTGAGAGAGCTGAATCTAGGTTCTAGACGTCCATTAAGAGGAGTTCCATTAACACGTGACCATAAGCGTTAAAGACTGGAATGGGCAAGGCAACATATCAATTGGAACGATCAATGGCGTAGTGTCCTTTTAACTGATGAATCCAAATATGGACGATTTTCAGATTCTCGAAGAATAAGGGTAAGGAGAATCCCACGCATACCCCGTAATCGTCGCTTTGTCCAAGAAATCCATCCATTCCGAGGGGGTAGTGTTATGGTATGGGCCGGGATATGTTTCAACGGGCGCACAGATCTACACATTTGTCCTGAGAATATGACCGCCTTACACTAAAGGGAGCATGTCATTGAAAATGTTGTGCCAAATTTTCACGCTGCTATTGGTGAAACTTTTCAATTTCTAGACGATAACGCTAGACCGCACCATGCAGCCATAGTTGAGAATGCGCGCGAGGAGCTTGGTATTCCACATTTACCAATACCTCCGCACCCACCAGATTTGAATTGCATAGAACATGCATGGGATATGCTCCAAAGAAGATCCTTAAATGATCTGAGAGAGCTTCTGCCCCGTTTTTGGAACCAAATTCCTCAAGAAATGTTCAACAACCTCGTGTGTAGTATGCAAAGAAGATGTCGAGCTGTTATTGATGCCCGTGGAGGCCATACATTGTATTGATAGTCTTAAAATGCTTGAATTCTCTGGGAATAAAATTTCGTTATTTTACACGATTTTTCTTAACCACACTGAAATCATATTAATATGAATTTCCATCACAAAAATCTCATTTTAACTATATTTTTTTGCAATTTAAGTCAATATCCCTAACTCATGTTGAGCAGTTTATTTCACGTACATAAACATGGTGGGGAGATTCAGTTATGCTATTTCCTTGTACGGAAATAAAGAATGGAGTGCTCAAATTTTACTGAAAAATAAGGGACAGAATAGTGCGTTACTTTGTGATAGTTCATTCGAAGAAAGAATGAAAGTACTCGAATAAATCGACAGAAAAACTTATAAACGAACCGTTGGAGTCCCCACTTTTCAAAATTCTTGAAGAAATAAACCTACCGAAGACATTTAAACACCTTTTAGCACAACTTGATATACTCCAGTATGAGAATGTAGTGGTACTACTAAACCTGTGTCACAGCTAAACCTTAAAAGAACTAACTCCATTTACAAAGTTAAAAAAGAGTAAATAGTAAATAATTGCATTGGCAACATCTCTTAGAATTATTTTACTTTCACGAGTGCCAACCAACGTCAGTTTTAAGGAAAAGAACTTGATAAACCTTAATCATGGCCAACTGGGATACATTATAAAAGTGAATGGAGTATATGACCGGATTCTGAGATGAGACGACCTACCAATTCAACAAACCCTGTATATCATGACATGCTATATAGTTTGGGTCATCTAAACTACCCATATAAAAGTTTCTAGACACTTACCCAAAATGGAAGTTACCATCGCCATTATTGTCGAATTCCTCTGAAACAATTGGTGTGATCTGGGCTGGATGATGGGCAACATGTGACTGATCTACCACTTGGAACTGTTGGTCCACTGGGAGACCAAATACTGTGCACACACAGGCGAAGAAAACGAATACCTTAAACATGATGCTTTCAGTCTTGTCTATTCTTGCGAATTGTGATTAAGATTTTCAAAATTCGGCTTATATATCCAAGAAATCTAGTAACCTATATCAGGTGACCACTACCTGCTTGATAAAAATGATAAAATTTGCATATTCGAGGATGAAAAGTCCTTCAGAAGGTTCAACAATTCTTTTATGTGAAAAAAATTGACAGTGCGGTGACATGATATATATTCTGGAGGGAATAAAGACGATCCTGTTTCTAAATTCTAAACGTGTATATTCAAATGAGCCTCCCGAATAGTCTTTATATTAACATCTTCTTCGTATAATATGTTAATGTCATAACCGAGTGGCAAAATTATATTGTCGTTTGATTCGTATCATTTTTTCCTATTATTGAAAAAGAATATGAAGCTCAAATATGAGGAACCTCATATAATTCTTCATTTTTCAAGTAGAATTAAAAGCATGTATCGGGTGTTATGTTCAGAGATAGAATTTTCGATTGGGATAACTGTGATTTGACAGGAGGAAGAAGCCATGTTGTTTTGGTATTTCTGTTCAGTAAGCAGTGACAAATTATCATGGAAAGACTCACGCCGCAACAACGTTTACGAATTGTTGAAATTTATTGTCAAAATCAGTGTTCGATTCGCCAAACTTATACAGCACTTCGTGAAATTTATTGTTTACATATTCGTCCATCGAAGCAGCTTACTCGTCGAACCATCGATAGATTTAGGGCAAATGCCATAGAGAAAATTCTCTATGCAACAACAAGACAAGGAACTGTACTTACAGAAGAAAAAGTCGCTGTTGTGAGTGATAGTGTTAATGAAGATCCAGATTTGTGTATTCTTCGACGTTCACAACAAGTTGAACTCTTTGCATCCACCACATGAAAACTCTGCATGAAGATCTTGGTCTACACACATACAGGATCCAACTGGTTCAAGAACCAAAGCCACTTGACAATAATAAGCGTCGTTTATTTGCTGATTGGACCCTAGAACAGCTTGAAGGTGATCCACTTTCTTAACAAAAAATTGCGTTTTGTGATGAAGCTCATTTCTGGTTGAACGGTTACGTAAACAAGCAAAATTGCTATATATGGGAAGAAAACAATCCTCAAGAAGTTCTGTACGTTCCGTTGCATCCTGAAAATGCACTGTTTGGTGTGCTTTACACGCTGAAGGCATCATCGGTTCATATTTTTTCAAAAACGATGCTGAAGCTAATTTTACACCGTAAGGTGCCAGTTACAGATTCGATGATCAATGATGATTTGTTTCAAATCTTGAAAGGTATCGGCCCAGAAGTGTTTTAGTTCCAACAAGATGGTGCTACACCTCATATGTTGCTCCCGTAACAATTGATTCATTGTAAGAAGGACTTGGCGATAATTTCATTTCGATAAATGGTGCAATTAATTGGCCTTCAAGATCATGCTACATACATACAGAATTATTTCAATCTGTACCTTAGCAAGGATATGCTACACATCCTCACTGGATTCCTTAGATGGGATTCTCGCCTCAGGAAGCAACAAATGAGAATTTTTTTAGCAGAAAACGACGAGTGCTGATTCTGTGGGGAGTAGAAGGATACTCCTAACCACTTAGTTACAGAATGCAATGCCATTGTTATAGCCAACGCAAAAAAAGCTTTGGCAAGAATTTTGTAGAAATGAGCCTTGAAGCCATGCCGAATAGATGAGAACTCCAGAACTGGAGGGTGAGCTGAAGAGACGACGTGATGGCGAGAACAGCTATGATGGAGGTCACAATAGACCTTTAAGGTCTCAGAGCAATTGCAATCCACTGCATAGAGACTGTGTTCAAAATCGAGGTGTACTGACTTTGGCTAATCACTAGTTGTGGACTGTTACCAGATAATTGAGTTAGAGATGGCAGTGTAATAGTATATTGTTCAATGAGCGGTAATGTAAGTCATAACACACGCAGATGAATTTTGCAGCCCGAGCCGTCAGACGAGGGGTGTAATTCATCAAGTGTGTTATGGCCATTACCGCGAATTGAACACTAGGCTTTATCTTCGACTTCTTCAATAAAATTCGAATTGATCTGCATTTTCAAAATTGACAACAGTTGTCATAAGCGATTTCTGTGGTCGAAAATAGAATCGATATCGAATCCCGTAAAAAACGTCAAAAATTCACGTTTTCCAAATGCAATTTTCGGATATTCAGACCTAAGAAAATGTAGAAATGAAGATTTCAATTATTACTTGTAATCTCTTATATTCAATCATTCATTTATGTAGACTCATTCACTCGTTCATGTATTTTCACTCATTCGCACGATAACATGTAATGCATTTCACTCATCGTTTAACTCAGATCTCTTTTATACAAGTACACTCAGTACATCTCTAAGTTTATCAGTTCAGTTTCCTATTTTTCTGATAGAATAGAACTGCTCGTGCTTATTTTCCTAAGCACTCTGTCACTGTAAATGTTAACTTGATTGATAGACATGTACACTTCATTCATACATTACGATTACAGTCTGAATTCTATACCTCATTACAACTCTAGACTTGTCATTATAGTTTATCATATAAACCTTCTGTTAGTTCTGTTTCTCTGGTTAAATCGAAACACTCACTTTTAATAATTCTATTAAAAAGTTAATCACTGTAAACGTTGTGTTGAACGATAAGCTAAGTCCATTTCATGATTCATCGCTTTTCTCATTTGAACACTCTGAAACATTTCACACTCTTAGATATTTAATTATGAATTATTTTCATTTAGAATGTATCTTTTCAGAACACTCATATTTAATTCATAAAAGTACTTGCACCATCTCATATCGAACTCTTTTTGTATTATTGACTTCATGCGAGTGTAGTATTAACGATGTTTGTATATAATGTATAATAAATATCTTTTACACTTCCATCTCTAACTCAATCATCTGGTAACAGTCCACAACTAGTAATTAGCCAAAGTCAGTACACCTCGATTTTGAACATTTGGTCCTTGGGGCCGGATAATTGAGTTGGAATTTCAGCATTATATACACGTCATGTCATCTCACAAGACCATCTCAAGGTCGAAATCTGCCCATCTCAAGCTCACGATAGTCGTCAAACAGATCAACTCCAGGGGGAGCTCCCCACTGTCGTCTCATGCCCTCGATCATGTCAGAACGAAGGACCACTCTCGCTCCGACCACCTCAAAGAAAGTTACAAGCTCTAGGAAGCTTCCACTGCTTCCAGCACACTCTATTGGTGACAGCCATAGCCAAAATCCTAACACCTCGATTTTGAACAGACTGAGCCTAGGATTTTCAAAGGAAATATGGTATAGGAACACCCTGCAAGTGCATGGTGAGAACAGCTCTGTTAGGGGCACAAAATACCTTGAGGTCGCAGTGAACTGTAACTATAGGTCCACCCATAGGTTACAAAAAAACTTCAGCGTCAATCCTTTGTCTAAAATTTCGGTTCACATTTCAACTATATCCAATAAAGTGCGATGCTCAAGATATTTATTAAGTACAAATGTTTCACAAATGTCCATTAGTCATGCAAACCTTCATACAGTTTCGAAGTCAACAATTGAAAAATCTTATCACAGAAAAAAGATAATAAGGTAACACTGGACTAAATCCAATCATTGACAACAAAATAGATTTTCTCTCAATCGATTTACAAAGAGTTCATAGAAGAAATATGAAGAAATATAAAAAATCTATATATACACTAGACAACTGATATAACATTATATAAATATATAAAAAATATGATCAGTTAACGCATCCGTGGTACTTGTTCGTCTTAAGTTGTCATGAGTCCTGTTGAATGTCCTAAGTTGATTGTGTTGAAAATCTTATTTTCTTCTTCTTCCAGCTCTTTCTGTGGTTGATGGTTGCGACGCTATCCAGTCCAGAGCTTTTTGAATATTTGGTGGGATTGGTGGGGGAGTTGGAAGATGAGCTCCTTGAGGTTGGAAGCCACCCTCATCGTCGGCAACGTATGTCAGAGATATCTGGTTGCCTTCCTTATCGGTGTATGAATAAGACCCTTGGGCTACCACTGCGTCTTCCCCATCTGGTCCACCTTTTCCTTTTTTCAATGTTCCTGTCTCTTGAGCTTTGATTCCGTTCTCCGTTTCATAGCTGAAAATAATATTCTCTGATATTGGGACGAAATTTGGGCTCATTGAAAAATAAAATAACTTCGCTGATACAAAATTTGCCTTTTTTCTATTCTCAGCGATATTCTTAATCGCTCGTGGAATGAGGAGATCATTGAGAAGGTTCCTGATATTATAAATCCATCCTAATGATCTTAAAAAAGCTTGCTATTTGAGTATCGTGGCGAAATAAAAGCTGTCATGATGAAATATTGATATACTTGATTCAGCACAATGATTATTGAATAAATCTTTTGCTTGAAGATAAATTTTTAGTGAAGGACAAAAGTAAGCTCTGTGCATTACAGACCATCACCAAAAGTCTAAAACCCTTTCATAAAGCTTCAAGGATCAGAACATGAATCAACTTCACTTTTTGAGAATGGTGAAGTTAGCAATTGCAAATAATGTTCCATATTCACTTACCTCCATTCATAGCCTCCTTCAGGAGATATTTCATTTGTTTGGCTTATTATTTTTATCTCTTTATCTGGTCCTTGTGGCCTTCCATAAACGACTACTAATATCAGAGTGAATAAATAAATCTGAAAAAGTTTTATGTGTATTGAACTTCAGTTATATTTGTACATTGCAAAATTTAATATTGGAAATGTTCTATGTATTATTCGGAAACTGTGAAGAGAAGGTCAAATCTGTATGTTATTGCGTTTGATTATCATTGTATTTTTACTATACTCATGGAAAAATCATTATTCATTATATTCCATCAATGGTTCACTTATTCTCAAAGATGATTTACAGGTGGGTATTTATAATTGCTTCAAAACAAGTATGGTACCTCAAGGCATATTTCGTGCTTTAAAGAGTATGTTCGAAGCCATTCTGAATGATAATTTATCCCAATCATCATTGAATAGTTTTGCTTCAACTGCCAATTTGTCGTGAAATTGGTCATGTAATTTTCATTTTCACGATCGATGAATTGATGAAAGATCAATGAAGATAATTACCAACTGCCATAAAATTGCACATAGTTAAGGAATAATCTTCAACTTCCCAAATAAATGTTGCAGAAAGAGCAAAAAAAGTGTTTTCATTGAAAATCAAATGGATAGGAGATTTTCGGAAAAGAAAAAGAAGCCAATATCGGGTGATTCCGAATGTTGTGTAGAAAATTCAGTGACTGATAGAGGCTGAGGAACTCTGGTGCATTTTCATTTCAATTTCAACGAAGCTTTTGGTTTATACAGGTCTCTTGCGTTTTCTCGAGCACTTGACAGACACATCATAGTCAAAAGCAATATAGGTACCTATACAGTTGGAACACTCGAACACTCCTAGTCAAGGAAAGGGAGAAACATATAAAGGCTGTTTCCGAATTCAAGCAAAAAAATTCAGGAGGTGATTGCTCGTATCAAATTAAGATGGGTCTTTTATATAACAAAATTTCCTCAGTCCACACCTTTTCGAGATATCAGCTTCAAAAGATGGGGATCAAATTTATTTTTTTTAAAAATTTCAGTGAAGCTATAAACTTGAAATTCTGTTCTTTTCGTGCACTCACAAAAGACTTATCACTGGTATTTTTTTAAGGTTACTGTTACATTATACGGGGTTGAAATTAGCAGCCCCCACTTCATTTCATATCAAAATCCTTGTTTTAACGAACAAGTCTTTATTCCCAAACTGTTTTCCCAACGCCAATAGCTGAAGAGAAAAAAAAAACTCTATTTTAGTCTCCACCTTTTAAGGGTGATAAATGTTGTTGTAAAAAAGACCCATCTTGATTTCATACGAGCCATCACCTCCTGAATTTTTTCGCATAAACTTAGAAGCATCCTGTATATGCACGAACAAAAAGGAGAAAAAATTATCTGAGCTGGTTAAGATAACTAGATTTTGGAAAAAATACTTTCCAGATGTTTTGGCCTAGCATAACTGAAAGGAAGATAGTAAAAATATGGAATGCATACTACGAATATTTGAACTAATGATTGAAATTATTTTGATTCTTGAAAAGCAATTATTTACTCATTTTCACAGTAATCGAATTATGAATAACAAAACTTGTTCGATATTTTGACTCCACCATCTTGTATTTTTTTATTTCTCCAATACTTTTGTGATGTGTTTGGCTGACAGAAATCTACACAACGTCGAATAGATTCAGGAACAAAGAAGACAATCTCTAGGCGTTTAGTGCAATAGTATAGATATCCGAAAACAAGGGCCTATAAACAATTTAAATGCGAATCTATATCTGTTCCTGAGCGATAAGTTTCGAATCTAGACAAAATTCTTTTACTACAAGGGGGCCAGCATGCAATCCAGATCTGCATCCCTTGGACTTTTATGTGGCCACCTTGACAATTTATGAAAATCGCACATAAATGGGAATCAGAAACGAAATAACAAGACAGGAAATTGACAAAATAAATGTAAATCTTCAATTATATTCACATATTGAGCAAATTTTTTTCACGCGGCGGTTTCATCTTCAACACTTCAACCTGCCATATCTTTTGTAATCATTGTAATTGTATATGATGTGGAGGGCAATTTCGTTCTAAATTGAATACTGTGGATAAATAACGAATTAAGTTGGATGAGGATCAATACCCTATTCATAAAAACACACACCCAGATACTGCATAATTTTTGAAAACATCTGATTATTATAAACAGGTAATAGCAAGTCAGTCTTGGGAGATAGATATATACTGTCGCGGACTTTTTTGTAGAACTATTTAAGAGGTACATTTTTGTCACACATTGTATCTACGTTGGTCTTGCGGTTTTTGTCGCGCACGTGAAAATAGCTGATTATGGCTGATTTTGTTATTTTGTTGAAGTTATAGTAGGTATCCCTAACTTTTTTGAGTGAAGAGTATAGCCTATGTCACTCAGGGATAATGTAGCTTTCTAAGGGTGAAATAATTTCTGAAATAGGTCCAGTAGTTTTTGAGTCGATTCTTATCAAACACAGAAAAATACAAATCTTTCCTCTTTATAATATTAGTATAGATTAAGGAATTATGGGATGATTTTATGGAGTGGATATTTTGTGCAAAGAAAAATTAGCCATTTTTGGGAGAAACCGAGGTTCGAATGAGAAGAAATTGGTCGGAAATTGTCAAATGGTATACATTTGATTTCCAGAACCAGAAGAATTTGTAATTTTTTTTTTCACTTTTTTTATAGCTTTTCAAGCTTGAAAGTTTTTCCGTATGTAGTGAAAGTTTGTTGCTCGGAAATAACGCGAATGACATTTGTATCAAAGTCACGAGTCGTCGGGCGAGTGATTTTGGAAAAAATGTCATGAGCGAAATTTCCGAAAAGCAACAAACATGAATATTACAAGAGAGAAATTTTACCTAATCAAATTTCATCTCGAGTGGTATTCTGCATGACTATTCCTCGAGAAAATACGTTATTATGTTCACATTTGACGCGTATTGCGCTGTTTGGCAAATTAGTATTCATCAAAGATTGACTAAACCACTAAACGTTGTTTGTTTTCTCTATGATATTTATTTCCGAAGCTATCTATGAATTCGAGAAACGTCAAAAATTTTGTCGCTGAAAAACCAACTTGTTAGTTTTGCCGGCTTGAAAATTTTGTCGAGATGAAACGATCGTTGCTACGGAAACTTCCTCACTACAATTGAAATTAGTGGAATAGTCATATGTAATACCACTAGAGATGGAATTTTGCCGGCAAAACTTCTCGATTGTATTATGAAAGTTTGTTGCTCATGACATTTTTTCCAAAATCACTCGCCTAACGGCTCAGATTCATCGTGATTTCAGTGGGAGAACTCTTATAATGCACCAAGGGGTAGTCAGCAATCACTCAGAAATTATCAGATATATCCATATTAGGGATTATATAAAAAAGTCATCACCTGAAACTTTTCTCCGCCAAAAAATGAGAAAAAAACGGATTTTTAGGAAATGACACAGCCCCATTCTTATCAATTTCATTGTTAACCCCGAAAAATTGTAGTCCCATCTGCGTATTCAACGAATGACGACTTACCCTAAATCCCTTCATGATTGAAGTTCACTGTTAACAACTGCACCACCGTTGATAATGACTTCTTCTATTTATACCTCAGTATTTATCGAAGATGTACACAATCATTATCCGTCCCCCTACAACATGGCAAAGTCGCGCTTGTTTCATCATTGTATCTCAGTTTGACCAGATATCATTATATCAAATTACATGCTTGCAACAAGTCGAGTTATAGAATTGGTCGAGTGTAATAACAATACGCAGTATATTGTGTATTTTTATGCATTTTATGAATGCCTAATGCTTTGTGAGAATTGAGCATCGAGGACAGTGGTGTATCTTCGCAGCATCACTGGTGCAGTCAAATTCAAGGATTTTCATGAGTTTGTTATCATTAAATTTCCTTCACACAAGAATCAATACCTTATTTTGGCAATTTTTGAAAATTATAAAGATAACAAACCAAATCCGGAGTATATAAGTTATATAAGTTACCTGTGATCCTGGTCCTTAGAAATGTGTAAAACTGACATAAAAGACTTTCGAAACAAGGATCGAAGAAGATGAAATAAGTAACAGGACAAAAAGACTCAACATATCAAATCATTATTTTAACAATAGTTCTGATTTTTCACGTAAGATTTAAAAGTCTTCAGATTGAATTTATTGATAACTCATGAATTCAATAGGTGTTGTTTTATGTAAAATACGGTGAAAGCCTTTTTGTGAAAATATTTAATGTAGAAAAGTTCAATAGGTATTGAGAGGTGAGAATCATGAGACCTCAAACCTATTTTTCTGAAAGGATATCAACATGGAAATAAATATATCTTCACAGCCTTCATCATATATTTGATTCATGCTTGGCTGCTTTGACTACAGTAACATTTGTTCACCAACTGTCAATTTTGCTTCAAAATAGTAATTTACGTAACAAGTCCGGAAAATAGGGTTTTTTTGAGCGAATAGACAAAATTCTAGGACGAGCCGGAGGCGAGTCCTGGAAGTCTGTGAGTTCAAAAAAACTATTTTCGGGCGTGTTGCGTACAATTTTTTTTCGGCAACCCTGAAGAATTACAAATCAATGAGACGACACATCTCTTTATTATGCATTTTGATTCTTATTTTAATTAAACAGAACAGAACTGTCATCCGTTATTTCGTTGCTATTGTGATGATCATAACAATGCCAACAACGACGTGATTTTTTCCGGCCTT
Source organism: Adalia decempunctata (assembly GCA_951802165.1). NCBI lineage: Eukaryota > Metazoa > Arthropoda > Insecta > Coleoptera > Coccinellidae > Adalia > Adalia decempunctata. Next base: position 22,036,566 of record OX637696.1, on the reverse strand, counting down.
GTCCGGAAAGTACGTACTAGGACGGGAAATGCCACTTTCTCAAAGAAAAAGCGTCCGGAAGTTCTGATACAAAATTCGGTAAAATAATAAAAATTCCAAATCTTCGTTTTTGGCCGCAAATTTCTTATGTTTGAGTTTACCCATGTTCTGGATTTCTCTATTTTCAATTCATTTTTATCTTATCATAGACTGAACAAAGGGATTTAAAATATTATTCGATTTCTTGGAATATTTTTCCATTTTCAACACATGATATGTCTGCAATATTTCATTTCACCTCCATAATAATAAAATAAATAAATAAATAAATGTATTTAAGGCAATTGACCATAATAATATTTTAAAGTAGTGAAATAATCGGATTCAGTTGTATGATCCTGAAACTTTCAAGTATTTGCTGCAATTGCTTCAATTTCTTTCTGAATGAAGATCACAAACTTTCAAGTTACATCGTTTCACGTTTATGAAAACTGTCATCCTATACATTGAGTTGAAATGGAATGAAAGATTGGGATTAACAACTGATGGCAAAAATGAAGCGCATTCGCCATTTCGCTCATCACAGAAATATGGCTAAATATTAAGATGTTTTTGTTTTGCTTCGTTCTTTATTCCATGATTATTTCAACAAGCGGCAGTTATGAGTACTTTCCAAAAATCACCTTCTATAAGTCATCGAAGGCCAAACTGAAATCATCTATTGAATTATTATCGGGTGTTATACAGGGTGATAGAATTTTCGATAGGGATAGGGATAGGTTCGCTATGTGTTGGCAAATTACCATGGAAAGACTCACGCCATAACAACGTTTACAAATTGTTGAAATTCATTTTCAATATCAGTGTTCTTTTCGACAAACTTATTGAGGAATTTATGGTTCACATAATCGTCCATCAGAGTAGCTTATTCGTTGAACTATCGATAGATTTGGGACAACATTGTCTATCTATACAACAAGGCAAAGAACTGTACGTACAGAAGAAAATATCGCTACTGTAAGTGATAGTGTTAAAGAAGATCCAGATTTGTCTATTGTCGACGTTCACAACATCCACCACATGAAAATTCAGCGTGAAAATCTTGGTCTACACCCATACAAGGTCCAACTGGTTCAAGAACTAAAGCCACTCGACCAAAATAAACGTCGTTTGTTTGCTGATTGGGCCTAGAACAGCTCGAAATTGATCGACTTTTTTATCAAAAAATTGTGTTTAGTGATGAAGCTCATTTCTGGTTGAACGGTTACGTAAACAAGCAATATTGGCATATATGGAGTGAAAACAATCCTCAAGAAGTTCTGCAGGTTCCATTGCATTCTGAAAAATGCCCTGTATGGTGTGCTATACACAAAGAAATATGGACCGATGATGCCTCCACATCGGTCCATATTTCTTTGAAAACGATGCTGGAGCTAATGTTACAGTGAATGGTGCTCGTTACAGATCGATGATTATTTGTTTAAAAATTTGAATGGATTCGTTTTGTTTCCAACAAGATGGTTCTACACATCATGCAGCGATAGTAGTAGCAATTGATATATTGAAAGAAATGATCCAATTAATTGTCCTCCAAGATCATTGCGACATAACTCCAATGCGTTAAGTTCTTTGAGGTTATGTTAAGTCATTGTTTATGCTGATAAACCAGAAACAAAACGCGCTTCGGAAGCCAACATAACTCGTGTTATTGCTGAAATAAGGCCTGAATTACCCGAAATCGTGGTCCAAAATTGGTCTGGTCGAATGTGATTCCTCAGAGCCAGTCATGGTGGCCATAGTCATAAAATTATCAAAAAAAAATTTGGCTTCGATCTCAACTTAAATTTGTTTCATTTCAATTAAATTTGTTTCATTTCAATTAAATGTGTTTCATTTCAATTTGAAGTTCTATCACCCTAAAAACACCCGATACAGGGGCGCTTTCAGAAGACAGGAAGGTCAATACCAACCTAACAAAGCATTTCTATCGTAGAACAAGGTTCAATGCGAACGTCCTTACCCAAGAAATATTTGTCCATATTCACGCAACTCCCAGTCGAATATTGCCCTTCAACGATTATTTTTTTGCTTAGAAACAAACATTCGTTGAATAAAACTACATTTGAAGAAACAAATGTTTACATATACTCCATTCACTTTTATTTAATCACATAGGAGGTCATTGTTTCGTTTTCAGGAATTGGTGCCCCTGATGAAAAGCACAGAACATATAATGAAAAGTCAGTGCGCGCACAGAAAATATCGTTAATGACATAACGACGTTGCCAGTTTCTTCGTTTACATCAAAGTAAAAGTATAAAAGATATTCCACATTTTGTTAGGTTTACAAATTGTTCGCAGATTTTTGGTATTTAATCGATATTTGCATGTGAGTTTTTCGTCGAATATCCAAGATTAACGTATGTTCATTGTTTTTAGCACCAGTTTGGAGCGTGAGGACGATTTTCAAGACCAGGACGAATGTTTACATTTCGAAGTTGAAAGGGTTCACGGGAATTTCGTTGAAAAAGCTGTTATTTGGACAGATCTCGCAGTAGATGGATCGGATGGAGCCTCGAGAGGTCGATTAGAATGATATTTTTCAGGTTTTCCAAGAAATTTGGCGATATCTGAGCAGATTTGTAAAAGTTAGGTACCTCACTAATGAGGTGGAACTTAGACCTAATTCTCCTATAAAGAACGCCTTTCAAAGGTCGAGATGGTGAAAAATGTATTCTTAAGATGTTGTTTGAACAAACGCAGCCGAGTTTTATATCCCAACATTGATTTTAAGTAAGTTATCAACAAAATAAAATTGACATTATTCTTGATTCTTGTAATTACCCATCAATTCATCTTATATCTTTGGGTTGATTTTTTTTAATGAATTCTTGATTAGAATCAACAATTGATGTCGTCAAGTCTTGAACTTTCAGTTCAAGAGGATAATAAACATTAAATCTTCACAAGCATGCATATGAAAATTATGTGAGAGCAATGCAATTTTCTTCCCTGGCAAAAAAAATATATTTCAACAGTGATCTCTTGTACTTTTCATGCAAATAACTAGAAAAGGAATCACATATTTTCCAATTAATTCATTTTCCGAATAAATTCACATTCTGAGAAATACGCTAAGAATGTAGAAAGGGCAACATAGTGTTGACTTGGAACATAGTAGTTTACTATTCAATCAATTTCCAGCCCTTATGTTACACCCAGTATAGTAAGTTAAAATGTATCAAAATCCATAATATATTCATCAATTGTCTTCCACTGTTATAGCATTCTTTTCCCACATATACCAATTCCCGGACATCCTTTCTTCATAAAGAATTGCTTCTTTCAAGAATCAAAACTCTTCCATTCGAGAAAAAGATGAATCCTGAAATTCTATGAATATCCCACGTATATGTCATATGACCTATCATTACCACGATTGAAAGAGAAGGATTTTTCAACAGTGGCAATTAATGTTGAGATTATGTTAATATTTGAAGGGATCATTTGAATGATTAGATTGTAGTGAGCTAGCTATGAAGTGGGTGTGAGAAGATGTAGGAAAAATTGAATAATGTCAACTGATCGGTGATCGCTCCAGGATAGACGTGGCCATGTGCTTATTGTGCATCTCTGAACATTGTGAACGATGACTTAGCCTCCTTCAGAAGAATATGAAGATCTGATTTTTCGCAGGCATCGTATCCTGAGAATTTTGCGTTTGGGTAAAATGTGAACTCTTATGTTTAGAAGAAACTTCCTTCTTCATATTCTATGTTAAATTGCACACCCTTATTGCTTCATTGTATCGGGTGTTCTTTTAAAAGTGATAGAACTTCAAATTGAAATAAAACACTTTCAAATTAATATTGAGGCAATTATTTGAAAGATAATTTTATGACATTTATCTTTTGAAAATAATTTCCGGTATACGTCTACCACGACTAGCTCTGAGGAACCGCATTCGACCAGACCAATTTTGAACCACTTTTTGAAGTAATTCAGGCCGTCTTTCAGCAATAACACGAGTTATGTTGGCTCACAAAGCGTCTATTGTTTCTTATTTATCAGCGTAAACCAATGGCTTAACATAACCCCAAAAAAATAATCCATTGGAGTTATGTCGCATGTTCTGTATAAATTGGACCAATTCCTGAAATTATGTTATCGCCCAATCTTTCTTTCAATAAATAAATTGTCACGGAAGCAGCATGACGTGAAGCACCATCTTGTTAGAACCAAAACACTTCTAGGTCGATACCATTCAAATTTTAAAACAAACAATCATTGATCATGTAACATTAACTGCAGCTTCGCTTTTCAAGAAATATGGATCGGTAATGCCTCCAGCGTGCAAAGCAATCTTACTGTGCATTTTTCAGGATGTCAAGTGGCTTTAGTTCTTGAACCAGTTGGATCTTGTATGAATGTAAACCAAGATCTTTACGCAAAAAATTCCAACTGGTGGATGCACAGAGTCCAACTTGTGAACGTCGACGAATAGACAAATCTGGATTTTCATTTACACCATACTGGCATCACTCACAGCAGCGATCTTTTTCTGTACGTACAGTACTCTGTCTTGTTGTTGTTGCATCGAGTAGAGAAAATGTTGTCCGAAATCTATCAATAGTTCGACTAATAAGGTCCTCTGATGGACGATTATGTAAACCATAAATTTCAGTAAGTGATCTATTAGTTCAGCGAATAGAACACTGATTTTGAAAATAAATTTCAACAATTTGTAAACGTTGTTGCGGCATGAGTCTTTCCATGATAATTTGTCAATTCTTACTGAACAGAAATGTCAAAACATCATGGCTTCTACCTTCTGTCAGATCACATTTGTCCCTATCGAAAATTCTATCCCAAAGACAAGAAGGTCAAGAAAAGTATAGAAAAAAGCTTTTTTACGAAGCTAAGTAAAATGGGAAAATTAATCCACCTGCCAGATTTTCAGAAGAAATACCTTTGAATATTCTGATAGTAAAGCTTCTCCAAAAGTCTAAGCCCTCGTATCATCAGTTCAAGTTTCTCCGGAAATTCAGTACTACTAGATCAAAATGACAGCATTCGCAGAATCCTGAAAAATCAAATAGCTGAGCTGGGAATTTCTGTTTGTCCATTTTCACTATGTGCATTGAGTTTAAATATACAGAGACACAGCCCAGTTCAACGATTTTAAGCTAAATTTTGTGTAGTTCCTTCACCGGTTCATAGATGGATAAGTGTGTTTCGGAGAAGCGAAAATTTTCACCTCCCGCATCTGGCGGTGAGTAGCTGAACTATAAGGTACTATTTCCGAAGCCGAATTCGATGACGATCAGGAACGGCATATGGAAATGTGGGATGTTCAGTATTTCATAACCTCATTTTTTTGATGCAATAAAACGACAATTATTTTTGATCTTTCATGAATATAAAATACTGATGTATGAAAAAATAAATGCATGCAATTTTTTCTTCATTCACAAGTATTTATAAATAGATTTTCTATGAATTTTTAAAAATATTGAATTTTTTATTTATAAACAGCGGGATGCTTCTGTGTCGAGATTCCTTTGGTTGTTTTTCTGTCCCCTGTACATCTTCACTCTAATCAGTTGTCTCAACAAATTATTCATGTGCTTTTCAAATTCTGGAGTTAACGGAGAGTTCCAATCTTCTATAAATTCATTTTTTTTTAATTTTCCTAAAATATACCTTTGAAGTCATATTTTTCTTGGTTTTGTGACCATAATTTTCTTTATGACCAACAGCGCTTTCCTCATCAAATGTTTGAAATCGGTTGAGGGAATTGTCAAATGTATCCGATTTCGATTTGCAATACAGGGTCTTTCACGAGGAACCTCACCCATATTTATACGGGAAACTACTGAACGTATTTTCATGAAATTCAGCACTCATAAGTATTTCACGATGCTGATGAAATCTAAAATATTTTCAAGGCATGAGCACCTCCGGTTTTTCCGGAAATGACGTCAACTTCCGTTTTTCAAATTAGAATACCATTTTTTTATTGCAGAAATAGATTCCTTAGAAAATTTCAAGTTATTTTGATGTAACATTTTTCAGTTTTGTTCGGAAAATTCTCTCTGAGCAGGAAAATTCGAAAAAAAAATCGAAAATAGAGCTCCGCTGAAACAAGAACAACTTCGAGGTTTTTGGATGGAAAATTTTCATTTTTGGGATTTTTCAAGATGTAAGATTGATGTATCCACTTTAAAAAAATCGCTTTCAAAGTTAGGGATGACAAAATCGTGAAAAATCAATTTTTTCAAATTAGAACCCCATTTTTTTATGGCAGATATTGAATCTACGTTAAAAAATAATGTGAGTGTATGCATCACACCCTTGCCCTAAAGTGGATATTTTTTGAGTTATTCACAAAAAACTGTTTTTCGTCTTGAATTTTCAGCTATTTCTTTTCCCTTCACGCCAAAAAGATGAAATTTTCAGGAACTGTTACTTAAACCATGTTTTAGATTTTACTACCCTAATATGCAAGAGAAAAAAGTTACAGGTTGTTCCTAAATAGATGGCGAATTTGGATTCGAATTTGTATCGGAAACCTCTTTATTTCAACTAATCGGCCATAGGTTTTCTCTCCAGTGATAAATAAATAATTCCTTATGAACCATATGCAAAAACTTACCATGTTTTACATTCTTTTTTTTAATGATAGATATCATTAATTACATCTGCCAAATTCCTCTTTATTCAGTAGCATTTTGTGTTTACTATTAATTTGGTGATAATTCGTATTAAGTTATAAAATCGATCACTATGCCTAATTTTACCAATGAAGATTATTTAAATCTAGTTGAAATAAAGAGGTTTCCGATACAAATTCGAATCCAAATTCGCCATCTATTTAGGAACAACCTGTAACTTTTTTCTCTTGCATATTAGGGTAGTAAAATCTAAAACATGGTTTAAGTAACAGTTCCTGAAAATTTCATCTTTTTGGCGTGAAGGGAAAAGAAATAGCTGAAAATTCAAGACGAAAAACAGTTTTTTGTGAATAACTCAGAAAATATCCTTTTTAGGGCAAGGGTGTGATGCATACACTCACATTATTTTTTAACGTAGATTCAATATCTGTCATAAAAAAATGGGGTTCTAATTTGAAAAAAATGATTTTTCACGATTTTGTCATCCCTAACTTTGAAAGCGATTTTTTCACCCCCTGTATGATGAATCGAGATTTCGATTTTTAAACTGGATACATCAATCTTACATCTTGAAAAATCCCAAAAATGAAAATTTTCCATCGAAAAACCTCGAAGTTATTCTTGTTTCAGCGGAGCTCTTTTTTAGATTTTTTTTTTCGAATTTTCCCGCTCAGAGAGAATTTTCCAACCAAAACTGAAAAATGTTACATCAAAATAACTTGAAATTTTCTAAGGAATCTATTTCTTCAATGAAAAAATGGTGTTCTAATTTGAAAAACGGAAGTTGACGTCATTTCCGGAAAAACCGGAGGTGCTCATGCCTTGAAAATATTTTTGTTTTTCATCAGCATCGTGAAATACTTATAAGTGCTGAATTTCATGAAAATACGTTCAGTAGTTTCCCGTATAAATATGGGTGAGGTTCCTCGTGAAAGACACTGTATATCCAATCATTACTTATTTAAATCATCAATGAAGAGTGCTTTATCGCACTTACCGCATTTGTTTTTTTTTTGCGATGTTCCTCATCAAATACCCCGAGAAACTTGCGATTGAGTTGGATTCTAGGGTATTTAGGGGTTCAATTAACTCTTTATCCCTTATAAACCCTCACTAGGCTCACCGTTGCCCGAATCCGCAGAAGAAATGGTCGAATCTGTTCAATCAACCACATCAATGGGCCTACTTTCAGATTCTCCCATTGTACACAGGTCGAAATCATTGTCGTCTTGGCTGTTAGAATTATCGGAACATTTTTCAAGACAACCAGTCATGACCGACTGCAACCTAAATCTGAAGCATCGAGCTGAGGGGTTTGGATCATATCCCCTACGCTGTCTTATTTTGGAGAATGAATTCTCGATTGGGTCCTGGTTGAACCGACTTTTTATCAAATATGGAAATGTTTCCTTCGTCTCCTCCCACAATTGAAGGATGCTACTGATGGTTTGTATCAAACCGTTGAAACAATAGGGAATATTTTACCCAACTGTCCAAGACTTAATGAATTCAATTAATTCCGTCAGAGTTTGTATTGCTGATGGCTGATAATTTCCCTCAAATTTTCCATTCGAATTGAGGCAGTCGAAAAGATCATTCATTTTCAGAATGAATTGAGCAATTGAATTGGCACTTCTCGACCTCAGCTCACCAGTTGCAATGACTGTACTCATAGCCGAATATAAAGTCCTGATGAAAATCGGCGTGGCCAATTTAACCATTTTCTGGAAGGCGTTTGGATTTATGTGGTTTTCAGTTATCTTCAAGAGAGGACGATAAAGACAAATTCTTTTCATCGATTAAGTACGTTTCTTTTATGTCCCTCCAAGAAACATTTTCACCCCTCATTTCCTACCTGAGAACACTCCTTTGGAGAAATTCATGGCTAATAGTTCATCATTATTGAATCACACCGTTTGTAACGAATTTGGACGAATCCGAACCTGCCTACGATTCATAGAACTAGAGGAAAATAAATCTCCTACAGATTTCGATAAATGAGTAGTGACAAAATGGATCGGACGAATATAATTCCTTTAGTAGCTTCTATGTGCCGCCACTTAAGTTGGCAAATTGGCAAGTAAACTGCCAAAAATTTGTGCATCAAATCAATGAACTGGGTTGTGTCTCTATGTATATTTAAACTCAACGTGACAGTTTGGCAAGTGAAAAATATAACCTCAGTCCGATATCTAAACAGATTTGACTTGACTTTAATGATATAAGAAGGAAAGATGATATTCTTCTCAAATAATCCGATGAAAGAAAGTAGAAGATGAACCAGAAGGACTGCCATTGGAGATTCACCACAATAAAATCGTGTGGTCTGATCTGATTAGTGTATAATTTCCCTTACGCAAACAGAAAAATAACGTGCTTTTTGAATTGCACTCCATTTCACGTTGAAATTAAGTCATTTCGGAAATTCGAGTTGCTGATCACGCCGCGATCGGATTCTTTACTGCTCATTGCATTATAATGATTGTTCATTGAAAAGAGATTTATTTTTCCATCATCTGCACTCTGTAATTTGTAGAAGATGCATTATTTATCCTTCACATTTCAATTACTTTCGATTCGTGTATCATTTAAACAAAAGTTGGCAAATTGCACAATGCGCCGATCGATAAGCATCTTGCAATGCCCTTAAAATCATCTGCTGCGTTTCTGGAGCCTCTAAATGTCGTTCGCTTGTTTCTTTTTCTTCGAGATTTATTAAAAGCTCTTCCGTCACCCTCAAAAGTTCACAATGAATCAATGACTACTCGCTTCTTCGTCGAACAGATTCTATTGTCGGCATTCGATGATAGGTGAGAACATCTCACACTTTTAGTCATGGTTGATGGGCTACTGCTTCTGTTTGATTGTAAAGGTGTCTCTACTAAAAGAATGCATTGAAAATTTTAATCAATTAATGTATACCCAATGAAGAAACTCAGGGCTAATTCCGCTAAGACTGTTGAAACTGTTAAGTGACAGTAAAAGAGATGGATTCAATGAAAGCAAGTTTTGGCTGCTGAGAAACGAGCTCGAATGGAAATGAAAACAGAATCAAATGTACAGGATGTGGCAACTACTTCTCCTACATTTGAAGGAGCTGTTATATAAATAAAAAAAAGATATTGAAAAAATTCATTTCTATTTTGAAACTCTACATAATCAAGTTTTGTTTCATTGTTGTGTTGAAAATAATATCATTCAAATCACGGCCTCTTTGTTCTCTGTGTCAAACTCTCCCCCATATTTTTCAATTATCTGCCGCAAAAATTCCTCCAAAATGTTGCAATATCGTTGGGGCAACATAGTGACTGTAGCGCCTTCTTCCTCAAAAAAGAAAGAAAGGGCTTATGGGTAACCTCAAGGGTGAGGTCTTCATCATCGCCCTAGGACCCTTGATGACTTGAAAGAGACAATCAAGGAGAGGAAACCATCCAAATTGAAGTTCACTATGCTGAAGAGAGTAACGGAAAACATCCTCGAAGGACTCCATATGTCCGTTGCTCACCGAGGCCGTCATTTGGATGATATTTTTTTCAAGATATAAATGAAAAAAAAATAGATTATGTAGGTCTTCAAAATAAAAGTGCATTTTTTCAAAATTTTTTTTTCGTATTTTTAACAGCTCCTTCAAATGTGGGGGAACTATACTCTGTTCAAATGTGAGAAGGAGCAATAACAACATGTTTGGCGCAGCGGTAGGAGGGCCTTCGTATAGTTACTTTCCGTCCAGAGTCGAATCGAGGAGATTTCACACAATCGTTCAGTTTATTTATCCATGTCTCATCCAGGTAATAAATTTTTCTGTCTTGTTCCCTTAATGAGCGGATTTTCTTCAAATAATATCTTCTCCACACAATTGTTTCATCCCTATCTATCAGTAGACTATCACGATCACGTTTTTTGAACCCGAATTCCCATGTTTTCAATAATTTATAGAACTTTCCTTTGAAATTTGGCAAACTGTCGTAATCATTCACGATTTCTAGTATGTATATATACTTTAGAAATCGTTGGGATTTCATTCCGAAAAAAAGACCGTGGACAATTCTTCTTGATAAGGTTCATATCGAAACCGTCAACCGAATCGATTATTTTCAACGACTGGGCTCTCCTCTTAGGTGGCATCAATGTTTCATTCTCTTTATATTCTCTGAGAATTCTGAATACAGCTGAATCACTCTCCCCTGAGGATTTTGAAACAATTCCTACTAAGTCTCTTTTCGATAAATCAGGATGTTCTTCCAATTCTTTTCGAGAAATTTTCAAAATTATCTCTTTATCTTCAGCAGAGAAATGCGACCTTTGGGACCTTTTTCGTGGTGGTCCCCACTTATCACCCTAAGATGCAGTATCCGTTTCCGAATTCGACATTGTTCTATAAACACTATATACACTTTGTCAAAAGATTTTCCAATATAATACACTTTTCACAACAAAATCTTTAAACACTTTGAACAGCTAGACCTTCACAGTGGCTCTAGGTATTTTAACTAGTCTTGTCAATTGAAAACATCGATATTTATGCAAATCAAGATGGCTTTAACCCATTAAGGGAAAGGACCCAAATCTGGTGTTTCCCGGAATTACCTTGTCGGAATCTTGAGCAGCCGACAAAGAGTATCGTACAAAATAATATAAAATTTTGGACCGAATCTAAATTATATTTCGCTATTACAAGTAAATGACCATTATAAATTTGAACAGAGATCTTTAACGAGTCTTGTCAATTGATATTTATGCAAATCAAGATGGCTTTCACCCATTAGGGAAAAGGACCAAAATCTGGTGTTTCCCGGAATTACTTTGTCGGAATCTTGCAAGATTCCGACCCAAATCTCTAAAACTCTGGTATTTCTTGGAATTACCTTCAATCTCGAGCATCCGAAAAATAAATTATTTAGTAGATAATAATATAAAAACATAACAAAATAAAAAATAGGGTACGTCGGATATAAAATATTTATAACAAATCATAACAGAAATTTTGCACTAGAGTTTCCGAGGTAAAAAGTTCTAATGTGGGAATTGCTGACTTAAATTATTGAATCATTTCAATTCAGTACCAAACACAGTCCGTTCCGAGTACGATCCTGGCAGTTTCTTAGGGCGTTAAAAGGGAGCGTTGTTATGACCGTTTGACCAATAGGAGCTTCATTTTGCGTAAACCAGAACGATTCTGTTTGTTTACAAAGCTCCTTTTTATATTTGAACGGACTATACAGGGTCTTTCACGAGGAACCTCACCCATATTTATACCGGAAACTACTGAATGTATTTTCATGAAATTCAGCACTTATAAGTATTTCACGATGCTGATGAAATCTAAAATATTTTCAAGGCATGAGCACCTCCGGTTTTTCCGGAAATGACGTCAACTTCCGTTTTTCAAATTAGAACACCATTTTTTTATTGCAGAAATAGATTCCTTAGAAAATTTCACGTTATTTTGATGTAACATTTTTCAGTTTTGGTTGGAAAATTCTCTCTGAGCGGGAAAATTCGAAAAAAAAATCGAAAATAGAGCTCCGCTGAAACAAGAATAACTTCGAGGTTTTTGGATGGAAAATTTTCATTTTTGGGATTTTTCAAGATGTAAGATTGATGTATCCACTTTAAAAATCGAAATCGCGATTAATGATACAGGGGGTGAAAAAATCGCTTTCAAAGTTAGGGATGACAAAATCGTGAAAAATCAATTTTTTCAAATTAGAACCCCATTTTTTTATGGCAGATATTGAATTTACGTTAAAAAATAATGTGAGTGTATGCATCACACCCTTGCCCTAAAGTGGATATTTTCTGAGTTATTCACAAAAAACTGTTTTTCGTCTTGAATTTTCAGCTATTTCTTTTCCCTTCACGCCAAAAAGATGAAATTTTCAGGAACTGTTACTTAAACCATGTTTTAGATCTTACTACCCTAATATGCAAGAGAAAAAAGTTACAGGTTGTTCCTAAATAGATGGCGAATTTGGATTCGAATTTGTATCGGAAACCTCTTTATTTCAACTAATCGGCCATCGGTTTTCTCTCCAGTGATAAATAAATAATTCCTTATGAACCATATGCAAAAACTTACCATGTTTTACATAATACGAATTATCACCAAATTAATAGTAAATACAAAATGCTACTGAATAAAGAGGAATTTGGCAGATGTAATTAATGATATCTATCATCAAAAAAAAGAATGTAAAACATGGTAAGTTTTTGCATATGGTTCATAAGGAATTATTTATTTATCACTGGAGAGAAAACCAATGCCGATTAGTTGAAATAAAGAGGTTTCCGATACAAATTCGAATCAAAATTCGCCATCTATTTAGGAACAACCTGTAACTTTTTTCTCTTGCATATTAGGGTAATAAAATCTAAAACATGGTTTAAGTAACAGTTCCTGAAAATTTCATCTTTTTGGCGTGAAGGGAAAAGAAATAGCTGAAAATTCAAGACGAAAAACAGTTTTTTGTGAATAACTCAGAAAATATCCACTTTAGGGCAAAGGTGTGATGCATACACTCACATTATTTTTTAACGTAGATTCAATATCTGCCATAAAAAAATGGGGTTCTAATTTGAAAAAATTGATTTTTCACGATTTTGTCATCCCTAACTTTGAAAGCGATTTTTTCACCCCCTGTATCATGAATCGCGATTTCGATTTTTAAAGTGGATACATCAATCTTACATCTTGAAAAATCCCAAATATGAAAATTTTCCATCTAAAAACCTCGAAGTTATTCTTGTTTCAGCGGAGCTCTATTTTCGATTTTTTTTTCGAATTTTCCCGCTCAGAGAGAATTTTCCAACCAAAACTGAAAAATGTTACATCAAAATAACTTGAAATTTTCTAAGGAATCTATTTCTGCAATAAAAAAATGGTGTTCTAATTTGAAAAACGGAAGTTGACGTCATTTCCGGAAAAACCGGAGGTGCTCATGCCTTGAAAATATTTTAGATTTCATCAGCATCGAGAAATACTTATAAGTGCTGAATTTCATGAAAATACGTTCAGTAGTTTCCCGTATAAATATGGGTGAGGTTCCTCGTGAAAGACCCTGTATTTGCCGTACCCTGTAGATCGGATCAATATTCCCGAGATTATATCTAAGGATCCACATAGATAAAAGCGCAATTCTAGTTATACGCCATAATATTTATGTAACGTATGTCCCATAATTTTTGGCGCAAATTTCAGAGACCAAAAAAGTGACAAAAATTACACATTTGTCCCAAATAAAGCTGAAATATTTATTTTTCCGAAACGGTGCACTGGAGGTACTATTGTTGTTTTTCAACCCTTCAGACCACCAGAAAAATATATATACTGAAATTTAAAAAATGTTTATTTATTCTTTGGTAAAGCGAACACAATTAAAACTTTTCAGAAAATTGCACACACATATAAAAAAATATATACTAACTCGGAACATGGTATTGGTAAAAACATTCTTTAGGATGAAGTCCAACATTACATTTTTGGCAGATGAAGTGGCCTGTTTTGTACAAAACCTGCACTTTACTTGTTTTTTGTTGTATATAATAAGATGATCAATTTGATGAAAACAAGAAGTTTGATGCAAACTTTCACTACTCTTTCCTGTCTGGGAATTTGAGCATTTTTATGGGTCTCCAATATACCTAGTGCTATTGTTCTCCTAAAGGATAAACGGTCCATTTTCCCCATAGTTTTTCGATGTAATTGCCAGGCATTTTGGATACTCATATCAACTAAATGACAAATGATGAGAAAGAACCATTTTTTCCTCGTATTGACACACGGTAGAGGCTTATATTTTGGTCGGCTCTGTCTACCCCTCCCATATTTTCATTATATTTTTTCACAATATTTGGTTGCTCAACGATTATATTTTTTTTTTCTGGGAAAATCTTTTCACTTGTGATATTGGTTGAACTGGCGTCTTGTTAGCTGCTAAGGAAACCGAATTATTGTCATTCCATCTACAGACAATAACCGTCACCGGAATCTTCATCCGTAACTGCTCCATTGGCATTCTCAGGGGGCAAAATTGCTTATGAACTGGGCACATCTTGTTCAGAAGTAATTATTTCAAGCTCCTCCATGAGTTCATGTAATTTCAACGGTCGACGATACCTGAAAAAAATATTTTATAGTATAGAGTAGTATAGACGGTGATATAGCTAAAGTCCTTTTAAAAGGACTCTGCCATTTTGAAAAAAACTAACATTTATCGAACGCTCTTGTATACACTATATGTAAATAATGAAACAGTAATCACTAAAGATTAGTATCTCATACTCCAATACACTAATATTTAAAAATTATTTGATTATCTTACCTTCAGTTTGCCATGTTGAATTTTTCAAATACTCACAACACTTATTTGAGTACAGATTTTCGAAAAACGTGCAGACTCGGTCACAAACTGACTAAAAATGTCAGAAATTATATCCTTAGTAATGCTGTAAAATAGTGAATTTAAACATGATTAAAAATGAACAGCAACAGCCATATATGAGCAAAGCGTAGAAACTTTGCTATCAGAAGAATAAGAAGGTTTCATAAGAATGCCTTTCAAAAGGCCTTTAGCTTTATTTGGGTTTTAATGTATTGTGATACACATTAATAAACGTTTCCGAAGCGACAAAACTATCAATTCAAATTAAATTAAGAGGGCTTTCATCTTCCACAGAGCACTTTCTGCGAACACCAAGCATCAGATTTTGGACGGTATATAGATCGATTTCTCGGATCTTCCTGTATATTCGGCGTCGAAGTTCCTCTTCACTTTGGGCTTCCCATCCTCCATCGTACTCTTTTCGCTATAAGATAATTTGTGCCAAAACTCATGGGACATACGTTATTTTGATTATTTAGATCTCATTCGAACTCCTCCAATATTCGAATCATAAAAATACAAAGTATTCTCTTACATAATACCATAATTAAATCATTAATATTCTCTGCAAGCTCAGTACATGGAACTTCGATTTGTACAAGCCGCTTTAATGATTTATCAGCCTATATGGACATTTTGTCATTTATCGTTAGATTCAATGTAGAAGATCTACACATATTCATCTCGAAGTATTTATATTATCAACACGTTTCAGTTCTTAATAGGAATTGCAGGAATGACTTGTTCTATTAACTCCTTTTTTCTTCTGCTAACCTTGAATTCTCAACAAGACTCTTCTTTCTGTATCTCGTGAAGACATCAGCATTGTCTTCAATGTCGCAATCATTAGTTCGTAAAAATGTTAGAGGAGTTCCTAGGATATCTTTGGTTACATATATCACCATCGATGACGACAAATGCCGATAGAGGAATATCTGAATTATCAATTGAATCAATCTTTGTTCAACAAGATTTTATGCAAAGGATGGATATTATTGACATTATATCAGGTTGTAAATGTTACTTTACTCAGAAGCATGTTGCTGAGAAATCGAAAATCCTAAAACAGATTACCGTTAAGGTCGCCGTTCAGAGCGAGTAGGAAAACTTATCCGATAGAGCCGCCACCGTTCAATTTATGGAATATCTCCATAGAACTTATATTATCACAATCAGTTCTATGAATATCTCTATCCTTATGAATGGAATGTACGATGGCGCTTTCTATCCGAAAATCGATGAACTATGGAATTAGTGAATATGTGGGTAAGGCAGGAACTTTTTCCCGCCATATATTTGAATTTGGACATTCTCTGCCAATTCCGTATTTCAAGTGGTTTGTCTGAACGAAATCATCTGTAGATTCACTTTTAATCGGAAGTTGAACTATTTTCATGGGTCTTTCGTTTGAAATAAAACAGAAGCATGAGTTGGTTCATTATCTTCTATTCTTGAAAAAAAAAATAAACTTTCTAAATTAAATCCATTCCAATTATTTCATCAAGAACTCCAATCCTTTCTGATTTTATCCACAAAATTTCAGGTCTCAAAGTAAAACCATTTTCAAATGCAACTGGAAATAAAAACACACTACACTGAACCCCCAACTACACTAATCAGGATAAACGCAAAGGTTCATTGAAAATTGAATGTCAGGAAAAAAATAAAAAGTTTTTTGAGAAAATGACTTTCCAATTACTGTAAAATTGTATTGAATATCCAGAACATTTCAAACTTTCATAATCCGAAATTTTAGTTAGGCCCAGTTCTCCAGGAAGTTATAATGGGCTCTTGAAGTTTGAACACCTTGTATAGTGTCAGATATTTCACATAAATAGAACAAATTTGTAATTAAATTTTAAATTTAATTTTATTCTCCATTATCATTGAAAAAAGGCATTATGGTAATTTATTTGAAGGTTCTTTATTCATGCTCTATTTAACTTTTGAGCAAATTTATTGTTTTTGTTTTTTATTTCGCATAATATGAAATAATTCAACAAAAATTTATAGAATTTTTAATTTATCTTCTGTGTCATTGTTGAGAAAAGGCATTATATTTGATTTGCGATCTCTTTCTTCATTCTAAATAATTTTTTTCTGAAAAAGTAATTATTACTATTTGAATTCAGAAACTATGGATTGATCAATTTATTTTCCACAAGAACAAATAGACGTGACAAAATTTTTTTTCTGAATAAAATGGAAATATAATGATATCAGTTTCCGAAATTCAACTCGTATAAGTGACTCGAATTGATCAGAGCAATATGAACTCACAAATTGTAAAGACATCATTTTTGTCATTGTATTGCACTGTACTTCATTGCTTTCTTCCTCACGTGTTGGATTTGCCAATTGACAATGTCATAAAGAGCTCACACTTACTTTAATGGACAGTTTTTCTTGAGGAAATTGATTATTAAATTTGCCATTTAGGAGTGGTTGTATTCACTTAAATAATTTATTGTTTTTTCAGGAAGCAGCGACATTGTTGAAGACGAGTATAATTTCAACAAAAAAATTCACAATGCTAAATGCTGATGCAATAAAATAGAATATTCAATGAATTCTTCATTTCGTTCGCCGCCGGCAAAAATTTATTTTGCTGTATATTCGTTTCGATTTTTTTTTGTAAATGCATGGGTAGATCCCTTCTCATGGTTAATCAATCATTCATAACCTAGATTTGAATAAGCAGCATGCCTAATGATGAAAAGATGATTTAGGAAGTGATTCAGGAAAATAGGATAGAGGAATAAGAGATCAAATAAAAATCAATATTTCACCAATAAATTGAAATGTATACTTTGAATGAAGCAGTAGTCTCCTACTTTTCAGTTTTAATGTATTATTGGCATTTCGAAGATATTCGAATAATATGCAAATTTTCCCTTTCATCTTCAAGAACCATCTTTATCCGGCATATATGTGGATTCCCTCTGGTTTATCGATAGTAAAAGTGATGATACTACTCGCTATCATCAGAAACCACTGTTGGAATGGTTAGAATCTCGTGAAAGTGATTTGAGGTAAGGTTAAGGTCGGTTGGTTGATGGGAATTCATATGTAACTGGTTTCGATCTATAATTAGTCATCGGACGAATATAGAAAATAGGTAAGATTAAGAAAAAATCTAGACGAAATATAGCCATTATTACCATATCTGGGAAAAAGATAAAGTGGCACTGAAGACGTCTTTGATTCTCAATAGGAATATGATGTTATGGCAAATGTAAGTATTTAACTTGAGTTGAGTTCTGTGGATAAGCTTGGGGCGTTTTATTTCTGAATGTCCAGAAAATTTTCAGGGTCATTTTCAACACGACTCCAAAGGACCCCGCACTTTCCTTATGGGAAATGGCTTTCCGTCAAATGAGGGTTTAGTGGACACCCTGTATTTTTTGGTTGATTTAAGATGTTCGTTTGATTATTTTAGAACATATCATCATGACTTCGAAGAATACAGGGTGATTCAGTCATGAAATAAACTGTGAACCTCACGAAAAAATTTTTTTTTCATAACCCTCTATTACAAGATTAACTCCGTTGAGGTGGGAGTTTTCTTTCACCACTGTACTTGATATAAAAACATCAATACGGCTGAGAGTTTTCATCCACTTTCTTTGACCAGATTTTTTTATGCTGGAATAAGAATAGAATAACATAAATAAATAATTTTCATAATACATAAAAAAAATCTGGTCATAGAAAGTGGATGAAAACTCTCAGCTGTATTGAGGATTTTATATCAATGGTGAAAGAAATTTCCCACCCCAACGGAGATAATCTTGAAATAAGGGGTGATGGAAAAAAGGTGGTTTTTGGGTATTTTCGTGAGATTCACAGTTTATTTCATGACTGAATCACCCTGTATTTTCTGAACTACATGGTGGTATGTTCTGAAAAAATCAAACAAACATCTTAAATCATCCCAAATATACAGGGTGTCCACTTAACCCTCATTGTGAATAGTTTCTATAATAATGGATCACCCAGTATGAATTCTGGGTATTTCAGGTTTTTTCGATGTAACAACAACATATAGAAATGGTTCATTTTGCGAACGTTCTCGCTCTGGAACTGACATATTTTATACTTTCAAAATCGGGCATGTATTCAATTATGGATAACCCTGTATTCGTAACGATTTTCGGTCATATTCCTCTATATGGTTGCTCCCTGAGATGAAATGAAATGTTTCTCGAGAAAAATTGGAGTTCATTCGATTCTATTCCGAGATACGAGCGTAGTAAAAGTGCGGGTAATTCTCAACTTCAACGACCTGTATCTCAAAAACTGGTCATAGGATTGAGTTGGGGCCATGGACACTTTTGATCAGTAGGTCGAGTTCTACATTATACCAAGATTTTAGAACATTGGACGAAACGCCATTTCCCATAAGGAAATTGCGGGGTCCTTTCCCTTCTTAATAAAAAAACAATTTAAAATGTGAAAAGTTGCGAAAGTATGTTTGTGTATAATTTTAGGTGAATATTTTGAGGAGTGAGTGAATAAATGCTGGATTTGTCACCTCCTTACTACCGGGTGGTGGGGCTATAAGTATATCAGCGAATATTCCTTCAGCAACATCACTTCGAATCTATACAATCTCAATACCATGATGAAGGCTTTCACGGTCAGATTCAACTTCAAAGTTAGAATATTCCTGACATTCTGGCCATGGTCCAATAGGAATTTCACTTAACGTTTCGGTAGACATCTTGAGATGTATCTCGGTCGGAGGTTGTAACTCGACGATTGACTGCTCCGAATATCATGACAAAGAGGGGAAACTTCATCTGTCAAAGGAGTTGATGCCTTTTAATCTCAAGGTTTTTCTGATTCGAGCCGTCCTTTGGTTTTATATTTTTTGGATGATACATCTATAGGATTTATTTTCTTTGATCAATCTCCTGATGGCAGATTGAAGGCAGCCAGTGGCGCACCAAGGATTTCAGTTATGGAAGGGGCTGAACTGAACTGAAGAATTGTTTTTGCTATACACGGGGAGTTTCATTGGTACATGAACATACGGCAGCCTGAGCTTGAGCTACCCTAGACGAATCCAAAAAACCGATATATGATAGGTCTAATCAAATCCATAACCGAGGATGGTTTACGTATTCACCAACAATTTAAATTTCTCACTTTTGAACCAACCAGTATAGTCGGTGATATTTGGAACGTATGATCCACTTCCACATATCGATCGATTTACCTCTGAATTTCCCAAAAATTCAAGATCCGTATTTGAAGAAATTGGGACTTCTTCCAAGCTGAGATTCAACATTCTGTATTTTAAGATTTCGAGATTTGATTCAGATATTTGAATAGAGCTGAAAATTTTCAATGAGGCTCAGTAGATTTTATTGTCCCGCACGTTATTTTGCTAAAAGAAAGCTTCAGGGAAAGATCCAATTGAATATTGGAATTCCTCTAATTCTCAGAAGAATCGTACATTGTGATCAAATTGAATTTTTTTTGTCCCACTAATTGAACATTCGAATTTCATAGTATTCTGAGGAATCATTTCAAGTTATTTCCGTAAAAACATTATTGATTGAGAAAAATGTATCTGAAGTCAACAAAGATGAATAAATAAATAAAGAAACATACAAACTTAACGTGAATTACAGAAGGTGCTCGAAAGTACCACCATTTTGCTCAATACATATTCTTGCCCTCTTCAAAATATGTCTGAAACTTTTTTTATCATGTCTGGATTATTATCTTATTGCAAGCGACTTCGATACGTTGCTTGAGGATCTCCTCACTTTCTATTTAAGATGAATATACTGAACATTTCAAATAACCCCAAATGAAATAATCAACAGGATTGAAATCTGGTGATCCAGCGCGCGGGACAGGCGTGCGGTCCACCTCTGCCAATCCACATATTTCGAAAGTTCTAAATCAATCTAAAAATTGGGGTGGAGCTCCATCATACTGAGAATGCATTCCTGCAGTGTCCGTAAGTATGGTGTGTCGTTTATAAAAATCGATTGATTGGACCACACGTCCTGCCAAGGTACGGCTTACGGGTAATCACTGATCTTCACTTAGATTTCCTCCAAAATCATCTTCCTGTATTACTCGAAGGTACGGACATTGCAAGAATGCATGTTCAGCAAGATGGGGCTCCACCCCATTTCAGAGTAATGGCCAGACTCTAGACAACCGTCTTTTGTATTATGTATTGGGGAAGTGAATATGGAATATTTCGAAAATGACAGAGTTTAAAATCAACCAAAAGAAGACTGTTTGATAATGTTTGACGTTTGAAAATGAACTGAGATAAATTGATAATGTTGTATCTCTGGATCTTTGGGGGGTGGGGGGGGCTGCAGCCCCAACCCCCCCCCCCTTGGGGGCGCCACTGAAGGCAGCCATAAATTATCCACTTTTAAACTTGTACTGCTGATTGATTATGTCCAATAAAGTAGCAATTAAAGCTTTTCATCTCCTTTCGAAAAGTTAAAATAGAAATTAAGTTTGCGTTCTTCATCCAGCATCCACTCGTTATTTCCATACTGTAGATCCGCACCAATCGGGGAATCTCAGTGCAAAATATGAGCGATTTCAAAAATCACAACTTCTGGGTGAAGAATGATCAAGGAATATTATTCCCAAAATCTTATTTTTGTCATTATAATCAATATATCAGGAAATATCCCATATCATTGAACTAAATTCGAATCATAAGAAACGTTCATAATACCCAATTTGGGGATCAATATGAGTGCCCCTGGCTCAGTGGTAGAGCGTTGGAATTAGGACCCAAAGGTCCGAAGTTCAATCCCGAGCTAGGAAAGAAATTTTCTAGTCTCGGTAGGGGCCACCATTCTCACTGTTGGGTCAAAAATTAACAGTGCTGTGCCTAAGGTGGCGTAAGGACACAGTAACAAAGCCTACACAGAACACAACTGCTTACTCCGAACTCGGCACAAGCTACAAGCTTCGAAGCTTGTAGTTTCAGAGGGGTCTCCTCAGGAGACCTAGGAGTAGTCAGGATAAACAATATATCATATCATATCATCATATCATCTATTCCTAGAGTTAACCGAGCTTGTGAATCATAATCGAAAATTAATTATCAGCATAAGTGGAACTAACAATTATTGGTTAATAAGCCTTTGCTCTTATTATTTTCAATTATACAAATACTATATACAGGGTGGCCATTTGAAAACGAGATTACAGACGAAATAATTTTTTTCGATAGAAATGCTCGGACAGGTCGATTTCTGTTTTGAGGGGGACAACTTAAGATGTAGGTTACGGACGCATAGCGTTCAACCCTTGCTACTACAACCCTCACCCCCAATTTTTGAATAGGGAATATGGGATGAGTGATACCTCATTTGAAAGGTATTTTTATACTGATTTCAGCACAGTAATTGTTTTTTCATTTTATGCATTGGTTCTCGAAATATTCTTAACTAAGTATTTGAAAATGAAGTGGTGTTTTCATGGCACTTGTAGTGTTTTTTTGTGAAAAATCGACATTTTCAGCTTCAAAACAACCATGACTGTGGCTTCCTTCCTCCAATCCACTGACATAGAAATCTTTAATCAAGATGTCGATTTTTCACAAAAAAAAACACTACAAGTGCCATGAAAACACCACTTCATTTTCAAATACTTAGTTAAGAATATTTCGAGAACTAATGCATAAAATGAAAAAACAATTACTGTGCTGAAATCAGTATAAAAATACCTTCCAAATGAGGTATCACTCACCCCATCTTCCCTATTCAAAAATTGGGGGTGAGGGTTGTAGTAGCAAGGGTTGAAGCGCTATGCGTCCGTAACCTACATCTTAAGTTGTCCCCCTCGAAACAGAAATCGACCTGTCCGAGCATTTCTATCGAAAAAATTTATTTCGTCTGTAATCTCGTCTGTTTCGTTTTCAAATGGCCACCCTGTATAAATAATAACTCATGATATGAAAATTTCATAGTTGTTTCGGTTTTCGAATATCACTTTAAGGTTCGTTGAATGACGAAAGTGGAATAGAGGTTCCGTAAATATGGCCATTGAAATGTTGACAACTTTTTTCAATGATTATTTCAAAACTACGAATTTGATGGGGATGAAATTTCGCATTTAGATGAAGAATTGCGTATTCAAACTACATTCTTGACCAGAACCATTATAATCCTAGTGGATCTGTAAGAACAGATCCGGGATCACCCATGTTTTCTTCGGCATCTGCTGTCAATTTTTTCAGTTTTATTCTCGACCTGGTGAATGAGAATCTACCTACAAGGTAGAAAATGCCCCCATATTATTGAAGGTTTATCAAATCTAGTGATTAATCAGCTCACTGTTTATATTTTCACGTTTCGTTGAGTAACAAGCATAATTATATTAATTATCTCCGCGATTAATGTTATCCTTAATATAATCATCTTAATAACAGAAAATTATGTACACAATGATTGTTTTTTTCAGTGCATAGTCCATACTGATTTAGTGCATTTGTTTTAGTGAGAATGAATTCCTTTGAGAATGTGTTCGAGACAATTTGATTTTTATGCTTCCAAAATAAACAATTTCATTGTTTGAACATTGTAATTTTCGAAATTAATAAATTCTGATCAGAACCTTCGAGAACATCTACACTCTACAGATTTTATAACACATTAATTTGCCGATCGTATACAACATCCAATCTCTTCAAATATGCTAACAAATATTTCCCAACTAATATCTACAAAATGAAAAATTTGTCGAAGGCGTTCCAGCAATTTGCACATCTCTTACGTTGTCAACGATGAATTGATCGCTTGTGATATTTTATTTCGCAATCCAAACTTGAATAAGTTTGGAAGGAGTGAAATTCATTCTGAATGTCAAGACGATGTATCAACTCATTTCCATAGAAATTTCCTATCATTCTTGGAATTCATGGAATATGACGAATAATATTATTTATTCATTAAGGTAGGATATGTATTGAAAATCGTATTTTTGTCATAAGAATACCTAAAGTTTCCACATAAGCACATTTTTAATCAAGAATCTTTGAAACTTTTGAATCAGATTTCTCATCATCATATTATTATTACTTATCTTATCACATGATCCTGGAATATTCATTTGAACACAGAACTCACCTCGATGAGCTTTCAGGACTCTCTTTCTTTGTTGATTAAGGTTCTCATTTCAAGCAAAACGTTCTTTTCAAGGAATCTGATATAAAAAAAATTGAAGCAGATTGAATTTAATCTGATGAAAATTGGATTTTAGAGATCACTGAATGTAACAAATTGATTTAGTGTGAAAACATCATTTAAAATTTGAGATTACAAGTATGTATTGAGATTCAGCATCTGAGTTTCGCGCTTGGTCGACTGTTGGGGTCTCCAGATTGTTTCCTATTTATTTCACCCAACTGTCGAAGCAGAATGCTGGCATTTGGCTGTATTTTAGATTCCACTGAATAAAACAAATTGATTAAGTGTGAAAACTGAACGTCGTATATTTACAAGTTATATCTACACGAATGATTACAAAATTCAAAAATGATTAGTTTACATCCTATTGGTATTTGATGACAGGCCTGTATCCGTTTTCGTCAGCCTGGTATTCTACGATTTGGACACGTCCATCTTGAAGGGGGAATCTGTAGCTTCCTACAACAGTGTGGGCACCTTCTTGAGCGTTGATTTGACGCCATTGTCCTTGTTCTTGGGCAGCGATTCCGTTTTCGGTTTCATAACTTTCAAAAAAAGGCATTTATGAGCAAATATCCATCGTGTTGATACATAATGTGGACACGAGTTTGTGGAAATGATACTTTTCATAGTCACTAATGTGAAATCAGGTTGAAACAATATTCAATTTGCATCAAGATTGTAGGCAATCTTCAATACATTAAGAAGTGTTGAGAAAATCTACATTCCTCAAAATGAATGCCATGATATTTTTGATAAGTATTTTAAATTCAAAATGACATCAAGTGTCAGAACGGATTGGAAAAAGTGCTCTGTAACTTCCAATAAAAATTTCGATAAGTATCATGGATGTATTGAAGGCAATCAATTTCGAATAAGAACTTACTGAAATGTTGAATTTCGAGAAATAAACACCGATTGAGAAGTAAATACTAAGATCTATAAAATCTTATCATTTAAAAATTGAAGAATAATAGTATTGAGGTTCAACATTCAAAATCAAAATAGGTTTCGCGCTTGGTCGACTGTTGGGGTCTCCAGATTGTTTTCGATCTAAGTCATTCAAATGTGAGAACAGAATACTGAAATTTGGCTATATGATCAATTATCATGTCTGTAATTGATTTTTGATGATTTATCTGAATAATTCAGAATGAATTCACTATGAGAAAAGAATTTAACTATTTCAATTATCATGAAAAGGATACTGACAAATTTTGTTATTAATGGAATTAAAACTGATGACAATTCAGCAGAAGGAGAACTATTTCTCCAGGTTTTCAACCACCCAAACTGGAAAAATCCATAACTACAACTCAGTTCACTAAACACTATTTGGTGGGATTTAATACGTGAAAGCAATGCTTTGCAAAAAATCAAATGACCGAAATAGGAAAAAAATTTGTTCATCACTTCTCCAATTCAAATTGGCGTTGACTTTAAATACTCAAGAAAAAGACATCCAAATAATTCGAGAATTCTAAAAAGGAGACTGGCGCATCCACCATTCAGATTTTCCTGTACGTGATCTGCTATTGCGCCATTTTCGTGTTCCTGGCTATTTCCTCAAAAAATACTTACGAGAAAGCGTATCCAGAGCCATCGGGGGCGGCGTCTTGTTGTTGGGCCAAGATTCTTGCGGTAGCTTCATGACCGACGGTCTGATGAATCTGTTGAATGGGCTGTCTGTAGTAGGGGTTGATTCCAGCCAAGAGTGGTTGAATGGTTGGGTTCAAGATCACCTGACGAGTTTTGATTGGTGATTCAGCACCGTAGGCTACGGCAGCGATAGCTACGAAAATGGCCTGAAAAGAAATAGTTGGAAGTTGAACAAAACAATCATAACATCATGATCAAATGCATTGAGAAGAAAAAAGATTGAAATCAAAGATAAATGATTCTTTGAAATTCACACATTGTTCTTTTCTTCCTCGATATAAATTTGATGTACGCTATGAAAATTTTGGGCTAGTATTCGATCGTTGTAATCTTCTGATAAATTTCCGATTAAATTTTAATGAAGACATTTTGCAGCTGGAATGGTAATGAAATATCATCTTGTGTCTATTCTTGCATGCTCTAAATAAGGTCACTGCTATCAGAAGGTTCCAGAGAGCAATAGTGCCACATTTCCAAAAACATTTCTTGTAAAACATTATAATTTTTTTTTGAGCTGAATTATATTCAAGCAATATGTTATTGTAAATAGAGAAACTTTAACCGAAAACTTTTTTATCAAACGAAATCGGTTCATCGAATATTTTTCGATGAAATTTTTCAATACGTTACAATTACTGGATAGAATTTTCATCGATCATCGTTATTCTATATTTTTTCAACTAATTCAATTATGTTAATTGCTGTGAAATTCTGCGTTTATTATATTTTTTTCCTAATATTTTTTGATCTTCATGATGTCAAATCAATATCGAGTACCGAACCTTTGTAGTATTGCTGATTTTATCGCGATCTAATGTATGTTTGAACTCACCAATTTGAACATGTTGACTGATTGTGGTTGTTCACAAAACTGATCAACTTTTAGATCTCACACCTTTTTATACCATTTCTATGTTAAATTTGGTAGATCATCTTTGTAACCTTTAATAGGATCCTCTTCATTTTTAGTAGCTGGAACCTGTTCTAGAACACGTCAAAAATCGAATTCGGTAACAATCATCAGATGAATTATGTTCTCTATATCAAATGCAAGGTTGACGAAATCATAAAAATTCAAATGTCCAGCCAACATACGAAGTTTTGGGAGATATTGCATTAGGATGATCAGAATGAATGAATACCAATTGGTTTTTATTGTATTTCAGTGATTAAGATTTGAGAAATTCTAATGGACGCCGATGACAAAATTGGTTCGTTTTGTAACTTCATCACTTCATTCAGAAGGATTTAATGTTTCAATTTTAGCGAATCTTTCATCATAAAATCATAACTTGAGGCTAATCATAAAGAAAATTGATATTATTGAAAAAATTCAATTTGTAAGCTCGAACAGACCCCTCACATCTATTGCATGGATAAATAAAAGAACGACACAACTCATCTGCTCAATCACTATTTTTTGTTTCTGATTTGTTGAATACCTTATATTTCTATGATAGTATAATTTCTAAAAGGTCTTTGGGAATGATGATCTGTTGAAACAGTGAAAGTTCACTGACGCTTTTAAGGAAATTCTTGCAATTCTCTTTGAAATTTTCCACCCTTATCTGCCCAATGCAAAAATTTAATAATGAGGGGAGAACCACGTATTATTTAGAAATGGTTTTCTTGAAGAAATGGTGAACCGCATGAAATTTTTATATATAGTAGTCGTTGAATTATGTGCTAAGAGGTTTTCTAGAAAATTCACATATGGAGTATGTCATCAAAATTCAAGTTGGAATATTTCATTGCAGAAAATGTCTAATGAAAAAGCATATCTCTCATAGGGATTTTGAGTAGGTAGAGAAGGTTCATAAATCTGATATTTTGGACCAAGACATGGAAAATCTTAATGAATTTGAATCATTTCAAATATGAGTACTTAAGATACTATAGATTATTATCCAGATTTCAACTATGATTTAGCTCAAAACCCGAAAAACTTTCAGAGTTTCGCGCTTGGTCGACTGTTGGGATCTCCAGATTATTGTCTATTCAATTCATTTTTGAGAAGAACGTAGGCAGTTGTTGGTATGTACGAAGTGATGGCAATTGAGTCTTCACATTTTGTCAAATATGCACAGTGTGAAAAGGTATTTAAAATGGTACTAACTATCGGGTGTTTTTTTTTCAAAGTGATAGAACTTTAAATTGAAATAACACACATTTAAATCAAAATCGAAGCCAATTTTTCTTTATTTGAAGGATAATTTTATGACATTTTTGTTTCAAATATAATTTCCAGCATATATGTCCACCACGACAAACTCTGAGAAACCGCTTTCTACCAGGCCAATTGTGGACTACTTTTGGGCCTCATTTCAGCATTAACACTAGCTATGTTGGCTTCCAAAGCGTCTATTGTTTCTGGTTTATCAGCATAAACCAATGACTTGACATAACCCCAAAGAAAATAATCCATTGGAGTTATGTCGCATGATCTTGGAGGCCAATGGTTTCTTTCAATAAATCAATTGTTACGGTACTTCTGCATCGTACATTTCATCGTCTTGGTGTTGTTGGATCGAGTAGAGAAAATGTTGTCCAAAATCTATCGATATTTCGATAAATCAGCTGCTCTAATGGATGATTATGTCAATCATAAATTTCACGATGTGCTGTATAAGTTTGGTGAATAAAACAATGATTTTTAAAATAAATTCTTGAACGTTGTTGCGGCTTGAGTTTTTTCATGATAATTTATCGATGCTTAGTGAACAGAAATGTCAAAACAACATGGCTTCTAGCTACCTTCTGTCAAATCACAGTTTTCCCTATCGAAAATTCTATTCTATTAAAAAAAACACCCGATATATGAACAAAATCTGTGGTTGATGCCTAAAGGTCAATTTTAAACCAAACTCAATGGTTTTTTCGTGCATTTCCTAAAACTTGCGGTAAAAGATGAAAAATCCACACATCCCATTTCAGAACTATACCATGATATATGCTGGTGTCATATTCGAAACGTAGAAATTTGATTAAGAATTAATTTAGGGAAAGTTATGAACATGTTCAGATGAAATATTGTCGAATTTATTCAAATAAAATGAACAAGCAAAAATCATATGAGATAAAGCTATTGGTACACAGTTGCTTTTCCTTTGTTCTTCCTAAGATTTCAATCTCCTAGAGACGCCTTGACTCTCTAGTGACTTGAGAATAGCTTCGGGAATCGGAGGGGGTGTTGGCAAATGAGCTCCTTGTGGCTGGAATCCATTCTCATCAGCCCTATAAGTTACCGTATAGACCACATTATCAGGTCCTGTGTACGTGAAAAAACCACTGGCTTGCATTGCTTCGTTTTGCGATCCTTTATTGGCTAGTTTACCGGATTCTGCTGCAGAGATGCCATTCTCAGTTTCGTATCTGAAAAAAACATAGCATGATCACAACTACGAAGCAAATAAGAACCATGAACGTAAAGCAAACTATAAATCTTCCTAATTTTAGTGTTTTCCATTGCAACAATACTTGAGGCAAGCTTGCCTGTATTTTGAACTGTTTTTTATAGGCTAAGGGTGTTCTCAACTCTCAAATTGGCATTACTGCCAAATTGATAGTAAGAAAAGTGGTTTTACTAAGTAATGAATGAAAAATTTGTATCAAATACTAGAGCAAATGGCAATCAAAACTCCACACTTGGCAGTGTTGCCGGCAATCCCTAGAATTGTACTTTTCGAATGATGAATGTACGTCATTTTCGATCGAAATCACCATCATGATACGAAAAATATTGAACTGTTTGATTAATAAAACTAATATATTCATACAAACAACATGAAAAACATGAAAGATAATAGTAAAAATTGTAAGGAACAAAAAAGTTTTTTCGTTCTAGTTTTGACAGTTGCCTACTATATTTTATCCATTTATTTACGGAACAATTTATGTTGTGTTATAAGAAACTGCCTGTAGAAAGACGGATTAGATGAAAATTTTGAACATGAGTGTGTATAATGTCTTGATCTCTATGATGAAATAGAGTAGCAGTTGGTGACATTGGACGACTTCTTCTAAATCTCATCAATATATCATATCTCATCAATATATCATATCTCATCAATATATCATGTTGATAACAAAATCAGAAATAATTAACTAATTGGGAGGATTATCCTATTAAGTTTATTCGTGTTTCAAAATTCGAACTGTATTATGTATGAAAAATATAATATAGGACTATAGATTTGACCTTAAAGCTAATCGTAAACATTTTTGAGACATAAGTGTGTTGATAATTCGGCCATTGAGTGGGAGTTAAATAATGTGAGCAAGTTTTTTCCTTCACATAATTCGTTAATTCGATTATAAAAGGAGTCACCTTACACACAGAGAATCAATTCCGTCAATTTTGAATCTCCGAGGTGTTGACGCAAATATCAGACATTCATCAATTCAAGATATTTTACAGATTTTATGTATCAGTGTTTTGTCACCTAGTTTCAGAATACTAATATTCCGAGATTTCACCTAATGTTCCGCTCACAACTGCGGTTGGCGCCTTCAGAGGTATCTCCGTCGGAGGTTGTAACCCGACGATTGACTGCTCCGAATTGGTAACATGACCATTTGGATTGATCGTGATACCAATTCTTTGGATTGGTCTGTAACTAGTTACGGAAGAACTTCTTTGGAATATTTACTTTTAACCTCTTTTCCATGGGTCGAGACAATGAGGAAAAATTAAGAATGCGTTGATTATGTGCATGATTGCGACACTATTTTTTCCGATCATTTTTTGTTGACTTCGTCCAATCCAGGAGATTTGTGGCTCAAGAGTTTTCTGATTTGCTCTCTCAATTCTGTAGGTGAGATGTTTGATTCTTCGAAGTTTTTCGTTAGTTCTAGCATGAGGGTTTCGATCACAATTTTTTCGATTTCTTCTTGAGCATCATCGCAGCATTTTGTGAACTTCTTCAAATTATGTAAGAGTAATTTCGGACCTATTGTTTCTAAATGTTTTACCCAATCACCAGAGGTTATTGTCTTAAGAGCTCAATTTTTCTGCTTTTTCGTTTCACGTTTCATTTCTGTATATTGGAATCTGCGATAGTATTTCTATCTTTAGTTTATTCATGATAACTTTGTCCTACGTTGTTTTGATCAAGTCAAGGATACTGAAGTGGTGTCTTGATTGTTAGGTTTAGACATGATATTGAGGTATCTTCGAGCTTTTGGACATCTACACTGCGCAAAAAAATTAACGCACATTATGGAAATCTCAAATTTATTCTACAACTGACGGTGTTCTCAATGATAATTATTTTTATCAGAATTATGCATGCATATGTTATCCACTTTCAACGTTTTTCTTCAATACAGATGTTTTCTCCCAGCATCAGGAATAAAAAAAGATGATATTATCATGCCAGGTTTCCACCAAGCGGACAGGTCAAAACAAAACACGAACTGTCCGTTCGGACAGAAATTTCGAACAGTTTTGTTCGGAAAATGTTCGAAGACTGTTGGGGTTCTCAACGGACCTTCTGTTTACACCAATCACGGACAGAAATGGATGAAAACTGTTCGTGTTTTGTTTAAGTTTCATTCAGTTTACATAGAGACACCGGACGTGTAGTTGTGAAAATGTGGCGCACTGCAAACTTAAGAGAACAAGACGACGAGGATTTATTCTTGCTGGCAGTTACATTTTACATTATTAAAAAGAACAAAACTAAACGTCGGTTTTGGATTAGGCCATCCTCAAGACAAAAAGGGGGAAATGTGACGCCTAAACTGTTACAAGATCTCAGAGGAGATGATATGAGTATAGGAGGTGAAATTCGATCAAGTTTTAAGAACTTCTTCCCTTCACTCACCGAATGAAACTACCACTAGATCGCAACAACGTAAATAAAAACAAACTGGGCGTTTACACCAAGCTGACAAACAGTCCTAAAAATCCTTTGAAGTTTACCGACATTGGATGGGACTCTGTTTGTGTCCGTAAAAACGGAATTCGCGGACTCTCGAGTCCGGAAAACAATCCACAAGTTCTAGAACAGTTCGCGGACTGTCACAAACGGACCGAGTTCGTGTTTTGTTTTTGTTCTGTCCGCTTGGTGGAAACCCGGCATCAGATTTCGAATGTATTGGCTCCATTCTAAAATCAGTTGTTCTCGATCAATTCTAGTGATCAATAGTTTTTCTTTCGTTTGATTTTCTACACTCGATCGCTATGCAATGCGAAACACGCAATTTGACCCAATATGTGCCCAAGCGGTCGTTTTGCGAGAAGAAGGGTGGACATACATAAGAATAGCAAGGCACACACGAAAGGGAAATCTGTAAGATCTGATCGGCAGTCCAGATCTGTAACAGATCTGGACTGCGGATAGGATCGCTCCCGCTGATCGGGTCCGTCGCGGATCATATATCTCATTGATCCGCGACGGACCAGATCGGCGGGAGCGATCCGATCCGCAGTCCAGATCTGTTACACATCTGGACTGCCGATCAGATCTGACAGATTTCCCTTTCGTGTGTGCCTTGCTATTTGCAGAAAGGAGAGATCACTCATTTTGAGTATGAACCGTCGTTGCCGAGCTGTAATTAACGCAAGGGGTGGAAATACCAAGTATTAAATCACTTATCGGCATTTCAGTATTTTGAAAATGGTTCATTTCTCTTCTTTCACATAAGATTTCGTGAAATCCTGAATTTTTCTTCCATTTAATGTGTCTTGTTTCTTTCAAAACCTTCCCGAGAGAACATAAAAAATAAGTTATAAAGTCAATGTAGAGTTAGTTAACTTTCATTAAAATTCAGATTTTCAGAATGTGCGTTAATTTTTTTGCGCAGTGTATTTCATTGTTGATTTCCAAGTTTATAATGATAATATATCTTTATCACACTTGAGAGACCATTGAATTATTTAGATAATATTTCGACTGCAATTGAGTTATCCGTGCATAGGAACTACTTATATACCCAAATCACGAATAATTTTTTCAATTCTTTCAATTGATGATTATTTCACTACTTTTCCGTAAATAACTTACTCCCAACTATATCCATCTCCTCCAACATCGCTGCTTTGTTTAATGATTCTCCAACGACCATCAGGTGAGTTTCCAAATCTATCGTTGTAATTCACAACAGGTTGGTTTGAGGGTTTAGTTATGAACGTCAGTCTTATGGGGTTGTAAATTGGTATGTTACTCTTCGGTATATTCTTATTGGCCCTTTGAATCCTTACTTCTCTTCCGTTGAGTAGATCATTTGAGGAGGGAAACCTGCCATCGTTGCCATATCTCCCTGAAAAATATTTTTTTATTTGACTATTTCACTCATTTCATTTTTAGTAAGGAAGTTTCCATAGCAACTCTCGTTTCACATCGATAAAATATGCAAGCCGACAAACTAACAAGTTGGTTTTCCAGCTATTAGATTAGATTAGATTTGAGGGAGGGGGGACAGACTTAACTTAGCCTTGACCTAAAGATCTATTTTCCAGCGATACAATTTTTGACGTTTTAAAAATTCACAGGCAGCTTCGAAAATTGACAAAATTACATCTGATGTTTCGCAAATGGGAACAAAGGAAGTTGATACATTGGCGTAAAGGTGAATACAGACTATTCTGACGTGACGTGATTTCACGTCACGTCAGGCACCGTCAGAGCTCCCATTGGCCTTATATGAACGTGAACGCACATAACGATGTGTTGCATTTTTATATCACTCACATTTTGACGTTCACGTATATATTAGGCCAATGGGAGCACTGCTACATGTCTGACGTGACGTGGAATCACGTCACGTCAGAATAGTCTATATTCACCTTCAGCCTAGTAGTAAGTTCCTATAAATTAAAAATAGTTTTTAATTCAAATTGACCTGTTGAAGGGTCTATGTCCCTGAAAAAAGGGAGTAGGAAAGATTTATTGTTTTCTCTGATTGATGAAGGGATGTATGAGTGTGTAAAGATGAAAATAATAAAAAAAATATTTTATAAGTATTGAATGAATGAAAAGGATATTCGCCATCATTTTTGGTTATTTTGTAACATTTCCACCGTCAAAACGAACAAATATTTTTGTGTTTTTTCATTTCAGTATTGGAGTCTATCATTTAGTTAATCAAATGTCTATCTTCTTTTTCTTTCAGAATTTACTGTTTTTTTGTAAATAATATTACAGCAATGTGTTGTTTTTGCGAAATTTATTTCCTTGAATTTTTCTATTCGAAATGATAAGTATCCATTTTTATCTAAGACATTATATTAAGGTTTGTTCTAGCCGTCGATTGGTGAAAATTAATTTTTTCTTGCAATTGTGGATTCTTACATGGCATTGAATTTCTTTCAAATGACACGTCCGCAGGTATCTACTCCCAGATGACTGTTGGAGGAAAATTAGTGTATTATACAGTCAGTGTGAGATCTAGTTCAGGGTAGGATTTCTTGTGGATATTCTCTGCGCCCCAACATTTGTTCTATTAAGCTGAATAATCCAATAAATAAAAATTAATGCACTGCACCGCCATCTGGCGGTATGCGTTTCCTATTTCGAAGGCTGAAGACTCTTAAAGGTTTCGCGACCAATGTATAATTTAGAAAACTTAGAAAAGTTTGTTCAATAAAGTTTCCATAGCACTGGACAAATTTGCATTTCTGATGCGCCAACGGCATTTTATGATCAAAAACAATTTGCTAACGCATTGTTAATTTCTTGTAATTGGAAAAATGAGTAGTTATAATCAACAAGTTGATTGATTTCAACAAAATTTGATAACAATGTTCCATGTTCAAATTGCAAAGTTATTTTTCATTATTTTTAGCGACCATAGTTAACAAGATTACAAGAATTTTGCCAATTACAAGAAATTTACAATGCGTTACGAAATTGTTTTTGATCATAAAATGCCATTGTTCTCGAAAATGGTTAACTTTAGAGTAATGTAAAACACATTGGCGTATCAGAATTTGCTGTGCAAATGCAAAAGCAAATTTGTCCAGTGGTGTAAAACTTGAGGGGTAAAACCTTTATACAAATTCAATATCTCCGCCACTGGCACGTCTAATAAAACCGATTAAAGTACAAGAAAGTAGCTATTATTAGTGACAATGTATGCACAGAAACTCAATTCTATAATTCAAGCGGTTCCTGAGATATTAGCAGAAAAATGAGAAAAATATAAATTTTTGACACCCTGTTTCTCTGAAACAATGACACGGAGGAAAAAATGAAAGAGAGAACTCATGAGAAATCTACAGTTGACCGTTGATACAGTTATTTTTGAACAGCCTGTATATGGTTGAAGTCGAAGAATATTCTGCTTTTTCGGCGTGCACAGGGCGAACAGTTCTGTGTTATCGAAAATACACTACTACTATTTTTTTAATTTTCGAAAGATATAAAAAATTCCGCGACACCATATCTCACAATATCCTTAGATTTCTGTCAGATCCTCTTCTTCGTGGATTCACTTGAAAAATTCTGCTGTCAACAAGTCTAATTCTCAAAAAACATTTTTGAAGACAAGCTTTTATGACAACACTCATCCGCCATTTTGAAGCCGCCATCTTGAATTACTCAATTTTGAAGAATCGTGATTTGCGACCCAGAAAACCCCCTTATACCAATTTTGAATAGAATAGGATCATAACTACAAAACTCGTCCGCCATATTGTGACCGCCATCTTCAATTTCCCAATCTCGACAAAAGTATCATGATCTTCGAATCCAAATACCCCCAGATTCTAATTTTGAATGGAATCGGATCATAATTACAAAATTCATCCGCCATTTTGGAGCCTCCATTTTGGAGCCGCCATTTTGTTTTTTTTTTATAAAAAATATTTCATGATGCATTGTCACCAGAATTAGGTATACCTGAAAAATTTCAAATCAATCGGACGATTAGAAGTGTGTCATATTTAACTTGCAAGATTTGATTACTGACAGACAGACAGACACCGGGACAGGTGAAACTAAATAAAAGCTTATAATAATAACCCACTCTTATAATCCTCACCCCCATAATGTTTATGATCCATAATCGCTGCCATTCATGATACTGCCAAGGATAATCAAACTGATCTGTTTATCACATTCTGAGCAGAAAACTGTAGTTTCAGATCATTTCGCAAATGCCAAACCATGGAATACCAATCATTGTTTCGTGATGACTTCGACTTCAGATGATTTAATAGTTGATATTTGAATTTTGCAAGTTTAAAAATGCGAAGAAGGTATGAAAGAATGACTATTATCTCTTTACTTCGAACAATTGATTATTATCTCCTGTTGCATCTACTGGAAGGTGACAGTAAAATGATAATTGAAATAGTGAGCATATTATTAACTCGATGACAGAATGAATTAATATTTTATAATCTCGTTCATGTATAATAGAGAATTTATTCGAATTTGTTCATGGAAGTGTATAGGGTTTCAATATTCTTATCGATTTATTTGGATTTTTAATAGTGGACAGTTGATACTTACCAAATTTATCGCCAGAATATCTTCCTGTACCATCGTCTTGATATGATCCACTATAATCAGGGATGTATTTGCCAGAATCATCTGGAATATACTGTCCTGAGTTGTCCTCTCTATATGCTCCATCATCGTTGTTTTCGATGGGAGCTGCCTGTGCCAAATACAAGGCAAAAAGACATACAACCTGAAAAATTTTAGATTAAGAACTTTGAGTTGCTGTATTCTTTTAATGATGATAATGTCAGTACAATTTCGTGATTTAGTTGAACAATTTAATCTAAAAACCGAGAGTTCATTCGATATTCCCCTGATAGGCCCTCCGAGAATATTTTAGCGGGAGAACGTTTATTTGAAGGTCGAAATTTGAATATTCGAAGAATCCAAAATTACGATGTTCTAGATGCAATAATTCTTAACTACACGTTAATGGTTGATGTTTATTTCATTGTAATAATGTTGGAGGATTTGAGAAGCGGTTAGTAGGTTTATGGAGATGATTTTTACAAATGTGGTAAATGATTTATGTTCGACATTTTGACCATGATATTCGCTAAACCAAAGGAACTCATGTAGGGAATGCAAAAATGTGATATCTCAACATTTTCGAATATTTTTTAGGCACCAGTTTCTCGAGGGTTTAGTTTAATATACAGGATGTTTCTGAATTGATGCCAAAGATTTCAAAAGGTGATTCCTTGATAACCATGAATGTTAGTTTGTCAAACGCGGTTCAAAGATGGCAAGGAAATGAAATTCAAAGAAATATATACGTACGCAATGACTTGGATAGAATTAAATTCGAGTAGCCTGATTAGGTTAGAAGCATCTCTTGTATTTTTGAGTGGCGATATTTGATAAATCTGGTATTCAGGAACAAAAAACAAGAGTTCCTTATAAATTGGAATCATTTCAAATATGAGTAATTCAGATATTATATCATTATTCTGATTTCAACTATGATTCAGCTTAAGGTCGCCGTTTAAAGCGAGTAGGAAAACGTATCCTATAGAGGCGCCACAGTGCATTTTATGGAATATTTCCATAGAACTTACATTATCACTATAAGTTCTATGAATATCTCTCTAATTATGAATGAAATGTACAATGGCGTTCTCTATCCGAAAATCGCTGAACTATGAAATTAGTGAATTTGTGGGTAAGTCAGGAACTTTTTCCCGCCATATATTTGAATTTGGCCATTCTCTGCCAATTCCGTATTTCATGTTGTTTTTCTGAACGAAATTATATGTAGATTCACTTTTAATCGGAAGTTGAACTATTTTCATGGGTTTTTCGTTTGAAATAAAACAGAAGCATGAGTTGGCTCAATTTCTTCTATTTTTGAAAGAAAAAAATGAACTTTCAAAATGTAATCGATTTCAATTATTTCTTTAAAAACTCCAATCCTTTCTGAGTTGACCCACAAAATTTCAGTTCTCAAAGTGAAACCATTTTCAAATGCAACTTGAAATAAAAACACACTTCATTGAACGCCCACCTTAAAACCCGAAAAAGTTTCGCGCTTGGTCGACTGTTGGGATCTCCAGAGTATTCTCTAGACAATTCATTATTGAGCAGAATGCCCGCAGTTGTTTGTATGTGTGAAGTGTTTGCAATTGACTCTTTACATTTTGTCAAGTACTCACAGAGTAAAAAAGTATTTTAAATGCTATAGGGTAGGTCAAAATGGACACTTTTGAATAGAATGTCCTATTTACAAACTATATGGAGGAAATCAGTTGTTGATGGCTACAGGTCAACTTCATGATGAACTCAACGGTATTTTACGTGAATGTGCATTTTCGAAAAGTTGCTATTAATGGTGAAAATTTCACAAATCCTGAAATAGCCATTTTGAAACTATACAACTGATTAGGTTAGAAGCATCTAATGTTTTTTTCTCGTAAAATGTATCTTTTTGAAAAAAGTAAAATGTAAATCATTACATGTCGGGAAAGGGCAATTTATTTCACATTTTATTATTTCATTTCAAAACGGTACATTTTACATAAAAATACAGTGGATGAAAAAAAGTTTCTAACCAAATCAGGCTATCCGAATTAAATAACATATGTTTTTCTTTGAATTCAGTCAACAAAAATGATAGGGGTAGTCTACTTCAACCCTCTCCACTCATTCCAAAACTCTGAAGAAAGGACCCCGCACTTTCCTCATGGGAAATGGCGTTCCGTCAAATATTCTGAAATTTTGGTATAATGTAGTACTCGACCTACTGATCAAAAGTGTCCATGGTCCCAACTCAATCCTATGACTAGTTTTTGAGATACAGGATACAGGGCGTTGAAGTTGAGAATCACCCACTTTTACTACGCTCGTATTTCAGAACAGAATCGAATGAACTTCAATTTTTTCCAAGAAACATTTCGTTTCATCACCAGGGAGCAACCATATCGAGGAATGTGACCGAAAATCGTTACGAATACAGGGTAATCCGAAACTGAATGCATGCCCGATTTTGAAAGTAGGTATAAAATATGTCATCTCCAGAGCGAGAACGTTCGCAAAATGAACTATTTCACTAGATATGTTGTTGATACATCGAAAAAACCTGAAATATCCAGAATTCATACTTGAAGGAATTATACCTCGAAATAATAAGAATAAAATCCGAAATATGTTTTTAACAAAATCTGAAAAATGTATAATCACGCTATCAAGAATGAATTCTTTTTATTAACAGATTCTTCTAGAACGAAATTCATATTATGTCATACCACATAATAAAATTACACACGCGCAGCGGCTGCATCAATTGATAACAAAAAATATATGTAATCTAATATGCAGTAGCGGCACAATCAAATGAGAATATTCAACTACTTATTTAAATTATGTTTACAATATTTCAACAATACTGGGTGATCCATTATTATAGAAACTATTCACAATGAAGTGGACATCCTTTATTTTTCGTTGATTTAAGATGTTTGTTTTATTTTTGCAGAACATATCACCATGGACTTCAAAGAATACAGGGTGATTCAGTCACCCAAAAAGGCAAAAACCACCTTTTTTTTCATCACCCTCTATTCCAATATTAACTCTGTTGCGGTGGGAATTTCCTTTTACCATTGTACTTGATATAAAAACGGCTGAGAGTTTTTATCCACTTCCTATGACCAGTTTTCTATTTATGCTGGAATAAGAATTGAATAACAAATAAATAATTTTCATATTACCTACATAAAAAAAAATCTGATCATAGAAAGCGGATGAAAACTCTCAGCCGTCTTGATGTTTTTATATCAAGTACAGTGGTGAAAGAAAATTTCCACCTCAACGGAGGTAATCTTGGAATAGAGGGTGATGAAAAAAAAGGTGGTTTTTGGGTATTTTCGCGAGGTTCGCGGTTTATTTCATGACTGAATCATCCCAATCATGCCCAACCAAGTAATTCGAATTTGGCTCATAAATGACAATATGACAATATAGAAAATATAAAATTGACTCCGCATCCTTTCACAGAGTTCCAGAAGGAATATATTTAATTTCCCAAAGACTGATCCTATTGATTATGCAGAATGACTTCAATTACCTATTGGCCTATGGAGAATTAGTGAGTGCAACAATGCGAATGACTCAATTTGAATACCTGATGAAGATTACAATGCTCCAGCGCCGGTACCCCATCACCACCATGCAAATGTATGTACTTACCAGCACTCTCATTTTGATCTTATTTCAACTAAGGTTCAATAACAACTGACAAGTGCACCACACATTCCTTCATCTTTTATATCATATTCAAGTCAAATTGCAATGTTTTAGGGATGCAAGTTGTCAAATAGGTGTTTCTGAAAGGAGTGTTTTAGATATGGATCTCCTGTTGTTGTAGTTTGTAAAAGATCATAAGTGATATTTATGAAGGATGTTGCCAATAAGTCGAAGGTTGTTTATGTTGAATTGTTCCATTCTGAATTCAGATCGAAGATGAACTTGATAATTGAGATAGCGATTGTTTTAGCTACCAGTTTGGAAATATTCACTGTTCTGTGATACCTACTGAAATTTCTTGTGAATGGTTCTACCGTTTTTTCACACCGAAAATGCTTGATCTGGAGCAGGAAATGATGTAGGAATCAACCTATTGTTGATCCCGAAAAAGTTGGCATTCGTTTTGGATTGTTCCAAAAATATCCATTCAAGTACTTCCGATTAAATTTGGTGCTCTTTCAAACATTCTCTTTGTATTTGATGAATATAATATCGACAAATTAGCTTACTCTTGATACAATCAAAAGAACTTCCTCAAGTTCCAATTTTTCCTCGATCATCGAACTTCACAGCCCCTCCAGATAATGAAAAAACTTATTGTCTTGTGGATAAAATTTCCTCAACCTAATGCCAAATAATACTAAAAATCATATCGAATTGGTTAGAAGGCCTATCGGTGTGTATCTTGTTTTTTAAGTGACTATTCCACTCTTTTCATTTTTAGTGAGGAAGTTTCCGTAGCAACGATCGTTTCATCCCGAAAAAATTTTCAAGCCGGCAAAACCAACATGTTGGTTTTTCAGCGACAAAATTTTTGACGTTTCTCGAATTCATAGATAGCTTCGGAACTAAATATCATAGAGAGAACAAACAACGTTTAGTGGTTTAGTTAATCTATGATGAATTCTAATTTGCCAAATAGCGCAATACGCGTCAAATGTGAACATATTACCCTGGAATACTCATGCCGAATACCACTCGAGATGAAATTTAAGCAGGTAAAATTTCTCTCTTGTAAAATTCAAGTTTGTTGCTTTTCAGAAAGTTCGCTCATGACATTTTTTCCAAAATCACGAGCCGTCAGGCGAGTGATTTTGATACAATTCGCGATACGATTCGCGAAATTTCCGAGCAACAAACTTTCATATTACAATCGAGAAGTTTTGCCGGCAAAATTCCATATCTAGTGGTATTACATATGAAAAATTAAAAAATGTATTTCGAACGCCATTTTTAGGGGTTGTAACTCAGCAGGGGGGCATCAAAAACGAAAAGTTAACATTATTTTAGGACAAGGAATGCCCCTAAATTTTTTCGCAACCCTTTATATACACCCTGTAGGTACATAACATTCAACAGATTTTTCACTATTTTCAATGGCACTCACTCTTTCTTCATGATATTCAATGCGATGCTGTATAATAATCGTTTTAAGAAATTTTCATCTATGAACCGATGCGTTCACCCTGTATTGTTTTATATAGAAATAGTCCTCGAATAAATATGGTAATTTTTACATGGAAGACCTGTAAATGTAAATACGTCACTATCACTCTCAGAACACATTATGTGTTTACCTTTCTTTCATTAACAGTTGCTGCAAAACAAACTCATTGGAACATTTTCTGTAACCAATAGTAGTTTTGTAGTAATCAAAAATAACAAAATTCAAATTACGC
The DNA here is from genome assembly GCA_951802165.1 of Adalia decempunctata. Lineage (NCBI taxonomy): Eukaryota > Metazoa > Arthropoda > Insecta > Coleoptera > Coccinellidae > Adalia > Adalia decempunctata. Next base: position 21,994,823 of record OX637696.1, on the reverse strand, counting down.
GTATTGGAGGAAAAAAAAATTCTCGGATCACCACCAAAGTTGCTGAATTTACAATTGGAGGGCGTATATTAAGAATATGCAATCAGATATTTTTTATAAAATTTAGTTTTCGAGTAATGTCTTTCAAAAAAAAACTGAATTTTCGGAAATTTTTCACAAAAAGTTGAACATTTTCCAGTATCAAACCTAGGAAGGAACTGATTACAGATTCGTAATCTACGACCTCGAATTAGTGAATACAGTAACTTTGGTGGCTATTTGAGAAAATGATATTTCGGCAAAATTTGCATATGTTGGAAAATTACGCGTATTTTGAGAAAAAATTTCTCGGATCTCCACCGCAGTGAGGGTATTTGTCTTAGTTGTATAGCAAATCTTTATTTTTTTATTGGGTGAAAAATAAGTTCACAAACATTGCTCGAAAAAATTGTGGAATTTATATAGCTGATTTCTACAGAATTCGAAATTGAAAACATATAATTTTTACATGAAGACCTGTATATTTGAAGACGTCCACTATCACTCTCAGAACACATTATGTGTTAAGTTCTTTTTATTAAGAGTTGCTGCAAACCAAAAATTTATCCATTTCCAAGTTAAGGAGCTCTCAATCCTGAAAATTCAGAGAAAACTATTGTTAGCTTTCTATCTGAGTATCTAAGGATTAGAATAGCAAATGAAGTTACCTTAAACCCAGTGCTCTCCAATTCTCCAGAAGTTTATTTCAAATGTTTCCTCGAATCTTCGAAATGACCTATCTCTTTTTGATGTAATTCCAAAAGATTTTGATTTTTGCCTTAGTGCGGCTCTGTCATGACTCCTTGTGAAATGAAGATCAGCATAATGAAACCGCATAACGTGCTAAATGCTATTTATGCACTGCCTACTCAGATACACCTATTTCAAGACCTTTTGAACTTATGACCATAATCGATACAAACTGCCATTCCAACTTTTTCTCCACCCAATTATAAATCAACAGGATCAACCGAAAGCAGGAAAATATAAATTTCACTTTCAGCTATAAAGTGTGCTAATTGAAGATCTCGATTACAATAATATTCAAGTGTCAATTTGTATAAAGAATAATGGATTCTACTCTCCCATCTTATTATATTCATGAATATTGAGCAAGATGAAATATTTTAAGTATTTCTTTAACAAGGTTTGTGAAGAGGATGATGACTAAGTACGAGTTCAAGCGATCGTTCTCGATTTAAACGTAATCGGTATTCGAGAACTGCCTCCTATTTCCTCACACTTTAAACACTAATCATATCCGGCATAAAAACCGTGCAAACAAAGATTCCCAGAGCTCTTAGAGAGAACCTATAGACTGGTAGTCTCAACCAGTACCATGAGGAGACCGTTGCATTCCTCAAATTTAAGGGGCAGTATCACCTTTTGAATCGTGGGTAATCTCCATTCAAAAGTGGTTTCTTTATTTCACGAGTAAGTACCCTAATTTACGACGTAGAGACTTGATTTTTTTTGAATTGAAGTTGAAGAACGTCCCGAGGCAAATAGTTTCCTTTTTCTCGATTTAATTGGTTTTTCAATTAAAAAAAACAGGGTAATCGTCAGATCTGGGGTTATTGAATATGTTTTTCGTTTTTCATGAGTACAAGCTAAATTTTTGAAATAATCTTCATGGAAATGTTTGTAGTTTATAGAAGATTAAATTGCCGAGGACAAATAGCGATTTTTTCGATGTAATCAGTTTTTCAATTAAAAAAAAACAGGTTGAACTTCAGCGTTTTGGAAACTACACACAATGATTTTTTTCCGTCGGTTATTCATCATTTTTTGGAAAAAATCGCAACTATTTGCCCTCGGCAATTTAATCTTTCATAAACTACAAAAATTTTCATGACGATTATTTCAAAAATATAGCTTGTACTCATGAAAAACGAAAAACATACTCAATAACCCCAGATCTAACGAGTATCCTGGTTTTTATAATTGAAAAACTAATCAAATCGAAAAAAAGAAAGCTATTTGCCCTCGGGACGTTCTTCAACTTCAATTTAGGGTACTTACTCGTGAAATAAAGAGACCACTTTCAAATAGAGATTTACCATGATTCCAAAGGTGATACTGCCCCTTAAGGGCATGAAGACCTTCAAAAGTATCTCGGCTATCACCGGGGTATAAAGCTACCCGTCGGCAATGGGCAGAACACCACCAATAATGCCAGAGGGCATGGTAGAAACCACAATGGCGCAACGTACTTTTTTCGGACGAGTCACAATTCGGTTTATGAAGTGATAGGGTTTGGGGGAAGTTGTACCCTTTCAAGGCGGATCAATAATGTGCTAGGGGGCATAATGTCTGGTCGCTGTACCCCTCTTATATCGTTTAATGAACAATGACTGGTGTCATCTACGTAGAATCTATCATTCTTCTTCTGCGCAACGAATTTGGGGATAATTTCATTTCAAACCACACACGAGGGGTTAACATTTTTCAAGATATCAATATCCAGAAAATGATCTGGCCAGCAATTTCACCGGACTTGAATCCAATTGATCACGTATGGGAATACTTAGGGAGAGCAATATCCGATCGCCAAAACCCGCCTTCAACTTTTCAGGAATTGAGTTGAGCCATTCAGGAAGGATGTAACAATATGCCTGAAAATTTCATTGATCACTTGATTCCTGGAATGCCTAGGCGTATTGGGCAGTTGATTGAAAGAAGAGGTGGTAATACGAATTTGGATTCAGTTGTGGAATTAATCGATAAATAATCGATACATTTAGATTTCTCCACATTTTTCCTATTTTCTCTCACCCTGCATAAAGCAAAGAGTAACCATAGATATTTTATTTCTTGAGAAACGTTGTGGGGCCTTTTCATGACGTGTGCACATAATTCTAGAAGAATCATATATAGGGGCATACAGAGATCAATTTTGAAAGAGAAACATACTAAATTCAGTACATATATGTGCATAAAATTTTGTGGAATATTCAGTGGATAATTGTGTTGCAGAAAAACATATATTCAATGCTGCATTATTTATAATGTGTTATTGTTGTCTACAGAAAGTCAAAACTGAAGGAATATTCAATCCTTGATCCATATTATCGTTCTATAAAAAAATGATATACAATTTCAAGGAAGATGGGCTCCTTTTGGTTGGAATCCATTCTCATCAGCTCGGTACTCTACTGTATAGATCACATTGTTAGGTCCTGTATATGAGAACGATCCAGTAGCTCTTATCGCTTCATTGTCCGAACCCATATTTTCAAGTTTCCCTTGTTCCTCTGCATTTATTCCATTGTCTGTTTGGTATCTGCAAGCACAAGAAACTCTTCAATAATTGATAGTTATTTTAAGTTAATCAAAAAAAATAGTCTTCATACTACTTTCGATGAATAATATCAATATGTTCATTCATGGAATTTCTTGAAGATTTTACTTTACCACTTGTAGAATTCAATTGCACAAATAATACGGTAAAAGACAAATCACAATGGGATTATTAACATTGAGTATTTCATTCTGGTCACCTGATTGATTATTCGAATGATTATATATTTTCCAGGTCATTAAATACATTGACTTACATGTAACTATATCCATCTGGTGATTGAATCTTGTCAAATTTTATGACACCTGCATTGAATTCATTGCCTCTTCCCAATCTTTGGGATACTGGCCCGATAGATCCGGAGGGTATAGAATTTCTGGAATATTCATACGGCATAACGCTGTCAGGAGATTTTACATTTTCTGTGGAAAGAAGAGATCAGATTGAGCAATTTTTCTTTTAACTCATAGAACAACTATTGTTTTGTATTCATGATTTCATGAGATATAAACATGAAAATGAAAATAGTATATAACATTACTAGCAAGGAAAGAGGGTTTTTACTGGCGAATGGAGGATATAACTGACGAGCCGCAGGCGAGTCAGTAACCTCCTTGAACCAGTAAAACCAGTTACCTTGCGTGTATTGTTTTATATTTTATTTGTTTCTCATTTGTAAAAAGGTTAGATAAATTCCAAAAAAATCTCAATAATTTGTCGCAAATGTCGTAAGCTATGGAAACGTTGCCATGAAGATGTCTGTTTATTTTTCTTTACATTTGTTTTGGCGAAAGCGAAAATGAATGTACCAAAAGAAATTATTGAGGTAGCCAAGTGTAGTTTCAAGTTTATTACCTGCAAAATCAGCTTCAAGGTACGAGCGAGAATACGACGACTTCAAAAAGTGGCAAAACAAAAATAGTGTGATTGGGGTAACTGAAGATGTTTTGTTGGTCTACTTGAATCAACTATCAGCTAGATTCAGTCCTAATACTTTATGGGCAAAATGGTCTATGCTAAAAAGCTGCTTGGAAATGAAAGAAAATGCCCCTGTTTGCAGGTTTGTTTTCCTTGAAAAATTTATTGAAAAATATGACGTTTAGTTGTCATTTGCAGATTTCAAAAGGTAATAGCGTTTCTGAAACGAAAAAATGAGCATTATACGCTAAAAAAGGCCAAGGTATTAAGTAAAGAAGAGGCTGAACAATTTCTTTTACATGCTCCTGATGACCAGTGGTTGCTGGCGAAAATTGTAACAATATTTGGGACTTTTGGATGTTGTCGATGTGACGAAATTCTCTCCTTAAACATGAATGACGTAGAAGATATGGGAAAATACGTTATTGTGACATTGCGGCAAACAAAAAAATTAACAACAAGAAGATTCACCATAACCGATGATGGCTGCAGCTTCAAGCCCTGCATGTTATACAGAAAATATGTAAATCTTCGGCCTCCTGGAACAGAAAGCCTAAGATTTTTTTGGACATACCGACATGGAAAGTGCATTTCCCTTAATGCGGGCCAGCACACTATTGGTGGTGTCCCAAAGCAAATAGCGAAATATTTAGGTTTAAAAGACCCAGAGTTATACACCGGCCACTCTTTTCGAAGAACTGGAGCCACTATGGTTGCGGATTCGGGTAGAGATATTTTAGCACTAAAGCGTGCAGGAGGGTGGAAGAGCACCGAAATTGCGATGAGTTATTTCGATGATTCGGTCAACAAACAAATCGAAATGTCTAGCAAATTATTTGGTAGTAAGGAGAGTACAAATATGTTCTGCAGTTCTCGAGTTCAACAGTTTCTGAGTCAACAGATGGTTCATCATCATCAGTATCTACTCTTTCATCATCAAAAATCTGTGTTACTGAAAATAACAATTGTACCATGATTTTCAACATATATGACGATAAAACAAAATTTTCTTATGTAAATAATACTACTAACTTGTAAAAATTTTGCAAGTTAACTGTCAGTTTTACAAGTTAGTGACTTGATAAAATAAACTTTCTTGATTAATATTGTGTTTTTGGGAACTGACGTTTACAAATGAGAAACAAACAAAATTGTTTTCCTTCACCTGGCAAGACAGATTACCAGGTTTGTGTAGATACTTTATAATAATTGTGTCTTACACTTGCATTTCTATCTTCAACTTGACGTTGCTCGAAATTGCAAAAAATATAAAGGGCTGCAAATTTATTCGATCAATTTCAATATTCTCAACTCACCAACAAAATATCCCCTTGCTCCTGCAACGTATCTGCCCAAATTATCTGGAACATATTTTCCACTATCATCAGGCTGATATTGACCAGAATTATTTTCGTATCTGCCACTGTATAATCGATTTCCAAGTCTATTGAACAGATCTTGAGTTTGAAGTCGAGGAAGAAAATTCTGGGCTGGGTACTGCGCCAACAGTGTCAAAAAAATAAAGTACAACTAAAATTAAGACATTTTAATCAAAAAAGAAAATTGGGAATCATTTTACTAACGGTATACATCTTCAGAATTCTACACGACCTATCGAACTGATTGCGCTTTTCAATTATGAATTTTATTTTATACTCAAATATAGAAGAGTTATATTTGATATATAGGATAATGTCAAGGAGAATCAAATGAAATATTTTTAATATGGTGAGATGCAATTGGTTATAAAGCTGTTCAATCATCTTAATGAAGTTCAACCCAACATATAAATTAATTGATGTAAATTGAAAATGAAGATGACTTTTATGTATGTGATTTTCAATACATGTTGAACTTATGTAACTTTTCCAACCTGAAAAAAAATTGTTTATTTCTTCTATATCACAGACATGAACAGGAAAACTACCCGAAAGACCAATAACACAGATGGAATTCGACAAATACGTAAATATAAACACGTAAAATAATGGTCGAAGAAAATTAAATATAGGTTCTTTAAGCAATAAGAAACATTGTTCGACTATCAGTAGTGTGCATGTAGATTTTCCACCTAAGCGCAACATCACCTGGATCAAATACGTAGTTTTGAATGCACCAAGATACCAATAGGTACTCCCTTTGCGTATTTACGGAACCCAGGTTCATCCATTAGAGAGTTATCGTTATTCGTACGGACGAACAGAATTGAATTTGACCACGTTGAACCTAAACGATTAAGACCAGTGTCTGTTCGAAGAATATAGACATCATGACGAAATGCTATAGCTCTTTTATAGAACAAAAATGAATCAATCGGAAATTCTTTCAACAAGAGTGTACATTCTAACATTCATCAGTTATTATTAATATTTCTTTTTGCCATCCAGAAAAACCACTCTATAATCCACCAAATTTCCTTCTGTATGAAAAAATGAAGATAGACTCGATCATCAATGAACTTCAAACCATACAAAGAAAAATTTTAGCAGTCCACAGAACCACCAAATCCTCAAACCTGTAATACTACAAGATCGCAACCAAGGGCATAACAAAAAAAAATATCCAATAAAACCACTAATGGATGCAATAAGGAACCCTCCTGATGGCTGCTACTGTCAACTCAACACTTCGACATACTTTTTCTCTCGAATCATTATGTTACCTCTTCAAGAAAAATAATTTACATAGAAATGTATATTATGCTGACACAAATATGATAGTCATTAGCCATTTGCTCTCTTTATTTCTTCTGATTCCACTTTTCCTGTTTGCTATGTGTCTATTAAAATGAAAATATTTTATTTTATTTCCAAACGTACGATAACAACGTCAGTTCTCGACTGACAGGATCATCGAAAAGTTCTATTTCTCCGCCTAGGCGGAGAAATATTTACTTTTCCCTCCGGCGCGGCGGCAGAAAAAGTGTTGCTACGAAAAAGATTACTTGGTTACCATGAACAATATGAACATAGATGCATAGAATACGAAAACTTCCAATTCAAACGTCATTTTTATTTGATAAAGTTACAATATAAATGTACAACTTTCATGAATTTGAAAACGTTTGGAAATAAAATAGCATATTTCATTCGGAGAAGAAGTGACTTTTCGTGGCTCGCTTTCAATTATCCGCCTCACTCCGTTCGGCGGATAAACTCAAGCTCGCCACGAAAAGTGACACTTCTCCTCCTAATGAAATAATATACTATTATCTACTCCCATAGAATAATATATCCATTATTCAACTGATTTTTATCTGTAATAGTCTCTATAAACCAATAGTGTGAGGTAATAATAACTCACGCCTATAACTCACTCTAATACAAATATGAAAAATGTAGCTCAAGAAATGAATAAAAAAGTCGGGTCAATGGGGAACTACCTTCTGTATAAAAAGTACCCGGAATTGTAAAAAAACACATAAATTTAAATTTAATCATCAATATTTATTTTGTCTCCTTCAAAATAGTCCCCATTTCTTACAATACAACTATGATATCGGCGAACCCACTTTTCCATGCACCGCTCATACGCCGCCAAAGGTATGGCCTTCAGTTCTCGTTGCGAATTTGTTTTGATGGCTTCAATGGACTCAAAACGCGTTCCACGTAGGGGCAATTTGAGTCTTGGGAATAGAAAAAAGTCGCACGGAGCTAAGTCAGGTGAATACGGCGGTTGTTCGATGGTATTTATTGAGTTTTTGGTCTTGTATTCCTTAATAATTATGGCTCGGTGCGACGGCGCGTTATCATCATGCAAAATCCACGAATTGTCTTTCCATAAATCTGGCCGTTTACGACGAACATTCTCACGCAAACGCCTCAATACACCCAAGTAATACTCCTTATTCACTGTCTGTCCTTCAGGAAGAAATTCTGAGTGCACAACACCACGATAATCGAAGAAAACAGTGAGCAAAACTTTAATTTTCGATCGACTTTGACGTGGTTTTTTCGGACCGTCTTTGAATGATTTGTACCAATCGTATGCTTGTGTTTTTGACATACAATTATCACCAAAGGCTTTTTTTAACATTTTCAATGAATCGGCACAAGAAAATTCGTTTGCAAGACAAAATCTGAGGCAAACTCTTTGATCAACTATTTTTTCCATTGTAAAATTCGCAGAGCACTTTTGAGGTCGACTGATACTGACAGCTGTTGTAAACACACTAGTTGACAGATCGCGCTCAAATTTGGCTTGGTAATAAAGGAAGGTCCTACCAACTTTAAGAAATAAAAAAATTACCGATTCCTTTTTGGCGGTTCATTTAAATAACATTTTCCGGGTACTTTTTATACAGAGAGTATGTTTCAGACATCAAGCTAACGTTCTCGCCATCCGTTTCTACATTTTCTTAGGTCTGAATATCCAAAAATTTCATTTGGAAAACGTGAATTTTTGACGTTTCTACGGGATTCGATATCGATTCGATTATCGACCACAGAAATCGCTTCTGACAACTGTTGTCAATTTTGAAAAAGCAGAATAATTCGAATTTTACTGAAGAAGTCGAAGATAAAGCATAGTGTTCAATTCGCGGTAATGGTCATAACACACTTGATGAATTACACCCCTCGCCTGCAAAATTCATCTGCGTGTATTATGGCTTACTTTACCGCTCATTGAACAATATACTATTATGTGGCTTTTAGTCTCAAATTCGATCCGTTTTCGAAAATAATGGATGTATGAGAAAACAAGGTTCTCTTTTTGTGGAGGATGAATGTGAACAGTATTGATGATATTCTTTGGTAACTGAGCATTTTCCCATTAGAAGGCAACCGATTCATCGAACGATTGTATTGTTGGTAACGTTACTTTCTCAAGAGGAGATATTTTAGACCGAGAACTGAAGAATCCGATGAAGATTATGCAAATCCATCTTTTGGTTCTTGTTGTTGTTGATAGATGAATAAAATTGGTGGATGAGCTTTGAATTTCAAAATTTGAATAAATATGAAAATTGTCTAGAAACGATAGTAGGGAAAGGTATTTCACTTACAGACCGAAAAATAGTTTTTGACGGGTAAAATGTGACAGCAACTTTTCGAAATCATCCATTTGCGAATAAAACCTTTTTCTCTATTTCAGTATCGTAATGAGTTCATTACAGTGCTGTAATGAATTCATTACAGCATCGTTTTCAGTAACATTTTTCGTTTTGTGGTTGTCAGCAATGACTTCCGATCCTTTTAAATTTCAGCAGACGTCAATTTAGTATTTCCTAACATTCACACCAACTGCCAAGATACAATATGAAAGTCACTAGGACCTATAATTTGAATTTTTTCGTTGAATTTCACAAAATTTGAATGAGATATAGAGAAAATATTGTCTAATACTCGTTGCAGAATGCAATTCCAATACTCATGCGTTCAAAAACTCGCTCCTTCGTCGCTCGTTTTCGAATTTCGCATTCGTATTGGAAGAACCGCAGAAGAATAGTATATTCTAAAACTAGTTGCAGAATGGGCTCCTATTCCAATACTCATGCGTTAAAAAACTCGCTCCTTCGTCGCTCGTTTTCGAATTTCGCATTCGTATTGGAATAGGAGCCCATTCTGCAACTAGTTTTAGAATATACTATTCTTCTGCGGTTCTTATCAATGAGTTTGTCATCAAAATATACATTTGGGAATCGAAAGCAGCTTTAGTCTCTATAGCTTATAAGCTGGATTTCAAAAATGTTCCATTTGACTCCCTGTATCATGAGAGATTATGAACAATAAATAATTCTCAATCTGTTAATTTTTTTCCAGGAACAATATAATATCATGAACTTATCACTACTCTGTATGGTGTATTTATCGAATTTCTAGCCAAGATTTGTCTCCAATGATTAGGTTCGACTCACTGGTGACGTATCAGAGGTGAATTCAATTCTGTCCGTCCATCCAACAATTTTATTAAAATTTTCAGGAGAAGGTAAGTCATTGCATCACTTCCCACAGTAAAACTTTATTCATTGATGCATAAAATTGTAGCGAAATAGTGAGACATCGATATAAAATAAACTCAATTTTTCACTGTTATTGTAATGAGGCACACCGCATTGACTATTACGATTCATAAATGGGAAATAACATTTTCATATCAGATATCCAGTTGAAGCTATACAATAAAAAATGTAATAACAATGTATCAACTTGGTGTTATCCAGATAAGGACGCCAATGCAGCAGACGATATTCTGAAGGATATATCTCCTCTAGAAATGGTTTTCTTGCTTCTGGAACTGAAAATCAGATTATCAATGAATTATTTTCAAATTTAATTTTTCTACGTTCAAGAAATCCAGCAGTTCCAAAATATTGTTGTCGGAAATAACATTCTACTCACTCTGTTTCTATAACATCTAACAAAGAACGAGCAGTCAAGGGGGGTCCGAAAAAAATAGCTCTTCCGTTCACAACATTAAGAACTGAAAGAATATGCACAAGAATGAAAACCAGAGCAAGCATAAGTTTATAACTCATTGTATCATTTTCATGCTTTCGATCACATCGAAATCGTTAATGAAGTTTTATCGGTGTGTACCCACCCAATTTCATGATCCACCCACGTAGAAAAACAATCGATGTTGATTTGGTGAACAGGATAAGTCTGATAAGAGTTGTTCTTCACAGAATCGATCATTCACCTCTGAGTGGGCTTAGGAAATATGTCGAATTGAAGCTCGAAGATTTTCAGGCGAAAAATTTGGCATTACTGTATATATCGAAAGAATAAGTATTTGAATTCGTTGAAGAAACCAGCAAGAATTGAATGAATTTCTATTCTCTTCTTTTCTTGAAGAACATGATCCTTACTTTCGTGTTCGTTAAGCCCCTATTGATAGGTTCAATAGGGACCTTTCAATGTAACCCCAATCTCCACGGAAACCTCCTAAAAGCCAGGTGATATAAGGACGATAGGATTGAGAGCAATGAAGTTCTCTTGTACCTTACACCCACCAAACGTTCATTTACCTTATTAAATCCTATATGTAAGCTATAAAAGGGTTACAATAATTCTTATTTATGAAGAGCCTCAGCGTTCTCTTCATTTGGATATGTTCCTCTTTTAGTAACGAAACTAGTACAGCCCTTAGATCTTCCTATTGAGTATACTCAATTCATTTTTTTGAAGTATCCCGGTTGGCCATGATTTAGGTTTATCAAGTTCTTTCACTCAAAACAGACGCAGGTGTGCATTCGTGAAATTCAAATAATTCTGAGAGCCTTGCCAATGCTATTTTATTTAGTCTTTTTTAACTTTGTAAATGGAGTTGAACCTTGTAAGGTTCAACTCTGAGATTCGTAATATTACTTCATTTTCATACTGGAGTGTTTCAAGTTGTGCAAAAAGGTATTCAAATGTCTTATGCAGGCTTATTTCCTGAGAATTTTGAAAAGTGAGGGCCGTCTATTCGTTTTTCTGTTGGGTTATTCGAATACTTTCATACTTGTTTCGAATGAACTATTACAAATTAACGGACTATCCTGTCCATTATTCTTCAGTAAAATTTCAACACTCGATTCTTGATTTTGAAATGTGTCAAAATTTCATGGCCAACAGGGATACTTTATAAGTGAGTGGAATATAGTTATCTTTATCATCCCCCTCCCGCAGGGGGGGCAGGTGATTTCAAAAGCGAAATGTCAAAGTTTTGTCAATTATCCTGCAGAAATGGAAAATTATGGAAAATATGAATATGTATTATATTTTGCATTGACCTTCCTCCGTTTATTTACATCACGGCCAGGATATCTGTGAAAAAGGTTTTTCCGTCGACCATAGAATAAAAGCTCATTTTAACGCACTCGAAATCATCCATTAATGACCCCTATTAATGCATGATTTCTTGTATTAACGCATGATTATCATGGCAACCAAACATAAAATATATAGCATAGATGCATCTATGTCGGAGCACTATCGAGTTGTCAAATTTAATTATTCGCTTTCGATCAGAATCTGATTTTACCAGTTACGCTATTTTACATAATGAATATCGAAGAAAATATCCCTTCGACACCGCTAGATGTGGGAAAAACTGCTGAAGCAGCAACTTTGAGTATGCTACCTGGGAAGAGCCGACATTTATGAGAAAACCTAGGAAGAATTTCGATCTTGGTGCAAGGAGAAATTTGAAATTTTCGGTAACGGTTTTGTTGATATACTTTACGTGTATTGCAGAAAAATGGCACTAAGCAAATTTATGGTCAAAGTATTCGATGCTGAAGACAACATTGATATAAGCAGATAAAACAAACTGTTGATCGAAAAATCGAAAAAGAACATGTGGAAGAGTTCATGGCGAATGCTCCCAATAGTATTTTGTTGATGTCTAGGGTAAAAATAAAACTCAATTGAATCGTTAATCCAACTTATCCTCATGAAAAAAATGTAAACTATTCAGAATTTCACAACATGTCCTATATTCCATCCATGAATTTTTCGAAAACTTCTATAGGGAGCATAAATATAAATATATAGAAATGAACACAGAAATTTACATTATGTCAAATTTGTCTATTACGCAAAATAAAAATTTTTTTGATTGCAGAGTTTATTTTCAATTCATGATGAGGTCGACGGAAAAATCTTGTAATCATCTCGTTTATTAATCTAGCTCCGCTCACGCGTTAAAATATTTCGACCATTAATCGCTGTCATTAATAAACTAGTTGATTAAATAACTATAATCGAGTTAAAAATTTCCCTTTTGGCCGGATTTTTTTGCGATTTTCGCGAATTTTTTGAAAATACTTCTACTTAGCATAGATGCTATTTTTTGGCGGATGCTATTTTTTGGCGGATGCTAATATTCCGATCCCTGATCGTAGTCACGCCACTCTATAACGACGAGGTTGGGGAAAAATGTGTTTTCTTGTCGGAAAACCTGCTGTATCGCCAGCGGTGTGGGGACGAGATGGAATTTTGGGAATTTCGATTTGTGGGACAGGGATGAGGCTATGTTGGTTAGGGATTTTATTTGAGGATTTCGGAACTGAAATACGGTGATGGGTGAATTTGATTCACCTGCAGACTAGTGGGATCGTTGTATGATCTATTTATATATACAGTGTGAGCCATATATAGCGCTATATAAGGACCTCGAGGTAATTACTCCCCCTTTAGAATTATTAGAAATTAAATGTTAGAGATCATTTATCTACAGGGTGACTGGTGACGTAAGGGACAACGGCTAAGTGGAGATAGAGGACCTCAAACTGAATGAGAATTTGGGTTTCAAATGTCCCATAAGGGTATTCGTTTCGGAGATATAGGGTGATTTATGAAAAAATGCTAAATCTATGAACTCCCATATCTTCGTTAATATGATATGTTTTTCGCTGATATTTTACATGTTTGTTCATACAGGCATTCTCTGTCAGCATAAGAAAAAAAAAATTGAAAAAATTGCTGGCCCGTACTCAAAAATTTCAATTTACATGTCAAGTGAGAAATATCACACGGTATATGAGATAAAATAAAATCAAATAGAAATTTGGAAAGAGGGAAAAAAACTGATGAAATATCTGTTTTTTGTTTGAATGGCACAAATTTTCTTTCGTTTCTATGATATGTTGAAGTAAGAAAATTACAATATTTTTATATTCAAATCATGAAAATTAGTACGACTGATAGAAAAAACCTTGAATTCGAGGCGCTAGAATGAGCCTGGCATCAAAATATTTGCTTACTTGATTTTTTTATGAATCATATTTGCGACTTTTTCTATTTTTGTGTTTGAGTATCCAACTCTATCATCACCCCATCTACAACAAATTTTATTTTGAAATTTTTTATGGCATCGAAATATTAATTGATAAAAATAGATTTTAAGATTTGAAGAAATATTTTGATGCAGGCTCATTCAAGCGCCTCGAATTCAAGGTTTTTTCTATCAGTAGTACTAATTTTCATTATTTGAATATAAAAATATTGTAATTTTCTTACTTCAACATATCATAGAAACAAAAGAAAATTTGTGCCATTCAAACAAAAAACAGATATTTCATCAGTTTTTTCCCTCTTTCCAAATTTCTATTTGATTTTATTTTATCTCATATACCGTGTGATATTTCTCACTTGACATGAAAATTGAAATTTTTGAGTACGGGCCACCAATTTTTTCAATATTTTTTTCTTATGCTGACAGAGAATGCCTGTATGAACAAACATGTAAAATATCAGCGAAAAACATATCATATTAACGGAGATATGGGGGTTCATAGATTTAGCCTTTTTTCATAAATCACCCTATATCTCCGAAACGAATACCCTTATGGGACATTTGAAACCCAAATTCTCATTCAGTTTGAGGTCCTCTATCTCCACTTAGCCGTTGTCCCTTACGTCACCAGTCACCCTGTATATTCGATTAGTGATTTTCCGGTAACTAGAGCAAGTGTGCTGGATGTGAATATCAAATCACTTGGCGCCCCCTTGATACTATCGTTTTTGTATAACCCACTCCCATCTTCAACTGAGCTTTGAGACTGTTTTATTCACTATATATATATTTATATTACTAAGAAGGCACTGTGTATTTCAACGTATTTATTAAACTAGTTTACAATTCTTGGTGGTCTTGTCTGGTTACCGGTCGGGGATGGAAGAGGGTTAACCTCACTTCTCCGGCCAACTCGTCTTCTCAACCATAGAGCTGTGTACACAGAACAATCACTCATTATCTTATTATAATGTTCTTATAAACTTTAACATTTACATGACTATACTAATATATAACACGCTTTCACTTTTTTTTTTTAATTAAAGCTACTCATCACATTCATAATCTCTTAAGTAATAGGGAACATTTCTAGTTCTTTTAGGTCGTATTGCCTTATGTTGGAATGCAGGATTGTCACTTTGGGAGTTCTCTCCATCATTATTATCCAATAAATAATTATCAAAATTTGTGATTTGAATATCATTAAATATATTATCATTTTCCACAATATGTTCAGAGGTTGATGGTATGTTAACATTATTCATAATATGTTCAGAGATTGATGGGATATTATCATCTTCCATAATATGTTCAGAGGTTGATGGGATGCTACATTTGGTATCATTACTTATATAATCATCAGTTTCATACAGCAAATTTGACAGATATTGGTTAGTTATCTTAACAGGTAGATTTGTTTTATTTATAAACTTTCTGTTTCTTCGAAACTCATTACCTTGTGTATCCTCGATTTTATATGAGCGATCATTATGTTTACCAATTACCCTTCCTTTTACCCATTTTTTGTTTTTTTGAAATAAAATATTTTGGTTATTTTGTAGAGGTGGTAAGTCTTTTGCAGTTTTGTTATAGGTCTGTTGCATTTTTTGTGAATTTTCTTTGAGTTTAGATACAATATCTTGCTGATTTATGACTTTAGGTGATAACTTTTCTGAAGAAGCAGGAAGTTTAGTTTTAACTAGCCGGTTCAAAAGTAGTTGAGAGGGAGCGTATCCAATGCTGGGCAAAGGACTGTTTCGGTATTCTAAAAGATAATATGACAATTCATCTGTATTATTCATTTTTTTAAGCATGTTTTTAGCAATAGAAACATATTTTTCTGCTAGACCATTCGACTGATGATGATGAGGACTGGAAAATTCTAATTCAAAGTTCCAAGCCTTGGCAAAATTTTTGAATTCAATGCTATTATATGGTACATTATCTGAATATAAAATATCTGGAACCCCACACCTGACACCATGTTTTATTCACTATATATATATTTATATTATTAAGAAGGCACTGTGTATTTCAACGTATTTATTAAACTAGTTTACAATTCTTGGTGGTCTTGTCTGGTTACCGGTCGGGGATGGAAGAGGGTTAACCTCACTTCTCCGGCCAACTCGTCTTCTCAACCATAGAGCTGTGTACACAGAACAATCACTCATTATCTTATTATAATGTTCTTATAAACTTTAACATTTACATGACTATACTAATATATAACAGAGACCATCCAGCACGTAAGCGAGATTTCTAGTCCTAAGCGCTAATAAAGAATATTAATGTGTAGCAAACTGTATCGCAGCATCGCTGCGATTTTAAGGTTCTTCTGGGCCCTTTTTTTCGACATATTCCAACGAATCGGTCCAAAGAGTTACCATTTTAGCATAGTATAGAAAAGAATGGTTCAGCCCTAATTCAAGTAGAATGAGCAGTTGAGCACCCAAAATCAAACAATGACATGGACCAATGGAACAATTGATTCAATGGGATACCTCTCAATCAATTAAAACCTGCACATTCTCACATAACGTTTATTGCTATAAAATCACATTCATATAAAAATCATAAATATGTACAGTAACATTAATTGAACATCAGCTAAATCTGTATATATGTCGTATGAGAGCAGCAAAGGTCAGTATAATTCACCTAAAAATCATGCACGTTTGAGGAAACTCGAATAACAATAATTGCTCCCGTTAATTCACTCAACCGAATCTTCCTGGCCTTGGAGAACCACCGTCTTCCTCTTCAGGATGGGCTGCGTTCCACTCCAAAGATCTGAGGATGGCAGCTGGGATTGGTGGCGGAGTTGGAAGATGGGCTCCTTGAGGTTGGAATCCATTTTCGTTGGCGATATACTGGAGCTGGATGGGGGTTCCGTCGTCAGCGGTGTAAGAGAATGCACCTTGGGCCTCTAGGATTGGGTCTGGGGATCCTCCCTTCAGAGCACCGCGTTCTTCAGCCTGGATACCATTTTCAGTTTCGTAGCTGAAAAAAATTGTTGATGGATTAGTGGAATGTCATATTAGTTAATTCTCTAGACTGAAGAAAGAGGAGACACACCTTTCAATAATAAATAGTGAAGCCAAATTTCAAAATCATCAGAACGAAAACTGGGTAACTGCACTACTAGGGAATCAAAATGTAGTAGGAATTTTTGCAACGTTGTTGCGTCCGTTGAATTTTCAGTGGTGATATCACAAGATATTGAATTTCCGTGATTTGTAATTTTATTTCCATTCCTCATGATAAACGGCCACTTGACCTTTAAAAGTTAGATTCCGCAATGTTGCCACGGCCGGATCTAATGATATTGCTATCCTTCATGATGCTATCTTCGTTCCACTCTTGAAAACATGAAAACAGAAATTTTGGCTTCACCAATTCTCGAATTTATGAATGAGATGCTATGTCTCCTCTTTCTATGGTCTTGGGTTAATTCGAAACTCTGGCAGAGGGGGATGAACATTGATATTGATATATTGTTTATCCTGATTACTCCTAGGTCTCCTGAGGAGACCCCTCTGAAACTACAAGCTTCGAAGCTTGTAACTTGTGCCGGGTTCGTAGTAAGCAGTTGTGTTCTGTGCAGGCTTTGTTACTGTGTCCTTACGACACCTTAGGCACAGCACTGTTAATTTCTGACCCAACAGACCGAGACTAGAAAATTTCTTTTCTATCTCGGACTTGCCGGGTCCTTATCCAATGCTCTACCACTGAGCCAAGGGCACTCATTCTGGATAATTCCTGGATGCAATGATAGTAAGTGCAGTAATGCTTCGTTTTTATTCGACCCATAACTATACGAATAGTGGTGGTAAAGTAGGTTTGGCAGAAACTTTAATCTATCCATGAATAGCTGTTTTGCATATTTTTGATCGACCAAATTTTGATTTCCTCGGTAAGGCAAATGCATTATTGGCCCAGTTAAAAGCTGTTCATATTTTCCTTTATCATGGCTTTACAAGCCAGCAATAGGAATATCCTGTAATGTTCAGAGAACCAAGGGCAAGCAGGTAGGAATTGGTGTTCTTCTTGAATTTCTGGAGGTTACATGCCTCGGGGAACACCTCCCTAGGCAATGTGTTCGTTGGATGAACGAGTCTTCGAAGATAGATATTCTGCAGGTCTCTAAAGTGACCACGAAGGAATGTCAAAACTGAACTTGACGGATTAGTCTCGAAGAGACTGCCAGAGGGGGAACGATTGCCGATAATTCAGAAGGGCATCGTCCATGGAAATATCTATAAAATAGAGACAGATTGCCTACTCTTCTACGGTGTTCCAGAGAAGTGAGCGAGTTTTTAAGCGAGGCATCACCGACGAGACGAATTGCCCTTTTTTGTACAGAATCCAAAAGTTTTAGGATTTGTTCAGATGCAGCACTCCGAATATGGGAAAAGTATTCCAAGACAGGTCGAATCTTTGCCTTATAGATCATAAGCAGCTGACCTGAGGTGAAATAGCTCCTGGCACGAAACAGAAAACCAAGTTTTTGGGATGCACTGTTAGCAATGGATCTCACTTGATTCTCCCAAGAAAGGTTACTCCCGACAATTCTATGCTGAGCACAGTAAGATCGGCTTTTCTACAGAAAAGACATGCTTGTGTTTTGTTTGCGATGAATTCTACCAAGTTATTAGATCCCCATTCAGGAATTGTTGCCAAGTCCATATTTATGTTGTTAGCATTTCTTCCTCATTCGATTCTGATTAGGCAGGCTGGTATTGGAGCCCTAGAAGAAAAGGCGGTATGGAGGGTACTATCATCCGCGAAGCTGTGCACTGGAAACGAAGTTTCTTCCAGCAAATCATTGATGTGAAGTAGAAATAGTGTTGGAGCCAGGATTGATCCCTGCGGAACACCAGCATTTATGGGTAGAGTCAGATGAAACTCCATCGACCACTAAATGGAGAGATCTGTTTGAGGGAAAACTAGCCAGCAGGGAACATAGCTTTGGGGGCACGCCATGAGATGGAATCCTGGCGAGGAATCCCTGATGCCAAACTCGATCGAATGCTTGGAGATATCCAGTGCTACGGCTAGGGTTTCACCATATTTCTCAATAGATAGCTGCCATATATGTGAGACGTAAGCGAGCAAGTCACCAGTGGATCTCTGATGAAGGAAACCATATTGTCTATCGTTGAGAATTCCTGACTGTTCCAGATGTTTCATGAGCTCGAAGTTGGTGGCTTTTTCCATGACCTTTGGAATAATAGATAACAGAGCGATAGGTCTGTAGTTGCTAGGTAGTGTCTTTTTGCCTTTTTTTCTCATGACTATAAGTTTCCACCTTACCTTCAAAGCAATGATAAAAGGATTCGTATCGAAAAAATAATTTATTTCAAATGTGCCCAACTTCACGATCTAAAATCCACTGGTATTACATGAGGAATGAAATTGAGATGCATGAAATAGTTCAAACGAGACGAATGCTGGGTGGTTCTCAAAATTCAAACAAAGAGTTCAAACAATGATGAAAGGTCAGAACAAATTGCGCAAAAGTTCGTCGATCGAATCTGAGAAGTTTCACACATATGAATGTCGATTAATATTCTCAACTATCTGATTTTTTTCAACTGCTGCCTTTCAAATCAAAGGAGGGACATTTTCCTTAAGTATACAAAGCAGTTTGAAATCACATTTCGAGAGACTGGCGATCCATAATGGGGTAATAGTGGTAAAACTTCAACCCTAGACTATATAAGGCTTATTTAGTCAAATACTTTAACCCCTAGGTCTTCATTATTGCTCTTTTGGGTATCAAAATTCAATCGATGAGAATTTGTCTTCCTTCACTCCTTTTCCGCAAATCCTTCAAATGAAATGTGAGAAATGGACTAGCAAAGATCTAATTTTCGAACTACACCTTTGGTGTCAACACCACAGCAGGATAATGACAAACCGGTTTTTTGCCTGCATCAGTGCCACATAACCCTTGCTGCGGTAGCAACCAACTGAAATGGCAGTTTATTTGGTCCTAACTTGAGGACATGATTCCCATTTTTGATTAAAATGAAATATTGCCTTCAAATAATTGCATTGTTTCCAATCATAATGGAAAGCACAACTTGAAATGTCAAAAAAAGACGCCCGGGTGAAGTTAGCTCGCCATCAATGTCTCCTATCTAACAAAATGTCCAATGTGTGAAAAAAGGACCCCGCACTTTTTCTTTGGCAAATGGCGTTCCATCATATGTTCTAAAATTTTGGCATAATGTAGTACTCGACCTACTGATCAAAAGTGTCCATGGCCCCAACTCAATCCTATAACTAGTTTTCGAGATACAGGGCGTTGAAGTTGAGAATTACCCACTTTTACTAAGCCCGTATCTCGGAACAGAATCGAATGAACTTCAATTTTTCTCAAGAAACATTTCATGACATCCCCAGGGAGCAACAATATAGAGGAATATGACCGAAAATCATTACGAATACAGGGTCATTCATAATTGAATGCATGCCCGATTTAGAAAGTATAAAATATGTCAGTTTCAGAGCGAGAACGTTCACAAAATGAACTATCACACGTAGATATGTTGTTGTTACATCGAAAAAGTCTGTAATACTCAGAATTTATACTGGGTGATCCATTATTATAGAAACTATTCTCAAGGAAGGTTAAGTGGACACCCTGTATTTATGGGTTGATTCAAGGTGTTTGTTAAATTTTTTCAGAACAAATCATCATGGACTTCAAAGAATACAGGGTGATTCAGTCATGAAATGAACTTTGAACCACACGAAAATACCCAAAAACCACCTTTTTTGTTCATCACCCTCTATTTCAAGATTAACTCCGTTGTGGTGGGAGTTTTATTTCACCAATGAACTTAATATGAAAACATCAATACGGCTGAGAGGTCTTATCCACTTCCTATGACCAGATTTTTTTATGCTGGAATAAGAATAGAATAATATAAATAAATAATTCTCATATTACATAAAAAAAACTGTATTGATGTTTTTATTTCAAGTACAATGGTGAAAGAAAACTCCCACCTCAACGGAGTTAATCTTGAAATAGAGGGTGATGAAAAAAAAAGGTGTTTTTTGGGTATTTTCGTGAGGTTCAAAGTTCATTTCATGACTGAATCACCCTGTATTCTTTGAAGTCCATGATGATATGTTCTAACAAAATCAAACAAACATCTTAAATCAACCCAAAAATACAGGGTGTCCACTCAACCCTCATTGTGAATAGTTTCTATAATAATGGATCACGCAGTATGAATTCTGGGTATTTCAGGTTTTTTCGATGTAACAACAAAATATCTAGTGTAATAGTTCATTTTGTGAACGTTCTCGCTCTGAAACTGACACATTTTATACTTTCAAAATCGGGCATGCATTCAATTATGGATAACCCTGTATTCGTAACGATTTTCAGTCATATTCCTCTATATGATTGCTCCCTGGGGATGTCATGAAATGTTTCTTGAGAAAAATTGAAGTTCATTCGATTCTGTTCCGAGATGCGGGCGTAGTAAAAGTGGGTAATTCTCAACTTCAACGCCCTGTATTTCAAAAACTAGTCATAGGATTGAGTTGGGACCATGAACACTTTTGATCAGTAGGTCGAGTACTACATAATACCAAAATTTTAGAACATTTGACGGAACGCCATTTGCCGTAGAAAAAGTGCGGGGTCTTTTGAATTTTTCGAGAATAGATTGAACGTATCATCGTCAGGATTCATATTAGATATTTCTGCATGAAGCTTCCTTGGGTCGATTTAGTATGCATAAGTCATCCTTTCCATTTGAGTATGTAATAGGTACCTACGTTCCTCAGATAACCATAAGTTTGTTCTACGAAGTTATAGGAATCGAATTACCACCATGAAATTAAATATTATGATTCACGTTAAATGATTGCGGTTACCTGATTGAATCCGCCTTTTATTTCTAGAAAATCTGTCGTCATTAGTTTCAAGTGAGTTTGAGGAAAATTGTGGAAATTGCAGATTCCTTGACATATGAAATTGTTCGATCGTCTCACATGAAAGGGTCAAGAATGCAGAATGGTTCTCATTTCTATACCTCTTTAACTATTACCAAATGAATCCTTACGCTTTGTATGGACATGAATTTGATTGATTTTTTTTGTTTGAATCAAAAGAAGAATAATCGATTCTGAACTATTAAAGGCGTGTAATTCTTTTATCTTCTCTCTGAATAAAAGAGTACTTACTTCCATTGATATGATCCATCGACATTCACGTCTTGAGATTGCCTCAAAATAGCAATAACTCTTCCTTGCTGTATTGGTCCTGTAATGGGTCTAGCTACTGGCCTTGGTATGGCTGGAGGTCTTGGTCTGTACTGAGGTAACGCAGTTGCGCACAAAATTAAAGCTGAGATCGTTATCTGTAAATATCAATATTCCTTGATTTTCCATAACATTGAGCCAAACATTTTTAGGATTTTCACGAATATGACTGTCAACATTGAACTGAAAACATTTGGAAAAATTCATACAGTACTCGGAAGCATGCGCTGAATTTAGCTTTCTTGAATAAATCCTTGCTATTGAAATAACGAAGTTCTGAAACCATTTAATATTCACTGCTAATGCAACAGGATTTGTTGTAGAACTTTTCGAGCTATCAGTGAGAAATATCCCCATTTCTATAAAAAGAAGACATTTCGGAAGTATATTTCAAACTTTTTCAGTTTGAGTAGTGTGAAAGCAGCGAGGCAATACCAAAAAAAGGTACTAGATGATGGAGACAATGAAATAAGTGGATTGGCCTATTTTGGAGCGAATATGAATTCATATTATCCTAGAACGTTGTTTTGAAATGTATTTCGGGAACATTTTTAATAAAATTGACTTAACGTATAAAAAAACTCCATTCACTTTTATTTAATCACATAGGAGGTCATGGTTTCGTTTTCAGGAGTTGGTGCACCTGATGAAAAGCACAGAACATATGATGAAAAGTCAGTGCGCGCACAGAAAATATCGTTAATGACAAAACGACGTTGCCAGTTTCTTTGTTTACATCAAAGTAAAAGTATCAAAGATATTCCACATTTCGTTAGGTTTACAAATTGTTCGCAGATTTTTGGTATCTAATCGATATTTGCAGGTGAGTTCTCCGTCGAATATCCAAGATTAACGTATGTTTATTGTTTTTAGCACCAGTTTGGAGCGTGAGGACGATTTTCAACACCAGGACGAATGTTTACATTTCGAGGTTGAAGGGGTACACGGGAATTTCGTTGAAAAAGCTGTTATTTGGACAGATATCGCAGTAGATGGATCGGATGGAGCCTCGAGAGGTCGAATAGGATGATATTACCTAATTCTCCTATAAGAAACGCCTTTCAAAGGTCGTGGTGAAAAATGTATTCTTTAGATGTTGTTTGAACAAACGCAGCCGAGTTTTATATCCCAACATCGATTTTAAGAAAGTTATCGACAAAATGAAATGGACATTATTCTTGATTCTTGTAATTGCCCATCAATTCATCTTATATCTTTGGGTTGATTTTTTTTATGAATTCTTGATTAGAATCAACAATTGATGATGTCGTCAAGTCTTGAACTTTCAGTTCAAGAGGATAATAAACATTAAATCTTCACAAGCATGCATATGAAAATTATGTGAAAGCAATGCAATTTTCTTCCATGGCGAAAAATAATATATTTCAACAGTGATCTCTTGTACTTTTCATGCAAATAACTAGAAAAGGAATACTTTCTATCAATCCATATAAACGTTAATTATTTTCGTCCATCTCATCTTTTCCAATTCATTCATTTCCAGAATAAATTCACATTCTGAGAAATACGCTAAGAATGTAGAAAGGGCAACATAGTGTTGACTTGGAACATGAAAATATTTTCAAAAACGTCATAACTTCGATACAGAGTGGAATGTTTCAAATTTCGAAGGCCAGAGTTGTTATTTTATAATTGTGAATGGAGTATAGGTACTCCAATAGTTTTCCATATCTGTATAGTCTTATCTTGTCATGAAAGATCCTTTATATCGAAAATAAACAGGAATGAAATCGCAAATATACCTACAGGGTTTTTCTGAGTTGATGCGAAAGATTTCAAAGTGTCATTCCTTGTTCAAAATGAAGGGGATTGTTATATAAATGTTAGGGAGATATCGCGGTTCAAAGATGGCGGAAAAATAATGTTCGATTAGAAATTTTCTCATCTTTTGAATTTTACTCGGAAAATCTATGCTTTTGAGATAAAAAAAAAATCGATTATTGTTGCCTTCAAATGTTTAATAAAGGTTTGCAGGGTTCGGTATGTAAGCAAAAAAGAAAAAAAGTTATACTACAGTTCCGAAACCATTCGATTCTTCTTTAGGATAAAACAATATATCAAATTACAAACATAAGCTGAATAAATAAGAGACCAACCTACTGAAACAAATCAACACAGAATAGCCCCGAAAGGCAGTACATAAATTAGAAAAAACCATGATTAAATCTCGTCAGTATCACATAAAAAAATCTAAAAAACATATAGACAATCATAATGACATCAAGATCTAAGAATTAAAACGTCGTCATTTAGGCAAGCTTATCTAAACAAGAGAAAGAAAAAGAAAATCAAAAAATAAAATATAAATCATTACGTGTCGAGAAAGGACAATTTCTTTCAGAATTGATTTACATTTTATTTTTATATTTCAAAACGGTACATTTTACTAGAAGAATACAAGGGATGAAGAAGTTTCTAACCAAATCAAGCTATGCGAAGTTAATTCTATCCAGGTCGTTGCGTGAGTTTTTCTTCAATTTTCCGCCATCTTTGAACCGCGATATTTCCTCAACGTTTGACTTTGACCCAACATTCAAAAAACAACAACAAATCGAAGTGCTTCATATGAACCTTGTCTAAAGAAAAAATTCATTGAAATTTGGACTGACAAAAATTATTCACGACTGAAAACTGAATCAAACTATGTCTTCTCCAAATATTTTTATGTTAAGGGCAATCACTCGAAAACTTTTCGCGCCATCCCAGATCTTCAACTGCGTAGGTACTCGTCGCAAATTCAAACTCAAAACCATTAATCACTATCATAATCTCACTCACCAGTAACTGCATGGTGAATTCAAAACTGCACTTTCAAACTGTGTAGGAGAGATGAATAACAACCAATTTATACCTGACCATCTGCAAATCTTCAAACATATATATCGATATTCTACCCTCACCACGAAACGTTTTGTCTTAGTTCATCTAAACTGAGAGAATCTCCTTTTTTTCAATATGCAGATCCCCCACCTGATATTATTGTAACCGTTAACACTGTTTGAAATTTATGGAATTCGCAATTATTATTGCAGAACTAGATGGGTTTGTCGCTTTATTAGAACGTTTCTTGATATTTGGCGTAATTGATTCATGGCATTCAAGGATTGTTCTTCCTCGACCTCCAATTCGGATAATAGGTCCCTTAGATCCACAAAGAAATCGCCATTATTCTATGATAAAAAATTATATGACTTCATCCTTGAATGGAGTCCTATTCTGAAACACTTCAGAATTAATTAGTTTGATCAGAGTTGCAACATCTTCTTTTGGAATATCTTTGACCAATCGAGAATGATTTGTGGAAGTGATTAATTCCTTAAAACTTCTGTTTCGAAGGATTTATGATTCCTTCGATGATTGTCAAATTTTTTACTATTTACTGCCAATTTGGATTTATACTCAGTTTGTGGCTATTTTAAAATCAATAATAACAAGGAGGCCAAAAAGTTTTGCAAATTTATCATCTAACGCCTAAATAACGTAGTTTCGGAAGAGCAATTTGGTAGTCGTTGAGATATCGTAATAAAAACAACAAATTAATATAAGATGTTACCACTGCGGACTCTATTCAAAGGTTACATTTTTTCTGTTTATTTATTTATTTATTTAGATAATTAGGAATACAAACAGGTGACAACCACCCAACACAGTATCCACTATTTTGAAATACAAATACAAAGTATGTCAAAGTGAACAGTAAATTTTCTTACGTGTAGAAATAGGTACACAGTTAACTAATCTAATAGAACAATTTTATAGTATAACACGAACATTTCGAAATAAAGTCATCAAAGTAAGCATAAGTTTTGGTAGAAAATGAACAACAAAAAAAGAGAAGAACACCCTATTGACATAAGTATATTTTTTTGAGTTTTTGTTTTATTGAATTTTGACTAAGATAAAAGAGGTCAATACTACCCAAAGAGTTACAACATCGCATCATCCTGCAGAGAGGAGAATTCATAGCGCTATTAGTATTACGAAAAGGAATATGAAACAAATCAGTACTTCTGAGGGAACGACAAGGAACATGGAAGGTTATGGAGGAAAGAAGGTCAGGAGAATTATAGTTCCCAGAGAATGATTGTTCTGGAATTATCTATCGTAGGCCCGAGATTCTTTTAAAAAAAATTCTGTACACATTTGTATTCACGATGAAATGATAAAATTACAGAACAAGTATTGAAAATCAAGTATTAATAATATTTCTCTATTTCAGTATCGTAATGAGTTCATTACAGTACTAAAAACAGTTCTGTAATGAACTCATTACAGCATTGTTTTCAGTTATATTTTTCGTTTTTTGGTCAGCACTGGCTTCCGCTCCTATCAATTTTCAACACACGTCAATTTGGAAATGTCAATTTCGTAACAGTCACCAACTGCAAAGATACAATACAAAAGTCACTAGGATGAGTTTTTCCATTGAATTTCAACAGCATTTCACGAAATTTGACTGAAATAGAGAAAATATCGTCTAATACTCGTTGCAGAATGCAATTCCAAAACTCATGCGTTCGCTCCTTCGTCGCTCGTTTTCGAATTTCGCATTAGTATTGGAATAGGAGCCCATTCTGCAACTAGTTTCAGAATATACTATTATCTACTCCCATAGAATAATATATCCATTATTCAACTGGTTTTGATCTGTAATAGTCTCTATAAACCAATAATGTGAGGTAACAATAACTCACGCCTATAACTCACTCTAGTACAAATAGGAAAATGTAGCATAGGAAATGAATAAAAAAGTTGGGTCAACTCTATTTCAGACATCAAGGTAACGTTCTCGCCATCCGTTTCTATATTTTCTTAGGAAGAAAGAAAAATCTAATACACTATGTATTCTGAACTCCCAAATTTATTTCATACAGGCTATCATGTTTCGGCGGTTAAGCCATTATCAAAGCCATCTGAAAAAGATTATTAACGTTAACATTGGAAAGAAATCAAGTTACCCAAAATTAAGATGAAACAGTTGTTAAAATTATTTGGAAAAACCAAGATCTGAAGGAACGTGGTAACTTACTTCATGAAATTTTGAGTTCAAGTCAGATTAATTTAATTTAATTTTAATTTAATCTGACTTGAACTCAAAATTTCATGAAGTAAGTTACCACGTTCCTTCAGATCTTGGTTTTTCCAAATAATTTTAACAACTGTTTCATCTTAATTTTGGGTAACTTGATTCCTTTCCAATGTTAACGTTAATAATCTTTTTCAGATGGCTTTGATAATGGCTTAACCGCCGAAACATGTTAGCCTGTATGAAATAAATTTGGGAGTTCAGAATACATAGTGTATTAGATTTTTCTTTCTTCCTATGAACTTGCACTATGGGTTTTCGAGATTTAATTTGATATATTTTCTTAGGTCTGAATATCCAAAAATTGCATTTGGAAAACGTGAATTCTTGACGTTTTCTACGGGATTCGATATCGATTCGATTTTGGACCATAGAAATCGCTTTTGACAACTGTTGTCAATTTTGAATATGCAGATTAATTCGAATTTTACTGATGAAGTCGAAGATAAAGCATAGTGTTCAATTCGCGGTAATGGTCATAACACACTTGATGAATTACACCCCTCGCCTGACGGCTCGGGATGCAAAATTCATCTGTGTGTTATGACATTACCGCTCATTAAACAATATACTATTATTTAGTCTCATGATACAATTTCTGTATGAAACACATCAGTAGAAAACTTTTTACAGTCTAAAAAAATATTTAAAAAAAAATCACACTCATTCAAAACTCATGAACAACAAACACAAAAGTTGAAAAAATCATCAAGTGAATAAAATGCCTCATTCGACAGAAAATGATGTAATTCATTCTTTGAAATTTCAAAATTTTTTTGTTTCAAATCATAAGGTAAAGAATTATACAGGGTGTTTGGAGGGTGAGTAGCCATAGGTAAATGGTGGATAGGTGATGCTCTTGGCTACTTGTTGCGCCTAATAAAATAACATTTTGCCCAAAGTTCAAAGTGTTTTAATTTTTTTGCCATTTTTCTTGAAATTTCCATTTTTCTCATTAAAATCTTGAAGTTTTTCAAATTTAATGCTCGAGGTGCCTATAAAAAGACATATTTTTCAAGTCTAGTCTTGTCATATTCAGATTGAATCATAATTTCATACAAACGTCTTCAAAAAACCTGACAGCGTCTTATCCAACATGAAAATGGAAGAAAAAGAATGTTGTGTCCACTTTACAAAGTGAAATAAAAAAAAATTACATAGTGTGGGGTTTTAAAAACTTCTCTAGTTAATATTCTTTGCAATGGTATGTAACATGTACCATTTATAATCAGATAACTCAACAAAAAACCGTTTTGTCTTCAAGGATGCCTTAAAAGGGTGACGACAAAACTATTCCATTGAGCAGGTAAAATCTTTTCCCTCATTCTAACTCAGCTTAAAATAGCGTGCTCATTTTATAGGCACCTCGAGCATCAAATTTAAAAAAATTCAAGATTTAATGATAATGGCAAAAAATTATAACACTTTGAACTTTGAGCAAAATGTCATTTTATTAGGCGCAACAAGTAGCCAAGAGCATCACCTATCCACCATTTACCTATGGCTACTCACCCTCCAAACACCCTGTATATGGTGTTATCAAATGAGAGTTACAAAAAAGATTCCTTCCATAATTTAAAGAAAAAATATCCCATAGATATGGGACCTAGGTGTACTTGAGGAGTATTTGTACGAAAATTATGAAAACAGGTGGATTGGTAACATCAGTCATGACCCGCCAGATCCCCAGACTTAAATAATTTAGATTTTTTTACACTAACTGGATCTTTATGAAAATTTTGATTCTTCCGGGGATTTCGAGGGAATCGTCCCAGAGTTTTTCACGAAATCGGTATCAGATACGACAAAACTCCAAAAGGCCATGAAGTTTACCACCAAAAAAAATGTTCTAGAGGAAAATAAGAAAAAATATTTCCCAGTAGATTGGCAATCAAAGTTATCTTGTGACATGCTGAAAATTCGTACTTGTAATATCAATGCCAAATTTCAGATGAATATGAAAAATAGAAAAACTATGAGGAAAAAACTTCAAAAAAAATAGAGATAAAACACCCAGTATCTCGAAAACGACATGTTTGCGGTCCCAATTTTATGTGACTCTTTTTCTAACAATCATTGCAGAGTGAATTCAAATTTATTAAAAAAACAATGAAAATCGAAATTGGATCAAAATCAAAATCTGAAAACTTTTCCAAAGACGATTGATCCAAATAATGAAGAATGCTTTCAAGCATCTATTTCAAAAAAAGATTGAATAGGAAGAAAAGGAATTCGAATTAAATTTGTGATTCAACATGATGGGAGAAGAGCTGAGAGAGTTATTGTCGTGTAAATGAATTTAATACGATGTCATGCAGAGAGAATCACATTATTTCAGAGTTATAGCCTTCATTCAGCCTCTAGCTCTTAGTTTAGCATATGTGGCGATCTTTATAAGATTCAATTCGACTGTACCTGAAGCTTTAGACAGTAATTTCATGAAAAATTTCATCATCATTCCAAACTCAACTCAAATATCTAAAAATCGTTAATATCGATCCATACTTAGTTGATGATAACGTTTTCTGTTTTCTTCTTTAAAAAAAAGGCTGTGTATTTGGTATACAAGAACTATAAGTGTTTTTCATCAAATATGATATCGTAATAATTATTTTTCCATCATCATTATCGAACAGATCACGTCTGCCTTTTGGGAAATAAAATTCTAATGGAGTGTATCAAAGTATAATCAATATGAAATAATGATGGGAAGAACCTTGATATCTCTAGCACGCTTTCTGAAATATATATCCTATATCTTCGAAGTTGTGGGTACATTGAACCTTTGAAGCAATCAGGCATGTCAAAGGGGGGTCAAAATGTCATACTTTTCAATTAAGCATGTACAAATTGGCGAATGCGCAAATAAATTATCTGGTAAGTTATATCATTTGAACAATGGTTATAGAATACATATTTGAAATACACAGACTCCTCAAGTCGATCAATCAGTAACTTTATCAACTGACTCATTAGCACTCGTTGCGCAGCTCCAACTTGCTTAATTACCTAGCAATTAATAATTTGTTTATAATTATAAACGCCGTCTTATCTACTGCATAAAGCAATCCAGGTATCATCCGTCAATTCTACGCCAATCGTTCTTACGACAAACAAATAGAACAATGAAGATTTATGCCAGGATTCCAAGAGATAAATTGAATGTCGATAACCAAATATGGCAAATGTTAAAATATGTGAAAACATATATTCGCAGGTGAACAAGATGGATGAAAGGATTTCTGTTATTGTTCGGATAATTGAGTCAGAACGTGAAGTAAGGAATATGAAATACTGGTGTTTCTGTCTTCGGATTTAACGTTAATTATGAGGCAACTTGAATAGATCCCAGATATCCATTCATGAATATACCTAATGTCATTTGTAGAATCGATATGCAAAATTCAATGAATAATTTATTAGATGAAATTATCAAGGATTATTTCCCCTCATTACGAAATAGACCAATTAAACACGATCATCCTTTGAATAAATTAATTGATCAAATATTCACACCTGTCCAATCGCGGTCTAATTTTGTCCTTTATATTGGATTTGGTTCAGCCGATCATCAGAAATTCTCAAAGTTCTTGGCAACGCATTGAAAAAAAAACATTAATGTCTCAATCGTTCAACTGACTTCATATTTGGAATGGCCCTAACGATTTTGTTGAAGGTTTGTACATCCCAATACTTTTCCATACCAAAGTAAGGTGTTCTATATCCCAAAAACGCGAATATTTTGTATATCACTTCATTTTCAATCCTTTGGTCCTCCCTCGATAAAATTAGTTCTTGATACTGAAGAACCATAAAAAGATATATCGAAAATAAGTTTCATTGCATTTTGGTCATTTTGAACCTTTCAAGATTTGTTAATTCCTGCTATTCCCAATTGTGAATTCAATATCCTTTTCTCTGAGTGAATAAACAGGGTGATTTCTGTTGAACTGTACATACCTACTTCACACAGAGATAGAGGACACTTTGCTGGTTTCAAAAATACCCTACATGAAAGGATTTCCAGTTTTGGGTCATATTCTCAAAATGCTCTATTGGACGAACGAATAATCACAAATCCACCAAATTTGGTACGTAGGAGGACTGTACCGATCCCCATACAGCTGACTTATCAGTTTCCAGGACCGGACTCTATTTTTCTGATATTATCGGAATTTATAAAGAAAATCACCCTCTAGAAGAAAAAGTCAATAAACCTGTCATGGCAGTTCAAACTACACTGAATACTCTTCAATATTGAATATGCGTACTCAGAGATAATTTTTTTTGGACGGCCTAATTCACAAAGAAAATCATACCCAAATGTATCAAAAGTTGAATATTAATGGTTGAGATCCTCTAGGCATTCAAGTATTCCAACAATATTCAGGGACGGACTCCCATTTCAGATTGGGGTTTTTAATAGATGACATGTCGAAAGATTCGCCCTGATTATGGAACACTCCACAAAACTGTTACGGGAGACCGAACAACATTAAATAACCTACAAGAAATTGTCATAAAATCGCGAGGCACACAAATAGATTTAGAAAAAAAAATTTAATAATCGTACTCAGAGATAATTTTTTTGGACGGCTGAAGTTTTGTAGAAGAACTATACCGAAATGCATGAAAAGAAAGTCGAATATTATCAGGTTATATCCAGTCCCCATGAAAGTATTCCATAATCCGAAAATGTATTCAGATGGAAGGAGGACATTTCGAGCATCTTTTGTGAATCTTTCATATTCCTTTCTTTTACTTTTTGAAAAAGTGTTATTAAGGCCCGGTTGTACAGTCCGAGTTTAAGACTGAGCCCTACTCAAACATGAAACATCTGTTGTACAGTGCGAGTTCAAGCCTGAGCTTCGCTCAAATCGACCCTCAAGTTGAGCTACCGAAATTGGGCGCTCAAACCTGGTTCAGATGAAATGTCACTTCTAATTAACAATTTATTGGTTAGATGTCAAATAGTTGAGAGTTGAAACCACAGAATACCTGTGATGAAACGCTCCGCTTTCTCTTGTCAGTATTATTTATTTTTGTGAATGAGTGTTTCACTCAAAAACATAGATTTTTGTACATCAAATTGATAGAAATGGATTTTCAACTCGGCAATAATCTTGTGGAAATGGCCGATAATTAAGGTGGGCGTTCAATGTAGTGTGTTTTTATTTCAAGTTGATTTCGAAAACGGTTTCACTTTGAGAACTGAAATTTTGTGGGTGAACTCAGAAAGGATGAGGGTTCTTGTTGAAATAATTTTGATCGATTTCATTCCGACAGTTAATTTTTTTTCTTTCAAAAATAGAAGAAAATGAGCCAACCCATGCTTCTGTTTTATTTCAACAGAAAGACCCATGAAAATAGTTCAACTTCCGATTAAAAGTGAATCTACTGATAATTTCGTTCAGAAGATCAACTTGAAATACGGAATTGGCAGAAAATGGCCAAATTCAAATTTTGGCGGGAAAAAATTCCTGCTTTACCCACAAATCCACGTATTTCATAGTTCGGCGATTTTCGGATAGAGAGCGCCATTGTACATTTCATTCATGATTAGAGAGATACTCATAGAACTTATTGTGATAATGAAAGTTCTATGGAGATATTCCTTAAAATGGACGGTGGCGCCTCTATCGGCTGATCTTTCCTACTCGGTTTAAACGCCGACCTTAAGATTTTGTGGAAGCAGTGCATTTTGCAATGATCGAGGAGAATTCCAAAGAAATATAGGGAGAGAATAAATCATTTTGAGGTGTGTGAAACTGAATTTTTGCAAAGATTCTGTTTATCGAATGATGGATTACGTTTTTTTTCTTTCCCTTTGTCCAAAATTTGTCACAATTCGTATCGAAAACGCATGTCCCAAAGGAGGCGACGTTGCCATTTTCTGAAGAATTGCATTCAAGGAAAGTTTAGTTGAACTCGACTCAAACGTAACCTGTACAACCGAATGACATATCTGAACCTAGCTCAAGAGTGAGCTGAGTTCAGTTGAGCGTGGAATTGAGCTAGCACTGTACAACCGGGCCTAAACAGTTTTATTTCTATCAATAGAAAATTAATTTAATAGATTTCGATGCACTGACAAAAATTACCTGATTATTGGAATACTTGAATATCGAGAGGATTTAAACTGATAATATTCTCCTGTCTTCAAATTTTGATACATTTGGGTAAGGTTTTCCATGTGAATTAGGCCGTCCAAAAAAAGTATCTCCGAGTACGCATATTCAATTTTTTTTTCTCTAAATCTGTAGGTGTGCCACGTGATTTTATTACTCTTTATTGAAGAGTATTCAGTGTAGTTTGAACTGCCATGACAGGTTTATTGATTTTTTCATCTACAGGGTGATTTTCTTTAAAAATTCCGATAATATCAGAAAAATAGAGTCCGGTCCTAGAAACTGATAATCTGATAAGTCAGCTGTATGGGGATCGGTGCAGTCCTCATACGTACCAAATTTGGTGGATTTGTGATTATTCGTTCATTTTGAAAATATGACCCAGAACTGGAAATCCCCCTGTATAATTCAGACGAATCGTTTGAGACCTTTCATGTGGGGTATTTTTGAAACCAGCAAAGTGTCCTCTATCTCTGTGTGAAGTATGTACAGTTCAACAGGATTCACCCTGTATAATAAAAACTGTTCTTGAAAGTGTTGGAATCTCCATAAATTTTAACTGGCATTTAATAATGGTTCAAGGATTTCATTTCGAATCCTTATACAGCATCTACTCATTAATAGTATAATCGATTTTCATTAGTACTGTTCGTCTCCATAAAGATGTGTTATATATGATCTGAAAACATTTTAATGTTTTTACATTTTACATAAACGAGGAATCTTGTAAATTGCTTAATAAACTCATCGATCCAAATTGTTGTGTTATTGAAATTACACCCATACAATGTTAACAAGGATGAAAGTGACGAGAATATTCTTTCCATCAAAATTATTGCACTTTCCTCATAACCAATATTATTTCGCATATTGCATAAATTTGCCTCAAAGATGGTGGTATTTCTCAATACTCTTCTTCAAGCTATTAAGAAGTTGGAAGAAGATGAAACATAAGGGAATGTGATTTCAGTTCTTGTTGAAAGCATACAAATGTTTCAAAGGATCCTCCATATACCAACATTCACTGAAGCATTGTGATACATACATTATTTTTATTTCTATTCTCATTTTTATTTTTCATTGTCAATCGTCTTTGCAATGAGGTGATATCGTTTTTTGACTTCATATAATAGAGAATTCTTCATATTTTATTTCCGTCTTTTGTATTGCAGTCGTTCTTTCTGTTTCTGCAATATCTTTGGGTGAAACTGTTCAGTCGTCCAAACGACTAGGACATAGAGGGAGTTTCTAAAGTGAAAGTGAAGGATGATTTTTCAATGGAATTCCGGATCATTTTCACGCATTTCAAGGACCCAATCAGCAAAGACACGACGTTGTTGATGATCGGTCGGCTTGAGTTCTTGTGTTAACTGAACTTTATAAGCCTCAACGACAAACCTATAGCTGGCTTTTCTTCAACACTTTCGGCTGCAGTGGCAATATTCTCGGCTGTTCTTAAACGACGTGCACGTCACTAACTTGTCCCAACAGCTCAAATTTTTCCACCAATTTCTGCATTGCGGTTCGATAAGGTGCTTCACGACGACCCAAAAATGTGACTTTTAATAATTATAATTATAATTACAATGCGTTGGAAGCGTGTATCATTTCATTTTTATCATTGGAGTAGTTTCTACTTACAAATGTCAAAAAATACTAGCTTCAAAAGTGACATCTACCGAAAGAGCGGGCTTTTCAAAATAACACCTCTTATTGGAAAACCCTTTAGTTGAGAAGGAAATGAACGATAGTGTATAGAGACATAATGGGACATTGGGACTTTATTTTGTCGCTCTGTTGACACAGTAGTCCACTCTACTCTGTCATTTGTTTGTTCAGGGTGCTCCATTTTGATAGTTCATCTCAAGTATTTTTTTCCACTGGATAAAAATATCGAACAGAGCCCCTCCTCTCTCGACCTCTTCTTTCCTCTATCCTATACAATACAAAATAGATGACTCTGTTCAGCATCAAATGGGTAGTGGGCAAACGCCCATGAGGTCATACCAATTTCAGACAACAATGACCTTTAACACATAATCGATTCATCCGCTTCTCGGTTAGAAATAAATGTTAATACCATGAACCTACAACGTTTCGAAGAAAGAGGGAGTTGAGAAATAAAATATTTCAATATCGGTGGAGTATCCTAGGGTGTGGCACTCACGAAGATGATTCGTGAGGATCAGATGGAATAGTATGTCTACGCAATATTGTTCTAATCTACATAATTTGATGAAAAATGTGTGGAGGACTAATATCGTAATTTTATGACGTTACATCAATCATTTGGGTGAATTTTAAGAGTCCACAAATGTCAGGATGGTTCTAGGAATAATTCATGAGGAATTTAGAACATACAGTGTGTTTCACTTCATGTGGCAAAAATGCCGTACACCTATCGATTGTTTTTATTTCTTTATTGCTATATGGTATTCCGAAAGCTCTACAATTTGATAAGCTTTATTTGAAGACCCATCGACGAAAGCAAAATATTGTGTTATAATAATGTCCTATAAAAGACATGCAAGAAATCCAATAGCACTGCTTAAAAGCATTAAAAATACGGTCCCAAAGATATATTCATTTCGGGAGCGTAGATCCTATATAATACGGAATCCTGTATAATACGGAAGTTATAGTCAATTATAATAATAGACCTATAGCTCGGAAACTAGACGCCGAGCCGTAGCAACTTTCAGCAAGTTGTGTTTTTCAAAAAAAGAGAGCATGACATATATATTACTTTTTCCCCATCGTTTATAGTTTAGGAGCTGTAGTACTAAACCATCGAAATCTGGCCACCCTATACAATTGGTTCTTGCCCGGTATAATCCAGCCCTGGTCCCTATCCTGGTTTAAGAACCATAAGTTTATTAAGTTTACCTTTTAATGGTACTCACTTTTGCATAAAGTATATGGACTTTGGTCGAACCAGCATTTTGAAATATGGGTATAACTTCATAAACAAGTTTTTTACATTATTATTCTAGCTAAACATGATACAAGAACGTTCCATCGATCTATTTCTTCCTGTAAATTAAGAGTGAGCTTATCACATAAGCTTATTTTCAAAATTTGATAACTACCCGGCCGATTTTTTGTGTGAATTCATAAACTAGTGGACATTCAATACATGGGCAACAGACTCAAAATTCATATTTTTTTTTCATCTTTGTATCGTGTGTTTTTTAGAGTGATAGAACTTTGAATTGAAATAATTTACGTAACAAGTCCGGAAAATAGAGTTTTTTTGGACGAATAGACAAAATTACAAAGCAATGTAACGACACATTTCTTTATTATACATTTTGATTATTATTTGAATTGATCAGAACAGAACTGTAATCGGTTATTTCGTTGCTATTGTGGTGATCATCACAATGACAACAACGACGTGAGCTTTTCCGGCCTAGTCCGGAAAGTACGTACTTTCCGGACAGGGGCGGTTCTAGGGCGGTGCGAGCGGTGCGACCGCACCGGGCGCCATCATGCAGGGGCGCCAAAATCAAATATGGGGTAGAAAACGGGACGTCGCGACGAGCGGAATTAGGGGCTGTTGAATTTTGAAGTCTTGCTCCTCTTTCGGACTCGCGCGACTATACAATTCGACCGAAAAAATAGAGAAATATTTTCATATATTTTCAATAAACAGCGTGGGTTTTCAGTCGGCATGCCATGTCTTTCCCTGCGATCAAATATTTAAGTTCATTACGCTTGTCGGTATTTTTTTCAAACGTCACCCGTCACCCAAATAGTTTATTGGGCGGCTCCTTTGATGCGTGATTCAGGCGGCTTCTTTGATGAGCTATTCTTAATGCGGCTTTTCTGTTATGATTGCCCATCCTCCAATCAGAGTTTTCTTTTAAATAAAGGGGGAGAATCTCACGAAGTATTTTCATTTCTTTTTTTCTAATTCCTGAGAACAAACATTCGAAACCACGTTGTGTTGAGATTCTGTTCAGTGTTAAAATTATAAAGTTTTTACTAGGTAGGTATTCTAAATTTTTATGTCTAAGGAATTTAGGATTTCTAATTGTGTATTTAAGCTAAACTCATAATTAATTGAGTAGCTTTTTAACATTCAATTTTCTTTCGATAGAAACAACAAAACGAGTGTTTCAATAATATGATCATCACTTCTGTGATTGTCTTTTTTAGCCTTGAGAAAGAGGAAATCCATCCTCGAAACGTTGGCCTTGTGAATAACAAAAGGTTAATAAAACTTTTCCTGTTACCCAATATTGTTTTTATTTATTATCACTCCTTTTGTATTATGACATTCTTATCTAATACAAAATGGAAGATATTGCCGGTTATACAGGGTGTTCAAATTTTGCTGGGCTGAACCAATTTTGTTTTTTCGAATACAAGCCTATATTTTATATCACTTTTTCAGTTTCCACATGAAGAATATTGAACACTTTTTACACAGCTTCGTCTTCACTTCGATAATATTGAAGGTATCCGAGATTTTCAACATAATGGAATTCAACCCTAGATTCTTCACTTAGAACGTTTCAAGT
Organism: Adalia decempunctata; assembly: GCA_951802165.1. Taxonomy (NCBI): domain Eukaryota; kingdom Metazoa; phylum Arthropoda; class Insecta; order Coleoptera; family Coccinellidae; genus Adalia; species Adalia decempunctata. The sequence continues at coordinate 21,956,813 of OX637696.1, read as the reverse complement.
CATCATAAATAGTTGAATGAGAATGAGAAAAATTTGGAGTAGAGCTTTTTCAAGAGTGAATGACTCTTAGACTTCAAATTAAAAATCAAATATATTTCTTGTTTGTTTAGAGAGTAGTTTACTCAAATTCACTTTTTTTGATTACTTGTCAGTTTTTGAAAAAGTGATGGTGAAAAATGTGATATCTCTGGATATGCTTTTGTTGAAGAACTTGTGAGCCTGAATCCAATATTGAAGAATCTTCAAGCAGCAGAGCCAATAACAGTTCTTCGACTTGCAAGATATTTTCCCAAATGGGACAGCGTTTCGTATCCTGCTAACTGTTCCTATAAACGTAGCCAAAGGAGAACGAAGTTTCAGTGAATTGAAGCTTATGAAAACTCTACGATCTACAATGTGCCAATAAAGACTATACGATCTTGGAATTTTGTTTATAGAAAAAGCTATTGCACAAAATATTGTGAATATTGTGAATTGATAAACAAAATTCGCGATAGCTAAAGCTAGAAAATTGCATATTTGAGTTGTTTGAAATAAATAAAAGTTGTCAAATCTAATATCTATTATTATACTCGCACTATGAAAGATTCTACTCTCAAAAACTCGCACAAATTGGTGAAACGAACTTTTCAATGATTTGAATTCATGACAGCGATAATTCGGTTTTATCGTTGTAGGGGCGCCACTTTCTAATCTCGCACCTCCCAAAAATATTGATAGCACCGCCACTGTTTCCGGACTAGGCCGAGAAATGCTACTTTCTCAAAGAAAAAGCGTCCGGGAAGTGAGTACTTCCCGGACGGTTGCTGAAATAGTATATTTCATTACTAGTCCAGAAAGTAAGCTTTTTCCGTGTGCGCGCGAAGAGTTCCTGTGTGAGGCGGAGCCGAACACGGGAATTCGTGCAAGCACGGAAAAAGCCTTTCTGGACGTGTAATGAACGATATTTTTCATTACACCCCTCTGAAAACAATCCAACGATATTTGTTCTTCGACAGAAAGCATTTCGATATTGTAAAACAATAATTATTCGAAACACTGACGTCTACTGTCATCACGCAATCGTTGCTTTGTGTCTCAGCATAGATGCATCTATGTCTCAGCGCACGGAAAAGGGTCACTTTCGGTGCCCTGAATCGACATGTTTTGATAGGGTTTTCAGAGTGGTGTAATGAAAATAGTAATTTACGTAACAAGTCCGGAAAATAGGGTTTTTTTGGACGAGTAGACAAAATTGGAAGTCTGTGAGTCCAAAAAAAACTATTTTCGGGCGTGTTGCGTACAATATTTTTTCGGCAACCGTGAAGAATTACAAATCAATGAGACAACACATCTCTTTATTATACATTTTGATTCTTATTTGAATTAAACAGAACAAAACTGTCATCCGTTATTTCGTTGCTATTGTGATGATCATACCAATGACAACAACGACGTGAGTTTTTCCGGCCTAGTCCGGAAAGTACGTACTTTCCGGACTAGGCCGAGAAATGCTACTTTCTCAAAGAAAAAGCGTCCGGGAAGTGGGTATATCCCGGACGGTTGCCGAAAAACACATTTAAATTAAGATTGAAACCATTTTTTCATTCGAATTATAACGTTATGACATTCATGTTAAATAATTTCAGGCATATGTCCACCTAGCTCTGAGGAACCGCATTTGACCAGACCAATTTTGGACCCCTTTTTCGAGTAATTCAGGCATTAACACGAGCTATCTTGGCTTCCAAAGAATCTATTGTTTCTGGTTTATCAGCATAAACCAATGACTTGACATAACCCCAAAAAAAATACATTGGAGTAATGTCGCATGACCTTGGAGGACAATTAATTGGACCATTTCTCGAAATAATGTTATGGCCAAATCTTTCATTCAATAAATCAATTGTTCTGGTAGCAGCATGAGGTGTAGCACCATCTAGTTGGAACGAAAACACTTCTGGGTCGATACCATTCTAATTCTGAAACAAATAATCATTGATCATCAATCTGTAACGAGCATCATTCACTGTAACATTTGTTCCTCAGAGCTAGCCATGGTGGTGATATGACGGAAATTACTTTTAAAATAAAATGCCATAAAATTATGTTTCAAATAAAAAAATCTTGATTAAAATGTGTTTTATTTCAATTTCAAGTTCTATCACTCTAAAAAAACACCCGATACTTGTGTTGTAAAACGCGATAGAAGTTATGCCATTGTGAATAGAGCCTTCAGCTTCCTTCGAAGATATATTGTCGTTTTTGCAGCCATCATTGATATCGAATTGAGAAGGCCAATCTCAAAATGATGCACACTAAGATTTAGAGCTTTCGAAGAAACGAGTATAATGGGGGAAACATTTTGGAAATTGTTCGAAACTTAAATGAAACATCTTGAAAATCTACCATACTTATTAATAAAAAATATGTTGAATTTCTACTACTATAACTCAATATCGGAAGAATTGTGTTGACTATAAAAATTCACAAATTATAGGCAAAATTATAGAAAATGTTATTTTATTATCCAGGATTGTCTCCTCGAGTACGCCAACTAAAGCTTAAATTAATTCTAGGAAGCGTCAGTTCCTAGAGAAGCTTAGAGGCGTTCATTTTTCGATTCAGCAAATCTACTACAAAGTAGTTTTTAAGTCTTTTTGACAAAATTTTTTGCTACAAAAAGGACCAAGTGATTGAAATTTAACACTTCAAATTTAACCTGTCAAAAAAAACTTGGAATTATTATAATCAATTTACTCAGTTTCAATATTTTGGTTCTATACTAAGAATTGCATTGAAGGTATTTATGTAACGAACCAGGATGCTTTTTATGCTCGTCCGTGAATAAAATGAAATGCCATCACCTTATTCCATACCATTTATTCTTGCTCAGTTATAATATGTTACTGCTCTTATTTACAATCTCTCACATGCATAAATACTAATGCATCTCTCAATTAATCACTTTTTTCATGTACTTTTATCATTCATTTCATCATAATCTACCAACGCATAGAATCTTCAATTATGACTTCATGGAAATTAATTCACAATTGAGTAGCGTTGTGATTATCATAATGAAATGAACTAAGCGAGATTCCTTGGAGCTATCATGATTCGAATTAAAATAATCGGGGCTAAATGCAACGTTTTTCCTTTGAACACACAAATTTAGTCCAGCAGATTAAAAGGTTATTGAACATACCGAGAAACTACAGAATATACAATTTGAGCAGATGGTTTTTCCACGTTGAAAAGATATCCAGCTTGTAAGAAGGAATTTGACACTCCAAGAAACCAATTAAAACAAAATTTGATAGCTTTCATGTGAATAGCAGAAATAAAATATACTTTTTGACTATGTAACATACGTACAAACTCTGGAAAAGAGAATTTAGCAGCTGACAACCTCGTCACTGATCTTTGTTCATCTTCAACAATCAAACATGTAGGTAATCATTATGTAGCATAACTTATAGCACTGGAGAGGACAGATGACCAGTGTTTAACTCCTTCGAGCATTATCAGATCCTCTGATCGAGAAAATTACGGATGTCCTTCGCTTATAGTTCAGTTGTAGCCTAACAGATAACACGTACCGTACATCTTTGTGATATTTATGGTCGTGATAGAATAGGATACTGGATAATGAAGAGTAATCACGAATCTGGTCGACAAGAAGATGAAAACTATATTACTGAATCATGTTAGTGAGCTCCTCGTTTAGGAATTCGATAATAACCTTTTATGACGACTTGAGTAATGTTTCTGGGGAGGCCACTTAAGATCCTTTCATAGTTTCATGTGAAGTTTACTAATCTAAGACAGCGAATTGAAACAGCTGTGCAACAGAATGAAAATAGAAAAAATTCTGGCAAGCATTTGTCCTAACTGTTTTACAGGGTGTAAAAGTATAGGAAAAAATAACTAGATTTTTAGCAATAATTCCAAAATAGTTGAAGATATTCGGATGTTTTATTATTATACAGGGTGATTCCAGAGGAAACCGTCAGAAAAGTTTACACTAGTCAAGGCAGTTTCGAAACAATGTTAGGTTTATGGTTGGGGGCCTTTATTCAGAGTCTACAGGGTGCAGATTTGTAGGATTCGACCGATTTTTCTTTTATTCATAGCTTTGGTATAGCTTCATCAATATTGATGAAATTTTCAGTGTAGATCAATATGATTGTCTACTTTCAATAATTCCAGTACTTTTTCAAAAATACAGGGTGAGAATTATAATAAGTTCAGATCAAATTTGCAAGTTGAAAAAACACCCTGTACATTCTGTTTTCGAAAATTCGCTACCTGCTCCAGATTCTACCATAAGTTTACATTACTGTAGCGTTTTTATTTTTCTTGGCACATGTCCAGTTTCCCCAGAAAAAATTTTCAAAGATGAACAATATCTTTATTCCGCTCCAAGGCAGTGACAATATCCTGAACTAGATAGTAGAGCTGTATCGCCTAATGATACAAAGCTCTCTAGCATAGATTGGAGAATAATTATGAATATCGACAAAAGAAAAATTTCAAACAGTTTTCCCAAATATTCATATATTGGAATATTCCCGGAAACCCTGTACACAGGGTGTCTCATTCAAAAGTGTCCACCCTCAATAACTTAACAACGAATCAGAATTTAAGAAAATACTCAGACAGGTCGATTTTTGATGACAGGGGTACAAGATCTGTGATAGAGATTCTCTTTCTCTATCACAGAACTATTGTCTCTACTAGCAACTCCCTGAGAGGGTTGCAACCCCATCAGAAATTTGAATAGGGAAAGTGGGTAGTTTTGTAGCACAAATACATGGATTCAAATTTGTATGAACCCGCAGTTTGTGTTCTTATAAGCGAATAACTCCAAAGTTACAGGGTGTTTTTTTATGGTACCAATAAAACCAAATGAAACAGAGATGTACTAATTGATCATATAATTCCTATTGAAAAAAAAAACAAAACAAACAATAAAGTGATAAAATAGTGTTAAATTTCTTTTTACAAGCTTTAGTTTCACCTGTCCCGGTGTCTGTCTGTCTGTCTGTATGTGATCAATTCTTGCAAGTTAAATATGACACACTTCAAATCGTCCGATTGATTTGAAATTTTGCAGGTGTACCTACATAATTCTGGTGACAATGCATCATGAAATATTTTTTATAGAAAAAAAGTTGAGTTTTGTAATTATGATCCGATTCCCTTCAAAATTAGTATCTGGGGGACTTGGATTCGAAAATGATGATACTTCTGTCAAAATTGGGGAATTCAAGATAGCGGCCACAATATGGCAGACAGTTTTGTAATTATGATCCTATTCAATTCAAAATTGGTATCTGGGGGTTTTCTGGGTCGGAAATTACGATTTTTCAAAATTGAGGAATTCAAGATGGCGGCTTCAAAATGGCGGATGAGTGTTATTATCATAAAAGCTTGTCTTCAAAAATGTTTTTTGAGAAATAAGGCTTGTTTCCTCTTCATGCTTATCAGAATCTGCAGTCCAGGCCATACGCAAAGATATAACTGCTTTCAAAAAATTTCGTTTCAGTATTGCAGAATTATTATACAGGTGCGTTTTATCAATTCTTCATAAAAATTACAAAAGGTTCACATGTTGGAGGTGCGAAAGGAAATGTTGAAAATTTATTTCTAGAACAATGACTGTGCTAGTGCTACTGCGAGGATTTTTAATGAACGACGTTTATCATTCTTTTATTATTCAGTTGGTACATAAATTTGAGGTAACAGGTTCAGTATATATTTTTCTTCTAATAGAAATTATACCTACGATCAATTAGAACATCTCTGCTTCATTTAGTTTTATCGGTACCATAATTCCATAAAAAACAACCTGTAACTTTGTGAATATTAACTTATAAGAACACAAACTGCAGGTTCATACAATTTTCAATCCATGCATACATTTGTGCTACAAAACTACCCACTTTCCCCGTTCAAATTCCTGATGGGGTTGCAACCCTCTTCAGGGGGTTGCTAGTAGAAATAAGCTTTGTATCCCAGACCATATTCCACTGTCATCAAAAATCGATCTGTCTGAGTGTTTTGAGAAATTCTGAATCGTTGTTGAGTTATTGAGGGTGGACACTATTAAATGAGACACCCTGTATAATAATTGGTTTCAGTGTCTTCGCTCATTTCCATCAGAAATGAGACAACATGCAAAAATGTTGAAATATTATCTCATTTCCACAGTGAAACCTTTTTGTTCCTATTCTTTTCAACAATACGATATCCATTCAATAGTTAATGATGATATCTTGCCTTATTTGTCTGTTGGCATTCAACTAACGAAATTTCAGCCGTCCGCCTTCAACAAAACTGATATCTTCAGATAATGATACCGTGTCCTTTCTAAAGATCCCCAATTCAAAAGAACTATTTTATCACTTGCAGCCTCAAACCATATAGCCGTTACCTAATTTTTGTGCACCTCGGTGGTACTTTATTGAAATAAAAGAGAGAGTATGGCTGGATCTTCATTGCATAACCCACCTAATAAATTATCAAATACAGCCATTTGCCGAGTTTGTGTCTATTCAGGAGTCCGATATTGACATTTCAATGGTTGATAAGTTTGACTTTTAAACTTTCAACTTGAATATTAGATGTTATCCAATCGGTTTGCTTCTTTAATTGAATCAAGGGTCATAGCGGTTACTACTCAGGTGTTAACCGTATAATTATTCCGCAAATAGCTGAGTGCGAATTTGAATTTGTTCATGGGAAAGGTCTCATTTCAATAATAGATCATTGTAAGGTTGAACTGAATGTTATTTTGTGCCTAATCTAGGATAATGAATAATTTCTGAATTAGATGACATCAGCTAAAGGAAAATTCGAATTACATATATGAATATGTAATAATGATGTCATGAGAAACAATATGAGTGCCCTTGGCTCAGTGGTAGAGCGTTGGAATTCGGACCAAAGGTCCGGAGTTCAATCCCGAGCTAGTAGGAAAGACTAGTCTCGCCACCATTCTCACTGTTGGTGGCGTAAGGACACAGTAACAAAGCCTACACAGAACACAGCTGCTTACTCCGAACTCGGCTTCGAAGCTTGTAGTTTCAGAGGGGTCCCCTCAGGAGACCTAGGAGTAGTCAGGATAAACAATATATCATATCATATCAATAACGCGTTAGTAGTAATTCCCAAAGTGGTCGACCCCTGTTAGTCGACGATGACCTGCAAGTAAGCCATCATGTCATAAAGTTAAGGGTCCATGAGTGCATCTCATCAGCTTGTGATTTACGATATATTCCACACATACGAGGATGTTAGCCTAAACCAGTTCCATGCATAAACAAAATATTGCGATACCATATCAACGAACAATAACTTATTAGAAGTGTCAGTGTAGAGTTCGACGTCAAAAAAGTAAACCAGAGTTACGCAATAAATTAAAAAAAAGATGTACTTGCACCGAAAAATTGGAGTATCGAGCCTGTATTTAAAAGGGTTAAGAGGTAAGCTGATTTACGAAGATATGCTTAATACCCTTGGTGATCAATGTCCTTCGTATGCTACCGTGAAAAATTGGACTGCAATCTCCAAAAGAGGTAATATTTCCATTGTAGGTGATGACGTCGATCGGGAAGACCTGTTAGCGAAAAGTTGGAAGCACTAATTCTGAAACTATTATCAATATTTAGTGCTTAATTAGTGCCTATTAGTGCTTCATCAAACTCTCATTGCACCATCTTAGTTTTTGAGAAATTGACAATTGAAGTTTTTGGTGCTGACTTCACGCTCAGCACCAACATGTTCGAATTACTATGAAATTAATATGTCAATATTTAGTGCTTAATTAGTGCCTATTAGTGCTTCATCAAGTTCTTATGTCACCATTGTAGTTTTTGAGAAATTGACAATTGAAGTTTTTGGTGCTAACTTCACGCTCAGCACCAACATGTTCAAATTACTATGAAATTAATATGCCAATATTTAGTGCTTCATTAGTGCCTATTAGTGCTTCAGAAACGGCTGCGATATCATTTTTAGTTTTGAAGTAATTGAGTGTTGTTTTTAGCCAAGCGTGAAGTTAGCGAAAAAGTTGGAAGCACTAATTCTGAAACTATGTCAAATATTTAGTGCCTGGTTAGTGTGAATTAGTGCTTCATAAAGCTATCATTCCACCACTGTAGTTTTTGAGATAAACGCAATTATATCTTTTTATACTGCGTCGCCATCTATGGGCGGACTTGGGCGAGTCGTTCCGTCTCGTAGATTCGGCTCTAGTACGTCGTAATATTATCATTGCCTAAAGGGGCTCACGGACGCACGAGTTGGGTTGCCAAGCCAATTTTCAATATCGAAGAAAGAAATTAATTTGTGGAGGCAAAACCATTCTCTGCAGTATATTCATGTATCGATTATATAAAGTGATGAAATCATTTACGAATACTTTTCGAGTTTTTGTGATGAATAAAAGAATAGAGTGAATAAAAGAATAAAGAGAAATGAATTGCTCGTGCCATAACAACAAGAGTAGGTACAGGTAGTAGGTATTGCTTTTTTCTCAATTGAAGTATAAGAATTCCAACAGAAAAATTTGAAGTGCGATAAAAAAATGGGTGCTCCTAAATTGGAGATACAAACAAAGAAGAGAGTTTCCTTAAGTTATATTGTGAAAAAAAGTCCAAAACACATGAGAACGCATACTTCACGGACCCGTTAAAGGGTGAATAAGTTTTTTTTCTTAGTATCTACACTTCACAAGATATTCAACTGAAATTTGGCATATATATTACAATTGAGAGTTTACACCATATGACATGTACTAAAGAAACCTCCCCTCTTCGTTTGTACCTCCAATTTAGGAACAACCTGATAATGGAGATATAGTAGGTAGTTTAATTTATATTAATGATGAAGGGTTAGGTATATGAAAATTGAACTGTCTCAAAATGTACATAAAAAAATATATTTCGGGTTCTTTATACAAAAAATATATTATTATATGATAAAAACTTATTTAAATAGTGTACAATAGCAAATGTGGGTTTACTACAATGTCGTTTCTGAATAAATTGTAGTCCTTGGATAGGCCATCATATTCTTCCCACTGCCCATCATTTCTTCTGCAATAGGAATTTAATGGCCTATCGCCTATCCCAATTTCTATACAGTGGGCTTTGAAATTAGCAATTCTCCGTAATAGATAATTTTTGTCATTGATGAATAGATTTAATTGGATTTCATCAATACTTACTAATGCTCCGATATCACAGTCGATTAACAGAAAATCTGCGTACGTTCTTTTAATTTTTAAAAAATTGTGACAGCTTTTGGGCATTTAGAATTTGGAGGGGAATTGAAATCTATAGATTCATATAAATATTTGAATCTCCTTCTTTTCAGTTGATGAAGAATTACCGGGATGAAAAAATATTTTTTTATTTTCACGAAATTTGGACAATTATCGCAAGAATACTGATGTATCGAAATCGAAGTGGGATCACTTTTCAATAAATGAGTCGCAATATAAGTAATGTTACAGTTAACATCAATTATATATAATATACTCCGTTCACCATCTCATTCACCTTGAAAATGTTATCTTTTTCGAGCACCTCGCACCGAAGTTTGTAGGTACTTGGTTTGTTCCCATTTTTTCGGAAAAAAATTAAGGAAATTGAATAAACTAGAATCTGAGTTTTGAGTATTCAGAGCAAAATTGTCACTCACAATGTGCCGATGCAAAGTATCACCCTGTGGATTTGCCATCGAAATTGACATGTCATTTGGTGTAAACTCCCAATTGTAATATCTACGCCAAATTTCAGTTAAATATCTTGTAGATACTATGAAAAAAAAACTTGAAAAATATTCAAACTTTAACAACCCGTATCACGAAAACGAATCTTCCTTCATCGTTTGTACCTACCACCAATTTAGGAACACCCATTTTTTTATCGCACTTCAAATTTTTCTGTTGGAATTCTTATACTTCAATTGAGAAAAAAGCAATACCTACTACCTGTACCTACTCTTGTTGTTATGGCACTAAATATTGACATATTAATTTCATAGTAATTCGAACATGTTGGTGCTGAGCGTGAAGTCAGCACCAAAAACTTCAATTGTCAATTTCTCAAAAACTATAATGGTGCAATGAGAGTTTGATGAAGCACTAATAGGCACTAATTAAGCACTAAATATTGATAATAGTTTCAGAATTAGTGCTTCCAACTTTTCGCTAACTTCACGGACCCCTCCCGTTTCTGTGTCAGTCCCCGAAAATATCGATGCAGTTCATGACATGATTTTATCAGACCGTCGAACTGGGCTAAAACGGATATCTGAAGCACTGAAGATTTCATACGAACACGTTCATCATATAGTTCACATCAATTTGGACATGAGTAAAATTTCTGCAAAATGGATCCCCAAATGTTCGAATGTTGACCAAAAGCATGCAAGGGTAGAAGCATCGCGTTCGATCTGTGCTCGATTTGAAAACGATGTAGACTTCTTAAACCGAATTGTTGCTATGGATGAGACTTGGGTACATTTCTACGATCCAGAAACAAAGCAACAATCGATGGAATGGCGACACTCTAGTTCTCCAAGACCCAAGACGTTTCGTGTCCAAAAATCTGCTGGAAAAGTTCTTGCTTCAGTTTTTTGGGATTTCCATGGAGTCATCATGATTTTTTGCATAAGGGTAGAACAATAACTGGAGATTACTATTCGACATTACTGACCACTCTACGGGAAAAAAATAAAGAGGAAAGACGCGGAAAGCTATCCAAAGGTATTTTGTTTTTACAGGACAACGCCCCAGTACACGAATTTTTTGCATGGAAACATGAGGTTTCCATGCAAAAAATTCGTGATTAAAGGCTTGTTCGGGCTAGGCCAGTATTTTAGACCAGTGGAGAGTCGATTCGCCCACTGACTACTCTACCACAGTATCAAAGACTCTTCGACGGTATAAGGTAGTAGGTACATCATCCTGTGACTCTACTCGACTCGATTGCTGGCGTTCGCAAACGGGAAATTACAAAATCATTCGCTACTCGACTAATCTACTGGCCTAGTCCGAACAAGCCCTTAGGGTTAGAATTACTAGAACACTCCCCTTATTCACCAGATTTGGCTCCATTCAACTATCATCTCTTTCCTCAACTGAAAAAAAGTTTAAAAGGTCGTAAATTTTCTCCCAACGAGGAGGTAATAAAAACTGTGGAGGACTGGTTTGCAGTTTCGCTGTTATAAATGTATTCAATTAAGAGGAGAATATGTTGAGTAATTAAATATTTTGACATTGAAATTTTATTTGGTTCTATAGTAGGCTAAAAATTTTTCAATATATCCTCGTAGTATCTATTTTACTTCTATTTGAAAAAAATATACAGGCTGTGGTGTAATGAATGAATATAATGGTACCTGAGGGTAGAAAACTTTGCGAGGGTTCAGAAATATATATGCCTTATGCTCAGTCAAAATCCCTCGGTTTCCGAAATATTCTACATTTTCAAAAATACAAGAAAATTACACCCTTTGCCATTCTTCTTGGTGGTGAGACTCGAAATAAAGAAAATTGTTTGAGTTTTTTGGATAGTATTCCTGAAAAGATGCTCTATTGAATTTGAAACAATGAATTTTGGGGCACATGTATAGTTTTTCAAACAAAGATCGAGCTCATATTTCATGTTTTTCTTATCTTTTCCTAAGTTTAACCTAGCGTGATGTGGTGAGAATATGGTCTTCTGAGTGTCCAATGAAGACAAAACATGCCGTCCAAGTTACAAAATGATTTATTTAATTGTTCTTCCAGCATTTAATACAAAATAAATCCCTGTTATAATGAATCAACAGCTTTTTTCTTAATTAAAAAGAGCTAAAATTACTTGAAATTAACTTGAAAATTCTGCTTTTATAACTGTGGGATTTGAAAATGAAAGAAAACAAGAAAAAATATCTTCATTTCGGTCTGTAATTCAACCATGAATCGTCCTACAAACGAAAAATGCTTGCAAATCATTGAATTTCATTATCAAAATGCGTGCTATGTTAAGAAAGTTCATCAGCTATTCGGGCTATCGAGGCTAAATGTAGCACCAAATTTACATTGTTACACATTAAACCAGTGACACGCTTACGTACAGTGCGAACTGAAGAAGATATCGTAGCTGTAGCGGCCAGTGTTAGTGATGATCATCAATTATCGATATGGCGCCGTTCGCAGCAATTGGGCCTCTGTTACTCAACTTTTTTCTGCACACAATGAAAGAGCTTGACTTTTATGACATGTAGTTTCAACAAGACGGTGTCACATGCCACACTGCACGCAAAATAATGAACCAATTGAGAGGCAAGTTCGGTGAACAGTTTATTTCACGTTTGGGACTGTTCAATTGGCCGCATAGATCTTTCGATTCAACGCCTTTTGACTATTTTTTGTGAACCCCACATTGTCCTATACCCGCAGTTAACGTATTATTCCTTCATTACGCTACACCCTGTATACAGACTGGTCCATATAAAACGAAGGTACACCTCGAATATTCTCAAAGGAAAAGGATTTCCGGTAGAACTTCAAGACAATATCAAATTGTTGGAGTAATAAATTGGGTGTACCACCAAAAACTGGACGAACACATAAAGTCGCGTAGTTGAGATCGGGAGAAACTGTTTTGGCTCATGATTCACAGGTTGTCACACGAATTTCGATCGTTAAAATAATTTTTGGGAAGAGATGACTAGGAATGTCGTTTTTCAAATGGGTAGTTTGGTAATTTAATAAAGAATCCTGAATGGTTTGAATGTCAAATTTGGATTTTTCTCGAGTAAGTTGTTTTTCAAAGTGAAATTACGAAAACAGATCTAAACTCTGATTTTTTACGCAGATTCCATTATTATTGCTATGTAGAAATGGGCTTTCCTTATACAATGTCCATCATTTCGTTACATCACGAGTATTATCTATCGATCTGGAAAAGGCAAGATGATCACGAATTAGTTATTTACATCGTTGAGACAATTTTCAGGTAACTGCGCTAATGGCAAATTATTCCGATGATTATACCGTCTTAATCCAACAATGTGATGATGAACGACATCGTTCATCATCATTCTGGTATTCTGAACAACTGCCCAGTATAGGTACTTAAACACATATGATCATTTTTCAACCAGCTCAAAAGGTTGAAGTTGCAAAATATTTTCTGTTGCACCCACTCATTCGACTTTTGAGAACTGAACTCCATTTCAACAGATGCATTCAGTGAGTATAAAATATATAAAACGAACATGAGGATTATGGTCTAGAATCTTTATGCAAAGCTCATCTATATTCTTCGTTAGAATTTTTATTTTTAACATTTCTTTTCTTCTCCCAAAAAAGATCATGTTCAAAATTTTTATATTATAGTTTTTCCACCTTAAGGAAGTAGTATTACTGATAGGATTAGTAATTTCACTCGTAGTGGACTGCATATTATAGGATATCACTTTTCAGTCCACAATTTTAAATTATTCATAATTTTATCCTTATAAAAGTGGGCATCTTACTTTACTTGTATAAATTAAAATTTAACAACCAAAGACATTTCCATGATGATTTTTTTTTACTGTAATTACAGGGTGATTGTGTATCAGTTTGATTTTGATATAATGGACCATTGACCATTTGCAAATTTCTCATTATTTTTTGGAATTTGTGGCACAGTATTGACCTTGCTGAAGGCATACAATTTTATATTCCGATAGTCTAGGATTAATCATCAGATCAATAATATATGCGTAATTTGTTACATATCTCTATAATTATAAACTTCACTAATTCACACTGATTTCGTCACGATTCAAACGACCAATATTTGGGTGGAGCAGATTGCCAAATTCTGATTTAATTGTACCTACCTATAATGAACCTAAACAAAGAAGGTGTCATATTCATTGGCCAAAATGCCCAAAAAAGTTCTTTACTCAACTACCACTGGCTCATAGTACAATACAGGGTGTACCAGGTATGAGTGCTTGATCGAGTATTAATAAGAGGAATCGGCTTCCATAGTACAGGGTGTCCCAAATAAAAGTGACTCATTTTAAACATAAATGCCGAGCTTGTTAATTGCTCCACTAGTTTCACTAGTTTATCAAAGAGATTTTTTTAGGCTTGGCTGGCATTTCATCTCATCAACACAGGGTGTTTTACTAATGTTGGTCAAATTCAAAGGAGAAAATATGTATTATTTTAAATGGAACACCCTATAATTTTTGATCTCATTCTAAAGAGCAATGTATAGTTTTCCATCTTTTGTTTCATTAAGAGTCTTCAGCCTTCAAAATAGGAAACGTATAACGCCAGATTGCGGTGCAGTGCATTAATTTTTATTTATTGGATTATTCAGCTTAATAGAACAAATGTTGGGGCGCAGAGAATATTAACAAGAAATCCTATCCTGAACTAGATCTCACACTGACTATATAATACACTAATTTTCCTTCACCAGTCATCTGGGAGTAGATACCTGCGGGGCATGTCATTTAAAAGAAATTCAATTCCATGTAAAATCCACAATTGTAAGAAACAATTAATTTTCACTAATCGACGCCTCAAACAAACCTCAATTAATTGTCTTTGATAAAAATGGATATTTATCATTTCGAATAAAAAAATTCAAGGAAATAAATTTCGCGAAAACAACACATTGTTGTAATATTATTTACAACAAAACGGTAGATTCTGAAAGAAAAATGAGATAGACGTTTGATTACCTAAATGATAGACTTCAATACTGAAATGAAAAAACACAAAAATATTTGTTCGTTTTGATGGTGGAAATGTTACAAAACAACCAAAAAGGATGGCGAATATCCTTTCCATTCATTCAATACTTATAAAATTTTTTTTTTATTATTTTTATCTTTATACACTCATACATCCCTTCATCAATCAGAAAAAAATAAATCGTTTCTGATTCCCTTTTTTTCAGGGACGTAGACCCTTTTAACAACAAAAATATTCGATGTTTCATGTAGTAGTACATTTTTAATTAGTAGTTTTATATGAACGTATTTTGATGTCTAAAATCAGCTCATGCTGTGACCGTTTGGCGCATAACAACAAAATCAGCAATTTTGTACTTTTGAACTGATTTCAGGCATCAAAGCAATCAAAATACGTTCATATAAAACTACTAAGTAATTAAAAATGTACATTCTTTCTCGTATTTCTTTTTTACTTAGAATGCAATAGGCTTATCCAACTCTACAACTTCTTATTCCTCCTTCATCTTATAGACTCTCTTTACTTCAATTTCTCCGGAATGTATCACAAAGATTCTATTTTCGAGTACTTTTTCAGACTTCAGTATCAAGTTTTCAGCAGGACTGATCGGATAATTGTTTGGAGATGCGGATCTTCGTGCGATAATGTCAATGTTTTATAATCAAGCCTATAAACTTGAATTTCCCCAGCTCACTTCGATCTATGTCAAATCCATATAAATTATTATGAGGGTATTTTACGTTCCTCAATTAAAAGAAAATTATGTATTGCACAATATTCAAATATCCTTTAAATCGGGGAAAATACTGCATTCATCATTAGATCACTAAAACTGTTGATAACTACCAATTCGTGACTATGAATAAACATTTAAGAGGGCAAGAACAATACCACACCTTGATGAAGAATGGGTAATATTTCTTCTTTATTGCCAAGAAGATTTCAAAGAGTTAGAACCACATTCTTCAGGTCAATTCAATAAATTATCTACGAAGTACCACACATTTCAAATTATGCAAATACAGTAACATTCAAGTAGTGATGAAAATCATCCTATACTCATCAAAGATTTTATTTTTCTCTTCTAAACCATCTACTTTCCCAGAAATGAATCGCCAGTAACAAAATTAAAAGGATTAAAATAAGGACTAATATGTAGTAGCCTCAGATTTCAATGAAGAAAATATTGTTTAATAATGTAAGAAAGTTGCAGCATTTTCGCTTTATTTTGAACAGATTCACCAGAAGCAATCTTTTTGAAATAAAGACTCAAAAGGTCTTGACTCAATGTAATTGTAATTTATTTTGTGAAAAATCAGCCAGGTGGTTCTTTCCTGTGTTATTGGATTGCACTGTTCACGGAATTACTCTGAGAAGAACAGCGGAAAATTGGCCAACTCGTTCTTAGATGCTGAAAAAAACCGTTTTTTTGAGAAATCGTAGTTTCAACGTCATACTTAAAAAAATTTGGGACCTTTTGGCCCCAGGAAAAGAAGCAGCAACTGTTAAGGCTATATTTGAAAGAAAATCCCGAGACACGTCAAATATCAATTATAAATTGAGATTCATTTCAACCCCCTTGCAACCCTTTTTTTTTTATTGGGAGATCACGTTAAATTTTGGATGGAGCTTATTATGTTCTGCAATGATGAATTTTCAAACTATGTTTAACAACTGTAATATGATGTGACATTTTTACCATTTGGAAATTGGGTGCCATAAAATTTCAAAAACACTTTGTGGGATCCCATCTCGATTTGGTTCAACACAATTCATAATTTATGGCTTACTCAAGAATCTAGATAATATCCGAAGGTGTAAAATAGCTGGAATGCATGGTACAACGCAGTCTATAATTTTTGAACACAGTAACTAGTTTCACATACCATCATTGAATAATTTTGGGTATGGGTTAGCGAGAAGCGCTGGGGAAGAATTGCATAAGAAATAGGCGAAGCTTTGGTTTGAAGGAGGCTTCATTCAGAGACTCTCCTATAAATAATTGCCGAGTGAATGTCTGCACTGTAATCATTGAATACAGTCGCGATAGCAACATTCGCAAAAAGAAATAATGAGAGTATTGGTGAGTACCTGATTTTGAATTCGAAAATATTTCATGTACCTTTGCTAAATTATTTTTCTGTTCCTACCCTCAGTCTTCCGATTATTTTTTTTAACTCGTTAAAAAATTCATAACGTAACTTTTTAATATGTTCAGATTGTGGAAGGTGATTTGCCCAAAAAAGGTCAAAAAGAGTTTTCATTGTTTTATATACCTAAATGAACGTTTTTTCTATTCGTTTTGTCTAATGTTTTGTTTTTTCGCTTTATAATACTGATATTTATTTAGTTATTTTTGCGCTCATCGTAGTATGTCGAATTTGTGGTTCTATCGAAGATTCAATCACGAAATATGCAGAAAAAATTCATTCCCTGCATGTATAAATCTCCAAAAATTACAGGATTCTTAGTATAAACGATAATTTCTCATTATTACCCTTATCAGAAAATAGTTCTCAATCAGACCATTTTTTCAATGAATTATTTGGATAAGGGGTGAAATACCAAGGCATTTTTAACCACTATCAAATTTTAGTCCTGCATATTATATTTCGTTTTGTCATTCGTCAATACTTCTTCCATTTCTTGACAACATAAAAATTTACGTATTCAGGGTGTTTTTGAATTTATGCGAGAGATTTCAAAGGGTGATTCTTTGTTGAAAACTAAGGGTGGTTTGTTATATTAAAGTCAAACGTTGTGAAAATATCGCGGTTGAAAGATGGGGGAAAAGTATGTTTTTTTTTGTATCATAAAAACGAAAAGCGATAGAATGATGATATTTTATGGAAGTATTACTCTTTGGAAAACACACCTTCTAGATATTTTTCAAATTTTTTGAATGAGTGGAAGAGGTTGAGGTAGACTATCCCTATAATATTCGTTAACTAAATTCATAGAAAATTAAATTCGGAAAGCCAGATTTGGTTTGAAACTTTTTCATTTCCTGTATTTTTCTCGTAAAATTAACCCTGTTTAAATAAAAAAATAAAATCTAAATCATTGTAAATAAATTTCCCTCTCCTGACACGTTTTGATTTACATTGTATTTTTTTATGTCAAAACGGTATATTTTACGAGAAAAATACGTGATATAAAAAAGTTTCTTACCAAATCAGGCTATCCGAATTTGATTTTATCCAAGTCTTTGCGAGAGTTTTTCTTTAAATTTAATTTTTCCGCCATTTTCAACCGCGATATCTTCCTTTTCACCCAAAATTTATATAACAAACTACCCTTGTTTCAACAAGGAATCACCCTTTGAAATTTTTCGCATCAATTCAGAAACACTCTGTAGATTGAACGGTCGAAAAATATTCTATGATTTCAGCTATTTGGTAATAATTTCGATTGAAATTTTATTAGATTCATCTACAATAATTTCCTCATTCTGAAAATCAACGTTGGAAATAAATCTTCTTTCCTTCGACTTTTTGTTGTTGTTGACATATAACGTTAAAGCTATTCTACCATCATCAAGATGGTGGAAGAACGCAATATAGTGAGAGATCAAATTTTAGTCAAAAACCTTCTCTGAAAATTCCTCTTTCCATCGGCTAAAAAGCCGAAAAGCTTTGATGTTTCCCAATTTCTTAACAAACTGAAAAACCTCAATCAATCGAAACTTACACATCACATAGACACCACAATGTTATGCATACGTACAGATTAGAAACAACCTGTATAAAAGTGAATGAAAGAGATGCAATCGAAGTGGGCTGATAAATCTCAAATTTCATCTTCAGACAGCATTACAAAACAAATGTTTTCGTTAATTGAACGCTAAACAATAGGTGATTGGTGAAAGTTTGATATATTGTACTCTTGTGGCCCTGAAGAGAAGAGAACTGCAACCTCACTGATCTGCAACATAATTTAGCAATGCTTTTGGTATACAGATGATGTATATTTCTCGGTAACATTCATCAAAATCTACATCCCATGTAATAATTTTAATATACAGGGTGGCCAAGAGATTGACGTCAAAAAGGAAAAAACAGGTCCCTCGTGTCATGGGCTATTCGAATCACCCCCATGTATGTTATGCTATTTTTCACGGTTTTCGAGTTATGAATTTTTTTATGAACTTTGAGAATTTTTGACTTGACCATCTTCAAAAAGACATTAAAAAAAAGTACAAGACTTGTCTGTGAAATTCTTTTTGTAACTTAATCTCCATGAATTGTACTTTTATACATAAAATAACCAGATTCGTAACTTCGATAAAAATTATGGAAATGTTGGTCTCAAGTAAAATGGATTATGATCTGAATTTTCGAATCAAAATCAAAAATGTAAAAATGCTAATTCACGGTTTCTTAGTATGCTTAAAAACTGCGCTCAACAGTCAGCTTTTAGAATCATTGATAAAATATGGTACTTAACACTCTACTTTTGCTAGAATTAGCCTTCAAAGTCATCGAGGTGGAAAAAATCAAAGAACTAGACATTTACTACAAAATTATTTTTTGTCATTTTTAGATATTTCTAATAAAGTTATGATAGAAAATGCTGAAAATTAATGAAAATTACCTTTAGATGTTGGTCAAGAAAAGTTCTAGATAAAAAAGAAAAAGGTATGGCAATAAATACCATATCATAATGTAAATAAAAAGAAATTTATTTATAAAATTTACAGTAGGTGTTTAAACTGAGGCCACTTCCAGCCTCAATACACATTCTACACCTTCTTAGAAAATTTTCTTTCAATCGCATAAAACCTGCCCTGTTCTCTCTTAGGACACGTTCGGCTTCTCTTAGCTTCAGTCGCAGCTCGTCTTCACTCGAACATTGTCGGGCGTAAACAATTTCTTTGAAATAACCCCAAACGATGAAATCGATGGGATTAAGGTCAGGTGAACGTGGGGTTAATGTCTTTTTTAAGATGGTCAAGTCGAAAATTCTCAAAGTTCATAAAAAAATTCATAACTCGAAAACCGTGAAAAATAGCATAACATACATGGGGGTGATTCGAATAGCCCATGACACGAGGGACCTGTTTTTTCCTTTTTGACGTCAATCTCTTGGCCACCCTGTATTGTTTCGTGGACTTAAGATTGAGCTTGAAATGTTTAACTTCCTGAAACTATGTCGTGATAAAGATTCGCAAAAAATAATTCTGGATAATCGCTTCAGTTGAAGAACTATTTGGTTATTAATATATAGGGTGCTTTTTTCAGAGTGATAGAACTTTAAGGTGATATAAAACACATTCAAATTGAGATTGAAATATTTTTTTTTATTCGAAAGATAATTTTATGAAATTTATGTTTTGAAAATAATTTCCGGCATATGTCCACCACGACTAGCTCTGGAGCTAATATTACAGTGAATAATGCTCATCACAGACAAGCGCGGATCCAGGGGGGGGGGGTCATGGGGGTCATGACCCCCCCCTGGACTGGATGAACCCTCAAATCTTGTGTTTTATAAAAAATGTTTCGATTGAAAAAATAGAAATATTTAAGTGAATATTGGAGGGTAATTAGTTCCAATAATGAAAAAAATCTGAATTTTGGGAGAATAATTGCCCTAGAATAGTCAAAATACAAATACACAGAGCCAATAATCAGCCTACCCAGTCTGCAGAAGGGTATTTCCGCAGGTCTGTGTACATTCCTCTTCTGGATTCAATAATAAACGACGTAGAGGATCGACTGTCATCTGAAGTAATGAATTTATTCAAATTAGGAGTTTTTATACCTAAAGTCGTTTATTCAAAAAATGAAAATGAAGATATTGAAATAGTTAATGAGTTGGTAAATCAGTACAAACTGCTATTAGACAATCCTCCTGTTTCAATCGTTACGAATGAATATCGCTTATGGAAGATGAAATGGCAACGAGAGAAGAAGATTCCACAGACGATATGTAATCTCCTAGAAAACTGTGATTCTGACATGTATCCAAATGTGAGAAAATTTCTCAGTATACTCGCAACACTACCAGTTAGTGTGGCAACGGCAGAGAGATCATTCTCCACTCTGAGAAGGCTCAAAACATGGAGCTTCGATGGCAGAAGAACGACTTATTGGACTATCACTTCTTTATATCCATAATGACATATGTGTTGATGTATAGGAAGTCATCACTCGTTTTGCAAGAAGGAGAAATAGAAAAATTCTCTTTGCTATTTAGTTATTATTCTCATTAAGGGGCAGTATCACCTTTTGAATCGTGGTAAATCTTCATTCAAAATTGGTCTCTTTATTTCACGAGTAAGTACCCTAATTTACGACATAGATACTTGATTTTTTTAAATTGAAGTTGAAGAACGTCCCGAGGGCAAATAGTTTTTTTGCGATTCAATTAGTTTTTCAATTAAAAAAACCAAGGTAATCGTTAGATCTGGGGTTATTGAATATGATTTTCGTTTTTCATGAGTACAAGCTACATATATTTTTGAAATAATAATCATGAAAATTTTTCATCATGATCTTTTATCAATTGTCCAAGTGATGAATGCTAGGCCTTTTTGACCGCTCGTTCTATATCATTTCGATATCTGTATTTTTCGAATCAGAGCCCTGAATAGCCTGAACAATAAAGGTCAACTCACTTATGACGAATCGATGGTCAAACTCAATTCTTTCCGGATGAACCAAAGACTTGATCGTGAAGGGGAAGTATCACCTTTTGAATCGTGGTAAATCTCCATTCAAAAAGTGGTCTCTTTATTTCACGAGTAACTACCCTTATTTACGACGTAGACACTTGATTTTTTTTAATTGAAGTTGAAGAACGTCTCGATGGCGAATAGTTTTCTGTTTTCGATTTAATTAGTTTTTCAATTAAAAAAAACAGGGTAATCGTTAGATCTCTGCAATATTTGGATTATTGAATATGTTTTTCGTTTTTCATGGGTACAAGCTACATTTTTGAACTAATCGTCATGAAAATTTTTGTAGTTTATAGAAGATTAAATTGCCGAGGGCATATAGTTGAGATTTTTTCCAAAAAATGATGAATAACCGTCGGAAAAAAATCATTAAGTGTAGTTTCCAAAACGCTGAAGTTCAACCTGATTTTGTTAATTGAAAAACTAATTAAATCGAAAAAAATCGCAACTATTTGCCCTCGGCAATTTAATCTTCTATAAACTACAAAAATTTTCATGATTATCATTTCAAAAATATAGCTTGTACTCATGAAAAACGAAAAACATATTCAATAACCCCAGATCTAACGATTACCCTGTTTTTTTTAATTGAACTGATTAAATCGAAAAAAAGAAAACTATTTGCCCTCGGGACGTTCTTCAACTTCAATTAAAAAAAAAATCAAGTCTTTACGTCGTAAATTAGGGTACTTACTAGTTACTCGTGAAATAAAGAGACCACTTTTGAATGGAGGTTTACCACGATTCAAAAGGTGATACTGCCCCTTAAGTTTTTGTTTTTGTGATAAATCAAATAAACTTCTTGTTTGTGTTAGACCTCATCAGAATTTTATTTTGGGGATGCTGATTTGTCACCAAAAAATCAATTGGTGGGTATGTAATCCACCTGACCGTGACCCCCCCCTTTCTCGAGAGCTGGATCCGCCACTGATCACAGATCGACGAGCAATGATTATTTGTGGCAACATTTGAATTGAATCGACCCAGAAGTGTTTTGCTAACAACAAGATAGTGCTACACCTTGATTGATTTATTGAAAGAAAGATTTGGCGATAACATTATTTCGAGAAATATTCCAATCAATTGGCCTTCAAGATCATGCGACATAACTCCAATGTATTATTTTCTTTGGGGTTATGTCAGATCATTGGTTTATGCTGATAAACTAGAAACAATAGACGCTTTGGAAGCCAACATAACTCGTGTTATTGCTGAAATAAGGCCTGAATTACTCCAAAAAGTGATCCAAAATTGGTCTGGTCGAATGTGGTTCTTCAGACCTAGTCGTGGTGGACATATGCCGGAAATTATTTTCAAATCATAAATTTCATAAAATTATATTTCAAATAAAAATAAATTTGGCTTCAATCTTAATTTAAATGTGTTTTATTTCAATTTAAAGTTCTATCACTCAAAAAAAAACTGAACATTATAAAACGACATCAAATACTTCTGTTGAAAGAAGAAATTTTCTCCTAATCTTGTCGACAGAAAGGGCTGGAATTTGGAACATAAATGAAGTTCAATGAACTAATGGTAGACGTCTATTCTTGAGTGAAATTTTGTAAAGAAAACTAGAAATCATTCCTTGAAATTCCTAAGAAAATGAAGGGTACAGTATATTGTTGTTTACAGATCGCCTCAGTTTGTTTCCTGGCTATCGCCAAGGCAGCCCAACTGTCCGGAAATGAACAGATTCCAATCCTCAGCCAAAACCAAGAAGTGAACTACGATGGCTCCTTCAGATCATCCTACGAAACCGGCAACGGAATCGCAGCATCCGAGGAAGGAGTCCTGAAAAACGCTGGAAATTCTGAAACAGAAGCTGAAGAAATCCGCGGACAATACCAATACACAGCACCCGATGGTTCTCCAATTGTTCTCCAGTACATCGCCAACGAAAACGGATTCCAGCCTCAAGGATCCCATCTGCCCACACCTCCCCCAATCCCAGAAGCCATCCTCAGGTCTTTGGAGTTCAACGAGAGGAACCCTGACCCAGACGCGGGCAAATACCAATAGATTCTTCAGATAGGAGATGTACAGTCATCATAAATAATTTATTGATAGCACCTAGATCACCTAAATACCACTGTATTATAATTTCAAAAGAGTCCTTGTTGACTTTTTATGTACAGCCCCATCCCTGCATGCTATTGTGATGATTCATCTCGTCTAGAGGTGGATTCCTATGAATAAATGTTGAAATGTTTGAAAATTATATAAGTTTTTGTTTTCTTCCATCTATCCCAAATCAATCCTTTCTGAGCCGCATATCCATCTTGTTTGACATTTCTGTTGAGTAAGCATTGACAAATTATAATGGAAAGTCTCACGCCTCAACAACGTTCACAAATCGTTGAAATTTATTTTCAGAATCAGTGTTCTATTCGCCAAACTTTTAGAGCACTTCGTGAAATTTATGGTTTACATAATCGTCCAGCAGAGCAGCTTATTCGTCGAACTATCGATATATTTCGGAAAACATTTTCTCTACTCGATGCAACAACAATAACAAGACAAAGAACTGTACGTACTGAAAAACATATCGCTCCTGTAAGTGATAGTGTTAATTTAGATCCAGATTTGTCTATTCGTCGACGTTCACAATAAGTTGGACTCTGTGCATCCACCACATGGAAAATTTTGCGTAAAGGTCTTGGTCCACATCCATACAAGATCCCAGTGGCGCACCCAAGGGGAGGGGGGCTGCAGCCCCCCCCCAAAGATACCAACATTTTCAATTTTTCTCAGTTCACTGTCAACCGTCAAACATCATCAATGTTTTTTTGGTTGATTTTAAACTCTGTCATTTTTGAAGTATTCAATATTCACTTCCCCAATACATAATACACAAAAGGTTGTCTGAGTCTGGCCAGTACTCTGAAATGGGGTGGAGAGCTTCATCTTGCTGAAAATGCATTCTTGCAAATATCCGTACCTTCGAGTAATACAGGTAGATTATATTGGAGGAAATCTAAGTGAAGATCAGTGATCACCCGTAAGCCGTCTTATTGGCAGGACGTGTGGTCCAATCAATCGATTTATATAAACGCCACATCATTTGTACGGAGTACGGACATTGCAGGAATAATGCATTCTCAGCATGATGGAGATTCACCCCATTTCAGAGTAATGATCAGGCAATTTTTAGATCAGAACTTTCGAAATATGTGGATTGGCAGAGGTGGACCGCATGCCTGGCCTGTTGGATTACCAGATTTCAATCCTGTTGATTATTTCATTTGGGGTTATATGAAATGTTTAGTATATTCATCTGAAATAGAAATCAACGTATCGAAGTCGCTTGCAATAAAATACGTAATAATCCAGACATAATAAAAAAAGTATCAGACATATTTTGAAGAAGACAAGAATGTGTATTGAGCAAAATGGTGGTACTTTCGAGAACCTTCTGTAATTCACGTTAAGTTTTTATATTTCTTCATTTATTTATTCATCTTTGTTGACTTCAAACAAATTCTTCTCAATCAATAATGTTTTTCCGAAAATAACTTGAAATGATTCCTCAGAATACTATGGAATTCGAATGTGCCTTTAGTGAGACAAAAAAAAATTCAATTTGATCACAATGTACGATTTTTCTAAGAATAAGTGAGATTCCAATATTCAATTGGATCTTCCCCTGAAGCTTTCTTTGAGCAAAATGACGTGCGGGACAATGAAATCTACTGAACCTCATTGAAAATTTTCTGCTCTGTTCAAATATTTCAAATCCCAAAATTCTAATATACAGGGTATCGAATCTCAGCTTGGAAGAAGTCTCATATTTTTCAAATACGGATCTGGAATTTTTGGGAAATTCAAAAGCAAATCGATCGATATGTGGAAGTGGATCATACGTTCCAAAAATCAACCGACTATACCAGTTGGTTCAAAAATTATGAGAAATTTTAATTTTTGGTGAACACATAAACCATCCTCTATCTCGGTTATGGATTTGATTAGACCTATCATATATCGGTTTTTTGGACTCGCCTAGGATAGCTTTAGCTCAGGTTACGGTATGTTCATTTACCAATGAAACTCCCTGTATATAGCAAGAACAATTCTTCAGTTCAGTTCAGTTCAGCCCCCCCCCCCCCAATAACTAAATCCTGGATGCGCCACTGCAAGATCCAACTTGTTCAAGAATGAAAGCCACTTGACCATAATAAGCGTCGTTTGTTTGCTGATTGGGTCCAAGAACAGCTTGAAGTTGATCCACTTTTTTATCGAAAAATTGTGTTTAGTGATGAAGCTCATTTCTGGTTGAACGGCTACGTAAACAAGAAAAATTGCCATATATGGAGTGCAAGGGCGGATATAGATCTTTTTCATGGGAGGGGTAATAACGATCATCGGGGGGGTAATAACTATTGAAAACCATTAAATCAGGTATACAATGTATTTTTTTGTGCACCACCTTTTCCTTAGTGGTCGATGCTCAGGGGGGGGGTACCCCCTGTACCCCCCCCCGTAAATCCGCCCTTGATGGAGTGAAAACAGAAAACAATCCTCAAGAAGTTCTGCAGGTTCCATTGCATCCTGTATTGTGTGCTTTAAACGCTGGAGGCATCATCGGCCTATATTTCTTCAATGGTATCGACCCAGAAGTGTTTTGGTTCCATTCATGGTGTTGATGTCGTATACACGTTTTCGTAGTTTTGAATCAGAATTCCATCTGCAGTAAGATCAAAGGGAAGGCTTGTGAATCATCAAAAAAAGCCAAATATTTAATATTCATACAGATGAATTCATTTTCGGTCCACGAATTATGAAGAATATAAGGAGGAAGCTTATTCACTCCCATAGAAAAAGAATCATGCTCAAAAACGAATTACGATTTTGCCACGTTTATAAATGAATGTGGTTATTTTTGAAATGTCTCCACATTTATCCATATTAACAAAGTCACTACGATTCATTTAGCATTCATCATTGAGGACAGATTCTTCCATTTCTGATCATTTCAAGCAAAAAGAAATGCTCTTTTCGATATTGAGAAGGAAATGGAAGTTAATATAGTACCCAGTTTGCATATAATTCAGAAAATATATTTGTACACATAGATTCAAAATGAAATGAATTTAAAATCAAAATATATGAAGAATCAAAAATTCACTATCGACTTCACAAACTCACTTCTTTCATTGGGATTCAGATGATTATAACGTTACAAATTCTTCGCAATCGATTGAGAGAAATCGATAAACTTATTATTATTCTTCATCTTTCAACCAACCTATTTCTTTTCGAGTTTTTGCATTCGTATTTTATTATTTTTAGAATATTTTTTGTCAGGTTTCTGCTACTGTGTTCGATCATCTTTTCTTCCTTCCAATATTTTAATAGATTTTTCTCCGTTATTTTCCTTCTTCTTTCTTCATGAAATTATTTCAATATACAGGGTGTTTCAGAATAAGGGACCGTGAATTCGGGATCGTAATCCTCAGATGATTTTATGATATAAAGTTCCTATGGATTATAGGTCTCTGACGCACTGTTTCTGAGATACGGGGTGTTGAAATTTAAAAAAAAAATTGGTTTTATGAAATTATTTTCTATACCGTACACGATTTTTTTTTGCGTTTTGGTAGGTCATGAGTACGCATTAAGACACATTTTGTCCTATACAAAATGATGTTCAATTTTCACCAGTGGCGTCCGTACAGACTTCTGTCCGAATAAATTCGGTGAAAAAATTGGTACGCCAATGATTTTTCTCGAATTTTAAATTATTTTCGTAATTATCACATAATTTACAATGGTTGTTCTCTTGAGTTTTTTACCGGCGACGAATACTTTCTGAGAAAAAAAATAAAATTCTATTTCATCATGTGTTTTATTGCGTACTCATATCCTACCAAAATCGTGTACGGTGCCGAAAATAATTTCGAAAAACATTTTTTTTCATTTTCAACACCCCGTATCTCAGAAACAATGCGTCAGAGAGCCATAGTCCATAGGAACTTTATATCATAAAATCAACTGAAGATTAAGACCCCGTATTCACGGAAACTTATTATGAAAATGAGTACGCATTTAAACACATGAAAAAAATGGCTTTTTTTTTCTCAGAAAGTATTCGTCGCCGGTAAAAAACTCAAGAAACCATTCTTATTGTAAATTATGTGGTTATTACGAAAATAATTCAAAATTCGAGAAAAATCATTGGCGTACCAATTTTGTCACCGAATTTATTCAGACAGAAGTCTGTACGGACGCCACTGGTGAAAATTGAACATCATTTTTTATAGGACAAAATGTGTCTTAATGCGTACTCATGACCTACCAAAACGCAAAAAAAAATCGTGTACGGTATAGAAAATAATTTCATAAAACCAATTTTTTTTTTTAATTTCAACACCCCGTATCTCAGAAACAGTGCGTCAGGGACCTATAGTCCATAGGAACTTTATGTCATAAAATCATCTGAGGATTAAGTTCCCTAATTTACGGTCCCTTATTCTGAAACACCCTGTATGCGTACATGAATCCTCGAAATAAATAACAGTAGGTACTACTTAAGCCAATGAAATATTGACAAAACACCTCCACGACAGTCGACACATATCACAGTTAAAGAAGTACACTGGAGATCAACAATTCTTGGAGTTTTCAAGAAGATGATTCACTTTCCTCAGTATCAGTCCAAGAATCCTCCACATCGCTATCTTCTGATTGGGGACGTATTTTCAACTGATTTATCTTAGATAAAGATCTCCAGACTTTTATTACACCATCATCAGAAACACTGACCATCATCTCTGGGTCTTTCGGATTAAAGGCAGCTCCATTCGTTATATCTTTATGCTTGAGATTAGCAAGATGGATTCCGTAATGCCGATCCCAAAGGTGAAGATTCGGACCTTCTCCAGTGCTAGAACGGGCAGAAAAAGTCATTATATATACTGCTCCACAAGAGTTAGGGATATCGTATTCAATCGTTTTTAAAAGTATGTAATCTTCGAGAAAATCGCTGTAAAATCATTTAAAACTCAATAAAAACTTGAATCGATCCAATAAAAATCAGTTTGAGACATTTCGTCAATCTGGTCGCCTTTTTTCTGAAGTTTGGTTCTTTGCATATGGTTCATGAATGTTTTTATTTTGAAATGAAGTCAGTTTATCAACGGCTTCGATTTGAAACGAGTTTTCTGAAAATGCCAAGACGTAAATTAACAAATGCTGAGGCTAATAGGGCTATCGGAATGCTACAGGCTGGCCTAACTCAGGTTGTTGTAACGGAAAGATTCCAAGTCAGCCAAAGTGTGATTTCTCGGCTTTGGAATAGGTACAGGGAGACAGGTTCCGTGTTGGAAAGACCAAGGCTTGGTGGGCGACGAAAAACAACACCTGCTCAGGATCGTTTCATCACCGTTTCGGCGAGAAGAAACCCTACATCTAGTAGAATGCTACGGAATACTCTTCAAAATGCAGATGGGGTCCAAGTTTCCATCGAAACCATCAGACGACGTTTGAGAGAGGTGAATCTAGGTTCTAGACGTCCATCAACACGTGACCATAAGCGTCAAAGACTGGAATGGGCAAGGCAACATATCAATTGGAACGATCAATGGCGTAGGGTCCTTTTCACTGATGAATCCAGATATGGACGATTTTCAGATTCTCGAAGAATAAGGGTATGGACAATCCCACGCATACCCCGTCGCTATGTCCAAGAAGTCCATCCATTCCGAGGGGGTAGTGTTATGGTATGGGCCGGGATATGTTTCAACGGGCGCACAGATCTACATATTTATTCTGGGAATATGATCGCCTCACACTATAGGGAGCATGTCATTGACAATGTTGTGCCAAATTTTCACGCTGCTATTGGTGAAACTTTCCAATTTCTAGACGATAACACTAGACCGCACCGTGCAGCCATAGTTGAGAATGCGCACGAGGAGCTTGGTATTCCATATTTATCAATACCTCCGCACTTGCATAGAACATGCATGGGATATGCTCCAAAGAAGATTAGATAATCATCAACCTACCCCAGAATCCTTAAATGATCTGAGAGAGCTTCTGCCCCGTTTATGGAACAAAATTCCTCAAGAAATGTTCAACAACCTCGTGTATGCAAAGAAGATGTCAAGCTGTTATTGATGCCCGTGGAAGCCATACATTGTATTGATAGTCCTAAAATGCTTGAATTCTCTGGGAATAAAATTTCGTTATTTTACTCGATTTTTCTTAACCACCCTG
Organism: Adalia decempunctata; assembly: GCA_951802165.1. Classification (NCBI taxonomy): domain Eukaryota; kingdom Metazoa; phylum Arthropoda; class Insecta; order Coleoptera; family Coccinellidae; genus Adalia; species Adalia decempunctata. The sequence goes on along the minus strand of OX637696.1, from coordinate 21,927,174 downwards.
TATACGCTGCAGACCTACAGGCTAAAATCAATTTGCAACTTGAAATCATATTAATATAAATTTCCATCACAAAAATCTTATTTTAACTATATTTTTTTGCAATTTAAGTCACTATCCCTAACTCATGTGGGCAGTTTGTTTTGTTCGCCCTTTTTTATTATATTTCGTGAAAACATTTTAGGACCAACAACAAATTGAACAAAATTTAATAGGGGTCAAATTATGGTGTTCAATCATATCAGATCTAGTGAATTTTCTGTGAAATTGAAAATATTTTTTTAGAATTTTTGTGCCTCATTCCAATTGTTCATTTCGTTTTATTCCAAATGATTTGTATTGCTGAATATCAGTAAATGTTTTTATAAACATAATGCATAATATTATGATTTATGCAGAAATAACCCTGTACTCTCGGGAACGATGAAAAAGTTTGTGAAATCAGTTGAGATTCTGCAAAAGACGAAATATATTTTAGCTCATTCGTTGATTATGTTTTTGTCTCATTTTCTCAGAAGAAATTTTTCATTACATAGCCTAGTTATCCTCTTCCATATTTATCAACATTACCTAACTATATATTCATCTGTTACATCCATGTACACAAAATAGTAGTCCGCTTCAACAGTATAGGCAGTATTGTTCTCCGCACTTACACCAACAACTTCAAGAGTGGCCATGTCAATAACGTTCACAGATATATCTTTTTGCACCTTGGGTAAAGGATTAACAACGTCATGGAAATTATAAACCTCCCATTCTGGCCATCTTCGTATAGTTACATAAAGAAACCTAAAAGCAAAACATGCAAGAAAGTGCAAGTAAGTAACCAGCAAACAGCAAAATTTTAAAAATAGTCTATTCTGATTCTCCCAGGTCTATTACTGACATATCTTTCACTAACCTTTGATCAGGACTGAGACACATTCCTAATATATGCCCATGTAAATCTATCAAATGATCAGGGCTATCGAATCTTTCCGCGATTGAATCGACGTCATTTCCGTAAATATTTTCCACGCCACTGTCCATCAGTCTCTTTCTCTCATCCAGTAACATCTGACGTTCCTTCAACGAAGGTCCTGGATCTATGCGGTCAGGAAATTTGAAAGATCTTATCCTTTTCATTCCTGCAACAGCAATACTTCAAGGCGGTGATTCTATGGAAAAATATTGGGCGTTTTTTATGCGGGGTGTTTCTGAATCGATTCGAAAGATTTTAAAGAGTTATTCCTTGTTCAAAATAAATGGTACCTAGTTTGTTATACAAGGATGTCCCACTAGTGCCGCAGCGGACGATATACGCGTAACGGTCTGAGTTTGGCAGAATTTTTTGATGCAGACTTGATATACTCCAAGAGGAGCACAACCTAAAAATATTTTCGAATATATCGGGTGGCCCACAAAAGAGGAATAGAAGGTGACTTTGTTTTTCTAATGGGACACCCTATATTCAATAGTGTTTTTCAATTCTATAAAACTTCCTGCATGCTTTCGAATACTTTTCAATTCTTTTTATTCGACAGTTTTCGAAATATTGGCCATTTTGACAAACAAAATGATTGTCAGAATTTCCTTAGTTTGTTTTTACAATTGTTGAATTAGGATCATAGTTAGGATAGGAAAAGAAAGCGAGTTGACATTATTGTGACAAGGTTGAATAAAAGATTGAAAGGACGTCCGACTTTTTTATTTGAAAAATACTAGTTCAGCAGATCTTTGACCAGGAACTGAACATTTGGTGACCCCGACGTGATCATGAGCCGTGAAGAAAAACAGAGACCTCAAAGAAGTGGAGCTGGAATAAATAGGAGTTCATCTCAAGACTTCGTTTGGCCTGACAAGTTTGGAAGGAAAGAGAACTTGGGGCATGACAATGAAACGATGTTGGGAAAGGAACCTTCAGTTGGGAATTTCAGACTTCAAGACAATAGTGAGGTAAACAGAGGCGTAGAGGATCGAGAAGAAAACTGTCGCATGTCAGTAAATTGGTAACGAGAAAAAGTCCCAGAACGGCAAGTATTAATAAGGCCAAGAAAAAACTTGCTCTGGAGGATGAATTGAAAAAACTAGAATTAGAGATGAAGAAGCAGGAAATTCAGTATGCCCTAAAACTATTGCAATTGGAAAGTGAATATAGACAAGAAGAAATTGAATCGGGAGCTGAAGTGGAAGAATCAGTAGAAGAAGAGAGTGCTAAACATTATGAGCAATATTATGACAACCATAAGATACGTCAATGGGCTCGACAAAGGTCTGGAGAAGTTGATAAACCTGAAGGTGAACAGACAAAACCCATTAAAGAAGAGACAACTGACTCAAGAATCAAGATGCTATGTGAGACAATCCATGAGGATACTGAAGATGATCAAACATGCCTAGAAGAATTTCAAGAATGTCTAGAAGAGTACCAAGAATGTTTGGAAGTAATTCACATCGGCGTTGACGATGACACCTCTTTCAGCATATCATCGTGTACCTCGAGATCAGAAGACATGGAACAATATAACAATGCTCAAAACAAAACATTATGGAAGCACATCAATAACGACGTCATAAATATTAAAAGCGACAGTATTGATGATAGTGATTTAGATGCAAGTTATAAGAGTACAAATAACACAAAATATTTAAGATCTTTGAAAATTAATGATGAAGATTCAGTTCTATCTGATCAGCAAAAAAAAGGAAATATTTTGAATAAAGTCGACAGCCAAAATACGCAAAGCGATAAAATCTCATCTGAAAAAAAAGGGTATCAAACTTGTATTGATGAGTCTCTGTCAGAAGATATAAAAGAAAAATATACCGATCGCCATAATATCAATAATATATTTGATTCGAAATATACCGGGATGGTCCAACGAGATCCTCCGAGAGATCTCGATCAAACTTCCACTAATGATGAACCAATGTATTTGAACCATTCTGGATCCAATGTGATAGAATCTGAATTATTCAAAGTATCAGATTCAGATCAAAGAGAGAACTGTGAACTGAAAAGTTACGACAATGATCTGAAAAGTAAGGGTAGTGATGAATTTTTCTTAGTTGATTACTCTCGACAAAGAAAACTAACAGAAAATATTTCCAAGATGGGTTTAAATGAAACTGACCACACAGAGATGTTGACAGAAAACCCAATAGCATACACGAAGTGTCTGAAGGAGTACCACTATGATATACAAGATTGTATAAAAGCCTTCATGGACAAAATGGGGAAAGAGGAAAAGTTTGATGACAACAATTTCAATAATATAATTTTGCCTTTTGAGTGCAGGTCAGCTCCGAATGTTATGGATCGATCATTCGTCATGATAATTTATGATCCTGGACCTGAAAAATATAGAAGGCGATCGATCAGCTTTGAAACTGTTCATGAATAATAAGAAATGCAGAGGAATTATTAAATCTAGTGCGAGTGGTTGACGCCAAAACCAATTATGGCAAATTTAGGCGATCTGTTCACAAAATTTGTAGATTGGTAATTGAGAACTGATTATTTTTGGCTTGGGAGAATGTCAGAATTTCCTTAGTTTGTTTTTACAATTGTTGAATTAGGATCATAGTTAGGATAGGAAAAGAAAGCGAGTTGACATTATTGTGACAAGGTTGAATAAAAGATTGAAAGGACGTCCGACTTTTTTACTGAAAAATACTAGTTCAGCAGATCTTTGACCAGGAACTGAACAATGATCATATTTCACGAACCCTTGCACATACCAATAACAGCTTTATATGGATTGGAAGACAAGACTTCAAAGTATCCTAGCCAGCTATAATAAAGCATCTCCAACATATGGAGTGTCCACAAAAAGACTATGAACATGACGAATTCCAAATCGATTTTTCTTCATTTTTTCAAATGCAATGCATATAATTTGTAATCACCATTCATTCTACTCCATTTTTTTTTCAAATGCATGATATGTATATTTTCAACAGAATAGAAGTTTTAAGAGCTTTTTCGAAATGTTTGTCTAAAATTCACATATACCTTCGAATTCAAATAGCAGATTTGTCTAGGATACTTTGAATTCTCATCTTTCAATCCATATAAAGCTGTTATTGGAATGTGAAATATAATTGGAAAACATAGCCTCTACAAGTATCATTTTTTTGTCAAAATGGCCAATATTTCGAAAACTGTCGATGGGTTCAAAGATGGCGGGAAAATGAAATTTAAAGAAAAACTTACGCAACGACTTGGAAAGAATTAAATTCGGATAGCCTGATTTAGTTAGAAACTTTTTCATCTCTTGTATTTTTCTCCTAAAATGTACCGTATTGAAATAAAAAAAATAAATGTAAATCATTACTTCTTGTCGGGAAATAAGGGCAACTTATTTTAGAACTGATTTAGTGATTTACATTTTATTTTTTCATTTCAAAACGGTACCAAAGAATAAATATTATTCACCTATTTCATGTGGTATATGTGTATTACTTCCAGTGACAAATATCAAGTATTTATCATCTATGTCCAATGCTTCTTCCGATATAGAAGAAGTTCCAGATATGCTTTCATCTTCGAACTCAAGGTCACTACTGATCATTTGGTAATCATCAACATTGAATAAGACATTATTTTCATACTCTCTATAGCGTTTATTATAGTGAAGAATAGGTTCGTAAAATGGTCCTCCTTCTTTTTGGTTTGATTTGAAGCTGAAAAATTGAGACATAATAATGTTACACAGGGTGGCTTATACAGTGTGACAAGAAAAACCTCTTTTTCATTTAACTTTATAAAACAGAAGAAATTGAACAAAACAACAACAAATAATAATAGCTTGAACATTTGTTAATAACATATTTAAGCCGTTTCGAAGTGGCTTCCTTTGGCGGCGATACACAGCTTCAGACGCTTCTTGAAATTTTCGGCAATGGGCCGCAGCTCCTCGGGCGTTAATCGGTTCCATTCCCAGCGCAGAGATTGCTTCAGCGACTCCAAATTTTTGTGTTTTTTAGCACAAGCCCTGTGCTCCAAAATCGACCACACGCTGTAGTCCATTGGGTTGAGATCCGGTGAGTATGGCGGCCATTCTGCAGATGAGATGAAACAAGGAAAATGGGTCTTACACCATTCTTGCGTCATTTTCGCTCTGTGAGCCGGAGCGGAGTCTGTTGAAAGGTCCAATGCGTATCGCCGAAGTGCTGCTTGGCCCACGGAAGTACTACGGCCTCGAGGATGTCGCAGCGGTAGACTTCTTGATTGATTTTGACCCTTTGATCCACGAAAACTAAAGGAGTTTTACCACTGCCGCAAATTCCGCCCCAGACCATGACGGATTGCGGATTTTGACGGTGTTCGACGATGTCCGATGTACCGGGAGCCTCTACGGACCAGACTCTGATGTCGTTTTGGTGGTTGTGGGATTGTTCTATGGTGAAAAGCTTCTCGTCTGTGAAGAGAATTCGCTCCCATTGCTGACCGGCGGCGAGACGAAGGAGTTGGCGGCACCTCTGGAGTCGTACGCGCTTGTTTTCCTCCGTGAGGAGTTGAACTTTTTGGAGCTTGTATCGCTTGAGGTTGAGCTCCTTTTTGGCAATTTGACGGACTGATTCGCGGTTGATACCGGTCTCACAGGCTATTTTCCTCATGGAAACCCTCGGAGTTCGATTGACTCGCTTCTTGACGATGTTGCGATTGCTAGGTGTATTCACAGTGCGTTTTCTACCACTTCTTGGACGACGACCATCATGGCCAAGCTCCTTGAAACGACGAATTGCATCGGACACGGTTTGTCGAGGCACATTGAGCAAACGAACAATTTCGCATTGACGCCTACCTTGACGAAACGGCTCCAAAATAGCACTACGTTAGTTTGACATTTTAAAACTGTGTGAAATGAAATTATATCAAACTGAAAATTCACATATTAGTACAGGAAAGTGTAGAGAAACCAAGAGAATAAAAATTATTTGGCTGCGCTGAAATACTTTTGTTTCAGACCACAGCAAAATTTGTCCGAAGTTTTTCTTGTCACCTTGTAATTCTCTATTACCCAGGTGGATGTTGTCATTTGAAGAAAAACACCCACCTGAGAGACAAAACTCATTTGTAGTTTCAATTCACTCACCTAGATTTATCGAAATGATTCTCAGTATTTTCCGAATCTAGATCGTCCAGTACAACGTCCCTAAAACATTTCGCTACCAAAAGAGATGTGATAGTACTTTGATTGGTATTATAAAATTTGAATAATCCATGGGTCACTGGAATGTGTTCTGAAGACGTTTCTTGGGAAGCTCTGTTGATATAAATGAGGGATGATGTGTCGAAACCTCCCAACCAAAATCTGTTTCCAGATAGTAGAAAAGAATCGTTGTACCATGTGCCGAAAAGAGAATACGGGGTATTGTCCACTCTACATTTCATTTTTAGTAGACCAGACTCTCCAGCTAGGAAATCTATAAGGTAAATTGCATAATGCAGGAAAAAATAGCACCACAAGAATTTCGAATGTTGGAAAACTCAAACTTCGAAAGATTAATTCAAAAAGTTCGCAAAATAATATACAGGGTGTTTGGACGGTGAGTACCTAACCATAGGTAAATGGTGGATAGGTGATGCTCTTGGCTACTTGTTGCGCCTAATAAAATAACATTTTGCCCAAAGTTCAAAGTGTTATAATTTTTTTGCCATTTTTCTAGAAATTTCCCATTTTTCTCATCAAAATCTTGAATTTTCTTAAATTTAATGATCGATGTGCCTATACAATTATTTATTTTTTTAGTCTAATCTTGTCTTATTCAGGTTGAATCATAATTTCATACAAACGTCTTCAAAAAACCTGACAGCGTCGTATCAAAATGAAAAAAAATTATGTGTCCACTTTACAAAGTGAAATAAAAAAAATACATAGTGTGGGGTTTTAAAATGGTTTCAAAAACTTCTCTAGTTAATACTCTTTGCAATGGTATGTAACATGTACCATTAATAATCAGATAACTCAACAAAAAACCGTTTTGTCTTCAAGGATGCCTTAAAAGAGCGACGACAAAACTATTCCATTGAGCTGTGTTAATAATTATTCTAACATAGCTTTTTGTTGAGTTATCTGATTATTCATGGTACATGTTACATACCATTGCAAAGAATATTAACTAGAGAAGTTTTTAAAACCATTTTAAGACCCAACACTATGTAATTTTTTTTATTTCACTTCGTAAAGTGGACACAACATTTTTTTTTCATTTTGATGTTTGATACGACGCTGTCAGGTTTTTTGAAGACGTTTGTATGAAATTATGATTCAATCTGAATAAGACAAGACTAAACTAAAAAATAAATCATTTTATAGGCACCTCGAACATTAAATTTTAAAACATTCAGGATTTTAATGAGAAAAATGGGAAATTTCTAGAAAAATGGCAAAAAAATTTGAATTTTGGACAAAATGTTATTTTATTAGGCGCAACAAGTAGACAAGAGCATCACCTATCCACCATTTACCTATGGCTACTCACCCTCCAAACACCCTGTATAAGATAGCGTATATATCTGTAATTCCAAAATATGTATAAGTGAATCGTTAAAAAAGAATAAAACTTGACCCAACTACTGAAGAATGTATGATTTCACATTCAATTTTCTTAATTTCCTCAGAAAATATTGCCTACGAATAAATGTATTCAAATAATCAGAAAGAGTAAACACCAGAATACATCACAGAATCACCTTCGACATGAAAAACAATTATTTCTCCTGCGGTACTCGTTTCTGGGCCCATAACCAGTCCAGAAACTAATAGCAAAGAATCAGACTCATTAAATTCGCTGTAATGTGCACACCTCCAATTAAAAATGGACATGTCTAGAGAATCCTTCAATTTGGCAGGATAAGAGGACTTCCAAATCTGAAATTGATTGACAGAAATTACTCACCTCAACAGTTAAATAGCGTATAGTCTTTTCAAATTTATTTAAATTATTTTATTCAATTTTGATTTTTTTTAAGATAAAACTTGAATATCGAAGAGTCACCTTAGAGAAATTCATTAAATTTTTCCAGAGTGTTTAGTTTAATAATGTTTCACCCTCTTACCATGATCAAACAGTCCCTGGAACAGGTAACAAAATATCTACCATTATGAGAAAACGTAATGTGCAGTACTTGATCGAAATGTTCCCTTATAACCTCAGTTTCAATAACAGGAATATTATATTTTAATCTCTTGAACTCTTGGTACCATGATAAACCTAAAAAAATTACCATCCATTGAAAACATCCCAAGAAAACGTGGAAAAGAAAATGAGTTTTTCATTTGGTTTCTATCCGATCAGTCATTTCTCTATGTGTAAGGACAGATTATGAAAAAAATGTGTATAGGTGGTCAAATGCAGAATAAAAATTGTCTGCCTCTCAGAGAGGATCTGTTTCTAATGCAAATACAGGGTGACCCACAAAAATCAGACCAGCTGGATCTTCCGTAAATTTGTCCGGAAAACACCGAAACAGATCAATTTTACACAGGGTGTCACATTGAGAAGATAATAGATATTTTCTAGTAGAAAAACCAATATATCAATTTTGTTCTTGTGGGGACATTTTCACATATAAATCGTCATCAAATCAATTCATCCCTCTGTGCGACAACCCTAAACCTCGTGCGAAGTGTTGTTGAAAACGTTATTGTTTTCGTGTGTTCATATTTCTCGTTTTTGAGACATTCAACTTTTTTGGATTCATGACCAAAAGCAAGAATTTCATCCTAATATTCCGGATAAAATAGATCGGCTATCATCAATACATCACACATTGACACATTGGCAAAGAGGAGTCTTTGAATGATGTTTATTATAATACCTACTTATACAAGTATTATAACTAGCAAGAATGGCTATATTTATATGTCTACAAACACGTTACTCAATTCCTTATATTTACCTCTATTATTAATTGTATGATCTATCGGATAGTGAGAGAAAAAAAGTTTTTTCCACAATCTCTCGTCTCTGCTAACCTCAAACCAGTTGCGACAAACACTGCCAAGCGTCACGACTTCTTGGTAATCGAAATATCGAAAAATTTCGTAACACACTGTATAGGGTAAACATTCCCAGCCCATATCGGTTTATGAACCCAGTGAAATGGGTAATGTTGTTATTTTCTTGTTATGCTTTGAAATTCACGGAATGAAGCTTATTTTAAGAAGCGCTAATCAACCCTGACTTCTAAATGAAACCTATTTATATCTTTGTCGTTTAGAATCGTGGAAAACAGAGGCGTTTCAGCAAGAAAAAATGTATATTTCGTTATCAATAGTTTCAACGTATAGAGAATTGCAAAAGGGGATATTTTGAATTAGTAAAAATTAGCGAAAAATGCATTTTATTATGCGTTGTCCAAAAAAACTGTAATAATTTGAAGGCGTTTACTAATGAAGATGTACACTGCGCAAAAAAATTAACGCACATTCTGAAAATCTCAATTTTAATGAAAGTTAACTCTACATTGACTTTATAACTCATTTTTTATGTTCTCTCGGGAAGGTTTTGAACGAAACAAGGCACATTAAATGGAAGAAAATTTCAGGATTTCACCGAATCTTATGTGAAAGAAGAGAAATGAACAATTTTCAGAATACTGAAATGCTGATAAGTGATTTAATACTTGGTATTTCCACCCCTTGCGTTAATTACAGCTCGGCAACGACGGTTCATACTCAAAATGAGTGATCTTAAAATGTTCTGATCTAATCCTTCCCAGATTTCTCCGAGTTGGATTCCTAAGTCATTAAGAGTAGCTGGATGATTTTCTGAACTTCTCAGCCTTCTATTGAGGTTGTCCCAAACCTGCTCAATCGAATTGAGATCTGGACTTCTTGCTGGCCATTCCATTCGAGAGACTTCAACCTCTTCAGGGTACTCCTGAACGATGCGCGCACGATGGGGTCTGGCCTTATCGTCCATAAAAATGAAATTTTCACCAATGTATGGGGCAAATGGCACTACATGCTCTTCAAGAATGTTCTTTATATATACTTATCAGCATTCATATCAGCATTCATAGCTCCATTATCAACGACCACTAGGTCTGTGCGAGCAGTCAAAGATATTCCACCCCATACCATAACCGATCCTCCCCCGAAACCAGTAGTATTCAGAAAATTGCACTGAGCATATCTTTCATGTGGACGCCTGTATACAAGGGAACGTCGATCACAATGGTAGAGGCAGAATCTAGACTCATCTGTCAATCTGTGAAGAGAACTCTTTCCCAATCGGCCTCTTCCCAATGGATATGCTCTCTCGCAAAATCCAAACGCGCCCTTCGATGGGCTGGGGTATGAGCTGGGCCTCTTGTCGCGACACGAGGCCTTAAATCATATTCTCTGAGGCGATTTCTTATTGTCTGAGTGCTAATTTGCACCTCATGAGTTTGCTCAAGCTGATTTTGAAGGAGGCGAGCGGTTGCAAACCGTTGTCTCAACGAAGAAACTCTCAAGTAACGTTCTTGAATGGCAGTTGTTACCTGTGGTCTACCCTGTCCTGGTCTTCGGACATTCATACCTATCTCCCTGAATCGCTGCAACATTCTGGACACACTTGTATGGGAAACTCCAAACCTTTCTGCAATTCTTGTGTATGTCCACCCTTCTTCTCGCAAAACTACCGCTTGGGCACATTCCTCTTGGGTCAAATTGCGTGTTTCGCGTTGCATAGCGATCGAGTGTAGAAAATCAAACGAAAGAAAAACTATTGATCACTAGAATTGATCGAGAACAACTGATTTTAGATTGGAGCCAATACAATCAAAATCTGATAATATCATCTTTTTTTATTCCTGCTGGGAGAAAACATCTGTATTGAAGAGAAACGTTGAAAGTGGTTAGTGGATAACATATGCATGCATAATTCTGATAAAAATAATTATCATTGAGAACACCTTCAGTTGTAGGATAAATTTGAGATTTCCATAATGTGCGTTAATATTTTTGCGCAGTGTACCTATAATGCATTGCATAATCCTTGATTGCATTATAACTGCTACCATTGTTTAAGGATGCTGCTACCTAAACTCGAATAAAACAGCGAACATTTCCATGGCTTGTAAAGGACAAATCAATAACAGACTCCAGCCAAAAAATATGAAAGAAAATGAGACGGTTCATCAAGAGATCTTCAAATTATGTTTGTCACTACATTCAATGTTTTTTCTCCACAGTTTCAAGAATAACGATGCCTTGTCTGCTTTGCTTCATGATTCTTTTCATTTTCCTGATGATTTACTACATACTTCTGAAGAAACTGTAACATTACGATGCGACAAAAGAAATGACATAAAATTGAAAGTCACTTTCTATCAAAATTCCAGTAAATATCCAGACTCAAAACTGCAAATCATGTGTGACGATACTTGTGGATGGGGATTCCTCATTTTCATAGTTGGTCTATTAATGGGCATATATTTCCTACACACGCTGAAGATAGTTTCGAGAGTATGTTGATGGAAGTATTCAAAATGACAACCAGAACTACAGAAATGCTCATGATATTTTATTTCTCGACTTGTCAGCAAGCAAAGACCAGAATTGCATTTGTTATAACAGTATTTTGTATCAATATAACTCTAAAAGTTTTCTAATTTGATTTTTCATTTATGACGATGTTATAACATCCTCTTTGCAATATATTGCAAAGAGGAAAGTCTTTGGCGATAGCGAAAGATCCTAAGGAGATCATTCGATTCTTGAAGATGGTAGATGATTTCCCCTGGGATTTATTCAGTAGGGTATAGGTCCTAGATACCCACGAGGTAATGGCCAAGGCTCCTAAAGATGTCGGTCTTATCAATGAATGAATACGGTAGACTAGAGAACAAAAGATCGATGTGGTCGCAGTTCCCGGAAGGCTAACTGAGCTATAACGACCCCAGTTCAAATAATAATACCTAGAATAAGAAAATTATTCTCGAAATTACATTTATAGGTTACAATCTGGCAGAGTTCCGCTGAAGTTTCTGTATCAAAGACTGTTCCTCTTTGGTATCAGGAAGCGGTTCATACCCCTTCAAACTGTTTCCAAAACTAAAATTACCAATTTGAATCTCTCGTAATCAGTTGATCCTTTTCTTCTTCTTGTGTGGTGCCTTTCGTTGGACGAACGTAGGCCTTATGGGCCTTATGGCCCATTGTTCATACCGCATTTGTGCACAGACCTGTCTGTGATTTGTGTAATACTGTAGACTCAGACCCGAAGGCACGCTGACAAAAATGCCGCGAACAAGGAGGAGTCCCTCTCACCATAGAGATGGAATATGTAGGGTTCCCTAGGTGTGTTAACCTCAGTGTAGATAAGTTGCTGCACGTGAACAGTATATGCTCCGTCGTTTCATACGCGTTTTTGCACCAACGGCACAGGGAACACTCAGTTAGACCCATTCTTTTTAAATGTTTGTTAAACAGATGACCAGTTAGAGCACCAGTCACCAGAGACAATTGCTTCCTCTCGAGAATCAAGAGCTTTTTGACCTCCGGCTTCGTAGGAGTTGATAGAAGACGTAAAAGTGATTTCGCGGAAAAAACTAAAACCCATTTGTGAAAATGCGTTGAAGGAACTTTGAAGCGATCACATAACTTCGGATGAACAATATAGCTTGCGAGTTTGACTGATTTTTCTGCCACTGTAGTATACTATACAGGTTCGGAAATATATGATGGAAACATAGCCAATTCAGCGTTGAACCAGGCCCGGATCTAGGGGGGGGAAGCGGGGCGCTTGCCCTGGGCGCCAGCTTGAGGGGGCGCCAAAAACAACCAGAGGTTAAAGAAATTTTACTGTTGATTTTCTCGGAAAAAATTATTATTATTAAACATGACCCGACTAGTGCCATCTAGAACACCTAAAAAAGGACAAACATCCTAGCTTTCCAAAACTATACGAAATGAAATTATCGATGGCCACCAAAGTTCGGAATAACATTATTAATGAGATCAAGGAGGCCAACAACTTCACTATTATGTTCGACTGCACCCCAGATGTATCTCACACAGAACAAATGGGCCAGGTTATACGATATTTAAAAATATGGATATGAAATGAAGGAAAGTTTCATTGACTTCCTAGAGATTGACGGAAAGACTGGAGAATAATCTCACAGCGAATTCTAGATAAACTGCAAATGTCGTGACTCGTGGGCAATCCTACGACAACGGATCTAATATGGCTGGCATACATAAAGGAGTCCAATCCAGAATTCTACAGATGAACGAGCTGGCAGTATTAGTTCCATGCCTAGCACACTCTTTGGATCTTGTGGGTATCCATTCGGCTTCATCATGTTCAGAAGCAGTAGATTTATTTGGTGTTGTAGAAAAACTGTATTCTTTTTTTGTTGATTCATCCACATGATGGACAATTATGAAAATGTGCACGAAAATAAATTTAAAAGAAAGTAGCCAACCAAGATAGTCAGCTGAACATCAAGCTGTTAATGCCTTGCTCCTTTCTCAATAATTTACCGGGAGTTGTGAAGGCTCTGGAAGAAATCAAGGAATCCTCACAAGCCGCAGAATCCAAGAATGGAGCTGGGCAGTTACTTCATGCTGAGATGGATTTTAGATCCTGAACCTAACAATTTGCAATCATATTCTGCGGATCAATAGGGTCAACGTGGACATTCATAAAGATGATATAATTATTTTACGTTCATTATCATTGTTGCAAGGTCTTGTGAAGATCTTGCAAGGAATGAGAGAAAAACCTATTGAAAACTGGATCTCGGAAGCTACACTTCTTTCTGAAGAATTTGATGTGGAGCTAGATCTAGTTGGTTTATTCTCGAAAGAAGTAAAGATTGTATTCGGCAGATTATTGTCAGAAATTAGAAAAAATATTAGAAAGCGCAGAGCGTAAGCATACGAATTTCGCTTTCCTCAATGGCCATGCTCTTCTAAACACGCAAAAATAGGATCTGCAGAAAGATGGGACCCTTTTAGCGCAAAAATATTCAAGAGACTTGAATGCGGCTGATTTCTGTCAGGAACTAGTGGTTTTCAAAGAGCTGGTTCCTGAAATTAGTGAAATATCGACTTCATTAGACCCGCTACAAATTCAGTTTCAGCAGATTGAAAATAATAAAAAATTATTTGCGTTCCTCAATGAGTCAGGAACGTCTTTCTGGTCTCTCGATCTTAGCTATGCAAAACAAAACTGTTTCCGAAACAAATTTCGAGGAGCTGATAGAAGCGTTCGCGGAAAAAAATCGCGCCGCGTGAAGGTGTGAAGAAAAAGAATCTAGTTTCTTTCCTTGTCATATTTTTCTTATTTTCATTATTTATGTTTATTATTCATTTGTATCATTTATTTTTGGCTATTTTTTAATAATTCATATATTACACAAATGGGAGGGGCGCCATAATGAATTGTTGCCCCGGTCAGATCCGGGCCTGCGTTGAACGAGTGGATAAATATTGTCTAAACTCTAGTGGACCAGTAAAATAATCAAAACCCTCTGCGCGAATTGACTACGAATAAATACATGACTGACCTCACTTAATTGCATAGGAACTGCATCGAGACTCGAGAAAGCTGAAAGCCCGCCCCTCTCCAGTCTGCTATGCCATTGAGTCAGGTCATTCATTTATTCGTAGTAACATCGCGCAGAGGGTTTTGATTACTTCACTGGTCCACTAGACAATATTCATCCACTCGTTTAACTCTGTATTGGCTATGTTTCCAACTTATATTTCCGAACCTGTATGTACATTATGATGCTTAAATTTTTGTCTTCTCTGAAATGAACTGAATGAACTGAAATAATAAAACATTGTTTAAGAATTTGCATTGTTTTTATAGATTGTGCTGTATTCAGTATAATTTATGTCATTCGGATACATCCAAGAAATTATGTAATGGGAAATATATCAAACTCATTTACGTTCACAGGATTTATGGAATTCTGAAGTAGATGTACAAAAATATTGTTAATATTAATTACATCATTTGAGTGAACTAAACAATAAATAATTCACAATAAGTGGAATGACATTCACAACAGGCTTCGTAACTTCAACCGAAAAAACCCATTCAACTTATGGTCCATATTCCATGTAGAATAGATCTATCCTTCCCCACACACCCATAAACATATTCTATCCACCAGATATGAGAAAAAGAAGTCAGCGAAGAGGACTTGAAGAAGGATAATTCGAAACTGTAAAAATTTAACATATAAGTAATATAAAAATTCATTAACTTCTAATAAATACTCACATCTGGAGGAAAATCTATTATTTCGAACTGAGCAGATAATTCAGGTAAAATGCCAAGGGTCAGAGCTAGTACAACACCTCCGGAACCTAGAATACTGTAGAGAAGAGCCTTATTTTGTCCTATACTCTCCATGTAAGGATTTCCCTGAAGGTGAAAGAAGTTATTGTTTTATTCTTGTTCTTCCTGAAAATCGTAAATATTTACCCTATAATTTATAGCAAAAGTAGC
Organism: Adalia decempunctata; assembly: GCA_951802165.1. Classification (NCBI taxonomy): domain Eukaryota; kingdom Metazoa; phylum Arthropoda; class Insecta; order Coleoptera; family Coccinellidae; genus Adalia; species Adalia decempunctata. The sequence goes on along the minus strand of OX637696.1, from coordinate 21,911,727 downwards.
TATCTGCAGTGCCATCGAGATTATATAGACAGTACTATTCACAATATTTGGTACAAACAATTCATCTTTCTCCTCTTCAGTCATTTTCTTCATTTCTTCTGTTTCCTCAACTCTAAAAAAATTAACACATTAATTTATGCATAAGAAATTGAAAGTAGAGCTTACATTGGTGCTTTCAGTTTTGCCTGTTGTACCAAATAAATCAAACACAAAAAATGAACTGAAAACTGCAGCAAAACTGTCAAAATTGTGTAAAGATTAAAAATGTTTGGTAATGGTCTTTGCTTCGATAAAGTTTTCAAAGGCTTTGATCTTGAAATGAACAGAAAACAAGCTGCTAACAATAACCCTTGCAATGTAGCTTGCATATCCCTGAGTTTTATACCGTCTAGATATAATACTGATTGAGTGTAGGCCAGAATTAGTGCATTAAGAGCCAGTATTTTAAACATTTGTAAGGTTGTGACCAAGGTGCACCTTCCCTGCTTGATGATATGACACACTGAAACAAAAGTCATCTAAAATATAATAACCACATAATGTGAAATCACAGGACAAGGATCAAGATTTTTTTCTCAAAAATTATTCGAATGCATTATTAAGATCTGTCAGGTAGTTATTGAAAAAAATTATAAACTCACCACACATAATTGATGACAATCTACTTGTGAACGGAGAAGCAATACTAGCATCACCTAATTTAACAATTTGTGGTCCATCTTGTTCTTCCATTTCTTTCAACATTCGGTTAATATTTTGTTGCAATTTCTCTTTTTGTTCTTCTCTTTTTGAAAGTCTATTTCTCACAGTCAAATGAGAATTTTCTTTCGGCTTCTTTTCTTTTTCTCTGATTTCTTTCAAATCAGGCATTCTTTCTGGAGCATTAGACAGTATAGCCACCCCACAATCTGCATGTTTCAAAGCACCAACATCATTTGTTCCATCTCCACACATGAGTGTCATATAACCTAAGTTTTTCAATCCAACGACGACAAATTCTTTTTGTTTTGGAGCAAATCTAGCGAATACAGTGACATGCGGCAAAATCAATTTTAGGAATGCTGGGAAATTATTGTTCAAATAAGTCAAACCATCTCCTGTTATACAAAGATCATAATTTCTTGTTAACGTTTTATAATCATGCTCCAAAGGAAATTTCGCGTCTTGATCTATGGATTCCCATTCCCAGTCAGAATTCTTCAAAAGATTCAAGATGGGCTTATTAGTAAATTTCAATTCTTTCGATACATGACAAGCGGTCAGTGGATTATCACCGGTAATCATCACAACTCTATGAGAAGCATTTTGAAGTTCTTTTATTACAGCTTTAGAATCAGTCTTCAAGGGGCAGGATATTATAACAAAGCCAGCAAATACCAAGTCTTTTTCCACGTCGTCTCTACTGATTTCTCTGAGTTCTTGTGATGACATTTTTCCTAGCTCTTTGGTACCCAAAGCAAGAACTCTTGCACCTCTCCGAGAGAGCTCAAGATAAACCTCATCATATTTTTCGGGAATCGACTTAAACATAGCTCTTAATGTTTCAGGAGCTCCTTTCACACTGGAGATATAACTAGTTTCAGTGGAGCCAGTAGGGGTGTATCCAGCAATTACTGAAATGGAAACATTGTTTCGTACCTACTATGGCTAAAAAACTTTGAAGACAAGCTTTAAAAAAATATAAAACTAACGTCAGCTAAAATATTCAAGGAGAAATAGAATACTCACCAGACATTCTTTTCAAACTTGAAGAAAAGTGAAATCTAGTGAATATTTTCAGAACTGCATTTTTTCCTTTCCTCGGAATGACTACATCTGATTTAGTCAAATTCCAATCTATAGCCAATAGAGTTGCCTTTTCTAGAGGATCTCCAACCATTCCGTCATCAAGCTGTGCCAAGGAATGACAAGATGCCAAAACCTGTATTGTATCACTGGGGGCATCACTCAAGGCAGTAACAGAAGAATCTTTTTCTGCTAGAGCCACACCTTCAACGATTAGATCATCACTAGTCAAAGTTCCAGTTTTGTCAAAACAGCAGATGTCAATTTTTCCAGCAAAGGGAATTCTGAATGGTTCTGTACAAAATACTCCAAGTTTTGATAATGCTAGAAGTGAAGTATTAACTGCCAGAGATAATTCAATTGGAAGTTCTGGAGGAATTACAGATGTCAGAATGAGAGTACACTCCAAGAACAACTTGTATCTGTTTCTTTCTGGATCCTCTACTCCTTTTTGCCACACATACCAAGCTGCAGCCACAGCAAAAATTAATAAGAACATTATGAAACCAAAAGTTTCTACATTATTAGCAGTAACTCTCTTAACTCCAAATAAAATTGTTCTCAACAACTTTCCTTGGGAAGTATTGAACCCAGTTCTCAGTACATAAGCTATACAGCCATTATCTTGAGCTCTGAGACCACTTGTAGCCTTTAAAGGTGGTGTATGTTGAACAGTTCTTGTTCCACCAAAAAGTACATGTAACTTGCTATCAGCATCTGGTTCTAACACTTTTTCAGGATCAAAAAATTCTATTGCCTCCTTCATTTGAGGTACTGACTCTCCTGTCAACATACTCTCATCTACTATACATGAACCTCTTAAAAGAAGAACATCACAAGGAATAAGATTATCCTTTGAAGTTCTTGTTATTGATATTATATCTCCTGGTACTAGTTCATTAGTTGGCATTAACCTCCATTTACGGTTTCTATAAGCCATGATATTATATGGTTTATTCCCCATTTTTCTAATTTCCGCCATATTTCTCAACTGCTGTTGTACTAAAGTACATTCGAAAAGTATAAGCATGATGAGAGTGAAAATAGAGTAGTACCAATATTTGTCCAAACACCAAAGAGCAACACAAAATACTTGGAATACAAAAAAGGGAGCAGTGGCTCTCTCAATGAACAATTCTGAAAATTCGGGTACAACCATATCTAGTTCATTTTTTCCATAATGTAAAATTGCTTTATGAATATCTAATTCTTCTTGATAACCTTTACTTGATAAATATTCCTTAAATGATTTGTGAATTGGAAATTCATTTCCTCGGAATGTTTTCTTATCAGGATCCCAAATATATTTGGTCTTTTGAAAAATGAACCATATTCTCCCATCTTCATCAACCTGAAGATAAAACCAATAATTAGACATATTTGGTCATGTTTCTGTTTAAAAAATTTTCAAATAAGTTCCTCAAGGAGGAAATCTCATTGAAAAATTTCAGTTAATGAGATTCTTCACCTCTTTACCTACCTTTGAATGCACAAGTGTAACCAATTCTGAACTTCCATTATTAAGTGTTGGAACTACTTTCACAACTGTAGCTAAATCAGGATTAGTTGCCTGTTAACATTCAAAATTATTCAATGAAAGCCAATTTAGGCCATCACATCACTCACCTTATTGCAAGTAAAAAAACAATTAACATGAACAGACCAGTAGCAAGCTAAAACACACAAGATTTGTGCACAACCTATGCCAGCGATTATAATTAAACCCCCTTCATAAAATTCATCTATACCCAGAACACCTATCCAGAAATATATCCATAAGGAATAAATAATCAGAAATGGAAAAATATAAAGATGGAGAAGTGTGCTTTTACGGGTATATAAACTAACAGATTGAATCAAATCGTCCAGTCTTTGCATTGCAGTCATGGCTCAAAGCCTTTTTTCCTTCTTTTCTGCTGTAATACACCCTCTATTTCAATATTGGGGTTGATATTTCCATTTTTTGACAGGAGTACAAAACCCAGATGAAGGCAAGAACGAGGTTATGACATCGTGACACTGACAGCACTGCAGACAGATGAAAATTGGTTAAACTGCTGCGTTCAGTTTCCATGGTTTATTTTATTTACGGTAAAACTGGTGCAGGTATCCATTAATTGTATTTACAAAAGTTTAACATTTCGGAAATAAAATACGACATACTCATATTTCATTTCATCGCGTGTATTCACCGCTGTAACAGAGGCGATCTGGCTGTAATGATGAAAAAGAAAATTGATAACCCTAACCTTGAATATTTGATTGATTTGATAGATATGAAATGATAACATTCTGATGAAATGAAAATTTATCTCCCTGAGCCCCGTTAATCAAATTCAGCTTCAAGTAATCACAATTTTCACGTCAGCTCTATATTTTAAAAATGCAGAACGTTTTTAACAACATAAAAGGCACTGCCTTAGGTGTGGCAGAATATTTAACACCAGTCCTAAAGGTGAAAAAACAAATAATGATTATATGGATCAATCTTTTCATTTATCATTAATGTTACTTAAGCATGTCATGTACTGTAATCATCTTATAGGAATCAAAATTCAAAGAAACTGGAGTCCTTACTCCTGAAGAATTTGTGGCTGCAGGAGATCATTTGGTACATCATTGCCCCACTTGGCAATGGTCAGGTGGTGATGAATCTAAAATTAAGCCATACTTGCCTAAGGATAAACAGTTTCTCTTAACACGAAATGTACCATGTTCTCGCAGATATGAACATATGCAGTATTCCGACGATCTAGAAAAAGTTATTGAATCCAACGATGCTGACAATGGATGGGTGGATACGCATCATTATGGTCAGAATTCTGGTATAGAAGATAAAGTTTCTGAAATGACTCTGGAAACTAAGGTAATTTTTTATACAAGGTTGGTGAAATTTCAATCCTTCACAGATTCTGATTAGATATTTTTTAGACATCTGAAATGACAGATTCTCTACTGGATAACCTTGATAAGAATGATGATGATGATGAGGGTATTGAAGATGAGGAAGCTGAAGATATGGAAGCATTTGAAGAAAGTGGCATGCTGGATGACCAACAGGTAATTAATTTTTTTTTCAACAAAATCATTGAAGATTTGAAAAATTGTAATGATCCAATCATTATCAATTTGCCATTTTTATCATTGCAAAGGTGGCAAGAGTGATAGATCAACCAACTGTTGTTAAGAAGGGAACTCAGGAGGAAGATGAAATTATTCACACTCGAACATATGATCTACACATAACATACGATAAATATTACCAAACTCCAAGATTGTGGTTAACAGGTTATGATGAGGTAATAATTTTTTGTAAATATGGATTGTATGCATATTTTAAATTATTTTATTCATAGAAACAAAAACCACTGACAGTCGAGGAGCTCTACCAAGATATCAGCTCGGACTACGCAATGAAAACAGTTACCATGGAAGTTCATCCTCATTTAAGTGTATCCAAAATGGCTTCAGTCCATCCATGTCGGTAAGTGTCTTTTTTCAACCATCTTGCTGCTTACCTGACTTCTATATGTCACTAGCTTCTTATTCACAATGGTATTTTTCAGGCATGCTGATGTCATGAAGAATATTATTGCCACTGTTATGGAAGGTGGAGGGGAGTTAGGTGTTCATATGTATCTTATAATCTTTTTGAAATTTATGCAATCAGTTATTCCAACAATAGAATATGATTTCACCCAAAATTTCACGATGTGAATGGATAGATACAACGTACTGTTTGAATATTTGCGCGCTTGATATGAATATCACATTATATATAATTATTAGTTTATGGATATTTGCTATGGCAACTATATATGTATTTTAAAGAGGCTGAGTACAACATTGATGAATTTTATTATCACTAAGCTTAAGATGTTTTTACCAAAAGTTCGGAAATAAAGTTTTTGATGTAATATACGAATTTTTTCATCAGAATCAATTCCAACCAATTCAAAAGTCTACAATTGACTGTTGAATTGGACTGAATTCAAAGCCCAGGCACTGACGAATAAAAAAATTAGCTCTTTGCATCAAAAAGGCTTGAAAAATTCATATGGAATCATCGACATGCCTTGGGGAGAAATCTGCCATCAGTGGAATCTCATTCATTCTGAAAAGTGATTTTCAGTTCATTCTTTTTGAGCGGTTATCCTACTCAAACAAAGTCTATATCATCGCGTCACAATGTCTGTATTTTTTTAATTTTGAACCAGGAATGGTCTCAATTGACTGGGTTCCACTCCCTGATCACGATTCCGTGATCAAATTCAATTATGTCCGTAAACACGAGAACTCTCTCCTGTTAAAACAAACTTACCTTTGCAAATATCTGGCATTTGAAAGCTTCATTATGTATGTGTCGAAAATATAAACAGAAATAGAGCAATATAAGCCAATTGGTTGGAAACTAAATTTGTAATTTTCATGCACCCAAATTCGAAAACCGTACTAAAATAATACTAGGAATGCAGGAGAGGAAAAAATGTAATCATAAAATGCATAGCCTTCAACTGAGTATTTATTATCAATATTTCTGAAACGAAATAAATAATTATTCACACAAAAATTCATCAATATGAGAAAAACGACTGAAACGAGAAATTAAATGAAGAACAAATTTGAGATCTTAGAATATGCGACCAATTAAATATCAAATATTCTCCAATATCAGTTTGAAGATTGGAGTGGAAAAAATTACTCGATGAATAGATAATGAAGGATTATTGAACTTAGCATATTTCATTAGGCAAAATCTTCAGAGGGTCTAAAGCTTTTGTGCTTTAAATAAGTAGAAAACTATAGGTACATTCACTAAGATGGCTTTGGAATTACTGAATACTATTCTGAAGATTAACACAAAATTTTCAATTGAATAAAACAGCCAACTGCATAAATACTAGTTACAATTAACAATGTTCTTCAATCTATAAGTCTATACTCATTATTCGCGCATAACATATATACTAAAATTCTAGGTAATATGTCAATAAATTACTATCTGATATTTCTAAAAATATCAAGCACATAACCATGAATAATTTCGCTTCCTTTTGGACACTCTTGAAAATGTATGTAACAATTCACTCATATTTCTTAACCCTATATTGTTATTTCTAACAGTTCGTGACACCTAAAATAATATTTGAGAACTGAAGAACGTTATTTAATGTAAATCATTTGAAGAGAAACAGCATTACACAAAGATTTTGAAAGATTTCATCATTTCTTTACATACTTTCAATACATATTTACATAATTACCAATACCAACAGAATTGAATGATGTTTAATATAAAATCTCCTATTGATGAGTGATGAAAGTGAAGCGGATAGGGTTTTCCGCCCTCTGATATGGAATCTTTTAACTGAATGTGTAATGCGGTGAAGCGTAATATGCAAATCATAACCATATTCATTAACAGCGAAATAAATGAACATGAAACTTAATAATCTAATGACCTAATATTTGAGCTAAATGCTTGGCATTTTCCACCTTGTTATCATGATTTGTATCATAATCTTCAAATTATTGCTCAACTTAAAAAACAAAGTTATACTCATCGACATGGAGATTTGACAACAAAGTACAATATGCAGAGAAATTTATTCGCGTATTACAGAATCTGCTTCGTTCGTAATGGAACAAAGAAAATCCTTCTAACTTCATCTCAATTATTTTCAAAATCGGAGCTTTAGATCCGCCTTGAAGGCGGCGAGACTGCTTTTTGGTAATACCTTTTGTGTCGTTCCTTTTTGTACCTATTTCATTGATTCTGATGTGCGAAATATGCTGATCGTAGATGAAGTATCCTCACGATTTTCAGGGAAATTTTGAATTGGCAGTAACAAATATGTTCGTTAAAAATCTATCAAAAAAACTTATTTGGCTTAATCTATCATCAATTCGAAATGAACTGATCCCCTTCTGTCAGTCCTGTCGTGGATTATATTTTTGGCCCAAGCTTTGCATTCAATATTGATGAGAACTCCGCCTGAAATTGCAGGTGTGAAAATTTATAAAATTCTTCGATTTTTGTTGCGACGTATTGAAAATATACTCACGTTTTGGTTTTTCGAAATAGACGGCTACCAGAGGGCTCAGATACCCATCGACATTTTCGAATGGGAAATATTCAGACGAGAAGCCCCATTTTGGCAAGTAGCGGATCATTCCTATATTTTCAACATCAGCTGGATTTTCACCTTGGCAACTGACCCAAACATATTTAGACTGCAAAAATTCAAATATTGATGTCGTTATCAACTATTACAAAATTTGCTTGAGACGGATTTAAAGTTCAGAAACATATACACGGTATCCCAGTGAAAAAGAGCGATACTAAAATTTCCTTATGGAAATACACTACTGGAAAAAATTAAAGGATCAAAAAAAAATTCCAAATTTTTCGGCAATTTTCAACATGCCGTAACTTTGAGAGGAATGGTCGTACAAGGAATTCAAAAAAAGGAAATTGTAGCTCCAAGTGTCTAGTTTTTGGATTAGAACTTCGAAAATTTAAAGTTTCTGTGGTTTTCGAGTAATGATAAAAAAATCAGCAACAAAAAAGTTCTCAAAATTTTACCATTTTTTTTTTCTTGTCTACGAGCGTGGTAATTTTATTTTTGCATGATCGTTATAATGATGGGATACTTTGTTAATTCAGCTTTAATTTATTTTTTTATTGACCTCAATACGTCCACTTCTCGCCGAGATATCGGTCTTCAAATGGAAAAGGATCCATTTGTCTTTGATTATCGATTTCTCAGCAACCAATGATCGCACAGAAAATTGAAGGGGGGTTTCAAGACCTTAAATGAACTCCCATTAATGAACAACCATTGCTTATTCATAGAAAATTTTTTTTCTTAATGTCGCATCAATGTGAAAATTTAACAAAAAAAGGGGCTTTTGGTGGTTTCTTGGAAAATCTACCGCTGGATCGAAAATGTTGAGGAAACCAATAATGTTAAGTGTGACTTTCACAGTTCAATATGTTGATAAAAACCTTACGAAGAGCCAACTCAATTCAGCGAGCCGTTTTTTTTGTTTGACTCGATTGAATTTTTGAAAAAAAAATAAGGATCACGTTTTTTGCTCTGAGAAGCTCGTAATCTTCAAAAAAGGCAAAAAAAAATTTTCTCGAGCTTTTTCCACATTTTAATGGCAGATAGTTCATAAATTTCAAAAAAAGAAAAATAAAAAAACAACAAATAACATTTTTATGAATTTAATAACGGGTATTGCCACCCCTGTTTTCAATAACGGCTCTCAAACGTTCAGCCATGTTAATGCAAGACAACGCACGTCCACACACGGCGAATCTTACCAGGCGATTCTTTGAGCAACATGAGATAATATTGTTACGGCACCCAGCAATGAGTCCAGACCTTAACCCCATAGAGCATGTATGGGATATAATGGGCCGTCGGTTGCGCAGAGAGTATCCAAATTTGCAGAACATAACCGCCTTGGAGCTTGCGCTTCAGCAAATTTGGAATACCATTCCACAGCTTCAAATTACCGCCTGCATTAACATGGATGAACGTTTGAGAGCCGTTATTGAAAACAGGGGTGGCAATACCCGTTATTAAATTGATAAAAATGTTATTTGTTGTCTTTTTTATTTTTCTTTTTTTGAAATTTATGAACTATCTGCCATTAAAATGTGGAAAAAGCTCGAGAAAATTCTTTTTTGCCTTTTTTGAAGATTACGAGCTTCTCAGAGCAAAAAACGTGATCCTTATTTTTTTCAAAAATTCAATCGAGTCAAACAAAAAAACGGCTCGCTGAATTGAGTTGGCTCTTCGTAAGGTTTTTATCAACATATTGAACTGTGAAAGTCACACTTAACATTATTGGTTTCCTCAACATTTTCGATCCAGCGGTAGATTTTCCAAGAAACCACCAAAAGCCCCTTTTTTTGTTAAATTTTCACATTGATGCGACATTAAGAAAAAAAAATTTCTATGAATAAGCAATGGTTGTTCATTAATGGGAGTTCATTTAAGGTCTTGAAACCCCCCTTCAATTTTCTGTGCGATCATTGGTTGCTGAGAAATCGATAATCAAAGACAAATGGATCCTTTTCCATTTGAAGACCGATATCTCGGCGAGAAGTGGACGTATTGAGCTCAATAAAAAAATAAATTAAAGCTGAATTAACAAAGTATCCCATCATTATAACGATTATGCAAAAATAAAATTAACACGCTCGTAGACAAGAAAAAAAAAGTGGTAAAATTTTGGGAATTTTGTTGTTGCTGATTTTTCTATCATTACTCGAAAACCACTGAAACTTAAAATTTTTGAAGTTCTAATCCAAAAACTAGACACTTGGAGCTACAATTTCCTTTTTTTGAATTCCTTGTACGACCATTCCTCTCAAAGTTACGGCATGTTGAAAATTGCCGAAAAATTTGGAATTTTTTTTTGATCCTTTAATTTTTTCCAGTAGTGTATATCCCTATCGGGGTGGCTCCTTTTCATTGGAACACTCTGTATATGGACACTCACATCACCCCTCAGTTCTGCTTCCTTTATTTCCTGTACTAAATACTCCGGCATATTATCTGGTACAGTTGTTGAATTATAATAATCAGGTTCCCATCCATAAATCTGGAAAAAAGAGGATAAGAAATACAAAACGGAGGAAATGAACCGACCGGCCACGCGGGTGCTGGGGCTACGACAATGAATACAGTTCCCGGTTCAAACGCATCGTCAATTTGGAGCTATCGATCGTCGTGTCACAACCTCCGACAGAGAAAATGCTACCGTAGTTGTAGGCGATACGTAAGGTAATATTCCACTCTGGAATTTTCCAATTTTGTAGGTGAAGCTGTCCATTAAGCTTTAAACCATAGATTTTTTTATCTGTTCACGCGATTGAACTGAATAAAAATAGAAAACCACTTTATAATTGGCAGTACAGCTGGCAAAAAACGTTCGTTAGTAGATGATCTGCGGATAGAAGTTTTCATTTATCGGGTCAATTAATAGATCAATAAATCGGCACATGTCAAAAACTTAATATGAAAGAGATACTGAATAAATTGACTCGTTATAGTTAGTTACACTTGAAAAGTTATCGGCCATCAATCTTAATCAATTAGTTTAAACGAAGGGAGTAATCATTTGACGAAAAATGATAAATCACCAAGGAACATTTTTGACGGAACTAGCATTAAAAAATTGTAGTTCGAATGTTGAGTTCGATTTATTAATATTCTTAGCTGTATGCAAGCATCATGCATGGGAAATTGGGCAATTCAATTTTTGGTTGGATAAAGGACAATTGCTGAGGCTCCTCTCGAGAATTTTCATGGAATATTCTGATGATTGTTGATTATAGTACATACCTTGTTGAGTTTCAGGAAAATGCATGGCCCCCCTTCAGGGGAATCATAATTATAGCCATTTTCTTTCACGCATTTCTGCCATTCAGTGTCTAGTCTGACATCACACACTTTACCCTTCGATGGTTTTACATGAGGTTCGCATCGGTCCACATTATTATAATTGGGGTTGTTTTCTTTTTCGTAAGCTACGAAAAATATTCCTTTTTATCTTTTGTTCCAAGATAACTTACTCATTTTAAAATTTATTATTGATATCGAAAAGCAGAACTACTTTTTTCCGATTGTATACAAAGGGTCGCATATGGGGAATTGGTTTACTGAATTGGCTGACATTTTCATACTATAATGGTGAAGAAGGTTGTCCATCATGTTCGAAAGTTTGAAAGATATATACATATTCAAATAATATGGGGTTTTTAGGTAGTACCTATCGTTTGAAATTACATAGTTTTCTTACAAAAACCACATATTGAAATTTCAGCCAATTCCATTTTCATGATTGAGATTCTTTCATAATATTCACAGATCATCGAAAATGTTTCAAACTCACTTGCTAAAAATTCATCTAGTTGGTCTTGCCAAAACTTAATATTTCCCTTATCGCTAGCTTTGTACCATATAAGGGTACTTTCGACGTTACTGTCTGGGGGCATTGGTCTGAATCCAAGACCTACAAAATTTTTAATTGCAATAAAATATGAGGTAAGTGATATATGGTTATATTTAGTGACCCACCTGGATTGCTTCCAATCAATGATTTGTCCAGTTTCCATTTCGGCATCCTATCATCCAATGTTTGATAAAATACAGCTAACATAGCAGAGAAGAAGCCAATCAAGGCGGCATAGAAGATAAGATAAAAGAGAAGGATTTTTCCTGGAAAAGACAAAATTATAAGAATTAATTAATCAGATTTTGTTATGGAATAAATGAAATGGCAATGGAAACTATTTTCTATATATTTTAAACTAAAATTCGTTCCCCCACTTCATTGCGTTCAGCCGCCATCTTGAAAATGGTGGAAAATCTTTAACGGGTTATCTGGAAAACCATTTGCCGCATGAAATGAGCTAAATTTCATTCACGAAATTTTATTTTCCGTGATCTTTTCTCAGATCACATAAACTTATTTCAAATCAGAGATGAAAAAGTTAATAGCAAAAAAGACAAACATATGCGAAATTTTTCATGACCTGTTATGTTCTGAATGGCTGACCCAAATTTCACAGACTGCAACAGTTGAAAAAGGGGCTTCTCAGAGAACTCTGTAATTTGCTCTTTAACTGTTAAAAACTGATGATGAGGATTGAGAATTGAGAATTAAAATTATTGAATAAGATTCCAATTACAGCCTATAAGCAAATGATCCAAGTTGTAAAGGCCAAAGAATTATTTCAATCGATATATGAATTTAGTTTTAAATAGGACAGAAATATTTTAATCGAAGAATTATTGAGTTACTTTCGAATCAGAAGGTTTCAAACGCAACTCTTCATTGTAGTTTCAATTTCACTTCCAGAAAGAAGCAATTGAGATTAAGAAATTGTATGAGTTTAGATCAATATTCCTAGGAACTGGAAATACCCAGACCTTTCAAAAAGTAACTACATATTTTATAAATTCGCATATTGATTTGATGCGATGACATAAAATAAATGGTAACCTACTTTCTCGAGTATACCTTATTGAATTTATAAAAAGCATTTCGCACTTTTATAAAGTGTATCTTATACCAATAAGTTTTCAGCAATGATGTCCTGGATTTTTTTAAACATACCTTTGGTTATAGTTCACAAGAAGTTCTTTTTCAAATGTAAATTTTAAATGTAAAATGAATTTTTACAGGGGGGGAGGCGCATGAATTGATTTATTGAAAATATTAGGGATCGATTGAACTTCTATCAGAGTTCAATCCCGAGCTAGAAAAGAAATTTTCTAGTTTCGGTAGGTGCCACCATTTCACTGTTGGGTCGAATATTAACAGTAACAAAGCCTATATACACAGAACACAACTGCTCCTCCGAACTTGTACAAGTTACAAAGCTTCGAAGCTTGTAGTTTCAGAGGGTCTGTGGAGTAATCAGTATAAACAATATCAGTTATTGTCAATTTCGAGGTCTAAGGGGAGGGGGGGATGGCCCCCATCGATGTTTGTGAATTGATGCGAAATATTTCAAAATAATAGTATATTCTAAAACTAGTTGCAGAATGGGCTCCTATTCCAATACGAATGCGAAATTCGAAAACGAGCGACGAAGGAGCGAGTTTTCGAACGCATGATTATTGGAATTGCATTCTGCAACGAGTATTAGACGATATTTTCTCTATTTCAGTCAAATTTTGTGAAATTCAATGAAAAATTCAAATAATAGGTCCTAGTGACTATCTTGGCAGTTGGTGTGAATGTTAGGAAAATTGACATTTCCAATTTGACGTCTGATAGGATCAGAAGTCATTGATGACAACCACAAAAAAATGTAACTGAAAACGATGCTGTAATGAATTCATTACGACACTGTTTCTAGTACTGTAATGAACTCATTACGATACTGAAATAGAGAAAAAGTTTTTATTTTGTATTTTAAAAACCAAAAGCGATAGAATGATATTATTTTATGGAAGTAGGAAGTAGGTATTAATATTATGAAAACACACTTTCTTGATATTTTTTCATATTTTTATAATGAATGGAGGGGGTTGAAGTAGACTACCCTCATCATTCTTGTTAACTAAATTTAAAGAAAAACTCAGGCAACGATTTGGATAGAATTAAATTTGTTTTGGTTATAAACTTTTTCATCTCCTGTATTTTACTCGTAAAATGTACCGTTTTGAAATAAAAAATAAAATGTAAATCAGTTCCAGAATAAATTGACCTTTACCGACACGTAATGATTTGGATTTTATTTTTTTTATTTCAAAACGGTACATTTCTCGACAAAAATACAAGATATGAAAAAGTTTCTTAGCAATTCAGACCATACAAATTTAATCCTATCAAAGTCGTTGCGTAAATTTTTCTTTTAATTAAATTTTTCCGCCATCTTTCAACTGCGATATCTCCCTAACGTTTGAAATCTTTCGCATCAATTCAGAAACACCCTGTATAGATAATTTAAATTTTTTTCGATATTCATGTTAGATGCAGATTTGGTGAAATCTCAAAATCGAAATTCTTCACGATCACGAGGCTGCCTGTTACGAGTATGCATAATGCCCTTTGTTTGCGATACACTAAAAATTGGTACCACTGATGGACTTTTGAAGTCGATCATAGTATTATGTAAGTACCCCCTCATCCCTCATGGAACTAATATGTGTGAGGAACATTGTGGTGAAAATGTAGATCCGATGGTTTTGCTCAATAGAAGGAGAAATAAATCTTTGAATTTATATTTGAAATGGAACTTCTTTTGAACGATAACCAAAGGTAGGTGTATTAAAAAAAATCCAGGACATCATTGCTGAAAACTTGGTATAGGTATACACTTAATTCAAGTGCGAAATGCTTTTTATAAATTCAATAAGGTATAATCGAGAAAGTAGGTTACCATTCATTTTATGTCATCGCATCAAATCGATACGCGAATTTATAAAGTGTGTAGTTACTTTTCGAAAGGTCTACGTATTTCCAGTTTCTACGAATATTGATTTACTCTTACACAATTTCTTAATCTCAATGGCTTCTTGCCGTAACTGAAATTATAACAACGATGAAAAATGCGTTTAAAATTGTCTTATTCGAGAGAAACTCAAATCATCGATTAAACTATTTCTGTCCCATTTAATATTAAATTCAGAATATCGATTAAAGGTCACGGTGATGCCATGGCTAATCCATAAGAAAAATAAAATATTCTTGATCTTAAGGAAAAGCGAAAATAGGATTGATGGGACAATAAACTAATTTGAATGGAATAATTGCGGAAAATGTCTCAACAATGGAATTGGACATTCACAGGATCCTTAAAAAGATGCCGAAAATATGAAAATTACAAGATCACGCATCTTGACCGAGAATTTATGTAGGAGATTGGGACTAAATGCAATAAAGATTTTTGATTAAGATTGATTTCCATTTCAACTCACCCCAACTGGCGCCAGTTCTTCCCAAAAACTGGCTGGTTTCGGAATTCCATAGGAAAACTTTGAAACTATCCCAACCAGACAGTTTTGGGGGCCGCGTGTACATTTGTTCACCCTTCTTGTCAGCCATGTCGTTTCCTCCAATTTTCACTCGCTGCCGAATTGTCTGACCCGGAAAAACTTTTTGAAATGGAGCGACTACTCCCCACGGTTCTGAGGAGATCGAAGACAGCCCTGCCTGCCTTCGTAGCGCAGATGCGAAGTTTCTTCTATCATCGATTGGAGAAGTGCCGCAGAATGGTAGGATGTGCCATCTCTATGGCGGAGGCGCCAACTCTTGACCCGCGCAGCTTTTACAGGCGGAAAGCTCAGCATCGATTCTTCCTGTATGTTTTCGTCTTCCGATTTGATCAGCCATATTTTTGCGAGCTTGGTCTTATGGAGCGTTATCTTTTTCTCCAAATGGATGGTCTTAAGGGAAGTATCACCTTTTGAATCGTGGTAAATCTCCATTCAAAAAGTGGTCTCTTTATTTCACGAGTAACTACCCTAATTCACGACGTAGAGACTAGATTTTTTTTTATTGAAGTTGAAGAACGTCCCGAGGGCAAATAGTTCTTTTCGATTTATTCAGTTTTCCAATTAAAAAAAACAGGTTGAACTTCAGCGTTTTGGAAACTACACTCAATGATTTTTTTTCGACGGTTATTCATCATTTTTTGGAAAAAATCGCAACTATTTGCCCTCGGCAATTTGATCTTCTATAAACTACAAAAATTTTTATGAAGATTAGTTCAAAAATATAGCTTGTATTCATGAAAAACGAAAAACATATTCAATAACCCAAATATTGCAGAGATCTAACGATTACCCTGGTTTTTTTAATTGAATTGTCCTCGGGACGTTCTTCAACTTCAATTTAAGAAAAAAATGAAGTCTCTACATTGTAAATTAGGGTAGTTGCTCGCGAAAGAAAGAGACCACTTTTTGAATGGAGATTTTCCACGATTCAAAAGGTGATACTTCCCCTTAAACGGTTAGGTTCAACTCACTGATGAAGAATCCCAGGTCGAAATCAATTTTTTGTCATCTGCCAAGCAACTTTGGGCGGATTCATGTAGTGTAGGTGACCGCGATAGCTATGAAATTGAAAAAACACGCAAATGCTTTGTTTAATTTATAGATGGGGAAATAATGGTATTTCAGGGCGTACCTAACCGAGAAGTCTTCCTGGTTTCTTTAGAAAGATCCTCTAGAAGTAGTAGAAGTCCAGGATAGTACCAACGCGTTTCCATTAAGTGGATGCAGTACCCTGACTGAAATGATTTTTAATTTCGAATTTTTTTCGCCAACAAATGAACGCGCAAAATGAAAATTGTTTTCTTCACATGTTTTTAGAATTCCGTGCATCCCATATTTTTATTAATACAAACAGAGACAAGTTGTACAGGGTGTCCCAAACTCGATGATCACTGAGAGCATCTCGAGAACCATAAGGGTTAGAGAAAAAATGTTCAAAGACTCCCGATCTCTTTTTTCAAAATAATCAATTGCCAGCAACAGATCCGAGATATCTGAATTGGTTTTCGAATTACAGGGCGTTTCTGAAAAATGGCTGTTTCAAAGATTTCGCTATATCTCGTTTTCTGTTGGAGATATCAACGAAAATTCCAAAAAGGTTTCTTTTGTAATTTCCATTGCCTATAAGCTGCTCCTATCTGATCCGAAAATTATTCCCTGTTCAAGTACTAGAGAGAAAAGTTTGTAGTTTTTAAATGAGACATCCAGACACCCTATATTTTCCATCATTGCTTCTTAGCCGCAGATTCACCGAGTATCACCCTGTAACCGGTTTCTTGAAAATCTGATCCGTTTCGTCTCCAACTGAATTGGGACAGTCAGTTCCAGTATATAAAGATTTTTCTGTTATTTGGAGATGTTGTATTTTCAATTCTATGAAAAACTAATATTAATCGAATGAAAACTTTAATACAAATTTATTCTAAAAAAAAACACAATAAATGTTCGAATTGTATCCTGATGATTTCTTCTTTTCGAGATAATCATTTAGTTGAAATTATTCACTACACACGCTAGACAAATTAAATTTTTAATTAAATGGAATATATTTACAAATGAAATTTTATATAGAATCGAAATTTTCAGGAAATATTGTAATCTTCTATGATATCTCTTTCATTCAAGAAGATCAGTTTATTCAAAAAACAAACTACACAAAAAATAAAATATCTCCAAATAAAAAAAAATCTGTATATACAGGCTGTCCCAATTCGAGTGAAGACGAAAAACTCAATATCTCTGAAACGGATCAGATTTTCGAAAAACCGGTTACAGGATATGATACTCTGTGAATCTGCGGCTAAGAAGCAATTATGAAAAATATAGGGTGTCTCATTTAAAAATTACAAACTTTTGTCTCCAGCACTTGAACGGCGAATAACGTTTCGGATCAGATGGAAGCAGCGTATAGGCAATGGAAATTACAAAAAAAACTTTTTGGAATTTTCGTGATATATCACCAACAGAAAACGAGATATAGCAAAATATTTGAAACAGCAATTTTTCAGAAACGCCCTGTAACTCGAGAACCAATTCAGATATCTCGGATCTGTTTACTGGCAATCGATTGTTCTGAAAAAAGAGATCAGGAGTCCTTGAACACTTTTTCTCTGACCCTTATCGTTCTCGAGATCAAGGGCGGATATAGCTCTTTTTCATGGAAGGGGTAATAACGATGATGGGGGGGGGGTAATAACGATTGAAAACCATTAAATCAGGTACACAATGTATAATTTTTTTTTGTGCACCACCTTTTCCTTAGGTGTTCGATGCTCATGGGGGGTAGTTACCCCCAGTACCCCCACCCCCCCGTGAATCCGCCCTTGCTCGAGATGCTCTCTCAGTGACTGGCGGATCCAAGCAGTTTTTCCAGGGGGGTGGGCATCAATTCTTTCAGGGGGGGGGGGCATCAATAGATAGAAATTTTTAACCAACGTTGTAGGACTACTAATTAAGGGATTATTGTCAAATTCGAGGTCCAAAGGGGGGGCCATGGCCCCCCCTGTATCCACCAGTGCTCTCAGTGATCATCGAATTTGGGACACCCTGTACTAGCTTTTGCCGCTTCTTCGTAAGACTGTAAGAGCATCGAATTTGCGTGCCAAAAAATAGGGGTAATATTACCCCCAGTAGGTATCCCCCATATCGACGCCCTTGGGTTCGATCGTTCGATGAGTTCCCAGGAAAAAAAAAAACCTATTGGAAGAAATGAAACATTTTTTAAACCAATGCCACCTCGAATTGCTGTGATATAAGGTCTTTCTCGGCATTAAAAGGTTAAAAAATATTTAAGATTCTTAACAAGACAAGGAAAATTGACATTTTATAGAGAGCGATTTTATCGCATAACTTGAACAATAAGTATAATTATTAAATTATTATTCGATTTGCAAAAGAAAAATTCAGGAATATATTTTAAAAATATGTTGCCTTCATCAAATGCAGAAGCTTGATATTTTTTCACTTAAATTTCTTTTCTCTATTTCAGTATCGTAATGAGTTCATTACAGTTCTAAAAACAGTGCTGTAATGAATTCATTACAGCATCGTTTTCAGTTACATTTTTCGTTTTGTGGTTGTCAGCAATGACTTCCGATCCTTTTAAATTTCAGCAAACGTCAGTTTGGAAATGTCAGTTTTCGTATTTTCTAACATTCACACCAACTGCCAAGATACAATATGAAAGTCACTAGGACCTATAATTTGAATTTTTCATTGGATTTTACAAAATTTGACTGAAATAGAGAAAATATCGTCTAATACTCGTTGCAGAATGCAATTCCAATACTCATGCGTTCGAAAACTCGCTCCTTCATCGCTCGTTTTCGAATTTCGCATTCGTATTGGAATAGGAGTCCATTCTGCAACTAGTTTTAGAATATACTATTCTAGGTGATTGAATTTTTTTAAGGTTTGAAAGTTCGAAATTTTAGTTTTGAATTGTGATTTTTCTGTTTGTTTTTATATATTTTCCCATTTTAGAGAAACAGCGGAAAAATAGAAATGAAACGTGTTCTGTATGATTTTCAGTTCGTTCATAACTTTGTTGGCTATGAAACATACAGTGTGTTTCACTTCAATTTGCGGAAACTCATTCATTCAACTTCACAAATGGGTCTACCGATGCACAAGATTTTTTTCTGAACATCCTTAAGAAACACCTTGGATTGAAACAAAAATTTACTTGTCTGCCCTTCTCTCTAAGCACAAAATGATGTGATAGTTGACATTGCTTTTCAGATACTATGGAATAACACTAAGATAATTTTGCTTAAATTACTGTGGTATCTATAGATTCAAGCATGTACAAGATGCAGCCTGTTTGCTACTAAAAAAAGACTGCAATGGACATAATAGGGTAAAAACAAGTAAATATTCCTTCTTCATTTTGCTTTATTTTAACATAAATATTCTGACAAACGATTAACAATGTCATTATGAACTTTTTCCGGAATAATTTTTGCCACTTTTCTTGGTTCCTTGACATAAGATTTCGTACACTGCATTTCAAGCCAACTTATTGGCACCATAGGATGACCATGTTCGGAGTGTGCAATGGCTACTCCCAATTCATTTTCTGCCGTTGATAGCTGATAAACATGAGCTTCTGTGATGGGCATCTAAAATTCATCCATAACTGATGAAACATTTATTTAATGAATTGTCGACTTACCACTCTAGCCAGTATAATATCTCCTGGTCGGAAACATTTATATATTTCTATTCTGTCTTTTTCAGTTGCTCGAATATCTTCTCTCCTCAAAACACCTTTGAAATGCCGTTTCAGTAATTTATTTCCTATGCATTTGATAAGACATTTAACATATTGCTGCGTTATGATGGTAACTTCTGCAGTTACGATATCACCATGTGCTGGCACAATAGTTTGTACATTCGGATTTACTACCTCTATAACTTTAATGTTGTTTTTCTGAACAACATCCACAACTCCTGACACATTAGAGTAAATATATCCCTGTCTTTCGTAAGTACCATTTCCACTATGATAAGTTTCGTCCTTGACACATAATCTTTGTCCTGGTAAGCATATTTTCATTTCAGGCATTTTGTAATGGATTCGTCTAATAGTTTTATATTTATTTCACTTCAGAATAAAATTATTAAAAAATAAAGTTTTGTTTGTTTTTAAAAACACAGAACACTTTAACTTTTAAAGGTTATATCAGATCTTTGGTTATATCATAGAATAAAAGAGTCTTTGATAGATCACATAGAATCTAGCGGGTAGGTCCGGGCTTACCCAAAAATTTTATATTTATACTAGTGGACCTCCTCGGCTTTCGCATGGGGTCGTGTAACTGATGTAACTCCTAAACTGGGCCTACCCGAAAAAAAACTGGCCCTACCCAGAAAGAAAATCCTGAAGCCGCCCCTGACACAAACTTTGTATTAAAGAGCTGCAAATAAATCATTAGCAGCGCAATTTCAATTCAAGAAATAGAGCAACGTTTCAGCAATATAGGAAAACTAAATTAGAACATTTTGCACCTTAACGAACTTAACCACTGCATTCGAAAGTCTCAAGGTTCATCCGTTCGAGAGTTATCGGTTTACGAACGGGCGGACAGAATTGCATTAGACAACGAATTCGTGATCACTGAGTCTAACCTTGAAGATCGAGCCAATTCTCGACTCAAAATATGCAGACATCGTGATGAAACGATGTAGTCCTCGTTTAAGTGGAACGAGCAGTCAAAAAGATACCTGTTAAAATTTCTTTTTGTATAGGGAGTAAAAACTCCCTAGGGTGTTTGTATAAAAATACAACAGAAATGCTTCAACTTTCGCTGGATCGATTTATTTCAACTTACATGCTAACTTATGTAAATTAGATCTCTCTAATAACTTAATAACATATTGAAGTGTAAATACAGGATTCTTGTCGCAACTTGAATTTGAAAATGAACATGAAACAGAGAAAAACGTGTTCCAGAAGATTTTCAGTTTATTACTGGAGGCAGCTTTTCAGGAAAGGAAAGTACTCTTATTCTAAGCAACTACATTGGATATTACTCCTCAATTATAATGAGTTTACCAGTTCAACAATTTTGTTAAATATCACATCAAAACCCCAAATCATAAAATATGAGTTGAAACAAAGTTGAAATAAGTTTTGTAAACCTCTACAACTGAACAGAACAAAATCATTCTTTTAAAAGCGATGAATATCCCTATGATTCCTGAAAATTTCCAAAAATATTCCTCTTAAAAATAAAATTATAACATACAATAATCTGAAACAAATCACAAAAAAGGTATAAAAACATGAAATACTTTTGAAAATTCGAATTTAAGCACCCATTACGTTTTCTAATACATTATAATAGTACACATTATTTACATACCGATATCACTTTATTGATTTTATTACATAAAATAGTTTTATATAACATCAATCACAATTACAAAAAACTACATTCCTCGTGAAAGTAAGCAAAAAAATATCAAATACCCTAACTTTTCAACTCAGCCATAGGAAATGATGAAGGACAGAGATGTTCAAGTGCTTTCACACAAATCCAAAGTTCTTAGTTTTGATTGCTAACAGCAGTTTTTGTCTCAGTACAGTTCGACTGCTGTACAAGGGTATGTATAACCTGGAGATACAAGTGTTTGCAGTGGGTAAATGGGCATCGTCAGCTGGTCTTATTGTTACTGATGGCATTGGCTGAAATCCATCCTCACTAGCGGGTAGAGCAGGGGAACCAGTCCAGAAATATACCTATGAATAATATAAAACCAATAACCTCCACACATCACATGACCTAACTTGATTTCATATCATAGAGTTACTGAAAAGTGAATTGAAACTAGAGCCTCTATACTGATATTGTATATTATCTAAACGAATATTTGAGAAAATTAAGTGCTTCAGGGAAACCAATAAACGTTCCATTCTTGCAAATAAGATGGTTTTGGCCTTAATGTGGCCAACCTATAACATCTTCCTGGACATTGCGCAAACTCCAAAAAAAAAAAACATTGTATCTTACCAAGTCTTGTCTTTCCAAATGGGACATCTTTTCCACAATAGACCAGAGCCATCGTTTGAATTTAACCAGTCTCTCACTGCTTTCTCCAGACTCATCATTAAAAGAAGTGTAAGAAATCAGTACTGACACATTGATATCACCAACGCCGTTCAAGAGAAGTCTCAGGTCTTCAGCTGTGAGCCCGTCTAAGGCTCCTTCGGGTAAAACGTCAAAGACCCCAGTTCTAATTGCCTAAATAAAAATACAGAAATACCGTAAAATTTGAATTCAATATTTTTGCTGCATTGGAAGCTAGAAAATCAGTGTTGAAAGAAATTGTTGAAATTCTTTTTGTCTTTCAACTGTCTTTATGCAAAGATTGAGTGTCATGTAATTATTTTATTTACAATCATTATGATGTGAAGGATTTTCATAATTTTTTGGGTTGGGAAAAATTCGACGCAAATGAAAATATGATGGTGTACTTTATCAAATATATAAAATGAAATGAATAAAATAAATAGTACAAAACTTTCGAATTTGGTGGACTAAAGATTTGTTCCTACTCACCTCTAGAGCCTTGTCCTGAACTTTGATCATCCTATATTTGGAATATTTCCTAACGTAGTCATAGATGTTACTATTAGTTACTTCAATGTCTTTTCCCCCTGGCATTAATTCAATTGTTCCACCCCCTTCTTCTGGACTCAAGTCCATTCTGTAAGGAATTGGGAAAATTTCAACATTTAACTCATGCCAAAGTTCTCCATGAACATTTAATGAATCACCCCTCATATGTTATAATGAATTTTGAAGACATATTCCAATTATTTTGAATACCATTACTACTACTTCATACTCATGACAACTCAATCCAAACTACGTGACTTAAATTGTTTGACCCCCAGATAACCTCAAAAAAAATTTACAAGTCGTTGGACTTCACCCTTACACTAAAATTGGCCAAAATTTTACTGAAATATGCACATTTTAAAATTCCTCAGACTTGCAAAAGCTATTAATATCAACAATCATAACATAAACAATCAGATTGTTTGTTCACCGGATAACCTCAAAAGTTTTGACAGGTAGTTCAATTGTCCAATGGAAAATGATAGTTGACATGGCGAATTTCCAAAATCACGATCGAATTAAAGCGGAATACTCACATAAAGTTAAGGTCTAATGCTGAAAAATAGCCATTATTATCTTTAGATTCGGCGTCAACAACCAATTGTCGTAAGGATTCATATACTGTCGGATCAAAGAATGCCAAGTCGTGGAACTTGATGGTTCTTCCTAGAATACTTTTCAGTACGTGTCTTGTGAGGAAGATGGGGCAAAGTTCATTCTGTAAAAGACATAATCCGAGCAATCTTCCCACATTCCTAAAAGCATTCAATCTTTCGAAAGATGGTTTTCCCTGTCTAGGAGCATAGAAACCCCTGTTTCCAGGACAATAGAAGAGGGGGGCATTGTCTTCATCGTCTTGGGAGGTATCTTCATTGTTGGAATTTTCCGTCCCACTATTCTGTCCACTTTTCCTGTTCCTATCTGTTAGAGAAAACACATCTAAATCTAAGAGTTCGTCACACAATTGCTCATGCGGTTGACGACGAGCTTGACTATCAGCTATTAGCAATTCCACAGCTTCTTCCACTTTAGCTCTCAAGGATTCTTCAGAAGCTAGTAGGAGAAGAAGTTGGGCAGGTGAAAGTTCCAAAAGCATACCTGTTATTCGATTAGCAAATGTTGGGTGTAAGCTATGAACCTAAAAAAGAAACAGAAAAAATCATAAGTACCCAAGTTCATTTCCACGACGCGGTCTTCATTAAAAGTACATTTACTTCAGTAGTACTGATTTAGGGTTATTTCAAAAGTTAAATCAACTAATCTAATTATAATATCTTGAATATAAAATGTATGCTAATACTTAGCCTACTAAGATTAATTTCATACATCTACCTAAAAATGATCAAAAAAAGATCAGTGGGAATTTAGTATATATTATTGATTCTACTTAAAAAAAAAACACTTATTAGTGCCCAAATTACCTTTGGATATAATCTATCGCCAAGCTGTTGCTGATGGCCAGTCAAGTGTTCATTCCTTGGAGCTGCATTAGAATTGGAAGTATTATTCGAAGATCCCGATGCAGGTGCAGAAATGTCTGGCATTGAAGGAGCATCCGGGACTGGTTCAATAGGCACAAATGGTCGGGCATCAATGCTCAAAGCCCTTCTCTGGTTGTCTCTAATCACTCTATTTGATCCTACAAAATTTCATTATTCCATATAGAACAAACATAACCAGTCAAGTCCTCATTAGTGTGAATATTGTATGTTAGTACTTAAGTAATTCGGATGGCATGTCTCCAAAGGTTTCAAGGATCATCTTAAAAACATAAAAATTCAAAGTGTCTACCTCTCAGTTGTGCGTTTCTCCTCAAAACATCCCTATCCCTTCTCAACCTCTGTAACACACTATATTGGGAATATTTGTTATCGACTTGTGCACTTTCAAGATTCGGTAGTTTCTCTTGTGATAAAATGGCCTCAGCGATTGCCGTATAAAAACTACGAGCAACTCCAGAACCTTCACCTGGTTCTTCTTTGAACGTTACTTTAACTCTATTGACAGCTAAAGGCGGAGATGAAGAAGTTCTTCTATTGTAATTATTGAATTGAGTATTCAGCTCCTTGAAAGTCTGTACAAGTAGTGGAGTTCTTTCTCTTTCCATCTACAAAAAACAAGGTGAGATGAGAATGTTGTAATAAACCTGGCAATATCGATTTTTACCTTTGATAAGGTTAAATCCCTTTGTTGATTGTTTCTCAACTTTTCCATATCTCTTCTAAATTTGGCTTCTTTGACTGGAAAACCTCCAAGTTCTGATACTACAGAACCGGGCTCTAAACCCACATCTTCCATGAAGACTCTACCGAATAGATCCAGAGAGAGCCTCCATCTGCCAAGTAGGAGGTCATGAGATACAGATTGGCCTATGGTTGGCCTAGGGATTTCTGGGTTAACACTTGGTGTAGTTACAATGGTAACATTGGCCGATATTTCTTGATGTTCCAAAGTTTCTGTCTGTTGATTTTCTACAGACATTATCATATCTACACCCATCTTCTGGTTCTGAAAAATTCAGTCAAATAAAATGGTTCAAATTAGCTTTTCAGTTGGTTTTCTGAAAATTATTACAACATTTTTTTCTTGTTACTTACCGATGATCCTACTCTAACAATTACACTGGTGTTAGGACTTCTAGAAGAACTGGCCGATTGCATTTGTGAATCAGAATATTGACTATCAGATGTACATTGCATATTGAAATCTTCTGAACTATCCGAGTTGTTTGATATACCAAAAGATAATGAAGATGTATTTCCTGGGAGTGGTATCTGACGAATAAAATGAGAAAAATTTACAAACTGAATAATGACGAATAAAAAATCACTCACTTGCTCCAAATTTGATATGTCATTCGATGATTTTTTAGGAGACATTATGACTTGTGGTCTTGATGTTGAAATATCCATCTGTTCTGTTGAATCTTTAGGGGTTAACAGTAATGACTTAGATCTAGATTGACTAAAATCTGCATTTTCTCGATTGCAAGATAAATCTTGAGGTATCTCTTCCAAATCTCCTGAAAGAACAAAATAACAATTTTTATAAACAGAAATCAAAAAGAGTAATATTTTTCATGAATGAGAACAATAAATTGGTCGCAAAAATAATAAATGAGAACAAAGTCGCCTATACATAATTCTCACAAGCCGATCTAATCATTTCACTGAATTATGATGCTACATACCCGTTTCATTTTTAACAGCGTCTAATAAACTTTGGAATGGCTTCATTGCCTTTGGTTCTTCAATATTCGACAATCCCTCAGTCTGAACATCCCTACTAGTTGTAGGCCTATCAACATCCATCGGTTCGTCTCCCCCAAAGTTTTGAGGGTAGAATAGCGGATTAGGACCCATAACATTCAAATTTTGTGCTATTGGATGATTCGCTTTTGCCGGTTGACTCATGGCATATTCAGTTGTGCGAGTTGACAAACTCAATTTGGTAGGAAGCGATTCCAACGGGTTGTCAGAGTTGTTTGATGTTGCGTTTAGGGTGACCACTTGTTTGGGCATCCCAAACAGATCTTCTCGTCTTGCGTTCGGTTGCAAGAGATGGGGCTGATCAGCTAGTGGCAACGCTTCAGACATGGGGGTGTCAAAGGGGTCTGGAGGAGGACAACCGAGGCAAAGAGTGGATTCGGATCTCTGCAAAAAAGTGAGAGTGCCATTGAAGAATTTCAAACAGGGCCTGGGATGCAAACTTAATTAGCTTAGCGGAATTATGATATTCACCTGGAAGAAAGGGTGTTTTCGTCCTTTTCCTGATAATCCTTGGAATGAACTGTTCAAGTTGCTGGAAATGTTCGCTAAATTACTAATTTCTTGATCATCTAACGATTCTGTATCAATTGCCACTGTTATATCCTCCTCGCCTTCTTCATTTTCGTTCTCATCCTGTAATCAAATACATAATCAGAAAATCATGTTGAATACGAAACTGATTATTGAGTATTAGAGAACCATTGCCATTACTTTCCCAAATGTCCCTGAATACCCAAATCCATTAACTATGGAATATTACCTGGTCATTCCATGAAGCTAATGGTGGCAATCCCTCCCTTCTCAGATCAGTATCTACAGCTTCTGATGAACCCGATCTCATGAAGTAAATCAGTGCATCAAAAACATATGCGACATGTTTCAATGCAGAAACGTCCAAAACAGGTAAAGAGTCTAGGTGTTCGTTGTTATGCGCCCTCATTAATGACAAACAATAAGATAAAAACTCTCTTCTGGCCGCATGAGCATCAACACCTAAAAATTATTTTCAATTACAACTCAGGAATAATTATAGAATTTCTAATATTTTCGAATCCGTAATTACATATGTCAGTAATTGAAATAAATGTTTTCTCACCATCTCTTTCTGGACGGGACCTATTTTCCACATTTGCAAAACCAACAATCCTTGAACCGGTGGTACCTGTTCCATTAGAATTAGAATGGTTTCTAGCTCTGAAGTTAGAACTTGAAGCAATGTTAACTAAAAGAAAAATAATATGAATAGGTTAAATTTAATGAAAAGAGGGATGTTCTTCGTCATTTTTCTTACCACTTGCACTAACACTTGGACCTGCAGATTGACTAGGGGTGGGTAAATCTAGAGAATTAGTCAGAGAAGCACCGAATTTCAGTTGAGCTTCAGTTGCATCCATAACAGTCAAAAGCCAGTCCCAAGTGGCTTTCAAACGCAATTCTAAGTAAATCTAAAAGAAAAATAAAACAATATAAACTCAATAGTAGAACTAGAACAATTATTTAAGTGAATTTGCTTGATGTTAATTTCATGAAACTATCTTGAATAATCAACGTACCTGTACATTATAAATGTCATCTTGTGATACCTCCATGTGAGTAACTGGTGTTAGTACTTGGGACATATTTTGCATTGCAGATAAAAGATCTGCTATCTGACGAATAACAATACCTGGAAGGTTGAAGATGTACAATGAATTTTTTTCACAAAGAAGTATTTAATATAAGAATATATAATGATGCAGATAGATTTTAGAACGATCGAATTGAAACAGAATCTATAAAATACTGAAGACATAAAAACTATAATATACGATTATTATAGTTTTTATAAGCCAAATATAATTTTCAGAATCAATTTATTAATAAGGTATTGATTAGGGAAAATGTGCAATAAATTGAATCTGTAAAATTGAAAGAATTAATCGCGATTTTCTGGACTAGACTTACCGAAAGCTCTAGCTAAGCAACTGGCAGTTGTTGACATTGTGATAGTGTCTGTACTACTTGAAGACCCTCCTGCTGTTGATCTTCGGAGAGAACTTGGATCAATATACAGTAGGTTAGTACCGCCTGCAATTCTGACTCCAGTTGATCGGTTTGTTTCCCTGTTACGGATAGCCCATTGCATATTTTGTGGAGCAAGATTGGCGCGTTGTCCATGACCCGCCGCATTGCTGTAACGGCTTCTTTAATAGACATTATAGCAAAAAATTATAAAAAAAAGGACAATAAAAATAATTAGACCAACGCCCAAATCTACTTGATGATAAATGTTAGTATGTTTAGCAAAAAAAGGCAAATTCGCTTGAATACCAGTGAATGTTCTCAAATTTATGTAAATAATAAAAAAAAAGAATGAAACCATAATGGGGTCATTTTATAACAACCAAAGCAACTAAAACAGTTTTTCTATTTAACTTGGATCTCAAAAATCTAACTTTGGAGATGAAGCAATTTTCTCTGCACAATTGGAAAATTTCACCATGAAAACTCAAAGTCGAATTAAAGATGCTAACTTTTGACAATTTAATTCGATTTGTGTGAGAAAAAAAAGAGCTTCAGTCATCACTACTTCATCATCACCAAGAGCTTGAAACGCTACATAACCAAGAAAAACTTCAATTATACCTTCTTCTCTCCAACTGCTCATCGTTGAGGGTGTAATCTTCGGTGTCTTGCTCATCTGTTTCTCCAGTTTCACTCTCTTCCTCTTCCTGTTGGCTTGATTCCGCACTGTCATCTTCAGGGAAGAGCAGCAGTCCTAATAAGTAATTTATAGTGCAAAAGAAGATACATGCAGCACAGTACTCAATAATTCATTCATTCATTCACTAGTATCAGGTGTTTTTAGAGTGATAGAACTTTCAAGTTGTAATAATACACATTTAAATTAAGATTGAAGCCATTTTTTTTTACTTGAAAGATGATTTTATGACATTTATGTTTCCAAAATAATATCCGGCAAATGTCCACCACGACTAGCTCTGAGTAACCACTTTCGACCAAACCAATGTAGGACCACTTTTTCGAGTAATTCAGGCCTTATTCCTGCAATAACACGAGTTATGTTGGCTTCCAAAGCGTCTATTGTTTCTGGTTTATCAGCATAAACCAATGACTTGACAGAACCCCAAAGAAAATAATCGATTGGAGTTATGTCGCATGATCTTGGAAGTCAATTAATTGGACCATTACTCGGAATTATGTTATTGCCAAATCTTCCTTTCAATAAATCAATTTTTACGGTAGCAGCATGAGGAGTAGCACCATCTTGTTGGAACCAAAACATTTCTGGGTCGATGCCATTCAAATTTTGAAACAAATTATTATATTATACTAGCTGGCCCGGCGAACTTTGTTCCGCCTAAATGATACTTGCGGTGGATTTCACAAATCGTAATTATCGGTGATCGGAGATCAACGGCTTGGTTCTCTGATTTTTGAACTGCCAAATGTTTCCATGGATATGAGCTATCACACAGAACAGATACACAAAAATAATATGTCATAATATGTCAATCACTAATAATGGAAATTTTGGATTCAATTATTTCCGCAAATATATTCATTACCCAGACAGAAATTCAAAAACATTTTAAAAATTATGAGATAAGATGAGAATGGACATCTCACGATTGGAACTCATCGCCAAAATCCGATTTACTTTACATTTCGATAAAAATTCACTGTGATATTCACCCGCTTCTGGATCTGTTAATAGCCTTTCATGGTACTATAAGCCCTATGTAAATTACACAGTAATTGATGTTATATGTTCTTTTTTCGACCATTTCGTCAATGGATGGCCGCGAAGGTCTCAACAAATTCATCGCCATTTAATTGTGATAATGTCAAATATAGAACCCTCACGATTACGTTATTTGGAATAAATAAAACTATACAAATAACTAATAATCATCAGTTATAATGTGTGAATAGCGCCATCTGAAGTGGTAAGAACGAAACTTTCATATCTCAACGAAATCTAATCATTTTAGACATATGTACTCCTATAATAAGACATTTTGGTTTTGCCCAACAGCGCAGAGTTGTAGGCAACTCAAATTACACACTATTACAGTGACTATAGAGGGAATATAGTCACTGTACTATTTGTCTATATCGCCATCTAACGCGGAGAATATCAAATGAAGTCCAAACCAATGAGCGGAGCGTAACTGTAGCGACATCTAGTGGCCTTATTCAAAAGGAGGAAAAGCATTTCCTGTATAAGTAAAATTTTCATCGATTTTTTCAAAGTTTCATTGTATTTTATAATAACCAGACCGTAGACGAATCCATATATGAAGTTTCATAACAAGCAGTCCATCCGATCTGAGTTATAAATGGTGTAACCAACATCTTTCTTTTATATATATAGATTACTAGCTGGCCCGGCGAACTTTGTTCCGCCCTAATGATACTTACGGTGGATTTCACAAATGCACTCTGATTTTTGAACTGTCAAATGTTTCCATGGATATGATATGAGCTATCACACAGAACAGATATACAAAAATAACATGTCATATGGTGGGTTTCACAAAGATCGTTGATTGAGTGATTCACAGAATACCTTGACGTTTTTGTCAAATCGACCAATAGAATTTCAAATTTACGGATTTTTTATCACAGAATCGCTCGATTAAGCATTTAATCACACGATCAACTTTTGTGAAACCCGGCTTTAATATGTCAATCACTAATAATGGCAATTTTGGATTCAGTTATTTCCGCAAATATATTTATTACCCAAACAGAAATTCAAAAACGTTTCAAAAATTATGAAGAAAGATATTCTTGATCTGTTAATAGCCTTTCATGGTACTATAAGCCCGATGTAAATTACACGGTAATTGAAGTCATATGTTCTTTTTTCGACCATTTCAAACCACGACGACTGAAAGGCTCGAAAAAAGAACAGATGACATCAATCGATGGCCGCGAAAGCCTCAACAAATTCATTGTCATTTAATTGGGATAATGTCAAATATAGTACCTTCGCGATTACGTTATTTGGAATGAATAAAACTATAAAAATAACTAATAAACATCAGTCATAATGTGTGAATAGCGCCATGTGGTAAGAACGAAACTTTTCTCATATCTCAACGAAATCTAATCATTTTAGACATCTGTACTCCTACGCTGAGACATTTTGGTTTTGCCCAACAGCGCAGAGTTGTAGGCAACTCAAATTACACACTATTACAGTGACTATAGAGGGAATATGGTCACTGTACACGCTATTTCTTTATATCGCCATCTAACGCGGAGAATATCGAATGAAGTACCAACGAATAAGCGGTAGCGTAACTGTAGCGACATCTAGTGGCCTTACTCAAAAGGAGGAAAAGCATTTCCTGTTTAAGTGAAATTTTAATCGATATTTTCAAAGTTTTATTGTATTTTATAATAACCAGACCGTAGACGAATCCAAATATGAAGTTTCATAACAAACAGTCCATCCGATCTCGAGTTATAAATGGTGTAACCAACATCTTTCTTTTATATATATAGATTATAGATTATTATATTGATCATCGATCTGTAACGAGCACAATTCACTGTAACATTAGCTCAGGCATCGTTTTCAAAGAAATATGGCCCGATGATGCCCTCAGCGTGTGAACCACATGTGCATTTTTCAGGATGCAATGGAACCTGTAGAACTTCTTGAGGATTGTGTCACTCCGTATACGGCAATTTTGATTGTTTACGTAGCGGTTCAACCAGAAATGAGCTTCATCACTAAACACAATTTTTCGATAAAAAAGTGGATCAACTTCAAGCTGTTCTAGGACACAATCATCAAACAAACGACTCTTATTAAGGTCAAGTGGCTTCAGTTCTTGAACAAGTTGGATCTTGTATGGGTGTAGAGCAAGATCTTTACGCAAATTTTCGATGTGTTGGACAGAGTCCAACTTGTTGTGAACGTCGACGAATAGACAAATCTGGATTTTCATTAACACTTTCACTAACAGCAGCCATATTTTCTTCTGTACATACAGTTCTTTTTGTTGTTGTTGTCGCATCGAGTAGAGAAAATGTTGTCCGAAATCTATCGATAGTTCAACGAATAAGCTGCTCTGATGGACGATTATGTAAACCATAAATTTTCACGAAGTGCTCTGTAATATTGGCGATTATTTCATTCACACATGGCTCCACCAATGAAAAGTTACGAATTCAGTCACGCGATATGCAATATTATCGACTATTTAGGTAAACAAAGAAATATCAGCGGCTATTTTAAAGTGTCAAAATTTGGCATAACTTTCATTCAGAATTGAAAATGTACGGAGGGTCCTGAGTTCAAAACTTGGTTGGGATAGAATTTTTTTTGCAAAATAATTATAAATAAGTCCGACCGCTCGGTCTAAAATACAAAAGACCGCGGATTCGAGCGTTCGGAGCGTGTTCATGAAATAATCTTCCTGAATATCACTCGACTTTGACAAAAAGCTACTATTATTTTCTTTAATTCATCTCGATCAACTTGTATTTCGACAATTCAATTCGACCAAATGAACATTAATAATCAAAGAATAACTCCCTCGAGCTAAAGCTCTCGGGAGTTATTCAGATTATTAATGTTCATATGGTCTTATCAAATTGTCGAAAAACAAAACGCTCTCGATAGAATTAGGTCGAAAATAATAGTCGGCTATTTGCCATAGTCTTGGGATATTACCTCCGATTAGAACACCGATTTTGAAAATAAATTTCAACAATTTGTGAACTTTTCTGCGGCGTGAGTCTTTCCATAATCCATGATAATTTGTCAATGCTTACTGAACAGAAATGTCAAAACAACATGGCTTCTGTCAAATCACAGTTATCCCTACCGAAAATTCTATCACTCTAAAAAACACCCGATATTTTGTTCAAATTTTCATAAAGAAATAACAATAATAACGCCATCGAATCAAAGTCTATCGAAAAATCTCATTCAACCCAGAAAATTGGAACACAGCATGAAAAATTAGAAATGGCTGAAGGAACAGCACTTAGGTCGGTCACATGAACAAAACACCCCAATAAGAGACTATACAATACACCTTTAATCAATTGATACAAACAATGACAAAAAGAATACCAATCTCAAGAAGAAATAAGGAATTAAATGCAAAATTTTAAACTAAACTCATAATGGAACTGGAATTTGGATAAACATTCATTCAATTCTCGTATCTTGAGCCCTTTCATTCGAGACAAACTGAATTTACCTGTATCAGATCCAGCAGTAGCTCCAGTTTGTACTGATCTCTGCGCCGACGCAGCGTCTTGATTACTGTGATTGTCATCGCTGTCCGATTCGGTTTCTGCGAGTAGATCTAATTCAGGATCGCTCTCTTCGCCTTGAATACGATTCTCTTGACCGTCCGCTGCCTGGTTGTCTTGGTCGTTCTCGTTCAAAGACCCTTGACGAGCAGGCATCGGCAGGATGCGATCTGCCGAGGCATCTTCGTGCTCGGAAGCGTTATCATCGTCATTGTCTATGGCCATGCCTGGAAGAAAACGTGGATTGATGCTAGAATATATTTGAGATGAAGAATTAATGATGACTTACTTTCTCCGTCATTGACGTCGTTCATTAGTAGGTCTCGTCCTCCAGCTGAAACCCTTGGGAAGAGTTCGTTGGTGGAATGACGACTGAGAAGGCGAGATGATGAGGGGGCCAGAGGATCAACCAGAAACAACTCTTGAGAACCCTGGAAAATATGTTGATATCGAAATTAACCATATAATTTTCATTCTATGGAAAACACTTCACCAAATATTCTCTATTTTACTCACATTCAAAATATCATTAGCAGATGTAGCCAAAGAAAAGGGAGCAGTGGGTCTGGCGACTCCTAACCTCACAGGGGCTATGAGAGAATCCGCCGTTTCACACAATTCTTCGATAGATAATTTCATTAACGACTGAAATACTCTCCTACACTTGCTAAGGGGCTGATTTTGGTTGTTAAGACTACGTCTCTTCGTGGAATTCGGAGCTATTTCAATACTGAAGATGACAAAAATTCTGACCACTGATCTGAAATATAATAATTCATATATAGTATGGAATTTTGATCCATATTCCTCCTTTATTCATTCCACTCAACAGAATCGTCCGCAGCACTCACCTGACAAATCTTCTGGCAACAAATGTTGCGGTTTCTGCTTGTTTAGGATCCGGATTCTTCATTTCTTTGATAAGAGTGTCAAGAAGAACATCCATCACCATTTGACATTTTACTAGAAAACAATGGGTAAACTTGTCTAAAAGTGTTGTTCCGCTTTGTCCAGCCACATAAGGCTGATCTGAATATGGATTATCGGTCAATTCTTTCATTCCAGACATAATCATACTCTTAACTGCTTTCCAGTCACCGAGGAGACATTCAAGAGCCCTCCTGCTGAATCTTGGCGGTTCCAAATCGTGTTCTGGCATGTCTGATTCAACTGAAATTACAACTACATTGAGGAATGTGATTCAATAGCAAGGCACACACGAAAGGGAAATCTGTCAGATCTGATCGGCAGTCCAGATCTTTAACAGATCTGGACTGCGGATCGGATCGCTCCCGCCGATCTGGTCTGTCGAGGATCAATGAGATATATGATCCGCGACGGACCAGATCGGCGGGAGCGATCCGATCCGCAGTCCAGATCTGTTACACATCTGGACTGCCGATCAGATCTGACAGATTTCCCTTTCGTGTGTGCCTTGCTAATCATATTATACTTCATTTATTCATTATATTGTGAGATTTCATTATAAATTCTTGATTTAGGCACTTACTGTCGGAAGAAGGTGTTTTATTCCTAGAATTCGATGATGGGGCTCTTGGTCTGGAATGTCTGAACTGTCTTTGTTCTTGATTCTGGCGACCAACTGTTTGTACAAGAAATAAAAGAATACTTTCCCCTCTGAAAATATTCAAATATTCAGCAATTTCCAAACAGGATCGAATGAATCAAACACCTACCTTGAATTTGGTTGACAAACTAAATTGGTTTCCTTAACCAATTTCTGAAGTAGTTCAAACCGTCCAGATTGATTCCCCATGATTAAGGCTTTGCATTTACACTTTTCCCAACAGTCACAATAAGCCGTAGGTGAGGTCCGTTTGAGTTTACAGTCGTGACCTTTGTGGCATACCCTTGCACATTCAGTGCAGCAACACAACGTTCCGGTTAAACCGCAAGTTCTACATTCAAAAATGTCCTGAAAATGGAAAGTAAAAAAAAGCTGAATTCGATTGTAATAAATTCCTATGATATTTCTCTTAAAAATTACAACATATTTTCCTTGTGCAATCCTTGATGTCCACGATTTATTAATACAAACCTTGGAATGTGATGGATCAATAATAATTTTGGAGATTTGGTGTACAATCAATAAATAATAAATTGGTCATTTGCATTCATACTCTCCAATATATTATAGATAAAAAATAATTACTTCTTCTCATCTGTTATTTCCCTAATAAAATGCGAAGTTTTGATTTCAGACAAAAATTTTCCATGTTTGGTCCTTGATGTCCATGATCATTTGATGCAAACCTTGGTCAGTAAAGGATCAATAATGATTTTGGAGATTTGGTGTACAATCAATAAATAATAAATTGATCATTTGCATTCCTACCCTCCAAAATATTCTAAATATAAAATAATTACTTCTCATCTGTCATTTCACTAATAAAATGCAAAGTTTTGATTTCAGAGAAAATTTTCCATGTTTGGTCCTTGATGTCCATGATCATTTGATGCAAACCTTGGTCAGTAAAGGATCAATAATGATTTTGGAGATTTGGTGTACAATCAAAAAATAATAAATTGATCATTTGCATTCATACCCTCCAAAATATTTTAAATATAAAATAATTACTTCTCATCTGTTATTTCACTAATAAAATGCAAAGTTTTGATTTAAGCGAAAATTTTCCATGTTTGGTCCTTGATGTCCATGATCATTTGATGCAAACCTTGGTCAGTAAAGGATCAATAATGATTTTGGAGATTTGGTGTACAATGAATCAATAATAAATTGATAATTTTAATTCAAAGCCTCCAATAAATCATAATTTTTAAAGCAATGATTTTCCATCTCTGTTTTTCGTCTAATTAAATTTTGCAGCCAACCAAATATTTTCTTGTTTGGTCCTTGATGTCCATGATCATTTAATGCAAACCTTGGTCAGTAAAGGATCAATAACAGTTTTGGAGATTTGGTGTACAATGAATCAATAATAAATTGATCATTTTAATTCAAAGCCTCCAATAAATCATAATCATTAAAGCAATAATTTTCCATCTCTGTTTTTCGTCTAAGTAAATTTTGCAGCCAACGAAATATTTTCTCGTTTGGTCCTTGATGTCCATGATCATTTAATGCAAACCTTGGTCAGTAAAGGATCAATAACAGTTTTGGAGATTTGGTGTACAATCAATAAAAAAAACGTACATATTTATACTGATCTGAAATGAATCATATCAAGTGATACTTCATATTGATTGTCTATAGACGATGATATTGAAATGATAAACAGTACTATTTACTATATTATTATTCAAGTAAGAAATGTAAATATTTAATTTTTGAACATTTCATTATTGTTAATTCCTTGATGTCCATGGTTCAATAATGAAAACCTTGGTCAGTAATGGAACTTTTATTTTGGAGGTTTCTAGAAAATAATCCATTGAAAATGGATTAGGTTCATTGAAAACCTCCCATTCTTTTTTTGCAATACATATTACTCTGCACCCATATGAATAAAAGGAAGTCTTATCTACCTGATTTATATGTTCTGCTCCAGTCCAAGTAAAACTGCATGTGTCATTACAACACAACACATGTAAAGGAGAATGATCCGCATTTGATCCTTTGGGGAATATCATTTCATTCCTTTCTTGCACGTATGAACATTTTTTGATTCTCTCGAATATGTTGAGAGCTGCTGGATAGCTTCTAGATGATACAGCGAGCATGAAAGGTGTCTGACCTTGGGCATCTCTGAAAAATTGGAGATGAATGATACTCTGTTGATCCATTTGCATACAGGATTTCCCAGAGTAGGTCAGTTACACCCACTGAGAGGCACCAGTATTTTCATTCACATTCCGATTCTGCGGTATATTTGAACTACTTCAAAATGAAATTTGACTATTTAATAACCAAGCTATGAAAAATGAAGATCACAAAAATAAAAAATATTCCTTACTTGGCAGACAGCAATTCAACAATGTGAGGTTCCAGAGCTGCACATTCGTTTAGCAGCAAATGTAAGATTTGTAAAGCATTGGATCTCCTCTCTGCGGGATCTACGACGAAGTGCGCCTGATTAATAACAGGCAACGAGCCGCTTTTGTTCTGCGCCTGAGCCCCGTTGGGCCCTAAAATGATGTCCTCGTCCTCCGGGGGCATGAGCGATAAGGGATCGAAAGACTCCGGGGGCCAGCTGTGGGTGGGAATGGGTTCGCCTTGAGCGAACGACGCCCCGTGTTGCTCTACAGGAGCACTGTTGGAATTGTTCAAAGGTTCTGCACGCGCTGCTCTACGCACCATATCACGAAGACTTACGGACGAAGATGAGGGATGAGAATTACGAGAGCTAGAACCTGTAGGTATCATACAGTCCAGTCCGCCTGTATTGGTATTCGACGCGGCACGAGCGACATCTGTGACGAAAAGAAGATTGTTCATGTTTATGCATAAGTATACTCCATTCACTTTTATAGAGTATCCTGGCTAGCCATGAAATTCTGACACATTTCACCGCGTATATTTGGAAAATGTTAGGTTATAGTCATTCTCTTGTCAGTAAAATGAGCAACGTTGTACTTTCTTCATATAAGTCGTTGTAATTACGTATTTATCAAAATGTTCATTAACTTTGGGAAAATAATGAATGATTTGAGAAAATATTATGTGAATTCAATAATTCCAAAGACCTGGCGAATATTGAAGAAACCTTTTCTCTGTTAATACTGGAAATATTTCACGTATATGAACATGGTTGAAAGATTCAGTTATGCTATTTTCTTGAACGGAAATCAAGAATCGAGTGTTCAAATTTTACTCAAAAATAATAGACAGAATAGTCCGTTACTCTGTGATAGTTTATTCGAAAAAAGAATAAAAATACTCGAATATCCCGACAGAAAAACTTATAAAGAAACTGTTGAATTCGCCACTTTTCAAAATTCTCAAGAAATAAGCCTACAGAAAACATTTATATACCTTTTTGCACACCTTGAAATACTTCAGTATGAGAATGTAGTGGTACTAATAAATCTGTGTAACAGTTAAACCTCAAAGGAAATCATTTCATTTACAAAGTTGAAAAAGAGTAAATAATAAATAATTGCATTGGCAACATCTCTTAGAATTATTTTACTTTCACGATTGCCAACCCATGTTAGTTTTAAGTAAAAGAACTTGATAAACCTAAACCATGGCCAACCGGGATACTTTATAAAAGTGAATGGAGTATAGGTTGCTGCTTAAGTTTTGAGATGTGGCAACATTGATGTGTATCTGTCAAAAGTTCTCGAAAAATTTTACATACTCCATTCACTTTTATTTAATCAGATAGGTTTACAAATTGTTCGCAGATTTTTGGTATTTAATCGATATTTGCAGGTGAGTTTTTCGTCGAATATCCAAGATTAACGTATGTTTATTGTTTTTAGCACCAGTTTGGAGCGTGAGGACGATTTTCAAGACCAGGACGAATGTTTACATTTCCAGGTTGAAGAGATACACGGGAATTTCGTTGAAAAAGCTGTTATTTGGACAGATATCGCAGTAGATGGATCGGATGGAGCCTCGAGAGGTCGATTAGGATATTTTTCAGGTTTTCCAAGAAATTTGGCGATATCTGAGCAGATTTGCAAAATTTAGGTACCTCACTAATGAGGTGGAACTTAGACCTAATTCTCTAATAAGAAACGCCTTTCAAATATCGAGATGGTGAAAAATATATTCTGTTGTTTGAACAAACGCAGCCGAGTTTTATATCCCAACATTGATATTATTCTTGATTCTTGTAATTCATTTCATCTTATATCTTTGGGTTGATTTTTTTCAATTAATTCTAGATTAGAATCAACAATTGATATCGTCAAGTCTTGAACTTTCGGTTCAAGAGGATAATAAACATTAAATCTTCACGAGCATGCATATGAAAATTATGTGGAAGAAATGCAATTTTCTTCCATGGCGAAAAATAATATATTTCAACAGTGATCTCTTGTACTTTTCATGCAAATAACTAGAAAAGGAATCCTTTCTATCAATTCATATAAACGTTAATCATTTTCGTCCATCACATCTTTTCCAATTCATTCATTTTCCGAATAAATTCACATTCTGAGAAATACGCTAAGAATGTAGAAAGGGCAACATAGTATTGACTTGGAAGATAAAAATATTTTGAAAAACGTCATAACTTCGATACAGAGTGGAATGTGTCAAATTTCCAAGGCCAGAGTTGTGATTTTATAATTGTGAATGGAGTATAATTATTATTATGGGTCTTTCAAAGACAAGCCAAATTCACGAAACGTTCGCACACGAAGCAAATGGTCGCCAGCAATATAAAGGGTTTTTTCAATAAGACGTGTTGTTTTGACGTTCAAAGAAATATGCCATTTTTTTAGATAAATGATCAGGTGTTTATTTCATTATAAAGGTATACCGTTAATAATAAGAAGTAACATCAGCCGAATGACCTACACAACCAAGACTACAGGACCATAGTGACTGCCCTATGTGCTCGATAGACTCACGCTGGGCTCTTGGCGTAGACCTTCTCTCTCACATGGCCCCAAAGGAAGAAGTCGCAAGGTGTTGAAACTTAAGATCTCAGTGGCCAATTGTGATCACCTCTTCGAGAGATAAAACGGTCCGGAAACATTTTCGTTGCTTGTGTGGCACGTAGCGCCATCTTGTTGGCAGTAAAAGTTGTCCAGATCAATACCACCCAATTCCGGACATAAAAAATCATTAATAATCTCTCGATAGCGCAGTCTATTCACCGTAACTGTTGCTCAAGCCTCATTCTTGAAAAAGTAAGCTCCAATGACCCCGTCGGACCATAGACCGCACCAAACAGTCACACGTTGAGGATAGAGGGGTTTTTCAAAAATAACTCTTGGGTTTTCCGAGCCCCAAATTGAGAGTTTTGCTTGTTGACGAAGCCACCGAGGTGGAAGATGATTTTTTTCTTCACATTGTCCCAACAGCTCAAATTCTTCCACCAATTACTGTATTGCGGTTCGACAAGGTGCTTTAGGACGACTCAAAAAAGTTCAAGTTTCACGAACCGTCTCTGCCAAATTTTCACCATTTTTATAAAGAATTTAATTGTACAATTTCGTTGAACAAAAGTGGATTGGTATTTATCACTCGGAAGAACTTAGCACGTTTTAACGTTTCTTTATTACCTATTGACAACTACGTCAATCATACTTGACATCCGTCTATATATATTCCGAACATCGAATACTAACACGAAATACTTAATAATTCCAATAAATTTAAATAATTTCAATGCGTTGTTGAAGCGTGTATCGTTTCAGTTTTAATAATGGCGTAGTCAAATGTCAAAAAATGACAGCTACAAAAGTGACATCTAACGAATTAGCGGGCTATTCAAAATAACACCTCTTATTGGAAAACCCTTCAGAAGGGTCAATTTTGGTAATCCAGCAATAGCTCGAGCCATATCTCATACAAGTCTATATAAAGCATGTACTCACCACTATCGACGTCTTTATTCGAAGTTGGAGTGCACATATTCACGACTGCATGAAATATATTCCTATTTCCGTCACATCTCTCACTCAGGATTGAAGCAACAGTATGCGCAGTGCCTTCTGAAATACCATAAAATCCATCGAATTAATATCATCGATCGACGTATCACAAAAAAAACTTACTTATATCAGAGTCTAACTGGGCCAGGATACGCAACACTGCATCCAGATCGCATCTCAGAATTTTTGGTAGGAGTAACTGATGTTCCAAAGCGAAAATTATTACTGCTACTTGGTTTTTCAAATTTGACGATGTACCAGGGAGGGACAAGGTACTTGCGGCAACACATTTCACTGGCGGAAGATCCAAACATTGGGGATCTTTGATCGCTTCAGCACAATCTTTCGCTAGAGGGTAAATGGTGTTGTTACCGTCTCTCAAGATTAAAACACTTTCGGAGCTCTGAAATGTTAGAAATGGATGCTATTAGCAAGTTTCAGAGTATCATAAAATAGTAATACTTGAAAATACATCTTTACAATCAATAGCCATGCAAATGTTTCCATTCTTGAACAATTATTCAGGACAATAGGAGTAATTGCTTCTAGAATTAGATTATTTGATCTGGGAGATTTTGGTGATAAATTCATAAGCTTTTCTGAATTTATGTATCTATAATCTCCGCATCGAGTTCAATTCTCTATAATTTCGAATGATTTTAGACTCAAAAGCACTTCAGTTAGAAGTATGGTATAAAGAGTGACAATACTTCAGTAAAAAAATTCGATGTCAAAATCTTAAAACAAGTTGGTCCTTTGAGCCTATAAAACTTCATAAATTTCAAATGAACCGATCACATCAGTTTCAACAGATCAAGTTAGTTTAAAAAACATTGGAGGAGGAAATAATTAAGAGAGAAAATAGAAATAGAACTTCAATATTATGACGCAAAGAAACATAGTATATGAGCATAACTTACCTCTCCAGCGCAGTTAAGATTGATCAATGAAGGATAAAGTCCCATGAACGAAGCTGTGTCACTGGGAAAAGGATTATCTAACTCAACTCGACCACTGCTAATATTGTACATGACATAGCTCAACTTCAAGCCATTTCGTACGATGGCATGGATTCCCTGAGGATCAACAGTGATTGTCAAAATTTGTGCACCATTCTCAGGAATTTGCACCCTTCGAGGAGTTTTCTGGAAACAGTCTGGAGCTCTGGATGTCGAACCAGATTTTATAACCTGAAATTAGAGGAAAACACTCAATCTCAATACAATACTATTTGCAGTAGACCAATATTTACTTGAATACATCATTAACCTCAAACAGTATCTTATTTCAACACATTGCCTACCTGTAGATCATCTTTTCTCATCAATCTGCAATCTTGAAAAATGTCATCCAGTTCTTTAGAATCTTTGTCTTTCTCCTTATTATGCACGGAAGGAAATCTTACTGCAGCATAAGCCCCATCAACTTTCAGAACTCGTCCTGTAGGAACACTCCTGACATCTTCCACAAAAATGACATCTCTCAAAAGCCATTCCTCTTCGTCTTTTTTTGGTTCACTGTTTGAATCTGATCCGCACGGTGTGTTACGTTTTTGTCGTTCTACAGCAAAATTACAATGTTGAAATCATAAGAACAAGTTTCAAGAAGTTCCACTTTGGAAATAATACAGTTCCAAACTACTTTTAATCCTCAAGTTCTTCCAGAATCAGTATCAATTAAAGGTAGAACAAATTCAAACAAGCCTACTTCCAATTACTTAATGGAATTTATGTATAAAATGAGATGAAACAGAGTTACCCTTTATGTACCTTGAAAGACTTGGTTCTACAGAAGATTCAAGCATTTGCTTTGAAAAGAAAGGAAAATGGGTTCATTCAGGAATAGGATCAGCAATATCTCAACTAAGAAGGACAGAAGACAATATATACAAGGAGTTACCTAAAACACAGTTAACATTCCACTGCCACACGCCTATTTTTGATC
This sequence comes from Adalia decempunctata, assembly GCA_951802165.1. NCBI lineage: Eukaryota > Metazoa > Arthropoda > Insecta > Coleoptera > Coccinellidae > Adalia > Adalia decempunctata. The sequence continues at coordinate 21,868,758 of OX637696.1, read as the reverse complement.
ACAAATGCCATGACCCCTAAGTCTCATAACCTGTATACCCCCGATTTTGCCCTTGACATTTTTTTTTCCGTTATCCTAAATGAAAAGAGAAAAGGCAACGAGAAAAATGTTTGACGACGAAAAAAAGGGATTGTAAAGCATTTTAAAACATTTAAAAAACTATTTCAACAATGAAACAGTTGACCAGATACCCGTCTTTGAAATCCTTTCATGCAGTAAATAATTTGAACATGTTTACTCACTGTGACTATTCGTAATACTTCCAGTGTCGCTGCAAGTACTTGATGCAGGGGAAGGAGGTGGAGGCATATCCAGTCGGTCAGTATTCTCTTTATTCGAGTTTGATTTCGTGGCACTTGCTGTAACGAACTTTGCATTAAAATCCACCAAGATATGGATAGAATTTTTCTCACCGATGCTGCTACTGGAAGGCGCTGAAGGTTCCCTGGTAGGTTTGTCAGATACAACAGTATTGGTTGATTGAGTGTGCAAGATTTTGAAAGTGCAGGTGTCACTAAGTGTCCAAGCAGCGTTCTGCAGTTGGCCCACCTTAGGAGAGCCAGCTGCCACTGTAAACCCTATTGCCCCTGGTTGGTACATTGGAGTGTTTTTCATGCAAACTTGAGAACCAGTAACTATCTCTGATTGGCTGTTGGATGGCCTCTGCTTTCGACATTTTGCCCTGAATTTTTCCCACAATCTTTTTCTTTGAGAAAACGGGAGCACTCCCCTGAAATTAATGAGTTTTAACGTTTCTCACATTGTTGAATAGTATGCTGAGATGCAACTGCAATATGTCTGCACTTGCCTAGTTCTAATAAAAATTTTGAAAAGAAAACGGGCCTTTTCTAGTAAAAGAATCAAGATTTTTGGAAATCGCTCCAAACCATCAATAGGGATGATGACTATTTTTTGGAAATGATTTTAATTTGTAGATTAGCCCTATACAAACACGAAAAAAATATAGCAAATACCAATGAAAAATGCGTAAATGAAAATAGTTTTCAAAATTCCCGCTGAAACGCTTCATACTGTTAAGTGATTATGATTACGTCACTATACGGTAAACAGACTTCGCCTTCTGTCAAAGCGAATTGCTTCATGCGAACAAATCGTTTTCGCAATAACAAATAATCGTAAAATAGTTCGCTGGTGATACGTTTTACCTCTTCTGTTCTTCGTAAGTTCGTACTCGTGATGACACATAGTTAATAGGTTAGCTTGTTTACAGAACAGTGACGTCACTGATAATCGGTAATAGATAACACATTTTGAATCAATTTTATTTAATTCAATGAGAGTAATTAGATCACTAAAATATTGTTTTAGTATTTCAAAAACTACCTTCAATGTGGAAAACCTCAATTTATATGCATTTGTGACATGTGTCAACATCCCTATTTGGTTCATCTTTAAGACACTTTTTGACATTAAAAACCATCATATCATTCTCCTCCCCTTGATTCGAAATAGCATTTCGAAAATACCCTGCTTCTTTCAAAGTCCAACTTTGAAAATACTACGAGAAAAAAGCGTTTCGTTTGATAACAGGAATCAACAGTTCCAAAAATGTTGAAATCAAAGAGAAGATGAAATTATATTTTTTTCCACTTACCACCAATATAGTGCACCACTCTCGCATCTGGCAACAGTGTATAAAGTACATGTATGCAGTGATACAATTCTATCGTTCTGAAATTCATTGAACATCTGTGCGGAATGTTCCAATTTAGATGATGCAGAAACAAGAGTTTCGTCAAGCCACGTAGCAGTTTTACCAGATTCGGTTGATACAGAGCATCTCGTTGAGCAGGCAGACAGTTGCACCACCTTTTCGCTGGTTAGTCCCATAGGAATGGTTTTAGGATGATGAATGTATGGGTTCTGACGAAACAAATTATATTAGTATCAAATGACAATTTACTCTGATCTTCTCGATATTTCTCACCTCTGGATGTTTGTACGGTTCTGCATCATGCCATCTCCACTGATAAACATGCCCACTTGATGATAAGGCAATAAGCTCACTGTAAAGCGAGGCTATTTGAGTGAATTTGGGTGCAGGTTCTGGCCAAAATTCCAAATCGTCAGATAACCATAAAGGACAAGCACTGTCTTTTTTTTTGTGCTCTGGAAATCGAAATTCCATATTGTTAAAAAATTATTCATTGATATCAATTGAAAATTTTCAAAACATTAACTCATGAAGCTATTCATTCAAAAAATTCAGAGATAAATGTTTAAATAGTGATAAAAAAAAGATGTGATGGCCATCTAATCACAATTCACACATTTCAAATCAAATTTTTCAAATAGTCGCCTCAAAATTCGAATACTACCCTTTTGAAAGAATTAATCAATAAATAATCTACGTTAATTCCCAAAGTTTCACCAGTAGGTACACAAATGATAAAAGAGACATACCTGAGTCTTTTTCATATGGATTGTCTCTTAAGGCCGTTTCCAACCATCTCCTAGGTCCGCAGTACTGCCTGTCACGCCAACGAGAAAAATTTTCCCTATCACGATCTGATCCACCACTGTTTGACAATGGAGCGTCCCGGTCTGCCAATCTACCTCTACTGCTACCACGACTGTTAAGGAAGCTTGTTTGAGCAAAGTCAAACATTTTCGGAAATCAGTTAGTAAAACAAAACAAAAAGAACTTAAAGAACTAAAAATAACAGAAAAAAAAAAGGTTGAAATTGTTTCCCAACATATATTTGTTCAAATACTAATGCTGAATTTGGCTTCATTTCGGAGACCAATTCTTCAATCAAACCAGTAAACAAACTTTTTAATGAGAAAAGAGTCAAGTTATTGAAGAATCAATCTTATACAACAAAATAAAAAATTGTAACCATATTGATGAAATAAATTAGAAAAAAAAACCGAAATCCTTAATGCATATTAAGTACTTCACTAGAAGTGGAACACATTGAATATTTAACGTGAATCTGTAGTCAGAAGAACCTTCTATCAAGAATATATTTTCAGCATTAATATTCTCACAGTATTTCCGAGAAAAGCATGCCAATTATAACTTACTTCCTGATGCCAGAATAACCAAACATATCTTCAGAAAACATTGCATCTGCATCAATGATTACAGAATGATCAGGATGAAAACCGCCGTCTAACAATGATATAAGGTCTTCTGGCACATACGAGTCTGTTGCATCATCTCCTTCCTCACCTTCTTCATCATCCCTCGAGAGGAGATTGTTGACAGCAAGATTAACGTCGAGATTAGTGCGCTAAAGGATTTTCATGATATTAACTATTTACATTAGTCAATTTGCAATCAGCTCACCTGAAGCTCTCTAATTATCAGATTTCTGCTCTTGCCTTGTAAAACAACTTGTGCCTGTGATACCAATTCTTCAGGGACATATGGGGCAGGTACTGTGACCAAAGGACGGCCGCTACTGGAAGTACTTGTTCCAATAATCACAGGTGCACTACGGCTCCCTGAAAATCGATAATCTTGATACAGAATTCAGACCATACTGGACGCTTTGTGCTAGCTGCACTTCAACCGTCATTAGAAACATCAATTATCAAATGGAAGCACTCATTGTAGTTACGACAATTTTTTGTCTAGACTTTTCAAATTTCCAGTGAATATTGAAGAAAATATGAGAAAACTGAGCATTTCCCACCCTCATCATCGAAATTACAGAGCCAAAAATTTAGAAGTCCACCTATAGATTATTGGCAAACTATAGTAACGATCCTATCTCCCACACAATAGTCTACTCGCACTCAACTGAACTCCGTATTTAAAAAAGGGAGTCTCCTGAGAATGTTTTGAAATACACAGAGTGATCCATGTAAGCCAGAGTTCCAAGAATGGCACTTACCGCTGTTATTGGCACCTCTAATAGCAGTGTTTGACCTCATAATTCTGGCCCTCGTTCTCATTCCTCGTCCTGTGCTAGGTGGTTTGTTGGAACCTCCGCTCCCTTGTCCACCACCACCCCCACCTGAGCCACCCGTTCCTGCTCCACCACTGCTAAAGCATCAAAACATAATAAAATTTAAAGTGCACTGCTTTTAGCGTGCTTGTTTGTAGAAATGGAATATCTTCTGTAAAGGCTTAGTCTTGGAAGTATTCAGGATATTTCAGAGGTCTGTAACGCCTGCCAAGTCAGACTCAAATTTATATCTCATTTATTTGATTTTGTATATTTGTCTAGAGTGCCAAACAGAATCAAAAGCTTTTTGTGTATCCAAAATAGATCACTTGACATTTTTGTATTCTTTCCTTTCAGATCATATGTTCAAAGCAAGGATTATCAGAGGGTAAGTAGTAGAAATGTTGGTGTGAATCCATATTGATATGTGGGTCTGATTTAGCCTAGCACACATTAGTTTTTTCCCCTAAATCTGTATCAAGACATGATTACAATTTTTTTTAGGAATAGCCTTATCAGAAAAGATTAAAGTTGGTAAACCTGACCATTTGGCAAAAACAAGCCTGACAAAAATTTAATTATCATTTAGAATAGATGCATAGATCATTTAGATCACGAACTTTCAAGAGTGACTGTTCCAACTTGTCACAAGAATGTCAACCAAGATAGTACTTGGAAAAAAAAGCCTTCCTCAGAGCAAAAACTGAAATATTTGCACCTTTCAAACAGAAGGATATGCCAAATATTAAGTTGAATATTAATATCAAAAGAAACCTTCAAAACCATTATTTTAACATAAAAATGTTCTTCAAATAAAGATCTAACATTTGAGTTGAGAGACTAATTGAAAGTACATGGCTCAGATTTATTGTGGTTATACACAAGCTTTCAAAATATTTCAGTAAAGAATACCAAGGCTCAGGGAAGAGTCCATTAATCTTTTCGACATTATAATCAACAATTCGTTTCATTTTCTTCTGACTATAATTTTCCAGATAGAATTCAATAATATCAAAAAGACTCACCTTTTGTTAGTATCATTTTTTGTCAAGTCCAACCTATCAGATAAAACATTATATGATAGTCGACAAACTCTTCCATCATCTAATAAAAGTCCAATATGAGAAGGCCCAATACATATTTTTTTAATTCCTGATCTCAAACATGAAAGACCAGAATGAGGATTCAGTCCAATACGATTTATTCGGTCAGCTACATCTTTCAGTCTGTAAAATATCGAATTATTTCCATGTTGCAATTACAGAAACGTTAATTTAGTAGAAGCATTATCTGACAACTGACTAAACACATTAAAACTCTTCCTTTGAAACGTATTTCGCATGTTTGGGAGCATTGTAATGTGAACGAATTTATTTTTTTTTAACCTTTCGAACTTTATTTTGGCTCCAAAAGAAAAAACGATGTTTTTCGTTAAGATATAAGGAAGGGTAGGAACCAGTGATATCATTGTTATACCGAAGCAGAATCATACCAACGAAATGCAACAGGAATATCACAGTTCCGCATACAGAAATTATTCATTAGCATTGAAGATGGAGGAATTCCTCAAATGGAGTATCCAAATGATGTAAGGACATTAAGGGCAGTTACCTGTCATTAAATTGTTCATCACTTCCAGGCAGAGGATGAACTACATACTGCAAGGATGCCATTGGTATTCTTAAATACAAATAAATCACTTTTATATGAGAAAATTCTGTTTTATTAGCTCAAATTTCAACATTATTCGCATGCTTACACAAAGCCCTGCGCCATGTTGCCTGATGTCTGAAAAACTCAAAGAAAAATTGACAGTAAGTAGGCTGTTTCAGACATGTCAAAATAGATAAAAAACTGCACCATAGAGTTTCACTCATCGAGGTGCGTTCCGAATATTTGGTTCATCATCCGCGCACATCCAAGCTCGATGCATAGTGCAGTATCAGGGAAAATTCAAAAATTTTTTTTTAATAATGAAGAAATTGGACTAGCAGTGTGTGTGTGTGTATTTTTTTTAATTTTATCATTTCTGATATGATTGAGTATTCAATGCTGAAAACATTCCTATTGAAACCATAGTATTCAATCAATATTATACAGGGTGTCCCAGAAGTCACGCACTTCCTTGAAGGGATCGAAAGTGAAAAATATTCTAAGCCCAAATATCCATGTTCGAAATTTTTTGATAGTTAATTAGTTATTAATTAAAGTGCGCTACAGAAGAATAACTAGGCAATGGGGACGCGAGAGTGAGACGCCAGTCTCGGTTTACTGCGTGAAAAGACGACAGCACCTCTGGCGTCTCACTCTCGCGCCCCCACTGCCTAGTTATTCTTCTGTAGCGCACTCCTGATTGGTCACTTTCATTAATTAATAACTAATTAACTATCAAAAAATTTCGCGCTCCTGATTGGTCACTTTCATTAATTAATAACTAGTTAACTACGTTATCAAAAAATTTCAAACATGGATATTTGAGCTTAGAATATTTTTCACTTTCGATCCCCTCAAGGAAGTGCGGGACTTCTGGGTATAATAATGGTCTTGCTCACTTGCTCCTCATGTGTCTAATAATCATGGGCGCCGATAAGGGGGGTTACTGGGGGCAACTGCCCCCTACAAAAATAATTTATGAGTGTAGAATATCTACCTCATGTTTCGATCATTTACGATATAAGAGCATGTTTATTTTAATAATTAAACCTTTACATTTCTCTCCAATTGAAATTAAATTATTGAAACAGAATTGAATTTAGGAAAAAATTATTTTTCTCAAACTGAAATTACATTATTATTATTATTATTGAAAGGATCAATGATATGGTGAATAAACTAATTATACAGGGTGTTTCAACATAAACTGGACAAACATACGAGTATATGTATAGCTGAGTGGATGACACCGGGGAAGGGAAGTCATTTTTGCCTTATGACATATAGGTACCCCGTTTTCGACGCATTATCGAGATACAGGGTGTTTTTAATGTCAACTTTGAGCAATATTCTAATAACTGTGGTAAGTTATAGGTGGCATTTGAAATAACGTCCAATTTAATTGTGGTGTAAAATTCTGAAGAAAAAAATTCAAAATGGCGGAAAACCTGCAAAGCTGGAATTTTTTTTCTCGGTCGCCAATTTGGAAAGCATTATTTTAACATACTAGATTTTCTAAGATTTTCCGTGAAAAATGTTTTCCAAAATTCGGACTCAACTCTCATCTCTTCAGTAAAAAAAAAATTCGGCCAAAATTGTTGGAATTTTCATGGTCGAACCTTCTTCCATTCTGAATACTGAGGTCAAAACAGAATGAGAAAATAAATAGTTTTCTTTTTGTAGCCTTCCAAAGATTACGCTAGGAGTACTTTCATAATTTTTATTTAAAAAACTGGAAGCCGTAAGAAGGCCAAAATAAAGCTAATGGGGTGCCAGAATGACCCGGATAGAAATATGAAATTATAAACCATAAAAAAAGATCAGAAAACTTTGGTAGGATAAGAACTCTCTACGGGTATAAATAGGATTTGTTCTAAACTTTTAAATTTCCGCTACCACAGCAACGCTAGTTAATCGAAAGTGGAGAGTTCGATTCCCACAAAATTAATGAAAATTAGCTTTTTTGGTCAGGAAAATTTCTAGATAAAAAATAAAAAAGGTATGGCAATAAATCACACATCATAATGTAAATAAAAATAAATTTATTTATAAAATGTACAGTAGGTTTTCAAATTGGCCACCTCTAGCCTCAATACGCATTCTACACCTTCTTAAAAAATTTTCTTTCAATCGCATAAAACCTGCCCTGTTCTCTCTTAGGACACGTTCGGCTTCTATTAACTTCTTAAATTTTCGAGAACAATTTTTGATTAACCACTTGAATGAATGATACCCGAACAGATGGTTCGGACGCAGTCGACCAATCAAGGGGCCCCCACGTTCACCTGAACTTAATCCCATCGATTTTTTCGTTTGGGGTTATTTCAAAGAAATTGTTTAAGCCGAGAATGTTCGAGTGAAGTCGAGCTGCGACTGAAGATAAGAGAAGCCGAACGTGTCCTAAGAGAGAACAGGGCAGGTTTTATGCGATTGAAAGAAAATTTTCTAAGAAGGTGTAGAATGTGTATTGAGGCTGGAGGTGGCCACTTTGAACACCTACTGTAAATTTTATAAATAAATTTCTTTTCATTTACATTATGACGTGTGATTTATTGCCATACCGTTTTCTTTTTTTTATCTAGAACTTTTCTTGACCGACATCTGAAGCTTTTTTTCATTAATTTTTAGCATTTTCTATCATAACTTGATCAGAAATATCTTAAAATGGCAAAAAATAATTTTGTAGTAAATGTCTAGTTCTTTGATTTTTTCCACCTCGATGACTTTGAAGGCTAATTCTAGCAAGAGTAGAGTATTAAATACTATTTTTTATCAATTATTCTAAAAGCTGACTGTTGAGCGCAGTTTTTAAGCATACTAAGAAACCGTGAATTAGCCTTTTTACATTTTTAATTTCGATTCGAAAATTCAGATCATAATCCAATTTACGTAACTTTTTCACATGAGACCAACATTTCCATAATTTTTATCAAAGTAACGAATCTGGTTATTTTATGTATAAAAGTACAATTCATGGAGATTTAGTTACAAAAAGAATTTCACAGAGAAGTCTTGTACTTTTTTTTATATCTTTTTAAAAATGGTCAAGTCGAAAATTCTCAAAGTTCATAAAAAAATCTCGAAAACCGTGAAAAATAGCATAACATACATGGGGGTGATTCGAATAGCCCATGACACGAGGGAGCTGTTTTTTCCTTTTTGACGTCAATCTCTTGGCCACCCCGTATTTATTAGCTCAGCACTTCTTCACTGCGTATAAAAGTTGGGCTGCTTCAACTTTTGCCGTAGCTTTTTTTAACCGCGATCAGGAATGCTAACAAAAGCTCATACAGTAACAAAAAAAAACAATTAAATTTATTCAAATTAAGAATTACAGTTGAACATGTATGTGACTAGATATCACTGAATAATTATGATATTTATGATAATATAAGTACTACATTCCTTATATTTTCTCAATGGATCGTTAGGTCTTCTTCTGACTGTTTTGGATCACGTCATATGCCAAATCTCTATACTTTTCTTTATATTCAGGATCCAATGTGAACCATAAACCTATTGCACATCTCGTGCCTTTCTGTACAGCTTTCACGCCATGCAAATTTTCCCCTCCTGAGGAAAAAGCTACCATCCTTCCGCAACTTGGGTAAACAGTACTCTAGGAAAATAATTATAAGAAAAAAATTAAGGACGTATAGTTAAATTGTGTAACTCATGAAATCAGAAGGAGCAATGCCAATACCTGGATTGAGTTGGGATTCATGTCTGTACTGAAAAAGAATTCACCACCGAGAAAATCGTTATTCAAGTATATTATGGCACTGTAATCCCTCCATGTATAAGAAGGAGCTTCCTTTTCACATACACCGTCAGGATATATGTTACAATTATCTGCGTGTATTTCATGACTCAATTCACTCCGATTAATTGGAGAACCTGCAACGCAATTTTCTGTAAAATGAACTCATATTCAGAAATGTAGATTCATTCAAGAAAATCCCTGCTATTGATCATTTGAAAAGCCCGCTTAAAGAAATTGTCGAAATTCTTTTTGTTGGCACAACCCTTCATCCCGAATCATTCAGACCGGGTTTCCACCAAGCGGACAGAACAAAAAAAAACACGAACTCGGTCCGTTCGTGACAGTCCGCGAACTGTTTGCGAACTGTTCTAGAACTTGTGGATTGTTTTCCGGACTCGAGAGTCCGCGAATTGCGTTTTTACGGACACAAACAGAGTCCCATCCAATGTCGGTCAACTTCAAAGGATTTACGAATTCTAGGACTGTTTGTCAGCTTGGTGTAAACGCCCAGTTTGTTTTTATTTACGTTGTTGCGATCTAGTATCTAGTGGTAGTTTGATTCGGTGCGTGAAGGGAAGAAGTCGTAATGTTTATTAAAACTTGATCGAAGTTCACCTCCTATCCTATGCTCATATCATCTCCTCTGAGATCTTGTAACAGTTTAGACGTCACATTTCCTCCTTTTTGCCTTAAGGGGAAGTATCACCTTTTGCAAGGCCGTAGATAGAAAAAAAATTCGGGGGGGTCCATCCGAGGCCGTAGCCAGAAAAAAATTTATTCGAAGAATTTTCGTTGAAATGATTATCTGATTTATTCTGAAAAAATAAATTTCGGGGAGGGGGGGTCCAGAACCCATCGGACCCCCCCCCCTGGCTACGGCCTTGACCTTTTGAATCGTGGTAAATCTCCTTTCAAAAAGTGGTCTCTTTATTTCACGAGTAACTACCCTAATTTACGACGTAGAGACTTGATTTTTTTCAAATTGAAGTTGAAGAACGTACCGAGGGCAAATAGTTTTCTTTTTTCCGATTTATTTAGTTTTTCAATTAAAACAAGCAGGGTAATCGTTAGACAGTGGCGCACCCAGAAATTTTATTCGGGGGGGGCTGCTCAAGAGGAATCAGGTTTTTGTAAGTTATATAATTTAAAAAATGCGCCACAAGCGAAAACCTTCTTAAGTAATGGATATATCGCATTCGTTATTATACCGGGTGTTTCATTGGTAAATGAACATATGGTAACCTGAGCTAGAGCTACCCTAGGCGAGTCCAAAAAACCGAAATATGATAGGTCTAATCAATTCCATAACCGAGATACAGGGTGCTTTATGTATTCACCAAAATTTCAATTCCTCATAACTTTTTAACCAACCAGTATAGTCGGTTGATATTTGGAACGTATGATTCACTTCTACTGGTCGATCGAATTACTTTTGAATTTCCAAAAAATTCCAGGTCCATATTTGAAAAATATGGGACTGCTTCCAAGCTGAGATTCAACACCCTGTATATTGAAATTTAACGATTTGATTGAGATATTTGAAAAGAGAAGTGAGAAGAAAATTTTCAATGGAATATTACTAGGTTATCATCCATTGTAAATATATTAAATGAAAATATCGGGAATTTTGGATTCTCTTTATTTCAATAGAGTACTGCAAACATTTCGTAGGTCAATCTTAAACGTAGAAATTAAAGTGACCATTTGGAAGATTAGAAAGTTGGAGGATAACATCAAGAAACTACAACAACAATTGTGTTTGAGCATGGATGATCAATCTTATAATGCACTGTTGACTATGGCTAAGAACGTTTATAACAAAGTATTCAATAAAACAAAAATTAGCAATGTTAAGAAGCTTAGGACACTTATATATCAACAAATTCCACCCCTACCAATAACAGTGTGTGATAATTACTTGGTAAATTACACAGATATAAATATACCAGAAGAAGTAAAAGTAATGTTGAGCCTTGGTCCAAAATTTAGTTTACCACCTAAAAAAGTACCTATCAAAACTATAATCAAAGATATAGAAAGTTGCATCAACATTCAACCGATAACAGAAGAAGAAAAGAACACATACAGATCAAAAAGTGTAAATGTTATTAGCAACTTTGAGAGAAAAGAACAGCACAAGAACAAGAGCCACCTACTAGATAAGTTTTTGGATAAAACCAAAAAATTTGTAGAAGAAAACCAGGACATCATGATAAGCAGAGCTGACAAGGGAGGTGCAGCTGTTGTTATGTACAGGGACGAGTATAGAAGTGAAGTGGAGAGAATGCTGAGTGATGAGGACACCTATAGAGTTGTGAAAGCTGATCCAACGACAAAGATTCAAAATGCTGTGAATAAATGCCTGAGAGGACTTAAGAAAGAGGAATACATAACGGATGCAAAGTATAAGACCTTGATAAGACATAACAGTCTACCACCTAAACTGTACTGTTTACGTAAGGTCCACAAGAATGTTCTCAATCTGAGACCGATAGTTAGTTGCGTGAAATCTCCCACTTATAACATCGGTAAATATTTACATGATATTTTAAACTCCGCTTTGTCCACTTCCATTTTTAATTTGAAGGACTCTTACTCATTGACCACAATTTTATCAGAAATAATCGTTCCACCAGGGTACATACTCATCTCGTTAGATGTTGTTTCTCTATTCACAAATATACCAAAAGAACTTGTTGTCAGTGTCATCAAGGGAAAATGGAGCTTTATTGGCTGCCATACAGATCTTAATAAAGAGAAGTTCCTGGAATTAGTTGATCTGTGTTTTGAGGGTGGATATTTTGTTTATGAGGGGAGATTCTATAAACAACTCGATGGTACAGCTATGGGTGCTCCAACTAGTCCAACATTTGCTAATTTAATAATGAACGAGATCTTTTATTATGTTGTTGACAAACTTAAATTTTATATTCCACTCATCCAATTCTATGTAGATGATACGTTGTTGTTGGTACCATATGACAGGGTACAATACGTTTTGGACATTTTCAACTCTTACCATCAAAAAATACAGTTCACACTTGAAGTAGAGAAGGATAATAGTTTACCCTTTTTAGATTTATTGATAATTAGGGAAAACTCTCATATTATAACAGATTGGTACACTAAACCAACAAGTACCAATAGAATCATAAATTTTTATAGCAACCACAGCATGCAACAAAAAATCAACATAATGGATAATTTGATAAAAAGATCATTAAAACTCAGTAATGAAAAGTTTCATAGGAAGAACTTAGATAAAGCTAGAGACATTTTGAAACAAAATAACTATCCTTCCTACTTAGTGAATAGAACAATAAATAAGCACACTTCCAATGTCAGCCATATAGTTAATGTTCCATCTAACACGACTGCTACTTCCTATTTCAAGTTCCCATACCTACCTGGCCTTTCTCATAGAATAAGTAGAATATTCAGAGAATTAAATGTTAAGTGTGCTTTTTACAATTTGCTCACCACAAAGATATTTCACACTAATATAAAATTTAAAACTCCTTTTAATTTAGAGTCGGGAGTGGTATATAAGATACCTTGCGCTAACTGTAACAAGTGTTACATTGGCCAAACAAGGCAGTATTTACGTGAAAGAATGAAACAACACAAGTACGATAGTGAGAATGTTGCTAATTTTGAAAAAACAGCTCTAACTCTACATCAATTTAATACAGGACATAAATTTGATTTTGATAGTGTTCAGATTCTTGACAGGGAGGAGGTTGGTTATAGAAGAAATATAAGTGAGATGATCCATATAAAAAGAAACTATACTGTTAACCACAGAGAAGATGTGCAACACCTTAGCATTATATATAACAATATATTGAGGAAATGAATACTGGCCTTGTCGATTTTGTTGAGTCCATCTAGGAAAGTGTTAAATGTTATAACCTTGTGTCAGTCAATGTTGATGTCATACTTTTGCGAGCCTCAATCCGATAGATAGATGTTGCGTACCTGCTGTAGTATTATGTGATTTTCCGAAATGTTTCATTATTTTAAAAACCGTACGATATTGTTTTGCCGTGACTAGGTAACGTATTTTTATTTAATGTCATTGTATACCCAATATATGTGTATGTTTATTTTTTAGCCCTGAAGAAGAAACAAGTTGTTTCGAAACGTCGGCGTTTGTTGCAAGTTAACAATTGAAATAAAGAGAATCCAAAATTCCCGATATTTTCATTTAATAAATTTTCAATGGAGTTCAGTAGATTTCATTGTCCCGCACGTCATTTCCAATTGAATATTGGAGTTCCACAAAATTCTCAGAAAAATCGTACATTATGATCTAATTGAATTTTTTTTTGTCCCACTAATTGCACGTTCGAATTTCATAATATTCTGTGGAATCATTTGGAGTTATTTCCGGAAAAACATTATTCATCGAGAAAAATTTAGTTGAAGTCAACAAAGATGAATAAATAACTGAAGAAACATAAAAACTCAACGTGAAATACAGGAGGTTCTCGAAAGTACCACCATTTTGTTCAATACACATTCTTGCCCTCTTCAAAAAATATGTCTGATACTTTTTTGATCATGTCTGGATTATTACGTATTTCATTGCATAATAAAATTCTGTTGACCATTCTTTCATTTCGTAAAATCCAGCTACTAAAGTTAGTTCTTCTTATTTCATCACCTGGATCCAATCGTTATACCTTCTGGAGATCCATTTGATCATAATGTACGATTTTTCTGAGAATTTTGTGGAATTCCAATATTCAATTGGATCTTTCCCTTAAGCTCTCTTCGAGCAAAATGACGTGCGGGACAATGAAATCTACTGAACCCCATTGAAAATTTTCTTCTCTTTTCAAATATCTCAATAAAATCCCAAAATTTCAATATACAGGGTGAATCTCAGCTTGAAAGAAGTCCCATATTTTTCAAATACGCACCCGAAATTCTTTGGAAATTCAAAAGTAAATCGATCGACCTGTAGAATTTCCAAATATCAACCAGCTATACTAGTTGGTTCAGAAGTAATGAGGAATTGAAATTTTTGGTGAATACATAAACCTCTCTGTATCTCGGTTATGGAATTGATTAGACCTATCATATATCGGTTTTTTGGACTCGCCTAGCTCTAGCTCAGGTAAACGTATGTTCATTCACCAATGAAACACCCTGTATATGTATATCAATCCCTATTTCTATCTGTAAAGGAAATGTTTAAGTTTCCATTCTGTTCTAAAATTATTATTATTACTTTTAGAAAAACAATAAGATGGAAATATTTGAATTACTTTTCTTTGTCACGGCTCGGGGGGGGCTGCAGCCCGACAGCCCCCCCCCTCGGTGCGCCACTGTCGTTAGATCTCTGCAATATTTGGGTAATTGAATATGTTTTTCGATTTTCAGAGTACAAGCTATATTTTTGAACTAATCATCATTAAAATTTTTGTAGTTTATACAAAATTAAATTGCCGAGGGCAAATAGTTGCAATTTTTTCCAAAAAATGATGAATAACCGTCGAAAAAAAATCATTAAGTGTAGTTTCCGAAACGCTAAAGTTCAACGTGGTTTTTTAATTGAAAAACTAATTAAATCGAAAAAAAGAAAACTATTTGCCTTGGGACGTTCTTCAACTCCAATTTAAAAAAAAATCAAGTCTTTACGTCGTAAATTAGGGTAGTTACTGGTGAAATAAAGAGACCACTTTTTGAATGGAGATTTACCACGATTCAAAAGGTGATACTTCCTCTTAAGGATGGCCTAATCCAAAACCGGCTTTTAGTTTTGTTCTTTTTAATAATGTAAAATGTAACTACCAGCAAAAATAAATCCTCGTCGTCTTGTTCTCCCAAGTTTGCAGCGCGCCACATTCTCCAAACTACACGTCCGGTGTAAACTGAATGAAACTTAAACAAAACACGAACAGTTTTCATTCATTTCTGTCCGTTGGGAACCCCAACAGTCTTCGAACATTTTCCGAACAAAACTGTCCGAAATTTCTGTCCTAACGGACAGTTCGTGTTTTGTTTTGACCTGTCCGCTTGGTGGAAACCCGGCATTAGAACATTGATTCTTTATTCTTATGCCGGGTTTCCACCAAGCGGACAGAACAAAAAAAAAAACACGAACTCGGTCCGTTTGTGACAGTCCGCGAACTGTTTGCGAACTGTTCTAGAACTTGTGGATTGTTTTCCGGACTCGAGAGTCCGCGAATTGCGTTTTTACGGACACAAACAGAGTCCCATCCAATGTCGGTCAACTTCAAAGGATTTACGAGTTCTAGGACTGTTTGTCAGCTTGGTGTAAAAGTTTGTTTTTATTTACGTTGTTGCGATCTAGTGGTAGTTTGATTGGGTGCGCGTGAAGGTAAGGAGTCGTAATGTTTATTAAAACTTGATCGAAGTTCACCTCCTATACTCATATCATCTCCTCAGAGATCTTGTAACAGTTTAGACGTCACTTTTCCTCCTTTTTGCCTTAAGGATGGCCTAATCCAAAACCGACGTTTAGTTTTGTTCTTTTTAATAATGTAAAATGTAACTGCCAGCAAAAATAAATCCTCGTCGTCTTGTTCTCCCAAGTTTGCAGCGCGCCACATTTTCACAACTACACGTCCGGTGTTTCGATGTAAACAGAATGAAACTCAAATAAAACACGAACAGTTTTCATTCATTTCTGTCCGCGACTGGTGTAAACAGAAAGTCCGTTGGGAACCCCAGCAGTCTTCGAACATTTTCCGAACAAAACTGTCCGAAATTTCTGTTCGTGTTTTGTTTCGACCTGTCCGCTTGGTGGAAACCCGGCATTAGATTCAGACTGTTTACAGTGATCCATATTGTCAGTTCACCTCAAGGGCATTTGGCGATTTTCACAACATCGAATAAAGAATTTGTCAAAATAGCTTACTTACCAGTTTTTGCATTCTTCAGCCATTTTCGTAATAACCCTTTCTTACTTTGGAATCTTCTTGTTTGTTTCAAGAAATAAGGAAAGATTTCATGTCAGAATCTAACGACCATTTCGAATGCATGATTAAAGATTAATCGTCAATTTATCTTTGGTGAAAACGCTTATTTTTTCGTCAATGAAGAAGAATTCATTTAACTTCGTACAATAGCGCAAAAAGAATATTGGGAAATATCATCGACCCAGTGAAGTTTCTTGTACCAAACGCAATTACATTGATTTTCCACCTCAAATACAAACCTTTCAGGGAACTACGACACACAAAGTGTGTATAGGTGAAATATAAGGATTCCTCTATATCGAAATATTTTTTAATCTCTTCCTTCGCCCTTTCAGTAATCTCGAGAAGCATCTCTAAATATTTGCTATCCAATATTCCATAGTGAACTAACAAAATAACTCGCTCCATCGATATTCCCTCGATCTTCTCGTTTTTCGTATGTGGAGAACCAGAGTCGTACCCATCTCCCACTTTAGAAAACATTTTGAGAATGTTAACTATTGTTTGACATTGTTTTTTGCTTATTAGTCCCTCAGACTCAAATCTTTTAGTTCCTCTCAAATCACCTTCAGTTTTCGTAACGGTGAATTTTGGTTTCTGGTCCTGAAAATGGTGTGAGATTGAAAATATTTGAGCAATATTGAAACTATCTGAATTGAAATTATGCCAGCTGCCAGTCAAGCGTTTCCAAAAACCAGGGCTGCTTCAAGAAAAGCTGGGATATCGAATTCGAAATATTCAAATTATAAATGTGTAGGTCCACAAAATTCTTCACGTGCTTTGGAGTCTTCAATGATTGCTGCTGTCGCGACAGTTAAAGCAGATTTGAGTCTACTATTAAATAATCATTCTGATTCTATCATGGTCAGGTCCTTTCTCTTTATTGGAAAATATGGGCGAATGCCAAGGGTTCCCTTAGGTCCCACTTTTTTGCATGTTACTAATGAAATAGTGCTCTGTCTCATAGACGCTCCATTATTTCAAAGCGCCCCTATGAATTAAAGGCGTTTGTTATGTTACATTACCATCACACCTATACGGCGATTGGTGGTCAAAGAAAGCAAAAGTTACTACAATTTTTTACTCATTTTGGATCGTTTTCCTGAGACTTAGGCAAAGTGTGATTTTTTTCCAGTAATATTTGATAATAGCCTGCAAGATACTAATCTCTAAAAATATCTATCCCCAGACGGCTATAGTAGGAAAAAATATCGAAGACACTACCAAGAAAACAAATAATGAACGGTATTTTCGAAGAGAAATCTTAATTTTTAACTGGGGATAGAACTCATTAAGTTAAACCATTTCAGCAAAAATTACTAAGCATATTAAAACTTTCAAGATGACAAAGTTATTGGTCCTTTTGAAGAGGACTTCTTTCCAGTAAAATGAGAGTGCCAGTTCCAATATCTTTTATTTCCTGCGCTCTTCAGGTCAGACCATACCATTACCAACCTATCCCGAACTTCTGTAAAAGGATGAGGTCAAAGTAACTTGCTAAGGTACGGCACTCTTTGTCTTAGGGTCTATTAAATGGGCAATTTTTTCAACCTTCTCGTCCTACCTTTTATACAGGGTGAGTCTTTGACTTGTACATATATTTTAACTGAAGATTCTTGAGGTCAAAAGAAACCTTTTTTCATTTTCCATTTTTGCGAATTCGGCTCTGTTAAAAAGATATAGCCATTTGAAAAAAAATTGTGCTAATTACGTCCCTGAAATGATACTGTGGAATTGCTTCAAAGTTCATATTTCTCGATAGAAATTGACTTTATCCATTTAGGTAATACTCAAGTACTAATAAGCCGAGGGGTAAACCGCTGACCAAAATCTGTACACCGGACATCCCCGGGAAATCTACGGACATCCCTGGACATCCCGGACATCCCTGGACATCCCCGGACATCCCTGGGACATCCCCGGGACATCCTCGGAAAATCCCCTGGACATCCCTTGGACATCCCCTGGACATCCCCGAGCTTGTACACCGGACATCCCCAGCGGTTTACCCCTCGTAATAAGCTTATTGGAATAAAAATGTTGCAAATACGATAATTTCAACAAAAACAGTTAGTTTCATCGGATTATATCTGCAACTAAAAAGCCACATTTATTCCACCAAAATAAGTTCCTTCTTCGATTTTTCTGCAGATTAGTTTGTAAACACTAATAACTTGTTCATATTTTCCTCGAAATTCCCAAACAATATCATGAAGAAAGACTTTTCATTCAGATTTATTATTAAAGAACCTAATTTAATCTAATTTGTATCGATTCTGTGAATTTTTGCACAGAAATTTCAAGAACTATAAACAATAACCAGAGTCTCTGAACAAACTGTTAACATTATGTGAAGTTCTGAATACATTCAGTAAATTATTGTTATAATGTGATTATTATGTGAAGTGAATTAATATAATTTCAACCGTGTCGTGTTTAAAATTCCAAGAGGATGTTGTTTAAATAGAAACATCGCCACATATTATCAGGTATCGTATTATTTTTCATTAATTTCAATTTAATAAGTAGTTTGTATCGAGATTCATCATTCATATCCGAATTTTGTATTTCATCGACATTTAACTTCAATATGGACCGGTAACTGTGAATTTTCAATAGAAACTGTGCGTATTAAATCCTCCTTGGTGTTCAATTTTATCTCCCACATTTGTGGGATTTTATTATTGAAATATCTCGAAAAGGTTGATAAATATTGTGACAACATTGTAAACTCGTTTAAAGACCAGAGAAGGAATAACAGTCGATGATATTTAATTCAGAGACGGATTCAGTTTATTCTTGAAATTAATGATTTTTTTCGTCAAATTTCTCCGGGTAAAATTGGAAATAACTCGAAAACGAAGCGTTTTATTTAAAAAAAAATAAGAATACTTTTAGTTTCTTAAATGATTGATTCTTTCGAAAATATGAACCGTCTATCTTTTTAAAGTGGTTTTATGGTGTTTTAGCGTGTATTGACTGTTGATGAGTCGACTACCCTGTAACTTTTATACTAGTAGAGATATTGAATAGGTTTCGATTGAGGAATATGCACCATGAATAGATTAAAAACTCAACCAAAAATCAGTTCATTCGAAATAACGGTTCCGAAGATATAAACAAAAAAGTGTTTTTTTTCATGGATTTTCGACACCCTGTATCTCCCAAACCAAACCGAATTTTGAAAAATGTTATACGAAAAAAGTGTTTCGTTTGATGAGAGGAATCTGCAGTTAAAATATATGTACAAGTCAAAGACTCACCCTGTATAGATGATTTTTGATGAAATGATTTATTTTGATGAGTTATACCTCCTGTTTAAAAATAATTTCTGATATATCTTGAAGCAGTTCAGTTGATCTGGGCAAGGTGGTTAGGGCTTTTTTATTAAATTGACATTAATGCTGATGACGATTCATGGTGAAATTTTATTGACTTACCTTCAGTTAGTGTGTGAATTTCCGGGAACAGTCCCATATGTTAGGCATAAAGCTAGAATTTTTCAATTCATGTTAAGGGTAAGTAAAACGAAGCGCACAATACCGTCAATGATCTTCGAACCCTGAAATTAGTATTGTTGATGAACATAGTGAATTCATTTCCTTATCCTTTCATGATTTTCTGCATTTTATTCGTTTAGTGCCACGTACAGATAATTATTTCGCTGTACAAAAAAAGCTCGTTTAATTTTGGATATTGAAATTCCATTGCATCTTGAATTAGTTTACTGAAGATTTGTTTATTATACAATGGCAGTCTATAAAATTTTATATACATTTATTAAACTATGATACCTTTGAGAAATCTTCATCTAACAATGTTTGGATATTGAATTTTTCCTCGATGAATTTCAACAGTTTCTTTTCATATTTAAGCCGCTGGATGTATCTCAATGCTTCCTGAAACATTATATTGAAATTTATAGAAGAAAGTAGATAGAAATTGATTGTATATATTATATAAAGAGCGTTCAAATAAATTCGTTGTTTATGGTTCGTTCAAATATAAGAAGGAGCTTTGTAAACAAACAGAATCGTCTGGTTTGCGAACAATAAAACTCCTATTGGTCAAACGGTCATAAAAACGCTCCCTTTTAACGCCCTAAGAGACTGCCAGGATCGTACTCGGAACGGACTGTAAATGGTACTGGATAGAAATGATTCAATAATTTGAGTCAGCAATTCCCACATTAGAACTTATTTCCTCAGAAACTCTAGTGCAAAATTTCTGTTATGATTTGCAACTGTCATAAACATTATATATCCGACGTACCCTATTTTTTTTATTTTGTTTTTATATTAGTATCTAGACTAGACTATCTACTAAATAATTTCTTTTTCAGATGCTCGAGATTGCGGCAAGGTAATTCCAGGAAACACCAGAGTTTTAGAGATTTGGGTGGGAATCTTGCAAGATTCCGACAAAGTTATTCCGGGAAACACCAGATTTGGGCCCTTTTCCCTAATGGGTGAAAGCCATCTTGATTTGTATAAATATCGAAGTTTTCAATTGACAAGACTCGTTAAAGATCTCTGTTCAAATGTATAGGTAATGGTCATTTACTTGTAATATCCGAAATATATTTAGTTTCGGTCCAAAATTTTATATTATTTGTACGAAACTCTTTGTCGGCTGCTCAAGATTCCGACAAGGTAATTCCGGGAAACACCAGATTTGGGTCCTCCCCTTTTGAATCGTGGTAAATCTCCATTCAAAACTTCAAAAGTGAAGTTCAAGAACGTCCCGAGGGCAAATAGTTTTCTTTTTTTTCGATTTAATTAGTTTTTCAATTAAAAAAACCATGGTAATCGTTAGATCTGGAGTTATTGAATATGTTTTTCGTTTTTCATGAGTAGGTACAAGCTATATTTTTGGAATAATAATCATGAAAATTTTTGTAGTTTAGAGAAGATTGAATTGCCGAGGGCAAATAGTTGCGATTTTTTCGATTTAATTAGTTTTTCAATTAAAAAAAACAGGTTGAACTTCAGCGTTTTGGAAACTACACTTTATGATTTTTTTCCGACGGTTATTCATCATTTTTTGAAAAAAATCGCAAATATTTGCCCTCGGCAATTTAATCTTCTATAAACTACAAAAATTTTCATGATTATTTTTTTAAAAATATAGCTTGTACTCATGAATAACGAAAAACATATTCAATAACCCCAGATCTAACGATTACACTGGTTTTTTTAAATGAAATACTAATTAAATCGAAAAAAGAAAACTATTTGCCCTCGGAACGTTCTTCAACTTCAATTTAAAAAAAATCAAGTCTCTACGTCGTAAATTAGGTTACTGACTCGTGAAATAAAGAGACCACTTTTGAATGGAGATTTACCACGATTCAAAAGGTGATATACTGCCCCTTAATGGGTTAAAGCCATCTCGATTTGCATAAATATCGAATTTTTCAATTGACAAGACTAATTAAAATACCTAGAGCTACTGTGAAGGTCTAGCTGTTCAAAGTGTTTATAGATTTTGTTGTGAAAAGTTTATTGTGTTGGAAAATCTTTGGACGAAGTGTTTATAGAACAATGTCGGAAACGGATACTGCATCTGAGGCTGAGGGTGATATGTGGGGACCACCACGAAAAAGGTCCAAAAGGTCGCATTTCTCTGCTGAAGAGAAAGAGATAATTTTGAACATTTCTCGAAGAGAATTGGAAGAACATCCTGATTTATCGAAAAGAGACTTAGTAGGAATTGTTTCAAAATCCTCAGGGGTGAGTGATTCAGCTGTATTCATCAAAATTCTCAGAGAATATAAAGAGAATAAAACATTGACGCCACCTAAGAGGAGAGCCCAGTCGTTAAAAATAATCGATTCGGTTGACGATTTCGATATGAACCTTATCAGAAGAATTGTCCACGGTTTTTTTCCGGAATGAAATCCCAACGATTTCTAGATATAGTAGGTACTAGAAATCGTGAATGATGACGACAGTTTGCCAAATTTCAAAAGAACAACGTTCTAAAAATTATTGAAAAAATGGAATTCAAGTTCAGAAACGTGGTCGTGATAGTCTACTGATAGATAGGGATGAAATAATTGCGTGGAGAAGAGATTATTTGAAGAAAATCCGCTCATTAAGGGAACAAGGCAGAAAAATTTATTACCTGAATGGGACATGGATAAATGCAGGATACACGAAAAATTCAGTATGGGTTGATGAGTCCATCAAGTCTTGCAGAGAAGCTTTTCGGGTCTCTCAACTGGACTCAAAAACCAAAATGGAAAGAGAAAAAGACTAATAATATGCCACATAGGCGGAGAAGACGGATTTGTAGAAAACGGCCTATGGCTTTTTGAATCCAACAAGTCCGAAGACTATCATGAGGAAATGAACGGGGAATCGTTCGTAAAGTGGTTCTCTACAATTTTACCATCTCTTCATGATAACGCTGTTATCGCTACCATTCCAGAAAAATGGAATCTATTCCTTCTTCCTTCTTCTTCAACGCACAGGAAGACATCAAAAAGTGATTGTGTGAAATCTCCTCGATTCGACTCTGGACGGAAAGTAACTATACGAAGGCCCTCCTACCGCTGCGCCAAACATGTTATTATTGCTCCTTCTTACATTTGAACAGAGTATAGAATGCTGTGGAATTTTACTGGGGTGTAGTTTTGAGCACAAAAGTTGTAAAATGCCACAGCAAACTAAGAATTTATTTGAACGCTGTTTACAATGCCTGAATATTTCACGTATGGTGTGCACATAATCAGTGTTTTCAAAAAATTCTCGCTTTATCATAAATAAGTGAAAAAATTAATTTGAAAGTTTATTTTAATTTGGTTGAGTAAACATGAATATCACTAACCTTTCTTGGTGTAAAGAACTCTTTTTTCACTTTCGGTAACTTTGTGTAGTATTCTTTATTGCTCAGCATAGTTTCATCGTTAGGAGAAAATAATAAGAAGCTTGCCACTGCCTCGCATGCCATCCTAAGATTGCCAACTGAAAATAGTTATTGATGTAACAAGTGCCAAAAGTTTTTTTTGTTGAGTAGTTTTACATCAATCCATAAGCAGGTGTGAGTATTTCAATATCTTGTGGTTACCTTGTATCTATCGACCAAAATGCAGCTATTCAAGCAATTTTTCGATGAAATACGCCAATAAACTGATTGACCTACCTTTAAAATATGCGTACTGCAAGTAGTGATAATGACTAGGTAACAAATCCTCATGTTTCTCTGCGTTTATGGAATTCAGTCTTGAATAGCACCCACTTCTGCATTTCAAGCTGTATGTGAAGTGATCTGAAAAAAAATGCGACTAGTGTGAAGAATTTTTCTGAAGCTACAAATCCATGATATTGATAATATCATCAAGTTTTTAGGCTATAATATTTTGTCCAAATTGATGAAATAGAAGAAGGGAAAAGTAATATCACAAAAAACATGTGTACAATAAATGAGAAATTTTCCCTACAGAGAATTGCTCAGCGCGTTTTTCCAAGTTGTGGCAGTACGAGGCCCACTGAGCAAGTATCTTCTTCGGTAAAGTCCAAAAGGGTTTTATGAGAATGTAAAAAACGCAGTTATACGGTACGTTAAAATTGTTATGAAAAATCTGAATAACTCACTTGCTATTGAAGGAAGAAAATCTGGAAGCCAACCGTGATCAAAAGGTCCTTCACATTGAGCTCTACATTCTTCTTCTGCTTGTATGAAATCCACCAAAGATTCTTCAATGTTATCTATTACACCTTGCCAATCTTTTTCTTCATACGCATCAATGCCATGACTATACATATAAACATAATCCTACGAAAAAATCATAAAGATGAAAAAGTGAATAAAGATTTAATAATTATTTGAAAAATAAATAAAAAGACTTACTCTTGCCTCGAAGTTGACTATGTCTTTCAAATCAACGCCATCGAATGATGAATAATACTTCAATGTTGAAAGCATTGTGGTATCATTTGGATGTGACACCAGATATGTGAATACTGCAGAAGCAGCTTTCTGTATTTCCTTGGTCTGCAAATTTACAATTTGAAAATTTAAGTGCATTCCTATAGGTTTCATGTGAGTATAGCAATTATGATGTCAGGAAGATAAAAGATTATGTGTGTTCAGAATTCATACTTTTTATTTTATATACCACATAGTTTATATATAGGATGGGCTTACTCGATTAAGAATAAGACTGAGATTTTCTGTGCTCTGTGCGATTCTATGGCTGTTTCAAATACCTCACAAGCATGTAACTGCTCAGTTCAACAAGATACCTGCCTTCAGTCGCATTGTTTTTATACGGCTTAGCTCGAAGTCCTCAACAAATAGTTTTCCACGTCGTCGGCCTTTAGTTCGCCACCCTTTACATTACATTACAAGTGAATTCATGTGATAAAGACTTTTACCCAGTACAACACCTACGAAACAAGACTTTGTGGCATTCATTCTATCAAACATCCATTTTTTCTTTAATTCTCGAGGCGATAAGAATTGGTACAACAGTCCATTTCTTCTCTCCAAGAGTGCTCGTGTATATTATTCAATACGCTTAGGCATCTCACGAATCAAATTTCAGGTATATCGTTCCATTCTTCCTGAAGGGCTAAACTCAATTCCTGAAAAGCTGAAGCTGTGTATTGGCGATTGGATATTGCTCTCCATTAGTAATCCCATAATACGTGCGTCAATTGAATTCAAGTCCGGTTATTTTGCTGGCCCGGTCATTCTCTGGATATTGTTCGCTTGACGAATGTTTTGAACCCTTCGTGTGCGGTGAGGTGGGGCGTTATCATCCTGATAATCGAAATTATCCCCAAATTCGTTACGCAGAGACACAATGATTGGTTCTATGATGTTTTCTACGAAGATTAATTGCTCCAGTCATTGTTCGTTCAACGATAAAAAGAGGTGTACGGCGACCAAACCTTATATACCGCCCCCCCAGGCACATTATTGATCCGCCTTGAAAGGACACAAACAGTTTTTTGCAACTCTAATAGCATAGTTCTCGTGCTGTGAAGCAGATTATGTCCACTCTGTACATTAGTCAACTGAATTCTCAATCAATGTTTTTTTTAGTCTTATCGCTTTCTGGGTGTCCTATCTGTTAGAGTTCATAGACCCTTATTTATTATTTTAAGCAACCAATGTGTATCTAAACTTCCATTTGGTTGATCTCATGGCATGCTGGTTCGATACTACAATTGATAATGATCACTCTTAAAAATAAAGTAATGCTAACGAAGGTCAGTAAGAATATAGATTAGCAGCATTCGTCAAATTTAGAACAAATTTATAGGAAGTGTTAGGACTGTTAGGAGAATTGTAAACGTTCCATTTCCTCGAAGTTTTACATACAGATCGTACGGAAATAGATTTTTATTATCTCATGCTCATATTGTATCGGTTGAACCAAACAGCTAGTGAATAGTTGATATCATGTGCGCCCGCAGAAGAAATGCTAGGAGGGCATCATACAAATATTGCCCAGTAAAGAAAAAAAAGCATATGAATAATATACTATCAATAATTTAAGTTCATCAAATTGCAATTCGTATGTAAGACCTTTCACCTTTCATCTCTCGTTTTTCCATAAAATTATACAGGCCACAGGGTCCTGCAATAGTGCGTTAGGCTTTCATAGCTGCCAAACCAGACGTTTTAGAAATTTAGTTGAGAAGCATTTCCTTTGTAATTTCAATTCTGCATCTCAGGAAATTATTTTCTAATATACAGGGTGTTCCCAAATAAAATTATTCAACAAATTAGTGATTTTTTAAATGGAACACCCCTTATATTTTTGCATATTTTCAATGCTCTTCAATACCTCTACCATGATGCAAAATATTCGGGATATTTTTCCAACAGTACGGATCTTATTAAGAAAAAACTGCAAAATTTCGACGAAACAGTAGTTCGTTAAAAGAGCTTTACCGATTTCCAGAAGCGATAGAAACATGAATTTGATCAGGATTTCTTCTCAAGAATTTGCCTAGTCATCGTTCCTAAATAATCAACCTCTCTTATACAGGGTGTCCGTTATCAATGTCCAAATATGAAGGATTTCAAATTGTTTTTTTTTTCGATTTCTTTCAAATGTAACACCCTGTATTTTTTTCCATGATGATGTACACAGTTTGAAACCTTAGGATTATTTTCACTCCTGTGTCCAGCAGACACGAAAAATGACATTTCTACCAAAAATTTCAGGAATAATGAACATAATAACTAACGGATATTTTAAATGAGTCACACAATGAAACCAAACTGAATGACCAATTTTTGAAAACCTTCCAAAATCATAATCCTTGAAGTTCAACATGATAATGTTTGTCCGAATAAGTAACACATATACATAGGTATTAATGGTAACATGTGTATTCTAACGATTACAGAGTTTTATCGGCATCCAAAAAAATTATTATTCATGGAATGGTTCATATAATTTTCATGTCTCAGCAGGCCCGGATCTAGGGGGGGGGGGCAAGCGGGGCGCTTGCCCTGGGCGCCAGCTTAAGGGGGCGCCAAAAACAACCACAGGATATTTTTTTTACTATTGATTTTCTCGGAAAAAAGTTTTATTATTAAATATGACCGGACTCTGAAGTACCATCTTGACCAAACATCCAATCGGTACAACACTATACAAAAAGAAATTATCGATTTAATGGCCACCAAATTTCGGAATAACATGATTGATGAGATCAAGGAGGCCAACTATTCCACTATTATGTTCGACTGCACCCCAGATGTATCTCACACATCGAAAGAATGAACCACAGGGCCGTATCTAGGTACTACTGCGCCTGTGGCAAGATTTTCTTCAGCGCCCCCAAATTGGCGTAGATTTTTTTCATCATGTTTCAAAATTTTTTTTACTAAACATACATATACATATATATACAGGGTCTTTCACGAGGAACCTCACCCATATTTATACGGGAAACTACTGAACGTATTTTCATGAAATTCAGCACTTATAAGTATTTCACGATGCTGATGAAATCTAAAATATTTTCAAGGCATGAGCACCTCCGTTTTTTCCGGAAATGACGTCAACTTCCGTTCTTCAAATTGGAACACCATTTTTTTATTGCAGAAATAGATTCCTTGGAAAATTTCAAGTTATTTTGATGTAACATTTTTCAGTTTTGGTTGAAAAATTCTCTCTGAGCGGGAAAATTCGAAAAAAAAATCAAAAATAGAGCTCCGCTGAAACAAGAATAACTTCGAGGTTTTTGGATGGAAAATTTTCATTTTTGGGATTTTTCAAGATGTAAGATTGATGTATCCACTTTGAAAATCGAAATCGCGATTCATGATACAGGGGGTGAAAAAATCGCTTTCAAAGTTAGGGATGACAAAATCGTGAAAAATCCATTTTTTCAAATTAGAACCCCATTTTTTTATGGCAGATATTGAATCTACGTTAAAAAATAATGTGAGTGTATGCATCACACCCTTGCCCTAAAGTGGATATTTTCTGAGTTATTCACAAAAAACTGTTTTTCGTCTTGAATTTTCAGCTTTTT
The DNA here is from genome assembly GCA_951802165.1 of Adalia decempunctata. Classification (NCBI taxonomy): domain Eukaryota; kingdom Metazoa; phylum Arthropoda; class Insecta; order Coleoptera; family Coccinellidae; genus Adalia; species Adalia decempunctata. Next base: position 21,840,968 of record OX637696.1, on the reverse strand, counting down.
CTTTTCCCTTTACGCCAAAAAGATGAAATTTTCAGGAACTGTTACTTAAACCATGTTTTAGATTTTACTACCCTAATATGCAAGAGAAAAAAGTTACAGGTTGTTCCTAAATAGATGGCGAATTTGGATTCGAATTTGTATCGGAAACCTCTTTATTTCAACTAATCGGCCATCGGTTTTCTCTCCAGTGATAAATAAATAATTCCTTATGAACCATATGCAAAAACTTACCATGTTTCACATTCTTTTTTTTTAATGATAGATATCATTAATTACATGCTACTGAATAAAGAGGAATTTGGCAGATGTTATTAATGATATCTATTATTTAAAAAAAAAGAATGTAAAACATGGTAAGTTTTTGCATATGGTTCATAAGGAATTATTTATTTATCACTGGAGAGAAAACCGATGGCCGATTAGTTGAAATAAAGAGGTTTCCGATACAAATTCGAATCCAAATTCGCCATCTATTTAGGAACAACCTGTAACTTTTTTCTCTTGCATATTAGGGTAGTAAAATCTAAAACATGGTTTAAGTAACAGTTCCTGAAAATTTCATCTTTTTGGCGTAAAGGGAAAAGAAAAAGCTGAAAATTCAAGACGAAAAACAGTTTTTTGTGAATAACTCAGAAAATATCCACTTTAGGGCAAGGGTGTGATGCATACACTCACATTATTTTTTAACGTAGATTCAATATCTGCCATAAAAAAATGGGGTTCTAATTTGAAAAAATTGATTTTTCACGATTTTGTCATCCCTAACTTTGAAAGCGATTTTTTCACCCCTTGTATCATGAATCGCGATTTCGATTCTCAAAGTGGATACATCAATCTCACATCTTGAAAAATCCCAAAAATGAAAATTTTCCATCCAAAAACCTCGAAGTTATTCTTGTTTCAGCGGAGCTCTATTTTTGATTTTTTTTTTTAATTTTCCCGCTCAGAGAGAATTTTCCAACCAAAGTTGAAAAATGTTACATCAAAATAACTTGAAATTTTCTAAGGAATCTATTTCTGCAATGAAAAAATGATGTTCTAATTTGAAAAACGGAAGTTGACGTCATTTCCGGAAAAACCGGAGGTGCTCATGCCTTGAAAATATTTTAGATTTCATCAGCATCGTGAAATACTTATAGGTGCTGAATTTCATGAAAATACGTTCAGTAGTTTCCCGTATAAATATGGGTGAGGTTCCTCGTGAAAGACCCTGTATAGTGTAGTCTGAGATAAGAGCCTTTTGAAATATAAACAAATGTGTTTCAGGGAATAGAGGCTCACTTTTGATAGGAAAAAATGTGGTACTCTTTTTTCTAAACCAAGCTTTCGCAATACTTTATTGCTTCTTCAGGGTGTCTAAAATAAACAGATACAAAACATTAATACATTTACGTAAATTAAAATCATCTCGTAAACTACCGAAATTGAGGTTACATAATGACAATTGAAAATGGTGTAACATTATATGGAAAGATTTTTCATTTTAAAATACATTTTAACTTAAACAGCACTGTAATATTTATTTTTTAACTTATATTCTCAGGGTCTTATTTCTTGAAGTAATGTCGTCTGTCCTTCTGTCCAATCACCCATCGAGTGGGCCGTCATAGAATTCAGTTTCTTTTTCTAATAGATAGCTGTATATATTACTTAATTTTTTGGTGTCAGATTTTTTATTTATAGTGTTTTCTCTTTTATTTATTTGACAAGGGATACATTACAGAACAACAAGCTAAAAAACTCAAAAAATACAATGCCACATGTCCTAGAATATACGGAAACCCGAAAGTGCATAAGCCAGGAAACCCATTAAGACCAATAATATCCAGCGTCAATAGTCCCATGACAAATTTGTCGGAACTTATGGCAGACATCTTAAAGTCAGCATACAAGACGGAAAATGATTACTATATTAAAGATTCATTCGATTTTGCAACACAAATAAATAATTTTCAACTACCTAATAATCATAAAATAGTATCATTTGATGTTGTAAATCTATACGGAAACCTAGATAAAAACAACATCATTAGAATTTTGGAAAAAAAGTGGGAAACAATTCAACATCATACAAAGATGGATAAAGATCTGTCCTTAGAAATAATTCAATATATCCTGGAAAATAATTATTGCACTTTCCGAGGAAAATTTTATCAGCAGATTTTTGGCTGTGCTATGGGGTCCAAATTGAGCCCGATTTTGTCCTTATATGTTATGGATGATCTACTGGATGAGTGCACGAGAAGATTGAATTTCAAAGTTCCATTCTTGAAAAAATTTGTGGATGACATCATTGCAGCAATACCTGAAGAGCAAATTGAACAAACCCTTGAATGCTTCAACGCCTACAACAAAGATTTACAATTCACAATCGAGAAGGAAGACAATGATCAAGGAGTTCCATTCCTAGATACCAAGGTACACAGACATGAGAATATTGTAAAATTAAATTGGTACAGAAAAACCACCTCATCGAATAAATTCATAAACTACCTATCAAATCATAATATAAATATCAAAATAAATTTCATAAAAGAAATGAAAGAGAGAATAAACAAAATATGCCATGAAAGCTACAGACAAGATGGACTAAAGAGATTATTCGAGATTTTAAAACAGAATGGATATCCAACATCAATGATCAATAAATTGATTTATGCGTCAAATGAAACTCCTAAATCGAACGAACAAAATCAAGTAATAAATGAACCAAAAGACAAACGTTATGCCTCCTTTCCAGATATCAAGGGGCTGACATCAAAGATCAAATCCATTTTTAGAGATGAGGAAGTGTTAATAACAACTCACAACCAAAAAACGGTTAAAACATTATACAGCGTACTCAAGAACCCTATACAGAAGACATTGAAAAGTAATGTTGTGTATCAACTGAGTTGTCAAGATTGTCACGGTATTTATGTTGGCCAAACTTCCCAATGGGTGAAAAACAGAATAAGTCTACACAGATCAGACATTAGAAACTATAAAGATAGATGTGCATTGGCGACACATGCGCATAACCTGGACCATCAAATTGACTTTGAAAACGTAGAAATTTTAAAAACTGAAAACAATTACCACAAGAGACTTATCCACGAGATGATCCAAATAAATAAAAGAGAAAACACTATAAATAAAAAATCTGACACCAAAAAATTAAGTAATATATACAGCTATCTATTAGAAAAAGAAACTGAATTCTATGACGGCCCACTCGATGGGTGATTGGACAGAAGGACAGACGACATTACTTCAAGAAATAAGACCCTGAGAATATAAGTTAAAAAATAAATATTACAGTGCTGTTTAAGTTAAAATGTATTTTAAAATGAAAAATCTTTCCATATAATGTTACACCATTTTCAATTGTCATTATATAACCTCAATTTCGGTAGTTTACGAGATGATTTTAATTTACGTAAATGTATTAATGTTTTGTATCTGTTTATTTTAGACACCCTGAAGAAGCAATAAAGTATTGCGAAAGCTTGGTTTAGAAAAAAGAGTACCACATTTTTTCCTATCAAAAGTGAGCCTCTATTCCCTGAAACACATTTGTTCATATATATATATATATTACAATATTTTTTCATTATATTATTCAGATATTTTCGTCACAAATTCGAAATGATACACAATAATATGGATATTTACCTATTTTTATTGAAAACATTGAAATACTCATCTCAAATAAATATTTAAATATAAAAATAATATGAATTCTAAAATTGAAGCATTTTCTATTTTTTATCTTCTTTATGAAACCAACCTGCGCGAAGAATTTAAAAAAATTCATGGTTTCTGTCGGAGACCAAAATGCTTCAGAGGTAAGCCTAGGATTCTGCAAATATTGGAGAGATGATATCTAGTGAAATTGTTTTTTTTTTTTGAGAAATTTGTTAGTAAAACTACAATTTCTGAATGCATAAATAATTTAATACTCAATCAACAACCAACTCTTGATATCAACTTTTTGTTTCAACTAAAATGTTTTCTCATTTCTAACTCATTTCTAACTACTCCTCAGAAAGACTCTTAAAAAAAAACTGAAATCAATTTTTCCGAAAAAATTTTGAATTTTCGACTATGCTATCACTCCTCCGCACTTCCGCAGAAACCTAAACTTAATACTTCAATACAGTAATAAATAAGTTTTGATAAATGCTTCGATTTCGTTTAACTCTGCAGTTGACAATAATTATGTTTTTCGACGATTTTCCTAATATTATTGCACTTGTTCACAAAAATCTATTCGTACAGGCAACACAACTACATGATCATCTATCTAATCTACAGTAACTAACTCTTCTTTTCCATGCTTTTAACTGGAATGGCCTCATGATGCACGGTGCACACGGCCCGATTCAATCGGTCCAATACGGTAGACGGTAGGGAATCTAGCTGCTAGTAGTGCGTTCCACTTGGCGCTCACAATGCTCACGCTCACGACCGCTGTTTATCCCATTCCTCATGCTCGTGATCGTTGCAATCAAAAATTCAAGTGGAACGGGCTAGATTGGCATTGGCCTACTACATCAGTCTTCAGCAGGCCGTGACCAAATTATCATCCCCACTCCTCGAACGACCGCAAAGACCCAAGTCTTGGGATGGGTCGTTGTGAGCTTGGCGTGGGCGAAATCAATGACGTCATGAGTGACGTATTCGCCGCGGCCACAACGACCGTAGTCGCCATGTGGAACGGCCAAAGGAGCGTTTTGATCGTTGTGAGCGCCAAGTGGAACGCACTATAGACGAGCCCTTTTCGGCTTGCCAGCGGACACATCTATGTACACGCGGTCGGTTTTCACATCCTACCTGGCGGAGTCGCGACATCGCTCCTTACGCAAAAAAATATTTTTGGCGTATACATGAAAACCGTGACATGTTATCTCGAATATTTTGTTGGCGCTTCTATATTTAATTCTTTGAATTTTTTTGGCGCTCAAATTTTTTTTTCATTTGATATTTTTTGGCGCCCCTGCGGACCTTGCGCCTGTGGCGGGGGCCACTTGGCCACACCCTAGATACGGCCCTGATGAACCAGGTTATACGATATTTAAAGAGAACGGAGTCTGAATATGAGATGAAAAAAGTTTTATTGACTTTTTAGAAGTTGACGGCAAATCTGGAGAATAATATCATAGCGAATTCTTGATAAACTGCAAGCTTTATGATTTAGATGTCAAAAAATGTCGTGGGCAATCCTACGACAGCAGATCTAATATGGCTGGCATAAAGTATAATGGACAATCCACTATCCAGAATTCTACTCATGAACAAGCTGGCAGTATTAGTTCCATGCCTAGCCCACTTTGAATCTTGTTCAGAAGCAAAATATTTATTTGGTGTTGTACAAAAACTGTATTCTTTTTTTGTTAGTTCAACCAAACGACGGACAATTATGAAAAAGTGCATGAAAACAAATTTGAAAGGAAGTAGCCAAACAAGATGGGCTAAACATCAAGCTGTTAATGCCTTGCTCAATAATTTACCGGGAGTTGTGAAGGCTGTGGAGGAAATCAAAGAATATTCACTAGTCGCAGAATCCAAGTATGAAGCTGGTCATTTGCTTCATGCTGTGATGGATTTTAGATTCATCCTGAACCTTTCAATTTGGTGTAATATTCTGCGAGAGATCAATCAACGTGGAAATTGAGAATTCGTAAAGGGGATACATAATCACGCCGCGTGAAGCTGTCAAGGAAAAAATCTAATTTCTTTCCTTGTGATATTTTCCTTATTATTAGTATCTAGTTTTATTATTCATTTGTATTATTTGTTTTTGTTATTTTTTATGAATTCATATATTTAACAAATGGGGGGGGGGGGGGCGCCATCATGAATTTCTGCCCCGGTCAGAAAAAATCGTAGATCCGGGCCTGTGTCGCAGCAGTGTCACAGAAACTGATGTTATTAAGTACATCGATTATAATTATTGATCAAAATATCGTTATTCAGAGCTCAAAGTTATTTCCGAATACAATAAATTGAGATGAATTTTGGTAGAGAAGAAATGGTTGATATGATTTTCATGTTGGGGCAGTGCCACAGAAACTGTTTATGAGCCAGTAGATCCTATGCTGTCGAATATCCCGAAAGAAGACATCCACATGAATCGAGTTTTCGGAGGCTTTAAAACAGATTTGTAGAGACAGGAGATGTCAAGTATAAAAAAGAAGAGAGGATAAAATCGGCCACTAACGAGGACAAGGAGCTCGAGGCTTTACTGCATGTAACTGAAAATCCACACACAAGCCAAAGGGAGCTTGGTGTAGCCTGTAGTATTAGTGAGCGTTCAGTTCAAAGAATTCTCAAAAAAAAAATAAGTATCATGCCTACCACATTCAGATGCATCAGGCGCTTACCGATAGCGATTTTGAAAACCGTCTGAATTTTTATAACTGGGCAAGTTTTAAAATTGAACAGAACCCTACATTTTTTGAATTTGTTTTATTCCGTGATGAAGAAACCTTCCACAATTCCGGAGGTATAATTTTCATTATTACTCTGTAGAAAATCCAAGAATTATAAGGGAAATAGGCAATCAACACAGGTGGTCATTGAATGTCTGGGGAGCAGTAATCGGCAATCATGTGATAGGCCCTCATTTTTTCGAAGGAAATACAGATGGAGCTGCATATTTTACTTTCATTTAGAACATTCTTCCCGGAATGTTAGCAGTGTTACCTATGGAAATACAGAATGAAATGTGGTTTCAGCATGATGGAGCACTCGCTCATTATTCTCGTCCTGTGAGGGATTTACTGGACCAACAGTTTCCAAATAGATGGATTGGTAGGGGCGGACCGACAAGATGGCCTGCTAGATCACTGTATCTCACCGAAATAGATTTTTTTTTGTGGGGATACATAAAGGGAAAAGGGAATGGTGTATGATGCAGTTCCAACAACAGCTTCCAATATGCGAGAGAGGACTGTGATTGCTTTCCGAAGCATTACTCCAGCCATGGTTATTGGGACATTCAACGATCGGATCGCTTTGTGTTCCAGAGAAGGCGGACGACACTTTGAACATCTCTTGGATCATTGACACAGCTTCTCTTTGTCTTTTTCAACGCCCGTTTGTTTTTATATCCAATATTTGAATAAAATTTTCCGTTCTGATTTCATTTTTCGTACCTGCTGGACGCAGGAGTGAAAACAGCCCTTTGGTTACTTCTGAAAAAATGTAAGGTTTTAAACTGTGTACATCATCATGGAAAAAAATACAGGGTGTTACATTTGAAAAATTCGAAAAAAAAACAATTTGAAATTCTTCATATTTGGACATTGATAACGGACAGCCCTGTATAAGAGAGGTTGATCATTTAGGAACGATGACTAGGTAAATTCTTGAGTTAAAAGAAATCCTGATTAAATTCATGTTTCTATCGCTTCTGGAAATCGGTAAAGGGCTTTTACCGAACTACTGTTTCGTCGACATTGTGCAGTTTTTTCTTAATAAGATCCCTACTTTTGGAAAAATATCCCTAATATTTTGCATCATGGTAGAGGTATTGAAGAGCATTGAAAATATATAAAAATGTAAGGGGTGTTCCATTTAAAAAATCACTAATTTGTTGAATAATTTTATTTGGGAACACCCTGTATATCATAAAATAATTTCCTGAGATGCAGAATTGCAAGTATAAAGGGAATGCTTTTCAACTAAATTCCTAAAACGTCTGGTTTAGCAGCTATAGAAGGTTAACGCACTATTGCAGGACCCGGTATAGTTTCATAGTTCACCCTGCTGAATTAAATAATGATTAATTTTCAATTGTTTCCCTGAATATACCTTAACAGGTAGCTCTCTTCATTTTCTTCTCAATACTTAATGAAGAATGAAATGAATATAGTTTAAAAAACATAGTTTTCTAAGAAAACCAGAAAAACAATTAATATAAGCAGTATTGATAGAATTTTATCAATGGTAATATTTGGGATGAAAATAAATAAAAATTGAATTGAAGCATAAATATATCTCAACATCAAACGACGTTTCACACTCTCCAACACTTCTTGCTGGCGAATATCTGTGAAAACAATTTTTCTTATTAGTCTACACACTCTACACTCTACATTATTATTTCATGTTGAATTGCGTAGGTCTGAATGAATAGTTTTTTCTTGGTGGCATTGACATTATATCAATAATCATGTATCAAATGAGCCTTAAAGATATAATTGTCATCGTAAAATAGATCACGCATACCTAATCACTTTAACAGCCACTTCCTTGTTACCTCAAAATCGTTAAATAATTTTTATTCATGCGTAACCGACTTGAATGCATGGATATATTCCAAAGTCATCTTCAAACTGAGAAGATTAAACAGCTCCTGACTTTCCAGCATTTGTGTATGGATTGTTCAGTAAGTAAAATATTCAAAAAGAGTAAATGAGATCCATTTCCTAAATTTTTGATAGTTTATAGTTCGGTAAGAAGGTTAGAACTGCGGCCTCAAATTCTATTGACCCCCATCAGAGCTGTTTTCGCAATTGCGCTATCTATAGCTCGTCCTCTAGCTCCAGAGCTCCAAATTTGATTTACATCTTCCATTTGGAGCTTGCATGAATCGGGATATCCGTTAGAGTCTACAAAAGGTGTGAAACGCACATTGAAACATAACATCGGATGTTGTGAAAGAACAATTAAGTTAGTTAAAAACTCAACGAACCATTCCAAAATAAAAGGTGTCAAGAAAAACTTCGGACAAATTTTGCTGTGGTCTGGAACAAAAGTATTTCAGCGCAGCCAAATAATTTTTTTCTCTTGGTTTCTCTACACTTTCCCGTACTAATATGTGAATTTTCAGTTTGATATAATTTCATTTCACACAGTTTTAGAATGTCAAACAAACGTAATGCGATTTTGGAGCTGTTTCGTCAAGGTAGGCGTCAATGCGAAATTGTTCGTTTGCTGAATGTGCCTCGATGATGGTCGTCGTCCAGGAAGTGGTAGAAAACGCACTGTCCATACACCTAGCAATCGCAACATCGTTAAGAAGCGATTCAATCGAAATCCGAGGGTTTCCATGAGGAAAATAGCCTGTAAGACCGGTATCAACCGCGAATCAGTCCGTCAAATTGCCAAAAAGGAGCTCAACCTCAAGCCATACAAGCTCCAAAAAGTTCAACTCCTCACGGAGGAAAACAAGCACGTACGATTCCAAAGGTGCCGCCAACTCCTTCGTCTCGCCGCCGGTCAGCAGTGGGAGCGAATTCTCTTCACAGACGAGAAGCTTTTCACCGTAAAACAATCCCACAACCACCAAAATGACAGAGTCTGGTCGCCATCGTCGAACACCCTCAAAATCCACAATCCGTCATGGTCTGGGGCGGAATTTGCGGCATTGGTTAAACTCCCTTAGTTTTCGTGGATCAAGGGGTCAAAATCAATCAAGAAGTCTACAGCTGCGACATCCTCGAGGCAGTAGTACTTCCGTTGGCCAAGCAGCACTTCGGCGATACGCATTGGACCTTTCAACAGGACTCCGCTCCGGCTCACAGAGCGAAAATGACCCATTTTCCTTGTTTCATCTCATCTGCAGAATGGCCGCCCTACTCACCGGATCTCAACCCAATGGACTACAGCGTGTGGTCGATTTTGGAGCACAGGGCTTGTGCTAAAAAACACAAAAATTTGGAGTCGCTGAAGCATACTCTGCGCCGGGAATGGAACCGATTAACGCCCGAGGAGCTGCGGCCCATTGCCGAAAATTTCAAGAAGCGTATGAAGCTGTGTATCGCCGCCAAAGGAAGCCACTTCGAAACGGCTTAAAGATATTATTAACAAATGTTCAAGCTATTATTATTTTTTATTTGTTGTTGTTTTGTTCAATTTCTTCTGTTTAATAAAGTTAAATGAAAAAGAGTTTGTCCGAGGTTTTTCTTGTCACACTGTAATATAACAATATCCTTTCGGCGGCATGGAAAATTGCACCCACGAGAAAGAGTTTCAGTATAAGTAGAAACCCGAAAGAGAAACCCTCTGGCGGTGTCTTCCAGGGTTTGGATCCATCCAGAATATTTCCTCTCGGAACTTCGGTACTGCAAGATCTAAAATGTATCCTGATCTGAGGCCTGAGCAAAAATATGCCACACCTCCTTACTGGCTTTCTTATATGACATTGCCGCATCAGAAAGTACCCAATGGGAATGGATCTAGCGAAAACTGACGAGTGCAGATTCTGTGGGGAGGAGTAAACAAACTCCGGATCATCTGGTTTCAGAATGCCTCGTCATTGCAAAAATGTTTTGGACAAGAGATTTACTGGATTTGTTGTATACTCAGCAAACGAAAAATTGCAGAGGCTTTATTTTTATTTCGAATTTTGCCGCGCTGTTTGGCATAATTTCGTTCCATGTGTATCCCCGCCTTAAGGTCGCAGAGCACTGAAACTGCTGAATCCCCGTATGTTTATAGTTTTTCCAAACTGACTTCAAAAGTATGAACAGAATACACAGGGTGTGTTTTAAGGTGAGGCTTTTCTTTTGACAGATGATAGAACTCATCAAAAGAAGTCATTTTACCGAAAATTTCTTCCTTATACATATTAAATGTTCACTTTAAAAAATTTACATAGAAATTTGGGCATCAATACCTTAATACTACTCTGGTCTGCATCTCTCTGTTCATCATATCTCTACATCTCTGCACCGGTTCATGAACATCCGCGAAGTTGGGTGATTTCTTAGCGGAAATCTTGTGCTGTACAACTTATACGCTGAACTGGCATTTTGTTATGATTCACCATAAATTGACAGCATATCAACAAGTTCATTATTTGAATGAACGTGCGGCATTTTTGAAATATAAAACACTCGTACCCTCGCATTAACACGATCGAAGATTCCTGATCACAATCGATATTCTGAGTCATCCATCATGAGAAGACAAAAAACATGTTGATATCTACGGAGGAGCAGGCGGGGGAGCAGGTTCGGACTGAGGAATTTTCAGATTCACCTAGAAACTAAAAAATATTCTAGTTCCATTTTCTCGAAACGGGCATAATTCATATAAAAAATTTTTAGTAAAATGACTTATTTTGATGAGTTCGACCATCTGTCAAAAGAAAAGCCTCACTTTTAAATACACGCTGTATAGTGTGAGTATATGTTGAATTAATGAGGTTCACTCACCTGAAAGTAGCAAAGGTGCAAGTATTCGTACGGTTTCTTTTTTTCGAAAAGAGCCTCAATATCCTCATTATTAACTTTCTCAGAATCTCCTATCAACTTATATTGGCACTTGATGGCACACAGAGTATAACGTATAGTTTTCTCGAAGAACAACAAATTCTCAACATCTACCGGATAGAGAGGCTCAGCATCTTCAGCCTCTCGCTTACAAGCCAACCTACAGTTCTGCAATGTTTTCCGGTATTTATGGTATTTCATGACGGCATTTTCGAAATTAGTGATGCATTCTGGAAAATTGTTTTCCAAGTATGATTCTACCCCTTTTTCGTAGAGTTCCACACATGATTCGGTTGTATTTTGTTGATCACAATGCACATGTGTTAGTGAGAGGAATAGGAGGAGTGTTAAGAAATATCTCCGGCAAGCACACGTGGGATGTTTTGATAGGAACAGCTTTGTGCTGCGATACATGGTAACTATTTCGAAGATACGCGCACACTGAAAGCTCGAAGTAGTCGAAGTTGCTCGGTTGAGAATGAGATCATGTGAGTGTAATTAAGCTCTTCTGCGCTGCTTGTACTTAAGATACTTCACTTATTCATCAACATGATGAAAGAGTCCCTACGGCTACGCAGTTCAGCGCTCAATCAGAAATTAACGATATTCTATCCCAACCCAATCCATAGCTGTCAAGAGTATTTTAAATTCGAATTTCAATTATTCAAGCGCTTGCCAATTGTGATTCTAGTTTCCGTTACAACTAAAAAAAAATCCGATAAATTGTGTGTGCATTTTGATCAAAAATATTGATTTCTTGTGGTATCTGGAAATGTACCTGGTACCTACCAGATACATTGTTTAATCTACGATCATACTTATCATACGATCTCCACGAAATTTCGTGTGCGCTTATCAGGCGCGGATCCAAGGGGAGGGGGGGACTGGGGGACCGTCCCCCCCCCCAAATGGCCCCTGACCACCTAAAATTTTGCTGGCCACCCCTAAAATTCGACATACTTCGGCTAAAACAATTACAAGATGGGCAAAAATTTGATTTGACTCAATATCTGAAACAAAGATATTGAAAGTGAAAGTACGGATAGGGAAGGAATGGCAATAAGGTCAGAAATAATAAATATGAACCAATTTCTATATTCAAATGAGCCGCATTCAAGTCGTAAATATTTTTTTCGGGCGCCGGCATTTTCAAAGGTGCCGCATCCGTAATTAGGTCGTGAATATTACTGTCGCCCTGCTTACCCCTTGATAACTCAAAGTTTTCAATAATTGAACCCTTGATCAAAGAGTAGACACTACTCTTTGCCTTGATCCTTTAAATTATCAAGAGTCGACTGTATTTGTGTTTCTCTTGGTGTGGTGGTTTTTTTTCTTCCAATAATCGAGTGTACCTTATTGTAATTGAACGTTTTACAAAATCAAAAACTCACAGTCTTTGCCTCTATTATCATACTAGTGCAAACGGGTTGCAATTTTTTAATCTCATTTTTTTTATTGCATTTATTTGATTTACTTACTTTTCTGTTCACCTATTTCTTTTTCACTATTTCATAAAGACCCACAATTTGTTTTTGATGTACAAAGTGATTTGAAGAATTTCCCTGTTTTGAAATTGAAACTTTTCAAACTTTCAAAATGTGAAATAATATATGTATGTATTCATTTCAATCTTTCTTGTGATATTCACTTAGGATAAAACTAGAACATAACTGATAATTCGAGTTACTTTGAGACTTTTCCTTTTATGAAATCTTTGTGGTTCACATTTTTAAAATCAGAAGTCCAACCAAATCAGTGCAAGCTTACCCTTATGTTTAATATCTATAAATACAGTTTTCCTGGGCGCCCGCAGAAATTTTTCTCAGTGGCGGCCATTTTTCCTTGCCCTTTGCATTAAGAAAGTAATATTGAGGGTGTTGTTCTGAAAAACGTCATCAAAATCTCAGGGGAGGCAATGACACCTTTTTGGAGCCCATGTTCATTATAAAGTGTGCTTTTGTGAATGGAATTATATAACTTTCATTCATTTCCACAGATCAGTTTGGATTTCATGATATTTTTCGTGACAGTCCAAAATTTTGGATTTTTTGATGGTCATTACTCATTGTTTATAGAAAATATCTGATTGCATATTCTTAATCAACGCCATCGAATTAGTGAATCCAGCAACCCTGATGGTAATCCGAGAACATTTTTTTCCTCACAATAATCGAAATTTTCCAACACATGGAAATTTTGCCGAAATGTAATTTTCTCAGATAGCCACCAAAGTTACGGTTTTCACTAATTCGAGGTCGTAGATTACGAATCTGTAATTATTTCCTTCCTAGATTCGATACTCCAGGAAATTTTTAACTTTTTGTGGAAAATTTCCGAAAATATTTGGATTTCTTGGTGGTCATTATAATGACCACCAAGAAATATAGTTATAACTATATTTCATGAAAAAAATCTGATTGCATATTCATAATCTACGCCCTCGAATTAGTGAATCTGGCAACTTTGATGGTGATCCGGAAAAAATTTTTTCTCAAAATTCGCGAAAGTTTCCAACATATGGAAATTTTGCCGGAATATCATTTTCCCAGATAGCCACTAAAGTTACTGTATTCACTAATTCGAGGTCGTAAATTACAAACAGGCAATCACATGATCAGATATTTTTTATAAAATATACCTAGTTCTCGAGTAATGACCATCAAAACATTTTTCCTTGCCCTTTGCGTTAAGAAAGTAATATTGAGGGGGTTGTGATGAAAAACGATAAGGCTATCAAAATTTCAGGGGTGGGGGGGCATGGTCCCCCTTGCGGCCGCCCATGACAGTTTCTGAATATTTTTGCAGATGGTGTTGATTTACTATCGCCATCGCCTAAAATACCAGTACCCATGGGCGTAGCCAGCGTGGAAGAAAAAATGAATTAAATTTGCCTTTTCTTTTTATCCCAAAATTTCACATTTTGAACGACCTTGGACCATGACCATGGTTTGCCCCCCCCCTGTTATAAATCCTGGCTACGCCCGTGCCAGTACCTTTTGGCATTTGAATATCTAAAAGTTCCCCCCCCAAAATTCGGGCCTGGATCCGCGCCTGGCGCTTATAAGTCTTTATTGTACCCAAGACCGTAGCTAGAAAAAAATTTCGGGGGGGGTCCGTCCGAGGCCGTATCTAGAAAAAAATTTATTCGAAGAATTTTCGGTGAAATGATTATCTGGCATTTCTGAAAAATAAATTTCGGGGGGGGTCCGGACCCCATCGGACCCCCCCTGGCTACGGCCTTGATTGTACGGGGTGTCACGAATTCGTTGTCCAGTGACTAGTGAGGGGATATCTCAGAAACATGAGCTAGAACAAAATGAGTGGCACATTTTCGGGCTCGATTTTTGAGAGAATTATTTTGGTGAAAACCGCATATTCTTAATCTACGCCCTCGAATTAGTAAATTCAGCAACTTTGGTGGTGATCCGATAATCTTTTTTCTTCAAAAATTTTCCAACATGGAAATTTTGATGAAATATAATTTTCTCAGATAGTCACCAAAGTTACTGTATTCACTAATTCGAGGTCGTACATTACGGAATCTGTAATTACTTCCTCCCTAGGTATTTTCAACTTTTTGTGGAATATTTCCGAAAATTTGGTAATTTTTTGATGGTCATAACTCGAAAACTATATTTTATAAGAAATATCTGATTGCATATTCTACGCCCTCGAATTTTTTTTATTCTACGCCCTCGAATTAGTGAATTCAGCAACTTTGGTGGTGATCCGAGAAAAATTTTTTTCTCAAAATACGCGAAATTTTCCAACATGAAAATTTTGCCGAAATATCATTTTTCAGATAATCTCCAAAGTTACTGTAATCACTAATTCGAGGTCGTAGATTACGAATAGGAGGGGGGTAATAACGATTGAAAACCATTAAATCAGGTACACAATGTATGAAATATTTTATGTGCACCACCTTTTTCTCAGGTCTTCGATACTCATGGGGGGTAGTTACCCCCAGCACCCCCCCCTGCCCGTAAATCCGCCCTTGTGTGGTATATTCAGTATAGAGCTACCTATCTATACCCTAGTAGGGTTATTATTACTGGCACAATCATGAAAAAAGGCAGAATCCAATACACTTATACTGCCCTCCTAAAGTCCTAAACCAAAAAGGCGTATCTCAAATTTCCTTGTTTTGATATATGTATAAGAAATTTTAAAGAATTTCAAAACTTTTTATACATAGTCAAATTTTTTACCTATGTGTTTTTTGGGTATATACAATACAATGAAGATTGATCTAAGGAAATGGATTGAAAAAACTCAAAGTGTCCTTAAATAAAGGGGTAAGAAATTCACTGAAATTGGTGATAGGCATATACAGTGTGTCACCTTATTGTTAATGAAACTCCTGTGTACTTAGCTCCAAGCAAGGGCGGATTTACGGGGGGGGGGGGGTACTGGGGGTAACTATAAAAACTATTTACGGGGGGGGGGGGGTACTGGGGGTAACTATAAAAACTTTTATTAATATATCCTGATAACTTGAATCTTGATAACTTGATAACATTGGGTAAAAAAAACAATAGGACATAGGTGGATATTAAGGTCTTTACTTTTTAGAGACGGAAATAGAGAAATTGTTTTAAAGACCAGTTATCCACGAATACTTTACACAATTTTTTTATTGGTAGAATTTGAAATCATTTAAATACTGTAAGAAATGCAAAATTGACAGATCAATAATTAAAAATCGACGTTGAGATTTCACATGTTTGTGATGATAGTAACCATGACACAACTTTAAAACACGTTCTGGTAATGAGCAAAATAAGGTACCTACCTATAAAATTACAGTTATTTATAGTTTACAACTTTTGTACTTGGGAAAATAATGAAATGAGACTGGACCCCTGTTGGCTTTACTATTGCATCCATAAACGCAACAAAACGCATGTGATTTTGATTTCGACATTTCAGGGCAGTAATCAATCATCACAATGTTCAAACGTATATAAAATAGAATCTGGAACACAATTTTTCTGACTCACTCCACTAAAATAGAAAAATCAACTGGTAATTAATGTAGAAATCGAAGTTTTCCATATACTAACCTACAAACCTACCCACTCCCGTTAATGCTGTTTCTGCCGCAAGGTGGCTTGGGAGATGAACTTCGATCGCAGATCTATTATACGTTCTGTGAAAATGACGGCTTTGTTCTATGAAGAAGAAAAAGGTTCTATGGATATAGTGAGGTTAAGTTATGTCTCGCATTTTTGACAAGACCTTGACAAGACTGTGTATGTGATAATTGAAGTGTTTTGAAATTTGTTTATTTAGTTAAGATGGCGAGTTCTTCAAGGTACATATTACTTATTTATTTCAGAAGTTGCTAGTATCGATTGAAATTCAAGTTCCATATTCAGTATCAACGTGGAATTTGAGTAATTCATTTCTTTATATATCTCAAATAAATCGATAGAAGTCATGTCTTTGGGAACAAGCATATAAAAAATGTATGATATTATTGATATTCAGTATGATAATTGCCTGATTTCCAGTTCTAATTTGCAATTATTGATATTCTGTATTTTTATTAACTCGCAATAAAATGTTTATTGTACCACACTGTTGGTCATAAAAAACTGATAAACATCCAAGTGAAGTTATTCCACATATGTTCACTATTCCTATTTAATTTGGACTTTTATTCTGGTCAAGTAATTTCCAAAAGCAAATAACAAGGAAAATTCTCGTATTCTAGATACGACACAAATCAAATATGTTGTCCAGCCCATCCAGATGCCCATTTGATTGAGGATTACAGAGCAGGAGATCAGATTTGTTCAGAATGTGGACTGGTTGTCGGAGATAGGTATGAAATTAATATTTCTTTTGATACTGATATTGTGTGACAATATGTTAATAAGAGTTGAGTATGGAATTCAGAGCAATTTTTATTTCAGAGTGATAGATGTTGGATCAGAATGGAGAACCTTCAGCAATGAAAAGGGTGGTGTTGACCCATCTCGTGTTGGTGGTCCCGAGAATCCATTACTTAATGGGGCAGATTTAACAACAATGATTGGACCAGGACGAGGTAAGTTGTTGAATGATAAAAACTTCTATTTCTGAAATATGACTTCATCTTTGTATGGTATGGAGCGAGGGGGAAATCATTACTGAAATTTTGTACACCAAATTCTACTTTTGGGCAATAATTCTATAAATTCTAAAAAAATTGTAATAAATTCTACCAAATTCTACTAAATTCTATCAAATTCTACTAAATTCTATGAAATTCTACTAAATTCTATCAAATTCTAATAAATTCTAACAAATTCTAAAAAATTCTACTAAATACTCTCAAATTGAATGACTTAATTCACCTAATTTTCAACGATTTTACAGTTTTCGAAAATTGGTAAAAATTTTTCATATGTAATACCACTAGAGATGGAATTTTGCCGGCAAAATTTCTCGATTGTAATATGAAAGTTTGTTGCTCGGAAATTTCGCGTATGACATTTGATCTCGCATTTGATAGATGCATAGAATACCTGGTGTATCGACTCCTTACTGAAAATCGTGACCAAAATTTGTAGATCAAAACGGCATTTTGAAGCCGCCGTCTTGAATTCCTCGATTTTGAAGAATCGTAATTTCCTACTCAGAAAACCCCCATATACCAATTTTGTATAGAATACGAGATAGAATAGGATCATAGTTACAAAACTCGTCCGCCATATTGTGGCCGTCATCTTGAATTTCCCAATTTTGACAAAAATATCATCATTTTCGAACCCAAATACCCCCAGATACTAATTTTGAATGGAATCGGATCATAATTACAAAATTCATCCGCCATTTTGTTTTTTTTCTATAAAAAATATTTCATGATGCATTGTCACCAGAAGTAGGTACACCTGCAAAATTTCAAATCAATCGGACGATTAGAAGTGTGTCATATTTAACTTGCAAGATTTGATTACAGACAGACACACAGACAGACAGACAGACAGACAGACACCGGGACAGGTGAAACTAAATAAAAGCTTATAAAAACATTTTTAAAGACAAGCTTTTTCAATAACAACACTCATCCGCCACTTTGATGCCGCCATCTTGAATTCCTCAATTTCGAAGAATCGAAATTTCCGACCCTGAAAATCCCCAGACACCAATTTTGAATAGAATCGGATTATAATATCAGAACAAGTCCGCCATATTGTAGCCGCCATCTTGAGTTTTCCAATTTTGACAAAAGAATCATCATTATTGTCGAACTCAAAAACCCCCAGATACTAATTTTGAATGGAATCGGATCATAATTACAAAAGTCATCCGCCATTTTTGAACCGCCATTTTATTTTTTTCTATAACAAATATTTCATAATGCATTATCACCAGAACTATGTACACCTGCCAAATTTCAAATCAATCGGTCAGGCCCGGATCTACGATTTTTTCTGACCGGGGCAAAAATTCATGATGGCGCCCCCCCATTTGTGTAATATATGAAATCATAGAAAATACCGGAAAAATAATAGAAACAAATACTAATAATAAGGAAAACATCACAAGGAAAGAAATTAGTTTTTCTTTCTTCACAGCTTCACGCGGCGTGATTTTCTTTCCGCAAACGCATCTATCAGCTCCTCGAAATCTGTTTCGGAAGCTCTTGTTTTCTATAACTAAGATTGAGAGACAAAAGAGACGTTCGTGACTCATTGAGGAACGCATATATTTTTTATTATTTTCAATTTGCTGAAACTACGTGGTAGGTAATGTCAAATGTGCAGTATATTCTTAAAGCTATACTGACATAAGGAAAAGCTTCTTGCAGATCTTGCCTGTGAAGAATTTGTAGGAGGTCTAATGAAGCCATCTTTCACTAATTTCGGGAACCAGCTCTATGAAAACCGCTAGTTCCTAACAAAAATCGACTGCATTCAATTCTCTCCATTATTTTTGCCTTAAAAGGGTGCCATTTTTCTGCAGATCCTCTTTTTGCATGTTTAAGAGGGCATGGCCGTTGAGGAATGCGAAATTTGTATGCAGACTATTTGCGCTTTCTAAGTTTTTTCTGATTTCTGACAATAATCTGTCGAAAACAACCTTAATTTCCTTCGAGAATAAGCAAACTAGATCTAGCATTCTTGACTCATCCTCGCACATTTTGTCGACCTGCTTTTTCTTCTTGGAAACACGTTTATTTCTAAGAATTGGATCTACATCCAATTCTTCTGAAAGAAGTGTAGCTTCCGAGATCCAGTTTTCAATAGGGTTTTCCCTCATTCCTTGCAAGATCTTCACAAGACCTTGCATGATCTTCACAAGACCTTGCATGATCTTCACAAGACCTTGCATCAACGATGATGAACGTGAAATAATTATATCCCCGTTCTGAATTTCCACGTTGACCCTATTGATCTCTGGCAGAATATTATCCCAAATTGTTAGGTTCAGTATGAATCTAAAATCCATCACACCATATGAAGCAAATGACCAGCTTCATACTTGGATTCTGCGATTAGTGATGATCGATTCGACGATTTCTTCCACAGCCTTCACAACTCCCGGGAAATTATTGAGCAAGGCATTAACAGCTTCATGTATAGCCCATCTTGTTTTGCTACTTCCTTTCAAATTTGTTTTTGTGCACTCTTTCATGATTGTCCATCGTGTGGTTGAACTAACAAAAAACGAATACAGTTTTTGTACAACACCAAATAAATTTACTGGTTCTGAACACGATGAAGCCAAATGGACACCCACAAAATTCAGAGAGTGTGCTAGGCATGAAACTTGAAACTATAATACTGCCAGCGCGTTGATGTGTATATTTGAGGATTGGACTCCTTTATATATATATATGCCAGCCATATTGGATCCGTTGTCGTAGGATTGCCCAAGACATTTTTGACATCTAAATCCCCGGCTTGCAGTTTATCTAGAATTCGCTATGATATTATTCTCCAGTTTTTCTAAGAAGTCAATAAAACTTTCTTTTTATCCCATATCCAGACTCCGTTCTCTTTAAATATCGTATAACCTGGTTCATTTGTTCTATGTGAGATACATCTGGGGTGCAGTCGAACATAATAGTGGAATAGTTGGCCTCCTTGATCTCAAATAATGTTATTCCGAACTTTGGTGGCCATTAAATCGATAATTTCATTTTGTATAGTTTTGGACATATAGGATGTTTGTCCTTTTTTTAGTGGTCAAGATGGCACTTCAGAGTCGGGTCATAATTAATAATACTTTTTTTCGAGAAAAAAAAATTAACCCCTGGTTGTTTTTGGCGCCCCCTTAAGCTAGCGCCCAGGGCAAGCGCCCCGCTTGCCCCCCCCTAGATCCGGGCCTGCAATCGGTCGATCGGAAGTGTCTCATATTTAACTTGCAAGATTTGATTACAGACAGACACCGGGACAGGTGAAACTAAATAAAAGCTTGTAAAAATACTATACGAGTATTCTCGTCGAAGGACCCCACACAAATTGAATGGGAAATGGATCCCAGTTGAATTGGCTGAAATTTGGATTTGTTGCAGTTTATGTCTTTCTGATCAATAGTCTCCATGGGCCCGAGACCTAAAAATGGACAGTTTTTTCGGTATCGCAGGTCGAAAGTTGCAACTAGTGCACGCAATCAAAAATGAATTTCCATCTATTACTTTGGGCGACGGCATGCATGCGTGCGCATGTGCATTTGTGTGTATGTACTATGTACTGTAGTGGTAGAGAGTGGTGTTGGTGGTGGGGCGGAGTGATTGTGGTGTTCATTTTATCGGGTAATATCGAGAATCGACGCTGAGTTTGAAGTAAACGATTGAATAACGTATGCGCATAAATGTTTTGGTTCATTAAATTCTACTAAATTCTACCAATTCCTAATAAATTCTACTAAATTCTATTAAATTCTACTGAATTCTACTAAATTCTACCAAATTCTAGTAAATTCTATCAAATTCTATCAAATTCTATCAAATTCTACTAAATTCTAGTAGAGTGTACACCAAAATTCTACACTGATTTCCCCCTCGGTATGGAGGAACAAGAAGCTAATGAGTGTAATAATGGTAATATTAATTTAGAAGATATTGATTATTCAGTAAATGTCGAGTATCTTCATGAACTGTTAGAGCAAGTAAGTGCTTTGATAAGTTCTCAAATATCAATTGGTTTTTTCCTCCTAATCTAATACAACCATTCATCACAAAAATGGACTGTTTGGAAGTAAAACTAAGGCACTATAATTTATTAGGTGATGCAGCATTTGACTCATTTGGAGCAGCAAGATATCAAAATCGACGATCCATAAGTAGTTCTGACAGAGCTCTTATTAATGCAATGAAAGAGATCAATGCAATGGCAGACAGAATCAACTTACCAAGAACAATTGTTGATAGAGCAAATAATTTATTCAAACAAGTTCATGATGGACGAAATCTTAAGGGTAAGCTTGTAATATATTTTATAATACAGCTGTTAAGTGGGTTTTCCAATAGGAACATAACAATTTTGTATTTCAATTCTTATTTATATTGTTTTATCTTTTCAGGAAGATCAAATGATGCTATTGCTTCAGCTTGTCTGTACATAGCCTGTAGACAGGAGGGAGTCCCGAGGACATTCAAAGAAATTTGTGCAGTTAGTAAAATCAGTAAAAGAGAAATTGGAAGATGTTTCAAGCTGATTTTGAAAGCTTTGGAAACCTCAGTTGATCTTATTACCACTGGTGATTTCATGTCACGTTTCTGTTCAAATCTTGGTCTTCCCAATATGGTCCAGAGAGCTGCTACCCATATAGCAAGAAAAGCTGTAGAATTGGATATTGTTCCAGGAAGGTCCCCCATTTCTGTTGCTGCTGCTGCTATTTATATGGCGTCTCAGGTGAAAAAACTTCTTTTTCAATTCAAAATGAAAGTATAGTATAATCATAGATGCATAGAATACCTGGTGTAACGACTCCTTTCTAAAAATCGTGACCAAAATTTGTAGATCAAAACGGCATTCCAGATTTCAGATTTTGGTCTAGTTCCTCGGTCGAGGCGCTACTGCGGCAACGACAAATAGCGCGACCCCTTTCGGGAGAAATGAAAAGCAGCACAAAATGTCACATTTTCGATCGACAAGAAAGTCTTAAACAAAATCTAATCAGTGCCAGCACCAGGTATTCTATGCATCTATACTCCATTCACTTTTATAAAGTATCTTGGTGGGCCATGGTTTAGGTTTATCAAGTTCTTTTACTTAAAACGGACGCAGGTTGGCAATCGTGAAAATCAAGCGACATTGCCAAGTCTACTTTCTATTTACTCTTTTTCAACTTTGTGAATGGAGTGTTTCTTTTAAGGTTTATCCTGTGACACAAGATTCGTAGTACCACTACATTTTCATACTGGAGTATTTCAAGTTGCGCAAAGAGGTATTTAATTGTCGTCTGTAGGCTTATTTCTTGAGAATTTTGAAAAGTGTGGATTTCCATACGTCCGTCTGTTCTGTTCTTCTAAAAGTTTTTCTGTCAGGTTGATAAACTATCACAAAGTAACGGACTATTGTGTCCATTATTTTTCAGTAAAATTTCAACATTCGGTTCTTGATTTCCGTACAAGAAAATAGCATAACTGAATCTTCCAATCATGTTTATACTCGTACACGTGAAATTTTTCCAGTATTAACAGAGAAAAAAAGTTTTTCAATATTCGTCAGATCTTTGGAATTATTGAATTCACATAATATTTCCTCAAGTTCATTGTTTTCCCAAAGTAAATAAACATTTTGTTGAATACATAATTTCTACGATTTATATGTAGAAACGGCAACGTTGCGTTCATATCTGACAGAAGAATGACTATAACCTAACATTTTCAAAATATACGCGGTGAAATGTGTCAGAATTCCAGGGCCTCCCGGGCTACTTTATAAAAGTGAATGGAGTATATGTATAATCCATTCAATGTGTCAGAATTTCATGGCTAACTGGGAATCTGGGATACATTATAAAAGTGAATGGATTATACAGGAGTATTTCATTATTCTTGTATGAGGTACTCAAATAAACATGTTGTGTGTTGAGTGTGTTAGACGATTGATTTGACCTTTTTTTTTATTATTAGGCTTCAGAGGACAAGAAAAGTCAAAAAGAAATTGGCGATATTGCTGGTGTTGCTGATGTCACCATCAGACAGTCCTACAAGCTGATGTACCCACATGCTGCAAATCTATTTCCTGAAGACTTCAAATTTGCAACTCCAATCGATCAATTGCCACAAATGTGAACTATTTCTTTTTTTTTATTTTGGGACAGAGATACATATTATTATAACATATTCTTGTTATTATATATACGGTAAGAATTTAATAAATCCTTTTTTTGTACAAACTTTCTTTTAATAGACCTAGCAGTTACATAATACTTGCTTGAGTTAATTTCAAGTAACTTTTACCAAATGTGTATATGCATGCTCAAGCTTAGATACAAAGTTTCAGTTAGCCGCAGGACTTTCCATTTCAAATGAAGAATGACACTTGAAGAATGAGTTTCCAAGGTTATATGATGATTAGGCGACCTGTCAAAAATTTTTTGAGGTTAGTGCTGGTGGTCTAACACTACGAATTTAGCTTTGTTCATGTAGTTAATGAAACCGTCTAATTGCTTGAAAAATCGTGTTATGTTGATATTTCCTCCAGTGAAAATTATGTAAATTAAGCAAATCTCTATTGAAAAAATTCCGTAAATGTGTGCCAAAGTCGGATGTGCAAATTTAGAGGATTCTCATAAATATTTTGGAACACCCAGTGTGTGTAACCTCTTGTATTATTCACATATTAAGTGACTTGCCAGGAAACGAAGGTAAATTTGGTCAGCAGTCAACAAGACTTGACAAAATCGAAGATAAGAGACCAAAGTGAATATTTCTTCGTAGATACTGAAATAAGCAGTGTTCAGTTCATGTTAAATGTAAACCTCCGTTCCGCCTTGAAGCAATAAATAAGCAGTTCTTGTTATATCACGTTCCCGTTAGGTTAGGTAGAGGGGTGAAAATTTAGGGTTGTATGTTTTTTTGTGTGCTGTATCATAAAAAAAATTGAAATAAAAAATTTTGTCAAAAAAATTGAAAAAAAAAGTTAGGGGTGGACCACCCTTAACATTTAGGGGGATGAAAAATAGATGTTGTGGATATGCACACAAAATTTCACGAAAATCGGTCTAGCCGTTTTGGAGGAGTTCGGCCACAAAGTGCAAACAGGAGAATTTTAAATGAGATAAAAGGATAAAGAAGTTACAGGTTGCAGTGCTCTGATAAATATTCTTTCTTCAATACTTCATTCAAGTTGTGGTCATATGATAGAGTAAAATTTTCTTCGTCAGTGTTCTTCAGGATATTTTTTTTATATTACAAAGCATACAAACTCACTGGTTCGCTCATAAACTGCGGAAAATAATAAAATATTTACCGCTGGCCAGCGACCTGTCAGAAACTTTTTGAGGTTACTGGTAGTAGTGGTAGTAGTTAGGATTTCAGTATGAAAGTTAGAATGAAATGAATGAAGATCACATTCGGTTCGTCATGTTTAGTGATGTTTTTCTTTTTTTATTATCGTTTTTTTTCGGTATGTAAAAATACAATTTATTAAATTATTTATAAAGTATAGAACAACTATCGATACAACCGTGCAAATCGCCCCGATATCTACCAAGTAATATTGATACCAAGGTAGATCAGCAGATCTACTTCTCAATTGTGGTGCTCCCTTATATCTTATAACATACTCTATCCAATAAACCGCTTCTTCCAATGGTTTGCGAGGTCGATCCTTGAATTGTTGAGATAATTTCTTAGCCTCCTCCTTATACCTGTAAACAACGTATAACAATTACATATTTTCAAAACCCAATGTGAATGTACTTACTTCGGATTGTAAATCAATTCTTTTATTATCTCTCCTATTTCTTCAGTCGAAGTACTTTCGATGTTCAAAACCAAACCTATGCCTTTATTTTCATTGTTCCTAGCGTTCAAAAATTGGTCTGCGAACATGGGTACACTAAGCATAGGCACTCCACAATAAATTGCTTCTTGTGTACCCATTAAACCACTGTGTGTAATGAAAAACTGGATATTAGGATGACCTGTAACATTTGAAACATTCCCAACCCTATTTTTAAACAGCAAAATAATCCTATCAGTTTGTTAGACTATGGGATACCCTGTATATGTGAGCCATATATTCTTCAACAGAATTTTTTGCATGTAAGAAATAATCAATAGTTTTAAATTCTTCAACAGCATACTTTGATTGTTTCAAGAAATATTTAATTGGAAGAATTCAACCTTTATTGTAACAATAAGTTCTTCAATTAAGGTGGGCGTTCAATGTAGTGTGTTTTTATTTCAAGTTGCATTTGGAAATAGATTGACTTTGGAAACTGAAATTTTGTGGGTAAACTCAGAAAGGATTGGAGTTCTTGATGAAATAATTTTAGTCGATTTCATTCCGAAAGTTATTTTTTTTTTCTTTCAAAAATAGAAGAAAATGAGCCAACTCATGCTTCTGTTTTATTTCAACAGAAAGACCCATGAAAATAGTTCAACATCCGATTAAAAGTGAATCTACTGATAATTTCGTTCAGAAAAACAACTTGAAATACGGAATTGGCAGAGAATGGCCAAATTCAAATTTTGGCGCGAAAAAATTCCTGCTTTACCCACAAAATGACTTATTTCATAGTTCGGCGATTTTCGGATAGAGAGCGCCATTGTACATTTCATTCATAATCAGAGAGATATTCTTAGAACTTGATAGTGATAGCGCATGTTCTATGGAGATATTCCATAAAATGGACGGTGGCGCCTCTATCGGCTGAGCTTTCCTACTCGCTTTAAACGCCGGCCTTAATGAGCATTAGGTATGATTATTTTTTCTCTATTTCAGTATCGTAATGGGTTCATTACAGTACTAAAAACAGTGTTGTAATGAATTCATTACAGCATCGTTTTCAGTTACATTTTTCGTTTTGTGGTTGTCAGCAATGACTTCCGATCCTTTTAAATTTCAGCAGACGTCAATTTTCGTATTTCCTAACATTCACACCAACTGCCAAGATGCAATATGAAAGTCACTAGGACCTATAATTTGAATTTTTTCATTGAATTTCACAAAATTTGACTTAAATAGAGAAAATATCGTCTAATACTCGTTGCAGAATGCAATTCCAATACTCATGCGTTCGAAAACTCGCTCCTGCGTCGCTCGTTTTCGAATTTCGCATTCGTATTGGAATAGGAGCCCATTCTGCAACTAGTTTTAGAATATACTATTATTGTACATATATGAATTGAAAATGAAAGGATTATACGCTCACACAGAATATCCAACTGTGGCATCCAAGGCCTTATATGAACAGATTTTGGAATTATCAATCCTTTTGGGATCGATTTTTGGTGTGCTTTCCACAGGACTTTGAAATTGAGTTCATCGAGAAGATTGAGAATATACTGAAGTTTCTCTAAAGGTAACGTTTCTGATCCAACTATGGAACCAAATGAAAAATACACGAATTTTTCGGAATCTACTGTATCTGATATATCCTGAAATGAAAAATAAGCACTGTTTAAATTCTAAGGTTCTCTTATAACTTCGATATTATTCTCAAGTTTGATAATGAAAAAAAAAAAATCGAACAAGTGAAAAAATACCAAATAGAGATTTCTTTTGAATATTTTTTATGAGAAAGTTTTAAATCTTACCTTAGGTACTTTTTTCGGTTCTCCTATGTGAATTCCAGCAACCTCAATGAAGTTTGGTACACTTGGTCGAGGTTCATTCAAACTGAAGTGACTGTTCACTAACATCAGACTGGTGTTAGAAATGATTTCATCTAGAGAGAGTAAATCATTTCCAAAAAATTGTCTTGCCAATTTTTCTTGGTGGTTCAAATGAACTGAATGCCTGGAAGTAGATAATTAAAATAAAGTAATCGGTCAAATGAAAAACAGAGAAATTACCGATGAAAAATATATTTTTTTGATTATTTTTACGACCCAAATATCGACCAATAGAATTGCACCATTCGACGTCACATGGTACAACCTACATGGTATTATACTGATAATTTTTTGAAAATTTTCTCTGGTATATATGGCTATATATAAAAAACAAAACATGATCCAGTCAAATTAATCACACGTCAAACTGACAGGTTGAATTCAATTGTGAAAATTGGAGATTTTGCATGAAAATGAGTCGATTTGGAGTTTGTTCTCTGTCCACCATCGATAAAAAAGTCCAAGGAAATGTTCCCATTAATACGGAGAAGTCAAAAAAAAACAGTTTGGAACCAATTTACTACTTTTTGTACTGAGAGGGAATACACATTGAGTGCTGAAACGAGTGAAGCGCAATTGGCAAACATTATGAAAGATTACGCTTACAATATGAAGAAAATGGATGGAGAAGACTATAAGGAAGGTACAATAAAAACAATGTGGAATCAGACTGCAAAATTACTTCAAGAAAAGTATTTGAACGATTTCGACATCAAAATCAACCCATTTTCGGATGCTGCATTCAAGACCGCTCGAGGAGCTCGTGATGCCAAGCGTAAGGCTTTACAATCTATTCCGGAAAAACGGAGGGCAAGTGCAGCAGCGTTGGAGGAAAAAGATTGGGATGCAATGACCACTGTTTGGGACGAGGAAACTCCTGATGGCCTCCAGAAAAAATTATTCATGATAATATCAGTGGAATTGGCTTGGAGAGGTGGTGAGGGCAGCATGGCGTCAATACATCACTTCAAGGCAGAACAGCGAAATGACGGGGAAACAACTGGGAGAATTGAATACAATCCAATTTTCAGCAAGACCACACAAGGTGGTGATAAAAAATTATCAGACAGCAAGTGGCTGGTGGAGAATCGGGAAATCCCTGACAAGTGCCCAGTGAGACTGTTCCAGAAATTGAGAGAGAAGAGAGATGCCAATATCAAGAGCGACAGACTATTCCTGACCCAAAATCCATTCTGGAATAATGTTCCAGGCGCTAGGTGGTACAAGGATTCCCCAGTAGGCCAAAACACGATTTCAAAGTGGGTTAAGGAGTCAGCACAAAAAGCTGGGCTTGACCTTGGTAACAAAAAAATCACCAATCACTCCAGTCGTGCAACAGCCGTCTCCAATCTAGCGAAATCGGGCCTGGGAGAGCAGCAGATAATCAAAATAACTGGACATGCCAACAGTAACTCCATCAAGCCGTATCTCCAACTCGACCAGGAACACCACGAATTAATTGTCAAGAAACTGCGAAGGAGTGAGCCTACTGCAGAAAATGCCATCAACAGCATAAACCTCATGCCATCTACCTCTTCTGGGACCATTACCGATAACTCTGACTTGAAGAAAACATGCACCAATGTTTACAACAATTGTATTTTTAATTGCACTAGTCTTTATCTTAATTAAATGTTGTTTTATTCATTATGAAATTCTTATTTGTTAACTGTACATTTCGTCTCATGGTGCAATTCTATTGGCCGACATTTGGGACGGAAAAATAATCCCCCGAATACCACACGAGCTTCAAAATTATCTAGCATTTCCCTCAAGGTTCCCTGCAAACAAATAAAGTCGTCAAGTTTTTCAGGAAAAATCACTCGCGCTTCGCGCTCGTGATTTTTTAACCTGAAAAACTTGACTCCTTCATTTGTTTGCAACGAACCTATCGGGAAATACCCGATAATTTTGAAGCTCTTGTGGTATTATAAGTGATAATTTGATTTTTTTTGAAAAATTATGTAGGTATTCCAAAAATAATTTCCGGTAAAAATCGCTACTGGCAAAATGGAGCCCTATAAACCAGGGAGGTGCTATAAACAAACTAAATAACCGATGATGCCCAAACTTTGCGTGAGTATAAAGAATGTGTCAACAAAAAAAAACGACAATTTCTTTAAGCGGTCTTTTTGAATAATCAATTCCTGATAATTTATACACTGTATTTACGCACTCACCTGTATTTAGCGTAGACTAAAGCTAAAGTATTCTGTATCCTCTCATAAAGAGTCATATCCTTTCCGAACTCTCCAAAATATGTCGGTATATAGGAGGGATTGTCAAGATTTCCAATTCGATGTGATCCCCATGGCAGATCTATGCTGGAAGTCAATGCAACCACTGGTGCTTTGAAAATGTGTTGAAACCCAAAGAAACAATCGACCACAAAGATTTCAAGAAGCAGTAGGTCGTAATGTGCTTTGGATCGTTTAAGTTCTTGGAGTACGTCAGTCTTGAAACCCTTCTCGCACACATAATTACCATTGCCTTTTTCTGTGAACATAAAGTCTATCATTTCTGCTACTGGTATGGAACGAAGGTCTGTGACTGATAGCGGTGTGTCCAGCAATGGTATATCTGGAATTTGATGGTGATGTATCCTGGAAAAAGTCAGGAGAAGTCTTGCAGGTAGATTCACCTTTTAGGTAGATTATATCTCTAAACATTTAGAATTTTTGTGTTAATTCTTGCCTTCTTAAATGATAAGTTTAAGCGAATTAATTAAAAAATTATTCTTTCTCAAATAATTTGGACATTTTTTATTAACTTATTTTTCAACTAACGTTTTCTTCTCATCGATTTTCTGGTCACGCGTAGATCTCGATTCGGACCTGGCCAAGCTACAACTGCCACAATACCACAGTATAAGGTACCTTATAGTGTGACAATACATTCCAGATCCCAACCTACCCCGAAAACTTCAAGTTTCTAGGTTTATCAGTTCGAGGGTTATCTATAGTCTGTTCAAATATAAGAGAATGTAAACAAACAAACCAAATCGGTTTGTTTTGCGCATACTAACAGCTTATTGGTCAAAGGGCCTTCTCTACAATTCTTGTCACGCCCCCAAAAGACTGCCAGGATCGTACTTAAAGCTTAGAACGGAATGTCGATAGTAGGTACAGGAAAATTTATTACCTCGACGAGACATGGATAAATGCGGGATGTACAAAAAATTCAATATGGGTCGATGAATCGATTGGGTCCAACAGACAGGCTTTTCGAGAAGGTCTGTCAACTGGTCTCAAAAACCCAAGTGGAAAAGGACTGATTATATGTCATATAGGGGGAGAAGACGGATTTGTAGAGAACGGCCTATGGTTTTTCGAATCGAAAAAATCCGGAGATTACCATGAGGAAATGAACGGGGAATCGTTCGAAAAGTGGTTCTCAACAATTTTGCCAACTCTGGATCATAACGCTGTCATCGTAATGGACAACGCCAGTTTATCATTCGAGAAAAATGGAATCGATTCCGTCTTCTTCAACCTGCAAGGAAGATGTCAAAAATTGGTTGCTCAGTAAAAATATTTCCTTCGAAAATGATCTTTTGAAGGCGGAACTTCTTGCTCTGGTCAAGGCAAATAGAGGGAGGTATGAAAAATTAATTATAGATGAAATGGCCAATGAGACGGGAAGAACAGTATTGAGACTCCCACCAGTCCCACCATATCATTGCGAGCTGAATCCAATCGAGCTCATTTGGGCTCAAGTAAAAGGAAAAGTAGCTGCTCAGAACTCCTCATTTAAAATTGCTGAGGTTCGTAATTTGTTTCTGGGAGCTATAGGCTCGATTGGTGCTGAGAAATGGAAGAAATGCATACATCATGTTGTAACTGATGTCGAAGAAAAAATGTGTCAGCTCGATAATATCATGGAGTCAACAATAGAGCGAGTGCTGGTGAATCTGGATGAAAGTGACACAGAAGAAGACCAACAAAATTCGGAATAATTTTTAATAGGGTAATACATAATATATTATTTTGGACGCTGCATTATTTTTTTCAAACTTATGACATTTGTAATTTGAATATGTTGAATAAATGAATTTGAATTTGAGTTTATATGATTGTGTGAACTATCCTCGATCCGACCCTGGAGCCCTGAAATAAAGTCTCTACCTGAAGGAAGCCCATCCTACCTCTGCGCGACTTTGTTTATTTTGATGTCTCTTATATTTGAACAGAGTATAGTCACAGTATAAGGTACCTTATACTGTGGTATAGTTCGCAGACGGACTGACTTAGGACAGAACTTAATTTGATCGCAAATTCTCGATGAGTGATTTGAACCTAGTCGATTGGAACCATTCTCAGCTAAAAAAACAAGAATCCAAAGAAAAAATTTTCGAGCGATATATAAAAAAAATTCCGCTGTGAAAAAAATTACAGTGGCTGTTAAGGAAACCGTCAATGATCCCGGATCATTTTTTACAGAAATATATAGGATAAACAATAATACAGGGTGTTTGGAGGGTGAGTAGCCATAAGTAAATGTTGGATAGGTGATGCTCTTGGCTACTTGTTGCGCCTAATAAAATAACATTTTGCCCATAGTTCAAGGTGTTATAATTTTTTTACCATTTTTCTAGAAATTTCCCATTTTTCTCATTAAAACCTTGAATTTTTTCAAATTTAATGCTCGAGGTGCCTATAAAATGATTTATTTCCTTAGTCTAGTCTTGTCTTATTCAGATTGAATCAAAATTTCATACAAACGTCTTCAAAAAACCTGACAGCGTCGTATCAAACTTCAAAATGAAAAAAAAATTATGTTGTGTCCACTTCACAAAGTGAAATAAAAAAAAAATTACATAGTGTTGGGTTTTAAAATGGCTTTAAAAACTTCTCTAGTTAATACTCTTTGCAATGGTATGTAACATGTACCATTAATAGTCAGATAACTCAACAAAAAACCGTTTTGTCTTCAAGGATGCCTTGAAAGGATGACGACAAAACTATTCCATTGAGCAGGCAAAATCTTTTCTCTCATTCTACCACAGCTAAAAATAGCGTGCTCTCTCTATCATCGGCTAACAATACTCCCAAGGACGTCGCCAGGGAGGGGGCATCTGCCCCCGTGCCCCCCTCCCAATTAGAATAGAAAAAATTAACTGATTTTCGTGTATTATGCTATAATTTCATAAGTTTCTAAGGGATTTTTGAGCTCTAGGGGGGGAAGCATCTGCCCCCCGTGCCCCCCCCAGCTCAAAAGTCATTTCATAGGCCTACAGTAAAGGTGCAGTAATGCAGTTTTGAGTTCACTCAACATTTCGGTGGTTCATCAACATATTCTGTAGAAAACTATAGATAGAGAACTTCAAATCATTTATTTTAAATCTTGTTCAAATTGTTGGCCATTGACACAAGAGAGCAATTAATAGAAAAAATAGATAATGCATTTGTGATAATGAAGCAAGAAATTGGACTAAGCTATACCACAACGGAAATAAGAAAGAGATGTTACGCATGTATTTGAAATAATGGCCAACAACTTGAACAAGATTTAAAATAATTGATTTGAAGTTCTCTATCTTTAGTTTTCTACAGACTATATTGATGAACCACCGAAATGTTGAATGAACTCAAAACTGCATTACTGCACCTTTACTACAGGCCTATGAAATGACTTGCAAATGTAGTGAGTACCCCCTAGCTTTTGAGCTGGGGGGCACAGGGGGCAGCTGCCTCCCCCCCCCTAGAGCTCAAAAATCCCTTAAAAACTTATGAAATAATAGCATAATATACGAAAATCAGTTCATTTTTTCTATTCTAATTGGGGGGGGGGGGGGGGCACGGGGGCAGATGCCCCCTCCCTGGCGACGTCCTTTTGATTCAATCTGAATAAGACAAGACTATACTAAGGAAATGAATCATTTTATAGGCACCTCGAGCATTAAATTTGAAAAAATTCAAGGTTTTAATGAGAAAAATGGGAAATTTCTAGAAAAATGGGAAATTTCTAGAAAAATGGCAAAAAAATTATAACACTTCGAACTTTGGGCAAAATGTTATTTCATTAGGCGAAACAAGTAGCCAAGAGCATCACCAACCCACCATTTGCCTATGGCTACTCACCCTCCAAACACCCTGTATATCATAGGGTTTTTTTCGAAGACACAACTTATCAAAAAATTAATGTTACCTTGGTATCCTGTTTTCCTCAGGAAAAATTGTATATAAATCTATATCGTGCCCTTTGGCAGCAAGAGCTGCTAATATGGTTTTGGTCATCACAAAATGGCTCTTCACTGGCACAGGAAAAATTGCCAAAATTTTGGCTCCATGAACAATTGAAGGTCTACTGAATGCGGCCCAAAGAAGATACCATATGTAGGTTTTCACCATTTTCAATTCTGTCGACCACAATCTGAAATATACTCAAGGTCAAACTATCAGTTTTATGGGTAGATCTGTTTAGGGCTCACCTGATTACTTATCTCATTTCCTTGCTTTCCTCACAACTAATTAATTGAATAAACTATTGAAGCGCATTGATTATAGAAATGACAACAAATATATTAGGCGTACTGATGATGCGCTATGTGTTTGCGCTTGATTTTGATCTTCAAGGATAAAATGATTGATAACTCTGGAGATTATTATTACATAATTGGGTCCACTATATTTTGGGGAAGCCGATAGTTAATTGGTTTTGACTGAATATAAGATAGAATATGCATAGATATACTATATTGAAACTCCTTATGACCATCAAGGTCAAACCAGTTTCTTTGATGATGATAATGTTTAGATTTTCACTGCAAAATTAATTACGTTCTGTGGACATCTATTGTTAATGTAAGCTCATTCAAGATATCCCTAATGAACTTTCCAAAAATTTTAAATATTTTCGTACGATGTAGAATATGCCCATCCATTAATTCTTTCTATACTATGCATACTAAAATGGTAACTCTGTGGACCCGAGTGAATCTAACGAAAAAATGGTCCAGAAAAATCGACGCTGCGATGCAGTGAGGATATTTTTATACGGTCGAGAATAGGAATAATCAATTCATACGTGGGTGAAATTTCGATTCTCTAGGCGATGTAGATTATTCAAAAAAAAATTCGGCTAGTATTGCGAGAAAATTCGACAAAAAGGCAATTTTAAACTCGATAAAACTTTTTTCACAGATATCCTGGCCTGGCCGTGATGTAAATTGTAAATATACATATCGAAGCAGGAAAGGTCAATGCAAAATAGCTTGGTATTCATATTTTCCATAATTTTCCTATTTCTTCGTGAAAATTGATCAAACTTTGACATTTCATAAATACACCCGATTTGCTGAGATCTGCCGATAAGGATAACTAGGTAGATCTAGTGGCTCTAACAGTTTATTAAATATACCCTATCAGTTTGTTTGACTATGGGACACCCTGTGTATATGATATTGACGAATTGAAAATGAAAGGAATAAACGCACTTACGCAGAATATCCAACTCTGATGGCATCCAAGACCTTACATGAACGGATTTTGGAACTATCAATCTTTTTGGTATCGATTTTTGGTGTGCTTTCCATAGGACTTCGAAATTGAGTTCATCGAGAAGATTGAGAATGTACAGAATATTCTCTAAATGCCAACTATGGAACCAAATGAAAAATACACGGATTTTTCGGAATCTACTATATCTGATATATCCTGAAATATCTCGAAAAAATGCGGTTTCAGTATGGGACATACTCTGTAAAAAATGTAGACATTTGAAAAACAAATTCCATGAAAGTGAAAAATACAGGGGGTTCCATTCGAAAAAATAGAGTTATCGCATATTTAATTTGAGTAAATTGTTAAATTATTATAGACACTCTGTATAAAAAAAAACTTCAGATGTTAACCGAATGATGAAGCTGATACCTTAAGCAAACTACTGTAAAAATTTCGTTTATCTAGATCGAACGCAAAAAATATCCTGAAAATACGAATTGTGCGGCAACGCCGTGATGAAATGAGGTTTAAGTTTAAAGCTCTTGTTGTCCCCGAAATATGTCCATGAAATACAGGGTGTTCCATTTGAACAAACTACCTATTTTTCCATAACTTTTTTTTGACGCACCCTGTATATGTAAAATAATTATTTTTGTTGGTTGATTTTTTGTAAATCTTATAACCATGCCATTTTTCCACACGGCACAGTTTAGATGCTATTTTAGCCGTACGCCTTGCTGACGCACCCTGTACACGGATTGAAAGGGGAAAGGTCAATGCAAAATTGCTTCGTATTCATATTTTCTATCATTTTTCCATCTCTTCAGGAAAATTGATCAAAATTTTTATTTCTCATTTAAAATAACCCCATTCGTAGAGATCTACCGAAAAGGATAACTACTTAATAGGTAGATCTAGAGGCTCTAGTATTAAAATCTATCTTCTATCTGTAAAAGAAAGATGTTGGTTACACCATTTATAACTCGAGATCGGATGGACTGTTCGTTATGAAACTTCATATATGGATTCGTCTACGGTCTGGTTATTATAAAATACAATAAAACTTTGAAAAAATCGATGAAAAGTTTACTTATACAGGAAATGCTTTTCCTTTTTTTGAGTAAGGCCACTAGGTGTCGCTAAAGTTACAGTTACGCTACAGTGACTATATTACCATAATGGTAATATAGTCACTGTAAGTTACGCTACCGCTTATTCGTATTTCGTAGGTACTTTATTTGATATTCTCCCCGTTAGATGGCGATGTAAACAAATAGTGTGTGTGTACAGTGACTATATTCCCACTCTAGTCACTGTAATAGTGTATAATTTGAGTTGCATACAACTCTGCGCTGTTGGCCAAAACCAAAATGTCTTAGCGTAGGAGTACAGATGTCTAAAATGATTAGATTTTGTTGAGATATGAGAAAAGTTTCGTTCTTACCACTTCAGGTGTCGCTATTCACACATAATGACTGATTATTAGCTATTTTTTTTGCCATAATTGACATATTATTTTTGTGTATCTGTTCTGTGTGACAGCTCATATATCCATGGAAACATTGGGCAGTTCAGAAATCAGAGAAACAACCCGTTGATCTCCGATCACCGGTGATTACGATCTGTGAAATCCACCGTAAGTATCATTTAGGCGGAACAAAGTTCGCCGGGCCAGCTAGTTACCTAAATAAACGAGAAGACAAAAAACATTTCAGCATCAGCATTGAGTTTGAATATATAGTGTGTCCGGTAAAATGTGAGAAATCTCTTGGATTCAGATAAAACATAAAAAAATAAGATAAGTTTCCATATTTTTTTTTTCCTAGCGGCCCTCCCTACGGAGATACGGCCTCCTAAATGACGTCACTGGAAATCCATTTTACTGGAATAAATCTCAAACTACCAAATATAATTCCAAAAAAAAATTGATATGATGAACAGTAGTAAGGACCTCTTAAAATACTGCCCCTAAATTTAAATTAGCTCTCTTTTAGTTTACCAGGGGCGGACTAGGTTGTACATTTTAATGCTTATATACATTTTCAACACCCTGTATGATAAGGAGTAGAAAAAAACAAATTTGGATAGCTTGAACATAAATACGATAAAATGAACAAAATTACAAAGATCCTTAACTATGCAGTTTTGAAATAGAAAGGCACGTTAACAAAAATTATTTTTTAGAAATGTACTCTCACTAAAGCTTGCAACGATTGAATATGAATACGCTAGTTATAAATAATCTAATAAAAACTTCATAAGAGTAGGTAAATTTCTGAAAAATAATTTTTTTTAACGTGTCTATCTTTCTGTGACAAAACTGCATCTTTGTAATTTTGTTTTTCGAAAACGGTTCATTTTATCGACAATAAACAAGAGTACCTTTTTTCAGCTTAATGTTCAAGCTATCCAAATTTGTTTTTTTCCACGCCTTATTATACAGGGTGTTGAAAATATGTAAGCATTAAAATATACAACCTAGTCCGCCCCTGCTAAACTGGAAGAGCTAATTTAAATTTATGGGCAGTATTTTAAGAGGTCCTTACTACTGTTCATCATATCAATTTTTTTAAATTATATTGAGTAGTTTGAGATTTATTCCAGTAAAATGGATTTCCAGTGACGTCATTTAGGAGGCCATATCTCCGTAGGGAGATCTGCAAGGAGAAAAATTATGGGAACTTGTCATCTTATTTTTTATGTTTTATCTGAATCCGAGAGATTTTCCACATTTTCTCGGACACCCTGTTTATTCAAACTCAATGGTATCAGATTTAAATTACAAAAATTTCAAACATTTGAAAATCAATGATCAGGTGATGTTTTTATAGATGTATCTGAAAAATAGTATATTATTTCATTAGGAGGAGAAGTGTCACTTTTCGTGGCGAGCTTGAGTTTATCCGCCGAACGGAGTGAGGCGGATAATTGAAAGCGAGCCACGAAAAGTCACTTCTTCTCCGAATGAAATATGCTATTTTATTTCCAAACGTTTTCAAATTCATGAAAATTGTACATTTAATGTAACTTTATCAAATAAGAATGACGTTTGATTTGGACGTTTTTGTATTCTATGCATCTATGTTCATGGTAACCAAGTCATCTTTTTCGTAGCAACACTTTTCCTGCCGCCGGAGGGAAAAGTAAATATTTCTCCGCCTAGGCGGAGAAATAGAACTTTTCGATGATCCTGTCAGGCGAGAACTGACGTTGTTATCGTACGTTTGGAAATAATAGTATATTATTTCATTAGGAGGAGAAGTGTCACTTTTCGTGGCGAGCTTGAGTTTATCCGCCGAACGGAGTGAGGCGGATAATTGAAAGCGAGCCACGAAAAGTCACTTCTTCTCCGAATGAAATATGCTA
This sequence comes from Adalia decempunctata, assembly GCA_951802165.1. Classification (NCBI taxonomy): domain Eukaryota; kingdom Metazoa; phylum Arthropoda; class Insecta; order Coleoptera; family Coccinellidae; genus Adalia; species Adalia decempunctata. The sequence continues at coordinate 21,803,163 of OX637696.1, read as the reverse complement.
TTTTATTTCCAAACGTTTTCAAATTCATGAACATTGTACATTTAATGTAACTTCATCAAATAAAAATGACGTTTGAATTGGAAGTTTTGGTATTCTATGCATCTATGTTCATGGTAACCAAGCAATCTTTTTCGTAGCAACACTTTTCCTGCCGCCGGAGGGAAAAGTAAATATTTCTCCGCCTAGGCGGAGAAATAGAACTTTTCGATGATCCTGTCAGGCGAGAACTGACGTTGTTATCGTACGTTTGGAAATAAAAATATAAACAGATATTGCATCTTAAAACGTCATTGATTCACGTCAAACTTAGTAGAAATATGAATAATAATGAATATTTGGAACGCTATTAAATCCAGAGTTTCCAAAAATCCAGAAAAGGCGGTTCGAATAAATGAGGAAAATGCTGCCAAACTACCCAACCAACCAGATAGTGCGAATAAACCGGACGCAGATCAAAAGCATTCTTTGGATGAAGAAGCAGCGGAATGGGTCGATGAAGGGACAGCGCCAGAAGAAAAACCTTATTCTGTAGACGATGAAGACCCTAAAAATGTGAAAATACTGTATACCAGCAAAAAACTCCAATGGACGGATGTCCTATCCAGTATAATTTTAGTAGCGGATGTTCATCTTTGGAGGCTCTTCCTACTCGCCTTCATCTATACTGATTATGTTGTGAAGATGTTCCAAATAAGTTTCATCAAGAGGCACAGTCTCAACACAGTTTTCTACGTTGAAGTCGTCACCTGCCTCTTGTTCTTCGCGAATTATGTATGTTTACTAACGATGTTCTTCTGGAAACGGATCCTGCTTCTAGTTCGACACAAGAGGAGTATCCCCAAACTAGTTTTCGACGGATTCCTCCTCTTGCCCTACCATATGTTCTACTCAATCGCCACTGGAGAGGAGAGGGTTTCTTCAGCTTATACTGGTCTGGCAATTATTTCCTTCTTGCGCCTTTATTATTTCGAAGAATATTTCAACGAGAAGGCAAACGATGCAGGTTCCAAGCATTGGAATTATTTCGTGGCGAAATATATTCTGCATCTATTCTGGTTCACACACACGATAGCGTGCGTTTTATTCTTGCTGGCCTGTCCTTTCGAATGCGAACGTCCCACTGGATGGGCTTATGTGGTCAAAACGAAAGAACCAACGCACTTTTGGTACATAGTGGCTTCTTATATGGCGTTCATGAATTTGTCCAACAGCGGATTTTCTGAGTTTATTGCCACAGACCACCTAGAGAGGATAGTTGTATGTGAGTATTCGATACACAGGAGAACGTAAAACGCGACGAAGTCTTTTGCATTTGATCTTATACAAACTGACAAAAAAACTGCAACACCCAGGAGAAGCTGTCCAAATATAATTTTTTTTTGGTAAAACATACATAGTATAGCAAGGAATCAATGATTAAAATGTGGAGGAAAAACGAAGGGTCACAATTTTTTTTAATAAATTTGTTAATGATGTGTTTCTCCACCGCGATTATCTATACACTCCCCAACACGTCTTGGCATTGATGCAATAAGATGGTCTATTTCTTCTTGAGGGATACTATCCCAAGCTACTTGTACTTCATGTCTCAGAGCCGCCAAAGTCCGTGGGGGCTGGGGTAAATTTCCAAGCCTTTTACCCATGATGTCCCAAACATGCTCTATGGGAGAAAGATCAGAGGACCAGGCGGCCATGGTAAAAGATATTTTATTCAATTTCTTCACCCTGGTTATGAATCTTTGGTTAGGTTCTTGGCATAGGTGACTAATAAAATCCCATATGAAACTCTTAAATTTTTAATCAATTAAAGCAGCGACGTTTCGGCCAATGATCCTGGCCATTTTCAAGCCTATAAAAAGATTTTTTGTTACACAACACAAATTTTTTCAAACAACTATACAAAACTATAAACATAAAAAACACTCACACGCAAACAGAGATAGATAACAGAGTTTATATGTTCGTTTCTTAAAAATATCATATACATGATCATCGGAACAGTCTACAGTCTACACCCTTTTCTCTCATTAATAGATGAATGGATTGTTGAAAGAGCTTTTCTATATTTGAGACCACATATTAATGAGAGAAAAGGGTGTAGACTGTAGACTGTTCCGATGATCATGTATATGAGATTTTTAAGAAACGAACATATAAACTCTGTTATCTATCTCTGTTTGCGTGTGAGTGTTTTTTATGTTTATAGTTTTGTATAGTTGTTTGAAAAAATTTGTGTTGTGTAACAAAAAATCTTTTTATAGGCTTGAAAATGGCCAGGATCATTGGCCGAAACGTCGTTGCTTTAATTGATTAAAAATTTAAGAGTTTCATAAGGGATTTTATTAGTCACCTATGCCAAGAACCTAACCAAAGATGGTAAAAGATTCACATGGGTCACTTCGAAAAAGTTTAAACTAACTCTGGTAACATGAGGTCGAGCCGTATCTTGCTGAAATATTGGATTCCCGAGCCGGTCAAGGGGAAGTATCACCTTTTGAATCGTGGTAAATCTCCATTCAAAAAGTGGTCTCTTTATTTCACGAGTAAGTACCCTAATTTACGACGTAGAGACTTGATTTTTTTTTTAAATTGAAGTTGAAGAACGTCCCGAGGGCAAATAGTTTTCTTTTTTTCGATTTAATTAGTTTTTCAATTAAAAAAACCAGGGTAATCGTTAGATCTGGGGTTATTGAATAGGTTTTTCGTATAGTACAAGCTATATTTTTGAACTAATCATCATGAAATTTTTGTAGTTTATAGAAGATTAAATTGCCGAGTGCAAATAGTTGCGATTTTTTCTAAAAAATGATGAATAACCGTCGAAAAAAAATCATTAAGTGTAGTTTCCAAAACGCTGGAGTTCAACCTGTTTTTTTTAATTGAAAAACTAATTAAATCGAAAAAAAGAAAACTATTTGCCCTTGGGACGTTCTTCAACTTCTATTTAAAAAAAATCAAGTCTCTACGTCGTAAAGTTGGGTACTTACTCGTGAAATAAAGAGACCACTTTTTGAATGGTGATTTACCACGATTCAAAAGGTGATACTTCCCTTTAAAGTAAGGGAGAACAAATGGCTCCACTATTTCTTGAAGGTAACGCAGCACTGTCAACGCTCAACATCCAACTGAGGTTCACGTCTTTCTCCCCGACGTCGTCTAACCCTTCTTCGGCCATCATGTGCACCCAAAGAGAATCGAGATTCATCATAAAAGACGACCTGATGACATTCCACATTCCAATTTGACGTTCTCTGTACCACTGTAATCGTTGCCGGCGATGCTCAACCGTAAGAGGTAACACAAGATGGGTTCGATAATGCTGCAGTCCAAAAGACCTTATCCGCGGTAAACCTTTCGGACAGTTACAGGATAGCCGATGGCCTTGCTCTCCTAACAACTCATCAGCCAAAGATCGAGTTGTCGCAAATCTGTCTCTAATGGCTATAAGTCTTAGACGTCGATCTTGAACTTCATTTGTGCCCCTTCGACGTCCGGTGCCTAGTCTTCTTCGATTTTGGACATTATCAAACCACGCTTGACAACATCCCGTAACAGTAGTTGGATTTCTGTTCGAACGGTTAGCGATTTCTCGAAATGACAACCCCGCCGCCCGTAGACCAATAATACGACCTCCTTCAAATTCACTTAGCTGGCGATAAATTCCGCATAGGTACACGTGCTCTAGGCATTTTAACAACAACTAAACATCGACTTTGGATCTCCTCGAACAGCTGGTTTGTTATAAAATTTTAAAAAAATTGCCAGAAACGACTACAATATTCAAGTAACAAAAAATGTTTACATGAAAAAACCTTCACGATTTTTTCTCCAAATTTTATCATTTACTCCTTGCTATACTATCTATGTATTACAAAAAATATATTTTAATTTAAACAGCTCCTTCTGACTGTTGCAGATTCTTTGTCAGTTAGTATATTTCGATTTAGTTGCCATCTACCGTTAGAGGGAGAGATCAATAAAAGAGCAAATGCAAACGTGGTCAACTTCACTACAGTGACTCTAACAAGTTAGAGTCACTGTAAACTTCATCAAAGGCCAAGGATATAGAAACCGAACTAAAATAATAAAACTGTCAAATGTATTGTTTCAAGATCCCAATTTTGCAGGCATCACAATGTGTTGCGGGTTTGCCTTAACCACCTTGATCCTTATTGGTGCCCTCAGTGCAGACATGGTCATCAAGCTGTTTCGTCTAGCCAACATCAGAATTCAGTTGAACGCGATCAGGAGGCATTTGCAGATGATCGGGATGGACGAGAGCGAGAGCCAGCCGATCATGAGCTATTATCGTCTGTTCTGGAACAAAAAGAAGGGAGTGAAAGATGCTAGTGCCATAAATCTGCTGCCTCTCCCTCTGCAAATGGAGATATCCTTCGATATCAACTATTATTTACTCCAGTGCTCGATGCTCTTCCGTAACAAACCGGAACCGTTTCTGAGGACCCTGTCGCTGAACATGAAGCATGAGTTTTTTCAACCAGGAGAGATAATTTTCAAGTGTAATGTGATCAAATACAAAATGGTAAGCAGATACTAACTGCGGCATCATTCTGATGGGTAGTTTTGTGACTAGAGCTCCTGACACCTGACAGAAATCAAGGGTTCGAGTCCCCAGACTGGAAAAGAAATTTTTCTGACTACAATATTCCACACAATTCACTATTGGCTTCGAAGTTAGCAGTGCAGTGTGTAAGATGACGTGAAGATAGTAACAAAGCCTTACCAGAACAAATAACCTGCTTCCCTCTCCGTAAAGAAGCAGTACTCTGGGTTTCTTCCACAAAAACCTAGAATCCATAGGGGTATCTTCATCAATATCAAACAGGGTAGTTTCGTCTTGGTCCAGGCCATATTCAGATTGAAATAAACTTGCTCCACATAAGGAGGTTCAGAAATTGAGTAACTGTTTCAAAAGTTGACGATTCTTATCCATCAATGTTCGTTTATGAGAAATCAAATGATTATTCTCTTAGACCTGAATAATTTTTCTGTTCCTCGTTTGATAACTTTTTCAGTTTCAAGTAAGTCGTTTGCGTTCCGAGATTTGGATTCTCATCAACCACCTCCACATATACTTCAAGAAGTCAGACGGCTTTTACTGCCACTCTGAATTCTGAAGTGAAATTGATCAAGGCTACTTCAACAATCTGACCGAGCATGCAAAGGACTCAATGGAGTTCTCTTCTATGGGTGCCAGGGCATTGTGGTGTTGGGGGAAATGAAAAAGCCGATGAGCTCGCGAAAAATGCATCAAGGTTAACACCTGCTGATGGGCCTGAGCCTTTCTGTGGGCTTGGAAAAGACCACCATAAGGCAGTGGTCCAACAATGGGAGTTGAATAATAGTATAACCTTCTCGAGAAACACTCCTGGACTTACTCAGTCTAAGAAATTCGTGATGATTTCACAGACCTATACCAGTAATCATCTAAGGCTGTCACGAAATGAGCTTCAGGTGTTGGTAGGTCTGCTGACGGGGCACTGTCCGAACAAACATCACATGTAACGTATGGAAAAGTCAGCAGATGAGATTTGAAGCACAAACAGCTGAACGCATGGTATGCAAGTGTCCAGAGCTTGCTGGTCTAAGAACAATTCATATGAGGAAACAGGTCCTGAATACCCACGAGGTAACTACCAAGGCTCCTAAGGATGTCGGTTTTATCATCACCATCAAAGACCTCCTTGGGTTTCAATGAATGAGTAGGGTAGATAACAAAAGATCTATATGGTCGCAGTTCCCGGAAGGCTCACCCAGCCATAATGACCCCGGTTCAAATAATAATCATAATACAAAGGCGTAGTCAGGCCATTCTCTTAGAAAGAAATGGACAAACAAATGAGTTATATCAATGAAACATTCAAAATATTGGAGCAAAATAAGTACACTGCGCAAAAAAATTAACGCACATTATGGAAATCTAAAATTTATTCTACAACTGAAGGTGTTCTCGATGATCATTATTTTTATCAGAATTATGCATGCATATGTTATCCACTCTCAACGTTTTTCTTCAATACAGATGTTTTCTCCCAGCAGGAATAAAAAAATATGATATTACCAGATTTTGAATGTATTGGCTCCATTCTTAAATCAGTTGTTCTCGATCAATTCTAGTGATGAATAGTTTTTCTTTCGTTTGATTTTCTACACTCCATCGCTATGCAACGCGAAACACGCAATTTGACCCAAGAGGAATGTGCCCAAGCGGTAGTTTTGCGAGAAGAAGGGTGGACATACACAAGAATTGCAGAAAGGTTTGGAGTTTCCCATACAAAGGGTGTCCAGAATGTTGCAGCGATTCAGGTATGAATGTCCGAAGACAAGGGCAGGGTAGACCACGGGTAACAACTGCCATTCAAGAACGTTACTTGAGAGTTTCTTCTTTGAGACAACGGTTTGCAACCGCTCGCCTCCTTCAAAATCAGCTTGAGCAAACTCATGAGGTGCAAATTAGCACTCAGACAATAAAAAATCGCCTCAGAGAATATGATTTAAGGCCTCGTGTCGCGGCAAGAGGCCCAGCTCTTATCCCAGCCCATCGAAGGGCGCGTTTGGATTTTGCGAGAGAGCAAATCCATTGGGAAGAGGCCGATTGGGAAAGAGTTCTCTTCACAGATGAGTCTAGATTCTGCCTCTACCATTGTGATCGACGTTCCCTTGTATACAGACGTCCACATGAAAGATATGCTCAGTGCAATTTCCTGGGGGAGGATCGATTATGGTATGGGGTGGAATATCTTTGACTGCTCGCACAGACCTAGTGGTCGTGGATAATGGAGCTATGAATGCTGATAAGTATATAAGGAACATTCTTGAAGAGCATGTAGTGCCATTAGCCCCATACATTGGTGAAAATTTCATTTTTATGGACGATAATGCCAGACCCCATCGTGCGCGCATCGTTCAGGAGTACCTTGAAGAGGTTGAAGTCTCTCGAATGGAATGGCCAGCAAGAAGTCCAGATCTCAATCCGATTGAGCAGGTTTGGGACAACCTCAATAGAAGGCTGAGAAGTTCAGATAATCATCCAGCTACTCTTAATGACTTAGGAATCCAACTCGGAGAAATCTGGGAAGTATTAGATCAGAACATTTTAAGATCACTCATTTTGAGTATGAACCGTCGTTGCCGAGCTGTAATTAACGCAAGGGGTGGAAATACCAAGTATTAAATCACTTATCAGCATGTCAGTATTTTGAAAATTGTTCATTTCTCTTCTTTCACATAAGATTCGGTGAAATCCTGAATTTTTCTTCCATTTAATGTGTCTTGTTTCGTTCAAAACCTTCCCGAGAGAACATAAATAATAATATGTGGAAATTTTCAGGTGTTGCGGTCTGTTTAAATAAAAACAAGTTTTTCTCAGTTACTCAATATTTCGTCATTTATTTATTATCCTTTTTACGGTCGATTAAAATATCAATTATTTACATAAAAAATAAGTTATAAAGTCAATGTAGAGTCAACTTTCATTAAAATTGAGATTTTCAGAATGTGCGTTAATTTTTTTGCGCAGTGTAGAAACTTTTGAATCAGTCTCAAAATGTCTGACCTTTGTCAACTTTTCTCCAAGAGACCTTTTTTCAGATATGCGTGGCTTCTGGTATTATTGAAATACTTTCGGATGAAGATTATGAAAGTCCTATAATTTCCTTTGGCAGAGGCACAGTACTTGGGGAATCTGCCCTCATTTTGACCTTGCCTTCGAAAACCACAGTTCGAGCTGCAAATTATTGCGAGTTGCAGGTGAGGAGATAAAATACTATCTCATCTCGTCATTACCCAGCTAACCAGAGAAAGTAATAACCTGTTTGAATAACTCTGATGATTTAACGTTTGCAGGTCCTTTACAAAGTCGATTTCGTCCAAATAATCAAGCTGTTCCCTGAAATCTACCTCCAACTGCGCGAAGCCATTCTGACAAGAATCGATAATTTCAGACACGACGAATATAAGATAGAATTCGAATCAAAGTTCACCACCCTCAATCTTTACGTCTCCCAGAAGATGAATTTCTCCGCCATCAAGAGAGTAAAGAAGAGACTGCTAGGTGAACCCTTCGAAGACATAATCCCTGAGGAACACCAGGCCTGCGGTCTTTACAAATATTCGCCGAACGTGAAGAAGGAGAAAGGGAAATACATCGCTATGTCCAGCAAGTTTCCTTGGATTATATCGCCCCATTCCTCGTTTTTAAGGATTTGGAAGCTTATAATCTTGTTGGACGTTCTCATCATCGCTTTCGTCTATCCGTATTTCATCTCCTACCACAGGGGATTTCCGTATGCGGTGGCCAATACAGCCGTTATCCTCGAACTATTTTATGCCGTCGATTTATACATCATCCTGACCACAGCTATTGAAGGGAAAGATTACATCATCAAAGAGTTCTGGCATTTATTACACTATCACCTGAGAACTGTAAGATTCAACTTTGAACTGCTGTCGACGCTCCCGATCGAATTCTTCTTCTTCAGAAGTTCTAACCATATGTATTATACCATGAAACTGAATCGTCTCCTGAAATGCTACAGAATATACACCTTCTTCAAGACGACAGAAACTCAGTTCTTGGTCTCGAATATATTAGCTCTGAGGCTGATCAAATATGCCATCTATATAATCCTTATCAACTATTGGTACGGCATTCTGCTCTATTCTAGTACTTGCTACTCTCCTTTGTGCTTGAAAGATGGCTGGTACAGAAAACATCTGATGTCGGATCAGAAAATGAAAATAGCGAGTCCATGCACCAGTTATCCGACTGTAATGTCCACGTATTTTGGACTCACAGTGCTGTCCACATTGGGATACGATGATATTATACCTGGAAACATCCAAGACATGATTCTGATGATAGTGGGAGTCATCTGTGGTGAGTAGAATTGTTTCGTTGTTTTTGAGAGGAAATCCTATATTCCATTCACAATTATAAAATCACAACTCTGGCCTTGAAAATTTGACACATTCCACTCTGTATCGAAGTTATGACGTTTTTCAAAATATTTTTATGTTCCAAGTCAACACTATGTTGCCTTTTCTACATTCTTAGCGTATTTCTCAGAATGTGAATTTATTCGGAAAATGAATGAATTGGAAAAGATATGATGGACCAAAATAATTAACGTTTATATGAATTCATAGATTCCTTTTCTAGTTATTTGCATGAAAAGTACAAGAGATCACTGTTGAAATATACATATTATTTTTCGCCATGGAAGAAAATTGCGCTTTCACATAATTTTCATATGCATGCTTGTGAAGATTTAATGTTAATTATCCTCTTGAACTGAAAGTTCAAGACTCAGGGCCGTATCTAGGGTGTGGCCAAGTGGCCCCCGCCACAGGCGCAAGGTCCGCAGGGGCGCCAAAAAATATCAAATGAAAAAAAAATTTGAGCGCCAATGTATACGCCAAAAATATTTTTTTGCGTAAGGAGCGATGTCGCGACTCCTCCAGGGCCTTTATTCTTGAAAACCAGGGAGTAGAACGATCGAGAGAACGGCGACGTGGCCCTACTGATTAGTAGGGCCACGTCACCGTTCTCTCGATCGTTCTACTCCCTGGTTTTCAAGAATAGAGGCCCAGGTAGGATGTGAAAACCGACCGCGTGTACATAGATGTGTCCGCTGACAAGCCGAAAAGGGCTCGTCTAGATTCCCTACCGTCTACCGTATTGGACCGATTGAATCGGGCCGTGTGCACCGTGCATCATGAGGCCATTCCAGTTAAAAGCAGGGAAAAGAAGAGTTAGTTACTGTAGATTAGATAGATGATCATGTAGTTGTGTTGCCTGTACGAACAGATTTTTCATTACAACGCTCTGAAAACCCTATCAAAACATGTCGATGCAGGGCACCGAAAGTGACCCTTTTCCGTGCGGCCGCACCGAAAGTGACCCTTTTCCGTGCGCTGAGACATAGATGCATCTATGCTGAGACACAAAGCAACGATTGCGTGATGACAGTAGACGTCAGTGTTTCGAATAATTATTGTTTTACAATATCGAAATGCTTTCTGTCGAAGAACAACTATCGTTGGATTGTTTTCAGAGGGGTGTAATGAAAAATATCGTTCATTACAAGTCCAGAAAGGCTTTTTCCGTGCTTGCACGAATTCCCGTGTTCGGCTGCGCCTCACACGGGAACTCTTCGCGCGCGCACGGGAAAAGCTTACTTTCTGGACTAGTAATGAAATATACTATTTGTGAACAAGTGCAATAATATTAGGAAAATCGTCGAAAAACATAAGTATAGTCAATATTGAGGTAAGATTTTGAATGAAGTAAATACTAAAGGTAGCTATTATATTTGTTATTTCGATAAATGTATCACGGTGTGGAATAGAGAAACATAGAATTTTAGTCACCAGGTAAAGGATTAAACAGATGTTCTTGTTTTAACTCGCTCCATAATTATTTATGCCCGTATTCTGCTTTTCATCTATAAGTTACGATATCGTAGCGTACGATCGATCTGTATAAGTGGCCGAACTAACAGATGTAAACAATGCAATTCTGGAATTCCTCCTGTAACACTTCAAATGGCAAATGAGATATTTACAGGAAGAATTCCAGAATTGCATTATTTACGAATTTGTAGCTTATTGTGGCTGAAGGTTGCGGGTTCGATTCCTGTAGAGGTCTGGGTGTTTGTGTGTGTCTGGTAGTTTTTGATAAAGAATATATAATATTATATACATTGATTTACTTAAAGATTGAATCTGGGTACATTGTCAATAAGAGCAGAACCCAAATAAAGAGAAGGGAAAAAAATCCTCACTAATAGATCTTGTAAATAAACTCGGTGGGTGCTACTGTTCCTACAAAGGAAAGAGGAAGGTAGAGCGAGGACTTGACGCACCGTTGACTGGAACAGTGGATGGGCGCACTTCGGGGGCGCCTCTGAGGTGCTCCGATCGGTGACTGGAAACGGTGAATAAAATAACAAAGAATAGGGTGAAGAGAACAAGTATAACTGCAGAGTTAAACGAAATCAAAGCATCATAACTTATTTATTACTGTATTGAAGTATTAAGTTTAGGTTTCTGCGGAAGTGAGGAGGAGTGATAGCATAGTCGAAAATTCAAAATTTTTTCGGAAAAATTGATTTCAGTTTTTTTTTTATGAGTCTTTCTGAGGAGTAGTTAGAAATGAGAAAACAATTTATTTAAAACAAAAAGTTGATATCAAGAGTTGGTTGTTGATTGAGTATTAAATTATTTATGCATTCAGAAATTGTAGTTTTACTAACAAATTTCTCAAAAAAAAAAACAATTTCACTAGATATCATCTCTCCAATGTTTGCAGAATCCTAGGCTTACCTTTGAAGCATTGTGTTCTGCGACAGAAACCCTGAATTTTTTTAAATTCTTCGCGCAGGTTGGTTTCATAATGAAGATAAAAAATAGAAAATGCTTGAATTTTAGAATTCATATTATTTTTATATTTAAATATTTTATTTGAGATGAGTATTTTAATGTTTTCAATAAAAATAGGTAAATATCCATATTATTGTGTATTATTTCGAATTTGTGACGAAAATATCTGAATAATATTATGAAAAAATATTATAATATATAAATATATTTAGTTTATTAAAAAAAAAATTTGAAACATGATGAAAAAAATCTACGCCAATTTGGGGGCGCTGAAGAAAATCTTGCCACAGGCGCAGTAGTACCTAGATACGGCCCTGTCAAGACTTGACGACATCAATTGTTGATTCTAATCAAGAATTCATTAAAAAAAATCAACCCAAAGATATAAGATGAGTTGATGGGTAATTACAAGAATCAAGAGTAATGTCAATTTTATTTTGTTGATAACTTCCTTAAAATGAATGTTGGGATATAAAACTCGGCTGCTTTTGTTCAAACAACATCTAAAGAATACATTTTTCACCATTTCGACCTTTGAAATGCGTTTCTTATAGGAGAATTAGGTCTAAGTTCCACCTCATTAGTGAGGTACCTAACTTTTGCAAATCTGCTCAGATATCGCCAAATTTCTTGGAAAACCTAAAAAATATCATCCTAATCGACCTCTCGAGGCTCCATCCGATCCATCTACTGCGATATCTGTCCAAATAACAGCTTTTTCAACGAAATTCCCGTGTGTCCCTTCAACCTCGGAATGCACCTAAACATTCGTCCTGGTCTTGAAAATCGTCCTCACGCTCCAAACTGGTGCTAAAAACAATAAACATACGTTAATCTTGGATATTCGACGAAAAACTCACCTGCAAATATCGATTAAATACCAAAAATCTGCGAACAATTTGTAAACCTAAATGTGGAATATCTTTGATACTTTTACTTTGATGTAAACAAAGAAACTAGCAACATCGTTTTGTCATTAACGATATTTTCTGTGCACGCACCGACTTTCCAGTTGGTGCCCCTGATGAAAAGCACAGAACATATGATGAAACGTCAGTGCACTTCCAGAAAATATCGTTAATGACAAAACGACGTTGCCAGTTTCTTTGTTTAGATCAAAGTAAAAGTATCAAAGATATTCCACATTTTGTTAGGTTTACAAATTATTCGCAGATTTTTGGTATTTAATCGATATTTGCAGGTGAGTTTTTCGTCGAATATCCAAGATTAAGGTCGGCGTTTGAAGCGAGTTGTAAAGCTCAGCCGATAGAGGCGCCACCGTCCATTTTATGGATATCTCCATAGAACATGCACTATCACTATCAAGTTCTATGAATATCTCTCTAATCATGAATGAAATGTACAATGGCGCTCTCTATCCGAAAATCGCCGAACTATGGAATAAGCGAATTTGTGGGTAAGGCAGGAACTTTTTCCCGCCAAAATTTGAATTTAGCCATTCTCTGCCAATTCCGTATTTCAAGTTAATCTTCTGAACGAAATTATCAGTAGATTCCCTTTTAATCGGAAGTTGAACTATTTTCATGGGTCTTTCTGTTGAAATAAAACAGAAGCATGGGTTGGCTCATTTTCTTCTATTTTTGAAAGAAAAAAAATTGACTGTCGGAATGAAATCGATTAAAATTATTTCAACAAAAACCCTAATCCTTTCTGAGCTCACCCACAAAATTTCAGTTCTGAAAGTGAAACCGTTTTCGAAATCAACTTGAAATAAAAACACACTACATTGAACGCCCACCTTATTGTTTTTAGCACCAGTTTAGAGCGTGAGGACGATTTTCAAGACCAGGACGAATGTTTACATTTCGAGGTTGAAGGGGTACACGGGAATTTCGTTGAAAAAGCTGTTATTTGGACAGATATCGCAGTAGATGGATCGGATGGAGCCTCGAGAGGTCGATTAGGATGATATTTTTCAGGTTTTCCAAGAAATTTGGCGATATCTGAGCAGATTTGCAAAAGTTAGGTACCTCACTAATGAGGTGGAACTTAGACCTAATTCTCCTATAAGAAACGCCTTTCAAAGGTCGAAATGGTGAAAAATGTATTCTTTAGATGTTGTTTGAACAAACGCAGCCGAGTTTTATATCCCAACATTGATTTTAAGAAAGTTATCAACAAAATAAAATTGACATTACTCTTGATTCTTGTAATTACCCAGCAATTCATCTTATATCTTTGGGTTAATTTTTTTAATGAATTCTTGATTAGAATCAACAATTGATGTCGTCAAGTCTTGAACTTTCAGTTCAAGAGGATAATAAGCATTAAATCTTCACAAGCATGCAATCATGCATATGAAAATTATGTATTCATTATATATTCATTTACCGAATAAATTCACATTCTGAGAATTACGCTTAGAGTGTAGAAAGGGCAACATAGTGTTGACTTGGAACATAAAAATATTTAGATAAACGTCATAACTTCGATACAGAGTTGTGATTTTATAATTGTGAAAGGAGTATAGCTAATTACATTGATGAAGGCTAGATTTAACAAAAACATTAGAAATTTCCGGGTTTTGTAGCCATGTTCAACATCCCCAGGTATGTCGGTCGGTGTACCCCCATCCGTCTTCGAACAGATTCAGTTCTACTATTAGATGGCCGGCAACCATGCACTGCGAACATTGGGAGCCCATTCTTCTCTGTTCATGTTGTTTTTGTACCTATAGGTGTGGATGGCATCCATATTAGTCCGTGGATAATGACTTTTGATGTTGGAAATTACTTCTGTAATAGACAAAATGTTTTGTCCATTCATCCAACCATATTCGGCGAGTACAGGCTTCTCTGTTCGATACAGTCGACAACATCGTTCGTGTTCCTTTATTCGCGAATGAATGCTCCTTTTAGTCGTCCCAATGCCAACTTTCCCCCGGTTATTCTATAAATACAAGCATGAGAAAGTGGCCCATTGGGTTTTCGGCGCTCTTTGAGACCTATCCCAGTTTTTATGATGGTTTAAAGATGTTTCGATGTTATGTCTCTTCAGAAGTTTGCCCATTTGGGTCTTCAGCGATGGAATGAAGGGTGAGTTTGCTTTTTTTTGGAAATTAGTTCCCATAGTCCGTTTTCCTTCGTTGTTCGCTTTGGTCTCAAGGCATGATCTCTTTCGAGTTGTACCCATCGGAAAATTGCTTATCGCAAATGTTTCAACTCTCCTGATAGATATTGAGACTCGCATATACTTTGAGCTCTCTCAAAAAGTGGTTATCACACCCTGCTTCTGTTGGGGGTTTCAATATCTAAAGGATGAATATGCAGACGTCCATTGTTTATGGTTTATGATTGTCATCTGCAATACTAGAGCTCTAAACTAAACCTTTCCGAAGCGGAGGGGGTGAACCGACTGATCACGTCGATGGTGGAGCTTTGGCATTATAAATAAATACAGTCCTCGATCCAGTAACTCCGTCAATGCGGAGCAATCAAACGCCGGGTTATCACCTCTGACCGAGATTCCTCCGAAGATGAAATAAAACAAAATTTTTATCTGACTAGGTATATTTCTCTACGGTTTCTGCACCTCGGAGCTATCAGCTACCATAACCTACAACATTCAGAGTAAGATCGACTTCCAATCTCAAATGTTCGCTGTAGAAAAATTCCTGATCGATAATAAGATGAAGGTTTCCATAAGATCAAGGGTATTGAAGTTTTTCGAGTTGCAATGGTATTATAATAAAGGTGTTCATTTCTGGAAGAATTCGCTTCTATACAATGCCACAACGAAGATCCAGAGACAAGTTACTTTCAAGGTAAGTGAATCATGAACATAAAAAAATAGAGCTTTATGCATTTATTTTGTTCTTGGTATTTTAGTAGTGAGGACATTAAGATAGATGGGTATCATTAGGTCATGTGTCTGCATATAAAAAAAATCAATGATTCATATTTTTTTGGCAAATGGGCATCTTCTTTCAGGAACGACTCGAGATAATATCTAATCTGCAATTTTTCAAAGAAGCTGATGAAGAGTTTATTGAATTGGTAGCTACGGATTGCAGAATTATAGTTCTTCCACCTGGAGAAATTATAACATACGCAGGAGGGTCGAGCAGAGATATGTATATCATTCAGAAGGGATTCTGCCAGAGAGAAATTGGTAATTGAAATTGTTTCAATATAAAATAATTTCCTGTGAGTAAATATACAAATTGTATGTTTAGATATTCAATAGCATACTATGTTTACCAAACGAGACGAAGTCGACACAGACAAGTACGGAAGCATTTTTTCCGTTCCCTATACAGTCAGCGCGACAGGTCGCTCTCACCGTATAGGAAACGGAATGCACAATGGAACACTCCGTTTCCTAGCAGATATGCGCGATATGCTCACTGCCCTGTTAGTCTTCTGGGTGCCGATGGTACAAATTGCAAATTATTAATAAAGTTTTCTTACTTTCTGTATAGCTTCATTAGGTAGAGTCTACCACATTTTTCCTCGGTGAACATTTTTTTAGTCGCGATTTTTTTTTCAGCAAACCTCTCGTAAGTCGACCGAATTTTAATTTTTCTTGAATCAAACATACTCTTTTTTGTAAAATGCAATCATAAAAACAATCTGGGAGAAATGAGAAAACATCATTGTCTACCAACATAAACATGACTGAAAATCGCATTTTTCCAAAGTATTAATACCCTCCCGAATTTTTCAGAATCGGTTGATACCATATGAAGTATGACAATGCAATTGTCCGACAAAAAAATGTGGCGATTTCCTTGTCCGACAAGTGGAAAACGAAGATTTATTGGGATGAAAAAATTATGCATATTGTCTATTTTTTTTCTTATTTTCTCTCCACCTTGAAAATACAATGTAGGTTGTCCGACAAAAAAAATTGTGGCGTTCATTCAAAAATTAAAGAATTCACTGCTCTAATTTGGTTAGTGAAGAATGTGAAGTTACCACACTTCGGACGCATAAGCAACTTCAATTTTTTCAGCTGTGGGCATAACCACCATTGCCTACTGACCACGATTGCCCCATCTTCCCCTAAGGCTGGCTTTTTTTAATTTTGTTAACGATTAATTATGACCCCTTAAGGGGTCCACTCACGGGGCTACCGATCCGGGCGTTTTATGACATTTTATGAGACCACGCGCGGAAAAACATTGCGCAAAAAAATTAACGCACATTCTGAAAATCTCCATTTTAATGAAAGTTAACTCTATACATTGACTTTATAACTTATTTTTTATGTTCTCTCGGGAAGGTTTTGAACGAAACAAGACACATTAAATGGAAGAAAAAATCAGAATTTCACCGAATCTTATGTGAAAGAAGAGAATTGAACAATTTTCAAAATACTGAAATACTGATAAGTGATACTTGGTATTTCCACCCCTTGCGTTAATTACAGCTCGGCAACGACGGTTCATACTTAAAATGAGTGATCTTAAAATGTTCTGATCTAATCCTTCCCAGATTTCTCCGAGTTGGATTCCTAAGTCATTAAGAGTAGCTGGATGATTTTCTGAACTTCTCAGCCTTCTATTGAGGTTGTCCCAAACCTTCTCAATCGGATTGAGATTTGGACTTCTTGCTGGCCATTCCATTCGAGAGACTTCAACCTCTTCAAGGTACTCCTGAACGATGCGCGCACGATGGGGTCTGGCATTATCGTCCATAAAAATGAAATTTTCACCAATGTATGGGGCAAATGGCACTACATGCTCTTCAAGAATGTTCCTTATATACTTATCAGCATTCATAGCTCCATTATCAACGACCACTAGGTCTGTGCGAGCAGTCAAAGATATTCCATCCCATACCATAATCGATCCTCCCCCAGGAAATTGCACTGAGCATATCTTTCATGTGGACGTCTGTATACAAGGGAACGTCGATCACAATGGTAGAGGCAGAATCTAGACTCATCTGTGAAGAGAACTATTTCCCAATCGGCCTCTTCCTATTGGATATGCTCTCTCGCAAAATCCAAACGCGCCCTTCGATGGGCTGGGGTAAGAGCTGGGCCTCTTGCCGCGACACGAGGCCTTAAATCATATTCTCTGAGGCGAGTTCTTATTGTCTGAGTGCTAATTTGCACCTCATGAGTTTGCTCAAGCTGATTCTGAAGGAGGCGAGCGGTTGCAAACCGTTGTCTCAACGAAGAATTTCTCAAGTAACGTTCTTGAATGGCAGTTGTTACCCGTGGTCTACCCTGTCCTGGTCTTCGGACATTCATACCTGTCTCCCTGAATCGCTGCAACATTCTGGACACACTTGTATGGGAAACTCCAAACCTTTCTGCAATTCTTGTGTATGTCCACCATTCTTCTCCCAAAACTACCGCTTGGGCACATTCCTCTTGGGTCAAATTGCGTGTTTCGCGTTGCATAGCGATCGAGTGTAGAAAATCAAACGAAAGAAAAACTATTGATCACTAGAATTGATCGAGAACAACTGATTTTAGAATGGAGCCAATACATTCAAAATCTGATAATATCATCTTTTTTTATTCCTGCTGGGAGAAAACATCTGTATTGAAGAAAAACGTTGAAAGTGGATAACATATGCATGCATAATTATGATAAAAATAATTATCATTGAGAACACCTTCAGTTGTAGAATAAATTTGAGATCCATAATGTGCGTTAATTTTTTTGCGCAGTGTGTCTCTGTGATTGGTCGGGGGCTCATAAAATGTCATAAAAGGCCATAAAACGCTCGTATCGGTAGCCTCGTGAGTGGACCCCTTTATGAATACTTCATTCGATAGTCGTGGACAAAGTTGAATTATTGTTTTCAGAACCCGGCACTTACGAGACTTTAGGACCCGGCGTACAATTTGGAACAAGAAACATACTCCTGAGCTGGCCGAATCTATACAAAATATCGACCATAACCCACGTGAAGCTGATAGCGATAAGCGACTCATTGTACAACTCGGCCATATCGCTATTTCCCACACAGTACGCCATGATTCAAAGAGCTCTTCCTCCGGAAAATATAGAGTTTCTTGAGGAATTGAAGGCTAATTGGATCAAGTGGGACTACAGTTTAACTTCTGAGAGTAAGGAGAAAACAAAAAAGGAACGGCTGAATATCAGGCAATGGTTTCAGAAGGCAGTAAATGGTAAAATGTTCTTTCGAAAATAGGGTCTTTTTCAATATGAAGAATTGTCCGATCGAGACAAACGAACTACGAATCAAGCCGAGAAAGTTATCGGTGTAGGCCATATAGTCTGGGTGCCGGTGTGACAAATTGCAAAGTATTAATAAAGTTTTCTTATACTTTCTGTATAGTTCCATACGGTTGAGTCTACCACATTTTTCTTCTATGAAAATTTTTGTAGTCGCTGCTTTTTCTCAGAAAACCTCTCGTAAGTCGACCATATTTCCAATTTTTTCAAATCATACATACTCTTTTTTTTGAAAAATGCAATCATAAGAACAAACTGGGAGAAATGAGAAAACATGATTGTCCGACAAAAATCGTGTGGCTTTGAGCGTGTCTACCAACATGAACATGTCTGAAAATCGCAACTTTTTAAATTATTAAAACCTTCCTGATTCTTTCAGAATCGGTTGATATAACCATATGAAAAATGAAAATGCAATTGTCCGACAAAAAAAATGTGGCGTTATTCTTGTCCGACAAATGAAAATCGACGATTTTTTTGAGTTTTTAAATTCATTTATATTTGTCGGACAGAAATGAATTTATGTTTTAGAGAGATTCGTTTCATAGAAAAAACAACTCTGCACCATATAAAATGTGGCAAATCCTTAGTCGGACAAAAAAACTTCTTGAAAAATTTTGTTGTTATTGAAGGTGTATAATTCAAATTGTTTACTGACATTTTTATTCAAATCTAATAAAAAAACAATGGAAATACTCTTTCCTCACATGGAATTCTTTGTGACAAGACGAATGGTATCCAGTGAAAGTATCACACCAATCGTCAGGTAGAATGAAATCTTTATACATATTTGTGATTATGATGTGCTCTTGAATCAGACGGCATCCCAAAAAATTTGGAGAGCGGTATCTTGTAGAGCATGCTAAAACACATCTTCCACGAAAAAATTTTTTTCGAACACGCTCATCTCTGGAAAATATGAAGGTTTTAATTTGAAGGAAAACCGTTGCTGCGTCATTTTTCGGATTTCTCAAGTCCCAGACGGCATCCCAACCAATTTGGGAAGTGGTATCTTGTAGAGCATGCAAAAACACATCTTCCACAAAAAATTTTTTTCCGAACACGCTCGTCTCTGGAAAATATGAAGGTTTCCAGGTCATTTTCCGGATTTCACAGTCCCTGACGGCATCCCAAAAATTTTGGAGAGTGGTATCTTGTAGAGCATGCGAAAACACATCTTCCACAAAAATATTTTTTTCGAACACGCTCATCTCTGGAAAATATAAAGGTTTTAATTTGAAGGAAAACCGTTGCTGGGTAATTTTTCGGATTTCTCAAGTCCCAAACGGCATCCCAAAAAATTTGGAAAGTGCTATCTTGTAGAGCATGCAAAAACACATCTTCCACAAAAAAAGTTTTTTCGAACACGCTCATCTCTGGAAAATATGAAGGTTTCCAGATCATTTTCCGGATTTCACAATCCCTGACGGCATCCCAAAAAATTTGGAAAATGGTATCTTGTAGAGAATCTGAAAACACATCTTCCACAAAAAAAATTTTTTTCGAACACGATCATCTCTGGAAAATATGAAGGTTTTAATTTAAAGGAAAACCGTTGCTGGGTCATTTTTAGAATTTCTCAAGTCCCAGACGGCATCCCAAAAAATTTGGAAAGTGGTATCTTGTAGAGCATGCTGAAACACATCTTCCACAAAAATATTTTTTTCGAACACGCTCATCTCTGGAAAATATAAAGGTTTTAATTTGAAGGAAAACCGTTGCTGGGTAATTTTTCGGATTTCTCAAGTCCCAGACGGCATCCCAAAAAATTTGGAAAGTGGTATCTTGTAGAGCATGCAAAAACACATATTCCACAAAAAAAGTTTTTTCGAACACGCTCATCTCTGGAAAATATGAAGGTTTCCAGATTTCACAATCCCTGACAGCATCCCAAAAAATTTGGAAAATGGTATCTTGTAGAGAATCTGAAAACACATCTTCCACAAAAAAAATTTTTTCGAACGCGATCATCTCTGGAAAATCGGAAGGTTTCAATTTAAAGGAAAACCGTTGCTGGGTCATTTTTAGAATTTCTCAAGTCCCAGACGGCATCCCAAAAAATTTGGAAAGTGGTATCTTGTAGAGCATGCTAAAACACATCTTCCACAAAAAATTTTTTTTCGAACACGCTCATCTCTGGAAAAAATGGAGGTTTCCAGATCATTTTCCGGATTTCCCAAGCCCTGACGGCGTCCCAAAAAATTTGGAGAGTGGTATCTTGTGGAGCATGTTAAACTATACATCTTCCACGAAAAATTTTTTTCGAACACAATCATCTCTGAAAATATGAAGGTTTTAATTTAAAGGAAAACCGTTGCTGGGTCATTTTTCGGATCTCTCAAGTCCCAGACCGCATCCCAAAAAATTTGGAGAGTGGTATCTTGTAGAGCATGCTAAAACACATCTTCCACAAAAATATTTTTTTCGAACACGCTCATCTCTGGAAAATTTAAAGGTGAATGAATACTTCCAACACATCAGTCTGATCTACGTTACTTCAATACAGGGTGGTAAAAAATACAGTCCTTTCGGTTACTTGAAAAAGTGACTGAAAGTTGTTTATTTCAATTGGAACGCCCTGTATATCATTAGAAATTCAGAAAGCTGATGAAATTTGCTTTAATTCTATGTATATCATGCCTATACCTAAGTAGTCAAATTTCGGACTTATGAGCATTTATTTGTCAAAATGTCCCTTCAGAATGGTATTCCCATTCGGTATTTGGTAGGCAGGCCATGATTACCATTTCCCAGTACCTTGTGACATTCTCCTAATAATAAAGGCATCAGGAAATTTGAATTTCGACATTTTCGTTATTTCAGAAGTTGCAAATACTCTCGAAACGATGGAAGAAAACTATTCAAACGAACTGCTTATGAATTTGTTTATTATTATTAACGGGAGATACTTTTTGACGATCGGTGGATAACGCGCTTGGGAACATGGAATCGGCCAGCAAGTTTACCCGATCTTATTCCATTTGATTTTGATCTGTGGGGAATGTTGAGAGAAGAAGTATACAAAACACCCGTGCATTTGGGAGATGAATTGTTACCCAAGCATTTGAAGATAAGGATTTCAAAGAAATACGATCTGCCACGACGAAAGCAGTCAACACCTGCATTTTGAAGTGCTTGGAAGTGAACGGCCAGCGATTCGAACATACTTTGAAATATTCGACATGATTGTTCTACTTTTTAATAATAGTTCATATAAAAAATTTGACTTGGTGCCTTTATTATTAGGAGAATGTCACAAGGTCCTGAGGAATAGTAATCATGGCCTGCCTATCAAATACCGAATGGAAATACCATTCTGAAGGCTGGACATTTCGACAAATAAATGCTGATAAGTCCGAAATTTGACTAGTTAGGTATTGGCATGATATGAATAGAATGAAAGCAAATTTCATCAGCTTTCTGAATTTCTAATAATATACAGGGCGTTCCATTTGAAATAAACAACTTTCAGTCACTTTTTCAAGCAAACGAAAAGACTGTATATTTTAACACCTTGTATTGTGAGTAACGTAGATCAGGCTAATGTGTTGGGAGCATTCATGCATCACCTAACTCCAAACCGAATTTCAATGCCATAGTGTTTCTCAACCCGAAGTTATCAGCATTTCTAGAGGTCGTGATTTTCGGCGAAAAAAATTGAAATTAATTTATATTTCGAAAACGGCAACTGATAGGTATAGGTAAATATTAAGAAAAGTTGTCGATACATTGTTGGAGATTCCAAAAATAATATAATATACCAGGTGTTCCATTTGAAAAAGCAAAGTTGCAACTACTTTCTGATGGAAGTGGCAACACTGCATTGACAAAAATATTTTAGTTGGGTAGACAATATCCGATAACGCACTCATTCAAATTTTCAAACCGATCTGATATCTGGTTCACCAGAAACGTCTAATGTGCCATCCACCGTGAATCACCCTGTATATTATGATTTCTATGGGTATAAGCCAATATTTTCATAACGACCAATTCCTAATACGAGGTACCAACGAGATTTGACTCCCAAATTTTTACAGAATCCTTCATTTATGTACCTGATTACTGCTACAGACATGAGGAAGATTATGAACGACCTTTCGACGAGCTTGGCTTCTTTTACAGAGTTAAATACTGTTTGCTGCCTGTTTGCATCTTGCCCCAAGGATGGTTCCTCAAAATCTGGATGGGTCTGAGAATAAGCGCGTCTCTTTTATATGCGATCCTGATCCCTTTTCAGCTGATACAGGCTCCTTATATCCCACGGTTAGATCCTTTGATGGTGAGATCATCGCAGATTTATAAATTCATTTATTCAAAGTTCTCGGAATTTTAAATTTCGCCTTAATTTGTGAACTGATGTCACAAGTGGAAAAAAGAGAAGAGCCGAGAATTAATCAATGTAATTTCCTTTCCAGATGCTTCTAGATGTCATTGCTTACATTGACTTATACATGATGCTGCTGGTTGGTTTCTATGGCGATGTCAATCAGCTCATCATACATCCTTGTAAAACAGCAGGACACTATCTGAAAGGATCATTCGGTATCGACCTTCTGCTTTGCTTTCCGTGGGAACTGATAGTAAAGTTCTTGGTTCCTGAACATAATGAGGGACATTCAGACTTCGGCCACAAAATGAGTCCTCATTGGATGCATTGTAGTGTTAGAATAATTAAGATTATGCAGGCGTACAGATTACCAAGCGTTTTTAATTATCTAGAAATGAATATAAGGACGAGGGTAAGTTTTTGGTATGTAATTCAGGAAAAGAAAACTGAAATATCTACATGGGAATTATCGGGTGTTTTTTAGAGTGAATTTTCGATAGGGATAAGTAACTGTAATTCGTCAGAAGGTAGAAGCCATGTTGTTTTGACATTTCTGCTCAGTAAGCATTGGGCGCGTTCATCCGACTAAGCAGCTACCGCTACCGCTCCTTCAAACGTCAAAACCATATGATTTTTTCGATTCGTTGTGTCAAAATTACTAACTAATTTGACACAACGGATCGAAAAAATCATATTTGAAGGAGCGGTAGCGGTAGCTGCTTAGTCGGATGAACGCGCCCATTGACAAACTATCATGGGAAGACTCACGCCGCAACCATCAGAGCAGCTTATACCTCGAACTATCGATACCCAGGCAACACAGACTTCTCCGCGATATCTCTGAGAGGTTACAATGCGACTTTTATGGGAGCTCCTACCGCGAGGTCCCAGAGATCTCTATGTGATGTTACTAAGCCCACTGATGTGCCCATGCGATATCTTGGAGAGGAGAGCGCACCATGCAATTGACAAGGTCAATCTGTTCACGCAGGCGCTATTTGTCTATCAAACCTACTTGTATAAACAGCGAGTTTACCAAGACATCGAGATTCGAGAGGGGTTTTGTGGATAGATTAGTTACTAGTTAGCTTAGCTGTGTTTATCGGTGTTACTGTGCTGTGCGAGGTTCGTTATTGTGTGAAATTTCGATGAGGATATTTGTGCTCCAAGTAAGTGTTATTTTCATTAAATTCTGGAGTTTTCTCACCTATATTAGGACATATACCTTCACCATTTTTACCGCCATTTATTATGTTATCCCAGCAATTCAACCACCAATAACGGAATTGATTAATTTACATTAATATATTTTCTACTTGGTATATTGGTGATCAGGATAATTATTTCTATCAAGAATATGGATGAGTATACGTATACTCCATTCACTTTTATAAAGTATCTTGGTGGGCCATGGTTTAGGTTTATCAAGTTCTTTTACTTAAAGCGGACGCAGGTTGGCACTCGTGAAAATCAAGCGACATTGCCAAGTCTACTTTCTAATTACTCTTTTTTAACTTTGTGAATGGAGTTAGTTCTTTTAAGCTTTAACTGTGAGTTGTGACACAAGATTCGTAGTATCAATACATTTTTATACTGGAGTATTTCAAGTTGCGCAAAGAGGTATTTAATTGTCCTCTGTAGGCTTATTTCTTGAGAATTTTGAAAAGAAAGTGGGGATTTCCATACGTCCGTCTCTTCTGTTCGTCTAAAAGTTTTTCTATCGGGTTAATGAACTATCACAAAGTAACGGACTATTCTATCCATTATTTTTCAGTAAAATTTCAACACTCGGTTCTTGATTTCCATACAAGAAAATAGCATAACTGAATCTTCCAATCATGTTTATACTCGTACACGTGAAATATTCCCAGTATTAACAGAAAAAAAGTTTCTTCAATATTCGTCAGATCTTTGGAATTATTGAATTCACATTATATTTCCTCAAATTCATTGTTTTCCCAAAGTAAATAAACATTTTGATAAATACGTAATTTCTACGATTTATATGTAGAAACGGCAACGTTGCGTCCATATCTGACAGAAGAATGAGTATAACCTAACACCTAACGTGGTGAAATGTGTCAGAATTCCAGCGCCACCCGGGCTACTTTATAAAAGTGAATGGAGTATATAATCACTTCACAACAGAGTTTACAAGAATGGTGAGTAGAGTCGAATATTCCCAAAATTCAAGCTAATAAATTATTGATAATTTTAATAGGCATGGTTTACAAGTTCCTGTGGAAACCATTATTGCAATTCCAATAGTCATAAAATAAAACACTTCTAGAAGAATTGTGATGATTCGACACATTCACGGGAACTGTTTGGAATTATTTTGTTTCAAGCTGATATACGAATGGGCATTGAAATGTTGTTGTTGAAATCCTCTTCGTTCACTTTGGACTCCAAAAGAACTTGACACAATGTTTATTCACGTTTTGATTAATGTATAAACCACTGACCTTACAAAAGTGATTTTTTTCTCAATCTACCGATCTAACGAAAAAGCACATAAATCTACCGAAATTTGATGGAGTGATTGTCCAATATTTCGGATAAATAATATTTCAACTTGAATAATACAAAAAATATGTGAGAAGGTATTTTTTCCAAAAATCTACCGATTTTTTCCAAATATCTAACGAAATCTACCGATTTTTTCCGAACTTGTAGGTACGGAGGGTGGCAACACTGCATACGTGGAGGACAACAGAGGAGTCTTTTCTCAAGATTGGCTAAGAGATTCTACCCAGAGGAAGAAAGAAATATAATACATGAGAATAGTTTAACGTCTGTAAATATAATTAAGGAAAGAAATAACGGCATGCAGACAATTGAATATTTTTTTTTGAATTCCGGGAAAAGTATCATATGCATCGTTAGCCCAGTGGTCAAGGCCCCATGCCCGGAAAGTAGGGAGACGTAGGTTCGATTCCTGCACGGTGTGTGACTTTTTCCGGAATTTCAAAAATATTCAATTGTCTGCATGCCGTTATTTCTTTCCTTAATTATATTTACAGACGTTAAACTATTCTCATGTATTATTCTCGGCTTATTAAAATAACATCATTGGTCGGAATCCGAAATCCGATCTTAAAAACTGAAATCGAAAAATTCGATGACGTGGAGTGAAGGATAAGTGGAATCCCCTGACCAATGATGGTGAATCATTGCTCCCCAACTAGGATCCCCCCTCTCACCAACATATGAGGTGAACCTCAGGATATTGAATTCCGGGAAAAGTATCATATGCATCGTTAGCCCAGTGGTCAAGGCCCCATGCCCGGAAAGTAGGGAGACGTAGGTTCGATTCCTGCACGGTGTGTGACTTTTTCCGGAATTTCAAAAATATTCAATTGTCTGCATGCCGTTATTTCTTTCCTTAAAGAAATATAATGTTTTGAATAATTTTTTTGTTGTAATTTGTCGATAATAAAGATTGAAGGAGTTATTAGCTTGTTTTAGTTTACCTTCTGTTGCAGCCGAAAATAATGAATAACTTTTATCACTGTTTGTTTTATAGTTCAATTAAATAATAGGTATAGCTAATATACAGATTCTCATCATAGGAATAGGACAAATCAAATTTAGTTTTTGATCACCTGTACAAAGCGGCCTGTGTAGAAACTTCTTATACATCTCGCAATGCGACCTGTTTGAGAATATCTTATACATCTCGCAATGCGGAGGTTAATAAGATGTTCTCAAAGTCCTCGCCGCAGGAGGTGTATGTGAACTCTCAGTGTGGTTTGTTTGAGAATATCCACGTGACCACGTAGGATATCGTCGAGAGTTCTCTGGGAACTCTTTTGTGGCGGACATTTGGAGGAGATATAGAGCTCCCTGCGACCTCCCAAAGAAGTCACAACCTCCTGAAAAAAAGTCGCAGGGATTTCTCTGGGATATCTTTGTGTTCCCTTTCAGACAACATTTTCTCTAATCGATGCAACAACAACAAGACAAAGAACTGTACGTACTACCTTATACTGTGGTACTACATACAGAATAAAATATCGCTGCTGTGAGTAATAGTGTTAATGAAGATGCAGATTTGTCTATTCGTCGACGTTCACACAAGTTGGACTCTGTGCATCCACCACAAGGAAAATTTTGGGTAAAGATCTTAGTCTACACCCAAACAAGATCCAACTAGTTCAAGAACTAAAGAAAGAGTAGAAAGACTTTTGACCATAACAAGCGTCGTTTGTTTGCTGGTTGGGCCCTAGAACAGCTTGAAGGTTTGGCGTTAACATTATTCCGAGAAATGGTCCAATTAATTGGCCTCCCAGATCATGCGAAATAACTCCAATGCATTATTTTCTTTGGGGTTATATGTCAAGTCATTGGTTTATGCTGATTCACCAGAAACAATAGAAATAGACGCCTTGGAAGTCAACATAACTCGTGTTATTGCTGAAATAAGGCCAGTATTACTCGAAAAAGTGATCCAAAATTGGTCTGGTCGAATGCGGTTCTTCAGAGCTAGTCGTGGCGGACACTGGACATATGTCGGAAATTATTTCGAAAACATAAATGTCATAAAATTATCTTTCAAATAAAAAAAATCTGGCTTCAATCGTAATTTAAATGTTTTTTATTTCAATTTGAAGTCCTATATCACTCTAAAAACCAAGGCCGTAGCCAGGGGGGGGGTCCGATGGGGTCCGGACCCCCCCCCGAAATTTATTTTTTCAGAAATGCCAGATAATCATTTCACCGAAAATTCTTCGAATAATTTTTTTTCTAGCTACGGCCTCGGACGGACCCCCTTGAAATTTTTTTCTAGCTACGGCCTTGCTAAAAACACCCGATACTTATAGTCCATGTTGAACCTGAATGATGATTCTTGATCTTTATAGGAGCTGAAACTATCAACAAAGATTTTTTTTCATCACGTTCTAGGGACTATTTTTACAAGTTCTCAAATTCGTGCCCTTCACAATGATATTTCTGAATGTTTGTGCCGCAATTATAACCATAACCAGTTGCAAATATTACCATATAACGGAATTGGATCCAAAATTCATTGTTGGCTCAATGGCAACGCCTCCAGCTATGGGAAGTAAGAAAATAAGGGAGTACACTATGTTCTGCAAGAGAGACTGTTGGATAGAAAGGTGAAAATTTCTTATAACACAGATTTGTAGTTGGTTGCAGTTGCTGGAAGAATGAAATCGGGATGGGTTTGCGTTTCGTCCTAGCTCCGCTCATAGTTCTGTGACGTTTTTATGTTGTGTTGTTTCAGATCTCCCTTTCAACAATACCATACACCGCAGTCTATATACATGTTAGCTATATACTGGGCAACTTCTACTCTAGTTGGCGCTGGATTTGGTGATTTGACTGCCCAAGATATAGTCCATCTTGTAATCATTTCGATAATGACGATGTGTGGAGTATTTTTTTTCGGGTGAGATATTGATTTTGATCTCATTTATATTTTTTTCAGAGTAATTTGATATTTCGATAGTCATTTCCAAATGAGAGCTTAATGTTTTTGTTTCTTCTGTATCATGAATCTACACTGCGCAAAAAATTAACGCACATTATGGAAATCTCAAATTTATTCTACAACTGAAGGTGTTCTCAATGATAATTATTTTTATCAGAATGATGCATGCATATGTTATCCACTTTCAACGTTTTTCTTCAATACAGATGTTTTCTCCCAGCAGGAATAAAAAAAGATGATATTATCAGATTTTGAATGTATTGGCTCCATTCTAAAATCAATTGTCCTCGATCAATTCTAGTGATCAATAGTTTTTCTTTCGTTTGATTTTCTACACTCGATCGCTATGCAACGCGAAACACGCAATTTGACCCAAGAGGAATGTGCCGAAGCGGTAGTTTTGCGAGAAGAAGGGTGACATACACAAAAATTGCAGAAAGGTTTGGAGTTTCCCATACAAGTGTGTCCAGAATGTTGCAGCGATTCAGGGAGACAGGCATGAATGTCCGAAGACCAGGACAGGGTAGATCACGGGTAACAACTGCCATTCAAGATCGTTACTTGAGAGTTTCTTCGTTGAGACAACGGTTTGCAACCGCTCGCCTCCTTCAAAATCAGCTTGAGCACACTCATGAGGTGCAAATTAGCACTCAGACAATAAAAAATCGCCTCAGAGAATATGATTTAAGGCCTCGTGTCGCGGCAAGAGGCCCAGCTCTTACCCCAGCCCATCGAAGGGCGCGTTTGGATTTTGCGAGAGAGCATTGGCCGATTGGGAAAGAGTTCTCTTCACAGATGAGTCTAGATTCTGCCTTTACCATTGTGATCGACGTTCCCTTGTATACAGACGTCCACATGAAAGATAGGCTCAGTGCAATTACTGCAATTTCCTGAATACTACTGGTTTCGGGGGAGGATCGATTATGGTATGGGGTGGAATATCTTTGACTGCTCGCACAGACCTAGTGGTCGTTGATAATGGAGCTATGAATGCTGATAAGTATATAAGGGACATTCTTGAAGAGCATATAGTGCCATTTGCCCCATACATTGGTGAAAATTTCATTTTTAAGGACGATAATGCCTGACCCCATCGTGCGCGCATCGTTCAGGAGTACCTTGAAGAGGTTGAACTCGGAGAAATCTGGGAAGGATTAGATAAGAACATTTTAAGATCACTCATTTTGAGTATGAACCGTCGTTGCCGAGCTGTAATTAACGCAAGGGGTGGAAATACCAAGTATTAAATCACTTATCCGCATTTCAGTATTTTGAAAATTGTCCATTTCTCTTCTTTCACATAAGATTCGGTGAAATCCTGAATTTTTCTTCCATTTATGTGTCTTGTTTCGTTCAAAACCTTCCCAAGAGAACATAAAAAATAAGTTATAAAGTCAATGTAGAGTTAACTTTCATTAAAATTGAGATTTTCAGAATGTGCGTCAATTTTTTTGCGCAGTGTATTACAGAATAAAATAGAAGATTATTTCAGCATTACGCCAAAAATTCCCATAATACATCGTTAGGGTATCTTTCACTGTTCCAATTAAGAGCTTGTTGGAAAATCTGCTGTCGATAGCTAATCTTGTCCTTCTTGTTTTTGTGCACGCTATTCTTGAATGTGATCATTTCGTAACTATTTCTTTACTTTTCGAATTTTGTCAGAAAATGGTATTAAACAATGGGAAAGGATCTATGTTTCCATTAAAAAATATACTCCTACTTCCTGTTGAAAATGCTTGAGGAAAAATTCAATTTAATAGGTCTCACCTTTCAACAATTGACTTCATTTTCAGATATGTTTTTGCTTACATATCGAGCTACACATCTGACTTACAAAGCGTATTTTCAATATATCAAGGAATGGTGACTGAAATGAAGAGATACTTTCAAATTGAATCCACGTCTAAATCTATCAGGGAGATCAGCTTGGCTAACGCGTCCTACAGGTGGAATAGAAGCGAAGGAATGGAGGTGAATTGAGTACAAAAATCAAGTAGAACTGTGCCTGAACACTGATGATATCAGGGTCTTTCACGAGGAACCTCACCCATATTTATACGGGAAACTACTGAACGTATTTTCATGAAATTCAGCACTTATAAGTATTTCACGATGCTGATGAAATCTAAAATATTTTCAAGGCATGAGCACCTCCGGTTTTTCCGGAAATGACGTCAACTTCCGTTTTTCAAATTAGAACACCATTTTTTTTATTGCAGAAATAGATTCCTTAGAAAATTTCAAGTAATTTTGATGTAACATTTTTCAGTTTTGGTTGGAAAATTCTCTCTGAGCGGGAAAATTCGAAAAAAAAATCGAAAATAGAGCTCGGCTGAAACAAGAATAACTTCGAGGTTTTTGGATGGAAAATTTTCATTTTTGGGATTTTTCAAGATGTAAGATTGATGTATCCACTTTGAAAATCGAAATCGCGATTCATAATACAGGGGGTGGAAAAATCGCTTTCAAAGTTAGGGATGACAAAATCGTGAAAAATCAATTTTTTCAAATTAGAACCCCATTTTTTTATGGCAGATATTGAATCTACGTTAAAAAATAATGTGAGTGTATGCATCACACCCTTGCCCTAAAATTGATATTTTCTGAGTTATTCACAAAAAACTGTTTTTCGTCTTGAATTTTCAGCTATTTCTTTTCCCTTCACGCCAAAAAGATTAAATTTTCTGGAACTGTTATTTGAACCATGCTGTAGATTTTTCACCCCTTCTTGAAACCGACTTCAAGTTACTATTAGGAGAACCATGGCAAACTCTCGCAGTTATAACTAGAGAAGATGCTCAAAGTTTTGACCATTTGACCGTTAATTTCTAGACATTTATTTATACGTCTCAGGAATGCTTCGTGCGTTGCTCTTCTTATTTCATCGGGAGGAAGAGATCTGCAAAAGTGTTTAAAAACCAAATTGAGTTTCAAAACTATGAATCTAAAAATCTAAACAAACCTGAACGCATTTCTGACTCGTTCTATGCAGTCCTCTTTATCAGACAGGGGAGTTGAGTAGACAATATTTTTTATCCTACCCCAAACATAATAGTCTAAAGGAGTTAAATCGGGAGAACGTGGTGGCCAAAGATGTGGACCATTGTTCGCCAACCATCGATCTTCAAATAGCCTGTAGAGGATATTTGACACATTGAGTGAATTGTGTGGAGGCGCGCCATCTTGTTGATACCATAAGTCATTATGGTTCTGTACTAGCGGCTCAATTATTTGAGTCAATATGTCAGAATATCTATCTCCTAAGGGAGAACATTCTTTAAATAATGCAAACATGTGTAGTGTTCTATCTTACCAGTCAAAGTCCCATCATAAATGTGAACATCGAGAATTGCATTATTTTTGATGGCGCAAAAAACATTGAAACTCCAGGTCTCTTGAAAGTTCCATTGTCTGAAGTGGTGGTTATTCTCTTCATCCCAATAATGACTGTTATGCCTATTGAAAGAACCATTCTTTGTAAATTTAGATTCATCTGTCCAAATTATATACAGTCCAAAAAGTTTTCATTCTCTTGAAATCGAATCATCATAGCTTCGCAAAACTCTGTTCTCCTGACGAAATCAGTTTCCCTCAAATGCTGAATTTTGACGATTCACACGAAAATATGCAAGAACTGTAATTTCGTTGTTCTCATCTTCTACTACACTTTTTTCTCTGTGTATAGTTTTCTTAACGAAAGATCCGACATTTCTCAAGTTTGTCATGGTTCTGTCAATGGTATCTCTCGTTGGTCTGGGTCGGTCAGGAAACCTCTCAATGAACAGTCGAATCGTTCTATCTACAACTTTATTACATTCTCCATGAAGTAGAATGAGATTTAAATAATCTTCATTGGTAGAATTAGGCATAGTGATCGATTTTATAACTTAATACGAATTATCACCAAATTAATAGTAAACACAAAATGCTACTGAATAAAGAGGAATTTGGCAGATGTAATTAATGATATCTATCATTAAAAAAAAGAATGTAAAACATGGTAAGTTTTTGCATATGGTTCATAAGGAATTATTTATTTATCACTGGAGAGAAAACCTATGGCCAATTAGTTGAAATAAAGAGGTTTCCGATACAAATTCGAATCCAAATTCGCCATCTATTTAGGAACAACCTGTAACTTTTTTCTCTTGCATATTAGGATAGAAAAATCTAAAACATGGTTTAAGTAACAGTTCCTGAAATTTTCATCTTTTTGGCGTGAAGGGAAAAGAAATAGCTGAAAATTCAAGACGAAAAACAGTTTTTTGTGAATAACTCAGAAAATATCCACTTTAGGGCAAGGGTGTGATGCATACACTCACATTATTTTTTAACGTAGATTCAATATCTGCCATAAAAAATGGGGTTCTAATTTGAAAAAATTGATTTTTCACGATTTTGTCATCCCTAACTTTGAAAGCGATTTTTCCACCCCCTGTATTATGAATCGCGATTTCGATTTTCAAAGTGGATACACCAATCTTACATCTTGAAAAATCCCAAAAATGAAAATTTTCCATCCAAAAACCTCGAAGTTATTCTTGTTTCAGCGGAGCTCTATTTTCGATTTTTTTTTCGAATTTTCCCGCTCAGAGAGAATTTTCCAACCAAAACTGAAAAATGTTACATCAAAATAACTTGAAATTTTCTAAGAAATCTATTTCTGCAATAAAAAAAAGGTGTTCTAATTTGAAAAACGGTAGTTGACGTCATTTCCGGAAAAACCGGAGGTGCTCATGCCTTGAAAATATTTTAGATTTCATCAGCATCGTGAAATATTTATAAGTGCTGAATTTCATGAAAATACGTTCAGTAGTTTCCCGTATAAATATGGGTGTGGTTCCTCGTGAAAGACCCTGTATTTCATCGATGAAAGTTCTCACTTTAATTAATTATAGTAAAAAAATCTAATCCTAAGTCAACTTTCAGCCAAATAAGATTCTTTCAATCCTTCATCCAGCTCTACACGAAGATTGTGTGCTACAGTTGTATGAGAATACGTTGAAAGAAATACCCTTGTTCGAAGGAGTCGACAGAACTTTTTTCAGGATAGTTGGGAAGTCCCTTAGAGAACGATATTATATAAGAGGCTCCTATATATTCAGAGAAGATGATGTTATCGACACAATATTCATCGTGCATAGAGGAAGGGTAAGGAAAGATATTATAGTAATGAAGAAGAAAGATCGAATCAAACTCGATGATAATGCTTCGAAAACCACAGCAAATTTCAGCCGCAGATTCCGCCTCCTTTTATTCTTTCAGTTCTACCAGTTTCAATATTTTTAGCTTGAAATCAAATTTTATCACAATTTTTACGAAGAGATGGTAACCTCCATAGGAGTCGGAGGAATGTTGGGAAATATTGGGAATCATATGAAATCTAGGATGCTTTCTACTGCTATAGCTTTGACCAACATGGATACATTATTCATGAAAACAGAAGACTTCTACAGAATTCTAAACGTGAGTTTTGGGCATAATATGATTAATTGTAGGCATTGTCAGCTCTTCTCACTTCTCAAATTTGGTTCTCATTCCAGAAATATCCGGAAGTCAAAAATAAAATTGCCATGTCGTTTGCCAGAGAAGAGCACAAAGATTTTTGTATTCCCATATCGATGATGGATGAAGAAGCGGATTCACTACCGGAGGTGGCTTCTGAATCTTCGATAGACCCAGAGGATCATTCTTTGAAGCCAATTTCTTCGTTGGAAACTTCATTGTCAGAATCCATTAAAGACGATCGTAAATTCAAGGTAGACTCACTGAAATAAATCATTTCATCAAAAAATCGCCTATATAAAACATTCAAACTGACGAAGATCGAAAAATCACCGTTGAAAATGAGTTGCATCATTCCGGGAATGTCTGAACAAAGAGCTATTAACTCCTTTGGTCTGAACTGGACAGTGCAGAGCTGCACTCCTCATTTCTTCGAGAGGAATTCGACTTCAAGCGATGATACCTTCATCATCGTGAATGATTTGTATAGACGAATTTGGTTATAGATGAATGATGGTAAAAATGTCTGACATTTTAAACAAAACTCAAATAGAATAGCAAGGGGGAACTCAAACACCAAGGAGGACTCAAGGTAGTCAGAACAGAATTGATGACACTCCTCTTCATCTTCACTCCCAAAAGATGGTTCAATATGGTTATACTACCAGAATCGAAAGTTCTCTATGTATTGGGTAAGAATTTAACTATTTCGCTAACGGTAAAATATTTCAGATTAACAATACGTGTATCGCTTTGAAAGGGAAATGAGGCTCTTTTCTAGTAGAAAAAGATTTTTGGAAAATCAATCGGACTCTTCACTTTTGACGCAAAGAGTTCCATATAGGTACTAATTACATTCATATTTTCCAGTACTACTCTGCGTAGTTTGTGGGTACGTTAACGCCCTATTGGTAACCTACCAGTTTGCATTTCAAGACTTCCACTTCATGGTTATTTTGATTATGATAGTCATCGACATTATCCACCTCTGGAATACATTCATGGAGCTCCATACCGCATATCTGAATCGTTTCAGCGATTACGTTACTGACAATAAAAGAATTAAAAGAAAGTATGAGCTCTGTTCACTCAAAATAAAAAGTTTCACGAAATGAACTGTTCTTTTCAGATATTTTTCTAGAAAGAAAAAGAGGATAATCGACTTTATCGCAAACACGCCATTTCCTTATGCAGCTTTTCTTCTACCTCTGATTTTCGGAGTGGAGCCATATACTACATTCTCTTTCTTGAAATTATTCACTCTTTTGAGAGTTTGGGATGTCAAGGAATTTTTCAATTCCAGGTGGACAAACCTGATGGTGAATCGTTTGGTACTCAAACTTTTGTAAGTTGGTATAATCAAATAAAATAGAATGTCAGAAACACTGAAAAAATAGGGGGGAGTTGACACAGTTTTGAAAGCGGATTGATATATACTAACTGACAAAGAAACGGCAACACCCAGAAGGAGCTGTTTAAATTTTTCATTTTTTTCGGTAAAATATAGATAGTACCTATAGCAAGGAGTAAATGATTATCCCACCAAAAACATTCTGTAAAAACTAGCCAAGTCTCGATGGTTGCTAGTTTATCTCTAAAAAGTAATGAAATCTAGAGAAAGTCGAGCCAAGTTTAAGGCTCCTTACTGCGATTTCTTTATTATTATAGTTAATGTTGTGTGACTTGGCCGTTGAAGGGTACACAAGGGTACAAAACCAGGTGCTCCATGACACCATTGCGCCAATGTGTCGCCAGAAACGCAACCCATTGAAGATGGAAAATTGCCACTTGGAAAACGTTCATTCAATAACCAGTCAATTGTAGGCTTGATAAAGCTGCGTATTCAATAATACGAGCCTGAAACAAACAGTATAAAAAATTATTTCCTACAGACGGACTTCTAATCATTGATAGAAGACCGCGTCTGTACGTCTATTTTATTTTAGATCGGTGGTCGATTTGACGCTCCAAAAAGAAGAGAGCAGAAGTCAGCATTGTCAATGCTGAATGCATATGTGTTGCACAATCAACAACAGCCTAAAATGAGACACTAGCGTCCTATTACCAATACCAGCATGGGCTATTATCTCGCTTAACAAACATAGGTAGTTTCAACAGATATAGCATTACGTGTAAACAAAATTGACTTGTACCCACTAACGTATAAAGAATGTTCAACGGCCAAGTCACACAACATTAACTATAATAATAAAGAAATCGCAGTAAGGAGCCTTAAACTTAGCTCGACTTTTTCTAGATTTAACATTACTTTTTAGAGATAAACTAGCAGCTCCATCGAGACTTGGCTACTTTTTACAGAATGTTTTTGGTGGGATTCTTTTTTCAATTTATATTCTAAAGTCGATATTCACATATTGAGTATGATAACAATGTGTTTCCAAGCGCATGAACTTCCATACATTATTGTGGTTGCACATTTTGCGAAGATGACGTGATAGCACGTGAGCTCACGTGACGTGCCAACAATGATACTCCAGATTTCCTATTATCCTAGTTTTTGTAGTTTTCCCTTTATGTGGCCATTAAACCCTAACTCTGTACCAAATTTTAGCTCTCTGAGTTTATGGGAAGTACTAGTTCTATTTTGATGATCATGAGTGAGTGAGGGTCGAAAATGCGAAACTTTGCTTTCGCTTAACTTCAGAACTAAATGAACTACACACTTGAAATTTTGGATTTTAAGTACGTGATTATAGCTTACTGGATGACGAAAATTTCGGCGTTCTGGTCTTATCCGGAGGTTCTCAAATAGGGGCCTGAAAATGCGGCGAAATGGTTCGGGTAAAGATAGTACGGCAGTGTTTGCTTCGCGCTCGACTTGGCGGGGCCACTGCCGTGCCCCCAAATATTTGGAGAAAAAAGTCGTGAAGGTTTTTACATGTAAACATATTCTGTTTCTTAAATATTGTATACCTTTTTTGCAAATTTTTTGAGTTTTACAACAAACTGTTCGAGGAGATCCAAAGTCGATTTTCAGTTGTTGTTAAAATGCCTAGAGCATGTGTACACGGAATTTATCGCCTCATGTAGCCAGAGTTTTAACTTTTTTGAAGCGACCCATGTGAATCTTTTGTCATGGCCGTCCAGATACCCCTATCTTTCGTCCATAGAGCATGTCTGGAACATCATGGGTAGAAGGCTTGGAAATTTACCCCAGCCCCCACGGACTTTGGCGGCTCTGAGTCATGAAGTGCAGGTAGCTTGGGATAGTATCGCTCAAGAATAAATAGACCATCGTATTGCATCAATGCCAAGACGTGTTGGGGAGTGTATAGATAACTCGGAGGACAAACACATTATTATCAAATTAAGTGAAAAAAATTGTGAAGCCTTCTTTTTTTTCAAAATTTTAATTGCTATACTATCTGTTTCACAAAAAAAAATTTAAACAGCTCCTTCAGGTGTTGAAGTTTCTTTGTCAGTCAGTATGCCTATCGTCCTATCGAAATTATTCCATAATAAATAAATAATTATTCATGTTCATTTAAGCTCCGTTTTCATTTGGATAAGCTTGATGATCCATATCTTTTCCTGTATCTGGTACATGTTTGCTTGTCCGATATTTGTATGCTATAAAGATTCTTGGGCCAAAATTTTTTACGAAAGACCGCGGGTAAGTTGAATCTTTTCCGTAGCATTTTAATATTATAATCCATATCTGGAAATCATTATCAATGCTGGGCCTGATTAGGACTCTAACACAGCCTCATCTCTACTTCATAAGTAGCTTTAAGGAATCAGCAAATGGTGAAATTAATGCTGAAGTACGTTTTCGTAACCGACCACTAAAATATTATAACATCATAGCCTCAAGTTATCCCATTAGTTCGAGACTTGGAAGTAGAGGAGGTAGTGGTGCTTTACTGCCATATGTGTGCTGATATTTTTAAGAAATCGAGAAACAATCATTTTTCGACATATTATAATCTTCAACCAATATTTTCTTTCATTTTTCAGTCTCAATTCGAGATATACGTCATTTGTGTTTATTTTATATGTGGAGTGTCAACGAATACAGGAATTGGGGATATAATGCCAGGAAGATATATAGAGATAATTTTCCTGATCATATTGATGTTAACTGCAAAGTTTATGATAGGTAAAGCTCAATATGACGATATATTACATGCGGTTCCACTCCCTTTTTCCATTTGTATGAAAAAATGAATTGAACCATGTGAACGTTCAAAATCATTGTTTCAGGCGCTAAAAGAATTGAATATGCATTCAATATTTTCTCAGGTGCTGTTCAAACTTTAGTGCTATTAATATTAAATGGGTAAAAATCAACGCACACAATAGCAACCACATATAGATGAGTGCTCTTTAATCCAGTTCTACAGATATATTGTATTGCTTAAAGGTATATTCATTGGTATAGCTGCCAACATTGTAAGTTTACACTCGTCGTTTCTTACAAGATACGAGGAGAGAATATATGAATTGAGGGATTACTTGTTGAATGAAAATGTGAGTGATCACCAAATGGAGAAGATGTGGAATTATGTCAAGCAATTGTGGACCAAAAGAAATGGCAGGCAGGTCAGTTATCCTTCTATTTGTTGAACATCGTTTTCAGGAACACTAATCGATTTTTGTATAGTGAAGTCTTGAAAACTTATACAAATTTTCAGATGCCAAGAATCATAACGGACACAATGGCCTATACTAACCAGTGTGCTTTGAAATACAATGTTTATGGTGAAGAATTAGGAAATTCATATCTATTTCACGATTTGCCAGAACCATTTTTAAGACAGCTATCCAATTATATTATGCCTGTCATGTTTTTCCCTGGTAATTACATTGTACAACATGGGGATTCGGATCAATCCATGTATTTCGTTCATCGAGGACAGGTAAAAAATTGTATAATATCTAGTGAAGTTACAAAATAATTGGGGATCTGGTTAGAACCTAAGCCAAAAATGTGATATTTCTTAAATGGACAAAATATTGGAATTTTAGCTATGTCATCAAGATTAGTCAAGGGTTTGTTCATGAATCATTCAAAACATACAAACACATCTTCATAACTAATAATAATGAGGGACAATATTTGTACTCTTGCACTGAATCTTCTTTCCACAGGTAGATGTACTAACAGTGCATCCAAATTTGACAGAAACAATTCACGATGTACTAAGAAAAGGTGAAATGTTCGGGCTTCCTCAAGGATTATTTTATGGCATTCCCCATCACTTCTCATTTAGAGCTAGAACCACAGTTGACATTGGAGTCTTGACTTTGAAAGACTGGACAGATATAATGCTTCTATTTCCAAGGGCCAAAGAACAAATATATAAGAGAGCCTTAGCAATTTATACTATATTATAGTGTTCCCTAATTTTAAGCTTCACTGAACTTGTTACTTTAATGAATAAAAAAATATTCATAATGCATCCATTTTTTAGTGTTGTTGGTAATTTCAAATGCTTGGTCTTAAGATTCTAATATTTTTGTCCTCAAGAAATGTGATGTCATATAAAAAGGTAGAATAGGTTTCCATGTGTGATCAGAAGCTAGTTTTTTCATATGCCCTAAGCACAATTCCGCCTAGTGGTTC
Source organism: Adalia decempunctata (assembly GCA_951802165.1). NCBI lineage: Eukaryota > Metazoa > Arthropoda > Insecta > Coleoptera > Coccinellidae > Adalia > Adalia decempunctata. The sequence goes on along the minus strand of OX637696.1, from coordinate 21,763,703 downwards.
TTCCATTGTCAATAGATCAAAAAAAAAAGGTTCTTTATTCGACTCAAGTCAAGAATAACAAATGAGTGCAATTTAGTGAACCCCAATAATTCGAGATCAGAACCTACCCTGAAAATTTCAAGTTTCTAGGTTCATCCGTCTGAGAATTACCTTGTTTACGGACAACCGGACAGAATCAAATTGAACCCCGAATTCGTGATCAGTGAGTCGAACCTTATCTTTTGAGACGAGATGATGTAGCACCTGTTTGAGTAGGAAAAGCACTCAAAAATATGGATGGCAAATTGAATGAAAATTTTCCAAAGAAAAGTCAATAAAAATTTATTCTACAAATATTAATACTCCTTTTATAAATGCACATAAATCATATAAAATATTATCACACTCAGAGGAATAAACGAAACGAACTGAACACCTATGTTGAATGGATAAATAATTAATTAATTTTCTCTGATATAATACTCATTTCGAATGTCCAACACAAAAAATATGACATAACTTAGAAGACAAATACCGTCCTAAATTACAAAAAAATGAAGTACTGAATGGACAGAACTATGTAAGCATTAAATCTCACTCCACAAATAAATCATAATAATTCTCACAGATTTTACTTAATTCAAGTAAAAAGTTCATTATCTACAGAAAAATATCGAATACATTTTAATTCCTCACTGCCACCTCCTTATGCCTTGCAAGATCACCATATTCATCTTGATCATCTGTAAAATGCACAGACGATTTTAAAGATAAAATGGATTTGGTATTTTTTCCATGTTTTTGTAAATAACTGGAAGATAATTTGACTTATGAACAAACTAATAATTTTTAACTTCATGTAGATATTGATTGAGAACCAGATGGATAGAAATAAGAACAAAAACGACTTCTCATTTTGTTAATTTTAAAGATTGAACCAAGCACCTTTGATCCTAAAAAATCCTTCACAAAGCTCACTAATGTATCATAAAATGTCATTGATTCCATTGCTATTTTTGGTTTCATTTGATTCTTCGACAAGAAAGTATCCTGGCACATACTTTCTCTAACGACATAAATACTTGAAATTATGAATTTGGAAAGCAATTCATCACTCCGTTTTGGCACAACCACACACATTTTTTTCAACCACAGTCTGAGCAACTGGTAGTCATGTAGGATGCAACTTCGAAAATTTTCGCCATCACAATACTTTCACTTATGACAGACGGTCGTGGAGAAATAAAAATGAAGAAATAACAATGAATCGAGGAATCAAAACATCCAGTTTCAACAAAATGTACTGAAAATTTGGCTGTTTGTGACAATGTCTTATCTCAAAAAACAAATAAAGAAAAACAAAAAAAATAGAATATTTTTATTATGAGGAACTCATCACAAGATATTTAAAAATAGAAAAAATTAAAAATTGAATGATTTTAAACAAACAATTCGATGAAGATTGTGAATTCATGCATTTTGCATCTTTAGATGTTGAGTTGATCATTTAACTTACCATCTTCACCTTCATCAATACCTGGATTTTCCTCTACTTGTCCATCTTTGTAATCTCCTGCTCCAATAGCGATTTGTTGGTTTTTGGGTTCATTGAAAACACCTAGATTATCAATATGTTGTTTTTGGAAGTTCTGTTTCTCAGCATGTTTAATTGCTTCACCAAAACTAAGCCCATCGTCTGGATTCTGCTGATCCAAATCCTCATTACCCATATTTTCTTTTTCTGTTTCTTCTTGTTTCTTTCCTTTAGATTCCTCTATTTTATTTTTATACCGTTCGTCAACTATATTGTTTGGAATATCATTCTGATCTACAGCAACTACTCCCTCCGGCAAGTTTTCAGGAATAGGCAATACACCTGAAGTTAATATCATGGAATTAAAGTTTCATATTTTCAAACTTTTCATTACCATGTAAAATACAAAAATGTATGTATTTCTATTTTATGACAAAATCTTAATGGTTACAAAGAATGATTAAATTACATGAAAAACAGGACATAAAATAGAAGAAAATAATAGGAATGGTGAATCTTACCTTGCGGTACAGCATTTGCATTAGGTTTAGCTAAAACATCTCCATTCTCCTTCTGATTCTTGGGAGTCATTGTAGGCAAAGCTATCGGCCTTGCACCATTTAAAATTCCTTGTGAACTTGGTTTCACTGAAGATGGAGTAGAAGATGAGACTTTATTATTCTTTTCGTTGTTTGGGAAAGGCATAACTAAGACATTCTGATCGTTTTGTTGCCCTTGATCTTGATTCATATCATTTTGTTTGGAAACTTGTGAACCTTCCTTCAATATGATTGGTTCTTGTATTGTATCTCTGGATTCTGGACATTTTTCCTGTGAATTAAGCAATTTAATGAAGTTATCATCTCATTTGTCTTTCAAACATACTTTAAGCCTGTCAAGATCCCGCTTCAGGTCTATGTTTTGTTTCTGCAAATAATTAGTTTTATTTTCATTTCCAGCTGAATCTAATTCATATCTTTCTATTTGTTTCCTCAAATTATCATTCTTTTGTTGTATGCTCAGATAGTCAGACTGAAGAAATAGAATAATTGAAATGAATAAAACAAAAGTGGTGTTGGTCTAATTACCTTTAGTTTTTCCTTAGAATTTGTCACTTTCTTTATTTCTTCTTGAGCCTCTTTTAATTTAGCCTGAAGAACACTAATTTCATCTAATTCCTTCTGTTGTGATTTCTGTATTTTCTCCTTGAAATCATCATGTTCTGTCTGAAACATGATATATTATAACATTAAAAATGTTGTTTTCTTTGGAGGATTGTGACCCAAACATTTATTCATAATATAGGAATATATGGGCTGATAAACTTTTGAATAAAGAAAAAATTTAGGAAAATTCAAAAAAATATCCAATTACCTGTAATAGGTTGTATCTCTGTTGCAATGAATCGAACCTCAATTTGGACTCCATCACATTCTTCTCAGTTTTTGATTTCTCATCTTGGAGTAACTGATCAAAACTGCTATTACTCTTCACATGTTCTGCTTTTTCAGTTTTTAATGCCTTTTCTAAGCGTAGTTTATAATCAGATATAACTGCAAGTATCAATGAACTTGTTTAGAAATCAGAATGCACTGCCCATTACAAAACTTCAAACATAATTCAGTAAGAATTAATTGAATTTCGAAAACCAAAGAATAGTGAATAACGTAACCTTCGATGAAAGATTCCGTTACTCCAAATGCTTTCATATCAAAAAAATATCCATGAAGAAAATATGGGATATTATGAGAAACGATCCAAATGATAAACCTGATTCCAACATATAAATTCGTATAAGACTCTATTGTGAAGTTTCTTGAGCTTCTCATCATTCACATTAAGTACCTTGTAATTGTGTGGATAAGTTTTCCTGTTGTTGGTGGCATAGTGCTACCGCTTTTTGAGTTTCGTCTAGTTGGGATATAGTGTTATTGTAGCAAGCTACAAGTCCTAATATTACTACTATGGCACAAAAGCAAACAAATATTCGGATTTTAGTTCCTCGAACTATTCTTGAAGTAGTCATGACATTTGACTATATGGTACTGTTGAAGGCAATCACTTGCTGGCACAATATTTTGCTTTTACTTCTACAATTAGGTAGTGAAATCTTCAAACTTCTCACTTTCACTACGTACAAACTCTAATTATAGGTTATGTTTATGTCAAGAATTTGACAATAGTTCTGTTTTTGACATTTCTGGCAGAAAACTAAGGCTGGACCACAGACAGTTGGTCTGTGGCTGGACCTCCATCACAGTCTGTGCCTCCATGTTAAATGCATTTTAAGCAATAGTTCCAAAATGGTTGTTACGGCGAGATCAAAGATATTCTACATGTAGAATATCTTTGGGCGAGATGATTACTTTTCCTCGCGTCCTGGTTTGGAACTCCAATCTGTTTTTATCTTAAGTAAATTTTTATAAAAAGTTTCAAAAAATATAGTGACTGTGTTCGATAAATGTTAGAGTTGAAGTTTTTTCTGTATTTTTCACAACGACGAAGATTTAAATTATTGTATATCAACTGGTGCTGGGATTGGACTTCCAAGACTCCTGACGCCCCTGGGACCCAGCATCAAAGTTATATTTTTATCACACTGAGCCTGGGTACATAGCCTATAGTTGCTGAGCCCATATCTTGGCTGTCCCCAAGTCAGGGGCTTTGCTGGCTGGGGCCATACCTTTTTGAGAAATTACATTACATTACATTTTAAGCAATTTTAAGATGTCTAAAAACATGTTTTTAGATTATGAATGCCAGCTGACGATTTGTTAAGGCAGAAATAATACCTGATTTGTATGTAACACAGATTTTCATGTATATATTTGATACTTTACATGTATCAAGCGTATATGCTTCAAAAGTAACGGCGTCTGGTCCATTATCACGAAAGGAATTCAGTGAAACGGACAAAAAAAATTTAATATTTATTAAAATACAACAAAGATCATGAATAACATATTTACATGTAAAAATTTATCTACACAACTTGCATTTTATCTTGCAAGATCCGCTTCGCCTTCTCTTTGAATGCAGCTAGTGTTTCCGGCGTTCCATATTTCTCTTCAAACAATCTATATTTATCATAAATATTTTTTAATGATTTCAGAGGAAGAGGAAGGGTGATAGCTCTGTTCAAAACATCCCTGAAAAATAATAGAAAGCAAATTGAAAATAATTTTCGGAACAATCATGAAATAGTTTGGTTAATATTGGGAGCTTAGCCCAATAATTTCAGGCATTGTGAACCACCAAAAAAGGGTTGACGTCCGTCAGGACCAACATAATAAATGAGAGAATTGGACTAGTGGAGATCTAATTCCAAAGTAATTGTAGGAGAGTAGTGACACTACTCTCCTACGATGGCGATTGGCGTTTCATTTAGTTGCTACCGTGGATTGGGTTATGTGGCACTGATGACTGCATAACAAGCAAGAATCCTGTCTGTCACTACTCTCCTACGATGGCAGCACTATCTAGCGGATTAATTTTGAATTAGATCCCCACTAATCCAATTCTCTCATTTTTGAACCATATTTTGATGAGAAATTATAAACGTGAATTCATACTGAGGTGAGTATCATTGAAGATCACTTAAACATTCATTATTTACCTAGAGTTTAGCCAAATCTAGAGACTAGATTGATATTTTTTCAAATCTCACTTGAAGAAGACCGCGTTGATGAACCATTAAGAATTTAAATATGGATATGTGTTTTCGATAAATAGTTCTGAGACATGACTATTAAATTGTTTGTCCACCAGATAACATAAAAAAAATGTCTAGACCACCAGATAACCTCAAAAAAATTGCTACTGGTCGTTGGATTGCACTGAGACACTTAAATAGGTTGAAATTTCAGTTAAATGTCCACATTTCTTGCAGAGTAATTAATATCTATTTGTATAAAGCTTATAATTCGGTAGATTGAACACAATCAATTGTCAAAAAAAATTTGAGAGATCATTGAATTGTTTTACGAGATCTTTTCTTGAAGAACCATGTTCAATGTGTTTTGAAACCAAACACTTCATTGCCAAAATTGTGATGTCAGCATTAAAAGATGTTCATCATGGTTTGAGAGCATCCAAAAGAACGGTTCGAAATCAAAAGATATAAGAAGTGAGAAAAAAACAGTATGTTTTCTTGAAAGACATTATTCATTACATCATACTCAATGACGTTTGAAAACAGGGAAGCAGAAACTCCTGACGTTGATTCATGGAATCATATAAATGTAGGATTGAAATGCAAAATGAATAAAATTAAAAAATAATTGATATTTTAATCGACCGTAAAAAGGATAATATGTGGAAATTTTCAGGTGTTGCGGTCTGTTTGAATAAAAACTCTATACCGGAGTGACATTTGTATAGACGTCACATATGTCTCACTGTATTCATTCTCCTTCATGAAATTGACCACGACAACATGTAAAAATAATTCTGAATGTTTGTTTTAATTTTAATGTATTGACTGTAATTCTGTAAGTTGATGATTCTTTTGTGAGTCATGTTTTATTGTAATATCCAATTTCCTTTCAGCACAACTCCTGATGAAGTCATAAATAAATGACGAAATATTGAGTAACTGAAAAAAACTTGTTTTTATTCAAACAGACCGCAACACCTGAAAATTTCCACATATTAAAATTAAAAAAATCACAGGAAATATCTCACCTAGCATCTTTGATGAGTTTTTTACTTATAAGCTGATCAATATAAACAAGCCATGCTCCAACCTTGTTTGGATAAGTAATTATGACATTTTCAAATATGAGAATTCCATTCTCCACCTCTCCATGAGCAAATTCCAAAATAGCAAACTTCAGTATAAGATTGTACTCTGTAATAGGAAAAATAAATAAAAAATCAAGTCTGATAGAATCCTGATTAAAACCATGAATATAAATCATTTCAACTCACGATCTTTCTTGATAGTAATAGATTTCAAGCACATATTCTTCATATTCCGGGCCTCTTTGAAATTTCCCATAAGATAGTAGATTTTGGCAATGTGAACCCACATTTCTTGTTCTTGTTTGAATTTCATCCTCATTTTTTTTATTTTTTCCTCCAATTCAACGTGTTTATGACTTTTAAATAGGAGATCTGTTGCTTTCATATATACTTTGAAAGCATCATTGTGTTTTACCGCCTCATCAAAAACGTTTTCGAATGATTCCTGAAAAAGATTAATTCAAATATCAGAAATAATGTTAAAATTGATAAGAACAATATGTAACCTTTGTGCCATACGCAGTTTCTATGCTTAGTAATGTGAGCCAAATATTGAATTTATCATCTTCAAAACTCATATCGATGGATGCTAAGGCTCTTCTACCAATGCTCCTAGCTTTTTCAAATTCTTGTATCTGAAAAAAAAATAAGTTCATATGACTGGATTGATGTTTTAATAAAAATTGAAAACTTTCCATGAAGATACAAGAAATACTTACAGATAAACAAAAAGCTATATATTTTAGCCATAAATTGGAAGAATTTGGGTTGATCATAAGAAGTTTTTCATATTGTTCAGCATTCTCAACAACTTGCATTCCATCTGCCATTTCTTGCAGATCTTTGGTTTCTTCTGATTTATTTTGTTTTGCTTTGTTCTCAGCAGACACCTTCTTTTTTTTGTGTGTGGTAGTTTCCTGAAAAATATTCAAAAATGTATCTTCTGTTATTCGACAAATAGTGTTGAATTTAGGAAAAGGGGACTTATGGAAATTCTCGTCATCGTACAGGTAATTGTATGGGTTGGTAAAATAAATAAGCACTTTCACTACAGTCTAGATTTTTATTCACAACACAGAATGTCACACAGTCAAAATCTATTTCTTACTCGATGTGGTATCTCCTCCTTTGACGACTGACTTAAAACAGACCCAATCTGTCCGTTTCCGCTCATTTTATACCTTTACCCCCACCCTTTTCTCCCTCTCTCAATCTATGAGTACCACCACAGTAAGCGCGTTCGGCGCATAGCATCCGAGAGCGGACGGATTTTTTAGTCACGTGATAACAGATTGTACAGATTTGTCAGATTTTCTGTAATAAACGAACGCTACGGAGCATTTAAATCGTTTTTTCTGTTTGACGTATGTAACGCCTTACCCGAGCCAGATATTAAATTAGAGCTTAAAGGTCTATTCGTCCGTAGAGGTAGTCTGGGTACTATTTTAATTCTTTTGTTATAGTTCTCAACATTTCTACCCCTTGGTTGAGATGATTCAATATTTTGAATCATTATTTTTTTATTTATTACTACACAACAAATAATATAAGACACGAAAATTCAACAGACTGTTCAAGAATATTCGAAACGGGATAAAAAATCCATTCACAAAGGCCGAAAAGTAATTTCTGTTCTGTGGAAAAAATCCGTTTGCTCCGTCGAAATACATCGAGCAAAAAGATCTACATCCGATTGATCAGATTTTCTTGCCGAACGGTCCAGATGTGTACTCCCCTCAATCTGGATGTAATAAACGAACGGTTCAGATCAATCCGACCAGTCAGATGTCATTGCCGAACGCGCTTATTAGTTTAAAGGCCTCTTGCAACGACAGAGAATTCTCGCGAGAATTTTCTGTCAAATTCACTGACCGAGAATTCTCTGCCGATGCATACGATGGAACAATGGAATTCCACAGAGAATTCTACCGAAAGTAGTATGCAACGGCAGAGAATTTTCGGTCAGTGAATTTGACAGAAAATTCTCGCGAGAATTCTCTGTCGTTGCAAGAGGCCTTAAGCGCGTTCGGCAATAGCATCCGAGAGCGGACGGATTTTTTAGTCACTTGGTAACAGATTGTACAGATTTTTCTGTAATAAACGAACGCTACGGAGCATTTAGATCGTTTTTTTCTGTTTGACGTATGTAACGCCTTACCCGAGCCAGATATTAAATTAGAGCTTGAAGGTATATTCGTCCGTATAGGTAGTCTGGGTACTATTTTAATTCTTTTGTTATAGTTCTCAACATTTCTACCCCTTGGTTGAGATGATTCAATATTTTGAATCATTATTTTTTTAGCAAGCAACATTTTTTCATTTATTACTACACAACAAATAACATAAGACACGAAAATTCAACAGACTGTTCAAGAATATTCGAAGCGGGATAAAAATCCATTCACAAAGGCCGAAAAGTAATTTCTGTTTCTGTTCTGTGGAAAAAATCCGTTTCCTCCGTCGAAATACACCGAGCAAAAAGATCTACATCCGATTGATCAGATTTTCTTGCCGAACGGTCCAGATGTGTACTCCCCTCAATCTGGATGTAATAAACGAACGGTTCAGATCAATCCTACCAGTCAGATGTCATTGCCGAACGCGCTTTATAGACACTAACCAGTAGTCGCACTCCCGATAAAATGAACTGAAATCTTTACTCTCTCGAGAATTCGCGCACTTTTTCTGCGCGCAGTAGAAATTGAGACCGGAGTATTAAAGTAAATATTGGGCATTGACCCTTCAGATCATTTCTCTACGAGGAATAATTATGCTCACGGAAATGATGCGCGAGACGGAATCGGAGTAAGAAAATCCACGAAGTGCGACTACTGGTTGGTGTCTATACTGTGGTACCACGGAATACTCGCAAATCCCGAGGTTCGAAAAAATCAACGATAGGGGCGGCGTTGCCAGATTTAACTAGTTCATTTTCATCAACTGTTGAGTTGATCAGGGTTTTTTCCCCTCTTCTCACAACTCTTTGATATCCACCCTATAATTCTTTAAGCTTAACAAATTCAAATTTGGTACATAACTCACCTCCTCATCTTCACTGTCAGATGACGACTCCTCAACTTTTTCGTTTTTCTCAGTACCAAAGAAATTTGAGATCGAGGGTAATATACTCAGAGGACAATTTATTTGATCTTCATCCTTATACTGCTTCAATTGATTTTCACTGAATCTGACCCTGGACTGATTTTTTTCTATTTCAACTGGTTCCTTGTCCTTTTCTTCTGCAGATTCTGTCAACAAAGTATTAATAGTAAATCCATTTGAATCCATAATTTATCATCTAATGAAATCTATTCTTACCTTCTTCACTTTCATTGGTTGATTTTCCATTGAGAGAGTTGGAGTAAACACCAGAATCTTTATTAGTATCACTCAAATCTCCCATTTCGATGTCATCATCTACTTCAAATGTATTTTCATCATTTTCCACTTCTTCTATTATTACGTCATCGTCACTTTCTTCCAATTCTTCCTCAGACTCCACATTGTCTTCATCCAAAGTCCCATTAGAAGTATTTGCAGAACCAATTTCATCACTCATGAGTGAAGAATCTAACTCAGACCAATTAGTATTCTTCAATATGTATGTGTAATCAAGAGAATATTTCACTTTCCTATGAAAACCTATCAGTTTTTCTTCATATTTACTGAAAATAGAAATGGAAAAAATTACAGCGTTATTGTAATTCATCACATGCAAAATTTCAGATTTCTTCTGTTAAACTCACCCGCATATGTCCACTTTGAATGAATCAGATTCATAATGTTTTTTCAAGAGGTCATTAGGGTCATTTTCACATAACCTTAACGGCAAATACACTAATTGCCTGTTTGCTGACTTACGGGTAACAGCTAAAATATATTGCTCTCTAGTCAGAAGCTTGTTCACTGCAAAGAACGGTTCACCTTCAGGAATAATACCATCTGAAACATAAAATTATTATCATACTGTTCACCAATTTCCAATGAGAATTTGTTACCTTGATTGGGATTTATTGTTTTCATTATGGTTGGATTGAGACAAAGTTCGACATAATTGAGCTGATAATTATATCCTAGGACCATCCCCTCAACTTTTTCACCTTTCTTCACAGCTGAACAAAATAGAATTAACGGTTAGATGACTTTGAAGATGAAATCGTGGATGTAATTTTATTAAGAAGGACCTACCTGTCGACAAAGATGGGACAACCAATCCTTTGCAACCATTTGGTAATTCTACTAAACATCCTTTATCTGTCGACCGAACGACTTCACATCGAACTTTCTGACAAAGCTTGTATTTGTTGATTGGCCAATCATTTTTAGTCCCATATTTTCTCAAGTATTCTTCATCCGCCAAGTATTCGATGAATAGACTGATGGAATTCTAAAAAATTAGGGGATATATTACGCATCAACAATACAATTTTCATTGAAAATCTGTCTGATATATTACATAAATTGAAGAATATTAACCTGAACGTTTTTATCGAAGACTTTGTCTGACAACAAACTGAGTGTCAGAGTTTCATTGTCTCTGTCAACCGCAAGCACTTTGGCAAGAACACCTTGCTGAATTTCGAGTTTGTTCATCACTTTTCCTCCCTTGGCAATTTGCTGAAAATTAATTACATATTTTATAAATAATAAATTTGTTACGGAGTGTATTGTATATTACACAGAAATCAGAAGAAAATCAACTCACCTTGTTCTCAACAAATAGTTTTGTATTGAAATTTTTAATAGGTGAAGAGACAAATATACCATTTTCTTCTATTGACTCTACAGAACATCTAAGTATGGTGTTTTTCTTGATGTTTTGGAACTTGGGAACCTTAAAATCGCACCTCTCATAAGCTATACCTTCTCTTCTTGATAAAGTCATTCCAGTCTCATCAGTCTTTATTACCATCAGGTCAGAAATTTTATCGTGCTCTTTAAATGTTTCTGTGAAAGAGTAATAATGAATTATAAATGTATGGATGGTTCACTTTTTCTGCTGGACCTCAACAGTTGAACAACAAATTTACCAACAGTTTTTTTATCAAAACCTTTGAAACTCACCCAACATTGGACGGCAAAGGGATGAGTCAATGCTCATATGTTCCACTGGAATAAAGCCTTCTATCTTCAACTTTGTTATGAAGACCTTCAGGCCATTGCCTTTCACTTTTGTAACAATACCCTTGAAAATTTTGCCTATCTGATCAGCCATACTTATGCTGGCTTCCAATTTAAGGGAAGCTAGTACTTTATCACTCTTAACTGCAATAACTCGTACATTAACCTGAAAATAATTTAATTTTATGTTGAACAAAATAAGACTTCTGTTTCAACTCGTTGAAGTATGCAAACAGTTCTTAAGGAACAGGAAATCAACAGGCAATAGTAGGCAAAATATTACTTGAGCATTGAACCAGATTCACACTCCAAGATCGATTTTGAGAAAGTTGTGAATGAAATCCATCATGTGTATTTCACATTCCTATATTTCTTGGCTGAAGGAGAAATGCGTTTTTGGATAGAAAAAGACAGGTAGGGGTCCATTAGTCTGGAAAGGATGTTTTGCGTTGTCTTTTCACTTTTTAGCTAAATTCTAACCGCTTGAAGCATTTTTGGAATACAGGTAATACAGATGAAGGGGAAAATGGTTAAAAACCCTGTTAAATGAGGCAATATCGTCTTGGATGGTTCGAATGAGTTATTTTGAGGTCGAGAACGATCATATTTTCCAGATTTTCTACGAATTTTCGCGAGTTGCGAGCGAATCTGGAAAATTGATTGCACCCAGAAACATCAATCACTACTCAATTACTTGGATTTCATTAAGTGCATGAACAAAGCAAAAGTTTCTCACTAATAGACTATTATTGTATTATATTATTTGAATTATTACTTACCACTTGCCCTGAATAAAAGAATGAAGAAGGATTTGCCTTATATTCTTCTGTTACTTGGAAGCTATACTCCTTAAAAGAAACAAATCCTTCGATATTATTATAGAAGGATAAAACAAGTCCATGACCTTTAGCTTTTAATACCAGGGCCGGATAAATTTGTTTAACTTGAACACTTTTCAAATCATTGAAAAATTTATCATTGTTAACAAACGATGCCTTTGTCGTAAAGATCACACTCTTTTCATTGGATGAGTACACTCTAGAAATAAGATAAATGTTATATTTCACCAAAAGCAAAATTTAAAAATGTTTTCTAGTTTATATACTTATTGAACCAAATTATATTCATTTTAGGGCCGCTTGCACCGTATGACAAAACTGTAGATTAAATCCAAAACCTCGATTAGTGACTATGATTCTCTTGCACCGTGTCGTAATCCTAGTTTAACAAAGATAATCCTCCAAATTGAGAGGATTAAATGGAAGTTTAACGATAAACTTTGAATTGTAGGTTACATTCATGGATGACAAATGTCAGGCTTGTTTCAAAAATGATGTTTAATTATAAATCAAATTGAAAAGAATAATGGTTGAAGTAGAAATGATGGATTTTGGTTTTCCTAGTCGGAGATATGAAAGATCAAATTGGTGTGGAAGGAAAAGCACACACAAGAATGAATAATTGAACTGAATATTAACGGTCGAGGTAAAATACGAACTGAACAAATTCATACATGTCTAATAAAATTGGAGGTTCAGTTCTTCTGATACCTATGCAGAATCATTCTTCAATTTACAGTGACAAATGATATCATTCAATCGGCACCAATGTCATCACCTATGTGTTGAAATAAAAGTGAATAAATATTAACAAAATTCCAAGATGCATGTTTATTGAAAAAAATTCAAATCACATATTTTCTTGTAGATGTTTCCCTATTATCGAAAATCAGGTTTGTTCATGCTTTTCGATCGTTCTATACTATACTAAACTGGTTTCTTATCTATTTGCCTCAGTTATTTCCATACAAGAATCCATTTTACATCATATTTTACATCCAAATCTGAAGTGGTTTCTAACCATCAGGTATATTTTCATTTGAAGTAGAATATTCCAAAGAAAGATGTCAACTTGTGCAATGAATGTTGCATCGTTTTTTCCCAAAGAAATTCGTTATCACAAACTCTTTCAATTTGCGAAATGCTCGATATCAAAAAATGTCTAGACATAGAAACTGTCAAAGCACAAAAAGGGATAAAATAAACAACGTGAAGATAGGCACAAGTACCAATTTATGTAAAAATAACCAGATTTGTGGATTAACTTTAATCTAGTTACATTCAGCCTTGGTGCAAGCCATATATTTAATCCTAGATTAAATAAATTAATCGACGCTTAACTAACTAACGATTAGAACCAATACGGTGCAAGTGGCCCTTATCAACGCTAAAAACAAAATGTTATCCCAAACATGTTGATAATCCACTAATTACAATATAATATTAATGGGCGCATTCAGCAGAAAAACCCGCTACCACCTGTTTAAGCTACCGATAGGTATCGGTAGCGTAAATCTGCTGGATGCATTTTTATACTTTTTCTGACAGTTGTCAGATATTTGGATTTTGTCAGTTACACCCATAGAATACACCACATATTTACTAAACAATAACATATAACTGTCACCGTTGAAGCTGCTACCAAAAGTGAGCACAAATAAGTTATGATACTTAAAATGGCGACCGCTCCCGATCACTTTGACAGGTAGCCCAAGCGTAACTGTTCCCTCTGCTCAATGCGCCCAATGAATTGTATTTAGCAGAAACACAGTAACACACAACAAGCATATCTGCATTTATGGTTACAATATTGAAATACTCACCTAGCTTGGATCTTTTTTCCAACCACGAACTTCTTTTTAACATACTCTGAATATAAAACGTCAGTCAAATGTATATTTGGTACAAAACCTTTAACTCGTCCAACTGCGAGAATAATTCCATTGTGTTTAATTTCTTGAATTGTTCCTTCGACCAGGTCACCAACATTCAAGTCTTTTGAAGAGAAATATTTCTCCTTGAGAAGATCTTTTTCTATGCCACATATGTATAAACGATCCATGTGATTGTAGCTCAAAACAACACATTGGTGCTTGCTGCCTTTAGCAAATTTTTCGCTGACAATCTTATCATCACTACTTTTCAAAGTACTCAATAAACGTTTATTCGATATCCAACCTTTTTCTTTCTTATTGAGTTTGAAATAGACACCAATTTCATTTCTACCTATCACCTGAAAAAGAATTTAATTTGCACATTGTAAAATAGAACATCAAAATTAGTTTCGTTTTTCCAAAAACAAATTTAGGTCACTTCAGCAGAAATTATTTTCTTCTCATTTCTCAATTACTTTTGCATCACATGAATTAATATTTGTATGAAATATTCCTAGTCATAACAAGAATGTTTTTCCCGTATCTATCCATGATTCAAAGCTCTACAAATCACCGTCATCGAAGGATATTTTTGTTTTAGGAACCCATTATTTACAAATATAAAAAATTAGTAGTTTGCAGAAGAAAATAAGATTCCATAAGGATCAAAACCCCACCACCTTCATAGGAATAATCACAGACCAACTCACCTCCGAGGATACCTTCGTACCCCTTTCAAATGCCACTTCATATGTTGAATCCAAACTTCTCATACTCAACTGAGCCACTTTGGTGATATTTTCCACATACAAAAGGTATGCACACATCACTGTTGATTCTTTTATGGTACTTAAACTCTTCATTGCTGGATTTAACTGAGACTCATGAATAAAACCAGTATAATTTTCCAGAAATTTACAGAAAAAACCATTTTTGACAACCTAAAATGTAATTTCGAAATGAAGACCAGGGAGTCAAAATAAATTATGAAATGTTAATTCACATACCTTATCAACAAATACTTCAACTTTCGTACCAGGCAATATTGAATTCAATGGAATAGTGTCATCAGTAAGAATTGAATCTATATGTTGTCTTTTTATTCCTACTCTTAGAGTAGAGGCAGCATTACCGCTATCAACTCTATGTACTTTACACCAGATTGGCTGTCCTATTTCTGTAACGAAAAAATTAAAAACAAAATTAAATATACAGAAAAACCTCTCTTGTAATTTTGATAACATGATACTATTGCTGATACATAAAACCTCTTTGATAGAGTGAAATATGTTAAACGACTTTTATGATCCAGTATGTATGTGGCACTTTATTCTGAAACAATATTCACCTAATTTTGCTCCTTCTGAAGACTGAGTGGGAAGAAATATCCTACAATTCGCAACCCCACATTCAAGTTGATATCCATGGTCAAGTTCTGATACCACAGTACCCCATATTAATTCTCCTTTCACAAATGAATTGTGTCTTCTATCACTGTTAACATCTTTGGGAGATATACTTCCAAGAATGAAGTATTTATCTTCAGTAATTTTTATTGATTTAACTCTGACAGGAACATATTGACCACAATGAAAGAATGTTTTCAATACATCTGCTACCTAAAATATACCACTCATGAAATATCATTAATGTAATTAAAGACAGATCAGAAAATAAAATTTTTGGTACTCACTGAAGTTATTCTTGAATTAGATAAAGATGTTTGCAATGTTTTGACTAATGTGTCTGATATTGAGTCAATCATAACTTTTCCAATTATCAACCCAGGAAGCTCTACCTCTAGCGCATTATCTGTTATTTTCTTGATGCATGTCAATATTTTCATTCCTTCCAAAATAGCCTGAGGAATTATGATTCATTTTGTGAAATCTTCATTGATCTATATTAAATCATAAAAACTTACCTGTCGTGTTAACATTCCCATATTTGTCAGGGTTATATTTTTGTCCACAACATTTTTCACCTTTTTATCCACTTTATCCTTCTTCTGTTTCTTAGGCACATTTCCAAATAGCTGAAAAATAAATGAAAAACTTGAATGCAGTGATACGAATTGAATAGCGTTAAATCACACATTAAATAAACTTTTAATTTACTAAAGTTGATATATTACCTTATCATTTGTCGGTTTCCGTTTTACTGCGGCTACTTTTTTTCCTCCTCTTGGAAAGCTATCCTCTGTATCTTGAATCATTTCTACGTCTTTAAATCAATTACAAAACAGGAATGATTAATCTAATTCTCATATCTAACTTCAAATTTTCGAATTTCAAACACGCTAAGAACTAACCTCTAAGCAAAACCAAAGGCAAAACACAAGATGACGCCCATGCGCTTTGTTGCGATCATAGATCTACTGTTATATTATTCTATGGTTAAGTCAAAGACTTTATTAGTGCGTTCCACTTGGCGCTCACAATGCTCACGCTCACGACCGCTGTTTATCCCATTCCACATGCTCGCGATCGTTGCAATCAAACATTCAAGTGGAACGGGCTAGATTGGCATTGGCATACTACATCAGTCTTTAGCAGGCCGTGACCAAATTATCATCCCCACTCCTCGAACGACCGCAAAGACCCAAGTCTTGGGATGGGTCGTTGTGAGCGTGGCGTGGGCGAAAACAATGACGTCATGAGTGACGTATTCGCCGCGTCCACAACGACCGTAGTCGCCATGTGGAACGGCCAAAGGAGCGTTTTGATCGTTGTGATCGCCAAGTGGAACGCACTACTTAACATATATCTAATAATTCCAATATGGGCCATGAGCCAATCAAAACTGAAGCTGGGCTTTGGTAAAACTCCAGATCTGCGCATGTGCAGAAATATTAAGAATAAAAATAACGTAGTTATTCTATCTCTCTCTGGCACCTTGTATTATGTCATACACGTAAAATTAATGATGTGATGTATTATTTCCATATATCTAATAATTCCAATATGGGCCATGAGCCAATCAAAACTGAAGCTGGGCTTTGGTAAAACTCCAGATCTGCGCATGTGCAGAAATATTAAGAATAAAAATAACGTAGTTATTCTATCTCTCTCTGGCACCTTGTATTATGTCATACACGTAAAATTAATGATGTGATGTATTATTTCATACGCTCATAACCAAACAAATTATTTATTCCGTTTGTGAAAATTCGTTAATCAATAGTTCGTTCGTTGTTTAAATCCTCGTTCATTTTTCACTTATAATCGTTGTTGTTATTGTTCATTTTCGCGTTTGATATAATCATAAGTAATTTACCTAGTTGAGTTGGTTAGTCTTTATAGGTATAGTTGGTCCGTTTTTGAATAGTATTTATATCTATTTGAAAATTTTGTTGTGTTCTTTTATTCAATAAGGAATTAAACATGTCTTTAAGGAGCTCTACTCACAAATGTTACATTTGTGACCCTACACGCTCGAATTCATATCACAGGTAAAAAATTCAAATACAACTGTTATACGTTCATGCTTTCTCCTTTACCACTATATTTTTTTCAGGTTCCCTCAGAATCACCTACAAAGATCTCAGTGGATGGCCCTATGTCACCTAAATGCTGATGTCGCACAGCTGTGAATTTGTGGAAGACATTTTGTTGAAAATTATTTTACAGGGAAAGGTACTAATAGAAAACACCCAGAGAAGTCAATTTTGGTTTGGATGGAGGACATCTTTTAAAGTATAAATCTCTTTCTGAATAGTAACCCACTGAAAGGGTTGGCTCTAAGTTTTTAATGGCCAATGTACCGTTAGGTGAAAGAGCTGTTCAACACACATATTGGCTGTGTTTTTCTTTTCATCAAATGAATGAAATCAGTCAGTTAAACTGACTCTAGAATAAATGCATTCTGAAACTTAATAAATCATTTGTTACATATTATCTGGGTTCTGTATTTATGTTCATCGTATTGAGAGGTAAACTTGCCTTGGCTTTTGATTACATCATATTAATACGCAGTGGAACCCCGATATAACAAATCGGAAGGGAGCAAGTAGAAATTCGTTAAACTGAGGTGAGATTGGTCTAAAATTTGTTATATCGAGGTTCCACTCTAGGTTTATTCACCTCAACATTAGGTACTCATCTTGTTTTAGCAAAAAACTTGCATGATTTTAATCTTCTACTGTTTACAGGCAATCCTTCCAATCAACGGTATGTCTTTTTAGTTTCAACATTGTTTTTTAGATTACATATCATCCTGCTCACTATTTAGATGGTATTATTGAAAATTTAACAAAATTCAGCAATTTCAACATCTTTTTATTTTAGGTCATGGTTCAGTATTTTTGCAATACTGTATTACTTAGTGTATGTACTGCTACCTCCACTCCCATGTTCTCGATGTCATAATAATAGCCTCTCATTCAATTTTAATGGAATATGCAGTCCCCGGGTTGTTAAAAAATTGCATATTTCCATGAAGGTACTCGTAACAAACTCCAAATCACATAATAATCCAATCATAAAAGTTCAACCTGTTCTCGAAAGTGCCCTTCTGAGAAAAATTTTGGATTTACCCTTGTCTGACGGCTATTTCAATTACCATGTAAGCAATTATGATATGGATCATGGACTAAAAATTCATAGTTTACCTGGAAACTCATAGTAAGAAAATATTTCGAAGTAATTTCATGTACCATTTCAAAATTGGAGGAGGATTCAAACTTTTCTAATAGTTTAACTCATGTTGAATATGTCATGAAAGCTTATTTCCCCAAAAATCTTATCAAATAGGCCCCATATTTTCCAATCTACCAAAGTGAACAAAACTTCATATGTCTCAATTAAGAAGTAAGTTCATCTAAATCTACCTACCTCGGCATGTAAACTGGTTTGTTCTCTTCCTTGACAATAATTTTTGGTATGAAATTGTAATGAAAAAAATGTGTAAATAAACTGTAAAATAGTTATTATTTGTTTTATTACATAGAATGATTGAATACATCATTTTAAGAAATTGCGTAACACAAATTTGAATAATTAATGTTCATGGCCTCTACTTGATAGTACTTCAATAGTTGCTATAAAAAGGATCTCAAAATGGAATGTTTGAAGCATAGAAGGAATTTTTCATTCAGAATTGAAACCTTTCAATAAACAATCAAAAATTATTAAATCCTGAGCAAGTAGATCAACAAAACAAGACAAAAATTCAAGACTTCTTATCAAACAAAAACTGTGAAGAGAATAACTATTGGTAGGTAACATTGCGAATAAACTTATCCTTGAATACCTACCTGAAAAAACACATTTCAATTTTGTTTCAGTAATGAAATATTCAATTCAGCTAAAACACAAGAATCTTTTTGACTTCTACATTACTTTGATAACAAGAGTTCATTTAACTATAGATAGATTTACGATGGATTATTCAATAACGGGAGTTACCATTTTATCAACCTCCCACAGCAAAGATGTTCATACCTATACCTACGTTTTATTTTATCGGGTAGTTGGAATTCCATTAGAACTTCTGACGAAAATTTCTCGATGAATCCTTGATACATGAATTATCAATATTTATTCCGGCTGAAAGAATGCATTCCCTTCAATACGATGAATCAAATAGTTTTCTGAAAACTTATAACATTCATTTCTTTGCGAAAACTAAAATGGAAATGTTTTAGTAGAACGTTTTCATCCAAGCAAGAAAATCTTGAAGCCTAAAATGTAAATAAATGATGACATAACCTCCAAGTCTATTGTCATAATTGAATTTCGAGTTGACGCATGCGTATAATTCAATCTTTACCAAAGATCTGACTTCACTTTCAGACAACTATTAGCAGGCGTATAATCCATATTGGTATTAGTAGATATATGCTTCTTAATTTCGTTAATATCAATATAACAAGCCATAAAGTTAAAGGTGGCAACGCCCTATTTCATTCCCTAAGTATTAGCAATGGTTTTATTCAAAAAAACAGATATTACTGTATTAAAAATTATATTCTTCACAATTTTCTTTTATATTATAAATCACTATAACTTATTTCTTTACCAACATGCTACTTAAAACTAAATTAAGAAGTCTTTGACTTAACCATTGAATAAAAAAACATTAGGTCACAAATCACAAAATCACAACTGTGATCACAACAAAGCGCATGTGTTTTGCTTAGAGGTTAGTTCTTAGCGTGTTTGAAATTCGAAAATTTGAAGTTAGTTATTAGAATTAGATTGATCATTCCTGTTTTGTAATTGATTTAAAGACGTAGAAATGATTCAAGATACAGAGGATAGCTTTCCAAGAGGAGGAAAGAAAGTAGCCACATTAAAACGGAAACCGACAAATGACACGGTAATATATCAACTTTAGTAAAGTTTATTTGAAGTGAAATTTATGGCTATTCAATTCGTATCACTGCATTCATATTTTAAATTCATTTTCAGCTATTTGGAAATGTGCCTAAGAAACAGA
This sequence comes from Adalia decempunctata, assembly GCA_951802165.1. Taxonomy (NCBI): domain Eukaryota; kingdom Metazoa; phylum Arthropoda; class Insecta; order Coleoptera; family Coccinellidae; genus Adalia; species Adalia decempunctata. The sequence continues at coordinate 21,743,175 of OX637696.1, read as the reverse complement.
AGAAGGATAAAAAGGTGAAAAATGTTGTGAACAAAAATATAACCCTGACAAATAAGGGAATGTTAACAAGACAGGTAAGTTTTACTGACTAAAGAAAGACCAATGAAGATTTCACAAAATGAATCATTATTCCTCAGGCTATTTTGGAAGGAATGAAAATATTGACATGCATCAAGAAAATAACAGATAATGCGCTAGAGGTAGAGCTGCCTGGTTTGATAATTGGAAAAGTTATGATTGATTCAATATCAGACACATTAGTCAAAGCATTGCAAATATCTTTATCTAATCCAAAAATAACTTCAGTGAGTACCGAAAATTTTCTTTTCTAATATGTCGACTATTACATTATTGATATTTCATGAGTGGTATATTTTAGGTATCAGATGTATTGAAAACATTCTTTCATTGTGGTCAATATGTTCCTGTCAGAGTTAAATCAATTAAAATTACACAAGATAAATACTTTATTCTTGGAAGTATATCTCCCAAAGATGTCAACAGTGATAGAAGACACAATTCATTTGTGAATGGGGAATTAATATGGGGTACTGTGGTATCAGAACTTGACCATGGATATCAACTGGAATGTGGGGTTGCGAATTGTAGAATATTTCTTCCCATTCAGTCTTCAGAAGGAGCAAAATTAGGTGAAAATTGTTTTAAAATAAAGAGCAACATACATTTGTGATAATGAAAGTCGTTTAACATATTTCACTCTTGAATCAAACCTTGATCAACGAGGTTTTATGTATCATCAATATCATCATGTTAATAATATACAAGAGAAGTTTTTCTGTATATTTAATTTTGTTTTAAATTTGTTCATTATAGAAATAGGACAACCAATTTGGTGCAAAGTACATAGAGTTGATAGTGGTAGTGCTGCCTCTACTCTAAGAGTAGGAATAAGAAGACAACATATAGATTCAATTCTTACTGATGACACTATTCCATTGAATTCAATATTACCTGGTACGAAAGTTGAAGTATTTGTTGAAAAGGTATGTGGATTAACATTTCAATTTCACATAATTTATTTTGACTTCTTGGTCTTCATTTCGAAATTACATTTTCAGGTTGTCAAAAATGGTTTTTTCTGTAAATTTCTGGAAAATTATACTGGTTTCATTCATGAGTCTCAGTTAAATCCAGCAATGAAGAGTTTAAGTACCATAAAAGAAGCAACAGTGATGTGCGCATACCTTTTGTATGTGGAAAATATCACCAAAGTGGCTCAGTTGAGTATGAGAAGTTTGGATTCAACATATGAAGTGGCATTTGAAAGGGGTACGAAGGTATCCTCGGAGGTGAGTTGGTCTGTGATTATTCCCATGAAGGTGGTGGAGTTTTGATCCTTATGGAATCTAATTTCTTTTTTGCAAACTACAAATTTTATGTTTGTGAATTATTGGTTCCTAAAACAAAAATATCCTTCGATGACCGTGATTTTTAGAGCTTTGAGTCATGGACAGATACGGGATAAACATTTTTTTTATGACTAGCGTTATTTTATACAAATCTTAATTTATGTGATGCAAAAGTGACCAAGAAATGAAAAGAAAAATGAAACTTATTTGAGGGTTCTATTTTGCAATATGTATCTTTTTCAGGTGATAGGTAGAAACGAAATGGGTGTCTATTTCAAACTCAATAAGAAAGAAAAAGGCTGGATATCGAATAAACGTTTATTGAGCATTTCAAAAGGGAATGATGATAAGATTGTCAGAGAAAAATTTGCTAAAGGCAGCAAGCACCAATGTGTTGTTTTGAGCTATAATCACATGGATCGTTTATATATATGTGGTATAGAAAAAGATCTTTTGAAGGAGAAATACTTCTCTTCAAAAGACTTGAATGTTGGTGATCTGGTCGAAGGAACAATTCAAGAAATTAAACACAATGGAATTATTCTGGCAGTTGGACAAGTTAAAGGTTTTGTACCAAATATACATTTAACTGATGTTTCATATTCAGAGTATGTTAAAAAGAAGTTCTTGGTAGGAAAAAAGATCCAAGCTAGGTGAGTTTTTTAAACTTGTACCCATAAATGCAGATTTTCTTGTTGTGTGTTTTTGCTAAATACAATTCATTAATAATAATGAATAAAATATATTTTAATTGTGATAAGTGAAATATAAACATGTTTGGACCACTATTTTGTTTCCAGCATTGAAAAAATATATAATTTGGTCAATAAGTATATAAACCAGAAAACATTTTCAAATTTTGTTTTTGGTGAAATATAACATTTATCTTATTTGTAGAGTGTACTCATCCAGTGAAAAGAGTGTGATCTTTACAACAAAGGCATCGTTTGTTAACAATGATAAATTTTTCAATGATTTGAAAAGTGTTCAAGTTAAACAAATTTATCCGGCCCTGGTATTGAAAGCTAAAGGTCATGGACTTGTTTTATCCTTCTATAATAATATCGAAGGATTTGTTTCTTTGAAGGAGTATAGCTTCCAAGTAACAGAAGAATATAAGGCAAATCCTTCCACATTCTTTTATTCAGGACAAGTGGTGAGTAATAATTCAAATAATTTAATACGCTAGTATAATGGTAACAAACTTTTGCTTTGTTCATGCACTTAATGAGAACCATGTCATTGAGTAGTGATAGATGTTTCTGGATGCAATTGTTAAGTTTTCTGTTGTGTGCTATCAATGATGTACCATCAGCAAATGTATAAGGTGTTATCTCTAGTACGATGTCATGATAGAAAAGTTTCAAAAGGAAGGGCGACAGCAGGGATCTTTTAGGAGTGCCTTGTTCAATGCTAAAGCAATCTTTTGCCTACTATTGCCTGTTAATTTCCTGTTCCTTGAGAATTGTTTGCATACTTCAACAAGTTGAAACGAGAGTCTTATTTTGTTCAACATAAAATTAAATTATTTGCAGGTTAATGTACGAGTTATTGGCGTTAAGAGTGATAAAATAATAGCTTCTCTTAAATTGGAGGCAACATTCTCCCGAATGAATCAGTAGCAGCTCCAGGATTGACAGATGCCTGAAAAAGAAAAATGTTATCTTCTGGTTGTCTCAAAATGTTGTTCTACTTCATCTGTGACTGTGCAATACCATGTAACTCATATAGAGTCGATTTCAAGCAGATAACCTGGTCCTAAGTGGTAATTACCAAAGATAACCAACTTCATTCAAGCGCTTTTGGTCCTTGTTGGTTATAATGATGTGACGTCATGAATTAGCCCTTCAACGTCATCGTTTGGATCGCAGATAACCGTACTTGAGAGCTGGGTCAATTTCTGGTTATAAGAAGTGAGGTTAAATAGGATTGATTTTCGCGCGATTCCTGAAGGGCTATAACCAAGGACAGGACCAGAGATAACCGCGGTTATTACTGGTTATCCGCTTGAAATCGATTTATGTTAATTTTTCAGGAGACACTAAAAACTGTTGTCTCTGTATCTAACTTTAAATTTTCGAATTTCAAACAGGCTAAGAACTAACCTCTAATGCTGGCCATACACGTTACGGTCTACCGGAGAGGTATACCTGCGCAGGCATGCCTGTGCAGGACGTCGGTAGTGTCTCTGGTGTACCGGAGAGGTCTTCAGTTTCTTCAACGATGGCATCGGACGATGACGCACTAGCCCTCGCATTAATTATGAAGAAAGAGGAAACAAAACCAGTGAAAAGGAAACGAAGAAAGTGGTCTAAGGATTGGTTAATGAAAAGAGCAACTTATAGTCATGTTAATTTATTAAACGAATTAAAACTTGAACCTGAAGATTTTAAAAACTATCTGAGAATGGATGAGAAAACATACCTTGAATTACTTTCAATGGTGACTCCTATGATAAAAAAAAAGAAACTGTAATGAGAGAAAGTATTTCTGCACATGAAAGATGGTCAGTTACTTTGAGGTTCCTCGCTACCGACTGAAGTTATGAGGACCTTAAATTTTCTTCAGTTATTTCACCTCAAGCGCTTGGGAAAATTATTCCTGAAAGACGCGTGACCTGCGCAGGTGACCGGAGTACAGGCACATCGTACGGTGTCACTAGAAAAAATTGATTTTCGATCTTGCACCGGTCGCCTGTACCGGATGAAAAAACTGCACAGGTCTAATCCCACACACGCTCCGGTTGGTTGACCTGCGCAGGTATACCTCTCCGCTAGACCGTAACGTGTAAGGCCAGCATAAGCAAAACAAGCCCATGTGCTTTGTTGCGATCATAGACCTAGTGTTATTTTATTCTATGGTTAAGTCAAAGACTCCTTAATTTAGTTCATATCAATATAACAAGCCATAAAATGATAGGTGGCAACGCGCTATTTCATTCCCCAAGTATTGGACTTTGGTAAACACACATAAAGGATCGAATTATTTCAGCATTAATTTTACCTAAGTTAATTTCTAATTCTCCTGGAAATCGAATTGCTTGAAGCTGTACTAGACCATAGGAAAAATTTATAAAAATATTTTCATGGCTTGTTGGGTTCAATAAAGGTAAATTGAAAATAACATGGTTTTTCCATTCTAAAGTCGAACATTTTGATTTTCATGGAGCTCTGCATGCAATTTATCCTAATGCGCAGAAAAAGGATAAATAAGAAACATTTATTATCGATATTACGGTCGCCCAACTGCGAAACTAATTGATAATATTGATTTTCTTGACGATTGCGATCTTAGGATAGTTTTATTTAAAGAAACAGATATTACCAAAGCACTGTATTAAATATTATATTCTTCACAATTATCTTTATATTATAAATCACTATAACTGATTTCTTTACCTACATGCTACTGAATATAAACAATATTATCTCCACTATAGAAATATGTTCATTTAAACTCAAAAAATTATCGATACAGAACTGTCGTGGTCTCTACCAGGCAAGTGCATGACCTTATACATAGTTCGAATCTGAGAAAATGTTGTTTAAACTCCAACTGATACCTGCATATCACAGACCTTGATTTTCCTTCTTGAAATAGACTCTACTAACCCTACTTTACATGTATGGTCTTGGGAAGTTTTCAGGAATGCAGATAAGCATAAACAATATAATTATATTTCAATGCGCTTCAAATATCACTGATAAATCAATATATTGAATTGTTTAATCTTTTTAATTCTTCCTAATCATCAGTCATCACCCAAATTCATTCCCAATCATCATCTTGATCTGTTTCTTCATTGACCTCTTCTGGTGCTGGAATCAAGGCAGACATCAGACTCAAAGTTGTTCTTGAATCTAATTCTGAATTATCAATATTTTTCTTTGCTCCAGATATACCCTTCCGTCTCATAGCTAATTTGAGATGCAAATCTGCCATTAAATCACCACCTGAGGCCTCACTACTCTTTGGTGTTGGTTTTTCTTCAATAGATTTCAATCTTTTTGTACCACCTGCTTCTCGAATTGCTTCCATTAGAGATGCTCTAGCATCAGGAACTGCCTGTAATTTTGGTGATGGCTCTATCTTTTTTTCCTCTTGAATAATTTCAATTTGTTTCTCTTCAATTTTGGTAATTTCAAGTTGTTTAGTTTTCTTTTCTTCAATTTTATCTTCTTTAGTGAATGATGGTAGTTCATCGTTTTTTGGGAGAGGTAATGAGAGTGTTGCTACTATTTCAGGCACTGTTTCCAAAAAATTATTGCCTGAAATATCCTGATCTTCAGGACTGTTTTTCAAAGTGGAAGAGAAAGCTACAGAAGGTGCAATACCCCAATTATTGTCTTCTTCATATCTGACATTACCAGCAATTCCTGGCAAATCAGGAAGATCTAATGGAACATCCAGAGAAGGTACATCACCCAAGTCAGGAGAATAGAAATATCCTTGATTAGTTAAACTTGAAAATGATAATCCTCCAGCAATAGATGCAGGAGCTATTCCAATATTTTTTCTATTATTGTCAGATCTAACTAATGAGGATTTAGGTATTTGTGGAGCCTTAGATATGCTGAATTCTTTATACGGATTTCTGCCAGAATTGTAAAGTATTAAGTCACCTACACAGTTTATATCATTAGGAACTTGCCCAAGTCCTTCCATCTTCTCTGATTCTACTTTACTCAACTTGACATGATATATATGCAATTTATCAAATGGTTCATCTCTTTTGAATGAATGTTTTTGACTTACTTCATGTCTTACCAGAGGGATATCGCTATTAGTTGGAAAAATTGAGATATAATTCCTTTCTATATCATTTGCTGGATATTTACTACTAGAAAATACCTGTATTGCATTTTTCACACCTTTCAGCTGGGATATTTTGCGTTCCACATCTTCTACTCTATTTGAAACATTTTTTAATTTGTTGTTGTATGTATCCACTCTTCTTTCTACATGCAACATTATATCATCCACTACTCTCGAGAGATGATCCAAAGAATCCGCAATTTGTATGATTGTCTCATTTTTGCGCAAATTTGGTGGAATTAAATGGATTTTATATATCATATCTTGATATTCAAAATCTAGGTAAATCTCATAAATCTGATTCCAAAGAATTTACCAAACAACATTAGACCATAGACAACCACGTGATAGATTGGAACGAACGCAGCTGGCCTTGCTGCCAAGCACAATAAAAAACGAAGAAAAAGTATATAGCGTATTTCTATGCTCGCATCATTTGTGATATGTCAACTGTCATTCATTACATCTTCTGTTCTGTGTTATGATATGTTCTGTGGTTATGATTATATGTTCTGTGGTTATGAACGCATAACTGTCAAATGTGTCAATGAAGAATTTGTTGTAGAGTATTTGATTTTTGGTAATTGAATATTGCCCAATTTAAAGTTTTTGATGATATTTGTCTGTAATAAAGATTAAATATAATGTATTCATCGTAACTTTATAATTGACCAAAACATTGGTTCGTAATTCGTTAGGTATTAAATTTCAAGGGAAAATAAAAGCAACGAAGGTAAATACTGCAAATGCAGATTTGCTTGGTCTACTTTGAAACATTTTTATTCATTTACAGATAGACTCCGGGTGGGGTTGGGCGTCTCCGCCCTTACGTCTCCAATTAGCCTCGCATTTGCGGGGCACTTGTAGAATGGGTGAAATGGCTTTGGGGGATAGACCCCCATCTCCAGCCAGATTATCCCATACATCAGACAAACATCCAAAAAATACTCTAACAGAATTGAATTTACTAAGAAGGCATAGGGAATTATGTGATGTTGTTCTCAATGTAGGTAGCAGAAAAATTTTTGCACACAGAGTTATTCTAAGTGCATGTAGTCCTTATTTTCGAGCTATGTTTACTGGTGAATTAGCTGAATCTAGACAAACAGAAGTAACTATCAGAGATATTGATGAATTAGCAATGGATTTGCTCATAGATTTCTGCTACACATCCCATATTGTTGTGGAAGAATCCAATGTGCAAATGCTTCTTCCTGCAGCTTGTTTATTGCAACTAACTGAAATTCAGGATATATGTTGTGAATTTTTGAAAAGACAGTTAGATCCTTCGAATTGCTTAGGAATAAGAGCGTTCGCAGATACTCATTCTTGTAGAGAATTACTCAGAATTGCTGATAAGTTTACTCAGCATAATTTCCAAGAAGTCATGGATAGTGAGGAGTTTCTGCTGCTTCCTGTAGGCCAACTTGTAGATATTATATCTAGTGATGAATTAAATGTGAGAACTGAGGAGCAAGTATTTAATGCTGTTATGCTTTGGGTGAAATATAATGTATCTGAACGAAGGCAGCATTTACCTCAAGTATTACAGCATGTCAGATTACCTCTTCTAAGCCCTAAGTTTCTTGTTGGAACTGTTGGCTCTGATCTACTAGTAAGATCAGATGAGTCATGTAGAGATCTTGTAGATGAAGCAAAAAATTACCTTCTACTGCCGCAAGAGAGACCTTTAATGCAAGGACCAAGAACAAGGCCTAGGAAACCAACTAGAAGAGGTGAGGATTCAAGCTGATTATTGAATTTTTTATGTAACAATGAACTGATAAGCATTCCTTGTTTTTGCATTAGAGGAAAATGAAGAATATGAAAAATAGTGCAAAAATACCATTTTGGTTTTTAGGTGAAGTACTTTTTGCCGTTGGAGGATGGTGTAGTGGGGATGCTATAGCATCTGTTGAAAAATTTGATCCACAGACAATGGAATGGAAGATGGTTGCTCCAATGAGCAAAAGAAGATGTGGGGTTGGTGTAGCAGTACTGAATGATCTGTTATATGCTGTTGGAGGACATGACGGCCAAAGTTATTTGAACAGCATTGAAAGGTATGTTCATAAATACCTTGTGTTTATATTTTCATGAAATAAATTTAATTCAAAAACAAAATTTTTTTCACTAGTAGCCAAAATACTACAATATTTTTCTCTCACATTCAGATATGATCCCCAAACTGACCAGTGGTCCTGTGATGTTGCTCCTACAACTTCTTGCAGAACAAGTGTGGGTGTTGCCGTACTTGATAATTTGTTGTATGCAGTCGGTGGACAAGATGGTGTACAATGCTTAAATCATGTTGAAAGGTATTTGAAAATGTGGTGTATTTTCTGGAGGATGGTTCTGTGGAGGATTAAACTCTTATCTGTAATTTCTTTTCAAGGTATGATCCCAAAGAGAACAAATGGACTAAGGTGGCCCCAATGACTACTCGTCGCTTAGGAGTTGCAGTGGCAGTGTTAGGGAATTATTTGTATGCCATTGGTGGATCAGATGGTCAATCTCCTCTGAACACAGTGGAAAGATATGACCCAAGACACAACAAATGGACGCTAGTCAGTCCGATGTCGACAAGGAGGAAACACCTAGGCTGTGCAGTGTTCAACAATTTGATATATGCTGTGGGTGGTAGGGACGATTGCATGGAATTGTCGAGTGCTGAACGATACAATCCTCACACCAATACTTGGAGTCCGATTGTAGCTATGACTTCTAGGCGAAGTGGCGTGAGTATAACTTCATTTTTTTAGGACATTTCTGATTTTAACACAGCAATGGCGGAGCCGGGGGGTTTTTATCTATGAATATGATAGCTTTGAAGGCGAAATTAATTTTGAAAATTACATATCTCATTGATTTTCAGTACGTTGTCGACACCATAGTATTTTTCTCAGCAGAGCTAATGAAAAACATATTTCCATCATTAGGATAACTGTATGCTGAAGTTGTTTATTTTAATTTTCCAACAGGTTGGTTTGGCTGTCGTGAATGGTCAGCTTTATGCTGTCGGTGGTTTTGACGGAACAGCTTATCTCAAAACGATAGAATTTTATGATACCGAACAGAATCAATGGAGGTTGTGTGGATCCATGAATTATAGGAGATTGGGAGGTGGAGTTGGTGTCATGAGAGCGCCACAAACGGAGAACAGAGTCTGGTAGTATTTTCTCATTAATTCAGAGCGTATAAAAAGATCACTTTAGCATTTTATGGTCGCGAATTGCAACAATTATTAGTGAAATTCATTCCTTGTTTCATTTAATGATACATACTTCGACTTCACCAATTCTTTTTGCTTCTTAGGAAAGCAATTCTGTACATCTTCATCTTCCATTAATAATTTATTCTCACAAATTCTCAAAGATATATTTGGTATTTTTAGCCATCTATGTAAACTATTTATTTTTAGCTTTATGGTCGTGATACTTTTTTAAGATTGGTTAAAATATTTCTAGATTTGGTTTGCAATATTTCGTTGCATACCCAAGGGCAAAATTTTTTCTAGGAGTTTTAGATAATTCAAAATTTGTTTTATACCAATCACGGATTATATATTGTGTATTGACTGATGGTACATAAGCTTCTAGGTGTTTGTGGGCTGCAAAATTAAATTTTTAGGGTCAATTTTGTTGACTTGGCAATCACCCTCCATTTATATTGGATTGATGAATAACAAAGATATAATATCTATTTATAACTGTAATATTTTCAACAAATGGGCGATATGTTCGAATAATATGAGATATTTAATTTCACCAAAGAATTTATGAAACAAACTTTATACATATATTACAAAATCTATGAAAAAATATTGAAATAAGTGTACCATTGTACATCTCATATTGAAAAGATAATTGAATGTGCAAACCTATTCCTTTATTGGATTGTTAAACCTGTTTTTATTTTATGTTGAAATCTAATTTATAATAAAATATGTATAAATTTGATCTTTCCTTTATATCGACCAACTTTGCATCATCTGATAAGAATGGAAATAATATCAACGAGTCAATATATTTGATCAAAATACTGAAAAAAATTACATATACAAGTTGACATCAATAAAATAGACGAAAAATCTCTGATGCAATATCAAAAAAATATATTTCACTTTTTCTCTTTCAATATACCTCCTGTCTTCTTCTTCATTTGGTCAGTTTTATCTTTGAGTTCCTCAATTTTGTGCAATCCTTGTTCTAATCGATTATCTATCTTTGATTTCAGTTCTTCTTTCTTTGCTATGAGGTCATCCTTTTTCTCCCTCATACTTTTATCGAAGCTTGATTTTTTTTCTTTATACATTTCTTTCAATTTTTCTGAACTAGGAACTGGCTTGATGTAGCCCCACTTTTTCAAGTAATTTATTGCAACTGTTGTTCCACCTAGTGTTACTGTATATCTGGCTGGGGTGGCTATTTTATAGCATGCATAGGCTATGGCCACATATCCCATCTGAGAATTCCTCATAGTATTTATTATTGTCTCATTAACATGCAGTGCTTCCAATAGTCCAATAATATCTACACCACTGCAATAATCATTCAATTATAGAAGTGATAATATTTCTTGTTCTATTACTGAATATCAAAGCACAATAATAATATGTGTTAGTTCATTTAGAACGCAATTGTTTTCATGTCACTTGCAAACTGCAGAATTTAAATTAAAAGAGAAGGATTTGGATTCAATAATTGATTTCATATGAAAACAATTCATATTTTCTTACCTACTGGCCATATAATAGAATCCTCCAAACCAACCAGCTGATGTAACAAGGTGAACTGGTATCAAAACATACCAATATTCTTTATACATCAACTTAAACCTCTGGAAAAGTGACGGTTTTTGGATTTCATCTTTCTTCAATTCATCCTCTTTCTTATCCCCAAAAAATCTTACTTGTTGTGAGAACGGTTCATAATTTGAGAAACTTAATGATTTATCCCTTCTTTGTAAAGGATCGTATGTACTTCTGACAGGAACAATATAAGAACTCAGACACCTGCATTCAGAAATTTTCCGAATCTGTTTTGAATTAAAACGCAAAAGTCTTGAAAGTATAGTTGCCATATTCAAAATATTCGTCCGGTATTATATACTTAATAATAAAAACATTAGTTCTTAACGCTTGAGTAGTCTTGTTTATGCATTCACATATTTCATGGGAAACACTTCAGCAGTACTATTGACGAAGTAATGAAATTGGAGAAAGTCCAATAAAATGTATTTATTGATCAATAATTAAAAATAATCAACTTCTTCGCAGCAAACCGCAGCTGACATTTCAACATTTTCGAATTTCAGGTTATACCACAGAACACTATATAATTCCGTAGAAAAAGAACCGTTTACAAATATTCTTCTGTGTCTGCGGTATTGTTCTGTCAAATACTGTAATTCCTCTCTGGTTCTTTCAAAACAGCTGATTCCGAAAGATCAGAGAACTTCCTGACGAACAAAGATTAAAGAATCTACCCTCTGATAAATGAGGAAAATGGACTAGCAGAGATCTAATTTCCAAAGTACACCACAGCAGGATAATGACAAACCGGATTCTGGTTTGTTAGCCCTCACTCTTCAGTGCCACATAACTCTTACTGCAGTAGCAACCAACTGAAACGGCAGTGGTGTACTTCGGAAATTAAATCTCTGGTAGTCCATCATCCTCATTTATTAAACTATGTCCTAGAGTCGATATCTTCTATTTTATTTATATTTTTTTACTGTTCTCTAATCTTTGCTGACGACCAATGACCGAGAGTCTTTGCACTGACGCGCATGAAGAAATTCCCGTGAGCGGTTGTCGGGGAATTCCCTGAACCAGCCTGAACGTTGGAATCCGCCATGAAGCCAACCAGTATGGTAAACTCGTGATCTGTAGCGCAGTTAATTTCTTGATCGACGATAGATTTTTGTTTGCATCGAGTATAATTCCACTTTTGTAAACCGTTTCACATCAAAAACTTCAGTAATGACCGACAAATACAACCCTTCAACTAAAAACGGGTGTCTAGATACGATATGAAATCAGATCCATATCAGGGGGATTACGGTGTTCGTTCGATAAGATTGTTGAGTTTGTAGCCACAAATTCGTTCACAATGATAACCTTCTTTGTCTTTAGCAAAGTTTAAGTTGAAGACGTTTATGACCAGCGAATTCTTTCACATCTGGACCCCCTTTGAATGTACTGTACCACTCATACGAACGTGTTTTCGTCGTATGCCCTATGTAATATTTTGAGCATTTCTACATGCTTTTAGAATGATTATTTAATAAATTTTAACCCTTAACCGGTGACGTGCGGTCATAGTGACCGCATGCTTATTTTGTTTTATTGCTCCTCATGAACCGCAACTGTTTCACCCCACTCCTACCATCTACTTTCAAGTTGATATGAAATAAGTCTGTTTTGAGACGCTAGAGGGTGTGCGTGCGGTTTTTCGTTTTCTACGGTATTCGAAAATTGAAGAGCGGTCATATTGACCGCACGTCTCCATAAGTGCCGAATATATTTTGCAACATATATGATGAATGAAGGTCCAGGTCCTTCGAAAAAGGTTCGCTTCACGGGCCCCGACTTTGAAGAAACTGTCATTGAAATGGTATGAGGAAGCTGGTGACGAGAACAGTGATATAGACATATAGATAACTGCGATCATGATGAATATGAAGAATCCGATCATAATTCGGACTCCGAGCTTTCCGTACAGAAAATGTTGTAGGCAAGGCCGTAGCCAGGGGGGGGGGTCCGATGGGGTCCGGACCCCCCCCCCCCCCGAAATGATAACGATATTTTATTTCTATTTTTATTATGTTTTTTTTATGGAGATATCCACCAATTTTGTAGTCTGATCATAAAATTGACCTCTGCTAACATCAGATTTTTTATTGCCTCTTCATGTCAAACATATTCGGAAAAACAATTTTATATTTTGGCTCTTGAAAAATATAATTCAGTCAGGCGATTTTATAGTTTTTCATTGTTGTTTGAACTTGTTCGAAAATACATATTATAAAGATTTAATGGTGTTTAATTTTTTCAAATTTTTTCGTATTAATGTCTGAAAAAAGTCACTGCGGTCATATTGACCGCACGTCTCCGGCAGTGTCGATATAATTTCACGTCTCCGCTTAAGGGTTAAGAACCTCCTAACCATAGCAAGTTTTTCATTGAATAGGGCTACACAGCCATTGAGCCAGAGACAAGCTAGTCGCACTGTAAAGTAAAATACAAAAGTACAAAGCACAAGGAATTTAATATACTCAATATAACTATCACAGAATTCGATACTCAATTACATTAGACATCTTAATAGCTAAAAATGTAATAAACTATAACAAACTTCAATTGATAAAGTATAAGCCTTATAATTCCATCAACAAATTTCCACTTTTACTTCACTGAAATCGAAACTATTCAATTGGCTAATTGAAATAGATATTCTAAGTTAAAACCTCAGTTTCCTTTCATTGAATTCTGCCGAAATGTAGAATGTTAATCAAAAGATTGGGAGTCAGTTGTGAATATTATCACTAGCATTTTTCATGGCATATTCGAATTAAAATACATCATCAATTAAGCTGCCTTTTTCTTGAAGAGTCAACATTTACATTATAAGAAAATACTTCTGGATACTAGTTTGCTTCGTCAAAGACGTTGCTAAAAGCTACCTTACAATTGCATTAAAAATAGGAATGTATTAAATGCAGACAGTTCAATTTAATATCTACAGGACCAGCAAAAAGAAAATACTATTTTCAAAAAAACAATCCCCCTTTAGATTTTCAGAAAATCATATCTCAAGTAGAGCCAATTGTTCCTGGGCTGTATGGCAAAAAATTAGGACTGAATACCAGTCAATTTAAAAAAGTTCCTCCTCTCTATCGACCCTATGCTACACAAAACCTCTTGACAATCTAAAAAATTAAGTAATTTTTTTCCCTGAAAATTACTAGTGAAAGGAATACTTTATACAGGGTGGCCATTTGAAAACGAAACAGACGAGATTACAGACGAAATAAATTTTTTCGATAGAAATGCTCGGACAGGTCGATTTCTGTTTCGAGGGGAACAACTTAAGATGTAGGTTACGGACGCATAGCGCTTCAACCCTTGCTACTACAACCCTCACCCCCAATTTTTGAATAGGGAAGATGGGGTGAGTGATACCTCATTTGAAAGGTATTTTTATACTGATTTCAGCACAGTAAAGCCCGCAACGGACGGCGAGCGATATATTATATCTCATATATTACACCAATATCGCTCCTTATGAAAATGCACCAAGCCCCGCGGACGACGCTATAATATATATTCCGATATTACGATATTTTTCCATACTAAAATGACATATGTCAATGCAAAGCTATAATATATATTATATTATCGCTCGCCGTCCGTTGCGGGCTTAATTGTTTTTTCATTTTATGCATTAGTTCTCGAAATATTCTTAACTAAGTATTTGAAAATGAAGTGGTGTTTTCATGGCACTTGTAGTGTTTTTTTTGTGAAAAATCGACATCTTGATTAAAGATTTTTATGTCAGTGGATTGGAGGAAGGAAGCCACAGTCATGGTTGTTTTGAAGCTCAAAATGTCGATTTTTCACAAAAAAACACTAGAAGTGCCATGAAAACACCACTTCATTTTCAAATACTTAGTAAAGAAATTTCGAGAACTAATGCATAAAATGAAAAAACAATTACTGTGCTGAAATCAGTATAAAAATACCTTTCAAATGAGTTATCACTCACCCCATCTTCCCTATTCAAAAATTGGGGGTGAGGGTTGTAGTAGCAAGGTTTGAAGCGCTATGCGTCCGTAACCTACGTCTTAAGTTGTCCCCCTCGAAACAGAAATCGACCTGTCCGAGCATTTCTATCGAAAAATTTTATTTCGTCTGTAATCTCGTCTGTTTCGTTTTCAAATGGTCACCCTGTATATGAATATTGTACATAATTCATACTACAATTCCATTATAAATAATCACTTTATCATTTTGAAGTACACTAGTCTTCTGTCCTAATAAACTAAAATTGTAGATAACATATATTTGAAAATAAAAATACACAGAAGCTTTACCAATGAAAAGTGAAATTCATCAAAAGTACATGATAATTTCAACATCATTAATATGGCAAGGTTTAAGTCAGTGTTGATAAATAAAGAAAAATAATTATGCTTTCATAATTGACATCAATAAGTAGCATTTTACCATTGCACTGGCCATGATAGTTTTTCTTGCAAAAACTGCTAAAATTATATTATTTGAATTTCCATCAAACATTCCATGAAGACCTATTGCACATAATAAGTGAAAGATTCTTTGATAGATGCATAGAATACCTGGTGTTGGCACTGATTAGATTTTGTTTAAGACTTTCTTGTCGATCGAAAATCTGTGATGGGGTCCTACTTTTCATTTCTTCCAAAAGGGGTCGCGATATTTTCCACTACCGCAATAGCGCCACGACCGTGAAATATTGCGGATTATTCCGGAAGTAGGACCCGATCAACAATCTAGAGTGCCGTTTTGATCTACAATTTTTGGTCACCTTTTTTAGTTAGGAGTCGTTACACCAGGGTTTCTATGCATCTATATTCTCTGATAAGAAGTGGCAGAATGTAAAACCATGAAATTATTACTTCAAAAGTTAAAATTGAGGATTCACCTCATTATTCGAACATTCATGTTGATATTCAAGTTCCATTGAAAAACTGTGAACAGTTTCCTTCTGTTTTCAAGTAAAACTCCTAGGTTCCTTTGAATATTGCGTCAACTGTATAAATTCATAAGGATACAGATTTAGTGTAATAATAAAAGATAGTATCTCTAATGCTTGATGACTGCCGGAAAGTTGAGATTCCATGCATGTCTCAAGTTTGGCTTGGATTTTATAGTTGAAATAATTTAATCACGAAATTCAAGATTTATGCCTGTCTTTCAGTACTTTCAAAAACTTACATTGTCATGGTTTTCTACTTGAGCAAATAGGTTTATCTGTAAAGAATCCTAAACAACCTTGATTAGGAATCAATCATAGATTGCAAAATTTGATATTACATCAGCTAGGGTTCCATTTAACCACCCATTTTATAATGAAAATGTTTAAAAAATCATGATTATCATACCAAGATCTTGGAACATGCTCACATAAACAGATCATTGATAACCATTGTCGCTATAAACTACATTTAAAATGAAGTTTATACCAGGAATAACACATAAATATATAATATTTGGAAATCATGGTAAAAAATTATATGAGGTAAACCTACTATTAACAAAGAATTTCTCCAAATAAAACATTTGGAGGTAAAAATCCTCAGTGCAATGTTTAACCGGTGTATTGATATGAAGCTGAGACAGGTTGGAGCTGTCTTGGTGTTGGAGTATGTTGAAGTGTTCTAACATGACAATTCCTACACAATAATCGCTCCCCAAGAGGATAGCATCTCTTATCTGGCTCATCTGTTAATTGCATACCGCATTCTTCGCAAACATAACAATCAACGTGAAAATCTTTATCCATTGAAACAACCCGTACGGTTTCTTCTGTTCCTTCCACTGGTGTAATACCTGAGTAAATACCATACCCACATTATATAAGATTTTGATTTTTTTCAAAAAAAGTTGGTCAAACTACTTCAATATGACAGAAGATTTCAACGAAATAAATCAAATACACATACTCTATTGGCAACTAAGTAGTGATAAAGGAAATGATAGAAATCCTAAGTTGTAGAATACATAATGGAACTTGTTCAAAACACTATAGAAAAAAAATCAAAAGGACAAGATGATATTACATGCCTTCATCATGTGATCTGGAGTTCCGTGAAATTAAAGGGATTCATTCGGGGTTCCTCACCCTCAAAAGTTTGGGAACCCCTAGGGGGATGTGGTCTGAGGTTAAAAGATAGCAGTTGATCATAGAAAAGATAAGAATTACTCACCCTTTCCACAAGCTGCACATTTTGGAGCAAACATCCGATGGTAATCATTTACACAGTAAATTTTATTATCAACATCAACAGTGAACGGAACACCATCTAAGCACTCATTACAGATGCAACACCTGAAGCAACCAGGGTGATAGGATTTCCCCATTGCTTGAAGAATCTGATCGAATAAATGTGCTGATTAGTTCAATTATACTTGCATGTTTGAAACAAGGTAAAATAATTTCAATGTAGAGAATTCGGAAAATTTTGTTAGATGCACCCAAAAAGTAACGAGATTATCATGGGTTGGAAGATGTACATAAAGTTAGCCAAACAACTTTCGCGAATCAAACTCGGAATAGCTCAAAATTTTGCCGTTATTTATCCGTAATTTATCCGTGGAAAAATAAATTTTGCCGCTCTCATATTTAAAAAGATATGGGGTGTGTCGCTAAGTTGATATCAAGTTGGCGAAACAACTTTTCAAAAAATGGTTTCAGCACAAAACAAAAAAGCTCATCTTTTTCAGTGATTTATCCGTAATTTATCCGTGAAAAAATAAATTTTGCCGCTCTCATATTTAAAAAGATATGGGGTGTGTCGCTAACTTGATATCAAGTTGGCGAAACAACTTTTCGAAAAATGGTTTCAGCACGAAACGAAATAGCTCATCTTTTTAAGTGATTTATCCGTAAATCATCCGTGAAAAAAGAAAATTTGTATCAATCAAGGTTTTGAAGAAAAATGACAAAATCTGATTGATCGATCAGCAGCTGACGGAACATGATTTATGCATTTTTCTCGAAAACTACGCAAGCAATATTGTTGATATTTGAAAAGAAGATGTAGCTTTTCATCTTTGATTTATCCGTGAAGGAAAAAATTTTGCCGCTCTCGTTTTTAAAAAAATATCACGTGCGCTGGTATGTGTACATCAAATTACATGGTGACATATTGAAGAAATGATTTCAGCAATCAACAATTTCTTTTAATGATTTATCCGCAAATTATCCGTGCAGAAAAAAACATCGCCACTCTCATTTAAAAAAATATTAGATGTTTCGTTGACTTGATATCAATTGAGCGAAACATCCGATATTTTTTAAAATACAAGAGTGGCGATGTTTTTTTCTTCACGGATAATTTACGGATAAATCATTAAAAAAAAATAAATTATCTGTTGATTGCTGAAATCATTTTTTCAATATGTCACCTGGTAATTTGATGTACAATAGATGCATAGAACACCTGGTGTAACGACTCCCTACTAAAAATCGTGACCAAAATTTGTAGATCAAAACGGCATCCTAGATTTCAGATTTTGGACTAGTTCCGGAATAAATCCGCAATATTTATCGGTCGTGGCGCTACTGCGGCAACGACAAAAAACGCGACCCCTTTCGGGAGAAATGAAAAGCTGTACAAAATATCACGTTTTCGATCGACAAGAAAGTCTTAAACAAAATCTAATCAGTGCCAACACCAGGTATTTCTATGCATCTATGATGTACACATACCAGCGCACGTGATATTTTTTTAAAAACGAGAGCGGCAAAATTTTTTTCTTCACGGATAAATCAAAGATGAAAAGCTACATCTTCTTTTCAAATATCAACAATATTGCTTGCGTAGTTTTCGAGAAAAATGCATAGATCATGTTCCGTCGGTTGCTGATCGATCAATCAGATTCTGTCATTTTTCTTTGAAACCTTGATTGATACAAATTTTCTTTTTTCACGGATAATTTACGAATAAATCACTTAAAAAGATGAGCTATTTTGTTTCGTGCTGAAACCATTTTTCGAAAAGTTGTTTTGTCAAATTGATATAAAGTTAGCGAAACACCCAATATTTTTTTTAAATACAAGAGTGGCGATGTTTTTTTCTTCACGGATAATTTGCGGATAAATCATTAAAAGAAATTGCATTAACTGTTGATTGCTGAAATCATTTCTTCAATATGTCACCATGTAATTTGATGTACACATACCAGCGCACGTGATATTTTTTTAAAAACGAGAGCGGCAAAATTTTTTTCTCCACGGATAAATCAAAGATGAAAAGCTACATCTTCTTTTCAAATATCAACAATATTGCTTGCGTAGTTTTCGAGAAAAATGCATAAATCATGTTCCGTCGGCTGCTGATCGATCAATCAGATTTTGTCATTTTTCTTCAAAACCTTGATTGATACATATTTTCTTTTTTCACGGATAATTTACGGATAAATCACTTAAAAAGATGAGCTATTTTGTTTCGTGCTGAAACCATTTTTCGAAAAGTTGTTTCGCCAACTTGATATCAAGTTAGCGACACACCCCATATCTTTTTAAATATGAGAGCGGCAAAATTTATTTTTTCACGGATAAATTACGGATAAATAACGGCAAAATTTTGAGCTATTCCGAGTTTGATTCGCGAAAGTTGTTTTGCTAACTTTAAGTACATGGTTGGAAGCCTGTACAAATTTCGGAGTTGCAAAATAAACTTCTGAATTTTTGTCTACGGAAAAATCGTTGTTTCCTGGACTAAGGATCCAAGAGATGAAGACACAACTTCTCAAGGAACTGAATGCATGAACAATCAATTCATTCTAAATGTGGAATATGATACACAAATATATATCTTTGTGGATATAAGGAATGGAAATAGATAAAAAAAAATCTGAAGAAAAAAGGAAATTCTCGTTAACTTTAAGTTTCTAGAGTTGAAAAAGTTCATAGGGCGCTCATTTTGAGAAAATAAATAAAAGAGCAAGCAAACAAAAATTATTCATATTTTGACTAACCATTTCCATTATCAAGTGGCCACAAATGGCACATTTTTCTGCAGTTTGCTGAAATCCTGAATACTGCAAAAATTTTGGATCGTTAGTCATATTTTCTTCCTCGTTTACCTCACCAAAGCTTACCAGGTAATCTTCTTCACAGTAAACTCGACCATGAACATTATAAAAGGCTTTGCCCCTAAGGGCTCTGCCGCAAGAGCAACATATGAAACAGTTGGTATGATAAAGATTACCCATTGCTTGGCATGCTTGGCCTGCCCCTGTCACTTTGTCTCCACAGGTGTGACATATCCCTGAAAAAATTTCTCATTGAATATATTTTCATCATTAATAACCCAAAAAAAAACATTAGTAGTGAATCATAAAAACCAGCATGCAAGTTTTTTTTTTAATTTCAAACTTAGGTTAGTACTGAAAGTTTTGTTACCATTTTTCATCAGTTGGGGAAACTAGATAGTGGTTAATATCACAAGAGAAAAAGCTTGTTGAAATATATATCTCCAAGCTTGCTTTGCACAGTTCAGACTAAAAACTATTGCAACATTTTCACGAGTCAATAATCAGTTAGTATTCATAATTTTCCAAAAGTGAATCAACTAAACTGCTTACCAAAGTATTCTCCTTCCTCTTCATGTTTTTCCATTTCTTCTTCTATCTGTCTTGTCATTTCTTCAATTTTTCTTTGTGCATCAGTAGGACCTCTAGGCCTTGGTGGGGTAACACTGTATGGAAGAAGAGTTTTGCCACTTATTTTCAGTTTTCCAGTCATTGTGCTGCTATTGCTAGGTGTTGGACTTGGAGCAGGGCTTGCACGTGGTTTGTCTTCTAATGGTTTGGAGATAGATGGTTTTTTTGGAGCTGGTTTTGGTGTTGGAGTAAGTGCAATACCAGTTGCTGGAGATCTATCATATGTTTTGGCTGATGAAGTTTGGAATGGAGTATTTGTGCTTAGAGTATGGGATATATTACCACTTCCTGTCATACAAACATAATCCCCACTATTGATTTCTTCTAATTCAACTGGGGTGAATCTAGGTCTCTAAACGTATAACACAAAATTATTTAAAAATATGTTACCATTTTTCAATGTATTTACCTGATTATTTATTGGAACCTGTGGTCCTGGTGTAGCTCCTAATGTATTTTTTGTATATGAATGGAGATTTTCATACAGAGGTGGTGCTTCACCATCTCTTGGTAATGTTCCTCTATTTCCTGTAGCCACTTGTTGCAATGATCCCCTGTTTACAGTAGCCACTTGAGGTCTTGCTTTGTGGTAAGCATCATTAATATTAGGGCTTTGTTGATAATATATTGGACTTCCACGAGATCCATAATATTCCACATTTTCATAAACCCCTGACGATTGTTTGTTGCCAACTTCTTCACTGGAATGCACAGTAGCGTTCATTGCTCTTGTGGGACTTGATATTATAGGAACTTGTGGTTGTGGTTTTCCACACTGCACATAAACATCATTTTCCTCTGGCAATTTATGAGGATTAACCAATGTTTCCAACTGCTTGGGAGTGGCAAATTTCGAACTTGCTATTATATTACTTCTTTCATACATAGCATAATCTGTAGATGAATTTTCACCATAGTCTCTTGTAAATCTTTCGAATGTCCCTACTGATTTCTGTTTTTGATGGAATGGGGTTCCTTGCTCAGGGTTTTGTGGCCGATTATTATATCTAGGATCTGAATCTCCTTGGTCGGAAACGTTCATATACTGTAGTTTATGATCTAAGGAATCCATTTAAACCGAGAAAAGCACTACAAACATAGATAAAAATAGCAGAGGGTCTTTAAGAATAATCTGAAAATTTTGGAAAATTCTTGTTTCGTGTAGTGGTCAAATGTCACAAATCAAAATGCCAGAACCAAAACGGATTTGACAGGTTCAGATTCTGCCGGAGTGAACTGAGCATAGAAATAAGATGGAATGGATTCTATGGTTCTATGATGAACATGTTCAACAGTTAAAAAATAACGGGTATTCTATGCATCTTGAGCAAGGGTCACGCATTGACAGAACAACTAAAACCTGAAGTCCTGATAACTTTCCCCTGTTTTGATATTTTTGACAATGGCCGTGTATTTTATCCCATAACATTTTCCATTACGTTGAACGTTGAATTCCTGAATACTCAAATTCGTAAATACAAAGAGTAATTTAATTACTTCTCGAATAGCATTTTGAAGCGTAGAAATATTTACACTTTGCATGGCAGACATGTTATGTTGATATCCATATATTGAGTGATATTGATGTTGAAGATGTATTCTGTGTGAAATCAATCATATTATGAAAGACGTTAAATAATTGATTGAAATAGTGTACTATTTTCCAAATAAATTATGATATATTGAACAGCGCAGGGAACTAAGCGTGAAATATTATTCTTCCAAAATGTCTGCAATGAAGAGTGGAGCCATGGGAAAAAAAGAAGGCAAGATGAGAATTCGTGCGTTTCCAGTGAGTAAAGTAATACCTTCTTTCTACCCACAGTGTTTATTATTTTGTATGTAATCGTTTGCATGTACAATCCTAGTATCTATTTGAAACCTATTTTTATTGTTTAGTGTATCTATGGTTTCGTTGAATATGAATATTGATACATTCACATTATTCAATCAATTTATGTATTCACAGACTTTTCATTAACGAACTCTCCTTAATTCAAAGGAATTTATCACAAAAACAAAAATTGTCATTTGTCATTTAGGCCATAATAGTCAAATTTTATGTTACATCTTTAAGCTTAATTTTACATTTGAAGCATCAGAATATTGAACTGAATAACATTCCATGCAACTCTTATTTCAATATTCATAAGATGAACGGTTCATCAGATACATCAAAAAGTTTTGAACAAGCTGGAGATTTGATCAGAAATGTGAAAAATCTGTATATAGATGTTCATTCGTAATTATTTCCATTTTTCACAGATGACAATGGACGAGAAATATGTGGAGAGTATATGGGCATTATTAAAAAATGCTATCCAAGAAATCCAGAAGAAAAACAATTCTGGGTTGAGTTTTGAAGAATTATACCGCAATGCCTATACAATGGTATTACATAAACATGGGGAGAGATTATATACAGGCTTGAAAGAAGTTGTTACTCAGCATTTGGAAACTAAGGTGAGTTTATCAATTATTAGTATGGCTTATATCGTTCCTAATATTAACACTGGAGGAGGTTTTTCAGTCACAAGGAACACTACTAAACAAACAGCAACGTTTCGAGAATTATATTCTCTTCTTCAGGCTAAAAAATTATAATTATAAATAGACAGTTATAAACTACTTTAAGATTTTGAATTATGTTTCCTTACCATTATTTTATAATCAATTGTTGATGTCTTATTTATATGACAATATATCTCAGATCATAAGATATAATTCCTAGTGCAGAGAGGTCAAAATTTTATTCACTTGGTGGCAGCTCTGAAACTAAAGTACAAAAAAAAACGATGTTGTTGTCTAATTCATTTTTTATAATTGTGAAAACTTATTGTTTCTGCGACTCCTCATTTTTAAATTTCATGGTGAAATTGGAAAATCAGGCCATTTTTTTTCTGTATTTTGAGATGGGAATGGTATGATTCCATTTTATAGACGATCTCTTCAATGAAATAAAAAATGCAATTCTACATACAAACTGATTGATTGAGTGTTCAAAAGTTCATGACTTCACATCTGGGCTTTTAGTCCCCAATTTTTTCCATCATCAATATCTTTCAAACAAAATGAACCTGACCTTGAATTTTTTTGTATTTGGCAATAATTGTGTATTTAATTCCTTCAACGAAATTTATTCTTTGTCAGAATACTTCATGAATCTTACTGAATATCTTATTTTTTATTGATGTTATGAAAAATATTTTGAAGTATGTGCAAAGATGATACGCCACCCTATAACCTTATGTGTGAAGTTAACCCCAAGATAGATGCATAGAATACCTGGTGTAACGACTCCTTACAAAAAATCGTCACCAAAATTTGTAGATCAAAACGGCATTCTAGATTTCAACTTAGATGATAACTGTCATGTGTAGGTTTTGGGATAGATGCATAGAATACCTGGTGTATCGACTCCTTACTAAAAATCGTGACCAAAATTTGTAGATCTAAACAGCATCCTAGATTTCAGATTTTGGTCTAGTTCCAGAATAAATCCTCAATATTTATCGGTCGTGGCGCTACTGCGGCAAAGACAAATAACGCGACCCCTTTCGGGAGAAATGAGAAGCCGCACAAAATATCAGATTTTCGATCGACAAGAAAGTCTTAAACAAAATCTAATCAGTGCCAACACCAGGTATTTCTATGCATCTATGTTTTGGGTTTTTCATAAAACTAGGTGTCAAAACAAGTAGTTGTTTCTTGGGAATTCATGATTTTCAAAAGCATTTTTTTAGACATATTTCGGGAATTTTGCGTTTAAGAGACCCATTTTGACATACAAGGGCAGATTATAATGGTCATTATATGACCATACACCGAAAGGTATGCCAAACAGAAATTTGTTTCACTCTGTCCCTATTGCCATTTAAGATTCTTGGGGCAATTGCCATCCTGCTTTGGGTAATGACTATGTACGAATTTGAATTCAAAAGATGTCTCCCTCCAAATAAAAATTGACCTCTCCCTGTGTTTTACGGAAAAAGTAATACTTGGTGAAATTTTTGTCTGGATCGAAATGGTTTATTTTAACAAGTTTTATCTCCTGAAGAAAAAGTCTGACCTATGAGAACATTCTGTATATTAAATCATCATCCATATTGTCACCAAAAAAAATTTCAGTTATTCAAATCCAATGAAAGAAATTTCAAACAAAAAATATTGAGTGTAAACCTGAAAAGAAGCAGCCAAGTTATCCTTTCTAGAAGATGAAAAATACGATTTTTTTTTCAGGTCCGAGAGGATGTTTTGAGATCATTGCACAATAGTTTCCTAATGACTTTGAATCAAGCTTGGAATGATCACCAAACATCCATGGTGATGATCAGAGATATCCTCATGTATATGGATAGGGTATATGTTCAACAGAATGACGTTGACAATGTTTACAATTTAGGTCTTATTATATTCAGAGACCAGGTAATTTTCGTAAATAAATTATAATCACAGAGTGTAAGCATCATTCTTTCTCCAGGTTGTACGATACGGATGCATTAGAGATCATCTCAGGGAAACACTACTTGATATGGTTATTAGGGAGAG
Organism: Adalia decempunctata; assembly: GCA_951802165.1. NCBI lineage: Eukaryota > Metazoa > Arthropoda > Insecta > Coleoptera > Coccinellidae > Adalia > Adalia decempunctata. Next base: position 21,718,008 of record OX637696.1, on the reverse strand, counting down.
AAAAGGTGAAAAGGTGGACCGTATTTCCATCAAGAATGCATGTCAGATGCTTATGGTGCTTGGCATCAATTCCAGATCTGTATATGAAGAAGACTTTGAGAGACCCTTCCTGCAACAATCAGCAGAATTCTATAAAGTTAGACTATCTTGTTTTTGTAGAAGTCAGTTCATTTTGAATTAAAACACTCCTTCAATTCTAGGTTGAAAGTCAAAAGTTCTTAGCAGAAAACAGTGCATCAGTTTACATAAAGAAGGTAGAAACTAGAATAAATGAAGAATCTGATCGAGCGAAACATTATTTGGACGAATCTACTGAACCCAGAATTGTTGAAGTAGTAGAAGAGGAATTGATAAAGAAACACATGAAGACAATAGTTGAGGTAAGTTTCGTCGTTCTTGATCTGCCATTTCTATATATCTTACAATGCATACAAAAATGATTGCAGATGGAAAACTCTGGAGTGGTTCATATGTTGAAAAATCAGAAAACAGAAGACCTTGCATGTATGTATAAACTTTTTGGGCGTGTGTTGGAAGGGTTAAAGACCATGTCGGACTGTGTCAGCCAGTATTTGAAGGAACAGGGTAAAGCACTCGTTCAGGAGGATGATCATAATTCTTCTACAAATGCAATTACATTTGTCCAGTCACTTTTGGATCTCAAAGACCGCTTTGATCACTTTTTGAAAAACTCCTTCAGTAATGATAAGATATTCAAGCAAATGATAGCCTCAGATTTTGAGTACTTCCTCAACTTGAACCCAAAATCGCCAGAATATTTATCTTTATTCATTGATGATAAATTGAAGAAGGGAGTCAAAGGGGTAAGTTCAGATATATTCTTATACTGGTAGTTTGAGAGTAAAATCAAAAGCATGCTTTATTTTGAATATTTAATCTTTTTTCCTTCTTATTCTTGCTTTTATTTGGTTGACCTTGTTGCAGAAAAGCTGACTGATGGAATAGAACATATTTTGAAAATCTTCTTTAAATTGGAACAATTTTTTTTTCAGATGACAGAACAAGAGATAGAAACAGTGCTTGATAAATCTATGGTTCTGTTCAGATTCCTCCAAGAAAAAGATGTTTTCGAGCGATACTACAAGCAACATCTTGCCAAAAGGCTGCTCTTGAACAAATCAGTCAGTGATGATTGGGAGAAAAACATGATCTCAAAACTTAAGGTGAGTGTTTGCATGTGGGTTTTGCTTATTTCACAGGTATCTTTCTTAGGGAGGAAGAGAAAAATCGAATTTTATCAAGGAAATGGTAAACAATAGAATTCTCATGTTGGAAGTCAATAATGATATGCTGTGTTTATAACTAGAGTTATGGATTAAGACCTACTCTCTGTATAATATTATGAATAAATCTCATTATGTATCAAGTCTATAGGTACACTCGTCAATAGATATGAGGATTTGTTGGTTTAATTTTTTTTAATTGTCCAGTGAACGCCAAAATTGTAAAGGAAATACAATGAATCGCGTAGTCTGAATTATTATCATAATGATAGATCAAACCTAAGTTTCTTGTACAAATTTTGAAAACTCAATGAAAAAATTGTTCCATACAAAATAAAAGCCGAAATTATATTCTTTAGAAAACGTTTTTCTTAAATATGGAGCATAAAACTTGGAAGTTGAAAGCATAGACAATTCAGCGTTTTTCAAGTGGATGCACATTGTCTAGTGGACCAATAAAATAATCAAAACCATCGGCGCGATGCGATAACTAATAAATGACACACTCAATGCCATAAGAACAGCATCAAAACTCTAGGGAGCTTAAAGCCCCCACTCTCCTATGCCATTAAATTAGGTCAGTCATTTATTCGCTGTCGCATCGCAACTATGGTTTTGATTATTTTAATGCTCCACTAGACAATATTCATCCATTCGTTTAATGCTGAATTGGATATGTTTCCAACTTATTCTTCCAAACCTGTATATGGGGTATCTTTTTCCCTATCTTTTTTTTAAATCACCATTGACAACCTATGTCAACAAATATATATCAATATAAAGAATATATCCAAATCTAGAAGATCAAAATAATAATTTATCTTGAAAAGTTACTGCATTTACCAATTGTAACGTTCGTTTTTTGACAAAATTTGATTCTATTTTGTAAACAAACTTTTCAGGGTAAACTATTAGTTTGCCCGTTTATGCTTGGGTAGATTTTCTAGATTTACTGTTGACTGAGGTTGTGTAAGGTGATTTTCCCAAAAGAAAAGATACTAGATATTTCCTCCACAAAAAATTACTTTTGAACATTATATTGCGGTTTTTCTAATCAACAAATTGATTGATTACCATCATCAAAAAAAAATTAATAGACCATAAAAAAAAAGGTATGAACCTCCTCCATTGTAATGATGTTTAAACAATTTATACCTGGTGATATCAATTGAGAACCCCATTTTCAAAATGCCCCTAACAAAGAAATCATGAATTTTGGATACTGAAGGACTACATTGATTCCTGTACAGCTGGGGTAACAGATAATCAATTTCCAGGACTGTACTCCATTTAAAGATATTTTCTTAGATTGGATAAATAACACGCTGTATACGGAATAGGAGAAAATCTGGTATGGGAGTTCTAACTACACTACAATATCCTCAGAATCTTGATATGCCCTGATATTTTATGACTCCATATTGTAGTGTAGTTAGAATTTCTATATCAGGTTTTCTCCTGTTTCATATACAGGGTGATATTTATAATTTCTGGACATATTATTGCTATAATAATATCCTCCTATCAAAAAAATTTCCTGAATTCGTGATAATTCGTTTGTCAAATGGGATATTTTGAAACTCAGCACAATTGGAAATCACCCTGTATAATTCAAAACAACAGTTGAAGATTGCTCTCAGGTTATTTTTGAAACAGGCTAAGTGTACTCTATATTTGCATTCGCCCCATATATACTTTTGCAGGTATTGAAATACTAAATTAAACTGTAAGAGCATGAATTTAAGGCTCACTTTCATTGCTGTTAATATTATTTCGAGCAAAAATGGAAACAGAGAACATTTTGTGTGGAAGTAGATTGTCTTTTTCAGGAAACTTAATTTTTCACTTATTCTTTTAATTGTACAGTGCAGAATATTGTTCAATAATTCTTTTCTGTTTGCTCCAGACGGAATGCGGTTGCCAGTTCACTTCTAAATTGGAGGGAATGTTCAAGGATATGACTGTTTCTAACACCATTATGGACGAATTCAAAGAACACATTGCTAAATCTGAGGTAACGGGTTAAATCAAAGATTTCATTAGAACTTTTTTCGAATTTAACTGACCTCTTTTGATTCTAGACGAGTTTATGTGGCGTTGACTTGTTCATGCGTGTATTGACGACTGGATTTTGGCCAACTCAGAGCGCCACCCCGAAGTGTCACATTCCACCTGTTCCTCTGGCTGCTTTTGAAAGTTTCCGAAGGTAAGTTAATGCACAGTTTTCCATTTTATATATAGGTTTTTCTTTAACGGAAGGTCTAAATAAGCCATATCACCAAAAATCGCCTATATACAGCTCTCAAGTTGACAAAGTTTAAAAGTTGTACAGTTTGTTTTCAATGTCGAGTCTTTTTTTCAACAGGAAGTAATGCTGACATTGATCGCGTCGCTACGCTTTTTACTGGCGGGAAACAGGTCCGGATTTCCTAATTCATTGAATAGAACTTTAAGTATAATTTTGCCATCTTATATATGTAGGCGATTTCAGAGGGAACAGCTTATTTCAGTGAGTTCTGCTCTCCTGAGATATTCATGCACCAATTCAATGAATATTAGCTGATATTTCATATCTCACATTTATACAAATACTTCACTCCTTAGAGGAATCTGAATACCATTTGTCTATTCCAGGTTTTATTTAGGAAAACATAGTGGTCGTCAACTCACCCTACAACCTCAATTGGGTAACGCAGATCTCAATGCAGTTTTTTATGGACCTAAAAAAGATGAAATGGACAAAGAAGGAGCTTGTTCTTCATCTACAAGTCTTGTTTCGAACCGTTCATGTGGTCCAAGAAAACACATCATACAAGTATCAACTTATCAAATGGTTGTGCTAATGCTTTTTAATAACCATGATAAACTAACCTATGAAGAAATTCTAAATGAAAGTGACATCCCGGAAAGGGACCTGATTAGAGCACTACAGAGTCTTGCTATGGGTAAAGCTTCTCAAAGGATATTAATCAAAAACCCAAAAACAAAGGAAATTGAATCAAGTCACGAGTTTTATGTGAATGATTCCTTCAGTTCCAAACTACATAGGGTGAAAATTCAAACAGTAGCTGCTAAAGGGGAAAGTGAACCTGAAAGACGAGAAACAAGAAATAAGGTGGACGAAGATAGGAAGCATGAAATTGAAGCAGCTATAGTTAGAATAATGAAATCGAGAAAAAGAATGGCACACAACATATTGGTCACTGAAGTGACTGAGCAATTAAAGAGTCGATTCTTGCCCTCTCCTGTTATAATAAAGAAAAGAATAGAAGGACTTATTGAAAGAGAATATCTTGCTCGTACTCCAGAAGATCGAAAAGTTTACACTTACGTTGCATGAACAGTTTTTGGTAATCAATTAAGTGAACTTTTTGTGGGTCTGATATTGCGGTGTGACCGCCTAAGGATTGTGCAAATTATACCGCTTTAGTGATCTGTCATACCCATATAGCTAATTCATATTGAAATCTAATATAATTAAATTATTCAGAAATAATTGTTCTTATCTTTTCATTCATTAGCATGTTTTCTGCATTTTTCTTCCAGTTATATTGAATTTTTCTGGATTTTGAGATTTAAATTGTTCAATTATGTAAATATTGAATCTTTTTTTTTCAATATGTATATTTTCAAATTAAAATATTTCCGATGGTACAATGAATCGTTAGTTTCATCCTTCGCTGAAAAATAAATATGTTTACAATAATCATTCTTTGTTTTCACAACCTTGCTGAATTCATTTTATTCTTCAGCTCGTTTGCTTAGCTTAATTTCCCTGTAATAATTTTATGAGACCTTTGACAATTTTTCATTACTATATTTTTCATTTCACAGGTTTTGAATCTACTAAAATAATCAAATTTTGAAATATTGTCATAATTCCAAACTATTATTATTATCAAGCAACAATTAAGGAAAGACATGTCAACACATTGCTAGGTTTTCAAATGATCCTCATAATATTTAATTTTAATTACACACATACAAGACATATTTCATTTGTTTGGCATCAAATATAATCTCTTAAGTTCAACATTCCAAGAAAAAGGTACAAATAATTGAGATTGTCAATTTTGTCCAAATTCAATTTGTTATCTTCGTCTTTCTCCTTTTTGTGTTTTTCTCTTTTCTTTCTTCTCTTCCTTGAGTTGTTTCTGTTTCTCCCTGAAAACAAATCACTTTGATCTTTATAAATGAAGTTTCACACTTCTATAATGCAAAACACACATTACAGAAACAATTCCTTCAGCTCAAACTAATTGTTGACATTCAAACACACTGAACAGAATTGATTTTTAAGGAATATATTTTTTAGTGGTGTTGGTAAATATTGTGAACTATCAAAAATTTACCTGTCTTCCCTGTCTTTATCTTTTTTTTTCTGGCTGTCCAACTTTGCTTGTTCTCTTTTCAATTTCTCAGCCTTAAGCACTGTTTGAGCATTAGTATTCTTTTCCAAGTTTTCTTTTTGATCACCAGGGGCTTGTGAAGCAATATTTTCCTCTTCATCCTCATCACTCATTTGACTATACTGTGATAATATAGCTTCCCGAATTTTTTTCTCTTCTGCAGTATATTCTTTTACTTTAGTGGTAGCTACACATTGGGATTCAAGAAGTTTGGCCAACTTAGTATCCACATCTTCAGACATTTTATTTGGAAGATCCACAACTTTTGAACATAAATTCCATTTCTCAAGTATTTCATTCTTAATTTCATTTAAATTAGCTGCCTGTGAACACATTGAATATTTTTCAAATATAAATGATATTCGATACTCACATTCTGCACAATTTCTGTAAGCAGATCTTGTAGGGCTTCAGATTTTTCTTCTTGTGTTTCATCGCCATCTAAAATACCTATTATATAAGTTCCAAAAACGCTTTCGTCGGTATTTAATTCAGTCAAAGTTTTCGACAACCATGTTCGGAAATCTTCAGACGATGAAGCCATTTCTCATTCTATTTTAAATAATTCGAGAGGAAAAGATTTATTTTGTTTACGATGCGAATAAAATAGGTTAGGTTGGTTTGTCAAATCCGTACATACCTGTCAGAGGCATATCAGTAATCTCTGATATCACAAGCCATGAACCAACAGGGCAACAATGCGTGTGGTAAACTGTAAATTGTCTTTGGTTAGGAGTTCTGTGGTACTTCTTACTTTTTGGTTAATGAGGAGTAGAAAAAATATCATCAATCAAGTATTCATTAATCATTTTCATGTTCTTCGAGTTTGATTCTGGAGATATGAAAAAAGTGTTGTAACTGGGCATTCTCTATTATATACGAGGTCGTCCAATGAATTAGGATTTCATGTGTTGAAAGGGAAAAATCTTAATTGCCATTCAGAACATGCACTCCCTCACATCGAAAATTTTCCAATTTTGTAGAATTAGTTTCGTTCATCAAAGAAAAGTGGATCATTTAAAACCTCATAACATTAATGCAAGAAGTTACGGTAATTATTGAATTATCAAAATTGTCTTCTGAGTGACACTTTAAACATTTCAGCAACTGTGAAAAGATTTTATAGACAAACAAATGTTTTAAACAGTAATGGGAAATATGAAATAATCCTAGATCAAAGAAAATTGAAGACACCAAAAGGAAATATATTTTCTGTTGAATCTGAACCCCTTGCATTAGCAGTAGCTACAGAATGGGACTCACAGAAAGAGAAAATCTTGAGAAGCCAAATGCATATTGTATGTTTTTAAATTTATAGAACTGCTTGTGTAACAAGTAAAAAAACATTGCGAGGCAAATTGGATTTCAATCAAGATAATGATATTAAACATTCCAAAATTAAGAATTTAAGGTTTAATCATCAAGTTTAGAACAAAATTTGAATTGGAAATTATTTTTATTTTCAGACTACGTTATGCAATACTGTGATAGACAATCCGAACAACTATTCAAAATATGATTTAGCCAACTATATTTCAAATTACTTAGATACCGACACAGTACTGTTTCAAACAGAGGTAATATTCTTCATTTGGAATCTGTTTTTGGTATTACTCTATTTCATTTAATAGGATGATGAGGAATTATATAAATTTCAAAAATGTGAGTGGGATCCAATTATAAAATGGTTTAATGAAAGATATGGAACAAATATTGAGAAAACTGTTGTAATGGATGGTCCTAAAGTTTCTCAAGCAGATAAAGAAATTATTAATAGGCATATCATGTCTCACAAGTTTGAGAATGTTTATGGTAAGATTCTGCTAAATTCTTGTAATTTATTGTTATTACTTTTTTTTCTAGGTTTTGTTTATGCAGTAGATACTCTCAAGTCTGTTATACTATCACTAGCTTGTGTTGACCGTTTTTTGAATGTAGAAAAAACCGTCTTATTATCTAGGTTAGAAGAAGAATTTCAATTAGGACATTGGGGTAGAGTTGAATGGGCACATGATTTAAGTCAGCAAGACTTACAGGCAAGATTGGCCGCTGTTGTTCTTTTTATCCATTGTAATAACCAAGCATCTAAAATACAATCGAAACGAATATGAAGATAAAATATATGATGGATAGAAAAGATTGTAGAATTTCTTCATAATCCATGCATTCTGTATGTTTTACAAATGTTGACATTTTAATTATTAGATGTAAACGCAGCACCATTTTAAATATTTGTTCAGAAAAATAGATCATCCACCTAATTCAGGCTGAAAATTATCATCCTTCACCTCAAGAAAAAAGTATAAAATGAAGCAACTCACATTTCATATCATTTATTTAAACTTATAACGGTAATCAAACTGATCTCTTAGATTTAATCATGGCTTCAAAAATCTGCATGAACTGCTTTTGACTTTTTGTGAGCATATATAAACTATCAATTTTGATTCCCGCATTTTCGATTTGCTCCAACCTTTTTTTTGTGGTTTCAACACTATGCACCAAAATTTTCGGAACTCTATATATGTGATGAGCTCCAAATCCTTTACTATGAAGGAAGTTAATTATATCTGATAATGTCCTCAGGCTCTTTGTCGTCAAAGCAGGCATCTTTGAAATCAAATACTTTGCTTGTTCTTCTGTACAATCCAATTTGTTAGAAAGATATTCAGTTAAGGAAGCACTTCCTAAAATTTGTTGGTTATCATGTCTTCTTTTGACATAGCTGAAAATGTTTATGAAACCTTTAGTACATCCAATCTAAACGTAACTGCAGAATAACTACTGATATTAATTGAAAAATAAAGGTAGTTTACTTCTCAATAACCTCCATAGGTGATCTAAGCATCCAAGGTTTAGGAGTTAGAAGTTCAACATCTGCATCTGCTATCATTTTTATTCTATCCCTTAATATATGTTGACTATATCTAAGAATCCAAGGATCCCTTTTTATGTCTTCTAATAAAATTCCAAACTCTAAAACAATGTAAATCATCATATTCAAGTAATATGGTTTGTAAAAACCCCAACCTCTCAAAATCTTCAAGATTTCTTTCATGGTATCTAGACTTCTAGTTAGTAAGAAGTTTCTTTTATATAAGAATTCACAAGTTTCTGTTGGAGACATCTGAAAAATGAATTATCTTTTTTTTTTCATCATATATTTTGTTTGTGATCAATTCATTTTACTTGATGAGTAGGTATAGGTACTACATATTTTTATGGCCTGATAGAAGCTTCAGAAGAAGTTAGCTCATATTACGTACATTAAAAAACTGTGATAAAACAAATATTCGGTCTTCAGAATTTTGGTAAGACACCATTTTTTCCAGAGTAGGCTTGGATAATCCAGCTAAAACTATTGTAACCCTCAATGGAAGATCCAACTTGATCAAAATAGAAATTTTTTGTTTCAGATGTGAAGTCCATAGTAGATGTGGATATTTCATGATTGTTGAACTATTGATGTCATTCTGCATTAAGACTTCATGATTTTCAGCAATGAGCAATGGAGAAGTTTTGATCAATTTTTGATTTTCATTCACAAGTTTCAAAGCATTTCTCATGTGTAAATTGAGGGCATTTTGAATAATCTCCACCGCTTTAGTTTTTTTATCATTTGTTGAATCGATATTTAACTGGTTTGAATTTGCTAAGTCTGTAGTCACATAACAAATATTTCTTTGAATGTTAATGGCATTTCTATTAATCTCTATTCTGCAAAGGAATTTGAGTACACTTCCCATCTTTGAGAATTTATATTCACATACAGTCGACGTCTAATGAAAATGTTTATGCATTTTTATTTATATTGAAAATTGATGTCTTAAAAGGTACAAAAAAAGGTTAAGTGAAGGGTTGGTAGTTAAATTATCTACACAAAAATGTGCCTATTGCCAAAGTAGATCCAAAGAGGGTAGATCAGTTTTTGAGTAGACTATATTAATTTCTCTGTTTTGTGATTCGAACCATAGAAATCAATCACAACTATTTAGCATTTATGTATATATGTTCTGTGCTTTGATCCACAGAACTCACCGGAGATATCATAGATTAGTGACAGGTCTGTGATAAAATCATGGAGGTAAAAAAACAACCCTTTGTCCACGGATACTCAAACATGTACGTATGTGTTTGAGTATCCGTGCCCTTTGTCCCTGAATAAAATAAGCGGCAGTTAAGATGTCTAGACATCTTAGCGGCAGTGAACCAGCCATGAACTTGAACAGCATATGTTCTGTGTTGAACCACTACCTTACTAGAATAGAAGAATACCTTACTAGTAAGGTATTGATTGAACAGTATATATGGTAATATAGCATGATACTTAAACCCATGTTGGTTTTAGCAGGTTTGAGTATCATGGTAAGTCACTGTACCTACGGGGTAGTGTGGATGGCTACTGCATTGAGTACCGCGTTTATAGTCCATGAGAACAACTCAGTTGCCCTTTACAGGATTCAAAAATGCACTTCTTCGCCTTTTTTTTTTTCATATTTTGCATTGTTAACATTCGGTATAAGTTTCCATATTGAAATTTCATATTAAATAGCTATTCGTTGTCCTTTTAAAAAAAAGACTACTTGAAAGTAGACTATGTAACTATGATTTAATATCTGGCAGATTTTTCAGATTTTATTTCTCTGAGATGAAATATAATACAGGATAATAAACAAATGGAAAAGATAATGATACTTACATAGGATCGTCGCATTTCGATATACCAATCGATACGCGAACCTCTTTCAGAATTGAGAGAAAGAGAGATATCGAAACGGTGGAATGTACATACAGATATGGAAAATGTAGTTGGAAACACTGGGGTTTCAGTACAAAATTCGAGCAGTCTTCTAGTCCAGTTGAACAGTGGAAGAATCGAAACCTCAGTGCGATTCGATATCGAATAAGCGGTTGGTCTAGTTTTATGGCAATTTGTAGTGGGGATGCCATGGCGCAACGATCTAGGATGTCGGATCGAATTAGAGGAAGGAATCACTGAATAGTGAATCACTGATTCACTAATCAGTAACACTCCCAACGCGCGAAGCGATGGATGTTATCATGTCCGTTGAAAATGAATACGACAATTTTATTCCACTCTTATCGAAGGAATTAATTTTCCTCAATGAATGACACAATAATAAACGAATTTATTGTCTCCGCAATTGATTGACCACCGAAATACCATTTTATTATTTGAATTTTCTCTTCAACAGTAAACATATTCACGCGGAATCTGATTTATCTTCAAACAGGATGGTCTATCACATTCAAGTTGGGATTGCGACTGAATTCGATCTTCGATCCGCGCAGAGCAGCAGAGAAGTAGAGATCCAGGCATCCCCACTACGATCGAAACTGCTATTAAACTAGACCAGCCGCTTATTCGATATTGAATCGCACTGAGGTTTCGATTCTTCCACTGTTCAACTGGACTAGAAGACTGCTCGAATTTTGTACTGAAACCCCAGTGTTTCCAACTACATTTTCCATATCTGTATATATATAATATGTACTATTTTCGAATAAATATCTTTTCTCTATTTCAGTATCGTAATGAGTTCATTACAGTACTAAAAACAGTGCTGTAATGAATTCATTACAGCATCGTTTTCAGTAACATTTTTCGTATTGTGGTTGTCAGCAATGACTTTCGATCCTTTTAAATTTCAGCAGACGTCAATTTAGAAACGTCAATTTTCGTATTTCGTAACATTCACACCAACTGCCAAGATACAATATGACTAGGACCTATAATTTGAATTTTTTCGTTGAATTTCACAAAATTTGAGTGAAATAGAGAAAATATCGTCTAATACTCGTTGCAGAATGTAATTCCAATACTCATGCGTTCGTATTGGAATAGGAGCCCATTCTGCAACTAGTTTTAGAATATACTATTGTTCTAACCGTTAATCATGGTAATGATAGGAAAAATTCGATTTAAACAAAAATAATATCACGTAATATAAACTGCACTACAGTTCACCTCACGCAGTGTTGCCATGTTGACTCAATTCATGGCATTATAACATGTATGACCTACGAATATTTATGACTATTCGTATTCGTATGTCTAATAAATGTCAAGTTTATGGTGTGGTGATTTCTTTTCAGTCTGGTTAGGAAAGAAAGAGGACTCGTTGCAATTTTGCATTTGAATATAATATTTTCAAACATCATTCAAGGTAGAAACAAACAATCCAATTCTAATCTATTAATTTCTGTCCATAGGAATCAGTGACATATTCGGAGATCTTACCATTATTTTTTTTAACACATCCTCTCTTATGTTGTACCACACCGCATTTCGTTAATTCCGTTAAGATTATAATGAAAGTGCCTACATGAGGAATGATTTGGAATTATTAGAATCAAATGATTGTTTGTTTCTGATCTTGTATGTATCTTTTTAGGCTTAGTTCTTTCTAAATCAAAATGCCATCCGATGCCAAGAAACGTGAGCAGCAACGTAAAAAAGATGCTGCAAAAGCTAGACAAGCTGGAAAAAAAACCGCATCTTCTACGAAATCTGATGAACAGAAGTCGAATTCTGCCACCAATGGGTCTTCTAACCAGACTAATGGAACACCCAAAGAATTAAGCCCAGAAGGTATTTATTATGTGCAGAATATGAATACAATATCTTATTAAATTTTTGGAGTATAACCATTTCTGAATGCTGCGGCATTTGCTGATGGAGATGTTCGTTATTCTAGTTTACAATTGAGAACATTCTATTGAACAGAAAATAATGCACATATTAGTGTGTACATTGCTCCAATTGATATGTTATTCGTTTCATATTTATTTCACATCATTTCATTTCATGATAAGCCGTAAACCACAAGTTTTATAAAATTTATCTAATTTTTCTTAGCTGAATAATGTTTTGACGCAATTTTGCTTGCTAAATAAACATTTGTTGAATTTTCCTTGTCAAAAACTGTTTTGATTTGAAGAATCATCCTGTAGGAGCTTGTTTAACTGTATTATTTTATTGGAGTTATTCCTCAAAATTAAATCAAGACATTAAAATTAATCATAAAAAAAGTATTAATGAAATACCCAGAGAAAAAGAAGGTGGCAGTTCTGTAACAGATCCTTTGGTTTGGACTAAAAACTTGAACTTAATTTTGAATCAAAATTATAACAAGTGTGTTGCTATAAAAAGTATTCTTTTATTGGTAAAATAAAATATACAATTTTGATTGGGTTAATGTTAAATTGTTTTGTAGAAAGGTTTTGTTCAATTCAAATTTATGACTGAATACTGAATCTATGCTAAGTTAGCTTCAACTGAATGTTAGGGAGAAATTTTATGTATTTTGTCTCAAGTTATTAGAGAGACTGATCCATTGAATCTCCACAGGTGTTTGAAAACTTCAATATATGATAATCTTATTGGGTTGGAAATACATTATTTGGATGAATAATTAAAAAAACTATATTTTTGATCATTCATAAGTTGATTTGCAAAAATATAATTATATTTTCGAATAAATTTTGTATCTTGACGAAATGGTTCAAAGTGGTATGGCAATATTATTTGATGATATATTACATTTTCAGAGGCCCTGTGTCTTAAGCTGGAGATGGATGCTAAACTCAATGCAGATGCCAGAGCTTGCACTGGCTCTTTAGCTGTTCATCCCAAGTCAAGGGACATCAAAATAGCAAATTTTTCCATCACATTTCATGGTTGTGAAATGTTGCAAGATGCTCTTCTTGAATTGAATTGTGGCAGACGGTATGGATTGTTGGGATTAAATGGCAGTGGTAAGGAATCTTGCTTCTTAAATGTTCGGCAAAAGGAAAAATGAATGGTTGATCCAGAATATTTTTACCTTATTTACGTAAGATTTATTATTGAGTATTGAAGTATTTTTTCAGGTAAATCCACTATTTTGGCTGTGTTGGGTAACAGGGAAGTACCTATTCCTGATCATATAGATATTTTTCATTTAACTAGGGAAATGCCAGCTTCTGAAAAATCTGCACTACAGTGTGTAATGGAAGTTGACGAAGAGAGAGTTAGATTGGAAAAATTAGCAGAACAACTGGCAGCTTGTGAAGATGATGGTAAGTTTGAAAATCCTTGCATTTCAGGTTGTTGGAAACCTATACTACGGTCATGAAATCATCTTCTGAAATGAACCATATTTTGTAAACTTTCAAAAAAACAAAAATCCTTTTTCTAGAATCTCAGGAACAACTCATGGATGTGTACGAGAGGCTTGATGACATGTCAGCAGACACAGCAGAAGCTAGAGCTGCAAACATACTTCACGGTCTTGGTTTCACAAAAGATATGCAAAACAAAAAGACCAAAGATTTCAGTGGAGGATGGAGAATGAGAATTGCTCTAGCTAGAGCGTTGTATGTAAAGCCTCACCTTCTGTTGCTTGATGAACCTACCAACCATCTGGATCTTGATGCTTGTGTGTGGCTTGAGGAAGAGTTGAAACAGTATAAGAGAATTTTAGTGATAATATCCCATTCTCAAGATTTCTTGAATGGCATCTGTACAAATATTGTGCATATTAACAAGAAAAGATTGAAATACTATACAGGTGAGTCAATGACTATAACATGGTCTATCTCTTTTTTTGAAATGAGGTCTGGAGCGTTTGATCGCTCAGTTATCCATCTTATAGATAAATTTGGATTGAAGATGAAGAATCCAACGGAAAAAAATTTCCAGCCATAAAATAAAATTACGGAAGCTGAACAAAATTTTGCACATAGCTTGTATATGTCATTCTAAATCTAAATGCGAAATTTTAACTTGATTGACACTGTGGTTTTGAAATGATCAGGAAAACATTAATGAACTCTTAGGATATTGGTTTTAGTTACTGTGTTTCTGAACAAACAGAATTGAATTTGACCATTTTTTACTGTTAAAAGTGCTTTATATCACAGCTTAAGCAAGCTAACTTTTTGGCATCGTTTTTGTCCCTGAAATTCATAAAGCTACTTCGGAATATTTAGGTAATTCTTTGCAGGTAATTATGATGCTTTCGTTAAAACTCGCATGGAACTCTTGGAAAATCAAATGAAACAATACAATTGGGAACAGGATCAGATCAGTCATATGAAGAACTACATTGCTAGGTTTGGTCATGGTTCCGCTAAACTTGCTCGTCAGGCTCAGTCCAAAGAAAAAACTCTGGCTAAAATGGTCGCTGGGGGTCTCACCGAAAAAGTTACTGATGATAAAACTGTTACTTTCTATTTTCCAAGTTGTGGAACAATCCCTCCACCTGTCATTATGGTGCAAAATGTCAGTTTTCGATATAACGACGAGACACCATGGATCTATAAGAACTTGGAGTTTGGAATTGACTTGGACACTAGGTTGGCTTTGGTGGGACCTAATGGTGCTGGTAAAAGTACTCTGTTGAAACTGCTTTATGGGGATGTGAGTATTTTTAGTACTTGAATAATTATTTATATCTATTTAACGGTGTGTCTTATGTGGAAGCAAGCAGTTGGGCATATCTATACAGGGTATTTCAAAAAAAGATGATCCCGTCTATAGGATAGGTAGAAAACTGGAGAATAATTGGCAACACCTGTATATCTATATCTACAAGACTAACTTGGGCTAATCAAAGATATGCCAAATCACGCGCTCGCTTCCGCATAAATGTTCAAATTTCAAATCACATGCAATCTTATGCGTTACATTCAATTTACATTTGTTGTGTTATAATATGAGAAGGTCATGTTTTGCGTTGTCTGATCAAACAATCGCTCGTTTGCGTCTTGCAGGTAAGTGTTTTTTGTTACTGTTCTTTAACATTCAGTCGAATGAGTTAACTTTTCGAAATGGAACTCGATAACAGAAGTGAAGATTTCCGTTCAGCTCAAATTCATACCGAAATCGTATTTACTAAGAAAACAAATATGCATTATCATTCATTTATTTATGTATATTTATCACAATATTTCATCGTCATTTATTTTTCGAACCATTTGAAGTTATTTAATTTTCGCCATCAAACATCTTCTGAGTTCCTCCACATTTTCTGTCAATCTCCTGCGGTAGACTTCATCCATTTGCCATACCATTTTGACCAATTCATATCTACTTCCCAGAAAAATTTCTTGTGTTCTCATCTCACATTGCAATAACGGATCTATAATTTCGGGGGGAATGAGAATGATTTGAAAATGAGTTATAGATTGAGCTATAGCAAACTGTTTGTAAAACTTGCAACTTTCATCAAAGTCTTTCCTTGGGAGAATGTTATTTATGTCGATCGAATAATGCTGAAGGTGTTTGGAAAAATTCTCATAATAAAAATTTAACCAGTTGTTCATGTGTTTTTCTCGTGCTTCTGTGGTGGTATTTAAGTAAATAAAGGCCATTATATCTTGGGCTGGAGGTGCATAGCGATATGTTTGGAAATCAATCATCATTACATTCTTCACTTGACCTTCTTCAAATTTAATCATGAAATTTTTAGTCCAAAAGTCCCCATGACACAGAGTGTTTCTCCATTTTTTTGAAGGTTGTGCAAAGAATACTTGCTCGTTACATGCTTCTTCAGCTAATTTTTTGAATGTAAAATAGTCCAGTTCATCATCAAAGTTTATTATTTCAGTAAGAGCTATCATTCCTTTTGCTCCAGAGTTTCTGTGTGACTCAATGACGGTTTCGGAGGAGTAGAAGGCTTCTTTGAGTTCCCTTTCAAAATGGTCTGAAAGCCGGTACTTATATGCAGTTCTTCTTTCAATGAGTTCTTCAAGAATTATGCAGCTGGCATTCAATTTAGCTAAATTTTTTATAACTTCAGTAATAACTTCATTATTCATTTCTGATCGTGGAGATAAAGTTGTAAATCCATAAGATTTTAAATTATCCAAAACAATGTATTTAAATTCGTTTGCAAAGTAACATTCTGGCAAAACTTTGTCCATTAAATCAATTTCATACTCTTTCAATAGTGGCACATATCTTGAATAAAACATTGTTTCCTTGAAAAATGAGCCAACAGTTTTCTCAAATTCTTGGAGTGCTTTGCAATGAGGTATCCCCTTCAGGAAAAATTTCTTTATGGTTTGTTTGCCTTCTTTTCCTAGTTCTATAATCATATCATGATGTTCTCCTAGAAATCCATTCCTACCTTCTTGTGGAATTGTTCTGAAGGAATTGAATGGAAGTTGTTCCATTTTCAATTTTTGGAACACCAAATAGCAATCTTCGAATGAAATCACTGAATGAGATCCTTTATTGAGCTTCAAATTGAGAATGTTCAAAATTTCTGATAACTCAAAGAATGTTTTCTCATAAGACATCCCAAGAAAAAATATTATTTCCATGCATGGTAAAACAAGTTCAAAAGTTTCTTCATACTCCTCTCGTGAAAAAACTGTGTTTAAATCTATTTTGTAATTCTGCATTTCCTTATGCAAAAATTCGTAATACAAAGTTTTTGCCTTTTTTGTATTGATTTTCCAATTTGCTTTTGATGAAAATGAAGAAACATACTGGAACACATCAAAGAGTGGAGATTGATAGGCCACATAAGAGAAATCTTTCATTAGGCAATATGTATTTGTCACATTGAAGATAAGGTTATAGCGGGAGAAATGTCCATTAATCAAGAGTTTTTTACATTCATCAACCTTTTCCACTTTTTCTTTAATTATGTTGAATTTTACTTCAATATCTTGGAGACTTATATCGTCCAAAAAAGTGTTGGGGTACATTTCTTTGACTCCTTCAAAATATTTCAGGATCAAGGAGCAGATCTTTATCAAATTTTCTTTACAGAATGGGTTCTCTTTCAGAATTTCAATTTCACACAGATCATACATTTTCGATTCTGATCTGTTGTAAGCTTCGCTGGCTGCATGAAATTTGGCCAAAATGGACAATCCAGTTCTGAATTGTTCCTCATTATAATCTAAATTGTGAAATGATTTCTCCTCTATATTTTGACCGAATTTTTCACTAGAGAAATAAGGGGTGAAACTTACATTGAGGAGTTCTTCCATTTCTTTCAGTATAATAAGTGCTATTTCTTCTTTATATTGTGATCCTTTGAATAGATTCACAGACTCCATACTTTATTGATTGAATTTTATGGGGAATAAGTTTTCTTTATTCTTTTTCTTCAAAGTTACATGCAAACACTCTAGAGCCCACAATGAGTTCTGCTACAACTTATTTTCACAAGTTAAAAATAGACTTCTAGTCAATTGAAATATAAAAAGTGAATGAATATAGATGTGGTAATTTCAAATATATAGGCCATTTTACATCATTATCAAATGTTGTCAAACAATTTTCTCATTGTGGTGATTGCTTGCAAATTACTTGAACTGTATCATTATTCCTCCAGAATCATTAAAGTTTTATGAAACCATTGTCCTTTATGGATTGTTATGAAAATGTCGAAATTTTAGTCATATACTCAAGAATTCACATTCAAAAAATTGGAATTTATGAGTTTTCAACAGGACTCATATTCATGATCACAAAACTACAGTTTGAGCATATGGAATTCCAGAAACTTATTTCTTATTATTAGCATTGCACACAATTATAGTAGATTTAAGTTATTAAACTGTTTTAAAATTTTATATATTTATTAAATTGGCCATCAATTCTATGAAATGTGTGTTTGAAGTAATTCCCAAGTACAAGGAATTTTTTTCAAAATAATTCTGTATTCGCTTTCTCTCTATATAGCAATTTTAGATCAGTTCATTTTAGCTTCATCCCACTGAAGGAATGATAAGGAAAAATTCACATCTAAGGATCGCTAGATATCACCAGCATCTTCATGAATTGCTGGATTTGGACCTGTCGCCTCTAGAGTACATGATGACATCTTTCCCAGAAGTTAAGGAAAAAGAAGAAATGAGAAAAATTATTGGCCGTTATGGTCTGACCGGTAGACAACAGGTGGGGAAATAAATATGTAGCAGAATAGGGATGTTGACCCATGTTACAAATTCATATAAATTGAGGTTATCCACATTGAAGGTAGTTTTTGAAATGCTATAATAATATTTTAGTGATCTAATTACTCTCATTAAATTAAATAAAATCGATTTGAAATGTGCAAACACGAATGAGAATACGTGACGTCACTGTTCTGCAAACAGGCTAACCTATAACCTTACTGTCATCACGAGTACGAACTTACGAAGAACAGAAGACAGTAAAACGTATCACCAGCGAACTATTTCACGATTATTTGATATTACGCAAACGATTCGTCCTCAAGAAATCACACAAGATCAGTTCGCTTTGACAGACGGCGAAGTCTGTTTACCGTATAGTGACGTCATCATAATCACTTCGTTTCAGCGGGAATTTTGAAAACTATTTTTATTTACGCATTTTTTATTGGTATTTGCTATATTTTTTCCATGAAAATATTTTTTTCGTGTTTGTATAGGGCTTATCTACAAATTAAAATCATTTCCAAAAAATAGTCAACATCCCTATTGCGTCTGAAAATTGTGTTGGATATAAATTTGTGAATCTGAATTTTATTTTTATAGGTCTGCCCGATCCGTCAATTATCCGATGGTCAAAGATGTAGAGTAGTATTTGCTTGGTTGGCATGGCAAGCACCTCATCTTTTACTACTTGATGAACCTACAAATCATTTGGATATGGAAACCATCGACGCTTTGGCTGATGCTGTGAAAGACTTCGAAGGAGGCCTTGTCCTAGTTAGTCACGATTTCAGATTAATCAGTCAAGTAAGTTGATATGAACTTTCTGATCATTGTTTTAGAGAATGTTTAGGTTGGTAGCATGATTGGTACAAGTGAGTTAGAGGATGATTTCTATCTTGAGTATAAAGTGAATGCACCAGTACTAAAGCTAACTTTCACATGTTTTTTAAGTAAATTCTATCTTCATGAATCAAAATCCCTTGTCCCTGACCCTGAATACTGTTGATTGCCATACATTTTCCAATTTTTTATCACAGTTAACGACGCTTTTTCAAATTACTCGATTTATGTCTCTCATGTTTTTTGTGAAGACACAAGTGACCTTTTTGTTTATTTAGTTCAGTGATTATATGTAGCTCCATATGGAACTCAAATCTCTCATAAACTCATGAAAATTAATAAATGAAAGAAAACAAGTTCTTTCAAGGTGTGGAAAGAGGGAGTAGGAGTAGATAAGTAACATTTTTTAATGCTAACAATGTATCTTGATTCTATCAGTTAATACTCATTTGAGAAAAAGTTTAACTGGAACCATCTTCCGTTTCTTATTTTCAGGTGGCAGAAGAGATCTGGGTATGTGAGAAAGGAACAGTTACTAAATGGAAAGGTGACATCCTTGCTTACAAGGAACATCTTAAAACTAAAGTGTTGAAAGAAATGGCTAAGCTAAAAGAAATTAAATAACTCTGCAACTGATGGTGCTATATTTTTCAGACCTTACATAACTAGATGTACAGATAATCTTGCATTCAAGATAAATGTTATATTATGAATAATTCTGAAAAACTAATCGAAATTTCAAAGATGTAAACAGTATTGAGCATTTTATCACACAAGGAATTCATTTGTGAGTACAATCCTCAAATACAAAATGGATTTTTAATGTTTGTTTTTTTTTTTTCATTCTCATATTATTCCTGACATTGTTTCGTCAATTTTTATACCAACTGTGAAGAGTCACGTAAATTTAGCTGAATATGAACTATTTGGTTATAAAATAATTGAATATCCTGAGGTGTTAACGCCAAAAGATTGTGTTTCAATCAAATAGCAAACTTATGGCACGTAAAATTCAAATTAGAGAACACAGGATACATTTTTGGTTTATTCAAGTTGATTATTTATGAAATTATTTTTTTGATGCTGAAACGTGATAAGAAATATATTTTTACTCAAATAGTTATGGTTTTTTAAGTAGAATTTAGAGTTGGAAACTGATCTTGCATTTTTTGTCATTAGAAAAATACAAAGTGTTATACATGTGTTTTCAAAGGTGAGTCTTTTTGAGCGCTTGTTCTACTTGAACAAGAGCTATATCATTTTTGTCAGAATGTCTGAGTTGAGAGCATTGTTCTATAAAATGCAATTTATATCAACATACTTAAATAAACAAGCCTGAAAATAGTTTATTCAGAAGAAAAGGTTCCTTCCGAAATTTAAGGAATATTCTAGCAATGTGATTTTGAAATCTAGATAAAAAATCATACTGATCGCTGAGAACCTTTCTGATAATGTTCATACCCCTCCTTTGTAGTTGAAATTTCTGCCTCCAAGCATTCAGAGAATGTTTTATCAGTAGTGGGGGAAATGACAATTCTTCATATGATTATAATATAATAGAGTATAAAATTTTCGTACATTCTCATAATATATTCAACACTGCAATATTGCCTTGTGAGCACTATTATATTCAGGTAAAGATGCGGCAGATCTCAAAACCTGATAAAGAAACAATGATTATTTGCACAAATATAAAATTCCTTATGCACTTACAGTCAAATTTTGATTAATCTCTTGTAAGGCATGGTCAATCCAAGAGAAATTTCTTTTTTTATCTTCACATTCGTATCTTGCAACAAGAACCAGATGGCTGACAGCAAGGGTCAATGCTGCTGCTCGAGCCTCTAGTAATCTAGGGTCTAAAGGTGGATACATACTTTGTACCATATCATCCACTCTGCTTGAAATTTTCTTTGCGTTCTGGAAGTTTTGAATTTATTCATAACTCTGAATTAGCGTGCTGTATTTACCTCAACAATTAAATTTAATCCACTTTTTGAATGTGTTGTGTCCATCGCTAATGTAGTTAATCTTTCTGTCAAATATCTGCAGGTTTTCAAAATAGACAAGCAGTGAGGTATCAAGCCTGTTGCATCTCCTACCCACTGTTCGTCTTCAAGAATTTCATCCATACTTTTTGACAAATCTATATCATTGATTTCAACTTCTGATTTATCAGAAATCAACATCACTTCGGGTCTGAAATTAGAAGGAATGTTGTATGGAAACCCAATTATTTCAAAGTGTTCCGCAATTACCTTGAAAATTCTCCATCTACATATGATTGCCTGTACGTTTGTTGTCTCTTACATATCATAATTAAAATTACAAATGCGCTGATGAAAATCGCCGACAAGACTCCAATCGCTACAGCAGCTATCATTTCAGAATATTCTGGTGATAATTCAAACATATTTGCGCCTAGATTTGCAGTGAATGTAATGTATCAATTAGTTGTTATTTCCAGATCGAGTCAAGCTTTGGAGAAATTCCATTTTGAAATGTCTTCAACTGAATAAAAGTTGTCTTCTTAAACTCGGAACGAAAAGTTCATTTTTTTTGCATCCAACTATGGATTATGACGAGGGGTGTTGTTTTCACCTGTTGAATGTTATTTATTTACTTTTTTCATTCGGCGCAAATTTGACACTTCAAAGATTTTATTTCGCCATAGAATATTCCAAGAAAACCTCTAAATTATTTTTCTTTTACTTCAATCATTTTCGTGCAACAGTCAACCTTATACAAGCCATGAACTAATTTAACTTGGCAACAGTGTGTGAGGACGAATATAAGCCTAGGATACAGTTCATTTCTTGATATAAGTTTTTATATCGTACCCCTATCGGCATCTCATAAACGGTAAAGGATACGAGGTTGGTTAAATTTGACCAAAGTTGCCTATTTTAGTGGACAATGAAACGATGTTTCCAAAGATTTCCCGATTCGATGAATCGTGGGCCATGGCTTCCTTATCTTCATACCTCACAACTTTTTTACGCTCTCAGCTATTGGAAGTTCATAAGGGTGGTCAGTACAGCTTCAGAACATTTTTGTTTGGGAAGTCGAAGTGGTAAAAGATATAAAGTAAAATGAAACTAAAGCAGTTTTTTATTGAAAAACATTTTGTACTCAGATAAAATTAAAGTATGAATAAATATTTCGCATTGATAACATCTCTCAGTACGGGCTAACCAAGCTAGTCAATGCGGACCTTAGAATTGGGAACTTCTCATATGAACAGCTACCCTTGAAGTCGTCTAAAGTCACGTCACTTATGGCAACACCACCAAGTCTTTTGCTTTTGGCGTATGTTCCTTTAGCTGCTGCATATTCGGGGCTATCGTAGGAAATCCATGTGCCTTTGCTATTTGGTCCAGGTAACAGGAATGCGTATGGTCCTATCAAAGAAATAAATGAGTTTCAAAGAAATTATATTATTCCTTAATTCCTGCAACAAAGGTCCTTACTGTTTTCGCCTCCGAAACACTGGGTGTTAGACTGTTAGTGTTGGAAAGAATAACTTTTTTTGTGTTAGTTTCAAAATTACTGAAGATATATCAGCCATAATACAGGGTGACAAGAAAAACACAAATTTTGCTGTGGTCACAGGAACAAAAGTATTTCAGCGCAGCCAAATAATTTTTATTCTTTTGGTTTCTCTACACTTTCCTGTACTAATATGTGAATTTTCAGTTTGATATAATTTCATTTCACAGAGTTTTAGAATGTCAAACAAACGTAGTGTGATTTTGGAGCTGTTTCGTCAAGGTAGGCGTCAATGCGAAATTGTTCGTTTGCCTCGACAAACCGTGTCCGATGCAATTCGTCGTTTCAAGGAGCTTGGCCATGATGGTCGTCGTCCAAGAACTGGTAGAAAACGCACTGTCAATACACCTAGCAATCGCAACATCGTCAAGAAGCGAGTCAATCGAAATCCGAGGGTTTCCATGTGGAAAATAGCCTGTGAGACCGGTATCAACCGCGAATCAGTCCGTCAAATTGCCAAAAAGGAGCTCAACCTCAAGCCATACAAGCTCCAAAAAGTTCAACTCCTCACGGAGGAAAACAAGCGCGTACGACTCCAAAGGTGCCGCCAACTCCTTCGTCTCGCCGCAGGTCAGCAATGGGAGCGAATTCTCTTCACAGACGAGAAGCTTTTCACGTAGAACAATCCCACAACCACCAAAACGACAGAGTCTGGTCCGTAGAGGCTCCCGGTACATCGGCCATCGCCCATCGTCGAACACCGTCAAAATCCGGAATCCGTCATGGTCTGGGGCGGAATTTGCGGCAGTGGTAAAACTCCCTTAGTTTTCGTGGATCAAGGGGTCAAAATCAATCAAGAAGTCTACCGCTGCGACATCCTCGAGACCGTAGTACTTCCGTGGGCCAAGCAGCACCACGGCGATACGCATTGGACCTTTCAACAGGACTCCGCTCCGGCTCACAGAGCGAAAATGACGCAAGAATGGTCAAGACCTATTTTCCTTGTTTCATCTCATCTGCAGAATGGCCGCCCTACTCACCGGATCTCAACCCAACGGACAGCGTGTGGTCGATTTTGGAGCACAGGGCTTGTGCTAAAAAACACAAAAATTTGGAGTCGCTGAAGCAATCTCTGAGCCGGGAATGGAACCGATTAACGCCCGAGGAGCTGCGGCCCATTGCCGAAAATTTCAAGAAGCGTCTGAAGCTGTGTATCACCGCCAAAGGAAGCCACTTCGAAACGGCTCAAATATATTATTAACAAATGTTCAAGTTATTATTATTTGTTTTTGTTTTGCTCAATTTCTTCTGTTTAATAAAGTTAAATGGAGAAGAGTTTGTCCGAGGTTTTTCTTGTCACACTGTAATAATATCATATTTATTTATACAGGAGAGTGACGTGAATTACCTCTCCTACGACTAGTATCCTTTTCTAATACGAAAGCGGGCGATGGAGGAGTTGTTCCACTAACTGGCTTCTTTCCTCCCTCAACCATTTGACATATCTCGAAGTAGCCCAATTTCCCAGCATCTCTAGTGAAAAGACCTTGTTCCCCTGGTCCATCCACAGTTAAGGGTGGTATTCCGTTGATGTTAGAATCTGTGGTCATTTGCCAGGTCCTTCCGAAAGTGGGAATTCCCAGAATGATTTTCGAAGATGGAGCACCGTTTCTAGTCCTGGAATAAAATTAATTTATCAATTGTTCAAGAGTGCATAATTTTCAGATAGGAATAATTTTCTCAGATACTATAAGAGCTGTACTGATGAGTGCAGATTCTGAGGGGAGGAGGAAGAAACTCCAGATCAAAAAGGATACTCCCTGAAATGAATATCACCAGAAAGCACAACCATTTCAAATTTCTTCAAAGTAAACGATGAATTTGTCCGTTACACAATTCGCGATTTGAAAGTGTGAAACTTACCAGTAATTCACTTGGAAGTCTACATTCTCGTCGAATCTTCTGTCGACCAATTCGAACAGGGGTGACGTGTAATCAGCTTCTTCTGGATTACGCTCGGGGGTATAAAAATCGTAAGCCATAAGGTTTATGAAATCTACATGGGGTGCGATGAGTTTGGGGTCATAATATACTGAAAATGAAACTCATCGAATTAGAAATTTGTTGCGGCTATGCATGCATTCAGTTTGATTACCTGTGCTGTTCACATTTGGTAAGACAGTGACTGATACCATTAAGTTGTCCATGGCAAAAGTTCTCTTCAGTTCCCTCACCAAAGCTACGAATTGTTGACGATGGTCTTCAGCTTTCTTGTCGATAACGGATGGTCCAACAACCTTATTTTTCAAATTATGGAAGAAGGAACCTAGATGAGAAAGAATGATATAATTATATTGATGAAGGCAATAAAGTACTGGGAATTGAACATTTGAAAATCCCGCAGAAGGAGGTTTTCAATGCAAAATAGCAAAAAAGATCGAAAATAAATAGTGCCAGGGGTAAAAAGTTCCAACCGTCGCTATTTCTACAAATTCAAAAATATGTATCCAACACGGTAACCATGGAACAAATACGACATGCTGCGCATCATGTTCGTGAAATCAGTTAGTATACAGAGTGTTCTGAGGAAGGGGGTACAAAGTGAGGTTTTTAGTACTCAAACGTAAGTTAGATTAGATTTAAAGAGGGGCGTTTAGACTTTGCTTAGCCTCGCAAACACCTTGACCTGAAGATCTATTGTGCTACCCCGCGCTGTTTACCAATCAGGTAGCAAAACCTCTATGAACTTCACTACTCTTCTCGGTGCCACGCCCATTACTTGTTCCGGTTTTAAGAAACAGAAGTCAAGATGTTGTAGCCTTTTCCTGAAGACAGCTCCACAATTGCAAAGCAGGTGTTCAGCTGTTTCGGTGGCTTCTTGACAGAAGCGACAGGTATCATCAGGAACCTTTCCCATGTTCCGAAGATGATAATTTACAGGACAGTGTCCCGTGAGTATGCCCGTCACTTTCCTCAGTTCTAATTTGCTTAGTGCCAGAACTTTTTTGGTCCAGCTTGTTGAGTACGAGAGGAAAGACTTAGCCTGTCTCTGTCCCTGGACCAGTCGCCATGACTTACTCTTCCTTTCCTGTTCCCATTCTCTAACAGCCATCGTAAGTTAACTGGACCATTTAATTTTTCTCCTTATTTGACGGCTGTATATCCATTTCCTCTTTTTTGACGTATCTATTTTGTTACAAACAAATTTATAAAAACTTGATCATCGGGGCAAAAAGTACCAAGCATCATGGGGTAATAAATGCCGTATGGCACTTCTCGCCCCAGTTATGATTACACTATGAAAGTTAAAAAAAGGAAAAATTGAGCAAGTAAAAAAGAAGGTGTTCACGAAGAAAAAACGCAGGTTAAGATACTGAGAGAAGTTTCTGATGCGAGCATCAGAGACAGATGATTCCTTTTGTCTTGACTGTTTCGAACCATTATTTCAGAGTATGCCTTCTGAAGAATGGATACAATGTTCAGAGTGTGAAAAATGGACTCACAGTAAATGTATCTCATTTTCCGTTGCTTGCTTAAACTGTTATAGTGATAAGGGAAATGTTCAAGCAGGGATCTGATTTCCGAAGTACACCACTGGTGGCACCACAACAGCATGATAATGACAAAACCGTTTCTTGCTGGTTAGCCTTCATCAGTGCCACATAACCCGTAACTGCGATAGCAACCAACTGAAACGCCAGGACTTATATTACTCCCTATTTTGTAATAGTGATGATGAATAAATCCAATATGAAATGTAATCAGTTGGTTTTTGTTTGTCAGTTTGTTTTTGTAGTCAGTTAGTTTGTTGAAAACCCAATAAACATTTATTTGCTGGGATAATGCCTAATTCATTTTTAAATTCTACTTGGTACTTCTTACCCCTAGGCTGGCACTATAAGCCCCAAAGTTGGGGCAAAAAGTGCCAATTGCAACAATACAAAAGTACATTAATAACAATATTTCATATCAATTTTATATTGTATTTCCTTTCATGGTCGGACATAGGAGGATGAGGAGGGTGGGGGCTTCAATATTTGCTTTCGCGGATGACATAGTTTTGATGGCAGGATCGAAAATTGCAATACAGGAGAATGTGGATATTTGGGACGAGACTCTAAAAAAGTATGGAATGGAAATAAATAAGAAAAAGACTAAGATTATGGCGGTCGCGGAAGTGAAGGAGGATGAAGATGTACAGATTACAATAGACAATGAACACATTGAGAAGGTCAATAATTTCACATATTTGGGGGTGGATATAGATAGCAGTGGTAGTCAGGAAGGGGATATTGAAAAGAGAATAGAAAAGGGAAATAAGTTATTTTATGCTATCAACAGAAAATTTTTGAGGAAAAGGGAAATAAAGGATAGAACAAAAATGACAGTATATAAAACTATATTCAGAACGGTTTTAACTTACGGATGCGAAACATGGGTAACTACACAAAGGAGCAGGAGCAAATTACAAGCAATGGAAATGAAGTATCTAAGGAGTGTTAAGGGTATAACAAGATTAGATAGGTGGAAAAACGAGGATGTTCGAAGAGATTTGGAGATAGAGTCGATGGAGGATTATGTAGGAAGAAGACAGATGGGATGGTGGGGGCACTTGATTAGAATGGAGGAAGAGATTCCTGCAAGACAGATATGGGAGGCGAGATTGGACGGGAGAAGAAAAAGAGGAAGACCAAGAATAAATTGGGACGATATGGTTACAAAGGAAAATACAAGAAGAGGAAAAAACATCACAGAAGCTAGATCGTTGGCGGCAAACAGAAAATAATGGAAAGAGTTTATTGAGTTTAAGTTTTAATGGAATGTTAAATATTTTACATTATTTTGTTATTTTGGGACCCAAACACCGAAAGGTATAATTGGGGATTAGATTATATATATATATTTCCTTTCATGCATTGTGATAACTAATGGTCAGGTAATTAGGCACGTATTAAATCTGATCCTAAAAAAATACAATAGATCATTAAAAAAATAAAAACTAAAAAGTGGCACTTTTATCCCCGGTCTACCCTACCCCTCACGGTGGGGACTTTAGATACATTCATTCTTCTGATGTAGGTATAAATTATTATTTGCTTACCAATCTTTGATCGAATTTTCTTCGGTTTAGTTTCTGGAAATTCCCATGCCAAGTCGATACCTTCAAAACCATATTTCTTCACCATATCATATGCTGAATTGACAAATGTTGTACGAAGGGCTGCAGATTCAAGCTGTGAATCATTAAATTCAGTTCACAGTGCAAGCCAAGAGTTTTGAAGAAAATTAATATTTTTTATATCCAGAATGGGAAAAAAGTTTTAAGTCGTGGATTTTCTCTTAAACATGTACTTACCAAATCCCTATATTGAATGTTCTTTTCATCATCCGATCCACTGACATCAGCACCGCCTCCAACAGAGAGAAGGAATTTGGGTTTTTCATATTTATTATTCACTTTATCCTTCAAAGCCACCACTTGTTTGAAATGCTGTTGTGTGACATCGAAGTTTTCGTTGAGGGGTATAATTTTCTTGAATTTTTCATTTATACCAGCATATCCATAGACTACGTGCGTGCAGTATGGAAGAACTGACTCGAGATCAGCTAGCGTGAATTTTGCTTGTCCTGAAAAGAATAACCTAATGAAAAATTTGGAATTTGTTGTAGTTTTTCATTCAAGATAATTTCAATGATCCATATCAGCAACACAACGCGCAGTGGTCGTACTGCCTCGAATAAACAAGAGTGTTTTATATTTTATAGTGAAAAAGGGTTACAGAGTCCACTGCGACCTTAAGGTCTATTGTGCCCCCTTACAGAGCTGATATCATCGCGCCCCCTACAGCTCGCCTTCTAGATCAAGAGATTTGATGAAATCCAGTATCTGGGACGGCTTCAACGAGGATAAATCCCCACTCGTAGTAGTTTCTTGTCCATAGCACTCTTTCCTTTGGCTTGCAATGGCAAAGCATTCCGTAATCAGGTGAATGAAGGTTTCTTCCTCCTCCCCACAGAATCTAAGCCCGTCAGTGTCCGATAAACCCATTCTCAATTAACAGATGCTTCTTCAGGCGACAATGTCCTGTGAGAAAGCCAGTGAGTAGGTGTAGTTGGTTCTTACTGAGATCCAGATATGTTTTGGATCTAGCAGTTTCAAAGTTCCGGTGGAACTTTTTGGAGTGATCCATTCCTTGGAGATTCCGCCAGAGTTTTTCCCTTTCGGTTTTCTCCTTCACCATATACGATATGAAACAAGTCCGAAAGTCTATATAGAATGCGGCAATATACAGGGTGTATTTCAAGGTAAGGCTTTTCTTTTGACAGGGGATAGAACTGACCAAAATAAGTCATTTTACCGAGAATTTTTAATTTGAAATGTTCAATTCAAAAAATGTATAAAAAATTTTGGGCATCAATACCTTAATACTACTCTTCCCTGCATTTCTCTGTTCTAGGTTCATGAACATCGGCGAAGTTGGGTGATTTCTTAGCGGAAATCTTGTTCTGTACAACTTATACGCTGAACTGGCATTTTGTTTTGATTCGCCATAAATTAAAAGCATATCAACAAGTTCATTATTTGAATAAACGTAAACACTCCTACAATCTACACCGCACCCTCGCCGTAACACGGTCGATTACTGATCACAATCGAGTCATGTAACGTAGGAGGCAAAAAACAAGAGATGTTGATATCTACGGAGGAGCAGGCAATTGAGCAGGTTCGGACTGAGAAATTTCCAGATTCACTAGAAAATATTCTAGTTTCATTTTCTCGAAACAGGGGCATAATTCATATAAAAAATTTTTGGTAAAATGACTTACTTTGATGAGTTCTACCTTCTGTAAAAAGAAAAGAATTACCTTTAAATACACCCTGTAGTTTGCATTTGGTATGAGTATCGGAAGTCTATACTTTCTTCCTCAAACTATTGGTTAGCGATTTGATGTGCAATATACATCAGATTGAGATATTCAAAAAGATGTATATCCAATAACAATAAAATGAAACTAATACCTATTACGAAAGTGGTGTGACAACTGACAAGTCAACTTTAGAATCGAGCGGTCAGAAAATATTCGTTCTTCCGAAAATGGAAATTCAAACACTCTGTATACATATTATTGACTATAATAAACAATTATAGTAGTCTTTTTGTGTATCTTGGCAAAGTAAGTGTATGTGCGAAACAAGCGTTTCATCAAATTGTGCTTATTCTTCTTGTTTGATTTGCTGATGAAGGAATTGTGAAATGTGAATTATGCTAATTATTGTGATTCAGTTCTTATGATCAATATGACATAACTTATGGACTATGTATAACCTGCACTATTGTATTGGGGTATTCCATATTATAAATTGAAAAGGATGAAATTTTTAATGGGATATTATCTGGCATTCACATAGTCGAGACTTTCAAACAAACTTTCTGTTTTATATTCAAGAGTCAAAGCTCAAAACAACAATAAAGGATGGAAAGTATCTCAAGTTAGATTTCAATTTGTCTTTCTCGTGAAGGGAACGAAGTCTCAATTACAGCACAAAAAAAATTCTTTAAAAATCAAAATTCTAGCAAATTATGGAATCAAAATCCGATATTTCTGTGATATCATGGATAATTTATTAGACATGCTATCAAATTTTTTTCGTTGGATTCTTGAATGCCAATCTACCTACAAGGTGGATCTACTAACAAGGTTGATAAACCAGTGATCAAAAGCTCAGTGCTTCTGGTAGCCCATTTTTCAACAAGTAATCATTGTGAATCAATAATAAATTCCTGAAATTATGTGATTTTTCATCTCCTGTTATATAAGGAGAGGTTCTCGGATATGTGACTATGCAAATCACTTTTAGTGTTTAGGGAATTACCGCGCTCTTGTCCTTTGTCGTTGTTAGCTCAATTGAAAACAATAATAGAAGTCATTGTTATTATAATCTGCAATTTTCGACTAAACTTAAGTGAGTCATGACCGAGGGGCGAAAAGGTACCTCAAATTTGTACAATGACTTCCCATTTTGGGAAGTCATTGAAGGATTTCCCTAGGACTTCCCAAGACTTCCCATGACTTCCCTTGACTTCCCATGACTTCCCAAGGACTTCCCAAGACTTCCCAAGGACTTCCCATGACTTCCTATGACTTCCCATGACTTCCCATAACTTCCCACGATTCTCTGTGAATTTCTAGGACTCCATATGGTCATAACTCAAAGTATTTTGATTAAATCAGGTAATTTTTTTTAAGCTTGTATTTAGTTTCACCTGTCCGGTGTCTGTCTGTCTGTCTGTAATCAAATCTTGCAAGTTAAATATGACACACTCCTAATCGTCCGATTGATTTGAAGTTTGGCAGGTGTACATAATTCTGATGACAATGCATCATGAAATATTTTTTATAGAAAAAAAACAAAATGGCGGCTCCAAAATGGCGGATGAGTTTTGTAATTATGATTCGATTACATTCAAAATTAGTATCTGGGGGTATTTGGGTTCGAAAAAGATGATATTTTTATTAAAATTGGAAAATTCAAGATGGCGGCCACAATATGGCGGACGAGTTTTGTAATTATGATCCTATTCTATTCAAAATTGGTATATGAGGGTTTTCTGGGTCGGAAATTACGATTCTTCGAAATTGAGGAATTCAAGATGGCGGCTTCAAAATGGCGGATGAGTGTTGTTATAAAAGCTTGTCTTCAAAAATGTTTTTTGAGAATTAGGCTTGTTATATTTGATAATTTTTGAAGAATCAGGGATTTCAAAGTAATGAATATGAATGAATAAAATAAAAAACAGTCGGTGTTCTTTATGATCGGTAGGAAGTGATTGGTATAGTATAAATAATTCATTTGTTTGATTCAAAAATAATTGTATTCCAATGCAATTCATCAAAATTAACTCGCTAAACATAAAGAACCATAACAGAACAAACTTTTAATAACATAGTAGGGATTTTATAGCAATTGTATCTAGATCTAGATACATTCTTAGAGAAACTATAAGAATTAAACGATCTTCCCAAATGTTTTTTCTCTCAAACTTTTTATTCTTTCAAGTCTACTATACTGGGTTTTCCACTTCAATTTTTCTTAAGATTGTTCAATTTTGATGGCCTTTTTTCATCATAAAATTTTTTTAATGAATCAGTATTTCCTTGTTTCAGCAGCATTGTTGAAGAAACGATTGTAGCTTGATCTGGATGTAAATCTCGTATTTTTCGTTTCACCGAATTATCCTCATTTGGTACAAAATTTTCAAAGGATTTTTCTTCTAAATTTGTCAACCTCTCATCATGATCTTTCGTTCCATGATTAAATTCCTCCTCCGATCTCTCTCCTGGAAATTCTATTTCAAAGTTTGAGTTTTTACATTGGAGAGTCTTATAATCGAAAATATGGTTTCCCAATGCAGTCGTCTTGTCGGTTTCCATCGAAGTATCAATTTTAATTACTGAATTCACTTCATTTCCATGATCCTCTCGCGATGCAGCACTTGCTGGAGAAATAATGAGATCTTGCAATATATGAATTTTTTGTTTTGCCTCCACTTCTTTTTGTTCGCACTTATTCAAAGGCTTAGCGATTGCCTCTTTTTGTTACTGTCTCGGTTACTGTAGTCTCCTCGCTGTGAATTTTAGTTGCATTTTCGGTGTTGCCGGTATGAAATTTAAGAAAATGCTTATGGTAATTCGAATAAATCCATCTTTTACTATTATTTTTCCTCAGTTTCTGAATGACCACAGTTGACCCACAAAAACATTTAATCCCACACACCACCTCTGCGTTCGATTTTCAATTCTGAGCTAGGTAGGCTCTTGGAAATATCTGGAGTTTTTGATTTCACCCACGTATTTATAGCCTGCCTGATAGAAGTTACACTGTTATCGTCTTTTTCGTCGCAACTTTTCAGAGATTCCGATTGTGATTCTGATGAGTTAACTGATGGAAAAAGCTTCAAGGGTTTTTTCGCATCAGAAATATCTTCATCGAAAGATCTATATTTTTCTTTTAGTTCTTTAGCAATCATCGTAATTATCATTCTATGGCCTTGAGTTAAATGAAATTCTTTTGGTTTTACATTATCATTAATGTTGAGAAAATGTAAGCAAGTGCCAAGGGCGGATATAGCTCTTTTTCATGGAAGGGGTAATAACGATCATGGGGGGGGTAATTTCAATTGAAATCCATAAAATCAGGTATAAAATGTATGAAATACTCAGGTGTTCGATACTGTTGGGGGGGGATAGTTACACCCATTACCAGCCCCCCCCCCCGTAAATCCGCCCTTGGCAAGTGCTAAAGTCATTTGCTTCGAGAATATTCTCGAGCGAGGTAAGGATAGGTATTTTCTAAAACTCTTCAATCTTTTCCAAGGAATCTAGAGATTTGACGAAATTTTGATTGGATGACTTCGTGGATGATTTAAGTACCTCTATCTGAAATGAACACATGATCTTGAAATGATAAGCAATCATCATTTTGAAACATATATTAAGCCCAATACATCAAAATAGCTATCAATCCCTCATTCGGAAGATTGACGATATTGAGCATCCTTCAGAACGCACACTAAGATCAACTGGAAAATATACCAGGTTTCCGTTAGAATACCGTTCGTTAGAATATTTTTGGGCAGGAATCGCAATTCACTATAACAATTTCGGAGCTAAGCTTTGATTAGAGAGATGACTCTCTATGAAGTTTTTGAGATTCTTAGGTTCGGTTTCACCGGACCATCAACTTTCGTTTTTCAAACAAGAAGTCCCATATTTTATGAAAAAAAAATGATTCGTCATGAAATTATAAGTTATTCAGATTTCTGTTTTAACGTGAAATTGGGAAGAATTGGAACAAATTTCGTTTTCAGGCTCTGTGAGAAGGGAGAACAGTCAGAATTGAAAATCATGATACAGAATCTCACGAAAGCGTTGTCAAAGTTGGAGATTTCGAAAAAGTGAAAACTGATTTCAATTTATATTTTTTTTTCGATTGAGAATCTCATTTTTTTCAAAACCAGAATTGAATCTACGATGATAAATAATGTAATGTGTGGAAATGACATCAATTTCAAATATCAATCTTCTCGAAAATAAAAACAAAAAAAGAGAAATCAAGCATTTCTATGAGTGCAACCTAAAATGAATGTTAAAAGGTCCTCTCTTCGACATTTATAAATCGCATAAATAATCTTGTTGCATTATGCGGATGTTCTTCAATCAGGAAGATTGACAATTAGTCAGTTCAAATTTGATAGATTTTTCTGATTGAAGTTACACAAATCATTTCGAAGAGTACGAAAGAACATATCCATATCATATCATCTCAGATAATTCAAGATGAGCATTATCTGGGTTTTATATTTTTTGTTGGAATGCATTGAAAAATTAGAAATCATTGATTATATAATATTACATTATTGTAGGAAATAAACTCCCTTCCTTAGAAAAATAAAATTCGCAATGTGATAATGTGAATTGTTTTTCCCGAATAGGCATTGGTGTTTTTTCACAACCACATTATTTTTCAACGTAGATTCCATTTTGACTACAAAAAATGAGGTTCTTAATTGAAAAAACTGAGGTTTCGAAATTGCTAACTTTGACGACGCTTTTGTGACTTCACGTTGCATAATTTTTAATTTTGTAACAGAATTATTGTTCTTAGTTCTTGCGGAAAACTAAAAACGATTTTTTTTTCATGTTTCAACAGAGCGCCACTTTCTAATTTTTTTCGCAATTTCATCTTAAAAAAAATCAGAAGAAAATTGCGCCCTGATAATGGCTACGATTCATTATTGGATAAAGATTAACAGTGCTGTGAAGTGACAATTCATCTCACCACGTTCATCAAGGAAATCAAAGTATTAACATTTATTCCAGGGCTGCTCCTAAATTGTATCCATAGAGAACTCCATTTGAAAAAATAATCAAGAAAACAGGAAAGATGAAAAAGCCAAATTAAATCTACCTTTTCATTCAATTATGGACTGCTCAATTTTCTTCAATAATATTCTACACAAAAAAAAATTTCACTATCGAGGGGTTAGATTTCGGGTTAGATTGGGTTAACTTGCGAAAACATATGGTGCATTTGAAGTTGTCAGGGCGGAAGCGCATATATTCCATGACATGCGCAAGACGCATTCTTCATATTCGAATTTATCTTGGACACTCATATGATGAATTCAGCTTCATTATCAAAAAAACAATATGAATCTGTTGGGTTTTTGAGTAATTCATATTCGTGTGTCACAAAAAACAAGTGGATCAACATAAAAGTTACATAAATCCATCAAAAATTGACACACAACTCTCTCGTGCCTTCCATGACTTCCCATGACTTCCCGGGGACTTCCCGGGACTTCCCATGACTTCCTGGGACTTCCCGGGACTTCCCATGACTTCCTGGGACTTCCCATGACTTCCTATGACTTCCCATGACTTCCTTTGACTTCCCATGACTTCCCAGTGACTTCCCACGAAATGTACAATGACTTCCCTAGGCTTTTCGCCCCTCGGTCATGACAGAGCAAATCATTAACCACTATCCTTGAAAGGCTATGAATAACAAGTAGCCATATACCTTTACCCACTGCACTTGTTTTCTCAACAATAATAGATGCGACATAAACTAGTTCATTGTGAATGAAGACTTATCCTTTATTCAACAAGAGTTCTTGAGGTAATTTTTCCAGAAAAAGAAAAAGACTAGTTTCTAGCAGTTTGAAATAAGGAACTATAGGCACTAAGTTTTTTATACATATAGGTACATCTAAGATACACATATACAGCCTGATGAATTCTGTAGAGGTTGCGTGACAAGAGAATACTTAGTGGAAGAATCCAAAGAAATATGGGATGAATGTTAACATTCATTGCACTGAGAACTGTAACAGTTTCTACCAATGAATTTCGCTGTTATAGTTATGCTAGGATTGAAAATGCCATAAGAAGCTAAAACTCCGTTTTTATCGTAGTTTTTCTAAATTGAATTCTAGAAAATCCGGGTAACGCATTGAAAGTAATTTTTGACGCTGTCGATGATGTAACTTACCGTCTCTGGTGTGGGCGGCGGAATTATAATAGCAAACCACTTTTGACGCCAAATCTGGCAAGGTTTTCGCTTCGCTCACTGCGGCCACAGCCAAATACAAGGCTATGAAAACGATCGACCTCATGCTGATCTGTCTTGCACGAAATACTGTGATAAACTGACTAGAATTAACTCGAGTTGCAAAATAACACTCCAGTCCAATTTTCTTTTCGTTTCAATGAGATCGAAAAGTGTTTATCGAATCTGGAATTTTCTGAGGTCAATCTCTAAGTTATATGTTCTTATTATTGAGATTATTTATGAGAGGAGTCTGGTCATTGTCGTAATTTGAGTTTGACCTCCACCTCTAGTTCTGTTGAATTTCAGTGTTTTTGTTGTTTATCGGATAACAGTCCTAATTATTCGAGCTATTTTTTCTCTCTCATTAATTGTGTCTTATTTTTTCGCCAGTAAATATGTCTCAAAGATAGATCCTCCTATGATTCTAGAAACTCTTGAGATAGACTCAAGCAAACTGATTCTTAAGGACCTCAATACACTACCCAGCCTGTTGTCGAAGAAGAAATATAACCAAAATATCAAGTATTCTGGGTTAATGTTTTGGGTGATAGGGTTGACCCTAATACCGGCCTCACATGGTCAGGAACAATTTTATTTGTCGACTTCTGTCAAAACAAGATTTCGTTTGATTCTCGCATGCGAATCTACCTATAAGGTGTATGAATGAACGATCATGATGCGAAAGATTTCAACGAGTATGGTGTATCTTATACCTGGAAAAGCCACCCCTATCACTTAAAACAATACTTTTTTTCAACAACCTGATTAATTACTCAAGCAAACTGATTCTTAAGGACCTCAGTACACTACCCAGCCTGTTGTCGAAGAAGAAATATAACCAAAATATCAAGTATTCTGGGTTAATGTTTTGGGTGATAGGGTTGACCCTAATACCGGCCTCACATGTGACATGGTCAGGAACAATTTTATTTGTCGACTTCTGTCAAAACAAGATTTCGTTTGATTCTCGCATGCGAATCTACCTATAAGGTGTATAAATGAACGATCATGATGTGAAAGATTTCAACGAGTATGGTGTATCTTATACCTGGAAAAGCCACCCCTATCACTTAAAAAAATACTTTTTTCCAACAACATGATTAATTACTCTCTTCCATGTTGCATTTTATTTGTTAATTTTGGGTCTTCGTTGATTGGACTAGAAGGATAATAGATTTAATTGGTAACAATCCCCCCGTGCACTATTACTAACAATAACCTATAGAAACAACGAAAATTGATCACATAATTTATCATTTTCCAAATTGATTCAAAGAATCATTTTTCCTACGTTGAATTTTTGAAATAATTTTTCTCTCTTATCTACTCAAAACATAACATTCTTTGCATTAATTATAAGGAATATGAGCATTTTAATTATTCAAGATACTTTCAGTTCTGTGAATAAATTACTGGGGAAATAAATCGATCAGAGATAACAGAATTATTGAGAAATGAACGACATCTTATACCCTACTACAGAAATCCTTCGAGATCTCATGACCAGAGTTCAATCCAAGATCGCCCGATAATTATTCGGTATTTATTTAGCCAGTTGTTCTGTGCGTTTCAATGGAATAACATGGAGGTCCTCAAATTTTTAGCAATATCCTTAGTTGTACTTTCCAACTATCAATTTGTCACAGCTGATAATAAAGTGGTTTGCTATTATGATAGTTCTGCAAACTACAGGACCAGTAAGTTGTCAATCCAACTTTGTTTTATCATTTAGTGCTAAAATTATTTATTTTAACTCAATTATTTTGCGGTGAAGGTGCATGATTTTCTAGGTTTTTGTTGATTTCGCAGATATAAGAAAAATCCACATAAAATTTTCTTTTTTTTTTCACCAAATCATTTTTTCTGTATTCCACCCTTGACCCTTACCTATATATGTGTTTGTTAAGTTCACTTCAATTCACTTGAAAACTTTCTTCAGGGTTTGAATGTTTTGAAGATATCCATCTGAAATTTGAGGATAACATCATGGATTTTTCGTGTTTGCTGCTTTCGAGAAAAAAATGTTTGACAATAATTCAGGAAAATCGAAATTCTCAAAAAATTCAGCAGGCTCTTGCATATTTGTATCAATTCTTAGTTCCATTATAAGTGATCAAATCGAAATTCAAAATCATATCGTGAGAAATTCAGATGCTTCAAAGAAAAATCTTTGAATAAATGCAAATCTTATAAATACACTGCGCAAAAAAATTAACGCACATTATGGAAATCTCAAATTTATTCTACAACTGAAGGTGTTCTCAATGATAATTATTTTTATCAGAAATATGCATGCATATGTTATCCACTTTCAACGTTTTTCGTCAATACAGATGTTTTCTCCCAGCAGGAAAAAAAAAGATGATATTATCAGATTTTGAATGTATTGGCTCCATTCTAAAATCAGTTGTTCTCGATCAATTCTAGTGATCAATAGTTTTTCTTTCGTTTGATTTTCTATACTCGATCGCTATGCAACGCGAAACACGCAATTTGACCCATGAGGAATGTGCCCAAGCTGTAGTTTTGCAAGAAGAAGGGTGGACATACACAAGAATTGCAGAAAGGTTTGGAGTTTCCCATACAAGTGTGTCCAGAATGTTGCAGCGATTCAGGTATGAATGTCCGAAGACCAGGACAGGGTAGACCACGGGCAACAACTGCCATTCAAGTACGTTACTTGAGAGTTTCTTCGTCGAGACAACGGTTTGCAACCGCTCGCCTCCTTCAAAATCAGCTTGAGCAAACTCATGAGGTGCGAATTAGCACTCAGACAATAAGAAATCGCCTAAGAGAATATGATTTAAGGCCTCGTGTCGCGGCAAGAGGCCCAGCTCTTATCCCAGCCCATCGAAGGGCGCGTTTGGATTTTGCGAGAGAGCATATCCATTGGGAAGATGCCGATTGGGAAAGAGTTCTCTTCACAGATGAGTCTAGATTCTGCCTCTACCATTGTGATCGACGTTCCCTTGTATACAGACGTCCACATGAAAGATATGCTCAGTGCAATTTCCTGAATACTACTGGTTTCGGGGGAGGATCGATTATGGTATGGGGTGGAATATCTTTGACTGCTCGCACAGACCTAGTGGTCGTTGATAATGGAGCTATGAATGCTGATAAGTATATAAGGAACATTCTTGAAGAGCATGTAGTGCCATTTGCCCCATACATTGGTGAAAATTTCATTTTATATACGATAATGCCAGACCCCATCGTGCGCGCATCGTTCAGGAGTACCTTGAAGAGGTTGAAGGTTTGGGACAACCTCAATAGAAGGCTGAGAAGTTCAGAAAATCATCCAGCTACTCTTTGACTTAGGAATCCAACTCGGAGAAATCTGGGAAGGATTAGATCAGAACATTTTAAGATTACTCATTTTGAGTATGAACCGTCGTTGCCGAGCTGTAATTAACGCAAGGGGTGGAAATACCAAGTATTAAATCACTTATCAGCATTTCAGTATTTTGAAAATTGTTCATTTCTCTTCTTTCACATAAGATTCGGTGAAGTCCTGAATTTTTCTTCCATTTAATGTGTCTTGTTTCGTTCAAAACCTTCCCGAGAGAACATAAAAAATAAGTTATAAAGTCAATGTAGAGTTAACTTTCATTAAAATTGAGATTTTCAGAATGTGCGTTAATTTTTTTGCGCAGTGGATATAAAACCATCTTTATAAGACTTTTCAACCTAGATATCATCCAAGTAATCAATCCTCTTAGATTTCACCTTCAATTTGGAATAAATAAGACCCACTCTGTAGATTTGGTGGCGATTATTCGAACAACATTGGTATGTTTTTTGTGTTGATTGCCATAACTAATAACAATACTCAGTGCGAATACAATTTCTTGCCGACTACGCAAAAATAGTTAATCAACCCATGGGCGAATTTTGACTCTAAGCAAGCAAAAAAAATTATATAACGCACTTTATTGAATTCCAACTAGTCACGGTCGAAAAGAGTTCAACGAAATCTCACCACACCTCAAGGTAGACACCATCGATGATTCCAATCAACTTGCTTTGAGATCTAGAATTTCTATTGGGTGAAAATGTCATGAAGGGATTCTGTTTCTAGAGAAATATTTCAACGATAGAAGTCACGTTTGAAATTGCTTATCGTTAAAATTGCAAAATTAACACCTGTCCAAGCATAATAGTGTGATTCTGATGACTCAATAAGAATTTGTATGCACTTTCCATCTAGAATATTTTCAAACGCTGCAGTATTGTCGCTTCCATTAAAAAGCATTAACATTTTTAATATTTCAAATGGAACTATCTGTATATAATTGTTTTTTTTAATTCGCCTTAGCCTCCTGAATATTTCAGTACCAACTTCTTGATCCCTATATCTCTAGCTGTTTCTTAGTAATTGATTTATTGATTGATCCACTTCTTTTTTGTGCAACCATAGCTTCAATTAAACATTCATTACTTCGCTAATTGCAATCCTGGCGAGCTGAAATTTCGGATATGGATTCACTGGCGGACACAGGGGGAAGGCCATGGGGGCCATGCCTCCATCGAAATTGACAATAATCCTTTTATTAGTACTATTGGTAGTCCTATAACGTTGGTAAAAAATTTCTATCTATTGATGCCCCCCCTGAAAGAATTCATGCCCTCCCCATGAAAAAATGTCTGGATCCGCCAATGTATGGATTATGATTCGTCCCTAATCATACGGGGTTGTTCAATACAAGGCCGTAGCTAGAAAAAAAATTCGGGGGGAGGGGGGGTGTCCGTTGAACTGAGCTCTAGAAAAATATTGTGGAGTTTTCAACCAATATTGTAAAATAGAAAAGATCAAATGATTGGTTTTGTTAATATGTATAAAAACATATTGGTTTGAACCAAGTTTCAATTTTGCGGATTTGTTCATGCGATAATATATGAGGCTGCTTGCAATGAAACTCGATTTATTGTTGGGAAGAAGTAACAAAATAAAATGAATCCATAAAGAATATAAATAAAATCTATGAAAATGAACATAAAATATAAACAATATGAATAAAATATATGAAAAAAACATAAAATACAAAAAAGTTCATAAAAATCAAGATAAAAATATATTTTCTCTTCCGTATCACAAAATGATATTAAGCCTTCTCGATTTCTTCGCGGCAAATAAATCGATTATCTTCTCGGTCTCAATATGTATTTCTCTGTGAAATAGACATTAGCGCCAATCCATTCAGTCTTTCCTGACCTGTGGAATTTCTCAAATATGTTTTGAGGCGTTTAAGGGAGGAAAAGAACCTCTCCGGAGTACATGTTGTAACAGGTAGAGTTGCCAGAATTTTCAGGAGTTTGTAAATGTTCGGAAACAATTCTTGATTACATTCTCCGAGTGTTTCGATATAGCACAGGTCGGTCGAGATGAAATGGGTTCTTTAAGCCATTTCATTTTCCATAGATCCAATTCACCTTTCGATGAGTCCAATTCCAAAAACTTTCTAGATAGAACGAAATCATCCTCTTCAATACTGGGCAGTTTTTCACAATAAACAGCTGGGATCAAGACATATAAAGATGAAAAGGTAGATCTATGATTATTAAATCTTGACTGGAGTTGGTCTATGAAATCATCTAAAAGTGGAATCATAATGCTCTGCCTAAGGAACTCTTCTGGATCTTCGGTTCCATAGTTTGCCCTGTGACACTGTCGCGACACTCTACGTGGAATTTTAATTTCTTCATTTATGGATTCCATCAGATCCAGAACATTCTTATATACGTTTGCAAATTTCGACTCGACATTGGTTCGAATATTATTCGAAGAATTTTCGGTGAAATGATTATCTGGCCTTTCTGAAAAAATTTCGGGGGGGTCCGCACCCCATCGGCCCCCCCTGGCTACGGCCTTGGTTCAATATCAATTAAAAAAAAATAGCTCTACATCGCCTAGAGAATCGAAATTTCACCAACGTATGAACGATTTTTCCCTATTTCGACCGTATAAAAATTTCCTCAGTGTATCGCAGCTTCGCTACGATTTTAAGATTCTTCTGGACCCACTTTTTCGACTGATTCCCTCGGGTCGATCTAGCGAATTACCATTTTAGTATAGTATAGAGAAAGAGAAACTTTGTACGATTTCAGAATAATTTTATCCTTTATGGATCAAAACTTGATGCGGAACGAACATTGCCGAAGGCTGTAGCTTCCAAAGAAGACAACATTTCAATTGTATTAACTTATTTTAACGCAAATCATGCTTCTTCCAGAAGTGGAATAGTAGATTGAGGCATTGCCAGAACTACTATTTGAAGGATCCTTCAAAGAACCATACCTATGCATCCGTAGCTACAAAATTGCGAAAGCTAAAGTCAAGACCGAATATTAATAAATCTTGCATGAATTATAAATTAAACCGTATATCTCATTTTCAGGCCAAGGAAAGTTTGAGCTCAGTTTCTTGGACAGTGCCCTCCAAATCTGCTCCCATCTCATTTATGGATATGCAGGAATCAACGAAAAAACCTTCGATTTAACCGCTCTTGACAAGCAATTGGACATTGTCCAGAGAAACTATCTTAGAGTAACAGAACTGAAGAGAAGATTCCCTGGTCTCAAGGTTCTTCTCTCTGTTGGAGGAGGAAGAGATGGAACATATGACGAAGATAGAAAAGTTGCCAAATATCTAGAATTGGTAAATTTGACTGTTTGAGTTTGAATGTTAAGTAAAAGAACATATTATAATTTTATTACAGTTGGAATCACCGGACAAACGAATTGCTTTCATCAACTCCTCAGACACGATCCTAAGAACCCACGGTTTTGATGGTTTGGATCTCGGTTGGCAATTTCCAGAGACTAAGCCTAAGAAAATTCGTGGAAAAATAAGTGAGTATACAACAATTGTCTCTAAAAACAATATACAACTTGGATTTATGAAGGGTCATCATGTTAGGTCAACGATTATTCTACTTCAATGTTATTGCTTGATAATAACAACAAATTTATCAGAATAATATTGCACGAAGAGATAAATCAGAACTTAAAATATTCCAGAATTCAACAATCTCTTTGAAATATTCCTTGAGTGAACTACTCGATTTTTCAATGCAGCTTCATCAGGGATAACTGGTTAAGAAATCTCTCAGTCGTCCGGTCGCATTATTTAAACGTTTAAGACGAATCGTATTTTACGTCTGCACCATTTGAAATATTTCAA
Source organism: Adalia decempunctata (assembly GCA_951802165.1). Taxonomy (NCBI): domain Eukaryota; kingdom Metazoa; phylum Arthropoda; class Insecta; order Coleoptera; family Coccinellidae; genus Adalia; species Adalia decempunctata. Next base: position 21,674,799 of record OX637696.1, on the reverse strand, counting down.
AAAAATCATATTGGTGTTCTGGCGCCGAATTTTGTTATCTAAAAAATTCTGTTACCCCGTTTTTCAAATATCAACCGATTTTCCTACCAAAAAGGACAAATTTCTTTAGTAAAACTTTTATCCCATCCCAATTTCGTATAGTTTTAAATTTAACATATTTATTTAAGGTGGATGGTTCAATAAATTGAAAACCAAGATCGTTGGTGAAGACGAAGTCGATGAAAAAGCTTCAGAGCACAAGGAAGAGTTCAAGGCTCTAGTGAGGGATTTGAAAAACAAGTTCAAACATGAGGGGCTTTCTCTCACATTATCTGTGCTGCCAAACGTTAATAGTACAGGTCAGTAAGTTTGAGCATTGGATTCGTTCAAAATTTTAAATCCGTTTTGAACCTTTTTCACAGTTTATATGGACCCGACAATCTCTCAGTACTTGGATTTGATCATCTTGAAAGCTTTCGATTTCCACACGCCTAAAAGAAATCCAAAGGAAGCCGATTACCCAATGCCTTTGTTCCCCATTTTTGACCGAAGGTTCGACGAAAATGCCGACTATCAAGTCAGATTCTGGTATGTACTTTTTCGGTAAAAATCGTCAATAAAAATGTTAGTAAGTTTTTCGTCGGCTGTTCGGAAATTTGAATGAAAAAAATAAGTGGATCGGAAATTGCTCGTATATAGTGATTACTTTTAAACTTCTGACTTTTGGATTTAAGGTTTTTCATTGAAAAAAAAAGTTATGAACATTATGAATTATGTGAAGTTTAAGAAATCATTTCAAAGAATTTAAGCGAAAATAAGACAGTTACAAATATACTAACCATGATTCAAATAAAAAACATTCAAGAACTATTTAATTAGAAGGGTGTTGTCATTGAAATTTTATTGTGAGAGAGCCTCCAAAATAGTTTTTGAATCATTTTTGTAGGACTGAACAAGGCACCCCAAGAAACAAGATAATCTTGGCCATACCTGCTTTTGCAAGAACATGGAAAATGACTGAAGATTCTGGACTCACTGGAGTTCCCCCCCTGACAGTTGAAGGCGAAGGACTTGAAGGCCCCTACACCAAAATACCAGGTTTATTGAGCCATCCTGAAGTTTGCAGTAGGTTGACGAATATTGACCTCAAGCACAAACTAGTCAAAACTGGTGATCCTACTGGAAGACATGGTAAGCCAGTCTTAACAGTTTATCTATTTAATTATGCACATATTATTCTTTGAGCTTGGTAACATGGAATGTAAATAGAACCAAATTTTCCCAAAGCTGGAAAAAATTTGATTTTAGGAATCTTTATCCACTCAATTGTGGAACTCACCAGCCTTTTTGTTTACAGGAGTCTATACCTATCGTACTGTTGATAATAATAACCCCGAAGGTATTTGGATAGCTTATGAAGATGTGGACTCAACTGGTTCAAAAGCCTCATACGTTAGAGAGAAAGGACTTGGAGGAATTGCAATTGACGACATAACTTTAGATGACTTCCGAGGATTATGTAGTGGTAATAAGTATCCAATTTTGAGAGCCGCAAGATTGAAATTGTAGAAGATCTGTATTAAAATTTCATGTTAATTAATTTGTGAATCAGATTGTTTATTTTATTGAACTATTACTACATTTCTAAATAAGTCCTGTTTCACTTACTTTTTTATTCCTTCTCACCTATTAACAAAAAAAAATGGAAAAAATTTGGTCGTGTACTTTTTTAATTATAAAAATTCAAAAAAATGGAGAAAAATTTAACCCTGTGATGATCTTTCGAGTATCGCGGCTTCAAACCTTCACTTTTCTTAATAAGTTTGTGATGTAACCTTCTGTAATTCTCAGTGTGAAAGTAAAACACAGTTTAGAAGACAATTTCAGTTTTTTGCCAAACTATGTAATCAAAATTATCAAATAGTCCAATTTCAGTTACCGATTTGAAAATACACTATCTTGGAAAGTGTCTTTGAAAAAATGACATATTTAAAAAGAATGAATACCTACATGAATCTTGTGGCAGTTGGAAATATGTGGTTTTTAACACAGTAGACACTATAGTGTCTATACTGTGTTTTTAATCATGAAGGTAAACCACCTCTCTGGTTTTAATAAAACACGATGCCAGATGGTTGGCAGAACGGGTAATTATCAGCACATTTGGCAAAACTGCCTTGAAGTGTGATAAGAATGTTATTATTTCGCCGAATAAAATTTTTCATAAGGCTACAAAACATCGAAAAAAAGACAATTCAGATTAAACATACTGAGAGGTGAAATAAATTCGAACTTTGGAAAAACACATCAAATCCAGAAAGATATGTAAGTTATCCAAATAATTTTTAGTAATCCTAAAAAGTTCACTTTGAATTAGCTTTTTACCAGGTAAGCGCTTTTGACACAAAAATATTTTAATTGGAAAATTATAAGACCAAGGTGTGAAAGTGTTCAAAAATAGATATGATCAGTTTGTATGTGGATTCATTAATTTCTCTTTTGCTTTTGAATTTTTTTGTATGTAAAATATATTTTTGTTTCACATACCGTTTTTTTGTAATATGTTGTATTCTGAGCCTACAGGCTTTGCCTTTCATCATCACAATAAATAATAAAAATAAAAATGTATATCTATACATTTTTACACAGAGGAGGTATAAGAAAAAAGAAGTTGTATGTATAGTGAAAATATATTCAGCATAAAACAATATAAAGATAATCACAAAATAAAATATAGATCTAAAAGTTTAGAACTAAAACAACTTTCTTATAGCTTCCGTAAATCTAAAACAAACACACTTCCATCGGAGGCACTGGCTCCAACTTTGTCTCCCCTGGAATTCCAGCACACTTCAAATATCCCTCCAGTACCTTTGTAACTATGTACCAATTGTCCACTTTGCGTCGACCAAATGTGTACACATTTATCAAAACTACCACTTGCCAAGAATTTACCATCGGGACTGAATGCTACAGAATACACTGGTTCGGTGTGTTTCGTCAATGTGTGCACACAGGCACCTTTCTCAACATCCCATAATCTAACAGTAGAATCAAAGCTTGCCGAAGCTAAAATTAGATTCATATTAGGATTTGGTGTACCAGGTCCTGTAGGTGACCACTTGATTGTGTAGATTTCCTTGGAATGGGCTTGCAAATCATGAACGCATGTGTCCTGTTTCATAGACCATATTTTCAGGGTCATATCATCAGAACAGGATGCCAAAAGGATTCCTTGGGGATCCCATTTAATTGCATTGACCTCGTTCTATAAAGAAATTGAATCTCACTTCATTGCTGCATACCTCATTAAAACAGTAGAGCACAGAATAAATGATCTACCAAAAGACACTACAGTCAGCACTTTGACCTTGATGCACTCAAAATTTGTGATATTCAGCTCTGCTTGGGTAGTATTTATATTATGTTGGGAAGATACCACAGTTGCCAATGTCAGTAAAAGCCAATATGACAACACAGAAAAATAAAGAAGAATTTCTTTTGAAACTATACAATTCAATTCACAAGAGAATATAAAAAGATACACTTACGGTGTGTCCTTGAAATGATTTTATCGGCTTATCCATGCCCAGTTTGCAGACATGAATACACTGATCTGTCGAACAGCTGGCAAAAGAGTTATTTGTTTGCCAATCCACATCTAAAGCTGGTGCAGAATGAAAGCTGAACTGTTGGGTACATAACCCACTAGCTGCGTCCCAGATAATTGTTGTTTTATCAACCTGAAATGAATAAATAATGAAAATGATAAATATTCATACAAATTCAATGCTCGTTGGAAACTTTATTACAATTTATGGTGACTTTAAAATTTCAATTTGGCTCTTACCCCAGCTGATAATATATAATTTCCACGTTTATTCCATTTTAATGCAAATATTGGACCTTTATGTTGTCCCAATGTACTTGCAAGTCTACCGTCAGTAGTCCAGATTCTGGCATATCCATCATAACTACCAGTTGCCAGCAGACTACCATCACACTGAAATCATACGTCAAATAGCGAGAGGAATTTCAATCATCATTCAACCTGGTGGCCTACTCACATTCCAATCCAATGAAGTAACATCTTTATTACTTGGAACTTCTGTACCTCCTTTCTGAATACAGTGCCTTAAAACTAACTGATTTGGACATGTTGTATTATCAGACATGTCCCAAATTCTAGCTGTGCTATCCCCAGAACCACTTGCTAATAAATCTGTTGTGGGATTCCATGCACAAATAAAAACCTCCGACTCATGGCCTCTAAGTACTGTTGCTTTTGAAGCTGGAATTTCTATCAATGTATCAACTTCCATATTTTCACTTTGTGTTGAAACAACTGCAGCAGCTGAAAGTATACAAGAGAATTGAATAATTAATCCCATAGGATGGAAATTCACCAATAGTTCATGATCGAAAGAAACAATCATAAAATTAGTTATCAAGTACCTTCCTCTCCATTTGTATCAACAACTTCGGCCTTTACAGCCTGTTTTTGTTGATTTTGCTGATTTTGTCTACTAGCTACTACATCGGGCATAACAGCATCTATTAAACTCAGGCTTTCTGTCAATCTTTGTTCAGTTCCATCTTCAGCTATGCTAATTTCTGCCTCAGTATACTGAAGACCTTTTTGAAGTATACTCAAAAGAGCTGCTGGTGGTACTAAGGCTCCATTTATATTTGATTGTGATATGTGTGACTCTAACCCAAATGTATAGGCTGAATGTGTAAAGCCTAAATAAAAAAGACTATTATTGAAAGTGAAAAGTTTGCTGTGACAAATTGTAATGATTCACATGAAGAAAACAAACCTGATTCTTGTAAATATCTATAAACTAAGAAATTAACTTCGTCACTTGAGAAGCTCATTGCTAAGAATTAATTGCCACAGAGACCGGACTTCAAGATAATTTAAATATGAGCATTGGAATCTTCAATTTCCCATTGAGTAAACACAAATATCCAATTTTTTGATAATATTCACATTTTCTACTGTTCCAAATATCAACAAATGCGCTTGTATATTTCCGCAAACAACGAGTAGCGTTATTTTCACAGATAACAAAATTCGACAAAACATAAGAGATGAGAGATGAGATCTTCTTTGTTTTACCACAGACCAGTTGGTCTGTGTGCAGCTTCCTGATAACAAGCTGCGAATTGAAATTTGGCTACGTCGTATTTAACTACTTATCGTCGTCTTATTCTTTGGTTGGCTGTGGCCGGAAACCACAGAACATACAGATTCCAGTCATAGAATTACCTTCCGTCATCCATCATCTTTGAGGTTATTCTTGAAATTTGAGGTTAAGTTTTGTATTCCGATATCTTTGTGTTTATTCGAAATAAGAAATGTTATTTTTTTTATCTGATTGAGCTCGTATATAAGATGAAAATTCTGTGAATATTTCTAAGAATCATTGTTGCATCATGATTTTCTTCAAACCAATATGGGTTACCCATGAAGATAAAAAACCTATATTTTCCATTGACATTCATCCTAATGGTAATAGATTCGCTACAGGTGGCCAAGGAGAATCTGGTGGAAAGGTGATTATTTGGAATGTAGCACCACTACTAGCAGAAGATGCAGAACTTGACCCAAAAATTCCGAAAATTTTATGCCAAATGGACAATCATTTAGCTTGTGTGAATGTTGTTCGTTGGAGTAATGAAGGACATTTATTAGCATCTGGAGGAGATGATAAACTGGTCATGATATGGAAATTAACAAATGAAGGAACTTCAAGTGTTTTTGGCAGTGGAAAAATAAACATTGAAACATGGAAATGTGTACATACTCTTAATGCCCATCAAGGTGATGTCTTAGATTTATCATGGGCTCCCCACGACGGTTGGTTAGCATCAGGTAGTGTAGATAATACAGTTATTGTATGGAATGCAGCAAAATTCCCAGAAAAGGTTGCTGTATTGAAAGGACATTCAGGAATGGTCAAGGGAATAACTTGGGATCCTGTTGGAAAATATTTAGCTAGTCAGAGTGATGACAAATCTCTCAAAGTGTGGAGAACTGGGGAATGGAACGAGGAAATTTCAGTTACTGAACCTTTTGTTGAATGTTCAGCAACAACACATGTTTTGAGACTTTCATGGTCTCCAGACGGACAATATTTAGTTTCCGCTCATGCAATGAATGGGGGAGGTCCTACAGCTCAAATAATTGAAAGAGATGGCTGGAGACATGATATAGATTTTGTTGGACATCGTAAAGCTGTTACTTGTGTAAGATTCAATAATAGTATATTTAAAAAAACTAAACGTACTAAAACAATGCAGTATTGTTGCTGTGCTATTGGTTCACGTGATAGGTCAGTTAGTGTATGGATGACATCTTTAAAACGACCTCTTGTTGTTGTCAAAGAACTATTCAAAGATAGTGTATTGGATATTTCATGGAGCAGCAATAGACCCTTTTTATTGGCTTGTTCATGGGATGGTACTGTGGCCTGTTTTATATTCGATGAAGCAGAAATCGGAAAACCACTTTCTAACTCTGAGAAAAATACTCTATATGAAAAATTATACCATAAATCTAGTTGGAACTTGGGATTCACAGGAACACAGATAGCGGAAAATCCAGAAATATTAACTGGGGTAGATGAAGTTCAGAATAGCACTAAAACCAAGACGTTTCCTAAGGACACAGAAATTCCTGCTGCTAAACCTAGTGAAGATGTGCCTATGGAAGTGGAAGAACCCAAATTGAATCTCAATACAACCGTATTTGTACCTGTGAATAAACAAGTTGAAACTAGGCTACCATCAGGTAAAAGAAGAATAACACCTATGCTTCTTACCCCCAGTGTGCCATCAAATACTACAAATGAATCTGAATTGACAATTGAAATCCCAATCTATGAAACAGGAGCATTCAGTAGTTCATCTCCTAAGAAGAGTAAAATAGTGGTTCAGACTGTTAAGGATTCTCCAAAACCACAGATACCCAAACCTAATATCCCCCAACAACATTCTCAAATAGTGTTACAAGCACCAGGTAATCAAATTAAACAACTCATGTGCTGTGAAGTTCCTGGTGATGAACCTATAGCGCAAGTAATAAATATTTTAGATTCTCACAAAATTCCCGCCAGCTCTGCAATATTAAAAAATAGTTGTAATCAGAAGGTGCAAATTACAAATAAGTGTCATAAAACTTCTAAGGGATTCTTAAGCAAAATCGAAGCTTTCAAGACACAAAAAGATAAAGCAACACAATGGGAAACTTTTCTTGGTTCTGTTATTCGTTGTGCTGCAGTTAACAGAAAAATGGTTGTCGCTTGCTGTGAAGACTCTTCTGTAAATACTTATGATATTAAATCCGGAGCCAGGGTACTGCCCTCATTACTTGTAGAGGATGCTGTATCTGCATTGAGTCTTTCACAAGATTGTTACTGCCTGGTACTCACTAAAACTGGACTTGTGCATATGTGGAACTTTACAAGTGGTAAAAGCATTCTGAGTAGGGTTTCAGTGAGAAGTTTGCTGACTAATAAAGTTGTTGTTAGTGGATTCAGTTTATCACCAAATAACATACCAGTGATTACTTTGAGTGATGGCAGAGCATATTCATACTTAACTGATCTCCAAACTTGGGTTGTGATATCTAACCCCTCAGACCCTCTAACTTATGCTGGAAACAGTCTATCCCGCATATTGCCATCTAATTTGCCACTAACGTCTTTACAGAAACACATGCCAAGTCATAAATCTAATGATACCTTTCCTCCAGGTGTAACTCTAAGTTTCTTAGAATCACAAGTTATGTCCAGCAAAATGCTGGATTCGCCAATAGAATATAAACACTGGTTAATGAATTTAGTAAATCATGTTTTGGATAAGGGTCCAGAAATAAGACTACGTTCAATTTTGGATAAATTGATGATGGAGTGTTCTTCAACAAACAACAAAGAAGTAGTTCAAAAGAAAGCTTTATTGTTGGACATAATGAATGTGATCAAATCAAAATTGATATGGCAAAGGCTCCACAAAGAGTACATGGAACAAATTGTAAGACTGGATATTCCTTCATAATTCAAATTTTTTAAACCAACTGTGAGTCATATCAACATGTAATTATGATTTTAGCATATATTTTCCTTTTGAATTGACAAATTGTATAAATTATATTCTGAGAACTAGAGGGATAGAAAACTTGAGGATGACTGAGTTACAAGCTGCGATGTTTTTCATTGTTTATACGTATTTTCAGTCATATCTATCAGTATTACCCAGTGACATGCACAAAAGGAATAAACATGAATAATTATATTGTAAATGTTTGAAGATTATACATCTGCCATTGACAAATGTTAAACCAACTATTGAAATTGAATTTTTATTTGTCATATATTAATTTTGAAATAGGTATATCCAAACATTATTGAATGGCTACCATTCAGCATTACGAACACATTATATTGCTGAACGTAATGGGATTTTAATGATTGCAACAAAACCATGTTGAATTAAAACCTTATTTTCCAAGAAAAATGCGATTGTCTTCAGTTTTTAGAAGGTTGAACCTGAGAACACGCTCCCTTTCGGATTCAACCCTTCTTTTATAACTATAAGCAACTGAAAATATATAACAAGCGTTCCAAAAAAGGTAGGCCCACTTTGCCACAAATTTTTCTGAACACTCGTTATATTATTTAAAGAAAAATTGCTCATTTTGACAAGATGAATGAAAATAATGTTGAGTATTTATAGGAAAACATTTGAGTGAGAAATAAATACTTTTTTGAAGAATGATTCATTTTATTAACCTCACTTTTACCAGACAAAATAAAACTGCGGTGTTTTCTGAGATTTTTTAATTTCTTTTGATTAAGTAATGTCTCATCCAGTGGAAAGTGTCGTTAAAGATGTAGACTCAAATCCTTTTGAAGGCATGATAATAGAGGAAGATTCTATTTTATCAGAATTAGAGGGTAGAGAATCATGTCCCAAATGTAACAAGTCTAGAAAATACTACTGTTATAGTTGTTATGTCCCGATTGAAAAATTAGCCGGAAGGATTCCTCAAGTTAAGGTAACACTAATCTTTATCAATTCAGTTCCTCGTCTCCAAATCGATGATGAGTTGCTTTCTTCACAGTTTCCAAATCATTTGGACCGAATGAATTATGAGATTATTCTTCGTTTTCCTCAGCTCTCATTTCGTTCATGCCGTTAATAATGCTTGTTTACCATTTCAGCTACCAATAAAAATTGATATAATAAAACACAAGCATGAAATAGATGGAAAAAGTACATCAGGACATGCTGCGATATTGGCCCCTGAGGATGTTAAAGTTTATACATATCCAGACATTCCTGATTATTCTAAAGAAAAAGTGGTTTTAGTGTTTCCTAGTTCTAACTCAATTACCATATCTGACCTGCTGCAGAATGATAATTATGAGGATCTTTTAAATTTCAAGCGAGAACCACTGGAAAATATTCCAAAAGGTTTTAACAGATCCACCCTTCTAAAACGGATTCATACTAATCCTGAATTGAAATATAAAGTTACTGATAGATTGCCAATAGAAAAAGTAATATTTATAGATAGTACTTGGAATCAAAGTAAAGGTATATTCAAAGATCCTGTTCTGAAGAAAATTCCATGTATTGTGATAGCTAATCGTATTTCGCAATTTTGGAGACATCAAAAAGGGAGCCCTCGATGGTACTTGGCTACAATAGAAGCCATACATCAATTTTTGATAGAAATTCATCTTCATCAATGGGGTTTAGACAAAGATTATGAAGGCATATATAAATGTTTTAGCGAAAATGCAGTTTCTAATTTTGGGAATTTTTTCAGTCAGTCAGAAAGTGCATATAGGGGGCAATATGACAACTTGTTATATTTTTTTAAACACATGTTTAAGTTAATACATACATATTATGATCATGAGGATCTTTATGCATATAAAAGGAGGTTGATGTAAGTACACATATTTTATATATCATCTGCAGTAGAATGTGCTGAAGGAATTGAGATCCCATGTTAAAATTATGTTAAGTTGATTTGATTTTTTATTTATGGACATCTTCAAATATTAAATGTATTGTTAAGCCTATGTTAGAATTGAAAATAAATTAGTTTTTAACATTTCTTGGTATTTTAGAAGCTGCAATTAGATTTAAATTTTTCTTTCTATTATAACTATCTATGAGAACATTTATTTCAATAAAAGAAGCCTTTATTTTACTTATTTTGTCTCAATAGATACTTATCAGTTTCGAATATCCATTATTAGGTAGAACATAAATCATTACCTACACACGTTTATTGCAAAATTTCGTCAATGATTTTGGTTGTTGTAACCACCTCTGTCAGAAGTATTTGACAGTATCGACATTAACAGGATATTTATTTGGCAAATACAATTCCTGACGACACGGCGCTAACATGGGTCACCCTGTATATTTAAAAATAATCTTGGGAGAGATGGGAACGAGAGCGTTATCATTCTGTTGAAATTCATGTAATTTTCTAATTTGAAGCTGATGATTGTCAGCAAAATTCGTGGTTATTAAATTTTGTCTGTCACCATTTGGACCGAATATTAATCTTTGGTATGGACTACATATTATGTCAAATAATTCCAGAAATATTTTTATTCCCTAAGATCAGGTTAGATAACGAAAGGATATGAAGAAAAGTTTGGGAAAAAATAAAATATTTTTATTATTTCAATATTCGTAATATAGGTACATGGTTCACGAATTCATTTAAACTATTACATATATAAAAAACAATTATCTTCATTATTCAAATATCACTATGGAATAAAAAATGTCATTATTCAATCAGTTCTTCTAATAAAAATGAATGAAGTGATTAATTTGCTATAAAAAACATACAATATCACATTGACAGATTCTCAACAGTAAAATTAAACTTAAATTACAATCATAAAATAATTCCAAGCATTTTCTATTGGTTCAAGGTGACTTTAAAATTTTTATAAGACACTCGATAGCCTGCACGGAATTCATGAATAATCTTGGTCTTTTAGGATAATCAAAACCCCAATCTGGCTTCAAGCTTGGTAAATACAAGGGCTTCTTAGCGATGAATCTTGAATTCACTAACTTTTTATCAGACTTCATGACCATTTTTTGTTTCCTTAATACTAAACTGTGAATTTTCTCCAACCTATGATTAATGTTTGGTAACTGTAGAATTGTCTTTTTGTATTCATCGTTATGAGCAAAAAGCCAGAACAAAGTACACAAATTTGGGAAAGCCATATTCTCCTTGTCACACCAATTCGTCATTATCGTAAACATACTGTCTAAATACTTTGGATACCAGGTCATAGCTGTGGTTGGTTCATATTTACAGAGATTTATCAGAATGCACGCTGATATTTCGCAAATCTGAATATCGGGTAAGGACCTAGCAATTGATATTATCAAGAGATAAAGTTGGTCAGGCAACAATGGACCCATTTTGTTGCAAATCTCTGGACTCCTTCTGGTAACGTATTCTAAAAAAAAATAATAATGAGACTGGGAAGACACAACCTTTTCCATAAAATCGTTCATGAAAGGAAAGACTTTTACATTTCTAATCTTAAATGTTTCAGTAATTACACAAATGCAAACAAGATAATACATTTAAATGCTTACCAAAGTCTGTGAGGGCAGAGATGATCAAAGATACTGTTATATCTTCAGCAACAAGAACATCCAATGCTCTATTGCTTCTGCTTCCCAAGGAATCCTCTGGAGCAGCTTCCCTAGTGGCGTTTACAGATCTTTTTCTTATCTCATTAAGAGCGTTGTTGCTGAGTTTTCTTTGTTGGTAACCCCTCCAAAGAGCCTTTAAAATACCAATAGTAAATTAATATTTAGCACTAGGAAGACAGGAGATTGTTGTATTATAAAACCAAATGAAAGAAGACTATCCAATTTCGACAACACTATAAGGCGGGCGATTTAGTCATTCAAACAATGCTAAATACGCAAAAGTAGTGACTACCTTGCTTACTTTTGCTTATAATCTGAATTCCTAAAATGCAAGACATAGAGTGAAACCACTATTTTCAATTTCAGTTGGCTCTAGTTCATGCTTCTATTAAATACATATATTATTATTGGCAGTTTCAAAATGATATACCTGTATTTTTGTTGCAGCCACTTCCTGTACTTTTTTTATTCTTCTTTCTTCCTTAGCTTCAGGAGTCAATAGATGGGCATACTTTCTCCTTGTCAAAAACCCTCTGGCATATTTCTGAATGGTAAGAACATCTGAACACAAGGATACAAATTGTTTTCTATCCTTCTTCATCTGTTGAAATCCTCTGAAGTATTTCTGAATTTTAATAGCTGCCTCCCTCTGTTTCAAGAAATTAGCTCTCTGTATCTTCATCACTTGGTTGGCCCTAAATTTCCTCTGAACGTACAACACCACCTGTCTCAGTCTTAGGTATTTTTCTCTGGAGAACTTCATGGCATTCTTTGCTCTATATTGTTCTTGTACAAATGTTACTGTCCTTGCTAAGGTCAAATAACTTTGCCTTTCTTTTTTCATCAATAAATATCCCCTATAGTAGTTTTGTATGAGTATGCAACATTTTCTTTGTTCCAAATACATGTTTCTCTGTTTTACCATAAGTTTATTAGCTCGAAATCTTGTTTGAATTATATTTACATATTTCTTCAAGGTCTGATGATAACTTCGTGCAGTAGTCATTTTTCTGTAAGCTATATATCTCTGTTGGATTATTATGGCACTGTTTCTTAGTGATATATATTCTTGTCGTTCTTTCTTCATCAATAAATAACTTCTAAAGTATCTTTGTATTGAAATAGAAGCGTTGCGTTTTGCAGTATATAAATCTCTTTCTTTTTTCATCAATATGTTTGCTCTGAATTTTTGTTGAATAAACAGAACAGATTGTTTCAGTTTGATGTAATATACCCTAGTTTGAATCATATTTTTCTGAGCCCTAAACCTATTTTGAATTATCATAGCACTGAGTCTCATTGTTAAATATTGTTGTCTTTCCTTTTTCATCAATAGGTATCCCCTAACATATTTCTGTAATTTAATGGTCATATTTCTGTATTCTAAATATGAGCACCTCTCAATTTTCATCATTTTCTTGGCTCTGTAAGTTCTCTGAATCAGTATTGTATATTTTTTCAACCTTTGATATCTTTCTCTATTTTCTAACATTTTCTTGTTGGCTAGGTATTTGGATTTTACAAAAGTGACGGCTGTTTTCAGTTTTTTATATTCTGCTCTTTGATATTGCATTAGTTTATTTGCTCTGAATCTTTCTTGTATTATCATGCATGCTTTCCTCAGATTAATATATTCCTCTTGGCATTTTTTCATTGCTAACTTGGCTCTATATTTTTGTTGTATAAAACTGGATACTGATTTTAAATGTAAATAATCTTGCCTGTCTTTTCTCATTAGACGGAAGCCTCTGAAATATCTTTGGATAATAACACAGCTCCTCTTTTCCTTCAGAAATTCTTGTCTTTGATTCTGCATTGCCTTAATTGCCCTATATCTCCTTTGCACAGATATCACAGCTTTTCTGAAGGTTTGATATTCTTTTTTAGCTGAACACATTGATTTGTATGCTCTGAACTTATGCTGAATTTTCAATGTACTCATTTTCAAATCCACAAAATTTCTCCTAGTTTCTTTCATCAATAGATATCCCCTTATGAAATTTTGAATGATTACAGTGCTTGTTTTAAGCTGTAAATATGAATGTCTTTGGATCTTCATTAGTTTGTTGGCTCTGAATCTTCTCTGCACAAATATTGCAGCTTTCCTGAGATTCTTGAAGTTCTCTCTTTCCCTCAACATATTTTTATTAGCTATATATTTAGATTTAACAAAGTTGACAGTGTTCTTCAAGGACAAGTAATAGCTTCGTTTATTCCTCATCAGCAAAGTGGCTCGTAAATGTCTTTGTATAATGATGGTACTGAATTTGAGTTTCACGTAGTTACTCTTAGCCAGTCTCATTTCTTTTTGTGCTATAAAACGATTTTCTATGGTAATAACTGATTTTTTCAATTTCAAAAAATTATTTCGTAATGAACGTGTCTCCAAAGAGGACCTATACCACCTTTGTATAAGAATGGTTGAGGATTTTACAGCAATATACTCCTTGAAAGCTTTCTTCATCATCAGTTTACTCCTGTATCTTGTTTGTATCACGCAAGCTGCAGTTTTTAGCTGCAAATATGAAGAGTGTGTTTTTCTCATAATAGTAGTTGCTCTGTACCAACTTTGAATCATAATAGCCGAACTCTTGATCTGCATGTACTCCCGCCTTTGCAACAGCATTAGTTTTCTTGCCAAGGTGTATTTTTCAATAACCAGTACAGAATGCTTAATCTGCAAGAACCTGTTTCTAGCCAAATATCCCTTGACATTCTTTTGAATGATGATAGCAGCACTTTCTCTAAGTCTATAACAAACATTCTGCAGCCATAGCCTACATTGTCTTTGGAATTTTATTATTATGTTTCTAGATTTTGTGTAGTTCTTCTTTGCTCTGTACATTCTGTAGAAACTCTGTATTTTTATTGCAGCTTTCTCCATCTTTCGTTCTTCCATGTATTGTTTGTAGCATGCAGCAATCAGTAAATATTCTTCAGCTTGTTTCTGATGTCTATACCATCTTTGAACTTTAGTAGCTGCGTCTACTTTTGATTGGTATTGTCTTCGGAGTTTCATACGTTTAATACAAATTGGAAGACTCCTCCACCACTTCTGTATATTTTTGGCAGTTTCAATGACAAGAGGTGCTTGGAATTTATAGATAATTTGCCATAAGAAGGAGAGAGTTTTTTCCCTGTGCCCTTCCACAATATGGTGTGGTTCTATATCATGTTGAATCTCATATCCTGCCTTGGCTAAAGACTCGAAGACTAACTTCACATTATGAATCTTCTGCAACTTCGATATAGCAGGAACTCTCAAGTTTTGTGTGATATCGTTTCTCAGCAAAATCAGTTCCATGACCCTTGTCAACCTTACACCATCTCTCAAGTCTCCACCCAAACTATTTACTGCATAGTCAAACTCGTGGATGTACTCTTGTTGGTGCTCCACGAAGTATCCAAAATATTTGAGATATTTGGTGATATCGCCAACGGCAGCAGTGATGGCATCTCTTGTGAATTGAATCAACATCTCCCTACTCTCTTTTACTGTCGCATTTTTACGGAATAAACAAGGATCGTGAGGAATTAAACAATTCATTTTCGCTCTATCCAAGAAATAAACAATGGAGAAAAATTTTTTCAGCATGAATTTTTTGATGTCAACGTTATATTTGGGGTTGTGAATTGTTTTGTGTTTCCTGATTAGTACACGATCCTTGAAAAACCTCTCATAAAGGAACTTACTCAGTCCCAACATATCGGAGTTGGAGGTCAGCTTCAATTTTTCCCCGTAGATTGTTTCTAAAGCTATCCTGAGCCATAAAGGGTTGTAGCTCAATAGTAATGACATGACTTTAGACTGAAGGCTCAAATCTAAATGGATGTTACGGTCTTGTCTAATTTCAATTTTTTTATTCTCTATCGCATTGTATAGTCTAGTGAGTACCTCATGGATTATATCACTGTTATAAAGAGCAAGGGCTGACCTCCTTAATGCCTCCAGCCTTGATGAGGTGTGATACCTGGAGCACACTTGTTCTTTGGTTGGTGCAGCCGTCACCTCTTTCTGCGAACATTCTCGCCATAGTTTAGCTGCATCGATCCTCTGTCCTTCGTCTGAAACATTCAACTCAGAAGGAGGGGTCAAGAGCATGTTCAACCAGTTCTTGAAACGATCTTCTTGTCTTTGAATCCAATCCTGATCCAAATAGATGGTGTTTGTCAAAAACGGATCTATTGCAGTTGTCGCAGCCAGAATGAAGGGATCTGTTATGGTTAGGGTCTTCTTTTCTACATAAGTTATACCCTTGGCTTCAAGGAAACTATTCTCTTTCTCATTGCCTTTTTTACCCTTTTGTTTTGAGGTCATTACCTTTGTGGCCCTCTGTACACTAGTGCGGGTGTTGTACATTCCACCAACTTTGGACCAAGTTTCAGGAGACAAGTTCTGTCTTTTGTATGGAGAAGGAACAAATGTTGTATCAGATTTTCTTTTAGTTTGCGTTCGTCTGAGTGACTCATCAGTAGGTTCTTCTCGTATCGGAAATAAATTATGGACATCATTCAGTTTAGTTGGAAGCATGTCATCTGCTGAGAAGGCTTCTACTCTCTTGTTGGGAGAAAGTTTGGACCGATTTTTAGTTATTTCAAAACTTGTATTTTCCCTTGAACCATTTTTGACTCTGATACAAGATCTTGTATATTCCTGATGATTGTTGGACTTATCAACTGTATCTCTGAAAACGTAATCGGAATACATTGAAGATCTAGCTTGAGGTTGCTCAAAACTCCGATCGTCTTTCACATATGTTCCTGTACTAAGGTTGTGCTCTTCCAACTGTCTCAGTTTAGCAGTAAAACTATCAGGGCTTAGATCAAATTTTTCAAAATTGAAGCTTGCTTCTTGTGTTCTATATGTTCCGGAACTGATATTCAACTTGGAATTTCTGTAGCAATCAGTGATATAATTTGGTGACTTGATATTCTGGTTGTCCTCATTGCCTTTCCTATATTTTTGATCATAATATCTTGTTTCAGAGTACTGCTCTTGTAAATAATTGTTTGGGGAAATACTTCTTGGCATGTTACTTCTAAGGAAACTATCAATTTGTTTGTCATGAGTTTGAGCCATTTTGTTTTTGGAATTGTAGGTGTTGATGGAAAATTTATCAACTGCATCCAAAGTGTTCCTATTTGCAGGCATTTCAAACGTATGATCTTCTTTAGTGTAAGTCCTTGTGCTAACATTATTCTTAGTAAATGTGTTACCATCCAAACTATTACGAAGTGAGTCTGAGCTTAAATTGCCAATAATGCGAGTCTCAGAGCTTATGTTCAAGCTTGGCTGCACTTCACAATTCATCTCGAATGACAAGTTCCGAATAACTCTAGGGTTTTCCACAACATTCTTGTCTGACTGATCCTTCTTCAGTAACTCAGAAGAAACTCTTGAAGGCTTAAATAATTGACTGATTGGTGTTTCTAAATATGATATAGAATCCAGATTCAGGTGTTTTTTGTGGATTTCATCCAAAATTGAAGAGTTTAATTGTATTCCCTTCAAGGAAATTCTGTGTGGCGGATCTTCTGGTACTTCAAGACTGTCATCTAAAACTGGTGACTTTTCCTTTGTTAATCCAAGTTTATTTACCGCATAAGTGAACCTACGGATGTTGTCAGGAGAACTGATATTGAATGATATGTTGGATGATGGACGAAAATTTTCTGATCCTTGATTCAAATTGATATTTTCCTTGTTTTGAGATGTTTTTTTGGATATATAGGGTTTATCATTCCACACTGGTTGCTTTTTAGCCGGACCCTTAGAAGATGCAGTAAATAGTTTTTGAGAAGTCTTAGAAGCATTTTTCTTCAATAATGGAGATGTTTTCTTCACTAAAGTTGTACTTATCTTCTTCTTAGATTTCTGAAAAAACCAGAAAATTAGTAACTGAAATCCAATTTATTTATATAAATAATGTTTAAGAAATCAACTAACCTTAGGTAGGACTGATTTGAAAGTTATAGGGACGTTCCATATTTGCTTAGCACACACTACTTTGAGATTGTGTCTTTCAGAATATTCAGTATTTGGATACCAATACAACTCTAATAATTTAGTATCTTTCGCTTCAATTCTTTGATCACACCAACTCTGACTAAATTCAAGTTCTTCTGGACCATCAAAGCACGCATTAACCTATGGAAATTCTCATTATCTTAACATTATGAACTATGGAAATTCTCCTTAGATTAATATTATGAATGAAAGAATCTGATTCAATACTTACAAATACAGGAACAGGCTTTTTATTGGTTACATAAAGCTTTATTTCATGCAAAGCATTGAGAGCCACATCTTGAAAAGATAATTTAGGAATTTGAGTAAATGGGGCTAATGTTAATTCTGGAATTTCCTCTTCATGAGTAATAACAACTTTAGGAGGCTTTTGTTTGGTTATTCCAGGGGATACCTGAAAAAAATAAATAATCAATTTCCAAACATTCCTAACTTAGAAAAAGTTAATATGTATTGTGAATATTTACCTGAAAGTACATATTTCCTTATTATATTATCATTGATCAACAACAATTATCAATGTTTCGTATTTCCACACAGTTTTGACGTTCTTTATTCTTATCGCTTATTTTTTCTTTAATAATTTTTTTCCATACGAAATTTTCAACGGCAATATTTGTTCAAACTTCAAATTTAAACCGTTGAAGCCACAGAACAACAAAAAGCCATAGAAATTAGACATAGAAGATGAAAATGTTTTTCATGATATGGTTTCAGGATTTACCAAAATGTTTTCGACTCTGAATAACGACCAAATTATTTATTCAAATGTGTTCTACTTCTAGGATAAACAAAACTAATAAAATGAGGCAATTTCGGTATATTCGGTTAAAATTCAAAACAAGTGTTGCGCCATCTGGTGACCATATTCGAAACACTTTTATTGTACATAGTTTTACTGCAGATATACATATTCCATATTCTAAAAATGTTGAAAAACCATTCATTGTAGCTTGCTTGCAGTATGATAGGTTAGATAACAATAATAATATCTTCAGTTTAAATAAAGTGAAAGATTACACTCGAAGCGAAACAGAGTCATGATATTGATAATAATGTGACATTGATTTTGTATTATCATTGAACGATTAAAATATATTTTGTATAATATGCAAATATAACAAATAATGATGATCATCGTGGTTTGTTTATACTGTTTATAGCGACAAGTTTTGAATAGTATGTATGGCTATCTCTTTCAGATATGTATGTAAAGAAAAAATAAATGATGAAAAAATTATTGTAATATTGTCATTTTCAATCTGTGATCAGTGAATCGTTTGAGGATATATATGAGTGCCCCTGGTCCTGCAGTTAGGGCAATGGACTCGCACCCAGCAAGTTCAATCCCGAGCTAGGAAAGAAATTTTCTAGTCTCGGTAGGGGCCACCATTTCACTGTTGGGTCAAAAATTAACAGTGCTGCGCCTAAGGTGGCGTAAGGACACAGTAACAAGGGCCAAGGCCTACACAGAACACAACTGATTCTCCTAACTCGCACAAGCTACAAGCTTCTGAGGGATCTCCTCGGGAGACCTAGGAGTAATCGTACAAGGTGCGGCACGGAGGGCGGACGTTTTTCAGATGGGCATAACTTTCCCCCACTGAGGACGAGAGAAGTGGGGAAGGTGCCGTTAGACTCGTGTGTTCCTAGCATTTATTTATTTTGCATATGGATCTTCGCTTTCACCCATCATTGGCCCTTACTTCTTCGAAGACGTTAATGGTCGTGCTGTTACCGTGAACTCAGAGCGGTACGTCGAAATGATCAACAACTTCTTTATCCCCGAATTACGACGGCAACGTGTTCCAATCCGACGTGTGTGGTTCCAACAGGATGGGGCGACCGCCCACACAGCCAGAGCATCAATGGACGTTATTCGCTCTCTCTTCCCTGGTCGCCTTATTTCCAGGTTTGGCGATGTTCATTGGCCTCCCCGGTCCCCAGATTTATCCATATGCGATTTTTTCTTATGGGGACACCTCAAGGCTAGACTGGCTAGAGTATACGAGACCAAGCCCCGAACTCTGGACGAATTGAAAAGGGCTATTCGCGTGGAAGTTGCCCAAGTTGAGAGAGCGATGTTGGAGAGAGTCTACGCGAACTTCCAAGAGCGCCTCCAGCACTGCATCACCGATTTCGGCCACCACATGCCTGATGTGATTTTCCACACTTGACTGTCTCAAATGCTATTTCCTTGAGAATCTGATTCCGTCAATAAATGTGTTTTTGAGTAAAAATTAACGCTTTTATTATTTTTTTAAAACCATCCATCCTCCGTGCCGCACCCTGTATAAACATAAACATATTCCTGGCTCTAAATTCGAAAAACACAAACATTCTGACAAAATGGTATAGACCTCGTATAGGAAAAATGAGCGCGCCACAAAACTTTTGTGAAAAAATTCTCGATGAGGAGAGTTTTGCATTTGACGCCCATGAAAAAAGGAAGGTCCAACAGCTTACTCAGCAAGCCTGGAATCGAGAAGAATAAATGTAAACTGCCCTTTATTCCATTAAAAATTTGAATTCATTCAATGTTTCCATACAACATGAATATGAAATAACCATGAAATCGAGAAACCATTTATGTTCACTGCTGCAATCCAACCATTTCACATGTGGCTTCTCAAGCACGAAGAACGATTTTGCTGCTGGTAGTTTGCCGATATTCTTCGGTCTAGTTGGTTTGATGAATGCAATATAAAATGCGCGAAATATGCTTTTTGTCCATCATCCGAATCCGTTTATTTGTTCACCTTAGGTATATGCAAAATTGAATGAAAATACTTGATTACGTACCTAATGGTAAATGGTAAGTGACATAAATACCTACATACTTGTATAGTCAAGAAAGTATTGGGAATTGATCATTTGAAAAAAAGGAAAACACGAAATCCTGTTTTATCTATGTTTAGTTTGATTACACTTCTCCGTTTTGTCAGTTCATCTCAATAAGTAGTGGCGCACCCAGAAATTTTATTCGGGGGGGGGGGGGGGGGCTGCTCAAGAGTAATCAGGTTTTTGTAAGTTATATAATTTAAAACATGCGCCGCAAGCGAAAACCTTCTTAATTAATGGATATATCGCATTCGTTATTTTGGGAATTATAAAAAAGCTTGCTTTGAAAAATGCATATTTTATTGTTTTCACAAATGCTAAGTGAAGGGGGTAAGAAGAGGCGCTCAAAACTTGATTAATCATTCTACAGAAATAAAAAATGTCATGAGCGAAATTTCCGAAAAGTAACAAACTTGAATATTACAAGAGAGAAATTTTACCTGCTTAAATTTCATCTCGAGTGGTATTCGGCATGACTATTCCACGAGAAAATGTCTAACATGGTCACATTTGACACGGATTGCGCTATTTGGCAAATTACAATTCATAGATTAACTAAACTTTGTTTGTTTTCTCTATGATATTAATTTCCGAAGCTATCTATGAATTGGAGAAACGTCAAAAATTTTATCGCTGGAAAACTAACTTGTTGGTTTTTCCGGTTTGAAACTTTTGTCGAGATGAAACGATCGTTGCTACGGAAACTTCCTCACTAAAAATGGAATGAGTGGAATAGTCATATGTAACACCACTAGAGATGGAATTTTGCCGGCGAATACACTCGAGATGAAATTTAAGCAGGTAAAATTTCATCTGGAGTGTATTCGGCATGACTATTTCTCGAGAAAATGTCTAACATTAAGTAATATATTCACATTTGACACGGATTGCGCTATTTGGCTAATTAGAGTTCATAGATTAACAAAACGTTGTATGTTTTCTCTATGATATTCATTTCCGAAACTATTTATGAATTGTAGAAACGTCAAAAATTTTATCGCTGGAAAACCAACTTGTTGGTTTGCCGGCTTGAAAGTTTTATCGAGATGCAACGATCGTTGCTACGGAAATTTCCTCACTATAAACGGAAAGAGTGAAATAGTCATTCAAAAACGCATCGTTTTCGGAAGAAAGGTCCTGTTCGTAAAATAAGAAATTTTTTTTTAGATCATCAGTGTAAGACTCATCAATAGTGTTCGTTGGCAATAAGCTGCACATAAATGACGACAAAACATCTTTGTGTTTTAAGAATCGATTGTGAATTTGTGCTATAAAATTGTCAAGAAATGGGATAAATATTGAAATTCGAAAGTAAGTCTCTGCATTTTCGCATTCTACATTACACCGTTTTGTTTGTCTTTTTGCAATTCGAGGCTTTATCAGTGGAACTTCATATTCTTTACATTTGTCTTCTACTTTCAAGAACAGCCTTTCGCAATGGCCGCAACGCAGCGACAAGCAGTGACACGATGTTTAAGGCCAAAACACACAGTTTTGCATATCGAATAGGATGCGCGTGAAAATATCAATCCCTATTTCTATCTCTAAAGGAAATGTTTCCATTCTGTTCTAAAATAATTATTATTACTTTTAGAAAAATAATAAGATGAAAATATTTGAATTACTTTTTTTGTCACAGCTCGGGGGGGCTGCAGCCCGACAGTCCCCCCTCGGTGCGCCACTGATCTCAAGTGTTGTTATCTTAGACTGTTGTATATATAGTGCCAGAATGAACCGGATAGAAATATGAATTTATAAACCAAAAAAGTGTCACACATAACTTACCAGTTATCTTCTTCGTTATTCACGAAGTCCATCCGAAGTATAAATTTGTGGTATCAATGATGAATTAAAATAAAACTATGAATTCTGAACAATAATATTCATTAATATTCAGCAATTAGACAGTGTATCATTAATAAAAAGCTTGTGCTTTAATTTATGAAAATTCTTTATTTATAAAAAAAATGTAGGAAGCACAGGTGGAAAACTTTCCAATAAAGGAGATATTTCCTCCTATCGAATAGGTGATCTTGGCAATGTTCCCTTTCATTGAGATACAGGAAAAATTACACAGAATTTCCGTTAAAAGTTTTCCGAATCTTTGTTTTCGGGTCTGGGTTAACTGTTTCGAATTTGTTCGAAACTTTCGGTTGACAAGAATCGTTTATTTCGACAGAACTTCGTCGATCTTTTATGTAGACTTATAACTTTCCTACTAGAAGTTAGTTCGAACGTCGAAGTTAGAAAAAGAAACCCTTGAATGAGGGATATAATTCATTGAAAAGAGTAGTATGCGAATAGTAATTTGTGAAATTACAAATTATGATGAGTGTATGACTCATCTATGTGAATCACACACATGTATCGGACATTGCTTCTTCTGGGGGCACCTAATCAATGACATATACTGCATTCACTTTTGTAAAGTATCCCGGTTGCCCATAACTTTCTGACACATTTCACCGTGTATATTTTGAAAATGTTAGGTTATAGTCATTTTCCTGTCAGATAACTACATAACGTTGTCCTCTCTACACAGCGAGGTCTTAGTATTTACGAATTTATCAAAATGTTTATTTACTTTTGGAAAATAATGAATTTGAGGAAATATTATGTGAGTTCAACAATTCCAAAGACCTGCCGAATGTTGAAGAAACTTTTTTCGCTGTTAATGCTGAAAATAAACTGCCCCACATGAGTTAGGGATATTGACTTAAATTGCAAAAAAATATAGTTAAAATAAGATTTTTGTGAAAATTCATATTAATAATGATTTCAAGTTGCAAATTAATTTTAGCCTGTAGGTCTGCAGCGTATACAGGGTGGTTGAGAAAAATCGAGCAAAAGAACGAAATTTTGTTCCCAGAGAATTCAAGCATATTAAGACTATCACTATCAATACAATGTATGGCCTCCACGGGCATCAATAACAGCTTGACATCTTCTTTGCATACTACACACGAGGTTGTTGAATATTTCTTGAGGAATTTGGTTCCATAAACGGGGCAGAAGCTCTCTCAGATCATTTAAGGATTCTGTGGTAGGTTGATGATTATCTATAATCTTCTTTGGAGGATATCCCATGCATGTTCTATGCAATTCAAATCTGGTGAGTGCGGAGGTATTTGTAAATGTGGAATACCAAGCTCCTCGCGCGCATTCTCAACTATGGCTGCACGGTGCGGTCTAGCGTTATCGTCTAGAAATTGAAAAGTTTCACCAATAGCAGCGTGAAAATTTGGCCCAACATTGTCAATGACATGCTCCCTAAAGCGTAAGGTGGTCATATTCCCAGAACAAATGTGTAGATCTGTGCGCCTGTTGAAACATATCCCGGCCCATACCATAACACTACCCTCTCGGAATGGATGGACTTCTTGGGCATAGCGACGATTACGGGGTATGCGTGGGATTGTCCATACCAAAGAGTAGACACAAGAGAAATCACTTAGGCTTGGCGGCAAACATCAGTTCTTCGACCTTGAATGATACTACGCCGATACAGGGCTGTTATTGGCACCCCTCGATTAGACCTCGTCATTAACAAATGACTTTCAAGGTCAAACAAACGATGTTCACGATTTCATTCATAAATAGGGGGAGTGAGGTCTCTTGTGTCTAGTCTACTCTTTGTCCATACCCTTATTCTTCGAGAATCTGAAAATCTTCCATATCTGGATTCATCAGTGAAAAGGACACTACGCCATTGATCTTTCCAATTGATATGTTGCCTTGCCCATTTCAGTCTTTGAAGCACATGGTCACGTGTTAATGCCTGGAACTCCTCTTGATGGACGTCTAGAACCTAGATCCACCTCTCTCAAACGTCGTCTGATGGTTTCGATGGAAACTAGGAAACTTGGACCGCATCTGTATTTTGAAGAGCATTCCGTAGCATTATACACGTAGATGTAGGGTTTCTTCTCGCCGAAACGGTGATGAAACGATCCTGAGCAGGTGTTGTTTTCCGTCGCCCACCAAGCCTTGGTCTTTCCAAGTCGAGATATCACACTTTGGCTGACTTGGAGCCTTTTCGCTACAACAACCTGAGTTAGGCCACCACGGGCGTAGCCAGGATTTATAACAGGGGGGGGGCAAACCATGGTCATGGTCCAAGGTCGTTCAAAAAGTGAAATTTTGGGATGAAAAGAAAAGGCATATTTAATTCATTTCTTCTTTCAGGGGGGGCAGCTGCCCCCCCCCCCCTGCCCCATGCTGGCTACGCCCATGTAGGCCACCCTGTAGCATTTCGATAGCCCTATTAGCCTCAGCGTTTGTTAATTTACGTCTTGGCATTTTCAGAAAACTCGTTTCAAATCGAAGCCATTGATAAACTGACTTCATTTCAAAATAAGAACATTCATGAAGCATATGCAAAAAACCAAACTTCAGAAAAAAGGCGATCAGATTGACGAAATGTCTCATACTGATTTTTATTGGATCGATTAAAGTTGTTATTGAGTTTTAAATGATTTTATGTTCGACTGCTTCATAAACACTTGAATGAATCAAGTGAATTCGTGTAGCGTCCAGAATTGACTACTTTATTGGACACCACTTTATTGGACACCACTTTATTGGACTCAACTGTCACAGTCTTCTCTCGATTTTGCAATTTTCTTCGTTTCACATCACTTGTTATAGGCCGCATACAAATTTTCATAAGCACTTTTAGTGGGTAGGAGAGATTCTTTGGCACTTGCGGCTAATTTATTCACGCTTTCCTCTCCCAAACTATCCATTTTTGGGATTATTATGACGTTTGTCACAGAATTAACGAAGTAAACAACTTTGTTCAGTGAGGTTGCTAAGGTCGCTGATGGTTACTAAGGTAAGATAAGCAAAAGCACACTCAAAGTATTTCTTGAAATAAAGCGACGAATATTATATTAATTGCCATTTCAGAAAATAAAATGTCTGCATTGCAGTCAAACATAAAGCTTTGTATGCAAACTCGTACATAATTAGGCTTATGGACTTGCCCAAATTATTGGCCTCGCTCGCTTTGCTCGCTCTGCCATAAATTTTGGACTCGTCCATAAAGACCTAATTTATGTACTTGTTACATAAATAGCTATTACAGCGATTTTCTCGAATATTACATACTTTTAAAAACGATTGAATACCTAACTCTTGTGGAGCAGTATATTTCACGTTGATAAACATGGTTGGAACCTTAGACAAAGGTCTAAGGTTGGAACATACAGTTATGCTATTTTCTTGTACGGAAATCAAGAATCGAGTGTTGAAATTCTACTGAAAAATAATAGACAGAGTAGTCCATTACTTCGTGATTGTGCATTAGAAAAAATACCTAATGAGAGTAATAACACGACAGAAAAACTTCTAAGCGAACCGACGGACCTATATGGAATTCCCCACTTTTCAACATTCTCAACAAATGAGCCAACAGAAGAAATTAGCATTGGCTACGTCTCTGAGAATTATTTTGACATTGCCGAAATTTCACGAGTGCCAACCTGCGTCAGTTTCAAGTAAAAATACTTGATAAACCAAAATCTTGGCCAACTGGGATACTTTATAAAAGTGAAATTAGATGATTCTGTAAAATGATTAAAAAATGTCAAAATAACTGCATTTTGACAGAAAAAACAAAATGGGAGCTACAAGATGGTGGATTAGTTTGTCTTCTGTGACTGATGTGGACGAGGTTTGTATTTATGCATGATTTTCTTAAAATGTGGTATGTGGGGTGATGGGGTTAAGGATTATGACTTTTCTGTCGAAATCCATAAGCTCAAGAGGGTGGTTCCAGGATGTAGGAAGAGTTATGTGGTTACCACCTTCCGATTCATAAATTTGAGGTGGTGGCAACAAAATGGCGAATGCGCTTCGTGATTTTGGTTCGATCCCATTCAAACTAATTGAGTGGAGACTTTCAAGGTCATTCCGGAGCTTCGAATTTGTTGTCCAAATTCATGAAAAAAAGCTATATTAATGAAGTTTTGAGGTTCACATGTTTGTTTGAGATTTAAGTTGGACGTAACCAAACCAAACGATTTCTCCCTGCCTCGACTTGAATTGTCCCAAATGCGAACAATTGCGAGTAAATATAGCCGGCAAGGTTGGCTTGGCACGCTCATTTTTCAGGATGATTGTTTCGGAGAACGTTCTCATCCGCCACGCTCGCTTTGTTTCACAAGATTCTATTTCCGTTAGTGCTCGGGTGAATGTGAAATTGGGACACCCGCTATAATGAAAACAGATCGATATACCACGTTAGCATCGTCGCGTTACATCAGTTCCCCAAGATCTTCTAGTTGCAGCAGCCCGACAATGTTTTCCTTTTTCCCTGGCCATCTGCGATCTCAGGCTAGGTCACCGACCTAATTTCCCGTTACGCCATCTGACGGTTTCAGCGTGAAATGCGTGTACGGGATTTTCTATTCTCTTGGTGCATGTTTTCATGAATAAAAAGACTGAATGTCTGCATTTCGGTGAAGGTGGTGTAGAATGGCTAGTACATCAGCACGGGGTGCGAAATTTTTGGGCAGGACGTCCCCTGTACCTGAAGAATCGTCAGAAAGTGAAGGTGAAACGGGTGAAAGTGTTCAACCATCGTTTCATAGGCGAAGACTTTCCACACACCGAGAGATTAGACGACTGGTAGGGAGAATTGTTTCTGAAATTTGTATTTGTGGAGCTGGAACCAGCATGAGATCAGTCTGCAGGAGCGTTTCCGGGTTTTCAAGAATGCTGTTGTTTTTTGTTTTAATGATCTCCATAAATCCCTTGCAACCAATTAACGAGGCTTTGTTGTGGGTCTGTTCATGATTGTCATGTTTGAGCTTTTCCACCTACTTTCCACGTCTAATCCGCTTGTTTTTCCATGTTATCGTTAACAAAAAATTAACACTTCAATATCTAGGTCATCCAGTGCCAGTCAATTTAGCTGAATATTGTTCCTAAGCAAATTTTCTGTACATAGATGAAGTGTAGGTATACTAATGTATTTTATAAAGCTGTATACTTTCATTATACTTTTTCATTGTATTATTCGCATGATTTTTTAAATTCCTGGCATACCTAGGAGGAGGGGAAGAAATCTACAGGTAGGTAGGTCCTGACAGCAGTCAACAGGTGGCAAGTAAAATCACGTGCATTTATATTTATACTTCACTTCAGATCGATATTGCTCAGCACTTAGGTTTCGATCTTAATATTTCTCGGCCTCTTTTTATTTGGTTTTTGATGGTATGGAAACTAATAAATTTCAGGTAAAAATGACTCAGACGAAAACTCCATTAATTTAATATCGAATAAGAGATTCCAAAATCAGTTTGTTGTTCATAGAGTGGCCTTCTCGTTACCCGAAC
Organism: Adalia decempunctata; assembly: GCA_951802165.1. Classification (NCBI taxonomy): domain Eukaryota; kingdom Metazoa; phylum Arthropoda; class Insecta; order Coleoptera; family Coccinellidae; genus Adalia; species Adalia decempunctata. The sequence goes on along the minus strand of OX637696.1, from coordinate 21,646,896 downwards.
TCTGATCCGGGAGATTTTTCCTTGGGATTTTTTAGAATCACCTGTTTACATGAGACGAAGCATTATTATTGAATGCAGAGAAATCTGGGAAGTGTGTTCCTCAAATTTTGAAAATTTGAAGTTATTCTAGTTATTCTGCTCAAATTTTTTTCAGTAGTCCCTAGTGAATAAACCAACCTATTCTTTACTGCAAAGTAATTCATTTCTCTTTTCTACAAATTATTTACTATGAACTGAGGATGCACGAATTCTAAACAATAAGGTCCTTTGAAATCTGCGAAAATGTACGAAATTTACCATCTAAATTAAAAATAAAGTGTAGGGTAATTTCGTTTTCAGTAGAAAAAAACTGTGGCATCAAATGCGTCATTGTTATTGATTGGGTGTTTCAAAACAAGTCCGAAGAATTAAAGGGTTTGCCTGCTTTCCTTAGAAACTTTGTCATTTTTCTCGTAAAACGTAAGGTTTCGAAATACAAAAATAAAATGTAAAACATTGCGTGTCATTCTTGATTTCTTGAATAAATTGCTCTTTCCTGACACGTTATTATTTACATTTCATTTTTTTTAATTTCGAAACGGTACATTTTACGAGAAAAATACAAGAGATGAAAAAATTTCTTACCAAAGCAGGCTAACCCAATTAAATTGTATCCAAGTCGTCCAAGTAAGTTTTTCATTCAATTTAATTTTTCCGCCATCTTTGAAGCGCGATATCTCCCCAACGTTTGACTTTCGACCCAACATTTTATATAAAAAACCTCCCTTCATTTTGAACAAGGAATCACCCCCTTAAATTTTTCGGACATGTTTTGAAATACCCTGTATATTGATGAAGACTTCCACGCAGGCCCGGATCTACGATTTTTTCTGACCGGGGCAAAAAGTCATGATGGCGCCCCCCCATTTGTGTAATATATGAAATCATAGAAAATAACTGAAAAATAATAGAAACAAATACTAATAATTAGAAAAATATCACAAGGAAAGAAATTAGATTTTTTTCTTCACAGCTTCACGCGGCGTGATTTTCTTTCCGCAAACGCATCTATCAGCTCCTCGAAATCTGTTTCGGAAGCTCTTTTGTTTTCTATAGCTAAGATTGAGAGACAAAAGGGACGTTCCTGACTCATTGAGGAACGCAAATAATTTTTTATTATTTTCAATTTGCTGAAACTACGTTGTACGTAATGTGCAGTATATTCAATGACATAAGGAAAAGCTTCTTGCAGATCTTGATGCCTGTGATGAATTTGTAGGAGGTCTAATGAAGCCATTTTTCACTAATTTCAGGAACCAGCTCTATGAAAACCGCTAGTTCCTAACAAAAATCAACTGCATTCAATTCTCTTCATTATTTTTGCCTTAAAAGGGTGCCATTTTTCTGCAGATCCTCTTTTTGCATGTTTAAGAGGCCATGGCCGTTGAGGAATGCGAAATTCGTAGGCAGACTTTCTGCGCTTTCTAAGTTTTTTTCTGATTTCTGACAATAATCTGTCGAAAACAACCTTAATTTCCTTCGAGAACAAACCAACTAGATCTAGCGTTCTTGACTCATCCTCGCACATTTTGTTGACCTGCTTTTTCTTCTTGGAAACACGTTTATTTCTAAGAATTGGATCCACATCCAATTCTTCTGAAAGAAGTGTAGCTTCCGAGATCCAGTTTTCAATAGGGTTTTCCCTCATTCCTTGCAAGATCTTCACAAGACCTTGCATGATCTTCACAAGACCTTGCATCAACGATGATGAACGTGAAATAATTATATCCCCGTTCTGAATTTCCACGTAGACCCTATTGATATCTGGCAGAATATTATCCCAAATTGTTAGGTTCAGTATGAATCTAAAATCCATCACACCATATGAAGCAAATGACCAGCTTCATACTTGGATTCTGCGATTAGTGAGGATTCTTTGATATCTTCCACAGCCTTCACAACTCCCGGTAAATTATTGAGCAAGGCATTAACAGCTTGATGTATAGCCCATCTTGTTTTGCTACTTCCTTCCAAATTTGTTTTTGTGCACTTTTTCATAATTGTCCATCGTGTGGTTGAACTAACAAAAAACGAATATAGTTTTTGACTTTTTGTACAACACCAAATAAATTCACTGGTTCTGAACACGATGAAGCCAAATGGACACCCACAAGATTCAGAGAGTGTGCTAGGCATGAAAATATAATACTGCCAGCTCGTTGATGTGTATAATTCTGGATTGGACTCCTTTATACATATATGCCAGCCATATTAGATCCGTTGTCGTAGGATTGCCCAAGACATTTTTGACATCTAAATCACCAGCTTGCAGTTTTTCTAGAATTCGCTATGATATTATTCTCCGGTTTTTCCGTCAACTTCTAAGAAGTCAATAAAACTTTCTTTTTATCTCATATACAAACATCGTTCTCTTTAAATATAGTATAACCTGGTTCATTTGTTCTGTGTGAGAACATCTGGGGTGCAGTCGAACATAATAGTGGATTAGTTGGCCTCCTTGATCTCATTAATAATGTTATTCCGAACTTTGGTGGCCATTAAATCGATAATTTCATTTTGTATAGTTTTGGACATATAGGATGTTTGTCCTTTTTTTAGTGGTCAAGATGGCACTTCAGAGTCGGGTCATAATTAATAATACTTTTTTCCGAGAAAAAAAATTAACCCCTGGTTGTTTTTGGCGCCCCCTTAAGCTGGCGCCCAGGGCAAGCGCCCCGCTTGCCTCCCCCTAGATCCGGGCTTGCTTCCACGGTAGGTTTTTAACTTAAACTCTGACTTAAAGTATTCCGAGCTTACTAGCGATGGTCCAATAGGAATTTCTCCTAACGTTCACTAGTTCAGAGCAGTCATTCGTAGGGAAAACAACCTCCGACAGAGAAACCTCTGAAGATGCCTGCTGCAGTTGTAGACGAAACGTTAGGTGAAATTCTCACTGGACGACGGCTAGAAAGTCTGGAATACTCTAAATTTTAAGGACTGTATGGATAATTTGGGGTTCTGCAACAGGGGAGCGTTGCTCCATATCTCTATTTAGGAAGCAGATAGGAAATGATTTGTTTTACCATAATGATGTTGCCTTATTGCTCCTGCTCAACAAATTAAAAATATTGTCCGTCATACAGGGTGTTATACTTCAATTACTTTTTCGGTTTCTACATGAAAAATTTAGATAATATAGTTTATTCATAACATACACCTATTGGAAAATGTTTCACAAACATAAGATATCTTGTCGAAGTTGTTTCAAAGTAAACTTTTTCCTTAATATTATGGAATTGAATTGAGAAGAATTGCCAATTTTCGAAGAAAGTTCTTTGAAAAAAACTATACAACAAGAAAACAAAATATTTTTGTTTTTTATCAGTCGCCTCAAATGGAGATTGTTTTAAATAAGTCGTTCATTGAAATGTGAATATACAGGGTGATTCACGATGGATGGCACATCAGACGTTTCTGGTGAACCAGATATCGGATCAGTTTGAAATTTTGCATGAGTGCATTATCGGACATTCTCTAGCCAACTAGAATATTTTCGTCAATGCTGTGTTGCCACTTCCATTAGAAAGTAGTAGCAACTTTGCTTTTCCAAATGGAACACCTGGTATATTATATTATTTTTGGAATCTCCAACAACTTCTCGACAACTTTTCTCAACATCTCTCTATAATTATCTGTTGCCGTTTTCGAAATATAAATTAATTTCAATTTTTTTCACCGAAAATCATTACCTCTAAAAATTCTTCTTCAGGTTGAGAGACACAATGGCATTGAAATTTGGTTTGGAGTTAGATGATACATAAATGCTCCCAACACATCAGCCTGATCTACGTTACTTCAATACAGGGATACAGGGTGGTAAAAAATACAGTCCTTTCGTTTGCTTGAAAGAATGACTGAAAGTTGTTTATTTCAAATGGAACGGCCTGTATATTATTAGTAATTCAGAAAGCTGATAAAATTTGCTTTCATTCTATGTACAATATCATGCCTATACCTAACTAGTCAAATTTCGGACTTATGAAGCATTTATTTGTCAAAAGGTCCCTTCAGAATGGTATTTACATTCGGTATTTGGTAGGCAGGTCATGATTACTATTTGATAGTACCTTGTGACATTCTCCTAATAATGAAGGCACCAAGAAACTTGAAAGTCAAACTAATCACATGAATTATTATTAAAAATTAAAACAATCATGTCGAATATCTCAAAGTATGTTCGAATCGCTGGCCGTTCACTTCCAAGCACTTCAAAATTAGGGTGTTGACTGCTTTCGTCGTGGCAGATCGTATTTTTTTGAAATCCAAATCTCGAGGTGTTTTGTAATCTTTTTCTCTCAACATTCCCCACAGATAACAATCTAATGGACTAAGACCGGGTACCTAATCTTGCTGGCCATGCCATGGTCCCAAGCGCAAGGGCTGATATAGCTTTTTTTCATGGGGGGGATAATAACAATTGAAAATCAGGTTCACAATGTATGAAATTTTTTACGTGCACCACATTGCGTTACTTTTTCTAAGTACTTTGATACTCATGGGGGGAGGGGGGTAATTACCCCTTCTACCATGAAAAAAAGCTATATCCGCCCTTGCGCTTGGGACCATGGCATTGGCCAGCAAGATTACCCTGTCTTATTCCATTAGATTTTTATCTGTGGGGAATGTTGAAAGAAAAAGATCACAAAACACCTCGAGATTTGGATTTCAAAAAAATACGATCTGCCACGACGAAAGCAGTCAACACCTTCATTTTGAAGTGCTTGGAAGTGAACGGCCAGCGATTCGAACATACTTTGAGATATTCGACATGATTGTTTTAATTTTTAATAATTATTCATGTGATTAGTTTGACTTTCAAGTTTCTTGGTGCCTTCATTAGTAGGAGAATGTTACAAGGTACATACTATCAAATAGTAATCATGGCCTGCCTACCAAATACCGAATGGAAATACCAATACCATTCTGAAGAGACATTTTGACAAATAAATGCCATTGTGTCTCTCAACGTGAAGTTAACAGAATTTTTAGAGGTCATGATTTTCGGTGAAAAAAATTGAAATTAATTTATATTTCGAAAACGGAAACAGATAAATATAGAGAGATGTTGAGGAAAGTTGTCGAGAAGTTGTTGGAGATTCCAAAAATAATATAATATACCAGGTGTTCCATTTGTAAAAGCAAAGTTGCTACTACTTTCTAATGAAAGTGGCAACACCGCATTGACGAAAATATTTTAGTTGGGTAGAGAATGTCGGATAATGCACTACATTAAATTTTCAAACCGATCCGATGTCTGGTTTACCAGAAACGTCTAATGTGCCATCCACCGTGAATCACCCTGTATACTCCATTCACTTTCATTAAGTATCCCTGTTGGCTATGACATTCTGACTCATTTAAAAGTGCATATTTTGAAAATATTAGGTTATAGTCATTTTCGTGTCAGATAACTACGCAACGTTAACCTTTCTACATAGAGGTCGTAGTTATTACGTATTATTATCAAAATGTTTGTTTACTTTGGGGAAATAATGAATTTGAGAAAATATTATGCGAATTTAATAATTCCAAAGACCTGGCGAATGTTGAAGACACTTTTTTCTCTGTTAACACTGGAAATATTTCACGTATATAAACATGGTTGGAAGATTCAGTTATGCTATTTTCTTGTACGGAAATCAAGAATCGAGTGTTGAAATTTTACGGAAAAATAATGGACAGAATAGTCCGTTACTTGGTGGTAGTTCATTTAAAAAAAGAATAAAAGTACTCGAATTACCCGACAGGAAAACTTCTAAGTGAACAGAAGGACCTATGGAATCCTCCACTTTTCAAAATTCTCAAGAAATAAGCCTACAGAAGACATTTAAAAACTTTTTTGCACAACAAATACTTCAGTATGAAAATGTAGTAGTACTACGAAACCTGTGTCACAATTAAAACTCCATTTACAAAGTTAAAAAAGAGTAAATAGAAATTAGCATTGGCAACGTCTCTGAGAATTATTTTGACATATTTCACGAGTGCCAACCTGCGTCAGTTTTAAGTAAACAAACTTGGTTAACCTAAATCTTGGCCAACCGGGGTACTTAATAAAAGTGAGTATATCTGCTATTAAAAAAAAAAACTAGAGAACACGACCATAGAGAAAAGTGGTTGAAAAATGTAGACGCTTGGTTAACGCTTCTTATGGATCGATCAAATAAAGGGTGTTCCATTTGAATTATGAATTATTCTCTAAATTGTTATACATAATTGGTATAACCTCCAGTCTTACCTGTTGTTGTTTAATAATAATTTTCTTACCTGTATATTATAGGTCGATTTCAGTTGTACATATTATATTGTTTGAGACATGAATATTTTAAAAATAAAAGAATTTTGTAGGAAACCATTCAATTTTTTTCAATGTCGTTGTAATGAACAGGTCGACTGAAAAACTATAATAAATAAGAGAACAATGAAATATCTTCTTTCACATTATGATTAAGGCGATTAGATGTCGCAAGGCAACGGTTTAATTCTATTTGTGGTGAATTTCGCACAGTGTTCAGAGAACTAATGAGTGAACCTGACAAACTAGAACTCGAATATCTTCTCTGAAATGAAAATAAAAGTCCCAATTAATGAGATAGGTAGGATGTTTCAAGGCCGATTACAGCATACATTCAAAAGATACACGCTACGCAATGCACCTTTGTAGGTCTTGGGTTCACATCCATGTTGATGTCTTTACGAGTTATGATTTATTTGTAAAATAAAAGCTGTTGTTTTGAATTTAATCTCGCGTTCCGTGGGTAGACATTGGTTCTTTCTGGAGTTAGTGAGTACAAATAAGACTTTATAAACTGGAGTTTTGCTAAGAGGATTATTTCCGTGGTCTTTACCCCATTTAATTCCACGATGGTGCTGAATCATTCCGATTGTCTTTCATTCTGTCCCTCAATTTGGAAACGTTCTGAAACTTTGCAGTTCCAAAGGAATGGACCAAATAATTGGATGAAGGTATGGATTTATTCATGTTTCCGCTTCATTAACGACCTTAATGGCATTGATTTTCCGGAGATTTTCCTTTTATTTCCTGAGGCGGAAATCATTTTGCGAATTATTTAATCTATTCTGGATCTGTTTCAACAGAATATTCTGATTTCAGATTTCATTTAGATTAGGAAATGGGTATTTATGAAAATTATTTGTTTGAATAAGCGTATAGCCTTATTCTAGTTTTCATTCTGTATCTTCAATTGAGTTAGAAATTTTGGAAATTTTCGAAAAATAATAGCTTCCAAATTTAATATATCGGCAGTTTTTCAGAGTGATAGAATTTTCGATAGGGATAACTGTGATTTGACAGAAGGTTGAAGCCTGGTTGTTTTGAAATTTTTATTCAGTAAGCATTGACAAATTATCATGGAAAGAGTCACGTCGCAATAACGTTCACAAATTGTTGAAATTTATTTTCAAAATCAGGGTTCTATTCGCCAAACTAATAGAGCACTTCTTGAAAGCTTATTCGTCGAACTATCGATAGATTTCGGACAATATTTCCTCTACTCGATCCAATAACAACAAAAAGACGAAAAACTGTACAGGGTGTCCCAAATTCGATGATCACTGAAAGCATCTCGAGAACCATAAGGCTTAGAGAAAAAATGTTCAAGGACGCCCGATGTCTTTTTTCAAAATAATCAATTTCCAGAAAACAGATCCGAGATATCTGAATTGGTTCTCGAGTTACAGGGCGTTTCTGAAAAATTGCTGTTTCAAATATTTCGCTATATCTCGTTTTCTGTTGGAGATATCACGAAAATTCCAAAAAGTTTTCTTTTGTAATTTGTGTTTTTTAAACGGGACACCCTATATTTTTCATCATTGCTTCTTAGCCGCAGATTCACATAGTATCATACTGTAACCGGTTTTTCGAAAATCTGATCCGTTTCAAAGATATTGAGTTTTTCGTCTTCACTCGAATTGGGACAGCCTGTATATAAAGATTTTTCTTTTATTTGGAGATATTTTATTTTCAATTCTATCGAAAACTAACATTAATCGAATAAAAACTTTAATCCAAATGAATTCTAAAAAAAATTATAATAAATGTTCGAATAGTATCTGATGATTTCTACTTTTCAAGATAATCATCCGGTAAAAATTATTCACTATACACTAGACAAATTAGATTCTTAATTAAAAATGGAATATATTTATTTACAAATGAAGTTTTCCATTTTATAGAATCGAAATTTTCAGGAAATATTGTAATCTTCTATATGATATCTCTTTCATTCAAGAAGATCAGGTTATTCAAAAAAGCAAACTAGACAAAAAATAAAAATAAAATATCTGCAAATAAAAGAAAAATCTTTATATACAGGCTGTCCCAATTCGAGTGAAGACGAAAAACTCAATATCTATGAAAAACCGGTTACAGGATGATACAGTGTGAATCTGCGGCTAAGAAGCAATGATGAAAAATATAGGGTGTCCCATTTGAAAAACACAAACTTTTCTCTCTAGCATTTGAACGGCGAATAATTTTCGGATCAGATGAAAGCAGCGTATAGGCAATAGAAATTACAAAAAAAAACTTTTTGGAATTTTCGTCATATCTCCAAAAGAAAACGAGATACAGTATAATCCACTTATAATGAACTCGCATATAATGGAAACTCTCATGTAATGAACCAATTTCCAAGTCCCGAAATCAAACAATGAAAAATCCTCAGACAAGATGGACTCGTTTATAATGGAACCTCGCCTGCAGTGGACTGAAAATACTGAAATAGTCTATTATAAGCAAGTTTTAATGGAGATCCACTGCCACGAAGGTTTGTGATGCAGTAGCAGACAACGCGATTTTGACGATTCCAAAAAAGAAGAATTATCTGACACAGACATTTGCAGAAGTCATATAAAAAAACCTCTGTCCAAAGTAAATTAACAGACTTCCTTGCGAAACACTAGTTCAGTATTGGGTATGTATATTTATCAGTGTTATTAACAAACATATCTATTCAGATTTATAACAAGTAAATATACATACTTATTTAGTAATAAAAGACAGCTTTTTAATTGTTCTTTTTTTATTCTCATGAGTTATAATGAACAATATGTCTTGGTTCCCTGTCCCCTGTCTTGGTCCCACTGTATAGCGAAATATTTGAAACAGCAATTTTTCAGAAACGCCCTGTAACTCGAGAACCAATTCAGATATCTCGGATCTGTTTTCTGGCAATTGATTATTTTGAAAAAAGAGATCGGGAGTCCTTGAACATTTTTTCTCTAACCCTTATGGTTCTCGAGATGCTCTCAGTGATCATCGAATTTGGGACACTCTGTACGTACAAAGAAAATATCGCTGGTTAAGTGATAGTGTTAATAGAGATCAAGATTTGTCTATTATTCGTTGACGTTCACAACAAGTTGGACTCTGTGCATCCACCACATGGAAAATTTTAGGTAAAGATCTTGATCTACACCCATACAAGATCCAACAAGTTCAAGAACTAAAGCCACTTGACCATAATAAGCGTAGTTTGTTTGCTGATTGGGCCCTAGAACAGCTTGAAGTTGATCCACTTTTTTATCGAGAAATTGTGTTTAGTGATGAAGCTCATTTCTGGTTGAACGGCTACGTAAACAACCAAAAAACAATCCTCATGTTCTGCAGGTTCCATTGCACCCTGAAAAATACACTGTATGGTGTGCTTCACACGCTGGAGGCTTCATCGGTCCATATTTCTATCACTCTGAAAAAACACCAGATAGTTTAGATTTTAATGGAAACCTTCATACAGAATAAGTTTTTGACTTGTATATTTCTTACGAGTATGGCTAGTTTGAAATATACAGACTGTCGAAAGTTAATAAAAAATACTTTTCTTCCCATATACCTTTGCGAACTTTGTTTTCAATGGACTGTATTTTGGTGGAGAGCTTACTCTACTTATGGTACATATTCTCCAATCAACATTTATAGCATATTATTTTTGGGATCTAGGTAAGTTACAATCTAACAGACTTGAAACTATATTGTTCTTTCTGAAATTATTGATTATTTTGGAAAATCAAAGTAGGTATTCTTAAATTGTTTACATATCATGCGTTTCCTCGAGTTATTCCTAATTTTATTCGATGGAATTAGTCGATAAAGTCGTACTTTGGGATTCAAATACCCATGTTCCCATAATTATCAGTTTTATTCTTCAACTGATATTCAATTGTCAGTAAATTCATATAATCATTTCCTCATTACCTTCTATACTGGGGTATTTTAATTCCCAGCAAATATTATTCATAACATAGATTCTTTCAATGAATTCACAATTTGTTCTCGTTCATTGAAATATGTGTTGATATTTATCCAAAAGCTTACTAAAATATAAAAAAAAACTGCAAGAACGACGAAAAAATAATAGGAATATTTTTGGGAAGAAATCGAATTGTTTCAGATTTATCTGAATCCCATAAACCCAAATTTCAATTTCGAAATTTATACCGAGTGTTCACAACGTGAGTACAAAACGTGGAAAAATGGCCCCCCTGAGATTTTGATGGCCCTTACGTTTTTCAGCACGACACCTCAATATTACCTTCTAATCTCTATTTTGGCCCCCCCTGAGAAAAATTTTTACGGGTTTCTGCGGGCGCCCATGTAGAAGTGTTTCAATCACCAAAAAGTCCTATCAACCCTGTTAACCTATATATACATATTTACAAGGAGGACCTGAAAAAATGTCTAATGCTGATTTATATTCACTCTTTTTTAACTTTGTGAATGAAGTTAGTTATTTTAAGGTTGAATTGTGACACAGGTTTCGTACTACTACATTTTCATCCTGGAGTATTTCAAGTTGTGCAAAAAGATATTTAAATGTCGAAATGTCTTCTGAAGGCTTATTTCTCGAGAATTTTGAAAAGTTGGGAATTCCACTGTTCGTTTATAAGTTTTTCTGTCGGGTTATTTGAGTAGTTTCATTCTTTTTTCGAATAAACTATTACAAAGTGACGGACTATTCTGCCCATTATCTTTCAGTAAAATTTCAACACTCGATTCTTGATTTCCGAACAAGAAAATATCATAACTGAATCTTCCAATCATGTTTATATACGTGAAATATTTCCAGTATTATTAACAGAGATAAAAGTTTCTTTTACATTCGCCAGGACAACGTTGCATCTGACACAAAAATGACTATAACCTAATATTTTCAGAATATAAACGGTGAAATGTGTCAGAATTTCATGGCCAAGAGGAATACATTATGAAAGTGAATGGAGTTCAGGTAAAAAATTCATTTAACTATACATACCTACATATTTTTTGTGTTGGATCGAAATAATCCATAATGAATTTGAATGAAAAAATTTGCTCATAGGATATTTTTGGTTTATCAAGATTTCCAAACTAAGCTTGAAAAAATTTTAAAAAGTAATGTATTTTGGTGGAGGTAATATTGGATTTTGATTGTATAGACATAATCGAACTATCGAACGAAACTGAACCTTTTTGTTACGAAATATCCGATTTTAAACATTTTCAGTCCAATTAGTTTTATCTCATTCATTTTCAATTGAGAAATAACACCTTCATATCAGAAAATCGTGACAAGCTATTACGAGTATATATCTTTTTACAGAGCCGATTTAAAAAAATTGAAAATGAATAAATAGGGTCAATCCACAGTTGAAAAAATTTACGAATCAAATACTCAACTTATATATATTTTTTGGAGGTTGATTAAAAATGATAAAACAATAGCTTCTAGGGTTTCGTGGATAATGAGACAACGTCAAATCTCATCTTCTGTGAATCTGCATGACAGAAAAGTTTACAGGGTGATCCACTTTATACTAGCAGGATTATCGATCTGAATTTTGTATACAGACACTAGAATATTAGGTAAAAATATGAAGGTCCTAGCTAGAGTATCACTGTTGTTAGGTTTTACTATCATAGAAATGGTCAGGGCTCTGTCCAAAAACAAATTGGTCATCATATGTAAAACCAATCGAAAATTTAAAAATGTTTGGTTGTATTTGCAACAAACTACGGTTACGGAACATTGAAACATGATTGAAAACCCTTCGATAGGCCTTCACTTGCCTTACAACATTTCATACTCAATTTCAGCCTGAATAAACAAAACTGTCTGAAGGGCAATCATAAAATATTCACAATGAGCAGTTTCCCTGAACCCAATTTTCTCCTGATTGAATATTGGGTTTAAACCTGTTTTATTAGAAAATTCAATTAATCAGATGTTTTCAGCCTTTGGAACACCGCTAGCTTCGTTACCGTAATAATTTTGGCGTATAATTGAAATTTCAATTATTTCCTTTCCTTGATTGATTGCTCCATCCATTCTCAGAAATTTTAGGGGTTCGTCAGAGTTGTATCGATGACTTTTCCAGTTCAAGGGCACCGAATCCGGAAGTTGAACAAACAATTAAATATTTACGCGGATGAATCCTTGAAAGATTGAAATTATAGGTATTTACAATTTCGCTTATTCAAATCCCAATGGACTCGTGATTTCATTGACGAGAGGAAATAGGTACACCATCAATGAACGTTAAAATATTTATAATCAGTTTCTCAAATTCTACAAAAGAACCAATTTGGAGGAGGCAGTTATGCTAACTAAACTAAATTCTGGTATAAAAATACTTAGCATCTGAATAAGCATAATCAGTAGGTCTCAGAATACTCATATACAGGGTGAGTCTTTGTCTTGTACAAATATTTTAACTATAGATTCCTCTCATCAAACGAAACACCTTTTACCTATACCATGCTTCAAAATTCGGTTTCGTATCGAAAGATACAGGGTGTCGAAAATCCATTAAAAACACTTTGCTGTTCTCTTCAAAACCATTATTTCAAATGAACTGAACTTTGCTTGATTGTTTCCTCTATTCATGGTGCATATTCCTCAATCGAAACTCATTGGTATAAAAGTTACAGCGTATCAGACTCTTAAATCCACGCAAAATACCATAAAACCACTTGAAAAAGATTAACGATTCATATTCCCGAAAGAATCGACCATTTCAGAAAATATGAGTATTCTTTTGTTTTTTTAATAAAACGAGTCGTTTTCGCGTTATTCCTAATTGTATACGATAAATTTTGATGAAAAATAATGAATATCAAGAATAATCTGGATGCTCCACTGGATTAAATATCATTGAATATTATTTCTTCGCTACAACAAGTTAACAATGTTGTCAGAATGTTTATCAACTTTGTCGAGACTAAAATCTAAAAGATGAAAAAACGTTTGATGTATAGGGATAGGTACCTGTGTACCTAATAATAAAATCCCACAAGTGTGGGAGATAAAATTGAACACCAAGGATCATGACATTATACATTTAATAAGATTATTAGTTTCTATTAAAAATTTATTGTTAGCGGTCCATATTAAAAATAAATGTCAATGAAAAACAAAATTCACATACATTTTTGAATGATGAAAGTTGACACAAACCACATGTTAAATTGAAATTAGTGATAAATTAAATGATACTTAGTACTAAATAATCTGTGGCGATGATTCTACCTATACAATATCCTCTTGGAATTTTATTAACTCGACACTACACGGTTAATATAACATTAATTCACTGGAAGTATTCACATAATGATCGCGAGAACGAAAAAAAAAAACACCTCAAATAATCACTTTCCCCTCGCTTTCCCCTCATATAACAAAATAGCTCTAAAAATGATTTCCCCCATATATGCTTACGTCGTTTATGGATCGCGGCGGTTGTACCTATACGCATGCGACGTTTGAGACACAGAACAACAATTTGAGGTTTGAGATGGGTCGATTCATAGATCTGACGGTTTGTCTTGCGCGCCCGCTACCCAGCAGAGTTTGAAGAGAAAATCTACAATCTGGCATCGTCTTCTCAGAAGCTCTGTGAAATGTCATAGAAGATGGGTTAGGTGAGGTTGATTAACCATAAATTGGGTGGAAAAGCATTTCTTCATACGATATTTTTGGAAAATATGAACAAGTTATTAGTGTTTGCAAACTTATATTCAGGAGAATCGAAGAAAGAACCTATTTTGGTGTGGGAAATATGGCCTTTTAATTACAGGTATATTCGGACAAAACTAAGTGTTTTGGTTAAGAAATATCGTGTTTTTAACAATTTTAACATTCATATTCAAATAAGGTTAGTACTTGAGTATTCTCTAAATGTATTAAATCAATTTCAATTTAAAAATATGAAGCTGAGATTATGAGCTTTCAAACATTAGCTAGCGTGGTCATTCAGGTACTGAATCCGCTCAACGATGCTTGAATTGCAGAGTAAAACAATTACCATATATTCCATTGCACCAATGATATCGATTTTTCCGGAGAAATATAAATTTCCAAAACGATTATTAGAGGCTCATTCCCCATTGCCTCTCTGAGGAGCCGCCACTAGAACAAATTAATTTAATTATCTGATACATTTTACTTGTAACCGCATCCTGTAGATTGTAGTTTCGGGTTTCAGTTGTTTATCAGAAATGTACGATCAAAAATAATGAGCAACCTATTAATGTCAGAGTCAACTAATATTATGTTTGTGTAAGGTGTAGATCCACAATCACGTTCAAGTTTTTGGGATGAAGAATGTAGATGAGAACATTGTATGTTTTTTTGTTTTTACATCTAATAAGCACACAAGCTTTCTGCAATGTTGTATTAATTCTTCCAAACTTTTGTATTTTGAAAAAGATTAATCTCTCCAAAATTATCCATTATACTATATATACTACATAAACTCCATTCACTTTTATAAAGTATCCCGGTTGGCCATGAAATTCTGACACATTTCACCGCGTATATTTTGAAAATGTTGGGTTATAGTCATTCTCCTGTCAGATGAATGAGCAACGATGTACTCTCTACATATAAGTCGTAGTAATTAGGAATTATCAAAATGTTTATTTACTTTGGGAAAATAATGAATTTGAGAAGATATTATGCGAATTCAATAATTCCAAAGACCTGGCGAATGTTGAAGAAACTTTTTCTCGGTTAATACTGGTAATATTTCACGTATAGGTATAAACATGGTTGAAAGATTCGGTTATTCTCTTATACGGGAAACAAGAAGAGTGTTGCAATTTTACTCAAAAATGATGGACAGAATAGTCCGTTACTTTCTGATAGTTAATTCGGAAAAAGATTAAAAGTACTCGAATAATCCGACAGAAAAACTTAGAAACGAACAGTTGAATTCCTCACTTTTCAAAATTCTCAAGAAATAAGCTTACAGAAGACTTTTAAACACCTTTTTGCCCAACTTGAAAGACTCCTGTTGGAAAATGTAGTAGTACTACGAAACCTGTGTCACAGTTCAACCTTAAAAGAACTAACTCCATTTACAAAGTTAAAAAAGAGTGAAAAGTAAAAAATTGTATTGGTAACATCTCTCAGAATTATTTTATTTTCACGAGTAAGTCAGTTTTAAGTAAAACAACTTGATAAACCTAAATCATGGCCAACCGGGATACTTCATAAAAGTTAATGGAGTATAGGTAGAATTTGGATTTAAAGAACTATTTTATACAAATGCTCAAATTATTATTATTAAGTCAATAAAGTACAGACCGCTCGAAGGAATGGTCGGCATTTTCTTCGAGTTATTTACTTTGCTTGAGGTGCTCCATTAAAAAGTTAGTTAATCTCGAATGTGGTTTCAGACTTTCACAATGGATAAAAATATCGTGTTTCTTGGAAACTATTCATTTCCGTGTTTTGTTTTCATAACGCAACTTATGTTCGTATTTATAACAACTCGTATGCAGAGTTCAGGCCCGGATCTACGATTTTTTCTGACCGGGTCAAAAATTCATGATGGCGCCCCCCTCCCCCCATTCGTATAATATATGAATTCATAAAAAATAACAAAAATAAATAAGACGAATGAATATTAAAAATAAAAACTGATAATTAGGAAAATATCACAAGGAAAGAAATTAGATTTTTTTATTATTTTCAATTTTCTGAAATTGCGTTCACATCTTGCAGACGTGCTAGGGAATATGCAGTATATTCTTAAAGCTATACTGACAATAGGGAAATCTTCTTGCGGATCTTGCCTGTGAAGAATTTGTAGCAGGTCTAATGAAGTCGATCTTCCACTAATTTCAGGAACCAGCTCTTTGAAAACCACTAGTTCCTAACAAAAATCAACTGCATTCAAATCTCTTCAATAATTTTGCGCTAAAAGGGTCTAATTTTTCTGCAGATCCTCTTTCTGCATGTGCATAGTGTAAAAACTATGTACTATTAAACCTACGAGTGGATATTTAGAAACCCGACATTCGGTCTAGATAATCCCATTAAAAGTACCTTCAAAAAGTGGGTAAACGATGCCATTAAATCGAGACTGATGAAGAAGTGGTGTCAAAGCTCTTTTTTATTACATTTCCGTTCCGATCTGCAACGACTGGGGGTTCATTTGAAATGAAATCGATTTGTCGAAGATAGATGAAAATGAAGAGATAATTCCGGACGACGCAACTGTAGAATGGCGGATGAAGGTTCAGTTTTAAAGGATTGAAGGAATACTAAAGGGTGTTTCAAAAAGAGCGCAAGATTTGAATTGCGCGCCATGTTTGACAGTCATAATGTCACATGATGATGACGTGACAGATCGAAAGTTGACGCATGGGAGTTAGTAAACATGGAGCATTACACGGTAGAGCAACGAAAGAATTCTTTGGGCAAGAAACTTGCAGGAGTGAGGAACAAGCCTTGTTGAAACTTTCCCAGATATTGGATTTCATTAGATCTCTGGAACCGGAAGGAGAGCTGTGAAAAGCGTTGTGGAAATAGCTCTGATAGGGGGCACAATAGACCTTAAGGTAGCAGTGAACTGTAAGCTCTTTCAAATACACTGCGCAAAAAAATTAACGCACATTCTGAAAATCTCAATTTTAATGAAATTTAACTCTACATTGACTTTATAACTTATTTTTTATGTTCTCTCGGGAAGGTTTTGAACGAAACAAGACAGATTAAATGGAAGAAAAATTCAGGATTTCACCGAATCTTATGTGAAAGAAGAGAAATGAACAATTTTCAAAATACTGAAATGCTGATAAGTGATTTAATACTTGGTATTTCCACCCCTTGCGTTAATTACAGCTCGGCAACGACGGTTCATACTCAAAATGAGTGATCTTAAAATGTTCTGATCTAATCCTTCCCAGATTTCACCGAGTTGGATTCCTAAGTCATTGAGAGTAGCTGGATGATTTTCTGAACTTCTCAGCCTTCTATTGAGGTTGTCCCAAACCTGCTCAATCGGATTGAGATCTGGACTTCTTGCTGGCCATTCCATTCGAGAGACTTCAACCTCTTCAAGGTACTCCTGAACGATGCGCGCACGATGGGGTCTGGCATTATCGTCCATAAAAATGAAATTTTCACCAATGTATGGGGCAAATGGCACTACATGCTCTTCAAGAATGTTCCTTATATACTTATCAGCATTCATAGCTCCATTATCAACGACCACTAGGTCTGTGCGAGCAGTCAAAGATATTCCACCCCATACCATAATCGATCCTCCCCCGAAGTAGTATTCTGGAAATTGCACTGAGCATATCTTTCATGTGGACGTCTGTATACAAGGGAACGTCGATCACAATGGTAGAGGCAGAATCTAGACTCATCTGTGAAGAGAACTCTTGCCCAATCGGCCTCTTCCCAATGGATAGGCTCTCCAAACGCGCCCTTCGATGGGCTGGGGTAAGAGCTGGGCCTCTTGCCGCGACACGAGGCCTTAAATCATATTCTCTGAGGCGATTTCTTATTGTCTGAGTGCTAATTTGCATCTCATGAGTTTGCTCAAGCTGATTTTGAAGGAGGCGAACGGTTGCAAACGAAGAAACTCTGAAGTAACGTTCTTGAATGGCAGTTGTTACCAGTGGTCTACCCTGTCCTGGTCTTCGGACATTCATACCTGTCTCCCTGAATCGCCGCAACATTATGGACACACTTGTATGGGAAACTCCAAACTTTTCTGCAATTCTTGTGTATGTCCACCCTTCTTCTCGCAAAACTACCGCTTGGGCACATTCCTCTTGGGTCAAATTGCGTGTTTCGCGTTGCATAGCGATCGAGTGTAGAAAATCAAACGAAAGAAAAATTATTGATCACTAGAATTGATCGAGAACAACTGATTTTAGAATGGAGCCAATACATTCAAAATCTGATAGAATCATATTTTTTTATTCCTGCTAGGAGAAAACATCTGTATTGAAGAAAAACGTTGAAAGTGGATAACATATGCATGCATAATTCTGATAAAAATAATTATCATTGAGAACACCTTCAGTTGTAGAATAAATTTGAGATTTCCATAATGTGCGTTAATTTTTTTGCGCAGTGTATAACTATGGGTTAGGATCCTAATAGGTTCTGTCGAATGAGGAATAACTTTCAGCTTCAATTCGATTTTAGATTTAGCCTCTTGCTAATACAAATTTTTCAATCACTACCTCCTACTGAGAGATGAAAAGTCCTTAACGAACCGTATTCCTGTCAGTAGCGCTATTTGATGGTTAACAGGTAGATGAATATATCAGTATAGTGGTCATATCTACTTGCCCTTGAACTTTAGCAGGATTAAGTTTTCAGGAACTGTTATTGAAGTCATGTTATACGTTTTCACTTTGATTTTGGAGAAAAATATGATTCTATTTCCAAAAATGAACAAATAATATCCTATCAACCACAAATGACTTTCATTTGGGGGAAAAGTTCTCTGAAAGTGACCTCATTTTTTGAATTTCAGGCTACCATCAAGGAGGGTTATTTGTTGAAGCAGACTTCATCATTCCAAAGATGGGGAAGAAGATATTTCAAGCTCAAAGGACGAAGTTTATATTATGCCAAAGATTCCAAGGTAGGACAGACTTTTTATCGATTGAGGTCAACAAATATTCTTAAAATCGTCATCGTTGACTCATTCATGTCTATGATTATCTCCAGGACATTGACCCTTTAAGACATCTCTAATTCACTGCAATGTTCCATGTTGTTTTTTGGAAACTCCGATAATTATAAATAGAAAAGACCTAGAGCCTTTAAATTTCGTATATGGTCGTAAAATACTGATCCAATCGAATTGAAACTCAGTACATCACGAATCTAATAATTAGATATATCGGGTGTGTTTTTTAGGAGTGATAAAATTTTCGATGGGGATAACTGTGATTGGACAGAAAGTAGAAGCCATGTGTTGTGACATTTCTGTTCAATAAGCATTGAAAAATTATCATGGAAAGACTGACGCCGCAACAACGTTTACGATTTGTAGAAATAAATTTTCAAAGTCAGTGTTCTATTCGCTAATTTTATAGAGCACTTCGTGAAATTTATGGTTTACATGATCGTCCATCAGAGTAGCTTCTTCATCGAACTATCGATAGATTTCGGACTAGTATATTCTAAAACTATTCCAATACGAATGCATGAGTATTGGAATTGCATTCTGCAACGAGTATTAGACGATATTTTTTCTATTTCACTCAAATTTTGTGAAATTCAATGAAAAAATTCAAATTATAGACCCTAGTGACTTTCATATTGTATCCTGGAAGTTGGTGTGAATGTTAGGAAATACGAAAATTGACATTTCCAAATTGACGTCTGCTGAAATTTAAAAGGATCGGAAGTCATTACTGACAACCACAAAACGAAAAATGTAACTGAAAACGATGCTGTGTAATGATTTCATTACAGCACTGTTTTTAGAACTGTAATGAACTAATTACGATACTGAAATAGAGAAAATATTTTCTCTACTCGATGCAACAACAACATGGCAAAGAACTGTACGTACGGACGAAAATATCTCTGCTGTAATATGGTAGTGTTGATGAAGATCTAGATGTCTATTCGTCGACGTTCACAACAAGTTGGACTAAAGCCGCTTGACCATAATAATCGTCGTTTTTTTGCTGATTGAGCCCTAGAACAGCTGGAAGTTGATCCACTTTTTTATCGAAATATTGTGTTTAGTGATGAATCTCATTTCTGATAGAACGGCTACGTAGACAATCGAAATGGCCGTATGTGGTGAAAACAATCTTCAAGAAATTCTGCAGGTTCCATTTAATCCTGAAAAATGCACTGTATGGTGTGCTTTACACGCTGGACCCGAAGGCATCAACGGTCAATATTTCTTTAAAGAAGATGCTGGAGCTAATGTTGCAGTGAATGGTGCTCGATGATCAATGATCATTCATTTCAAAATTTGGATGGTATCCAGTGGCGGATCCAGCTCTTGAGAAAGGGGGGGGGTCACGGTCAGGTGGATTACATACCCGCCAATTGATTTTATGGAGACAAATCAGCACCCCCAAAATAAAATTCTGATGAGGTCGAACACAAACAAGAAGTTTATTTGATTTATTACAAAAACAAAAACTCAATGAGAATAATAACAAAGGTATAACTAAATAGCAAAGGAAATTTTTCTATTTCTCCTTCTTCCGAAACGAGTGATGACTTCCTCTACATCAACAGATATGCCATTATGGATATGAAGAAGTGCTAGTCAAATAAGTCGTTCTTCTGCCATCGAAGCTCTTAACCATGTTTTGAGCCTCTTCAGAATGGAAAATGACCTCTCTGCCGTTGCCACACTAACTGGTAGTGTTGCGAGTATACTGAGAAATTTTCTCACATTTGGATACATGTCAGAATCACAGTTTTCTAGGAGATTATATATCGTCTGTGGAGTCTTCTTCTCTCGTTGCCATTTCATCTTCCATAAGCGATATTCATTCGTAACGATTGAAAGAGGAGGATTGTCTAATAGAAGTTTGTACTGATTTACCAACTCATTAACTATTTCAATATCTTCATTTTCATTTTTTGAATAAATTCATAACTTCAGATGACAGTCGATCCTCTAGGTCGTTTATTATTGAATCCAGAAGAGGAATGTACACAAACCTGCGGAAATACTCTTCTGCAGACTGGGCAGGCTGATTATTGGCTCTGTGTATTTGTATTTTGACTATTCTAGGGCATTTAATAGTCATATCTAGCTGCTCAGCAACTTCATTTGTCTCTTCAAAAAGCTGTCGGAAAACTACGTCCGCTTTTTCCCTTTTATCTCGTAACACACTCATCGTATCTTTTATGGCATCCGTAGCTTTTTCAAATCTATTGAGCTGGTTTGTAATATCTACTCAAAGAAATGGACAAATTATTCTCCCAAAATTCAGATTTTTTTCATCATTGCAACTAATTACCCTCCAATATTCACTTAAATATGATCCAATTCTATTTTTTCAATCGAAACATTTTTTCATCAAACACAAGATTTGAGTGTTCGTCCAGTCCAGGGGGGGGGGTCATGACCCCCATGCGATAGGTAGGTACATGGAAAATTTTCGTGAGGATCGTATAAATTTTTCAATATTCAGAGTATTAATAAAAGCACCCGTTTCTGCTTCTGAAGGTCCTTATCCATTAATTCAAAGTAGCAGAAAGCCGTCTCATATCCCTATCCAAAGAAATACTAATGGAAATGGAAATAAACTGATGAAATCCCTCAGGAATCCCTAAATGAGATTCGGTGAGCGATTTCCGTATCTTTATAACCATCTTCGATATTTAGAAGGGACGTTTCACGTGAGGTTTTTGGGTCAGGGATGCTGTTATATCTAATGACAGGTCGAATGGGTCATATCACCGTCATAAAGGGAAAATGCCTTCGTACTGAATTCCTTATTGAGTTTGAGTGGAAGGAGAATACTTCTTTTCGATTTCTGGAAAAAACTTTTTAGTAGTTATTAGAATAATATCGTGTGTTTTTTCAGAGTGAAAAACTTGAACTTGAAATAAAACACATTTAAATTAAGATTGGAGCATTTTTTTATTTGAATGATAATTTTATGCCATTTATATAATTCAAAATGATTTCGGGCATATGTCCACCACGACTTGCTCTGAGGAACCACTTTATCGAGTAGTTTAGGCCTCATTTCAGCAAAAACACGAGTTATTTGGCTTCCAAAGCTTCTATAGTTCCCGGTTTATCAGCATAAACCAATGACTTGACATAACCCCAAAGGAAATAATCCATTGGAGTTATATCGCATGATCTTGGAGGCCAATTAATTGGACCCTTTCTCAAAATAATATTATCGCCAAATCTTTCTTTCAATGAATCCATTGTTACGGTAGCAGCATGATGTGTAGCACCATCTTGTTGGAACCAAAACACTTTTGGGTCGACACCATTCAAATTTTGAAACAAATAATCATTGATCATCGATCTGTAACGAACATCCATCACTGTAACATGTTCAATCATCGTTTTAAAAGAAAATGGACCGATGATGCCCTCAGCGTGTAAAGCACAACAAACAGTGCATATTTCAGGATGCAATGGAACCTGCAGAACTTCTTGAGGATTGTTTTCACTCCATATACGGCAATTTTGCTTGTTGACGTAGCAAATGGCCACCAAAATATACTCTTTTCACTAATTCGAGGTCGTAGATTACGAATCTTTAATTGGTTTCTTCCTAGGTTTCATATTTCAGAAAATTTTCAACTTTTTGTGGAAAATTTAGTCATATTTGTAGGGTGTTTTGATGGACATTACTCGACAACTATATTTTATAGAAAATATCTGATTGCATATTCTCAATCTACGCCCTCGAATTATTAAATCCAGCAACTTTGGTGGCGATCCGAGAGAAAAAGATTTCTAAAAATACGCGAATTTTCCTCCATTATGGAAATTTCCCGAAAAATCATACTCTCAGATGGCCACCAAAATATACTTTTTTCACTAATTCGAGGTCGTAGATTACGAATCTTTAATTTGTTTCTTCCTAGGTTTGATATTTCAGGAAATTTTCAACTTTTTGTGGAAAATTTAGTAATATTTGTAGGGTGTTTTGATGGTCATTACTCGAAAACTATATTTTATAGAAAATATCTGATTGTATATTCTTAATCTACGCCCTCGAATTAGTAAATCCAGCAACTTTGGTGGCGATCCGAGAGAAAAAAATTTCTAAAAATACGCGAATTTCCCATTATTATGGAAATTTCCCGAAAAATCATACTCTCAGATGGCCACCAAAATATACTTTTTTCACTAATTCGAGGTCGTAGATTACGAATCTGTAATTAGTTTCTTCCTTGGTTTGATATTTGAGGAAATTTTCAACTTTTTGTGGAAAATTAAGTCATTTTTGTAGGGTGTTTTGATGGTCATTACTCGAAAACAATATTTTATAGAAAATATCTGATTGCATATTCTTAATCTACGTCCTCGAATTAGTAAATCCAGCAACTTTGGTGGCGATCCGAGAGAAAAAAATTTCTAAAAATACTTGAATTTCCCTTTATTATGGAAATTTCCCGAAAAATCATACTCTCAGAAGGCCACCAAAATATACTTTTTTCACTAATTCGAGGTCGTAGATTACGAATCTTTAATTGGTTTCTTCCTAGGTTCGATATTTCAGGAAATTTTCAACTTTTTGTGGAAAATTTAGTCATATTTGTAGGGTGTTTCGATGGTCAATACTCCAAAACTATATTTCATAGAAAATATCTGATTGCATATTCTCAATCTACGCCCTCGAATTAGTAAATCCAGCGCTTTGGTGGAGATCCGAGAGAAAATGTTTTCTAAAAACACGCGAATTTTCCTTCATTATGGAAATTTTGCCGAAACATCATGTTCCCAGATAGCCCCCAAAGTTACTGTATTCACTAATTCGAGGTCGTGAATTACGAATCTGTAATCAGTTTCTTCCTAGGAGTGATACTTTGGAAAATTTTTAACTTTTTGTGGGAAATATAGTCATTTTTGTAGGGTGTTTTGATGGTCTTTACTCGAAAACTATATTTTAGAGAAAATATCTGATTGCATATTCTTAATCTACGCCCTCGAATTAGTAAATCCAGCAACTTTGGTGGCGATCCGAGAGAAAAAAGTTCCTAAAAATACGTGAATTTCACTTTATTATGGAAATTTCCCGAAAAATCATACTCTCAGATGGCCACTAGGGATTGCATTATCGGTTTACCGATTTACCGCCCTTAATGTTCTTCAAATTACCGACGAAGAAACCGACATCTTTTACCGGTAATTTCGGTAAAAAAAATGCCAGCCCTGATTGTTTCTGTAATGCACGGGCAGCGCAGCGCGGACGGGATGTATTGTAAAATATTCAAGTGTGTAAATGTGTGAAAAGGAAATGCAATATTTTTGGAAAGAGAGAATTCAGGGGAAATACTTAGAAATGGCTTTAATCACTTAGCCGCGACCTAATCTTTGTTATAATTGTTCCTGCCGCAGTTATGGCTTTTTTGGACTCCACACTAGGAGGCCGAGATGTCATGAGTGCTGCGAAAGCAATTTCTAAGTATTTCCCCTGAAATCCCTCTTTCCAAAAATATTGCTATTTCTATTTCACATATTTACATTCTTTCGATCCCTTTAGTTTAATGAAAAAGGTTCAGAGAAAACACAGCTTATAAGCTTTTTTTATCTCAGGGCCTAAAGGAATCGGACGAGTCGTTGAAAAAAATATTTTTTATTGAAAATATTATTTCGAATGTTTTAGGGCTTCCTACTAGTCTTTGAGTTAGGTATATTATTTTTTTTCAATTTACCCAGAGTTTTACTTTTCTGTTGTTATTATTTGATAAGAATTAAACTTTGGTTATTTATTTTGTGGCATATTTTTTTATGTCGGAAAAAACCGGTAAATACCGGTAAACCGGTAATTTTTCAAATAATTTACCGAATTACCGGTTAATTCAAATTCGGTAAATTTGCAATCCCTAGTAGCAATTCAACCAGAAAAGAGCTTCATCACTAAACACAATTTTTTGATAAAAAAGTGGATCAACTTCAAGCTGTTCTAAGGTCCAATCAGCAAACAAACGACGCTTATTATGGTCAAGTGGCTTTAGTGCTTGAATCAGTTGGACCTTGTAGGGGTTTAGACGAAGATCTTTTCGCATAAAATTTCAATGTGGTACATGCACAGAGTCCAACTTGTTGTAAACGTTGACGAATATAGAAATCTGGATTTTCATTAACAAAATCACTTACAGCAGCAATATTTTTATTTGTACGTAAAGTCCTGTGTCTTGTTGTTGTAGTTGCATCGAGTAGAACAAAAGTTTTCCGAAATCTATCGAATAAGCTGCTCTGATGGACGATTATGTAAACCTAAACCATAAATGTCACGAAGTGCTCTATAAGTTTGGCGAATATAACACTTTGTGAACTTTGTTGTGGCGTGAGTCTTTCCATGATAATTTGTAAATGCTTGCAGAACAGAAATGTCAAAGGAACATGGCTTCTACCTTCTGTCAAATCACAGTTATTCCTATCGAAAATTCTATCAATCTAAAAAAATACCCAAAATTTTAATCCTCTGATGTCAAAAAGTTTTTGTCCTAATTTCGAGGTTTTCGTAATTATACTGACGAAGAAACTGCAACACCCAGAAGGAGCTGTTTAAATATTAATTTTTTTTTGGTAAAACAAAGATAGTATAGCAAGAAGTAAATGTCGTTGTGAAATTTAAAAAATTTGCAAAAAAATGACAACAATATTTAAGTAAAAAAAACGTTCACATGAAAAAACCAGGACTGACCATTTTTTTCTCCAAATTTAATCATTTAGGTACCTACTAACTCCTTTCTATACTTTCTATGTTTTACCAAGAAAAATTGAAAATTTATACTTTTGGGTGTTGCAGTACCTTTGTCAGTAAGTATATTTGTGGATAAAGCTTGTCAGTAGTTATAAAACGAATATTTTTTGTCTGGGTTCATCGAAACTTTTCGACTTGGCATCGTTTAGTACACAGGATGTCACATCGAAAAGGAAACAGAGGTCTTATCTAATAGAAAAATCACGATTTTGGACAATCGCTTAGAATTGCAAATTTTGTCCTTGAGCAGTACATTCTTTTACAGAAAATTCATCATCATATCATTTCATCCCTCTGCGCGACAAGCCCAACCCTTAAATTTAAATTGATCTTTTACTTCTGAATATAATTTTTTTTAGATTTTTTCATTCGACTTTGATATGTAAGATATTTGGGGGCACGGCAGTGGCCCCGCCAAGTCGAGCGCGAAGCAAACACTGCCGTACTATCTTTACCCGAACCATTTCGCCGCATTTTCAGGCCCCTATTTGAGAACCTCCGGATAAGACCAGAACGCCGAAATTTTCGTCATCCAGTAAGCTTTAATCACGTACTCAAAATCCAAAATTTCAAGTGTGTAGGTCATTTAGTTCCTAAGTTACGCGAAAGCAAAGTTTCGCATTTTTGACCCTAATTCACTCATGATCATCAAAATAAAACTAGTACTTCCCATGAACTCAGAGAGCTGAAATTTGGTACATAGTTAGGTTTTAATGGCCACATGAAGGGAAAATTATAAAAACTAGGATAATCGAAAATCTGTTGGCACGTCACGTGAGCTCACGTGCTATCACGTCATCTTCACAAAATGTGCAACCACAATAATGTATGGAAGTTTATGCGCTTGGAAACACATTGTTATCATACTCAATATGTGAATATCGACTTTAGAATATTAATTAAAAAAAAATAATAATCGGGTCATCAGTAATCCTTTTTTCAATTGTTATCATTTCACGCATTCACGAAGTTAGCATCTGCTGTCACTTGATAGCACACCACAACTACCCGCAAATTTACATTTTCTAACCGTAAGTGAAAATTTGATCGAACTTGTCAGGCTTCATGAAGTGATCTATGATCCTTCTTCATCAGAGTACAGGGATCAGAATGTACGACAACAAGCTTGGGTGCTGGGTGCTCATTCAACAATTGTTGTACTATTTGAGGTAATCCTCCCACTTCTTCTCTTCGTTTATTTATTTGGTGACGTGGTGACGCGTATTACAGTTGCTGGTGATTCTGATAGAAGATATTTGATTAATCTCTTCTATCATAATCACCAGCAACTGTAATAGCAGTTATGTCCTCTATATCTTCTTTCCATTCCGTCTTCGGAAGCTCTTGCTTGATGTAGAAGAAACTGTTTCGCTCTGTATCACTGAATATGAAAATGGTATGAAATTTATGTGCAATATAGAACGTCTATTGCTCTTCAGAAAAAACATCATCAGATGGGTCTGCGGTGGTTAGATTGGGAGAGAAAAAATTTAATCCGAAAAAGAATCGGGTAAGAGATGGGTTATATGGACAAGTTTGGTATCAAACTATAGGTTTTCGAGGACGCTGAAATCAATAAAAAATAATCGGAGGCTCTATCTACCATAGTTCAAAACCGAAAAAAAATAAAGATTTGTAATAAAAAAACTACTCTTAAAAAAAGTGTCAAATAAGAAAATCTAATAAAATAGATCAATATGCCCACGTTTCTACAAAAAGAAGTGAAATCCCACCAAAAACATTCTGTAAAAACTAGCCAAGTCTCGATGGAGCTGCTTATTTATCTCTAAAAAGTAATGAAATCTAGAAAAAGTCGAGCCAAGTTTAAGGCTCCTTACTGCGATTTCTTTATTATTATAGTTAATGTTGTGTGACTTGGCCGTTGAAGGGTACACAAGGGTACAAAACCAGGTGCTCCATGACACCATTGCACCAATCTGTCGCCAGAAACGCAACCCATTGACGATGAAAAATTGCCACTTGGAAAACGTTCATTCAATAACCAGTCAATTGTAGGCTTGATAAAGCTGCGTATTCAATAATACGAGCCTGAAACAAACAGTATAAAAAATTATTTCCAGTACAGAGGGACTTCTAATCATTGATAGAAGACCGTCTGTACGTCTATTTTATTTTAGATCGGTGGTCGATTTGACGCTTCAAAAAGAAGGGAGCAGAAGTCAGCATTGTCAATGCTGAATGCATATGTGTTGCACAATCAACAACAGCCTAAAATGAGACACTAGCGTCCAATTACCGATACCAGCATGGGCTATTATCTCGCTCAACAAACATTGGTAGTTTCAACAGATATAGCATTACGTGTAAACAAAATTGACTTGTACCCACTAACGTATAAGAATGTTCAACGGCCAAGTCACACAACATTAACTATAATAATAAAGAAATCGCAGTAAGGAGCCTTAAACTTGGCTCGACTTTTTCTAGATTTCATTACTTTTTAGAGATAAATAAGCAGCTCCATCGAGACTTGGCTAGTTTTTACAGAATGTTTTTGGTGGGATCTCATATACCTGAAGCAAAAGATGATTACCAATTTCAAAGAAACAATGCAGAAGGGAAAATCCTCTCAATGTTAATCCTCATTTTCTCCCACAGTTCCAGCGTGAGAAAACATTCTGTATTTTCTTAATATAGAGAAAATGTGGAAATGAATAGCGGCCATTCCGTCCGTTTTCTCCATTTCCTCTTAAGCTTCAATTTAGCCCTGAATTTCGACTGAGAAAAATTACGAGCCTGACAACTTCTGAATAGCTCTTTCACCCTTCTATCCCTCGACGATTTATGACGACTAGAATAAGGAAGCGTGCAAACTTGGAGGATAATCCTTCGATCTATATCCTGAAATGCTGGCGAGGAGAGACGCAGGATATATTTTCTTCGTGTCTTTTTCGTCTGCAGCATATAGATGAAAGAAGTCCTTTTGAGAGGTCTGAAAACAAAATATCATGAGTATAACTTCGTGTCCGAATCATGGATAGAAAACAAACTCCTTGCCAAGCCCCATCTTGAGTACATATTGAAGAATACTTTTCCCATTGATTCTATATGGTTTTTCAATAAGAGGTGTAATTTTATATTGAAAATATTCCAATTTTTTAAGATACATGACCAGAATAAATGACCAGATGTTTTTATCATTACAAAGAGAAAGGTCTGCCGTTGATAAAGGAAATAATATCGGAAATATAGCGACCACGACTACGTTTAATGAAATTTTCCATAACCAAATCGCAAAGTAGCTGCCCTACGTCCTCGATATCCTCCCGAATTCCATCTTTGAGGTCTTGAATCGACGCTGGGCTTTTAGCGTAGACCTCTTCTTCCACATGGCCCCAAAGGAAGAAACCGCAAGGTGTTAAATCACAAGATCTCGGTGGCCAATTTGATCTCTTCGAGAGATAACACGGTCCGGATTCTTTTCCCGTATAAGATCAATGGGTTCGTTGCTTGTGTGGCACGTAGCACCGCCTTGTTGAAAGTAAACGTTCTCCAGATCAATGCCATCTAATTCCGGCCATAAAAATCATTAATCATCTCTAGATAGCGCAATTCATTCTGTTGCCTCAGCCTCATTCTGGAAAACTTAAGGTACACTGAACCCGCCGGACTATAAACCGCACCAAACAGTCACACGTTGAGAATAGAAAGGCTTCTCAACAATCAAGTCTCTACGTCGTAAATTAGGGTAGGGGAAGTGTGCCTATGTTGGCACCCTTAACGAATTATCCACATATCTCATTGGAAGAAAATTTTTTTGGATAATCGATTTCATAGATTTACTTATGCTCCTATGTAGTATGCATTCTTGAGTATATTTTCAGTATAAATTTTGAAGGAAATGAATGATAGCACTTTTCAAAATTTGGCCAAGGGTGCCATCATAGGCGCACATATGTCCTATGATGGCATATGACTGAAAATGAAAAGAAACTAATTATTGAATTGGTTTATTGAAAAAAAATTGCACTCTCATCGCATAAAAATGAAATTGAGAGGTCAACAGATGAGTATACCTGCACGTAAGAGTGTAACAAAACATAAAACTAAATTTAAATTCTTTGACATTTATATTATTAGATATCTTAATATTTTTTTTTTTTCACAGCATTTAGCGCTGCCTCCATATCTTCCTCTTTCCAAAGTTGACTCTTGCTTCTTGTTGTCATAAAGTTGATTTAGAAAAAAAGAATATTCAATGTGTCACCCTTTACTATCATAGGAACACTTCGACTATGCCATCATAGGCATAAATGTCATATATCTTTCAACCAACCGAAGAAGGCAATTACAATACGACATTACCTCAAACTTCACTCTTACAGCATTGTTATAAGGCATTCAAAGGAAAGTAAAATTTTTTTAACACAAAGTTGTGAAACATCTGAATAATATGAAAATAAAGGAGATAATTATCATACATCAACACTTACCAAAATAATTGAACTGTTATAAAAGACACAAAATACCACGTATTAAGTTGTAACTACGAATACCTCTCATTAATACTATCTGGCGAACAACCTTAGTGAACATAAGTTTATTCAGTTGATATTAACAGACTTCTTCATGGTGTGCCATCATAGGCAAGGTGCCATCATAGGCATACTTCCCCTACTTACTCATGAAAAACGAAAAACATATTCAATAACCCCAGATCTAACGATTACCCTGGTTTTTTTAATTGAAAAACTAATTAAATCGAGAAAAAGAAAACTATTTGCCTTCGGGACGTTCTTCAACTTCAATTTAAAAAAAAAACAAGTCTCTACGTCGTAAATTAGGGTACTTACTCGTGAAATGAAGAGACCACTTGAAGATGGAGATTTACCACGATTCAAAAGGTGATATACAGGGTGTCTCAGAAGTCCCGCACTTCCTTGAGGGGATCGAAAGGGAAAAATATTCTAAGCCCTAATATCCATGTTTGAAATTTTTTGATAACGTAGTTCATTAGTTATTAATTAATGAAAGTGACCAATCAGGAGCGCGCTACAGAAGATTGAGTAAGCAGCGGGGACGCGAAAGTGAGACGCCAGTCTCGGTTTGCTGCGTGAAAAGTTGGCAGAAGCTCTGACGTCTAACTCTCGCGTCCCCAACTGCTTACTCATTCTTCTATAGCGCGCTCCTGATTGGTCACTTTCATTAATTAATTACTGATTAACTACTTCATCAAAAAATTTCGAACATGGATATTTGGGCTCAGAATATTTTTCACTTTCGATCCCCTCAAGGAAGTGCGGGACTTCTGGGACACCCTGTATATTTCTTACAGTATATGGTTTATACCTACATGAATGTCTATTATACATATAAATATAAGTATAAAAGCGAATATCTTGCGAATAACACAAATGTAACATACACAACAAGACCAGTAGACATTACCTATCCACAACACAGACTATCTATATCTGAAAAAAATCCGGCATATATGTGTATAAGAGTATTCAATAGGTCACCATTTAATTTAAAAATAATAGATAGTTATAAACAGTTCAAAAACAGAACCGAAAAGTTTTTAATCAATTGGAGCCATATAGCATAAAAGAGTATCTTGTGTAATTGCATTTTTTTTAAGCTGACAATATTTCATTTCATGTTTTTCATTGACATTATGTAAAACCTTATTTGATACTGCCCCTTAAGCCCCGAAAACGAATCATTAAATATATCCACCTCCAAAGCATCGACAATATTGTTACTCTTCATCATTCTCGGAATCGGAGAATAGAACCCATATCCTATCATAGTTATTGAGTTGAAAACATCAAAAATTGAATCTATCCGTATATTTTTTCGCAATCCCTCCCTTACATAATTGGCAATTAAGAGAGATTAGTTATTTGGATAAATGACTAATTTTTGTTTTTTCTACATAGTATATGAATTTCGTCCCGATTCTACGTCGTGTCTGTTATTATTTCCCTGAAAATGTATTTTTGGAATATTGTTCGTTCACATCCTCGTGTCATTTGGGACGAAGAGAATAACTAATGGGGTTTTGTTGAAAAATAAATAGCTGGAGGTACCTCTCGACATAATGGAGACAGAGTAAAATGTTCGCGCTTTCGACAGGTTTTTAGGGCAAAGCCAACACGATATACTCTTGTTATCCTGGGATCCTCGAAATCATGGTGTTTTGTGGTAGAGAACAGAAGGGACTTTCACTTCTTAATTTGACTCTTTATTCTGCTATCATGGGGAACCAACCACTATGTTGAGAGGTTTTTTATATTTCAGTAGAGCTTGGGATTACCATTCCAGGAATTTACATAACTTGATACTTTGCCATGAATCTTCACTATCTAATTCAGATTCATCATTCGGTGAACATCTGAAGTTTTTTAAACAGAGTGTCTAATATAAAACTAAAATTTGTTTTCCAAATGTCTACATTTTTTACAAAGTATGTCCTATATTTAAACCGCTCTTTTTTGAGATATTTCACGTTTCTTAAAACAACGACTACTTTATATGAAAAATGTGAAATATCTCAAAAAAGAGCGGTTCAAATATGGGACATACTTTGTAAAAACTGTAGACATTTGGAAATAATTATTTTTGTACAAAGGCCATTAAAAGTGACACTATTAATCACAGCAAACAATGTTAAAATTGATTGTTTACGTGGAAGCTCCATTTTCTTATGATGAAATCAGATGAAAAAATTCAGCAATTGCAAATTTTTATTATCAATATTTAACAATCATTACTTATGAACATTAATATTAATCGTAAAACTAGAACAATTACTAGCATTAATGCCCTGTGACGTTAGGGAGCTTCGCAACACATTATTAGAATCCTCAGCACCATCAGTACTTGTAGAAACCGGAAGTACAATATGATGATCCAAAATCTGTGGAGGTTGGGAGAATTTTTTCAGCAATGACATTTCTATATGCAATGGAATGATCAACATATCCCTCGGCTACCGTCGTAGACTTCCACCCACCATGTTTTTTTTTATCCGTAATATTTGCTCCTGATTCTGCTAACAATGAAGCGGAGGATCTTCGAAAACAGTGTCCTGTATATTGCTTTGGTTCTGGCAGTTTGAGTAATTCGGCAACAATAGATGGAATTTTCCCAAATGTGTTGATACCAACTGGATTGGCAGTGCATTTATTATTCATGTATTTCAGGAAAAAACGACGATGTTTGATGGCAGAAAGGCGTAGTGCAAAGTACTTATGAAAATAGTCAACATACTTCCCAATAATACTGAAAGAACGACGGACTTTCGTTTTTATGTTTGGAAGTTGTATAACCAATGATTTATTTGTTATTCCGATGCCTTCCACTGATAAATTACACAATTCTTCACGCCGACAGGCTCCAAATAATCCGAAAATAGTCGCAACCTTAACCATCAAGTATTTCTCATCTGGTGCCTCATTTATAAACTTTTCAACTTGTTCACGAGTGAGCATTTTCGATTTTTTGGGACGATATCCTTCACTTTTCTGTTTTAAATAATATGCTATTACCTTAAAATATTCGCTAACATCCACACCATTTTCAATAAGGGCGCTTGACTTTATCATTGAAAATTTGCTCCACAAAGTTGATGAACTCCATATTTTTGATTTTTCTTCTAAGTATGCCAGGAAAACAGATTCACTGAAGTTCCCTTCTACATTTTTCAATTTACACCAGGGCAGGAAATTGTTATATGCAATATCGTACTGCTGAACAGATTTTTTCGGTAGGAGTTCCAGATTTGCTCTTCTTGCAGACTCTTCAATATCCACAGGAACAACCAAATCGCCACTTTTATTAATAATTGGCAGTTAAAAACCCAAGACGAAAATTGGACGGAACGAAATTCAAATGACAGCGGCGTCTTTTCTCATTTGTTAGTACATAGATGCATAGAATACCTGGTGTAACGACTCCTTTCTAAAAATCGTGACCAAAATTTGTAGATCAAAACGGCATTCTAGATTTCAGATTTTGGTCTAGTTCCGGAAGCAGCACAAAATGTCACATTTTCGATCGACAAGAAAGTCTTAAACAAAATCTAATCAGTGCCGACACGGTGTTGGCACTGGTGTTGGCAACACCAGGTATTCTATGTATCTACGTTAGTACCTATTTAGTAATCATAACGTTGGCAACGTTTGCCATTCAAAACAACCTTTTGATTATTTATAGATGCATAGAATACATGGTGTTGTGCTGATTAGATTTTGTTTAAGACTTTCTTGTCGATCGAAAATCTGAGATTTTGTGCTGTTTTTCATTTCTCCCGAAAGGGGTCGCGCGCTATTATTCCATTGCCGCAGTAGCGCTAGGACTGTGAATTATTGAGGATTATTTCGGAACTAGACCAAAATCTGGAATCTAGAATGCCGTTTTGATCTACAAATTTTAATATTAAAATGCATTTAGAAGTTTATTGTCATTGCAAATTCGCCCATTATCAAAATAGGATAGATGCATAGAATACCTGGTGTTGCCACTGATTAGATTTTGTTCAAGACTTTCTTGTCGATCGAAAATCTGAGATTTTGTGCTGCTTTTCATTTCTCCCGAAAGGGGTCGCGCTATTTGTCGTAGCCGCAGTAGTGCCATGACCGATAAATATTGCTGATTTATTCCAGAACTAGACCAAAATCTGAAATCTAGAATGCCATTTTGATCTACAAGTTTTGGTCACGATTTTTAGAAAGGAGACAATACACCAGGTATTCTATGCATCTATAAAATAGGGCAGTTGTATAAAAAACATTGTATGGTATTTGTGTTAAAAGTGATTTTATTTTGTGAGTGAAAAAGTTTGTGAAATGGGCGGAGCGAATTAAACAATTCCACTTTTAACACTCATATCATAAATATATTTTAGGAAAGAGGTGTCCCATTGGAAAAAATCGAGGTATCGCATATTTAATTTGAGTACATTGGAAAATTTATATTTGACACTCTGTATAAAAAACTTCAGATGTTCACCGAATGATGAAGTTGATATCTTAAGCTAACTAATGTAAAAATTTCGTTCATCTGGATTGAACACAGCGGTTGCAATAAGAACTTTGATGAACCCCTTAAAACACTGAATATATCCTAAAAATACGGATTATGTGGCAACGCCGTGATGAAATTTGAAAAATGAGGTATGAGTATGAATTCAAAATAACAAGCTCTTTCAGAATCTGTAAAATATATAGGGTGTCCCATTTGAATTGAAGAAGTTGATGGCATTTCCAGTTAAACCGGAAGTATATTATCAACAAAAAAATGTACCTACATCAGATGCATTTTTTTCCATTGCACTTACCTGCAAATTTTCATAAATAACGTTCTTTTCGTTTAAAAGATATTTACTTGGTTCCAAACTTTATCCCAACCCTGTATAATGATTGAAAAACGTAATGAGTAGAGATTGAAAAATAATTATTCCAAAGTTTTGTCTGAAATTCAGATATTAGAAATTGGTTGAACAACCAATTTTGTTCGCCAGTGAATTAAACCTGGTATCAAATTTCTTTTAGAAAGACTTGTAAAATATACACTGCGCAAAAAAATTGACGCACATTCTGAAAATCTCAATTTTAATGAGAGTTAACTCTACATTGACTTTATAACTTATTTTTTATGTTCTCTCGGGAAGGTTTTGAATGAAACAAGACACATTAAATGGAAGAAAAATTCAGGATTTCACCGAATCTGAAAGAAGAGAAATGAACAATTTTCAAAATACTGAAATGCTGATAAGTGATTTAATACTTGGTATTTCCATTGCGTTAATTACAGCTCGGCAACGACGGTTCATACTCAAAATGAGTGATCTTAAAATGTTCTGATCTAATCCTTTCCAGATTTCTCCGAGTTGGATTCCTAAGTCATTAAGAGTAGCTGGATGATTTTCTGAACTTCTCAGCCTTCTATTGAAGTTGTCCCAAACCTGCTCAATCGGATTGAGATCTGGACTTCTTGCTGGCCATTCCATTCGAGAGACTCTTCAAGGTACTCCTGAACGATGCGCGCACGATGGGGTCTGGCATTATCGTCCTTAAAAATGAAATTTTCACCAATGTATGGGGCAAATGGCACTACATGCTCTTCAAGAATGTTCCTTATATACTTATCAGCATTCATAGCTCCATTATCAACGACCACTAGGTCTGTGCGAGCAGTCAAAGATATTCCACCCCATACCATAATCGATCCTCCCCCGAAACCAGTAGTATTCAGGAAATTGCACTGAGCATATCTTTCATGTGGACGTCTGTATACAAGGGAACGTCGATCACAATGGTAGAGGCAGAATCTAGACTCATCTGTGAAGAGAACTCTTTCCCAATCGGCCTCTTCCCAATGGATATGCTCTCTCGCAAAATCCAAACGCGCCCTTCGATGGGCTGGGGTGAGAGCTGGGCCTCTTGCCGCGTCACGAGGCCTTAAATCATATTCTCTGAGGCGATTTCTTATTGTCTGAGTGCTAATTTGCACCTCATGAGTTTGCTCAAGCTGATTTTGAAGGAGGCGAGCAGTTGCAAACCGTTGTCTCAACGAAGAAACTCTCAAGTAACGTTCTTGAAGGGCAGTTGTTACCCGTGGTCTACCCTGTACTGGTCTTCGGACATTCATACCTGTCTCCCTGAATCGCTGCAATATTCTGGACACACTTGTATGGGAAACTCCAAACCTTTCTGCAATTCTTGTGTATGTCGACCACCCTTCTTCTCGCGAAACTACCGCTTGGGCACATTCCTCTTGGGTCAAATTGCGTGTTTCGCGTTGCATAGCGATCGAGTGTAGAAAATCAAACGAAAGAAAAACTATTGATCAGTAAAATTGATCGAGAACAACTGATTTTAGAATGGAGCCAATACATTCAAAATCTGATAATATCATCTTTTTTTTATTCCTGCTGGGAGAAAACATCTGTATTGAAGAAAAACGTTGAAAGTGGATAACATATGCATGCATAATTCTGAAAAAATAATTATCATTGAGAACACCTTCAGTTGTAGAATAAATTTGAGATTTCCATAATGTGCGTTAATTTTTTTGCGCAGTGTAAATACATATTGAAAAAATTATAATTCGAATATTGTGGAATGAAACGGTTGATATGGTACAACTCTACTGTTATAAGTCTATAGTGTGCAGTTTTTTTATGTGAAAGATCGTTGCTATGTTGGCAAGTGGCGAAGTCATTTACTCGTTTCAGTCAAGAAATTGTGTGCTCAATGATAAAATCGTTTCTGTTCATAACGATTACTCACCAAACCTGACTGTTCGCTCTGAGGGCATATAGGACAGAGGCAAAAAGTAATTGCTTTCGTCGCGTACCGTGAAAGCTCAATAATCGATGGAATTCTCACCGAAAGAGCACCTCTTTATATAATGGAAGTAACAGTGGGTGTGCCAATTGCCGTTCGACCTAAAACTCCATTATTCACCCAGTTTGAGAATAATTCAGTCTGATCTTTATTTTATCAAACCTCAGAAAATTCCAAAGCTCTGAAAATGTCTTCATCATGATAAAATCATCGGGAAATACGCTGGCTTATACATGGGTTATTCTTTCTTAACCTCACCCAAAATAAGCACTAATCTAAATATTTTCAGAAATTCATTTTCAATGTTTTATCGGAGATGTCCCGAATATCAATAAGTGTATTATTTAATGGGCGGTAAGTAGGTCATAACACACGCAGATGAATATTGTAGCACGAGCCGTTAGGCGAGTGGTGTAATTCATCAAGTGTGTTATGACCTATATTACCGCGAATTGAATACTAAACTTTATCTTCGACTTCTTCAGTGAAATTTGACTTAATCTGCATTTTCAAAATGGACAACAGTTGTTGAAAGCGACCTCTGTGGTCGAGAATCGATTCGCGTAGAAAACGTCAAAAATTCACATTTTTCAAATGCAATTTTTGGATACTCAGACCCAAGAAAATGTAGAAATGGATGGCGAGAACGTTACCTTGATGTCTGAAATAGAGTTCCCGATCGATCCGACTTCTTTATTCATTTCGTGAGCAATTTAATTTATCCTATTTGTATTAGAGTGAGTTATAGGCGTGAGTTATTATAACTCACGCTATTGGTTTATAGATAAAATACTTTGTCTAAAAAATGAATCGATTTGAGAATCATACTATACAGGGTGATTTTTTTAAGTGTTTCATTACATGTTTTCGAGGAAGGAATTGCGATAGAAATTCAAAATTTTGTATTTTTGTTTTAGAGTACATGAACTCAATTTCTAAAATATTTTCAAGCCGGATCTACTTCCGGTTCTACCGGAAGCGATGTGAACTTTGTTATTTCAAATGCAACACCCTGTATATTCATACATATTTGAATTTTTTGTTCAATTCTGCAATGATTTGATGTATGATATGCGCAACCACATCAAGCGATTATTGAGTTATAGCGTGATTCTCAATTTTTTTGACAGAAAGATTGTCACAAATTAGTGTTCATATCTTCAAAATCCCTCATTGTAAGAATTTTTTTTCGCAACAGTGGAACAAAAGAAAGTACACTGACACTGCTCATTGTATGAATTATGAGAAAATACTATACAGGGTGTCTGAAACGGGGCTTCAAAGTGTGCCTCAACAAAACTATGAAATCTAATTTTTTTCAAATGGGAACCATATAATTTTGTACTTCCGATCGATTGCTCGTCAAAAACTAGCTGGAGTGTGCCAAACATTTCATGTCTTTAAAATCAGTAGTTTTGCCGTTATCGAATAAAATTCGAATTTCACGACTAAATCCAGGTTTGGCTCAGTCAAATTCATTGGTATGCACGTCCTTTTCAAAGTATGTTAGGAATGGTCATTCCTACTTATTTTTATGGATCGAGCACTATGCGGAACATGGAATAATAATTAGGTACACTAGAATGATTCATCAAAAGTCTGTTCTCTATTCGCGGCGAATGTGATAAATAAAAAACAACAGATAATGAACGATGACCAAATAGTACTCGATTAATGAAAATAAGTGAGAATAACAATTCCTAACATAGTCTACTTTGAAAAAGACATGCATACCAATGAATTTGACTGAGCGAAACCTGAATTTAGTTGTTAAATTCGAATTTTACTCGATAACGGCAAAACTACTGATTTTAAAGACATGAAATGTTTGGCACACTCTAGCTAGTTTTTGACGAGCAATCGATCGGAATTACAAAATTATATGGTTCCCATTTGAAAAAAATGAGATTTCATTGTTTTGTTGAGGCAGACTTTGAAACCCCGTTTCAGACACCCTGTATAGTATTTTCTCATAATTCATACAATAAGCAGTGTCAGTGTACTTTCTTTTGTTCCATTGTTGCAAAAAAAAATTCTTACAATGAGGGATTTTGAAGATATGAACACTAATTTGTGACAATCTTTCTGTCAAAAAAATTGAGAATCACGCTTTAACTCAATAATCGCTTGATGTGGTTGCTCATATCATACATCAAATCATTGCAGAATTGAACGAAGAATTCAAATATGTATAAATATACAGGGTGTTGCATTCGAAATAACAAAGTTCACATCGTAGATCCTGCTTGAAAATATTTTAGAAGTTGAGTTCATGTAGGTACTCTAAAACAAAAATACAAAATTTTGAATTTGTATCGCAATTCCTTCCTCGAAAACGTCTAATGATACACTTAAAAAAAATCCCCCTGTATGTATACCTATGTAAAATATATGTATGTGAAATTGTCTGATCTACCTAATGATCAATCATCGTATGTACCATGATCTATTTATTCGCATTAATAGTGGATTGTAGCTCCAACATGAAGAAAGAAATATTTGAATCTAAACTTCGCAAAATTGCAAGTACTGAATGGGAAAAAGGTAAATGAATTAGTGTCTAAATATTATACATATATATTTTATTAGACGTTATTGTAAACGTCAAAAAATTTCTAGTATAATACGCTGTTGGGTATCCCACGGGAAAAACATTTCCACTAAAGTCCCTCCGTTGCCATAATGGTCTCTCAACGTATTTCGATTGATTCAAAATTACAGGGTTGGAATTTCCATATTTATGGATTTTCCAACGAATTTCAAAATGACTTTGATCATTTATCTTTAGTGATATACCTATTCAAAGATGCATAGAGTACCCGGTGTTGGCACTGATTAGATTTTGTTTAAAGGCCTCTTGCAACGACAGAGAATTCTCGCGAGAATTTTCTGTCAAATTCACTGACCGAAAATTCTCGCGAGAATTCTCTGTCGTCTCTGTGTAATTCCACAGAGAATTCTACCGAAAGTAGTATGCAACGGCAGAGAATTTTCGGTCAGTGAATTTGGCAGAAAATTCTCGCGAGAATTCTCTGTCGTTGCAAGAGGCCTTAAGACTTTCTTGTCGATCGAAAATCTGAGAATTTGTACTGCTTGTCATTTCTCTCGAAAGGGGTCGCTCTTTTTTTCCTTGCCGCAGTAGCGCCACGACCGCAAAATACTGCGGATTATTCCGTAACTAGACCAAAATCTGAAATCTAGAATGCCGTTTTGATCTACAAATTTTGGTCACGATTTTTAGTAAGGCGTCG
Source organism: Adalia decempunctata (assembly GCA_951802165.1). Classification (NCBI taxonomy): domain Eukaryota; kingdom Metazoa; phylum Arthropoda; class Insecta; order Coleoptera; family Coccinellidae; genus Adalia; species Adalia decempunctata. Next base: position 21,606,595 of record OX637696.1, on the reverse strand, counting down.
TTACACCAGGTATTCTATGCATCTATACCTATTCCTAAGTTTTTCATAACGATTCTCAAATAATGCAGCATTGGAAATTTTATTTGGATGGAGCTGAAATTCTCCTAGTTCGAATCTACGAAAGTAATAAACTGAGACTAGAGTTCATCTTTCACCTTTTCCCCACAAATAATGTAAGAGCCGTTTATTTGGGAAGGCTTCCATATGTGAAATATGCCGATGGAATTCTGATATGAAAACTTCCACTATATTCCCCTAAAGGAACTCCAAGTATTTCGTATGTTTACCTCTTCGATTTACTTTGGAGATTGCGAAAATGCGAAACCTAATCAGTGACGAAAACTTAAAATGAGAAATATAGGTTAGACGTAGGAGGATCGTTTTCAAATTTAGAATCAGATTTCAGCGTTGAACAACAGGAAGTAAACATTAATTAGTGAACGGAAATATTAATGAGGAAATGAAAATTTTATCAGCATCAGTTGCTTCAAATAAGTATCCAATTCTTCCATGAATTCATTTGTCTTGAGTCAGAATGGCTCACAGAAAATCGTGCTGGTAGGTATGTCCAAATATACTGGGTACCTATTTCACGAGAAGCGTTATCATTTTTCCCGAGTGTCTCTTATTTTCGAATTTCCAGTCGTAACTCTGAAATGATCAGGTTTTTCTCAATGATGAATTCGTCGTAAAATTTATTTCTGTTAGTTCGTAAACTCGATAACCAAGTCCAAAAGGCCAGTTAAATGACCAAAATGTTATTGAAATTTTATTTTCTCAATATTTCAGAATTTTTGTTTCCGATTGAGTGTTTAGTGTTGAGCTTCGAAAAACTCTCGTAGAATTTCTTGAAAAATTGGAACAATTATCTAGTGCTTTATAATTTTTCAAAAATCAATTGTTGCATAATCTTTGATTTCACAGTACTGGTTTTCGTTTTTAATGGAAGTTATGAAATGTTTCCTTTAATTCATCGCTGATTTTTTCAAAATATTAACAATTTTGGTGCGAAATTTGTCATATTTCCGCATATCTCAAAAATAAAAAAAAATAAATTTTTACCTGTCTCCACAATGAAAGCTTCCATTTGGCGTGCATAAGATTATAGGAACATTTGTAAAAAAATCTTTTTAAAAAATGTTGATATTCCATCAGAATTCTGAATTCTGGTGATTGGGAATTTTCAAATTCAAAATAATAAAAAATTTTCAAATCTGCGAAATTCTTGAACGCATAATTCTGATTACCTACAAGATCTCATATTTTAACTTAATTTCAAAATGTAGATTTTCACTTCATATTTTTAGTCTTGGGCTGTTCAATTCACATCTATTTTAAATTAATTATTCGGAATATTTTGATTTTAAATTCAAATTCCTTCAACTTTTTTTTTGAGATCGTTCGAATTGTTTTTTCAATCTCACAATTCAATTCTATTTTGAATTCAAATTTCTCACTTGAAATTATACAGAGTTGTTTCTAAATTCATGCGAAAAAATTATGTGCTTGCTCGTACGAAGTTGATATGGATTTCTCCTATAACAAAACTTTCTCAGCCCACCCCTTTCCGAGATATCACCCTCAAAAAGTGGTGACTAAAATTGAGTTTTTATTTTTTTCTCTTCAGCTAATGGTTTTGGAAAAAAATTAGGAACAAAAAATTGTTTCAAATAAAACGAGTAGGTATTCCAAGTTATAATTTTATTTCATGAAACTTCTTCTCGAAAATAAGATTTTAATATGAAATAACGTTAGGGTTGCTATTTTCAACCGCGTATAATATAATGTAGCAGGAATATTGGAAAAATACCCGTGATTCCTTTGTGAGTGCACGAAAATTACAGAATTCCAAGATTATAGCTTGAAATTTCAGAAAATAAAATTTAGTCACCACTTTTTAAGAGTGATATCTCGCAAAGGGGTGTGCTGAAGACATTTTGTTATAGGAAAGACCCAACTTGATTTCATACGAGCAATCACATGAATTTAGAAACACCCTGTATACCTATTTCAAATTAGTATTTATTTGAAATTTTTGTACAGATTTATTCAGTTTCTAATTGAAAAATATCATATCATAATTTTTACATTTTCCAGTTCGATTAATTCTCGAATCTTCCAATTTGAATTTTATTCGAATCTTATTTCGGTTTTCGATTATGAGATTTTGATTCCGACCATCGTTGCAAAGTGGCGGAGGACCCAGTTTTTGCAATACCAATTTTTTCACGTCCTGGTGACCATATTCGAACAAAATGATGAAATTATTATAATTTCATCGATCCTCCATTTGTGGGTGAATTTTCTAGTCGATCACAAGTCTTGAAAATGATAAAAACCTTGTTGGAATATTCCATCACATAAAAAGATAAAATGGTACAGTTGAAAATAACAAAATGGAATCAAGGGGATTTATGAAATAATTGAAGAGAATTGAACTAAAGGGGTTAGTTGCTTGATCATAATAGTATATTCTAAAACTAGTTGCAGAATGTACTCCTATTCCAATACGAATGCGAAATTCGAAAACGAGCGACGTAGGAGCGAGTTTTTGAACGCATGAGTATTGGAATTGCATTCTGCAACGAGTATTAGACGATATTTTCTCTATTTCACTCAAATTTTGTGAAATTCAACGAAAAAATTCAAATTATAGGTCCTAGTGACTTTCATATTGTATCTTGGCAGTTGGTGTGAATGTTAGGAAATACGAAAATTGACGTTTCTAAATTGACGTCTGCTGAAATTTAAAAGGATCGGAAGTCATTGCTGACAACCACAAAACGAAAAATGTTACTGAAAACGATGCTGTAATGAATCCATTACAGCACTGTTTTTAGTACTGTAATGAACTCATTACGATACTGAAATAGAGAAAATGAAGTTATTTACAAGAATAGATGAGTGATTTGAAACCATTCGTACAATTTGAACAGAAAACTCTGGTTGTATAAATATTCGTTGTCAATTCAATTAGACACAATCTACATAATACCTTCTTGTCTAATTAACTGACATGTTCAGTATTTATGGGGGATAAGACTCTCCTCGGGAGTTATCTGGGGGAAGGAGATTCTGGCTATTGATAGTTAGTTTCGGCCAAACAAAGCATTATTATGTCAATTTCAAATAAAGCCACCCTATTGTTTTGCTTATTAACCAGGCTATCCTGACATAATTCAATAATGCTCTGGTTTCCATTATTAAACTCAGGGATCAATATGGAGCAACTAGAATCAATTAATATTTCCAGAAACGGAATTTCGATTATCTAAAGACGTTGTAGATGAGCAGTAGGTAATATCGGAGACATTGGCAATCGACTCTCTATTGTGAAATAATTGAATGAACGAGAAGCTTATCGTTTCGACAAATTAAATTAGGTACCTATTCCTCGTTCCAGATCAATCGAATTACGTCCTATAGGAACTGCAATATCGATACTCGCTACATACATGCGAGGATCAGGCTGTGACCTTTCAATTGCATCAGCGCATTCCCCGCTCGACGTTTTTGTCGTGTTTGGCTAGATTTAGTTCATTCCTAATGAGGTGCTTTGGCGAGTAGAATAAAGCAGACAAAAAAAAATCAAATTTAAACAACCAAATAAACTGCTCCACATGAGTTAGGGATATTGACTTGAATTGCAAAAAAATATAGTTAAAATAAGATTTTTGTGATGAAAATTCATATTAATATGATTTCAAGTGACAATTTAATTTTAGCCTGTAGGTCTGCAGGGTATACAGGGTGGTTAAGAAAAATCGAGTGAAACAACGAAATTTTATTCCCAGAGAATTCAAGCATTTTAAGACCACCGATACAATGTATGGCCTCCACGGGCATCAATAACAGCTTGACATCTTCTTTGCATACTACACACGAGGTTGTTGAACATTTTTGAGGAATTTGGTTCCATAAACGGGGCAGAAGTTCTCTCAGATCATTTAAGGATTCTGGGGTAGGTTGATGATTATCTAATCTTCTTTGGAGCATATCCCATGCATGTTCTACGCGGTTCAAATCTGGTGAGTGCGGAGGTATTGGTAAATGTTGAATACCAAGCTCCTCGCGCGCATTCTCAACATATGGTTGCACGGTGTAGTCTATAGCGTTATCGTCTAGAAATTGAAAAATTTCACCAATAGCAGCGTGAAAATTTGGCACAACATTGTCAACGACATGCTCCCTATAATAGTGTAAGGGCGGTCATATTCCCAGGACAAATGCGCAGATCTGTGCGCCCATACCCTAACACTACCTTCTCGGAATGGATGGACTTCTTGGACATAGCGACGATTACGGGGTATGCGTGGGATTGTCCATGCCCTTATTCTTCGAGAATCTGAAAATCGTCCATATCTGGAGTCATCAGTGAAAAGTACACCACGCCATTGATCGTTCCAATTGATGTGTTGCCTTGCCCATTCCAGTCTTTGACGCTTATGGTCACGTGTTAATGGAACTTCTCTCAATGGACGCCTAGAACTCAGAATTCACCTCTTTCAAACCCCATCTGAATTTTGAAGAGTATTCCTTAGCATTCTAAACGTAGATGTAGGGTTTCTTCTCGCCGAAACGGTGTTGAAACGATCCTGAGCAGGTGTTGTTTTTCGTCGCCCACCAAGCCTTGGTCTTTCCAACACGGAACTTGCCTCACTGAACCTATTCCAAAGTCGAGATATCACACTTTGGCTGACTTGGAGCCTTTCCGCTACAACAACCTGAGTTGGGCCACCCTGTAGCATTCCGATAGCCCTATTCGCCTCAGCATTTGTTAATGTACGTCTTGGCATTTTCAGGAAACTCGTTACAAATCGAAGCCGTTGATAAACTGAATTCATTTCAAAATAAGAACATTCATGAAACATATGCAAAGAACCAAACTACAGAAAAAAGGCGACCAGATTGACGAAATGTCTAATGCTGATTTTTATTGGATCGATTCAAGTCGTTATTGAGTTTTGAATGATTTTACAGCGATTTTCTCGAAGATTACATACTTTTAAAAACGATTGAATATGATATTCCTAACTCTTTTTTTTTTTAATTGAAATTATCGTGTCTCGGCAACTAGGCCATTGACACAGTACAATATTCTATTTTTACATTACAGATTAAGACAAAAATTTTCACAAAATATGTGGAGCAGTATATTAGGAAATTAAAGTTTTGATATCACACGAAAGTTGTTTCCAGCTTGGTGTGAATCACCTCATATTTTTAACGTTCAAATTTCAAAACTTACCACTTGAATACACAGGGTGTTCCTAAATTGAACGTACAAACAAAAAGAGGTGATTCCTTGTAAGTTTAAGAAAAAAAGTCCCATAAAAATGGGGTCGCAAATGTTTCGTTTTCGAGGTACAGAGTGTTGAAGTTTGAATTTTTCTCAAGTTTTTTTCTCATGGTATGTACCTACACTTCACAAGATATTCAACTGAAATTTGGCATAGATACTGCATTCGAGAGTTCTCACCACGTGACATGGCAATTTCGATAGCAGATCCACAGGGTGAAATTTTTTCTGGAACACTGTCACCTGTTTTCCTCCAGAACTTTATTTTTGGTGATCAATTGTTAATTTGAAAAAAATGTAAAAAGATATTCCTTTTCATGAAATTTTCCATGACCAAATCGCAGAGTCTGCCCTATGTCCTCGATAGCCTCACGAATTCCATCTACAATCGACGCTGGGCTCTTGGCGTAGACTATCACATGGCCCCAAAGGAAAAGTCGCAAGATGTTAAATCTTAAGATCTCAGTGGCCAATTGTGAAAATACCACGGTCCGGAAAATTTCCACGATAAAGATCAATGGTTTCGTTGCTTGTGTGGCAAGGTGCGCCCTCTTGTTAAAAGTAAACGTTGCCCAGATAAATACCATCAAATTCCGACCATAAAAAAATCATCAATCATCTCTCGACAACCCAATCCATTCACCGTAACTGATGCTCAAGCCTCATTCTCGAAAAAGTAAGGTCCAATGACCACGCCGGACCACAAACCGCATCAAACAGTCACACGTTGAGGATTTTCAACAATAACTCTTGGGTTTTCCGAGCCCCAAATGCAGAAATTTTGCTTGCTGATGAAGCCACCGAGGTGGAAATGGATTTTCGATGGAATTTTGGATCATTTTCATGCATTTCAAGGACCCAATTAGCAAAGACACGACGTTGCTGATGATTGGCCGGCTTAAGTTCTTGTGTTAACTGAACTTTATAATATCAAAGGTTTAAAGTCCAAAATCCACTATTAAGTGAAACAATTTATTTTCCGGCTGACATATTTCGACATCTTCAATGTCATAATATAAAATAAAAATAAGTTCCAGTCCAGTCTGTCGATTTCTCAGTGCGAAAAAATTAAAAACGAAAGATCATTTTACATAAAATCCTGAAATATATCCTCCCTGGTATGAAATGAAAACAAGAACTTCATAAGCCTCAAGACCCAAATCTGTAGGCAAAATACGATGTTTGTGAAATGCTTAATTTCGAAGAACGACGAGGAATGGACAAACCTGAGATTTCTTCAACACTTTCGGCTACAGCAGCAATATTCTCGGCTGTTCTTGAGCGACGTGCACAGGTTTTATTCTTCACATCACTAACTTGTCCCAACAGCTCAAGTTTTTCACCAATTTCTGTATTGCGGTTCGACAAGGTGCTTCACGACGACCCAAAAATGTTCGAGTTTCACGAACCGTCTCTCCCAAATTTTCACTATATTATAGTGAATTTTGATAATTTCAATGCGTTGTTGTGGCGTGTATCGTTCCATTTTTATTTATGGCATAGTTTCTTCTTGTCTAATGTCGAAAAAAAGCTTCAAAAGTGACATCTACCGAAATAACACCTCTTATTGGTTTTTGATGGTTTATTTGAATAAGACTTTTATAGCTTCTACATCACTGGGAACATCAAAACTCCTTATCTCAACGCGAATAGCCCCTCTACAACCATATTTGTTGTTCGTTAGACCGGCATCAACCAATGAAATTAATCATAATTTGCACTCTGGATGCAGCAGGGACACCCTGGAGAATATTTCCAATGGGTTTTAATGTCGTCGGCAATTTTGCCGGTTAGAAATGGCGGAAATGTGGTTCGAATGGATAAATTCCAATTAAACGTCTCAGACATGAACCTCACCGGAAGGGTGAATGAATTTTCCTCAAACAGCTTCCTGGGCTTTTTGAGCCGGCGATATTGAACCCTGCAATCTGAACCTGGCGTCCTAATTTCACCTGGATCGTCGTGTACCTTTAAAATCTCGGGTGAGCCTCCAAAACCCGCCGTCGCCTGATCGATTAAATATTCATGTGCGAAACCTTGGGGGAAAGACCGGAAGAAGTTAAGTGTGCCTCAAAAAGGACGCTGAATGCGAAAAAAACGCCGATTCTATACAGAATGAATCGTTGACTTATACATTCTTCCAAAATAAAATCTGAATAAAATAATAATGCTGCAAAATGGTGAATGCGCGAGGTAAGTTTGGATGGTATACCTCATTCACTTTTATGAAGTATCCCGGTTGGCCATGGTTTAGGTTCATGAAGTTATTTCACTTGAAACTGACGCAGGTTGGCACTCGTGAAAATCAAGCGGCATTGCCAAGGCTACTTTCTATTTACTCTTTCTTAACTTTGTAAATGGAGCTAGTTCTTCTAAATCTAAGGTTCAACTGTGACACAGGTTTCGTAACTACTACTATCATTTTTCTATTATTTTTCAGTAAAATTTCAACATTCGTTTCTTGATTTCTGTAAAAGAAAATAGCATAACTGGATCTTGCAACCATTTTTATATACTTAAAATATTTCCTGTCGGATTGGGCTAAAACGGATATCTGAAGCAAAGAAGATTTCATACGAACGCGATCATCATACGAGTATGGTTCACGTCAATTTGGACATGAGAAAAATTTCTGCAAAATGGATCCCCAAATGTTTGAATGTTGACCAAAAGCGTGCAAGGGTAGAAGCATCGCGTTCGATCTGTGCTCGATTTGAAAACGATGTAGACTTCTTAAACCGAATTGTTACTATGCATGAGACTTGGGTACATTTCAACTATCCAGAAACAAAGCAACAATCGATGGAATGGCGACACTCTGGTTCTCCAAGACCTAAGAAGTTTCGTGTCCAGAAATCTGCCGGAAGAGTTCTTGCTTAAGTTTTTTGGGATTGCCATGAAGTAATCATGATTGATTTTTTGGATAAGGGTAGAACAATAACTGGAGATTACTATTCGGCATTACTGACCACTCTACGGGAAAAAATTGAAGAGAAAAGACGCGGAAAGCTATCCAAAGATATTTTTTTTACAGGACAACGGTACACAAATCTCATGTTGCCATGCAGAAAATTCGTGATTTAGGGTTAGAATTACTAGAACACCCCTTTATTCATCAGATTTGGATCCGTTTAAAAGATCGTAAATTTTCTTCCAACGAGGAGGTAATAAAAGCTGTGGAGGACTGATGTGCACTGTGCAGAGCAAGAAGAAACATTTTTTCTGAAAGGTCTAGAGACGTTGCAGGTTCGCTGTAATAAATGAATTCAATTGAGAGGAGAATACAGGGTGATTCACGGTGGATGGCACATTAGACGTTTCTGGAGAACCAGACTTCAGATCGGTTTGAAAATTTAATGGAATGCATTATCGGACCTGTTCTACCCAACTAAAATATTTTCGTCAATGCGGTGTTGCCACTTCTATTAGAAAGTAGTAGCAACTTTGCTTTTTCAAATGGAACACCCGGTATATTATATTATTTTTGGAATCTCCAACAACTTCTCGACAACTTTTATTGACATTTCCCTATACCTATCTGTTGCCGTTTTCGAAATATAAATTAATTTCAATTTTTTTCCCCGGAAAACATGACTTCTAAAAATGCTTATAACTTCGGGTTGAGGAACACTATGGCATTGAAATTTGGTTTGGAGTTAGGTAATACATGAATGCTTCCAACACTTCAGCCTGAATTACGTTACTTCAATACAGGGTGATAAAAAAATACAGTCTTTTCGGTTGCTTGAAAAAGTGACTGAAAGTTGTTTATTTCAAATGGAACGCCCTGTATATTATTGGAAATTCGGAAAACTGATGAAATTTGCTTTAATTCTCTGTGTATCATGCCTATGCCTAACTAGTCAAATTTCGGACTTATGAGCATTTATTTGTCAAAATGTCCCTTCAGAATGGTATCTCCATTCGGTATTTGGTAGGCAGGCCATGATTACTATTCGACTTTCTCCTAATAATAAAGGCACCAAGAAGCTTGAATTTCGACATTTTCTTCATTCCAGAAGTTGCAAATACTTCCGAAACGATGGAAGAAAACTATTCAAACGAAGTGCTCATGAATTTGTTCATTATTATTAACTGGAGAGACTTTTTGAAGATCGGTGGATAAGGCGCTTGGGACCATGGAATTGGCCAGTAAGAATACCCGATCTTAGTCCGTTAGATTTTTATCTGTGGGGAATGTTGAAAGAAAAAGTTTACAAAACACCCGTGCATTCGAGAGATGAATTGTTGGAAAGGATTGCCCAAGCATTTGAAGATTTGGATTTCAAAGAAATAAGAACTGCCACGACGAAAACAGTAAACACCCTGTCTTAGTCCATTAGATTTTTATCTGTGGGGAATGTTGAAAGAAAAAGATCACAAAACACCTCGAGATTTGGATTTCAAAAAAATACGATCTGCCACCACGAAAGCAGTCAACACCTTCATTTTGAAGTGCTTGGAAGTGAACGGCCAGCGATTCGAACATACTTTGAAGTCATCAGTATTCCTTTTGGAGATAACATTTCTTTTGATACTTTGAAGTATTCGACATGATTGTTCTACTTTTTAATAATAATTCATATAAATAGTTTGACTCTCAAGTTTCTTGGTGCCTTTATTATTAGGAGAATATCACAAGGTACTATCAAGTAGTAATCATGGCCTGCCTAGTGCCTACCAAATACTGAATGGAAATACCATTCTGAAGGGACATTTTGACAAATAAATGCTCATAAGTCCGAAATTTGACTAGTCAGGCATAGGCATGATACACATAGAATGAAAGCAAATTTCATCAGTTTTCCGAATTTCCAATAATATACAGGGCGTTCCATTTGAAATAAACAACTTTCAGTCACTTTTTCAAACAACCGAAAAGACTGTATTTTTTTATCACCCTGTATTGAACTAACGTAAATCAGGCTGGAGTGTTGGAAGCATTTATGTATTACCTAACTCCAAACCAAATTTCAATTCCATAGTGTTTCTCAACCCGAAGTTATCAGCATTTTTATAAGTCATGTTTTCCGGTGAAAAAAATTGAAATTAATTTATATTTCGAAAGCGGCAACAGATAGGTATAGGGAAATGTCAATAAAAGTTGTCGAAAAGTTGTTGGAGATTCCAAAAATAATATAACATACCGGGTGTTCCATTTGAAAAAGCAAAGTTGCTACTACTTCCTAATAGAAGTGGCAACACCGCATTGATGAAAATATTTCAGTTGGGTAGAACAGGTCCGATAATGCATTCCATTAAATTTTCAAACCGATCTGAAGTCTGGTTCTCCAGAAACGTCTAATGTGCCATCCACCGTGAATCACCCTGTATGTTGAGTAATAAAATATTTTGACATGGAAATTTTGTTTGGTTTTATAGTAGGCTAAGAATTTTTCAATATATCCTCGTATATGACCTGAATCACAGAACAGAAACACAGAAATTTTTGCCGAAATGCCAAGTGCAAGGGCGGATATAGCTCTTTTTCATGGGAGGGGTAATAACGATTTAAAACCATTAAATCAGGTAATGAACTACACCACTCACCTGACGGCTCGTGATGCACAATTCATCTGCGTGTGCTATGACCTACATTACCGCTCGTTGTATAATATACCAGGCGCGTACCCAGAAAGGTGTGTTGGGGGGGGCTCAGCTTTTATCCAAAAATAGTTATGTTTTTTAACCATGAGAAATCATGCAAAACGAATAAGAAAATATTAAAGCATGCATTTATTTCTTGTAAATATGAATCTTCAAAAAACAAAAAAAAAACAAATTAATATTGAATCATCCGAGGGTTTATTAGTTTTTAGTTATTAAATAAAAGTTCCAAGCGCCAGCATTAGCAAATCTGGTCACAACCATTTCTGTATCTATGACTATCTCGTAATTTATGTGCATTGGAGCTAATCCGTTCAAGCGGTTTTCTGCCATAGATATGCGATTTTCGCGACCCTGTATCACTTTTCTGTAAAACTTTCAAAGCCACAAACAGAAATATTCCAACTACTCTTGTTCCTGAAATACAGGGCGAAAACGAAAACCTTTTGGAGATGTAATTATTTCTTAGGCCCTGATGTATAAGATAGAAAAAAAATTAAAACGGTTTATAAGAGATATTGAGAGCCCTGTTTTTAAGATTGGGCACAAACTTGGTATTTTTTAAATGGAATACCCTGTATATTTAAACGTCAAATTTTTGCGATTTTTTTTGAATACCTTGATGTATCGCAACCTAATCTTCAATAAATTATAGCTTCAAAAATCAGAAAAATCCATATTTATGTTTGTTTTTTAATAGTAGGGTATGAATTCTTCCACACCTGCATTAAATTATTACTTTTTCGAAACGCCATGTGATTCAAACCTTTTTATTCAATTATATTTTGAACATCAACTCAAAATATCACTCTTCAATATAAACTTAAAAATGTTGTAAACAAAAAAATATATCGGTACAGATTTAACATTAACTGATGTAATTACAAGATTCTAATCAGACAATTTATTACATAAACCAAAAATTAACATATAGATCTAATGAAGTTGTTCAAACTGTCGTCCATTTTGTCTTATACATAAACCACACAGTTTCAATTCGACATTTAAAATTATTAAGGATTGCCTTTGTGGGTTTCTGAATGCTTCTTTGGTTGGGGCTCATCTATATTATAACGCCGATATGCTTACATTTTATATTTTCATATAATATTTTTCAGATTTTGAAATTCCATGTTTTCACCGTCAGCCATCATCATTGATTTGTTTTGACTCTGTTTGTGACTCAGTTTTCTTGAATGCAATAAACAAAACAATATTTTATGCATGTTCAACTTTTATGCATGTGTGAAAGGATTCATGGCCTAGTATCAAAAACATCAATTTGGATTTTTCTGATTCTCAAAGTTAAAACTTATTGAAGATTGGGTTGTGATACATCAATGTATTCAGAAAAAAAATTGCAAAAATTTGACGATAAAATAAACAGGGTGATACATTTGAAAAATACCAAGTTTGTGTCCAATCTTAAAAACAGTGCTCTCAACAAAAATTCATTTTTTTCCTATCTTATACAGGGCCTAAGAAATAATTACATTTCCAAAAGTGAACATTTTCGTTTTCACCCTGTATTTCAGGAACAAGCAGTAGTTGGAATATTTCTGTTTGTGGCTTTGAAAGTTTTACGAAAATGTGATACAGGTTCGCGATAACCGCATGTCTCTATCTTCAATCTTAGCTGAGATACAGTGCAATCTCAACCAAAATGGGACACAGTGTCCCCAAATATTTGAAGCAATATGTATAAATTTGGATAGAAATCTCCGCTACATTTCTCTAGAGCTGAAAGTGCAGAGCACATGATTTGAAATCATCCGGTGTTGAAGTAGCCCACTTTTTTTCCATCTTTTTGATTCACTGGAAAGAATGAGGCTTTCGCCTGAGGCGAAAGCCTTGGGGGGGGCTAGAGCCCCAATAGCCCCCCCCTGGATACGCGCCTGTAATATACCTACTATTATTACAGCTGGAGCTGGAACGCATACCCAACAGATTGAGGCTATAGTATAGCAGGTTTAGGAACAGTAATTTCCAGAGAGCTCGGTGAGTTTTTATGGCAGCGTTACTGCAAGAAAAATGCCATAGATTTATTCGAGTCTCTTCTGGACGCTGTCACCAGCTAGTACACAATTTGAATTGCCTATATTCTCCAATATACCTACATAAATGTATAAATATAGGATTGGAATGTTTGCAACATTTCGTTGTAATCCTAATAACAATCATTATACAAACGTAGAGATCTTGTAATGCCTCGCGCATTCACCATTTTGCAGCGCCGATTCTTTCATTTGCCCTTTCACAATAATAATCAAATTATACCTTCTGTATAAAAAGTACCCGAAATTGTAAAAAAAAACACATAAATTTAAATTTAATCATCAATATTTATTTTGTCTCCTTCAAAATAGTCCCCATTGCTTACAATACAACTATGATATCGGCGAACCCACTTTTCCATGCACCGCTCATACGCCGCCAAAGGTATGGCCTTCAGTTCTCGTTGCGAATTTGTTTTGATGGCTTCAATGGACTCAAAACGCGTTCCACGTAGGGGCAATTTGAGTCTTGGGAATAGAAAAAAGTCGCACGGAGCTAAGTCAGGTGAATACGGCGGTTGTTCGATGGTATTTATTGAGTTTTTGGTCTTGTATTCCTTAATAATTATGGCTCGGTGCGACGGCGCGTTATCATCATGCAAAATCCACGAATTGTCTTTCCATAAATCTGGCCGTTTACGACGAACATTCTCACGCAAACGCCTCAATACACCCAAGTAATACTCCTTATTCACTGTCTGTCCTTCAGGAAGAAATTCTGAGTGCACAACACCACGATAATCGAAGAAAACAGTGAGCAAAATTTTAATTTTCGATCGACTTTGACGTGGTTTTTTCGGATTCGGCTCGTTTGGTAGGCGCCATTCGGTCGATTGTTGAGCTGTTAACGTGTCATACTCATAGACCCATGTCTCATCGCCAGTTATGATTCGTTTCATGAAATTTGGATCACTAGCAGCTCGAGAAACCATGTCTTCAGAGACCTGCTTTCGATGCTCTTTTTGCAAAAAATTCAGCTCTTTTGGAACGAGCTTTGCTGCGACGCGTTTCATACACAAAACATTAGTCAAAATGTTATGAACGGTCATTTTATCAATGCTCAACTCTCGAGCCAACTCTCTAACACTTGAATGACGATTTTCGAGCACTAAATTCTTGATTTGGATGATGTTATCGTCGGTTGTTGACGTTGAAGGCCGTCCAGAACGGGGCAAATCTTCGACCACCTCACGACCGTCTTTGAATGATTTGTACCAATCGTATGCTTGTGTTTTTGACATACAATTATCACCAAAGGCTTTTTTCAACATTTTCAATGAATCGGCACAAGAAAATTCGTTTGCAAGACAAAATTTGAGGCAAACTCTTTGATCAACTATTTTTTCCATTGTAAAATTCGCAGAGCACTTTTGAGGTCGACTGATACTGACAGCTGTTGTAAACACACTAGTTGACAGATCGCGCTCAAATTTGGCTTGGTAATAAAGGAAGGTCCTACCAACTTTAAGAAAAAAAAATTACCGATTCCTTTTTGGCGGTTCATTTAAATAACATTTTCCGGGTACTTTTTATACAGAGAGTATGGTATATTTTATGCGAATTTGAAAAATTCATATCTTCTGAAATAAAGCTTTCCGCAACTTTAGAGCAGCACTGATCAATTTTCTATGGAAAAATGTCCCTAGAAAAAAATTGGGAAGAAAATCCGTCGCTGGTTTAAAGTGAACTTTTGATTGTCTGCTTGTCCTTTTTCTCACAGAAAAGATTCACTTCATGAAAACACGTGGATTCTTACTAAGACAAGCACGGTTTTATTTGAGAAAAACAGTCCCCTCCATGGACCAAATGGACGACTCTCAGCGATTTTCTGAAATCTTAATTTTTTTCATATGTAATACCACTAGAGATGGAATTTTGCCGGCAAAATTTCTCGATTGTAATATGAAAGTTTGTGGCTCGGAAATTTCGCGAATGACATTTGTATCAAAATATCGAGCCGTCAGGCGAGTGATTTTGGAAAAAATGTCATGAGCGAAATTTCCGAGCAACAAACTTTCATATTACAATCGAGAAATTTTACCTGCTTAAATTTAATCTCGAGTGGTATTCGGCATGACGAGAAAATAGGGTAATATGTTCATATTTGACGCTTATTGCGCTATTTGGCAAATTAGAATTCATCACTAAACGTTGTTTGTTCTCTCTATGATATTTGTTTCCGAAGCTATCTATGAATTCGAGAAACGTCAAAAATTTTGTCGCTGAAAAACCAACATGTTGGTTTTGCCGGCTTGAAAATTTTTTCGGGATGAAACGATCGTTGCTACGGAAACTTCCTCACTAAAAATGAAAAGAGTGGAATAGTCACTAGAAAATACCTCTTTTTCCTTTTCAATGTGACACATTGTATATTGACAAACGTGTTTATTCAGTTCCCTTGCAAATTCCATAATCTTCTTATGTAGATACTGAATTGAAAATTGACCATATCGGTAAATCATCATTGAAGCAACTTTATCGAAACATTGATTGCATATTAATCATCATTCCCTTTTCGATTGGAATATATTCAGGAAGCATTTCTGGAATATCCAAGCTCCGTTTGAAGGCTTAGTGATACCGAAGCCACCCCATTCCAACAACTTCCATGTTGCACCAATATATTTCATAACTTCCACAACATTATCCCTCCCCTTTTTTTTTTATCGAAGTTGAGCCATTGAATGCGGTGGATTAATGTGAATTCGTACTGTTTCAATGATTTATCTCCCAATTGATATGTTACCTCATTCCAATATGTTCCTAGACAGAGCAATCAGATCCTCCCCTTGAACAAGGGTCAAACTTGGGGAAAAGGAGGGGAGAACGGTATATTGGAGGCTCGTGCCCTCACCTCGTAACGTATTCCGTCTCGTGACGTCATCGATGTAGTGAAACTCAGGACGCAGCAAACGGGTCGAAGCACGCGGAATCGAGGTTGCCAGATTGAATGCTTTGTTGGATTATTCCAGGAAATCCTGAGTCTTAAGGGCCCAACTAGAATCATGAGCCCTGGCCCGAGATTAGAGAGGAAATTCAAAGGAACCACCAGCATTGAAATGAATAGTCTATTGTTAGTCGTTAGTTCCCAGATTGGGTGCCAGATCCGAAGTGAAGTTTGCCTGTGTGGTAAGGCTTTTAATGATTCGATGGATTATGCCAACTGATCGTGATTGTATTCCGATAAAAGTGAACAGTACTGCTGTTCAAAGCTAACGGGTATCATACCTGTCCAAACACAATGCTCAAAGGTTGTGCTTAGCTTGAAGCCAAAGAATAATTAATGGCTTCAAGATAAGCTTGAACACTGAGCTTGGCATACGGGCATGAATTAAGCTAGTGGTTCCAGGTAACATTTCAAGGGAATAGTTGCTGTATGTATGAAGAAATTTATAGGAAAATTGTAATTATACTCCATTCACAATTATAAAATCACAACTCTGGCCTTGGAAATTTGACACATTCCCCTCTGTATCGAAGTTATGACGTTTTTCAAAATATTTTTATGTTCCAAGTCAACATTATGTTGCCTTTTCTACATTCTTAGCGTATTTCTCAGATGTGAATTTATTCGGAAAATGAATGAATTGGAAAAGATGTCATGGACGAAAATAATTAACGTTTATATGAATTGATAGAAAGGATTCCTTTTCAAGTTATTTGCATGAAAAGTACAAGAGATCACTGTTGAAATATATTATTTTTCGCTATGGAAGAAAATTGCATTGCTTTCACATAATTTTCATATGCATGCTTGTCAAGATTTAATGTTTATTATCCACTTGAACTGAAAGTTCAAGACTTGACGACATCAATTGTTGATTCTAATAAAGAATTTATTAAAAAAAAAATCAACGCAAAGATATAAGATGAATTGATGGGTAATTACAAGAATCAAGAATAATGTCAATTTTATTTTGATGATAACTTTCTTAAAATCAATGTTGGGGTATAAAACTCGGCTGCGTTTGTTCAAACAACATCTAAAGAAAACATTTTTCACCATTTCGACCATTGAAAGGCGTTTCTTATAGGAGAGTTAGGTCTGAGTTCCACCTCATTAGTGAGGTTCCTAATATAACTTTTGCAAATCTGCTCGGATATCGCCAAATTTCTTGGAAAACGTGAAAAATATCATCCTAATCGACCTCTCGAGGCTCCATCCGATCCATCTACTGCGATATCTGACCAAATAACAGCTTTTTCAACGAAATTCCCATGTACCCCTTCAACCTCGAAATGTAAACATTCGTCCTGTCCTTGAAAATAGTCCTCACGCTCCAAACTGGTGCTAAAAACAATAAACATACGTTAATCTTGGATATTCGACGAAAAACTCACCTGCAAATATCGATTAAATACCAAAAATCTGCGAACAATTTGTAAACCTAACAAAATGTGGAATATCTCTGATACATTTACTTTGATGTAAACAAAGAAAGTGGCAACGTCGTTTTGTCATTAACAAAATTTTCTGTGCGCGCACCGACTTTTCATCATATGTTCTGTGCTTTTCATCAGGAGCACCAATTCCTGAAAATGAAACCATGACCTCCTATGTGATCAAATAAAAGTGAATGGTGTATATGTATTTCACATTCCCCTGGAAGAATTGTGTTTTGGAGTTCGTAAGTGTCTTCATCAACGGCGTTTAATTACAGATATATTTCAATATTTGATAGTGAACCGCAAATTGCATTTCTTTGTAGCTCTATTATAAAAATATTACAAAACATTGAAGAAGAAACTATTAAAATAGTGAAAAACGGTCGAAAAAAACACTGTGGCTAACAGAATCTCATAGAAATAGTCAAGCGAGTCAAAATTCTATTAATCGAGTGTAAAATGGATCCGTTCTACCATTTCTTCTGAAGGAATCAGTAGACTTAAAGATTTGGGGAAATGCTCGATATATAAAATTATTTTCTGAATATCTTGTAAACCGAAAATCTGAAGAAAACTTAGTTGTTTACTTCAAAATTGAAGCTTTACATTCGATATGCACATACCCCACATATTTCTTTCATTTATTTTCCTTAATTATGAGATATTCGGCTTTCAAACACTAAAATTTAATTAATTCAATTAAGTATAAGAATTAATGAATTGGAAATAAGATAATATTCTTCTTTTACCAATAAAATTAAATCAAATCACAACATTTAAACAAATTATATTGCAACTAACCTAACTCAAACTATACGATATTATAATTACGGAAAATTCAATCAAATCTCTTATTTCTAAATTTGTTGGAAGAACTTCGAATTCGAACTCGAACAACTTCGCAATCTTGAAAGTCTCGTTCAGACCAATTTTTGGTGAAATGGGTTATTTCAATGAGTTATACAACCTGTCGAAAAAAAGACCCGCCTCAATAAACTGAAAACACTATGTTTTCTTTAATTATTATTTTTACTATTTTCTCAGCTTGGTAAGATTTTTAGGGATTTCTCTATATATATCTGCCACTGATGTTTGTGAAAATGATTCGATATTGCATTTGAAATAAGTTCTTCAGGCAATATTATGTTCACAGCAGTTTATGGATTCCCAGAACTATCGTAGAATCACTCACTGAAGTAAGAACGTCGATATTGCAATTCGTTTATTCTAAAGATTTACCAAAGAATGTCGTCAGGCCAGATCCAATAGGAGCCATACAAAATTTCTCGTTATACAATTCTAGGAATGGGGAATTATACGAATTCCAGATAAGAAACAATTCTAGGAAATTCAATGGGTAGTTTATATTATTGTACACATTGGAGCATATATTTTTAAAGGAACGGTAGTCGGATAACCTTGGGTGAACAAGAAAATAATTCTCCTTCATTGCGTGTTGACCTAGATGCCTGTAACCGTATGTGGATTTACATTTCTCAGCTCAAGGAACCAACTGGAAAAAATGACAGATGTCAAAGCTTTTCTTGACCGTCTGTAAAAACAGGCGAGGCGCAAAATTGGCACATTTCGTGTTCCATTATTATCTCTATAGTTCGAAATTTGTACTGAAATGAAGATATATCTGCCTTTTAGAAAAACACAAAGTTTTTCTTTATTCAAAATGAAACCTTTTGAATGAATTCAGCCTTCTTCCCTTCACTGTATGGCGTATGCCTGTATGGCACAGCTTACTGAAAGCTTGATAATATGTAATATCAAATTTCAAAGATATCATCATCCCTATTCTCTCATGATAAACCTAGTTCTAGTTTGGCTTACTGAATTTAGTGATGAATTCCTTTGATGAACTCCCGGAACAATTCAAAGGGATTCATGGACAATGTGAAAGCTGCAAATCGACATATGATCCCAATATGGTAATAATCCCAGATAATCAAGTCCTGCATACAGAGCGAGCCTTTGACTTGTGCATACAGGGTTTTTTCTGAATTGATGCGAAAGATTTCAATTTAGGGTGGATTTGAAGGGCGAAATCTCCCAAAAGCGTCACTAAAACAAATAGTAGGCGAATAACTCTATCTGCATGTGTAGAATAATAGAAGAATTTGAACATATCGAAATTTTTTACAAAAATGCTTTCAACCTTTCAATGTTATCTTCGAAAACGGTATAAAAGTTCTCCAATCATCAGAAGATAGATTTGACCTCATATCATGGAATATTCATGTTTTCACACCGTGAAAATTCCAATCTTCGAAATAAAAAAAAATTTCATGGACATTTAACACTCTGTATTTTTCCAACGAAGCCAGGTTTTGAAGGATGGTATAGTAAATAGTATTTCGATTGATGATAAGAATCTATAGTTAACGAAAAATGTTCAAGCCCTTGGGACACCCTGCTTATGGAATTAATTCAATTATCAGTACAAATTTTTGCCTAATATATTCCCATTTGTGTATTATAAGAGGATGCGTTCGACTGTGTGCCATTTGCGGGTCTTCTCGAGAAGCTGAGACGTTACGGATTCAGTGACGAGAGTTTTTATTTGATTGAATCATTTTTGACTAATATAGATACCAGGTAGTGTATGTTAATGATGTATGGTCTAGTAGGAAAATGTTGAGAATTGGTGTACCTCAAGGCTCAATTTTAGGGCCTCTACTCTTTTTAATTTATGTCAATGACTTCACCGATTTTATGTCGTGGACATCCAACGTTGTTTTTGTTGATGACACGACTGTTTCCGTTGAATGTAATGATCTAGCTGATGTTGAGGAACTGTTTGGTGGCATGCTCGCGGATGCATTGAAGTGGTTCAGTGGAAATGGTCTCGCACTGAATGTGGACAAGACGGAGAAGATGGTGTTTTCTATGACGGGGTCGGAGCGCAGTAGGGTAAAGTTTTTGGATACGTATTTGGTTGGATACGAGACTCACGTGGTCTGACCATGCGGACTCTCTTTGTGCGAAGCTGGCGAGCAATATTTTTGTTTTGCGTAGTTTGTCGTCATCTGTGTCGAGAGGCGTGCTCAGAACAGCTTATTTTGCTTTGTGTGAAGCCCACCTGAGATATGGCCTTCTTTTTTGGGGATGTTGTAGTCGGTTTGAGGATATATTCAGGCTGCAGAGAAGAGCGCTTCGCGTTGTTGGTGGTCTGACATATAGGGAATGTTGCAGGAGCTCTTTCAGGGAACTTGGTATTCTTACGCTTCCTGCACTGTTCATTTATGAGTTATTATCTTATGCTCATGAAAGATTTCCTTCCTGGAGGATGAACAGTGATATCCATGATCACGATACAAGAAACAAGATGTCATTTAGGGTTCCTTTTGCGAGATTGAAGAAGTCACAGGGTGCACCTGATTTTCTAGCACCAAAATATTTCAATTATTTACCTTTAAATTTGAGGGTGCTACCTCCAAAGGTATTGAGGAAAGAACTGAGAAGTTTTTATGTGATGTTGTATTATATAAGATGAATGATTTCTTTTCGTTAGATTTTGGACCTCTTTCATAGAAATATGTGATTTATTGGACGAATGTAAATACTGAACTGTATGGGAACATGAATGAATTTACTTAACTTCACTTTACTTTACTATTAGAAGTGTCAGTGAAGAGTTCGACGTCAAAAAAGTGAACCAGAGTTACGCAATAAATTTAAAAAAAAGATGTACACCGAAATTGTAAAAATCAAAAAATTGGAGTATCGAGCCATCATCAAGTACCTGTATTCAAAAGGGTTAAGAGGTAAGCAGATTTACGAAGATATGCTTAATACCCTTGGTGATCAATGTCCTTCGTATGCGACTGTGAAAAATTGGACTGCAAACTGCAAGCTTCAAAATAAGAAAATTTTCCATTGAAGATGATGACCGATCGGGAAAGCCAGTTTCTGTGTCAGTCACCGAAAATATCGATGCAGTTCATGACATGATTTTATGAGACCCTCTAATTGGGCTAAAACGGATATCTGAAGCACTGAAGATTTCATACGAATGCGTTCATCATATAGTTCACGTCAATTTGGACATGAGAAAAATTTCTGCAAAATGGATCCCCAAATGTTTGAATGTTGACCAAAAACGTGCAAGGGTAGAAGCATCGCGTTCGACCTATGCTCGATTTGAAAACGATGTAGACTTCTTAAACCGAATTGTTACTATGGATGAGACTTGGGAACATTTCTACGATCCAGCAACAAAGCAACAATCGATGGAATGGCGACACCCTGGTTCTCCAAGACCTAAGAAGTTTCGTGTCCAAAAATCTGCTGGAAAAGTTCTCACTTCAGTTTTTTGGGATTGCCATGGAGTAATCATGATTGATTTTTTGGATAAGGGTAGAACAGTTAAGGGAGATTACTATTCGACATGACTGACCACTCTACGGGAAAAATTAAAGAGAAAAGACGCGGAAAGCTATCCAAATGTATTTTGTTTTTCAGGACAACGCCCCAGTACCTACACAAATCTCATGTTGCCATGCAAAAAATTCGTCAGTGAAAATTACTAGAACACCCCTCTAATTAACCAGATTTGGCTCCGTCCAACTTTTATCTCTTTCCTCAACTGAAAAAAAGTTCAAAAGGTCGTAAATATTCTTCCAACGAGGAGGTAATGAAAGCTGTGGAGGACTGGTTTGCAGAGCAAAAAGAAACATTTTTTTTTGAAAGGTCTATAGACGTTGCAGGTTCGCTGTTATGAATGTATTCAATTAAGAGGAGAATAGGTAGAGTAATAAAATATTTTGACATTGAAATTTTGTTTGGTTCTATAGTAGGCTGAGAATTTTTCAATATATCCTCGTACATTATTTGCGAATCCCATCGAGTGTCCACTTTGTTTGTGGAATATGATGAATATTATTAGGATTTACTTTTTATATGTATTGACAATGGCGGAGAATATTTTTTCAGGTGTTAAGTGGTGTTGTCGCAAAATGGTGAATGAGCCGGTTAACATTTTATGTTCCAGCGATGAAAAACTATTCCTAGTATTCCCGCCATAATGGAAACATAAAATATCAATCAAATATTGGAATATTCAAAATTCTTTACTCGTGGAATCGCATTCCACAGCAATGTTCGATACTGAAGAGCTTTCGACGGAAAAATAGATGATAGAATTGGAATAATGTAAAATCAATAATGAACAACTCGCACCTGTTGGTTGATGATTTGAGGCTGGAGCGGGGTCAAGGGCTGGGAAAAAGGTCTTTATTATAACTGTAAGGAATCTGAAGGGTTTTCCAATAAGGGGCATTATTTTGAATAGCCGGTTTGTAAAACTCGAACATTTTTTGGTCGTCGTTAAGTCAACCACGAGGCCATAAATATATACAGTAAGATTCCTGTAGACTGCAAGAAGATGAAAAAAATCAAACTGAAGATAAAACTGAAAGAACTGCTGAAACAGAAAGAGTACTACACAATGGAAGACTTCTGGAGAGATAACCTAAGATAGTTTGTTGAAAGTGTCATTTACTGTCCTTTGTAATATATACCTAATTGTAACTTTTATAAAATGTCCCTAAATCTTAATTCTGACACCTCATGTGAGTTTTGATGGGTTATAATTGTTCACTGTATACAGGGTGACTCTTTGACTTGTACATATATTTTAACTGTAGATTCCTCTCATCAAACGAAACACTTTTTTCCTATACCATTTTTCAAAATTCGGTTTGGTCTGAATGCGTCTCTGAATTAAATATCATCGAATATTATTCCTTCTCTGGTCTTCAAACGAGTTTACAATGTTGTCACAGTATTTATCAACTTTGTCGAGATATTTTAATAATAAAATCCCACAAATGTCGGAGATAAAATTGAACACCAAGGAGGATTTAACACGCACAGTTTCTATTGAAAATTCATAGTTACCGGTCCATATTGAAGTTGAATGTCGATGGAATACAAAATTCGGATATGAATGATGAGTCTCGACACAAACTACTTATTAAATTGAAATTAATGAAACGATACCTGATAATCTGTGGCGATGTTTCTATCTAAACAACATCCTCTTGGAATTTTATAAACTCGACACGGTTGAAATTATATTAATTCACTTCACATAATAATCACATTAGAACAATAATTACCTGAATGTATTCAGAACTTCCCATAATGTTTACTGTTTGTTCAGAGACTCTGGTTTGTTATTGTTTATGTTTGGCCTCCAGATAACCAATATTTCGGTAAAATTTGGCGGCAAAGTCGATTTATGATGGAAACGGCAGAATTCATAGATATTTATACCACAGTACACAAATGTATCGTGATTTATACTATGTTTCGTAAAAAATCCTTAACCTCAATGAAAATATCAGCAAGCTGACAACATAATTTTGAAATTTCTGTGCAAAGGATTCAGAGAATCGATACAAATTAGATTAGGTTAGGTTGTTTAATAATAAATCTGAATGAAAGGTCTTTCTTCATGATATTGTTTGGGAATTTCGAGGAAAATATGAACAAGTTATTAGTGTTTACAAACTAATCTGCAGGAAAATCGAAGAAGGAACTTATTTTGGTGGAATAAATGTGGCTTTTTAGTTGCAGATATAATCCGATGAAATTAACTGTTTTTGTTGAAATTATCGTGTTTGCAACATTTTTATTCCAATAAGGTTAGTACTTGAGTATTCCCTAAATGTATAAACTCAATTTCTATCGAGAAATATGAACTTTGAATCAATTCTACAGTATCATTCCAGGGACGTAATTAGCACAATTTTTTTTCAAATGACTATATCTTTTTAACAGAGCCGAATTCGGAAAAATGGAAAATGAAAAAAAGGTTTCTTTTGACCTCAAGAATCTTCAGTTAAAATATATGTACAAGTCAAAGACTCACCCTGTATATGATTTTCAGGTGAATAAATCACCTGATCAATTATTATTATAAGCACCTACAGCAATACAGAAATTGGTGGAAAAATTTGGGCTGCTGGGACAAGTAGGTGATGTGAAGAATGGAACCCGTGCACGTCACTTAAGAACAGCCGAGAATATTGCTGCTGCGGATGGAAGTGTTGGAGAAAACCCAGGTTTGTCCATTTTTTGTCGTTCTTTGGAATAAGGCATTTCACAAACGTCAATATTTTGCGTAAAGATTTGGGCCTTAAGGCTTATAGACAAGAACTCAAGCCTGCCGATCATCAACAACGTCGTGTCTTTGCTGGTTGGGTCCTTGACATGCATGAAAATGATTCGGAATTGCATCGAAAAATCATCTTGAGTGATAGGGCTTATTTCCACGTCGGTGGCTTCGTCACAGGTAAAATTGTCGCATCTGAGGCTCGGAAAACCCAAGAGTTATTGTTAAAAGCCTCTCTATCCTCAACGTGTGACTTTTTGGTGCGGTTTATGCTCCGGTAGGTTCATTGAATCTTATTTTTTCGAGAATGAGGCTGGAGCAACAGTTACGGTGAATGGATGGCGCTATCGAGAGATGATTAATGATTTTTATGACCGGAATTGGATGATATGCAACGTTTACTTTCAACAAGACGGAGCTACGTGCTATACATGCAACAAAACCATTGATCTTTCATGGGAAAAGTTTCCGGACCGTGTTATCTCTCGAAGATGTGAAATTGTGTTCACCTCTTCGAGAGATAACACGGTCCGGAAACTTTTCCCACCGCGATCTTGTGATTCAACACCTTGCGACTTCTTCCTTTGGAGCCATGTGGAAGAGAAGGTCTACGTCAAAAGCCCAGCGTCGATTCCAGATCTCAAAGATGGAGTTCGTGAGGCTATCGAGGGCATAGGGCAGCCACCTTGCGATTGGGTTAAGGAAAATTTCGTGAAAAGGATATGGTCCTGTAGGCATTTTTCCGTTCCCTATACAGTCTACGCGACAGGCCGCTCTCACCGTATAGGAAACGGAATGCACAATGGAACACTCCGTTTCCTAGCAGATATGCGCGATGTGCTCACTGCTCTGTTAGTCTTCTGGGTGCCGATAGGACAAATTGCAAATTATTAATAAAGTTTTCTTACTTTCTGTATAACTTTATTAGGTAGAGTCTACCACATTTTTCCTCTGTGAATATTTTTGTAGTCGCGGTTTTTTCAGCAAACCTCTCGTAAGTCGACCATATCTTCATTTTTCCTGAATCAAACATACTCTTTTTTGTAAAATGCAATCATAAAAACAATCTTGGAGAAATGAGAAAACATGAGTGTCTACCAACAAAAACATGACTGAAAATCGCATTTTTTCAAAGTATTGATACTCTCCCGAATTTTTCAGAATCGGTTTATACAACCATATGAAGTATGAAAATGCAATTGTCCGACAAAAAAATGTGGCGATTTCCTTGTCCGACAAATGGAAAACGAAGATTTTTTGGGATAAAAAATTATGAATGTCTTTTTTTTCTTATTCTCTATACACCTTAAAAATACAATGTAGTGCACCAGTTGTCCGACGAAAAAAAATGTGGCGTTCATTCAAAAATTAAAGAATTCACTGCTCTCATTTGGTTATGCATAGACTATATGCATTTATCGGATATAACTTTGCTCATGTTGCAAATAAACATTTGATTTTTTGAAGATCAATCAAGAAGGATGTGCTGAATACTACCATCCAGCTGTCCGACGAATAAAGTTCGGCAATATATTGCCGATATAATATTATTAGTAGTGATGGAGTGTTTTTTGTGCAAACATTTAAAAAATATCCGTGGCTTTAAAACGAAAAAGCAGGAAGTGGCATCCTCAAACTGTGCAAAATATTCTTGGCATCGAGAGAACATCATATAATCTATATATATAAAAGAAAGATGTTGGTTACACCATTTATAACTCGAGATGGGATGGACTGTTTGTTATGAAACTTCATATATGGATTCGTCTACGGTCTGGTTATTATAAAATACAATGAAACTTTGAAAAAATCGATGAAAATTTCACTTATACAGGAAATGATTTTCCTCCTTTTGAGTAAGGCCACTAGATGTCGCTACAGTTACAGTTACGCTCCGCTTATTCGTTTGGACTTCATTTGATATTCTCCGCGTTAGATGGCGATATAAACAAATAGTGTATACAGTGACTATATTCCCTCTATAGTCGCTGTAATAGTGTGTAATTTGAGTTGCCTACAACTCTGCGCTGTTGGGCAAAACCAAAATGTCTTATCGTAGGAGTACAGATGTCTAAAATGATTAGATTTCGTTGAGATATGAGAAAAAGTTTCGTTCTTACCACTTCAGATAGCGCTATTCACACATTATGACTGATGATTATTAGTTATTTGTATAGTTTTATTTATTCCAAATAACGTAATCGTGAGGGTTCTATATTTGACATTATCACAATTAAATAGCGATGAATTTGTTGAGGCTTTCGCGGCCATCCATTGATGTCATCTGTTCTTTTTTCGAGCATTTCGGTCGTCGTGGTTTGAAATGGTCGAATAAGGAACATATGACATCAATTACTGTGTAATTTACATAGGGCTTATAGTACCATGAAAGGCTATTAACAGATCCAGAAGCCGGTGAATATCACAGTGAATTTTTATCGAAATGTCAGGTAAATCGGATTTTGGCGATGAGTTCCAATCGTGAGATGTCCATTCTGATCTTATCTCATAATTTTTAAAATGTTTTTGAATTTCTGTTTGGGTAATAAATATATTTGCGGAAATAATTGAATCCAAAATTGCCATTATTAGTGATTGACATATTATTTTTGTGTATCTGTTCTGTTTTGCTAAGTCTGAATATTCTGCTCGGCGCACACTTCTTGCACCTTCTTGCTCTCAGAATACGATGCAGTGTGAAATGAGCGAAGAGAGCATAATAAAAGACCGGCTGAGAGCAAGAAGTGTGCGCCGAGCAGAATATTCAGACTTAGCATGTGATAGCTCATATCCATGGAAACATTTGACAGTTCAAAAATCAGAGAACCAAGCCGTTGATCTCCGATCACCGATGATTACGATTTGTGAAATCCACCGCAAGTATCATTTAGGCGGAACAAAGTTCGCCGGGCCAGCTAGTCACAAATATAAATGGGTCCATTCTACCTGACGATTGGTGTGATACTTTTACTGGATACCATTCGTCTTGTTACAATGAATTCAATGTGAGGAAGGAGTATTTTCATTGTTTTTTTATTAGATTTGAATAAAAATGTCAGTCAATTATACACTTTCAATCAAAATCAATAGTTTCATTTCAATAATAATCGAGAAAAGATTCACAAAACCATTATATTCAACTAGATAAGGATTTGCCGCATTTTATATGGTGGACAGTTGTTTTTTTCTATGAAACGAATCTCTCTAAACTATAAATTCATTCTTGTCCAACAAATATTAGTGAATTTAAAAACTCAAAAAAATCGTCGATTTTCATGTGTCGGACAAGAAAAAAGCCACATTTTTTGTCGGACAATTGCATTTTCATATTTCATATGGTTATATAAACCGATTCTGAAAAAATCAGGAGTGTATTTATAATTTAAAAAATGCGATTTCCAGTCATGTTTATATTTGTAGACAATCCTTTTTTCTCATTTTTCCCAGATTGTTTTTATGATTGCTTTTTACAAAAAAAGAGTACGTATAATAAAAAAAAATGAAAATATGGTCGACTTACGAGAGGTTTGCTGAAAAAAAACCGCGACTACAAAAATGTGGAGGAAAAATGTGGTAGACTCTACCAAATAAAGCTATACAGAAAGTAAGAAAACTTTAATAATAATTTGCAATTTGTCCCATCGACACCCAAAAGACTAACAGGGCAGTGAGCACATCGCGCATATCTGCTAGGAAACGGAGTGTTCCATTGTGCATTCTGTTTCCTATACGGTGAGAACGACCTGTCGCGCTGACTGTATAGGGAACGGAAAAATGCGTCCTGTAGTCGTGTTAACGACATACCTTCCTCTCTATAAAGAAATATTCGATCATTCATCTAAAATAATGGTATTTTTCTTTGGATGCCAAAATAACTCCTCTTATTGGGAAATCCTTTACTACTTCTCCTGCTGGTTGATGATTGGAGTGGGGGTAGAGAGCTGGTAGAAAGGTGTTCATTATTACTTTATGGAATCTATTATAAATTCCTGCTATAGAGAGTTTGGATTTTGCATATTGCAGGCTGGGATCCTTTTCTGATGGTTGAGGAGAATGAAATAGAAGTTTCAAGTAATTTTTATCCTCATACGATGTTGAAGAAGTTCTGTCACAAGGTATTAAATTTATGAAGACTGAGGCTCTGAATTTATCCTCATTAAAATTTTACACCGTGGGTGTTACAATGTGCCCTTTGAGATTCATTTGAGCTGGCGCCCATGCGTACAACAAAAACCTTCATTACCCTAAAGGCACAATATATTCACGTGTTTGTTTTCAATAATACCTAAAACCCAAGAATCCCTCACGGTCTTCGCAGAATTCACCCCTGAGTCAACATCTCAAGTTCTCCCCAGAATGCAATCGGCATTTTCGAAGACGCGAAACGGAAACAACAATCGCTCCGGTATCTCCGTAGGACATTCGAGTCGATCCGGGGGTAGGTATAGTGGAAAGTGAGACGGGGGGAAACTCACCCTCTACTTTGAGCGTTACGGGTTGTAATCTTCTTCCGGCGAGGCACCGTGGCAACACGGCCTATCCTTTGGTCTTGGTGGCGGAGTGAAATTTCCAGCTTTCGGCGATTCCACGATCCCAATTTCAGTGCCTATCGCGAGAGCGAGCGAACTCATTCTGCTTCGGTCCTCGCGCGAGTTCAAACGCGTACTACTGACATGTGAGCGCTCGATCAAAATATTTACATCCTCCGATGGTTCTGAAGGATTGATCGGCATGACAGGTAAGAATAAAGGCGTTTGTGTACCCTTCTTTTGGACAGGAATCTGGAGGAGTTTTTGATTGGTGAAGCATTGCCGGTATGGAAAAAAAATCAAAAAGGGACTCTAATTTGATCATCATTGATCGATAACGGAGAATATAATTTCTTCTTTAATTTACGAATTATGGAAATTATTGATCTCTTAAATGATATTCTGAAGGCACACGTCAAATTAAGATGTATCGAAATTATTAGTGAAAATAAATAAAAATATCATATCTCAAAGTTAAACTCCAGGTAATGATTTTATCAGAATCATTAAAATTGAATTGAATTTGATGCAGTATTCCCTTTTACTCAAAAAAAATTATCTAGGTTTTTCGTATTTGAAGTGATAAATTCATGTTCTCATTTGGAAACTATAATGAGCGTCCAAAAAAATTCGAGTTTGAGTATTGATATTCCCTGATTAGAAGAAGTGCTATATTATTTTAACTCTACCTACTGTGACTCAAAATTCATATTTTAATTCTGAAGAATATACAGGTTGTCCTAGAATAAATAGAGAAGCTTTTTCCTCAGCTCACCTCTTCACGAAATAGCATCCTTAGAAAGTGGTTTGTTCTAAAATTTCAGGTAAGCTAGAATCTTAAAATTCTGTAATTTTCGTTCACTGGCGAAGGACTTATTACGGGTATTTTTTTTAATATTCCTGCAACATTAACGGGGGTGAAAATCTTTCTTTATTTTATATCCAAACCTTTTTTCGTGATGAAGTTTCATTAAAAAAAAATTTAATTTGAAATCCTTGTTATATTTGAAACAATTTTTATTCTTAATTTTTTTTTTCCGAATCCGATAGCTGAAATGAAAAGAAATTGAAACTCAATTTCAGTCACCACCTTTTAAGGGTGATAGCTTGGAAAAGGATGGACTGAGGAATTTTTGTTATAGGAAGATCCGCATGAATTTAGAAACATCCTGTATACCATGGTTACGAACGATACATGCCGGCAGTTTTGACTTATGGAAGCAAACAAACAATCCTCAAATAAAGTAATTTATATGCAGTGAATCGTATGCGAAAAGTTGTAGACATTTAGTGGGAGAAAAATTTCAACTTCAGACTTATTGGATTTGAATGAAACTGCATTTTAAAATAATCACTTCAATAGTTAATGCATTAAATTGAAATAAAATAACATATCTATACTCCATTCACAATTATAAAATCACAACTCTGGCCTTGGAAATTTGACACATTCCACTCTGTATCGAAGTTATGACGTTTTTCAAAATATTTTTATGTTCCAAGTTAACACTATGTTGCCCTTTCTACATTCTTAGCGTATTTCTCAGAATGGGAATTTATTCGGAAAATGAATTAATTGGAAAAGATGTGATGGACGAAATAATATGTAATTAACGTTTATATGAATTGATAGAAAGGATTCCTTTTCTAGTTATTTGCATGAAAAGTACAAGAGATCACTGTTGAAATATATTATTTTTCGCCATGGAAGAGAATTGCATTGCTTTCACATAATTTTCATATGCATGCTTGTGAAGATTTAATGTTTATTATCCTCTTGAACTGGAAGTTCAAGACTTGACGACATCAATTGTTGATTATAATCAAGAATTCATTAAAAAAAAATCAACCCAAAAGATATAAGATGAATTGATGGGTAGGTAATTACAAGAATCAAGAATAATTTAAATTTTATTTTGTTGATAACTTTCTTAAAATCAATGTTGGGATATGAAACTCGGCTGCCTTTATTCAAACAACATCTAAAGAATACATTTTTCACCATCTCGACCTTTAAAAGGCGTTTCTTATAGGAGAATTAGGTCTAAGTTCCACCTCATTAGTGAGGTACCTTACTTTTGCAAATCTATTCAGATATCGCCAAATTTCTTGGAAAACCTGAAAAATATCATCCTAATCGACCTCTCGAGGCTCCATCCGATCCATCTACTGCGATATCTGTCCAAATAACAGCTTTTTCAACGAAATTCTCGTGTACCCCTTCAACCTCGAAATGTAAACATTCGTCCTGGTCTTGAAAATCGTCCTCACACTCCAAACTGGTGCTAAAAACAATAAACATACGTTAATCTTGGATATTCGACGAAAAACTCACCTGCAAATATCGATTAAATACCAAAAATCTGCAAACAATTTGTAAACCTAACAAAATGTGGTATATCTTTGATACTTTTTCTTTGATGTAAACAAAGAAACTGGCAACATCGTTTTGTCATTAACGATATTTTCTGTGCGCGCACTGACTTTTCATCATATGTTCTGTGCTTTTCATCAGGGGCACCAACTCCTGAAAACGAAACCATGACCTCCTATGTGATTAAATAAAAGTGAATGGAGTATACATGAAAAATTTTAATCAAGTCAATGAAAGATTGATTCTATCGCAGTTTTTGATTCATTTCAATTATGATTTCATTTCATTTCAATCAACACAGACATCCTCATAAAATCAGTCTCAAATGATAAGGCGATACTGAGATATGAAGCAATTTTGGTAAGATTTTTGAGACGTATGCAAATAAAAAAGAATTTTTTTAAGATCTTCTTTCCCATTTTTTGACAGCTCCTTCGAAAGTGGAAGAACTAGTACCGTACCCTGTATAAGCCAAATTAAAGCGACACAAAGAATCTTCTGAAGCTATGGCCAATATTTGGTGCTATCAATTTTCGAGCAAATACTTCTTCAACCATAATGCCATTCCTTTCCGAATTAAAGATTAACGGTGTGAAGGAAATCAATCAAAATGTAATTGAATCCTTGCTCATTTACCGACCACTCACACATTGAAATTCAATAGGCTATTCGAACAAAAGCTTACTGCGGTCATAAACCGAAAGACCTCTTAATATATTAGGTACATATTGCGCAATATTTTTCTTTACGGCTACGTGACTATAACCCCGTCCAAAGCTATCGACGGGAAAACGTTTTGTGATGGGAGAATCATATGAAAGGCAACGATTTCCAGAATGCAGTTGAGAAACGTTTTCTCTTTTCATATTTATTCGATGAAATTTTCAATGTTTCCGAAATAAGAGGAAAGTTCTAACTGAATACTGAAAAAACTTTCGTGACTCTCATTCCACTTCCTATGTAAAGCATGGATCCAAATTCAGTTCTGAAAAACTGCGAAAATGTGTGGAAATATGTCAAGATCTCAAGTTAATGAATACATTTTAGTGAATGAAGGTATGTACGTTTTCTATAGGCTTGAATGCACTTAACTAATTGTCCTAATATACGAGGATGTATTGATATCTAGTTAGCCTAGACTAGTTCCATGTATAAACAAAATATTGCGATACCATATCAAAGAACAATAACTTATTAGAATTGTCAGTGTAGAGTTCGACGTCAAAAAAGTAAACCAGAGTTACGCAATAAATTAAAAAAAAGATGTCCACCGAAATTGTAAAAATCGAAAAATTGGAGTCTCGGACCATCATCAAGTACCTGTATTTAAATGGGTTAAGAGGTACGCAGATTTACGAAGATATGCTTAATACCCTTGGTGATCAATGTCCTTCGTATGCGACCGTGAAAAATTGGACTGCAAGCTTCAAAAGAGGTAAATTTTCCATTGAAGATGATGACGAATAAGGAAGGCCAGTTTCTGTGTCAGTCCCCCGGTCCCCGAAAATATCGATGCAGTTCATGATATTATTTTATCAGACCGTCGAATTGGGCTAAAACGGATATCTGAAGCACTGAAGATTTCATACGAATGCGTTCATCATATAGTTCACGTCAATTTGGACATGAGGAAAATTTCTGCAAAATGGATTCCCAAATGTTTGAATGTTGACCAAAAGCGTGCAAGGGTAGAAGGTAGAAGCATCGCGTTCGATCTGTGCTCGATTTGAAAACAATGTAGACTTCTTAAAATTGTTACTATGGATGAGACTTGGGTACATTTCTATATGATCCAGAAACAAAGCAACAATCGATGGAATGGTGACACTCTGGTTCTCCAAGACCTAAGAAGTTTCGTGTCCAAAAATCTGCTGGAAAAGTTCTTGCTTCAGTTTTTTGGGATTGCCATGGAATAATCATGATTGATTTTTTGGATAAGGGTAGAACAGTTAAGGGAGATTATACTATTCGACATTACTGACCACTCTACGGGAAAAAATTAAAGAGAAAAGACGCGGAAAGCTATCCAAAGGTATTTTGTTTTTACAGGACAACAAATCTCATGTTGCGATGCAAAAAATTCGTGAGTTAGGGTTAGAATTACTAGAACACCCCCCTTATTCACCAGATTTGGCTCCGTTCGACTATCATCTCTTTACTCAACTGAAAAAAAGTTTAAAAGGTCGTGAATTTTCTTCCAACGAGGAGGTACTAAAAGCTGTGGAGGACTGGTTTGCAGAGCAAGAAGAAAGATTTCTAGGTCTAGAGACGTTGCAGGTTCACTGTAAAAAATGAATTTAATTAAGAGGGCAATATGTTGAGTAATAAAATATTTTGACATTGAAATTTTGTTTGGTTCTATAGTAGGCTAAGAATTTTTCAATATATCCTCGTAAAATACAAAAGATTCTTTCGACCTTTATAATATGTCATCAAATTTCTCGTGCCAAATTCCACATAACAGAGACTCGAATCAATCCGCTGTATTGGAATATAAAGAATGGGATTATCCCTAACGGGTATGTAAACATTAATTGTTCTTATTTTTTTGACGTTCCTGGAAAACCCTAAAGTAAGTGACTACATGCATTCTGTCGGTCTCTATACACGTTTCCGCTGTCCAATCAGTGGAATGGATGCATTCTTCGCATTGAAATGACCTCAATTCTCCGCTTAGATCAATTCCTGTTACCATTGTTAGACCGAAACAATATCCTATCCGCTGAAATTGAATTGGCACATAGCAGGTGTGGATCCACTCTAGCTTTTACCGCCATTGGGAATAATCTAAAATGCCTTGTGGATGAGCGTAACTCATTGGCTATTCTGGTTTAGTTGTGTCATCCATGGATACCAAATGAGTATGGAATGGATTTTATTGAAGATTAATACTGCAGACTTTATACACTGCGCAAAAAAATTAACGCACATTCCTAAAATTCAATTCAATTCAATTCATTTATTCATCCATATGAGCAACAATCTTCTACATTGACTTTATAACTTATTTTTTATGTTCTCTCGGGAAGGTTTTGAACGAAATAAGACAGTTTAAATCGAAGAAAAATTCAGGATTTCACCGAATCTTATGTGAAAAAAGAGAAATGAACAATTTTCAAAATACTGGAATGCTGATAAGTGATTTAATACTTGGTATTTCCACCCCTTGCGTTAACTACAGCTCGGCAACGACGGTTCATACTCAAAATGAGTGATCTTAAAATGTTCTGATCTAATCCTTCCCAGATTTCTCCGAGTTGGATTCCTAAGTCATTAAGAGTAGCTGGATGATTTTCTGAACTTCTCAGCCGTCTATTGAGGTTGTCCCAAACCTGCTCAATCGGATTGAGATCTGGACTTCTTGCTGGCCATTCCATTCGAGAGACTTCAACCTCTTCAAGGTACTCCTGAACGATGCGCGCACGATGGGGTCTGGCATTATCGTCCATAAAAATGAAATTTTCACCAATGTATGGGGCAAATGGCACTACATGCTCTTCAAGAATGTTCCTTATATACTTATCAGCATTCATAGCTCCATTATCAACGACCACTAGACGACTTCGGGGAGAAAGGCGTGAAGCTCAGTTTGATGTTGAGCCCCATGTATGTACACAGGTCAGTAAGCGTTATGGTATGGGGTGCTATTGCACATAGTAGGTCACCTTTAGCCTTTATTCGAGGTTAAATGACAGCGCTGCGTTACCTTCAAGATATAGTGGAGCCATATGCTCTCCCTCACCTTAACCGGCTCGAGAATTCAATATTTCAGCAAGATAATGGTCGATCTCATGTTGCCAGAGTTAGTTTAATCTTTTTTGAAGCGACCCATGAGAATCTTTTGCCATGGCCGCCCAGGTCCCCCGATCTTTCGCCTATAGAGCATGTTTGTGACATTATGGGTAGAAGGCTTGCAAATTTACCCCATCCCCCACGGACTTTGGCGGCTCTGAGACATGAAGTACAGGTAGCTTAGCTTGGGATAGTATCCCTCAAGAAGAAATAGACCATCTTATTGCATATCAATGCGAAGACGTGTTGGGGAGTGTATAGATAATAGCGGTGGATTAACACACTATTAACAGTGTACTTGCTGTACACTCTAAGTTTCACCAAAAAAAATTCAATTTGAATAGCTCCTTCTGGGTGTTGCAGTTTCTTTGTCAGTTAGTATATTTTGCCATATGAAAATGGAGTTGCTGCTATTTCATAAAGAAACCTTTAAATCTTTTGCTGAATTCGATCAATAACTTATTCAAAATCTTCCGAAAATCAATGCATCCACTGATGCAAGCATCAGAGGTGCAAAAGTCCATACTTCAGAATAACCTGAATAGCATTTTAACCAAACAGAAAGTAGAATAAACCAAAGAAAGTATGCGCATTCTTAAAGTATTTTTACCACCGCTGGAGAAATAACTGTGAAAGCATTTTTTCCTGCTTCTGTACAGTTCAATCTATCGATTATGGAATGAATAAATAAACTAGAGCAAGAATCCGATGTAAACAATCAAATCGGTTCAATAAACCAAATTTCAGGTATGTAGAACGAATGCTGTGATTCAATGTAGGTTGAAACAAGTATTATTTCTTTGAAACCACTTCCTGTAATGCTCTTTATATTATTGGAAATGACTTTATTCAGGGAATAACTTGTTGAAAACAACGATGTAGCTCCAATAAACAATTATGACCAAACAATTTTTGAATCACCTCGTATTGAATTAGTTTCCGTTAGAGAAAAAAAAACGAATAATGAAAGACCTACCGTATTATTATAGAACCGTTTTATGTGCCACCGGAAATTTTTTTCGAAATGGACCTGACTCGTTCTTGTTGCAAAGACTGCAATTGCGTCCTTTGTAAAATCGATGGCGAGTGCGGTGTTGAAATAATCGCCTTTATTCCTCGATTGCGTATTATTTGGTCCACGGAGCATTGGACTCTTCTGTTCAGGTTGTTCACTCTCCTGGAAAAATCGAAATTGCATTCTAGAATTAGTGTGAAATACGTTTGCGTGCATTGGAAATACATGAATGAATGCTCCGCTGAATTGTACCAAACGACCATATTTCTGGCCTGTCGTTCAAGTTATCGAACTTACAATATGCCTTGAAAAGGCATAAAGGTGGATATGCAAAGGAGTAAAGGGTTTTCCAATAAGAGGTGTTATTTTGACATTCAAAGAAAAGGGCCATTTTTTCTTTGAATGATCGGATGATTATTTCGTTAATAATAGAAAATAACATCCCACCAAAAACATTCTGTAAAAACTAGCCAAGTCTCGATGGAGCTGCTTGTATATCTCTAAAAAGTAATGAAATCTAGAAAAAGCCGAGCCACGTTTAAGGCTCCTTAATGCGATTTCTTTATCATTATAGTTATGTTGTGTGACTTGGCCGTTGAACATTCTTTATTCCTACGTTAGTGGGTACAAGTCAATTTTGTTTACACGTAATGCTATATCTGTTGTAACTACCTATGTTTGTTAAGCGAGATAATAGCCCATGCTGGTAATGGTAATTGGACGCTACTGTCTCATTTTAGGCTGCTGTTAGTGTTGTTGATTGTGTAACGCATAATATGCATTCAGCATTGACAATGCTGACTTCTGCTCTCTTCTTTTTGGACGTTTTCCAAGTGGTAATTTTCCATCGTCAATGGGTTGCGTTTCTGGCGACAGATTGGTGCAATGGTGTCATGGAGAACCTGGTTTTGTACCCTTGTGTACCCTTCAACGGCCAAGTCACACAACATTAACTATAATGATAAAGAAATCGCAGTAAGGAGCCTTAAACTTGGCTCGGCTTTTTCTAGATTTCATTACTTTTTAGAGATAAACAAGCAGCTCCATCGAGACTTGGCTAGTTTTTACAGAATGTTTTTGGTGGGATTCCACTTCTTTTTGTAGAAACGTGGGAATATTGATATAGTTCATTAGATTTTCTTATTTGACACATTTTTTTTAGGAGTAGTTTTTTTATTGCAAATCTTTATTTTTTTTCCGGTTCTGAACTATGGTAGATAGAGCCTCCGATTATTTTTTATTGAATTCAGCGTCCTCGAAAACCTATAGTTTGATACCAAACTTGTCCATATAGCCCATCTCTTACCCGATTCCTTTTCGGATTAAATTTTTCTCTCCCAATCTAACCACCGCAGACCCATGTGATGATGTTTTTTCTGAAGAGCAATAGAAGTTCTATATTGCACCAAAATTTCATAGCCTTTTTTTATTCAGTGATACAGCGAAACAGAGTTTCTTCTTCATCAAGCTCTTCGGAATGGAAAAAAGATATAGAGAACATAACTCTGCTTTTACAGTTGCTGGTGATTCTCATAGAAGAGATTTGATTCACCAAATAAATCAACGAAGAGAGGAAGTGGGAGAATTACCTCAAATAGTTCAACAATTGTTGAATGAGCACCCAGCACCCAAGCTTGTTGTCGTACATTCTGATTCCTGTACTCTGATGAAGAATGATCATAGATCACTTCATGAAGCCTGACAAGTTCGATCAAATTTTCATCCATTTTCACTTCAATCACTTCACAAAATATCCGACGTGATATCACTTACGGTTAGAAAATGTAAATTTACGGCCTTCAATTAGAGGCCCAATTCTTGCATGGTCAATCTCACTTATCACTCAACGATTCATATAGGCATATGATTTTTGATTTAGGTTATTTCTAACACAGCTCCAGGCCTCCAGGATTTTGTTTATGCCCATTTATGAAGCTCTGGTATTGTTAATCATACGTAGAGCTCTCTTGGAGAGAAGAATGGACAGATTTACCAATTCTCATCGAAACGAAAATCAAAGGAATAAATATTTGTATGAAATTGAATAATATACCCCAAAGTGTACACTGGAAGAAATATCTGATTCCTTTTTCTCGCGGGACTCTACTCTACGGATACGAAAATAACGTTCGACTAACAAGTTTTGACGTGGGAAAGTAAGAAGAGTGATTACGGGGTCCAGTCGATTGTGCTACCTCGATTCTTGAGAACTGCAGACCACAGAGTTGAAGAGAGTGGTTGAACCACTGATGTGCGGAACTTCTTCGTTGAAGTCCATTCGAGTATCAACTTTGTAGTTTGTGGTATCAATTATGATTGAGTATTAATTATGCAAGAGCTCTCTTGGAGATAAGTATGGACTGCTGTACCAATAATTATCACCACGAGAATCAAAGAAAAATGTATGTATGAGATAGAAAAAATACTACAAAGTGAACAGTGAAGGAATGGTACGTACGGTTGGTCTGATTTGGAGAGCTGTATTTGGTGCTTTTCTGAATTCGCGTAGTTAAAATAGAGTCTTCTTCTCACGGAACACATTCACTGTACGTGGGTTTTGACTGAAATGTTTTTGCAGATACTTGCTAGGTCGCGATCATGTAAATAACTTGTTCGAGCGTGTTAGCTTGCTCTGATGGCGCTGTTTGACTGTTGCTCGACGAGTAGTCGAAGACTGAAAAAAATCAGGTAGAATGTTTTTTGGGGCTCTTGGTGACTCCTTTCAGACGACAGAGTCGAAGAAAGTGGGTAAATCATTAAGCTCTGGGTCTTCTTTGTTACCTACGAAGTCCATTTGCAGTATGAACTATGTGGTAGGGGAAATACATACAAATATGAACAAAATGACGTAGGCATCATAATTTGAGTTTGGAGATATCGACTGTGGATTTGTCTACCATATCACATGACCTGAGTGGCTTCTTTCAACCTCTGAAAACTTGCAACCGCTACTCTAGTTCATTCGGAAATTATGAGTATTAACAGGAATCAGTAGGTCACGAGTTTTTTTATTGCGCCATATTTTTAGAATAAAAGCCAGTTTTCATCATTTCTTAAATCTATGTTGCATTCATTTCAAACATTACTCATTTGTCATTGTATTTGTATCCACGAAGCTTTTATTATGTTGAATAATACTTTTGTATTCATTCGATATATTTCTATTTTCATAACGCTATATGGACAAAATAACGGTAACAGACTCGACAAAAGTACTTAGTTCCAACTTCTACTACTAATATGATTTCAAAAAAATCGAAAAATGAGGCCACACCTCCTCAAAAGAGAAGGAGATAAGTACCTAGGTCTTTATTGAAAAAAGAAATTGAAGAATAAACTGTTGTTAGCAACTTTCGAGATGATGAAGACGACTGTCCATGTACACATATTGTAATGATCTTTCTCTATTTCAGTATCGTAATGAGTTCATTACAGTACTAAAAACAGTGCTGTAATGAATTCATTACAGCATCGCTTTCAGTTACATTTTTCTTTTTGTGGTTGTCAGCAATGACTTCCGATCCTTTGAAATTTCAGCAGACGTCAATTTGGAAATGTTAATTTTCGTATTTCCTAACATTCAAACCAACTGCCAAGATACAATATGAAAGTCACTAGGACCTATAATTTGAATTTTTTCATTGAATTTCACAAAATTTGAGTGAAATTGAGAAAATATCGTCTAATACTCGTTGCAGAATGCAATTCCAATACTCGCTCCTTCGTCGCTCGTTTTCGAATTTCGCATTCGTATTTGAATAGGAGCCCATTTTGCAACTGGTTTTAGAATATATACTCCATTCACAATTATAAAATCACAACTCTGGCCTTGGAAATTTGACACATTCCACTCTGTATCGAAGTTATGACGTTTTTCAAAATATTTTTATGTTCCAAGTCAACACTATGTTGCCCTTTCTACATTCTTAGCGTATTTCTCAGAATGTGAATTTATTCGGAAGATGAATGAATTGATAAAGATGTGACGGACGAAAATAATTAACGTTTATATAAATTGATAGAAAGGATTCCTTTTCTAGTTATTTGCATGAAAAATACAAGAGATCACTGTTGAAATATATTATTTTTCGCCATGGCAGAAAATTGCATTGCTTTCACATGATTTTCATATGCATGTGAAGATTTAATGTTCATTATCCTCTTGAACTGAAAGTTCTAGACTTGACATCAATTGTTGAATCAAGAATAATGGAACATTATATCCCTCTACTGGAATCCAAATGGTTGAAGGGAGTTCTGATGCAACATGAACTTTTTCTTGGAACATAACCTTAATAGCTAACTTAATAAAAATAAGAGTAGAAGATATGCATTTCATTTATTTGATCTTATGAACAAGGAGTAAAATATTCTGACTGTATAGTAATTTATTAGTTCAAAAAATATTCATACATTACAACCACAGTAGGTTTGTACGAATAATATGGAACAGGTCAAACATATGCTTCACATTTATCATTCACCTGTTCTAAAATAAGACACAAACTCCTCCACATTATAGGGCCCCTACAGCATTAAAAGCTTGTGTCTCTTTTGAAAGAAGTAGCACTAGATATAATATATTCTTTCGATTAAGAGCAAATACCAACCGTTAAATGTTACATACACAAATTTCTTCAAAATGGGCTTATACGAAGTGGTTCTTTTTCTGAAACGTGAAAACGATCAACAATAAACATTCAGAGACCGATGATGGCCATCCAAAACCCGTTTACTTACGAAAATCGTGCAATTTCATTTTGCAAGTCATAATTCCTCGAAAATCCTACCTGAACCATATTTTCCGGTCGCTTTCGTGAAAAGATTGTATAATGAAGCCTTTTTTGTCCATTTACACATTCCAAATAAATTTTGAGCACCAAAAACGATACCGAAACTAACCAAACTTCAGGGGGACCGGAATTTCGTTCGAAATCTTTCCAAACGGCCAGATACCTAAAAAAAACTTCGTTATCAAGTGTAAAAAAGGCGATGAGTACTTACTTTTGCTTTATTCATGCTTATAAATCGATTTTTGGTCCAATTCAAATTTGCCGTTTGTACCCATGTCAAAATATCTTCGATACTTTTACTTTGATGTAAACAAAGAAACTGGCAACGCCGTTTTGTCATTAAAGATATTCTCTGTACGCGCACAGATTTTTTATCAGGGGCACCAATTCCTGAAAACGAAACCATGGCCAGAGTTGTGATTTTATAATTGTGAATGGAGTATACTATTTTCCCAGTCTAAGACTGTTTCGTTGCATAAATTGCTTACATTGGGCTCACGCATCTTGTATAGGAAAACCAAGCGTTTCATTTGTGGACTTTGTTAGTAATTTTGTACTATAGTTGCAAAACTACTGCTGCCTGTTACTGTATGTCATTTATCGTTTATCCCAATTGATCTAAGAATATTTTATATCTTGTTACTCTTATTTCATAAATGTTGATAAGATTTTATATAGAAAGGGCCAAAGATCATAGGAGTAGAATATGACATAACTGTGATTCACTAATAACAAGTTACGCCTCTGAAATGAAACCATATGTCATTTTGTACGTATACTCCATTCACTTTTATTTAATCACATAGGAGGTCATGGTTTCGTTTTCAGGAGTTGGTGCTTCTGATGAAAAGCACAGAACATATTATAAAAAGTCAGTGCGCGCACAGAAAATATCGTTAATGACAAAACGACGTTGCCAGTTTCTTTGTTTACATCAAAGTAAAAGTATCGAAGATACT
This sequence comes from Adalia decempunctata, assembly GCA_951802165.1. Taxonomy (NCBI): domain Eukaryota; kingdom Metazoa; phylum Arthropoda; class Insecta; order Coleoptera; family Coccinellidae; genus Adalia; species Adalia decempunctata. The sequence goes on along the minus strand of OX637696.1, from coordinate 21,564,661 downwards.
CCACATTTTGCTAGGTTTACAAATTGTTCGCAGATTTTTGGTATTTAATCGATATTTGCAGGTGAGTTTTTCGTCGAATATCCAAGATTAACGTAAGTTTATTGTTTTTAGCAACAGTTTGGAGCGTGAGGACGATTTTCAAGAGCAGGACGAATGTTTACATTTCGAGGTTAAAGGGGTACACGGGAATTTCGTTGAAAAAGCTATTATTTGGACAGATATCGCAGTAGATGGATCGGATGGAGACTCGAGAGCCGATTAGGATGATATTTTTCAGGTTTTCTAAGAAATTTGGCGATATCTGAGCAGATTTGCAAAAGTTAGGTACCTCACTAATGAGGTGGAACTTAGACCTAATTCTCCTATAAGAAACGCCTTTCAAAGGTCGAGATGGTGAAAAATGTATTCTTTAGATGTTGTTTGAACAAACGCAGCCGAGTTTTATATCCCAACATTGATTTTAAGAAAGTTATCAACAAAATAAAATTGACATTATTCTTGATTCTTGTAATTACCCATCAATTCATCTTATATCTTTGGGTTGATTTTTTTAATGAATTCTTGATTAGAATCAACAATTGATGTCGTCAAGTCTTGAACTTTCAGTTCAAGAGGATAATAAATATTAAATCTTCACAAGCATGCATATGAAAATTATGTGAAAGCAATGCAATTTTCTTCCATGGCGAAAAATAATATATTTCAACAGTGATCTCTTGTACTTTTCATACAAATAACTAGAAAAGGAATCCTTTCTATCAATTCATATGAACGTTAATAATTTTCGTCCATCACATCTTTTCCAATTCATTCATTTTCCGAATAAATTCACATTCTGAGAAATACGCTAAGAATGTAGAAAGGGAAACATAGTGTTGACTTGGAGCATAAAAATATTTTGAAAAACGTCATAACTTCGATACAGAGTGGATTGTGTCAAATTTCCAAGGCCAGATTTGTGATTTTATAATTGTGAATGGAGTATACTTCCCCTATTAAAATATTAAAACATGAATTTTGAACAATACGAATAAAAATACGAATTCTGAATAGGTTTTATGAAATTGTGAATTATGGGAGATCAAAGTAATTTCTCAATAATTCAGACACCTGTATGACCCTGCATGTAGATATGATGTGTTTGGAACCGATCAATCCACAACAATCTATTCATGGTGCGGTTCGAGTGCCATTAGGAAATACCCGTATCCTCTGGAATATTCCTGCTGTTAATTCGATAATTGCGGAGCAGGTAAAATCGACCGCGTGTGCGATGTCAACACACTCGCATTCATCACTCAATTCATCCAATTCCATCCGGGGCATGCATCATTCGAATATTCTGTATAGGTTGTTCACTCTTCTGGAAAAATTGAAATTCCATTAGCTCTAGGGTCCGCGCTTGCACACGCAGGTTCTGCAATTTTGAGCTTCAACGGTAAAACTGAATATTGAAATAGGGATATTGATTTCGGTTTACAATTCAAGGGTGTGATTCTTCGCATTTCGCTTCTCGATGTCTATGAAATTCTGCGTCATTCTGGCAAACCCGTATATTTGCCAGAATGACGGATTTAGCAATTGGTGGAAATGGAGTATAATACACTGCGCAAAAAAATTAACGCACATTCTGAAAATCTCAATTTTAATGAAAGTTAGCTCTACATTGACTTTATAACTTATTTTTTATGTTCTCTCGGGAAGGTGTTGAACGAAACAAGACACATTAAATGAAAGAAAAATTCAGGATTTCACCGAATCTTATGTGAAAGAAGAGAAATGAACAATTTTCAAAATACTGAAATGCTGATAAGTGATTTAATACTTGGTATTTCCACCCCTTGCGTTAATTACAGCTCGGCTACGATGGTTCATACTCAAAATGAGTGATCTTAAAATGTTCTGATCTAATCCTTCCCAGATTTCTCCGAGTTGGATTCCTAAGTCATTAAGAGTAGCTGGATGATTTTCTGAACTTCTCAGCCTTCTATTGAAGTTGTCCCAAACCTGCTCAATCGGATCGAGATCTGGACTTCCTGCTGGACATTCCATTCGAGAGACTTCAACCTCTTCAAGGTACTCCTGAACGATGCGCGCACGATGGGGTCTGGCATTATCGTCCATAAAAATGAAATTTTCACCAATGTATGGGGCAAATGGCACTACATGCTCTTCAAGAATGTTCCTTATATACTTATCAGCATTCATAGCTCCATTATCAACGACCACTAGGTCTGTGCGAGCAGTCAAAGATATTCCACCCCATACCATAATCGATCCTCCCCCGAAACCAGTAGTATTCAGGAAATTGCACTGAGCATATCTTTCATATGGACGTCTGTATACAAGGGAACGTCGATCACAATGGTAGAGGCAGAATCTAGACTCATCTGTGAAGAGAACTCTTTCCCAATCGGTCTCTTCCCAATGGATATGCTCTCTCGCAAAATCCAAACGCGCCCTTCGATGGGCTGGGGTAAGAGCTGGGCCTCTTGCCGCGACACGAGGCCTTAAATCATATTCTCTGAGACGATTTCTCATTGTCTGAGTGCTAATTTGCACCTCATGAGTTTGCTCAAGCTGATTTTGAAGGGGGCGAGCGGTTGCAAACCGTTGTCTCAACGAAGAAACTCTCAAGTAACGTTCTTGAATGGCAGTTGTTACCCGTGGTCTAGCCTGTCCTGGTCTTCGGACATTCATACCTGCCTCCCTGAATCACTGCAACATTCTGGTCACACTTGTATGGGAAACTCCAAACCTTTCTGCAATTCTTGTGTATGTCCACCCTTCTTCTCGCAAAACTACCGCTTGGGCACATTCCTCTTGGGTCAAATTGCGTGTTTCGCGTTGCATAGCGATCGAGTGTAGAAAATCAAATGAAAGAAAAACTATTGATCACTAGAATTGATCGAGAACAACTGATTTTAGAATGGAGCCAATACATTCAAAATCTGATAATCTCATCTTTTTTTATTCCTGCTGGGAGAAAACATCTGTATTGAAGAAAAACGTTGGAAGTGGATAACATATGCATGCATAATTCTGGTAAAAATAATTATCATTGAGAACACCTTCAGTTGTAGAATAAATTTGAGATTTCCATAATGTGCGTTAATTTTTTTGCGCAGTGTATTTTGATGTCACAATGGCGATAATTCTATGCTCTGATTCGGATTATGGAAGAAGTTTCATATTCGTGGTAAGTCGTGGACATGAATAGAATTCATCCTCCTATTGGAATTATACTCATTGGTAAATTTTCCCATTATAGCGTGTTGCCAAGAATTGTGTTTCGGGATGGGGGTTCACTTTTCGTCCTAGCTTCGCTCACAGGACTTATCAGATTGGCTATTGTGGACAAAGCCTTCCAATGACGTAGGTGTTGCAGTAACCCTGCTCGCAGCGAACGAGAGTAATAAAAAAATGAATAGGGCGTTAAATTTGAAAAAAAACAGGAAAATCAATTTCAAGTTCATCGCATTTGGCAATTAATAAAGGACATCCTGTGTTTGGCAGATAAATAATTTTGTTATGATGACTCTATGAAGCTTTCAGTAACCAAGAATTCCTGCTTGTTTTTGCAACCGTCTAAGGTCTTTTAGCGGAGTGCGTTCAACTTTTTCCTGTTTTTTCCGAACCTGTAAAGTGAGATGAACATTTCTCTGATTTTGTGTTTCAATAAAGATGATGAAGGCAATAGAAGAGTCCCTTCATGCTGGCCAACTGTTCAAAAATACCTAAAAATCACTTCCCTTGTTTTCGCAATGATTCAACTCTTACCTGAAAGCTTTAATCCTAATGAATATATCCTAAAAATATTAGATGTCACGAAAGTCTCCTTTAGGACTCATGATTTTTTTTTATTCTTATGTTTTCATCAATGCTTCTTTGCTATGAATCTATGAATAAGATATCCCCACCAGAAATTTTCTATGGGGAATTTGAATTTTACGATCCTTATATGAGAATTTCGCTGAAGATTTTGCGTTGGCTTTGCCTTTAATATTGTGTAAATTGTCAAAAATGAGATGTTTCTTTAGATAATTTAGATTTCGAAATGTCCACAATTTTGGTGGGGATAGCTTATTCATAGATTCATAGCTAAGAAGCATTGACGAAAACATAAGAAAAGAAAAAATTATGACTCCTAAAGGAGACTTTCGTGAAAAAAAGAGAAGTGATTCTTAGGTATTTTTAAACAGTTGGTCAGCATGAAGGGACTCTTCTATTGAAAATATACAGAGCAATCTATTTAAAAAATCACCCGTTTGCTGATTATCTTATTTTGGGAACACTCTGTATATAGGAAATTCATTTTTTGAGATCAAGAAATAGAAATACCAACGAGAAATCTGTTTGCGATCGAAATTTCTCAGATGTCTGGTTTCGCAGCTATGGAAGGAGAACGCACTATTGTACCATTAAGATGGTGCTACACTTCATACTGCTACCGTAACAATTAATAATAATAATAATATTTATTCAGAGAGAAATAATCAAAATACAAAACAAACATCAATCCTCAACAATCTAAAAAATCTGAACAAATAAAAAAATCCACATGGATATATCCGTTCGTGGATTTTACAATATGGACAACACAATTTCATTTCTGACAACCATACAAAATCCATCTATCCAAAAATCATATACAGCAAATTAAATTACAACAATCAGTTTTACAAATCTATAAAGCTTTCAAAATCATATTTTCTTTTATTTTTCAAATCAATCTTTGAGTGCACAACGAGTCTAGGGGTTGAATTAATGTACCTGCGTAACTCTTTCTTAAATATATTTGGCATAATAATCTTTTTTAAATGTATTGGCAAAGTATTGAAGATAAATGGTCCCAAAAATATATGACTCCGCTGCCCTATAGTTTTAGTTATCTTGGGTACTACCGTAGAGTGTTTTTTATAACGGGTGTTATGTTCATGTTTTATTTGTTCTTGTTTATGCAACTGACTGTGATGATTAATCATTAGCGATTGGTAGTATAACTTTCTCAAGTCATATATTCCACTCTCCGAATACAGCAAATCGGAAGAATATCGAAATGGTTTCCCAAACATTATTTTCAATATCCATCTCTGTGTCGTTTCTATTTTGTTTGAATGCGCATTCACCAATCCTCCCCACGCTAGATTTCCGTCATTGAAATAAATATTTGGCGATAACATAATTTTGAGAAATGGTCCAATTAATTGGCCTCCCAGATCATGCGACATAATGCCAATGGATTATTTTCTTTGGGTTTATGGCAAGTCATAGGTTTATGCTGATGAACCAGAAACAATATACGCTTTGGAAGCCAACATAACTCGTGCTCTTGCTGAAATAAGGCCTGAATTATAGAGTGGTTCAAAATTAGTCTTGACGAATGCGGTTCCACAGAGCTAGTCGTGGTGGACATATGCCGGCAATTATTTTCGAAATATGTATGTCATAAAATTATATTACGAATAAAAATAAATTGTCTCCATTCTTAATTTAAATGTGGTTCATTTAAATTTAAAGTTCTATCACTCTAAAAAAACACTTGAACTTTGATGTTCTGAAGAACAAAGGATAAACTTGACACAATATTTTATTTATTATAGGTTGTAATATAAAGGTTTTTGGGTTTTTCATCGAACGAAAATGTGTGGCGATATGAATATATGAAGTATCAAATATGTATATTGGTTCTAGAAAATAGTACTGGTAATGGTATCCAAATCATACTGGGTGTGCTTTTATGAAATCGACTTCTCATACCGAAATATGATGCCAATTCTATTCGTATGGAAAACAGAATCGAACGGGAATAGAGAGAACTAAGCTTATCAGACTATTTCCATCATCAATCAATGTTCGAAATATACCTGAATAATTCATGAAGAATTGAACGATGTCACTATCCATATCAATCAAGATAAATATTCCTGTCATACCCTACTGTTATGCACGAACTGAGATAAAACATGTCCGCTTATCTGTGTTGTGTTCGGAATCGATTTTCCTCTGTTCGGTATTTGAGATATATACAGAGTGATTCTTCGGATTAGAGAAATTTAATGTTTGATTTATTCGATCGGTCATGCCATTCTTGAGAAAATCAAATTTTTCTTGGAAAATCCCAGTAAGTTTTTGCAGACATGCTTAAAAAACCACATAACATGGAAATGTGGTATAGACTCGAACTAGAAATTCCTTCTCTAAAATATCCTATGGACGCGAGAAAGTGAAGTATTTTTGCTCGAGGAATATATCAAATCGATTTTTCCATGGACAGTGTGTTTGAGTAGGAAAAAGAAACGTTGATAGTTATTATTATATCAACAAACGTAATACAAATCTGTTTACAATCTTGGAATATTTATGAGTTCGAGAATTTTCAAGATAGGTTAAGCTATAACTTCAGAATAAGCTCTCACTTTGAAGTTTTTATTCGACACAAGGTGTGAACGACCCAATATTTACAGAAAATATAAATATCGGCTGATTTACTATGCAATCAAATGGAAGAACCGGCTCAATGAAAATAATTATTGTTGTACTTATTTTGATATTGAACACGCATCATATTTATTCATGAGTTCACGGCACATCGAGGGAATTTTCTCAAGTTTATCTGCCTCTTGAATCTTGAAACAGAAAAAAGTTTCCAATCTTGTTGAGAAATCATAAGATTGGAATCAGTCAATTTTCTCAAAACTATAACGAGAGAAGAGAATATCAATTGTATAATATTTCTCCTATTCTGCAATGTTCGACTCAATGAAATCTAAGAAGTTCTTAATGATTTATTCTTCCTTATTCACTTTAAAACTTCTGGTGGCCACTTATACTTCAACACTTTTTCCTTTATCTCAAACATGAAATTATACATAACAAAAAATGTCTAGAAGATTGTCTATCGATGGGAGTTTTCTCAAGGGTTTTATCGGGTGTTTTTTAGAGTGATAGAATTTCCGATAGGAACAACTATGATTTAGAAGTTAGAAGCCATGTTGTTTTGACATTTCTGTTCAGTAGGTAAGCATTGGCAAATTATCATGGAGAGACTCACGCCGGTAAAACGTTTACAAATTGTTGTAATTCATTTTCAAAATCTGTGTTCTATTCGCCAAACTTATAGAGCAGTTCGTGAAATTTATGGTTTACATAATCGTCCACCAGAGGCACCAGAGCAGCTTATTCGTCGAACTATCGATAGATTTCGGACATTTTCTCTACTCGATGAAACAACAACAACAAGACAAAGAACTGTACTTACAGAAGAAAATATCGCTTATGCAAGTGATAGTGTTGATGCAGATCCAGATTTGTCAATTCGTCGACGTTCACAACATGTTGTACTCTGTACATCCACCACATGGAACATTTTGCGTGGAGATCTTCGTCTACACCCATACAAGATCCCACTGGTTCAAGAACTAATGCCACTTGACCATAATAAGCGTCGTTTTTTTGCTGATTGGTTCCTGGGACACCTTGAAGTTGATCCACTTTTTTATCGAAAAATTGTGTTTAGTGATGAAGCTCATTTCTGGTTGAACGGCTACGTAAACAAGCAAAATTGTCGTATATGAAGTGAAAACAATCCTCAGGAAGTTCAGCAGGTTCCATTGCATCCTGAAACATGCACTATACAGGGTCTTTCACGAGGAACCTCACCCATATTTATACGGGAAACTACTGAACGTATTTTCATGAAATTCAGCACTTATAAGTATTTCACGATGCTGATGAAATCTAAAATATTTTCAAGGCATGAGCACCTCCAGTTTTTCCGGAAATGACGTCAACTTCCGTTTTTCAAATTAGAACACCATTTTTTTATTGCAGAAATAGATTCCTTAGAAAATTTCAAGTTATTTTGATGTAACATTTTTCAGTTTCGGTTGGAAAATTCTCTCTGAGCGGGAAAATTCGAAAAAAAAATCGAAAATAGAGCTCCGCTGAAACAAGAATAACTTTGAGGTTTTTGGATGGAAAATTTTCATTTTTGGGATTTTTCAAGATGTAAGATTGATGTATCCACTTTAAAAATCGAAATCGCGATTCATGATACAGGGGGTGAAAAAATCGCTTTCAAAGTTAGGGATGACAAAATCGTGAAAAATCTATTTTTTCAAATTAGAACCTCATTTTTTTATGGCAGATATTGAATCTACGTTAAAAAATAATGTGAGTGTATGCATCACACCCTTGCCCTAAAGTGGATATTTTCTGAGTTATTTACGAAAAACTGTTTTTCGTCTTGAATTTTCAGCTATGTCTTTTCCCTTCACGCCAAAAAGATGAAATTTTCAGGAACTGTTACTTAAACCATGTTTTAGATTTTACTACCCTAATATGCAAGAGAAAAAAGTTACAGGTGGTTCCTAAATAGATGGCGAATTTGGATTCGAATTTGTATCGGAAACCTCTTTATTTCAACTAATCGGCCATCGGTTTTCTCTCCAGTGATAAATAAATAATTCCTTATGAACCATATGCAAAAACTTACCATGTTTTACATTCTTTTTTTTCTAATGATAGATATCATTAATTACATCTGCCAAATTCCTCTTTATTCAGTAGCATGTAATTAATGATATCTATCATTAAAAAAAAAGAATGTAAAACATGGTAAGTTTTTGCATATGGTTCATGAGGAATTATTTATTTATCACTGGAGAGAAAACCGATGGCCGATTAGTTGAAATAAAGAGGTTTCCGATACAAATTCGAATCCAAATTCGCCATATATTTAGGAACAACCTGTAACTTTTTTCTCTTGCATATTAGGGTAGTAAAATCTAAAACATGGTTTAAGTAGCAGTTCCTGAAAATTTCATCTTTTTGGCGTGAAGGGAAAAGAAATAGCTGAAAATTCAAGACGAAAAACAGTTTTTTGTGAATAACTCAGAAAATATCCACTTTAGGGCAAGGGTGTGATGCATACACTCACATTATTTTTTAACGTAGATTCAATATCTGCCATAAAAAAATGGGGTTCTAATTTGAAAAAATTGATTTTTCACGATTTTGTCATCCCTAACTTTGAAAGCGATTTTTTCACCCCCTGTATCATGAATCGCGATTTCGATTTTCAAAGTGGATACATCAATCTTACATCTTGAAAAATCCCAAAAATGTAAATTTTCCATCCAAAAACCTCGAAGTTATTCTTGTTTCAGCGGAGCTCTATTTTCGATTTTTTTTCGAATTTTCCCGCTCAGAGAGAATTTTCCAACCAAAACTGAAAAATGTTACATCAAAATAACTTGAAATTTTCTAAGGAATCTATTTCTGCAATAAAAAAATGGTGTTCTAATTTGAAAAACGGAAGTTGACGGCATTTCCGGAAAAACCGTAGGTGCTCATGCCTTGAAAATATTTTAGATTTCATCAGCATGGTGAAATACTTATAAGTGCTGAATTTCATGAAAATACGTTCAGTAGTTTCCCGTATAAATATGGGTGAGGTTCCTCGTGAAAGACCCTGTATAGTGTGCTTTACACGCTGGAGGCGTGGAGTACATATTTCTTTAAGAATGATACTGGAGCTAATGTTCCAGTAAGCTCTTTACAGATCGATGATCAATGATTATTTGTTTCAAAATTTGAATGGTATCGACCCAGAAGTGTTTTGGTTCCAACAAGATGGTGCTACACCTCATGCTGCTACCGTAACAATTGATTCATTGAAAGAAAGATTTGGCGATAATATCATTTCGAGAAAATTCACACGCTATAAAATACAAAAATATTCGTCGTTTGATGACAACTGGTATTCGACATTTTCATTCGATGTTTTAAAAACCGCATTACTCGATCACTACTTATTTCCTAGAATCCCTGCAAAACGTACGTATTTGGGACATCCCTTACAATGATCTCGTTATTATACAATAGTTTCTACTGAATCCGCCATTTCTGTAAAGCGAAAGAGATATTTGATTTGGGACAAGGCTTAATCAGAAAAGTTATCCAGTTCAGATATTACGCCAAGGGATGAACTTTTTCATCAGAATATTGAAGAATGTAATGATCCTTCATTCAGCCCTAGAGAAAAATTAAATTATGATCTAAATTGAATTTGACCCATTCCACTTCGGATGACGTAAATTGAATCCCGTATTCGCTTTGCTGGTTGAACATTGCGACCTTTACCGAATGCATGCGTGACGTCAAGAACTACTTTACCCTACGGGAGTCGACTCGAAATAGTTTTCGAAATAATTCGATTTCAAATTTGGAATAACGTCCATTCAATTACGGCTTTAATTAGTTTAAGGAGGCCTTGATTTTACTCTCTCGAGACACGTAATTTGCAGCTTTGATATGAGTGATTGGACGACTCATCTCGTATTTTCGATTGAAAATTTTGTTTATTTTGGGTCATGAAGATTTTACCGGTCATCGAAAATATTAAAAAATCATTGGGTATTTGCTAAGTTGGTAGTGGATTTCATGTTCATGTATGCTGCTGTTCAGAATTTATTGATCCTGTGTCTCTATACAGGTTGACTCAATGAAAAGTAGCCATCGTTGTTTTGAAGAGAAAGATTGAACTTTCTTTCGATCTTGTCGCATAAGTGCTCTATAAAATACTGTGAGCAAGAAGGCCATACTTGAACTGCAACACCTCAAACTTTTGAAACACTGCTGATATCTTGAGGAGTAATATCTTACAGAAATAAAATGAATTCGCCAAAACCCCCTTGCCAGAACCTGACTTCATATTTCAATACTTCATCAACATGTATATACTCCATTTACTAAATTCACTTTTATAATGTATCCCGGTTGGCCATGACATTCTTACACATTTCACCGTATTTATTTTGAAAATATTAGGTTTTAGTAATTTTCCTGTCAGATAACTAAGCATATTTAACGAAATGTTCATTTACTTTGGGAAAATAAAAAATTGGAGAAAATATTATGTGAATTCAATGATTCCCAAGCCCTGGCGATTGTTGAAGAAACTTTCCTCCCTGTTAATACTAGAAATAAATTGCTCCATATGAGTTAGGGATATTGACCTAAAATGCAAACAAATATAGTTGAAATAAGATTTTTGTGATGAAAATTAATATTATTATTATTATTAATATGATTTCAAGTTGCAAATTAATTTTAGCCTGTAGGTCTGCAGCGTATACAGGCTGGTTAAGAAAAATCGAGAGGATTCTGGGGTAGGTTGATGATTATCTAATCTTCTTTGGAGCATATCTCATGCATGTTCTATGCAATTCAAATCTGGTGAGTGCAGAGGTATTGGTAAATGTGGAATACCAAGCTCCTCAACTATGGCTGCACGGTGCGGTCTAGCGTTATCGTCTAGAAATTGAAAAGTTTCACCAATAGCAGTGTGAAAATTTGGCAGAAATTGTCAATGACATGCTCCATGTAGTGTAAGGCGGTCATATTCCCAGGACAAATGTGTAGATTTGTGCGCCCGTTGAAACATATCCCGGCCCATACCATAACACTACCCCCTCGGAATGGATGGACTTCTTGGACATATCGACGATTAAGGGGTATGCGTGGGATTGTCTTGTAACATATCTGAATTTCCTACCCTGCAATGAAATAAGTATAATGCACCGTTGGCAGACTCCATGGCTTCCAACTTTGCAACGTCTATTGTCGAAACGTGGAACTACGTTGAATGAACTTATTTGATATTATTCTATAATTCTATGAATGATGAATATTAGTACGACTTCAATCAATACTTTAGGCAATTCGCATCTTTATAAATAGGAGATTTTAATCATATCGAATATCCACCATGAAGTAAACTTGTTCTTCTGTGACCATCGAAGAAATACGATTCTGTGGAAGTAAAACTAACCTCCGAAACGACAACGAATGGAAGGGCTCTTTTAAATTCACTTTCATTCTGGTTCACAATAGTGTTTCTTTTGAAATGGAGTTCCTCTTCTAGGAATCCGCCATTTTAGTATATTTTAAAGACGCTCGTTTGTTATCTGGTATGTACTGTTCCCATTTTAAATAACTTTGTTTCATTTCACAGGATTTAACCTCATGTAAGCTTATTCTATCTGATTATTGCATTTCTATTGAATATTGTGGAACTCTGTTCTGCTACCACATTTGAAATATTCTTATACTGTTCGTAAGGCCTACTGCACATTTAACTATTCACTCGAAATTATGGTATACGCATTGGAGTTGTTGCTTTTAGTATAATATTTCACGTACAGGGGAAACATGGTTTGGAGGTCTAAGGTAAACTAAACTGTTTATATCGCCTGTGCCTAAGGAAAACATCCTCCCTAGCATCGTGGAGGACACTTCCCTCTGGGAGTTCTGTAAACGAACGTCCCCAGTAAAACAAGCCTTGGTCATTGGCCTTGGTGAGCCGGGCAAGTATCCTAGGCCGGATTGCTTCGTCCCGGGTCCACCGTTCATCAGTCAACAGGAAATCTAAAGAGTTTATTGTCCACTTCCAAACCAACGCGAATAAAATCACACACACACACACACTTGGAAAGAAGGATTCTTACACATGGAACTTTAAAAGCTCTGCGCAACAATAAAGTGACACACTCTATATGCCTATAACCTTTGGATGTATTGGATTCTGCTTTTTATCACAATTGTGCCAGCAATAACCTTACCGGAGTATAGGAAGCTCCATATTGTACATATCACCAGTGCTCGTCTTATTAATAATTGTTCTATGGATTGTAAACATATCATCTGTAATGCTAGAAGGTTTTTTGCTTTGAGTTTCAATTTATTCTCGTTCGTTTTTCCTTCATAGGCTATGGTTCCCCGAACTATGGCGCTGGACGAATAAAGGGCTCTTGTTCCACCTTTATGTCCAATCTAGTGTTTTATTTATCAATTTTACCTCATTATTTCCCATCCTATATTTCACTAATCTGAGTTATTACGAATCTGAATTACTACGACATAACATAGAGTTCTACCAATCTAGACGATCACATCACAAGCCAAAAATATAAGTATAAAACCCCCTTTAACGTAATTCTACCCTCAGCTCTTCAGAGCAGGGTTGCCCCTTTTCTCTTTTTCATAATGTTCCTAGGATTTACAAACTTGGAAGGTTACAGTCTATACCCTTATTCTTCGAGAATCTGAAAATCGTCCATATCTGGATTCATCAGTGAAAAGGACACTACGCCATTGATCGTTCCAATTGATATGTTGCTTTGCCCACTCCAGACTTTGACGCTTATGGTCACGTGTTAATGGAAGTTGGAACTCCTCTTAATGGACCTCTAGAACCTAGATTCACCTCTCTCAAACGTCGTCTGATAGTTTCGAATTTCGATGGAAATTTGGACACCATCTGCATTTTGAAGAGTATTCCGTAGCATTCTACACGTAGATGTAGGTTTTCTTCTCGCCGAAACGGTGATGAAACGATCCTGAGCAGGTGTAGTTTTTCGTCGCCCACCAAGCCTTGGTCTTTCCAACACGGAACCTGCCTCCCTGAACCTATTCCAAAGTCGAGATATCACACTTTGGCTGACTTGAAGCCATTCCGCTACAACAACCTGAGTTAGGCCATCCTGTAGCATTCCGATAGCTCTATTAGCCTCAGCGTTTGTTAATTTACGTCTTGGAATTTTCAGAAAACTCGTTTCAGATCGAAGCCGTTGATAAACTGACTTCATTTCAAAATAAGAACATTCATGAAGCATAATGCAAAGAACCAAACTTCAGAAAAAAGGCGACCAGATTGACGAAATGTCTCATATACTGATTTTATCGGATCGATTCAAGTTGTTATTGAGTTTTAAATGATTTTACAGCGATTTTCTCGAAGATTACATACTTTTAAAAACGATTGAATACGATTTCCCTAACTCTTGTGGAGCAGTATATTCCACCGAATCCACGTATATAAACATGGTTGGAAGATTCAGTTATGCTATTTTCTTGTACGGAAATCAAGAATCGAGTGTTGAAATTATTAGAATATGCCGTTACTTTGTGATAGTTCATTCGAAAAAAGAATAAAGATGCTCGGATAACCTAACAGAAAAATTTCTAAACGAACAGACGGACTTATGGAATTCCCCAATTTTCAAAATTCTCAAGAAATTTACAGAAGAAATTCAAATACCTTTTTGCACAACTGTGAAAATGTAGTAGTACTACGAAATCTGTGTCACAGTTGAACCCCAAGAGAAGTTACTCCATTCAAAAAGTTAAAAAAGAGTGAAAAAAAATTACCATTGGCAACGTCTCTGAGAATTATTTTTACATTGCCGATATTTCACGATTGTAAATCCGCGTCAGTTAAGTAAAAAAACTTGATAAACCTTAATCTTGGCCAACCGGGATGCTTTAGAAAAGTGAATGGAGTATACCTTTGACTTGTTAGGGTTCTTCAAATGAGAATTAAAGGCCTTTTTTGAATCGACAAAACCATTTCAATACTTATAAATTTACTACTTACAAAAATTAAAAATAATCTCAATTTGAATTTTAATATTATCATTTGGCGATTTTGCATTTGAAAAATATCTCGTGCTTTGCTTAGTTGACATCAAATTACCAGGTCACATGCTCAAAACTGAACTTCTTGCTTTTTCTGTTATGCAGCAAAATGAAAAAATCTAATTATTTTGATTTCGATCATTCTGCTTCCGTCGAGACGTATATCAGGCATTTTTCTCGAATACTATATCTGCAGTATTGTTCAAATCTGTCTGGAAGAGAGGGCTAGTTTTTAATCCCTTATTCAACAGTGGAGGAAAAAATTTTGCGATTGTGCATTCAAAAAAAAATCTCGTGCTCTGCTAAATTGATATTAATTAACCAGGTCACATTATTCAAACCTAAACTTGTTGCTTTTTGGGTTTTGTAGCATAATGACAAGATTTACTTCTTATGATTTCGATCATTCTGCTGCCGTCGAGACGTATATCAGACATTTTTCCTACGAATATTAAATATTATAGTGTTAGCTTATCGCCAATTATATCGGTGCTAACAAACATTGGACTCAGACTCACAAAACTCATCCAGTCCAGATACCTTTATGAATATTGAAGAATGAACATGGTCTTTCGTTCAG
The DNA here is from genome assembly GCA_951802165.1 of Adalia decempunctata. NCBI lineage: Eukaryota > Metazoa > Arthropoda > Insecta > Coleoptera > Coccinellidae > Adalia > Adalia decempunctata. The sequence continues at coordinate 21,549,600 of OX637696.1, read as the reverse complement.
CGCTTGAGGAAAATTAAATTATGCATCAAATTGAATTTGACCCACTCTACTTCGAACAACGTATATGCAGGAATCCATTTTCTTTGTTGGTCGAACATTTTGACCTTTGCCAAATGAATACGAACACCGTGACGTCAAGAACCACTCTCCATCACATTGGAGTCAACTTGAAATGGTCTTCGAAATAATTCAATTCCAAATTTGAAATAACGTCGGTTCAATTATGGTTTTAATTAGTTCTATCATGCCCTCATTCTACTCCCTTGTTGCACGTAGTTTGCAGCTTTGCCATGAATAATTGGATCTTCTCCTTTGCCGCTGTATTATGGCGTATTATGAATGAAAATGGGAAAGCTTGGGATATGCCTTCGGGGTACTCAAAAAAGGGAAGAGACAGTCAGTTCGGTGAGCGATATGGCTTTCGGAATTGTTGGGAATATAATTGAGAAGACAGCGTACTCGAGACTTGACAGGTGCTGATAACTATTTGGACGCGGACGTTAACAGGAAGAATAGTCTTTTGTTTAGCCTTTGTTACATGGACAGCGTTGTATTCTAGTTTGTAACGATGGTTCAGTTAATACATCAGGCAGTTTAGAAAGAATCTCTTTGTAACACCTTTGAAACATGATTACGATTTACAGGGTTGTATCGGAAGGGGACAGATCCGTAATAACTTGGACAAGTGGAATATAGGATGAGAAATAATGAGGTTAAATAGATAAATAAAACAATTGATTGGGCACAAAGGTGGAACATGCCTTTATTGGTCCAGACGAGTGGTTGTACATACAAAATACAAACATTTTATTTCTAAAGACTTTAGAGTATCGGATAGTAATAGTAATTTATTAATTCCAAAGTATTACAAAAAGTATAAAAACGGTTCGAGGGAACCATTATAATTGGACTCAAAGCTGTAATAGTATATTGTTCAATGAGCACTAATGTAAGTTATAACACACGCAGATGAATTTTTCAGCCCGAGCCGTGAGGCGAGGGGTGTAATTCATCAAGTGTGTTATGACCATTACCGCGAATTGAACACTATACTTTATCTTCGACTTCTTCAGTAAAATTCGAATTAATCTGCATTTTCACAATTGACAACAGGTGTCAAAAGCGATTTCTGTGGTCGAAAATCTAATCGATATCGAATCCCGTAGAAAACGTCAAAAATTCACGTTTTCCAAATGCAATTTTTGGATATTCAGACCTAAGAAAATGTAGAAATGGATGCCGAGAACGTTACCTTGATGTCTGAAATAGAGTTCCCCATTGACCCGACTTTTTTATTCATTTCGTATATTATTCTATGGGAGAAGATAAAAGTTATCTACTCCCATAGAATAATATATCCATTATTCAACTGATTTTGATCTGTAATAGTCTCTATAAACCAATAGTGTGAGGTAATAATAACTCACGCCTATAACTCACTCTTTTACAAATAGGAAAAATGTAGCTTACGAAATGCATAAAAAAGTCGGGTCAATGGGGAACTCTATCTCAGACATCAAGGTAACCTTCTCGGCATCCATTTCTACAATTTCTTAGGTCTGAATATCCAAAAATTGCATTTGGAAAACGTGAATTTTCGACGTTTTCTACGGGATTCGATATCGATTTGATTTTCGATCACAGAAATCCCTTTTGACAACTGTTGTCAATTGTGAAAATGCAAAGTAATTCGAATTTTACTGAAGAAGTCGAAGATAAAGTATAGTGTCCAATTCGCGGTAATGGTCATAACACACTTGATGAATTCATCTGCGTGTGTTATAACTCACATTACCGCTCATTAAACAATATACTATTATCATACTCTACAGATGAAACTTTAACAATCCATACTACAATAATTATTTATAAGACAGGAACTGGTGGTATGTACAATATGGAGCTTCCTATACCTATAAGGTTATTACTGTCACAATCATGATAAACAGCAGAATACAATACATCTGCAGTTGTTCGAAGGTGATAGGCATATAGAGTGTGTCACCTTATTGTCCTACGCAGCGCATTTAAAGCTCCTTGTGTAAGAATCCTTCCTTCCAAGTGTTATGTGTGTAATCCTATTCGCGTTGGTTTGGAAGTGGTCAATAGAATCTTTAGATTTCCTGCTTATTGATGAAAGTTGACCCAGATCGAAGCAATCCTACCATATGATGCTTTCCTGGCTCATCAAGGACAAGGACCAAGGCTTGTTTTGCTGTGGATGTTCGTTTACAGAACTCTCAGAGGGAAGTCTCCGACTACAATGCTGGGAAGGATATTTCCCTTAAGCACAGGTGATGTAAGCAGTTTATCTTTGACCTCCCAATCATGTATCCCTATACGTAAAATATTATCCCAAAAGCAACAACTCTATTACTTACACCATAAGGTCGATAGAATAGTTAAATGTGCAGCAGGTTTTATCAAATGTATGTTAAATAATAAAACACTTCAAGGTGGTTCACGTGTTGTTTATTCACAATTTAGGGTGGGCAAAAAATGGTACACAATGTACACTCAGGTTATGTTATGAATATGATTGTTACTAACTTGACCTTGTCTCTTAGGATGCGGCGTTGTTAGAGAGAGAAAGCGTAAAGAGGGATCATCGAAAGCCATCGATTCAGATCACAGAGTGTTTGTACATTATGCCTACGCTATGGCCTCAGCATATTATGTCAATTCATAGGGGACACAAAATTCAAATTGCTTACATGTATAAGAATATTCCAAACAGGTTCATAGTAGAACAAAGTTCCGGAATATTCAATAAAAATGCAATAATCAAATAGAACAAGCTTGCGGGAGATTAAATTCTGTGAATAGAAAGAGAGTAATATTAAAATGGAGGAAGTGTACATACCAACATACCTACCAGAAAGATGAATCTAAAATGGCGGATTTCTGTAAGAGGAACGCCTTCTCGAAGAATACCTAATGAAGATTAGAATGAAAAGTAAAAAGTGAATGGAATAGAGATAAAATTAAAAGGTTGAGTATTTTTCTTCTAATAACTAGAGTAGGAACATTAGTACATCATGGTGGATCTTCCATATGATTAATATCCCCTATTTATAAAAATGCGAATTGCCTAATGTATTGCTTGAAGTCGTACTAATAATCATCAGTCATAGAATTAGAAAATAATATTAAATAATTTCATTCAACGTAGTTCCACGTTTCGACAATAGACAGTGTTGCAAAGTTGGTAGCCATGAAGTAGGTCTGGCATCGGTGCATTTGATATTCTAAGAGTGTAGGAAATTCGGAATTTGTGCAGAATGACCTTTTTTTCGAAAAAACAACGAATAAAACTGAAATCCTCTTAAAACTTCCCTGCTGCACTTATCCCTATGCACTTGATCCCTTTATGTAACGTTTCAAGACTGTTTTTCAGAATGGGGCGAACCCTAAGTCCTTGCCAACTGAAACACTGAAGCCGTCTTGAAATTTACGATCTTAGCCAACTTTTTCTGGAGCCAGCGTGAAAATTTAACGCTGCATCTTCGACCACATAAATTGAGGATTCCTATGGCACAAAGCCAAACAAACAATGAGAGACTATCAATATTAAATCACTCTTCACCCCTCATCTCGAAAGATGGCCGCACTCATCTAATATGAAAGTCTTTACTCTTTATATGTATTTCTTGTATTCCCTCATCCGATATCTACAGAAAAAAATTAAAAATATTCAATAACGATTTTATATTGAAATTTTAAATCGGAAATGAAACATTATCGTCAATCTCCTTCCATTTTTTACATACGTATAAAAAACTCTATTTAAAATTGAAAGCACTAAATTCGAACTGTTAATTTTGTTCATTTGGGATGAATTTAAGTTGAATATCAGCAGATAGTTTAGGAGTGCCAGCGGCAGATTCCAATCTAACTTACTGCCATTTAACTCTGCCTCTTTATTTCTCACCATGTTCAATGTTTGTACACTGCGAAAAAAAATTAACGCACATTATGGAAATCTCAAATTTATTCTACAACTGAAGGTGTTCTCAATGATAATTATTTTTATCAGAATTATGCATGCATATGTTATCCACTTTCAACGTTTTTCTTCAATACAGATGTTTTCTCCCAGCAGGAATGAAAAAAGATGATATTATCAGATTTTGAATGTATTGGCTCCATTCTAAAATCAGTTGGTCTCGATCAATTCTAGTGATCAAAAGTTTTTCTTTCGTTTGATTTTCTACACTCGATCGCTATGCAACGCGAAACACGCAATTTGACCCAAGAGGAATGTGCCCAAGCGGTAGTTTTGCGAGAAGAAGGGTGGACAATGGACATACAAAAGAATTGCAGAAAGGTTTGGAGTTTCCCATACCAGTGTGTCCAGAATGTTGCAGCGATTCAGGGAGACAGGTATGAATGTCCGAAGACCAGGACAGGGTAGACCACGGGTAACAACTGCCATTCAAGAACGTTATTTGAGAGTTTCTTCGTTGAGACAACGGTTTGCAACTGCTCGCCTCCTTCAAAATCAGCTCGAGCAAACTCATGAGGTGCAAATTAGCACTCAGACAAGAAGAAATCGCCTCAGAGAATATGATTTAAGGCCTCGTGTCGCGGCAAGAGACCCAGCTCTTACCCCAGCCCATCGAAGGGCGCGTTTGGATTTTGCGAAAGAGCATATCCATTGGGAAGAGGCCGATTGGGAAAGAGTTCTCTTCACAGATGAGTCTAGATTCTGCCTCTACCATTGTGATCGACGTTCCCTTGTATACAGACGTCCACATGAAAGATATGCTCAGTGCAATTTCCTGAATACTACTGGTTTCGGGGGAGGATCGATTATGGTATGGGGTGGAATATCTTTGACTGTTCGCACAGACCTAGTGGTCATCGATAATTGAGCTATGAATGCTGATAAGTATATAAGGAACATTCTTGAAGAGCATGTAGTGCCATTTGACCCATGCATTGGTGAAAATTTCATTTTTATGGACGATAATGCCAGACCCCATCGTGCGTGCATCGTTCAGGAGTACCTTGAAGAGGCTGAATTCTCTCGAATGGAATGGCCAGCAAGAAGTCCAGATCTCAATCCGTTTGAGCAGGTTTGGGACAACCTCAAGAGAAGGCTGAGAAGTTCAGAAAATCATCCAGCTACTCTTAATGACTTAGGAATCCAACTAGGAGAAATCTGGGAAGGATTAGATCAGAACATTTTGAGATTACTCATTTTGAGTATGAACCGTCGTTTGCCGAGTTGTAATTAACGCAAGGGGTGGAAATACCAAGTATTAAATCACTTATCAGCATTTCAGTATTTTGAAAATTGTTCATTTCTCTTCTTTCACATAAGATTCGGTGAAATCCTGAATTCTTCTTCCATTTAATGTGTCTTGTTTCGTTCAAAACCTTCCCGAGAGAACATAAAAAATAAGTTATGAAGTCAATGTAGAGTTAACTTTCATTAAAATTGAGATTTTCAGAATGTGCGTTAATTTTTTTGCGCAGTGTATATTCAAGATAATATTTATCTCTATGTGAATCAGTTCAAAATGTGAATCTGATGAAGCCTCATTTTGTCGAAACAATTTTTGCTCAACAATATCAAATCTTGTGGAAATTGAAGTTCGTTTTTTTAACAATACTGGCTGGTAAAGTACAAGCAATGTGTTTGTCCACCGCGAGAGATTCACATAGGTCGCTTCGAAAAAGTTTGAACCATGAGGTCGAGCATTATCTTGCTGAAATATTGGATTCTCGAGCCGGTTAAGGTAAAAGAGAACATATGGCTCCACTTTTTCTCGAAGGTAACGCAGCGCTGTCATGTAACCTCGAATAAAGGTAAAGGTGACCTACTTGCATGTGCAGTAGTACATACCATAACGCCTGCTGTCCTGTGCACATGACGCTCACCATCAAACGACAAACTGGGGTTCAAGTCTTTCTCCCCGACGTTGTCTTACCCCTATTTCGACCATCATGTGCACCCAATGAGAATCGATGTTCACCATTCCACATTCCAACGTTGACGTTCTCTGCACCACTGTGGTCGTTGCCGGTGGTGCTCAACCGTCAGAGGGAACACAAGATGGGGTCGATAATGCTGCAGTCCATAAGACCTTATCCGGCGTTCAACCATTCAGACAGATACTCATCCGCCAAAGATCGAGTTGTCGCAAATCGGTCTCTAATGGCCATAAGTCTTGGACGTCGATCTTGAACTTCATTTGTGCCCCTTCGACGTCCGGTGCCTACTCTCCTTCGAAGTTGGGCATTATCAAACCAGGCTTGACAACATCTCTCAGTTGGTTGGATTTCTGTTCGTACGGTAAGCGATTTCTCGAAATGACAACCCCACCTCCCGTAGACCAATAATTCGACCTCATTCATATCCACTTAGATGGCGATAAATTTCGCGTACACTCTAGGCATTTTGACAACAACTAAACATCGACTTTGGATCTCCTCGAACAGCTGAGTAGTAACAAAAAATGCTCACATGAAAAAACCTTCACGATTTTTTTCTCTAATTTTAATCATTGACTCCTTGCAACACTATAATATGTTCTATCGAAAAAAATTTAAAATTTAAACAGCTCCTTCTGGGTGATGCAGTTTCTTTGTCAGTTAGTATATCTCTCATCAATAAACGAGTCAGTCTAACTTAATATGAATTTTTCTGAACTCTCGTTGCTAACAATCGCTTTACATATATTTTTTCCCCTTTTTACGATAGAGATCCACATTCGATGCATTCTGATTGACAAATTGTCTTTCAGTGCCTCACGTTCTATCCATATTTCCATTTCTTCGCTGGCATCAAAGAGCAAGAAACTGTCGATAATATAAGAGAAGCTTCAGCAGAAGATATCAATTTATTATTTATAGACTCTGCGCACGAACAGATTGTTTAACTTTGTTGAATATTACTTTTTGAAACGCTTTGCATGTTATCGACACATGACTGGGTCTGATGAAATTTCTTTTGACTGCTCAAGAAGTGTTTCACAATATGATTGAATGTTTATATTTATCTCGAATATTTACTCAGTTACAAGGAATTGGATGCAGCCTAAAGAAACTTTGTATTCTAATATTTCGTTTTATTGAGGATACATGAATTATTATTCATCTGGAAATATATACTCCATTCACAATTATAAAATCACAACTCTGGCCTTGGAAATTTGACACATTCCACTCTGTATCGAAGTTATGACGTTTTTCAAAATATTTTTATGTTCTAAGTCAACACTATGTTGCCCTTTCTACATTCTTAGCGTATTTCTCAGAATGTGAATTTATTCGGAAAATGAATGAATTGGAGAAGATGTGATAAATAATTAACGCTTATATGCATTGATAGAAAGGATTCCTTTTCTAGTTATTTGCATGAAAAGTACAAGAGATCACTGTTGAAATATATTATTTTTCGCCATGGAAGAAAATTGCATTGCTTTCACATAATTTTCATATGCATGCTTGTGAAGATTTAATGTTTATTATCGCCAAATTTCTTGAAAAACCTGAAAAATATCATCCTAATCGACCTCTCGAGGCCCAATCCGATCCATCTACTGCGATATCTGTCCAAATAACAGCTTTTTCAACGAAATTCCGGTGTACCCCTTTAACCTCGAAATGTAAACATTCGTCCTGGTCTTGAAAATCGTCCTCACGCTCCAAACTGGTGCTAAAAACAATAAACATACGTTAATCTTGGATATTCGACGAAAAACTCACCTGCAAATATCGATTAAATACCAAAAATCTGCGAACAATTTGTAAACCTAACAAAATGTGGAATATCTTTGATACTTTTACTTTTATGTAAACAAAGAAACTGGCAACGTCGTTTTGTCACTAACGATATTTTCTGTGCGCGCACTGACTTTTCATCAGGTTATACCAACTCCTGAAAACGAAACCATGACCTCCTATGTGATTAAATAAAAGTGAATGGAGTATACATTGCTTTATCAATTTGATATGTCACAAAATGACTTCTCGAGTAATTGTTACCAACTTAAGAAACGAATGGATACATGTTTACATGTATATTATTCATTTATGTACAAGGAGAACTTCCTTCTTTCTTATTAAAGCTTCAATATCACCCAATAAAATGAAAGGCTAAGAGTTATTAAAAAGTATACTCAGTGAAAATGTGTAACATATAAAAACTTCAAGCTTTATGTTCGATGGAGGACGTTGGAGTGATGTTTCTTTATTAAACAGTTACCAGAAATTGCTAACATAAAGAGTAACATCACGTTTTCAGGAAGGAATTACATGTTATAGATCACAATAACGGAGTTTCAGTGTAACCCCACGAAGTTTCAGCCAATATGATTTGATCTGAAAGATTTACACTCCCGCTCCTATATGTGACTGTCGTCTGGGGATTCCAGAAAGCAGGAATGATAGCTCCCTCGACAGTTTCTAGGGAATATGTGTTCATGTATTATTCCCCATGTTTTCCTATGATTTTCATTCGATATTGATGAAAATTGGGACCGAGACGTATGGGTCATGAGAAAAGTTTTCCTTGGTAGATAAAATCGTTGACAATAATCCATTTCATTTCACGAAAGCTATCGATGGTAATAATTCCTTTCTTCTTGATGAATAGGACCCCATGAGATATGGAGAATAAACATAGGAATTGTCGATACTGCAAAATGGTGAATGCGCGGGAGGGTGAAATTTCCTTTCTATCTCTTGAGTGTCTCTCCTTGAATCTCTCGCGATAATCGTTAGAAATTACAATAAAAACCATGAATCATCAAAGAGTGATAGAGATTAATGTTGTTCAGCGTTCTATTTCACCCTTTCATGTAAAATTCAATGGGAAAATTCCTAACTCTACTTGATCATTTTCGCCCGAGCGCGAATTATGTTTTTTGTTTGCAACTGATCCTGTTAGCTCAAATTTATATACCTATTGAATGATAAATTAATGATAAACATTTCTATCAGGATGTCGTTCATTAAAAATCCTCGCAGTAGCAGCACAGTCATTGATCTGGAAATAAATTTTTCACATTTCATCTCTTTCCTCCAATGTGTAAACCATTTTGTAATTTTCCTTAAGAACTAATAAACCGCACCTCTAATAATTCTGCAATACAGAATACTGAAACGAAATTTTCTGAAAGCAATAATCTCTTTGCGTATGGCCTAGCAGTGCAGATTCGAAGCACGAAGAGAAAAAAGGCATTGATCAATTTTTAATCACCTTATTGTTTATTTTGTTTTTTTTTTCAATAGAAATTATACAATCAATTAGAACATCTTTGTTTCATTTTGTTTTACCGATACCATAATTTCTATAAATGACACCCTGTAACTTTGTGAATATTCACTTAAAAGAACACAAACTGCAAGTTCATACAAATTTGAACCCATGCATAAATTTGTGCTACAAAACTACCCACTTTCTCTATTCAAATTCCTGATGGAGTTGCAACCCTCTCCAGTAAAAATCAGTATGAGACATTTCGTCAATCTGGTCGCCTTTTTTCTGAAGTGTGGTTCTTTGCATATGCTTCATGAATGTTCTTATTCTGAAATGAAGTCAGTTTATCAACGGCTTCGATCTGAAACGAGTTTTCTGAAAATTCCAAGACGTAAATTAACAAACGCTGAGGCTAATAGGGCTATCGGAATGCTACAGGGTGGCCTAACTCAGGTTGTTGTAGCGGAAAGGCTCCGAGTCAGCCAAAGTGTGATATCTCGACTTTGGAATAGCTTTGGGGAGACAGGTTCCGTGTTGGAAAGACCAAGGCTTGGTGGGCGACGAAAAACAACACCTGCTCAGGATCGTTTCATCACCGTTTCGGCGAGAAGAAACCCTACATCTTCGTGTAGAATGCAACGGAATACTCTTCAAAATGCAGATGGGGGTCCAAGTTTACATCGAAACCATCAGACGACGTTCGAGAGAGGTGAATCTAGGTTCTAGACGTCCATTAAGAGGAGTTCCATTAACACGTGACCATAAGCGTCAAAGACTGGAATGAGCAAGGCAACATATCAATTGGAACGATCACTGGCGTAGTGTCCTTTTCACTGATGAATCCATATATGAAAGATTTTCAGATTCTCGCAGAATAAGGGTATGGACAATCCCACGCATACCCCGTAATCGTCGCTCTGTCCAAGAAGTCCATCCACCATTCCGAAGGGGTAGTGTTATGGTATGGGCCGGGATATGTTTCAACGGGCGCCAGATCTACACATTTTTTCTGGGAATATGATTGCCTCACACTATAGGAAGCATGTCATTGGCAATTTTGTGCCAAATTTTCACGCTGCTAATTGTGAAACTTTTCAATTTCTAGACGATAACGCTAGACCGCACCGTGCAGCCATAGTTGAGAATGCGTGCGAGGAGCTTGGTATTCCACATTTACCAATACCTCCGCACTCACCAGATTGAATTGCATAGAACATGTATGGGATATGCTCAAAAGAAGATAATTATATTCATCAACCTACCCCAGAATCCTAAAATGATCTGAGAGAGCTTCTGCCCCGTTTATGGAACCAAATTCCTCAAGAAATGTTCAACAACCTCGTGTGTAGTGTGCAAAGGAAATGTCAAGCTGTTATTGATGCCCGTGGAGGCCATACATTGTATTGATAGTCTTAAAATGCTTCAATTCTCTGGGAATAAAATTTCGTTATTTTGCTCGATTTTTCTCAACCACCCTGTATACGCTGCAGACATACAGACTAAAATTAATTTGCAACTTGAAATCATATTAGTATGAATTTTCATCACAAAAATCCTATTTTAACTATATTTTTTTGCAATTTTACTCAATATCCCTAACTCACATGGAGCAGTTTATTTCCAATCGATCTCTGCTGTATCGAAAAAATTTGAATCATAATTCCAAGAAATTCGATGCGTCAAATTACTAGTATTACAGAATACCTAGAAAATGAAGGAGGAAAGTCAATCCTAACGAGCTCTGCAAAATCCTACTCGTAAAATCCGGTAAGCCATGAAGGTTTACATTAATGCGATTTTACTTGCATTTTACAACCTTCTCCATGCAAATAGGATAAGGTAACTTCAAGTAGCTGCTGGTGATTAGAAACCCCAAGTAGGAATCCAGATTTTTCATTGTTAGGGGCTTTATATTCGAAGCAATCTTGAATGTGAATTACCTAGGATGAATTATTTGATGAATAAGTATTGAAAAGTGGTTTGGGCAACTTTTAAAGACTGAGTAGGAAAAGTTCTCATAAGTCAACAAAAAACAAATAATAGGTATGATATGCCTTTAGGAAATGAACTCAACTCTTCTGAGGCTACAAGTATGGGGAGTTTTTCAAAAAATCCTAAATCTTTCACCATCAAAAATTATGCCTGATTCAAAATGAGTCTGTCACTATGTCCAACAAGTAGGCTAATGTTTTCTGCATTCGAACTACTTTGCTTGCTCATATTGATGATTTTTTATCGAAGGATTCTTGTTTCAGGCTGTGATTTTCGATGAAATCGAACTCACCGACCTGTGCCTAGCCGAGTGTTCAACTAAAAACGTCAATCATAGTTTTCAGGTAAGCAAAATTTATTCGAACCCTTCCAATCACCATCCAATTAATACCTTCACGGAAATCATTGGAATATCGTTATGGAAATTCAAATCTGCGTTATAACAGGTCGTTTTTTCGATACCTCTTGAAACTCCATCGATGGTAGAATCCAATTAGAAGTTTACAGTCAATCAACGAGCTCTTAACCTATTTCGGGATCACAGTTCGCGAACGAGTTCTCATCAAAGTGTAAGGGAATATCGACAACGAAATCAAACATGCTACGAAACTCGTTCACTACAAATCTAAATAGGCCAGTCACATTACATCGATTTCAAGTTAAAATCGAGTTTCACGAACATTGACTCCTTCAAAGGCTCAAACTGATTTGAAGTGGGGAAAATGGGCAATTGGGTGGATTTACAGGGTTACTGGTAATTTGATATATTCCTTTGAGGAGATGTTAGGTTAGGTAAGGAGTAAATTGATCTTCTATATGTATATTCCAAAACTAAAAAGTTGTTTCAATGTTTTATTTTCATTATTCCTTTAGAGCGGCTTAGATTATGTGAAGAGTTCCTCTAGTCTAACTTTATCTATCAAATCTATGTGGGGAGCCCTAAATTGAGAGATGGGACTCTTCAAGAATTACAATTGCTGAAACTGCATATATTTTGAATCGATATCCTTTAGTAGAGAGTAAAAGACTATCATCTTATTATCAAAGAAAACATTTAATTCAATTTATCTTTTTTCCACGTATGAAAAAATTTTTATTTTGTTTCTCATTTGTAAACGTCAGTTTCCAAAAACACAATATTAATCAAGAAAGTTTATTTTATCAAGTCACTAACTTGTAAAACTGACCGTTAACTTGCAAAATTTTTACAAGTTAGTAGTATTATTTACATTAGAAAATTTTTTTTTATCATCATAAATGTTGAAAATCATGGTACAATTGTTATTTCCCGTAACACAGATTTTTGATGATGAAAGAGTTGATACTGATGATGATGAACCATCTGTTGACTCAGAAACTGCTGAACTCGAGGACTGCAGAACATTTGTACTCTCCTTACTACCAAATAATTTGCTAGATATTTCGATTTTTTTGTTGACCGAATCATCGACATAACTCATCGCAATTTCGGTGCTCTTCCACCCTCCTGCACGTTTTAGTGCTAAAATATCTCCACCCGAATCCGCAACCATAGTGGCTCCAGTTCTGCGAAAAGAGTGGCCGGTGTATAACTCTGGGTCTTTTAAACCTAAATATTTCGCTATTTGCTTTGGGACACCACCAATAGTGTGCTGGCCAGCATTAAGGGAAATGCACTTTCCATGTCGGTATGTCAAAAAAAATCTTAGGCTTTCTGTTCCAGGAGGCCGAAGATTTACATATTTTCTGTATAACATGAAGGGCTTGAAGCTGCAGCCATCGTCGGTTATGGTGAATCTTCTTGTTGTTAAATTTTTTGTTTGCCGCAATAACGTATTTTCCCATATCTTCTACATCATTCATGTTTAAGGAGAGAATTTCGTCACATCGACAACATCCAAAAATTCCAAATATTGTTACAATTTTCGCCAGCAACCACTGGTCATCAGGAGCATGTAAAAGAAATTGTTCAGCCTCTTCTTTACTTAATACCTTGGCCTTTTTTGGCTATTACCTTTTGAAATCTGCAAATGACAACTAAACATCATGTTTTTCAATAAATTTTTTAAGGAAAACAAACCTGCGAACAGGGGCATTTCCTTTCATTTTCAAGCAGCTTTTCAGCATAGACCATTTTGCCCATAAAGTATTAGGGCTGAATCTAGCTGATAGTTGATTCAAGTAGACCAACAAAACATCTTCAGTTGCCCCAATCACACTATTTTTGTTTTGCCACTTTTTGAAGTCGTCGTATTCTCGCTCGTACCTTGAAGCTGATTTTGCAGGTAATGACCTTGAAGCTACACTGCTGGCTGCCTCAATAATTTCTTTTGATACATTCATTTTCGCTTTCGCCAAAACAAATGTAAAGAAAAATAAACAGACATGTTCATGGCAACGCTTCCATAGCTTACGACATTTGCGACAAATTATTGAGATTTTTTTGGAATTCATCTAACCTTTTTACAAATGAGAAACAAATAAAATATAAAATAATACACGCAAGGTAACGGGTTTTACTGGCTCGAGGAAGTAACTGACTCGCCTGCGGCTCGTCAGTTATATCCTCCATTCTCCAGTAAAAACCCTCTTACCTTGCTAGTAATATTATATACTATAAAAAGTCAGTTACATTGAAAAATATCATTTCGTGGAATTGTCCCGATAGGAAGTGGTGTATTAATTAAAAATAGATTGTTGCTTCCTAGAGTTATTTTATTATGTGACTAGTTTCGCTCTGTATTGTCAGAGCATCCTCAGACTAGACTCACTGAAATTACAACACAAACAAAAGAAGTTACACATATTACATTTCAAAATTATTCTTGAAACTCATCTCACCTGAACTCTCTCAACTTCGAATCGTCAAAGATAAAAATTACCGTTCCTCATACAACGTATTTTCCCTAAAAATTTTCATCATTCAAGGTTAGGAGCATAGAGAACAAACATTTTATTGAACTATCATCGCCAAAATCTACTTGAGTACTCAACATAACAGTATTATCAAATTTTTTATGTCGATAAATGTCAAATTTTTTCAACCTATCCATGGCCTAATTATTAACAGTAGTATGCAAAATTTTAAAATTTTCTTCGGTATTAAAATCATGCAGACTTTTATATAAATGATTACCAAAATGTGAGACGTTGTAACTTTCTCCCAGTCTCCAGATTATCATGTATTCACTGATTCTTTGTTTGAACGTCCTATTAGTTTTTCCTATGTAGTAGGCGTTGCATGTATTACACGTCAACTTGTAAACTCCATTCTTGTCTAATTTTTCGGTTTTTTCTCTTTATTGTTTACCAATAATTTATTGATGTTATTTGTTGGTTTGAAAGTGATTTGTATGGAAAGATCTTTTTCCAATATTTTCTTTATTTTTCATGAAAAATATCACAAACGGTCGCTATGGTATCGCCAAACTGCTTATAATTCAATAGTGAATCGAAAAGCAAGACAAACAAATTGATTTTTTTCTTGTAATATTTATGTGAGAAGCAAAAATTTTATAGCAAGATAAGAGAATTTTCGAATATTGTTTAAATTTGAGAAATCATAAATCCTCCTTATTTCTCGTAAATACCTGGATTAAAAAATTCCATCATATTATATTCGAATTATTCTTAAAAAAATTGCCTTCAGAATAAAACTACATAGGTATATCGAATACGAGTTATTCAGCATTATTGAAAATACCATTTTTTTAATTTTCGTTCATAACTCAAAACCAATAAACGAAAGGCTGCATTTGTTTTCAGATTCGGATAAGTCAGGAAAAAGAGCTCGAGAATGTGTTATCAGTTTCTTCTAGCTGCTATAGTTCTCGAGATCCTTGAGGTACTTTCAGTTCAAAATGTTATATTTCTGAGAAATTCACAAAGTAAAGATGCGAATTGGGTAAATAATTTTTAATCACCTAAAGACTCATAGTAAATCCTGATCTTGGTTTCATGAAATACCTCGTGAAATACTTTCCCATTCTTTCCTGAAAATTCGCCAAAGTTGTTCATGCCGGCATACGAATTGCTAATTTCATTTCTTATCAGTTTTTTTATTTATTTATTTATTTACAATTAATGTGTCTCGACAACCCAGGTCAATGACACAGGAACATTTGATTATGGACAATTATAAGACAGTATAGTTTCCAGAAAATTGAACTTTACATTATATGAATTTATATAATAGCGCTGATTTCAGGAAGTTCAGTAAGTTTATGTGCTGATCAGTAGAGGTTAGAATTTCCTTTAGGTTGGGGCCCAGGTGGTTATTTGATCTACCTTCTGCATAATACGGGCATTCTGAAAGGATGTGCTTGACTGTTAGCGGAGTATCGTTACAGTGTTGGCACAGTGGCTGGGTGCTTCCAGACATGAGATAACCATGTGTGAGAGAAGTGTGTCCTATTCTTAATCTCCTGATTTTGATTTTATCTGCTCTGCTCAGTGCAGGCAACGTGAGGGGCTTTACTGATGGATGGATGGTTTGTAGTTTGGTTCCTGAGCTGCTCCAGACTGCCTGCCATTTAGTACAGATAATATTTCTCAGAGAGGTTTTGATGTCTCTAGGAATCTGTAAGGGAATCGCCTCCAGATCGAGTGATATAGCAGATTCTTTAGCTACTCTATCAGCTGTTTCATTGCCTCCAATGCCTGTGTGTGATGGAATCCAAATAATGGTGACTGACACACCTTCAGCAGCGAGATAGTGGAGGCTATGATGTATGCTCTGTACGATGGGGTGTTGGGAGTAGATGTTTTGGATGGATTTTATAGAGGCCAGAGAATCGGTGCAGATAGCAAACCTTTTTGAGTTTCCCATTTCAGATTTTAGGGCTTGGTCAATGGCATACAGCTCTCCCGTGTGGACACTACAATGAAAAGGGAGGCGGAACTTTGAGATTGTGTCATTTATGACTGCACATCCCACCGCTTGTTCGGATTTAGAGGCATCTGTGTAGAGAACCCTTTCAAAGTTTTCTGAGTTCAGAAGAAGGATGAAATCTTGAGCGATTATTGAGCTGGCAGTTTCATGTTTATCATGCTTGAGAAGTTCGAGGTTCATGAATGGAAGTGTTACTGTCCAAGGTGGAATTTTGGATGGTGCAATCACGTTAGACGATGATAAATCAATGTCTTCGCTAAGCGAGTGGACTATCTGGGGAAAAGGTGGTGGATGTATGGGGCGATGATCAGTGAGATCCCCATGATCATTTATAAGTTGGAATGCGGGATTCGTGGGATTTCCAGATACTTGAGATGCATACGACAAGGTGAGTTGTTGGCGTCGGAGTCGTAGTGGAAGTTCGCCAGTTTCACAGCAAAGGCTCAAAGCCGGGCTTGAGCGGAAAGCTCCAAGACTCAGTCTCATTGCAGTGTTGTGTATAGTCTCCAGGCATCGTATGTTCGACTTCGCAGCCGTTTGGTAAATCACACTACCATAGTCCAACCTAGAGCGAATAAGGCTTTGGTATACCCTGATCATCACGTCCTCGCTTGCTCCCCACGAATGGTGTGATAATGTTTTCAAAATATTCATTTTCTTCAGACATGAACCTCTTGTTTCTTGTATGTGGCGATTCCACGTTAATTTATTGTCAAATGTGAGGCCCAGAAATTTGAGGTGATTTACTATAGTTAGTGCTTTTCCATTGAGTGTAACGTAAGGATCTTCCATTGAGCTAGTTCGCCTGGTGAATTTAATAATTTTAGATTTGGACTCAGAGAATTTGATACCACTTCCATCAGCCCAGTTAGTTATCGAGTCTATTGCATCCTGCAATAGTAGACATGTTGTTTGCGTGTTTTTGCCGTGGCAGTAAATAAGGAGGTCATCCGCATACAAAGTGTAGCCTACGGGCAGTTTGACAGTGTCGCAGATATCGTTGATGGCCAGCAGAAATAACGTTGGACTTAAGACTGAACCCTGGGGAACCCCGTTCACTGCACTATATTTCTCGGATATGACCCCATTTGTCACAACTTGGAAGGTTCTATCTGAGATGAAGTTATGTATAAAGGAGAACATATTCCCTGTTACATTGTTTGCCTCCAGTCTACTCAGTATAGTGGATTTCCAGAGAGTATCAAAAGCACTGTCTATGTCGAGCGTTATAGCAATTAAGTCTTGCTTGTTTGTCATAGCGGTTGCAATATGTGTTTGTAGAATCATAAGATTATCTATTGTACTTCTCTGTGATCTGAAACCCGATTGAAATTTGTTGAAAATGTTGTTCCTTTCTAGAAACCAATGCAAGCGTCGATTCACCATTTTCTCCAGTAGTTTACATGTAGTGCAGGTTAGCGATATAGGTCTGAATGAATTAGGTGTCGGTATGGTAGAATCATCCTTTTTTATGGGCAAGATGAAAGAGGTTTTCCATTGGGAGGGAAATTCTTGGTTTGTCCAGATTCGATTAAATATGGAAAGTATTTTAGGTAGACTATCGGTATGAATCTTTTTTAGGAAGATGAAAGGGATATCGTCTGGACCTGCGGCTGAGTTTTTTGATGTTTTTAGAGCATGTGAGAGTTCTTCTTGGGTGAAAGGTAGATTAAGTGGATCGTTGCTAAGAGTTGCTTCAGATTGATTCCTTGGGGCATTTGGTGTTGAATTAGGTGCAAATCTGTTCAATGTTTTTGATTGAAAATGTTTGGCAAGAATGTTTGCGATATTGGAATTGTTAACTTCAATTTTGTCATTGCATTTAACGGCAGATATTGAATATGCTGTATTAAGTCCTTGCATGTGCTTGATTTTTTTCCAAACTAATTTTGAGGGGGTGTCCGCTGTCATGGTACTAACATAATTATGCCAGGAATTCTTTTTACTGTTTTTTAGTATCCTTTTGCAGATTG
This sequence comes from Adalia decempunctata, assembly GCA_951802165.1. NCBI lineage: Eukaryota > Metazoa > Arthropoda > Insecta > Coleoptera > Coccinellidae > Adalia > Adalia decempunctata. The sequence goes on along the minus strand of OX637696.1, from coordinate 21,531,554 downwards.
CTTTCATCTTTTTGAAATTCACTAGATCTTCAGTTGTGCGCGTTCTACGATATTTATTCAGTGCTGTCTTGCATTCTTTAACTGCTTTGTCGCATTCATTGTTCCACCACGGTACAATCCTCTTATTACAGTTGATTTCGTACTTTCCAACATGCTTTTCCGCTGAATGTATCATAGCTTCTGTGAACTGTCGAAATGCTAAATCGATATCGTCTGAAAAATCGATTGATTTGATTTGGTGGTGGAGATCTGTACTGTAGCTCTCCCAATCTGCCTGTTTTAGTCGCCATTTGCGGATGGGTTTGGGTGTAGCGTGTTGCTGGTTGTCAGTTATGAGAATAGGAAAGTGGTCGCTGTCATACAAGCTATCTAGCGTGTGCCACGATATCATTGGTCCTGTGCGCGGATCGCACAGGCTTATGTCAATACTCGAAAATGAGGGTGAGTTGGACATGTTAAAGTAGGTTTTACTTCCTGTGTTCAGTAAAAAGATGTTTAGGTCATTTATAATGTTCTCTATAATCTTCCCTCTTCCAAAACTTGAGTTTGAGCCCCACATCGTTCCATGAGCATTAAAATCTCCCACAATTAAGAATGGACTGGGCAGTTGATTTATAAGATTTTGGATTTCCTTCTGTGTCAAGTTGTAATTGGGTGGTATGTATATACTACAGAAGACTATTTTGTGTGGACACCATGCTGTAACGGCAACGGCCTCCAAGTTTGTGTTGAGGGAAAACTCCTCGGAATACATGTCTTTTGTGACAAAAATTGAGGTTCCGCCACTTGCCCGTGTGTGCGTATTCCTGATGAAGTGATATCCAACGAAGTTTTTCAAATATCCAGTGTGGGAAGTCTTAAAATTTGTCTCTTGCAGACACAGTATGTCTGGAACATTTTCTGACAAGAGTTGATGTAAGCGTTCTAGTCTTGGGAAGAAACCATTACAGTTCCACTGGATCAGCTTGAACATCTTCTGGTGAACAAGTGGTTGATTTCTGGGACATTTGAGATGTTTCTGATAGGTTGTCTTCATCACTTGAGTCAGCTGATGATTGGATAGAGGGGAGACTGGAGATACTCATGGAATCAGATTTATCATTTATCCATTGTGCTTTGATCTTTTTTGATAATCGGGTTAATCTATTTTTCATAGCTCTCTCAGTAAGACTGGGGTATATCAAATAAATATTTTCTAAGAGTGTTTTTATGTTATCTGTATATTTGAGAGCTTCTACGTAGGGGTTTTGACTGCTGTAAGTGTTTTCGAGGAAGGAGTAAAATTTGTCGATTGAAATGATAAATTCATTTCTTTTCTGAGCATATATTTCGGCTATGTTGTTTCTGGTTTCTTCTGAGAGTCCATATTCGGCTGTTAAGGATTGTGCTACTTTGATTTTCTTGTTTTTCACTTTTTTAGAGGGATGGCTAGATGTGGAGGACATACTAGGAGGAGGCATAATTTTCGCATCTTTGGTACCAGTGTTTGCTATAAAATCTCTGTCGAAATTTTCCATTTCTGCCCGACCTCTTTTGTGAACGGTTACAACTGCTTCGGTACCAGTTGGCTGTATATGGGGAGATTGAATTGTTTCTATGGGTACTGTTGCCTTGCTTGTCGATGTTTCTAGTACTGATTGATTAATCAGTGGTGCGCCATTTGGACTAGGACATGAAGAAGCTATGTGTCCAGTTTGTTTGCATAGAAAACATTCCATTTTGTCGGTCGACAAAAAGATACGATGGTCGTTATCATCATAAGGAATAAGAACAGACGTCTGGACTTCGAAATTTTCTGTTGGTGGGTTGATGTATACTTGGCGTCGGAAACTTAATATATGGCTGTATTCGTCCCCTTGAATGCCTGCTCTCAGAGATGAAATGGGAGATGCTAGTTTAAGACCAAGATTCATCAGTGCCTTTTCAATGTAGTCATTTGGTATTGAGGGAGACACGTTTGATATAACTATCCTCTTCGTTGGTGAAATCAATCGACGAATGGCATGTTCGGTTTCTCCTTTTTTGATCGTGGGGTGTGTGGTGATAACTTGGTCAACGAGGCTGGAGTTGCACAAGTAAATGCATATCCGGTTGTTTGAAATTCGGGAGATATGCGTGATATTCTTTGGGCCAACGATTCCGCCGATCGCCTGAACATAGTCAAACAATTTCAAGCCTTCTTCAGCGTGTACAATAATAGCCTGGTCTTTTTTCGGGAATGTAGGTTTTGGGAACGATTTCGCTGCTGTCAGATAAGATTTATTATTGACTGAAGTAGAGGATTTTCCTGTTTGTGTATTGGTATCTGTGTTTACTTTGTTAGATATCATAGTATTATCACTGCTCTTGTAGTCAAAAGTAGTGGTATTTTTGTACGTAATTGCCTCGTCTTCTTCCATGCCACCAGGCATACCGCCCCGCGTAATGTTGGTTGCCTACCTCGACAACGTGCGAGACAGGCCACCAGATCGCGGAGTGAAGTCGTTATCAGTAAGTAAATATAAACAATGGAAACAATTGCCGTATTAAGAATGGAAACAATTATTTAACCACATGGGTTGTTTTAGTTCATAATTAATTTTCCCGATGGTGGGTTACTAGTTTGTTGTAATTATATCAACACTTTCATAACCTGAACACAAAATTATCGCTCGATAGAACGTCCGAATCACACGCTCGTCAACTCGCGAATCTCTTATCAGTTTTGAACCTGGATGATCTCAGAAATAAATTGAATGATGTCGGCAAAAAACATTTGTTAATTAAAATCATGTTTTATTATTTATAACGTTAATCAGTTTGCTTCTCTCTCATATCGTATCACCTTTATCATTAATCACCCAAATTAATACAATAGTTGCTGAATTAATTATTATTGCACTCTGGTGGAGGTACATTTCATATCCTGATAATGAAGTATAATTGGCTTGCAATAGCAAATCAGTACAGATTATTTGTATTGGTTGCATTATTACGGATGGTCGAATATTCAGGTCAACCCAATTTTGCTCTGATTGAAACATAATTTTTTTCTGAATACAATCAATTTTCTGAAACGTCAAGCGTTTTGTTTTGCTATCATATGCGTACCCTTTTGACGAAATTTTCAACAACGTTATTGAATACATATTGTGGTATTTCATTGATACAGCATCCAATTTCTGCTTCCAAGACTCCAATGGTTTCAGGCTTGTTGGCATAAATTTGTGACAGAATTATAAAAGTATTAAATCGCAAGAGCGTGGAGACCAATTCTGGTCACCAAATCGGGAAAGGACACGACCAGGAGCAAGATCGTCAATTTTTCACGGACGGTATGAGAAATATAACATTCAAATCTTGCGATCCTATTAAAACCCCCTTCGAAAACCTTTTTATCGACACAACGGATGAATGCAAGAAACATGAGCAGTGGCGCACCCAGGATTTAGTTATGGGGGGGGGGGGCTGAACTGAACTGAAGAATTGTTCAACCAAAGCTAAAGCTACCCTAAACGAGTCCAAAAAACCAATATATGATAGGTCTAATCAAATCCATAACCGAGATAGAGGATGGTTTATGGTGTTCACCAAAAATTAAAATTTCGCATAACTTTTGAATCAACCAGTATGGTCGGTTGATATTTGGAACGTATGATCGACTTCCACATCGATTTACTATCGAATTTCCCAAAAATTCCAGATCCGTATTCGAAAAATATGGTACTTCTTCCAAGCTGAGATTCAACACCATGTATATTAAAAATTTGGTATTTGAAGAGACTAGAAAATTCTCAATGAGGTTCAGTAGATTTCATTGTCCCGCGCGTCATTTTGCCCAAAGAAAGCTTCAGGGCAAGATCCAATTGAATATTGGAATTCCACTAATTCTCAGAAAAATCGTACATTGTGATCAAGTTGAATTTTTTTGTCCCACTAATTGCACATTCGAATTTCATATTATTCTGAGGAATCATTTCAAGTTATTTCCGGAAAAATATTATTGATCGAGAAAAATTTATTTGAAGTCAACAAAAATGAATAAATTAATAAAGAAACATAAAAACTTAACTTGAATTACAGCAGGTGCTCGAAAGTACCACCATTTTGCTCAATACACATTCTTGCCCTCTTCAAAATATGTCTGATTCTTTTTTAATCATGTCTGGATTATTACGTATTTTATTGCAAGCGAATTCGATACGTTGCTTGAGAATCTCCTCACTTTCTATTTCAGATGAATATACTGAACATTTCAAATAACCCCAAATGAAATAATCAACAGGATTGAAATCTGGTGATCCAGTGGGCCGGGCATGCGGTCCACCTCTGCCAATCCACATGTTTCGAAAGTTCTGATCAAAAATTGCCTGATCATTACTCTGAAATGAGGTAGAGCTCCATCATGCTGAGAATACATTCCTGCAAAGTCTGTACGTATGGTTTGGCGTTTATAAAAATCGATTGATGGTCCAATCAATCGATGTCCTGCCAACACGGCTTACGGGTGATCACTGATCTTTCCTTATATTTCCTCCAAAATCATCTTCCTGTATTTCTCGAAAGTACGGACATTGCAAGAATGCATTTTCAGCAAGATGGAGCTCCACCCCATTTCAGAGTAATGGCCAGACTCAGACAACCGTCTTTTGTGTATTATATATTGGGTAAGTGAATATGGAATAATGAACTGAGAAAAATTAAAAATGTTGGTATCTTTGGGTTTTTGGGGGGGCTGCAGCCCCAAAGCCCCCCTTGGGTGTGCCACTGAACATGAGTGTGAACTTTCAAAAGAAGTGCGGTTGTTTAGAAATGCATCGAAATATCTTCATTTCATCCAACTTCAACACCCTGTATCACACAAGTGGGCAGACTTAGGACCCATGTTTGGAGGAAATTTGTTCTCATTTTCATTGATATGATCTATCGGGTGTTTTTTCAGAGTTATAGAATTTTGATTAGGGATATCTGTGATTTAACAGGAGGTAGAAGCCATGTTATTTCGACATTTCTGTCCAGTAAGCATTGACAAATTATCAGTAGTAATATCACAAGAGATTCCCGTGATAAATCTATCGATTTATTTTCAAACGAAAATGTGTTGCTTGGAAATATCACGAGTCCGTAGGACCAGGTGTGTTACCTTAAAGCTACTCATTTGAGGAATCCAACTCGGAGAAATCTGGGAAGGATTAGATCAGAACATTTTAAGATCACTCATTTTGAGTATGAACCGTCGTTGCCGAGCTGTAATTAACGCAAGGGGTGGAAATACCAAGTATTAAATCACTTATCAGCATTTCAGTATTTTGAAAATTGTTCATTTCTCTTCTTCCACATAAGATTTGGTGAAATCCTGAAATTTTCTTCCATTTAATGTGTCTTGTTTCGTTCAAAACCTTTCCGAGAGAACATAAAAAATAGGTTATAAAGTCAATGTAGAGTTAACTTTCATTAAAATTGAGATTTTCAGAATGTGCGTTAATTTTTTTGCGCAGTGTATATATATATATACATGTCTGATGTTATGAAAATCAATATAAAGTGAGATAATAGTTCGACCGAGGAAATTTTTGAATACAGGTTGTTCATGTTTTTGTATTTTTCCCAAAATAGAATACCTTTTTATGAATAAACCAACTTGAATATTTTGAAGATTAAAATCAATCCATAAATACAGTTTCGAATTAATCCCAAAAAATAATAATTATGTTCAGTGGTTCTCTCTGTAAAACAACCTGTATAGAAAATATGTTCTGTGCAATATTTTCTCGTCAAAATGCAATATCGAAGAGAACGTTTCAAAAATATGCCTTCCTAACGTCACAGTACAGAACAAGCCTAATTCATTAATTAAATTCATTTAAAGACAAGCTTTTATAATAACAACACTCATCAGCCGTTTTGAAGCAGCCATCTTAAATTCTTCAATTTTGTAGAATCGTAATCAAAATTGAAGGAATAAAAAAAAAATCAAAATTTCCGAACCAGTAAAACCCCACATACCAATTTTGAATTGAATAGAATCGGATCATAATTACAAAACTCGTCCACCATATTGTAGCCGCTATCTTGAATTTTCCAATACTGACAAAAGAATCATCATTGTCTAACCTAAAAAACCCCCAGATACTAATTTTGAATGGAATCGGATCATAATTACAAATCTCATCCGCCATTTTGGAGCCGCCATTTTGTTTTTTTCTATAACAAATATTTCATGATGCATTGTCACCAGAATTATGTACACCTACCAAATTTCAAATTTAAGTAGCAAGATTTGATTACAGAGAGACAGACAGGCAGAGAGATAGACAAAAAGACAGACACCGGGACAGGTGAAACTAAATAAAAGCTTGTTGAAAGTGAATTTTGGCAAAAAACTGCCGTCATACATTCGTGAATCAACCTGTAAATATAAATATTTTCAATCATACGAGTCCGCTAATTTCATAACATGTAGTTAACGTCAGCATGCAACAGAAATCCAATCTTACTTCTAATGAATAAAAAATAAATCAGAAAATCTGGGCAATTTTCAACTTCAACACTAGAAAACTAGCCATAGGATTGGGTTTGGCCCATGGACACTTTTGGTCATTGAGTCTGGTACAACAACATACCAAACTTTCGGAAAATTTGACCGGTCGCCACTTTACATAAAAGTGCGGGATCCTTTACGATTGCTAGTAATGCCAACGCAATAGTATATGTATAACATTACTAGCAAGGTAAGAGGGTTTTTACTGGCGATTGGAGGATATAACTGACGAGCCGCAGGCGAGTCAGTTACCTCCTTGAGCCAGTAAAACTCGTTACCTTGCGTGTATTGTTTTATATTTTATTTGTTTCTCATTTGTAAAAAGGTTAGATAAATCCCAAAAAAATCTCAATAATTTGTCGCAAATGACGTAAGCTATGGAAGCGTTGCCATGAACATGTCTGTTTATTTTTCTTTACATTTGTTTTGGCGGAAGCGAAAATGAATGTACCAAAAGAAATTATTGAGGCAGCCAGCAGTGTAGCTTCAAGTTTATTACCTGCAAAATCAGCTTCAAGGTACGAGCGAGAATACGACGACTTCAAAAAGTGGCAAAACAAAAATAGTGTGATTGGGGTAACTGAAGATGTTTTGTTGGTCTACTTGAATCAACTATCAGCTAGATTCAGCCCTAATACTTTATGGGCAAAATGGTCTATGCTGAAAAGCTGCTTGGAAATGAAAGAAAATGCCTCTGTTCGCAGGTTTGTTTTCCTTGAAAAATTTACCGAAAAATATGACGTTTAGTTGTCATTTGCAGATTTCAAAAGGTAATAGCGTTTCTGAAACGAAAAAATGAGCGTTATACGCCAAAAAAGACCAAGGCATTAAGTAAAGAAGAGGCTGAACAATTTCTTTTACATGCTCCTGATGACCAGTGGTTGCTGGCGAAAATTGTAACAATATTTGGGATTTTTGGATGTTGTCGATGTAACGAAATTCTCTCCTTAAACATGAATGATGTAGAAGATATGGGAAAATACGTTATTGTGACATTGCGGCAAACAAAATAATTAACAACAAGAAGATTCACCATAACCGATGATGGCTGCAGCTTCAAGCCCTGCATGTTATACAGAAAATATGTAAATCTTCGGCCTCCTGCAACAGAAAGCCTAAGATTTTTTTGACATACCGACATGGAAAGTGCATTTTCCTCAATGCTGGCCAGCACACTATTGGTGGTGTCCAAAAGCAAACAGCGAAATATTTAGGTTTAAAAGACCCAGAGTTATACACCGGCCACTCTTTTCGCAGAACTGGAGCCACTATGGTTGCGGATTCGGGTGGAGATATTTTAGCACTGAAGCGTGCAGGAGGGTGGAAGAGCACCGAAATTACGATGAGTTATGTCGATGATTCGGTCAACAAAAAAATCGAAATGTCTAGCAAATTATTTGGTAGTAAGGAGAGTACAAATGTTCTGCAGTCCTCGAGTTCAGCAGTTTCTGAGTCAACAGATGGTTCATCATCATCAGTATCAACTGTTTCATCATCAAAAATCTGTGTTACTGGAAATAACAATTGTACCATGGTTTTCAACATATATGAGGATACTACAAAATTTTCTAATGTAAATAATACTACTAACTTGTAAAAATTTTGCAAGTTAACTGTCAGTTTCACAAGTTAGTGACTTGATAAAATAAACTTTCTTGATTAATATTGTGTTTTTGGAAACTGACGTTTACAAATGAGAAACAAATAAAATTTATAAGACCAGACGACCGAGTTCGAAAACAAACTTGCATAAATGAATAAGTACAGTTCATTTTCCAAAACGAGTTAGTCGGAGCGAACGTTTGATCCAACCTCGCATTCTCTGGATTCCGTACATCACCAGATTGAATCAAATTCCCTTTCACTTCTCATCCGGCCAATAACGTCGCTCAGAACTTTCAGATATCACCTAAATCTTTCGGGGTTCTTGTAACGATGATGTCGTTTTCCGCTATGTGACTTCCATCAGAAACACCGGCGAAACAAAACGAGCACAAACATACGTTATTTTATTGCAGGAACGATGAAAGAGGGCTTTTTGCGCTGGAAAATTTTTCATTAAGCGATCCCAGTGCTCCAGATACGAAGGCGTTGTCTGGAAAGAAGCAGATTGCTTGATATAATAATGGACCGTGAACAGAATACCCAACAGGAGGTTCCTGAGAATTATTAGGTTACTTTTAAGTTGATTCGAAATCATAGTCGACTTTTTCGATTTCGATCCCGAACATCCTAAATTGTTCATAACGTGGGTCAACTCGCTGTATAATTAACCGGCGCATTCGCCAATTTGCAAACTAAGCTGCTGGGATACATTATCCAAGAAATATGTCGGACAAAATTGGATTTTACCATGGATTCCTATTCGCTGATTCTAACCTAGTTGGTTAGGACCATTCCCGGCTCAAATTCGAAAAAAAGATCAGACTTCAAGTAGAAAGAGCGTTCGAAAATATACAGGGTGGCCAAGAGATTAACGTCAAAAAGGAAAAAACAGGTCCCTCGTGTCATGGGCTATTCGAATCACCCCCATATATGTCAATATATTTTTCACGATTTTCGAGTTATGAATTTTTCAATGAACTTTGAGAATTTTCGACTTGACCATCTTATAAAAGATATTAAAAAAAAGTACAAGACTTCTCTGTGAAATTCTTTTTGTAACTTGATCTCCATGAATTGTACTTTTATACATGAAATAACCAGATTCGTAACTTTGATAAAAATTATGGAAATGTTGATCTCAAGTGAAAAAGTTACGTGAATTGGATTATGATCTGAATTTTCGAATCAAAATTAAAAATGTAAAAAGACTAATTCACGGTTTGTAGGTATGCTCAAAAACTGCGCTCAACAGTCAGCTTTTAGAATCATTGATAAAAAATGGTACTTAACACTCTACTTTTGCTAGAATTAGCCTTCAAAGTCATCGAGGTGGAAAAAATCAAAGAACTAGACATCTACTACAAAATTATTTTTTGCCATTTTAAGATATTTCTGATCAAGTTATGAAAATGCGTCTTCACTCGAACATTCGGTGTGAGCGACTGAAAATAAGAGAAGCCGAACGTGCCCTAAGAGAGAACGGGGCAGGTTTTATGCGATTGAAAGAAAATTTTCTAAGAATGTGTAGAATGTGTATTGAGGCTGGAGGTGGCCACTTTGAACACCTACTGTGAATTTTATAAATAAATTTCTTTTTATTTACATTATGATGTGTGATTTATTGCCATACCTTTATTTTCTTTTTTTATCTAGAATTTTTCTTGACCAACATCTAAAGCTAATTTTCAGCATTTTCTAACATGATCAGAAATATCTTAAAATGGCAAAAAATAATTTTGTAGTAAATGTCTAGTTTTTTGATTTTTTCCACCTCGATTTTTTCGAATGCTAATTCTAGCAAAAGTAGGGTGTTAAGTACCATGTTTTATCAATGATTCTAAAAGCTGACTGTTGAGCGCCGTTTTCAAGTATACTAAGAAACCGTGAATTAGCCTTTTTACATTTTTAATTTTGATTTAAAAATTCAGATCACAATCCAATTTACGTGACTTTTTCACTTGAGACCAACATTTCCATAATTTTTATCAAAGTTACGAATCTGGTTTTTTTATGTATAAAAGTACAATTCATGGAGATCAAGTTACAAAAAGAATTTCACAGAGAAGTCTAGTACTTTTTTTTTATATCTTTTTTAAGATGGTCAAGTCAAAAATTCTCAAAGTTCATAAAAAAATTCATAACTCGAAAACCGTGAAAAATAGCATAACATACATGGGGTGATTCGAATAGCCCATGACACGAGGGACCTGTTTTTTCCTTTTTGACGCCAATCTCTTTGCCACCCTGTATTAAACATACTAAGTTATTGAAAACAACAGGACCAGAGTGATTTTCAAGTTATATCGAATCTTTTTCTAGAGTGAAAAAACTTGAAATTGAAATAAAACATATTTTAATTAAGATTGAAGCCAATTGTTTTTTATTCGTAAGATAATTTTATGACATTCATGACTAGCTCTGGAGCTCATGTTACAGTGATTGGTGCTCGTTACAGATCGATGATCAATGATTATTTGTTTCAAAATTCGAATGGTGTCGACCCACTGGTGTTTTGATTCCAATAAGATGAAGCTACACCTCATGCTGTTGCAGTATCAATTGATTTATTGAATAAAGATTTGGCGGTGACATCATCTCGAGAAATGGTCCAATTAATCGGCCTCCAAGATTATGAGACATAACTCCAATGGATTATTTCCTTCGAGGATATGTCAAGCCATGGGTTCATGCTGATAAACCAGAAACAATATAATAGAAGGCCTGAAAAAGTGGTCCCAAATTGGTCTGGTCGAATGCGGTTCCTCAGAACTAGTCGTGGTGGACATATGCCGGAAATTATTTTTAAAACATAAATGTCATAAAATTATGTTTCAAATAAAAAGAATAGGCTTCAATCATAATTTAAATGCGTTTTATTCGAATTTTGAGTTCTATCACTCTAAAAAAAACACCTCATACTATTGCTATACTTTTTGAAATAAATCATTCCAATCGCCAGTGGTAATTATGAATTACACAATCTACATTGTAGAATTATGTCCAAATAAATGAAATTCATGCAAATTAAAACTTGATGCGTGAAGCCTTAATACACAATTTTTCATAAATTATCATAGTGAATACATATTCAAAGGTTATATATCAATTTATTGAAATTAAATTTTCAATTAATGCACTATATAGATGCATCGTTTCAACTGATGCGTTTATGCCACATCATGAAATTCACTGTCACTGAGGGCATATTTATTATCTATATATATATATATATATAAAAGAAAGATGTTGGTTACACCATTTATAACTAGAGATCGGATGGACTGTTTGTTATGAAACTTCATTTATGGAATCGTCTTCGGTCTGGTTATTATAAAATACAATAAAACTTCGAAAAAATTGAATTGAAAGTTTTACTTATGCATAAGGCCACTAGGTGTCGCTACCGTTGATGCGTAGTCGTACAGTGAATAGACAAGTCACTGTTCGTAGTCGTAGGTTGATATTACCGCTGTTAGATGGCGATATGTGATTCGCATAGAACTTATGGTAACATGGAAGTCTATTGCCAGATCAAAAAGCGGATAAACTTATCTCAAGTTGGTGGAACAGTGCATTTTTACCGAAAGATCAAGTATCTGATTTTGACGATCAGTTTCAAACGTGAGTTGACCATCTTCATCTTTTTTCTTTATTTTTGAAATGCTTTCGAATTTCTGTTTGGGTAATAGATATATTTGCGGAAATAACTGAATCCAAAATTGCCCATAATTAGTATTTGACATATTATATTCGTGTTTCTGTTCGCACAGAGACAGTATAGTAAGCGACGTAAGCGTCAATAATTTTGAAACGTTTGCTCATCGGGCTTTCACTTATGATATACAATAATGTTTCATGGGTTGCCTAATCTGATCTGGTCGAATGACCATCAATAAATTTGAATATGAGTTCAACATAATTCACAGTGTTGATAATTTTGCCGTGTCGATCGTACTATCGACATTTCAACATCTCGATTTGTCTTCTAACGAGCTTGATATCGTCAACTAAATTGAACAAATTGAAGAGAGATTGATAGTTCATATCCATGGAATAATGAGAATCGCGCTGCTCCACCAACTGATATGTTCACCCATTATTTTGAGCTTAGCAGCATAGCTAAGATGTCTAAAATAATGGTGTGACCACTGATTAGATTTTGAGAATATAAGAAAAGTTTTGTTTTTGCCACTCCAGGTTAACAAATGACTGATTTTTTTAATTCTGGTCGACGGGCTGTGTTGATAGTCGATGGTTCAATAAAGGAATAATTTTTGTTCATATTCTTGACATTTTGATTCATATAAGGGGAAAGGTATAATATGGATTATACTCCTGCTATTCACAGTCACATGAGGTACTGCAAAAAGAGAACTGTACAACAATTAAAAACAAAAAGTTATATGTTCAAGTTCAACAATTGGTTACCGCTTAAATAAAGAGAATTCTTTCCATTTGAATTACAAAATTATTAAACTTTTGTATATTTTAAACTTTAATTTTGCCTAATTTTTTTCCTGCTTGAAAAAAGCAATGGTAAGTTTATACAACTTTTAAGTATAATTCAGGCGGTACAAAGTTCGCCGGCCAGCTAGTTTCTGAATAAATTATTCATAATACCCAATTCCGCAATATTTGAGACTGCTCTAATATCAAGAGATCTTATTTTAGATAAAAGTTCCAATTTTCACAGTTGTCTGCTTTGGACAATGCCAACAATTTTTTTTTAAGGGAAACATTTCTGTAGAGATATATTTTCAATATTTCTGAGAATTCTCCTCTTTGAAGGAGTTTCAGTGATCATTTGATGATGTGGATTACGCTGGCTCTGCGTAGCAAGTGAACTCTCACTGATTCTTACAAAGCCTCAATATTTTCTGAAAGGAAATATTTAATGAAGATCTCTAAACTTGTACCATGCTTTGAAAATTGTTTTAATTCAAATATAAACAAAACAGACTAAACACAGTATAATTTGGAGAGACACAGTAAGTGACCATTTTTTCCAATATTGCAGTTTCAATAAAATATTTCTGAAGAACCAACTTCACTTTCTTCTGGCAATTTTGATGGGAACTACGTCATTATTCAATGCATGGGATATCGAATCACATAATGACTCTGGATTGAAATTATGATTGCAAATCTTTCAATAAGATTCCTCAACTTTCTTGCCAATTCTTCTATCTAAAATTTTAAAAACATTAATATGAAAATTTTTTGACAGTTTTAACAACAAATCCAATTTTATGATTTTGTATCATATGGAACCATTTCAGCCAATCATGTCAACATTACATCGAAAACTACATCCAATGCAATTTTCAATCCCATGATAACACGATAGAGTTTGATAAAATTATATAATAGTTCCATGGCAACATCATTCCAAACAAATTTCAAAATGTCACGTTTTGGTAATGTTAAAAATATAAATGAGTTTTTCAAAGAAAACATTCCCAGAAATACTTCCAATAGCCACAAATATATTCGAGGAATATTTATGGAATTTTGCTACGAACGATCATACGAATTGAATGAACGCAGAAGCTTGGAAGAATTGGCGTTTATACTCAAAGATTGGGCTGTCAATATGAGAAAAAAAGACGGAACAGAATTCAAACAAGCAACGGTAAAGACAATGTGGAATGTTTCGAGCAAACTCTTACAAAAAAAGTATTATAAGGACTACAACATTATGATTGACCCGTTTAATAATATAATATTTAAACCAGCCCGAGATGCCCGCGGTGCGATCAGAAAAAAATTGCAAGCAGACCCAAGTAAACGTAAATCCAGTCCAGTTTCGTTAAATTTGTCTCAAGTTAACAGAATAATATTGCTATGGGATGAAAATACTCCTGAAGGTCTTATGCCTAAATTTTATCATATTGCTGCAGTAGAACTACCGCGGCGAGGAGAAGAGGCAGTTGCTTGTTTGGTGAATTTTTTTCAAATCGAGAAGAATAACGATGGTTCTCCAACAAATCGCATTGAATACAATCCGGTATTCAGTAAAACGTGCCAAGGTGGTTCTAAAAGCTGTACAAGTAGTAAATGGTTGGTTTCCAATAGTGAGAGACAAAGCTGCCCTGTACGTCTTTTTCATAAACTAATATCAAAACGAGGCGAAAATATTACCTCACCATGACTATTCTTGAAACCAAATCGATATTGGAAAGATGAAACTGACAAATGGTACGATAATGTACCTGTTGGAAGGAATACCATAAATAAATGGACTAAATATGCTGCCGAAGCAATTGGCTTGAATGTCAAAGACAAAAAGATAACGAATCATTCAAATAGATCAACAGCTGTCAGTCAATTAGCAAAAAGTCGTGTAGAGGAACAACAATTGCTGAAGATTACTGGTCATAGCAATCAAAATTCTATCAAACCATACCTAAACCTCGATCAAGAACACCACAACAAGATTATAAATATTATGCGTGGAAATAGATCTTCTATACAAGAGAACAGCAACGAATCTAATGTTGAGTTGAATTTCACGAATTGCACTTTCACTAATTGTACTTTCAATAAATGAATAAATGTTTTGTTGTGTTGAGTTATACATTTTTTCTGTCAAAAAATTTTCTGCCGAATATTCCTCGGACATTGATAAATGCCTCATAATTTTATAACCAATATCTCAAGCTCGTTGCTTGGTAACAACCCTCAACCTTCGGCTTCGGACTGTTACCAATGAACGAGCTTTCGATGGTCATAAAATTATCTCGTCTATTATCAAGGTCCTAGGAATATTACTACTGATAATGTTTACATATTTCAAATATCTTACTTTTCAATATTCCTGGAAAAGCAACACATTTTCACCACCTTCAAATCATCAGATCCTTATAGAATTTGAAAACTTAGAAAAATTATGTTGTGATCATGACAACAGCTGCCATATGCATTTGCAAAGAGTAGTTTCCTACCCTCTGATGGGCTTGGAAATTAACGCCATTGAAGTAGTGCCTCAGATCTGTTTTAAACAAGCATGAACTCATATGAATTTCTTTGAAAAGACAGAGATGGCTCAATTTGCCTAAAATGTACCAAATTTCAGTAACTAGTTGATCGTACCGTTTGTCTCTGATACAGCCTTTACAATTATTTTCTTTTTATTAATATGGCTTATGCTGAGCTAGTATCAGCTTGAGTTAGGACGATGTTGATGAAAATCAGTTAATTCACTTTCTGTGAAGAGGACCTAAAACCGGTATTTGATTTCGTTAGTGACAATTCCATACCCTAAATATCGTTGACAACTACTTTTATAGATCTCATATTCTTTCAGGTGATCACCCCGTATAGATCCCTGATTCTGTGTGCTGAATCTCGTCGTGAGATGGAGGAATGGCTCGCAGCTTTCAGCACTGCATCGCAAACACAGGATCAAACAGATTTACTCTCTGGAAGACATCACTGGTAAATACAAATTATTGTTATTTTCGAGTTTTTTAAATATAGAAAGTATACGAAGAATAACGGGGGATTAAGAGATAAGGCACCACTCACTGTTCGTATGTTTAACACCTCACTAAATTATGGATGAAACGTAGTTTTGGTTATTCAATAGTAAAGCTGATTTTTTGTGATTAAATAAAGAAAAATATTAAAAGTCCTAGTAGGTACATAAACATAACTGAAAAAAAAAAATAAACTATACTAATCAATATACAGTATAATTCACTTATAATGAACTCGCACATAATGGAAACTCCCATGTAATGAATCAATTTCCAAGTCCCGAATTAAAACAGTGTAAAATCCTCGGACAAGATGGACTCGTTTATAATGAAACCTTGCATGTAGTGGACTGAAAATATTGAAAGAGTCTATTATAAGCAAGTTTTTGTGGAGATCCACTATCACAAAGGTTGGTGATGCAGTAGCAAACAACACGATTTGGACGATTTCAAATGTCAATAACAACATTGCCTCAAGGGAAGAATTATCTGACACAGACATTTGCAGAAGTCATTCGAAAAAACCTCTGCCCAAAGTAAACTAACACACTACCTTCCGAAAAACTAGTTCAGTATTGAGTATGTATAATTATTATCAGTGTTATTAACCAACATATCTATTCAGATTTATAAAAAGTACATATACATACTTATTTAGTAATAAAAGGCAGCTTTCAATGGTATTTTTTTTATCTCATGAAATGGACAAACGGTTATAACGAACAATATGTCTGGCTCCCCTCGAGTCCATTATAAGCGGAATGCAGTGTAATTCTGTGTGATGTATATCGTCTAAAGTCTTGCCCCCCTCCCCAATCAACTCTGAACTTTTTGGATGTAACATGACAATTTTTTGTATGTGGAATCTCCACTATCTCATCATTTAAATCAAAACAATAAACCAGCAAAAATTGTTTCTTTTTCGGGAGCATACGGTTATATTCGCATTTAATCAGTTTTCTGCATTTTCATAGCATTCATTCGACTTTGATAATGAATTATCACCCAATTCTCCTGGAGCCTAAGATGGTTACCAATTTCAAAGAGACGACAAGAAAGGTTAAACGATTCAGGACACTCATCTCGTTTTTCTGAACAAATTCTTCCTTCCTTCATTGTCTCTCACGTAACAATTTTTAGATTTAACATTGTGTGTTCCAAGTTAATCATCGCACCTCCCAAATATAATTTTTTCCTTACTCCTCCGGATCTGTATTGATTCAGTCCAAAGCAAATTCTTCCTAACTACCATGAAAATTATTCTTCCAGGTACGCAACTTCTCATGCCCGTCCCATATACTGCAACGTTTGCAGGGAGACATTAGGAGGCGTAACGAGTCATGGCCTTTCTTGTGAGCTTTGTAAATGCAAAGTTCACAAAAAGTGTGCTTCAAAAGCTTTGAATAATTGCAAATGGACCACTCTCGCATCTGTTGGCAAGGACATCATAGAAGACGAAGATGGGGTATGTATATTGACTGAGATAGCTATACAGGGTGTTCCAGGGTAGGCGTAACAAACTGACAGGGTAGATAGAAAAGCGTTTTCCAATAAGGAGTGTTATTTTGAAAAGTCCGCTATTTAGGTAGATGTCACCATTGCAGCTGTCATTTTTTGACATTTGATAAGTAGAAACTACGCCATTAATAAAAATGGAACGATACAAGTTTCATCAACACTTAAAATTCCGAAAGGACCCCGCACTTTTTGTATGTAAAGTGGCGACCGGTCAAATTTCCTGAAAGTTTGGTATGTTTGTTGCACCCGACTCAGTGACCAAAAGTGTCAATGGGACCAATCCTATGGCTAGTTTTCCAAATACAAATAAAGTTGAAAATTGCCCAGATTTTCGGCTGCAGCCCCAAAGCCCCCCCCCTTTGGGTGCGCCACTGACTATGACCAGTTTTCGAGATACAGGGCGTTGAAGTGGAGAATAACTTATTTCATCAGGTTTTTTTTTCAAATTGAAAAGCCGGATTGATTTTATGTTGCGCCCATGTGTTCAGTATGAGAACAGATCAGATGCACATGGAAAGGTTGTTCTAAAATATTTACTGTTACATGGTGATTCACGAATAAATCACAATAGCTTTTGTAAACACTCGATAATTCTACAGTTTCGTCACAGAGAAATTATTCCATGAAGTTAATACCTAGTCATTCACAATTATCAGTCTGAAATACTTCATTATAATTACTTTTCATACAGGGTAAAAATTTTTAAATATATAAATATACAGGGTGATTTAGAAATAATCACATACCAAAAAATACATTTCTTGCATGAGCAGATCATCCTCAATAAACATTTTTTTGCTGAAAAAAGTATATTGATAAAGTAATAACCGAGGTTTTGACTATAATAAGATTTAAACTTTTCAATATACCTAGTTATAACTCGCTCTGCACGAATATTGTGGACTGTGGAGTACGTACCTATGAAAATAGGTTCGTATTATACCTACACAAGAAGATGATTAATTGTCATATTTTTGGGGGTGATAGCGCAGTTAGTAAGGGCGCTCATGAAGATACTCAAAATTCACTAAAAAGTTCTCATTTCAATCAATTCAAAGCATAAGTATTTTTGGTATGGTTGGCTGTATGGCTCACCCTGTTCGAAAAGTAATCATAATGAAGTATTTCAGGCTGAAAATTGTGAACGACTAGGTATTAACTTCATGGAATAATTTCTCTGTGACGAAACTGTAGAATTATCGAGTGTTTGCAAAAGCTATTGTGATTTATTCGTGAATCTGTAACAGTAAATATTTCAGCTCAACCTTTCCATGCGCATCTGATCTGTACTCATACTGAACTCATGGGCGCAAAAATCAATCCGGCTTTTCAATTTGAAAAAAAACGATGAAATAAGTTATTCTCCACTCCAACGCCCTGTATCTCGAAAACTGGTCATAGTATCGGATTTAGAATTCATACTTCTGGAGATGTGGGAATCAATATATAGTGAGAAAATAGTTGCATTTGACCGAGGAAATTTTCGAATCATGTTTTTTGTACTTTTCCCAAAATAGAATACCTTTTTATGAATAAACCACCATAAATATTTTGGAGATTAGAGACACACATATGTTTGTGGTATTACTTTTCCCAAAAATCGATTAAACATACAGGGATTCGAATTAATCCTAAAAAAAATGATAATGTCCTGTGGTTCTCTGTGTGAATCACCCTGTACAAAAAATATGCACTGTGCAATTTTTTGTCGTCATAATACTAAATCCAAAGGAACATTTCAAAAATATGCCTTCCTGACGTCACAGTAGAAAAAGTGAATTTTGGCCTAAAACTACCGTCATATATTCGTGGATCACTCTGTAAATATAAATATTTTCAATCATGCATATCCACTAATTTCATTACTAGAACATGTAGTAAACGTGTGTATGCAACAGAAATCCAATCTAACTCTTAATAATTAAAAAATAAATCCGAAAATCTGGGCAATTCTCAACTTTAACACCCCGTATTTGGAAAACTAGCCATAGGATTGGGTTGGACTCATTGACACTTTTGGTCACTGAGTCGGGTACAACAACATACCAAACTTTCAGAAAACTCGACCGGTCGCCACTTTACATACAAAATGTGCGGGGTCCTTTCGGCAGAGACGGTTTGTAAAACTCGAACATTTTTGGGTCGTCGTGAACCACCTTGTCAGACCGCAATACAAAAATCGATGGAAAAATTTGTTGGGACAAGTTAGTGATGTGAAGAATAGAACCCGTGCACGTCCCTCAAGAACAGCGGAGGATATTGCTGCTGTAGCCGAAAATGTTGAAGAAAACCCAGGCAAATAAAAATTCAGATTATTCCAAGTATATAGGTTCCATAAAAATGCAGATATTGTAAAATTAAAATTGAACTCGAAAATATTTAACAGGTTTATTGAATGAATAGGTGCATAAGAATCATTTATTTCAGTGAAATCATAATCCCACTGTCGGAAGTCAATTTCCTGAAGAATCAGATTTTGCACTGTTCCAATTTTTACTCGAGACTTTTTGATCTGAGGGAGTGGGTTTGCGTGAATGATGAATTTCAATCATAGTTTAGAGAATTATAGACACAGGCAGAAGAAAATTCCTATTATTTCAAGCAGTTTTCCCAACTATATTTACTGCCCATATAAAAGCATGCTTATAAGCATATACATATAGCCTCATCCTGAGATGAGAACCATATAAGTTCTGCCGTTTCAGTTGGTTCTCATCTCAGGATAAAGGTGAATACAGACTATTCTGACGTGACGTGATTCCACGTCACGTCAGACGTGTACTGTGCTCCCATTGGCCTGATATGAACGTGAACACACAGAACAATGTGTTGCATTTTTATATCACTCACATTTTGACGTTCACGTTCATATTAGGCCAATAGGAGCACAGTACACGTCTGACGTGACGTGGAATCACGTCACGTCAGAATAGTCTGTATTCACCTTAAGGCTATATGTATCTGATGACGGCTAATAAGCCAGAAACCGGTAATGCATTGTCTTCCTGTGGTGGTGTCACCTGGTGGTGTACTTCGGAAACTGGATCTCTGCTAGTCCAATTCTCACATGTATTTTAGTTTGTTCCAACTTAGGGACATTATCCTCCTTTTTCATGACTTATAAATAACGTTTCCAGTGTCCTCGGATTATCCTGTAATTATCCCATGGCATATTCAAGCGACCCTATAATTTTACAAATGACGCACAAGGTAATAATATTTCATGGTTTAGTCGAATACACCATTAAAACCTCTAGTATGGACCCTTTTATGTCAAAATTTAATAGGTCCTGCCATTTATAAATTTATGTGAATTCATCATTATTCCCAGGCGTGGTTTTCGGTTGAAGTGCCTTTTTACCTGTTACCTCCCTTTCATTACATCGAATTTTATCAACTACGACTCCGTCGATATCCAATAAAGTGGTGAACTTCATTGAGTTTTTCATTTCGCCTCTAAATATTCCATCATTTTCATTACCACACTGTAGTAAAGGCTCCGTTTTCCAACCTCGAGCGATGGATTTTTCATTATCGATAGCGGAATAATGTGAGTTCACTGTGTTGACACAAGTTTAACGTCGAATATCTACGATAAACGGGGCTGAAATTGAAATTTTTCATGAACTTCCCTCTCTGAATTTTTCACCTGACTTTTGCCTTTCCGTGTATACTTTGGACGCTTTTGATGTGTTAGCTCCAGGTTGAAGTGGGAATAATCCACGAATTATCTTGTGTTTTTCCGTTTGACGTTATGAATTTCGTGAATAAGTATAAGTGGCCGTTATTAAACTTGAAGGGCATTAATTCTTCTATGCTCATATGAAACCATCGAGTATCCGGAAACACTTGTTCGTTCATTTTTAAATAAAAGGCTAATGAATTTTTTTTTTTTTTACTTAAAAATATGAACATGGAAATTTATTCCTTATTCACATCATGAATTGAACCTTTGGCAATTTCAGCTTTGTGAGACGAAGATTTTCTTTTCATAAAGGGTTTTCCAATAAGAGATGTTATTTTGACATTGAAAGAAAAATGCTATTTTTTTTTTAAACAAATGAACGGAGGTTCATTTCATTATAAACAGAAAGGTATGCCGTTAATAATGGAAAATGTAGGCTGAAGACCACCTCGACCACCACTACACGATCATATCCTTTTCATGAAATTTTCCATTACCAAATCGCAAAGTGTCCTATGTCCTCGATAACCTCACGAATTCCATCTTTGAGGTCTTGAATCGATGCTGGGCTCTTGGCGAAGACCTTCTCTTTCCCCAAAGGAAAAAGTCGCAAGGTGTTAAATCACAAGATCTCGGTGGCCGATTGTGAACTCTCTTCGAGAGATAACACGGTCCGGATACTTTTCCCGTAAAAAATAAATGGCTTCGACTTATTTGGCACGTAGCGCCGTCTTGTGAAAGTAAACGTCCAGGTGAATACCATCCAATTCCGGCCATAAAAATTATTAATCATCTCCATAAACTGCTCCAAACAGTCACAGTTTGTGGACAATTTTGATTGTTAACGAAGTCACCGAGATGGAAATACTTTCATGCATTTCAAGGACCCAATCAGCAAAGATACGATGTTGTTGATGACCGGCCTGCTTGAGTTCTTGTGTTAACTGAACTTTATAATCCTTAAGATCCAAATATTTATGCAAAATACGGTGTAATGACGTTTGTGGAATATGCCTCATTCCTAAGAACGACAAGGAATGAACTAACCTGGGGTTTCTTCAACACTTTCGGCTTCATCAGAAATATTCTCTGCTGTTCTTGAGCAACTTGCACGGGTTTTATTCTTCACATCACTAACTTGTCCCAACCGCTCAAATTTTTCCACCAGTTTCCGTATCGCGGTTCGACAAGGTGCTTTACGACGACCCAAAAATGTTCGAGATTTACGAACCGTCTATGCCAAATTTTCACCATTTTTATAGCGAATTTTAATGATTTCAATGCGTTGTTGAAGCATTTAGGAAATAGGAAGACTCGTGTAGCCTTTAAGCAAGGACAAAAGGCTTCCTTCTACATCCAATTTGAAAGGCAGTTAATTCTACCTTTTTTATAATATCTCGTCCTCAGGCAATAACTGTTGAGTTATAATAGACCTAGACATTCAGTGCGTTTTCAAACTTGGCTTCTCGAGCCAATGACTTCCTAATGAATCTACTACACCTTTCACAGTTGTAATTCAGAAATTCAAAGTTGAATTTCAGAAAAGAGAACATGTATTTCAGAATAGCAATATGTAATTCAGAAAACAGAAATTGAATTTCAGAATAGTTAATTCAATTTCAGAAAAACGAAATTGAAATTCAGATTACGAAGTTGTAATTCAGAAAAACAAAGTTGTAATTCAGAATAGTGAATTGAAATTCAGAATTGGCAAATTCAATTTCAGAAAAGGAAAATTGTATTTCAGAAGTTATCAATTCAAGTTCAGAAAATGTAATATGTAATTTGAGGAGTATCGAGCTCGGTATCAAGTGATGCAACACAGGAATCTATGACAATGTGGCATCGAACTTGTCTTAAGTATTTGGTATTTTCAAATTTGTTTTTGCCTTATTTCGTTTTTGACTGTATATACCTTTATGTTATTCTTGGAAATAAAGTTATTATTATTATCTTTCTTGCTTGTATGAAGGTATCTACGTACTTTGAGAGTCGAAAATGACCTCAAGAATCATCATTTATATTTTTCGCCACCCATTTTAAATGAAATCATGTCTCCATTTGAATAACATACATAATATTAGAGAAAGTGGTTTGGGTACCAAGCAATCGATTTACAATTTCTTTTTTCTGAATCACAATTACGTTTTTCTGAATTAAAATTTCCCATTTCTGAATTTCAATTCACCAATTCTGAATTACAATTACTATTTTCTGAAATTCAAATGACCGTTTCTGAATTACATGTCACTATTCTGAAATTCAAATTACCGTTTCTGAATATCAACTTACTATTCTGAATTACAATTTCCATTTTCTGAAATGCAATTTGCTTTTCTGAATTACATTTTGCGTTTTCTGAATTACAATTGGAAAAGGTGTAGTATGTAATTGCAAACTTTGAGACGTGTTCAAACTCGATGAGTTTATCCATGGCCATATTTGAATATATGATATTTTCTATTTGTACTTGCTTTCCCAGTAGGCTTTATTTCCTGTGTTACAAAATTATATACTAGATATTGATACTAGATATTGTATCGTTCTGGTTTAAGCCATCGGAAGTTATGTTCTTCATATTTTTTTCAAAGTTCCATTATAGAGTTATCATAATGAAAGCTTAACCCTTACAGAATATCACGATGCCCCACCAATGGATGGAGGGTAACTTACCAGTTTCTGCCAAATGTCAAATATGTGATAAAACGTGTGGATCAGTCTTAAGGTAAGGAACTTTTCGATTTTTGAATAAGTAGAAGTCAGACGAACTAAAATACTGCAATAATAACCATAAATAATTTTTTGGTTAAATTCAGCCGGCATACTCATGATTGTAAGCCATATATTCGCGAAGCATTCGAAGACACGTATTTTGGTGAAAAAACTATCGAGAAAATGGTATTAGTTTCGGAGATATGAACTTTAAACGAAAAATTTAAAAAATAAAGAACACAAAATGATTTTTTTTGTAAACTCCCGACGGATTCCTCAGATCTTTTTCAGGTGAATCTATATCAGGTGTTCAATAGCTAAAAAAAAAAGAACCTCTGAAGATATATAAATATTCATTATTGCATGGTTCAAATTAAAAAGAGAATGAGCTCTGGAGATTGATGATTACTTCGAACTTAAGATTCTAATTATCATCTATATATACAATAAAAGAAAGATGTTGGTTACACCATTTATAACTCGAGATCGGATGGACTGTTTGTTATGATCATATATTATGGATTCGTCTACGGTCTGGTGAAATTCTGAAAAAATCGATGAAAATTTAACTTGTACAGGAAATGCTTTTCCTTCTGTTGAGTAAGGCTACTAGGTGTCGCTACAGTTACAGTTACGCTACAGCTTATTTGTAGCTACTTTATTCGATATTCTCCCCGTTAGACGGCGATGTAAACATGTAGTGTGTAATTTGGGTTGCCTCCAACTCTGCGCTGTTGGCCAAAGCCGAAATGTCTTAGCGTAGGATTACAGATCTCTAAAATGATCAGATTTCGTTGAGATATGACTGATATGAGAGAAGTTTCTTTCTTACCACTTCAGGTGGCGCTATTCGCACATTATGACTGATTATTATTAGTTATTTTCACAGCTTTATTTATTAAAAATAACCTAATCGTGAAGGTACCACATATATTGACATCAATTACTGTATAATTTGCATATAATTATATCACAGTGAATTTTTATCGAAATTTCGAGTAAATCGGATTTTGGCTATCCGTTTCAATCGTGAGTTGTCCAGTATTCTCATCTTTTCTCATGATTTTTGAAATGTTTTTGAATTTCTGTTTGGGTAATAAATATATTTGATGAAATAACTGAATCCAAAATTGCCATAATTAGTAATTGACATATTATTTTTGTGTTTCTGTTCTTTGTGACAGCTCATATCCATGGAAACATGGAAATCTCGCTGCTCCACCAACTGAGATGTTTACCAATTATTTTAAGCTGAGCACCAAAAGGCTAAGATATTTATGGTGTGAGCACTTATTAGATTTTGATTAGCCAACATTGATAATACATATTAAAAAAGTTTCGTTTTTTCCACTTCAGAAGGCGCTACTCACAAAATAAGTTCTAATTTTTATTAGTTATTTGAAAAATTTGAATTCATTCTGGTGTACGAGTTGTGTTAATAGTCGATAGTTCTTTCAAGCAATAATTTGTGTTCATATTCTTGACATTTTGATTCATATTAGTTCTGAGGAAAGGTATAATATGGCTTATACCGCCATTAAAAGTCACAAAGCAGAGTTAAATTTTTAGTGAGAATTGCGTCAACTGGAAATTCAAAAATTGCGAGAAATGTAGAGGGTATGCATATTCCGAAAGAAAATAGACAAGAAAATAGATATCGAGGATGAAAATATGTTCCTTGAATATTTTGAGATCAATTCTTAAATTTGAATTGGAGTGCAAAACGATATTCAGGAATAGAAGTAAACGGAATGAAGCGATTCAAACATTTCACATGAAATTATAAGCTTATGATCGAGAGTATTCAAATCAAGTAATGAATGAAATATGATTCACGACATATTACGATGTGTCAGAGAGAGACTGAATTAGTAAATTATTTTCATTCTCAGTATTGCTGCACAAGCGCAGATCTGGATTCTTACCAAAGCCCAGCTTCAATATTCATTGGTTCATTGCCTATATTGGAATTATGAAATAACACGTATGACATTGCGGCGCCGCCGCGAAACAATTCTAATATTTTCGATTTGGTCGATGTCAATGCATTCAAAAATTGACAAGTGCATACCCAATGTTTTTAGACATCTTAAGCAAGGCTCATATCGTTTCATTATAATGTGAATTCTATAGTAAATTCAGTTGCCTGCAACTCTGTGCAGTGGGCCAGAACAAAACGTCTTAGCGTATTTGTATTCTGTGAAGTGAAGTTAAAGTACCATAACCACAGACAATTCGAATTTTCAGCGTTGTATTGGCAAAACTAAAGTGGTTTATAAACTGCGTTCGTTATTACCAATCCGGAGAGAAAACGAACACAGAACATCTAATAAATACGGATCTCTCTGTCTCCTCTCTTTCAGCCAGAGAGAGAGAGAGAGATCCGAATTATTGGATCTTCTGTGTCCGATCCGTCTCCGGATTGGTAATAACGAACGCAATTATACAGTGATCGAGTCACAGAACGCATATATAATCGAGTGATCAGAGGTAATTCATCATTGAAACTATTTCTCAACCATATAATTCGATCGTGATTTATATTTGCATTCGTGGTGTCGTTCATGAAAAGATAGGTACTGCAATGAGAGAACTGTAAAGCATTTAAAACAAAAAGGTAGATGTTCAACAATCAGATAACGCTTGAATAAAGATAATTCTTTTCGTGCGAATAACAATGGTACTAAAATTTTGTATATTTTGCCTAATATATCTCCTGCTTGAATAATAGCAATGATGAGTTTATACAACTTTAACGGTAGGTTTCACAAAGAGTAATCACCGGCGATCGGAGCTTCGTCTAGCATCAACTCGATTTGACAATTCAAAAATCAGAGAACCAAGCCGTTGATCTCCGATCGCCGGTGATTACGATTTGTGAAATTCACCGTAAGCATCATTTAGGCGTAACAAAGTTCGCCGGGCCAGCTAGTTATCAATATTCAGGAAAAAAGCTGTGGCTCAACTGCTGCATGAAATATGGAAAAAAACTATTTTTGAACGCTTTCAATCAGCAAGTTGGCAGCAGAAATCGTCCACGTTAGGAAAAATCATTACTTCATTGATCAACAGTCTCTGATAATCAAGTTGCATCAATTCAATACCAAAATTTTCCAGCATCGTGAAGGCGAATGCTGATAGTTTGGCCGAATAATTGCCTTAAGCCTGCTCGAAGTTCCGAAGCCAATTTAATTCACCAAGGTGCACTAATTAAAACGAAACATTTTCATCTGATTTTTGCGCTAGCTTTGTTTGATGCAATTCCGTCCTTTCATTTCCTACATTTTCAATATTTTCCTGCCATGATGAAAACCAATAATTTCTGGCATCCTATTCTGGATATTGCAATCCTGAATGTTTCTATTTTTGCGCTCGTTCTTGTGGATTAATGCGTCAATATTTCGTCCAAATTTCGGTGTTGACGAACTTGTGGTCAAATTCAGTTATGTCAGTCTGGCGGGCAGCAGGAACGTTAGCTTCAGAAGAGTTTGAATTCCAAATGTTGTCATTCGTCAATGGGCCAATTCAGCCCAATGGTTTCGGATATATGTATCGGTTTTTTCAGATTGATAAAATTTTCGATAGGGATAACTGTGGTTTGACAGAAGGTAGAAGCTATGTTGTTTTGGCATTTCTGTTCAGTAAGCATTGACAAATTATCATGGGAAGACTCACGCCGCAACAGCGTTTACAAACTGTTGAAATTTATTTTCAAAATCAGTGTTCTATTCGCCAAACTTATTGAGCACTTCGTGAAATTTATGGTTTACATAATCGTCCATCAGAGCAGCTTTGTCGTCGAACTATCGATAGATTTCGGACAACATTTTCTCTACTCGATGCAACAACAACAACAAGATACAGAATAAAATATCGCTGCTGTAAGTGATAGTGTTAATGAAGATCCAGATTTGTCTATTCGTCGACGTTCACAACAAGTTGGACTCTGTCCATCCACAACATGAAAATTTTTGCGTAAAGATCTTGGTCTACACCCATTCAAGATCCAACTGGTTCAAGAACTAATGCCACTTGAACATAATGAGCCTCGTTTGTTTGCTGATTAGGCCCAACGACAGCTTGAAGTTGATCCACTTTTTTATCGAAAAATTGTGATCAGTGATGAAGCTTATTTTTGGTTGAACGGCTACGTAAACAAGCAAAATTGCCGTTTATGGAGTGAAAACAATCCTCAAGACGTTCTTAAGGTTCTATGGCATGCTGAAAATGCACTGTATGGTGTGCTTTATACGCTGGAGGCATCATCGGTTCATATCTATATAACGATGCTGAAGCTAGTGTTACAGTGAATGATGCTCGTTACAGATCGATGATCAATGATTATTTGCTTAAATATTTGAATGGTATCGACCCAGAGGAGTGTTATGGTTCCAACAAGATGGTGCTACTGTAATTGATTTATTGAAAGAAAGATTTGGCGATAACATTTTTTCGAGAAAAAATCCAAATAATTGGCCTCCAAGATCATGCGACATAACACCAATAGATTATTTCCTTTCGGGTTATGTCAAAGTCATTGTTTTATCCTGATAAACCAGAAAATAGACGCTTTGGATATCAACATAACTTGTGTTATTGCTTAAATAAGGCCTGAATTACTCGAAAAAGTGGACCAAAATTGGTCTGGTCGAATGCGGTTGCTCAGAGCTAGTCGTGGTGGATATAGGCCGGAAATTATTTTTTTCGGCAACCGTCCGGGAAGTACCCACTTCCCGGACGCTTTTTCTTTGAGAAAATAGCATTTCCCGGCCTAGGCCGGAAAGTACGTACTTCCCGGCCTAGGCCGGAAAAATAAGTCGTTGTTGTCATTGTTATGATCATCACAATAGCAACGAAATAACGGATGACAGTTCTGTTCTGTGTTCTGTTTAATTCAAATATGAATCAAAATCAATAAAGAGATGTGTCATCTCATTGATTTGTAATTCTTCACGGTTGCCGAAAAAATATTGTACGCAACACGCCCGGAAATAGTTTTTTTGGACTCACAGACTTCCAGGACTCGCCTCCGGCTCGTCCTAGAATCTTGTCTATTCGTCCAAAAAAACCCTATTTTCCGGACTTGTTACGTAAATTACTATTTTCAGCAACCGTCCGGGATATACCCACTTCCCGGACGCTTTTTGTTTGAGAAAGTAGGAAAACATCACGTCGCTGTTGTCATTGTTATGATCATCACAATAGCAACGAAAAGCGGATGACAGTTCTGTTCTGTTTAATCCGAATAAGAATCAAACTGTATAAAAAAGAGATGTGTCGTCTCATTGATTTGTAATTCTTCACGGTTGCCGAAAAAATATTGTACGCAACACGCCCGAAAATAGTTTTTTTGGAATCACAGACTTCCAGGACTCGCCTCCGGCTCGTCCTAGAATTTCGTCCAAAAAAACCCTATTTTCCGGACTTGTTACGTAAATAACTATTAAAACATAAATCTCATAAAATTATCTTTCAAACAAAAAAAAATGGCTTCAGTCTCAATTTGAATGTGTTTTATTTCAATTTAAAGTTCGGTCACTCTTGAATTTCAGTAATAAGCTGTATACCAACAATGTACTTTCAAGTGTATTCCTAATTCCGTGCAAAAATATCATGTTCTCCGGAGCTGATCCAATATCCAATTCGACATTTTTACGACCTGTATATTCCTATCCAGCCGTTATAGCGAAACTGAAGCCTTTTTCCTCCTACCCATTTCCGTAAAAACTGCGAGTATTGATTAAATTTACTAGTTTATAGTGAATTGGGACGTAAACGAAGGAGTAGTCGAATTCTTTTATTGTATTCGAGAAATATGGGCTGATGATACAATGGAATATATCGATTGTGATGCATCGAAATTTCGAGGAACCCACTTAAAATTGTATGAAAAGAACTTTGAGGACGTAGGTTCATTCTTTTGGAAAGCATTTCGTCATAACCTTAAATATCAGATTTCATTGATTAAAACAACTCTGATCTAATTTTGATCAAGCTTTGGAATAGTTGAAAGTGGACAGACTGAATGAAAATGAATTTCGCAGATGTGAATTTCCACTATTGAATCATTCGATTAATAAAATCCAAACTGAATGCTTCATTTACCTTAGATACGTGTCAGTTCCTGAATATCTCGGAAATAGTGTATTATTTACACATGGTTGATCCAATCCTCTTTTTTTGCTTCAAGGAGTATAAGCATAATGCGATAAAGAAATGAGGTCCCTTTTGAAATAAGGAAATTTTTATGAAAATACGAAATGAAATTTAGTGTGGTTTTGTGAACTCCCTGAAGTAATTTTTGGTCATAACTGAAAGGAAAACGTAAAATATAGATTCAATGACATTTACGGAAAATTTCATCCTTCAAACGCTAAAGGAAGTAGCTATGAACATGTTTCTGATCTCGAATAGAGAATATTTGCTCTAACAATTCTGGAACGCTAGGAAATATCAGTCATATGAATATTTGATGGATTCAGTCTTTACTTGATGGAAATTCATGTTCAATAACAGGTAAATAAAATTCAATTTCCACATTGTTTGTGGAAATTGAATTTTATTTACCTGTTATCAGTCATATGATTCGAAATTCGATGGGAATCCGAAAATGTGATAATTTATCGAGCATATTGAACAATATACTACTATTCAACGAGCAGTATCAAGTGTGTTATGACCATCACCGCGAATTGAATACTATACTTTATCTGCATCTTCAAAATTGACAAAATGGTAAAATGCAATCTCTGTGGTCTAGAATCAAATCGTAGAAAACGTCAAAAATTCACCTTTTCCAAATGTAATTCTTGGATATTCAGACCCAAGAAAATGTAGAAATGGATTGCGAGAACGTTACCTTAATGTCTGAAATAGAGTTCTCGATCGATTCTACTTTTTTATTCATTTCGTAAGCAATTTAATTTTTCCTATTTGTATTAGAGCATTGAGTTTAAATATACATAGAGATACAACGTAGCTGAATGTTTCGACTAGGAGCATATAATAGTTATTCTATGCTCCTAGGTTTTGATGCAAAAATTTTTGGCAGTTTACTGCCACTTGGGTGCGGCCCATAGAAACTACTGAAGCAACTATAATCTGCCGATCCATTTTGTTTGCTATTCATTCACACAAATCCGTAGGATATGTATTTTCCTCTAGTTCTATGAATCATCCGCAGAATTAATGGTCGTTTCATTGCATCCAAAAAATCTGGTACGATGAAATACTGAACATCTCACATTTCCATACGCCGGTCCTGATCGTCATCGCATTCGGCTCAGGAAATAGTGCTTTATATTATAGTTCAGCTACTCACCACCAGATGCGAGGGTAAAAATTTACGATTCTCCGAAACATACTTGACCCTCTATGAACGGGTGAAGGAACTACAATAAATTCAGCTTCAAATCGTTCAACTGGAATGTTCCTCTCAATATTTAAACTCAATGATTAGAGTGAGGAGTGAGTTTTAGGTTATAGGCGTCAGCTATTATAACTCACGCTATTGGTTTATTACAGATCAAAATCAGTTGAATAATTGATATATTGTTCTATGAAAGTAGATAAAGAGACATTATTACACTCAACATTATAACTCAACTTGGTGGAATTTCCCAAAAATAACTTCAACAACTTCATTCTTCAGATTCCATCGAAAAATTTATTGGTATTCACTACAAGATCAACGTCTTTAATGAAGACGTGTTTCTAAATACAACAGCATCTCTTAATGTTTTGCATTTTCAATATATTTTCTTCCTCATTCAAATCAAGTAACTTTAGGATTATGTATGAAGGATTCTTCGACCCATTCCATACGAACGTAACAGGGGGTAATTATATCTATAGAGGAAGTTAAATAAATTTTGTGTGTAGAGGGTTCGAATGACTTGTGTAATTTGCTCGAATAGCTGTTCAAACTTCGGAGAGTAAGCTTTGTTTACTAACCATTAGTAGAAGTTATCAGGTGGTCCCTTGAGACAGAGAATGCCTATAGCCTTGTTCAATATCGAGAATATACTATGACCAAATTCTGAACCAACACTTCACAAAAAGGAAATGGTCCATCCTGAATCTTTTTTGTTCATTCATCCTTGTGTTTTGTATTGTTACATGGGGTCAATGAATTGAATTTCTTTCATAACTTGTATCCAGTATTCCTAGGGTAGGTTCGGTCAATCGTTATACAGTTGAGGGATGGTGAATAATAAAATGCAGACTCATCAAAGAGATTTATTCCTTAACCATCCTGAACACAGATGATAACTCACATTGAATGGAACTGTTTACTACCAGCAATTACTGTTTTACTGTTGACTAACAATCAAAAGACATTAGACTCTTCTGAATCAATGTACCTAGCCAATTGTTATACAGGGTGGCCAAGAGATTGACGTCGAAAAGGAAAAAACAGGTCCCTCGTGTCATGGGCTATTCGAATCACCCCCATGTATGTTATGCTATTTTTCACGGTTTTCTAGTTATGAATTTTTTTATGAACTTTGAGAATTTTCGACTTGAACATCTTAAAAAAGATATTAAAAAAAGTACAAGACTTCTCTGTGAAATTCTTTTTGTAACTTAATCTCCATGAATTGTACTTTTATACATAAAATAACCAGATTCGTAACTTTGATAAACATTATGGAAATGTTGGTCTCAAGTGAAAAAGTTACGTAAATTGGATTATGATCTGAATTTTCGAATCAATATTAAAAATGTAAAAAGGCTAATTCACGGTTTCTTAGTATGCTTAAAAATTGCGCTCAACAGTCAGCTTTTAGAATCATTGATAAAAAATGGTACTCTACTATGGCTAGAATTAGCCTTCAAAGTCATCGAGGTGGAAAAAATCAATGAACTTGACATTTACTACAAAATTATTTTTTGCCATTTTAAGAGATTTCTGATCAAGTTATGATAGAAAATGCTGAAAATTCACGAAAATTAGCTTCAGATGTTGGTCAAGAAGAGTTCTAGATAAAAAAAGAAAAAGGTATGGCAAAAAATCACACATCATAATGTGAATAAAAAGAAATTTATTTATAAAATTTACAGTAGGTGTTCAAAGTGGCCACCTCCAGCCTCAATACACATTCTACACCTTCTTAGAAAATTTTCTTTCAATCGCATAAAACCTGTCCTGTTCTCTCTTAGGACACGTTCGGCTTCTCTTATCTTCAGTCTCAGCTCGTCTTCACTCGAACATTCTCGGGCGTAAACAATTTCTTTGAAATAACCCCAAACGAAAAAATCGATGGGATTAAGGTCAGGTGAACGTGGGGGCCACTTCGTCAAACTATGATATTCCAAAACGACGGCGCCCCGTGTCACTACGCAACTCAAGTCCGTAATCATTTGAATGAACGATACCCGAACAGATGGATCGGACGCAGTCGACCAATCAAGGGGCCCCCACGTTCACCTGACCTTAATCCCATCGATTTTTTCGTTTGGGGATATTTCAAAGAAATTGTTTACGCCCGAGAATGTTCGAGTGAAGACGAGCTGAGACTGAAGATAAGAGAAGCCGAACGTGTCCCAAGAGAGAACAGGGCCGGTTTTATGCGATTGAAAGAAAATTTTCTAAGAAGGTGTAGAATGTGTATTGAGGCTGGAGGTGGCCACTTTGAACACCTACTGTAAATTTTATGAATAAATTTCTTTTTATTTACATTATGATGTGTTATTTTTTGCCATAGGTACATTTTTCTTTTTTTTTTATCTAGAACTTTTCTTGACCAACATCTAAAGCTAATTTTCATTAATTTTCAGCATTTTCTATCATTACTTGATCAGAAATATCTTAAAATGGCAAAAAATAATTTTGTAGTAAATGTCTAGTTCTTTGATTTTTTCCACCTCGATGACTTTGAAGGCTAATTCTAGCAAAGGTAGATTGTTAAGTACCATTTTTTATCAATGATTCTAAAAGCTGACTGTTGAGCGCAGTTTTTAAGCATACTAAGAAACAAAGAATTAGCCTTTTTACATTTTTAATTTTGATTCGAAAATTCAGATCATAATCCAATTTACGTAACTTTTTCATATGAGACCAACATTTTCATAATTTTTATCAAAGTTACGAATCTGGTTATTTCATGTATAAAAGTACAATTCATGTTTCATTTCACAGAGATGTCTTGTACTTTTTTTCAATATCTTTTTTAAGATGGTCAAGTCGAAAATTCTCAAAGTTCATAAAAAAATTCATAACTCGAAAACCGTGAAAATAGCATAACATACATGGGGATGATTCGAATAGCCCATGACACGAGGGACCTGTTTTTTCCTTTCTGACGTCAATCTCTTGGCCACCCTGTATATTCTTTATAAATGTTCACTTGTTTAAATAACATCATAATTGATTTATAAATGACAATGAGGCTTAACCTTGCAGCTCTAGCTTTGCGTGTTAGGTCACACTTCTGAGTTACATAGTCCTTTCCATCTCACGTACGAAATATGCAGGTTTTTCATTCATACTTCAATGAGTTCTCCATTAGAAAATATTCAGTTATGAAGGGTGTCCTAGAGTAGTAACGAACAGTTAAATTTCCTACGAATATGGGTCCTAACTCTTTTCACTTCAGAGTCCTCTCAATGTAAGTCACTAAATCCGAAACGTCCAACTAATCCTCGCAAACTTATGCTTTCCTTTATCCTTCGTAATGAAGCAATTTCTCTTTTATACCACTTTCAAAGGCATCAACTGTCCAATCCCGACGGTATCTCGCCTTTTGCATCTTCTCATTTCTCACTCGGAAACTAACGAGCAGCTTTGACATAAAGGACAATAGTCGTACATTTATCATAATACTCACGGCGGCAATATTTTCCATGGAGGACGGACTTTTTCCTGCAGTCATTCCGTCCATGTCATTCCTATTCCTTTGCCATCGAATATCATCGCTGAAGAACGTGACTAGCATCGGAAAACGGAGATTTGGGAGTGGAGATTTCTGACACTCATTGACAATGTTCCCGTTTCAATTTCTGGAAGGGGAATTTTATTGGATCACGCGAAACTACGATAAAGATCGTACACGTGGCCAGTGGAAGGTAAGTAATATGGAAAGCGGTGGTGTCAGTGAAGGATATTTAATAATAATAATAATAATAATATGTTTATTCATCAATTATTTTATCTCCCAACAAATTGCATATGGGATTTTGAAATAAACATCCGCTTGCCCTCTGAGATGGCAGGCTCATCGGAACGATCCCACCGTCTGTGTGAGGTAGCGTCACATTTGCCCCATTTTTATGCGTTTCTAATAGACGAGTCCTTTCATGCTGGCCAACTGTTTAAAAATGCCTGAAAATCCCTTCCCTTTTTTTCGCAATGATTCAACTCTGACCTGAAAGCTTTAATCCTAATGAGTGTATCCTGAAAATATTAGATGTCACGAAGGTCTTCATCAAAAGCTATAATTTTTTGTTTTCTTAGGGTTTCATTAATGGAAAATAAATATCCCCACCAAAATGTTTGAATGGAGAATTTGAATTTTGGAATCAAATGAGTATTTGCTAGTCTTTGTTTTTTATAATAACTTTTCTGATGAATGAGATGTTTCTATTAACAGTGTAAAAATGATTCAAGATACTGCAGAAATATCAAATTCAAATTTCATTAATTTCCGAAGAAGGAGCACTCGTTTAAAGACCCGTTGCAAGATGTAAAACTGATTATTATAGGTGTTTTATTTGAATTCGTTGAGATCATAGGAAGACTTTCAGTGAATAGTGAATTAATGTAGGTATTATTAACCCTGTATTGTGGAGTTTATTAAATATAGGTGTATAATTGACTTTTCCCTTCTAATTGGATAGAAATTCTATGAGGAATTCAAAGGAAATTAGGGAAATAAATCGTTGTTTTGAATGTTCTTTATTTGCATGGAAACTTACTACAGAATAACAACACAAAAGTATTTACAACTGCCATAAACTATGATCTGGATGTGAATAAGTTCTGATGCCGCATGAGAAATTAGGATCATTGTACTGAAAATCATTATAATCAAGTATCACTTTGAAATCAAAGTATATTCTCAATATGTAAAGTGATAAATTCATCAATTCAACATCAGAACTTGGCCAGTGAATACCACATCACAAAATATCAGCTGAATACATACAATATATTTACTAAAAATATTGTTTGCAGTTGATTGAGAAACTCCCTAAAAATGGCTACTCCACAAACAGTTTCAGTTTTATTAATACTAAAACTAATCTTTCTCAAGCAATCTATTTATGGATTTTTCAATCTGGATATAAATCTGAAATTAACTTGACATAATCGTCCACGTGAAGGGAACAAACACATATATTCTTTACAGCAAGGTTCCCATCAATAATTAGTCTATCTATGCTTTTCTCGAGTCCAATTTATGCAATATGCCAAAGGCATTAATGATATTCGGTGTTGAGGCATCTTTCTCAGGAAATTTATCAAAACAAATAGCCATGTTTTCACTTTTCCTTGAAGATCAATTGAAAACAGTTTTTTCCAGTACTAGTACTTTGCTTACATTGTTATATGATCATCTACTGGCCTAAAATTCAAATATATCATGAGGATTGAAACATAAAAATCTTTTCGTTCAGATACTTTACCTTTTCTAATTTCCAACTTACAGAAAGATGAAGTCACAGCTCAGTACCTCGAATTACGAGGATCATATCCCTCAAGAACACCTGAAACAGCCACTGAGGCATTGATTCAGAATAGATATTCTAATTTCTAAGTCAATGGAAACAGCTTATGAGCAAGTAAACAACTCGTTCTCTAGGTTGGAAAGTCATATATTTCCATTAATGAAAACATAAGAAAACAAAAATTGATAGCTTTTGATGAAGACCTTCGTGACATCTAATATTTTCAGGATACACTCATTAGGATTAAAGCTTTCAGGTAAGAGCTGAATCATTGCGAAAAAAAGGGAAGTGGATTTCAGATATTTTTAAGCAGTTGGCCAGCATGAAGGGACTCGTCTATTGAATTCCATCCCTCTATTCCACACTTAATTAAACCAAACTTGCGCTCCTATTGTTACCACTTCATGACATGCACATTTATAAAGTTCCCCATCATTCGAGAATTTTGTCATAATTTGAGTATTTATTTAATTAAATCCTGTAGTAATTTCTTATTTTCCCTTAGCAACTGCTCAATGTTCCTTTTGAACCTGCTCAAAATTTGTATATCTCTTATTTCAGTAGGTATAAATTTATATATTTTTGGTAATTATGACACCTCTGTCCTATTTCCTTGTTACATTTACTTGTCTTGTATTCTATTTGTCTACTCCTTGTGCTGTACTCATGGTCGAAGTGAACGAGCATCAAAAATATTTGAAATATCGTATAGTCGATCACTTGAGAATCTCATGGACATTCCATATACAGGGTGAGTCTTTGACTTGTACATATATTTTAACTGAATATTCTTGAGGTCAAAAGAAACCTTTCTTTCATTTTCTACCCGAATTCGGCTCTGTTAAAAAGATATAGCCATTTGAAAAAAAAATGTGCTAATTACGTCCCTGAAATGATACTGTGGAATTGATTCAAAGTTCATATTTCTCGAAATTGACTTTATGCATTTAGGTAATACTCAAGTTCTAACCTTATTGGAATAAAAATGTTGCAAACACGATAATTTCAACAAAAACAGTTAGTTTCATCGGATTTTATCTACACTAAAAAGCCACATTTATTCCATCAAAATAAGTTCCTTCTTCGATTTTTCTGCAGATTAGTTTGTAAACACTAATAACTTATTCTTCATATTTTCCTCGAAATTCCCAAACAATATCATGAAGAAAGACTTTTCATTCAGATTTATTATTAAAAAACCTAACCTAATCTAATTTGTAACGATTCTGTGAATTTTTGCACAGAAATTTCAAGAAGATGTTGTCAGCTTGCTGATATTTTCATTGAGGCTAAGGATTTTTTACGAAACAGTATAAATCACGATACATTTGTGTACCGTGGTATAAATATCTATGAATTCTGCCGTTTCCATCATAAATCGACTTTGCCGCCAAATTTTACCACGCATGCGTGAAGCGAAAACCGAAGTATGTATTGGTTATCTGGACTCTGGAGGCCAACTATAAACAATAACAAACCAGAGTCACTGAACAAACTGTAAACATTATGTGAAGTTCTGAATACATTCAGTAAATTATTGTTCTAATGTGATTATTATGTGAAGTGAATTAATATAATTTCAACCTTGTCGAGTTCATAAAATTCCAAGAGGATGTTGTTTAGATAGAAACATCGCCACAGATTATCAGGTATCGTATTATTTTTCATTAATTTCAATTTAATAAGTAGTTTGTATCGAGATTCATCATTCATATCCGAATTTTGTATTTCATCGACATTTAACTACAATATGGACCGGTAACTATGAATTTTCAATAAAAACTGTGCGTATTAAATTCTCCTTGGTGTTCAATTTTATCTCCCACATTTGTGGGATTTTATTATTAAAATATTGAATAGGTTTCGATTGAGGAATATGCACCATGAATAGAGTAAAAACTCAACCAAAATTCAGTTCATTCGAAATAACGGTTCCGAAGGTATAAACAAAAAAGTGTTTTTTCAT
Organism: Adalia decempunctata; assembly: GCA_951802165.1. Taxonomy (NCBI): domain Eukaryota; kingdom Metazoa; phylum Arthropoda; class Insecta; order Coleoptera; family Coccinellidae; genus Adalia; species Adalia decempunctata. Next base: position 21,493,401 of record OX637696.1, on the reverse strand, counting down.
GGATTTTTGACACCTTGTATCTCCCAAACCAAACCGAATTTTGAAAAATGGTATAGAAAAAAAGTGTTTCGTTTGATGAGAGGAATCTACAGTTAAAATATATGTACAAGTCAAAGACTCACCCTGTATAATCCTCAGTATCCATTTCTACACTGTATTGAGACATTTTAGATGACAATTATAAATTCCTCCCCACCCCAAAATTCCATAGCTTATCTGAGACTGAACCAGAGCACAATACATCATCCTTAAATACCTATGGGGTACAGGGTGACTAGGGTGAGTCTTCGACTTGTAGTTATATTTTAACTGTAGATAACTCTCATCAAACGAAACATTTTTTTATACCATTTTTCAAAATTCGACTTCGTTCGAAAGATACAGAGTGTCGAGAATTCATGAAATTAATGCTATTCTTTCCATATATTCGACTCCGATATTTCGAATAAACTCAATTTTGGTTGATAGTTCACTCTATTCATGGTGCATATTGCTCAATCAAAACTTATTCAATATTCCTCCTGGTATAAAAGTAACAGCGTAGCCAAAATTCAGGCAAAAATACTATGAAATCATTCGAAAAGGATGAGCGGTTAATATTTTCGAAAGAATCAATCATTTTAGAAAATAAAAGTATTCTTATGTTTTTTCAATAAAATGCGTCGTCATATTCCTAGTTGTATACGATGAAATTTGAGAAAAAAAACATGAATTTCAAGAACAATCTGGATGCTTTCCTGGATGAAATATCATCGAAAATTATTTCTTCTCTGTTCTCTTAACAAGCTGAAAATGTTGTCAGAATGTTTATCAACTTCGTCAAGACTGAAATCTGTATGATGGAAAAACGTTTGATGTAGAGATTTGTAATAATAAAATCCCCCAAACGTGGGAGATAAAATTGAATTCTAAGAAGCATGAAATTATACATTTTATACCCACAGTTTCTATTAAAAATTGATCGTTACCGGTCCTTCAGGAAAATATCTATCTAAACAATATCCTCTTGGAATTTTACTTGACACTACACGGTTATTAGTAGATTAATTCACTGAAAGTCTTCACATAATCATCACCTGCTTGCATTATTCTCTTTGAATAAATGAATACATTAATCGAAGTCCATGGCGCAGGTTATCGCTATACGCAAGCGTCGTTGGAGATACAGAACAACGGTTTGTCTTACGTGCCGGCTACCTCGCATTGCGAGGTAGCGCACCGTTAAAGGCGACTGAAATTAAGATCGTAGCGCTATATCCGCGAGAATCGGAACTAGTCGTTGGGCATTTCCAAAGAGCATCGCCTAGACGCCTTCAGCGAAAAGCAAAAAAACAAGTGCCCTTGCGATAGTTCATCCGTTAACGATAGGGTTCCGCCTATGCCATTGTTTGAATCTGGCTTCGTCTTCTCAAAAGTTCTGTGAAATATCACGAATCCTTTGATCTTGGTTAATTGAATTAGGTTAGGTTAGTGAGAAAACAATTTTTTATGAGATGGTTTTGGAATATCGTGGAAAATATGAACAAATTAATATCAACTATGTCAATGGTAAATTAATTCATGACGATCGTTTTTATGTGAAGAAAATAACATTGACGGGACCGAGCGATTTTCCAAAATCTCTACTAGAAAATACCTCTGTCTTCTTTTCAATGTGACATCCTGTATAACATGACTAATGAATTCAATAAAAGGTATCCCACTCTGGATGAAGCTCGGAGTTTCCCAGGAGAATCATACATATGTCTGGATTGTTTTATTTTGGCCCCCTTGTATGGTATGTATTTTTATTTTGTGGGTGAGATCATGCGATGCTAAAACGATTCCATTTGTTTTCTCATTTTATTCCATATGAGCAAGTTGACTGGATAAGGATTATTTTCCGTACCATAGATTCTATCATGTGATATCATTCTTGAAAGCTGGCATGATAGCTTCAGAGAGATCTGGTTATTTGATTCCATTTCATGCATATCTTCGTTTGAATCGGAAACAAAATGAGTTTATCTGATATTTGAGCACACTGAGCCATGTTTTTCATTGCAATCCATTTGATTACGTCCTGAAATTGGATGACTGTCGGGATTATGATAAAATGGTCTATCACAAACCGGCGATTTCGCCATTTTGTACATACTTCAATATAATAATAATATTGAGGCAGAAATAACGGGCTTTCTCATAGGAATTACATAATTCAAAATGGTTATAATAGCAGATTGCACACGGTTCATTTATTATTTTTCACATTACTTATGTTATGCGTGTTCAATAGGCAATGCCATTCAATCTTGGAAAGATACAACAACTTTTAGAAACTGTTGAAACGTTCTGTCAAAATCAGAGCTAATTTGTGAATAGGTACTGAGAGAAATTCAAGAAGAATTTATGTACGACATTACTGAATGAATCAACTTGTATTCGTCGTATTGTAGATAAATTTTTAAGTGAATATTCTTCACACAATACATGGGTACCAGTACGACAAAAAAATCCTTGCAAGATAGGGAATATTGATTTGGTTGCCGAGTCTGTAAAATTGTGTCATCATTGTTGGAAATCCCGAATAGTTCGAGCGTTTCAATTCACAGAAGCCATATTCCTATTATAATTATTGGAGATAGGATTTTTCTACCTTTTTCGCTGTATTTCATCTCGATGAGCTTGTTCAATGCAGGATTTTTTTCGTTGAATCCGTATATAGGTGTATAGATACTAGATAGCATCAAAAACAAATATTATACCAAAGAGTATATTTTTTCTGGGCTCAGCTAAAATCGATACGTTAGTAGCATATCCTCGTATTCATCAGTCCATTCGAGAACTGAATAGATTAGAATTATCTGTAGTATTCAGTTAACGGATTTAGATTTGGATTCATACGTTTACAAAGATGGCTTAGGTTCATATTTCACAGTTTTCCAATTATTGTTTTAATCTTGGAGAGTTGGGGCACCTTGTTCTTGAAACTTTGCAGAGAAAGGATACTTTCGATAATAAGTTGAAAATAATCAGGCTTCGAAAGAGTATCCTCTTGGCTTTCAGTACCTACATACAGGGTGTGTGTTAATGAATAGATGGTATGGTCCCTGCGGTTAGAGGACTTTGTGGTGGTTCATTAAATTGTTTCATGCTTCGTAGTGTGAGTCTTTGACTTGTACATATATTTTAACTGTAGATTCCACTCATCAAACAAAACTCTTTTTTTCTATACCATTTTTCAAAATTAGGTTTCTTTTGAAAGATACAGGGTGTCAAAAATTGATGAGAAAAACACTTTTCTGTTCATATCTTCGGAGCCGTTATTTCAAATGAACTGATTTTGGTTGATTGTTCATACTGTTTATAGTGCATATTCCTAAATCCAAACTTTTTTAATATTCCTCCTGGTATAAAAGTCACAGTGTAGCCGAGTCATGAATACACGCAAAAATACCATAAAACCACTTGAAAAAGATAAACGGTTCATATTTTTGGAAGAATCAATCATTTTTGGAAATAAAAGTATTCCTATATTTTTTTGATGAATCTCGTCGTTTTCGATAAGTCGAATATGATGAAATTTGAGAAATAAATCAGGAATTTCAAGAATAATCTGAATGCTTTTATAAACTAGACACTACACGGTTAATATTCACAGAAAGTCTTCACATAATCATCATGAAATCGAACAACTTAGTTCTACAAATGATATCCCTCTGATGCCATTTACGGATCGCACCGGTTGTCGGTATACTCATGCATCGTTCACGGACACTCACGTTTGAGACACCGAACAACAATATCAAGGTTTGAGATGGGTCGATTCATAGATCTTACAGTGTGTCTTGCGCCTCCGCTACCTCGCGAGACACACGGTTATTTATACCATTGTTTGAAGAGAAAATCAACATTCTGAGATCGTCTTCTCAAAAACTCTGTGAAATATTCATAGAAGATAGGTTACGTTATTTACCTATAATCCTATGAGTTAGGTTGATTAATCATAAATAGAGTGAAAAACAATCCTATATGGAATATTTTTGGGATATCGAAGAAACTACGAACAAGTTATTAGTGTTTACAAACTAATCTTCAGAAAAAACGAAAAAGGATCTCATTTTGGTGGGAGAAAAATGGCTTTCAGATTGCGGACAAAACTAAGTTGAGAAATATCGTGTTTCCAACATTCTCATTCAAGTAAGATTATTACTTGAGTATTCCATAAATGTATTAACACAATTTCAATCGAGAAATATGAGCTTTGAGGTATTTGCAGAGAATCGTATCAGGCACGATTTCGGCCCAATTTTTATTCAAATGGCTGTATCTCTTAAACAAAAATGTACAGTCAAAACATATGTCGAAGACTCACCCTGGGTGCACTATATTTGAGATCCGCCTCAGTAATTCTTCATAAACAAAAGATAGTTATGAAGGAAAGGAATTTTATTGAAAAATTAGGAAAGTTGAAACATAAAAAAAATTTAAGAAAATTAAACATGATTTTCAATTGACACCGTATTTATTCATCGATCGTTATCAACATATACTCCATTCACAATTATAAAATCACAACTCTGGCCTTGGAAATTTGACACATTCCACTCTGTATCGAAGTTATGACGTTTTTCAAAATATTTTTATGTTCCAAGTCAACACTATGTTGCCCTTTCTACATTGTTAGCGTATTTCTCAGAATGTGAATTAATTCGGAAAATGAATGAATTGGAAAATATGTGATGGACGAAAATAATTAACGTTTATATGAATTCATAGAAAGGATTCCTTTTCTAGTTATTTGCATGAAAAGTACAAGAGATCACTGTTGAAATATATTATTTTTCGCCATGGAAGAAAATTGCATTGCTTTCACAAAATTTTCATATGCATGCTTGTGAAGATTTAATGTTTATTATCCTCTTGAACTGAAAGTTCAAGACTTGACGACATCAATTGTTGATTCTAATCAAGAATTCATTAAAAAAAATCAACCCAAAGATATAAGATGAATTTGATGGGTAATTACAAGAATCAAGAATAATGTCAGTTTCATTTTCTTGATAACTTTCTTAAAATCAATATTGGGATATAAAACTCGGCTGCGTTTGTTCAAACAACATCTAGAGAAGACATTTTTCACGATCTCGACCTTTGAAAGGCGTTTCTTATAGGAGAATTAGGTCTAAGTTCCACCTCATTAGTGAGGGACCTAACTTTTGCAAATGTGCTCAGATATCGCCAAATTTCTTGGAAAACCTGAAAAATATCATCCTAATCGACCTCTAGAGGCTCCATCCGATCCATCTACTGCGATATCTGTCCAAATCATAGCTTTTTCAACGAAATTCCCGTGTACCACTCCAACTTCGAAATGTAAACATTCGTCCTGGTCTTGAAAATCGTCCTCACGCTCCGAACTGGTGCTAAAAACAATAAGCATACGTTAATCTTGGATATTCGACGAAAAACTCACCTGCAAATATCGATTAAATACCAAAAATCTGCGAACAATTTGTAAACCTAACAAAATGTGGAATATCTTTGATACTTTTACTTTGATGTAAACAAAGAAACTGGCAACGTCGTTTTGTCATTAGCGATATTTTCTGTGCGCGCACTGACTTTTCATCATATGTTCTGTGCTTTTCATCAGGTGCACCAACTCCTGAAAACGAAACCATGACCTCCTATGTGATTAAATAAAAGTGAATGGATTATATATCGATCACTTGAATTCTCGCTGTCAATTCGTGGGTTGCGTCCGTAGATTTATCGATTGCCTGAACTCGATCGAATAAGAATTATCATAAAAGGTAGACATGCAGGCTCTCTCGTTTATAATTGTGTTAATTCCGAATTTACAAGAATCCATAATTGCAGGTTACAAGATTGGCGATGTCTTTGGTGCCGTACGACCGTTCACACACAATGCAGACCTGTGCTGCCTCCAGCATGCCCCCTGGGGCCAGCCAGAGTAAGCGTGGTACCTCCCACAGCTCTGCATTCGATACAGGATGAATCCTGGGAGGCTGTCAGACCTCAAGCTTCCTCACCCCTACTCGTTTTCGTCAATTCTAAATCGGGTGAGTAAACAATAAGCAGACCTTGACTCATGCATGTTGTTTCGACGTTGAAATTCATACCAGAACCCCAGGGAGAACTTCTCATATGTGTAGGGGCGTTGTCTGAAGTGAACGATATTCAATTGGCGATATAATATGGTTTTGATCGGAAGATTGCGAAATGGCGAATGCGATGGTAATCTGTATCTTTGTCAGAAATGACAATGAAGTGTCAGATGTTTTTTACTTTGCGCTTGCTTTTTTGCTAATTTTTCGATAAAAAAAAACTACTTTAAATCTATGGGAAATGGGGCCTGTAGCATTCCTCGAACAACACTTGGAAGATCGGACCTGATCGAAAGATCCTCCCGATCCAAGAGACAGTTAGGACGCGTTACAACGTTTTTTTAGCAGGTGAAGTATTTTTTTCCTGCATCTCGTTTTTTCTTCTTTGTTCTTGTCACAGATATAATTTCAAGATACTTGCATCCAGTTCGATAAAAAATCTTGTTTTCAATTACAGGGATAGCAACATACCTCTCGAACAAATTTAGTATCACTATTTGAATATTTTGAAAATGTTAGGTTATAATCATTTTCCTGTCAGATAACTAAGCAACGTTGTCCTTTCTACATAGAGGTCGTAGTAATTACGTATCTATCAAAATAGTTATTCACTTTGGGAAAATAATGAATTTGAGAAAATATTATGTGAATTCGATAATTCCAAAGACCTGGCGAATGTTGAAGAAACTCTCTGTTAATAATAGAAATATTTCACGTATATAAACATGGCAGAAAGATTCAGTTATGCTATTATCTTTTACGGAAATCAAGAATCGAGTGTTTTTACTGAAAAATAATGGACAGAACAGTCCGTTACTTTGTGATATTTCATTCGAAAAGAGAATAAAAGTACTCGAATAACCTGACAGAAAAACTTCTAAATGAACAGATGGACCTATGAAATTCCCCACTTTTCAACATTCTCAAGAATTAAGCCTACTGAAGACATTTGAATACCTTTTTGCACAACTTGAAATACTCCAGTATGAAAATGTAGAAGCACTACGAAACCTGTGTCACAGTTGAACCTCAAAAGAAATTAGTATTGACAACGTCTCTCAGAATTATTTTGACATTTCACGAGTACCAACCTGCGTCCGTTTTAAGTGAAAAACTTGATAAACGTAAATCTTGGCCAACCGGGATACTTTATAAGCGTGGAGAGACCTATTTGTGAGGAAGCTAGGCGGAAGCTTAGCGAGAATTTTCACCATAGAAAGCTGCCATATATGTGAGATGTATGCGTAGGTCATCAGTTGACCTTTGATGGCGGAAACCATATTGCCTATCGTTGATCATTCCTGAGGATTCCAGATGTTTCAGGAGTTGGCAGAATCTGTATCTTTTTAGCAGGGTTTTCGAGAAATTCAGATTGAAGCAGTCTAATAAGTCGATTTTTTTTTCATTTAAATTGTTTTCGATCCAATTGAATTTATTTTCAGTGTTAATATCCCTAGGACCTTGATAATAGACGAGATTATTTCATTCACACATGGCTCCGCCAATGAAAAGTCACGAATTCAGTCACGCGATATGCAATATTATCGACTATTTAGGTAAACAAAGAAATATCAGCGGCTATTTTAAAGTGTCAAAATTTGGCATAGAATTCATTCATTGAAAATGTACAGACGGTCCCGAGTTCAAAACTTGGTTGGGATAGCAATTTTTTTGCAAAATAATTATAAATGAGTCCGACCGCTCGGTCTGAAATACAAAAGACCGCGGATTCGAGCGTTCGGAGCGTGTTCATGAAATAATCTTCCTGAATATCACTCGACTTTGACAAAAAGCGACTATTATTTTCTTTAATTCATCTCGAGCAACTTGTATTTCGACAATTCGATTCGACCAAATAAACATTAATAATCAAAGAATAACTCCCTCGAGCTAAAGCTCTCGGGAGTTATTCAGATTATTAATGTTCATATGGTCTTATCAAATTGTCGAAATACAAAACGCTCTCGATAGAATTAGGTCGAAAATAATAGTCGGCTATTTGTCTTATGGTGGGTTTCACAAAGATCGTTGATTGAGTGATTCACAGAATACCTTGACGTTTTTGTCAAATCGACCAATAGAATTTCTAATTTACGGATTTTTTATCACAGAATCGCTCGATTAAGCATTTAATCACACCATCAACTTTTGTGAAACCCGGCTATAGTCTTGGGATATTACCTCCGATAATTTTATGACCATCGAAAGCTCGTTCATTGGTAACAGCCCGAAGCCGAAGGCTGAGGGCTGTTACCAAGCAACGAGCTTGAGATATTGGTTATAAAATTATGAGGCATTTATCAATGTCCGAGGAATATTCGGTAGAAAATTTTTTGACAGAAAAAATGTATAACTCAACACAACAAAACATTTATTTATTTATTGAAAGTACAATTAGTGAAAGTGCAATTCGCAAAATTCAACTCAACATTAGATTCGTTGCTGTTCTCTTGTATAGAAGATCTATTTCCACGCATAATATTTATTATCTTGTTGTGGTGTTCTTGATCGAGGTTTAGGTATGGTTTGATAGAATTTTGATTGCTTCGACCAGTAATCTTCAGGAATTGTTGTTCCTCTACACCACTTTTTGCTAATTGACTGACAGCTGTTGATCTATTTGAATGATTCGTTATCTTTTTGTCTTTGACATTCAAGCAAATTGCTTCGGCAGCATATTTAGTTCATTTATTTATGGTATTCCTTCCAACGGGTACATTATCGTACCATTTGTCAGTTTCATTTTTCCAATATCGATTTGGTTTCAAGAATAGTCGTGGTGAGGTAATATTTTCGCCTCGTTTTGATATTAGTTTATGAAAAAGACGTACAGGGCAGCTTTGTCTCTCACTATTGGAAACCCAACCATTTCATCTTGTACAGTTTTTAGAACCACCTTGGCACGTTTTACTGAATACCGGATTGTATTCAATGCGATTTGTTGGAGAACCATCGTTATTCTTCTCGATTTGAAAAAAATTCACCAAACAAGCAACTGCCTCTTCTCCTCGCCACGCTAGTTCTACTGCAGCAATATGATAAAATTTACGCATAAGACCTTCAGGAGTATTTTCATCCCATAGCAATATTATTCTGTTAACTTTCTGATTGCATCGCGGACATCTCGGGCTGGTTTAAATATTATATTATTAAACGGGTCAATCATAATGTTGTAGTCCTTATAATACTTTTCTTGTAAGAGTTTGCTCGAAACATTCCACATTGTCTTTACCGTTGCTTCTTTGAATTCTGTTCCGTCTTTTTTTCTCATATTGACAGCCCAATCTTTGAGTATAAACGCCAATTCTTCCAAGCTTCTGCGTTCATTCAATTCGTATGATCGTTCGTAGCAAAATTCCATAAATATTCCCCAAATATATTTGTGGCTATTGGTATTTCTGGGAATGTTTTCTTTGATAAGCTCATTTATATTTTTAACATTACCAAAACGTGACATTTTGAAATTTGTTTGGAATGATTTTGCCATGGAACTATTATATAATTTTATAAGACTCTATCGTGTTATCATTGGGATTGAAAATTGCATTGGATGTAGTTTTCGATGTAATATTGACATGATTGGCTGAAATGGTTCCATATGATACAAAATCATAAAATTGGATTTGTTGTTAGGACTGTCAAAAAATTTTCAAGATAAAGCAGACAAGTTTATACAATGTTCGAAGTTCACTTCCGTATTATTTGCGAAAAACCTCAATGAGGTTTTTTCGCAAATTACTAAAGCTTTTATCGATATTGATTGGACTAAGAATTCAATGAGATTCAGATAACACTGATGAAAACCAGATGAATCTACATCTTTCTGCATCATCATTTAAGTTCCTGAGGTTGAAATGATTGAAGTTTAATTAATTGTGAATTACACCATAATCGTCCAATTTCTTCATTGGGAAATCGGGAATATCCTGAATAATTTCTATGTTCCCTTCATTATTCATCCTCCTGTTTCATTTCCGGATTTCAGGAAAACGCATAATCAGAACCACCGCAGTCGATTGCTCCTTACCGCAATTCCAACGAATATCTGCATATCCATTCTATATCTGCGCTAGCAAGACAAATACTGAAAGAGAATTCTGTAGCATCCATTATGAAAAGAAAAAGACAACCAGCACCACAAAACGCGTTTCGGTCGTTTTTGTTCTTCTTCATGATAATGGATTTCCCTATAGACAAAGGGATCTGAACTACGCCATTCCTCAATAAATGAGAACGAAATACAGTAGGAATAGGGATAGAAATACAGTTTTTGTCTTGAAAAGGGATCAAATGTTAATTTCCACTTGTTCACTTACCTGAAACACGTAGCTTTTGTATTCCTATTCAAATTCATAGCTTACGCACTTATGCATTCAGTTACTGAATTGCCTCAAAGCTGTTTGCTTCTAGATGCGAACCATCTTCCGATCTTCTAATAATGATTCTATGAGTACCTCATATTATTTCATTGATATACACATCCTGTATACTCCATTCACTTTTATAATGTATCCCGGTTGGCCATGATTTAGGTTTATCACCTTTTTTTTACTTACGATAAATACGCAGGTTGCTACCCGTTGAATGTAAAATGATTCTCAGAGATATTGGTAATCCAAATTTCTATTTACTCTTTTTTAACTTTATAAATGGAGTTAGTCCTTTTAAAGTTTGACTGTGACACAGCTTTAGTATAATGACTTCATTTTCATACTGGAGTATTTCCAGTTGTGCAAAATGTTATTTAAACGTTTTTTGCATGCTTATTTCTTGAGAATTTCGAAAAGTAGAGAATTCCACTGTTCGTTTGTGAGTTTTTTGTTAGCGTTATTCGAGTACCTTTATTAATTTTTCGAAATAACTATCACAAAGTAACGGACTACTCTGTCCGTAATTTTTCAGTTAAATTTCAACACTCGATTCTTGATTTCCGTACAAGAAAATAACATAAATGAATCTTCCAACCATTTTTATATACGTTTCTTCAACATTCGCCACATTATATTTATTACTAGCTGGCCCGGCGAACTTTGTTCCGCCTAAATGATACTTACGGTGGATTTCACAAATCGTAATCACCGGTGATCGGAGATCAACGACTTGGTTCTCTGATTTTTAAACTGTCGAATCGAGTTGATTCTATATCAAGCTCCGATCACCGATGATTACGCTTTGTGAAACCCACGGTTAAAGTTGTATCAACTAATCATTGCTATTTTTTTTTATACGCATCTCTCGGGAAAAGACTGAGCTTATAACACCTTTTCAAGCGTCCCGAGATGAATTAAGTAGAAATCGGTTTGTGCGTGTCTTGAACTGCTGTAAGTTGTAACCAAAAGGAAATACATCTCGTGGTAGGGTATTCCATAGCCTTGCAGTTCGGTAAAGAAAAGCCTTTTGATACACTGATGTCCTAGCTGTAGAAAGATGCACGGCAAATCGGTGACTACTATCGGCCAGCCTTGTTTGTCTATCAAATTGTGCCCCTGATGGAATTATGGATGCAATGGCAGCAGAACACCTACCGTGGTAGTATCTGTAAAAAAGGCATAAGTCTCCAACCTTCCTACGGTGATCGAGACTATGAAGGTTGGCAGTTAATGTTGGATCATCTATTAGGCGCACTGCTCTTTTTTGAACGGAGTCAAGTAGGTGTAACGAGTGCTTAGGAGCTGAACTCCAAGCATGGGAGCAATACTCCATAGCTGGACGAACTTGTGCCTTGTAGAGTAATAATAGTTGCTTTGGAGTGAATAATTTTTTTGCACGAAATAGATAGCTAAGCTTCTGTGCAGCTGACTTGGCAATTGAGCAGACGTGCTCATGCCAGGATGCATTTGAATTGATGTTGACCCCTAGAAGCTTAAGTCCATTAGACGGTTTTATTATTTTATTGTCCATTATTAGTTGGGGTGCGACTGCGGATGTTTTTCTTGTGAGCACCGTAGCCTGGGTCTTAGAGGCATTGAATTCAACCAGGTTATCAGAACCCCATTGTAGAATAACTTCTAGATCTTTGTTGATTGTCGCGGCTTGGGCGATTTGTTGGGAACTGGATGTTGACGCTGATACAGGCTTCTCGTTTGTCGTGGACGCTATAAGAGTGCTGTCATCTGCAAAGCTCAAAATTTGATTTTTGGTTGATTTCAAAAGGTCATTAATATGTATTAGGAAAAGAGTTGGAGACAAGATTGAACCTTGAGGTATACCGGCGTTGACGGAATGAAGTGCAGACTCCGCACCATCGACCACAACACAAAGTTCTCTTCCAAGGAGGAAACTTCCGAGCCAGCTGCAAAGTCCTTCCGGAAGACCGTAAGATGCAAGCTTAGATAGCAATGCTCCGTGCCATACACGGTCGAAGGCCTTGGATATGTCTAGGGCAACTGCAATTGATTCCCCATGCTTTTCTATAGCGTTTGTCCAAAGATGAGTGACATAGGTGAGCAAGTCACCCGTTGAACGACAGCGCCGGAAACCGTATTAATTGTCGCTAATGAGATTGTTTTCTTCTAGGTGTTTTACGATCTGCAAATTAATAGCAGTCTCCATTACCTTGGACAAAATGGGTAGTAAAGATATTGGACGATAATTTTGAGGCATGCACTTTATCCCCTTTTTTGGTATTGGCTGAACTCTAGCGACCTTCCAGATGTTTGGAAATGCTTTCTGCTCGTAGGACAGCTTAAACAGCCGTCACAACAGAGGTGCGAGCTCAGGTGCGCACTTTTTTAGAACAATAGCTGGCATTCCATCAGGTCCTGTTGACTTTCTGCTGTTCAGCTGTTTCAGGATTCGGCAGATGCTCCTTGTACGAAATTTAATTTCTGGCATCGAAGTCTGGACCTTGGGAATATTGGGAGGTTCTTTTTGGCCTGCTTCTATGGTAGAATTTTTGGCAAATATAGCTGCAAAGAGGTCCGCCTTTTCTTTGGAGCTAGTTACCAGAGCACCGTCGTCCTTAAGAAGTGGTGGAAAAGTCGAATGGCAGAAATTATTGCTAATCACCTTAGCGAGTGACCAAAAGGGACGCGAACCACTTGGGCAATCTAAAAGCTTTTTCGTTACTGAGTTGTTAAATGCTTGTTTTGCAACTTGAACAGTTAGATTGCAGTTGTTCCTATCAAGTATATACGCTGCCCTCTTTTCGTCTGTCGGGTTTGAGCACCATTCGCGGAAGGCTTTATTTTTTTGGACGCAGGCTCTCTTACAATCTCTGTTAAACCATGGCTTTGCAGATGGAGGTTTCTTGATGTTGTGTGGGATGTACAGTTCCATACCTAAAAGAATTACCTCAGTGATAGCCTCTGCACACTGATTGACATCTTCAATATTGAAGCAGGTAGCGTGCCATGGATACTCCGCGTAAAACTCTCTCAGTTCATCCCACTTGGCCTTGTTGTAGTGCCAAACTAGGCGACGATTTTCTGGCTGCACGACTTTTTCGGAAGTCAAAGGACATGAGACGGATATTAGAATGTGGTCTGAGTTACCGAGAGGGCCGTCGGAATTGACAATATAGCTGTCAGGATCTGAAGTCAGGCACAAGTCAAGCGTATTTCTTCAAGCAGGAGATAAATTAGGCAAAATATACAAAATTTTAGTAACATTGTTATTCGCACGAAAAGAATTCTCTTTATTCAAGCGGTATCTAATTATTGTTGAACATATAATTTTTCTTTTAATGCTTTATAGTTTTCTCATAGCTGTACCTAAATAAAAATATAAATCACGATCGAATTATATGGATGAGAAATAGTTCCAATGATTAATTACCTCTGATCACTGTAGAAACCATTTTAGTTCTGCCAATACAACGCTTAAAATTCGAATTGAAGTACTTTGTCTAGGGTACTTAATCTCACTTCACAGAATACAAATACGCTAAGACGTTTTCTCATTTTACTTCTTGACTAAGACATTTTTGTTTTGGTCCACAGCACAGAGTTGGAGGCAACTCAAATTACACAATATTTGTTTACATCGCCATCTAACGGGTAGAATATCAAATAAAGTACATACGAATAAACTGTACCGTAACTATAACTGTAGCGACACCTTGTGGCCTTACTCAAAAGAAGGAAAAGCATTTCCTGTATAAGTAAAATTTTCATCGATTTTTTCAAAGTTTTATTGTATTTTATAATAACCAGACCGTAGACGAATCCATATATGAAGTTTCATAACAATCAGTCTATCCGATCTCGAGTTATAAATGGTGTAACCAACATCTTTGTTTTATATACAGGGTGAGTCTTTGACTTGTACATATATTTCAACTGTAGATTCTTGATGCTAAAGGAATCCAGTAGGCCGTAGATGTACCCGCGATGCTCTGTGCTCCAACCAGTCCAACCTAAAACGTTAGTCAGCACGGCATAAACAAATTTCACGCTTTATTTATTTACAGAGAATGAAGCAAACAGGTGATGATTATGTAAATGACTTTCAGTGAATTGATGTAATAGTAGTGTCGTTCTGGTGTCGAGTTATATTGTTTCGATAGATATTTTGCTGAAGGACCGGTAACAATGAATTTCAAATAGAAACTGCATATAAATTGTACAATTCATCATAGAGATTTTAGTCTTGACAAAGTTGAAAAACATTCTGACAACGTTGGTAACTTGTTGAGAGACCAGAGAAAAATAATTTTCGATGAGATTTAACTCAGGACAGCATTCAGATTATTCTTGAAATTCATGATTTTTTCCTCTAATTCAATCTTATACAATTAGGAATAACTTGAGAACGACGCGTTTTATTGAAAAAATATAAGAATACTTTTGTTTTCTAAAATAATTAATTCTTTCTAAAACGTGAACCGTTGATCTTTTTCAATTCAATCTTATACAATTAGGAATAACTTGAGAACGACGCGTTTTATTGAAAAAATATAAGAATACTTTTGTTTTCTAAAATAATTAATTCTTTCGAAAACGTGAACCGTTCATCTTTTTCAAGTGGTTTTATAGTATTTTTGCGTGAATTTATAGGTCGACTATACTGTAACTTTTTTACCAGGAGAAATATGAAATAAGTTTCAATTGAGGAATATGCACCATGAATAGAGTAAACAATCAGCCCAAATTCAGTTCATTCGAAATATCGGTTCCGAATATATGGAAAGAATAGTGTTAATTTCATGGATTTTTGACACCCTGTATCTTCCAAACGAAACCGAATTTTGAAAAATGGTATGGGAAAAAAGTGTTTCGTTTGATGAGAGGAATCTACAGTCAAAATATATGTACAAGTCAAAGACTCACCCTGTATAAAGATTACTCGAATTCATTATTTTCCAAACTAAACATTTCAATAAATACGTAATTACTACGACCTCTAGAAAGGACAACGTTGCTTATTCATCTGACAAGAAAATGATCAAAACCTAACATTTTCAAAATATACACGGTGAAATATGACAAAATTTCATGACCAACCGGGATACATTAAAAAAGTGAATGGGGTATAATATGTCGGCCCCTTCTAAAAATTGAATTCCATGTATCGAAATTTAATGTTGCGATTGTCCAGATAAGCGGAAAATGTGCTAAATTCCTCCAATACATTCCACGAAAAAAAATCTATTATCCCTGAATACCACTTCATCCCTTCGCCAAATTTTCAAATCCTCCACAATCCAATAGCGAATCAGGTGAGTGGAGGCATTGATACTGCCCAAATTGATTTATAGGCTACGTTTGTATTCCCCAATGGTTATCACACAAAAGGAGGCCAAAGCGAGATATGCTGGCTTACGCTTTAGAAATGTGGGTGAAGAGCGATAATAAAAACAGGTCAAGTAGGCTATCGAACTTTGAATGCAGGGTTTATCTTGCATTGTTCGATGTGTTGAAGTACAAGGGTTATGATCCACTGTGTCTAGTATTCTGAAGAACTCAACGCGGTGGATTGTATGACGACTATCTGTGATTGCAATAATCTTATAATAAACTTTCGTAATATTTATCTTCTCCTCATCACTCCCAATGATGATCAATGACAGAAGAAATCAAAGCTCTGAGAATTCACCATTAATGAACCCATTACTTCAATGGAAAGTAAAAAATTATATCTAATAAAAATTATACAACAAACGAACAAAACGAAAATCAAAAAACAAAATGAAGCAACCAGAAACCAATTATGTATAAGGAATAAAGACAAACAAAAACAAGAAAAAATACATTTCCGAAATCCCGAAGGAACTTTTTGGACTGATCCATTCCTGGAAGATTGCTACAGAGGCGAAAGATTTATTCGTAAATGAGAAGAGATCAGACAATAATGTATATCGATTTATAGTTTCTATGTCTATGATGTTGTATCTGTGATAACTGATACTTATATTCTTATAATTGAATTATTATCGTCTATTATTGATGTTTTATTCAACTTTTTTCAAAACAAAGACCATTCAACAATAAAAAATTCAGTCCATATCAAGCAACAATAGGTCCAAAGATCTTCTGAAATATGGAGAACTTCATGAATTTCCACTTCTAAAGGCTCTTCCATTAAGAGGTGTAATTTTTAATAACCCACCAGTTCGATAGGGTTGTTCATTTTAAATTTACTGCTCCACAAGAGTTAGGGATATCGAATTCGATCGTTTTTAAAAGTATGTAATCTTCGAGAAAATCGCCGTAAAATCATTTAAAACTCAATAACAACTTGAATCGATCCTTAAATCCTTAAATGATCTGAGAGAGCTTCTACCCCGTTTATGGAACCAAATTCCTCAAGAAATGTTCAACAACCTCGTGTGTAGTATGCAAAGAAGATGTCAAGCTGATATTGATGCCCGTGGAGGCCATACATTGTATTGATAGTCTCAAAATGCTTGAATTCTCTGGGAATAAAATTTCGTTATTTTACTCGATTTTTCTTAACCACCCTGTATACGCTGCAGACCTACAGGCTAAAATCAATTTGCAACTTGAAATCATATTAATATGAATTTTCATCACAAAAATCTCATTTTAACTATATTTTTTGCAATTTAAGTCAATAGCCCTAACTCATGTGAAGCAGTTTATATTAGATAGTTGGAATATGTATTTTTAAAGTTAAATATTTCGGAAATAGGCCCCACCCAGATTCAAATGCTTTTTATTGTTGTATTCAGACAAAAGCTGTTTTCATTAGATACCCCCCTCATCCATTCTCAGAGTTTGCGTTGAACTAAACGATATTTAATTGGTACGGATCGGACTATCACAAAATGGCGAATGCGCTGGTGATGTTTTTTTTATCCTCTGGTTCCTACAAGAGGAATATCCTGTAATGTTCATTGAACCAAGGGAAAGAAGGTGCGTATTCTTGAATTTGTGGGAAACACCTACGAGGCAATGAGTTCCAGAGTCTCGCTGTTCTCTGGATGAAGTTTTTTAAAAGAGATGTTCTGCAGGTTTTCACAGAGATCACGAAAGGGTTTGAAGACTGAACTTGTCGGGTTAATATTGAAGGGACTGCAGCTGGAGGGACGATTGACGAAAATGCAGAAGAGCTTCGGTCATGAAAGTATCTGAAAATCTGGAGGATTTTATAAATTGCCATTGGTTTTCCAATAAGAGGGGTAATTTGAATAGCCCACTATTTCTCCTTTGAAGCTGTCATTTGTTGACATTTCACAATGCATGAAGATTTGGGTCTCAAGGCTTATAAAGTTCAATACAAGAACTCAAGCCGGCCGATCATCAACAACGTAGTGTCTTTGCTGATTGGGTTTTAAATGCACAAAAATGATACGGAATTCCATTGAAAAATGATCTTGTGTGATGAGGCCCACTTCCACTTCGGTGGCTTCGTCAACAAGCAAAATTGTCCATCTGGGCTTCGGAAAACCAAAGAGTTATTGTTGAAAAGCCTCTCTATCCTCAACGTGTGATTGTTTGGTGCAGTTTATGGTCCGGCAGAGTCATTGGACCTTATTTTTTCGAGAATAAAACTTGCGCAATAGTTACGGTGAATGGATTGCGCTATGGAGAGAAGATTTTAGATTTTTTTATGGCCGGAATTAGATGCTTTCGATCTGGACTACGTTCACTTTCAACAAGACGTCGCTACGTGCCACACAAGCAACAAAACCACCGAGATCTTGCGATTTGACACCTAGCGACTTCTTCCTTTGTGGCTATGTGGAAGAGAAGGTCTACGCCAAGAGCCCAGCGTCGATTCTAAACCTCAAAGATGGAACTCGTGAGACTTTGCGATTTGGTTATGGAAAATTTCATGAAAAGGATTTGGTCCTGTAGTCGTGGTCGTGGTGGTCATTTGTCTGATGTTATTTTCCATTATTAACAACATACCTTCCTCTTTATATTAAAACAAACATCTGATCATTCATCTAAGAAAATGGCATTCTTCTTTGAATGTCGAAATAACACCTCTTATTGGAAAACCCTTTATGAGCGGAAAGAAACTTCCACTTCATCCGCTCCTTTTTCTACGCATTCCTCAAGTTCAAATATCCACAATCTTGACTCACTTTCCAGGCATGCAATGACTGGGGGTTATCGATCCAACCCTATAGAAAAAATACGATAGCTGTATTGCGATTCGCTTCAAGCCCAGCATAAAAGAAATGATAGACAATAGCTCAGCATGGCGGCTCTGAATAACGAACCACTTTTTGTTTGTCATTTCGCTTTGTCATTTCGACAGGCGTTGTATTTGGCCTAGAAAGTTAAAACGATAGTTTGTACCTCTATTCTGCGTGTATTTGAAATTCGCTTTCAATTCATGTATGGAGATTGAATTTCGAAAGAAGAATTCAAAACTGAGAGATAACAACTTGTTCACAATTAATTACCGATTGGAATTCCCTTTGGAACAATCGATATAACTTTTTTTTCGAATGATGAGAAAAATAATTAAAAATTCTTTCTTCAGAGGTGGTATAAAAAGGAAATTTTTAATACTTCCGTAAGGCAATCAACTCATATATTTCCGAATTTCTTGGGGGATTATTTATGGTTCAACTGCCCCCTTAATTAAACCTGCAATCAAAGAGGATCTTCCGCAGGATGGAGACGAATTACAGAATTCATGACTCGCAGATAAAAGTAGCAAAATAAGGTCAAAAGAATGAACTCGTTTATTACGCTTCTCATTTCTAGTATTCAATGTTTGCCCTGTCTGAATTCTGATGCATAAACATAAGCGACATACAGGGTGTTGAATGTCAACTTTGAGCAATATTCTTATAATTGTAGTGAGTTATGCGTGACATTTGAAAAAACGGTCACATCTTAGTATTTTTTAGGGCTCAATTCAATGGTGGTGTAGAATTTTGAAGAAAATATTCAAAATGGATATTTTTTTTTGCCAATTTGGAAATCATTTCTTCAAGGTAGGTACCAGATTTTCTAAGATTTTCCGTGAGAAAATGTTTCCAAAATTCGAACACAACTTTTTTTTTTAAATGTCTTCAGTGAAAAAAATTTCGGCCAAAATTGTTGGAATATTTGAAGGTTGAACTATTTATCATTCTGAATACTGAGGTGAAAACAGCATAAAATAATATTCATTGGTTTGGTTTTTGTAGCCTTCCAAACATTACGCTCGGAGTACTTTCATAATTTTTATTTAAAAAACTGGAAGCCGTACGATGGCCAAAATTGGGCTAAAGGGCTGCCAGAATGGCCGAATAAGAAAATGAATTTTATAAACCAAAAATTTTTTTTCAAAAAACGAGAATCGGAGAATCTAACTCTCCAAGGTACTGTCAAATAGTTATCATGGCCTGCCTACCAAATACCAAATGGCAATACCATCATTCAGAACAGACATTTTGACAAATACCTAAATGCTCATAAGTCCGAAATTTGACTAGTTATTAGGTGTAGGCATGATAGACATAAAATGAAAGAAAATTTCATCAGCTTTCTGAGATTTCTAATAATATACAGGGCGTTCCATTTGTAATAAACAACTTTCAGTCACTTTTTCAAGCAAACGAAAAAACTGTATTTTTTACCACTCTGTATAGAAGTAATGTAGATCAGGCTGATGTGTTTAAAACATTCATGTATCACCTAACTCCAAGCCAAATTTCAATGCCATAGTGTTTCTCAACTCAAAGTTATCAGCATTTTTAGCAGTCATGATTTCTGGTGAAAAAAATTGAAATCAATTTATATTTCTAAAACGCCAACAGATAGGTATAGGGAAATGTTATGAAAAATTGTCGAGAAGTTGTTGGAGATTCTAAAAATAATATAATACAACAGGTGTTCCATTTGAAAAAGCAAAGTTGCTACTACTTTCTAATAGAAGTGCCAACAACACATTGACGAAAATATTTTAGTTGGGTAGAGAATGCCAGATAATGCACTCCATTAATTCCGATATCTGGTTCATCAGAAACGTCTAATGTGCCATTCACCGTGAATCACCCTGTATATCTACTCCTTGCTATACTATCTGTTTCCCCAACAAAAAATTGGACTGCTCCTTCTGAGTGTTGCAGTTTCTTTGTCAGTTAGTATATATGTTGGATGAATATTTCTGTAGATTATACTGTTATCTATTTCACTTCCCATTATCTTGGAAAATTGACATTCGTTCAATTCAGCTATGAAACTCTCAAAACAAGTACCTTGTATGAAAAATGGTCTGCTAAGCTAGTTGACGCTGTCGGCGTAGTATAAAAGTTATTAAGCTTCAAAGTTTGCAAGTTTCTTGGGGACTTTCCATCGAAACGACGAACTGCAAAGTTGTTCTCTTAACAAACTTATAAACTGCATCCGAGCCAGAATAATACACGAATTATCTCATGAACTGAAAAACCAGAACATCCAATATTCGAGGCGCTCAGGCTAAATCAAACTATAATAAAGCACTTAATTGAAACCGCAAACTCGTGCAAGTACTTTCAGAAATAATTTCCTTCTCAGCTTGACATAATTAACCAGACACGTGGCTTGTAGTTGATTGAAAACATAATGTATGAAACCTCAACGTTTCTTTTTCAATTATGATCGGAAAGTCTCTTCTTGAGCTAGACCGAGATTACAGAGTGGAAAAGCCAAATGGAATAAATATTATTATGAATGATTTTATCGTCTGTGAATTTAATTAAGGAAGATTTTTAGCGGCATGCAGACAATTTTTGAAATTCCGGAAAAAGTCACACACCGTGCAGGAATTCATTATCTTGATTACTGTACCTATTTATGCGAGAAAAATACCAAGTGTGCACTATCGTTAGGCTCCTCTAAAAGCGTCCTTCGAACGGAAATACTTGCAATCGGAAGATGTCTAGATATAAATCTAGAAAGAAACTATCAGACTATTCATGCAGATAGTCCAGCTGCCGTTGAAGCATTGAGCTTTTATGTCATTGATTCTGCAGATTTGGGAGTGCCGGAACAAACTCAATGAGGTAGGCAAGAAGAATAAAGTCTGTTTGGTCTGGGTTTCCGGTCATTCGGGAATCGTACGAAACGAAAAGGCCTATACACTTGCCAGAAAGAGCGCACAAACGCCGCTCACTGGCCTAGAACCCTTCTGTGGTATAGGAAAATGCACCTATAAGGAGGAGTTTATTGGGAATGAGAAAACCGAAAGGGAAAAACTCTGTCAGAAACTCCAAGAAATGGATCATTCTACAAAAGTTCCTCCGGAACTTTGAAACTGCTAGATTCAAAAAATATATGGATCTCAGTAAGAACCAACTACACCTACTTACTGGCTTTTCCACAGGACTTTGTCGGCTAAAAAAGCATCTGTTGAGAATGGGTTTATCGCACACTGACGAATGTAGATTCTGTAGGGAGGAGGAAGAAACCCCTATTCACCTGGTTACGGAATGCTATGCCATTGCAAGCCAAAGGAAAAAGTGCTTTGGACAAGAAACCTGTAGGAGTATGGATGTATCCTCGTTGAAGCCGTCCCAGATACTAGATTCCATCAAATCTCTGGAACTGGAAGGTGAGCTGTATGTGGGGGCGATGATAACAGCTCGGTTAGGGGCACAATAGACCTTAAGGTCGCGGTGGACTGTAACACCTTTTCACTATAAATTATACGCAAGAAAAAGGTCCAATCCTTGAAAGCCATAATAACATAATAATAAACAACAAGCGACCCGCCCCGGCTCCGCACGGATGCAATGCTGATACTAAAAACCTACTACCTACTACAGAATGTCCTTATAAACAACGTTTACAGCTTTTTTGTCATTAGACAGTACGTAGATAATTTGTTCAGAAGTTACTCTTGAAAAAGCGACATATAAATATGTATATAATTGACCATGAGAAAACACTTAACGCTCAAATCTAAGCACGCGGCCGCCCGTATCGGTATTGCCGGCGCCGCACCGCTATGTCCCTGCATTTTAAATCTGTAATATCTTCAGGAGAATTCATTTAAATTACATGCTGTGAAGGGCCTGTATTGAATGGACAATGTATTTAAGGTACTTAATTGGATAAGGAATAATGCTGTATTGCTTAAAATAACTTCCTAAATAAGCCATTTTCTCCCGTAAAATGTGAAGGATAAAAAATGGTTATTGTGGGTTATCCTTAAGAGATAGACATATACCATCGCGAACTTTTTTGTAGGTGTACAATACCGAGTATATTATTTTGATTTATCTCGTGGGGTTCAGTCAGCGTTTGCAATGTAAGCGCAATAAATGTGTTTATTTACGACATCACATTAGAAACCTGTAAATTCATCAGATATTATGCAAGTATCATATATTTATATACACTGCGCAAGAAATTAACGCACATTATGGAAATTTCAAATTTATTCTACAACTGAAGGTGTTCTCAATGATAATTATTTTTATCAGAATAATGCATGCATATGTTATCCACTTTCAACGTTTTTCTTCAATACAGATGTTTTCTCCCAGCAGGAATAAAAAAAGATGATATTATCATATTTTGAATGTATTGGCTCCATTCTAAAATCAGTTGTTCTCGATCAATTCTAGTGATCAATAGTTTTTCTTTCGTTTGATTTTCTACACTCGATCGCTATGCAACGCGAAACACGCAATTTGACCCAAGAGGAATGTGCCCAAGCGGTAGTTTTACGAGAAGAAGGGTGGACATACACGAGAATTGCAGAAAGGTTTGGAGTTTCCTATACAAGTGTGTCCAGAATGTTGCAGCGATTCAGGGAGACAGGTATGAATGTCCGAAGACCAGGACAGGGTAGACCACGGGTAACAACTGCCATTCAAGAACGTTACTTGAGAGTTTCTTCGTTGAGACAACGGTTTGCAACCGCTCGCCTCCTTCAAAATCAGCTTGAGCAAACTCATGAGGTGCAAATTAGCACTCAGACAATAAGAAATCGCCTCAGAGAATATGATTTAAGGTCTCGTGTCGCGACAAGAGGCCCAGCTCTTACCCCATCCCATCGAAGGGCGCGTTTGGATTTTGCGAGAGAGCATATCCATTGGGAAGAGGCCGATTGGGAAAGAGTTCCCTTCACAGATGAGTCTAAATTCTGCCTCTACCATTGTGATCGACGTTCCCTTGTATACAGACGTCCACATGAAAGATATGCTCAGTGCAATTTCCTGAATACTACCTACTGGTTTCGGGGGAGGATCGATTATGGTATGGGGTGGAATATCTTTGACTGCTCGCACAGACCTAGTGGTCGTTGATAATGGAGCTATGAATGCTGATAAGTATATAAGGAACATTCTTGAAGAGCATGTAGTGCCATTTGCCCCATACATTGGAGAAAATTTCATTTTTATGGACGATGATGCCAGACCCCATCGTGCGCGCATCATTCAGGAGTACCTTGAAGAGGTTGGAGTCTCTCGAATGGAATGTCCAGCAAGAAGTCCAGATCTCGATCCGATTGAGCAGGTTTGGGACAACTTCAATAGAAGGCTGAGAAGTTCAGAAAATCATCCAGCTACTCTTAATGGCTTAGGAATCCAACTCGGAGAAATCTGGGAAGGATTAGATCAGAACATTTTAAGATCACTCATTTTGAGTATGAACCGTCGTTGCCGAGCTGTAATTAACGCAAGGGGTGGAAATACCAAGTATTAAATCACTTATCAGCATTTCAGTATTTTGAAAATTGTTCATTTTTCTTCTTTCACATAAGATTCGGTGAAATCCTGAATTTTTCTTCCATTTAATGTGTCTTGTTTCGTTCAAAACCTTCCCGAGAGAACATAAAAAATAAGTTATAAAGTCAATGCAGAGTTAACTTTCATTAAAATTGAGATTTTCAGAATGTGCGTTAATTTTTTTGTGCAGTGTATTTCATGGCATAATTCTTTCGAGAACAACAATTTACAAATTTCATCACGGCATTGCCGCACATAATTCGTATTTTTAGTATATTTTTAGTGTTTCAAGAGTTTCATCAAAATTCTTATAGCAACCGCTTTGTTCAATCTAGATGAACGAAAAGTGTATACAGTAGTTAGCTTAAGGTTTCAGCTTCATTATTCGATAAACATCTGAAGTTTTTTTCATACAGAGTGTCTGATATAAATGGAACACCCTGTATTTTTCTCTTTCATGAAATTTGTTTTTCAAATGTCTACATTTTTTACCTGGTATGTCCCATACTCAAACCTTTTTTTTTGAGATATTCCACATTCTTTAAAATAACGATTAGGTACTTCGTAAAAAATTTTGACATTTGAAAACAAATTTCATGAAAGAGAAAAATATCCATTATTCCATTCGAAGAAATCGATTTATCGCATATTTAATTTGAGTAAATTGGTAAATTCATATTAGACACTCTGTATAAAAAAACTTCAGATGTTTACCGAATGATGAAGCTGATACCTATCTAGAATGCATACAGCGGTTTGCAATAAGAATTTTGATCAACCCCTTAAAACACTAAAAATACGAATTATGAGACAACGCCTTGATAAAATTCGAAAAATGAGGTATAATTGTAATGCTCTTGTTGTCCTCGAAAGAATTATACCATGAAACACAGGTTGTTCCATTTGAAATAACTACTAATTTTTCCATAACTTGTTTTTTGACGCACCCTGTATATGTAAAGTTATTTTCAGTTCGAAGATTTTGTCAATTTTATAACTTTGTCATACAAGTTTTTTTCCACACGGTAAAGTTTAGGCGCTTTTTTAGCCGTACGTCTTGCTGACGCACCCTGTACATACATAAATTCAACCCTGAAAATATTTTAAATATCCCAATTCTCTGTATTCATTACATATTTCCTAAGTTAATACCCAGATATATTGATATATTTCTCATTAAACACTCAAGCATCCATAGAAAAAATATACAGAATTATCAATATTCATTATGCACCACAATTCGAACTTCAACATTGAGTTTTGTTTGCATCTATAAAACTTGCAGCTTCAATAAATTGTAATTTGATATCATGTTCCTCCTGCTTCATTTCCCAAAACTTCCTTCTTCATCTTGTAATATTCCTCTTTTGCAACTGACAGAGGGTTTCGGACATAGAAAAACAAAAAATGGTTTCGGACTTGCGCTATCCAGTTATCTATGAAATATACCAATTGACCATATTCACCGTCGCCATACTGTTGTGCGACAATACCAACTACCCAGGGTTCTAACATCGAATAACGAAAGTCACTAATTTCTTAGGACCGCGAAAGTTTAAATGGAAATATTTTGATGTCAGTTTTTTATTTTTAGATCTATTTCTTGCCGAATAAGATGTCTTATTGCCGATTAATTACTGACACAACAACCATGGCCTCCCCTATACTGATATCTACCCATATTTCCTGGATTTTATCACAAAATACTTAACCAAAGTTTACCACCAATTTTATATAACCTCTCATACCACATACGATACTAAAAATCTGATATATTTGATAAACTCAATATTTCTCCGTTGGGAACACTGGGTAGTTGGTATTGTCGCACAACAATATGGCGACGGTGAATATGGTCAATTGCAAGCAGTAAATCACTAGAGCTCAGAATAGCCAACCCTAGGAATGTTGACAGTTACGAACAAACGGGAGCTTCCTCTAAATGAGGGTAGGATTATGTTTATGGTACCGGACGAGCTGTCGAACTCCCTTCAAAGGCGGCCGTCTTGAAAACGGACTTTTCGTAAATATTATGGAATTGGGCCTTAATATTTTCTTGCTAGATAATAATCGATGTTCTAAAACCTTTCATTACAACAAAACAAGAGAAAATATCAACCTGCGAATTCATTTCGGGATATCCAAACTGAAATTCAGCAGTTATTAGCATCTCGAATGAAGCAATTTAGTCGGGCAATTTCGAATTCGTATCATCCCCGCTGAGAAAACACCGGTAAGCAGAATCTCTTGGCCATTTTTCCGCTTTGAATTTCCCTGAATAATCCGATTCCCCAAGTGGTTCATTTACATAAGACGTGACAAAGGCCGTAAGACTCGACTTTGACTGAGCTAATGCGATAGTCGATGGCACCTTTGGGTTGTCGAAGAAGGAATATTAGGAGAGCAAACTTCAGAGTGTTCACTCACCTGAAGTGAACAGGGAACATGTTGTCGGAGATTCAATATTGCCGGCTGTGTGCGGTAGAGAGTTGGGAAAACGGATTATTTTTTCTCAAACACGAGGCCATCTTCAGGAACGTCTATTCTTATATCTTCTATATGTATATACAGGGTGAGTCTTTGACTTGTACATATATTTTAACTGTAGATTCTTGAGGCCAAAGGAAACCTTTTTTTCATTTTCCATTTTTCCGAATTCGGCTCTGTTAAAAAGATATAGCCATTTGAAAAAAAAATTCGGCTGAGTCCGTGCCTGGATAAATTCTCTGGAAACACTTCAAAGTTCATATTTTTCGATTGAAATGGAGGTGATTAGATGTTCTGGGTGATACAATTAGAAAATACTCAAGCACTAACCTTATTCGAATAAGAATGTAACAAAAACGATATTTCCTAACAAAAACACTGTCCGATTATTTCTGCAATTGAAAAGCCATATTTCTCCCACCAAAATAAGTTCCTTCTTCGATTTTCCTGAAGATTAGTTTATAAACACTAATAATTGGTTAATATTTGCCTCGATATTTTGGAACGATCTCATGAAAATTGGTTTCTCACCAACCTATTCTAACTCCATCAACCTAAGTCAGATGATTCGAGGTCAATGACCTAACCTAACTCATCTTCTGTGATATGATATTCCAGAGAACACGGCCATCTAAAGACTAAAGTCTTTAGAAGGCCGTGCACAGAACCTGTCTAAGCACAGAACTCTAGAGAAGACGATGTCAGATTGCCGATTTTCTCTTCAAACAATGCGAACTCAAGAAAGCAGTACGTCCCCTATCGTTAGCGGATGAACTACCACAATCGCTAACGGCTAAAGGCGTCTAGGCGTGCGTGGCTCTTTGGAGATGCCAAACGAGTTCTGATTCTTGCCGATATAGCGCTACGATATAGCCGGCACGCAAGGCAGACAGGTGGGACAGGCCGTTGTGTTGTGGTTGTTCTGTTTCTGTGTCTCGAACCGCAGGCCAATCTATGATAATGAAAGACGCTTAAACGGGATAACCTTAATTATCTATCTAAATTTACTTGCAGATAATAAAGCAAACAGGTGATGATTGTGATGTGCAGTGTAGTGTCGATTGAAATCTCCAAGAGGATAATATTGTTGAGATAGATATTTTCCTGAAAGACCGGTAACAATAAATTTTCAATAGAAACTGTGCTTAGAGACTGTGTAATTTCATTTCATGCTTCTCAGAATTCAATTATTACATCGAACGTTTTTCCATCATGTAGATTTTAGTCTTGACGAAGTTGATAAACATTGACAACGTTGTTAATTTGTTAAGATCAGAGAATACATAATATTCGATGATATTTAATTCAGGGTTGCATTCAGTTTTTTTATGAAATTCATGATTTTTTCCTCGAATTTGTTCGTTTACAATTAGGAATAACTCGAAAACGACGCGTTTCATTGAAAAAATATAAGAATACTTTTATTTTCTAAAATGGTTGATTCTTTCGAAAATATGAACCGTTTATCTTTTTCGAGTGATTTCATAGTATTTTTGCATGAATTCATGAGACGAGTAGGCTGTAACTCTTATACTAGAAGGAATATGGAATAAGTTTCAATTGAGGAATATGCACCATGAATAGAGTAAACAATCAACCAAAATTCAGTTCATTCGGATTATCGGTTTCGAATATATGGAAAGAATAGTGTTAATTTCGTGGATTTTTGACACCCTGTATCTTCCAAACGAAACCGAATTTTGAAAAATGGTATAGGAAAAAAGTGTTTCGTTTGATGAGAGGAATCTACAGTTAAAATATATGTACAAGTCAAAGACTCACCCTGTATACTAGCTGGCCCGGCGAACTTTGTTCCGCCTAAATAATACTTACGGTGGATTTCACAAATCGTAATCACCGGTGTTCGGAGATCAACGGCTTGGTTCTCTGATTTTTGAACTGTCGAATGTTTCCATGGATATAAGCTGTCACACAGAACAGATACACAAAAATAATATGTCAATCACTAATAATGGCAATTTTGGATTCAGTTATTTCCGCAAATATATTTATTACCCAAACAGAAATTCAAAAACATTTTAAAAATTATGAGAAAAGATGAGAATGGACATCTCACGATTTATCGCCAAAATCCGATTTACTTGACATTTCGATGAAAATTCACTGTGATATTCACCCGCTTCTGGATCTGTTAATAGCCTTTCATGGTACTATAAGCCCTATGTAAATTACACAGTAATTGATGTCATATGTTCTTTTTTCGACCATTTCAAACCACGACGACCGAAATGCTCGAAAAAAGAACAGATGACATCAATCGATGGCCGCGAAAGCCTCAAAAAATTCATCGCCATTTAATTGTGATAATGTCAAATATAGTACGTTCACGATTACGTTATTTGGAATAAATAAAACTATAGAAATAACTAATAATCATCAGTCATAATGTGTGAATAGCGCCATCTGAAGTGGTAAGAAAGAAACTTTTCTTATATCTCAACGAAATCTAATCATTTTAGACATCTGTACTCCTACGCTAAGACATTATGGTTTTGTCGAACAGCGCAGAGTTGTAGGCAACTCAAATTACACACTATTACATGACTATAGAGGGAATATAGTCACTGTACACACTATTTGTTTATGCCGCCATCTAACGAGGAGAATATCAAATGAAGTACAAACGAATAAGCGGTAGCGTAACTGTAACTGTAGCGACAACTAGTGGCCTTACTCAAAAGGAGGAAAAGCATTTCCTGTATAAGTAAAATTTTCATCGATTTTTTCAAAGTTTTATTGTATTTTATAATAACCAGACCGTAGACGAATCCATATATGAAGTTTCATAACAAACAGTCCATCCGATCTCGAGTTATAAATGGTGTAACCAACATCTTTCTTTTATATACAGGGTGAGTCTTTGACTTGTACATATATTTTAACTGTAGATTCTTGAGGCCAAAGGAAACTTTTTTTTCATTTTCCATTTTTCCGAATTCGGCTCTGTTAAAGAGATATAGCCATTCGAAAAAAACAATCGGGTTAAATACGTGCCTGATATTATTCTCTGCAAACACTTCAAAGTTCATATTTTTCGATTGAAATTGAGGTGATTAGATGTTCTGGGTGATACAATTAGAAAATACTCAAGCACTAACCTTATTCGAATAAGAATGTAACAAAAACGATATTTCCTAACAAAAACACTGTACGATTATTTCTGCAATTGAAAAGCCATATTTCTCCCACCAAAATAAGTTCCTTCTTCGATTTTCCAGAAGATTAGTTTATAAACACTAATAATTGGTTAATATTTTCCTCGATATTCTGAAACGATCTCATAAAATTGGTTTCTCACCAACTTATCCTAACTCCATCAACCAAAGTCATACGATTAGAGGTCAATGACCTAACCTTAACCAACCTCTGTGTTATATTCCACAGAACTCTAGAGAAGACGATGCCAGATTGCCGATTTTCTCTTCAAACAATGGTATAGGCGAACCATAGAGGCGAACTCAATAAAGCAGTACGTCCTCTTTCGTTAGCGGATGAACTATCACAAGGACACCAGTTTTGTTCACTTTTCGCTAAAGGCGTCTAGGCGTGGCTCATTGGATCTTAATTTCAATCGCGGTCCGCTCCGCTGCGATGTAGCCGGCACGCAAGACAGACAGGCCGTTGTTCTGTTTCTGTGTCTCCAACCGCAGGCCAGTCTATGATACAATGAACGACGCTTAAACGGGATAACCTTATTTATCTATCTACTTGCAGATAATAAAGCAAACAGGTGATGATTGTGATGTGCAGACCGTGTAGTGTCGATTAAAAACTCCAAGAGGATATTGTTGAGATAGATATTTTCCTGAAAGACCGGTAACAATAAATTTTCAATAGAAACTGTGCTTATAAACTGTGTAATTTCTATTATGAATGATTTTATCGTCAATGAATTCAATTAGAAAGGAAGATTTTTAGCGGCATGCAGACAATAATTTTTGAAATTCCGGAAAAAGTCTGCATTGTCTGCATGCCGCTAAAAATCTTCCTGTGTAATTTCATTTCATGCTTCTCAGAATTCAATTATTACATCGAACGTTTTTCCATCATGGAGATTTTTGTCTTGACGAAGTTGATAAACATTGACAACATTGTTAATTTGTTAAGAGATCAGGGAAGAAATAATATTCGATGATATTTAATTCAGGGAAGCATTCAGATTTTTTATGAAATTCATGATTTTTTCCTCGAATTTGTTCGTATACAATTAGGAATAACTCGAAAACGACGCGTTTTATAAAAAAATATAAGAATACTTTTATTTTCTAAAATGGTTGATTCTTTCGAAAATATGAACCGTTTATCTTTTTCGAGTGATTTTATAGTATTTTTGCATGAATTCATGAGACGAGTAAGCTGTAACTCTTATACCAGGAGGAAAATGGAATAAGTTTCAATTGAGGAATATGCACCATGAATAGAGTAAACAATCAACCAAAATTCAGTTCATTCGAAATATCGGTTCCGAATATATGGAAAGAATAGTGTTAATTTCATGGATTTTTGACACCCTGTATCTTTCAAAAACGAAACCGAATTTTGAAAAATGGTATAGGAAAAAAATGTTTCGTTTGATGAGAGGAATCTACAGTTAAAATATATGTACAAGTCAAAGACTCACCCTGTATATAGATAAAAGAAAGATGTTGGTTACACCATTTATAACTCGAGATCGGATGGACACATTTGAATTAATTCAACCTTAAGGTTGAAGCCCATTTTGAAAGATGGTTTTATGACATTCAAGTTTTGAAAATAATATCCAGCATATGTTCACCACGACTAGCTCTGAGGAACCGCATTCGACCAGGCCAATTTTGGACCACTTTCTCCAGTAATTGAGTCCTTATTTCAGCAATAACACGAGTTAAGTTGGCTTCCAAAGCTTCTAGTGATTCTGTTTTATCAGCATAAACCAATGACTCCAATTAATTGGCCTCCAAGATCATGCAACATAACTCCAATGTCTCCAATGGATTATTTTCTTTGGGGTTATGTCAAGTCATTGGTTTATGCTGATGAACCAGAAACAATAGACGCTTTTTTAGCCAACATAACTCGTGTTATGGCTGAAATAATACCTGACTCACTCGAAAAAGTGGCCCAAGATTAGTCGAATGCGGTTTCCTCAGAGCTAGTCGTGATCGACATAATCATGCCGGAAATTGTTTTTAAAACAAAAATGTAATACAATCATCCTTCAAAGGAAAAAAACGGGTTTCAATCTTAATTTAAATCGGTTTATTTCAATTTAAAGTTCTATCACTATAGAAAAACACCCGATACAATGCTTCTCAGAGAAGTTTATGATTTGGGCGCTTCTTCTCGGAATGTGTTTTTTATTCTTTGTACTATACAGGGTTGGGATAAAGTTTGGCACCAAATTAATATATTTAAAAAGGAACGGACGGTAATTTTGAAATATTCTGACGTGACGTGATTCCACGTCACGTTAGAATAGTCTGTATTCACCTCAACAAGTTGGTTTTTCAGCGATAAAATTTTTGACGTTTCTCGAATTCATAGATAGCATCGGAAATAAATATCATAGAGAAAACAAAGTGGTTTAGTCAATCTATGATGAATTCTAATTTGCCAAATAGCGCAATACGCGTCAAATGTGAATAGTCATGCCGAATACCACTCGAGATGAAATATAAGGAGGTAAAATTTCTCTCTTGTAATATTCATGTTTGTTGCTTTTCGGAAATTTTGCGAACGTCATTTGTATCAAAATCACGAGCCGTCAGGCGAGTGATTTTGGAAAAAATGTCATGAGCAACAAACTTTCATATTACAATCGAGAAATTTTTCCGGCAAAATTCCATCTCTAGTTGTATTACATATGAAAAAAAATTGGCTTCAACCTTAAAATGTGTTTTATTTCAATTTGAAGTTTTATCACTCTAAAAAAGACCCGATACGTGAAGATAGTATAAAACATTCATCTATAATCTGTACAATATCCGTAGTATCATTGAGTTTAAATATACATAGAGACACAGCCCAGTTCAACGATTTGAAGCTAAATTTTGTGTATTTCCTTCACCGGTTCATAGATGGATAAGTGTGTTTCAGAAAAGCGAAAATTTTTACTCCCGCATCTGGCGGTAAGTAGCTGAAATATAAAGTACTATTTCCGAAGCCGAAAGCGATGACGATCAGGACCGGCATATGGAAATGTGGGATGTTCAGTATTTCATCACCTGATTTTTTTGATGCAATAAAACGACAATTATTTGTGATCTTTCATGAAAATAAAATACGGATGTATGAAAAAATAAATGCATGCAATTTTTTCTTCATTCACAAGTATTTATAAATAGATTTTCTATGAATTTTCAAAAATATTTAATATTTTATAAACAGCGGGATGCTTCTGTGTCGAGATTCCTTTGGTTTTTTTTTTGTCCCCTGTACAGCTTCACTCTTATCAGTTGTCCCAACAAATGAATCCTGTGCTTTTCGAATTCTGGAGTTAACGGAGAGTTCCAATCATCAATAAATTCATTTCTCTATTTCAGTATCGTAATGTGTTCATTACAGTTCTAAAAACAGTGCTGTAATGAATTCATTACAGCATCGTTTTCAGTAACATTTTTCGTTTTGTGGTTGTCAGCGATGACTTCCGATCCTTTTAAATTTCAGCAGACGTCAATTTGGAAATGTCAATTTTCGTACTTAATAACATTCACACCAACTGCCAAGATGCAATATG
This sequence comes from Adalia decempunctata, assembly GCA_951802165.1. Classification (NCBI taxonomy): domain Eukaryota; kingdom Metazoa; phylum Arthropoda; class Insecta; order Coleoptera; family Coccinellidae; genus Adalia; species Adalia decempunctata. Next base: position 21,460,001 of record OX637696.1, on the reverse strand, counting down.
AAAGTCACTAGGACCTATAATTTGATTTTTTTCATTGAATTTCACAAAATTTGAGTGAAATAGAGAAAATATCGTCTAATACTCGTTGCAGAATGCAATTCCAATACTCTTGCATTCGTATTGGAATAGGAGCCCATTCTGCAACTAGTTTTAGAATAAACAATTTTTTTTAATTTTCCTAAAATATACCTTTGAAGTCATATCTTTTCTGATTTTGTGACCATAATTTTCTTTATGACCAACAGCGCTTTCCTCATCAAATGTTTGAAATCGGTTGAGGGAATTCTCAAATGTATCCGATTTCGATTTGCAATATATATCCAATCCAATCATTACCAAGCTTATTCGAATCATCAATGAGGAGTGCTTTTTCACACTTACCGCATTTATTTTCTTTGGCGATGTTCCTCATCAAATACCCCGAGAAACTTGGGATTGAGTTGGATTCTAGGGTATTTAGGAGTTCAATTAACTCTTTATCCCTTATATACCCTCACTAGGCTCACCGTTGCCCGAATCCGCTAAGAAATGGTCGAATCTGTCCAATCAACCACATCAATGGGCCTACTTTCAGATTCTCACATTGTACACAGGTCGAAATCATTGTCGTCGTGGCAGTTAGAATTATCAGAACATTTTTCAAGACAACCAGTCATGACCGACTGCAACCCAAATGTGAAGCATCGAGCTGAGGGGTTTGGATCATAACCCCTACGCTGTCTTATTTTGGAGAATGAATTCTCGATGGGGTCCTGGTTGAGCCGACTTTTTATCAAATATGGAAATGTTTCCTTCGTCTCCTCCCACAATTGAAGGATGCTACTGATGGTTTGTATCAAACCTTTGAAACAATAAGGAATATTTTTGCCAACTGTCCAAGACTTAATGAATTCAATTGATTCCGTCAGAGTTTGTATTGCTGATGGCTGATAATTTCCCTCAAATTTTCCATTCGAATTGAGGCAGTCGAAAACATCATTCATTTTCAGAATGAACTGAGCAGGTGAATTGGCACTTCTCGACCTCAGCTCACCAGTTGCAATGACTGTTCTCATAGCCGAATATAAAGTTCTGATGAAAATCTGCGTGGCCAATTTAACCTTCATTTTCTGGAAGGCGTTTGGATTTATGTGGTTTTCAGTTATCTTCAAGATAGTACGATAAACACAATTCTTTAAATCGATGAAGTTTCTTTTATGTCCCCCCAAGAAACATTTTCACCCCTCATTTCCTACCTGAGAACACTTCTTTGGAGAAATTCATGGCTAATAGTTCATCATTATTGAATCACACCGTTTGTAACGAATTTGGACGAATCCTACCCTGCCTACGATTCATAGAACTAGAGGAAAATAAATCTCCTACAGATTTCTATAAATGAGTAGTGACAAAATGGATCGGACGAATATAGTTCCTTTAGTAGCTACTATGTGCCGCCACTTAAGTTGGCAAACTGCCAAAAATTTTTGCATCAAATCAATGAACTGGGTCGTGTCTCTATGTATATTTAAACTCGATAGTAGTATCAAGAAAACTTTTCAGATTATCGTGCTCACGGCTGGACGGACAGAATGGTATTATCCAACGGATTATTCAACGTCGAGTCTAACTTAATCGTTTAAGACCACTTTCCGCTATTGGAAAACCCTTTATTCATATCGGTGATTGGGTTTTGCTGCATATAGAAACCAGTCTACCAATCCACTAAGCGAATACCGAATATGCCGCATTGAATATAAAATTTACCTCTCAGAGCCCTTCCAACTTCAACCTCATCCAACTTTTGTACCTTCAACCTCATCCATTCACTTCAAACATTCAGTATCAATTTCATTAATGAGATTCTGGTGAAAGACGAGCGCAATCACTCAAAACCCATCCATACATCACTCTGTTCTTCCTCAACCCAGATGAAACCGCGGTTCCGGTTTAGCATTGCAGGGTTGTCAGATTTGTTTGGGATATTTTCTGGGAAGAGATTTCTTGAGAATTGCTTACAGTGATATAAGTGAATATATTTGTGTACTTTCTTCGTTTTTGAAGCCACTTCTTTTTAATAAGCTGGGGAGAAGAAGAAACAAGCAATCACCTTGTAGGTAGATTCATCTCTTAGGTAGAGTCACCTTGTGGATAGATACATCTTTTAGGTATACTCCATTCACTTTTATGATGTTTCCCGGTTGACCATGAAATTCTGACACATTTCACGGTGTATATTTTGAAAATGTAAGAATATATTCATTTTCCTGTCAGAGAATAAGCAACATTGTCCTGTCTTCATAGAGGTCGCAGTAATTACGTATTTATCAAAATGCTCATTCACTTTGGGAAAATAATGAATTGGAGGAAATATTATCTGAATTCAATAACTTCAAAGACCTGGCGAATGTTGAAGAAACTTTTTTCTCTGTTAATACTGGAAATATTTCACGTAAATAAACATGGTTGGAAGATTCAGTTATGATGCTATTTTCTTGTACAGAAATGGAGAATCGACTGTTGAAACTTTTTTGAAAAATAATGGACAGTATAAAGTCTGTTACATAGTGATAGTTCATTAAAAAAAAAGAATGAAAGTACTCGAAAAACTTCTAAAGGAACAGACGGACCTATGGAATTCCCCACTTTTCAAAGTTCTAAAGAAATTAGCCTACAGAAGGCATTTAAATACATTTTTGCACAACTTGAAATGTCCAGTATGAAAATGTAGTAGTACTACAGTTAAACCTTAAAAGAACTAACTCCATTTACGAAGTTGAAAAAGGGTAAATAACGTATGGTCCGAAAATTTTGGGAAAAATTTCGAATGCATATAACTCTGACACGAATAATCTTATATTTTTATCGAATTATTCAACAATTTAACTTAACTATCCTTATTATAAATCAAAATTCAAGAAACAGACAAGGGACCATTATTTTAGATTTGCCTAATTATTCCCCTGACACGTTGCTTCTCAATCAGACCAGGTGAAATTTTTCCCAAAACTTTCGGACCATACGTTAGAAATTAGCATTGGCAACGTCTCTGAGAAATATTTGACATTTCACGAGTACCAACCGGCGCCAGTTTCAAGTAAAAAATTGATAAACCTAACATCATGAAAGTGAATTGAGTATAGATTTACCTTGTGTATTCGCATTTACGGGTTCGAGAAAGCAATTTTTTAGTTCCAAGTTATACTGTTATGGAAATTTTTTCTGTTTGTTACACGGAAAAGTTATGCAAGGCAAGATCAATATATTTCCAAACATTCTGAAATTTTCTCTTGATTCTTGCCATATAAGTTAAGTATTTAAAGCGTAAATAAAAAACTTATTTTTTTTCGCATAATTTATTCATTTAATTATTTTTTTCTCAACTTCTCTTTCAATCATTGCCACGGCTTTGTGAGTCCAACCTAACCGATGAAGTATTTTCTCTGCTATAAATTCGAACTTAAAATGCCTCACTCAAAGCACAGAATAAATGTAACTAAAGAGATAAGAATTTAAATTCAAAATCGAGATTTGAAAGAGCTAGCTAAGGAATCCCATCACAGGAGGCTGGTTCTTTTTGAACCGATCAAGGAACAGGAATTGACTGAAAAAAAAAGCCTTTTCTCGTAATTTTCCTATAAGTTCAAATGCTCTAGTACAAAAACTCGACGACATAAGTTACAAGATAGGTATTTGGAAAAAATAAATAAGAAATTCTAATTCGAAAACAAATTCAAAACAATAATCTTTTCAGTGCAAACTCGACAAAGATAATTAAATATTCATGAACAAATTTTTTTTTGCGAAACCATTAGATTTCAAGTTTTATGCAAGGTTGAAGATGGAAGCCGCCGAAATATACAGGGTGTTTGGAGGGTCAGTAGCCATAGGTAAATGGTGGATAGGTGATGCTCTTGGCTACTTGTTGCGCCTAATAAAATAACATTTTGCCCAAAAATTGAACAGTTTCAGCCGTTACTATTTGGTAGTTGATCATAATTAAAACGAAAAGATTTTTTATTACTATGTTTTACTACCAATAATTTTAAGATACAATATGTAAGGGCTACATTTTTGCGACTATAGTTTCGAACTCTCGTTCATCTTCAGACAACTGACCTCTGGGTACCTAGTACAGGCTATTTATGCAGATTCAGGTAGTGATAATAAAAAAGAAAGTGAGAGCTGAAGGAATTTTGTTTGCAACAGATGTTAGAAAAAATAAATTTGTGGATTATTACAGTTGTAGATGTTATTTAAATGCTTTGAAAATTTGAGAATTGCACAGTTCTATTTGGTCATTCATTATTTCGTGAATATTTTTCTGCTCTAATTTGTAAATTTCAATAGACTCCAGATAATTGAGTTTTATTCCTTTCGATTCTACGTGTAAAATTTTTAGATTATCTATTGTTGGGAATGTGTGGCCATTCTCAATGCAATGGGTTGCGACGGTGGACTTGCTTTTGTTCTTGGTGAAATCCATTCGATGTTCATTGAATCTTGTTTTGAATGAACGTCCAGTCTGACCTATATATTTCATATTGCAAGTTGAACATTTTAACTCATAAACTCCTGATTTAAGCAAATTTGGGGTTGAATCTTTGGCATTGAATAACAGAGACGATAATTTATTTTTTCGTTTGAAAGCTATGTTGATATTAAGTTTCGATATATTATTGGCTATTTTTTCACTTACATCACCGAAGTATGAAAGAGAAATGAACTTTTTGGTTTTTTCCGTTTTTATTGTAGGGTAAATTTGGTTCAAGGCTAATTGGGAATTTTTGTGTTTGATTATTTTATCTATTATCTTGTGATTGAAACCGTTGTTTGCAGCTATTGTTTTTATTGTATTAATTTCAATTTCACGGTTATTTTTAGACAGGGGTAAGGAAAATGCTCTATGGACCATCGAACAGTATGCTGAAATTTTTTGCGAGTATGGGTGGTTTGAATCTATGGGAATACATATATCAGTGGATGTGGGTTTTCTGAACACGTTAAATTCAAGTTTTTGGTTTGAGTGTGATATTGACAGGTCTAAAAATGTTATATGGTTACCAATTTCTTTTTCTAATTTAAATTTTATTTTTGGGTGAATGTTGTTTATGAAATTTAGAAATTGCCCAAGTTGTCTGGATGTTCCAGATATGCATGCAAATACATCATCTACAAATCGGTACCAAAAGTGTATTATTATGGGTAATTTTGAAGTGAAGATTTTCTTTTCTATATAATGCATAAAAATATCCGCGGGAAAGGGACTTAGAGGAGAACCCATAGCCAGGCCGAGTAGTTGTTCAAATATTTTGTTGTTAAACTGAAAATAGTTCCTCTGTAAACATAGTTCCAAGAGTATAAGGAAGTCACAGTGTATCAGTGGATTCACATGTGATTGTTCTAATATCTCCGAAACTAAATCTATTGTCTCTTTTCTCGGAATATTTGGAAACATATTCTCTACATCCAGACTCAATAAATATGATTTGTGGGGCATGGTGAAATTTTCTAATTTTTTGGTTAATTCTATGGAGTTTTTTATGGTATATTTTGGTGTGAAACCGGTTATTGTCTTGAAGATAGTATTCAATTCTTTTTCTAGTTTGTAGGTGGGGCTGTTGACAAAGGAAACTACTGGACGAATGGGAATATTTTCTTTGTGGGTTTTCATTAGACCGTAAAGTTTTGGTGGGCTTGGATTCATATTTATATAATAATATTTTGTTTTTGATAAAATGGGGGAATTTATGTTGTTTAAGGTTGATTTTAAGGTTTTTTGAATTTTTGATGTTGGATCAACGGTGATTTCAATGAGTTCTTGTGTTTTAATGAAATTATTCATTTTCTCTATATACTTCGATGTTGGAAGAATAACAGTGGCATCAGATTTATCTGCTTTTGTAATAGTGAGTTCATTGAGTTGGATTTTTTCTTTTACAGATTTAAATATTTTAAAACTATTGGGGTCTATTTTAGGGCTAAAATTTTTTAGAATTTTTGTAATTTTCGGAGTAATCATCTCTGTATTATCTATGCAATTGTGGACTCTACTGCAAGGATTTCTTTTGCATTGTTATTCATAATTTTCGGTGAGTACTTGTGTCCCTTTTCGAGGAAATTTAGTTCTACGGTGGAGAATTGAGTTTCTGATAAATTGATAACACGGTTAGTAGGTTTGAAGTTAAGGTTATTCTCGTTTATGTTGTTTGAAATCTTTCTGAAATTTTGTTGTTTGGTTAACTTATTTAGTTTTTTATTCTGCTTTTTGTATTTTTGGTGGATAAGTTTACTGATATCATTTCTAATATTGTCATCAAAAATATCGAATTCTATTGGATGGAGTTTATGAGTAAGTTCAGAATGCAATACCCTTATATAATGCTGGATAATGTATCTCTTCTTGAACATCAGTTTTGTTTCTTCTTTGATCCAAGTTATTTCCGCACATCTAGTGGCTGTTCTTGCTGCTGGTGATTTCGAACTGGTTTTTATTTGTACGTAGTTAGGTATCACTTTTCTTCTTAAGCACTCCTGGTTGAACCAGATGTTCTGACTGCATACTCTATACTTTGTGAGAAGTCTTCTATATAAAATGGCTTGATTTGCTATACTTGCACTTTTCAAAAATTGAACAGTTTCAGCCGTTACTATTTGGTAGTTGATCATAATTAAAACGAAAAGATTTTTTATTACTATGTTTTACTACCAATAATTTTAAGATACAATATGTAAGGGCTACATTTTTGCGACTATAGTTTCGAACTCTCGTTCATCTTCAGACAACTGACCTCTGGGTACCTAGTACAGGCTATTTATGCAGATTCAGGTAGTGATAATAAAAAAGAAAGTGAGAGCTGAAGGAATTTTGTTTGCAACAGATGTTAGAAAAAATAAATTTGTGGATTATTACAGTTGTAGATGTTATTTAAATGCTTTGAAAATTTGAGAATTGCACAGTCCTATTTGGTCATTCATTATTTCGTGAATATTTTTCTGCTCTAATTTGTAAATTTCAATAGACTCCAGACCAAGAACAAAAGCAAGTCCACCGTCGCAACCCATTGCATTGAGAATGGCCACACATTCCCAACAATAGATAATCTAAAAATTTTACACGTAGAATCGAAAGGAATAAAACTCAATTATCTGGAGTCTATTGAAATTTACAAATTAGAGCAGAAAAATATTCACGAAATAATGAATGACCAAATAGAACTGTGCAATTCTCAAATTTTCAAAGCATTTAAATAACATCTACAACTGTAATAATCCACAAATTTATTTTTTCTAACATCTGTTGCGAACAAAATTCCTTCAGCTCTCACTTTCTTTTTTATTATCACTACCTGAATCTGCATAAATAGCCTGTACTAGGTACCCAGAGGTCAGTTGTCTGAAGATGAACGAGAGTTCGAAACTATAGTCGCAAAAATGTAGCCCTTACATATTGTATCTTAAAATTATTGGTAGTAAAACATAGTAGGTAATAAAAAATCTTTTCGTTTTAATTTTGCCCAAAGTTCAAAGTGTTATAATTTTTTTGCCATTTTTTTGGAAATGTCCAATTTTTCTCATTAAAATCTTGAATTTTTTTAAATTTAATGCTCGAGGTGCCTATAAAATGATTTATTTTTTTAGTCTAGTCTTGTCTTATTCAGATTGAATCATAATTTCATACAAACGTCTTCAAAAAACCTGACAGCTTCGTATCAAACATCAAAATGAAAAGAAAAATGTTGTGTCTACTTTACAAAGTGAAATAAAAAAAATTTACATAGTGTTGGGTTTTAAAAGAGGTTTAAAAACTTCTCTAGTTAATACTCTTTCCAATGGTATGTAACATGTACCATTAATAATCAGATAACTCAAGAAAAAGCTATGTTAGATTAATTTTACCTGCTCAATGGAATAGTTTTGCCTTTTATGGCATCCTTGAAGACAAAACGGTTTTTTGTTGAGTTGTCTGATTATTAATGGTACATGTTACATAGCATTGCGAAGAGTATTAACTAGAGAAGTTTTTAAAACCATTTCAAAACCCAACACTATGTAATTTTTTTTTATTTCACTTTGTTAAGTGGACACAACATTATTTTTTTTCATTTGGATGTTTGATACGACGCTGTCAGGTTTTTTGAAGACGTTTGTATGAAATTATGATTCAATCTGAATAAGACAAGACTAGACTAAAAAAATAAATCATTTTATAGGCACCTCGAGCATTGAATTTTGAAAAATTCAAGATTTTAATGAGAAAAATGGGAAATTTCTAGAAAAATGGCAAAAAAATTATAACACTTCGAACTTTGGGCAAAATGTTATTTTATTAGGCGCAACAAGTAGCCAAGAGCATCACCTATCCACCATTTACCTATGGCTACTCACCCTCCAAACACCCTGTGTATGTCCTAAAACAACATGAAAAGGAAAGAAGAGACTCCCATTGTTCAAAGTGCGTGGTTGCCTGCCATCTGCAATAGTTAAACCAAACCTGTACGAAGCGGAGGGGAAAAACCGAATGGCCACGCCTCAGGTGGTGCTGCGGCTATAAATACAGTTTACAATCCAGAAACATCGTCAATTCGGAGTTATCAATTGTCGGGTTACCACCTCCGACCGAGATACCTCTGAGCAGTAGTTGTGGGCGGAACGTTAGGTGGAATTCCGATCAGACCAAGGCTAGAAAGCCCGGAATTTTCTAATTTTGTTGCTTAATTCGGCAGTGAAAGCCTTCATCGAGATAATAGAATAATTATGAATTCCGATTCTCAGTTCGCGGAATTTGGGTTAGAAGATGTGGCAATCCTGCAGCACAAGCCCGATGTTTACACCACTAATATCGGATTCTGGAGGAACAACGGGATCCCATCCTTTATTACGATTTTCACGGAAACACCGATCTGTCATAATTGTATTTCAGTACCAGCAAATTAATATACGTTCCCGATCCAGGTTTTCGGTCTCCCGTTCCTTCATTTATTTACTTCCTAATTAGCCTCGTTATAAATTGAAATGAAAGAAGATGATTTAGAGCAGACCGGCATAGGGTTTTCTCGTGTTACCTACGAATAAAATTCCTAGAAACATTACCCTTTACTAAACAATGATGAGTTTTCATCGATTACCACTAATGAGAGGCGTTGAAGAAGTCAGTGTATTGTGGTATTCTCCACTAAACATTCAGCTTTCCAAGAACTTCTCCTGACACTTTAGCAGCTCAGGAATTCGTTAAGATGCATAATTAAAGAAGGGAAGAACACAACTTGCACTTAAACTCGTTTATTTATTCATGTTGTCCCCAGCCAGAGTGAAATGGAAATTTTATGTTTCATCTTCAATTTCAGAAGATTGTGTTAAACTTTCAAACCCTGATACGGGCTATATTCATTAATAAATGAAGGTATGCCTCACAGGTGCTGTTCTTGTATTGGTGCGCAAATAAGTTAGGCTCCAGCAGAAAGTGGTGGTCGATTTTGATATTTCCAAAACGTTATGAATAGAGCTTAAACATATGGTAAAGAAACTGTTTTAACACTTCAGTTATTTTGTTTTGGCGTTTTTGACTTTTTGATAAGAGGTGTTATTTTGAATAGCCCGCTATGTCGGTAGATGTCACTTTTGAAGCTGTCATTTTTTGACATTTGACAAGTTGAAACGATGCCATTGATGAAAACGTAGCGATAGACGCTTCAATAACGCATTGAAATTATTTAAATTCACTATAAAAATGGTGAAAATTTGGCATAGACGGTTCGTGAAACTCGAACATTTCTGGGTCCTCGTGAAGCATCTTGTCGAACCGCAATACAGAAATTGGTGGAAAAATTTGAGCTGTTGGGACGAGTTAGTGATGCGAAGAATAAAACCTGTGGACGTCGCTCAAGAACAGCTGGGAATATTGCTGCTGTAGCCTTAATTGTTGAAGAAAACCGAGATTCATCCATTCCTCATCGTTCCTTGGAATTAGGCATTCCACAAACGTCATTACACCGTATTAGTCTTGAAGGTCTATGCTGATTGGGTCCTTGAAATGCATGGTAATGATCTGAAATTCCATCACAAAATCATCTTGAGTGATGAGGCCCATTTCCACCTCGGTGGCAATTATTGACCTTTTACGGGAAAAGTTTCAGGAACGTATTATCTCTCGAAGAGGTGATCACAATTGACCACCGAGATTTTGTGATCAACAGCTTGCAACTTCTTCCTTTGGGGCCATATTAAATGCCCGCTCCACACTCATGGCGCGAATCGCGCCAAGAATTCTTGCCGTGAACTTGGGCAAGAATTCGCGGCCAAATAAGTCATCCACACTCACACAAATATTCGCACTTTGGTTCGCGGCATCCTCGCTGTCTACGAAGACTTTTCGCCTGTTTAGCCAGCCATAAAAAGGGTTTATTCTGATAATAATCAAGAAATTCTCATTCCACTTATCTAAATCTGAATCTATTCCAATTCCACTTCATCGCTACATGAACCATTCATTTCAAAAGCGAATAAAGTCAGTGAACAAGCATTAAATCATTACTGCGCAGGTACCGCGAACGCCTGTGAGTGTGGATGGAACATTTGTGCTTGGGCGCGAAGCCTTTGTCGTTGGACAGGAGACCGCTAACTCACGGAGAAGGCCGCGAAGCGCGAACGTTACACAAGAAAGTTATCTACACTCACGTTCGCGGTATTGGCCGAGGTTCTTGCCATGAGTGTGGAGCGGGCTTAAGAGAAAGGTCTACGCCAAGAGCTCAGCGTCGATTCAAGACCTCAAAGATGGAATTCGTGAGGCTATCGAGGACACTTTGTGATTTGGTTATGGAAAATTTCATAAAAAGTATATGATCCTGTAGTCGTGATGGTCTTTTGGCTGATGGTATTTTACTAATTTTCATTATCAACGGCATACCTTCCTCTTAAGGTGGGCGTTCAATGTAGTATGTTTTTATTTCAAGTTGCATTTGAAAATGGTTTCACTTGGAGAAATTTTGTGAGTAAACCCAGAAAGGATTGGAGTTCTCAATGAAATAATTTAAATCGATTTCATTTCGAAAGTTAATTTTTTTCTTTCAAAAATAGAAGAAAATGAGCCAACTCATGCTTCTGTTTTATTGCAAATGAAAGACCCATGAAAATAGTTCAATTTCCGATAAAAGTGAATCTACAGATAATTTCGTCCAGAAAAACAACTTGAAGTACGGAATTGACAGAGAATGGCCAAATTCAAATATATGGCGGGAAAAAATTCCTGCTTCACCCACTTATTCTGTAATTTCATAGTTCAGCGATTTTCGGATAGATAGCGCCATTGTACATTTCATTCATAATCAAAGAGATATTCATAGAACTTATAGTTATAATGTAAGTTCTATGGAGATATTCCATAAAATGCACTGTTGCGCCTCTATATCGGATTAGTTTGTCTACTCGCTCTGAACGGCGACCTTAATAATTTATAATGAAATGAGCATCCGATCATTTATCTAAAAAATGGCATTTTTCTTCGAATGTCAAAATAACACCTTTTTTGGAAACCCTTTACTTTTGAGCTGATGGAATCGAGTGAAACCATCACTGGGGAAGGGTATCAGTTTCAATTGATGCAATTGAGCTGAGCACTGCGCGAAAAACAGCGACAATACGAGCAGAGACCTAATTAAGTCATTCTACAGCATGACAACGCTTGGCCTCACGTTGCTAAACGCTAGAGGATGTGCCATCGACCAGAACAATCTAGATGAGCTATAGAGTCACTCTAGCTCATCAACAGTTCCACTTATATGAAGACTTCAAAAATGACTTGATTCGTAGATGGCCTCAAAGGATGAATACTTTCACCGCAAAGGTATTCGAGCTCTACCAGAAAGATAGGAAAAAGTTGTAGCTAACAATGTGCGATACTTTGAATGGTTCAGTAATCAGTAGTAACCACTTTTCCAGAATATGTTGCATATTCATCGAAAAAACAGTTGTGCATCTTATAATAGGCGATGGTAATCAACCATAGGATCATGACATGCTATTCGAATAATATTTGACATTTTCAAACGCCATTTTCGAAGAATACCAATGTCTTTCGGGCCTACTGTAGAGACAAATGTGAAACTCCAGATTGGTTAAAAAGGAACCTCCATACCTAAATTCGATTATAGTATTCATTCAGTATCAGTATTTTTATTAATTTCATAATAATAAACTGGAATCTAGAGAGAAAATAAAATTGTCTGCTTGAAGCAGAAGAAAAACACAAGAGGTAGATTTGCAGAAAACTGTTGCAACGGCAAAACTTACCTTGCTTCAGGAACAAAAACTGACCGTGAAAGCTACGCGAGGAACTATACAGAAAGAGTTATTTGCTCTTTTCGTTAAAAATGTGCTCACAACATTTTTATTTTCGGGGCCTCATTTGTTATCTTACTTAGGCTATGGAATGGCTAATTTTAAAATAATGTGTACCAGGATGTAGAACTCTGGGAGTAGTAATTTGTTCAATAATAATGTTTTTTTAAATTTGTTGGAATGTTATAAAGTAACAAACGTTCGCGACACACTGTATGTGAAAGACTGATTAAACTATCATCGATCAGAAGCCTCTAATCTAGTAATGTGTGTTCTCCATGATGGATTATCCGACAGATACTGCAGATATGCATATCGAACAGAGCTTTTAACGGAGGTCAGTTCATGCCGATGCAATTCATCATTTCGTTTCGTGTAAACTCGAGCAAAAAATTCCCTGTTGGCCCAGGAACAAAAATGTTTTACGGCTGACGTGGCTGAAATAAGAGGGATTTTGCAAAACTCCCCCGAGAAAAGATATCCAGAGTAGTTTTTCCATGGGATTTCCTTCTATCTGGAAGGATTGAATATATCATATCTCCCAAAGTGGATAATAGGATTCAAAGTCCGGAACTTTATTCAGCATATCCTTCCACTTTTTTCGTGCGTTGAAGTGAATCAGATTTTTTTTAGGGAATCAGCATTTATGTACTTTTTATGACGGAATTATACAGAAACTCCAGATTTGAAGAAAGGAACAATGGGGTCACGTTACCGTCTGGCAATGGACTAAATCATTCTTTTTGTTTGAAAGGATGATATTGAAATTCAAGGATATTCACTGAGATTCAATTTCTCATCGATCATTGATTCAACAGAAAATTAAGTGTGTTTTATTAGAATACCCCTATTAAATATGAAGATGAACACACTCATGGAGAAATTCATCGCTAACGTTGAAAAAACTATATCGTCAAACGTGGACGCAAACTTTCACAATTCGAGGCAAACTCTGGTTAACATTCTTCCACAGCATTTTCCAAATTTCAATCTGATCCTGTCAAGCCCAATGAATCGAAATCTGACATCTGAAATCTTATTTCCAGGAGACAACCAAGGCGTGAAATTCCTCCGAAGATTCAAGCAGTTGCTGAATCCTGCACAAGTGTTTGATCTCATATCAACAGGACCAAGACTAGGACTGACGCTGTTCAGACCTTTCGATCCATTCCGAATATTAGTTTGTAGTGGTGATGGCTCTGTTGGTTGGGTACTTTCGGAAATAGATAAGCTAGATATGCACGTAAGTACTGCCCCTTATTCGATAATATTCCATATTAAGCACATGCTCCACGAAGAAGTGTCGAATTTTTTTTTTTTTGAGATGCATAGTTGCGATTATTTTCGAGAAAATTTACGAAAGTTGTGCATTCCATCCAGATCTCGAAGATATTAAATCGGGAATTTGGAAAAAAGATTTTAAAGGAAAAATCATCGAACAGTAGTACCCGGCGCATTCACCAATTTGTGCCAACATATACGTATATAGTTATCAACGAAGGTTTATTCCAGAAGGAAATATCCCAAAGGGAAATTATAATTCGAGTCAGATCCATGGCGGTTGTTGATATTTATATCAATTACCGCGATGTATCTGATTAATCGCGTATAGTTATATATGTTAACGGATGATATTGCGGTTTTCTCATGTAGAAAAATATAATTTAAACCCAGGTACGAAAACACGTAGGGGAAGGTGGGGACCCTTCGTACGGTTTCAACATTTAATTTTTTTTATTTTTTGTTTTTTCATTAATCAATTACCTGACAGCTTGAATGTATAGTCTAACTATCTGAGATTCATATGAAAAAATTACAGATGATTTCATCTGATGTTTCAACCATAATTATGATTTGAAACCAAATCTGGAATATGTACGAACCTACCCCAACAACGGGGCACCTACATACAGTCAGTATAAATACGTGATTTTCCTGGTCGTCGTCCTTTGTTTGTTTTATTACTTCTCACAACAGTCGGATAGGGTCGAATTGCCTGTAGTGTCAAAACTGTCTTCAAAGGAGCTACTATTATTTGATGGATTGGTGAATTATTCAAAGGATCTAAATTAAACCTTCGTAGTTCATCATAAGTTATCAATGGTGAGTTAATAGTTTGTTCTCGCGAAACGGCGGAACCTCCAAGAAAGAAGTTAATGCAAAAATTAGCAATTAGTACACTAACACACTAAATCGTTCCTAGTTGGGGCACATTCTTACGCGTCCAAATGTGCCCCATCTAGTTCTGTACGAAAGTACCCCACTTACCAAATAACAGCAAAATATATCCTCTTTCAATATTGATAGGAAAACGTCATAAATTTATTATTGAAAACGTATCTTAAGTATATTTTGCTAGTTACTGATAGAATTCTCTACACGAGAACCTATCTTATCTACGGTAACAATTGACAGAAACATTGATCAAAAAATTACTTAGCGAGCGCGAAAACACGTTCGTGCCTGAAACTTCGCTCTCACCAGTGCGAATGGCGCGATAGTACGTTGACGTAAAGGTGGTACCTCCACTCAAGCACACATACAAAAGCAAGGCCGTACGTCGTTTCGTTCAAGTTTTATTTCGACTGTATGAATGTGCCCCGCGTACGAAGGGTAACGATCTCCCCCTATAGTTGTCAAGATACGGAGTGTTCAGTTCATTGTTTCCCCTATATTTTTCTTGATATCTCAGAAAAGTTTTGAGATTTTCACACAAAATATAGACCACTACACCATTTCCAAGTGTATTTCAGATTAGTCAATTGTATTTCAGAAAACATAAAATGTATTTCAGATTAGTCAATTGCATTTCAGAAAACATCAAATGTATTTCAGATTAGTCAATTGTATTTCAGAAAGCGTCAATTGTATTTCAGAAATCATCAATTGCATTTGAGAAAACATCACTTGTAATTCAGATCAGTCAATTTAATTTCAGAAATCGTCAATTGTATTTGGGAAATGGTCATTCGTGTCCCGAGACTGAAAGCGAGATGACGGAGATATTTGGAAATTCGGTTTAATGTGGCACAAAAAAGAAACTGTAATTCTTGAAAACTCTTATTCGAGCATTTTTCAAATATTCGCCACAACTTTGGGGTTCGTGGATGATTCATGGAGCATGGGGGGATTGTCTCGATATTACCTATACGTTGGTCAAATTCGATGCAGTCGTGGAGAAATGATATTCCTACTTTCTGAATTACAAATGACGGTTTCTGAAATACAATTGACGCTTTCTGAAATTCAATTGACTAATCTGAAATACATTTGATGTTTTCTGAAATACAATTGACTGATCTGAAATACAATTGACGCTTTCTGAAATCAAATTGACTAATCTGAAATACAATTGACGCTTTCGTCGCTTTCTGAAATTCAATTGACTATTCTGAAATACAATTGACGCTTTCTGAAATACGCTTGGAAATGGTGTAGATTAAGCTTTATTCTGAAGTTGACAGGATATTACACCTCAGTTCAGTGGCATTCGTAAGACTATGCAATGACATATTTTCAGAGAAAAGAACTGCATGCACGCCTCTGATTTTTCTCATTCGAAGATGTTGAATCAATACCACTCAGTAGCTCATGTAGTCGTTTTCAAAAATATTTTTTAACCTCAAACTCATCAAAGTAAAGTACCATATCTTCAACATATTATTTTCTTTCTGAAATCTCAAATTTTCAAGAGGACTTTCCTCTAAATCTTCTAGTTTGTTAAATGCTCTCAGAGAGCTTCGAATTCGGGAGACGCTATGCACTATTTTGTATAAAACTGGGTGATTCCATAGAAGAATTTCACTGGACACAATTTGTTCCTGAAGATATCCCCTGAGAATCATTGATACCCTAAATAATTAATGCTTTCCACATCGGAGCATTATAATTTCTTCCTCCATTTTCACGATATTTTCGATACGTTCGCTGAGTGGGGTGGTGTAGATAAGATATTTATGCTCCCATAAAACTGAACAGGAAAAGTGTTTTTCGAATATACGAGTTTGAACCCACATATGTCCTCAGGGATAATACTCTCGTCCAGCTTCATTAACTGAATCAAATATGTTCGAACATAAAAAATCTTCACTCTTAATGGTAGGGAGAATGCCAATTTTATAACCCCTTCCAAATACTCTATCTTTTCGTTGATATAAAATGTTTTGTCCTAAACATAATGGTTGGTGAGATATTAATTATGTATTTTGTAACATCCCTACCCTGTTCAGGAAAAGAGCAATAAGTACTTAATTCATCATAATGTCACGGAAAACACTTAAAAGCAAAGCAGAAAATCAATAGATAGTAGTACAGGGTGGCCAGATTTCGATGGTTTAGTACTACAACTCCTAAACTATAAAAGATAGAGAAAAAGTAAGAAACATGTCATCTTTTTTCGAGAAACATAAATTGCTGAAAACCCCAAGTTGCTACGGCGCACAGTGGGGCAGAATACCTTGAAACCTGGCATTAAATATTTAGGTGTTTGTTTAGTTCGAAAATACGATATATTATTATCTTTATATGTTAATTGGTAAAGGTAAAAGGCATTTTGGATCCTAGAATTATTTATTAACATCGGAATTAATGTAATCACACATCATAACACAATTAAAGACCTTTTGGATGATGATTTCGATTCATTATTCGGATAAATCGAAAACACTGGAATATTCTGATGACTCCAAGTCTTCTTCTCAAATCCTGTAGTGGGACGCTAGCCAAGGGCGGATATAGCTGTTTTTCATGGGAGGGTTAATATCGATCTTGAGTGAGGGTAATAACGATTGAAAACCATTAAATCAGGTACACAATGTATGAAATATTGTATGTGCACCACCTTTTTCTAAGGTCTTCGATAATCATTGGGGGGGGGGTATTTACCCCCGTACACCCACCCTCGTAAATCTGACCTTGACGCAGGCAACAGTTTCTGTAACACGTATATATTATTTGGATAGCAGAGCTTCTTTGCTGCTTGGCAGTCTTGTACGAAGGGAATATTTGAGGAGCACTATCCCTCACAGCTCCATATTGATGTTGAGATAACTTTGCTGTTATCAAAACAGCTAGACTAGAGCATCTTAGCCAGGCATAGATTTTGGTTGTAAGTCCAACAAAGATATAAAGGCATTTCTATATTTAGTGGCCCGTTTTGGAGATGTAGAAGTTATTTCATGAAGAATTTTTGATGCATGTACTTACCCTTCTGACCTTAGACTCATCTTTGTTGTTATGTCAATACAGATACGTGAGTCGTATCCTAAAGTTCTTTAGTTTTAAACCATTTTGTTTTCTCATCTCTCTTAGCGATCATCAAAGCTAACTTCAGGACGATCTAGCTTTTTCTCAGTTATACTAGGAAACGAATTCGACCTCTCCAGTCATTCTTTTTTGTAATTTTGGAAACGTACAACCATTCTTCATGCTTTTGTGTAACGAGACTCATACTCTGCCTTCAAATATAATTTTTTTTCAGAAGCTCCTTCTACTGCTCTGCATTACATTTTGTATGTTTTTTTTTCATTTCTTCGTTCAAATAATCAATTTTTTTTTTAATTCAACTGTTTCCGCAACTCCTCATTATATCTATGAGCTCTTTTCCTTCAAAAATCATTGCGCTCGAAGTCGTTACTAAAGGAGAAATAAATTTTATAGAAATAATCGATTATCAATAAGTGCCCACCTCGCTGTCTAAAATTGATTTTTCTGAAAAAAGGCAGAAAATGGGCAACAAATTTTCATGATTCTAAAATGAGCATGGATCAAGCTTCGCAGAATTGTAAATATCAAACTTTGGACGGCCTTGGAACATAACTGAAAACCTTCATGATTCTGAGAATACGATAAAAATTTAAAGATTCAATCATAGACAACATCAACAAGAATTAATTATTATTCTATGTAAGTTTTTATTCATCCAAAGTTCTTAAATTATCTACGCATACATGAACTTGAAGCTGTCATCAAAAAAACTCGTAACAATAGTCATTTGTTAACAGAGTGACGTTGTAAAACTACAGCAATTACGGAAAAATTTTGCAGGCGTATCGACTTGGCCAAAAAATGGCTACAAAGAAGAGCTGTCGGGAGCGCAGTGGGGATCAGGAAGGGTTAGTATTGTGCTTTTTTGTCGCTTACGGTAGTGATCTGTAGCTTCGACAAATGGCTGTCTGGAAATATGCATTTTTAATTTTTGATTTAATGCCAGGTTTCAAGGCATTCTGCCCCACTGTGCGGCGTCTTGTTTCCGAGCTACAGGGCGATTTTGGTATTTGATACATTTCTATAATTGACTATAACTTCCGTATTATAGGACCTACGTTCTCGAAATGAACACATCTTTAGGGCACTTTTTTTAATGCTTTTCATCGGTGCTATTGGATTTTTTGTATCTGCTCAAATTTCGGAGCTATAACAAAAAATTTGTTTTCAAATGGAAACCGTAGTGGGAAATGTTATTTCTAAATTGATCTTTCTTCAACGTTTTCAAAAATATACAGGGTGTTTGGAGGGTGAGTAGCCATAGGTAAATGGTGGATAGGTTGTTGCGCCTAATGAAATAACATTTTGCCCAAAGTTCAAAGTGTTATAATTTTGTTGCCATTTTTCTAGAAATTTACTATTTTTCTCATTAAAATCTTGAATTTTTTTAAATTTAATGCTCCAGTTGCCTATAAAATGATTTATTTTTTTGTCTAGTCTTGTTTTATTCAGATTGAATCATAATTTCATACAAACTTCTTCAAAAAACCTGACAGCGTCGTATCAAACATCAAAATGAAAAAAAAATAATGTTGTGTCCACTTTACAAAGTGAAATAAAAAGAAATTTATAGTGTGGGGTTTTAAAATGGTTTTAAAAACTTCTCTAGTTAATACTCTTTGCGATGGTATGTAACATGTACCATTAATAATCAGATAACTCAACAAAAAACAGTTTTGTCTTGAAGGATGCCTTAAAAGGGTGACGACAAAACTATTGCATTGAGGTGTTAATAATTATTCTAACATAGCTTTTTGTGGAGTTATCTGATTATTAATGGTACATGTTACATACCATTGCAAAGAGTATTAACTAGAGAAGTTTTCAAAACCATTTTAAAACCCAACACTATGTAATTTTTTTTTCTCTATTTCAGTTTCGTAATGAGTTCATTACAGTTCTAAAAACAGTGCTGTAATGAATTCATTACAGCATCGTTTTCAGTTACATTCTTCGTTTTGTGGTTCTCAGCAATGACTTCCGATCCTTTTAAATTTCAGCAGACGTCAATTTGGAAATGTCAATTTTCGTATTTCCTAACATTCACACTAACTGCCAAGATACAATATGAAAGTCACTAGGACCTATAATTTGAATTTTTTCATTGAATTTCACAAAATTTGAGTGAAATAGAGAAAACATCGTCTAATACTCGTTGCAGAATGCAATTCCAATACTCATGCGTTCGAAAACTCGCTCCTTCGTCGCTCGTTTTCGAATTTCGCATTCGTATTGGAATAGGAGCCCATTCTGCAACTAGTTTTAGAATATACTATTTATTTCACTTTGTAAAGTGGACACAAAATTTTTTTTTCATTTTGATGTTTGATACGACGCTGTCAGGGTTTTTGAAGACATTTTTATGAAATTATGATTCAATCTGAATAAGACAAGAGTAGCCTAAAAAACTAAATCATTTTATAGGCACCTCGAGCACTAAATTAAAAAAAATTCATTTTTTCTCGTTTTCTCTCATTATTGAATCCCACAGTTATGAAATTGATATTTTCAAGTTGATTTCAAGTAAATTTTATCACTTTTCTTATTACGAAGGAACCTCTTGACTCATTTTGATAGGAATTTCTTTTTTATCAAATGCTGGAAATACACTGAGTTATATCATTTCGGAAACAATGAAATGGGCATGTTTTCTTCTTAATTTGGCATTTTCAACCTCAAACTCATCAAAGTGACACCTCTTTTATATAGGTATGATTTTCTTTCTGAAATCTCAATATTTCAAAAAAAGAGACCGGTGTTCAACAAATTTTCTTCTAACTCTTTTATTTCGTTAAATGCTCTCAGTGAACATCGAATTTGGGACACCCTGTGCTCTCTTTTTTGTATAAAACTGGGTGATTCCATATAGAAGCATGTTACTAGACACAATTTTTTTCAAGAATACCTCCAGAAAATTATTGAAACCTAAATAATAGATGCTTTCTACATCGGAGCATTATAATTTCTTCCTCCATTTTCACGATATTTGCGATGCGTTCGCTGAGTGGGATGGTGTAGATAAGATATTTATGTTCCCATAAAACTGAACAGGAAAAGTGGTTTCCGAATATACGAGTTTGAACCCACATATGTCTTCAAGGATAATAGTATCATCCAGCTTTATCAACTGAATAAAATAGTATATTCGAACATAAAAAATCTTCAGTCTTAATGATTGGGAAAGTGCCAAGTTTTATTACCACTTCCAAATTCTCTGTTATTTCGTTGGTATAAAATGGTTTTTCCTAAACATCATGGTTCGTGAGGTATTAATTATTTTGTTACTTCACTACCCTGCTCAGGAAAAGAGCAATAAGTACTTAATTCATCATAATGTCACGGAAACCACTTAAAAACAAAGCAGAAAATCGATAGCTAGTCTCATGCTTGATGTTTTCCGTTACGACTATAACGTTTTCTGGTAGATTCGACCCATTTAACCCACATCAGCGACTTGACAAATGTGTCATATTTGTTGAAGCCTGAAAACTGTAGAAATTTTTCACACATTTAAAATCAATATGTTCTTTCGATAATTTTTCGAGAAAACGGCAAATGGAAATTCATAATGATTTTTATTTTGGAATGAAGATCCCACTGAAGATCCCATAGATTCATGGGCTACTAACTGTGATCAAGGAGATATATGCTAATATCTCGAGAAGTATGAGTTTCAAGAAAAAACTTCATCGGAAATGGCCTGTACCATCATTTTTCAAAATAATTTACATGAAGTCTGTTGAGCCTTGTGGAAAGTACATGTCCGTTGCTACAAATTGGTGGATGCGTCGGTTATTGCGATTCCTTATAGTTTTCCGATAGTCTATGATAGATGCACCTGTAATGAATAGATTCTATGGTATCTTCAGGTAGAGGATTTTGAATCGGATCAGAAAAATATGTTTTTTTTTTCTCGTTTTCTTTCATTATGGAATCCCACAGTTATGAAATCAATCTTTTCAAGTAAAGGATCCCGCACTTTCCTTATGGCAAATGGCGTTCCATTAAATGTTCTAATATTTCGGTATAATGTAGTACTCGACCTACTGATCAAAAGTGTCGATGGCCCAAACTCAATCCTTTGACAAGTTTTTGAGATACAGGGCGTTGAAGTTGAGAATTACCCACTTTTACTACGCTCGTATCTCGGAACAGAATTGAATCAACTTCAATTTTTCTCAAGAAACATTTCATTCCATCCCCAGGGACCAACCATATAGAGGAATATGACCGAAAATCGTTACGAATACAGGGTTATAAACAACTGAATGCATGCCCGATTTTGAAAATATGTCTATTCCAGAGCGAGAACGTTCGCAAAATGAACTATTTCATATGTTGTTGTTACATCGAAACCTGAAATACCCAGAATTCATACTGGGTGATCCATCATTAGAGAAACTATTCACAATGAATGTCAAGTGGACACCCTGTCTTTTTGGGTTGATTTAAGGTGTTTGTTTGATTTTTTCAGGACATATCATCATGGACTTCAAAGAATACAGAGTGATTCAGTCATTAAATAAACTGTGAACCTCACGAAAATACCCAAAAACCCCCTTTTTTCTTCATCACATTCTATTTCAATATTAACTTCGTTGAAGTGGGAGTTTTCTTTCACCACTATTCTTGATCAATACGTCTGAGAGTTTTTATCCACTTCCTATGACCGAAATAGATTACGAATATCTCATCCCTTCTACCATCTCTACGAAATTATCTTCTATATACCTTTTCAAAAATACTCAAATACTATTTAGGCCGCAATCGAACCTCAAGTTAGGATTTTTGTAGTTTTCGATTCGATTTCTAGAGAGATTTTTCATTTGATTTCAATCAGAATCGCAAATTAATAATTTTCATATTAAATAAAAAAAAAATTGTTCATAGGACGTGGATACAAAATTTCCACCGTATTGATGTTTTCAAATCAAGTACAGTGGTGAAAGAAAACTCCCACCTCAGCGGAGTTAATCTTGAAATAGAGGGTGATGAAAAATAGGGGGGTTTTTGGGTATTTTCGTGAGGTTGACCGTTCATTTCATGACTGAATCAGCCTGTATTCTTTGAAGTCCATGATGATATGTTCTGAAAAAATCAACAAACACCTTAAATCAACCCAAAAGTACAGGGTGTCCACTTGACCTTCGTTGTGAATAGTTTCTCTAATAATGGATCACCCAGTATGAATTCTGGGTATTTCAGGTTTTTTCGATGTAACAACAACATATCTAGTGAAATAGTGCCATAAGAAAAGTGCGGGGTCCTTTGAAGTAAATTTTAGCACTTTTGTAATTATTAAGAAAAAAGCTCTTGACTCAGTGTAATAGGAATTTCTTTTGTCTTGAATGCTGGAAATACAGTGAGTTAAAATATTTCGGTAACTCAATGAAATATGCATGTTTTTTTCTTGATTTGGAATTCAGGAAAAAAATAAGCAAAACATGAAATTTGATCCAGATCTCTGTTTAAAAAGAAACTATGAATACAACCCTAAAATCAAAGTTCACATTCGATACCTCATCTATCAAGAAATACTATCGAGAAAAGAGATTCAAGAAATTCTTCATCTGAAGTCTTGCCATGAAAAAGAGTGGCAAAAGATGTAACTTTTTTTAATTTGGTGGAGTTTTATCACAGGGTCTAATTACGGCTTTCAATGCTTCGATGATTGCATTCTTATTGGAATAAACTTGTGACTTCAGATAGCCCCACAGCCAGAAGTATAAAGGCGTTAAATCGCAAGAGTAAAGAGGCCAATTCTGGACACCAAATCGGGAAATGACACGACCAGGAGCAAACTCTTGCAAGATCGTCAATGTGTGGTCACGGGTGGTATGACATGTGGCACGGCCCTGCTGAAACTACATGTCGTCAAGATCAATAGCTTCCAAATGAGGCACAAGAAACTGTGTTATCATAACACGATAATGATCGCCATTGACCGTCATTGCATTTTTTGAAAATCAGGATGTGTTGTTCTACCGTGTCTGTTTACTAACTCCCATCTGTCAACTTTCGATCTGTCACGTCATGATCTTGTGACATTATGACTTTCAAAAATGGCGCCCAATTCAAATCTTGCTCTCTTATTGAAACACCCTTCATATCAAAGAACATAACTCTGAACAACACCTATAAATCAGTCAAGAGAGAATACGACAAAATACTTAGAGATACTAAAGCTCAAAATTTGGGACAGAAAATTGCTGATTCTGACAATAAGAGCAAAGCACTGTGGAATGCTGTTATGGAAATCAAGGGCAACACAAGAAAAATTATGCAAATCCCAGGAGACCCAAAAAAAGTAGCAAATGATTTCAACTCTCACTTCCAGATACTGGACGCACATTGTTCAGACACAAAAAACATGTATCTCCAACATAACATCCCTAGAAATGCAAATACTTTTCTCTTTGAAATGGTTAACGAGAATGAAGTAAAGGAAATTGTCTCTTTGCTGAAAAACAAAAATAGTAGTGGAATCTTAGACCATAGAAAGAGGAGACACACCTTTCAATAATAAATAGTGAAGCCAAGTTTCAAAATCATCAGAACTGAACTGGGTGATTGTAATACTACGGAATCAAAATGTAGTAGAAATTTTTGCAACGTTGTGACGTTCGTTGAATTTTCTAATAAATAAACTCTCAATCAAAATGAAAAGTTTCTTAGATTGAAATTCATTTATTCATTTGTGCGTGAATGCCAGAAACGAGTATTGGTTTCTTCAACTATTGTGCATTCTTCACATTACATATACTTAAGTATATGTAAATGTTCGCGAAACGGATCGATCTTTTTGCTCCAGATTAATGTATAAAAACGTTTGGCAATACGGTTTTTTGAATCTATGTCCAGTTCATTCATTAATTACGTGCCGCCATCTTTATTCTATGAAATTTCTGACAATTCGAACAGTGTTGTCAACAAGATTTTGAGCTTCATTGTATGTTAAAAGCGTTATTTGGATTCATTTTTGAATATCTCCAGCTAAATACGATAAGAAAATGGTTCGTAAGTGTCTTGTGTGTGGTAAATTGGACTATTTGAATCCTAACTTGAATTTGCACAGGTATGTTCTAATCTTTTCATACTTAGTATCAGAGGCGTAGATTTTTAGGATTTCACTTTCCAGATTACATTGTGATATTGAGAAGAGGAACATCTGGTTCTCAATCCTGAATATTACTTGATGATCTTTCTCAGAAACTGTTTGTATGTTCCGAACACTTTGAGCTAAAAGATTTCGTTATTCGAGTGAATGGTACCAGATATCTCAAAAATGATGCCAATCCCCTTCTTGCCAAACCAATCTTCGAACTTTCGTCCTTAAGGTAAGTTTCTGGGAATTTCCAGAGAAAGAACCAAAATATTGAAATCAAATATTAGCCATTTCACCAAAAAAATTGTCATTGTGCCGGTACTCTGGAAACTCAACAGAGGGATGGATCGATCAGATATAAGCATCTCACATATGATAAATTCGATAAATTGATAAGTCTCTTCCCAGTACCTGTTCTCCTGCCGGCAGGTGGAATGGTTGTAATTTTTGTTGCATTAGTGATTAATTATATCTGGTGTATCTGTTTTGTAGGGTTGAAAAAATTGAGCCAGTGGAGAAATGAGATTCATGTTCCCGATTCACTGAGGCACCATTTTCTTCTAAAATTAGAAGAATAAGGTGAATATTTCATCTCAAATCTCTTAAATTCCATTAACTCTGACAACTAAGTCATGATCATATAAAAAAATCTTCTGTTCTTTTCAGGCATTCATTAATTCAGGAGTTGCAAGAGATTCATTTCAAAGAATGTTAAAAGATCCAAGCAAGCAGGAGTACAACGTACAACCCATCATTGAAAGCCTTTGCATTAACATTGGCCTCTTTTTTCCCCAAGAATACAATTCTGTGAGAAAAACATTCATCAACAACCCTCCCCTTTTAGAAACTATCGCAAAGTATAGATCTGTGGATGGAAGTCCAGGTATCATGAAAGAAGCATTGACTGCTCTGGTCCAAAGACAAGAAGAAGTTTCATATCCCTGGTACTGGTACAAGATTCTCAGGATATGTTAATAATATTGGTACCAACTTGGATTCTGCCTTCCAAATAGAACTATGACTATCGAATGTATATAGGGCTTTGGGAGGAGCAGTTAACAACCAATGGGCCTGTTTTCAATATCAATGTATATTTTAATATCGCATTCAGTAGATTTACTATGGTTTTACTTATGGTTTCATGATTACATGTTCTTCTTCATGATGTGGATAGTGGATGAATAAATGAGGTTCACTTTCTTCAAGGAATTATGCTGAATTTTTTGAATAAATAAAGAAGGCATGAATTATTGTTGCTTTTTTCATACTGAACGCCGTTCATAGGCAAATAATGTACGCTCGGCAATTCGCCGCCCCGTAGATTTTCATCTCAAATATTGATGACTCGGTTTGATGCTTTTTGCAGCCATTACTTATCATATTTGTAATAACGTGATAAAATACCTCAATTTATTATAAAATCTCGTGAAGAGGAAAATCTGATTCCTTCACATGAATTTACACATTTTTGTGGTCAGTTTCAGCATTTAATGAATCGTGCAGTTTATTTTATATACCTTAATTGACTTCCTAAAGAATCAATTGTTTTTCTATAATTTTTCATAATTATTTTCACTAATTCCAAGTAATATAAAAAAGCTACGCATTTTAATATGTTCAATAATTCATTTGCATCAATTACGAATCTTCAAATATATTTATAGTACAAAATAATTTCACATTTCTATAAACCGCCCTCGTACCAATATTAAAAGAATTCGCCATAAAAAGATTATTAACTCGTTATTTTATTTCCATTCTTCAAAATCAATAACTCCACGCCACTGGATTTTTCAAAGTTAGATTCTGCAATGTTGCCACATAAATGTAAAATGATATTGCTATCTTCGTCCCTCTCATTGAATTCTGACTGAATTTTGGCTTCATCAATTCCCGAATTTATGAATGAGATGCTGTGTCTCCTCTTTCTATGGTCTAAGAGTGGAATAGATGGCATTCCCGTTAGGGTTATCAAAAGATGTATCAACCAGATAATTTCTCCTCTGACCTACATAATAAACAACTCTTTGGAGCACGGAATTTTTCCAGACCAACTCAAGCATGCAATAGTGATACCTGTGCATAAGAAAGGAGACGCAGCTAATGTTGCAAACTATAGACCAATCAGCCTCCTTCCATCTTTTTCAAAAATTTTTCGAGATGACTGCAAGCAAGCAGATCATAGAATTCGTAATTAAACAAAATTTGCTCTCAACAACTCAGCATGGCTACATAAAAGGCAGAGGCACACAAACAGCCATCTTTGACTTTGTTGAAGAAGTACTTGCATCTTTCGAAAGCTCTGAAATCATAATTGCTCTTCTGATAGCTCATAATTGCTTTTCGAAAGCCTTCGACAGTCTTTTTCATGACTATATCATAATCAAAATGGAACAATATGGGATAAGATTGACCTCTCTTGAATGGTTTAAGTCATATCTTACCTCAAGAACTCAGAGAGTACTTATCAAGGATGAAGGGTCGGAGGTGCTGTCTGAGCCTGCCCCCATTGATTTCGGAGTCCCGCAGGGTAGTATTCTGGGCCCAATCATTTTCATCATCTCTATAAATGACCTAGGCAGCATAACAACCACAGTCAACACCACAGGAAAAGTAACCATCTTGAATTATGCAGATGACACTAACATCACTATCAGAGCAAGTACCTACCCCACCTGAAGTAGAAAGTCAAACTAGCTGTATCCTAAGCACAGTCCAAAGATGGTTTGAAGCTAACAAAATGCTGATGAACTCGGAGAAAACCAATGCTATGCTGTTTAAAACATCACACAGCCGCATAAAAACATTAGAACATCTAAAAACAGAGAATGTTGAGCTGTCACTACAGGACTCAGTCAAATTTCTGGGAGTATATGTAGATGACAAACTGACATGGAGAAAGCATATCTCAGAGTTATGCAAGCAGTTGAGTTCTGTGTGCTATTCCTTGGGAGTTCTGAGCAGGTATCTTGATAAGAAATCCATGAAAATCGTTTATCATGCCGTATTCGAATCCAAACTTAGATATGGAATAATTTTCTATGGAGGTGTCTCTGAACTGGAAAGAGTTCTCCGATTACAAAAAAGGGCAATACGTACCACATTGAAATTGGGCTTTCGTGAGTCCTGTAGGGGGAAATTCAAAGAGGAGGGAATCCTAACAGCTGTCGCCATCCATGTTCAGGAGTGTCTTCTGTTTCTATTTAAAAACAGAAATCGATTTGAGGAGAGTAGGAACACTACTTATAACACCCGCACATTAGATATGGATTTTCCTTCACACAGGCTCGCACGAACAGAACATGGACCATTATACTGCTGCATAAAGTATTTCAATAAACTACCAACCATCATCAAAAGGGAAACTAACTTGAAGAAATACAAAGCCGGAGTTTATAACTATCTCCTCAAAATAGAGCCATATAATTTAGGCGAATTCATGCTCTTCAACATGTGAATATTTTGTATTGTTTCGACCCTATTTCGATTTCCAGCTGTGTTTTATAAGAGATTGTAACATTCACTGTATTTCGAAATAAAGCTTATTATTATTATTCTTCATCATCGGTCTCCCGGTCTCAGCTCGAGCTGGTATTACTTCTATGAACCAGTGAAAAAACATTTCAGTTCCTCCCACTAGTTCAGAAATTTCCGCACGATGTGACAGGTTTGCAAAGCTACAGCCTGCTGTGCATATCCCGCGATCCTCTGGGATATCTCGATCTTTTGAAGGTTTTTCTTAAATGATTTGGACATGACTCCCTCAGCCGAAATCACCAACGGTATAATAGTGACTTTTGATAATTGCCACATATTCTTCAGCTCTATTGCCAAGTTCTCGTACTTCGTTATTTTTTCCGACTCCGTTCTTCCGATGTTATGAGTCAATGGTACTGCCACATCAATTATCACCCCATACTTCTGATCCTTCTCAATGAATACAAGGTCCGGTCTATTGTAGTCCACTGACCTATCTGTTGTTATCGGTCTGTCCCAATAGAGAACCGCTGTGTCCGTTTCCAACACTGCTGCAGGTTGATACTTATAATATGGCGGACAAGTATCCAAAAAACCATGTCTAAGAGCTAACTGCTGGTGAACAATTTTTGCCACTTGGTTGTGTCGGCCCAGATATGCGTTGTCGGCAAGAACTCGACAACCTGCTATTATATGTTCGATAGACTCGCCAACTGCGCCGCACTTCCTGCATTTGTCCTCCACGTTCAGCTTCAAACAGTGCTTCTCATAGTTGCGAGTTCTTATGACTCGGTCTTGGATAGCCGTCAGGAATCCCTCAGTTTCAGGATACAATTGTCCCGCATTCAACCAAGACAAGGAAGCTAATTTATCGACATTTTCCCCTTCAAGGTGTTTGGGGAATCTACCATGCAGAGCTTGTTCCCGCCATATACTTTTATCTTCGCTTCTGGTGGTGATATCGAATGTCAGTTCTCTGTGTTGTAGGTTCAGAGGTGTGTATCACTTATCCTCTGTTGTCACCAATTTCATTAGGCTATCTCCAGACTCGAGCAGTCCCTGCCTCAAGTTTTTCTCCTGGGTTCTGCAGAGTTTATAGATGTTCAACAGACCTCGTCCGCCATCTCTTCTGGGTAGATAAAGCTTATTTTTTTTTAACGTCCGTGTGAGGGGAAAACCCTTTATGGGCACCGAGAGGGTCCGCACTCTCGGTAGTGTGAGAATCCAGGATCTTGTTTGGCTACTCACTAAAAACCCCTCACACCTTCAATGGAGGAGTTCTTCATCCTGCCCTCGCAGCGTCCTTTAACAAAAGAGATGAGCTGCAAGTGGCTTCTAGAGTTCATGGGACCTGATGATATGGAGTGACCCGAGCAACACTGCTTTCTGCATTCTGTGCGCCAATACCTCGGCCAGTGATCTGCAGACCGGGATAATCTTAAATAAATAAAAATAAATTATTATTATTATTATTATTTACAGAAACAATGCCAGGTTGCAGTGCTCCCCTTAGGAACCGGCAACGACCTGGCCCGAGTGCTCGGTTGGGGTTCATCCTGCGACGACGACGCCCACCTCCCCCAGCTCCTGGAGCGATACGAAAAGGCGAGCACGAAGATGTTGGATCGCTGGAGCATTCTGGCGTACGAACGCACCATAGCGATGCCCAAATTATCCCTGATTCCCGGACAAATAGAGGACCAACTCCACACGCAAATTAGTCAGTACGAAGAGAACCTGTTAATTTACATTCAAAACATCCTGCAGTCCGACGAAACAACTGTGATCGTTAATTCCGCCAAGAGGCTGTGCGAGACGGTGAGAGGATTCGTCGGCCAGGTGAACGACAGCCCGCTGACCAAGGGCGACGAAAGTTTGAGTCTGAAATGCGAGGTTCTGCAGCAGAAATTGGTGTTGCTGTTGCAGAATTTGACTTGTGGGCAGATAGACTTCACGACCGTAGGTAGGTGCATGATTAGATTCGCGCTACGGTTGACTTGTACCAGATACAAGCAAACTTCTGTCAAAAATTTTTAGACAGCTCCTGAATTCACGTCATTGCTTTAAGTGACCCATTTTTACCTACAACTCGAAAACTACACGATCTTCCAAAAATTGAGATGGAAGGCCTCGAATTCTCGAAAATCACTGGTCCAACATATTTTCCACCTAATAGGTTTCAAAATAGACCTTCATACAGCGTGTTTCCTAAAAGGAATGGTAGAAAACTGAAAAATATTTGTTTTTTTGGCGTAAAACTAAATTTTGTTTAAGTTCACTTGATATTTTGCTAAATAAATCTAGTATTAAAAAAGTTGTGTTCAATACAACATGGTATGAAACGTGTTACTATAGGGGCCAGATAAGAAAACAAATTCATTAGATGTATCAGCTTCCAAAACATGTTCTATAAAATTTCATTACAATGTTGCCAGCAGTTTCGGTTAAATCGTAAAAAATGTGATTTTTTTTTCAACGCCCTTTATCTTGAATACGAAATTTTTTTCCTGAGCAAACCCCAAATATTTTTCAGTTTTCTATCTATTCTATAGGGGCACAATAGACCTTAAGGTTGCAGTGGACTGTAACCCCTTTTCACTATCTATTCACCGTGTCCTGCAATAGTGCGTTAAGCTTCTATAGCTGCTAAACCAGACGTTTTAGGAATTTATTTTAGAAGCAATCCCTTTGTACTTGCAATTCTGCATCTCAGGAACTTATTTTATGATATACAGGGTGTTCCCGAATACAATTATTCAACAAATTAGTGATTTTTTAAATGAAACACCCCTTATATTTTTGCATATTTTCAATGCTCTTCAATACCTCTACCATGATGCAAAATATTAGGGATATTTTTCCAACAGTGCGGATCTAATTAAGAAAAAACTGCAAAATTTCGACCATACAGTAGTTCGGTAAAAGCCTTTTACCGATTTCCAGAAGCGATAGAAACATGAATTTGATCAGGATTTCTTTTAACTCAAGAATTTGCCTATTCATCGTACCTAAATGATCAACCTCTCTTATACAGGGTATCCGTTATCAATGTCCAAATATGAAGAATTTCAAATTGTTTTTTCTCGATTTTTTCAAATGTAACACCCTGTATTTTTTCCATGATGATGTACACAGTTTAAAACATTACATTTTTTCAGAAGGTACGAAAAATGAAATCAGAACGGAAAATTTTATTCAAATATTGGATATAAAAACAAACGGGCGTTGAAAAAGACAAAGAAAAATTGTGTCAATGATCCAAGAGATGTTCAAAGTGTAGTCCGCCTTCTCTGGAACACAAAGCGATCCCATCGTTGAATGTCCCACTAACCCTCGTCAGCATGGCTGGAGTTATGCTTCGGAAATCCTTCACAATCCTCTCTCGCATATTGGAAGCTGTTGTTGGAACTTCATCATACACGATTCCCTTTATGTATCCCCACAGAAAAGATCTATTTTGGTGAGATCCGGTGATCTAGCAGGCCATCTTGTCGTTCCGCCCCTACCAATCCATCTATTTGGAAACTGTTGGTCCAGTAAATCCCTCACGGGACGAGAATAATGAGCTGGTTCTCCATCATGCTGAAACCATATTTCATTCCGTATTTCCGTAGGTAACACTAGCACTGCTAACATTCCGGGAAGAATGTTATGAATAAAAGTAAAATATCTAGCTCCATCTAAATTTCCTTCGAAAAAATGAGGGCCTATCACATGATTGCCGATTACTGCTCCCCAGACATTCAATTACCACCTGTGTTGATTGTCTATTTCCCTTATAATTCTTGGATTTTCTACAGAGTAATAATGAAAATTGTGCCTGTTGACGGCCCCGGAATTGTGGAAGGTTGCATCATCACTGAATAAAACAAATTCAAAAAATGTAGGATTCTGTTCAATTTGAAAACTTGCCCAGTTACAGAAATTCAGACGGTTTTCAAAATCTCTATCGGTAAGCGCCTGATGCATCTGCATGTGGTAGGCATGATACTTATTTTTTTTTGGGATTCTTCGAACAGAACGCTCACTTATACTACAGGCTACACCAAGCTCCCTTTGGCTTGTGTGTGGATTTTCAGTTACATGCAGTAAAGTCTCGAACTCCTGGTCCTCATTAGTGGCCGATGTTATCCTCTCTTCTTTTTTATACTTGACATCTCCTGTCTCCACAAATCTGTTTAAAAGCCTCCGAAAACTCGATTCATGTGGATGTATTCTTTCGGGATATTCGACAGCATAGGATCTACTGGCTAATAAACAGATTCTGTGGCACTGCCCCAACATGAAAATCATATCAACCATTTCATCTTTACCAAAATTCATCTCAATTTATTGTATTCGGAAATAACTTTGAGCTCTGAATAACAATATTTTGATCAATAATAATAATCGATGTAGTTCATAACAGTTTCTGTGGCACTGCTGCCACATGAAAATTATATGAACCATTTCATGAATAATAATTTTTTTGGATGCCGATAAAACTCGGTAATCTTTAGAATACACATGTTACCAACAATACCTATGTCTGTGTTACTTATTCGGACAAACATTATCATTTTCATGTTGAACTTCAAGGATTATGATTTTGGAAGGGTTAAAGTTTTTCAAAAATTGGTCATTCAGTTTGGTTTCATTGTGTGACTCATTTAAAATATCCGTTGGTTATTATGATCATTATTCCTGAAATTTTTGGTAGAAATTAGAAATGTAATTTTTCGTGTCTGCTGGACACAGGAGTGAAAACAGCCCTTTGGTTACTTCTGAATAAATGTAAGGTTTTAAACTGTGTACATCATCATGGAAAAAATACAGGGTGTTACATATAAAAAAAATCGAGGATAATCAATTTGAAATTCTTCATATTTGGACATTGATAACGGACACCCTGTATGAAAAAGGTTGATCATTTTGGAACGATGACTAGGCAAATTCTTAAGTTAAAAGAAATTCATGTTCTCATCGCTACTGGAAATCGGTAAAGGGCTTTCACCGAACTACTGTTTCGTAGAAATTTTGCAGTTTTTTCTGAATAAGATCCGTACCGTTGGAAACATATCCCTAATATTTTGCGTCATGATAGAGGTATTGAATAGCAATCAAAATATGCGAAAATATATGGGATGTTCCATTTAAAAAATCACTCATTTGTTGAATAATTTTATTTGGGAACACCCTGTTCATTAGAAAATAATTTCCTGAGATGCAGTATTCAAATTACTAAGGAAATGCTTTTCAACCAAATTTCTAAAACGTCTGGTTTGGCAGCTATGAAAGCCTAACGCACTATTGCAGGACCCTGTATAGACAGGATTACCTTTGTTGATACACCCTGTAGTAAAGCCAAATTTTTCAATTTTCTCTTTTCGCCGTTTTTCTCATAAGATTTTTCTGTAGGATACGTTGTTTTCGTGTGAAAAGAATAAAACGTGTTGACTAATGTTTACACAATATTGTTTCCTGAAAGTTCATAAAACAGAACTAACTGAAAAAGAAACAGCGCCATAAATCTGAATATTACGTAAATACCCCCTAATATACAAGTTATTCCAGTCGACGCTGAACTTTTGCTACGTTGTTGCAGAAGTCCAAAACTAGTCTAACTTATTCCACATCGATCATTTGTTTCTTCTTGCTTTCTGGGCGACTTGATGCGAAAAGAAAGAAGTTCGAGTAATCATGAGAAACTTTTCGAAAGTAAAATGAAGTAATTTCATTCCTATTTGAATTTCGCAAGGGAAAGAAATCTGGGGAAAGTGTCTTTTCTCGAAACCAATAAATCATTTTCCTTCTGGGTCTGACTTGTTGTTTTTTTCAATCGGCAGAGAAGTCACTCACTCGGAAAAGTCTTTCACTCCCTTCTATTTTATGCTGAGAGTATGTGGGTAATTCTCATGAAATTCCGAAATTATTCAGGAATGAATTCTCAAAAAATTTTTCAATAAATTTGAATTTTTTTGTGGCAGTTTTGTAATACATATGATACTAGATTTCACTCATATAGTGGTCCCCAGATTTAAGTCATTTAAATTATCAGGAGTAGATTTCATTTCTTCTCGGCGCTTCTTATCGTACTCTTTCTTTTTTAATTTTGCCTCTGTATCGGAGAATTTCTTTTTTCTTGCCATTATTTGCTCCTTAAACGAGAAAAAACGATAAACTCACGTACCACATGACAAAAGAAATAAAAATCTGAGTTATCTTAGTTTAAAAGTCATTCCCTCACCGTCATTCCCTCACTTCAGTTTGAAATGAGGGAATGACGGTGAGGGAATGACGAAATAACAGGAAAACTAAAATAACATAGATACATAGCCCTGACCTTATGAAAACATTTTGAACTATGAACACTACCCCCCAAAACGCATCCAAATATAATGTATCTTTTACTCATACTCACCTTATTTTTTGATAATGTCTAATGGGGGAATGATGTGAGTAAAAGTAATA
Organism: Adalia decempunctata; assembly: GCA_951802165.1. Lineage (NCBI taxonomy): Eukaryota > Metazoa > Arthropoda > Insecta > Coleoptera > Coccinellidae > Adalia > Adalia decempunctata. Next base: position 21,425,389 of record OX637696.1, on the reverse strand, counting down.
TAGTAATAATTGTAACTGAATACACTATTGCACGAAACCGAGTTGAAGTTCAATGGGAATCACCATAGTAACATAATTCGCGCATTGACTGGCTAGAAAAAAACTCAAGCTACTTTCATAGAATTCGCTCAATATGACCATAGATCGAATATTTGTAACAAGGTGAGGGAATGATTTTATTCAAAGGGACATACATTGAAATCCCATAGTTATTCAATAAGTATATGTCGTGGCTTGAATTGTTGTTTAAATATAACGAAAATTACCATTACAATATTTGACTAAAATTTGATTCACAAAAAATTACTGAATAGGATGAAAATATTGAGTTTCAGCAGGAAACTGGGATAGTGCGACAACGTGAGGGAATGATTTTTATGATATAAAATTTGTTATAACTTTTTAATTGCATTTAATTATATCTCGTTTTTCGGGGTGATGGAAGAAAAGGTACCTAGCGTCAAAATAAAAACCTAACATCGACAATAATTACATGGGTATCTGTATCAATAGCGGTGGACTTAAATTTTGGAATTCGATGAGAATTACCCATGTATGCCAGCACTGTAAATTTTATATGATGGAAAATTCCAGTATAATTGAACGAGTCAAAAACTAACAACTCCAAAACCATTGTGCGGATTTTAATCTTCCCAATTTCTGGCAAAGCATCATTGTCAAAGTCACAAAAATCCTTTCTAGATTAGTTTTAGACAGAAAGCTAGCAACGACTGAAGTCAACTTTTAATGTTTCGTCGTTCTGAGACTTTTTCGCAGACTCACGAAAGCGGAGAAAATGTTCTTACCCAGAAAATTGTTGTAGGTGCAGAAGATCTGAGCAAATCGAAGGATGACACGGACAGCGAAATATCGTTCGATAAAGCAAGAACCGAAAAATCAGAGAAAGATCTAAGCAATACCAACTTCAGAAAACATCGAAGGACTTCTAGGTTCGTTGAAAGAGAGAAAGATGCCTTAATAAATCGTGCTAACAGCTTGAAAAAAGCCATACGAAACTTAGTAGAATCCACCGAAAAAGTAGTTAGTGATCAAACTTCTAAAAATTTGAAACCTTCTTCCAGTGAGGAGTTCGATAAACAAAGCGTTCGAATGGATCAACTGAAGGTATGACAATTCGAGATAATTCGATGTTAAACTCGATAATGGGCAAATTGGTTTATTTACAGGTGACGCCCAATTTAGAATCAGGATCCAGTAGTGATGTTAGTTCATGTCCTTCCCCGACTAGCTCTATTGTGACAGCACGATTAGCAAGCTTATCTCCCATGCCAGAAGTGCGGAGAGATTCCACACTGACTGAAAACGATTTATACACACTCCCAGTGCCTCCAGATTTCGCAGATAGCAGAAGGGCCAGCCAAATCAAAGCAGCGTGAGTGTCGTGAGTTGAATCATGAAAATAATGTCCTATCAACATATAGTTACCCAGTTGTAAGGTTAAAAGAACACTCAGTAATAATGAATTTGACACTACAATTTTTTGTATACATTTCCCTTAGCAATGGATTAAAGTAACCGAGCTAAACGTTTTTTCATATCAAAATCAATTGTTACGGTAGCAGCATGAGGTATACCACCATCTTGTTGGAACCAAACCACTTCTGGGTCGATACCATCAAATCTTGAAACAAATAATCATTGATCATCTACACTGCGCAAAAAAATTAACGCACATTATGGAAATCTCGAATTTATTCTACACCTGGAGGTGTTCTCAATGATAATTATTTTTATCAGAATTATGCGTGCATATGTTATCCACTTTCAACGTTTTTCTTCAATACAGATGTTTTCTCCCAGCAGGAATAAAAAAATTTAATGTATTGGCTCCATTCTAAAATCAGTTGTTCTCGATCAATTCTAGTGATCAATAGTTTTTCTTTCGTTTGATTTCCTACACTCGATCGCTATGCAACGCGAAACACGCAATTTGACCCAAGAGGAATGTGCCCAAGCGGTAGTTTTGCGAGAATTGCAGAAAGGTTTGGAGTTTCCCATACAAGTGTGTCCAGAATGTTGCAGCGATTCAGGGAGACTGGTATGAATGTCCGAAGACCAGGACAGGGTAGACCACGGGTAACAACTGCCATTCAAGAACGTTACTTGAGAGTTTCTTCGTTGAGACAACGGTTTGCAACCGCTCGCCTCCTTCAAAATCAGCTTAAGCAAACTCATGAGGTGCAAATTAGCACTCAGACAATAAGAAATCGTCTCAGAGAATATGATTTAAGGCCTCGTGTCGCGGCAAGAGGCCCAGCTCTTACCCCAGCCCATCGAAGGGCGCGTTTGGATTTTGCGAGAGAGCATATCCATTGGGAAGAGGTCGATTGGGAAAGAGTTCTCTTCACAGATGAGTCTAGATTCTGCCTCTACCATTATGATCGACGTTCCCTTGTATACAGACGTCCACATGAAAGATATGCTCAGTGCAATTTCCTGAATACTACTGGTTTCGGGGGAGGATCGATTATGGTATGGGGTGGAATATCTTTGACTGCTCGCACAGACCAAGTGGTCGTTGATAATGGAGCTATGAATGCTGATAAGTGTGATGCATTGTATATAGTTACCTGGAATTGTCAATGTGACAGTGACTTGAGGAAGACAATAAAAGTTATGTTCAAATAATATCTCTTCCTTTATCATAACATGGCGCAGTCGATATATTGAGAACCAGTAGTAGCAGTATAAAAATGTCGAAATCGAAGAAATCTAGAAGGAGATCAGTTGGAGTCGACGAGGTATTGGAACCCTGGGAGAACTCCATTGCTTCCACACAAAATGCGATGAAAAATTTGGAAATAAGAACAACAGAATCATTCAAGAGCATTGAATCTCATTTCACTCGGCAAATAGCAGATCTCAAAACTGCTTTAGTTGAATTAGTAACTAGAAAAAATACCGAAGAAATAACTGATAATTCAGTGGAGGCTAGTCAAGTAGTTCATTCCAATAACGAAATTATACAAGATATTCCACAATCAAGTATAGTGGATAAAAATATCCGTATATCAAGTGGAATACCTGGCCCAGAAAAATTGTCTGATGATTTAACACTAGGACAATTTAAAGATTGGCGACAGAAATTTGAAAACTTTTTGTTACTCCAAGGTTTGAATACTGAAAATACCGGTCAATCAACAGCTTTTTTGGCATCCTACTTCAACCAAGATATATCAGATGTAGTTCGACTTGTTCTGAATATTCATGATTTGAGTGAATCGAAAGTTCGCGATATTCTTTGTAAACTGGAGGAATACTTCAAGAAAAAAGAAAATGGACGTATACGAAGAAGTCGATTCATGAACAGAAAACAAGAAGAAGGAGAACCATTCCTCAATTTCTACAGGGAGAAACTCAAACTTTTTCAACTTACTGAACCCTGTGGCCACTGCTACAATAAATGTTTAGCAGATCACATTATTGAATCTCTTCACGACTCAGATTTGAGGAAAAAGTGCCGTATTCTCCCAGACTCTGCTGGTTTAGATGAAATTATAAAAATTTGCGAATTAGAAGAAACAGCAAATAAAGAAGAATGTAACCATAATAAAGATATCCTAAAAATCCAACGGAAAAAAATTCCTGAGAAAAAATGCCCAAGATGTGAAAATAGTTGGCATAAGACTCTCAGTGAATGTCCAGCAAAAAATTATATTTGTAAAAAATGCAAAATTAAAGGACATTTTTCACAATTCTGTCGAACGAAAAATCTTGAGGAAGACAATAAAAGTTATGTTCAAATAATATCTCTTCCTTTATCATAACAATAAGTATATAAGGAACATTCTCGAAGAGCATGTAGTGCCATTTGCCCCATATATTGGTGAAAATTTTATTTTTATGGACGATAATGCCAGACCCCATCGTGCGCGCATCGTTCAGGAGTACCTTGAAGAGGTTGAAGTCTCTCGAATGGAATGGCCAGCAAGAAGTCCAGATCTCAATCCGATTGAGCAGGTTTGGGACAACCTCAATAGAAGGTTGAGAAGTTCAGAAAATCATCCAGCTACTCTTAATGACTTAGGAATCCAACTCAGAGTAATCTGGGAAGGATTAGATCAGAACATTTTAAGATCACTCATTTTGAGTATGAACCGTCGTTGCCGAGCTGTAATTAACGCAAGGGGTGGAAATACCAAGTATTAAATCACTTATCAGCATTTCAGTATTTTGAAAATTGTTCATTTCTCTTCCTTCACATAAGATTCGGTGAAATCCTGAATTTTTCTTCCATTTAATGTGTCTTGTTTCGTTCAAAACCTTCCCAAGAGATCATAAAAAATAAGTTATAAAGTCAATGTAGAGTTAACTTTCATTAAAATTGAGATTTTCAGAATGTGCGTTAATTTTTTTGCGCATCGTATATAACGAGCACCATTCACCGCAACATTCGCTCCAGCATGGTTTTTGAAGAAATGTGAACCGATGGTGCCTCCAGCGTGTAAAGCACACCATACAGTGCATTTTTCAGGATGCAATGGCACCTACCGAACTTCTTGAGGATTGTTTTTAATCTCTATACGGCATTTTGCTTGTTTACGTAGCCGTTCAACCAGAAATGAGCTTCATCACTAAACACAAGTTTTGGATAAAAAAGTAGATCAACTTCAAGCTGTTCTAGGGCCCAATCAGCAAACAAACGATGCTTAATATGGTTAAGTGGCTTCAGTTCTTGAACCAGTTGTATCTTGTATGAGTGAAGGCAAAGATCATCACGCAAAATTTTCCATGTGCTGGATACACAGAGTCCAACATGTTGTGAACGTCAACGAATAGACAAATCTGGATCTTCATTAACACTATCACTTACAGCAGCGTTATTTCCTACTGTACGTACAGTCTTTTTGTTGTTGCATCGAGTAGAGAAAATGTTATCCGAAATCAAGCGATAGTTGGACGCATGAGCTGCTCTAGTGGACGATTATGTAAACCATCAATTTCACGAAGTGCTCTAAAAGTTTGGCGAATAGAACACTGAATTGAAAATAAATTTCAACAATTTGTAAACGTTGTTGCGGCGTGAGTCTTTTGTTGATAATTTGTCAATGATTACTGAACAGAAATGTCGAAACAACATGGCTTCTACCTTCTGTCAAATCACAGTTATCCCTATCGAAAATTCTATCACTCTAAAAAAAACACCCGTTACAATGAATCTGAGAGGTAACTTCACATTACAAGCACGACAGAACTTTTAATTTTACTTGAAACCATTTCTGGCGGTTTTGCTTGGAATTTGATCCTTTATCCTATCTGAGGGTTAATAGTGCCAAATGGGCTTTACGTTACTTTTTTTCAGGTTGGAGACTCTGGCCATGACCGACAACATCCTCACAGGTGCGTGTTCATCTTTGAAAGCCATGGAAGAGATGCACCTCCAAAGAAGACTGTCGGAAATGCCGAAACAAACGGAGAAGAGAGCTAGCCTGCCGCGGGTAGAAGTACAGAAATCCGAGAAGGAAAGCGACAAGAACCAAGAAGACAGCAGTCTGATGTCCACGATTTCCAACGAGGAAGCGAGTATAACTTCGGAAATACTGGATCAGAAATCATTTTGTCCGCGAAAGGATAGTGAAGGAGAAGATTTGAATGGGCATATTGGGCATATCGACTCTCCTGAAACGGATACGTTTCCGAATTCAGGTGGGCAAAATTATCAAGCATTGACCTAAGAGTCAGTCATGGTCAGCTCAAAGTTGAGAACACGTGAACACAATAGAACTTTGATAACTAAGGACTGAACGAGAATAAATTCGCTATCACAAAAACGCCTATATCTCTTGAACCAATTGAGAAAAAATCAAAATTTGCTTTGTTATAAACGTCAGAAACATGTGGAACATTTACTTCATAGATATTCCAATTCTCTGTCGCAAAATGTCAAGCGAAGTGAAAACACGAGAATTTATAGTGAAACTTTTTCAAAATAATCAAAAATGGAGCTTCAAAAGAATCGCAAAAGAGGCTCGCGTTCGTCCGGAAACGGTATCAAGAGTTGTTAAGCGCTTCAACGAAGATCTTACAATTAACCGCGAGGAAGGAACCGGGAGGAAAAAGGGGCTTTATAGCCCAAAAAAAGTGAAGAAAGCCATCAGCCTTTTTCAGAAGAATCCTAACCTTTCAGGACGGAAAGTGGCCCAAATAGTGGGTTGTTCGCAGTCAACCGTCGAGTTGTGGGCTTAGAACATACAAAGTGCAGAAAGTGCCAAGCAGGAACGCTGTGAAGAATCAAGAAGAGAAATCAAGAGCAAAGAAATCAAAAAAAGATTTCTTGAAAAATTTTTCCTGTTGCGTGATGGACGACGAAACCTATATCTTGGCTGATCTCTCGCAACTTCGTGGTCAGGAATTTTATACTGCAGATTCTCGTGGAAATGTTGACGAACAATTTCGCCTGAAGAAACAAGCAAAGTTTCCTAAAAAATGCCTGGTTTGGCAAGCAATTTGCACTTGTGGGAAAAGGGGCAAATTTTTCGTTGGCCAAGGCTCTGTTGACTCGAAGATATACATCGAGGAATGCTTGATTTGGCCAGATTTAGCTTCATGCCACTAAAGCAAGGCCACCAAGGAATGGTACGAAGCTAATGAGGTGGTTTTTGTCCCCAAAGAGGCTAATCCACCAAATCGCCCAGAACTCAGGCCAATCGAAAGATATTGGGCCCTGGTAAGAAGATAATTGAAGAAGACTCAACGAAAACAAGTGGAAGACAGCATCCCAGAAAGTGACTGAGAACACTATAAGAAGCATGATGGGAAGAATTCCAGGAAAAATCCATCAATTTTGTAAAAAATAGTTTTGGTTTTTTTATTGTAAAAACAGTTTTCATTAGAATTAGAAGATGATTCGAAAATGAGTTTGATTTTCGAAATCGGTCCAGTGGTTCAAAAGATAATAAGCGTTTTTGTGATAGCGAATTTATTCTCGTTCAGTCCTTAATCTTCTCTTCATAAGTTCATTGAGTTGTAAGGACAAGGGACTGTCTCAGATACTGGCCTCGTTTAGGCTTTGTAACTGTGTCCTTACGTCACCATAGAACTGTTAATTTGATCCAATAGCGACTGATGACGAATACTCCAGTGAGAGAATTGTCTCTTTCTGATCAGAGATTTGACCCCAAACATTTCGCTTTGCCGGTCAAAGTTCTAATCACTGGGCCATCCGCACTGTTGTACAAGGTCCTTAAGAAGTCAGGACGCTAAACTAAACTTCAATAATAACACGACACTCGAATTCCATACTTTTATATTTAATATATTCCGCAGTGTGTGCAATTTTTGGTTCATGAGCTACTTCTGGCTTACGACGTTGTTAATGATACATCAAGGATACATGATCTGCCTTCAAGGCACCCACAGAAACAATTGCAGAGGGCTAGATCGGGGGACTTTGGAGGCCACTTGATTTGCTCTCTGTGGTAGATGTCATGGGCTGAGAATAGCTCGCCAGTCAGTGCCATTGAGTGCACGTGTGGGTTTGTGGCTCCATCCTGTTGGAACCAAACCTCTTCAAAGCTATCTCCGTCAATCTCTTGTTTGAATTCTGGAAGTCTGGGTTGAGCAAAGTCCGTCCACATAGCCACAAAGCGATCGGAAATGACTGTCACTCCTTGTTTTTTCCCTTTGGAATGAAAAGGTCCAATGACCCAAAAACTGGATACTGCGCACAAAACAGTGACCTTTAGCCTATAGACTTTCATGGGTCTCTTGAGGTTCGTCGTTCGCAAGCATAAATGAACCAGTGTGTCCAATACTCCTCGACAGACCCCACAATAGTTGCGAATTCCTAGATTAAGCTAGTCTATATGAATGCTTAGAAATGAACCTGGAAAGAAACTATCAAGGGTGTGACATATTGATCCATTCTGATAGTCAAGCTGATATCAAAGCACTGAAACCTATGTCATCGACTCAAACATGAAATGGGAATGCCGAAAGAGGTTACAGTCCACTGCGACCTTGAGGTCTATTGTGCCCCTCACAGAGCTGTTATCATCACGCCTCCTGCTCGCCTGCCAGTTCCAGAGATTTGATGAAATCAAGTATCTGGGACGGCTTCAACGAGGATAATTCCCCCACTCCTACAGGTTTCTTGTCCGAAGCACTCTTTCCTTTGGCTTGCAATGGCATAGCGTTCCGTAACCAAGTGAATAGGAGTTTCTTCCTCCTCCCCAGAATCTAGACTCGTCAGTGTCCCATAAACACATTCTCAACAGATGCTTCTTTAGGCTACAATGTCCTGTGAGAAAGCCAGTGAGTAGGTGTAGTTGGTTCTTACTGAGATCCAGATATTTTTTGGATCTAGCAGTTCCAAAGTTCCGGAGAAACTTTTTGGGGTGGTCCAACCCTGGGAGATTCCGCCAGGGTTTTTCCCTTTCGGTTTTCTCCTTCACCATGAACTCCTCCTTATAGGTAAATTTTCCTATACCACAGAAGGGTTCTAGGTCAGTGAGTGGCATTTTTGCGCTCTTTCTGGCAAGTGAATTGACCTCTTCGTTTCCTACGATTCCCGAATGACCGGGAACATAGATTAAAGAGACCTTATTCTTCTTGCCTACCTCATTGATTTTGTTCCGGCACTCCCAAATCAGCTTTGAATCAATGACACTTCTGATCATTTATTTCTAGATTTATATCTAGACTTCTTCCGATTGCTAGTACAGAACTCACAAGTTTGAGAAATCCCCTATGTACCAGTGTATTAAAATGTATAATAACCTCCCTAAATTTATGAGATCTCTCAACATACTAGCATTTAAGAACAAAGTAAGAATATTATTGTTATCAAAATGTTATTATTCTGTAGCAGAATTTCACAGGGGCTGTCCTCAAATTGTCAATGAAAGTTGAAATGTATGTAAATTGACTTGTCCTATACACGAAAGTGTCTTGAGGGATCAATAGAAATTATTATTATTATTATTCTTCATCGGTCTCCCGTTCTCAGCTTGAGCTGGTTTTACTTCTATGAACCAGTGAAAAAACATTTCAGTTCCTCCCACTAGTTCAGCAATTTCCGCACGATCTGACAGGTTTGCCAATCCACAGCCTGCTGTGCAAATCCCGCGATCCTCTGGGATAATTCGATCCTTTGAAGATTTCTCTTGAATGATTCCCTTCCGTCAGCTGAAGTTCCGGATACCTCCCGGTGAACTCTGTATATATAGAGGAAGTATCTCCATCCAAGGAAGTGGTTCGTCCTCGCAATTGTTCACGTAATAAAAAGCTCGCATTACTTCAATATTCATTTCGCGGCTCAACTTGATACGTGCGTTGCGAGCTCCTCTGCGGGCAGTCCTCCTCACGGTGTTCGAGTCAGCAGGTGGAGTGGCATTTCGATCTTGTGCCATGATATCGGTTTCCACTTCTCGTTGCTGGCTTAATATTCTCTCCATTTTCATGTGTTTGTCACCATTTACCCTCGGTGGCCCAGGTAACTCGGACCGTGGGGACATCACCCCCCATGTAGCGTGGCAGAAACCAAACCACACTCGTGCGGGTATGGTATGGTTATTATTATTATTATTTCTGTTTCAAAGACGTTTGTACAGGAGTCTAACGATAGTGCACACTTGGTACTTGTCCCATAAATCCCAGCGCCAGCTCCTGTATCGGTTTAAGAACCACCTGTATACCATTTTATTGTATTTTCTTTGAGATTATAGTCGGTGTATTCCCGTTCCCAATCCTCTCTTTGCTTAGAATTGTACTGAAGTTTTTCTCAATGCTTACTTTCTTGATCATTACATCACTAGGATAGGATGGTTTGCAGCTGAGATGTAGTCATTCATGGAAGGCCAAAACTCTCCTGATTCTCTTCCTTTTCTAGATATTCTGAGGATAGCCTCATAGCTATCCTATCAATCACTAGATTTAGAGGTGTGAGGTCTATGACGCAAGCGTCCTAGTTGGGGCAGATCGTTTTGGTGACCTCTAAGTACAGAGTTACTTACAGCCTCAATATTTCCAAGTGTTCTGGCTGTAAGTGGTCACTTCTCTTCTTCCACCACAGCCTGAACATAAGCCCTCTACTCTCGTGTCTTGATATCTTCTGGACCCTGTACATACCAAATTGAAACCGTTTACTTCGAATTCCAATACCAAACCTTTTCGTTTTTAGATCCTCTTCTTGGCGAATCAATCATGGACGACATCAGTTCAATGCTTGGTGAAGTGATGTACGGCTATGACCAAGAAAGTATGGAGTACACGGCGACAGACGACACGTCCCTGTTTGCTTCCGAGAAGCGGCTCAAACGCGACTCGCTAGAACGCCACAGAAAATTGTCTAAACCGAAGATCGAAGAGGAGGAGCCAGTCCAGTTTGGTTTCGAAAACAGAGCTTTCATGACTTACCCAGAACCGAAGAAATATTGTAGTCTGGCGAGGTTCAACGAAGGCAGCGATATCGATAGGAAATCTTTCAAAAGACCGAAGACGACAAGGAGGAAGAGCGAGGGTGCCAAAGATTATAGGCAGGGGGTATTGAGCGAAGAAACTGAAACTTTCTCGCCTTTGGGATCGTACGGTAGTTTGAATAAGATGGAGAAGGAATTGTCGAATTTGTCGAACAAGACCTTGCTGGCAATGGAAGCTGAGAAACGTAATCTCGAGAGTGAAGGTATGTCAAGCTCCGGAGTAATGCACGTGTATGTAATGATGAGACTTAGGTTTTCTATATGACCAGACAGTTCAACAGTATGACTGCGAAATTTGTTGTGACACAAGAGGTATTCAAAGAAATATTACTCCTCTGAAAGTGTTCACAAATAAATGAAATAATTTCAATAATTATCTCGCATTTGAAACATTCTAAAAATTAGGGACGCATTTTGATATCTCGAAAATTCTGTTGCTCAATTTTATCAAATGACAATCCCCCTTTCCAAAAAGCAGCTGGATTGTATGCTGAATATTAGAGACCCCATATTTTTACCCCTTATATTCAAGACAATTTTTGCAAAAACGTAAAAAAGTTTTCGTAGTTGGAGAATTCGAAATGAGTTTTGGAAATACCAAAAATTATCGAGAGGCTGCTCTTTATCAATATACAGGGTGGGTCTCGAGGAACTGTACATATTCCTACCTCTCCTTATACTGAATACCATGAATAGTATATTCTAAAACTAGTTGCAGAATGGGCTCCTATTCCAATACGAGCGACGAAGGAGCGAGTTTTCGAACGCATGAGTATTGGAATTGCATTCTGCAACGAGTATTAGAAGATATTTTCTCTATTTCACTCAAATTTTGTGAAATTCAATGAAAAAAATTCAAATTATAGGTCCTAGTGACTTTCATATTGTATTTTGGCAGATGGTGTGAATGTTAGGAAATACGAAAATTGACATTTCCAAATTGACGTCTGCTGAAATTTAAAAGGATCGGAAGTCATTGCTTACAACCACAAAACGAAAAATGTGACTGAAAACGATGCTGTAATTAATTCATTACAGCACTGTTTTAATTAAGTACCTACTGTAATGAACTCATTACGATACTGAAATAGAGAAATCATTTTTATTTTATGCTCAGCGAAAATGATTACTCAAAACCAGCGCGAAAACCGAGATACCTGTATACAGGTTATTCCTAAATAAGTGTATCAACGGTCAACCATAGGTTTCTCATAAAAAATAACATTTTTTTCTATTCCATTTTTGTCAAAAATTTATATTTTTTCAGTTTTTTGCTAATATCTCAGGAACCGTTTGAATGGCAGAATTGAGTGTCTGTACACACATTGTTACTAATAATACTACTTTCTTGCATATTACTCGGTTTTATTAGACGTGCCAGTGGCGAAGATATTGAATTTGCACAAAGATTTTTCCTCCCATCTTCTACATCACTGGACAAATTCGCACATTTTTCCAATTACAAGAAATTTACAATGCGTTAGCAAATTGTTTTTGATCAATAGGGCCAATTCTGTAAACAACTGTTAAATTTTAAAGCATGGTTAAAAATCAAACTGTCCGCTAACTTTATTTCACTATTCTGTATGCTTCATAAGCTTTGAAATATTAACGGAAGACGCTTAATTTTAGCCGATATATGTTAAAATTTTTTAACGTGCCTTTAATTTTTAACCAGTTCTTATAGAATTGACCCTAATAAATGCTAGTTTTTTCGAAATCAGTTCACTTCAGAGTAATGAACCAGTATCTCTTGTATGTAAACACACATTTGCGCATTAGAATTTGCTGTGCAAATGCAAATTTGTCCAGTGGTGTGAAAGTTGAGGGTTAAAACCTTTGTGCTAATTCAATATCTCCGCCTCCGCCACTGCCACGGCGTATAAGAAAACGAGTTAAGTGCAAGAAAGTAGCTATTATTAGTGACAATGTGTGCACTGAAACTCAATTCTGTAATTCGATCGAATTCCTGAGATATTAGCAAAAAACTGAAAAAATATAAATTTTTGACACACTGTATCTCGGAAGCAAAGACCCGGAGGAAAAAATGGAAGAGATGGAAAATCTGCAGTGGACCATTGATACATTCATTTAGGAACACCCTGAAGAAGAATAAATATGTAAAATATTCCATTGAATGCCTCCGCTAGGCTTTGTCCAACTGAGTAGGTACGATTAAGGGCAGACAAATGTCTGGTCAGCTTAGAAATACCCAAAATGCCCGAACCTGCCTTGGTTGTGTAGAATAGTATAGAAAATCCCCTCTCCACAGGCAAATTCCCACAAATAAACGTTATAGTAGAGCCCCCGTCTCCAATATTGAGCGACGCCATCAGAAACGAAAGGCTAGAGAAGCTGAGGGTTGAAATAGAGGTAACCGAATGCGAGGATGAGAACGAACTGAAGATGTTGCAGGCAAGATCCGAAAAATTATCCACGAGCGACCTCACGAGCAACGCGAGCTCCAACTCAAATCTTCTGGCTATCGACAATGAAACCTTCATGATGAGATCTCCGGCAGCCACCAGAAGAATATCATGTTGCAGCATGCTCAATCCGGCAGATGCGGCTGTACTGGCGGCTGCTGCTGCCACAACGAAGTTTATGGACGATAAGAAAGAGACAAAGAAGGAAGAGAAACAAAATAGGAGGATGCCCATCATAAATCCGTTGGTTCAACTTCCATCCTGGCCAAGTGAGTCAACTGAAAATGTGCCCCATCGTCAAATGTCTTGTTCTCCCTAGGTTTCTCAAGAAATATACAGCTGAAAACTGATTAACTTCGAATAGACCTGTATTCTTCCGAACAAGAAACATTTTTTGCTGGTTTATTGTTTTCATTTAAGTGATAAAGTAGTGAAGATGTCACAAACAAAAAATTGTCATGTTACATGCAACAAGTTGAGAGTTGATAGGGATCGAGGCCAAGACTTTTGACGATGTGTTTATATTAGCTGAATCACCTCTATAAACCCAAACATGATTGGTAACATAATAACACTCCAATTAGTCCCTCTAAATCTTAGAAAACTTATTTGTCTTATTCTCAGATAATTGTTTTGGATCAGCACTTATTACTTATTTTAATCCTCAGATGTAAGTTCTGGGAGCGGATTCATCAGCAAATGCCTGCTGGCCAATGCAGACACCCTGTGTGCAGCAGTCAGTCCTCTCATAGATCCCGATGAATCTTTCAAAGATGGCTATTACGAGAAAGCAGTGATGAATAATTACTTTGGTATTGGTATCGATGCAAAAATATCTCTCGATTTTCATCACAAAAGGGAAGAACATCCAGAAAAATGTAGATCCAGAGCTAAGAATTATATGTGGTACGGTGTATTAGGTAGCAAACAATTTCTTCAGAAGACTTATAAAAATTTGGAGCAAAGAATTCAAATAGAATGCGATGGACAACGGATACCCCTTCCTAGTCTTCAGGGAATTGTCATTTTGAATATTCCGAGGTGAGTTAAAACTTGAATATTCTGCCCGTAAGAAGACTATTTCTTGTTGTACTATAATCACTCTTAAGCCTTTGTGTTTTTAGTGTATTCATATCATACTGAAGATATTATCAGTTTTGAATTATACATTACAAAAGAAACAGAGGTCTTATCTAGTACATCTATCTAGATGGATCGTGCGATATGTTGTTGATTGACGAGGCTGTTCCATCCATGTAACGACATACAGGGTCTTTCACGAGGAACCTCACCCATATTTATACGGGAAACTACTGAACGTATTTTCATGAAATTCAGCACTTATAAGTATTTCACGATGCTGATGAAATCTAAAATATTTTCAAGGCATGAGCACCTCCGGTTTTTCCGGAAATGACGTCAACTTCCGTTTTTCAAATTAGAACACCATTTTTTTATTGCAGAAATAGATTCCTTAGAAAATTTCAAGTTATTTTGATGTAACATTTTTCAGTTTTGGTTGGAAAATTCTCTCTGAGCGGGAAAATTCGAAAAAAAAATCGAAAATAGAGCTCCGCTGAAACAAGAATAACTTCGAGGTTTTTAAATGAAAAATTTTCATTTTTGGGATTTTTTAAGATGTAAGATTGATGTATCCACTTTGAAAATCGAAATCGCGATTCATGATACAGGGGGTGAAAAAATCGCTTTCAAAGTTAGGGATGACAAAATCGTGAAAAATCAATTTTTTCAAATTAGAACCCCATTTTTTTATGGCAGATATTGAATCTAAGTTAAAAAATAATGTGAGTGTATGCATCACACACTTGCCCTAAAATGGATATTTTCTGAGTTATTTACAAAAAACTGTTTTTCGTCTTGAATTTTCAGCTATTTCTTTTCCCTTCACGCCAAAAAGATGAAATTTTCAGGAACTGTTACTTAAACCATGTTTTAGATTTTACTACCCTAATATGAAAGAGAAAAAAGTTACAGGTTGTTCCTAAATAGATGGCGAATTTGGATTCGAATTTGTATCTCTTTATTTCAACTAATCGGCCATCGATTTTCTCTCCAGTGATAAATAAATAATTCCTTATGAACCATATGCAAAAACTTACCATGTTTTACATTCTTTTTTTTTAATGATAGATATCATTAATTACATGCTACTGAATAAAGAGGAATTTGGCAGATGTAATTAGTGATATCTATCATTAAAAAAAAAGAATGTAAAACATGGTAAGTTTTTGCATATGGTTCATAAGGAATTATTTATTTATCACTGGAGAGAAAACCGATGGCCGATTAGTTGAAATAAAGAGGTTTCCGATACAAATTCAATCCAAATTCGCCATCTATTTAGTAACAACCTGTAACTTCTTTCTCTTGCATGTTAGGGTAGTAAAATCTAAAACATGGTTTAAGTAACAGTTGCTGAAAATTTCATCTTTTTGGCGTGAAGGGAAAAGAAATAGCTGAAAATTCAAGACGAAAAACAGTTTTTTGTAAATAACTCAGAAAATATCCATTTTAGGGCAAGTGTGTGATGCATACACTCACATTATTTTTTAACTTAGATTCAATATCTGCCATAAAAAAATGGGGTTCTAATTTGAAAAAATTGATTTTTCACGATTTTGTCATCCCTAACTTTGAAAGCGATTTATTCACCCCCTGTATCATGAATCGCGATTTCAATTCTCAAAGGGGATAGATCAATCTTACATCTTGAAAAATCCCAAAAATGAAAATTTTCCATCCAAAAACCTCGAAGTTATTCTTGTTTCAGCGGAGCTCTATTTTCGATTTTTTTTTCGAATTTTCCCGCTCAGAGAGAATTTTCCAACCAAAACTGAAAAATGCTACATCAAAATAACTTGAAATTTTCTAAGGAATCTATTTCTGCAATAAAAGAATGGTGTTCTGATTTGAAAAACGGAAGTTGACGTCATTTCCGGAAAAACCGGAGGTGCTCATGCCTTGAAAATATTTTAGATTTCATCAGCATCGTGAAATAATAATAAGTGCTGAATTTCATGAAAATACGTTCAGTAGTTTCCCGTATAAATATGGGTGAGGTTCCTCGTGAAAGACCCTGTATAAGGTGTGTTTCGGTATATGACTTAGCGATAATTTAAGGGCATCAAATATACCTAATTTTATCGACAAAAACACCCACATTGGGGATTTTAGCCCCCTATTTTTGGAATAGCCGCCATCAAAATTACAGTACCGAGTTTTATTTTATTTCATCAATTTTCATAAGGGTCATGTTCAAACAGCAATAACTTTCAAATTATGTAACATACAGAAATGATGTGGGTGTCGTTTTGTAGCTGATATCCTTGCGTGTTAGTTCATTGAAAAAAAATTATACTTCAATGTGCTAGTTTTCGCACTATTGAGGATTTACTAAAAAATTCAGTGAATTTTTTGACTAAATTTTTTTTTAAGAATTTTTTTATGAAATTTTTGAGTTGAATATTTTCATATTTTTCTACTTCAATAAAAGGTGGTACCTATAGTCCGTTCAAATATAAGAAGGAGCTTTGTAAACAATTTTCGCGCAGGAGTAGGAGGGCCTTCGTATATTTACTTTCCGTCCAGAGTCGAATCGAGGAGATTTCACACAATCATTCAGTTTTAACTGAATATTATTGTACGAATGCAATTCATACAACACATCTAAGTGAAATATATATTTAAACATAACAAGTTTATGAAAAAGCCTTCAATTATACATGTGTTCAAATCAAAATCATTAAACAGGATCATATATTATATTAAGTAACAAAATATAATTAAAATAAAGAAATGGTATATTTCATTACTAGTCCAGAAAGTAAGCTTTTTCCGTGTGCGCGCGAAGAGTTCCCGTGTGAGGCGGAGCCGAACACGGGAATTCGTGCAAGCACGGAAAAAGCCTTTCTGGACGTGTAATGAACGATATTTTTCATTACACCTCTCTGAAAACAATCCAACGATATTTGTTCTTCGACAGAAAGCATTTCGATATTGTAAAACAATAATTATTCGAAACACTGACGTCTACTGTCATCACGCAATCGTTGCTTTGTGTCTCAGCATAGATGCATCTATGTCTCAGCGCACGGAAAAGGGTCACTTTCGGTGCGGCCGCACGGAAAAGGGTCACTTTCGGTGCCCTGAATCGACATGTTTTGATAGGGTTTTCAGAGCGGTGTAATGAAAACAAATTATTCCGAATTCGTTTGAATCTCCTCTTCGGTGTCAGTACCTTCAAGGTTCACAACAACTCGCTGTATGGTTGATTCCATGATGGCATGATATCGTCCAGTCGCCACATCTTTTCTTCAACCTTCTCTACGACATGCTTGATACATTTCTTCCATTCCTCAGCACCAATGGATCGTAGAGCTTCCAAAAATAAATTGCGAACTTCTGATATTTTGAACGAGGTGTTCTGAGCAGCAACTTTTCCTTTAATTTGAGCCCAAATGAGCTCGATAGGATTTAGCTCGCAATGATACGGTGGAAGTCTCAACAATGTTCTTCCGGTTTGACTGGCCATCTCATTTATTGTTAATTTATCATACTTCCATTCGTTTGTTTTCACCAGAGTAAGTAGTTCAGCCTTCATCAGAAGATTATCCTCAAAGGAAATATTTTTTCTGACCAACCAGTTTTTGATTTCTTCCTTGTGCGTTGAAGAAGAAGGAATAGATTCCATTTTTCTGGAATGGTAGCTGGCATGATCCATCACGATAACAGCGTTATCATGAAGAGATGGTAAAATTGTAGAGAACCACTTTTCGAACGATTCCCCGTTCATTTCCTCATGATAGTCTCCGGACTTGTTGGATTCAAAAAGCCATAGGCCGTTTTCTACAAATCCGTCTTCTCCCCCTATGTGACATATTATTAGTCTTTTTCCCTTTCCACTTGGGTTTTTGAGTCCAGTTGAGAGACCTTCCCGAAAAGCTTCTCTGCAAGACTTGATGGATTCATCAACCCAAACTGAATTTTTCGTGTATCCTGCATTTATCCATGTCTCATCCAGGTAATAAATTTTTCTGCCTTGTTCCCTTAATGAGCTGATTTTCTTCAAATAATCTCTTCTCCACACAATTATTTCATCCCTATCTATCAGTAGACTATCACGACCACGTTTTTTGAACTTGAATTCCATTTTTTTCAATAATTTATAGAACGTTGTTCTTTTGAAATTTGGCAAACTGTCGTCATCATTCACGATTTCTAGTACTTTAGTAATCGTTGGGATTTCATTCCGGAAAAAAAACCGTGGACAATTCTTCTGATAAGGTTCATATCGAAATCGTCAACCGAATCGATTATTTTTAAAGACTGGGCTCTCCGCTCTCCTCTTAGGTAGTATTATCTTTCAAAAAACATTTTTTTCACATCTGTAGGACCTTTATGTCCAAAGAAATCGATATCATTTGAAAGGGTCAACTAAAATAAAAAAATTGATTTAAAATGGCGGCTATTCCAAAAATAGGGGGGTAAACTCCCCAATGTCGGTGTTTTTGTCGATAAAATTAGGTATATTTGATGCCCTTAAATTATTGCTAAGTCATACCGAAACACACTGTATACAATGGCAAAAATATCTTTTCTTCTAGTTCATTCCTTCACATTGAGGTTCTTTTATTTAATTTTCGATACACCGCAGAAATAACATTTTCTATTTTTAGTTTTATGGGTGGAATAAACTTCTGGGGTGGCACTAAGGAAGATGAACTATTTTTGGCGCCATCTTTCGATGATAAGATTCTTGAAGTTGTAGCGGTTTTTGGTTCAGTTCAAATGGCTGCCTCTAGACTGATCAATTTGCAACGACATAGGATCGCACAGTGCCACAGTGTACAAATCAACATATTAGGTGAGCGATTGTTCCATTATCTAAAAAAAAATTGTCCCAAATGGCAGAATTTATTTGTTACTTGTTAATTTCAGTAACTTAAAGAAATAACTCATCATATAAATTAGATTGTGGAAAGCTAAAACCCCGAAGTGATTGGTAGACATTTTTATTCCTTGTGAATAATCTCTGTAAATTAGTTCTTAAATACCTCTCTCCAATTGTTTAGGTGATGAGGGAGTTCCAATTCAAGTAGACGGGGAGGCTTGGGTTCAACCGCCTGGAGTCCTGCGCATCATCCACAAAAACAGAATGCAAATGCTTTGTAGAAACAGACATCTTGAAAACTCTTTGAAATCTTGGGTAGAGAAACAAAGACAAAGCATTTGTGGTCAAGGTAAAATACCCAGACCTTTAATATCCCATGACAAATCCAGGAGTAGCATGACACGGCAGAGCATGCCAAGTCAAGAAAAATCATTCCTAGAAGTAGGTGTAGAAAAATTCAGGCAGCATTCCTTCAGCGGGGCCGTGCCCACTCATCATGAGAAGAGGCATACTGTTACTTTCTCAGAAAAACCGATATCGCCTCCAGAGCCGGACGTGTCGTTCTCTGAAGAAGAGCACCAACTCTTGATTATTTTCATCGAATGCGCTACCACTTTGACCAAATGGATTAAGATACTGGCCATCAGCCATCCCCTCGAAGCCGATTTGTACACCCTAGCGAACACTGTCGATGTATGCCTTGAGAATATCCATCCCAATGGAAAACTTCTAGAAGGACCTACCTTAAGGCTCAAGTTCACAGAGTTGGTAAATGCCGTTAAGCAGTTATACGAGGACAGTTGTTGTCTTCTTCACGATAGGGGAGACAAGCTGAAGTTGAGGGAGGACATGGAAAGCAAGTTGAGCGTCAGTTTAGCGAATACCGAACTTGAGCTACGTAAATGCATGATGATGGACACCAAACACCAAGGGAGTCTGGTATATCTGCAACCACTTCAAGATGATATCGTAAGTAAAATCAGGATGAATTAAGTATTTTTTGAGCTGATTGAATGTCAATAAACTTCCTAAATCTTCAGAATTCTTTGAATTTTTGTCGATGGACAACTTCTGAAGCCTGTTGAATCAATTACTCCACTTTATTCATCTTCCAGTCCTTCTCCTTGTTTATTTTTGTCACTTCTCACTAATTTACTAATACCAAATTTACAGTCCGAACATAAGAGGAAAGGGCTATTCTGGTTGAAGTTCAAGGGCAAGGGCCACTCCTCACATTCGAAGCCTGGAAGAGAGGTTGCAGACACCTGGGGTACCCAAGAAGTAGCTACATGGCTTGAAACCCTTCAGCTGTCAGAGTATATCGATAGTTTCATAAAAAATGATATCAGAGGCAGGGAACTCCTCACTTTAGCCAGACGGGATCTTAAGGAACTGGGAGTCACTAAAGTGGGCCATGTAAAACGTATTTTACAGGCCATCAAAGATCTATCATCACAAGGGGCTTAGATCATCTAAATGAATTCAACAGTCTACTCTTTTACCTACCAATAAGTATCTTGTACGGGTAATACATAAACTAATGAAATTTGTTTTGTGTGGGAGCTTTCCTTCAAAAACCAATAGTATTCATGTGAAGTCATCTTCAATTAATCTAACTGAATACTATTTTGATTGTGTGTGCAATCTTTCTTAGATTTCCAAACAGGTCTTTCATCTATCACTATATTTTGATATAAGAAACGCGTTCTTAGTATCATTAAAATCTTTTCTCGAAGTGAAACCTTGTCTTCCAAATTTCATACTTGCCTTTCAAATTATATTTTGTGCACTCTCTTTTTAAATTCATGGAAATTATTGGATTCATATGGAAAAATTATGAGAGCAATGATCAAATACAATACAGAATCTCAAGGAAACATGTTAGACTAGGAGTTTGGATGTAATATCGACAATTAGTTTATGTATTATATTAATAAACGACCACTTAATAAATATAGTTTGTGTTAGATAACACAGAATCACTGTGATTTCCAAATAAAGTTAAAATATGATTAGTCGATCAAAATAAATATACCTTCTTATAGTATATGAAAATATATACCTGATATGTTTCAACATACATCTTTGTATTGTATTCCTCAATTTCATGAAATCTAGTTTTTAGTTCAATTTATGTTTCTTAATAAAGAAGTCCAAAAATTGCAGGGCATATTTACTGACTCTAGAACACTATATTTTGCACTATAATCAAAATTATGTCTATTAATATAATATCCTTCTAGATACCTATAAATTTGAGATAGTATTTTATTGTAAATTTCTACAAATTCCACAAAAAGGCATCGACTGTGGTCCTTCAGTATAAATATATGAATCAATACACCCTAGTAATATATGCAATCATTATTGGCACTTAATTTCTTCAGCATTCCAATTTTTGTAGTATCTTTATTCGTTATTGAGTATGAATCCTACCATATCCTCGCAATTTCTGGACATGCATTAATTTTGAAACCATTCACAAAACTAATATTCTAAAATTGAAAGCAATTGTCTTATCCCTAGCAATACTGCAAAATTTTTATCAAGCTTCTAGAAAATTCAATATTTTTACCTGATGTTTCTGCAATTTTCTAAGGTAAATGAAAAAGGTTTTCATCTTATTTCAGGTAACAAGAAAAGAATTTTACAAAAGTTTAATATGAAAAAATCAATTTCAGAACAATTCTACACCACTACTTCTATTCTAGTAGAGTTGTGATATGCCCAATTTTTTTATGAGGATTTACGGTAATAATTTTAAGTTTTCAAACTTCAACTCTTTAGCACAATTATGGCGAAATCCTAAATTGTTGAAAATATAAAAATTGTTTCCATTAGTTTTTAGTATAGGTAACTTATGTCTTTAGTAACCTGTAATGTTGCAAATTATATCTCCTTTTTTTCAATAACTGAATTTGTTTTTTTCACCTTTGGAACATTGTGACTGAAATTCTACCTTTCAATAATCCAGATATTCGAATCAGCGATAATAAAATCGAATATTCAGTTTTCAGGGAAAACAGCTTTGCCAGGTAAATCTGATATATTCGAAATATGAATTGAAGGATTCAGCGTCAAACAATCATTTCATCCAATAAACTAGTCAATGAGTGTATCATTTAAATTCAAAAAGTTTGTGTTGCGTATGAACAACTTTAAAATGCTAAATATTTATAAATGTTATCGATAAAGTTTTTTGAGCCAGCAGTTAACTTCTGTCAATTCCTGAATAAAATCTTTGAAATTAAAATTATTCAAACATATATTAGGGATAATAATATATGCTGAACTTCTAAGTGTCGAATGAAAATGTATAACTGAATACATACAATTTTGGTTCAATGTGCGCGGGAATTTATATGAATCAAACATTTCTTTCAACCCTGTATCTTACTTATTGACTAGTTCCTATCAAATATCATGATTCCTGCAGACAACGATTCAACTCATAATTTTTCTATAACACTAATTTGATTATTCTTCAGTTTATTAACATTGCTTACATTTTATTTTTCAGGTTTATAGTACAAATTATTTAAATATTGTAATAGTATTGTTATTGTGAAGGATTTTAACGTAGTAGTCTATAATGGCTCTTTTGTGTATTTCTATATTATGTTTTACATTGTTGAACTTATCATCTGAATGCTTGAAAGTATAAAATATTTGTATTAATATTTTGAAAAAAATTTTGGATGAAACTTCTCAGCTCATTCAGATAGAATGAGTTTTATTGAATATTTATTAAATTTTAAAAAATATCAGTTTCGATTGTTATATTGATATATGTTCTGAAAAATTAATGCATAAGCATGTAGGTGATATACAAGGGGCATATATACCGAATGTTTTGCGAATTTTCAAGCATTTAGAAATTTACCTAAGATAATCATACGATATTGCCTTTCCATATAGTTAATAAGACTAGAAAAATATTGAAAAAATTGAAGTTTCTTCTAAATAATAATATCACCTTATAGTATTCAATGAATAATGATGCATGCAACTGCCATATTGTTGAATATAAAATAACGTTAGGACCGTCTTTCACTTATTCTTATTTATTCCTGAGGGACAATTTCAATATTTGAAGAGTACCAGCAATTTTAATCACATTAAATGAAGCCGCAAACAAAATATATAGGATGTCACACCTACTACATGGTTTTCGTGTTTGACTACCAATCTTTTGCTACCCCATTTAATATATAATTCAAGATGCAATTTGATAAAATGCATATGCATAATATGTAATTTCCTCTTTGAATCCTGTGTGAAAAATGTACTCTTCGCATAATGGAATTTAGCACCTATCACTTTGAATGGGTATTTTTTCCGGCAGTGTTACAGCTGTATTGTAACGATTTCGAAATTATTTGTCTTCTTATTGGAGAAACGATAAAATTGATCTCATTTAATACAGTCGTGATTAGATGTACTTTATATAACTTTTTTTCTAACACGCATTTTTTATGTATTTGATAAATGTGAAATGGGACTTTCTTTCATAATATTCATGGTTCCAATCATTTGAACATGTTTGTCCTTTGTGATTTGAAGAATAAAGAATAAAATTTTGATGGTTGATTAATCTTTATCATCCGAAATTCCACCTATTCTACCTTTTTTTTATATAACTCAAGATGAATATCTGAATAAAATCGATCTCACTTAATTTTTTGTTCTGTGATGTTCAAAAAATACGCCAATTTATTCTATTTCAATTTACTGTTCATTACATTCGTTTTAACACTTAACACTTCAGAATAGAAATAATTTTTTTATCACCTCACCTAGATTTTTATGTAATTTCAAACTTTTTCACCCTCTGCTTCACTCAACCCTATTTTCAGTCTGTGTAGGGTAGCGTTTTTTCCCAATATCTCCATCATTTCAGCTACACTTGGTCCTTCCTGAAAGTGGTCATCCAATATGATATACAGAAACTGTTGGAGTTCCAAAAGTTTTTGAAAAAAGAATTTTCTACCTCACCTTCAAACCACTCAATAAGGACCTCAATATTTTCATAAACACACTGTATTTGATATTATGTTGGCCTGCAAATTCCTTCAAAAATTTCGATAATTCCTCTTTTGAAAATTCATCCTGAATTTCTAATTTTTTGCCAAGTTCTATCATTGAATCAATATTAATAATCTTCAAGTTGCTGCATTTTGGCACTGTCCATAAAAATATCATATCATTTGTCAACAAATCTGACAACTTCTTAATTCGATTCACCGACCAATGCAGTACGGAGCGAATATGTTCCTCGTCCAGTTGTAAATCGGTATCTATGGGCCTGTAAGACAATTTCGAATTAAGAGATATAATAAATTGAGGGCATGTGAAAGTTTGCAGCTTCATCAAACTTGTATATATCGTTTCAACGAAGATGTTCTTGAGGCACAGGTTACCTGATACTAACGATTGCTTGAAATGTTCTCTCAGAAGAGACTGCATTGTCTTCAGTAATTCTTTCTCCTGGTTACTATCTTTGAGGAGTCTCTTCAATTCTTCCTGATTGAATTCATACAGCTTCTCAGGCATAAGTCTACCAGAGTGTATACTCAACTTAGTCACATCGAACTAAAAAAATTTTCACGGATTTTTACCAATTTAATTCAAATTTTTCTAAATTATAAGGGGTTCCATTAAAATTTTATAATTTACACATGAATAAATAAATATATAACGAAGAAAAAGTATATACTTGATCTGCCAATTCATCCACAGTGTAAACTTTCAATTTAGCATTTTGTTGCAGATCTTTTTCAAAACCTCCCCCTGCATCGATCACATAGTTTAATAAAGCAAGAGGATATATTCCATTTTCTCTAAAATGCGATATTTTTATATCATTTTGCCTTTTACTTAATTTAGTACCGTCGGAATTCAATAAAAGAGGAAGGTGACCAAATATTGGAGGATCCCATCCAAATGCTCTAAAAAATATTGATAGTACAATATAAACCAGTAAAGACCCTTGTTATATTATTATAATCTACCTGTACATTTGTAGATGTTTGGTAGTTGAAATTTGCCATTCCAAACCTCTTAGAACATGACTAATTTTCATGAAATGATCATCAACCACATTTGCAAAATGATATGTTGGATAACCATCAGATTTTATTATCACTGGATCTCCCTCATTTAAAGACACATCATAAGTTATTTTGCCATATACTAGATCTTTGAATGATGTAACATCTGAAGATAACTAGGAAAATAAAAATATTCAAACCATAACAGAAAGAGATAATTGGTAGTATTGCATGAGTTTTGAATACAACCAATGAGAATGGAACAGATTAAAAAAATGTTATGATCTAATTCCTCTCCCATATAGAATGAATTTTCTGATGGAAATTAATCTCACCTTAAATCTGATGCAGTATTTTTCTCCCTGTGTCAGTTTTTTTGCTATTTCCTCTGAGGATAAGTTTCTGCATTTGTTATCATATTTTGGGACCTCCCTATTTCTTACAGCTTCCCTTCTCAAGATATCTAAACGTCTTTCAGAGCAAAAACAATGGTATGCAGAACCATTTTCCAATAAGGTCTGGATTTGTTGCCTGAGAGTTTGAAATGAAGATTGAATGAATATACTTCATGGTATCCATATAATTGTCGTCTTCTATTTGACCTTATGAGTACCTTTGGTATAGCTCCTCGACTGCCTAGCACAGTGTGATTTTTGGTAGCCCATAGTGTCAAAAAGAGAAACAATTATGTATAAATCATAAAAGAAATTAATACTTCTATGAGTTCATGAAAAATATCTCTTATTTCCAAATATCTAATGTTTTTTTAAATATACCCATAAAGATCTAATCTCTGAGACTGTATATAAGGACCATAACTTCCTCCAATGGTGGGTCCTTCATGTATCTCAATACCAGCCCAGGTCAAATCATGTATCAATTGTCTAGTAGCTCCTTCAACTAGTCTTGTTTGATCAGTATCTTCAATTCGTAAAATGAAGGTGCCATTTTTAGATTTGGAAAATAGAAAATTATAAAGCGCAGTTCTCAATCCACCCAAATGAAGATATCCTAGAAATTGATATTATTACTTCATCATAGTAATAAGGCAATATCTGAAGAGCAAGTTGTTTTCTTAAGAACTGCAACCAACCTGTGGGACTTGGTGCAAATCTTACTCTTATATCATTACTGCAGAAACGAATTGAAAAGCATTTGAACCCAAATTGTTTAATTCTTAACATTATCACAACTTTCTTGGGCACATACGTTAAAACATTAAATTCGCATACTACACATAAGAAAATCTTGGAATCCTTGGAACAAATTCGATGTATATTTGAAGCAAATGAAATATCATTAGGTGATTTTCTATTCGTTTCAGTATTTTTTGAAAAACTTGAAGCTAGTAGTTTTTTCCGAAAAGAATACAAGTATCTCAGTGATATTTAATCCAAAATAGTCGGCAAGAATTAAACCATTTCGGGAAATAAATGAAAATTTCATAAGAAAATTCAAATTTGGAAATGAGGTTAGGTCAGCCGCCAGTTTATCTACGCCACAGACCAACAGAAACTTGTCTCTGGTCTTCATAACAAGCCGTGAAATGAATCAGGCAATACTGCAAGAGGGCAGAATCTTCTTGACATATTGACCATATATTTGGCACCGATGGCTTATGAATATGGTCAATTCTCGCTTGAATCTCCGGTGGTTCGAAAACAGGCGATGAAATTTATTTAAATGCTAAACTTATCAGTGAATGAACTGCAAAAATGTATGATTATAAAGTTGTTCATTCATTAACTATTACAAAATATAGAACAAAAGTTTTATTACTGTTTTGGAGTTGCATTCTAGCATTTTCTTGGAGAAAATTAAAATACCTACAAACTACGTGTCACTTGGCCCCCTCGTCTCGTCTTAATGTTCTGCAGTCATGAATTCATAATCCACATCGAAATACAAAATTGACTGATCACTACATTTCCCAAAAAAAAACTTTAAAGAACTTTGGGTTTATTTTATTTGAGTCAACCTCTATATAAATTATAAGATTCAATGAATTTTCCTACTTGTTAGGAAGATAATTACATTAATGAAGATACATATTCATATAAGTGAAAACAACATTTTTTATTCATGTAGTAAACTCTAATTGGGCATCTTTAATTTTGTAGATGATCTCTTCTATACAGGTGTAAGTTGGAGCAGACACCAATGTCTAGGCTGTCATTCTACAAACTCTGTCATGACAAGAACTGGCACCTTACAGGGGCCCACATGTCTCACTCGAAATAGTCCAATCGCATGTCGTTCAGCACACGCCACCTAATGAGAGCTAAAGCATAGTTACACACAGTGCACTACTTGTTACTCTTCATGTCTGAATGAACAGATTTTACATGTTTTTTGATCCCACTCAAATACATTGCAGAGTAATTGCACATGCTACACTTGTGTTTTTTAACATCAGAATGAATAGTTCCTATATGACTTTTAAGATAGTCTATTCGATTTGCAGAAAAATCACACATGTTACACTTGTATTCTTTCTTATTCAAATGTACAGATTCTATATGTTTTTTGAGAGTCCCTCGTAAAGCGGCAGCATAATCACACATGCTACACTCATGTTCCTTCTTCTTCAAATGTACAGACCGTATATGATAATTGAGTGTCCCTTTGAGTGTGGCAGCATAATCACACATCGTACACTTATGTTTCCTCATATTTAAATGTGCCATTTCTATATGTTTCTTGAGATTTGCTTTATCTGTTGAAGTATATTCACACATTGGGCATTTCTGTCCATCAATACTCAAATGAACAGATTCTATATGACTTTTGAGATTGCTTCTGCTAATTGCAGCGTATTTGCATATGCTACACTTAAATTTTTTTATATTCAAATGAACAGAATCTACATGATTTTTAAGATGGTCTTGTCGATTCGAAGTAAAGTCACACATTCTACACTTGTGTTCCTTATCATTCAAATGCACAGATTTTATATGTTTTACGAGGTTCCCTTTGAGGGTTGCAACAAAATCACACATAGTACATTTATGGTTTCTTATTTTCAAATGAACAGAATCAACATGTTTTTTAAGATTTCCCTTATGGGTTGTAGCAAAATCACACATGGTGCATTTTCGTCCCTTTACATTCGAATGAACAGATTCAACATGGTATTTGAGATTCCCACTAGTCTTTGCTACATAATCACACATACTACACTCATGTTCTCTTATATTCAAATGGACTGATTCTATATGTACCACAAGACTATCTTTTTGATTTGTTCCAAAAGCACATATACTACATTTGAATTCTTTGATATTCAAGTGAACAGATGCAACATGTTTTTTGAGATTCCACTTTTTATTTGCTGCAAAATCGCACATGTCACATTTGAAATTCCTGTGATTCAAATGAACATATTCCACATGTTTATTGAGACTGCCAATACGACTTGAAGCATAATCACACATGGTACACTTGTGACTCTTTTTGTCTGTATGAACAGATTCCATATGTCTTTTGATAATACTGCTATAGTTTGCAGTATAATCACACAGGTTGCACTTGTGTTTCTTGATATTCAAATGGACAGATTCTACATGATTTTTAAGATTATATTGTCGATCTGTAGCAAAATCACACAAGGTACACTTGTGTTTCCTTATATTCAAATGAACAAAATCTAAATGTGCTTTGAGATCAGCCTTTTGATTTGTAACAAAATCACACATTCTACACTTGTGTTCTTCAATATTCAAATCAACAGAATCAATCATTTCATTTTGTGTAACATTATTCGTTGTCCAATTTGGATCATTCAATTCCATGTGATCATCAAGAATTCCATTTGGAGTGTAATTATGTGGTTGGGAGTCAACAGATATGAAGTTATTTGTAACTATTTCATCTTTTATTTCTTCATTTTTGACTACGTATTCTTCTCTGTTGTGAATCCCAGTTTCATCTATAAATTGCTCAGAAATTTCAATATTTTCCATTTTTGCTACTTTTGTTTCAGGCTTATTCATTGACATCGATTCTACGTCAACAGGCCTATTGTAAGCACCATTCTGAGTGCTAAAAGAAGATGGGATCAATGCGAATACAATTGAAATCTTTCTTGTCTGTTATGTATATATTAGATAATTTTTTAAACACGTATTATCAAAAGCGATACTCACTCGAGATTGGTGCAAGGAGGACTACATGTCTCCTTCTTTATTTGAAGGCAGTGATCTTCAATCTTCATTTTATTATAATAGCAGAGAGCCCTGATATTAGATATATTACGCTTATGTGAGATATCTGCTATGGAATATTACCGTTAGAAAGAAAATATAAGTTTTTGATAGGGAATTTTCTCATTCATATATGTTTTTATAATTTTTTCTCATTTTATGGCCCAAAACGTCATAACAATCATAACCTCAAATTCATTGAGACCTTGAGCGTAGCCACAGAATTATCTGACACTGTCTAGTCTTGTTCTTAATCATTAATTTTACATTAATCTCGGTGATTCCCAAAGTAAACTGAGGGAATTGTATGCCAAATAAACTGTTTCTTCCAATTCCTCAAATTTTTAGTTCGAATGAACCTTCAAAAATGAAAATCCATCCGATTCAATATTTGAAATAATATTTTTTTCATGTTTTACACCTGTAGTTATTTCTGAATTTTGGTAGTTGGTTAGTTGGCAACATTTTTTCCATCAATTTTTGACATTTGAGGTTATTATTATTGGTAAAAGAAAAATATTCCTAACAAGGAGAATAAATATCAAAGGAATTTTCCAAATGATTTCATACTGAGCATAAATTCGAAGTGTATTGTTTCAATTTTGAAAATGGTGGGCATTTTAAAAAATATATTCGATATGTTTTATTTATGATATATATGTCAATTGCTGATCTCAACTCTGTTTTTAGCATAAACTCAAAACATCCCAAAGGGAGAAAGTGAGAAAATTCATGTCATTCACTCACGCTGGAGAAGCCACAGCTATATATTGCCTTAGTCAAAATGATTGGAAATTAGATCTAGCAAGTGACAATTACTTTCAGAATCCTGATGCATATTTTAAAGAGCCACGAACTATTGACAAGAAAAAGCTAGAATCTTTGTACACTAAATACAAGGATCCAAATGAGCCTGAAAAAATTACAGTTGATGGAATAATGAGGTTCCTAGAAGATCTAAGTCTCGATGCAGATTCAAAACTTGTATTGATAATTGCTTGGAAATTCAAAGCCGTTACTCAGTGTGAATTCACAAGAGACGAATTCATGAATGGGATGGCAGAATTAGGTTGTGATACAATTGACAAGCTGAAATCAAAATTTTCTACGTTGGAAAATGAACTAAAAGATAACTATAAATTCAAGGATTTGTATCATTTTACTTTTAATTATGCAAAGAATCCTAATCAAAAAGGACTGGATTTAGATATGGCAATCGCATATTGGAATATAGTTTTAAAAGGAAAATTCAAATTTTTAGACCTCTGGTGTACATTTTTGCAGGTAAGATGTGAAGATTGTTTTTCTTCTTAATGAATTTTCCTGAAGTAATTTCATTCAGTGAGATAGTTTTTAGCAAGATATTAACTGTTATCTTCTCAAAATTCTCTTGTTATAATTATTCTGATCTAGCTGGAATTTATTTTTAGTGTGTGAGTTAATTTTTTTTGTAAATCTTTGTTTTCTTATAATGATCTGTTTTTCAACTTAATTTTGTTGATCATGGTTGTTTCTCAAATTAGATGAACATTTACTCAATGGTCTCACTAAGCCTTTTATCGAAATTGTTTACTTGAGATGCCAGTTTTATTTTTAACAATTCTGAATGAATTATAGGAGAACCACAAAAGATCTATTCCAAAAGATACCTGGAACCTCCTTTTGGATTTTGCTCAGCAAATTTCTGATGACATGTCGAATTATGACGAAGAAGGAGCATGGCCAGTACTAATAGATGATTTTGTAGAATGGGCAACCAGTAGGGAACGAGAACCACATAGTACCAGTCAGGTTGAATAACACTCATTTTTAGAACTACTTTAAGACCACCCTTTAATTCTGTTGAAATAATAGAAGTGCCAATCTTTCACAGCAGTAATCACCATTTAAATTTATGTGGTATTTAATTATCGACTTAATTGATGTAACTATGAAGGGTGGGTTTAAGTAGTTACTCTTTTCAAGTGTGAATTTTGTAGCTAATACAAATTTTCATTTGGGGATACCATGGTTTCTATATTTTCGATTGAATGGAATGTACTTTCCATATCTCCGAAATTATCACTAGGACACAACTATTGAGCATTGAAAGTAGATTAATGTCCTTATCATGAATAGTCAAATTGATTTGATTTCTTTATTGTACATATTCAAAATTGGTCTAAAATAATCAAAATTAAACCTGATGATATTATTTAATTTTAGGTGATCGCTTTGAAAGTAGGCACAGGTGCTTTCTGTTGAAAAAATTAAACACTAATTTATTGATTTCAATAAAAATTTCAACGGAAAATTTTTAGACTTATTGAAAATTCTGGATTTTATTAGGTAATTTGAGAAAACGAATCGTTTTTAGGGTGGTTTGAATTGAATTATTATATTTTTTTTCTCTACAAACAAAATAATTAATTGAAAAAAAACCTTGTAAATAGATTTAAGTCCTTCAATATTCTTGTGTAAATATAAATGAAGCTTTTATTGCAAATAAATTTGTTTCCTTTGATTGCATTCTCTTTTTTGCCTTGACACCCCTGCTCACACAACTGGTACTCGAAACAAATCATCGAATATTTACATTTACATAACAAGAGGAACTTCAAAATAAAGCCAGAAAAATCATTTTTTTCTTGCTTATTTATAGATACAGCCACTGGTTTCAAAACCAGAAAGATTTTCCCGGTTTTTTACGTCTAACTATATTCAGTGGCGTGGCGACACCTACAAATTATCAAGGAATGAAGGTTTTTACTTAATTTTGGTAAACCAGACTGTATATCATCTCATGAAGAATCTAGAAAATGAGGCGAATGTATGCCCGTCCTCACGCGGGTCGATCAGAGTATATCTTGTCTATTATCGAAGCTATTCAAGCTAGATTGGACGTCAAATTTGGTACATTCTTGAGGATATTATCAGCGGCGGCCTTACCAATTGCGAGGCCCCGGGCGGCAGGTCTTTGCGAGGCCCTTTGTCCTTCGTGAAAAGTATGTCATTCGAATTTAGGTCGGGTCGTTTGGTTTAGGTATTTTGCCATGTTTGATAAAAACTGCCATAGTTTTACAACTAAATAAAATTTGTGTTTCAAAATATTTTACTTCGAAAGGTTTACAAATTCAACAAATTCGGAGAAGATAAATTTTGAAATTTATGTTAAATTTCAAAATTGATGTTCGGGGCTTTTTCTGAGACTCAAATCTTTAATTAGAACACAATAATCCAACGAATGAGCTACGTCATTTTCTACATTGAAAGAATAGCAAGTACTGAAAGCCGATCTTGAATTCTTCAAATAAGTTTTGTTAATTTTAAGCATCGAAAAACTCCTTTCAGCAGACGCAACTGCAACAGGTGTGGTGGCAATAAGAGCCGTTCCAAATGGGACTGAGAGCCGTTTCACATGCGACTGATGTTCAGTCCTGATGGTCAGTCGGGACCGGCGTTTGAACTGGATTTTGCAATACTTTCACATGAATGCGTATCATCAGTCGACCCATGAAACAAGCATGAGCATCGGTTCGGCCTGCTGCGTTTGCGTGTCGTCGGATCGAGTCGCGGCAAAAGGCACAAAGAAGGTTTTCACATAATGCATGCGCACCGTCAGTCCTGATGCGATTGCGGTGTTGCGCATGTTATTATTGAATATTCTTAGGAATTTCTACATTTTTCATCGATAATAGTGGATAATAGTCAATGGGTAAGAAAAAGTTAATTTTGAAACTGAAATGCTCATTAGTGCCATAGAAAAATGGAAATATGGAATACATCCCCAGAAAATTAAAAAAATATTGATTTGAATATTGGGAGGATCTGGCTCTAATCTGTGTATGTCAGGAAGATTTCAAGAATCTTTCCAATGACGAAGCAAGTTTGCATATTCATCAACAGATTGATCGTCGATAATGTCCTCGCTCCTTAATTTTTTGTCTGATGTCTTTGGCTTTTTATATACAAGATGATAGAGTAAATTTTAAAACTTCAAAAAAACTCGAACCGAATCATCAAGTAGATTTCCCATATAACTTTCACAATAATAATTCCAATATGAGAATTTCGAAATACGAAAAAAGTTTTCACTTCGTGCGGGAATCGGACGGTTCTCGTACAAAGCAATTACAGTGTCACGCTCAAAACCCATGGCAGCAAATGGTCTTTGATAGCGGCGGCTGACTATACTCATCGATGTGAAAACAAATACCGCCGACTGATGATCGGTTCGACCGACCATCAGGACTGACCATCAGTCCCTTGTGAAACGGCTCTAATTCTCAGGACTATTTCGATAGTGTTCAGTCATATTTTTTTTCTCTTATGTATTTCAGAACCGGGATAATATCGTCGTTTTCCTCATACGCACTGATGAACATATTCTGTTCTTCGTACAATCATCACATCACATGATTCTCCTACTGTCACGGACATGTGCAAGTAGCTGCATTGTTTAAAAAATTCACTATTATTGATTTCCTTCAATTTTTTTACACATGAAGCATGAAGCCAAATATGCTCTCATGCTTGGGTTCTTGCGCGAGGCCCCTCCAAGAGCGAGGCCCTGGGCGATTGCCCCGTTCGCCACCCCCTAAGGCCGCCTCTGAATATTATTCTTCAATGAAGAACAATATAATAAAATCATAAACTACATGTTTCCGTGAATTTATTGATTTTGTACACATCCAAAAATATTTGTATTTCACATTGTTTTTTCAATTTTTCGTTGAAAGTAAAGGAAGGATAATTCGTAGAGACGCGGGTTACACTTATAGCAAACACTGAGAGTTTCTGCAAACCACTTGCAAAGGGTTTTCAGTCTTTGTCTTTTGACGACAGCCAAACAAGCTCCTTTGTCTGCAGAATGTTGATGAGAATCAAACAAAACGATCTGAAAGTAATTCAAGATTATAAATACAGTTTCATCTTGTAAAGAAAATAAAGTTATGGAGCATCCATGCATCCCTAGATACCACTTGATGTACTTACATTGTCGGATTCATCATGGAAATAAAAAATTACGCTTCTAGAGTCCGTTATAAGTATAACGTAGAGGTCGTCATGGGAATGTCCATCGATCCAGTCCAACCAGTTGGTTTTCAAATTTTGAAAAAGCGATGTGTACAAAGGTTCTAGGTACAACATGCATTTCTGAAAAATATCAGAACCCCTCAATGAATAAAATAAGAAAATTTTTTCAATGCTGTCAATGCAAAACTTTGTTGGATTCATGTATGCAAATCTACCTATAAGATGGATCAACTTACAAGATGGATAGACGAGCGCTAGAAAGGATGTAAATTAAGTTAGCAAAACAACTCAGGCGAATCAAACTCGGAATAGCTCAAAATTTTGCCGTTTTTATTCGCAAATTTGCCGCTCTTTCAAAAATCATTAAATGTTTCGCTAAGTTATAATATTAATATCAACTACAACGAAACAACTACCCGAAAAAGTTTTCAACAAAAAACAGACTATCTCATTCAGTGATTTATCCGTGAACCATCCGTGAAAAAAAACATCGCCACCCTTGTATTTGAAAAATTTTAAGATGTCAAAACAACTATCCAAAAAAAGTTTTCAGCGAAAAATAAAGTAGCTCAACTTTTTCAGTGATTTATCCGTAAATTAGCCGTGGTGAAAAAAAATTTTTATCTTTCAAGGTTTTGTAGGAAAATTACAAAAGTAATTGATCGATCCGAGGCTGTAGAAACGCGCGCGTATACCAGGCATTTTCATTGAAAACTATGCATGCAATATTGTTGCAATTTGGGACAAAGATTTAACTTTCCATCCTTGATATATCCGTGAAGGGAAAAAATTTCCGCTTCTGTTTTATAAAAAAATCATGTTCACTGGCTGAGATTGACATTAAATTAACAGGTCACATATTGAAAAAATGATTTTAGCTATCAACAGATAATTTCTTTTTTTTCAGTGATTTATTCGTGGGAAACTGAGAAAAGAACATCTGCTGATTGAAAAAATAATTTTTGTATATGCATATGACCTGTTAATTTGATATAGATAGATAGATAATAGATAGACAGATTTATTTCAAAAATTATTGCCAGTAACAAAATATCGCTAACAATAAAAGAGAAACAAGTCAAAAAACAATATGAAACTATAAAGTATTCTGTGTTTTACAGAAATCATAATATTCAGCCAACGAATATGGCTCAAATTTTATCAAAAAATTTAGAATCTCTTGTTTGAAAGACCTCCTCTCACTAAAGGCGGGTTTATACAGCATATAAAATAAGAATATGAATAAGAGCGTTTAAAGAGATGACTAGAATAAATAATAAAATAAAGGTGAATACAGACTATAGTCTGTATTCACCTTTATTTTATTATTTATTCTAGTCATCTCTTTAAACGCTCTTATTCATATTCTTATTTTATATGCTGTATAAACCCGCCTTAACTCTCTGGAGTCTTATAGGAAGAGCATTAAACAATCTCATGGATACACCATGAACACTGTTTTGGGCTAGAGATGACGTGTGCAGCGAATAAAGATATGTACCTATGCATGCTTCTTGTTTTATTACAATTTATATATGTACTCAGTATAGAGCACGGGAATTTTTTGAAAAACTGAAGCGGCAAAATTTTTCTCTTAACGTATAAATCAAGAAGGGACAGCTACATTTTCTTCCAAATGTCAAAAATAATGCATGCATATTTTTCGAGAAAAATGCCTGATATACATTGCTCGAAAAAATTAACGCACATTATGGAAATCTCAAATTTATTCTACAACTGAAGGTGTTCTCAATGATAATTATTTTTATCAGAATTATTCATGCATATGTTATCCACTTTCAACGTTTTTCTTCAATACAGATGTTTTCTCCCAGCAGGAATAAAAAAAGATGATATTATCAGAATTTGAATGTATTGGCTCCATTCTAAAATCAGTTGTTCTCGAACAATTCTAGTGATCAATAGTTTTTCTTTGGTTTGATTTTCTACACTCGATCGCTATGCAACGCGAAACACGCAATTTGACCCAAGAGGAATGTGCCCAAGCGGTAGTTTTTCGAGAAGAAGGGTGGACATACACAAGAATTGCAGAAAGGTTTGGAGTTTCCCATACATGTGTGTCCAGAACTCCAGAATGTTGCAGCGATTCAGGGATCCAAACAGGTATGAATGTCCGAAGACCAGGACAGGGTAGACCACGGGTAACAACTGCCATTCAAGAACGTTACTTGAGAGCACGGATACTCAAACACATACTCAAACACACAAAACATGTTTGAGTATCCGTGACTTGAGAGTATCTTCGTTGAGACAACGGTTTGCAACCGCTCGCCTCCTTCAAAATCAGCTTGAGCAAACTCATGAGGTGCAAATTAGCACTCAGACAATTAGAAATCGCCTCAGAGAATATGATTTAAGGCCCATCGAAGGGCGCGTTTGGATTTTGCGAGAGAGCATATCCATTGGGAAGAGGCCGATTGGGAAAGAGTTCTCTTCACAGATGAGTCTAGATTCTGCCTCTACCATTGTGATCGACGTTCCCTTGTATACAGACGTCCACATGAAAGATATGCTCCGTGCAATTTCCTGAATACTACTGGTTTCGGGGGAGGATCGATTATGGTATGGGGTGGAATATCTTTGACTGCTCGCACAGACCTCTAGTGGTCGTTGATAATGAGCTATGAATGCTGATAAGTATATAAGGAACATTCTTGAAGAGCATGTAGTGCCATTTGTCCCATACATTGGTGAAAATTTCATTTTTATGGACGATAATGCCAGACCCCATCGTGGGCGCATCGTTCAGGAGTACCTTGAAGAGGTTGAAGTCTCTCGAATGGAATGGCCAGCAAGAAGTCCAGATCTCAATCCGATTGAGCAGGTTTGGGATAACCTCAATAGAAGGCTGAGAAGTTCAGAAAATCATCCAGCTACTCTTAATGACTTAGGAATCCAACTCAGAGAAATCTAGGAAGGATTAGATCAGAACATTTCAAGATCCCTCATTTTGAGTATGAACCGTCGTTGCCGAGCTGTGATTAACGCAAGGGGTGGAAATACCAAGTATTAAATCACTTATCAGCATTTCAGTATTTTGAAAATTGTTGATTTCTCTTCTTTCACATAAGATTCGGTGAAATCCTGAATTTTTCTTCCATTTAATGTGTCTTGTTTCGTTCAAAACCTTCCCGAGAGAACATAAAAAAAAGTTATAAAGTCAATGTAGACTGTAGAGTTAACTTTGATTAAAATTGAGATTTTCAGAATGTGCGTTAATTTTTTTTGCGCAGTGTACATTCCGACGGCAGCAAATCGATCAATCAGATTTTGTCATTTTTCTTTAAAACCATGTACAAATTTCCTTCCACCACGAATAATTCACGGATAAATCACTGAAAAGATGAGGTACATTATTTTTCGCAGAAAACATTTTGTGGATAGTTGTTTCGTAAAGTTGATATCAACTTAATCTACCTTTGACCATCAATTGGAATAATGAATAATTCTAATATTTACCCATTCTATAAGGCCATAAGCCATCTTCTCAGCATAAGAAAGGGCTTCAGGTACGGTAAGATTTATATTTTTTAGCATGCCTTTTTTTTTCAGCGTATCGTGTATACGATTACCATCCAGCATACTTTTAGCGAATATAGTAATCAGTTTCGGAGAAAGATCCTTATTGCAACAGATCTGAAATGAAAATTTTAATGTTTTCCCTTTCCTGCATAAAAATATTAATTTGAAATGATAGCTGATAGGAAATCTGTCCGAAACAGCTATTCGCAATGAGCTCCTTTCGTGATTTCTGATCCCTGTGTCAAGTTCGTAAAGAGTAAATCAACATTTGCTTACCGGTAGTTTCTCCCTATTTCTGTTACATCTCGCCGCAAGAATAATGCAAATCAATGTACAGGCATTACTCCCATTCGCAGAATTCTGGTAATTGTAAAATGATTGTGAAAATTTCGACTCGAACCACGTGACTCTCAATTTGTCATCGTAGAGAAAATCGGTTTCGTATTTGGGGATAAAAGGTAAGCCCTCATAATCCGATATCATTTTTTCACTGTTCGCTAATTTTGATCCTGGACATTATCTGTTTTTTGATGGATGCCGATGTCAGAACGAGGTTTGACGTTTTTGTACGTTGCTGAGGGATATTGGCCATAAATTATATCCCCATACTTTCCCGACCTTGCATTCTTGAACCAATAAATAAATTTGAAATAAAAACTCTGGAGCAAAGATATAATCTTTGCTCTGGAGATTTTGTGGCATCATTGTCTCATTTGTAGACTTGTTCCTATGGCCGAGAAAGTTTTCATTTTGACCGAATGTTCGTTATTTTAAGCCGAAATTGTTCTGAAACTATTTATTAGGCAAAAAAACTTCCCGAAAAATTTTTTTCTGGACAATCACCGAACATGAATTCAATTGAGCACGTATGGGATTACTTAGGGACAGCAATATCCAATCGCCAAAACCCACCTTCAACTTTTCAGGAATTGAGTTTAGCCCTTCAGGAAGAATGGAGTGATATTGCCTAGGCGTATTCGCGTATTGTGCAGTTCATTGAAAGAAGAGGTGGTAAATCAGTGGCGACGCCAGCTTTCAAAGAAAGGGGGGCCAAGAGTGGGCCGGACTTCTTCAGAAGGGGCCAAAGGGAATAGAAATACAACATTGATGAAACTATTGCAAGTATAAGTATGTCAAAAAATTGTAGGTGGGGGCAGCAAAATTTCAGGGGTGGCCCGCCCCCCCTCCCTGGACCCCCTAGCGTCGCCACTGTGGTAAAACATGCTATTGAGTTTGGATTCAGTTATGGAATCACTATAATTAATCAAAAATAAACAATGGATAAATTTAGATTTTTTCTCATCCTGCATAAAGCAAAGAGTATAGTTATAGTTATAGTGAAAAGGGGTTACAGTCCACTGCGACCTTAAGGTCTATTGTGCCCCCTGACAGAGCTGTTATCATCGCGCCTCCTACAGCTCGCCCTCCAGTTCCAGAGATTTGATGAAATCCAGTATCTGGGACGGCTTCAAGGAGGATAACTCCCCACTTCTACAGGTTTATTGTCCAAAGGACTCTTTCCTATGGCTTACAATGGCATAGCATTCCGTAACCAGGTGAATAGGAGTTTCTTCCTCCTCTCCACAGAATCTACACTCATCAGTGTCCGATAAACCCATTCTCAACAGATGCTTCTTTAGGCGACAATGTCCTGTGAGAAAGCCAGTGAGTAGGTGAAGTTGGTTTTTACTGAGATCCAGATATTATTTGGATCTAGCAGTTTCAAAGTTCCGGAGGAACTTTTTGGAGTGATCCATTCCTGGGAGATTCCGCCAGAGTTCTTCTCTTTCGGTTTTCTCCTTCAGCATAAATTCTTATAGGTGCATTTTCCTATACCACAGAAGGGTTCTGGGCCAGTGAGTGGCGCCTGTGCGCCCTTTCTGGCCAGTTTATTGGCCTCTTCGTTTCCTACGATTCCCGAATGATCGGGAACCCAGATTAAAAAGACCTTATTCTTCTTGCCTTCCTCATTGAGTTTGTTTCGGCACTCCCAAATCAGCTTTGAGTCAATGACGTAGGAGCTCAGTGCTTTAATAGCAGCTGCAAAGAGTAACAAACAAAGATTTTCTATCAAATGTATTGCAGCTGAAATAGAGGAAATATTCATCTCATTTCCAGAAAATAGATTTTGACGGGGTGTTATTCCCAGGAAACTATTCCTATTGATTTGATGATAAATTAGTTTCCATTATACCTACTTACAGTGTGACAAGAAAACCTCGGACAAACTCTTTTTCATTTAACTTTTTTGAACAGAAGAAATTGAACAAAAAAACAACAAATAATAATAGCTTGAACATTTGTTAATAATATATTTAAGCCGTTTCGAAGTGGCTTCCTTTGGCGGCGGTACACAGCTTCAGACGCTTCTCGAAATTTTCGGCAATGGGCCGCAGCTCCTTGAGCGTTAATCGGTTCCATTCCCGGCGCAGAGATTGCTTCTGCGACTCCAAATTTTTTTGTTTTTTGGCACAAGCCCTGTGCTCCAAAATCGACCACACGCTGTAGTCCATTAGGTTGAGATCCAGTGAGAATGTGCTTG
This sequence comes from Adalia decempunctata, assembly GCA_951802165.1. Taxonomy (NCBI): domain Eukaryota; kingdom Metazoa; phylum Arthropoda; class Insecta; order Coleoptera; family Coccinellidae; genus Adalia; species Adalia decempunctata. Next base: position 21,385,260 of record OX637696.1, on the reverse strand, counting down.
AATGAAATGTAAACTAAATGGACAAAACTTCAATATTATAAGTGTCTACAGGCCACCATACAGGAAGGACCTAGAAGAGTTTTACTCAAAGTTTGAAGGATTATTGGAAACAGTATTTGAAGATCAAAGAACTACTGTCATAGCAGGAGACTTGAACTTGGACCTAAAAGCCACTACTACAGGAACTAATAGAATGACCTGCTTGTCGAATTCTTACTCATTTGTACATACCATAATAACTGCGACAACCAAATCCTGCATAGATAACATTATCACTAACTGCAAACTGCCATATGTAACAGAAATATTAGACACGAACATATCAGACCACAAAGGACAGAAAGTTATTATTAATTTGACAGAGATTGAGACACCTCGACAAAAAGTTAGTAGAATTTATTCTACTGTTTGAGTATCCGTGGGTTGTGGGATTGTTCTACGGTGAAAAGCTTCTCGTCTGTGAAGATAATTCGCTCCCATTGCTGACCGACGGCGAGACAAAGGAGTTGGCGGCACCTTTGGAGTCGTACGCGCTTGTTTTCCTCCGTGTGGATGTGAACTTTCTGGAGCTTGTATGGCTTTAGGTTGAGCTCTTAGACAAAGGTCTAAGGTTGAGCTCCTTTCTGGCAATTTGACGGATTGATTCGGCTATTTTCCTCATGGAAACCCTCGGATTTCGATTGACTCGCTTCTTGACGATGTTGCGATTGCTAGGTGTATTGACAGTGCGTTTTCTACCACTTCCTGGACGACGACCATCATGGCCAAGCTCCTCGAAACGACGGTTTGTCGAGGCACATTGAGCAAACGAACAATTTCGCATTGACGCCTACCTTGACGAAACAGCTCCAAAATCGCACAACGTTTGTTTGACATTCTAAAACTCTGTGAAATGAAATTATATCAAACTGAAAATTCACATATTAGTGCAGGAAAGCGTAGCGAAACCAAGAGAATGAAAATTATTTGGCTGTGCTGAAATACTTTTGTTCCAGACCACAGCAAAATTTGTCCGAAGTTTTTCTTGTCCCCTTGTATTAGGTTTACTTGTGAAGTTCTTTCAAGAAAATTGTCTTGAAGAATTTCAGGAAAAAAATATTTTTGGGAAAAGATAATAAAAAAAATCAAAAATTGATAAAAGAATTAAATTTTTTTTATGGAAAAAATGATTAGGGAAGAAAAGTACAAGGAAATTAAAAAAATTAGTGTAGCAAGTAATGAAATTAGAAATACAAACTACAACATAACATCACATTGTTTTATTGATTCTTCTTTTTCTTACTCGAAACAGCTTTCATTTTATACAGGAAATATCTTATTGAACAGGAAAAGCACAATAAACTAGAAAACAATATCAATACAAGAATTCCTATCACATCGATTAGATAATATTGATACCACGTCAAATGAATTGAAGGACTCTTCATATGGGGGGCACCATTGTGTCTTATCACATAATTTATCCAATACATGGCTGTTTCCATGGGGGGCATCAATCGATCTTTGAACTTTTTCGACAAAAGTTTTGCATTTTGAGCATACCTGAAATAGAACCAGCTGCAATTGAAGCCGAAAGATGTAATTCTTGAAGTTATACTTTACCTTGGGTTCTCTAATAATTCCCTAACAATACTACTAAATTTTTCTTTGGTTACAGTTTCAACGTTTAGCTCCAAAGCCACTCCTTTATCTACCATATTGCGGCAGTTTTGGTACTGGTCAGCGAAAAGTGGGATACATAACATTGGAACACCACAATGTACTGCTTCTTGAGTTCCTAAAAGACCACTGTGAGTGATGAAAAAGAGGATGTTGGGTTGGCCTGAAGGACAAAAAGTAGAAGTTAGAATCATTCAGTGACGGCTCTTCGGGGTATGCAATGTCGGCCGGACCGACCCAAAAATCATCGAGAAATTGAAAATAATTATAAACATTTTATTCATTGAACCTTCTTCTGAATTATCAATTTCGTACCTCAAATCTCGATTAATGCCCTCGAAATCTTATATATTATTATCTTATCATTATACCACGCAGGTCGGCCAGCCGACCGAGCGCTTGAAAATATGGTTCTATGTAACACCTACGACTCACGCAGTTCCCCAAAGTAGAACGGTACAATACCTCGATATTCGGTCCCTGCTTGATACATACAAGGTCGGCTGGCCTACCCTGGTTATGAATGTCAGAACTTCTTATTGTTTATTTCAAATATAGTATCAATATTTAATAGCTATTATTAAATATTAGGTATGTATATTTCAGAAAAAAAAGTTTAATAGAAGTTGAGTGATTTTCTGATCATAATTCCTAGTAAATTCAAACGTCATGCAATTCGCGCTAGATCGGTCAGCCGACCCAGAGTGGAGATATGCGATTTAACCGCATCGAAGTGCTCATATTAAGAATTTAACTAGGACAGTGCCATAAACCTAGGAAATGTGGAAAAGACAGTTTTCCTTCCTAATTTTATCTCCATGTGTTTTACTCGTTACTTTTCAAGAGACGAGTAGGTAAATTAATCTTGGTGTCAGGGCCGATCCTAGCAGGTGTGCAGCGCGTGCCCCGCACGCGGGCGGCCAAACTCAAGGGGCGGCCGCAGGCCGCCATATTTTAATGTTAGTTTGTAAAAAAAATATTTTCAACAAATCTCAAAGGAATAATTGTTTTCAATTATTGATTATTACTTTCCAACTCTAATCATCCAAATTTTGAATGAGAAGAAAAAAAAATTAAATGAAACTGGATTTTTCAATCTTGTCAGATCAAATATTACTTGTTCCCCTTTACCGACAAAAGAAACAGAGGAATGCTGGCACATGGTGGGGGAGTCGCATAAATGCTATAAGACCTTTGAAACAGGACTTTAAAAATATCGTAGGAGCTTTGAATTGGAGATCCCACTAGGGATAATAGGACAAAAATTGCAGCTAAAACCCTAGTGAAAAACATGAAAACATTTAAGTTTATATCCTCTATCCTCAATGTTAATTTGGCATGACTTATTAACAAGAAAAGACGTTTTGAGTAGAATGCTACAAAACCCTAGATTAAGTATAAAGGGTTTAGAAAATTAAAAAAAATATTTAATTTCACAAGGATCTGATGAGAATTTCAAAACATTTGTTGATTCAGCAACGTGTTTAGCCAATGACTTAGAAATTGATTTAAGCTTTCCCGTCCCTTAACCCAGAAATAAAGTTCGCTTATTTAATTATGAGGGCAGCGATGAACCAATTTCTAATTCCTACCAGAAATTTAAGACTCAAAGGCTGAGTTTTATTATACAATTCTGGATCACGCTACATCTTGAGTACAGGAAAGATTTACTTTACTGTCTTAGTGTTATAATCAATTTTGCATCCTCTACGAGTTCGAAAATTTTTCTAGTGATGATCTTATAAAAGCCTTATTGACTTAGATATTAGATTACAGGTAAATGCGGAAACAAATATTGTTGAGGATTTAAATGGCGTACAACTTTTTGACGAAATTAATTCATTTTACCATATTTCCCTTGGTAACGATCAACCTAGAGAAATATTAGAAATTATTGTTGGAAATGATTTGATTTCTTGTTTTTCCAATTTCACATCAGCCATAAGAATTTTATTAACATTGCCTGTCTCTGTTGCTTCAGAAGAAAGGACTTTCAGTCAATTAAAAATAATTAAAAATTACTTGAGGAGCAAATTCACAGGAGAGACATTTGGCCATTATCTCTATTGAATCTGGAATATCAGAAAGAATTGATATGAGCGAAATTATTGATTTATTTGCTTCTCAAAAAGCTAGGAAAGTTATTTTATAGGTACTTGTTTCTACATACAGGGTGGCCATTTGAAAACGAAACAGACGAGATTACAGACGAAATAAATTTTTTCGATAGAAATGCTCGGACAGGTCGATTTCTGTTTCGAGGGGGACAACTTAAGATGTAGGTTACGGACGCATAGCGCTTCAACCCTTGCTGCTACAACCCCCACCCCCAATTTTTGAATAGGGAAGATGGGGTGAGTGATACCTCAATTCAAAGGTATTTTTATACTGATTTCAGCACAGTAATTGTTTTTTCATTTTATGCATTAGTTCTCGAAATATTCTTAACTAAGTATTTGAAAATGAAGTGGTGTTTTCATGGCACTTGTAGTGTTTTTTTGTGAAAAATCGACATCTTGATTAAAGATTTCTATGTCAGTGGATTGGAGGAAGGAAGCCACAGTCATGGTTGTTTTGAAGCTCAAAATGTCGATTTTTCACAAAAAAACACTACAAGTGCCATGAAAACACCACTTCATTTTCAAATACTTAGTTAAGAATATTTCGAGAACTAATGCATAAAATGAAAAAACAATTACTGTGCTGAAATCAGTATAAAAAGTACCTTTCAAATGAGGTATCACTCACCCCATCTTCCCTATTCAAAAATTGGGGGTGAGGGTTGTAGTAGCAAGGGTTGAAGCGTTATGCGTCCGTAACCTACATCTTAAGTTGTCCCCCTCGATACAGAAATCGACCTGTCCGAGCATTTCTATCGAAAAAATTTATTTCGTCTGTACACTCGTCTGTTTCGTTTTCAAATGGCCACCCTGTATACTAGTCATTACAGACTTAATAAAAGACTGTTCCTGTTCGTATTTATACTTTTTGTTATATATTAGTTCATTTGTTTGTGTTTTTTCTTTTAGTATTTCGTATTAAAAAGGTTATACTGTATGTACAGTTTTTTCCTAACAATAAGAGAAGGCCCATTAAAGATTTTTCATATACATGTATGTCAAAAAAAAGATATATTTTTTTGTCTTTGGGGCGGCACATAAGGATTCTGCACGCGGGCGGCCAACACCCTAGGATCGGCCCTGCTTGGTGTAAGGATGTATCCAATATTATTGTTGAGAGATTCGTTATTTGAAAGGTACTCACACAGAACATCTAATTGTGGCATCCAACTTTGTACAAGTACATTCGGAGGTATTTGTACACGTTTCTTCATTTCCGTTACATTCGCTTTCCATATTACTTTGGCGTCTAGTTCAGCAAAAGTGTCCATAAAACTCTTCAATATTTCTGATTCAAAAGTTTCCGAGGTTGCAAGGGAACCAAGGGAAAAATAAATAAATTTTTTATCACTGATGAAATCGGCTATTTTCTGAAATTGAAGGATGATTTGAGACCCATAATAATAACAATAAGTAGTAATCTTACGGCATCTAATGGTTTGATATTTTTTTCTATGTGTAACCCACCAACTTCGATGAAGTTTGGAACTGCTGGTCTAGCCATATTCAAAGTGAAATGGCTATTCAACAGAAGAATGCTTGTATTGGACACAATATCGTGGAGGTTCGGCATATCATGGCCGAAAAAATTTCTCGCTAGTCTGTCTTGTTCTCGCGTGTACCACCAGTGACTGAAAAATTCAATTGTTTCAATTTTTGTCAATATAATGCGAAGAATTTTGAAGAAATCAGCTTTCGTCACTGTCGCGGAAATAAATCTACAGGGTGACTGGTGACGTAAGGGACAACGGCTAAGTGGAGATAGAGGACCTCAAACTGAATGAGAATTTGGGTTTCAAATGTCGCATTAGGGTATTCGTTATATCGGAGATATAGGGTGATTTATGAAAAAATGCTAAATCTATGAACTTCCATATCTTCGTTAATATGATATGTTTTTCGCTGATATTTTACATGTTTGTTCATACAGGCATTCTCTGTCAGCATAAGAAAAAAAAATTGAAAAAATTGCTGGCCCGTACTCAAAAATTTCAATTTACATGTCAAGTGAGAAATATCACACGGTATATGAGATAAAATAAAATCAAATAGAAATTTGGAATGAGGGAAAAAAACTGTTGAAATATCTGTTTTTTGTTTGAATGGCACACATTTTCTTTCGTTTCTATGATATGTTGAAGTGAGAATATTACAATATTTTTATATTCAAATCATGAATATTAGTACTACTGATAGAAAAAACCTTGAATTCGAAGCGCTAGAATGAGCCTGGCATCAAAATATTCCTTCAAATCTTGCAATCTATTTTTATCAATTAATATTTCGACGCCATATAAAATTTCAAAATAAAATTTGTTGTAGATGGGGTGATGAAAGAGTTGGATACTCAAACACAAAAATAGAAAAAGTCGCAAATATAATTAATAAAAAATCAAGTAAGCAAATGTTCGAAATGAGAGCCGTTCACCTCCATACATTTATTGGCTCTCTTGAACAAATGAAGCACAGCTTTTCTAATCAGAGGAATATTTGTTTTAATTTCTTCGCATGCTTTAGTTATTCTGCTCTTCGAATGTTCACAGCTTGTTATTGTTTCTTTAATCTTTATACACCGTATCCTTAAGATGACCCCATAGGAAATAATCCAGAGGAGTTAGATCGGGTGATCTAGCAGGCCAATTCCTAGAACCTCCCCGACCAATCTATTTTTGTGTTTGAGTATCCAACTCTTTCATCACCCAATCTACAACAAATTTTATTTTGAAATTTTATATGGCATCGAAATATTAATTGATAAAAATAGATTTCAAGATTTGAAGGAATATTTTTATGCCAGGCTCATTCTAGCGCCTCGAATTCAAGGTTTTTTCTATCAGTAGTAAAAATATTGTAATATTCTTACTTCAACATATCATAGAAACGAAAGAACATTTGTGCCATTCAAACAAAAAACAGATATTTCATCAGTATTTTTCCCTCTTTCCAAATTTCTATTTGATTTTATTTTATCTCATATACCCTGTGATATTTCTCACTTGACATGCAAATTGAAATTATTGAGTACGGGCCAGCAATTTTTTCAATTTTTTTTTATGCTGACAGAGAATGCCTGTATGAACAAACATGTAAAATATCAGCGAAAAACATATCATATTAACGAAGATATGGGAGTTCATAGATTTAGCATTTTTTCATGAATCACCCTATATCTCCGAAACGAATACCCTTATGGGACATTTGAAACCCAAAATCACATTCAGTTTGAGGTCCTCTTTCTCCACTTAGCCGTTGTCCCTTACGTCACCAGTCACCCTGTATATCCCTGGGCGAAGCGTTACCGGCGATGAATCGTAGATGGCACCAATGTGTCTAGGGACTAGGGAGGTATAAGGCAAATTTTTATTCCAATATGTGACTGCTCTGGCTGCGAATTTGAACTATTGAGCAAGAAGTCCTAACTTCCATAATTATTGTATGAATGAATATCAAAGAAATCAAAATGTTTTATTTTGTAACTTACCCTACTTTCGTTTGTGCATACGACACAGTATTCCAGAATCTATCGTACAAGGACCTGTCTGGTAACAAACCCTGATAATAAACTGGAATATATGAAGGATTGTCCGGATTTCCTATTCTGTAACCACCCCATGGCAAATCTGAACTGGAAATCAGTGATACCACCGGCACTTTAAACGTGTGGGCAAAACCGTAGTAACAATCATTTATGAATATTTCTATTAGAAGGAGATCGTATTTCTTCTTGGAATCTCTCAAGTTTTTCATGACATCCAATTCGAAGCTATCTCTACACATTGGCATGCCATGGATGTCCAACATAAATTTCACAGCATAACTTACAGTGAATTCCCTCATGTCTTTTATACGGAAGGGTGGTACTTCTGGATGCTTGAGGTCGGGAAAATCAATGAAGGTCAATCTGAAAATAACACTGAATGTACCTTACAAAAAATCACCTGAAGAAATGAATAAGTGAGTTGAATATACAAGAAAATATCAAGTAAGCAACAATGGTTAGTTACTGCTGTTGCTTCTTGAATGCCATCTGGATCGCTGGAAGGCGACGCCTGGGTGGTATCACATGCACGGAACAAATTATTTATTCTTGAATTAAACTCTTTATCGTCAAAGGCCTGGCTGTAGGAAATTGCTGAATGTGCATCTATATAGGCCACATCTAGCGGTTGGCCATTGAGTTTTTGGTATTTTATCGGTTACCTAAGAAATAACTTAAATATGATATTTTTACCCAGTTAAATTTTCTGGAGATGCTGACTGAATTCCTCCAAGAACGTCTACATTATGTCCTCTGGCTACTAATTCCTCCAACAGCTTCCGATACATGACATAATGACTCTTTTGGATCATTGGAAAAATTGCCAAAATGTTTGCGCATTGTATGTGAGTGATATAGACGACGAAATAAGTGAGTAAATAGATGGTGTATTTCATAATCTGTGGAAGAGAAATGGCATTTAATGCTGAGAATATTTTAAAGGAGGGGTAATTTTCTTTTTTCGATAATCATTCACACTTGACTAAAGATGCAAATAATAGCCATCAGTACCTTGTATAAGAATACAGTGCGCGTCAAAATTATGGAACAAATTCATTTTTTCAGAAGAAAAATATTTGGCAACAAAATCCTGAAACAGGTCAATTTTTGTTTCACTTTTTCCCAATTTTTATGCATTTTGGAAGGATTTTTGTTGCACCCTGTGCCATCCCAATCAATCCCTCTAAATTTTTTGAATGGGGAAAGTGGGTCATGTGGTACTTTTTTGGCGAGTTCTTTTTATCTTCTTTACAGGCGTGCAGAAATTTAAAAAAAATATATTTTTTTTGAAAAATTAGTCAGTTCAAGGAGGTTTTCAGTATGTGCACTTCGTCATGGCTCTTTCTTTGAATTGAAATATTTTATGGAAAAGTTTCAACTTCAGAAGAAACGTACTAATAATATACCTATACTCAAGATCATAACTGAAGCGCAGTGTTTCACACACGGGCGTAGCCAGGATTTATAACAGGGGGGGCAAACCATGGTCATGGTCCAAGGTCGTTCAAAAAGTGAAATTTTGGGATGAAAAGAAAAGGTATATTTAATTCATTTTTTCTTTTTTTTAGAGCATTTAAATAAAAGCTTTTGTCAAAAAGTTTTTTGCTTTGAATTAATTTTATGCGTTAACAGAAAAGGAACTATACTATAGAGGGTTAGATTAGACTACCCCTTTCATTTTGTTAACTTAATTTAAAGAAAAACTCACGCTACGACTTAGATAGCATTAAATTCGGATAGCATGATTGGGTTAGAAACTTTTTCAACTTCTGCATTTTTCTCGTGAAATGTACCGTTTCGAAGTAAAAAAAATATAAATCAGTTCTAAAATAAATTGCCCTTTCCCGACACGTAATGATTCGCATTTAATTTTTTTATTTCCAAACAGTACATTTTACGAGAAAAATACAGGAGATGAAAAAGCTTCTAACCAAATCAGGCTATACGAATTTAATTCTATCCAAGTCACTGCGTAAGTTGTTCCTTAAATTTCATTTTCCGCTATCTTTGAACCGCGATATCTCCCTAACCTTTAACCCAACATTTATATAACAAACTTCCCTTTATTTTGAAAAAGAATTTACAATTTGAAATCATTCGCATCAATTCAGAAACACCCTGTATGTATAATGTTATATTATATTATATTTTTCATTGCATTTGAATGAATTTGAAGGCGATACATTTTTGAAAAAAAAAATGGTAATTTTCAACAATCGTTTCCATAAAAAACAATACAATTTTATGTTGTTTACCAAGGAAACTCTTTGGAAAAATCAGTGTACGCCACTGCGCTGTTGTAGTTTAGATATCGCCAATTTTGTCGATTATGAAGAATGAGAATGTTACGTTTATTTTGCTTTGTTGACTTATCATTTCATTTGAAATAATAACTAGATAATTCTCAAGGAAATATAAGATTTTATTACGACTGGAGTGTTGTATGTATTCTTTGTCTACTCGTATATATGTAAATAATTACAGAGTTAAATTTGATAATGCAAATAGAAATATTATATCAAATTTAGAAATGAGTTTCCTAATGCTATAATTTAGTGATCATCACTAATTCGTTAATAGGTTGAAAAGAATAAACAAATCCCCTAATAACTTCAAAAAGAAAATTAGGTTTTCCAGTTTGAAAGTATCAACAGGTTTGTAAAGATGGAAGTAGCGGATCATACCTATATTGTAACATTTGATTTGCTATTGCTACTAATAGATTGTTGAGACAACATAAAATGTTGAAACAACGAAAAATGATAAATGAGAAAGCAATATAAGATAAAAGTAGTATAAATTGTTTCCATCTTCAGGAGTAGTGAATGAACGATTGGCCAAATTATTTTAATAATAGCATTCGCTATATCTCAAAAAGCGTTCAGTAAGAAAAAAATCATGATAAAAATTTCATATTTTTCTAATACCGTCAAAGAAGAAATCAAGTTCTACGCCGCTGATTGGAAAACTGTATCGATGAAGTTATATAACATCGAAGTTTTAAAAGTTTTATCTATTAATTTCACTCATTCAATACCTACTGCTTTCATAAATTTTCTTCTAGAATTTGTTTATATTTATCATCTCCCTCTGATGGCCAGAAATATCAACACTTTTTAAAAATACAAACAGGAAAGGACACCACTTCAATCATGACACTGGCACGCTGTTTTCCGGATTTATATCTGTTAGCGATGTTATCATTGTTATGTAAGTACCAAATAAAACATCTAAGGAATTAATTTTCGGTTCAATTTGAAGCAAAACCCGTTTTTGTTATAACTGGTTACCAGGTGTGTCGTGTGTCCAATATAAATTTCTGAAATAGGAGAATCCTTTGACTTTGACCCCACTTCCTTGATGGAAATAGTCAACACATTAAACAGATTCGCAGTAAAATGTGTTGCATCGTTGGCAGAAAATTAGGTAATGCAGGATCTCTGGTCAGTTTCAGATCAATTCTTTTTTTCTAACTCAAGTTCCACCCAAAGTGGGGCAGTTGATTGTCAATTTCAAAAGGAATACAAAATTACAATTACTGCCTTCTTCATTAGTCAATGCACATTAGTGATTCCTTCTTATAGCATTCTATAGGTTGGTCATGATTTCATCTCCATGCTTACGAATAAGTTCAACTCAAATTCAATGATCTAAGTACGATTAAGATGCATTTCGAGCTGTGAAGAAATAGTCTCCAAGATACATACAGGGTGAGTCTTTGACTTGTACATATATTTTAACTGTAGATTCCTCTCATCAAACGAAACACTTTTTTCCTATACCATTTTTCAAAATTCGTTTTGGTTTGGGAGATACAGGGTGTCGAAAATCCATGAAAAAAAAACACTTTTCTGTTTATATCTTCGGAACCATTATTTCGAATGCGGAATGAACTGAATTTTGGTTGAGTTTTTACTCTATTCATGGTGCATATTCCTCAATCGAAACCTATTCAATATCTCTACTAGTATAAAAGTTTCAGGGTAGTCGACTCATCAATACACGCTAAAACACCATAAAACCACTTCAAAAAGATAAAAGGTTCATATTTTCGAAAGAATCAATCATTTAAGAAACTAAAAGTATTCTTATTTTTTCAATAAAACGCGTCGTTTTCGAGTTATTTCCAATTTTACCCGGAGAAATTTGACGAAAAAATCATTAATTTCAAGAATAATCTGAATGCGTCTCTGAATTAAATATCATCGAATATTATTCCTTCTCTGGTCTTTAAACGAGTTTACAATGTTGTCACAATATTTATCAACTTTGTCGAGATATTTTAATAATAAAATCCCACAAATGTGGGAGATAAAATTGAACACCAAGGAGGATTTAATACGCACAGTTTCTATTGAAAATTCATAGTTACCGGCAAGGGCGGATATAGCTCTTTTTCATGGGAGGGGTATTAAAGTTCATGGGGGGGTAATAACGATTGAAAACCATTAAATCAGGTACAAAATGTATGAAATATCTTATGGGCACCACCTTTTTCTTAGTTCTTCGATACTGATGGGGGGGGGGGTAGTTACCCCCAGTACCCACTCCCCCCCGTAAATCCGCCCTTGGTTACCGGTCCATATTGAAGTTGAATGTCGATGAAATACAAAATTCGGATATGAATGATGAATCTCGATAAAAACTACTTATTAAATTGAAATTAATGAAAAATAATACGATACCTGATAATCTGTGGCGACGTTTCTATCTAAACAACATCCGCTTGGAATTTTATGAACTCGACACGGTTGAAATTATATTAATTCACTTCACATAATAATCACATTAGATATTAGAACAATAATTCACTGGTATTCAGAACTTCACATAATGTTTACAGTTTGTTCAGAGACTCTGGTTTGTTATTGTTTATATTTGGCCTCCAGAGTCCAGATAACCAATACATACTTCGGTTTTCGCTCTACGCATGCGTGGTAAAATTTGGCGGCAAAGTCGATTTATGATGGAAACGGCAGAATTCATAGATATTTATACCACGGTACACAAATGTATCGTGATTTATACTATGTTTCGTAAAAAATCCTCAACCTCAATGAAAATATCAGCAAGCTGACAACATCTTCTTGAAATTTCTGTGCAAAAATTCACAGAATCGATACAAAATTAGATTAGGTTAGGTTGTTTAATAATAAATATGAATGAAAAGTCCTTCTTCATGATATTGTTTTGGAATTTCGAGGAAAATATGAACAAGTTATTAGTGTTTACAAACTAATCTGCAGAAAAATCGAAGAAGGAACTTATTTTGGTGGCATAAATGTGTCTTTTTAGTTGCAGATGTAATCCGATGAAACTAACTGTTTTTGTTGAAATTATCGTGTTTGCAACATTTTTATTCCAATGAGGTTAGTGCTTGAGTATTCCCTAAATGTATAAACTCAATTTCTATCGAGAAATATGAACTATGAATCAATTCCACAGTATCATTTCAGGGACGTAATTAGCACAATTTTTTTTTTCAAATGGCTATACCTTTTTAACGGAGCCGAATTCGGAAAATGGAAAATGAAAAGAAGGTTTCTTTTGACCTCAAGAATCTTCAGTTGAAATATAAGTACAAGTCAAAGACTCACCCTGTATATCCATTTTTCGTCTTTTCGATAATTTATTTATTTTTCCCGAAAAATATTGCGAACAGCTTTTTAATATTCAATCGAAATATGTAGTTTCATGAGGTAAGTATATCATTTTGCAGAGAATGTTGAGAGTTGTGAAGATGAATATTGATTAATCTTCATATGCATTGCACACAATGAAAGTGAATTATGTATTAATTTATAATCACATCGACTCTATGATATCTTCAACTCTGAATTTTATCTAAGCTGTCAGTTTAGTCCAATCACAAAAGTCACCTTCGCACGTGCTTGCATTTCAATCATTTTCCAGTCATGATCTCGAACGTAGCAGCGAAATTGAAAATCAAACTTTTTCAACGCAAAATATTCGTACAGGATTCGTGTATATAAATTTCCCACCAAGAAGGAGTTCACCTTGATTTCGGAACTCCGAATCTTCTAATGGCACGTTTCTCTTTATGGACGATACCTTCATCATTTTGTCAAAATGTCTGTCATAGTCACTGATTAAGAATTCTTGGTCGAATCAATTAAGTCCGGCTGTAAACACAATAACTCAAAAAACAACCCAGTATCTTGAAATATTCAGGGAATAGTCGGGGGGGAAATCGGTCCAATTGTTTGGGAGTCATTATTTGTGAAATTTTATTCTTCCACTATTTCAAAAACTACACATCGGTTCTTCTTATAGCACCATGTAAACGCTTTTTGTTAGCTCATTTGATTCATCTCATTGATATACATGATCTTCCTCGACGAGAAGGGCACACTTAGTATGAAAACACTTGGTATAAGGGCAAATTTTCCTTGGCTCAGCTCTCAAACATTCCTGACTTCACGACAGTTCTTTTTTATACCCATTCTTCAAAAATCTGGTAGCCATATAGATGCATTCAAATTTTAAACTAGGCATTTTTGTTTCTTTGTCTCAAAACAAAGGAAGAATTTCTTAGAAACTATCTCGTTGTTTTTTACTATTATTGTTCACCTTATTGAAGTGATGGAATTAATAATGATTGTTGGCCAGGTAAGTTGTAGAAAAAAAATTTTTTTTTTCATTGTGAGAATATCAGTGAGGGTTCAAACGAAAGCTTCAGTATATCCTCTTTCCCAAGAGGTAGGTATAGTTACTTACCAATACTTTAAGTGTGAAATCAGCAAATAATGTACATATCTAGTTATATCTAATGAGATAAAAAAAATATTCACTATCTCACACCAGTATCTCACACAAGTATCCATCGAACACAACTGAAAATTAAATGCGAGATATCATTCCAGTCAATCTCTATTGAATAATTTCGAAATGGATCATAAATGAACGGTGTTGCTGCTATATTTACAATTTTTAGCGAGCTTCCGATATTACTCTTTGTAACATACTTTTTCCACAAAAGATACAATTCATATTAGAGCTTTCATTTTGAATAACTAGTTATTTTGGTAGCTCTCATATAATATTAAGATGACTTCTTCCAGTGAGGGGCATCTTATGTTTCTCACAATTGTTCAATATTGAAACTGAAATCACAACATGCGTTATCAAAACACTTGTTTTGGTTTCACTTTTTGTGATTCCCAATCACAATGAAATTTCACATCGGTGTAAAATTGACTGCCTTTTCTATTCATTTACAGCAACGATTAGATTACTCTACATCCTCTGAAACTATCGGGTGTTTTTTTTTTAGAGTGATAGAATTAAAAATTGAAACAAAACACATACAAAATGAGATTGAAGCCAATTTTTTTTGGAAGATAATTTATGACATTTAAGTTTAAAAAATAATCTCCGGCATATGTCCACCACGACTAGCTCTGAGGAACCGCATTCGAAAATAATCCATTGGAGTTATGTCGCATGATCTTGGAGGCCAACTTATTGAACCATTTCTCGAAATAATGTTATCGCCCAATCTTTCTTTCAATAAATCAATTGTTACGGTAGTAGCATGAGGTGTAGCATGAGTGTGTTGGAACCAAAACACTTCTTGGTCGATACCCTTCAAGTTTTGAAACAAATAATCATTGATCATCGATCTTTAACAGGCACCCAGGCCCGGACTTTACGACTTTTTCTGACCGGGACAAAAATTCATGATGGCGCCCCCCCATTTGTGTAATATATGAAATCATAGAAAATAACGGAAAAATAATAGAAACAAATAATAATAATAAGGAAAATATCACAAGGAAAGAAATTAGAATTTTTTCTTCACAGCTTCACGCGGCGTGATTTTCTTTCCGCAAACGCATCTATCAGCTCCTCGAAATCTGTTTCGGAAGCTCTTTTGTTTTCTTTAGCTCAGATTGAGAGACAAAAGAGACGTTCCTGACTCTTGAGGAACGCAAATAATTTTTTATTATTTTCAATTTGCTGAAACTACGCGGTCTAGGTAATGTGCAGTATATTCTTAAAGCTATACTGACATAAGGAAAAGCTTCTTGCAGATCTTGCCTGTGAAGAATTTGTAGGAGGTCTAATGAAGCCATCTTTCACTAATTTCGGGAACCAGCTCTATGAAAACCGCTAGTTCCTAACAAAAATCAACTGCATTCAATTATCCTCATTATTTTTGCCTTAAAAGGGTTCCATTTTTCTGCATATCCTCTTTTTGCATGTTTAAGAGGGCATGGCCGTTGAGGAATGCGGAATTCGTAAGCAGACTTTCTGCGCTCTCTAAGTTTTTTCTGATTTCTGACAATAATCTGTCGAAAACAACCTTAATTTCCTTCGAGAATAAACCAACTAGATCTAGCGTTCTTGACTCATCCTCGCACATTTTGTCGACCTGCTTTTTCTTCTTGGAAACACGTTTATTTCTAAGAATTGAATCCACATCCAATTCTTCTGAAAGAAGTGTAGCTTCCGAGATCCAGTTTTCAATAGGGATTCATTCCTTGCAAGATCTTCACAAGACCTTGCATGATCTTCACAAGACCTTGCATCAACTATGATGAACGTGAAATAATTATATCCCCGTTCAGAATTTCCACGTTGACCCTATTGACCTCTGGCAGAATATTATCCCAAATTGTTAGGTTCAGTATGAATCTAAAATCCATCACACCATATGAAGCAAATGACCAGCTTCATACTTGGATTCTGCGATTAGTGATGATTCTTTGATTTCTTCCACAGCCTCCACAACTCCCGGTAAATTATTGAGCAAGGCATTATACCAGCATTATAGCAGCTTGTTTTGCTACTTCCTTTCAAATTCGTTTTCGTGCACGTCTTCATAATTGTCCATCGTGTGGTTGAACTAACAAAAAACGAATACAGTTTCTCACAACACCAAATAAATTTACTGGTTCTGAACACGATGAAGCCAAATGGACACCCACAAGATTCAGAAAGTGTGCTAGGCATGAAACTATAATACTCCCAGCTCGTTGATGTGTATAATTCTGGATTGGACTCCTTTATATATGCCAGCCATATTGATCCGTTGTCGTAGGATTGCCCAAGATATTTTTGACATCTAAATCACCAGCTTGCAGTTTATCTAGAATTCGCTATGATATTATTCTCCAGTTTTTCCGTCAACTTCTAAGAAGTCAATAAAACTTTCTTTTTATCTCATATCCAGACTCGGTTCTCTTTAAATATCGTATAACCTGGTTCATTTGTTCTGTGTGAGATACATCTGGGGTGCAGTCGAATATAATAGTGGAATAGTTGGCCTCCTTGATCTCATTAATAATGTTATTCCGAACTTTGGTGGCCATTAAATCGATAATTTCATTTTGTATAGTTTTGGACATATAGGATGTTTGTCCTTTTTTTAGTGATCAAGATGGCACTTCAGAGTCGGGTCATAATTAATAATACTTTTTTCCGAGAAAAAAAATTAACCCTGGTTGTTTTTGGCGCCCCCTTAAGCTGGCGCCCAGGGCAAGCGCCCCGCTTGCCTCCCCCTAGATCTGGGCCTGCGAGCACCATTTACTGTAACATTACCTCCAGCATATTCAGAAATATGGACCGATGATCTCTCCAGCGTGTAAAGCACACCATATTGTGCATTATTCAGGATCCAATGGAACCTGCAGGACTTCTTGAGGATTATTTTCACTCCATACACGGCAATTTTGCTTGTTTACTCAGCTGTTCAACCAGAAATGAGCTTCATCACTAAACACAATTTTTCGATAAAAAAGTGGATCAACCTCAATCACAATCAGCAAACAAACGACGCTCATTATGGTCAAGAGGCTTTAGTTCTTGAACCAATTGAATCTTGTAAGGGTGTAGACCAAGATCTTTACGCAAAATTTTCCATGTGGTGGATGCAGAGTCCAACTTGTTGTGAACGTCGACGAATAGACAAATATGTATCTTCACTATCACTTACAGCAGCGATATTTTGTTCTGTACGTACAGTTCTTTGTCTTGTTGTTGTTGCATGGAGTAGAGATAATGTTGTCCGAAATCTATCGGTAGTTCGACAAATAAGCTGCTCTGATGGACGATTATGTAAACCATAAATTTCTCTGCTCTATAAGTTTGGCGAATAGAACACTGATTTTGAAAATAAATTTCAAAAATTTGTGAACGTTGTTGCGGCGTGAGTCTTTCAATGATAATTTCTCAATGCAACATGGCTTCTACCTCCTGTCAAATCACAGTTATTCCTATCGAAAATTCTATCACTCTGAAAAAAACACCTGATACTTACCCTGTAGGTACAGTGTGTCACTGTGTCTATTGAGCCATATTGACTGGACATTCTTCAGATTACTGATCAATAAAACAATCCCATACGCATTTCGAGATCAAATATATTTACAGAACATAGATATGGTATATCATAATTTAATGAGATTGAGTATTCTTGGCTAGATCTGCAAGCAGTCTATCTATTGCAACATCCCCAACTGTCTGTCTGAAGAGAAGCTCTTCCAGTCCCCTCTTGGGTACAGACTGTACCGCAGGTAAAGTAAGAAGCAGTTTCCCAAACCTTCCTTTATTCACGTTGTGCCTTTGACTACAGTACTCCTGTAACATCATATGGGTCTGATCTTGGAGCAGTTCTATGTGGCTTGGTTCACAAAGCCCTCGGCAATCTGCAAAGTTTAGAGACATGTTTCAATTTGGGAAAATCCTCATCGTCTGAAACTCTCCAGTAAATTAATTAAGATTATTCTGACTGTAAAAACTCAATTCGAGCTCACCTGCTTTGAAAAGTACTAGTGCTTTCAAACAAGCATGTTCTGTGTGGTCAAGCCTGAGGACAGTAAGTCTGTTGATAACTTCTCGCAGTTTTCTGGCATCTTCCTCCAGTGCTGAGTGTCTTGAAGATGGAGCCATGGCGTTACTTATCAACACAGCTGAAAATTTCTTTGCTTTAATCAGTATTGAATCACCAGAGTAGATAGCCATTATGAGCCTGATATAAAATTCAGAAATGACCACCATGAATACCACTGGACAAGTTATGAACAGCTTAATTTGTTCGTCTAGTGAAAAACAACTAAATAGAGCAGAAAAAAATGAAAAATCTGAACTTATCATCAGCTGGAATCCACATCACAATCCTATAATCTCATTGAGAAGGAAGAAATTTGAATAAGCCCACTTGACAAAAACAACTACCATTGCAATGACACTATCACAA
Organism: Adalia decempunctata; assembly: GCA_951802165.1. NCBI lineage: Eukaryota > Metazoa > Arthropoda > Insecta > Coleoptera > Coccinellidae > Adalia > Adalia decempunctata. The sequence goes on along the minus strand of OX637696.1, from coordinate 21,366,722 downwards.
CAAACTACTCACTTTCATCCAGAGTGAGAGCCCACTGAGAAGCTGTGAGAACAAAGAGTTCACTCCAACACTCCTCCAAAAGTATCGTCTGGTCCCTATAAGATAGTTGAAGGAATGAGGGTATAGTCCTTGCCCATTTGATAGCGAGGAACAGCAATTTCGCAGCTGATTCATAGATATTTTCTGCTGGAAACAAGGCGATGTTGGGTGTTTCCGATAATCTTGTGTTGGTTCTGCTCACATCACTCAGAATTGGTATTTCTAGTCGACTCCTGAAGTGCAGATCTGTGGAAAAGGTGAGTACTGTATTGGCACCATTGGCACCCTTCAAAATAGAGTGTTTTTGGCAAATGTAGGTCACGAAAGGAGTACTCAAACGTTATCTGAAGTAGTGAGATGAAGTTTTTGAATTTTGGACCTGATCTTTCAGACTGGAGCCTTTATCCAAAAGATTGATTTATTGAAATGGTAGCTTTGTAAGACTTCTACGTAATCTAGACTGACTAAAGCCCATCCAAGTAGTACCAATGCTTACCATCCGTATTCTTCTCCAAGTGCCCTTCCTCTGAGCTACTGACTTCATCTTCCTTCACAACAATTCTATGAAGGCTATTCAAATTAGCAGATTGCTTCATGGAGTACGGTGGCGACATGCCTACAAATAAGAAAAGGATGAAGAATAACGCCTTTTGCAGCAACTCAAAAACTTACTCAGATTACCTGTAAGGATGGTGGTTGGTTTCGAGAACGAATTGATGAAATTCGGATGCAGAAAACTCTGATGGAAATAGGGTCCTGACGGGTTGGTGGCGAAGAGGGGAGAGAAATGATCCGATACAGTTGGCACTTGAAGATGCAGGGGCATTGTGCCGAATATAGGCGAACTGTGGATGCCTCTCAATCTGCCACCAAAACTGAGGGGATAATGTAGGCCACTCTGTATAGATCTAGGTGCTCTCTCATGTTGTACAGCTGAAATGAAATGAGGGATCTCTTTTAAATCTTTTTGGACTCTCTTGAAACATACTAAACTCAAAATTGAAATTTCATATCGGCGAAAAATTGCCTTCGAAAATGTTGGAAATTTGAAGAAGAATTTTAAAATTGGTAAATTCTACTGGGTGTTCCTAAATTGGAGCTACAAACGAAGAGGGGAGATTCTTTGCATCATTTTAAGATAAAAAAGGCCCATGACATGACAATGGGATCCAAACATGACAATGGATCCAAACAGGGTGTAGGTACCTACTGGGTGCACTAAATAGAGAGTATCTGAACGAAAGTTATGGAAACAGATGAATTGGAAGGGGTGGACATCGGTCATGATCTGCCAGATCCCCAGACTTAAAAAGTTGAAGTTTCTATATACAGGGTATTTTCAAATTCATGCGAGAAAATTCAGGAGGTAATTGCTTGTATGAAACTAAGATGGGTCTTTCCTATAACAAAATTTCCTCAGTGCACCCCTTTCCGAGATATCACCCTTATGAGGTGGTGACTAAATTTATTCTTTTTCTAAAATTTCAGTGAAACCAGAATCATGAAAACCTGAAATTTTCGTCCACTGGCAAAGGACTACTCTACGAGGATGTATTGATATCTAGTTAGCCTAGACCAGTTCCATGCATAAACAAAATACATATTGCGATACCATATCAACGAACAATACCTTATTAGAAGTGTCAGTGTAGAGTTCGACGTCAAAAAAGTAAACCAGAGTTACGCAATGAATGAAAAAAGATGTCCACCGAAATTGTAAAAATCGAAAAATTGGAGCCATCATCAAGTACCTGTATTTAAAAGGGTTAAGAGGCAAGCAGATTTACGAAGATATGCTTAATACCCTTGGTGATCAATGTCCATCGTATGCGACCGTGAAAAATTGGACTGCAAGCTTCAAAAGAGGTAAATTTTCCATTGAAGATGATGACCGATCGGGAAGGCCAGTTTCTGTATCAGTCCCCGAAAATATCGATGCAGATCATGACATGATTTTATCAGACCGTCGAATTTGGCTAAAACGGATATCTGAAGCACTGAAGATTTCATACGAACGCGTTCATCATATAGTTCACGTCAATTTGGACGTGAGAAAAATTTCTGCAAAATGGATCCCCAAATGTTTGAATGTTGTCAATGTTGACCAAAAGCGTGCAAGGGTAGAAGCATCGCGTTCGATCTGTGCTCGATTTGAAAACGATGTAGACTTCTTAAACCTAATTGTTACTATGGATGAGACTTGGGTACATTTCTACGATCCAGAAACAAAGCAACAATCGATGGAATGGCGACACTCTGGTTCTCCAAGACCTAAGAAGTTTCGTGTCCAAAAATCTGTTGGATTAGTTCTTGCTTCAGTTTTTTGGGATGGCCATGGAGTAATCATGATTGATTTTTTGGATAAGGGTAGAACAATAACTGGAGATTACTATTCGACATTACTGACCACTCTACGGGAAAAAATTAAAGAGAAAAGACGCGGAAAGCTATCCAAAGATATTTTGTTTTTACAGGACAATGTCGCAGTACACAAATCTCATGTTGACATGCAAAAAATTTGCGATTTAGGGTTAGAGTTACTAAAACTCCCCTGTTATTCACCAGATTTGGCTCCGTCCGACTATCATCTCTTTCCTCAACTGAAAAAAAGTTTGAAAGGTCGTAAATTTTCTTCCAACGAGGAGGTAATAAAAGCTGTGTAGGACTGGTTTGCAGAGCAAAAAGAAACATTTTTTTTTAAAGGTCTAGAGACGTTGCAGGTTCGCTGTAATAAATTTATTCAATTAAGAGGAGAATATGTTGAGTAATCAAATGTTTTGACATTGAAATTTTGTTTTGTTCTATAGTAGGCTAAGAATTTTTCAATATATCCATATATCCTCGTTTATTATACGAGGTTTAAATTAGCAACCCTTATTTCATATCGAAACCTCTTTGTCGAGATGAAGTTTCATGAAATAAAATTATAATTTGAAATCCTTGTTTTAATGAAAACCACTTTTTATTCTCATTTTTCTCCCAAAACCTATAGCTGAAGAGATGAAAATCAGAAACTCAATTTTAGTCACCAACTTTTAAGCATGATATCTCGGAAAGGGGTGGGCTCAGAAAGTTTTGTTATAGGAAAAACCCATCTTAATTTCATACGAGCAATCACCACCATAATTTTTTCCCATGAATTTAGAAACACCCTCTATATACTAACTGGATATTCATGACAAGTTTGATACTTTTGAGGATTTCAAGAGAAGCTTTCGAAATTTTTTTCTCGGAAATGGAAGCAGCTATGACAAAACTACAAGAGACCATAAAATTTATTGTGATCACAAAACTTCTTTTCATAGTTTTTCAAACTAACAGTGGCACACCAAAAAATGTTTTTGAGGAAAATTGGACAGAGTTCCAGAAAAATGTATGTCACAGCACAGGGATTTAACTCTAAATTGTAACAACTTGCCAAATTTCAGTAATTATCTTGTGGAATTGGGATACTATAAGAAAAAACTCGAATTAAATTCGAACTCTAACATCTTGTATCTCGAAATCGAAAAATTTGCGGTGCCATTTTTTTGAGACTTTTTTTCTCAAAATTATGCAAGGATATAATTAATAATAATTATTGTTTTCCCCTAAATCTAGTATTCTTGAAAATCCATTGATTAAATTGAGACAACCGGCAGCAGATGCACATTCTTTTCCTTAATTCATATCCGAAATCACCCCCTACTTTATTTATTCATCCCCTACTCCCACCCTGGCTCTGTCCTGGGAAGTTTTTCATCATTTTCCACCTGTTCTGTGGGACGGTATACAGCTCAGCAAACGAGCCACTCTAATGATGATTACACAGGCATGCCATGAATTTTTCATTAGTGACTTCTAGCGGCAAACGCGATTGGTCGGTCGCTGGCTTCTGGTACCCTCTAATTATCAATAAACATCCGAATTTGAACCGTGTTCTCGCTCAAATATTCATAAGTGACCTGACAAAACGTCAGCCAGAGTCCGATCCGATAGTAGAGGTGATATGGAGGTGTTTGAAGTCGAGAAAAAAAAATACGCAGCTACAATTTTAATGCGAAAATTATTTTTTGTACAACTGCCATCAAAAGTGACACTTTTAATGACAGCAAACAATGTTAAAATTGATTGTTTACGTGGAAGAGTGTTAAAAATATTTTTAACGTTAGTGTTAAAAATCCATTTTCTTATGATGAAATCAGATGAAAAGAATTCAGCAATTGCAAATTTTTATTATCAATATTTAACAATCATTGCTTATGAACATTTATATTAATCGTAAAACTAGAACAATTACTAACATTAATGCACTGTGACGTTAGGGAGCTTCGCAACACATTATTAGAATCCTCAGCACCATCAGTACTTGTAGAAACCATAATCTGTTGAGGTTGGGAAAATTTTTTCAGCAATGACATTTCTATATGCAGTGGAATGATCAACATAGCCCTCGGCTACCGTCGAAGACTTCCATCCACCATGTTTTTTTATATGCGTAATATTTGCTCCTGATTCTGCTTGCAATGAAGCGGAGGATCTTCGAAAACAGTGTCCTGTATATTGCTTTGGTTCTGGCAGTTTGAGGAATTAGGCAGCAATAGATGGAATTTTCCCAAATGTATTGATACCAACTGGATTGGTAGTACATTTATTGTTCATGTATTTTAGGAAAAAACGACTATGTTTGATGACAGAAGGGCGCAGTGCAAAGTAGGTAGGTATACTTATGAAAATAGTCAACATACTTCCCAATAATACTGAAAGAACGACTGACTTTCGTTTTTGTGTTTGGAAGTTGTATAACCAATGATTTATTTGTTATTTCGATGTCTTCCACTGATAAATTACACAATTCTTCACGCCGACATGCTCCAAATAATCCAAAAATAGTTGCAACCTTAACCATCAAGTATTTCTCATCTTGTGCTTCATTAATAAACTTTTCAACTTGTTCACGAGTGAGAATTTTCGATTTTTTGGGACGATATCCTTCACTTTTTCGTTTTAAATTTGCCATTACCTTTGAATATTTACTAACATCCACACCATTTTTAATAAGGGCCTTGACTTTATCATTGGAAATTTGCTCCACAAAGTTGATGAACTACATATTTTTGATTTTTCTTCTGAGTATGCCAGGAAAACAGGTTCACTGAAGTTTCCTTCTACATTTTTCAATTTACACCAGCCAGAAAATTGTTATATGCAATATCGTACTGCTGAACAGATTTTTTAGGTAGGAATTCCAGATTTGCCCCTCTTGCAGACTCTTCAATATCCACAGGAACAACCAAATCGTCACTTTTATTAATAATTGGACACTCGACAAACATATTAAGCAGTAAAAAACCCAAGACGAAAATTGGACAGGAACGAAATTCAAATGACAGCGTCTTTTCTCATTTGTTAGTAGTCATAACGTTGGCAACGTTTGCCATTCACAACAACCTTTTGATTATTTGAATATTAAAATGCATTTTGAAGTTTATTATCATTGCAAATTCGCCCATTTCATTATAAAAATAGGGCAGTTGTACAAAAAACATTGTATGGTATTTGTGTTAAAAGTGATTTTATTTTGTTCATGAAATTGTTCAATTCGCTCCGCTAATTTCACAAACTTTTTCACTCACAAAATAAAACGTCACTTTTAACACTCATATCATAAATAACTATTTCAGAAAAACCTGAAAATGTGATCGAACGCATTTAGAGTGGAATTCTACTTGTCGATCACATTTTTGTATTCTCCTAGAAAATCTGGCGTTTCATGGAAAAATTCAAAGGGACAGGAAAGTTTTTTAATCAAATTGGCTTTCAAAAGGTTCAGTTATTTTCAAGGAATTCAAATACACGGTGTTGAGTGGTTCCAAAGACTGAAAAAATAAGATAATTTTTCTAATTTATATGTTTCCCTAAACTGAATCTGATTCTGAAATAATATTCCACATTCCCCAGCTGATTTTCAACCCTTATTCCGTCTTTCGATATCAAATTTTATTCGATACGATTGGTCTGCGAACTAGAACATGTGAAGTAAATAAAATCCCTCGTTTGTTTATTTTATCGTTCCATCGAAAACACTCGGTCATGTCAAATGGTAATGTGGTTGACATTTGACACTTTCATCCCCCCATTAGACAAGTATTCATACTGAGGGCACTCATAGCAGATCTACATTGTACACTAATTGATAGCACAAAGTTGCCATATTCAGCAATCACATTATTTCATTCCTCTTCTCTTCACTTATCAATTATCATAAAACATTTCTTCTTCAATATTCTCTATTTTCAGGGGTACTTATGTGTATCATTACCATTAGGTTTCCTCAAATTGACTTGTTAATTTTCGATGTTCGTAATCAATTTCAATATTTCATTGTTATGATCTCTCATTATTTTTCTGAAATTTCATCACACTTAATGGAATGCCTTATTTGTTGTAAATTAATAATGATTCTGGAAATAATGAATGTCTGTATTCTAGTCATCTAGTCCATTCAATAAGTAACACAGTTGATGTTTTAGTTTTACTCTCCTCACCATTTCATGAATATCAGATCAGCTATGAATAGATTTTTTTATATACAGGGTGTCTGGGAAAATGTGGGAAATCTCTCGGATTCAGATAAAACATAAAATAATAAGATGACAAGTTCCCATCATTTTTTTTCCTAGCGTCCCTCCCTACGGAGATACGGCCTCCTAAATGACGTCACTGGAAATCCAATTTAATGAAATAAATTTCAAACTACTTAATATAATTTAAAGAAAATCTGATATGATGAACAGTAGTAAGGACCTCTTAAAATACTGCCCTTAAATTTAAATTAGCTCTTTTAGTTTACCAGGGGCGGACTAGGTTGATTTTAATGCTTACATTTTCAACACCCTGTATATGATAGGAGTAGAAAAAAGAAATTTGGATAGCTTGAACATAAAGCTAAAAAGAAGGTATTCTTGTTTATTGTCGATAAAACGAACAAAATAAAAAAGGAATTAATTTTTTATTTCTATTAAAAAAAACCATGAATTCTAATTTTTTTGTCTGCAACAAAGTGTGATACGAAAGTTATTCAGGGGACAAAGAAGTTTTAGCTTATGTTATCGAATCCGACAAAATTTGTTTTTTATCACATCACAATGAAATGTGATTCTCTATCAACTGGAGAGGAAATAGAATTCATGGTTCTTTTTAATAGATACAAATAAAAAAATTAATTCCTTTTTTATTTTGTTTTTCGAAAACGGTTCATTTTATCGACAATAAACAAGGGAACTTTTTTTTAGCTTAATGTTAAGCTATCCAAATTCCTTTTTTTTACCCTTCATTATACAGGGTGTTGAAAATGTAAGCATTAAAATGTACAACCTAGTCCGCCCCTAACTGAAAGAGCTAATTTAAATTTAAGGGCAGTATTTTAAGAGGTCCTTACTACTATCATATCAAATTTTCTTTAAATTTTATTAAGTACTTTGAAATTTATTTCAGTGAAATCTATTTCCAGCGACGTCATTTAGGAGGCCATATCTCCGTAGGAAGGGCCGCTAGGAAAAAAAATTATGGGATTTTGTCATCTTATTTTTTATGTTTTATCTGAATCCGAGAGATTTCCCACATTTTCCGGACACGCTGTATATAGAAGTATCTATACAGGGTGATTCACGGTGGATGGCACATTAGACGTTTCTGGAGAACCAGACTTCGGATCGGTTTGAAAATTTAATAGAATGCATTATCGGACCTGTTCTACCCAACTAAAATATTTTTGTCAATGCGGTGTTGCCACTTCTATTAGAAAGTAGTAGCAACTTTGCTTTTTCAAATGGAACACCCGGTATATTATTTTTGGAATCTACAACAACTTCTCGACAACTTTTATTGACATTTCCCTATATACCTATCTGTTGCCGTTTTCGAAATATAAATTAATTTCAATTTTTTTCACCAGAAATCATGACCTTTAAAAATGCTGATAACTTCGGGTTGAGAAACACTATGGCATTGAAATTTGGTTTGGAGTTAAGGTGGGCGTTTAAACCGAGTAGGAAAGATCAGCCGATAGAGGCGCCACCGTCCATTTCATAGAATACTCAGCGAAGTTTCCAAACATCCAGATACTCAAAACTACCTTCCACTATATGACACGATCAAACCGTCAAACTATAAACGTTGACCATAGACTAACTAACGTTGACACTGTTGCCGATAGTTTGGAATTTATTTTATGTATTCGTTGTCCTAGAAAATCAATTATCATTTGATTTGGAAATTATTCAGGAAGAAATGATTCATGAAATAATTATTCCAAAATAATATGGTTTGGAATAAAATTCAACATTGTTATATCCGTCACAAATTACCATCAGTTCCAAGGATGCTTACATGAAGGCGTTGGCAACACGACTATAAAGGGGTATTGGTAGTCGATTCCATCAGACTATTCATTTTACGGTAGAATATTCATTATTCCAGCGCCAGTGACAGAGGAAACTTTGGTACAATATTATTTCCATAGTGAATATTTTGAAAATCTCTTGTCTATACATATTTGATTTCTTAGTGCAGATTGATTTATATTAATTTCGTTTGCGACTTATGTGTTAGTTTGAGAAGTTTTTCAACAAAACTCGTTCCTCAACTTCCACAAAAAACTGTTTTCAATACATGAGTTTTCACGGTTCATTCTAAATAACATTTATTTCTCTTCCCACCATGAATAATAAGTATATTATTCAACGAGCGGTAATGTAAGTCATAACATATGCAGATGAATTTTGCACAACGAACCGTCAGGCGGGTGGTGTGATTCATCAAGTGTGTTATGACCATTACCGGAAATTGAACACTATACTTTATCTTCGACTTCTTCAGTAATAGTCGAATCAATCTGCATTTTTGAAATTGACAACAGTTGTCAAGAGCGATATCTGTAGTCGTGAATCAAATCGCGTAGAAAGCGTCTAAAATTCACGTTTTCCAACTGCAATTTTTGGATATTCAGAACCAAGGAAATGTAGAAATGAATGCTACCTTGATGTCTGAAATGGAGTTCTCGATCGATCCGACTTTTTTATTCATTTCGTAAGCAATTTAATTTTTACTATTTGTATTAGAGTGAGTAATAGGATATATTATAACTCACGCTTATAGCTCGCGCTACTGCGGCAATGGAAAATAACGCGACCCCTTTCGGGAGGAATGAAAGGTAGGCCCCAGCACAGATTTCGAACGACAAGAATGTCCAAAATCTCATCAGTGCCAACCATAGATCTTATAGTGAGTTCTATGGTGCCAACATCAGGTATTCTATCTTAACTTTGTTGAATCAGTATTCATTGATTCATTATCATACCAATTTTGAATGGAATCCGACATAATCACAAAATTCGTCATTTTCGATCCGCCATTTTGAGTTCATAAGTTTTTACCAAAAAAAATCTCTCTGACCCACACGATTTTGAATCGTTACAAAACTGGTCCGCCCTCGTGAATTCACAAATTTCGACCACAATATCATAATATCCGACCCCGAAAACCCCTATATACCTATTTTGAATCTAATGAGGCTATATCACAAGATTTGTTTTATTACTATTATCAGGCTCTTATCTAAATATATGAATTTTACAAAAAAAATCATAATATTCAACTCCGAAAACCCCCACATACTACTTTTGAATCGAATTGAAACATAATAACAAGACGCGTCCGCTATCTTGAATTCACGAATTTTGACAAGAAAATCATGATCACCGACACCTAAAACCCCCACAAACCAATTTCGAAACAAATCGCGCAAATATTCACAAAAGTTGTCTACATATTATTATTAACAGGCCGCCATCTTGAATTTGTGAATTTTACCAAAAAATCACAATCTCCAATTCCGAAAACCCCCACATGCTAATCTTGAATCGAAATAAACCATAGTAACAAAATTGGTACGCCATTTTGATTTCACGAATTTTGACAACAATATCATAATATCCGATCCGACCCCGGAAACCCCAATATACCAATTTCGAATCAAATCGGGCCATAATCACACAAGTTATTGTATTATTATTATCAGGCCGCCATCTTCAATTTGTGAAATTTGATAAGAAAAATCATAATCTCTGACCCCAAAACCCCCACACGCCAATTTCGAATCAAATCAGATCATACTCACATAACTCCGTTCTTTGCGTAAAATTGCATTTTCTCAGACACCTATCCCAGATAAAATGATAAAATATCCTATCTACATATACATACCAAATTTCATCAAAATCGTTAGTGCAGTATCTGAGATAAGCCAATACAGATATATAAATAAATATTGCTCCTCTGAATATATTAGATAGATTATAGATTTATCGTTCCCTATATCACACTTCATGATACGCTTATGAATAATCTCCGAAGTCCGAATCAGATAGTCTATGGTCCGAATACCCAATAACAAATATCTTCATATTTGCTATATCAAAACTTATTTCTCACCTTATTCAATAATAATGAATGAAATGTACAATGGCGCTCTCTATCCGAAAATCGCCGAACTATGAATTACGTCGATTTGTGGGTAAAGCAGGAATTTTTTCCCGCCAAAATTTGAATTTGGCCATTTTATGCCAATTCCGTATTTCAAGTTGATCTTCTGAACGAAATTATCAGTAGATTCACTTTTAATCGGAAGTTGAACTATTTTCATGGGTCTTTCTGTTGAAATAAAACAGAAGCATGGGTTAGCTCATTTTCTTCTATTTTTGAAAGAAAAAAAATTAACTGTCGGAATGAAATCGTTCAAAATTATTTCAACAAGAACCCTAATCCTTTCTGAGTTCACCCACAAAATTTCAGTTCTCAAAGTGAAACCGTTTTCGAGATCAACTTGAAATAAAAACACACTACATTGAACGCCCACCTTAAGTGATACATAAATGCTCCCAACACTTCAGCCTGATTTACGTTACTTCAATACATGGTGATAAAAAAATACAGTCTTTTCGGTTGCTTGAAAAAGTGACTGAAAGTTGTTTATTTCAAATGGAATGCCCTGTATATTATTGGAAATTCGGAAAACTGATGAAATTCGCTTTCATTCTATGTATAACATGTCTATGCCTAACTAGTCAAATTTCGGACTTATGAGCATTTATTTGTCAAAATGTCCCTTCAGAATGGTATTTCCATTCGGTATTTGGTAGGCAGGCCATGATTTGACATTCTCCTAATAATAAAGGCACCAAGAAGCTTGAATTTCGACATTTTCTTCAATCCAGAAGTTGCAAATACCCTCGAAACGATGGTAGAAAACTATTCAAACGAAGTGCTCATGAATTTGTTCATTATTATTAACTGGAGAGACTTTTTGAAGATCGGTGGATAAGGCGCTTGGGACCATGGAATTGGCCAGCAAGAATACCCGAACTTAGTCCGTTAGATTTTTATCTGTAGGGAATGTTGAAAGAAAAAGTTTACAAAACACCCGTGCATTCGAGAGATGAATTGCTGGAAAGGATTGCCCAAGCATTTGAAGATTTGGATTTAAAAGAAATACGATCTGCAACGACGAAAGCAGTCAACACCCGCATTTTGAAGTGCTTGGAAGTGAACGGCCAGCGATTCGAACATACTTTGAAGTATTCGACATGATTGTTCTACTTTTTAATTATAATTCATATAAATAGTTTGACTCTCCAGTTTCTTGGTGCCTTTATTATTAGGAGAATGTCACAAGGTACTATCAAGTAGTAATCATGGCCTGCCTACCAAATACTGATTGGAAATACCATTCTAAAGGGACATTTTGACAAATAAATGCTCATAAGTCCGAAATTTGACTAGTTAGGTATAGGCATGATATACATAGAATGAAAGCGAATTTCATCAGTTTTCCGAATTTCCAATAATATACAGGGCATTCCATTTGAAATAAACAACTTTCAGTCACTTTTTCAAGCAACCGAAAATACTGTATTTTTTTATCACCCTGTATTGAAGTAACGTAAATCAGGCTGAAGTGTTGGGAGCATTTATGTATCACTTAACTCCAAACCAAATTTCAATGCCATAATGTTTCTCAACCCGAAGTTATCAGCATTTTTAGAGGTTATGTTTTCTGGTGAAAAAAATTGAAATTGATTTATATTTCGAAAACGGCAACAGATAGGTATAGAGAAATGTCAATAAAAGTTGTCGAGAAGTTGTTGGAGATTCCAAAAATAATATAATATAATGGGTGTTCCATTTGAAAAAGCAAAGTTGCTACTACTTTCTAATAGAAGTGGCAACGCCGCATTGACGAAAATATTTTAGTTGGGTAGAACAGGTCCGATAATGCATTCCATTTAATTTTCAGACCGATCCGAAGTCTATTTCTCCAGAAACGTCTAATGTGCCATCCACCGTGAATCACCCTCTATAAGCTGCAATAAGAGTAATAAGAAAACACTATGAAAGAACCTTGGTTCATTTTAGGCCGAAATTTAATAAAGAGTGGGCATTTCACTCATCTGATGGTATTTTTCTGGTACCTTATGATTTCGAATAAATCCAAATTTTTAATTCTGCATCAAGTAGATCAACAGCACTCACCATCACGTTTCATGTTGACTTGAAGACATTTCTTGAAACGACATGCTTGACACTGATTCCTTCTTGTAACATCTACCACACAACAGCCATTTTCTTTACAAATATACTCTAAGTTTCTGGAAAGAATAAATTGCAATATCAGTAAGGTGCCATGATGAAATCTACAAATGTCCAGCGCACATGCAGCATGCTGTAGTATAAAATTATACAAATGGATTTATATTCGATAAACGAAGAATATTAAGATGATTTGTCGGATACTACTGAATAAATTGAACTTTTGAGGATAAAAATCTGCTGAATTAGTCCTCCAAGTCGTTCTCTAAAAATGCCATGTTTTTTTCCGAAAACCCAATAAAAATATGTATCACTATCTCAATAACCTAACACGTTATTTGATAACGGGCACCCTGTATTATTAAGGTAATCAGTTGGATAATATACACAGTCTTACCTACGGATACTTCTTTTGAAGAACCCCCTGCAACCATCACAACTGGCTACTCCATAATGTTTCCCAGAAGCTTTGTCTCCACAAACTTTGCACAAACTTTCAGTGTTAGAGTTAGGGGTTGATTCTTCCATCTGACAATATGTCGAAAGGTTAATTTGATTAGAAAATAATGGCAATAAATTTTTCTCAGATTTGATAATTCGTTCACGTAATTTTCTACTTTGGAAATGAAACATCACCTAATTTGCCTGGAGCATAAAATGGTTACCAATTTCAAAGAAACAATGCAGGAGGGAAAATGTGTAAGCTTTGCTCGTTCATTCGCCTTCTAGGAAGATTCGTCTCGTAATAAGGTAGATTCATCTTTTAGGTAGATTCGCTTTTGCCAGTGCGAGAAAGAAATTGTTTAAGTTCAAAATTATATTGTTATGGACATTTTTCCGTCTGTTACATGAAAGATATTATGTGTGTACAATTTATTATTTATTTTTTTAATTCTTCTTCAATCATGTTCAACGTTTACTATTTTTTGAATTTCATAGACGTTTTCATCAGAAATACAAACTTGTTTCTTATTTATAATTCTACCAATTTTTTTTCTGAATGAAGTTTTCAACAATCAGTTCATGGGATACCTTCATGCAAAAACACTTGTGTCCACTTCACACCCTATAATTAAATCATAGCGTGCCATGAATGCCCATAAGGTCTAATGTTCTGTTTTTACTCATGGTTCAATGTAAACCGCAGCACGAGCCAAATATATCCAGAGGCGTATCGACCATATTTTTACTGAAGGGGACACATATGTGTACAGGCACAGGATGATTCACAAAACAGTTATCTATTGTGAATACGGTTCTGATTTCAACCCTCTTTTCCGGACCCATACCACAATTTCGAGGGTGACTGACTTCATTTAGTGACAGTCCAGTGATATCGAAATCGTAACATATTGCGTAATTTGTACCTGCGTTTACCTATAATTACGAAAGAACGATAGGGGACTCCCTGATGGGTGAACTTTGACAGGTGTTGGCTTACTGCCTTTTTCCTTTGGCTTTTCAAAAGCATAATCGCCGAAACTAATGAACCAACTCTGCGAACTGAACTTGATTCGATGACGTTTGTTTTTTGTTACGTTGCGATTCGCATCATCTTTGAAGAAGTACGTACGGTCCACTGATGCCACTAGCCCGAAATCCGCACCAAACGGTACCTTTTTCTGGATGCATTGGTAGATCTTGCAATGCTTCTGGCTGATCTGCACTCCAAAATCGACAATTCTGTTTATTTACGTATCCCTTGAGCCGAAAATGAGCTTCGTCACTGAGCACAATTTTTCGATAAAAAAGTGGATCTTCCTTCAACTTTTCAAGAGCCCGTTCACCAAAAATTCTGCGTTGTGGTAGGTCGTTCGGCTTCAATTCTTGCACCTGCTGTATTTTGAAAGGCTTCACACCTAAATATTTCCGCAAAATTTTCCTCGTTGTTGAGTAAGACCAATCTGAAGATGTTAGACAGTGACACAAAACACGAAACGTGCTTGAGCTGTTAAAATCAGTGATTCCAGAAAGAAAGTAGTTATAAAATCACCCGATACTTTGCTGCCTCATCTACACATACTATTTCAGTAAGACAGCTCACGTACCCATAGAAGCAGGTGTTTATGATTTGCCGTGGCCATCCCGTTCTCCGGATTCGAATCCCATCGAACATGCATGGGATATGATGAAGAGAAGACTCTTTATTTTGCAACATCCCCTACAGACTCTGGCACATTCATTCCAAGAACTTCATGTGTCTTCGAACGAGGTGCCACTAGTAGATATCAACCAACAGATTTTATGAATGCCTACAGTGCCTACACTTGTACAACCACTGTGTCTGTGACATCCTAATCATCCTAATAGGATGATCCTATTCATAATCTACGCCCTACGATTATCATCACAGGCCAGGAGATGCTTACGCGGAAAAGAGAGAGAGAATTTCCATTGAAATAACCATGCAGGCAACCAGCGATGGGAGGCTATCATCCCTTGATGTTTGGGTTGCATAAATTCAGTATTGGTGAGACATCGTGAAATTGAACTGACTTAAAATAAACTGCTCCACATGAGTTAGGGATATTGACTTAAATTGCAAAAAAATATAGTTGAAATAAGGTTTTTGTGATGAAAATTCATATTAATATGAAGTTTCAAATTAATTTTAGCCTGTAGGTCTGCAGCGGATACAGGGTGGTTAAGAAAAATCGAGTAAAATAATGAAATTTTATTCCCAGAGAATTCAAGCATTTTAAGACTATCAATACAATGTATGGCCTCCACGGGCATCAATAACATCTTCTTTACATACTACACACGAGGTTGTTGAACATTTCTTGAGGAATTTGGTTCCATAAACGGGGCAGAAGCTCTCTCAGATCATTTAAGGATTCTGGGGTAGGTTGATGATTATCTTATCTTCTTTGGAGCATATTCCATGTATGTTCTATGCAATTCAAATCTGGTGAGTGCGGAGGTATTGGTAAATGTGGAATACCAAGTTCCTCGAGCGCATTCTCAACTATGGCTGCACGGTGCGGTCTAGCGTTATCGTCTAGAAATTGAAAAGTTTCGCCAATAGCAGCGTGAAAATTTGGCACAACATTGTCAATGACATGCTCCCTATAGTGTGAGGCGGTCATATTCCCAGGACAAATGTGTAGATCTGTGCGCCCGTTGAAACATATCCCGGTCCGTACCATAACACTACCCCCTCGGAATTGATGGACTTCTTGGACATAGCGACGATTACGGGGTATGCGTGGGATTGTCCGTACCCTTATTCTTCGAGAATCTGAAAATCGTCCATATCTGGATTCATCAGTGAAAAGGACACTACGTCATTGATCGTTTCCATTGATATGTTGCCTTGCCCATTCCAGTCTTTGACGCTTATGGTCATGTATTAATGGAACTCCTCTTAATGGACGTCTAGAACCTAGATTCACCTCTCTCAAACGTCGTCTGATGGTTTTGATGGAAACTTGGACCCCATCTGCATTTTGAAGAGTATTCCGTAGCATTCTACACGTAGATGTAGGGTTTCTTCTTGCCGAAACGGTGATGAAACGATCCTGAGCAGGTGTTGTTTTTCGTCGCCCACCAAGCCTTGGTCTTTCCAACACGGAACCTGTCTCCCTGAACCTATTCCAAAGTCGAGATATCATCACTTTGGCTGACTTGGAGCCTTTCGCTACAACAGCCTGAGTTAGGCCACCCTGTAGCATTCCGATAGCCCTATTAGCCTCAGCGTTTGTTAATTTACGTCTTGGCATTTTCAGAAAACTCGATTCAAATCGAAGCCGTTGATAAACTGACTTCATTTCAAAATAAGAACATTCATGAAGCATATGCAAAGAACCAAACTTCAGAAAAAAGGCGACCAGATTGAAGAAATGTCTCATACTGATTTTTATTGGATCGATTCAAGTTGTTATTGAGTTTTAAATGATTTAATGCGATTTTCTCGAAGATTACATACTTTTAAAAACGATTGAATACGATATCCCTAACTCTTGTGGAGCAGTATAGTTGACCTTATATTGAATGATGCGCGATATCAAAAAATATTGTTCGTATAAGTTCTGAAAATTTTTCACGATTGTAACTATGATTCAGTTCTGCAAATGTTCAGCAAGGTAACAATTGTCAAAAGTCAAAAATGTAGCATTATTAATCCTCACAGTATAAGAATCACTTCTAATGAACCTCCTTCGGTACCTTTTGTATCAGCCGTCGATGATTACAATTCAATTGACTCCAGCAGATGCTGCAAACTTTCACAAAAATGACAGGCAATTTTTTCGTTCCCTCCAAGGGTCGAAGACATTATAAATTCAAATTATCTAGCCTCCGTTATTTTTTATGAATAGAATCCATCAACTTGGTAACACTTTGCGGTGACAAGTTCCTGAAGTAATTATCGAAGAATGACTTACAACTTTATGGGTTGAAAAATTCAAGGTATTTGCATATTGGGTAGAGCAAATTATGTACAGAATATTATGTCAGTGTGTATCAGAATAGGGTGAACAACGATACATGTTGATCTTTGACTTCTAACATCATTTTTTTTATGATGAAAAGGGTTTTTAGTAACAACTTAAGATCCATTAGAATTAACCGTATAATTTAGAGATAAAAACTCCCCTAAATTAATACAGTAGGGGTATTTTTAAAGTTCCTCAAATCTGATGAAAAAGTACTCTAATAGGATCATTCTAGTGTCTGTGTCCGTCTGTTACCACCAATTTTCTTCGAATTCACTCTTCGGAAAAGGCTAAACGCTTAGTTCAGGAGATATTCAAAAAAATTGAAACGGGATTTAGGTAAAGAAAGGTACATATCTTTCTATATGTGTGTGTATGGTCTTCTCGTACCGAAACTATTAAACAGATTTCATTATGGATTCATATAGGTTGGTAAATGTAATTTTTCTTATTGCAAAAATATTCGTATATTTATTTTATTTTTGGCCTAACTCCCTTGAAATTGGGGGTACCTATAGTTGTTTAAAGAGGTTTGAACAAAGGAGTTTTTCTCAAAAATGTCCTTTGCATATTGCTGGTTCTTCAATATGTATTTGGTTTGCCCAGGAAAAATAGTAAAAGGTAAGTAACTGGTCAAACCCATCTCGGTTTCCGAAATATTCGACATTTTCGAAAATTCGAAAGAATTGCACCCTTTGTCACTCTTTTTGGCGACAAGACTCCAAATGATGGAATTTTTTCATTCTGTTTTTTGGTTAGTATTCCTGGATAGAAGCGCTATCGAATTTGACCAATTACTTCAGTGGCGCGTTTTTTTTTAACAAAGATCTAGCTCAGATTTCATTGATTGGCCATTTTCAACCTTAGATGGTTAAAAAAACTGCTCACTTAAGTGCCAATTCAAAAAAATCATGGGTGTTTGAAAACATGCCTTCATTTGTCTTGTCATCAAAAAGTGTGACAAAGTGTGTAATTTTTTTGAATGTCGAAAATCGAGCAGACTACATATCATTCTGAGCCACCACAATGTCCTCTACCCGCAGGTACCATATTTACATTCATCATGCCACACCCTGTATGAGTTTCAAGACGGGCTTCAACTTAGACCATATGGATAAAGACACAGCATCTCATTCATAAATTCGAGAATTGGTGAAACCACAATTTAGTCAGTATTTAATGAGTGGTCATGGCAACATTGCAGAATCTAACTTTAAAAGGTTCAGTGGCGTGGTGTTAACGGTATTGAGGATTGAAAATTACAAGAATTAACTCTTTTTGATGAATTCATACAATGAATATTGAAACAGATACTGAGTTGACAGAGTCAGCCGAATTGAGAATTGATTTTCCTCCTTTCAATGTCAGAAAGAAATTTGAAAAGTGAAATTCAAAACATCGAAGAATCTACGCCATTAGGTATTATACTCAGAAATGATAAGAGTAGAACATAGGTACCTGTGTAAACTCAAATCAGGAATTTACCACAAACAAGACGCATACAAACCATTTTTCAACGTATTTTGCTAATAATATTCAGAAATAAATCCAAATTTCACTTCTCCTACGCGATATCCTGATGAAAACACTATTTATTATTGAAAGGTGAGTTTCCTCTTTCTATATAGGTACCTACTCAGTCTAAGCTAAATACGCAGTGAATCTTTTTTTGAAATGGGTACTAAATTTTGAATCAATTTGACATGTTTCAATATTTCTTTAAATTCATTCAAACTTCTCCTTCCGTCTTTTTCAATTTGAAATCCTAGTAGGTATCAGGATAGGTACTTCGGAGAAGACTATCTGATTTTCGACGAGAGAATTTTTGTAGAATGAGGAAAAGATCCTTTCTGAGGTTTTTCCCTAAGCTCTTGTATAATATACCCCCAAAATTGTATTATACCCTGTTCGATATTATATGAAATGTACTTTGGTATACTAAATTATTGATGAAAATTTTCCAAACATTTCATTTTATTCGGTAACACTGGTATTGTCGAGACGATTTCGGATGGCGATATTTGCAATAAAATGTCCAAACCCTTTCCAATCGCTTGAAAATACACGCAGTGGGCACCAATTATTCCAAAAAAAAATACACGTTGAATGGAGTAGATATTGGGAAACTTGGTAATGTTGAATGTTTAATTTTTCGAATAAATAAAAATATGCAATTTCATTAATGACAACGTGATTTTTTTATTAATTGAAAGGTTTCTATTTAAATTTATTTTCATTTTTGCTGAACAGTGAACTCAATTTTTTCAAAATGAACAGTCTTGTTGAAGAAATCTTATGCTGGAAATGTAGAATTGAATTTATTGAAGTATGTACATACAGGGTGTCCCAAGTTCGAGTGCCTATTAGACGTTTCTGGAGAACTGGACTTATTTGAAATCTGAAAATTGGGATTATGATATTGTTCGAAATTTTCTACAGACCTAAAATAGTTTCAGGGCCAGAGCACTGCCGGTTATACAGGGAGTGAAAATAAATTTGCTCAACAAAATTTTTTTTCAATCTTTTCATTTCTGATATGATTCGGTATTCAATGGTGAATACATTTCTGTTGAAACCATTGTATTCATTCAAATAGTTTTCAGGATATCGAAAAAAAACCTGAAAAAAAGTCGAATATTCATAGCCAGTATTATGCTCATTTTTCTTATTTGAACATCCTTAGTGTGAACCGTTCTCATAACGTCAAAGTAGAAGAATGTGGAAAGGTCATGCATCTTTTGAATTTCATGAATATCATCACAGGGTGTTCCGAATTTTGTGTCGAAAACTTTGACCGAAAATTGGCCATAACTTCTGTTTTTCAAATTAGAACCCTATTTTTTTATGATAGCGTTGGATTCTGCGAAGAAAAATGAAGATAGCACCCTCAGATGCTCTTGCTCCTAAATTCAGTAATTCTCGAGTTATTCGAGCTTTTCTAGATTCATGTCGTACGTAGATTCAAATTCGATGAAAATCTTCATGAAACCATAGTAACAACTTATAATTAGACCTGCCACCTGCCACTTGTGAATTATTTATCTTCTATGGTCACAGAATATTTTCATGGAACCATTGAATAAAATCGAAAAGTACAGATAAAACCATAGAAATCATAATATATATACTTACTCTAGAATGCTAATTCCTTCTAGTTCCGCAGCGAAAAACGTGCCGCATAGGCAACTCATTCACAATGTGCGCATGTTCACCATTAGCACATTTCACGTAGAACCATGCCAAGTCCCTAAATGTTTTGTCGGTTCTATTTTGAGTTCAATATAATTAAACAATAAGAATGCTCCATTGAGTAACAAAATTATTTTATAGCTGATGCGCCACTGCCTACGACTATTAGACACATTAATATCATAAGTGAATTGCAATATTTGTGGAATTGGTGAGAAAATCAGAGCAGTAATGTAGTAGGTTTCACTAAATAGATATAGACCGCGCAACACCGCTTTTTCTGTCTCATGGCAAATGACTTTGAAATGACCTTAGTGAAAGTTTAGGCAGGACCGTGTTCAGTGTCAGTCTGCAGCCACAGTTTAGTTTACTGCATAGACAAACTAGTTTACTGGTGCGTAACTGTTATTTTCGTGTTTGATATTCTTCGTGTGCATTTTGCTTTTGTTGTGTGTTGTGTTAGATTTGGATTTTTTCGTATCCGATAAACAATGAACTGTATAGTGTTGTGGTGTCCTTGTCTTGACCCGTTCATTTCCCACTTGAGTAGGTAAACTATGTGCACCTTTCCATTCATATAAACTGTTAGAAATTTATGATTTACGCTTTGCTTTTCATTCGATTGACACATATCTATCCACTCGCACCATGAGATTGGTTCTTTATATAGCAAAAGAACGCAATTCATTATGAAAAATCATGAAATCTTGTGAGTAAACCATCTTTCAATGGATAATTCGAACTCGAAAATAAAATATATTGAAGTAAAACTTTGCAGTTTCATTCAGATAAGATAACAGATTGATTCTGGAATATACTCGGAACTCAAAAAGACAAATGACTTGGAGAACAAGGGCGGATTTACGGTTGGGGTTACTGGGGGTAACTTCCCCCCCCATGAGTATCGAAGACCTAAGAAAAAGGTGGTGCACATACAATATTTCATACATATTTCACCTGATTTTATGGATTTCAATCGTAATTTCCCCCCCCCCCATGATCGTTATTACCCCTCCCATGAAATAGAGCTATATCCGCCCTTGTTGGAGAATGAATGTAGGTATCAGAATTCACTCATGAAACGATGCAAATGGTAACGCATTGGCAGATGTACAATTAGTACAATACATTTTCATGTTTCCACTATTTTCAGGAACACCGAAGAATAGAACTGTCCTGAAGGGATATATTAGTATATTTTGCTCATTTGATTTTTTTTTCTGTACTTTACCAAGAGATTCGTTGTTTGTTAACCAGAATTTGTCTTCCTTGATCCTTGAATTAATTTTTATACCGAAACCGGGTTTTTTCAACGCCTGAAGAGGTTTTGGAACAATGAAAGATTTTCAGCTTATCTTCCAGTCGCTGATGATTCCAAATTTACCATTCAAATAGCTGTTGAAAATTATCAATATGTTCGAAACAACTAGTGAGTGTGGAATACTAATTATGAATTGATTAAATCC
Source organism: Adalia decempunctata (assembly GCA_951802165.1). Lineage (NCBI taxonomy): Eukaryota > Metazoa > Arthropoda > Insecta > Coleoptera > Coccinellidae > Adalia > Adalia decempunctata. Next base: position 21,344,965 of record OX637696.1, on the reverse strand, counting down.
AACTGCAACAATAACAGCATAAAATTTTATTGAAGCCGACCCTGTTCAGAAACAACCTGATGGCACATATGCGCATTGTGAACCACACTGAAATTTTTACAACACTTCGATCCAATTGATTTAGCATTCTAGAGTAAGTATATATATTATGATTTCTATGGATAAAACCTAAAATTAGACCTGTCACTTCACTTGTGAATTATTAATGGAAAAATTTGTCTTCTTTGGTCACAGAATATTCTCAAGTAAAAGATTAGATGAATTTGATTCTACGTACAATATGAATCCAGAAAAGCTCAAATAACTCGGGAATTACTGAATTTAGGAGCAAGAGCATCTGAGAGTGCTATCATTATTTTTCGCCGCAGAATCCAACGCAATAATAAAAAAATAGGGTTCTAATTTGAAAAACAGAAGTTATGGCCGATTTTCGATCACAGTTTTTGTCACGAAATTTGAAACACCCTGCGATGATATTTATGAACTTATAAAGATGCATGACCTTTCCACATTCTTCTACTTTGACGTTATGAAAACGGTTTACACTCAGGATGTTCAGAATAAGAAAAATGAACATAATACTGACAACGAATATTTGACTTTTTTTCAGGTTTTTTTTCGATATTTTGAAAACTATCAGAATGAATACAATGGTTTTAACAGAAATGTATTCAGCATTGAATACTCAATCATATCAGAAACGAAAAAATTTAAAAAATAAATTTTTCAGCAAATTTATTTTCACTCCCTGTATAACCGGAAGTGCTCTGGCTCTGAAAATATTTTAGGTCTGTAGAGAATTTCGAACAATATCATAATCCCAATTTTCAGATTTCAAATATGTCCAGTTCTCCAGAAACGTCTAATAGGCACTCGAACTTGAGACACCCTGTATATTTTTTCCTGAATCCTGAATCTTTTTTTTTTCTGGAATATTTTCACAAACTGGGATATTAATAAGAAAATGAAGTAACTTAAATTATACATACATATACATGAGTATTTGAGTTGCAGGTACCTACCTACCTACATTTTTTTCATCTGTAGATTTTCGAGATCGAAATGAATTGTTTTGTTTTAAAATGCCTCTTGGTTCTTGGTTCACGTTAGCGCTTGTAGAGATAAAAGATTTTTCAATTTATTTTTTGAATCCATTAATTTTTTTAGCCTAATCTTGTTTTAAAATACACATTGTACTTTCGATGACAACATCTCAAGAAAAAAAATTTCAACTTCAACATTAGATTAAGGGCCTCAAAAGAATTCAGTTCCATCGGAAAATGTCCAAGTTTCTAAAAAAAATTTCGTCAAGATAATATTTGTTTATGAAAAGGGGAAACACCAGAATGGCAATTTACACCCAGAGTACCTTTCCATTGTAGAAGAATATGTGAGAGTTATGATAATAATAAGCAATATTTTTCGACTTGGGATGAAAAAATTCTCATCCTGATATCTGCATTCCCAATAAATTAAAATAAAATGTAAATCCTACCCGAATTGCCAATAAATTAAAAAAAATGTAATTCCTACCGTATCTTTTTCTTCCTTCACCCCAAACATCCACGTATGCACCACCGAAACACACCGCAAACACAGATATTTTCAATTTCATCCCTGCAATCCGGCCTTCAAGGCTGGGCGCTCCTTATCCGTATCCCGCCCACATAAGGGTTGAATGGGGTGAAAGGACGGCGATCTGGTGCGGTCGATCACTGCGACAGTCGCGGATTGGCCGAGAGCAAAGGGGCGACTTCTTCCCATTGGTTGATCAAGGGGTGTTTGGCGGTTACAATGTTGTTCTTAATGTGCCTGCGAGGGATGGAATTGGATTCCAGAGTCAATTACCGTTTCGATAAGTGATTCGGCGTCGAGAAGTTATACTCTTTTGGAACTCGGGGAGATTAAACTTTCAGGAGAATAAACTCGCCTAGAAAGGGAATGGCAGCTAGTTAGTAAGTTACATCCTAGTTGAAAAATATCATGTTTTTTATTGCAATTAAGTCTATTTCAATAAAGTATTTTCAATACACCTCTTTGGTGGTCTACCTAGGAAGATAGGAAGCACATTATCGTTAAAAATTTTATTTATTGAACCTTTATCTGAATTATCAATTTGAAGATTCAAATCTCGATTATTGTCTTCGAAATCTTGTATGTCCACTTAGAACAGGACATGTTTTTCCTCATCTCATCTTTCCGTATCGTATATATGTCGCAGTCGGATTCTAAAATCCGTCAGTTTGCGAAATGACTATAGTCATTTTGTAAACTGACGAACGTTTTCTAAAACGCTTTCAAGATACAGATCGTTTTACAATCGGCCTGAAATTTTCAGTCGGTTTGTAAACCGCGTATAACGTATCAGACGGATTGTCATATCTTACATCCTTTTAAACGTTCCACTTGAAAATACTTCAGTTTCATGTTTTTTTTTAACCAAGTGCAATTGCTGACGTTCACGCAATTTTACAAATTTATTGCGCTCCTCTTGATCCAAAAAATATATTAGCTACAATTATAGATAGAAAAAATGGCGTTTATCAAATAGGTACTGATGAAAATGGCATTTTGAACCGATTTTTTTCGAGGGAGGAACTGATACCGAACAGCTCACTCAATTCTGTAGAATTCAACGCATATCAAAAATGCAACAGCAGGTGCCATTTAAGTGGCCCCTGCTGCAATAAGTAATAATGGTTTTATTTTTTTGTGGTCTTTCGATATTAAAATACATATTAAATTAATGAGTGTGAATATTTTTTTTCCTTTATTATTTCTGTATCCAGAATAATGATGTACCTACAGCTGATTATACGGTGCGGTGGAATAAGTGTTACCCCCCCCCTTATTAACTGCTCTATTTTTATATCTTAAGAAAAAAGCTCAACCAGGTCAATTTTTATATTAAACGTAGTATGTTATGACATAAAAGTTACGAAACTGACATGCATAATCCCTCTTGATGGGGGCGTCCCCCCTTCGATTTTTTTAAATGAGAAAGTGCATCTTGCGACGCCTCATTTGTCATATTGAAACACTGATTTCGAAAATGTATAACACTTTGGTTACTGTTTAAGTTTAAAATTTATTTAGTTTTCAGTACACCCTTTGTTGTTACTTGTAATTTATTACATTAAATGATTAAATTCAGTTACCTACATTTACAATGTAGGAAAGATTTATTTGAAGACAAAATACTTCCAACCCTCCAATGAAAAAATGTCGCGGCAAGAGACCCAGGACCCAGCTCTTACCCCAGCCCATCGAAGGGCGCGTTTGGATTTTGCGAGAGAGCATATTTATTTATTTACATTAATAAAGAGTAGAGGCTTAACCTATAAACTCAAAAAATAATACAAAATAAGAGAGCAACGCTCGTAAAAACGAAATAAAAGATCACTCCTAGGAGTCCTAGATATATAAATCATTGACTAAGATATACACAATATGAAACAATAAACAATAATTTGTGAAGAAGAGAGCGGTGGGGAGTTTTACGGGTGGTGTCCAACTGTGATCTTCCATCTGTCATATCCGTTCTTGAACGAGTTGAGCGTTTCCGATTCGACCACGGACCTCGGGAGAATATTCCAGCGGTTGAACACCCTGTTAGAGATGAAGTCCTGCCTTCTCGACGTTCTGAAGAACTCGTGGTTCAGTTTGAAGCAGTGACCGCGCAAATGGTTGTTGTTCAGACTATATATATTGCTTACTTGCCCTCCGAAGTGACCTCTGAGTGGGGAAGAGACCGATTGGGAAAGAGTTCTCTTCACAGATGAGTCTAGATTCTGCCTCTACCATTGTGATCGACGTTCTCTTGTATACAGACGTCCACATGAAAGATATGCTCAGTGCAATTTCCTGAATACTACTGGTTTCGGGGGAGGATCGATTATGGTATGGGGTGGAATATCTTTGACTGCTCGCATAGACCTAGAGGTCGTTGATAATGGAGCTATGAATGCTGATAAGTAAATAAGGAACATTCTTGAAGAGCATATAGTGCCATTTGCCCCATACATTGGTGAAAATTTCATTTTTATGGATGATAATGTCAGACCCCATCGTGCGCGCATCGTTCAGGAGTACCTTGACGAGGTTGAAGTCTCTCGAATGGAATGGCCAGCAAGAAGTCTAGATCTCAATCCGATTGAGCAGGTTTGGGACAACCTCAATAGAAGGCTGAGAAGTTCAGAAAATCATCCAGCTACTCTTAATGACTTAGGAATCCAACTCGGATTAGATCACAACATTTTGAGTATGAACCGTCGTTGCCGAGCTGTAATTAACGCAAGGGGTGGAAATACCAAGTATTAAATCACTTATCAGCATTTCAGTATTTTGAAAATTGTTCATTTCTCTTCTTTCACATAAGATTCGGTGAAATCCTGAATTTTTCTTTCATTTAATGTGTCTTGTTTCGTTCAAAACCTTCCCGAGAGAACATAAAAAATAAGTTATAAAGTCAATGAAGAGTTAACTTTCATTAAAATTGAGATTTTCAGAACCTGCGTTAATTTTTTTGCGCAGTGTATGCAAAACCTACGACTCACGCAGTTCCACTGGAGTTATGTCGCATGATCTTGGAGGCCAATTAATTGGATCATTTCTGGAAATAATGTTATCGCCAAATCTTTCTTCACATTAATCAATTGTTACGGTAGCAGCATGAGTTGAGCACCATCTTGTTGGAACCAAACGCTTCTGGGTCGACACCATTCAAATTTTGAAACAAATTGATCATCAATCTGTAACGGGCGCCATTCACTGCAACATTAGCTGCAGCATCGTTGAAGAAATATGGACCGATGATGCCTCCAGCGTGTAGAAAGCACACCATACACGGCATTTTTCAGGATGCAATGGAACCTGCAGAACTTCTTGAGCATTGTTTTCCCCCCATATAGGTACGGCAATTTTGCTTGTTTACGTAGCAGAAATGAGCTTCATCCCTCATCATTAAACACAATTTTTCGATAAAAAAGTGGATCAACTTCAAGCTGTTCCATCGAGTAGAGGAAATGTCCGAAATCTATCAAAAGTTCGACGAATAAGCTGCTCTGATGAACGAACCATAAATTTCAAGTGCTGTATAAGTTTGGCGAATAGAACACTGATTTTGAAAATGAATTTCAACAAGTTGTAAACGTTGTTGCGGCAAGAGTCTTCCCATGATAATTCATCAATGCTTACTGAACAGAAACGTCAAAACAACATTGCTTCTTCCTTCAAATCACAGTTATCCCTATCGAAAATTCTAACTCTCTAAAAAACACCCGAAAGTTTAGGTGCTCCATTCACCTTTACTTCATATGTACAAAAAGCTTGCTCTATTATTGGGTGAAACAAATCTTTTGTAGGTCAAAAATGATACATTTCAACAAACCGAGAATGCTCTTAGCCGCAGATCGCGCTAACAGCCTCCAAATCTGCAGCTTTCAAGCATCTGAGATACGGAAAATGTTCTTTTTCCCCTCCCTTCAGCGCCCCATTGTGATCAGAACATCTCTGCCCGAATTGCTTTTAATTGATTTCCAATAAAAGTATAAAAGGTTTCCGCGTTTAACATAATAGCGGTAAAGTGTCGACAACGTCTCATGGTGTGGGAACAGACACGTGTTAGCGGGGATAGGGCTGGAAGAGCATCTTCAAGCGAGTTACTCTCCAGATAACTCCATTCGGGAGATATGGTCCCCGTTATGTGGTTACGACAGTTTCGAAGTGATTGAGGGGTTGGTCGATATCAAAGTAAACTATCCGGATTGATTTTCATCATATGGAACATTTGAATGAAGAGGGTGAAATAACAAAGCATGTGGTGAAAATATAAAATATGCCACCTTGAAGGCTGTAGACAGCAAAGAAAAATGGAGTATATGAGCAGAAAAACGTAATATTTTTCAAGAACATACTCGACTGTTCATAAATCACCTCCAAGACTGCATAAAAGCCCTTATCTAAGATCATAGAAAACTTAATTAAGAAAAGAATAACTAAAATTTATAAAAAGGAGAATATAAAATTTGACAGCAACCAATATGGATTTCGAGATCCCCATGGCCCTCCCCTGATCTGTTAGAACATTCATCGAGAGCATTACTGTACTGTAGTTTTACTAGTTTTACAGAATCACAACTGAGATTTTCAATACCCGGTTGAGGAAATGCTCCAAAATATTTATTAGAAAAGATTCAGAGAGTAAAGAACATATCTATTGAGTTTATTCACAATTTGGACTTCTTAAAACCAACGGCTCAACTATATTCTGGTACGTCAACATTAAATCTATATAATCTATAAAAGAAAGATAATCTATAAAAGAAAGATGTTGGTTACACCATTTATAACTCGAGATCGGATGGACTGTTTGTTATGAAACTTCATATATGGATTCGTCTACGATCTGGTTATTATAAAATACAATAAAACTTCGAAAAAATCGAAGAAAATTTTACTTATACAGGAAATGCTTTTCCTCCTTTTGAGTAAGGTCACTAGGTTTCGCTACAGTCACACTTACGTTACCGCTTTTCGTAGTTACTTTATTTGATATTCTCCCCGTTAGATGGTGATGTGAACAAATAGTGTGTAGAGCGACTGATATAATGTTTATCCTGATATATTGTTTATCCGGACTACTCCTAGGTCTCCTGAGGAGACCCCTCTGAAACTACAAGCTTCGAAGCTTGTAACTTGTGCCGAGTTCGGAGTAAGCAGTTGTGTTCTGTGTAGGCTTTGTTACTGTGTCCTTACGCCACCTTAGGCACAGCACTGTTAATTTTTGACCCAACAGTGAGAATGGTGGCCCCTACCGAGACTAGAAAATTTCTTTCCTAGCTCGGGATTGAACCCCGGACCTTTGGTCCGAATTCCAACGCTCTACCACTGAGCCAAGGGCACTATATACCCCAAAGATATACCCCTTATAGTCACTGTAATAGTGTGTAATTTGCATGGCTTACAACTATGCGCTGTTGGCCAAAACCAAAATGTCTTAGCGTAGGAGTATCTAAAACGATTAGATTTCGTTGAGATATGAGAAAAGTTTCGTTCTTACCACTTCAGATGGCGCTATCCACACATTATGACTGATTATTAGTTATTTTTATAGTATCATCTTTTCAAAATAGCGTAATCGTGAAGGTACTATATTTGACATTATCACAATTAAATGGCGATGAATTTGTTGAGGCTTTCGCGGCCATCGATTGATGTCATCTGTTTGAAATGTTAGAAAAAAAACATAATATGACATCAATTACTGTGTAATTCACATAGGGCTTATAGTACCATGAAAGGCTATTAACAAATCCAGAAGCGGGTGAATATCACAGTGAATTTTTATCGAAATATCAAGTAAATCGGATTTTGGCGATCAGTTCCAATCGTGAGATGTCCATTCTCATCCTTTCTCATAGTTTTTAAAATGTTTTCGAATTTCTGTTTGGGTAATAAATATATTTGCGGAAAAAACTGAATCCAAAATGGCCATTATTAGTATATTTGACATATTATTTTTGTGTATCTGTGCTGTGGGACAGCTCATATCCATGGAAACATTTGACAGTTCAAAAATCAGAGAACCAAACCAAGCCGTTGATTTCCGATCACCGGTTATTACGATTTGTGAAATCCACCGTAAGTATCATTTAGGCGGAACAAAGTTCGCCGGGCCAGCTAGTAAGTAGATAAAATGAAAAAACTGGAACAGACAACGCTAGTTTACAAAATGAAGAATAATTTATTGAGGGCACAAGCTTCTTTATCAGTAGTTGAAGAAAAGCATGACTACAATGTCAGAAGTAAAAATGATTTCAGAAAAAAATAAGCAAGAACATTTATCGGACCAAATTCTCTAATGTTTCGAGCTGTTGATGTTTTCAATTCTATTCCTGTGAAAATAGTATGCAGAGAAAATATGGAAAAAATGTGCCATGACCTCAAAGAGTTTCTCAAACTTTGCTGATTTTTCTTCGTAGATGAAGAACTAATGTTTTGTTTTTTTTTTATATTTGCTCCAAGTTATCGCATGGAGAGGTCCCAAGGATATGGCATGGCGAGGTCTCCAAGATATCGCATTGGCACATCAGTGGGAAATTCGCTTAGTAACATCACAAAGAGATCTCTGGGACCTCGCGGTAGGATCTCCCATAAAAGTCGCATTGTAACCTCTCAGAGATATCGCGGAGAAGTCTGTGTATTTTTTTTATTTTACAAGGATGATATAGATGATTGTTGAGAATTATTTTTGTATATGAGAGATAACAATGTGAATCTATGCTCGGGTACCAGCTTTTTTGCTGTGGATTTTTCGAAATTTCATAGCAATATTGGAATAACTGAATAGAAGAAATTTCATTTATTTTCTTCATATTACACCATTTGATTTTGGATTTAATATTTAGTCATCACAGGTTGGCTTCTCTTTTTTGTCATCCCAGTTATATAACTGGATGAGTCTTTCTGAATACGAGTTTACTTCGATGAATAATTCAGTTATTTCCGACAGTTGACGTTCTAGCTTTGATCTGTAACCATGCATCATTCAGGAAACTACGAGACTGAAATATCTCATACGCGTTAGTTTTGTGCCAGTTGTCTTTACACATATAACATTTGTGGTGTCGTGCATTGTCATGGGGATTTATTTGAAACCGTAAGTTGGCTGAGAATCAGATTTTGGCGTATTTAATTTTTGTCCTCTGTATCCGCCAGTGTCTAAGATAAGCTGTAATGTTACTCTTGGAATTGAGAAGCATCGTAGGCTAGAACTAAATAAAAACTTTCTCGTTTTGAAGTTATTTTATTAATTAGCAGTAATAAAAATGAATTTAGCATTTTGGAATGTAGTGCAGATAACACTTTTAAAAAACGCGCTAAGCGTTCAATTAAATAATGCAGAACAGATCTATAACCATCGCGTTTATCCAAGTTGAGGCAATATGAGTCCAACTCAATTATTATGAGTTTTGTGCTCCTCAAAAAGGCTTCCTATTTGAAAGTTTTTATGACTCCATCAAGTAACTTATTTGGATCAACCACACAAGGTTGAACGCAAAATCTCTCACACATAAGTGCTCAAGTTGGCCCTTTTTCTTAAAAAAAAACAACAAAAAAGGAAACTGCGATGAAGCCCTCGATTTTTTTCTTTCGACACTCAATATACGCAACTCTTGGCCCCAAAAAAGATGCAATAAATGGGTTGAGGAATAAACAGATGAAAAATTATTTTAACATTTCGTATATTCAATAAAAACCAGTAGAAAATTTCCAAATGTAAATTCAAACAAAATCATTAAAAATAACATCGAAAATTAATAAAAATAATATCAATGAAATAATATCTGAAAAGAATAATGAGATTCTAAAATCACCAATCGATAATTAAAATGCACATTTCATTTTAAACCTCAAAATCAGAGAATATAATATCCCATTTGTTGGAAGATAATTCATCACACATTTTCATAATTATTGGAACTCCGTTTTTGGCCTCATCCACTCCCAAACAAGTTCCAGCTGCCAAATTGAATATCGGGATTCGATCCTAAGAAAATAAGGGTTTAATAAAAATGAAATTGGAAGACCATTGCGGAATTGAAATTTTCTTAACTTGATGACGACTCTGATTTCAACATTTTGATATACACTGCGCAAAAAAATTAACGCACATTCTGAAAATCTCAATTTTAATAAAAGTTAACTCTACATTGACTTTATAACTTATTTTTTATGTTCTCTCGGGAAGGTTTTGAACGAAACAAGACACATTAAATGGAAGAAAAATTCAGGATTTCACCGAATCTTATGTGAAAGAAGAGAAATGAACAATTTTCAAAATACTGAAATGCTGATAAGTGATTTAATACTTGGTATTTCCACCCCTTGCGTTAATTACAGCTCGGCAACGACAGTTCATACTCAAAATGAGTGATCTTAAAATGTTCTGATCTAATCCTTCCCAGATTTCTCCGAGTTGGATTACTAAGTCATTAAGAGTAGCTGGATGATTTTCTGAACTTCTCAGCCTTCTATTGAGGTTGTCCCAAACCTGCTCAATCGGATTGAAATCTGGACTTCTTGCTGGCCATTCCATTCGAGAGACTTCAACCTCTTCAAGGTACTCCTGAACGATGCGCGCACGATGGAGTCTGGCATTATCGTCCATAAAAATGAAATTTTCACCAATGTATGGGGCAAATGGCACTATATGCTCTTCAAGAATGTTCCTTATATACTTATCAGTATTCATAGCTCCATTATCAACGACCACTAGGTCGGTGCGACCAGTCAAAGATATTCCACCCCATACCATAATCGATCCTCCCCCGAAACCAGTAGTATTCAGGAAATTGCACTGAGCATATCTTTCATGTGGACGTCTGTATACAAGGGGACGTCGATCACAATGGTAGAGGCAGAATCTAGACTCATCTGTGAAGAGAACTCTTTCCCAATCGGCCTCTTCCCAATGGATATGCTCTCTCGCAAAATCCAAACGCGCCCTTCGATGGGCTGGGGTAAGAGCTGGGCCTCTTGCCGCGACACGAGGCCTTAAATCATATTCTCTGAGGCGATTTATTATTGCCTGAGTGCTAATTTGCACCTCATGAGTTTGCTCAAGCTGATTTTGAAGGATTCGAGCGGTTGCAAACCGTTGTCTCAACGAAGAAACTCTCAAGTAACGTTCTTGAATGGCAGTTGTTACCCGTCGTCTACCCTGTCCTGGTCTTCGAACATTCATACCTGTCTCCCTGAATCGCTGCAACATTCTGGACACACTTGAAACTCCAAACCTTTCTGCAATTCTTGTGTATGTCCACCTTTCTTCTCGCAAAACTACCGCTTGGGCACATTCCTCTTGGGTCAAATTGCGTGTTTCGCGTTGCATAGCGATCGAGTGTAGAAAATCAAACGAAAGAAAAACTATTGATTACTAGAATTGATCGAGAACAACTGATTTTAGAATGGAGCCAATACATTCAAAATCTGATAATATCATCTTTTTTCATTCCTGCTGGGAGAAAACATCTGTATTTAAGAAAAACGTTGAAAGTAGATAACATATGCATGCATAATTCTGATAAAAATAATTATCATTGAGAACACCTTCAGTTGTAGAATAAATTTGAGATTTCCATAATGTGCGTTAATTTTTTTGTGCAGTGTATTTCGTTTTTTTATACATTGCAATTTTGAATCCCGAGATCCTATAAATTTATGTATAAAGAATTTAATTCTAACCGCAATATGGATAATGACTATATTTACCTCCCCCTTATGTTTCCATTCCTGATCCCCACCAGTTTCGTGACATTTGTATAAGATTGGGCTTCCTTTTCCTGATTGCAAACATAATAATTTTGAAAGCACCAATTCATGTTTGTCTGTTTCAAACCACATCTGAAAGGCATCAACATTGCTTGTCGTTAATGACAATTAAAAAAAATGACGAATTCTTGATACAATGTGAATCCGTTGATTGAAAAATGAAAAGTATATTCACCTGATTTTTCTTTTGGGAACAAATGCCCAGAATCAACCTCCCACCTTTTTTCAGCGAATGTTTCTCAGTTTGAATGCACAATTCGGTGCCAGATAACCTGATTTGATATTGTGCCACATAATTCCTACTTCTAGAATACCACGGTTGGTATTTATCCTGTTCCACAGCTGCCCATTTCTTCTTCAACTTTTCATCATTATCAGTCGGTAAAGTGAGTTCAGGATAAACGTTCTTCAAGTACCAATCGAAATCTTTACAATTTATTTCTTTCCTCAGTGTTAATCTTGACGATATATCACCGTAGTTCATTGATTCTGCGCCTTTTCGCGATTGTATGAAGAATTTCTGAAGAAATAAATAAATGAATCATAAAAATTTGAGGAATAAAACTATCTTTAATATTTTTAATATTTCAAAGAGGTCGCTCCATTTTTATACACACTAAAACAAGAAAGGGTGGTAATTGTCAATTATGATTTTCTTTCTTCGTGATTTAATACTAACGTAAATTCAGAACAGTATTCCGTTTCTACCGATGAAGGAAAAAGAGGAGAATACTAATTCATTATCAGCCGCATGTACCAATCGGAATGAGGTATGTCAGAGAAAAAATTCACCTTATAATCGTCCATCCAAACATGAGCAACCCTTAAAGAATTGTACAGCATGGTATCTTGTCCATTAGGATCCCCATATGGTCGCCTTTTACGAAACACATGCCCTATTCTGCTACAAGGTAAAATATCCATATGACCTCCGCACATCCATATCTACAATTCCGCAAATGATGAGGCAAATTCAAGATCAGTTCATCTTCAACGATATTAGTTTCATTTAAACAATGATATTAGTTACCCTGAACGATATTTCGATATTTTCACCTCCCCATATGTTCATATACGCGTCATATTCGCCCAATTCTCTGAAATACTCTTTGTCCATTGCAAATAGTCCACCAGCCATAGTGGGGCTTTTTATTGGTTTGACAAAATTTTCTTCTTTTTCGAGGGTTCCTGAAATAATATGCAACATTCGCCCAAGTTATATTTTTTTATGGCAAAATGGAAATTAGTATAGTAGGAACTGTGGTCGATATACAGGGTTTTTATGAATTGAGGCGAAAGATTTCAAAGGGCAATTCTTGGTTCAAAATAAAGGGTAGTTTGTTATATAAATATTGGGCCAAAAGACAAACGTTAGGGAGATATCGCGATGTAGGAAAAATGATGTTTTTATTTTGTATCTTAAAAACGAAAAGAGATAGAATGATGATATTTTATGGAAGTACGAGGATATATTGAAAAATTCTTAGCCTACGATAGAATCAAACAAAATTTCAATGTCGAAATATTTTATTACACAACATATTCTCCTCTCAATTGAATACATTTATTACAGCGAACCTGCAATCGTCTCTAGACCTTTCAAAAAAAATCTTTCCTCTTGTTCTGTCAACTAGTCCTCCACAGCTTTTATTACCTCCTCGTTGGAAGAAAATTTAAGACCATTCAAAATTTTTTTCAGTTGAGGAAAGAGATGATAGTCGGACGGAGCCAAATCTGGTGAATAAGGGGGGTGTTCTAGTAATTATTACTCTAAATCACGAATTTTCTGCATGGCAACATGAGATTTGTGTACTGGGGCGTTGTCCTGTTTCTCATAAATTTTTTCTCGTAGAGTGGTCAGTAATGTCGAATAATAATCTCCAGTTATTGTTCTACCCTTATCCAAAAAATCAATCATGATTACTCCATGGCAATTCCAAAAAACTGAAACAAGAACCTTTCCAGCAGATTTTTGGACCCGAAACTTCTTAGGTCTTGGAGAACCAGAGTATCGCCATTCCATGGATTGTTGCTTTGTTTCTGAATCGTTGAAATGTATGTACCCAAGTCTCATCCATAGTAACAATTCGGTTTAAGAAGTCTACATCGTTTTCAAATCGAGCACAGAACGAACGCGATGCTTCTACCCTTGCATGCTTTTGGTCAACATTCAAACATTTGGCGATCCATTTTGCAGAAATTTTTCTCATGTCCAAATTGACGTGAACTATATGATGAATGCGTTCGTATGAAATCTTCAGTGCTTCAGATATCCGTTTTAGCCCAATTCGACGGTCTGATAAAATCATGTCATGAACTGCATCTATAACTGGCCTTCCCGATCGGTCATCATCTTCAATGGAAAATTTACCTCCTTTTAAGCTTGCAGTCCAATTTTTCACGGTCGCATACGAAGGACATTGATCACCAAGGGTATTAAGGATATCTTCGTAAATCTGCTTACCTCTTATCCCTTTTAAATACAGGTACTTGATGATGGCTCGATACTCCAATTTTTCGGTTTTTACAATTTCGGTGGACATCTTTTTCCTTTATTTTATTGCGTAACTTTGGTCTGCTCTGGTTTACTTTTTTGACGTCGAACATAGATGCATCTATCGTGGAACTCTACACTGACACTTCTAATAAGTTATTGTTCGTTGATATGGTATAGCAATATTTTGTTTATGCATGGAACTGGTCTAGGCTAACTAGATATCAATACATCCTCGTATTACTATTATAAAAACACAATTTTTCGATACTTTTTCATATTTTTAGAATTAGTGGAGGGGGTTGAAGTTGACTACCCCTATCATTTTTGTTAACTGAAAAAAATTTACGCAACGACTTGAATAGAATTAAATTCGAATAACCTGATTTTTTAGAAATTTTTTTATCTCTTGTATTATTCTCGTAAAATGTACCGTTTTGAAATAAAAAAATAAAATATAAATCAGTTCTAAAATAAATTGCCCTTTCCCGACACGTAATTATTTACGTTTTATTCAAAACGGTACGTTTTACGAGAAAAATACAAAAGAGATGAAAAAGTTTCTAACCAAAACAGGCAGTTATTGCGTAAGTTTTTTTTTATTCTATTTTCCGCCATCTTTGAACCGCGATATCTCATCAATTCAGAAACACCCTGTACATTAGTTCATTAGACATCGAAATTTGGCGTAGCAATAAACTGATTTTTGAAATTCCAACAATACAATGAGTCTCTTTTTACCAAGAGATAGAACGCAACAAAATTAACAAATTCACAAAAAAATTTCCTCTATAATAAATTCAGAATAAAAAAGCTGGAAAAATAATTAAATTGGAATTACCGCACATGTAGCCGATGCTGGACTCGAATAGTTCGAAGAACGTCTTGAATGACCAATTCCCGCTTGCGCAAAAACACAATATTATGTGGGAAATAAAAAATTTAATAGTGAAGTTAAATGGAAAAGAAGAAATGTTATCCGATATTGGCAATACTGAACTCTATAAAAACGTAGTATAATTTTCAAACCGACACAGTTTTTTCTTGAATGCACAAATCATATACATTTATTTCGAATTATTAGTAATTTATTATTGTAGTTATCAGTGAATTGATTAGGACTCAAAAACGTTTCAGATCGGTGATAATCAGACTAACCTTTAGGTAAATTGTCCCATTTAAAGTATAGTCCCCATGTAAACCCTCCTCTTACAAGAGGACTTGATGTGTAAGCAAAAGAATCTGCATTGATGATATCAATGACTGGGACCGCCACATTTTTCCTATTTTCACTTATTCTTCCGAGGAGAGGTTCTATCCATTTTTTGTTCACTTCAATATGACTATCAAGAAATATCAAAACCTGAAATAAGATTTTATCTTCAATTTTGACACCAAATATATTAAAAAAAAATGGGAATTGTCGTGATCACGAAAATGAGTATCTAGTTGGTATTTTCGCATCACAATCTTGTTGCAGACATTCGTTTTAAATAAATAAATTCACTATAGATCACGATTCCGTGGTCAAATTAAATGCTGTCTGTTAACCCAATATCTCTCGAACAGATGAACCTAGAAACTTGAAATTTTCTGGGTAGGCTTTAATGCCGAAGTTCGTAAATATGGCAATTCAAAATATTTATTGTTTCCCCCTCAAATTCATAACTATACAGATTCGATTCGGTTGAAATTTCGCGAAGGATAAAGACATATTTTGCCCACATCGCTTTAGCAGAAACATAAAATTCTGGCAAATTATGGAAATACTATTTCTAATATTTCTGTAATATCAGATTTGGGATTATGGAGGATTTATTTTGCACTTGCTGTAATTTGAATGCGTATCCATATAAGATTGATGAACAAGAGCTCAAAAGCTCCTGACTTTACATCAGTGCTTTAGGTGAGCCATTTTTTCGAAGCCTTTCATCACCTATACATAGTAAGGTGAATTTTCACCATATTTCGTTTGTAATCATATTATTCTTATTGAGAAACTCTATATCTCTTGATTTTCAAAAAAATATATACTGCAATTATAGAAAGACCCTCAAAATAGATCCAAATCAAGTTCTTACCTCTCCCTCAGCTCTCCTTGATCCATATATTCTAGCTCTGATGAGACCTTCTCTCCTTTCAGTCCTGTATAACTTCACCTTATCTGCAAAATGGAGATCAATATATTCTTTCAGATCTTTTTGTAACTCTTCCACATCACTGTAATCATCAACTAAAATTATTTCTTTTAAATACTGAGATGGTGTTCTATCCAATATTGAGTGCACACTCCTTAAAAGTGTCATGAAATGTTCATTATAGAAACAAATTATTACAGAAGCTGTCGGTAATTCTTCAGGATAAGTTACATTATCACATCTGAAATATAAAACATTTGGTAGTTATATTATTATTCTTAAAGATAGAATATTATTTAGGATTAGGGGTTAATTACGAATTATTCAATCAATAATCTCACTCCTCGCAGACAAATAGTGTAGAACTGTAGAACATTATATTACACTTACAGTTTATTCCTAGTATCTGGTATTTCTCTATGATATCCAAGTCTATTGCTTATGAGTGTATTGAACGCATGAACTTTATATCCCTCATCTCTAACGGCTTTATCATTTTTAGATTTTATGATGCCCAACTCACTCAAATCTACAATTCGTACAGTCAGTGGTATTTGAACATTATAACACTATTGAACAAATACCTTTCACATCAGATTGCTGAGCAGCATTTTTTAATGAATCAAACGGTAGAATAGTAACGTTCACCGAGTTTGTTACGGATTTATTAAGTTCTATATAAAAATATAACGATAAAATCCATGTAAATGAAGCAAAACAAATTCCATAAATAAAAGATTTATTCATACTGAGCATTATTAACCTATTCTCACACTAAATTCGAAAATTAACAACAGTAACTTTACATCAATCACATAATCACAGCAGTGCTTTTGGAAAACATTATTAAAATTGGAATTCTTGGAAAAATAATGTTTATTTCATCATTACTCTGGTGTATTTACAAAATAAAAGTTTTTTAGGTTAAAGCAATGTGTCATTCTGACACTTAGGTTATAAGCTGTGTTCCATTAAAATAAAATAAAAACGACTTTATTTTTGTTATGTATTAATCAATCATCTTCACTGTTTAATTTCGATAACGCCTTTTATGTTTATTTTTATGTGGTGAGCATTATGATCTAAGATTCCTTTCGGAACATATTCTGGCCATTTTTTGACATTTACATAACCTCTTGAGACATTTATTATCAAAACAAATTGTTACTTAACACTTCTGGAAAAATAAAATTTTCAAACATGAGTAAAGTGCGTATGCCCGTTAGAGAGGTCTCACCGTTACTTCAGAAAGTGAGAGAATTCCTTCTGGGTAGACCTCACACATTAGCTCTCAGATTTGATCAGGATGTAGCTACTCGCAACCCTCCACAACCTGATCTTCCTGAAGGCCCTTCACATCGTTTGGACAATAATTATTACTGTACTAGAGATGCAAGATCACTAGTACAACCTCCAGATGTTGTTGTATCTATGACTGATAATAAATTGCTAGAAACAGGAAAATCTGAGGGTGTCCAAGTGACTAAAAGGTTGCCTGGAAAAGTCTGGCAATGGGATTGATTTATCACGTTGTGTACTATAGTGAATATTGATTTCTGTTAATGTATTTGACAATTATATGTGTGAAAATATTGTTGTATTTCTTTCTGTTATACTTTGGGTAGTAATAGTTTCAAGTGAAAAGCAGGGTGATAAATTGATGAAAATTTATTTTACAAATATTCAACATTTAGTGTCTACAAGATCGAATTATAGCTCAAGAGCACAGTACATTCTTATACTTGAAATATTCGATATATCATTCATCTATGTTAGCACAATTGAATGCTTCAGCATCAAACCATTATCTAATTTGATTTCTTCAGAATATGAAACACTTTGAATAAATAAACATTATCCAAACAAATTTTTGCTGACCTATATCAACTCTAAATTATCAAATTTTTCTGTATCGTAAAAAGCAGCTCTGACCATTCTGCCACCAAAGAACCTACCATTGAGATCAACCACGGCTTTGATAGCACTTTCGATGCGTCTGAATTCAACGAATATTCTCACTGATTCTTCACAATTTTCATGCTCTATCTCATGGATGACAACACTTCCAACTTCTCCATATTTTGTGTTACACTCTTCTTTGACCTCTGGCTCCAGATCGTCATCCACTTCACCAGGACCAACCATATTTTTCAGAAGAACAATCTACAATTTTACAGTATTTAATTGCATTTCTGAGTCTTATCAAGTAGTGTGTGAAAATACTACTCAATTCTATACAAGTACAAAGGTGATATTGCAGTATTTATCAAGATCATATTGTAGAAAAATTCTTCAAAAAAATCTATCCTCTCAAGCCAGGAGTTAATTACCTTACTAGGATTCTTCATCAAATCTGTAATATTCAACCCATCATCCTCTTTTTCATTTTCAAATTGTGCCTGCAATTCTTTTTCGTGTATAATTCTTCCTCCTCTTTTAGATGTCTTCTCCACTTGTAAAGCACTAACCATTCCTTGTTCTTGCTTACCAAGACCTTGACCCTCTTTAAATCCATATTTGGCCATTATTTTAGCTGCTATGGATCCTCCTCCTCCCAGAGGAACAACATTCATTGGTTTGTTAGGAAAGATTGGTGTCGACTCTACAGGTTCTTGCAGACTTGGAGGTGGAGCTATTGCAACACCACCTGATGGACGTGTTTTTTTAACCGGTTCTTTTTCTTCCTCTTCTTCCCACCGACCTAATGAAAATGAATATGTTAGCTCAATATTCATGAATAATTTATGATAATTTTAATGCTGTTTGAATTAATAAAAATGGAATAATACCTGAAAATATATTGAATTAAATTTGCCCTACCTGCAAATCCACTTGCTAAGGGTGGTTGTGTCATTTGTGGAGTAGAAATTGCAGGGGTCTCTTCTTGTGGATCGTTAAACCTACTCTTCCTTTTTCTGTCCCTCCTTTTTTCATCTTTATCACTATCTCTGTCTCTATTATCTCTTAATTCCTTCACTATCTTCTCGTATTCATTTGGCCACAGGGGATCATACTCGTCAACACAATTCCAATCATACTCCCCAGTGAAAACATTTCCTATGGGTGTTATAGTTTCTTTAGTAATTTTTGGCTTGGACAACATGGGGTGAAACATATCATCTTCATTCTTCTTCGATTTCAAATCGATTACTGGAGCCAAACTGACTTTTCTAAGTTGATCTCGTTTAGGTTGGGTGATTGTAGCTTTTTTCAGTTGTAGCTGACTTTGGAGAAGTTTGATTCCAGAAGACCATCCAGAAACATTATCAGAAGTTCGAGTTTTCACATCTACATCGTGATATAGGGACATCTTGATGGATATTTGTTTCTAATATGCTCAAAACAAAACAAATCGTAAACTCTTTCCGAGATTGAGTTTGACAGTTTGTTTACGTCGATAACGATGGTTATGTTCATAAAAAAAAGGTTAGATTTTCGCACAGAATATCAATACGAGCTTCGTCGGCTCTCCTTTGGTCTTCTCCAAACAACAAAAATGGCAAAAACACAGCCGTCTTTCTAACAAGCTGTGAAATAGGGTTAACAAGGCAACACTGCAAGGGGAATACAGCAGAATCAGTTTCTTGGTAGATTCACGTTTTAAATCGACTGTAATTAATTCTGAAAAAACGGTAGAATTTATCTATATATCTTTTTTCAATAATTGTACATATAGATAACATTGAAACTCATATTTATGTGATATTAGTTATGCAATATTGAATGCTATTTTGAGTGCTCACACCAAATTCTAAAATAAATAAATCAATTAACAAGCTGATTACAAGAGCTGATTGACCTATTAATTCCAGACAGCCTGTAGGTATAGGAATAAAGGGGACATAAAATAAAGATAAAACTCTATAATTTATTCATAAAAAACCAGCAGTTAAGTAATGATAATCTTAAAGTTAATAAAGTAAATGTAGATCTAAAATAAAAACAACTCGATACATTAGACAGGTATTAACATTTTCCACATTTCAACCATGGGTTTGGTCATCTTCAACAAAATCTCTGGCCACTTCCCGACTAACGCATTCAATGTGGCTCACTTTGCCTCTGAATTTGACTCCATAAAATTTATGTGCATGTTCAAGAAGTTCCGGTCTAAATGTGGTTGTAATAAACTGGGCTTCTGAAGACAATTCATGGATCATATTCGCCACAGCTTTCCTATGCTGTGCATCCAGAGCTTGATCAATTTCATCAAACAGATAGAATGGTGCGGGATCACATTTCTGAATTGCAAAAATCAAGGCAAGCGCAACCAAAGATTTCTGTCCTCCAGAGAGTTGGTTCATCTCTTTCATTTCAGAGTCTGATTCTGTGAAGGATACTTTGATTCCAATTCCAGTAAAGTTGTCTGAACTATCTTCCGGACCTTGAAAAAATAAGTCAACATTGAAATGACAAAAATATACAATGATATGTATATGGAAAACTACTGGTACTACTTTTTTGAAAATTTGAATATGAATTCAAATATAGATGAGTTAGTGATTGACTGTTTGATTTGAAATTAAATTCAAGGGTTTATTGGGAAAGCAGTCAAAAATAAATTGTATGGGGACTGCCTTCTTCTTTGGGCTCGAGCTTTCGGAATACATCCATTCCTTCATCAGGAGCAGCTACAATAAAAATACAAACTTATTACACTCAATTTCGGAAAAAATACGTCTGCAAAAGACTTATAAGTTGAGGTTTTGTTCTAGGAGTTCCAGCCGTTTAAAGTTTTGAGTTGCTAACGCCTAGAACAAAACCTAAACCTAAAGTCTTTCACAGATGTATTCTTTCTGAAATCGAGTGTAATAGGTATGTATTTTTATTGTAGCTTCTTCTGATGAAGGAGTCCACTTGTTCATTTTTGAGTGCTTTCCTAATAAACCCTTGAATCTAGGAATACAAACTCACCTATAGCTCTGCCTTCATCGTTATCAGCAGTTTTCATGACCAATTTTGCACGTCCAGCAGGTACCAATTTTTTGAAAACCTCAGTGAAAAATTTAGAAACCTGTTTAAAAGTGAACTGGATAGCCTCCATTTTCCTCATTTCAAGCATAGAAATAAGCTCTTGAATTTTCTCATTTCCCCTGTCCAATTCTTCCTTCCGTTTCTGCAGCTTTTCTTTCTGATCCGAGAAACTCATAAATTGATCCAACGCCTTTTTGTTGACATGACTGAACTTTTTCAGCTGATTGTTGGTTTTCTCCAACTCCCTGAACAAAGATTTCGAAGACATCCTGCTGAAATGAGAATAAAGATCTTCGGCTGGGAGGGCTCCTAGTAAATTTATCTTCTCGACACACTCAGCAATTTTCTGTTCTAGAAGATTTTGTTTGGTAGCATATTTTTCAAGATGCTTGGCATCTTCGTCGATTCTATCTTGAGCGTCTTTCTCTTTTTTCTTATAGTTGTCCAAATCTGATTGTTCGTTTTTGAGTCTCTTAGTCATTTCTTTGACCTTAGTCTCCATCGAACTCAAGTCTTTATTCACCCTGTCAATTTTTCTGTCAATTTCTTCAACTTCACTCTTGGAATTAACCAGTTGTCTTTTGCGGTCTTCCAGAGAGATTTCTTGTAAAGCATGAAGAACTTCGTCACGTCTACGAATAAGATTGTTTTGGAGTAGATTTTCTAATTTATTCTTTTCAGCTTCTAGTTTCATTCTCATACTGAAAGCTTCCTTGTTTTCTTTTTGCAATCTCTGAATGTCGTCATTCAATGAATCAACTTCCGCTTGATCGGCGACAGATAATTGAGATAACAGTTCTTGGTGTAATTCAGATTCCAGTCCTTCTTTGGTGGACTGCATGGCCTCTAGGTTTGATTTACACTGAGCTAAAGATCTTTCTTTAGGTCCTCTGAACCTTTCTATATTTGAAAGTTCTTCTCTCATCAATCTCAGTTCTCCCTTCACTTTGTCATAAATTCCTTTTGCTTTACTGTTTTTAGTTTCAGTTTTTTGCATTTCCGAAACTATACTATTTATTGAAGTTTCAGTTTTACTTAGTTCTTCTCTGAGGGATTTTAATTCCTCTTCACACTGTTTAATTTGCTGTATGGTTTCACTTCTGTTCTTCTGCATTTCCAGACGTGACCTAGAAGTGTTGCAGTAACCTCCTGTCAATACACCTTTAGATGATACTTGGTCACCATCTAAAGTGACGCAATCTAGTCCTGAATTTCTGGACAATTTAGTAGCCACCTCAAGATTTCGACAAATTAACGTCTTCCCGAATAAATATCTCATTGCTTTATCATACTTTGGTTCATAATGCAGTTTGGATACCATAGGGATAGCATCAGAATCATTAGGATAATCGATGTTCCTAACGCTCAGTCTGTTAAGGGGCATAAAATTCACTTCACCAGGAAGTTTCTGTCTGTTCATTTCCTTGAGAATTAATGTCCCAATCCTGTCACTTTCTACAACGTGATGGAATAGACGATTACCAGCTGTCATTTCAACAGCTGTGTAGATGCTCTTCTCACAATCAAAATTTTCAATTACCTGCAAGAAATCAATGGAAAGAATGAATATTGGAAGGTTAAAAAAGAAAACAGAAATAAGGAGTCACTACTTTCATTCATCACTTACCTGTCCGTAATAGCAACGAACGATCTCAGCATCTTTTCCCCCACTTTTCGAAAATGTATCCAAAACCTTCCTCACACTGTCTCTTCCATTCAGAATAGGTTTTCCAGCCATGGATCTCAGCTGTTGATCTGCTTTCCCTAAATCTTCCTTCAGAGAGGCTAAATTCTGTTGTACATTGTTTTCTTTTCTCCATAATTCATTCCTTGTTGTTTGAAAGGTGTCCTTATTTTTTTTCAACTCATAGCACTGCTTGTTATGTTCATCTATGCAATTCTTTTGCCTTTCCATTTCCTCAAAGTAAATCAAGTTTGAAATCGTTGTTTCTTTGCTAAATAGCTCATTTCTAATTCACAAAGAAATGGAAATTGAAGCTTGAAGACTTCGTTTCGTATTGAAGAATAATATACAATGTACATGTGGAACAACCAGTGTTGTTATTCATCAATGCTATGGACTATTATCAAATACTGAAATGTCATTCAAGAAAAGAACAACATTTGCTTTGTACACCTACTTTTATAAAGTATCCCAGTTGGCCAAGATTTAGGTTTATCAAGTTTTTTTACCTAAAACTGACGTGAAATATCGGCAATGTCAAAATAATTCTCAAAGACATTGCTAATGCTATCACAAAGTATTCTGTCCATTATTTTTCAGTATAATTTCAACACTCGATTCTTGATTTCGATACAAGAAAATAGCATAACTGTATCTTTCAACCATTTTTATATACATGAAATATTTCCAGTATTGAGAAAAAAGTTTCTTCAACATTCCCTAGGTCTTTGGAATCATTGAATTCACATAATATTCAATTCAAATTCATTATTTTCCCAAAGTAAATAAACATTTTGATACATACTTAATAACTACGACCTCTATGTAGAAAGGACAACGTTGCTTAGTTATCTGACAGGAAAATGACTATAACTGAACATTTTCAAAATATACCCGGTAAAATGTGTCAGAATGTCATGGCCAACCAGTATACATCATAAAACTGAATGAAGTATATATCAGAATGCTCAAATTTCATTCAGAATTATGATAATTATTCACCTAAGTCTTCGAATGGATCTCTAAATTATTGGCTAGTTTTGAGATATTAATCAAACTTACTTGTGACTGCTCCTCAATTTTCTTTGTAAGTTCAACTGTTTTGGCAGCATCTCTCTTCAAATCAGCCTCCAGCTTGTCACGATGATCTTTCTTATCCTTCAGTTGTTTATTGAGAGATTTCAATTCATTCTGAATCCATCGATCTCTGTCATCCTTAGAAGTAAATTGACTTCCTCTACCTTGTTTAGCATAAAGTTCTTTACGTTTCTGTTCTTTGAGAACTAATTCCCTGCTGCATTCCTCTTCTTTTTTCTTCATCGCTTCATATTGGGGTTTAATCTATAAAGGATAGTATTTATGAAAATATTAAAAAACATACTGAAATTTAACAAAGTACTACCTTCTCTAATTCAGCTTCTTTTTCTTTTATACTCTGGTTCAATCTTGCAAGCTCATTTTCAGCTCTCTCCTTGGATTTATTATCTCCTAAAACTTCTTCCGACAGATCTTTGATAGTCAAATCCAGTTTTGCCTTTTCTTTTATAAGATGCTGTTGATCATTATTGAGAATGTCACGTTCCTCTTTAACCGATATCAGTTCTTTTTTAGATTCCTTGATTTTTTTGCTCAGACTCTTGATATTATCTTGGGCTTTTTTCAAATTGGCTGCTAATTTTTCTTGCTCAGTTCCAGATTCGTTTCTTTGCTTTTTCAACTCTTCTAATTTTTTTTTATTGTCATTCAATTCTACTTCATGTATAATGAATTCAAGGGCTCTTCTGTTCTTATCATGTATTTGATATTGCCGCAATTCTTCTTTTTCCTCTTCCAATGTTCCAAGACGTTCCTCAATTGTTCTCAGGAATTCTTCTATTTTTTCTAATTTAACTTCAGTTTCCCTGAGAATTGTTAGAGATTGATCATGCCTTTCATCATAAACTCTAGTTCCAGCAACTTCTCTCAATAACTTCAACCGATGTGCATCTGGGGCTGTTGCCATTTGATTAATTTTACCTTGTTTTACGATATAGTAAGGATTAGAATTTGAGAAACCAGCAGATTCTAAAAGGTTCATCACTTCTGTTCTAGGTACAATCTTTTTGTTTAAAAAGTATTGGTCTTTCTTGAAACCAATAACTCTACGCAAATATATTTCTTCATGTTCAATTGGTACTCTTGCATCACTGTTATCAAAAATAATTTCCACATACGCAGCCATTACTCTTGCCCCTGTGCCTTCATGTAATAAAGCTTGTCTCTGTTCTGGTCTCAAATGGGAAAATTCATCACTCAAAACAAACTGAATAGCATAAAAAAAGTTACTCTTTCCAGATCCATTACGACCTACTACTACATTATGCCTTTTGTCGAAGGGTTCTACCACAGTTTGGTCTCTGTAGCTCTTGAAACCGTGAATTATAATTTGTTTTATATGCATTTTGAATCTAAAGTGAGGGCCTTGTGATGAACAATTATTTCAATTTCATTTCAAACTGCAAAACAGATACTTAAACAAGTGGTTTTCCACTCGTGATAATATACACGAACGAATGGAATAACTCAAGACAACTTTAGTTGTAACTTGGAAAAATGTAATACATAATCACAAATATGAAAACACCGCTAAATTTTCAGTTAATTCATTTTTCAGTTATTATTGTTTGGAAAATCGCAAACCACAGAACGCCAACAGCAAACAGCAAATTTCCCAGACTCTTTGCTTCTTCCAGAGACAATCTCTTATATATATGTTCTGTGATCTGTACTTATTCTATGACAGCTTTGTATGCATTTTATATTTTATTCGATGGAGAAATAATGATTATCGTTAATTAAATCATTATTAATCAATGTAATTTCCGGGAAAAATATTGGCTTATGAAAAGGCTATATCAAATATCAACAAAGGGAACCAAGTAACGTAGTGAAGATGAAGAATATGAGAATATTCTATGCAAAATTGGCTAGAGTCAAAAATAAAACCACAGTCTGTGATAAAACGAATCAAGGTTTTTCTCTATGTTCTTATAATAATAATAAATAATGAACGGTAATAAATAATAATTTGCAGAATATTGGGGATATATGTGGAGTATACCAATTGTTGCCTTCTATATATTTTGTATATACTGAATTAGTGTGAATATAAACTATTCATTTCACTATAAAACTTTGAATTACCTCTGAAGTCACAGCAGTAAATATGTCATCTCAAAAAGATGCATTATTAGAAAATTCAGATAACTATTCTGAAGAAAATACCTCAACTGAGGATTTGGAAAAGGCACTAATGGTAGCTGCAGCTGATGCTTATTGGACTAATGATTCTGTTGATGGTCAGTCTGCAAGGAATTCATCAGAGGAAAGTAAAAAAGAATCAGATAAAAGTGTCTGTACAACAAATGCCTCATCCAGAAAACGTATACATGAAGAAACCGAGAAAGAAACTCCTAATACTTCATCCCAATTAAACAAACCAGAAGTTCATCCCACTGAAATTCCCATGACTTCTTCCAGAAAAAGAACTTCTGAAAATGAAGAAGAACTAAGTTCGAAAAAAATCAAAATTACCAATGATTCCTCACCAGGTGAAGGGTATGCAAAAGTAGTAGCTTCTCACTACAATAAACTCGAAGAAAAAGGTGTTCAAGAAAGAAATAAGAGCCGAATAGTTTACATGAGAAATTTTCATAACTGGATCAAAAGTATGCTTTTAAATGAATATTTGACTAAAATTAAGAATTCTAAAAAATATAATGCTCCAATAAGAGCTCTGGATATGGCTTGCGGTAAGGGAGGAGATTTACTCAAATGGAGAAAAGGAAATATATCCCATTTAATTTGTAGTGATATAGCATCAGTTTCTTTGGACCAATGTAAAAATCGTTATGCTGATATGAAGGATAGGAGTGCCAGAGATAGAAATGGTGGTAAGTGAAGATCATCTTTTATTTATTTTGCCTTTTGAGTTAAAAAAACGTTGCTTCAAACATCTTGTGACTATCTTATAAAATAAGATGAAAATGATATGATTTCAAACTCAAGATTTACTGAACTGTAGTCAGGATGAAAAAGTCCATATGTAGGTATATCATTAGTTGTTAAGTAGCAACAAAATCACCCCTGATTCATTTAATATGGTTGTTTATTTATAGCTATGATTATTTTCTTAATGTGTTGTTTTACAGAAAATGATCAAAAAGTTCTAGTCCTAACAATTTGAATAAGTTCTATCTCTTCTTAAGTATGTCTAAAAATTTCAATTTTTGTTGCAGGAAACTTATTTAGCATTGAGTGCATATCTGCAGATTGTTCTAGGGTAAGATTGAGGGAGAAATATTCTGATCCATCGGCAAAATTAGATATTGTTAGTTGTCAGTTTGCATTTCACTATAGCTTCGAATCCCTACCTCAAGCAGAATGTATGCTTAGAAATGCTAGTGAGTGTCTTCAAGCTGGAGGATACTTCATTGGAACGATTCCAGATGCAAATGATCTTGTCTCGAGAGCAAGAAAAAATAATTCAAACAGCTTTGGCAATGATGTTTATCAAGTTGTCTTTGATTGTGACTTGAATAATCCTCCTTTATTTGGAGCAAAGTATAATTTTTATTTGGATGGAGTTGTGGATTGCCCTGAATTTCTGGTTCACTTCCCAACATTTGTTAAATTGGCCAAAAAATTTGGTCTCAAACTTATATTGAAAGAGAAGTTTTATGATTTCTTCAATAAAATGAAAAAGGAAGGCGGCAAGTTGTTGAGTAATATGAGTAGTTTAGAGACTTATCCACCATTTCATAGTTCTAATTTGGTTGGAACATCACAAGGAGATTATGAACATGCTGACAAGTTTTTGAGCCAACAAAAGGACAATATAAAAATAGGCACACTTTCTAAATCTGAGTGGGAAGCATCTTGTAAGTATGCAAATGTAATATAGATCAAAAGTAATTTATATTATTGTCCGTTTTTAATCCTACTTTTTTCAACATGTATTTTGTCTTTTTCAGCTCTTTATTTAACCTTTGCATTTGAAAAAGTGAAGAATACCTGGAACCCAGACGGAACACCTTGTTATGATATTTAATGTTTACGAAAACATTTATTTTGATGTGGTTATCATATTAGTAACAATTGATTTACATCTTATCATTGAATTTTGGTTCCTGAGTTGCAGATGAAGAGAAATTATGGGGGATGATAATTTAATGTTTTAAGAACAATTTCACGCTACATATAGAAAAATAAATCAGTACCTGTAATATTTTTGCTGTTTCCCCTTCCTGATTTGATATTTTAATCTCATAATATTACCTTTTTGGATTGTGATATAAAAAACTGGTTCTTATTGTTGTATCTTATTCTATTTAACTGAAATAAAATGCTTTTATGGTGTCTTTGCTTATAGGATCACTTATGTGTTTGTTACAATCAATTTACGAGAGAGATAATTGTGAGTTGGAACATAAATATATAGAGTTTGTTGACCAAAAGGAAAAGGAAAATTAATAAGTTATTTCCCATGTATCTATCATAGTTCAGAAAATATGGGAAAGTTGGGTATATATTTCTACTCTCATCTCCAAAAAGGCTACTATGGTTTTGAAAAAAATTATTGATGTGCAAGTCTTTCTATAATTCACACAATTATTACAGAAAATGTCTTAAAATTTCTATGAAAAAAAATATTTCTCGTACCCCACACACCTTAGTTCTTTTTTTAATTCAATGAAATTGTTCTGAATGCCTGGAGAGCCCAGAATTATTTATTATTTTGCCGTGAACGTTATCTGCAGAATTTTAAAAATGTTAAATGCACATAATTCTATGGTTACATTTCCAGAGATGAAAAGCCGCAATTCTAAAAACTTTCAGAATCTCTGAAAAACAATTCATTTCAATGGAAAAGTGAAGATACAATGCGACCATGTAATTTTTTGAAAGACCCTAATGTCCTCAGGTTAATAACAATGCTCATTTCAGATTTTCCTCCAAAACGGATCGCTATCCCATTCGATAATATGTGAATGCAAAAAAACAGTATTTATTGATAGGATACCTCCCGTTGACAAATAATTATGTATGCCAGAATATTTACCTATACAAGCTTTTTAAAGTCGAAGAGACAAGAGTCATGTTGAATGGATGGGGTCATAGATATTTAAATTTATTATAATTTGCATTCAATTCAAACTGACAATTTCGTGAAAGCGCAAGTTGATGACTCGTTAGTTGTTTCCAAATTTTCAGTTTTCTACGAGATTCAAGAAAATGATTTCCCAAAACTTACTGTTTCGTTCGGATAACTTTCGCTATACAAGCCGTTCGTTAGAAAAACTTAATGATAAAATCTTGAACCAAGATGGGTTCGAAACGCTGCTTTTCAACAGAAAGTTTCTAGAAGGTGAGTTTACTTGAATACTGCTTTTATACATGCAACTCTTTAACAATTATTTCCGAATGAATGGAAACTTTTAACGGAGACGACATAGTCGACATACCAACATTTTTAAGATTCCATTTGTTGTTTTCTCAATATATTTTGTATCAAATATCGACTTCTTCTAAAAAAAGAAGTGTTATTTTAAACCAATAGTAGATTCAAGTTCTCATCAGCAGGTATATAATTTTGGAAAGTCAAATCAAACTGAGAATAATTCGAAAAATGAAATTTTCGTCAGTCGCTTATAAGGATCTAATTGAGAAATTCTCATTGGAATTTGATTTATATCTACTATATGTGATTAAATTATATGATATTAAATTTCACAACAATGAGAGTAAAAATATAGGGATAGTGCAAAAAATGAGACTCTTCTTTTCGAAAGTCCCGCCATAAAAGGTTAATGGCACCACTTCCCGCGACTGCGCAGTACTTCTAGACGCATACTTTGCAACCTGTTCGAGAATGATTCGGTAACTTAACTCGACGAAATTCTATCAGTTGAATTCTGTCAGTCACAAAACGGACTTCTGTCTGTTTTGTTGTGTTTCGCACACACTGAAACTTTAATGCTTGGCATTATGGATACCGAGAATTCGGCAAATGGAGAGATTTTGAAGTCGGTGAGTACATATTTTGTCATCATTTTTTTTAACCTGTCGTTTGCATTCAATAAAACATGTGTAGGTTTCAATATAGAGCAAGTTTGCTAGTAGATTTCATAACGCATCCGAAAATTTTCTAAGTCCCAACATGGCGTCAGATTCTCTAAGTCCCACCACGTAGGGTAAAATATTGCTCTTATTGTTTGACCGGTCGATATAATGTGAAAAATTACATTCAATTTGGTTGAGTCCAGTTGTGTTTTAAATTTGCATTAATTATTTTTCATGAATTTATGGATATTCGGCGAAATTTTTCAAAAGCACGTTTTTTATTGCAGGAGTCGAACAATGATGATTCCTCTAAAAATCACATGAATGGCTTGAACGGATATTCTTCAGATAAGCACAAAAGTGGTGAAAGATCAGAACATAAAAGTAAACATAAAGACAAAGATAGGGAAAGGGACAGAGATAAGGACAAGCATAAAAGTAAAGACCATAAGAGTTCTAGTAGTAGGGACAAGGATAAACACTCTAGTTCTAAGGATAAAGATCGACACAGTTCTCATAAGTCTTCAAGCAGGGATAAAGATAAGGAAAGAAGTGACAAAGACAAGGATAAAGACAGGCATCGAGATAAAGATAAACATCGTGATGATAAAAAGCATTCTTCATCTTCTTCCAAGGATAAGGACCGAAAGGATAGGGATAAAGATCATAAGAGTTCACATGGAGACCACAAATCATCAAGTAGGGATAAAGACAAAGAAAGGGACAAGGATCGGGATAGGAGCAAGCACAGCTCATCAAAAGACAAAGATAAGGAGAAAGATAAGGACAAGTCCAGACATAGCAGCTCAAAAGACAAGAATCGTGACAAGGACAAGGATAAACATTCCAGCTCTAAAGATAAGGAGAAGAAAGAAAAGAAGGAGAAAATAGGTAAAGTGGTGCTGAAGTTATTACATCAATTTTATTAGCAGTTGTGATTTTTATGTGCATTTTAAATATATTGTTAAAACATGCAAATTGAAAGAAATGCTTTTCCATACCATTAAAAAATAAAAAATGTTGATAAAATAATTATGAAAATTTGAATCTTCAAATATACTGATTATCAAATTATTTTCAACAATATGAATGTTGGGTTCCTACTATTCATGAAATGTTCAATGTCTTCTCTTTTGTTGCAGAGGAACCAAAAGTAGAGATTTTCGAACCGAAGAGAGAACCTGATTCTGCAGCAGATGATTCAGTTAACAATGATTCCATGGACGATGAAGATGATTTTAAATTAAGTATAAAGGAAGATATTGATATCAAAGATGAACCGGACTTCCAAGAAGAAGGGGATAATGTGAATCTCTCCCAAGCTAGCAGCTGTGATTACAACATGTCACAGTTCAGTAAAAGTGAGCCAGCTTTCGAAGGAGAAGATGAAGAGGAGAAGCCTGCTGTTAAAGAAGAACTTGAAGAAGAATCAGAAGAAGACATTCCCCTGGTATGTTTAATGTCTCTTTGAAAATATTTTCGTTTTACATAGAATTCACTGTTTATAATAATTAAAACGACTATATCCATGAAAAAACAGTGTGGAGAATTTAATTTCTGGAAGATTTTTTTCACAAAATGGTTTTGATTTATCAGTGGTTTTTGGCTTGGAAATTATTGATTGTGAAATGTAATACATGTCCCAATTATTTTTGCTGAAATATACTTATATATTTCAGAGGAGTTCATTCCACAACAGAGCACAATTGGTAGGTGTTGCTTAATTGTGTGTGTTCTTGTTGTGATTTAATTTTTTTCCTTTTCTGCTTTGTGATTTTATTGTTCTGCATGGGAGTAATTCCATGAAGTCAGTCTCTTCCTATTTTTCTCTTTACTTTTACCAATAGTTCTTTCAGGTTACCTAAAATACTGAACATTTTTCTACAGTTTTGCACATTTCTTTCTGAAGTGTTGCAAAGTTTTTCACTTCCTGTGAAAACTTTATTAATGTGAAAAAAGATGCATTGAACTGGGTGATAAAAATCAATTGATTTAGGAAATTTTATTTTAATATATTTCCCAAGATCTACGAATTGTATTAAAAATAGAATCATCTGTTGATTTAAGAAAAATCTTTTTTTTTGTGAATGTGTGCTTATAACTATTCTCTTTTATAAAGTATTCCAGTTGGCAAAGATTTAAGTTTATCAAGTCTTTATGAATTATCACAAAGTTACGGACTATTCTGTACAAGAAAAAAGCATAACTGAATCTTCCAACCATGTTCACACAAGTGAAATATTTCCAGTATTAACGGAGAAAAAAGTATCTTCAACATTGCCAGGTCTTTGGAATTATTGAGTTCACATAATGTTTTCACAAAATCATTATTTTTCCGAAGTAAATAAACATTTTGATAAATACGTTATTACTACAACCTCTATGTAGAGAGGACAACGTTTTGTATTTATCTAATAGACTATAGACTATAACCTATCATTTTCAAAATATACATGGTGAAGTGTGTCAGAATTTTATGGCCAACCGGGATACTTTATAAAAGTGAATGGAGTATATGCGGCAATGCTTTTCCTAATGGCTCTTGTTTTCAGTCTGCTCGTATGTCGACCAGTAAAAGAAAAATGATCGACTCTGAAGAAGATGAAGAAGACATCCCACTTTCAATGAGGAAGAAACCAAAACTGGAAGAGAAGAAAAAAAAGAAAAAAATTATGAGTGATGATGACGATGAAGAAGACTATGCTCCTAAGAAAAAAGATAAAAAGAGGAAGAAACATTTCATGAGTGACGATGAAGGGGAAGATATTAAACCAGCGAAGAAGGAGAAAAAGAAGAAGAAGCTGGAAAGTGATGATGAGGAAGACTACTTTGATGACGCTAAGAAGAAGAAAACGCCAACGAAGGCTATGAAGAAGGAAAAACCAAAGACAGTGGTCAAAACCGAGACTAAAGAAGAAGCCCCCAAAAAGGGCAGAAAGAAGAAGGAAGAGGAGGAACAAGATGTTTGGAAATGGTGAGTAAAAATCAGTTTTTCTGGAAAATGTCTAGACAGGTCGAATGTTTTTGGAGGGGGGACATCCTTCGATTGCATATTCCTGGGTGTACAATTGTTCCCTAGAATGTGGTGGCTGGCAACGTCTTCAAGAATTTCAAAAGGCAACAGGAGTCAAGTGCTATCAGTTTTCTCGTTTTTGAGCCAATATGAATATAAAAGTCTTGAAAATACGTTAAAACATTCGTTTTGATGAATTCCATTCTATTTAAAAGTTGAAACGTTGACAATCATTCCTTTCATATCCATTGTTATAAAATTATCGCATTCGCATTGTCAATTACATAAATTTTGTCTCCTTTGTAATGAAGGAATGGGATCGAAATTTGAATTTGCCGCCCGTCGTGTGACGTCAAAAATGCGCGATTCGATTTAATTTATTTCAATATGGCGGCTAATTATTCTGTCAACGTTTGCGAAACTTCTTACTGAAAATTTAAATGAGGATAATATAACATGTTCGTTAGGTCGCTATGGTTGGAATATAGGAATATTGTAAGGACCAAGAATTGTTATCGTTTTGTATCTTCCATCAAATCACTACAAAAAGAGGTTAGTTCATCAAATGAGCATGAACATGAAAAACAAATAAAGGATCATAAATTGTGCGACTTTGAAAGACATGTAGTTGAATTTGATAGTAGACAGCGATTATTCGATAGGTAATATTTGTTTTTGATGTTGATGAATTTTGCGAAATGTGTAATGAAAACTTTCGAATTTAGGTTAAGTAAATCAACTTTCACGCTTTCCATCGAAAAATAAACATTATTGGAATCTAAAGGGTGACATTTCGTGTTTAATTTCAAGGTGGGAGGAAGAGAAGAAAGATGATGGCACCAAATGGCATTTCCTGGAGCATAAAGGACCCGTCTTTGCTCCAGATTATGAGCCTTTACCATCCAACGTAAAGTTCTTCTATAATGGAGAAGAAATGAGATTATCAGAACCTGCTGAGGAAGTAGCAGGTTTTTATGCGAAAATGTTGGATCACGACTATACTTCCAAAGAAATTTTCAATACTAATTTCTTCAAAGATTGGAGAAAGGTTATGACTGAAAAGGAAAGGTCCAAAATAACCGATTTGACCAAATGTAACTTCAAACAAATGCACGCTTTCTTCTTGGATCAATCGGAAAAGAACAGGAACCGTACTAAAGAAGAGAAGCTAGCCTTGAAAGAGAAAAATGAGGCGATGGTTAAAGAATATGGTTTCTGTACCATTGATGGGCACAAAGAAAAAATTGGGAATTTTAAGATTGAACCCCCAGGCTTGTTCAGAGGTAGGTGAAAAAGTAATTAATGAATTAACTCAAATATTTTTTCTCCTAAATAGATTTGTTCATTTTTTTTTGTTTACAGGTAGAGGAGAACATCCTAAAATGGGTAAATTGAAGAGGAGAGTCGAAGCGGAAGATATCATAATAAATTGCAGCAAGGATTCAGAGGCACCAAAGCCGCCACCAGGTCACAAATGGAAGGAAGTGAGGCACGATCCACAGGTAACATGGTTAGCTTCATGGACGGAAAACGTTCAAAGTCAGGTCAAGTACATCATGTTGAATCCCAGCTCTAAGCTCAAAGGTGAAAAAGACATGCAAAAGTATGAAACTGCCAGGCGTCTACACAGTTGTATAGAAAAAATACGAAAGGAGTACCGAGAGGATTGGAAATCGAAGGAGATGAGAGTGAGGCAGCGTGCTGTCGCTTTATACTTTATCGATAAGTTGGCTTTGAGGGCAGGTAACGAGAAAGACGAAGATCAGGCAGATACCGTCGGTTGTTGTTCTTTACGTTTCGAACATATTCAGCTGCATGAGAAGAAAGACGATAAGGAATATGTGGTAGTTTTCGATTTCCTGGGTAAAGATTCCATCAGGTATTACAACGAAGTACCGGTGGAAAAGAGGGTGTTCAAGAATTTGCAATTATTCATGGAAAATAAAAACCCAGGTGACGATCTGTTCGACCGTCTGAACACGAGCATAATGAATAAACACTTGAACGAACTTATGGAAGGTTTAACAGCCAAAGTCTTCCGTACCTACAACGCCTCTTGGACCCTACAACAGCAACTTGATCTCCTTACGAACGAAGACGATACAGTGGCCGAGAAGATTTTATCCTACAACAGGGCAAACAGAGCCGTCGCTATCCTGTGTAACCATCAACGTTCAGTCCCTAAGGGCCATCAGAAAAGCATGGAAAAACTGAAAGAAAAAATCGACGCCAAAAGAGACGCAATCAAAGACGCGGAAAGACAAGTGAAAGATGCCAAGAGGGACGCGAACAACGGTAGCGTGAAAGAAAAGATGGTGTATGATAAAAAGAAGAAAATGCTTGAAAGGCTGAAGGACCAGTTGGCCAAATTGGAAATTCAAGAGACAGACCGTGACGAAAACAAAACGATAGCCTTAGGTACTTCCAAGCTGAATTATCTGGATCCTAGAATCAGTGTGGCCTGGTGCAAAAAGTACGACGTTCCGATAGAGAAAATTTACAACAAAACCCAGAGAGACAAGTTCAGGTGGGCCATCGACATGGCAGGACCTGATTATCGGTTTTAAGTTGCACATAAGTTAGGTTTTTATTTAATTGAATGTATTTGAATTGTATGGAATTTGTTCTTTCATAGACCATAATTTTGTAGGAAATTTTATTGACATTGTAATTATATTTACTTCATCAAGTTTAATTTCGTTTTACTGTTTCCTCTCATGAAAATCACTGAAATGGATTTAGTTGATGAGACTAAGGTAAAAACTTGGAAGCTTTTCAGTTTTTCACTTTAATTCTTAGAATTCTATTTTTTCATTATAATTTTAAAGAAAGAACAAATTTTATTTAGTTTACAAGGCAAACACTTTGAACTTAAAATGATGTGCTGCTCCATAAGATTTTTAAAAGAATCTTGTTCTGTTGACCTGGAAATGATATTTTTATGTTTATTAGTTCTTCAAACAACATCACAAGTGTTTTTAATTCTTCCCAGCGAATCAATTATGCATAAAAGGTGGCTTTTTGTGAGTTTTTAGAAAATTGTTTCTTTTAAGTGATGCTATCTCCGTATCAATTCAAAATGATAATTTATTAACTTTGTGTACAGTTTCATTTCAAAATTAATTATATATACATATATTTATATATATTGAACCCCTCACTGTAAATATTACATGCATCTTGATTTGAATGAGTGTTGTGTGTATGTGTATCTGCCTAGTTAAAATTCATTGGCAATTGAGAGAAATTTTTCCTGGAATGTAGTGCTAAGTATTGATTTCAAAAAGAAAACCATTTAATGAGAATGAATTTAATTTTTTATTAGTACTTTCAAATTGAAAGTCAGTGTTTTATGTATTCAAGTGAATAATGAAAATAAAATTTTTAATTCATTTTTGTTCTTTATCTTTTAATATTTACCTCTTCCCACGGTAACCAAGGGTTATTAAATAGAAAAAAAAATCAATTTGAGACAACAGCGCATTCGAAATAGGTACAGATTTATCTTGGTCAGAAAAGAAAAAGAAATATAATTCATAATTTGTAAGTGTGAGCGAGGGATTTATCATTTTTTTAGTATTTTTTAATTTGAATCCGGGAATCGTTGATTTTGTTTTTTTTGGACGCTCGTTCTTTTTAAAACATTTTAATGCTTGAATTAAATTAAAATTTCGTTAACAAAACAAACTTTTTATTTTACTAAATTACAGATTACAGCTAACTCTTAGGGATTTAAGACACTGCTCCGCATGAGTTAGAGATATTGATTCAAATTGCAAAAAAATATAGTTAAAATAATATTTTTGTGATGAAAATTCATATTAATATGATTTCAAGTTGCAAATTAATTTGAGCCTGTAGGTCTGCAGCGTATACAAGGTGGTTAAGAAAAATCGAGTAAAATAACAAAATTTTATTCCCAGAGAATTCAAGCATTTTAAGACTATCAATACAATGTATGGCCTCCACGGGCATCAATAACAGCTTGACATCTTCTTTGCATACTACACACGAGGTTGTTGAACATTTCTTGATGAATTTGGTTCCATAAATGGGGCAAAAGCTCTCTCAGATCATTTATGGAATCTGGGGTAAGTTGATGATTATCTAATCTTCTTTGGAGCATATCCCATGCATGTTCTATTGCATAGAATCTATGCAATTCAAATCTGGTGAGTGCGGAGGTATTGGTAGGTAAATGTGGAATACCATATACCAAGCTCCTCGCGCGCATTCTCAACTATGGCTGCACGGTGCGGTCTAGCGTTATCGTCTAGAATTCTAGAAATTTAAAAGTTTCACCAATAGCAGCGTGAAAATTTGGCACAACAATGTCAATGACATATGCTCCCTATAGTGTAAGGCGGTCATATTCCCAGGACAAATGTGTAGATCTGTGCGCCCGTTGAAACATATCCCGGCCCATACCATAACACTACCCCCTCGGAATGGATGGACTTCTTGGACATAGCGACGATTACGGGGTATGCGTGGGATTGTCCATACCCTTATTCTTCGAGAATCTGAAAACGTCCATATCTGGATTCATCAGTGAAAAGGACACTACGCCATTGATCGTTCCAATTGATATGTTGCCTTTCCTATTCCAGTCTTTGACGCTTATGGTCACATGTTAATGGAACTCCTCTTAATGGACGTCTAGAACCTAGATTCTACTCTCCCAAACGTCGTCTGATGGTTTCGATGGAAACTTTGACGTAGCATTCTCAAGTCGGTAGATGTACGGTTTCTTCTCGCCGAAACGGTGATGAAACGATCCTGAGCAGGTGTTGTTTTTCGTCGCCCACCAAGCCTTGGTCTTTCCAACACGGAACCTGTCTCCCTGAACCTATTCCAAAGTCGAGATATCACACTTTGGCTGACTTGGAGCCTTAATTCCGCTACAACAACCTGAGTTAGGCCACCCTGTAGCATTCCGATAGCCCTATATTAGCCTCAGCGTTTGTTAATTTATGTCTTAGCATTTTCGGAAAACTCGTGTCAAATCGAAGCCGTTGGTGAACTGACTTCATTTCAAAATAAGAACATAAGAAGATTACCTACATACTTTTAAAAACGATTGAATACGATATCCCTAACTCTTGTGGAGCAGTAGGTATATTTGGCTAATTTAATTCTAACATTCAAAAATCACATCTTCTAAATGATCTCCATCAACTTCAACACAATTTTCAATATTATAGATAAAAAGTGGCGTAGCAAACCTTCACGAATTTTGACTTTAGTTCATCGATTATGTCTGGACGACTCGCTTTTAAATATCCTCACGGGAAAAAATCGAGCACCGTTAAGTCGGGGGACCTCGAAGGCCAAACGAATCTCTGAATCGAGAAATGAATCGTACTTTTCGCAGAACCCTCTTTGAGTTTCTTGCTACTTAAGCTTGTTTGGATATTCGAATCACCTCATACAAATTTCATGGAAATTGTTCATAAAAAACCGAATTTCAAATCAAACGCACTTTTTTCATAATTCAGTTTCGCAAAAACTAGTCTCAATGAAACAATAACCGTATTTATTGGTGTGAATTGAATCATAATTCGTCAGTATCTAGTTTTTATCGTATCAAACGTATTTTAATGATGTTTGAGGAAATCGGAAGATATGCTATTCTTTTATTCAACTTTGTGTCGTAAGCGAATCTATTATTCCAACGATATAATCTTTTGTTACATCCAAAAAAAGAAACATATCTTCGATATCATTCGTGGCTGATGACGATGATTACTTATATTAAAGCTCATATAAATTATGAATTATTTTGTATTAACTTCGGTGTAATCTTGAACTGAGAGATGAACATGGACCTACTCTTAATTTTTCAAGTATTGTTATGCATTAAACTTTCTTTATCCGGTAAGGATAGAATGAGCGAGTGCAAACCTTGTAAGTATTATCTGCATTGATGCGGTATTCTTTATTTAGTTCGTTAAATTTTTTATCAACATGATGAAATTTTAGATTATCACTTCTGGAGACCTTATACTGGACATCTTCCTGAAGATGCTTGGATAGGTTCAGAGAGAACTGGTAAAGTCTATATTGGAAAAATAATACCTCTTGATAAGCACTCCTGGGTAAGTCATATGCCATTGGTATTTGAAAATCTAAAAACAGTGGTCATACCATTCATTTAAGAAAGGTTTATATTTTGATATACTAAATCCTTATAGGTATATTATTATACAGGAATACTTTATTATTATCATTTCTTTCTTGATTAAAGTGAATTTTTTTGTGGAAGGTGATTTTCCCAAAAAAGGATTATTTTTTTTCCGTTTCAGACCCATGCAGCCCAGATTGACGTTTACGATTTCGTTGATTGGAAGTGGCCAAGGGGAGATAGGTTAAGGGTTGATAGATTTATAGAGGTAGGTCAAGGATGTTTTTCTAATTAATGGTTCAAATTTGAGAAAAATCATAAGGGACTTCGCAAATTTAAGTAGTTAAATTTATCTACTCAACACCACTTTTGTTTTGACTGATAATCAACCTCCAAACGCAACGTATATACAGGGTGTTTCAAAACAAGTCCGAAAAATTTAAGGGCGTGATTCCTTGTTCAAAATACAGGGTAGTTTGTTACATGAGTGTTGGGTCAAAAGTTAGGGAGATACCGCGGTTCAAAGATGACGGAAAAATGATGTTAAAATTTTGTATCTTAAAAACGAAAAGCGATATAGAATGATCATATTTTATGAAAGTATTACTACACTGCGCAAAAAAATTAACGCACATTCTGAAAATCTCAATTTTAATGAAAGTTAACACTATGGACACGTGGCTACCTATCCTCTTTACTTGATGTTTCAATTCGGTCCTCACATCGCTACGAAGAAGGAGCAGAGCTTTATTTTTTGCAGATGAGAAGAATGAAAGGAGCAGATTCATATTTTTTTATTAATGCTCTACTTTAACTTTCAAAACCATTACAACTATACAGTGCGCGTTAAAAAATCATGGAACAAATTCATTTTCTCAGAAGAAAAATATTTGGCAACAAATTCCTGAAACTGGTCAATTTTTGTTTCACTTTTACCAAATTTTATGCATTTTTGAAGGATTTTGGTTGCAACCTGTGCCATTCCCATAAACCCTCTAAATTTTTTGAATAGGGAAAGTGGGTCATGTTGTTCCTTTTTTGTAATTTTCTTCTTTACAGGCGTTTAGAAAGGACCCCGCACTTTTTCTATGGCAAATGGCGTTCCGTCAAATTTTCTAAAATTTTGGTATAATGTAGTACTCGACCTACTGATCAAAAGTGTCCATGGCCCCAACTCAAACCTATGACTAGTTTTTGAGATACAGGGCGTTGAAGTTGAGAATTACCCACTTTTACTACGCTCGTATCTCGGAACAGAATCGAATGAACTTCATTTTTTCTCAAGAAAAATTTCATTACATTCCCAGGGAGCAACCATGTAGAGGAATATGACCGAAAATCTTTACTAATACAGGGTAATCCATAATTGAATGCATACTCGATTTTGAGAATATAAAATATGTCAGTTTCAGAGCGAGAACGTTCACAAAATGAACTATTACACTAGATATGTTGTTGTTACATCGAAAAAGTATGAAATACCCAGAATTTATACTGGGTGATCCATTATTATAGAAACTATGCTCAAGCAGGGTTAAATGGACACCCTGTATTTATGGGTTGATTCAAGGTGTTTGTTTAATTTTTTTAGAACATAACATCATGGACTTCAAAGAATACAGGGTGATTCAGTCATGAAATGAACTTTGAACCTCACGAAAATACCCAAAAACCACCTTTTTTTTCATCACCCTGTATTTCAAGATTAACTCCGACGAGGTGGGAGTTTTCTCTCACCACTGTACTTGATATAAAAACATCAATACGGCTGAGAGTTTTTATCCACTTCCTATGACCAGATTTTTTGTTATGCTAAATAAGAATAGAATAAATAATTTTCATATTACATAAAAAAAATCTGCTCATAGGAAGTGCATAAAAACTCTCGGTCGTACTGATGTTTTTATATCAAGTACAATGGTGAAAGAAAATTCCCACCTCATCGGAGTTAATCTTGAAATACAGGGGGATGAAAAAAAAGGTGGTTTTTGGGTATTTTCGTGAGGTTCAAAGTTCATTTCATGACTGAATCACCGTGTATTCTTTGAAGTCCATGATGATATGTTCTAAAAAAATTAAACAAACACCTTGAATCAACCCATATATACAGGGTGTCCATTTAACCCTTCTTGAGAATAGTTTCTATAATAATGGGTCACCCAGTATAAATTCTGGGTATTTCAGACGTTTTCGATGTAACAACAACATATCTAGTGTAATAGTTCATTTTGTGAACGTTCTCGCTCTGAAACTGACATATTTTATACTTTCAAAATCGGGCATGCATTCAATTATGGATGACCCTGTATTCGTAACGATTTTCGGTCATATTCCTCTATATGGTTGCTCCTTGGAGATGTAATGAAATGTTTCTTGAGAAAAAATGAAGTTCATTCGATTCTGTTCCGAGATACGAGCGTAGTAAAAGTGGGTAATTCTCAACTTCAACGCCCTGTATCTCAAAAACTAGTCATAGGATTGAGTTGGGGCCATGGACACTTTCGATCAGTAGGTCGAGTACTACATTATACCAAAATTTTAGAAAATTTGACGGAACGCCATTTGCCATAGAAAAAGTGCGGGGTCCTTTGCAAGAATTTTTTTTTTGAAAAATTAGTTAATTCAAAGAGGTTTTCAGTAATTGAGATTGATGCCTCACATAACTCTTGGTGAAACATGGTTAATCAAATAATAATAGAGAAAAGAAAAACACTTGACTAAGTTTCACGATTTATAATAAAAATATATTTGTTGCGACATGCTGCCCCACCTGCCCCACGCTGGCTACGCCCATGCACAGCTCCATTATCAACGACCACTAGGTCTGTGCGAGCAGTCAAAGATATTCCACCCCATACCATAATCGATCCTCCCCCGAAACCAGTAGTATTCAGGAAATTACACTGAGCATATCTTTCATGTGGACATCTGTATACAAGGGAACGTCGATCACAATGGTAGAGGCAGAATCTAGACTCATCTGTGAAGAGAACTCTTTCCCAATCGGCCTCTTCCCAATAGATATGCTGTCTCGCAAAATCCAAACGCGCCCTTCGATGGGCTGAGGTAAGAGCTGGGTCTCTTGCCGCGACACGAGGCCATAAATCATATAGGCGATTTCTTATTGTCCGAGTGCTAATTTGCACAAGCTGATTTTTGATATTTTGTCATGTTTTTACAATGAGTGGAGGGGGTTGAACTACCCCTCTCATTTTTGTTAACTAAATTTGAAGAAAAACTTAGGTAACGACTTGGATATAGAATCAAATTCGGATAGCCTGTATGGTTAGAAACTTTTTCATCTCTTGTATTTTGCTCTTTTCGAAATAAAAAAAATATGAATCGGTTCTGAAATAAATTGCCCTTTCCCGACACGAAATGATTTACATTTTATTTTTTTATTTCAAAACGGTACAGTTTACGAGAAAAATACAGGAGATGAGAAAGTTTCTAATCAAACCAGGCTATCCGAATTCAAATCGTTGCGTAAGTTTAAATTTCATTTTGCCGCCATCTTTGAACCGCGATATCCTAACGTTTATATAAAAAACTACCCTTATTTCAAACAAGGAATCATCCCCTTAAATTTTTCGGACTTGTTTTGAAACACCTGTAGAACAGTTTCTCTAAAGTCATATTTCTTATTCGAATATGTGTTAGTTAGCTAAATGTGCTTTCTAGATCCTCTGCACAAAGTCCGAACATTCGAAGAAACTGCATTGGAGAAGACTTGCCGATAAAAGTGACATGCAAATTGCTCTAAACTATTGTTGCCTTGTTGAAAGCGGCATGATGGTTCACAAAGGACAAATTCACTTCGCTTACATTGGCCGGAGACTTGTGAATGGGCAATTTTATGTGGGACCAGTATTTTTGAAGCAGGATTGGTATTTCCCTTCTGGCCTCTACACAGTACAAAATGCGAAGTCAGTTTTTTACCCTGAGAATTTCGAGATTCTTCATTACGGTTGCAGTAAAACTCACTGAATTCAATTAATAAGATACATTTTTTTGATGTGTTGAAATATTCACAAGATATTTCAATGTAAGTTCACTCTCAATTCAGAAATTTTCACATTATGGGCTATGGGTAGAACCAAATGATAGTAAAGTAAGCATATGGTGAAACATTTCCAAGTATAACAGTAGTAGTATTTACATTATTTTTGAAATAAGCAGAAAATATTGTATTTTAATTTAATACAAATATTTGTGATATTTCGTTGTATGATTTCATTTTATAATTTATGCCAAAAACTATGCAGTTTCCATAAGAAATTGGTTAGTGACACTTCTCGTTTCACTGAATTGACTTAGCCACCTTAGAAGTTTCATATCGAGGGCGGATTTACGGGGGGGTACTGGGGGTAACTACCCCCCCCCCCATGAGCATCGAAGACCTAAGAAAAAGTTGGAACACATAAAATTTTTCATACTTTTTATACCTAATTTAATGGTTTTCAATCGTTATTTGTTATTACCCCCCCATGATCTTTATTACCCCTTCCATGAAAAAGAGCTATATCCGCCCTTGTTTCATATAGGCGTTTTTTGGGTTGATTGTTTCAACAAGTTATAACTCCTGTTGAAAAAATTTCATTCGACTATTTTTGGGTTCAATAAAAAAAGGAAAATAAGTATATAAAAGTAGTAATGTACTCTCTGTATAAAAAGTACCCGGAAAATGTTATTTAAATGAACCGCCAAAAAGGAATCGGTAATTTTTTTTTTCTTTAAGTTGGTAGGACCTTCCTTTATTACCAAGCCAAATTTGAGCGCGATCTGTCAACTAGTGTGTTTACAACAGCTGTCAGTATCAGTCGACCTCAAAAGTGCTCTGCGAATTTTACAATGGAAAAAATAGTTGATCAAAGAGTTTGCCTCAAATTTTGTCTTGCAAACGAATTTTCTTGTGCCGATTCATTGAAAATGTTAAAAAAAGCCTTTGGTGATAATTGTATGTCAAAAACACAAGCATACGATTGGTACAAATCATTCAAAGACGGTCGTGAGGTGGTCGAAGATTTGCCCCGTTCTGGACGGCCTTCAACGTCAACAACCGACGATAACATCATCCAAATTTCTTCCTGAAGGACAGACAGTGAATAAGGAGTATTACTTGGGTGTATTGAGGCGTTTGCGTGAGAATGTTCGTCGTAAACGGCCAGATTTATGGAAAGACAATTCGTGGATTTTGCATGATGATAACGCGCCGTCGCACCGAGCCATAATTATTAAGGAATACAAGACCAAAAACTCAATAAATACCATCGAACAACCGCCGTATTCACCTGACTTAGCTCCGTGCGACTTTTTTCTATTCCCAAGACTCAAATTGCCCCTACGTGGAACGCGTTTTGAGTCCATTGAAGCCATCAAAACAAATTCGCAACGAGAACTGAAGGCCATACCTTTGGCGGCGTATGAGCGGTGCATGGAAAAGTGGGTTCGCCGATATCATAGTTGTATTGTAAGCAATGGGGACTATTTTGAAGGAGACAAAATAAATATTGATGATTAAATTTAAATTTATGTGTTTTTTTTACAATTCCGGGTACTTTTTATACAGAAGGTAATTCATTTTGTTTCACAACACATATAATACAGATAATATTTACAACCAATCGAAAGTATTTAATGACACAAACTCACAAATTGAATCCTTGTTTGACGGTATGGACAGACATATTATGATCATCACTAATGTGGGATATATCTCTCATTGTCAATTTTTCTTCAGTTGAAAATATACTTTCATCATGAGCAATCCTTTGACGAGGTTCATGTTTGATGACTATTCGTTTTGTTATCAAACTCCTTATATTTTTTGGCAATAT
Source organism: Adalia decempunctata (assembly GCA_951802165.1). Taxonomy (NCBI): domain Eukaryota; kingdom Metazoa; phylum Arthropoda; class Insecta; order Coleoptera; family Coccinellidae; genus Adalia; species Adalia decempunctata. The sequence goes on along the minus strand of OX637696.1, from coordinate 21,300,266 downwards.
TATTTGGTTTTCAGATTTCTGTTCAACATGTTTTGACGGTTTATAAACCACTTCTGGTAAGCTGTCCAACAAATTCCTGTGTATTTTAGTTGCCACTGTGCATACCTCTGTCGAACCAAAAAGCATTTTCTGAGATCGAGTGCAATCTGGCTTATAACTTTGTTTCAAAGTTGGGTAGGGCGAGTTCTTAATGTATAGTCTTACCGGGCTGACTATATTCTTCAGAGGTAATGGAGATGTTTTAGGAGGAAGCAATTTACTAGCAGTCGGTGTTTTCTTGGTACATTTCAGAGGGAATTTAGGCACTTTGAAGTCGAACTTATGTGATGCACTACTGTTTATGGATTCGTCGCTATTGGTGGGAACAGGTATTTTTGAAACATTTTTCATATATGTGTTTTCGAATGCAGGTGCTGCACTTTTATTTGGTGTGCTTTCAATAACATTGTCTCCGCTATCATCAGACTCCGTATCATAACCTTCATTAAGCAATCTCTCCATTTCAGCAAATGTATCATTTAAAGAGAAATTTCCAAGGTCTTCACTAATACTATGAACTGAACTTTCTTGGGTTTTTGAATCCGCCTGGAGATTATTTGATTTGTTTAAATCATCGGCTCTGTCTGAAGTAATAGAGTCACTATAAACAGAACTTTCTTGCATTTTTGAATAAGCCTGAAGATTATTTGATTTGTTCAGAACAGCGACTTCATCTGAAGTAACGGAATCATTATATGCAGACCTTTCTTGCATTTTTGAACCTGCCTGATGATTATTCGATGTGTTCCATTCATCGACTTTATTTGAAGTTTCAGAACTTTCTTGCATTTCTGAAGCAGCTTGAACATACTTTGATTCGTTGCAATCGTTGATTGAACCATGAGAGTTATCAAGTAAAATCGAATATCTCAACGATTGATCCAATTCCTGTTGCTGAAGTGTATGATTTTTTTCTTCACAATATTCATATTCATTTTCGTTCTGGCTTATATTTATTTGCTCCCATGATAATTTGTGTGATGATTCTGTTATTAAATTCCCCCCATTATTACTACGAGGTGGGGATTCTTTGATCTCATATACAAAGCTGGAATCGTTATTCGTAGGAGCTTGATTTGAATTATTCAATGCATTTTCAACATCTGAAAAACAAAAATTTGCAGGGTGAAACATATTTTTTTATATGGGTACAGATTATTCATTTTCATAAGGGGAGACATTTTCTGTGAGCGTATGAAGAAAAACCAATGAAAAAACTGCTTCAACATGTTGGACAAACAAATAAGGATATTTTAAAAATGCTTCCAAGGAATGAAGTGAAGAGAATAGCTCATTCATGCTAAAAATTCCATTTTGGAAACCTTATTTACATTTACCTTGATCACATTCATCTTCACTCTGACTGACATCTATGAGGTCCTTTGATGTATTTGATAATTCTATAATGCAGTCTTTGCCATTATCACTACAGGACAGGGATTCTTCAAGTTCACATTGTAAGCTGGAATCTTTATTGATAGCTGAGTGATTTGAATAACTCATTCCTCTTCCTAATTCAATACCTAAAAACAACAATGTTTGAATGAGATTGTACTGTATTTTTAATGGAAATATAATTGACTCTCTGAATGACTTAAATACATTCACATTTACCTTGTTGTCGTGATGTGTTCATTTCCTCGTATGAATCCTCCTCATCGCTTGAAGACAAAGAAATGACGTTATCTTCTACACTGGAGGAATTAAGTTTAGACCTATGATCATTTGAAATTCTTTCACTTTTCACATGAACTGATTCCGAAATTTCATAATCATCTTCACTGTCTGAGGAAAGAGTTATTACCCCAGAGGGTTCCATCGAGTCTGTATCAATTGACACAAACTTTTCAGAACTTATTCCACATGAATCACTATGTGAATTTTCATTTGAGGCAGCTTCAGGAAGTTGATGGCTTGTTCTGATGTTTGATTCCAAGGATTCATTTGCAGTGAAATATTTGCTGGAGTGACTTGAGTTTGCTGTATACATTTTCGAGTAGTTTTCAGAAGGTAAAGGAACGAATGCAGCTCTGAAAGTAAAGAGTTAATTTTATTTATATTTACCATTCAGTGAATTCTTATATAAGGGGTTGTATTTCACAGTAAATACTTATTTCATTGAAATATTGAACATACACTTCATGGGTCACATCTGTAGAGATCACACCTATATATAGTTAAGATATTGCGTTTTAAGTATTGCGAATTTTCAAGCATTGAATTCTTAAAAACTTGACAACAATGTTTGTCTCAATGGAGATAGATCAAGGATGAACATGTAATTTCCTACAGAGACTGGGATATATTAAAGAAAATTGGTAACTGCAAACTGAACACTAGAGGGGGCAGTATCGCCATGTGTCATCCAAAACTAAAAATGGGTAAAGCCAATTCACCTTCAGTCAATAATGAGCTAAATGAAGTGCTCCTTTTCACCATTCCCTTCAAAGACGACAAGCTACACATTTTTTTGGTTTACATACATCCACATAGCAAAATTGAGGAAAACATTTTCAACAAAGCATCACTTTACCAGCACGTGATAATCATAGGAGATTTCAACCTGAACCGTAGTAAGCAAAAACAGATAAATAGATTTCTTCAATGCGGATTTTTTACTAAGGCAGACACAGCCCCTACATTTCTAATGGACCATAACCCTGATAGCACAGTTGATTTATGCTCAAAAAATCTAGAAAATATTATTAGAAGAATAACTTTAACCCCAGACATAGGATCAGATCATTTGGGTGTTTTGTTGAAGCTTGATCTTGAATGCGATGTGGTGGAGGAGCCTGCAACAACTACATATAATTGTAAAGTTAGATATCAACAATTTCATACAACAAAGTATGGGAAATGATGTGAATGAGGAATATATAGAGTCCTTCAATAAAGCAGTCTCAATAAGCATCAAAGACAACTGTCCAATAAAAAAACCTTGTTACTTCAGACACGAACAACCAATCTTTCTGATAAAGCTGATCAAAACAAAACGGAGAATGTACAGGGAATATTACCAAAACCAAGATCCTCTGATCAAAAAACAGATCAACATTCATAATAAAAATATTCAAATAATGGTGCAACAGTACAGGGAACACACATGGGTTGAAGCGTGTAACAACATTAACTGAACGAAGGGTAAAACCTTCTATCAAGGGATCAAAAACTATATCGAGATACAAACAAACATTCTCGATACCTGCCCTCGAGGAAAATGGTATGTAACTGACAAGAACAAAGTTGAACTATTCAGAAATTATTACGAATCTTCATTTGCATATGATAATAACCAAAATTTCTGCAAAATAACAGAGGACAATATCAACAGATGGTACGATGAATCTATAGAGGACGAATTTACATATTCAGAGGAAGATGTGAAAATGGATGAATGTGACTATTACCAACTACTGCATGCAACCAAAAACAGTGCACCAGGCGTAGACGGCATTTCGTGGAAAATATTGAAACAGTTTGATAGGGGGATTCATTCACATATAATGAAAATTTTTGAAACTTTTCCCATCCATTTAATTTATCCATTTGGAAGTCAGGATGTATAACAACAATCCCTAAAGCTAACTCGAATCATAAGTCAGTAAAAAACTACAGACCTATTACGCTCTTACCGGTCCTGGGAAAGCTCTTCGAGAAAATAATAAAACTCAAGATGGAAAAACATATTGCCAACATTATACCCACTTTTAAGTTTGGATTCAGGAATAAAAGGTCAACCACACACCCACTGGCCATTTTGGTATCCAACACACAAAACGCCAAATTAAAAAATTATAAGACAGCTGCTATAGGTCTCGATATATAAAGGCTTTTGATAGTATATGGCATAAAGGTCTCATCTATAAATTAGCCAAAATGAAGGTACCTTGGTACCTCATACTTATAATAAAAGATTTTTGAATGAAAGAAAGCTGATAGTGAGAATTAAAAATATAGTGTCAGAACCATTTTCTCCCAAACAATTAACTCCACAAGGATCAAGTCTGTCTTCACTCCTCTATATACTGTACTGCTATGACATCCCAAAAGCAGGAAACAATCAACAATATTTACTACAGTTCGCGGATGACACCTTCATTATATCGCACGATAGGTCACTGCCAAACTGCTTGAATGGACTGCAAAGCATGATGAATCAATGGGAAATGTGGCTCAGCAAATGGCGTTTGAAACCTAATCCCAGGAAATCACAATATATTATTTTACATCATAAAATATGTTCAACTTCGCCTACCATATCAATAAAAGGAATAGCGAAAAAACCTGCTGAGAAAATTAAATCTCTTGGAGTTGAAGTGGACAGCAAAATGAACTTCAACAAATATTCGAAATGAGTTAAGAAGAGGACTATATCAAGAGCCAGAACTTTTACCAAACTTACTGTCGGAAAGAGAGGAATAAGAAGAAGAACGCAGTCAGAATATACACCACAATATGCAGACCTGTCCTGGAGTATGCACATCCAATATTCATTAATTGTCGACATCCAGCAGAAACTACTTCCCTTCGTACAATTACAACAATTAGGTACCCGTGAAACAGTTTCCACAATCCATCTTATGAATTATTGTATGAAATAACAGAAGTTCAACCGATTGAAGAAAGACTAAAGTAACTGAACAAAAATTATTTTTTTTTGAAAAGTTAAATTTTTGTAACTACGTATGGGCTGAAGGACCGTAGGTCGAAGGCATTTTGCTTCTGCAACTAATTCCTGTTATTATTATATTATATATTATATTATACATATTTCTTGGCATACCAAAATACCATTGACCTAGAATATCTAGACTGGGCCTCCAATTATCTCAGTTCTGAGCGTTCTGTTCCCAGATATAGAAAGAGAGGGGCATAGATTAAAGCGAGAGGAGAATATGCTTTGGTAGGCAAGGTCATTATTGGAAGACATCAGTGTTGCCGTTGCAATGGAAATATCTGCAAATCTGCCGATTTCGACTGGTAGACGGTAGGCTCTCTTCATTTCTGGATTGCTCTCAGAAGAACTGAATGAATAACTTCGCACAAAACTTTCGCTTGGAATCTTGGAAAGCTTCTTGAATATTTCTTCAGCACAGGATAAAGCCTCTTGAACTTGAAAATATTCGTGTCTCCGAAAGTCGGTTAATTTCTTGGAAAAGGCGGCAACATTGATGTCAATCATATGATAATCATTTCCTCACAATCGTTTCATCTCTTTCTATATCTGGGACCCGATAATTTTTCCCTATGCTCCATCTACGGATTCTACATCAATGCAAAATACTCATATCTTTCTAATCTAATTTTATATGCATCCTTTCGACTTGCAATTATATTCGTCTCATCTCTGAAAAAATGTAACTCACGTTTGACGTCTGTAATTTGGTTTTAATTTATTCTTGCTCTTCAAATCCCTTCTGAGTTCTCTCATTGAGACTGGACCCCAAGAAACATCTTCATCGCTATCATAAAAGGCATTCACGGTAGGATTTTCAATATTCATGTTAAAATTAGAATTCCTGACTTTAATAAATGAGAATAATACACTTCACCATTACCTAGTTTTCTAACACTTTTTCAGTTTTATTATCACATTTAAATCGTAACGGACAAAAGCATTTCAAATTGACAGACAGAAACAGAACCGTTTCGATACAAAACTACAGAAATGTGTAACGGTTTCAAATCTTTTTTGTTTCAGTGGTAATGTTCTGATTGTCTAACCAATAGTTCCAAGGAATGATTTTTCTCACTTTGGAATTACTTTCATGAGCCCAAATATTGAAAAGAATCCTAAAACTATAATCAATGATGATTTTTTCGACTTTTGAAATATCGAGAACCAAAATTACAGTACCGTGTATTTTGTGTTGCCTACATCTTATTTGCTAGGTAGAAGAAGAGAACCCTAATCTTTGAACAAAGACTCTTTGATCAAAAGTAGAAGAGAAACAAGCGTAGCCAGTGCCGTAGATACGAATTGTGAATTAAGGTGCAACAAAATATTCCTGTAAATAGTAAATTAGTTTGTGACATCTTGTTAACTCACTCATTCAAGTTCATCTCCCAAGCCACCTTGCGGCAGAAAGAGAATTAACGGGAGTGGGTAGGTTTGTAGGTTAGTTGGTTAGTATATGGAAAACTTCAATTTCTACATTAATTACCGGTTAATTTTTCTATTTTAGTGAAGTGAGTTAGAAAAATTGTGTTCCAGATCCTGTTTTATATACGTTTGAACATTGTGATGAGTGATTACTGCCCTGAAATGTCGAAATCACATGCGTTTTGTTGCGTTTATGGATGCAGTGGCGCACCCAGAAATTTTATTCGGGGGGGGCTGCTCAAGAGTAATCAGGTTTTTGTAAGTTATATAATTTAAAAAATGCGCCGCAAGCGAAAACCTTCTTAAGTGGCATTCGTTATTATACCGGGTGTTTCATTGGTAAACGGTAACCTGAGCTAGAGCTACCCTAGGCGAGTCCAAAAAACCGATATATGATAGGTCTAATAAATTCCATAACCGAGATACAGGCTGCTTTATGTATTCACCAAAAATTTCAATTCCTCATAACTTTTTAACCAACCTGTATAGTCGGTTGATATTCGGAACGTATGATTCACTTCTACAGGTCGATCGAATTACTTTTGAATTTCCGAAAAATTCCAGGTCCGTATTTGAAAAATATGGGACTTCTTCCAAGCTGAGATTCAACACCCTGTATATTGAAATTTTACGATTTGATTGAGATATTTGAAAAGAGAAGAAAATTTTCAATGGAGTTCAGTAGATTTCATTGTCCCGCACGTCATTTCCAATTGAATATTGGAGTTCCACAAAATTCTCAGAAAAATCGTACATTATGATCTAATTGAATTTTTTTTGTCCCACTAATTGCACGTTCGAATTTCATAATATTCTGTGGAATCATTTGGAGTTATTTCCGGAAAAAACATTATTCATCGAGAAAAATTTAGTTGAAGTCAACGAAGATGAATAAATAACTGAAGAAACATTAAAACTCAACGTGAAATACAGGAGGTGCTCGAAAGTACCACCATTTTGTTCAATACAAATTCTTGCCCTCTTCAAAAAATATGTCTGATACTTTTTTTGATAATGTCTGGATTATTACGTATTTCATTGCATAATAAAATTCTGTTGACCATTCTTTCATTTCGTAAAATCCAGCTACTAAAGTTAGTTCTTCTAATTTCATCACCTGGATCCAATCTTTGTACCTTCTGGAGATCAATTTGATCATAATGTACCTACGATTTTTCTGAGAATTTTGTGGAATTCCAATATTCAATTGGATCTTTCCCTTAAGCTCTCTTTGAGCAAAATGACGTGCGGGACAATGAAATCTACTGAACTCCATTGAAAATTTTCTTCTCTTTTCAAATATCTCAATAAAATCCCAAAATTTCAATATACAGGGTGAATCTCAGCTTGGAAGAAGTCCCATATTTTTCAAATACGGACCTGAAATTCTTTGGAAATTCAAAAGTAAATCGATCGACCTGTAGAAGTGAATCATACGTTCCAAATATCAACCAGCTATACTAGTTGGTTCAGAAGTTATAAGGAATTGAAATTTTTGGTGAATACATAAACCACTCTGTATCTCGGTTATGGAATTGATTAAACCTTGGACTCGCCTAGCTCTAGCTCAGGTCAACGTATGTTCATTCACCAATGAAACACCCTGTATATGTATATCAATCCCTATTTCTATCTGTAAAGGAAATGTTTAAGTTTCCATTCTGTTCTAAAATAATTATTATTACTTTTAGAAAAACCATAAGATGGAAATATTTGAAATACTTTTCTTTGTCACATCTCGGGGGGGGCTGCAGCCCGACAGCCCCCCCCCTCGGTGCGCCACTGTATGGATGCATTAGTAAAGCCAATAGGGGTCCAGTGTCATTTCATTATTTTCCCAAGTACAAAAGTTGTAAACTAGAAATAACTGTAATTTTATAGATAGGTACCTTATTTTGCTCATTACCAGAACGGGTCATGGTTACTATCATCACAAACATGTGAAATCTCAACGTCGATTTTTAATTATTGATCTGTCGATTGCATTTTTCACAGTATTTAAATGATTTCAAATTCTACCAATAAAAAAAACCTTGTGTAAAGTATTCGTGGATAACTGGTCTTTAAAACACTTTCTCTATTTCCGTCTCTAAAAGAGTAAAGACCTTAATATCCACTTATACTTTAATATACTTATACTGTTATGATAAGTATCACAATAGACCCTAATGCCGTAGTGGACTGTAACCCTTTTTTACCATAACTATATATCATTAATTTATTTTGCCGAGTGTAATGATTAGTTTTCAATATCCATGTATAAATTCATTGTATTAACTATGTCCTATTGTTTTTTTTTAATCCAATGTTATCATGTTATCAGGATATGTTAACAAAAGTTTTTATAGAATAGAACATGAATTTTATTCATAAATATTTGGTGAAATATTAATATTACATAGCCATATTTCTTGATAAAGAGTAAAACCTTATGCAATACAAAATACCTAAGTACACCTTCCTTCAGCTATCTGAATTCTTTTATAATCTCAACGCTACTCATTACTTCAGACCCAAAGAGCCTTCCTACTATTTGGAGTTGCTTCTAAATATCGGAAATATTCGCTTATGCTCAGAAAAACACTCTTCTCACTTTCCATTTTATTTTTTCCCCGCAAATTACCTTATGTCAGAACTAATGTTTACAAATCATACCCACTCCCGTATACCTACACGTGTAGTAGAGGGCGCTGCCTACCCCTGAATCGCGAATTGCGTTCAGCCGTCATCTTGAAAATGGTGAAAAACATTTTGAGCATCTCGGAAACGAGACTTTCTTGGAAATTATGGTATTGTTGAATTTCCATATGGCATAGGACATCTTGTCTTTACTATGACTTATTAGGGTTAAATTGTTGATCCGCCCTTGAATTCAAAGCTGCCCTCAACCAGAGATTGCTCTGCGCTTTTCCCGAATAGTTTCCGAATGGTAACCCATAATTTCCGTTATATGAGAGACCCAAACTTTGTAACAGTACGTACTTCAATATTCCATTATTGAAAAACTTCCACATGCCCTCTTCAAACCGAAACAGACAATTCGCCTGCGTTGGGATCTTCGGTCTGGTATTATCAGCTCTCGTTAGATTGATATTTTATTTGCCGATTGTTGAAACTTTGCTATTGAATTCAATATCGGCTTTGTTCCCGGAACTTCAGGAAACAAGATTAAATTTTCCGAATGGAACAGGGGATGACCCGTATCTGATCCAACTTTGTGTTGCCAAATGCTGAGACAAATGATAGCGTTTGCGATAAAATCCAATTTTTCCAAACTGCGATCAACTTTTTATAGAAAATATCAGATATACAAGGATGTATTTAGCCTAGACCAGTTCCATACATACACAAAATATTGCGATACCATATCAACGAACAATAACTTATTAGAAGTGTCAGTGTAGAGTTCGACGTCAAAAAAGTGAACCATCAAGTAGGTACCTGTATTTAAAAGGGCTAAGAGGTAAGCAGATTTACGAAGATATGCTTAATACCTCAGACAAAGCTTTGTCTAAGCTTAATACCCTTGGTGATCAATGTCCTTCGTATGCGACCGTGAAAAATTGCAAAGCTGCAAGCTTCAAAAGAGGTAAATTTTCCATTGAAGATGATGACCGATCGGAAAGGCAAGTTTCTGTGTCAGTACCACCCGAAAAAATCGATGCAGTTCATGACATGATTTTATCAGACCGTCGAATTAGGCTAAAACGGATATCTGAAACACTGAAGATTTCATACGAACGCGTTCATCATATAGTTCACGTCAATTTGGACATGAGAAAATTTTCTGCAAAATGGATCCCCAAATGTTTGAATGTTGACTGACCAAAAGCGTGCAAGGGTGGAACCATCGCGTTCGATCTGTGCTCGATTTGAAAACGATGTAGACTTCTTAAACCGAATTGTTACTATGGATGGAATGGCGATACTCTGGTTCTCCAAGACCTAAGAAGTTTCGTGTTAAAAAATCTGCTGTAAAAGTTTTTGCTTCAGTTTTTTGGGATTGCCATAGAGTAATCATGATTGATTTTTTGGATAAGGGTAGAACAATAACTGGAGATTACTATTCGACATTATACTGACCACTCTACGGTGAAAAATTTAAGAGAAAAGACGCGGAAGCTATCCAAAGCTATTTTGTTTTCACAGGACATTGCTCCAGTACACAAATCTCATGTTGCCATGCTAAAAATTCGTGATTTAGGGTTAGAATTACTAGAACACCCCCATATTCACCAGATTTGGCTCCGTCCACACTTGTATGGGAAACTCCAAACCTTTCTGCAATTCTTGTGTATGTCCACCCTTCTTCTCGCAAAACTACCGCTTGGGCACATTCCTCTTGGGTCAAATTGCGTGTTTCGCGTTGCATAGCGATCGAGTGTAGAAAATCAAACGAGAGAAAAACTATTGATCACTAGAATTGATCGAGAACAACTGATTTTAGAATAGAGCCATACATTCAAAATCTGATAATATCATCTATTTTTATTCCTGCTGGGAGAAAACATCTGTATTGAAGAAAAACGTTGAAAGTGAATAACATATGCATGCATAATTCTGATAAAAATAATGATCATTGAGAACACCTTCAGTTGTAGAATAAATTTGAGATTTCCATAATGTGTGTTAATTTTTTTGCGCAGTGTATATTGCAGTTAAAATAGAGGAAAATATTCACCTCATTTTTAGAGCACATAGTAATTTTTGAGAAACGTAGGGGGGAGGACTTTTGACGATGTGTGTATATGTTTATGCAATAAATTATGCAATTTCCTTTCAAATCCTAATAGCTCATCCCTCAGAAAAAAATGCGTAACATCAAAGACCTCTCATTAGCATGAAGCACGAATTTGCATGCAGACAGCCGCTCCACGGCAGTGGGACCCAAAATTCCACATCAAATTTACAATCCATAAAAAAATTGAGCCTCGCATGAAATAATTCATATTAGGGAAGTTTTCAAATCAGGATACACGATAAAATACGAGGATATATTGAAAAATTCTTAGCCTGCTACTATAGAACAAAACAAAATTTCAATGTCAAAATATTTTATTACTCAACATATTCTCCTCTTAATTAAATACATTTATTACAGCGAACTTGCAACGTCTCTAGACCTCTCAAAAAAAATATTTCTTCTTGCTCTGCAAACCAGTCCTCCACAGCTTTTATAACCTCCTCGTTGGAAGAAAATTTTTTAAACTTTTTTTCAGTTGAGGAAAGGGATGATATTTATGTCCAGAATGTTGCAGCGATTCAGGGAGACACGTATGAATGTCCGAAGACCAGGACAGGGTAGATCACGGGTAACAACTGCCATTCAAGAACGTTACTTGAGAGTTTCTTCGATGAGACAACGGTTTGCAACCGCTCGCCTCCTTCAAAATCAGCTTGAGCAAACTCATGAGGTGCAAATTAGCATTCAGACAATAAGAAATCGCCTCAGAGAATATGGTTTAAGGCCTCGTGTCGCGGCAAGAGGCCCAGCTCTTACCCCAGCCCATCGAAGGGCGCGTTTGGATTTTGCGAGAGAGTATATCCATTGGGAAGAGGCCGATTGGGAAAGAGTTCTCTTCACAGATGAGTCTAGATTCTGCCTCTACCATTGTGATCGACGTTCCCTTGTATACAGACGTCCACATGAAAGATATGCTCAGTGCAATTTCCTGCATACTACTGGTTTCGGGGGAGGATCGATTATGGTATGGGGTGGAATATCTTTGACTGTTCGCACAGACCTAGTGGTCGTTGATAATGGAGCTATGAATGCTGATAAGTATATATGGAACATTCTTGAAGAGCATGTAGTGCCATTTGCCCCATACTTTGGTGAAAATTTCATTTTTATGGACGATAATGCCAGACCCCATCGTGCGCGCATCGTTCAGGGGTACCTTGAAGAGGTTGAAGTCTCTCGAATGGAATGGCCAGCAAGAAGTCCAGATCTCAATCCAATTGAGCAGGTTTGGGACAACCTCAATAGAAGGCTGAGAAGTTCAGAAAATCATCCAGCTACTCTTAATGACTTAGGAATCCAACTCGGAGAAATCTGGGAAGGATTAGATCAGAATATTTTCAGATCACTCATTTTGAGTATGAACCGTCGTTGCCGAGCTGTAATTAACGCAAGGGGTGGAAATACCAAGTATTAAATCACTTATCAGCATTTCAGTATTTTGAAAATTGTTCATTTCTCTTCTTTCACATAAGATTCGGTGAAATCCTGAATTTTTCTTCCATTTGATGTGTCTTGTTTCGTTCAAAACCTTTCCGAGAGAACATAAAAAATAAGTTATAAAGTCAATGTAGAGTTAACTTTCATTAAAATTGAGATTTTCAGAATGTGGGTTAATTTTTTTGCGCAGTGTATTAATAAGATACAACCTTGCACTTTCTTTTTTCTTCGTTATCTTTTAATATATTTTTTTAATTATTTATTTATTTTTGACCCTAACAGCAAACAGGTATCAGAGCCTATATTTATATTGTTATCTCAATTATACAAAAATAACAACAATAATCCACATCAGCCTTGTGGAAAAAATAATAAATAAAAAACAAACAAAAATACCAACAAAAAAAGCAGAACATTAGTTCTTCGAATGCAAAGAAATTAGCGAAGTTTAAGAACCTCATGTTCTTAAACAGTCAATTTTATTTGGGGGGGGGGGGGGTTGAATTACTTTAGCCTCAACTGTAAAGGTGTTCGCCTTCATCGGAAAACTTCGACAGGGGTTCGTGGAGCCAAAAGTTTGAGAAACCCTGATTTAAGTAGTCGATTGAGACCATTCCTAAAATACAGACATCGAGACAAAATGATGTAGCCCTCGTTTAATTAGGACGAGCGCTAAAAAACAATGCCGAGGAAAATAAAAGCAGAATGAAATCCACTGAGCGTAAACCAACGCGGAAACATTCACAGTGCACCTGGAAAAAGACTTTCCAGTGTTAATTTCCCATATTCATCGGATGAAAATGGAATAACACAATAAACGGCACTTCTGATGAATGGAAAATTTTCGAGGCACACGAAGGAACGATTCTCCATACATGCAAATCTCGTGAATTGTGAATGGGTCGTTTGAGAGTGCATTCTTCCACGGTGCCCCCAGGGTGCTTTCCCGGCAGTCTTCTCTGAATAGTTTTAATCATGAACGAATTCTATTGAGGGGAATCGCCGTCATTGACTCCGGGAATGTGAATTATTCAACTGAAATTACTCCAATAAATCTTAATACGGAAATTCCCTAAGTTCATCGAATCCGGAGTTTGGCATAGCAAATTAACCGGAAAGTATCGGAGACATTGATGAGGTGATCATTATTTTAATCCCCCTAGTCGCTGATGGATCGAAATTAATAATGGGAACCTGTACTCGATTTGATGATAAATCTTGTTCAAAGGAATACATTAAATGACATATGTACCTACGTAACAACGTATTGAAGTCAAGGGCGTATCCAAGATAATGCAGGCAGAGGAGGGATTGGAATTAAAAATTCTACAGGGTGTTTGGTAATTCGACGTGAACCTTGGAAAGGGATACACTAGACGTCATTTGCAGTGAATTGCGTCGAGTGAAGCATGGTCCGAAAATGTATGGTTACGAAGATATGGCGATTTTTCAACTTCTTCGAAATTTTCTGCTTCGTTATCGAAAATAATTTATTTTGTGAAAACTACTCTACTCCAAATATTCAATGAATATTTTTTTCAGAGCTGAGGAGATGGTCCTCATTTCTTGCGAAAAAGTATTCACTAAAAATTCAGATAACCCGAGATATACAGGGTCATAAATGGCTGCACCTGTTTTCCTCATGAAATCTTGATAAAACAATTGAGAATTACTCGAAAAAAGTATTATGAATTTGGTGTACAAATGTAAGGAAAAACTTCCCTGTTTCATCAGCTTTCCAAAAAGGTACATACTCTCTGTATAAAAAGTACCCGGAAAATGTTATTTAAATGAACCGCCAAAAAGGAATCGGTAATTTTTTTTCTTTCTTAAAGTTGGTAGGACCTTCCTTTATTACCAAGCCAAATTTGAGCGCGATCTGTCAACTAGTGTGTTTACAACAGCTGTCAGTATCAGTCGACCTCAAAAGTGCTCTGCGAATTTTACAATGGAAAAAATAGTTGATCAAAGAGTTTGCCTCAAATTTTGTCTTGCAAACGAATTTTCTTGTGCCGATTCATTGAAAATGTTAAAAAAAGCCTTTGGTGATAATTGTATGTCAAAAACACAAGCATACGATTGGTACAAATCATTCAAAGACGGTCCGAAAAAACCACGTCAAAGTCGATCGAAAATTAAAGTTTTGCTCACTGTTTTCTTCGATTATCGTGGTGTTGTGCACTCAGAATTTCTTCCTGAAGGACAGACAGTGAATAAGGAGTATTACTTGGGTGTATTGAGGCGTTTGCGTGAGAATGTTCGTCGTAAACGGCCAGATTTATGGAAAGACAATTCGTGGATTTTGCATGATGATAACGCGCCGTCGCACCGAGCCATAATTATTAAGGAATACAAGACCAAAAACTCAATAAATACCATCGAATAACCGCCGTATTCACCTGACTTAGCTCCGTGCGACTTTTTTCTATTCCCAAGACTCAAATTGCCCCTACGTGGAACGCGTTTCGAGTCCATTGAAGCCATCAAAACAAATTCGCAACGAGAACTGAAGGCCATACCTTTGGCGGCGTATGAGCGGTGCATGGAAAAGTGGGTTCGCCGATATCATAGTTGTATTGTAAGCAATGGGGACTATTTTGAAGGAGACAAAATAAATATTGATGATTAAATTTAAATTTATGTGTTTTTTTTTACAATTCCGGGTACTTTTTATACAGAAGGTATGTCAATAATTCCTTCATGCAATCTTAAAATATGGCCGGAAAACCAAGCAGACAACAGACTTTTTCGAGTCATTTAGTGATCGAACTATGGCCCGCTTATGGCTCACGAATCACGTCGAGTGAAATAAAGGATAATAGGATATCTGAACGACTCGAAAAAGTCTGTTGTCTGCTTGGTTTTCCGGCCATATTTTTAGATTGCATGAAGGAATTATTGACGTATGTGCCTTTTTGGAAAGCTGATGAAACAGGGAAGTTTTTCCTCACATTTGTACACCAAGTTTATAATACTTTTTTCGAGTATTTCCCAATTGTTTTATCAAGATTTTATGGGGAAAACAGGTGCAGCCATTTATGACCCTGTATATCTCGGGTTATCTGAATTTTTAGTGAATACTTTTTCGCACGAAATGAGGACCATCTCCTCAGCTTTGAAAAAAATATTCATTGAATATTTAGAGTCGAGTAGTTTTCACAAAATTAATTATTTTCGATAACGAAGCAGAAAATTTCAAAAAAGTTGAAAAATCGCGATATCTTCGTAACCATAGATTTTCGGACCATGCATCACTCGAAGCAATTCACTGCAAATGACGTCTAGTATATCCCTTTTCAAGGTTCACGTCGAATTACCAAACACCCTGTATATTAGAAACATATTTATCAATTTTACAGGGTGTTTCTGAATTGATGCGAAAGATTTCAAAGGGTGATTCCTAGTTCGAAATAAAGGGCAGTTTGTTAGAACAAAGTCGCTATCGCTGTCTGTCCCTTAGTATGCAAATCTTCAAAACTACGCAACGGATTTTGAAACGCTTTTTTTTAAAGAAAAAGTGATTCAAGAGGAAGGTTGATATGTATGATACTTGGATAATATTGTGGAGAAACACTGATGAATTTACAGGTTTCTAATGTGATTTCGTAAATAAACACATTTTTTTGCGCTTAGGTATATTGTACCTACACGCTGACTGGACCGCACGAGATAAATCAAGTAATGTACTCGGTATTGTACACCTAAAAGAGGTCAAGAAAAAAGTCCGCGATGGTATGTGTATCTCTTTAGGATAATTCACAATAACCATTTTTTATCCTTCACATTTGACGCGTAAAAACGGCTTATGAAGGAAGTTATTTTAGGCAATACAGTATTAATCCTTATCCAATTAAGTACCTTAAGAGGGGCCTATTATACCGTTCTGACGTTCAGTTCAAAAGGCGATTCGGGATTTCTCACGATAGAGACCACCAATTTATATGGGGTTTTCACTATTATTCAATTTGAAGAGTTCTTCAAGTCGGAGAGTTCATAACTTTTTTCGTCGAGTGAAAAAAAATATTTTTTTTTCCTTTCTTAGTGACTTTATATGCATAATTCTAACTTTCCGACCTAGATTATTTTTTTATGAATTCCCACACAGAATTCAACAAAAAGGTTTTTTCCAATCGCTTAAAAACCGATTTCAGTAAAATTAAAATTAAACGTTCGTAAAGTGCTGCCACCTAATCGACGAACTTGGATATTTCCATCTTCTACTGATCGTTCCATCTATCTGGCAATACTGCACATTTTAGGATGCACTTTGGGGTTTTCGGTAAATACCAGAGGCAAATATTTATTGTTTTATTGTTAGGCGTCTGTTATCAGTGAAAAGTACCTCAAAGTGTGAAAAAATGTGTTATATTATTTCTGTTGGACCGGTAAGCCGAAAGCAAATTGGTTCGGTCTTTACGTTTTTAGTAAGATCTTGTGACGAAAGACGAGAGTCGTGACTTTTCACTTGATCTTTATATAATTTTTTTTATAACGTCATTTAAAAACTTATGTTCATCAACTTCTGTAAAATAATCTTGGTAATACAAATATATTTGTCTGATTTTGATTATATTCATTCATCTCAAAAATCCGAATCAATAAATTGGTGTTTCTAACAATTGAATTTGTTATGTGATGTTTATCCTTCATAGGTTTTTTTATATGGCTAGCTATGATGGGATCAGAAAATTCTCGAGATCTTCTAGAATTTCATACAATCCTTCCTCCTTCTTGAATTACCTTATTGTTTCAATTCCATACAATAATGATATATTTTCTGATCCATGATCTGAGTTCATGAAAAAACTCATCAAATTCAAAAAACTTTCCGAAATTGATATTATAGTCACTAACATAAAAAAAAGCTATTTCAAATGAATTACATATACCAAAAAATATATGACAATAATACAGGAATTAGTCTAACTTGAATATATAGGATGTCCCCAGTTCGAGTGCCTATTAGACGTTTCTGGAGAACTGGACATACATACATATTTGAAATCTGAGAATTGAGATTATCATATTGTTCGAAATTTTCTACTGAGCTACAATATTTTTGGAGTCTGTGCGCTCTTGGTTATACAACAAGTGAAAATAGATTTGTTAATTTTTTTTTTCCTGTGTTAAGTATTCAATTCTGAACAAGTACATTTCTGTTAAAACCATAGTTTTCAAAATATCGAGAGAAAACCGGAATAAAAGTAAAAAACTCAAATACTCGTAGTCAGTATAATGTTCATTTTTCTTATTCTCAACATCCTGAGCGTAAACAGTCCTCTTAACATCAAAGTAGAAGAATGTGGAAAAGCCATGCATCTTGTGAATTTCAGAAAAATCATCACAGAGTGGTTCAAATTTTCTGTCGATTTTCGATATTTTGTTCTCTGACGAAAAGTTTCATATACCTACCTATATTGATTGTAACTAATAATGTAAATAAGTATATGCAATTCCTCTGATACAGCATCTCATACAATAAACAAATTTGAATTCATAAAAAAAATTCAGTTTAGGTTTTGAGTCTCAATCACATTTTTTTTACTGTAGGTTCATATATGTGCATGATTTTACCCGAACCTAAATTACAACCAAAACAGAAATTCACAATAAATTCGTACAACCAAGAAGGAGTAATATATTCTAATTTTGTTCCTTCACATCTACCAAAACAGGTAACATTCCTGTCTGTTGTCCAGCTAAAATCAATATTATAGAACGCAACCTTGAAAGTGGGAATTCCCTCAGTTTTAAGGAATTGCCTATTATTTCTTTCCATCTGGTAGAACGTGAGGATCTCTGTCCTATGAATTTACAGTCATAGATTAAAGAATTATGTTTACAGTTTTGTCAGCAGTTTCGTAAATAATTCCACTTCATTCGTGAATATACGAGGGCATTCGACAACTTCCGCCCTCCCCTTGGTAAAGGCTGTACGTAACAGAAATCTCGCATGTGGAAGAAAAGGACGGTAAATACGAGGAATGTCTGAGATATCTTCGGACGTACTGAAAATCGACGATTTCTTAGGGGTGGTGAGGGGTGAGAAGTAGGTAGACTTTGACGTACGCTAAGAAAGCTGGGCACTATAAACCCCTCCCCCTTACAGCATGCAATTTAAATGAATATTTCCGAAGATTTTACAGATTTAGGATGCAGGGACATAGCGGTGCGGCGCCAGCAATACCGATCCTGATGTGGTACCGGAGAAGACGTATTAATTCCCCGAATTCCGCTGATACAGATTTACCATTCCAATTTAAACGCCTACAATTTCCGGTGAAGACATCTTTTGCAATGAACATTAATAAATCGCAGGGTCAAACTTTCAACGTTGCGGGCTTAGATTTGTGCGTTGAGTGTTTTTCTCATGGTCAGTTATATGCCGCTTTTTCAAGAGTAACTTCTAAACAAAATATGTTTGTATCATCTAATGACAAAACAGCTGTAAACGTTGTTTATAAGGACATTCCGTAGTAGGTATTTAGTATCAGCATTGCATCCGTGCGAAGCCGGGGCGAGTCGCTAGTATAATTATAAATGTTGAGTCAAAAGTCAAACGGTAGGTAGAGGTAGAGAAATGGTCCAATTAATTGGCTTCCAAGGTCATGCGACATAACTCCAATGGATTATTTTCTTTGGGGTTATGTCAAGTCATTGGTTTATGCTGCTAAACCAGCAACAATAGACGCTTTGAAAGCCAACATAACTCGTGAGATGTTGCTAAAATAAGGCCTAAATCACGCGAAAAAGTGGTCCAAAATTGGTATGGTCAAACGCGGTTCCTCAGAGCTGGTCCTGGTGGACATATGCCGCAAATTATTTTCAAAACATAAATGTCATGAAATAATCTTTCAAATAAACAAAAATCTAGCTTCAATCTTTATTTAAATGTTTTTTATTTCAATTTGAAGTTCTATCACTCTGAAAAAAAACACGTGATGTATAGGAATATAGGCATCAATATTCGAACGAATGGGAAGCTGATTTTTTCAATTGTTCACACAAAAGGTGAGGTTCTTTCATAAAACAACACAGTTGACATTGTTTTCCAGTATCCTTCGAAACCTGGACCAATAGAAGATAAAACTGATTATATCAATTTTGAGAATGAGAACGAATAACTCAGCTTCACTCAGTATCAAAGTCAAATGAACCGTCAGGATATCTGAAAACTCTATAATTGGATAAAATGAATTCCGCATGTTCTCCTTTTGTCGATATCGAAATTACTTTTGAACACTTCCCTAGAGAAACCTTCTAATAAATCAACTGAATTTATATTGAATGCGCTCAGGCTCCTTTGATTACGTAAATATTCCTGGATTTGAAGGGAAAACGGGAAAACAATAATTAATTATCTTCCAGAAGCCAATGTCTCTGCAACGTGACCCGTGATCACGTGTGTAAAAACGTGACAATCAGTAAATAAACAATAATGTGAACGATAGGACAATGTTTCAAATCCACGCCAAAGGGCTTGATTAGATTGATTTTCCGGAAATAAAACAAGAGCGAATTTCCATTCGATGAAGGAATTTATCAGTCGACTACAGTTCTAAGAAACTGAAAAGGTCATCGAAGCTATTTTCATGGAACACCATTTCTCACATAATGGGCTCTCCAGGAATTTGTTAGAAAAACATACACTTATAACACGTGGTCGAAATCTTGACGGTTATTCTTCAATTTAACATTTCTCGTTTTCACGAAACATTTCAATTTTTTCCATGGAATCTTTAATATATCAGTTATGCTTGTAGCTTCATCGAATTCGATCACATATTTGGAAATGATATTAAATTTTCTACAAGAAAAGAATTTCAGTGTGCCAAAAATATTTCTATTGCGGGTTTCGTGAGGAGATGAATATCACGATACTGAAGTGAACAAAATCAGTCATATTTTTCCTATGGGTTTTTCGTTGAAAAATTATTTATTATGGACATGTTTTCTTTTCAGCAAAAAATACCTCATTTAGTGTACTTTCGAATGACATATCAACTTTTTTGCTAACTGCTTGTTTTCTGCCATAATATCATGGCTAACAAGATAAAAACATATACGGATGAGAGTTTTCATCCACATCCTATGACCAAATTTTTTTTATGTAACATGAAAATTATTTATTTATGTTATTCTATTCTTATTCCAGCATAAAAAAAATCTGGTCATAGGAGGTGGATAAAAACTCTCATCCGTAATGATGTTTTTATATCAAGTACAGTACTAAAATAGTAATAGTCTGTTTTCTACATTTTCTTCATAAAATCTGTATAATTAAAAATTATTTCCTTCTTCTGAATTATTCTTATTTCATTGATAAATTCATGATTTCCATAAGAATTACTTCGATATTCAATCATAATGAGTTTCAAAATGGGGCAAGTTTAGGCTTGAAATTTTTCGACTTTTCGTTTTTATCTTGTTAGCCATGATATTATGGCAGAAAACAAGCAGTTAGCAAAAAAGTTGATATGTCATTCGAAAGTAGACTAAATGAGGGATTTTTTGCTTAAAAGAAAACATGGCCATGATGAATAATTTTTCAACGAAAAACCCATTGGAAAAATATGACTGATTTTGTTCACTTCAGTATCGTGATATTCATCTCCTCACCAAACCCGCAATAGAAATATTTTTGGCACACTGCAATTCTTTTCTTGTAGAAAATTTAATACCATTTCCAAATATGTGGTCGAATTCGATGAAGCTACAAGCATAACTGATATATTAAAGATTTCATGGAAAAAATTGAAATATTTCGTGAAAACGAGAAATGTTAAATTGAAGAATAACCGTCAAGATTTCGACCATGTGTTATAAGACATTTTTTGTTGCAAATCACTTGAATCACTGGAAGTATTCTTTCATCACTGTACTTGATATAAAAACATCAATACGGATGAGAGTTTTTATCCACTTCCTATGACCAGATTTTTTTATGCTGGAATAAGAATAGAATAACATAAATAAATAATTTTCATATTACATTAAAAAAAAATTGGTCATAGGATGTGGATGAAAACTCTCTGCCGTATTGATGTTTTTATATCAAGTACAGTGGTGATAGAATACTTCCACCTCAACGGAGTTAATCTTGAAATAGAGGGTGATGAAAAAAAAGGTAGTTTTTGGGTATTTTCTTGAGGATCGCAGTTTATTTCATGACTGAATCACCTGGTATTCTTTGAAGTACATGGTGATATGTTCTTAAAGAATCAAAGAAACATCCTAAATCAACACAAAAATACAGGGTGTCCACTTAACCTTCATTGTGGATAGTTTCTATAATAATGGATCACCCTGTATGAATTCTGGGTATTTCAGGTTTTTTCTATTTAACGACAACATATCTAGTGAAATAGTTCATTTTGCGATCGTTCTCGCTCTGGAACTGACATATTTTATACTTTCCAAATCGGGCATGCATTCAATTATGGATAACTCTGTAATCGTATAACGATTTTCGGTCATATTCCTCTATATGCTTGGTCCCTGGGGATGGAATGAAATGTTTCTCGAGAAAAATTGAAGTTCATTCGATTCTGTTTCGAGATAAGCGCGTTATTCTCAACTTCAACGTCATAGGATTGAGTTTGGGCCATGGACACTTTTGATCAGTAGGTCGAGTACTACATTATACCAAAATATTAGAACATTTGACGGAACGCCATTTGCCATAATAAAAGTCCGGGGTCCTTTTCACCATTTCCATAGTGAATTTTAATTATTTCAATGCGTTGTTGATGCATGTATCGTTCCATATTTATTAATGGTGATGCTTCTACTTGTCAAATGTCAAAAAATGACAGCTTCGAAAGTGACATCTACCGAAATAGGGGGCTATTCAAAATAGCACCTAGCACCTCTTGTTGGAAAACCCTTCACGTGAAAATGGTAGTCAATGCTGCTGTGGTTTGGAATTTCTCTTTGCTTGGATGGGCTGGGCTCTGGGTCTGGTTCTATTGTCGAAAGCTGTAGATAACAGAGATTGGGTTGCCACTGAATTTTGGGTCTTTTTCGGATACAGACGGTATTAATTTAGAGTGAATCGGAAATAGACAGTGCCAAGACTCATCGATTCATTTTGCCCATTCGAATGAGACGGAAGTAGAACGTAGATAGCCTAGTTGTTGTGAAATTTTTCGACGCCAGCAGTTTGCAAATATCAGTCGGTTACTTGAAGGCCGGCAAATTAAAAAATCAATGAGTATGAATACGCAGGCATGCACAAGGGCAATTTGGCGGATCTCAACGAGGCCTAAGGGAAGCATGTCTGGCTGATTTTGAACGAGCCAAGCGAAGACTTTAAGTGCCGGAACAAGTGGTTCATTCGAACAAGTGAATATCTCGAGTCTCTCCGAAAAATGTATATTGCCAGCGCATCTTTTTTCTGATTTCGAAGCTGGCAGTAACGTCTTGAGGTTGTCGCAGAAATGTTTTCGATAATTTTCGTACCAATTAGGTGATCTCGACCTCTTGGGTTGAGAAAAAAATGGTTTTTGGTCTGATTGAATGTATCGAATGGATGATTTTTCTAGGGCCGAAATGGCGAATTGAAATTATTTAAAGTGTACTTCAATTTGAACCTAATTTCAGGAATATTTGGTTGGGAAAGCCGTGAGCTGGTATTTTCCCCTCGGATATTTGAACTGTAAGGTGGAGAACCCTATTTCGAAAATAATATCTTCGGATTATCCTTCAGAGAATTATTCACTGTGTCCCATTTATGCCTCCAAGGGAAAAAAGTCATTTGCGTTGTTTCTACAAGATTGAGCGGACAATATGAGAAAAAAGACGAGACAACGTCTCGTTTCGTGCAAAATTTTTGAAATAATAATGACTATACCTAATATAATAATTGGACCGTTTAACAATATATAGGGCTTTCCAATAAGATGTGTTGTTTTTAAATTAAAAGAAAAATGCAATTTTTATAGATAAATGATCGGCTGTTCATTTAATTAATATAAAAGAAAGATGTTGGTTACACCATTTATAACTCGAGATCGGATGGACTGTTTGTTATGAAACTTCATATATGGATTCGTAGACGGTCTGGTTATTATAAAATACAATAAAACTTTGAAAAGATCGATGAAAATTTCACCCATACAGGAAATGCTTTTCCTTCTTTTGAGTAAGGTCACTAGGTGTCGCTACAGTTACACAGGCCCGGATCTACGATTTTTTCTGACCGGGGCAAAAATTCATGATGGCGCCCCCCTCCCCAAGGTTGGATATGAGAACTGAATGCTTTGAAAATGAAGATACAGTGTAATTTTTTCGAGTGTTTCATTAGAAGTATTCCAGGAAGGAATTTCGATACGACTTCAAGATTCTGTATTTTTGTTTTAGAGTACATGAACTTGAATTGTAAAATATTTTCAAGCGGAATCTAATTCCGGTTCTACCGGAAACGAACGTGAACTTCGTTATTTCGAATGCAACACCCTGTATATTTATACATACATGTTTGAATTCTTGGTTTAATTCTGCACTGATTCAATGTATGATATGTGCAACCACTTCGAGCGATTGTTGAGTTATTGTCAAATTTGTTGACAGAAAGAATGTCACAAATTAGTGTTCATATCTCCAAAATCCCTCATTGTAAGAAATTTTTTTCGCCACAGTGGAACAAGAGAAAGTACGCTGATACTGCTTCTTGTATAAATTATGAGGAAATATTATACAGGGTGTCTGAAACAGGGCTTCAAAGTGAGCCTCAATAAAAAGGAAATCTCATTTTTTTTCAAATGGTAACATATCATTTTGTAATTCCGATCGATTGCTCGTCAAAAACTAGTTAGAGTGTGCCAAAAATTTGAAATCTGTAATTTTGCCGTTCTCGAATAAAATTCGAATTTCACGACTAAAGCCAGGTCTCTTTGTCTAAAAATCAAATTTATTCAGATAATTTTTAAATAGGCTATGGCAATAGTAAGAATATGTCAGTTTTAAACTAAGATTTTTTGATCATCATTCATTATCTGCTTTGTTTATTCGTCACATTCGCCGCAAATAAAGAACAGACTTTTGATATATCATTCTAGTGTACCTTTTTATTATTGCTTGTTTTGCATAGTGCTCGATCAATAAAAATGAGTAAGAATGACAATTCCTAACATAGCCTACTTTGAAATAGACGAGCATACCACTGAATTTGACTGAGCAGCCAAACCTGGCTTCAGTCGTGAAATTCTGTCAAAATCAGTGGTATGCTAGTCTATTTCAAAGTAGGCTATATTAGGAATTGTCACTCTCAATCATTTTTATTGATCGAGCACTATGCAAAACAAGCAATAAAGAAAAGTTACACTAGATTGATATATCAAAAGTCTGTTCTTTTTGCGGCGAATGTAACAAATAAACAAAGCAGATAATGAATGATGACTAAATGAAAAAAACTTAGTTTAAAACTGACATATTCTTACTATTGACATAGCCTACTTGAAAATTATCTTGATAAACCGGATGTTTAGACAACATGGCTTTATTAAGTCGTGAAATTCGAACTACTGATTTTGAATACGTGAAATGTTCAGAACACTAGCTATTGACAAGCAATCGATCGGAATTACAAAATTATATGGTTCCCATGCATTTGAAAAAAATGAGATTTCATAGAGTTTAATTGAGGATCACTTTGAAACCCTGTTTCAGACACCCTGTATAATATTTCCTCATAATTCATACAAGAAGAAGTATCAGCGTACTTTCTTTTATTACACTGTTGCGAAAAATTTTAGCACTGGGGTATTAATTTTTTCCGAGAAAATCCAAAATAAAAGTTTTTCAACCTCTGGTTGATTTTGGCGCCCTCTTGAGCTGGCGCCCGGGGCAAGCGACCCGCTTGCCCCCCCCTAGATCCGGTCCTGCAGTTACAGTTACGCTACAGCTTAGATTGCGATGTAAACATATAGTGTGTAATTTGGTTTGCCTCCAACTCTGCGCTGTTGACCAAAACCAAAATCCATATCTCCAAAATGATTAGATTTCGTTGAGATATGAGAGAAAATTAGTTCTTACCACTTCAAGTGGCGCTATTCAGATAGTCTATGGCGCTATTCACACATTATGACTGATTGTTCTATACTATACTAAACTGGTTATTAGTTATTTTAACAGTTTTATTTATTCAAAACAAAATAAGGTAATCGCGAAGGTACTATATTTGATATTATCACCATTAGATGGCGATGTATAGAACTTATAGTACCATGAAAGGCTATTACCAGATCAAAAAGCGAATGAATATCACAGTGAATTTTAATCGAAATGTCAAGTAAATCGGATTTTGGCGATCGGTTTCAATCGTGAATTGTCCATTCTCATCTAGGTACTCCCATAATTTTTGAAATGTTCTCGAATTTATGTTTGGGAATTAATATGTTTGCCATAATTAGTAATTACATTTTTGTTTCTGTTCTGTGTGACTGCCCATATCCATGGAAACATGGAAATCTCGCTGCTCCACCAACTGAAATGTTTACCAATTATTTTAAGCTGAGCACCAAAAGGCTAAGATGTTTAAAATAATGGTGTGGGCACTAATTAGATTTTGATTAGCCAACATTGAGAATATTAGAAAAGTTTCGTTTTTTCCACTTCAGAAAGCGCTATTCACAAAATAAGTTCTAATTTTATTAGTTGGTTCAAATATTTGAATTCATTCTGGTGAACGTCAAGAAGTCAAGAAGGAAAATAAGAAAATGTCTTAGCGTATTTGTGAAGTGAAGTTGAAGTACTATAGACAAAGTATTTCAATTCAAATTTTCATCGTTGTATTGGCAGAGCTAAAGTGGTTTATACAGTGATCGAGTGATCAGAGGTAATTCATCATTAGAACTATTTCTCATCCATCCAATTCGATCGGGATTTATATTTGCATTCGTGTTGTCATTCATTACAAGATAGGTACTGCAATGACAGAACTGTGAAGCATTTAAAACAAAATGTTATATGTTCAACAATTGGATACCACTTAAATGAGGAGAATTTTTTCCGTGCGAATAACAATAGTACTAAAATTTTGTATATTTTGCTTAATTCATCGCCTGCTTGAAAAAATAGCAATGATTAGTTTATACAACGGTAGGTTTCACAAAGCGTTATCACCGGTGATCGGAGCTTGATCTAGCACCAAATAGATTTGACAGTTCAAAAATCAGAGAACCAAGGCGTTGATCTCCGATCACCAATGATTACGATTTGTGAAATTCACCGTATTTAGGCGAAACAAAGTTCGCCGGGACAGCTAGTTTCATTATAAAGAGGAAGGCCGTTAATAAAGGAAAACAACATGAGCCAAATGACCTCCACGATCACGACTACAGGACCATATCCTCGTCATGAAATTTTCCATAACCAAATCGCAAAGTGGCTGCCCTATATGTCCACGGTAGCCTCACGAATTCTACCTTTGAGGTCTTGAATCGACGCTGGGCTCTAGGCGTAGACCTTATCTTTCACTTGGCCCCAAAGTAAGAAGTCGCAAGGTGTTAAATCACAAGATCTCGGTGTGATCTCCTCTTCGAGTTATAACACGGCTCGGAAACTTTTCCCGTGAGAGATCAATGGTTTCGTTGCTTGTGTGGCACGTAGCGCCGTCTTGTTGAAAGTAAACCTTGTCCAGATCAATAACATCCAATTCAAGACAAGAAATTTCAACAAGAATTTTCCGCCGAATATCCCCGACAAATGCTCCATAATTTTATGAAGAATTTCTCAAGTTCGTTGCTGGCCCTCAGCTTTCGGCTGCTTCGGGCTGTTACCAAGAAATGAGCTTTCGATTGTCATAGAATTATCTCGTCTATTATCAATGTCCTAGGGATATTACTACTGGAAACAACTCAGCGTTTATGATTTTCTCGTCATACTAAGATACTCATGCGAAGGATTTCAGAGGTTGAAATATTTAAGATGATTTCCAAATTCCATGAATATCTTCAGTATCCACCTGGTCGATGTTGCAAAATGGTGAATGCGCCTAAGCAAAAGGAACGATTCATCCAAAAAGAGTAATTAAGGTGAAGTGGGGTAAATGTGATAATGGGGCAATTGTGATAACGCACTATACATATATTCAGATCAAAGGACCCCGCACTTTTTCTATGGCAAATGGCGTTCCGTCAAATTTTCTAAAATTTTGGTATAATGTAGTACTCGATCTACTGATCAAAAGTGTCCATTGCCCCAACTCAATCCTATGACTAGTTTTTGAGATACAGGGAGTTGAAGTTGAGAATTACCCACTTTTACTACGCCCGTATCTGGGAACAGAATCGAATGAACTTCAATTTTTCTCAAGAAACATTTCATTACATCCCCAAGGAGCAACCATATAGAGGAATATGACCGAAAATCGTTACGAATACAGGGTTATCCATAATTGAATGCATGCCCGATTTTGAAAGTATAAAATATGTCAGTTTCAGAGCGAGACCGTTCACAAAATGAACTATTACACTAGATATGTTGTTGTTACATCGAAAAAGTCTGAAATACCCAGAATTCATACTGGGTGATCCATTATTATAGAAACTATTCTCAAGGAGGGTAAAATGGACACCCTGTATTTATGGGTTGATTCAAGGTGCTTTTTTAATTTTTTTAGAACATATCATCATGGACTTCAAAGAATACAGGGTGATTCAGTCATGAAATGAACTTTGAATCCCACGAAAATACCCAAAAACCACCTTTTTTTTTCATCATCCTGTATTTCAAGATTAACTCCGACGAGGTGGGAGTTTTCTTTCACCACTGTACTTGATATAAAAACATCAATGCGGCTGAGAGTTTTTATCCACTTCCTATGACCAGATTTTTTGTTATGCTAGAATAAAATAAATAAATAATTTTCATATTACATAAAAAAAATCTGTTCATAGGAAGTGGATAAAAACTCTCGGCCGTATTGATGTTTTTATATCAAGTACAATGGTGAAAGAAAATTCCCACCTCATCGGAGTTAATCTTGAAATACAGGGTGATGAAAAAAAAGGTGGTTTTTGGGTATTTTCGAGAGGTTCAAAGTTCATTTCATGACCGAATCACCCTGTATTCTTTGAAGTCCATGATGATATGTTCCAAAAAAATCAAACAAACACCTTAAATCAACCCATAAATACAGGGTGTCCATTTAACCCTCCTTGAGAAAAGTTTCCATAATAATGGATCACTCAGTATAAATTCTGGGTATTTCAGACGTTTTTGATGTAACAACAATATATCTAGTGTAATAGTTCATTTTGTGAACGTTCTCGCTCTGAAACTGACATATTTTATACTTTCAAAATCGGGCATGCATTCAATTATGGATGACCCTGTATTCGTAACGATTTTCGGTCATATTCCTCTATATGGTTGCTCCCTGGGGATGTAGTGAAATGTTTCTTGAGAAAAATTTAAGTTCGTTCGATTCTGTTCCGAGATACGGGCGTAGTAAAAGTGGGTAACTCTCAACTTCAACGCCCTGTATCTCGAAAACTAGTCATAGGATTGAGTTGGGGCCATGGACACTTTTGATCAGTAGGTCGAGTACTACATTATACCAAAATTTTAGAAAACTTGACGGAACGCCATTTGCCATAGAAAAAGTGCGGGGTCCTTTATAAATACTGCTGGCATCTATCTAACACGTGTTCAAACCACCAAAACACTAGACCGAACGAAATTACCTGTCAGTATGGTCAGTATTTTGTAAAAAACAAAATATTCAAAAAAAAGTTTTTAATACATTCACCCAAGTCCTTTCCAAATAACTTAGTCATAGTGTTTGAATGATCTGTTCCTTGTTGCCTTTTCAAGACACATGCCATAATTGGATACAAATCTGTACAGCTCCATTTCATAAGAATATAAATATATAGGTAGCTAAAAATTATTAACACATTTACCCCAAATTCTGGGGCAATTGTGATATACCGACATCATTTTTTTTTAAATAACCCAACATTTCTCAGAAAAGATTTCAAAGAGTGACCATCATACAATCAATTGAGAACTATATTGTGATCATGCATGAATTTTTTTGAACGTTTAGCTTTATTTAAAGTGTTACTTATAATGCTTTGTTCATGAACTATTTAAATACTATATCACATTTACCCCACTTCACCTTATTCAATCAATAAGAAAATATTTCGCTTAGATTATCGCTATGATTATTGCTCATGTAAGTCCAGTGAAGGAAAGATTGATTTAAAAATTATGTAGCTTATTGAGTGATGGGGTGATCCCAAGGAATAACATACAAAAAGTCGCAAGTATTGTTTTTTGTCCATTAATGAACCTGCCCAACTCTATTCATGACTCACTTTCATTTTCATAAAGTATTCCGGTTGGACATGACATTCTGACACATTTCACCGTGTATTTAAAAATACTAGGTAATAGTCACGGATACTCAAACACCGGTCAGCGCCCTTTCACCCCACCACTTTTTGGCATCCATGTTGTGACGTAGAATTAGCCAACAGATACGGTGTTTACATTGTAGTGTGTACTGTTTTTGAAGTTTTCTTGGTTTTGTGGGTGAAAAACGGTACTTTTTGATATTATTTCAGTTCATTAATTAGAGTAGGACTCAGAAATGAAACATTTCCAATGAGTCTTGATTGAGAAAATACAAGAAAACTGGCTAGAACTATGTATAACCTTACCTTCCAAACGTAACTTTGGGATTTTTTCTTGGAAAAACTAAAAGGATTGCTGAATTTTCGTTTTCATTTTCTTAATCTGGGACCCAAACTTGGTGAGTACAAATTTTTTCACGTCTCCAACAAGGTTACTTTAGTTCTAAATGAATCGATTATTATTATTCTTATATTCTCATTCTAAATCTTCTCGTTTACAGATAATCTTCCATCTGCAGGAGAAATTGATTGGAAAATTAAATACGAACAGCTGCTAGAAAACAATAGTCAGCAACAGAAAGAAATTGAGATGCTAAGGCAGCTATTTCAATTTGTAAAATGTGTATGAAGCTAGCAGTGCCACTTTCGAGAAAATCAATAAAACCTATTGCATTAATTGTCGAATAATCGTCGAGAATTTGTCGTGAAAGAAAAAAATTTGTCGCGTCCTTAGTTTTTTTTCTACGGGGTGGCTTTGCTAACTTAACGTTAAGTTAGCAGAACCACTTTCTCAATATCTACCAAATATCAAAAAAATGGTTACAAATAATTGTCGAGTAATTGTCGTAGACCATATGAAGTAAAAAAAACACAAAAAATTCATTCCTTCCTGTTTATATTACGTCTTTTCCCCGCGCGTTAGAGATATTTCTGAAATTATCGCATTTTTGGCAACAGCACATTCGTAATTGACTTTCTTTTTCTATTGCATTAATTGTCGAATACCTGCCTCGAATTTGTCGTGAAAGAAAAAATTGTCGCGACCTTCGTTTTTTTTCTACTAGGTGGCTTTCCTAACTTTATATTAATTTAGCAAATAATGGTCGAATATCATCAGGATGATCATAAAAGATTGTCGAGTAATTTTCGTTGTTCAAATGAAGTAGAAAACACAAAAAATTCAATCTTTCTAGCAATTTCCACTCCATTTTCTCGCGATTTTTCTATATTGCTGAAAATGTCGCATTTTTGGCAACAGCGCATTCGTTTTTGACTTTTTTTCTATTGCATTAATTGTCGAATACCCGTCCCGAATTTGTCGTGAAAGAAAAAAAATTGTCGCGTCCTTAATTTTTTTTCTACGGGGTGGCTTTGCTAACTTAACGTTAAGTTAGCAGAACCACTTTCTTAATATCTACCAAATATCATAAAAATGGTTATAAATAATTGTCGAGTAATTGTCGAAGTCCATATGAAGTAAAAAAACACAAAAAATCCATTCCTTCTCGTTTATTTTATGTCTTTTTCCCGCGCGTTTGAGATATTTCTGGAATTATCGCATTTTTGGCAACAGCGCATTCGATATTTACTTTTTTTCTATTGCATTAATTGTCGAATACCTGCCTCGAATTTGTTGTGAAAGAAAATAAATTGTCGCGACCTTGGTTTTCTTCTACTAGGTGGCTTTCCTAACTTTATATTAATTTAGCAAATAGTGGTCGAATATCATCAGGATGATCATGAAAGATTGTCGAGTAATTGTCGATGTCCATATGAAGTAAAAAAAACACAAAAAATCCATTCTTTCTTGTTTATTTTACGTCTTCTTCCCGCGAGTTCGAGATATCTCTAGAATTATCGCATTTTTGGCAACAGCTCGCTTGTTATTGGCTATTTTACTATTTTTGTTGCATTAATTGTCGAATACCTGTCCGGAATTTGTCGTGAAAGAAGAATAATCTCTCGTGGAGGTATTTTCAGAACGACAATCGCAATTCGCTCTAGGAGTAAGAAATATAGGGAAATCGCGAGAAAATGGAGTGGAAATTGCTAGAAAGATTAAATTTTTTGTGTTTTTCACCTGATTTGAACATCGGCAATTACTCGACAATCTTTTATGACCATCCTGATCCTGATATTCGACCACTATTTGCTAAATTAATATAAAGTTAGCAAAGCCACCTAGTAGAAAAAAAACTAAGGTCGCGACAATTTTTTTTCTTTCACGACAAATTCGAGGCAGGTGTACGACAATTAATGCAATAGAAATAAAGTCAATTACGAATGCGCTGTTGCCAAAAATGCGATAATTCCAGAAATATCTCAAACGCGCAGGAAAAAGACGTAAAATAAACAGGAAGGAATGGATTTTTTGTGTATTTTTTACTTCATATGGACTTCGACAATTACTCGACAATTATTTATAACCATTTTCATGATATTTGGTAGATATTGAGAAAGTGGTTCTGCTAACTTAACGTAAAGTTAGCAAAGCCACCCCGTAGAAAAAAAATTAAGGACGCGACAATTTTTTTTCTTTCACGACAAATTCGGGACAGGTATTCGACAATTAATGCAAAAGAAAAAAAGTCAAAAACGAATGCGCTGTTGCCAAAAATGCGACATTTTCAGAAATATCTCAAACGCGCGGGAAAAAGACGTAAAATAAACAAGAAGGAATGGATTTTTCGTGTTTTTTTACTTCATATGGACTACGACAATTACTCGACAATTATTTGTAACCATTTTTTTGATATTTGGTAGATATTGAGAAAGTGGTTCTGCTAACTTAACGTTAAGTTAGCAAAGCCACCCCGTAGAAAAAAAACTAAGGACGCGACAATTTTTTTTCTTTCACGACAAATTCTCGACAATTATTCGACAATTAATGCAATAGGTTTTATTGATTTTCTCGAAAGTGGCACTGCTAACTTCATACACATATTTGTAAAACTTGAGACGAGCAGACAGCTCGAACAAATATCAAACAATATCTCATACACATGCTATATTTATGATCGATGTTGAAAATTTAATGCTCATTTAAAAAAACATTTTTACATATTTGTTTTTTATTTAAGATAAAATTTACCAAACCAGCACTTAATAACCAAGTTGTCATATTTTCAATTCGAATATACCTTTTTTTAAGTTTCTATGTTGAAGCAGATTTCATATGAATTTGAAGAAATTTCTAGTGGTGAGACATAAAATGTACCATCTTTCAACATAAAATATTGCTGGTATTTATTTGCTCGTTGAGAGTACCTATAGCCCTTCCGAAGAACTAATTTTCTTAATGAATGCAAACTACTTTTAGCAGAATTTCGTTCTTGAATCAATGAATTTAGATTTACAATATCAGGTTTGGAATTTTCTGTTATTCTATTTGCTTGGATTAGAGTACCTTAGTACCTACCTAGCTCATTCATGGACCTAATTTTCTTAATAAATGCAAACTACTTTTACCAATATTTTGTTCTTGAATCAATGAATTTAGATTTACAATATTGGAATTGGAGCACCCTTTCTACGACCGAAAAATCATATATTTTTTCCGTGTTGTATAAGGCGAGAAGGGGGCAAAATAAGGTAGAATTTAATAAAAATATAGCTGCAGCAGATATATTTTCATATTAATTCGTTTTTTAGGTCAATAAGGTTTATTTTACAAACAAAATTATACTAGAAAAATCATTCATACGCGATTATTAGCGATAAAAGCAATTCATCCCATTCAAAAGTTTAAATCGTTGGCTAATTTGACGTCATCACATGTTTGCGAGAATGGAGGGGATGAAAGGGCGCTGACCGGTGTTTGAGTATCCGTGGGTAATAGTAATTTTCCTGTCAGATAACTACGCAACGTTGTCTATATAGAGGTAGTAGTTATTACGTATTTATGAAAATGTTTATTTACTTTGGGAAAAGAATGAATTGGAGAAAATATAGTATGTGAATCCAATAATTCCAAAGACCTGGCGAATGTTGAATAAACTTTTTTCTCTTTTAATACTTGATATATTTCACTTATATAAACATGCTTGGAGGATTCAGTTATGCTATTTTCTTGTACGGAAATCAAGAATCGAATGATGGAGATTTTACTGAAAAATAATGGACAAAGTAGTCTGGTAAGGCGAGTTTATACAGCAACTAAAAAAAATAAGAACTGAAATAAAATAAAATAAGAATGTTCACTTGATGCATTTCAATGACAGCGTTTATACAGGAAATAAGCTAAAATAAGGAATAATAATAAGAGATGGTCAACTATTATCTTTTTCGCTTATTTTATTTGGAAAATGATAGTGCGCATGATCCAAATCCACTCCCCAATCTTTTCCGTATTGACACTTTTGACAAGTTCTAGTTTTCTAATCTAAAATTTAATGAATATTTTTTTAAATCATCGTTGATAATATATTTAATATGGATGACCAGGAAATCATGATGGAAGCGATGTTGTTATTGATGACAAGTACTGCGATTATCGCCTTGAAAAAAACTCGATCAAAATGCCATCATCCATTTAACTAATGATATTTCCTATAGTGATTCTAATGGGAAATTAAATTTTGAAAAATATAAATGAAATGACAACTAATCATTGTCAAAAAATCTGCGATTTGATTGGTTCATCCTTATTTCTTATTTTATTCTAGTGATCTCTATAAACCTATGTTTTCTGCTCTTATTTCTTATCTTATTTTATTTTAGTTCTTATTTTATTTTAGTTGCTGTATAAACTCGCCTCTACTTTGTGATAGTTCATTCGATGAAAGAATAAAAGTACTTGAATAACCGACAGAAAAACTTCTAAACGAACAGAAAGATCTATGGAATTCCCCTCTTTTCGAAATTCTCAAGAAATAAGCTTACAGAAGACATTTAAATCCTTTTTTGCACCACTTGAAATACTCCAGTATGAAAATGTAGTACGTACTACTACAAAACCTGTGTCACAGTTAAACCTTAAAAGAACTCCATTTACAAAGTTCTTGGGAATATATGTTGATGATGTTATCTTTGGGTGTAATGACAATATATCTGGACATGGGCGTCCTCAGCTTTTGACCAGGGGGGGGACAATAAAAAATCAGAATAGATTATAATGAACTGGAGTTAGTGTAGAATGAAATAAAATTCATTTTGTTTCATCAGCTCACAGGACTATACAGGGTGTTCCTAAATAGGTGTATCAACTGTAGATTTCTCATGATAACACAAATTCCAGAGATATTATCAAAAAATGAAAAAATATAAATTTTGGACACTGTATCTGTGAAATGAAGACCTGGAGGAAAAAATGGAAGAAAACAAATGTTATTTTTTCAAAAGAAATCTACAGCTGACCGTTGATACACGAATTTAGGAACACCTTGCATAATTCATATCAAAATAAAACCGAATAAAAATTTCAAACTAACCAAAACACTTCCTTGGATTCTTCAAAACTCTGATGTTGAAGTAAGTCGACTCTCATCCATCGTACTCCTAAGAGTCGGTTTTATAAAAGTCGAACCGACAGTTGAACCGTGCGCCAACAACCAGATTATGTATTTTTAGTGAGGAATTTGGTTGTTGACGCAACGGTTGAACCCTCGGTTGCCCTTTATAAAACCGGCCCTAAGCCAGGTTTTGAACCTACGAAGGCTGCAGAATGACTGCTCCACAGTGCAAGTAGTGCACGGTAAAGCGATCAAAAATTTTCAAACTTTTTCCGTGTCGGTGAAAAATTCCCCTGTTTCTCTCAAAACATCAATAATTGTCAGCTCTTTGAAATTACCTCCAGGTTTCTGCTGCCAGGTCCTTTGCCACAATTCTACTTCATTTTTGATGCCGCTCAGATTCTAAAATTGGCAGAAGGTATCGCAAGCATCAGTGATACTTTGCACGCTGTGTCTAGAATCCCGGTACCGGTAATACATTTTTTACCGGTAGTTTTAATGACGTCACCTACATGACGCAGTGGGTACCGGGATTTAGGTAAATCCCGGTATTTTCATTTTGTATTTTATGATTATGTTGAAAATTCAAAATGAACTAAATTTTTATGGCAGTCAATTTTGAATTTATTTATTTATTTATTTCATGCCAATACGTGTAACTGAGTGTTTTGAAATAATATTTTTGTTACTCTGAAAATTTAAAATTATGTTAATTTATGTGGCAGTTATAATGATTCAGATCAAAAGCCAATACTTAATTCCGTGTTTTGATTTTATGGTTATTTTGAAGATTAAAAATTATGTCAATTTATATGGCAGTTTAGTGAGATCGAATTTATTAATTTATTTCAAGCCAATACGTAACTATACAGCTTAGGATGTAACCTCAATGAAATCAGTATTTCAATCTTCTTTTATGAGTTTTGTAACATATTGGGTATTTTACACAAACAAGCATAAGTACGTTCCATTTTTTATTTATAATTTTGCATTCGGAACAATACCACATTTTGGATATTTTACACAAACTGGCACATTTTATATGCCTTTGTAACAAACGTAAAGAACAAACAACAGTTTTGTGCCCTTAATAATTTCGTTTTGACAAACTGCGCAAGGGATGGGATGATCATGTTTTAATTTGATCCGTTCCATAAGGAGCTTCTAGGCTTCTTCTGTGGAGGATGGCGGACAATCCATGATGGCGGAATAGTTATTTTGTATGCACGTCTGCAATATGGGTATCAAATGAAAGGGCTTGTTGAGAGTAACCCTAAAAATAATGTGACGTCATTCTAAATCTGATATGGCGAAACATCCAAGATGGCGGAATAGTTACTTTTATGCACGTCTGCAATATGAGTATCAAATGAAAGGGCATGCTGAGAATATTTAGAAATAACTAAAAAGTGAAAAATTAATTAAAAGCAAAAAAACCTTATTAAACACTTATTTAAAAATGCCCCAAAGAGAAGAAAAATAAAAGTTTCCTCTAAAATTTCAACTATCAACTTATAACCTCATTATACACAATTTATATGATCATAAAAGCTTGTCGCGTGATTTACTTTTGTAAATAAACTAGTGCCTATTCAATTGAGTATCTCAATGTGCTAGATGATTTTTTTTATATCAGTTCAATTTAATACTAATAGGAACATACTTACACAGACCTCGCGACAAGCTTTTATGATCATATAAATTATGTATAATGAAGTTATAAGTTGACATTAGGTCTTTGAAATTTTAAAGGAAAATTTTATTTTCTCTTTTTAGAGCATTTAAATGAAAGCTTTCTTTAAAAAGGTTTTTTTTGCTTGTAATTCATTGTTCAACTGGAAGCAATTAATCGGGCGTCCCCTTTCCAGTATGCACACACATGCATACATGCACACACAAAGTCTCCTTAACTTCTTTGAAAATAAACTTTCGAAGGTTTGTTCAACAATGAAAATCATTTTTGAGCGTAAATTCAAGCAAACACTTTCACGCATCAACATAACAACTGAAAACGTTAAGGTTAGGTTATGTTCCACTTTGAGACCGCCAACGACTAAATTTTTTACCGGGATTCTCTTTAGTGCGTTCCACTTGGCGATCACAACGATCAAAACGCTCCTTTGGCCGTTCCACATGGCGACTACGGTCGTTGTGGACGCGGCGAATACGTCACTCATGACGTCATTGTTTTCGCCCACGCCAAGCTCACAACGACCCATCCCAAGACTTGGGTCTTTGCGGTCGTTCGAGGAGTGGGGATGATAATTTGGTCACTGCCTGCTAAAGACTGATGTAGTAGGCCAATGCCAATCTAGCCCGTTCCACTTGAATGTTTGATTGCAACGATCGCGAGCATGTGGAATGGTATAAACAGCGGTCGTGAGCGTGAGCATTGTGAGCGCCAAGTGGAACGCACTACTTGTATCCCGGTACTTAGTGCCTCATATGGGTGACGTCATCAGAACTACCGGTAAAAAAAGTGTTACCGGTACCGGGATTCTAGACACAGCGTACTTTGTAACGAATTGTTTTGCATCAGAGCAGGCTGTAGTCTGCTTAATGTATACGCCGGCGTTGATAGATAAATTAAGATTCTCCATGAAAACGTTCTATCATGCAGTATTCGAGTCAAAAGCAAGATATGGAATTATATTTTATGGACATACCTACATACTTAGAAATCAATTCAAATATTCATTTTCCAGAGAGTAGAAATTAGCATTGGAAACGTCTCTGAGACTTGTTTGACATTGCCGATATTTCACGAGTGCCAATTTGCCTCAGTTTTGAGTGAAAAAACTTGATAAACCTAAATCTTCGCCAACTACTTTATAAAAGTGAATGCAGTTTACCTAGATTCTTCATGTTCGGAATGGTTCAGAGAATGGCAGAAGGGCATAACATCGTTTTCTGTGATGAATCTCGATTCTGAGACTAAGAATTAGTTAAGTCCTGAGGACGAAATGTACTTTCAAATTCAGTCAAATAGAAAGTCATGAATGAGACTTCTATAGTTCACGGTTAGTAATTCTACTTTTTAATTCGACTGGATCCAAATCAAATTGCCAAAAAAAGGTTAGAAAAATGAGCTTGTGAAATAATGGGAATTAAAACGAATTTTTCACGTTTCCACCTTCTACTTCCATATCCACACCGGATTATTAACAGTGTTTTATGTTTCATGAATAAATACTTTGTATTCGGCTGTGCTTTTATCGTGAATTTTACTAGTCGTGAATTAACGAAGTTTCAGAAAGCGTCCAACATCAATGAGCGACTTTACTTTCGGTTCAGTGCGGTTTTATGAATTCCCCCAAGCTGCCGTCCGTCTGAAATAATTCTCATAAAAACCTCATTTCGTACAAATTTGCAAATCCATTTGATCCGGAATACAGGAATGACAAAAAATTCTCTAATTCTATTGAGTATCAGACTCCATATTCCAAATTTATTCCGAGAAAAAGTACGTGGCTGTTTTTCCAATGGCATGGAGGTCTTCTAACAGTGAGAAAACTCTCATAAGTAATAATCACAAAAAAATGATAATTTCAGAAAAAAAGTGAAATCCCACTAAAAACCTTCCATGTGAAGAACGTTGCCAAGACTCAGAAGATCCTGTAAAAATTAATATTGGAAATATAAAATTTCCCAAGCGAATGTACAAGAATAATATCGAAACAAACGAGGCTTATTATGGTCAAGTGGCTTTATAGTGCCCATCCACAGGGGACACCGAATCGGAAACATTGTATCCCGATCTGCAATAAATCATGGCCAATAAAATGTGCCGCTTGGATTTTGAGGTAGACGGATTATGTTGCTAGAATTTGCCAGCGATGCCACTCATAGGCCTTATTTTTAAGATATCTGTTGGAATATCCTGTGCTTTTTACTTTCCACAGGCAGGTTTTCTGCCTGTACAATTCTATGAATCCTGTTGAAAATTCTTTCATTTTAAGCAAAGTTGCTTCTGAATTTCAACTAGAAGATGTTCTGGAATCGACTGCCCAGTGCTGCCACACCCGTAACTTAAAAATGAGCTGAAAAAATTTGTAAGGTAAAATTATGAAAGAAACCAATAACGGGAAGTCAAACATACCTTTTAAATTGAATAAAAATGTCACACACCACAATGAATTTCCACAGAAAATGAGGAAGCTATCAGTAAGGAGGCTGGAGAAAGACTGAGTATAAAATGAATAGATAATTCTTAGCGGAAATCACAGATGCAAACACAACTAAATCTTGATTACCCAAATTCGACCGTCTTCTCATAATAATAAGAGTGAAAATAGAGTACCTACCTGTACAAGCACCACCAGTCTAGGTACAAAGGGTGCGAATTGTAAACAGATGTTTTTTTATGACATCTAATGCCAGCATAACCAATTTTGCAAAACTGATAAGAATTCAACTACCTGGTGCAATAATATTCAACAAGATCGGAGATGCCGTTGAAACTTTCTGAATTCCCTAATTCTACGGAAATTTTCGTAGACGTGACTGACACAACTGCAAAAATTCCGATGTTCTTCATGGGAACTGATAGCATCTGCAATGGCACGCGCCGGATTTTATGGCCCTTTATTATCTTTGCCGCTTGTGTCCGGTTCGGTTGCCTCGTGAGTGGAGACCATTAGTTCTTGAATGGGTGTAGACCAAGATGTGGTGGATGCACAAAGTCCGAATAGACACATCTGGATCTTCATCACCACTATTACTTACACCAGCGACATTTTCTTCTGTATGTACAGTTCTTTGTCTTGTTGTTGTTGCATCGAATAGAGAAAATGTTGCCCGAAATCTATCGATAGTTCGGCGTAAAAGCTACTCTGATGGACGACCATAAATTTCACGAAGTGCTCTATAAGTTTGGCGAATAAAACACTGATTTTGAAAATAAATTTCAACAATTTGTAAACGTTGTTGCGACGTGAGTGTTTCCATGATAATTTGTCAATGCTTACTGAACTGAAATGTCGAAACAACATGGCTCCTACCTACTGTCAAATCATAGTTATCCCTATCGAAAACTTTATCACTCTGAAAAAAACACCCGATACATAAAAACAGTGCATTTCTGAAATATACTTCGAAATATCTGAAATCATTCCAGCAGTAGGTATTCGCTTGGCTGGATTATTCGACTTGTATAGATGAAGAAGATTTTAAAAAATTCCAGGAGATATCTGGGTTTCATATTGCATTTTATTACTTCAACCATTAACACCATATCGAGAAAAGGTTGTGAATGTCTCAAAGAAAATATTTAATGTCAACATTGTTCATTAGTTACCCAAACAACGTTTCCAATAGAAGAATTCGACGATTCCATAACTACCTTGAAATGTCTCTATTCTTCTCCTCAAAATCCATAAGAGACGTGACCAAATAAGTCTGCGGAGCGAATGCAAATAGGATTTCTAGTTTGAACGTACTCTGCCTAGGAATGTAGTGGACCATTTCTCTAGCTGAGAGAATCATCGAAAATGATCCAGGAAAAAATTTTTAAACATCTTTTTTAATATAACAATAACAAACCTCAATTTCCACAAAATTAATATGCGAACTCATTCTACATAGAGGTAAACAACGTCTTAAATATACAAACACTGAACGTGGTGAAAGGGAAAGAGACATAGTGAAATGGTGGTATGTTATAGTGGAATCTGCCCCTGGAATTCCCAAACTATCCGAATATATTTAACAATATATTTACATCTGCTTGCTAATTCATATGGTGTTTTCCACGCGAAATTAGGGCGCAAACGGGCGTGAAGGGGGTTCGACGCGAAATAAGGGCGCCAACAGGGGAGTTATATTATTATTAACCTTGCAGTTCAGCCAGGGACATATATTATAAGGAGATAGTGCTGATTATTCCACTCTTTACATTTTTAGTGAGGGAGTTTCTGTAGCAACGATCGTTTCATCCCGAAAAAATTTTCAAGTCGGCAAAACCA
Source organism: Adalia decempunctata (assembly GCA_951802165.1). Lineage (NCBI taxonomy): Eukaryota > Metazoa > Arthropoda > Insecta > Coleoptera > Coccinellidae > Adalia > Adalia decempunctata. The sequence continues at coordinate 21,259,161 of OX637696.1, read as the reverse complement.
ATACCTTACTAGAACACAAGGCCATGAAACAGAATGACAGCGGAAGGGGGGTGAAGTGTGTGAGTAGTCCATTGTTTGTTTATGTTTTGGCCGGTATTTTGAGTGTTTTTCGTTGTTTAATAGTTGTAATTTCATTTATTTTGTTGTTACATCAGTCCATAACAGGTAAGGCACTTATATTTGTCCACTAATTTATTTGTTTCAACTGATAATACCTCCAGTTCATAAAAGTTTCCCATTTCATCTTCGAGGTTATGTTAATTTGATTTTAATTTTTTCTTCAAGACTTTTGCTATTTTTAAGTTCGTTTCTAAGCTAATCTCCCAATTTCTTCCAGCTGAAATCATGCCTTTTCATTGCTCTGTTCCCAAATGCAGGGGCAATTATGCAGGTGAGCCAAAAGTTGCAGTCTTTGGGTTTTCAAAAAACGAGCAACTCAAGAAAATTTGATTGAACGCAATTAGAAGGAAAGATTTCGTTCTCAGTAACAGCAGTAAGGTATGAATTATTGCAAATTTAACTGTTTTGCCTCACACTGTAAGAATTTACTTATTTCTAGGTTGCGAACTACATTTCCAAACAGAATGTATTGAAAGATCTACCAGTTGTGTACATGAAGTCACAGGTCAAAAAGTCGAAATCCCATTAAAGTTTCCCAGGTACAGAATGTTTGAGACGCCAAAAGCTGAAAAGAATTCCTGTCCCAACAAAAAACCTTCATACAGTTTCCCATGAGAACACCACGGGGAAAGAAAGACTGAATTAATAATGATCCTTTTCAATCAAAATAATGTTAATATTTGCAAAATTTTCAGTTGCAATATGACCAAGAGTAAGATTTGAGTATTCTAGTTAAGTCAAACGATAATATTAAAATTTCAGGAAACGATACACATGCCCGATGAATTGTTAGCTGCTGAAGCTGTATATGCTATAGCAGAAGTAAAGTACGAGGATGTTTCCATACAGGTCAATATTTCATCAATAAGGACAATTCGTGACCATATCACACTAAGTGAAAACCCAAAAGTTTGACAGGGTTGAATTCATTCGAAATGCCGAAAACTATCTAAATGTTAGTATAATGTTAATAAAGGTTTCCATGAAGCAGAATATTGGAATTTTATTTATAACTATCAATTCAAATATCCCTGCAGATTTTTTCTGATTAAAAGCAAAAAATGTATAATTTATTCATTAAACAATTTACAGCTGACCTCAAAACAGTTCCTGTGAACTGGTGACAAGGCCTACAAGTACAATAGGTACATCGGTCAGCTAACTACAAACTCCAAAAAAAGAAACACATCACAGCTGCCACAGCGCACACTTTCATACAGTCTCTAATTATCACATAAATTGAACAGTCTCTAATTATCACATAAATCAATTTCAGAAATTCCACAACAAGTCTACTGAATTTGCTCCTCTGTAACACATTGTGTCTTCCTTGTTCTTCTAAGCGGTCTTCTTATTAGTTCCCGTGATCTAGTTCTGTGTTCATGAGTTTCCCTTCCATAGTGAACTGCTTGCGTTCTCTTAAAATATCCATTTATGATACCATGTACCAGTTTAGCATCTTCCAAATAGTGAATTTCATTGATGTCCATTGTCCGAGTTTCTCTATAGATCAAATCTGAGCTTGTGAGTCTGCTATATCCAAAGATGGTCTTTAGGACTTTGTTCTGTACAACTTGCAAGGGTTTTATATATGTATCGGCTCCATTACCCCAACATGGGTTCCAAGGTATTTGTATTCATTAACTTGTTTTATAGCTATATTGTCAATTTGTATACTAATATTGTTATCAACATAACATCTAACAGAAATGCTTAGGTTTGTGGAACGGGACCAATATCATTATTTGAAATGGGACCTTACAGCTTCATTTGGCCTTCTGGTAACTGTGACTACATGAATCTTGTTTGTTTACTTGGGTTAAAAATATGTATTTCATTTCACTTTTCAATCATTTTTAGAATATTTAAATAGTTGATATTAGCACCAGCTTCATAGGACCAACTAGAAGCTGACATTGTTGCAAATTCCTTATCAATTATTATTTTTCCACTAATTCTTGCTGAGAAGGCTGAAGTTTCTGAACATATTTCCAATACTGGAAGCATCACTTTTCCTCAAACTTCTACACACAATAATATGACCAGCATGTAAGCTTCTTCTAAAATGTTTTTCTTTTGATAATGGATGATTGTTCATGTATTTCAATGAAGGAATGACCTCACCTTCATGCTATGTTTTGGAGACCTAAATTTGCTCCTAAATATCGAAAATACTCAGATATACTGAGAAAAAGCACTGTTTTTACGAAACACTTGTGTTTACAACGATCCTATCTAATCAGAAAAACATTATTTTTCGTTTATGTTAGAAAAAAGGAAATATAAATCGATCAACATATTTTTGACATTTCCACTAATGGACTACCTATGATGACGTCACCAATGTTGTTTCATGGCCTTGTGTTCTAGTAAGGTAGTGGCAAAACCAACATGTTGGTTTTTCAGCGACAAAATTTTTGACGTTTCTCGAATTCATAGATAGCTTCGGAAATGAATATCATAGAGAGAACAAACAACGTTTAGTGGTTTAGTTAATCTATGATGAATTCTAATTTGCCAAATAGCGCAATACACGTCAATTGTGAACATATTACCCTATTTTCTCGTGGAATACTCAAGCCGAATTCCACTCGAGATGAAATTTAAGCAGGTAAAATTTCTCTCTTGTAATATTCAAGTTTGTTGCTTTTCGGAAATTTCGCGAATGACATTTGTATCAAAATCACGAGCCGTCAGGCGAGCAACAAACTTTCATATCAATCGAGAAATTTTGCCGGCAAAATTCCATCTCTAGTGGTATTACGTATGATAATAAGAGGATAATTCGTTATTTTGAAAATTAATAGAAGTGATTCACGAAGAGCGAAAGCGTCAAGTGGCGGAATTGTGACATCGAACACAGAAATACTATTGTTTCTTGTGTTTTCTATTAATAAATCATTTTATTGCTTCCTTAGATTCCTCCATTCTCAGTAGGCTGCTTATGTAAAGAGTTCTCCAATAAAAGGTGTTATTTGGACTAGCCCACTATTTCGGTAGATGTCATTTCTGAAGCTGTCGTTTTTAGTCATTTGACAAGTAGAATCTACGCCATTAATAACAATGGAACGATACACGCTTCCGCAACGCATTGAAATCATTAAAATTCACTATAAAAATGGTGAAAATTTGGCAGAGACGGTTGGTGAAACTCGAACATTTATGGGTCGTCGTGAAGCACCTTGTCGAACCGCAATACAGAAATTGGTGGAAAAAATTGTGCTGTTGGGACAAGTTAGTGATGAATAAAACCCGTGCACATCGCTCAAGAACAGACGAGAATATTGCTGCTGTAGCCGAAAGTGTTGAAGAAAACCCAGGTTTGTCCATTCCTCGTCTTAAGGCTTATGAAGTTCAGTTAACACAAGAACTCAAGCCGACCGATCATCAACAACGTCGTGTCTTCGTCGTAGCTTCGTCAAGAAGCAGAATTGTCGCATCTGGGGCTCGGAAAACCCAAGAGTTATTGTTGAAAATCCTCTCTATCCTTAACTTGTGACTGTTTGATGCGGTTTATGCTCCGGTGGGGTCCTTGGACCTTACTTTTACGAGAATGAGGCTGGAGTAACACGCCACGATATTTCAAGCTGAAACACATGCCATTAGGACATGCATACAGAAGAACCTGGAAAGTGGCTACCAAAGAAAACACATCCACATTCTCTCTGACAGCCAGAGCGCCATCAAAGCTCTCAACTCGACACAGATAAAGTCTAGACTCGTTTGGGAATGCCTCCAGGACCTTCTGGAGCTGGCTAAACACAACAAGGTCACTCTGATGTGGGTGCCAGGTCACAAGGGAATAGCGGGCAACGAAAAAGCAGACCAGTTAGCAAGACAAGCATCTGAAACGCTATTCACAGGGCCAGAACCTGTGCTTGGAATCAGCAAAAACCGATGCAGAACCCTGATTGAGGAGTGGATAAAACAAAGACACCGACAACACTGGGAACAGAGCGACGGGCAAACACACAGCAAAGCCATGGTAGGACGCACAAGCCAAACCTTGACAGCTGACTTTTTGAATCTAAACAGAACAAAGGCACGTAAAATAGTAGGTCTACTGACGGGACACTGCGGCCTTAGAAAACATCTGAACACCATAGGAAAACTTGGAGAACCCGTGGATTGCAGACTCTGCGGTGAAGAGGAAGAAACAGCCTCTCACATAATTTTTGAATACGACGCCATAGGAAGAAGGCGCCACAGAATCTTCGGAGAAATCAATCCGGAAACGGGAATGAATCCGAAAAACCTCATAAACAGGCTACTGAACCTGATAAAGGACACAAACCTATTCTCGTGAGGAACCACTGACGAAAGAGTGATACAATAGACCCAAGTTGGTCGCAGTGTCACTCTGTCACAGGGAGGCCAAGCGCTAACCCGGTCTCTTGTTCGTCAGCTTATCAATAAATCTATCAATCAACAGTTACGGTGAATAGATTACGCTATTGAGAGATAGAGGTGATCACAATTGGCTACCGATATCTTGTGATTTAACACCTGCGACTTCTTTCTTTGGGACCATGTGAAAGAGAAGATCTACGCCCAGAGCCCAGCGTCGATTCAAGACCTAGAAGATGGAATTCGTGAGGCTATCGAGGGCATAGGGCAGCTTCTTTGCGATTTGGTTATGGAAAATTTCATGAAAAGGATATGGTCCTGTAGTCGTGGTCGTGGTGGTCATTTGGCTGATGTAATTTTACACATCCGATCATTTATCTAAATTGATGGAATTTTTCTTTGAATGTCAAAATCACACATCTTATTGGAAAACCCTTTATAAAATAAATATTATGGGCCCTAATACGGCACCTTGGTGAACCCCGTACGACACCGTTTCTTCTTGACTTCTAGAATGCCCAATTCCTACAATCTGTTCTCTGTTTGACAGCTCCCATATCGTATCCTCTGTTGATCTTCCTCCAATGAAGACATGATGTTTCTCATCGATGTTGTGATATTTCACCGCTCTTGTAAATTGGCTCTAATAGTAGGCTATTATTCGAAGAAAAAATCAGCTCTGTTTCCAGTGAGAGAAAATCTAAGGTAAGTAACTAATTTCTGCAGTAACTTGGAAATTAAACTTAGACAGCATTTAGATGGTTTCTTTTCAGTTTCAACAACCCTGAGACAGGGTCTTCACAAGTATCCAGGGCAGGAGTTTTGTGGCTAAATACATTTTTACATTATTCAATTCAAGATCCCCTCATTCCCCTCCATAATTAATTAATATACAGGCCACGTCTCGGATATCCTTAAATGCAGATAGGCCACTAGAGATGTTTGTCGTTAGATATTTCTTGAGAGACACGAGGAACGTAACAAACCCTACCAACCTACTTCAAAATGCTGACTTGGATGCCGAGAAATAGGAACGTATGATGAATTCTATGATGGAGATGCCCTCGTTCGTAAGCCTCAAAGTCGGGCTCATAATGCCTCATAAATGCGATGAAAGTGCTCGGCTGCCCTACGATGCTGAAGAATATGGTTCAGTTCAACATTTCTATTCATATTTTGCGAATACATGGGCTTCATTGAAGTTTCAGCGGTGTAAGGCGCATGGCTAGCAACAGCAGCAGCAACCGCGATTTCGTACTGAACTTGAAAAACGAAGTTTCTGCAGCTTCGCACTCAGTGCGTCCGCATCTTTCATCGTCTGCTTGTAAGCATCCTTGGGAAGTAGTGCGATAGCGTGGAAAGCCGATATGCAAATGATTATTCTCACGTCCGTCTTCAGAGGAAATTCAGTTGGCTTCTCGGTAAGCGAATTGATGTAGGAAATTGTTTCTTTCGAATGGTCGAATCTTTTCGAATTTATAATTGGTTTAGATATAGATATTATGAGGAAAAATGCGGAACAGATGCCTAGAAGTTGAAGTCATGATATGGATTATGGGGGAATATTCTGAAGGTTTTAACAGAATCTGGGTTGTACTCAAAGTGGGACCAATATCTCCTTCTATTCCACTGTATAAGAGAACATATTGCATGAATATTTCTGTATATCGAATCCCTTTTGTGTGATATAATGTGAATGATTCTAAAATCAACCTTTTCAAACAAATATTTGCTGATTGAAGGAAAAACTAAAACCCTGCTGCAAAAAAATTAAACTGAAAGGAAAAATCAAGACCTATACTCAATAAATATAATTTTGTGTGATTATAATGTATAAATTTCCCATAAATAGGCTACCTATTTTAATATTTGAATTCAATTATCTGAGCTAACAAAACAAACTTTTTATTTGGAATTACAGCTAACTTTTCGGGATTCATGATAACCTATAAATATTTCGCTAATTTAATTCTTACTTAATGAATTTATCCATGCTAGACAAAAAGTGATTCGCTACCATAACGTCTATTCCTTCAACATCTTCACGAATTTGTACCTGGACGACTCACAAACACTTTGGCTTTCAAATATCCCCATTGAAATAAATCGGGTGGCGTTAAATTGGGGGACCTCGAAGGCCAAGGCAAATCTCCGAATCGAGAAATGAGTGAGCCATTAAACATTTCCCGCAGAACCCTCATTGATGGCGGTATGAGCTGTTCAGCGTGGTTATTTTCATCCTCAAATAAATATGGACCAATAATACCAAAAGATCCTACTCCTCACCACACAGCAACCTTTGGATTATGGAGGTTCTGTTTGAATATTTAGAGATGATTTTCATTAGACCAGTATCCAAAATTCTGTTCATGAACCATGGCGTTAAAATAAAAATTTGCTTTGTCCCTCATTAGGAGACTGGGAATTGCTCCTTGATGTGAATCCAAAAATTCTTGACAAAACACATACGGGAATTGCCGTATGTTTATTGAAAACAAGGAAGACGAAAAACTTTAATTGAATTCTTGACAAAATGCCAACCTTGCATCTTCATCTTCATTGCTAAGGTGCTTTGCCATTTGGTAGTTAGGGATGAAATTTTATATCCTTTTGAAGAATTGGATCTGAAGTTCCCCCTGATATTCCTAGAATAAGGCTTTGTCGATTAGCAGATATTTTAGGACTCCTAGTGAACGCAATTCTATCTCGTTCATTATTTTCTGGTGTGCGAACTGTTCCTTCGAAGTCCAGGCTTCTTCAAACTTTGTACAGAACCATTTTCACGCCAATGACGAACTCATAACTTAACAGTTTCACGTTTTGAGCGTGACCCCTATTGTTGTTATTAAACTGACGCCAGAATGCACGTCTAAATTCTTCTATCGAATTGCTTCACAAAACACACGCAGTCAAACTGAGTATTCCATGAAAGATCAAACGGATGATGAAATAATGTCTTGACGCAAAAAATTATTATTGATGAAAACTAAACTTCTCGTAGAAAAATGAAGATTAACGAAATTATTAATTTAAAACATAGATGCATAGAAATCCTGGTGTAAGGACTCCTAATTAAAAATTGCGACCAAAAATTTTAGATCAAAACGACGAGTCATATGTAGTAGAGAAAGCCAACAAAATAGGAGTTTCAGTTCATAAGGAATTATCTACCAAGATTCAGTTTCAGAGTCAATCCTCTAAAACTTTCATTCTGTCAAATTTCTGCCCAACTACAAACTAATTCACATCAGTTTTGGAGTTCCGTACACATTATAGACTACGTGTCCGTACAACTAGATGGTGGAGACTTCAGAGAATTGTTGGAATTGATTATATTGAACCTGTCACAACTCCAAAACCATAACAAATTGAATCGAGTGAAGATAAATTTGATCAGAATTGAATACAAAGCATAATAATTATTATTGTGTCAGTTCAAACATCGGTGAAAGGAACATATTACCAATAATATCAATACACTTGGATATTGAGAGCTATTTGGAAGTGAAGATATACTGTCGCGGTCCGCGGACATTTTTTAAATCTGTCGGAGACATATAATATTGTGGTGCATCATTTTCAATTTATACTGAACTGTTTCTCCAGTCCTCATAACAACTGAATATTTTTGAAATGTGAGGATCAGATTTTGCCATTCGATTTTTCACTGTTTGAAAAGAAACTGATGTGAGGAACTTCTATTATTAGAGATTCACAGATATTTGGCACCCATACCATTGAAGGTATTATCATCAAATACAATTCAAGATTGAACAACTCATTGAAATATTCAATCTTACAAATTAAACTGGCCCACTAATTCCAGACACCATGTATATGGATTTACCGGACGGTCTTCCAGTATTGATTCAGAATGCCAATTTCCCGATTATAATAAATTTCAGTACAGCTGAAAATTAATTAATCTACAAAAAAGTATCAGGAATTGTACTTTATTATTCTCCTTTTTACGAAATTTCTTCGAGCGATTTTATACGAAGGAGAATAATGAAGCCCAATTCCCGATACTTGGTTTTTTGTGTATTAATATAATGGATGAAGAAAGCCAAACGAAATTAATTAATCTTTCACTTTCTTGGTTTCTGATCCAAAATTCCACCAACCATCGATTTGAGTATAGGTACCTATCCAAATATATGCATCTATGCATCTATCTATCCACCTATTACACTGCGCAAAAAAATCAACGCACATTATGGAAATCTCAAATTCATCTACAACTGAAGGTGTTCTCAATGATAATTATTTTCATCAGAATTATGCATGCATATGTTATCCACTTTCAACGTTTTTCCTCAATACAGATGTTTTCTCTCAGCAGGAATAAAAAAAGATGATATTATCAGATTTTGAATGTATTGGCTCCATTCTAAAATCAGTTGTTCTCGATCAATTCTAGTGATCAATAGTTTTTCTTTCGTTTGATTTTCTACACTCGATCGCTATGCAACGCGAAACACGCAATTTGACCCAAGAGGAATGTGCCCAAGCGGTAGTTTTGCGAGAAGAAGGGTGGACATACACAAGAATTGCAGAAAGGTTTGGAGTTTCCCATACAAGTGTGTCCAGAAAGATGCAGCGATTCATGGAGACAGGTATGAATGTCCGAAGACCAGGACAGGGTAGACCACGGGTAACAACGGCTATTCAAGAACGTTACTTGAGAGTTTCTTCGTTGAGACAACGGTTTGCAACCGCTCGCCTCCTTCAAAATCAGCTTGAGCAAACTCATGAGGTGCAAATTAGCACTCAGACAATAAGATATCGCCCCAGAGAATATGATTTAAGGCCTCGTGTCGCGGCAAGAGGCCCAGCTCTTACCCCAGCCCATCGAAGGGCGCGTTTGGATTTTGCGAGAGAGCATATCCATTGGGAAGAGGCCGATTGGGAAAGAGTTCTCTTCACAGATGAGTCTAGATTCTGCCTCTACCATTGTGATCGACGTTCCCTTGTATACAGACGTCCACATGAAAGATATGCTCAGTGCAATTTCCTGAATACTACTGGTTTCGGGGGAGGATCGATTATGGTATGGGGTGGAATATCTTTGACTGCTCGCACAGACCTAGTGGTCGTTGATAATGGAGCTATGAATGCCTATAAGTATATAAGGAACATTCTTGAAGAGCATGTAGTGCCATTGGCCCAATACATTGGTGAAAATTTCATTTTTATGGACGATAATGCCAGACCCCATCGTGCGCTCATCGTTCAGGAGTACCTTGAAGAGGTTGAAGTCTCTCGAATGGAATGGCCAGTAAGAAGTCCAGATCTCAATCCGATTGAGCAGGTTTGGGACAACCTCAATAGAAGGCTGAGAAGTTCAGAAAATCATCCAGCTACTCTTAATGACTTAGGAATCCAACTCGGAGAAATCTGGGAAGGATTAAATCAGAACATTTTAAGATCACTCATTTTGAGTATGAACCGGCGTTGCCGAGCTGTAATTAACGCAAGGGGTGGAAATACCAAGTATTAAATCACTTATCAGCATTTCATTATTTTGAAAATTGTTCATTTCTCTTCTTTCACATAAGATTCGGTGAAATCCTGAATTTTTCTTCCATTTAATGTGTCTTGTTTCGTTCAAAACCTTCCCGAGAGAACATAAAAAATAATTAATAAAGTCAATGTAGAGTTAACTTTCATTACAATTGAGATTTTCAGAATGTGCGTTAGTTTTTTTGCGCAGTGTATTTAATGATTCCTTGGAATATAACCGTTATTTTAACTGAAATGCTCAGCCCCATAATTCTCAGACTGTATATTTTGCAAACTAAAAAAATAGATCCATTTATTCGGTTAGGCGAGTGAATCTGGTGAATGAAATAAGAATCATGGTTCCTGGTATTATGAATATTTCAACAGCAAAAACATTAACGTCGCAATTCTTTTAGTAAAACAAAACAATTCAAGAACGGGAACACTTTCAAGCGGAAGAAAACAACTCATTTCCATTACTAAAGAGTTTTCCGAGAAAACCTTCATAGAGTTTTTTCAACCCTTGTTGCACTGGCTCTTCATGTATTAGACAAAAAAGTTGAATACATAAGTGATGTAAATAGGATAATGCAAAATATATTCTCAATATTCAGGGTATTACATAAATTAGTGGCCAAATGAAGCGGTATGTTCTGAATGGAACATCCTGTATGTTACAGAGTATTTCGAGAAGAAAATTAAGCAGGTAAAATTTCCGAGCAACAAACTTTCATATCACAATCGAGAAATTTTGCCGGCAAAATTCCATCTCTAGTGGTATTACATATGAAAAAACCTTAACAATTTTTTTCTCCAAATTCAATCATTCACCATAAACTGGACAAACATATATAGCCGTGTAGATGACACCTAGAAAGTCATTTTTGCCTTATGACATATACCCCGTTTTCGACGCATAAGCGAGATACAGGGTGTTTAATGTCAACTTTGAGCAATATTCTGATGATTGTGGTTTGTTATGCGTGACATTTGAAATAACGTTTTCTGGTCATATCTTAGTATTTTTGAGGGCTCAATTGAATTGTGGTGTAGAATTCTGAAAAAAAATTCAAAATGGCGGAACATCTGCAGAGTTGGAATTTATTTTTCGATTTTATACTCGATTTTGTAAGATTTTCCGTGAAAAAATTTTTTCAAAATTCGAACTCAACTTTTTTTTTACATGTCTTCAGTTAAAAAAAAATTTCGGCCGAAATTGTTGAAATCTTCCAAGGTTGAACTTTTTTTTATTCTCAACACTTGTGTCGAAACAGAATGAAAAAATATTCATTGGTTTTTTTTGTAGCCTTCCAATGATTACGCTCGGAGTATTTTCATAATTTTTATCTAAAAAACTAGTGACCTTACGAAGGCCAAAATTGAGCCACTGGGCTATCAGAAGGTTCTAGATAGAAATATGAATTAAAAAACACAAAAAAAATTTTCAAAAAACTTTGGGGGAAATCGAACTCCGGATTTTCGGACAGTAGGGACAGTTGAGTCACCTTTCCTGTCCAGGTATAAATCGGATTTATTCTACTCATTAATGTCCGTTACCAAGCAACGGTAGTTAATCAATTTTTACAGTTTATTCGAAAATTATTTTCAAAGTTCTCCAAACGAATTTGAATTCAAGCAAAAATGCGCTATTTAATTTTGGAAAAGAGTGATATGATTAAGGCTTATTATTAATGTAAACAGCTCCATCTGTGTGTTGCAGTTTTTTTGTCAGTTAGTATATTTCATATTGATGTATCTAGGCTTTTCTTTCTAGATTCATTTTGGGATGCGTCCGACAACATCAGGGCTGAATCTCATACTTATATTTCGCATATTAAATCTCCTCCAGCAGCTGCAGTATTAGAAAAACTCGCCTCATCATTAAAAAAATTGGATCTCATTACTTTTATTCTCGGTTTTGATGAAGCCAAGAATCGTGAAGCAAACTTATCTTCACATATTTTTTATTGCCTCCAAAATGAGAAGACATCTTTATGAGTCTGGGTGCCGTGCAATGTTATGCAAATATTATTCTATTTGAATAATATAAACAATCTTTAACCCACGTCATATTGAGAAAATATAAGTTTCTTAAAACCGTGCCATTCAGTCAGACTGTTATGTTTAGGATCCGGGAACGATAAGTGTGTGAAACTTGAATTTTTCAATTTCGAAGTATGAATTTCTAACTGCACAACTTTTCGCTGAATATGGTCGAATGACTTCATACGAATACGCTTGAATATTGAGTTCTTATGGGGAAAGTTGAATTTAATGCAGGAAGCTATGGAGCGAACATTTTTCTACCCAGTTTTTTCAGATCAAATTAAATCAATATTGGCGTAAAACTATTTCCGAAGGCACTTTTCTTACTTCGAAATTAAGTTAGGTACATAGGCTCCCCGACAATTCAAGATAATCACGATCTTAAGGGTTTTTCCATAAGAGGGGTTATTTTGAAATTAAAAGAGAAAAGGCCATTTGATTGGATGTTTATTTCATTATGAATGGCCAAATGACCATCACGTCCACGACTACAGGACCATATCCTTCGAATGAAATTTACCAAAACCAAATCGCAAAGTGGCTGCCCTCTGTCAGTGGCGCACCCAGGATTTAGTTATGGGGGAGGCTGAACTGAACTGAAGAATTGTTCTTGCTTTATACAGGGAGTTTCATTGGTAAATGAACATACGCTAACCTGAGCTAGAGCTACCCTAGACGAGTCCAAAAAGCCGATATATGATAGGTCTTATCAAATCCATAACCGAGATGTAGGATGGTTTATGTTTTCACCACAAATTTATATTTCTCATTACTTTTGAACCAACCAGTATAGTCTGTTGATATTTGGAACGTATGATCCACTTCCACATATCGATCGATCGAATATGGGACTTCCAAGCTGAGATTCAACACCCTGTATATTAAAATTCTGGGATTTGATTGATATAATTGAAGAGAGCAGAAAATTGTCAATGAGGTTCAGTAAATTCCATTGTCCCGCACGTCATTTTGCTCAAAGAAAGCTCCAGGGAAAGTTCCAATTGAAAATTGTCAGAAGAATCGTACATTGTGATAATATACAGGGTCTTTCACGAGGAACCTCACCCATATTTATACGGGAAACTACTGAACGTATTTTCATGAAATTCAGCACTTATAAGTATTTCACGATGCTGATGAAATCTAAAATACTTTCAAGGCATGAGCACCTCCGGTTTTTCCGGAAATGACGTCAACTTCCGTTTTTCAAATTAGAACACCATTTTTTTATTGCAGAAATAGATTCCTTAGAAAATTTCAAGTTATTTTGATGTAACATTTTTCAGTTTTGGTTGGAAAATTCTCTCTGAGCGGGAAAATTCGAAAAAAAAATCGAAAATAGAGCTCCGCTGAAACAAGAATAACTTCGAGGTTTTTGGATGGAAAATTTTCATTTTTGGGATTTTTCAAGATGTAAGATTGATGTATCCACTTTAAAAATCGAAATCGCGATTCATGATACAGGGGGTGAAAAAATCGCTTTCAAATTTAGGAATGACAAAATCGTGAAAAATCAATTTTTTCAAATTAGAACCCCCTTTTTTTATGTCAGATATTGAATCTACGTTAAAAAATAATGTGAGTGTATACATCACACCCTTGCCCTAAAGTGGATATTTTCTGAGTTATTCACAAAAAACTGTTTTTCGTCTTGAATTTTCAGCTATTTCTTTTCCCTTCACGCCAAAAAGATGAAATTTTCAGGAACTGTTACTTAAACCTTGTTTTAGATTTTACTACCCTAATATGCAAGAGAAAAAAGTTACAGGTTGTTCCTAAATAGATGGCGAATTTGGATTCGAATTTGTATCGGAAACCTCTTTATTTCAACTAATCGGCCATCGGTTTTCTCTCCAGTGATAAATAAATAATTCCTTATGAACCATATGCAAAAACTTACCATGTTTTACATTCTTTTTTTTTAATGATAGATATCATTAATTACATCTACTGAATAAAGAGGAATTTGGCAGATGTAATTAATGATATCTATCATTAAAAAAAAAAGAATGTAAAACATGGTAAGTTTTTGCATATGGTTCATAAGGAATTATTTATTTATCACTGGAGAGAAAACCGATGGCCGATTAGTTGAAATAAAGAGGTTTCCGATACAAATTCGAATCCAAATTCGCCATCTATTTAGGAACAACCTGTAACTTTTTTCTCTTGCATATTAGGGTAGTAAAATCTAAAACATGGTTTAAGTAACAGTTCCTGAAAATTTCATCTTTTTGGCGTGAAGGGAAAAGAAATAGCTGAAAATTCAAGACGAAAAACAGTTTTTTGTGAATAACTCAGACAATAACCACTTTAGGGCAAGGGTGTGATGCATACACTCACATTATTTTTTAACGTAGATTCAATATCTGCCATAAAAAAATGGGGTTCTAATTTGAAAAAATTGATTTTTCACGATTTTGTCATCCCTAACTTTGAAAGCGATTTTTTCATTCCCTGTATCATGAATCGCGATTTCGATTTTCAAAGTGGATACATCAATCTTACATCTTGAAAAATCCCAAAAATGAAAATTTTCCATCCAAAAACCTCGAAGTTATTCTTGTTTCAGCGGAGCTCTATTTTCGATTTTTTTTTCGAATTTTCCCGCTCGGAGAGAATTTTCCAACCAAAACTGAAAAATGTTACATCAAAATAACTTGAAATTTTCTAAGGAATCTATTTCTGCAATAAAAAAATGGTGTTCTAATTTGAAAAACGGAAGTTGACGTCATTTCCGGAAAAACCGGAGGTGCTCATGCCTTGAAAATATTTTAGATTTTATCAGCATCGTGAAATACTTATAAGTGCTGAATTTCATGAAAATACGTTCAGTAGTTTCCCGTATAAATATGGGTGAGGTTCCTCGTGAAAGACCCTGTATGTGATCAAATTGAATTTCATAGTATTCTGAGGAATCATTTCAAGTTATTTCCGGAAAACCATTATTGATTGAGAAAAATTTATTTGAAGTCAACAAAGATGAATCAATAAATAGAGAAACATAAAAACTTAACGTGAATTACAGAAGGTGCTCGTAAGTACCACCATTTTGCTCAATACACATTCTTGTCCTCTTTAAAATATGTCTGATACTTATTTTTATGTCGGGATAATTACGTATTTTGTTGCAAGCGACTTCGATACGTTGCTTGAGAATCTCTCCACTTTCTATCTCGGATGAATATACTGAACATTTCAAATAACCCCATATGAAATAATCAACAGGATTGAAATCTGGTGATCTAGCGGGCCAGGCATGCGGTCCACCTCTGCCAATCCACATATTTCGAAAGTCCTGATCTGAAAATTGCTTGACCATTTTCCATATTCACTTTCCCAATACATAATACACAAAAGACGGTTGTCTGAGTCTGGCCATTACTCTGAAATACGGTGGAGCTTCATCATGCTGAACATGCATTCCTGCAATGTCCGTACGTATGGTGTGACGACGTGGCGTTTATAAAAATCGATTGATTGGACCACACGTCCTGCCAAGACGGCTAACGGGTGATCACTGATCTTTACTCAGATTTCCTGTATTATCCGAAGATACGGACATTGCAAGAATGCATTTTCAGCAAGATGGAGCTCCACCCCATTTCAGAGTAATGGCCAGACTCAGACAACCGTCTTTTGTGTATTATGTATTGGGAAAGTGAATATGGAAAATGTTGGAATCTTTGAGTCTTCTGGGGGGGGGGTCTGCAGACAATACAACATCAAAACACATGTAAGCAGATGGCTCTACGTTTAATATTTTGATTGATTTTGATTTTGTTCTTGAGGGACGTGCACGGTTTTTATTCTTCACACCACTAACGTGTCCCAACAGCTAAAATTTTTCCACCAATTTCTGTAATGCGGTTCGACAAGGTGCTTCACAACGACCCAAAAATGTTCGAGTTTTACAAACCGTCTCTGCTGAATTTTCACCATTTTCTACTGAATTTAAATGCGTTGCTAAAGCTTGTATCGTCCCATTTTTGTGAATGGCGTAGTTTCTACTTGCCAAATGTGAAAAAATGACAGCTTCAAGAGTGACATCTACCGAAATAAAGGGCTATTCGAAATAACACCTCTTATTGGAAAACCTATGCACCTTGAAGATCTGAAAAAATTCATTTGTTGCCGCAAAATTAGCTGTTGTCTCAAAATATTTTTTTGGTAGAAAAGTCTGGCTTTGTCGTTTCGTGGTGAACATATTTCGTTAGATTTTGGACCTCTTTCATAGAAATATGTGATTTATTGGACGAATATTAATACTGAACTGTACCTATGGGAACATGAATAATTTTACTTTATTGATTAAAGAAAATGAAAAAGGCGGATCATGTCCCCAAGTTAGGACAAACTAAATAAATGTGAGAAATGGACTAGTATTCAGTTGGTTCCCACCGCAGGGTAAGGCTATATGGCTCTGATGACGGCTAATAAGCCAGAAACCGGTAAGTCATTGTCTTCCTGTGGTAGTGCCATCTGGTGGTGTATTTCGGAGACTAGATCTCTACTAGTCCATTTCTCACTCATATTGATTGAATTTTAAAAAACATTCAAAAAAAGCTTGATTTCTACGAAAGGAATGTCTGTGCGACCAAAACGTAGATTTTGTTGACTAAGGGCTTTCAGATTTAGGCCTTGAAGGCGAATTTTATTATGAGGAAGAAGAGTTTTTCTGGAAGTTGAAGTTTTGATTTCATCACAGGATTATTATAATTCATCTGGATAACCTCAGACGCGAATATTTTCTTTGATGTTAACTTTACAGCCATCAACGACTTTGTGCCGGAGGTGTAATATAGTTTACAAAGCTAAATGAGGAATTAATTCATTAGTCCCACGCAAAACATTTTCCACGCGAATCTTTTCAATTAATATAAATTTTTCAGAGGTTTTCCATTAATACTAGGGTTAGTCGGCCCCCCTCTCACACCCACTTTATTTCTCTAACTTTTCTCTAAGAATGATTCATGCTTCATATAGAGAATGTACCGGGTGATTGCTTGTATTTTACTCAATGGCTATCTCATGGCCGTACAAAAATGGGCATTCAGACTTCAGTAGACTAAGCAACGCATAAAAGCATCGCAAATTTAAAAATTTTATGAGAACTTTTTTTTTTAATTATACACCCTGTATTTTATTTTCCTAATCGGTGAAGCTTTTTCTTCTGATCTCGAATATACAAGGCGAGTCTTTGACTTGTACATATATTTTAACTGAAGATTCTTGAGGTCAAACGAAACCTTTTTTTCATTTTCCATTTCTCCGAATTCGGCTCTGTTAAAAAGATATAGCCCTTTGAAAAAAAAATATGCTAATTACGTCCCTGAAATGATACTGTGGAATTGATTAAAAGTTCATATTTCTCGATAGAAATTGAGTTTATACATTTAGGGAATACTCAAGTACTAACCTTATTGGAATAAAAATGTTGCAAACACGATAATTTCAACAAAAACAGTTAGTTTCATCGGATTATATCTGCAACTAAAAAGCCACATTTATTCCACCAAAATAAGTTCCTTCTTCTATTTTTCCGCAGATTAGTTTGTAAACACTAATAACTTGTTCATATTTTCCTCGAAATTCCCAAACAATATCATGAAGAAAGACTTTTCATTCAGATTTATTATTGAACACCCTAACCTAATCTAATTTGTATCGATTCTGTGAATTTTTGCACAGAAATTTCAAGATGTTGTCAGCTTGCTGATATTTTCATTGAGGTTAAGGATTTTTTACGAAACATAGTATAAATCACGATACATTTGTGTACCGTGGTATAAATATCTATGAATTCTGCCGTTTCCATCATAAATCGACTTTGCCGCCAAATTTTACCACGCATGCGTAGAGCGAAAACCGAAATATTGGTTATCTGGAGGCCAACTATAAACAATAACAAACCAGAGTCTCTGAACAAACTGTAAACATTATGTGAAGTTCTGAATACATGCAGTGAATTATTGTTCTAATGTGATTATTATGTGAAGTGAATTAATATAATTCGAGTTTATGAAATTCCAAGAGGATGTTGTTTAGATAGAAACATCCCCACAGATTATCAGGTATCGTTTCATTAATTTCGATTTAATAAGTAGTTTGTGTCGAGATTCATCATTCATATCCGAATTTTGTATTTCATCGACATTTAACTTCAATATGGACCGGTAACTATGAATTTTCAATAGAAACTGTGCGTGTTAAATCCTCCTTGGTGTTCAATTTTATCTTCCACATTTGGGGGATTTTATTATTAAAATATCTCGACAAAGTTGATAAATATTGTGACAACATTGTAAACTCGTTTAAAGACCAGAGAAGGAATAATATTCGATGATATTTAATTCAGAGACGCATTCAGATTATTCTTGAAATTAATGATTTTTTCGTCAAATTTAACCGGGTAAAATTGGAAATAACTCGAAAACGACGCGTTTTATTGAAAAAAAAATAATACTTTTAGTTTCTTAAATGATTGATTCTTTCGAAAATATGAACCGTTTATCTTTTTAAAGTGGTTTTATGGTGTTTTAGCGTGTATTGATGAGTCGACTACCCTGTAACTTTTATACTAGTGAAGATATTGGATAGGTTTCGATTGAGGAATATGCACCATGAGTAGAGTGAAAACTCAACCAAAATTCAGTTCATTCGAAATAACGGTTCCGAGGATATAAACAGAAAAGTGTTTTTTTCATGGATTTTCGACACCCTGTATCTTCCAAACCAAACCGAATTTTGAAAAATGGTATAGGAAAAAAGTGTTTCGTTTGATGAGAGGAATCTACAGTTAAAGTATATGTACAAGACAAAGACTCAGCCTGTATACTTTATGGAGGTTATTTATGGCAGTTTTCTAGAAATATAGAATGCTGTGATTTCTTCATATCGAAGTTGAAGTTGCCATAGATGAAACAATTGAATTTTCCTGTTTGACATTTCTTCAAATAGTTCAAATTCATAATTTGAGAGTTGACACAGCAAAAATGATACTTATATTCTGAGCTAGAAAAACTTGATATTGTGTCAGTATTTATGAAAACTGCTAAAACCATTCTAGGCCCTCCTAACAGTCCCGTCTCAACCCCATAGGAAACTGTTTTATGGGGACATTTGAAATATAAAGTGTATAGCCAGTCTGCAAAATGTTGAATACATTAAGTTCAGAAAAGAGGAAGAAATTGACAATCTTAATAATAATCTACAAATGATAAAAACTTAATAAAAAGATATCGACTGTGTGCAGAAATGACTGTGGGTCATTTTGAACAATTAATTTAACTTTTAGTTAATAAATAAAAACTGCCGCTAATAATCTCCATGAAGTATATATTTTTGAACTCAGAAGAAAGAGCTCTACCGATAAGGAAAATTAAATACCGGGTGTACCATTTGAAAAATAACAGTTCTCATAAAATGTTTAGGTTTGCGATGTTTTTATGCATTTCTTAGTGTTGAATTCTGAATTTCCATAAAGAATACTACAAATTTGCCCATTCAAACGTTTTTGTACGACCAATATTAACTGAGATAGCTATTGACTAAAAAAATATCACCTGGTACTAGAAAACGTTTTTAGGTACATTTTGTCAACTGGCATTCTTGAATTCTACGTGAAAATCCAGATATTTTTGAGCACTAAGTCTACTAAAAAGAATATAAATCACAATAAAAAAGAGGATGACGTCCATAGGACATCGAATAATAACTATAAATAACGTTTTGGATTTTCAAAACTGGAATAAATGGAATTTTTCGGTGTAATACTAGGCTAGGACTTTGCTACTTTCGCATACCAATGGGTAATTCAACAAGCAAAATAAGGACTGAACGAGAATAAATTCGCTATCACAAAAACGCTTATATCTTTTGAACCACTGGACCGATTTCGAAAATCAAACTCATTTTCGAATCATCTTCTAATTCTTATGAAAACGGTTTTTACAATAAAAAAACCAAAACTATTTTTTACAAAATTCATGGATTTTTTCTGGAATTCTTCCCATCATGCTTCTTATAGGGTCCTCAGTCACTTTCTGGGATGCTGTCTTCCACTTTTGCTTGAATTCCGCTAATATTTTCGTTGATTTCTTAGTATTCTTCAATTCTCTTTTTACCAGGGCCCAATATCTTTCGATTGGCCTGAGTGAGTTCTGGGCAATTTGGTGGATTGGCCTCTTTTTGGGGACAAAAACCACCTCATTAGCTTCGTACCATTCCTTGGTGGCCTTGCTGTAGTGGCATGAAGCTAAATCTGGCCAAAAGATTGTTGACACATCGTGCTCACGTAAAAATGGTAAAAGTCGCTTCTTTAAGCATTCCTCTATGTATATCTTCGAGTCAACAGAGCCTTGGCCAACGAAAAATTTGCTCCTTTTCCCACAAGTGCAAATTGCTTGCCAAACCAGGAATTATTTTAGGAAACTTTGCTTGTTTCTTCTCGCGAAATTGTTCGTCAACATTTCCGCGAGAATCTGCAGTATAAAATTCCTGACCAGGAAGTTGCCAGAAATCAGCCAAGTTTCGTCCCACATCACGCAAGAGGAAAAATTTTTCAAGAAATTTATTTTCAAATTTCTTTGTCCTTGATTTCGCTTCATGATTCCTCACAGCGTTCCTGTCTGGCACTTTCTGCACTTTGTATATTCTAAGCCCACAACTGGACTTGATTTTCTGAACGGTTGACTGCGAACAACCCACTATTTGGGCCACTTTCCGTCCTGAAAGGTTAGAATTCTTCTGAAAAAGGCTGATGGCTTTCTTCACTTTTTTTCAGCTATGAAACCCCTTTTGCCTCCCGGTTCCTTCCTTGCGGTTAATTGTAAGATCTTCGTTGAAGCGCTTAACAACTCTTGATACCGTTTCCGGACGAACGCGAGCCTCTTTTGCGATTCTTTTGAAGCTCCATTTTTGATTATTTTGAAAAAGTTTCACTATAAATTCTCGTGTTTTCACTTCGCTTGATATTTTGCAACAGAGAATTGGAATATCTATGAAGTAAATGTTCCACATGTTTCTGACGTTCATAACAAAGCTAACTATGATCAAATTTTGATTTTTTCTCAATTGGTTCAAGAGATATAGGCGTTTTTGTGATAGCGAATTTATTCACGTTCAGTTCTTAGTCATAAATGAGGCAATATCATCCTAGCTAAAAATGAACATCAGAAAATTAGACATTCGGAAATAAGTTTCCTCCTGAGTAAAATGCATTGTTAGTCCATTGAAATTTATCTAGGCCAATCCCTGATTTCACTTTGTTCGTTATTTGTATTGCAATAAATTTTATTGATGGCAAACATTTGTCTTCGATATGGGTTTCGAAGCACGTTACCTAATGAAAGGAATAATGGCCGATAAATCTCTAAGTCAACTCATTAAACACTTATTGTTATAGGCAGTATAGGCACTTCGGGCAGAAGAAAATTTGAAGCAGAAATTTATAATTATTTGGTCGTCTGCGCTGGAATAATGAAGGTGAAACGAAATGAGACACCAAGGTTACTCATCGAAATTATCTTGCTAATCTTTTCATTCGTTTCGTACAGATAATACACTGCGCAAAAAAATTAACGCACATTATGGAAATCTCAAATTTATTCTACAACTGAAGGTGTTCTCAATGATAATTATTTTTATCAGAATTATGCATGCATATGTTATCCACTTTTAACGTTTTTCTTCAATACAGATGTTTTCTCCCAGTAGGAATAAAAAAAGATGATATTATCAGATTTTGAATGTATTGGCTCCATTCTAAAATCAGTTGTTCTCGATCAATTCTAGTGATCAATAGTTTTTCTTTCGTTTGATCTTCTACACTCGATCGCTATGCAACGCGAAACACGCAATTTGACCCAAGAGGAATGTGCCCAAGCGGTAGTTTTGCGAGAAGAAGGGTGGACATACACAAGAATTGCAGAAAGGTTTGGAGTTTCCCATACAAGTGTGTCCAGAATGTTGCAGCGATTCAGGGAGATAGGTATGAATGTCCGAAGACCAGGATAGGGTAGACCACGGGTAACAACTGCCATTCAAGAACGTTACTTGAGAGTTTCTTCGTTGAGACAACGGTTTGCAACCGCTCGCCTCCTGGCCTCCTGGCAAGTTGTCAACAATTTGACAAATCGCAACTTGCATGCTGCCTTGCTTCCATCTGGACAGCCAGACAGGGTTGTAAATGACTTTAACAGGTATTTTGCTGATTTAGGTGATATTCAGAATAGCCAAATTGACCAAGATCAATCCCATTCTCCTAGATCGAGATCGGAGCGGTCGTTTTACATGTTTGAAGTTACTGATAGAGAGTTGATTAACACGGTGAATAAATTCAAAAATTCTTCATCATCTGGTTTCGATTCCGTTCCTATGCGCGTGATCAAGAGCTGCATCAGGGTGATTGCGATACCTCTAACTCATATATTGAATAGATCTTTCAGTCTGGGTGTTTTTCCTGAGAAGCTTAAGATATCGGTGATTCATCCCCTACATAAGAAAGGCTCAAGTGAAGACCTAAACAATTTTAGACCCATAAGCTTGTTATCGTCATTTTCTAAAATTTTTGAAAAGATTTTTTCAGTTAGATTGGCTAAATTCCTCAGTAAATTCCATCTTTTTTCTCCGCATCAGCATGGTTTTCTTAAGGGAAAGAGCACAGATTCTGCGATTTATGGCGCCCTGACAACTTTACTTCATGCACTTGAATGTGGTCATATTTCGATGGCTGTCCTGCTCGACCTCTCGAAAGCTTTCGACTCAGTTGACCATGCTAAACTGCTTGCGAAGTTGGAATCTTTGGGCGTGCGTGGTATGCAGCTTCAGTTTGTGGAGAGTTATCTATCGTCTCGGGTACAATTTACTAGGATAACGGTCGATAATGTTATATACTCATCTTCACCTAGAAATATAAAGAGGGATATACCCCAGGGGAGCATCCTTGGCCCCCTCCTTTTTGTCTTATTTATAAACGATTTTCCAGATGTTTTTACGGAGGCTGGATATGGTACTGTTTTGTTTGCGGATGACTCGAACGTCCTGATGTCTGGGAGGAGTGTCAGCGCTCTTTCGGAGCATTTTGTGGACGTGATGAGTCGTGCAGAGGGATGGTGTAAGGAGAATCGGATTCTCCTCAACGAGTCAAAGACTGAAACCATCCTATTTTATACGGATCGCTCTCACCTGGTTGCTCCTGAGAATTTCCGACACCGGGAGGCGAGTTTTTCTGTTTTGAATGATGTGAGGTTCTTGGGGATATATTTGGATAAACATCTGAAATGGGGTGCCCATGTGGATGCCCTGTCACGTAAATTGGCGTCGGTAACATATTGCTTGAATATCCTGCGAGCCCAGGTTGATGCTCATACATTACGTTGTGTTTACTTTTCTTTGTTTCAGTCATTAGCAGCTTATGGAATAATTTTTTGGGGTAACAGTTCTCTTGCACCTCGAATATTTTTAATTCAGAAAATGGCCATTAGATACATGTTTAGGTTGGGTTATAGGGAGTCTTGTCGAGGCTTATTTCGGAGGCATGGGATGATGACAACACCTGGCTTGTACGTGTTCAGATGCCTCATGTTCCTCCATAATCATAAAGAATTATTCTTAAAATATCGCAACTTCAATGCAACGAGAAGGGTTTTCCAGTATTCATACCCTCTGTTCTCCCTTACGTTAACACAGAAAAATGTAGAATACATGTGCATTAAGCTTCTTAACTCGCTCCCTCAACACCTTCGCGAGATGGTCGATAGAGAGTCTTTCAGGGGTGCGATCCACAAATATATTACTGAACTGGAACCCTACAGTGTCGATGATTTCTTGGGTTCTGTAGGTGTCTAGAATCGGGGCTGTTGTCCTTTGAGCTGACGTGTTGACTATTCGTTATGTATTGAAATTATTTTCATTATGTAATAATTGAGCCAATAAATTTATTATTATTATTATTATTATTATTATTATTATTATTAAATCAGCTTGAGCAAACTCAGTAGGTGCAAATTAGCACTCAGACAATAAGAAATCTCCTCAGAGAATATGATTTAAGGCCTCGTGTCGCGGCAAGGGGCCCAGCTCTTGCCCCAGCCCATCGAAGGGCGCGTTTGGATTTTGCGAGAGAGCATTTCCATTGGGAAGATGCCGATTGGGAAAGAGTTCTCTTCACAGATGAGTCTAGATTCTGTCTCTACCATTGTGATCGCCGTTCCCTTGTATTCAGACGTCCACATGAAAGATATGCTCAGTGCAATTTCCTGAATACTACTGGTTTAGGGGGAGGATCGATTATGGTATGGGGTGGAATATCTTTGACTGCGTGCACAGACCTAGTGGTCGTTGATAATGGAGCTATGAATGCTGATAAGTATATAAGGAACATTCTTGAATAAGAGCATGTAGTGCCATTTGCCCCATACATTGGTGAAAATTTCATTTTTATGGACGATAATGCCAGACCCCATCGTGCGCGCATCGTCCAGGAGTACCAGGAGTACATTGAAGAGGTTGAAGTCTCTCGAATGGAATGGCCAGCAAGAAGTCCAGATCTCAATACGATTGAGCAGGTTTGGGACAACCTCAATAGAAGGCTGAGAAGTTCAGAAAATCATCCAGCTACTCTTAATGACTTAGGAATCCAACTCGGAGAAATCTGGGAAGGATTAGATCAGAACATTTTAAGATCACTCATTTTGAGTATGAACCGTTGTTGCCGAGCTGTAATTAACGCAAGGGGTGGAATGGTGGAAATACCAAGTATTAAATCACTTATCAGCATTTCAGAATTTTGAAAATTGTTCATTGCTCTTCTTTCAGATAAGATTCGGTGAAATCCTGAATTTTTCTTCCATTTAATGTGTCTTGTTTCATTCAAAACCTTCCCGAGAGAACATAAAAAATAAGTTATAAAGCCAATGTAGAGTTAACTTTCATTAAAATTGAGATTTTCAGAATGTGCGTTAATTTTTTTGCGCAGTGTATGTTGTCAGGTAGGAAATTTCTTCACCACGAATTCATCCCTGAATGAAAATTTAACCTTAAATTCGGTAATTGAAAAGCCCCCAAAGTATAATTTCATTTCTATAAGATTTGACTTTGTTAGAGGACCGACAAGACCTCAAGTGGAAAAGACAGTCATAATTTCATCAACCCAGGTCTTGTAACCGACCGATAACTTTTGGGGACGATGCAAATCAGCAATATTTTCAAAAGCTGTCGTGACGTTCCTATCTACAGAGAGAGGAAAAATTTACGCTCCCAATTCATATCTTTAGTGCTTACTATTTTGTTGAAAAATGCTCGGACTGATCAATTGTTATTTTAAATTACGCAACTTGTACAGGGGAGGGTGCAAAATTCGTTGTCTACTGAAGGGATCTCGAGAGCTATATCAGCTAGAAAAAAACTGATAACACTCTGTCGAATGTCGATAAAACAGATCCAGCCTATCGTTAATAGATTTTGAGTTATGAACGAGAATTGGAAATTGTCATGTTTCATTTCTGAATGTTTGTTTATAACTCAAAATCTACAGGGTGGGCTTTTTGAAACGAACCAGACCAGATAACGGGCGGAATAAATTTATTTCGAAAAAATGCTCGGACACGTCGATTTTTGTTCCGAGAGGGACAACTTTTAAGGTCAAATTCACAACTATATCGTTTCAACCCTTAGTGATAGAACACCAACCTCTAAATTTTGAATAGGAAAGATAGGGTGAGTGATACCTCATTTGAAAGGTCGTTCTATCCTAAATTCAGGATATCGATTTTTTCTTCATTTGATTCATTGATTCTTCAGATATTGACATTTGAAGTTGAAACAAAGATGGTATTGTCGTCAAGCAAGCTGTCTGAATCAATCGAATTTATTATTTTGACCTCATTTCTTGAAGAAAGTAATTACCAATAATAATTATTTCGTTGTCTAATGTTGACAATTAACGGTTACCATCGTAACCACAGAATGAATTAGTCAAACAATTGATGAATTCACATAGCATGGTTAGCGGAATGAATGGTACTGTACGAAATTCAAAATTGAATATCTCAAAAACGAATGCGTTAAATGAGAAAAAAATTTATACGCTGAATTCACGATAAAAACGCCTTTCAAATGAGGTATCACTCACCCTATCTTTCCCATTCAAAATTCAGGGGTTGGTGTTCTAACACTAAGGGTTGAAGCGATATAGTTGTGAATTTGATCTTAAAAGTTGTCCCCCTCGAAACAAAAATCGACGTGTCCGAGCATTTTTTCGAAATAAATTTATTCCTCCCGTTATATCGTGTGTTTCGTTTTGAAAAGACCACCCTGTATGAACGATTGGCTGGATCAATTTTTTTTCATTTGGAATATAATTTTATGACATTCAGGTAATTTCCGGCATATGTCCACCACGACTAGCTCTGGAGCTAATGTTACAGTGAAAGGTGCTCGTTACAGATCGATGATCAATGGTATCCACCCAGAAGTATTTTGGTTCCAACAAGATCGTGCCACACCTCATGTTGCTACCGAAACAATTGATTCATTGAAAGAAAAATTCCGCGATAACATTATTTCGAGAAATGGTCCAATTGGCCTCCAAGATCATGCATAACTCACCCCAATGGATTATTTTCTTTGGCGTTATGTCAAGTCATTGGCTTTGGAAGCCAACATAACTCGTGGTATTTCCGAAATAAGGCCTGAATTACTGTAAAAAGTGGTCCATAATTAGTCTGGTCGAGTGCGGTTCCTCAGAGCTAGGCGTGGTGGACATATGCCGGAAATTATTTTTGAAACATGAATGCCATTAAATTATCTTTCAAATAGAAAAAAAATTGGCTTCAATCTGAAATTAAGGTTGGCGTTTAAAGCGAATAGGAAAGCTCAGCCGATAGAGGCGCCACCGTCCATTTTATGGCATATCTCCATAGAACATGCACTATCACTATCAAGTTCTATGAATATCTCTCTAATCATGAATGAAATGTACAATGGCGCTCTCTATCCGAAAATCGCCGAACTATGGAATAAGCGAATTTGTGGGTAAGGCAGGAACTTTTTCCCGCCAAAATTTGAATTTGGCCATTCTAGGCCAATTCCGTATTTCAAGTTAATCTTCTGAACGAAATTATCAGTAGATTCCCTTTTAATCGGAAGTTGAACTATTTTCATGGGTCTTTCTGTTGAAATAAAACAGAAGCATTGGTTGGCTAATTTTCTTATATTTTTGAAAGAAAAAAATTAACTGTTTGAATGAAATCGATTAAAATTATTTCAACAAGAACCCTAATCCTTTCTGAGTGTACCCACAAAATTTCAGTTCTCAAAGTGAAACCGTTTTCGAGATCAACTTGAAATAAAAACACACTACATTGAACGCCCACCTT
The DNA here is from genome assembly GCA_951802165.1 of Adalia decempunctata. NCBI lineage: Eukaryota > Metazoa > Arthropoda > Insecta > Coleoptera > Coccinellidae > Adalia > Adalia decempunctata. The sequence goes on along the minus strand of OX637696.1, from coordinate 21,231,766 downwards.
AAATGTGTTTCATTTCCATTTGAAGTTCTAATACTCTAAAGTCTAAATAAAACACTAGACAGGGTGATTTTTTCAAGTGTTTAAGACGTATTCGAGGAAGGAATTGCGATACAAATTCAAAATTTTGTATTTTTGTTTTAGAGTACATGAACTCAATTTCTAAAATATTTTCAAGCCGGATCTACTTCCGGTTCTACCGGAAACGATGTGAACTTTGTTATTTCAAATGCAACACCCTGTATATTTATACATATTTGAATTCTTCGATCAATTCTGCAATGATTTGATGTATGATATGCGCAACCACTTCAAGCGATTATTGAGTTATAGCGTGATTCTCAATTTTTTTGACAGAAAGATTGTCACAAATTAGTGTTCATATCTTCAAAATCCCTCATTATAAGAATTTTTTTTGCAACACTAGAACAGAAGAAAGTACACTGACACTGCTTATTGTATGAATTATGCGAAAATACTATACAGGGTGTCTGAAACGGGGCTTCAAAGTGTGCCTCAACAAAACTATGAAATCTCATTTTTTTCAAATGGGAACCATATAATTTTGTAATTCCGATCGATTTCTCGTCCAAAACATAGTCTACTTTGAAAAGGACGTGCATACCAATGAATTTGACTGAGCGAAACCTGGATTTAGTCGTGAAATTAGAATTTTATTCGATAACGGCAAAACTCCTGATTTTAAAGACATGAAATGTTTGGCACACTCTAGCTAGTTTTTGACGAGCAATCGATCGGAATTACAAAATTATATGGTTCCCATTTGAAAAAAATGAGATTTCGTAGTTTTGTTGAGGCACACTTTGAAGCCCCGTTTCAGACACCCTGTATAGTATTTTCACATAATTCATACAATAAGCAGTGTCCGTGTACTTTCTTTTGTTCCACTGTTGCAAAAAAAAATTCTTACATTGAGGGATTTTGAAGATATGAACACTAATTTGTGACAATCTTTCTGTCGAAAAAATTGAGAATCACGCTATAAATCAATAATCGCTTGATGTGGTTGCGCATATCATACATCAAATCATTGCAGAATTGAACAAAGAATTCAAATATTTATAAATATACAGGGTGTTGTATTTGAAATAACAAAGTTCACATCGTTTCCGGTAGAACCGGAAGTAGATCCGGCTTGAAAATATTTAAGAAATTGAGTTCATGTACTCTAAAACAAAAATACAACATGTTGAATTTGTATCGCAATTCCTTCCTCGAAAACGTCTAATGAGAAACACTTAAAAAAATCACCCTGTATACAATTGGACATATTTGAAACTTTCATATAGCTTTCATCCAAAAATAGTATTCAGATCGGATATTGAACACGAAGAATTTTTGTACTTCATAGACCTCACAATTATGGAAGAAAAATAAAAATAACTGGAAATTGTTAACATGCGTTTCTTTCAGAATATCTATCATAAAAAAAATGTCGACATCAAACATTGAATTAAATAAACAGAGTATGTTTCATGAAAAATAAGCTGGTTAGTCCCCTCTGCTACTTAAAAAGATTTAGGATATATTTCAAATGAAATAGCTGCATGTTGACTTTTTCCATTTATATTTCCCATTTTTTGAAGGCTTGCTTTTTGTACTATTATGAGATTATAGCGTTCAAAGGGCCCAGGCTGCGTATGGGAGCTTATATACGAGTGGCTCAGTTTTAGTCACGGAAAATCAGAAATCATAGATATATAAAAAAAAATGCATACTACCATTCGCATAAGCCGGTTTTACCAATCGTATAATTGGATGAATAAAAAAATCATTGACAAAATTCAATGTAGGTACATATGCGAAACTTATCGCCCAATTAGGCAGAAATTGCTAATGTACAGGGTGGGTTAAATGGGTGATTCCCGAACTAAAACTTCTTATTCCTAAGAGGTATTTTTGGAGAAACTCATAATGAGGTCAACTTTATCCCACCAAAAAAATTCTGTAAAAACTAACCAAGTCTCGATGGAGCTGCGTGTTTATCTCTAAAAAGTAATGAAATCTAGAAAAAGTCGAGCCAAGTTTAGGGCTCCTTACTGCGATTTCTTTATTATTATAGTTAATGTTGTGTGACTTGGCCGTTGAACATTCTTTATACGTTAGTGGGTACTAGTCAATTCTGTTCACACGCAATGCTAGATCTGTTGTAACTACCTATGTTTGTTCAGCGAGATAATAGCCCATGCTGGTATTGGTAATTGGACGCTAGTGTCTCATTTTAGGCTGTTGTTGATTGTGCAACACATATGCATTCAGCATTGACAATGCGTTATGCAATGGTGTCATGGAGCACCTGGTTTTGTACCCTGGTGTACCCTTCAACGGCCAAGTCCCACAACATTAACTATAATAATAAAGAAATTTCAGTAAGGAGCCCTAAACTTGGCGCGACTTTTTCTAGATTTCATTCCTTTTTAGAGATAAACAAGTAGCTCCATCGAGACTTGGCTAGTTTTTACAGAATGTTTTTGGTGGGATTTCACTTCTTTTTGTAGAAACGTGGGCATATAGATCTATTTTATTAGATTTTCTTATTTGACACATTTTTATTTGGAGTAGTTTTTTTATTACAAATCTTTATTTTTTTTCGGTTCTGAACTATGGTAGTAGATCCGATTATTTTTTATTGAATTCAGCGTCTCGAAAACCTATAGTTTGATACCAAACTTGTCCATATAGTCCATCTCTTACCCGATTCCTTTTCGGATTCAATTTTTTCTCTCCCAATCTAACCACCGCAGACCCATCTGATGATGTTTTTTCTGAAGAGCAATAGACGTTCTATATTGCACCAAAATTTCATAGCAATTTTTTATTCAATGACACAGCGAAACAGAGTTTCTTCTTCATCAAGCTCTTCGGAATGGAAAGAAGATAGAGAACATAACTGCTTTTACAGTTGCTGGTGATTCTCATAGAATAGAGAATAGATTTGATTCACCAAATAAATCAACGAAGAGTCGAAGTGGGACAATTCCCTCAAATAGTTCAACAATTGTTGAATGAGCACCCAGCACCCAATCTTGTTGTCGTACATTCTGATCCCTGTACTCTGATGAAGAATGATCATAGATCACTTCATGAAGCCTGACAAGTTCGATCAAATTTTCATCCATTTTCACTTCAATCACTTCACAAAATATCCGACGTGATATCACTTACGGTTAGAAAATGTAAATTTGCGGGTAGTTATGGTGTGCTATCAAGTGACAGCAAATGCTAACTTCGTGAGTGCGTGAAATGATAACAATTGAAAAAAGGATAATAATCGGGTGATCAGTCTTATACACAGTGATAATTTTTACTGTCTCATTTATTGTTCCGGCCTAGCTTTCGAAAACCTATCGTTTCCTTGAACAATAAATGAGACAGTAAAAATATCACTGTGTATAAGACTGATCACCCAATTATTATTCTATTTTCAATTTATATTCGATATTCACATATTGAGTATGATAACAATGTGTTTCCAAGCGCATAAACTTCCATACATTATTGTGGTTGCACATTTTGCGAAGATGACGTGATAGCACGTGAGCTCATGTGACGTGCCAACAATTGTACTCCAGATTTTCGATTATCCTAGTTTTTATAGTTTTCCCTTTATGTGGCCATTAAACCCTAACTCTGGACCAAATTTCAGCTCTCTGAGTTTATGGGAAGTACTAGTTCTATTTTGATGATCATGAGTGAGTGAGGGTCGAAAATGCGAAACTTTGCTTTCGCTTAACTTCGGAACTAAATGACCTACACACTTGAAATTTTCGATTTTAAGTACGTGATTATAGCTTACTGGATGACGTTTCGGCGTTCTGGTCTTATCCGGAGGTTCTCAAATAGGGGCCTGAAAATGCGGCGAAATGGTTCGGGCAATAAAGATAGTACGGCAGTGTTTGCTTCGCGCTCGACTTGGCGGGGCCACTGCCGTGCCCCCAAATTCCTCACCTTTTGGAATTTCAACTTTGGTCATTATCTCTATTCCTGCTTGTGCTACGATGTTGAAATAAAATCATTAGGAAGCAACTTTTAGATAGTAACCCAGTGTCGTACTCTGATTGTTTCCAAGAGTTTTCTTTTTTGACCTTTAACATGCTATGTTTTTAATTATGGAAACAGCAGTTTTTTGATGACTAAGTGGGCGTCAAGATATTTCCGTTTCGAAAATGTATAAAATATAGTATGTATTATATATTATAGTATTGTCATAATAAACTGACGTTTTTATGAGAAAAAACGGAAGTTTATGTTATGATAGGCAACCCTTTGGAAGCAATCAGAGTACGCCACTGGCAGTACTTATATGAAATGTTCTATTTTTTCTGAAACTAATTAAATGGGGATTCTTTCTCTGTCTTAATGGACTATTGTCTTCATGAGAAAAATATAACTTTATGTGTATTTTTTTTCTAAATTGTATTTGAACTTAATTTGAGGTGTCGGTTCTCAATTGCCAAAAAAATGAGTGTGCCCATTTCATGCGAGTATTTATATTAGATGGGTGGATTAACGAATGATGTTTTTTCAAATAAAAAATAAAAAAAAGTTAGCCTCCCCGGCGGGGAATCGAACCCCGGTCTCCCGCGTGACAGGCGGGGATACTTACCACTATACTACCGAGGATATTGTAAGTAGAAGCTTAAAATTGGTGTATATTCGTAGGAACCAGTTTTCAAGATGACTAAATTGAATATTGAAAAAATTCTGATCAATTTTTTCTACTTCACAATGCCACATCACGAACAATTGTCCTCGGAATTACAAATATATATTAAAAAAAATGAAATAATGAAGAATAATAAGCGACATTTGCCACTGAAGAAAGTTTCAGCATTTTTCAGGTTGAAATTTTTTTTTTCAAATTCCCGCGGTAGAAATGATTCAACGTAACCTTCTACCACACGCACCAGCTCCTAAAGTACTTTGCCTAATTCATGAAGCACAGGTTTTGCGAAATGAATCCGTTTTCGGAGATTCTTTCAGATTTCCATGGACTAGGAACTCATTTCATTGAATATTTTGATAGTACATAGGTAGTACTCGTATTATAACTGTGAATCTATGGAATGTGTTTTTTATGATGATTTTCCACCATAGGCGTAGTTGGAAAGCGCAATAGAAAGATTCAGATTAGTCTAGTTTTTCTGAGCCACCAAATTGCTATCTACAGGGTGTCCCAAGTTCGAGTGCCTGTTAGACGTTTCTGGAGAACTGGACATATTGGAAATCTGAAAATTGGGATTATGATATTGTTCGAAATTCTCTACACACCTTGAATAATTTTGGAGTCTGAGCACTTCCCGTTATACAAGGAGTGAAAATAAAGGACCCCGCACTTTTAGTAGGTAAAGTGGCGACCGGTCAAATTTTCTGAAAATTTGGTATGTTGTTGTACCCGACTCATTGACCAAAAGTGTCAATGGGCCCAACCCAATCCTATGGCTAGTTTTCTAAATACGGGGTGTTAAAGTTGAAAATTGCCCAGATTTTCGGATTTATTTGCTAATTATTAAGAGTTACATTGGATTTCTGTTGCATACACACGTTTACTACATGTTCTAGGTATGCAATTAGAGGATACGTATGATTAAAAATATTTATATTTACCGGGTGATTCACGAATATATGACGGTAGTTTTTTTCCAAAATTCACTTTTTCTACTGTGACTTCAGGAGGGCATATTTTTGAAATGATCTTTCCGATTTAGTATTATGACGACAAAATATTGCACAGTGCATATTTTTTATACAGGATGTTTCACAGAGAGAACCACTAGACATAATCATATTTTTTTATGATTAATTCGAAATCCTGTATTTTTGAATTGATTTTTGAGAAAAGTAATACCACAAACATATGTGTGTCTCTAATCTCCAAAATATTCAGGGTGGTTTATTCATAGGAAGGTATTCAATTTTGGAAAAAGTACAAAAAACATGAACACCCTGTATTCGAAAATTTCCTCGGTCAAATGCAACTATTTATCACTTTATATTGATTCCCACAACATCTCCCGAGGTATGAATTTTAAATCCGATACTATGACCAGTTTTCGAGATACAGGGCGTAAAAGTGGAGAATAACTTATTCCATAAATTTTTTTTTAAATTGAAAAGCCGAATTTATTTTATGTTGCGCCCATGAGTTCAGTATGAGAGCAGATCAGATGCACATGGGAAGATTTAGCTAAAATATTTACTGTTACAGGGTGATTCATGAATAAATCACAATAGCTTTTGCAAACACTCGATAATTCTAAAGTTTCGTCACAGCGAAATTATTCCATGAAGTTAATACCTATAGTCGTTCATAATTTTCAGTCTGAAATACTTCACTTGATGTAATGTTAGACAGTTATTCAAAATTCACCAGAAAAGTTCTCCTTTCAATTACTTCAAAGCATATTATTTATGACTCACCCTGTATGAAAAGTACCTAATTATTATGACGTATTTCAGACTGAAAATTGTGAACGACTAGGTATTAACTTCATGGAATAATTTCTCTGTGATGAAACTGCAGAATTATCAAGTGTTTGCAAAAGCTATTGTGATTTATTCGTGGATCACCCTGTAACAGTAAATATTTTAGCTGAACCTTTCCTTGTGCATTTGATCTGTACTCATACTGAACTCATGGGTGCAACATAAAATCAATCCGGCTTTTCAATTTGAAAAAAAAAATGATGGAATAAGTTATATTCTCCGCTTTTACGCCCTGTATCTCGAAAACTGGTCATAGTATCGGATTTAAAATTCATACCTCGGGAGATGTTGTGGGAATCAATATATAGTGATAAAATAGTTGCATTTGACCGAGGAAATTTTCGAATACAGGGTGTTCATGTTTTTTGTACTTTTCCCAAAATTGAATACCTTCCTATGAATAAACCACCCTGAATATTTTGGAGATTAGAGACACACATATGTTTGTGGTATTACTTTTCCCAAAAATCAATTCAAAAATACAGGATTTCGAATTAATCCTAAAAAAATATGATTATGTCTAGTGGTTCTCTCTGTGAAACACCCTGTATAAAAAATATGCACTGTGCAATATTTTGTCGTCATAATACTAAATCGGAAAGAACATTTCAAAAATATGTCCTCCTGACGTCACAGTAGAAAAAGTGAATTTTGGGAAAAAACTACCGTCATATATTCGTGAATCACCCGGTAAATATAGATATTTTTAATCATACGTATCCTCTAATTTCATACCTAGAACATGTAGTAAACGTGTTTATGCAACAGAAATCCAATGTAACTCTTAATAATTAGCAAATAAATCCGAAAATCTGGGCAATTTTCAACTTTAACACCCCGTATTTAGAAAACTAGCCATAGGATTGGGTTGGGCCTCTTGACACTTTTGGTCAATGAGTCGGGTACAACAACATACCAAATTTTCAGAAAATTTGACCGGTCGCCACTTTACCTACTAAAAGTGCGGGGTCCTTTGTTAAAAAATTTTGTTTTCAATTTTTTCTTTTTTGGTATAATTGAGTATTCAGTCCTGAATACATTTCTGTTGGAACCATTCTATTTATTCAAATGGTTTTCAAAATAAGGAAAAAAAACTGAAAAAATGTCTAATATTCATAGTCAGTATTATGCTCATTTTTCTCATTCTGGACATCGCGGGTGTAATCGATTCTCACAATGTCAAAGTAGAAGAATGTGGAAGGTCATGCACCTTTTGAATTTGATGAATACCTAGCTTAACAGGGTGTTTCAAATTTTGTGTCGAAAACTGGCAATAACTTCTGTTTTTCAAATCAGAATCCCATTTTATTATGATTGCGTTGGATTCTGCGAAGAAAAATAGTGATAGCACTCTAAGATGCTCTTGCTCCTAAATTTTTTGAGTTATTTGAGATTTTCTAGATTTATGTTGTACCTAGAGTCAAGTTCATCTTGTCTTTTGCATGAGAATATTCTGCGACCATAGAAGATGAATTATCTCATCAATAATTCGCAAGTGACAGAATTCCGAACAATATCATAATCCCAATTTTCGACAATCTGCGGATGAAAAACGATAAGAATTTCTTTCACCATAAAGGATTTATCGATAAGTTGAATTCAGATAAGCTCCTTCAGAAGAGAAATCGGTTACTCAGAGTCTAGCCAAACTAAGCTGGTGTATGATCGACGAAGAACTGGGAAACTAACCCATACATCCTCATTAATCCCATTATAATTGACCAACTCTCAGTAGGGATCTGACAAATTTGAACCTCTGAAATGCAATTCAATTATTTCTTCTTATTGTAAACCTACTTCTAAAGAACAAGAGAACGATGAACACAATTCTGAGATTCCGTCTGTCCTGTTGCGAAAGAAACTCAAAGCTGGAACATCTATATTGCGGTTAACTCATTTCTATTTGTGTTGAGTGGAAACAATTTTATGCATTCAAGGGATTAAAGAAGATGAAAAATCCATTTGCTGCGTCGAGAACCTTCTAGTGAATCTTGTTGATTCCCATCACTTTATGTTGAAGAATTTACTAGAGTTCACGCTTAGATTTCCGCAGTTCGTATTTATATTCGAGGCGAGAGCTCTACAGAAACAGAAGAACTTCCATCGATTTTCACTTCTAGCTAAACTTTTTTGGACAATGGTGAATCCGAGATTCTAGTGAGAGATTCGTTGGGAGAATCGGTAATCTGAAACACAGAAATAACTTATCAGGAAAAAATAAAACATTGCTATCTAGGAGCATAGAATGCTCCTAGTTCATAAGGAAGGCCTGACAACTTGCCAACCTTCAAGCACTGGCGGCTTTGAGGGGCCGTGGCCATGACCACCCCCCACCCCCCTTCACAGTCGACAATAAACCCTTGTTGGTTGTTCAACCAATTTCTAATTATAGAATTTCAGACAAATCATTCAAATAATAATTTTTCTATTCTCTGTATATCACCGAAATCGAATGGAACGAAATAGTCTAGTATACAGGGTGGCCAAGAGCTTGACGTCAAAATGGAAAAAACAGGTCCCTCGTATCATGGGCTATTCGAATCACCCCCATGTATGTTATGCGATTTTTCACGGTTTTCGAGTTATGAATTTTTTTATGAACTTTGAGAATTTTCGACTTGACCATCTTAAAAAAGATATTGAAAAAAAGTACAAGACTTCTCTGTGAAATTCTTTTTGTAACTTAATCTCCATGAATTGTACTTTTATACATAAAATAACCAGATTCGTAACTTTGATAAAAATTATGGAAATTTTGGTCTCAAGTGAAAAAGTTGTTACGTAAATTGGATTATGATCTGAATTTTCGAATCAAAATTAAAAATGTAAAAAGGCTAATTCACGGTATGCTTAAAAACTGCGCTCAACAGTCAGCTTTTAGAATCATTGATAAAAAATGGTACTTAACACTCTACTTTTGCTAGAATTAGCCTTCAAAGTCATCGAGGTGGAAAAAATCAAAGAACTAGACATTTACTACAAAATTATTTTTTGCCATTTTAAGATATTTCTGATCAAGTTATGATAGAAAATGCTGAAAATTAGCTTTAGATGTTGGTCAAGAAAAGTTCTAGATAAAAAAAAGAAAAAGGTATGGCAATAAATCACACATCATAATGTAAATGAATTAAACTTATTTATAAAAGTAAGTTTTCAAAGTGGCCACCTCTAGTCTCAATACAAATTCTACACCTTCTTAGAAAATCTCCTTTTAATCGCATAAAACGTGCCCAGTTCTCTCTTAGGACACGTTCGGCTTCTCCTATCTTCAGTCGCAGCTCGTCTTCACTCGAACATTCTCGGGCGTAAACAATTTCTTTGAAATAACCCCAAACGAAAACATCGATGGGATTAAGGTCAGGTGAACGTGGGGGCCCCTTGTTTGGTCGACTGGACGATACCCGAACAGATGGATCGGACGTAGCGGACCAATCAAGTGGCCCCCACGTTCACCTGACCTTAATCCCATCGATTTTTTCGTTTAGGGTTATTTCGAAGAAATTGTTTACGCCCGAGAATGTTCGAGTGAAGACAAGCTGCGACTGAAGATAAGAGAAGCCGAACGTGTCCTAAGAGAGAACAGGGCAGGTTATATGCGATTGAAAGAAAATTTTCTAAGAAGGTGTAGAATGTGTATTGAGGCTGGAGGTGGCCACTTTGAACACCTACTGTAAATTTTATAAATAAATTTCTTTTTATTTACATTATGATGTGTGAGCTATTGCCATACCTTTTTCTTTTTTTATCTAGAACTTTTCTTGACCAACATCTAAAGCTAATTTTCATTAATTTTCAGCATTTTCTATCATAACTTGATGAGAAATATCTTAAAATGGCAAAAAATAATTTTGTAGTAAATGTCTAGTTCTTTGATATTTTCCACCTCGATGACTTTGAAGGCTAATTCTAGCAAAAGTAGAGTGTTAAGTACCATTTTTTATCAATGATTCTAAAAGCTGACTGTTGAGCGCAGTTTTTAAGCATACTAAGAAACCGTGAATTAGCCTTTTTACATTTTTAATTTTGATTCGAAAATTCAGATCATAATCCAATTTACGTAACTTTTTCACTTGAGACCAACATTTCCATAATTTTTATCAAAGTTACGAATCTGATTATTTTATGTATAAAAGTATAATTCATGGAGATTAAGTTACAAAAAGAATTTCACAGAGGAGTCTTGTACTTTTTTTAATATCTTTTTTAAGATGGTCAAGTCGAAAATTCTCAAAGTTCATAAAAAAATTCATAACTCGAAAACCGTGAAAAATAGCATAACATACATGGGGATGATTCGAACAGCCCATGACACGAGGGACCTGTTTTTTCTTTTTTGACGTCAATCTCTTGGCCACCCTGTATAGGGTGTTTTTGAATAGATGCGGAAGATTTCAAAGGGTGATTCCTTGTTCAATATAGAGGGTAGTTTGTTATATAAATGGTGGGTCAAAACTCAAACGTTAGGAAGATATCGCGGTTCAAAGATGGTGAAAAAATGATGTTTTTATTTTGTATCTCAAAAACGAAAAGCTATTGAAGATGACATTTAATGGAAGAATTACTATTATAAAACACACTTTCCTTATATTTTTTCATATTTTTAGAACGAGTGGAGGAGATTGAAATAGACTACCCCAATAATTTTTGTAAACTAAATTTAAAGAAAAACTCACGCAAAAACTCGGATATAACTAAATTCGGATAGCCTCATTTCGTTAGAAACTTTTTCAACCTTCGTATTTTTCTCGTAAAATGTACCGTTTAAAAAAAAATGTAAATCTGTTCTAAAATGAATTGCCGTTTCCCGGCACGTAATAATTCAAATTTTATTTTTTTATTTCGAAACGGTACATTTTATGAGAAAAATACAAGAGATGAAAATGTTTGTAAGCAATAAAGCAGGCTATGCGAATTCACTTCTACCCAAATCGCTGCGCGAGTTTTTCTTCAAATTTCATTTTTCCGCCTTCTTCGTGCCGCGATATCTCCATAACTTTTGACTTTTGACCCAACATTTTTAAAAAACTAACCTTTATTTCGAACAAGGATCCTTTGAAATCTTCAACATTCATTCAGAAACATCCTGTAGATCCGACTTTTTCGAACTGAAAAAAATCATAAATGCTAGCAAAGATGTCGGAATGCTCAGAATCCTCCCCGGATCATTAAAAAGGCAATTAATAATGAATATATCGATAAAAAATAAGTTGCAAATACGCACTGCCATGGGCGCCCGCAGAAACCCGTAGAAATTTTTCTCAGGGGGGGCCAAAATAGAAATTAGAAGGTAATATTGAGGTGTCGTGCTAAAAAACTATAGGGCCATCAAAATCTCAAGGGGGGCCATGGCCCCCCCTGGTCCCCCCCTGCGGGCGCCCATGCGCAGTGCTAGATAACTGTCGGTATATCTGGAGGCTGGAATTTAATTGTAATGGTGAAAACAGCATCTATGTTCGAGTAATAGAATGTTTTTTGCAAATGTGCATTTTGGAAAAGTTGCTATAACTTTTTTTTTGCCAAAACATTTTTCCTGGAGAACTTTTTTACGTGGAATTCAATGGTGTCAGTAGTTTTTCCAAAAACCTTACATATAGGTTATTAAATATTTAAAAAAAATATTTAGCTGGGGTGTAAAATATTTGGAGGGCATAATTTATACTGGAAACACATTTCTTCTCTCTTTTTTCGAAGGGAACGACCTTTATAAACTGCTCCACATGAGTTAGGGATATTGACTTAAATTGCAAAAAACTATAGTTAAAATATGATTTTTGTGATGAAAATTCATATTAATATGATTTCGAGTTGCAAATTAATTTTAGTCTGTAGGTAAGTAGCGTATACAGGGTGGTTAAGAAAAATCGAGTTAAATAACGAAATTTTATTCCTAGCGAATTCAAGCATTTTAAGACTATCAATACAATGTATGGCCTCCACGGGCATCAATAACAGATTGACATCATACTTCACACGAGGTTGTTGAACATTTCTTGAGGAATTTGGTTCCATAAACGGGGCAGAAGCTCTCTCAGATCATTAAACGATTCTGGGGTAGTTTGATGATTATCTAATCTTCTTTGGAGCATATATCATGCATGTTCTATGCAATTCAAATCTGGTCAGTGCGGAGGTATTGGTAAATGTGGAATACCAAGCTCCTCGCGCGCATTCTCAACTATGGCTTCGGTGCGGTCTAGCGTTATCGTCTAGAAATTGAAAAGTTTCACCAATAGCAGCGTAAAATTGGGCACAACATTGTCAATGACATGCTCCCTATAGTGTACGGCGGTCATATTCGCAGGACGCAGCGACGATTACGGGGTATGCGTGGGATTGTCCATACCCATATTCTTCGAGAATCTGAAAATCGTCCATATCTGGATTCATCAGTGAAAAGGGCACTACGCCATTGATCGTTCCAATTGATATGTTGCCTTGCCCATTCCAGTCTTTGACGCTTATGGTCACGTGTTAATGGAACTCCTCTTAATGGACGTCTAGAACCTAGATTCCCCTCTCTCAAACGTCGTCGGATTGTTTCGATGGAAACTTGGACCCCATCTGCATTTTGGAGAGTATTCCGTAGCATTCTACACGTAGATGTAGGGTTTCTTCTCGCCGAAACGGTGATGAAACGACCCTGAGCAGGTGTTGTTTTTCGTCGCCCACCAAGCCTTGGTCTTTCCAACACGGAACCTGTCTCCCTGAACCTATTCCAAAGTCGAGATATCAAACTTTGTCTAACTTGGAGCCTTTCCGCTACAACAACCTGAGTTAGGCCACCCTGTAGCATTCCGATAGTCCTATTAGCCTCAGCGTTTGTTAATTTACGTCTTGGCATTTTCAGAAAACTCGTTTCAAATCGAAGCCGTTGATAAACTGACTTCATTTCAAAATAAGAACAGTCATGAAGCATATTATGTAAAGAACCAAACTTCAGAAGAAAGGCGACCAGATTGAGGAAATGTCCCATACTGATTCTTATTGGATCGATTCAAGTTGTTATTGATTCTTAAATGATTTTTCAGCGATTTTCTCGAAGATTGCACACTTTTAAAAACGATTAAATACGATATCCCTAACTCTTGTGGGGCAGTATATATTATTTGTACTATGAAAATTTTTTTCGGTTGTCCATTGTTCTTTGTGGCGACTGGAGGCCCTCATTGTCCGTGGCCCCCTTCTATAGATAAGCCTCTGCTGAACACACCGACCATTATTTCATCCTTCGTACTCTGAAATGTGATGTTTTCCTAAGTAAATAAGTGAAGCCCCTTACATGCCTCTCGAGCTCCATGATTCTCACGTTTCATAAAAAAATTGATACGGACCTGCCCGCAATATAAAGGGACAGATTTTTGATCCCCGGTGTTGAGGTGCCACGCTTTTCAATTTTCACACTGTCAGCATGTACTTCTTCCATTGTCGTTGGCTTTTCCCTCCTCAATGCCGGATTTATTAGTAAAACCTGCCTGAATAGAAGTTCAAAAGAGTGGATTCACCAATCAATTATAAGGGGACCCGTTCAAGGTTCTCTTCGAGAGGTTTTTAATGAAGCAGATATGTCTGACATGAGTATGGCGCATCGTGGGTCTTTTGGGCTCGATTTCAGAGGTAACCGATATTTCGAATCACATTCGGAACATGGAATATTCTCGGAATATTCGCCTCATGTCTTCGTAACTTTATATTCGTACTATTAAGTTTGTTTATTTTGTTAAGTGGTAATGCAAGACTTTTTGTAGTTTTCAAATGTGGAATTCGAGATATTTGTTTTATCAATTTAATACGCAGGAGATCGAGAAACAATGTAAATATCAGGTTTTCCATTAAGGACAACTTTTTTCAATAAAACTCAAACTAATTGAGACTGCTCGAAAATTTTCATTGACTCGATGTTCAATTAAAACATGTGATTTCAGAGCGAGTGGATAGTAAGGTAGTTGTCGAACAATTACGCAGCGGATGCAGTTTGACGTTCTTTGAAAATATAAAACTTACTAGCTGGCCCGGCGAACTTTGTTCCGCCTAAATGATACTTACGGTGGATTTCACAAATCGTAATCACCGGTGATCGGAGATCAACAGCTTGGTTCTCTGATTTTTGAACTGTCAAATGTTTCGATGGATATGAGCTGTCACACAGAACAGATACATAAAAATAATATGTCAATTACCAATTATAGCAATTTTGGATTTAGTGATTTCCGCAAATATATTTATTACCCAAACAGAAATTCAAAAACATTTTAAAAATTATGAGAAAAGATGAGAATGGACATATCACGATCGAAACTGATCGCCAAAATCGTATATACTTGACATTTCGATAAAAATTCACTGTTATATTCACGCGCTTCTGGATCTGTTAATAGACCTTCATGGTACTATAAGTCCTATGCAAATTACACAGTAATTGATGTCATATGTTCTTTATTCGACCATATCAAACAACGACGACCGAAATTCTCGAAAAAAAAAAACAGATGACATAAATTGATGGTCGCGAAAGCCTCAACAAATTCATCGCCATCTAATGGTGCTGATGTCAAATATAGTACCATCACGATAAGATGTCTAGAATAATGGTGTAGGCACCCGTCAATTTTTGAATGGAATGACGTTCGACCAAATCGAAAATATTAGCAACGTGGCGGCGCCGCAATATCATTTCAGTGTATTTTCCGTTGTCAATTTGATGGATGTATCAACAGCTCATTTGCTAAAGTCAATTATGACATGACAGCAGAATGGCATCTTTTTATAAAAAAAAGTTTTCTACTTTTCCTAAGAACTAATATACATCAGAATGTCAGGAATATAAACACACATTATTGCTTGACAAAATTATCTACCATTAACACGCCACGTTCGCCAGAATGAATTCAAATATTTGAAATAACTGATAAAAATCAGTCATAATTTGTGAATAGCGCCACCTGAAGTGGAAAGAACGAAACATTGCTAATATAATCAATTTGGTCACAACAAAATCTAATCAGTGCCTACACCATTATTCTAGTAGGCAACTCAAATTACACACTATTACAGTGACTATATAATTTGTGAATAGCGCCACCTGAAGTGGAAAGAACGAAACATTGCTAATATAATCAATTTGGTCACAACAAAATCTAATCAGTGCCTACACCATTATTCTAGTAGGCAACTCAAATTACACACTATTACAGTGACTATAGTGGTAATATAGTCACTGTACACCCCATCTAACGGAGAGAGGTACCTACGAATAAGCGGTAGCGTAACTGTACTGTAGCGACACCTAGTGGCCTCGCTCAAAAGGAGGAAAAGCATTTCCTGTATAAGTGATATTTTTATCGATTTTTATTGCATTTTATAATAACCAGACCGTAGACGAATCCATATATGAAGTTTCATAACAAACACTCCATCCGATCTCGAGTTATAAATGGTGTAACCAACATCTTTCTTTTATATATATAGATATAACCTGGTGAGATGTAAGTTATTCCATAAAATCTCGACAAACGATTTTATTTCCATGATATCTCCGACAATTTTCGGGATAAATGTATGAAATTTTCAGTATACATGCGGAAGAATATTTTGCAGAATGTGTATTACTCGCTTTTCCGTTTTTCTGATAGTATATTAGGAAAAAAACCTGGTTGAAAATATGACCAATAAAGTTCCTATTTTATGATTCATTTAAAAATTCAGGGGAGCAATAAACAGAAAAACTGATTAATACACATTCTGCAAAATATTATTCCGCATGTATACTGAGAATTTCATACATTCATCTCGGAAATTGACGGAGATTTCATGGAAATAAAATCGTTTGTCCAGATTTTTATGGAATTACATCTCACCAGGTTTTTTTCCTAATATACAGAGAAAACTGGAAAAGCGAGTAATGCACATCCTAGAAAAATTATTAAGCTTTAATTAAAAAAAAATGGTTGGTCTACGCCGCATACGAACTGAGATATCATGGAAATAAAAAGCCCAATTTTTGAAGGGAGCTCACGAGCTCGGACGTCTACCATTTCCCCTTAAGTTTCTTGTGAACCTCTAAGGGCACTTTTAAAGGCGTATTTTTTATTTTTTTTTATTTAAATTATATTTTCTCGGCAACTAGGCCATTGACACAGTACAATATTCTATTTTCGCGTTACAGACGATGAAAAATTTCAACAAAATATGGAAATTAACTGAAAGGGAAATATACTATAGATATTTGATTATGATTGTACAGTTGGCTTTCTTTCAGGCGTATTCGTACTATGCCAGTCATTTTGTTTCGGCTTTTTTGGCTGAATTGAATAAATGAATTTTTCTTTGAAAATTCAAACTATTTTTTCTTTCAGGAAATTTGAAATCAACCTGAATCTTCTACCAATTTAATGATCATTTGGATCCTATCACAGCAGATGAATTTGTAAGTATTAAAATTTTATAATTTTACGAAATGATCAAAACTCAAATTTTTATTTTCAATACCACAATGTTCATACAGCGAATGGACTTGTCGGTAACAAAAAAGACCCAGCTCTATGATTTACCCATTTTCTTCGAATCTGTGGTCCGAAGAAATCAACCAGAACCCCACAAAAGATTCAACCTGTTTTTTTCACACTTCTGCTGCTTGTCTAGCAACGGTCATACAGCGCCATCAGTTCGCTATCTCTCTTCGTCCAAAACGCCCTTCAATTCGCCACCCTAGCAGAGTTCACCTCATATTCTTCCCAACGCCGGAACCCGTTAGTTTCGTATCTAAAACGTGAATTAGTTCCGAGAGATACGGACTCTACTCAGTACAACACTCACACGAGGCCATACAACCAGAAGATACATCTCTTCAAGTCAGACCAACCGTAAGTACGGGGTCATGCCGCATGGGGAGGGGGCAGCTTCGGATTGAGAAATACTACGGCACTGAAATTTGGTTAGTCGTTAGTTGATACATGAATGCTTCCAACACATCAGCATGATCTAAGTCACTTCAATACAGTATGTAAAAACTACAGTCTTTTCGTTTACTTGAAAAAGTAACTGAAAGTTGTTTATTTCAAACGGAACGCCCTGTATATTAGTAGTAATTCAGAATGCTGGTGAAATTTGCTTTCATTCTATGCATATCATGCCTTTAACTTACTAGTCAAATTTCGGTCTTATGAGCATTTATTTGTCAAAATGTCCTTTCAGAATGGTATTCCCATTTGGTATTTGGTAGGCAGGCCAAGATTTCTACTTGTGATATTCTCCTATAATAATAAAGGCACCAAGAAATTTGAAAGTCAAACTATTTATATGAATTATTATAAAAAAGTAAAACAATCATGTCGAATATTTCAAAATATGTTCGAATCGCTGGAATCGCAGATCGTACTTCTTTGGGATCCAAATCTTCAAATTCTTGGGTAATACTTTCCAACAATCCATCTCTCGAATGCACGGGTGTTTTGTAAACTTTTTCTTTCAACATTTCCCACAGATAAAAATCTAATGGACTAAGATCGGGTGATCTTGCTGGCCAATTTCATGTACACAAGCGCCTTATCCACCGATCGTCAATAAGTCTCTCCAGTTAATAATAATAAACATATTCACGAGAACATCGTTTGAATAGTTTTCTTCCATCGTTTCGAGGTAACTTATGAAATGACGAAAATGTCGAAATTCAAGTGTCTTGGTGCCTTTATTATTGGGAGAATGTCAAAAGGTACTGTCAAAAAGAAATCACGGCCTGCCTACCAAATACCGAATGGGAATACCATTCTGAAGGGACATTTTGACAAATAAATGCTCATAAGTCCGAAATTTGACTAGTTATACTCCATTCACTTTTATAAAGTATCTTGGTGGGCCATGGTTTAGGTTTATCAAGTTCTTTTACTTAAAACGGACGCAGGTTGGCACTCGTGAAAATCAAGCGACATTGCCAAGTCTACTTTCTGATTACTCTTTTGTAACTTTGTGAATGGAGTTAGTTCTTTTAAGCTTTAACTGTGACACAAGATTCTTAGTATCAATACATTTTCATACTGGAGTATTTCAAGTTGCACAAAGAGGTATTTAATTGTCCTCTGTAGGCTTATTTCTTGAGAATTTTGAAAAGTGGGGATTTCCATACGTCCGTCTGTTCTAAAAGTTTTTGTATCGGGTTAATGAACTATCACAAAGTAACGGACTATTCTGTCCATTATTTTTCAGTAAAATTTCAACACTCGGTTCTTGATTTCAGTACAAGAAAATAGCATAACTGAATCTTCCAATCATGTTTATACTCGTACACGTGAAATATTTCCAGTATTAACAGAAAAAAAGTTTCTTCAATATTCGTCAGATCTTTGGAATTATTGAATTCACATAATATTTCCTCAAATTCATTGTTTTCCCAAAGTAAATAAACATTTTGATAAATACGTAATTTCTACGATTTATATGTAGAAACGGCAACGTTGCGTCCATATCTGACAGAAGAATGAGTGTAACCTAACATTTTCAAAATATACGCGGTGAAATGTGTCAGAATTCCAGCGCCAACCAGGCTACTTTATAAAAGTGAATGGAGTATAGGCATCATATACATAGAATGAAAGCAAAGTTCATCAGCTTTCTGAATTTATAATAATATTCAGGACATTCCATTTGAAATAAACAACTTTGAGTCACGTTTTAAAGCAAACGAAAAGACTGTATTTCAGTATTTCTTACCACCCAGTATTGAAGAGTAACGTAGATCAGGCTGATGTGTAGGAAGCATTCATGTATCATCACCTAACTCCAAACTAAATTTCAATGCCATAGTGTTTCTCAACCCGGAGTTATCAGCATTTTTAGTGGTCATGATTTTCGGTGAAAAAAATTGAAATTAATTAATATTTCGAAAACGGCAACAGATAGGTATAGGGAAATGTTGAGAAAAGTTGTCGAGAAGTTGTTAGAGATTCCAAAAATAATATAATATACCAGGTGTTCCATTTGAAAAAGCAAAGTTGCTACTACTTTCTGATAGAAGTGGCAACAGTGCATTGACGAAAATATTCTAGTTGGGTACAGAATGTCCGATAATGCACTCCATTAAATTTTCAAACCGATCCGATATCTGGTTCACCAGAAACGTCTAATGTGAATCACCCTGTATATTCTTATGGAAGAGAGCAGTACAAATTTGTTTTGGAAGAAAAAAATCAAACATCATGGATCATGGCATGTGTAATGAAAAGGCAACAAGGAACAGATCATTCAACAAGAAGATTATCCATTCCCCGCTCCTGATCTCAGTATTAGCAGAGGAAATGTTAAATGGGACACCATACAGTTCTACGTATGATGCAAAATCACAGATAAAAACCCCAGCAAAAACTTTGTGTCCCCGTATAAGTGTAGGGATATTGGATTTGTTTACAGAATAAGCTGATATTCATATTGATGGGAATCTTCTTCGAATACAATTTATCCTTCCTTTCTCCAAAGAGGCATTTTGTAATAATCTGAAACAAAAAAACAAAGGGAGAAGAAAAGAGAAAGGAAAATCCACTAATATATTCGAATTGTTTTGAAGGTACCGACCAATCTCAAAACGTTGAAATATTATGAATACATAGAGGTATTTCTGGATGGCTTATTCATCTAGGTGGGATATATCGGGAACTATAACACGAAAAAAATGAACCGCCTTGGAAACTTTCGCACCCCAATTTTCATCCAGAGTGACATACTTCCCTTTCCCACAGAATTCTGGAAGAATTGGAATTGCCATCACTGAGCTGAAACGCTAAAAGAGAATTCTTGTCAGACGCCATATCTGAAATAGTGCCGAAGGAATAGTTTCTGTAATTTCGCAGATTGAACGGCTCTTAGAATCCGTGTTCCAATCCGATAGAATTTCAACAGCTATCGGCTCATCCTTTCAATTTTCCGAATGTTGGACAGTTGGAGTTTCCTAATGAATGAATATTTCTGGGGAATCGACGGAATGAAGCTTCAGAATTAAATCCTCAGTCGAAAGGACACCTCATTCAGTTCGATAATTTGCGAATGTTGAAAATTTTGCTATTACTAGGAGCTTCGCGATTGAAACATCTTGATAGATGCTAGTTTGTCGGAAGTTCTATTTCACCACTTGCTGATGAGGTCCAAGATAAGCAAATTAATAACTTACCAACAAATATCCTAAAGAAATTGCCTTTCACTTTCACAGGTATCGTATAGGATACTCTACCGGATAGTTTAACACCAATGATAAATAGAGAGAATTATTAATCGGTATTCAGACAAATTTTCGAATTTCGGAAAAAGTTTTCACTTCGAACGGGAGTCGAACCACGTGGTTCGACGAATGGGGAATCTGATGACCTTGGAAAGCCGACTCTTGATCCTCTTAATGTTATTGTGAAAGCTTCTGGAGAGATCTTATGATTTATCAGGATGTTAGATGATCTCAGAAATTGATTCAGTAGCAGTAGGGTATAAGAACTAAAGATCATTCTGCCATTCTGGCCGCAGTTCTGGAAGGTTCTTTTATTTTCAATAGACCCACTCGTATAATATACTAACTGACAAAGAAACTGCAACACCCAGAATGAGCTGTTTAAATTTTAAATTTTTTTGTTAAGGTGGGCGTTCAATGTGGTGTGTTTTTATTTCAAGTTGCATTTGAAAATGGTTTCACTTTGGGAACTAAAATTTTGTGGGTATACTCAGAAAGGATTGGAGTTCTTAATGAAATAATTAAAATCGATTTCATTTTGAAAGTTCATTTTTTTCTTTCAAAAATAGAAGAAAATAAGCCAACTCATGCTTCTGTTTTATTACAAACGAAAGACCCATGAAATGGTTCAACTTCCGATTGAAAGTGAATCTACAGATACTTTCGTTCAGAAAATCAACTTGAAATACGGAATTGGCAGAGAATGGCAAATTCAAATATATGGCGAGAAATAGTTCCTGCTTTATCTACATATTCGCTAATTTCATAGTTGTGCGATTTTCGGATAGAGAGCGCCATTGTACATTTCATTCATAAGGGAGACTATTTAATGGAATATTTCATAAAATGCACGGTGGCGCCTCTATCGGATTAGTTTTCCCACTCGTTATGATTGGCGACATTAATGTAATGTGTTTATCCGCCGCGGTTATCTATACACTCCCCAACACGTCTTGGCAGTGATGCAATAAGATGGTCTTTCTCTTCTTGAGGGATAATATCCCATATCCCAAGATAGTATCTTCATGTCTCACAGACGCCAAAGTCTGTGGGGCTGGGGTAAATTTCCAAGCCTTCTACGCATGATGTCCCAAACATGCTCTATGGGCGAAAGATCGGGGAATCTGAGAGGCCATGGCAAAAGATTCACATCGGTAGCTTCAAAAAAGTTCAAACTAATTCTGGCAACATGAGGTTGAGCATTATCTTGCTGAAATATTATATTGTCGAGCCGGTTAAGGTAAGGGAGAACATATGGCTCCACTATTTCTCGAAGGTAATGCAGCGCTGTCATGTTACCTCGAATAAAGACTTAAGATGACCTACTTGCGTGTTCAATAGAACCCCATACCATAACGCCAACTGTTCGGTATACAGATATGGAAAATGTAGTTGGAAACACTGGGATTTCAGTACAAGTCTTCTAGTCCAGTTGAACAGTAGAAGAATCGAAACCTCAATGCGATTCGATATCGAATAAGCGGCTGGTCTAGTTTAATAGCAGTTTCGATCGTAGTGGGGATGCCTGGATCTCTGCTGCTCTTCGCGGATCGAAGATCGAATTCAGTCGCAATCCGAACTTGGATGCGATAGACCATACTGTTTGAAGATAAATCAGACTCCGCGTGAATATGTTTACAGTTCAAGAGAAAATTCAAATAATAAAATGGTATTTCGGTGGTCAATCAATTGCGGAGACAATAAATTCGTTTATTATTGTGTCATTCATTGAGGCAAATTAATTCCTCCGATAAGAGTGGAATAAAATTGTCGTATTCATTTTCAACGGACATGATTACAGTAACACCCATCCTTTCGCGTGTTGGGAGTGTTACTAATTCACTGATTCAGTGATTCCTTCCTCTAATCTAATTCGATCCGAGATCCTAGATCGTTGCGCTCTGGCATCCCCACTACAAACTGCCATAAAACTAGACCAGCCGCTTATTCGATATCGAATCGCACTGAGGTTTCGATTCTTCCACTGTTCAACTGGACTAGAAGACTGCTCGAGTTTTGTACTAAAACCCCAGTGTTTCCAACTACATTTTCCATATCTGTATATGACACTCAACATCAAACTGAGGTTCACGTCTTTCTCCCCGACGTCGTCTAACCCTTCTTCGGACATCATGTGCAACCAAGGAGAATCGAGATTCATCAGAAAAGACGACCTGATGCCATTCCACATTCCACGTTCTCTGCACCACTGTAATTGTTGTCGGCGATGCTCAACCGTCAGATGTAACACATAATGGGGTCGATAATGTCGCAAATCGGTATCTAATGGCCATAAGTCTTAGAAGTCGATCTTGAACTTCATTTGTGCCCCTTCGACGTCCGTTGCCTACTCTTCTTCGATTCTGGGCATTATCAAACCACGCTCGACAACATTTCATAACAGTAGTTGGATTTCTGTTCGTACGGTTAACGATTTCTCGAAATGACAACCCCGCCTCCCGTAGACCACTAATTCGACCTCTTTCGAATTCTCTTCCGTGTAAACGTGCTCTAGGCATTTTAACAACAGCTAAATATCGACTTTGGATCTCCTCGAACAGCTGGTTTGTTGTAAAATTGAAAAAATTTGCATAAAACGTCTACAATATTTGAGAACCAAAAAATGTTCACATGAAAAAACCTACCCGATTTTTTTTTCTAAATTTTAGTGGTAAACTATCTATGTTTCACCAAAAAAAAAAATAAAATTCAAACAGCTCCTTCTGAATGTTGCAGTTTCTTTGTCATAATAATGACCAAACATTATGTTTTGGAAAATTGGAAAGATTCTGTAATTTCTTAAACTATTAATACTTTGGAAGTGAAGAAATATTGAATTATATTTTATTTTTTATGTAGAAACCGAAAAAGTTATAAAAATACATATATACAAAATGACAATATACAGGGTGGCCATTTGAAAACGAAACAGACGAGATTACAGACGAAATAATTTTTTTCGATAGCGGACAGGTCGATTTCTGTTTCGAGGGGGACAACTTAAGATGTAGGTTACGGACGCATAGCGCTTCAACCCTTGCTGCTACAACCCCCACCCCCAATTTTTGAATAGGGAAGATGGGGTGAATGATACCTCAATTCAAAGGTATTTTGATACTGATTTCAGCACAGTAATTTTTTTTTTCATTTTATGCATTAGTTCTCGAAATATTCTTAACTAAGTATTTGAAAATGAAGTGGTGTTTTCATGGCACTTGTAGTGTTTTTTTGTGAAAAATCGACATCTTGATTAAAGATTTCTGTCAGTGGATTGGAGGAAAGAAGTCACAGTCATGGTTGTTTTGAAGCTCAAAATGTCGATTTTTCACAAAAAAACACTACAAGTGCCATGAAAACACCACTTCATTTTCAAATACTTAGTTAAGAATATTTCGAGAACTAATGCATAAAATGAAAAAACAATTACTGTGCTGAAATCAGTATAAAAATACCTTTCAAATGAGGTATCACTCACCCCATCTTCTCTATTCAAAAATTGGGGGTGAGGGTTGTAGTAGCAAGGGTTGAAGCGCTATGCGTCCGTAACCTACATCTTAAGTTGTCCCCCTCGAAACAGAAATCGACCTGTCCGAGCATTTCTATCGAAAAAATTTATTTCTTCTGTAATCTCGTCTGTTTCGTTTTCAAATGGCCACCCTGTATATTGCCTTTAGAAAAAATTGGACACTCTGTGTGACTGACTATCTTTCAATAATAACGAAACATATGTTGCTATCTGTTGTCTCAATACTCAATAGAGATATGAAACACTGTGCCAATGTGGCAGAACCCTCTTATGAAGGATTCAAAGATATGTGAAGATGAAAAATCCATTTTCACAGAAATACTACGTTACATTTATATTAACTCACAGTACCATATTTCCCATTTCCACATTTTTCTAGGAGAATCTTTATCAGAGTTCAAACGTCGAAAGTTTTCATCAGATGCCATATTTGAAATGGTAGTGAAGAAATAATTTCTGTAATTCCGCAGATTGCACGGCTCTTAGAATTCATTCCTGTGATAGAATTCCAACAGCGATCGCCCCATCCGATTTTCAGAATGTTTTACAGTTAGAGCCTCCTAATGAATTAATATCTCTATGAAATCGCCTGATTGCGCTATGAAGGAAACTCCAGAATCAAATCCTGTATTCATAGACGTTCGATTCCCTCCAATAATTATGGTTTGAAATTGGCGATGAAATTTCCGATTGGAATTCTTGATTGAAGTTTCTCGGAAATCCAAATTGATGCTTGCTTGAACTCTATCTTCTATTTGCACCATCAGCAATAAAGATGAGCTTAAAAAATTGGTATCTTAGCTCATAAAGATATTTTATACAGTGCGCTACAAAATTATGGAACGAATTTATTTTCTCAGATGAAAATTATTTGGCCACAAAATCCTGAAACAGGTCAATTTTTGTTTTTTTTTTCGAGGAAGGAATTGCGATACAAATTCAAATTTTGTATTTTCGTTTAAGAGTACATGAACTCAATTTCTAAAATATTTTCAAGCCGGATATACTTCCGGTTCTACCGGAAACGATGTGAACTTTGTTATTTCAAATGCAACACCCTGTATATTTATACATATTTGAATTCTTCGATCAATTCTGCAATGATTTGATGTATGATATGCGCAACCACATCAAGCGATTATTGAGTTTATAGCTTAATTGAGAATCACATTTTTTCGACAGAAAGATTGTCACAAACTAGTGTTCATATCTTCAAAATCCCTCATTGTAAGAAATTTTTTTGCAACAGTGGAACAAAAGAAAGTACACGGACTTGCTTATTGTATGAATTATGAGAAAATACTATACAGGGTGTCTGAAATGGGGCTTCAAAGTGTGCCTCAACAAAACTATGAAATCTCATTTTTTTAAAATGGGAACCATATAATTTTGTAATTCCGATCGATTGCTCGTCAAAAACTAGCTAGAGTGTGCCAAACATTTCATGTCTTCAAAATCAGTAGTTTTGCCGTTATCGAATAAAATTCGAATTTAACGACTAAATCCAGGTTTCGCTCAGTCAAATTCATTGGTATGCAGGTCCTTTCCAAAGTAGACTATGTTAGGAATGGTCATTCCTACTTATTTTTATAGATCGAGCACTATGCAGAACATGGAATAATAATTAGGTACACTAGAATGATTAATCAAAAGTCTGTTCTCTATTCGCTGCGAATGTGATAAATAAAAAAACAGATAATGAACGATGATCAGATAGTGCTCGATTAATGAAAATAAGTGAGAATAACAATTCCTAACATATTCTATTTTGAAAAAGACATGCATACCAATCAATTTGACTGAGCGAAACCTGGATTTAATTGTTAAATTCGAATTTTACTCGATAACGGCAAAACTACTGGTTTTAAAGACATGAAATGTTTGGCACACTCTAGCTAGTTTTTGACGAGCAATCGATCGGAATTACAAAATTATATGGTTTCAATTTGAAAATAATGAGGTTTTATAGTTTTGTTGAGATTCACTTTGAAGCCCCGCTTCAGACACGCTGTATAGTATTTTCTAATAATTCATGCAATAAGCAGTATCAGCGTACTTTCTTTTGTTCCACTGTTGCAAAAAAAAATTTCTTACAATGAGGGATTTTGAAGATATGAACACTAATTTGTGACAATCTTTCTGTGAAAAAATTGAGAATCACACTATAACTCAATAATCGCTTGATGTGGTTGCGCATATCATACATCAAATCATTGCAGAATTGAACGAAAAATTCAAATATTTATAAATATACAGAGTGTTGCATAAAATAATAAAATAACAAAGTTCACATCGTTTCCGGTAGAACCGGAAGTAGATCCGGCTTGAAAATATTTTAGAAATTGAGTTCATGAACTTTAAAACCAAAATACAAAATTTTGAATTTGTATCGCAATTCCTTCCTCGAATACTTCTAATGAAACACTTGAAAAAATCACCCTGTATTCCTGTTACCTCAAAGTTTGAGAACCTTTTCCTTCCGGAGGGTGTAAGTGTTCCTTCCAGTGTCAGCGAGTTTGCATAAACTTTTTTTTCCAGTATGTGAAAATAGTGTTCGCAAAAAAAATTCCGCTGTGTTAAATTTTTCCATTTTTGTATAGAATCATCGCCCTAATGGATACGTTCTGCTAATGGATTCTTTAACGAATATCAACATACCAATTAATTACTCGTGAGGTGAGAACATTCATGCATACGACATGAATACGCATAAAAACCCATTCGCTAATAGCCATACCAACCATATATGGAAACTCGTCCATATATTCTCCCCCATATGTCATTTTAATGAGCTGCACTCTCTCAATATTTCCCTCAACTTGTAAGGCGCGTCGATTCCTGAAACGCTGAAAGCTTTTCAATCTTCAGCTTCGTCAGGTCACCGCGACATTGTTGATAGGACGAATATGCATATGGGTCAGTGAAGTAAAAAACATCTTGAGCAACACGTACACTATTGACATTGAAATCGTTAGGAATAACCTTCATAGCAGATATGCATTGTACAAGTTATAATGGGGACAGTTTTTATAATGACTACTGCTTCGTTCGAGGAAATATCTCTTGAGGATTGAATTCTAGATTCGGCGGAATGCAATTTGCCATAAATGCATGATAATGTCCCTGGTTTCCTAACTGCCAAACCTAGAATTAACATGTAGCAACGGAGCATTGGAATCACTTGAGGTTACACTGTAATACCAGTAGATGTTGGCGACGAAGTACTTTAGTATTAAGTCAGCTTGTGTGAATGTCAAATTCACTCACTCTAAATAATGTAAATAATCATTATACGGGCTGATTTCTCTAAGCATTTCATTAGACGTATTCGAGGAAGTAATTTTGATACGAATTCAAGATTCTGTATTTTTGTTTTAGAGTACACTAACTCAAGTTGTAACATATTCTCAAGCGGAATCTACTTCCGTTTCTACCGGAAACGAATGCTAACTTAGCTATTCCAAATGTAACACCCTGTATATTTATAAATATTTGAATTCTTCCTTCAATTCTGCACTGATTTGATGTATGATTTGCGCAACCACTTCAAACTATTGTTGATTGTCAAAGGATCCCGCACTTTTAGTAGGTAAAGTGGCGACCGGTCAAATTTTCTGAAAATTTGGTATGTTGTTGTACCCGACTCATTGACCAAAAGTGTCAATGGGCCCAACCCAATCCTATGGCTAGTTTTCTAAATACGGGGTGTTAAAGTTGAAAATTGCCCAGATTTTCGGATTTATATGCTTATTATTAAGAGTTACATTGGATTTCTGTTGCATACACACGTTTACTACATGTTCTAGGTATGAAATTATAGGATACGTATGATTAAAAATATTTATATTTACCGGGTGATTCACGAATATATGAAGGTAGTTTTTTTCCAAAATTCACTTTTGCTACTGTGACGTAAGGAGGGCATATTTTCGAAATGTTCTTTCCGATTTAGTATTATGACGACAAAATATTGCACAGTGCCTATTTTTTATACAGGGTGTTTCACAGAGAGAACCACTAGACATAATCATATTTTTTTAGGATTAATTCGAAATTCTGTATTTTTGAATTGATTTTTGGTAAAAGTAATACCACAAACATATGTGTGTCTCTAATCTCCAAAATATTCAGGGTGGTTTATTGATAGGAAGGTATTCAATTTTGGGAAAAGTACAAAAAACATGAACACCCTGTATTCGAAAATTTCCTCGGTCAAATGCAACTATTTTATCACTATATATTGATTCCCACAACATCTCCCGAGGTATGAATTTTAAATCCGATACTATGACCAGTTTTCGAGATACAGGGCGTAAAAGCGGAGAATAACTTATTTCATCATTTTTTTTTTCAAATTGAAAAGCCGGATTGATTTTATGTTGCGTCCATGAGTTCAGTATGAGTACAGATCAGATGCACAAGGAAAGTTTCAGCTAAAATATTTACTGTTACAGGGTGATCCACGAATAAATCACAATAGCTTTTGCAAACACTTGATAATTCTGCAGTTTCATCACAGAGAAATTATTCCATGAAGTTAATACCTAGTCGTTCACAATTTTCAGTCTGAAATACTTCATAATAATTAGGTACTTTTCATACAGGGTGAGTCATAAATAATATGCTTTGAAATAATTGAAAGGAGAACTTTTCTGGTGAATTTTGAATGACTGTCTAACATTACATCAAGTGAAGTATTTCAGACTGAAAATTGTGAACGACTATAGGTATTAACTTCATGGAATAATTTCGCTGTGACGAAACTTTAGAATTATCGAGTGTTTGCAAAAGCTATTGTGATTTATTCATGAATCACCCTGTAACAGTAAATATTTTAGCTAAATCTTCCCATGTGCATCTGATCTGCTCTCATACTGAACTCAGTGGCGCAACATAAAATAAATTCGGCTTTTCAATTAAAAAAAAAAATTGATGAAATAAGTTATTCTCCGCTTTTACGCCCTGTATCTCGAAAACTGGTCATAGTATCGGATTTAAAATTCATACCTCGGGAGATGTTGTGGGAATCAATATATAGTGATAAAATAGTTGCATTTGACCGAGGAAATTTTCGAATACAGGGTGTTCATGTTTTTTGTACTTTTCCCAAAATTGAATACCTTCCTATGAATAAACCACCCTGAATATTTTGGAGATTAGAGACACACATATGTTTGTGGTATTACTTTTCCCAAAAATCAATTCAAAAATACAGAATTTCGAATTAATCCTAAAAAAATATGATTATGTCTAGTGGTTCTCTCTGTGAAACACCCTGTATAAAAAATATGCACTGTGCAATATTTTGTCGTCATAATACTAAATCGGAAAGAACATTTCAAAAATATGCCCTCCTGACGTCACAGTAGAAGAAGTGAATTTTGGAAAAAAACTACCGTCATATATTCGTGAATCACCCGGTAAATATAAATATTTTTAATCATACGTATCCTCTAATTTCATACCTAGAACATGTAGTAAACGTGTGTATGCAACAGAAATCCAATGTAACTCTTAATAATTAGCAAATAAATCCGAAAATCTGGGCAATTTTCAACTTTAACACCCCGAATTTAGAAAACTAGCCATAGGATTGGGTTGGGCCATTGACACTTTTGGTCAATGAGTCGGGTAAAACAACATACCAAATTTTCAGAAATTTGACCGGTCGCCACTTTACCTACTAAAAGTGCGGGGTCCTTTGTCGACAGAAAGAGTGTCACAAATTAGTGTATATTTCCAAAATCCCTCATTGAGAGAATTTTTTTTGTAACAGTGGAACAAAAGAAAGTACGCCGAAACTGCTTCTTGTATAAATTATGAGGAAATTATACAGGGTGCCTGAAACAGGGCTTCAAAGAGAGCCTCAATAAAACTAATGAGATCTCATTTTTTTCAAATGGTAACCATATAAGTTCGTAATTTCGATCGATTGCTCGTCAAAGACTAGTTGGAGTGTGCCAAACATGTCATGTCTTTAAAATCTGTAGTTTTGCCGTTATCGAATAAAATTGTAATTTCACTACTGAAGACAGGTTTGGCTCAGTCAAATTCATTGGTATGTTCGTCTTTTTTTAAGTGGGCTATGTTAGGAATTGTCATTTTTACCTATTTTATCCATCAAACACTATGCAAAACATTCAATAATAATTAGGTACACTAGAATGATATACCAAAAGTCGGTTCTTTATTTGCGGCGAATGATGACTAATTAAAAAAATCTTAGTTTGAAACTATCACAACAATTTTCTTAACAAAAAACTTTGACAAAAATTTAAAAATAGATATAACAATACATTTTCAAAATGTTGGCCCCCTTCCTACATACGTTTATTGGTTCTTTCACGAACTCCGCCTACTGTAGTAGTTCTCAACAATGCATTATAATTGAGCTGGTATATTCTAACTCTTGACATAGCCTACCTGAAAGTAATCTTAATAAACGTATGATTAGACAAAAAAAAAACCTGGCTTCAGCCGTGAAATTCGAATTTTATTCAATAACATCGAAACTACTGATTTTGAGGACATGAAATGTTCGGCACACCCTAACTAGTTTTGGCGATAAATCGATAGGAATTACAAAATTATGTATATGGTTACCATTTGAAAAAATGAGATTCCATAGTTTTATTGAGGTTCACTTTGAAGGCCTGGTTCAGGCACCCTGTATAATATTTCCTCATAATTTATACAAGTAGCAGTATCAGCGTATTTGGTTTCAGCAGGACGGTGCCATGTGTCATACCGCCCGTGTGACATTGACGATCTTGCAGAAGTTTGCTCCTGGTCGCGTCATTTCCCGATTTGGTGACCAGAATTGGCCTCCATGCTCTGAAGTCAAAGGTTTATGCCAACCATCGAAGTATTGAAAGCTGAAATTAGACGCTGTATCAATGAAATACCATCACTTTACGTCAAAAGGGTACGGCTAAGAGTGCCGTGGCGGCCACTTACAAGATATTTTGTTTCATACGTAATTCCCTAATGTATACAGGGTTATCATAATCCGTGCATTAGACGATTCTCGGCTTCTGTGAGGAAAAGATTTCTGAAATTTGGCACACGGCCGTTTGTCAAAGGGGGAAATCATGCTAAAATATTTTCACCGAAATCGCACTTCGGGTTTTACCGGAAGTGACCATCAGCTTTGGTATTTCAAATGGAACTACCTATTTTTCTAACCAGAAATGGATTCCTTTTCGAATTTTATACATTTTTTATCTGAAACATTTTTACGTAGTTGTCACGGTTACGAGAGGTTATGAGAAAATGGCCAGTTGCAGAGGTCCGCGAAACGTATCATAGCATGCATGCTATCCATAATGAAGAAACAAATCAACGATCTTACGAAAATTCAATAATTTTGCTTTGTATTGCATGGCTATCGAATCATGTTGTTCTGTCACAATAAATTCATATTTCTGAGAAATTTAAAATTGCAATAACTTCATTTTTTCAAATGTCATGCCCATATTTTCTGTACAGAAATCGACAGAA
Organism: Adalia decempunctata; assembly: GCA_951802165.1. Classification (NCBI taxonomy): domain Eukaryota; kingdom Metazoa; phylum Arthropoda; class Insecta; order Coleoptera; family Coccinellidae; genus Adalia; species Adalia decempunctata. The sequence continues at coordinate 21,200,036 of OX637696.1, read as the reverse complement.
AATTTAATTTCAAACATTTTTCCAAGGGTTTCTTATGTCCATCCTCAATCATTTTCTAGAAATCTCATGTTTCATATGAAATTGTCTGATTTATTTCCTGAATTGATGTTCTTGGTTGGCTATGAGGCTTCGTTGCTAATGATACCGAAGTAAGTGCTTTTGTTATATCCGAATTAATCTTTGAAGAATTGGTAAACCGTATCGATGAAGCATTCAGAAAAATAGAACACTTGTTATGAAAAATATACTCCAATTTGTTGTGAATTGATCTTTTTATTGGTTTTGTCTTTCAATATTACAAATAGACGATGAAAATCAGCTGCATGAGATTTATCATTTTCAAATTAGACAACATTTTCTGAAAAAATCGAAACAATCTGTACATATTCTCTTTTGAATAAACAAAATGGGGATTTTCGATGTTTGCAAGATGAATTAAAACATTTAAGAATTATTCGGATAGAACAAAGCCATAGGTGATACATCAGGATATTTTTCATTGAACAGATCGCAAATTCTCGAAATTATACAATTACATTCCACGTAATAACAAAATAATGAAAACTCTCGTTTGAATAAACAAAACGACAATTTTTCGTGTTTGCAAAACAAATCCGATTAATTCGGATAGAACAAAAGCACTTACTTCGTTATCATTAGCAACGGAGCCTCACAGCCAACCAAGAACATCAATTCAGGGAATAAATCAGACAACTTCATATGAAACATGCGATTTCTAGAAAACGATTGAAGATGGATATAAGGAACCCTTGGAAAATATGTTTGAAATAAAATTTTCTGTCGATTTCTGTACAGAAAATATGGGCATGCCATTTGACAAAATGAAGTTATGGCAGTTTGAAATTTCACAGAAATTTGAATTTATTGTGACAGTTCCAATAGAACAACATGATTCAATAGTCACGCAATACGAAGCAAAATTATTGAATTTTCGTAAGATCCTTCATTTGTTTCTTCATTATGGATAGCGTGCATGATATGATACGTTTCGCGGACCTCTGCAACTGACCATTTTCTTATAGAAGTCCTTATATCTTCGTAACCATGACGACTACGTAAAAATGTTTCAGATAAAAATGTGTAAAATTCAAAAAGGAATCCATTTCTGGTTAGAAAAATAGGTAGTTCCATTTGAAATACCAAAGCTGATGGTCACTTCCGGTATAACCGGAAGTGCGATTTCGATGAAAATATTTTAGCATGATTTCCCCCTTTGAAATACGGCCGTGTGCCAAATTTCAGAAATATTTTCCTCATAGAAGCCGCAGGCCCGGATCTAGGGGGGGGCAAGCGGGTCGCTTGCCCCGGGCGCCAGCTCAAGGGGGCGCCAAAATCAACCAGAAGTTAAAAAAATTTTATTTTGGATTTTCTCGGAAAACATTAATACCCTAGTGCTAAAATCGGAACTGTAGCGTGGAAACACGATAAACCATCACTATGCCAAAAATCTTTGAAATCAATGAGGGATGCGTTCGCGGAAAAAAAACGCGCCGCGTAAAGATGTGAAGAACAAAATCCAATTTCTTTCCTTGTGATTTTTTCTTATTATTAGAATTTATTTTTAATATTTATTATGAATTCATTATTACACAAATAAAAAATTTTATATATACAGGAATTTTGATACAAATTCAAGATTCTGTATTTTTGTTTTAGAGTAGGCACATGAACTTGAATTGCTAAATATTTTCAAACGGAATCTAGTTCCTGTTCTACCGGAAACGAATGTAAACTTCGTTATTTCAAATGTAACACCCTGTGTATTTTTAAATATTTGAATTCTTCGTTCAATTCTGCACTGATTTGATTTATGATATGCGTAACCACTTCAAGCGATTGTTGAGTTATAGCCTGATTGTCAAATTTGTTGACAGAAAAAGTGTCACAAATTAGAGTTATTATCTCCAAAATCCCTCATTGTGAGACTTTTTTGCCACAGTGGAACAAGAGAAAGTACGCTGATACTTCTTCTTGTATGAATTATGAGGAAATATTATACAGGGCGTCTGAAACAGGGCTTCAAAGTGATCCTCAATTAAACTCTATGAAATCTCATTTTTTTCAAATGCATGGGAACCATATAATTTTGTAATTCCGATCGATTGCTCGTCAATAGCTAGCTAGAGTGTTCCGAACATTTCACGTATTCAAAATCAGTAGTTCGAATTTAACGACTAAAGTCGTGAAATTCGAATTTTTTTCAATAAGGGCAAAATTACTGATTTCAAATGCATGAAATGTTTGGCACATTCCAACTAGTTTTTGACGAGCAATCGATCGGAATTACAAAATTATATGGTTATCATTTGAAAAAAAATGAGATTTCCTTTTTATTGAGGCTCACTTTGAAGCCCTGTTTCAGACACCCTGTATAATATTTCCTCATAATTTATACAAGAAGCAATATCAGCGTACTTTCTCTTGTTCCACTGTGGCGAAAAAAATTTCTTACAATGAGGGATTTTGGAGATATAAACACTAATTTGTGACACTCTTTCTGTCAACAAATTTGACAATCACTCAACAATCGCTCGAAGTGGTTGCACTGGTTGCGCATATCATACATCGAATCAGTGCAGAATTAAACCAAGAATTCAAACATGTATGTATAAATATACAGGGTGTTGCATTTGAAATAACGAAGTTCACATTCGTTTCCGGTAGAACCGGAAGTAGATTCCGCTTGAAAATATTTTACAATTCAAGTTCATGTACTCTAAAACAAAAATACAGAATTTTGAAGTCGTATCGAAACTCCTTCCTGGAATAATTCTAATGAAACACTCAAAAAAATTACACTATATATTCATTTTCAAAGCATTCAGTTCTCATATCCAACTTAGGGGAGGGGGCGCCATCATGAATTTTTGCCCCGGTTAGAAAAAATCGTAGATCCGGGCCTGAGAAGCCGAGAAACGTCTAATGCACGGATTATTATGATAAAATTGATAACCCTGTATTTTCTGAATCAATATATATTTCAATACTTTTCTACAGAAAACCATGTTTTATTGAACACTGAAATCTTGCGCTCTTATTGAAACATCCTTTATGACAATAATAACCCTCAAATAGGTCACTGATATTGATCATTATATTGACTGCATTGAATTTGACGACAAATGTTATGCAAAATTGGATATCATAATTTGTGTTTACGACGCATCATGGAATGCAATGGATATGTTTACATGGCTTCTACCCAAAAGATGAATGGAGCGTTCTGAAATTACCAGCCATATTAAAATGAGAATTCCGCTCTCCGCTGTGAAGGATAGGAAGAAAAATGTCATCACAATACCGAGCTCGGTATGACTTTTCTTATCAATACGGAATTCGCAAACGTGACTTCTTCCCAGCAAAAATACTATTCTATACAACCTCAGGAAAATACCGCAAATGCATTGGGTTTTCAGCGTTGCCACGTTGCCAACATCCAACTGATTTGTACCAACATCCATACTCCATTCACTTCCATAAAGTATCCCGGTTGGCCAAGATTCAGGTTATCAAAGTAACGGTCTATTCTGTGCATTATTTTTTAGTGAAATTTCAACAATCGATTCTTGATTTCCGAAAATAGCATAACAAACATGTTTATATACCTACTTATATTTCCAGTTAAAAACGTTTATTCAAATTCTCCAGGTCTTTGGAATTATTGAATTCTCATAATACTTTCTCAAATTCATTCTTTCCCCAAAGTAAATAAACATTTTGATAAATACGTAATTACTATGATCCCTGTGTAGAAAGGACAAAGTTGCTTAGTTATCTGACAGGAAATTGACTATAACCTAACATTTTCAAAATATGCACGGTGAATGTCATGGCCAACCGGAATACATAAAAGTGATTGGAGTAAAGTTGTGCAAAACATATTTTTGAATTGCATTAATGAAAAAACTTAGATTTCACTGAATTTCAATGAGATGATGAAAGAAGACAGGCAATCAAGAATATTGTAAAAGCCATCATGCGAGCCGAATATCCAACTTTGTCGACGGCTCTTGCATAATTGGCATAATTGGCAAGTCTCCTGAGATTCCTGAGTTTGGTAGATCATTAAATTTCAACCAAAAAGAAAAAATTAAATTTGAATCATAAAAATGTTAAAGACAAGCTTTCATCTAGAGAATGATCTATGTCATAATAATAAATAATTTCCTGAAGAAGTCATTGTTCGACGTATTTTACGACAATGTCACTTCTCACGTTACTGTTTCATGATAAAACTGCCTTCATATATGGCTTAGCTGAAATGAACCCATTTTTTTAATGCCTGATGTGAAATATCTGATGGTCTCACCATTAACCTCATGCACAAGACACCACGGAATGTGAGAACGAATCTTTCAGGATATTTTCGCTCTCTATTCCCCCTTTGATAGAGCTCAGATGAGTCAGACGCTTCCTGTATCCATGCATGAATTTTTGCAGGCAGAGCCCTTTCTGTGAGCACATCATATGCATAATAATGCATAATGATATTCGAGCCACCAAGAATTTTTTTTTCAGAGCTGGATTAGTTTCAAAACAGCATTTGAAATAGAAGAGCAACATCTTGAATTCATACGGCGCTCACTTTTGGACTTATTTCTTTACATAGATATACAGGGTGGCCAAGAGATTGACGTCAAAAAAGAAAAAACAGGTCCCTCGTGTCATGGGCGATTCGAATCACCCCCATGTATGTTATGCTATTTTTCACGGTTTTCGAGTTATGAATTTTTTTATGAACTTTGAGAATTTTCGACTTGGACATCTTAAAATAGATATTAAAAAAAATTACAAGACTTCTCTGTGAAATTCTTTTGAAACTTAATCTCCATGAATTGTACTTTTATACATAAAATAACCAGATTCATAACTTTGATAAAAATTATGGAAATGTTGGTCTCAAGTGAAAAAGTTACGTGAATTGGATTATGATCTGCATTTTCGAATCGAAATTAAAAATGTAAAAAGGCTAATTCGCGGTTTCTCAGTATGCTTAAAAACTGCGCTCAACAGTCAGCTTTCAGAATCATTGATAAAAAATGGTACTTAACACTCTACTTTTGCTAGAATTAGCCTTCAAAGTCATCGAGGTAGAAAAAATCAAAAAACTAGACATTTACAAAAAAAATATTTTTTGCCATTTTAAGATTTTTCTGATCAAGTTATGATAGAAAATGCTGAAAATTAATGAAAACTAGCTTTAGATTTTGGTCAAGAAAAGTTCTAGATAAAAAAAGAAAAAGGTATGGCAATAAATCACACATAATGTAAATAAAAAGAAATTTATTTATAAAATTTACAGTAGATGTTCAAAATGGCCACCTCCAGCCTCAATGCACATTCTACACCTTCTTAGAATATTTTCTTTCAATCGCATAAAACCTGCCCTGTTCTCTCTTAGGACACGTTCGGCTTCTCTTACGGCTTTTTCGGACTAGGCCAGTATTTTAGTCGAGTGGAGAGTTGATTCGCCCACTGACTACTCTACCACAGTATCAAAGACTCTTAAACAGTATAAGGTAGTAGGTACATCATCCTGTGACCCTACTCGACTCGACTGCTGGCGTTCGCACACAGGAAATTACAAAATCATTCGCTACTCGACTAATCTACTGGCCTCGTCCGAACAAGCCCTTATCTTCAGTCGCAGCTCGTCTTCACTCGAACATTCTCGGGCGTAAACAATTTCTTTGAAATGACCCCAAACGAAAAAATCGATGGGATTAAGGTCAGGTGAACGTGGGGGCCCCTTGATTGGTCGACTGCGTCCGATCCATCTGAACGATACCCGAACAGATGGATCGGACGTAGCGGACCAATCAAGGGGCCCCCACGTTGTCTAGTTCTTTGATTTTTTCCACCTCGATGACTTTGAAGGCTAATTCTAGCAAAAGTAGAGTGTTATGTACCATTTTTTATCAATGATTCTAAAAGCTGACTGTTGAGCGCAGTTTTTAAGCATACTAAGAAACCGCGAATTAGCCTTTTTACATTTTTAATTTTGATTGGAAAATTCAGATCATAATCCAATTCACGTAACTTTTTCACTTGGGACCAACATTTCCATAATTTTTATCAAAGTTACGAATCTGGTTATTTTATGTATAAAAGTACAATTCATGGAGATTAAGTTTCAAAAGAATTTCACAGAGAAGTCTTGTAATTTTTTTTAATATCTATTTTAAGATGGTCAAGTCGAAAATTCTCAAAGTTCATAAAAAAATTCATAACTCGAAAACCGTGAAAAATCGCATAACATAAATGGGGGTGATTCGAATAGCCCATGACACGAGGGACCCGTTTTTTTCTTCTTGACGTCAATCTCTTGGCCACCCTGTATAGTGAGATTGGAATGATCAGTTATTGATAAAGCGAAAAAAAGGACCAGGAAAACATACTATTCCACCACAAAATATGACTTTTGAGCAATATGAATTGTAAATGTTTTTCCATAGAGGAGCGTGTATCGTACCATTTTTATTAATGACGTAGTTTCTACTTCTAAAATGTCAAAGAATGACTGCTTCAAAAGTGATACCTACTGAAATAGCAACAGAATAACACCTATTATTAGTATTATTGGAAAATCCATTATTATAAATATCGATACAAATTGGCGGAGGATCCCGTTCCTATGAAAATAACTTGTGCAAGATTAATAACTGAAAAAATCATCTTCATTTGATAGCAGTAATTTTCCTTTGGAATCGATTCTAAATTTGACATTCTCTAGTGAATATGAAAAAAAAACTGTATAGGTAAAGAAATGATCCACGCGAAGCAGTACTTTTGAACAAAGAAACTTTTGTATCTCGTTTACACTCATTATTTTGAACCTGGTACTCAATGGAAAATATTTAAATGCACAATTATTTGATGAAAATCGAGGAAAATATATGGTGGTCCATTTATTACCACGATTTTGAGGTCCAATTCTGAAATAACCGTTTTGAACAAAAAAGCTGAAAACAGCTTATTGCCTCTTGTTTAGAATGTGGGAACCCTTCGTGTATACCCAAAGAAATAATGATGATCTTCCTCGGCTTAAAGGAATGTGGAAGAATACTTCACAAAGTCTTGAAGGAATCAAATTATACCTGCTACGTAATATCTCCAAATTCCAAGACTTCCAACTCATGGAACTATTGGCATCCCAATATTAGATTTCATCATATGTTGATTAGAAGTTTTGTGTGTGTTCTAGACAATTCCTTTCGTATATGGACCCAAACTTCGAACTCCCTCTGTTGCCTATATAATACAATTTGCTGTGATGCTGTTTCCCTTAATTATGTTTGGGGGAATTACCAAGTCCGGATGAATTACAGGGTGGATTTGCCACCAGTGTCTTATTCCAGAGAAATTATTCTCACTTCTATAATTGGCTGAATTCGGCTAGGGGTTCCGTATACAGGGTACGTCTGCAATGCGTACGGGCAAAATAGCGCCTATAAACTATACCGTGTCGAAAAAAACTTATACAGGGTTGGGATGAAGTATGGAACCAAGTAAATTTCTGTTAAACGAAAACAACGATATTTTGAAAATTTACATTTTTTTGTTGATAATATACTGCCGGTTTAACCGGAGATGCCATCACAACTTCTTTAATTTAAATGGGGCATCCTATATATTTTTACAGATTTTGAAAGAGCTTGTTATTTCGAATTCATACTTATACCTCATTTTTTTGAATTTCATCACGGCGTTGCCACATAATTCGTATTTTCAGGATATTTTTAGTGTTTTTAGGGGTTCATCAAAATTCTTATAGGAACCGCTGTGCTCAATCTAGATAAAAAAAATTACAGTGGTTAGTTTAAAGTATCAGCTTCATTATTCGATGAACATCTGAAGTTTATTCATACAGAGAGTCTATATCTATAAAGTTAGCAGTGCCACTTGCGAGAAAATCAATGAAACCTATTGCATTAATTGTCGAATAATTGTCGAGAATTTGTCGTGAGAGAAAAAAATTTGTCGCGTCCTCAGTTTTTTTTTCTACGGGGTGGCGTTGCTAACTTAACGTTACGTTAGCAGAACCACTTTCTCAATCCTATCTACCAAATATCATGAAAATGGTTATAAGTAATTGTCGAGTAATTGTCGAAGGCCATATGGAATACAAAATACACAAAAAATCCATTCCTTCTTGTTTATTTTACGTCTTTTTCCTGCGAGTTCGAGATATTTCTGGAATTATCGCATTTTTGGCAACAGCGCATTCGTAATTGACTCCTTTTCTATTGCATTAATTGTCGAATTCCTGCCTCGAATTTGTCGTCCAAGAAAAAATTTTGTCGCGACCTTCGTTTTTTTCTACTAGGTGGCTTTGCTAACTTTATATTAATTTAGCAAATAGTGGTCGAATATCATCACGATGATCATAAAAGATTGTCGAGTAATTGTCGATGTTCAAATAAAGTAAGAAACACACAAAAAATTTAATCTTTCTAGCAATTTCCACTCCATTTTCTCGCGATTTCCCTATATTTCTGAAATATCGCATTTTTGGCAACAGCGCATTCGTTGCCAAACATGCGATATTTTCAGAAATATAGGGAAATCGCCAGAAAATGGAGTGTGTTTTTACTTTATTTGAACATCGACAATTACTCGACAATCTTTCATGATCATCGTGATGATATTCGACCACTATTTGCTAAATTAATATAAAGTTAGCAAAGCCACCTAGTAGAAAAAAACGAAGGTCGCGAGAATTTTTTTTTCACGAAAATTTGAGGCAGGTATTCGACAATTAATGCAATAGAAAAAGAATCTATTACGAATGCGCTGTTGCCAAAAATGCGATAATTCTAGAAATATCTCGAACTCGCGGGAAAAAGACGTAATATAAACAAGAAGGCATGTATTTTTTGAGTTTTTTTACTTCACATGGACTTCGACAATTACTCGAAAATTATTTGAAACCATTTTTATGATATTTGGTCGATATTGAGAAAGTGGTTCTGCTAACTTTACGTTAAGTTAGCAAAGCAACCCCGTAGAGAAAAATCAAGGACGCGACAATTTTTTTTGTTTCACGACAAATTCGGGACAGGTATTCGACAATCAATGCAATAGAAAAAAAGTCAATAACGAATGCGCTGTTGCCAAAAATGCGATATTTTCTGAAATATAGGGAAATAGCGAGAAAATGGAGTGAAAACTGCTAGAAATATTAAATTTTTTGTGTGTTTTTACTTTATTTGAACATCGACAATTACTCGACAATCTTTCATGATCATCGTGATGATATTCGACCACTATTTGCTGAATTAAGATAAAGTAAGCAAAGCCACCTAGTAGAAAAAAAAACAACGGTCGCGACAATTTTTTTTCTTTCATGACAAATTCGAGGCAGGTATTCGACAACTAATGCAATAAAAAAGAGTCAATTACGAATGCGCTGTTGCCAAAAATGCGATAATTCTAGAAAAATCTCCAACTTGCGGGATCGAAAAAGACGTAAAATAAAGAAGAAGGCATGGTTTTTTTGTGTTTTTTTTACTTCATATGGACTTCGACAATTACTCGACAATTATTTATAACCATTTTCATGATATTTGGTAGATATTGAGAAAGTGGTTCTGCTAACTTAACGTTAAGTTAGCAAAGCCATCCCGTAGAAAAAAAAATTAAGGACGCGACAATTTTTTTTCTTTCACGACAAATTCGGGAAAGGTATTCTACAATTAATGCAATCGAAAAAAAGTCAATAATGAATGCGCTGTTGCCAAAAATGGGATAATTCCAGAAATATCTCGAACTCGCGGGAAAATGACGTAAAATTAACTGAAAGGAATGAATTTTTTGTGTTTTTTTCACTTCATATGGACTTCGGAAATTACTCGACAATTATTTATAACCATTTTCATGATATTTGGTCGATATTGAGAAAGTGGTTCTGCTAACTTAACGTGAAGTTAGCAAAACCACCCCGTAGAAAAAAACTAAGGACGCGACCATTTTTTTTCTTTCACGACAAATTCGAGGCAGGTATTCGACAATTAATGCAATAGAAAAAGAGTCAATTACGAATGCGCTGTTGCCAAAATGCGATAATTCCAGAAATATCTCGAACTCGCAGGAAAAAGACGTAAAATGAACAAGAAGGAATGGGTTTTTTGTGTTTTTTTTACTTCATATGGACTTCGACAATTACTCGACAATTATTTATAACCATTATTATGATATTTGGTAGATATTGATAAAGGGGTTCTGCTAACTTAACGTTAAGTTAGTAAAGCCACCTCGTAGGAAAAAAAAGGACGCGACAATTTTTTTTCTTTCACGACAAATTCTCGACAATTATTCGACCATTAATGCAATAGGTTTCATTGATTTTCTCGCAAGTGGCACTGCTAACTTTATGGACATAGAGTGTCTAATATGAATTTCCCAATTTACTCAAATTAAATATGCGATAACTCGATTTTTTCAAATGGGACATCTCTTTCATGAAATTTATTTTCCAAATGTCTACATTTTTCACAAAGTATGTCCCATATTCAAACCGTTCTTTTTTGAGATATTCCACATTTCTCACAAAGTAATCGTTGTTTTAAAAAATGTGAAATATCTCAAGAAAATGGTTTAAATATGGGACATACTTGGTAAAAAATGTAGACATTTGGAAAATAAATTTCATGAAAGAGAAAAATACAGGGTGTCCCACTTGAAAAAATCGAGTTATCTTATATTTAATCACAGGGTGTCCCATTTGAAAAAATCGAGTTATCGTATATATATATATATTTAATTTGAGTAAATTGGAAAATTTATATTAGATACTCTGTATAAAAAAACTTCAGATGTTCACCGAATGATGAAGCTGATATGTTAAGCTAAGTACTGTAAAAATTTCCTTCATCTAGATTGAACACAGCGGTTGCTATAGGAACATTGATGAGTTGTGGAAGATCAATAATTAATCAAAAATAAATTATCGATAAATTTAGATTTTTTCTCATTTTTCCTATTTTGTCTCATTCTGCATAAAACTAAGAGTAACAACAAAGAGTTTCTATCAAATGAATTGCAGTTGAAATAGAGGAAAATATTATCTCATTTCCCGAACTTAGATTGTTTATGTCTTCAGAAACCTAGGGGGGGCAAGACCTTTGGCGATGTGTGTATGTTGGTATTTTTTATAAAATACGCAAGACTGGTTATTGATTACGTGATCTTGACAAAATTTCGCATGAAACTTAAATACACTCATTTTGTCTTCATGCCGAATTTTACGTCAATTCAAAACTAAACTCTTAATTTTTGCAGCAACAACCAACTGCCAGTCATCAACATAACTGGAAGTACAGATAAAAACACTTTCAGAGCGCGTTCACAAACATGCATGTTTTCATTCTTGACAATTTGAGTTGTCTATTAGATTTTGCAGTTTGATAGACCAGTGAATTATAAATTAATTGATCACTAATGCTTAAAAGATATCCTATAATCCTGGGTAAACTAATGCATTATGAACAATTTATTGAATAATCCTCGACAGGACGAATTTAGTGAGTAGGTACCAACTTCAATCGATGACACCAAATATGTCAAACCTAATTTCCGGATGGCAGGCTGGACATCCAGCCCACTCCTGATGGACATGCTAGTTGCATATTCCGCACCATGTTGATGAAGTATATGTGAAATTATACGAGAACGAGTAATTATCGAATATGGATTGCCTTAACTAGGATGGCCGATGGAAACACGGATAATTGACTCGTGGTAATGAAAGAGATATTGTCTGGAAATGAGAAAACCCAAAATTTGTATCTCTTTCTTTATACTTCTCTTTTTCGGTGATTTGGCATATAAAAATTGAAAGTGATTTAAATGCAAATTCGCATGGATTTGGGTTCAATTTTCCCGAAGAATTTAAAGATTTATTATTTGGGCTCTAATTTTCCCGTAAACTCAGTTGGAATATCTGAAATAGTGATTGAATATTATACAAGAGTTCTCTTGGCGAGAGGAATGGACTGCTGTACCAATTCTTATTACCACGAAAATTAATAAATAAAACACATTCAAATCGAGATTGAAGCCATTTTTTTAATTGGCAGATAATTTCATGACCTTTATGTTTCAAAAATAATTTCCGGCATAGGTCCACCACAACATGCTCTGGGGCTTATGTCAAAGTGAATAATTCTCGTTACAGATCGATGATCAAATATTTTTTGTTTGAAATTTAAATGGTACCTACCCAGAAGTGTTTTGGTTCCAACAAGATGGTGCTACCGAAAAAATTGATTTATTGAAAGAAAAATTTGACGATGACATTATTTTGAGAAATGGTCCAATTAATTGGCCTCCAAGATCATGCGACATAACTCCAATGGAATATTTTCTTTGGGGTTATGTCAAATCATTGGTTTATGCTGATAAACCAAAAACAACAATAGACGCTGTGGAAGTCAACATAACTCGTGTTATTGCTGAAATAAGGCCTGAATTACTCGAAAAAGTGGTCCTAAATTGTTCTGGTCCAATGCTTTTCCTCAGAGCTAGCCGTGGTGGACATATCCCGGAAATTATTTTTAAAGCATACATACATGTCATAAAATAATCTTTCAAATTGGCTTCAATCTTAATTTAACGAGGGCGTTCAATGTAGTGTGTTTTTATTTCAAGTTGCATTTGAAAATGGTTTCGCTTTGAGAACTGGAATTTTAAGAGTACACTCAGAAATGATTGGAGTTCTTGATGAAATAATTTTAATCGATTTCATTCCGAAAATTAATTTTTTTCTTTCAAAAATGGAAGAAAATGAGCCAACTCATGCTTCTGTTTTATTTCAACAGAAAGACCCATGAAAATAGTTCAACATCCGATTAAAAGTGAATCTACAGATAATTTCGTTCAGAAAAACAACTTGAAATACGAAATTGGCAGAGAATGGCCAAATTCAAATTTTGGCGGGGAAAAGTTCCTGCTCACCCACGAATTCACTTATTTCTTAGTTCGGCGATTTTTGGATAGAGAGCGCCATTGTACATTTCATTCATGAGGATAGAGATATTCATAGAACGTGATAATGCATGTTCTATGGAGATATTCCATAAAATGGACGGTGGCGCCTCGATCGGATGAACTTTCCTACTCGCTTTAAACGCCGACCTTAAATGTGTTTTATTTCAATTTAAAGTTCTATCACTCTAAAAAAATACCGATTGTGCAGGGTGTATCTGAATAACACCGAAAAAATGAGAGGGGTGATTCTTTGAGAAAAATTAAAGTGGGTATTTGGTATAAAATTCTTCGAAGAACCTCCCCCCCGAAAAGTTACACCCCTCCGAAGTTCAACAAAAAAAATGTTTTTCTTTTTTATTTTCCTTGTATGTATATTGAGCTAAGGACACGAAACTTGATAATTATCATTTGTCGATGAAATTACACATGTTGGATATTTTTCAAGCCTGAAGTATGCTCAGAAAAGGTTGAAATAGTAACCCTCTAAGTTATTTTTTCTCAAACCTTTTTTTTGTTGAAAATTTTCCTTTTAAAAAATTATGGCTGCAAAATACAACTAATACACAAACTTTTTCATTTCCACAAGTTTCTTCAAAAACTCAAGAATTTACGAGAAAAAAATTCAAAGCGTTTTCAAAATATAAGCTATCGCGAGGGTATTTTTCATCTAGTAGTTTGTGGAGAAGACTTAATCCTTGTATTTAAGCTGAAGGCAAGCTTTTCCAACATTTATTATTATTGTATTGTAGTTATTTTATAAAAAAAAAATTCATTTCAATTCATTAATTTCATTTTGAAGTAAAATTATAATTATTTTGTTTTTTTTTTGTTCGATAAAATACTATTCAACATGAGCAATAGGAATAAAAAAGTTTGTGTATTAGTTGGGCTTTTCAGCCATGATTTTTGAAAAGGAAAATTTTCAACAACAAAAAAGTCCATATCTTGACGAAAAGATTTTCCATCCAGCGTCGACTTTGGGATATTCCACCCTGATGAGTCCTAAATAGGACGAAACTGCAGTCGGTGCGATTCTCAGTTGACGTTGGACCATTCGGTCTGGTAGGGTGAACAGTATCGGAGACCTAGTTGGTATTCACATTTCAGTTGTCATTATTTATAATGGCAAATGATTTGTGTCTTATTTCTTTCAAAAAAAAGTTTTGAGAAAAAAATTCTATTACTATTTCAACCCTTTCTGAGCATACTTCGAGGTTGAAAAAAAACCAACAATCGTAATTTCATTGACAAATTCGTGTCCTTAGCTTGATATACAGGAAAACTAGAAAAGAAAAACATTTTTCTTCGAAGGGGTGTAAAATTTCCGGGGGAGGTTTTTCAAAAAAAATTCATACTAAATACCCACTAATTTTCCTCAAAGAATCAATCCTTTCATTTTTTCGCTGTTATTCAGATACACCCTGTATATGAAATACAAACAATACCATAAAATAAACTGTGAAGGAAGGCTACTTACGATTGGTCTGACTTGATGAAATGTGTCTACTGGTTTTCTTGTCTTGTGTAGGAGCATAGTGTAGAGTCCTTATCTCACGGAACGAATCCTATTTTATGGATAGCAAAGTAACGGGTTCCGGCGTGGAGAAGAATATGAGGTAAACTGTGATAGGTTGACGAACTGAAGGCCGTTGCAAGACAAGTAGCAGGAAGTCTCGAACAGGTAGAATGTTTGTGGGATGCTACCACAAAGCACGATATTTGAAGGCAAAAATATTACCCAGTAGATTTGCAATCGAAAGCGACATGTCACATGGTGTGAACTCTAAATTGTAACATCTGTGCAAAGTTTAAGTTAAATATTTTGTGAAATGCAGATACTACGAGAAAAAAACTTGAAATACTAATATACAGGGTGTTTCCGAATTGATGCGAATGATTTCAAAGAGTAATTGCTTGTTCAAAATAAAGGGTAGTTTGTTATATAAATGTTGGGCCAGAAGTCAAACGTTAGCGAGTTATCACGGTTCAAAGATGGCGGAAAAATGAAATTTAAAGAAATAATTACGCAACAACTTGGATAGAATTGAATTCGGATAGCCTGGTTTGGTTGAAAACTTTTTCATATCTTGTATTTTACTCGTAAAATGTATTGCTTTGAAATAAAAAAAATAAAGTGTGAATCATGACGTGTCGGAAAAGGGCAATTTATTTCAAAATCGATTTACATTTCATTTTTTTATCTCAAATTCTTACGAGAAAAATACAGTAGATGAAAAAGTTTCCAACCAAATCAGGCTAGGTATTTGAATTTAATTCTATCCAAGTCGTTGCTTAAGTTTTTCATTGAATTTAGTTAACAAAAATGATGGGTAGTCTACTTCAACCCCCTCCACTCATTCTAAAAATATGAAAAAGTATCAAGAAAGTGTGTTTTTATAGTAATGCTTCCATAAAATATCATCATTATATCGCTAATCGTTTTTAAGAATTTAATTTTTTCGTCATCCTTGAACCGCGATATCTCCCTGACGTTTGACTTTTGACCCAACATTTATATGACAAACTACCCTTTATTAAGAACAAGGAATCACCTTTCGAAATCTTTTGCATCAATTCTGAAGCACCCTGTATAAATACAAATGTGGTTTTCCCCAGTGAAGTTTCGATAACCTTCAGGCAGAGACATCAGTTTTCGACTACCTAATTTTTCTTTTATATGAATAGGACTTTCCCATTTAGAGTGTTCATTCAAAAAGTTTCTGGACTTCTTCTGATGGGGTTGACTGTCATTCGAAACGTTTTTATTTGACATCGTTCGTTAGTCCCTCATCCTCAACTGCTGAAACATTCGCTTGAATGTCATGTCTTGAAATATTTGACATCAAAATACAAGTTTTGTTCGAGCATAATAAAGGAGGCTCATTGGCTTTGTATATCATAAGGATGTTGTGGAACCAAGCCTCATGATTGTTGGTAGGGTGTCTCTCTTCTCATTAATGGAATAATATGGAGATGTAGGGGCGAAGTGAAGGAGGAAGATAAATTAAGGCCAGATGAATTCCAGTCAAATTAATTTTGTGGGACCATAGCGTTGTTTTGAGTACAGCGTGTTTTTGAACGTGAATGTTTATTGATAGAAAGTAGAAAAATGAACCATTTTGTCCATTCCATCAATAAACGCAGAAGTATCAGTATATTCCATTCACTTTTATAAAGTATCCCGGTTGGCCAAGATTAAGGTTTATCAAGGTTTTTTTACTCAAAACTGATGCGGGTTGGCACTCGTGAAATATCGGCAATGTCAAAATAATTCTGAGAGACGTTGCCAATGTTCTTTTAAGGTTTAACTGTAACACGGTTTTCGTAGTACACATTTTCATACTGGAGTATTTCAAGTGGTGCAAGTGCAAATAGGTATTTAAATGTCTTCTGTAGGCTTATTTCTTGAGAATTTTGGATAGTGCAGAATTCCATAGGTCCCTCTGTTCGTTTAGAAATTCTGTCAGGTTATTCGAGAACTTTTATTATTCCTTCGAATGAACTATCACAAAATAACGGACAATACTGTCCATGATTTTTCAGTAACATTTCAACACTCGATTCTGGATTTCCGTACAAGAAAAAAGCATAACTGCACCTCCCAACCATGTTTATATACGTGAAATATACTGCTCCACAAGAGTTAGGGATATCGTATTCAATCGTTTTTAAAAGTATGTAATCTTCGAGAAAATCGCTGTCAAATCATATAAAACTCAATAACAACTTGAATCGATCCAATAAAAATTAGTATGAGACATTTCGTCAATCTGGTCGCCTTTTTTCTGAAGTTCGGTTCTTTGCATATGCTCCATGAATGTTCTTATTTTGAAATTAAGTCAGTTTATCAACGACTTCGATTTGAAACGAGTTTCCTGAAAATGCCAAGACGTAAATTAACAAAGGCTGAGGACTATCGGAATGCTACAGGGTGGCCTCACTCAGGTTGTTGTAGCGGAAAGGCTCCAAGTCAGCCAAAGTGTGATATCTCGACTTTGGAATAGGTTCGGGGAGACAGGTTCCGTGTTGGAAAGACCAAGGCTTGGTGGACGACGAAAAACAACACCTGCTCAGGATCGTTTCATCGCCGTTTCGGCGAGAAGAAACCTTACATCTTCGTGTAGAATGCTACGGAATGCAGATGGGGTCCATGTTTCCATCGAAACCATCAGACGACGTTTGAGAGAGGTGAATCTAGGTTCTAGACGTCCATTAAGAGGAGTTCCATTAACACGGGACCATAAGCCTCAAAGACTGGAATGGGCAAGGCAACATATCAATTGGAACGATCAATGGCGTAGTGTCCTTTTCACTGATGAATCCAGATATGGACGATTTTCAGATTCTCGAAGAATAAGGGTATGGACAATCCCACGCATACCCCGTAATTGTCACTATGTCCAAGAAGTCCATCCATTCCGAGGGGGTAGTGTTATGGTATGGGCCGGGATTTGTTTCAACGGGCGCACAGATCTACACATTTGACCTGGGAATATGACCGCCTTACACTATAGGGAGCATGCCATTGACAATGTTGTGCCAAATTTTCACGCTGCTATTGGTGAAACTTTTCAAATTCTAGACGATAACGCTAGACCGCACCGTGCAGCCATATAGTTGAGAATGCGCGCGAGGAGCTTGGTATTCCACATTAACCAATACCTCCACACTCACCAGATTTGAATTGCATAGAACATGCATGGGATATGCTCCAAAGAAGATTAGACAATCATCAACCTACCCCAGAATCCTTCTGCCCCGTTTATGGAACCAAATTCCTCAAGAAATGTTCAACAACCTCGTGTGTAGTATATGCAAAGAAGATGTCAATCTGTTATTGATGCCCGTGGAGGCCATACATTGTATTGATAGTCTTAAAATGCTTGAATTCTCTGGGAATAAAATTTCGTTATTTTACTCGATTTTTCTTAACCACCCTGTACACGCTGCAGACCTACAGGCTAAAATTAATTTGCAACTTGAAATCATATTAATATAAATTTTCATCACAAAAATTTTATTTTGACTATATTTTTTTGCAATTCAAGACAATATCCCTAACTCATGTGGAGCAGTTTATTTCAAGTATCAACAGAGAAAAAAGTTTCTCCAACATTCGCTAGGTCTTTGGAATTATTGAATTCACATTATATTTTCTCAAATTCTTTATTTTCCCAAAGTAAATAAACATTTTGACGAATACGTAATTACTGACTGTAAAATGACTATAACTTATCATTTTCAAATTATACACGGTGAAATGTGTCAGAACGTCATGGCCAACCGGGAAACACTAGTGAATGGAGTATATGCACGTAGATGGAGTTCACAAGACCAGGCGACGTCTAGTTTGGTAAATGACAAAATAAGTACTGAATCTATTTTCTTGGCATCCAAATTGTTAATTGTTAATATTCCTTAAACGATATTGATTTCGACTCGGGCAATACTCGCTTTACTTTACCGATGTCCAATGTGACTTTGCTGGGGTTCCCAATCAATTAGACAGACCACATGAATGAACAATCTGGATGTTTAGTGAAATTGGGATCGTCCAGCAAGGACGCAAACATAACCGGACTAGGCAAAGGGCTCAGAATGGCTACCATTATCGACGTAGAGAACACTGAGATGGAAATGAAAAATTCTTTTGTTTCAGATTTCAACATGAATGAGAGTACTTGTCTGGAGTTACATCCACACCGAAACAAAAGTGAGTATGAATTCTTACAATGGCAATATCCATTTGTTCTTGTTGTTTTCTCAAACCTATTCAGTAGATTCCAGACTTCTCGTTTCGTGGATTATTAAACATGAAATGAAACATTGAGCATTCTACGAGATATAAACTCTCATATCCTCAGGTCATGTATTTGATCACATGGAATTATCGAATGAATATTGATGTTGGGGAAAATGAACATGGTCACCAAGTAATGTGATAAATTTACTTATATTGTCAGATATAATGGATTTTCTTCAATAATCTTGTAACTTACTCTCAGCCATGGGAAAATGTTCATGAAATTTGATCTAGATTAAAAAAACTCTCCATGCGCTTCGAAAATTTCACTTTACATTAGAGATACAGCATTTATTCGAATGTGCTGTCCAAAACCATAACATGATATTTATTGAAATTTGGAATCTTGCCACCAAAAAGACTGGCGAAGGGTGTTACTCTTCTGAATGTTCGAAAATGTCTTTTACTCGACATAAACATTTTTGAGAACCACCACAAAGTACTTCACCCGAAGGTTTCATATTGTCCATTCATTACGCCATACCCTGTATGTATAAATCGGGTGTTTTTTTCAGAGTGATAGAATTTCCGATAGGAATACCTGTGATTTGACAGATGGTAGAAGCCATGTTGTTTTGACATTTCTGTTCAGTGAGCATTGACGAATTATCGTGGAGAGACTCACAACGCAACAACGTTACAAGTTGTTGATTTTTTTTTCAAGATCAGTGTTCTTTTCGCTAAACTCATAGAGCACTTATTTTAATTTATGGTAAACATAATGTCGAACTATCGATAGATATTGGATAACATTTTCTCTACTAGATGCAACAGCAGCAATAACAAGATAAAGAACTAAAGGTAGAGAAGAAAATATCGCTGCTGTAAGTGATAGTGTTAATGAAGATCCAGATTTGTCTATTCGTCAGCGTTCACAACAAGTTGTACTGTGTGCATCCACCATATGGGAAATTTTGCGTAAAGATCTTGGTCTACACCTATCATACCAGATCCTAGTATGGTGTGTACTGGTTCAAGAACTAAAGCCACTTCACCATACTAAGCGTCCTTTGTTTGCTAATTGGGCTCTTGAACAGCTTGAAGTTGATTCGCTTTTTAATCGAAAAATTGTGTTTAGTGATGAAGCTCATTTCTGGTTGAACGGCTACGTAAACAAGCAAAATTGTCGTACATGGAGTGAAAACAATCTTCAAAGAGTTCTGCAGGATCCATTGCATCCTGCAAAATGCACTGTATGGTGTGCTACACACGCTGGAGGCATTATGGGTCCATATTTCTTTAAAACGACGATGGAGCTAAAGTTACAGTGAATGGTGTCAGTTACAGATCGATGATCAATGATTATTCGTTTTAAAATTTGAATGGTATCGACCCAGAAGAGTTTTGATCCCAACAAGATGGTGCTACACCTCATGCTGCTACCCTCACAATTGATTTATTGAAAGGAAGGTTTGGCGAAAACATTATGTCGAGAAATGGTCCAATTAATTGGCATCCAAGATCATGCGACATAACCAAACAATTGACGCTTTGGAAGCCAAAACAACTCGTGTTTTTGCTAAAATAAGGCCTAAATTACTCGAAAAAGTGGTCCGAAAATGGTCTAGTCGAATGCGGTTCGTCAGAGCTAGTCGTTGAAATTATTTTCAAAACATAAATGTCATGAAATTATCTTTCGAATAACAAAAATTGCTTCAATCTCAATTGACAATTCAAATGTATTTTTTCTACAAACGTCAAAAAATGACAAGGTTCGCGCATAGACAACAATATGCGAAGTGACCCTTTTTTTCATTTTCCTTCGTTACCTTGACACCGTGCGCGAAGTAGTGTGCGAAATACTTACTTCGCACACTGGATGTAAACTACATGGGATTTTTATATTTAATTAACCTTCATGTTCCTCAATCAAGCAAAAATCCAAGAAATCATTTATTTATTACTGTTTAACAATAATTAAGGCTTTCAAATTGTGAGAAATTTAACACTACCTAATTTTATTTATTATTTACAATTTATGGTGCAGTCAGTGCACGAGCGTTTGTAGAAAAAATTTTGTTTGCATCTCATGCGCGAAATACATTGGTGATCTCGACTATTTTCTCGATCACCAAAGTAGCATTTCGCGCACTAGATACAAAAATAACTATTATTTCAATTTAAAGTTTTATCACTATAAAAAAATACCCGATATATTGTTGAAATTCAACATCGAACGCTGTATTAATAAAATTAAACGTAATTGATTGGCAGGAGTCGCAGATGAATAGATCAATCGAATTCTATCGTGGAAACGAAGTTGGAGTGGACATTTAAACATTGTGATATTCGAAACAACATCGTCATTGGTTTCACCAAAAAAGATTACCTACATATAAAATATTCCGTATTTAATTTAATTCCAAAAGCATATCGTCCTCACTGAAAAGCCCTCAAAATATAATTATGGCAGATTTCCCTTTTTGCTGTAATCGTTTTCGGTGAATGCTTTGATGGTATGCAAATAATTAATGTAAATAGTTTACAAACACGCTCATTCAGGGCTCAATCCTTTTATTATTTCACAGTGTATACAAGGTTGAATTGTATTTAGATCTTTTCCATCTTTCCGTGAGCAAAGTTGAAATACATTTCACGTTACCTTCAAATATTTGCCTAATGCCTTCAAAATTGTATATTTCGGCCTAACCCAGTTGTTCATTAATTCAATTTTGTCCAAACAAATCGGGAACATTATACGAGAATATTTATCTCAAAGCATTTTCCACCGTATAAAAAAGGAGGTTTAAACACATGCGATGTGAGATATGCACCTATTTTTGGCTGTCCATTCATCATACTCAATGCATACATTAAGCTTCTGAAAGCCGTGAAATATTCGAATATTCAAAGAGAATGTTTGTTGTACGAAGATAACATAATACATATTATATAGTATAAACGGTAAAGAGGATAAAGGACCCCACACACCACGATGAATGAAAATCATCTCTTGTAGCAATTGTTTCGTGCATGGTGACGAGAATATTTTATTTCCAAACGCACGATAACAATATCATTTTTCGACTGACAGGATCATCGAAAAGTTCTATTTCTCTCCCTAGGAGGAGAAATGGTTGCTATTGCTTACTTTTTCCTCCGGCGGCAAGAATAAAGTGTTGTTATGAAATGATGAATTTAGAAATTTAGAAAATGTTCCATTTTCCACTCAATCCTATATGTCAATCCAAAAGTGGATATTCAGATTTCCATTAATTTCAAAAATACATATTTCATTTGAAGGAGGAGTGACTTGTCATGCCTTGCTTTCAATTACCTTCCAAACGTAGTGAGGCGGGTAAACTCAAGCTCGCCATAAAAAGTGACACATCTCCTCCTCATGAAATAATATACAATTAATGACACTTTTCTCTAGTCTAGCACTGAAGATGGACAAATATATTTCCAAAACGTCGGCGAACTGACAGTGTGTCATTTTTCTGCTATTTGATCCTTATACCACCAATTATATTCTTGACAAGCAACCAGCTTCGCCCGGGTAGAAATTTGTTTCACTGCCATATCTTTTGATGTACTCGTTGTAATTGTATGATGTGAGAGGCAATTTCGTTCTAAATTAAATACTGGGAATAAATAACGTATTAGATTGGATGGGGATCAATACCCAATTCATAAAAACACACTCCCAAATAGTGCATAATTTTGGAATACATCTGATTACCATAAACAGGTAATAACAAGTCAATCTTGAGAGATAGATATATGCCATCGTGGACTTTTTTGAAGTACTATTTAAGAGGTACATTTCCGTCATACATTGTGATTGTATCCACGTTAGTCTTACGGTTTTTGCAACGCACGTGAAAATAGCTGATTATGGCTGATTTTTTTGTAATTATTGAAGTTATAGTAGGTATCCTCAATTTTTTCGGGTGAAAAGTATAGCCTATGTCACTCAGGGAAAATGTAGCTTTCTTCTGAGGGTGAAAGAATTTCTGAAATCGGTCCAGTAGTTTTTGAGCCTATTCGTATCAAACACACAAAAATGCAAATCTTTCCTCTTTATAATATTAGTATAGATATAATTTTTGGATCATCAATTCAGAATGTGTGAATATACAATTAAATTTAACAAAAAACCTCCCTAATTTATATACTATGATTATTGTGTCCTCCACGGTTTAACCAATAAGGGCAGAAAGGAAAAGTCTCCTAGGGGGAAAAAGGACAATCCAAAAAAACTCTTAAATTATATTTGGCGACGTTGAGATTGAGTTGATTTTGAGATTTTGTGGTTGTGTTTCTCTGAGATGAATAGAAGAGCAGGGGAAAGAATTGTTGTTCTGTGATGCGTGGTTGACATTTTATGACCTTTGTTGAGGTTATTTTGTTACCTTCTGTTTATTCTTAGTTTCGAGTTCCTGTCAGATGTTTTTTGATTTTAAATTACGTTGTGAGCGGTATTTTAGGATTGATGACTGTTGATGCCTTTCGGTCCACTTTTTTAGATTTTATAGAACTCTAGTTTATAGAGGTAATTTTTGTACTATTATGCTTTGTATATGTGTTTCATTTTTGGTTTTCAGGCAATCAGGCCTGATGAAGCAGATGAAAATCTGCGAAACGTCGCCAAATATAATTTAAGAGTTTTTTTGGATTGTCCTTTTTCCCACTAGGAGACTTCTTTTCTGCCTTTATTGGTTAAACCTCCCTAATGTTTCTGAAACAACAGATCATTGACGATTTTTCGATTGCTGCTGTTGAAATTTTTTGACATCCGCCATAAAAATTTTCCTTCTGGCCTTTGAGCAGTCAAATATGAATCTACCGACAAGGTGGATGGATGAACACCCATGAGTTCCTGACTATCAGTGCTTTTAGAAACCCTTTTTTTCAATTCGCGTCGTCGACGGTACATTATGAAGGGTTTTCCAATAAGAGGATTTATTTTGACATCAGAGAAAATGCCATTTTATTAGACGAATGATCGGATGTTCATTTCATCTTGAAGAGGAAGGTGCACCGTTAATAATAGAAAATAACATCAGCCAAATGACCACCACGACCACGACCACGACCATATGATTTTCATGAAATTTTCCACAACCAAATCGCGAAGTGGAGAGCTACCCTATGTCCTCAAAATCCTCACGAATTCCATCTTTGAGCTCTTGAATGGGCGCTGGACTCTAGGTGTAGACCTTCCCTTTCACATGGCCCCAAAGGAAAAAGTCGCAGGGTGTTGAATCACAAGATCTCTGTAGCCAATTGTGATCACCTCTTCGAGAGATAACACGGTCCGGAAGCTTTTTCCGTAAAAGATTAATGGTTTCGTGGCTTGTGTGGTATGTAGAGACATCTTGTTGAAAGTAATAAACGTTGTCTAGATCAATACCATCCAGTTTCGGCCATAAAAATCATAAACCATCTCTCGATAGCGCAATCCATCCACCGTAACTTAGACTCATTCTTGAAAAAGTCCAATGAAAAGG
The DNA here is from genome assembly GCA_951802165.1 of Adalia decempunctata. Taxonomy (NCBI): domain Eukaryota; kingdom Metazoa; phylum Arthropoda; class Insecta; order Coleoptera; family Coccinellidae; genus Adalia; species Adalia decempunctata. The sequence continues at coordinate 21,175,772 of OX637696.1, read as the reverse complement.
CCTATTGACCCCACCGGACCATAACCGCACCACACAGTCACTCTTTGAGGATAGAGAGGCTCTTCAAAAATATCTTTTGTGTTTTTCTAGTGCCAGATGCGAGAATTTTGATCGACCGGCTTGAGTTCTCGTGTTAACTGAACTTTATAAGTCTTAAGATCAAAATTTTTATAAAAAATACGATGTAATGACGTTATGGAATGTCTGATTTCGAAGAACTGTGAGGAATCGACAAACCTGGATTTTTTCAACACTTTCGGCTACAGCAGCAATATTCTCGGCTGTTCTTGAGCGACGTGCACTGGTTTTATTCTTCAGACCACTAACTTCTTCCATCAGCTCGAATTTTTCCACCAATTTCTGTATTGCGGTTCGACAAGGTGATTCACGACGACCCAAAAATGTTATTTTATATTTTATTATTAAAATTATTTCAATGCGTTGTTGAAGCGTACATCGTTCCATTTTTAATAATGGCGTAATTTCTACTTGTTAAGTCTCAAAAAATGACGGCTCTAAAGGTGATATCTACCGAAATAGCGGGTTATTCAAAATAATACCTCTTATTGGAAAAGCCTCCACTAACAGAGAGAAAAAATATCCCCGACTATCTGCAAAGGCATCCAAATTGTTTCCTTGTTCTCAAGCTTTGCCAGGAGTTAGTTTCTAATTGAAATCGTCATGTTTCACTATTGTGTATGGAGTCCCTTACAAGAATGCCAAGGAAGGGATTTCAGCTCGAACTAGAGAGGTTTTCCACGAAGAGGTTCTGATTTTAAATCGAAATGAAATTCGGCCAGATATGGTGCGTAGCTAAAGAATATAGATTTCATTACGTGGTATTTTATGATTTCATTCAAGTAGCTATCGCTTGTAAAAGCACTGTGCCTTACTGCCTTGGCTTCTCTCTAATATCATGCTATGTTATGCCAATTTTATGCACCAGTCCGTGGCACATGCTTTTGTTATTCGACGCTGAAAATTCATTCATTCGAAGATTGAAATTTCAAATTGTTTTCATTGTTCATGTTAGGTTTCCAACGGCCCGCATACAATACGATAAAAAGCAACATTTTTTATCGCAATGATGAGAATCTTCCTCTCGTCAATCAACGGATCACTGGTACATTCTTCTGATACCTCAAAGGAAGTGAATAGACGAGTCCCTTCATGCTGGCCAACTGATTAAAAATACCTAAAAATCACCTCCCTTTTTTCGCAATGATTCGACTCTCACCTGAAAGCTTTAATCCTAATGAGTGTATCCTGAAAATATAAGATTTTTGTTTCTTCATGCTATAAATCTATGACTTTCGGCAAAAATTGCAACCTAGAAAACGAGTTCATGTTTTCGCGTTCTTCTAAGCTTTGTTTCACATCCCGGTATTCTTGAGGGGAAATTTGAAAGTTTTCATTGCTTCATGAGCAGATTAATTAGTATTGAAATAAAAATTGTTTCGAAGGTACTTACTCGTATATCAGTGTTATTCCGTTTGAAATATTATTCACAAATGTATCATATTGTAGGTTACAAGGTGTCTTGTTTGAGTTTTCATTTTCTGGTGCCGTTTTTACTGTTGAGAAAGTTTAATTCCATAATTATCAACAAGAGTGTTAGGAAGCTGATCCTCGTAATTCTGTGACTTCATCTATCTGTAAGATGGAAATTAAAAAAGATGAAGTATCTGAGCGAAAGGATATATGTTTCAATCTTCATATATATTCGAATTTTAGGCCAGTAAATTGATTATATAACAACTAGCTGGCCCGGCGAACTTTGTTCCGCCCTAATGATACTTACGGTGGATTTCAAAAATCCACTCTGATTTTTGAACTGTCAAAAGTTTCCATGGATATGAGCTATCACACAGAACAGATACACAAAAATAATATATCATAATATGTCAATCACTAATAATGGCAATTTTGGATTCAGTTATTTCCGCAAATATATTTAGTACCCAAACAGAAATTCAAAAACGTTTCAAAAATTATGAGGAAAGATGAGAACGGACAATTCACGATTGAAACTGATCGCCAAAATCCGATTTACTTGAAATTTCGATAAAAATTCACTGTGATATTCAACCGCTTTTTGATCTGTTAATAGCCTTTCATGGTACTATAAGCCCTATGTAAATTACACGGTAATTGATTTCATATATTCTTTTTTCGACCATTTTGAACCACGACGACCGAAATGCTCGAAAAAAAACAGATGACATCAATCGATGGCCGCGAAAGCCTCAACAAATTCATCATCATTTAATTGTGATAATGTCAAATATAGTACCTTCACGATTACGTTATTTGGATTATTTGGAATAAATAAAACTATAAAAATAACTAATAATCTCACTGTTGTCATAATGTGTGAATAGCGCCATCTGAAGTGGTAAGAACGAAACTTTTCTCATATCTCAACGAAATCTAATCATTTTAGACATATGTACTCCTACGCTAAGACATTTTCGTTTTGCCCAACAGCGCAGAGTTGTAGGCAACTCAAATTACACACTATTACAGTGACTATAGAGGGAATATAGTCACTGTACACACTATTTGTTTATATCGCCATCTAACGCGGAGAATATCAAATGAAGTACCAACGAATAAGCGGTAGCGTAACTGTAACTGTAGCGACATCTAGTGGCCTTACTTAAAAGGAGGAAAAGCATTGCCTGTATAAGTAAAATTTTCATCGATTTTTTCTAAGTTTCATTGTGTTTTATAATAACCAGACCGTAGACGAATCCATATATGAAGTTTCATAACAAACATTCCATCCGATCACGAGTTATAAATGGTGTAACCAACATCTTTCTTTCATATATATAGATGTAAGAAAAGTACAAGTACTGGAAAACAACTGTTTTCAATTGCTCTTCTAGGAGAAGTAAAAACACGGCTATTAGTTTCCATAAATTTCCAGAGAAAGATACCTCATCACCAAATATCCTTAATGCCTATGGCATATTGAAAAAATTGTACTGGAGACAATCATGAATAGATAAACTATTGATGGGAAACCTTGCTGCAAAGAATATATGCGTGTGTTCCCTTCACGTGGACGATTATATCAAGTTGATTTTAAATTTATATCCAGATTGAAAAATCCGTAAAACGAATGCATAATTTCAGTATTACTAAAACTGAAAATGTTTGTGAAGTAGACCTTTTTTTGAGAGTTTCTCAAACAACTGTGAACGATATTTTTAGTGAATACCTATATCGTGTGTTTAGCTTATATTTGATGTGGTATTCACTGGCCAAGTTCTGATGTTGAATTGATGAATTTACCACTTTACAATTTAAGAATATACTATGATTTGAATGTGATACTTGATTATAATGATTTTCCAGTACAATGATTACGAGTTCTCATGCGGCATCAGAACTTCACGTCCAGATCATAGTTTTGGCAGGTGTAAATCCTTTTATTTGTTTCTCATTTGTGAACGTCAGTTTCCAAAAACACAATATTAATCAAGAAAGTTTATTTTATCAAGTCACTAACTTGTAAAACTGACAGTTAACTTGCAAAATTTTTACAAGTTAGTAGTATTATTTACATTAGAAAATTTTGTTTTATCGTCATATATGTTGAAAATCATGGTACAATTGTTATTTCTAGTAACACAGATTTTTGAGATGAAAGAGTTGATACTGATGATGATGAACCATCTGTTGACTCAGAAACTGCTAAATTCGAGGACTGCAGAACATTTGTGCTCTCCTTACTACCAAATAATTTGCTAGACATTTCGATTTTTTTGTTGACCGAATCATCGACATAACTCATCGCAATTTCGGTGCTCTTCCACCCTCCTGCACGCTTTTGTGCTAAAATATCTCCACCCGAATCCGCAACAATAGTGGCTCCAGTTCTGCGAAAAGAGTGGCCGGTGAATAACTCTGGGTCTTTTAAACCTAAATATTTCGCTATTTGCTTTGGGACACCACCAATAGTGTGCTGGCCAGCATTAAGGGAAATGCACTTTCCATGTCGGTATGTCAAAAAAAAATCTTAGGCTTTCTGTTCCAGGAGGCCGAAGATTTACATATTTTCTGTATAACATGCAGGGCTTGAAGCTGCAGCCATCATCGGTTATGGTGAATCTTCTTGTTGTTAATTTTTTGTTTGCCGCAATGTCACAATAACGTATTTTCCCATATCTTCTACATCATTCATGTTTAAGGAGAGAATTTCGTCACATCGACAACATCCAAATATCCCAAATATTGTTAAAATTTTCGCCAGCAACCACTGGTCATCAGGAGCATGTAAAAGAAATTGTTCAGCCTCTTCTTCACTTAATACCTTGGCCTTTTTTGGCGTATAACGCTCCTTTTCTCGTTTCAGAAACGCTATTACCTTTTGAAATCTGCAAATGACAACTAAACGTCATATTTTTCAATAAATTTTTCAAGGAAAACAAACCTGTGAACAGGGGCATTTTCTTTCATTTTCAAGCAGCTTTTCAGCATAGACCATTCTGCCTATAAAGTATTAGGGCTGAATCTAGCTGATAGTTGATTCAAGTAGACCAACAAAACATCTTCAGTTACCCCAATCACACTATTTTTGTTTTGCCACTTTTTGAAGTCGTCGTATTCTCGCTCGTACCTTGAAGCTGATTTTGCAGGTAATAAACTTGAAGCTACACTGCTGGCTGCCTCAATAATTTCTTTTGGTACATTCATTTTCGCTTTCGCCAAAACAAATGTAAAGAAAAATAAACAGACATGTTCATGGCAACGCTTCCATAGCTTACGACATTTGCGACAAATTATTGAGGTTTTTCTGGAATTTATCTAACCTTTTTACAAATGAGAAACAAATAAAATATAAAACAATACACGCAAGGTAACGGGTTTTACTGGCTCAAGGAGGTAACTGACTCGCCTGCGGCTCGTCAGTTATATCCTCCATTCGCCAGTAAAAACCCTCTTACCTTGCTAGTAAGCTTCAGAGAGCTTGCTAGTAATGTTATATACTATTGTGTTGTCATTCTGTAGTAAGTTACAAACATTTTGGTGGGGATATTTATTTTTCTATCCATTGATGAAAACCTAAGAAAACAAAAATGTATAGCTTCCGATGAAGACCTTCGTGACATCTAATATTTTTCACTCATTAGGATCAAAGCTTTCAGGTAAGTGTTGAATCATTGCGAAAAGAAATGATTATAGGTATTTTTAAACATTTTGCCATCATGAAGGGACTCGTTTGTTGGTCCAAACATTGACAGTTTTTGAGTTAATTCAATTTCCCTCTGGGCTCCAGGGCTTTCACGATTTTTGACGAAAATTTCAGAATATTGTTCAATGTTTTTGCAGTCGGGTTTTTTGTTTTTTCTTCAATATCTTCTTTATTATTGATTATGAATAGATAGTTTACTTTGTAAACAACCAACAAGGTTACGTCAAAGTCTTTGGAAATGTGTCATAAGCAAACTGTTGAAAAGTATCTTAAAAACCTCAAATTTATGTACCTGGTTATTTAAGCTTCAACGTGGACATCAAAATTCAAAGATTCACAAAAGTTGCTTGTGAAATCGAGGCTCTGGCTTCTTTCACTTATCTTAACAGGTCAGAAGTTTTCCCGGTATTTCGCATTATGTATATCCCGGATATTTTCATCTTCATGTACCTCATTTTCCGCTTATTTGCTCGGGATGCATCGGGGTATACTGACTCCGGAAATTCCTTATTCTATAGCATCGAATCAAGAAGTGAGCAGGTTTAAGTTTCGGTTGAGGTCACGAAGGTTGTCACAAGCAAGTTGAAGTTGGGCTGAAGAGTTTCTGTCACGTTTGGCTGACTCAATTCCTATCAAATTCCACATTTCACTTTCCAGGGATACGAAAAGGATCGTTATGAGGGGTATTGAAATTTAGCGGCCACATTCCGGTGGTATTAATCGAATATTTGCTGGGGTTGATAGGTTAAATTTTCTTAATAATGTATGACGCTGTTATTTTGTTTATACAGGGTGTTTCCAAATTAGTGAATCTTGGAGGAGGAGTTAGTATCACTCATTCGTTTCGTTTGAGCCATATTTATTGATCAACAGTTCCCGAAATGTTTTAGTTCTAGTGTTTTTCAAAAAATTTTCACCTCACTTCACTTTTCGTCATATTTTTCTCTGTTGACCAAGTTTGGTTTTTGGATTATTTTCTTCAGGAAAGGATATGATATGTATTGAAGAAGCAAAACTATGCCGAAGTAGATGTTGAAAAAAAATAAGTAAGATTTGAAAGTTGGTATATGAAGAAAAGAGTAGTCAATTTCTAATATCAATTTTCAACATTCTAATTCCATAATTCTTGTATGACCAAATTATCTTGGAGACATGCCAAATTCCAACTTTATTTTTCAAAAAGTTTTTGTTAGAGTGCTGGCACTATATTTGTCTCAGCAGATTTCGATTTGAAAGGGGATAGAAGAATAGAAAGAAAAGTAACGAATTAAATATTTTTTTAATGCAGAAAAAATTGAAATTTCATTAGAAAATGTAATCAAAAATTATGTTCGAAATGACCCCATCATTTCCGATACAGACACGTGCTCTTTTTCTAATTTCTTCAGCATGAACTCTGAATATTTTCGCTGTCTATTCTCTCCAGAATTGTGCATGTTTATGTTCTTTTTCAACACCTACTACAGGATAGTTTTCCTTTTTTCATATATATCATATCCATTTCTGATTGAAATAATCCAAAGTTATAATCAAATTTTCTCAACGTAGAAAAATTGATTAAAAATCACAAGAACTCGTAAACTGTTGATTTTTGAATATCAAACGACAGCCAATGAGTCATATTAATACGTCCTCAAAGGTTTACGTTTAATTTGGAAATACCCTGAATATTGAAGTGAGCATTAGTAAGCTCTTTTTACGGGCCAATAGAAATATAAGAAGGACCACTTACTAGTATTGTTATAGTTACTGATATGCAGATTCATTTTCAAAGTATAGGTTTTATTCGAAATCAATAGGTCTAACCAATTCATTTCTATAAAAATTACGGTTTGTTGAATAATCTCCATCAACAGCAACTAAAGTTGTATCTATTACGGTCACAAAAAGTTTGGTCTGCCATTTAAAAATAAAATATTATTCAACGAGGGGTAATGTAGGTCATAACACACTCTGTATATAACTTATGAATGAAAGTGTCTGTTTGTAATCTTCGAAGAGCTGAAGCTCTTCTATAAGGTTGAGTAGTTGGCACGTTATGTGAATATATAGTATATAACATTACTAGCAAGGTAAGAGGGTTTTTACTGGCGAATGGAGGATATAACTGACGAGCCACAGGCGAGTCAGTTACCTCCTTGAGCCAGTAAACCCCGTTACCTTGCATGTATTGTTTTATATTTTATTTGTTTCTCATTTGTAAAAAGGTTAGATAAATTCCAAAAAAATCTCAACAATTTGTCGCAAATGTCGTAAGCTATGGAAGCGTTGCCATGAACATGTCTGTTTATTTTTCTTTACATTTGTTTTGGCGAAAGCGAAAATGTGAATGTACCAAAAGAAATTATTGAGGCGGCCAGCAATGTAGCTTCAAGTTTATTATCTGCAAAATCAGCTTCAAGGTACGAGCCAGAATACGACGACTTCAAAAAGTGGCAAAACAAAAATAGTGTGATTGGGGTAACTGAAGATGTTTCGTTGGTCTACTTGAATCAACTATCAGCTAGATTCAGCCCTAATACTTTATGGGCAAAATGGTCAATGCTGAAAAGCTGCTTGGAAATGAAAGAAAATGCCCCTGTTCGCAGGTTTGTTTTCCTTAAAAAAATTATTGAAAAATATGACGTTTATAGTTGTCATTTGCAGATTTCAAAAGGTAATAGCGTTTCTGAAACGAAAAAATGAACGTTATACGCCAAAAAAGGCCAAGGTATTAAGTAAAGAAGAGGCTGAACAATTTCTTTTACATGCTCCTCATGACCAGTGGTTGCTGGCGAAAATTGTAACAATATTTGGGATTTTTGGATATTGTCGATGTGACGAAATTCTCTCCTTAAACATGAATGATGTAGAAGATATGGGAAAATACGTTATTGTGACATTGCGGCAAACAAAAAATTTAACAACAAGAAGATTCACCATAACCGATGATGGCTGCAGCTTCAAGCCCTGCATGTTATACAGAAAATATGTAAATCTTCGGCCTCCTGGAACAGAAAGCCTAAGATTTTTTTTGACATACCGACATGGAAAGTGCATTTCCCTTAGTGCTGGCCAGCACACTATTGGTGGTGTCCCAAAGCAAATAGCGAAATATTTGGGTTTGAAAGACCCAGAGTTATACACCGGCCACTCTTTTCGCAGAACTGGAGCCACTATGGTTGCGGATTCGGGTGGAGATATTTTAGCACAAAAGCGTGCAGGAGGGTGGAAGAGCACCGAAATTGCGATGAGTTATGTCGATGATTCGGTCAACAAAAAAATCGAAATGTCTAGCAAATTATTTGGTAGTAAGGAGAGTACAATTAAATGTTCTGCAGTCCTCTAGTTCAGCAGTTTCCCAGTCAACAGATGGTTCATCATCATCAGTATAAACTCTTTCATCATCAAAAATCTGTGTTACTGGAAATAACAATTGTACCATGATTTTCAACATATATGACGATAAAACAAAATTTTCTAATGTAAATAATACTACTACTTGTAAAAATTTTGCAAGTTAACTGTCAGTTTTACAAGTTAGTGACTTGATAAAATAAACTTTCTTGATTAATATTGTGTTTTTGGAAACTGACGTTCACAAATGAGAAACAAATAAAACATTTTTTGTCTGTCTGTGTGTTGTTTCGGACAAATCTTCCAAATGGTTGATCAAATTTTGAAGGCCGTAACGTATGGTCCGAAAGTTTTGGGAAAATTTCAAAAGCATATAACTCTGACTTAAATAATCTTATATTTTTATCGAATTATTCAACAATTTAACTTAACTATCCTTATTATAAATCAAAATTCAAGTAACAGACAAGGGACCATTATTTTCGATTTGCCTAATTATTCCCCTGACACGTTGCTTCTCAATCAGACCAGTTAAAATTTTTCCCAAAACTTTCGGACCATACGTTACGTCGCAGAGAAGGATTTTCACATAATACATTTTCTATAATATCTCTTCGAATCATTATAATGGTCGAATCAGAAACGAAGAGACAATGAAAGCAAAAAAGCCCAATATTTTGCGATTTAATTTTCGAGCTACAATCTGCGAATCACTGATCTGAATTTCTCTCCAATTTCAACAATTGAATCAAGAGGGTTTTAAACACCAATTGATCATAAGAGTCAAATCATAGTAGAAGAAGTTGATAACCTAAAGTCACAGCTAGTAGAGAATAAAATGAATAAAATATGCATTGCAAAATGGCGGAGGCGTTGGTCCAAAAGAATATTTTTTCGACGACAACAATAGTGAAAATTTACTCTATATGGTATATTTTGTACAAAACAAGATAGAAAATTGCTTGTATCATTTTGAGAAAAAAAAATCCCATACTATGGGAACGCAATGTGTCGTTTACGTGATACTGGGTGTTAAAAATTGAATTTTATTCAAGTTTTTTTCACATAGTATCGGCCATTCATAAGATATTCGGAAATTTGGCATAGATATTTCAATTTGGAGTTTAGGCTATTTGACGTGACATGTCAAATTTCGAGCACAAATCCACTGGGCACAGATAACAGTTCTGTTATCTGTGTCCACTGGGTGAGATTTTTTTGAAGCACTGTCCCCTGTTTTCTTCCAAATTTTTTTATTGGTGGGCCACTGTTCTGAGAGGAAGCATTGTTATGATACTATACTTTATAGTCTCTTGTAGTATTGTCGTACCTACTGCCTATTCCTAGAAAAAAATTCGAAATCAAAGTCCTCAGAAAAATCAAAATTGTCATAGACATCTAGTTAGTATAAGAAGAAATCTAAACTATTCAAGTCTGATTATCTGGCGGGTCATGACTAATGTCCTCTCCGTCCAATCCACCTGTTTTCATAATTTTTGATCTAAGGACTGAACGAGAATAAATTCGCTATCACAAAAACGTCTATATCTCTTGAACCAATTGAGAAAAAAAATCAAAATTTGATCATAGTTAGCTTTGTTATGAACGTCAGAAACATGTGGAACATTTACTTCATAGAAACAAAGACTATTGGTCTGTGATAGAAATTCCAATTCTCTGTCGCAAAATGTCGAGCGAAGTGAAAACACGAGAATTTATCGTGAAACTTTTTCAAAATAATCAATAATGGAGCTTCAAAAGAATCGCAAAATAGGCTCGCGTTCGTCCGGAAACGGTATCAAGAGTTGTTAAGCGCTTCAACGAAGATCTTACAATTAACCGCAAGGAAGGAACCGGGAGGAAAAGAAGGTTTCATAGACCAAAAAAAGTGAAGAAATCCAACAGCCTTTTTTAGAAGAATCCTAACCTTTCAGGACGGAAAGTGGCCCAAATAGTTGGCTGTTCGCAGTCAACCGTTCAGAAAATCAAGTCGAGTTGTGGGCTTAGAACATACAAATTGCAGAAAGTGCCAGACAGGAACGCTGTGAAGAATCAAGAAGCCAAATCAAGAGCAAAGAAATTAAAAAAAGATTTCTTGAAAATTTTTTCCTGTTGCGTGATGGACGACGAAACCTATGTCTTGGCTGATTTCTCGCAACTTCCTGGTCAGGAATTTTATGCTGCAGATTCTCGTGGAAATGTTGACGAACAATTTCGCGTGAAGAAACAAGCAAAGTTTCCTAAAAAATTCCTGGTTTGGCAAGCAATTTGCACTTGTGGGAAAAGGAGCAAATTTTTCGTTGGCCAAGGCTCTGTTGACTCGAAGATATACATCGAGGAATGCTTGAAGAAGCGACTTTCACCATTTTTACGTGAGCACGATGTGTCAACAATCTTTTGGCCAGATTTAGCTTCATGCCACTACAGCAAGGCCACCAAGGAATGGTACGAAGCTAATGAGGTGGTTTTTGTCCCCAAAGAGGCCAATCCACCAAATTGCCCAGAACTCAGACCAATCGAAAGATATTGGGCCCTGGTAAAAAGAGAATTAAAGAAGACTAAGAAATCAACTAAAACATTAGCGGAATTCAAGCAAAAGTGGAAGACAGCATCCCAGAAAGTGACTGAGAACACTATAAGAAGCATGATGGGAAGAATTCCAGAAAAAATCCATGAATTTTGTACAAAATGGTTTTGGTTTTTTTATTGTAAAAACAGTTTTCATTAGAATTAGAAGATAATTTAAAAATGAGTTTGATTTTCGAAATCGGTCCAGTGGTTCAAAAGATATAAGCGTTTTTGTGATAGCGAATTTATTCTCGTTCACTCCTTAGTACTCCCCAGTACACCTGATACACCATGAATCTCGAAAACGAAACGTTTGCGGTCCCATGTTTTTAGTCTTTTTTTCTTTAAATTATGCAATGAATCTCATCTCTCCGTTTGGACTCCAAATTCGGAACACCCTGCAAAGCATGCCCCAATACAAAGAAAAGGGCTTTCCAAGAAGAGCTGTTATTTCGACATCCAAATAAAAATACAATTTTTTCAGATAAACAATAGGATGTTCACATCATTATAAAGACAGGACCATATCCTTTTCCTGAAATTTTCCGTAACTAAATCGCAAAGTGTCCATATTTGAGGTCTTGAATCGACGCTGGGCTCTTGGCGTAGACATTCTCTTTCCCCCAATTGTGATCATTTCTTTGAGAGATAACACGGTCTGGAAACTTTTCCCGTAGAAGATCAATGGTTTCGTAGCATGTGTGGCACGTAGTGCCGTCTTGTTGAAAGTAAACCTTGTCCAGATCGACCAGATCAATACTATCTAATTCCGATTATGCCTAATTCCAAAGAACGACGAGGAACGGACAAACCTAGGTTTCCTCCAACATTTTCGGCTACAGCAGCAATATTCGCGGCTGATCTTGAGCGACGTGCACGGGTCTTATTCTTCACAAACTTGTCCCAACATCTCAAATTTTTCCACTTATTTCTGTATTGCGATTCGACAAGGTGCTTCACGACGCCCCAAAATGTTTCTAAATGTCAAATGACAAAAAATGACAGCTTCAAATGTGACATCTACCGAAAGAGCGGGCTATTCTAAAACCCACATAAAGTGTTCAAGTGGGAGGATATTTCTTCATTCACATGACCTCCCCCTAAAAGTATACACTCAACATATTTCATTCCAATTCTTGAAGATGATAATAGTTTTCTAAAATCATCGAATAATATTATGTCCAACACATCAAAGGAGTTTTGATATTTCATGCAGCATAAACAGGAATAAATCTTCTTCTGTAGGTTCTTTTTTACAGTCGCAGGTGCGGCCATTAAAATCTCCATATAAGGAATCTATTGAATGCACATTGTAACATCTCCGACAAAGATATTCCATATAGCAAATTGGTTACATCATTTAGCATCGTAACATATGGATTCGTGTTAAATCGTGAAGATACATGCTGAAATTGGTACACTGTTCAACGGATATTTACATTGTGAAGTCATTACGCTTCATGCTAAACTGAACAATTGAGATTAACAGGTTAATAGGTATAGTTTGTCTGATTCTGATGGCTAATCTGCAGACGTTCCTCAGAAATTATATACTCCATAGCGTATGAAAAGCCATATTCCATCTGTATGAGATAAAATCTCAGTCTTTAGTCTATCTATACAGGGTGTTCCTGAATTGAACTTACAAACGAAAAGGGGAGATTGAGTGAGTAAGTTTAAGAAAAAAAAGTCCCATAAACATGGGGTCGCAAACGTTCGTTTTCGAGATACAGTGTGTTGAAGTTTTAATTTTTTTCAAGTTTTTTTCTCATAGAATCTACGCTTTACAAGATATTGCATTGAAATTTGGCATTTTGCAAGTTCTTTCCACGTGACATGGCAATTTCGATAGCAGATCTACAGGATGATATTTTTTCTGGAACACTGTCACCTGTTTTCCTCCAGAACTTATTGTGGTGAGCCAGTGTTAGTTTGAAAAAATGCGAAAAGAAGCTTTGTTGTTACAGTAAACTTTATGATCTCTTGTAGTTTTATCGTAGCTGCTTCTGATTCCGAGAAAAAAAAATGTTGTACACCTGCCATTAAAAGTGACACTTCTAATGACAGCAAACAATGTTAAAATTGATTGTTTACGTGGAAGCGTGTTAAAAATATTTTCAACATTAGTGTTGAAAATATTTTTAGCACTCCATTTTCTTATGATGAAATCAGATGAAAAAAATTTATCAATTGCAAATTTTTATTATCAATATTTAACAATCATTACTTATGAACATAAATATTAATCGTAAAACTAGAACAATTACTAACATTAATGCCATGTGACGTTAGGGAGCTTCGCAACACATTAGAATCCTCAGCACCAGCAGTACTTGTAGAAACCGGTACAATATTGGATGATAATGATCCAAAATCTGTTGAGGTTGGAACAATTTTTTCAGCAATGACATTTCTATAAGCAATGGAATGATCAACATAGCCCTCGGCTATCGTCGTAGACTTCTATCCACCATGTTTTTTATATCCGTAATATTTGCTCCTGATTCTGCTAGCAATGAAGCGGAGGATCTTCGAAAACAGTGTCCTGTATATTGCTTTGGTTCTGGCAGTTTGAGGAATTCGGCAACAATTGATGGAATTCTCCCAAATGTATCGATACCAACTGGATTGGTAGTGCATTTATTATTCATGTAGGTATTTCAGAAAAAAACGACGATGTTTGATGACAGAAGGGTGCAGTGCAAAGTACTTATGAAAATAGTCAACATACTTCCCAATAATACTGAAAGAACGACTGACTTTCGTTTTTGTGTTTGGAAGTTGTACAACCAATGATTTATTTGTTATTTCGATGTCTTCCACTGATAAATTACACAATTCTTCACGCCGACAGGCTCCAAATAATCCGAAAATTGTTGCAATCTTAACCATCAAGTATTTCTCATCTGGTGCCTCATTTATAAACTTTTCAACTTGTTCATGAATTCGATTTTTTGGGACGATATCCCTTACTTTTCCGTTTCAAATATGCTATTACCTTAAAATATTTACTAGCATCCACACCATTTTTAACAAGGGTGCTTGACTTGATCATTGAAAATTTGCTCCACAAAGTTGATGAACTCCATATTTTCGATTTTTCTTCTAAGTATGCCAGGAAAACAGGTTCACTGAAGTTCCCTTCTACATTTTTCAATTCACACCAGGCCAGGAAATTGTTATATGCAATATCGTACTGCTGAACAGATTTTCTAGGTAGGAGTTCCAGATTTGCTCTTCTTGCAGACTCTTCAATATCCACAGGAACAACCAAATCGTCACTTTTATTAATGATTGGACTCTCGACAAACATATTAAGCAGTTAAAAATCCAAGACGAAAATTGGGCAGGAACGAAATTCAAATGACAGCGTCTTTTCTCATTTGTTAGTAATCATAACGTTGGCAACGTTTGCCATTCACAACAACTTTTTGATTATCTGAATATTAAAATGCATTTTGAAGTTTATTGTCATTGCAAATTCGCCCATTTCATTATCAAAATAGGGTAGTTGTACAAAAAACATTGTATGGTATTTGTGTTAAAAGTGATTTTATTTTGTTCGTGAAATTGCTCATTTCACAAACTTTTTCACTCACAAAATAAAACGTCACTTTTAACTCTCCTATCATAAATAACTATTAAAGATTCTCTCGAAATCCTCGGATTTTTCTCAGGATTTCCAGAGAATCGTTCAATCCTTTTTTCTCGAAATCGGTGGCAGATGCGACAAAACAACAAGAGACCGAGAAGTTTAGTATAACAACAAAACTTCTCTTATATATCTTGTAAAGTGTAGATACTATGACAAAAAAATTTGAAAAAAATTAAAATTTCAACACTCTGTACCACGAAAACGAAACGTTTGCGACCCCATGTTTATGGGACTTTTTTTCTCAAACTTACTTAAGGTGGACGTTCAATATAGTTTGTTTTTATTTCATGTTGCATTTAAAAATGGTTTCACTTTGAGAACTGAAATTATGTAGGTAAAGTCAGTAAGGATTGGAGTTCTCAATGAAATAATTTAAATCGATTTCATTTCGAAAGTTATTTTTTTTTCTTTCAGAAATAGAAGAAAATAAGCCAACTCATGCTTCTGTTTTATTTCAAACGAAAGACCCATGAAAATAGATCAACTTCCGCTTGAAAGTGAATTTACAGATAATTTCGTTCAGAAAAACAACTTGAAATACGGAGTTGGCAGAGAATGACCAAATTCAAATATATGGCGGGAAAAAATTCCTGCTTTACCCACAAATTCACTAATTTCATAGTTCAGCGATTTTCGGATAGAGAGCACCATTGTACATTTCATTCGGAATTAGAGAGATATTCATAGAACTTATAGTGATAGATATAAAACTTACATTAGTTCTATGGAGATATTCCATAAAATGCACAGTGGTGCCTCTCTATCGGATTAGTTTTCCTTCTCGCTTTGATCGGCGACCTTAAGGAATCTCCCCTTTCCATTTGTATGTTCAATTTAGGAACACCCTGTATATTCTCTCATCTCTTCATTGATTGGGATAACAATAAGACCGTATAAGTGAAGAATAATAATAGTCATTTACATTTACCTATAAAAAAATATGTTCTAACATGACCACCTTAGTGCCGAACTTTCACATGTTATATTTCGCCTTTCTTTCATGTACTCTTTATATGGTAAACTTCATAGTACTTATATAGTAATAGTATTTTCTGTTCACAGCTAATTGCCCAACAGTTTTCGATGAATGGCTTTGTTGGCCATCATCCCCTCCGGGAAAAATAAGTTTTCAAGGTTGTCCTCAGAAACCTGGACTCATTACAAGTGGTGAGTTGCATAAACAAAAACTGACCCATCTAAAATTTGGCATTAAAATTGATTTATATACAGGGTGGCCATTTGAAAACGAAACAGACGAGATTACAGACGAAATGAATTTTTTCGATAGAAATGCTCGAGGGGGACAACTTAAGATGTAGGTTACGGACGCATAGCGCTTCAACCCTTGCTACTACAACCCTCACCCCCAATTTTTGAATAGGGAAGATGGGGTGAGTGATACCTCATTTGAAAGGTATTTTTATACTGATTTCAGCACAGTAATTGTTTTTTCATTTTATGCATTAGTTCTCGAAATATTCTCAACTAAGTATTTGAAAATGAAGTGGTGTTTTCATGGCACTTGTAGTGTTTTTTTGTGAAAAATCGACATTTTGATTAAAGATTTCTATGTCAGTGGATTGGAGGAAGGAAGCCACAGTCATGGTTGTTTTGAAGCTCAAAATGTCGATTATTCACAAAAAAACACTACAAGTGCCATGAAAACACCACTTCATTTTCAAATACTTAGTTAAGAATATTTCGAGAACTAATGCATAAAATGAAAAAACAATTACTGTGCTGAAATCAGTATAAAAATACCTTTCAAATGAGGTATCACTCACCCCATCTTCCCTATTCAAAAATTGGGGGTGAGGGTTGTAGTAGCAAGGGTTGAAGCGCTATGCGTCCGTAACCTACATCTTATGTTGTCCCCCTCGAAACAGAAATCGACCTGTCCGAGCATTTCTATCCAAAAAAATTATTTCGTCTGTAATCTCGTCTGTTTCGTTTTCAAATGGCCACCCTGTATAATTCAAGCGCTGTTTCGTTATTTGGTTGTTTGAATGCAGATCGTCTTCGCTACCACTATAGTACAGTATTCTGTCAAATTGTTATCAGGCTGGAGCATCACATAATATTTTATTGGAACGAAATTAAAATATACCTTTTTTTGTGCGATAGGGTTTAGTTCAATATCATCCTGAAGGTGAAATTCGTTCCATAAAATTTCAAATGACCACTTAAATTTTAGTTGTACGATATTTCTTTTCCCTTTCAATGTCTTAAAACTAATATGTTTTACTTCCAGAATATGCCTCTAAATACTGTCAATTGGATGGGACATGGGAACCTAATGCCAAACTCAACAATTCCTCAGCGGGATACACGAACTACACCAAATGTTTTTTTCCTGGTACACTTTACCTCCTTAAGATGTGCGACAAAATAGGACGTGATAAATGTAAGAGTGTAAGTTCTTTTTTTGAAGGAATCATCGTATAATATTGTTGCCCTATGGCATGCGCAGCTGGTATCTTCAAAAACAGCTTTCCTAATATATCGGGTGTTTTTTTTCAGTGATAGAATTTTCGATAGGGATAACTGAGATTTGACCGCCATGTTGTTTTGATATTTCTGTTCAGTAAGCATTGAAAAATTATTATGGAAAAACTCACGCCGCAACAACGTTTACAAACTGTTGAAATTCATTTTCAAAATCAGTGTTCTATTCGACAAACTTATAGAGCACTTCGTGGAATATATGGTTTATTTTACATAATCGTCCACCAGAGCAGCTTATTCTGCTTATTCGTTGAACTATCGATAGATTTCGGACAACGGGACAACATTTTCTCTTCTCGATGCAACAACAAGACAAAGAACTGTACGTACAGAAGAAAATATCGCTGCTGTAAGTGATAGTCTGAATGAAGATATTCAGATTAGTCTATTCGTCGACGTTCACAACAAGTTGGACTCTGTGCATCCACTACATGTAAAATTTTGCGTGAAGATCTTGGTCTACACCCATACAAGATCCAACTGGTTCAAGAACTAAAGACACTTGACCATAATAAGCGTCGTTTGTTGTCGAATTGGGGCCTAGAACAGCTTGAAGTTGATTCACTTTTTTACCGAAAAATTGTGTTCAGTGATAAAGCTCATTTCTGGTTGAACGGCTACGTAAACAAGCAAAATTGCCGTATATGGAGTGAAAACAATCCTCAATAAGTTCTGCAGGTTCTATTAAATCCTGAAAAATGCACTGCATTCTGTGCTTTACACGCTGGAAGCATAATCGGTCCATATTTCTTAAAAAACGATGCTGGAGCTAATGTTACAATAAAGGGTGCTCGTTACAGATCGGTCATCATTTGTTTCAAACTTCGAATGGTATCGACCCAGAAGTGTTTTGGTTCCAACAAGATGGTGCTGCACCTCATGCTGCCACCGTGACAATTGATACATTGAAAGAAATATTTGGCGATAACATTGTTTCCAGAAATGGTCCAATTAATTGGCCTCCAATGGATTATTTTCTTTGTGGTTATGTCAATTTCATTGGTTTATGCTGATAAACCAGAAACAATAGACGCTTTGGAAGCCAACATAACTCGTGCTATTCCTGGAATAAGACCTGAATTACTCGAAAAAATGGTACAAAAATGATCTTCTTGAATGCGGTTCCTCAGAGCTAGTCGTGGTGGACATACGCCGGCAATTATTTCTAGAACATGAATGTCATCAAATTATCTTTCTAATAAAAAAATGTGGCTTCAATCTTAATTTAAATGTACTTTAGTTGAATTAAAAGTTCTCTGACTCTGAAAAAAACACACGATATGTTATAATTGCCCTGAATTCGAAGGATTTGCGGTTTTCAGGACACAATTCTACTTACAACCGAAAAACCTACGAATTTGGGACACTCTGTACTTCATTACTTCGTCCATCATATGTAGTCAATCTCACAAAATTGTGGGAACATCCTCAAAGCATTCGTTTCGAATATCGGTTTGAAATTCCTCACATATTAAAAAATCTCTGTATGTGGAAAAATGGAAACTGAAAATATCAATAAATTAATATTCATACTGTCCCGAAAATAAGTTTAATATGCTGGACCAGTTTTCTTGCACCCTGTACTACTTTGCAAAGTTTTACATTCACAGCAGTAACCCCCAATAAGAGCTTCCGATCTGAAAGTCCAAAGAAGGAATAGTTAATAACGTTCTGATGTTTTCCAAACAGAATTTGCTGAAATTCATGGACAATTTATGGATATAGGTAGAATTGGTATAAAGTTTCCTATATCCAAAAAAATCATTTTATGAAATACAGAATTTCATTATTGGAAGTGGAACTCTGGTTTTCACATTGTAAAATCAAACTGTGAGGATTTCAAATGAACGTTGATTATTTCACTGATAAGTTATAAGAAAAATGCTTTGCACATTATGCAATTGTGTTTGTAGTATCTGGTTGTTAATCTTATCGATTTTTACAGATCACCCAAGTGACAAGATACCTCGAAATGGTAGGCCTAACTATATCACTCACATCTTTAATTATATCGTTAACCATTTTTTATCAATTTAGGTAAGCAGAATTTTGGAAGATACAAATTCTATTATTGAAGAATTCTTATTTGATTTTTTTGTTCATCACTGTAAATGTAGATATTTCGTATAAACCCAAAAAATCAAGAAAGAATAATTTTTCCACCAAAAAAAATACTTCAATCATCTAAAATATTGAGATCAATAAGAAATTTTTATATGAATTAAAATGAAATCATTCATTTCCCAATAAGTTTGTATAATTTTTCGAGAAGAATAACTAGCATTGATAAATTTTCTGAATAATTTTAATTCTAGGATACTAAGGAACAACAGAACAAAAATTCATAAAAATTTATTCATATCGACTTTACTACACATCATGACAAGATTAGTTTTATATATAGATCAAATGGCTGGTGATAATATTCAGAAAACCGTAAGTATTTTTATCCATAAGAACCTATGAAGTCGATCTTCACTACAAAGAAAGTGCGGAGCAAATCTGCTATTTTGATAATTTTGTTTCTATTCCTCCAGTAAAGAAATATAAATAATTTTAAATTATCTAAACAAATCCGGTCTTCATTGAGAAGTATAGAGGTTTCATGTTTTCGTTGTGGAGCTAATTACTACGAGAGGAAAGTGTTTACAAATTGACTTGACGTTTTCCATCAGTGTTCAAAGAAAATAAATATTATCCGGAGATTAGGTACAGGAAATTCTGATGACCTAGTGAATGCTATGCCCAAACAAACAAGTAATTGATATTGAAAACTAACCCGATTTCTTCGACATTATTTATTGCTCGAATCACGAAATGTGGCATTTGTCCATTTGTACACTGACTGACAAAGAAACTGCAACACCCGGAAGGAGCCATTTAAATTTTGAATTCATTTTGGTGAAACATATAGATAGTATAGTTTCATGTAAACATTTTTTGTTGAATTATTAGTCTACAGGAGGCGGGGTTGTCATTTCGAGGAATCGCTAATCTGGGCAGAAATTGACTGGGGCTGATTCTGTGAGGAAGAAGAGGAAACTCCAGTTCACACGGTCGTGGAGTACCTCGCCCTTGCTAGCCTGCAAAAGAAATATCTTGGACAAGAGAGGAACGAGAATGTAACCTCTTTGAAGCCCTCTCAGATAAAGGCGTTCATTGGAGATCTGGAGATTGAGGTCAAGCTGTAGAATGCGCAGTTACGAAAACAGCTCTGATGGAGGGCACAATAGACCTTGAGGTCGAAAAACTATAAACTATAACTACATAGTACATACTGAACAAAAAATACAGCTAGTGACATCTCCACCATTTTCTACATTTTATTGCTTGTTTCGTCAGTATATTTGTAATTTTCTTGGCGTAATCTTCTCTCTTCTGAGAGCGTCCATGCTTGATAAATTCGTTTGTTTCAGTCCATCCTTCATGAAATATGGGCCACCAGCTTAGAATATACTCGGACCACCATGTTTATGTGGATGTTCATAGAGGGTCTCTATCTTCATAATATGATAACTGTGACAGTTTTTCAAGAATATTCATACATCAAGTTGTATATCTACCTCGGTTATGGCTTATCGGCCTTTATGTCAGCGACATGGATGTTAACCATGATACTTCTGAGAAGGTAAGAATTTTTCAGTGCCCAAGGACTAATAGCAAAATTCATTCGAAAACAGATTTCCAAAGTTTTTTTGAGGCAACATTTTAACAAAGAGGGAAGTGTACCTGAGGAAAGGGTCTTTGAAAAGTACTGCGATTCAACATTGAAGCGTATCAATTCCAATGATTCGCCTTGAGAAAAAATTAAACTTGACACTTGACCATATTCCAATAATATACCTACTAACTGTAAACTATTTTTTTCAGTGACTGGTATTATTATTATCTTCTGCCATATTACTGGATCCTTGAAGGTCCTCGATCGACCATTGTTGTGGTAAGCTGTACTCCAATCCACCAAATTTGTTTTATTTCTTTTGAAACTACTCTCTCAAATCATAAAGTTTCGAGTAAAAATTAGAAAAGTGCCAATCGGAGTTTTATGAAATTGGCTTGAGATAGTAGGATTATGATTTCACTAAAACTAATGATTCTTATGTGTATCTACATGAATAATTCATCATTCAATAAAGCTGAGTCCTCCCTGTTATATGTACGAGGATGTACTGATATCTAGTTAGCCTAGATCAGTTCCATGCATAAACAAAATATTGCGATTCCATATCAACGAACAATAACTTAGTTGAGTAAGTGTCAGTGTAGAGTTCGACGTCAAAACAATAAACCAGAGTTACGCAATAAATTAAAAAAAAAGATGTCCACCGACATTGTAGAAATCGAAAAATTGGAGTATCGAGCCATAATCAAGTACCTGAATTTAAAAGGGTTGAGAGGTAAGCAGATTTACCTTAGACAAAGGTCTAAGAGATTTACGAAGATATGCTTAATACCCTTGGTGATATGTCCTTCGTATGCGATCTTGAAAAATTGGACTGCAATCTTCAAAAGGTAAATTTTCCATTGAAGATGATGACCGATCGGGAAGGCCAGTTTCTGTGTCAGTCCCCGAAAATATCGATGCAGTTCATGACTGATTTTATTAGACCGTCGAATTGGGCTAAAACGGATAACTGAAGCACTGAAGATTTCATACGAATGCGTTCATCATAATAGTCCACGTCAATTTGGACATGAGAAAAATTTCTGCAAAATGGATCCCCAAACGTTTGAATGTTGACCAAAAGCGTGCAAGGGTATAAGCGTCGCGTTCGCTATGTGCTCGATTTGAAAACGATGTAGACTTCTTGAACAGTAATGTTACTATGGATGAGACTTGGGTACATTTCTACGATCCAGAAACAAATCAACAATCGATGGAATGACGACACTCTGGTTCTCCAAGACCTAAGAAGTTTCGTGACCAAAAATCTGCTGGAAAAGTTCTTGCTTCAGTTTTTTTGGGATTGCCATTGAGTAATCATGATTGATTATTTGGATAGGGGTAGAACAATAACTGGAGATTACTATTCGACATTACTGACCACTCTACGGGAAAAAAATAAGGAGAAAAGACGCGGAAAGCTATCCAAAGGTATTTTGTTTTTACAGGACAACGCCCCAGTACACAAATCTCATGTTGCCAAGCAAAAAATTCGTGATTTAGGGTTAGAATTACTAGAACACCCCCCTTATTCACCATATTTGGCTTCGTCCGACTATCATCACTTTCCTCAACTGAAAAAAAGTTTAAAAGGTCGTAAATTTTCTTCCAACGAGGAGGTAATAAAAGCTGTGTTTGTAGGGCAAGAAAAAACATTTTTTTTGAAAGGTCTAGAGACGTTGCAGGTTCGCTGTAATAAATGTATTCAATTAAGAGGAGAATATGTTGAGTAATAAAATATTTTGACATTGAAATTTTGTTTGGTTTTATAGTAGGCTAAGAATTTTTCAATATATCCTCGTACGATTAATATTCATCATTCACGCAAGCCCTCTCCCTCAGATCAGAAAGCCTCGATTGATAATTAGAACAGTGAAAATCTGATTTTCAAGAATTTCATTTGCGATTGTAGGGTTATGATTTCACTGAAATTCATGATTCTAGTGTGTACATTAACTCCTTCCTGTTGAATATTTTCGAGTTGAATTAGAATTTCACATAGGAAGTTTTGGGGAAACTGCTTGAAATAATCTAAATTTTCATTTGCCAAAATCTATAATTCTCTACCACTAAAATTCATCATTTACTCAAGCACACCTCCTCAGATCAAAAAGTCTCGAGTAAAAATCATTATTATTATTTTTGCTATCAGTGATTCCTTAGTATCAGACGAGTCAGTATGTATAAAATTTATTTCAGACTCCATAAGGGTAGAAACAGAATTGTACCTGTACATAGAAGTAGAAAAAGAACACCTCCGAAGCCCAATGATAATTGTAAGGGTGGAGGAACCATATTCTGGACAAATATCAACAGCTGCTCTGTTTCCTATGTTACCTACTTATTATGGGAGTTATTGTCATCGAAGATAAACAGAATAACAGACCGTTTATGCTTGTCGCCTCGTTGGTTATTCTAATATTTGTACATAATCAGTAACGTACACAGATATTTCCTGTACTGGATCATAATTAATTTTCCAACGAGGCATTCTTTTCTTGGAACGCATTTCTCCAGTTCTCGGAAAAATATGAAAGGATAAATGCGGTTACCTAGAACTGGCTTAGGAAAATCGTTTAATTAATTGTATGTTCATATCACAGATCAACCCACACAACACTAAATGCCATGGTCGTATATACAGTGTGTTACATTGAGAAGCAAACTTTGATTTTTTTTGACCTATTATATGAATAACATTGTTATCATTATATTCAGTTGTTGAAAAATATTTTTCGGAAACAGCATCAAATGTAGGGATTTATTGTCAAAATTCACTGGTGAATCGCACACCCCTCTATAAAAAACTATATCCGACTGAATGGTCCAGTAGGGTCAACACAATTTCAGCAATTAAAATCAATATTATTTTTGATATCATTGGTGCATTATCAGAAATATATGACAAATTCTTGCAAAGATGAGCGAAAAAAAGCAGAAATTTAAAAAAAAAAGTTGAATTTTGAATTTATTTTCCTCTGCGATTTTATGCACCGCATTTTTAATGATATCAATTATGCATCTAAACTAAAGTATTACAAAATGCGATATCAATTTGGACGACGCATGCAAAGCTCTAAAAGTGACGAATACAAAGATAAAAATTTAAAGGATTGAATTCGAGTCCTCAAGTAGAAGGCTAGAGAAAATGGCATAGTATATACAGGGTTATCATAATATTTTATTTATTCTATTTATCGTATGGCATTATAGCGACAGCAGTTTAAAGGTATAAATGTCAGTGACCATGAATATATAACAAAGTACAAAATAACATAAAATAAAGGTTAAACATACATGTATAAATAAGCAAATGCGACACCTCCTGCACTGGACTGGCTGCGTTCCCTGGATGTAGAGCTCTGACTGAAGTCACAATCACATCTGTCGTCGCAAATATTCACCCTCAAATTCTCTTATCATAATAAACCGTGCATTAGACGTTTCGTGGCTTCTATGAGGAAAAGATTTCTGAAATTTGGCACACGACCGTTTTTCAAAGGATGAAATCATGCTGAGATATTTTCATCTGAATCGCACTTCTGGTTGTGCCGGAAGTGACCATCAGCTTTGGTATTTCAAATGGAACTACCTATTTTTCTAACCAGAAATGAATTCCTTTTTGAATTTCACACATTTTTTATCTGAAACATTTTTACGTAGTTGTCATAATGTCATGGTTACGAAAATATATGAACTTCCATGAGATGCAGAGTTGGCCAGTTGCAGAGGTCCGCAAAACGTATCATAGCATGCATGCTATCCATAATAAAGATACAAATGAAGAATTTTACGAAAATTCAATAATTTTGCTTCGTATTGCATGGCTATCGAATCATGTTGTTCTATCGGGACTGTTACAATAAATTCATATTTCTGAGAAATTTTAAAATGGAATAATTTCATTTTTTCAAATGGTATGCTCATATTTTTTGTACAGAAAACGATTGAAGATGGACATGAAAAAGCCTTGGAAGAACTGTTTGAAATCAAGTTTTCTGTCGATTTCTGTACAAAAAATATTGGCATGCCATTTGAAAAAACGAAGTAATTGCAGTTTAAAATTTCTCAGATATATGAATTTTTTGTGACAGTTCCAATAGAACAACATGATTCGATAGCCATGCAATACGAGGCAAAATTATTGAATTTTCGTGAGTTCCTTCATTTGTTTTTTTATTATGGATAGCATGCATGCTATGAATGCTATGATACGTTTCGCGGACCTCTGCAACTGGCCATTTTCTCATAGAAGTCCTTATATCTTGTAACCATGACGACTACGTTAAAATATTTCAGATAAAAAATGTATAAAATTCACAAAGGAATTCATTTCTGATTAGAAAAATAGGTAGTTCCATTTGAAATACCAAAGCTGAAGGTCACTTCCGGTATAACCGGAAGTGCGATTTCGATGAAAATATTTTAGCATGATTTCCCCCTTTGAAAAAAGGCGGTGTGCCAAATTTCAGGAATCTTTTCCCCATATAAGCCGAGAAAAGTCTAATGCACGGTTTATTATGATAACCCTGTATGGTATAGATCCCCATTTCGAAGAAAAGAGACAAAAAAAGCTGAAAAACATTTCGATGATTTAACTTCCGATCACTGATCACTGATTTCGAAGCAGGGAAGAATTTTTCAAAATGAATATTTTCTATAGAGTGATCGATAGAATAATTTCACAATTAAATGGATATTTCGAGGGTATGACTGCAGTCAACAAAATTTTTAATTTTCACCATTCCATCATTTCTACTAGATGTAGACAAAAAAACTGTCATTCAAAGCTGCGACCATTTTCAAAGTAAATATTGCGATATGATAGGAACCAACTTTTCAATTTCAATTTTTCACGAATTCTGTATGAAAATAATAAGGAAATACGGAATGCTGAAATGAAATCTAACAGAAATATTTACAGCAACTTAGCTGCTCCATTCAATTCCTGTCTCCTCTGTAGAAGCTGAAAGATCTTTCAGCAAATTAAGAATAATAAAAAATTATTTGAGGAACACTATGGGCCAAGCTCGAGTGTGAAATTCATTCCTTAAATGATTTATTTTTATTGTTATTTTGCCAAATAATCATACAATTCAATGGAAAAAATAAGTCTAGAATGAGATTGTGACAATGACTTATTTTTTTGTAGATATTTGTGCATATATGAAGTATCTATAAAAATGGTTTTCCAAGTTCTTTTTTCATCCACATAAATATAATACCTACATTTAATAAACCTTATTAAATACAAGCAACAAGCCGTCCCAGCTTCGCCCGAATAGAAATTTGTTTCACGCGGCGGTTTCATCTTCAAAACTTCAACCTGCCATATCTTTTGATGTACTCGTTGTAATTGTATGATGTGAAGGGCAATTTTTTTCTAAATTAAATACTGGGGATAAATAACGTATTAGGTTGGATTAGGATTAGGATCAATACCCAATTCATAAAAACACACTCCCAAATAGTGCATAATTTTGGAAAACATCTGATTACCATAAACAGGTAATAGCAAGTCAATCTTGAGAGATAGATACATGCTATCGCGGACTTTTTTGTAGAACTATTCAAGAGGTACATTTCCGTCATACATTGTATCCACATAATTCTTACGGTTTTTACAGCGCACGTGAAAATAGCTGATTTTGGCTGATTTTTTTGTAATTATTGAAGTTAATAATTTTTTCGGGTGAAAAGTATAGCCTATGTCACTCAGGGATAATGTAGCTTTCTAAGGGTGAAAGAATTTTTGAAATCGGTCCAGTAGTTTTTGAGCCTATTGGTATCAAACAAACAAAAATACAAATCTTTCCTCTTTATAATATTAGTATAGACATAAATGAACCTTTCGAATTACCTATTTCTTTTCATTACCAATAACAACATTATTCATTCACGTATACCTACTCCTCAACTTCACCTTCAGTAAGTGACTTTGCTTTTTCGAGTATTCATATTTCGACTAGATAAAAACCAAACAATTCATTGCCCCTCTTCGATTTTTGCACCAGAGGCCCTGACTACCTTGCTACGCCACTTGACTAGACTTCAGTAAATCATAAACTATCAATATCGTTGCTTGTGATGTATGATTCATATTAATTTTCAGATAAATCTTCTTTTCCTCCTGAACATCGTGAGAGTTCTTGTCGTCAAATTGAGGGAAAGTCACACCAGTGAGATCGAGCAAGTGAGGTAAGCATGATTATATGTATCCCTCTGCTCCCCGCCTACTACTGCGACTATCAGTCAAAAGGGGAACGGATGATAATAATCGATATTGTCTCTTGATATCCCTTCAACATTTAAATTTAAAACTGTAACTTTGCTCTTTGACCAGGAGGATCTCTTGAATCAGGTCTGGTCTTCCAAGCGATGATTCTTCGATTCCTCAGATATTGGAGGAATACTACAGGACCCTAGTATCGGGGAATCATCTCCCATAGATTAAATACCCTAATTTTTCTTCAAAATAAGATTAAAATCGGAGAGAAAATTTCGAAAACGACTGACACTATACAGGGTCTTTCACGAGGAACCTCACCCATATTTATACGGGAAACTACTGAACGTATTTTCATGAAATTCAGCACTTATAAGTATTTCACGATGCTGATAAAATCTAGAATATTTTCAAGGCATGGGCACCTCCGGTTTTTCCGGAAATGACGTCAACTTCCGTTTTTCAAATTAGAACACCATTTTTTTATTGCAGAAATAGATTCCTTAGAAAATTTCAAGTTATTTTGATATAACATTTTTCAGTTTTGGCTGGAAAATTCTCTCTGAGCGGGAAAATTCGAAAAAAAAATCGAAAATAGAGCTCCGCTGAAACAAGAATAACTTCGAGGGTTTTGGATGGAAAATTTTCATTTTTGGGATTTTTCAAGATGTAAGATTGATGTATCCACTTTGAGAATCGAAATCGCGATTCATGATACAGGGAATGAAAAAATCGCTTTCAAAGTTAGGGATGACAAAGTCGTGAAAAATCAATTTTTTCAAATTAGAGACCCCATTTTTTTATGGCAGATATTGAATCTACGTTGAAAAATAATGTGAGTGTATGCATCACACCCTTGCCCTAAAGTGGATATTTTCTGAGTTATTCACAAAAAACTGTTTTTCGTCTTGAATTTTCAGCTATTTCTTTTCCCTTCACGCCAAAAAGATGAAATTTTCAGGAACTGTTGCTTAAACCATGTTTTAGATTTTACTACCCTAATATGCAAGAGAAAAAAGTTACAGGTTGTTCCTAAATAGATGGCGAATTTGGATTCGAATTTGTATCGGAAACCTCTTTATTTCAACTAATCGGCCATCGGTTTTCTCTCCAGTGATAAATAAATAATTCCTTATGAACCATATGCATAAACTTACCATGTTTTACATTCTTTTTTTTTAATGATAGATATCATTAATTACATCTGCCAAATTCCTCTTTATTCAGTAGCATGTAATTAATGATATCTATCATTAAAAAAAAGAATGTAAAACATGGTAAGTTTTTGCATATGGCTCATAAGGAATTATTTATTTATCACTGGAGAGAAAACCGATGGCCGATTAGTTGAAATAAAGAGGTTTCCGATACAAATTCGAATCCAAATTCGCCATCTATGTAGGAACAACCTGTAACTTTTTTCTCTTGCATATTAGGGTAGTAAAATCTAAAACATGGTTTAAGCAACAGTTCCTGAAAAGTTCATCTTTTTGGCGTGAAGGGAAAAGAAATAGCTGAAAATTCAAGACGAAAAACAGTTTTTTGTGAATAACTCAGAAAATATCCACTTTAGGGCAAGGGTGTGATGCATACACTCACATTATTTTTTAACGTAGATTCAATATCTGCCATAAAAAAATGGGGTTCTAATTTGAAAAAATTGATTTTTCACGATTTTGTCATCCCTTACTTTGAAAGCGATTATTTCACCCCCTGTATCATGAATCGCGATTTCGATTTTTAAAGTGGATACATCAATCTTACATCTTGAAAAATCCCAAAAATGAAAATTTTCCCTCCAAAACCCTCGAAGTTATTCTTGTTTCAGCGGAGCTCTATTTTCGATTTTTTTTTCGAATTCTCCCGCTCAGAGAGAATTTTCCAACCAAAACTGAAAAATGTTACATCAAAATAACTTGAAATTTTCTAAGGAATCTATTTCTGCAATAAAAAAATGGTGTTCTAATTTGAAAAACGGAAGTTGACGTCATTTCCGGAAAAACCGGAGGTGCTCATGCCTTGAAAATATTTTAGATTTCATCAGCATCGGGAAATACTTATAAGTGCTGAATTTCATGAAAATACGTTCAGTAGTTTCCCGTATAAATATGGGTGAGGTTCCTCGTGAAAGACCCTGTATTGATGATATTGAAAATGTTCAAAATTCAAATTTTTCATTTTCAATACCACAAAGTTTATACTTCGAATGGACTTCGTCGGTAACAAAGAAGACCCAGAGCTCTATGATTTACCCACTTTCTCTGTGGTCTGAAGTTCTAAGAGGACTCACCTAGTAAGTAGGTACCCCACAAAAGATTCTACCTGTTTTTCTGCTACTTGTCCAGCAACAGTCATACAGCACCTTCAGTTCGGTATCTCTCTTCGTTTAACACGGCATTAAGTTCGCCACCCTATCAAAGTTCACTTCAAATTATTTCCCACGCCGGAACCCGTTAGTTACGAATCTAATAGAGTGAATTCGTTACGTGAAGAAGAAAGACTATTCAATACTCCTGCGCAAAACAAGAAAACCAGCAGATACATTGTTTCAAGTCAGACCAGCCGTAAGTACCATTCCTTCAGTGCTTACTTTGTGGTATTGTTCCTATCTCATACAAACATTTTTTCTTTTTCTCGTGTTAATAGGAATTGGTAGAACAGTCCATTCTTTTCTCCAATATAGCTCTTATATTCTTGTATAATTGGCAAAGGAGATAAATCTGGCATCGGATCGAATGCTCATTCAATCATTTTTTCTAGAAGGTGAGATGATTCTTGAAAGAGCCTACTCTGAAATATCCAATTGGAATTGAATAAATATCTATTAAATTCTACAGATAATGTGATGAAAGCAGTTACCTTACCTTATTCCGGAAAAGGGTTATCAATCTTCCAACAAATCTAATGAAAAAAAATTCTATTAGGAAACGATGTTCACGAAATTCCTGAGGGAGAGCATCGACAATAATTGGTCCCCCCAGACACGGAGCCGTCCGCCAAGTAACCTGTATTCGTATATGTAGTTCGGTCAACATATGATGGCCACCATGGTCTATTGGTCTTCTGGATTCGTGAAATAGACATTCGTATAATCGATATACTCCTTTTGTGAAGGTCTTGAATAGGGAAAAATGTCAGGAACAGGCAGAAGAATACAAACAGGGAACTGACAGGTGTACTGAAGTATCGTCTTTATTATCTTTGTTATCGAGTTTATGCTCAACATTAGATAAGGCATCTTGCATATTACAGTATTTCAGGAGGGGAGATTTAACACGAAAGGCAAATTGTTCTTGAAAACTAGGATAATAAGTTATTTGTCTTTTCAGTTCTTCCAAGCATAACTAGGACAGGAGTCAAAAAATTAGAGGAGCAACAATTCGATGACCTTGATGATTGCTTACTCTTTTCATGGTGCTTAGTCCTCAATCAAAACTTATTCAATATTTGTCCTGGTACAAAAGTTACAGCCTAGCCGACTCATGAATCCATGCAAAAATACCATAAAACCATTTGAAAGAATGAACGATTCAAATTTTCTAAAGAATGAATCGTTTTAGAAAATAAAAATATTCCTATGAATTTAAAAAATGATCTGGATGCTTCCCTGGATTTCAAACATCATCGAATCGCAGAGAAATTAATCGCACTACATGTTAACAATGTTGTCAGGATGTTTATCAACTTTGTCAAGAATAAAATTGAAATGATGGAAAAACGTTTGATGTTGTAATAATAAAATCACACAAATGTGGGAGACAAAATTGAAAACCAATACATTTAATACGCACAGTTACCTGTCCATATTAAAAATAAATGTCAATGAAATACGAAATTCAGATATATGAATGATGAATGTCGATACAAACCACGTATTGAATTAAAATTAATGAAAAAATGATACTCAGCGATGTTTCTATCTAAACAATATCCTCATGGAATTTTATATACTCGACACTACACGGTTAATATTACATTAGTTCACTGGAAGCCGCTTCACATGATCATCACGAGATCGAACAAAACACATATGTACAGGGTGATTCACGGTGGATGGCACATTAGACGTTTCTGGAGAACCAGACTTCGGATCGGTCTGAAAATTTAATGGAATGCATTATCGAACCTGTTCTACCCAACTAAAATATTTTCGTCAATGCGGTGGTGCCACTTCTATTAGAAAGTAGTAGCAACTTTGCTTTTTCAAATGGAACACCCGGTATATTATATTAATTTTGGAATCTCCAACAACTTCTCGACAACTTTTATTGACATTTCCCTATATCTATCTGTTGCCGTTTTCGAAATATAAATTAATTTCAATTTTTTTCACCAGAAAACATGACCTCTAAAAATGCTGATAACTTCGGGTTGAGAAACACTATGGCATTGAAATTTGGTTTGGAGTTAGGTGATACATAAATGCTCCCAACACTTCAGCCTGATTTACGTTACTTCAATAAAGGGTGATAAAAAATACAGTATTTTCGGTTGCTTGAAAAAGTGACTGAAAGTTGTTTATTTCAAATGGAATGCCCTGTATATTATTGGAAATTCGGAAAACTGATGAAATTCGCTTTCATTCTATGTATATCTTGCCTATACCTAACTAGTCAAATTTCGGAGCATTTATTTGTCAAAATTCAAAATGTCCCTTCAGAATGGTATTTCCATTCGGTATTTGGTAGGCAGGCCATGATTACTACTTGATAGTACCTTGTGACATTCTCCTAATCCTAATAATAAAGGCACCAAGAAACTTGAGAGTCAAACTATTTATATGAATTATCATTAAAAAGTAGAACAATCATGTCGAAATGTATGTTCGAATCGCTGGCCGTTCACTTCCAAGCACTTCAAAATGCGGGTGTTGACTGCTTTCGTCGTGGCAGATCGTATTTCTTTAAAATCCAAATCTTCAAATGCTTGGACAATCCTTTCCAACAATTCATCTCTCGAATGCACGGGTGTTTTATAAACTTTTTCTTTCAACATTCCCCATAGATAAAAATCTAACGGACTAAGATCGGGTATTCTTGCTGGCCAATTCCATGGTCCCAAGCGCCTTATCCACCGATCTTCAAAAAGTCTCTCCAGTTAATAATATAATGAACAAATTCATGAGCACTTCGTTTGATTAGTTTTCTTCCATCGTTTCGAGGGTATTTGCAACTTCTGAAATGAAAAAAATGTCGAATTTCAAGCTTCTTGGTGCCTTTATTATTAGGAGAATGTCACAAGGTACTGTCAAACAGTAATCATGGCCTGCCTACCAAATACCGAATGGGAATACCATTCTGAAGGGACATTTTGACAAATAAATGCCCATAAGTCTGAAATTTGACTAGTAAGGTATAGGCATGATATACATAGAATGAAAGCGAATTTCATCAGTTTTCCGAATTTCCAATAATATACAGGGCGTTCCATTTGAAATAAACAACTTTCAGTTACTTTTTCAAGCAACCGAAAAGAGTGTATTTTTTTATCATCCTGTATTGAAGCAACGTAAATCAGGCTGAAGTGTTGAAAGCATTTATGTATCACCTAACTCCAAACCAAATTTCAATGCCATAGTGTTTCTCAACCCGAAGTTATCAGCATTTTTAGAGGTCATGTTTTCCGGTGAAAAAAATTGAAATTAATTTATATTTTGAAAATGGCAACAGATAGGTATAGGGAAATCCGGAAATGTCAATAAAAGTTGTCGAGAAGTTGTTGGAGATTCCAATAATAATATAATATACCGAGTGTTCCATTTGAAAAAGCAAAGTTGCTACTACTTACTAATAGAAGTGGCAACACCGCATTGACGAAAATATTTTAGTTGGGTAGAACAGGTCCGATAATGCATTCCATTAAATTTTCAAACCGATCTGAAGTCTGGTTCTCCAGAAACGTCTAATGTGCCATCCACCGTGAATCACCCTGTAAGTAATAACTTTGCTTTTTCATAACAACATAGCTCTAGAAAAGATTTCCTCCATATTTTGAAATCTTTCGCATCAAATACCCTGTATACAGGTCATTTCGTTCAAAAAATGCACTTTCCATCGTTTATGATTGTCTCGGAATGCCCTCAGATTTTAAAGAACCCTGTACGCTATGACATTTTTCGTTATACGTAGATGATAGTGATGATACTCGGGATATTGGTAATCCATACCTGAATGTTCAGCTTTCTTAAATTCCAATTACCGAAGTAATGAATATTTTATTGAAGATATTTCTGGACGAAAAAAGAGTGAAACAATCAATAACTCAACAACCGCTAGAGACAGGGATGAGGAAGTTGATACAGAAATAATTCAGAGGCTACGGCAATAAT
This sequence comes from Adalia decempunctata, assembly GCA_951802165.1. Classification (NCBI taxonomy): domain Eukaryota; kingdom Metazoa; phylum Arthropoda; class Insecta; order Coleoptera; family Coccinellidae; genus Adalia; species Adalia decempunctata. The sequence goes on along the minus strand of OX637696.1, from coordinate 21,142,287 downwards.
ATGCTAGGTGTTCCGTTCGAAATATCAAAGTTGTTAGTACTTTTTGATATAAGAAGCAACATCGTAGCGCTGAAAGTATTTTAGATGGATAGAGCCGTGGTTCATATCTAAGAAACCGAATTTTCAATAAAATCCTATATAACTGTTCAAGGTACCATCGACCGTGTCTCACCCTGTGCCTGTATATTTACCATATTTTACTGAAGTAATTGGGAAGAATCGAGATGTCGTCAGAAGCATCCTCTACACTGCTCTGTCTATCTCTTTTGTCCCAACCCTCATGTCCCCCAGTAATCATTCAATAACAGAAAAATAATTTCTTGTTTATACGAATTGGCGAATGCGGAGGTTACATCCATTTTCCCTCCTTTTTTAAATAGGTCAGTGATTTTTGAGATAATTGGTTTCATCAAAGGATATATTTTCAACTTCTTGCAATTCTGCCTCCATTCCTTCTTCCATCCTACCCAATATTGCCTTTTTTGTGTCCATATTATTTCATCAATCGATTTTGTTCGCAGGAAAGCGGTACGAGCAGCTATATTCCTACTTCCCCTATTGGGAATAGCAAATCTCATCTTTCTGTTTTTCCATCAGTTTGACGAAGCTTGGAAATATGCATTGTGGTCCTATACAGCACACTTCTTCGCAAGTTTTCAAGGCTTCTTTGTTGCTGTCCTCTACTGCTTCCTCAATGGAGAGGTGGGTATTTAAAAATGTGTGAAGAAATCTTAAATCAGAAACTTTTGAAATTTATGCTTTTCAGGTCCAGAACGCAGTCAAGAATAGCTTTTATTCGCGAGTCTCTCTAAGAAGTGACTACACCCCTTGCAGAAACGTTACGGTCGTATCAACAGCTCCAGATATAAAAGAACAGCGGTAAGTATTTGTACCTTTCACTTTTGAAAGTAGAGCTTCGCTTCAATCACCAGTGAAATTGAAGCAAAGGGTTTAAAAAACACTAAAACAGCCTTCAAGAGTGTAGAGCCTTTTTTATCTTTTAAGATCACATAAGATCTACTACATATTGCCACCCAGTAGCGGATTAACCGGTACGCTTATTACGCTGCAGCGTAGGTATCCGAGGTCCAAAGGGGCCCCCGGCGATCGAATTAATTTTTTTTCTAGAATAAAAATTCAGTCTGTAAGTGTGAAAAAAAATAGTCAGGCTGTACTATATTTTATAGGAAGCTCAGAGGCAACTTGTGAATTATGGATTATTACATTCACATGAAACGCAATGAATAACAAAAGCCTCAGAGCAAAACTCCGATGTTGGAAAAAACACACGTACTGTCCCTACTTATCTTGTCTGCCTGCAATAAATTGACCATATTCACCGTCACCATATTGTTGTGCGACAATACCAACTACCCAGGGTCCTCAACATCGAATAACGAAAGTCACTAATTTCTTAGGACCGCGAAAGTTTAAATGGACATATTTTGGTGTCAAGTTTTTTTTATTTTTAGATCTATTTTTTGCCGAACAATTACTGACACAACAATCATGGCCTATGCTATACTGATATCTACCCATATTTCCTGGATTTTATCACAAAATACTTAACCAAAGTTTACCACCAATTTTATATAACCTCTCATACCACATACCATACTAATCATAATAATTCTTTAATCTATGATACTAATAATCTGATAGTACTTTTGATAAATTCAATATTTCTCCGTTGGGAACACTGGGTAGTTGGTATTGTCGCACAACAATATGGCGACGGTGAATATGGTCAATTCCGTCAAGGGTGGCGGCCGAATTCCAATGTTGACAATTACATCATAATTCCATAAATTTGTCGGCATTTCCTCTAAAATCTAGGAATGTGCTACAGAACGGCCGACCAGATGTTGTTTGGTTTAGGGGTGTAAAGTGAAAAATAACATATCCCGGCCCATACCATAACACTACATCCTCGGATAAAAAATAAATATAGAACTGTTATGGCAGAAAATAGATTGCAGTTTTTAGGAATACTTTCTATCGAAAGTGATATAACGAGCAGTCTCGATTATAATTCTGCAATAAAAGAATTTGCTGTTATTAAAATAAGAAAAAAACAATTTTTTAGTGTAATTTAATTTTGTAGGTAACGGATATGCAGCTTTACGATACTTGTATCTTTTGTCATGATTTTATTTATTCCTTAATTTCGATGCCGCAATAAAAAATTGGCAGATATGATGTTCTAGAGATATTTTGTATTTTAATTTTTGTGGTATTTTTCCCTTTTTCAAGATTTTTATTCATCTTTTATATTTTGCTTTGATAAACATACCTTGTATTTTATTAAGGTCGGCGTTTAAAGCGAGTAGGAAAGCTCAGCCGATAGAGGCGCCACCGTCCATTTTATGGAATATCTCCATAGAACATACATTATCACTATCAAGTTCTATGAATTTCACTCTGAATATGAATGAAATGTACAATGGCGCTCTCTATCCGAAAATCACCGAACTATGAAATAAGTCAATTTGTGGGTAAAGCAGGAATTTTTTCCCGCCAAAATTTGAATTTGGCCATTCTCTGCCAATTCCGTATTTCAAGTTGTTTTTCTGAACGAAATTATGAGAAGATTCACTTTTAATCGGATGTTGAACTATTTTCATGGGTCTTTCTGTTGAAATAAAACAGAATCATGAGTTGGCTCATTTTCTTCTATTTTTGGAAGAAAAAAAAATAACTTTCGGAATGAAATCGACTGAAATTATTTCATCGAGAACTCCAATCCTTTCTGAGTTCACCCACAAAATTTCAGTTTTCAAAGTGAAACCATTTTCAAATTCAACTTGAAATAAAAACACACTACATTGAACGCAAACCTTAATAAACTTTATATTTTGTTTTTAAAGAAGTGAGTTTCAATTAAAAAATTCTTTTGAAAAAAATCAAAAATGTTTCAGAGGGGCCTCAGAAGTTTTGAAGCGTAGGGCCATTGAAATCGTAAATCCGCCATTGTTGGCCACCCAAACTGTTCACCAACTTCAAATTGTTGAAATAAATTGTTACCCGTTTGTAGTCATAAGAATTTCAATTTCTTACTGTGAACCATAATATGGTGAAATATGTGACTTTTTTTTCAAGATTTTCTACTGACGAGAATTCCCTGAAAACTGCTAAGTTCAATCCGGAGTCACTCAACAAAGAAATCAAACAACCGGAGTAAGTAGAAATTTGGCCAATGAGGAATATTTAGAGTAACAGAAATTTTGTTTGAATTATCCATCAAAAAATATCAAAAGATTTAAAGTTATTAATTATATCTTTAGTTCAAAAATAAGTTTGTACAAGGTGGGCAAAATTGGTGCTACATGAACTAAAACTTTTTGTTATAACTCAGCAAATAAACCTCTTAGAAAAAATCAGAGTACGCCACTGGATTGCTATCAGAAAAGTGCCTGTATAATGTTTTTATTTCAACATCCTAGCATAAACAGAAACGGAGATAATGACCAAAGTTGAAATTGCCCAAATTGCAATTTCGGCCTATAACTCGGAAACGAAAGAAGATAGAGGAATGCAGTTGATGGCATTAACAGTTTCTCGAAGAAAGAGGACTATAAGGTGCCATTCATTTTTCACTATCTCCTCGGGTTAAAAAGTTTTAGTTCATGTAGCACCAATTTTGCCCACCCTGTACAGTTATGTAAGTTGTGACGGATCCTATATACTTGAATGTATATACTTGAAGTTCATTCAAATGCACTGCACAGAAACAAATTAACAAATTATTCATTTAGTAGTAACCGTTTTATGAATTTCCCCTGTATTTTAGTGTTGATATATATTTCACGAGATTTTTGTGTTTAAAATCAAAATAACATTTAATCTCATTCAAAGAATATATTGTCCTAAAACTTTCCTTCTTATTAATTTTGATCTATACTCCATTCACTCCAATAAGTATCCCGGTTGTCCATGATATTCTGACACATTTCACCGTGTATATTTTGAAAATCTTAAGGTGAACACAGACTATTCTGACGTGACGTGGTTACATGTGGGCCCACGTCAAAATGTGCGTGATATAAAAATGCAACACATCGTTCTGTGCGTCCACGCTCATATTAGGCCAATGTGAGCACTGTTACACGTTTGACGTGATCCCACGGTGCCTGACGTGACGTGAAATCACGCCACGTCAGAATAGTCTGTATTCAGCTTTAGGTTATAGTCATTCTCCTGTCAGATAACCAAGCAACGTTGTCCTCTCTACATAGAGGTCGCAGTAATTACGTATTTATCAAAATGTTTATTTACCTACTTTGGGAAAATAATGAATTTGAGAAAATATAATGTGCATTCAATAATTCCAAAGACCTGGTCAATGTTGAAGAAACTTTTTTCTCTGTTGATGCTGGAAAGTGGAAATATTTCACGTATATAAACATGGTTGGAAAATTGAGTTATGCTATTTTCTTGTAAGGAAATCAAGAATCGAGTGTTGAAATTTTACTGAAAAATAATGGACAGAATGGTCCGTTACTTTGTGATAGTTCATTCGAAAAAAGAATGAAAGTACTCGAATAATCCGACAGAAAAACATCCAAACGAACCGAAGGACCTATGGAATTCGCCATTTTTCAAAATTCAGGAGACGGAAGAGTCAGAAGACATTTGCACAACTCAAAATACTCCAGTATGAAAATGTTGTAGGTAGTACTACGAATCCTGTGTCACAGTTAAATTTTAAAAGAACTGAGAATTGACTCCATTCACAAAGTTCTTGGGAATGTGAATGTGAATGTGAAGGATGCACTGAATTGGGATGAACATATTTCTAAACTTAGCTTCAGTCTGTTATCTTTGAGTGTAAATGAAAATAAATCCATGAAAACTATATATCATGCAGTATTCGAGTCAAAAGCAAGATATGGAATTATGTTTTATGGACATTCTTTGAAGTCAACTCAAATTAGTATTGGCAACGTCTCATCAGAATTATTTGACTTTCATCTGTACCAACCTGCGTCAGTTTTGAGTATAAAAACTTGATAATCCTAAATCTAGGCCAAGCGTGATACTTTATGAAAGTAAATGGAGTACCTATGTATATGCAAAAATTTATTTTATTATATTGTACTTATTCCTACAATGCAAAAAAAAAATTTGGGAATCTATTCGTCGCAGTTATAATCATTTTTTTTCTTCCAGAACGACGCTCTAGAGGAAATGTAGAAAAGATATATGAAAAGAGGATGGAGTCCGGAGGGTTCAAAAAAACGTACAATATATACTTGTGTGAAAAAGCTTCGAAATTGTTTGAATTTTGTAGTGACTAATTTATTAACATATCGAATTATATACTCTCTTAGGAACTTCTGTCTTATTTATTCTTTGGAAATTCTAAGAAAATAAAGAACACATGTAGTTTTTCATTATGATATTTCCTTCCTATTCTGTATTACCTTTTGTTGGTTTCTGTGGAGTTCATAAACAGGAGCTGGCAAAATGCGTTTTCAAGTTGATATAATGACCAGTAATTACACGATTTTGATTTATATCCCTGTGCTGAAAGCTACTTTCGTACTGTCTTCAAAGGTAGGTAGGTACATGGTGAAAACTGAAAGGATGTATTCTTCCACTTCGACCATGGGCAGGTACATTTATGATGAACTTACAAAATGGAGCTCTGTTAAAAATTGAAATGACCGACGATTCTCAATTAAACTCCGCATGAGTATAGGCGGCAGTTGGCAACTCAGAGACAACAATAATTTAAACAATCTCTTCAATAGGGCTTTTCGAATTAATCATTATCGGTATCTTCTTGCTGAATGTATTCAGGCCTGGCTAATTTCAAAATTCATTCAAGAGCAATTTGATTAGGATTAGGTATACGGTATACCTATAGTTATAGATCCCAATAGTTCATTTCCATGGAGATTCTTGAAAACGAAAAATGTATAATTAAGGAGAAGTGCACAATAAGGTGAGGTTCCTATCATCCTAAATATCCCTGATGGGTGTCTTCAAGGGTCTGGTTTGGTCTCACTCCTGTCAGCGTCAAACACAATAAAAATGGTGGATGCGTTATTGTTTTCGATTTTCATATTGTCATATTGTGCAAATACATAATAGGAAAACGATGAGTTAAATCACAATAAATAGTGGGATTCCATTTTCTTGCACATCTTAGACGATTTGGTTTGTCCACATTTTTGTCAAACAAGAGAAAAATGGTGGATGCGATAACTTCATTGGACTCATAATGGTAGTTCATGAAAATGAGATAAATCAAAGGATAGCTTTTATTTTTATTAGTTAGCCTTGTATCCTAAACGATCATGAACCAATAAGTAAATTCTTGTCGTAGATAAACCCCTAACCACACTTGGATACTTTTTGATGTTTCGAACAAAACCAAACGACGATTGCGAAATGATATATGTACATATGTTTCTGGGATGATTCATAGGAATTCAATAAAAGTGCGAGTGAAAAACTGATTTCGGGAGGTAATATTTCGGTTTTAGAAAGGAAAATCTTCAACTTCTCCTAACCCAATGGAAAAACACTTTGTGATTCATTGCTTTTCTATGTTGAATTGTTGACAATTTTCATCGATCAATCACATGATTAACCGAGATTAATTTCGATCATATGACAGTTGGGTGTATTTGGGTCGAAATAGTTGGAAAGATTTTGTTCTAACTTCCAATATTCCTAAAAATGAAGGGCTGCCTTTTCAACATCGACGCTGGATATCTGGAAGGTTTATGCAGAGGCTTTAAATGTGGAATCCTGAAGCAATCTGATTACTTGAATCTGGTGCAATGTGAAACACTTGAGGGTAATTTGTTTGATAGATGATTTCTTGTGATCTTATTGCATTCAACCTATTTTAGATTTGAAACTGCATCTTCAAGGAACTGATTATGGCACCTTTTTGGCTAATGAACCCAGCCCTTTGGCTGTATCAACAATTGACAACAAACTACGAGAGAAACTTGTTATTGAGTTCCAACATATGAGAAATCAAGCTGTTGAGCCCCTTTCTACCTTCCTAGATTTTATAACATACAGTTATATGATCGATAATATCATTCTGCTCATTACTGGCACTCTTCATCAGAGGCCAATAAGTGAATTGATACCCAAATGTCATCCTCTTGGAAGTTTCGAACAGATGGAAGCTATACATGTCGCTTCAACTCCCGCCGAATTGTACAATGCAGTCCTTGTTGATACACCTCTGGCCCCTTTTTTCGTTGATTGCATTAGTGAGCAGGATTTGGATGAGATGAACATCGAAATTATTCGTAACACATTGTATAAAGCTTATTTAGAAGCTTTTTTCCAATTCTGCCAGGATATTGGGGGTACCACTGCCGATTGCATGTGCGAGATTTTGGCTGTGAGTATTATAAACATGTATCTTATTTTGAATACTAGATATTACGAAAATGATGCCTTGTGAGGATTAATGAGAATCATTCTTCAATTCATATGTGTTTTTGGAGTCTAAACAAAATGAGGATTTGATATGTATTTCAGAATTATCGGATAGTTGTTAAGAATTGTTTTTTTCTGAAAATTGATTAATGCAAGTTGGTGATCTTGAAATGATGTTTTGTATGTTGATTTCATTTTCAGTTTGAGGCGGATCGTCGTGCTATCATAATCACTATAAATTCTTTCGGTACTGAATTGAGTAAGGATGATCGTGCAAAGTTGTACCCCCGCTGTGGAAAGTTGAACCCTGATGGTTTGGCTGCTTTAGCAAGGGCTGAGGACTATGATCAGGTGAAAGCAGTCGCTGAGTATTATGCTGAGTATTCCAAACTTTTTGAAGGCTCAGGGAACAACCCTGGGGATAAAACTTTGGAGGATAAGTTCTTCGAACATGAGGTAATATTTTGGTACACAATGTGTAGTAATTGTCAATGTTTCATTCAATTTTTTTTGTCAGGTTCGATTAAATGTGAATGTCTTCATGCAACAGTTTCACTTTGGAGTTTTCTATTCCTACCTCAAACTCAAAGAACAAGAATGCCGCAACATTGTTTGGATAGCAGAATGTGTAGCTCAGAAACATAGGGCTAAGATTGATAATTACATTCCTATATTTTAAGATCTATATAAGTGTAAATAGAATGCTGGGTTCTGAATGTTGTAAACATATAGAAAAATTTTTCAGTTGTTTAGACGTTAGATTAACTTTTTGTTCATTATATTATATTGATTATGAACTCTCTTTTACACTTCAGCCAACAGAAATGTCAACTCCAATAAATGCTCATTAATGAACACCTAGAAGAGAGGTTCAACTTTGTAATCAAATGGTTTTGACCGGTGTATATGCAAATTTTCAATGGAATAGTTACAATCATTGCATTCCTACAACAAAAATAACATTGGAAATTTCATATTGCTAATTTTTAAACATATTTGTATATAATTTACTTTCGATGAAATTATTACTCCTGTTATAGATATACCTATTATATTATTTTAACCAAAATGAATATGGATAATTTCATGTTAAATACCTTTATATATTCAATGATATATCTTTAACAAATTGAACCTGGTATTTTCAACCTAACCTACAAAAGCTAAGTCAAGGACACATATTAGCACAAAAACATCATTTTCCTCTGAATAATTATAAAAGTGATATTTTGTGAAATCTGTGCAAATGCCATAGATTTATTTACCTCCTTTTGCTGATTGGAGGTCCATTTTAGGATCTTAATACCGTCTTATGGTATTTACTTTTGTTGCTTTTATTTATTCTTTTCAATCAAATTGGGTGGGATTGTTAATTTTAACAATGCCAAGGCACTCGATCCTGTGATCATATCAATGAAAATTTCAACTTTTCATGTATTTAGAGATTCCAGTTTATATTGCATAATCAGTGATCTGCCTCTTTCTTGAATGTCATGTTTAGATAAGTACATATAGGTATGGTATCAAAAGTTTGGTATGTTTTGTGCTTACTAATTGAAGTTGTAGACGAGAAAAGACCATTAGAGGTTGTATCAATAGAAACATTAGAGATTGCTGTCAATAAAATTTTTTTATTTGAAATAAGCATTCAATCACATTTCAATACTGCTATTTTGAGTGTTGATATTGCATTCTTCATTTTCATGTAAATGTAACTGAGTTTTCACCAATTCTGATAGATCGTCCAACCTGTCATACATATACTCCTGACTCTTCTCCAGTGATAATATCTCATTATTTATTTCCCAGAACTTATCTCCTATGAGATCCTCATGGAGTGGTAATATAATGTGCTTGAAATGCTTTGAGTTAGGGGTTTTAATCTTTTTCCTTACGAGAATCGTGCCTTTTCTAAACATTTCAGGCTCATTATTGTAATTCATACCAAATTCGCTGAAGAGAATTTCATTTTTATCAGAAGAAAATGATCCACATAAACGTTTTTCTGCCTATAAACTACAAACAGTTAGAAACAATCACAATCATGGAAATCTAAGTATTACCTCTGTATTAGATAAACCTCCTTTCAGAATGAGAGTCCAAAAAGTGGTATTGTAAAGATTGTTAATATGACAATCAGCTTGCCTCCACGATAGATAATCTCTCAAATTTTCATCTGTTGGGTAAAGAACTATTCTAGCATCAAAAAATGGAGGATACTTCATTCTCACCTCTTTGAAATATGTATTCCAGTAAAAAACATAGGAAGAAGTAAACAAACTGTTTATGTAAGTCATTATTTTGAAACCTCTCCTATTGAATATGTCTGTATTTTTTTTCAACACAAATGAGTATTCGTCACTTTCACCATATGATATGACTATGTCCTTATATTGTTCCATCACTTTTGATGCTGCTTTATTCATCAAGTTCAACGCTCTTACATCGTTTGGTTTTTCAAATTGATGTTTTTCAGAGAACTTATGGAATGATTTTCCATCTACTCGTACCACTATCCAACAATTTGGTAACAGTTTATCTTCTGTTTCGAAATTTCTTACGTATTCGAATTTACTTTTCGCCATTCTCGTTGTTGTGTAAAATTTTCTGAGTAAATTAAAACATGGATTAGAGGTCATATCCTCATCAGAAATTTTTGTTGGACCAGGACCTTTTTGTTTTGTTTTAGAGGTTAGCCTGACATAACCAAACTATCTTTTCACACAATCATCATGTTAATGCTGTCATTTAAATGTTTTTTAATTCTATAGATGGCGACACTAAAGATCAGCTTTTCTGAAAATTTTGAGGTTAGCTACGGTCAAGTCAACAAAATAATAATTTTTCCAAAAAACGAAAAATTCCAACGTTAACATTATGAGCAATTCGGCCGAGAAGGCACTCAAATTGTTGAGATATTTACCTAGAGTTTGCCTTGGTAATATAAGGGACAATCCGGGTGCTCTCAAGGTAGGTGAAAATGATTTTTCTACATATTCAAACTATAAAGTTCCACACTTGGATATTTCCTACGAAATGGTTTTTAGAAAACTAGAAGAGGAAGGGGACAACACGGAGGAGACTATCATGGTGATGGTAACAAAGGTTCTGGGCAAAGACAAAATTTCATGAGGTTAGGATATGAGACGGGAAATAATCCATTTTATTTGAGACCCTCATTTGAACCATACTACAAGAATCACCAGTAAGTAGAGCAAATAAAATCCAGAGACTTGAATTAAAGATAGAAGTGGCCTAAGTGAATGATTTGTGAGGGGCGAAGAGCTTTATCGAACAATATGATATAATTTCAGTTTGAGAAGGCAGTATCCACCCTTATCTATGGATGAATTACAACTACTCATTGAAACTAACAGGGTAGATTCATCAAAACCAATAGACCTAGTTTCTATTATGAATAGTGGTTTATTCACTTTAAAGCCTGATCAGCATCAATTTGGAATTCAGTTAACAGATGAAGGTGCTGATTTATTCAAATGTAAAGTAAATATTGAAGTACAATGGGCTAGTGAACTTGTTATTGCTGCTATTGAAAAGGCTGGAGGTACAATAAGAACTGCTTATTACGACCAACACAGTCTGCAAGCAATGATAAATCCTAAAAAGTTCTTTGAAAGAGGTGAGTTCAGATGTAAAACTTTCCTTTTTATTCAGGCGAAGAAGCTCTGGATGATATTTTTACATTAAATAATTAATGGAACGATATTATTCAGATCTGTTCATCGTCTTGCTTTATAATAAAAATGAAATTATTTTCAGGAGTTCCAATTCCCCGCAGAATGATTCCTCCTGCCGATGCTATTGAATATTACACTGATCCTTCAAAAAGGGGATATTTAGCTGACCCAGAAAAGATTTCAGAAGAAAGATTAGTATTAGCTCAGAAATATGGGTATACTTTACCCAATATAGAAAAAGATAAAGATTATGATATGCTGACGGAGAGTAAAGATCCTAGACAAATATTTTATGGTTTACATCCAGGCTGGGTTGTTAATCTGAAGGATAAAGTGATAATGAAGCCATTGAATGAAGAACTCAAAGAGTTTTATGTTTCCTAATTGTTTTTTTCTTTTGTAAATAGAATGAATTGAAAATAAAATTCGAGTTTTATTGAAAAAAGCTTTCAAGACTTCCTTATTCCTCTGTTTATTTGACATAATAATTCTAGCCAGGATGAAATTTTGCAGGATAAGCATGAATTTCTGAATTGTTTAGGTGATCTCATAATATTGAATTAGACTCATTTTTCATTTGCTGCATATTCATTTCTTTATTTATCAAGCACATTTTACATATTAAGATACAACAATAATGGTTTATAACATGAATTTGGATTTTATTATGCTATTACTGCACATTTTACAAGTCAACTTATATTAATAATAATAATTATGAATGGATTACAGATTATGATTTAAATATCTGAAAAAAAGAAACACTAAATTGCTATGAAAATAAAGAACTCACAATATAATATTGTACTGATATAATACACCAAAGGAAAAACAACATAGTCTTCACAGGTGTTTCAATATCAATGTTGAAAGTATACAAATTGAGCGTATTGAAGATAACAATTAATGATAAACAGTTACATTGTACATTTGCATAGAAAAGTTATTCGAAAAGATAATACAAAAAAAAATGTTCTGAAAATTCAATGTTACTATATGCAATTTTTTAAAAAAATTATGGGCTAAACAATAAGAATAATTAACTCAAATCAACTGCAAACAATATAGAAGGAAGAAGCACAAAAGTTTTTCCACATACATATTATGATATAAGTAATGCTGATGAAAGAAATAGAAAAAAATGTATAATAATATCTAGTAAAGCAGAATCCTCTTCTCAACTGCCTTACGACAAATAGGACATTCAGTCATCTGATCTCCACACATCTGACATAGTCCATGCCCACAGAGAAAGATCATATTCTTCAAGCGGTCAAGACAAACAGGGCACATTGTCTGAAAAGAAATTTCGAGAATATTTGAATGCTGCCACTTTGGAAAAAGCACAATAAAATTGGGAAGATGTGAGAACTGTAGGTAAAATTAATATTTTTTAAAAGAAGGCACAATAATGAAAAAAAATGTTTGCAAGAATTGTGGGTTTGTTACACACATATTTCCACATAATTTTCACTATCTAAAAGGTCTATTTTCGAGTATAATGGCTAGGGTTTGGGGGAAGTTTCAACAGATACGGAGTTCTGACTTAATTTCTCGATAAGAATGTTGAAATTTCTCGGAAATCGTCAAAAAAATTAGGGTATCTTACCTGTTCCTTGATATCTTGAAGTTGCTGCTGCAGTTTCTGTATGTCATTGGTGTTGAACAGGTCTCTTCCGCCGTTATTCATCAGTGGTCCCCTAGCCTGATTTCCTTCACTTGTAGACGGTTTGATGTCCTCCTCGATGTCAGCCTTCACTTCAGAAATAGTGCCCAATCCTCCGCTACATACCGTCATCGGCACCATCAGTTCGATTTGAGAGCGACATAAAACGCATTTTTTCATGATTTGCGAACAGCTGTCGCAGACGCTCATGTGTCCACAGGGCTTGAACAGGACATTCGCCTTCTTGTCGGAGCATACGAGGCATTCTTCTATCTATAATATAAAATATACAAATCACCGTACTATAATATAAAGTCACTTTATTATACTCTTATTAGCTAGGCACACACGAAAGGGAAATCTGTAAGATCTGATCGGCAGTCCAGATCTGTAACAGATCTGGACTTCGGATAGGATCGCTCCCGCTGATCGGGTCCGTCGCGGATCATATATCTCATTTGATCCGCGACGGACCAGATCAGCGGGAGCGATCCTATCCGCAGTCCAGATCTGTTACAGATCTGGACTGCCGATCAGATCTTACAGATTTCCCTTTCGTGTGTGCCTTGCTATTGATGGAAATACACAATTGTATTTCGATAATCCAACATTCGGAGACAATTCTTTGGAGCTACTAATGGCGAAATAGTATTTTTCTCGATAAGTTAATTGAGAAGTGAAATTGGAAAGCTGATGTAACTAACTTACCTTTATCCTATTCATCACAGAATCTCTACAGATGAGGCATTTCTTGACTCTGGGAGCACAGCTTGTACAACAAGAGACATGTCCACACGGCTGGAATAAAATATCCCTCTTGGCATCCGAGCAAACCAGACACTCGTCCAGAGTTGAAGTAACGCTGGTTGCGTTGCTCTGGTGGTTGCTATTTTGATTGGGACCCATTTCCATCTCACCACTTTGCTTCTCTTTGTGGCACTTGGTGAGGGTCTTGCAGAGGTTCGGGTCAGGGCAAAGGTCTAAAGGCGTTTGCCCTTTCTTATTCTTGATCGCCAAATCTGCTCCGTTACCAGCTAAGAAACAGGCGATGCTTGCCGAAGATTTCTTGTCGGAGCCTTGGGTTCCTAGGCCCATCAGCAGTTTTCCAACGTCTTGGACATCTTGGAGCTGACGGAGTTGAGAAAGCGTGTGATGGCGAAGAGCCTCGTGCAGTGGCGTGTCGCCGTCCTTGTCGGCAATGTTCAAATTGGCACCTTCCCGTACAAGAAGCTGGAAGCAGCAGATATAAGAATAATTTAAAAGGTGTTGATCAGAGAGCGAAAGTACAGGCATTTAAAGAGTAGGTATGTATATCAGTAAAGCCTGCTTGAATTAATTGATGTAAACGGATCTCAATAGCATAGTTCTTGGATCATATGTATCAGGACTATTTTTGAGTATGTTCCTGGTATCGGGTGTTTTTCAAGAGTGATAGAAGTGATAGAACTTAACATTGAAATAAATCACATTTTTAATTAATATTGGAGCCAATTTTTTTCATCTGAAAGATAATTTTATGACTTTTATGACGTCTATTGTTTCTGATTTATTAGCATAAAACAATGACTCGACATGACCCCGAAGAGAATAATCGATTGGAGTTATGTCGTATGATCTTGGAGGCCAATTAATTGGGAAATTTCTCGAAATAATGTTATCGCCATATCTTTCTTTGAATAAATAGATTGTTATAGTAGCAGCATGATGTGTAGCACCATCTTGTTCGAATCAAAATACTTCTGGATAGAACCATTCAAATTTTGAAACAAATAATCATTGATCATCGATCTGTAATGAGCACCATTCACTGTAACATTAGCTCCAGCATCGTTTTTGAAGAATTAAGAACCGATGATGCCTTCAGCGTGTAAAGCACACCATACAGTGCATTTTTCAGGATGCAATGGAATTTGCAGAACTTCTTGAGGATTGTTTTCACTCCATATACGGCAAGAAATGAGCTTAATCACTAAACCCAAATTTTTCGATAGTAAGTGTATCAACTTCAAGCTGTTCTATAGGGCCCAATCAGCCAACAAACGACGCTTATTATCGTCAAGTGGCTTTAGTTCTTGAACCAGCGGGATCTTGCATGGATGAAGACCAAGATCTTTACCTATACGCAAAATTTTGCATGTGGTGGATGCACAGAGCCCAACTTGTTGTGAACGTCGACGAATAAACAAATCTGGACCTTCATCAAGACTATTACTTAAAGCAGCGATATTTTCTTCTGTACGTACAGTTCTTTGTCTTCTTGTTGTTGTTGCATCGAGTAGAGAAAATACTGTCCGAAATCTATCTATAGTTCGACGAATCAGCTGCTCTGATGGACGATTATATAAACATAAACCATAAATTTCACGAAGTGTTCTATAAGTTTGGCTAATAGAACACTAATTTTTAAAATAAATTTCAACAAATTGTGAACGTTGTTGCGGCGTGAGTCTACATGATAATTTTCTCGAAGCTTACTGAACAGAAATGTTGAAACAACATGGCTTCTATCTTCTGTCAAATCACAGTTATCCCTATCGACAATTCTATCACTCAAAAAAAAAACACCCGATACATTTTAACTCCGGTGAAGTGAATATTCCGATTCTGACAACAATTCAAGAACGTTAGGAAAAAGATTTCGGCATTGGAACTTGATCCAATTTCATGAAAATCTATACATATAAAAGAAAGATGTTGGTTACACCATTTATAACTCGAGATCGGATGGAACATTTGATATGAAACTTCATATATGAGTTCGTCTACGGTCTGGTTATTATAAAATACAATAAAACTTTGCAAAAAATCGATGAACATTTTATTTATACAGGAAATGCTTTTCCTTCTTTCGAGTATGGCTACTAGGTGTCACCACAGTTACAGTTACACCTAGGAGCATAGAATAACTGGAGAGAAGGCTCCCCTACGAAAATGAACTGCCAAAAACGTCCGAACTTATCAGTTCGCCGCAAGGTCACGAGATGGCGACAACGTCGTTTCTTCCTACAACATGGCTATCCTTAATAAAATTATCTTTAATGGTTATTCGTTGTTATTACTTATTAGGTCCCATTTTTTACTATATCATAATATATATTCTTTTGAAAGAAAGCAATACATACTTTTTTTCGTAAATCCGACAATATAATGCATATAGCACGTGTAAAGAAATGGCTACAAGGATCAGATTGAATATAGGAAGAAAAATCTGTTTCCCGCTCCGAATCTAAGTGTTAGCAGAGGGAATGTAAACGGGGTACCATACAATTCTGCGTATAATACACGAGAACAGATAAAACCTCAGTCTTCCCGTATAATAATAATAATACTTACCTGAATGTTCGCTTTTTCCGATAAGGATATTGTTTTGACAAATTTATTACCGATCACAGACTTCCCATAAAATTGCGCATAAAAAGTTGATTAGAATAAAGCGATTTTATGTCATCAATATTGTCTATGTTATGATTTATGGCCATTTTCAATTAAAAAGAAGCAAAAATGTATCAATAACAATGACAGCCACATTATATTCTTCTTCTTCTCTCTCTCTTTAAATGACCCGGCAACTATGGCCATGTGGTCAGGAACAAATTTTTTTTGACGAGGATGCTCGTTTAAGAGCGTCTGGATAAATCCATATCCCCGTCGTATATCTTCTTAATTCTTTTTAACAAACACAATCACTATATTCTCAACACTTTTTTAATACAATTTCATGCGACTAAAACTAATTGGAAGTTCCAAACCAGGACGCGAGGAAAAGTAGTCATCTCGCCGTAACGACCATTTTGGAACTCCCATTATATTCTTTGCAATTGTAGCGCCATAGAACAAAATATCTGACATGTTACTGAATAAAGGATCTCAGCGTTATCTATCGGGCGTCACACGAAACTCTAACCTCCGCCGTTATTGGCAGTTCAAAATTATCTGTCGAGCGTATGAAGCCTTCCCTCCAGTTATTCTATGCTCCTAGGTTACACTGCAGCTTATTCGTAGGTACTTCATTTATTATTCTCTCCATTAGATGGCGTAAGCAAATAGTGTGTAATTTGAGTTGCCTCCAACTCTGCGCTGTTTACCAAAACCAAAATGTCTTAGCGTAGGAGTGCAGATCTCTAAAATGATTAGATTTCGTTGAAATATGAGAGCAGTTTCGTTCTTACCACTTCCATTCGGCACTATTCACACATTATGACTGATTATTATTTAGTTATTTCAACAGTTTTATTTATTCAGAATAACGCAATCGTGAAGGTACTGTATTTGATATATTATCATCCTTAGATGACGATGTATATACAATTACTGTATATTTTGCAAAGAACTTATAGAACCATGGAAGGCTATCACCAGATCAAGAAGCGGGTGAATATCACAGTGAATTTTGTCAAGTAAATCGGATTTTGGCGATCAGTTTCAATCGTGAGTTGTTCATTCACTCTCATCTTTTCTCATAATTTTTGAAATGTTTTTGAATATCTGTTCGGGTAATAATTGTATATTCTAAAACTAGTTGCAGAATGGGCTCCTATTCCAATACGAATGCGAAATTCGAATACGAGCGACGAAGGAGCGAGTTTTCGAACGCATGAGTATTGGAATTGCATTCTGCAACGAGTATAAGACGATATTTTCCCTTTTTCAGTCAAATTTTGTGAAATTCAAATTATATGTCCTAGTGACTTTCATATTGTATCTTGGCAGTTGGTGTGAATGTTAGGAAATACGAAAATTGACATTTCCAAATTGACGTCTGCTGGAATTTGATAGGATCTGAAGTCATTGTTGACAACCACAAAACGAAAAATGTAACTGAAAACGATGCTGTAATGAATTCATTACAGCACTGTTGATCGTACTGTAATGAACTCATTACGATACTGAAATAGAGAAATATATTTGCGGAAATGGGAAATGCCATAATTAGTAATTGACATATAATTTTTGTGTTTCTGTTCTGTGTGACAGCTCATATCCATAGAAACATGGAAATCTCGCTGCTCCACCAACTGAGATTTTTACCAATTATTTTAAGCTGAGCACCAAAAGGTTTAGACGTTTATGGTGTAAGCACTAATTAGATTCTGATCAGCCAACATTGAGAATATTAGAAAAGGTTTTTTCACTTCAGAAAGCGCTATTCACAAAATAAGTTCTAATTTTTATCAGATCAGAGGTAAAATTAATCATTGGAACTATTTCTCATCCATATAATTCGATCATGATTTATATTTGCATTGGTGATGTCGTTCATCACAAAATAGGTACTGCAATGAGTGAAAAGCATGTACAACAAAAAGTTATATGTTCAACAATTAGATACCGCTTAAATAAAGAGAATTCTTTTCCTGCGAATAACAATGGTACTAAAATTTTGAATATTTTGCCTAATTTATCTCCTGCTTGACAAAATAGCAATAGTTTATACAACTTAAACGGTGGGTTTTATAGAGCGTAATCAACGGTGATAGGAGCTTGAGCTACCATCAACTCGATTTGACAGTTCAAAAATCAGATAATTAAGTCGTTGATCTCCGATCACCGGTGATTACGATTTGTGAAATCCACCGTGAGTATAATTTAGGCGAAACAAAGTTCGCCGGGCCAGCTAGTAAATTATATCTAACATAAATGTTTCATAAATTTGTGAACAAACAAATAGGTACATGGTCTAAGATTCCAATTTGGATTTTCACGAAAACAAACGAGTTAATATTTAACTATTTGTGTATTGAACAAGGTTGATATTCAACACATTTTCCAATAGGAATCGCACAATTTAAAATGTACCCCGACGAAGGACCGCTCCGAACTGGAGATGTTACTGGATCGCTTGATGTATTCATGATCGCAGCCCTACCGTTGGCGAGAACGGGAGCTTCATCCCTAGCATTACAGATGGCTGGCAACCAAGTACCACGAATAATGGAAGTCTCCTCCACTGGCGGATCCAGACAGATTTTCAGGGGGGACCAAATTTTCTTATTGAAAATATTTGAGATCG
The DNA here is from genome assembly GCA_951802165.1 of Adalia decempunctata. Taxonomy (NCBI): domain Eukaryota; kingdom Metazoa; phylum Arthropoda; class Insecta; order Coleoptera; family Coccinellidae; genus Adalia; species Adalia decempunctata. The sequence goes on along the minus strand of OX637696.1, from coordinate 21,123,503 downwards.
AATGATCTCTATCACTCTAAGAAAAACGTACCCGATACTTGCAAAAGTACTTAACAGGGCGGTGTAACTTACCCTGACAATTTGAGTATGTTGCCGCTCGACTGCAAGATGAAGAGCAGTTTGCAAGTTCACGTTCTGAAGATCCATGTTAGCTTTTCCGTTGAGAACGAGTTGTTCCGCCACTTCGACATGGTTGTTTAGAGCTGCCAAATGGAGAGCTGTATAACCATCGTCTTTCTTCTCATCTACTATCCAAGGTCTGGGAAGTTTCTGCAGTAGGATCTTCATTGCACTGAAAAGAAATGAAAAAAAAAGGATATTATTCACTCGATTTCAGAGTGCTAATGAATAATGGAATTTCAGAATCGGAAGAGGAACCATCCAAACAAATTTTATTACAAACCAAAAGACCTAGGAACGTATAAAACTGGATGTAGATTCTCCTAGCTAGAACATTCTACCTAGCCGAAATTCAAATGGGCAAACACCGAAGACAAATAACAGTCAGCATTTTCGTCCGGAAATTTCTTGCAACTGTTTAACTTTCCAACGGTTCTTTTTGTTCCACGTTCTTCGTTTTCGGGTGATTACCCGCAAATGAAGAATTTCGAGCGAAGACAAAAGTTTCGCGGAAGTAAATGAAGTTCGTTCATTGAATTCGAAACTGCTGGGGGTAGATACAATCGGCAAAAGTTTTATACTGATTGTGAAATCGGTGAATAGGAATCTATGGTCGAAGTAGTTCCCCCTGAATTAGACTCTGAAATGAGAGTGTTCTTTGCCGCTGGATTTTAGTGCGTTTTCTGAAATGAAGTTCATTTTTATCAAAGCTGAATGGAGTATTATTACAAGATCTTGTATTTTTTTCGATTTTCTGCTGTATAGGGCATAAGGGATAGTTTCTTCAAAGTGTTCAATTGGAAACACCATACTCAGGGACGCTTGTCAATTTTTTTTTCAGAAATTGTCCAAATGAGTGGGCAGTTTTTATAGGCAAATTTCAAACCAAAATTTAATGCTACAGACCTATAGAGTTATTTGAATAGTAACAACTATGCAATCTCGATGAAATTTGATAACTTCTGCAGTGGCAGCTCGTCAGAGGGGGTAAGGGAGACTGAAACTAAAAATCCCATAAAATCTATATTGCAGTATTTCTTCTTCTATACCATACTAAAATGGTAACTCTGTGGACCGACCCAAGGGAATCTCTCGAAAAAGTAGGTTGAAAAGAATCCTATAATCGCAGCGAAGCTGCGATACATTGAGGCCATTTTTTACGGTCGAAAAGAAGAATGATCGATTCATACGACGGTGAAATTTCGATTCTGTAGGCGATGTAGAAGTATTTTGCAAAAATTCGCGAAAATGGCGAAGAAATCCGGCAAAAAGGCCACTTTCAAAATCGGTAAAACTTTTTTCACTGATGTCCTGGCCGTGATGTAAATACGTATCGAAAGAGGCAGTGGCGCACCCAGGACTTAGTTAAGGGGGGGGGGGGAATGAACTGAACTGAGGAATTGTTCTTGCTATATACAGGGAGTTTCATTGGTAAATGAATATACGGTAACCTGAGCTAGAGCTACTCTAGACGAGTCTAGGTTTAATCAAATCCATAACCGAGATAGAGGATGGTTTATGTATTCACCAAAAATTTAAATTTCTCATAACTTTTGAACCAACCAGTACTTAAAGTCCGTTGATATTTGGAACGTATCCACATATCGATCGATTTACTTTTGAATCTCCCAAAAATTCCAGATTCAACACCCTGTATATTGAAATTTTGGGATTTAATTGAGATATTTGAAAAGAGTAGAAAATTTTCAATGAGGTTCAGTAGATTTCATTGTCCCGCATTTTGCTCAAAGAAAGCTTCAGGGAAAGATCCAATTGAATATTGGAATTCCACTAATTCTCAGAAAAATCGTACATTGTGATCAAATTGAATTTTTTTTGTCCCAATAATTGCACATTCGAATTTCATAGTATTCTGAGGAATCATTTCAAGTTATTTTCGGAAACACATTATTGATTGGAAAAAATTTATTTGAAGTCAACAAAGATGAATAAATAAATAAAGAAACATAAAAACTCAACGTGAATTACAGAAGGTGCTCGAAAGTACCACCATTTTGCTCGATACACAATCTTGCCCTCTTAAAATTATGTCTGATACTTTTTTTTATCATGTCTGGATTATTACGTTTTTTATTGCAAGCGACTTCGATACGTTGATTGAGGAAGTGAGGAGACTTTCTATTTCATATGAATAAACTGAAATTTCAAATAACCCCAAATGAAATAATCAACAGGATTGAAATCTGGTGATCCAGCGGTCCAGGCATGCGGTCCACCTCTACCAATCCACATATTTCGAAAGTTCTGATCTGAAAATTGCCTGATCATTACTCTAAAATGGGGTGGAGCCCCATCATGCTGAGAATGAATTCCTGCAATGTCCATACGTTGGTGTGGCGTTTATAAAAATTGATAAATTGGACCACACGTCCTGCCAAGACGGCTTACGGGTGATCACTGATCTTTACTTAGATTTCCTCCAAAATCACCTTCCTGTATTACTCGAAGGTACGGACATTGCAAGAATGCATTTTCAGCAAGATGGAGCTCCACCCCATTTCAGAGTAATGGCTAGACTCAGACAACAGTCGATGTGGATACTTTAAAAACTGCATACTACGCAAACTTCCAGTCCCTGCTGACTTATGGACTTGTGTTCTGGGGGGTGGATCACAGAGGGGGAACGAGTATTTATTGTACAGAAGAAGGCGATACGCACAATGTTTAGAATGAGCTACAGGACATCATGCAGGAACATATTCAAAGTGCAGAATATGCTTACCCTTCCCGGCCTTTATATATACAGAACTTTGCTCTTTATCCACAAAAATAAGAATTACTTCCAGGATTTTAAAACGTGTATAACACAAGGAGAATGAATGCATACTTCTTTCCACCTCATAAGTTGTCTCTTACAGAACATAACACTATGTACGCGGCAATAAAACTGTTCAATTTTCTTCCAAAATACATAAGGGACATCAAAGATTATAATAATTTTCGTAAACAACTTCACCGACTTATCATGACTATAGAACCTTATTCGATACCTGAATTTAAGTGTGCGTGTGAGCACAGCTAATTTTTCTTCTTTTTCTTATATAGAAATATTTTTTTGTTGATTTGTTTTCTCTTTGTTGTCATAGATGATAATTTGGAAAATAAATACATGTTATTATTATTATTATTATTGTGTATTATGTATTGGGGAAGTGAATATGGAATACTTCAAAAATGACATAGTTCAAAATCAACCAACAGAAGACTCTTCGATAATGTTTGAAGTTCGAAAATGGTACCCCCCTTGGGTACGCCACTGGAAAGAGGAAAGGTGAATGCAAAATAGCTTGGTATTCATGTTTTTCATAATTTTCCCAATCCTTCAGGAAAATTGATCAAACTTTGCCTATAAAACCACCCAATTTGCAGCGATCTACCGATAAGGATAACTATTGAATGGTAGATCTAGGGGCTCTACTGGTTGTTATTACTCTTGCTTACCATTGTAAGGATAACTACTTAGGGGGAAGTATCAATTTTTGAATCGTGGTAAATATCCATTCAAAAAGTGATGATTAGTTCAAAAATATAGCTTGAACTCATGAAAAACGAAAAACATATTCAATAACCCAAATATTGCAGAGATCTAACGATTACCCTGTTTTTTTAATTGAAAAACTAATTAAATCGAAAAAAAGAAAACTATTTTTCCACAGGACATTCTTCAACTTCTATTTAAAAAAAAATCAAGTCTCTACGTGGTAAATTAGGGTAGGTACTCGTGAAATAAAGAGACCACTTTGTGAATGGAGATTTATACCACGATTCAAAAGGTGATACTTCCCCTTAATAGGCAGATTTAGGGGCTCCACTAGTTTTCCAATATTGCAGTAGTTCTCTACTCAATTGAAATATTTCATAATAATGTTTTGATTGAAACCAATAAAATTATCTGAGGAAACTCCCTATTCATAAGCTGAAGGAGCAACTTTGGACCCAAAAGGAGATAAAGTGGGTGTTAAAAATCAATGCGATGGACACCGAAGTGCATTTATTGAAACTAATTAGGTCGTGAAGTGTCGCATCACAAAAGTGCTTAGATTTTAATTATTTTCCGCCACTCGACAACGAAATAGAGGTTTTATTGTCTTTTCTCCGGAGTCTGGATCGGCCCGGAGTTTAATTATGCTTCGACGACGCCGTGCGTTGCCGCAGTCCCAAATAAAAGAAAGACAATTCTTTTGTGATGAGATTGATTAAAACGAAATTAAAGGAAGGGATCAGAAGGTGAACAAATACAATTCACCTTTACGAACCAATAGAACTTGAGGGGAATCGAATGGAATGTTTCTGTAACCTGTAAATAACACCACTACCACCAGGTTCAGAGAAGAATGGGAAAATTTTGTACTTCTGCATATTTCAACACTTATTATTTCAAAGAACGAGATGAAATTGTCAATTCATCGAGGTACCGATGTTTTGAAGAATATATTTGCTGAAAAAAAAATTCATACTGCGGATGGACTTCGATGGTAATGAAGAAGACCCAGAGCTCAGTGGTTAACCCACTCTACTCAATTCAATGGTCTTGAGCCACTGAGTATTCCACGAAAGATTCTACCTGTTTTCATACAGCGCCATTTTATCCTCATCAGTTTCTGAGTGGATAAGACAAAAATTTCGAACTGTTTTGCGGACATCATCTTTAGGGGGCTGTAAATAAGCACGTTTGAAAAAAGTTTATATAAAGACCCTCCCTATTTTTTGACAAGGAATTATTCCCCCCTATTCAGATACATTTTTTCTGATACATACGAGGATGTATTGATCTCTAGTTAGCCTAGACCAGTTCCATGCATAAACAAAATATTGCGATACCATATCAACGAACAATAACTTATTAGAAGTGTCAGTGTAGAGTTCGAAGTCAAAAAAATAAACCAGAGTTACGAAATGAATAAAAAAAAGGTGTCCACCGAAATTGTAAAAATCGAAAAATTATAGTATCGAGCCATCATCAGGTATTTAAAATCATCATCATCTGTATTTAAAAGGGTTAAGAGGTAAGCAGATTTACGAAGATATGCTTAATACGCTTGATGATCAATGTCCTTCGTATGCGACAGTGAAAAATTGGACTGCAAGCTTCAAAAGGGGTAAATTTTCCATTGAAGATGATGACCGATCGGGAAGGCCAGTTTCTGTGTCAGTCCCCGAAAATATCGATGCAGTTCATGACATGATTTTATCAGACCGTCGAATTGGGCTAAAACGGATATCTAAAGCACTGAAGATTTCATACGAACTCGTTCATCATAAAGTTCACGTCAATTTGGACATGAGAAAAATTTCTGCAAAATTGATCCCCAAATGTTTGAATGTTGACCAATTGCGTGCAAGAGTAGAAGCATCGCATTCGATCTGTGCTCGATTTGAAAACGATGTAGACTTCTCAAATCGAATGGTTACTATGGATGAGACTTGGGTACATTTTTACGATCCAGAAACAAAGCAACAATCGATGGAATGGCGACACTCTGGTTCTCCAAGACCTAAGAAGTTTCGTGTCCAAACATCTGCTGGAAAAGTTCTTGCTTCAGTTTTTTGGGATTGCCATGGAGTAATCACGATTGATTTTTTGGATGAGGGTAGAACAATAACTGGAAATTACTATTCGACATTACTGACTACTCTACGGGAAAAAGTTAAAGAGAAAAGACGCGGAAAGCTATCCAAAGGTATTTCGTTTTTACAGAACAACGCCCCAGTACACAAACCTCATGTTGACATGCAAAAAATTCGTGATTCTGGGTTAGAATTACTAGAACAACCCCCTTATTCACCAGATTTGGCTCCGTCCGACTATCATCTCTTTCCTCAACCGAAAAAAAAGTTTAAAAGGTTGTAAATTTCCTTCCAACGAGGAGGTAATAAAAGCTGTGGAGGACTAGTTTGCAGAGCAAGAAGAAACATTATTTTTGAAAGGTCTAGAGACGTTGCAGGTTATGTATATGTATTCAATTAAAAGGAGAATATGTTGAGCACTAAAATATTATGACATGGGCTAAGAATTTCTCAATATATCTTCGTAAATTATACTTTGCGATTCGATGTCTGTGGAATAAATATGAATGTGGGAATAAATTCCACATTTGTTGTCCGTTATGACCACTAAAAAAATATGGCCTAAGTTGATTTAACGATAGGACACACTGTACACGCGTAGAGAACATAAATCTCGTCTAGCTTCTTTTCAGCGAGGTAAATAAAATATCACCCCAATATCACTTTTACAGAGGAGGAAGCCAGACTAGCAAGAATTAATCTTGTAACTTTCCTCGGTCATAACTAATCGTTTCGCTAAAGCCACAGGTCACGAATACAAGAAGTTTCTTCACTATAAACTCCAAGTTTCACATTATTCGCAATAAAGCCTAATTGGGGTTGGCCATTATTCAATTTGCAGTAATTGAAATATTGTCCACTAGAGCAATGACTGCCCATTTGCTATGGCAACTTGCAGAAGGGATGATAAGGGTGGAGGGAAATATTGCAATGGCCTATATGTAGGTGGATGATACACACATCGTCAAAAGTCTTGGCCCCCCATCAACTCTCAACTTGTTGAATGTAACATGACAATTTTGGGTGGGTAGAATGTCCACTTTAATGAAAACAATAAACCAGCAAAAATACAGGTGTATTTGAAGTTAATCAGCGAATAAGGAGAGTTGAATTATTTAGAATATTCTTGCGAGTCTACCTACAATATGGGGATGAACGATAGATGTTTGCAGTTGTTCGATCGTACGCCACTGCTCAGCGAATTATCCACACTGAAACTTCTGCAATTGAGATCTACACGTTCGTATTTACGAATCAACGAACTGCTTCTTCAATTATTAATGAAGTTTATTTCACACACTTGAATACACAAGGCGGCTTTGACAAAATCCATTCAAATACGGCACTTGACCCGGTGATGAGATTATGCAGAATATTCGATTCCGATTCAAAGCGTTCGAAATATTCCCTTTTTGGAGCGCTGGTGCTTCATGAAAGTGATAGTGCTTATGTGCCTTTCCATTGTTCTCGGATTTATTTGGGAGCACCGTACAGATTTTGAGAATCAACTACAGATATGGATAGGATCACAAGGAATCTTGGGATTAATAGTTCTAATTCCTTCACAAAATGTAAAGAAATTAAGATGAGTCTGAGAAAAATCGTGAGTACTCTAGTAGGTACCTACGTAAGCATATGAATTGTGGGTAGGGAAATGCTATCGACTCCCAATTTTATTTTGTGAGCATAATTTGTTTGAACTGATCCTTAGCTTGGAAGCTAAAATAAATGCGTATTTTAATTTTAGAACGTCATGGATAAGTGATTTGAAATACATCATCACGATTGTCTATCCGCCTTAACCTCAATGTGTCAACGAACAATGTGGATTGTTAAAATGATTTATTCAACAGAATCATAATGCTGTAATTTCAGATATTCCAAATGTTATACCCGTTTATATCTGGTGATTTGTGGTATTTGAAATTAGTAGGAGAAACAGCAAACTATAAATTGTAGTATGAAAATTAACGGTCTCAAACAAAATTTGTCAATAACATTTAAATTTCGGAAAACACGGGTGTAACAAGTTCGAGTGCCTATCAGACGTTTCTGGAGAACTGGACATACTCGTATTTGAAATCTGAAAATTGGGATTATGAAATTGTTCGAAATTCTCTGCAGACCTCAAATCTTTTCAGAGCCTGAGCATACAAGCAGTGAAAATAAATTTGTTAATAATTTTGTTTTCAATTTATTCGTTTCTGTTATGATTGAGTATTCAATGCTGAATACATTTCTGTTGAAACCATTGTACTCATTCAAATAGTTTTCAAAATATCGACGAAATACCTGAAAAAAAACCAAATATTCATAAGGACTGAACGAGAATAAATTCGCTATCACAAAAACGCTTATATCTTTTGAACCACTGGACCGATTTCGAAAATCAAACTCATTTTCGAATCATCATCTTATTCTAATGAAAACTGTTTTTACAATAAAAAAACCAAAACTATTTTTTACAAAATTCATGGATTTTTTCTGGAATTCTTCCCATCATGCTTCTTATAGTGACTCAGTCACTTTCTGGGATGCTGTCTTCCACTTTTGCTTAAATTCCGCTAATATTTTCGTTGATTTCTTAGTCTTCTTCAATTCTCTTTTTACGAGGGCCCAATATCTTTCGATTGGTCTGAGTTCTGGGAAATTTAGTGGATTGGCCTCTTTGGGGACAAAAACCACCTCATTAGCTTCGTACCATTCCTTGGTGGCCTTGCTGTAGTGGCATGAAAATAAATCTGGCCGAAAGTGTTGACACATCGTGCTCACGTAAAAATGGTAAAAGTCGCTTCTTCAAGCATTCCTGGATGTACGTATACTCCATTCACTTTTATAAAGTATCCCGGGAGGCCAAGTTTTAGGTTTATCAAGTTTTTTCCCCCTGAAAAAATCGCATGCATTTGTGAATGCATTACGTCAATTAATAAATGTCGGAGACGTTGCCGGCGTTCATTTTCCATTATTAATAATTAATTATCAAGCCTGGAAACTTAGAATGCCGAAGGTAGTTTCGAAAAGCAGAGGTAAAGTATCAGGAAGTGCTATTTAGAATTGAAATCTGCGCATTCTAAAAGTAACCCTGATAATTTGGTATCGACAGTTCATGACCAGCTATCCAACATTTTCGACGAATAAGTGAGTGAAAACCAAGGTTTAATATTTTATATGAATAGATATTCAATTTTTAGCTGCACATAAACACAATTAGGAGGATTTTAAGTGAAAGAGACGACAAAGAATTTCCTACAATTGGGGTACCCAAAAAGACACTGATTGAAGACTTTATTCTGAAGAAAGATCTGCAACGACAAATTTGGAATTATAATTTGAAAAATGAACACTTTTCGATTGATACACTACTCACTTTTGCGAAAGAGCTGCCTTTTTCAACAGAACCCTCTATGCAGTGTGAAAGACCTAACATTTGGGTTTTCTAGTATTGCAAAAATGTCGAATACCCTCCTTATAAAACTAGTATTGTATCGAAGATTTTCTACGATCAATGAGGTTCAACTGAATCAAACAAAATTAATTATATTATGGATAATATGGAAGAGGAAGTTGCTGCAAACCACCTAGATAGAAAAATAACCAATTGGGAAACTTTGGGAAAAGCTTTCTCTTTATAAGGGACATAAAGCATTCTTCGATGTATATCTTCGAGTCAACAGAGCCTTGGCCAACGAAAAGTTTGCTCCTTTTCCCACAAGTGTCAATTGCTTGTCAAACCAGGAATTTTTTTGGAAACTCTGCTTGTTTCTTCACGCGAAATTGTTCGTCAACATTTCCACGAGAATCTGCAGTATAAAATTCCTGACCAGGAAGTTGCGAGAAATCGGCCAAGACATAGGTTTCGTCGTCCATCACGCAACAGGAAAAATTTTCAAGAAATTTTTTTTTAATTTCTTTGATCTTGATTTCGCTTCTTGATTCTCCACAGCGTTCCTGTCTGGCACTTTCTGCACTTTGTATGTTCTAAGCCCACAACTCGACTTGATTTTCCGAACGATTGACTGCGAACAACCCACAATTTGGGCCACTTTCCGTCCTGAAAGGTTTGGATTCTTCTGAAAAAGGCTGATGGCTTTCTTCACTTTTTTTGGGCTATGAAACCACTTTTTCCTCCCGGTTCCTTCCTTGCGGTTAATTGTAAGATCTTCGTTGAAGCGCTTTTCACTATAAATTCTCGTGTTTTCACTTCGCTTGACATTTTGCGACAGAGAATTGGAATATCTATGAAGTAAATGTTCCACATGTTTCTGACGTTCATAACAAAGCCAACTACGATCAAATTTCGATTTTTTCTCAACTGGTTCAAGAGATATAGGCGTTTTTGTGATAGCGAATTTATTCTCGTTCATTCCGTAGTCCATCTTATTTGCATTTTTTTAATTCTGAACATCCTTAGTGTAAACCGTTCTCACAACGTCAAAGTGGAAGAATGTGGAAAGATCATTTTTTTTTTAAATTTCATGAATATCATCACAGGGATTTTCAAATTTTGTGTCGAAAACTGTAATTGAAAATTGGCCATAACTTCTGTTTTTCAAAATAGAACCCTATTTTTTATGATTACGTTAGATTTTGCAACGATGTGTATGGACCGTACTATCGATTCAAATGAAGATCTCCGATAGCTCTTAAAAAATTACACATTATGTTAATACTTATTATATGACTGAATCTCCTGAAGTTGAAATGTACATAATGAAACTGTTTGAAAGCAAATTTTTCAAGTTTTCTTCGCAAAGAATAGATAATGAAAGTAGGGAACAGAATACATAAACCAAAAAAAGTTATTTTATACTCTTGAAAACAGGGAAAAACGAATAATGTCAGAAGTAATACAGTTAGTCAGAATTCCCAGTTTTCTCCCTTGGTTCGGCAGAAATTCCGCAGTATATGCGTTGGGTTATCCTTCTCTAATTTAGGACCTTTGTGTTAAGGGCTTTCGCCTCGAGTTAATTCACAATTAAGATAAGAATGATCTCACGCCGAGTTCACCTTCCTCCGCTGATTTACAGCCGTACGAGATTAATTCTGACCCATAAATAAAACGGGACTACCCCTTATCCTTATCCGATTGTCCTTGCGGATACTAGTTTTGTGCTCCTTGGAGATTATCGAGGACACGAAAAAGTTGCAATTCTTTCTAGCCTGGCAGCGTTTTTCTACCCTTAATCGAAGGACTCTAGAGACAATGATGATAGAAAAACTAATTTATGTGATTTCCAACAATTTAACGTCAAATGAGCTGTTTCTATTCAAAATCACAACAAAAAAATCAATTTCGACTATTGTCCTCGAAATCTTATATTTTCACTCAGAACAGTATACTGTAGACCAGTGGTTCCCAATTTTTTTTTGCCACGGAACCCTAATCGGCAATATTTTTTATGGCGGAATCCTATTTCGATCCAATGTTAAGTTTGACTATTTTCATCTTCAACTTGAAAAGGAAGAACAAATTGTATGCTTGGAATATTATAAGCTGTTACACAAAATTTTGCTGCAAATGACGCATTGCCCATTTGGGTTTTCAGCCATTCCTACAGGAATAAACCCAAAAGACAAATAGGATTCATCAAATTTTCTTTTTTTTTAAATGGATCTTTCCTAAGGTTCATTCTTTTTGTGGATTGTTGAGGTTTGCAGGTTTTGACTCGTCTTAATCCATTTATCCCTGTTATAAACTAAAAAAAAAATATGCAAGTTGAACTTTAAAACATGATATGAAGTCCAACAGAGCTGTGCTGAGCACTGATAAATAGTGCTTCAAGTACTAATCACTTGAAAAAGAGCTCCCGATTCGCGAGCACTAAGCACCAATTTCCACAAAAGGCTCCCGAATACTAAGCACTTTGGCAAAGTAATTCGATATTTCGAGAGCTAAGGCTTAGAAACACTTCTTTAGGAACTGTTAAACTTGAAGTTATTTCAATCGAAATAAAAATTAATCCTATTTATATTAGCTCGCATATGTGTGATTATTGACGAGTAACAAAAAACATACACCGAGTCTCGAATTCGATAGAACTATGTATAAGAGTTGGAAACAAAATTTTTAAAGACTCCGGATTCTGTAATTTGAAATAATGAAATTTTGAATGCAAAGTTCTTCTCAAGAATTATAAAATTTCAAATGGGGAATTATATTTCAGAATGAACAGTCGGAAGAGAAATAACAAAAAAATATGACTGAAATGTTGAAGTGTTTCAGTTACAAAAGGGCTTCGAGTGCTTTCACGAGCACAATGCTGTGTAGTATTTTAAAGGTGTTATGAATGATCAAAACATACAACACTCGGATAAGACGGAACCCCTATAGCCCCTCCGCGGAACCCTAGGGTTCCGCGGACCACCATTTGGGAACCACGTGTAGACTATATACCACACAGGTTGGCCAGCCGACCGAACGCTTCAGAATCTGGTACTATGTAAAACCTACGACTCACGCAGTTTCCCAATATACGGTCGCTGCTTGATACATATAATGTCGGCCCGCCGACCCGCTCGCATATTCATATCCCACGTACCGTATCGCAGTCCGAATTCACCCGAAGCCGAAGTAAATTCAACGTAAGAGATCGCGTCCGTTTCTGCACTTCCTGCGGTCTTGAACGTATTTTATGACATGTATGGGATCGCTATCGCATTGTTACCAAATAGAGTTTTTGAAGAAAATAAGCGCAGATTTTTTTTGCAAATCGATGATTAAATAGTAAGAACGAAAACAGCCACAGAAGGGGAAATTGAAACTGAGGTGAGGGGTTTTGCGTAATATTCCCATAGTAGCAATTCGAAAAATTATTGAATCAAAAAACGAGAGGGAATTACATCACTACAATTAAAAAAATCCAATCTTGAAATAAAATAGGAGACTGAATAATGAATTGGTAAATGCAGTTTCTGAATGGTTAAAAGAATCCAAGTCAACATAAAGAATCATCATTTATTTGATGAATGGAAATAATTGTAAAAAAGTTAATTGTGAAAAGATTTTAATATTCTTAAAATATCATACCCAAAAAAATTTCATATTTATAATTTCCTTTTACCAATAGCTAAACATAATATATGGGCAACTGAGGGATTGCGGATTATATAAAGAATAAAATTTATATCGACATATAGCTGAGCAGGCTGAGCTCCTCATTTTCCTATTCATTCAGGTAAAATAGGGTTACCCTTACTCCTTACAAACTACTTTTTGTTATAACGATCTGAATCATCATTTGGACAGGGTTATTGGATGTTGTTAATTAGATATTCCCAAATTTCTGATATAACTATACCATTTGAGAAAAATGTGGAGTGATCTTATTCATTGAATATAATTTTAGAAAAAATTCTGTCCCCTTAACTTTTTGAATAGTCTTCCAATCATACTTTCACTTTCACAAATTTTTCCAAGCAACGATGATCCTCATTTTTGTCTTTCGTATGTTGGACAACTTATCTCAATTAAGTGATATTCTTTTTTGATACCATTCTCCTTTTGACAACTTTTGAACTTCATAACTCCCCTATCAATTGTGTACATTAAGCTCAGTGATTCTTCTTTTCAACGGATTTTTACTTTGTGTATCTCTGCAACAGCAATGGAATATAATATGTACCTACTCACAAAATTCAATTTGCTTGATAGCTATGTAAATTAAGATTAATTTTGTCAATTCGTTTCAGAAGTGGGAGGCCGAACTTATGAATGCAACAAAAGTAACTCGATCAATGACAACAACTATTAGAACACCCCTCAAAAAGTTAAAAAAAAATACCAATAAAGAGAAGATTTCGATCATTCTTTTGGCTTCAGTATAAAATCTATTCTAAATTTACTTATTTTTTCACCCCAATAAATTCATAACCTTAAAGCATTCACTCTTGAATATGAGGTAGCCGTTATTATTCGTGAATATGGAAAAAACCTAATCGTTATTATTTGAACTGGAAAAAAATAAAAGAATCGGGGTATCATTATAACGTATAATCCCAATTCATATTCCACGACTGATATCGCCAAATAAGACGCGATCACGCGCGTGGTTTATCGAGTAAGCTTCGGCTGTCTCCGAGCTGCGATACGGTACGTGGGATATGAATATGCGACCCGCTCTTACCCTGGTTATAGATTTCGCAGTTTCTGATTGTTTATTCCAAATATTGAATGAATAGTTGATAGTTAATTATTGAATATCATGTCTTTTTCAGAAAGATTCGTTCTCGTAAAGTTTAATAGAAGTTTAGTGATTTTCTGACCATAAAGATATTAATGGTGGGTTTCACGAAGCGCAATCAGCGCTTATCAGAGAATTAACTTCGAGAGTTCGAAATTCACATCCAATTGGCAATCAACAGATTTCAAAGTTGACAGACACAGCATTGTGAAACCCAAAATTCGAAAATATGTATTTTCAATTCTTTGAAAATTCAGACGTAGTGCCAGCCGACCCTAGGGTGGAGATAGTTGAATCGCATATTAGGAATTGAATTAGGTCATCTTCATAAAGTGTATGTTTATCAAAAAAAAACTGTAAACCCTTCTTCCTTTTCTCCTAATTTTGATCATTTACTCCTTGCTATACTATCAGTTTTACCAAAAAAATTTCAAAATTTAAGGTTGGCGTTCAATGTAGTGTGTTATTATTTCAAGTTGCATTCGAAAATGGTTTCACTTTCAGAACTGAAATTTGGTGGGTAAACTCAGAAAGGATTGGAGTTCTTAATGAAGTAATTGAAATCGATTTAAGGTCGGCGTTTAAAGCGAGTAGGAAAGCTCATCCGATAGTGGCGCCACCGTCCATTTTATGGAATATCTCCATAGAACATGCATTATCACTATCAAGTTCTATGAATATCTCTCGGATTATGAATGAAATGTACAATGGCGCTCTCCTATCCGAAAATCGCCGAACTATGAAATAAGTGAATTTGTGGGTAAAGCAGGAACTTTTCCCGCCAAAATTTGAATTTGGCCATTCTCTGCTGATTCCGTATTTCAAGTTGTTTTTCTGAACGAAATTATCAGTAGATTCACTTTTAATCGGATGTTGAACTATTTTCATGGGTCTTTCTGTTGAAATAAAACAGAAGCATGAGTTGGCTCATCTTCTTCTATTTTTGAAAGAAAAAAATCAACTTTCGGAATGAAATCGATTCCGTATTTCAAGTAGTTTTTCTGAACGAAATTATCAGTAGATTCACTTTTAATCGGATGTTGAACTATTTTCATGAGTCTCTCTGTTGAAATAAAACAGAAGCATGAGTTGGCTCATTTTCTTCTATTTTTGAAAGAAAAAAATTAACTTTCGGAATGAAATCGATTTAAATTATTTCATCAAGAACTCCAATCCTTTCTGAGTTTACCCACAAAATTTTAACTTGAAAGGAAAACACACTACATTACGCCCACCTTAATTTCATTTTTTTCTTTCAAAAATAGAAGAAACTAAGCCAACTCATGCTTCTGTTTTATTTCAAACGAAAGACCCATGAAAATAGTTCAACTCCCTATTAAAAGTGAATCTACAGATAATTTCGTTCAGAAAAACAACTTGAAATACGGAGTTTGCAGAGAATGTCCAAATTCAAATATTTGGCGGGAAACATTTCTTGCTTTACCCACATATTCGCTAATTTCATAGTTCAGCAATTTTCGGCTAGAGAGCGCCATTGTACATTTCACTCATAAGGAGAGATATATTCATAGAACTTATAGTGATGATGTGAGTTCTATGGAGATATTCCATAAAATGCACGGTGGCGCCTCTATCGGATTAGTTTTCCTACTCGCTCTGAACGCGACCTTAAACAGCTCCATCTGGGTGTTGATGTTTCTTTGTCAGTTGTATATTTTGTGCATTTCCGTTATCTGAACAATTTTTCAAAATTATCATCATAAAACAAGGCGTTCTGAAGAAACAGATTTTCCAAAAATCTCCCCATTCATGAAATCAGCTGGCAGTCCAAATTCATCATGATAACGCTTGTTGACGCGCCACTGCCTAACACGTTTAACATTGTTATTAAAATTCAATTACAGTTATGTGCTCTGAGAGCAATTCCATTAAAACTTAGCGCTTTCGAATATCGAGCTTTTCATTTCGATGAAAAAAATTAATGGAAAATTCGACGTACGTTTTCCGCAACAGCCACCTTGTTCAGAGGTTCATCTGTTGATCCAATTTCCTTTACCTCTCTATTTCCGACAGATATTCGCAATCTGACGGATTAATTTTCGGAGTTTTCTGCCATTCAGTGGGGACGCGAACTGAAGAGCCTTTCTACCTTTCTGTCCCGGTCTGGTCCCGGGTTTTGTATCGACGAGAAAGGAAAACTTGAAAAAACAAAGCTATTACCGGTCTTTGAGGCATTATAGTCGGGGATTTTCGCCTCTTTTTCGCCAGGAAGTTGCAAGACAATCCATTCGCAGTTGGAGGAAATCGGATTTGTTTCATTTCAACGCAGCGTGATGTGAAACTCTTGCAGAGTCTGGGAAAGAGTCCCTTTTCTGGTTATTTTGTTCCGGTAGGTCCCAGGTTTGATTTTGGGGTATCTCCAGTCGAAACAATCATCATTATTGGTTCATCACGAGAGCTGAGATCACTGGAGTCATCGCATCTCTTAATGTTGGAGAAGATGGGGCAATCGTGGTCAGCGGGCAATGGTGGTCATGCCCACAGCTGAAAAAATTTAAGTTGCCTATGCGTGCGAAGTGTGCTAACCTCACACTCTTCACAACCCGCGAGTACCAGAACACCCTCGGTCATTGCACACGACGCATTTATACAGGGTCTTTCACGAGGAACCTCACCCATATTCATACGGGAAACTACTGAACGTATTTTCATGAAATTCAGCACTTATAAGTATTTCACGATGCTGATGAAATCTAAAATATTTTTAAGGCATGAGCACCTCCGGTTTTTCCGGAAATGACGTCAACTTCCGTTTTTCAAATTAGAACACCATTTTTTATTGCAGAAATAGATTCCTCAGAAAATTTCAAGTTATTTTGATGTAACATTTTTCAGTTTTGGTTGGAAAATTCTCTCTGAGCGGGAAAATTCGAAAAAAAAATCGAAAATAGAGCTCCGCTGAAACAAGAATAACTTCGAGGTTTTTGGATGGAAAATTTTAATTTTTGGGATTTTTCAAGATGTAAGATTGATGTATCCACTTTAGAAATCGAAATCGCGATTCATGATACAGGGGGTGAAAAAATCGCTTTCAAAGTTAGGGATGACAAAATCGTGAAAAATCAATTTTTTCAAATTAGAACCCCATTTTTTTATGGCAGATATTGAATCTACGTTAAAAAATAATGTGAGTGTATGCATCACACCCTTGCCCTAAAATGGATATTTTCTGAGTTATTCACAAAAAACTGTTTTTCGTCTTGAATTTTCAGCTATTTCTTTTCCCTTCACGCCAAAAAGATGAAATTTTCAGGAACTGTTACTTAAACCATGTTTTAGATTTTACTACCCTTATATGCAAGGGAAAAAAGTTACAGGTTGTTCCTAAATAGATGGCGAATTTGGATTCGAATTTGTATCGGAAACCTCTTTATTTCAACTAATCGGCCATCGGTTTTCTCTCCAGTGATAAATAAATAATTCCTTATGAACCATATGCAAAAACTTACCATGTTTTACATTCTTTTTTTTTAATGATAGATATCATTAATTACATCTGCCAAATTCCTCTTTATTCAGTAGCATGTAATTAATGATACCTATCATTAAAAAAAAAAGAATGTAAAACATGGTAAGTTTTTGCATATGGTTCATAAGGAATTATTTATTTATCACTGGAGAGAAAACCGATGGCCGATTAGTTGAAATAAAGAGGTTTCCGATACAAATTCGAATCCAAATTCGCCATCTATTTAGGAACAACCTGTAACTTTTTTCTTTTGCATATAAGGGTAGTAAAATCTAAAACATGGTTTAAGTAACAGTTCCTGAAAATTTCATCTTTTTGGCGTGAAGGGAAAAGAAATAGCTGAAAATTCAAGACGAAAAACAGTTTTTTGTGAATAACTCAGAAAATATCCACTTTAAGGCAAGGGTGTGATTCATACACTCACATTATTTTTTAACGTAGATTCAATATCTGCCATAAAAAAATGGGGTTCTAATTTGAAAAAATTGATTTTTCACGATTTTGTCATCCCTAACTTTGAAAGCGATTTTTTCACCCCCTGTAACATGAATCGCGATTTCGATTTTCAAAGTGGATACATCAATCTTACATCTTGAAAAATCCCAAAAATGAAAATTTTCCATCAAAAAACCTCGAAGTTATTCTTGTTTCAGCGGAGCTCTATTTTCGATTTTTTTTTCGAATTTTCCCGCTCAGAGAGAATTTTCCAACCAAAACTGAAAAATGTTACATCAAAATAACTTGAAATTTTCTAAGGAATCTATTTCTGCAATAAAAAAATGGTGTTCTAATTTGAAAAACGGAAGTTGACGTCATTTCCGGAAAAACCGGAGGTGCTCATGCCTTGAAAATATTTTAGATTTCATCAGCATCGTGAAATACTTATAAGTGCTGAATTTCATGAAAATACGTTCAGTAGTTTCCTGTATAAATATGGGTGAGGTTCCTCGTGAAAGACCCTGTATATGAAGAGTGTCTTTCGTTTTCGCTCTTAATCGATCTTATTTAACGTAGTTCTAAGTTATGAAGGTAAGTTATGAATTTTTTTTTGTGAATCATTGAAAGTTGGTTGAAACTGTTCATCATGAATTTATAATAATGTTCAATTTGAATCAGAATATGGTATTCTTTTTTCTATTCACAATTTACTCTATTAACTCTATTACGGGTAATTTTGGTCGAGGAATTGAACGGAAAATGCAAGGGGAGGACAAAAAAACCAAAGAGTTGAAGGAAAGACTTAAAAAGGCTGAAAGGAAGAAAATGACTCTTCATTGACTGACGTAGGCATTGACTGCGTCGATGATGATACTTTTAATGAAGATTACTTAGAAAATAAATTTATAGCAAAAAACTTTTTGAAAAAAGCTTTTATTTAAATGCTCTAAAAGAAGATGATAAAATTTTCCTTCAAAATTTCAACTATCAACTCATAACCTCATTATACACAATTTATCTATATATATAAAAGAAAGATGTTGGTTACACCATTTATAACTCGAGATCGGATGGGCTGTTTGTTATGAAACTTCAAATATGGATTCGTCCACGGTCTGGTTATTGTAAAATACAATAAAACTTCGAAAAAATCGATGAAAATTTTACTTATACAGGAAATGCTTTTCCTCCTTTCGAGTAAGGCCACTAGATGTCGCTACAGTTACAGTTACGCTACCGCTTATTCGTTTGTACTTCATTTGATATTCTCCGCGTTAGATGGCAATATAAACAAATAGTGTGTACAGTGACTATATTCCCTCTATAGTCACTGTAATATATTACACACTAGTGTGTAATCTGAGTTGCCTACAACTCTGCGCTGTTGGGCAAAACCAAAATGTCTTAGCGTACAGTATAGATGTCTAAAATGATTAGATTTCGTTGAGATATGAGAAAAGTTTCGTTCTTACCACTTCAGATGGCGCTATTCACACATTATGACTGATGATTATTAGTTATTTTTATAGTTTTATTTATTCCGAATAACGTAATCGTGAAGGTACTTTATTTGATATTATCACAATAAAATGGCGATTAATTTGTTGAGGCTTTCGCGGCCATCGATTGATGTCATATGTTCTTTTATCGAGCATTTCGGTCGTCGTGGTTTGAAATAGTCATATGACATCAATTACTGTGTAATTTACAAAGGGCTTATAGTACCGTGAGAGGTTACAGATCCAGAAGCGGGTGAATATCACAGTGAATTTTTATCGAAATGCCAAGTAAATCGGATTTTGGCGATCAGTTCCAATCGTGAGGTCCATTCTCATCTTTTCTCATAATTTTTAAAATGTTTTTGAATTTCTGTTTGGGTAATACATATATTTGCGGAAATAACTGAATCCAAAATTGCCATCATTAGTAATTGACATATTATGACAAATTATTTTTGTATATCTGTTCTGTGTGACAGCTCATATCCATGGAAACATTTGACAGTTCAAAAATCAGAGAACCAAGCCGTTGATCTCCGATCACCGGTGATTACGATTTGTGAAATCCACCGTGAGTATCATTTAGGCGGAACAAAGTTCGCCGGGCCAGCTAGTCTTGAATAAAATACTGTAAAATGGTATACCGATGGTTCTAAAACTATGATGGAGGCCGACGCTAGAGTATACAGGGCAAGAATCAAGTGTACACTATCGTTAGGCTCCCACTCGAGTGTTTTTCAGGCAGAATTACTGGCAATTGAAAGATGTCTGGACATAAACATAGAAAGAAACTATTAGAAGTGATATAGATATAGCCATTCACTCGGATAGTCAAGACACTAAAAGCACTGCTGTCTCAGTATAGTCGAGATCAAGTCTGTCTTAAGGCTGAATTGAAAGTTAACCAGCATTATGGAACAATTTTAGATGAAGCTTATACATTTTTTGATTTTGTAATCAGCAACATAGAACATTTCATGAATACCAGAACAATATAAATCATGTTATTATTGTAATTCTGAATGAAGATAGATCTCTCTTATGATTATATCATATTGGGTTATATGTATTATATTACATTATATTAAGTGCGACACTGTACATTAAAACTGTACCCAAGTATTCCTGCTAGGGAGTAATATAAGTTCTGCCGTTTCAGTTGGTTACTACTGCAGTAAGGGTTATGTGGCATTGATGACGGCTAATACCAGAAACCGGTTTGTCATTATCCTGCTGTGGTGGTGACACCAGTGGTGTACTTCGTAAATTAGATGTCTGCTAGTCCATTTCCCTCATTGATTTTGTATAATGTTCTTGTTAGACCGAATATCAGGCTTAACATTACTTTATGTTGACAACATAAATATGGACTTGGCAACAATTCTTGAATTGGGATCTAATATTCAACGCAAACAAAATACAAGAATTTATTTTCTCTAGAAAAGCCGATCTTACTTGCCCAGCACAAAATTGTCAGGAGTAACCATACCATTGAAGTCATCCATTTCGATGCTTGGTATTACTATCAACAGTAATGTTTCTTGGGAGAATCACGTGAGATCCATTGCTAAAAGTGCATCCCAGAAACTTGGTTTTCTGTTTCGTGCCAGGAGCTATTTCACCTCAAGTCAGCTGCTTATGATCTATAAGGCACAGATACGACCTGTGCTGGAATACTGTTCCCATATTTGGAGTGCTGCACCTCAACAAATCCTAAAACTCTTGGATTCTGTACAAAAAAGGGGAATTCGTCTCGTCGGTGATTCCTCGCTTACAAACTCGCTCACTTCTCTGGAACACCGTAGAAGAGCAGGCGATCTGTCTCTATTTTAAAGATATTTCCATGGGCGATGCTCTCCTGAATTATCAGCAATCGTTCCCCCTCTGGCACTCTCTTCGAGACTCACCCGTCAAGTTAAGTCTTCACATCCCTTCGTGGTCACTTTGGAGACCTGCAGAACATCTCTCTTCAAAGACTCGTTCATCCAACGAACAGCGAGGCTTTGGAACACATTGCCTAGGGAGGTGTTCCCCGAGGCATATAACCTCCAGAAATTCAAGAAGAACACCAATTCCTATCTGCTTGCCCTTGGTTCTCACGATGTTCTCTGAACATTACAGGATATTCTTTTTCGTGAGAACCACAACATAAAAAAATAAACTGATCATCGATACGCCTCTGGTCCAGAATCAATTGGAAACCTTTGTCAACGCACAATTACAGAATTTTCCTGCAGCTACTGTTTTTTAATTACTTAGCGCTGGTTATGGTAATTTCCAGGCACGCCAACAGCAGAGCTATTCAGTTCTCGGTTTTATTAGAGTTAATAACTTCAATGGGGTGTCTGTGTAAAATTATACAAATTGCGAATTACCATAGTGAGAACAGCCTGACTGAATTCGGTCCCGATGGGTATCATCAGATTGTCTCTGCGCTTGTTTTGTAATTTGCTTTTCGGCGATACTGGATAGAGTCGTATTCAGGTTTGCAATTGGTAATTTTTTCGGGATATTGGTTCTCGATGAAGGTTAAACTATTGAAAATATGAACAGAACTTAATTACATATAGTCACTTATGTGATTTTTGAGATGCTAGTAGCTCAGTCTGCATCATTGCGTTGAGAGCTTGCATTCGGTTAAGAGTTCTAGCCGTCATTATGTAATGAGATTTTCATATTCTTGGTGTAATAAAGGGTTTTCCGATAAGAGGTGTTATTTTGACATTCAAAGAAAAATGCCATTATGAAGAGGAAGGTATGCCGTTAATAATGGAAAATAACATCAGCCTAATGACCACCACGACCACGACTACAGGACCATATCCTTTTCATGAAATTTTCCATAACATTATCGCAAACTGGCTGCCCTATGTCCTCGATAGCCTCACGACTTCCATCTTTGAGCTTGATATGATTTCAGACTACATGTAACCTCTTTACTCATTCGAAAAACCATTCAAAACACAGCTCGACTGGAACAGATGGGACTCGAGTATAGAATCACAATTATCTGCAGAAATAGTCTGGTACACAGACGGTTCTAAGACAGATGAAGGAACAGGAGCGGGAATACATGGAGTGAGGCCAAGAAGGGATTACATAATACCTCTCGGCAAACACGCCACGATATTTCAAGCTGAAACACATGCCATCAGGACATGCATACAGAACAACCTGGAAAGTGGCTACCAAAGAAAACACATCCACAATCTCTCTGACAGCCAGCGCGCCATCAAAGCTTTCAACTCGACACAGATAAAGTCTAGACTCGTCTGGGAATGCCTCCAGGACCTTCTGGAGCTGGCTAAACACAACAAGGTCACTCTGATGTGGGTGCCAGGTCACAAGGGAATAGCGGGCAACGAAAAAGCAGACCAGTTAGCAAGACAAGCATCTGAAACGCCATTCATAGGGCCAGAACCTGTGCTTGGAATCAGCAAAAACCGATACAGGACCCCGATTGAGGAGTAGATAAAACAAAGACACCGACAACACTGGGAACAGAGCGACGGGCAAACACACAGCAAAGCCATGGTAGGACGCACAAGCCAAACCTTGACAGCTGATTTTTTGAATCTGAACAGAACAAAGGCACGTATAATAGTAGGTCTACTGACGGGACACTGCGGCCTTAGAAAACATCTGAACACCATAGGAATACTTGGAGAAACCGTGGATTGCGGATTTTGCGGTGAAGAGGAAGACACAGCCTCTGACATCATCTTTGAATGCGACGCCCTAGGAAGAAAGCGTCACAGAATCTTCGGGGAAATCAATCCGGAAACGGGAATGAATCCGAAAAACCTCATAAACAGGCTACTGAACCTGATAAAGGACACGCACATATTCTCGGGAGGAACCACTGACGAAAGAGTGATACAATAGACCCAAGTTGGTCGCAGTGTCACAGGGAGGCTAAGCGCTAACCCGGTCTCTTGTTCGTCAGCAAATCAATCAATCAAAGTATACTCCATTCACTTTTATTTAATCACATAGGAGGTCATGGTTTCTTTTTCAGGAGTTGGTGCTCCTGATAAAAACATATGATGAAAAGTCAGTGCGCGCAGAAAATATCGTTAATGACAAAACGACGTTGCCAGTTTCTTTGTTTACATCAAAGTAAAAGTATCAAAGATATTCCACATTTTGTTAGGTTTACAAATTGTTCGCAGATTTTTGGTATTTAATCGATATTTGCAGGCGAGTTTTTCGTCGAATATCCAAGATTAACGTATGTTTATTGTTTTTAGCACTAGTTTGGAGCGTGAGGACGATTTTCAAGACCAGGACGAATATTTACATTTCGAGGTTGAAAGGGTACACGGGAATTTCGTTGAAAAAGCTATTATTTGGACAGATATCGCAGCCTCGAGAGGTCGATTACATCAAAGTAAAAGTATCAAAGATATTCCACATTTTGTTAGGTTTACAAATTGTTCGCAGATTTTTGGTATTTAATCGATATTTGCAGGCGAGTTTTTCGTCGAATATCCAAGATTAACGTATGTTTATTGTTTTTACCACTAGTTTGGAGCGTGAGGACGATTTTCAAGACCAGGACGAATGTTTACATTTCGAGGTTGAAAGGGTTCACGGGAATTTCGTTGAAAATGCTATAATTTGGACAGATATCGCAGCCTCGAGAGGTCGATTAGGATGATATTTTTCAGGTTTTCCAAGAAATTTGGCGATATCTGAGCAGATTTGCAAAAGTAAGGTACCCCACTAATGAGGTGGAACTTAGACCTAATTCTCCTATAAGAAACGCCTTTCAAAGGTCGAGATGGTGAAAAATGTATTCTTTAGATGTTGTTTGAACAAACGCAGCCGAGTTTTATATCCCAACATTGATTTTAAGAAAGTTATCAACAAAATAAAATTGACATTATTTTTGATTCTTGTAATTACCCACCAATTCATCTTATATCTTTATGTTGATTTTTTTCAATGAATTCTTGATTAGAATCAACAATTGATGTCGTCAAGTTTTGAACTTTCAGTTCAAGAGGATAATAAACATTGAATCTTCACAAGCATGCATAATATGAAAATTATGTGAAAGCAATGCAATTTTCTCCTATGGCGAAAAATAATAAATTTCAACAGTGATCTCTTGTAATTTTCATGCAAATAACTAGAAAAGGAATCCTTTCTATCAATTCATATAAACGTCAATTATTTTCGTCCATCACATCTTTTCCAATTCATTCATTTTCCGAATAAATTCACATTCTGAGAAATACGCTAAGAATGTAGAAAGGGCAACATAGTGTCGACTTGGAACATGAAACTATTTTGAAAAACGTCATAACTTCGATGCAGAGTGGAATGTGTCAAATTTCCAAGGCCAGAGTTGTGATTTAATAATTGTGAATGGAGTATACGGTATATCCATTTACCTGTAAAATATCATGTCAAATAGCGATACTGACAGGAACGCGATTCGTAAACGTCTTTTCATCTATCAGTAGGACAGAGTGATTGGTAAATTTGTCTTAGCAAGAGGTTTCTTGGAGCTGTAAGTACGAGTAAGTCCTCATTTTTGACAGTACCAATGGTAAGGAATTTTGTGTGTCAAGTACGAATTGTATTATGTATGTTGAGCAGTTATGAAAAGACCTTTTGAAGGATCCTTCATTACTCTGAGGTTTTCGCCTTAGCTTTATTCATCATCTCACTCTTGCACTATGGACTTGTAAAGCGTTATCTTTTGTCATTAACTTGTACATACTGACCTAGTAAAAACATCGTGTCATCGTTATCTGCTTCATAGCTCTCGAGGAGATAAATGATGAATATACCAAAATTAGTTCCAGGTAGTGTGTAAATTTGACGAACGGATAGTTATTAGACACTTCATAGATAGCCTGACTATACCGGCCCTTAATCACAAATGCATGACAACTCACGTCCATTTGGGATCCTTCACCTCCAACAAAAGCGTCATTCAACCCGAAACCGTTAAATGGTGGCTCTGCCACTACGACCTCCATCTCGTATACCCAACAAATTTTATATGGAAAGTTCCGACTAGAAATGGAACATCCCGCGGTCATATTAGCGTATAAATTTTAATATGAAATACCTAGGGGCGTAGAAAGATGACGCTGAGAGCTTTCGAGAGGGTCGGAATTATCCTAAGCGGCCGAACGGATATGACCGACCATGGCCAGGATCAGCTGCTGAGTTTGCACTTAATTGGGGTTTTGTAACTTTCGCATAGGATCGTAGATTTGGCAATGGTGCCCTTATTTCGTTAATTTGGAGGTTTCCTAGAAGAGAGTTGATGCTTTGGGTCATGGACAGAAGGCTTCTAGAACACAGAATGAGCGGAGAGCGTAGTCTGGTTATCCCCACCAAGCCAATAGCTATCTTAAAGTGGATGCAATTTCCTAAGCGATCATAAAACATGGATTCAGATCCAGTCAATTAAAGGAACGCCATGTTGAAGGTAAAGGGTTTTCCAATGAGAGGTGTTATTTCGACATTCAAAGAAATGAAATTTTTTCAAATAAATGATCTGATGTTTATTTCATGCTAAGCTAAGGACTGAACGAGAATTAATTCGCCATCCCAAAAACGCTTATATCTCTTGAACCAATTGAGAAAAAATCAAAGTTGATCATAGTTAGCTTTGTTATGAACGTCAGAAACATGTAAAACATTTACTTCTTAGATATTCCAATTCTCTGCCGCAAAATGTCAAGCGAAGTGAAAACACGAGAATTTATAGTGAACCTTTTTCGAAATAATCAAAAATGGAGCTTCAAAAGAATCGCAAAAGAGGCTCGCGTTCGTCCGGAAACGGTATCAAGAGTTGTTAGGCGCTTCAACGAAGATCTTACAATTAACCGCAAGAAAGGAACCGGGAGGAAAAAGGGGTTTCATAGCCCAAAAAAAGTGAAGAAAGCCATCAGCCTCTTTCAGAAGAATCGTAACCTTTCAGGACAGAAAGTGGCCCAAATAGTGGGTTGTTCGCAGTCAACCGTTCAGAAAATCAAGTCGAGTTGTGGGCTTTGAACATACAAAGTGCAGAAAGTGCCAGACAGGAACGCTGTGAAGAATCAAAAAGCGAAATCAAGAGCAAAGAAATTAAAAAAAGATTTCTTGAAAAATTTTTCCTGTTGCGTGATGGACGACGAAACCTATGTCTTGGCTGATTTCTCGCAACTTAATGGTCAGGAATTTTATACTGCAGATTTTCGTGGAAATGTTGACGAACAATTTCGCGTGAAGAAACAAGCAAAGTTTCCCAAAAATTTCCTGGTTTGGCAAGCAATTGGCACTTGTATGAAAAGGAGCAAATTTTTCGTTGGCCAAGGCTCTGTTGACTCGAAGATATACGTCGAGGAATGCTTGAAGAAGCGACTTTTACCATTTTTATGTGAGCACGATGTGTCAACAATCTTTTGGCCAGATTTAGCTTCATGCCACTACAGCAAGGCCACCAAGGAATGGTACGAAACTAATGAGGTGGTTTTTGTCCCCAAAGATCCACCAAATTGCCCAGAACTCAGGCCAATCGAAAGAAATTGGGCCCTGGTAAAAAGAGAATTGAAGAAGACTAAGAAATCAACGAAAACATTAGCGGAATTCAAGCAAAAGTGGAAGACAGCATCCCAGAAACTGACTGAGAACACTATAAGAAGCATGATGGAAAGAATTCCAGAAAAAATCCATGAATTTTGTAGAAAATAGTTTTGGTTTTTTTATTGTAAAGACAGTTTTCATAAGAATTAGAAGATGATTCGAAAATGACTTTGATTTTCGAAATCGGTCCAGTGGTTCAAAAGATATAAGCGTTTTTGTGATAGCGAATTTATTCTCTTTCAGTCCTTATAAAATTCTTTATTAGCGCTTAGGACTTAAAATCTCGCTTATATGCTGGATGGTCCCAAAGCTCAGTTGAAGATGGGAGTGGGTTATACAAAAACGATATTATTAAGGGGCGCCAAGTGATTTAATATTCACATCCAGCACACTTGCTCTAGTTGCCGAAAAATCACTAAACAAATCCAGATAAAATGATCTATAACAATAATTCTACAGGGGGAGTAATTACCTCGAGGTCCTTATATAGCGCTATAGATGGCTCACACTGTATGTATAAATAGATCATACAACGACAGCAATTTATGTGTGAAATAATGTACAGAAACATTATGGGCTTCCTATCAAAATAACTTCAATAGGTCTCAATCGTTAACCTAATAGTGATGAGACTGAATAATAATGCAAGTATTATCTAACTTAAATTTAATAATGCAGTTCGATATTAGCGCTGATAAATTCCAGAAATTGATGATACGACCTCAATAAAGTTCCTCGATCCAAATGGAAAAGGTAGTGACGATTTAGAACCTCCACGATGTTGAAATCGCCAAAAGGAAACTGAAGGCAGCAGGACTGATTTTCTTGGGCTTATTTGGCCTGGTGACTTATCAATCGACAATGGATATTGAAGATATTCCAGCGAAACCTCTGAAACGTCCCAGAACAAGGACCCTATGAACACAAATTCAAAAAAATCAAAATGGCGAACTCGCCAGTCAGCCTCTTTCAGAGGGTTCTCTCGGTACCAAATTAAGTACAGTTTCCTCACTGATTATAAATGAAAATACTTCACCGGAATAGAGTTCCAGCAGAATATTGATCCTGGTTCTAAAATAAAAGACCTAAATTGCACGAGGCAGAATTGAAGGAATGGTTAATCTCACCTTTTCAGGCACAGTAAGATTTGACAAAATCCTCCAAATAAGCTCTGAAGCTAAACGAAATTATCCCACTGTATATAACGTTTTCGAAATTCAAATCCCAAAATCAGGTAAGTATCAAAACTCGACTTTCGAAAACCACCGTCTAATTGAAGAACGCGCAGAAAACCACGATCCAAGTAGTCTTCACGTGAGTCAAATCCACCTATCACCGTATTTCAGTTCCGAAAACCTCAAATAAAATCCCTAACCAACATATCCTCATCCTTGTCCCACAATTCGAAATTTCCAAAATTCCATCTCGTTCCCACACCGCAGGCGATACAACAGGTTTCCCGACAAGAAAACATATTTTCCCCTAACCTTGTCGTAATACAGTGGCGTGACTTCGATCAGGGATCGGGAAATTAGCATCCACCAATTCGGACATAACAATTAAGAGGAAGGTATGCCGATGATAATGGAAAATAACATCAGCCAAATGACCACCACGACCACAACTACAGGACCGTATCCTTTTCATGAAATTTTTCATAACCAAATCGCAAAGTGGCTGCCCTATGTCCTCGATAGCCTCACGAATTCTTTCTTTAAGGTCTTGATTCGATGCTTGTCTCTTGGTGTAGACCTCTCTTTCACATGGCCCCAAAGGAAGAAGTCGCAAGGTGTTAAATCACAAGATTTCAGTCGCCAATTGTGATCACCTCTTCGAGAAATAGCACGGTCAGGATACTTTTCCCGTAAAAGATCAATGGTTTCGTTGCTTGTGTGGTACGTAGCGCCGTCTTGTTGAAAGTGAACGTTATCCAGATCAATAACATCCAATCCCGGCCATAAAAAATCATTAATCATCTCTCGATCTACTTCCATTCTCCGTAACTGTTGCTCCAGCCTCATAGTAAGGTCTAATGTCCTCGCCGGACTATAAACCGCACCAAAAAGCCACACGTTGATGATAGAGAGGCTCTTGAACAATAACTCTTGGGTTTTCCGATCCCCAGGTGAGACAATTTTGCTTGTTAACAAAGCTTCCGAGGTGGAAATGGGCCTCATCACTCAAGATGATTGTTCGATGGAATTCCGGATCATTTCCATGCATTCAAGGACCCAATCATCAAAGACACGACGCTGTTGATGATCAGCCGGCTTGAGTTCTCGTGTTAACTGAACTTTATAAGCCTTAACACCCAAATTTGTATGCACAAAATAAGGTGTAATGACGTTGGCGGAATGCCTTATTCCAAAGACCGACGAGGAATAAACAAACCTGGGCTTTCCTCAACATTTTCGGCTACAGCTGCAATATTCTCGGCTGTTCTTGAGCGATGTGCACGGGTTTTATTCTTCACATCACTAACTTAAAGGTAAAAAGAAACTGTTTTAATACATTAGTGAAGAAGAGCTTTATCAGCATTATCAGTTATGGGAACTTAGTTGCTTCTGACCAATAGTGTACTACAACTAATAACGCAGGGGCGATCTCTACAAAAAGCAATGCTTTATTGAGTGTATTTCAGGCAAAGGGAGAGAAAACCTTAAAAAATTTTAAGCATAATATGCAATTGCCTCTCGAATTATCCTTCAACCGATGTGGGACAAGTGACAGATAAATATTTTATTTGTTTCTCATTTGTAAACGTCAGTTTCCAAAAACACAATATTAATCAAGAAAGTTTATTTTATCAAGTCACTAACTTGTAAAACTGACAGTTAACTTGCAAAATTTTTACAAGTTAGTAGTATTATTTACATTAGAAAATTTTGTTTTATCGTCATATATGTTGACAATCATGGTACAATTGTTATTTCCAGTAACACAGATTTTTGATGATGAAAGAGTTGATAATGATGAACCATCTGTTGACTCAGAAACTGCTGAACTCGAGGACTGCAGAACATTTGTACTCCCCTTACTACCAAATAATTTGCTAGACATTTCGATTTTTTGTTGACCGAATCATCGACATAACTCATCGCAATTTCGGTGCTCTTCCACCCTCCTGCACGCTTTAGTGCTAAAATATCTCCACCCGAATCCGCAACCATAGTGGCTCCAGTTCTGCGAAAAGAGTGGCCGGTGTATAACTCTGGGTCTTTTAAACCTAAATATTTCGCTATTTGCTGTGGGACACCACCAATAGTGTGCTGGCCAGCATTAAGGGAAATGCACTTTCCATGTCGGTATGTCAAAAAAAATCTTAGGCTTTCTGTTCCAGGAGGCCGAAGATTTACATATTTTCTGTATAACATGCAGGGCTTGAAGCTGCAGCCATCATCGGTTATGGTGAATCTTGTTGTTAAATTTTTTGTTTTGCTCAATGTCACAATAACGTATTTTCCCATATCTTCTACATCATTCATGTTTAAGGAGAGAATTTCGTCACATCGACAACATCCAAAAATCCCAAATATTGTTACAATTTTCGCCAGCAACCACTGGCCATCAGGAGCATGTAAAGAAAATTGTTCAGCCGCTTCTTTACTTAATAGGTACCTTGGCCTTTTTTAGTGTATAACGCTCATTTTTTCGTTTCAGAAACGCTTTTACCTTTTGAAATCTACAAATAACAACTAAACGTCATATTTTTCAATAAATTTTTTAAGGAAAACAAACCTGCGAACAGGGGCATTTTCTTCCATTTCCAAGCAGCTTTTCAGCATAGACCATTTTGCCCATAAAGTATTAGGGCTGAATTTAGCTGATAGTTGATCCAAGTAGACCAACAAAACATCTTCAGTTACCCCAATCACACTATTCTCGTTTTGCCATTTTTTGAAGTCGTCGTATTCTCGCTCGTACCTTGAAGCTGATTTTGCAGGTAATAAAGTTGAAGCTACACTGCTGGCTGCCTCAATAATTTCTTTTGGTACATTCATCTTCGCTTTCGCCAAAACAATTGTAAAGAAAAATAAACAGACATGTTCATGGCAACGCTTCCATAGCTTACGACATTTGCGACAAATTATTGAGATTTTTTTGGAATTTATCTAACCTTTTTACAAATGGGAAACAAATAAAATATAAAACAATACACACAAGGTAACGGGTTTTACGGGCTCAAGGAGGTAACTGACTCGCCTGCGGCTCGTCAGTTATATCCTCCATTCGCCAGTAACAACCCTCTTACCTTGCTAGTAATGTTATATGTATACTATTGCAACCTTTATTTCGTTTAATCCTCTTAAATTTGAATTCGAGAAGAGCACTGATACTCAATAAACAGGAAATTGTATGGACAAGATTTATAGCTATTGCCACAGGTGGGATGATGAGCACAGTTTCAAGATACCCCAATTCAATTTTCTCTTCGAGGTTGGGCCAATTTCCACCCCATCAGCTGTACGGAAGCACGCACGAAGTGATGCTCTTTGAGAGGAAAATTTTATCGGCATTATCACAAAGTTTTAATATACTATATAAAACACCATTGGGTCCCTTTTTAGATCCCCATAAAAACCGAATAAAGATAATACAGGAATAAATTTTTATATGCAAGGTTTTTCCCAAACCAATAACAGCGCTCATAAAAAGTTTTATTGCTGAAGGTCTATTCGAGAGTTTTTCAGGACTCATTAAAAAACTTTCGCTTTCCGAATAGCGTTTCTGGTTTACGAGGCTGCGCAATCCATACCAATTGACGATGGGATGGGCTATCTTTGATTTATAGCAGGAACAAATTAGAACTAGAACACACAAAAGTCTTGCCCCCCTAGGTTTCTTAAGAAATGAACGATCTATGTTCTGGAAATAAGATGAATATTTTCTTCTATTTCAAGTGCAATATATTTGATAGATAATCTGTGTTTGTTACCCTTTGCTTTATGCAGGATGTTCACATGAAAAAACCTTCACGATTTTTCTCTCCTTCCTATACTATCTGTTTTAAAAAAATAAAAATTAAACACCTCCTTCTGGGTTTGTCAGTTAGTAGGTATACTTTTGCGAAATTCTATTTTGTAAGCCATATCGACTTAACCACTTCAACAACTGAAGTGCCAAAGTAAAGTCAAGGTTACAAACAAACTTTTATTTCCATAGCAACCTGTTTTCTTCTAATCACCACCATATTGGTCTATGAAATTTGTGACAAAACTTATGGGACATACGTTACATTAGGATATTCCTTCAATTCAATATTCCATCTTATCTGCTAACGTGTGAAAAAGATGGAAGAATTACAGAAAAACACACCCCATGAAAAACAGGCATGTATACCAAATGCAAATTGTTGCGTAAGGATGATATTGCGTTACATAAATCCGATATTTATGATGAGCGGATCCTCCCACATTAGGAATTCAATTAAATTCAGATTTATATAAAGCACCTAGTGGATTCATGACGTCACCAGCGTAGCAGCTTTGCTCTCGAATTAGATTGATGTATTTTTACTAACAAGATACCCCACGTTGATCAGCAGTGCATTCGAAAACAGTGGGATGTAATGTTATTTTGCTTATTCTGATTATTTGCGGAAATTTTATGTTTTAATTTCGCATAAGTTTCACATCATGATGTGGATGTGCCCCATTCTGTTGTAGGAATTGTATATTCGTCCTTCTTTTAATGAAGCCCAAGAAAATATACCCTTGATTGATAACTTTTTCTTTTCTTGTCTGCGTTTCCAAGAATTTTTGATCAATGGATGTTCTCGTTCTTGCAATCATCTCTGATTCAACTTCTGAATTTTTCTTTTGCAATTATCCCTAGACGTGAACTCAGTGCGAATGATGCTAATAGGGCTATTGTATTTTTTTTTGACAAAAAAAGCCCAACTTATTTTTCGACAGAGAATCATCCCATACATTTTTTAGCACTTATTTATTCACAACCTTTGTATTATTTGATGAACCATCGACAACTCTTGCTAGTAAGTTCAAAAAGAAGAAAATTAGAGACCTTTATGGTGATCAGTTTCAGGAAAAGAAGACGGAATGTGCTGCTGTTTGATACTAAGTATTTGAATTTTAAGATCCCTCAGCCTACTATACAGTGAAATGGTGTGCAATACCTATACCCATAAGAAATACCTATACCCATAAGAAACCAAATTTTCATATTATGAAAAATCTATAGCAACAAATCAATACTCATAAGAAATATCGAAATTAAACAGAAACCAAATTTTCATATCATGAAAAATCTATAGCAACAAATCAATACTCATAAGAAATATCGAAATTAAACAGAAACCAAATTTTCATACTATGAAAAATCTATAGCAACAAATCAATACTTCCAAGCCTTGAAGCTATAACAAATTGCCTTTAAAATCCCGATGCTTTCTTTATGGGATGTATAGGATTTTAAACATACTGCTCCACAAGAGTTAGGGATATCGTATTCAATCGTTTTTAAAAGTATGTAATCTTCGAGAAAATCGCTGTAAAATCATTTAAAACTCAATAACAATTTGAATCGATCCAATAAAAATCAGTATGAGACATTTCGTCAATCTGGTCGCCTTGTTTCTGAAGTTTGGTTCTTTGCATATGCTTCATGAATGTTCTTATTTTGAAATGAAGTCAGTTAATCAACGGCTTCGATTTGAAACGAGTTTTCTGAAAATGCCAAGACGTAAATTAACAAACGCTGAGGCTAATAGGGCTATCGGAATGTTACAGGGCGGCCTAACTCAGGTTGTTGTAGCGGAAAGGCTCCAAGTCAGCCAAAGTGTGATATCTCGACTTTGGAATAGGTTCAGGGAGACAGGTTCCGTGTTGGAAAGACCAAGGCTTAGTGGGCGACGAAAAACAACACCTGCTCAGGATCGTTTCATCACCGTTTCGGCGATAATAAACCCTACATCTACGTGTAGAATGTTACGGAATACTCTTCAAAATGCAGATGGGGTCCAACTTTCCATCGAAACCAAGAGACGACGTTTGAGAGAGGTGAATCTAGGTTCTAGACGTCCATTAAGAGGAGTTCCATTAACACGTGTCCATAAGGCGTGTAGTGTCCTTTCACTGATGAATCCAGATATGGACGATTTTCAGATTCTCAAAGAATAAGGGTATGGACAATGCCACGCATACACCGTAATCGTCGCTATATGTCCAAGAAGTCCATCCATTCCGAGGGGGTAGTGTTATGTTATGGGCCAGGATATGTTTCAACGGGCGCACAGATCTACACATTTGTCCTGGGAATATCACCCCTCACACTATAGGGAGCATGTCATTGACAATGTTGTGCCAAATTCTAACGCTGCAATTGTTGAAACTTCTCGATTTGTAGACGATAACGCTAGACCGCACCGTGCAGCCATAGTTGAGAATGAGCGCGTGGAGCTTGGTATTCCACATTTACCAATACCTCCGCACTCACCAGATTTGAATTGCAAAGAACATGCATAGGATAGAAGAAAAAAAAAAGAAGATTAGGTAATCATCAACCTACCCAGAATCCTTTAATGATCTGAGAGAGCTTCTGCCCCGTTTATGAAACCAAATTCCTCAAGAAATGTTCAACAACCTCGTGTGTAGTATGCAAAGAAGATGTCAAGCGGTTATTGATGCCCGTACATTGTATTGATAGTCTTAAAATGCTTGAATTTTCTGGGAATAAAATTTCGTTATTTTACTCGATTTTGCTTAACCACCCTGTATACGCTGCACACCTACAGGCTAAAATCAATCTGCAACTTGAAATCTCATTAATATGAATTTTCATCACAAAAATCTTATTTTAACTATTTAAGTCAATATCCTTAACTCATGTGGAGCAGTTTATTTCGTCCTTTGCTTATGCAGTTTCAGCTTTCAGCATTGCGAATGAAATGCCAAATCAGGAAAATCCATTAATTAATGGATAGCATTTTGATTCAAAATGAAGTCATGAAAATAAATCTCAGAATATCTGCCATTGAAAACCTCTCTAATGTTGTTGTATCGTATTTCGCAGGTGAAACTTTTGAATGAAAAGTTATAATTCACATATCTCAATTCAAATTGAATTTCCAATAGAAACCAATAAATCGGAACCATTCATGATATAATCGAAATCGATTGTATGAATAAACGGATATTTTGATGTAACAATGAAAAATTCATGGAATTTTCGGTGCAATTAATAGATATTCCTAGTGGGAATGAAGTATTTATATTCATCATCTATTATGAAGCCGTTTCACAAATGCGACATTTGAATAAAACATTCATTTTTATTGCCGAATCAATAAACCGTCTATAAAATTTAGTATGTGTCCATATTTCAGTCAACACTGTCGGATAAATGGATCTAGTTGTATTTTTAGAGCTCAACCTCAAATTAATACTCAAAAATACGCACGACTCATCTTCCATATTCACATTTGAGGGGTTGGGGTTGCCGCAGAGAGGGATGAAAAGAAACAATGAAGATTTTCAAAAATCTTTATTTTTCACGACCTCTGTGCCCTTTTCAATGTGACACGCTGAATATTAGAGCACATGAGCTCGAGATATCGGTAGCTTCATGATCGTCATTTTGAAGTACCTAGGTATACTCCATTCACTTTTATTTAATCACATAGGAGGTCATGGTTTCGTTTTCAGGAGTTGGTGCCCCTGATGAAAAGCACAGAACATATGATGAAAAGTCAGTGCGAGCACAGAAAATATCGTTAATGACAAAACGACGTTGCCAGTTTCTTTGCTTACATCGAAGTAAAAGTATCAAAGATATTCCATATTTTGTTAGGTTTACAAATTGTTCGCAGATTTTTGGTATTTAATCGATATTTGCAGGTGAGTTTTTCGTCGAATATCCAAGATTAACGTATGTTTATTGTTTTTAGCACCAGTTTGGAGCGTGAGGACGATTTTCAAGACATGGACGAATGTTTACATTTCGAGGATAAGGGGTACACAGGAATTTCGTTGAAAAAGCTGTTATTTGGACAGATATCGCAGTAGATAGATCGGATGGAGCCTCGCGAGGTCGATTAGGATGATATTTTTCAGGTTTTCCAAGGAATTTGGCGATATTTGAGCAGATTTGCAAAAGTTAGGTACCTCACTAATGAGGTGGAACTTAGACCTAATTCTCCTATAAGAAACGCCTTTCAAAGGTGGAGATGGTGAAAAATGCATTCTTTAGATGTTGTTTGAACAAACGCAGCCGAGTTTCATATCCCAACATTGATTTTAAGAAAAATAAAATTGACATTATTTTTGATTCTTGTAATTACCCATCAATTCATCTTATATCTTTGGGTTGATTTTTCTTTAATGAATTCTTGATTAGAATCAACAATTGATGTCGTCAAGTCTTGAACTTTCAGTTCAAGAGGACAATAAATATTAAATCTTCACAAGCATGCATATGAAAATTATGTGAAAGCAATGCAATTTTCTTCCATGGCGATTAATAATATATTTCAACAGTGATCTCTTGTACTTTTCTTGCAAATAACTAAAAAACTAATCTTTCTATCAATTCATATAAACGTTAATTATTTTCGTCCATCACATCTTTTCCAATTAATTCCTTTTCCGAATAAATTCACATTCTGAGAAATACTCTAAGAATGTAGAAAGGGCAACATAGTGTTGACTTGGAACATAAAAATATTTTGAAAAACGTCATAACTTCGATACAGAGTGGAATGTGTCAAATTTCCAAGGCCAGAGTTGTGATTTTATAATTGTGAATGGAGTATACGTGAGGTTTTAACCCTCAAAACTTCTTTATCTTTGTTTTCGCTTGGAGTTATTGAATATTAGGTAATATGAAAATGTTTGAATCATCTCATTTACTTCTTATTCACTAACATACTTCTTATTGAAAACCCGTATATTATCAAATTAGGGTGTGCGAAATGAAGCATAATGTCAAACAACACAAGGACCACTGTTAGAAACCAAAATGCTGTTCGCTGACCTTCTCGGAATGTG
Source organism: Adalia decempunctata (assembly GCA_951802165.1). Lineage (NCBI taxonomy): Eukaryota > Metazoa > Arthropoda > Insecta > Coleoptera > Coccinellidae > Adalia > Adalia decempunctata. The sequence goes on along the minus strand of OX637696.1, from coordinate 21,086,593 downwards.
ATCTTTACAGCTCTAATTATTTATAAATCCGATCTCGGTTCAAGTTCAAGTATAAGTGCGCTCACACCACTATTATTGCGCGCTCATTTCGACAATTAAAGTTTCTATCCGTCTTCCTCTACTTAGTATGAACAGTGAACTGAAATGAACGTTAGAACAATAGACAGATAGCAACGTTTTTTGGTTCGCTTAAAAAAGCTGTATGGAGTATGGACCACCGCAAAGCGATCTAGGAGGCCATGAATACAATTTTTGGGGAGTCCTACTCTTTATAGAACCCAACCCAACGTAGACTTGTTAGATACATACATGGGAGTGAGAAACCATCGAACATTTCAGACTGAAGATATGATTCAAGCCCCCTTTTTTGGAATAAAAAAAATATAGATTTTTTTTGTATATTTGTATGTTCACAAACCTACCAATCTAATTTGTGGCTCTGTATGATATTTCATAGATCCGGAAAATTTCCGGATCCCCGAATGTTTATAGATGAAATCAAAACCCATGATGATTCAAAACAATTAATTTCCGTTCCATGTTTTCGATATTTCGTTTAAACAAACTTTCCGAATAGATTTATTTCATTTTGTTTTATCTCTGACGAATTAAATCGTGTATACGTTCAGCTGGAAACCATACAGGTTAATATTCAGTGAATATATTCCATATTATATAGAATATACAGCTACAGGAATATATTCATTAATTGGATGTGAATACTATCCAAACAAGTTGGGTACCTCACGTTATCAGGTTGTATTCAGGTCGAATTTTCGAATGGAACACGTTGTATTCAATCTCATTCAATGATCTGAAGAATTCAAATAACCTGGATCCAAGCATGTATACTATACGTTCGATGATTTTCGAACGCATGATTGAAATCAGACATTTTCAAATTATCTTTCTTCTACTTCAACTAGAGGCTATTAAGGTCCACAAAACAATCATCATTATGTCAAGGCTTAACAAAATTCGAAATAAATTCCATTTAACACGGGATCAAAACATCAATAAGTAGGAATAAAGGGAACCTAAAGAATATTGACTTTTTTCTGAAGAAGAAACGATAATTGGTCTCCAAGAGTTCTCGGTAACTGTCAAATCGTAATTGAGCCTTTAGCCTGGTATGAATGTTCAACAATTTTGCTAGAACGTTTTCTGTTTAATTTTCCAGATGAAGTATGACTCTGCGATTGGCTGACGGGTAGACAAATTTTGACGGGAAGATATGGTCTAACATCAATCTATATATTATTTTTAATTGCCTTATTTCTGGTATGCTGCTAATAACCAGAGAACTATTTGTCTTATAGACTTATTTTTATACGCCATTGAATGTACTGCAACTTTCCATGTATCATTTTCATTGATCAATGACTACCGTGTGTTTCTTTCAGATTGATAGAACAAATTTGAATTGTCTTATTTCAGCAATAACACGATTTGTTTTGGCTTCCGAAGCGTCAATTGCTTCTGGTTTATCAGCATAAACCAATGACTGGACATAACACTAAAGAAAATAATCCTTCGGGGTTATGTTGCATCTTTCTATCCATAAATCCATTGTTTCCATAGCAGCATGAGGTGTAGCACCATCTTGTCAGAACCAAAACACTGTAACATTAGCTCCAGCATCTTTTTCAAAGAAATATGGACCGATGATGTCTCTAGTATATAAAGCATACCATATATAGTCCATTTTTCAGGATGCAATGGAACCTGCAGAACTTCTTGAGGATAGTTTTCACTCCATATACAGCATTTTTGGTCGTTTACATAGCCGTTCAACAAGAAATAAGTTTCAGCACTAAACACATTCTTTCGATAAAAAAGTGGATCAACTTCAAGCTGTTCTAGGGCCAAACAGCAAACATACGACGCTCATTACGGTCAAGGGCTTAGTTCATGAACCAGTTGAATCTTGTATGGGTGTACGAGTAGACCAAGACCTTTGCGCAAAATTTTCCATGTGGTGGATGCATAGAGTCCAACTAGTTGTGAACGTCGACGAATAGACAAATGTGGATCGTTATTATCATTTACAGCAGCGATATCTTCTTCTGTACGTACAGTTCTTTGTCTTGTTGTTGTTGCATCGAGTAGACAAAATGTCCAAAGTCTATCGATACTTCGACAACTGAGCTGCTCTGATGGACGATTATGTGAACGATAAATTTCACGATCTTTTTTTTATGTAATATGGAATTTTTTATTTAATGTTATTCTATTCTCATTCCAGCATAAAAAAAAATCTGTTCGAAGGAAGTGGATAAAAACTCCCAGCCGTATTGATGTTTTCATATCAAGTACAGTACAGTGGTGAAAGAAAACTCCCACCTCAACGGAGTAAATCTTGGAATAGAGAGTCATGAAAAAAAAGTGGTTTTTGGGTATTTTCGTGAGGTTCACAGATTATTTAATGAATGAATCACCCTGTACTCTTTGAAGTCCACGGTGATATGTTCTGAAGAGATCATATAAACATCTTAAATTAACCCTAAAATACAGGGTGTCCACTTAACCCTCATTGTGAATAGTTTCTATAATAATGGATCACCCAGTATGAATTTTCGGTATTTCAGGTTTTTTCGATGTAACAACAACATTTCTAGTGAAATAGTTCATTTTGCGAACGTTCTCGCTCTGGAACTGACAAATTTTATACTTTCAAAATCGGGCATGCATTCAATTCTGGATAACCCTGTATTCGTGACGATTTTCGGTCATATCCCTCTATCTGGTTGCTCCCTGGGGAAGGAATGAAATGTTTCTTGAGAAAAATTGAAGTTCATTCGATTCTGTTCCGAGATACGAGCGTAGTAAAAGTGGGTAATTCTCAACTTCAACGCCCTCAAAAAACTAGTCATAGGATTGAGTTGGGCCATGGACACTTATGATCAGTAGGTCGAGTACTACATTATACCAAAATATTAAAACATTTGACGGAACGCCATTTGCCATAAGGAAAGTGCGGGGTCCTTTTCAAAGTTCAATTTCTTTTGGGTCTATTGTACCTAAGGAAGTATGGTTGTAGGCAATTTTATCTTGTTTGAAAGTGATAGAGAATCCTCTTTCTGAAAATTGCTTCCTCTAGAAGTAAAAAGACGAAAACTGAAAAAAGTCCGGAAATTTCACGCCAAAGCCATTATTCAGACTCCCCAATTATTTTTCAGTTACAGATTTGGCTTCTTTTAACATCCCTCAGTCAATTTTCAGGGTCAGGTCCGGATCTAGGAGGGGGCAAGCGGGGCGCTTGTCCTGGGCGCCAGCTTAAGGGGGCGCCAAAAACAACCAGGGGTTAATTATTTTTTCTCGGAAAAAAGTATTATTAATTATGACCCGACTCTGAAGTGCCATCTTGGCCACTAAAAAAAGGACAAACATCCCATATGTCCAAAACTATACAAAATGAAATTATCGATTTAATGGCCACCAAAGTTCGGAATAACATTACTAATGAGATCAAGGAGGCCAACTATTCCACTATTATGTTCGACTGCACCCCAGATGTATCTCACACAGAACAAATGAACCAGGTTATACGATATTTAAAGAGAACGGAGTCTGGATATGAGATAAAAAGAGAGTTTTATTGACTTCTTATGAGTTGACGGAAAAACTGGAGAATAATATCATAGCGAATTCTAGATAAACTGCAAGCTGGTGATTTAGATGTCGAAAATGTCTTGGGCAATCCTATGACAACGGATCTAATATGGCTGGCATAAAGGAGTCCAATCCAGAATTATACACATCAACGAGCTGGCAGTATTATAGTTTCATGCCTAGCACACTCTCTGAATCTTGTGGGTGTCCATTTGGCTTTATCGTGTTCAGAACCAGTAAATTTATTTGGTATTGTACGAAAACTGTATTCGTTTGTTGTTAGTTCAACCACACGATGGACAATTATGAAAAAGTGCACAAAAACAAATTTGAAAGGAAGTAGCAAAACAAGATGGGCTATACATCAAGCTGTTAATGCCTTGCTCAATAATTTACCGGGAGTTGTGAAGGCTGTGGAAGAAATCAAAGAATCATCACTGATCGCAGAATCCAAGTATGAAGCTGGTTATTTGCTTCATATGGTGTGATGGATTTTAGATTCATACTGAACCTAACAATTTGGGATAATATTCTGCCAGAGATCAATAGGGTCAACGGGGATATAATTATTTCACGTTCAGCATCGTTGATGCAAGGTCTTGTGAAGATCATGCAAGGTCTTGTGAAGATCATGCAAGGTCTTGTGGAGATCATGCAAGGTCTTGTGAAGATCTTGCAAGTAATGTGGGAAAACCCTATTGAAAACTGGATCTCGAAAGCTACACTTCTTTCAGAAGAATAGGTTGTGGATCCAATTCTTAGAATTAAACGTGTTTCCAAGAAGAAAAAGCAGGTCGACAAAATGTGCGAGGATGAGTCAAGAACGCTAGATCTAGTTGGTTTATTCTCGAAGGAAATAAAGGTTGTTTTCGACAGATTATTGTCAGAAATCAGAAAAAACTTAGAAAGCGCAGAAAGTCTGCATACGAATTTCGCATTCCTCAACGGCCATGCCCTCTTAAACATGCAAAAAGAGGATCTGCAGAAAAATGGCACCCTTTTAAGGCAAAAATAATGAAGAGACAATTCTCTGCAATCAATATTCAACTGCATTCAATAATGCAGTTGATTTTTGTTAGGAACTAGCGGTTTTCATAGAGCTGGTTCCCGAAATTAGTGAAAGATGGCTTCATAAGACCTCCTAAAAATTCTTCACAGGCAAGATCTGCAAGAAGATTTTCCTTATGTCAGTAGGTATAACTTTAAGAATATACTGCACATTACCTACCACGTAGTTTCAGCAAATTGAAAATAATGAAAAATTATTTGCGTTCCTCAATGAGTCAGGAACGCTCAATCTTAGCTATAGAAAACAAAAGAGCTTCCGAAACAGATTTCTAGGAGCTGATAAATGCGTTTGCGAAAAGAAAATCACGCCACGTGAAGCTGTGAAGAAAAAAAAAATTCTTTCCTTGTGATATTTTCCTTATTATTAGTATTTGTTTCTATTATTTTTCCGTTATTTTCTATGATTTCATATATTACACAAATGGGGGAACGGTCAGAAAAAGTCGTAGATCCGAGCCTGTTCAGGGTCAGCCTTACATGTGTTATACGACTGTCTAAATGTATGTTATAGATATAGAAAAGTGATTCCTATTCACACACGACTCTCCAGAAAACAATAATTTATGAACAATTGGATATACTTTCATGGAAATCAGATAATTGGGACCGATCACTGAAGGATATTACCGTTCAACCTTCAAACGGACGATAGAAATCAGACACCAAAGTCAAACATACACAATGACAAGAATACTTGTGTGACTAAACGTCTCAGCTACCAGATAGTGACTCAAGATGGTCGAACGTCGTTCCGTGCAACATTGACACATCTGGCGACCCAGGGGGAGCAATAAAGTAAGCGCTACTGGCCCCCCCGATGAGTCGTCGACGTCTTCCTTGGGTAAAACGACTCATTTAGGTAGAGGCTGCGTGAGGCAGGCGCTAAGAACACATTCTGATGCTTAGAGAAGATGCACATGTGTTAACACATGGCGGCAGTGGAAGCACAGAGTTTTCTATAATTACCATAGACTCCATGCAGCCGGATCGGCTCGTCTTGCTGCAGATTTATTTTAAGCAAAGACAAATTAGGATAGAGGGGTGGCCGACCAATGGCGTGCGAGGGTCCATTTTTAGAGCCGAGCTACCTTAGACGGAGGAGAAAGCCTAGATTAAAAGTTAGAGTGACGGGATCAGTTGCGACGAGAATTTCCCAGGAGGAGTCGGGTCTGGAGAGCTTGCCGTCCGTGAAGAAGGAGGGCCCTCGCAAGTTCCGTGCTTCCTTACTTCCCATAGTTTTTCAGTACTTATGGAATGTAAAGAAGTATGGAGCGGACGTTGGCTGTGATTTTCTACAGCAGATTTGAAGGAGGTGAAATAGTGAAATTGAGGAAGTGATGTTCGATTTGTGAAAAACGCGAATCGTGGTTTTTGTTCGAGTGAAATATATTTGTGTCTTTCAGATTTGGATATTGCCAGAAAAGTATAATTCGAGCGCTTTGGACGATTGAGATTGTTCCGTTTCGTTTTGGATGTGGTCCAAGTTGGTAGATGATGTGCGAAGATGAGTGTAACATGAAACTGCCATTGCTCTCGATATGAAACTGAGCAGGCTTCAATATGGATATGGAGTGCAACTTCATATCGTGTTCCAATTATTTCGTGTTTCCAAAAGGAAAATGTATCTTTCAGTGATTCGATTTGATTTTTTGATTCACTTAGATATGTCCACCCTAGGTGGTGGCATTCTCTCGAATTATTTGTAGAGATTAACAAAACATATGAGATGTCTATTATTGTTTTCACAAACTGAGAATTACTGAAATTGTTAAACGATAGATTCGACGTATTTTGTAATTTGAAAATAGGACTATATAAATTTCAGAGAAAAATTCAACCTTTTTCTAACGAGTTATCAATGTTTCAAAATTTCGATTTCGTATCGTTAAAACTTCCAGAAAATGAATACTATGTGTTGAGAGGGCTAACTATACCTCAAGCCTCAAGCGAACGCGAACCCATTTGTCCACGGTAGGATTGACGAATATCGAAATGGAAATTGGATGTAGGCATTTAATGTCGTTCTGTTTCAGAAAAATGAAAACTTAGTCAGCGTCAACATCTTTTTTGAGTACTCGTTTTACGTCAGTATCGAATTTTGAGCCGAAAATGGTCTCAAACTGTAAGACTCAACTTTTCACTGTTGACGACAATTCAATTTTGTCCATCCTCTTGGCCGTGAGCACATTGACTCTAAACTCTAAAGGAACTTGAAATTTCCAGAATAGGTTCGGATCGACTGCCGCGTCCAAGTCCTTTAATGAGCAAAATTCGACTATAGATTCTGTAAATGACCTTTTGATACCTTGTTTTCCTCATAATTTAAAAACTGCGGATTCCATCGGGATGAAATTTTGCATTTAGTTAGAAAATGATGTATAACAGCTACGTGCAAAGTTTTGTGCAGAACCATATAAAATTCCAGCGAATTTTTGGAAAAAAATTCCAACATTTCCGTAAAAAGAAATACTACCGGTATGAAATTCAGTTTGCTTATGTGAAACAACCATACGAACATTTCTGCCAAACGAGGTAAATGGACTAGTAGAGATCTAATTTCCGAAGTAAACCAGTTGGGACGCCACCACAGGAGGATAATGTCCTAAGGACGTTAGACATTATCCCCTATTTTTGATTATTTCTGCCAAATTTCAAGAGGATCTGATGATCGGAACCACCCATCTAGATAAACTAACCTACAACAATGTCTTCTGAATGTTGTGATGATTTCCAAGTTACTGTACAGATTTCTCCTTCCTCAGCTAAAGAGGAAGACAAAACCTGTAAGGAGTCCAGTATTTTCGAATTTTCAGCCATCTTGACTAACCTAGAAGTAGCCAAAATAATCAAAATATTCTGATATATCACAAATTATTTGGTAAGTAATGTGTCGACAGAGAATGGAATTGTTGACAACTCTAAAGTAGGAATTACCCATTTCACAAAGATTTCTTCACGAAATGTTAAGTCAACATTTCTTTCAATTACTTCAGCCATGATCATTCAATGCACGAGGTAGCTATCAGCTTTTTCAGAAGAAGTTACTACCTTTTATCGATGACTATTTCACTCATTCCATTTTCAGTGAGGAAGTTTCCATAGAAGCTATCGTTTCACAGCGACAAAACATGCAAGCCGGCAAAACTTAGCAAGTTAGTTTTCCAGCGATAAAATTTTGCCATTTCTCAAATTCATAGATAGCTTGGAAAATGAATAACATAGAGAAAACAAACAACGTTTAGGTAATCATATTTTCTCGTGAAATAGCCATGTCGAATACCACTTGAGATGAAATTTAAGCAGGTAAAATTTGTCTCTTATAATATTCAAGTTTGTTGCTTTTCGGCAATTTCGCTCATGACATTTTTTCCAAACACCCTCGCCTAACGGCTCGTGATTTTGATACAAATATCATTCGTGAAATTGCCTAGCAACTAAATTTAAAGGTGCATCATATAAAAATTTAATTTTGGTTTCCAAAAACAAACATTAAGTCTTATAGAAAAGTATAAATTTTCCACTGGCAATATCAATATTTCAGGTAAAAGAAATTGTGTAGACTATCTGTTTGCTGCATGAATATGAAGACAAAAAAATAATTATTATTACACCCAGAAATATCTTGACTATGTTTTTCATTACACATATTAATTATATTATATTTTCAATTAATATCCTTCCATAATCCCGCAACCCAATACAACAGAAATTGCATGTTTTGTGTAAGAATTTTAGGTTAAAAATTATTGAATAGCAAGAAAATTAATAAATCTGAAGATTTTGTATGATTAGTAAGAATTAATTTGCATAAAATTCGGAAGGAAATATGGATCTGAACCATTTTGAGAATGTTGATTGAAGGATAGTGTTTTACATTCTCGTTTTTTGTTTGCGGCAGGTTGAGAAAGGATTCCAAATATTTATGTACGACTGAATACGAGATTTCCACCCTCTCAATAACAACAGAAAATATGGATGAAATCGTTTCCTGTTTTTCGTTTTTAATGTTTCACGATACAGCTCAGGGTGAATTTAATTATTTGATTTTATGCTGCTTTGGGAAGCTTGACCACGCATGTAATTTTCAGAACCAATATTGGTAAATACATAACAGCAAACACGTTGTTTGCCTGTTTCAAAGTTCAATAATGTAATAAACTCTAACGTTTAATATCATATCACAGTTTTGATCAGATATTCAAATTTGGATCTCAAGATGAAAAGAACACAAGTACATACTTGATTTTACACCTTCACTTTTATTTCAGGCAACTACTAAGTTTTGTACTTACGATGTATAAATTTCTTTAGCTTCATGGACCTGATAATGATTTGTAAAAATCGAAACATGTCGTCCTAAACAATAAAAAGTGGTTCTTTCAACAGTGTTTAAACTTCTACATTCATTGCTTATGGTAGATTGAAGGTTACCTTGGTTCATAATTTGTAGTAAAGGTATGCATTCGGGGAGAAAGTACAGTGGGCGTTAAAATTATAGATTTGATAGAAGCGGAATTTTTCTTTACAATCACGACGTAAACTTTTTTTGAATTTCTCGAATGATAACTACTTCAGATTCAACCCTATTTCAGGAAGTCCCGAAACACTTTGAGAGGCAATTCGAATACTCTCCTTTATTTCGAATCGGAATACAATAAAGCCTGACGATTCCTATCTACATAAAAACCTATCTGTATAGCGCAATATTTTTCTCAAAAGCCTTCATATATGATCTCGATCGACTCAGTTTTCGAAACTATTTATACGGTCCGATGCTCAGACAGAAAATTGTATCAATTCAACTTTGTATATTCTACAAGGAATTCGGAGAAAGAAACACTTCCGGTCTCTTCACCAGAAAGGCAAAGGACCAGATGTTGGGAATGGTTATGTTCGGAATAGGAACAGTGACGGCTCGTCATTGATAACTCGAGAGGGAAACGAGGGATCTCATTTCGAATTATTCCACTGATCGTTCAGAGGAGACCTATTTTTTACCAGAATCCTGCTGGATTTGTTTTATGCAATTATTTCGACAACATTGAGAATAGAAGGGATTGACTTATGATGGGTATCCTCAATGGTGAAATCAATGAATTATCAATTGTCGATAGTGAAGCAAATCTACTGATGGTAACGGATTACACTCGACATGAAAATGTCGTTCTCTTGTCCTTGTCGAGGCAGTTTCTATGATTAACTCCAGTACCCTAGGCGCAGCATCGAAAACTACACGTAGATTCAGAATTTTTGCAACACCTCATTCTCAAATGGAGGAATTTTGCAATATCAACAATTTCCTTCACATATTTATTGCAACAAATGGATATTCACGATTTATTTTTGGAGATCAGATTTCAGTGCGATAATTTCCCAAAATTACTTGATTTTACGATTTCGACTGCCGACACGAATCGTAGAGTGATAAATGATATTGACCGTGCAAGAATTGTGACACTAATCTGTTTGATACAGCAGCTCAGCTCGCCCATGCAGTGCCTTCCATCGCCGGTGAAATTGTTATGTCCAATGATGGAACAGAATTACGAGGATATATTGAAAAATTTCAATGTCAATGGTATATTGTTCAATGAGTGGTGATGTAAGTCATAACACACGCAGATGAATTTTGCAGCCCGAGCCGTCACGTTTTCCAAATGCAATTTCTGGATATTCAGGCCTAAGAAAATGTAGAAATGGATGGCGAGAACGTTACCTAGATGTCTGGAATAGAGTTCCCCATTGACCCGACTTTTTTATTCATTTCGTAAGCTACATTTTTCCTATTTTATTAGAGTGAGTTATAGGCGTGAGTTATTACCTCACACTATTGGTTTATAGAGACTATTACAGATCAAAATCAGTTGAATAATGGATATATTATTCTATGGGAGTAGATAATAGTATATTATTCGATGAGCACATAATGTGCTCATCGAATAATATACTTTGTCCACGTCTTCCTCGGTAAAAATCGATTTAATCTGCATTTTCAACAACGAAAATAGTTATCAAAAGCGTTGACATAACATTTTCTGTGTTCGCACTGAATAATGCAAAATCTCGATAAACGTCAAAAAGTTCAGTTGACATCGATTCGTTTTCATACTTTCGCTCGGATGAAAATGAAATACAAATGTATACAAACGAGCCAGTGTTTCACCTTCATCACAGATATTTTTGATCGCATGCTTCAGGACTAATTTCTTCGCTAGAAAATACTCTAGCTATCTTCCTTCTGATTTCCTTTCCAAAAGTGAACGCAGTTTTTTAAAATTTCCAATATCCATTTATGTTGAGAGTATCTTAAGCATGGAATAATGGCTCCATAGGGTTGTTTGTTTATAGGTAACTGATGTTTTCGAAAAATAAGCCTATAAAACTGACTCCGAAAATGAGTGGATTTTATTAGCTGCTCTCAGTCCATGAAATTATTACACGCTTTTAGGCTGAGATTCCTTGATTTTTCCGGCAATAGATGTAATGCAGTATTTCTTGCAGCCTGTCTTATTTCTGGTGGAGTACACAACATTTCTTCATGACTCTGTAATGCAGGTATCTTCGAGAAGAATTACAATTTATGGGAGGCACAATGAAAATAGACGTTTCGAATATTTTTCAGCTTGTCAAACTGAATGGGAATCATAGAAGAAAACATTAAGTGGTTATTTTTTCTCTTAATTGTCATCGCTCTGATGGCTTGGTAGTTGGCAGTCACATTGTGGAAAAAAGGCGTCTCGGGTTCGAATCCTGACGGATTAAAAATTTTCAGAAGTGAATGTTTAGCAGTGATTAATGAATCATTATTCACTGCCATTATTCACCGGTGAAAGATGACTATCATTACGTTTCTCAAAGATCATTCGAAATGTAAGGATTATAGGGAAGTCGTGGACAAAATAGTTTATTACTCAACATATTCTCCTCTTAATTGAATACATTTATTACAGCGAACCTGCAACGTCTCTAGACCTTTCAAAAAAAAAGTTTCTTCTTGCTCTGCAAACCAGTCCTCCACAGCTTTTATTACCTCCTCGTTGGAAGAAAATTTACGACCTTTTGAACTATTTTTCAGCTGAGGAAAGAGATGATAGTGAGACGGAGCCAAATCTGGTGAATAAGAGGGGTGTTCTAGTAATTCTAACCCTAAATCACGAATTTTTTGCATGGCAACATGAGATTTGTGTACTGGGGCGTTGTCCTGTGGAAACAAATTACCTTTGGATAGCTTTCCGCGTCTTTTCTCTTCAATTTTTTTCCGCAGAGTAGTCAGTAATGTCGAATAGTAATCTGCAGTTCTTGTTCTACCCTTATCCAAAAAATCAATCATGATTACTCCATGGCAATCCCAAAAAACTGAAGCAAGAACTTTTCCAGCCGATTTTTGGACACGAAAATTCTTAGGTCTTGGAGAACCAGAGTGTTGCCATTCCATCGATTGTTGCTTTGTTCCTGGATCGTAGAAATGTACCCAAGTCTCATCCACAGTAACAATTCGGTGAAGTCTACATCGTTTTCAAATCGAGCACGATGCTTCTACCCTTGCACGCTTTTGGTCAACATTCGAACATTTGGGGATCCATTTTGCAGAAATTTTTCTCATGACCAAATTGACGTGAACAATATGATGAACGCGTCCGTATGAAATCTTCAGTGCTTCAGATATCCGTTTTAGCCCAATTCGACGGTCTGATAAAATCATGTCATGAACTGCATCGATATTTTCGGGGACTGACACAGAAACTGGCCTTCCCGATCGGTCATCATCTTCAATGGAAAATTTACTTCTTTTGAAGCTTGCACTCCAATTTTTCACGGTCTCATACGAATGACATTGATCACCAAGGGTATTGCATATCTTCGTACTTCTGCTTACCTCTTTAACCCTTTTGAATGGTACTTGATCATGGCTCGATACTCCAATTTTTCGATTTTTACAATTTCGGTGGACATTTTTTTTTAAATTTATTGCGTAACTCTGGTTTACTTATTTGACGTCGAACTCAACACTGACACTTCTAATAAGTTATTGTTCGTTGATATGGTATCGCAATATTTTGTTTACGCATGGAACTGGTCTAGACTAGGCTAACTAGATATCAATACATCCTCGAAATCCATGTTCAGGGAACAATGAGTGTTGATGGATACCCCAGGGAGATTATACATCCTCACTTGAGATTATGGGGAGTGACTGTTGGTGACCCTCCGTTTTTATGGACGATAATGCCCGACCTTATGGAGGAATTTGTCCTGAAGTTTACAGGACCTTGTTCAAACCTCTCAGGAGGAATAGCTTTATAACCCTTATAAGCATACTAATGTGTTGACCAGTATGGTTAGGTATCTCCTAACCTGCATAGACGATAGAGGGGGAAATACTCCTTAGTAGGAAAAATTTCAATTGTTATTTCTCCAACAAAATAATCAATTTGTAAATTCATGTTTTTCTCAAGAATATTTTCTAAAAGAAAGTGGGTGAAAAAGTTCGCACAAAAACTGTAGGTGTGCATTTTTACTTGGAATTTGGAATTAATCAGTTGAGTAGTATATTAAACACATCGTCAAAAGTCTTGCCCCCCCCCCTATCAACTCTCAACTTGTTGAATGTAAGATGACAATGTTTTGTGTGTGGAACCTTCACTATTTTTTCACTTAAATGAAAACAATGAAACAACAGAAACTATTTCTTCTTCGGGAGAATAGAGTTGTATTCGAAGTTAATCAGCTATCAGCGAATAACAAAAGTTGAATTATTGAGAATATTCCATGGAAAATGCCAACCAGTTTCTCAGTTTGACCGGGCAAGAATAGTAGCCCTGAAGCTTTGTCGAATCACGAGATTGCACAACGGAGCCAAGACTTTTCTCGATGTGTGTACTCCATTTTTGATGAAGTTTAGCGGTTTATTCTCATTTCTCAAAACATATGCGATAAAATTTCGTTTTCGCAAAAAATTATTGGAGCTGAGATATAAATATTGTTATCATACGATGAAGAAATTATTCTTTCTGGGTGCAACATTTCTAATTTATCATTCGTGAAAGGAATGGCACCTGCTGAAAAATTGAAAAGTGAGTATTGATCGCAGTCTATTGTGATGTCAAATTAACGAACATGGCCCCAGCAAAAGCCGCACATCTCCAGTTCGAATGATCAATGAATCGCCGCTAAATTTAATTCCCGATACATAACTTTTCGACTTCTCGCTGGCGATATTTCTAAAATTGAACCGGCAGCATGGCAACCGCGCATGCTCTTCTATTTTCAATGGACGTTAAGTACGTGGAATCGCTCCTAGAAACGTGGCAGCGGGCGGCGGGGGGCGGTGCGACGAAAATAGCCATTGCATCCGATGGGACAATAATAGAGTAGGTATGTAAGGTGATACCCGTACATTTCTTCGAGCTATTGCACGCAGGATTTTTCTTTTAACGGAAATACTCGGAGGCGTTGAACCCGAACGCTGTCCGCGCTGCTTTTCCTGTTGACCACAACAGCGATACCCTTTTCGGGTCCATTTGCGGAATCTGCACCGACTGAATAGTGAATACCTTATTTTCCAGTCAATTCTATATGAGCTGATGCATGTCTAGAGGTTAGGTTAGGTGAGAAATTTTATTTAGGAAGGAAAATCTACGGAGGTGAATCATCAGAGGAGGAAAAGGGAGCAAGTTACCCCTGAAATCCATATGCCTTCAGTTCACGTCCATCCACTTCCAAATACATCCTACTATTCTACTTATAATCTACATCTACATATAAAATCTACGCCCTACGACTATCATCAAATGCGACAGGCCAGGAAAAGTCAGAGGCAGAGCCGTTTCACATGCGACTGATGGTCAATCCTTTCACATGCATGCGTATCATCAGTCGACCGATGAAACAAGCTCGAGCATCGGTTCGGCCCGCTGCGTCTGAGTAGCGTCGACTCGAGTCGGGGCAAAAGGCACAATGGAGGTTTTGACATACATGCGCACTATCGATCCTGATGCGATTGCGGTGTTGCGCATGTTGTTGAATATTCTGAGGATTTTTTATGTATTTATGAAAGGATTGTATTTGTATACCAATAATACTGGATAATAGTCAATTCGTAGGGAAAAGTTGATTTTGAAACTGAAATGCTTGTTAGTGTAATAGAAAAAAAGCGGAAATCTGGGATAGATCCTCAGAAAATGATGAAAATTTGAATATTGGGAAGATGCGGTTCAGATCTCCAGTGGACCATAATCCGAGCTTTCGCAGAATAATAGGAATATTCACATTTTTAATTACATATTATTTCACTCCTTCATTGTTCACAAATATTGAAAGTTACAATGTCATGACAAAATTCCTCATATACCGAACATAGGTCAAGTTTTGTTTATGTACTGATATCTATTAC
The DNA here is from genome assembly GCA_951802165.1 of Adalia decempunctata. NCBI lineage: Eukaryota > Metazoa > Arthropoda > Insecta > Coleoptera > Coccinellidae > Adalia > Adalia decempunctata. Next base: position 21,071,520 of record OX637696.1, on the reverse strand, counting down.
AATTTTTCCAATCCATTCACTCTGCAGCAACACGATTCAAATCAACCACTAGATTATTCTGGTTTAGCAAATATTCATATTGAACTTTGGAAAGGAACATGCTCTTTAATCAACCACGATATTTTTCGTTATCGGACCAGAATTTACAGGTTGTATGCTCCTATAATTGATCTTCCGGAAATGTATCAATACAAGATGAAAATAATAGAAGGCTAGTATACAGTATTCACACGATGGTAATCGCATGTGATAATTGAGGACATTTTCATGTTCAGAGTGCCTTACTTTGAAAAAATACCATTTAATTTTGAAGTTATAATTATATATTTATTGCTATGATGAAAGCACAGAAAATTTCTAGTTACTTTTTTGTAACTAGAAATAAAACTGCGACTGGACTTCCAAGGCTTGCTTTGATGTCAATAATTTTTGGATGGACTATATTCATATTATCACGTGAACATATTTTTGATTAATGACACTGCATACAAAAAATAGCCACTATCACGGGAATAACTGGCTCTTTTGCTCTTAGCTGTATGAATGTAAATTTTAGAGGATCATTCCAGAACCACAGCGTTGGATAATAATTCTTCCTCAGTGATTTATTCACACAGCGTCCTTCCTAAGTCGAGAACAATGGAAACCGCCCTTTCGTTAGTTATCTATGCAAATGTCATTCGGGCAGTTAATTCGATTTTTGAACAGGTCCATAACATCTACCGTTACAAGAAGGTTAATGTTACGTTGGCTTGAAGTGATTACAGACAGTGGAAGTACAAAAAAGTATGTATTTATGATGGCACTTGGTATTGTATGTATACTAACTGACAAAGAAACTGCAACACCCAGAAGTAGCTGTCTGAATTTAAATTTTTTTGGTAGATAGTATAGCAAGGATTAAATGATTAAAATTTGGAGAAAAAAAAAAGAATGGTTACATATATTGAGTACAGTGGTTAAAGAAAATTCCCACCTCAACGGAGTTAATCTTGGAATAGACGGTGATGAAAAAAAGGTGGTTTTTGGGTAGTTTCGTGAGGTTCACAGTTTATTTCATGACTGAATCACCCTGTATGCTTTGAAGTCCATGATGATATGTTCTGAAAAAATCAAACAAACACCTTAAATCAACCCAAAAATACAGGGTTTCCACTTAACCTTTATTGTGAATAGTTTCTATAACAATGGATCAGCCAGTATGAATTCTGGGTATTTCAGGTTTTTTCGATGTAACAACAACAATTCCAGTGAAATAGTTCATTTCGCGAACGTTCTCGCTCTGGAACTGACATATTTTATACTTTCAAAATTGGGCATGCAATCAATTATGGATAACCCTGTATTCGTAACGATTTTCGGTCATATTCTTCTATATGGTTGCTCCCTGGGGATGGAATGAAATGTTTCGCGAGAAAAAATTAAGTTCATTCCATTCGATTCTGTTTCGAGATACGCGCTTAGTAAAAGTGGGTAATTCTCAACTTCAACGCCCTGTATCTCAAAAAGTAGTCATTGGATTGAGTAAGGGCCATGGACATTTTTGGTCAGTAGGTCGAGTACTACATTATACCAAAATATTAGAACATTTGACGGAACGCCATTCGCCATAAGAAAAGTGCGGGGATCTTTAATCATTGATTGAGGGAACTTTGAATTAGAAACAATTTGTATAGTTACGACGGGATCGGAAAACTCCATAAAAGATAAATAAATTGTTTATCTTAGATTTCCATATGTCCCCATCTGTACTGGGACATCATAAGAGGGAATTCCGAGAAATCTAAGGGTTACCACACGGATACACATTTGATTGATAATGCCGAACGGAGTGGAAACAGCAACACTAGAACAAATCTTAGAAGAGATACAGGGTACCAAAAAGGAGGTGAGGGAAATCAAAAACTGTATTTCTGCCGCCGAAGCGAGGCTACTACTAGAAATTCAGACACTGAAGGAAAGAAACGAAACTCTTGAAAGGGAGAACAAAAACTTAGCAGACAGACAAGAAAAAACAGAACGTTGGTATAATAAGAACAATTTGGTGATATTTGGATTGAAATCGTCGAATCTGACGGCAGAATATCTTTGCCAAGAAATAAAAAGATTATTAGATGTTCAGATTGAAATATCGGAAATAAATGATTATTACTCATTGGGCAAGCAGGAGGGTAGTCCAATCAAGGTGGAGCTAGTTTCGTACCAAACTAAGAAGTTTATTTTCCGGAATACCAACAAACTGAAGGGTACGAATATATCATTCGCCAACGACTTAACCTTGCAACAACGTCAGGAATTCCGGAGGTTAAGACCATTTCTATTGGAGGCCCGAGCGAATTCCGCAGAAAAATCTTATATAAAAGGGAACAGGCTGGTGGTGGGGGAGAAAATATATACCTTGAAAGATTTAGAGACCTCAGACGAAGAAGAAAAGAAGACGAACAGCGCACCAAGTACTCCAGCAACTGCAGGTCATAATATTGAGTTAGGGGAAAGAAATCGGAACGCTGTGATATCGGATTCTCGTCCAGGAACATCAGGCACGCAGAAGAAGGCCCAAGACAGTAGAGTATACACTCCACACTTGACAACACACAGGAAAGTACTCCACAATAAGAAAAAATCACCAGTGAAGGGATCTGAAAAAGGTATGAAGCTCCGTCATAAATCTGCGACAGACAGGAAAAATTAAGTATGTATGAAAGGCTCATCTACTCATATTATGTTTGCTTTTGAAAATATACTGGTAACAAAAAAATTTTTGACAAAAATTAAAAAAAAAAATATTGAAAAACAAACAAACAAAAAATTCTTGATTCAATATGGATAATTTTATAAGGTACTATGAAAATGAGGATTATAATACTGTTGTCATTGGTGATATCAAAGAACTAAATATCAGAGAAACTGATGGCGAATTTAAACTTCTTCAGATGAATATACGTAGTATTCAAATGAACTTTAGTGAGTTTGAATTATTTCTGGAGAACGCATCAATCGCATTCGATATATTGGTTTTAACTGAGACTTTTCAAATAGAGGATATTGGTTTGTTTGGGATAAGGGGTTATGAGCAGGTTTATAACGAGGGAAAGTACAACAGAAATGACGGAACAATGGTGTATATAAGGGAGGGCATTGACTTCGATCACTCTGTGGTAAAACTAGGGGAAGTCACAGCAATAGAAATAAATATACAATATGAAAATGAAAAACTCAAAGTAACTGCTATTTACAAGTCACCACAATATTCTATTGAGGAATTCAACAAAGAATTGTCACATTATTTAGAGGAGGGAAAACATCCAGTTAAACATATTATCACGGGAGACATAAACATAAATTTATTGTCAACTGAATACTGCGTGGAGGAATATAAAAATATTATGTGTTCTTTCGGATTCACATCACTTATAAATAAATGTACACGTCCAGATAGTCAAACATGTCTTGATCATTTTTTTGTGAGAGGTATTCATCCAGATAATTCGAATATAAATGGCATAATCTTACAGAATATTATCACTGATCATTATCCTATCATACTACATGCCGATATCAAAATCAAAAAATATAATCTTGCAAAAAAACGAACAAAAAAATATGTAAATTATAGTAAATTGAAAAATCTATTCAGAAATGAAAACTGGGAACAAGTATATAATAATGAAGACATTAATTCGGCAACTGAAAATTTCATCGACATATTGAGACAATATATAGGAAGTAGTACAACCACAATACGAATACAAGGAAAATCACAGGCAAGAAAAGAGTGGATGACACCAAAAATACTGGGCGATATAAATAAGAAACAGAATATGTATAAAAGAATCAGAAAAGAACCAGAAAATAAAGAATTAAAAAGTGAATATTCTAAATTTAAAAACCATTTGCGTATTCTGATAAATGATACTAAAAGACAATATTTACAAAAATCCATCATAAAAAACCAAGGCGAAAGTAGAGGCTTATGGCAATATTTGAAATACATGACCAATACTAACAGAAAAGAAACGCATATTAAATTCATCAAAGGGCAGGATGATAGAAAAATTGAGAGTGATCAGGCAATGTGTGATGCTTTCAGTAAGTACTTCAGTAAATTGGGAGAAAATTATGCCAATAAAATAAAATTTCCAAAAGATTTCACAGATCATCATTACGTTCATGATAAATCTTTCTTCTTGTATCCAACTGACTCAACTGAAATAGAGGACATTATAAGCAGTCTTAAATCAAAGAAATCAGCGGGATGTGACGAAATACGCTCCGAAACATTGAAGGAAGTGAAACAAGAGATATCACAACCTCTCTCTCACTTGGTTAATGGTTGTTTTGAGAGGGCTTGTTTTCCGGAGATCCTAAAAGTAGGCATAGTGAAACCACTGTTCAAGAGCGGTGACAAAGCTGAGATGAGTAATTATAGACCTATTACTCTAGTGTCAAACATTGCCAAAATATTTGAGAAAATAATAAAAGCACGTATGATTGCTTTTATCGATAAGCATAAAATTTTATCAAGTAATCAGTTTGGATTTCGGGGGGGAATTTCTACGGAAGATGCAATTAGAAAAGTAACAGGAACTATATACGGCAATATCGATAAAAATACTCCATCTTTAGCAATTGTGATAGATTTAGCTAAGGCATTCGACACCGTTAATCATCCAAGGTTACTGGAAAAACTAAAGAATTACGGATTCCGCGGGAAAATATACGACCTCATTAGTAGCTATCTCTCTAACAGGGTTCAAATCGTATCAATGAATGGGAAATACAGTGAAAAGGAGATACTGTCTTATGGAGTTCCTCAGGGCACTGTACTCGGACCCATTTTATTTATCATGTACATGAATAGTATATTTGAACTGAAGAGCAAGGGCGAGATTATAAGCTTCGCAGATGATACTATCGTAATATATGAGGCAGAAACTTGGAAAAGGCTCAGAGTGAAAGCGACAGAAGATTTCGTCACATTAAAACAGTGGTTTCAACTGAATATACTCACCTTGAATCCTAAGAAAACTAGATACCTGACTTTTGCCTCAAACAGGATGGGACTACCAAGATTTGGAGATCTGCAAATTGATGGAGAACTACAGATTCAGCAGACGCACTACACTAAATACCTCGGGATTTTAATCGACGAACATCTAAAGTGGGATGAGCATGTGTTCTACATCACTAAAAAGTTGAGAGGTATTTTATATAGATTCAGGTATATACGGCAGAGCATAAAATCTATAAAACATCTCCATATGCTATATGACGCACTAGTACAACCTCAGCTGTCCTATGGTGTTATTGGATGGGGAGGCATTTTCGACTGCCATAAGAGGTGCTTAGATGTTCTGCAGAAACGTATTCTGAAAGTGATGTATGGAAAGAAAGTAACATTTTCTAGCGAGCATATCTATGAAATGTCTAAAGTACTAGATATAAGACAATTATATGCACAAAAAATAATCATCAATATTTACCAACAAAAAATAAAGTTAACACTGAAAGAACATAGCTATTCCACAAGAGCAAAACGGAATAATTTCGAAAGACCGAGAGCAGAGAAAAGAATTGGTCAAAGATATTTCACGTATATAGCGTCAAGACTGTACCCCCTTGTACCTCAAACAATAAGAGAAGTAAAAAACAAAAACAAATTCAAAATTCAATTAAAAACATGGCTTCTAACAGAGGACCGCACCTTGATCCATAGGATAGTTAATTCTACCTGATGGTGAAGATAGGAATGACATAAATCGTGAAAATTTGTTTCCAAAAAAAAAAACACAAATTGAAAAACATGCAATAAAGGAAAATTATTCTACCTATGAAAAAAAAAATAACCGATATAGACCAATATTACCGATATAGACCAATATTACCGATATAGACCAATATTGCCGATATATACCAATATTACCTACCGATATAGACTGATGCCAGGTATGAAGACAAGGGCCACCGATCAAGACGAGGACACCGACTAAGAAAAAACACCCAAGTTTGTCATTCCCGTTGTTCGTTGCTATTCAATTAGAATTTAAATGTTTAGAATTCACATTTTGTTTGTTTTGCCGTTAGAATCAAATTTTTAATTTATCAGCTGTACACAGTTATCATCTTTGATTAACTCACAGTTTTTTTTTCTGAGTTTATCAACCCTGTATTTACATCACTGAATAAACTCATTATTATTATTATTATTATTCCTCATCGGTCTCCCGTTCTCAGCCCGAGCTGGTTATTCTTCTATGAACCAGTGAAAAAACAATTCAGTTCCTCCCACCAGTTCATAAATTTCCGCACGATGTAACAGGTTTGCAAATCCACAGCCTGCTGTGCACATCCCGCGATATTCCGGGATAATTCGATCCCTTGAAGATTTCTCTTCTCCATCCAGGAAGTGGTTTGTCCTCGCAATTGTTCACGTAATGAAAAGCTCGCATCACTTCAATATTCATTTCGCGGCTACACTGGATACGTGCGTTGCGAGCTCCCCTGCGGGCAGTCCTCCTCACGGTGGTCGAGCCAGCAGGTGGAGTGGCATCTCGATCTCCTGCCATGATATCGGTTTCCACCTCTCGTTCATGGATTTGCCACCATTTGCCCTTGGTGGCCCAGGTAACTCGGGCCGTGGGGACGTCACCCCCCATGTGGCGTGGCAGAAACCAAACCACACCCGTGCGGTTTTATTATTATTATTATTATTATATATTCAAATTGGGACAAAATAACTACTGCTATATTAGAAGAGGTAAAGGAGAGAAAAATAGAATTGATTCCTTCAAAAGGTGAGATGATCCTTCTATGTGAATGAACATCACTCACTGTTTCATTGTTTCAGACAAAAGTACACAGGCATTTCTGACACTTCCCTTTTTATTCTCCCCAGTAACTTTGAGAAAAAGCACTAAGGATCTCACAAAAAACTGGAGACCCACTAGAGTTGAAGTCCAAAACAGTTTTTTCTTTCAAGTCAAAGTAAGTATTCATTCTATGTCGACTTGTTAGCAAAAATAAGTAAACAGAAATATATCATGTTTTGCTATTCCATATTTTCGCCCCAAAACCTTTTTAACTTCCATATTTTTTTCAGACTATTGATGAAATTGATGATATTCGTGAAAGAAGAAAGTTAATCTTGGAAAGATTTGGTTTACCATTGCAACCATTCGCTACATATTTAGAAGAAGAAAATATGTATGTAATTTCAATCAATGGAAATCATTTCAAGTTGGAATCTTGTGTAAGAGCAATTGAACTTCTCTTCAAAGCCATCCATGCCCTGAACTTGGAATATGCTGCTGAGTCCAAGCACATATGGCAATTCATAGAAGAAATGCTATTTCTAATGCCAGTTATAGGTAGGAACAGCAGTACTTCTGCTGTAATTGGAGACACAAAATTCCACCTTAATAAGTAAGTTGATGTTTATTATTATTATTATTATTAATTTACTCCTTGCTATAGTATCTATGTTTTAATAAGTGATTACAAGTGTCCTCGTATATAATCATTGAATTGGTTAAGGAGAGAATTGGGGTGTTTTCTGAAGTAAAACTGAAATCCTGATTCAGATAGTGAAGATTTCAGGCAAAATATCAAGTTTTCCTTAAGCTCTACTGAAATATACAAAATTCAGAATCCCATTCGAAATATAATTTCGTTCTATAAATATTGATGAGCATTATTTTAGCTAAATATACCGACATCCTTGAATGGTATCTACATTGAAAAGTGTCCCAGAAATGTTTTCATAGAAACGCAGAATTTTCCACAGGAAAAAAGTTTAAGCCACTTTTCAAAAAGATGCACATTTACAAAACACCCTCTGACACTGAAACAATGAGACACCTACATCAGTTTTTGTTTATCTAATTTTAAATACAAATCTACATTCAAATGCGTCTAATTTGGTTCACTTTCTACTCTTGCTTGAAATTTTCCATGGCCCCCTGGATTCGCTAGTGAATTTCAGTGTTATCGATTTGAGATTCACTGCGCTTTTGATATACCAGCATATAAAACTAGATGAATTTATTTTTGCACATATCCAGAATTTCAAATTTTCAATACAATCAATTAACAGAACCCGAATATCAAACTAAAACATTCAAATTTCCATGATTCGTTTCCAGTTTTCATCGGATATATATATGCGGATAAAAATAATACGCGATGATCAGCTGAATATAAACACCCAATCATGCGAATTTGCATACCGATCCATTATGATTTAAACTAATTTCGCGTGCGGAATCACAGCGGATTTCAGAATTGATAGGATTCCCAAATTGATATGAATGCTCAAAACCGCCGAGAACATTCCATGTTTATATGTCGGAAAAATATGATGAGCACGCGTACCATTTCGATGGTTTGGGATAATATGAGAGCGGTCATATTACCGAATTCCAGAAACCAAATATATAATATTGTTTGAAGGCCTTTTTTATGGCGGAGTATATTGTTTACTGGATCTTTTTTTTGGGTTAATCACCTTCCACAACTTGAATCAACAAATATACCGCGTGTTTTTAAATTGGAGGTACGAACGAAGAGGAGATTCCTTGAATGATTTCGATTTTTCCGAGAGAATCGTTCAAAATGGTTTTCTATATAGCTTAAACGACAAACCTACAAGGAACCATAAAGTTTAGTATAGGAACAACGCTTCTTTTCACAATTTACCAAAAAAAAGTTTAGGAACAAATCAGGGGATAGCAATTCAGAAAAAATATCACCCTGTAGATGTGTATTCGAAATTGGCACGTCACATGTAAAACTCTACATTGTAATATATATGCCCAGTTTCGGTCGAATATCTTGTGAAATGCAGATACTATGGGAAAAACTTGACAAAATCAAAATGTATACACCCTGTATCTCGAAAACGAAACGTCTGTCAACAGCTTTCAGAGACCCTGCATCTGTAGTTGCAGAAATATTACGATTTTTTTTTTCATGATTAGGATTTTTATTCGATAATTTCTCTTTCGGATCAGAAAAATCCAAATGTTTAAAAGAATCTTTCCATTATAAGTGCCTTAACAACAAAAAAGAAGGAAAATTGGGAGAAAAATTGAAGAATTTTTCTTCCAAGTGCCCCAAAACTACAGATTCCAGAAACCGTAAGCACACCGTGTATTCCTTTCTGAATACAACTATCAAAACTCGAACCCGCCGCATTCACCAATTTGTTACCACATATCTAGACCTCCAATATTTAGAGAATAATGAAACGCAAACAGTATCTAATACAATATAGATTTCTGTTGCGCTTATTATAACAATGCTAATATTTATGTCTGGTTCTATGTTACCATCTCAGAAATCGTTTCTGAGACATAAAATCAGAAAGAAATACGAGTCTGTATACCACTTGCAATTCTGAAGTTCAAATTCATCAATGTCCATATTTGACTTGGACATATTTTTTGAGAGTGAATCTTTCCAAATTCAACTCAGATAAAATCAAGAAACCATTTTCGAAAAAAAATTGCTAAAGCACATCCAAGATAGCATTTTCTGGTAGGAATGAAAACACTCCAATTGATTTTTTAAATTCATATTTCTTTGACTGAAATCAGTGAATACATCGAGATATACACCATTCACTTTCATAATGTACAACGTATTTATCGAAATGTTAATTTACGAGGATGTATTCATATCTAGTTAGCCTAAAACAGTTTCATGCATAAACAAAATATTGCGATACCATATCAACGAACAATAACTTATAAGTGTCCGTGTAGAGTTCGACGTCAAAAAAGTAAATCAGAGTTACTCAAAAAATTAAAAAAAAAAGGTGTCCACCGAAATTGTAAGAAACGAAAAATTGGAGTATCGATCGATCATCAAGTACCTGTATTTAAAAGGGTTAAGAGGTAAGCAGATTTACGAAGATATGCTTAATACCCTTGGTGGTCAATGTCCTTCGTATGCGACCGTGAAAAATTGGACTGCAAGTTTCAAAAGAGGTAAATTTTCCATTGAAGATGATGACCGATCGGGAAGGCCAGTTTCTGTGTCAGTCCCCGAAAATATCGATGAGGTTCATGACATGATTTTATCATACCGTCGAATTGGGCTAAAACGGATATCTGAAGCACTGAAGATTTCATACGAACGCGTTCATCATATAGTTCACGTCGATTTGGACATGAGAAATTTTTCTGCAAAATGGATCCCCAAATGTTTGAATGTTGACCAAAAGCGTGCAAGGCTAGAAGCTTCGCGTTCGATCTGTGCTCGATTTGAAAACGATGTATTCTTCTTGAACCGAATTGTTGCTATGGATATGAGACTTGGGTACATTTCTACGATCCAGAAACAAAGCAACAATCGATGGAATGGCGACACTCTGGTTCTCCAAGAACTAAGAAGTTTCGTGTCCAAAAATCTCCTGGAAAAGTTCTTGCTTCAATTTTTTGGGATTGCCGTGGAGTAATCATGATTTATTTTTTGGATAATGGTAGTACAATAACTGGAGATTACTATTCGACATGACTGACCACTCTACGGGAAAAAAATTAAACAGAAAAGACGCGGAAAGCTATCCATAGGGATTTTGTTTTTACAGGACAACGCCCCAGTACACAAATCTCATGTTGCCAAGCAAAAAATTTGTGATTTAGGGTTAGAATTACTAGAACGCCACCGTTATTCACCAGATTTGGCTCCGTCCGACTTTCTTCCCTTTCCTCAACTTAAAGAAGTTCGAAAGGTCCTAGATTTTCTTCCGATGAGGAGGTAATAAAAGCTGTGGAGGACTGGTTTGGAGAGCAAAAAGAAACATTTTTTTGAAGGTCTAGAGACGTTGCAGGTTCGCTGTAATAAATGTATTCAATTAAGAGGAGAATATGTTGAGTAATGAAATATTTTGACATTGAAATTTCGTTTGGTTCTATATTAGGCTAAAAATTTTCCAATATATCCTCGTACTGAAGGAAAATAATGAATTTGATAAAATATTATGTGAATTCAATAATTCCAAAGACCTGGCGAATGTTGAAGAAACTTTTTTCCCTGTCAATACTGCAAATATTTCACGTATATAAACATGATTCAGTTTTGCTATTTTCTTGTACGGAAATCAAGAATCGAGTGTTGAATTTTCACTGAAAAATAATGGACAGAATAGTCCGTTACTTTGTGATAGTTCATTCGAAAAAAGAATAAAAGTACTCGGATAACCCGACAGAAAAACTTCTAAACGAACAGACGGACCTCTGGAATTACCCACTTTTTAAAATTGTTAAGAAATAAGCCTAAATAAGAAATTTAAATACTTTTTTGCGGAACTTGGAATAATCCAGTTTGAAAATGTAGTAGTACCACGAAACCTGTATCACAGTAAAGCTAAAAAATACTAACTCCATTTGGAAAATCAAAAAAGAGTAAATAGAAATTAGCATAGACAATGTCTCTGAGAATTATTTGACATTTTACTAGTAATAACCTGCGTCAGTTTTAAATAATAAAATCATGATAAACCGCAATCATGGAGAACCGGGATACTTTATGAAAGTGAATGGATTATACTCTCCAATTCCAGTAAAATTTAGTGCGTGCATGTCTTCGAGAGAGGGAAGTAAGCGAGGGGCAAAGGCTATCTGATAGAAAAAAAAGACCAATTCTATAAATCCCTTAACAAGATGAAAATGAGATAATTGAGATAAACGGCTATATCTTGGGGACAACAATCAATCAACAAATGTTGATTGAGAAATGAACACCATGAATAGATTGAAATTCTTCAAGACAATTCAAATGATAACCATTTCGAGAACATGGAAAGAGAGTGTTCTTTTATAGATTTTCAACACCTTGTATCTCATAAACGCTGTAAAATTTTGATGAAATAGAAAGTTTCACATTTGGTGCTGCTGTGAACCTTCAATTAATAAATGAACAATGCATCCATAAAGTCTCCTCATTCAGAATTGTATCCGGTAGCTCTGAGCTCCCAGTTATTATCCTAAAGAGTTCTGCTGTATGATCCACCAATATTTCGTCCACCGTAGATATTAAAAATCACCAGAGAAAGAAATCAAGTGGAGTTAAACCTGCTTATAAAGGTGGCCATTCTGTTAGCCCTTTTCTACTTTCGGAAACATTTCGTTGAATTTATTACTTCTCGAGAATAATGAGATGGAGCGCCATCTTTTTGAAAGATGATATCCTGTAGGGAGAACTAGTTTCCGAAAAAATTATCACAGTTTCTGTGAAATCCCTGATGGATATCTCCATAAATTCTTTTGAATTTTGAGGTTGCAAATTTGTACCTAGTGTACCAACATCGAAAAGAAGTGTCAGACGTACCTACTTTATTCAAGTCAGAGGTTCAGTCTATATTCTATTCAGCAACGTCAGCCAAGGAAATTACATTTTTTTTATTTCTCGTATACGACCGCACGGGAACAGCCCGTGACATTCCATTTCGAGGGAAACAAGTAGAAAATTTATAAAATTAATTATCTCTTTTGCACCGATGTCGGAGCGTGGAAATAAAGTGAAAAATAAGGAACCCGCTGTCAGGAAATAGAAAAAGAAAGGAGAGAAAGGCATAACCGCCAGGGCGACGGCTCGTAATTTTTCAATAGCAGTATTTCCCCCGAGTGACAGTCGATATTTCACGCGGTCGGTCCCTTTTTTATTATAAATCCTTCACAAATAGATGAAATATGACCGCCGCATTTTTCAAAACTGTCAATTATTTCGATCGTGGCGCAGTCTCTTCTTACGCGTTTCAATCCCCACGCGCGCCTCTTGTGACAACATGTTTTTGGTGCGAAGGCTGTTTGTTGTGATTTACAAGTTGACCCTGGTGGATTTCAGAACACGATGAAGAAGATTCCTCATGAATGAAAGAACAAACCAATCAACTTCCGAAACATTTGAAACCATTTAGACCGTGACTGTAAGCGAGAAGAAGATTCGGAACTCAGTGGATAACACACTTCCTGCGACTCTGTGGTCCTGTACCTTCAGGAATGGAAACACAACCCGAGCCGCACGAGATCGCACTTATAGTTTGGCAAGTGGGTCACATTCCACTGCCATAGATAACCTATAGATAGGAAACTCTCGGGTAAAATTTGTGACAAGTATCAGCGCCATCTATTATTCTTCTTGAAACTATTCGCGATTATAATGAATAATGTATGGTGGCGCCATCTGCACATCGGAATGCATATGAGAATAGTTGATTCCAAAGACGGAACATAATAATTTTAGACTTTTTCCATTGAATTTGTCGAGAACATTTCAATTTTGAATTTGAATGGAATATCCAAGTTCCAACTTGAAATGTTTTCTCCAAATCTAATGGAAAATTAGTTAGTAAAAAGTAATGAATAACAATTTGTAGTTTTTAGAAAATAATTTAATAACAATAGAAAAAATGCCAATTGTACAATCATATTTGATCAATGTGACTATAATACGTTTCCTTTTTCTGTAAATCATCATATTTTGTAAACATTATTATCTGTAATACATAGGACATAAAACATCGTACCATGTGGCCAAGTGGCCGAGACAATGTAAATTCAAATAGTAAAATATGCATAATACTTATTTTGGACAGATATCTATATCCTCTACCTCTACCTTGTTTATACAATGAAAGGGCAAAAATTTTGTCGTCAAGAGAAAACCTTCGACCCCTCTTTTTCAATTTTTGGTTGACTTGCTGCGAGATGAAAAATTGTATTGTTGTTTTGTTCACATTGTTCAGGTTCTGCACCATGTTGGAACTCCTCAAGGCTCCCAATATCTCCTTCAAGGCTCTGTTTCTGTTCTGCAATCTATTAACTTTCTGCTTCATAGTCCTAAGTTGCCTGAACAGAAACACCTCCTTGCTGCATGTCCTCTCCATGCAAGCTGAAATAATTTGAATGAGGAAAAATGTTTTAACTTCATCAAGAACTATACCTTTCCTGGAAGGCGTCCTTGAACTTGATGGTCTTTGAATCTGTATTCCTGAAGTTGATGGTTCTCCAGAAGTTCCTTGAATAAACGGTATATATTCTGAAAAATAATGCCAATCATTAAACTTTGAAAAACAATTACTGAAAACTATATACCTTCTTCAATATCTTCCCTTTGGGAACTTCCATCAGCATCAGGAAATTGACCATCCAATGGTTGAGATTCTGAAAAATAATGCCAATCATTAAACTTTGAAAAACAATTACTGAAAACTATATACCTTCTTCAATATCTTCCCTTTGGGAACTTCCATCAGCATCAGGAAATTGACCATCCAATGGTTGAGATTCTGTAAAATAATGCAAACAGTTATACATGGAACGAAGAATTAGTAATCACTCTGTACCTTCTGGAATATCCTCGGGAATATCTATCTCTTCCAAAGGTAATCCTGAAGAAATCTCTCTTCTCCTCCCGTATACCTTCTCTGGTAAAAGTACCCTCAAGGCTTCAGGAGAATCTTCTAATAGGGAACAGGTAGTTTGCCATTCACTGGAAGATTCTGTAAATAATTTGTTTCAAAAAATTAAAAAATGAACCAATATTAAATATCGAGTACATACCTCCTCCATCATGTGCTTTGACTGCTTTGCCTGTAGATGGTTCCGAATAAAATATATCACCCTTGTCTGGATCGGCACTATAATCTGTAAAGACAAAAACCCAAGTTTGAAAGGGGAATAAATCACAAGATGCTGCTTCATTACCAGGTAAGTTGAGTGTTGGTAAGGAACATTTTTTCAATTTTTTAATTGGCCACACACACTCCTTATCAAAATGCTCCTCACATACAACATATTTATGGACTGCAGAGGAGTTGGATACATCTTTATTGTTAATTCTCTGTAGCCATACTCTCTGGACTTCTTTATTGGTTGGTATATGAAAGCTATTGAGATTATAACATTAATAATTAGCACACAATAATCAGAAGACATACCTTCTACATCAACAACCTACTCACGCAGATATCTGCAGGTACCGAATTAATTGAACTTCCAGGTACTGCTCCATCAGCATTATTTCATCACTAAATACATAGACATGTTAGTAGTTGTACAATCCATCTAGAATAACTGAGTACTTTACCATTTTTTTTTATCATTCCTGTTGAAGCACTTGGGTACACAACAATACCTGGACATCTTGAAAATATTGGTAAACTGAACTATCTCGATTCCAACAACAAAATGAAAAAGGAAGAAAATTAAACCTTCTCGTTTAACGTGCATTTTGGGCATAGAAACATTTCTCAAAATAAGTTTGTTTATTTTTCTTTCCGAGTAATTTGACGTCTATGGAATTTCAGGAATTTGACATGTATAATGGAACGCAAGCGCATAAGGATTATTACAGGAATCCTAACAATAGTCCGGTGATGCTTCTAAGCTTCTTGAGAAAAACGTGAGGATGGCAGCACTTCTGCACGGTTCAAGTAGTTTCTTAGAGAGTTACACCCCCCTGTCCACTGCGACCTCATGGTCAATCGTGTCCCCCAACAGAGTTGTTTTCGCAACTCTCCCTAATATGTGAATTTGCCTAAACCACAGAAAGGTGCTGGACCAGTAAGTGGTGTTTGTGGTCCCTTCCTGTCTAGTGTGTTGGCCTTTCCTTTGATTTCTGTGTGACCAGGGACCGATACCAAGGAGACCTTGTCCATTAAGATTCTTTCAGTACTTCCATATCAGCTTTGAGTCGATGACGTTGAGGTTCACTGCTCTGATAGCAGTTTGACTATCAGAATGGATCGCTTCCTTGTTACCCTAGATAGTTTCTTTCCAGTTTTTCACTCCATTCACTATTATAAAGTATCCCGGTTGGCTAAAATTTGGGTTTATCAAGTGTTTTTGTACTTAAAACTGATGCAGGCTCATGAAATGTCGAATAATTCTCAGAGACGTTGCCAATGCTATTTTTTTATTGATAGTTCATAACGTCCATGTTTCTTTGGTAGTGAAAGCTTTACGAGGATATATTGAAAAATTCTTAGCCTACTATAGAACCAAACAAAATTTCAATGGCAAAATATTTTATTACTCACCATAGCCTCCTCTTAATTGAATACATTTATTACAGCGAACCTGCAACGTCTCTAGATCTTCAAAAAAAATGTTTCTTCTTGCTCTGCAAACCAGTCCTCCACAGCTTTTATTACCTCCTCGTTGGAAGCAAATTTACGACCTTTTAAACTTTTTTTCATTTGAGGAAAGAGATGATAGTCGGACGTAGCCAAATCTGGCGAATAAGGGGGGTGTTCTCGTAATTCTAACCCTAAATCACGAATTTTTTGCATGGGAACATGATATTTGTGTACTAGGGCGTTGTCATGTAAAAACAAAATACCTTTGGATAGCTTTCCGGGTCTTTTCCCATCAATATTTTCCCGTAGGGTAGTCAGTAATGTCGAATAGTAATCTCCAGTTATTGTTCTACCCTTACCCAAAAAATCAATCATGATTACTCCATGGCAATCCCAAAAAACTAAAGCAAGAACTTTTCCAGCAGATTTTTGGACACGAAACTTCTTAGGTCTCGGAGAACCAGAGTATCGCCATTCCATCGATTGTTGCTTTGTTTCTGGATCGTAGAAATGTACCCAAGTCTCATCCATAGTAACAATTCGGTTTGAGAAGTCTACATCGTTTTCGAATCGAGCACAGATCGAACGCGATGCTTCTACCCTTGCACGCTTTTGGTCAACATTCAAATATTTGGGGATCCATTTTGCAGAAATTTTTCTCATGTCTAAATTGACGTGAACTATATGATGAACGCGTTTGTGTGAAATCTTCAGTGCTTCAGATATCCGTTTTATCCCAATTCGACGGTCTGATAAAATCATGTCATGAACTGCATCTAATATATTCGTGGACTGACCTAGTTACAGGCCTTCCCGATCGGTCATCATCTTCAATGGAAAATTTACCTCTTTTGAAGCTTGAAGTCCAATTCTTCACGGTCGCACATGAAGGACATTGATCACCAAGGATATTAAGCATATCTTCGTAAATCTGCTTACCTCTTAACCCTTTTAAATACAGGTGCTTGATGATGGCTGGATACTCCAATTTTTCGATTTTTACAATTTCGGTGGACATCTTTTTTTTATTTATTGCGTAACTCTGGTTTACTCTTTTGACGTCGAACTCTACACTGACACTTCTGATAAGTTATTGTTCGTTGATATGGTATCGCAATATTTTGTTTATGCATGGAACTGGTCTAGGCTAACTTGATATCAATACATCCTCGTATTTCAGGAATTTGAACAAATTTATAAGCTCATTTATTGATACTTCGATAACGTTCTGGTCCAATTGGACCAAAATTTAATGATAACTGATGAAATTAAATTAGAATAAAAAACGAAAAAGAATCACAAAAAATTCTAAACGTTGGCAATGTATTGATAAATGAGATAAGAAATTTATCTAATTTCCTGAAATAAAGCTTTCACTACTAATTTCCATTTGTTCTTCTTCAACTTTGTAAATGGAGTAAGTTCTCTTAAGGTTTAACGGTGACATAGGTTTCGTAGTACTACTACATTTTCATACTGGAGTATTTCGAGTTGTGCAAAAAGACATTAAAATATCTTCTGTAGGCTTATTTCTTGAGAATTTTGAAAAGTGAGGAATTTCATAGGTCCGTCTGTTCGTTTAGAAGTTTTTCTGTTTTGTTATTCGAGTTGTTTTTTTTTCGAAAGAATTATCAAAAACTCCATTATTTTTCAGTAAAATTTCGACACTCGTTACTTGATTTCCGTACATGGAAAAAGCATAACTGAATCTTCCAACCACGTTTATATACGTGAAATATTTCCAGTATTAACAGAAATAAAAAGTTTCTTCAACATTCGCCAGGTCTTGGAATTGAATTCAGTGAATTCACATAATATTTTCTCAAATACATCATTTGCCAAAACTAAATAAACATTCTGATAATTACCTTATTACTACTACCTCTATATCGAAAGGAAAACGTTGCATAGTTATCTGGTAGGAAAATGACTATAACCTAAAACATTTTCAAAATATACACAGTGAAAGTCAATCAATTCGAATCGAGGCTGAAGTGGTTGAACTGTTCACAGTTGCAAAGGTCAGTTTCATGAGAAAGCCTGACGAGTGCAATCAAGTTTTTTTGTGTATAATTCACAAATCGTGTAATGAGATTACACTCAATTCTCGGAGAAGCTCCGCTAAGTAATCCACTTTGTTCCCCTTATCAGTTGTCCGCCTTCAAGAGATGCCATCTTCTTTGAACACCTATAAAACCGAATTCGAAAGATAATTCGAATTAAACAAACTTTTTCGAAGTATTCATTTCCCCTTTCAAGTTTAGTTTATATCCCATCTGAAAAAGTTCGTTTATAACAGAAAATACTTATCGTTACTTTCTTCTCTTACAACTTGGTTCGTTCTAAGAACCCCAACAATTTCGTTGAAGGGAAACAATGGGACCAGATGGAATTACTGGAATTTGCGGGGATTTCATTTTTTCGTTCTGTTCACTGAGGAACTCGTCCTGGTGAAATGAATGGGGTTGGTTCAGATTGGAGGAGGTTTCCTTTGTTCATGTGTGATGAGGACCGAATTGAAGGTGTTTTGATGAGAATTTGTTGCATTAGGTTGATGAAATGCGAAAAACAAGACCTGATACACAAAGAGTCACTCTTTTCTGAATGAAAAAAGGAATGAGCTGAAAATATTTACTGTTTTGAAGTTTTTCTTTTTGCATTCGAATTATGAATGAAGAAATAATTTTATTTTGATTACAAGTATGAAATCCTTGCAACATTGCGGAATCTAACTTTGAAAGGTCTATTGGCCTATTGAGGAATGTAAATATAATTACAAGTGAATTAACTCTTTTTGGCGAATTCATACAACGTTCCGAACATCGAAACAGATTCTGATTTAGTTGAACACAGTCAACTAAATACTCATTTCTGACATTCACGCACAAATGATTAAAGGAATTTCAATCTTAAGTACTCATTTTGATTGAGGGTTTATTTATTAGAAAATTCATTGAACGTAAGAACGTTGCAAAAATTTCTACTACATTTTGATTCCGTAGTAGTACAGGGTGTCCCAAATTCGATGATCACTGAGAGCAATTCGAGAACCATAAGGCTACGTACGCATAGGCAGGATGCTTGCTTAGCGCCTAGAGCCTAGCGAGTCACCTAGCGAGTCGCCTGGCGAGTCAATAAGCGAGTAGCTTAGTGAAACGAACGTTAGAGAATGTACACAAGTATGCACAATGAAGACTGCAGTTGATCTTACATTACAGTTTTGGGATATAATGAAGAATAAATTAAAGAAAGAGTTTTCTTTGGAAGTCAGTTCTCTTTGTAGTAGCCAGATTGCAAGCAACTAAGCAAGCCTCTAGGCGCTAAACAAGCCTCTAGGCGCTAAGCAAACCTCTAGGCGCTAAGCAAGCCTCCTGCCTATGCGGACGTAGCCCAAATTCGATGATCACTGAGAGCAATTCGAGAACCATAAGGCTACGTACGCATAGGCAGGATGCTTGCTTAGCGCCTAGAGCCTAGCGAGTCACCTAGCGAGTCGCCTGGCGAGTCACCAAGCGAGTAGCTTAGTGAAACGAACGTTAGAGAATGTACACAAGTATGCACAATGAAGACTGCAGTTGATCTTACATTACAGTTTTGGGATATAATGAAGAATAAACTAAAGAAAGAGTTTTCTTTGGAAGTCAGTTCTCTTTGTAGTAGCCAGATTGCAAGCAGCTAAGCAAGCCTCTAGGCGCTAAACAAGCCTCTAGGCGCTAAGCAAACCTCTAGGCGCTAAGCAAGCCTCCTGCCTATGCGGACGTAGCCTAAGGGTTAGAGAAAAAATGTTCAAGGATCCGGATCTCTCTTTTCAAAATGATCAATTTCCAGCAAACTGATCCAAGATATCTGAATTGGTTCTCGAGTTACAGGGCGTTTCTGAAAAATTGCTGTTTGAAAAATTTCGCTATATCTCGTTTTCTTTTTGATATATCACGAAAATTCCAGAAAGTTTTCTTTCGTAATTTCTATTGCCGATACCCTGCTTCCATCTGATCCGAAAAATTATTCGCCGTTCAAGTGCTAAAGAGAAAAGTTGGTGTTTTTTGAATAGGACACCTTATATTTTTCATCATTACTTCTTAGCCGCGAATTCACCAAGTATCATCCTGTAACCAGTTTTTCGAAAATCTTATCCGTTTCAAAGATATTGAGTTTTTTTGTCTTCACTTGAATTGGAACAGCCTTTATACAGGGTGATTTTTTTAAGTGTTTCATTAGACGTTTTCGAGGAAGAAATTGCGATACAAATTCTAAATTTTGTATTTTTGTTTCAGAGCACATGAACTCAATTTGTAAAATATTTTCAAGCGGAATCTACTTCCGGTTTTACTGGAAACGAATGTGAACTTCGTTATTTCAAACGCAACACCCTGTATATCTATACATATTTGAATTCTTCGTTCAATTCTGCAATGATTTGATGTATGATATGCGCAACCACATCAAGCGATTATTGAGTTATAGCCTGATTCTCAAATTTTTTGACAGAAAGATTGTCACAAATTAGTGTTTATATCTCCAAAATATCTCATTGTAAGAATTTTTTTGCAACAGTGGAACAAGAGAAAGTACGCTAATACTGATTCTGGAATAAATTATAAGGAAATATTATACAGGGTGTCTGAAACAGGGCTTCAAAGTTAGCCTCAACAAAACTATGAAATCTCATTTTTTTTCAGATGGGAACCATATAATTTTGTAATTCCGGTCGATTGCTCGTCAAAAACTAGCTAGAGTGTTCCAAACATTTCTTGTCTTTAAAATCAGTAGTTTTTCAATTATCGAATAAAATTCGAATTTCACGACTAAAGCCAGGTTTCGCTCAGTTAACATCATTGGTATGCACGTCTTTTACAAAGTAGGCTATGTTAGGAACTGTCATTCTTACGTATTTTCATTGAGCAGCACTATAGAAAACAGGCAATAATAATAAGGTACACCAGAATAGAATGAAATATCAAAAGCCTGTCCTTTATTTGCAGCGAATGTGACAAATAAACAAAGCAGATCATAATCAATCATGACTAAATAAAAAAAAATGATTTTAAACTATCACAACAATTTTCCTAACAACAAAAAACTCTGACAGAAATTTAATAATCTCTATCACAATGAATTTTCAAAAGTTGGAACCCTTCCTCCAAACATTTATTGATACTTCTAAGAACTTTGATTTTGTTAGAGGTGTTGAATGTGGATTCAACCTTTCTACTATTTTGGTACATTCACCAATAATGAAGAACATCACTGTTGCTGTTATTGTGACTTTGAATATTGCCCGAATTCATAAACAAGTAATAAGTATGAATGACAGTTCTCAACAATCTATAAATGAACATTCTAAATATTGACATAGTCTACTTGAAAATTTTATCTCGATAAACCTATGATTAGACGAAGAAAACTGGATTTATTCCTGAAATTCGAATTTTATTCGATAACGGCAAAACTACTGATTCGAAGACATGAAATGTTTGGCACACTCTAGCTATTTTTTGAAGAGCAATCGATCGGAATTACAAAATTGAACCATATAATAGTTTCAAACTATTTTTTTTATTTAGTCATGATTCATTATCTGCTTTGTTTATTTGTCACATTCGCTGCAAATAAAGGACAGGCTTTTGATATATCATTCTATTCTAGTGTACCTAATTATTATTGCATGTTTTTCATAGTGCTGCTCAATGAGAATACGTAAGAATGACAGTTCCTAACATAGCCTACTTTGTAAAAGACGTGCATACCAATGATTCTGACTGAGCGAAACCTGGCTTCAGTCGTGAAATTCGAATTTTATTCGATAATTGCAAAACTACTGATTTTAAAGACAAGAAATGTTTGGAACACTCTAACTAGTTTTTGACGAGCAATCGATCGGAATTACAAAATTATATGGTTCCCATCTGAAAAAAAAATGAGATTTCATAGTTTTGTTGAGGCTAACTTTGAAGCCCTCTTTCAGACACCCTGTATAATATTTCCTTATAATTTATTCCAGAATCAGTATCAGCGTACTTTCTCTTGTTCCACTGTTGCAAAAAAAATTCTTACAATGAGAGATTTTGGAGATATAAACACTAATTTGTGACAATCTTTCTGTCAAAAAATTTGAGAATCAGGCTATAACTCAAAAATCGCTTGAAGTGGTTGCGCATATCATACATCAAATCATTACAGAATTGAACGAAGAACTCGAATATGAATATACAGGGTGTTGCATTTGAAACAACGAAGTTCACATAAAACAAAAATACAAAATTTTTAATTTGTATCGCAATTCCTTCCCCGAATACGTCCAATGAAACACAAAAATCACCCTGTATGTAATGTGAGAATACACAATATTTGAAGGAGCAATTAATACTCATTTATGACATTCACGCCCTAATGAGTAGTTGAATGAATTTCAATCTGAAGTACTTTTCATTTTGATTTAGAAAATTCAAGGAACGTAACAACGTTGCAAAATTTTCCCCTACGTAGTAATACAGTTACCCCTTCTAGTTCTGATGATTTCGAAAATCGGCTTCACTTCTTATTATTGTTCCACCAGACAAATTTCTGAATCGTACCCGAATAAAATGAGACGAAGAACAGTAGAATCTAACCAAGTAACTCCGAATGAATGAACGTTATCCTACTTGATTTCATTTGTATAACTGCAGACAACCAGTGAATTATAGAAGCTCCTTTAATAAACCCTTAACAAAGCGACCGGTAGCCCCGAAGTGAAAGGGGTCGCTGCTACCTCGGAACCAATTTGCAATGAATCAACTGAATCCAACAATTGGAAATATCTTGGAAACGATGGTCATGAAAGAAGCCTTTGTCTGGATGCATAAAACCCAACAAAGCCGGTGACACTAGTTATTATTACGAATTGTTGTAGCAAGACCGGACCTCGGTACAGGACGAGGTAAAACATGGACAATGCATGTACGTATAAATACGGACTGCACTCGCAATTTACCCATATCCATTAAAACATCCCAGGTAATATATGCTGGCAACGTTTCCCCAGTATATCATACGCCGGAGTGGATAACTCCGGTGACCTAAATTCTAATTTATCTTGAAATTCATCGAATGGTTCCAGCCATCCAGGTCTGGTTGGCCAGCGAAATTGGTGGCGCTCTCTGAAGGATACGTTTTTCTGAATTTTAAATTTGCATATGTATCACCAAGCCTAACCTATCTGAACACGAAAAAAGTTCAACAAAGAGTGGAGCAATTCTGAGTGTTTTTGAGTCCTCAAAAATAAGGCAAAAACGGGTGTTTTTTCAGAGTGATAGAACTAAAAAAAATACATTCAGATCAAGATTGAAGCCAAATTGTTTTTATTTGAAAGATGATTTTTCGACATTTATGTTTTAATAGCTATTTATGTAACAAGTACATAAATTAGGTCTTTATGGACGAGTCCAAAGTTTATGGCAGAGCGAGCAAAGCGAGCGAGGCTAATAATTTGGGCAAGTCCATAAGCCTAATTATGTACGAGTTGCATACAAAGCTTTATGTTTGACTAAAATGCAGACATTTTATTTTCTGAAATGGCAATTTATATTCGTCGCTTTATTTCAAGAAATACATTGAGTGTGCTTTTGCAACCTCACTGAACAAAGTTGTTTACTTCTTTAATTCTGTGACAAACGTCACAATAATCACCAAAATGGTTAGTTCGGAAGAGGAAAGCGTGAATAATTTAGCCGCAAGTGCCAAAGAATCATCTCTCCTACCCACTAAAAGAGCTTATGAAAATTTGTATGCGGCCTATAACAAGTGGTGTGAAACGAAGAGAGAAGACTCTGACAGTTGAGTCCAATAAAATGGTGTCCAATAAAGTGGTGTCCAATAAAGTAGTCAATTATGGACGCTAAACGAATTCATGAATCAAGTGTTTATGAAGCAGTCGAACATAATAGTATATTATTTCATTAGGAGGAGAAGTGTCACTTTTCGTGGCGAGCTTGAGTTTATCCGCCGAACGGAGTGAGGCGGATAATTGAAAGCGAGCCACGAAAAGTCACTCCTTCTCCGAATGAAATATGCTATTTTATTTCCAAACGTTTTCAAATTCATGAAAATTGTACATTTAATGTAACTTTATCAAATAAAAATGACGTTTGAATTGGAAATTTTTGTATTCTATCTTTATTCAATGGTAACCAAGTAATCTTTTTCGTAGCAACACTTTTCCTGCCGCCGGCGCCGGAGGGAAAAGTAAATATTTCTCCGCCTAGGCGGAGAAATAGAACTTTTCGATGATGCTGTCAGTCGAGAACTGACGTTGTTATCGTACGTTTGGAAATAAAAATAATTTTCGCCATATGTCCATCACGACCAAGGACTATAAACAAGAAAGGATGGCCGATTTCAACGATTCTATCTGTCAATCCCCCGCTTGCCCTACCAATGTGTGACGTCACGCGGCAGACACGATGCTTGGTTCGCCATAAGAGCCCATGCATTTCTCTCGATTTTTAAAACCTTTTATCTCGGTATTTATAAGGCAAACCTGTTTATTTTTTGGGTATTTCCGATTGGTTCGTTAATTTTCTTCTGCTCCATATAGTTTTTAGAACTCTAGATGTCCTGGTTTGCTATGGATAACCCATATATTGAACTGATGCTAAGTGAGTTTTGAACATCGTTTGTGATAAGGCACATTTTAATAAATATGAGTTAATTAGTTTTCTTTCAATATTTATTCAATAATACACCCACAAGGAAGTGATTTCAAAAGGGAAGTAATTATTGGTATGGATTTATTTGAAAGTAGAAAATTTCAATTTTAATCGAAAGAAAAAACAAAAAAATTCGGATAGTTATATGATAACATAAATGTTTATAATTCATTTAAGTACTGTTAAATCAATATGAAAGAGCATCTAAGCAGAGACAGGATGTCTCAGATCTAAGTATTGAAAAAATATTGTTCTGAGTCAACTGTAAAGGTATAATTGGTGATGGTGACACAACTCAATAAAACTATATTTTATCAGTTTCCACTATTTATTGATATTCCAAACAGATTTAGGTATTTAGGTACTGAATTATCAATTAATAATTTTTTTTAGCTTCTTAGCCCCACTTCTACTGCTGTCATAAGTGCTTTTCTTTTTTAATAAATCGAAAAATACTAGTGTCCTATCACGAAAGCGCACAAAACAGTGGAATTAATTTTCACTAATTCCACACAAATTAATATGTGTTTGACCCTAAAAATCGATCAATCAGTAAGTCGAATAATTCACCTAACACAAACCCTAAAGAACACGACGAAATAATCTTTCCAACAGGAAGAAAAACTGCATTCAAAAAGCATAAAAATACATGGACTCTTATGGCAGACGAACAACTGTGTCTGCCCGGTGACGTCAAATGACGCTGCAAATCCGCGCATGGCAGTTGAAAATTTGACCAATGTACGGAGATAGGGAATGGGCCATCCTTTCTTGTTTATAGTCCTTGCATCACGACTAGCTCTGAGGAACCGCATTTGACCAGACCAATTATGGCCACTTTTTCGATTACTTCAAGCCTTATTTGAGCAATAACACGAGATAAATCATATGGGCTGAAAAGTTCCGGGCCTAACAAAGAAAACACGTTTTTTTTGGTTCAAAATCAGGTTTATTCATCAACGTAACATTTCAATACCACTTTTGTAGAACGATTTATCTTTTGCCTCAAAATAGGCCTCAGTTTCAGTGATACCCTTTACATTCGTGCGAAATTTCTTACCGGCGAGCATTTTTTTCAGGTCTGTGAAAAGCCAGTAGTCGCTGGGAGCCAAATCTGGCGAATACGGTGGATGCAGAAGCAATTCCAAGTTCAATTCATGTAATTTTGCCATTTTTTTGATTGATTTGTGACACGGTGCGTTGTCTTGATGAAACAAAATGTTTTCTTTGCCATATGCGGTCGTTTCTTTGCAATTTCGGCCTTCCACCGCTCCAATAACTCTATATAATATTCACTGTTGATGGTATTTCCTTTCTCAAGATAGTCGATGAATATTACATCACGCCCATCCCAAAATACCGAGGCCATAACCTTTCCAGCCGATTGTTGTGCTTTCGGGCGCTTTGGACGAGGTTCACCAGATCTGTCCACTCAGATGACGATCGTTTTGATTCCGGAGTGCAGTGATGGATCCATGTTACATTCATCGTCACATATCGACGCAAAAATTCCGGTTTGTTACGTTTAAACATGGCCAAACACTGCTCAGAAGCATCAACACGTTCTTGTTTTTGGTCAACAGTGAGCACACGCGGCACCCACTTTGAACAGAGTTTTCTCATATTCGAATGCTCATTCAATAAAAGCCAACACGTTCTTTTGATATCTTTACAATGTCAGCTAACTCACGCAACTTCACTTTTCGATCTTTCAAAACGATTTTGTGGATTTTTTTGATGTTTTCTGGTGTTACCGCCTCATTTGTACGTCCACTGTCAATCATCTGTCTCTACGACCACGTTTGAAGTCAGCAAACCAACTTTTTATTGTTGTTTCTGATGGAGCGGAGTCCCCATAACACTTTTCAAGCCATTGCTTCGCTTGAACGGTATTTTTTTCCATCAAGAAACAGTGTGAAATCAAAACACGAAATTGTTTTTGATCCATTGTTTTGAAAATGAAAATGGAAAAAACTCTTAGCACAATAACTCACAAACCAATGAAAAGAAAGTCATGAAATTTTAACAGCTATCTTTTGAAGGTTAGTATTAGATGAAAAAAGAGTGACTGCAATAAAACTAGCGCCATCTGTGTGTTAGGCCCGGGAGTTTTAAGCCCATGTGATAGGTTGGCTTCCAAAGCCCAAAACTCTTCTGAGTCGATACCAATCAAATTTCGAAACAAATAATCATTGATCATCGATCTGTAACGAACACCATTCACTGTAACATTAGCCCCAGCATCTTCTTGAAAGAAATATGGACCGATAATGCTTCCAGCGTGTAAAGCACACCATACAGTACATTTTTTAGGATGCAATGGAACCTGCAGAACATCTTGAGTATTGTTTTCACCCCATATATGGCAGTTTTGCTTGTTTACGTAGTAGTTAACCAGAAATGAGCCCCATGACTAAACAAAATTTTTCGATAAAAAAGTGGATCAACTTCAAGCTGTTCTAGGGCCCAATCAGCAAACAAACGACGCTTATTATTGTCAATTTCAGTTCTTGAACGCAAAATTTTTCATGTGGTGGATGCATAGAGGCCAACTTGTGGTGAACGTCGAAGAATAGACAAATCTGAATCTTTCACTGACAGCAGCGATATTTTCTTCTGTGCGTACAGTTCTTTGTCTTGTTTGTCTTGCATCGAGTGGAGAAAATGTTGTTCGAAATCTATCGATACTTAGACGAATGAGCTGCTCTGATGGACGATTGTGTAAACCATAAATTTCACGAACTGCTCTATAAGTTGGGCGAATAGAACACCGATTCTGACAATAAATTCTACCCCTTGCAATAATAGAGGATCCCCACCAAATTTTGTGTGCTTAATTTTCTTCTTGTCAGTTTGTTGATTTTTAACAGAAAAATTGAAAACTGTTTTTCGGTCGCTATAGCAAAGCAGGGGGGGGGGTTAGAAGAGAAAAGTTTATAATCAAGACCCACACTATTTCTTGTCAAGAATTTTTTCGCTGTTCCTATACACCCTGTATTTCTCTGAACGTTTTCCACCGAAATATAGCATCAACATTCAGAATAGATGTCGCCTGATAATTCAAACCCATCGATGGGACGCGGCATAATGGCAGATTCAGTAAAACTGTCACCATTACAATGATAAACAATTCGGCCATCATTTAGCGCGAACCGTTCAATTGGATGCGCGTTATTTTTGCACAAGTGCCGATGGCACGCTGAAAATGATGAGCACGTGATCCTCGCTTCCATTGTTTCACTATAATGCAGTTCGCATTGGAAATATATTGATGGACGGAAAAATGGGCCCCAACAAGGGTATTCATGCGACAGAATGGTGCGCAGAGAGGACCGATTACTATTGAATTCGATTTGGAGATCTGAATTCTATTTTTTCAACTATACATACAGAATTTTGCCTTTTTTGTTGCCATTGTGAGAACCACCCCGTTCAAAAACACATAAAAAGGTTGTAGCAACAAATTCTTAGATTCAAGATGAGCTACCCAAGCTACCACATAATACATAGTAGGCTTATCAGTTTTTTTCTATCTTGATGTGATACTTTAAAGAACTCGAATCTGTAGATACAAATAATTCACTTGGTGGTTACAAAACTAACAAGGAACCAACACTTTATCGGTTCCCCAAAGCAATGACCCACGGCTTTACAGTTGAATAATATTACATGTAGCAGTAGCAAGTATTAGCCCGGGAGGCATATACGTATACTGCAGACGCATAAGGCATAGCTGAACGATTCGGCTTTTCAAGATCTATCCGACCAATAACAATAGCAGTAAAGTGAAGACGTAGATTGTCCTTATGACTTCTTATACGTCTGCAGTTTACTTCGGTTGGTCAACATAGGCAAGGGCAGACGTAGTTTATGTTAGTACGTCTATAAGTATGCCAGTTTATAGAATGTAAATAAGGCGCAGTATAAAACCAACTTTTTAATTGCTTTCATATTTAAATCAACATAATGACAAATTTACATCCGCTAAAAATCACTATTTTTTAAATTTATTGCCACCTAGAGCTAGACCAATGTTACTCTCTACACACAGTTGCAATTTGTGTGGTGCTCTTTTTTACTGTTTTCTTTTAGATTTTCCAGGTTTTCGTCCAGCTAACGATGCTCTTCTACCTGTCAATGTAACCTTACGTCTCAATATTGACGGTTGTACAGATATTTTTTTTCCTTGTCTCAATACTGCCTAATTTGATGAAAAGAAAAATATTGATATAGAAGCAATGAAAACTAGATGGACGGCACATTCGAATTCAATCATGTCAAAGCATGAAAGCGATATCTACTGAATCTTCTGGACCCGCTTTAATGAAATATTTGGACAACTGTACCAAGTATGCCCAATCAAATCAATCATTGATATCAGGCATGCATATTGCATTGTGCTTTCAAATACAGGGTTGGGATAAAGCATGGAATCAAGAGAACATCTTTTGAACAAAAAGAACGATATTCATGAAAATTTGCAGGTAAGTGCAATGAAACAAAATGCGTCTGATGTACATTTTTTGTTAATAATATACTTCCGGTTCAACCGGAAATGCCATCAACTACTTTAATTTAAATGGGACACCCTTTATATTTTTACAGATTTTGAAAGAGCTTGTTATTTTGAATTTATACTTACTGAGTTTAGTGAAAAAAAAAATTGTAAAATCGAAGAATATAACACTTGGATCAACCCCCTTTGAGTTTTTTTGCATTATAGCAAAAAACTATTTAGATAAACTAATTGATGTTGTTTGTATGCATAGTAATAAATAAACGAGTACTGTTTACGTCTTTAGTTTTCCAAGTGTCAAATTTTAATTGACGGAAATAAATTTTTCAATTAGGAATGGTTCAATTAAGTGAAAAAGAGCGTATTGGAACTTTAATGATTATCGGTTATGGTTATTATGAAGAAGTGTGTCATATTTTTAATAATTTGCATCCGGAGAAAAATCCTATATCAAGCTCAACAGTAACTAAAACATTGCAACGTTTCAATACAACTGGGATGGTAAAAAATTTGCTAAAACCTGGAAGACCGCGGACTGCAACGAACGAAAATGTTAAACAAAATATTGTCATCGATTTAGAAGAATCACCTCAAACTTCCACCACAAATTTGGCACTAATCCATGGTATCAAAAAACTCAAAGGAGGTTGATTAAAGTGCTATATTCCTCGTTTTTATACATTTTTTCACACTAAACTCAGTATGATTCAATTCAAAATAACAAGCTCTTTCGAAATCTGTAAAAATATATACGGTGTCCCATTTAAATTAAAGGAATTGTGGGCATTTCCGTTTAAACCGGAAGTATATTATTAACGAAAAAATGTACATCAGATGCATTTTGTTCCATTGCACCTACCTGCAAATTTTCATAAATACCTATCATTCTTTTCGTTCAAAAGATATTTACTTGGTTCCATACTTTATCCCAACTCTGTATAATTATATTCATAACCCTCTGCCACTATATTCTCCATTGTTCATATCATTTTTGTAACACTAAAAATACCTAATGCAAATTGCAGACGTGTAAGATCGAACCAGATCCAATTACGTCGCCAGTTTATGCCGTGATTACTACACCGATCGTAGCGAATTGTTTGCCCATCCCTTGTGCGTCTGCAGTTTACGTATATGCGCCCGGCAGCCAGTGATAGTTTTTGAAGACCAATTTTAACCCTGGCCATAATTTGTATACAGGGAGAGACTTTGACTTGTACATATATTTTAACTGAAGATTCTTGAGGCCAAAAGAAACCGTTTTTAATTTTCCATTTTTTCGAATTCGGCTCTGTTAAAAAGATATAGCCATTTGAAAAAAAACATTGGTCTAAATACGTCCCTGAAATGATACTGTGGAATTGATTCAAAGTTCATATTTCTCGATAGAAATTGAGTTTATACATTTAGGCCCAATTTAGGGAATACTCAAGTAGTCGAGTACTAACCTTATTGGAATGAAAATGTTGCAAACACGATAATTTCAACAAAAACAGTTAGATTCATCGGATTTTATCTGCAACTAAAAAGCCACATTTATTCCACCAAAATAAGTTCCTTCTTCGATTTTTCTGCAGATTAGTTTGTAAACACTAATAACTTGTTCATATTTTCCTCGAAATTCCCAAACAATATCATGAAGAGAGACTTTTCATTCAGATTTATTATTAAACAACCTAACCTAATCTAATTTGTATCGATTCTGTGAATTTTTGCATAGAAATTTCAAGAAGATGTTGTCAGCTTGCTGATATTATCATTAAGGTTAAGGATTTTTTACGAAACAGTATAAATCACGATATATTGTGTACCGTGGTATAAATATCTATGAATTCTGCCGTTTCCATCATAAATCGACTTTGCCGCCAAATTTTACCACGCATGCGTAGAGCGAAAACCGAAGAATGTATTGGTTATCTGGACTCTGGAGGCCAACTATAAACAATAACAAACCAGAGTCTCTGAACAAACTGTAAACATTATGTGAGGTTCTGAATACTTTCAGTAAATTATTGTTCTAATGTGATTATTATGTGGAGTGAATTAATATAATTTCAACCGTGTCGAGTTTATAAAATTCCAAGAGGATGTTGTTTGGATAGAAACATCGCCACAGATTATCAGGTATCGTATTATTTTTCATTAATTTCAATTTAATAAGTAGTTTGTATCGAGATTCATCATTCATATCCGAATTTTGTATTTCATCGACATTTAACTTCAATATGGACCGGTAACTATGAATTTTCAATAGAAACTGTGCGTATTAAATCCTCCTTGGTGTTTAATTTTATCTCCCACATTTGGGGGATTTAATAATAATAATAATCGGGGTCATAACGTCGTTCGACGTTGTCCGATGCCTGCTCGCCACCCCTTTCTGTCATTCCATTGACCTTGTCTTAGGTCTCTGGAACTCATGGCTTTCATAACACCCTCATTCCAAGTCTTCTTTGGCCGTCCCCTCTTTCGGCGTTGTGTGTGGACCCACTCCAACACCTTCTTTGGAAACCTCTGATCGTCCATTCTTTGTAGGTGGCCATACCAGATTAATTGTTTCGACTCTACATCCTCGTATAGTGTGCCTTCCACTCCCATTTGTCTGCGTATCTCTTCGTTTCTGATCCTTTGCAGGCGTGATACGCCCAGTGATCTTCTGAGAACATCCATTTCAACGGTTTCCAGTCTTCGCTTATTTTCTTCTGTTATCCTCCAAGTTTCAGCTCCGTACAGTAGGTTACTTTTTATCATTGTGTTGTATATATTGATTTTCCTTTTCTTACCAATGAAGGTGCTCCAGAGTATGCTATTCAAGCATCCTATGATCTTTTTTGCCTGATTTGGGGGATTTTATTATTAAAATATCTCGACAAAGTTGATAAATATTGTGACAACATTGTAAACTCGTTTAAAGACCAGAGAAGGAATAATATTCGATGATATTTAATTCAGAGACGCATTCAGTTTATTCTTGAAATTAATGATTTTTCGTCAAATTTCTCCGGGTAGAATTGGGAATAACTCGAAAACGACGCGTTTTATTGAAAAAAATAGGAATACTTTTAGTTTCTTAAATGATTGATCCTTTCGAAAATATGAACCGTTTATCTTTTTGAAGTGGTTTTACGGTTTTTTAGCGTGTATTGATGAGTCGACTACCCTGTAACTTTTATACTAGTGAAGATATTGAATAGGTTTCGACTGAGTAATATGCACCATGAATAGAGTAAAAACTCAACCAAAATTCAGTTCATTCAAAATAACGGTTCCGAAGATATAAACAGAAAAGTGTTTTTTTCATGGATTTTCGACACCCTGTGTCTCCCAAACCGAACCGAATTTTGAAAAATGGTATAGGAAAAAAGTGTTCGTTTGATGAGAGGAATCTACAGTTAAAATATATGTTCAAGTCAAAGACTCACCCTGTATAGCTTAATTGAAATTTGTCTTATAGCATAGTGACCGTCAGCTGGCGCACCAGTGGTGGGTTGGCCAACGGGAGCAACGAAAACACGTAAAAAAAATATTGAGTTTCAGTCATTTTAATCCTGCTGAAATTTATTCGAATAAAAAAAATCGTCCGCTGGCTGTACGTTGGTGGAAAACCCGTCCGTGGACATGAAAACTTGTTTTCCACCAAAGTACAGCCAGCGACGATTTTTTATCCACGTCTAAGACTTTTGGCCATTTCAGAACGATTTGCGACGACTCGATCTTTGGCTGAGTGGTTAGGAGAACAAAGCCATCCTGTAACTGTCTCAACGGTTTACAGCCGGATGAGTTTTTTTGGACTGCAACATTATTGGCCTCTTTTGTTATCTCTGACGGTTGAGCATCGCCGGCAACGATTACAGTGGTGCAGGGAACGTCAACATTGGAATGTGGAATGGCATCAGGTCGTCTTTTCTGATGAATCTCGATTCTACTTGGGTGCACATGATGGCCGAAGAAGGATTAGACGACGTCGGGGAGAAAGACTTGAACCTCAGTTCGATGTTGAGCGTCATGTACATAGGACAGTAGGCGTTATGGTATGCTGTGCTATTGCACATGCAAGTAGGTCACCTTTAGTCTTTATTCGTGATAACATGACAGCGCTGCGTTATCTTCAAGAAATAGTGGAGCAATATGTTCTCCCTTACCTTCACAGGATCGAGAACCTAATATTTCAGCTGGATAATGCTCGACAGAGTTGGTTTGAACTTCTTTGAAGCGACCCATGTGAATCTTTCGACATGGCCGCCCAGATATCCCGATCTTTCGCCCATAGAGCATGTTTGGACATCATGGGTAGAAGGCTTAGAATTTACCCCAGCCCCCACAGACTTTGGCGGCTCTGAGACATGAAGTACAGGTAGCATGGGACAGTAACCCACAAGAAGAAATAGACCATCTTATTGCATCAATGCCAAGACGAGTCGAGGAGTGTATAGATAACCGCGGTGGACAAACACATTATTGACAAATTTATTAGAAAAAATTGTAAACCCTTTTTTTTCTCAAAATTTCAAACATCAACTCCTTGCTATACTATCGACGTTTCAAAAAAAAAAAAAAAATAGACCTTGAAAAGCTCTTTCTGGGCTGTTTCTTCGTCACTAAGTGTAACTACGCTATATGATAACCCTCAGTAGGGTCCTTCCATAGGCCTCATTGAGGCGCTCAGATCCTCAGGATCGTCTATGTGGAACTTCGAACTTCTTCTAGCAATTGTATTATTCAGCTTTCAATCTGGGGTTTTGGCTTTGGGAATGTATGATACTTTTTAGTTTTCCCTTCGGAACCAGTTCCACATGAAACAATAGTTTCATTCCTTTGTGTCAAAATCGAGTGGTAAATATCATCATGAAACTGAACTACTACGAACTTATCGTTTTGGCACCTGAAAATCAGTTCTTCTTGCTGCTTGGGAACTTGTCCTACAGACTTATTTATTTTCCACTGTGATTGGAACAGTAAAAGGAGTTGAACTTGATTTGGTTTCTCCTAAGGACGTGAAGGATGCCGTCCAACGCCTTCTACGATTCCACGTACAGCATAAAACGTACCGCTGACTTATCAATATCGATACAGGCCGCATCAACCATCGACGTCGGCTCATTTCGCAGAAGTCAGGGCTGCCGATCCGATATCCCCAATCAGGCGGCATCAACAATGGCGGGAAGATGATTGACCATCCCCTGTAAGTGTACAGACTTATACAGCGCACGAAATATTACTCCCCCCGAACGGGCTACAGAGTCAGATCACGTGCCACCGTCTCAGCAGTCCTATTCTGATGTGTTCGTGAACTGAATCTACCCCGTAGCTGTTTTACTGACTTGGTAATATTAGATTCGCGTTTTGCCGAAGCTCGAATTGCTATTTCGACCCCCGCCCCACGCCAGGTCTCCGGTTTCCGCCAGACCCGGACTATTAATAAGAAACTTTCGCGGTCGGGACGGGGATCGGATTAAGAATTCGAGACTGTTGATCGAGAATGATTGAAAGGCGCTAGGAGAATCTACACGTCGCAAATGTTAACTGTGGAAATCCTGCTGAAGAAGTGATACAGGATATGATAATGATATTCCACCGATTTGTCATTTGTTAATACCCAAATTGTCCATCGAAAAATGGTGGGGGTGGACTTGGATCCAGACAAATAGTCCTTAAATACGTTTAACGTTGATATACAGGGTGACAAGAAAAACTTCGGACAAATTTTTCTGTGGTCTGGAACAAAAGTATTTCAGCGCAGCCAAATAATTTTTATTCTCTTGGTTTCTCTACACTTTCCTGTACTAATATGTGAATTTTCAGTTTGATATAATTTCATTTCACAGAGTTTTAGAATGTCAAGCAAACGTAGTGCGATTTTGGAGCTGTTTCGTCAAGGTAGGCGTCAATGCGAAATTGTTCGTTTGCTCAATGTGCCTCGCCAAACCTTGTCCGATGCAATTCGTCGATTCAAGAAGCTTGGCCATGATGGTCGTCGTCCAGGAAGTGGTAGAAAACGCACTGTCAATACACCTAGCAATCGCAACCTCGTCAAGCGGCGAGTCAATCGAAATCCGAGGGTTTCCATGAGGAAAATAGCCTGTGAGACCGGTATCAACCGCGAATCAGTCCGTCAAATTGCCAAAAAGGAGCTCCCGGTACACCGGCCATCGTCGAACACCGTCAAAATCCGCAATCCGTCATGGTCTGGGGCAGAATTTGCGGCAGTGGTGAAACTCCCTTAGTTTTCGTGGATCAAGGGGTCAAAATCAATCAAGAAGTCTACCGCTGCGACATCCTAGAGGCTGTAGTACTTCCGTAGGCCAAGCAGCACTTCGGCGATACTCATTGGACCTTTCGACAGGACTCCGCTCCGGTTCACACAGCGAAAATGACGCAAGAATGGGGTAAGACCCATTTTCCTTGTTTCATCTCATCTGCAGAATGGCCGCCCTACTCACCGGATCTCAACCCAATGGACTAAAGCGTGTGGTCGATTTTGGAGCACAGGGCTTGTGCTAAAAAACACAAAAATTTTCAGTCGCTGAAGCAATCTCTGCGCCGGGAATGGAACCGATTAACGCCCGAGGAGCTGCGGCCCATTACCGAAAATTTCAAGAAGCGTCTGAAGCTATGTATCGCCGCCAAAGGAAGCCATTTCGAAACGGCTTAAATATATTATTCAAATGTTCAAGCTATCATTATTTGTTGTTGTTTTGTTCAATTCCTTCTGTTTAATGAAGTAAAATGAAAAAGAGTTTGTCCGAGGTTTTTCTTGTCACATTGTTCTTACAAAAACCTCCTTTTACTGTCTTGGAGTTCAAGATAGACTCATCTATAAAACACAAGAATACAATTTGTTATCGAGGTTCTTTATCATTACTATTGTTCAAAATTCAGATATTTCATTTGTTTGATACCACAAAGTTCTAACTTAGTCAGTTAAGAATAAGACCGATAATTCTATGGTCTCGATTTTTCTATGGTCGTGTCACTAGCCCACAGACTCCTTTTGTTTCAGCCTGCTCAGCTCTCGCAATCCTATCTCTGCCACTAGTCGCAACGGTCATACGCCTCAGCGCTTCAGCTCGCCACCAGATATATACCTTCTGTATAAAAAGTACCCGGAATTGTAAAAAAAACACATAAATTTAAATTTAATCATCAATATTTATTTTGTCTCCTTCAAAATAGTCCCCATTGCTTACAATACAACTATGATATCGGCGAACCCACTTTTCCATGCACCGCTCATACGCCGCCAAAGGTATGGCCTTCAGTTCTCGTTGCGAATTTGTTTTGATGGCTTCAATGGACTCAAAACGCGTTCCACGTAGGGGCAATTTGAGTCTTGGGAATAGAAAAAAGTCGCACGGAGCTAAGTCAGGTGAATACGGCGGTTGTTCGATGGTATTTATTGAGTTTTTGGTCTTGTATTCCTTAATAATTATGGCTCGGTGCGACGGCGCGTTATCATCATGAAAAATCCACGAATTGTCTTTCCATAAATCTGGCCGTTTACGACGAACATTCTCACGCAAACGCCTCAATACACCCAAGTAATACTCCTTATTCACTGTCTGTCCTTCAGGAAGAAATTCTGAGTGCACAACACCACGATAATCGAAGAAAACAGTGAGCAAAACTTTAATTTTCGATCGACTTTGACGTGGTTTTTTCGGACCGTCTTTGAATGATTTGTACCAATCGTATGCTTGTGTTTTTGACATACAATTATCACCAAAGGCTTTTTTTAACATTTTCAATGAATCGGCACAAGAAAATTCGTTTGTAAGACAAAATTTGAGGCAAACTCTTTGATCAACTATTTTTTCCATTGTAAAATTCGCAGAGCACTTTTGAGGTCGACTGATACTGACAGCTGTTGTAAACACACTAGTTGACAGATCGCGCTCAAATTTGGCTTGGTAATAAAGGAAGGTCCTACCAACTTTAAGAAAAAAAAATTACCGATTCCTTTTTGGCGGTTCATTTAAATAACATTTTCCGGGTACTTTTTATACAGAGAGTATACCCTCGCTTCCTTCCCAAAGACTACAACCCATGTGCTAATACATATAGTAAATTAGTTCCGTAAGAAAAAGACTATTTATCCTCAAGAGGCGTCCGACCAACAGTAAGTACCATTTCCTACAGTGTCTACTTTGTTGTACCTATTTATTTCTATTTCATACATCCATTTTATTCTTTAGTTCTCGTGGTGATAAGAATTGGTACAGCAGTCCATTCTTCTCTCCAAGAGAGCTCTTGTATATTATTCAGGTATAATGGACTTTGTTAGTATCGACCAAAGAATCCTGAATAGGAAAATATGCATGCGCTAATCAAGGAAGATTTTGAATCATTCTGAATTATTATTACGCTTCATGAAGGGTTTTCCTATAAGAGGTGCTATTTTGACAATCGAAGAAATAAGCCATTTTTTTAGGCGAATGATCGGATGTTTATTACAATAAAGAGAAAGGTATGCCGTTAATAATGGATTATAACATCAGCTAAATGACTACCACGATCACGACTACAGGACCATATCTTTTTCATGAAATTTTCCATAACCAAATCGGAAAGTGGTCATTCGAAGTCCTCGATAGCCTCACGAATTCCATCTTTGAGATCTTGAAACGACGCTGGGCTCTTGGCGTAGACCTTGTGTTCTATATGACTCCAGGACTTCGGGAGATAACACGGTCCGGAAACTTTTCCCGTAAAACATTAATGATTTCGTTGCTTGTGTGGCACGTATAGCGCCGTCTTGTTGAAAGTAAACGTTGTCCAGATCACTACCATTCAATTCCGGCCATAAAAAATCATTAATCACCTCTCCATAGTGCAATCCATTCACTTTAACTGTTGTTCCAGCCTTATTCTCGAAGAAGTAAGATCCAATGACCCCGCCAGAACATAAATCGCACCAAACAGTCACACGTTGAGGATAGAGAGGCTTTCCTACAATAACTGTGAGGTTTTCCGAGCCCCAAAAGCGAAAATTTTGCTTGTTGACTAAGCCATCGATGTGAAAATGGGCCTCATCACTCATGATGATTTTTCGATGGAATTCCGAATCATTGTCATTGCATTTTAAGGACCCAATCAGCAAACACATGACGTTGTTGATGATCGGCTGGCTTGAGTTCTTCTGTTAACTGAACTTTATAAGCCTTAAGACCCTAATCTTTATGCCAAATACGGTGTAATGACGTTTGTGGAATTCCTAATTCCAAAGAACGACGAGGAATGGACAAACTTGGGTTTTCTCCACTACTTTCGACTACAGCAGCAATATTCTCGGCTGTTTCTCGAGCGACGTGCACGGGTTTTATTCTTCACATCATTTAATTCCCCACAGCTCAAATTTTCCAACAAATTTCTGTATTGCGGTTCGACAAGGTGCTTCACGACGACCCAAAAATGTTCGAGTTTCACAAACCATCTCTGCCAAATTTTCACCATTTTCATAGTGAATTTTAATAATTCAAATGCGTTGCTGAAGCGTGTGTCGTTCCATTTTAAATAATGGCGTAGTTTCTACTTGTCAAATGTCAGCATCAAAAGTGACATCTATACCGAAATGGATTACTATTCAAAATAACACTTTTTATTGGAAACCCCTCATTCTTCGAAATCCTATCACTTCAAGTTTATGTCCTTCGTCTTCGTGAGAATATAACTTTCATCTAGTGGAGAAAAAGAAAACTGAGTCCGGATATGTTTAGAGTGAAAGGGCGTTGTTCTCCGCTACTCTACCCGGATAAACCAAGGGGGCAGCTAAACTGCTGTTGTAACACATTACGAGGTACAATATCTACTGGCACAGTGATGAGACTTTCTGTTTGGTGTCGTTCATGAAGGATATTGGGGAGGAGAGTGTAATGTAAAAGGATAACGTTGGGAATGAAGAATTTGTCAAGTGTTGGCTCGTTTTGAGAGAGTGTGGACAGGAATGACAAATTGGAGAATTGACAATTTGCAAAGGGAGTGAAGGGGTGAATTTTGAACGATAGGGTCCTGTCATTTCTATGTTATCGGTGGTGGGAAATAATGAGGTGAAAAAGATAAATAAAACACTTGATAGGACACAAAGGTGGAACAGTCCTTTTTTGGTCCAGCAGAGTAGTTCGAGGAACCACAGCCTTCAAGGGGTAAAAACGAACGAGATCCAATTTATTAGCTTATAGATCTATTATTAATAAGATGAGAACTGCTGGTATGTACAATATGAAGTTTCCTGTCATACGCAGCACACCTACAGCTCCTTGTGTAAGAATCCTTCCATCCAAATGTTAGGTGTCTAACCCTATTCGCGTTGGTTTGGAAGTGGTCAATAAACTCTTTAGATTTCCTGTTGACTGATGAACGTTGAACCCAGATCGAAGCAATCCTTCCGTGGGATACTCCCAGGCTCACCAAAGTCAAGGACCAAGGCTTGTTTTGCTGAGGATGTTCTTTTACTGAACTATCAATGTTAGGAAGGATGTGTTTCTTAGGCACAGGCGATGTGAACAGTCAACCTCAGACCTTCAAACCATGTATCCCTGTTCGTAAAATATTATGCTAAAAATAAAATTAACAACTCTAATGTCGATTGAATGTGTTGATAGTAAAATAAAGTTCCATAATATTCAATAATAAAATAGAACAAGCTTACATGAGAATGAATCCTGAGAATAGAAATAGAGTTATATTGTAACATTCTAGCTTTGTAAATCCTAGGAACATTATGGAAAGAGAAAAGGGCCAACCCTGCTCTGAAGAGCTGAGGGTAGATTTACGTTAAAGGGGGTTTTATACTTATACTTTTGGCTTGTGATGTGATCGTCTAGATTGGTAGAACTCTATGTTATGTCGTAGTAATTCAGATTCGTAATAACTCAGATTAGTGAAATATAGGATGGGAAATAATGAGGTAAAATAGGTGAATAATACACTAGATTGGACATAAAGATGGAACAAGAGCCTTTATTCGTCCAGCACCATAGTTCGAGGAACCATAGCCATATGGAGGAAAAAACGAACGAGAATTAATTGAAACTCAAAGCAAAAAACCTTCTAGCATTACAGATGATATGTTTACAATCCATAGAGCAATTATTAATAAGACGAGCACTGGTGATATGTACAATATGGTGCTTCCTATACTCCGGTAAGGTTATTACTGGCACAATTGTGATAAAAAGCAGAATTGTGTTATGCATGAGATCCTAGCAGTCGCGTTGGTTCGGAGGTGACGATAAACTCCTTATATTTCCTGTTAACTGATGAACGATGGCACTTTCAAAGCACTCCTTGCTTATCCAGTACGCCAGGGTCCGAAGACGAGGCTTGGTTTACTGAGGACGTTCGTCTATAGAACTCTCAGAGGAAGTCTCACTGGCCACTGTTGTGGGGGATGTTTTCCTTGGCACAGGCGATATAAACAATTTACCCTAGGCCTCCAAACCATTGATATTTGTACGTAAAATATTATCCTAAAAGCAACAACTCCAAATGTCTATACCATAGTGTCGAGTGAATAGTTAAATGTGCAGTAGGCCATACGAACAGTATAAGAATATTCCAAATGGGTTGGTAGTAGAACGAAGTTCCACAATATTCAATAGAAATGCAATAATAAGATAGAACAAGCTTACATGAGATTAAATCCTGTGAAATGAAACAGTGTTACTTGAATGAGGACAGTGTACATACCAGATAACAAAGAAGCGTCTTTAAAATATACTAAAATGGCGGATTCCTAGAAGAGGAACTCCCTTTGAAAGGAACACTATTGTGAACCAGAATGAAAGTGAAAACGGACAGCAGCAGTCGAGTGAAAGTGAAGCAAAAGAGGCCCTTCCATTCGTTGTCGTTTCGGAGGTTAGTTTTTCTTCCACAGAATCGTATTTCTTCGATGGTCACAGAAGAACAAGTTTACTTCATGGTGGATCTTCGATATGATTAAAATCTCCTATTTATAAATATGCGAATTGCCTAAAGTGTTGATTGAAGTCGTAGGTACTAATATTCATCATTCATAGAATTATAAAATAATATCAAATAAGTTCATTCAACGTAGTTCCACATTTCGACAAGAGACGTTGCAAAGTTGGAAGCCATGGAGTAGTTTGGCCAACGGTGCATTTTATTTTATTGTAGGGTAGGAAATTCAGATATGTTACAATCGGATCATAATTACAAATCTCATCCGCCATTTTGGAGCTGCCATTTTGTTTTTTTATAAAAAATATTTCATGATGCATTGTCACTAGAATTAGGTACACCTGCAAAATTTCAAATCAATCGAACGATTAGAAGTGTGTCATATTTAACTTGCAAGATTTGATTACAGACAGATAGAGAGACAGACAAACAGACAGACAGACACCGGGACAGGTGAAACTAAATAAAAGCTTATAAAAATATCAATACTTTTCAGTATTGCGATGAACTTAGTGCAGGAATGGTCGAGTCAGTGAAGTGGTAGGAGCAAAAAACCTTCTCTTGACCCGATCTGGTACTGGCACATGTCTAAATGTGGATAAGAAGCTTAGCCAACGATAAAAAAAACTTGGTACAATCAATGTTACCACCGCTTCATGTGACAACTGCACAAGTTCCCTTTTTAATTCCAGTTTTCAAGAATCTTTGTTAAGTGCCTACCGGCATTGTCGTTGCTCTTCGTTCGAAAGAAAATTCCTCCATTCCTCTCGAAACTGAAACGTATTAAGGACCCATTACCTGCCACCCGAATTCTGTCCTCTTCGCAAGGACGCAAGTTGATGGCTAAACAAAGCTGAGTAATTCGAGCAATGCAACGTTATGCTGCGAAATTAAATTTTCCGAATGTCATCTCTTTGTGTTGCCACTTTTCGCGTTACAGGTGGCGTCCAGATGATGGATGATTATTTCTAAATTGGATCCAGGATGTGTCGCCCCAGCTCCGCGATATTTTGTTTTCCGCCGCGTTCGGGAGAAACAAATGAACATTCCACGTTTTCTGGGCGGGAGTTTTTCCGTTGGCGTCTCAGATATTTCGAAAACTCCTATCAGTCATTCCGGGAGATGTTTTTCGGGACGAGAAACGTGTTGGTTGCAGGTATTCTGGTGAAAAATGGAGGTTGCGTGTCCCTTCGCGGGGATATGATGAATATGCAGATAAACAAATAGCCTTTCGGAAAGGGACAAATGACAATGTTTTTGATCTTGATGGGGACAGGTTCCTACTGAACTAAACGCAGAAGTGACAACTCTCTTGATTTTATTCGAGGTTAAGATTGATGCTTGCTCCAACTTGACTGATCACATTAGCCTGGATCGTTCTTCAGGAGTATAAACATATGTCATGTTTCTCATTTTGTTTACAACTCGGATAGAATCGATCGGTCATGAATATATTCAGTTTGTAACTTGAAAAAGAATTTTTGTGTTCATATCGTATTCTTGTGGTCAGACAATATTTATTCCAGTACACAGGGTGAGTCTTTGACTTGTAAATACATATATTTTCTGTAGAATCCTCTCATCGAACTGAACACTATTCACCTATACCATTTTTCAAAATTCGGTTTCGTTCGAAAGATACAGGGAGTCAAAATCCACCAAAGAAACACTTCTCGGAACCGGTATTACAAATGAACTGAATTTTTGTTGATTGGTATAAAAGTTAC
This sequence comes from Adalia decempunctata, assembly GCA_951802165.1. NCBI lineage: Eukaryota > Metazoa > Arthropoda > Insecta > Coleoptera > Coccinellidae > Adalia > Adalia decempunctata. Next base: position 21,028,593 of record OX637696.1, on the reverse strand, counting down.
AGCGTAACCGACTGATGAATCCACGCAAAAATTCCATAAAACAACTTGAGAAAGATAAACGGTTTATATTTTCGAAAGAATCAATCATTTCAGAAAATGATACTATTCCCGAGACTATTCCTATGTTTTTTCAATAAAACGCGTGGTTTTCGAGTTTTCTAATTGTATACGATAAAATTTGAGAAAAAATCATGTATTTCAAGAATAATCTGGATGCTTCTCTGGATTGAATATAATCGAATATCATTACTTGTCTTGGTTCGAAATAAATTAACAATATTGTCAGAATGTTAATCAACTTTGTCGAGACTCAAATCTGAATGATGGAGAAGCGTTTGATGTAGAGATATGTTGTAATGACGAAATCTCACAAATGTGGGGGGAAAAATTGAACAGCAAGGATCATGAAATTATGAATTCGATACGCACAGGTCCTATTAAAAATTTATTGTTACCAGTCCAAATTAAAAATAAATGTCAACGAAATACCAATCTATACTCCATTCACAATTATAAAATCACAACTCTGGCCATGGTTTCGTTTTCAGGAATTGGTGCACCTGATAAAAAATCTGTGCACGTACAGAGAATATCTTTAATGACAAAACGGCGTTGCCAGTTTCTTTGTTTACATCAAAGTAAAAGTATCAAAGATATTTTGACATGGGTACAAACGGCAAATTTGAATTGGACCAAAAATCGATTTATAAGCATGAATAAAGCAAAAGTAAGTACTAATCGCCTTTTTTACACTTGATAACGAAGTTTTTTTTAGGTATCTGGCCGTTTGGAAAGATTACAAACGAAATTCCGGTCCCCCAGAAGTTTGGTTAGTTTCGGTATCGTTTTTGGTGCTCAAAATTTATTTGGAATCTGTAAATGGACAAAAAAGGCTTCCTTATACGATCTTTTCACGAAAGCGACCGGAAAATATGGTTCAGGTAGGATTTTCGAGGAATTATGAGGAAAGAACTTGCAGAATGAAATTGCACGATTTTCGTAAGTAAACGGGTTTTGGATGGCCATCATCGGTCTCTAAATGATTATTGTTGATCGTTTTCACGTTTCAGAAAAAGAACCACTTCGTATAAGCCCATTTGGAAGAAATTTGTTCATGTAACATTCAACGGTAGGTATATTTGCTCTTAATCGAAAGAATATATTATATCTAGTGCTACTTCTTTCAAAAGAGACACAAGCTTTTAATGCTGTAGGGGCTCTATAATGTGGAGGAGTTTGTGTCTTATTTTAGAACAGGTGAATGATAAATGTGGAGCATATGTTTGACCTGTTCCATATTATTTGTACAAACCTACTGTGGTTGTAATTTATGAATATTTTTTAAACTAATAAATTACTATACAGTCAGAATATTTTACTCCTTGTTCATAAGATCAAATAAATGAAATGTATATCTTCTACTCTTATTTTTATTAAGTTAGCTATTAAGGTTATGTTCCAAGAAAAAGTTCCTGTTGCATCAGAACTCCCTTCAACTATTTGGATTCCAGTGGAGGGATATAATGTTCCATTATTCTTGATTCAACAATTGATGTCAAGTCTTGAACTTTCAGTTCAAGAGGATAATAAACATTAAATCTTCACAGGCATGCATATGAAAATCATGTGAAAGCAATGCAATTTTCTTCCATGGTGAAAAATAATATATTTCAACAGTGATCTCTTGTACTTTTCATGCAAATAACTAGAAAAGGAATCCTTTCTATCAATTCGTATAAACGTTAATTATTTTCGTCCTCACATCTCTTCCAATTCATTCATTTTTCGAATAAATTCTGAGAAATACGCTAAGAATGTAGAAAGGGCAACATAGTGTTGACTTGGAACATAAAAATATTTTGAAAAACGTCATAACTTCTATACAGAGTGTCAAATTTCCAAGGCCAGAGTTGTGATTTTATAATTGTGAATGGAGTATATTGTATATACTAATATTATGAAGAGGAAAGATTTGTATTTTTGTTTGTTTGATACGAATAGGCTCAAAAACTACTGGACCGATTTCAGAAATCCTTTCACCCTTAAAAAGCTACATTATCCCTGAGTGACATAGGCTATACTTTTCACCCGAAAAAAATGAGGATACCTACTATAACTCCAATAATTACAAAAAAATCAGCCATAATCAGCTATTTTTACGTGCGCTGCAAAAACCGTAAAGGTGAATACAGACTATTCTGACGTGACGTGATTCCACGTCACGTCAGACGTGTACTGTGCTCCCATTGGCCTAATTTGAACGTGAACGTCAAAATGTGAGTGATATAAAAGTGCAACACATTGTTCTGTGCGTTCACGTTCATATCAGGCCAATGGGAGCACAGTACACGTCTGACGTGACGTGGAAGCACGTCACGTCAGAATAGCCTGTATTCACCTTAAGACTTACGTGGATACGATGTATGACGGAAATGTACCTCTTAAATAGTTCTACAAAAAAGTCCGCGGTAGCATATATCTATCTGTCACGATTGACTTGCTACTACCTGTTTATGGTAATCAGATGTTTTCCAAAATTATGCATTATTTGGGAGTGTGTTTTTATGAATAGGTTATTGATCCTCATCCAACTAAATACGTTATTTATCCCTAGTATTTAATTTAGAACGAAATTGCCCTTCACATCATACAATTATAACGAGCACATCAAAAGATATGGCAGGTTGGAGTGTTGAAGATTAAACCGCCGCGTGAAACAAATTTCTCACCGGGCGAAGCTGGGACGGCCTACTTGTCACGTATAAAGTTGAAATTAATGAAAAATAAAATGATACTTAATACTAAATAATCTGTGGCGATGTTTCTATAGAGAAATGGCCTTTATTTCTTGGATTGAAGCATATTTTTTTAATCGAACGTTTTTTCAATGAGTGAAATCAAGAAGTACATAGGTATATGAAATTACAGATGTTTTGTCGACTGTCTACATCCATGAAGTTGTTCCAAAAACACCCCCCCTCATTCAGATCCGCTCCATCACCGAAAAAGACGTGTCGAAATTTCACGATGATTCCAGTAAGTCTTCATACCTCTGAATATGTGCTCCATCCATCAAACAAGTCAACATGAATGGAATCCATGAAAGGCAATAGAAATATAGTCTGAGCGGAGTTCACTTCGCGTGGGTGTGAAACTGCCAGAAGTTCGTCTTTGAAGCTATGATTGATTCGATAGAGCATGCGAATATGATCATCGGAATTGCCGGTGATCCTGTTCCATTTCTGTGTCTAATTCGTGTCGTACTTCAAGCAGGATTCGGTTGCATTCACAATTTGATATGCTTGTCTATGCTGCAATATACTACCCCACTAAAGTTAAGGAAGTTCGGAAATTTTGTGACTGTTTCCAAAGCTGACAATCATATGTTCATTTATGAGAAAATCAAATGTTTACTTCCTTATATATCTCCCTGTCTCAGAACCCTTCTGTGGTATAGGAAAATGCCCCTATAAGGAGGAGTTGATGGTGAAGGAGAAAACCGAAAGGGAAAAACTCTGGCGGAATCTCCCAAGGATGGATCACTCCAAGAAGGTCCTCCGGAACTTCGAAACTGCAAGATCCAAAAAATATCTGGATCTCAGTAAGAACCAACTACACCTACTCACTGGTTTTCTCACAGGACATTGTCGCCCGAAGAAGCATCTGTTGAGAATGGGTTTATCGGACACTGATGAGTGTAGATTCTGTGGGGAAGAGGAAGAAACTCCTATTCACCTGGTTCCGGAAAGCTATAGCATTGCCAGCCAAAGGAAGAAGTGCTTCGGACAAGAATCCCGTATAGGAGTGAGGTTGAAGCCGTCCCAGATACTGGATTTCATCAAATCTCTGGAACTGGAAGGCGAGCTGTAGGAGGCGCGATGATAACAGCTCCGTTAGGGGGCACAATAGACCTCAAGGTCGCAGTGGACTGTAATCCCTTTATACTATAAACTAAAACAAACTAATGGTCTAAGGTTATAGAGTAGGGCCAGTGTTTGAAATGCTAAAAACTGTGCAGAAGATCAAAAAATCTGATTGGTATTGGGAATGGACCAGATTATCCGTTTCATGAGAAATACTCATTCAGATCTTAATAAAAGGAATTTCCGTGATAAATCGGTTCAATTTTGAAAGATGACCAACTGGCGATGCCTTCTCGGAGCCAGCTACGAATCAATAAATCTGCAGAGCTTCCCCGAATTGCGGCTTTCGCAGGAACACTACTAGGTATACCATCTATACCTTCGGAAACTTTTTTAATAGTGGATGTCGATACCGACCCCCTCTCACACCCGCCCCTGTCCGCCAACGCCATGCCGCTTATTCCCTGGCCTCCATTATCGAAAACTTTTTAATACATGAAGTATAAAAAGCAACTGATTTATACTTTTAGCGTCGGGATTGTGCTCTCTTTCCCTTCTTATTGAAAGTCGTCTAGAAACTTTTAAGTTGATAAAGACGTCATTTCGCCCGGTTTTATTTTTTGAAATATGTTTTCCTTCTTAGCTCGAACTTTGTAGTGAGTTTGAAGCATGGTTGCAATATGATGTTTTTACTTTATCGGGGAACTTTGAACGGGATGTATCTCATGACGCCCGTCCAACTTATTGAAAACGGAGTTCGATATTGATCTGTCGGAAATGTGCAGCTTCCGTAGACGATTTGCATGTTTTTGTGAGAAAATGGCAAATGTTTCGTGAAACGTGACAGGAAGTTCGCAGTCACCTTCTTGTGGGTCAGTTCTGCGACACTCATGTATAATTCTCGATATTGAAATATCAGGTTACTTGAAAAGTTTTGGAAGCGAATACTTTTTAGCACCACTTGAAGAAAATGTACTGACAAAGAAACTACAACACCCAGAAGGAGATGTTTACATTTTATTTTTTTTGGTAAAACAGGTATTATACTCCATTCATTTTCATGAAGTATCCCGGTTTGCCATGATTTATGTTTATCAAGTTCTTTCCCTTAACTTACGCAGATTGGCACTCGTGAAAAGCGACATTGCGAAGGCTACTTTCTATTTACTCTTTTTTAACATTGTAAATGGAGTTAGTTCTTCAAAGGTTCAACTATGACACAGGTTTCGTAGTACTACGTCATTTTCATACTAGAGTATTTCAAGTTGTGCAAAAAAGTATTTAAATGTCTTCTGTAGGCTTATTCCTTGAGAATTTTGAAAAGTGAGGAATTCCATAGGTCTGTCTGTTCTGTTCATTTTTCTGGGTTAATCGAGTACTTTTATTCTATTTCCGAATGAACTATCACAAAGTAAACGGAATATTCTGTCCATTATTTTTCAGTAAAATTTCAACACTCGCATCTTGATTTCCGTAAAAGAAAATAGCAACTGAATCTTTCAACCATTTTTATATACAGGGTGTTTGGTAATTCGACGTGAACCTTGGAAAGGGATATACTAGACGTCATTTGCAGTGAATTGCGTCGAGTAAAGCATGGTCCGAAAATCTATGGTTACGAAGATATGGCGATTTTTCAACTTTTTTGAAATTTTCTGCTTCGTTATCGAAAATAATTAATTTTGTGAAAACTACTCGACTCTAAATATTCAATGAATATTTTTTTGAAAGCTGAGGAGATGGTCCTCATTTCTTGCGAAAAAGTATTCACTAAAAATTCAGATAACCCGAGATATACAGGGTCATAAATGGCTGCACCTGTTTTCCTCATAAAATCTTGATAAAACAATTGAGAATTACTCGAAAAAAGTATTATGAACTTGGTGTACAAATGTAAGGAAAAACTTCCCTGTTTCATCAGCTTTCCAAAAAGGTACATATGTCAATAATTCCTTCATGCAATCTAAAAATATGGCCGGAAAACCAAGCAGACAACCGACTTTTTCGAGTCAATATCAGCATTTCATGGCCAACCGAGATACTTTATGAAAGTAAATGGAGTATACACACTCATCAAGGAGTAAATGATTAAATTTGGAGAAAAATATCGTGAAGATGTTTTCATGTAACCAATTTTTGGTACTAAAATATTGCAGTCGTTTTCTGCGAATTTTTCAAATTTTACAACAAACCAGCTGTTCGAGGAGATCCAAAGTCGATGTTTTGTTAGAATTCCTAGAGCACGTGTACGCGGAATTTATCCCCAGCTGAGTGAATTTGAAAGAAGTCGAATTATTGGTCTACTGGAGGCGGGGTTGCAATTTCGAGAAATCTCTAACCGTACGAACAGAAACCCAACTACTGTTATGAGATGGTGTCGAGCGTCGTTTGATAATGACACCGGACGTCGAAGGGGCACAAATGAAGTTCAAGATCGACGTCTAAGACTTAAGACCGTTATAGAGACAGATTTGCGAAAACTCGATCTTTAGCTGATGAGCGGTTAGGAGAACAAGGCCATCTTGTAACTGTTGGTCTTAAGTGCTATTGCACATGCAACTAGCTCACCTTTAGTCTTTATTCGAGGTAACATGACAGCGCTGCGTTACCTTCGAGAAATAGTGGAGCCATATGTTCTCTACTACCTTAACCGGCTCGAGAATCCAATATTTCTGCAAGATAATGCTCGACCTCATGTTTCCAGAGTTGGTTTAAACTCTTTTGGAGCGACCCATATGAATCTTTTGCCATGACCGCCCAGATCCCTCGATCTTTCGCCCATAAAGCATTTTTGGACATCATGGCTTGGAAATTTACCCCAGCCCCCACGGACTTTGGCGGCTCTGAGACATGAATTACATGTAGCTTGGGACAGTATCCCTCAAGAAGAAATAGACCATCATATTGCATCCATGCCAAAACGTGTTGGGGAGTGTATAGATACATTATTAACAAATTTATTAAAACAAATTATGAACCCTTCGTTTTTTCTCCAAATTTTAATCGTTTCCTTCATGCTATACTATCTTTGTTTCACCAAAGAAAATTTAAAATTTAAACAGTTCCTTCTGGGTGTTGCAGTTTCTTCGTCAGTTAATATAGTTTATTTCAATAAGGAACTCTTTTATGGATGCCATTTGACAAATGGATAGAATAATATCGACCAAATCACTCAGTATGAGAAATTTCAATTTGAAACATACAATAGAGAATGAGAATATAGGAGATAATATTTCTAAATTAACAACAACATGTCGAACGAAAGCAAGCAAAGAAACATAAAACTAGACGTTTCGTGGTTCATAGCACAACAGGAAACCGATGTAAAATAAGAAGCGGGCAAAATGAACGACTAAATTGAAGGTATGTAGTTTGAAGGCTCGCATTTAAGGCGAACTGGTAGCAAGTCATGAAGCGGGCACAAAGAAGAAAACGGAATAGCGAGTGTACAGGAATATATCATAGTTCTCTTATTAGAATAACAACGGCAGTTAATCTACACGCGTTCAGAAATGCGATTTCCCCACAAACTACTGCACAGAAATTTATGTGCATTCCCCAAGCAGCGACCGTTGAAGAGAGAATTCTCAAATTATACCGTAAAAGTTTTCCCGACTCGGCTGAACTTCTTTGTGCATTTCATGAGCGGATTTCGTTGCACGAAAGAAAGAACTTCGTTTTACAGATGTTGTTCAAGGGTTTTATTTTACGGGATCAGGGATATGTGTGGGGTTATGAAGTATACGGATATGAGAAGTGACGGAACAACTTGATTTGAATAAAATTTTTATAGCCTCAATAATATTTGAACCTGGCTCCGTTTACTGTGATTTGACGAGAAGAATGCACGAGGAACAGATGATGCTGGAGAATCCCGCCTTGTAGAGGGGCTTTTTCGACATTCCTCAGATGTCTTGAATTAAATTTTTATATAAGAAAGGAAGTTCGAGGAAATCAATTGCATACACCATTCATATTGGATTCGCTCTTGAATAATTCAATTATTATTGTAAGAGCTGTGACTTCAAAAAAATGCTGTTATACCATATGGGTTGCTAGAATAAATGTGTAAATGATTTAAGGCCGGTGTATTGATCTACCCTATAAAATATCAATTAGCGCTACTTCCAGGAATGCGATTCGTCTTTGCATCTCTCAGTAGGAGAGAGTGATTGGTAAATTGGTCTTAGCAAGTGGATATAGTCCGGGTGCCGGTGAGACAAATTGCAAATTATTAATAAAGTTTTCTTACTTTCTGTATAGCTTCATTAGGTAGAGTCTACCACATTTTTCCTCTGTGAAAATGTTTGTAGTCGCGGCTTTTTTCAGCCAACATCTCGTCAGTTGACCATATTTTCATTTTTTTTTAAATCATACATACTCTTTTTTTGTAAAATGCAATCATAAAAACAATTTGGGAGAAATGAGAAAACATGAATGTCCGACAAAAATAGTGTGGCTTCGAGCGTGTCTACCAACATGAACATTACTGAAAATCGCATTTTTTTAAATTATTAATACCCTCCTGATTCTTTCAAAATCAGTTGATATGACCAAATGAAATATGAAAATGCAATTGCCCGACAAAAAAGTGGCGTTTTTCTTGTCCGACAAATCAAAAGACAGAATTTATATTTTAGAGAGATTCGTTTCATAGAAAAAACAACTGTCCACCATACAGGGTTATCATAATAATCCGTGCATTAGACGTTTCTCGTATTCTATGAGGAAAAGATTTCTGAAATTTGGCACACTGCCGTTTTACAAAGGGGGAAATCATGCTAAATTATTTTCATCGAAATCGCACTTCCGGTTATACCGGAAGTGACCATCAGCTTTGGTATTTCAAATGGAACTACCTATTTTTCTAACCAGAAATGAATTCCTTTTTGAATTTTACACATTTTTCATCTCAAACATTTTTACGTTGTTGTCATGGCAACGAAGATATAAGGACTTCTATGAGAAAATGGCCAGTTTCAGAGGTCGGCGAAACGTATCATAGCGTAGCATGCATGCTATCCATAATAAAGAAACAAATGAAGGATTTTTCGAAAAATTCAATAATTTTTCCTCGTATTGCATGGCTATCGAATCATGTTGTTTCATTGGAACTGTCACAAAAAATTCTTATTTCTGAGAAATTCCAAATTGCAATAACTTCATTTTTTCAAATGGCATGCCCATATTTTAGCATTTCCCACTTTGAAGAACGGCCGTGTGCCAAATTTCAGAAGCCGAGAAACGTCTAATGCACGGATTATTATGATAACCCTGTATATAATGCGGCAAATCCTCAGTCGGACAAAAAAAACTTCTTGAAAAATATTGTTTTGTTTCAGAATCTTTCTTAGATTTTTATAGAAATGAAATTATTAATTTTAATTGAAAGTGTATAATTCGAATTGTTTACTGACATTCTTGTTCGAATCTAATGAAAAAAATCAATGGAAATACTCCTTCCTCACATTGAATTTCTTGTCACAAGACGAATGGTATCCAGTAAAAGTATCACACCAATCGTCAGATAGAATGACATCTTTATATTTGTGATTATGATGTGTTCTTGATGCCAAGAACATTCTACACTGTCTAAGGATGTCCGCTGTGATTTTTTTCACTATTTCCCTTTGCGTGTCGTAGACAGGGTTATTTTTCTAATATTTGAACAAAAACCACTCCATCACTACTAAGATATATCGGCAACAACTGAAAAACTGTCGAATAGAATAAAACAAGATATATCTCAAGAAGAGAAAATTCGGCAACACATTAAAATTCGTCTACACAGATTCAGACTGCAGACGACTGCGGTGCAAAACCGAAACATCAGTAACAGCATTCATATTTATAGGGAAAATTACCAAACTACTTTTACAATCCTTGGTAATCTTTAAACGGAATTCCATGAAACTACCACTTTATTCTCGAAGAATTCGCAATTTCTACCTGGGGAGGATATTCCATATTCAACTGGGGCAGAAAAAATTCAGTTTCTGCATTTTTATTTTGATAGTCCATTTTCTCATATTTACTATTATATCTTCAGCCCTTAAAGTAAATAGCTGCAATATAAACAATTGAAAACATTTTCTCATAACCCCAGAGGTGTTACAGAAAAGGTGTCCCAGGTACCTTCTACCACTTCGTGTAACATTTCACTTCTAGAGAAGAATTTCCGTATCCAACCAACAGTATAAAAAAAGGCAACTTTCATCGAAATTTAAATGTCAAATATAATGATTGACAATGTTGGTTATGAAAATGGAGTCTCACGAGACCAACAAGTTTCATTCGGTGAACTGAGAAATTGCCGAAATTTTTTCGTCGGACAATTGAATGATAGTATTCAGCACATCCTTCTTAAATGATCCTTAAAAAATCAAATATTTATTTATAACATAAGCAAAGTTATATCCGATAAATGCATATAGTCTATTCATACCCAAATTGAAGCATTGAATTCATTAATTTTTGAATGAACGTCACATTTTTTTGTCGGACAACTGGTGCACTACATTGTATTTTCAAGGTGAGGAGAGTATAAGAAAAAATTAGAACATTATTTATAATTTTTTTAGCTCAAAAAATCGTCGTTTTCCATTAGTCGGACAAGAAAAACGCCACAGACGGACCTATGGAATTTCCCACTTTTCAAAATTTGCAAGAAATAAGCCTTCAGAAGACATTTGAATATCTTTTTGCACAACTTGAAATACTTCAGTATGAAAATGTAGTAGTACCTACTACGAAACCTGTATCACAGTTAAACCTTTAAAGAACTAACTCCATTTACAAAGTTAGAAAAGAGTCAATAGAAATTAGAATTGGTAACGTCTCCGAGAATTATTCGACATTTCATGAATACCAACCTGCGTCAGTTTTAAGTAAAAGAACTTGATAAACCTTAATCTTGGCCAACCTGGATGTATTATAAAAGTGAATGGAGTATAGGTATACTCCATTCACAATTATAAAATCACAACTCTGGCCATGGTTTCGTTTTCAGGAATTGGTGCACCTGATAAAAAATCTGTGCGCGTACAGAGAATATCTTTAATGACGAAACGGCGTTGCCAGTTTCTTTGTTTACATCAAAGTAAAAGTATCAAAGATATTTTGGCATGGGTACAAACGGCAAATTTGAATTGGACCAAAAATCGATTTATAAGCATAAATAAAGCAAAAGCACTAATCGCCTTTTTTACACTTGATAACGAAGTTTTTTTTAGGTATCTGGCCGTTTGGAAAGATTTCAAACGAAATTCCGGTCCCCCAGAAGTTTGGTTAGTTTCGGTATCGTTTTTGGTGCTCAAAATTTACTTGGAATGTGTAAATGGACAAAAAAGGCTTTCCCATAGGATCTTCTCACGAAAGCGACCGGAAAATATGGTTCAGGTAGGATTTTCGAGGAATTATGAGGAAAGAACTTGCAGAATGAAATTGCACGATTTTCGTAAGTAAACGGGATTTGGATGGCCATCATCGGTCTCTTAATGATTATTGTTGATCGTTTTCACGTTTCAGAAAAAGAACCACTTCGTATAAGCCCATTTTGAAGAAATTTGTGTATGTAACATTCAACGGTAGGTATTTGCTCTTAATCGAAAGAATATATTATATCTAGTGCTACTTCTTTCAAAGGAGACCAAGCTTTTAATGCTGTGAGGGCCCTATAATGTGGAGGAGTTTGTGTCTTATTTTAGAACAGGTGACTGATAAATGTGAAGCATATGTTTGACCTGTTCCATATTATTTGTACAAACCTACTGTGGTTGTAATGTATGAATATTTTTTTTAATAATAAATTACTATACAGTCAGAATATTTAACTCCTTGTTCATAAGATCAAATAAATGAAATGTATATCTTCTACTCTTATTTTTATTGAGTTAGCTATTAAGGTTATGTTCCAAGAAAAAGTTCCTTTTGCATCAGAACTCCCTTCAACTATTTGGATTCCAATAGAGGGATACAATGTTCCATTATTCTTGATTCAACAATTGATGTCAAGTCTTGAACTTTCAGTTCAAGAGGATAATAAACATTAAATCTTCACAGGCATGCATAATATGAAAATCATGTGAAAGCAATGCAATTTTCTTCCATGGCGAAAAATAATATATTTCAACAGTGATCTCTTGTATTTTTCATGCAAATTACTAGAAAAGGAATTCTTTCTATCAATTCATATAAACGTTAATTATTTTCGTCCGTCACATCTTTTCCAATTCATTCATTTTCCGAATAAATTCACATTCTGTGAAATACGCTGAGAATGTAGAAAGGGCAACATAGTGTTGACTTGGAACATAAAAATATTTTGAAAAACGTCATAACTTCGATACAGAGTGGAATGTGTCAAATTTCCAAGGCCAGAGTTGTGATTTTATAATTGTGAATGGAGTATTTGTTTGATTGGGAAGGTTGTCTCTTGAACCTACCAATAGGTGATTAGAGCTATTGCAAAAGTGCAGTTTTCACTAATACCAATTATTGAATCGAAGCAAATATTTTCTTCCAGAACTCATCAAGGAGAACTTTCCACATTATTGAGACCACTTTGTCTGTTTCGTTTTCGACACAAGAAACAATTGATTTCCGAAGGAGCAATCCGGAAGACGCAATGAAAGAACATTTCATCGCTAGACTTGATCTGATTTATCCCTTCAATAACACATGTAGGAAGTCGAGAAGTTGGAAACACCTGCTTTCGTCGTATTCTTTCGTTGTTACAGTTCCCCGTTTCCGACGTGATTATTTCTTCGAGATTTATTTCTATTTCGTGTTCGATAGTGGGGCCTTTGCCATTTCGGTCCCGGCTATTCGGGAGGGAGCAGAAAAAAATCTGTCGAGCGAGGGAAAACTTTCTGGGGGAGATTGAATAATTTTGGTCGAACGTGTATCGCATCTGTTGGGAACGACTCAGTGGCGATTTTTTCACGGAGTATTTATGATTATTCGTCTCATATTGCTTCTGAAATCACTGAGCACTGAGGTTATTCCTTGGACTATTTTAAGGATATTTTATCCTTTAATTATTTTTGAAAAAGCACTTTATTTCGAAGAAATGGTGCGACAAATATTCAAAGTAATGAAAACCAAGGACCCCGAACTTTTCTGATGGCAAATGACGTTCCATCAAATGTTCTAATATTTTGGTATAATGTAGTACTGCACCTACTATGTTACCTGTTATTAGTTTTTGAGATACAGGGCGTTGAAGTTGAGAATTACCCACTTTTACTACGCGCGTATCTCGAAAAAGAATCGAATGAACTTCAATTTTTTCTCAAGAAACATTTCATTCCATTCCCAGGGAGCAACCATATGGAGGAATATGACCGAAAATCGTTACGAATACAGGGTTATCCATAATTGAATGCATGCCCGATTTTGAAAGTATAAAATAGGTCAATTCCACTAATTCACTAGATATGTTGTTACATCGAATAAACCTGAAATACCCAGAATTCATACTGGGTGATCCATTATTATAGAAACTATTCTGAATGAAGGTTAACTGGACACCCTGTATTTTTGGGTTGATTTAAGGTCGTTGTTTGATTTTTTCATCATGGACTTCAAAGAATACATGGTGATTCAGTCATGAAATAAACTGTGAACCTCACGAAAATACCCAAAAATCACCTTTTTTTTTCATCACCCTCTATTTCAAGATCAACCCACCACTGTACTTGATATAAAAACGTCAATACGGCTGAGAGTTTTCATCCACTTCCTATGACCAGATTTTTTTTATGTAATATGAAAAGTATTAATTTGCAATTCTAATTGAAATCAAATGAAAAATCAATCTTGAAACAAGATTACATTTCTATTCCATATTTTGAAGGATTTAATGATGGAATAAGTTATTCCTTGAGGGAGATATAATTATTCGATGACCAATAAACGACATCGAACTTCAGAAAACATGCTTGTTCACAATAAATCTGAGATTGACAATGATTGTTGTAGCGGTAGGTGTATTTATATGAAATTGCTGGTGGTGAATGTCCCTCCTTTTATATTGGCATGACAACTCGCGCAGGCAAAATAAGATTCAAGGAAAATGCAAAGAACCGACCTAAATCAGCTCTTGGTGATCATTTAATAGGGTGTAAAAATAAGACCACAAGTAAGAATTTGTCATTGGCACATATGGGAAACAAATATAAAATTTGGTTCTTTTAGGACGATATGAAATTATCAGAAATAAAGACAATAATCATTTTCTGAATGATACTTCTAAGTTTACTGGAAGACATATATTTAAGGGTCTACGTCCCTGAAAAAAAGGGGGTCAGAAACGATTTATTTTTTTCTGATTGATGAAGGGATGTATGAGTGTATGGAGATAAAAATAATGAAAAAACTATTTTATAAGGGTTGAATGAATGAAAAGGATATTCCCCATCATTTTTGGTTATTTTGTAACATTTCCACCACCAAAACGAACAAATATTTTCGTGTTTTTTATTTTCAGTATTGAAGTCTATCATTTAGTTAATCAAACGTTTATTTCATTTTTCTTTCAGAATTTACCGTCTTTTTTGTGAATAATATTACAACAATGTGTTGTTTTCGCGAAATTCATTTTCTTGAATTTCTTTATTCGAAATGATAAATATCCATTTTTAGCAAAGACAATTTATTAAGGTTTGTTTTAGCCGTCGATTAGTGAAAATTAATTGTTTCTCACAATTGTGGATTCTAACATGGAAATGAATTTCTTTTGAATGACTCGCCCCGCAGGTATCTACTCCCAGATGACTGGTGAAGGAAAGAGAGTGTATTACCTATACAGTCAGTGTGAGATCCAGTTCAGGGTAGGATTTCTTGTTAATATTCCCTGCGCCCCAACATTTGTTCTATTAAGCTGAATAATCCAATAAATAAAAATTAATGCATTGCACCGCCATCTGGCGGTATACGTTTCCTATTTTGAAGGCTGAAGATTATTAAGACTGTATAGAATTGGTTTCTTCAGATAATACGAGTCTTTTCACCTTTTTCTATGTTCTTACCTGTTTTGACGCAAATGATAACTTACTTATTGATCACTATCTTCATGTATACTCAATTCACTTTTATAAAGTATCCCGGTTGGACATGATTTAGGTTTATCAAGTTCTTCTACTTAAAACTGAAAGGTTGGTTTAGGTTTATCAAGTTCTTCTACTTAAAACTAACAGGTTGGCACTCGTGAATGCAAATAGTTTTGAGCGTCGTTACCAAGGCAACTCTCTATATACTCCTTTTTAACTTTGTAAATGGAGTTAGTTCTTTTAAAGTTCAACTGAGACACAGGTTTCGTAGTACTAAAACATTTTTTATACTGGAGTATTTCAAGTTGTGCAAAAAGGTATTCAAATGTCGTCTCTAGGCTTATCCCTTGAGAATTTTGAAAAGTGGGAAATTTCATAGGTCCGCCTGTTTGTTTAGAAGTTTTTCTGTCGGGTTATTCGAGTACTTTTATTCTTCTTCCGAAGGAATTATCACAAAGTAACGACTATTCTGTCCATGATTTTTCAGTAAAATTCCAACAATTGATTCTTGATTTCCGTACAAGAAAATAGCATAACTGAATCTTCCAACCATGTTTATATAGTGCAATATTTCCAGTATTCACAGAGAAAATAGTTTCTCCAACATTCGACAGGTTTTTGGAATTATTGAGTTCACATAATATTATCTCAAATTCAATTATTGAATGTGCATTGCGTGAATGGCATGTTCCTTGGACTATTCGGTACAACAGACGAATTTTCTTGTGTTGAAATAATATTTTTCTCCGACATGGACACAACTGCTGTCTACATTATTGTTGGATCGTAACATATACTCCATTCACTTTTATAAAGTATCTTGGTGGGCCATGGTTTAGGTTTATCAAGTTCTTTTACTTAAAACGGACGCAGGTTGGCACTCGTGAAAATCAAGCGACATTGCCAAGTCTACTTTCTGATTACTCTTTTTCAACTTTGTGAATGGAGTTAGTTCTTTTAAGCTTTAACTGTGACACAAGATTCGTAGTATCAATACATTTTCATACTGGAGTATTTCAAGTTGCGCAAAGAGGTATTTAATTGTCCTCTGTAGGCTTATTTCTTGAGAATTTTGAAAAGTGGGGATTTCCATACGTCCGTCTGTTCTAAAAGTTTTTGTATCGGTTTAATGAACTATCATAAAGTAACGGACTATTCTGTCCATTATTTTTCAGTGAAATTTCAACACTCGGTTCTTGATTTCCGTACAAGAAAATAGCATAACTGAATCTTCCAATCATGTTTATACTCGTACACGTGAAATATTTCCAGTATTAACTCTTTGGGTTTAGGTGGTACACTATATGTACCACCAATTTCGACCCTCTTCCGCGGCGGTGGTACAATTAGTGTACCACCTATTTCAAATACGCCGAACAGAAATCTATATCGATACAGAAGATTGGCCTGACTTGCAGAGACACTGTTAAGGCAAAAATACTGGGAAAATTTCGAAAAATTTATTGTTAATGGGCCGTTTATGTTTATATTTTGGTTGAGCTTTTGTCAATTTTTTTGAAAATTGGCAATACATTTTTTTTGTTCCACTTGGGTTTTATTTCTGATGATATATTTGCCGCTCAAAGAGTTAACAGAAATAATCAGATCTTTGGAATTATTGAATTCACATAATATTTCCTCAAATTCATTGTTTTCCCAAAGTAAATAAACATTTTTATAAATAAGTAATTTCTACGATTTATATGTAGAAACGGCAACGTTGCGTCCATATCTGACAGAAGAATGAATATAACTCAACATTTTCAAAATATACGCGGTGAAATGTGTCAGAATTCCAGCGCCAACCGGGCTACTTTATAAAAGTGAATGGAGTATACTTTTTATCATTGAATAATTCGACCACACTGTTGATGGCCTTTGTTGTTGTGCCAGTTCCGAAAAATAAGTGAATGAACATTTTAGTAAATACGTAATTACTACTAGCTCTATGTAGAAAGGACAACGTTGCGTTTGTATCTGACCGAAGAATGACTATAACCTAACATTTTCAAAATATACGCGGTGAAATGTGTCAGAATTTCATGGCCAACCGGAATACTTTATGAAAGTAAATGGAGTATAAGTGTATAAGTCAGTCTGTGCAGTCATAAGTATCATTATGATACCGGCTAAGACCTACTCTCAAAAGTCTATTAGCCGGCTTGATCTAGTTTTTCACCGATGGAAATCACAAAATGCAAATAGGGATATTGCGCCTCTCCCAGCGCCAAATATTTCGTATGGATTTTGCGAACTCTGATGATGAAATAAGCGAGAATCCCCGTCTTTATTTTTCATTATCATAATTCTCGTAACTAGACAGTAGTTGCTGAATGCCAGCAGCTCTCTCAGGAGCCTGCAAGAAAGCCCGGTTCTCTGGGAAGAGCCCCAGAGGTATATTATTATGATATGTAAATGCTGTGAAACAGCGTTAACACGGCCACATGGCTTCATTTATGAAAATATATTCCATTTAATTTACTGAAACTTGATTACGCAGATAATTTAGCCAGGTTGGTAATTTGGAGAATGGGCGAGTTCCTGAAACGAATTAACAAAGTTTCGAGATAATTATTTTTCCAGTTGGAATCGTAAATGAGATTTCTTTCTGAATATTGTGCCCCGGCTGTATTCATAAGTCTATTAATTTCGACACTGTATAGCATAGCACTGAATATGCATAAGCTTACGTGGATGTGAATCCAAGACTGTGATGAATTTCTAATTATGAAGGTGTCCGTATGAAGTTGGTTCCATTACGTGACATTCAGTTCTCCGCGGCGTCTGTCTCTACTTGTTTCAACCAGATATAACTAGTCTTCCCTTGAGATATACCGAAGCAGTCTTTCTTAACCACAAAAGTTGACGAAGTTCAGAAATGTTGAGACTGTTTCGAAAGTTTGCATTTTTTCTCACCAATTTTTGAAAAATGAGGAATCTAAATGTATACTCGCTTATATAACTAATTATTCTGCCCATATCTGTATGAAGAAGAATGGAATCAATTTGGACGTTGAAGGATCAGGAGAGACAATTAGTTTTCTTGCCAAACAACAGATCTGCAAAACTCTCCCACATTTACGATTAATATACTAACAGACTAACTGACAAAGAAACTGCAACACCCAGAAGGAGCTTTTTAAATTATTTGAATGTTTTTCAGTTTCTTTATCAGTTAGTATACAGGATGACAAGAAAAACTTCGGACAAATTTTGCTGTGGTCTGGAACAAAAGTATTTCAGCGCAGCCAAATAATTTTAATTCTCTTTGTTTCTCTACACTTTCCTGTACTAATATGTGAGTTTTCAGTTTGATATACACTCCATTCGCTTTTTTTTAACCACATAGGAGGTCATGGTTTCGTTTTCAGGAGTTGGTGCCCCTGATGAAAAGCACAGAACATATGATGAAAAGTCAGTGCGCGCACAGAAAATATCGTAAATGACAAAACGACGTTGCCAGTTTCTTTGTTTGAATTTTGTTAGGTTTGCAAATTGTTCGCAGATTTTTGGTATTTAATCGATATTTGCAGGTGAGTTTTTCGTCGAATATCCAAGATTAACTTATGTTTATTGTTTTTAGCACCAGAGTTTGGAGCGTGAAGACGATTTTCAACACCAGGACGAATGTTTACATTTCGAGGTTATTGGGGTACACGGGAATTTCGTTGAAAAAGCTGTTATTTGGACAGATATCGCAGTAGATGGATCGGATGGAGCCTCAAGAGGTCGATTAGGATGATATTTTTCAGGTTTTCCAAGAAATTTGGCGATATCTGAGCAGATTTGCAAAAGTTAGGTACCTCACTAATGAGGTGGAACTTCGACCTAATTCTATAAGAAACGCCTTTCAAAGGTCGAGATGGTGAAAAATGTAATCTTTAGATGTTGTTTGAACAAACGCAGCCGAGTTTTATATCCCAATATTGATTTTAAGAATGTTATCAACAAAATAAAACTGACATTATTTTTGATTCTTGTAATTACCAATCAATTCATCTTATATCATTGGATGGATTTTTTTAATGAATTCTTGATTATAATCAACAATTGATGTCGTCAAGTCTTGAACTTTCAGTTCAAGAGGATAATAAACATTAAATCTTCACAAGCATGCATATGAAAACTATGTGAAAGCAATTCAATTTTCTTCCATGGCGAAAAATAATATATTTCAACAGTGATCTCTTGTAATTTTCATGCAAATAACTAGAAAAAGAATCCTTTCTATCAATTCATATAAACGTTAATTATTTTCGTCCATCACATCTTTTCCAATTCATTCATTTTCCGAATAGATTCACATTCTGAGAAATACGCTAAGAATGTAGAAAGGGCAATATAGTGTTGACTTGGAACATAAAAATATTTTGGAAAACGTCATAACTTCGATACAGAGTGGAATGTGTCAAATTTCCAAGGCCAGAGTTGTGATTTTATAATTTTTAATGGAGTATATGTAATTTAATTTCACAGTTTTAGAATGTCAAACAAACGTAGTGCGATTTTGGAAAAATTGTTCATCTGCTCCATGTGCTTCGTCAAACCGTGTCCGATGCAATTCGTCGTTTCAAGGAGCTTGGCCATGATGGTCGTCGTCCAGGAAGTGGTAGAAAACGCAATGTCAACACACCTAGCAATCGCAACATCGTCAAGAAGCGAGTCAATCGAAATCCGAGGATTTCCATGAGGAATACAAGCTTCAAAAAGTTCAACTCCTCACGGAGGAAAACAAGCGCGTACGACTCCAAAGGTGCCGCCAACTCCTTCGTCTCGCCGCCGGTCAGCAATGGGAGCGAATTCTCTTCACAGACGAGAAGCTTTTCACCGTAGAACAATCCCACAACCACCAAAACGACTGAGTCTGGTCCGTAGAGGCTCCCGGTACATCGGCCATCGTCGAACACCGTCAAAATCCGCAATCCGTCATGGTCTGCGGCGAAATTTGCGGCAGTGGTAAAACTCCCTTTTCGTGGATCAAGGGCTGCGACATCCTCGAGGCCGTAGTACTTCCGTGGGCCAAGCAGCACTCCGGCGATACGCATTGGACCTTTCAACAGGACTCCGCTCCGGCTCACAGAGCGAAAATGACGCAAGAATGGTGTAAGACCCATTTTCCTTGTTTCATCCCATCTGCAGAATGGCCGCTCTACCCACCGGATCTCAACCCAATGGACTAAAGCGTGTGGTCGATTTTGGAGCACAGGGCTTGTGCTAAAAAACACTAAAATTTTGAGTCGCTGAAGCAATCTCTGCGCCGGGAATCGAACCGATTAACGCCCGAGGAGCTACGGCCATTGCCGAAAATTTCAGGAAGCGTCTGAAGCTGTGTATCGCCGCCAAAGGAAGCCACTTCGAAACGGCTTAAATATATTATCAACAAATGTTCAAGCTATTATTATTTGTTGTTGTTTTGTTAAATTTCTCCTGTTTAATAAAGTTAAATTAAAAAGAGTTTGTCCGAGGTTTTTCTTGTCACACTGTACAATAAATATTCTCGTATGAGCAATTATCACTAAAAACCCATGCAATACCAAAGTGGATTGAAGTTTATGACTCATTCAATCCGAAGTAATAACACTCGACATTTACTGAAAATAAATTCAATTTTTCCAGATTGCATGTCGACATTATCCAACGAAAAGTGCAATTTTATTTGGGTTTCGCATGCTTGAAGCATTCAAAACGTGTTACACATCCTGTTCGGTAAACTCATTGACGTTTACGACTATGGGGCTAACGGTAATCTAGGAAATAAAGATGATGATTGACTATAACAACAATCATTTTCACGTTTGGTGGCGAATTGAAGGTTTTCCACGACAGTGAATTTTATACCACGTGTTTTTGTAAACTTTTTGTGTAAAGATAAAACAAGCAACTGATAGATAGATCTATTTTATTTGTTGTATTAGTATACAAAGATTCCATTCTTGTCATTCTTTTCACACCTTCTGAAGAAGAATACGCCCGCTACAAGGTTCTTAAAGAAAATAACCTAAAAAGTTATACCTTTCTATGAGGTAGTCAAGAAAAATATGGTCTCATAGCTGTGATGACAACGTATTTTGAAAACAAAATGGTGGCGCCAAGATGGCGGAAGAATTTCATGATTATTGCTCGATTCCCTCTAAATTAGTTACAATTTTATGATGAGAACTATTTCTAATGCCAATCATCATTTCCAGCCAAATAAATCACGAGGGAAAACTAATTTCGATAAATCCTTCGATTAGTGAGCTTTTCTTTTTTGTACGGGTCCGCAAACCAGGCCAGTATGAGTTATCCGATGTTAAAAAGCGTCCCTTTCTGGGTCGAAGGGCAGAGAGCGTAGTCTGTTGCAAGCTGCTGCCATATACGTGGCTATGCGCCAGATGGAATGAAAAAAGTTTTTTTTTCTTAGTTACTAGTCGGATGCTTCCGCCATCAGCTAATGAAATCGGGATATACAAGGACTGAGCGGAACTAATAGGACCATCTGATATT
Source organism: Adalia decempunctata (assembly GCA_951802165.1). Classification (NCBI taxonomy): domain Eukaryota; kingdom Metazoa; phylum Arthropoda; class Insecta; order Coleoptera; family Coccinellidae; genus Adalia; species Adalia decempunctata. Next base: position 21,007,193 of record OX637696.1, on the reverse strand, counting down.
TGGTTCATGGTCTATATTCGTTCACTGCTGGAATATCGTTCGTATGAATAATTTGAAGTATGCGGAAATTTAAGATTCATAAGACCAATCAAGGATGAGACGAGGCTCGAAATATTTACAGATAGAAAGCCTCTTCGTTGCCTTTGATTCCAGAATGACCAGGAACCCAGATTGAAGAGACCTTATTTTTCTTCCCCACCTCATTAAGTTTTCTCCGGAACTCTCAAATCAACTTTGAGTCAATGACATAGGATCTCAGTGCTTCGATAGCGGCTTGACTATCCGAGCGAATGACCACGAGGATGTATTGATATCTAGTTAGCCTAGACCAGTTCCATGCATAAACAAAATATTGCGAAATCATATCAACGAACAATAACTCATTAGAAGTGTCAGTGTAGAGTTCGACGTCAAAAAAGTAAACCAGAGTTACGCAGAAATTAAAAAAAAAGATGTTCACCGGAATTGAAAAAATCCAAAAATTGGAATATCGAGCCATAATCAAGTACCTGTATTTAAAAGGGTTAAGAGGTAAGCAGATTTACGAAGATATGCTAAATACCCTTGGTGATAAAAATCCTTCGTATGCGACCGTGATAAATTGGACTGCAAGCTTCAGAAGAGGAAAATTTCTCATTGAAGATGATGACCGATCGGGAAGCATTTTTCCGTTCCCTATACAGTCAGCGCGACAGCTCGCTCTCACCGTATAGGAAACGGAATACACAATGAAACACTCCGTTTCCTAGCATAAATGCGCGATGTGCTCATTGCCCTGTTAGTCTTCTGCAAATTATTAATAAAGGGTTCTTACTTTCTGTATAGTTTTATTAGGTAGAGTCTACCACATTTTTCCTCTGTGAAAATTTCTGTAGTCGCGGCTTTTTTTTAGCAAACCTCTGGAAAGTCGACCATAATATAATAATAATAATAATAATATTTATTGGTCTAATAGACATTACAAGGAATGTATAAGACAAGTCACAAATTAACAGAAAATTCTAAGAAAATTTAAAATTAGAATATCAGACAAATTTCTTATCTACTAGGTAGTCATCTATACTACAGTACGTTTTATTCAAAAGTATCATTTTCACAGTTTTTTCAAATTCATTTATACTCATAGACTTTATTGAATTGGGCAAATGGTTGAACAGCTTTATTCCTTTGTATGATGGGCAGCACTCAAATTTTGAAGTCCTATGCAACGGTAGACATAAAGTTTTTACATTTATTGTTCTATAACAGTGGAAACTTGGTAATTCATAGAAACTTTCAATATTGTGTCTTATGAAAAGGAGACATCTGTATATATAAATGCAAGGTACGGTCAATATTCTATGTTGCAAGAAAAGTGGTCTACAGGAAGTAAGTGGGCTGATGTTGAAGATCATGCGGAAAATTATATACATATTTTCATTTTTCTTGAACCAAACATACTTGTGAAATGCAATCATAAAAAGAATCTGGGAGAAATAAGTAAAAATGACCGAAAATCGTATTTTTTTCAAAGTATTAATAACCTCCCGAATTTTTCAGAATCGGTTGATATGAAGTATGAAAATGCAATTGTCCGACAAAAAAATGTGGCGATTTCCTTGTCCGACAAATGGAAAACGAAGATTTTTTTGGGATAAAAAAATTATGAATAATGTCTTTTTTTCTTATTCTTCCTCCACCTTGAAAATACAATGTATGGCACCAGTTGTCCGACAAAAAAAAATGTGTCGTTCATTCAAAAATTAAAGAATTCACTGCTCTAATTTGGTTATGAATAGACCATATGCATTCATCGGATTTAACTTTGCTCATGTTACAAATAAACATTTGATTTTTCGAGGACCATTTACGAAGGATATGCTGAATACTATCATCCAGCTGCTCGACGAATAAAGTTCGGCAATTTCAGTTGTTGCCGATATAATATTCTTAGTTGTGATGGAGTGTTTTTTGTGCAAACATTTAAAAATATCCGTGGCTTTAAAACGAAAAAGGGGGAAGTGACATCCTTAAACTGTGCAAAATATTCTTGGCATCAAGAGAACATCATAATCACAAATATAAAGATGTGATTCTACCTGACGATTGGTGTAATACTTTTACTGAATATCATTCGTCTTGTTGCAATGAATTCAATGTGAGGAAGGAGTATTTTCATTGTTTTTTTTATTAGATTTGAATAAAAATGTTAGTAAACAATTTGAATTATATATTTTCAATTAAAATCAATAGTTTCATTTCAATAATAATCGAAAAAAGAGTCTGAAACCAAACCATTATATTCAACTAGACTAAGGATTTGCCGCATTTTATATGGTGGACAGTTGTTCTTTCTATGAAACGAATCTCTCTAAATTATAAATTCATTATTTTCCGACAAATCTTAATGAATTTAAAAAGTCAAAAAAATCGTCGATTTCCATCTGTCGGACAAGAAAAACGCCACATTTTTTTGTCTGACAATTGCATTTTCATATTTCATATGGTTATATGTTATATCAACCGATTCTGAAAAAATCAGGAGTGTGTTAATAATTTAAAAAATACGATTTTCAGTCATAATGGTAGACAATCATGTTTTCTCATTTTTCCCAGATTGTGTTTTTGATTGCATTTTACAAAAAAAGAGTACGTATGATTAAAAAAAAAGTGAAAATATGGTCGACTTACGAGAGGTTTGCTGAAAAAACACCGCGACAACAAAAATCTTCACAGAGGAAAAATGTGGTAGACTCTACCTAATAAAGCTATACAGAAAGTAAGAAAACTTTATTAATAATTTGCAATTTGTCCCATCGGCACCCAGAAGACTAACAGGGCAGTGAGCACATCGCGCATATCTGCTAGGAAACGGAGTGTTCCATCTTGCATTCCGTTTCCTATACGGTGAGAGCGACCTGTCGCGCTGACTGTATAGGGAACGGAAAAAATGCGATCGGGAAGGCCAGTTTCTGTGTCAATTCCCGAAAATATCGATGCAGCTCATGACATTTTATCAGACCGTCGAATTGGGCTAAAACGGATATCTGAAGCACTGAAGATTTCATAGGAACGCGTTCATCATATAGTTCACGTCAATTTGAACATGAGAAAAATTTCTGCAAAATGGATCCCCAAATGTTTGAATGTTGACCAAAAGCGTGCAAGGGTAGAAGCATCGCGTTCGACCTGTGCTCGATTCGAAAACGATGTAGACTTCGAAGACCGAAGACCGAATTGTTACTATGGATGAGACTTGGGTACATTTCTACGATCCAGAAACAAAGCAACAATCGATGGAATGGCGACACTCTGGTTCTCCAAGACCTAAGAAGTTTCGTGTCCAAAAATCTGCTGGAAAAGTTCTTGCTTCTGTTTTTTGGGATTGCCATGGAGCAATCATGATTGATTTTTTGGATAAGGGTAGAACAATAATTGGAGATTACTATCTGACATTACTGACAACTCAACGGAAAAAAAATCGAAGAGAAAAGACTCGGAAAGCTATCCAAAGGTATTTTGTTTTTACAGGACAACGCTCCAGTACACAAATCTCATGTTGCCATGCAAAGAATTCGTGATTTAGGGTAAGAACTACTAGAACATTCCCCTTATTCACCAGATTTGGCTCCGTCCGACTATCATCTCTTTCCTCAACTGAAAAAAAGTTCAAGAGGTCGTAAATTTTCTTCCAACGAGGGGGTAATAAAAGCTGTGGAGGACTGGTTTGCAGAACAAGAAGAAACATTTTTTTTTTAATACTCGAGTGGGAGCCTAACGACAGTTGAAACTTAGTTCTCGCCCCGTATACTTCAGAGCTGGCCCCCCTGGTGGAGAAAAGAGAATGCATTCAGAGATTCTTTTCCGCCAATACTTGAATAGCTTTCCAACGATAAATTCGATGGAGAAGTATCTGCGTGAAAATAGCAGCAGCTATTCTTTTATCTGCCGTTCCGAAAAACTGCCCCATACCATCGTCAGAATTACTCCATTTGCATTCGGCTGTGGCGTAACAACCGAAATGCAAATGCGGAAGATGACGTAGCTTGAAATATGCGCCCAGAGCTCCGCCAGAAAATGAAAAATGCAATAATATTTACATTGGAATCGGGCGGACTCTCAGTTAAATGGGCTCGCATATATCACGGAGGACTTGGCCGGACTATAACGCCTAAAATTCCTTCCCGTTTGTAGTGATTCGTATGCGCTTTACGGCTGGTTGGCCGAATTCTGAGGGAATACGTTGAGTGTTCACAATTTAGGCAAGAAATATGATATCCGTTGCCCGATATAATTCACCTTGTTGGAATTTGTTGCCCTTAAAATTCAGGATCGGGATGTATGTGTTCCGAAACTGCTGCGTTAACGGTTAGTGTCCTTTCTGCTGAGCGGGATAGCGAGCGGAATGTGAATTACAGTCCTTTTTCTCATGATAACCCTCACCTGTCTAATAGTTGAATTCCACGTTTGAGAAGGAGGAGCTTTAAAATGAAACTCAACTGTAAAACCACCCTGTATACATGGTGAATCTTTGACATGTACATATATTTTAACTGTAGATTCCTCTCATCAAACTGAACACTATTTTTCAAAATTCGGTTTCTTTTGAAAGATACAGGGTATCGAAAATCCATGAAAAAAGCACTTTTCTGATCATATCTTCGAAACCGTTGTTTCAAATGAACTGAATTTTGGTTGATCGGTTAGTTTTTATTGAGGAATATGCACCATGAATAGAGTAACCGATCAACCAAAATTCAGTTCATTTGAAACAACGGTTTCGAAGATATGATCAGAAAAGTGCTTTTTCAAAAAATTCAAAAATCTTCCTGGTATAAAAGTTACAGCGTAATCGATCCATAAATCCGCGCAAAATACAGGATCCGGCAGGGAGGTCTGGATGATTTGAACGGGGCGTCGTGCAAGGTGGGGATAACCTTGGCGGATAATGTGTGGGGGGTATATGTTTGTTATGAGTTGCCATTTAATTATCAATCAAAATGTGGTCCATAGAGCATCGTTTCCGTCATTCAAACTCAGAGACGGTTCCGGAATCATGCCATACATCGAGAGCAGCCATGGAATTTTTGAGGCACACCTTCCCAGGGCGCCTCATTTTGTTACGTGGAGATGTGGACATGTGGAGTGGCCTCCTCGGTCACCGGACCTGACACCTTGTGACAATCTTTTATGGGGCTACCTAAAAGCCCGTGTATACGTTAACAATCCACGGACACTTGAAGCCTTGTGTGAAACACTAACTCAAGAAATTCAAGCGGTACCACGTGCAATGCTTCGGAGGAATATGGGTAACCTAAATAGGACGAAACTGCAGTCGGTGCGATTCTCAGTTGACGTTGGACCATTCGGTCTGGTAGGGTGAACAGTATCGGAGACCTAGTTCGTATTCACATTTCATTTGTCATTGTTTATAATGGCAAATGATTTGTGTCTTATTTCTTTCAATTGAATAGGTAGCTGCCTTCTCAGCTGATGATCTCATATCATCATTTTCCATGTTAATATGGATAACTTTATACAACGTCTACATGAATGTATGGACAAAAACGGACATCATTTAACAAATGTTATTTTTCGTACCTAATCAATGTTTTAATTTAATTTTCCTCTTTAATTTCTGTAATGGCAACATCTAAGGTTTCAAATCATCCATACCTCCCTGCCGGACCCTATACCATAAAACCACTTTAAAAATATAAACATTTCATATTTCTGAAAGAATCCATCATTTTAGAAAATAAAAGTACATTTATGTTTTTTTTTAATAAAACGCGTCGTTTTAGAGTTATTCCCAATTGTATACGATGAAATTTGAGGAAAAATCATGAATTTTAAGAATAATCTGAATGCTTCCCTGGATATCATCAAATATCATTACTTTTCAGGTCTCTAAACAAGTTAACAATGCTGTCGGAATGTTTATCAACATTGTCGAGACTAAAATCTGAATGATGGAAAAACGTTCGATGTAAAGATATGTAATAATAAAATCGCAGAAATGTGGGAGATAAAATTGAACATCAAGGATCATGAAATTATACATTTAATACGCACAGTTTCTATCAAAAATTTATTGTTACCGGCCAAGTTTCAGATAATATATGAGCTGTATCATAATACGAACCACGTATTATGTTGAAATTAATGAGAAATGAAATGATACTAAATAATCTGCGGCAATGTTTCTATCTAAAAATATCCTCTTGGAATTTCATAAACTCGAAACTACACGGATAATATTACATTCATTATTCATTCATTGAAAGTCTTCACATATTCACAGAATGGATACGAAATGGGTAAGGTTAAGCTGGTTAATAATAAATTCTGATATATTGATTGAAAAACATTCTTAATAAGATATTTTTGGGATATCGAGGAGAATATGGACAAGTTATTATTGTTTACAAACTAATCTTCAAAAAAATCGCGTAAGGAACTTATTTTAACGGGAGAAATATGGCTTTTCAATGGCAGATATAATCGGGCGAAACTAAGTGTTTTTGTTGAGAAATATCGTGTTTTGAACATTCTTATTCAAATGAGGTTAGTAGGTACCTACTTGAGAATTTCCTAAATGTGCCAATCCAATTCCAATCGAAAAATATGAATTTTCAGGTGTTTGCAGAGAATCGTCTCAGGCACATATTTGGCCCAATTTTTTTTTCAAATGGCTATATCTCTTATTCTCTTCAACGGAGCTGAATTCGGAAAAATGGAAAATGAGAGGGAAATTTCATTCGGTCCCAAGAATCTACAGTTAAAATGAATGTACAAGTCAAGGACTCACCTGTATAATTAAAATATGTATATCTTTTCTCCGATTTTCGTAAACATCTAATAAGCAAATTTTTTCATTTAATTTTTTCATGGATGGAAATATCCTATATTCAAAATCAGAATGAGAGTTATGAATTTCGAATTGACATCTTTCCCCACGTGAAGTGCAAGTTGGATCGATTTGAAATTAGTTATTCTGAATTTGAATGTGAATTTGTTTGTTCTCTAGTTAAAAATGTTAGTTCTCGACTTGATTTTGTTTAGTGTCAATTCGAAATTGAAATGGAATAGTAGGTAATAGACGAAAAAATATTTGAATGAGAAAATAATGAATAACCACTAAAAATCCGAAAAACCGATTTCGCTGCCTCTCATCATTTTACGATTTCGAATAACAGAAATACTCATCCACTGAGCTTTCCCACCATCGTTCTGCTATTCTTTCATCCATCTCTCTCCGTTTCGTGCCCGAATAGATGCTGTACGATTTACTGATAGAAAATCTACAGAGCACCTCAAATAAAAAAAGATTGGGATTCCGGAAGTAAACTTTATTGCAGCATACCCAATTGAGGACTTTTACGATTCCGAACAGAACATACCTCGCTTACACTCGATTAACGTTTTACTGCGTAGGGTCTGATTAAAATCTGAATAGACTACGGAGAGTAGTTTAGTCGCACACGGTCGTATAAAAAAACAATCGCGCAGTAATCCTTTAACAACTGTTGGGAGCGGCGATGCGTGTTTGGGAATATCCCTGGAGGTACATTCGAGCTGACAAACACTAATTCCGATTGAAACACCAGAGATTCTACTTCTATCACGTTTTTCATTAGGTTTGAAATCGGTGGAAGAGAGTATATTATTATTTGAAAGAGGCTACTTGAAATAGTTATTTATGTAGTAAGAATTATAAAGACTATCATTATGGTACAATTCGTGAATCTAATTGGGCGGGACGTAGCGTAATTAGTCAGTTTTCAATAAGTGGAATGAAGATAGCATAAAGGATAGCAATATCATTAGACACTGCCGTGGCAACATTGGAGAATCTAACTTTGAGAGGTCCAGTGGCGTGGTGCTATCGGTATTGAAAAATGGATATGGAATTACAAGGGAATTAACTCTTTTTGGCGAATTCAAACAATGCTCCGAACATTGAAACGGATTCTGGATAAGGTGAACAGAGTCAGCTCAATACAGAATTGATAACCGGATGATCTTTCTCCTTAAACAATAATATGATATTGATAAAACATCGTAAAATACAGGCTGAAGGACCTTCACGCACAAATGAGTGAATGAATTTCACTTCGAAGTACTTTTCATTTTTTGATTGAGAGTTTATTCATTAGAAAATTCGAAGAATGTCACTACGCGACGTTGCAAAAATTTCGACTACATTTTAATTCCGTAGAAGTACAGTTACCCAGTTTAGGTCTGATGATTTTGAAAATTGGCTTCACTATTTATTATTGAAAGGCGCGTCTCCTCCTTTTCTGGTCCAAGGAAATAACCTCTTCGAATTGAGATCAAACAAAATCGAAATGAGACATAAAATATTCAAAATGAGAATTATGAGTTTAAAATTGACATCTTTCTCTAAGTGAAGTTGGAAATTGCTTTTATTTGTTTCTCATTTGTAAACGTCAGTTTCCAAAAACCCAATATTAATCAAGAAAGTTTATTTTATCAAGTCACTAACTTGTAAAACTGACAGTTAACTTGCAAAATTTTTACAAGTTAGTAATATTATTTTCATTAAAAAATTTTGTTTTATCGTCATATATGTTGAAAATCATGGTACAATTGTTATTTCCAGTAACACAGATTTTTGATGATGAAAGAGTTGATACTGATGATGATGAACCATCTGTTGGCTCAGAAACTGCTGAACTCGAGGACTGCAGAACATTTGTACTCTCCTTACTACCAAATAATTTGCTAGACATTTCGATTTTTTTGTTGACCGAATCATCGACATAACTCATCGCAATTTCGGTGCTCTTCCACCCTCCTGCACGCTTTATTGCTAAAATATCTCCACCCGAATCCGCAACCATAGTGGCTCCAGTTCTGCGAAAAGAGTGGCCGTTGTATAACTCTGGGTCTTTTAAACCTAAATATTTCGCTATTTTTTTTGGGACACCACCAATAGTGTGCTGGCCAGCATTAAGGGAAATGCACTTTCCATGTCGGTATGTCAAAAAAAATCTTAGGCTTTCTGTTCCAGGAGGCCGAAGATTTACATATTTTCTGTATAACATGCAGGGGTTGAAGCTGCAGCCATCATCGGTTATGGTGAATCTTCTTGTTGTTAAATTTTTTGTTTGCCGCAATGTCACAATAACGTATTTTCCCATATCTTCTTCATCATTCATGTTTAAGGAGAGAATTTCGTCACATCGACAACATCCAAAAATCCCAAATATTGTTACAATTTTCGCCAGCAACCACTGGTCATCAGGAGCACGTAAAAGAAATTGTTCAGCCTCTTCTTTACTTAATACCTTGGCCCTTTTTTGGCGTATAACGCTCATTTTTTCGTTTCAGAAACGCTATTACCTTTTGAAATCTGCAAATGACAACTAAACGTCATATTTTTCAATAAATTTTTTAAGGAAAACAAACCTGCGAACAGGGGCATTTTCTTTCATTTCCAAGCAGCTTTTCCGCATAGACCATTTTGCCCATAAAGTATTAGGGCTGAATCTAGCTGATAGTTGATTCAAGTAGACCAACAAAACATCTTCAGTTACCCCAATCACACTATTTTTGTTTTGCCACTTTTTGAAGTCGTCGTATTCTCGCTCGTACCTTGAAGCTGATTTTGCAGGTAATAAACTTGAAGCTACACTGCTGGCTGCCTCAATAATTTCTTTTGGTACATTCATTTTCGTTTTCGCCAAAACAAATGTAAAGAAAAATAAACAGACATGTTCAGGGCAACGCTTCCATAGCTTACGACAGTTATATCCTCCATTCGCCAGTAAAAATCCTCTTACCTTGCTAGTAATGTGTTCAGAATTCATACTTTTTATTTTATATACCACAAAGTTTATATATAGGATGAGCTTACTCGATTAAGAATAAGACTGATATTTTCTGTACTCTGTGAGATTCTATGGCTGTTTCAAAAATCGCACAAGCATATACCTGCTCAGTCCGCCAACAGACCTGTCTTCAGTCGCATTGCTTTTTATACGGCTTAGCTCGAAGCCCTCAACAAATAGTTTCCACGTCGTCGGCCTTTAGTTCGCCATCCTTACAAAGTGAACCAGTGATAAAGACTTTTACCCAGTACAATACCTACGAAACAAGACAGAAGCAGATACGTAACTTTTCGTCTAAACAAACGTAAGTACCATTCCTTCAGTATTTACTTTGTGGTATTCATTCTATCAAACATGAATTTTTTCTTTAATTTCTCGTGGCAATAAGAATTGGTATCAGCAGTCCATTTCTTTTCTCCAAGAGATCTCGTGTATATTATTTATGATGTTATATACTATTTCTCAATGTGAATATGCTATGTCTCAAATTGATTTTGTTAGAAACAACCCACTGTTATTAATTATGATTTTTTTATGGATAAAGCCAGGAAGAGTTCACGTTTACAATCCTTTTATCCAATATTCTATCCCTATATTCTTTCTTCGAAATAGATACGGCAACAATCATAGGTGAAAATATTCAAGTATTCACTTCTGTAGAAAATTCCTATTGTAAATCATAAAATTCTGATTCCTGAAGCTAAATCTACTTCAACGATTAAAAAGTAACCACCCTTGCAAAATTCCAAAAGATTCGGCAGGAAAATTTGTCAAATATCGAACTATTTGAAGAAAACTTCAACATCCTATGCATTGGAAACTGTGCATTTTAGAACCTATGTCTATATTGTACTGTTTATGTTGTACTAAGTTTATTTTGTATACTCTATTTCAAATAAACTCTATCCTATTCTTAAAGATGACCTGACAATCACCTCATTGTCTTTTTTTAAATACCCCTCATGTTGTGTGTTTTCCATTTCGAACAGAAACTGTGTAACATAGCTCATAAGATAAATGAATTCTCCAACCTTCCGCCAATCGATACGAACATTCCACATGAATCATTTTTTCCTTCAATTTCGCCCAAACATCCAGCAACCGACAAAAACTTCCTTTCCTACATGACACATTCTCCGAGCCCGAATAGTCGATATATCGAAACATAAATTTGGGATATAATTTCGGTTTTAATTAAAGTTCGGACAGAAATATGACCGCAATCAACCGATTAAGATTAAATTGGTAACTACTCGGGGTGTCGCCCCCGCCAGCCCTTGCAGCCCGTTGGTTTTATCGATTCCGTTCCATTTGGCCCCCGAAAGCGACTAGCGATGGAATGTACTCGGGAATCTCTGGATGTTCGGTCGGAACGGACAATGAGAAATCGATGTATATTAGGAATCTTGGAGGAGGAAGGAATTAACTGCTGCGATAAGGAATTTCGGAATAAATGAGCGATTTTGATGCTCTTGAAAAACGGTCGAGTATTCTGAGAATTACTTGGAAAAGCAGTTTTGCTGAATATAATTCGGTGCCTCAAACGTTTGCCGTTTAATTTGCTCAATGAGATGATAAGAAGCTCACCATATTTGTTATGCGACTCTTACAGAATGACCTCAGTCATGCATGCTTGGTAAGGCGTGATGAATGGGTACAAAATAAACTGTTCTGATGACTGAAGTGTGAAAAAATATGGTCACTTGAATGCTGAATTTAAAAAAATATGCCAGTTTCATTGAAAATTTGAAAAGTTATTACATTTAATACAAAATAAACTCCTGTTATAATGACTCAAGAATTCTTTTTTATTACAAAAGTGCTACAATACAAAGATACCTGTACTTAACGCAACCAAATTTCCTTAGAATATATTACCGAAGGTTGATATTCAGTTGACTACTTCTCAACCATTTCGGAAAAAATGATGATTGATTGTGAGGTTCAGAAAAATATTCTGAAATGAAACATAGACAAGTTGTCTATGGTTTTAATATGTTTTGGATTTTACAGAGGAAGGATAGTTTCAAGGTTTTTAAATTGCATTCATTGTTTATAGCAAGTTCTGTTGACGATCTAAACGAATTGACGATTGTATGGTTTTAAATTTCAAACAACTAAAATGAATTAGGTATTTATATGTTTGTGTACGTTAATATGATATAATTTTAACATTTGCTGCTTTTTAGTCATGATTAAGGACAACCCCATTGTTTTGAATGTAATCAAACAATAAATGTCCGAAACGTCGACAGAATTCAACTGGATTTAATTCCCTTTTATTTATATTAGTCCAATATAGCCACGAACTCTCAAATTCATATTATCGAAAATGGACATGAATAACCCCATCAATTGAAATAGAGGGTGATGAAAAAAAAGGTGGTTTTTGGGTATTTTCGAGAGGTTCACAGTTAATTTCATGACTGAATCACTCTGTATTCTTTGAAGCCCATGGTGATATGTTCTGAGAAAATCAAACAAACATCAACCCAAAAATACAGGATGTCGACTTAACCCTCATTGTGAATAGTTTCTATATTAATGGATCACCCAGTATAAATTCTGGCTATTTCAGGTTCCTTCGATGTAACAACAACAAATCTAGTGAAATAGTTCATTTTGCGGACGTTCTCGCTCTGGAACTGACATATTTTATACTTTCAAAATCGGGCATGCATTCATTTATGGATAACCCTGTATTCGTAACGATTTTCGGTTATATTCCTCTATATGGTTGCTCCCTGGGGATGGAATGAAATGTTTCTCGAGAAAAATTGAAGTTCATTCGATTCTGTTTCGAGATACGCGCATAGTAAAAGTGTAATTCTCAACTTCAAAGCCCTGTACCTATCTCAAAAACTAGTAATAGGATTGAGTTGGGGCCATGGACACTTTTGATAAGTAGGTCGAGGGTCGAGTACTAACTACATTATGCCAAAATTTCAGAGCATTTGACAGAACGCCATTTTCCATAAGGAATGTGCGGAGTCGTTTGATGCAATGGCCAAATCTTCAATATACACTGAATAAATTGCTACCATTCATTTTTTGAAGATTATTTCGACATCTACTAAGCCTTAGATATTCATAACCTTCAATTCTTCATCACGAGAACATGACAGAAATCTAGCCAGTAACAGGGGTTTATTTCTATTGAGTCTCATTATTGAATAAAATTCTTGGTGCATATTTCCCTATCGAAACTTATACAATATTTCGCCTGGTATAAAAGTTACAGCGTAGCGGACTCATAAATCCACGCAGAAATACTATAAAACCAATTGAAAAAGCAATAATCAATCATTTTAGAAAAGAAAAGTATTCTTATGTTGGAACAACGCGTTGTTTTCGAGTTATTCCTAATTGTATACGATAAAATTCAGTAAAAAATCATAAATTTCAAGAATAATCTGGATGCTTTCCTGGATTGAATCATATCGAATTTTATTTCTTCTCTGGTCTCTAAAAGTGGGTAGAATCGCATAGTTAGCTAAACAGCGTTGTCAGATTGTGTTCCCCGCTTCCCCATAGAACAATGCCTGTATCAGAAGTATCGCTGCTGCAAAATGGCGAATGCGCATGTTATATTTTGTAATTATTCATAGACGAAATACACGTATTAACTGAAGAAACTGATTTCTGTATATAAATTATTGCTGACATTTTTACGATGTATCACAAATTTTCACAATTCAACTCAGGTAATGTTTAGATAGTCTAAAACCAATAAAGGAAATGCTGTCATGAATGTGAAAAAGATTCGATTCGGGCAATTTGAAGATTGTTGAAGCTGGGCGTTTTTTCGGCGCTTGTTCGAATTCTTAGCCAGAGCGGTCACCCATTCAGGCTCAACGGTAGCTGGCTTCCATATAAAAATAATTTTCTAATTTCATTAATTTAAGTACATGAGTTCCCAATAAAAATCTTTTCAATCGAACACATTCATTCGATCTTCAATTCGATTCATGAGATTTTGGGCTTTGAATTTTTTTCCGCGTTCTGCTATAAGAATTCTCCCTTTCTAGTCCTCCACGCTAGTGCGACTTTTTCGTGATTCGGAAGCCACGGAAGGAAGTGAAACGAGGCCAAGAGGATTTTTCAAGCCCCATACTATTCGAGCGATGACGGGTCCTTGACTTGTGGAGCGCTGGTTCCTATTGATGGAAGTATGTCGAAGGTCGATTTAGGCTGCGCTATTTCGCGACTTACCCTAATGGAGGTGACGTCATAACCATTTTTCAGACCTTCCCTGGCAGGCAACGAGTCTATATTGGGAAAGTGGGGCGATGATATCTCGCAGGTGAATGGAATCTTTCAATTCCGTCGAGGCAACGGATTTTCTTCGATTTCGTGGAATCACCTCTAATTAAGGGAGAGTTCGAATCAAATAATGATTTATGATCGGTGGGGACTGAAAATATCATAGCTTCTTCGTTAGAGAAGATGATTCCTAATGGCAATCAATGAAGTAGATTTGTTCAAAATTCATATTTTTCGTTTTCTAATGCCCCGATGTGCATTTATCGGATGGGCTTACTCGGTTAACAATAAGACCGTGATTTTCTGTGTTCTCAAATATGTGGTCGTGTCACAAAAATCCCACAAGCATTCTTTTCAAACCTGCTCGGTCCAATCACACCTCTGCCACCAGTCGCAACGTTTATACACGGCTCCTAACAAATAATTACCCTTGTCGGCCCTGAAAGTGAATTGGCCAGGACTTTACTCGGTATAACATTGCACGAAACCATACAGCCAGCAGATACATCTCGTCCAGTCAGACCAGCTGTAAGTACCATTTCCTACAGTGTTTTTAAATTGTGGTATTTATTTTCTATTCCAACCATCCATTTTATTCTTTAATTCTCGTGGTGATAGGAATTGGTACAGCGGTCCATTTCTTCTGTCTGAGAGAGCTCCTGTATATTTTGCAAGGTTGGTAAATTAATCATCAAATCAGATGGACCAGTGTTTGGCGTATTGAATAATTCGGTTGTCTAATTTATTCATTTATTCGGCGTTTGAAATGCAAATATAATGCAGTATCAACAAATATTGACCACATATAACATTCATAGAAGTACAAAAATTGAAAGGAAGTTACCTATTCAAAAATTAATATTGCAGTTTGACAAAAATTACAATCGGTTTGAAATAGGAATTGAGATTTTAGCGGAATTCATTATTTTACCATAAGAAGCTATCCAAGAATTGTTTTTAACTTTACTTTTTTTTTATAGTGAAATTAAATATTTCAACAATATCTTAGTTTTGATATCAAACTTGTTAGAAAATTTAGAGGTATCGAAAATAATTTTCTCATTTCCAGTTCTACATGCTGTTGAAAGTGTTTTCTATTCTGATCGAATTTTAATATTTCTACATATTTTTTAATGTCAAAACAGTTTCAACACTATGTGAATACCATACGAAGCACACAAATCAATAAAGATTGATTGATTGATTGCTCATGAGGTTAGATTCGGAATTTTTTCTAACATAACTTATTTTAATTCTTCCAAAATCGTGAGATTCAAAATTTCAAATGCAATTTTTTTTTTATTTCTTTCTATGACATCCTAAAATTCCAAGTCTCCTTGTATTCATGAGATCTCATTAATTCATAGCCCAAAATCTTAATTTTTTTGTAAAATTAAAATTATTGGCCTCAACATTTTGCTTCTTCTTCCTCTTTTCTTAAGACTTAGTCTTGTTTATTCCACTATTCAGCCTCTTGAGAAACAGATGTCCAGCTGTCGTGCCATCTCTTGGGGGGGCGGCCGAGAGGTCTTCGTGAGTTTGGTCTTTCATCCTTTGCCCACTTCGCCCATCGATCATCCGTCATTCTGTCGACGTGGTCTCTCCAATAGCGTCGTCGCGATCTCGTGAATCGCACTACGTCTTGAATGTTCAGCTCTTCTCTTATATCGTCACTCTTTATTTGGTCCCTTAAGCTAACTCCTTTAATGGTCCTCAATGTTTTCATCTCAGCTACCCTCATCATGTTCTTTGTTTTTGCTGTGTCCGCTCGAGTTTCCACTGCATATGTAAGTAGTGGTCTTACTACTGTTTTGTATATGCGGACTTTACTATCGGTAGATATATATTTGTTCTTCCATATGAGGTCTCTCAGATATCCGGAGATTCTTGAGGCTTTATTTACTTGTGTTCGTACTTCTTGTTGTAAGGTTTTGGAGCTTGTGATCTCGACTCCTAAGTATGTGCATTGCATGCATTGTTGAATGATTCTGTCATTTACGGCTAATTTACATCTTGTAGCCTCCTTTGCTATGACCATTGATTCTGTTTTTTCCAAGGATATCTGCATATTGAGATTTTCGGCTGTTGTTTGGAACCGATATAGCAGTCGTTGTAAGTCGTCCTCATTATCGGCCATCAGGATCACGTCATCAGCATAGCATAGTATTTTCATTGATCGTAGTCCCATTCTGTATCCTCCAGATACCTCTTTTACACTCTTAATTATCCGATCCATGATTAAGTTAAACAAGAATGGGCTCAGACAATCACCTTGGCGGACTCCTGTTAGTATTGGACCTTGTTCAGTAAACCCTTGTGATGTTTTGATTTGTGTTCGGTTATTTCCATTGAGCTCTTTTATCGTTAATGTAATTTACTGGTGTCCTGTGTTCTCGAAGTATATCAGCGATGTCGGCTATATGAACTCGATCAAATGCCTTCTTGAGATCTACAAAACAGAGAAACAGAGGTTTTTGATATTCGATGGACTTTTCGATCATTTGCCTGAGGATGAAAATTGCGTCTATTGTCGATCTATTTTGTCTGAAGCCTTGTTGTTCGTCGCTAACTTTTATTCTGATCAACAATTTTTTTGTAATGATTTTGGTCATCAGTTTACTTACGCTGTTCAATAGGCAGATCATCCTATAATTTTCCGGATCGTTTTTGTTTCCTTTTTTGTATATTGGTACTGTTATGCTGTTTTTCCAGTTATTAGGTACTTTTTGGGTCGAGATAATTTTTTGGAATAGTATTGTGATTGCTCTTTCTAATTCAGGTATTCCGTACTTCAGCATTTCATTGACGATTCGATCTGGGCCAGGAGCTTTTCTGTTCTTCAATTTTGACAGTGCCTCATGTACATCCTCTAGCGTTATGTTATACTCGTCTGGAAGTTCTTCATTGTATGTATTGTCCTCGCTATCAACTACTCGCGATCAATATAAATCTGTTACGTACGTTTTCCATTTTTCAGGTGTAATCTTATTTACTTGTACTTCTTCATTGACTGTTCGTTTTCTGTTTCTTAGCGTTTTCCAAACTTTCTTTTGTCCTCCGTATAGGTCATGTTCCATGTCAGCAGAGAATTTTTCCCAGTATGTCTTCTTTATTTCTTTTATGGCTTCATTCACTCTATTTCTGGTCTCTTTATATCTTTCGTATTCTTCTGTTGTTCTTCTGTTTTTGTACATGATGTATGCTTCTTTTTTTTGTATTGCTAAAGTTTTCACTTCGTCTGTAAACCATTCTTTTTTGTTCTTCTTTCCGTTTGTGTTGACTTTTCTTACCCCTAATGCTTCAGTGGCACTTTGTATTATATTCGTTTTAATCCTATCCCATATTTGCTCGATATCTTCTTCTTCTACTTTGCAAACCAGTTTTTTAATTTTGAAATTGGATATTTCAATGAATGTTTTCTTCAAATTTGCAGGTTCATCAATTCAAGCTTTTTGGAAAATTTAATGTAATATTGATTACGACATTTGAATTGGGTTTTTAATTTTTCAGTTTTTCCCCAAAATTTTAAGTCAGAATTTATTTTTCATTTTGAACTGATTTTGTATTTAGAAATGTTTCCAATTAGTTTTTTCGAATTTTCAAGATATTTTATGTGTCATTTAATTCTTCATTCGAAAACCGAACTCTGAAGCTTTATTTTGAAATTAATATTTTTCGTATTTTATCGCTGTTTGATTAACATTTGTTTTTACTTTTCAGCTGAAATTTGGGCTGGCTAAAGAATTTTTGGGAGCAAGATATTCATATTCATATTCATTTTATTTCCTCAAAACTTCACAGGAGATGTCAAAAATGTATAGATAAAAATATTCCACATAATATAAAGTAAAAAAGTAATGTTTACTCTCAGGTTGAAGCTTGAATAAAAAACCTGTTAAATGGTGCAATATTGCCGTGAATGGTTCGGATGGAGTGTTTTGAAGTCGATTACAACAATATTCTCCAGATTTTCTCGATTTTTGACTGACATAGAAAAATTGACTTCACTAAGAGGGGGTTTCTCGTATTTAATGGTCTTTCGGTAGGTGGAAATGAGGAAAAACGTGTTCTTAAGATAACCTTCAAACGAAAGAGGGCCACATTTACCGTCCCAGGGCCCGTATTCTCGGCGAGTGATATTTCGGTGCGTATACGTTTGCCATACAAAATAACACAGAGAACGTATACGCACCGAAAGATCACTCGCCGAGAATAAGGGCCCTGATCGCTTTTCAGAAAGTGAAGACCTGAAGATAAATTTGATATTCCGGAAACACCAGTTTTTGGATAGATAAGTGATGATTTTTTATTGAATTTGGAGAAATTGACATTCCAATACTGAACGGCTGAAGGAAATGCAAGGTTTTGAATTAAATGAATCTGCTGGGGTAGATTATGCTTGGATCTTATGAGTCGAGACGTTTTTGAAATAATGCAATGAAATCTCCACATTTTAGAAGGTTTTTATGAAATTATGAATGAATTTTCAATTTGAACTTCCAGGTCAATTTTCTTATTAGAATCATTTAAATATAGAAGAATATGCATTAATTTGAAGTACTGTCATGAAAATCATGTAGATAGTTGCAATTTATCAATTTAAGCGAGTTGGTGGAAACTGAATTGGAATATTCCATAACACGAATAGATACCACATCAATAGATTCTGGACAATATAATGATGAAGGCTTTCAACTTCGGATTCAACTTCAACTTTAGAGTATTTCGGATTTTGTAGTCGTAGTCCAGTAGAAATTTCAACAAATGTATTGGCTAAAACGGCGGTACGCAACTTCATGAATTTCTCGGTAGAAGGTTTCAACTCGACGAATGACCGCTACGAACTGGCCGCAGCCCCACCGCCGACGAGGCCGGTCGGTTCATCCCCCATTTTGTTTGAGTTGTTTCGATTTGTTTGCCAATTTCGTCTGTTTCAAGAGCTGTCGATTTAGCCGGATGTCAGCTGTTTTTGCCTGCGTATAAACAAACGTCCAAATATGAAGGACTAAAACCTAGAACCCTTGAGGGTTAAATCAAACCATTCCAGAAAAATCGGAAGCCGTTCTGACAAGTTGACAACTAAAACGAATAACCAATATGAATTATAAGCCGACCACCATCTCGGAATAACCAACTTCCACCACAATATTCCGTCATCAATCTCAAAGTTTAGGGGGCGCCAGCGGGCAAGCCATCTAGAAGTTTGGGAACAGCGGACCGTTTCTGTCGGATCGCGGCGGCAAAAAGTTGGCCATGCAATTTATTACACGTCAGCAAAACAGCTCATTACCCCCTTCATCCATATCAATGCTGAAGTCGTTCCCGTAATTTATGCCACAAGGGCCGTTATATATGGCCACTTCGCAGATGATTTGACTAGACCGAGCGGGTATGCTGGTTTATGTCCTACTTATGTAATTCGGGAGTCCATTACGAGGGAGGGTTAAGGTTTTTTGCACCTTGGAGGTCTAGAAATATGTCCGAAGTGAATTAGGCCGCTATCACGGAGACCCTGGAAGAAAATGGCTGGGGACTCATTAAGAGACGTTTCACTTTTTTTCTGATGATTTGTTCTCGTGGTGAAATGGACTCGAAATCTCTTCTGCATGTTCCCTTCATGAAACATAGCGAGAAGTGATAAAAGGAGAACTATTCCTGCTAAACTTCCATAAGATCGAAGGACCGACAAACTGCTGAAGTTTAACTGTAAATTCTTGAGGCCGAAAGATACACTTTTTTCATATTTTCTATTTTTCCAAATTCGGCTCAGTTAGAAAGATATAGCCATTTAGACAAAAAATTTAGCCGAATACGTGCCTGTTACGATTTTCCTCAAAGTCCTCATTTCTCGGGTGAAATTGGGTTGATACATTTAGAAAATGTTCAAGTAGTAACCTTATTTGAATAAGAATGTTAAAAACACGATATTTTTTTTTAACAAAAACACTACTGAGTTTTGTCCATTCATTTTTGCAATTGGAAAGCCCTATATCTCCCAGCATAATAACTTTCTCTTTCGATTTTCCTGAAGAGTAGTTTGTAAACTCTAATAAATTGTTCATATTTTTCTCGATATCCCGAAAGTATCTCATAAAAAATTGTTCTTCACTCTATGTATTATGATTAATCAAACTAACTCATAGAATTCTTGGTAAATGACCTATCCTAACCCATATTCTATGAATATTTCACAGAGATTTTGAGAAGGCGATGCCAGATTGTTGATTTCCCCTTTAAACAATGGTATAACGGTGCACTACCTCGCTTATATTGTTGTTCTGTGTCACAAACGTCAGTCCCATGAACAACGCATGCGTCTAGCGGCAACCGGCATGATGTAAAAGGCGTTAACAAAATAACAAAAATGGTGGAAATAATTTCTAGAGCTATGTTGTTATAAAAGTGAAAACTGATCATTTTAGGTGTTTTTCTTCGATCTCGTGATGATAATGTGAAGAATTTGAGTGAACTAATATAATATTAACCGTGCAGTATCAAGTTTATAGAATTCCAAGCGGAAATTGTCCAGATAGAAACATCGCCACAGATTATTCAGTGCTAAGTATCATTTTTTTTTGATCAATTTAAATTTAATACGTGGTTTGTATCGACATTCGACATTCATCATTAATATCCGGATTTTGTATTTCATTGTATTTTCTATGAGAAAATGGCCAGTTGCAGAGGTCCGCGAAACGTATCATAGCAAGCATACTATCCATAATAAAGAAACAAATGAAGGATCTTATGAAAATTCAATAATTTTGCTTCGTATTGCATGGCTATCGAATCATGTTTTTATATTGGAACTGTCACAATAAATTCATATTTCTGAGAAATTTCAAACTGCAATAACTTCATTTTTTCAAATGGCATGCCCATATTTTTTGTACAGAAATCGACAGAAAATTTAATTTCAACCATTTTTTTCCAAGGGTTCCTTATGTCCATCTGCAATCCTTTTCTGTTCAAAAAATATGCAAAATTGCAGTTTGAAATTCCTCAGAATCATGAATTTATTGTGACAGTTCCAATAGAAAAACATGATTCGATAGCCATGCAATACGAAGCAAAATTATTGAATTTTCATAAGATCCTTCATTTGTTTCTTTATTATGGATAGCATGCTTGCTATGATACGTTTCGCGGACCTCTGCAACTGGCCATTTTCTCATAAAAGTCCTGATATCTTCGTTACCATGACAACTACGTAAAAAATTTTCAGATAAAAAATGTGTAAAATTCAAAAAGGAATCCCTTTCAGGTTATTAAAATAGGTAGTTCCATTTGAAATCCCAAAGCTGATGGTCACTTCCGGTATAACCGGAAGTGCGATTTCGATGACAATATTTTAGCATGATTTCATCCTTTTGAAAAACGGCCGTGTGCCAAATTTCAGAAATCTTCTCCCCATAGAAGCCGAGGAACGTCTAATGCATGGATTATTATGATAACCCTGTATTTCCATATTTTTTTTATAATCAATTAAATTTTTCTGTTCCGCTACTTTCATAGAATAATGAATGACAAACTCAACTTTAAGTAATTATTATTCCACTTTTTTGCTATTCATTTCTCAAATATGGAAATGATTTTTTTTGCATAACATAGGACCAAAAAAGATACCATTCGTATTTAAAGTAAGAAAGTTGTTTTTTTTCCACCCTTTATACAAGAGATAAAAAAACTGAATACGGTGTCGTATTGCTAATGAAAAAGTGCATTTAGAAAGTTTTTGCCGTTTTTAGATATTTTAGAAAATGAAGTTATGGCACATTTTCGAAATCGCCAAAATATCAAAATTTCGTTATATCTTCGAAACAAATGAAGATATGGTGAACCAGCTCTCAGTTATGGAGTTTTGACGAAATTTAAGCCCAGGACTCCTTTCAACATTTTCTCATATCTAGCCCTTCTAGGCTAGTCCCAGAAACAGCCAAAATCAAGCAATTTGGGTCATCCTGTACAGCGATCTTAAGGGTTGATGCAGTGTCACGTCATTATCATATGACATTATGACTGTCCAACATTGCGCGCAATAAAAATGTTTGGCTCTTATTGAAATACCTTTCATAAGGTCGCCCCACAATCAAAAATCTTCATCAATATTATCAATAATGAGATTCTGGTTTGCACAAAGCTTTAACCCGAGATTTCAATGCCTCGATTCTGCGTAATTCTCTATGGTCTCCTGAGGAAGTATTCCGCGTAGCATTACTGGGCAAATTCAATACCCAGCCTCGGTAAACCACCCTCCCAAAGCAAACGACATCGTTAATCTGATATATTCGGTCGATAATTTTTTCGCATAATAAATCGAAGACGTGTCGATAAAAACGCTGTATAGCATCAGGATGAAATATGATAATTGAACGACGGAGCCTCCATTATAAAACCGGGGATGCCGAGACCTAATTTATTAACGTAATCTCTATCTTGACTAATAAAACCGGAGTATCATGAAGTCGGTTATTGCCAGAAGCTGCTGGCACATTATACGTTAGCTGAGTGTGTAATGCCTCCGTTTTCAGACCCATTTCGAAATTGTGTTACCGAATTATGCGGGGTTATGGGCCAGAGTATCGATCTGATCATCTCTTGATGTGAATGGAATTCGGGGGGGACTTTGGTGGGGAGGTATCGGCATATCTTTCGCAAGTGCTCGAAAATTTGGCTCTCCGATATTCCGGAGGAAATTTATAGTTTATGGCTGCTTTACATATCAAAGAGATTGGAATTGAGCGAGTGTCTTCTTCATTCATGGTCAGGAATCAACTTGAAGGAAATCCATACCCTTTCTTGTTTCAGGCATAAGCTATATTCAATTTCCAGCTCTGACATCCCTTTCTTTCAATGGAGATATCATATTCAGTTGAATACCTAAGAATAACCCTACAGCTCATGTTGCTTTTACTTTGAGGACCGATATATTCACCTACCTGTCAACTGTCCAATAGTGCTATTGATTTAAATGCGCTCCGTGGACATCTTTACATCTGTCAGTAGGATAGAGTGAATTTGTCTTAGCAAGTTGATAAACCGAAACAAATCGGGAAGAAGAAGATGAGGACACCCAAGAAAGAGCTGGAGGGTAGAAGTTGATAGAAAGATAAGGGAGAGAGAATTGGGTGAAGATCTGCGGATGGATAGAGAAGCTTGGAGAGTCGGCATCGGAAGACTTCGGAGGAAGTTCTAACACCGATATACAGGTTCGGAAATATAAGTTGGAAACATAGCGAATACAGCGTTAAACGAGTGGATGAATATTGTCTAGTGGACCAATGAAGTAATCAAAACCGTCTGCGCGATGTGACTACGAATAAATGACTGACCTCACTCAATGGCATAGGAGACTGGAGAGGGGGTCTTTCAGCTATCTTGAGTCTCGATGCAGTTCCTATGCCATTAAGTGAGGTCAGTCATTTATTCGTAGTCACATCGCGCAAAGGGTTTTGATTATTTTACTGGTCCACTAGACAATATTCATACACTCGTGCAACGCTGAATTGGCTATGTTTCCATCTTATATTTCCGATCCTGTATAATAATAATATAATCAGTGGATGAATCTAGAGTCTAGACTCTAGAGTCAAGTTGGAGCAGTAGGTAGGTCGTTTTTTGACAAAACCTATTAGGATCCTAACCTAGCATTTAAATGGTTAGGAATTTTGTGTAAGCTGATAGAATTTCGTTATGTTTTGTTGAGAATTTATTGATGACTTAGTTAGAAATGTGTAGTGATATCAATTTGTTTATCTAATGAAAATATACAATTTGTATCAACTGAGAATTTGTCAATGTTGTCAGCAGATCAAATACGAGGATGTATTGATATCTAGTTAGCCTAGACCGGTTCCATGCATAAATAAAATATTGCCATACCATATCAACGAACAATAACTTATTTAGGAGTGTCAGTGTAGAGTTCGACGTCAAAAAAGTAAACCAGAGTAACGCAATAAATTTAAAAAAAATATGTCCACCGAAATTGTAGAAATCGAAAAATTGGAGTATAGCGCCATCATCAAGTACCTGTATTAAAAGGGTTAAGAGGTAAGAAGATTTACGAAGATATGCTTAATACCCTTGGTGATAAACAAATGTCCTTCGTATGCGACCGTGAAAAATTGGACTGCAAGCTTCGAAAGAGGTAAATTTTCCATTGAAGATGATGACCGATCGGGAAGGCCAGTTTCTGTGTCAGTCCCCGAAAATATCGATGCAGTTCATGACATGATTTTATCAGACCGTCGAATTGGGCTGAAACGGATATCTGAAGCACTGAAGATTTCATACGAACGCGTTCATCATACAGTTCACGTCAATTTGGACATGAGAAAAATTTCTGCAAAATGGATCCCCAAATGTTTGAATGTTGACCAAAAGCGTGCAAGGGTAGAAGCATGGCGTTCGATCTGTGCTCGATTTGAAAACGATGTAGACTTCTTGAACCGAATTGTTACTATGGATGAGACTTGGGTACATTTCTACGATCCAGAAACAAAGCAACAATCGATGGAATGGCGACTCTCTGGTTCTTCAAGACCTAATAAGTTTCGTGTACAAAAATCTACTGGAAAAGTTCTTGCTTCAGTTTTTTGGGATTGCCATGGAGTAATCATGATTGATTTTTTGGATAAGGGTAGAACAATAACTGGAGATTACTATTTGACATTACTGACAACTCTACGGAAAAAAATGAAGAGAAAAGAAGCGGAAAGCTATCCAAAAGTGTATTGTTTTTACAGGACAACGCCCCAGTACACATATCTCATGTTGCCATGCAAAAAATTCGTGATTTAGGATTAGAATTACTAGAACACCCCCATTATTTACCAGATTTGGCTCCGTCCGACTATCATCTCTTTTCTGAACTGAAACAAGCCTTATTCTCAAAAAACATTTTTGAAGACAAGCTTTTATAACAACACTCATCCGCCATTTTGAAGCCGCCATCTTAAAATTCTAAATTTTGAAGAATCGTAATTTCCGACCCAGAAAAACCCCATATACCAATTTTGAATAGAAAAGGATCATATTTACAAAACTCGTCCGCCATATTGTGGCCGCCATCTTGAATCTCCCAATTTTGACAAAAGTATCATCATTTTCGAACCCAAGTACCCTCCGATACTAATTTTGAATGGAATCGGATCATAATTACAAAACTCATCCGCCATTTTTGAGCCGCCATTTTGTTTTTTTTTTCTATAAAAAATATTTCATGATGCATTGTCACCAGAATTAGGTACACCTGCAAAATTTCGAATCAATCGGACGATTAGAAGTGTGTCATATTCAACTTGCAAGATTTGATTACAGAGAGACAGACAGAGATATAGACAGACAGACAGATAGAGAGATAGACAGACAGACAGACACCGGGACAGGTGAAACTAAATAAAAGCTTATAAAAAGGTTTGAAAGGTCGAAAATTTTCTTCCAACGAGGAGGTAATAGCTGTGGAGGACTGGTTTGCAGAGCAA
Source organism: Adalia decempunctata (assembly GCA_951802165.1). NCBI lineage: Eukaryota > Metazoa > Arthropoda > Insecta > Coleoptera > Coccinellidae > Adalia > Adalia decempunctata. Next base: position 20,981,608 of record OX637696.1, on the reverse strand, counting down.
GAAGAAACATTTTTTTAAAGGTCTAGAGACATTGCAGGTTGGCTGTAATAAATGTATTCAATTAAGAGGAGAATATGTTGAGTAATAAAATATTTTGACATAAAAATTTTGTCTGGTTCTATAGTAGGCTAAGAATTTTTCAATATATCCTTGTAAATCAGAAGAATTAGTGTAAGAAAAATAATATTTCTCAATAAAAATTGATCTCCCTGAAATAATTCTTCTAATTTCAACATTTGACGACCGTGGCAGGATCCAATTGAAAAATAAAAAATCTCAATAAGTTTTGGCACAAATTTCATAGACCAATAAAGTGAAGAGGACAATAGGTTGCTATTGAAATAATAGTTTGTTTGTAACCTTGACTTCACTTTAACACTTCAGTTGTTGAAATGGTTAAGTCGATATGGCTTACAAAAAAGAAATTCGGAAAAGTATTTATAATTTAGTTGGACGAGTTGATAAAGCCGAGATAATACGCATTTGTGAGAATCAGAATATAACCTGAAGAACTATTTATCGGACAATCGCTGAATGTGGGCAAGGTATTTGTTGTATGAACCTTGCAAAAAGTGGAAGACCTAGAATTTTTGCCCAAGAAAGGACCGTGAGACTGGTAACAAGAGCGAAAAATTTGGTTGGTACTTCGCTAAGAAAACTAGCAGTACTAGCACGTCAATATAGGACATCTAACTATATCAGTAGTCAATTTTATCGAAGCAGAACACGCTGGAGACGATATTACGTTCTGGCCAGACCTTGCGTCCAGGCACTTTGCAAGAGAAACTCAAGATTGGCCAGCCGACCAAAACGTACAATTTGTTCCGCGAAACGGCAATTCCCCTAACCTTCCACAGGCTCGACCCATAGAAGATTTTTCGACCCTCTTATCGCGAAAAGTTCACGATGGAGGATGGGAAGCCCAAAATGAAGAGGGACTTCGACTAAGAATATAGGTACAGGAAGATCCGAGAAATTGATCTAAATACCGTCCGAAACCTGTGTTCGCAGAAAGTTGCACTCTGTGGAAGATAATGGCCCTCTTCATTCAATTTGAATTGATAGTTTTGTTGCTTCTCAAAGGTTTATTAAGGTGTATCACAATACAATGACAAATGTATTATTTTTGTCACTTTTTTGGTCCCTAAAATTTGTGACAAAACTTATGATTGTTCTATTAAACTAACTCCCATCTGTCAACTTTCGATCTGTCACGTCATGACATTATGACTGTCAAACAAGGCGAGCAATTCAAATGTTGTGATTTCAGTGAAACACCCTTCAGTTTGTATAGAGCCTGCAGTCTAGTTCTTTCATTCAAATCTCAAAAAACTCTTCAGACACTTCCATGAATTCCATCTATCAATTAGAAATGAAAACAACTTGTCGATGGAAGTTGGAGCGACTTGGCTAATGCACGAATGTGATAGAAGGTCCCCCATCTTGTCGAATCCCCGAAAAGTAAAACCCCATTCTGATAGGTTCATTACGAATGGAAATTCGTGATTTATTCCGTTCAAGTTTCCACCGCCTATGTAACAATCCACCTTCCGATGTTCAGATGAGAAACAATCCATCCCTAAGCAAGAAATTCTCGTCGTCAGTAGCGCCCGAACCGAAATTTTATTATCCACTTCACGGCTTCTGGATGAGACGGAATTCCACTTGTTTGCTCGTAATGATGAAAGCAAAATAATGGGAGTACAGAATGCAAGCAGACATTTTCTGAGGGTAATAAACTCGGTAGTAAAGCAATGTGCGGTATTTAATTTTGAGGGAATGAAGCATATAAACGTGTTGTCTAGAATTCTTGATACACTTTTCAATTTTCACAGTACGACGGGAAATTTTCGCTGCAGTAAATAATATTGCTTGTCGTCATAAACAACCGCGTAGCATTGTGAGCTTGCAGGCGCATTCTTATCTGTGGGATATTTTTCACCCGTGAAGAAAGCGGAAGCTTCAGGGGGTAAACGGGGTAAGTGAAGTCTCGAATGAACTAATTCTAAAATTTATCACTCTAGATTTTTCGTCTCCTTCTAATTCGAAATTGTATTTGTTGAAGAAGGACTGTTAGAGCCAGAGGAAATCTCAAACTTGTCGAGGATTATGAGGCGGAGCGCCATCTTGTTGAAATACACTGCGCAAAAAAAATTAACGCACATTATGGAAATCTCAAATTTATTCTACAACTGAAGGTGTTCTCAATGATAATTATTTTCATCATTTTATCAAAATTAGGCATGCATATGTTATCCACTTTCAACATTTTTCTTCAATACAGATGTTTTCTCCCAGCAGGAATAAAAAAAGATGATATTATCAGATTTTGAATGTATTGGCTCCATTCTAAAATCAGTTGTTCTCGATCAATTCTAGTGATCAATAGTTTTTCTTTCGTTTGATTTTGCGGTAGTTTTGCGAGAAGAAGTGTGGACATAAGCAAGAACTGCAGAAAGGTTTGGACTGTTTGGAGTTTCCCATACAAGTGTGTCCAGAATGTTGCAGCGATTCAGAGAGACAGGTATGAATGTCCGAAGACCAGGAGAGGGTAGACCACGGGTAACAACTGCCATTCAAGAACGTTACTTGAGAGTTTCTTCGTTGAGACAACGGTTTGCAACCGCTCGCCTCCTTCAAAATCGGCTTGAGCAAACTCATGAGGTGCAAATTAGCACTCAGACAATAAGAAATCGCCTCAGAGAATATGATTTAAGGCCTCGTGTCGCGGCAAGAGGCCCAGCTCTTACCCCAGCCCATCGAAGGGCGCGTTTGGATTCTGCGAGAGAGCATATCCATTGGGAAGAGGCTGATTGGGAAAGAGTTCTCTTCACAGATGATTCTAGATTCTGCCTCTACCATTGTGATCGACGTTCCCTTGTATACAGAGACGTCCACATGAAAGATATGCTCAGTGCAATTTCCTGAATACTACTGGTTTCGGGGGAGGATCGATTATGGTATGGGGTGGAATAAGTTTGACTGCTCGCACAGACCTAGTGGTCATTGATAATGGGGCTATGCATGCTGATAAGTATATAAGGAACATTCTTGAAGAGCATGTACTGCCATTTGCCCCATTCATTGGTAAAAATTTCATTTTTATAGACGATAATGCCAGACTCCATCGTGCGCGCATCGTTCAGGAGTACCTTGAAGAGGTTGAAGTCTCTCGAATGGAATGGCCAGCAAGAAGTCCAGATCTCAATCCGATTGAGCAGGTTGGGGACAACCTCAATAGAAGGCTGAGAAGTTCAGAAAATCATCCAGCTACTCTTAATGACTCCAACTCGGAGAAATCTGGGAAGGATTAGTCAGAACATTTAAAGATCACTCATTTTGAGTATGAACCGTCGTTGCCGAGCTGTAATTAACGCAAGGGGTGGAAATACCAAGTATTAAATCACTTATCAGCATTTCAGTATTTTGAAAACTGTTCATTTCTCTACTTTCACATAAGATTCGGTGAAATCCTGAATTTTTCTTCCAGTTAATGTGTCTTGTTTCGTTCAAAACCTTCCCGAGAGAACATAAAAAATAAGTTTTAAAGTCAATGTAGAGTTAACTTTCATTAAAATTGAGATTTTCAGAATGTGCGTTAATTTTTTGCGCAGTGTATGTTATTCGTTTTCTCCGCGCAGAAAAAAGGTACTTTCTTTAGAAAAACAAGCATTCTGAGGATATTTTGGGTGTTTCTTGCTGTCATTCATGACACTATCACAGAATTCCACTTTCCATTTTCAGATATTCATCATAGAAAATTTCAAACACAGAATTCGATTATCCGACAATAAGCCGAATAAAGCCGTCTGCTGAACCACAGACTCCCAGATTTGGGAGCATAAAGAGACGCCAGAAGCAAAAAAAAAAAATGCAACATATTCTCGGCGCGGATGGTGATGGAAAACCAGCATAGTGGTGATTATGTCTCTTTGTCTGGTGCCGACAATGCCTAATTGCATTTCGGATTATAAAGACGGCACGCTATTTGAATGGTGACAAGTGCCTCGGGTGCTTTATAAAGGAAACTAGACGAGCGATCTACGGGATCTTAAATGAATTCAATTAAGACGAGGGCGAGATGGAATAGGAAAAGAGGAAGCTGGGGAAAATGTGAACGAAGGTGTGAGGTCGATCGACAAGGAGTTTCGAAATCTAAGGTGAAGAGGGTGCTCTCGAGTTCAATGGGCTCGGATTGAAATTAAATGATGGGAGGGGAATAATCAGGAAGATGGAGCAATGTCCTCCTTGATATTAGTCGCAAGAATGTTCGTTTGTCTCTTTGATCAAATTCACCTGATATTTTCGTTGTGTGAGAATTCATTCACTTTTACTTCCATTCTAGTTTTTACAAAAGGTATTTTTTGAAAAGGCGTTCCTCTTCCAGGAATCGGCCAATTTAGATTCGCATCCTTTTGTCTTCTGGTATGTACACCTTCTCCGTTTTAATATAACTCTGTTTCTATTCGCATGATTTAATCTCATGTAGGATTGTTCTAATTTATTAGAATTATTAATTGTGAAACTTGCTCTTGATATCAACCCGCTTGGAACATTCTTATACCATTGGTAAGACAACTGCACATTGAATTAGATCTCTACTAGTCCATTTCTCACATTTATTCAGTTGGTCCTAACTATAGGACCATGATCCTCATTTTTGATTTAATTATTCACCCGACATTATGGTATAGGCGTTGGAGTTTTTGCTTTGAATGATATTTCACGTATAAGGAAGAATGAATGGTTTGGAGGCCTAGGATAAACTGTTGATATCGACTGTGCCAGGGAAAACATAACCCCACGAAGTGGCTTGGAGACTTCCCCTGAGAGTTCTTTAAACGAACGTTCTCAGAAACCAACAGGCCCCGGTGGACCAGATAAGTAAGGTATGCTTGAAAGGTTCCAACGTTCATCAGTTAATAGGAAAGATTTGGGGTTTATCGCCACTTACAAACCAACGAGACTTATAGTCGTAACACTAGGAAGGAAGGATTCTTATACTTGGAGCTGCGAGGACAATGCGTAGGAGATTCATTAATAATCAGGTGACACACTTCATCATATGCCTATAACCTTAGAACAGTTTTAGCTGCATTGGATTCGCCCATTATTATGATTGTGCCAGTAATAACCTCATCGAGGTATAGGAAGCTCCATATTGTACATACCACTCGTTCCTGTCTTATTAATTATTGATCTATGGATTGTTAACATTTTATCTACAATGGGTCTTTGCTTTGGGACCAATGATAAATTGGATCTCGTTCGATTTTCTCCCTTTCAAACGCCAAGTCGTCCATCGAACTACTTCCGCTGGACCAATGAAGACATGATCCACCCTTGTATCCAATCAAGTGTTTTATACTGATTTCACCTCATTATTTCCTGTCCTATATTTCACTAATCTGAGTTATTACGAGTCTGAATCACTAAGATATAGCATAGAGTCCTACCAACCATAGGCGATCACAAGCCAGGCCAAAATATAAGTATTTAATCCCTTTTAACGTAATTGACCGTTGAGGCACCCAGAGTAGTTTTCTTATTTTTTATAATATTTCCTTACCTTTCAATAGGAGGAATATTACAGTGTTTAAAGAAGGTATTCAGTTTTTCTTCACCATGAATCCAAATCACGAAGGAATCATCTCTATATAGCAGCAATTTGAATAGTTCCTTTGGGAAATTTCTTCATGAAGAAATTGACATTCGCGAGACTACGCAATAAATTAAAAAAAAAAGATGTCCACCGAAATTGTAAAAATTATTAGAAGAACTTATTAGAAGTGTCAGTGTAGAGTTCGACGTCAAAAAAGTAAACCCGAGTTATGCAATAAAAAAAAATGTCCACCGAAATTGTAAAAATCGAAAAATTGGAGTATCGAGCCATCATCAAGTACCTGTATTTAAAAGGGTTAAGAGGTAAGCAGATTTACGAAGATATGCTTAATACCCTTGGTGATCAGAATGTCCTTCGTATGCGACCGTGAAAAATTGGACTGCAAGCTTCAAAAGGGGTAAATTTTCAATTGAAGATGATAACCGATCGGGAAGGCCAGTTTCTGTGTCAGTCCCCGAAAATATCGATGCAGTTCATGACATGATTTTATCAGACCGTCGAATTGGGCTAAAACGGATATCTGAAGCACTGAAGATTTCATACGAACGCGTTCATCATATGGTTCACGTCAATTTGGACATGAGAAAAATTTCTGCGAAATGGATCCCTAAATGTTTGAATGTTGACCAAAAGCGTGCAAGGGTAGAAGCATCGCGTTCGATCTGTGCTCGATTTGAAAACCGAATTGTTACTATGGATGAGAGAGAATTGGGTACATTTCAAAGATCCAGAAACAAAGCAACAATCGAAGGAATGGCGACACTCTGGCTCTCCAAGACCTAAGAAGTTTCGTGTCCAAAAATCTGCTGAAAAAGTTCTTGATTCAGTTTTTTGGGATTGCCATGGAGTAATCATGATTAATTTTTACGATAAGGGTAGAACAATAACTGGAGATTACTGTTCGACATTACTGACCACTCTAGGGAAAAAATTAAGGAGAAAAGACGCGGAAAGCTATCCAAAGATATTTTGTTTATACAGGACAACGCCCCAGTACACATATCTCATGTTGCCATCCAAAAAATTTAGGGTTAGAATTACTTATGCACCAGATTTGGCTCCGTTCGACTATCATCTCTTTCCTCAACTGAAAAAAAGTTCAAAAGGTCTTAAATTTTCTTCCAACGAGGTGGTAATAAAAGCTGTGGAGGACTGGTTTGCAGAGCAAGAAGAAAAATTATTTTTGAAAGGTCTAGAGACGTTGCAGGTTCGCTGTAATAAATGTATTCAATTAAGAGGAGAATATGTTAAGTAGTTAATAAAATATTTTGACATTGAAATTTTGTTTGGTTCTATAGTAGGCTGAGAATTTTTCAATATATCCTCGTATATTTCACTAATCCCAGTTATTACGAGTCTGAATTACTAAGACATAGCATGGAGTCCTACCAACCATAGATGATCACAAGCTAGGCCAAAATATATATTATTTAATTCCTTTTACCTAATAACTGACCGTTTAGGTACCCAGAGTAGGTTTTGCGCCTTTCCTTATTTTTTAAATTATTTCCTTACCTTTCAATACGGGGAATGTTACAGTGTTTAAAGAAGGTATTCAGTTGTTCTTCACCATGACTCCAATTCACGAAGGAATCATCTCTATATAGCAGCAATTTGAATGGTTTCTTTGGGGAATTTTTTCATGAAGAAATTGACATTCGCAGGACTCAGAGGAGGGAGAATGTTTTCGAAATGTAAATCAGAGATACCTTCATAGAAACCAAAAAAAGAGTTCTAATTTCAGAAGCTGCAGTTCATCGACAAACTGAGCAGAACCTTTGGTAGGGCTCCAACATGGCTGTAAGAGCCCTCGGCAGATCATATGTTGGAGAGTCTAAGGTTCTCACAAGAAGTCTTGGAGGAACCCCAATTTTCGGATTTTGGGAAATCGGTGGGTGTGAGGAGCTTTCGCTTCACTCTCACTGGGTTAATTTTTGAGCTGTTTCAAGTAATTGCAAATTCCGTGTGAAAACCCCAATTTTCCGACCAACCCATGTAGTGGTCGTTATCACGCGATTGCGAGCTTTCATCTTCACGACCGAGTGATCTAATTCTGCATTCCCATTCAGTCGCAGGTCGCTAGAGTGGAAAAGGACAGGAGATGTTTCACTGATTAATTCCGGATCGAAGGGTGCGATAATCGAGGGCTTGTTTCGTAAGGGAATTAATGACGGACGATTTTTCTTTTATTAAAAATCACGCTTTGCGTCCGGGCATTAATTGATCCCGCTGGAGCTAAGAATTTCTCCCGTTCCCGCTCCAGAACGATGAAAGAGCACGATGGCAAAGGAAAAAATGCACGAGTGGCGATGATGAAAAATGAGGTCTCGAACCAGGTTTGCCAGATTGGAACGATTTTCAGGATTTTTTTTCTAATCAAAATTCTTACTCCGCAGTGGTCCGGATCGATCTGAAAACTGAAGTATATATAGCAAGTTATATTTGCTGCTAATATTTTCCAATTTTCTTGTTTCAAAATTATCCTAGTCAACGGACATCGTAAAATACTATCAGGAACTATTTTCTGCGAATATACAGAAATTGCAATATCTTGAAAAGTGCGAAGAACTACATATACAGGGTGAGGCTTAATGAATGGATAATATGCTACCTTCTGCTTGAGGGCTTTGTGGCGGTTAATGGAAATATGTTTTATGTCCAGTAAAAGTCGCCAGGTTTTTGAAATATTCGGCATTTTTGAGAATTCAAAAAAATTACACCTTTGTCACGTATGCGCCCAGGGCCTGTATAAAAATACAGTGATCTTTCTGTGCGTATACGTTTGGTATGCATAATAACAAACTAGTCCTCCACAGCTTTTATTACCTCTTCGATGGAAGAAAATTTACGACCCTTTAAAGTTTTTTCAGTTGAGGAAAGAGATGATAGTCGGACGGAGCCAAATCTGGTGAATAAGAGGGGTGTTCTAGTAATTCTAACCCTAAATCACGAATTTTTTGCATGGCAACATGACATTTGTGTACTGGGGCGTTGCCCGGTGAAAACAAAATACCTTTGGATAGCTTCCCGCGTCTTTTCTGTTTAATTTTTTTCCGTAGAGTGGTCAGTAATGTCGAATAGGAATCTCCAGTTATTGTTCTACCCTTATCCAAGAAATCAATCATGATTACTCCATGGCAATCCCAAAAAACTGAAGCAAGAACTTTTCCAGCAGATTTTTGGACACGAAACTTCTTAGGTCTTGGAGAACCAGAGTGTCGCCGTTCCATCGATTGTTGCTTTGTTTCTGGATTGTAGAAATGTTCCCAAGTCTCATCAACAATTCGTTTTAAGAAGTCTACATCGTTTTCAAATTGAGCACAGATCGAACGTGATGCTTCTACCTTTGCACGCTTTTGGTCAACATTCAAACATTTGAGGATCCATTTTGCAGAAATTTTTCTCATGTCCAAATTGACGTGTACTAGGTATATGATGAACGCGTTCGTATAAAATCTTTAGTGCTTCAGATATCCGTTTTAGCCCAATTCGACGGTCTGATAAAATCATGTCATGAACTGCATCGGGGACTGACACAGAAACTGGCCTTCCAGATGGGTCATCATCTTCAATGGAAAATTTACCTCTTTTGAAGCTTGCACTCCAATTTTTCACGGTCGCAAACGAAGGACATTGATCACCTAGGGTATTAAGCATATCTTCGTAAATCTGCTTACCTCTCAATCCTTTTAAATACAGGTTCTCGATGATGGCTCGATATTCCAATTTTTCGATTTTTACAATTTCGGTGGACATTTTTTTTTAAATTTATTGCGTAACTCTGGTTTACTTTCTTGACGTCGAACTCTACACTGACACTTCTAATAAGTTATTGTTCGTTGATATGGTATCGCAATATTTTGTTTATGCATGGAACTGGTCTAGGCTAACTAGGTATCAATACATCCTCGTACAATGAGTCAAGAGATTTTTCTCATAATTGCAAAAGTGCTAAAACACAAACAAACCTATGATGTTCCCTAGAAAAATATTAGCGAAGAGTAGTATTCCGTTGACTTTATTTTTCATGATGAGTCTTTAGAAAAAAAAAGGCGATTCATCATGAGGTTCAGAAAATATTCTGAAATATAACTCATGAAATCGTTTTTTGAAGATTCTGCTGAGTCCTACATGATCCATTTATAACCTCCAATTTTATATAACTTGTACGAGGTTATGACGGAATACTAGCAATAGTTACAAGAGCCAGTTTACCTCCTATGCCTCCATCGAAGCTAGAAATTTTGTTTATTCTTATTAAGTCAGAAATGGGTCTCATCATTGAACAGATTTTTCCAGCTGTTTCAAAATCCAGGCACTAAAATTTTGCTTCATGAATCACTGACTTTAGTTACAATTGCAGTCGCTTTGAACACCTAATGCAAAGTTCAATTTCATGAAAAGATATTCTGAAAGTTTCTCCCCTTTTATTTCATTATTATATCTCAAAGTTATAAAATCAATTTCTTCATGTTCATGAAGTAAAGGACCCCGCACTTTCCTTATGGGAAATGGCATTCCGTCAAATGTTTTCAAATTTTGGTATAATGTAGCACTCCACCTACTGATCGAAAGTGTCTGTGGCTCCAACTCCATCCTATGACTAATTTTTGAGATATAAGGCGTTGAAGTTGAGAACTACCCACTTTTACTACGCGCGTATCTCGAAACAGAATCGAATGACATATTTTATACTTTCAAAATCGGGCATGCATTCAATTATACATAACCCTGTATTCGAAACGATTTTCGGTCATATTTCTCTATATTGGTGCTCCCTGGAAATGGAATGACATATTTCTTGAGAAAAATTGAAGTTCATTCGATTTCGATGCTGTTCCGAGATACCAGCGTAGTAAAAGTGGGTAATTCTCAACTTAAACTCCCTGTATCTCAAAAACTAGTCATAGGATTGAGTTGGGGCCATGGACACTTTCGATCAGTAGGTCGAGTACTACATTATACCAAAATTTTAGAACATTTGACGGAACGCCATTTCCCATAAGGAAAGTGCAGGGTCCTTTAAGCATTCTTGTAATCAAGAATAAAAGCTCTGACTCATTGTAATAGGAGTTCATTTTGTATTCAATGCTGAGGTTATACAGTATAATTAGGAATTCTACCATGATTCAAAATTCCTTCAGTTGGTGTCTTTTGACAAAAAAATAACAATATAATTTTTTTGCATTTCCGAAAATTTCGCATACCTTAAAAACCGAGGGACTTTCAATATACCGAAAAAAATGTTTCTGAAGAGCCACAAAGTCATCCAATCGCTGGTACCATATTCATTCATCACGCCACACCCTGCCTAATTTTTCTAAAGATATTTATTTCGTACTTCTTTTAATTGGACCCTGTATAATAAGTTCACTCCAAAACTAATTCGAGGGATTATATCCATAAAGATAATGAATCAAATTAATCTGAATTGCGGTTAATTTTGGTTGAATTTTCAATATCGGTCAAAAAAAATCCGCTGTAATGATCTGACAACCATGTCTGGCTTCGGGGCTTGAGGGATGAAACAACGTGTCTGGGTCGAGTGTAATTAAATACCATGAGGGACGTGGGTAATGAAGAATGTTCACCAACCGCCGATAATGATAATGGGATCTCTCCATGGACAATGTTGCACGGCTAACAACTCATGGCAGTACATTTATGCAACCATGTTTATTCTAGGTCTTTTCAGATAGCCCTCGCAAAACAATAGGAAGTTACACACTGCCACATCAAGAAAAAAGACGCAGAGCACATTCAAATGAGGTTTTTCGGAAGGGAATGGACAATAGCGAATTTTTCATTCTTCTCAAGAATATATATGTGTAGTATGAAACGGTATTCAAGATTTGCACTTGCAGCTATTCGTGACTTCGGACCACCATTTGGTAACAATATTATCCTCATATTTCTGCGTTATTTCGATGCAATTTCGAATGAGACTTGCTCCGAATTGAATTCGATATAGGACAACGGTATAATGACTCATTGAGTGGCACACAAAGGTGATTAATCAATTGAAAATTGCGAAAGCACCTCGTCAGCTGTTCATGCCAACGTTTTCAGTACCTGGAACCACAATGGCCCAGTCGATATCTGGAGTTACCCGGTGCCCTCTCTGTTCAAATATGTAAGCCAGTTTCTTGAATCGATTCGACCGTAATCACAGGAGTATTAACCTTCGCCAAAATCAGCATCTGCATCTGGAGAGCTTACCTGGAAGAAAAAAAGAAGAAATCAGGTATGGAAATTCGCCAATGAGTATAATAATATTTATAAGGAATATGGTCAAGTTAATAAATCGACATTTGGTTCTATCGAGCAGATAACGCATTCGCCATTTTGCAAATTTATTTAGCATATACAGGATGTCCCGGAAAATGTGCGAAATCCACCGGATTCAGATAAAACATAAAAAATAAGATGATAAGGTCCCATCATTTTTTTTTCCCAACGGCCCTCCCTACGGAGATACGGCCTCCTAAACGACGTCACTGGAAATCCATTTTAATGGTAATAAATTTCAAACGACTCACTATGATTTAGAGAAAATTTTCTGTGATGGACAGTGGTGAGAACCTCTTGAAATACTGTCCTTAAATTCAAATTAGCTCTTTTACTTTACCAGAGGCGGACTTTTTAGTGCTTACATTTCCAACACCCTGTATGATAAGGAGTGGAAAGAAACAAATTTGGATAGCTTGAACATTAAGCTGAAAAAAGGATACTCTTATTCATTGTCGATAAAATTCACCGTTTTCGAAAAACAGAATAAAAAGGAAATCAATTTTGTTATTTCTATTAAAAAGAACCATTAATTCTTTTTCGATACGGAAGTTATTCAAGGAACAAAAAAGTTTTAGTTTATGTTATTGAATCCGACAAAATTACAAAATTTTTTAACTATGCAGCTTTGGCATAGAAAGGCATGTTAACACAAATTATTTTTTAGAAATGTAATCTCACTAAAGCTTGCAAAGATTGAATATTAAATACGCTAGTATACATAATTTCTTGTTTATTTTGTTTTTCGAAAACGGTTCATTTTATCGACAATAAACAGCAGTACCTTTTTTTCAGCGTAATGTTCAAACTATCCAAATTTGTCTTTTTCTACTCCTTATCATACAGGGGGTTGAAAATTTATGCCTTAAAATGTAAAACCTAGCCCGTCCCTGGTTCATTAAAAGAGCTAATTTGAATGTAAGGGCAGTATTTCATAAGATCCTTATTTTTTTATGTCTTATCGGAATCCGAGAGATTTCCCACATTTTCCCGGACACCCTGTATATGTCTCGTTTCGTGAGTTCCAATTTTTTTATTTCTGTGGAAAACTTTCAAAATCGAGTGGAGGGGAAAATGGATACGTTTGAGAAATTGAGATTGAATATTGTTCAAAATTTATATTTCTATTTTTAATACCACAAAGTTCATACTACTACGAATGGTTTCGGTGGTAACAAAGAACACCAAGAGCTCTATAATTTACCCGCTTTCTTCGACTATGTTGTCTGGGATTCTAAACTTCAAATCCTAAATCAAATACATACTTGGTTAGGTGTATTAAGCTTGGTATCTTCACTGATTCATAATAACAGAATTTTTACTTGAATGTACTCCACTTGTAATAGACGGGTACGAACATCTACAAGGGTTGTTGATACACAATTGACAACACATTAGCACCATGTTAGCAAAACGCTGCCATTGATATGGAGAAACTGGAAACATGACCTAAACACTTCGAAGTGGACGTCCAAGATCCACCACTCCTGCACAAGATGGATTTCTGACTGTGTCTCCCCGAAGAGAGCCTTTGAGTTCTCTCTGGTACTGTTTAGGGAGGCATTTGTTTCAATGGACCTATAGAATGGTTGGTGCTTGATGCTACCACGAATGCTAAGATAAACAAAGAGCAAGTCTTCGACAATATTATTCCTTTGTTTCGTGATGCTATTGGGCAAATTTCCTTTTTTGGACGACGATATAGCCCTTCCTCTTCGTGCTCTGGAAATTCATGGTAATTTGTATTTTGTCCTGCCCCATAGTCGCCAAACCTCATTTGATATTGATTATACTGATACCTAAAGAGGCCCCTTAGAAACTACAAGCTTCTGGGCTTGTAGTTTGTACGAGTTCGTAGAATTAGTTGTGTTCTGTGTAGGTTTTTGCTACTGTGACCTTACGCCACCTTAAGACACAGCACTGATAATTTTCGACCCAACAGTGAAATCTAGCGTTGACCAGAAAATTTATGACGTAGCTTCGGGATGAACTCGGACTTTACGCGTTACTGCCATAACCAATGGGCTAGGTGCACACATTGAACACCCTTACGATGAGCTGCAAAGAAGTTTGAATTCTCATCAACTACCTCCCCATACAATATATGATACCAGACGGCTTTTACCGCAACTTTGGAGAAATTGATCATAACTACTTCACTTTAACAATCTGATCGAGAGTATGAAAAGGCGTTGTGAGGCTGTGGTTGAAGTTTGAGGAGGACAAACTCTTTACGGAATTCTTATTTTTCAATTTTTTGAGTGAACTGTGAAATGGACAAAAGGATGTATGGATGTATGTATTAGACATTTGGGTGACATCAAGATTTTTGCTTTTTAAAAAAATGATGAAAAACTTCCTCAACCTTTGTGCACCTAAAGGTATCGTGTATTGATTACTGATTGCTATTATTTTTGTCGTTGAGTTGTAAATGAGCTGTTTTGACAACTTAAATTGGTTCATCTCCTATCGCAGCAAACATCTATTGTTTCCGCAGACCCCTCCAGCAGCTTTTAACGTACCAACTTCTGGATATTTAGGACGTAGAGAGAATATACAAGGTATCTAATTTGACACAGATGCTATCTGGCATCCGCCATCGTTATTTAGCCGCGCATTATACGCCGACACCACTTCAACGACGGGGCTCTGCCAGATTTTCATATAGATTGTATTTTCCACCAAGATCTTGATTAGGGTATTGCCAGGCAATGGTGGGTTGACGGGAGAGAGAGGATGATTTGCCCCCGGCCAATTAGCCGTTTTGATAAACCGAAGTTTCCTATCGCTACCGCCGTGTTAATAAAGAGGACTGGGCCGAATTTCGCAGATATTATTTGTTCCGTTATGGGGGAAGGGGGAGGTATTCTGATGGATGAATGCCTAAAAACAAAGGGAGTAAGGGTGCAGATCAGGGGTGGAATATTGGGAATGTATACCTACAGTGCTCCATCTCGCACATATCGTAATTTACGTGTTCTCACGAACATTGAACTCCGGAGGAAGAATTAGCCCTAGTTGGACAGAAAGAGGTCAGATTTTGGAATCGTGCTAACGTATGTCCCATAAGTATTGACACAAATTTCATGGACCAATGTAGTGGTGATGAAAAGAAGACAATATGTTACTATTGAAATAAAAGTTTGCGTGTAACCTTGACTTCACTTTAACACTTCAGTTGTGAAGTGGTTAAGTCGATATGGATTACAAAAAAGTAATTCGAAAAAGTATTTATAATTTTAGTTGGGCTAGTCCATGAAGTCGAGATAATACGCATTTTTGAAAATCAGAATATATCCTGCAGAACTATTTATCGGACAATCGCTGAATGTGAGCAAGGTATTCCTTGTATGAACCTTGCAGAAGAAGGAAGACCTAGAATTTTTGCCCAAGCAAGGACCGTAAGACTGGTAAGGAGAGCGGAAAACAAGGTTGGTACCTCGCTAATGAAACCAGCACATCAATATATATATATATATATATATAGAAGAATAATGAGAATCGTAGTACAATTAACTATATGGGATAAGGGTATTATCGACTCATTAAAGCAAACTCGTGTTACTCTTTTTTCTCAGCCAAGCTTTCGCAATCAGTTTATTGCTTCATCAGGGCTTCTACAATATAAAAAGTGTCACAAAAGCAACTTAGAATGGCATAAAACAATCTTCTTACCAAAGTTGAGATTGAAGTGAAACCATGAACAGCTACTATAGAACATCAAAACATCAATAAAAATTGGAATTGAATTTACAATAATTTAAAATTTGAAATGTTCTAGTTGCTTTTGTGACACTTTTTATATTGTAGAAGCCCTGATGAAGCAATAAACTGATTGCGAAAGCTTGGCTGAGAAAAAAGAGTAACACGAGTTTGCTTTAATGAGTCGATAATACCCTTATCCCATATAGTTATATATATATATGTAAAGTACGACATCACCGTACTTCAGATAATGTTCTATAAACCTTTTTGTCTATGTTTCTTCATTTATGATTATGTACCAATTGATCATTTGTAACTATAGTAATAAGTTGTTCATTTGTTGATTCCGGTTCGTATTGTCTGATATTTTGTATTTCATCATTACAGGTATGTATTTAGTTATAAAGTTATTCATGTTATCAAAATAAATCATCATTACAGATGCAATCCTAAATCATTTCACGAATTGGAGTCTTACAAATACAAAATATCAAATTTTGACATTTTGCCATGTCAAAATACAAACTTTTCATAGTGGCCGAAGCCAGCAATATGAATGAGAAAAATACAGTTTTGAACCTGAAAAGGATAAAAGCAGCAGATGAGGAGACTTGGTATAGTTTTCCCAATGAATTCCAAGGAATGATTAACCATAGAGAATTGGCTGATGTTCAATGTGTAAAATCAGCTGTCAATTCAATAAAATCAAGAGGACAGTTCAGAAATATTAATATCCTGTTTTCATCGGAACTAGAGAAAATTTATAAAGATGATGCAGGTAATTTTGTTTTTAATGAATATATGTTGGAGGAGTACCAAACATTGCCTTCTGCACAACTATCTGAAATGAGCGCAAGTGCCGCAAGTTATACTGAACTTGTAGCTTGTATGAAGAAATGGGCTGTGGATAAAGATGAATCTTTGAGAGAGATTATGAAGCACTTTTCAATAGAAAAATTTTCTACCAGAAATAAAAATGTTGAAGCTTGGGTAAATAGTTTTGAAAAAGAAGCAAATCGATTTCTTTTAAATGGGCCAAAACTTATAGAAGCGTTCCGCTTATGTCTAGATGCATCAATGAACGATTGGTTTCTGAATGCTCAGAGAAGGTTAGGATTAGAAACAGCCTGGAATTTATGGAAAGAAGATTTAATTTCGACATTTGGCGATTTGTCTTGGAAACAAATCAGTTATGCTTATAACTTTCGGTATTTATTTGGTTCCTATGTAGAATTCGTAGTAAAAAAAGAAAGAATATTGCTCGAACTCGATCATGAGATTCCAGAAGGGATAAAACTTAATCTCATTGTATTAGGTCTTCCCACTCAAATTCAAAATTCTCTTAATCGAAGCTCTGTTCTGACTGTTAGAGATTTGATAAGAAAACTGAAGAAATTCGAAGGTGAAAGTCCTAAACAAATTTATAATAATGAAGAAACCAGCTCAAAAAAGGATGTAAGTTCGAGTATTTCACTGAAAATGAATAAGCCACCTTCCATTGTAAAATCTTCGACTGAGAAGAAACCCTGTTCCATTTGCGAAAGAAATGCCAAAGGAAAACGGTATCATTCTGAAAATTCATGTTGGTTTAGAGAAAAAAATTCGGTTGTCGTAAAAATGGTAAATAATGTAGAAATAGAATCTGATTTGAATGAATTTATTACCGATCAAAAAAACTAATGTTGTTACCACTGATCAAAGTCGATGTACTCATTAATGAAAAAATAAATTGTGAAGGGATATATGATCCCGGTTCAAATATTTCGTTAGTAAATTATAACCTTTTACAAAAATATAATGTTCCTATAATAAAAATTAATGAGAGCAAATTTTGTATGGTCAGTGGTATTGGTAAAGTTGATGGAGCTGTTTTACTTAAAGTACAAATAATGAATATTTGCCGAACAGTATTAGTTTTCGTCATAAGAAGTGATACTTTTCATAATGAATTTTTAATTGGTCTAGATTTAGTGAAAGTTTTTGGACTATGTCAAAATCAAAAACTTGAAATCTCTCAGGACATTTCCGAACTTTCGAAATCTGATGTGGAGATTGCAAATTTTAATCTGAAAAACTCTTCGAATTCAACATATTTTAATATAAATGATTCTGCTCAAGTAAATTTCAATGAATATATTAATGTAGATGATTTCTCTGCTAATTTGGATCATTTAGGAAGAAATGAAAAAATGGCCATCGAGAGTATTATAAATAAATATTCAGCAGTTTTTGCAAAAGATAAATTTGATATTGGTTCAGTATCAGATCATGAAGCTACTATAAAATTAATGGAACATAAATACGTATCTAGAAAACCGTATAGGTGTTCAATTGATGATCAAAAAGAAATAGATTCACAAATTTCTAAATTATTATCGTCAAATCTTATTGAGGAATCAACCTCTCCTTTTGCAGCACCTGTTACTCTTGTTTATAAAAAAGGAGAAAATAAAAAAAATAGATTATGTATCGATTTTACAGCCCTTAATAAACTAGTTGTACCAGAAAGCCATCCATTTCCTCTAATAGATGATTTGATTGTAAAAACTAGAGATTGTAAGTGGTTTTCTGTATTAGACATAAACAGTGCTTTTTGGTCTATTCCTCTTCGTAGCAAAGACTATTATAAAACGGGTTTTGTTACACAAAATGGGCATTATAATTGGAAATGTCTACCTTTTGGTTTAAAAACTGCTCCAGCTATTTTTCAGAGAATCTTAAGAAATATTATTCGTCGAAATGGCTTGGATGAGTTTTGCATTAATTACATTGATGACATATTAATATTTTCTTCAACATTTGAAGAACACTTATGCCATATAGATAAATTATTACAAGCAATTTCTAAGGAAGGATTCCGACTAAAACTTTTGAAATGTAATTTTGCCAAAAACAGTGTGAAATATCTTGGTCATATAATTGAAAATAACATAACAAAACCTATTAATGATAACGTCATTCCAATCAAGGAGTTTCCAATTCCACAAAATAAAAAAAACATTAGGCAATTTTTAGGTAAAGTTAATTTTTATCGTAAATATATTCCTAATATTTCCCAAATTTTAGAACCTTTCCATAATTTACTTCGGAAAAATGTTAATTTTGAGTGGACTTCAGATTGTGAGAGAAGTTTCAAATTAATAAAGGATTATCTTTGTTCGGAACCATGTTTGGCAATTTTTAATCCTCGAAGAGACACTATTGTGCAAACTGATGCTAGTATAATTGGCATAGGAGCAATTTTAAAGCAAAAACAGGAGGATGGAACCTATAAACCCGTAGCCTATTTTTCAAAAAAATTAAATGAAGTCCAAAAACGTAAAAAAGCTGTATTCTTAGAATGTCTAGCCATAAAGGAATCATTAAGATACTGGCATTACTGGCTTATAAATATGAACTTTGAAGTTCATACTGACCATAAACCTTTGGAAAATCTTAATATTCACTCTCAGACAGATGAAGAATTCAGACATATGATGTTTTATCTATCTCAATATAATTTCAAAGTGAAATATGTGCCAGGAAATTTTAACTCAGAAGCAGATTGTTTATCTCGCAATCCTGTTCTAGATTCCTCAACTTTGGCGGAGAACTTCAAAATTGTTAATTTTATCGAATTGAATGATATAATGAAAGATCAAATCAATATTGAAAATAGTTTACCGTCTAATATCCGTATTATAAAAAAAGGCAATATTCTTTATACTCAACGTAAAAACTACTATAAAATAATAATTTCTCCAGAATTCTGTCGTAATATAATAAAACAAATTCATGATAAATTTGGTCATATCGGTCCGAAACAAATCGAATTGAAATTATCACCATTTTACTTCTGTAGTAATTTAAGAAAGTTAATAACTGATTTTTGTCATTCTTGTACAGTTTGCATAAAGAATAAATCACGTATTCCATTTATTTATGGCTATCTCTCCCAATTAGGACCGGCTAAAAGTCCTTATGAGTATATGTCTTTAGATACTGTGGGAGGCTTTGGTGGAAACAACTCTCCTAAAAAGTATCTCCACATACTTGTGGATCATTTTACTCGATATGCGTTTATTCATACATCCAAAACCCAAAAAGCTCATGATTTCATAACACTTTTGAATAGGCTTCTGAATAAAAAGATCAAAATAGAAACACTATTAACTGATCAATACAGTGGTATTAATTCTAGAGAATTTAAATTGTTTCTGAAGAAAAATTGTGTAAATCTTATATTTACTGCTGTGGACTGTCCATTTTCTAACGGTTTGAATGAGAGGCTAAATCAAACTTTAGTTAACCGTATTAGATGTAAAATCAATGAAGACTCCTCTCGTTTGAATCGTCCATGGTCTGTCATAGCCGAAGAATGTGTAAAAGAATATAACAATACCGTTCACACCTCTACGCAATTCAGCCCTAATTATTTATTAAACAATATTGATATAAAAATTGTACCAGATTGCTGTAAAGTTGAGAGAGATCTGGATAAAGATAGGAAAAGAGCTTTAGAAAATTCCCAGAAAATTCACGATTTTAATAAAACTAGAATAGACAAAGTTCGTAAATACCCCACTTTTGATGTAGGTGACTTTGTGTTTGTATCGCATGGAAATTGTTTAAATCGAAATAAATTAGATGAAATTCGAACTGGTCCGTTTAAGATTTTGGAAAAATTTTCAAATTCTATTTATAAAATTGATTCAGGTATAAATAAAGCTGAATCAAATTTTTTCCATGTATCCAAACTTTATCCAGTTTTCTCTGATACTCCGGAGTAGCCTCTGGGTGTGGGGATGTAAAGTACGACATCACCGTACTTCAGATAATGTTCTATAAACCTTTTTGTCTATGTTTCTTCATTTATGATTATGTACCAATTGATCATTTGTAACTATAGTAATAAGTTGTTCATTTGTTGATTCCGGTTCGTATTGTCTGATATTTTGTATTTCATCATTACAGGTATGTATTTAGTTATAAAGTTATTCATGTTATCAAAATAAATCATCATTACAGATGCAATCCTAAATCATTTCACGAATTGGAGTCTTACATATATATATCGCTAGTTAATTTTATTAAAGCAGTTCACGCTGGAGACGATATTATGTTCTGGCCAGACCTTGCGTGCAGGCACGATGCAAGAGAAACTCAAGATTGGCTAGCCGACCAAAAAGTACCATTTCTTCAGCGAAACGGCAATCTCCCTAACCTTCCACAGGCTGGACCCATAGAAGATTTTTTGGATGGGAAGCCCAAAATGAAGAGGAACTTCGACGCCGAATATACAGGAAGATCCGGAAATCGAACCAAAACCTGATGCTGGGTGTTCGCAGAAGAATGCGCTCTGTGGAAAGATGATAGTCCTGTTCATTCAATTTGAATTGATAGTTTTCTTGCTTCTAAAACATTTATCAATGTGCATTACAATACAATAAACAAATATATAATTTTTGTCACTTTTTTGGTCTCTGAAATTTGTGCCAAAACATGGGACATGCGTTAGAGTCCAAATATTCCTCGAAATCAACATTTGTCTGCACACAAAGAGTTATATCTAAATACATGCGACGTTGCCGGACTTTTCTCTTCGCGGTTTGAAAAGAAGATAGTTATCCTACAGCGGATATAGGTTACTCCATTGTTGTTTGTCCATAATTGCTGATTGATTACCTCGAAACTTGTTTGTGAATATATTTTAGAGTGGGACAAATTGCTATTATGTACAACTGTTGTTCCAAATTCATATTTTTTATTTGTTAAATACCACAAAGTTAATACTGTGGATGGACTTAGTCGCTTACAAATAAGACCGAGATTTCTATATTCTCGATTTTTTGTGGTCGTGTCACCTAGCATCCAACAAATTTTTTTTACCTGTTACATATAATATATCTCTGCCACTAGTCGCAACGGTCATACAGCTCAGTCCACCACGCTCAAAAGACATTCACCCTTATATTCTTCCTCACGTCGGAACCCGTTATATTCGTACCTGATACAGTGAATTAGTTCCGTGAGATGAAGATTACGCCCACACAAGGAAGAAACCCAGAAGATACATCTCTTAAAGTCAGACCAACCGTGAGTAACATTCCTTCAGTGTTTACTTTTTGGTATTTATTTCAATTTCAAACATATATTTTTCTCTTTAATTCTCGAGGCGAAAAGAATTGGTACAGCAGTCCATTCTTCTCTACAAGAGAGCTCTCGTATTTTCAACAACTGTTAAGGACCCAATGGACTGAAAAAAATATATAAACAAGAGTAAAACATTGCTGACATCATGATTTTTCGTGAATAAGACCACCAACAAAAAATGTTCTTGAGAAGAACACAACTTTTACTATTCACAGTTCGGCAGTTCAATTCGGAAGAAGTTTCACCTTTATGGCTCTATGAGAGGTAGTTATTTTCACAATGTAGCTTCAAGTTGTAGAAGATTCACTTCGAACAAATCTTTCAGGGCCGGTATCAACATAAACCTCTGAAAGATAGTCCACATTTCCACCACCTGAAGAAGGAATCTCAGTCTCATGGCGCTGGACCTTAATGGACAGACTGTTGACTTTTCTAGAGAATATAAATCAGGGTATACCCTGGGGTGCTCTTAATAGTAAACTCAACTGAATGACACACACGAGTATACATAGATGAAACTCTTTTCAGAGCTACATCAACCATGTGGCTCTTTGGAAAGACATGAAGCCTAAAACCTTTAATGGTAATGTGGCCATACATGGCCTAAGTACTTCTCATTGTCCCCTATACTTCTCCAGTATGGCGGACGAAAATAGTTGACGAAGATATGTTAGGACCTGGATACATAATTCACAGAAGCGCTAGAGGTCATACAGATTCTTTTTTCTTGTAAGGAAATAGAAACTACGAGATTCGTCAAGAAATCTCTCCAAGGTTGAAGCTCCTACCTGGTTACTGGGTGGGAGACATGAGGATACTGCTTCAACTGGATACAAACCTCAAGGCTTAATCTTCAGATTCAACCCTAAGCATTTGATTTCAAAACACCCTTTGTGAATCAACTCAATAATAAATCAACCATGTGATATACCGATGGAATTAGAACTATATCGGATAGTGGTACTGGCAAACGAACATATGGCCCCAAACTAAGGTTATTCAGGTCTTTTCTGCAGGCAGAATTCCTAGCAGTCTGAATGTGGGACCCAGAGTGTCTCAAGAGATACCGCAAAGAGGCACATGTTGACATTATAACAGACAACCAGGCCACGTTGGTGGTCCTGGATTTAGGCATAATTCCCTGCTGACCTGGGAATGCCGCAGTATCATAAAGCAGCTGGTCAATAAAGGTCAAAATCTGCTCATATTCCTGACAAGCAAGACCCACAGGCATCTCAAGATCCACCAAACCTCAGAACTCAAGCAAGAGAAGACATTGAACCAAAAATCCCAACCTCTGAACGAGGCGGTACCGGAAAGAACTCCTATATGGCACCAATGTTGAATGCAGGGAGCCATATCGCGAATTTTCCCGGATAATACAGGGTCTTTCACGAGGAACCTCACCCATATTTATACGGGAAACTACTGAACGTATTTTCATGAAATTCAGCACTTATAAGTATTTCACGATGCTGATGAAATCTAAAATATTTTCAAGGCATGAGCACCTCCGGTTTTTCCGGAAATGACGTCAACTTCCGTTTTTCAAATTAGAACACCATTTTTTCATTGCAGAAATAGATTCCTTAGAAAATTTTAAGTTATTTTGATGTAACATTTTTCAGTTTTGGTTGGAAAATTCTCTCTGAGCGGGAAAATTCGAAAAAAAAATCGAAAATAGAGCTCCGCTGAAACAAGAATAACTTCGAGGTTTTTGGATGAAAATTTTCCATTTTTGGGATTTTTCAAGATGTAAGATTGATGTATCCACTTTTAAAATCGAAATCGCGATTCATGATACAGGGGGTGAAAAAATCGCTTTCAAAGTTAGGGATTACAAAATCGTGAAAAATCAATTTTTTCAAATTAGAACTCCATTTTTTAATGGCAGATATTGAATCTACGTTAAAAAATAATGTGAGTGTATGCATCACACCTTTGCCCTGAAGTGGATATTTTCTGAGTTATTCACAAAAAACTGTTTTTCGTCTTGAATTTTCAGCTATTTCTTTTCCCTTCACGCCAAAAAGATGAAATTTTCAGGAACTGTTACTTAAACCATGTTTTAGATTTTACTACCCTAATATGCAAGAGAAAAAAGTTACAGGTTGTTCCTAAATAGATGGAGAATTTGGATTCGAATTTGTATCGGAAACCTTTTTATTTCAACTAATCGGTCATCGGTTTTCTCTCCAGTGATAAATAAATTATTCCTTATGAACCATATGCAAAAACTTACCATGTTTTACATTCTTTTTTTTTAATGATAGATATCATTAATTACATCTGCCAAATTCCTCTTTATTCAGTAGCATTTTGTGTTTACAATTTGGTTTTTAAACACTTTTGCAGATCTCTTCCTCCCGATGAAATAAGAAGAGCAACGCACGAAGCATTCCTGAGACGTATAAATAAATGTCTAGAAATTAACGGTCAAAACTTTGAGCATCTTCTCAGTTATAACTGCGAGAGTTTGCCATGGTTCTCCTAATTACTATTAGGAGATTCAAGTTACTACTTGAAGTCGGTTTCAAGAAGGGGTGAAAAATCTACAGCATGGTTCAAATGACAGTTCCTGAAAATTTCATCTTTTTGGCGTGAAGGGAAAAGAAATAGCTGAAAATTCAAGACGAAAAACAGTTTTTTGTGAATAACTCAAAAAATATCCATTTTAGGGCAAGGGTGTGATGCATACACTCACATTATTTTTTAACGTAGATTCAATATCTGCCATAAAAAAATGGGGTTCTAATTTGAAAAAATTGATTTTTCACGATTTTGTCATCCCTAACTTTGAAAGCGATTTTTTCACCCCCTGTATCATGAATCGCGATTCCAAAGTGAATACATCAATCTTACATCTTGAAAAATCCCAAAAATGAAAATTTTCCATCCAAAAACCTCGAAGTTATTCTTGTTTCAGCGGAGCTCTTTTTTCGATTTTTTTTTCGAATTTTCCCGCTCAGAGAGAATTTTTCAACCAAAACTGAAAAATGTTACATCAAAATAACTTGAAATTTTCTAAGGAATCTATTTCTGCAATAAAAAAATGGTGTTCTAATTTGAAAAACGGAAGTTGACGTCATTTCCGGAAAAACCGGAGGTGCTCATGCCTTGAAAATATTTTAGATTTCATCAGCATCGTGAAATACTTATAAGTGCTGAATTTCATGAAAATACGTTCAGTACTTTCCCGTATAAATATGGGTGAGGTTCCTCGTGAAAGACCCTGTATAGTGACACGTCATTACTTAACTGATGGATATCAAGCAGATACTCAAAACTTTCTCTTTCCCCATATTTTAGCATCTAATACCGACTGTCAAGGCCCACATCAGTCATCAGCACTGTTTTATATGACATGCACGTCTTGACCCTCCCCTCTCGGTGCGAAATTTCGAATTCACCTAACGCAATAAAAGTATTTTGCAAGTTGGTCCACAGCGGGATAATCTCAGAAGTCGTTGGGGTTCGAAATGCGGTCGGGCTTCGACAGGGACGATGGTTCGGAATTTAGAAAGACGGAACTAATTAGATGAAGTTTGGCTCCAATAGTTCCTGTCGGATTCAAAGCTGCACGATTCGGGGATTGCCGGGCGGGGGCAGCGGAGGGGAAAGTGGTTGATGATTAATTGAACTAGGGAATTTTCTGCAGATTGCGACAAACGGACTGATTCGGTTCGGATGATGCGGAAAAATTTGAGTCCACATAATGATCAGTCTCAATACTTCTGCTTGTTCTATACAGCTCCATTTGTGTATTCGAACACTGAAGAGTAATATGTTCATAACTATCTGTTTGTTAGACGGCCTAGGTAGGGAACTGTGAAACGTCTAACTAACACTGAGGTTCATATACCACGACTGAAAAGGAATTTCAGTGTAGGGCATATATCAGGAGTATTGATAGTGCGAGTAGGCTGAGGTAGGAACATTTGATAATATTCCATAAAGCCCAGAGTTTTTGCTTTGGAGGCCCACCAAGTTTTGATCAGTCTTCGCTTCGACACATCTTGTTCTAAAATCTATATCCTGTTATGAGTACATAATTCATATCATTATTTATAAAGGAATGCCCATAATAGGCTACCCATTTTAATACTTGAATTAAAATTTTTTTAGTTAACAAAACAAAATTTTTATTATACTCAATTACAGCTTACTCTTTGGGATTTATGATTTTAACTTAATTCTAACTATTAAAAATCAAGTCTTCTGAATGATCCCCAACTTCTTTCTATCGAATTGCTTCTGATGTAAGTTTCTACACTAAACACACGTTGTAGGACTGACTATTCCATGAAAGTTCTAACGGATGTTTTTATTCAATTACATCACAAAATTACATCACAAAATGTTGAAATAATGCAAAAAAATTGATAATTATTGATGAAAACTTTTCTTAGAAAAATGATGTTCCACGAAATCATTAATTCAAAACTTATTTGTGACCGGTGCCTATTTGATTAGGAATTAACTTAAATCCTAAATACTACAGAAGATATTCCCACAGAGAATAAATTATTCAGTTATCTCGCAGAAAATTTATTAGTAAAATAAAATGGGTAGTCTATTATGGGAACCCACCTCCTTCAAATCTGTGGTCTGAAGGTATCACGCAGAACCCCACAAAAAATTCTTTCGGATTTTATCAAACCTTTGCTACTTGTCTAGCAACGACAACATACAGCGCCATCAGTTCACAATCTCTCTAGTTTAACACGGCGATCAGTTCGCCACCCTATCATAGTTCACCTCACAATATTCCCCACGCCTGAACCTGTTAGTTTTGTATCAAAAAAGTGGATTCGTTCCGTGACAAAAAAGACTATTCAATATATGTTTTTTCAGAGTGGTAGAACTTTGAATGGAAATAAACACATTTAAATCAAGATTGAAGCCATTTTTTTCATTTGGAAGATAATTTTATGAACTTGAGATGTTTGTAAATCTCAAGAGTACAGAATACGAAACGTTAAATTCGATGTTGACCAACAATGTAAAAGACACTTATAACTTCTGTATTGATTCTCGCTGTCGACGCAACTGTTTCTCGCTTAGAAATATTTCACACCTGCAGCAACCTGGTTAAAAGAAAGAAAAAGAGCCTGTCTGCGCGAATGTCAGTTTTTCCTTTTTCGTTTATGTTTTGTTTTTATCTGTCATTTTACATGCTCACCAGCCTTGGCTGATTTTATGTATTATTTTTGGCTTTTACCTTTTTGACTGATATGTTTTCACCATATGACTTTGGAACCTAAAATCGTAAGTTTTCATGAGTGTTAAAAGTGACGTTTTATTTTGTGAGTAAAAAAGTTTGTGAAATGAGCGAATTGAACAATTGCACGAACAAAATAAAATCACTTTTAACACAAATACCATACAATGTTTTTTGTACAACTGCCCTATTTTGATAATGAAATGGGCGAATTTGCAATGAGAATAAACTTCCAATTCATTTTTATATTCAAATAATCAAAAGGTTGTTGTGAATGGCAAACGTTGCCAACGTTAAGATTACTAACAAATGGGAAAAGACGCTGTCATTTGAATTTCGTTCCTGTACAATTTTCGTCTTGGGTTTTTAACTGCTTGATATGTTTGTCGAGAGTCCAATTCGTAATAAAAGTGACGATTTGGTTGTTCCTGTGGATATTGAACAGTCTGCAAGAAGGGAAAATCTGGAACTCGTAGCTAAAAAATCTGTTCAGCAGTACAATATGGCATAATATAACAATTTCCTGGCCTGGTGTAAATTGAAAAATAAATGTATAGAAGTTCCAGTGAATCAAAAATATGGAGTTCATCAACTTTGTGGAGCAAATTTTCAATGATAAAGTCCCCTTAAATGGTGTGAATGTTAGTAAATATTTTAAGGTAATAGCATATTCAAAACGGAAAAGTGAAGGATATCGTGAACAAGTTGAAAAGTTTATAAATGAGGCACCAGATGAGAAATACTTGATGGTTGCGGTTGCAACTATTTTCGGATTATTTGGAGCCTGTCGGCGTGAAGAATTGTGTAATTTATCAGTGGAAGACATCGAAATAATAAATAAATCATTGGTTATACAACTTCCAAACACAAAAACGAAAAGTCAGTCGTTCTTTCAGTATTATTGGGAAGTATGTCGACTATTTCCATAAGTACTTTGCACTGCGCCCTTCTGTCATCAAACATCGTCGTTTTTCCCTGAAATACATGAATAATAAATGCACTGCCAATCCAGTTGGTATCAATACATTTGGGAAAATTCCATCTATTGTTGCCGAAGTCCTCAAACTGCCAGAACCAAAGCAATATACAGGACACTGTTTTCGAAGATCCTCCGCTTCATTGCTAGCAGAATCAGGAGCAAATATTACGGATATAAAAAACATGTTGGATGGAAGTCTACGACGGTAGCCGAGGGCTATGTCGATCATTCCATTGCATGTAGAAATTTCATTGCTGAAAAAATTCTCCCAACCTCAACAGATTTTGGATCATCATCATCCAATATTGTACTTCCCGTTTCTACAAGTACTGATGGTGCTGAGGATTCTAATAATGTGTTGCGAAGCTCCCTAACGTCACAGGGCATTAATGATAGTAATTGTTCTAGTTTTACGATTAATATTAATGTTCATAAGTAATGATTGTTAAATATTGATAATAAAAATTTGCAATTGCTGATTTTTTTCATCTGATTTCATCATAAGAAAATGGAGTGCTAAAAAGATTTTTAACACTGATATTAGAAATATTTTTAACACGCTTCCACTTGAACAATCAATTTTAACATTGTTTGCTGTCGTTAAAAGTGTCACTTTTAATGGAAGTAGGACAGAAAAATCTTTTCCAACTAAGACCTCAATCGGTTTACTGCCTGATTTTTGAGTAACATCTTTTCAGAATTCCTTGGTTTGATAATGGCGAATCCGCCGAAACATGTCACCGAATGATTTTTCAAATAAATGGTTCCACAAACAGAAGTGCTTTCACTTACTTTCTTGTAGATGTTGTTGCAAAGAGAATAGAAAATTTTGTGCGAAATCTATCGATAGTTAGACGACTAAGCTGCTCTGATTTTGAAATTGAATTTCAACAATTTCTAAACGTTGTTGTGGCGTGAGTCTTTCCATGATACTTCAATCACTCGGAAAAAACACCTGATACGAGGCAAGAAAATCAGTAGATACATCAGACTTACCGTAAGTACCATTCCTTCCTTTGTGATATTGTTCCCATCTCATACATACATTCTTTCTTCAATTCTCGTGGCGATAAGAATTGGTAGAGCAGTCCATTCTTATCTTTGGTCTAGGCTCATCGCGTATAAGTTGCTGAACTTCTTTACCGATCCTTTCACAATGACGACTAGGTCACTTAGTGTATTCTCCATCGATTCCAGGGGTCCATCAGCTACCCGCATCAAAATATTCCATAAAGAGCACTGTACTTTCGCAGCGTTCAAAAGCTTATGGGATTTATAAGGCCTATCGCCGAAATGATATTAAGGGGACTCGAAGATTGCAGGAAGCGCGGAGGAGCGGAACTCGCAGAAGAAAACGGGTCTCGACGGTATTCTAATATCATGAAAAGTCAGTATCATAAACTCGGCTTTATGCCCGGGCCCGCTGTTTCCTACGCGGCTGCTGCTGTGGTTTCATGAATTACTAATGCTTATTTTCTGTACACAATGAAGTCGAGCTACGTGTTACAGCCGGATCTGATGCCGTTACGCCGGCGAATCTTACCGGCGCTACGGGAGATCGTGAGCGGGATGCTGTTGAATTTTTTTCATCAAATCCCTGTCGCGGTGGCGATTATTTCATGAAGAAGATGCTAATCGGATGCAGAGGTAGTTCTTTCTTTGCTATGTTCGCTATTTGCTCTTTCTTGGTTTTTTCCTCAGAGCGAATATACGCTCACTGTATCTAGACTAGAATATGACACTATATCCTCTTCTCGAGTACCATGCTCACTACATTACTAGCGGGTCTTTTTTTAGAGTGATAGAATTTTTAATAGACCAGTCAAACGATCTGTCACGATCAGCTGTTCAAGTGACTGCTGAGAGCAAACAAACAACAAACCGATTGTTTACTCATTGTTTTTCACGCAATTTTTGTCTTATGAGAGCATGCTACTATTTTGTTGTGTGGTTAATTGGGGAAGTAGAAGATGTCTTGGCATTGTGAAATTCTATAAAATTTCTGCTACTTCAATTTCACCCATAAAATACGACTGAATGGACGGTCTGTTGAGGAGATAGTTATCAGCTATTTAAAGACCTCAATAAACTGGAAGAAATTGAAAAAGACTATTGAATATTAAAAACATTCTATTACAGTTAGAGGCACCTGATATTTGTGAGTTTTGTATTCTAATGTCCTCAAATTCTACCTTTGTCAATCTTCAATGTGTATACGTACATATCCAAACTTTTTTATGTATATATCATATTATAAACAATGAATCAGTTTACATTCTCTAATTTCAGATAGCATTTTCCTACAAATTGCATAAAATATTCACGTTCACGTTGTTTATACGTAGAAGTTTTTGGCGATATCTTTGTGCTGTAGCTACATCTCTTCAGTTTACAATTTTACAAAATAATTACTCATTTTGGATAGTCCTTTGATATCACACAATGTTTATTCACTCAAAAATCGGTATCACAACACTCAAACTCAGAGAAAATGATAGTAATAATAAAATTACATTCTAGCAGTATTACTGATTCCAAATGTTTGTTATTTGTTTGCTCCCAGCAGCCATCTTGAAAAGGTGATCAGATGTTTTGTTGGACTGGTCTATTGGGATAACTGTGGTTTGACAGGGGGTAGAAGCCAAGTTGTTTTGACATTTCTGTTCATTAAGCATTGACAAATTATCAGAGAAAGACTCACGCTGCAACAACGTTCACAAAATGTGGAAATTTATTGTCGAAATCAGTGTTCGCCAAACTTGCAGAGTACTTCGTGAAATTTATGGTTTACATAATCGTCCATCAGAACAGCTTATTCGTCGAACTATCGATAGATTTCGGACAACTTTTTCTCTACTCGACGAAACAACAACAACAAGAAAAAGAACTATACTTACAGAAGAAGATATTGTAGCTGTAAGTGATAGTGTGAATGAAGATCCAGATTTTTCCATTTGTCGACGTTCACAAAAAGTTTGACATCGATCAAAGGTACAACCATAAAAGATCCCGATGGTTCAAGAGCTGAAGCCCCTTGACCATAATAAGCGTCGTTTGTTTGCGGGTTGCGCCCTAGAACAACTTGAATTTGATCCACTTTTTATCGAAAAATTGTGGTTAGTGATGAAGCTCATCATTTCTGGTTGAACGGCTTAGTAAACAAGTAAAATTGCGGTATATGGAGTGAAAACAATCCCCAAAAAAGAAGTTGTGCAGGTTCCATTGCATCCTGAAAAATGCACCGTATGGTGTGATTCACATGCTGGAGGCATCATCGGTCCATATTTCTTTAAAAACGATGCTGGAGTTAATGTTACAGTGAATGGTGCTCGTTATAGATCTATGATCAATGGTTATTCGTTTCAAAATTTGAATGGTATGGACCCAGAAGTGTTTAGGTTTCAACAACACCTTATGTTTCTACCGTAACAATTAATTTATTGAAAGAAAGATTTGACGATAGCGTTATTTCGAGAAATAGTCCAATTAATTAGCCTTCAAGATCATGCAACATAACTCCAATGGATTATTTTCTATGGAATTTTGCCAAGTCATGCTGATAAACTAGAAACAATAGATGCTTTGGAAGCCAACATAAGTCATGTTACTTCTGAAATAAGAATTGAAGTACCCTAAAAAAGTGGTCAAAAATTGGTCTCGTTGAATGCGGTTCCTAAGAGCTAGTCGTAATGGACATATTATGCCGAAATTTATTTTTTAAACATAAATGTCGAATATAATGAAAAATTGGCTTCAATCTTAATTTAATTTTTTTTATTTCAATTTAAAGTTCTATGACTCTAAAAACAAACACCTCATAAGTGACAAGCATCCCGACACCTAAATATTCGGATTCAAACCACAGACTTACTGGTCGCACAGAATAGGACACCGTCAAGAAAATCTAACGACAACATATAAGAGCCAAAACCATTTGTGAAACAAAAAACAAAAGGAGAAAAAACACAAACGGAAAATCAATTAATAAAGGGTGTTTCAATAGGAGCGCCACATTTGAATTGCCCGCCATGTTGGACAGTCATAATGTCACATGATTATGACGTGACAGATCGAAAGTTGACAGATGGAGTTAGTAAGCATAAAGCATTACACGGTAGAACAACGCATCCTGATTTTCAAGAAGAACTATTACGGCTAACGTTATCGAGCTATGAACAGTTTCTTGTGCCTCATTTGGAAGCTATTGATCTTGATGACATGTAGTTCAAGCAGGATAGTGCCACATGTCAAAGCGCCCGTGAAAATTTGACGAATTTGCTCTTGGTCGAGTCATTGACCAGAAGTGGCCTTACGTCTTAAGACTTCTGGTACCGAGGTTATTTGAAGAATTACTGGAATGAAAATCAGCATGCATGGATATAGGTAGATAGGTAGAAAGACCACTACAGCTCTAAAGGATATAGTCACGAAAGTAATAGAGGCAATAGATAATGGTGATGCAGTTGAAATGCTCGCTCAATTTTGATTCAAGCAGGGCTTTTTTGATTTTGATTTGATCACATAGGATTCTATTTGACAAGCTCTTTTTATATGGTTTCAGAGGAATTGTGCTCAAATTACTGAAATCCTACTTGGAAAATAGATACCAGAGCAGAGGGTCAATTGGAGCAGTGAGACATCCACAAAAATTGAGTGTGGTGTTACCCAGGGGTCAGTTTTGGGACCCATCCTCTTTTTGTTATATATAAATGACAAGCAGGCCGTGCCAGCTTAGCCCGGGTATAAATTTGTTTCACGTGGCGGTTTAATCTTCAACCTGCCATATCTTTTGATGTACTCGTTGTAATTGTATGATGTGGAGGGCAATTTCGTTCTAAATTAAATACTGGGGATAAATGACGTATTAGGTTGGATGAGGATGAATACCCAATTCATAAAAACACACTCCCAAATAGTGCATAATTTTGGAAAACATCTGATTACCATACAGAAAGATATATGCTATCGCGGACTTTTTTGTAGAAATATATTCAAGAGGTACATTACCGTCATACATTGAATCCAAGTAAGTCTTGAGGTTTTTGCAGCGCAAGTGAAAATAGCTGATTATGGCTGATTTTTTTTGTAATTATTGAAGTTATAGTAGGTTTCCTTAATTTTTTCGGGTGAAAAGTTTAGCCTATGTCACTCAGGAATAATGTAATTCCTAAGGGTGAAAGAACTTCTGAAATCGGTCCAGTGGTTTTTGAGCCTATTCGTATCAAACACACAAAAATACAAATCTTTCCTCTTTATAATATTAGTATAGATATGATTTGTGCATTTATTGTGATGATACTTCTGTTGTCATTATATCAAAATGTTAGACGACCTTCTTGAAAAAAAAAGAACTGGCTCTGAAAGAGGCTAAAGAATGGTTTTGTTGAAACCTCATGTGAAGTCCATACCTTATAACTTTCTTTAGAACAGAGGAAATCATTGATCCATAAAGGTTTTCGAGACTTCAATCTAGCAAGTCTTGTATCTGGCATCAACTTGTGATTGGAAATAAATTTGGGAAATAATGAAATTTATTCCTAGACTTCAAGGCAGCAACCTGCCTACGAATGTGATGGGGTATTTTGTTTCAAGTTAAAGCGTAGATCTAATGGTTTCACTAATAATGCTCATAGAAACATCAAGCCGCGGATCAATTTTGTTGATATGAGCACTGTCAAACCAAACAGAACAGCAGTATTCAGCAGCAGAAAATAATTCCATTGATGAAGCTTACTTCACAAAGTCGATAATTGTAACTTCAAATATCCAAATGAATGCCAGATTATTTGTTGTTTGATGCATATCTTCTCAAAGATTTGTTGATTTATGATAGTCTTGAAAACGGCGAAACCAGATTTTTACAATGCTGAAGCGTTAAAGTGACAATTGATCGCCCAGAAAAATATAATGAGAACAATTTGAACTCGAAAGACAAGCGGGCTTCAAAGCTGAAAGAATCAGAGTAAAGAAGAATGGATCGTTGGAGTTTTGTTTCATCGAGGAAGCAGATGAAATTGAATGTGAGGGCCTGCTTCTGAGCCAATATTTCAGCAGAGTAATAAAGCGCTACAATAGCTGAAGATAGGACATCTTAAAGAGTACGTGACTTCGAATAACCTGTTCCTTTCTGAGAGTGAAGAGTAAACAAAGTCTGTGAGCATGAATTCCGATCGCATGCCAAATTCAATGCGACACGGCTTTGAATATCTCCGGAAGAGAATATTTCATACAGAAGTTAAAAAAATTGTCAATATCGGTTCGATGGCTGAAATAATTCGTCATTTTTGTGATAGGAGGTGGAACTCACCAAAATAATCCATTCAACCAAACATTTGAAGTCAAACTTACGTGACGACTTGAATGGAACTTAATTCGGATAGCCTGATTTGGTTAGAAACTTTTTTATTTCTTGTATTTTTCTCGTAAAATGTAACGTTTTGAAAAGAGAAAATAAAATGTGAATCAGTTCTAAAATAAACTGCTTCACATGAGTTAGGGTTAAAATAAGATTTTTGTGATGAAAATTCATATTAATATGATTTCAAGTTGCAAATTAATTTTAGCCTGTAGGTCTGCAGCGTCTACATCGTGGTTAAGAAAAATCGAGTGAAATAACGAAATTTTATTCCAAGAGAATTCAAGCATTTTAAGACTATCAATCCACGGGCATTAATAACAGATTGACATCTTCTTTGCATACTACACACGAGGTTGTTGAACATTTCTTGAGGAATTTGGTTCCATAAACGGGGCAGACGCTCTTTCAGATAATTCAAGGATTCTGGAGTAGGTTGATGATTATCTAATCTTTTTTGAAGCATATCCCATGCATGTTTTATGCAATTCAAATCTGGTGAGTGCGGAGGTATTGGTCATTCGTTAACATGTCGCCATTCGTGCCAGTCGATAAGAGCGAATCGCTCGCAGTAGAATTGAATAAAATCAATAAAAATGTTTTGATTGACATTTTGGTCACTAGTAAGATACCAGATGGAGTTGTGAATAAATTAGTCCGAAAATTCTTCGACGGGCTTTTTGGTGATTCAGATATCATCAGGAATAGTAAAAATATTCATTCAAATGCCGAGTTAGAGTCTCTACAAAAGCAGTTCGATTTATTACTACAACTAAACAACGAGATGAGGAGCAGAATTGTGGATCAAGCATTAATCATAAATCTTCTGCAAAATGGTGAGTTGATGAAAGTATCGGAAAATAATATGAAAGCAGATAAGCGAAATATTGATGTTGACGATATAGGAAAGCTAGAAACAAAAAGTCAAAATAATAACAATGATGACCTTCACAATCCTCGTGTTGGAAGAGAGAATACTCCTAGTTCGAATGCACAGAATAACGCAAACGCTAAGAACGCAAACGCTAAGAACGCAAACGCTAAAAATTCTGCACCTTCATCGACTAGTGGAAAACCGGGTTCAACTACAACGACTAGTGGTAGTTCCGATGTACCACCGAAACAAAATCTCAAGGCGAACTCGCCTTTGACAAGGAAATATTTGACGGACAATAACAAAACTGGAAAGCGAAATGCGAGCACGAAAAACACTCGGAAAAATAAATTACTTATGGGAATGAGTGCTGATAATCATAAAATTAAAGGTGCACCCTCATTATCGAATTTATACGTAGGTAGAATCCAAGGCAATGTTCAGGAGGCTGACATGACAGAATTCCTGAAAATTGGTTGGCCCGAAATTGAAATCCGTTGTACAAAACTTCAAACCAAAGGAGTCAACAGCAGTTTCAAATTAACTTTTGTCACAGATTATAAAAATGATATTTTGAATGATGGTAAATGGCCCAAAGGAGTAGTACTCGAAAACTTTTTTCGTGCCAAACTCAGTACCTCCAGTTCTGAGTCACCACTACCAGAAGGTGGGACTATTTCATCTGAACATTAGGGGCTTCACTGGGAAGGAAGGCCCTTTAGCAGCACTGTTAGGCCAGTATAAGAATGTTGTCATTGTGTGTTTAACAGAACATTGGCTTAAAGGCGAAGAGATCTTGCCAGTTCTGATGGATGGTTGGGTAGTGGCCCACAATTACAGTAGGAGACATAAAGCCAGGGGAGGAGTCATGACAATGTGTCGTTCTGACATTAGCTTTGTAAGTCTCGAGGAAGTGAATGATCTGACCTGTGAGTGCCATTGTGAAATTTCCTCCTTAAAATTGACTAACATTGATTTGATTGTTATTTCTATTTATCGCTCACCAAATGGTGATTTTAATAGCTATTTATGTAACAAGTACATAAATTAGGTCTTTATGGACGAGTCCAAAATTTATGGCAGAGCGAGCGAAGCGAGCGAGGCCAATAATTTGGGCAAGTCCATAAGCCTAATTATGTACGAGTTTGCATACATAGCTTTATGTTTGACTGCAATGCAGACATTTTATTTTCAGAAATGGCAATTAATATATTCGTCGCTTTATTTCAAGAAATACTTTGAGTGTGCTTTTGCTTATCTTACCTTAGTAACCATCAGCGACCTTAGCAACCTCACTGAACAAAGTTGTTTACTTCGTTAATTCTGTGACAAACGTCATAATAATCCCAAAAATGGATAGTTCGGAAGAGGAAAGCGTGAATAATTTAGCCGCAAGTGCCAAAGAATCTATCCTACCCACTAAAAGTGCTTATGAAAATTTGTATGCGGCCTATAACAAGTGGTGTGAAACGAAGAAAATTGCAAAATCGAGAGAAGACTGTGACAGTTGAGTCCAATAAAGTGGTGTCCAATAAAGTGGTGTCCAATAAAGTAGTCAATTCTGGACGCTAAACGAATTCATGAATCAAGTGTTTATGAAGCAGTCGAACATAAAATATTTTATGATACTTTTGAAAAAATT
The DNA here is from genome assembly GCA_951802165.1 of Adalia decempunctata. Classification (NCBI taxonomy): domain Eukaryota; kingdom Metazoa; phylum Arthropoda; class Insecta; order Coleoptera; family Coccinellidae; genus Adalia; species Adalia decempunctata. The sequence goes on along the minus strand of OX637696.1, from coordinate 20,944,789 downwards.
TCCAGTAAAATTAATTGTGTCAATAACAATATTGCCATTTTAGGTGACTTCAATTTACCTTTTAATTGTCCTGATGGAAAGTGTAAAGTTTTTTGTGATTTACTAGACTGTTATGGTTTTAGAAGAACTATCTGGCAGCCCACTAGGGCTATGAACTGTATAGACAATGTTTTTATAAATTTTTCTCTTGAAGGGTATGATGCTGAAACTGTTGATTTCGATTTTTCTGATCATCGGGCACAGCTGGTGGTGGTGGATGTCCCAATCGCCCTTCAGTCCTGCTCTGATGTGGTGAGAGGGTTTAGGCCGTTGACACGGAAAGGTATGAATTTATTCCATGCTGGACTTAGCTCAACCTCTTGGGATTTCATAAATGGTAATGATGCTGATGTAAATTTAACCTTCAATGTGTTTAATGAGTATATAACTCAAACGTTTTCAGACTGTTTCCCTTATACCGAAGTAAAGTCGAAACCTAAGGATCATGGAGTAGCTTGGTTTAGTCGTGATCTAGGTAAGATGCGTGATCACTTGAAGCTTCTTGGCGATATGTATCGACACTATCAGAATGATCGACTTAAGAAGGCTTATGACAATTATAGGAATTACTATAGGTACAAGATTAAAGAGGCTCGAATCTCTACTAATGATAGAATTATAAAAGATTCCAATAATAAACCGAAAACCATGTGGAATTTTATTAAAAATAAGGATGCAATTCACTCTGATAGCCACAAGCAGACGATTTCACCTCATGCATTCAATGAATATTTCACATCAATTGCTCATAAGACGGTTGAATCTCTTGGTGAGGGGAGCCTTGATCCACTTTCCATTCTTCCAGATGTGAAGAGTTCCTTTTCTTTTGCGGATGTTACCTATAACCAGGTAAGGGATGCAATAGGCTCACTTAAGTTGAGTAAATCGTCAGACTATTATGGTTTATCATCTTACCTTATAAAAAAGAATATCAGTAGTCTGGTCATCCCTTTCACCAAGTTTTCTAATAGATTAATTGCGAAAAATGTCTATCCCGATTGCTTGAAGATTGCTAAGGTGATTCCATTGTTTAAGAAGGGTGATGTTAATGATGTTGGGAATTATAGACCAATCTCCTTGGTACCGGTCATATCAAAAATTTTCGAGAAGCTCTTGTGTGGTCAGCTGGTGGAATATTTTGAATCAAACAACTTATTTTCTGCACAGCAATTTGGTTTCAGGAAGGATAAAAGCACTAAAGATGCAATTTTGAATTTTATTGAATTTACGCTGGAATGCTTTGAGAGAGGTGAATTCCTTTTTACATTATTTTTGGATATTGCGAAAGCTTTTGACTGCGTCTCGCGTCTCGTCCTGGTTGGTAAGTTGGCTGCATATGGGTGCTCTGGGGGCGCCTGTGATCTCATCGAATCATATTTGAGCAATAGACATCAAGCAGTTTTCAGTGATAATAGCTGGTCAACTCTACAAAAAGTTGAACTTGGGGTGCCTCAAGGATCGGTTCTAGGACCGATTCTATTTTTGATATTCATCAATGATTTGCCGTCATACTTGAGTAAATATAGATCAATTCTCTTTGCGGATGACACAACTGTCTCCATTGCATCCGGTGATCTGGCTGCTATTGTTGGTGAGGCTGTCGTTGCGCAGTCGAGAGCTTTCGATTGGTTTGCATCCAACAGACTTGTTGTAAATGAGCAGAAAACAGTTAAGCTTATTTTCTCCTTGAGAGAAATAAATAATCAAGACCTTCTTGGCCACCATTCCTTTCTTGGTATGTCGTTGGATACTACCTTACGTTGGGATGCCCATGCTGACCAGCTTGCCTCAAAATTGTGTAGGAACATTTATCTGCTGAGAAATATGTCAACTAGATTATCATCGGATATTCTAAGAGTGGCCTATTTTGCCCTGGTTGAATCATTATTGCGATACGGTATACTTGCATGGGGCAATAGTGCTTCCCACACCAGAATTTTTTCGTTGCAGAGAAGAGCCATTAGAATGTTGTCTGGCCTCCAATATCGTGATGATTGTAAGAGTGCATTTGTGACTAAAAACATATTAACTTTTCCTTGTATTTACATCTTGGAGGCTTTGCTTATGGTGCATAAGAATGCCGTAGAATATAGTATTAATGGCGATTATCACGAATATAACACACGAAGCAGAATGCTAATCAGAAATGATTTTTGTCGATTGACAGAGTCTCAAAAGGGACCTTTCTATTTGTCAGTCAAACTGTTTAATAGACTACCATCTTTTGTAATGTCCTTGCCCCCAAAAAATTTTAAAATATTTATTAGAAGATTTTTAGTGGAGAATGCCTTTTATGGAATTGATGAGTTTTTAAATTTTGATTTTACTGTGGTGCTGCCAGATACCATATTTTAGGAAAACTGACGTGGTTGACGTGATGCCTTTCCGCTACAACAACCTGAGTTAGGCCACCCTGTAGCATTCCGATAGCCCCATTAGCCTCAGCGTTTGTTAATTTACGTCTTGGCATTTTCAGAAAACTCGTTTCAAATCGAAGCCGTTGATAAACTGACTTCATTTCAAAATAAGAACATTGATGAAGCATATGCGAAGAACCAAACTTCAGAAAAAAGGCGACCAGATTGACGAAATGTCTCATACTGATTTTTATTGGATCGAATCAAGTTGTTTTTGAGTTTTAAATGATTTTACAGCGATTTTCTCGAAGATTACATACTTTGAAAAACTCTTGTGGAGCAGTATAAATTGCCATTAATTTTTTTCTTCAAACAGTACATTTTACGACGAAAATACAAGAGATGAAAATGTATTTAACCAAATTAGGCTATCCGAATTTAATTATATCCAAGTCGTTGCGTAAGATTTTCTTTGAATTTCTTTTCTCCGCCATCTTTGAACCGCTTTATCTCCCAAAAGTTCGACTTTTGACCATACATTCATATAACAAACTACCTTTCATTTTGAACAAGGAATCCTCCTTTGAAATCTCTCGCCCCAATTCAAGAACACCCTGTACAAGAGGATTCAATATAAGCTCCAATAAATTTACTGAATCGCCACTGAAAGAACGCACATAGGAAGACGAATGGACCACGAAAAGAAGATATACGTGGGGGAAAGGTAGACGAAATAACCATCCTTTATACAAAATGAAAAAAATAATGTTGTTATGGCTGACATAATGTGCTCATAAAGAATAGGCGAAAATAAATCCTGCTGTTTCAATTGAAGCTCACGAGCTACTCCCACTCCAGTAAATTTGAGATTCGAAGTGCCTAGTTCGACCAAGTGAAACGATACAATCTCTCATGTCGAAAACAGGCTGTTTCTCTGCTCTCAGTAGAACACAAACCGCAGGTACTATTAATTTCCTCGGCGGAAAAAGATATGAACTAACGCCACGAGTGCTTGAACCACTTACATATCAAGTTCAGGCACACATCACTCGAATTCAGTGCAGTACATTATTAATAGAACAATATAGTCAACATCTAAAATTATTTCGCGTTATTTCTGGATCGACCAGTAAATTTCCTTAGAAATAGCCGATTGATACAAACAGAATGGTAGGATGAGATCATTAATTCTGAACATTTCGTGGGCATAATTATGTCAGCTGTTCTAACATTCAACCGAGGCATTTGTCATGGATTTATTCACGGGCTCATTCAACTGTCTTCGACGAATGACAGAAAAGTGAGATTGTCGATGGAATGCTGACAGATGCGGAAAATTTGATATACAGGTCGTTTACTCTCCTCTTATGAAACTTTACAATTTTTCATACTGTTTGACCATGATTCATACATCAGGAAGGTTGGTTTATGAATCTCAGAGTCCCCAAATAAAGAAGAACGGAATAGCTTTATCGAGCTCTGTGACTTCGATGTTCTTCTTTGGTTCCCGCAGTAACCTGAACTCAATATTGGGTCAGCATTCTGGTCAACAGTCTCGGTCCAAGTAATTTCGGTTTTGTCTATAGACGGTAAATGAAGGGTTTTCCAATAAGAGATGTTATTTTGACATTCAAAGAAAAATGACTGTACTGCATTCACATGTTCGATGATCACTGAGAGCATCTCGAGAACCATAATGGTTCGAGAAAAAATGTTCAAGGACTCCCGATCTCTTTTTTCAAAATAATCAATTGCTAGCGAACAGATCCGAGATATCTGAATTGGTTCTCGAGTTACAGGGCGTTTCTGAAAAATTGCTGTTTCAAATATTTCGCTATATCTCGTTTTCTGTTGGAAATATCACGAAGATTCCAAAATGTTTTCAAGTTTTTCATCTAGAAATTTGAACTGTGAGCAAAGAAACAAAAAAATATCAAAGTATAACAGAAAATAATATGGGTAAAGTAAACAAAAAAATACAAAAATCGAACTATCATAATGAACAGTAATTTTTCGAAGATTTCTTCAATTCCTTAGATTTTGTGGAAAATAAATTAAAATGATCATTTACATCGTTACACAAATGAGCCATTCTCTGAAGTGGAAAATTCTTGGCACATCAGGTATTTCGAAACTTTTTTTCGATTTCATTAGTTTTTCAATTAAAAAAACCAGGATAATCGTTAGATCTGGGGTTATTGAATATTTTTTTCGTTTTTCATGCGTACAAGCTATATTTTTGGAATAATAACCATGAAAATTTTTGTAGTTTATAGAAGATTAAATTTCCGAGGGCAAATAGTGGCTATTTTTTCGATTTAATTAGTTTTTCAATAAAAAAAACAGGTTGTATACTTCAGCGTTTTGGAAACTACACTTAATGGTTTTTTCCGACGGTTAGTCATCATTTTTGGAAAAAATCGCAACTATTTGCCCTCGGCAATTTAATCTTGTATAAACTACAAAAATTTATGATTATTATTTCAAAAATAAAGCTTGTACTCATAAAAAACGAAAAACATATTCATAACCCAAATATTGCAGAGATTAACCTGGTTTTTTTTAATTGAAAAACTGATTAAATAAAAAAAAAGAAAACTAATTGTCCTCGGGACGTTCTTCAACTTCAATTTAAAAAAAAATCAAGTCTCTACGTCGTAAATTAGGGTACTTACTCGTGAAATAAAGAGACCACTTTTGAATGGAGATTTACCACGATTCAAAAGGTGATACTGCCCCTTAAGGAGTTTAACGAAGAATAAAACCTTTCTTCGACCAGCAAGACTAATGATGTTGAAAAATTTGAGCCTGATATTGAATTTTCAGGATTTCCAGGAACAAATGCATTTAAAACTTGAAACCACATAATAATAATATCACACATTTTTGTCCTGTCACAACCCAATCGATATTATAAGTTCTCAAGAGGTTGAAATGACACATACCCTGGATTCAAGTCGACGTAAAACCATTCCAGTAATGGATCGAAAAAGATGAACGTCCTTCGTCGAACGAAAACCATACAAATATTAGCTATATTTCGGGTAGGCGGGATAATCAAGGATATATTGAAACCAAAATAACGTGCCCTGAATGATTAAGTAGAAACGAAAATCTAATTGAAGACAGCGTAGGGGGCAAATGACCCTTGGGCAGAGTTTGTCGGCTGCTGCCATGATTGCGTTCTGGATTAACAGAAAGTGCTTCTTCTTGAAGAACAGAGTTAAATTGAATTTGGGCTAGGGGCAGAACCATAGAAGTTACCTGCAGGTCTCCAGAGTCCTTCTTTCACAAATTGAAACTCATTTTCATCGTGTTATCATTAATGCCGAGAAAATCTATAATACACTGCGCAAAAAAATTAACGCACATTCTGAAAATCTCGATTTAATGAAAGTAAACTCTACATTGACTTTAGAACTCATTTTTTATGTTCTCTCGGGAAGGTTTTGAACGAAACAACACATTAAATGGAAGAAAAATTCAGGATTTCGCCGAATCTTATGTGAAAGAAGAGAAATGAACAATATTCAAAACACTGAAATGTTGATAAGTGATTTAATACTTGGTATATCCACCCCTTGCGTTAATTACAGCTCGGCAATGACGGTTCATACTCAAAATGAGTGATCTTAAAATGTTCTGATCTAATCCTTCCCAGATTTCTCCGAGTTGGATTCCTAAGTCATTAAGAGTAGCTGGATGATTTTCTGAACTTCTCAGCCTTTTATTGAGGTTGTCCCAAACCTACTCAATCGGATTGAGATCTGGACTTCTTGCTGGCCATTCCATTCGAGAGACTTCAACCTCTTCAAGGTACTCCTGAACGATGCGCGCACGATGGGGTCTGGCATTATCGTCCATAAAAATGAAATTTTCACCAATGTATGAGGCAAATGGCACTACATGCTCTTCAAGAATGTTCCTTATATACTTATCAGCATTCATAGCTCCATTATCAACGACCACTAGGTCTGTGCGAGCAGTCAAAGATATTCCACCCCATACCATAATCGATCCTCCCCCGAAACCAGTAGTATTCAGGAAATTGCACTGAGCATATCTTTCATGTGGACGTCTGTATACAAGGGAACGTCGATCACAATGGTAGAGGCAGAATCTAGACTCATCTGTGAAGAGAACTCTTTCCCAATCGGCCTCTTCCCAATGGATATGCTCTATCGCAAAATCCAAACGGGCCTCTTGCCGCGACACGAGGCCTTAAATCATATTCTCTGAGACGATTTCTTATTGTCTGAGTGCTAATTTGCACCTCATGAGTTTGCTCAAGCTGATTTTGAAGGAGGCGAGCGGTTGCAAACCGTTGTCTCAACGAAGAAACTCTCAAGTAACGTTCTTGAATGGCAGTTGTTACCCGTGGTCTACCTTGTCCTGGTCTTCGGACATTCATACCTGTCTCCATGAATCGCTGCAACATTCTGGACACACTTGTATGGAAAACTCCAAACCTTTCTGCAATTCTTGTGTATGTCCACCCTTCTTCTCGCAAAACTACCGCTTGAGCACATTCCTCTTGGGTCAAATTGCGTGTTTCGCGTTGCATAGCGATCGAGTGTAGAAAATCAAACGAAAGAAGAACTATTGATCACTAGAATTGATCGAGAACAACTGATTTTAGAATGGAGCCAATACATCCAAAATCTGATAATATCATCTTTTTTTTTCCTGCTGGGAGAAAACATCTGTGTTGAAGAAAAACGTTGAAAGTGGATAACATATGCATGCATAATTCTGATAAAAATAATTATCATTGAGAACACCTTCAGTTGTAGAATAAATTTGAGATTTCCATAATGTGCGTTAATTTTTTTCGCAGTGTATTTTTATGTTGTAAGAAGTGCTTTGAAAAGTCTTTGAGGCGTCGAAACCAATCAAGTCACGTCGTTCCACTCGGAGCAGCATCTCCGAATCATCTCGATATTCAAAACTCCCCAAATGGCCAGAATTGGTTTTACCACTAATTGCATTTTACCAAGCCAGTCAGCGTTCTCTAGTCAGCGAATTTAGAAATCCCTCACCGAACAGCCAAGTCACATAAACTTCTCGAGTTCCTAGACAGGTTCCTACGTGTCCGCCCGTTTTCTGAAGAGCCCCAACCAATCCCGACGTCCATTTCCAGTTAAACGGCAGATAAACGACCAGAGGAGCATAATCGAATTCAATCTGGAGCCTGTGCAAAGTTTGGAGGAACCGGGGGGCATACCTACATACGAAGTAGGAAATTGTGACGGCACAATCGGCCACTGTCCGTTCCGGTGCAATTCACGCAAGAGTTGACCTGTCTTTCACTTTTTCATATTGCAGTTTCGGCGGACGTGAACCGAATTTCATGCCGACAAAAAGACCGTGGGCGAGATTTGCGGAAAGATTGATTGTGATGCTGCTGCCCCCTCCCCCATTCGTGTTTGGGGACGAACGGGTTATCAGATCTGAAGGAACCTTCCATGACTCTCATGTGCTTCAATATTAGGATTTATCGAACTGCTTCGAATCGGATGAACGAGGATGTATTGATATCTAGTTAGCCTAGACTAGTTCTATGCATAAACAAAATATTGCGATACCATATCAACGAACAATAACTTAACAAAGAAAATGATGATATGGGATCAGAAAAACAAGTTAGGTATGAACATCCTTATGGTACCAGGGGTCAATTCGAAAGTCCACTACAGATACCGAAGATACAGAAAACAATTTCCCAAAAACATGCCTTTCATGTAGGGTTGCGATTGTACAATGCCTTACCCCGGGAGATAAGGCACATAAGTAACCTAAAACATTTTGTTAGAAAGATAAAGAGCTTCATCCTTGATTCCTGAGTTGTACTGTGCTGCATTCATCTCTGTCCATGGTAAAGGAACTGACGGTGTAGTTAGGATAAATGGGTTCATGTACGTGTATTAATTTTGTAGCTATATTTTTTTAGGTAAAATTACTGTTACTGTCAGGCACAGACCATAGGTTTAAATGACAGTATTTCTTTAATGTTATTGTAATAATTTGGTTTAATAAATTGAATTGGAAATCGACTGAGAAGGCAGCTACCTATATAATTGAAAGAAATAAGACACAAATCATTTGCCATTATAAATAATGACAAATGAAATGTGAATACGAACTAGGTCTCCGATACTGTTCACCCCACGAGAACGAGTGGTCCAACGTCAACTGAGAATGGCACCGACTGCAGTTTCGTTCTATTTAGGACTCATCAAGGTGGAATATCCCAAAGTCGACCCTGATGAGTCCTAAATACCAATCAAACAATAACTTATTAGAAGCGTCAGTATAGAGTTCGACGTCGAAAAAGTAAACCAGAGTTACGCAATAAATTCAAAAAAAGATGTCCACCGAAATTGTATGAATCGAAAAAGTGGAGTATCGAGCCATCATCAAGTACCTGTATATAAAAGGGTTAAGAGGTAAAGAGATTCACGAAGATATGCTGAATACCCTTGGTGATCAATGTCCTTCGTATGCGACCGTGAAAAATTGGACTGCAAGCTTCAAAAGAGGTAAATTTTCCATTGAAGATGATGACCCATCGGGAAGGCCAGTTTCTGTGTCAGTCCCCGAAAATATCTGAAGCACTGAAGATTTCATACGAACGCGTTCATCATATAGTTCACGTCAATTTGGACATGAGAAAAATTTCTGCAAAATGGATCCCCAAATGTTTGAATGTTGACCAAAAGCGTGCAAGGGTAGAAGCATCGCGTTCGATCGGTGCTCGATTTGAAAACGATGTAGACTTCGTAAACGAAATTGTTACTATGGATGAGACTTGGGTACATTTCTAAGATCCAGAAACAAAGAAACAACCGATGGAATGGCGACACTCCGGTTCTCCAAGAACTAAGAAGTTTCGTGTCCAAAAATCTGCTGGAAAAGTTCTTGCTTCAGTTTTTTGGGATTGCCAGGGAGTAATCATGATTGATGTTTCGGATAAGGGTACAACAATAACTGGAGATTACTATTCGAAATACTGACCACTCTACGGGAAAAAATTAGAGAGAAAAGACGCGGAAAGCTATCCAAAGGTATTTTGTTTTAACAGGACAATACCCGAGTACACGAATCTCATGTTGCCATACAAAAAATTCGTGATTTAGGGTTAGAATTACCAGAACACCCCCTTATTCACCAGATTTGGCTCCGTCCGACTATCATCTCTTTCCTCAACTGAAAAAAAGTTCAAAAGGTCGTAAATTCTCCTCCAACGAGAAGGTTTTGACATTGAAATTTTGTTTGATTCTATAGTAGGCTAAGAATTTTTCAATATATCCTCGTTCTAACTGACTTAACGCTGTAACCGGAAATTTGTTGTACTTCAGAATGATAAATTTGCGTTATGAGCTCCCAGAGACATTCTGAATGCAACCAAAATAAGAAATAAACATTAGGAGATCCCAAAGATACCTATCTTGAGGATAACGTCGAATAAACTGTTGTGTGATACTCAAATTTTTTTATGAGCTAGTTTTTGTCATCTTATACAATCACGATTTTATTGACCATGTTTATATTATTCATTTTTTACAATTCCTACTCATTCACATATTTTCAATAGAAACAGAAAATATTGTTCTAATGAACCTCTTTTCGAATTCTTCATTTGCATTTTTGTAGATGTACTCAAGCATTGATTAGAAGATCAGTAGTTGTTGAAATATTGCTATTCTCGGAAAAAGAAATAGGATAGCAAAAATAACATGAATATGAACGATATGATGTAAATAAAGGCTCATTTTATTAAAATGAATCCTTAATAAAGTTCACATGAGTTTATTTGTTTGTTTCCATACTGAACCATAAGCTCCAGCATTGTTTTCAAAGAAATATGGACCGATGAAGCCTTCAGCGTGTGAAGCGCAGCATAAAGCGCATTTTCAAGATGCAATGGAACCTGCAGAACTTCTTGAGGATTGTTTTCACCCCATATACGGCAATTTTGCTTGTTTACGTAGCCGTTCCACCAGAAATGTGCTTTATCACTAAAGACAATTTTTCGTTATAAAAGTGGATCAACTTCAAGCTGTTCTAGGGCCAATCAGCAAATATACGATGCTTATTACGGTCAATGGCTTAGTTCTTGAACCAGTTGAGTCTTGTATGGGTATAGACCAAGATCTTCACGCAAAATTTTCCATGTGTTGATTGCATAGAGTCCAACTCGATGTGAACGTCGACGAATAGACAAATCTGGATCTTCATTAACACTATCAGTCACCTCAGCGATAATTTCCTCTGTACGTACAGTTCCTTGTCTTGTGGTTGTTGCTGCATCGAGTGGAGGACTTAACTGCCTTCAAGCCTACTCAGATACTGGAATTCATTGGGGCTCTGGAGCTGGGGGGCCAGCTGTAGACAGCCTAGTTGTGAAAACAGCTCTGATGGGGGCACCATAGATCTATAACTATAAACTATAGAGTATGGTCTGCAAAAGCTTTCAGCATCATAACGATAACAGACAGTAACTTCTGTTGCGAAATCAAGGATCAAGCCTTCTGGAATTGCAAAGATAGTTCTAGCAAATAGACCAAGAGCCAGTGACCAATTTTCATATGTCATTTCATAACTCACCAAAATTTACTTGTTTAATATTCAATATCTGCTCGAAAATAAAAACCACTTCTGCCAGCCCATAATGGCTGGAGTATACTACCATAAGCGCTCAAAGAGGCCAGAAAATTAAGTTCAACTATGTCATAGTATCATTCACAAAACTTTCAGGAATTGTTATTAATAATATATTGAATCTATAAAAAATAATGACAGAACTTTTTCGTCCCTCCTAAGTGTTGGCAGAACTCTTCGAAAATTCATTAAGAACAGCTGTACTTAGATATGTCATTTCAGTACGCTTGAAATTCACAGGAAATAAAGAAAATGTATCTGGAAAGCGAATTATAATCATGACAGAAATTTTTCACAACACGAACGAGAAATGTGGCCGCGCAAATGCGAGCGAAATGAGCTTATTCATATTTGTCAGTCAGACCTAGAGCGCATATTGGGCATTTACGAGACTCATCAAAAGTTGATAGGAAGCTAAAATTCTTTTATGAAATTATAGAATTTGTATTCAGTTTCATTCACCTGATCCGATGATATAAGGGTATTCGCTATGTACTCGTAATGCTAAAGCTCACTGTGAAAGTCTTATACTGTCTTTTACTACTCTTAGTCTACCCAACTTTTGAGGTTTTAAATGCCCTGATGGTTTATTTTTTACCCCCTAATGTGACTGGAATCTAACACTTCTTTGAATGTTTCACACAGGTTTACTCAAGACCTCCTCAATTCATTCGAAAAATTCTTGAGGAAACAAATTTTGAGGATGCGTAGGAAGAGCATATTTTTTTGAATAGTTTATTACTAATAAATTGCTGTAATGTTAAAAATAAACACCTTCAATTCCTTTAATTGACAATAATACATGCCCAATATGCGCTCTAGGTCTGACTTACGAATATGAATAAGATCATTTCGCTCGCATTTGCGCGGCAACATTTCTCGTACTGGCAGATGTTTCGTCATGTAAAACATTTCTGTCGTGATTATGATTCGCTTCCTAGACACATTTTCTTTATTTCCTGTAAATTTCAAGCGTACTGAAATGACATAAGTACAGCTGTTCTTAATGAATTTTTAAAGAGTTCTGCCAACACTTAGGAGGGACGAAAAAGTTCTGTCATTATTTTTAATAGATTCAATATATTATCAATAACAATTTCTGAAAGTTTTGTGTGTGATACTATGACATAGTTGAACCTAATTTTCTGGCCACTTTGAGCGCTTATGGTAGTCTACTCCGGCCATTATGGGCTGACAGAAGTGGTTTTAATTTTCGAGCAGATATTGAATATTAAACAAGTAAATTTTGGTGAGTTATGAAATGGCATATGAAAATTGGTCACTGGCTCTTCCTCTAAAAGTCTTCAGCCACTAAACCTCCCATATCCTAAGATGAGTTGCACTTAGCGACGACGCGGCAGAGAAAGTTAAGCCGGATTCTTAAAATATTCGTCGCGACATCCGATCCGGCGAAATTCCTCATGTGAAATCCAATTTATCATCGTCCCCGGCAATAATGGGGGCCGACCGGGTCGCGGAAAAATTCTCCGTCACAATCAGGATATTGAATTGGCGCTGTCGAAGATACTCGGTTCCGGAGTCGCGTCCGCAGCTCCGGGCGCAGAGGAAATGTTTATTGAAGGCATGTGTCAGCAGAAATTCACACGAGGCTTCCGCTGGATCCACGGAATTTGAATCAATCGTCCCCGACGTGCCCTTTCACGTCTCGCGCGGCCGTTTGGCAAGAAATGCACTATTCCCGCTTGATGAATTCTGGAAGGATGGCCTTTATGATGCCCTCGTCGTCGACGAGTACCCGAACGAGGACGGTGCCAATTTTTATGTTTATACTGCTTCTTGCCCGGATTGGCAACGAGCTAGGTCGTAAAGAGCGGGGCTGAAGAAAAAATATCGTCCATAGAGATCCCCTTGAAACGGATTTATTCCGGCCTATGGGGAGTTTATGAATTAGGTTATGTTCCGGGAGGGTTGGAACTTCCTTTGTGAGGATATAGGGCCAATATGTTCTGAGGAAACTGCTTGAGACGAAGATGTAAATAGGACGAAACAACAGTTGGAAATTGTGATCGAAAAAAAAATCTTTAAAAGCAAGAAAATCGATAAATTGGTACCAGAATAATTAGAAATATGACTTTTTAACTCAATAGTACATTGTTCACCTGGTAGGAAAAGCGTAACATTCCTGGACGATTGCGCCTCTACTTAGCAACACAGAGTCCAGGAATGTGGCCTTTCCTACGAGCTGAACATACTATTTTCCGCAAATCGTTTAAAATTCGACATATTTCAATTAATTTTGATAAAATCGCGAATTATGTCATTCATGAATAAATGATGCTTCGAAATTCCTAATGAAATTGGTTACGTAACTATGGGAACGTATCAATGTTGAAAGTCAAACTTGACGAATTTTAATTTGATTGCTGGTGTTTTCGAAGACAAAACGGTGTGAAATGATAAGTGATGATTAATTTTCCATTTTTGGTACTCCTCCAGAGCTGGTTGAGACAGTGGAAATACTGCTTCTTTAGAATGATTGCCGAAGAAATCATAAGAAAAGTTCGAATATGCATATGTCGAACGCTAACAACTGTAAGGAAATATCAGTTCCTTACTGTAAGGAAATGAATATTTCCTAACAGTTAGGACTTTTTCTATGACTGGAATGTCAAAATTTCCTAGCGATTTGCGGAAAATTATATTTCCTTCCAAACTTACATATCTACAATCAAAATATCAATTATTCCCAACACTATTTTTAACTAGCTGTGATAGCGAAAATATCTGAATATTGAGTGTTTCTGAATTGATGCGAAAGCTTTCAAAGGGTGATTCCATCAAAATAAAGGGTAGTTTGATATACAGCGTGAGTCTTTGGCTTGTACATATATTTGAACTGTAGATTCTTGGCGCCAAAAGAAACCTTTTCTCATTTTCCATTTTTCGAATTCAGCTATGTTAAAGAGATGTAGCCATTTGAAAAAAAATTGGGCCAAATACGTGCCTGATACGATTCTGTGGAATTGATGCAGAATTAATATTTCTCGATTGAAATTGAGGTGATTATTACATGTTCTGTGGTGATACATTTAGGAAATACTCAAGCACTAACTTTTTTTGAATTAGAATATCACAAAGACGATATTTCCTAACAAAAACACTTAGTTCTGCTATATTTCTCCCACCAAAATAAGTTCCATCTTCGATTTTTCTGAAGATTAGTTTGTAAACACTGATAATTTGTCCATATTTTCCACGATATCCCAAAACTATATCATGAAACATTGTTTTCTCACTAACCTAACTCAACTCCATTAAGCTAGGTCATAGGATTCGAGATCAATGACCTAACCTAACCCTTCTTCTGTGATATTCCACAGAACTTTTGAGAAGACGATGCCAGATTGTTGATTTTCTCTTCAAACAATGGTATAGGCGAAACCATGGAAGCGGTACGTCGTTAACGGATGAACTATCGCAAGGTCCCTAGTTTTGTTTACTTTACTGAAGGCGTCTAGCCGTTGCTCTTTCGAAATGTCCAACGGGTCCGATCTCAATATCAGTCGCCTATAACGGTGTTTGGTGTCTCCAACGTTATTCCCATCACAGACCATTCTGTGGTTCCATGAACGACGCATGCGTATAGCGATAACCTGCGTCATGCCATCCGCTTTGTTTATTCATTTATTTACAGAGAACAATGCAAATAGGTAATGATTATGTGAAGACTTTCAGTGAATTGATGTAATAACAACCGTGTAGTGTCTAGTTGAAATTCCAAGAGGATATTGTTTAGATAGAAACATCGCCACAGATTCTTTAGTGCTAAGTATATTTTTATGTTTCAATAATTTCAATTCAATACGTGGTTTGTATCGACATTCGTCATTAATATTCGATTTTTGAATTTCATCGACATTTATTTTCAATGTACCAATTACAATAAATTTTTAATAGAAACTGCGCATACAAAATGCAAAATTTTATGATTCTTAGAATTCAATTTTATCTCCCACATTTCTGGGATTTTGTTATTACATATCTCTACATCAAAAGTTTTTCCATCATGAAGATTTCACTCTTGACGAAGTTGATGAACATTTTGACAACATTGTTAACTTGTTAAGAGGCCAGAGAAAAAATAATATTCGATGATATTTCATCCAGGAAATCATCCAGATTATTCTCGAAATTCATGATTTTTTTCCTCAAATTTCATCGTATGCAATTAGGAATAACTCGAAAACGACGCGTTTCATTGAGGAAACATAAAAGTACTTTTATTTTATAAAATCATTGATTCTTTGGAAAATATTAACCGTTTATCTTTTTCAAGTGGTTTTATAGTATTTTTGCGTGAATTTATGAATCGGCTACGCCGTAACTTTTATACCAGGGGAAATA
The DNA here is from genome assembly GCA_951802165.1 of Adalia decempunctata. Taxonomy (NCBI): domain Eukaryota; kingdom Metazoa; phylum Arthropoda; class Insecta; order Coleoptera; family Coccinellidae; genus Adalia; species Adalia decempunctata. The sequence goes on along the minus strand of OX637696.1, from coordinate 20,929,367 downwards.
TTGAATAAGTTTTGATTGAGGAATATGCATCATGAATAGACTGAAGAATCAACCAAAATTCAGTTCATTCGAAATATCGGTTCGGAATATATGGAAAGAATAGTGTTAGTATCATGGATTTTCGACACCCTATATCTTTCAAACGAAACCGAATTTTGAAAAATGTTATGGAAAAAAAGTGTTTCGTTTGATGAGAGGAATCTACAGTTAAAATATATGTACAAGTCAAAGATTCACCCTGTATATCCCACTTTGAAACTGCTCATGAAAAAGGAGAAACAAATTGAAGTTTTTTAAACTTCCACAAGAAACAACCTGAATTATTGGGTTTAATTTTAGAATTCCCTCAGTTTGACTTCTTTCTAATTTAGCAATACATCTCAAGATTGTTAAGTCGAAACGAGATACTGGAAAAATTCGAACCGCACAGGAAAAGTCGTTGCCGATAAGAAAAAACTTAATTTTCTTTCTACGCCGTTGGGGAAACAAAAACGAGATGAGGACCGCAGTAAAGATATTCAGGATATTGAGTTGGTGGCTTGTTTCTAAGTTTCTCCATCTTTTTTACCACGAACCAATTCAACTTCGACAATTTAGGGTCGTTTATTGCAAAGTGCATTATTCTGGGAGAATGTCTGCATGCCTACAGTATCAGAAAGTTCAATCTTGGAGGAAAATCGAGAGATAATTGTTCGAAACGAATCTCTGAAACAATACACATATCGGCTTCCAGTTGGATATTGAAGAATGTAGCTATTAAAGAAAAATTCTACGTATATTTAATAAAACGGAACTTCCATATAAAACAAGAACAGACCTTTTGTTGTTTGTGGGATTGGACATTAGCAAAATACGAAGATCTAGAAATATTCAATTTGCCACCCTATCACAGTTCACCTCATATTCTTTCTCACGCCGGCACTCGTTTGTTTCGTAACTAATGAAGTGAATTCGTTCATGCATTCTTTCTTTAATTCTCGTGGTGATAAGAATTGGTACAGCAGTCCATTCTTCTCTCTAAGAGAGCTCTTGTATACTTAACAAATAGTCTCTTTAAAATCAAGAATATCAGGAAATCTTTCGATATCATCATAAAGAACAACATACGCAGAATGCGAAATTATTCATACCGAAGTTGTAAACACAAAATCCTCTTCACAACAGTAAAGAGTTAATTTGGACTCGAACTCATACAAAATGAAATATTCACGTCATTTTAAATCATCGAATGCCGTTTGAGAATTCGCAAAGTACACTGAATTTCATTATTAAAAGAAGAGGACCGACAGAAGGGTGAATTTAGGCGGATGAAAAGTTGAGAATCTGCTCGACGCAGCACTTGCTCCCCTGTTGCTGCGAAGATATCCTCTGAACGCTTGCGGGTCTGGTGGTTTCCATGTAAACAGACTTCACAGACGGTCTTGCTGAAGGGTTGGAAATTAGTGGAATACTTCCCTTTAGCATTCAGTTACTTGTTATTTCAGTCGCCGGTCCCCTTCGAAGTACGGAAGTGTAAAATTTCCGTGTGTACGTGGTGGGGCATGATGAATACTATCTGTTTGATCCACTTCTGATCTTCAATTCTCTGTTAACTCTTTTTCTGTCAACAGATTCGATTCGTAGGAACTGAGGAACCCTATAACCCTCAGTATACTCCATTCACAATTATAAAATCACAGCTCTGGCATTGGAAATTTGACACATTCCACTCTGTATCGAAGTTATGACGTTTTTCAAAATATTTTTATGTTCCAAGTCAACACTATATGTTGCCTTTTCTACATTCTTAGCGTATTTCTCAGAATGTGAATTTATTCGCAAAATGAATGAATTGGAAAAGATGTGATGGACGAAAATAATTAACGTTTATATGAATTGATAGAAAGGATTCCTTTTCTAGTGATTTGCATGAAAAGTACAAGAGATCACTGTTGAAATATATTAAGTATTTTTCGCAATGGAAAAAAATTGCATTGCTTTCACATAATTTTCATATGCATGCTTGTGAAGATTCAATGTTTATTATCCTCTTGAACTGAAAGTTCAAGATTGACGACATTTCATTTATTTGATCTTATGAACAAGGAGTAAAATATTCTGATTGTATAGTAATTTATTGGATTAAAAAATATTCATACATTACTACCAAGTAGGTTTGTACAAATAAAATGGAATAGGTCAAACATATGCTTCACATTTATCATTCACCTGTTCTAAAATAAGACACAAACTCCTGGAATATGGAAAAAACCGATGTATTCTGGTTCAATATAGCCTTTTTCTACTTTCGGCAAAGGAATGAAAGCTCCAGTGACACATTTCAATTCTACCTGAACCATATTTTCCGGTCGCTTCCGTTAGAAGATCGTATAAGGAAGCCTTTCTTGTCCATTTACACATTCCAAATAAATTTTGAGCACCAAAATCGATACCGAAACTAACCAAACTTCTGGGGGACCGGAATTTCGTTTGAAATCTTTCAAAACGGCCAGATACCTAAAAAAACTTCGTTATCAAGTGTAAAAAGGTCGATTAGTACTTACTTTCGCTTTATTTATGCTTATAAATCGATTTTTGGTCCAATTCAAATTTGCCGTTCGTACTCACGCCAAAACTCGTGAAAGGAAAAAATGACACTTGCACGAAACTTCTTCTGGACGCCGAAGAACGGAAAAATAGGCGATTTCCTATCGATTTTTCTCCCCAAAATCACCGATCGATACGAACTAACAAAATGGGGAAAATCTTTGATACTTTTACTTTGATGTAAACAGAAAAACTGGCATCGTCGTATTGTCATTAACCATATTCTATGTACGAGCACAGATTTTTCATCAGGTGCGCCAATTCCTGAAAACGAAACCATGGCCAGAGTTGTGATTTTATAATTGTGAATGGAGTATAGTTATTCATGAAAAAAGGATAATAATGACTATCATTATAGTACAAGTCGTTTATTGGGTGAGGCGTAGCCGATGATTCGTATAACATTCAAAATTATTTCTGATAGCATTCGTTTCAATGCTTATTCGGAAAATTAAAAACTTAATTTTTGACATGCCACAATGACGGCTATTTTTAGGAGTAAGTGAAGAGTTGGTTTTCCAATAAAAGGTGTTATTTTGAATAGCCCTCTATTTCGGTAGATGTCACTTTCGAGCTCTCATTTTTTGACATATGACAGGAAGAAACTACGCCATTATTAAAAATGGAACGATACACGCTTTCAAAATTGTGAAAATTTGGCAGAGACGGTTCGTGGAACTAGAACTCGTCGTGAAGCACCTTGTCGAACCGAAATACAGAAATTGGTGGAAAATTTGAGCTGTTGGGACAAGTTAGTGATGAGAAGAATAAAACCCGTGCCCGTCGCGCAAGAACAGCCAAGAATATTGTTGCGGTAGCCGAAAGTATTGAAGAAAACCCAGTTTTGTCCATTCCTCATCGTTCATTGGAATAAGGCATTCCACAGGATATCGCAATTACACCGTATTTTGCATGAAGATTTGGGTCTTAAGGCTTATTAAGTTCAGTTAATACGAGAACTCAAGCCGGCCTATCATCGATAACGTCGTGTCTTTGCTGATAGGGTCCTTGAAATGCATGAAAATTATCAGGAATTCCTTTGAAAAATATTTTCTTTTGGCCACCGAGATCTTGTGGTTTAACACCTTTGGGGCCATGTGAAAGAGAAGGTCGAGCCCAGCGTGTATTCAAGACCTCAAAGATGGAATTTGTGAGGTTATCGAGGAAATAGAGCAGCCCATTTGCGATTTGGTTATGGAAAATTCCATGAAAAGGATATGGTTCTGTAGTCGTTGTCGTGATGGTCATTTGGCTCATTTTCTATTATTAACGGCATACCTTCGTGTTTATAATGAAATAAACACCCGATCACATTTTTCTTCGAATGTCAAAATAACACCCAGGCAACACAGACTTCTCCGCGATATCTCTGAGAGGAGACAATGTGGCGTCTATGGGAGCTCCACGAGGTCCCAGAGATCTCTATGTGATGTTACGAAGCGAAGTTCCCACTGATGTGCCCATTCGATATCTTGGAGACCTAGCCATGCGATATCTTTGAGACCTCTCCATATGATATTTTGGAGACCTCACAATGTTATATATTGGAGACCTCGTCATGCGATATCTTGGAGAGCTCACCATGCGATTGAAACGGTCAATCTGATCACGCAAGCGCAATTTGGCTATCAAATCGAACTTGTATAAACATCTCGCAATGCGACCTATGTAGGAACATCTTATACATTTCGCAATGCGAGCTGGCATAGATCTCACTAAAGTTCTCCAAGTCCTTGTCGCGGGAAGTGTAAGCGAATTACCAGTGTGACTTGATTGAGAATATCCCCATAGGATATCGCCAAGAGCTCTCTGGGAACTCTTTTGTGGCGGACTTTCGGAGGAGATATAGAAGTCACAAAAGGCGTCACAACTTCCTAAAAAGAAGTCGCAGGGATGTCTCTGGGATAACTTTGTGTTGCCTGGGCACCTTATATTGGAAAAACCCTTTATAAATTGCTCTTTTATTATTTACTAGCTGGCCCGGCGAACTTTGTTCCGCCTATAAATAATACTTACGGTGGATTCCACAAATCGTAATCACCGGTGATCGGAGATCAACGGCTTGGTTCTCTGATTTTTGAACTGTCAAATCGAGCTTTATAAAACCCACCGTTAAACTTGTATAAACTAATCATTGCAATTTTATGAAGCAGGAGATAAATTAGGCAAAATATTCAAAATTTTAGTACCATTGTTACTGGCACGAAAAGAATTCTCTTTATTTAAGCGTTCTTTCATTGCAGTACCTACTTTGTGATGAACGACACCACGAATGCAAATATAAATCACGATCGAGTTATATGGATGAGAAATAGTTCCAATCTCTGATCTGATAAAAAACTTATTTTGTGAATGGCGCTTTCTGAAGTGGAAAAAACGAAACTTTTCTAATATTCTCAATGTTGGCTAATCAAAATCTAATTAGTGCTTACACCATAAACATCTTAGCCTTTTGGTGCTCAGCTTAAAATAATTGGTAAACACCTCAGTTGGTGGAGCAGCGACATTTCCATGTTTCTATGGATATGAGCTGTCACACAGAACAGAAACACAAAAATAATATGTCAATTACTAATTATGGCAATTCTGAATTCAGTTATTTCCGCAAATATATTCATTACCCAAACAGAAATTCAAAAATATTTCAAAAATTATGAGAAAAGATGAGAATGAACAACTCACGATTGAAACTGATCGCCAAAATCCGATTTACTTGACATTTCGATTCACTGTGATATTCACCTGCTTCATGGTCTGGTAATAGCCTTTCATGGTAGATACTATAAGTTCTTTGCAAAATACACAGTGATATTATATACATCGCCATCTAATGGTGATAATATCAAATATAGTACCTTCACGATTGCGTTATTCTGAATAAATAAAACTCTCAAAATAACTAATAATAATCAGTCATTATTTGTGAATAGCGCCACCTGAAGTGTTAAGAACCGAAACTGCTCTCATATCTCAACGAAATCTAATCATTTTAGAGATCTGTACTCCTACGCTAAGACATTTTGGTATGGTAAACAGCGCAGAGTTGAAGGCAACTCAAATTACACAGTATTTGTTCACATCGCCATCTAACGGAGACCATATCCAATGAAGTGAGTACGAATAAGCTGTAGCGTAACTTTAACTGTGGCAACACCTATTGGCCTTACCCGAAAGAAGGAAAAGCATTTCCTGTATAAGTAAAATTTTCATCGATTTTTTCCAAGTTTTATTGTATTTTATAATAACCAGACCGTAGACGAATCCATATATGAAGTTTCATAACCAAACAGTCCATCCGATCTCGAGTTATAAATGGTGTAACCAACATCTTTCTTTTATATATATAGATTATGAACCGTTTAGTACACAGTTATGCCTTTGAATGAATTTCATTTTGACACTTAGTACAATGTCGAATCAATAATCCATCTGGGAGACCCGAGGGCAGACCAAACAATCGATTAATATTTCACATTTGGTCCAACAGTAGAATTTTTCTGAAACTTTGATCAATCACCAAACTAACCTCAAGGGATAAGTTTACGAAAAAAATTGATGCAATAAATTCATTATAACCGGGTATTTTTTATGTCTGAGAATTCAATATTGGATTATCAAGAAATGCAATGAATATGGTTCTTTTTTGAAGGAGGCTCGAGTTTAAGCTCCAGGAAAGAGAATTATTCCCTGTTTTGTATAAACCCCCTTTCCCGAAACGGAACAACTGCCATCGAATTGTACCCTCTCGTCGCCTCTGGGGGCCGCAGCAATGGCTTTCCTCACGTACAATACAAGCCGGCTCAGAATCGGATTGTTCATCGATGTGCAATAACATTAAGGAATGCGATCTACTTAACTTATGTAAAACATGGAAGCCTCTTCTGTCGGATCGCTAGAGATTCCCCCCCCTCCACCGCCACGTTTCCACGGGTCTCCAAATCACAATGAAACGGTTGCTTTGTCGTATTGCGTTTTCCGCTTTTCTCATACGGGAGAGATTCCAATTTCGAACCGAACCTATTGGAATAGAAAACGAAACTATTCGTTTTATGTCGAATCTCGGATCGCTTTGAGGTGATATTTTCTTTTCGTATGCGATATTTCCTTTCGCGAGGCCCCATCTCGGCTGCCTCTTGAATTTTCAATTATCCGTAGATGAGGATACTTGCGACAAATGTGTTTCGAGGATGCTTTTTCTCCCGTGCGAACCGTCACTTTCCGTGGAAGCTGGAGCCATTTGAATAGTGTGTCAGAAGGATGGAGTTTAAGGAGGATTTCATGGCACTGAACGAAGATCAATTCTAATTGAATATACAGTCTGACAAGAAAAACCTCGGACAAACTCTTTTTCATTCAACATTATTAAACAGAATAAATTGAACAAAACAGCTTCAGACGCTTCTTGAAATTTTCGGCAATGGGCCGCAGCTCCTCGGACGTTAATCGGTTCCATTTCCGGCGCAGAGATTGCTTCATCGACTCCGAATTTTTGTGTTTCTTTAGCACAAGCCCTGTGCTCCAAAATCGACCACACGCTGTAGTCCATTGGGTTGAGATCCGGTGAGTAGGGTGGCCATTCTGCAGATGAGATGAAACAAGGAAAATGGGTCTTACACCATTCTTGCGTCATTTTCGCTCTGTGAGCCGGAGCGGAGTCCTGTTGAAAGGTCCAATGCGTATCGCCGAAGTGCTGCTTGGCCCACGGAAGTACTACGGCCTCGAGGATGTCGCAGCGGTAGAATTCTTTATTGATTTCGACCCCTTAATCCACTAAAACTAAGGGAGTTTTACCACTGCCGCAAATTCCGCCCAGACCATGACCGATTGCAGATTTTGACGGTGTTCGACGATGGCCGATTTACCGGGAGCCTCTACGGACCAGACTCTGTCGTTTTGGTGGTTGTGGGATTGTTCTACGGTGAAAAGCTTCTCGTCTGTGAAGAGAATTCGCTCCCATTGCTGACCGGCGGCGAGACGAAGGAGTTGGCGGCACCTTTGGAGTCGTACGCGCTTGTTTTCCTCCGTGAGGAGTTGAACTTTTTGGAGCTTGAGGTTGAGCTCCTTTTTGGCAATTTGACGGACTGATTCGAGATTGATACCTGTCTCACAGGCTATTTTCCTCATGTAAACCCTCGGATTTCGATTGACTCGCTTCTTGACGATGTTGCGAAAGCTAGGTGTATTGACAGTGCGTTTTTTACCACTTCCTGGACGACGACCATCATGGCCAAGCTCCTTGAAACGATGAATTTTGCATCGGACACGGTTTGTCGAGGCACATTGAGCAAACGAACAATTTCGCATTGACGCCTACTTTGACAAAACAGCTCCAAAATCGCACTACGTTTGTTTGACATTCTAAAACTCTGTGAAATGAAATTATATCAAACTGAAAATTCACATATTAGTACAGGAAAGTGTAGAGAAACCAAGTCAATAAAAATCATTTGGCTGCGCTGAAATACTTTTGTTCCAGACCACAGCAAAATTTGTCCGAAGTGTTTCTTGTCACCCTGTACTTCATTCATTTTTATAAAGTTTCCCGGTTGGCCAAGATTTAGGTTTATCAAGTTTCTTCACTCAAAAGTGACGAAGGTTAGCAATCGTTAAATATCGGCAATGTCAAAATAATTCTCAGAGACGTTGCCAATGCTAATTTCTACTCTCGAAGATGGATAGTTTTCATGGAGAGGTTATCCAGATATCTTGTCATTACACCCAAAGCTAACAGATTGAAGCTGAGCTGCATCACATAGATTCTCATGAACTATGTACTGTATTCACTCTTTCTTAACTTTGTATATGGAGTTAGTTCTTTTACCTACGACAAAATTTTCATGCTGGAGTATTTCAAGTTGCGCGAAAAGGAATTTGAATGGAATAACGGACTATTTTGCTTTTATTTTTCAGCAGAATTTCAACACTCCATTCTTGATTTCCGTTCAAGAAAATAGTATAACTGAGTCTTCCAACCATGTTTATACAGGGTGATTCACGGTGGATGGCCCATTAGACGTTTCTGATGGTGAACCAGATATCTGATCGATTTGAAAATTTGCATGAGAGCATTATCGGACATTCCCTACCCAAGTAAAATATTTTCGTCAATGCGATGTTGCCACTTCCATTAGAAAGAAGTAGCAACTTTGCTTTTTCAAGTGAAATCTCCAACAACTTCTCTACAACTTTTCCTTACATTTCCCTATACCTATCTGTTGTCTTTTTCGAAATATAAATTAATTTCAATTTTCTAGATTAACTGAAATTTGAGAAAAAATAAACACTCAATTTTAGTCACCACCTTCTGAGGGTGATATCTAGGAAAGGGAAGGGCTGAGGAAATTTTGTTATGAAAAAAACCCATCCCAAATTTATACGAGCAATCACCTCCTGAATTTTGTCGCATGAATTTAGAAACACCCTGTATGTCTTGGTCGAGAAAGGATTCAGCAAGAGGGGGTGTTTGTAGAGTCCAGGAATATCTAGGCAGATTAGGCAAGAAAAAGCAATCGGCAAGGAGATTGAAATAGAATAAAAGAAGAGAGAAACAATAAAACAAAGCAAAAAGAAGAAGAATAGAAGTTCCTTATTTTTCTGATGACCGAAAATTGCACGATATGAGGACAGCACTTCAGAAGCAGCATAAGAAGAAAACAGCAATTGACACTCAAAACTCCACTGAGGCAGTGAAACGCAAAATCGAAAAACGAAAGATGAATGCATACAGAGCAAATAAAAGGAATGAGAATATCTGCGAAATCCAGACACACTGGATTCAATCAAAATGTATCCCATCTAAGTGATTGGAATGAGCCGAAACCAATTCTCCGATGAGATTCCGCCCTTTTAATAACAAAGATGAATTCCTCCAGAAATTTTTCTACGGCCCCAGAAGTTGCTCCGATTGGAAACGTCCAACATTTTCATTTCCAGCCTCCCATTCTTGCCTCCATAAAAACCGAACGGAAACGTGCCTTCCTCCTTTTTCTCCCACTAATCAGCGGCGTTTATGCCATCTGAGGCGACAAGGAACTTTGGCCGCCCCCGAAAGTCGTAACCTTCTCCGCAAACAAAACCGAACATAATACATGTCATCCTCAAGAGGGATCTGCTAGCAATATTTCAGCGTCGCTTTTGTTTGCAGACGCAGTAAAGCAGTCGAATTATGACAACATTCATGAAATATGTAAGCCGGGTCCGTAGAATTTCACGACCAGAAGATATCTTTTCAACAAGTACGGGGGGTGAAAAGAGGCTCGGATCGAATTTCGAATGGGAGAAACATCGCGAATTTCGTTCCTACCCGATTTTACCTTCTTGGCTTTTCGGTTCCTTGGGTCCTCCGTTGGAGTTTTTATAAATTCAAGGCACATGCATTCATTCTCCAGGGGAAATATGTTTGGCATAATATATCACGAGAGAAACTACGATGAAATCTTGATTTTAAACTCCGCAATTAAAGGAACCTTATAAACAATCAGAACAAATTTTGAATAATTGTTACATTGATAAAAGGGACCTTTTTTTCATTCACCATTTTTTCGAATTTCGAAGATATAGCCTTTTGAAATAAAAATTCAGCCAAATAGGTGCCTGATACCATTCTCTGGAATTAATGCAAAGTTCATATTTCTCGATTGAAAATTAGTTGATATATTAAGGGAATACCCAAGTACTAATCTTATTGAAATAGAAATGTTAGAAATACAATATTTCAATAAATTGGGATATACAGGGTGAGTCTTTGACTTGTACATATATTTTAACTGTAGATTCCACTCATCAAACGAAACACTTTTTTCTTGTACCATTTTTCAAAATTCGGTTTGGTTTGGGAGATACAGGGTGTCGAAAATCCATGAAAAAACACTCTTTTGTTTATATCTTCGGAACCGTTATTTCGGATGAACTGAATTTTGGTTGAGTTTTTACTCTATTCATGGTGCATATTCCCCAATCGAAACCTATTCAATATCTTTACTAGTATGAAAGTTACAGGGTAGTCGCTAAAACACCTTAAAACCACTTTGAAAAGATAAACGGTTAATTTTTCGAAAGAATCAATCATTTAAGAAACTAAAAGTATTCCTATTTTTTTTTCAATAAAACGCGTCGTTTTCGAGTTATTTCCAATTTTACCCGGAGAAATTTGACGAACAAATCATTAATTTCAAGAATAATCTGAATGCGTCTCTGAATCAAATATTATCGAATATTATTCCTTCTCTGGTCTTTAAACGAGTTTACAATGTTGTCACAATATTCATCAACTCTGTCGAGATATTTTAATAATAAAATCGCACAAATGTGGGAGATAAAATTGAACACCAAGGAGGACTCAATACGCACAGTTTCTATTGAAAATTCATAGTTACTGGTCCATATTGAAGTTATGTAAATGTCGATGAAATACAAAATTCGGATATGAATGATGATTCTCGACACAAACTACTTATTAAATTGAAATTAATGAAAACTAATACGATACCTGATAATCTGTGGCGATGTTTCTATCTAAACAACATCCTCTTGGAATTTTATAAACTCGACACGGTTGAAATTATAATCATTCACTTCACATAATAATCACATTTGAACAATAAGTCACTGAATGTATTCAGATTATTCAGAACTTCACATAATGTTTACAGTTTGTTCAGAGACTCTGGTTTGTTATTGTTTATAGTTGGCCTTCAGATAACCATACTTCGGTTTTCGCTCTACGCATGCGTGGTAAAATTTGGCGGCAAAGTCGATTTATGATGGAAACGGTAGAATTCATAGATATTTATACCACGGTACACAAATGTATCGTGATTTATACTATGTTTCGTAAAAAATCCTTTACCTCAATGAATATATCAGCAAGCTGACAACATCTTTGAAATTTCTGTGCAAAAATTCACAGAATCGATACAAATTAGATTAGGTTAAGTTGTTTAATAACAAATCTGAATGAAAAGTCTCTCTTCATGATATTGTTTGGGAATTTCGAGGAAAATATGAACAAGTTATTAGTGTTTACAAACTAATCTGCAGAAAAATCGAAGAAGGAACTTATTTTGGTGGAATAAATGTGGCTTTTTAGTTGCAGATATAATCCGATGAAACTAACTGTTTTTGTTGAAATTATCGTGTTTGCAAAATTTTTATTCCAATAAGGTTAGTACTTGAGTATTACCTGAATGTATAAAGTCAATTTCTATCGAGAAATATGAACTTTGAATCAATTCCACAGTATCATTTCAGGGACGTAATTAGCACAATTTTTTTTTTCAAATGGCTATATCTTTTCAACAGAGCCGAATTCGGAAAAATGGAAAATGAAAAATGAAAAAAAGGATTCTTTTGACCTCAAGAATCTTCAGTTGAAATATATGTACGAGGCAAAGACTCACCCTGTATATTTGTGCAGAAGTTTCACTAGTTGGTAGTTGCCAGCAAATTATCACATAGGATATTGTTTTAATAGAAACATCGCCATAGTTTATTTAATGCTGAGTATCATTTTATTTTTCATTAATTTCAATTGGATACGGTTTGTATAATTTCATGATCCCTACAATTTTATCTTCACATTAGTGGGATTTTAGTATTACATTTCTCTACATGAAACGTTTTTCCATCATAGAGATTTTGGTTTCGAGTTGAATAATATTCTGACAATACTGTTAACTTGTCCTGCGATCAGAGAAATATTAATTTTTCTGCGATTCGATGATATTTGAAATCTAGATAAGCGGTTCGAAAACGACGCGTTCTATTGAAAAAGCATCATAATACTTTTATTTTCTGAGAAAGAGGATTGGTTTTTTCGAAAATATGAACGGTTTATGTATTTCAAGTCGTTTTATAGTATTCTTGCGTGGATTCATGAGTCGGTTACGGTGTAACTTTCATACCAAATATCAAATATTGAATAAAATTTGATTGAGAAATATGCACCATGAATAGAGTAAACAATCAACCACAATTCGCTTCATTTGAAGTAATGGTTCCGAAGATATGAAAAAAAAAGTTTTTTCATTTTCAGGCCTGATGAAGCAGATGTTAAATATATTTGCTGTAAAGACTATTGAGCATTTATTTGTCCTATTCTCACAAATTCTGACGAACTCTGTCAAACTCAAAATATCTCATTAATTCACAGAATGTGTTTGAATTCATTCCAGAAAAATAACGGCTCTCCTCGAAAAGACACTCATCTGAGATAATATCCTCAGAGCTCTCGCCCTTTGCTGCGAGCACAAATATCTCATCTTCGAAAAAGTCTGTTCAAGAGAGGTCCTTACTCGTCGTAACTCCATCTTTATAACGCTCTAGAACTCGAAAACTGGAAAAAATAACATTGAAATAAAAATTCTTCGCTGCTGCTGAGTTCTCACAACAATAACATCGGAGAATGGTCCTATAGGCGAGTGAAATATTATCAGCGCAATGTGTCGGCAGCAGACTCCAATATACAGGCTGATGCGGGCAGGTGTTAGTAAAAACTTCGATCTTATGATGTTTCTATTGGATCTCTAAGTTCTAATGCGAAGTTGGCTTGAGAATGGGACAGTTGGCTTTTTTCAATTCTCAAAGGTAGGAGCTTTTCGTTAAGGGATATTCTTAGGCATTCAGCAGCATGCATAAACAATTTAAATGAATTCTGTACAATTAAAATGAATATTTGGAACTTTCAGTCCACGCCAAAACAAAATACGCCATTTTCAGAAGTACTGAAGAGTTTTTGGAGTCTAAAAGTGAGATATATGACTGAATGTGATTCCTAAGCAATAAATTATGGAGTTATACGAGTACCTCCATCACAATGAACGACAGATGCCTAAACTCGAGAGTTTGGTTCCCGGCTCCTCCACCATTTAGCAACTACGTCAACGTAGCGAATCGAGTAGCGAATAGACAAATTCCTCAATCGTAAAATTCGTGCAGAAAAGAAGTAGCGGAATTCGCAGAATTGTACGACATTGAGCATGCATCTAAAATAGATGGAAAATACTGCCGGCATAAAACGAAATGATGGATAAAACCTGCACGATTACCTCCACGATATTCTGTAGCGATTATTTGCTATTCCTCCACATATAATATGATGAATGTTTGACGGATCGCAATGAGCGATCGAGGATGCGAAGGGCGGAACGAGGCCGATTCTTCGAAATTTCCATTATAAGGAATAGAATTTAATGAGACGTTCCAGAATACGGGCCTTCTCGATATTTGATCGACAGTCTAAATTGCGAACTGGGAAACGATACCTCTTCTTTCCTCTTTTCTTTCTGTCATCACGCTCCGACTTGTCAAGGAGATACACCAGCAAATGACAATACTTGGCTCCGAACGGATGGGGTGATGTACGTTTTATCGCATTCTTCGATAGACAATATGCATATTGGGAACACGGTTCTGAAGGGAAATGCTGCTCTGGAAAATTCCCTATTTCGTTCGTCTTCCCAGTCAAAAAGTCTTGCAATGCTCTTTTAGTATTGACTGAAAACCACCGTAGCGAATGAACATTTTTTTCGGAATTAATAAGCTTTTAAGATTCCACCACTGTTGTTAGATTTCTGAAAAATTAGGAGAGAAAACTTGAGTGGAGAAAACAATGTTTTGAAGAGGAAGAGTACGAGTATTTAATAATTCAAAATCCTTCTTCTTCAGTTCAATCTCATTTCAATGGTGAATACCATTGAAGGATTTTCCAGTAAGAGGTGTTATTTCGAATAGCCCGCTATTTCGTTATGTAATTTTTGAAGCTGTCATTGTTTGACATTTGACAAGTAGAAACTACGCCACTGATTTCAATGGAACGATACACGCTCCAACAACGCATCGAAATTCACCAAGAAATGGTGCATATTTGGCAAGACGGTTGGTAAAACCCATTTTCGAGTAGTCCTCAGTACAGAAATTGGTGGAAAATTTTGAGCTTATGGGACCAGTTATTGATGCGAAGAATAAAACCCGTGCTCGTGCACGCCGCTCAAGAACAGCCCAGAATATTGGTGCTGTTGTCGAGAGTGTTGAAGAAAACCCAGGTTTGTCCATTCCTCATCGTTCTTTGGAATTAGGCATTCCACAAACATCGTTACACCGTATTTTGCATGAAGATTTGGGTTTTAAGGCTCATAGTTTCAGTTAACACGAAAACTCAAGCCATCCGATCAACAAGAACGTCGTGTCTTTGCTGATTGGGTCCTTGAAATACATGAAAATGATCCGGAAATCCATCGAAAAACCATATTTCGTAATGAGGCTCATTTCCACCTCGGTGGCTTCGTCCACAAGCCAAACACTGTCGCATCTGGGGTTCGGAAAACCCCAGAGTTATTGTTGAAAAGCCTCTCCATCCTCAACGTGTGACTGTTTGGTACGGTTTATGATTCGATGGGGTCATTGGACGATTTTTCGAGAATGAGGCTGACGCAAAAGTAACGGTGAATGGATTGCGCTATTGAGAGATGATTTATGATTTGTTATGGCCGGAATTGGATGTTTTTGATCTGGATAACGGTCACATTCAACAAGACGGCGCTCCTGCCCCACAAGCATTGGAACCATTTATGTTGTACTGGAAAAGTTTCCGGACCGTGTTATCCCTCGAAGAGGTGATCAAAATTGCCCACCGAGATCTTTTCATTCAACATCTTGCGACTTTTTCCTTTGGTGCCATGTGAAAGGGAAGGTCTACGCTAAGAGCCCAGCGTCGATTCAAGACCTCGAAGATGGAATTCGGAAAGCTATCGAGGACATAGGGCTGCCACTTTGCGATTTATTGATGGAAAATTTCATGAAAAGGATATGGTCCTGTAGTTGTGGCCGTGGTGGTCATTTGGCTGATGTTATTTTCCATTTTTAACGGCTCACCTTCCTCTTTATAATGAAATAAACATCCGATCTTCTATCTTATCTATCCTTTCTAATTGAATTCACAGACGATAAAATCATTCATAATAACTTCTATCTTATTTTTCATTGAATGTCAAAATAACACCTCTTATTGAAAACCTTTATGTTTCAGAAATAATTCCTTTCTACATTGCCCCAAGTAACAATTTGACCCACCCTATACAAAGGGTGAATATGAATGATTGAGAAAAAATTCAGGTCTGATTCCTTCTCAAAACTTAGGGTGGAACCTTCTAATAAACTTTTTTTAAGGGCTCCTGCGTACTTACAGTCTACTCGAGAATTGAGCCCGAAAAACAGTTTCAAATTGCTTCTTGAAAACAGAAAAACAATCAGGAATAAAATGGTCACAAGGATTAGAAAAACTCGCCCCTAAATTAGGACAAAACTTTTTTCCCTCTTCAAAGGACCCCGCACTTCCCTTATGGGAAATGGCGTTCCGTCAAATGTTCTAAAATTTTGGTATATTGTGGTACTCAACCTACTGATCAAAAGTGTCGATGGCATACAGGGCATTGAAGTTGAGAACTACATACTTTCACTACGCTCGTATCTCGGAACGGAATCGAATTAACGTCAATTTTTCTCAAGAAACATTTCATTCCATTCCCAGGGAGCAACCATATAGAGGAATATGACCGAAAATAGTTACGAATACAGGGTTATCCATGATTGAATGCATGCCCGATTTTGAATGTATAAAATATGTCAGTTCCAGAGCGACAACGTTCGCAATATGAACTATTTCACTAGATATTATGTTGTTGTCACATCAAAAAACCTGAAATACCCAGAATTCATACTGGGTGATCCATTATTATAGAAACTATTCACAATGAGGGTTATGTGGACACCCTGTATTTTTGGGTTGATTTAAGATGTTTGTTTGATTTTTTCTGAACATATCATCATGGACTTCAAAGAATGCAGAGTGATTCAGTCATAAAATAAACTGTGAACCTCACGAAAATACCCCAAAAAGCCCCTTTTTTTCATCACCCCGTATTTCAAGATCAACTCCGTTGAGGTGGAAATTTTCTTTCACCACTGTACTTGATATAAAAACATCAATATGTCTGAGAGATTTTATCCACTTCCTATGACCAGATTTTTTTTTGAATCACCCTGTATTTTTTAAATTCCATGGTGATATTATTTTCTGAAAAAATCAAACAAACATCTTAAATTAACCCAAAAATACATGTCCACTTAACCCTCATTGCGAATAGTTTCTATAATAAGGGAAATGGACTAGTAGAGATCTAATTTCCAAAGTATACCACCGGGTGACCCCACCGCAGCAGGATAGTGACGTACCGGTTTCTGGCTTTTTAGCCGTCATCAGCGCCACTTAATCCATTGCTACGATGAGTGCCAACTGAAAACGTAGAACCTATATACTCTCTAGCAGGAACAAGTCGAGTACAATTAATTGAATTATTGTACCGTGTTCCACCTAGCGGGCAAATGTCTACGCTTCATCCCAGAGGTCCACTCAAAAACTAGATCTCTACGTACATTCTTTTTTCCCATACGGATTTCGCAACGACTCACTTTGGAGTCTTATGCAGTGTACCGAGGGAAGTAGAATTCGCCCGTTCATACGGTTTGGAGCCCGCAAGGAGAATAATCAAAATAGAGGATCACGTCCATAAGACAAGAGTAATTGATAAGGGAAATGGACTAGTAGAGATCTAATTTCCAAAGTATACCACCGGGTGACCCCACCGCAGCAGGATAGTGACGTACCGGTTTCTGGCTTTTTAGCCGTCATCAGCGCCACTTAATCCATTGCTACGATGAGTGCCAACTGAAAACGTAGAACCTATATACTATCTAGCAGGAACAAGTCGAGTACAATTAATTGAATTATTGTACCGTGTTCCACCTAGCGGGCAAATGTCTACGCTTCATCCCAGAGGTCCCCTCAAAAACTAGATCTCTACGTACATTCTTTTTTCCCATACGGATTTCGCAACGACTCACTTTGGAGTCTTATGCAGTGTACCGGGGAAGTAGAATTCGCCCGTTCATACGGTTTGGAGCCCGCAAGGAGAATAATCAAAATAGAGGATCACGTCCATAAGACAAGAGTAATTAATAAGGGAAATGGACTAGTAGAGATCTAATTTCCAAAGTATACCACCGGGTGACCCCACCGCAGCAGGATAGTGACGTACCGGTTTCTGGCTTTTTAGCCGTCATCAGCGCCACTTAATCCATTGCTACGATGAGTGCCAACTGAAAACGTAGAACCTATATACTCTCTAGCAGGAACAAGTCGAGTACAATTAATTGAATTATTGTACCGTGTTCCACCTAGCGGGCAAATGTCTACGCTTCATCCCAGAGGTCCCCTCAAAAACTAGATCTCTACGTACATTCTTTTTTCCCATACGGATTTCGCAACGACTCACTTTGGAGTCTTATGCAGTGTACCGAGGGAAGTAGAATTCGCCCGTTCATACGGTTTGGAGCCAGCAAGGAGAATAATCAAAATAGAGGATCACGTCCATAAGACAAGAGTAATTAATAAGGGAAATGGACTAGTAGAGATCTAATTTCCAAAGTATACCACCGGGTGACCCCACCGCAGCAGGATAGTGACGTACCGGTTTCTGGCTTTTTAGCCGTCATCAGCGCCACTTAATCCATTGCTACGATGAGTGCCAACTGAAAACGTAGAACCTATATACTCTCTAGCAGGAACAAGTCGAGTACAATTAATTGAATTATTGTACCGTGTTCCACCTAGCGGGCAAATGTCTACGCTTCATCCCAGAGGTCCCCTCAAAAACTAGATCTCTACGTACATTCTTTTTTCCCATACGGATTTCGCAACGACTCACTTTGGAGTCTTATGCAGTGTACCGAGGGAAGTAGAATTCGCCCGTTCATACGGTTTGGAGCCCGCAAGGAGAATAATCAAAATAGAGGATCACGTCCATAAGACAAGAGTAATTAATAAGGGAAATGGACTAGTAGAGATCTAATTTCCAAAGTATACCACCGGGTGACCCCACCGCAGACGGATAGTGACGTACCGGTTTCTGGCTTTTTAGCCGTCATCAGCGCCACTTAATCCATTGCTACGATGAGTGCCAACTGAAAACGTAGAACCTATATACTCTCTAGCAGGAACAAGTCGAGTACAATTAATTGAATTATTGTACCGTGTTCCACCTAGCGGGCAAATGTCTACGCTTCATCCCAGAGGTCCCCTCAAAAACTAGATCTCTACGTACATTCTTTTTTCCCATACGGATTTCGCAACGACTCACTTTGGAGTCTTATGCAGTGTACCGAGGGAAGTAGAATTCGCCCGTTCATACGGTTTGGAGCCCGCAAGGAGAATAATCAAAATAGAGGATCACGTCCATAAGACAAGAGTAATTAATAAGGGAAATGGACTAGTAGAGATCTAATTTCCAAAGTATACCACCGGGTGACCCCACCGCAGCAGGATAGTGACGTACCGGTTTCTGGCTTTTTAGCCGTCATCAGCGCCACTTAATCCATTGCTACGATGAGTGCCAACTGAAAACGTAGAACCTATATACTCTCTAGCAGGAACAAGTCGAGTACAATTAATTGAATTATTGTACCGTGTTCCACCTAGCGGGCAAATGTCTACGCTTCATCCCAGAGGTCCCCTCAAAAACTAGATCTCTACGTACATTCTTTTTTCCCATACGGATTTCGCAACGACTCACTTTGGAGTCTTATGCAGTGTACCGAGGGAAGTAGAATTCGCCCGTTCATACGGTTTGGAGCCCGCAAGGAGAATAATCAAAATAGAGGATCACGTCCATAAGACAAGAGTAATTAATAAGGGAAATGGACTAGTAGAGATCTAATTTCCAAAGTATACCACCGGGTGACCCCACCGCAGCAGGATAGTGACGTACCGGTTTCTGGCTTTTTAGCCGTCATCAGCGCCACTTAATCCATTGCTACGATGAGTGCCAACTGAAAACGTAGAACCTATATACTCTCTAGCAGGAACAAGTCGAGTACAATTAATTGAATTATTGTACCGTGTTCCACCTAGCGGGCAAATGTCTACGCTGAAGCGTAGATCTGGCATGAATCCCAGAGGTCCCCTCAAAAACTAGATCTCTACGTACATTCTTTTTTCCCATACGGATTTCGCAACGACTCACTTTGGAGTCTTATGCAGTGTACCGAGGGAAGTAGAATTCGCCCGTTCATACGGTTTGGAGCCCGCAAGGAGAATAATCAAAATAGAGGATCACGTCCATAAGACAAGAGTAATTAATAAGGGAAATGGACTAGTAGAGATCTAATTTCCACGTTTTCAGTTGGCACTCATCGTAGCAATGGATTAAGTGGCGCTGATGACGGCTAAAAAGCCAGAAACCGGTACGTCACTATCCTGCTGCGGTGGGGTCACCCGGTGGTATACTTTGGAAATTAGATCTCTACTAGTCCATTTCCCTTATTAATTACTCTTGTCTTATGGACGTGATCCTCTATTTTGATTATTCTCCTTGCGGGCTCCAAACCGTATGAACGGGCGAATTCTACTTCCCTCGGTACACTGCATAAGACTCCAAAGTGAGTCGTTGCGAAATCCGTATGGGAAAAAAGAATGTACGTAGAGATCTAGTTTTTGAGGAGACCTCTGGGATGAAGCGTAGACATTTGCCCGCTAGGTGGAACACGGTACAATAATTCAATTAATTGTACTCGACTTGTTCCTGCTAGAGAGTATATAGGTTCTACGTTTTCAGTTGGCACTCATCGTAGCAATGGATTAAGTGGCGCTGATGACGGCTAAAAAGCCAGAAACCGGTACGACACTATCCTGCTGCGGTGGGGTCACCCGGTGGTATACTTTGGAAATTAGATCTCTACTAGTCCATTTCCCTTATTAATTACTCTTGTCTTATGGACGTGATCCTCTATTTTGAGTTTCTATAATAATGGATCACCCAGTAAGAATGCTGGGTATTTCAGGTTCTTTCGATGTAACAACAACATATCTAGTGAAATAGTTCATTTTGCGAACGTTATCTCTCTGGAACTGACATATTTTATACTTATTAAATTATGGATAACCCTGTATTCGTAACGATTTTCGGTCATATTCCTCTATACGGTTGCTCCCTGGAGACGCAATGATATGTTTCTTGAGAAAAACTGAAGTTGATTCGATTCTGTTCCGAGATACGAGCGTATAGTAAAAGTGGGTAATTTTCAACATCAACACCCTGTGTCTCAAAAACTAGTCATAGGATTGAGTTGGGGCCATGGACACTTTTGATCAGTAGGTCGAGTACTACATTATACCAAAATTTGAGAACATTTGACGGAACGCCATTTCCCATAAGGAAAGTGCGGGGTCCTTTCACAGTAAAAAAATTAATTTTGGATAGCTTGATCCATTTTGAAAACAAAATATACTCCAATCATTTCTTTTTTGGGACAAAAAATATTTTATCAACAGATAATACTCTCGAATCGTGGAGGCTAGAATTATTTTCTGAACTGAACTATTTGATAGATCGATTATGATGTATTTATATGAAAATATGCATAACAATTGGTCCTGTTGGCATTCAAAAGGTTACACTTTCGAACCCTCAGCTATATCCCCCATTCCCACAGTCTGACGAAGAGCAATTACATCCGCACTTTTTCAACTATGGAAGAGCCTGTTTTATGTTGTTGGGAAAAGTTCCTTTCGCTGTAAAGAGCACGATTATTCTTCGCCAGCCCTGAATGAGGCAGGCCCGACAAGTTATTTTATGTGTGTAACTCGATGTCTGTTACTTGAGCAAAACAAGGGTCCTTCAGAATCTTCCGAAGTGAAGACGAGTGTGTGGAAAAGAAAGTAAGATTAATACCGTCGTCGTCTTGGACGGGCTCGTTCGGATAAAAGAATTGAAAATATCTGAAGAGACTTTTCAGCAGCACGTATCGATCCCCGCATATCACACAAGCTGAATTTATCCAATGGAATTTTCTCTGAAGCTGCTTATCGAAAATGCTGACAGCGTTGTTACAGAGACGGATATTTGATGTGAAATATACAATGTGTCCATATAAATATGGGTGAGGTTCCTCGTGAAAGACCCTGTATTGCGAAGACAGTAAGAATTCCAAAGTTTTCAAATTCACTTCTGCATGTTTGTCTATAATCCAACCTCAAAATCACTTTTAGGCTTTCGTGTGACAGGGTAAAACCTGGTCGCCAACTACAACTTCACTAGGTATATGAAAACTAGATTTCATGGTTGTAAAGAAAATGGATTCGGTTTTTTTTCATTAAGTATGAATTTTGCATAAAGATTTGAGTCTTAAGGGGCAGTATCACCTTTTGAATCGTGGTAAATCTCCATTCAAAAGTGGTCTCTTTATTTCACGAGTAAGTACCCTAATTAACGACGTAGGGACTTGATTTTTTTTTAAAGTAAGTTGAAGAACGTCCTGAGGACAAACAGTTCTCTTTTTGTCGATTTAATTAGTTTTCCAATTAAAAAAACCAGGGTAATCGTTAGATCTGGGGTTATTGAATATGTTTTTCGTTTTTCATGAGTACAAGCTATATTTTTGAAATAATACCTAATCATGAAAATTTTTGTAGTTTATAGAAGATTAAATTGCAGAGGGCAAATAGTTGCGAACATTGAATTTGGGGTAAGTTTTCCCTCATTCAGAAGAAGATGATCGATATTCTTCAATGGCTTACCCTCACGTGCATTCATAATTTTTATGACAATTTCACGACGGAATGAGTAAAAAAAATGTGATTTGACATTAATCTTTTCCAACCAAAATTTTCTTTCGAATACGAAAATAGCAGCAATCCCTCTGAAAATTAAAATTTAATAGGTCCAAGTGAGGAAGTACAAGAATCATGGCTACCTTTCGCGACCCTCCGAATCCTGGGCACAAATCCGTGGAAGAAGTTCGCCTGCCCAGCTCTCGTAAAGAAACCCGGGTTCCGAGTCCGGAAATCACGTCAGACCCGACTCCGGGCAACCTTAGCGTGTCTCATGCACAACGGTAGTTAATTCAGCCGCTGGAACCGGAGCGGCGCGTGCGCATCGGTCGCGAAGCCAACCCGGACGGCAGCACGCCGAACCGCTCAGTCTCCCGCTCTCGCTAATAAACAAACACGCGGAAATGGAAATGCAAAAGAATTTGTACACGTGGCGTTATGGCTAAACGCATCAATTTCGTTTAATTCCGTAAACGAAGGAATTGCATGGGATCGAATCGTGCAACACTGGTTAAGATTCCGAAAGAAGAGGTAAAGTTGGATGTAATCTCGTACATCGCAGTAGTTGCAGGATCCTGGGATCATCCTTCATGTCCCATTTAGGTGTGCAAGAAGTCCCTTGGGTTTTCCAGGGCCTGTCTGCGCCTCCGAAGTCTGATTTAATTAGATGTGAGAGTGCTTTTCTCCTCTGCCTCCTTCTTTAGAGCAATCGATACGAGAGTTTTTGTAAAACAGAAATTTAAATCAAAGACGGACTACCTAAGTTTCGAGTTCGGAATAAGAAGAAGACTCGATTTGAATTTTGTACGTTTCGAAAGTTGACTGTGACTTATTTGTCTTCAGGAGACTGAGGAAACTCGTGAGTACATGAACAAATTCAAGGGGGACTGTTTTTCCTTTGAAAATATCAGTTGAGCCGGATTCTATGGTTTTCTATGGAGAATTTTCCATTATTTTGAATTGATCGAGTCGATTAAGATAACAGTTCAGAATTCAAACTAATCAATGATATATAATCAAAATAATTTCAAGAAATAGACTGTGACCATAAAATTCATAATTATGTTACCATTAATAATTTCTGCATTTATTTCGCTCCAGATTACCTAATTCATTTAAGTACATTCCGTTTCAATATTTATTATGAATGAAATAAGTGAAAACAAAAAACTGAAAATTCTGGATAGAGACAGCAATTGTTGAATATAAAGCAATATTTGTTTTATTTTGGCACTGGCAGATTTTTTTTGTTGCTGCATACTTCAAAGGAACATCCTTTCCATTTTTATTAATTTTCAGTAAAAATACTAAAAATATACCCAAAATTTCATATGATGATGCAGATTTTTCTGAATAAATTTGCCAATATAATCTAATATAAAAATTTACGATACATAAGTTTCTTTCAGCCATAAGTTCTTCGGAATTGGTTTTATTATGAATTTATTTACTATCAGAGACATCGTTTCAACTTCATCCTTGTATGACAAAAACTGCATGGCCATCAATTTTTTCATTTCTAATTTCAATCTTTCTGCATGATTTTTTATGACTCAATTTCTCGGAAACTTTCCTGGGAATTCTATCTCAACCTTTATTTACCAATTCCTCTTAAAAAAGTCACCCTTATAAAATTATCTCCCTCGGAATGTCACATCCTGAAACCACCCAATAACACAAATGCAAATTGAAAAGCACTCAAATTGAAAATTTCAGACTTATAGAATAATTCAATAATTCAGTAGTAATCCCTAACGTACAGTTGGTTTGAATATTAGATTCGTACGAGGATATGGAATTGAAAAGACTACAATTCACCATTTGTTACGGAAAAACTATATATTTTATTGGTAGCATGCTCAATATGAATAATAGAGTCAAACCTGTATTTGGAGCAATTATGGAAGCTTAATCCTGGAGATAGCTTTCACGAGCATTCTCAAATTCGTAGTCAGAGCGGTCATCCATTCATTAATAATAATAATAATTTATTTAATCCCTTAGACATTCATAAATGTATGAGACAAGTCAGATATTCACCAGAATAAATGAAAATTGCAGCAATTGATAAGATAATTTGAAGGGTTCCTCAATAGGAGGTGTTATTTTCAAAATAAAATGCCAGTTTTTCAGATAAATTATAAGATGTTTATTTCATTATAAAGAGTTAGTATGCCCTTAATAATGGAAAATAACATCAGCCAAATGATCACCACGAACACGACTACAGGACCATATCCTTTTCATGAAAGTTTTCATAACCAAATCGCAAAGTGGCTGCCCTACATAACATATGTCCTCGATAGCCTCCCGAATTCCATCTTTGAGGTCTTGAATCGATGCTGGACTCTTATTTGCATGGACCCTGTCTTCAACATAGCAAGGTATTGAATCACAAGATTTCGGTGGCCTATTTTGATCACGTCTTCGAGAGATAAAGAGAAAAAGTTGTCCAGATCAGTACCGTCCAATTACGGCCATAAAAAATCATCGATCATTGTTTGAAAGCGCAATCCATTCACCGTAACAGTTGCTCTAGCCTCATTTTCGAAAAAGTAAGGTCCAATGACCCCGACGGACCATAAACCGCACCAAAAAGTCACACGTTGAGGATAGAGAGAGGCTTTTCAACGATTCCTCTTGAGTTTTAAGAGCCCCAGATGCGACAATTTTGCTTGTTGACGAAGCTACCGAAGTGGAAATGGTCCTCAGCACTCAAGATGATTTTTCGATGGAATTTCGGATAATTTTTATGCTTTTCAAGGACCCAAGCAGAGACACGACGTTGTTGATAATCTGTCGGCTTGAGTTCTTTTGTAAACTGAACTTTACAAGCCTAAAGTCCCAAATGTTAATGCAAAATACGGTGTGGTTTCGTTTGTGGAATGCCTAATTCCAAAGAACGACGAGGAATGGACAAACCTGGATTTTCTTCCACAGTTTCGGCTACAGCAGCAATTTCCTCGGCTGTTCTTGAGCGAAGTGCACGGGTTTTATTTTTCACAATCACTAACTTGTCTCAACAGCTCAAATTTTTCCACCAATTTCTGTATTGCGGTTCGATAAGGTGCTTCACGACAACCCAAAATGTTCAAGTTTTACGAAACGTCTCTGCCAAATTTTCACCATTTTCACTGTGAATTTTAATAATTTCAATGCGTTGTTGAAGAGTGTATCGTTCCATTTTTATTAAAGGCGCGAGTTCTACTTGTCAAATGTCAAAAAATGGCAGCTTCAAAAGTGACATCTACCGAAATATCTATTCAAAATAACATCTCTTATTGGAAAACCCTTTACTAAAACCGCTCAATGCAAATAAAACAATTTCCTAATCAAATGACAGGATGCTTATACACATTTTATCTTTTTTGTCATAAAAATGACAAATTTGAGCTGAATTGAGTGATATTTAATTTTTCTTATATTCTTCGGGTACTTCATAGTGGTTTTTAAATTTCTTGCATAGCAGAAAATGTTTTTGCCATCTTCACGCCGGCCAAAAAAAAACAGGGAATGAAGTGAACGTTTTTTCAAGTTCTGAATGACGAAATAAGAAAATGCTGGTGTGAAGATACAAATTAAAATAACCTGAAAACAATAATGGAGCTTGAATTGATTCAAATAACTGAAATGGGAAAAATAGTGCACTAAATATTGGACACATTTTCGCAAACTCGTTGTAGATCCTTGGTTGATGTTATCCTGGTTTTAATATACTGCTCCACAGGAGTTAGGGATATCATTTACTCGTTTTTAAAAATATGTAATCTTCGAGAAAATCGCTGTAAAATCATTTAAAACTCTATAACAACTTGAATCGATCTAATAAAAATCAGTATGAGACATTTCGTCAATCTCGTCGCCTTTTCTCTGAAGTTTGGTTCTTTGCGCTTCATGAATGTTCTTATTTTGAAATGAAGTCAGTTTATCAACGGCTTCGATTTGAAACGAATTTTCCTCAAATGCCAAGACGTAAATTAACAAACGCTGAGGCTAATAGGGCTATCGGAATGCTACAGGGTGACCTAACTCAGGTTGTTGTAGCTCCACAAGAGTTAGGGATATCCTATTCAGTCGTTTTTAAAAGTATGTTATCTTCGGGAAAGTCGCTGAAAAAGCATTTAAAACTCAATAACAACTCGAATCGATCCAATAAAAATCAGTATGAGACATATCGTCAATCTGGTCGCCTTTTTTCTGAAGTTTGGTTCTTTGCATATGCTTCATGAATGTTCTTATTTTAAGATTAAGTCAGTTTATCAACGGCTTCGATTTGAAAAGAGTTTTCTGAAAATGCCAAGACGTAAATTAACAAACGCTGAGGGGCTATCGAAATGCTACAGGGTGACCTAACTCAGGTTGTTATAGCGAAAAGGCTTCAAATCAGCCAAAGTTTGATATCTCGACTTTGGAATAGGTTCAGGGAGACAGATTCTGTGTTGGAAAGACCAAGGCTTGGTGGGCGACGAAAAACAACACCTGCTCAGGATCGTTTCATCACCGTTTCGGCGAGAAGAAACCCTACATCTACGTAGAATGCTACGGAATACTCTTCAAAATGCAGATGGGATCCAAGTTTCCATCGAAACTATCAGACGACATTTGAGAGAGGTGAATCTATGTTCTAGACGTCCATTGAGAGGAGTTCCATTAACACGTGACCATAAGCGTCAAAGACTGGAATGGGCAAGGCAACATCAATTGGAACGATCAATGGCGTAGTGCCCTTTTCACTGATGAATCCAGATATTGACGATTTTCAGATTCTGGAAGAATAAGAGTATGGGACAATATATATATGGAGGCCATACATTGTATTGCTCTCACCAGATTTGAATTGCATAGAATATGCATGGGATACGCTCCAAAGAAGATTAGATAATCATCAACATATCCCAGAATCCTTAAATGATCTGAGAGAGCTTCTGCCCCGTTTATGGAACCAGATTCCTCAAGAAATGTTCAACAACCTCGTGTGTAGTATGCAAAGAAGATGTCAAGCTGTTATTGATGCCCGTCGAGGCCATTCATTGTATTGATAGTCTTAAAATGCTCGAATTCTCTGGGAATAAAATTTCGTTATTCTACTCGATTCTCAACCACCCTGTATACGCTGCAGACCTACAGGCTAAAATTAATTTGCAACTTGAAATCATATTAATATGAATTTTCATCACAAAAATCTTATTTTAACTATATTTTTTTGCAATTTAAGTGAATATCCCTAACTCATGCGGAGCAGTTTATTTGATTTAGAACTTCAGAAAACAATCAAACATTGAATGAATATGAAAACTTCTGAATTGCCTCATATTTGCTACTGAGGAAAATTCGAATATTTCCTTGAGATCAAGATCGAGTCAGCATTACGTCAGCAGAAACTCAAAGGCTTCCGTCACCTTTCGGTGTATAGAGACACCTCACGGAAAATTGCTAATCGGTGAAAATAATTCACCGACGCTTTTCCCCATTCATCTTCCTTCGGGACTATCAATCAATTAGAGCTCCTTCAGTCCCCCGGAGCGCCCGGAGCGGCGATAATGAAACAATGTTCCGGGCAGCAACGATTCTGTTGAAATTGCTTCATCAACTATATTGATCTATTGTTCCGCATTTACCCTTTTTTTCCCTATTTGTTGGTTCGGTCGAATGTTTTCGATAAGCGGTAGCGAACTGGAGAAGAATGTCAACGCAATTTATTAGCTCGGTATCTCGAATTAGGAATCTGACGTTTCCGAAGTTGCCAGGCTTTGGGGACGATGGGGTCAAGGGTTTATTAATGTGTTTTTAGGGGGCACTGAATTTGAGTCGATGCCGAGGATTGACTAACCACATTTCCGAGTACTTTATTGAGAATGAACGATTCGTATTCGACGAAATGAGGCGGACAATGAGTACCTGAAAAATTTAGATTTTTCTTTTGAGGGGGATTCAGAAGTTTGGTTTTCCAAGAATCTACAATATCCGAAGGTCGTGGAGTTATTGCTTTCGCGTTATAAGCATATAGGTTATGTTTCGCCATTAAAATCTTGGATTATGATCTTCGCGCTGATTTTTGGAACACCCTGTATATTTTCATCTATGTGGATTATCCAATGAAACTGAAGCTAAAGCCCGCAACGGACGGCGAGCGATATATTATATCTCATATATTACACCAATATCGCTCCTTATGAAAATGCACCAATCCCCGCGGACGACGCTATAATATCAGGGTGTTTGGAGGGTGAGTAGCCATAGGTAAATGGTGGATAGGTGATGCTCTTGGCTATTTGTTGCGCCTAATAAAATATCATTTTGCCCAAAGTTCAAGGTGTTATAATTTTTTACCGTTTTTCTAGAAATTTCCCATTTTTCCCATTGAAACCTTGAATTTTTTCAAATTTAATGCTCGAGGTGCCTATAAAATGATTTATTTCCTTAGTCTAGTCTTGTCTTATTCAGATCGAATCATAATTTCATACAAACGTCTTCAAAAAAACCTGACAGCGTCGTATCAAACATCAAAATGAAAAAAAAAATAATGTTGTGTCCACTTTACAAAGTAAAATAAAAATAAATTTTACATGGCGTTGGGTTTTAAAATGGCTTTAAAAACTTCTCTAGTTAATACTCTTTGCAATGGTATGTAACATGTACCATTAATAATCAGATAACTCAACAAAAAAACCGTTTTGTCTTCAAGGATGCCTTGAAAGGATGACGACAAAACTATTCCGTTGAGCAGGCAAAATCTTTTCTCTCATTCTACCACAGCTCAAACTAGCTATCATCGGCTAACAATACTCCCAAGGGCGTCGCCAGGGAGGGGGCAGCTGCCCCCCGTGCCCCCCCTCCCAATCAGAATAGAAAAAATGAACTGATTTTCGTATATTGTGCTATTATTTCATAAGTTTTCAAGGGATTTTTGACCTCTAGGGGAGGAGGGGGACTGCCCCCCGTGCCCCCGTAATTACTACATTTGCAAGTCATTTCATAGGCCGGCAGTAAAGGTGCAGTAATGCAGTTTTGAGTTCACTCAACATTTCGGTGGTTCATCAACATATTCTGTAGCATATTTTGAGCTGCGGGGGAGGACACGGGGGGCAGCTGCCCCCCCCCCTAGAGCTCAAAAATCCCTCAAAAACTTTTGAAATAATAGCATAATATACGAAAATCAGTTCATTTTTTCTATTCTGATTGGATGGGGGGCACGGGGGGCAGCTGCCCCCTCCCTGGCGACGCCCTTGGGAGTATTGTTAGCCGATGATAGAGAGGGCGCGCTATTTTTAGCTGTGGTAGAATGAGAGAAAAGATTTTGCCTTCTCAATGGAATTGTTTTGTCGTCATCTTTTCAAGGCATCCTTGAAGACAAAACGGTTTTTTGTTGAGTTATCTGATTATTAATGGTACATGTTACATACCATTGCAAAGAGTATTAACTAGAGAAGTTTTTAAAGCCATTTTAAAACCCAACACCATGTAAATTTTTTTCAATTTCACTTTGTAAAGTGGACACAACATTATTTTTTTTTTCATTTCGATGTTTGTTACGACGCTGTCAGGTTTTTTGAAGACGTTTGTATGAAATTATGATTCGATCTGAATAAGACAAGACTAGACTAAGGAAATGAATCATTTTGTAGGCACCTCGAGCATTAAATTTGAAAAAATTCAAGGTTTTAATGAGAAAAATGGGAAATTTCTAGAAAAATGGTAAAAAAATTATAACACCTTGAACTTTGGGCAAAATGATATTTTATTAGGCGCAACAAGTAGCCAAGAGCATCACCTATCCACCATTTACCTATGGCTACTCACCCTCCAAACACCCTGTATATTCCGATATTACGATATTTTTCCATACTAAAATGACATATGTCAATGCAAAGCTATAATATATATTATATTATCGCTCGTCGTCCGTTGCGGCCTTTATTCTAAATAGAGCACCATCAACCTAACTTAAATAGTTTTTGAATTAATTATGGATATATGAAGTATGGGGTGTTTTTTTAGAGTGATAGAACTTTGAATTTAAATAAAACACATTTAAATTAAGATTAGAGCCAATTTGTTTTTATTTGAAATATAGTTTTATGACATATATGTTTTGAAAATAATTTATGGCATAACTCTGAATAACTTTAGATCGATGAACAATGATTGTTTGTTTTGAATGGTATCGACCGAGAAGTGTTTAGGTTCCAACAAGAGCTACTCCTCAGCTGCAACCGTAACAATTGATTAATTTAAAGTAAGGTTTGTCGATAACATTATTTCGAGAAATGGTCCAATTAATTGGCATCCAAGATCATGCGACATAACTCCAATGGATTATATTTTGTAAGGTTGTCGAGTCATTGGTTTATGTTGGTGAACCAGAAACAATAGACGCTTTGGGAGCCAACATAACTCGTGTTATTGCTGAAATAAGGCCTGAGTTACACGAAAAAGTGGTCCGAAATTGGTTTGATCGCATGCGGTTCCTCAGAGCTAGTCGTGGTGGACATATGCCGGAAATTATTTTCGAAACATAAATGTCCTAAAATTATCTTTCAGATGAAGAAAATGGTTTCAATCTTAATTCAAATGTGTTTTATTCAAACTTAGAGTTCTATCACTCTGAAAAAACAGCCGATGTATCACAAAATAGCATATCTACAGATTGGTATTGAATTTAGTCAATCTGCCAATTGGAATTTGTTCAGGAACCTTCAAAAAAGACAATAAATTGAACTTTGAAAATCATAATATCTTGGGTGCTCAAAAAATCTCAATCAAACACCGTCATATGAAGTTGTTCAATAGTAAGATTTTCAATTGGGAATTACTATTTTTCCATGACTAGAATGAAAGAAAAGTTTAGATCTCATTCAAGTTGTTTCATTAATTGTTTGTTTACATCACCAACTACAGGTTTCGGTGTAATACCATCATCAGGTTCTAAAAAGTGAACACTGCAAGAAAAGTTGTTATGAACATTAAATTATTTTTACTTCCATTTAGAACATCTACTATTTTTATAACTTTTACTGAACTGAGCATCAAAAAGGAGATAAATTATCTCCTTTTTCTTGAAATCAATTACCATAATTTATTTCAAGATTCCTCACACCAGAATATAATGGAACAACGCTTCTTCAAACAGTGAAAGTTAATGATTTGTCGTCAACATTGTCTACCCATAAAGTAACTGGGTATGCACTGTTCGAACCAAAAGCTGCATATTTTGACAATTTCGATATCAGAACGTAACTCGTTTCATACATGATGGAGGAGAAAAACTTTAAATCAGAAAATTACTGCATGTTTCGGCATGTAGTTCACTAAATACTAAGTTCCTGAGAATTATGATTGATCAAGAGAATTCTCGGTAGATAAGATTAGATTATAAGGGGTAGTTCTGCCAAGAAGCCCTTCCGAACTATGAACATGATTGATCCTTTGTTCAATCTGTGCATAATTTGGTTTCGCAGAACTTCCTAACACTTCTTGATAGGCAAAGGAAAGAGGAATCTCAAGACAAAGGACATTATTTCTGTGGTGAAAACTTGAACTCAAAATGCTATTATAAATAGTTCATCAGCTTGAACGGGAGTCAATAAAAGTTTTTATTATAGGTCAGTTCTAAATTCTTTTCGTGGTTGTCTTGATGTGTTTTCAAGGGAAAGGGCGTTTTTGAAAAATTTAAGTCTAAGGTGTTTCGTTTTATCTCATTTTCTCTAAGAGATAACTAATGAATTTTTTCCGTCGACCATAGAATAAAAGCTCATTTTAACGAACTCGAAATCATCCATTAATGATTTCTTGTATTACTGCATGATCATCAAGGCAACCGAACATAATATATTCAGTCGGAGCATAGATGCATCTATATCTGAGCACTATCGAGTTGTCATATTTAATTATTCGCTTTCGATCAGAATCTGATTTTCCAGTTGCGCTATTTTACATAATGAATATCGAAGAAAGTATCCCTTCGACACCGCTAGATGTGGGAAAAACTGCTGAAGCAGCAACTTTGAGTATGCTACCTGGAAAGAGCCGACATTTATGAGAAAACCTAGGAAGAATTTCGATCTTGGTGCAAGGAGAAGAACGTTCTGACATTTTCGGTAACGGTTTTGTTGGCATACTTTACGTATATTGCAGAAAAAGGGGCATTAAGCAAATTTATGGTCAAAGTATTCGATGCTGAAGACAACATTGATATAAGCACATAAAACGAACTGTTGATCGAAAAATCGAAAAAGAACATGTGGGAGAGTTCATGCCGAAATCTCCTAATAGTGATAGATAAGTCGTGGGATCGGAATAGGTTGGAAATGAGACACTATTTCATTCCTTTGAGCGACGTTTCGCAACGAATTTGTTGATTTTTCAAGCTCTATAATCAAAAACACACATTGTTCAACAACATAGTAGAAAAGTTATAAGCACTTAAAAATTCATTTTATTACCTCGGAAGCAGCTAATGTCGCGAGTTGTGAAGAATGTGAGTTTACCACACTTTGCACGCATAGACAACTTCAATTCTTTCAGCTGTAGGCATGACCACCATTGCCTGCTGACCCCGATTGCCCCATCTTCCCCTAATCTGAGATTTTCGCCTAAGATTCATTTTTCATCTCTCTCTTGAACTATGGACTTGCAAAGCGTCATCTTTGTCATCGAATTGTAAAGACATCGTATCTTCGTTACCTGCTTCATAACTACCGAAGTGATAAATGATGGTGAATATACCCAAATTAGTTATTGGTAGTGGATAAATTCCGAACCGAAATCGACTTCCTTCTGCCTTTTCAGAAAACATCCAATTTAGCCCGTTGTGGTTTTCGAAGACGCATCCCGACAATCGGACCGAAAAAGGACTGAACGAGAATGAATTCGCTATCACAAAAACGCCTATTGCTGGATTCCCATGCATCCGTCATCCGATGATACGATCGTCCGAAGGTGTTCTGATTGGCAGAAATATTCAATTTTGAATTCCGAAGGTGTTGTGATTGGCCGAAATATTCCATTTTGAATATTTCTGCCAATCACAACACCTTCGGACGATCGTATCATCGGATGATCGGATGTATGGAAATCCAGCTTTAATCTCTAGAACCAATTGAGAAAAAATCAAAATTTGATCAGAGTTAGCTTTGATATAAACGTCAGAAACATGTCGAACATTTACTTCATGGATATTCCAATTATCTGTCGCAAAAAGTCAAGCGAAGTGAAAACACGAGAATTTATAGTGAAACTTTTTCAAAATAATCAAACATGGAGCAAAAGAGACTCGCGGTCGTCCGGATACTGTATCAAGAGTTGTTAAGCGCTTCAACGAAGACCTTACAATTAACCGCAAGGAAGGAACCAGGAGCAAAAAGGGGTTTCATAGCCCAAAAAAAGTGAAGAAAGCCATCAGCCCTTTTCAGAACAATCCTAACCTTTCAGGACGGAAAGTGGCCCACATAGTGGGTTGCTCGCAGTCAACCTTTCAGAGAATCAAGTCCTGTTGTGGGCTTAGAATATACAAAGTGCAGAAAGTGCCAGACAGGAACGCTGTGAGGAATCAAGAAGCGAAATCAAGAGCAAAGAAATTAAAAAAAGATTTCTTGAAAAATTTTTCCTCTTGAGTGATGTAGGACGAAACCTATGTCTTGGCTGATTTCTCGCAACATCCTGGTCAGGAATTTTATACTGCAGACTCTCGTGGAAATGTTGACGAACAATTTCGTGTGAAGAAACAAGAGAAGTTTACTAAAAAATTCCTGGTTTGGCAAGCAATTTGCACTTGTGGGAAAAGGAGCAAATTTTTCGTTGGCCAAGGCTCTGTTGACTCGAAGATCTACATCGAGGAATGCTTGAAGAAGCGACTTTTACCATTTTTACGTGAGCACGATGTGTCAACAATCTTTTGGCCAGATTTAGCTTCATGCTACTACAGCAAGGCCACCAAGGAATGGTACGAAGCTAATGAGGTGGTTTTTGTCCCCAAAGAGGCCAATCCACCAAATTGCCCAGAACTCAGGCCAATCGAAAGATATTGGGCCCTGGTAAAAAGAGAATTGAAGAAGACTAAGAAATCAACGAAAAAATTAGCGGAATTCAAGCAAAAGTGGAAGACAGCATCCCAGAAAGTGACTGAGAACACTATA
The DNA here is from genome assembly GCA_951802165.1 of Adalia decempunctata. NCBI lineage: Eukaryota > Metazoa > Arthropoda > Insecta > Coleoptera > Coccinellidae > Adalia > Adalia decempunctata. The sequence continues at coordinate 20,894,987 of OX637696.1, read as the reverse complement.
AGAAGCATGATGGGAATAATTCCAGAAAAAATCCATGAATTTTGTAAAAAATAGTTTTGGTTTTTTTGTTGTAAAAACAGTTTTCATTAGAATCAGAAGATGATTCGAAAATGAGTTTGATTTTCGAAATCGGTCCAGTGGTTCAAAAGATATAAGCGTTTTTGTGATAGCGAATTTATTCTCGTTCAGTCCTTACGACGCAAACAGATCTAGTCCGATCGGCGCCCTGGCCCCGAAAACAAAACTGGGACAGAGCGTGGCAGGGATGCAGCGATCGGAGGGCTCGCTGAATAGGTAATCGGGTCCCTGCGGGGCCTGCGAATGGCAGGGGGTTAACCGACACAAATATGTCAAGATAGAGCGCGGAGTTTCGAGATTCAGGACTCCGGTGACGAGGGTAATGCATTCCATTCGGGGAAATGTAGCAAGAAATGACTGAATTCTTCCGAGACCGCGCGATGGGCCATGGTCGAAGTGGAGACGAATTTAGTGAAGATTGATCGTATCGGTGGGGGAGAAGGTGGATGTTTTGTTTGGTTTTGCTTTGAGGAAACAAATCTGGACGTAAGATATTCTTGATTATTCTGATTTCATCGTGTGTTAGTTAGGAAATTTTACAAAGTAGGGAGAGTGTCTGATTCAGCATTCGAATGCATGGAATATTTTATTTTATTTTTGTTGATACTTCGCTATAGGAAATTGAAAGAAAACAGTCGAAAAGTTTTTGAAACATATTTGATGCACCGAACAGATTTTCTGGCATCCTGAAAGGTTGAAAATTTGAATACTGGCTTCAATTAGTTCAATTACAAGATTGAATCAAGCTCGCGATTTGCCAAATGTTTGCAATTTTTTTGAGGATGAAATTAGATACCTTATCCCATAATTTTAGATTTCATTGGGTTTCAGATCTTTCAAAAGGTTGCTAATTTGTGAACGTATTAAAGAAGATAAACAGAATGTTCGCAACTAAAATTAAAAACTTTTTGTAATTATTCCGAGACAAAAAAAATAAAATTGTGGAACGGTTTTTCTGAGAAAAACGTGATTTTTTTAATTTTTCCATCAGTAAATACTCCTTATACTATGATTACGGGGAAAAACGAAGATGGGAGATTCTTTGCATAAGTTTATATATAGTATACAGGGTTATCATAATAATCCGTGCATTAGACGTTGCTCGGCACCTATGAGGAAAAGATTTCCGAAATTTGGCACACAGCCGTTTTTCAAATGGGGAAATCATGCTAAAATATTTTCATCGAAATCGCACTTCCGGTTATACCGGAAGTGACCATCAGCTTTGATATTTCAAATGGAACTACCTATTTTTCTAACCAGACATGGATTCCTCTTTGAATTTTTCCTATTTTTTATCTGAAACATTTTAACGTAGTTGTCATGGTCACGAAGATATAAGGACTTCTATCAGAAAATGGCCAGTTGCAGAGGTCCGCGAAACGTATCATAGCATGCATGCTATCCATAATAAAGAAACAAATAATGAAGGATTTTATGAAAATTCAATAATTTTCGTATTGCATGGCTATATAATCATGTTGTTCTATTGGAACTGTCACAATAAATTCATATTCCTGAGAAATTTCGAACTCGAATAATTTCATTTTTTCAAATGGCATGCCCATATTTTTGTACAGAAATCGAGAGAAAATTTAATTTCAAACATTTTTTCCAAGGATTCCTTATGTCCATCTTCAATCGTTTTCTGTACAAAAAATATGGGCATGCCATTTGAAAACATGAAGTTATTGCAGTTTGAAATTTCGCAGAAATATGAATTTATTGTGACAGTTCCAATAGAACAACATGATTCGATAGCACTGCAATACGAAGCAAAATTATCGAATTTTCATAAAATCCTTCATTTGTTTCTTTATTATCGATATCATGCATGCTATGAATACGTTTCGCGGTCCTCTGCATCTGGCCATTTTCTCATAGAAGTCCTTATATCTTCGTAACCATGACAACTACGTCAAAATGTTTCGGGTAAAAAACGTGTGAAATTCGAAAAGGAATCCATTTCTGGTTAGAAAAATAGGTAGTTCCATTTGAAATATCAAAGCTGATGGTCACTTCCGGTATAACCGGAAGTGCGATTTCCATGAAAATATTTCAGCATGATTTCCCCCTTTGAAAAACGGCCGTGTGCCAAATTTCAGAAATCTTTTCCTCATAGAAGCCGAGAAACGTCTAATGCACGGATTATTATGATAACCCTGTATACTATGCAGGGTCTTTCACGAGGAACCTCACCCATATTTATACGGGAAACTACTGAACGTATTTTCATGAAATTCAGCACTTATAAGTATTTCACGATGCTGATGAAATCTAAAATATTTTCAAGGCATGAGCACCTCCGGTTTTTCCGGAAATGACGTCAACTTCCGTTTTTCAAATTAGAACACCATTTTTTTATTGCAGAAATAGATTCCTTAGAAAATTTCAAGTTATTTTGATGTAACATTTTTCAGTTTTGGTTGGAAAATTCTCTCTGAGCGGGAAAATTCGAAAAAAAAATCGAAAATAGAGCTCCGCTGAAACAAGAATAACTTCGAGGTTTTTAGATGGAAAATTTTCATGTTTGGGATTTTTCAAGATGTAAGATTGATGTATCCACTTTAAAAATCGAAATCGCGATTCATGATACAGGGGGTGAAAAAATCGCTTTCAAAGTTAGGGATGACAAAATCGTGAAAAATCAATTTTTTCAAATTAGAACCCCATTTTTTTATGGCAGATATTGAATCTACGTTGAAAAATAATGTGGGTGTATGCATCACACCCTTGCCCTAAAGTGGATATTTTCTGAGTTATTCACAAAAAACTGTTGTTCGTCTTGAATTTTCAGCTATTTCTTTTCCCTTCACGCCAAAAAGATGAAATTTTCAGGAACTGTTACTTAAACCATGTTTTAGATTTTACTACCCTAATATGCAGAGAAAAAAGTTACAGGTTGTTCCTAAATAGATGGCGAATTTGGATTCGAATTTGTATCGGAAACCTCTTTATTTCAACTAATCGGCCATCGGTTTTCGCTCCAGTGATAAATAAATAATTCCTTATGAACCATATGCAAAAACTTACCATGTTTTACATTCTTTTTTTTTAATGATAGATATCATTAATTACATCTGCCAAATTCCTCTTTATTCAGTAGCATTTTGTGTTTACTATTAATTTGGTGATAATTCGTATTATGTAAAACATGGTAAGTTTTTGCATATGGTTCATAAGGAATTATTTATTTATCACTGGAGAGAAAACCGATGGCCGATTAGTTGAAATAAAGAGGTTTCCGATACAAATTCGAATCCAAATTCGCCATCTATTTAGGAACAACCTGTAACTTTTTTCTCTTGCATATTAGGGTAGTAAAATCTTAAACATGGTTTAAGTAACAGTTCCTGAAAATTTCATCTTTTTGGCGTGAAGGGAAAAGAAATAGCTGAAAATTCAAGACGAAAAACAGTTTTTTGTGAATAACTCAGAAAATATCCACTTTAGGGCGAGGGTGTGATGCATACACTCACATTATTTTTTAACGTAGATTCAATATCTGCCATAAAAAAATGGGGTTCTAATTTGAAAAAATTGATTTTTCACGATTTTGTCATCCCTAACTTTGAAAGCGATTTTTTCACCCCCTGTATCATTAATCGCGATTTCGATTTTTAAAGTGGATACATCAGTCTTACATCTTGAAAAATCCCAAAAATGAAAATTTTCCATCCAAAAACCTCGAAGTTATTCTTGTTTCAGCGGAGCTCTATTTTCGATTTTTTTTTCGAATTTTCCCGCTCAGAGAGAATTTTCCAACCAAAACTGAAAAATGTTACATCAAAATAACTTGAAATTTTCTAAGGAATCTATTTCTGCAATAAAAAAATGGTGTTCTGATTTGAAATACGGAAGTTGACGTCATTTCCGGAAAAACCGGAGGTGCTCATGCCTTGAAAATATTTTAGATTTCATCAGCATCGTGAAATACTTATAAGTGCTGAATTTCATGAAAATACATTCAGTAGTTTCCCGTATAAATATGGGTGAGGTTCCTCGTGAAAGACCCTGTATATAAACTTATGCAAAGAATCTCCCATCTTCGTTTTGCCCCGTAATCATCGTATAAGGAGTATTTACTGATGTACATATTTATTATTATTCATATTATTTGTTTAAGATATAGGCTGAAAATTCGAAAATAACAGTCAATTGGACAGAATGAGAACGCTCTTGTAGATAAAAACAAGTCCTTTGTCACAAAAAATTATGAATAATATCATAAAACTAATGAGATTCTTGAAATTTGAAAGCATCTGTCGAAAAATGCCTCTCATGACCTGAATATCCATAAATTTTTTCATCTATTTTTTCTGATTTTATGCAGAAGTTCCCAATTTCGATAATGTTCATGAAGAAATGGAGTGCGAATTGGTGAATGCGCCAGTTCCGCTATACACAGTAATTGTTTGGCTTATAAATTTTCCCCCCTGTGAATTCCTCTCATCAAAATGAGCACTTTTTTCCGTGATATTTTTCGAAATTTGATACAGGGTGTTCAAACTAATGAGAAAACATTATCCTGTCCATATTTTTGAAACCATTATTTCAAATTAACTGAATTTTAGTGCAGGGTTTACTTCATTCATTCCTTGATCAACACTCATCAATATTTTTTATATCAAAACTACAGCCTAACCGACCCCATAAAGCTACGGAAAAACCCCACAAGATTACTTGCAAACACTTAGTTTTCGAGTGATTCCTAATTTTATCTTGTACGATTGTTCTAAAAAGTAGTGGATTCAAAAAAATTCTTGTTGGGGCTGTGGAATTTGAATTGAAAATCGAAACTAATTCATGATGTTTGATTTTCGAAATATTTATATTCATTACTAGTGGATGTTGCTTCCCCATACAAGTAAATTCATTAATCACCTTCCACACAACTTGATCTGCTAGGAGTTTGAATGTTGTTACTGTTAATAGTTTTGAAAACTAGGACGCATTCAGTCTCCGAAACGTTGAGAGAAAAGTATCATTATTCATGATTATTGTTTTCATTGATTTTTCGATTTAATTGCTCGATAGTTAAATTTTGTCGAAAAAAAAGAAAAGCTACGTATAAATTTGTGTCAATCTTGAAAACGCAGTATAGCTTTTCGAGGTGAAATGATTGTTTGCCCTTCATTTGTTTGTCTTCACTTGGATAGATTTCCTTCCTTGATATATATTTGATAATCTCGGTTGTAGAAGGTGATTAACCCAAAAAAGGACCAAGAAATCATTCTATTCCCCACAAAAACTTTTAAACAACATACACTACGAATTACTTGCAAACACACAGTTGTCGAGTTATTCCTAATTTTATTCGGTACGATTGTTCTAAAAAGTAGTGGATTAAAAAAATTTTGGTTGGGGATGTGGAATTTGAATTGAAAATCGAAACTTATTCATGATGTTTGATTTTCGAAATATTTATATCCATTACTAGTGGATGTTGCTAACCCATACAAGGAAATTCATTAATCACCTTCCACACAACTTGATCTGCTAGGAGTTTGAATGTTGTTACTGTTAATCGTTTTGAAAACTAGGACGCATTTAGTCTCCGAAACGTTGAGAGAAAAGTATCATCATTCATGATCATTGTTTTCATTGATTTCTCCATTTAATTGCTGGATACGTAAATTTTGTCGAAAAACAAGAAGCTACTTACAAGTTTGTGTCAATTTGGATACGCAGTAACTTTTCGAGGTAAAATTATTGTTTGTCCTACATTTGTTTGTCTTCACTTGGATATATTTTCTTCCTTGATATAGGTATATTTGATGATTTCGGTTGTAAAGGGTGATTAACCCAAAAAAAGGCCAAGAAAACATTCTATTCCTTACTAAACCTTTTAAGCAACATTCACTACGAATTGACGTTTTTTGGAATATGTGGGCTATTATGTATGGGAACATTAATTTGGAAAATTTCGGAACTGACACAGACATAAACATAAACTGAAATTACGAGCATTCGAAGCTTGTAATACTGGTGAGTTTGAATTACATTGATTATTTATTATAACCGCAGTATAGGGTAGAATGCGATGTGAAATAAAAATGAAAGTTTCTTTTTCAGATGATTCAGGGTGGCACATGAATTAATAATCAATATTATCTGCGAACATAAACAAGTTTCTCGGGACAAATCTTCCCAGGAGCTCCATTCCAACCTCCACCCGGACCATAAGTGCTCGTAGCACCGGACTCTTAATAGAGAAAGACGAATGTTTTTTTATTGTCGGCGAACCGTATTTCATCCCTCCCAAACTCCGCCAATAATACTAATGCCTTCTGCCCTCGTTCCCCGTTAAAAGAACAACACCTTGTTTACTCTGTAACAATAACCTAGCGAACCCGGTCCGTTCCCCCCGTCTTCTGCGGTTATCTCTGCAAAGCCCAGCCTGTTATACCATCTAGGCCCCCGAGAGGGTGTGTCGGGGGGCGACGGCGCTCATCCCCACGCGCCCCGTTGCAAAAGCGGAACCCCGACTTGTGTTTCTGCGATCACAGAGCGCCGTGTATGCCGAAGAACGACGCGCATGACGCCGGGCGTCGCTTCGCGAAATCCGACGCTCGCGATGCTGTGTCCCCTCAGTCGAGATCTGGACCTTCCGAAGACGCCACGGCGCCTCTGCACCGACCTGCGGGTCCAGTCCAACACCAGTGAGTACGCTGTGATCTCCATGACGTCATAGATACCCACACCATCGACAGGTGACGACTTGGACGTTTCGTGTGACGTTGAGTGTGTACGTCCGTGTTAGTGATCCGAAGTCTTGTGATCCGCGTTGCGTCAGTGAGAGATAGAAATCGAGATTCGGGTGCATCTTGCCAGATACAGTAACACACCACCGAAATAGCTCGTGTTGTATTACACCGTTCGAATTTGCGACCGGTTCATGGTCTGGTTGGTCGACGAAGGAGGCCTGGAGGAGTTTTCATGCGATGTGCAACTTTAGCTGGTTGATTCCGGGTCAAATTATAAATGCGATTTGGTCCCCTTCAACCAGCTGTCGTTGACATTGCGAACTGCCGAGATCTGATCTTCGATGGACGATGCCTGCTTGCAGCCGGGCCACGGTCCCTAGGTAACGATTCCTTCCTCTTTCATCTCCTACTCTTCCGTTTTGTCCCCTGCTTCCGAGCGCTCCTCTGCAGATCCCACTTCAGATCCATTTTCGTTTTATTTTCCTTCCACTTTCAGGTCTCAAGGTATCGACTACTCGGTGTATTCGCTTGTAATCAGAGAATACATGGACCGTTTTCTTGTTTTTATCTCGAAGATCTTATTTCAGGTGCTTCAGCTACCATCAGAGGGTGATTTTATAATTTCGCAGTTTCAGAAATTGTCTATATTCACCAACCAAAATTTCGAAACATAACGAAAATAAATATGAACGTAGAAAAATTTCTAAGAATTTTTGGAGGTACTCGTATACCTGAAATATTCGAATTCAAATCACAGTAAGTTTCTTTATTTCCAAACGTACGATAACAACGTCAGTTCTCGACTGACAGGATCATCGAAAAGTTCTATTTCTCCGCCTAGGCGGAGAAATATTTACTTTTCCCTCCGGCGGCAGGAAAAGTGTTGCTACGAAAAAGATTACTTGGTTACCATGAACAATTTGAACATAGATGCATAGAATACGAAAACTTCCAATTCAAACGTCATTTTCATTTGATAAAGTTACAATATAAATGTACAATTTTCATGATTTGAAAACGTTTGGAAATAAAATAGCATATTTCATTCGGAGAAGAAGTGACTTTTCGTGGCTCGCTTTCAATTATCCGCCTCACTCCGTTCGGCGGATAAACTCAAGCTCGCCACGAAAAGTGACACTTCTCCTCCTAATGAAATAATATACTATTTTTCGAATCAACCCACGTTTTCGAGTTTTGAGAATTCCTTCTGTAGAAAGCACTGGAATCTTAAATTCTGGGGATGAAATAAACACTTATCGTAATCAGAAATAACGAAATCACTTGATTTCACGAAATAAGTCGCGAAAGGAAAATTGCAAAAATTTAATTATAGAATTCGAGTTTTAAACTTAGACACCGTCCACCAAATTGTTTTTTTTTTCGAAATTGGGGGATGATATTGTAAACATTCAAGGTATTTTCTCGTATTTTCCGAATAATTGTCTCCAAAGATCCAAAATTATTTTCTACTATCAGCAAATATGAAACTTTTCTTAAACTATTTCCCGAGTTTTTCGAATGAAGGAACATTTGGCGAAATAGATAAGAGCATTGGATCTTTGGAGTGAAGCTCCGATATTTCAAAGTAACGAACTCGACTATTCTTCTAATATTACCACGGAAATTTCATTATTATTAATATAATTCGGAAAATTAAATTAGAAATTCTTCAGGTTTTGCGAATTTCTTCTGAAGATGGTATTAAAAACTTGGAATCTTCGAAATGAAAGATGTAGATTTCATTGAATCATTCCTTTACGAAAGAGTCTGAATATTTTTGTTCCAAGCTCGAATTAAGTGAAAAGTCCAACAAATGGAGTTTCCCTTGAATATGGAAAATACTGACGTGAAGATGTGTGAGGCATTCTTTTGTCTATCGCAGGTTTAATTTTTGTAAGGATTTTTATTCACTCTAAGCAAGTTATTTTCTAGAATCATTATCGAGAAAGTAAGGTCCAATGAACCAGCCGGACCATGAACCACACCATAGTTACACGTTAAGCATAGAAATGCTTTTCGACGATAACGCTTGGGTTTTCCGAACCCCAGATGCGACAATTTTGCTTGTTGACGAAGCAACCGAGGTGGAAATAGGCCTCATCACTGAAAATTATTGTTCGATGAAATTCCGGATCATTTTCATGCATTTCAAGGACCTAATCTCCGAAATGAAAGATGTAGATTTCATTGAATCATTCCTTTAGGAAAGAGTCTGAATATTTTTGTTCCAAGCTCGAATTAAGTGAAAAGTCCAACAAATGGAGTTTCCCTTGAATATGGAAAATACTGACGTGAAGATGTGTGAGGCATTCTTTTGTCTATCGCAGGTTTAATTTTTGTAAGGATTTTTATTCACTCTAAGCAAGTTATTTTCTAGAATCATTATCGAGAAAGTAAGGTCCAATGAACCAGCCGGACCATGAACCACACCATAGTTACACGTTAAGCATAGAAATGCTTTTCGACGATAACGCTTGGGTTTTCCGAACCCCAGATGCGACAATTTTGCTTGTTGACGAAGCAACCGAGGTGGAAATAGGCCTCATCACTGAAAATTATTGTTCGATGAAATTCCGGATCATTTTCATGCATTTCAAGGACCTAATCTCCGAAATGAAAGATGTAGATTTCATTGAATCATTCCTTTAGGAAAGAGTCTGAATATTTTTGTTCCAAGCACGAATTAAATGAAAAGTCCAACAAATGGAGTTTCCTTTGAATATCGAAAAAACTGACGTGAAGATGTGTGAGGCATTCTTTTGTCTATCGCAAGTTTAATTTTTGTAAGGATTTTCATTCACTCTAAGCAAGTTATTTTCTGTAAATGCGACAGTATTGAATTCCATTAATATCTTATAAACATTTCCAACTTTTTCTGAATCAACACATTCAAACAAGGAAATTTTCAGTAAAATTCGTGGAATCTGGTCCTTATTGCGTATGGTTTCTGAATCCGTAAATAACAAAGACGAGTCATGGAAATACAAAATTTGAAAGAAGGTTGCTCTAAATTTTTCAGATCTGTCTTTGCATTTTGAGATGCTATTTTAATTCAATCCTTCTGCTCGTATTCATTCGCGAAAAATTCCAGCCACAAGCATTCTTCGGTATCCGTTTTCAAAAAGGTCTAGCATAGGAAGGTTTTAATCTTCCTTTTCGAGCGAATTTTGATAAATTTCGACTCACTGAGAACGATACCGTCGTCAAATTCAATTTTGTCTGTCCGTACACACGATTACTCTGGAAAGGAAAACTTAGAAATTTTCAGAATATAGTTTGAATCTAGAATGCCGCGGTCAAGTACGTTAATGGGCAAAATTCAACTAGCGGTTCCGTAAATATCGCTTAATTTGAACCATATAAAATTCTGGTGAATTATCGAAAAATCCTTATTTTCTTTCACAACATAACTGGGATTATTGGCAATTCCTTTGACGTGTATCCAATTTCTTTAAATAGTTTCTTGATCCAAAAAATGCGAAGCTGTCTGAAAAGGTTAAAGAACAAATGCTTTGAAGTTCTTGACATTACGTGAGTGTTTTCAGTGACCCATTTTGATGTTTCGTCAGAAACAGTGTTCAATAATTTCCGCATATGAAAAGGAATAATATGAAATTGATTGAAAGAGTTTCGCGATTTCTTACTTTGATTTGAATGTTATTGAAGAGAGATATCACATCAGAAATATTATCATGATCAGAAAAAATTCAGGAAATGAATTAGAATAAGTGAAAATTCTATCAAAGGTGTTACGACATTTTCAATTATAAATTCCATTTTAGAATCTGTATTCTTCGATTCTTTCACATCAATTCAGGCGTTAAACTGCCCATGAATTCAGATCCCCAAAAAAATGAGCTTTTTCGAAGCTCATCATACACCGATCCATTCAAGCCTATATGGTAGGTGGGAACGATTTTCAACTGTCAGCTTCTTCTCGTTGAGACTTGATCAGAAAGGTGGAATCAGATATCATTTGTCGGTATTCGATCATTCAATTCATTCAGTGTATTGGCTTAGGAAATTTCTTTTACAAGAAAAACTTGACTCAAAGTGAAAGATAGCGTTCAAAATCCACATAGGTACTGAGTACAGTGCTGACAACTCACTAATAAAAGTGTCAATATAAAGCATTCCCAACATTAAAAATAATGGATTTGTCTACATGGAACACTATGTTTTATTAGTACTCATGTTATGATAGTTCCAATACGGCTAAAAATTATAGAGAGGAACTGAGTGGCCTTTTATTCTTCGTTAGTGGATAGAGAAAATGTTTATGAATATCAGAAGTCACTTCATCGTTTTAATAATTTACAATGACGATAAAAGTAACTACGTGCAAATGAGCAAATTTTTTACATGGTGATTTTGACGTGGATAAGATTGAAGAATATGAAGGATATCTACGTTCTCAAAAGTACCTTTCAAAAATGATAACTTGACTTATTTTGGGAAAAGATTCTTGTTAACATCTTTATGAGTAGGTGCAATTTCCCCTTTACGATGAAGGGAGTTATCGTGATTTCTGACTGGTCCCTAGAGAAAATCGCAATTGATCATATTTTTGTCAAATTACATCTTCATCTGAAGTTTATTCCTGACCAAACCATTTCGTAAACAAACAAAATTTTATTTTTGGGAGCAAAACAATTAACATCTCATTCATGACAAGACTCTGCATCCTGAAACCTGCTCTTTGATATGACAAGACTTCGATTTTTCACACTTTGAGAATGGCACAATGGAGAACTGAGAGAAAAATTTGCGATTTCCAGAAATGGAATTTTCAATGAGTCTTCAACCAGTTGTGATCTAACATTTGAATTCCTTCAAATGAGAAAGAGAAGATTGAATAAATGGAATTTATCCCTAATGCATTTGGAATAAGTCCAAAAATCTGACAGGCTGATATCTAGTTATGAAATTGATTGAGACTAGCATTCAGGTATTTATTTAAAGAATGCAACGTGAGTCAATTGTTTTGAAGTTGCTTAAAAGATGTATAGTTATGACCTAATAATGAGATTGTCATTGTTATTATTGGACATGGAAAGTAACAACCAACCTATAGCATGATAGATGATACCTTAATGGAAGAGGGTGTGTATACAGAAAAAACCGGTAGGTCACGGTGCCTAATGACACATAAGTATCAGACAGTAATGAGCTGAGTTCAGACATCTCGAAAACGTCAATATGCAAACGAGACAACGTTGGTTCAGAAATTTGAAATGACTTGATATTTTCAACGAAAACTAGAAATTTTCATTGTGAAGTTTTGAATGGAAAACAATTAAAGAAGTGAAAAGAAAAACACTATTTTTATATCGCAATTCAATCTTCAGTTCATAGTCTATGAAAAAAATTATTTCAAAATTTTTAACGAGATTATTTCTTTGCGAGTTCTTTCAGGACATTTTTTGAGTTGTGTATTGAACACAATGACGATGTTGAGAAACCTAAAAAATAACAGCAAAAAAAGTGACTGAAATCACTAAATTTCGTTCTCCCTCCGCCAATGTTTTGTTGTAATTAGTAAAGAAACCTATCCTCGGGCGTTCTGCTTAAATAACGAGTATTCTCGGCAGCATCTTTTCTCTGCAAACTGGAACAGCTATTTAATTACCAATTCAGAACGTCAACAATCATGCTCAGAAATGTAAACAGAATCGACGTCAGGAGCGTTGGAAAAAGTGGATTGTTTGCGTAACTGCTTTTGTTTGTTGTCCTGATATTCTCAATCATCGATTTTAATAATTCATGTTACTAGGAGAAGCATACCCCGTTGCTGCTTGTTTTTTTGCCTAGAGGGGTTTGGGCTGAGCAGGAGTTCGGAATGTTTTCGTAAATTGGTTGGCCTCCGATAAATATGAAAATTCTATTCGAGTTTCACAAAGCTTCTCTGCCAAATTTTCACCATCCTCATAGTGAATTTTCATGTTATTATATAAAATTTTGTTTGCTGATGATAAACTAAAATGAATATTGAAAGGAACTACATAGGAAATTTAATTGAATTAAAGCCCAAACCATAATGTGAGTTCAATTCATTGCAAAGAAAAATATATCAAGTGTATTTCCCAATAAAAGAAAGATTATCAAATTATAACAGTATTATTTGAGCGCACCCAAATAAACAAAAACGAATAATGATGATGATTATATTAGAATTAGAAATTAAAAATTGAAATGACTACTGAGATATAACGAAGAGATAACTGAAAATAACGCCTTTCACAAATTTCAATATTCAAAAACAAGAAAGAAGACTAGGGATGTCTATAAGGTTGAAACACGAAAATAAAAAATAAGCAATGAATGGAAATTAACGTTAAAACAAAAATAGAAAAAGGAAGGATGAAAGTGAACGACAAGGAGCCCACCTGGAAACTAATTTCACCAGAATAGTTTTTCACTGCTGTTCCTTTATAACTGCGGAATTCTAAGCAAGAAGAAATCCCACCTTCATCAAGGTAACACACAAGCCTACATTTAATCCGACAGGGAAGTTTTCACCTCCGGAGAAACGAAATGAATTCGAAAAGGCAGATGAGAAAACCCTCTTCGCAATTTTCACTTCACACCGAGTCGAGATGACTTGAAATGACATCCAAGAGAGTAATCTTAAAGTTCCACTCTGCATTTAAGGGCCGATTTAAATGAACAGCGTAAAGAGAAAGGCAGCTTCTTTATGATAGCTACGACCTCTCGCAAAGACTTGTATTAGATAAGATTATCATATCTTGTGGGAGGCAACGACGAAAAGAAATGACATGGTCGTGGCAAGCAATGGCTGTCGGTGACATATAAAAGCGATTGCGACTCGTGTCGCAAATAAATGAAACACGTGTCGATTCGTTGGAGCAAAGTTCCGACGAATTTTAACAATTCTGACACATTTCACCGTGTATATTTTGAAAATGTTAGGTTATAGTCATTTTCCTGTCAGATAAATAAGCAACGTTGTCCTGCCTACATAGAGGTCGTAGTAATTACGTATTTATCAAAATGTTTATTTACTTTGAGAAAATTTTATGTGGATTGAATAATTCCAAAGACCTGGCGAATGTTGGAGGTACTTTTTTCCTTGTTAATACTGGAAATATTTCACGCATATGAACATGGTTGGAAGATTCAGTTATGCTATTTGCTTGTACGGAAATCAAGAATCGAGTGTTGAAATTTTACTGAAAAATAATGGTCACAATAGTTCGTTACTTTGTGATAGTACTCACGAAATAAGCTTACAGAAGACTATTAAATACCTCTCTGCACAACTTGAAATACTCCAGTAAGAAATTGTAGGAGTGCTACGAAACCTGTGTCATAGTTGAACCTTAGAAGATTTAACTCCATTTACAAAGTTGAAGAAGAGTAAATAGAAATTAGTAATGGCAACGTCTCTGAGAATTATTTGACGTTTCTTGAGTACCAACCTGCGTCAGTTTTAAGTAGAAAATACTTGATAAACCTAGTCATGGCCAATCGGGATACATTCATTATATAAGTGAATGGAGTATAATAGAAACAAACCTACTAAAGAAATAATGAAACATTGTGTACATGTAGTTCGTTGATATTTTGAACTGACTTTTGACGAATCTTATCGAATAGAATCAGGAATGACTCGTTCATGGAAAAAAAGGCTTGAGAATTCTATTCTCTTTGAAAGTTATGGGTTATCAAATTATTTATCTCAAACTGAAATGCAAAACCTACAGCTACGCATAAACTTGACTTTCAACAGCATGAAAGCTTCTACGTTACTTCTTACACAATTTCCGGCTTAATGAAGGGCTTCTAGAGCTTAGTTTATATAATTGAAATGAAAAATTGATGAGGTTGAGGTCAGGAGGCCGAGGAGGCCAGTTTTAATGGGCGTTATTCGAAATATTTTTTTCATGACTTGAACTTTTTGTTTGTCTGCTGTCGACAATTCTGAACTATTGGACCATTTTCAATAATGTTTGATAAGGCCTAGATGAACTGGATTTGTTGTCAAATTGGACATTGTGCGATACAGGGTGTTCCTCAATTGGAGGTACCAACAAAAACGGAAAATTCCTTGAATAATTTCAAGAAAATAGAGTCCCATAAACATGGAACCGTGAACGTTTCTTTTTCGAGATACTGGATGTACTAAGAAGTATTTAAAAAGAAAACAGGTGGATTAGACGAGAGGATATCGGGTCATGGCCTTCCAGATTCCGAGACTTAAATAGGTTTGATTTCGTTTTCTTGAGGCTTTTCATGAGAATCGTTCAAGGAGTTTCCCTCCAAATTGGTAGCAGATACGACAAAACCACGAGAAACCATAAAGCTCAGATTCAGAACACACAGCGGCGTGCCAAAAAAAATTCGGGAGAATAGCGTTCAGTGTTCAGGGAACAGTGTTCCAGAAAAAAATGAATATTGTAATGTCTATGATATAACAGAAGAATCTCGTTCCAGGTAATAGTCACAGTTGAAAAATGTTATGTTCAAGGAACAAAATAATAAGAAACTATTCTTTACACAACGTTTCGGCACTTTATTGTGCCTTCTTCAGGCTAACGTGCCGAAACGTTGTGTAAAGAATAGTTTCTTATTATTTTATTCCTTGGACCTATATTTTTCAACTGCGTCTATGATATATTTCAGTTGTTCATCTTTTCAAATGCAGTTATGATGTTTACGGGATTTTAATTCATTGAAATTATTATTATTATGCAAGGAATCTCCCCTTCTTGTTTGCACCTCCAACTTAGGAATATCCTGTATAACATTCGCCAAAAATGAATTGGCCTTAATGACCATTGTAAGAAAGAGGGATGGAAATCGATATCCTCACTGTATCATGTTCAACTTTTTTCATCAACAAGCGATGGGACTTTTCTCATAAGAGCAGCACTCACCTGTTTCCTTTTTGTCAAAATGCTGGATAAGAAACTCACCTGAAATAAAAAGATTATATGTTAATATATTTCTATTCATTAGTAAATTCATGAATGCATATTGCATAAAAATTCAGTAAAATTCGGAGTATTTGATCGTATTCGACCACAAAACATTATTTGGATATTTTAGATTTAAGTTACATCAAAACTGAGGCTGCCTTCAACCATTATTCAGCTATCATAGGAGGATAGATTAGGTTGTCATTTGCTGATTATGAAAAAGGTGTTTTTTGAGTTGAATCTTCAACTCAACTCCAACAAGAAGTAAATATAATCAAAATGAATTATTCCAACAAAAATCAGCCAAACATAACTTTAAAGACGATGAAGTTGAAAAACAATCCATTCAAAAGATTTTGAAACGAACTGTACAGGTCCTGCTTTCACTTAAATCAAATGCCTGACCTCAAGGGGAAGTATCACCTTTTGAATCGTGGTAAATCTCTTTATTTCACGAGTAACTACCCTAATTTACGACGTGGAGACTTGATTTTTTTTTAATTGAAGTTGAAGAATTTCCCGAGGGCAAATAGTTTTCTTTTTTCGATTTAATTAGTTTTTTAATTTAAAAAAACAGGTTGAACTTCAGCGTTGAGGAAAATACACTTGATGATTTTTTTCGACGGTTATTCATCATTTTTAGCTAAAAATCAAAACTGTTTGCCCTAGGCAATTTAATCTTCTATAAACTACAAAAATTTTCAAGATGATTAGTTCAAAAATATAGCTTGTACTCATGAAAAACGAAAAACATATTCAATAACCCAAAATTGCAGAGATCTAACGATTACCCTGGTTTTTCAATTGAAAAACTGATTAAATCGAAAAAAAGAAAACTATTTGCCCTTGGGACGTTCTTCAACTTCGATTTAAAAAAAAGTCTCTACGTCGTAAATTAGGGTAGTTACTCGTGAAATAAAAAAATAAAGAGACCACTTTTTGATAGAGATTTACCACGATTCAAAAGGTGATACTTTCCCTTAATATCCTTCAGAGGCGGGACCGAAATTTGATTTCACGGAATAGAATTCGATTTCGAAGACTTATATTATAACATCGCCATCTTGAAAGTTTTATACAGGCGATTTTTGGTGAATTCGTTTATTTTAATGAGATCTAGCACCAATTAAAAATAGAGACAAACTTTTGAAAACACTCTGGGTGTTCTAATTGGGTCGTCTTGATTCATATGAAGGATTATGAAGAGTGTTTAATATTGACATTATATATTATTGCTTTTAGCTGCGAGTATTTTTTCTGAAAACGTAGTTTAGTAGTTTTATATCGAATTCAACTCTGAATGAACATTGTTTATTTTCATGAATATGCTTTTTAGGCACTATGAAGCAGGCTTTTTCTTTCTTTCTCAATCACCGCTTCTACCATTAATGATGCCTTATGACTCGTTTTATCGCATTATCAAACATTAAACCTATATTTTCTTGAAAAGCAAATTATAACTTCTCGATTAAGTATTTCAGGGAATCAGATTGAGACATCCGAATCTGAATCATAAGTGTACTTACAACTTCACAGTTCAGTGGAGTTGCAAAATCAGCGTTTCACAGTAAAATTACGATGATACTTTAGCCATCACACCGAAGTTTGAAATGAAGAGATCTGCTGACTAGGAAAACGAGATTCTAACCAATTCAGACCCAACCTTAATAACACAGTTTCTAGTTAGTTAATTATAATTTGTGCTCAAATAATGAATCGTAGCCGGGTGTTATGCTGACGTTGAAACTGTCGCCTTTGCCGCGATCTCTAACGTTTTCATTAATCCGGGTGTGTGGAGACGAAGTGGGTTTCTTGGGTGTATCAACATGGCAGAGAGACGTCTCTATCGATTCGAATTTATTTCTAACGCCCCTGTACGCCGAACTCCTTTCCTCCAAATTGTTTAATTTGTGATTCTCTTGTAAAAGGTGCGGCACGGAGGGCGGACGTTTTTCAGATGGGCATAACTTTCCCCCACTGAGGACGAGAGAAGTGGGGAAGGTGCCGTTAGACTCGTGTGTTCCTAGCATTTATTTACCAGTTGGATCTTCGCTTTCACCCCTACAAATTGGCCATTGTGCAACAGTTACACCCCGGAGATTATGCACAACGAATGAACTTCGCACGTGAGATGGAAGCACTGATCGATCAAAATGAGAACCTCATTTTGTTCATGAGTGACGAAGCCCACTTTCACCTCAACGGCATGGTTAACCGGCAGAATTGCCGTTATTGGGCTAATGAAAATCCGCAACACTTACACGAAAGACCGCTGCACAGCCCAAAAGTTACGGTTTGGTGCGCTGTATCGCAAACTCGCATCATTGGCCCTTACTTCTTCGAAGACGTTAATGGTCAAGGCTAGAGTATACGAGACCAAGCCCCGAACTCTGGACGAATTGAAAAGGGCTATTCGCGTGGAAGTTGCCCAAGTTGAGAGAGCGATGTTGGAGAGAGTCTACGCGAACTTCCAAGAGCGCCTCCAGCACTGCATCACCGATTTCGGCCACCACATGCCTGATGTGATTTTCCACACTTGACTGTCTCAAATGCTATTTCCTTGAGAATCTGATTCCGTCAATAAATGTGTTTTTGAGTAAAAATTAACGCTTTTATTATTTTTTTAAAACCATCCATCCTCCGTGCCGCACCCTGTATAAGACAAGGAGAACATGGCAGTTACTCGTCTTTGCCAGATAACTGAACAAATTTTGAACTTTTTAATATGGTGAGACGCTATTTCATAGGGAATGACCATGGACAGCAAACTTCTACGACTTCTATGATAACGTACAGAAGTTTAGCTGATAAGACTTGGGGCTAATGCCCTAAAATACTGAGAGTGATGTACGTCAGGATTATGAGAGCATAATAACTTATGAGGTAATTAGTGAGTCAGAATAGCATCCTCGACAAGATACAAGGACTAGCATGTGTGTCCATTACTGGATCTATGAGAACATGCCCAACTAGGGAATGAAGATTATTTCAAATCAAACACCTCTTCATCTGGTGAAAGATAGATTAACCCATGAGGTTTTGTGGAAATGACAGAGTGTGAAATCAAAGAGACTGGTCCTCTCAAGTGACGAAATGATGAAGATAGATTTTATTTGATGCTTAGGAAATAGGAAGACTGGGAAAGGGAATTCAATATCCAAATCTCCAAAAGCAGAACAATCAAATAGTTTAGTGATGGTTTGAAACCACAACAGGAAGAGGGCTCACACCAAATATTGACCATCGTTGGGCTTCATTTGGAGCGTCTTCAGAAATTATTGCTGATTAAAGAACGTTTTATAGGAAACGACATGGAAAAAAAACTTTTTTATAAGTACTCATCAAATAATTTTTGAACCAACAAGCAAATGTAAGAAGCTAAAAATAATGCTACTCGATAAGGAATAATACAGGGTGATTTTTTTAAGTGTTTCATCAGACGTATCCGAGGAAGGAATTGCGATACAAATTCAAAATTTTGTATTTTTGTTTTAGAGTACATGAACTCAATTTCTAAAATATTTTCGAGCCGAATCTATTTCCGGTTCTACCGGAAACGATGTGAACTTCGTTATTTCAAATGCAACACCCTGTATATTTAAACTTATTTGAATTCTTCGTTCAATTCTGCAATGATTTGATGTATGATATGCGAACGACATCAAGCGATTGTTGAGTTATAGCGTAATTCTCAAATTTTTTGACAGAAAGATTGTCACAAATTAGTGTTCATATCATCAACAGTGGAACAAGAGAAATGAGAATTATGAGAAAATACTATACAGGGTGTCTGAAACGGGGCTTTAAAGTGTGCCTCAACAAAACTATGAAATCTCATTTTTTTCAAATGGGAATCATATAATTTTGTAATTCCGATCGATTGCTCCCCAAAAACTAGCTATAGTGTGCCAAACATTTCATGTCTTTTAGAATCAGCAGTTTCGCCGTTATCGAATAAAATTCGAATTTCACTACTAAATCCAGGTTTCGCTCAGTCGGTATGCATGTCTTTTTCAAAGTAGACTATGTTAGGAATTGATATTCTTACTTATTTTCATTAATCGAGCACTATTTGGTCATCGTTCATTATCTGTTTTGTTTATTTGTCACATTCGCCGCAAATAGAGAACAGACTTTTGATGAATCATTCTAGTGTACCTAATTATTATTGCATGTTCTGCATAGTGCTCGATCCATAAAAATAAGTAGGAATGACAATACCTAACATAGTCTACTTTGAAAAAGACGTGCATACCAATGAATTTGACTGAGCGAAACCTGGATTTAGTCGTGAAATTCGAATTTTATTCGATACCGGCAAAACTACTGATTTTAAAGACATGAAATGTTTGGCACACTCAAGCTAGTTTTTGACGAGCAATCGATCGGAATTACAAAATTATATGGTTCCCATTTGAAAATAATGAGATTTTATAGTTTTGTTGAGGCTCACTTTGAAGCCCCGTTTCAGACACCGTGTATAGTATTTTCTCATAATTCATACAATAAGCAGTATCAGCCTACTTTCTCTTGTTCCACTGTTGCAAAAAAAAATTCTTACAATGAGGGATTCTGAAGATATTAGCACTAATTTGTGACAATCTTTCTGTCAAAAAACATGAAAATCACGCTATAACTCAATAATCGCTTGATATGGTTGCGCATATCTACATCAAACCATTGCAGAATTGAACGAAGAATTCAAACATGTATAAAAAAACAGGGTGTTGCATTTGAAATAACAAAGTTCACATCGTTTCCGGTGGAACCGGAAGTAGATTCGGCTTGAAAATATTTTAGAAATTGAGTTCATATACTTTTAAACAAAAATACAAAATTTTGAATTTATATCGCAATTCCTTCCTCGAAAACGGCTAATGAAACACTTAAAAAAATCACCCTGTATAAACTGCTCCACAAAAGATGTTGATTCGTCTTCACCAGATGTTTATTTATGAGGAATCAAATGTTAATCGTCTTATATCTGATTGTTTTTTTACTGTACGTTTGATAACTTTTTCAGTTTCAGCCAAAATCTTGTCGTTTTCGTCCTTAATCGGGCGTTTGAAAATTATCAAACATATAGTATCGGGTGTTTTTTTTTAATTGAAATTTAAATAAAAAGACATTAAAACTTAGAATGAAGCAACATTTATGTTTTAAAAATAATTTCCATCACGACCATACCAATTTTGAACCACTTTTTCGAGTAATTCAGGTCAATTTCAACAATAAAACGAGTTGTTTTGGCATCCAAAGCGACTTTTGTTTCTGGTTTATTGGCATAAGTCAATGACTTGACCCAACCCCAAAGAAAATAATCCATTGGAGTTATGTTGCCATAAACATATTTTTGCAATAAATCAATTGTTACGGTAGCAACATGAAGAGTATCACCATCTTTTTGGTACCAAAACACTTCTGGGTCGATATCATTCAAATTTGGAAACAAATAATCATTGATCATTTATCTGTTACGAACACCATTCACTGTAACATAAGCTTCAGCATCGTTTTCAAAGAAATTTTTGGCCGATGATGCCTCCGGCGTGTGAAGCACACCAGTGCATTTATCAGGATGCAATGGAACCTTCAGAACTATTTGAGGATTGTTTTCCCTCCATATACGACAATTTTGCTAGTTCACGTAGCCGTTCAACCTGAAATGAGCTTCATCACGAAACACAATTTTCTGCACCGATATTTTCTTCTGTACGTATTGTTCTTCATCTTGTTGTTGTTGCATCGAGCACAGAAAATGTTGCTCGAAGTCTATCGATAGTTCGACGAATAAACTGCTCTGATGGAAGATGATGTAAACCATAAATTCCACGAAGTGCTCTATAAGTTTGGCGAATAGAACTCTCATTTTGAAAATAAATTTAAACAATTTGTAAACGTTTGCGCGGCGTTAGTCTTTCCATGACTCATTTCAAAATCTGACCAATCATGGTCCAAAGACAGCTCTTATTTTCACGAAAATACCAACTGTCTCCGAATTATGATTGGTCTGACAACTTCGGTATTTTCAACGATTGGACCGCAGAATGATCTGTGATTGAACTATGAATAAATATAAATTGTAGACGTTAAGATTATCATTAAGGTAAAGTGGGGTAAGGGCAATCATGGGGTAACTGCAATCAGAAACCATCATCCATAAATTATGAGAAAATACGCAACTTTTATTGACTATACGCACAAGAAATGGTATATTCTACCTAATGTTAATAGTTGACAACCCTGCGCAGCATCTGTAAAGTTCAGTACCGAAACGATCTTCTTTCAGTTTCACTTTGTATTTCCAGTATTGATAGTATGATTACACTTACCCCACGAAAATTGTTAGTGGGGAAAGTGAAATCATAACTTGATGGGAAACTGCAATCAGTAGTGATTGCACTCAATAAAATCAAATTATTTTGTATTCCCCGATGAAGACGACTTGTCAGTTGTGCACCAGGATCAAATAATGAAGGTATTTCGGTTACCTGTAACTGAAAAAAGAGGCCGTTATTATTTTAAAGAATAATTTTGAACCAAATGCAAAAAGAACGTTTTTAGAGAAATATTTGATTTGTTATTATATTATTTCTTTTGACGATAAATAAAAAAAACATAAAATTAATATGGTTTTTTATCACCTCTTAATCGATTGCACTCAACCGAAGATCGTATAAATAGAGTTTAACGTGAATAATGTTGCCTGATTGCACTTTCCCGTTTTTATGGGAAAATTGCAATTACTGAACTACAAAAATTAAAACTGATTTTAAATGCATTTTGAAAGTGAAACGAGAGATAATCTTTGGTTCAGGGTATACTGTAACATCGTTTCTTGTATACAAGCATAAATTAAAGGTAAAGATATAATGAATTTTTATAAATTCTAAGGTATAAGAATCACTTTGATTTTTTGTTATTCCACTTGCCCCACTTTACATACCGTGTTTTTTATTGCTTCTCTCGAATATGAAGTTTCTGACCATTTATTCTGTTCGTGAAATAGTCTTATAAAATATCCCACGAGATTGAATTTACCTAATAAATATGATATAACTCCTGATAATTTGTCAATGCTTACTGAACAACCTTCTGTCAAATCACAGTTATCCCTATCGAGAATTCTATCACTCTGAAAAAAACAACCCATACATCAGCATACTTGTTGCGATTTCGTGCAGCGACTTGTATCTTTTCCACATGTTTTTCTTCATTGTCGTTTTATGAAAATGTGGCCGGTATATCAGGCGGCTCTGAGATCATTCTCTAAGGCTATTACAATCAGTTTTGATTTCCACAAATCATTCGAGCACTAGAGTTCCTTTAATTAGAATTCAGGATTAGTAAGCGCCCTGAATAGGATCGGAACACCAGCAAAGCACGAATATTGCACCAGAAACATCCATCAGAGAATCACATAACACTTTTAATATCGCGGAGGGACCCGATGAACATTATCTCGCCATCTAAGAGCAGGCTTCCTTCCGCCACAACGCTTTCCTCATTCCGGCAACGTCAAGACCGAGCGGGAAGGAAAAAGCCTAATGCACCGAGAGTGTCTCAAACAATTCAACTTTAATTAAAATTTCCAGAATGAATAATTTAAAAATAACTTTGGACAGTCGTTCTAAAGATAAGATTAATGGCTGGCCGTTATTGCCGCCGTTTTTGCCACTCTTTTTGCCTGCCCTGTATCAGTTTAATTTCCACCCAACTTTGTTAGTTTTTCCCATTTGAATATAAAGTCAAGACAAGCCGAGTTCGGGCGCGCGGTGGCAGCAGCGAGATCAGTCCGATTCTTATTTTTCGTTTCATTTAACCGGATACCCTGCGTTGTCTGAACAAACAACGGGGAATTAATTAGTAGGGGAATTTTATTCCGCGATATTTCGAATCTGGGTTAATGTCCACTGGGTCAGTAGTGGATAAGTTTAATCATGATAATTCATGCGAGGAGTCTGCAGAGTTACGGCAGATACTCTAATTGAATAAGCTCATAAATATGAATGTATTTCATTGACGTTCCAGGGTATATAGTGGGGAGGAGCCAAATTTAAATGAAGTAGATGTTCAAATTCACCAGTCACGACGAACGCCTTGGTAACATACTAACCTGAAACTAAAGTGTATTCCGACATTTTTCAACATGTATAATATTATTATTGTGTCCTTCACGGTTCAATGAATAAAGAGAAGCAAGGAAGAGTCTTGTAGTGGAAAAAAGGACAAACACCGAAAAAACTCTCACAATATATTTGGCGATGTTTCGCAGATTGGCGTCTGCTTCATCAGGCCTGAAAATTGAAAAATCAACACATATACTCCATTCACAATTATAAAAGCACAACTCTGGCCTTGGAAATTTGACACATTCCACTCTGTAACGAAGTTATGACGTTTTTCAAAATATTTTTATGTTCCAAGTCAACACTATGTTGCCCTTTCTACATTCTTAGCGCATTTCTCAGAATATTAATTTATTCGGAAAATGAATGAATTGGAAAAGATGTGATGGACGAAAATAATTAACGTTTATATGAATTGATAGAAAGGATTCCTTTTCTAGTTATTCGCATGAAAAGTACAAGAGATCACTGTTGAAATATATTATTTTTCGCCATGGAAGAAAATTGCATTGCTTTCACATAATTTTCATATGCATGCTTGTGAAGATTTAATGTTTATTATCCTCTTGAACTGAAAGTTCAAGACTTGACGACATCAATTGTTGATTGTAATCAAGAATTCATTAAAAAAAAATCAACCCAAAGATATAAGATGAATTGATTAGAAGAATCAAGAATAATATCAATTTTATTTTGTTGATAACTCTCTTAAAATCAATGTTGGGGTATAAAACTCGGCTGCGTTTGTTCAAACAACATCTAAAGAAGACATTTTCAACCATCTCAACCTTTGAGAGGCGTTTCTCATAGGAGAATTAGGTCTAAGTTCCACCTCATTAGTGAGGTACCTGAATTTTGCAAATCTGCTCAGGTATCGCCAAATTTCTTGGAAAACCTGAAAAATATCATCCTCATCGACCTCTCGAGGCTCCATCCGATCCATCTATTGCGATATCTGTCCAAATAACAGCTTTTTCAACGAAATTCCCGTGTACCCCTTTAACCTCGAAATGTAAACATTCGTCCTGGTGTTGAAAATCGTCTTCACGCTCCAAACTGGTGCTAAAAACAATAAAAATACGTCAATCTTGGATATTCGACGAAAAACTCACCTGCAAATATCGATTAAATACCAAAAATCTGCGAACGATTTGTGAACCTAACAAAATGTGGAATATCTTTAATACTTTTACTTTGATGTAAACAAAGAAACTGGCAACGTCGTTTTGTCATTAACGATATTTTCTGTTCGCGAACTGACTTTTCATCATATATGTTCTGTGCTTTTCATCAGGTGCACCAACTCCTGAAAACAAAACTATGACCTCCTATCTGATTAAATAAGAGTGAATGGAGTATATTCACAGCAATATGGTATAAAAATTACCTCCATGAATAAGAGTTTTAAAAGATCTAAAAAACTGAACTGAAAGGCAACACCAGTCATGAATCATAAGATTCTACTCATGGCGTACTTAAAAATAAAAAAACATTAGACAGAACGCTAAGGAACAAAGAATTAGCAGAATGCGATAAAAAAACCTCAGACAGACGTCCAGTCTTGAAATGTCAAACACCAACAATAGAACAACAATTGTATCCTCCTTATTTTCTTCTCAGAGAAACATAACAACAAAAATTAATTTAATTTCGAACTCATATACAGGGTGAGTCTTTGACTTGTACATATATTTTAACTGTAGATTCCTCCCATCAAAAGAAACACTTTTTTCCCATACCATTTTTCAAAATTCGGTTTCGTTTGGAAGATACAAGGTGTCAAAAATCCATGAAATAAACACTATTCTTTCCATATATTCGGAACTGATATTTCGAATGAACTGAATTTTGGTTGATTGTTTACTCTATTCATGGTGCATATTCCTCAATTGAAACTTATTTCATATTTCTCCTGGTAAAAAAGTTACAGTATAGTCGACTTATAAATTCAAGCAAAAATACTATAAAAACCACTTGAAAAAGATAAACGATTCACAAGAATTAATTATTTCAGAAAACAAAATTATTCTTATATTTTTTCAATAAAACGCGTCGTTCTCAAGTTATTCCTAATTGTATAAGATTGAATTAGAGGAAAAAATCATGAATTCCAAGAATAATCTGAATGCTGTCCTGAGTTGAATCTCATCGAAGATTATTTCTTCTCTGGTCTCTCAACAAGTTACCAACGTTGTCAGAATGTTTATCAACTTTGTCAAGACTAAAATCTCTATGATGAAAAAACGTTTGATGTAGAGATATGTAATAATAAGATTCCACATTCGTGGGACATAAAATTGAATTCTAAGAAGCATGAAATTATACATTTTATAGGCAGATTCTATTCAAAATTCATTGTTACCGGTCCTTCAGCAAAATATATATCGAAACAATGTAACTCGACACCAGAACAACACTACTATTACATCAATTCACTGAAAGTCATTTATATAATCATCACCTGTTTGCTTTATTCACTGTAAATAAATAAAGCGTGAACTTCGTTCATGCCGTTATATGATATGTCTATGATGCCGTGTATGGGATCACTGACTAACGTTTTAGGTTGGACTGGTTGGAGACACATAACACCGGTTTGTCTTGCGTGGCGGCTACAATGGCTACATTCACGGCCTTCTGAAGGGAAGAGTAGGCCGTGGCGACTGAAATTAGGAACGTAGCGCTATATTGGCGAGAATCAAAACTTCTCGTTTGGCATTTTCAAAGAGCAACGCCTAGACGTCTTTAGCGATTGTGATAGTTCATCCGCTAACGATAGGGGACGTACTGCTTTCTTGAGTTCGCCTATACCTATACCATTGTTTGAAGAGAAAATCGGCAATCTAGCATCGTCTTCTCTAGAGTTCTGTGGGTGAATATCACAGTGGATGGGTAAGGTGAGGTCGTTGACCCCGAATCATATGACTTTGGTTAATGGAGTTAGGATAGGTTAGTGAGGAACCAATTTTTATGAGATCGTTTTAGAATATCGATGAAAATATGAACAAATCTTCAGGACAATCGAAGAAGGAACTTATTTTGGTGTGAGAAATATAGCTTTTCAATTGCCGAAATGATCGGACAGAACAAAGTGTTTTGTTAGGAAATATAGTGTTTGTAACATTCTTATTCAAATAAGGTTAGTGCTTGAGTATTTTTTATCTAATCACATCAATTTCAATCGAAAAATATGAACTTTGAGGTGTTTGTAAAGAATAATATCAGGCACGTATTCAGCCCTATTTTTTTTTAAATGGCTGTATCTCTTTAACAGATCCGAATTCGGAAAAATGGAATATGAAAAAAGGTTTCCTTCAGCCTCAAGAATCTACAGTTAAAATATATGTACAAGTCAAAGACTCACCCTGTATGTACTTATTTAGAATAGAATTATATAACTCACTTAGGTGTTCAGTATCAGACCTAAAATCGAACGATTTATCGACCTTAATATGAATCATCTCCAAAATGTTCCTTTTCTTGAAATGTTTCTCGTTATCTAAAACTTTTACACCTGAATAATCAAGTTGAAAGATGAACATAAACTCGATTTTTCAGGTGTAATAGTCCTAGATAAGGAAAAACATTTCAAGAAAACAAACATTTTAGAGATGATTCATATGAACATCAATAACTTGTTTAATTTTAGGTCTGATACTGAACGCCTAAGTAACATATACAGAAAAATCTTTCATTATGATCAAATTGAATGTTTTTTGTCCCACTAATTGCATATTCGAATTTCATTATATTCCGAGGAATAGTTTGGAGTTATTTCCAGTAAAACATTATTCATCGAGAAAAATTTATTTGAAGTCAACAAAGATTAATGAATAACTGAAGAAACATCAAAACTTAAAGTGAATTACAGAAGGTGCTCGAAAAAACCACCATTTTGTTCAATACACATTCTTGCACTTTTCAAAATATGTCTGATACTTTTTTTGATCATGTCTGGATTATTGAGTATTTCATTGTAGGCGACTTCGATATGTTGCATGAGTATATACTCACTCAACAGGATTGAAATCTGGTGACCGTCTTCGAAGAATTGTCACAATTTTTATAGTGAATTTTGATCATTTCGATGCGTTCATGAAGCGTGTACCGTTCCATTTTTATTAATGACGTTTCTACTAGTCAAATGTCAAAAAATGACACCTTCAGGAGCGACATCTACCGGAATAGCGATCTAGTCAAGATAACACTTCTTATTGGAAAACCCTTTTTAAATTATATGAGTTCCTCTTATTCATAATGACTAATATGGAGGTAGGTATACCTACTATGAAAAACAGCGTTCTCGCAGAAAATTTCGCTGAAAGCCAAAGCCAACATTTAAACAGGAATATATGACGAACGCAAACTTTCATCTAACAATTAGGGGAGTTCTCTTCGAGTTACATTTCGCTGGCATCCGAAACTACAAATTAATGTGACATAGACAAAGAGTGCGCATTTATTCATGAAAGAGTTATAATATACGTCCCTCAAAAGTTTTACAGCGTTGTAAGGACTGAATTATAGACTTCGTGCAACGTTGACGGTTTCATCGGAAACTCGAGTACTGCGTTCGGAAGAAGATCTGAGGAAATGATATGGCAGCTCGACAAAGAAGATAGGAAATGTTGAACATGTATGGTTTTTCAGAAGCGAGCGCTTGGAAAAGCTGGTATTTATTCAGGCACCGAATTTGATTTTTATTTTAATCCAGGGACTATTACGTTTTCAAAGGAAGAGTTTCATTTATTTTTTTTCATCATTGCTTTCGTTTGAGCCTGATTCATATATGGTTGAAGTTGGTTCACATATGAATTGGGTCTAATGAAATTCACAGACCTCAAATAGAGAAGAACGCAAAAGGTCTGTCGATCTCTGTGGCTTTTATGTTCTTCTATGGCTCTCGCAAGAACCTGAATCTCAACTCATTCCAATCCCAGTCGGTTTCAGATATTCCGATCTTGTTTGATAGAAGAAGTGCTTCAGCAAGATTATCTGAGCCATTAGTCATTAGATAAGGGATAAAAGGGTTTTCCAACAAGAAATTGCAATTTGAATATCCCCCTATTTCGGTAGACGTCACTTTCGAAGCTGTCATTTTGACATTTGACGAGTAGAAACTACGCCATTAATAAAAATGAAATGATACACGCTTCAACAACGCATTGAAATTCACTATAAAAATGTAAAGATGTAAGGTTTTCAAATACCTGGGAACAATAATTTTAGAAGAGGGTACCACCAAACAAGACGTCTTTAATAGAACACAACAAGGAATTCGCTTACTAAACTCTCTTCTGTGGTCGAATAAGATCAGATTAGATACAAAGATGACAATCTACAGTGCTATTGTGGAGCCTATTTTAATATATGGGAGTGAGTGTTGGCAGTTCTCGAGAGATGACAAGAAGAAGGTTGAAGTGGTCGAAATGGACTTTCTGCGAAGAGCGTGCGGGATATCAAGGAGAGAACATGTTCCCAATGAGGTGATAACAAGGCGAACTAGGCAGTTACTGTGGTATGGCCATGTAAAGAGAATGAGTCCGGTAAGATGGCCAAGATTGGCAGAGGAGTATGTACCACGGAGCAGACGGAGAAGGAAAAGACCGGGAAGATCATGGATGGATGGTATTGGGGAGACTATGAGGGACAGGGCGATGACAGAGGAAGAATGGAAGGACAGAAATAAATGGCGGTCGAAATGCGGGATGCGTCAGAGAACTTAGGAACCCCGCGATAATGATAATAATAATAATAAATAACTGATCTCATTTTTGGAAAAATTCATTCAATCCACCTTAGAAAAGTATATGCCGAGAGTAGACCAGACCCGGTTCTTTCACCATTTTGCAACTCATTGACACAAACTGAAAATTCATTTTTCTACAAAGGTCAAAAAATGACAAGGTTCTCGCATCGACAACAATATGCGAAGTGACCCTTTTTTTCATTTTCCTTCGTTACCATGAAAGCTTGCGCGAAGTAGTGTGCGGAATACTTACTTCGCATACTGCATGTAAACTATATTGGATTTTTATATTTTAACCTCTATGTTCCTCAATCAAGCAAAAATCCAAGAAATCGTTTATTTATTCATGTATAACAATAATTAAGGCTCTAAAATTGTGAGAAAATTTAACACTACCTAATTTCATTTATTATTTACAATGTTAACATTAATGGTGCAGCCAGTGAAAATTTTTTTTTTTGAAAATTTTTTTTTTCATCTCATTCGCGAAATACTTTGGTGATCTCGACTATTTTTTTAACTCGGCTGCGCCTCATTAAGAAAAATCAGTTCTCGATCACCAAAGTAGCATTTCGCGCACTAGATACAAAAATAACTATTTTCAACCATGGGTAAACCTGGGAATCCGATATTCTCATCACGACATGTTTCAAAGCATTCTTAGAATGTTGTTGCTCCCTTTCAATGAAAATGTGGAACCATTCATCCCGAACTATTAAATATAGTTAATCATCGACAGGTCCGCGTGCAATAACTGTTATGACGCCCTCTGAATACTTACCTTGAGTTTGGTCAAAAAGGGCTATTTAATATAGAATTATAGAATTTAATAGAACATTTATTTAGGTACTCTGTATGGTGATCATTTGGCTGATGTTGTCTTCCATTATTAACGGTTTAGCTTCCTCTTTATAAATAAATATGCATCCGATTATTTGTCTACAGTGTCTACACCTTTTCCAAGTGTAATTCAGAAAACGTATAATGTAATTCAGAAAAGCAAATTGCATTTCAGAAAATGGATATTGTAATTCAGAATAGTAAGTTGATATTCAGAAACGAAAATTCGAATTTCAGAATAGTGATATGTAATTCAGAAAGGGTAATTTAAATTTCAGAATAGTGATATGTAATTCAGTAACGGTAATTTGAATTTCAGAAAATATATATTGTTATTCAGAATTGGTGATTTGAAATTCAGAAATGAGAAATTTAAATTCAGAAAAATGAAATTGTAATTCAGAAAAAAAAATTGTAATTCAATTGCTTGGTACCCAAACCACTTTCTCTAAAATTATGTATGTAATTCAAATGGAGACATGATTTCATTCAATGATTCTTGAGGTCATTTTCGACTCTCAAAGTATATGTAGATACCTTCATAGAAGCAAGAAATATAATAATAATAACTTTATTTCCAAGAATAACATAAAGGAATATAAAGTCAAAAACGAAGACAGGAAAAAAACAACTTTGAAAATAACAAATACGTACGTCGAGTTCGATGCCACATTGTCATAGATTCATATGTTGCATCACTTGATACCGAGCTCGATACTATTCTGAATTATATATTACATTATCTGAAATTTAATTAATAACTTCTGAAATACAATTTTCCTTTTCTGAAATTGAATTTTCCATTTCCGAATTTCAATTCACTTTTCTGAATTACAACTTTGTTTTTTTGAATTACAACTTCCTAATCTGAATTTCAATTTAGTTTTTCTGAAATTGAATTGACTATTCTGAAATTTAATTCCTGTTTTATGAATTACATATTGCTATTCTGAAATACATGTTCCCTTTTCTGAAATTCAACTTTGAATTTCAGAATAACAACTGTGAGAGGTGCAGAAACAATTACTTTTTTTTTAATGTTAAAATAACATCTCTTATCGGAAAATCCTTTAAAATGACAAGCCATTCATTTGAGTCTGAAAATTCACAACTCTGCGGATCCAGATACATCGGTGTCTTATCTTAATGAGGTAAGTGATGTTATTTTGTGGCTAATTCGATGTGAAGCCCTTGAAACTTAATTTTTTTTTAGGAAAAAGCGACTTATATAATTCACAGTAACATCTAATTTACTAAAGAGTCCAGGATCTCTCTCAAAGGCTCAAGGGCTCTTTCAGCTCCCAAATTCGAAACGTCTAAATTGCACCTACCAATAGAAGTCCTATTCACAAATGCCGCACCATATAATTCATGAAAACCGCTAATGATGAGAAATAACACATTTTTCCATACTCCGAAATAACCCTTTTTTACGTATTAACGGCGCTACCCACTGAAATAATGTTCTGCGATGTACGAATTAACTGTTGATGCGGAATATTTTTTCAGGGCCGCATGTACACCGCAATCCCAGGTTATCACAATCATGAATAAATTGGAACGAATGGAAATTCAAATAATATCAAGCGGAGCATGAAACATAAATTTCGAATTAAAATGGCGTAATATTTCGTTGCGAACCATTCGAAATCCCAGGAATATTCGGTCAACCGTACAAAGCGAAAGCAAGGGTCACCATGTAGGACCCAAAGTACCCATCGTCGATGATTCAATTATTCGTTCATTTTCGTTATGGCTATCCGTAGGTTCGTACATGTTGTTTCGATTGAGTGGGCCGAATTGGGCTTCGTAGTATCGTAGTTAGTCATTTGTTGGTAGGAAAGTATCGGAAACTGCGTTGGAAACAGAGAGGAGGGAGGTTTGATGGTGTTTTTCATATACAGGTATTGATTTCACGAGGTATTGAATATATGGAAAACATACTATCAACAATGACAATAACTGGATCAATAGGTCCAAAAAATTGAATATAGAATGTCTGAACTGAAAAACTTGGATTCAAATAAACAACAGGTTGTTGTTTAATTATTTTATATAGCCTGAAATCACAAATGATTCATGGACATCTTCTTTAAACCTGATGTACGAGGATATATTGAAAAATTCTTAGCCTACTTTAGAGCCAAACAAAATTTCAATGTCAAAATATTTTTTTACTCTACATAGTCTCCTCTTAATTGAAAACATTTATTACAGCGAACCTGCTACGTCTCTAGACCCTTAAAAAAATGTTTCTTCATTCTCTGCAAACTAGTCCTCCACAGCTTTTATTACCTCCTCGTTGGAAGAAAATTTACGACCTTTTAAACTTTTTTTCAGTTGAGGAAATATATGATAGTCGGACGGTGAATAATTCTAGTAATTCTGACTATAAAAGACGAATTTTTTGAATGGCAACATGAGACTTGTTTACTGGGGCGTTGTCCTGTAAAGACAAAATACCTATGGATACCTTTCCGCGTCATTTCTCTTCAATATTTTCCCGTAGAGTGTTCAGTGATTTCGAATAGTATTCTCCAGTTATTGTTCCACCCTTATCCAAAAAATCAATCATGATTGCTCCATGGCAATCCCAAAAAACCGAAGCAAGAACTTTTTCAGCAGATTTTTAGACACGAAACTTCTTAGGTCTTGGAGAACCAGAGTGTCGCCATTCCATCGATTATTGCTTTGTTTCTGGATCATAGAAATGTACCGAAGTCTCATCCATAGTAACAATTCGGTTCAAGAAGTCTACATCGTTTTCAAATCGAGCACAGATCGAACGCGATGCTGTTACCCTTGCACGCTTTTGGTCAACATTCAAACATTTGGGGATCCATTTTGCAGAAATTTTTCTCATGTCCAAATTGACGTGAACTATATGATGAACGCATTCGTATGAAATCTTCAGTGCTTCAGATATCCGTTTTAGCCCAATTCGACGGTCTGATAAAATCATGTCATGAACTTCATCGATATTTTCGGGGACTGACTCAGAAACTGGCCTTCCCGATCGGTCATCATCTTCAATGGAAAATTTACCTCTTTTGAAGTTTACAGTCCAATTTTTCACGGTCGCATACGAAGGACATTGATCCCCAAGAGTATTAAGCATATCTTCGTAAATCTGCTTACCTCTTAACCCGTTTTAAATACAGGTACTTGATGATGGCTCGATACTCCAATTCTTCGATTTTACAATTTCCGTGGACATTTTTTTTTAATTCATTGCGTAACTTTGGTTTACTTTTTTGACGTCGAACTCTACACCGACATTTCTAATAAGTTACTGTTCGTGGAAATGGTATCGCAATATTTTGTTTATGCATGGAACTGTTCTAGGCTAACTAGATATCAATACATCGTCGTATTCATGACTGAATTCTTTTAACAATTGATCCTTGATAAAGGTACGATCCGTGACCGAAACGTCAGTGAATTTTGGTATAAATTAAGAATTGCCAATTAAATAAAAAACCTGAAGGGTCTTTTTAATACTCTTCAGAATTTTTTTTTCGTAAGCCATATTGACTTAACCACTTCAACAACTTCTTGTCTTAATAAATGTATCAATGGCTGTGAATCCTGATGTTAACTAATAAATGCTGATGAAGCTCCTTTTTTGATGAATAATTGGCCACCTCGATGGAAAACCACGTTTTGGACTCGCGAATTCTGAGATCCCTTCTTGCCTTCGGTTGTGGTTACCTTCCAGTTAAATTTCTTGAATAGGTTTCAACATTATCTTCTCGTAATTGGAAGCGAGAAACCCAGTACAGCATCAAGAAAAACAGCACCATACAGTTCAGTGCGGTAGGATGCTGGTTACCCTTGCTAAGTCCTACCCTACCGATGCAGGTCATCTAAGACTTGCTATCTTGCTTTTCAGAAGGATCCTTGTATGTTGAGCGGCAGTGAAAACTTGTTTTCTTTGTTTCGACCAGGCCAGGTATTTCAAGCTTGTCCAGCTGCCATTTAAGGTTGAAGGAATGAGAGCAGAAATGTTTGGATTGAACTTGACGTCTTTACACAATTTTTCAACTATTATGCAGAACTGCATTGAATCTGAAATAATGCCATCATGTGTGTACTCTTGGTTGAACACATTCTTCCTGGAGGCAATGACATTTCATCTCAGAGCCCTGAGGCTCTGAAGACATTATATAGGGAAACAACAAAAAAGTTAATACAATAGGAAACGACAAATGAGCAAAAACTCCCGTAGGAAGATCGTTTGCCGCAAAAAATTAATTTCTGGCAACCGCAGTCGGGAAAACAATTTCCATGACGCGGAACAAACGGCATCGATCCACTCACATTTCCTGGAAATGGATTTTCACACCGAGGGCGACAAGGGCAAAGAGCAGAACGACAGAATAAAGTGTGTGCCTCTCCACATGCAAAGTGGGTTAAAAAAGATGATTTTTTCCAATTTGGACATGTAGGGCACCACAAAGGGCGCAGCTGAAGCCATAAACACACGTACAACGCATCCTCAATTAGATGCGGGATAACGAGGAAAAAATAAAGGAGAGGCGAAAAGCTCAAAAGAGCGTCCGGTAATTTCCCTTCCGCTCCGGGCGCACACCGTGCTCGTGCTCGTTTTGTAGCCATGCATCATTCTGTGCCAGTGACGTATTTAGTCCCGGAAGAGCCCCGTATCAGATTTTGCCAGGGGGCCATTTCTACCCCACCGAACGGAGATCAGTAATAGCTGACTACCCTTTCTGTTTTCTTAGATTTTCCGCCTCGATGGCCGTTCCTATCCCTCAGAAGTTACGGTGTCCCGTCAGAGCTGTCTTCCTGTTACACCATATACAGCTGGCCCCCCACTTCCACAGTACCTGAGATGGCTTTCAGAAATTCACATTCTCGCTTCTGCAGCTTCTTCTTCAAAACACTTTTGCGTTGTCTCCCAATGGCAAGGCATTCTATAATGATTGGTAAACAAGAGTTTCTCATTCTGACCGGATCTGCACCTGTCAGTCAACATCTAGACAAAATAAAATTTCTTTGGCCATCAGAATTGAGCTGTCTTGTTTAAAACAGGTTGAATAGATAAATAGTTTAAACACATGCCAGACATCGAATGCCCTAGTCCAAGGATTCTCTCATTGGTTTCTAGAAACAAGAAATAAGAGCATTTTTGTGGCTAAATAAGACGTTTTTCGATACTGACACCTAATCAGGTGTTGATCTTTCCCTCTTTTACTGAGAGGAACTGAACACCCATATTTTCTAGCTTGTCTTTAAAATCACTATTTTTACGAGTTGTCAGTAGTCGGTCAGTTGTCAGTCAGTTGTCAGTCAGTCAGTTGTCAGTAGTGAATCAGATGTTAATCAATTTTCGTTCGTCAATTTGTAAGTAAATCGCTAGTAAACCATACATCACAACTGACCATTTTGTTTCCTTGCTAAACATTTTCGCATAGAAGGTACATTTCATAATTGTATGAATATTAGTTGTATAATTAGTTCGAAAATTTTTTGACAGTTCCAACAACAAATCCAATTTTATGATTTTGTATTATATGGAACCATTTCAGCCAATCATGTCAACATTACATCGAAAACTACATTCAATGCAATTTTCAATCCCAATGATAACACGATAGAGTCTTATAAAATTATATAATAGTTCCATGGCAACATCATTCCAAACAAATTTCAAAATGTCACGTTTTGGTAATGTTAAAAATATAAATGAGCTTCTCAAAGAAAACATTCCCAGAAATACTTCCAATAGCCACAAATATATTCGGGGAATATTTTTGGAATTTTGCTACGAACGGTCATACGAATTGAATGAACGCAGAAGCTCGGAAGAATTGGCGTTTATACCCAAAGATTGGGCTGTCAATATGAGAAAAAAAGACGAAACCGAATTCAAAGAAGCAACGGTAAAAACAATGTGGAATGTTTCCAGCAAACTCTTACCAGAAAAGTATTATAAGGACTACAACATTATGATTGACCCGTTTAATAATATAATATTTAAACCAGCCCGAGATGCCCGCGATGCAATCAGAAAAAAATTGCAAGCAGACCCAAGTAAACGTAAATCCAGTTCAGTTTCGTTAAATTTGTCTGAAGTTAACAGAATAATATTGCTATGGGATGAAAATACTCCTGAAGGTCTTATGCGTAAATTTTATCATATTGCTGAAGTAGAACTAGCGTGGCGAGGAGGAGAGGCTGTTGCTTGTTTGGTGAATTTTTTTCAAATCGAGAAGAATAACGATGATTCTCCAACAAATCACATTGAATACAATCCGGTATTCAGTAAAACGTGCCGAGTTGGTTCTAAAAGCTGTACAAGTAGTAAATGGTTGGTTTCCGATAGTGAGAGACAAAGCTGCCCTGTACGTCTTTTTCATAAACTAATATCGAAACGAGACGAAAATTAATACCTCACCACGACTATTCTTGAAACCAAATCGATATTGGAAAAATGAAACTGACAAATGGTACGATAATGTACCTGTTGGAAGGAATACCATAAATAAATGGACTAAATATGCTGC
Source organism: Adalia decempunctata (assembly GCA_951802165.1). Lineage (NCBI taxonomy): Eukaryota > Metazoa > Arthropoda > Insecta > Coleoptera > Coccinellidae > Adalia > Adalia decempunctata. Next base: position 20,858,018 of record OX637696.1, on the reverse strand, counting down.
CGAAGCAATTGGCTTGAATGTCAAAGACAAAAAGATAACGAATCATTCAAATAGATCAACAGCTGTCAATTAGCAAAAAGTGGTGTAGAGGAACAACAATTGCTGAAGATTACTGGTCATAGCAATCAAAATTCTATCAAACCATACCTTAACCTCGATCAAGAACACCACAACAAGATAATAAATATTATGCGTGGAAATAGATCTTCTATACAAGAGAACAGCAACGAATCTAATGTTGAGTTGAATTTTACGAATTGCACTTTCACTAATTGTACTTTCAATAAATGAATAAATGTTTTGCTGTGTTGAGTTATACATTTTTTCTGTCAAAAAATTTTCTGCCGAATATTCCTCGGACATTGATAAATGCCTTCGGCTTCGGGCTGTTACCAATGAACGAGCTTTCGATGGTCATAAAATTATCTCGTCTATTATCAAGGTCCTAGGGATATTTCTACTGAGAATGTTATCTCACTTGAGGTAACAAGAAAATACAGTGCTCCATTTGATGAGAGTGCATTCAATTTTCGGCACTTCATCATCCTCTTCATAGTTATCGGGGAACGTATAACAACATATCGCAGTGATCATCAAAATTACCATAAGGTGGTTACAGTTAAGTATCCCCCCTCACAACGGTTATGCTGTCACAATTGTCTTAATCATCGAGATTAACGAGAATCATCAGCATCCCTTAAAGTAGAAGCAGCCAAGAAGACAATTATCCTGGTGAAACAATCAGGGTACAAAAATAAAATCTCAGTAAACTAATCAAGGTACAAAACACCCATTCTATTATGTGCTTCCTGAAGAGGCAGTGCTTGTCCTGGAATATTGTTTCAGAGCTCTACTCTATCAGTTTCCATTGTCTTCAGAAAATATTTCTTGTAAGTGCATTTCCTCATGCCACAGAAAGACCCAGGATCAAAGAAAGGCATTTATGCTTCATTTCTTCCTCGATGTTAAGCATTTGGTATCAGGTCCACCGCTTGTGCACCATAAAATGGTATTTCTTTCGAATGTTTGGATGGTAGTGTCTTCCAACTTAGCATCGTAGTGAAGCTTTTATTGATGCTGATTTTCTTGATCTTTTCGTCTTTGGGAGCAGTTGCTGATAAGATGTACTTGGTGAGAAAGGATCAAGCTCCCTGATTTTGTTTTATCTAGTTACCTGTACCTCATGGCTTAATCTGTATATCATTAAATGGGGAGGTGTAAGATCTTTGATGATCTCGTGATGGCACGTTCTCATGCTGATGCACACAGAGGTTAGTCTTTGTATCTCCTTGAAGGTATTCCAAGGGCTGCTCTAACTTGCTTTGGTAGTCAAACTGGTAATTCATCATTAGGTAATTTTGTCGATGGTTTTTTTCTACTTGCTGTCACTGCACTTTGACTAAAACAAAACATCATGGAAAGACCTTGAAACAGCGAAGACAAATTGTGGCACAGGCTCTGGAACAGCCCAATGAGGATCCTTATTTCTTATACAGATTGTGTTAGTTATGGTTGCAGATACGTCCCTGTCCTGTGCGTATAATGGAGGCACAACGCGATTTGCGTCCTGAATCTAAATCCGGCGTTCGCTGTTTGGTCCAGTGTAGGCTTTCAGGGGTGATTTCATGGGGAACGGGGCTTATGTTTGGCACTTGATTTCATTATTACGCTGATCTGATGGCGGAAGATTCAGAGGAATGCTACACGTGAAGGGTCTTTGTGAGAGTGAAGTGGAATGAAATACACGTTTGAGGACTGAAAATTGTATTGTTGAATGATTCGCTTGGAATCCAGGGTCGCACATTATACGTGGTGACCTACATGGAACAATTCAGGCGGATGTTTCCATGAGTATGAGTTTTTTGAATTCTTTAGTGTATAATCATCGCTCTAAGCATGATGGGAACCCCTTGAAGAATCTTAAATGGGAACACAACACTTTTTATTTCATATCAAATAGCCAATGATGACGATTACGGTTTATGAATACAATATGAGTTGAAAAACAAGCTGTGAACAGTATTTTGACTGTATTTTGTTTTCTAGTTCACGACATTTTTATATTCATCATTTAATTTCTTGAATTAGAAGTAGGCTCTATCTATACTTCTATACTAATATTAGAAAGAGGAAAGATTTGTATTTTTGTGTGTTTGATACGAATAGGCTCAAAAACTACTGAACCGATTTCAGAAATTCTTTCACCCTTAGAAAGCTACATTATCCCTGAGTGACATAGGCTATACTTTCCACCCGAAAAAAATTAGGATACCTACTATAACTTCAATAATAACAAAAAAATCAGCCATAATCAGCTATTTTCACGTGCGCTGCAAAAACCGTAAGGCTACGTCCGCATAGGCAGGAGGCTTGCTTAGCTCCTAGAGGTTTGCTTAGCGCCTAGAGGCTTGCTGAGCGCCTAGAGCCTTGCTTAGCATTCATTCTGATACAATACAGTCCTCATTATGAAACAAAGAAAAATCTTTCTTTAGTTTATTCTTCATAATATTACAAAACTGTAATGTAAGATCAACTGCAACCTTCATTGTGCATACTTGTGTACATTATATAACGCTCGTTTCACCAAGCTACTCGCTTGGTGACTCGCCGGGTGACTCGCCAGGCGACTCGCTAGGCTCTAGGAGCTAAGCAAGCCTCCTGCCTATGCGGACGTAGCCTAAGACTTACGTGGATACAAAAAAAGTCCGCGATAACATATATCTATCCCTCAAGATTGACTATGCACTATTTGGCATTGTGTTTTTATGAATTGGTTATTGATCCTCATCCAACCTAGTAGGTTATTTATCCCCAGTATTTAATTTAGAACGAAATTGCCCTTCACATCATACAATCACAACGAGTACATCAAAAGATATGGCAGGTTGAAGTGTTTAAGATGAAACCGCCGCGTGAAACAAAAAAATCATTCTGAAAATGAGTACAGCTTTCCTGAAAACTAGACAGCTCAAAATTGTAGAATAATCATCAACTGATCTAACAGAAAAAGAATTAATAGGTGCTTGATAGTTTGGTTTATTGATTATTATTTATGATTATTTATTGTGAATCTCATGACAGTTCCAAATATTGCATACATTATATGTAGAGTACCAAAAATAATATAGAATACAAGTAAAAACTGCAATATTTACAATTTTGTATCAGAAAGAAATCAAACACATCAATGATGTATTTGTTGTTCATTCTTGGTTAAACAATCGTCTACACGATGTCATGAATGACTTTTCAGCCGTGATATCACAAGAGATTGAATTTCCGTGATAAGTCTATCGATTTATTTTCAAACGAAAATGAGTTTCTTGGGAACATCCGTCCATAGGACGAGTGGTGTTTCCTCAAAGCAACTCATTTGAGTTTGGAAATAAAAGATAGACTTATGAGGTAAATTCAATCTCGTGAGATATTTTTTAAGACTATTTCACGAACAAAATAAAAAAAACTTCATATTCGAAAAAAGCAGAGAAAAACTTACGTTGACGTCTAAAATTTATATTTATCAGTTGTCAAACCATTCGTATCCATAGTTCAATCACAGATTATTCTGTAGTTCAATCGTTGAAAATACCGAAGTTGTCAGACCAATAATAATTCAGAGACAGTTGGTATTATCGCGATAATACGAGCTGTTTTTGGACTGTGATTGGTCAGTTTTTGAAATGAGTGAAATAGTCTGTGAGCTAAAACAATTAACGAGGGGTATATGGAGGATTGTTTGATCACATTATCACAAGATCAAATTGCAATGACAATAGATGACTTGAACAATGTTCACAATGAACTAAAATCAATTTCAAAGCCTGAAATACATAATCAAATAAACTTTTCGAATCTCACTTTCATTAGAGAAAATTGTAGAATAAAATCCAAAATAATCAGAAGAACAATCAATCCAGACAGTAAACTTTGTCATAATTCCATACATAGCAACAAACAGAAATGAGCAACAGTCAGTAAGTACAAAAAACGAGCAGTCGGAGTTACTACACAAACTTAAAGAGCAAATCAAGTGACATCCTCACTAATGAAAAATAAAATTGTCCATTAAGATTGATAAAAAATAAATATATCAGTAGAACAATTGTTATCATTATTTTTGCATGATCTGAGACAGTTGAAAATTTTAGGTTCAAATTTAAATAACATAATATCATACAAGTCCAACAACTTTTTTCAAGGCTAAAATTAGCACGAATAACAAGAAAACAAAAATAACCTGTTATTTATGAAATACCTCGCAGAGATTTCAAAAAGACGAACTGAACAAAAAGTACCCTCTAAAACACATAATAAATAATACACACACAAGAAACAGAAATATTAGTAAGAGGAAAAATTAAAAACCCGAGAATCCTTGAAAATAATCCACATCAATAGACGATACAAATAAAAATTCAGTCAAGGAAAGAACAGACATAAAAGGAATCAGCAAGATTTATTCAACACTCATAGAGAAAACGAAAAGAAATACAAATTAGAGAAAGAGAAGAAACGCAGATTTAGTTAGACATTTCTTAACATAAGGTGAGGCACAAGTAGGCTGCAACAAAGAATGAACAACAAATAGTCAAGGAGGTAATTGACCTGTATCTGATCCTAAATTGCTTACAATATAGTTTAAACTTGTAATATACTGTATTTTATTCTTGTTTTCAAACATCAACTCGAAAAGTATGCAATACTCGTCACTGTGATGAGATTCATTATATTAAAATTCAATTAATAATCATTTCCCAATTATAAAATACTTCTCAAATCCGATTGAAAAGTTGAATGGGATGACTAAAACAAATAAATAATAATATATTTATTGAAAACAACATCTCCGTCTTTCAAAATTAGATAGAGATGAAATGTGATAAATCAATATTGAATGTGTCACTGAAAACAAAATGGAAAGGTCGGAAGCTTTTGGGCGCCCGTTTATTCACTTTGTACAATAGATCCACCTTGTAGGTAGATTCGCAAGAAAGGAAAGAAAAAATGAAAGGTGTCGAAAAAATTTACATCAGCTGCAAAAGAAATCATCTATGATGCCAGATCTTTCGCTATAGGTAATTTATTTTTTCGATAATGCTCGAATTTTATGGTTATAGTTACGCTATCTGGACAAAACTTTGCGTTTAGCTCGAATGCATAGGAAACATTTCGCTGTTAATTTGCAGTGAAAGACAACCGCAATACTGATGAATAATTCGGTGATCACCATTTCACATTAACAAATTTCGCTTCCGACCTGACCCATTGATCGTTCCGATCACTCCACACGTCAGTTACGATCGGTCCCATCGCTAGAATCGAAAAATGTTGTCAATTAACAAGCAACGGGCAACATAATTCACCGTTACACCCGTTACGCCCGTAATCGAAGCTAACAGAACGAGGCGCAACAATTTTTTTTCGGCCTGCAGGGAACTGCTAATGTATATTCGCCATCGTTCGCTCGAGACCTGAATTGATGTCGGTTCGGTTCCACCTCGCACTCGAAATCGACACCCGCGTGATCAAAAGACTCTCATTTGAACAGAATCGCATAGGGGTGTCCATTGGGAAAGCACGTCGATATTTTTTCGAGAGTTGTTTCGTTAAAGTCACCAAAACCTCACGAATCTAAACCGGTTTGTTAGATCAGCTTACGACTTTGTATTCGAGAGTATAACGTTTTCCTCCATGAAACTCAGTTCTTTGATTCTTCGAACTATACTGCTCCACAAGAGTTAGGGATATCGTATTCAATCGTTTTTAGAAGTAAGTAATCTTCGAGAAAATCGCTGTGAAATCATTTAAAACTCAATAACAACTTGAATCGATCCAATGAAAATCAGTATGAAACATTTCGTCAATCTGGTCGCCTTTTTTCTGAAGTTTGGTTCTTTGAATATGCTTCATGAATGTTCTTATTTTGAAATGAAGTCAGTTTATCAACGGCTTCGATTTGAAACGAGTATTCTGAAAATGCCAATACGTAAATTAACAAACGCTGAGGCTAATAGGGCTATCGGAATGCTACAGGGTGGCCTAACTCAGGTTGTTGTAGCGGAAAGACTCCAAGTCAGCCAAAGTGTGATATCTCGAATTTGGAATAGGTTCAGGGAGTCAGGTTTGGTGGGCGACGAAAAACAACACCCGCTCAGGATCGTTTCATCACCGTTTCGGCGAGAAGAAACCCTACATCTACGTGTAGAATGCAACGGAATACTCTTCAAAATGCAGATGGGGTCCAAGTTTCCATCGAAACCATCAGACGACGTTTGAGAGAGGTGAATCTAGGTTCTAGACGTCCATTTAGAGGAGTTCCATCAACACGTGACCATAAGCGTCAAAGACTGGAATGGGCGAAGCAACATATCGATTGGAACGATAAATGGTGTAGTGTCCTTTTCACTGATGAATCCAGATATGGACGATTTTCAGATTCTCGAAGAAAAAGGGTATGGACAATCCCACGCATACCCCGTAATCGTCGCTATGTCCAAGAAGTCCATCTGTTCCGAAGGGGTAGTGTTATGGTATGGGCCATGATATGTTTCAACGGTCGCACAGATCTACACGTTTGTCCTGGGAATATGACCGCCTTACACTATAGGTAGCATGTCATTGACAATGTTGTGCCAAATTTCCACGCAGGTATTGGTGTAACTTTTCAATTTATAGACGATAACGTTAGACCGCACCGTGCAGCCATAGTTGAGAAAGCGCGCGAGGAGCTTGATATTCCACATTTACCAATACCTCCGCACTCACCAGATTTGAATTGCATAGAACATGCATGGGATATGCTCCAAAGAAGATTAGATAATCATCAATGTACCCCAGAATCCTTAAATGATCTGGGAGAGCTTCTGCCCCGTTTATGGAACCGAATTCCTCAAGAAATGTTCAACAACTTCGTGTGTAGTATGCAAAGATGTCAAGCTGTTATTGATGCCCGTGGAGGCCATAAATTGTATTGATTGTCTTAAAATGCTTGAATTCTCTGGGAATAGAATTTCGTTATTTTATTTGCTTTTTCTTAACCACCCTGTATACGCTGTGAACCTACAGGTTAAAATTAATTTGAAACTTGAAATCTTATTAATATGAATTTTCATCACAAAAATCTTATTTCAACTAAATTTTTTTTTGCAATTTAAGTCAATATCCCTAACTCATGGGGAGCAGCTTATTTCTATCACTGTGCTGCAGGAAATACTGAAATGATGGATGTACGTTATGATTGTAAGTCGGGTAAGTAACGTATGTCCCGTAAGTGACAAAAAAATAAACATTTGTTTATTGTATTGTGGTACACATCAATAAACGTTTTAGAAGCAATAAAACTATAAATTCAAATTAAATGAAGAGGTTCTTCATCTTCCACAGAGCGCAACTTTCTGCGAACACCAAGCATCAGGTTTTGGACGGTATTTGGACCGATTTCTCCTTGCTTGGGCAATAATTCAGGATCTTCCACTTTTTGCGAGGATTCATCCAAGGAAAACCTTGCTCACATTCAGCGATTTTTCGATAAATAGTTCTACAGGATATATTCTGATTTTCAGAAAAACGGAATATCTCGGCTTTATCGACTGGTTCAACTAAAATAAAAATACTTTTCCGAATTTCTTGTTTGTAAGCCATATCGACTGACCACCTCAACAACTGAAATGTTGAAGTGAAGTCAAGATTACGAACAAACTTTCATTTCAACAGCAACATACTGCCTTAGTCTCATCACCACTATATTTGTCTATGAAATTCGTGCCCAACCTTATGGGACATACGTTGGGAGGAAAATGCTTGACAAAGTTCAGAGGCTTGCCTACGTGTGCATCATGCGAGCTATGAGGACATGCCCAACTAGGGCATTTGAGATCATTACAGATCCCACTCCTCTACAGCTAGTGATTGATGGGGTAGCCATCCTTTGGGCAAAAGACTTGCAGGAGTAAGAAACTAGTTTCATTCCCAGATAATAAATTTCATTAGATCTCTGGAACTGGAAGCTATAAAGTGGTGAGAACAGTTCTGTTAGGAGGCACAATAGACCTTAAGGTCGCAGTGAACTGTTTTTTTCAGCCTCCAGACTCAACTAAAAACATTTAAAAAACTTAGACAACTCGCCTAAAAAAACATCGTCACCAAATTATCAACGGTATCGACACATTCATGTACACATCCCTGTTCTCATTTAACCAGATTTGTCCGATTATTTCGCTCGGGTGTTTCGGAAGTGAACACTCATCCAGACGCGATTCTGTGCCTCTCAAGACTCGTAAATTTTTGCCGAGAGCTGAGGTGCGAGCATTGGTATCGAATTTACCGAATCCAAACCGCTCGAAGGGGATGTGAAATATTAAATAACATTTCGAATATGCGTATAACGATGAATAAGCGATGATATAGAATCGATATGAGGTTACTTTTCAATATATTCGAATATTAAGGCAGCGGAATTTGATCTAGAATCAGAGAATGTTATGCGTCGAATACATTTTTATCTTGGACTAGCAGAAGCTTCCACAGTCTTGGGTGCTTGTTGGCTGAGTGGCTGAGTTTTCTCAGATTTGCATCCAAAGGGTGTATGAAAATTAAACTCACTCCAGATTGAGTTTAACCTACTCCAGAACTGTGGGAGCCGATAACATTCCGTGCAGTAATTTCTGCTTGATGCTCCAGCGAGTTTAACAAAATCCAAAAAATGGTGGTTTTACCTTCAACTACTCACACAAGAACCCCTCACAATAGTAATCTCTCGTATGCAGATATTGGACCTATTATATCTGGAAGTCATTGTGCATTCGCCATTTTGTTTCTGCAGATGAAAAATCACCTTTCACATCTAGGGATGACGGCATGAAAACTCATCTTCCGAAGGAAGTTATAAGGAATGAACTTTCAATGAAAAACGACCTACACGAATGAAGAAAACTACACAAATTAAGAAAAAAATTCAATACAAAACTTGATGTTGAATTGATAAAAACACAATCGAAATTCTTGTCATGAAAACCCAGTACTCCGAACGTCAACAGTATCGCCAAGTGTTATGTATCAACAATATTTCACTTTAAACCTTTTTTCTATGATAGTTATAAAACCGCAGTGTTGGTTCGACAAATATAAATGCTCAATATAGCAACATTTTTTGAATGACGCAAAATGGTGAAGGAGCCAGTCCAATGATTTCCAAAATAGGTACAGGTAGGTGATAATGAATGGGTCACCCATTATGGGTGTATCAAACGTCAACTGTAGATTTTGCTTGGAGAAATAACATTTGCCTCTTTCCATTTTTTTCTTCAAGTCCTTGTTTTCGAGATGAAGGGTGTCCAAAATTTATGTTATATTATCAGCTTTTTGCTAATATCTAAGGAACTGTTTGAATTACAGAATTCAGTTTTTTTACACACACTGTCACGAATAATAGCTTCTTTCTTGTACTTAACTCAGTTTCATTTGACGTGCCAGTGGCGGAGATACTAAATTTGCACAAAGGTTTTACCCCCCAACTTTTATAACACTGGACAAAGGACTTTCCTTATGGAAAATAGCGTTCCGTCAAATGTTCTAATATTTTGGTATAATGTAGTACTCGGCCTAACTGATCAAAAATGTCCCTGGACCCAACTCAATTCTATGACTAGTTTTCGAGATACAGGGCGTTGAAGTTGAGAATTACAAACTTTTAATACGCGAGTATCTCGAAACAGAATCGAATGAACTTCAATTTTTCTCAAGAAACATTTCATTCCATCCCCAATGAGCACCCATATATAGGAATATGACCGAAAATCGTTACGAATACAGGGTTATCCATAATTGAATGCATGTCCGGTTTTGAAAGTATGAAATATGTCAGTTCCAGAGCGAGAACGTTCGCAAAATGAACTATTCCACTAGATATGTTGTTGCTACTCGAAAAAACCTGAAATACCCAGAATTCATACTGGGTCATCCATCATTATAGAAACCATTCACAATGAAGGTTAAGTGGCCACCCTGTATTTTTGGATGGATTTAGGGTGTTCGTTTGATTTTTTCAGAACATATCATGATGAACTTCAAAGAATACAGGGTGATTCAGCCATGAAATAAACTGTGAACCTCACAAAAAAACCCAAACCCCACCTTTTTTTATCAACCTCTATTTCAAGAAAAACTCCGTTGAGGTGGGAGTATTCTTTCACCACTATACTTGATATAAAAACATCAATACGGCTGAGAGTTTTTATCCACTTCCTATGACCATTTTTTTTATGTAATATGAAAATTATTCATTTATGTTATTCTATTATCATTCCAGCATAAAGAAAAATCTGGTAGTGGGAAGTGGATAAAAACTCTGAGCCATATTGATATTTTTATATCAAGTACAGTGGTGAAAGAAAACTCCCACCTCAACGGAGTTAATCTTGAAATAGAGGGTGATGAAAAAAGGTGGTTTTAGGGTATTTTCATGAGTTTATTTCATGACTGAATCACCCTGTATTACTTGAAGTCTATCATGATATGACCTGAAAAAATCAAACAAACACCTTAAATCATCCCAAAAATACAGGGTGTCCACTTAAACTTCATTGTGAATAGTTTCTATAATAATGATATAGAATCAGCAGTATGAATTCTAGGTATTTCAGGTTTTTTCGATGTAACAACAACATATCTAGTGAAATAGCTCATTTTGCGAATGTTCTCGCTCTGGAACTGACATATTTTATACTTTCAAAACCGGGCATGCATTCAATTATGGATAACCCTGTATTCGTAACGATTTTCGGTCATATTCCTCTATATGGTTGCTCCCTGGGGACGGAATGAAATGTTTCTCGAGAAAAATTGAAGTTCATTCGATTCTGTTTCGAGATACTCGCGTAGTAAAAGTGGGTAATTGTCATCATCAACGCCCTGTATCTCGAAAACTAGTCATAGGATTGAGTTGGGGCCATAGACACTTTTGATGAGTAGGTCGAGTACTACCGTATACCAAATTATTAGAACATTTGACGGAACGCCATTTTCCATAAGGAAAGTGCTGGGTCCTTTGCATTTTCACAGCAAACTCTGATGCGCCAAAATTTACGTAGAAAAGGTATTCATGGTTCATTACTCTAAAATGAACCGTTTTTGGGAAAACTGGCATGTTATGATCAAAAACAATCTGCCAACACACCTATTCTTCACACTCTGTATCCACATTTTATTTTATTTATGAGAAATCTACAGTTCAGCGTCGATACACTTATTTAGGAATCTTAATGTGAAAGGATTTATTAGAAAAAACTTAGCACATATTACCATGCACCTCTTTTGCATGCTTGATACTTTGACTTAGATCGATATCATTTTGCCCAAATATCTGTAACAGTAGACAAATCCCATCGAGGTGAAATTTGGCTATGAGCTCTGAAATAAAGATTCAATTTTTATAATTATATAGAACATTCTAGACCTCATAACTTTACATTTTCGGAGAGTTGGATTTTCAATCAAAATAAGTCCCCCTCCAGGTGAAGACCAGCGAAACCATCATCAATTCAAATCAACTATATTTCCCTGAACTCGATAAAACTCCAAATAAAAAGATCTTCCAAGTTTCAACTCCGAAAAGCTTCGGAATCTATATTTATGCCCTTTCTCGATCAGAACTCTGCCTTTTTGCGGGGTTTCAGTATCGAATTGGTAATATCTCGTGTGAAGAACGGTTTCCTTTGACACGCAAACCGAATATAACTACAAAAACGTAGCGTGTTATTCTGAAACGTCCTCTCATTCTCAGACTGACCCGCCTACTATTGCAATGTCAAAGGTCTGATTGATTCGCCAACACCTCACCTTCTCGACGGCTTTTGTTCCTTTTGTCCAAGTAGGTTTCCATTAGAAGATATATTGTGATTTTTAAAAGTGTCGAGTCACAAAAGGACCCCCCTTTCCTGGATCTTTTCGATTTCCGAGTCGATTTCCAGATTGAAATCCTAACTTGACAGTTTTGAAAGAAATTCAAGTCCCAAGGATCAAATACCATAAACCTTCTTATTTCAAAAACAACAAGGAAGAATTTAAACAGCGATTAATGGTACGTAGATCATATCATGAGAATTGGCACATATATCAGTTCATGCGAAGGAAGCTTATAAAGGGAGAGTCTTTGACTTGTACATATATTTTTACTGTGAAAAAATTGAAAAAACATTGGGCCAAATACGTGCCTGATACGATTCTCTGCAAGGACCTCAAAGTTCATATTTCTCGATTGGAATTGAGTTAATACATTCGAGAAATACTTAAGTACTAACCTTATTCGAATGAGAATGTTAAAAACACGATATTCCTTGAAAACACTCAATTAGATCTGCACGATTATTTCTCCAATTGAAACGCCATATGATTTTTTTATAAACACTAATAACATGTTCATATTTCCCGAACATAAAATTGTTTTTCCACTCCATTTATGAATAATCATTCTAACTCAAGGATTCTAGGTTGAGGACCTAACCTAACCCATCTTCTATGAATATTTCATAGATCTTTTGAGAAGACAATACCAGATTATTGATTTTCTATTTAAAAAATGGTATCTATGAATCGACCCATCTCAAACCTTATATTGTTGTTCTCTGTCTCATAGGTGACGGTCTGTGAACGACACAGGCGCATAGCGACAACCGTCGCGTTCCGTAAATGGCGTAAATATGGAGGAAATCATTTCTAGAGCAATGCTTATATATGTATAAGGAGAAAGTGATTATTTTAGGTATTTTTCTCCGATCTCGTGATGATTATAAGAAGACTTTCAGTGAATGAATGAAATATCAATCGTGAACTCTCGAGTTTATAACATTCTAAGATGATATTTTTCAGATAAAAACATCGCTACAGATTATTTAGTCTAAGTATCATTTCATCTTTCATAAATTTCAATTTAATACGTGGTTTGTATAGACATCCATCTTTCATATATCTGAATTTTGCCTTTCATTGAAATTTATTTTTAATATGGACTGGTCACAATGAATTTTTAATAGAAACTGTGCTTATAAAATGTATAATTTCATGATCATTGGTGTTCAATTTTATCTCTCACATTTATGGGAATACATTATCACATATCTCAACATCGAACGTTTTTAAGTCGTTTAGATTTTAGCCTCGAAAAAGTTGCCTAACATTCTGACAACATTGTTAACTTGTTTAGAGACCAGAGAAGTAATAATATTCGAAGATATTCAATCCAGGCAAGCATCCAGATTTTTTTTGGAATTCGTGATTTTTTCCTCGAATTTTATCTTATACAATAAGGAATAACTCGAAAACGAAGCGTTTTATTGAAAAAAACATAAGAATATTTTTATTTTGCAAAATAATTGATTCTTTTGAAAATATGAACCGTTTATCTTTGTACAGCGGTTTTATGGTATTTTTGCGTGGATTTATGAGTCGGCTATGCTGTAACATTTATACCAGGAAAAATATTGAATGAGTTTTTATTGAGAAATATGCATCATGAATGAGGTGAACACTCAACCAAAATTAAGTTCATTTGAAATTTCGAAAATACGAACAGAAAAGTGTTATTTTCATGGATTTTCGAGAACCTCTATCTTTAAAACGATACTGAATTTTGAAAAATGGTATAGCAAAAAAGTATATCGCTTGATGAGAGGAATCTGTATCCTGCGGAAATAAATAGCAATTACCCAGCATGCGATAGAAGCAAGATATTGCTAAAAACAGCGCATCCCGAAAGAGCCAGCCTCATATCAGAGATTAGATATTCGATTAAAATTAATGGAAATGATAACTGCGGCATTGGAAATCGAAGTAGACTATGTGCCATGCGGGAAGGCTGAAAACGTTTCAATTTCCAAAATCCATTACAATCGTAAACGGTCTTCGTCAGCGAAAATGATTTGTTTAATAATTCAAATTCCCATTTCGACCATTATATCGAAATCAGTCATCGCTGAGCTAGACGCAGAAGGCCAATGGGGAAAATGCAAAAATTCAATTATCGCCGCAAAACGCAATATAGCGTTTCGACTATCTATGTCATATACAGGGTCATTCTTTCTTGAGCTCAGCAAGAATTATGAGGGGAACTGCTGAAAATACAATAGCAAAACAATAAAAACTAATTCCACAGCTTTCCACAAAACTATATCATTCAGAGTTTTCATCAAAAGCCTCACTCAAATTATGGTTGTACTCCTGAAAACCTATAGATATTGTGCTATCGGACATGCGCAAAAAATCGACCATAAAGATAATGCCGACTCTGATTTAGATGAATTCTCGAAAGCTGTAGACCACAGAGTAAGTAGGCCACTGAATTTTCAGTCATCTTCATCGTTGCAAAAGAAGTTCAGTAAAAGTATCAATTTTGTTCTATTGCATGAACAATATCATGATAAAATCTGAACAAGAACTATTTGTGTAAATTAGATTGATACAGCCACATTCTTTTTATACATAGTGGATGAAGCAACAGTCGGAAGTCAAAACCACCGTATATTTGTTACCCCATTGTCAATTTCGTCGATCATGTTCGAGCAGGTACGTATAATGTTCTCGTTCCGAACAAGGATTACGCAGGCACTAGGGATGTCCGACAGCCATAATTCAACAAAGGTGAATTTCATCGCCCGATTCGGAAATTTAATTAAACGATGAAAATGCTCAGAGGCTCTTCCAGGGCCCGATAGCTTATATTTGACGTGGATAAAGCACCTCACATTATTATTATTGACCAAAGGACATCCTGCTCTGGATATATGGGGGAACAGGTCTAGGCAAAACAAGCAAATGTAATTCAACATTGCCAGGAAGGAGGATATTGTCAGGATAAAGGATTGAACATGTGTACGTTGATATTGTAGGACTATTTCGAATTCATCTAGAACGAGGGTTTTTTTGTAATGAATTAAAAAGAATACACAAAATATGAGTGTATTGTTTGTTATTGGGTGGTCAAAAATAAGGACTGAACGAGAATAAATTCGCTATCACAAAAACACTTATATCTTTTGAACCACTGAACCGATTTCGAAAATCAAACTCATTTTCGAATCATCTTCTAATTCTAATAGAAACTGATTTTACAGTAAAAAAACCAAAACTATTTTTCACAAAATTCATGAATTTTTTCTGGAATTCTTTCCATCATGCTTCCCATAGTGTTCTCAGTCACTTTCTGGGATGCTGTCTCCCACTTTTGCTTGAATTCCGCTAATGTTTTCGTTGATTTCTTAGTCTTCTTCAATTTTCTTTTTACCAGGGCCCAATATCTTTCGATTGGCCTGAGTTCTGAGCAATTTGGTGGATTGGCCTCTTTGGGGATAAAAACCACCTCATTAGCTTCGTCCATTCCTTGGTGGCCTTGCTGTAGTGGCATGAAGCTAAATCTAGCCAAAAGATTGTTGACACATAGTGCTCACGTAAAAAAGGTAAAAGTCGCTTCTTCAAGCATTCCTCGATGTATATCTTCGAGTCAACAGAGCCTTGGCCAACGAAAAATTTGCTCCTTTTCCCACAAGTGCAAATTGCTTGCCAAACCAGGATTTTTTTAGGAAACTTTGCTTGTTTATTCACGCGAAATTGTTCGTCAACATTTCCACGAGAATCTCCAGTATAAAATTCCTGACCAGGAAGTTGCGAGAAATCAGCCAAGACATAGGATTCGTGGTTCATCACGCAACAGGAACCATTTTTCAAGAAATCTTTTTTTAAATTTCTTTGCTCTTGATTTAGCTCCTTGATTCTTCACAGCGTTCCTGTCTGGCACTTTATGCACTTTGTATGTTCTAAGCCCACAACTCGACTCGATTTTCTGAACGGTTGACCACGAACAACCCACTATTTGGGCCACTTTCCGTCCTGAAAGGTTAGGATTCTTCTGAAAAAGGCTGATGGCTCTCTTCACTTTTTTTGGGCTATGAAACCCCTTTTTCCTCCCGGTTCCTTCCTTGCGGTTAATTGTAAGATCTTCGTTGAAGCGTTCAACAACTCTTGATACCGTTTCCGGACGAACGCGAGCCTCTTTTGCGATTCTTTTGAAGCTCCATTTTTGATTATTTTAAAAAAGTTTCACTATAGATTCTCGTGTGTTCACTTCTCTTGACATTTTGCGACAGAGAATTGAAATATTTATGAAGTAAATGTTCCACATGTTTCTGACGTTCATAACAAAGCTAACTATGATCAAATTTTGATTTTATCTGAATTGGTTCAAGAGATATAGGCGTTTTTGTGATAGCGAATTTATTCTCGTTCAGTCCTTAGTATATGATCGATTGCGGATGTTCCTCTTTTTAAATTGCGATTCGTTTATGTTCTTCATTTTTTTCAGTAATTATTTCCCAGAAATTCATTCAGAAAATCATTGTTCGAATCGCCCACATATTTGGTTGACATTGACTCCCTTTTCACTGTCTGAAAGCGCCACCGGCAATAACGAAGAAGTTTAACAAGGCATCACAACCTTGCAACCTATTGTAAATGGCGCCCGAGCAGGTGGTTGCGCAATAAAGGGATCTCCGCAAGACCCAATAAAAATATTGTGTCAGAATTTCTTTTGAAACCAGAACAAAGAGTAATTATCGTGATTGAAAATGCCCCAACCTTCGTTAAAGTATTTTCGTTCTCTGGAGATTCCGCGGAGAAATTATAAGGAAGGGGAGTAGACTCTCGACCTTGGCCATCTTCTTCGACGAAATCGAATTCAATTAATGCTTAATGAACCAATAATTGAAACTCCACGAACGCGCTCTGCGTGAGGGGAAGTCGGAAAGAATTCAAGCAATTTTGCATAATGAGGGTGATTCCGGTCTCTTTAATGATGCAAAATCGACTTACCTCCTGATTCCCTATTTTAAGTTGACCTTCCTTGCAAATAATGAGGATGCGAATATTTTTTTACGTTAGGGAAGGAAACGACGAATTTATAATGCGACAATTCATTCGACACTGGAGTAATAAAAGACTGATTCCTCAAAGGGTTGTATCGTGATTATGATTCGATGCTCTAAGACTCTTTCGCTGTCCTAATCAGACAAAATAACATCTAATTCAAACTTGGTTACCAAAATGAACCAAAGAGGTGAGTTTCATCTTCTATATATATAAAGGAAAGATGTTGGTTACACCATTTATAACTCGAGATCGGATGGACTGTTTGTTATGAAACTTCATTTATGGATTCGTCTACGGTCTGGTTACTATAGAATACAATAAAACTTTGAAGAATCGATGAAAATTTTACTTAAACAGGAAATGCTTTTCCTTCTTTTGAGTGAAGCCACTAGGTGTCACTACAGTTACAGTTACGTTACAGCTTATTCGTAGGTACTTTATTCGATATTCTCTCCGTTAGATGGCTATGTAAACAATAAGTGTGTAATTTGAGTTGACTTCAACTATGCGCTGCTGACCAAATCCAAAATGCCTTAACGTAGGAGCACACATCTCTAAATTGATTAGATTTCGTTAAGATATGAAAGAAGTTTCGTTTTTACAACTTCAGGTGGCGCTATTCACACAGTTAGACTGATTATTATTAGTTATTTTTACAGTTTTATTTATTCAAAATAACGTAAATGTGGAGGTACTATATTTGATATTATCACCATGAGATGGTGATGTATATACAATTACTGTGTTATTTGCATAGAACTTATAGTACGATGAAAGGCTATTACCAGATCAAGAAGCGGTTGAATATCACAGTGAATTTTTATCGAAATGTCAAGTAAATCGGATTTTGGCGATCAGTTTCAATCGTGAGTGATCCATTCTCATCTTTTCTCATAATTTTTGAAATTTTTTTCGAGTTTCTGTTTGGGTAATGAACATATTTGCGGAAACTACTGAATCCAAAATTGCCATAATTCGTAATTGACATATTATTTTTCTGTTTTTGTTCTGTGTGACAGCTCATATCCATAGAAATCTCTCTGCTCCACCAACTGAGATGTTTACCAATTATTTCAAGCTGAGCACCAAAAGGCTAAGATGTGTAAAATAATGGTGTTAGCACTATTTAGATTTTGATTAGCCAACATCGAGAATATTAAAAAAGTTTCACTTTTTCCCCTTCAGAAAGCGCTATTCACAAAATGAGTTTTCATTTTCATTGGTTATTTCAAATATTTGAATTAATTCAGGTGAACGGGTTGTGTTAATAGTCGATAGTTCTTTCAAGCAATAATTTGTGTTAATATTCTTAACATTTTGATTCATATTAGTTCTGAGTAAAGGAATAATATGGTTTATATTCCTGCTATTAACAGTCAAGAAGCGGAGCCAAATTGCGTCAACTGGAAATTCAAAAATTGCGAGAAATGTAGAGGTTATGTATATTCCCAAAGATGGTAAACAAAAAATAGATATAGAGGATGAAAATATGTTAATTTATTTTGAGTTCAATTCTTAAATATGAATAGGAGTAAGAAATGATATTCAGGGCTTGAAGTAAACGCAATGAAGCGATTCAAACATTTCACATGAAAATAAGGTTATGATCGAGAGTATTCAAATGAAGTTGTGAATGACATATAATTCACGACATATTACGATGTGTCAGAGATAGACTGAATTATTTTTATTCTCAATATTGCTGCACAAGCGTAGATCTGGATTCATACCAAAGCACAGCTTCAATTTACATTGGTTCATTGCCCCTATTGGATTGTTGAAATGACACGTATGACATTTCGGCGCCGCCACGAAACAATTCTAATATTTTCGATTTGGTCGATGTCAATCCATTCAAAAATTGACATTCCATTATAATGTGAATTTTATAGGAAATTGAGTTGCCTGCAACTCTGTGCTGTGGACTAAAATGAAAATGTCTCAGTCAAAAAGAAAAGTAAGAAAACGTCTTAGCGTATTTGTATTCTGTGAAGTGAAGTTAGATTACCGTAGACAAAGTACTCCAATTCGAATTTTCAGCGTTGTATTGGCAGAACTAAAGTGGTTTATGGAGTAATCAGAGGTAATTAATCATTGGAACTATTTCTCATCCATATAAT
The DNA here is from genome assembly GCA_951802165.1 of Adalia decempunctata. Lineage (NCBI taxonomy): Eukaryota > Metazoa > Arthropoda > Insecta > Coleoptera > Coccinellidae > Adalia > Adalia decempunctata. Next base: position 20,838,987 of record OX637696.1, on the reverse strand, counting down.
TCGATCGTGATTTATATTTGCATTCGTGATGTAGTTCATCACAAGATAGGTAGTGCAATGAGCGAACTGTTAAGCATTTGAAACAAAGAGTTATATGTTCATATTTTAAGATACTGCTTAAATGAAGAGAATTCTTTTCGTGCGAATCTCAATGGTTCAAAAATTTTGTATATTTTGCCAAGTTATCTCCTGCTTGAAAAATAGCAATGGTTACTTTATATAATTTTTTAACGGTAGGTTTCACAAAGCGTAATCACCGTTGATCGGAGCTTGATCTAGCATCAACTCGATTCGACAGTTCGAAAATCAGAAAACCAAGCCGCTGATCTCCGGTGATTACGATTTGTGAAATCCACCGCAAGTATCATTTAGGCGTAACAAAGTTCGCCGGGCCAGCTGGTTGTGAAATATAGAATAGTTGACCCAATAAAACTAGATTGTCCGAACATGTTTATTTTGTCTTGACTGAGTCCAACAGCGAGCGTACCCATCCCAGCTCCCTTAAATTTGAGGTCAAAACGTCTGCCAAAATTAATTTTCAGTAGTAATAACCCAAGGACATTGATAATTGTTCGAAAAAATTCTATGACAGATTTCGAAAGCTTGTTGCTTGGAAACAGACCGACGCCGTAGGCGGAGGTCTGTTGTCTACAAGCAACAAGCTTGAGAAAGTTGTCATAGAATTTTTGAGCATTTATCAATGTCCGAGGGTTATTCGGATAGAAAATTTTTTGCTAATTATAGAAAAAATACAGAGCTAAAACAATTTATTTAAAGGTGCAATTAACAAAGGAACAATTAGAATAGTTAAATGAAGATCCAGACGTGTTAGTTTCTATAACTGATGAAGATGTATTTCCACTACGCATGCTGTTAATAATTTGATTATGATGTTCTTCGTCAATATTCAAGTAGGGTTTTATTGAGTTGGCATTGTTGTGACCCGTAATTTTTATAAGCTGTTGTTCTTGTACACCACTTTTGGCCAATCGACTAACCGCGGTCGATCTATTGGAATGATTAATAATTTTTTTTCCTTTGTATTCAATCCAATCGCTTCGGCAGACGATCTTGTCCAATTTTGAATCGTATTTCTTCCAATGGGCATATTATCATACCAGTGATCATTTTCGGATTTCCATTGATGATTTGGTCTGACGAATAATCTGTTGGTTTTAATATTTGGGCCCCTTTTCGACATCAATTTTTTGAATAATCGGACAGGACAAACGTTGCTGTCATCGTTTTCTATTAAAAACTTGCTTCCAGTACACATTCTTGAACCACCCTGGCAAGTCTTGCTGAATACAGGGTTATATTCCACTCGGTTGGTTACAGAACCATCGTTGTTTGATTCGATACAAAAAAATTCAGTCAAGCAAGCAGCAGCTTCCCCACCTCGTCAAGATAATTCTACCGCGGCTATGTGATAGAATTTCCGTTGCAGCCCTTCAGGAGTATTTTCATTCCATAAATTCACCATTTTTGTTATTTCCACAGAACTTAATGCTGCCGAACTTTGCTTCCTTTTACTTGGGTCTGATTGCAGTTTTCGTCGTATAGAATCACGGGCAGCTCGCGCTTGTTGAAATACAACACTTTTGAATGGGTCAATAATAACTTTCATTTCTTTATAATATTTTTCTTGTAACAGCTTACTTGTTATATTCCACATGGTTTTGACCGTACTTTCTTTGAACTCTTTACCATCTTTTCTCCTCATGTTCACAGCCCAATCCTTTAAAATCAACGCCAATTCTTCCGCCGTCCGATTTCCATCTAATTGATACTTTCTATCGTTGCAAAAGTCTATAAATGCTTTCCATACAAATTTCTTACTGTAAACGGTGTTTTTTGGTATGTTCGATTCTATAATTTCATTAATATTATCGTCAGTATTGCAACCAAATCGTGACATTTCGAAATATTAAATATTTGAAACTTCAAAATCGAAATGAATCAATATGTGTCCATAGCAACGTGAAAACAGCCCATGGTCTGTTATCGATGTAATGTTGACATGATTGGGTGAAATTGTTCATCTGATATCAAATGAGGAAATTTAATTGGTTGTTGGAACTGTCAAAAAATTTTCATAAAAAGTGTCCTTTCTGAGTATTCTGCTGATGAACCCAATAAATCCCCAACGGAGTCAGAAACTTGAAACGACGCAGCCCACTTCGTCCCCGTTTGAACGCAGACACTCAGAACAACGAGTGTGATAATGAGTTCAATGTGGAAGAAAATAATTTCCAGACATAAACGCCTATCAAAAACACTCGCCGCAGAATCCGCGGTGTTCATCATACAGAATGACTGTTGTTAGTTCATATAATTGCGGCACGTAGGAAAATTCGATGATATATCACGGGAACCTAGACAGCCGTAGTCACTATATCAGCCGACGCTCGCGACGGCTTTACGACGCCGAAGAACAACGAACGCGAAAGCGCCACACACGCCTAATTAGATTTTATGACCTGTACTTAAGCATCGTCTAGTGTTCCTAACGAATAGATACCCGTACTGGGGGTATTTTGTCGTAACTTCCAGTTTGGAACTTATCTCATTATACAGTTGCTTTAATTGAGAAGATGCATTTGCGTGACTTAAGCCGACTCCCGAATTCGCGACCATGAACGGGGAATTAATAAGTAAATAACTTTGGCGAAGAGATTGTCCCACGTGGACGCCACATCGACCGTGTAATGGGGTAATTTTCGATTCAAGACGGCGAACGCAGCTTCTGCTATTTTGTATTATGAACCAATAGAGTGGGGGAAAAATGAGGAAAAGGACAAAATAGGAAAAATAAATGAATAAAGATAAATCCAAAAATTAATAGATTCATTTCAATGGGAGTTTGAAAACTGCGAAAAAAAAGCATTCAGACAGCAAGAAATATCCCTTTTCATTGCGAAAAAAGAAGACTTTCAAATATAAGGACTACATAATATCGATTAATGTTTTCTATATTTAGAAGTTCGGAATGAATGGTTCTATATTCTCGTTAGAAGAGAGGATCGACATTCTGAGAATACATTGATACATGACGTGTCAAATACATCGGATTCCCAGGTTTGCAAATGGTTGAAAAACGAATTTCAAGTTTCTGCCAATGAGTTGCAAAATGGCGAAAGAACCGGGTTTGATTTACCCTGGGCATATCCATTTCTCAGGTGGATTATATGAACTTTTCCAAGCATAATATGAGTTATTGAGTTCCAGAATAAGCTTTTCTTGAGCCTTTCGCATCCCGAATCACCACATATGCAGGGTGAGTCACGAGGAACTGTACAAATTCCTATCTCGGTGGCCAATTGTGATTACCTCTTCGAAAGATAACATGGTCCGTGAACTTTTCCCGTGGAAGATCGTTGGTTTCGTTACTTGTGTGGCACGTATCATCGTCTTGTTGATAGTGAACGTTGTCCAGATCAATACAATCCAATTACGGACATACAAAATTATTAATCATCTCTCGATAGCGCAATCCATTCATCGCAACTGTTGCTTCAGCCTCATTCTCGAAAAAGTAAGGTCCAATGACCCCGCGATCCATAAACCGCACCAAACAGTCTCACGGTTAGGATATGGAGGCTTTTCAACAATAACTCTTGGGTTTTCCGAGTCTCGGATGATACAGTGTTGCTTGACGAAGCAACCTAGATGGAATTGAGCCTTATCACTCAAAATGATTTTCCCATAGAATTCCGGATCATTTTCAAGTACACTGCGCAAAAAAATTAACGCACATTCTGAAAATCTCAATTTTAATGAAAGTTAACTCTACATTGACTTTATAACTTATTTTTTATGTTCTCTCGGGAAGGTTTTGAACGAAACAAGACACATTAAATGGAAGAAAAATTCAGGATTTCACCGAATCTTATGTGAAAGAAGAGAAATGAACAATTTTCAAAATACCGAAATGCTGATAAGTGATTTAATACTTGGTATTTCCACCCCTTGCGTTGATTACAGCTCGGCAAACGACGGTTCATACTCAAAATGAGTGATCTTAAAATGTTCTGATCTGATCCTTCCCAGATTTCTCCGAGTTGGATTCCTAAGTCATTAAGGGTAGCTGGATGATTTTCTGAACTTCTCAGCCTTCTATTGAGGTTGTCCCAAACCTGCTCAAACGGATTGAGATCTGGACTTCTTGCTGGCCATTCCATTCGAGAAACTTCAACCTCTTCAAGGTACTCCTGAACGATGCGCGCACGATGGGGTCTGGCATTATCGTCCATAAAAATGAAATTTTCACCAATGTATGGGGCAAATGGCCCTACATGCTCTTCAAGAATGTTCCTTATATACTTATCAGCATTCATAGCTCCATTATCAAAGACCACTAGGTCTGTGCGAGCAGTCAAAGATATTCCACCCCATACCATAATCGATCCTCCCCCGAAACCAGTAGTATATCTTTCATGTGGACGTCTGTATACAAGGGAACGTCTATCACAATGGTAGATGCAGAATCTAGACTCATCTGTGAAGAGAACTCTTTTCCAATCGGCCTCTTTCCAATGGATATGCTCTCTCGCAGAATCCAAACGCGCCCTTCGATGGCCTGGGGTAAGAGCTGGGCCTCTTGCCGCGACACGAGGCCTTAAATCATATTCTCTGAGGCGATTTCTTATTGTCTGAGTGCTAATTTGCACCTCATGAGTTTGCTCAAGCTGATTTTGAAGGGGGCGAGCGGTTGCAAACCGTTGTCTCAACGAAGAAACTCTCAAGTAACGTTCTTGAATGGCAGTTGTTACCCGTAGTATACCCTGTCCTGGTCTTCGGACATTCATACCTGTCTCCCTGAATCGCTGCAACATTCTGGACACACTTATATGGGAAACTCCAAACCTTTCTGCAATTCTTGTGTATGTCCACCCTTCTTCTCGCAAAACTACCGCTTGGGCACATTCCTCTTGGGTCAAATTGCGTGTTTCGCGTTGCATAGCGATCGAGTGTAGAAAATCAAACGAAAGAAAAACTATTGATCACTATAATTGATCGAGAACAACTGATTTTAGAATGGAGCCAATATACATTCAAAATCTGATAATATCATCTTTTTTTATTCCTGTTGGGGGAAAACATCTGTATTGAAGAAAAACGTTGAAAGTGGATAACATAAGCATGCATAATTCTGATAAAAATAATTATCATTGAGAACACCTTCAGTTGTAGAATAAATTTGAGATTTCCATAATGTGCGTTAATTTTTTTGCGCAGTGTATTTCAAGGACCCAATCAACAGAGACACGACGTTGTTGATGACAGGCCGGCTTGAGTTCTTGTGTTCACTAAACGTCATAAGCCTTAAGATCCAAATCTCTATGTAAAATACGATGCAATGAGGTTTGTGGAATGCCTAGTTCTGTTTTTGTTGGAGCTGCTCCTCATATTCCCAAAGGTCGAGCTCAAAGGAAAAAGAGTCCTCTTTGTTTTTTCGACTGCCTTCCCAATTAAACCTTAAACCTAAGTTATAATGTATACTGTAGCGAGCATGTATGTAATTCCAAAGATTTTGTCGTTCGAACAGCCGACACATCATTGCACCATAATGATAGCTCGTGTATCGTAAAGTGTTAACCGCGCTGCTAACTACCAGGTTTCCCTTCGGACTTTATCATGACCAGATAGCTGGGAGTGGTTCGTCCCCGGCGTAATGGAAATGAATCAACCTTCGAACGCCTGACCGAACGCAAATGCACAAACATCATATTCTAATATTTATACGATTCGCGTTCAATTGCGCCCGCGATGTCCGAGCCAATTAATGACGATATATGTAATTTCGTTATTTGTCCGCCCGCTGATTTATGACTGCTTTTGTTTGTGTAATGGTTTGTCATTATTTCCGCTCAGCCAAACCGTCGTCGATAGAAAAGCCAACTGGGCCATACCCGAATGCATTCGAGTGCGCCAGCATGGAAATGTATGCAGCTAGGTTTCATCCTGTCACTTGCAACTTTCTCCGCTAATTTCCCGTCCGAACGCGAACCGTACAAAGCGTTCGTTCGCGCTGAATGCGTTTGGTTAGTCTCTCTCCGTGCAGCGTCGGACTGGGCCGCTGAACATCAGAAATGTGTCAAAATGTCCAAAAAAGAACGAATCTTGTAAAAATATTTCAGCAGAAAAATTTGTCTACCAACAACAAACAGGGCAATAAAATCATCAAACGTGGCGGACGTAACAGCTGTAATTACTGCTGCAAGTTCAGTTGGAACAAAAGTTACATCCCTATTCATTCTCATTACTCTCATTTTCATTCCTTTATAGGTATAATTTATGTCATCAGAGATTTCACATCCTTATACAGGGTGAGTCTTTGACTTGTACATATATTTCAACTGTAGATCCCTCTCATCAAACGAAACACTTTTTTTCCATACCATTTTTCAAAATTCGGTTTCGTTTGAAAGATTCAGGGTGTCAAAAATACATGGATTTAACACCATTCTTTCCATATATTCGGAATCGATATTTCGAATGAACTGAATTTGGGTTGATTGTTTAATCTATTCATTGTGTATATTCCTCAATTGAAACTTATTCCATATTTTTCCTGGTATAAAAGTTACAGCATAGTCGACTCATAAATTCACGCAAAAATACTATTAAATCATTCGAAAAAGATAAACGGTTTATATTTTCGAAAGAATCAACCATTTTAGAAAATAAAAGTATTCCCATATTTTTTCAATAAAACGCGTCGTTTTCGAGTTATTCCTAATTGTATACGAACAAATTTGAGGAAAAAATCATGAATTTCATAAAAAATCTGAATGCTTCCCTGAATTAAATATCATCGAATATTATTTCTTCTCTGGTCGCTTGAAAAATTAACATTGTTATCAGGACGTTTATCAACTTCGTCAAGACTAAAATCTCTATGATGTAACAACGTTAGATGTAAAAAAAATCCCACAAATGTGGGAGATAACGTTGAATTTTGAGAAGCATGAAATTACACAGTTTCTATTGGAAATTTATTGTTACCGGTCCTTCGGGAAAATATCTATCTGAACAATATCCTCTTGGAATTCTTAATCGACACTACACTTCACATCACAGTCATCACCTGTTTGCTTCATTCCATGTAAGTAAATAAATAAATAAATCCATGGAGAAGGTTATCGTGTAAGCGTCGTTCAACGTATCACAGACTTGAGACTGGCCTGTGATGTGATTTTTATGAGATCCTTTTAGAATATCGAGGAAAATATGAACAAATTATAAGTGTTTATAAACTAATCTTCAGGAAAATCGAAGAAGGAACTTATATTGGTGGGAGAAATATGGCTTTTCAATTGCAGAAATAATCGGGCAGAACTAAGTGTTTTTGTTAGGAAATAACGTGTTTATTACATTCTTATTCAAATAAGGTTAGTGCTTGAGTATTTTCTATTTGTATCACCCACAACATCTACTCACCTCAATTTCATTCGAAAAATATGAACTTTGAAGTGTTCGCAGAGAATTTTTTCAGGCACGTATTTAGCTCAATTTTTTTTCAAATGGCTATATCTCTCAGAGCCAAATTCGGAAAAATGGAAAATGTAAAAAAGATTTCCTTTGGCCTCAAGAGTCTTCAGTTAAAATACCCTGTATACCGGGTGAATCTTTGACTTGTACATATATTTTAACTGTATATTCTTGAGACCAAAAGATGCCTTGTTTTCACTTTTCCTAATTTGGCTGTGTTAAAAACACATAGCCATTTGAAAAAAATTGGGCCAAATACGTGCCTGATACCATTCCCTGCAAACACATCAATGTTCATATTTCTCGATTGAAATAGAGTTAATACATTCAGAGAATGCTCAAGTACTAACCTCATTGGAAGTAAAATGTTACAAACACCATATTTCTTGACGAAAACACTTAGTTGTGTCCGATTATATCTGCAATTGAAAATTCATATTTTCCCCATTAAAACAAATTCTTTCCCAATTTTCCTAAAAATTATGCTGTAAACATTCATAACCTGTTCAAATTTTTCTCGATATCCAGGAAATATCTTGAAATGAAAGGTTTTTCATTCGATTTGTGATTAATTTGGGATTAATCGAGTTGAATCAACAAATAATCTTTTATCAATGTTTCACAGAGCCTATTTTTTGTGCAGAAGTTTTTCGCTGGTTGGTAGTTGGCAGCAGATAATCAGGGAGGCTATTGTTTAGATAGAAGGTAAATTATTCAGTTCTAAGTATCATTTTATTTTTCATTAATTTCAATTGAATACGTTGTTTGTATCGACATCAATTCTGTATTTCATTGACATTATTTTATTTTCAATATTTTCCTGAAAGATGGGCCGTTAACAATGAATTTTTCATATGATTTTGACTCATGCTTCTCAGAATTCAATTTTATCACCCATATTTGCGGGATTTCATTATGACATATCACTACATCAAACGTTTCTCCATCATAGAGATTTAAGTCTGGACAAAGTTCATGAACATTCTGACTACATTGTGCAGTGCGATCACACAGTCAATAATTTTTCTGCGATTCGATGTTATTTTAAATCCAGGAAAGCATCCAGATTGTTCTTGAGATTTCTGATTTTTTCGTTTCATTTTATCTAATAAAATTAGGAATTTGAGTTTATGGGTGTCAACCCCTACTCTTTTCCATTGTTAATAATAATACCTCGAAAACCACGCTTTTTATTGGAGAAACATATGAAATATGTACTTTTATTTTCGCAAACTATTGATTATTTGGAAAATATGATCTGTTCATCCTTTCAAGTATTTTCATAGTATTTTCGCGTGGATTTATGAGTCGGCTACACTGAACTTTCAGACCAGGAGAAATATTGAATAAAAGTTGATTGGGGAATATGCACCATGAACAGAGTGAATACTATATCAAAATTCAATTTTTTTTTAAATGACGGTTCCGAAGATGTGGAAAAAAATGTTTTTATTGGATTTTCAACACAAAGTATCTTTAAAACGAAACTGAAATTTGAAGAATGGTATATATACAGTTGAAATATCTGTGCGAGTCAAAGACTCACCCTATATAATTCTTATTTTTCTGGTCCAAATGGCAATAAGCTGTTCGACGTTTGTGTACCAATTTGTGTAATTTATGTGAATGAATATTAATTAGGATATAAATGCCATTTCAAACCTTGTCTGCTCGAAACGCAATTGCTGTTCTGACTTGTTTCTTCAAAGGAATAACACTGGACAAGAAGATGTGATCACAGGTACCTAATAGAGAAAAAAAATGGGCTTTAGCTGTTTAATGAGGGACCATTGAAACTTCACCTGTAACATCACGTAACGTAACAAGTATACTCATATCAAGGTTTACGAGGGAATTGTTAAAGCAGTCGGGCGAGATCGTTAAGAGCACGTTCCCTACAAAGATGTACAAACAAGAAAAGGACATTACGGATACGGCCAGCATTAAATGCGAGTTATATCACGGGGAATGTGTGGCGACCTTATCAGTTTGAGTCCGACACTTTATTACGAGTATTACGTCCGTTCACTGAAATCGTATCCGACCTGATGGTATGCCATAAGCGTAATGGAAACCACGACAATCTCGTCTCAGGATTTCCGTGGAAGGAAGGTAATGACTTTGTACTTTCTTCAGACGAGAGGATTGATACTTTTTCCTTGGATGTATGCAAAATCATTCAAAGATCGTCAGTCTTTCTGAAATTGATGTAGAGCTACAAGGCATTCCACCCTTCGAACCCTAAATAAATGCTACTCCACAAAAGTCAAGAAAGTTCAGAATGTTTCGAATTTTCTTCACCAAAAATTTTATTTCTCATGAATGAACATTTGGTGAAAAAGAATCGGAAACTTTTGAAACGGTCACAAAATTTCTTAACATCCTTAACTGTCAGAATGAAGAAAGAAAAAGTCTTCTAGTGGGAAAAAGGACAAACACCGAAAAAACTCCCACAATATATTTGGCGACATTTCGCAGATTTTCGTCTGCTTCATCAGGTCTCAAAAATAAAAAATCATTGGACATAACGCTCAAGAACGAAGAATCAACAGCAAGCAACAAAATAACCTCAAACAGAGGTCCAGTCATAAAATGTCAAACACCAACAACAGAACAATAATTGTATAATTCCATTCTAAATAAGTATATGAGTTTGAGATTATATTAATTTTTGTTGTTATGTTCCTCTGAGAAGAAAATAAGGGGGATAGAATTGTTAATCTGTTGTTCGTGTTTGTCATTTTATGACTGGACCTCTGTTTGAATTACGTTATGATTAGAATCTCATGATTGATGACTGGAGTTGACTTTCAGTTCACTTTTTCAGATATTTAAAACTCTAATTTATAGAGGTAATTTTTGCCCCATTTTTTTGTGTATATGTGTGCTCATTTTTTATTTTTCAAGCCTGATGAAGCAAATGAAAATCTGCGAACGTCGCCAAATATATTGGGAGAATTTTTTCGTTGATCGTCCTTCTTCCCCCTAAAAGACTTGTTCTTTCTTCCTCTTATTGGTTAGACCATGGAAGACACAATTATATCATACAGTTCCTTAACTGTGTTATACAATGTACGATGTTAGTTTTTCGTTGATAACTCCTAAGTTTGTGATGATTCCATTGAAATTCGTAATATTCCACGAAGAATAAATCAGTGTTTCTCAGTATGAGGACACATGATTGCTGTAGATTATTTATGGAAATTTATAGTTGTCACAAATTGGTGAAGGTGCCGGGTGATCCAGAGGCAAAACTGGATTTAATGTGATTCTGTACCATTATTGGCCATTGGCACCACCTCTGATACCTGATGAACTCATATTAGAAACAATACAAAGCTCCTCTTGACCTGGGCGAACACTTTTAACGTTTATAGGAAAAATCTTAGTTGCAAATTGGCGGAGGTGACGGTTCCGGTCGAAAGAATAACTCATTTTTCTACATGGTATTTCGAAATTGATGCGAAAGATTTCGAAGGATGATTCCTTGTTTAAAATAAAGGTTAGTTTATTACATAAATGTTGGGCCAAAAGTCAAACGTTAGGGAGATATCGCGGTTTAAGATGACGGAAAAAGGAAATTCATAAAAAAACTCACGCAACGACTTGGATAGAAACAAATTCGGATAGCTTGATTTGGTTAGAAACTTTTTAATTTCTCGCATTTTTCTCGTAAAATGTATTGTTTTGGAATAAAAAACTGAAGTGTTAATCATTACGTGTCGGGAAAGGGCAATTTATTTCAGAACTGATTTACATTTAATTTTTTAATTTCAAAACGGTACATTTTACGAGAAAAATACAGTAGATGAAAAACTCTCTAACCAAATCTGGCTATCCGAATTTAATTCTATCCAAATCTTTGCGTGAATTTTTCTGCCAATTCAGTTAACAAAAATGATAGGGTAGTCTACTTCAATCCCCTCCACTCATTCTAAAAATATAAAAAAATATCAAGTGTTTTTTCGTAAAAGTCATACGTCTATAATAGTATATTCTAAAACTAGTTGCAGAATGGGCTCCTATTCCAATACGAATGCGAAATTTCGAACGCATGAGTGTTGAAATTGCATTCTGCAACGAGTATTAGACGATATTTTCTCTATTTCAGTCAAATTTCGTGAAATTCAATGAAAAATTCAAATTATAGGTCCTAGTGACTTTTATTTTGTATCTTGGCAGTTGGTTGAATGTTAGGAAATACGAAAATTGACATTTCCAAATTGACGTCTGCTAGAATTTGATAGGATCGGAAGTCATTTTTGACAACCACAACACGAAAAATGTAACTGAAAACGATGCTGTAATGAATTCATGACAGCACTGTTTTTAGTAAGTTGTAATGGAGTCCGATTTTCCGATCATGAAATCGGTCTTCATTTTAAATTAATTTTCCGGATTTTTATTTCAAATTCCTGCATTTCATTTCCGTTCAGAATTAAACCGAGAAGATCGAATATGGTCCGTTCGATATTGTTTTACATGCAGAGAACATAGTAAAAAGAGTCATAAGAACAACGTAGAATGTAGATAACGCCGTTTTTCTAGTTCATACGTACGATAAGCCAGATTCGTAGAAGTTTTACCGGAGTACTTTTCTAGAAAAGTAGCATTTCTGCGCCTGCCGTTTCCGCCCCCGTCAGGGAGATTATAAAAGGCGATTTTCCCCTCATCTGTCACTCCATTATTCACTTTTGCCTCGGCTTCAGTAGAGTACTTTTCTTTTGCGTTTCGAATTATCCTTTCCGATTTAAAAGTTTAGCGATTTCAGTAGTCAGCAATAGCCGACTTTCCGTCATTTGTTGCTAGTAGTAATTTCTGATTTTTTTCTTTACCGAGTGAGTATTAGTGCACCGAAATCGTGAGTACCGACCCAATTCATTTCAGTCCTATTTTTCTGTATCTTCGTTGAGTCTATCAAAATAGCTCTTACGTCGAGATCCGTATTAAACCTTCCTTTACTCGTACAAGACTCCCTATAGTAAGTTTATCCGAGTAAGTCGGTGCTCGATTAGAGTCTGTCCTTTATGGAGAGTAATCTCATAGTCAGACCGGAGGGCCCATGCAAACCAATGCTAAAGAACGTGCAGTCGAATTCCGATTCAGTACCGATCCTTCGCGCCCCTAGTTGGGTACGTCCTGTTTGACCATTTATATTTTTATTTGGCCAAACCCGACCTTTCTAGACGTGAAACAAGCTAAGTAGACAATATAACTCTTTTGAGTTTCCGGACTGAAAGAATATCGGACAGAAAGTAAGCACTGTACATTTTCATATCCGTCCCACATTTTTCAACTGTCGATTTAAATTCTCCGTTTAATTCAAATTTTCCCCCCTTCTGTTCTGGCTGACTCGTACCGTGAAATATTTCTTTTGAATGAATGCTCGCAGTCAGGCAAAACTGAACCATTTTTCTTTACCTGTGTATATTCGATATATGTTGGGATTAATGCATATTTGATGTTTTCTTGATATTGGTGAATATTTGATATTTTCTTATTATTGCATATTTGATATTTTCTTGACATTATTGCATTTGTATCACTATTTCAACCGTTTGAATAAATTGTGTGAATTGCTCTATTTTCGATTTCTCAGTTATCGCTAACACCCTAGATACAACCGAACTCTGTCTCCGGCTAAGCAGCTATCCTGGCAGGTTTGCTCTTCTACCTTATAAGCAAAAAGAATAGCTGGCGCTCGAGGTAAGGTTTCTACGAGAAAAACCCCATTACAAAGTACTGTAATGAACTCATTACGATACTGAAATAGAGAAAATATTATCATTCTTTCGCTTTTCGTTTTTAAGATACAAAATAAAAACATAATTTTTCCACCATCTTTGTGCCGCGATATCTCCCTAACGTTTGACTCTTGATCCAACATTTATATGGCGAACTACACTTTATCCTGAACAAGGAATCACACTTTGAAATCTTTTGCATGAATTCAGAAACACCCTGTATAATCTTCACTGAAGGTTGAGGATATATCTCTAGAGAATTCGTACTTAAAGAAATATCTAGGAGCATAGAATAACTGTAGAGAAGGCTTCATATGCTCGACACAACATTTTGGACTTCCAATGATGACACAGGTTAGAGTTTCATGTGACGCCCGCTAGTGTAGCGCTGCGATCGTTAATGGCGCTACACATGACATTTCTGGTTCTGTGGTGATACAGTTGCAAAAAATATAATGAGGCTGTCATTATTATTGCTACATTTATGCTTTTTTTAATTCAAAATTGCCTCAAATCATAACATAGACAATATTGTTGATATATCATCGCTTAATTCTTATCAACTATTAATGCGCAATTATATGGCCAGTCTATGATTGGAATTAAATTCGTCAACACAATATCCTTATCGAAAAAAGCTAAAATTCAGGTAAGCATTATACGGGAAGACAGAGGTTTTCATCTGTTCTCGTGTATCAAACGCATAATTGTAGGCTGACACTCAGATTTGGAGCGGGAAACAATTTTTTCTTTATTCAATCTATTGCTTGTCGCCATTTCTTCATAGGTGCCATATGCATTATATTGTTTGATTCAAGAAAAAAGTATGTATTGCTGTCTTTCAGAAGAATATATATTATGATATAGTAATAGTAACAAATGGTACCTCATAATAGTAATAACAACTAATAATCATTAAAGAGAATTTTATTTCAGGAAGATAGCCTGGTTGGAGCCTCTAACGAAGTCAGCGCCACCTCGTGACCGTGTAGCGAACTAACAAGTTCCGACGTCTGTGGCAGTTCATTTTTGTAGCGGAGTCTTCTCTACAGTTATTCATGCTCCTAGGAAATGTCCTTGAATTGTCTGAGGCTTTTTCTAATCCAGTTTTCACATACTTTTGGGATGCCTGAAGAAAATTCATTTCGAAAGTGCAACTTTCAAAGCCGATCTACACACTGCCCGTTCCGTCAGACACATCTATCTCCTTCTGAGGAAGACTTATTCTGCGATGCACCTTAGATGTCGTTTCGGAATAAGGCTAAATGAACCTAATTGCAACATTGAAGGGAACGACTGCCAAAGTGAGGAAATGAATTCAAGAAGTAGTTTCCAGTCGCTATTGAATCCAGGTATCCATTCATTTCTCTTGCGTTGCGTCTTTTGAGACTTGCAGGTGAATCGGTCTCCTTATTAGCCCGAAAAGGATTTCGACTGGGGTCGGCGCGCCCCTCGACGTGCTCACCTGATTCCAAACGAAGTGGAAATCTAACAGAAAACAAAGTTAACGGAAACTTTGACTTGTGAACTTCCAAAACTCAATTACACCAGTATGAAATGAATTCTATTCATTTAGGGATGCTCTTCGGTCGAGGGTCGTGCACGGAAAGAAGAATATTTTGTTTCGGTAATGAATTTTTTCTGAAACTTCCTTCCGTGAACTGAAATTAGTGAAGGTGCATTTTGGACTGCGGGATGATACCGGAACGGAAAACCGCTGAGAAGTTGCACGAATTATTTTCAGTCCGTTTCGTTTCTCTTTTTCTTCATATTCTTTCCTTACCTTCTCTTCCACAGTGTGTCTCATCGAAATAGGCATTCATACTCTTTGACTTGTACATATATTTTAACTGTAGATTCTTGAGGCCAAAAGAAATCTTTTCTTCATTTTCCATTCCTCCGAATTCGGTATTTGAAAAAAAATGGGCCAAATACGTGCCTGATACGATTCCCTGCAAACACATCAAAGCTCATATTTCTTGATTGAAATTGAGTTGATACATTTAGGAAATACTCAAGTACTTATCTTATTTGAATAAGAATGTTGAAAACACGATATTTCCTAGCAAAAGCTTTCAGTTTTGTCCGATTATTCCTGCAATTAAAAAGCCATATTTCTCCCACCAAAATGAGTTCCTCCTTCGATTTTCCTGAAGACTAGTTTGTGATCACTAATTACTTGTTCATAATTTCCCTGATACCCCAAAAATGTCTCATGAAAAATTGTTTTTTCACTAACCATAGTCAATGCCTAACTCATAGGATGGTAGATCAATGGCCTAACTCAACCCTTCTTTTATGATATTTCACAGAGCTTTTGAGAAGACGATATCAGATTGTTGATTTTCTCTTTGAACAATGGTACCTAAAACTACGCGGAGATAGCGGGCGCGCAAGACAAACCGTAAGATCTATAAATTGTCGAGTTAATCAAATTCCAAGAGGATATTCTTCAGATAGAAACATCGCCACCGATTTGTAAGTGCTAGTATCATTTTATTTTTCATTAATTTCAATTTAATCGATTTATTGATGGACCGGTAACAATACATTTTCAATGAGAACTGTGCGTATAAAATGTATAATTTCATGCTTCTTAGAATTCATGTTATCTCCCACAATTGTGGGATTTCATTATTACACATCTGTACCTCAAACGTGTTTCCATCATGAAGACTTTAGTCTTGAAAAAATTGATGAACATTCTGACAACATTGTTAACCAGTATATAGATCAGAGAGTTTATAATTTTTCAGCCATTCTGTGAAATTTTGTAGGGTAAAATTGGAAATAACTCGAAACTGACGCGTTTCATTGAAAATACTTTAATTTTTTAAAATGATTGATTCTTTCGAAAATATGAACCGCTTTTTCAAATGGTTTTATAGCATTTTTGCGTCGATTTATGTGTCGGCTACACTGTAACTTTTATACCTATAGGAATATGCACCATGAGTAGAGTAAACATTCAACCAAAATGCAGTTCATTTGGAATTACGGTTCCGAAGATATGAACACCTTGTATCTTTCAAACGAAACCGAATTTGGAAAATGATATAGTAAAAAAGTGTTTAGTTTGATGGGATGGGGAATGAGGTCTTCAATTATCGTCCTAGGACCCTTGATGACTTGAAAGAGGCTATCAAGAAGGAAAACATACAAATTGAAACAACTATGCTGAAGAGAAAAATGGAAAACTTCCGCTGAAGACTCCATATGTGCGTAGCTCGCCGAGGCCGTCATTGGATGATATTGTTTTCGAGACATAAGTGAAAAAACTTACTTATGTATGCTTTCAAAATAGAAAAGAATGTTTCCAATATCTTCTTCCGTATTTTTTAACAGCTCCTCCAAATGTGAGAGAACTAGTTGCCGCACCCTGTACATCATTTCGGCATAACTGACACATAAATAGTCCAAAGAGCTGTAATTTCCTGGGAAGTTAACAAGACATGTCATACAATTTTTGATGTCAGCCGGTATAAATGGATGGCCAATTAGCGAATGAATGCTCCATAAACGGAATGATAGAGAAGCACAACCTCCATAAATAAATAGTTTAATATCGTAAAAATAAGCCACCCTGTCCCCGACAGTAAATTTCGTCGCAACGAGCAACGTACAATTTATTTACCCACAAAAAAACGAGTCGACAATAATTGTTTACAAGGCGACTAATGTTACGTAGCCGACAATTTTGAAATGAGGGAGTACGTAGGGGGTAACAGAACTCTTTATTATTTAAGGATCGTTAACTTGAATAACAACTGGTAATTAGCCGATGTGCTTTGATATTATGAGCACAGAGCCGAGTCGACACCAGAAACACTGAATTGAATTAACGTGGACGAGCGCAATTGAGTTTTGAAGCTGTTTTGGTTGCAACCGGTATAAAAAAGGAAATCTGTACTCGCTGTCTTTTTCGATTCTCTGCTTTCAAAGAAACCGAATTCAGTGAGGAGTACAAAACAATATGTTTCGTCTGAAGATTTTACATCATATTCAGTACCGTAGTTCGGGGGAGGGTTTTGGAAAAATTGGATTGAAAAAAAGTCAATTCAGTAGGATTTTTTAAGTGAATCCGAATTTTTTGATGAAAGTTTGTTTCGTATATTTTTATGGATGAGAACATATCATTTAAATTGAATATTGCTACTTGAGCTTCATCATGCACATAAATCTATCGTTATGATTTAAATCAAGTGATTTTTCATTTTGATCCAATTTTTTTTGCAGTTTTGGTCTGAACTCGGGAAGCATTCCATAAACAACAATTCATAATGAGAATAGAGTGACATTGAATGATTTTCTTTTGGTATTCCTTAGAACTTTCTTGTATTTGGACAGATGGACAGTGTAATCAAAAATTTATGCCATCATGGGATGAAATCTTCAGCTGTCAACTATAGGACTGGCCTTTTATTGAAAGTGAGTTACGAGGATGTATTGATATCTAGATCAGTTCCATGCATAAACAAAATATTGCGATACCATATCAACGAACAATAACTTATTAGAAGTGTCAGTGCAGAGTTCGACGTCAAAAAAGTAAACCAGAGTTACGCAATAAATTTAAAAAAAAAGATGTCCACCGAAAAGTTTAAAATCGAAAAATTGGAGTATCGAGCCATCATCAAGTACCTGTATATAAAGGGGTTAAGAGGTGAGCAGATTTACGAAGATATATGCTTAGTACCCTTGGTGATCAATGTCCTTCGTATGCGACCGTGAAAAATTGGACTGCACGTTTCAAAAGAGATAAATTTTCCATTGAAGATGATGACCGATGGGGAAGGCCAGTTTCTGTAGCAGTCCCCGAAAATATCGATGCAGTTCATGACATGATTTTATCAGACCGTCGAATTGGGCTAAAACGGATATCTGAAGCACTGAAGATTTCATACGAACGCGTTCATCATATAGTTCACGTCAATTTGGACATGAGAAAAATTTCTGCGAAATGGATCCCCAAATGTTTTAATGTTGACCAAAAGCGTGCAAGGGTAGAAGCATCGCGTTCAATCTGTGCTCGATTTGAAAACGATGTAGACTTCTTAAACCGAATTGTTACTATGGATGAGACTTGGGTGCATTTCTACGATCCAGAAACAAAGCAAGAATCGATGGAATGGCGACCTCTGGTTTTCCAAGACCTAAGGAGTTTCGTGTCCGAAAATCTGCTGGAAAAGTTCTTGCTTCAGTTTTTTGGGATTGCCATAGAGTAATCATGATTCATTTTTTGGATGAGGGTAGAACAATAACTGGAGATTACCATTCGATATTATTGACCACCCTCAGGGAAAAAATTACAGAGAAAAGATGCGGAAAGCTATCCAAAGGTATTTTGTTTTTACAGGACAACGCCCCAGTGCACAAATCTCATGTTGCCAAGCAAAAAATTCGTGATTTAGGGTTAGAATTACTATACTCTGTTCAAATATAAGAGACATCAAAATAAACAAAGTCGCGCAGAGGTAGGATGGGCTTCCTTCAGGTAGAGACTTGCTTTCAGGGCTCCAGGGTCGGATCGAGGATAGTTCAATCGATTCATCGACCCATATTGAATTTTTTGTACATCCCGCATTTATCCATGTCTCGTCAAGGTAATAAATTTTTCGGCCTTGCTCCCTAAATTCTCGAATTTTCTTCAAATAATTTCTCCTCCAAACAACTATTTCGTCTCTATCAATCAATAAACTATTACGACCACGTTTTTTGAATTTGAATTTCATTTTTTTCAATAATTTATAAAATGTTGTTCTTTTAAAATTCGGCAGGCTGTCATCGATAATTAACAACTTCCAAAACCTTCGAAATTGTAGGAATTTCATCACGAAAAAAAAACCGTGAACTATTCTCCTAATTAAGTTCATGTCGAAATCGTCTATTGCTTTTTAGCGACTGGGATTTCTGCTTAGGTGGAATCAATAGATGATTTCGTTTATATTCGGTGAGAATCCTGAGTATACAGGAACTAGCGACTCCTGAGGACTTTGAAACAATTCGCACCAAGCTTATTTTCGATATATTTGGATGTTCCTCAAATTCTTTTCGTTAAATGTTCAATATTAATTCTTTTTCTTGAATAGATAAATGTGAACGTTTCGATCTTTTTCGTGGTGGGCCCAATATATCCCCTTCAGATGCAGTTTCCGTCTCTGAATTCGATGTTTTTCGTGGATCGCCACCTTCAGATCCAGTGTCCGTTTCTGATTTCGACATTATTGTCCGGAACAGTTAACTGTGAAATTGACTAAATGACAGAGGATTTTTGTCAGAAATTAGCGCTTTCTAACGAGAACACTTGATTAACTTTTTTCACTACAAAATCAATGTACACCATTATTAACTACACCTTCACCGTACTCTAGGTTGCTATCGACTAAAAACTTCTATATGTTTCCGAAATTTATATAGAAAGGACCCAAATTGCTCAGGATTTTTCAGAAATTATCTCGTCGGAAACCGACAAAAGGTTAAGTACAATTCAAACAAATATTTATAACCGGGACAAATTGAGGTACCTACTTCAGATATATCAGGTTATAACCGTTGCGAATTTTAAAGGACCTAATTACAAGGGTTATAAGGGTGTAACAAAGAAATCCAAAATCCAAATCATAACTCTCCAGTACCTTCTATCGACATTCCGTTCTAAGCTGTAAGTACGATCCTGGCAGTCTTTTGGGGGCGTGAAAAGAATTGTAGAGGAGAACCTTTGACCAATATGATGTTAGTATGCGCAAAACAAACCGATTTCGTTTGTTTGTTTACATTCTCTTATATTTGAACAGACTATAGAACACCCCTCTTTTTCACCAGATTTGGCTCCGTCCGACTATAATCTCTTTCCTCAACTGAAAAAGGTTTAAAAAGTCGTTAATTTTCTTCCAACGAGGAGGTAATAAACGCTGTGGAGGACTGGTTTGCAGAGCAAGAAGAAACATTTTTTTTAAAGGTCTAGAGACGTTGCAGGCTCACTGTAATAAATGTATTCAATTAAGAGGAGAATATGTTGAGTATTAAAATATTTTGAAATCGAAATTTTGTTTAATTCTATAGTAGGCTGAGAATTTTTCAATATATCCTCGTATTATATTATTTTCTCCTTCTCAGATTCTGCAGGATTTGATTGGTCTATTAATGCATTTAGCACAAATAGGATGATACATATTACCATTTCAGCTTACCCATAATTCAGGTTTCCACACATATTGTAGGCTCACAATGTACATATGTGTTCAGTGCATTAACCTATACTCAGCTGCATATCATTCACAAGGTAGCAGTTGTCTCGTTCTCATTCATGAAAAGAATTAAGCTTTATTGCAATATTGCATATGATCATTGAATGAAAAACAAAAGAATATTCTCTTTTCAGTATTTGGTCTTGGATACTCGATTATACAGAGTGAAAAATGAGTATCGCACAAAATTAATATCTTTGATATTTAATATTTTGTAGAAAAATGCTCTTACAGGCCAATTTTCGATTAACAACTTGTGGGAGGAAATATGAAATTGTTAGTATATTCCATAGAATTATTAAACAGTCGTAGACAAAGTATGGTATTTCACTCGCAAACTATGGCTAGTCTCGTGAAATTCGTCCGCTATCATGATGAGCTCGTCGGCTGAAATCAAGCTCGATAGAATGCGAAGAACCCATTTCAGATTATCACGTTGGCTTCTGGTGAACTAAGAACGAATTTGGGGGCCGGGATGCGCTGAAAATCGAACTGACGGCACCGGAATAGTAGCCGAGTAATTTGCATAGAAAATGAGAAATGGGGTAATGAGCTTGATATGCAAATAGGTCGGGGGGATATTCATTTTTTGCGCCTAAAGTTCGCACTGAGACCTTTGAGAATTCACTTCCATTATTAAAGTACACTTCCTGAAATTTATGAGGAGGTATTGGGGTGTTGAGTTCGGGGGTGAACTGAATGGAGATAAAGACGGAGGAAGTTTTCTGAGGGACGTTGAATTTTTTTCGATTTCACCTTTCAGAAACAGGCGAATTATCACGCATTTGATTTTGTGGAGATTTTAAAGTTACGTTTTTTATATTATGCGATCATTCGAAGTGTTCTGTGTTACTTGTGAAGAATTTGAAATCGTGATTTGCAAATGTACAGGGTAGGGCACGGTCAATAGTAACTTGGACTTTTAGCCCAGGCAACACAGATTTCTCCACGATATCTCTGAGAGGTTACAATGCTCCTACCGCGAGGTCCCAGAGATCTCTATGTGATGTTACTAAGCGAACTTCCCACTGATTGATAATACTCTGAAAAATAAATAATAAGCTTGCACAAAAACAAAAAAGAGAAAAAAAAAACTTTTTTCTAAGTATGGACGATTTCGACGTAAAAAAATGTTCCCCTCAAGAATGAAATTGTTAGATCCTAGCATTCCTCAAATTATCGATTTTTATACCAGAAAATACATCTATTTCCTTCTCAATGTGACACCCTATATATTGATCTCATTCACGACGTCCGGGTGAGTTGTACGGAATTCAACAACTAGTTATCGCTGGAATTTATGTCGTTCATGATAATCACTGAAATTCGTGTGTTCGTGTTTCACAAATGCTCCAATCGGAATGTCAGTAGTACTTGTCGATAGGCCTTGACATCCACACATTATGACATACAATTCATGAATCACCGTGTGTTATTGCTCCTGATGCTAAGCCCCGTTGTACATGCTGTTACACGACACATGTAGATTTATATCGTTGTTGTTTGATGCTGTTTGATCCGGACTATTGTTTGGGGTCATCTGTTAAAATTCAAGTGTGGATTCGAACTGAAGTTTTGCATACTTTTCGCCCCTGATCAGGCAGCCTATACTGAATTCAATGAAAAAAATGTTCATTAATGCTATGCGGAAATAATAAGTGAAATTCATTATTTAGTTAAACATCCTACAATGTTCGAAAATAATTTTTTGTCAGTTTTCCTCCTTGATCACTAAGATCTGACTATTCCTTCTCAAATGTTCAAAAAGCCATACAAAGGATGAGATGTTTGCGGAAGACAGAAAGAACCAACATGTTAGGGGCTGGATTTTCAGAATTATGAACAGTTTATCGAAATTCTCGGTGAAAACAGAAGATGAGAAGAACACCATGTATCAAACTAATGAAATGGAGGAAGCACTTTTGAATGGTCACTTGATAACCACCAATTCACCTGAGAAACCTCTATATGTGGTAGGAATATATTCAGATAATTCAATATGGAATCAAAAATAGCCGGCTAGCAATTCAATTCCTCATTTTATTCGTGGAAAGTTTGAACTAACATCAGATAAGTGGAAGTAAACTGCTCCACATGAGTTAGGGATATTGACTTAAATGGCAAAAAAATATAGTTCAAATAAGATTTTTGTGATTAAAATTCATATTAATATGATTTCAAGTTGCGAATTAATTTTAGCCTGTAGGTCTGTAGCGTATACAGGGTGGTTAAGAAAAATCGAGTAGAATAACGAAATTTTATTCCAAGAGAATTCAAGCATTTTAAGACTATCAATACAATGTATGGCCTCCACGGGCATCAATAACAGCTTGACATCTTCTTTGCATACTACACACGAGGTTGATGAACATTTCTTGAGGAATTTGGTTCCATAAACGGAACAGAAGCTCTTTCAGATCATTCAAGGATTCTGGGGTAGGTTGATGATTATCTGATCTTCTTTGGAGCATATCCCATGCATGTTCTATGCAATTCAAATCTGGTGAGTGCGGAGGTATTGGTAAATGTGGAATACCAAGATTCTCGCGCGCATTCTCAACTATGGCTGCACGGTGCGGTCTAGCGTTATCGTCTAGAAATTGAAAAGTTTCACCAATAGCAGCGTGAAAATTTGGCACAATAGTGTCAATGACATGCTCCCTATAGTGTAAGGCGGTTATATTCCCAGGACAAATGTGAAGATCTGTGCGCCCGTTGAAACATATCCCGGACTTCTTGGACATAGCGACGATTACGGGGTATGCGTTGGATTGTCCATACCCTTATTCTTCGAGAATCTGAAAATCGTCCATATCTGGATTCATCTGACACTACGCCATTGATCGTTGCAATTGATATGTTGTCTTGCCTATTCCAGTCTTTGACGCTTATGGTCACGTGTTAATAGAACTCCTCTTAATGGACGTCTAGAACCCAGATTCACCTCTCTTAAACGTCGTCTGATGGTTTCGATGAAAACTTGGACCCCATCTGCATTTTGAAAAGTATTCCGTAGCATTCTACACGTAGATGTAGGGATTCTTCTCGCCGAAACGGTGATGAAACTATCCTAACAGGTGTTATTTTTCGTCGCCCACCAAGCCTTAGTCCTTCCAACAGGGAACCTGTCTCCCTGAACATATTCCAAAGTCGAGATATCACACTTTGGCTGACGTGGAGCCTTTCCGCTACAACAACCTGAGTTAGGCCACCCTGTAGCATTCCGATAGCCCTATTAGCCTCAGCGTTTGTTAATTTACGTCTTGGCATTTTCAGAAAACTCGCTTCAAATCGAAACCGTTGATAAACTGACTTCATTTCGAAATGAGAACATTCATGAAGCATATGCAAAGAACCAAACTTCAGAAAAAATGCGACTAGATTGACGAAATGTCTCATACTGATTTTTATTGGATCGATTCAAGTTGTTATTGAGTTTTAAATGATTTTACAGCGATTCTCTCGAAGATTGCATACTTTTAAAAACGATTGAATATGATATCCCTAACTCTTGTGTAGCAGTATATTTGAACTACTGAAATGGCAGTCACCGATCACAGGCGAAAGTTTGAGATTGGAGTTCATAGATTGGTATTCATACTATCTTCTTGTGAAATAATCGTAGAAGATCAATATTTTGTTTCTATATGCAGTTCCTCGTGACTCACTCTGTGTAGAACTACATGAATCGCGGGGTTTCAAATTAAAAATCAAACTGATGCTTGACATAATAAATACCGTGCGCCATCCCCCGATTTTCGAACTTTAATCTCGGTCCATTTTTATTATCGTTCCGAATAGTCCAGTAAAGGAAGGGCTGAAATCACTTTTTCTCGGAAAGTGCTGCATTTTGGATATGTTGATTGTTATGAAGTAAGAAACATATGGTCAAAAATGCAGGTGTCAAAATTTTCAGGAACATTGGAAAATTCGTGAAAAAATAGAAAAAAATACGGTTTTCCTGAAATTTTCGCGAACTGGCGGGTTTATGAATAAAATGTTTCAAACAAAAGTTGTAGAGCGGAAAATTTTAGTCCAAAATGAGTTCTTACTCATTCTTGAAGTATTCATATAGACTGATAAACAGCGTATTTCTTTAGTAGCGCAATAGCAACGAATTTTAAATTTGGCGCCCGGTTAAATGAGTACCTGAACGCTGAAACAAACATCTGGAAGATATTCGCCAGAGTTGGACTCTCGTCTCGTTTTGTATTGAATTTATAAACATCGAACCCTAGAATAATATAAGTTGAGTTGGATGAAATCGGACAGGCTGGTTATTACGATGTTCGGTTATTCAATCTGATGTGCTAGCGAAGGCGATTTAACTTCTGGCTGAATTTTTTAAGATGCTTACGAGAATAATAATATAGACGTAGGTATGTTTCTGATAGTGAAATAATAGGTAATTCTATTAAGGAAAGAAATTTATATCGAGTAATGGGACAAAAGTTGAATGAATGTAGTAATTATTTGAAGAGCCGTTACACATTTTGCAAAACCTCGTACACTGCAGTCCTGCTTTTTTGCAACTGCAGCGAGAAGTATCACATTTTCCATTATAGCTGCAAAATACCTGAAACGAATGTGAATCGATAGAAAGAATAATAAGGGTGAATCGTTCATACGATTTTAATCCGATGATTCCATCCGAATAACCGTCAAATACAATTTTAGAATTCTGTCCAAATTTTTTCGATATGAACGATCTATACAGAGTAACAGCCAAATGGAATAAATTCGATAACGAATAAATGAGGGGGTGTTAGGAAAAACGCTGGGACACGTCGATTTGTAATTTAAAATGCGCATATTTTTCAGGAAAATAAAATTATATAGGGTGTTCCATGCGACCGTGGCCAATACCAACTTTCTTATTTTAAATGCAACCAACTGTATATTATTTATTTTTTGGATTCTTCAGAAAATTCTAGACATAATTCATGCACGATGTCCTATACCTATCTTCATCTTTTTCGGAAATATTAAGTGTTTTCAGATTCTTTACAATTTCACATTAGACTTCTTTTTGTGGGGATATCTCAAAAGTATTTTATACGAACGAAACCCTTAAACTTAGACGATCTAAAAAACCGAATCACGCTTGCGATTAGATCAGTCACGTCTGAAATGTTGAGTAACGTTAGAAGACAATTCGACACCAGATTAGCATGTTGCCAAGACATTCGCGGCGAGCATTTTGAACATTTCCTTTTTTTTCTAATAATTAAGAAATAATCAGCAAGACTTATTAGGTTTTTTTTTTATTTAATTTTTATTTAAAACGTTGATTTTTGCAATAAATCTGAAAACACTTAATACTTCCGAAATAGTTGAAGATAGGTATAGGACATTGTACATGATTTGTGTCTAGAATTCTCTGAAGAATCCAAAAAAATAAAAATATACAGGGGGTTGCATTTGAAATAAGAAAGTTGGTATTGGCCACGGTCACATGAGACACCCTATATAATATTATTTTCTCGAAAAATATGCGCATTTAAAATTACAAATCGACGTGTCCGAGCGTTTTTCTCAACACACCCTCATTTATTCGTTATCGAATTTATTCCATTTTGCTGTTACACTCTGTATATTTCTGATACATCTACGAATCTCTTACTGTGAGGCCATACAACTTCGTGTAATAACCATCCACCATCTACAACATATATCAGACCAGTAAGCAGAGATTGTGATTGAAGATTCGTTGAGAACAATTTATATGTATAGATCAGTCTTTCTCATCAATCCATATTCGTCGAAGAGAGATAAAGAATATGGCGACAATTCGTAAGAAATAGCCTCTTTTTTTCTTGATTCATCGTTCTAATAAAGAACGAATATTCTCTGCAACAATGCATATGAGTCTATAGAAGATGTGCCTCCAGTAACACGAATTTTATTCTGGCTATCGCATAAATTCTTGACTTCAAATTTCGATGACGAAGTCATATTCCACAAATTTTTCCCAACGATTGCTTCCATTCCCTTGCGTTCTTCTTCAAATGCCATATGACGGTTAATATTGTGGCCATCAATAACTCCTGTAGATTATGGTATTTTAGCCAGAATACAAATTTGTCTTTGTCTTCTTTATCTCTCTTCATTGATTGATTGATTGATTGATTGATTGATGAGCTGACGAACAAGAGACCGGGTTAGCGCTTGGCCTCCCTGTGACACTGCGACCAACTTTGGTCTATTATATCACTCTTTCGTCAGTGGTTCCTCACGAGAATAGGTTTGTGTCACTAGCCTGTTTTTCGGATTCATTCCTGTTTCCGGATTGATTTCTCCGAAGATTTTGTGGCGCCTTCTTCCCTGGGCGTCGCATTCAAAAATGATGTGAGGGGCTGTTTCTTCATATTCACCGTAGAGTCTGTAATCCACGGGTTTTCCAAGTATTCTTATGGTGTTCAGATGTTTTCTAAGGCCGCAGTGCCCGTCAGTAGACCTACTATTATACGTGCTTTTGCTCTGTTTAGATTCAAAAAGTCAGCCGTCAAGGTTTGGCTTGTGTGTTCTACCATGACTTTGCTGTGTGTTTGTCCGTCGCTCTGTTCCCAGTGTTGTCGGTGTCTTTGTTTTATCCACTCCTCAATCGGGGTCCTGCATCGGTTTTTGCTGATTCCAAGCTCAGGTTCTGGCCCTGTGAATGGCGTTTCAGATGCTTGTCTTGCTAACTGGTCTGCTTTTTCATTGCCCACGATTCCCATGTTACCTGACACCCACATCAAAATGACCTCGTTGTGTTTTGCCAGCTCCAGAAGGTCCTGGAGGCATTCCCAGACGAGTCTAGACTTTATCTGTGTCGAGTTGGGTGCTTTGATGGCGCTCTGGCTGTCAGAGAGAATGTGGATGTGTTTTCTTTGGTAGCCACTTTCCAGGTTCTTCTGTATGCATGTCCTGATGGCATACGACTTTCAGATAAATCCACGTGCTGTTCACTATTCGCTGTTTTCAAATCGGCATATTCCTCCAAACATTCCATGACGTCAAATGGCGATGGCATTCCCAGAAGATAACGCGCAACAGCACTGGGTGTGAATCCTCTACCATGTCTTAAATTTGTACCGAAAAATCTATTTAGTGTTTGTTCCATACACATATCACTCCAGACACCACTCCAAGCTTTGTCTGTCCTACGAATAGTGAAATATCCGTCTTTTGTGAACCTGTCGAATTCTAATGAATCCATCGTTGTTTCCAAATGCACCACATTTTGTAAGTAAGTACCATTGAGCACTTTTCGTATTGGCGAAATGCCCGGATGCATGAAGAAGTGGTAACACACTGTTTAAATGCAAATCCCCAATCACCAAGACGTTCTGCTTCGACAAACTGGAATAAAATAATTACGCTCTTCAAATATTGAATCCATAATTAAGCGGTGGGACCATATTTTCTCAAATTATGGAAATTTTCCTCGAATTTCCTAGTTGAACATATTATCATTGGGTTAATATTACAGATGCCCAAAGGAGAATCTCCCTTCCAAATTCCGAAGAAAATTCTCACTTCATTCTCCATTTCATCAATCACAGTTATATTGCTTGTTTTTAAAATATTAATTCCTATAGCAGTGAAAGTCAATATGTGAGCACGTAAAGCTGAAAGCATGCCCTTCAGACATTCTCTTCACTGATTGTGCAGCGTATGAAGTAGCCCAAAGATCTTTCAAACCACTCACCACTTCCATCCATGATAAAGCCAATGGCTCCCACATATGACATAAATAAATGGAATCCTCCTAATCTCACAGCAATATTCCTAAATTCAGGATTGTCCGACTGTACAATGATGAAGTTAGCTCTGAAATAAAGAGGCTGATCGAATGTTACAAAAGTTGTTCTACTTTTATTTCTCTCCGTTTCTTCTACTGCATAGAGCAAAGCTGTGTGTAATGTGGTCAAACTGGATGGTGGTGCATTGATGAATTGGAGACAATTAACATGCGACATCGTATATGTAAAGTCTCGTGATAAAGTTTCATGAAAACCCTTCCATGTCGGAATACTTTCTATTTCAAGAGGTTGTACTTTTATATGAAGTAAATATATTATCAAAAAAAAACACTCATTTGCAGTGGCATTTATTTAGTGGAAGTAACAAAAGAAATAGCTTCCATTTTGCTTAGGTGCATAATAAAGATAAATCCCAAGGTAGCTACCATAGTAGATATTCCTATTCATTGAACTAATGCCTGTTGAACTGAATAAGGGAAAGTATTAGAATTTGAATAATATAATATCTCCTGAGGAATTCACAAAGATAAAAAGGATCATTAGGACCTTCATTATATAGTTATTATGAAAATATACTAATCCTAATTTCAGATGGGACAGAAAAAATAACTATACAATAATCTATCATAGTAAATATTCAGAATCTCGTCAACGAGTTACTTGAGGAAATGAAAATGGAATTTTTTCATGGCAATTATTCATTTCAATTCATCACTGAAATATCGACCTCAAACTAATGAGTTTAAACCAAATAATTACATAGTGTTATTGAGATTATTCATTCTTTGAAATAGACCAAGAATTTCAAATCACTACCTCCAGACAATTTATCTTGAATCCTACCCTGTTCAAGAGGTTCAGATGTTTACGACCGCTTGCCATTGCACTAGGCGCGAAATTTCAAATTCACTGCTATCGCCGCGTTAGAGAAATTCCTTGCTAATCAGTATACAAAATCACTTCGAGAACAGGAAATTACATATTTTCGTCTAGAATTTTCCGCTCTACAACTTTTGCTTGAAACTTTTTTCTCATAAACCTGCCGGTTCGCGAAAATTTCAGGAAAACTGATTTTTTTTCTATATTTTCACGAATTTTTCAATGTTCCTGAAAATTTTGACACCTGCATTTTTGACCATATGTTTCTTACTTCATAACAATCAACATATCCAAAATGCAGCTCTTTCCGAGAAAAAGTGATTTCAGCCCTTCCTTTACTGGACTAGAAGGAAAGTTTCGGATCGGATCATTTCAGTCATAACTACGGCTTGTCAAACGGGTTTGTACATAACGAACGGTTCATAAAATTTGATGGGGAATTGTTAGTTGTAGAAATCCCGGGTCATTCTGGTAATTACCTGCAATAACATAAAATTTTAAAACGGCATCGGAATGATCGTAAACATCCGATTGTTCCAATAATGCACTGTATTTGTACAGCGGTATTGGATCCATTCCACTGATTTTCAACAGGGTTTCGAGTTAGAGGCGAATTGCAACTTCTATTGATTGTTTTTGGGTATTTTAATGTGTTACAGTTATTTTTGAATTGAGCGTGGAGCTTTATGAGGGTGATCAGATTCTGAAATGTGTATATGCTGTATTATATGAAACTATAAAAAAGAGTTTATAAGGACGAATTTCGAAACGATCAGCATCACATCACTATCAAGCATTGTACATGGTGTGACGTGATGTTTAGATAATATGGTACCTGCAAGTAGAGGACTTTGTGGCGGTTCAGAAAACTGTTTTATGTTCAGTAAAATTTCTCCGGTTCTCGAGATGTTCATTATTTTCGAAAATTCTGAGAAATAACACTCTTTCTGGTGGAATGACTCCAATGGGGGAATTTTTTCAAACTGCTTTTTTGGAGAGAATTACTGGATAGATGCGCCATCGAATGTTTCTATGAGTTTAGAGGCAAAATATGCATACGCCCTTCATTAAACAAAGATTTACCCCAAATTTCATGTTTTGCTTCTTTTTCCTAAATTCAACCTAACGTGGTGTGAAAAAAATATGGTTACCCAAGTGCCAATCTGAGTAAAAGCCAGCTTGTTTGATTTGAATTCCAAATGGGTATAACTCATTGTTTACTGACTGACAAAAAAACTGCAACACCCAGAAGGAGTTGTTCAAGTTTTAAATGTTGAAACATAGATATTATAGCAAGGAGTGAATGTTTAAAATTTGGAAAAAAAAATACATTTTTTTTTTCAATTTGGTAGTAATGTGTTTGTCCACCGAGATTATCTATACACTCCCCCACACGTTTTGGCATTGATGCAATAAGATGGTCTATTAGAATTAGAACTAGCTGTAGGAACTGAAACTAGACTTTTGGTGTTGACTGTGGATTCACTTCTGTCATGGGAAGGCCACATAGATTAAGTTTGTAAAAAGTTAAATGCAGTCTGTTATAGTTTAAGAGTACTATCACAATATCTAAATGAAAGTGGTCTAAAGACAGTTTGCTTTGCGAACTTTGAGTCAACCATGAGATATGGCTTATTCATTAATGGCAGTGTAAGAATTATTGAAAGAGTGTTCATAGTTCAACAAAGGACATTAAGAATAATGTACAAACTCAGTTCGAGAACATCATGTAGAGGTCTCTTTAGGAGAAATAATCTTTTAACTGTTGCTGCATTACACATTGAAGAATGTATAATCTTTCCTTCAAGAATAGAGATATTTTATCATCACATTTGGACGATAATAGATATAATAACTATGTTTATCCCAAAATATTCTTGTATGAAGTATTTTAATAGGCTACCACAAAGAATAAAACAAATATGCAACCAAAAATGTTTCAAAAAAGAATTGCACAAACTCTTACTTGGCATAGAACCTTATACTGCTGATGAGTTTTTGAATGCGAACGTCTAATAAATTTAATTTGTTTTTATATTCTTGGACATATTTTTCGTTCTGATTATGTAATTCAGTATGTAAAATTCTCGAAATAAATATCATTATCTATCTATCTACTTATTTCTTCTTGAGGAATACTATCCCAAGCTACCTGTACTCATAGCCGCCAAAGTCCGTGGAGGATGGAGTAAAGTTCGAAGCCTTCTACCCATAATGTCCCAAACATGCTCTATGGGCAAAAGATCGGAGGATCGAGGCGACCAAGGCAAAAGATTCACACAGGTTGCTTTAAAAGAGTTTAAACTAACTCTAGCAACATGAGATCGAGCATTATCTTGCTTGAATATTGGATTCTCGAGCCGGTTAAGGTTAGGGAGAACATGTGGCTCCACTTTTTCTTGAAGGTAACGCAGCGCTGTCATGTTACCTCGAATAAAGAATAAAGGTGACCTACTGGCATGAGCAAAAGCACCTCATACCATAACGCCTACTGTCCTGTGTACATCACGCTCCACATCAAACTGAGTAAAGTCTTTCTTTCCGACGTCATCTTACCCTTCTTCGGCCATCATTAAACCCAAGAATAATCGAGATTCATCAGAAAAGACGACCTGATATCGTTCCACATTCCAATCTTGGCTTTCTCTGCACCACTGTAACCGTTGCCGGCAATGCTCACGCGTCAGAGTTAACACAAGATGCAGTCGATATGCTGCAGTCCAAAAGACCTTTTCCGGCGGTAAACCATTCGGAGTGTTACAAGATGGCCTTGTTCTCCTAACCACTCATCAGCCAAAGATCGAATTGTCGTAAATCGGACTCTAATGACCATAAGTCTTCGACGTCCGGTGCCTACTCATCTTCGATTTTGGGCATTGGCGAACCACGCTTGAAAACATTTCATAACAGTAGTTGGATTTCTGTTCGTACGGTGAGCGATTTCTCGAAATGACAACCCCGCCTCCCGTAGGCATTTAAACATTCCGTACTCGCGTTTGGCACCTCTGCCATTGGCCTGACGAACTGGAACTGAGAAACCAATCACACTTCGAATGCGAAACGGCATCTCTGAGCCATGGACATCTCTCACAAAATGTGAAAAGGGATCAGCCTAATGCTATTAAACATGGATCATCCCACTGAATATTTCCTCCGCATATATGTTCATGTTCATTATATTTGATTATTTCATAAAATACCGTTACCCACTTGCACTGTCGTTTTTCTTCTGTATTTTCCTTGCTTGAAAAATCTAGAATACATATAGGAATACCTATCTATACTTAAAAATAACAAACAAAAAATATACAAGGGGTATAGCCGTATCATCCAAGGTCGTGAATTTCCATAGGTCCTCGGCTTGTTTAGGGCTTGTTGAGAGAAACACAACTATTGTTGTTCTCTGTCTATATTTCGGACCTTTATTAGCTCCTTTTTCAGAACATTAGCTGCTATTTAGCTGGTTTCTTCACAGCGAGTTGCTCATGTCTTGACGAAGGACCCAATCGGTCCGAAATATAGACAAAGAACAGCAATAGTTGTGTTTCTTTCAACAAGCCCTAGGCAAGCCGAGAACCTAAGAAAACTCACAACCTTAAAAATAACTCAAATCGCTTATAACTTCTTTCGGTATCAACGATTTCCTACACATATAATATAGAGGTTCAATAAAGAAAGAATAAAAATAAATCAAACTATAGGTATTAATGTCCTCACTCTGCTCGCGCATGTTATATCAGTTGATTAAATTACTTCATTTTGATTACCTATTCTCATCTCCATTTGATTTTTCAATAAGGGAGGTAGAGATGTTTTTTGTCTGAACTGCAACCCAACCCACCATAATACTCAAGATTGTATCTTGGATTTTTATGGAAAGTTGGAAAGTGATTGAATTAATCGAATTTTCGTGTTTAGAAAACGTACGAAATGATTGTACCCCATTCAAACTAGACGTTTCCATTTCGTTGCTTCAAAATTGAAAAGTTCTTTCTTTATAACTTTTCATCTCAAAAGTATTCCATTTAGATGCTGCAGAATATAAATTACCTACATTACCAGTAAAGATTCATTCATCACTTGGAATAATCCCACTTTCAATTAGATGAATAAGATGATAAATACCGAACTTCAATTGAATTACGCTTATTACACCTATTATTATACGATTATGTTTCGCATTCGAAGTGTGATTGGTTTCTCAGTTCGAGTTCGTCAGGCCAATGGCAGAGCGCTATTCGCGCTTGGTGCCAAACTCGAGTACGGAATGTTTAAATGCCTCCCGTAGACCAATAATTCGACCTCTTTCAAATTAACTTAGCTGGCGATGAATTCCGCGTACACGTGCTCTAGGCATTCTAACAACAACTGAACATCGACTTTGGACCTCCTCGAAAAGCTGGTTTGTTGTAAAATTTAAAAAAATGCAAAAAACGACTACAATATACAGAAAATGCTGACATGAAAAAACCTTCACGATTTTTTCTTCAAATTTAATCTCAAGGACTTTTTTCTAATTACTTATAGTTTAGGAAATGCCTAGGAAACTCATTTCATCATGATAGATCATCATGTGGTATGGGGTGCAGCCACATCTTTCATTCAGTATTCCATCGGACGCAGATAGGTACACGAAAGACCGTCGACCTCAAGATAGAGCCACGAAAAATCGAAAAAACCCCAAACCGATGCCACTCCGTGAAATTAACAGGCACATCCGCCAGAGAAGCAATAAGGATAACGATTTGATGGATCAAAGTGTCAGTCCGGGTTTCCGCTTGAAGGGAAGTCTATAACGCTAAACGGCAGAGACGTCTAAACAATAGATCGTCCCGGATCTGATATTGTGACGTTCGTATGATCAGTGCTGACGCGTCACGTGATTTATAACGTTGACCTGATACACCTACTGGGTCACAATGGATCCGGATTTCTTTTCCGAACCGCCTGACGACAACAGCTGCAAGATTTTCGGACCGCTGCCCTCATTTAGAGATGGACGCTGGTTGATTTATCGAAGGAGAATTGGTTTGATAGAAATTTTCACTTGGGTTCGCACGGATAAGGGAAAATTTTTCCTTTGATACAGAATGACATAATTGATATTATTGTGGGATTTCATTTCCTCGATCAACAGTATGTGATGTATCCAGCTAGTGTAGGTTCGGTCAATCGTTATACAGTTGAGGGATGGTGAAGAATAACATGCAGACTCATCAAAGGGTTTATTTCTTAACCTTACTGGCACATATGATAACTCACATTAAATGAAACTATTTACTACAACAATAACTGTTGGCTAACAAGCAATCAATAAGTAAACGCTTCTTGACTCTACACTATCTTCTCTGAATGAATGTCCCTATCCTAGCCAATTGTTATATGTATATTCTTATAAATGTTTACTTGTTTAAATAACATCATAATTATTGATAAACATAAATGAAAATGGCGAGACCTAGAGCTCTGGCTTTACGTGCTGCTTCAGGTCTAAAGGGAGGTCGAATAGTCCTTTTTATCTCACGTACGAAATATATAGGGTGTTCAACATACTACAAGTGTACAGGCTAAGTAGTTGACTTGCACATTGACGTAACACACGGATCTTTGGAAGTATTTGAACTACGGAAATAGCAATCACCGCTCAAAGGCGGACGTTTGCCGTAGGAGGTTCAATTCCTGAATTTAGAATTTGGGTCATAATTTTATGGTGGAAGTCACAAATATTGCTGGCAACATCTTGAATAATATGTCTCTGTGTTTTTTGTGAAATAATCATATGACTTTAATATTTCGATTGTTTTTAATTCGAATTAGATTATGTGGGATTTTACATGACCTGGATTTCATATTAACATAATAACAGCCACTCAGCTTTTGTAATAGAGCTGTTACTTGTAATATGTTCACGCGACCAATGAAATTGAAATTTTGAACTATGGAAATGACAGTCATCGATCAAAGGCGAACGTAAACTCCATTCACTTTTATTTAATCACATAGGAGGTCATGGTTTCGTTTTCAGGAGTTGGTCAACCTGATGAAATGCACAGAAAATATGATGAAAAGTCAGTGCGCGCACAGAAAATATCGTTAATGACAAAACGACGTTGCCAGTTTCTTTGTTCACATCGAAGTAAAAGTATCAAAGATATTCCACATTTGTTAGGTTTACAAATTGTTCGCAGATTTTTGGTATTTAATCGATATTTGCAGGTGAGTTTTTCGTCGAATATCCAAGATTAACGTATGTTTATTGTTTTTAGCACCAGTTTGGAGCGTGAGGACGATTTTCAAGACCAGGACGAATGTTAACATTTCGAGGTTGAAGGGGTACACGGGAATTTCTTTGAAAAATCTGTTATTTGGACAGATATCGCAGTAGATGGAGCGGATGGAGCCTCGAGAGGTCGATTAGGATGATATTTTTCAGGTTTTCCAAGAAATTTGGTGATATCTGAGCAGATTTGCAAAAGTTAGGTACCTCACTTATGAGGTGGAACTTAGACCTAATTCTCCTATAAGAAACGCCTTTCAAAGGTCGAGATGGTGAAAAATGTGTTCTTTAGATGTTGTTTGAACAATCGCAGCCGAGTTTTATACCCCAATATTGATTTGAAGAAAGTTATCAACAAAATAAAATTGACATTATTCTTGATTCTTGTAATTACCCATCAATTCATCTTATATCTTTGGGTTGATTTTTTTTAATGAATTCTTGATTATAATCAACTATTGATGTCGTCAAGTCTTGAACTTTCAGTTCAAGAATTCAAGAGTATAATAAACATTAAATCTTCACAAGCATGCATATGAAAATTATGTGAAAGCAATGCAATTTTCTTCAATGGCGAAAAATAATATATTTCAACAGTGATCTCTTGTACTTTTCATGCGAATAACTAGAAAAGGAATCCTTTCTATCAATTCATATAAACGTTAATTATTTTAGTCCATCACATCTTTTCCAATTCATTCATTTTCCGAATAATTCACATTCTGAGAAATACGCTAAGAACATAGAACGGGCAACATAGTGTTGACTTGGAACATAAAAATATTTTGAAAAACGTCATAACTTCGATACAGAGTGGAATATGTCAAATTTCCAAGGCCAGAGTGGTGATTTTATAATTGTGAATGGAGTATATGAGATTGGAGGTTCGATTCCTGAACTTCGAATTTCATTCCTGATCTTATAGTGGAATTCATAGATATTTATACTATGTAATTCACCGAAAAATTAACTTCCTAACGTCAGGAATATGTTGCTGGCAACGTTCATACCGAAATGTCCCTTTACTTCTTGTGAAATAAACGTAGAAGTTTAACGTTTTGATTATTTTGAATAGATTGACATAACTTAATGAATCATAAGTTGAGTCAAAACGTCTGCTTATAAAATACTACTGAGTTTTTAACGATACTATGAACATACTATTAGCGTTTATAACCTAATCTTCAGAAGAATATGTATACTAACTGACAAAGAAACTGCAACACCCAGAAGGAGCTGTTTTTGGTAAAACATAGATAATATATGGCAAGAAGTAAAGGATTCAAATTTGGAAAAAAATTGTGAGGGTTTGCGACAAATCGATCTTTGGCTGATGAGTGGTTAGGAGAACAAGGCCATCTTGTAACACTCCGAATGGTTTACCGCCGGAAAAGGTCTTTTGGACTGCAGCATATCCATCTTGTGTTTACTCTGACGCGTGAGCATTGCCGGCAACAATTACAGTGGTGCAGGGAAAGCCAAGATTGGGATGTGGAATGATATCAGGTCGTCTTTTTTGATGAATCTCGATTCTTCTTGGGTGCACATGATGGCTGAAGAAGGGTAAGACGACGTCGGAAGGAGAGACGTTAACTCAGTTTGATGTGGAGCGTGATGTACACCGGCCAGTAGGCGTTATGGTATGAGGGGCTTTCGCTCATACGAGTAGGTCACCTTTAGTCTTCATTGGAGGTAACATGACAGTGCTGCATTACCTTAAAGAAAAAGTGGGGCCACATGTTCTCCCTGACCTACACCGGCTCGAGAATCCAATATTCAAGCAAGATAATGCTCGATGTCATGTTGCTAGAGTTAGTTTGAACTCTTTTGAAGCGACCCATGTGAATCTTTTGCCATGGTCGCCTCGATCCTCCGATCTTTCGCCCATAGAGCATGTTTGCCCCCACGGACTTTGGCGGCTCTGAGACATTAAGTATAGGTAGCTTGGGATAGTATCCCTCAAGAAAGAAATAGACCATCTTATCGCATCAATGCCAAAACGCGTTGGGGAATGTATAGATAATCGCGGTGGACAAACACATTATTAACGAACTTATAACAAAAAATTGTAAACCTTTCATTTTTCTCTCCAAATTTTAATCATTTACTCCCCGCTATACTATCTATGCTTGACCAAAAAAATTTAAAATTTAAACAGCTCCTTCTTGGTGTTGCAGTTTCTTCGTCAGTTAGTATATATCGATGTACTCATGAGCATGTTGCCTTACAGATCACAGTCCACAATTTAAAGCTTCCATCAATCATAAAAGAATTCCAGCGAAAGCGAATGTGAGGAACAAGACGTAAAAAATCACTACTGAAGAAATGAAAAGGGAGGAAACTCAAAGAGGCAGTTGCTTATGACGTGAGCCGCATTGTTAGTTTGCCGATCGAAGCCGAGGCAAGCGATGTTTGGTTGAGACGAGCTGTTTTGCAATTTTGGAACCCGACCAGAGTAGGAAGCATCGATTCTGATTCCATGACCTGAAAATGTTGAATGAAATTGATTAACGTAAGGAGTCCGGCGATGGTAACACGCGATTTTATAGTGTTGTTGGCCCCGAGACGAAGTTTAAATGGGCGGAATGAAATGGGCTATATTGCGGTTGCTGTCGTGGGTTATGAGGAACATTGTGGCGTTCTTCTCCATCGAGGATATTTATGTGGAATGGTGGACGTAAATTGATTGTAATGAAGATGAAGATTTGCCCTTCCTACTTTTTTACCACCTGAATCCTATTGTTATTGTCGATTCAAAACAGAATGTGATTCAGTGACTATAGGACCGGCACTAAAATCGATGAACATTATAATTAGTGGTTATATTTTTGAATAACAAAATATGAAACAGGATGAATTATTCGAAAAGTTGAAAGTTGCGAAAAAAATTCGGCTCAAAGTTTTGACAACACACTGAAAAATAATAATCAATTTACGAAATC
This sequence comes from Adalia decempunctata, assembly GCA_951802165.1. Taxonomy (NCBI): domain Eukaryota; kingdom Metazoa; phylum Arthropoda; class Insecta; order Coleoptera; family Coccinellidae; genus Adalia; species Adalia decempunctata. Next base: position 20,800,656 of record OX637696.1, on the reverse strand, counting down.
GATTTTTTTCCAGGAGCAGAGTCTTCAGAATCAATGTCGATTTCAAGATATCAGCAAAAATCATAACGTCTGTCCCATAAGTTTAGGCACAAATTTCATAGACCAATTTAGTGGTGATAAGAAAGAGACAATAGGTTGCTATTGAAATAAAAGTTTGTTTGTAACCTTGACTTCACATTAAAACTGCAGTTGTTGAAGTGGTTGAGTCGATATGCCTCACAGAAAAGGAACTCGGAAAAGTATTTATAATTTATTTGGGCGAGTCGATAAAGCCGAGATAATACGCATTTTTGAAAATCAGAATATATCCTGTAGAACTATTTATCAGACAGGCCCGGATCTAGGGGGGGCAAGCGGGGCGCTTGCCCTGGGCGCCAGCTTAAGGGGGCGCCAAAAACAACCAGGGGTTAATTTTTTTTTCTCGGAAAAAAGTATTATTAATTATGACCCGACTCTGAAGTGCCATCTTGACCACTAAAAAAAGAAGAAACATCCTATATGCCCAAAACTATACGAAATGAAATTATCGATTTATTGGCCACCAAAGTTCGGAATAACATTATTAATGAGATCAAGGAGGCCAATTAATCCACTATTATGTTCGACTGCACCCCAGATGTTCTCACACAGAACAAATGAACCAGGTTATACTATATTTAAAGAGAACGGAGTCTGTATATGAGATAAAAAGAAAGTTTTATTGACTTCTTAGAAGTTGACGGAAAAACTGGAGAATATAATATCATAGCGAATTCTAGAAAAACTGCAAGCTGGTGATTTAGATGTCAAAAATGTCTTGGGCAATCCTACGACAACGGATCTAATATGGCTGGCATATATGTATAAAGGAGTCCAATCCAGAATTATACACATCAACGAGCTGGCAGTATTATAGTTTCATGCCTAGCACACTCTCTGAATCTTGTGGGTGTCCATTTGGCTTCATCGTGTTATTCGTGTTCAGAACCAGTGAATTTATTTGGTGTTGTACAAAAAGTCAAAAACTATATTCGTTTTTTGTTAGTTCAACCACACGATGGACAATTATGAAAAAGTGCACAAAAACAAATTTGAAAGGAAGTAGCAAAACAAGATTGGCTATACATCAAACTGTTAATGCCTTGCTCAATAATTTACCGGGAGTTGTGAAGGCTGTGGAAGAAATCAATGAATCATCACTAATCGCAGAATCCAAGTATGAAGCTGGTCATTTCCTCCATATGGTGTGATGGATTTTAGATTCATACTGAACCTAACAATTTGGGATAATATTCTGCCAGAGATCAATAGGGTCTACGTGGAAATTCAGAACGGGGATATAATTATTTCACGTTCATTATCGTTGATGCAAGGTCTTGTGAAGATCTTGCAAGGAATGAGGGAAAACCCTATTGAAAACTGGATCTCGGAAGCTACACTTCTTGCAGAAGAATTGGATCTGGATCCAATTCTTAGAAATAAACGTGTTTCCAAGAAGAAAAAGCAGGTCGACAAAATGTGCGAGGATGAGTCAAGTACGCTAGATCTAGTTGGTTTGTTCTCGAAGGAAATTAAGGTTGTTTTCGACAGATTATTGTCAGAAATCAGAAAAAACTTAGAAAGCGCAGAAAATCTGCCTACGAATTTCGCATTCCTCAACGGCCATGGCCTCTTAAACATGCAAAAAGAGGATCTGCAGAAAAATGGCACCCTTTTAAGGCAAAAATAATGAAGAGAATTGAATGCAGTTGATTTTTGTTAGGAACTAGCGGTTTTCATAGAGCTGGTTCCTGAAATTAGTGAAAGATGGCTTCATTAGACCTCCTACAAATTCATCACAGGCATCAAGATCTACAAGAAGCTTTTCTTTATGTCATTGAATATACTGCACATTACGTACAACGTAGTTTCAGCAAATTGAAAATAATAAAAAATTATTTGCGTTCCTCAATGAGTCAGGAACGTCTCTTTTGTCTCTCAATCTTAGCTATAGAAAACAAAAGAGCTTCCGAAACTGATTTCGAGGAGCTGATAGATGCGTTTGCGGAAAGAAAATCACGCCGCGTGAAGCTGTGAAGAAAAAAAATCTAATTTCTTTCCTTGTGATATTTTTCTGATTATTAGTATTTGTTTCTATTATTTTTCAGTTATTTTCTATGATTTCATATATTACACAAATGGGGGGGCGCCATCATGACTTTTTGCCCCGGTCAGAAAAAATCGTAGATCCGGGCCTGCTATCAGACAATCACAGGCTCGACCCTAAGAAGATTTTTCGGCTCTCTTATCGCGAAAAGTTCACCATGGAGGATGGAAAACCAAAAATGAAGAGCAACTTCGACGCAGAATATACAGAAAGATCCGAGAAATGGATCTAAATACCGTCCAAAACCTGATGCTAGGTGTTCGCAGAAAGAAGCGCTCTGTGGAAGATATTGTCCCTTTTCATTAATTTTGAATTGATAGTTTTGTTGCTTTTCGAACGTTTATTAATGTGTATCACAATACAATGAACAAATGTATAATTTTTGTCACTTTTTTGGTATCTGAATTTGTGCCAAAACTTATGGGACATACGTTATTTTAACAAATCTCCCTTCCCCCTATCTGCACAAAACCTACAGATATAATTATTATTAATATCACAACAAATCTAACATAATTTTCGAGATACAGCATTTCAAATGAAAATAGTAGCTACTGAATACAATTACCTGTCTGATCTCTTTCTAGGGTTGTGGAGTGAAGTCTTACCTGAAATAAATATAAGTGTTAGTACTCATCTGCAATTTTAATGTGACTTAACTGATATTTAAAGATATTTGAGTATTTAAAGATATTTGAGCATTCAAAAAACAGATATTTTTTATGCGGGATGTTACATGATACACGTACACAGTATTCACAAACCCATAATGAATTTCAATTCGAGTTTCCATAAAAGCACGAAATGTGATGATTGAGAACATTGAACCTTTTTCTCTTCAAGAACTTTTCTTTTCATGTACATACTAGCTGGCTCGGCGAACTTTGTTCCACCTAAATGATACTTACAGTGTATTTCACAAATTGTAATCACCGGTGATCGGAGATCAACAGCTTGGTTCTCTGATTCTTAAACTGTTGAATCGAGTTGATTCTATATCAAGCTCCGATCACCGATGATTACGCTTTGTGAAACCCACCGTTAACGTTGTATCAACTAATCATTGCTATTTTTGAAGCAGGAGATAAATTAGGCAAAATATACAAAATTTTAGTAACATTGTTATTCGCAAGAAAAGAATTCTCTTTATTTAAGCGGTATCTAATTATTGTTGAATATATACTTTTTCTTTGACTGCTTCACAGTTTTCTCATTGCTGTTCCTAAATAAAAATATAAATCACGATCAAATTAAATGGATGAGAAATAGTTCCAATGATTAATTTTCTCTGATTACTGCTGAAACCATTTAAGTTCTGCCAATACAACGCTGAAAATTCGAATTGAAGTATTTTGTCTATGGTGACCTTACTCGAAAGATGGAAAAGCATTTCCTGTATAAGTAAAATTTTCATCGATTATTTCGAAGGTTTATTGTATTTTATAATAACCAGACCGTAGACGAATCCATGTATGAAGTTTCATAACAATCAGTCCATACGATCTCGAGTTATAAATGGTGTAACCAACATCTTTCTTTCACATATATATAGATATCTTTGTTGGATTGTATTTTTTGTGAGTTTATAGGCACTACCTAAACTCTGATCAGTTTGTTATAATAATAAGCATAATTCGAACTGAAAACCCATATTCATTACCGAATTGAAATTATTTTCCATCAAAATTGTCAAACTCGTCTCAAGAACACTCCGCCTTCTAGACTTGGGCCTGTCACACAAGAAGTTGGGTTATCTACCGGATAAAAATTTAGCAGCAACGAGATCCAGGAGTTAAACTATCCGGCAGTTTATCTGCTACTAAAACCTAGTCGATACTTGTGAAGTACAATTTTTAGGGATATCTGTTAGATGAGTTATGAATAGCTTATCCGGGACTTTAGCAGCAAGTGGTTAAACAGACCCTCAGTTTGATCTATGCAGTAGTCTGCAAAAAGGGAAATGAAAATCCTCCACCCTCGTTGAATCTGGTAGATAGTTCTTTTACGTCCAAATTTCCAGCGTGAGTTTTTTCCAATCTGACTTGGTTTCGGATATTTCGATCTCGTTTGATCGAAGTATTATTTCGACGTAATACCATTCCTGAGAGACTTCTTGATGTCATCAGCGATATCAAAAGTCGAACCAAAAACACCTGCATAATTTCAACTCTGCAGATCCAGTTGCACTCGCTTCTTCTCTTAATAAGACCGAAGCTTCACCATAAACTCACAGCCGCCTTATATGCAAAACTGTGACCATCTCACCCGATTTTACCAGTTTTCAGGAATCTCATCTGCATCATTAACATCCTTAATCTCCGCCTACAAATTCAGCATATCAGTAGTGTAATTTCGGGGTATTCTCCACAGAAATTTCTGGTATAATCAACCTAATCTCCGATCCCCAATGCAGGTAGAAAACAATGCCACGAGCGATTTCGCGTTCGATCCATCATTCCGATTATCGGATTCAATAAAATATTTCAAAGGTTTGCGCAGCGCGTTCAAATTCAAATATCGTTCCGTATCCAACAAAAGAAGACATCTATCACGGGCCAGCGAGGCCGATATCGGCGAAAGGAAAAGAACTCGAGGTGAATAATGGTTGTTTTTGAGAACGGCGCCGTTTTCGAAACTTCAGAAGTAATTTTCATATCGATCCCAGGCGCGGTTGCCGGATTGGGAAAATGTCAGCGACACAACGCTGGCTGGCCGAAATACAACTGTTCAAAATTCATATTCTTATTTTAACACCCCAAAGTTTATACTGCGAATGGACTTCGTTCGGTAACGAAGAAGACCGAGAGCTCAGTGGTTGAATCACTCCTCTCGATTCTATGGTCTTGAGTCACTGAGAACCCGACAAAACATTCTTTCTTCATTTCACTACTCGTCTAGTAACCAGTCTCACAGCGCCATCAGTCCACCACTCTCTCATACGCTCGAACAAGTGATTCGCAGGAACACAACTTAGCGCGTGCCTGCAAAAACATTGGAATTTCGTGAGAAAAAACTATTCAGTACATCTACACGAGGCCACAGAAAACTAGCAGATACAGCTCTTCAAGTCAGACCAACCGTGAGAGTACCTACCATTTCTTCGGTGCTTGCTTTTTGAGATTTTCCTCTATCACATAAATAACTTTTTTTTTTAATTCTCGTGGTGATAAGAATTGGTACAGCAGTCCAATCTTCTCTCCAAGAGAGCTCTTGTATAATTAAAAACAACTATTAATTGATCGGTAGATTTTTAGGAAAATCTTGGTCTCATGGCAACCCCAAATATATCAGTATTGTAAGAAATCTTATTTATTTGAGAAGAAATCCAGAAAAACAAAGATAAAAGGTGAAAAATTTCGCATTACCAAACAGTGTGTTGCTGTCTAACCCCAAGGTACTCAACTGAACCACACTATCTTGAATCTGAAACACCCAGAAAAATATTTCTTTGTGAAGATAATGTCTATGTCCCCAACTAATATTATCGAACACGATATAAAAAAATGAAACAAAAATAGTTTCATACATGAAATAACAATCGAAAAAATATTCATATAATTCAGGGTGTCCCAAGTTCGAGTCCTTTATTAGACGTTTCTGGAGAACTGTAACATTTGAAATCTGAAAATTGGGATTATGATATTGTTCGAAATTCTCTACAGACCTAAAGTATTTTCTCTACGTACATGAATCCAAAAAAAAACTCAAATAACTAGGGAATTACTGAGTTAAGAAGCAAGAGCATCTGAAAGTGCTGTCATTATTTTTATTCGCAGAATCCAACGCAATCGTAAAAATAGAGGGTTCCAATTTGAAAAACAGAAGTTATGGCCAATTTTCGATCACAGTTTTCGACACAAAATTTGAAACACCCTGTATTGATATTCATGAATTTCATGAAATTCAAACGATGACCTTTCCACATTCTTCTACTTTGACGTTGTGGGGATGGTTTTCACTCGGAATGTTCAGAATAAGAAAAATGAACATAATACTGACTTTGAATATTTGACTGTTCTCAGTTCTTTTTTTGATATTTTGAAAACTATGAATACAATGGTTTTATCAGAAAAATATTCAGCATGGATTACTCAATTATATCAGAAACGAAAAAATTGAAAAAAAAAGAAGAACCAATTTATTTTCACTCCTTGTATAACCGGAAGTGCTCAGGCTCCAGAAATATTTTAGGTCTGTAGAGATTCTCGAACCCAATTTTCAGATTTCAAATATTTCCAGTTCTCCAGAAACGTCTTATAGGCACTCGAACTTGGACACCCTCTATATAAGAAATGTTTATCATCATTATTTAAATACACTTCTTTATTATTATTATATCGACCATAAGAAAAATTGAAGCGAATAATATTGTTCAGAATTTCGTATTTTTATTTTTTTCATACTTAATTCCACAAAGTTTTCACTGCGAATGGACTTCGGTGGTAACGAAAAAGATCCGGACCTCAGTGTTCAACCATGTTTTCAAGAATAGAGCTGAGCCAGAATCTTAGATCAAAAAGTAATTGAAGTGAATACCTATAATTCGTGGGATAAAACTCTCTAATACTTTTGACGCAAACGCGAGGCCAGCAGACAAACAGATATATTTCTCAATCCAGCATCAACCGTGAGTACCATTCTCTCAGTATTCACTTCGTGGTATATTTTCAATTTTTTATTTAATTTTCGTTATGATTGGATTTGGAATATCATACCATTATTCTTTTCTCCAGGAAAGTTCTATATATATTTGACAATTATTAATTCACCTAATCAGACAAAAATGACATATCTGACCGCAATATGGTTGGGTTGCCTTCCTGGCTCGCAAAAATATATCAGTTTTGTTCTCGCTTGAAAGAACTGTGAAATTATGCTATATCAAACTCGATCAAATCTTTTTGACAGCCAAATATTCATGCAATATTGAATGTTCGCGGGTGGAACTAATGCCCAAGAATGTCCCAATCTCACGGTATGTCACACGACGATTTTGCTATTTTATTTTACATACAGCTCCGAGGTTTCCTGACAGAACAGCGGATTTTTGCGTCCATTTGCGAAGTGTGACCACGACGGATTCCGAAAAGCAGCAAAACACAGTGCTTCATCGTCGAAAGTCCAAGCAGGTTTATCTGCACTGTGCTCTAGGTTGAAAACACCTCGTTCTGAGTACGTTCACAATTAAAAATGACAAACTTTAAGATATCAATTCGAGATATTCAGATAACGCTATTACTCTGCGAAAACCGAACAGGTGACGTTTATATGACGAGCAAGGATTAACCTATTCCTAATATTTATTTAGTTTTATCAGGTAGAGTGGGTTTTCATTCTCACTTTTGAAACTGAATCTGTTAAACTATTTCGCTTTCAAAAATCCACCATGTATGTGGATACTTTCCGGTAACTTCCTGCAAATGAAATCTACTCAATTTCAGTGGAGGAATATGGCAACCCTGTTTCCGACGACCGATGAGCTGATGAATGATTCTACGTCGTATCACCGGACGACCCTCTGGAGGCCGCAATTTTTTCGAGTCTATTTTTCCCTACTCATATTTTTTCCGATTCATCTATGGACCGCAGCGTAGCTCGCCTCGGTCTCCCAGTATGAAAAACGACGGGTCTGAATGTGGAGGGAAATTATTCATGTTCTTTGTGAGTCTCACGGAGGGGTTTTTAGATTTGATGGCGCTTGGCTATAGATTATGCATATATAGGAGGAACTCAGATAACATAAAATTGAAATAAATTTTATATTTCATTCCCAGTTTTCGAGGTTTCTGATATAATCGGAAAACATTCGTTTTAGCGATACACTTCGGAAGTGATATCCTGCACCAGGGAATTCTTTCAGATGCTTTATTAGTGAGTGTTCAAAATTTATATTTTCATTTGGTACCACAATGTTCATGCTGCGAATGGACTCAATCGGTATAAAGAAGAACTGGGGCTCTATAGTTCACCCACTTTCTTCGACTCTGTGGTCTTAAGTTCTGAAAAGAGGGTACCCTGTTCCCCATCAAGAATTCTACTTATTTTATCCCACTTTCACTACTCGTCTAGTAACTGTCATACAGCGCCATCACTTTGCATCTCTATGGCTTTCTAACGCTCTAACGCTCTAACAAGTGAGTCGCAAGAACGCGACCTAGCACGTGCCTGCGAAAATATCAGTTTGAAATCCACGTATCCATAAAGTATGAATTCGTTCCGTGAGAAGGAGGACTCTTATCGGTACACCTACACGAAGCTAGGAAAGCAGCAGATACATCTCTCCAAGTCAGTTCAACCGTTAGTACCATTCAGTGTTTACTTTTGGTATTTTTCCTATCTCATACATTATTTCTACTCGAAAGAATTATTTATTTTAGAAAACAAAAGTATTCTTATATTTTCTCCATAAAACGCGTCGTTCTCAAGTTATTCCTAATTGTATAAGATCAAATTAGAGGAAAAAATCATGAATTTCAAGAATAATCTGAATGCTGAGTTAAATCTCATCGAATAATATTTTTTCTCTGGTCTCTCAACAAGTTACCAACAATGTCAGAATATTTATCAACTTTGTCAAGACTAAAATCTCTATGATGAAAAAACGTTTGATGTAGAGATATGTAATAATAAAATTCCACATTTGTGGGACATAAAATTGAATTCTAAGAAGCATGAAATTATACATTTTATAGGCAGTTTCTATTGAAAATTCATTGTTACCGGTCCTTCAGCAAAATATCTATCGAAACAATATAAGTCGACACCAGAATGGCACTACTATCACATGAATTCACTGAAAGTCATTTATATAATCATCACCTGTTTGCTACATTCTCTGTAAATAAATATTCCATCGCTTAACTTCGTTCATGCCGTGTATGGGATCACTGACTAACGTTTTAGGTTGGACTGGTTGGAGACACAGAACAACGGTTTGTCTTGCGTGGCGGCTACATCCACGGCCTTTGAAGGCAAGAGTAGGCCGTGGCGACTCAAATTAAGAACGTAGCGCTATATTGGCGAGAATCAGAACTACTCGTTTGGCATTTCCAAAGAGCAACGCCTAGACGCCTTTAGCGATTGTGATAGTTCATAGATGGGTAAGGTTAGATCATTGACCCCGAATCATATGACTTTGGTTAATGGAGTTAGGATAGGTTAGTGAGAAACTAATTTTTATGAGATCGTTTTAGAATATCAAGGAAAATATGAACAAATTATTAGTGTCTATAAACTAATCTTCAGGACAATCGAAGAAGGAACTTATTTTGGTGTGAGAAATATAGCTTTTCAATTGCCGAAATGATCGGACAGAACTAAGTGTTTTGTTAGGAAATATCGTGTTTGTAACAGTCTTATTCAAATAAGGTTAGTGCTTGAGTATTTTTTAAATGTATTACCCAGAAAATCTAATAATCACATCAATTTCAATCGAAAAATATGAACTTGGAGGTGTTTGTAGAGAATTATATCAGGCACGTCTTTAGCCCTATTTTTTTTTCAAATTGCTATATCTCTTCAACAGAGCCGAATCCGGAAAATGAAAAATGAAAAAAAGGTTTCCTTTAGCCTCAAGGATCTAGAGTTAAAATATATGTACAAGTCAAAGACTCACCCTGTATATCCTTTTGACGTGATTGTTTCATAGACAGTGTGTGAAAACTTTTTTTCAATTCTGTCTCAATATACGTCTAAGGTTTAAGTGTTTCATTTACCATACCACTCTTCTCCCTGGAAAATTACTAAACACTAAGTCCTGTCCCTAGTGCGACAAGCCGTACCCGCAGAAGGAAGATCTTCACAATTATTATACAGGGTGTTTTTACATTTTTTTACATGAATCATGACCCTGTTTTGAGAAAGAAAACTAGAATATTTTCTAGTTTCTAGGTGAATCTGAAAATTCCTTAGTCCGAACCTGCTCTCTGGCCTGCTTATCCGTGTAGATATCAAAATCTCTTGTTTTTTTCACTCCTATCATACATGTCTGACATGACTCAGTTACGGCGAAGGTGCGGTGTAGATTGTACAAGTGTTTACGTTTATTCAAATAATGAACTTGTTGATATGCTTTAATTAATGGTGAATCAAAACAAAATGCCAGTTCAGCGTGTATAAGTTGTACAGAGCAAGATTTCCGGATTTCGCGGATGTTCATGAACCTGGAACAGAGAGATGCAGGCCAGAGTAGTATTAAGGTATTGATGTCCAAAATTTTTAGAAATTTTTTGCATTGCACATTTCATATAAGAAATTTTCGGTGAAATTACTTATTTTGATGAATTCTATCACCTGTCAAAAGAAAAGCCTCACCTTAAAATACTTCATGTAGAAACATCTTCTCTTTTTTCAAACAATTACACCCCTTGATTGGTGGAAAGCCTCTCTTCCTTCGAATCTCAGAGGGGGTGTTTTTTACACCTGTTAAGGTGCAGACACATTGTTATCACGTCACGTCACATCACGTCATCTTCCCAAAATGTGCAACCACAATAATGCATGAAACTTAGACCATAGGAAGAGAGACACACCTTTCAATAATAAATAGTGAAGCAAAATCATCAGAACTAAACTGGGTGATTGTACTACTACGGAATCAAAATGTAATAAAAATTTTTGCAACATTGTATCTGCTGTCACGTTATAGCACTGAAAGCACGCAAGATCTATATTCCGCAAATTTACATTTTCTGAATGCCCGTGATATTACTTCTGATATTTTGTGAAATGTCATTCTGACATACATTTGAAACCGATCTGGGTGCTCATTCAATAATTCCTGAATTAATTGATGGAATTCCCACACTTCCTCTGGTCGTTGATTCATTTGGTGAATCGAATCCCTTCTATGAGAATCACCAGCAACTGTAAAAGCAGCTATATTCTCCATATCTTCTTCGCATTTCCTCGCGTGAGCTCACGTGACGTGACAACAATTTGTATGCACCTTTAATTCAAGAATTATTGAATGAGCACCTAGATCGGTTTCAAATGTATGTCAGAATGACATTTCACAAAATATCAGACTTGAAATCACGTGCATTCAGAAAATGTAAATTTGCTGAATATAGATCTTGCGTGCTATCAGTGCTATAACGTGACAGCAGATACAATGTTGCAAAAATTTTTACTACATTTTGATTCCGTAGTAGTACAATCACCCAGTTTAGTTCTGATGATTTGGCTTCACTATTCCATATTGAAAGGTGTGTCTCTCTTTCTATGCTCTAAGTTCCATGCATTATCGTGGTTGCACATTTTGGGAAGATGACGTGATGTGACGTGACGTGATAACAATGTGTCTTTCTTTGTACCTTTAGTAGCGCTATGTGACAGTTTACAGGAAGATGAATATACCGGCCCTTAGTCATCGTGTACATGTTATGAATTATCTGTTCCGTTTTGCGTAAGAAATAATTCTAATAACCAAAGATAACAATCAGAGATTTCCAGGTAGCTACAAGAAATTAGGGTTTCGTGTAACGCGTGGCGTACGTCATTAAATGTTGTCAAAAACACATTTATCCCAATATAAATACAAATTGACGTGATTCCCGCCGCACACAACATGCATTTCTCGTTCGGCGTAGCTATTTCGGGATGTTCGTTCGTCGGCAGGCCACCGTTTGGGGGCGGCGTTCCGAATCACGCCATCATTATCGCCACCCCTGGTCACGCGAGGGCCTTCAACCACTTCTGATTGACGTTTACAATTCCCCCTTCAACAGAAGGAGGTATTTAGCGACTTATATTGACCCCTGCGAGAATAAACCGATGTAATCATTTTCCGACAGCGAATTGATGGTCTTCATTTGTTCCACTGTACACGTCCATGATAATGTTGAATTGATTATTTTCCGGGGATTTTCATTTGCTTCACGAAATAATTGATGGAAGTTCTTCCATCGGGCCGATACAGGCGCATAACATATTATCGTGAACGAACTTAATATTTTTCTTGTTAATCTGAATTGCTATATCTATAAAATATCACAACATCATTTGTTACTTTATGAGATAAGAAAGGTTCTAAGTCATCCAGGAAGTATGAACATGTACAGTGCGCTTCAAAATTATGGAACAAATTCATTTTCTCAGAAGAAAAATAATTGGTAACAAAATCCTGAAACAGGTCAATTTTTTGAATATGGTATGTGAGTCATGTAGAACATTTTTGACAAGGTCTTTGTATCTTCTTTACAGGCGTGCAGAAATTTTCAAGAAACAATTTTTTGTTTGAAAAATTAGTTAGTTCAAAGAGGTATGTGCACTTTGTCATGGCTCTTTCTTTGAATTGAAACATTTTTATCGAAAAGTTTCAACTTCAGTAGTAACGTACATATCTACTTTAGATCGTAACTGAAGCACATTCTAGTTTTTTACGTTAGGGGGTTGAAAATTGTGCATGAACAAAACTGTAATGGTCGAGTTCCATTCGGTGACGAATTTCATCAGGTACCATCGTCTCAAAGTAAATGAGCCATGACAAAGTTCACATACTGAAATCCTCTTTGAACTAATTAAAAAAAAAAATTTCTTGAAAATTTCTGTACGCCTGTAAAGAAGATACAAAGACCGTGCTAAAAAAGTACAACATGACCCACTTTCCCCATTCAAAAAATTTAGAGGGTTGATGGGGATGGCACAGGGTGCAACAAAAGTCCTTCAAAAATGGATAAAAATTTGGTAAAAGAGAAACAAAAATTGACCTGTTTCAGGATTTTGTTGCCAAATATTTTTCTCCTGAGAAAATGAATTTGTTCCATAATTTTGACAACAAACTCTCAAAATACACTGCGCAAAAAATTTATTCTACAACTGAAGGTGTTCTCAATGATAATTATTTATATCAGTATTATGCATGCATATTTTATCCACTTTCAACGTTTTTCTTCAATACAGATGTTTTCTCCCAGCAGGAATAAAAAAAGATGATATTATCAGATTTTGAATGTATTGGCTCCATTCTAAAATCAGTTGTTCTCGATCAATTCTAGTGATCAATAGTTTTTCTTTCATTTGATTTTCTACACTCGATCGCTATGCAACGCGAAACACGCAATTTGACCCATGAGGAATGTGCCCAAGCGGTAGTTTTGCGAGAAGAAGGGTGGACATACACAAGAATTGTAGAAAGGTTTGGAGTTTCCCATACAAGTGTGTCCAGAATGTTGCAGCGATTCAGGGAGACAGGTATGAATGTCCGAAGACCAGGACAGGGTAGACCACGGGTAACAACTGCCATTCAAGAACGTTACTTGAGAGTTTCTTCGTTGAGACAACGGTTTGCAACCGCTCGCCTCCTTCAAAATCAGCTTGAGCAAACTCATGCGGTGCAAATTAGCACTCAGACAATAAGAAATCGCCTCAGAGAATATGATTTAAGGCCTCGTGTCGCGGCAAGAGGCCCAGCTCTTACCCCAGCCCATCGAAGGGCGCGTTTGGATTTTGCGAGAGAGCATATCCATTGGGAAGAGGCCGATTGGGAAAGAGTTCTCTTCACAGATGAGTCTAGATTCTGCCTCTACCATTATGATCGACGTTCTCTTGTATACAGACGTCCACATGAAAGATATGCTCAGTGCAATTTCCTGAATACTACTGGTTTCGGGGGAGGATCGATTATGGTATGGGGTGGAATATCTTTGACTGCTCGCACAGACCCAGTGGTCGTTGATAATGGAGCTATGAATGCTGATAAGTATATAAGGAACATTCTTGAAGAGCATGTAGTGCCTTTTGCCCCATACATTGGTGAAAATTTCATTTTTATGGACGATAATGCCAGACCCCATCGTGCGCGCATCGTTCAGGAGTACCTTGAAGAGGTTGAAGTCTCTCCAATGGAATGGCCCGCAAGAAGTCCAGATCTCAATCCGATTGAGCAGGTTTGGGACAACCTCAATAGAAGGCTGAGAAGTTCAGAAAATCATCCAGCTACTCTTAATGACTTAGGAATCCAACTCGGAGAAATCTGGAAAGGATTAAGCCCGCAACGGACGGCGAGCGATAATATAATATACAAGCAGGCCGTCCCAGCTTCGCCCGAGTAGAAATTTGTTTCACGCGGCGGTTTCATCTTCAACACTTCAACCTGCCATATCTTTTGATATACTCGTTGTAATTGTATGATGTGAAGGGCAATTTCGTTCTAAATTAAATACTGGGGATAAATAACGTATTAGGTTGGATGAGGATCAATACCCAAATCATAAAAACACACTCCCAAATAGTGCATAATTTTGGAAAACATCTGATTACCATAAAAAGGTAATAGCGAGTCAATCTTGAGAGATAGATATATGCTATCGCGGACTTTTTTGTAGAACTATTTAAGAGGTACATTTCCGTCATACATTGTATCTACGTAAGTCTTACGGTTTTTGCAGCGCACGTGAAAATAGCTAATTTTGGCTGATTTTTTTGTAATTATTGAAGTTAGAGTAGGTATCCTTAATTTTTTCGGGTGAAAAGTATAGCCTGTGTCACTCACTGATAATGTAGCTTTCTAAGGGTGAAAGAATTTTTGAAATCGGTTCAGTAGTTTTTGAGCCTATTCGTATCAAACAAACAAAAATACAAATCTTTTCTCTTTATAATATTAGTATAGATATTATAGCTTTGCATTGACATATGTCATTTTAGTATGGAAAAATATCGTAATATCGGAATATATATTATAGCGTCGTCCGCAGGGCTTGGTGCATTTTCATAAGGAGCGATATTGGTGTAATATATGAGATATAATATATCGCTCGCCGTCCGTTGCGGGCTTAAGATCAGAACATTTTAAGATCACTCATTTTGAGTATGAACCGTCGTTGCCGAGCTGTAATTAACGCAAGGGGTGGAAATACCAAGTATTAAATCACTTATCAGCATTTCAGTATTTTGAAAATTGTTCATTTCTCTTCTTTCACATAAGATTCGGTGAAATCCTGAATTTTTCTTCCATTTAATGTGTCTTGTTTCGTTCAAAACCTTCTCGAGAGAATATAAAAAATAAGTTATAAAGTCAATGTAGAGTTAACTTCCATTAAAATTGAGATTTTCAGAATGTGCGTTAATTGTTTTGCGCAGTGTATTATTTCTTTCCGCTAAAAAACATCTAAATCTATTTTTTCATGTCCCGATCAATAGCAGTAGATGAACTCAGGTCACTCTTTCCATTATTCGAATTCCGGTCAATGGCGTTCTGCTTTCATTTCGAATTCCACAAACGTTCGGTATGAAGAAAATGATTCTTGTGGAAGAAAACGCTTTGCAGTTCTATCTCGAATGACCGAGCTTCATACCAATCGGATAATATTGATGATATCTCCTGGTGAGAAACGAGCCAGCAGATGACATTTGAAAATGAAGAGATCGAAGAAGTGGGGGAGTAGGATTATTCAAG
Organism: Adalia decempunctata; assembly: GCA_951802165.1. Classification (NCBI taxonomy): domain Eukaryota; kingdom Metazoa; phylum Arthropoda; class Insecta; order Coleoptera; family Coccinellidae; genus Adalia; species Adalia decempunctata. The sequence continues at coordinate 20,785,135 of OX637696.1, read as the reverse complement.
GAGATTGCTGAATAAATACAGGGGGGTGTACGAACCACTCAAGGATGGCAATAGGAGGATAGGAGGAGAGATCATCAGGTTCTGCATTTCTAATTATCAAGAGGTTGAAATTGTTTATCATTTGCTTCTAAGCAGATTTACTAACTATTATTAGTTTGTCCTATATTATTTACATTTTGCATTATTTACATTCTGATCAAAAAGCACCAGGAGATTTGCAAATTAAACAAAATTCAGAAAATCTTATTATTTACGAGGATGTATTGCTATCTAATAAGCCTAGACCAGTTCCATACATAAACGAAATATTGCGATACCATATATCAACGAATAATTACTTAAGTATAAGAAATGTCAGTTCGACGTCAGAAAAATAAACCAGACTTACGCAAAAAATTAAAAAAAAAGATTTCCACCGAAATAGTAAAAATCGAAAAATTGGAGTATCGAGCCATCAAGTACCTGTATTCAAAAGTGTTGAGATTGAGCAGATTTAAGAAGATATGCTCAATACCCTTGGTGATCAATGTCCTTCGTATGGGACCGTGAAAAATTCGACTGCAAGCTTCAAAAGAGGTAAATTTTCCATTGAAGATGATGACCGATCGGGAAGGCCAGTTTCTGTGTCAGTCCCCGAAAATATCCCTGCAGTTAATGACATGATTTTATCAGACCGTCGAATTGGGCTAAAACGGATATCTGAAGCACTGAAGATTTCATACGAACGCGTTCATCATATACCTAGTTCACGTCAATTTGGACATGAGAAAAATTTCTGCAAAATAGATTCCCAAATGTTTGGATGTTGACCAAAAGCGTGCAAGGGTAGAAGCATCGCGTTCGATTTGTGCTCGATTTGAAAACGATGTAGACTTCTTAAACCGAATTGTTACTATGGATGAGTACATTTTTACGATCCAGAAACAAAGCAACAATCGATGGAATGGCGACACTCTGGTTCTCCAAGACCTAAGAAGTTTCGTGTCCAAAAATCTGCTGGAAAAGTTCTTGCTTCAGTTTTTTCGGATTGCCATGGAGTAATCATGATTGATTTTTTGGATAAGGGTAGAACAATAACTGAAGATTACTATTCGACATCACAGACCACGGGAAAAAATTAAAGAGAAAAGCTATCCAAAGGTATTTTGTTTTCACAGGACAACGCCCCAGTACACAATCTCATATTGCCATGCAAAAAGATTTAGGGTTAGAATTACTAGACCACCCCCTTATTCACCGGATTTGGCTCCGTCCGACTATCATATCTTTCCTCAACTGAAAAAAAGTTTAAAAGGTCGTAAATTCTCTTCCAACGAGGAGGTAATAAAAGCTGTGGAGGACTAGTTTGCAGAGCAAGAAGAAACATTTTTTTTGAAAGGTCTAGAGACGTTGCAGGTTCGCTGTAATAAATGTATTCAATTAAGAGGAGAATATGTTGAGTAATAAAATATTTTGACATTGGAATTTTGTTTAGTTCTATAGTAGGCTGAGAATTTTTCAATATATCCTCGTATTTCCTTCAAAATAAACTTTAAATTTGATGTTGGAAGCCTCAGAAGTTTTATGCTGTTTCAAACTCATTCATGAACCACAGTCCCATTCGTCCCTAGAACTTTCTGTTTGTTATAACAGTTATCATTCCATCTTCTTCAACGCTGAGTCTGACGAATGTTAGAACGTCGGGTTTTCTTGTTCAGCAAACTTCCATAATTCCCGAATTCTAGGCTAAGACTGATTCGAAGGGTGGAAATGCTCTGCGGAACGTAAAGAAAGGATTAACGTTAGACCCTGGATATACACAACTACCAGGACGATGTTAAGTTGCAAAACTTAATGGCATTCCAAGAAGTAGAGAAGTCGATTAAGTCCTAATCCGTAACGAATACATATCAGTCCCGTTAATATTGTTGAGCGAGTTCGTTGGACGCTTTAATCGGCGTAAAGAAGCTGGTAAAGCTTGAAGGATAGATGCCGATGGTGAAAACTGGATCGATTTGCTGCAACATCACTGCTGCGGCACGATAAAGAAATTTTATGGGGGCGAAACATGAAAGATATCGCCATTTTTCAGTTCTGCCATGTTTAATTGATGAGCGGTATCAATCTTCCCTTCCGTGAATTCGAAAGTTTGCAATCTGTTACTTTCATTTGACTACTAGGGTCTTTTTTCGACGTGAAACTTATTCTGAATCGATATGGATCAGAATAAACTGGCTTAAAGGTATAGAAACCTCGAAACTCATATTGCTTCGCTACTTGCATATCAACTTGCCATGTCTGATTCAATCGGAGCAACAACGTCCATTAGGTCACATGACGATTTATGTAGCTGGTGAGATGTGTAGAAATTAGTATTTAAATCTCTTTACATGTGGCAGTATCCCCTTCAAGAGCCTGACGTGAAGGGAACTACAAAATGAAAATCTTTGCAAGATTTCAATAATGCCTTAGAATCAGACGGAGTTTTATGTGATTTTATCTTGCTCGGGATCCACCTTGATCAACGCCTGCTATCCTCACTCCAGTTCGTTCAGTTCTTGCTTCTCTATCTCTTTCTGCATCAGAAATTGCAGCTCATTCTGCTTCTTTAGTTCCACCTCTTTCTGTTTCTTCAAATCTACCTTTTCCTGATCCTGCAATCTAAATCTTCATATTTCTGTAAATCCATCGTTTTCTGCATCAGGGCCTCCAGATCTGATTCTCTTGGTTTCTCTACACTTTCCTGTACTAATACGTGAATTTTCAGTTTGATATAACTTCATTTCACAGAGTTTCAGAATGTCAAAAAACGTAGTGCGATTTTGGAGCTGTTTCGTCAAGGTAGGCGTCAATGCGAAATTGTTCGTTTGCTCAATGTGCCTCGACAAACCATGTCCGATGCAATTCGTCGTTTCAAGGAGCTTGACCATGATGGTCGTCGTCCAGGTAGTGGTAGAAAAGGCACTGTCAATACACCTAGCAATCGCAACCTCGTCAAGAAGCGAGTCAATCGAAATCCGAGTGTTTCCATGAGGAAAATAGCCTGTGAGACCGGTATCAACCGCGAATCGATCCGTGAAATTGCCAAAAAGGATCTCGACCTCAAGCTATACAAGCTCCAAAAAGTTCAACTCCTCACGGAGGAAAACAAGCGCGTACCACTCCAAAGGTGCGGCTTACTCCTTCGTCTCACTGCCGGTCCGCAATGGGAGCGAATTCTCTTCACAGACGAGAAGCTTTTCACCGTAGAACGATCCCACAACCACCAAAACGACAGAGTCTGGTCCGTAGAGGCTCCCGGTACATCGGTCATCGTCGAACACCGTCAAAATACGCAATCCGTCATGGTCTGGGGCGGAATTTGCGGCAGTGGTAAGACTCCCTTAATTTTTGTGGATCAAGGGGTCAAAATCAATCAAGAAGTCTACCGCTGCGACATCCTCGAGGCCGTAGTACTTCCGTGGGCCAAGCAGCACTTCGGCGATACGTATTGGACCTTTCAACAGGACTCCGCGCCGGCTCACAGAGCGAAAATGACGCAAGAATGGTGTAAGAACCATTTTCCTTGTTTCATCTCAACTGCAGAATGGCCGCCCTACTCACCGGATCTCAACCCAATGGACTACAGCGTGTGGTCGATTTTGGAGCAAAGGGCTTGTGCTAAAAAACACAAAAATTTGGAATCGCTGAAGCAATCTCGGCGCCGGGAATGGAACCTATTAACGCCCGAGGAGCTGCGGCCCATTGCCGAACATTTCAAGAAGCGTCTGAAGCTGTGTATCGCCGCCAAAGGAAGCCACTTCGAAACGGCTTAGATATATTATTAACAAATGTTCAAGCTATTATTATTTGTTGTTGTTTTGTTCAATTTCTTCTGTTTAGTAAAGTTAAATGAAAAAGAGTTTGTCTGAGGTCTTTTCACACTGTATATGATTACGATTATACTGATGATACTCCTAGGTCTCCCGAGGAGACCCCTCAGAAACTACAAGCTTTGGGGCGTGTAGCTTGTTAGGAGTGAGGAGAATCAGCTGTAGTCTGTGTAGGCTTTGTTAGTTACTGTGTCCTTATGCCGCCTTAGGCACAGCACTGTTAATTTTCAAGCCACAGTGCATGGTGGCCCACTACCATCTGTTTAGAACTCTTTCCTAGCCTCGAGATTGAACTCAGATTTGCCGAGGCCAAGACAAACGCCTTAACCACTGGGGTAGGAGAACCCATTTTTTTTCTTGCGTCAGCCACAGCTCTTGAGATACTGAACCTTCAGCATTGTTTTGGACCGTCACGCTGCCCATGGTAACTGATAAGTTACGAGCATCCCCAACGAATGGTAATGAAATAAAGGCGGGACAATACGTGATTACGCCAGGTAATTCCGAAACGCTCCTGCTCGGAATGGCGATTTCGTCCACGGTCCGTGTGATACGTAGCGCGAGGACCGTCACATCGCCGTAAAGCGGTTTGAAGGGACTTCGTTATACGGTCGGAACGTGATTTGTTTCATAAGCACAATGCGGCACCGAGGCCGAAAACATCCAACGAAATTATCCGAAATTGTATTTGCTGAAAAGAAAACATCGCGAAAGGAAGTCGGACAATTGGGCCGATCTTCCTTTTATTCAAATCGTCGCCGGGCGCTGACGAGGCATAACGACGAGACGGTCTCCGAGTGTACGCCCGGCATAAGGCGGATTAAGCAAATGAAGCAGTTGTTAGATATTCAACGGGCATAACACACAAGTGACACGCTCCGTTGAAGGCGCTCCAGAAACTGCAAGGAGGAGTCCGGGATGCAAGTCGCATCCACAATTGGCGGACGACGGCGCAGCAAGGGCTGGTATGCGGAGCACGGATCGGTTATATCTGTACATTCCTTAGCCATAATCAGGTGATCGCCACCAGACAAATTCGTGGGGAATGTTCTAATCCTGACGCTGCTCTTGCGAAACGCCATTAACGATGAAAGAAGTTTGCAGCTGTTTCACTCGAGTATGGAGGGTTTTGTTCTCGCGCGAAGAATTTTACAACAGGATAGATAGCAGGATATGGGATCCATTAGATATGCAGCCTTTCCTTGTTGAAAACATGGCTGATCTTATCGGATTTCAGGGAAGCTCGTAATTTCATAATAGGTTGAGGATATCTCTGAATGGTAACATTCCATTGGATATCCAGGATATATCCAGTCGCATCCAGAATATCAGTTGGATATACACTAACTGACAAATAAACTGCAACACCCAGAAGGAGCTGTTTAGGTTTTCATTTTTTTTTGGGAAACATAGATAGTTTAGCAAGGAGTGAATGATTGAAATTTGGAGAAAAAAACGAAAGGTTTATATTCCCAAACACGTCATGGCATTGATACAATAAGATGGTCTATTTCTCCTGGAGGGATACTATTCCAAGCTACCTCTACTTCATGTCTGAGAGCCGCCAAAGCTTGTGGGGGTTGGGGTAAATTTCCAAGCCTTCTACCCATAATGTCCCAACAATGCTCTATGGGCGAAAGATCGGGGGATCTGTGTGTCCATGGCAAAAGATTCACATGTGTCGCTTCAAAAAAGTTTAAACTAACTTTGGCAACATGAGATCGAGCATTATCTTTCTGGAATATTGGATTCTCGAACCGTTTGAGGTGAGGGAGACCACATGGCTCCACTATTTCTTGAAGGTAACACAGCGCTGTCATGTTTCCTCGAATGAAGACTAAAGGTGACCTACTTGCATGTGTGGCGACAAAAGCGATTCGACACAGTGCCTGTGTCGAACCAAGTTTGTCACCCCCATAATTCATAAGATACCTGCACATTGTAACAATGGCATTCTTGGACTTGACCCTCAACTTTCTCTACCGTCAAGGAAATTCCCGAATTTCATAAACCAGAAACCTTCAAAGTATATAGGTCACCTTCAGGTACAAGAGGGACTAGAAAGTTTTGGGAAGCGCAAGTCCACAGAGCCCATTGGGCAGGTCTATAAATACCACAGAATAGGTGAAAGGCAGACAGTTGTTAGTTAAGAGCTAGAATAGGTCTCAACAAAAATGAAGTTACGTCCTCGTACACAAGTGTTTCAATGTTTCCCGTAAACGCATCACCTCACATGTGCAATATCACCCCATACCATTACGCCTACTGTCCTGTGTACATGACGCTCAACATCAAACTGAGGTTCAGGTCTTTTACCCGTCGTCGTCTAACCCTTCTTCGGGCATCATGTGCATCCGACGAGAATCGAGATTCATTAGAAAAGACGACCTGATGCCATTCCACATTCTAATTTTGTCGTTCTCTGCACCACTATAATCGTTCTCCCCGATGCTCAGCCGGCAGAGGTAACACAAGATGGGGTCGATAATGCTGCAGTCCAAAAGGCCTCATCCGGCTGTAAAATGTAAACACTCTTTTTGTGTCCTTATTTCGCGTGTTACCCTGTTAACGCCCTTTCGCGCCCTCAATTCACGTCCAAACTGATTTTCATGCCCTTATTTCACGTTGAACCTATCTTCCCAAGCGTTTGCGTCCTAATTTCACCTGATACCCTCTTCACGTCATCGATGTGAAGTACAGGGTGTCCCAAATTCGATCACTGAGAGCATCTCGAGAACCATAAGGGTTAGAGAAAAAATGTTCGAGGACTCCCGATTTCTTTTTTCAAAATGATCGATTGCCAGCAAACAGATCACAGATATCTGAATTGGTTCTCGAGTTACAGGGCGTTTCTGAAAAATGGCTGTTTGAAATATTCCGCTATATCTCATTTTCTGTTGGAGATATCACGAAAATTCTAAAGAGTTTCTTTTGTAGTTTCTATTGTCTATAGGTTGCTTCTATCTGGTCCGAAAAATTATTCAACGTTCCAAGTGCTAGAGAGAAAAGTTTGTGTTTTTTAAATGGCACACCCTATATTTTTTATCATTGCTTCTTAGCCACAGATTCACCCAGTATCAACCTGTAACCGGTTTTTCGAAAATCTGATCCGTTTCAAAAATGTTGAGTTTTTCGTCTTCACTTGAATTGGGGCAGCCTGTAGGTATATAAAGATTTTTCTTTTATTTGGAGATATTTTATTTTAGATTCTATGAGAAACTAACATTCATCGAATAAAAACTTTAATACAAATGAATTCTGAAAAAAACTACAATGAATGTTCGAATTGTTTGCCTCCATTATTATTGCACTTCCGACAACGCCGTATAATATCTCTCTCACTGCGTTGTGGACGTGCAAATTGTTGATTTCTCTCAAACATTCTTCGAAATTATTTTTAACTGGTTTAAATTTTCAATTTTCCTCCTATATAATTTGATATCTCCAACAGAAGACGAGATATAGCGAAATATTTGAAACAGCAATTTTTCAGAAACGCCCTGTAACTCAAGAACCAATTCAGATATCTCGGATCTGTTTGCTGGCAATTGATTATTTCGAAAAAAGAGATAAGGAGTCCTCGAACATTTTTTCTCTAACCCTTATGGTTCTCAAGATGCTCTCAGTGATCATCGAATTTAGGACACCCTGTACACTCGAAGACAAAAATGGCTAATGAAAAAAAATTCATAAATCATTGAAATGAGATGGTGTTACAATCAGGTTTTGATGTGAACTTGATGGGTTGATAAGAAATTGAATCTTCTTTCATTTGGTGGCTTTCAAGTCTCAGAGAGGTAGTTGTGGTGATTGATGGGGGTGGTTTCTGACGAAAAGGATAACTCGACGAAATGAGAGTGAATGCCAAAAGAATGAAATGTAATACCCCTCATAGTTTGTATGGGGTCTTTTGTATCTTATTCTTGATGACGCTGCTTGTAAGTGTTGAGTTTTCAGTTGGCAACACTGTGTGTATTACGATTACGATGTACCTTTCACGATACAGACATAGATTACTGTGGTGTACAATACAGCAGTGAAGGAATTCATTACTGTTTATGACAACTGCTGGAAGCACTAAGGAGACACGTCGAGCGCATCATCTCCTTCAATATCCTGAAGAGGAATTCAGATTCAGAATCAGCTGGATCCCGCTGATTATGAGATAATTCTTACCAATACGCCCTGGCTTCATGGAAAATTCACATCCTAACTAGTTCCCAAAAGAAAGGAATCATATGTGTCAATTATACAAAGCTGTCTTGTAGAGAATAATGGACAGCTGTATCGCCACGAAAATTGAAGAAAAAATGTATGTATGAAATGGAAAAAATACTACAAAACAAACATTGAAGAAATGGTACTCACGGTTGGTCTGACTTGAAGAGATGTTTCTGCTGGTTTTCTGTGGCTTCGTCTAGATGAACTGAATAGTATTATCTCTCACGGAACGAATTCTGTGTATGGATACTTTGGATCTGTATTCAAATGTTTTTGCAGGCATGCGCTAAGTAGCATTCATGCGAATGTAATAGAGCAAGAGAATGGCGGACTGGTGGCGCAGTGAGACCGTTACTAGACGAGTAGTAAAAGTGTGGTTAAAAAACAGGTAGAATTCTTGAGGATTTCTAGGTGATTCCTAGAAGTTCGAACCACATGATTCGAAGCAAGTGAAAAATCTAAGAGCTCTGTGTATTTTGAAGAATATGGGAGTCAAAGATCATCACCGAATTATCCAGGATTGAATTCTCAAACCAAAAACATTTTGAATTCCAAGCGTAATCCCCATCCCTACCTAATCACGTAATAATGGCCAATGGAATAGGTATTAAGAGGGACATAAAAAGAGGTAATAGCCGCTTGATCCATTCCAACAGTCCGTTATTGCAGGTGAAGGGTGCATTTTTCATTGCATGCGAGTTTCGACTTCTAATCGTCGACATCGGAACCGTTATGTATTCATGAGAATTTCGATTGTAATGGCACCAATAACTTTCGACGTAATCCCGGCTTTTGCCTACGAACTATCGTGTGAACAGGATAATAATTCATTCCTTTCAGAAATAATTTTCGAAACGAGAGAATGAAATTTCATGGTCATTATACTATTTCGAGTGGGGAACGAGGCAATTGTGAATTTTCGTGTGGTGCGCTCACAATTCGTTAACGTTCTGTTGAATTGAAGGATATGATTTTATATGGCGAGAATGCAGTTGGGAAATTCATTCTCGAATGCACCTGAACAGGCATTATTCACGTGCATACTGTTATTTCGGAGGAGATGTGGGTATGCATGGGCTTTTTAATAAAACCATGAGTATAAATTGAATTTTGTTCCTGTTCCACAATTTCTCGGACTACCCTATAAAAGACTTCACGGGATTTTTCTATTAACATCTAATTTATTTTTCATCCTCCTTGTGTGCAACCTGCTAAATGTTCTTGTTGATAGAATAACTCTGACTTGTTAATTTCAAATTTTCAAACTGTATTTCAATGATTTCAAACTTGATAGCCAATATAATGAATTGCGATAAACATATAGAAAAATAGACAAATTCAGGCATTTGATTCACAAGAACCCTACAGCGTCCTCTCGATCCGTGCATTAAAGTTTATACTGATTTTTTCTGTATGAAAGATACAGATGATACAATGTCAACTGCTTTTCTTGATATACTCACATCTCATTAATTGTTCAAGATAAATTGTTAATTCACTGATTTCACATAACGATCTTTCAATATGTAAGTTCATTCTATTGTATGTATAATACTATAAGGAATACATGGTGAGTCTTTGTCTTGTACATATATTTTAGCTATGGATTCCTCTCATCAAACGAAACACTTTTTTTCTATACCATTTTTCGAAATTCGGCTTCGTTTGAACGATACAGGGTGTCGAAAATCTAATAAAAAAAAACACTTTACTTTCCATATCTTCGGAACCGTTATTTCAAATGAATTATTTCGATTGAGTGTTTACTGTATCCATGGTGCATATTCGTCAATCGAAACTTATTCAATATTGCTCCTGGTATGAAGAGTTACAGCGTAGCCGACTCATAAATCCACGCAAAATACCATAAAACCACTTGAAAAAGATAGACGGTTCACATTTTCGAGAGAATCAATCATTTTGGGAAATAAAAACACTCCTATGTTTTTTCAATAAAACGCGTCATTTTCGAGTTATCCCTAATTTTATCGGATAAAATTTAACGAAAAAATCACGAATCCCGAGGATAATCTGGATGCTTCCCTTAATTATGGTACCAATTCGCTGAAAAATTCATCGCACTATAATTCAACAATGCCGAATCTAAAATAAAAATGATGGAAAAACGTTTGATGTAATAATGAAATCCCAAAAATGTGGGCGATAAAATTGAACACCGAGGAGCATGAAATTATACATTTAATACCCACAGTTTCTGTTGAAAATTTATTGTTACCGGTCCATATTGAAGATGAATGCCAATGAAATACAAAAATGAAATCAATGAAAAAGAAAATACTTAGCACTAAATAATATGTGGCGATGTTTCTATCTAAACAATTTCCTCTTGGAATTTTATGAACTCGTCCCTACACGGTTAATATTACATTAATTCACTGAAATTCTTCCACATAATCCTAACGAGATCGAAGGAAAACACCTAAAATAATCAATTTCCCCGTTCATAACAACATACTCTAGAATAATTGTCCTTCATATCTGTTTACACTTGCAAATCGCGCCGGTTATCGCTTTACGCATGCGCGAGACATAGAACAACATATAAGGTTTCAGATGGGTCGATTCATAGATCTTACGGTGTGTCTTGCACCATTGGTCAAAGAGAAAATCAACAACCTCTGGCATGGGCTTTTCAAAAGCTCTGTGATAGCTCTGTCATAGAAGATTTTTGTTAGGTATATTTGTACGCAAAATGGGTTGGGTTAGGTTAGGATGGTTCATCATGAATTGGATGAAAAACTTTTAACTACAAGATATTTTGGGCATATCGAGAAAAATAAGGACAAGTTATTACTGTTTACAAACTAATCTATAGGAGAATCGAAAAGGAGCATATTTCGATGGGAGAAATATGGCTTTTCAATTGCAGATATAATCGGAGAAAACTAAGTGTTTTTGCTAAGAAATATCGTGTTTTTAACTTCTTATTCAAATAAGGTTAGTACTTGTTTCAGCTCAATTTGAATCGAAAAATATGAACTTTGAGATATTTGCAGAGAATCGTATCACGCACGTATTTGGCTCAATTTTTGTTCAAATGGCTATATCTTTTTAACAGAGACGAATACGAAAAAATGAAAAAAACAGGTTTCTTTTGGTTTGAGAATCTACAGTTGAAATACAGATATGGAAAATGTAGTTGGAAACACTGGGGTTTCAGTTCAAACTTCGAGCAGTCTTCTAATTCAGTTGAACAGTGGAAGAATCGAAACCTCAGTGCGATTCGATATCGAATTAGCGGCTGGTCTAGTTTTATGACAGTTTGTTGTGGGGATGCCAGGGCGCAACGATCTAGGATCTCGGATCGAATTAGATTAGAGGAAGGAATCACTAATCACTGAATCAGTAACACTCCCAACGCGCGAAGAGATGGGTGTTATCATGTCCGTTGAAAATGAATACGACAATTTTATTCCACTCTTATCGGAGGAATTAATTTGCCTCAATGAATGACACAATAATGAAAGAATGTATTGTCTCCGCAATTTATTGACCACCGAAATACCATTTTATTATTTGAATTTTATCTTGAACAGTAAATATATTCACGCGGAATCTAATTTGTCTTCAAACAGTATGGCCTATCGCATCCAAGTTCGGATTGCGACTGAATTCGATCCGCGAAGAGCAGCAGAGATCCAGGCATCCCCACTACGATCGAAACTGCTATTAAACTAGACCAGCCGCTTATTCGATATCGAATCGCACAGAGGTTTCGATTCTTCCACTGTTCAACTGAACTAGAAGACGAATTTTGTACTGAAACCCCAGTGTTTCCAACTACATTTTCCATATCTGTATATGCACAAGTCAAAGACTTACCCTGTATAAATAAGTTTGGCTGCTGTTGCGGCAAAAAAGGGGTTTTCGCATCCAATTGTAATTAACGCATCGACAATTTATGCGTTGAGGCCGACGAGAGTTTGCAAGGAAATGATCGCAATACATGCTTCGTCGCCCGTTAAATCGTACTTAGAAACGTCCTACTCCACCCGCTGTACAGCCCAGAAATCTTTCTTCCGAATTACTATGTCATGGCATGGATAGACTTGACATAGATTTTAACGTTGTCACACTATTCAGTACTAGCTCCATTCAGCTGCAGAAGCCAAGGGTTTTTGCTTCAGAGAAAAAGACCTTGTCAGTTCAGGGTTGGTTTCAGTCCAGTTCACAATCCCTTTTCAAAACGACTTGATTATTACAAACTTATGAGTTCAATAATAATTCCCCTTTTCAACTCAAAACTTTTTGTACATGTTAGTTTCCCCTTCCATATATTCATATATAACATATACCTACCACAGTAATAATTCGAATTGTTTATATTCTATTACATCGAAATAACAGTCGTCTCTGATGTATTCATCTACATACGACCAACTAGGAGCGGGCTCCAAATTCATTCAAACATTTGTATAATAATTCTGTTTACCTTCGTGCAAATATGCACCCATGCATCTTCTACCCACTCGTACCGTCTGAAAGCCGTGTGTATGAACAGTTGCAACGGTGCGCCATACTGATCATCCGTGTCTGTCGGTTGTCATTTAATAATTAAACCAAACATGAACTTACTCTGCGGCAGTTAGGAAAGTTACATATTGACATAGCCGTTGACACTGATACCTGACTCATAATTCAACGGAGAATCCTCAACATCAAACCGAATTAAAAATTTAAATTGATTACGGTTGGACGAGATAAAAACGCCGTGATGGATTTGAATATGATTATGATGAGCTGGGTTGATTCTGCTTGTTTTGGGCTTAATGGAGTTTTCATTCATTGGAAAAGTTTGTTAATAGGTGTTATTGCTCTCTGACAAATCCACGCAAAAATACCATAAAACCACTTGAAGCAGATGCACGGTTCATATTTCTGAAAGAATCAAGCATTTCAGAAAATGAAAGTATTCTTGATGTTTTCGAGTTCTTCCTATTTTTATTCGATGAAATTCGAGGGAAAAGATGAATATTGAGAAAAATCTGCATGCTTCCCTGGGTTTTAGATAATGTCACCATATCACAGAAAAATTAATCTCACTACAAGTTAACAATGTTGTCAGAATGTTTATCAACTTTGTCGAGACTGAAATCTAAGTGATGAAAAAACGTTTGATGTAGAGATATGAAATAATAAAATCGTACAAATGTGGGAGATAAAATTGAACACCAAGGAGGATAAAATTATACATTTAATACTCACAGTTTCTATTGAAAATTTATTGTTACCGATCCATATTGAAAATAAATGTCAATGAAATACAAAATTCAGATACATATATGAATGATGAAAGTCTATACAAACCACGAATCAAATTGAAATTAATTAAAAATAAAATAATACGCAGCACTTAATAATCTGTGGCGACGTTTCTATCTAAACAATATCCTCTTGGAATTTTTAAACTCGACACCTCACGGTTGATGTTACATTAATTCACTGAAAGTCTGCACATAATCATCACGAAATCGAGGAAAAACGCCTGAAACAATCACTTTTTCCTTTTATAACAACATAGCTCTGGAAAAGATTTCCTCCATTTTTGTTTAGGGATCACCCTATTTGTCACTATACGCATGCGTCGTTCACAGACGTTAGATTACGTACAAAGATTACGTAGGCTACAGATGGGTCGATTCATCTTACTGTGTCTTGCGAAGTTTCATGAATATTGGTGAAGCTGGCAATTTCTGTGAAATATTCACAGGAGATTATTGTTTTATATACAAAATGGATTAGGCAAGGTTGATCAATCATGAATTGGTTGAATCACATTCTTTATGAAATATTTTTGGGGTATCGAGAAAAAAAGTTAGTAGTGTTTACAAACTAATCTAGGAAGATCGAAGAAAACTCATTTTGATGGGAGAAATATGGCTTTTAAATGACAGATATAATCGGACAAACTAAGTGTTTTTGTTGAGAAATATCCTGCTTTCAACATTTTCATTCCAATAAGGTTAGTACTTGAGTATTCCCTAAATGTATCAACACAATTTCAATTGAGAAATATAAACTTTGAGGTTTTTGCACCTACGAGGATATAAAAAATTCTTAGCCTACTATAATTTCAATGTCAAAATATTTTATTTCTCAACATATTCTCCTCTTAATTGAATACATTTATTACAGCGAACCTGCAACGTCTCTAGACCTGTTTCTTCTTGCTCTGCAAACCAGTTCTCCACAGTTTTTATAACCTCCCCGTTGGAAGAAAATTTACGACCTTTTAAACTTTTTTCAGTTGAGGAAAGAGATGATAGTCGGACGGAGCCAAAGCTGGTGAGTAAGGGGGGTGTTCTAGTAATTCTTAACCTAAATCACACATGAGATTTGTGTACTGGGGCGTTGTCCTGTAAAAACAAAATACCTTTGGATAGCTTTCCGCGTCTTTTCCCCCTAATTTTTTCCCGTAGAGTGGTCAGTAATGTCGAATAGTAGTTATTGTTCCATCCTTATCCACAAAATCAATCATGATTACTTCATGGCAATCCCAAAAAACTGAAGCAAGATCTTTTTCAGCAGATTTTTGGACACGAAACTTCTTAGGTCTTGGAGAACCAAAGTGTCGCCATTCCATCGATTGTTGCTTTGTTTCTGGATCGTAGAAATGTACCCAAGTCTCATCCATAGTAACAATTCGGTTTAAGAAGTCTATCTCGTTTTCAAATCGAGCACAGATCGAACGCGATGCTTCTACCTTTGCACGCTTTTGGTCAAACAATCAAACAAAGTCAAACATTTGGGAATCCATTTTGCAGAAATTTTTCTTATGTCCAAATTGACGTGAACTATATGATGAACGCGTTCGTATGAAATCTTCAGTGCTTCAGATATCCGTTTCAGCCCAATTCGACGGTCAATCATGTCATGAACTGCATCGATATTTTCGGGGACTGACACAGAAACTGGCCTTCCCGATTGGTCATCATCTTCAATGGAAAATTCACCTCTTTTGAAGCTTGCAGTCCAATTTTTCACGGTCGCATTCGAAGGACATTGATCGCCAAGAGTATTAAGCATATTTTCGTAAATCTGCTTACCTCTTAACCCATTTAAATACAGGTACTTGATGATGGCTCGATACTCCAATTTTTCGATTCTTACAATTTCGGTGGACTTTTTTTTAATTTATTGCATAACTCTGGTTTACTTTCTCGACGTCGAACTCTACACTGGTATCGCAATATTTTGTTTATGCATGGTACTGGTCTAGTCTAGGCTAACTAGATATCAATACATCCTCGTATTTGACCCAATTTTTTTTTCAAATGGCTGTATATTCTTAACAGAGCCGAATCAGGAAAAATGGAAATAGGTTTCTTTGGGCCTCAAGAATCTACACTTGAAATATGTGTACAAGTCAAAGACTCCCCCTTTATAACGTTCGGCCACATGCAAGTTTCTCCTGAGCAACTGCATATGAGAAACCCATAAAAGCAGCTACAGCGTGATGAAAGCAGAGCATGATTTGAAACAGAGTGCAGTTTATAACACAGCATAAGAGATGCGCTCCTATTCGCCGGGTAGGTTATGGAAAAAGAGCAAACTGTGCGCGAGAATAAATTTGCTCCATGCATTCGTGAGTTCAATCTTCCTACGTGATGGGTATCACAACGATACATCCTTTTCTATTAGCCTTGTTCTGTTCGGAAATGTCGTCTGCATTTTTCATACGGTATTGAAATTCATATTCGACGCTGTACAGCAACAGCAGCGCCTGCTTGATGGAGGACATTCCGTGAGCAGTTTGAAGTTCCGATGCTCGGTTGAAATGTATCCTGTTGAGGTTATTGGGACCGAGGCGCATCCCTCGGCGTGAAGGGTAATTTTTCTGAATCAACAATATCAGGGTTCCTTGATGTAATGTGTCATATCGTATATTTGCATTAATCGAAAATCCACCTGTAGAAGTGTAGTTGGCGTTGATTCATAAAGTTATCAACATTTCTTGTTTTTTGTTTTCTTATCATACATGACTCAGAATATCGATTGTGATCAGTAATCTTCAATCGTTATACGGCGAAGGTACGGTGTTGATTGTAGGAGTATTGTTTCGAAAATGCCGCACGTTTATTCAAATAATGAACTTGTTGATGTGCTTTCACTTTATGGTGAATCGGAACAAAATTCCAGTTCAGCGTATTAGTTGTACAGAACAAGATTTCCGCTGAGAAATCACCCAACTTCGCGGATATTCATAAACCTGGTTCAGAGATGTAGAGATATGATGAACAGAGAGATGCAGACCAGAGTAGTATCAAGGAATTGATGCCCAAAATTTTTTAAAAAATGACCTATTTTGATGAGTTTTATCACCTATCAAAAAAAAGCCTCACCTTGAAATAAACCCTGTATACAGCACATGTGTCAAAACTGCCAATGTCAATATTCAGAAACTGGGTGCAATAGTACCGATACAGTTGACTCATATTGACCTCAATAAAGACTTGAATTATGCTTTTTTCATACATATACTGACTGACAGAGAAACTGCAACACCCAGAAGGAGCTGTCTATGTTTGAAATTCAGGTGACCCATAGATAGTATAGCAAGGAGTAAACAATTTTTTAATAGTATATTCTAAAACTAGTTGCAGAATGGGCTCCTATTCCAATACGAATGCATGAGTATTGGAATTGCATTCTGCAAAGAGTATTAGACGATATTTTCTCTATCGCACTCTAATTTTGTGAATTTCAATGAAAAAATTCAAATTATAGGTCCTAGTGACTTTTATATTGTATCTTGGCAGTTGTTGTGAATGTTAGGAAATACGAAAATTGACATTTCCAAATTGACGTCTGCTGAAATTTAAAAGGATCGGAAGTCATTGCTGACAACCACAAAACGAAAAATGTTACTAAAAACGATGCTGTAATGAATTCATTACAGCACTGTTTTTAGTACTGTAATGAACTCATTACGATACTGAAATAGAGAAAAAATTTTTTTTGTCCACCGCGCTTATCGACACACTCCTCAACACGTCTTGGGATTGATGCAATAAGATGGTCTATTTATTCTTGAGGAATACTATCCCAAGCTACCTGTACTTCATGTCTCAGAGCCGCCAAATTCCGTAGGGACTAGGGTAAATTTCCAAGCCGTCTACCCATGATGTCCCAAACATGCTCTATGGGCGAAAGATCGGAGAATCTGGGGGGTCATAGCAAAAGATTTACATGGGTCTCTTCAAAAAAGTTTAAACTAAATCTGGCAACATGAGGTCCAGCATTATGTGACTGAAATATTGGATTCTCGAGCCGGTTGAGGTAAGGGAGATCATATGTCTCTACTATTTCTTGAAGGTAACGCAGCGCTGTCATGCTACCTCGAATAACGACTAAAAGTGTCCTACTTGCATGTGCAATAGCACCCCATACCATAACGCCTACTGTCCGCTGTACATGACGCTCAACATCAAACTGAGGTTCACGTCTTTCTCCCCGACGTCGTCTACCCTTCTTCGGCCATCATGTGCACCCTAGGAGAATCGAGATTCATCAGAGAAGACCTGATGCCATTCCACATTCCAATGTTGACGTTCTCTGCACCACTGTAATCGTTGCCGGTGATGCTGAACCGTCAAAGGAAACACAAGATGGGGTCGATAATGCTGTAGTCCAAAAGACCTTACCCGGCGGTAAACCGTTCGGGCAGTTACTAACATGACTGCCTTGTTCTCCTAACCAATCATCAGCCAAAGATCGAGTTGTCGTGAATCGTTCTCTAATGGCCATAAGTCTAAGGCGTCGATCTTGAACTTCATTTGTGCCCCTTCGACGTCCGGTGCCTACTCTGCTTCGATTTTGGGCATTATCAAACCACGCCTAACAACATCTCATAACAGTAGTTAGATTTCTGTTCGTACGATTTCCCGAAATGACAACCTCGCCTCCCGTAGACCAATAATTCCTCTTTCAAATTCACTCAGCTGGCTATAAATTCCGCGTAGGTACACGTGCTCTAGGCATTTCAACAACAACTAAACATCGACCTTGGATCTCTTCGAACAGATGATTTTCAGGCTACTCATTCAGTATCTGATTCGTTCTTGCGTTGGGTCGGTGCCTTCAAATCAATTCATTTGAGGAGCCCAAAATCCAAACTAAGAAAACGCTGGTTTTTCTGGCTAGAGCTTGTGATATCGCCTTTATATCCCGCTGCTTGAAGGAGGCTTTCTTGGTAATGGTATAACGTGGAAAAGAGGGAGGTCAACCATGAGAGTAAGGGCCATGCCTTTTATGTATAGCGGATAACTTAACTGTGAATATTATTTTGACCTGGGTCAGGACACGATTTCCTTATTCAACTTGGATGGGTGGTTTTTGTTTTCAGTACAATATCTTGTAGCTGACATTCGCACTGTTGAGATTTGGTCCAGGGGTGAACCTTCGAAGAACTTCAAAATCACAGAGCTATTCCGTTCTTATTTCTTGATGGACAGTGATATTCACTGGACTCAATTCATATGTAAACCAAACTTTTCTATATATTAATCAGGCCCCCCTATTCAAAAATAAATTAGTATTTCGCATTGGAATATGAACTCGACCACAAGATACGAATTCTTGGATGCCGAGAATTTCGCATCCTTGTTATTGTATCTAATACAACACAAATACGCTAAATACATATCTCTGTTATTGCGAACCAGAGTATTTAAACAGTTATGCTGAAGTCACAGATGTTGGAGAGGTTATTCAAATCTTGGCTTCATTGCAATTGGGCGCCTCAGCACTGTGTACTTTACTAAATGCCTTCGACAGAATCAATATCTCATTATCAAGAAGTATTGTATAAACATAATGAGCGTACGAAACTTTCCTGTGGAGATTTACACAGCGAAGAAAATCTGAACTCACTCTATACGGTCATGCAAAGTTTGACTCTTGAATACATAAGGGAGATAATCAATTGCGTCAATAATGTAAGTTTTCGGTTGCAAACTTCAACACGCCTAGTGAAGACTTAATGAGATAACCAGAATTTTCGAGAAAGACTCATTCGAGAGAACTCATTGCCGTATGAAGATTATTTTCGTACGTTGTTGCCACGAATCAACAAAAATGTCTGAGTTTTTATGTATGAATTCGACTCAAATTTGCGAATCAATAACTGCCAGTTTCATCTGCGGAATTATCTAATACGTTTCTGTTCGAGATATGAATTGTAAATTTAATTAATTCAGCTCTCCCCGTTCCATGTTTATAGCCAATAAAGTTATCCGTGGTTTGTTCAGGTAATATGCTAGAGTCATACAGGGTGTCCGGGGAATAACTGTACATACTCATACCAGAGATAGAGTTGGACTAGCTGATTACGAATTAACTTTGAAAAATTAATTTCTGGATTTCTCTAGAAAGCTACAGGGTGATATTCCAGCTTCATGGAAATACTAAGACCATCATAAAATCCAAACTTATTGACGGATATTATTGAAACTTAGGAGGTTATTGGCACATGCTAAGGTCGAGTCTGAAAGATATCAATTATTCCATTATTCCAGGACCGGACTCATTAATCTTCATTTAAAGTGTTCAGGGTAAAAAAAAACTTTGTATTTCGAATTACAAATAATTGATTCGCTTTTTAGAAAGAAGCTAAATTATGCTTCAATTTGTGGTATCGCTCAAAGTTGTCACATCAACAATTATTTTTTTATGAATTTTTGAATTTGGATAAAGTTCGATAAATTGAATTTTTCACCATGAAGAGAACTGAAAATCACATGTTTGAATATAAAAGCGAAGGTATTAGTAGAAAATTTTCAAAAAAGTTCAGAGCTTTAATAAGCACATTCCATAACTAAACAATAACAAATGAAAGAAACTAAAATACAGTAAAGAGTACCTAATAAAAATGAAAATAGGAACGAATGGATTGCTGATTCAACGTTATTTTAGAAGTGGTTCGAAATGAAAACCATTAGCTTGTATACATTTCTCTTGCCGAATGTTCAAATTGGATACAGCCTTGCGAATCATATCGCCATTATTTCTTAAAATATCGCAACACTTGGTAATTCTGTTCATCAGCTGTTCTCTTGACTGGATTTCTTCAGAATATACCATATCCTTCAATTTTCCCCATACAAAATAGTCTAGCGGGTTGAAATCTGGAGATCGAGGAGGCCATGGAATAGGTCCTTCTCGACCTATCCACCTATTTGGATAGGTATTGTCGAGGTAACTTCTCACTTCCAAGCCAAAATGAGGTCCAGCTCCATCATGCTGGAAATAAATTCCTCTAATATTTATATTCCTTGTAGCATGTCGGGTAAATATTTTGCAAGAAATCTAGATAAATCGCACTTGTAAGGCGACTGTTAAAAGAATGAGACCCTATCAAATGTTGGTTTATCACAGCACACCAAACATTTACTGAAAATTTTTGTTGTGATATTCTCAGTCTTATACTGTGTGGATTATTTTCGGCCCAAATGTGCGAGTTATGAATATTGAACACACCATCTCTGGTGAATTGAGCCTCATCACTGAATATTATTCTGTACAAAGTGACTCTGTGATTTGCTATCCAATGTGCAAAATTCAGTCTTAAGACATTATCGCCAGGTTCCAATCGTTGTACCTGTTGTATGTAGTACGGGTACATATTTTCCTCTTTGATTATTCTGTGCACCTTATGCTAAAGGAATTCATATTCCATCTTGAAGGAAATTTTATTTCTGTGCATTTTTGAGCTTGAATCTTTGAATCTAGTGAGATATTTTGTAACATTCTCCCAAACTGAAAATCATATCTCCTTTTTCTCAGAGTAGGTACTTCATAATATTTAATATTGAATAAGTAAACTTTGAAGAAACAGACTAACGAATTAAAAAATCACTACTCATACTACTCGATTTACTAATTCAGTTAGAGGTTTTTACATTGGAAGAAGTGTCACTTTGGTCTCTTTATATCTTTGTTGTCGAACACCCGGTATACATACGAATAATTTTGAAATATGCTCATGTATAACCTATACACATCACCAATTTTTTTTTTCGAAATTTACCTTCATCAACTCCATCGCAATGAGATCCGTGTCTGGGGTGGCCACCCAGTATATCAACAAATTATTATAGTCTTTCCCACCTTCAGTGACTTTTTAAGAAAGTTTATTATTTATTTTCGACCTCCACAGAATGACTAAGTCCTGTCCAGGATAATAAATTAAAATTTTCGAACTTTATCCAAATTAAGAAATTCATAAAAAAATAATTGTTGATGTGACAACTTTGAGCGATACCACAAATTGAAGCATAATATAGCTTCTTTCTAAAAAGTGAATCAATTATTTGTAATTCGAAATACAAAGTGTTTTTTTTAACCTGAACACTTTAAATGAAGATTAATGAGTCCGGCCCTGAAATAATGGAATAATTGATATCGACTCGACCTTAGCATGTGCCAATAACCTCCCAAGTTTCAATAATATCCGTCAATGAGTTTGGATTTTATGATGGTCTTAGTATTTCCATGAAGCTGGAATATCACCCTGTAGCTTTCTAGGGAAATCCAGAAATTAATTTTTTATAGTCAATTCGTAGTCAGCTAGTCCAACTCTATCTCTGGTATGAGTATGTACAGTTATTCCCCGGACACCCTGTATATTATGTATTTTTGTGCATCACTCGCTACCGACAGTTGATATTTCAAAGACCACCTACATAGTTCATTTCCATTCCACAGTTCTCCAATTTGAATATTTACATAAACACAATCACTATTACAGTTTAAGTATTATTTATTGTATACTGTTGCAACCTAATTGTACTCTTGATATTCATCACTGGTCGAAAACTGATAGCTCATATGAACGATTGGAATAAACGATCAAAGTATGCTTGGGAAATGAAGCTTCTTGAAGTCAAAGAAACCTTGACATTAAAAAGTTGATAAAATTTTGAAAATATCAGCTCAGAACTGATTAGGTCCCATAAATCGACACATATAGTGTTTCAACAAGAAGAACAACTTGAATTGGGAAATTTTCCGACGTTGAAAGAAACCTTATACGGAATGAAATTTTTGCTGTAAAAAAAACCACCAAAATTTGATGACCGATCAGGAAGGCCAGTTTCTGTGTCAGTCCCCGAGAATATCGATGCAGTTCATGACATGATTTTAACATTTACCAGAACGTCGACTAAAACGGATATATGTAGCACTGATGATTTCATACGAACGCGTTCATCATATAGTTCACGTCAATTTGGACATAAGAAAAATTTCTGCAAAATGGATCCCCGAATGTTTGAATGTTGACCAAAAGCGTGCAAGGGTAGAAGCATCGCGTTCGATCTGTGCTCGATTTGAAAACGATGTAGACTTCTTGAACCGAATTGTTACTATGGATGAAACATGGTTACATTTTAGCGACTCAGAAACAAAGCAACAATCAATGAAATGGCCAAGACCCAAAAAGTTTCGTGTCCAAAAATCTGCTGGAAAAGTTCTTGCTTCAGTTTTTTGGGATTGGCATGGAGTAACCATGATTGATTTTTTGGATAAGAGTAGAACAATAACTGGAGATTACTATTCGAAATTACTGACCACTCTACGGAAAAAAATCAAAGGGAAAAGACGCGGAAAGCTATCCAAAGTTATTTTGTTTTTACAGGACAACGCCCCAGTACACAAATCTCGTGTTGCCATGCAAAAAATTCGTGATTCAGGCTTAGAATTACTAGAACACCCCCCTTATTCACCAGATTTGGCTCCGTCCGACCATCATCTCTTTCTTCAACTGAAAAAAAGTTTTGAAGGTCGGAATTTTTTTTCCATCGGGGAGGTAATAAAAGCTGTGAGGACTGGTTTGCAGAGCAAGAAGAAAAATTTTTTTTAAAGGTCTAGAGACTTTGTAGGTTCGCTGTAATAAAAGTATTCAATTAGGAGGAGAATATATCGAGTTATAAAATATTTTGACATTGAAATTTCGTTTGGTTCTATAGTAGGCTAAGAATTTATCAATATATCCTCGTATGTACCGGGTTTTTCACTATAATTTGACCTCCCCTTCAACTTTGTTACTGAAGGAGATACAAAAAAATGTTGTAAACAAAAGTTTCCGAAATCGACTGAGGTTTTACAGTATGTATTCACAAAATGGAATATATACAGGGTGGCCAACAATTTTCAAATGGATCACCCTGTATATTTTTCCATATTTGCCTAGCTCTTATTCCCCTGATTTTGAATATGTAACACATGTTGATCTATCTCTTTTATTCTGAGTTATTCAGAGTTTCGAATTTTAAGAACCACCTGGCAAGCTCTGTAATCTTTTTTCAAGTGGCAGACTGGGTTTACTGAAAATGCCCATTTTTGGAGTTATGATAACTTCAATTGGAATATATACAGGGTGAACAACATATTGAATGCATTTTGAGTAATCGCAGCCTGCCACTTGAAAAGTTATTGCTGAGCTTGCCAGGTTGTTCTTTAAATTTGAAACTCTGTGGTGCTCAGAATAAGAGAGATAGACCAACATATTGTAGCGGACGAAATCCTCCTGAATACGTATCTGAACTCTCTGATTCCGCGTATAGGAATTCTAGAGCCTCCGGAAACTATCTGGACTATTCTAGAAACAGAGCCGTATCCATATATAAAGACGCGCACGATGGGGACAAAGTCAGTTACTATCTGAATAGAGCCGGATTGAATTGTGAATCGCGAATTCCAAGTAGTGAATATAAATCAGCATTATTAGCAAGTGTGTAAATAAATCAGTATTAGTTATTGTACATAAATTAGTGTGATAAGTTAGTGGTATTGGAAATAAATTAGACATTCAATTCAGCAGACGATTTGTTTGAACCCCGAGAACGTTACAATATGTTACATATTCGAAATTATGGGAAAAAGAGCTAGCCAAATATAGGAAAATATACAGGGTGTTCCATTTGAAAAAATGAAGTTGCCATCAATATGTTGGCCACCTTGTATATATTTCAGTTCGTGAAGTCATATTAAAAAACCTCAGTTGATTTCGTGAAATTTTTGTATGAAACATTTTTTTGTATCTCCTTTAGTAACAAAGTTAAAGGGTGGGTCAAATTATAGTGAAAAACCCGGTACCTACAATTCTTCGTGACTGACCTTGTATAAATAAGGTTCAAACAGTGAGCATTAGTAATTTGTTCATCAGGTTCTTGCTAACGTCTTTCAATGACATTTGAAAGGACACTCCAGCCAGCCTCCCGTTTTTGCGTTCCGATCCTAATCGTGAATTACTGTCCGGAGGAGGGAATAACACTGACATCCGGGAAGGAAAGGACTCAAATGGCAAATAGAGTTATGGCGACAATTATGCCGACGAGCTCGCCCGCTTCTACAGTCAAAATTGGAAAAAGTTCCCTTATTTAGCCGGTTGTGATTTATGTATAACGGCCATTTCCAGTTTTCTTTCAGCTACCGTAACAAATACATTGCCGGAATTCAAAGTCGTCTCCGTAACTTTTCCACTTTAATCCATTTCGTAAGAAGCGGAAGTAGCCGAAGTTTTCCTTGTTGGCGACCATTACTATTCGTCACATTTCAGGGGGGAAAGTGGAAAAAGCTGGCTTGAACAGATAATCGCTTTTCGTTCATTTTGGACCGTCAGAAAAACAGCCACAGATGTCAGTGATTGTCCTTATGGCAATTCCAACTCAATTTTGACGTCATAAGTAGATTTTATATGAAAAACATGTGATAGTGAATTCGAAACAGTTTGGAGAAAATGGACTAGCAGAGATCTAACTTACGAAGTACACCACTGGTGGAACCACCACAGCAGGATAATGACAAACCGGTTTCTGGCTTGTTAGCCTTCATCAGTGTCACATAACTCTTACTGCAGAAACAACCAACTGAAACAGCAGAGCCTATATACCACCCTAGCAATTCTAGAGTTTCCAATCATGCCACGTTGATGTATCCTGTTGCTACCAAATCGGCAGAGACAACAGACTCGACAGCAGCAAGAAGATCAATCCCTAACTTCAGAACTGGATTCAACGGTCTGCATGAAGAGTTGTTTGTCCTAATTTTCGTTCTTGTCAGTTTGATTCGTTTGTGTACCTAAATGTTCCATCATGATTACATCACGATTCATGGCCAACAAACAGACGGAAAATTCATCGAGAAATGAAGTTAACTTGATTACGAAACTCTTTTACGAATTTGCGAGTGGGAACGTTTTGAAAGCGGAAAGGAAATGAGTTTAACCTAGTTTTTACCAAATCAATTATTCCTCATAATGTACCAATACTGATTCCTTTATAACTGAAAGCACTTCATTGAGTTTGCGACTCAGATATATCATTCTGCTCGCTGAATACTCACTAGAATAATTCTGAATTTTTAAATGATATAATAACGAAAAGTCATCTGCATTTGACCACAACGTATCACGCTATAAAAACAAAAGAGCTCAGGTTATAAAATTCTAAAATTTTGTAAGAGCGTTGAAAAAGGAATGAAACCTACATATTTTTTTTTAATTGAGTTGAATCAAGTGAAAGAAAACCGATTATCCTCAGGTGAGGCAACCATCATTTAAAACAGCTCATAAAAATCCTTATGGAATCGTAAATTTTTCTGAAATCGGTGTAAACTATCCATTACATGATATCAAAACGTGAGAGTGAGAAAAATTGAACAAACATCAAATAAAATGTTACCTTCATGAACCAACTGTTGAGTTTCTAGCCGAAGATCAGCTTTTTATTGCCAATTCGAAATTTTAATGGCGTATGAAGACTTAACGACGTTCAAAGTGAAGAGCAGAAAACGCGATAGGGATTTTGATAGGAGCGGAACCTCGCTTCATTTTAAGATGTTTTATAGCCGTTGTTAGGTCATGGAATGGTAAGGACCAAAGGTATTGAAAATACGCATCTAAAATACAGACCGAAGTAGAACAAATTACTGAAAATATTCAGTATGTTTTCGGGAAAATAATGAATTTTTCGCATTTTCAAATTCTTTTCAATTGAGTTTCCGTAAAAATCGTCAAAGTTAAAGCAAAAAATTACGAATTCGAGGTACTTTATCACACAATTGTTCACGTAATGAATAAGTATTATGGTACATACCGCTTCAGAAATGGACGTTAGTGAAAGTCCTTCGGTTTTCGATATAGTCGACATCTTCGAAAATTCAAAAAACTTATACCCTTTGCCACTCTTTTTGTTTGCAAGACTCCAATGGAAGGAATTTTCAATCTGTTTTTTGGATAGTATTTCTGGATAAATACACTTTCGAATGCGAAGTATAATTTCGGGGGCACATTTTTCTTTCAATTGATTTGTATGATGTTGAAGATTATTTAATTATACACCGGCTCCTTCACCATTTCGTAATAACTTCCATTTTCCGAGAAAATTAAATGTGAAGGTAATCTACAAATTTATTGAAAAATGAACAGGGAAAATAATGTTATATACAGGGTGCGGCGAAATGCATGGATAATGTGGTATCTGCCGGTAGAGGACTTTGTGGCGATTCAGAAAAATGTTTAGCAAAAGTTCCTCAGTTGGAGAGTGAAAAATCATTCTTGGTGATAAACTTGACCTGTGTTCGATCAGAGATCACTTGGATCGACTTGTGCCGGTCAGCGCCAGATGAGATTTATCGATTATTTCCAAGATGAATTTATAAATTATTTATGATAAATCAATATTGGACAATCTGCTTGTTTCAATAATAGAGCATATGAACTGCGCGTCATGGTTCACAGCAAGAATTTTGCATGATTATGACGTGACAGATCGAAAGTTGACAGATTGGAGTTGCATCAGTAACTGTGAATGGCGAACGTTATCGTGCTATTAGAACGCAGTTCTTACTCCATTCACTTTAATAAAGTATCCCGGTTGGCCATGACTAGTTTCCGAAGTACACAACCAGGTGGCACCACCACAGCAGGATAATGACATGTTGGTTTCGGCTTGTTAGCCTTCATCAGTGCCATATAACCCTATACTGCGGTAGCAACCAACTGAAACGTCAGAACTCATATTACTCCCTAGCAGGAATAATTGAGTGCAGTTAATGTACAGTGTTCCACCTAGGAGGCAAATGTCTACGCTCTACGTACATTCCATTTCCATAGGGAATCTTGAAACAACTCACTTTGGAGTTTTATGTAGTGTACCGAGGGAAATCTGATACGCCCATTTATACGGTTTTGGATCTCGCAAGTAAGTACACAACCACGTGGCACCACCACAGCAAGAAAATGACATACCAGTTTCTGGCTTTTTAGCCTTCATCAGTGCTACATAACTCTATACTGCGGTAGCAACCAACTGAAACCAAGTGGTCCATTTACAAAATTCTTGGGAATCTATGTGAATGATACACTGAATTGGAAAGAACATACATATTTCTAAACTGGGATGCAGCTTAGCAATGGCAACATCCCTGAGAATTATTTTGACATTGCCGATATTTCAGAGATTGTCAACATGCGTCAGTTTCAAGTAAAAAAAACTTGATAAACCTAAATCTTGGCCAACCCGGATGCTTCATAAAAGTAAATGGAGTACACGGAAAGAAATCTATTCTCGTACCAAGTGGATAATATTTGATTGAAGTAAATGATAGATTCATATATGAGCAAGAATAAGATTTAATCGATTCAAGTATACCTTATTCTCCGAATTCAAATAAAATAATTCTTTCGACTAAGTATATCATATACTTGAATTTAATAAATCACGTATTATTGATTCAAGAATATTAATATATTCCTTGTGAGTAAAATGAGAATTTTGAAATGAGTATTCGAAATATTTCGTCTAAGGGAAACATAATCTCAAATGGAATTATTGTACATCTTAATCTCAGTAGTTTCTTCGTTCGAAGCAAAGATACCAAATACTTCAATGAACTCAATAATTTCACTCAATCCAACATCAGAAAATTGTTAAATTGAGTATATCATATTTTCAAATCAAATTTCATTCAATAATGGTTTTGAGTAAATATTAACTTCAGATTTAGTTTTCGGTCTACTCGCAAGAAGTAAATACCTGTTTGGTCAAAACCATTTATATTCTCACTCTGAACCAATGAGAATTCTGAATATTCAGTTTCAGTATATTATATTCTCAAGATGAATAATGAGATTTATTTTATGCTTGTTTCGACAAATAGTGAAATTATTTGAAATAAGATAATCGTTTAACATTGCTGTGATTTCAGGATGAGGATTATATTCATAAAACGAGGCTTATAAGAATTGAAAACAAATTTATTATACTTCTGAAATAATTATAAACAAACAAAAGTATAAAAGTGATCACTGAAAACAAATAGAGAAGATGCTTAATTCAACATATAATCAACTGGACTAGGTACAAATGAACACAATAATAACTGATGTGAAAAAATAAGTACATACCACAAATAAAAACTATATGAAAAATCATAATCCTAAAAATATTATCACATATAAATAAGTATACAATCAACAACAGAAGAAATATCATCAGAAGAACCACAAATAAAAAAATTATATAGGTACACATAGCAGTATAATCACATAAAGGTACTGGCACTGAACGGGATAATTAACATTCAAAATGTGAAACAATTTGAAAATAATTTTGAATGCCTTACGTGCAGAGGAGAACTGATGGTAGAGGTTTCCAACAATAATCAAAAAGCTTTTCGGTTCTAATAGAAACTGTCCCAAAACCACCAATTAGGGCGGCACCGTTCCTTTCCATTGTATTGTTTTCTGCCTCTGAACTTGGATAATATTTTCCATATCTCCAAACCTCTGCAAGAAAAATGCTTATAAATTCTGTATCCTCTGAATTATTATCCGCATTCTATAATGAGTGATATGATGAGGTATTCCCCCCAAAAAAAGATACAACAGTGTACGAGACCATTTCAATCTAATAATTCAAAATTCGTGAGTTACATAAGAAAATATGGTATAACTGGTTGATTATCGCTCTTTTTTTATTTAACGATGCTCGTACAGTACTGTGTAATTCGAAAAATCATTTTTAGAAGTAGTAAAAGCGAATTCATTTCATAAAAATAAAAAATATTTCACTTGCTTCAGAATTCATCTCTTCAATTTTCCTTGAAATCAGTTTTCATTCCTAAGGTAGGTATGAGATCATGATCATGAGATTTTTTAAGAGCTATAAGGAAATATCTTGTTCTGAAAAATTGATAATCCCAATGTAATAGGATTTTTGAAAATGAATGTTCTTAGAAATTTAAGAGATGCGCACTTAGAGTATTAAGTATTAAATTTATCGAAAAAGAAAACAGTTTGGTGATTCAAAACGTATAAGATTAAAAGTAGAAATTTAGTTTTTTTTCAAATCTCAATATAAATTTAAATCAATACATAGCTAACATATCTTACCTTGAAATAGCTTGCTAACACTGCCCGAGCATCCCTATTGTCCCAATAATTTTTCCACATTTCACTAAAAATTGGTTAAATATTCTTCAACACACTGAACTTGGACGAAAGACGCGATATGAACAAGTCGATTCAAGATCGAGAGTGATATCCCCTTTTACGCACTGAACAGAGGGCGCTTTTTAGTATATTGTTGAATAATTTACTTGGATCTAGTGGATTGAGAAATTCATATACTTGGATTACGATAAAATCTAACTACCGGAAGGAGAATTGGCGTATTATAGTTTATCGCTGAATATCTTACTCGGACCAAGTGAATGAAAATTTTGTCAAGATTAGTAATATATAGTTTCACTTGAATTTTTAGATATATAGAATTGTTCTACATTTTTTTTTTCGAAATTTTGGAATTTCTGAATGTTCCAGATTTGATGATTTCTGTTTACATTTTTCAAGAAACATTTTTAGGATACTTTGATATTTACCCTTATGAAAATTTACTCAAAACGAAATATTTCATACTACATACTTATATATGTAGCAGGATATGGAAAAATTAGATATACATTCTCTTCAATAAAAAATCATTAAGAATCAAGTAAGCTCTGAAATAACCTTGAAAAGGTTAAGGTGAAAACAAGATGTGATATCTAACATTTTTCACTTGAAACATATTCTTCTAAAGTTGATAGTTTTTGAGATAATTCACAGTCTCAAGTTTAATGCCTATATAATGAAATCGAAGTCAAAATCAACAAGTAAGGGTGCCCTTATTAATACTAGGCCCTTTCTGGGGTTGTAACATCCTCTAACGATTTCGACACCACATTCAATACCAATACTTTATTTGCATAAATACAGAAGTAAAGAGGTTTAGCATTGTTAACCCAAAGACCGTATATTGTCGAATAATTCACTTGGATCTAGTAGATGGAGAAATTTATATACTTGGATTACGATGAAACTGCTCGCAAACGGATCACGGTTCCTTTTATTCATGCATGTTGCCTAACTACCGGAAGAAGAATTGGCATCTTAGTATATTCTGAAAATTACACTTGGATCGAGTGAATGCATGTCATTTCACTTAAATTTACAAATACGATGAATTTTTCAACAACTTCTTTCTTTCCCTTTCAAAATTATGGAATTACACTAAGAAATGTTTTACAGAGTGTAATAGATTTGGTGATTTTTTTTTCTATAATGTTTCATCACATAATTTTATTATAAATCGATTTGTGAAAAGTACTTAATTGAAAATTTCTTTCAAATTATATTTTCACAATTTTTTTATAATTTCAACTTCATATTTCAATCCATACAATGTATATATTTTGAAAGGAGAGTCTATCTATCCCAATGGTTACTTTTTTCAGATTTCTAACTTAGCGTATACCTATAATCTAAAATCTGAACGTTATCCTAGCAATATTTTATTTTCGATTTTATTCCATTTGGCGAAATATTCTCGAATCATTATTGATTGATTAATTAATTATTCAATTCATAATTTTATGTCAATTCATCATTTCATGTCAATCGAAATTATTATTTCAAGAAAACTTATTTCTTGAATATAACACATGGAATGAGTATATTCCAAATCTCGAACTGAGAATATTATATTTTCGAAGTCAAGATATCATATAGTTACCTGAAATATAGAAGTACTCTCGAATTGATAAAAGTGAATAGTTTGGATTGAATAAATAATTTACTCCGATGGAGAATTTCATTCTTCAATCAAGTATATGTTTTTTGAGTAAAATAAATTCATTCCAAGTATACAAAATTCCCCTTTTTATTTGTTTTGATTCTATATATACTTGAAACAACTCTAATATTTCAAGAATATTGGGGTTCTTGATTTGAGGATAGATTTCTTTCCGTGTATATTCAAGCCAATGGTACTGACGAATACGTGATGCTAGAGAACTTCGAGCTTTTGAAAATCAAACGTATGGTGCATGATCGCAGTTAGTGAAGCTTTGCTATTATCCAGAGCTACGTTGCCGAATGTAAGTTATGGGTTCGGAATAAAGAACGTTGTGCCATCAATTACCGGACGCATTCATTGCGAATGACATTCTGGCTCTGTGTTCGATACGTCAGGCATGCAGTAAAATCCGCGCGGACATTCCAGAGCGGCGCATTACCGAAATACAAGGTGAATTCAGGGCTGGCCTGATTCCGCATACAAGGAAATCCCCGAGGTGGTATTGTGCTAATCGCGTTAAGCGACGCTCTCGGATCCGGCCGCAATCTAGCCTCCCCCGATTCCTCCGTCCGCCGCCACCTCCCGGGGGCAAATTATAAATCATAATACACGTAAAGACAATGGTCCCGAATGCGACATCAGATACGGGACCTCTGGAAGATAATAACGCGTTTCCTCAGCCGGGTAATTCGAGCGTTCCAAATGGTATAAATGGCATTATTATCAGATCGCGGAGACAACAATTCAACCTGATTCTCTCCCGAGTGCGCGCCAACTATTAAGTGCATTTCTGAGCGTCGAGGCAGTTCGGTTCTCTCTGTTGGAGATGCTCGTCATCTTCCAGAAATCGTTAGGGCCGATTCGCACTGCCTGAATAGACGACGTTCAAGTCGACTAATCCACGATAAACCAATTTGTGGTATTCACATTTGCGGACCGAAGAATGGCAGAGCACCGTTGCTGCGTTTAGTCAAGTTATCAAAGTTTCAGAAAGGTTGATTTCGAGACAAAACCCCTGAATTGTTTTTGCAACGGTTTTGATTCGTGTTGCAATAAGATCGCAAGATATCAGTGTTAAATGAAACATGCTTTTCGATAGCGAATATTGAACTATTCATTGATTAAGAAAATATACATTTGGAAATTATATACAACATTACATAACATAGTATTTAACCTAGAAAATAAAACTAATCAGTTTCTCTAACAATAGGAAAGATATGGCTGAGATTCATCCAAGTATAAACACATAAATAAATTGGAAAAAATAGAGGAAACAAAATATTTTTTGAATGGCCGCCACGGCTCTTTGCTTCGGCTCACGTTTGTTTCATCATTTGGAGTCTTGTCACTAAAAAGAGTGACAAAGGGTGTAATTATTTTGAATTTTCGAAAATGGCGAATATCTCGAGAGCACAGGGATTTTCACTGAACATCCAATTAATACGCCACACCCTGTATAATACAATGTTTTTTCTATTTATTTTTGAATATTTTTGTAGGTTATCACCACAGTTTACAATTATCTCGCCAAATGAAAATTATTACGAAATGGTGAAGGAGCCGGTATATGATTCTACAAATCACTCGATGGAAAGAATAGCCGCCAATGTAGAATAATATTTTTGATACAGTTTCTTTGCGTTGAGATTAATAGATTAAACATATGTTCACATACAGGATGATACTGTTTCAAAGACCATATTCATTCAAACTTATGGATAGAGGTTGAAAATTAAATTAAAATTGAATTAACAAAACTAAAAGCAGATAACCTCTGGCTTTTCATGATATCTTTCCAATTCAAAGTATGGAGAACGAAGAAAATAAGATTTTCCTAATATGCTTCAGAAAGGAAATGACAACTCATCATCAAAGAGGGTGGAGGCATAACGATATTGGAGCTATCAAGATGTTTGATGTCAATTTATGTCAACGATACACTTCAGCGTTCTCCTTTCCTTTCACTGCAGGTGAACAAGATGAAACGAAGAAGGGACGCATCAACCGGCAAAAAAATAATGGACAGCGAAAGCAGTCGTCCTCTCTGATCTTTTCAAGAAGGCCTCTCCATTATCGTGAAAGACGTGAACTCACATATGTTACAAGGCGTGTGGAAGAGCAAGGAAAACAGCTAACATAAATACGAATTGGTTCGCACTGTTGATTTTTTCGTCTTCGAAAATAGCAATTTTGGCAAATTTTTCGCTTCGGAAAGGAATGAGAAATTTTTTTAGCGGTATAACAGTAGAATCTGCAACTTATGGATTGTCATAATGCACCATTTCATCCTCTATTCATAAGCTTTAATGAATTTCGAAGAAAAAAGTCTGCTATTGGCTTTTTAAAAATAATCCCCTCTGGTCCATTCGGAAGTATCATACTGTATGTAAGCAAGTGTTTTTATCAATTACATCCCGGCTCCTTCGCCATTTCGTAATATCTTTCATTTCGCGAGAAAATTGAACCTACAAAAATATTTGAAAATGAATGGGGAAAATAATATAATATACAGGGTGTGGCTAAATGAATGAATAATGTGGTATCTGCCGATAGGGAACTTCGTGACGGTTCGGAAAACTGTTTTATGTTTAGTAAACAACGGTTACAAAGGCCTTGGAGACCACGAAATTCCAAAGCCAAACCCACGAACTCTTCTTGGATGAGGAAATTCAGTCAAAACTTGAGCAACCTGCTGATGTTGCAATCAAAATCATTTTCAGTGATGAGGCCCATTTCCACCTCGATGGCTTCGTTAATAGGGAAAACTGTCACAATTGGGGCTTAGAAAACCCACGAATAATTAATCAGAAAGCAATGCATACACAACAGATCCTTGTATGGTGTGCAATATGGTCAAGAGAAATAATTGGACGCTTTTTCTTCGGAAACGAAGAAGGTAATGCAGTCACGGTGAATGGTGAACGTGCTTTGATAACACAGCTTCTTGTTATTCATCTTGACATTGACCATTTACAAGATATACTAACTGACAAAGAAACTGTAACACCCAGTAGGAGCTGTTTAAATTTCATTTCTTTTTTGGTGAAAGATCGTATAGTAAGGAGTATATGAAAAAAAATTGGAGAAAAAAAAAGGGTTTACAATTATTTTTCAATAAATCTATTAATAATGGTGTTTGTCCACCGCTATCATCTATACACTCCCCAACACGTCTTGGCATTGATGCAATAGAATGGTCTATTTCTTCTTGAGGGATAGTATCTCGAGCTACCTGTACTTCATGTCTCAGAGCCTCAAAAGTCCGTTGGCGCTGGGCTTAATTTCCAAGCCTTCTATACGTATGATGTCCCAAACATGCTCTATGGGCGAAAGATCGGGTGATCTGGGCTGCCATGGCCAAAGATTCCGATATGTAGCATCAACAAAGTTCAAAGTAACTCTGGCAACATGAGGTCGAGCAGTATCTTGCTGAAATATGGGATTCTCGAGGCGGTTAAGGTAAGGAAGAATATATGGCTCCACTATTTCTTGAAGGTAACGCAGCACTGTCATGTTATCTCGAATAAAGACTAAAGGTGACCTACTTGCATGTGCAATATCACCCCATACCATAACTCCTACTGTCCGGTGTATATGACACTCAACATCAAACTGAGGTTCACATCTTTCTCCTCGACGTCGTCTGACCCTTCTTCGGCCATCATCTGCACCCAAGGAAAACCGAGATTCGTCAGAAAAGACGACCTGATGCCATTCCAATGTTGAAATTCTCTGCATCACTGTAATCGTTGCAGGCGAAGCACAACAGTCAGAGGTAATACAAGATGGGGTCGATAATGCTGCAGTCCAAAAGACCTTATCCGGCGGTAAACCGTTCAGACAGTTACAGTTTGGTCTTGTTCTCCTAACCGTAAGTCTTAGACGTCGATCTTGAACTCCATTTGTGGTCTCTTGACGTCCGGTGCCTACTCTTCTTCGATTTTGGGCATTCTCCAACAACAACTCATAACAGTAGTTGGATTTCCTTTCGTTCGGTTAGCCATTTCTCGAAATGACAACCCCGCCTCCGGAAGACAAATAATTCGACCTCTTTCAAATTCACAAAGCTGGCGATAAATTCCACGTACACGTTGTAACATTCCAGGTTTGTGAACTGAAAACAGATCTGTTTTCATGAGAGATGGATGTTTATAGTTTGACTACGTGACATGCAGTAATTTTACAAAAAATGACCCATGGTTTTCAGGAGCACTCTTTTTTGCCTCATTTATTTATTTGAAAAGTCCTGAAGAAGATCCGAAACGTCGACAATTCGAAGAAGATAAATTTCATTTGCCCTGTCCTCAAGCCACAAACTGATTATTACAATTCAATACAAGGACGCGAAGAAGATAATATGGCATTCGTAATAACTCAGATTAGTGAAATATAGGATGGGAAATAATGAGGTGGAATAGATAAATAATAAACTAGATTGGACACAAAGGTGGAACTAGAGCCTTTATTGGTCCAGCGAAGTAGTTCGAATGAACGACTTGCTTTTATAAGGGATAAAAACGAAGCAAATCCAATTCCTCATTGGATTTGAAAGCAAAAACCCTTTTAGCATTACAGATGATATGTTTACAATCCATAGAACAATTATTAATCAAATGAGCACTGGTGGTATATACGATATGGATATTCCTATATTTCGGTGAGGTTATTACTGGTACAATCGTGATGAAAAGCAGAATCCAATACTTCCAAAGTTATCCAGAGGTTATAGGCATATAGAGTGTGTTATTAATGAAATTCCTACGCAGTGTCCTTGCCGGTCCAAGTGAAAGAATCCTTCCTTCCAAGTGTTACGTGTGAGATCCTATTAGTCGCGTTGGTTTGAAAGTGATGATAAGACGAGGCTTGATTTACTGAGAACGTTCGTTTACGGAACTCTCAGAGGAAGTCTCACTGCCACTGTTGTGGGGGATGTTTTCCTTGGCACAGACGATATAAACAGTTCATCCTAGGCCTCCAAACCATTGATATTTGTACGTAAAATATTACCCTAAAAGCAACAACTCCAAATGCCTATACCATACTGTCGAGTGAAGAGTTAAATGAGCAGTAGTCCTTACGAACAGTATAAGAATATTTCAAATGGGTTCGTAGTAGAACAGAGTTCCACAATATTCAATAGCAATGCAATGATAAAATAGAACAAGCTTACATGAGATTAAATCCTGTGAATATAAACAGATTTATATTAATGGAGAAAAATGTACATACCAGAGAACAAAGAAGCGTCTTTAAAAATATACTAAAATGGCGGATTCCTGGAAGAGGAATTCCATTTCAAAGGAACACTACTGTGAACCAGAATAAAAGTGAAACGAATGGAATGAAGCAGTGAAAAAGGGTGCAGTGAAGTGAAAGTAAAAGAGAGCTCTTCCATTTGTTGTCGTTCGGAGGTTAGTTTTCCTCCACAGAATCGTATATCTTCAGTGGTCACAGAAGAACTTTCTGTGGATCTCCTATTTATAAAGATGCAAATTGCCTAAAGTATTGCTTGAAGTCGTACTGATTTTCATCATTCAAAGAATTGTAAAATAATATTAAATAAGTTTCGTTCAACGTAGTTCCACGTTTCGACAATAGACGTTGCAAAGTTGGAAGCCATGAAGTAGTCTGGCAACGGTGCATTTCATTTTCTTATAAGGTAGGAAATTCATTAATGTTACAACGTGCTCAAAGTATTTCAACAACAACTAATATCGAACAGCTGTTTCGTTGTAAAATTTAAAAAATTTGCAAACAAGGACAACAATATTCAAGTAACATGAAAAAACCTTCAAGATTCTTTCTCCAAATTTAAGCATTTACTCCATGCTATACCATCAATGTTTTACCAAAAAAAAATACAAAATTCAAACAGCTTCTTCTGGGGGTTGCAGTTTCTTTGTCAGTTAGTATATGTATTTAGTTTCATATATAATTTTCAAAAGTAGATTTTTCTAATCAATAAATGCTTCAATACTGTGCTACAGAAAACTATGTTCAATTGAACACTGAAATCTTCTGCTTGTATTGAAACACTTTTTAGAAACCGATTAAGCTTCTCGTGAACGATATCAGCGTTTTAGCGCGCCACCCTTCATATCGCGGTATTCCTGGATTCTGGAGTCTACAACTCCGCTTCAATTCCACCCCGACGCAATCCCGTAGCGACTCCAAGTTTCAACAATTCGCACCGCAAGAACCGCCAAACCGCCGGCAAAAAGCCGAATTGGCCGGGCGCTCCGCGAAGCAATTTCTCCGATACGACCGACGGGGCCGCGCGCGGCGCGTACGAAAATCGATTATTTTCATTGAATTATACGTCCATAGACGGGAATTCAAACACGACTGCAACAGAGCGCGAAAACCCATTATCCGAGCATCAAATTATCGTTTCGCATTTCCGGACGAAATAACATTTCGAGTGCCGGGCGCGCTGCCGCTGAAAGGAGAGAAGAGAGCCGGGCAACGCCACCGCAAACGGGCGGCGAAGGCCGGGGCAGGGCGTGCGGGGGCGCGAAGGATGCACGTGGATATGGAAACGGCCGGCGTCTACCTGAGAAATGAGAATTCGTGTTTCGGGTAGGATGGAAATGTTCGAATATCACTCCCGGGAACAGTTATGCAAAACGCGGCGTCGGATGATGCCGACCGCCGAGACTCGCATGCGGTTACCGTGGGGGTGATGCCGTTGCCGCGGATGCGTCCGGCGGTGTTGCCAAGGATGGTAACCGCGGCGAAAAGGGGTGCGAATGAGCGATTTCGCGCGTAACACATTTTACAAAATAGAAAATGGAATTATTAAGCATGGAATTCTAGGTTTAACATTCTTATCTATTCTCACAAAGCTTAATGAAAGTTTCACAAATTATGGAGACACTGTCATAGTTTCAGTAAATATCACGGAGATGTGAGACTTGATTAAATTTAGTGAAATGTTTACTAACTTCCATCTGTCAACTTTCGATCTGTATCGTCATAATCATGAGACATGATGACTCGGCGTTCAATGTAGTGTGTTTTTCTTCCAAGTTGCATTTGAAAATGGTTTCACCTACAGAACTAGAATTGTGTGAGGATTGGATTTCTTAATGAAATGATTGAAATCGATTTCATTTCGAAATTTCATGAAAATAGTTAAACTTCCGATTAAAAGTGAATCTACAGATAATTTCGTTCAGAAAATCAACTTGAAATATGGATTGGCAGAGAATGTCCAAATTCAAATAGGATATAGCGCGAAATATACTGCTCCACAAGGGTTGGGGATATCGTATTCAATCGTTTTTAAAAGTATGTAATCTTCGAGAAAATCGCTGTAAAATCATTTAAGAGTCAATAACAACTTGAATGGATCCAATAAAAATCAGTACGAGACATTTCGTCAATCTGATCGCCTTTTTTCTGAAGTTTGGTTCTTTTCATATGCTTCATGAATGTTCTTATTCTGAAATGAAGTCAGTTTATCAACGGCTTCGATTTGAAACGAATTTTCTGAAAATGCCAAGACGTAAATTAACAAACGCTGAGGCTAATAGTTCTATCGGAATGCTACATGGTGGCCTAACTCAGGTTGTTTTAGCGGAAAGGCTCCAAGTCAGCCAAAGTGTGATATCTCGACTTCGGAATAGGTTCAGGTAGATAGGTTCCGTGTTGGAAAGACCAAGGCTTGGTGGGCGACGAAAAACAACACCTGCTCAGGATCGTTTCATAACCGTTTCGGCGAGAAGAAACCCTACGTCTATACGTGTAGAATGCTACGGAATACTATTCAAAATGCAGATGAGGTCCAATTTCCATCGAAACCATCAGACGACGTTTGAGAGAGGTTAATCTAGGTTCTAGACGTCCATTAAGAGGAGTTCCATTAACACGTGACCATAAGCGTCAAATACTGGAATGGGCAAGGCAACATATCAATTGGAACGATCAATGTCGTAGTGTCCTTTTCACTGATGAATCCAGGAATGGACGATTTTCAGATTCTCGAAGAATAAAGGTATGGACAATCCCACGCAAACCCGTAATCGTAGCTATGTCCAAGAAGTCCATCCATTCCGAGGGGGTAGTGTTATGGTATGGGCCGGGATATGTTTCAACGGGCGCACAGATCTACACATTTGTTCTGGGAATATGACCTTACACTATAGAGAGCATGTCATTGAAAATGTTGTGCCAAATTTTCACGCTGCTATTGGTTAAACTTTTCAATTTCTAGACGATAACGCTAGACCGCACCGTGCAGCCATAGTTGAGAATGCGCGCGAGCTTGGTATTTAGGGATGAGCGATATTTCATTCACTGTGATTTAATCACTGATATCTCTAAGTCACAGGTTGTCACTGTTCCGTACCGGTAATGAAGAGCGTGATTTGATCACAGTTAATTCCGTTACTGGGATCGAAGACTCCAAAGCGATTAAGACGCAAAAGACGTGATATCTGTTTGGACGGTGAATGTATTTCTGCGATTCATAAAGCACTAACCAAAACCATAAGGATCATTTTCCTATATCACCGTAACAATGACATGGGTGATATGCGACTTCGTGCCTTATTGGTATTCAGGCGCGTATTTGCTACAGGTTGATACTTGTCACTAATATATGAATTGAATATTTCTGAAAGTCGCTAATTCGCGTGTGCGGTGTGACGTAACACGTAAATATTCAAATCGTGCCTGTGATTGAATCACCGTTTAAAATCACTGGTACTGACAAAGAGCAGTCACGTTTATCACCGTGATTTGAAAATCACTATTTCGCTCATCACTAAAACCACATTTACCAATACCTCCGCACTCACCAGATTTGAATTGCATAGAACATGCATGGGATATGCTCCAAACAAGATAATCATCAACCTACCCCAGAAACCTTGAATGATCTGATAGAGCTTCTGTCCCGTTTATGGAACCAAATTCCTCAAGAAATGTTCAACAACTTCGTGTGTAGTATGCAAAGAAGAAGTCAAGCTGTTATTGATGCCCGTGGAGGCCATAAATTGTATTGATTGTCTTAAAATGCTTCAATTCTCTGGGAATAAAATTTCGTTATTTTAGTCGATTTTTCTTAACCACCCTGTGTACGCTCTAGACCTACACTCTAAAATTAATTTGCAACTTGAAATCATATTAATATGAGTGTTCATCACAAAAATCTTATTTTAACTATATTTTTTTGCAATTTAAGACAATATCCCTAACTCATGTGAAGCAGTTTAATTCCTGCTTTACCTACATATTCACTAATTTCAATTGTTCAGCGATTTTCGGATAGAAAGCGCCGTTGTACATTTCATTCATAAGCGTAGACTATACCTACATACTTCTATTCAATGAAATATTCCATAAAAAGTACGGTGGCGCCTCTATCGGATTAGTTTTCCTACTCGTTGTGATCGGCGACCTTAATTGAATCTACAGTAATCTATACCAATTAGGTAGTCTTGTATGCTCTCAAGATTCATAAACATGGTGAAATACTTACAGTTTTAGCACTCCCCCTTTTCCGTACTCACAATGTCAAATATGAAACTCACCTGAAATAAAAAAAA
Organism: Adalia decempunctata; assembly: GCA_951802165.1. Lineage (NCBI taxonomy): Eukaryota > Metazoa > Arthropoda > Insecta > Coleoptera > Coccinellidae > Adalia > Adalia decempunctata. The sequence continues at coordinate 20,744,371 of OX637696.1, read as the reverse complement.
AAAGTTTGAGAATAACCAAGATTAAGATTCAAATACAACGAAATGTTATGTTTTTTCAATATCTACAGCCTTTTCGAACTGAATTAGACATTTTATCAAATGATATTCTCCTAAAATCAGATGGAACTACTTGGGGTACTGCTGCCACTGTTCTCCCTAGGACTGCTTTAGTCTCTATTTTTATATCATTTGGAAACCTCAATGAAACAGGCATGTTTTTTTTTTTAATTTGGCACACAAGTGTACATTTTTAGGTTAAATATAAATAAGCACAACAATTTCAGCTGGACCTTCATTTAAAAAAATTATATGCATGCGCCCTAAAATCAAAGTGTATATTCGATAGCGGATCTATCAAGAAATACTAGTCAAAAACAAAATGAAAAAATTCTTTCATTTGGAATCCTGCAACCAACAAGAGTGGCAAAGGGTGCAAGTTTTTTGAATTTTCGACAATGTCGAATATGACAAAAACAAAGGGACCCTCACAAAACTCCTGAACCTTTGAAAAGTTACACAATTTCGTAAATGAGAAAAGAAGATTTCAAGTACTGAAGAGTTGATGAAATTGCATTCTGTGAGCATCAAAAGGTGAAACAAGCGGAATTATTTCCACCTTCTTTGATTGACCTCACGATATGTGCAGAAAAATTTCTTCAAATCTTTCAGGAAACAAATTCAAAATGTTTGATACTGGGGTTTTTTCAAAGAAAGCCTAAGAGCTACTGTCAACAAGAAAGTCCCCTCAAATTTTTGACAAGGAATCTCCCGCTTAAAACGTTCGTAATTATTTGGTACCACCCTGTATACAGCATATCAATATTCGGAAAAACCCCTTCTTCCCATATTCCACCCTTTCCAATCGTGACACGACTATCAAATACCAACAAACCACTCCCGAAGAAACAGAAATGCGAAGTGAAAGATACAGAAATATCATGAGAATATTCGATCAATGTCTCCAGGTTCCTTTGCCGCAGCCAACTCCTTTGTGGCGATCCATACAGCTAAGTTCTTGCAGCGGCTCTCTCTCTGGGGACAACTGCAATTTGCTATCAACAATCCACTCTGAATTTCCTTGTGTTTTCGGAAAGGTCTATTACATTTACTCCTCGTAGGGCCACAAAGCTATTGACTTCCCCAGTTGAAGATTCTTCGGCTTTTTCACCATTTCAATTGGAAAGTAGTGTTCCATTATTTCGATTGAAATGAGTTTCGTTTTCATTATTTATTCGTACTTGTTTTGCTTCATTTTTTGCCGATTCTGGAGCTGACCTCTGCACCGTTAAATGCCATGGCGGATGGAAAAGTAATACTGTTTGCCGGAGGTGACATCGAAAATTCAAAACAGCAAAAAAAAAAACATGTCACTAGCAATTTTTTGAATTTAGATAAGTTATGAATTTTTTTTTACGTGAATCATTGAAAGTTGGTTGAAACTGTTCATCATAAATTTATAATAATGTTCAATGTTAATCAAAATATGGTATTCTTTTTTCTATTCACAAATTAACTCTATTACGGGTAATTGGAGTCAAGAAATTGAACGGAAAGGAAAATGCAAGGCGGAGGACAAAAAAACCAAAGAGTTGAAGAAGAGACTTAAAAAGGCTGAAAGGAAGAAAATGGCTCTTCATTGACTGAGGTAGACATTGACGATCACTGCGTCGATGATGATACTTTTGATGAAGATAACTCGGAAAATAATTGTCTTTAAACTCATTTTGCTGGCACTGGCTTGGATTCCGCATGTTAGAAGTATTTTATCATCATTGTCAACATCATGACTACCATTGCCCTCACGTGAGTGCAATAGTGGTCAAAAGCTGTTCTTTTTCAAACTATTATTACTGATACACCGTAACTCCAAAGCTTATTACTCTGACGTCAATTGACAGTCCTTTAATGCAGAATTGTGATGTTATGTTTCTAATAGAGCTGTGATTTATAATTTTAGTTTTATTCCAAAAAGAGCTTAATTGACCGCCATTATCCCCTCTTCCGCTACTAGAGTGAAAACTATAGAATTCTGCGAATTGTAGTAGTTGCTCTCTTATCATTTATAATCAATAGTTTTGTACATATACTCCATTCACTTTCATTTAATCACATAGGAGGTCATGGTTTCGTTTTCAGGAGATGGTGCTCATAATGAAAAGCACAGAACATATGATGAAAAGTCAGTGCGCGCACAGAATATATCGTTAATGACAAAACGACGTTGCCAGTTTCTTTGTTAACATTAAAGTAAAAGTATCAAAGATATTCCACATTGTGTTAGGTTTACAAATTGTTCGCCGATTTTTCGTATTTAATCGATATTTGCAGGTCAGTTTTTCGTCGAATATCCAAGATCAACGTATGTTTATTGTTTTTAGCACCAGTTTGGAGCGTGAGGACGATTTTCAAGACCAGGACGAATGTTTACATTTCGAGGTTAAAGAAGTACACGGGAATTTCGTTGAAAAAGCTGTTATTTGGACAGATATCGCAGTAGATGGATCGGATGGAGCCTCGAGAGGTCGATTAGGATGATATTTTTCAGGTTTTCCAAGAAATCTGGCGATATCTGAGCAGATTTGCAAAAGTAAGGTACCTCACTAATGAGGTGGAACTTAGACCTAATTCTCCTATAAAAAACGCCTTTCAACGGTCGAGATGGTGAAAAATGTATTCTTTAGATGTTGTTTGAACAAACACAGCGGAGTTTTATACCCCAACATTGATTTTGAGAAAGTTATCAATAAAATGAAATTGACATTATTCTTGATTCTTGTAATTACCCATCCATTCATCTTATATCTTTGGGTTGATTTTTTTTAATGAATTTTTGATTAGAATCAACAATTGATGTCGTCAAGTCTTGAACTTTCAGTTCAAAATGATAATAAACATTAAATCTTCACAAGCATGCATATGAAAATTATGTGAAAGCAATGCAATTTTCTTCCATGGCGAAAAATAATATATTTCAACAGTGATCTCTTGTACTTTTTATGCAAATAACTAGAAAAGGAATCCTTTCTATCAATTCATATAAACGTTAATTTTTTTCGTCCATCACATCTTTTCCAATTCATTCATTTTCCCAATAAAATCACATTCTGAGAAATACGCTAAGAATGTAGAAAGGGCAACATAGTGTTGACTTGGAACATAAAAATATTTTGAAAAACGTCATAACTTCGATACAGAGTGGAATGTGTCAAATTTCCAAGGCCAGAGTTGTGATTTTATAATTGTGAATGGAGTATAGTCATGCATTTTGAATAAACAGTTTTTTCTATAGAATTTCAGTAAGCTTCCTTATGTTATCAAAATTGAATGACATAACTTTTTCATCATGGCAACCTTCAGATGAAATTATTCTTTGTTTTGAAACAGGACATTTTCACGAATCCTCACATGAAGGCCATTGAACAGATTTCTAGTAATCATTTCAATGGGTGGTAATCAGAAATATTCCTTTAGAATCCTAGAAAACTGATGCCTCAAAGAACTGTGGGAACCAATCTATTATACGAACTTGTGAGTTATGGTGCATAGTATCGCTTTTTAGAAGGTGTACAATACTTGTTCTCGATACGTCTCAAGCATCCAGACAAGTCCAATATTCTAGATGCATCCACACAACTCCTCAGACAACTGAAACAACCTCCACTTCAAAAAGAAGCAAACTATTCGAGAGCTCACAATTCGTTACAACCTAAAATACGAGTCGTCTGGATAAATAACTTCTCCGCTCAATTCCAGACCAATTCTCCGAAGGAAAATAATGGCTTTACTCTCAAATCTTCGTTCCTAAGCAGAAATATAAAACGCACAAGTCTCATCCTTTCATCCGTTTTGCATCCAAACAATATACATAGCACACACATACACGCGCGAGCGAAATTGGATAACCCGAGAGCGGCTAATGGAAAAACTTAAATTCGAGGGAATTCTTTTCAGATGTTCTCTTCCACATCTTGAATCATTCAGGTCTTGTTGTTTCATCTTTTCTCTTTGATAGGTTGATAGTTTATTCACATAACAAGCTTATCAGGCGCGTATCCAGGGGGGGGGCTATTGGGGCTCTAGCCCCCCCCAAGGCTTTCGCCTCAGGCGAAAGCCTTATTTTTTCCAGTGAATTAAAAAGATGGAAAAAAAGTGGGCTCCTTCAACACCGGATGATTCCAAATCATGTGCTTCATCTGCACTTTCAGCTTTAGAGAAATGTAGCGGAGATTTCTTTCCAAATTTGTACATATTGCTTCAAATGTTTGGGTACACTGTGTCCCATTTTGGTTGAGACTGCACTGTATCTCAGCTATTATTGAAGATAGAGACATGGGGTTATCGCGACCCTGTATCACATTTTTGTAAAACTTTCAAAGCCACAAACAGAAATATTCCAACTACTCCTTGTTCCTGAAATAAAGAACGAAAACGAAAATGTTCACTCTTGGAAATGTAATTATTTCTTAGGCCCTGTATAAGATAGGAAAAAAAATGAATACTGCTTATAATAGATATTTTTACATAGAAGACAGTGCCGTATTTAAAATTTTTCTTGAGAGCACTGTTTTTAAGATTGGACACAAACTTGGTGTTTTTGAAATGGATCACCCTGTTCCTGTATATTTCAACGTCAAATCTTTTCAATTTTTTTTCTGAATACATTGATGTATCACAACCCAATCTTCAATAAGTTTTAACTTTAAAAATCAGAAAAATCCAAATTGATGTTTTTGATACTAGGCCATGAATCCTTTCACACATGCATAGAAGTTGAACATGCGTAAAATAATGTTTTGTTTATTGCATTTTATTTAATAACTGAAAACTAATAAACCCTTGGATGATTCAATATTTGTTTTTTTTTTTTCAAAGATTCATATTTACAAGAAATAATTTTTATTCAGTAACTGAAAACTAGTCAACTGCATGCTTTCATATTTTCTTATTTGTTTTTTATGATTTCTCATGGTTAAAAAACATAACTGTTTTTGTTACATCTTTTACTGGATAAAAGCTGAGCCCCCCCCCGAAACACCTTTCTGGGTACGCGCCTGAAGCTTATAAATCAGTTCGTGAGGTTTTGATAATAGATATCGCTACTAATTTAATATGTTATTGTTTCATCTGACAACACCGTCATTATGAAGTGTCATCATTAATGTGTGCTTTGAATAACGATTCCTACTACACCACGTTGCGTTTCTGTGTAATAAATAAATCGAATCCACTTCGTAGTTAAAGACCCTATATTGAAATGGCAATAAGCTGAAAACCGTATAAATAGCTGTTGTCATTTTTTGAAGGAAAATATCCAACTTGTATTGTGCGATCCTTAGACCATATCTTTCTATGGTCTAAGGTGCGATCACTCTTGTGGCTCTCGATGAATCATCTCTAGATCTGTACCTTCCAACGGTGTTAGCTATTCATTCAGTGCTCGAGCCACCAACATCGCAGCCAGGAATTCGTGAGACGCATGTTAGGATTTCTTTCCCTATAAAGGGCTCAAGCTTTACTGGCATTAATTCACCATAAATGAAATGCATTGAATTCGAGAATTCTTTCCTGACCTCTTTTTCTCTACCTTGAATTATTCGGGCCACGTTGTTTCGCCGTTCCACTTTGTCAGGTTGATGTTTCATTCGTCGCATGATCATTCAATATACGCCCGTGGATGCAAGGAGGCAAGAATATAGCCAGGAGGCCATCAATCTTTCCTCTCCAGCATCCGAGTTTCGAGAGGAGTCAATAGACTTGATGAATTGTTCGCGGTTTTTCATTTTCATTCCGTAATTTATGTTGATCGAGCACAGGTCTCGTTATATCTCATCGCTCAATCTCACCTGGAAATCATATCGGATGTGTTATGAAATTTTTAATTTGTCAAAACGTGCCTGAGGATATCGCTAGCATAAGGGACCGGAAGATCGATGAAAAATTGACGGAAATTATTCAATACGGCTCACTACAGAAAACTAAATGTAGGCGATAGTGTGCTTACTATATTTCTAGAGCTAAGTTCGCACCATATTTCGAAAGAGCCAGCTTTCAACTACTGTTGGGGGCGCTGCAAACTGTAAACGAACATGGAGGAAACGGAATAATCTTTTCCAGAGTTACGTTGTAATGAACTGTGAAACTGATTATTATAGGTAAGACTGTTTATTATACAGGGTGGCCAAGAGATTGACGTCGAAAAGGAAAACAGTTCCCTCGTGTGATGGGCTATTTGAATCACCCCCATATATGTTATGCTATTCTTCACGGTTTTCGAGTTATGAATTTTTTTATGAACATTGAGAATTTTCGACTTGCCCATCTTAAAAAAAATATAAAAAAAGTACAAGAATTCTCTGTGAAATTCTTTTTGTAACTTAATCTCCATGAATTGTACTTTTATACATAAAATAACCAGATTCGTAACTTTGATCAAAATTATGGAAATTTTGGTCTCAAGTGAAAAAGTTACGTAAATTGGATTATGATCTGAATTTTCGAATCAATATTAAAGATATAAAAAGGCTAATTCACGGTTTCTCAGTATACTTAAAAACTGCGCTCAACAGTCAGCTTTTAGAATCATTGATAAAAATGGTACTTAACACTCTACTTTTGCTTGAATTAGCCTTCAAAGTCATCGAGGTGGAAAAAATCAAAGAACTAGACATTTACTACAAAATTATTTTATGCCATTTTAAGATGTTTCTGATCAAGTTATGATAGAAAATGCTGAAAATTAATGAAACTTAGCTTTAGATGTTGGTCAAGAAAAGTTCTAGATAAAAAAAAGAAAAAGGTATGGCAATAAATCACACATCATAATGTAAATAAAAAGAAATTTATTTTTAAAATGTACAGTAGGTTTTCAAAGTGGCCACCTCTAGCCTCAATACACATTCTACACCCTCTTGAAAAATTTTCTTTCAATCGCATAAAACCTGCCCTGTTCTCTCATAGGACACGTTCGGCTTCTCTTAATTTCAGTCGTAGCTCGTCTTCACTCGAACATTCTCGGGCGTAAACAATTTCTTTGAAATAACCCCAAACGAAAAAATCAATGGGATTAGGGTCAGGTGAAAGTGGGGGCCACTTGATTGGTCCGCTGCGCAGCAATGCAAAACCGATCGGGATTATTTGAATTTTCCAGAACAATTTTTGATTAACCACTTGAATGAATGATACCTGAACAGATGGTTCGGACGCAGTCGACCAACCAAGGGGCCCCCACGTTCACCTGACCTCAATCCCATCGATTTTTTCGTTTGGGGTTATTTCAAAGGAATTGTTTACGCCCGAGAATGTTCGAGTGAAGACGAGCCGCGACTGAAGATAAGAGAAGCCGAACGTGTCCTAAGAGAGAACAGGGCAGGTTTTATGCGATTGAAAGAATTTTTTTTAAGAAGGTGTAGAATGTGTATTGAGGCTAGAGGTGGTCACTTTGAAAACCTACTGTACATTTTAAAAATAAATTTCTTTTTATTTACATTATGATGTGTGATTTATTGCCATACCTTTTTCTTTTTTTTTATCTAGAACTTTTCTTGACCAACATCTGAAGCTAATTTTCATTAATTTTCAGCATTTCCTATCATAACTTGATCAGAAATATCTTAAAATGGCGAAAAATAATTTTGTAGTAAATGTCTAGTTCTTTGATTTTTTCCACCACGATGACTTTGGAGGCTAATTCTAGCAAAAGTAGAGTGTTAAGTACCATTTTTTATCAATGATTTTGAAAGCTGACTGTTGAGCGCAGTTATTAAGCATTCTAAGAAACCGTGAATTAGCCTTTTTACATTTTCAATTTTGATTCGAAAATTCAGATCATAATCCAATTCACGTAACTTTTTCACTTGAGACCTACATTTCAATAATTTATTTTATGTATAAAAGTACAATTCATGGAGATTAAGCTACAAAAAGAATTTCACAGAGAAGTCTTGTACTTTTTTTTAATATCTTTTTTAAGATGGTCAAGTCAAAAATTCTCAAAGTTCATAAAAAAATTCATAACTCGAAAACCGTGAAAAATAGCATAACATACATGGGGGTGATTCGAATAGCCCATGACACGAGGGACCTGTTTTTTCCTTTTTTGACGTCAATCTCTTGGCAACCATGTATAGGCGTTTTTCTTTGATCTCGTGATGATTTTATGAAGACTTTCAGTGAATTAATGTATCATTAACAGTGTGGTGTCAGGTTTATGAAAGTTTGGTAAATAAATTGGCTTTTTCCCCTCTAATTGGATCGATATTTCATGAAGAATGCGATGAAACTTGTGAAAATGAATGATTGGTTTGAATGCAAATAGATAATAGAGAAAAAAAGCAAAATAAAAGGAATAACCTAACAGAATAAAAAAAATCCTCAAAAATATCAACTACACTCTACACTATCAAAAGATACAACCTCTTTTCCTAGTTATCAAATATATCGGTACAATGCTATCCTCAGGTTTCTTTCATGTTCATACCTATTCCTTTCACCATAAAACCTAAGGAGAAGGCTTAATCTCATCGTTAATTATACAAGACGTCTCCTGGAGAAAGAATGGTCTGCTGTACCAATTCTCATCTCCATGAGAATTAAAGAAAAAAATGTATGTATGAGATGAACTATACAACAAAGTTAACACTGAAGGAATGGTACTTACGGTTGGTCTGACTTGAAGAGATGTATCTCAGTATCTGCTGGTTTTCTGGCCTTGTGTATTGAAAATTATTTCATCTCGCGGAAAGAATTCAGAAGTAGATACGAAACTAACGGGTTCTGGCGTGGGGAAGAATATGAGATGAACTGTGATAGAGTGGCGAACCGAATGCCGTATTGAACGGAGAGAGAAAGCCAACTGATGGCACCGGACGTCGAAGGGATACAAATTAAGTTCAAGATCGACATCTAAGACTTATAGCCATTAGAGACCGGTTTGAGGCAACTCGATCTTTGGGTGATGAGTGGTTAGGAGAACAAGGCCTTCCTGTAACTGTTCGAACGGTTCACCACCTTATAAGGTCCTTTAAACTGCAGCATTATCGACCCCATCTTGAGTTACCTCTGACGGTTGAGCATCGCTGGCAACGATTACAGTGGTGCAGAAAACGTCAACTTTGGAATGTGGAATGGCATGAGGTCGTTTTTTCTGATGAATCTTGTTTCTCCTTGGGTGCACATGATGGCCAAAGAAGGGTTAGACGACGTCAGGGAGAAAGACATGAACCCCAGTTTGATGTTGAGCGTCATGTACACCGGACAGTAGGCGTTATGGTATGGGGTGCTATTGCCCATGCAAGTAGGTGACCTTTAGTCTTCATTTGAGGTAACATGACAGCGCTGCGTTACATTCAAAAAATAGTGGAGCCATATGTTCTCCCTTGCCTTAACCGGTTCGAGAATCCAATATTTCAGCAAGATAATGCTCGACCTCAAGTTGCCAGAGTTAGTTGAAACTTTTATGAAGCGACCCATGTGGATCTTTTGCCATGGCCGCCCAGATCCCCCGATCTTTCGCCCATAGAGCATAATTGAGACATCATGGATAGGCTTGGAAATCTACCCCAGCCCCCACGGACTCTGGCGGCTCTGAGACACGAAGTACAGGTAGCTTAGGATAGCATCCTAGAGGAAAGAGAGCATTCTATTGCATCAATGCCAAGGCGTGTTGGGGAGCGTATTGATAATCGCGGTGGACAAACACATTATTAACAAATTTATTGAGAAGAAAATTGTAAACCATTCGTTTCTTCTCCAAGTTTTAATTATTTACTCCTTGCTATACTATCTATGTTTCTTCAAAAACAAATCAAAATTTGAACAGCTCCTTCTGGGTGTTGCAGTTTCATTGTCAGTTAGTATACGATGCAAATCTGGTCAATTCGTCCATCTCTTAATTCAATGAAGAGTTATAAAGTCATTCAATTCTTAAACGGAAGCTGAATTATTATTTCAGCGCTCCAGGAGTCTGAAAATCCGAACGGACTAAATAAATGAATGAACCGTTCTCAATTTAAGCAAATAAAGGGTTGAAAAACCCACCCTTCACCTGTATCCCGCATGGAATCGAAACGCCAAACCTTATTTCCCCGATGAATCCAACTGCCTCTAAATTCGGCCAGGCTCGCCGGGAGTGCCCGCATTAGTTTAAAAATGCTCATCATGGCTGCACCAGCAAAGTATAAATCAACTTCAAAGAAATTCTCTGGTGGGTGGACCTGGCGAGAGTGGAGAATATCGATTCGGCTATCTTTGCAGCCCCGGCTAGAGCGCAGATAACGAACCTCTTTGATATATAGTAATCGCTGCAATCCCCTATTTAATGTACACACCTGGATCGGAATGATTCCTCTAATCTGCTGATGGGAGAAGCTAGGTAAAATCAATTATACTAGCAGAAATTGGCCAACTGATTACTCTGTAATGTATGGGTTTCTCCACCAGTGACTTCGATATCCGATAATCTTATACCGTGATTGGTTTAGGTTTGTGCTCACTCAACACGTATGAGAGCAATTATGTTCAAGATACGCGAGTTCGCTGTGATTTTTGTTTGAATCTCTAATATCCACATCAAAATTCAAGTGTCAAATTAACGCAGGTCCATAGCAACGACTGCATCAGCCTACAAATAGGTATATATAGTCCATCCAAGAATTATTAACATCTCGGGCGGCTTTGGAAAATCGAAATTAGGTTGGTAATGCCCGTTCAGTGATAAGTTGAGTTTCAGAATTCAGGTTGGTGTTGCAAATAACACTGGCGTTTTGTTCTGTCATTAATATTCGAAAAAATTTGGCAAATAATCGCGCAAATGAAAAATCTTTGGAATGAGGCTCTTGAATAATGTGGAAAGCCTGCACAGAGGACGTAGAAAAAGAAATAAGAGGAGATTAGTCAAAATATATGGGATCGTATGATATTGCTGACATAAATGAACATGAGTTCTGTCAAGATGAGGAAATAATAACAGTGGTTGTAATAGGAATATTTAAATTTTTGATATTAAATATTTTACTCCTTTGTTCACTAATTTTGAAAGTTACAAAGCCATGACGAAATTCTTCATATATTAATTAGATCCATCCGTTAAGTTTTGTTTCTGTCTTGATATCTATACTAAAATTTTTCGAATCCATCCAGGTTGCAGATACACGCTTCAAATTATCAACTAGATTTTTCTGATTTAAAGAATATTCATATTGAACTTTGGAAAGGAGCATGCTTTTTTATCACCCACGATATTTTTCGTTATCGGACCAGAATTTCCATACTGTGTGCATGCTCCTATAATTGATCGTTCGAAAATGTATCAATACAAGATGAAAATAATATACTGCTGGTTAGTAGAAGCAGATTCACACGATGGTAATTGAATGCGATAATTGAGGACATTTTCATGTTCAAAGTGTCTTATTTTGAAGAATTCCCTTTGATTTCAAGGCTATATTTATTGCTATGATGAAAGCACAGAAAATTTTTAGTGACTTTTTTGTAACTAGAAATAAAGCTGCGACTGGACTTCCAAGGCTTGCTCTGATGTCAATAACTCTTGGATGGACTATACTTAGTGAGGTAGTTATGGCTCTTGGACTTTCTATGCCCCAAAGAATATCCAAAGAATTTCGGCAGCACCCTTCTGACCATACTGAAGGAAACAAAACAAAGATACCGAAATCCATTACAGTTTCAGGATACCTTCATGATGAGAAGAAGAAGTACAGAGCTCTTAGCCCAAAACAGAAAATCTACAAACACGTTCAGAAGAGGACTAGCTGTCTATACAGTGCGCGTCAAAATTATGGAACGAATTCATTTCCTCAGACGAAAAATATTCGGCAACAAAATCCTGATACAGGTCAATTTTTGTTTCACTTTTACCAAATTTTTATGCATTTTTGAAGGATTTTTGTTGCACCCTATGCCATCCCCATCAACACACAATTTTTTGAATAGGGAAAGTGGGTCAGGTGGTACATTTTTGGCATGTTCAGTCATGGCCCTTTCTTTGAATTGAAACATTTTATCGAAAAGTTTCAACTTCAGTAGAAACGTACTAATAACATATCATAACGGAAGCGCAGTGTTTCACATTCTTATTGTTCACGTGAGGGTGTTGAAAGTTGTGCATGAACAAAACTGTAATGGTCGACTTGCATTCGGTGACAAATTTCATCAGGTATCATCGTCTCAAAGTAAATGAGCCATGACAAAGTGGACATAATGGAAAATTTTCTCTTTAAAATTTCTTCACGCCTGTAAAGAAGATAAAAAGACCTTGCCAAAACAGTACCACATGACCCACTTTCCCCATTCGAAAAATTCAGAGGGTTGATGGGGATGGCACAAGATGCAACAAAATTCCTTCAAAAATGCATAAAAATTTGGTAAAAGTGAAACAAAAATTGATTTTGTTGCCAAAAAATTATCTTCTGAGGAAATGAATTTGTTCCATAATTTTGACGCGCACTATATAACTATAACTAAGGGAGCGAGGGGCTTGTTGTAACAGGGGCAAGTAGTAACAGGCTCTTTTCAATAGGATCATAAACTTTATTGGCGTATTTATTTGACTCGATTATACCAATAAACCACGCCGCATATTGTTCAATATCAAGTATCCTGTCAGCCTGCGAAGTGACCGGAAGTGTGCTCGTGTTTCATTTTTGCCAGGTAATATAAAATTGTACTGTCGTGAAATTTTGGTTTGGATTAATATTATCGACTAAGTTATGATGAGGGTGTATAAAGTCGAAAAAGAAGACAAAATCAAACGAAAAGGTAAAGGGAAGGGAACAGGCAAAGGTCAATCAACAAAAAATAAAACCGGAGTAGACAGAGCTAGAAAAAAGATTTTATGCTCAGATTCAGAATCTGAATCAGAAGTGTGGTGTTGTCTTGTATGTGGTGAAGCTTACACAGATTCAAATAAAGAAGATTGGTCGGGTGTATCATTTGTAAGATGTGGGCATAATTGAGATTTGTTACAGATGTGTTACTATTAATTGCAGCTCCGATGAAGATTGAATTGAATTATGATGATACCCGCCGTATGTTGATTCCTGTATGTGCAATACTTTGTTTGATAGATATCAAAAGGAGATAATTACGAAGCATACCTCAGTTATAAATAATTTCATTCCTTTTTTGTGATTTAAAAGTGCCATGATGATCAAAAGGAGTGTTCATCTGAATGAAACTGTTAATTACTGAATTTTTAGGTGTTGATCACTAAAAATGTGTATTCAAGTTGATTTTCGATAAGAATTACATGATACCTACTTTAAAGAGATGTTAATTTCGTTAAAAATAAACAAAAAATATATGATCAGAGGTACTATTGTTGTCTTTTTTTTGTCGTTACTACTTTCCCCCGTTAGACGTTACAACTTGCCCCAAGCACGAGGTAAGTTGTAACACCGCACTTCATCTAGAAAATAATTGATTATGAAATAATGAACCATAGTTTTGGTATTATTTTCACTTGATTTGGTAGAGGAAGAGTTACAGCATCCATCCATCTTCATTCGGTAGCAATTTGATCAATGGATCTCAAGATATATTAGTTTTCATGAAAACTGTTACAACAAGCCCCTCGCTCCCCTACTATAATTAAACTCTGAGATCCCACTTGAACAGCTGGACACTTAGAAAATGAGTTATTGATTCGAGTAGATTGTTGTGATGGATCATTCAGGTACTGATACTGATACTTGAGAAGTTTTCTGTTGATATTGTGAAATAAGAAGGAATATACATTCGAACAAAACTTAGCATTTGCCTGAATTGAGAATAAAGACTGAGAGAGCTTCTAACGTAGTACAGTTAGCATCAAATGCTGTACTGGTTCCATCTATAGGCTTGAATCTTATTATATCATACTTTAACGTAAATTGTATGCATAACTATAAAAAACAGTGTCATGAATAAAAAATAAAAATAAATTCTTAATTATATCACTTGTTATATGCTAGTAATTACAAATGTCGTCAACTCCAACTATGACGTCATCCATTCTCTTCCTCATTATATAAATAATAAGCAAGCGTAGGAGTAAATTAACTCTTTATTAAATTTAGTCGTCAATTATATTCAGTGATATAATTCACTCTGTGCGAGCAAATACAGACCTGTCATCACGTAACCGGAGAAGCCATGAAGGCGTTTTCAGATCTTTCCGCGACTGAACTTCTCCGTTACTACACCTTGCAAGGTTTCGAGGAAAATGAAACGAAGGCTAAATCCCAATTCACGTCAGTCACCAAGTCGAAAATTAATGAAGTGACAGAGCCAGCTTTATTATTAATGGTCCTCAGTCTCGACTCAACTATAGCTCACCTTCGCAGATAAATATAAATCAAGTAAATGAGGGTGTTTGGGAGCTCGTCCGCACTATTAGAATGGTCTTTCATATTTCATCGAATGAAAGTATGGTGACATCAATTGGAACCTTGAATGTCCGCTGACATCTAAATGAGACATCTTCTTCTTTTTCTTGTGCGGTGCCTTTCGTTGGCCGAACGTAGGCCTTATGGCCCATTGTTCAAACCGCATTTGTGTAATACTGGAGAGACTCAGACCCGAAGACACGCTGACAAGAATACCGCGAGCCGACAAGGAGGAGTCTCTCCCACCATAGATCTCTATGGTGGAAGGTGTAGGGTTCCCTAGGTGTGTTAATCTCAGTGTAGATAAGTTGCCACACGTGAACAGTATATGCTATTGGACAAATAGATACAAGTTTGATATGTCATCCTCGATAACACCCATTGGAAATATGAGATTCCCATGAATTTTTTAACACCTAGAGGAGGACACTAATCATAACATCGCCCTGAGGAAGTGGAAATATATCCACGAAACGTTGGAAAAGTTATAGAAAGTGTTTCAATCACCAAAAAGTCCTATCAACCCTGTTAACCTATATACAGGGTGAGTCTTTGACTTGTACATATATTTTAACTGTAGATTCTTGATGCTAAAGGAAACCTTTTTTTCATTTTCCATTTTCCCGAATTCGGCTTTGTTGAAGAAATATAGCCATTCGAAAAAAATTGTGCTGAATAAGTGCCCGATATTATTCTTCACAAACACCTCAAAGTTCATATTTTTCGATTGAAATCGATGTGATTATTAGATATTCTGGGTGATACATTAAAAAAATGCTCAAATGCACCTTATTTGAATAAGAATGTTACAAACACGATATTTCCTAACAAAACACTTAGTTCTGTCCGATCATTTCGGCAATTGAAAAGCTATATTTCGCACACCAAAATATCCTTCTTCGATCGTCCTAAAGATTAGTTTATAGACACTAATAATTTGTTCATATTTTCCTCGATATTCTAAAACGATCTCATAAAAATTGGTTTCTCACTAACCTATCTTAACTCCATTAACCAAAGTCATATGATTCGGGTCAGTGACCTAACCTCTGTGTTCACCCAGAGAACTCTAGAAAAGACGATGCCAAATTGCCGATTTCCTCTTCAAACAATGCGAACTCAAGAAAGCAGTACGTCCCCTATCGTTAGCGGATGAACTATCACAATCGCTGAAGGCGTCTAGGCGTGGCGCTTTGAAAATGCCAAAAGAGTAGTTCTGATTCTCGCCAATATAGCGCCACGTTCCTAATTTCAGTCGCCACGGATTACTCTTTCCAGCTTCCCTTCAGAAGGCCGTCGATCCGTGGATGTAGCCGAGAGGCAAGCCCGTTGTTCTGTGTCTCCAACCAGTTTACCAGTCCAACCTAAAACGTTAGTCAGTGATCCCATAAACGGCATAAACGAAGTTCACGCTTTATTTATTTACAAAGCAAACAGGTGATGATTATGTAAATGACTTTCAGTGAATTAATGTAATAGTAGTGTCGTTCTAGTGTCGAGTTATATTGTTTCGATAGATATTTTGCTGAAGGACCGGTAACAATGAATTTTAAATAGGTACTGCCTATAAAATGTATAATTTCATGCTTCTTAGAATTCAATTTTATGTCTCACGAATGTGGAATTTTATTATTACATATCTCCACATAAAACTTTTTTCATCATAGAGATTTTAGTCTTGACAAAGTTGATAAACATTCTGACAATGTTGGTAACTTGTTGAGAGACCAGAGAAGAAATAATATACGATGAGATTTAACTCAGGACAGCATTCAGATTGTTCTTGAATTTCATGATTTTCCCTCTAATTCAATCTTATACAATTAGGAATAACTTGAGAACGACGACGCGTTTTATTGAAAAAATATAGGAATACTTTTATTTTCTAAAATGGTTGATTCTTTCGGAAATATGAACCGTTTATCTTTTTCGAGTGATTTAATAGTATTTTTGCGTGAATTCATAAGTCGTCTATACTGTAACTTTTTTACCAGGAGAAATATGAAATAAGTTTCAATTGAGGAATTTGCAACATGAATAGAGTAAACAATCAACCAAAATTCAGTTCATTCGAAATATCGGTTCCGAATATATGGAAGAATAGTGTTAATTTCATTGATTTTTGACACCCTGTATCTTCCAAACGAAACCGAATTTTGAAAAATGGTATGGAAAAAAGTTTCTTTTGATGGGAGGAATCTACAGTTAAAATATATGTACAAGTCAAAGACTCACCCTGTATACATATTTACAAGGACGTGAAAAAAACAAATGAAATTGATAGTCCATTAGAAACATAGTTATGTACAAAAATGGATTGATAATGTATCTTATAAAAATTTTGAAAAGGGAGAAAGGATGGAAAAAGAGACACTGACTTCAAGGAGAAACCCAATCAGATGTAAAGAACGCATATTTCCGAAGATATCACACATTTAAAATGCAGGGACATAGCGGTATCACCATCGCATCCGTGCGAAGCCGAGGCGGGTCCCTAGTACTGTATATGCTATAGAATATAGATGTATGTTGCCATGGAACAGAAATAAAAGAGATTATTGATAGTTCTGACGGAAAAAGTAGCTTCAACTAGAATTTGATATTATTCGCATAATAGTAAGAAATATAGATAGAACCGATAACAGTGATAGTGACTGCATTCGTGTTGTTGCAGAAATTAAAATGAAAATCATGCCAGTGTTTTTTCGTATGTGAATTACACTAAGGTCAAATAAATGTGTAAACAACACTTATTCACAGTAAGACCAATAAAACTATCAAGAAATAGCTATTCATTTCGTTTTCAGCTGCTTATCAGAAAATCCCTCAATTTTCCAGAGTCCAGCCTAACTTTATATAGGACATGATATCGAAATATTCGAAAATTTTCATCAAGACCGTGTAATCCGGTAATCCGTCTATTGAAAGCACCCAACCCAAGGATGAGAACCTTTATATCCAAGACCCTCAACCTGGCCGTCCATAATCCGTTGACCTGACCTATAAAATGTATGTATAAGAAATTTTCAGAGCATAACCGAGTGAATCGGTATTTCGATGGTATTTCCCCAGGAGATTGCAATAAAAGTTCGGAGCCAACGGAGCGGTGCTGAAGGATAATCGAATTTGGGACGATGTACTAACTGCATATACCTCAGGCATGTTATTGGAGCGTCAGTGTAACAAGAATTTTTATTCCACGTTGTTTGTGACCCCAGGGCAGATCCTTTTGCCTGGGTATGCGCGTCGCGTCCTTCTATTTATGAGGAACGTTGTTTTGGCAACAGCTGGATGAGCAATATGGGTAATCAGTGTGATTTAGGGACAAAGGACCAATGTTAAATTTGACGTGAACTTTTTGACTTCCACCCAAAAATCCCGTCTATCGCATCAGAATTTTTTCGAACCTTTAGACTTGATGGAATAAACTTAATAGCAATTCCATCAACATTTGTTCTCAGTAAAATGAAAACTAAGAATTTGGCTTTATGAAGGTGCTGGGATGTATTGATATCTAGTTAGCATAGACCAGTTCCATGCATAAACAAAATATTGCGATACAATATCAACGAACAATAACTTATTAGAAGTGTAGAAGTTAACCAGATTCACACAATAAATTAAAAAGAAGATGTCCACCGAAATAGTAAAAATCGAAAAATTGAAGTATCGAGCCATTCTCAAGTACCTGTATTGAAAAGGGTTAAGAGGTGAGCAGATTTACGAAGATATACATAACACCCTTGGTGATCAATGTCCTTCGTATGCGACCGTGAAAAATTGGACTGCAGCTTCAAAAGACGTAAATTTTCCATTAAAGATGATGACCGATCGGGAAGGCCCATTTCAGTCCCCGAAAATATCGATGCAGTTCATGACATGATTTTATCAGACCGTCGAATTGGGCTAAAACGGATATCTGAAGCACTGAAGATTTCATACGAACACGTTCATCATATAGTTCACGTCAATTTGGACATGAGAAAATTTTCTGCAAAATGGATCCCCGAATGTTTGAATGTTGACCAAAAGCGTGCAAGGGTAGAAGCATCGCGTTCGATCTGTGCTCGATTTGAAAACGATGTAGACTTCTTAAACCGAATTGTTACTATATGGATGAGACTTGGGTACATTTCTACCATCCAGAAACGAAGCAACAATCGATGGAATGGCGACACTCTGATTCTCCAAGACCTAAGAAGTTTCGTGTCCAAAAATCTGCTGGAAAAGTTCTTGCTTCAGTTTTCTGGGATTGCCATGGAGAAATCATGATTGATTTTTTGTATGAGGGTAGAACAATAACTGGAGATTACTAATCGACATTTCTAACCACTCTACGGGAAAAATTGAATAGAAAAAACGCGGAAAGCTATCCAAAGGTATCTTTTTTTTACAGGACAACGCCCCAGTACACAAATCTCATGTTGCCATGCAAAAAATTCGTGAATTAGGGTTAGAATTACTAGAACCCCCCTTCCTTTATTCACCAGGTTTGGCTCCGTCCGACTATCATCTATTTTCTCAACTGAAAAAAAGTTTAAAATGTCGTAAATTTTCTTCCAACAAGGAGGTAATAAAAGCTGTGGAGGACTGGTTTGCAGAGCAAGAAGAAACATTTTTTTTGAAAGGTCTAGAGACGTTGCACGTTCGCTGTAATAAATGTATTCAATTAAGAGGAGAATATGTTGAGTAATAAAATATTTTGACATTGAAATTTCGTTTGGTTCTATAGTAGGCTGAGAATTTTTCAGTATATCCTCGTATAATTAGTAAATCTCAATTTCAAAATTTTTTTTCTCTCGTTATTTTCCTCTTGCTCTGCAATCTTCAAGCTCAATGAAGGACTAAGTATTTCTAAACGATATATTCTTCCTCACTCATTAAACAGTTTATAGGTGACAAATTAAAGTTCAACATTCTTTTCTTCACCACAAACATGAAATTTTGAAGGGTGTTTCAATAAGAGCTCAGGAATTGAATTGCGGGCCATGTTTGACAGTCATAATGGACATGATAATGACGTGACAGATAGAATGTTGACAGATGGAAGTAAGTATACTCCATTCACTTTTATAAAATATCCCAGTTGGCCATGAAATTCTGACACATTTCACCCTGTATATTTTGAAAATGTTAGGATATCAACATGTTACTGTTAGATACAGAGGCAACGTTGCCCTTTCTGCATAGAGATCGTAGTAATCACGTATTTATCGAAACTTTCAAATACATAAGACCTCTGTTTTCTTTTGATTGTGACACCCTGTATACAAATCACCGCTGAGAGTAACAGATCAAGAGCACTGTTGTCTTGTGGCATGCCTCTGAAGATCAGAATTCCATTTTCTCCTTCCGGTTTTTCACAATGGCCAATAACGGCACAAAGCCCGTACCTTGTAAGGACAGCAGGACATTTGCGGCAGAAATGGGCCCGCGGTTGCTGTCGGGTGGAGCGGCGATCCTCTGCATTGCAGTAGCAAATACGAAGCCTACGAGCCGGAACGACTCGTCAAACTGTGGCTCGGACAGGAAAAGCCATCTGTTCCACTCATCGTTCGCAGATTTTGGGACGTGGACAGGGGAAAGATAAAGGCGACACTTTTCTTCCATAACATTTGCATCTCGCATTCTAACTCATGAAGATGATTCGTTTATTGGAAGGTTTCAATTTCCTTATTTCGGATGTTTTTTAGAGTGACAGAACTTCAAATTGAAATATCAATTTTTTTGAAAAATAATTTTTCGACATTTATGTTTTAAAAATAATTTTCGGCAATGTCCACCACGGGTGGCTCCGAGGAACCGCATTGGATCAGACCAATTGTGTATCACTTTTTCGAGTAATTCAGGCCTTATTTCGGCAATAACACGAATTACGGTGGCTTCCAAAGAGTCTATCGTTATTGTTTTTCAGCATAAACCATTGATTTGACATAACCCCCAAGAAAATAATCCATTGGAGTTATGTCCCATGACCTTGGAGATCAATTAATTGGACCATTTCTCGAAATTATGTAATCGCCAAATCTTTCTTTCAATAAATACATTGTTCGATAGCAGCATGAGGTGAAGCACCGCCTTGGCGGAACCAAAACACTTCTGAGTCGATACCATTAAAGTTTCGAATCATATAATCATTGATGGCTTTATTGGATCTTGTATGTGTGTAGGCCAAGGTTTTTACGTGAAATTCTCCATGTGGTGGATGCACACAGTCCAACTTGTTGTGAACGTCGAATAGACATTAAAACTGTCAGTTAAAGCAGCGATATCTACTTCTGTATACTCCATTCACTTTTATTTAATCACATCGGAGGTCATAGTTACGTTTTCAGGAGTTGGTGCACCTGATGAAAAGCACAGAAAATATGATGAAAAGTCAGTGCGCGCACAGAAAATAACGTTAATGACAAAACGACGTTGCCAGTTTCTTTGTTTACATCCAAGTAAAAGTATCGAAGATATTCCACATTTTGTTAGGTTTTCAAATTGTTCGCAGATTTTTGGTATTTAATCGACAATTGCAGGTGAGTTTTTCGTCGAATATCTAAGATTAACGTATGTTTATTGTTTTTAGCACCAGTTTGGAGCGTGAGGACGATTTTCAAGACCAGGACGAATGTTTACATTTCGAGCTGTTGAACGGGTACACGGGGAAAAAAGCTCTTATTTGGACAGATATCGCAGTAGATGGATCGGATGGAGCCTTGAGAGGTCGATTAGGATGATATTTTTCAGGTTTTCCAAGAAATTTGGCGATATCTGAGCAGATTTGCAAAAGTTAGGTACCTCACTAATGAGGTGGAACTTACACCTAATTCTCCTATAAGAAACGCCTTTCAAAGGTCGAGAAGGTGAAAAATGTCTTCTTTAGATGTTGTTTGAACAAACGCAGCCGAGTTTTACACCCCAACATTGATTTTAAGAAAGTTATCAACAAAATAATATTGACATTATTCTTGAGTCTTGTAATTACCCATCAATTCATCTTATACATTTGGGTTGATTTTTATTTAATGAATTCTTGATTAGAACCAACAACTGATGTCGTCAAGTCTTGAACTTTCAGTTCAAGAGGATAATTAACATTAAATCTTCACAAGCATGCATATGAAAATTATGTGAAAGCAATGCAATTTCCTTCCATGGCGAAAAAAAATTTATTTCAACAGTGATCTCTTGTACTTTTCATGCAAATAACTAGAAAAGGAATCCTTTCTATCAATTCATATAAACGTTAATTATTTTCGTCCATCACGTCTTTTCCATTTCATTAATTTTCCGAATAAATTCACATTCTGAGAAATACGCTAAGAATGTAGAAAGGGCAACATAGTGTTGACTTGGAACATAAAAATATTTTGAAAAACGTCATAACTTCGATACAGAGTGGAATATGTCAAATTTCCAAGGCCATATTGTGATTTTATAATTGTGAATGGAGTATACGTACAGTTCTTTATTTTGTTGTTGTTGTTGCATCGAGTAGAAAAAATGTTGTCCGAAATATTTCGAAAGTTCGACGCATAAGCTGCTCAATTATGTAAACCATAAATTTCACGAAGTTTTCTATAAGTTTGGCGAATAAAACACTGATTTTGAAATTAAATTTCATCAATTTGTAAACGTTGATGCGGCGTGAGTCTGTTCATGATAATTTGTCAATGCTTGCTGAACAAAAATGTCAAACAACATGGCTTCTCCCTTCTGTAAAATCACAGTTATCCCTATCGAAAATTCCATCACCCCAAAAAAAACACCCGAAACTTTGTATAACAGCACTTCTTGAAATGCACAAAATTGCTGGGGTGAATTTGAATAGATTTTAGCTCACAGGAAATAAATTTCAGCTTCTTCGACCAGTTCCTGATCTTATAAACCAAACTTACAACAAATATCCAGGCACCCAAAGGAAATATTTCATTGTCAAATATCACCTATGGCTTTCCGGCAATTCTAACACCATATTTCATAAACAGATCTTCCATTTCACTCCTGATGTTATAATTCGAAATACAATTTTGCAGACGTCAACCAATAACGTGCAATTTTAATGTACCTCCGGACTATGCGGACTATAATGTAGATTGATGAACATTATTTGTGTAATCCTGGTAATGCCGCATTTCGATGAATCATTTCAAAATTACTAGCGCTGGAAACCGAAACAGCATTCCACCATTGATGTTCATGACCTCTTTTAATATTTCGCTCAGCATCTGTGTGATCGAAATAAATACATTATAATGCAATCAAACCGATTCAGTCCCTCCTGACGATGAATACGAATTTGGTATAATCGAATTCTAGGCAACCAATAGGTTTACATTAACATTTTCATATCTGCACAACCATTTGAACGGCTCATTCTCTCTTCAACGCATCCAAAAAAATACTGAGAACTAAAGGGCCTTCCAATAAGATATTAACAATTAAACAGCTATCTAGGAATACTATCCAAAAACAAATTGAAAAAAATTTCCCCATTAGGAGTTTTGCCACAAAAAAAGAAGCAAAGGGTATAATTTTAACATATACTCCATTCACAATTATAAAATCACAACTCTGGCCTTGGAAATTTGATACACTCCACTCTGTATCGAAGTTATGACGTTTTTCAAAATATGTTTATGTTCCAAGTCAACACTATGTTGCCCTTTCTACATTCTTAGCGTATTTCTCAGAATGTGAATTTATTCGGAAAATGAATGAATTGGAAAAGATGTGATGGACGAAAATAATTAACGTTTATATGAATTGATTCCTTTTCTAGTTATCTGCATGAAAAGTACAAGAGAACACTGTTGAAATATATTATTTTTCGCCATGGAAGAAAACTGCATTGCTTTGGCATAATTTTCATATGCATGCTTGTGAAGATTAAATGTTTTTTATCCTCTTGAACTGAAAGTTCAATACTTGACGACATCAATTGTTGATTCTAATCAAGAATTCATTAAAAAAAATCAACCCAAAGAACATACCAAAAAACACCGTTTACAGTAAGAAATTTGTATGGAAAGCATTTATAGACTTTTGCAACGATAGAAAGTATCAATTAGATGGAAATCGGACGGCGGAAGAATTGGCGTTGATTTTAAAGGATTGGGCTGTGAACATGAGGAGAAAAGATGGTAAAGAGTTCAAAGAAAGTACGGTCAAAACCATGTGGAATATAACAAGTAAGCTGTTACAAGAAAAATATTATAAAGAAATGAAAGTTATTATTGACCCATTCAAAAGTGTTGTATTTCAACAAGCGCGAGCTGCCCGTGATTCTATACGACGAAAACTGCAATCAGACCCAAGTAAAAGGAAGCAAAGTTCGGCAGCATTAAGTTCTGTGGAAATAACAAAAATGGTGAATTTATGGAATGAAAATACTCCTGAAGGGCTGCAACGGAAATTCTATCACATAGCCGCGGTAGAATTAGCTTGGCGAGGTGGGGAAGCTGCTGCTTGCTTGACTGAATTTTTTTGTATCGAATCAAACAACGATGGTTCTGTAACCAACCGAGTGGAATATAACCCTGTATTCAGCAAGACTTGCCAGGGTGGTTCAAGAATGTGTACTGGAAGCAATTTTTTAATAGAAAACGATGACAGCAACGTTTGTCCTGTCCGATTATTCAAAAAATTGATGTCGATAAGGGGCCCAAATATTAAAACCAACAGATTATTCGTCAGACCAAATCATCAATGGAAATCCGAAAATGATCACTGGTATGATAATATGCCCATTGGAAGAAATACGATTCAAAATTGGACAAGATCGTCTGCCGAAGCGATTGGATTGAATACAAAGGAAAAAAAAATTACTAATCATTCCAATAGATCGACCGCGGTTAGTCGATTGGCCAAAAGTGGTGTACAAGAACAACAGCTTATAAAAATTACGGGTCACAACAATGCCAACTCAATAAAACCCTACTTGAATATTGACGAAGAACATCATAATCAAATTATTAACAGCATGCGTAGTGGAAATACATCTTCATCAGTTATAGAAACTAACACATCTGGATCTTCATTGAACTATTCTAATTGTTCCTTTGTTAATTGCACCTTTAAATAAATTGTTTTAGCTCTGTATTTTTTCTATAATTAGCAAAAAATTTTCTATCCGAATAACCCTCGGACATTGATAAATGCTCAAAAATTCTATGTCAACTTTCTCAAGCTTGTTGCTTGTAGACAACAGACCTCCGCCTACGGCGTCGGTCTGTTTCCAAGCAACAAGCTTTCGAAATCTGTCATAGAATTTTTTCGAACAATTATCAATGTCCTTGGGTTATTACTACTGATAACTTTTTTAAAATCAATGTTGGGGTATAAAACTCGGCTGCGTTTGTCCAAACAATATCTAAAGAAGACATTTTTCACCATCTCGATCTTTGAAAGGCGTTTCTCATAGGAGAATTAGGTCCAAGTTCCACCTCATTAGTGAGGTACCTAACTTTTGCCAATCTGCTCAGATATCGCCAAATTTCTTGGAAAACCTAAAAAATATCATCCTAATCGACCTCTCGAGGCTCCATCCGATCCATCTACTGCGATATCTGTCCAAATAACAGCTTTTTCAACGAAATTCCCGTGTACCTTTAACCTCGAAATGTAAACATTCGTCCTGGTCTTGAAAATCGTCCTCACACTCCAAACTGGTGCTAAAAACAATAAACATACGTTAATCTTGGATATCCGACGAACAACTCACCTGCAAATATCGATTAAATACCAAAAATCTGCGAACAATTTGTAAACCTAACAAAATGTGGAATATCTTTGATACTTTTACTTTGATGTAAACAAAGAAACTGGCAACGTCGTTTTGTCATTAACGATATTTTCTGTGCGCGCACTGACTTTTCATCATATGTTCTGTGCTTTTCATCAGGTGCACCAACTCCTTAAATCGAAACCATGACCTCCTATGTGATTAAATAAAAGTGAATGGAGTATATAAAGTCTATTCATTATTTGTGGTGAATGTGAATATTATATTAAGGAAGGTCAAAAAAACACAAAATGCTGTGTAATGTTATTTATTAAAAAACACAAAATCCTGTGTAATTTTATTTATTATAACTGTGACCGGTTGTGGTCGTATCATTTTCTTGAATTTTCGAAAATGTCGGGAAATGAGGGACTTTAACTGAACATAAACCATATTTTTTTGAACCATCACGAAGTCCTCTACCTGGAGGAACCATATTATCCATTCATTACCCCACACTCTATATAAATAAATGCCACAAAAAAAACGTCATGTTATCCTCTCCCGTCATTCCACCGTCCATCCTACGCCTACTATTTCAGGTTTAAAAAAAATTCGGTCAGCGGTTATTTCTGTCTGCCGAAATTACTACATGGAACATTTTCGCAGCGTATGTGCCCATACTGAGTGAATTGTGAGCAGGATTGAAGCACCGGCAAAAAGCGGGAATAATGTTAAAACGGACGAATGGGAAGTATGTATGTATATGCAAATAGAACAATCGGAAAAAACGATTGTGTAGGATATAAAAAAAATTCAATGTTCGAAACGGACGGCAATTTCTATGAAATCGAATCAGCAACGTAACAAGCCGTGCGAATGAGAATTTGTGGAAACAGGGTTGTCAGATATCTTTACCGAATTTTCCGTAATCATCTCTGACCAATATATGAAATTCCCTAGAAAATCTGAGACATTCAGAAGAAATGTGCAGGTGAAAACATGTCACAAGCATACCACCAGAAAAAGAGTTGACGAAAATTCATCCCTGAAATCTCAGAGAACTGAAACATCCCAAATCTGGGGAACAATCTGCCAGTCCGGCAACACTGACGGAATATTCAGCCCCTGAAATGAAAGCCCCGGCAATTAGCGAGAAAAGTTCAGATTATTTTTTCATATTCGCGAATTTACAGCACTTAACACACACCGTGAACGGGCAGATGTTACTTTATAAATTGCCAAATTTCAATTTGAGTATGATCAAAAAACAATTCCTGCGAAATGTACCGTACACAGGGTTATTAAAAAGATATTTATCCGACTGGATGAACGCAGCAGCGTTCGAGTTGGTGAAATGGTGGAAAAATCACATCATTTCAATTCGGAAATTTTAGATTCCATGAAAAATCAACTTTTATTTTCAGCTATATTGAATTATTGTTAACGGGTTAGCGTATTCAGAGAAGTTTTATTTTGTCGTATGTATTTCCTAATCAGATTCTTTTATTTTTATTATTTTTCATTATGTTTATATTGTAACCATTGGTTATGCCTTAGCTCATGTAGGTATACTGCTCCACACAAGTTTAAGAAGTACTGAAATTTTATGAAGGTTTCGAAAGTTTGTTGGAGGTAAATGAAAGAATCTATCAGTGATATTCTCGACGTCTAATAGAGGTTTGTTATCACATTAAATGAGCCATTCAGAGGCCAATCAACTTAAATCAGTTTGTACAGATATTTGGTCTCCAAAGTAAGTGTGATTTTCATTAAATTCTCGAGATTTGTCAACTATTAGGACATATAACGTAACCATTTTTACCGCCATTTATGTTTATCTGGGTAATTCAACCACCAATAACGGAATTGCTATCTACTTGGTATACTGGTGATCAGGATATTTATTCTCATCAAGAATATGGTTAAGTGAATTAACCAATATCTTAAGTTGGTATTTTGCTTTCAGAAGTGCAAAGTGTGTCTGGAACAGGATATAAGCCATTCAGATATCTGAGTAAACGGCAAAAAGGCATTCAAAGCAAAAATATTGATATTGAGTCTGACAATCTATCCCAAACTCTTCAAACTTTGTTAGAAAAGAAAACATTTTTGTTTGATAGTTCAAGAGATTTTTCTAGGTAGATGATTCCAGTAAGAGATCTTATGATTCATTAGAAAGGTACTGATATCAATACCGAAAAAACCAACAGATTTTACAAGAATGGTTGGTAGAGTAGAATATTTCCAAAATTTAATCTACTAAGTTATTGGTAATTCTTAATAGGCATGGTTAACAAGTTCCTGTGGGAACCATTGTTGCAACTCCAAAAGTAATAAAAAAAAAACACTCCCATGAGAATTGTGATGATTCGACATTATCACAGGAACGATTTGGAATTATTTCTCATTTAGTTTCAAGCTGATATTATATGAATAGGCATTGAATTTTTTTGTTGAAATCCAATTAGTTCACTTTGTGCTCCAGAAGAACTAGACCCAATGTTCATTCGCGTTTTGATGAATGTATAAGCAACTGACCTTACAAAAGTTCATTATTGCAGAGGGTCGCCCAAATTGCTTGATTTTGGCTGTTTATGGTACTTCTAAGCTAGATAGGTGAAAATGTTAAAAGGAGTCCTGGGCTCGATTTTCGTGAAAACTCCATAATTGAAAGCTGTTTCACGATATCCCCATTTGTTTTCAACCTATAACGAAATATTGATATTT
This sequence comes from Adalia decempunctata, assembly GCA_951802165.1. Taxonomy (NCBI): domain Eukaryota; kingdom Metazoa; phylum Arthropoda; class Insecta; order Coleoptera; family Coccinellidae; genus Adalia; species Adalia decempunctata. The sequence continues at coordinate 20,716,546 of OX637696.1, read as the reverse complement.
TGGCGATTTCGAAAATAAGCCATAACTTCTTTATTTTCTGAAATATCTAAAAAACGGCAAAAACTTTCTACAGGCTCTTTTTATTAGCAATACGAAACCGTTATCAGTTTTTTTTTTATCTCTTGTATGAAGGGTGAAAAAAAAACAACTTCCTTATTTCAAATACGAATGGTATCTTTTTTTGATCCTATGTTATGCTAAAAAAATCAGCTCTTGTACATATATTTTAACTGAAGATTCCTCTCATCAAACGAAACAGTTTTTTCCTTTAACATTTTTCAAAATTCGGTTTGATTTGGGAGATACAGGGTGTCGAAAATCCATGAAAAAAAACACTTTTTTGTTTATATCTTCGGAACCGTTATTTCGAATGAACTGAATTTTGGTTGAGTTTTAACTATATTCATGGTGCATATTCCTCAATTGAAACTGATACCATATTCCGCCTGGTATAAAAGTTACAGGGTAGTCGACTCATCAATACACGCTAAAAAACCATAAAACCACTTTGAAAAGATAAACGGTTCGTATTTTCGAAAGAATCAATAATTTAAGAAACTAAAAGTATTCTTTTTTTTCAATAAAACGCGTCGTTTTCGAGTTATGTATTTCCAATTTTACCCGGAGAAATTTGACGAAAAAATCATTAATTTCAAGAATAATCTGAATGCATCTCTGAATTGAATATCATCGAATATTATTCCTTCTCTGGTATTTAAACGAGTTTACAATGTTGTCACAATATTTATCAACTTTGTCGAGATATTTTAATAATAAAATCCCACGAATGTGGGAGAAAAAATTGAACACTAGGGAGGATTTAATACGCACAGTTTCTATTGAAAATTCATAGTTACCGGTCCATATTGAAGTTAAATGTCGACGAAATACAAAATTCGGATATGAATGGTGAATCTCGACACAAACTACTTATTAAATTGAAATTAATGAAAATAATACGATACCTGATAATCTTTGGCGATGTTTCTATCTAAACAACATCCTCTTGGAATTTTATAAACTCGACACGGTTGAAATTATATTAATTTACTTCACATAATAATCACATTAGAACAATAATTCACTGAATGTATTCAGAACTTCACATAATGTATACAATTTGTTCAGAAAGTCAGAGACTCTGGTTTGTTATTGTTTATAGTTGGCCTCCAGATAACCAATACTTCAGTTTTCGCTCTACGCATGTGTGGTAAAATTTGGCGGCAAAGTCGATTTATGATGGAAACGGCAGAATTCATAGATATTTATACCACGGTACACAAATGTATCGTGATTTATACTATGTTTCGTAAAAAATCCTTAACCTCAATGAAAATATCAGCAAGCTGGCAACATCTTCTTGAAATTTCTGTGCAAAAATTCACAGAATTAATCCATACAAATTAGATTAGGTTAGGTTGTTTAATAATAAATCTGAATGAAAAGTCTTTCTTCATGATATTGTTTGGGAATTTCGAGGAAAATATGAACAAGTTATTAGTGTTTACAAACTAATCTGCAGAAAAATCGAAGAAGGCAATCATTTTGGTGGAATAAATGTGGCTTTATAGTTGCAGATATAATCCGATGAAACTAACTGTTTTTGTTGAAATTATCGTGTTTGCAACATTTTTATTCCAATAAGGCTAGTACCTACTAGTCCTATAATTCCCTAAATGTATAAACTCAATTTCTATCGAGAAATATGAACTTTGAATCAATTCCACAGTATCAATTCAGGGACGTAATTAGCACAATTTTTTTTTTTCAAATGGCTATATCTTTTCAACCGAATATCGGCTTTCAGTTATGGAGTTTTCACGAAAATCGAGCCCAGGACTCCTCTCAACATTTTCACCTATCTAGCCTAGAAGTACCAGAAACAGTCAAAATCAAGCAATTTGGGTGACCCTGTACATGTCATTTCATTCTTCCAGATGTAATAAAGCAGACATGGAGGACAAAAGAGGAGTCTTTTGTCGAGAATGGCTGAGACATTGTAGCCAGAGGAAGAAAGAAACATAATGTTTGGAATAATTTTTTCTTTATTTTTCTGTTGCAATTTGTTAATAATAAAGATCAAAGGAGTTATTCGCTCGATATTGTATATCTCCTGCTTCAGCCGAAAATAACAAATAACTTTTAACACAGTTTGTTGTGTAGTTCAATTCAATAATATAGCTAATACACAGATTCTCATCATAGGAATAGGACAAATCTGACTTTGTTTTTTATGTTCTATTTGCCCCCTTTAATATTCTGAATTCAACTCGTACAGGTCTCCTTGTGACCTGTACAAGAATACCTTATACATTTCGTAGTGCAAACCGACCTTTGTATTAACTTCTTATACATCTCGCAATGCGATCTGCGTAGGAACTTCTTATACATCTCGCAATGTGACCTATTTGAGAATATCTTATACATCTCGCAATGCGAGCTCTCATAGATCTCACTAAAGGAGGTTCATGAGAAGTTCCTCGTCGCGGGAAGTGTGTGCGAACTCTCAGTGTGATTTGGTTGAGAATATCCACTTAGGATATCGCCAAGAGCTCTCTGGGAGACCTTTTGTGGCGGATATTTGGAGGAGATATAGAGCTCCCTGCGACCTCCCAAATAAGTCACAAAAGGCGTCACAACTTCCTGAGAATAAGTCGCAGGGATGTCTCTGGGATATCTTTGTGTTGCCTGGGACGCTACAGGGCCCTTATGTTGCAGGATCATCTCCTATTGATTCAAAGTGGTTATTTTTCATTGAAAATTTACCAAAAAAAGGGAGCAATTTCTGATAACGTAGTTATATTAGCCTCATATGATAGATCTTTCTTTCTAAAATGTAGAAACTCTTAATTTCCCCATCTAACGTTGTTTACATTAAATCGAACGTGTGACGTCTTAGATGCGTCCTGTTTCTCCAGTAATTCTCATTTCGTTGATTCGTCAGGACATCTTCGTCTCCTCCACAGCTCCCCGTTCATTCTTCCGGCCGTTGCCATAGCTTAACTCCCTGCTCTTGTATAGAGATGAGACTCGTCCCACATTCCCTCTTCTCAAAGAAAAAACAATCGGCGTATCTCCTTTCAATGGAGACTGAGATGAGATCTTTTAGGACATTGATGTTTATTTGATGGCGGCGTTACTTCCAGTCGGCCGACTGATCCTACAATCTGTTCGATCTCGTTTTGTGCCGGCGCGAAGGAAAGGTTGATATTTTCTTCCGAGAGAGGAAATTACAGGATACGATAAGTTGAAAATAATGGCCCTTTCCGATGTGCTGTACCGTTTCTTCTATCTGCTATCTGATGCCGACGCCTGTTTCGGAAAGCGTTATTTACAGCGTTCTTCTCTCGCGTCCCGTTCACTTCCCGACGGTGTAATTAACTCAATTCTTATTTGCATATGCGAGTAGGTCGAGGATGCCATAAATTTCGCTTTTTCTGTTCATGATCTCGGAGTTGGTAATCATGGAGACAGATGTTATTGATTATCCAGGTTCCAATAGATCTCCATCTTATTCGGTTCCTGGTAATCCAGGATCGGAGCTTCTGCGCGCTTGTTCGAATTCAAGGCCAAAATGATCACCCTTCAGGTACTGAATCTGGCCAACGCTGGTCGACTTTCAGATAAAAACAATTCCTGATCTTATGGCACAAATGTTAGGGTTTCTTGGAATGGACCGATTTTGTTCAGGGCAAAGTACGCCATTGGCGATATATGACATGTTCAATATTCTTGAAACGGAAGAAATGATAATTCTTTCTGACTAATATACAAGAGCTCTCTTGGAGAGAAGAAATGGACTGCTGTTCCAATTCATCTCACCAGGAGAATTGAAGAATAAAATGAATGTATGAAATTAGAAATAAATACCACAAAGTGAACACTGTAGGAAATGGTACATATGGCTGGTCTGACTTGACGAGATGTATCTGCTGGCTGTCTGGTTTCGTTAGTGTTGTACCGAGTAAAATCCTGTCGAATTCACTTTTAGGTGCCGACGAGGGTATAAGTCTGAGTTAGTGTGGGGAGCTTAGCGTAAGACCGTTGCCACTAATGGCAAAGGAGTGTTCGAACTGAGCAGGTGTAAAGAATGTTTATGGGATTCTTGGTGAACCACAGAAAATGTTGGTCAAGTAATGGACCTGTTCTTTTATTTACGACACCATGTGGTATAATACAATAGAAAGTATGAATTTGGAACACTTTCCATGTCATTATAAGCTATTGTTTCCATAAGGAGAAACAACTTCATGTTATAACTCAGCAAGTAGAGCACTTGGAAAAAATCACTGTGCGCCTCTGAATTGTATCGGGTGTTTTATTAGAGTGATAGAACTTTAAATTGAAGTAAAGCACATTTGAATTAAGATTGAAGCCAATTTTTTCTCATTTGCAAGATCATTTCAAGACATTTATGTTTTGAAAATAATTTCTGGCATATGTCCACCACGACTAGCTTTGAGGAACCGCATTAGACCAGACCACCAGACCAATTTTGGACCACTTTTTCGAATAATTCAGGCCTTATTTCAGCTATAATAACACGAGTTATGTTGGCTTCCAAAGCGTTTATTATTTTTGGTTCATCAGCATAAACCAATGACTTGACATAAACCCAAAGAAAATAATCCATTGGAGTTATGTCGCATGATCTAAGAGGCCAGTCAAATGGACCATTTCTGGAACCATTTCTCGAACTAATGTTATCGCTAAATCTTCCTTTCAATAAATCAATTGTTACAGTAGCAGCATGAGGTGAAGCACCATCTTGTTGGAACCAAAACACTTCTGGTTCGATAGCATTCAAATTTTGAAACAAAAAATCATTGATCATCGATCTTCAACGAGCATCCTTCACTGTAACATTAGCTTCAGCATCGCTCTTAAAGAAATATGGACCGATGATGCCTTCAGCGTGTAAAGCACACCATACAGTGCATTTTACAGGATGCAAAGGAACCTGCCGAACTTGAGGATTTTTTCTCCTGGTTACTTCCAGGTCTCCTGGGGAGACCCCTCTGAAACTACAAGCGTCGAAGCTTGTAACTTGTGCCGAGTTCGGAGTAAGCATTTGTGTTCTGTGTAGGCTTTGGTACTGTGGCCTTACGCCACCTTAGGCACAGCATTCTGACTTTTGACCCAAAAGTGGAATGGTGGTCCCTACCGAGACTAGAAAATTTCTTTCCTAGCTCGAGATTGAACTTCGGACTTGCTGGGTCCTAAACCAATGCTCTACCACTGAACCAAGGGCACTTATTTATGGCAATTTCGCTTGTTTACGTAGCCGTTCAACCAGAAATGAGCTTCATCACTAAGCACAATTTTTGGATAAAGAAATGGATGAACTTTGAGCTCTTCCAGGGACAGTCAGCAAACAAACGACGCTCATTATAGTCAAATGGCTTCAGTTCTCGAACCAGTTGAATGTTGTATGGGTGTTGTAGACCAAGATCTTCTGGCGAAATTTTCCATGTGGTGGATGCACAAAGTCCAACTTGTTGTGAACGTCGACGAATAGACAAATCCGGATCTTCATTAAGACTGTCACTTCCAGCAGCGATATTTACTTCTGTACGTAAAGTTCTTGTTGTTGCATCGAGTGGGGAAAATGTTATCCGAAATATATCGACAGTTCGACGAATAAGCTGCTCTGATGGAAGAATATGTAAACCATAAATTTCACCAAGTGCTCTATAAGTTTGACGAATAGAACACTGATTTTGAAAATAAATTTCAACAATTTGTGAATCTTGTTGCGGCTTGAGTCTTTCCATGATAATTTGTCAATGCTTACTGAATGGAAATGTCAAAACAACATGTCTTCTACCCTCTGTCACATCACAGTTATCCCTATCAAAAATTCACTCTGAAAATAAACAAAAATAAATCAAAAATAGATTTTCACCTGAAACAGCAAAATCCTAAATGAAATGGGCAAAAACTCGTTTCGGCAACCTCGCTCATCCCCACATCAACGTTTTTCAGTTCACAGCCATTTCCTCCTTCCGAAAGGACGAGCTTTTCCCCAAAAATCCATTTGTTTAGTCATTTGGGCGAGAGCGTTTGAATTATGACATCGACCCCGCTCTGGGTGTAGTTTTGTCGGTCATTAGGTCCCGAGAAAACGCATTAGCAAACATAGAAAGTTCCTAGGTAATGAGTGTTGTTCTTCCCAAGGCTAGAGCCCAACAAAAGACAAATTAAACAACAACACTCGAAGACGGGAAGGTTATGAGATCCCTTTACGTTACTAGATCTGTCTGGAGCTTCGTATTTTTAAATGCTAACGCCGAGTGCTTCTTCGTTTCAAGTCTAGATGTGAAAGATAAAACAGGAAAGTTCTGAAATATTCGGTATCTCATTTTGTTCGAATTCAATATCGAAATATGAGAGGATGAGAATCGCACCAAGACATTTCAATCAAAATCAAACTGAAAGCGCTCTTAGGATGAATGAAGGAACTGGATTTATTTGTATTAACTTACAGGGTGAGCCCTTGGATCATGTTAACTGCAACAGTAGTTGTATGTGCAGTGTATATTATGTCTATGTTGCACAACATTACTTGAATAAACTATTGTTATTATTCATATTGCATGTGGTTTTCTTTAATTTCGCATACTTCTACACTAGAAAAAAGATCCTATCAAATTCCAAGTCGATTGCTTTCTGTCGAGGTAATCTGAGTTACTGTTTCTTCACGAGACTCGAAAAAGTATTGCATGATCTAGAAAAAGAAAACAATAAGAAAAATTACACTTCTAGGAAATTTTAATATAAACTACCTTCAGCAGAGTCAAAATAAAAGAATCCTTTTGAACACTGCTGGGTGCTATGGGCCACTTTCCACTTCTGACCAACTTACATAGTCAATATCTTTACCATTTTTCTCCTTGTTATGTACACCTATTTTCACGTTATCGAAGTTTTTTTTAACTTTTAATTTTTTCTTGTATTCGGATGGTGAGTTTTTGTGAATTGGCATTTTAGATGTATTTTATTCATTATTGTATTTATTTGTTCACATTCTGATGTTGAGTCAAATATGTCTATCTTTGATTTTTCTTGCCGACCTGTTATTTCATTTTATTCATTTGTTTTAATGTTTCCTTCCTTATTATTCATATCATTGGGATTTTTATCTGTATATTGTATTGGGGTTTATGAGTTTTTCTCTATTTTAGCCTGAAGAAGGCCCAATAGAGGAGCAGAAACGTCGCTGAAGGAATAGTATTCTTTGTTTTTGTTCTTTGACCGATACCATCAATTTTATACTAAAAGAGTTGCTTTCAAAATAAGCGTAGAGAAAGAGTCAAATAGCACCTCCAAGTAAGAGTAATCGATTCAATGAACTTCTTCGACACAGAGGAGAAAGACATAATAAAAACTGTTGAAAACATGAAACAATAAAGAACACTGCCGATGTAGATATACATCTGTTGGTCTAAAAAAAATAATTCTGATGTGATATGAGTGCTTTACATAGGGTTATTCATAAAAAACGATAAGAATGCTTGCAGAAATTATAGACCTAAAGCAAGAATACCAGTGGTCGGAAAGAACAAAAAATGTACCCTATCCCCATCAACATGGCGTCAGAAAAAGTTGGCTTTCATCAAAATTGACCTGGCAATTTTGGTAACAAAATTAAGTGCTGCGGAGGTTTTTTAGGTCGTACATGAAAGAGACGTACCAGGAAGTCGACTGGCAGGGTGAGAGCTAAAGACGAAAAAAAATTGCACTGGGAGTTCCACAAGGTTTCATAATTCGACCTATGCTAGTTTGGGTCTGAATGAAAGGCCGCATGAAGATCAATTTAGGAGGAAATGTAGTTACACATGCAGAAAACACCATAAACAGAGCAAAAGGAGGTTGCAGTTTGAGCATGTACATTCAACACCAAGAACTTTCTTTCGTTGTTACTAGAATTCACAATTGGTGGTCTGCTTTCATGAAGACAACATGTCAGAATGTGGTAGAATTTCGACTGCTATCTTTATGGTGCAAGAACGATACAGATATTCGAACAGATGGAGGATAAACTCAAATACCAGACCCTCAGAACCAAAGTTGCAAAATTCTGTGGTATACAGTGTGACAAGAAACACCTCGGACAAACTCTTTTTCATTTAACTTTATTAAACAGAAGAAATTGAACAAAACAACAACAAATAATAATAGCTTGAACATTTGTTAATATTATATTCAAGCCGTTTCGAAGTGGCTTCTTTTGGCGGCGATACACAGCTTCAGACGCTTCTTGAAATTTTCGGCAATGAGCCGCAGCTCCTCGGCCGTTAATCGGTTTCATTCCCGGCGCAGAGATTGCTTCAGCGACTCCAAATTTTTGTGTTTTTTATCACAAGCCCTGTGCTCCAAAATCGACCACACAGTGTAATGCATTGGGTTGAGATCCGGTGAGTAGGGCGGCCATTCTGCAGATGAGATGAAACAAGGAAAATGGGTCTTACACCATTCTTGCGTCATTTTCGTTCTGTGAGCTGGAGCGCAGTCCTGTTGAAAGGTCCAATGCGAATCGCCGAAGTGCTGCTTGGCCCACGGAAGTACTACGGCCTCGAGGATGTCGCAGCGGTGGACTTCTTGATTGATTTTGATACCTTGGTCCACGGAAACTAAGGGAGTTTTACCACTGCCGCAAATTGCGCCCCAGACCATGACGGCTTGCGGATTTTGACGGTGTTCGATGATGGCCGATGTACTGGGAGCCTCTACGGACCAGACTCTGTCGTTTTGGTGGTTGTGGGATTGTTCTTCGTTGAAGAGAATTCGCTCCCATTGCTGACCGGCGGCGAGACGAAGGAGTTGGCGGCACCTTTGGAGTCGTACGCGCTCGTTTTTCTCCGTAAGGAGTTGAACTTTTAAGAGCTTGTATGGTTGAGCTCCCTTTTGGCAATTTGACGGACTGATTCGCGGTTGATACCGGTCTCACAGGCTATTTTTCCCTTGGAAACCCTCGGATTTCGATTGACTCGCTTCTTGACGATGATGCGATTGCTAGGTGTATTGACAGTGCGTTTTCTATCACTTCCTGAACGACGACCATCATGGCCAAGCTCCTTGAAACAACGAATTGCATCGGACACGGTTTGTCGAGGCACATTGAGCAAACGAACAATTTCGCATTGACGCTCACCTTGACGAAACAGCTCCAAAATCGCACTACGTTTGTTGGACATTCTAAAACTGTGAAATGAAATAATATCAAACTGAAAATCCACATATTAGTACAGGAAAGTGTAGAGAAACCAAGAAAATAAAAATCATTTGGCTGCGCTGAAATACTTTTGTTCCAGACCACAGCAAAATTTGTCCGAAGTTTTTCTTGTCACCCTGTAGATAATACATCTCTTAAGTCAGATGTGAAATAAGTGTTCCACATACGATTATTCATGAAAAAAGCGCTGAGAATGCTTGCTGAAATTATAGAACCATAGCCATAATAACAGTGTTCGGAAAGACCATGGAAGAGAAGTTGCATGCCAAAAAATTGCCTCATCCCCATCAAAATGGCTTCAGGAAAAGTAGATCTGCCAAGGCGACTATGCAAGTCTATGCTACATTTTGATCTGATAAAGGCTTTCATCAAAATTGACCTCGCAATTCGGGTAATGAAATTTGGGGCTATGCAGTTTTTTCCGGTCCGTACATGAAAAAGGTACTGGGATGTGGACTGGCAGGGTGAAGGCTAAAGACCAAAGAAAATTACTCATGGAGTGTCACAAGGTGTGAATGAATGGCCTCAAGAGGAACAATTTGGAAGGAAATGAAGTTACACATGCGAAAAACACCAAAAACAGAGCAAAAGAAAGTTGAAGTTTCAGCCTAGAGTCTGGAGATTCTTTGAGCTGAAGAGTATATAGAACATTTAACACCCAGAGTGTTCGTTGTTGCTAGAATTCACAATTGGTCGTCTGCTTCCATAAAGGCAACATTCCACCATGGGGTAGATTTTCGACAGCTATTTGTATGGTTATTTGAAATGAAACAAATATTCGAACAGCAGGAGAATATACTCAAATACCAGAACCTCAGAACCAAAGGTGCAAAACTCTGTGATATACTTGCATTCACTTGCTGCTACATGCTGGCTTGAGTATGTCGTATTCAGCAAAATAAGGATAGTATGATAGGAGGGAAGTATATCCACGAACTCTTCACTAGACCATCATCACAGCTGATCCTACCCAAACTTCTGTTAACTAAGGTGCAGAATTCATGGCAAGTTAGAATCAGGCTCTACAGAAATTTAACTGCAGATTTGAGGACCAGGGGAAATGTCAGATTTGAGGCTTCACCTTCATTGTCAGAAAGTTATGCCAATCTCTCGAACCCTGATATGGGCTATATTTCTATATAGTTCGAGGGTCTACTTTACCGGTGCCAAAAACTATCCTCCGCTAACGAGTGGTAGCAAAAGCACTTTCGCGGTGGACAACGTCCACGGGTCGCTTGTCAAACGCCAACCGGCTCGCGATTTACGACCTTGTTTTTCCTAGTAGAAATCGGGGACAACTACATTCCGACGTAGTTTGAAAACGGGCAACGCATCACGTCAGTGAAATGTTTTTCAGCAAACGTTACGATATTTTATGGCCCCGGTCACATGAATTATGGCCGGCAGGGATCGGCATCCATAAATTCGTGGGAGCGGTCGGGGGTTTTAATGCGTTTTCTGTTCGGGGTGGACACACGGCAGGACAGAAATGTCGCGCTAAGGGTACGGTCATTGCGTGCGTAATAGAAAAGTTATGTGAAACCGATTTCCTGATTCGAATCATTCTTCCAGTTGGCATTGCACGGATTTGGCGCGATGTCGATGCTGCTGTATCAGTTTTAGAATTTGTAAAGCTTGCTTATCGATATATTTACTGCCGTTCACATTAATAAAATGTTTAATACCATGTTCCTTCGGAAAAAATTGGAGCTCAACTTGTTTTAGTACTGTGAAATAAACAAATTCAGTGTTTGAATATGTACCACATTTCTTACTACTATAGAATGGAAATTTCTTGTTTCAGACGACAAAAATTGTATGGTACTCCGTATTGAAAATGTTATTTAAAAATAAAATATTCTATATGAGACGATCACTTAAGATAATAAGGCTCAAAGTTGTTCTATGATAAAAAGCATTAAAAAGAATTTCAACACGTTGCTGTGTGAAAAGGAAGAACCGAAAAAGGAATACACTACACAAAACTTCAAAGTAGATACCATTGAATGGTATACAGATGGTTCTAAAACCACGATAGGAGCCGGCGATAGAATATACGGGAGCAAGAACTGAGTGTTAAAACTTGGTTCTTGTATGGACATTATAAGGAGCATTAATCACTACAAGGAATCCATTTTATGTCAGTCGATATTGGGTCAGTGTCGATTCAGAACAATTTTTATTTTCGGTTTTATGGAACCAATTTCATGTAACATATTGATTCTGAATGTTCTGTTTCCGTTTCCTGCCATAAAAATGGTTCCTGTTACAAAACACAGGATAGTGAGTTTATGTAACGTAACCCCCTATATCGGCCGTTCCAAAAACTGACACGTATTCCGTTGATTAAAGCACGATCATACTGTTACTGCGTCCGATGGGTCGGAAACGATAAAACACATCCGCGATCGTCGAAGTGCATTTGTATCGGGTTAAAACCGTATACTGGGTCCGTTCGATCAACGAGGGACCTCGCAAACAACACCGTTATTGTTTTATACACAGGAAATGTTGCTATCCGTATAATCATAGCGCTCCTTTATGTCCCGGAACAAATATGGAAGACTGATATCGGCTTGTTGTACCAGGGCCCTATTATTAACATGTCAAAGACCAAGAGATGCATGAAGATAATCAGGAGATGCGAAAAACATGAGATTGTACAGAGTTTTTGCCCATTTCTTTATAAGTTACTCAGTTTCAGGAGGAAATTTATTTTTGTTATTTGTAGTACAAACTCAGTTCACTCAAAAAATTGGAAAAATAGGTTGAGTAAACAGTAAGGCCTCCTCACACATCAACCACAGCCTGAAAACGCCATTGCATTCTTTCGATCAGGTTGTTGAAGTAGCCTTGATTAATTTCTCTCCAAAGATGCGGTAAAAGTCGTCTGAGTTCTAGAAGTTAGTGGTGCATTATCATTCAAAAATGAGAAATTTGGCCCAATAGCAGCATTAAACAAGGGAATAATATTGCCAATGACTTGCTCTTTATGAAACTGCGCATTCATGGTAGCATCAAGCACCAACCATTTTATACTTTCATGGAAACAAATGCTTTTCCAAATATTATCTGCACCACCTCTGACCCATTCTGAATGAAGAAGCATTAATAAATAAATGAATTCTTATACATGCCGTAAGACATTTAACAATGTATAGGACAGGTCAGAAAAAGTTCAAAAAGAAGAAAATGAAAAGAAAGAGTTGCAAAGACCTTAGAAACTGTCAGAAAGATATTCATAGACACTATTGTTGGAGACATTGTTCCAACAACCATGCTAATTCAAATGTACCGCCCTTGAAACGCGCATGCGTGGCGGCCATAGTGTCACTCCTATGTAATCTGTTAGTAGTGCCAGTCGACTTCATTCCGTATTATGCCTTGATGCAGTACGCACGTTTTAACATTCATAATTTAAAAGTATAAGTAGGCTCTGCCCTAGTAGGCATCCAACATAAAACATAGTGTAGTTTTGAAGAAGAATAAAAGTTATCAAAAATACAGTCCACAAATATTTCTTTTATGTTGTTATCAACAACTATAATAACATTTCTTGCTCAACACTGCCTTGACTGCTGTACGAAAACAATTTTTGTTCAGAATTTTTTTTATTGTCTTGTAGTTTATTGAATAACTTAATACTTATATAAATTGGAGATCTTTAAAATTTGCTGGTGTTATGCTTTCGTAAAGGCAAAAAGTTTTCATTTCTTGTATTGTAGATATGAGAGCTAGAGAGTCAGAAACCTATTTTCTATAGGAGTGGTAAATGTTGGGTGTCAACTTCTTGGTCTTTTGGTCATGATTCCAGTTTCCCGATATAGATGGATGAACTGGTTGACTAAGCTGTCACTAACTTGAAAGAGATTTGCAACCTCTCCCTGATTACATACCAAAAGTCCAATGGGCTTCATCCACACCAAGTTTATATCTCGACTTTCTTGCAAAACAAATTATAAGATTTTGAATCAAAGAAGATTCGAAGAACATAAAACAATAACTGATCCAAAATTCTTAGAAACGCAAACCACCAGAACTTGTCCGAAATTGAAGAAAATATCGAACGAGGAGCCAAATAGCCATTCAAATAAAAGAGATTGATATCAGATTCCTCATAAATGAACATTTGGTCGATAAAAATCGACAACTTTTGAAACGGTCACATCTTAATTTTTGTGGGGCAGTATACAGGGTGTCCCAAGTTCGAGTGCCTATTAGACGTTTCTGGAGAACTGGACTTAATTGAAATCTGAAAATTGGGATTATGATATTGTTCGTAATTCTCTCCAGACCTAAAATATTTTCTGAGTCAGAGCACTTCCGGTTATACAGGGAGTGAAAATAAATTTGCTCAAGAACTTTTTTTTTCAATCTTTTCGTTTCTGATATGATTGAGTATATTCAATGCTGAATACATTTCTGTTAAAACCATTGTATTCATTCGAATAGTTTTCAAAATATCGAAAAAAACCTGAAAAAAGTCAAATATTCATAGTCAGTATCATGTTCATTTTTCTTATGACTTTTTACGTGCAAAAATTCTGTTGGTTGCAAATTGGCGGAGGTGGCGGTTTTGGTTGTGAGAATAATTTCTTTTTCTGTAATCAGCGTTCAAGATTATATGGCGTTTGAGGATATATCTGGCAAGCTTTACGAAATTGTCTCTCAAAAATCTGATGCATTTGTTCGAAAAGAAATATCCTGGTTGAATTATCTGGGGCTTATTCCATTTCAATTTTCACAAACTCACTTTCGGAAGGCCGAAAGGAAATTCTCTCAAAGACGATCTACACTCTTCACATTGACTGTTCTTAAAGACACATCTTCCTCCTTCTGGGGAGGTTTTATTTTGCAATGCGCCTAAGATGTCGTTTCGAAAGAAGGCTAAATAAACCTAATTGGGGCTCTATATGTGAGTAATTTTCTCAGAATTCGATCAAAGTTGTCAGCAACTTTCAGCGGATAGCCCGTGAGGCACCCAAAATTATCGAGCATTCTACTGGATGGGTCGATAGATTACGATTACTTTGAATCTTGTAGGTGGAAATACTCTTTTGGCACGAGATTTGATGCACCTACGAAGTAACGGGCAAGAGATAGCTCGATAGTAAATATCTGAAAAAATATCCTGACAAAACGTCTTCATTCTTTGACACTGGCATAGTGGATATGAGGCTCAATTTTGTAAACCCAGTTCAATGTGATATGCTATTTTCTGCTTTATACCTCTACTTTATCATGTTTTATTTCACTTGTTTGTTTTATTGTTTTTGTTATATCTTGCATTTTCAGTTTGTGAATTTAGTCTCAGTTTAAATCCTTTGCATGTAATTACCTATGGTGTATCTAGAGTAAAGATAAATAAATAAATCATTAACTTCTTTTCTTCCATATCCAAAATTCGAAATCCAAGTACTACTTTCAAACATAGATTATTATCTCGGGTTCTCAGGCCTTGGCCCAATAGAAATTTCACATAGAGTTTCGCTTACAACTGCGGTAGGAATCTTCGGAGTATCAGTTCGGAACAGAAATTTGTCCGGTTACAACCTTCGACCGAGAAACCTCTGGAAATGTCTACCGTAGTTGTAGACTAAACTTAAGGTGAAATTCTTATTGGATCACGACTAAAAAACCCGGAATGCTCCAAATTTGAAGAATCTGTTTACCATTTGATGGTATTCTCTCTGAAATGTTAAGTACTCTGTATATTCCGAATGTACTAAAAGTGGGCTTAATTAAACCACTCTACAAATGTGGAGACAATACAGAGATGAGCAATTACAGACCTATATCATTAATATCCAATGTATCCAAAATAATCGAAAAAGTTTTGAAAAAAAGAATGATTAGTTTTTTGGAGGGAAAGAGTGTACTAGAAAAGAGTCAATATGGATTCAGGGTTGGCAGATCGACGGAGGACGCAATAAGAGACGTAACTGGAAAAATATATGATTGTTTGGATAAACAGATTCCTAGCTTGTGCATCTTTGTCGATCTTGCCAAAGCCTTCGATACGGTTTGTCACAAAAGACTGTTGGAAAAACTGTGGAATTGTGGATTCCGTGGGAAGAGCTATGAGTTGCTTGGCAGCTATTTGTCTAACCGTCAACAAATTGTGGACATCAGCGGCAACCAGAGTTCTCCAAAAATGGTCACTTACGGTGTTCCCCAGGGCACAGTGATTGGTCCGATACTGTTTCTGGTATACATTAATAGCTTGCTAAAATCCAAGAGCACTGGAGACATAATCAGCTTTGCAGATGACACAGTGATCCACTACAAAGCGCAAACATGGAAAGACCTGAAGATCAAGGTTGAAAATGACTTCGAAAAGCTACAGGGCAAATAAGCTCACACTGAATGCAGAAAAAACCAAATACATACCTTTCTCATCCTATACTCCGGACCTGCCTTCGATGGGAAATCTTGAAATAAATGAAAAGACGAATATACCAGAAACAAAATCCATCAAATATCTTGGAATAGTTATAGACGCTAACCTGAAATGGGATCAACATATTATACATATCGTTAAAAAATTGAGGGGGCTTATATACAAATTCAGACTCATGAAAAAATATTTCAACAAGACCGAACATCTGATGATACTATTTAACGCCCTAATTCAATCCCAGATCAACTACGGAATTATAGGTTGGGGAGGAGTATATGATATTCATTTAAAAAGTCTGAATACCATACAGAAATGGATACTTAGGATAATTTACGGCAAAAAACTAAGGTATCCAAGTGATCAACTGTATCATTTATCGAAAGTTCTTGATACAAGACAAATGTACTCGCTTCAAATAATCCTCAACATCTTTAAGGGAGGTATAACACTTGACAAAACTGAGCATTTACACGACACACGAAACAAAGATCGCACTTTCCAGACAATGAGAGCAAAAAAAAGAATAGGCCAAAGATCCTGCCATTACCTTGCCCCACGAATATATCGCAATGTTCCTGATAGGCTGAAAAAAATAAAAAACTATCATGGTTACAGAAAAAAGACGAAGATGTGGATATATGAAAAAGGTAGATACTACATGAACAGAATAATAAATCAAGGACAATGAAGAAGAAAATACAAAAAAATAAATAAAATAACAGAATATATGAGACATTACAAACCCGAACATGGAAACTTAAATACCGATTGAAGAAAACTTACCCGATTGGACATTGACCCCAGAAATGACGTAGCACAAAATTGAGATACTGAACCTGATGTTGACAATATCACTTACGAATTATATTTAATTTTCATTCACATCCGTAGAATAAGTAGCATAGAAAAACTTTTCATTTATATAATTACGTACAGGTAACTATCTCTTCAGAAATAAATACCTCTGTAATTTATTATGTTTATTTTTGAATATTCTGAATAAACATTATTATTATTATTATATTATATGGTTAGGGAAGCCCTGCAATACCTAGAATGTTCCACCAGCGATAAGAATGTCGCCCGATCATCGATCATTCTCACCGTCAAGTGAGGATTCATTAAAGGACACCGGACCTGTCGAAAATCCCTGTTTAATCCAGAACTCAGTCGTCCGTGAAAAGATCCCATATTTCTCCCGGTATTACGGGGGATTCACAACTCTTTCTCGGATCCTTTGTTCCGCGGTACACTCGACCGAGAAAATCGTTTCCAATTTCCATTATCCGTTTTAATTCCCCCCGACTATCCGTTTTCCGGAGGCACGCCTCATCGAAAAATTTATATCTCCGATAAATTAATGCGCGGGACGCTTCGGAGGCAGGCGGGCAGATACCGAATTATCCAGATGGCTGTTCAAATATCGCCTTAAGTAAATTAAGTTCGAGACGGATGTACAGAACAGATCTCCGCCGAATATCTAACGTAATTTTTAAGTATCGGGAGATGTTTCCGGGCGAACGCGAAACGGAAACGGATGGACTCGCCCGAGCGTGTATTTTGTTATTCCGGTTTACGGAATCTAATTACCGTTCGTTCTTATCCCACCGTCGATACGGTACCATTTAGGTGGGAGCTGATGCGCGTGCGTTCGACAGGTCTGGTTTTCTTCAGTTTTATTCCTTATGTTCGTCTGTTCTTGACGAAAGCTGTTGGCTTGTTTCACTCAGGGGAAGTATGTACAAAGTGGCATATGGTTTCATTCCAGAGGCATAATTTGGTCCTTTCTTTATTTGTTTCATTTTGTCCGCATGCCATGGACAAAATGACATACGGACAGAAGGCAACATAATCGTAGCAAATACAGTACAAAATGACTGACAAAGTTCACGAATGAAACGCTGGGTTCTCCCAGGAACATCAGTACAAGCTGCGTGAGCCCAATGGAAGCAATATCTATCTGCATCGAAACTAGTCTTCGCCAGGCTTAGATTGGGAAAAAAGATCATTAAAATGGGTAAATGGACAGTCTTCTTCATCATCTCGAAAGTTGCTTACAAGATATTTTGTATCATACATAATTCCCAAATGTATATTTTCCAAATCATAAATATTTATTTCATTACTTTGTTACAGAAAACCATGTTGTATTGAACACTGAAATTCCTATAGAAATATTTTTCAGTTCTCACTTTAGTCGAATGAAAATAATTGAACTATATTAAACTGCTCCACATGAGTTAGGGATATTGACTTAAATTGCAGAAAAATATACCGTAGTTAGAATAAGATTTTTGTGATGAAACTTCATATTGGTATGATTTCAAGTTGCAAATTAATTTCAGCCTGTAGGTCTGCAGCGTATACATGATTGAGAAAAATCGAGTAAAATAACGAAATTTTATTCCCAGAGAATTCAAGCATTTTAAGGCTATCAATACAATGTATGGCCTCCACGAGCATCAATAACAGCTTGACATCTTCTTTGCATACTACACACGAGTTTGTTGAACATTTCTTGAGGAATTTGGTTCCATAAACAGAGCAGAAGCTGTCTCAGATCATTTAAGGATTCTGGGGTAGGTTGATGATTATTTAATTTTCTTTGGAGCATATCCCATGCATGTTCTATGCAATTCAAATCTGGTGAGTGCAGAGGTATTGGTAAATGTGGAATACCAAGCTCCTCGCACGCATTCTCAACTATGGCTGCACGGTGCGGTCTAGCGTTATCGTCTAGATCTAGAAACTGAAAAGTTTCACCAATAGCACCAAAAGTGAAAATTTGGCACAACATTGTCAATGACATGCTCCCTATAGTGTGAGGCGGTCATATTCCCAGGACAAATGTGCAGATCTGTGCGCCCGTTGAAAAATATCCCGGCCCATACCATAACACTACCCCTTCGGAATGGATGGACTTCTTGGACATAGCGACGATTACGGGGTATGCGTGGGATTGTCCATACCCTTATTCTTCGAGAATCTGAAAATCGTCCATATCTGGATTCATCAGTGAAAAGGACACTACGCCATTGATCGTTCCAATTGATATGTTGCCTTGCCCATTCCAGTCTTTGACGCTTATGGTCACGTGTTAATGGAACTCCTTTCATTGGACGTCTAGAACCTAGATTCACCTCTCTCAAACGTCGACTGATGGTTTCGATGGAGACTTGGAACCCATCTGCATTTTGAAGAGTATTCCGTAGCATTCTACACGTAGATGTAGGGTTTCTTCTCGCCGAAACGGTGATGAAACGATCCTGAGCAGACCAAGCCTTGGTCTTTCCAACACAGAACCTGTCTCCCTGAACCTATTCCAATAAGGTCGAGATATCACACTTCGGCTGACTTGGAGCCTCTCCGCTACAACAACCTGAGTTAGGCCATCCTGTAGCATTTCGATAGCCCTATTAGCTTCAGCGTTTGTTAATTTACGTCTTGGCGTTTTCAGAAAACTCGTTTCAAATCGAAGCCGTTGATAAACTGACTTCATTTCAAAATAAGAACATTAATGATGCATAATGCAAAGAACCAAACTTCAGAAAAAAGGCGACCAGAGTTTTAAATAATTTTACAGCGATTTTCTCGAAGATTACATACTTTTAAAAACGATTGAATAAGATATCCCTAACTCTTGTGGAGCAGTTTATTTTCTGGATTAAATTCCTGCAAAATCATAAGAACATGAATGGATATCATGAAACACCAAGTTAATACAGTGAATGATGAAAGGAAAAAGTTCCTTTGCTTCGAGATACAAAGAGTCAAATATCACAAACTCAAAAAGTGTTTCATTAACGCAACAACGCTTTGAACCATTCATCATCCAACAGATCTGGTGGCATGATAAATATTCTTTTCGCTTTATAATTAAGGAAGTATTTTCTTCATTATCGAACGTCGCCTCGCATACAATTGCACTTTCGAAGATATATTCGCTTCATTATTCGAACTTCTTAATTAATCCTTCACCCCCGATTTGTAATCCCATAAAGTAAAACTGTCGACAAATTTCAGACAAAGGATTGAATAAAATTCGCAGACAGGAAAGGTTTGGAGAAGTTACCTCAATTTGCGAATGATAGCGCAAACCACAAGTTTATTAATTTCATACGAGGATGTATTGATATCTAGTTCCATGCATAAACAAAATATTGCGATACCATATCAACGAACAATAACTTATTAGAAGTGTCAGTGTAGTAGAGTCCGACGTCAAAAAAGTAAACCAGAGTTACGCAAAAAAAAAAGATGTCCGCCGTAATTGTGAAAATCGAAAAATTGGAGTATCGAGCCATCATCAAGTACCTGTATTTAAAAGGGTTGAGAGGTAAGCTTATTTACGAAGATATGCTCAATACCCTTGGTGATCAATGTCGTTCATATGCGACCGTGAAAAATTGGACTGCAAGCTTCAAAAGAGGTAAATTTTCCATTGAAGATGATGACCGATCGGGAAGACCAGTTTCTGTGTCAGTCCCCGAAAATATCGATGCAGTTCATGACATGATTTCATCAGACCGTCGAATTGGGCTTAAACGGATATCTGAAGCACTGAAGATTTCAAACGAACGCGTTCATCATATAGTTCACGTAAATTTGGACATGAGAAAAATTTATGCAAAATGGATCCCCAAATGTTTGAATGTTGACCAAAAGCGTGCAAGGGTAGAAGCATCGCGTTCGATCTGTGCTAGATTTGAAAACGATGAAGACTTCTTAAACCAAATTGTTACTATGGATGAGACTTGGGTACATTTCTACGATCCAGAAACAAAGCAACAATCGATGGAATGGCGACACTCTGGTTCTCCAAGACCTAAGAAGTTTCGTGTCAAAAAATCAGCTGGAAAAGTTCTTGCTTCAGTTTTTTGGGATTGCCATGGAGTATTCATGATTGATTTCTTGGATAAGAGTAGAACAATAACTGGAGATTACTATTCGACATTACTGATCACTCTACAGAAAAAAATTAGAGAGAAAAGACGCGGAAAGCTATCCAAAGGTGTTTTGTCTTTACAGGACAACGCCCCAGTACACAAATCTCATGTTGCCGAGCAAAAAATTCGTGATTTAGGGTTAGAATCACTAGAGCACCCCCCTTATTCACCAGATTTGGCTCCGTCCGACTATCATCTCTTTCCTCAGCTGAAAAAAAGTTTAAAAGGTCGTAAATTTTCTTCCAACGAGGAGGGAATAAAAGCTGTGGAGGACTGGTTTGCAGAGCAAGAAGAAACATTTTTTTAAAGGTCTAGAGACTTACAGGTTCGCTGTAATGAATGTATTCAATTAAGAGGAGAATATGTTGAGTAATAAAATATTTTGACATTGAAATTTTGTTTGGTTCTATAGTACGCTAAGAATTTTTCAATATATCCTCGTAATAATGCGTCGAATGAATAGTTGGCACAAAACTGTTAACAATTTAGAGAATTTGCATTCAGAATTGAATCATGAGAAGAATAGAAAAGTGGAAGATTTGGAGTGATAATACTATAGAGATTCAATATAAAAAAAAAGATTGTACTCATGGGTTATTTTTATTTCAAGATCAACTCGACATGTTTCGCCTCATCGGCATCTTCAGGACTCCTGTCACAAATAGCCTAAGAATATTTTCTTTATATGTATCATATTATAATAGTATATTCTAAGACTAGTTGCAGAATGGGCTCCTATTCCAATACGAGTTTTCGAACGCATGAGTATTGGAATTGCATTCTGCAACGAGTATTAGACGATATTTTCTCTATTTCACTCAAATTTCGTGAAATTCAATGAAAAAATTCGAATTATAGGTCCTAGTGACTTTCATATTGTATCTTGGCAGTTGGTGTGAATGTTAGGAAGTACGAAAATTGACATTTCCAAATTGACATTTCCAAATTGACGTCTGCTGAAATTCAAAAGGATCGGAAGTCATTGCTGACAACCACAAAACGAAAAATATAACTGAAAACGATGCTGTAATGAATTCATTACAGCTCTGTTTTTAGTACTGTAATGAACTCATTACGATACTGAAATAGAGAAACATAGATTCTCGTCGTGAAATTTTGAACTCACTATAATAGAGAGCATCAATCAACAGAAAATGTATTAGTAAAAGCTTTACCACAGAAATTTGGACAAATTTATTAGAGAAAGCTTTCACCTTCGACGAAACATGGAGGTTATCAACTATCAATGTTCAAGAAAATGTAATTTTTTTCGTTTTTCTTCGAAATATCGAATGATCCAAAAAAATTTTTGAGTAGCAATACATGTAATATAACAAATTTCCTGCTTGACAATAAGGTTTGTGACATATAAAATAGTGTGGGCTGAATTCTCTCATTAAATACATCAATAATTATTCGCCATCCAATTGCTCGTGGTGCTATCATTCACAGAAATCGGAACAACAATTAATGTGTGTATTTCAATGCAACACTTGTCCCAAGGTAAATCGAATCTACACCATAGAAGCCTCTGATTTGTTCCTAATTAGTATTCACGAATGAGTGCGTGTTCGAACTGAAAGGACGGTACGATACACAGGGTACAATCAATCGTTTGTGGATTCAGGAATCCTGCATCAATTTAATTGGAATCACTCCCCCTGTCGTCAGTATAAACGGTTGCTCTCGAAAACGGATAGGTAGTTTCCACTATTTAGTGCCTTCAAAGGTTGTTATCGAAAGTGAACCACTTGATATCGAGACGATTCCATACGATAACAACGTTTGAATTTCCCTATTTGTAATACAGGGCGTCCTAACTGAAATTTGCCCTCACCAAGACCACATAATCACTTTTGGGCACGTAAAGTAACAAGCATTCCGCTCTAATCTTCACATAACTCTTGGTATACACATATCGTCAAAAGTCTTGGCCCCCTAGGTTTTTCGAGAGATAAACAATTCATGTTCTGGAAATGAGATGAATATTTCCTCTATTTCAACTGCAATATGTTCATAGAAAATTCTTGTTCGTTACTCTTGGTTTCATTCAGAATGAGAAAAATAGGAAAACAGAGAAAAAATATATATTTATCGATTTTTTAACTGATAATGAACAGAAGAAGCTGTTCAAATTTTTTTTTTTGTAAAACGTATATACGAGGTTGTATTGATATCTAGAGTTTGCCTAGACCAGTTCCATGCATAAACAAAATATTGCGATGCCATATCAACGAACAATAACTTATTAGAAGTGTAGAGTTCGACGTCAAAAAAGTGAACCAGAGTTACGCAATAAATTAAAAAAAAGGTGCCCACCAAAATTGTTAAAATCGAAAAATTGGAGTATCGAGTCATCATCAAGTACCTGTATTTAAAATGGTTAAGAGGTACGCAGATTTACGAAGATATGCTTAATACCCTTGGTGATCAATGTCCTTCGTATGCGACCGTGAAAAATTGGACTGCAAGCTTCAAAAGAGGTAAATTTTTCATTGAAGATGATGACCGATCGGGAAGGCCAGTTTCTGTGTCGGTTCCCGAAAATATCGATGCAGTTCATGACATGATTTTATCAGACCATCGAATTGGGCTCAAACGGATAACTGAAGCACTGAAGATTTCATACGAATGCGTTCATCATATAGTTCACGTCAATTTGGACATGAAAAAAATTTCTGCAAAATGGATCCCCAAATGATTGAATGTTGACCGAAAGCGTGCAAGGGTAGAAGCATCGCGTTCGATCTGTGCTCGATTTGAAAACGATGTAGACTACTTCTTAAACCGAATTGTTACTAAAGATGAGACTTGGGTACATTTCTACGATCCAGAAACGAAGCAACAATCGATGGAATGGCGACACTCTAATTCTCCCAGACCTAAGAAGTTTCGTGTCCAAAAATCTGCTGGAAAAGTTCTTGCTTCAGGTTTTTGGGATTGCCATGGAGTAATCATGATTGATTTTTTGGATAAGGGTAGAACAATAACTGGAGAATACTATTCGACACTACTGACCACTCTACGGAAAAAAATCAAAGATAAAAGACGCGGAAAGCTATACAAAGGTATTTTGTTTCAAGAGGACAACGCCCCAGAACACAAATATCATGTTGCGATCCAAAAAATTTGTGATTTAGGGCTAGAATTACTAGAACACCCTCCTTATTCACCAGATTTGGCTCCGTCCGACTATCATCTCTTTCCTCAACTGAAAAAAAGTTTAAAAGGTCGTAAATTTTCTTCCAACGAGGAGGTAATAAAAGCTGTGGAGGACTGGTTTGCAGAGCAAGAAGAAACATTGGGTATTTAACCCATGGCTCTGGCACCCGATCTCTATCCATTCAGAGCTCATGTTCCAGCATATAGAAAGAGAGGGGCAATCTGGAGGCTCTGACTAAACAGAGAGGGATATAGTTTGCTCACCAAAGTTGGTAGGCAAGAAGTCATCAGTGTTGCCGCTATAACAGAATTATCGTAAGATTTACCGAAATAATATTCTTAGCACTCAAAAGAACTTGATATATAATTTGTTAGCTTCAGCCAAAACAAGGCAATATCAATTGGAAAATCAGTATAATCCTTTTAAAGAAAGTTGTGTCGTCTGTGAACTCTCAATATATGGAATATATTCAGAGAATAGCCCGCTTCAGAAAGTTGAGTTTAATTTATTAGAAAAAGCAGCAACATAAATGACAAGGATGACGATATATCAGTTTATCTTGGGACCCTGCAGTTTTCCGAGGGGCTTGTCCATTCAGTTTATAAGTCGATGATTTACCCCAGCCCCCACGTACTTTGGCAACTCTGAGACATGAAGTACAGGTAGCTTGGGATAGCATCCCTCAAGAAGAAATAGACCATCCTATTGCATCAATGCCAAGACCTGTTGGGGAGTGTATAGATAATCGCGGTGGACAAACCCATTATTAACAAATTTATCGAAAAAATTGTAAACCCCCTCGTATTTTTTTATAATGTTTTGAACTTTTCGTGAACGGTGTGCGATGTGCGTAAAATACCCTGGTAGCATGGTGCCAAACTTCCGCCTGGGTTTCTGAGTCACATTATTAAGCTTCCAGCGAAGACGCAAATCCACCAGATCGCTTTTATCTGTCACTTCGAAGTTTCTTAAACCGCGACGAACAATAAAACTTTTGTCGATCCGTGCATGAATTCAAATAACTTATCGGATCCGAAGGGACGTCGGACGAGAATTTCGGAATTACATATTCCCCGAACTTTAATATCTTATCGGAAATTTTTTCCCGGGGGGAAATTCCGCAGCAAACTTTCTCCACCTCATTCGCTGTGCCGAGTTCATGAAGTAGAACGATATTATATGGCCCGAATGATCAGATATTCGCTTTTTGTTTCGATGATTTATGCTGAAACTAAAACTACACTGCGCCAAAAAAAGCGCAATATGATAATATCGAATATCTTTGTTTGCTACCATTCTGTATAACAACCAATTCTAGGCATAAATTACATTTTGTAGATCCTTGTTGACTAATAATAAAACCTCCTCACCAAACTATGACGACGAGGATATATTGAAAAATTCTTAGCCTACTTTAGAACCAAACAAAATTTCAATGTCAAAATATTTTATTACTCAACATATTCTCCTCTCAATTATTTATGACAGCGAACCTGCAACGTCTCTAGACCTTTCAAAGAAAATGTTTCTTCTTGCTCTGCAAACCAGTCCTCCACAGCTTTAATTACCTCCTCGTTGGCAGAAAATTTACGACCTTTTAAACTTTTTTCCAGTTGAGTAAAGAGATGATAGTTTGACGGAGCCAAATCTGGCGAATAAGGGGGGTGTTCTAGTAATTCTAACCCTAAATCACGAATTTTTTGCATGGCGACATGAGATTTGTGCACTGAGGCGTTGTGCTGTAAAAACAAAATACCTTTGGATAGCTTTCCGCGTCTTTTCTCTTCAATTTTTTCCGTAGAGTGGTCAGTAATGTCGATGAGTAATCTCCAGTTATTGTTCTACCCTTATCCAAAATATCAATCATGATTACTCCATGGCAATCCCAAAAAACTGAATCAAGAACTTTTCCAGCATATTTTTGGACACGAAACTTCTTAGGTCTTGGAGAACCAGAGTGTCGCCATTCCATCGATTGTTGCTTTGTTTCTGGTTCGTAGAAATGTACCCAAGTCTCGTCCATAGTACCGATTCGGTTCAAGAAGTCAACATCGTTTTCAAATCGAGCACAGATCGAACGCGATGCTTCTACCCTTGCACCCTTGCAGAAATTTTTCTCATGACCAAATTGACGTGAACTATATGATGAACACGTTCGTATGAAATCTTCAGTGCTTCAGATATCCGTTTTAGCCCAATTCGACGGTCTGATAATAGTATATTATTTCATTAGGAGGAGAAGTGTCACTTTTCGTGGCGAGCTTGAGTTTATCCGCCGAACGGAGTGAGGCGGATAATTGAAAGCGAGCCACGAAAAGTCACTTCTTCTCCGAATGAAATATGCTATTTTATTTCCAAACGTTTTCAAATTCATGAAAATTGTACGTTTATATTGTAACTTTATCAAATAAAAATGACGTTTGAATTGGAAGTTTTCGTATTCTATGCATCTATGTTCATATTGTTCATGGTAACCAAGTAATCTTTTTCGTAGCAACACTTTTCCTGCCGCCTGAGGGAAAAGTAAATATTTCTCCGCCTAGGCGGAGAAATGGAACTTTTCGATGATCCTGTCAGTCGAGAACTGACGTTGTTATCGTACGTTTGGAAATAAAATCATGTCATGAACTGCATCGATATTTTCGGGGACTGACACAGAAACTGGCCTTCCCGATCGGTCATCATCTTCAATGGAAAATTTACCTCTTTTGAAGCTTGCAGTCCAAATTTGCACGGTCGCATACGAAGGACATTGATCACCAAGGGTATCCAGCATATCTTCGTAAATCTGCTTATCTCTTAACCCTTTCAAATACAGGTACTTGATGATGGCTCGATACTCCAATTTTTCGATTTTTACAATTTCGGTGGACATCTTTTATTTTTCAATTTATTGCGTAATTCTGGTTTACTTTTTTAACGTCGACTCTACACTGACAATTCTGATAAGCTTTTGTTCGTTGATATGGTTTCGCAATATTGTGTTCATGCATGCATGGAACTGGTCTAGACTAACTAGATATCAATCAATCCCCGTAGCTACAAAGATTCTTTTTGATATAGAGGAGTACCTAATTGAAGTTAATCGAAATAAATAAGCTCCCTGAAACAACACAGGCGCTTTTCCTTGAAAAAAGTTTTTCGTTAATTGGTGAAAACATAGAGGGCGTATTGATCTCTTGATTACTCTAGGCTACCCGTCTCGGCCGTCTCCAATCCATGTAAGTACGAAGATAAACTTGAAGCTGCGCATAGGCTATTCAGCATTGAAATCAGGACGGTCAAGTGCGTTTCACACAATCGGTAAAGCATGAAACAATTCCTGGTTATGTCCATCATGGAGTTATGGCCAATTGAGCCTCCATCCTCATTGTCGAATATCCCCATGAATTAATAAACCGCCATCAAATCCACCCATGAATCACCGCATGAAGTGCATCTTGTAAAACGTCAATAATTTTCAATTCGACCTTCGCTCCTCATTAAATAGGCTCCAGACTCGGCGATAACTGTATTTTATGGCTGTTAATCCCCTTGCAGCGTGAAATTATGGTCCCAGTTTATGGGACCACGTAGAAGTTAATATTTTAATTTTCGCGCCAACCGGAAGCCCATCAATTCGAAACTAACACGCTCCCGATATTATTTAGTACGTTACGAATAACGGTAGATTATGAAATTCGGACGTTGATAGGCTGTTATGGGAAAATCTGACAATAATTCCCATTGAAATATGCGCGCCCTGTACGCCGTGCCTCATGCTGGAAGAACTTCGGCACTGGACTTTCGAAGTTTATTATTTTCGGGGTATTGGAAGTAATGGGTTTTCCCTTTGGATTTTGTGCAGTCGATATAGGTGGCTTACATATGTAAACTGCTCCATTTTTTTAATCCTCGTTGAGTCTATCAAAAATAGCTGTTCCGTCGAGATCCGTATTATACCTTCCTCTACTCGTCCGGGATTCCGTCTATAGCACGTTTATCCGAGTAATCGGTGCCCGATCAGTGTCTGTCCTTTATGGCGAGTAATCTTATAGTCAGACTGGAGGGCCCATGCAAACCAATGCTATAGAAGGTGCAGTCGAATAATATCCTGTTCGGTACCGATCCTTCGCGCCCCTAGTTCGGTGCGTCATGTCTGACCATTTAATTTAACCTAGCCAAAACCCGACCTTCCTAGACGTGAAACAGTAAGCTAAGTAGACAATATAACTCTTTTGAGTTTTCGGACTGAAAGAATATCGGACAAAAATAATCACTGTACACTTTCATATCCGTTTCACATTTTGCAACTGTATATTTAAATTCCCCGTTTAATTCAAACTCCCCCCTCTTCTATTCTGGCTGACTCGTACCGTGAAATATTTCTTTTTAATAAATGCTCGCAGTCAGACAAAACTGAACCATTTCTCTGTACCTGTGTATATTGAATATTTTCCTGGGTTTAATACATATTTGATATTTTCTTGATATTGTTGCATATTGGATATTTTCTTGTTATCATTGCATAATTGATATTTTCTTGACATTATTGCATTTGTATCACTATTTCTGCCGTTTGAATAAATTGTGTGAATTGCTCTATTTCCGATTTCTTAGTTATCGCTAACACCCTAGATACAACCGAACTCTGTCTCCGACTAGCAGCTATCCTGGTAGGTTTGCTATTCTCCCTTATAAGCAAAAAGAATAGCTGGCGCTCGAGGTTAGTTTTCTCCGAGAAAACCCCATTACAATATCCCGGCCCATACAATAACACTACCCCCTCGGAGTGGATGGACTTCTTGGACATAGCGACGATTACGGGTATGCTTGGGTTTGTCCATACCCTTATTCTTCGACAATCTGAAAATCGCCCATATCTGGATTAATCAGTGAAAAGGACACCACACTATTGATCGTTCCAATTGATATGTTGCCTTGCCCATTCCAGTCTTTGGCGCTTATGGTCACGTGTTAATGGAACTCCTCTTAATGGACGTCTAGAAACTAGATTCACCTGTCTCAAACGTCATCTGATGGTTTCGAAGGAAACTTGGACCCCATCTGCATTTTGAAGAGTATTCCGTAGCATTCTACACGTAGATGTAAGGGTTTCTTCTCGCCGAAACGGTGATGAAACGATCCTGAGCAGGTGTTGTTTTTCGTCGCCCACCAAGCCTTGGTCTTTCCAACACGGAACCTGTCTCCCTGAACCTATTCCAAAGTCGAGATATCACACTTTGGCTGACTTGTAGCCTTTCCGCTACAACAACCTGAGTTAGGCCACCCTGTAGCATTCCGATAGCCCTATTAGCCTCAGCGTTTGTTAATTTACGTCTTGGCATTTTCAGAAAACTCGCTTCAAATTGAAGCCGTTGATAAACTGACTTCATTTCAAAATAAGAACATTCATGAAGCATATGCAAAGAACCAAACTTCAGAAAAAAGGCGACCAGATTGACGAAATATCTCATACTTATTTTATTGGATCGATTCAAGTTGTTATTGAGTTTTAAATGATTTTATAGCGATTTTCTCGAAGATAACATACTTTTAAAAACGATTGAATACGATATCCCTAACTCTTGTGGAGCAATATAGTTTATTGGTTATATGACTGTCATTTGGACAAGTGACTTTGACAACTGACTTTGACGAGTGACTGACAAGTGACAGTGTTCATATCCCCTCCAAACAGCATTGATAGTCAAGTCAAGATAAAAATGGTGAAGTAATTTAGTTTGGACCACCTGTGTATGAATGTTCAAATTTGAGCGTCCTGGGAATCAGATTCTATACTTTCCTGCTTCCAACCAGGAAGACACGTTTCGTGAAACCAGATCGAATCAGGTCACGTGGGACACAATTTCCAGGATGCATGGCGGGCTACCTACTCTGGTTATCGTTGTGAAAATATTGAGGAAATCCTCTCTTTTCTATGCGCATCCAATATTTTCTTTCGGAATTCTGTTGCTTCAACACAGGCAGAAAACAAAAACAAACGACTTCCTCTGAGGCTATATCAACAATTTTTCTATACAAGGAAATCTCCCATATCAAAGGCGGAGAATATATAATTGGAAATCGACTACATGCTACGGGCGAATATGGGGCAAAGAACATAAAAGTGAACGCATATTCCACCTACCTGTGAGATTACACGTCAAGGGAGAGAATGCCTTGTCGGAGCTCCTTGGGTAAGAGACTTTTACGTACCTGCAAAAAAAAACATGATTATTATTTCATGGAGCTGTATACGGATTCATACAGATTGTGTTTTTGACTGATATACTGCTGTCAGAAGTTGATTTTCTTGTTGATCAAATATGAAAGAAATTAATTAAATGGGGTAAAAAGCATGTCAAGGGTAATCAGCTAATAACCTCAATAAGTTATGGGCCCAGTAGGTCATACCTTATATCAACGATACAGAATACAGATGTAGAAATTACGAGTAGAGACACTTCTGAAAGAAAATGATGTTAACGAATGTACCACAAGAAGAAAAGACTACAGAATGGGGGAAAAAGTTGCAAATCAGTTATTATCCAACCTATAGCTCATACGTTATTGCATTCATTAGGCAAGAGCAGCATATGTTTGATTATGTTGAAAACAATGAGGACCACTTCTGAAAGAACTACTGTTACCTACCAGATTTGTGTAAGAAGAAAGTTACTGACCATAATGCTGGAAGAATATGATAGTTTGGAATCTTGTTTTATCAAGATCGCAATAAGCCATAAAGAAATTGAAATTGTCGGAAACTACACCTTTCACAGTTGTAATTCAGAAATTCAAAGTTGAATTTCAGAAAAGGGAACATGATTTTCGGAATAGCAATATGTAATTCAGAAAACAGAAATTGAATTTCAGAATAGTTTATTCAATTTCAGAAAAATGAAATTGATATTCAGATTAGGAAGTTGTAATTCAGAAAAACTAACTTATAATTCAGAATAGTGAATTGAAATTCAGAAATGGAAAATTCAATTTCAGAAGAAGGAAATTGTATTTCAGAAGTTATCAATTCAATTTCTGAAAATGTAATATGTAATTCAGAATAGTATCGAGCTCGCTATCAAGTGATGCAACATAGGAATCTATGACAATGAGGCATCGAACTTGGCTAAAGTATTTGGTATTTTCAAATTTGTTCTTTTCCTGTTTTCGTTTTTGGCTGTATATGTTATTATTATTATATTTCTTGCTTCCATGAAGGTATCTACGTACTTTGACAGTCGAAAATGACCTCAAGAATCATTATCAATATTTTTCGCCACCCATTTTAAATGAAATCATGCCATCAATCATACCTACATAATATTAGAGAAAGCGGTTTGGGTCCAAGCCATTGAATTAAAATTTCTTTTTCCTGCATTACAATTTCGTTTTTCTGAATGAAAATTTCCCATTTCTGAACTTCAAATCACCAATTCTGAATTACAATTTATATTTTCTGAAATTCAAATTACCGTTTTCTTTTTACTAAGTGGCTCGAATAAATGTGGAGGAAAGATCTTGTCTGCTAATTTAGACAGTACAAAGGAGCAAATCTTTACATAGTAATGGAATGATCGATGGATTTGAATAAGCTGAGGATTCAAGTTTTATGAGCGATCAACTTGTTTTGGTTTTGTTGCTTGTTCTCCAAGGCCTTACAGAAAATGAGAAATCTGACGACTTCTACAAATTAGGTCTATTGTTATCTTCTTCGGTAGTCCGACAGCACTGAAGGCACTTAATAGCTTAATACCATAGCATTTACCTATAAACTTGTACGAGACTTCGCTTATGAACTAAACGAAGGGGCCAAGCAAATCAAGGTGCTTTGGCATGAGTTCCCAAGCACCTAGGTTGCTAGAAATATGAGTCTTCACGCCAAGTGAATTTTCTGAATTTTCATAATATTCATTTCCTTCAGAATTAATTTAATTCTCCGTACTTATGGGAGATCCCATATGGAGTGTAGGTGAGAAAAGAACCCGTCAGCTGATGTGTAGCACATATGTTGTATATTCGTTTAATTTTCCATTCAGTGCATTGATTTTAACGATCGTGAATACTTCTGCTTCCGCTAATTACATATTTTTCTGTTTCCATTCGCGAATTCGGAAAACTTCACATTACCACAAGGATAAGTGTGCTTGATTTGACATTTTTAGCAACGGATTTTCACGTCAGCTTCATTCCATGTTCGTTTGTCGAGCTCGATCACTCTGTTCATGGAAGTAGGAGTAACCGACAAGATCTGGTTGACCGTTTTGCTGAAATAGATAAGACTATATTTCAACTGTTATTTTGGGTACATTTATCGTTTCCTTTGTGTTGGGTTTCAACAATTATTTCCACTAGCTATATTATTTTTCTATTGGGAAATTTGGTAAGTTTTCATTCATTTAATAAAGTTTAACCGCACTTCAGTTGGTTAACTGAAACTCTACCCAACAATGGTAATGAATGGGCTTAACAAGACCATTCGATAATTCTACAAATTAGGTCTATTCTTATCTTCTCCAGTAGTCAGACAGCTCTGAAAGCACTCAATACCATAGCATTTACCTATAAACTTGTACGAGACTTCGCTTTAGAACTAAACGAAGGGACCAAGCAAATCAAGGTGCTTTGGCATGAGTTCCCAAGCACCGAGGTTGCTAGAAATATTAGTGTTCACGCCAAGTGAACAGTTCAGAAACTTTTCTGAATTTTCATAATATTCATTTCCTTCGGAATTAATTTAATTCTCCGTACTTGGGGAGATCCCATATGGAGTGAAGGTGAGAAAAGAACCCGTCAGCTGATGTGTAGCACATATGTTGTATATTTGTTTAATTTTCCATTCAGTGCATTGATTTTAACGATCGTGAATACTTCTGCTTCCGCTAATTACATATTTTTCTGTTTCCTATCGCGAATTCGGAAAACTTTATATTACCACAAGGATAAGTGTGCTTAATTTGACATTTTTAGCAACGGATTTTCACGTCAGCTTCATTCCATGTTCGTTTGTCGAGCTCCATCACTCTGTTCATGGAAATAGGAGTAACCGACAAGATCTGGTTGACCGTAAGACTATATTTCAACTGTTCATTCATTTGTGTTGGGTTTCAACAATTATTTCCACTAGCTATATTATTTATCTATTCGGAAACTTGGTAAGTTTTCATTAATTCAATGAAGTTTAACCGCACTTCAGTTGGTTAACTGAAACTCTACCCAACAATGGTGATGAATGGGCTTAACAAGACCATTCGATAGCTCACCATAGCCCAGGACATCCTTGTGGGGCAATAGAAACGGCAGGCAGGAATGCCATTGAGACAAAAATGCATACATGCTCAACCCTGATGTAATTAGTCAAGCTGAATGAATCTGTTAATAATCGGTGACCCAAAAAGAATGGGACTTCCTTATAAATTATATTCAGCGTGCTTATGGGATACTGAAAGCCAAACTAATGACTCCTATTATGAGAAGGTCACAGTTGACAACTGTGTGGCCAGTGAATCTACCAAAAAACTGAGGTAATGCAGCACCGTATCTCCCCATAATTTCTTCAAATGGCTACCCTTACTCGATTTCTTCGGGGAGACGAATCTGAAGTAGGTGGCTGCTGCGGCCGTATCGGCATCAACGCCAATTTTTCGCATGTGAATTCAATAATCGCAATACTTCCTCGGTGTTATCCGCACTCTGAGAAATGGGCCCTCTTTCCCGCCCCGTCTCTAACCGCGGACGAGCGATGGGGGCGCAATCTGAGAAAAACATGCATATTGGAATGGAATTTCGCAGAACTCATCCCACTAAATCGTTCTCGGGTGCGGGTGGCGGCACATAAACGATCCCGCACGCCGGCTCTCCCATATTTTCGGATAATTCGATTTCCTAAATCGCGAAATTATGTTTGGTTTATTCCTATCGGGAAAAATGGGAACGGCGAGGAGCTATATCTGGTCGGTTCGGGAGATTTATATCGGGAGATACGGCACTTCGTCGGATTGCGGGAATTACCGTTGTTTGAACGACGACAATGGCGGCGTTTTCGGTTGTTTTTCTTCGTGGGTTTGCGCCTTGTGAGGAATTGGATCGGCCCATTGTCGGGAGTGAGGAATGAAAATCTTCTCGGAAAAATCAAACTCGTTATGCACATATTTTTGAGAAATCTTTTCGAGGGAAGCTCAGATAAGAACCATTTTGAACATCGTTTTAATGGTTCCACTTGAGTCTTCCAAAAGCCCTTCATCGAGTGCTTTCAAACAGAAATACTTTCAATCGGAAAATGCGTAGACATAAACCTGGAAAGATACTATCAAGATTTTGACATGGTGAAATATTCTTATAGTCTAGCTGCTATCAAAGCTATGAACTCATGGGTCATCGACTCTAATCTGGTATGGGATATGCGAAGGAAACTTGATGAAGTAGGCAAGAAGCACAAGGTCTCTTTAGTCTAGGTTTCTGGTCAATCAGTAATCGAAGGAAACAAAGAGACCAACACACTAGCCAGAAAGGAAGCACAAACGCCACTTCCTGACCAAGTAAGTTTCAAATATATAGTCTTTGACTTGTACATATATTTTAACTGTAGAATCTTGAGGTCTGAAGAAACCTTTTTTCAATTTCCATTTTTCGAATTCGGCTCTGTTGAAAAGATATGGCCATGTGGAAAAAAATTGTGCCAAATACGTGTTTAATACGATTCTCTGCAAAGACCTCAAAAATCATATTTATCGATTGAAATTGATTTAATATATTTGCGGAATATTCAAGTTACGAAAACACTCAGTTTTTCTTTATTATATGCAACTGCAACTAAAAAGCCATATTTCTCCCATCGAAATGAATTCCTTCTTCGATTTTCTTGAGGATTAGTTTATAAACACTTATAACTTGTTCATATTCTTCTCGATATACCAAATATATCTTGTAGGGCTCCAATACCAGCCCGCAAAATTAGAAACGAACGAGGAAGAAATGTTAACATCATAAATATGGACTTGGCAACCATTCATGAATATGGATCTAATAACTTGGTAGAATTCAACGCAAACAAAACACAAGCATGTCTTTTCTCTAGAAAAGCCGATCTTACTGTGCCCAGTATAGAATTGTCAGGAGTAACCATACCATTGAAGTCATCCATTTCGATGCTTGGTATTACTATTAGCAATAACCTTTCTTGGGAGAATCACGTGAGATCCATTGCTAAAAGTGCATCCCAAAAACTTGGTTTTCTGTTTCGTGCCAGGAGCTATTTCACCTCAGTCAGCTGCTTATGATCTATTAGGCACAGATTCGACCTGTCCTGGAACACTGTTCCCATATTTGGAGTGCTGCACCTAAACAAATCCTAAAACTCTTGGATTCTGTACAAGGAAGGGCAATTCGTCTCGACGGTGATGCCTCGCTTACAAACTCGTTCACTCCTCTGGAACACCGTAGAAGAGTGGGCGATCTGTCTCTATTTTATAGATATTTCCATGGGCGATGCTCTTCTGAATTATAGCAATCGTTCCCCCTCTGGCAGTCTCTTCGAGACTAACCCGTCAAGTTAAGTCTTCACATCCCTTCCAGGTCACTTTGGAGACCTGCAGAACATCTCTTCAGAGACTCGTTTGAGTCGTTCATCCAACGAACAGCGATGCCTTGGAACACATTGCCTAGGGAGGTGTTCCCCGAGGCATATAACCTCCAGATATTCAAGAAGAACACCAATTCCGACCTACTTGCCCTTGGTTCTCACGATGTTCTCTGAACATTACAAGATATTCCTTTCAATTTTGTGTGCAAGGGTACCTAACAAAAATCTTCTATGACAGAGCTATCACAGAGCTTTTGACATGACGATGCCAGATTGTTGATTTTCTCTTCAAACAATGGTGCGAAGTAGCGAGAGCGCAAGTCACACCGTATGATCTATGAATCGACCCATCTCAAACCTTATATTGTTGTTCTGTATCTCACGCATGCGTATAGCGACAACCGGCGATATTTGAAAGTATTACACAGATATGGATGACAATTGTTCTAGAGCTATGTTGTTATAAACGGGGAAATTGATTAGTTTAGGTGTTTTCCTTCGATCTCATAATGATGATGTGGAAGACAGTGAACTAATGTAATATTCACCTTGCAGTGCCGAGTTTATAAACTTTAGTGTATAAATTACGATTTTTTTTGTGTGCAGAAGTTTTCAACCAGTTGGTAGTTGGCAGCAAATTTTCACCGAGGACGTTGTTTAAATAGAAACATCGCCACAGATTATTCAGTGATAAGTATCATTTTATTTTTCATTGATTTCAATTTAAAACGTGACTTGTATCGACATTCATCATTTATTGATCTGAATCATGTATTTCATTGAGCTTATTTTCAATATTTTCTCGATGGACTAAAAATAAATTTTCAATATACACTGTGAGTATAAAATGTATAATTTGATGCATCGTAGAATTCAATTTTATCTCCCATATTTGTGGGATTTTATTATTACATATCTCTACATCGAATGTCTGTCCATCATAGACAGTTTATAATTCTGGTCTTGATTCGAGCATTTCGGCCGGCCGAAATGCTCGAATCAAGACCAGATATCATCAAACGATGGCCGCGAAAGCCTCAACAAATTCAGTTTATAATTCATCAGCCATTCTGTGATATTGAAAATCCAGGAAAGCATTCAGATTTTTCTTACGATTTTTTATTTTTTCGTCAAATTTGATCGGGGAAAATTGGAAGAAACTCGAAAACAAAAATGAAAGATTCTTTCGAAAGTACCGTTTATCTTTTTCAAGTAGTTTCAAAGTATTTCTGCGTGAATTTATGAGTAGGCTATGCTGTAACTTTTATACCAGAAGAAATATGGAATAATGTTTTGATTGAGGAATATGCCCCATGAATAGAGTGAACAAGCAACCTAAATTCAGTTCATTTCAGATAACAGTTCCGGAGATATGAAAAGAAAAGTGATTTTTTCATGGATTTTTGACACCCTGTTTGTTTCAAACGAAACCGAATTTTGGAAAGTGGTATGGAAAAGAAGTTTCATATGATGAGAGGAATCTATAAATAAAATTAATTAATGTACAAGTCAAAGATTCACCCTGCATACCTATAAGAAAGAGTTTTTGCAGAAGGGATAAAATGAAAGAAAAACAGTCTGGATGAATCTTCCAGAAAAGGATCATTCCAAAAAGTTACTTCGAAATTTCGGAACTGTATGAACCAAAAGTTATTTGGATATTAGTAGCCTCCTCACTGACTTGCTCACAGGAGATTGTCGCCTTAGGAAGCAGATGATGAGAAAAGGCTT
Organism: Adalia decempunctata; assembly: GCA_951802165.1. Classification (NCBI taxonomy): domain Eukaryota; kingdom Metazoa; phylum Arthropoda; class Insecta; order Coleoptera; family Coccinellidae; genus Adalia; species Adalia decempunctata. The sequence continues at coordinate 20,679,508 of OX637696.1, read as the reverse complement.
GTCAGAAACTGCCAATTTTTTTTGAGAACGAGGAAACTTCTGTTGACCTTGGTACATAAAGCCTTGCTATTGCAAACCAGCGCAAGGAATGTTTTGGGCAAGAAAATTATAGGAGGAACTATTTAGTCTCCTTGAAGCCCCCTTTCAGATTTTTGAATTCATTGAAGCTCTGGAGCAGGACCGCGAGCTGTAGATAGAGCAGTTGTGGCCACAGCTCTAATGTGGGACACAGTAGACCTTGAGGTCGCAGTGAAATGTATCTTCTTTACCAAACTATAAGCTATTAGTCCTTGATTTTTGGGCTCAAACGGCTGATTGGATGAAATTCAAAACTACTGTAAGCTGCATACATAAATTTTTCCCTCGTATATATACTCCATTCACTTTTATTTAATCACATAGGAGGTCATGGTTTCGTTTTCAGGAGTTGGTGTCCCTGATGAAAACCACAGAACATATGATGAAAAGTCAGTGCGCGCACAGAAAATATCGTTAATGACAAAACGGCGTTGCCAGTTTCTTTGTTTACATCAAAATAAAAGTATCACATTTTGTTAGGTTTACAAATTGTTCGCAGATTTTTGGTACTTAATCGATATTTGCAGGTGAGTTTTTCGTCGAATATTCAAGATTAACGTATGTTTATTCTTTTTAGCACCAGTTTGGAGCGTGAGGACGATTTTCAAGACCAGGACGAATGTTTACATTTCGAGGTTGAAGGGTTACACGGGAATTTCGTTGAAAAAGCTGTTATTTGGACAGATATCGCAGTAGATGGATCGGATGGAGCCTCGAGAGGTCGATTAGGATGATATTTTTCAAGCTTTCCAAGAAATTTGGCGATATCTGAGCAGATTTGCAAAATTTAGGTACCTCACTAATGAGGTGGAACTTAGACCTAATTCTCCTACAAGAAACGCCTTTCATAGGTCGAGATGGTGAAAAATGTCTTCTTTACATGTTGTTTGGACAAACGCAGCCGAGTTTTATACACCAACATTGATTTTAAGAAAGTTATCAACAAAATAAAATTGACATTATTCTTGATTCTTGTAATTACCCATCAATTCATCTTATATCTTTGGGTTGATTTTTTTAATGAATTCTTGATTAGAATCAACAATTGATGTCGTCATGTCTTGAACTTTCAGTTCAAGAGGATGATAAAATAAACATTAAATCTTCACAAGCATGCATATGAAAATTATGTGAAAGCAATGCAATTTTCTTGCATGGCGAAAAATAATATATTTCAACAGTGATCTCATGTACTTTTCATGCAAATAACTAGAAAAGGAATCCTTTCTATCAATTCATATAAACGGTAATTATTTTCGTCCATCACATCTTTTCCAATTCATTCATTTTCCGAATAAATTCACATTCTGAGAAATACGCTAAGAATGTAGAAAGGGCAACATAGTGTTGACTTGGAACATGAAAATATTTCGAAAAACGTCATAACTTCGATACAGAGTGGAATGTGTCAAATTTCTAAGGCCAGAGTTGTGATTTTATAATTGTGAATGGAGTATAGATTCTCCTTTCTCATAAATGATAGATTGGACTCGATGGTTTTAATCCCAATGGTTGCAAGGGGTCATTGCCTTGGAATTGTTAATTTTTATGAGCATTTCAAGAATACTTGATTCTTGGTTGAGTCTGCAATTTAAATTCCTCATCATTGTATAAATTGTTGCAATATATTCGAATAGCTTCCTTTATTCGCGTAATTAAGTTTTTGAAACTTCTGTCGAATGAGCACCCATTGAATCATTGACCTATCGTAGGTTAAAACTTTGTCAGCCAGTTTTTCGAAATACAGCCTTTCTGGTTAGCAGAAAAAATATAGGATCAAAAATAACAAGGCAAATACGCCCTTTTTAACCCTTTACATCCACCACAAACAAAACACTTCAGTGATTTCCCCGAAATTAATTTCAAGCTCGATCACTTTCCGGGATGAAAACCGTATTATTCCAAGTTTGCAGGCACAAAGGCAAATCCGCGTATAGAGCCCATCTGATTCCGTATGATGCCATCGATGGCACCGCCGAACGGTGTGCCGGATCGCTTTTAATTGAAGACTGTGTCAATATTTACACTAATTATCCATCTAATGGATATTTGACTAGTGGGAAACAATGATTGAATGGAATGCGTTCGGTTAAAAATTGAAAATCGCCCACATTCGCACAAATAAGCGCGTCGGCAGAGATAAACTTGGGAGCGGGCGGACAAAGGACTGTTTTTCATGCCGAACACAGCAATTGAATTGTTGTCCCGCGGACTGATTGTTTATTTATTCTGGAGGGTTTCCCGGAAAGAAATACATTGAATTTGCGCCGGTGGGAGAGAAACGCTTTCCGATTCGATTATTCCAGTAATGATATGAAAAAATCGATGGGAATTTAGGCAATGTCACTCAACTTTATATCAACTTGGCGAAACAATTATGGAAAATATGTTTTCAGCAGAAAACAAAATAGCTCACCTTTTTCAGTGATTTATCCGTAAATTATCCGTGATGAAAGAAAATTTGTAGCTTTCAAGGTTTTGTAGAACAATGACAAAAACTGATTGGTCGATCAGCGGCCGTCGGAAAGTTCATCAGGCATTTTTCTCGAAAACTATAAAAAGATGTAGCTTTCCATCCTTGATTCATCTGTGATTTTAGCAATGAACATATTACATACTTATTTTTTCTTCAAAGCTTTTATTTAACTTGCAATGTATGTATGTAGGTATGTACATATGTTTGTATGTATGTTCGGGTGGAATCTTGCTACTCAATTTTGAAGCAGATATCTTCAACCAATTGAGCTGAAATTTTGTGAACGCGCTTGATTTGGATGACAATACACGATAAACTGTGTGATGTCATTCTATATCCAATATGGTGGACAATCCAAGATGGCGGAATAATTTTTTTATGCACTTGTTGAGAGTAACTCGAAAAATGATGTTGACGTCATTTTAAATCCAAGATGGCGGAACATCCAAGATAGCGAAATAGTTATTTTTTATGCACATCGGTAATATGGGTATCAAATGAAAGGGCTTGTTGAGAGTAACTCGAAAAATAATGTTGACGTGATTCTGAATCCAATATGGCACAACATCCAAGATGGCGGAAAAAATATTTTTTATGCACTTCTGCACTATGGGTATCAAATGAAAGGGCTTGTCGAGAATCTCAAGAAATTACTTAAAAGTAAAAAATAAATTGAAAGCAAAAAAACCTTTTTGAGAAAAAGCTTTCATTCAAATGCTCTGAAAAAAAGAAAATAAAATTTTCCTTTAAAATTTCAACCATCAACTTATAACCACATTATACACAATTTATATGATCATAAAAGCTTGTCGCGCGATTTACTTGTACTTGAATAAACTAGCCTATTCAACTACCTATTCAATTGAGTATTTTAAACTGCAAAATGCAGTTTTTTTATATCAGTTTAATTGAATACTTATCGGTACTTACACAGACCTCGCGACAAGCTTTTATGATCGTATAAATTGTGTATAATGAGGTTATAAGTTGATAGTTGAAATTTTGAAGGAAAATTTCATTTTCTTCTTTTTAGAGCATTTGAATAAAAGCTTTTTCTCAAAAAGGTTTCTTTTTGCTTTTAATTTATTCAGTGTTTTATCCGTCAGCGAAACCTCTAATAGTGTGGCGACATTTTTTTCTTCACGGATTATTTACGGATAAATGTGACCTGGTTATTAGGATTACACCAGTGCAGGTTATATTTTTTTAAAACACACGAGAGGCAAAATTTCTCTCTCCACGTATAAATCAAGGATATAAGGCTACCTATTCTTTCCAAGCTTCAACAATATTTCAATCATAGTTTTCGGGAAAAATGCCTGATAAACGTTCCGACGGCCGCTAAACAATCAATCAGATTTTGTAAGTTTTATACAAACCTTTGAAAGCTACAAATTTTTTTTCGCCACTGATAAGTTACCGATGAATCACTGAAAAAGGTGAGCTACCTTGTTTTCTGCTGAAAACATTTGTTGGATAATTGTTTCGCCATGTTGATATCAAGTTAGTTATTTCAATTCAATTTCAATTCATGGATTTCCAGCTTTCTCTTAATTGGTTTCAGAGGCCCCCGTGGTACTTTTGAAAGGTGTGGCTTCTGAAAAGAAAGCTTATCAGCTGGACAAATTAACTCTAGTTCAAGTTTTAGCGGTCGCTTTTCACCGAAACAAAAGAGACAATGGCCCCATCTAATTATCCCAGTCATGTCTGACCGAAATCCTTCTTCGACATCGTAGAATGTGGCCTTGCATGATAGTTTTTGTCGGAGGCGGCTCGAACAATGGCGTTCGAACTTTCTGCCTTTGTTACGGGCCTGGTATCTCGCCGGCTATTTCTGTTTCGTGATGTTTGACTTTCAGCACTCATTGTGTGATAGTCAGGAATTCATGAAGCTCTTTTGGTCCTCCGGGCCGGAAGTTTCTGTCCACGAGTCGTTTAATTTCTGGGGGCCATTAATTTGCACCCATTGAGATTATGTAGGCGAATGATAACTGCATTTGTTTGTTCTTGAAAAATTGTGATATTTTTATTATTTCGATAAATAATCCTTGTTTTCCAAATCCGCAATTTTACGAACTACCACTCTCTTCTCCACTTTCTACTCGTTTTATTGCATATAACCCGAAAACTATACAGCTAGCAAGCAAATCAAAAAAGGAGAATCAAATACAATCTTTTGTTCAACATTTCTTGTATCTTCAATAGTTTCCTAGATAACGCTCGCTGAAACATATAATCCTGGTAAAGGGTTGTTCCTCCAACACAAAATACCGAGATCTTCTGCTTCCCCTTCATGAGAAAGCATCCCGCTGACAAAGGCAGATTGGATGGAGAGAATACGTAATAACACCGCAAGAGAAAATCGAGCTGGCTTGCCGGTTTTCTGAAAGCTATCGTTCACTGCCATATAAAGTCTGTCCAGAAGAGCTAAATAAGATCAGAAATAATGGCAGCCTCCATCCTCACATCCGAACGAATTACAGCCTAAATTGTATTTTAGGGAAAAGACGTGAAGGAAAAATGGCAACCCTAAGCAAGATCTGTTTGCCTGTTCCTTTTCCCTGCGTCACGAGCAATTTTCCGAGTCTTATTTCTTCATATACTAGGCCTGAAATTCCCATATTTTCTGGAATATACGTATGAGGTAGTGTGATGATTCCGATTTCAAATATTAAGATAAGGTTCCTTCCTCTGCTTGAAAACTAGAATGGAACTAGGAAAGATCCAACATTCTATCGATTGTTTTTCTAATCGAAAATAACTATCGGGTGTTTTTCCAGACTGATAAAATTTTTGATATGGATAGTAAATAGTAAATTGACAGAAAGTAGAAGCCATGTTGTTTTGACATTTCTGTTCAGTAAGCATTGACAGAATTTTTGCTGTAAGTAGTGTAAGTGATAGTGTTAATCCAGATTTGCCTATTCGTCGACGTTCACAAAAGTTAGGCTCTGTGCTATACCAAATAGAAAATTTTGCGTAAAGCTCTTGGTCTACACTCATACAAGATACAACTGGTTCAAGAACTGAAGCCACTTGACCATGATAGTGCCCATCCACGGGGGACACCGAATCGGAAACATTGTATCCCGATCTGCAATAAATCATGGCCAATAAAATGTGCCGCTTGGGTTTTGACAAGAGGTAGACGGATTATGTTGCTGGAATTTGCCAGCGTTGCCACTCATAGGCCTTATTTTTAAGATATCTGTTGGAATATCCTGTGCTTTTTACTTTCCACAGGCAGGTTTTCTGCCTGTACAATTCTATGAATCCTGTTGAAAATTCTTTAATTTTAAGCAAAGTTGCTTCTGAATTTCAACTAGAAGATGTTCTGGAATCGACTGCACAGTGCTGCCACACGCGTAACTTAAAAATGAGCTGAAAAAAATTGTAAGGTAAAATTATGAAAGAAACCAATAACGGGAAGTCAAACATACCTTTTAAATTGAATAAAAATGTCACACACCACAATGAATTTCCACAGAAAATGAGGAAGCTATCAGTAAGGAGGCTGGAGAAAGACTGAGTATAAAATGAATAGATAATTCTTAGCGGAAATCACAGATGCAAACACAACAAAATCTTGATTACCCAAATTCGACCGCTTCTCATAATAATAAGAGTGAAAATACCGTACCTACCTGTAGAAGCACCACCAGTCTAGGTACAAAGGGTGCGAATTGTAAACAGATGTTTTTTTTTATGACATCTAATGCCAGCATAACCAATTTTGCAAAACTGATAAGAATTCAACTACCTGGTGCAATAATATTCAACAAAATCGGAGATGCCGTTGAAACTTTCTGAATTCCCTAATTCTACGGAAATTTTCGTAGAAGTGACTGACACAACTGCAAAAATTCCGATGTTCTTCATGGGAACTGATAGCATCTGCAATGGCACGCGCCGGATTTTATGGTCCTTTATTATCTTTGCCGCTTGTGTCCGGTTCGGTTGCCTCGTGAGTGGAGACCATAATAAGCGTCGTTTGTTTGCTGATTGTGCCCTAAAACAGCTTGAAGTTGATCTACTTTTTAATGGAAGAACTGTGTCTAGCGATGAAGCCCATTTCTGGTTGAACTTTTGGACTTCTTCTGTACATTACATAAATTGATTTATGGAGATTTCGAAAAAGTAGAAATGTTCAAAGGGTGATCTTAAACAGCGAAACTAAGGTTTACCAACCAATAACAGCCGTTCGTTTCCTGGTATCGATTCAGGCATCAAATTTCCCATTTTATCGAGCATCTCTTCAAATGACACCTTCAACAATTGCAATCAAAATACCCCTTTGTGAAATATTCCAGCAGTAAACTCCAAATTCCTCCTTCAAAACGAACAAGAAACCAGGTTTCTGTTTTCTTTACTGTTCCAAAACGAACTCATAAACGTCGAAATTTGGCATCATACGTTCTTCCCGTCTTCATATTTCCTCTCCTAATGTAATGCATATTCTGTTTCCGGAGAGATGAGACATAAACTAAGATGCAACTCGCCGTGAAAATAGTTCGTTGCCTCGCAAAATATGAAAATCGAGGACCTTATACACGAGACGCTTGAAGATCCAGCTCGATTTTTATTACTTTGCTCCGAGAAAGATAACCTCTCATCGCAGTCTCAACCAACAGGGATATTATACGCGAAAGACGTCAGACTCACTTGAAAAGTTTGAACAAGTACGTATTAAAATTCTTATTAAATTTTCAGACTTCATCAAAGTTTCAAAAAAGGAATTCCGACGTATTAAGACAGTGATCTCCGTGTGAACTTTCATGGTCTCATGAATATTTCATTGATTCTGGGTTTAATTCGGCTTCGTCACAGTTCGAATGCGATCTTTCTGTCGGTTTTGGCTATCATCCTGTAAGTATCCTCAATATGGTTATGTTAAAGATGGATGAGTTTCGAGAATTCAGAGTTTCAGCCGGTTGCAGAAACAACAGAGGCTGACCTGTATTGGTGTCACGGGAGCTGTGCTCACAGCTCCTACAGCAGCGCTTGAGGTCATACTCGATTTGCCTCCCTTACATCTACATGTGCGGAAATGCAGCCTGCTGGATACAATAAAAATATCCCTTAACATGAAACTCCTACCTGGAAACTGGATGGGAATATGCATAAGGATACTGAATCAAATGGATTCAAACCTCTTGGCAAAACCATCGGATATCGCAGCGGTAGACTTCTTGATTGATTTTGACCCTTAATCCACGAAAACTAAGGGAGTTTTACCATTGCCGAAAATTCCGCCCCAGACCATGACGGATTGCGGATTTTGACGATGTTCGACGATGGCCGATGTACCCGGAGCCTCTACGGACCAGACTCTGTCGTTTTTGTGGTTGTGGGATTATTCCACGGTGCAAAGCTTCTGGTCTGTGAAAAAATTCGCTCCCATTGCTGACCGGGCGAGACGAAGTGGGCGGCAAATTTGGAGTCGTACCCGCTTGTTTTACTCCGCGAGGAGTTGAACTTTTTGGAGCTTGTATGGCTTGAGGTTGAGCTCCTTTTGGGCAATTTGACGGACTGATTCGCGGTTGATACCGGTCTCACAGGCTATTTTTCTCATGGAAACCCTCGGATTTCGATTGACTCGCTTCTTGATGATGTTGCGATTGCTAGGTGTATTGACAGTGCGTTTTCTACCACTTCCTGGACGACGACCATCATGGCCAAGTTCCTAGAAACGACGAATTGCATCGAACACGGTTTATCGACGCACATTGAGCAAACGAACAATTTCGCATTGACGCCTACCTTGACGAAACAGCTCCAAAATCGCACTACGTTTGTTTGACATTCTAAAACTCTGTGAAATGAAATTATATCAAATTGAAAATTCACATATTAGTACAGGAAAGTGTAGAGAAACCAAGAGAATAAAAATAATTTGGCTGCGCTGAAATACTTTTGTTCCAGGCCACAGCAAAATTTAACCGAAGTTTTTCTTGTCACCCTGTGTATCGAGTAAAGAAGGCAACGACTTGCTGAGGATCTCCACTAACGGAGGATGGCAAACTAAATTATGAATTCTCCAAATCCGTACATCGTGTTCCCGACGCGATATTGGAACAACAACGTAATAAATCTTACAGCACAAGACAATCACATTAGCATACATATGAAGTGTGATGGCGATAACTCAGAAACCGTCCTCTGCCTCGGTCCGCAACAACAATCAGATCTGGATTTCGTTGACGAGTCGGACGGACACACGCGTAACTCTCGACCTCGCAGTCTGACATCCCTCGGCGAGGTTACTGCCCTCATGTTATATTTTAATCGAAATTAAGCCAAAATTTAGTCAGTATTCAATGAGTGGAACGAAGATACGAGTAGCATAAATGCAATATCATTTGATGCGGCCGTGGCAACATTGCGGAATCTAACTTAGAAAAGGTCCAGTGGCGTGGTGGTAACGGTATTGGGAAATAATAATAAATTTACAAGTGAATTATTTCTTTTTAACGAATTCATCCAATATTCTTAACATTGAAACAGATTCCGAGTTAGGTGAACTGAGTCAGCTGAATTCAGAATTGATTTTCCTCCTCTCAATATCAGAAGGGATGAAAACTGAAATTTAAAAAATCGAAGAATCTACGCCATTGTTACTTATAAATGATAAGACTAGAACATACCTGTGTTAGCTCAAATCAGGATTCAAATAGTCCAATTAACCACAAACAAGACACATAAGAAATAAATACAAATGTCACTTTTCCTACGCGATATTCTGATGACAACACTGTTTGAAACGTCATTAGTAACACAAAATTGAAATAGCGGAACGTGATTAATGAATAAACTAACTGGCCACAGATTCAGAAAACGATGCTGCCATATTATGCCCATCCATTATCTGGGGCAAAAACTGTCGAGCCGTTTCGCGAACATTCCGATACTTTAGTGTATGTAATGTGAGGAACTCACAATATTTGAAGAAACAAATTCTCATTTCTGACATTCATGCAGAAATATGAGTAAATAAATTTCAATCTGAAGTACTTTTTATTTCGATTGAGAGTTTATTTATTAGAAAATTCAACGAACGTCACCACGTTGCAAAAATTGCTACTACATTTTGATTCCTTAGTAGTACAGTTACCCAAATTAGTTCTGATGATTTTGAAAATTGGCTTCGCTATTTATTATTGAAAGGTGCGTCTCTTCTTTCTATAGTCTAAGCTGGAAACTATAATTCTGGGGACATTCTTCAAATATACAGCCCCAATTAGGTTTAGCCTTCTTTCGAAACGACATCTAAGGTTCATTACAAAATGAGTCCTCCTCTTAAGGAGATGGATGTGTCTGTAAGAATATTCAATAGACTTCGATTGACTTTTTTTTTGGAATCCCAAAAGTGAATTTGTGAAAATTGAAATAGAATAAGCCCCAGATAGTTTTACCGGGACATTTCTTTTCGAACGAATTCTTCCGATTTTTATGGGGCATTTTCGTAAGTAAACATGCCGGGTATACCCCCCAACCGCCATATAATCTTGGAAGGCGATTACAGAAAAATAAATTATCCACACGATTAAATAAGAACATCCGCCAATTTGCAACCAAGAACATTTTTGCACGTAAAAATTCTTTGTCTATGGCAAGACTAACTATGCTCTCCATACGAGCTCGTCAGTCTCGAAAAATAATCCATCAGAAATATTCTCAGCAGCCTACAAAGGTTCAGTATCCCAACAGATCAAGTTATGTCCATGGAACACCCAGGCTCCTTCACCAATTTGTAACTACGTAGTATTTCCAGCATGGAATTTTATGAATTTTAATTGAACTATCTCAAACTTTTTGGGAGTTATCAACGGAATACTAATTTCGAAGAAGAATATACTGTTCCCAGAAGTTCAGGAAGTTTGTGACCGTTTCAAAAGTTGCCAATTCATGTCCACCAAATGTTCATTTATGAGAAATCAAATGTTTACTCTTTTACGAGAATGTATTGATATCTAGTTAGCCTAGACCAGTTTCATGCATAAAGGAAATATTGCGATACCATATCAACGAACAATAACTTATTAGAAATGTCAGTGTAGAGTTCGACGTCAAAAAAGTAAACCAGAGTTACGCAATAAATGTAAAAAAAAGATGTCCACCGAAATTGTGAAAATCGAAAAATGGGAGTATCGAGCCATCATCAAGTAACTGTATTTAAAAGTGTTAAAGGTAAGCAGATTTACGAAGATATGCTTAATACCCTTGGTGATTAATGTCCTTCGTATGCGACAGTGAAAAATTGGACTGCAAGCATCAAAGGAGGTAAATTTTCCATTGAAGATGATGACCGATCTGGAAAGCCAGTTTCTGTGTCAGTCCCCGAAAATATCGATGAAGTTCATGACATGATTTTATCAGACCGTCGAATTGGACTAAAACGGATATCTGAAGCACTGAAAATTTCATACGAACGCGTTCATCATATAGTTCATTTCAATTTGGACATGAGAAAAATTTCCGCAAAATGGATCCCCAGATGTTTGAATGTTGACCAAAAGCGTGCAAAAGTAGAAGCATAGCGTTCGATCTGTGCCCGATTTGAAAACGATGTAGACTTCTTGAACCGAGTTGTTACTATGGATGGGACTTGGTAACATTTCTACGATCCAGAAACAAAGCAACAATCGATGGAACGGCGACACTCTGGTTCTCCAAGACCTAAAAATTTTCGTATCCAAAAATCTGCTGGAAAAGTTCTTGCTTCAGTTTTTTGGGATTGCCATGGAGTAATCATGATTGATTTTTTGGATGAGGGTTGAACAATAGCTGGAGATTACTATTCGACATTACTGGCCACTCTACGGGAAAATTTGAAGAGAAAAGACGCGGAAAGCTATCCAGAGGTATATTGTTTTCACAGGACAACGCCCTAGTACACAAATCTCATGTTGCCAAGCAAAAAATTCGTGATTTAGGGTTAGGATTACTAGAACAACCCCCTTATTCACCAGATTTGGCTCCGTCCGACTATCATCTCTTTCCTCAACTGGAAAAAAGTTTGAAAGGTCGTAAATTTTCTTTCAACGAGGAGGTTATAAAAGCTGTGGAGTACTGGTTTGCAGAGTAAGAAGAAACATTTTTTGTGAAAGGTCTAGAGACGTTGCAGGTTCGCTGAACTAAATGTATTCAATTAGGAGGAGAATATGTTGGGTAATAAAATAATTTGACATTGAAATTTTGTTGTGTTCTATAGTAGGCTAAGAATTTTTCAATATATCTTGGTACCTAGATAGAAGATTTATCACATTCACTGAAAATCTATGTAGTTTCCAAGGCAGCCAATCTACTCTCCATTCCATTTACATCCCCACCTTTTCATTACTCAAGTCCAACGATGTTGACATTTGCAAAGGCACCTTCCAAAACAGGAGGTGCTGGAGCTTCTCCAAGATTACCTTCTATCACCTTATCTATTTCAGTCTGTGCTGCCTCTTCCATTCCTTCTGGATTTTCTTCCATATCCTCAAATGTTTCATCAAGCATTTCTTCAATGATGCCAGCTTTCATCATTTCTTTCGACATCTATTGCATCGTGTGAGCCACTTCTGGTACTTTGATCAATCTTCATTCATAACTTCTGTAGACTAAGCCAGGGATCCTTCAATCGAGCTTCAACTCTCATAGTCCGATATACGAAACAGGTCTTAACAACTATAGATGAATTCCCTTTGTTCAATTTGCGTATTAAATTCTCAACAAGTAAACGAGTTCTACCTTCAACATCTTTCGCCATATCATCAGTGTCGATAAAAATTGCATTTCGAGTGAAAAAACGCAGTAACCTTGCGCTGGCAATTCGTCCCTTCGGGTCATCCATCCAGGTATCATCAGCGATCAGCTAGCCATGGATCGACTCCGCGACTGAATGCATCAATGGTACGGGCGATCGTTGGCGTCACATTAGCAGCGAGCCGTTAAATAGGTTCCCGATCAGTTCCCGCCCAAGCTGCAACGGGATTCCGATGGTTCGACTGGATATAAATTGCATCATTATGAAGGCCGGAACGGCGGCTTCGCCATTAACCAAATCACTGAAGTCTATTAATAGGAACCGAGGTAGATAGTTCCGCTTTGACGGCGGTGGCTGATGCAAAAATTGACTCGATGTTTCCAGTTGATGAATTTGAATTTGGCCTAATCATAATCAGTGAGGATTATGTGAGGTTATACTCATACTCATACTCATACTCATTTATTTCCCTCAAAACTTTACAGGGTGAGTCAATAAGACTAACAAATATCCAACTAGCAATATTTGAACGCGAACACTATTAATACAACATACACAAAATCGAATAAATTAATAAAATGAAACAAAGCAAATGACTAAAGTGACTAGAACCGGTAATTCATGAATTCTTCCATGGAATAAAAAACGTTTTCCATCAGAAGATACCTCACAAGCCTCCTGAAGCCCGGCATCCGAAGAGATGTTACATGGTCCGGAAGCCTATTGTACATTTTTATGCCATTAAACATATACGTATTTTGTGTCCTTCCAATGCGGTGGCTAGGGGTTATAATTTTGTCTCTCGATCTTGTCAGGTGCTCATGTACGTTCGAATGCTTAGGCAAAGCCTCCTTCTTCCCGTGGACGTAGAGGAGACATTCGAGTATGTAGCAGGAAGGGACGGTAAGTATGCTGTATTTCTTAAATAGTGGTCTGCAACTCGTCATTTGGTCAACTCCAGCCATCAACCGTATCGCCGTCTTCTGTTTTAAAAAGACTTTAACAGCATCCGACGACGCACCCCACAGGACGATACCATAAGTCATTCGTCCGTGGAACTGAGCGTGATAGGTGAGCAGTGCCTCTTTCTCCGATAAGATATTCTTTATTTGCCTTATTGCAAATATAGCGGTGGAAAGCCTCTTACATAACCCAGTCACATGCTCAGTCCAAGTTAAATTTCCACTGATGGACATCCCGAGCAGAGAAATACTTTCCAAATTGTGGTGCTTAGTTGTTATTGTAAGGCTTTGAGTTTTTTCCGGATTCACTTTTAAGTTGTTGTTGTTGAACCATCCAATGGCTCCTTGAATGGACGTTTCAGCCTTTTGGTGGAGTTCTCTTTCATTCCGTGCTCGATTTAATAGGGATGTATCATCAGCAAAAATAGTTAGACTATCTGCGGTAACGTTGTGTACCATATCGTCGATGTAAATTAAAAATAGTATCGGACCAAGTACCGATCCCTGGGGCACACCAGTCGTGATACTTCTTTTTGAAGATTTCTTCCCGTTGAAATCAACCATCTGATATCTGCCATGCAGATACGATCCCAAAAGATCCAATGCTGGGCCCCTGATTCCGATGTGTTCCAACTTGGACAAGAGCTTATTATGGTCGACACAATCGAAAGCCTTCGTTAGATCCACGCAGGTAAGTACAGCCTCCTCGGCCTCATCCAGTGACTGCAGAATGAAATCGAACATCTGCACCAGAGCTGTGGTGGTGGACCTGCCTCTCCGGAAACCATGCTGATGTATGCTAAGCAAAGAGTTTCCTTCCAAGAACGAGACCAATCTTGTTTTTATTAGGGACTCAAAAATCTTTGATATAGATGGTAGGATCGATATAGGTCTATAGTTGTCATATAGTTCTTGGTCTCCTTTTTTATGGACTGGCACAATTCTTGCCAGTTTCAGCACATCGGGAAAGTAACCTTCCTGGAAGCAGGCATTTATTAGATCCGACAGCGGGTCCACCAGAGTGTCGATAATGTCCTTCAGCAGACCCACTGAGAAACCATACACATCTCTCGATGTTTTCCTCCTCATCTCACACACGGCTCTTTTGACCTCCTCGGGTGTAGTCGGAGTAAGAAAGAATGAGCTGGAATTTCTGACTGGTATCCTCTTCAAAACGTCATCGCTCGTGCCGGAGACACTGTTCTGCGCAATCAGTTTTTCAGCAATTGTTGAAAAATAAATGTTGAATTCCTCAACTGACAGCATATTGGCGTTATTGGATCTTTTCCCGCTTTTAAGCTTCGAATTGATGACCTTCCATATTGCGCGATTTTTGTTGCTGGACTCATTGACTATCTGTGCATTTTTTGTTCTTACTGTGTCATCGATTTGTTGCTTTAATTTCTGTTTCAACCTAGTGTACAACATTCTCGTGTTTTCATTTCTTTCAACAGAAAATATTGTATGCGCTGCATCTACTTTTTTTTTCAATTCAATTATCTCCGGACTTTCCCAGTATTTCTTTGGGGACACACTATTGATCCTTATCCTTTTTTCAGGAAAGCAATGGTCGAATACACACGTCAACGCCCCGTGGAAATCCGTATACGATGCTGAAGCCGACTTACTCTTAATAAATGTCCAGTTTATATTCTTCAGTTGTTCTCGGAAGTTATGAGTAGTGTATTCATTTATTATGCGGATGAACTCGTATTTTTCTTTTTCAGGGATTCCTGTCATCTGCAGTTCTAATCTTTGCGCCAGATGATCCGACAAATGATGATTCACGGTTATCGCTCGATAACACGTGATGGGTCATTAAAAACAATGTGTAATCCGAACATCACGAGTAATTCCTCTAGTTTTATTTTGACAGTATTCAATTCGTTGAAGTCGATATTGAAATCCCCTGCGATTACTATATTTTGATGTGGACCATTGAAGACAATATTTAGCGCTACATGTAGTTGTTGTATGAACAAATCGTAATCTCCGCTAGGGGGCCTATAGATACACAGATAATGAGTCTTTGTGGTCTTTTCCAGTATGGCGCATACTTCGACATGCTTTTCAATCGACAGTTCATTTATTTCTGTGACTGCTCCGCAAAGTAAGTCATTCCTCGTCATTATCAAGCTACCACCATGTATGGAGTCCTCGCGACAAAAGGCACTCGCCACGTTGTAGTTTGGGATATTTACGCCCTTTAGTTGATCAGCAGTCATCCAGTGCTCCGTTACACAAGCTACTTTATAGTTTTCCGTGTTCAGAACGAAATCCACTTCGTCAAGTTTATTTCTAAGGCATTGCATGTTGATATTCAATATTGCCTCGAACTTTTGTTTCTGTTGGTTTTCTCGTTTCTTAGTTTGATGATTGGGATTTTTTATCAGTCGATTTTGCGAGAAAAAACTTGAAACGGTTCACAACCACACCAAGAGGCCAGTTTTCCGGCTTATAGAGGTCGCCAACAAGAGACAAGTCAGCACCAACCTTGAATGAAGATCTCTTTGATCCTTCTCGACTCGGCAGTCTCTCGATCACAAAATCGCCCCCAGGAAAACACCCCTGAAGGTGCTTCTGAATCTGCGACTCCGTCACTCCCTCGCCCACGCGTCCCACATGGACCCAGGCACGTCGTGGGGCTCCCGCGAAGGTAGTAGGTTTGACACCTGTCCCAGTCACCTCGCCCCTCCTTCTCACACTTGACTTGCGCCCAGCCTTAACTTTATGTTTATTTTCTTTTCTGAGATTATTTTCTTCCCCAGGTTTTTCTTCATTTGGGCAGATTTCTGTAATTTTTGCTGATTTCTTTGTAACGTATTCACACTTTCTTTCTTTTGGCGTCGGTAATGTAGGATTTTCCGCAATGTTTGGCGCTTCCTCAGATTTGTTTTGATGTAGTGGTCTGTTGTTTGATTCATTACATACCGTGTTCACAGATGGTGTTGTCACCCTCCTATCATCTATTTTCTCTAAAAGGGATGTATATTTTTTCATAATTTCAACCTTATCTTGCAACTCCTCAATAAGTTTTGATTTTTCGTCTATTATTCTGTTTAGATACATCACATCTTTGCCGTCGTCATTCTCACCTAAATGGTTCTTTTGCGATTGTTCAAGTGGATTAATGCTAGACTCCGAATTGTCCCCGTTGTTCAAGGAAAGTTGTCCACCAATAGTTTGTTCGAAACATTGTTCATTAATTTCAGAGAGTCGAGCTTTAAGCTTTAGAATTTCCTGATCCTTTTCCTCGAGTTGTGTCTGTATTGAGGTTATGTCATCACAACAAATGATTTTCCCGTCCTTACTTACATAGATTCCAGAAATTCTCAGCAAGCAACTAGGATGGTAAGTCTTTTCACACTTTGAACAAGTCACAAAATTTTTTACTTCTTTCGTGCATTTATTGCACACTTTTTCTACACTGACTGGTGTACGCGGCGCCATTTTTAATCTTTTGTATCTCGAAAACGTAGAAGAAAATGTAGATTGGCGCAGATGTTCAGTCGTGAGCAGGCCACAAACTCGGCGGCATTTTGGTAAGCTGTTCCGAAATTGTTGATCTTGAAAGATATACTCAAATGAATCAGAAATGAATTACATAGGGTTTTTTTCTAGATGATTCTAGTGATAGGAATTTCGATAGAGATAACTGTGATTCGACAGAAAGTAGAACAAATGTTGTTTTGACAGTTCTGTTGAGTAAGCATTGACAAATTATCATGGAAAGACTAACGCCGCCACACCGTTTACAAATCGTTGAAATTTATTTTCGAAATCAGTATTCGCCAAACTTATAGAGCACTTCGTGAAATTTATGGTTTACATAATCGTCAGATCTTCGTACAGAAGAAACTATCGTTGCTGTAAGTGACAGTGTAAATGAAGATCCAGATTTTTCTGTTCGTCGACGTTCACGACAAGTAGGACTCTTTGCATCCACCACATGGAAAAGTTTGCGTGAAGATCTTAGTCTACACCCATACAAGATCCCACTGGTTCGAGAACTAAAGCCACTTGACAAAAACAAGCACCGTTTGTTTGCTGATTGGTCCCTAGAACAGCTTGAAGTTGATCCACTTTTTTATCGAAACATTGAATTTAGTGTTGAAGATCATTTTTAGTTGAACGGTTACGTAAACAAGCAAAATTCACGTATACAAGGTGAGTCTTTGACTTGTACAGATATTTAAACTGTAGATTCCTCTCATCGAACGAAACACTTTTTTCCAATACCATTTTTCAAAATTCGGTTTGGTTTCGAAGATACAGGGTGTCGAAAATCCATCAAATTAACACTTTTCTGTTTATATCTTCGGAACCGTTATTTCGAATGAACTAAATTTTGGTTGAGTTTTTACTCCATTCATGAGGCATATTCCTCAATCAAAACCTATTCAATATCTCTACTAGTATAAAAGTTACAGGGTAGTCGACTCATCAATACACGCTAAAACACCATAAAACCACTTTATAAAGATAAACGGTTCATATTTTCGCAAGAATCAATCATTTAAGAAACTAAAAGTATTCTTTTTTTTTCAATAAAACGCGTCGCTTTCGAGTTATTTCCAATTTTACCCGGAGAAATTTGACGAAAAAATCATTAATTTCAAGAATAATCTTAATGCGTCTCTGAATTAAATATCATCGAATATTATTCCTTCTCTGGTCTTTAAACGAGCTAACAATGTTGTCACAATATTTATCGTCTTTGTCGAGATATTTTAAGGATGAAATCCCACAAACGTGGGAGATAAAATTGAACACCAAGGAGGATTTAACACGCACAGTTTCTATTGAAAATTCATAGTTACCGGTCCATATTGAAGTTAAATGTCGATAAAATACAAAATTCGGATAGGAATGATGAATCTCGATACAAACTACTTGTTAAATTGATACCTTTTAATCTGTGTCGATGTTTCTATCTTATCAATATCCTCACCCACGGTTACGATTATGTTAATTCACTTCACATAATAATCACATCAGAACAATAATTCACTGAATGTATTCAGAACTTCACATGATGTTTACAGTATGTTCAGAGACTCTGGTTTGTTATTGTTTATAGTTGGCCTCCAGTTAACCAATCTTTCGGTTTTCGCTCTACGCATGCGTGGTAAAATTTGGGGGCAAAGTCGATTTATGATGGAAACGGGAGAATTCATAGATATTTATACCACGGTACACAAGTGTATCGTGATTTAAATACCACGGATAGTCAAAGTGTTTGAGTATCCCTGGATTTATACTATGTTTCGTAACAAATCCTTAACCTCAATGAAAATATCAACAAGCTGACAACATCTTTTTGAAATTTCTGTGCCAAAATTCACAGAATCTATACAAAATAGATTAGGTTAGGTTGTTTAATAATAAATTCTGATGATCTGAATGAAAAGTCCTTCTTCATGATATTGTTTGGGAATTTCGAGGAAGCTTTGAAGCCCACATAACTGTACTAACTCGAAAAAGTGTTCCAAAATTGGTCTGGTCGAATGCGGCTCCTAAGAGCTAGTCGTGGTGGATATATGCCGGAAATTAATTTAGAAACATAAATGTCACAAAATTATCTTTCAAATAAAAAAAGGCTTCAATCTTAGTTCAAATGTGTTTCATTTCAATTTAAAGTTTCACCACTTAAAAAAAAACACCCGACATTATAGGTGATGATTTCCAGATCCGGTTTTTTTTTACTGCACTGTCATTAAAAATGAAACCTCCATAGAGTACATTTTTATTAGATGAAGCTTAGTCATATATCCCCACTAGATTGTAAATTCAACTGGAAACAACACATCGACAAAATTCATTTCACACAGCAGCCATATGTGCATATAAAAGGCTTTTTTGGAAAGATCTGGGGGCTATTATAACTAGACATGGCACTCTGGTCCTACATGGCAATCCTATGCCCATTGCTACGTATGCGTGGACAACATCAGAAGAAATCACCAAACGCAGCGCTAGAGATTATACTTAATCTGCCTCCCTTACATCTAACATGTAGAAAATGCTGCCTTCGATGAGATTCTGCCAGCGTCTTGCTTGCTTCTGCAAGCGTTTTTCAGGTAGAAGTCATCATCATTAGCTTATGCTGTACACTGGTGGGTTAAAAATTATTCACATTTTTATATTTCTTGTTCGATACATTTTGTATTCTTGTGAATAATAAATATTATTATACTATTATTATGAGCCGCTCCCATATTTTGCTAACCTTTTTGATCCTATGCAACCTGCATCCAATTTCCAGCGAGGCATCCTAGCCACATGGCCTGCCCATTTCGATTTCAGGCGAAGAATTTTCTCAACCGCATCCTGTACTCTTGTTAAGCGTCTTGTTTTATTTTGAACTCTGTCCCGAAGTGTTATTCCTAGCATTGACCTCTTCATTTTGCGTTGCATGATTTGAATTGTCTTAATACAGTTCTTGGTCAGTGTAAGTGTCTCTGAGACGAATGTCAACACAGGGAGAATGCATTGGACAAATAACCGAATTTTTAGACTTGATCGGAACACTGTTCCCAATTTTCCAAACGTTGACCATGTTAGACCAATTATGAGTTCATGTGTTTGATTGTCTCTCAATACGGATCTCATGTCCCAAATACTTGTATGTGCCAACTTCTTCTTTGTTATTGTTGATAGTTTTGATGGAATACAGGTGGAAATAATAGATAGATATGCGGCCGTCTAAGAGTGTTTCTAAACAAACCTGATAGGTTCGCTCAAAAATTGCCACAGACAGTCAATTAGCACTAAGAGCTCTGGAATCTAACTCTCAGTGTGCAGTTCCCACAATGTCATAAAGCAACTGACCAGAGGAAAAAGAGTGACTCCCTTATGGGTGCCAGGGCACTGTGGCATTGGGGGAAATGAGAGAATTCCGCATTCACATCATTTGGAACTGTCCAATAAATATAAGAACCCCGTGTCGATCATATTCCATTCGAAACCTCAAAAGAAAACGTAGGTATAGATAATTGACATCCTCTCGACCTTCGGCATAAAACTTTCGGGGTACCGATTACGTCGGCGGAATTTGTAGTCAACTGGCTTTATCATTTCTGTCCCATCTGAAAGCGTCAATTCAATGAACTCTTGACAGGCAAATCCTTCGACATGAAGCCAAGAGCCGAGTCGGAACCGAAGAAAGTTGGCGCATTTTTAGGGGGGAAATTTTAAAGTTGCCGGGTTCACCGAAGGCAAAAACATCAATTATGTACGAACTTTTCCGTGGGAGATAAATTTATTTTGCTCATGTTCTCGAAAGTTCCGGGTCCGGCTTTCGGTAAGGCTGAACTTCGAGATGTTTTTCTTTCAGCGAATTTCGGTACATTAGAAAAACATCTGACGTGAACCAGAACCGAAATTTATTCATTCGAAAATGTAACGTGTCGGGGGATGGTATTAATATTTGGAGCTGTTTAACACGGATCAACACCTGAATTCATGGAAATTAATGGCAATGTGTTGAAGGCACCACTAGCAATTCACAGAATTAATTCCTTTGTGTTTTTTTATGTAACTGTTCATACAATCAGTGGCCCTATAGATGTTGCACTATTTTTATAGCTGCAGCACCACCACGCGTACCGGCGTGGTGGTGAACTGAATCTGGTTGACTGTTTACTCTTTTCATATTGTATATTCCTCGATCAAAACATAAATATTTCTCCTGCTACAGAAGTTACAGTGTAGCCGACTCATAAATCCGCGCAAAAATACCATGAAACCACTTGATAGACGGTTCATATTTTCTAAAGGATCAATCATTTTAGAAAATTAAAGAATTCCTATGTTTTTCAACAAGACGTGACTTTTCGAGTTATTCCTAATTGTATACGATAAAATTTGAGGAAAAAATCATGAATTTCAAGAATAATCTGGATGATTCCGTGGATTTTAAATATCATCGAATCGCACTACAAGCTAATAATGTTGTCAGAACGTTTACCAACCTTGTCGAGACTAAAATTCAAATAATGGAAAAACGTTGGATGCAGAGATATGTAATAATAAAAATGTAATGAAATTGAACATCAAGGAGCATGAAATGATAAATGCAACACCCAAAGTTTCTATTAAAAAATCATTTTCACCAGTCCATAAAAAAATAAATGCCCATGAAATACAGAATTCAGATACATGTATTGAGGATGAATGTCGATAAAAATCAAGTATTAAATTGAAATTAATTGAAAACAAGAATTATAGTCAGCACTTAATTATCTGTGGCGATGTTTCTATCGAAACAATATTCTCTTGGAATTATAAAAACTCGACACTACACGGATGAAATTATATTAATCATAAATTGACTAAATACCCATTCTTTATGATATATGTTTGGGATGTCGAGGAAAATATGAACAAGTCATTAGTGTTTTCAAACTTATCTCCAGGAACATATTTTGCTACGAAAATATGGCTTTTTTTGCGGATATAATCTGACAAAACTAAGAATTCTTGTTAAAAATTATCGTGTTTTTAACATTCTCATTCAAATGAGGTTAGTACTTGTGTATTCCCAAAATGTATTAACTCAATTTCAATCGAGAAATATGAACTTGGAGGTGTTTGCAGATAATCATATGAGACACGCATTTGGCCCAATTTATTTTTCAAATGGCTATATCTTTTTAACAGAACCGAATCTGGAAAAATGAATGATGAAGAAAATGTTTCTTTTGGCCCCAAGAATCTACGGTATACCCCAAACAACACACAAACATCTTTTGAACATTTTATAGACGACATGAAATAGATTATTAGATGATCTATAAAACATCAAAATGTATTGAATTTCTAACCTAGATTCGACGTAAAAATGTCCGCGAGATTTACGTTGAAAAATATCACTTTTTTAGACGTCTATTTTACGTAAAAAGAAGTATTTCTATAACAAGTGAAATTTCTGTCTTTTTTTAGTTTATCCTAACTTAGTATCACGTTTGACATGTAATAGACGTTTGACGATTTATGTTATTGTTATGACTCGCTTATGTCTATATTTCATTAGATTTTTGCCGTTTTTTTTCGATCAACAATCTGATAATATATGGATGATCCAAAAAACATCCACACTCATGACCTCTAAAATATATAACATCATAGACCTTTTTTGGAGCATTGTCGTCATGATCGAAATTGGACGTCTATTAGACGGAATATTATTTTTGAAGATAGTTGGTGATATTGTACACGTTCATTAGATGACATAAGATGAACGTTTGTTCAATGTCCCTAAAGAGTCTTTGTATTGTATAGTTTTTGACATCTAATTATTGTCAATTCCAAAACAATATTGATGATGTTGAAAAACGTCATATTAATGACCTGTTACTGATTTATTCCATCAGATTTTTCGAAGAAGGGTTATATGGTCTAAAAATTCAAAGAAAATTGACATTTGATAGTTTCAAGATCATGGTTATCCTAAGGAGATTTGGTGAGAGACTTCAAAAGTATGCAGATATAAATTTAAATTATTATTTTGAAATATTATTGCATCCATTAGATCAGATTGTGAGTATGAAGAATACATACAAATTTATTTTATCAATGAAAACTGTTTTATGTTTTTTGTTTCTCGTTTCATGTTTCTGTGGTGTGCGGCCCGGCTAATCAGATATAATATATTATTATCTACACAGTTGAAATCTCTCATAGCAGTAAGGAAAGCAAAAACAACTTCCGATATGAAAAAATAAAAAGGTATATTCATAATAATAAAAAAATCAATGAACATAATTCAAATGTATCAAAAATATAAATTATGTCAATGACCATGTATTCGAGACAATTTGTTTAAATAAAAATATATATAACTGTGTCGTAGGCACTGGCACTTTGTGAGGATTTGCTCTTCGTTGTTTCATATTCGTATCGTTGGTTTGCAAGGCGTAACCAGTCTTGAATTGCCCTTTTTATGGTCGTGTCGTTGAGATCTGACGTGTTTCACTCTCGAACAGATTATAAACAGCATCTGGAACCAACACACAAATCAAAATGAGTGATTTTTTTTTATTTTATTGAAATTAAGTACAACATTTAAAAACAATCACGACAAATGCTATATCTTAGAACAAAAGAATAGCAAAGTTTTGCAGAAAATTATTTTAGTGTTTTTTCAAACGATATACTTTTATATTGCTTTCAGTTTTTTCTAAGAAATCGAAAGAATTGAAAGTTTATGAATACAGAGTGTATTTTTTTTTTGAGATTTCTACCTATTCGTAATAATATGACCTCCCAATACAACATCAGAAAAATGATAAATGATATTCTGAATTCAAGATCATCAAGAAATGTCAACAAGTAACTGTGAATAATCTGATAATTCCAAAATCGATAAAATTGCAATATTGTTTATTAAATCTATCCTTCATATAAATGCTACATTTTTTGACATTGTATATTATATTGAGTACTTATATTGAATAAATATCCTATTTTGAAACGATATATGAAAAAGGGCAACATTCTACACAGAAATGGAAAACGCTTATACCTACTGCTATAATTGGGGTTCTAATGGTTCAATTCATACGAAAGTTTTTAATTCGAACATCGAGTTACAAATTACATTTGAAGTCTAAGATGATCTGAAAAACATCTAAACATTTCCTCGAAGATTTCTAACTCTGGAAATTCAATTAATCAATAATTCTTCAAATCCTGATAGAATCTATTTTGTGCTCGACTTTTTGAAGTGTAATGGTAATAGTTTTCAGCAAGTTTTTCAAGTCGAGTGGTTGAGTATTATTCATTACTCAACCAATATCTCAAAGAGGTCTATCAATAGATTTCTTAGATAATATTCTTACCAAGTTATTTATTCAGAAAAATATTACTACTATGATAGGAACTGTTATAATTTCAGCCCTACGAAATCTCCAACGCAAATTATGAAATTCTATAATTTGAAATTTCAGATGATTGAAATATTTATTTATCCTTAACTATTTGAAAAAGATTTCAAAACCGATCATCGTGTGAACTATAAACATATTTTCAGAAAGAGTGGATTCCAGGTATTATATTCCTGGGATAATATCTAAATAAACAGAGTATTCAAAATAGTGATAACAGACATAACAGTTCAATGGAACGGTTATTCAAAAGATATCATTCAATAGACTCCTTCAGATGATCATTCTATGAAAGGTTTCAAATTTCTTATCACAATATACCTACCTAATTCATAATAATTAATCAACATATTCTCCAGTAGGACACATGTTATAGGTATAATTTACAGGGAGTAGTACCAAATCAAAAGTTATTCACTAGTGAACGGTTATCTGAAAGATATCATTCAATCGACTTTTCTAGATCATCTCCAATTTTATAATAATAAGCATATCTCAGTGTCAAGACATTATTCGGAGGAACACATTTTAGGTACTACACCGGGAATAGTAGGTTCCTATATAATTCAACATTACATATTATTCACTTTTGAACGGTTATCTAAAAAACATCATTCAATAGATCTTAATAGATGATCCATTTATGGAAGATAATTTCATTTAAGATCTACCATAATACCTAGATTTTGCTTGTATCCAAAAATGCAGGCTAGTTTTCGAAAATTATAAATAAATCTCATTTTTATAATAGTGAGCCCAGTCCTGAACCAGCTTCATTTCAAGAGCTAAATGATGATGAAATTATACTTACTAGAAATAGGTCCAATACGCAACATTTGCACTCACCTTCTTCAATTGTGACAGCACTAATCACTAAATACTATATTCACTAAGCTAAGGTGAAAGCGAAAACAATCACTATTCGACTTGACCTTTTGACGAAGCAGTGTTCTAACGAAATGATCAAGTTCAAATGTCTTCCTACCTATAACCCTCTATCCGCTATCCCTGTATGAACTTTAACATCGGCGGTTCGTTACCACGTGATCGAGCCCGATATAGATGTTCGCAACTCGCTCTCTTTTCTCATCGTGATTATATTTATATTTTAACAGAATATGGAAACACGCTCACATTTGAAAAGGTGCTATTCAAGTTATCGATTTCGTTTTTTTAAATTTGACTTAGATAAATTGTCTGAAGTATTTCCGATCGTACCGAAATATTAGAATTTATATTTATATTTTATTTCCAGAGCACAATATGCGTCATCTGACAAGATTGCCAGATTCAGAGTATTATCTCTTGATAATTAAAAATGCGATTCTGATGTATTATGAAGGTATCGAATCAAGCAGAAAAAATGGTCTTTCTAATAATACTTTGTTTCCAATGCATTTACATCTGAAGAAAAAGATTAACATTCCGAAAATATTGAAGGCTGAAGAAACTGGGAAATTTTAGACTTTTTTTGGGGGGGTCAATTTTTTTCCTGATGTTGGAATGAAAATTCAACGATGACATTTTCACTCATTTAGGACGAAACTGAAATAATAAAAAAAATCACATAATATATTATGTTAACAAGTGACACATATTTGTACTAAAATTGATATTTACAATAGAAATGTGAAAAAATATACCTAGTGCGCCATTTGAAAAAAACATAATAAATGCTGAATGCTGGAAATGATAACCTCCAGCCAAAATATGTGTAGGTAGTTTACGTGTCAAGCATATCTGAAAAACGTCAAAAATTGCTCATTTCTCTATTGCATCAAATGGATATTCTATAAACATTTTGAAAACGTATGGTCGAAATGCAATATTTCCATCAACATCTTAAAAACATTTATAATCATTGGTTGAGAGACTTTATATAAATATAACTTCTTAAAGATGTTAATCAATTCACAATTCTTTGACCTTTGAAGTTAGATATTTTATATATGTATTCTAGATGACTAAATTATGTCGAATAATGATGTCTAAAATCGATGTGGCATGGCATATCTATTACACGTCAAAAAGTTATTCTTTTTTCGATAGTATCAATTAGAAATCTTATAAACGTTTGAAAAACGTGTGGTCGAATTGAACTACAATTTTCGACATATTTGAGACATACAAAACCGTACGTTTAAAGACAATATATACAGTATATATCTAAAAAATGTCAATCAATCTAGTGTTTTATGACCATATGAGTTAGATGTTTTATCGATGTATTTTAGATGACAAAAAAGAGCCAAATGTTGATGTCTAATATACGTAAAACAAAAGATGTCCATTAAACGTTAAATAAAATACCCCCTCCACGATTTTGAAAATTTGATATTTAATACACGGCTTTTAAACGTGTAATCAAAAAGCTATACATTTTTGGATGTCTCCAGGATATAAAAATTTTTTCAGGTCTTAGATAATGCATCTAAAGGATGTCTTCTAGACATCATGTATAGAAAACATCTTATTTAGATAATCTAATTTCAATCAGAATTCAGAGCAAGATGGCTTTAGATCACTTTTGATATCGATTAGATGTCATTTAGATGTGTGTGTGTTGTTTGGGACCTTTACATTTCGATAATTTTTTTGAGTTGGAAATGACTTCTGTCTTAGCAAACTAAATGTTGTGTTCATTCATCGAAGCATTTTTCAGGAATGCAGCAATCTCTGTTTTATACAATCGACAATATCGGGTCTGTTAACAGCGTTTCAGTACAATTACAATTTCCTGGCACTTTTAGATCATACGAGGATATATTGAAAATTTCTTAGCCTACTATAGAACCAAACAAAATTTCAATGTCAAAATATTTTATCACTCAACATATTCTCCTCTTAATTGAATACATTTATTACAGCGAACCTGCAACGTCTCTAGACCTTTCAAAAAAAAATGTTTCTTCTTGCTCTGTAAACCAGTCCCCCACAGCTTTTATTACCTTCTCGTTGGAAGAAAATTCACGACTTTTAAAACTTGTTTTCAGTTGAGGAAAGACAAGATTGTCGGACGAAGCCAAATCTGGTGAATAAGGGGGGTGTTCTAATATTTCTAACCCTAAGTCACGAATTGTTTGCATGGCACCATGAGATTTGTGTACTGGAGCGTTGTCCTGTAAAAACAAAACACCTTCGGATAGCTTTCCGCCTTTTTTCTCTTCCATTTTTCCGTAGAGTGGTCAAAACTGTCGAATAGTAATCTCCAGTTATTGTTCTACCCTTATTAAAAAAATCAATCATGATAACTCCATGGCAATCCTAAAAAAACTGAGGCAAGAACTTTTCCAGCAGATTTTCGGACACGAAACTCCTTAGGTCTTGGAGAACTCGTAGAGTGTCGCCATTCCATCGATTGTTGCTTTGGTTCCGGATCGTAGAAATGTACCCAAGTCTCATCCACAGTAACAATTCGGTTTAAGAAGTCTACATCGTTTTCAAATCGATCACAGATCCAACGCCATGCTTCTACCCTTGCATCGCTTTTGGTCAACATTCAAACATTTGCGGATCCATTATGCAGACATTTTTCTCATATCCAAATTGACGTGAATTATATGATGAACGCGTTCGTATGAAATCTTCAGTGCTTCAGATATCCGTTTCAGCCCATTTCGACGATCTGATAAAATCATGTCATGAACTGAATCCATATTTTCGGGGACTGAAAAGAAACTGGCCTTCCCGATCGGTCATCATCTTCAATGGAAAATTCACCTCTTTTGAAGCTTGCAGTCCAATTTTTCACGGTTGCATTGATCACCAAGGGTATTAAGCGTATCTTCGTAAACCTGCTTACCTCTTAACCCTTTTAAATACAGGCACTTGATGATG
Source organism: Adalia decempunctata (assembly GCA_951802165.1). Taxonomy (NCBI): domain Eukaryota; kingdom Metazoa; phylum Arthropoda; class Insecta; order Coleoptera; family Coccinellidae; genus Adalia; species Adalia decempunctata. The sequence goes on along the minus strand of OX637696.1, from coordinate 20,651,521 downwards.
GCTCGATACTCGATACAATTTTTCGATTTTTACAATTTCCGTGGACATCTTTTTTTTTATTTATTGCGTAACTCTCGTTTACTTTTTTTACGTCGAACTCCACACTGACACTACTAATAAGTTATGTTCGTTGATATGGTAGCGCAATATTTTGTTTATGCATGGAACTGGTCTAGGCTAACTAGATGTCAATAGATCCTCGTAGCTTGTATTAGAGATTGGGAAAAGACACGAACTTGATTGGGAAATCTAATCCTTCATTCCCATCCCTCAGTTTTTCATCTTCTACGTCCAAGAGGCAAAAACACCTTGCTAACTACACGGTTCATACACATCTCCCAACTTTCTGTCGCTACAAGAAAACAAGATTCTCATTTCGGGAATGATTTTATCCCCGTCTAAATAGGAAAACTTCGGCCGAATCTTTCGACGAGAAAACGTCGAATTATCTGATCCGGCGATCTGGGTAGTTCGAAAAACTTTCCCGATGTCGGATATCAGGTCGCATGTTTGGTACGTATCCGAGAGACAGCTTGTGATTTTTCGTCGACGTATCGCGAAAAAACTTCCCAAATTGCATTTGTCTTAGCGCTCATCTCCGGCTACGTCCGAATCGGAGGCTGATGAAGTAGAAAAGCCGGACTTTCGGGGATAAACGTGATCGACTGAAAGGGCCTGATTTTTCCGAGCATCCCGAGGATTTGGCGGACTTCGAAGTCTTATTGAAATCCCATTTTGGGCCTTTGGACCTTCGTCCCTATCCCGAAGCCGGTAATGATTATGCTGCGAAACGAATTGATTCCTGAATCGACGTTAAGTGCCAGCTCCTGGCGATTTTATACAGGATGATCCTAACTTGGAGGTACAAAAGAAAAGACGAAACTCCTGGAATAATTCTGAGAAAGAAAACATGATCTGTCGACCGAAAACGTTTCGTTTTCGAGAAACAGGGTATAAGGGGGTATAAGAATGAAACTATCAGTAATGGCCTGCCAAATCCCCAGACCTGAATAGTGTAGATTTATTTTTATACTAACTGGATTGTTATGACTACTTCACTCATTTCAAAAAATTGACTAATCACAGTCCAAAGACAGCTCGTATTATCGCGATAATACCATGATTATCTAATCTTCTTTGGAGCATATCCCATGCATGTTCTATGCAATTCAAATCTGGTGAGTGCGGAGGTATTGGTAAATGTGGAATACCAAGCTACTGGCGCGCATTCTCAACTATGGCTGCACGGTGCGTTCTAGCATTATCGTCTAGAAATTGAAAAGTTTCACCAATAGCAGCGTGAAAATTTGGCACAACATTGTCAATGACATGCTCCCTATAGTGTAAGGCGGTCATATTCCCAGGACAAATGTGTAGATCTGTGCGCCCGTTGAAACATATCCCGGTCCATACCATAACACTACCCCCTCGGAATGGATGGACTTCTTGGACATAGCGACGATTAGGGGGTATGCGTGGGATTGACCATAGCCTTATTCTTCGAGAATCTGAAATCGTCCATATCTGGATTCATCAGTGAAAAGGACACTACGCCATTGATCGTTCCAATTGATATGTTGCCTTGCCCATTCCAGTCTTTGACGCTGATGGCCACGTGTTAATGGAACTCCTCTTAATGAACGTCTAGAACCTAGATTCTCCTCTCTCAAACGTCGTCTGATGGTTTCGATGGAAACCATATGCATTTTGAAGAGTATTCCGTAGCATTCTACACGTAGATGTAGGGTTTCTTCTCGCCGAAACGGTGATGAAACGATCCTAAGCAGGTGTTGTTTTTCGTCGCCCACCAAACCTTTCCAACACGGAACCTGTCTCCCTGAACCTATTCCAAAGTCGAGATATCACATTTTGGCTGACTTGGAGCCTTTTCGCTACAACAACCTGAGTTAGGCCACCCTGTAGCATTCCGATAGCCCTGTTAGCCTCAGCGTTTGTTAATTTACGTCATGGCATTTTCAGAAAACTCGTTTCAAATCGAAGCTGTCGATAAACTGACTTCATTTCAAAATAAGAACATTCATGAAGCACATGCAGAAAACCAAACTTCAGAAAAAAGGCGACCAGATTGACGAAATGTCTCATACTGATTTTTATTGGATCGATTCAAGTTGTTATTGAGTTTTACATGATTTCACAGTGATTTTCTCGAAGATTACATACTTTTGAAAACGATTGAATACGATATCCCTAACTCTTGTGGAGCAGTAGGTATATATTATCGTAAAACATTTGATATACATAAGACCAAAATTGAAAAACATGCACCAGCCCAAGACTCACAAATTTTTTCGAGGTATGATTATTTTTTATTGCCTGAGCTTCTCAATAAAACTTCCCATTAAAATCATCCAGCAATATACGAAAGAACTCCCATTGTTTTTTCCGTTACAATTCGGCTTCTAGAAAACCACTCAAAAAAGCGTATCTACGCAATAAATCAGATAAGCACAGGACGAGGGAAAATTTCGAGAAAAAATTGTTTAATTTATTGCGTGCTGCTTCTGTTATTGTTACGATTTGGAGCATTTCCACAATATAAACGAATTTATGGTGCCATTTCCAGGACCTGAATCTCTTCATCCTCCTGCTCCCTTCTGAATGTGTGGATAAGGTTCCCTTTTTTCGTGTGTTTCGGAGATAAAGGAAGCACTCGAGATGGTTGCAGTAATATTTATTCCTAATGGCGCTATCACGTGGAAATTACGTGAATAAGCCGTGGAAACGGTTGTCCTAATTGAGAGCCCTTAGTTAATGTTGGTTTCTCTAAATCGTATAGTTGGTCCCAGCAACGATATGGATTAAGCATTAAACAAATTGGGAATGCTCTCATGGATCTACGAAATGGCGCGCCCAAATGAGCCAAAACCGAAAAAACATGTCAAAAGTTTGAAAGATATTGCGGTTCAAAGATGGCGGAAAAATGAAATTTGAAGAACAACTTACGCAACGACTTGGATAGAATTAAGTTCAGAAAGCGTGATTTGGTAAGAAACTATTTCATCTCCTGTACCAGGATTGGCAAAAAACATGTTTTATTTGATTTGAATCATGTTTTTTTTAACATTCAAAAAACATGATTTAAAACATGTTTAAAACAAAAGTTTTGGCAGCATTGCTATGAAAAAACTCTTCCTAAACAATTATAATTGATTGTATTAGAATTAATAATATTTTTTTTCTACAAGCGTGCACTTTCATTCTCTTTCCCGCACGTATTTCAATTCGTAAAGAGTCACATTGCCAAACAGTGTGGGAAAAACCCCTGCTATTCCATTACCGCACGCAAATGCGTGTGGTAATGGATTAGCAAGGGCTTTTCTCGCACGCTTTTTCTAAAGAATAAACTGAATAATGATATACCTTCTGTATAAAAAGTACCCGGAATTGTAAAAAAAACACATAAATTTAAATTTAATCATCAATATTTATTTTGTCTCCTTCAAAATAGTCCCCATTGCTTACAATACAACTATGATATCGGCGAACCCACTTTTCCATGCACCGCTCATACGCCGCCAAAGGTATGGCCTCAAGTTCTCGTTGCGAATTTGTTTTGATGGCTTCAATGGACTCAAAACGCGTTCCACGTAGGGGCAATTTGAGTCTTGGGAATAGAAAAAAGTCGCACGGAGCTAAGTCAGGTGAATACGGCGGTTGTTCGATGGTATTTATTGGGTTTTTGGTCTTGTATTCCTTAATAATTATGGCTCGGTGCGACGGCGCGTTATCATCATGCAAAATCCACGAATTGTCTTTCCATAAATCTGGCCGTTTACGACGAACATTCTCACGCAAACGCCTCAATACACCCAAGTAATACTCCTTATTCACTGTCTGTCCTTCAGGAAGAAATTCTGAGTGCACAACACCACGATAATCGAAGAAAACAGTGAGCAAAACTTTAATTTTCGATCGACTTTGACGTGGTTTTTTCGGACCGTCTTTGAATGATTTGTACCAATCGTATGCTTGTGTTTTTGACATACAATTATCGCACCAAAGGCTTTTTTTAACATTTTCAATGAATCGGCACAAGAAAATTCGTTTGCAAGACAAAATTTGAGGCAAACTCTTTGATCAACTATTTTTTCCATTGTAAAATTCGCAGAGAACTTTTGAGGTCGACTGATACTGACAGCTGTTGTAAACACACTAGTTGACAGATCGCGCTCAAATTTGGCTTGGTAATAAAGGAAGGTCCTACCAACTTTAAGAAAAAAAAAATTACCGATTCCTTTTTGGCGGTTCATTTAAATAACATTTTCCGGGTACTTTTTATACAGAGAGTATCTCTATGCCACCGACGACGTTACTATGGAAACGGCATGTGAGTAAGAATTAATACATTGTCATTATATTATGAAATTGTGTTTAAATATAAATAATATCAACTCGAATTCAATCAGTACGCTCCGGTAAAATGGATACTTCGGGATCTGATGATGGCCTGCCCGAAGAAATATTAGCAGCTTCTTATGAAGCGAGTTTAAATTTGTTACCGGCCAAGTCGAAGATAAAATATGAGAAGCAATATTCAGAATTCATTGATTGGTGTAATTCCAAAAAGGTTCAACCGAGGAAGGAGGAAGTGTTTTCGGCGTATTTTTTGGAAATGTCCAAAATTTGGAGACCAAACACATTATGGTCCCGATATTCAATGATAAAGAGTGTTTGTAAACTGAAACAGGATTTGGATATTCGAAAATTCCATAAATTAACTGCCTTCATTAAACGACAGAATATAGGATTTCGTCCAAAAAAGGCCAAAACTTTTAATGAAGAGGAAATAATCAAATTCATGAGTGAGGCATCTGATGAAATTTACTTGATGATGAAGTTGGTAACAATTTTTGGATTAGCTGGTGCCTGCAGACGAGAGGAACTTACAAAACTCACCATCGACGATATAGATGATAAAGGAGACTTGATCATCGTCAATATTAAGGACTCCAAAAATCATTCACCAAGATCGTTTGTTATATCCCAAGACACCAATAATGGATATTTTCTGAACATATACAGAAAATATATGAATTTACGTCCAAAGGAAATACCTCATCGCCGAATTTTCATAAAGTATAATCGGGGAAAATGTAAGATTCAACCTGTCGGAATCAATACAATAGGAAAAATACCGTCCGAAATTGCAGCTTACTTACGCCTACAAAATCCGGAATTATACACAGGACACAGTTTTAGGCGCTCCTCGGCTACTTTCCTAGCCAATTGTGGAGAAGGTATCACAAATATTAAACGTTTAGGAGGATGGAAGTCAACTGCTGTTGCTGAGGGATACTTGGAAGAATCTATTAACCAGAAAAAAAAAGTCCAATAAAATTCTTAATTTGAATGGTTCTTCCTCTTCAAACTGTAATACAGAATCATTACCTTCCAAAGAGCCTTCGAACAATATGATGGCAAATATTCAACGTTTTGCTTCTTCCTCTTCAAACTGTAATACAGAATCATTATCTTCAAAGGAGCAGCTGACTTCGACCAATATGATGGCTTCTGCTATAAATTTGCATAACGCGACCAACTGCACGTTTACAATAAATATAACTAATAACTGAATATTTCTAATGAATATATTGATAATAATGGGAAGAAACAGAATGTACATAGATTCCTTATCAAAATTTTCAATTAATAAAGAATTTATGAATATTATTACAGTTTAAATTTATTTCATAGGCTTGTAGTCTCTATGGACCGAAGGTCAACGATGAGAGTACAATGGTAACGACTTGTCAGAGACTTTTGTCATTCATGTGTATTTAGAATGATCAATTCACATTTGATCTGTGTGTTGAAATCGATCTCGTATAAGCGCTTGTAGAAAAAATATTGTTCCTAACTCGTGCGGAAAGTGTTTTTCACGCACTCAACTGCTTACCCGAACTCCGCTTCGCGTCGTTCGGGTAACGGCAGTTTCGTGCGGGAAAATATCACTTTCCGCACTTGTTAGGAAAATAACTATTATTACGTGACAATAGATGTGATGAGAAACAATAAAGTGCAATTGAATTGAATATATTTTTCCTTTGCATTTTATTTCACGTCGAGGTGAATTTCAAAGAACAAATGGCAAAAAAATAGGTTCTCCTGTCTAAGATGTGAAAAAAAATTTAAAACTACTAATTTCAAAATTAAGACACAATTTTAGATTAATTTACACCAAAAAAAAACAACATTTCGACAACTGGGCCAATATTTATTAATACTAATAATTTTTTGTCAACTGCAGTTCGTTCATTAAGACAAATTTCATCAAGAAGATATTTCTAGGTAGCGCTACCTTGCAATGAATCGCCAATAAAAATTACTCTCCCTATTCCTGAACGAAGTTGATAATTCTTATTCCTTCTCTACGACATTACAATTCACTCTAAAGAGTATAAAGAAACGAATTTGCAAAATATGTTTTAAACACAACCAGAGGCTTGTGTTTTAAACATGTTTTAAAACACTGTTTTAAAATAAATGTTTTAAAACATGCCAACTGTGTTCTGCACACAACGAAACTAACCTAATTTTCGAGGTACAGCATTTCAAATGAAAATAGTAGCTACTGAGTAAAATTACCTGTCTGAACTCTCTCCATAGTTGTGGAGTGAAGTCTTACCTGAAATAAAAATAAGTGTAAGTACTCATCAGCAATTTATATGTAACTTCACTGATATTTAAAGATATTTGAGCCTTCAAAAAACAAATTTTCTTCATTCGGTATATTACATGATACATTCGACGTCAAAAAAGTAAACCAGAGTTACGCAATAAATTAAAAAAACAAAGATGTCCACCGAAATTGTAAAAATCGAAAAATTGGAGTATCGAGGCAGCATCAAGTACCTGTATTTAAAAGGGTCAATAGGTAAGCAGATTTACGAAGATATGCGTAATACCCTTGGTGATCAATGTCCTTCGTATGCGACCGTGAAAAATTGGACTGCAAGCTTCAAAAGAGGTAAATTTTCCATTGAAGATGATGACCGATCGGGAAGGCCAGTTTCAGTGTCAGACCCCGAAAATATCGGCGCAGTTCATGACATGATTTTATCAGACCGTCGAATTGGGCTAAAACGGATATTTGAAGCACTGAAGATTTCATACGAACGCGTTCATCATAATATAGTTCACGTCAATTTGGACATGAGAAAAATTTCTGCAAAATGGATCCCCAAATGTTTGAATGTTGACTAAAAGCGTGCAAGGGTAGAAGCATCGCGTTCGATCTGTGCTCGATTTGAAAACGATGTAGACTTCTTAAACCGACTTATTACTATGAGACTTAGGTACATTTCTACGATCCAGAAACAAAGCAACAATCGATGAAATGGCGACAGTCTGGTTCTCCAAGACCTAAGTTTCGTGTCCAAAATCAGCTGGAAAAGTTCTTGCCCCAGTTTTTTTGGATTGCCATGGAGTAATCATGATTGAGTTTTTGGATGTGGGTAGAACAATAACTGGAGATCACTATTCGACATTACTGACCAATCTACAGGAGAAAATTGAAGAGAAAAGACGCGGAAAGCTATCCAAAGGTATTTTGTTTTCACAGGACAACGCCCCAGTACACAAATCTCATGTTGCCATGCAAAAAATGTGATTTAGGGTTAGAATTACTAGAACACCCCCCTTATTCACCAGATTTGGCTCCGTCCGACTATCATATCTCTTTCCTAAACTGAAAAAAGTTTGAAAGGTCGTAAATTTTCTTCCAACGAGGAGGTATTAAATATGTGGAGGACTGGTTTGCAGAGCAAGAAGAAACATTTTTTTAAAAGGTCTAGAGACATTGCAGGTTCGCTGTAATAAATTTATTCAATTAAGAGGAGAATATTTTGAGTAATAAAATTTTGACATTGAAATTTTGTTTGGTTCTATAGTAGGTTAAGAATTCTTCAATATATCCTCGTATATCACTGAATTCGCTGACCGTACAGAAACAACTCGAACCGAAACCGAGCCGGAAAGTTACATCTCCCTCAGGCCAAAGCGGCAAGGAATCCCATCCGAAATCCAGTCCTCCTTACGTGTATACCTCCGAGGGAAATGATGGTCAGGATATAGGAAGGACAATTGTTATTGAAGATTACGGGATAAACCCTTGAGCGCCAGGGACGACGCGGCGCGCGTTAAGGCCGTTTTGCAAAACGCGCTTTGTGTTTGTAATCCGGGGGATTGATCTAATGGCGCGCCGTCCTCCACAATGGGACTTGCAGGAATAGACGGCCGCACAGAGAAATAGAACGGGCTTTAATTCCGATCCCGAAAGTGGGCACTTTGGGGGATCGCCCATTCGCCTACCCCGAATTCGAATATCTTGATTCCACCTATTCGGATAACGCGGGGCTGTTTTGCCGTTTAACTGCCGTGTGCCAGTCGAGCGTGGTGTCGTGCTTAAATACCAGGAATACAGTTGCGGGTAAGAGTGGAATGGTTGTGTACCGATTGTTTTAATGTCGTTTTCTCTTTGGACCATCCACCTAAAGCCGGCCATAGACATCGTTATTTTTCATCCGTTTATAACGCTGCGATACGAACCGTCTCGGCAAAAGCGCCAAAAACCGATGTGTGTGGCGAAGAACCGTCGGTACGCCTCGTCGGTAGATATATCTGCCGATGCTTGATTTTTGTCACGACGGTCCATCGGTTGTCGTGCCATACCATTACCGACTGTGTGTGGGGATTTCGTCGAGAATCGGCGGTTATTTTCCATTAGCGTAGTACAAGTCCCATATTGACCGTTTCTTTATTTCTTTTTTATTTAGCACCGAAACTTCGGCCGCCACTGCTAAGAGATGTTTCCTCTTCATGACGTGCTTATTCGCGAACGACAGCAAAATAACTGGAAGAATTTGCAGAAATGTGTGGGCCAAACAGTTCTGCGAGATGACTCGGCGGTTCGAACCGTGGCGAGGAAAACGGATGAAAAATAACGATGTCTATGGCCGGCTTAATGGTGGCCCACATAAAACAGTCCAACCGCTTTCAAAATCGTGGATATCGCTACAAGTTTACTAGGCCATTGTTTCATTTGGCAACACCGTCATTTTGAAGTGCCTTATTCATTTCATTCCTGCCGAAAGAGCAAAAAGAAAGGTATGCCATCTATCTTCGTCCAGGTGACTTCGAGAGGGAATGGTTAGTCTGATCCTCAACTAGATGTCGCCTTGATGTATATACTGTACCTCAAGACGTTGTTTAGTATTGTTATAACCTGGACCTTTGTTCCTCTCCAATTTTCATCGAAGTAGGGTTATGTTGTCCTGAAGAGATCAAAACAAGATCGAAACATAGGTCAACTTCTACCCTCTTCGATGAGGTTGGAAGTTTCACTAGTTCCCTGGATGAAGATTTGTGGCAAGTTCGAATCGGATCCATGGCGATTGTTGATATTTATTTAAGTACAAACTTTCAATGTCAAAATATTATGTTATTCAACATATTCTCCTCTTAATTGAATACATTTATTACAGCGAACCTGCAACGTTTCTAGACCTTTAAAAAAAAATGTTTCTTCTTACTCTGCAAACCAGTCCCCCACAGCTTTTATTACCTCCTCTTTGAAAGAAAATTTACGACCTTTTAAGTTTTTTTTCAGTTGAGGAAAGAGATTATAGTCGGAAGGAGCAGAAGGTGCAGAAGGGGGTTGTTCTTGTAATTCTAACCCTAAATCACGAATTTTTTGCATGGCCACGTGAGATTTGTGTACTGGGGCGTTGTCCTGTAAGAACAAAATACCTTTGGATAGCTCTCCGTGTCTTTTCTCTCAGTAATGTCGAATACTTATAGTAATCTCCAGTTATTGTTCTACCATAGATGCATAGAATACCTGGTGTATCGACTCTTTACTAACAATCGTGACCAAAATTTGTAGATCAAAACGGCATTCTAGATTTCAGATTTTGGTCTAGTTCCGGAATAAATCCGCAATATTTATCGGTCGTGACGCTACTGCGGCAACGACAAATAGCGCGACTCCTTTCGGGAGAAATGAAAAGCAGGACAAATTCTCGGATTTTCGATCGACAAGAAAGTCTTGAACAAAATCCAATCAGTGTCAACACCAGGTACTTATTCTATGCATCTATGTTCTACCCTTATCCAGAAAATCAATCATGATTACTCCACGGCAATCCCAAAAAACTAAAGCAAGAACTTTTCCACAAGAATTTTGGACACGAAACTTCTTAGGTCTTGAGACCAGAGTGTCGCCATTCCATCGATTGTTGCTTCGTTTCTGGATCGCAGAAATGTACCCAAGTCTCATCCATAGTAACAATTCGGTTTAAGAAGTCTACATCGTTTCCAAATCGAGCACAGATCGAACGCGATGCTTCTAACCTTGCACGCTTTTGGTCAACATTCAACATTTTTGGAAAATGAACTCATTTTGAATACTGGAAAAACAAACCTCATGGTGTTTAGAATGCGTAATCAAGATGGTATGAAGATCACTCATCAGAATCAGGACATCAAGTCTGTTGAAGTGATTTCTTTTCTTGGACTAAAAATAGATCAAAACTTAACATGGAAACCGCAAATTGATCATATTATAGATACATTGTCAAGGTATAATTATGCTCTGAGGGTTTTGACCGACACTGTAGGAAGAAATGCTGCTCTGACAGCATATCATGGTCATGTGCAGTCAAGGTTGAAGTATGGTATAATTTTCTGGGCAGAAAGTACTGAAGCTAATAGGGCTTTTTTACTTCAAAAAAGATGTTTACGAACAATATTTAAACTGGGACGTAGGGAGACATGTAAAAACACTTTTATTAATAACAATGTATTAACACTTTTCAGTATGTACATATATGAATGTATAATGTTTGTTATAAAAAACTACACAGAGTTTAGAGATCTTGAACTGAAACATGTATATAATACGAGATGTAAAAATTACTTAACTAGCGAAAAAGCCAATTTTACTTATTTGCAAAAAAATGTAACATATTCAATCTTAAAAATATGGAATAAAGTACCGCAGAATTTTAAGTGTAGACCCTTAAGGGACCAAATTAAGCATTTAAAAAAATTCCTAATCGGAAAGTGTTACTATAGTGTAAGAGAGTTTATGGAGGATCGTGACTTCACGAGTCTCTAGATATTTTTTTTTTCTGGTATTTTCATATTGGGGCGTTATTGTTTTTCATTATTTATGTTATTTGTGTTCACTTGTTGACTTGATCTACACCCATGTGGTAAAATGTAACTTTGTTTATGATCGAATAAAAAAAAAAAGTCTAAGTCTAAAGTCTAAGTCATTTGTAGAAATTTTTCTCATGTCCAAATTGACGTGAACTATATAATGAACGCGTTCGTATGAAATCTTCAGTGCTTCAGATATCCGTTTTAGCCCAATTCGACGGTCTGATAAAATCATGTCATGAACTGCAACGATATTTTAGGGGACCGACACAGAAAATGGCCTTCCCGATCGGTCATCATCTTCAATGAAAAATTTACATCTTTTGAAGCTTGCAGTCCAATTTTTCGCGTTCGCATACGAAGGTCATTGATCACCAAAGGTATTGAGCATATCTTCGTAAATCTGCTTACCTCTTAACCCTCTTAAATACCGGTACTGAATGATGGCTCGATACTCCAATTTTTCGATTTTTACAATTTCGGTGGCTATTTTTTCTTTTAATTATTGCTCAACTCTGGTTTACGTTTCTGACGTCGAACTCTCACTAACACTTCTAATAAGTTATTGTTCATTGATATGGTATCGAAATATTTTGTTTATGCATGGAACTGGTCTAGGCTAACTAGATATCAATACATCCTCGTATCTGATCAACAAACGATGTGTTGTCTCAATGATTCCTTTTGGAGATATTTCTTTCTTATGGTAATGGATGACTTCCGCGAAAGACTCCACATCTGCGTCCGTCATTTGGATATTATTTTCAAGACATAAAAGACAAAATCTTGATTATGTAGGCTCTCAAAATAATTTTCAATATATTTCTAGTATTTTTCAACGGCCTCTTCTAATGGGGGAGAAGAAGCTGCCGCCCCCTGTACAATCTTCATCAACAGTAGTTGTTGATTTGAAATAAACTGCTCCACATGAGTTAGGGTTATTGACTTTAATTGCAAAAAAATACAGTTAAAATAAGATTTTTGTGATGAAAATTCATATTAATATGATTTCAAGTTTCAAATTAATTTAAGCCTTTAGGTGTGCAGATTATTCAGGGTGGTTAAGAAAAATCGAGTAAAATAACGAAATTTTATTCCCATAGAATTCAAGCATTTTAAAACTATCAATACAATGTATGGCCTCAACCGGGCATCAATAACAGCTCGACATCTTCTTTGCATACTACACAAAGGTTGTTGAACATTTCTTGAGGAATTTGGTTCCATAAACGGGGCAGAAGCTCTCTCAGATCATTCAAGGATTCTGGGGTAGGTTGGTGATTATCTCATCTTCTTTGGAGCATATCCCATGCATGTTCTATGCAATTCAAATCAGGTGAGTGCAGAGGTATTGGTTAATGTGGAATACCAAGCTCCTCCCGCGCATTCTCAACTATGGCTGCACGGTGCGGTCAAGCCTTATCGTCTAGAAATTGAAAAGTTTCACCAATAGCAGCGTGAAAATTTGGCAAAACATTGTCAATGACATGCTCCATATAGTGTAAGGCGGTCATATTCCCAGGACAAATGTGTAGATCTGTGCGTCCGTTGAAACATATCCCGGCCCATACCATAACACTACCCCCTCGGAATGGATGGACTTCTTGGACACAGCGACGATTACAGGGTATGCGTGGGATTGTCCAAACCCTTATTCTGCGAGAATCTGAAAATCGTCCTTATCTGGATTCATGAGTGCAAAGGACACTACGCCATTGATAGTTCCAATTGATATGTTGCCTTGCTCATTCCAGTCTTTGACGCTTATGGTCATATGTTAATAGAACTCCTCTTAATGGACGTCTAGAACCTAGATTCACCTCTCTCAAACGTCGTCTGATGGTTTCGATGGAAACTTGGACCCCCATCTGCATTTTGAAGAGTATACCGTAGCATTCTACACGTATTTAGATGTAGGATTTCTTCTCGCAGAAACGGTGATGAAACGATCCTGAGCAGGTGTTGTTTTTCGTCGCCCACCAAGCCTTGGTCTTTCCAACACGGAACCTGTCTCCCTGAACCTATTCCAAAGTCGAGATTTCACACTTTGGCTGACTTGGAGCCTTTCCGCTACAACAACCTGAGGCCACCCTGTAGCATTCCGATAGCCCTATTAGCCTCAGAGTTTGTTAATTTACATCTTGGCATTTTCAGAAAACTCGTTTCAAATCGAAGCCGTTGATAAACTGACTTCATTTCAAAATAAGAACATTCATGAAGCATATGCAAAGAACCAAACTTCAGAAAAAAGCGACCAGATTGACCAAATGTCTCATACTGATTTTATTGGATCGATTCAAGTTGTTATTGAGTTTTAAATGATTTCACAGCGATTTTCTCGAAGATTACATACTTTTAAATATATTGAATACGATATCCCTAACTCTCGTGGAGCAGTTTATTTTCGAGTAACCTGATGAGTGAAAACTGACGAAAATTCCTTCTATACCCACTCCATTGATTCCCTCGATGTCTATCGGTAGTGCTGTTCATCTTCCACCGATTTGGCACCGATTGCGAATATTTCATCCTCATCCATTCATTCGACATGAAATATTGAGCGAATTAACGACTCCAATCCACAACTTTTCGATGTATTAATCTGATTGATGTATTTTTGGATGAACTCCCCGATGGAATAAAAAGGAACAAAGCTCGTTTATCATTGGAAGACGTATTGATATACCTCTTTCATTAGTTTTTCTTCCATTCCGATGCGACATTGTTTGATGAAGAGATGGAGACAAGTGCTAAACCTCCGATGCGCCTACGAAGTTTCCATGAAAACAAATTAATTCAGGAAGTTTCTATCGTAAATAAGGCATTAGTCTTCAGACTTTCAACTCACTTTTCCCTGTTCGCAAAACATCAACTTTTCTCGATTTAATCGTTGTACGAATTTCCCGGAAACCATCGGCCCCTGGGGTAGGCGGCGTCATACTTTGACGGGAAATGGGAAAAATGCTGAAGTTGAATTTCCGTCCATTATTCAGATTAGATTTATATTGGTTTATTTTTGCCGGGAACTTGGACCCTTGTTATCGAACAGGTAAAGAAATGTTTTCTTCCTGCCATTTTTAGCTTTTGTGAAATGAATGTTTTTTTGTGAAAGGTTGGATTCATGCAGACTGCCATTGAAAGAATAATACATATTGTTTGAGCCTCATTCGTATAGGTATCGAAATTCTACAAGGTGAGTCTTTGACTTTTTCAAATATTTCAACTAAAGATTCCTCTCATCAAACACTTTTCCTATTCCAATTTTCGAAATTCGGTTCCGTTTGAAAGATGCAGGGTTCGAAAATCCATTAAAAAACACTTTTCTGTTCAAATCTTCGGAATCGTTATCTCAAATGAACTGAATTTTGGGTTGATTGTTTACTCTATTCATGATGCATATTCCTCAATCAATTTTTCAATATTTCCCCTGGTAAAAGGTCAGAGTAGCCGACTCATGAATCCACGCAAAATACCAATAATGATGATCAACGGTTTATATTTTCGAAAGAATCAGTCATTTCAGAAAATAAAGGCTTTCCTATGTTTTTTCAATATAAGGCGTCGTTTTCGAGTTATTCTTAATTGTATACGATAACATTTGAGGAAAAATCATTAATTTCAAGAATATTCTGGATTAAATATCATCGAATATTATTACTTCTCTGGTCGCTCAACAAGTTCACAATGTTGTCAGAATGTTTAACTTTGTCGAGATTAAAATCTGAATGATGGAAAAACGTTTGATGTAGAGATATGTAGGTAATAATTAATAAAATCCCACAAATGTGGGAGATGAAATTGATCACCGATTTTGAAAATGAATGTCAATGGAATACAAGATTCAGATACATGAATTATGAACGTCGATACAAACCCCGTATTAAATTTGAATTGAAGAAGAATAAAATGATACTCAGCACTACTTAATCTGTGGCGATGTTTCTATCTAAACAATATCCGCTTGGAATTTTATAAACTCAACACTACACGGTAAATATTATATTAATTCATAGAAAGTCTCCACCTTATCATCACGAAATCGCAGAAAACACCTAAAATAATCACTTTCCCATTTTAAAACAACATATCTCCAGAAATGATTTCCTCCACATTTGTTCACGCCGTTTATTTGAAGAGAAAATCTGGCATCGTCTTCTCAAAGGCTCTGTAAAATATTCATAGAAGATGGGTTTGGTAAGACCATTGACCTATAATCCTATGGGTTAGGTTGATTTATCATAAATAGAGTGAAAAAACAATAAGAGATACGAGGATGTATTGATATCTAATTAGCCTTGACCAGTTCCATGCATAAACAAAATATTGCGATACCATATCAACGAACAAGTTATTAGAAGTGTCAGTCAAAAAAGTAAACCAGGGTTACGCAATAAATTTAAAAAAAAATGTCCACCGAAATTGTGAAAATCGAAAAATTGGAGTATCGAGGCATCATCAAGAACCTGTATTCAAAAGGGTTGAGAGATAAGTAGATTTACGAAGATGTGCTTAATACCCTAAGTTATCAATGTCCTTCGTATGCAACCGTGAAAAATTGGACTGCAAGCTTCAAAAGAGGTAAATTTCTCATTGAAGATTATGACCGATCGGGAAGGCCAGTTTCTGTGTCAGTCCCTGAAAATATCGATGCAGTTCATGACATGATTTTATCAGACCGTCGAATTGGGCTAAAACGGATATCCGAAGCACTGAAGATTTCATTCGAACGTTCATCATGTAGTTCACGTCAATTTGGACATGAGAAAAATTTCTGCAAAATGGATCCCCAAATGTTTGAATGTCGACCAAAAGTGTGCAAGGGTGGAAGCATCGCATTAGATCTGTGCTCGATTTGGAAACGATGTAGACTTCTTGAACCGAATTGTTACTATGTATGAGACTTGGGTACATTTCGACGATCCAGAAACGAAGCAACAATCGATGGAATGACGACACTCTGGTTCTCCAAGACCTAAGAAGTTTCGTGTCCAAAAATCTGCTGGAAAAGTTCTTGCTTCAGTTTTTTTTGGATTGCCATGGAGTAATCATGATTGATTTTTTGGATGAGGGTAGAACAATAACTGGGATTACTATTCGACATTACTAACCACTCTACGGAAAAAAAATAAAGAGCAAAGACGCGGAAAGCTATCCGAATAAGGTATTTTGTTCTTACAGGATAACGCACCAGTACACAAATCTCATGTTGCCATGCAAAAAATTCGTGATTCAGGGTTAGAATTACTAGAACTCCCCTTTTATTCACCAGAATTGGCTCCTTCCGACTATCATCTCTTTCCTCGACTGAAAAAAAGTTTAAAAGGTCGTAAATTTTCTTCCAACGAAGAGGTAATAAAAGCTGTGGAGGACTTGACATTGAAATTTTGGTTGGTTCTATAGTAGGCTAAGAATTTTTCAATATATCCTCGTAGCTCTAGAAATGATTTCCTCCATATTTGTTCACGCCGTTGACGCATCGCGCAGGTTGTTGCTATAGGTGAGCATGCGTCGTTCTCAGACACTGACGTTTGAGACACAAAGCAACAATATAAGTTTTGAGATTCATAGATCTCACGGTTTTCCTTGCGCGCTCGCAAGACAACGTTATACCATTATTTGAAGAGAAAATCAACAATCGGGCCAAGTCTTCTCAAAAGCTCTGTGAAATATTTATAGAAGATGGGTAAGGTCATTGACCTAGAATCCTATGGGTTAATCTGATTAATCATGAATAGAGTGAAAAAATACGTTTCCATATGAGATATTTTGGGGATAATAACAAGTTATTACTGTTTATTTTCAAATAGTCTTCTCCATAAATGTATAATGGTGATTCCTACTTGGAACTTCTTGATCAGCTTCCTCTGAATCACAACGAAAACGGCTGAAACCGCTGCCCTGTGACTTACCCATCTGGGCTAATATCCGATGCTGACATAACACCCGATATGCCCTTATGCCGGGCCCACTGAATCATCTTCAGGGACGACATATTCGCCTAATGCCCAACAATCGACAGCAAATCATCCGTTTATGGGACCGATTACAATTAATAGCGACAAATCGACATGAATACACGGGGCTTGTTGCAACGTGTACATCATCGCCGGATTCTGGATACGCCCGGCACCCGTAGATATCCCGCTATCTGCTCAGAAATTCCGATGTTATAACGAGCGTATCATCAATTCGAAATATGCAGTTAATGTGCGAACATTAGTAACAAAAGCCGCAATTGCATTTCGGCGTGTAAAACGGTACATAATGCGAGGACGACCGTTATTAACGAACGTAAATCTGCCATCCAGTGGCCGTATTTCCATTCCGTGGGATACGGGGAGGGCTGGGTGACAAGGCGGGCGACGACGGTTGGTGATATAGTCGTTCTCTCGTTTTAGTCAACGGCATATATGAGATGAATGTCGATACAAACCACGTATAAAATCAATGAAAAATAAAATGATACTCAGCGCTAAATAATCTGTGACGATGTTTCGATCTAAACGATATCCTCTCGGAATTTTATAAACTGAGCACTACACGGTTAATATTACATCAATTCACTGAATGTCTCCCACATTATCATCACGAGATCAAAGAAACCACCTAAAATAATCACTTTTCCCTTTGAAAACAACGTAGCTCTAAATTTCCTCCATATTTGTTTACGCCGTTCACGCATCGCGCCGGTTGTCGCTATACGCATGCGTGAGGCACGATATGAAGTTTGAGATGGGTCGATTCGAAGATCTTACGGTGTGTCTTGCGCGCCCGCTACCTCGCATCAGTGTTTAAAGAGAAAATCAACAATCTTTGTACGCAAAACGTGTAAGGTTAGGTTGATTATTTATAAATGGGATGAAAAGCCTGTCTTTACTAGATATTTTTGGAATATCGAGGAGGATATCAACAAGTTATTGGTGTTTTTCAACTAATCTTTATGAAAATCGAAGAAGGAACTCATTTTGATGGAAAAATATGGCTTTTTAATTGTAGATATAATCGGGGAAAAGTAAGTGTTCTTGTTAAGAAATATCGTGTTTTCAACATTCTTATTCAAATGAGGTTGTTAATACTTGAGTATTCCCCAAATGTATTAACTCAATTTCAATTGAGAAATATGAACTTTGAGGTTTTTGCAGAGAATCGTATCGGGCGCGTATTTGGCCCAATTTTATTTTCAAATGGCTATATCTTTTTAACAGAGCCGAATTCAGAAAAATGGAAACTGAAAAATGGTTTCTCTTGGCTTAAAGAATCTTCATTGAAAATATATGTACAAGTCACCCTGTGGTTTTATCCTGACATTCGGATTTTTAGTTTTCAAAACCCCTGTGAGTTCCGAGCAAACACGAATACAGGGTGATTTTCTTAAGTGTTTCATTAAAAGTTTTCGAGGAAGGAAATGCGATACAAATTCAAAATTTTGTATTTTTGTTTTTGAGTACATGAACTCCATTTGTAAAATATTTTCAAGTGGAATTTACTTTCTACCGGAAACGGATGTGAACTTCGTTATTTCAAATGTAACACCCTGTTTATTTATACATACATATTTGCATTCTTCGTTTAATTCTGCAATGATTTGATGTATGATATGAGCAACCACATCAAGCGATTGTTGAGTTATTGCCTGATTCTCAAATTTTTCGACAGAAAGATTGTCACAAATAAGTGTTTATATCTTCAAAATCCCTCATTGTAAGAAATTTTTTTTGCAACAGTGAAACAAAAGGAAGTATGCTGATATTGCTTCTTGTATAAATTATCACAGATAAGTGTTTATATCTTCAAAATCCCTCATTGTAAGAATTTTTTTTTTCAACAGTGAAACAAAAGGAAGTATGCTGATATTGCTTTTTGTATAAATTATGAGGAAATATTATACAGGGTGCCTGAAACAGAACTTCAAAGTGAGCCTCAATAAATCTACAAAATCTCATTTTTTTTCAAATGGGAACCATATTATTTTATAATTCCGATAGATTGCTCGTCAAAAACTAGTTAGAGTGTCCGAGACATTTCATGTCTTTAAAATCAGTAGTTTCGCCGTTATCGAATAAAATTCGAATTTCACGACTAAAGCCAGGTTTCTTTGTCTAAACATCAGGTTTATCAAGATAATTTTCAAATAGGCTATGTGAATAGCAAGAATATGTCAGTTTTAATTTAGTCATCATTCATTATCTGCTCTGTTTATTTGTCACATTCGGCGCAAATAAAGAACAAACTTTTGATATATCATTCTAGTGTACCTTATTATTGTTATTGCTTGTTTTTCATAGTGCTTGATCAATGAAAATAAGTGATAATGACAATTCCTAACATAGCCTACTTTGAAATAGACGAGCATACCACTGAATTTGACTGATGGCACAAACCTGGCTTTATTCGTGAAATTCTGTCAAATTCAGTGGTATGCTCGTCTATTTCAAAATAGGCTATGTAAGGAAAAAAAAATTCTTACAATGAGGGATTCTGAAGATATAAACACCAATTTGTGACAATCTTTCTGTCAAAAAATTTGAGAATTAGGCTTCAACTCAACAATCGCTTGATGTGGTTGCGCATATCATAAATCAAATCATTGCAGAAATAAACGAAGAATTCAAATACATATGTATAAATATACAGGGTAGGGTGTTGCATTTGAAACAACGAAGTTAACATTCGCTTCCGGAAGTAGATTCCGCTTGAAAATATTTTACAAATTGAGTTTATGTACTCTAAAACAAAACTACAACATTTAGAATTTGTATCGCAAATCCTTCCTCGAATACTACTAATGAAACATTTAAAAAAATCACCCTGTATGTTATGATAATTGAAAGCAAGATATTTGAAATAAATCCAACTTTCAGCCGGCAAAGTTTCGCATAGAGCTCGTAAATCAACCTGTATATCCCCGAAACCAGTCCCAAATCCTTTGAACAACCTCATACCGTAAAAATCCAAACTACATCCATATACCTGAAAAGTTCTGACCGAAAACAATATAAAATTCCTAGTTTACCGAAACCACAGACCATTTCCTCCCCGTCCGAATCCGGCATTCTCGTTTATGCAAGAGCGCAGATTTATCACTCTGTCGAGTCGACCTTTAAACTTCAATTCCAAAAATGGCCGGCCCTCTCTGGCCCGCAGCGCCAGAAACGTTATTCAAACAACGTCACATTATTTTTCGACGATCGTCTACCGCTTCCCGAGATGCAATATGTAGTAAATTCGCCCAACTTTTTAACTTTTCCGCCCGGTAACAAACTGCATTGTGCGATGGTTTATTGCAACCTACCCCCCAAAACCGAAAAAGGGTCGGTTATTCGGCGAGAGTTATTGCGCAATTTTTTGGAAATTATACCCCTAAATTCGGGCGCTAAGTATGCAACCCTCATCTCTGTGGGGAGGATGCAAAGAGGGATGTGAGAGGATTCAAGCATGTGTTGTTTTCGCGGAATCACCCCCTACTTTTTTATTATTCATCGAAATACTGGAATATTCATTGCTCAAATTAAACCTGGTACAGAAATTTTCGTTGAATATGAATACATCCTATCTAGCTAGTATTTTTTACTTCGTCAATAAAAAGGGTTTTCAAATAAGAGGTATTATTTTGAATAGCCCGCCATTTCGGTAGTTGTCACTTCTAAAGATGTCATTTTTTAACATTTGACAAGTAGAAACTACGCCATTAATAAAAATGGAACGATACACGCTTCAACAAAGCATTGAAACTATTTAAATTCACTATAAAAATGGTGACAATTTGGCAGAGACGGTTCGTAAAACTCGAGCATGTTTGGGTCGTCGTGAAGCACCTTGTCGAACCGCAATGCAGAAATGGGAGGCAACATTTGAGCTTTTGTCACAAGTGAGTGATGTGAATAATAACACCCATGCACGTCGCTCAAGAACATCCTAGAATATTGCTGCTGTAGCCGAAAGTGTTGAACAAACCCTGGTTTGTCCATTCCTCGTCGTGTTTTGGAACTAGGCAATCAACAAACATCATAACATTGTATTTGGCATAATGATTTGGATCATTAACACAAGAACTCAAGCCGGTCGATCATCAGTAACGTCGTGTCTTTGCTGATTGGGTCCTTGAAATGCATGAAAATGATCCGGAATTCCATTGAAAAATCATCTTGAATCATGAGGCTTATTTCCACCTCAGTGGCTTCGTCAACAAACAAAATTGTCGCATCTGGGGCTCGGAAAACCTAAGAGTTATTGTTGAAAAGCCTCTCTATCCTCAACGTGTGATTGTTTGGTCAGTTTATGGTCCGGCGGTCTGAAGGAAAAGGAGAATTGTATGGCGAGATTGTCTAGCAACCATCACCACTCCACAAGAAATAATGATACACAAATGATACCAAATCATAGAACATCTAGATTCATTCTCCCATCTTATCAGAGTATAAAATTTATTTTGTATTTGCCAACTTCTATGAAAATATTGCGTCCAATCAAATTCAAGAAAAGCATAAAAGATCTACGGCTAACTAGAAGTTATTATTCTGTACCAAATATTTGAATGATCAATCATCAAAATCATGTGGAGGACTGGTATTTGATATAGATTAATTTCATTTTTATGAATTATTCTGTGTACATACTGACTTGTTCAATACTTCACAGTCTTGAGGATACACATTATTTTATTTATTTTATGAATTTGCACCTGCGTTTTTGCTAATCTTCCTTCAATTCTATAGGAGATGATCCCCCAACATAAGGGGCCTGTAGCGTTCCTTGAACACAATGAAGATAGATACTAATCTCAATCCCGAAAAAACCTTACAACAAGTTTCACAAGAATTGTTGGTAATGTCGAATATTTCCGAAATTCAAGCTAATAAATTATTGGTAATTCTTTATTGGCATGGTTTACAAGTTCCTGTGGGAACCATTGTTGCAACTCCAATAGTAATAAAACAAAACACTTCTTTGAGAATTGTGATGATTCGACACTTTCACATGAACTTTTTGGAACCATATCTCATTTAGTTTCGAGCTGATATTATATGAATAATGAATCAGTATTGAATTTTTGTTCTATTTGTTCAATTCGTGCTCCAGAAGTACTTGACACAATGTTCATTTGCGTTTTGATGAATGTATAAACAACTGACAAAAGTTCATTACATTTTTATCCTTCCAGATGTGATGAAGCAGACGTGGAGGACAACAGAGGAGTATTTTCTCAAGATTGGCTGAGACATTGTACCTACCCAGGGAAAGAAAGAAAGATAATGTTTTGAATGATTTTTTTCTATATTTTTCTGTTGCTATTTGTTAATAGTAAAGATTAAAGGAGTTATGCGCTTGTTTCAGTTGCAGCCGAAAATAATAAATAACTTTCAACGTTGTTTGTTGTGTAGTTCAATTCAATGACATAATATACAGATTCTCATCATAGGAACAGGACAAATCTGACTGATGTTCCATTCACATTTCGCAATGCGACCTGTATATACCTCTGCAAAGCGGCCTGTGTAGAAAATTCTTACACATCTCGCAATGCGACCTGTATAGGAACTTCTTATACATCTGGCAATATGACCGGTTAGAGAATATCGTATGTACACATCTCGCAATGCGAGCTCGCATAGATCTCACTAAATGAGAAGGTCTCAAAGTACTCGCCGCGGGAGTTCTATGCGAACTCTCAGTGTGGCTTGTTTGAGAATATTCACGTAGGATATCGCCAAGAGCTCTCTGGGAACTCTCGGACATTTGGACGAGATATAGAGCTCCTTGTGCGACCTCCCAAAGAAGTCACAAAAGGCGTCACAACTTCCTAGAAAGAAGTCGCAGGAATATCTCTGGGATATCTTTGTGTTGCCTGAGCAGTATCACAACACATACACGGGAAGACAGAGTTTTTTCAGAGGTTTTTATCTATTCTAGTGTATCATACGCAGAATTGTATGGTAACAAAACAATAAACAAACCCCGTTCACATTCCCTCTGCTTTCACTTAGATTTGGAACAGATTTCTTTTATACAATCTGTTTCTTGTCCCATTTCTTCACACGAACAGGTGATCACAATTGGCCACCGGGATCTTGTGATTTAACACCTTGCGACTTCTTCCTTTGGGGCCAAGTGGAAGATACGCCAAGAGCCCAGCGTCGATTCAAGACCTCAAAGATGGAATTCGTGTGGCTGCGCACTTTGCGATTTGGTGGTGGAAAATTTCATGAAAAGGATATGGTCCTGTAGTCGTGGGATGGTGGTCATTTGGCTGATGTTTTTTCCATTATCAACGGCATACCTTCCTCTTCGTAATGAAATAAACATCCGCTCATTCATATAAAAAAAATGGCGTTATTCGTTGAATGTCAAAATAACAGCTCTGATTGGAGAACCTGTGACTTGTTGGCTGTCACATTCAGGAAGCTTTTGAATTGAAATCTTGTGACGGTGACATCTGAAGGAATGGAAAGAAATACCCACAGCAATGCAGAACAAATCGGCCTTTCAGCAGACAGCCAGTACATCGATAGTTGCAAAAACCGATGACGCTCGTCTAATTTATCTCGCAGCGTAGTCTCATATACCCTTTCGTAAATGTTAAAGAGCGGCACGACAGGGCGTACAATGGTGCCCTGTTATTTCTGCACGGTCGTTACCGAAGAAATTTACAGCTGGAAATGTTTCGTAACGGCTTTTACGGCAACTGCTCCGAGCTGCCGGGGTCGGAGTGTGTACGAGGCCCTCGCCTACGTAATGAATTCCATGGGAATATTAGCTGTTTGATATTTGCGTGAAAAACGAATCTCTGTACCGTGCAAAGAGGGGAGATGATTAAATTTCGCGGAGGCGGAAAGTTGTTGCGTGAAAACGGTGCAAAAAAATCTTCGATTTCGAGCAGGGATGGATATGTTGAAGGCTGCGTCGATATCGGAAGATACCGTATATCAATGGTCTTATTCTACACTGCGCAAAAAAATTAACGCACTTTATGGAAATCTCAAATTTATTCTACAACTGAAGGTGTTCTCAATGATAATTATTTTTATCAGAATAATGCATGCATATGTTATCCACTTTCAACGTTTTTCTTCAATACAGATGTTTTCTCCCAGCAGAAATAAAAAAAGATGATATTATCAGATTTTGAATGTATTGGCTCCATTCTAAAATCAGTTGTTCTCGATCAATTCTAGTGATCAATAGTTTTTCTTTCGTTTGATTTTCTACACTCGATCGCTATGCAACGCGAAACATGCAATTTGACCCAAGAGGAATGTGCCCAAGCGGTAGTTTTGCGAGAAGAAGGGTGGACATACACAAGAATTGCAGAAAGGTTTGGAGTTTCCCATACAAGTGTGTCCAGAATGTTGCAGCGATTCAGGGAGACAGGTATGAATGTCCGAAGACCAGGACAGGGTAGACCACAGGTAAACAACTGCCAAGAACGTTACTTGAGAGTTTCTTCGTTGAGACAACGGTTTGCAACCGCTCGCCTTCTTCAAAATCAGCTTGAGCTAACTCATGAGGTGCAAATTAGCACTCTGACAATAAGAAATCGCCTCAGAGAATATGATTTGAAACCTCGTGTCGCGGCAAGAGGCCCAGCTCTTACCCCAGCCCATCGAAGGGCGCGTTTGGATTTTGCGAGAGAGCATATCCATTGGGAAGAGGCCGATTGGGAAATAGTTCTCTTCACAGATGAGTCTAGATTCTGCCTCTACCATTGTGATCGACGTTCCCTTGTATACAGACGTCCACATGAAAGATATGCTCAGTGCAATTTCCTGAATACTACTGGTTTCTGGGGAGGATCGATTATGGTATGGGGTGGAATATCTTTGACTGCTCGCACACACCTAGTGGTCGTTGATAATGGAGCTATGAATGCCGATAAGTATATAAGGAACATTCTTGAAGAGCATGTAGTGCCATTTGCCCCATACATTGGTGAAAATTTCATTTTTATGGACGATAATGCCAGACCCCATCGTGCGCGCATCGTTCAGGAGTACCTTGAAGAGGTTGAACTTGAAGTCTCTCGAATGGAATGGCCAGCAAGAAGTCCAGATCTCAATCCGATGGAGCAGGTTTGGGACAACCTCAATAGAAGGCTGAGAAGTTCAGAAAATCATCCAGCTAATCTTAATGACTTAGGAATCCAACTCGGAGAAATCTGGTAAGGATTAGATCAGAACATTTTAAGATCACTCATTTTGAGTATGAACCGTCGTTGCCGAGCTGTAATTAACGCAAGGTGTGGAAATACCAAGTATTAAATCACTTATCAGCATTTCAGTATTTTGAAAATTGTTCATTTCTCTTCTTTCACAGAAGATTCGGTGAAATCCTGAATTTTTCTTCCATTTAATGTGTCTTGTTTCGTTCAAAACCTTTCCGAGTTATAAAGTCAATGCAGAGTTAACTTTCATTAAAATTGAGATTTTCAGAATGTGCGTTAATTTTTTTGCGCAATGTATATATCGGGTATTTTTTTAAAGTGACTATTTCACTCATTCCATTTTTAGTGAGGAAGTTTCTGTAGCAACGATCGTTTCATCTCGATAAAACATTCAAGCCGGCAAAACTAACAAATTGGTTTTCCAGCGATAACATTTTTGACGTTCCTCAAATTCAAAGATAGCTTCGGAAATTAATATCATAGAGAAAACAACAGCGTTTAGTGGCTTAGTTAATCTATGATGAATTCTAATTTGCCAAATAGCGTAATCCGAGTCAAATGTGACCATATTATGTACTTACTCATTGTTAGATATATTTTTTCGTGAAATACTCATGTCGAATACCACTCGAGATGAAATTTAAGCATATAAAATTTCTCTCTTTCTTTTTTTCAACGGATTCCGAACAATGAGATGAAAAGATTTATATTCCGAAAAATCGGTGTTTTCGATACATCAATGTACCGTTACCATCCCTACCATACACAATTAATTAAACTCGAGTTATGAAACTCAGCATTCCAAATTGTATGCTTCCACGGGATACGAGCCAGGAAGAGATGATTTGAGTATTTGCTTCGAGGAATTCGTAATTATTTCCATAGAAACCGCTCTCAAATGAACATTTTTCATTATTCAAAACTTGCTCGCAACATATGAGTGAACTTTCCCTGCATATGCCAGCTACAAGGGATGACAAACGATGATTTCAAGTCGACGAAGGATTTTCTTTATCATCAAGAAGACTGTAAGACATGTCTTCTCAAGAGACTTCGATTTATATTTTCCAGGAGGACAAGGTGCTTGCTAAAAAGTAAATTCTCGAAGAACTGAAAGAATTTCTCTTTCGTTGAATGATTTCTTGAAACCACAAGTATCTGCGAAATTCTGAATGTCCATGAGCATGCTTTATGGCCTGATTCCATTATTCTTGAGTGAATGTAAGAACTTGTTTGGAAAACCCTGATGTATTCTGTACTGGAAGCTGTCAGAAAGCTGCTCAATCAATTTTTCTGCCATTTGTAGAAACAATTTATGCTGTGGCTAGAACTATCCCACACTATGATACCAAACATTGAGGCATCCTGAACTCTTAAGTTAAACAAGAATGAACCATCCGATACCAGGGATCCTCTGGTAGATCTCAGGCCGTCGAGACTCCTTATCAAGGGGCCTTATACAAAGCCGAAGATCAAATCTCGAAAGGTAGCAATTGTCTCTGGCCACTGGTGTTTTACGGGAAGGTGCAACACGTCCGAGCTCCCTTCAAAAATTGGGCCTTTTATTTACATTATATTTCAGTTCGTAGGCGGCGTAGACCAACAATTTTTTTTGTAAATTGAAGCTTAATCATTTCTCTAGAATGTGTATTATTAGCTTTTCCGTTTTTCTTCGTATATTAGGAAAAAACCTTGTTGAAAATATGACCAATGAGGTTTCTACTTTATTATTCATCTAAAACTCAGGGGGCAATAAACAGAAAAACTGATTAATACTCATTCTGCAAAATAAACTGCTCCACATGAGCTAGAGATATTGACTTAAATTGCAAAAAAATATAGTTAAAATAAGATTTTTATGATGAAAAATCATCTTAATATGATTTCAAGTTGCAAATTAATTTTAGCCTGAAGGCCTGCAGCGTATACAGGGTGGTCAAGAAAAATCGAGTAAAATAACGAAATTTTATTCCCAGATAATTCAAGAATTTTAAGCCTATCAATACAATGTATGGCCTCCACGGTCATCAATAAGAGCTTGGCATCTTCTTTGCATATTACACACAAGGTTGTTGAACATTTATTGACAAATTTGGTTCCATAAACGGGGCAGAAGCTCTCTCAGATCATTTAAGGATTCTGGGGTAGGTTGATGATTATCTAACCTTCTTTGGAGCATATCCCATGCATGTTCTGTGCTATTCAAATCTGGTGAGTGCGGAGGTATTGGTGAATGTGGAATATCAAGCTTCTCGCGCGCATTCTCAACTATGGCTCCAGGGTGCGGTCTAGCGTTATCGTCTAGAAATTGAAAAGTTTCACCAATAGCAGCGTGAAAATTTGGCACAACATTGTCAATGACATGCTCCCTATAGTGTAAGGCGGTCATATTCCCAGGACAAATGGGTAGATCTGTGCGCCCGTTGAGACATATCCCGGTCCATACCATAACACTACCCCCTCGTAATGGACTTGGACATAGCGACGATTACGGGGTATGCGTGGGATTGTCCATACCCTTATTCTTCGAGAATCTGAAAATCGTCCATATCTGGATTCATCAGTGAAAATGACACTACGCCATTGATCGTTCCAATTGATATGTTGCCTTGCCCATTCCAGTCTTTGACGCTTATGGTCACGTGTTAATGGAACTCCTCTTAATGGACGTCTAGAACCTAGATTCACCTTTCTCAAACGTCGTCTGATGGTTTCGATGGACACTTGAAACCCATCTGCATTTTGAAGAGTATTCCGTAGCATTCTAGGGTTTCTTCTCGCCGAAACGGTGATGAAACGATCCTGAGCAGGTGTTGTTTTTCGTCGCCCACCAAGCCTTGGTCTTTTCAACATGGAACCTGTCTTCCTGAAACTATTCCAAAGTCGAGATATCACACTTTGGCTGACTTGGAGTCTTTCCGCTACAACAACCTGATTTAGGTCGCCCTTTTTCAGGTCTATCAAGTTGGCCCGGAAGTTTCAGCATTTCTTAGAAAAAAAATTATACGGTAAATGCTAGCTAAATGCTGATAAATGCTGTGGAAAAAAATTAATTATCTTCGCGAGTGGTGGAAAAATCGATGATTGAATTTTCCGGGCCAACTTATGTGCAGCCCGCAGACATCGGCATTTTTCATCGAAATGCTGACAAAGATTAATGCTAGCGAAATGCTGATGAATGCTGAAAAAAAAAATCGAAATATCTGTGACCGTAGTGGAAAAATTGAAGGTTGAATTTTCCGGGCCAACTTATGTGCAGCCCGGAGACATCGGCATTTTTCATCGAAATGCTGAAAAAATTTAATGCTAGCGAAATGCTGATGAATGCTGAAAAAAAAATTGAAATATCTGTGACCGTAGTGGAAAAATTGAAGGTTGAATTTTCCGGGCCAACTTATGTGCAGCCTGGAGACATCGGCATTTTTCATCGAAATGCTGAAAAAATTTAATGCTATCGAAATGCTGATGAATGCTGAAAAAAAATCGAAATATCTGTGACCGTAGTGGAAAAATTGAAGGTTGAATTTTCCGGGCCAACTTATGTGCAGCCCGGAGACATCGGCATTTTTCATCGAAATGCTGAAAAAAATTAATGCTAGCGAAATGCTGATGGATGCTGAAAAAAAAATCGAAATATCTGTGACCGTAGTGGAAAAATTGAAGGGTGAATTTTCCGGGCCAACTTATGTGCAGCCCGGAGACATCGGCATTTTTCATCGAAATGCTGAAAAAATTTAATGCTAGCGAAATGCTGATGAATGCTGAAAAAAAAAATCGAAATATCTGTGACCGTAGTGGAAAAATTGAAGGTTGAATTTTCCGGGCCAACTTATGTGCAGCCCGGAGACATCGGCATTTTTCATCGAAATGCTAAAAAAATTTAATGCTAGCGAAATGCTGATGAATGCTGAAAAAAAAATCGAAATATCTGTGACCGTAGTGGAAAAATTGAAGGTTGAATTTTCCGGGTCAACTTATGTGCAGCCCGGAGACATCGGAATATTTCATCGAAATGCTGAAAAAAATTAATGCTAGCGAAATGCTGATGGATGCTGAAAAAAAAATCGAAATATCTTCGACCGTAGTGGAAATATCGGTAATTGAATTTTCCGGGCCAACTTATGTGCGATAGCATTTTCCTTCGAAATGCTAACGAAACTTAATGTTTGCTAAATGCTGATGAATGCTGAAGTAAAATTATCTTCGTCAGTACTTAAAAAGTCGATGATTAGCCTATATGCAGCTGGTGTAAGTTGACATGAGACTCCGTATTCATATGTATAAACATTTCTCTGGATAAGTTGTGTACGTCGCAGATTAAGTGGCATATCTATAGAATTTTTGGGGGTCGTGAATATGATATTTTCCAGGAAAAACAAAGAAATCAAAGTAAGTTTTTATATCACAATGATTAAGAGGAAACTAAAATAAAAAATAGCAATAACTCCAGAAATAACATGAGAAAAGGATAATCGTTTTCAAACAGAATAAACTAAAAGGGTTGTTGAAACATAATTATCTTCGTCTATGCGACGTTCAGCTTTTTTCTTCAGGTCATCGTATTTTTCCCATTCACCACGAAATCTCTTAGAAAAGCCACAAAATGACCCACAGAGTTTTTTTCTCCTCCAATGATTTCTATTACACCTCAGACAGTAGGTTTTCTCCTGTATATGTATATCATTAGGTATATCAGAGAGTTTATATTTTATATCATATCCCTTTTCATCCGTCCATTCAAGGAATATCAGGAAATACAGTTTGTAATTTATTTCCTTTGAATTGCTTTTGCATTCTGAACAGAATAATTTTTTTCCTTCAAGTGAAAGATGAGGATTTGTTTCAAAATAGCACACTGAAATTGAAGCCGTTTCAATTAATTCTTTAGATTTACACACAGTGCGTACTTCAGTAGTTGCAAAAGTTCCTCTCCATGAGTTTTTTCACAATTTTACCCCGGAGCTCATATACTTGAGCACTAATTTTTCCTGTAACAAGCTTTTGGAGAATACGCAAAAGAAAATTATCAGTAGTAGTCAGTTCAACTTCACACCAGTTCTCTATTTTGGAATTGAACTCAGAGGAATCACAATATTATGCTGTACATAGAATTTGCAGGAGACAATCTATCGCACAAGTGTTGGTTATAATATATTTCGAATTATCAATTTCAATCGACTCCAAATCACTTGCGTTAGCATTTCTCAAACATTGAGTTTCGTTAGCATTTCGAAGGAAAATGCTATCGCACATAAGTTGGCCCGGAAAATTCAATTACCGATATTTCCACTACGGTCGAAGATATTTCGATTTTTTTTTTCAGCATCCGTCAGCATTTCGCTAGCATTAATTTTTTTCAGCATTTCGATGAAAAATGCCGATGTCTCCGGGCTGCACATAAGTTGGCCCGGAAAATTCAACCTTCAATTTTTCCACTACGGTCACAGATATTTCGATTTTTTTTTCAGCATTCATCAGCATTTCGCTAGCATTAAATTTTTTCAGCATTTCGATGAAAAATGCCGATGTCTCCGGGCTGCACATAAGTTGGCCCGGAAAATTCAACCTTCAATTTTTCCACTACGGTCACAGATATTTCGATTTTTTTTTTCAGCATTCATCAGCATTTCGCTAGCATTAATCTTTGTCAGCATTTCGATGAAAAATGCCGATGTCTCCGGGCTGCACATAAGTTGGCCCGGAAAATTCAATCATCGATTTTTCCACCACTAGCGAAGATAATTAATTTTTTTCCACAGCATTTATCAGCATTTAGCTAGCATTTACCGTATAATTTTTTTTTTCTAAGAAATGCTGAAACTTCCGGGCCAACTTGATAGACCTCCCTTTTTCCTAATATACGAAAAATAACAAAAAAGCGAGTAAGACGCATTCTAGAGAAATGATTAAGCTTAATTAAAAAAAAAATATGTTGGTCTACGCCGCATACGAACTGAGATATCATGGAAATAAAATTTTCATTTCAATTTTTGAAGGGAGCTCGCAAGATCAGACGAGTAGCACCCCCTCTTAATTGGCCATCTGTTCAGCATACTTTCGCAGAGAATGGGTCTAACTGAGTGTTCCCTGGGCCGTTGAAGCAGGAACGCGGACGAAACGGCGGAACATATACTATTCGCGTGAGGTGATCTATCGGTATTGAGGTTAACACACCTAGGGAAGCTTACACCTTCCATCTCTACGTGAGATGGAGTCTTCCTTGTCAGCTCGCGGCATTCTTGTCGGCGTGCCTTCAGGTCTGAGTCCCTCTAGTATCACATGAATGCGGTATGAATAATGGGTCACAAGGCCTACGTTCGGCCGAGGAAAGAAGAAGAAGAACCTAACCTAACCTCACAATAACCTAAGGAAACAATCTCAATCGAGATTTCACCCAATCTTGTCGCAATTTCTAAACTGGGCATAATGAATCCCCAGAAACAACACCGGTGCCGTTCACACTTGCACACTCAATTATTTGTAAACGCTTCCCACAATAAACCCACCGTTTGGAACCCCAACGGAATGAGGGAGGGGGGAGCATCGATTAATCGTTCCCATAACCCTGAAATAAGGGCCCGGCGCCCGGGGGACTAATTTGTCCGAGGAAACGTTAAACTTTAATATTGCAAAATTCCAGCGACGTTATCAGATCATAAAGGGGGTATAATACATACGTAATTGGACGGTGGCCCGTTCGAGACCGGTACCGGAGTGGGGCATAACGTCGTCGTTTCCGGCGATCGTACAACTCGGCATAACGTGTCGTCGCGCGGCGTCGCGCCATTACGTCGCCCGGCGAACCCTCGTAACTTCTTTATTCGCCCGGTCGTTCCGCGAACGTATCCACGGAATTGGCGTTCTCGGATGACGAGCGGATGTGGGCGAAGGGTTATCTGCTGGAAATGAGCGGGCTACCTGAGTCGATGAGTTTGATCATGGGCGAGGAGGTGCCGAACGAGCGGAACGACGTCGTGTGGACAAACATCTCGGGTTTTCGCTTGAAATAAAGCCGGCCATAGACATCGTTATTTTTCATCCGTTTATAACGCCGCGATACGAACCGTCTCGGCAAAAGCGCCAAAAACCGATGTGTGTGGCGAAGAACCGTCGGTACGCATCGTCGGTAGAAATATCTGCCGATGCTTGATTTTTGTCACGACGGTTCATCGGTTGTCGTGCCATACCGACTGTGTGTGGGGGATTTCGTCGAGAATCGGCGGTTATTTTCCGTTAGCGTAGTACAAATCCCATATTGACCGTTTCTTTATTTCTTTTTTATTCAGCACCGAAACCGCGGCCGCCACTGCTAAGAGATGTTTCCTCTTCATGACGTGCTAATTCGCGATCGACAGCAAAATAACTGGTAGAATTTACCGAAGTGTGTGGGCAAAACAGTTCTGCGATATGACTCGGCGGTTCGAATCGTGGCCAGGAAAACGGATGAAAAATAACGATGTCTATGGCCGGCTTAAGAGCGATTGTGTCAGTAGCTGCCGTTCGAACTGCTACTTAAAGCTGTAGTCCTACAGAAGTACAGTCCTCTGCAAGTTGTTTAACCACTCTCTCGAATTGGGTGTTTTCCCATCAAACTGGAAAATCGCAAGTACAACCAGTCCCTAAAGAAGGCAAAAAGACCCTACCTAACAACTACAGACCTATCGCTCTGTTATCTATTACTAGCTGGCCCGGCGAACTTTGTACCGCCTGAATTATACTCAAAAGTTGTATAAACTTACCATTGCTTTTTTTCAAGCAGGAGAAAAATTAGGCAAAATATACAAAATTTTAATAATTTTGTAATTCACATGGAAAGAATTCTCTTTATTTAAGCGGTAACTAATTGCTGAACTTGAACATATAACTTTTTGTTTTTAATTGTTGTACAGTTCTCTTTTTGCAGTACCTCATGTGACTGGGAATAGCAGGAGTATAATCCATATTATACCTTTCCTCTTATATGGATCAAAATGTCAAGAATATGAACAAAAATTATTCCTTTGATGAACTATCGACTATTAACACAGCCCGTCGACCAGAATTGAAAAATCAGTCATTTGTTAATAGCCCAATCTGAAGTAGCAAAAAGAAAACTTTTCCTATATTCTAAAAATCTAATCAGTGGCCACACCATTATTTTAGACATCTTAGCTATACTGCTAAGCTCAAAATAATGATGGGTAAACATCTCAGTTGGTGGAGCAGCGCGATTCTCATTATTCCATGGATATGAGCTGTCAATCTCTCTTCAATTTGTTCAATTTAGTTGACGATATCAAGCTCGTTAGAAGACAAATCGAGATGTTGAAATGTCGATAGTACGATCGACACGGCAAAATTATCAACACTGTGAATTATGTTGAACTCATATTCAAATTTATTGATGGTCATTGGACCAGATCCGATTAGGCAACCCATGAAACATTATTGTATATCATAAGTAAAAGCTCGATGAGCAAACGTTTCAAAATTATTGACGCTTACAATACTTTCTCTGTGCGAAGAGAAACACGAATATAATATGTCAATTACTAATTATGGGCAATTTTGGATTCAGTTATTTCCGCAAATATATCTATTACCCAAACAGAAATTCGAAAGCATTTCAAAAATAAAGAAAAAAGATGAAGATGGCCAACTAACGTTTGAAACTGATCGTCGAAATCAGATACTTGATCTTTCGGTAAAAATTCACTGTTCCACCAACTTGAGATAAGTTTACCCGCTTTTTGATCTGGCAATAGACTTCCATGTTACCATGAGTTCTATGCGAATCACATATCGCCATCTAACAGCGGTAATATCAACCTACGACTACGTGCAGTGAATAGACACTGTACGACTACGCATCAACGGTAGCGACACCTAGTGGCCTTATTCAAAAGAAGGAAAAGCATTTCCTGCATAAGTAAAACTTTCATCAATTTTTTCGAAGTTTTATTGTATTTTATAATAACCAGACCGAAGACGATTCCATAAATGAAGTTTCATAACAAACAGTCCATCCGATCTCTAGTTATAAATGGTGTAACCAACATCTTTCTTTTAGATATATAGATTTCAAAGGTCATGGAAAAAGCCATCAACTTCGAGCTCATGAAACATCTGGAGCTTTCAGGAATTATCAACGATAGACAATATGGTTTCCGTCATCAGAGATCCACTGGTGACTTGCTCGCTTACGTCTCACATATATGGCAGCTATCTATTGAGGAATATGGTGAAACCCTAGCCGTAGCACTGGAAATCTCCAAGGCATTCGACCGAGTCTGGCATCAGGGACTCCTCGCCAAGATTGCATCTTATGGCGTGCCCCCAAAGCTGTGTTCTCTGCTGGCTAATTTCCTCTCAAACAGATCTCTCCATGTAGTGGTCGATGGACATCCATCTGACTCTCTACCCATAAATGCTGGTGTTCCGCAGGGATCAATTCTGGCTCCAATACTATTTCTACTTCATATCGACGATTTGCTGGAAGCAACTTCGTGGATGATAGTACCCTTTATACCGCCTTTTCTTCTAGGGCTCCAATACCAGCCAACCAAATCAGAAACGAACGAGGAAGAAATGTTAAAAAATTAATATGGACCTGGCGACAATTCTTGAATGGGGATCTGATAACTTGGTGGAATTCAACGCAAGCAACACAAGCATGTCTTTTCTCTAGAAAAGCCGATCTTACTGTGCACAGCATAGAATTATCTGAAGTGACCATGCCATTGAAGTCGTCCATTTCGATGCTTGGTATTACTGTCGGCAGTAACCTTGACGTGAGATACATTGCTAAAAGTGCATCCCAAAAACTTGGTTTTCTGTTTCGTGCCAGGAGCTATTTCACCTCAGGTCAGCTGCTTATATAAGGCACAGATTCGAACTGTCCTGGAATAATGTTCCCATATTTGGAGTGCTGCACCTAAACGTACCCTGAAACTCTTGGATTCTGTACAAGAAAGGGCAATTCGTCCTTTCGGTGATGCCTCGCTTACAAACTCGCTCACCTCTATAGAACACCGTAGAAGAGTAGGAGATCTGTCTTCATTTTATAGATTTTTCCATGGGCGATGCTCTTCTGAATTATCAGCAATCGTTCCCCCTCTGGCAGTATCTTCGAGACTAACTCGTCAAGTTAAGTCTTCACATCCCTCCGTGGTCACTTTGGAGACCTGCAGAACATCTCTCTTCAAAGACTCTCTCATCCAACGAACAGCGAGGCTTTGGAACACATTGCCTAGGGAGGTGTTCTCCGAGGCATATAAACTCCAGAAATTCAAGAAGAACACCAATTCCTACCTGCTTGCCCTGGGTTCTCGCGATGTTCTCTGAACATTACAGTTTATTCCTTTTCGTGAGAACCACAACATAAGAAAAGTCTTAATTTTAGTACATTTCTTCTCATAATTTAGAACTATGAAGGGAATTGGCTTGTCAGAAACTGTAACTCTGGAAGAGGGAGCCTCCTGGCAAAAATAAAAAAAAAGGATCTTCCAATTTTGTCTCGCGAATCTGCGACCAAATTTTTTGCATTAATTTCTGGACATCCTGTATTTAAGCAGAACACCGACACAAATCAAAGAATATTTCTTTCCATGTAGGAAAATAATCAATATTCAGATTCTTTTCGATGAAAACAGCTCCTCACATTTCAAACAACCCTGGTAATCTCCAGACATTAATTTTCCAGTTATTATGCATTGATGCACTCAACGGTAAAGTATCGGGATCCCTAACGCTATAAGGTATGCTCGGCAATCCGATGGTATAATATAACGTACGTGCAATAATTAGTGTTAAAGGTAAAACCGTAGGGTATTATGTTCTAATCTGTAGCTAGCTATTTCAACTCTTGTAATTTAGCACAAATTGGATACATAATCGCATTATACAGTCTGAATGCCCAAATTGCATCCATAAATTTCGGTTGGAACACAATTTCGTTTTTCACGTGCTCAATTGAATTTAATATCTGTTGTGAAAACTAGATTTCCAGTGGGAAAATTCCGTTGTATATGATACGAATTTAAACGAGGAATAAGTAGCATCGCAAAAAAGGTGTGAAATGATTGACAATGAAGGCAAATAAAGAAATAGCATATTCTAAAACTAGTTGCAGAATGGGCTCCTAATCCAACATCGTATATCGTAGAAATTACGTATATATCAAAATGTTTATTTAATTTGGAAGAATAATGAATTTCAGAAAATATTATATGAATTCAATAATTCAAAAGACCTGGCGAATGTTGATGAAACTTTTTTCTCTGTTAATACTGGAAATAAACTGCTCAACATGAGTTAGGGAGATTGACTTAAATTGCAAAAAAATATAATTAAAATAAGATTTTTGTGATGAAAATCCATATCAATATGTCGATCATATTCCCAGGACAAATGTGTAGATCTGTGCGCCCGTTGAAACATATTCCGGCCCATACCATAACACTACCCCCTCGGAATGGATGGGCTTCTTGGACATAGCGACGATTACGAGGTATGCGTGAGATAGTCCATACCCTTATTCTTTGAGAATCTGAAAATCGTCCATATCTGGATTCATAAGTGAAAAGGACACACGCCATTGATCGTTCCAATTGATATGTTGCCTTGCCCATTCCAGTCTTTGACGCTTACACGTCTTAATGGAAGTCTAGAACCTAGATTCACCTCTCTCAAACGTCGTCTGATGGTTTCGATGGAAACTTGGACCCCATCTGCATTTTGAAGAGTATTCCGTAGTATTCTACACGTAGATTTATGGTTTTTTCTCGCCGAAACGGTGATGAAATGATTCTGAGCAGCTGTTGTTTTTCGTCGCCCACCAAGCCTTGGTCTTTCCAACAAGGAACCTGTCTGCCTGAACCTATTCCAAAGTCGAGATATCACACTTTGACTGACTTGGAGCATTTCCGCTACAAGAACCTGAGTTAGGCCACCCTGTAGCATTCCGATAGCCCTATTAGCATCAGTGTTTGTTAATTTACGTCTTGGCATTTTCAGAAAACTCGTTTCAAATCGAAGCCGTTGATAAAATGACTTCATTTCAAAATGAGAACATTCATGAAGCAGATGCAAAGAACCAAACTTCAGAAAAAAGACGACCAGATTGTCGAAATGTCTCATACTGATTTTTATTGGATCGATTCAAGTTGTTATTGAGTATTGAATGATTTTTCAGTGATTTTCTCGAAGATAACATTCTTTTGAAAACCATTGAATACGATATCCCTGACTCTTGTGGAGCAGTATATTTCACGTATATAATCTATATATATATAAAAGAAAGATGTTGGTTACACCATTTATAACTAGAGATCAGATGGACTGTTTGTTATGAAACTTCATCTATGAAATCGTCTTCGGTCTGTTTATTATAAAATAAAATAAAACTTCAAAAAAATGGATGAAAATTTTACTTATGCAGGAAATGCTTTTCCTTCTTTTGAATAAGGCCACTAGGTGTCGCTACCGTTGATGCGTAGTCGTACAGTGAATAGACAGGTCACTGTACGTAGTCGTAGGTTGATATTACCGCTGTTAGATGGCGATATGTGATTCGCATAGAACTCATGGTAACATGGAAGTCTATTGCCAGATCAAAAAGCGGGTGAACTTATCTCAAGTTGGTGGAACAGTGAATTTTTACCGAAAGATCAAGTATCTGATTTTGACGATCAGTTTCAAACGTGAGTTGGCCATCTTCATCTTTTTTCTTTATTTTTGAAATACTTTCGAATTTCTGTTTGGGTAATAGATATATTTGCGGAAATAACTGAATCCAAAATTGTCCATAATTAGTGATTGACATATTATATTCGTGTTTCTGTTCGCACAGAGACAGCATTGTAAGCGTCAATAATTTTGAAACGTTGGCTCATCGGGCTTTCACTTATTATATACAATAAAGTTTCATGGGTTGCCTAATCTGATCTGGTCGAATGACCATCAATAAATTTGAATATGAGTTCAACATAATTCACAGTCATGATAATTTTGCCGTGTCGATCGTACTATCGACATTTTAACATCTCGATTTGTCTTCTAACGAGCTTGATATCGTCAACTAAATTGAACAAATTGAAGAGAGATTGACAGCTCATATCCATGGAATAATGAGAATCGCGCTGCTCCACCAACTGAGATGTTTACCAATTATTTTGAGCTAAGCAGCATAGCTAAGATGTCTAAAATAATGGTGTGACCACTGATTAGATTTTGAGAATATAAGAAAAGTTTTGTTTTTGCCACTTCAGGCTGGGCTATTAACAAATGACTGATTTTTCAATTCTGGTCGACGGGCTGTGTCAATAGTCGATAGTTCATTGAAGGAATAATTTTTGTTCATATTCTTGACATTTTGATTCATATAAGAGGAAAGGTATATTATGGATTATACTCCTGCTATTCACAGTCACATGAGGTACTGCAAAAAGAGAACTGTACAACAATTAAAAACAAAAAGTTATATGTTCAAGTTCAACAATTAGTTACCGCTTAAATAAAGAGAATTATTTCCATGTGAATTAAAAAATTATTGAAATTTTGTATATTTTGAACTTTAATTTTGCCTAATTTTTTTCCTGCTTAAAAAAAAGCAATGGTAAGATTATACAACTTTTAGTATAATTCAGGCGGTACAAAGTTCGCCGGGTCAGCTAGTGATAATTATAATAACACCTTTCATTGCCAACAAATCACAATGAAAATGATAAAGCAATCGTCAAAAATGCGAAAATAACACAAAAATCCATCAAGAAAACAAATTTAAAAATTAAAAATATTCATACTTCATTCATACAAAATTAAATGAATAAAAGCGCTTCGCCAGGAGCCAATATAAACATGATTGGAAGATTCAGTTATGCTATTTTCTTCTACGGAAATCAATGATAGTTCATTCGAAAAAAGAATAAAAGTACTCGAATAACCCTAAAACTTCTAAACTGAAGAATTCCCCACTCCCCAAAATTCTCAAGAAATAAGCCTACAGAAGACCTTTTTGCACAACCTGAAATACTGCAGTGTGAAAGTGTAGTAAAACTACGATTCCTGTGTACCATTTACAAAGTTAAAAAAGAGTAAAAAGAAATTAGCATTGGCAACGTCTCTCAGACTTATTTGACTTTCACGAATGCCAACCTGCGTAAGTTTCAAGTAAAAGAACTTGACAAACCTAAATCATGGCCAACCGGGATACTTTATAAAAATGAATGGAGTATATTCCCCCTACAACTTATAACGCAGGAGCAATTTCTATAAACAACAAGGTGTTGAAATGATCGACAATGAAGGCACATAAAGAAAAGTATTATCGAAGAAGTGGGTAATTTAATTCACCTTGTTTCGAAATTTTTTGTTGGAATCCTGAGCCTGTATTTTGAAGTGTACAACTTGAAACACAGGGGCAATTTCTATAAACAACAAGGTCACAAGGTGTTGAAATCATTACACCAGATAAAGAAAAGTATTATGGAAGAAATGGGTAATTTAGTTCACCTTGTTTCTAATTCTTTTCTGGGAATCTTGAGTCTTTATTTCTTACCATACAACGCATAACGCAGGAGCATTTTCTACAAATAACAATTCTTTATGACTTGTATTTGAGATATTGGGAGGGAAAATTGTAAGAAAATATAAGAATGTATGCAACATCCCCCCCCCAAGCATCCTTGAATCCATATTTATATTTCTTCTCGCTGGCATATTTCCAGAAGAACAGCAAAAGCCAAAAAACACAAATTATCATAAAATTCATCAATCATCCAGGTCCAACCCCTCCCAAATTAATCTCGGCTACGGTTGCAAACGTCACAAAACGTCATCGAGAACAGCATCCTTGAATGCGACCGTCCAACAATAACGCATGCTTTTCCGCAAGAAAAACTGCGGAGAAATGGTGGTTGATGCTTCCGGTGGCCTCGCAAACTGCAATTTGGACCCGGCCAAAGGATAACGGCAAAAAGTACGTCCACATAAGATCGACCTCTGGTCGCGTTTTGTATCCTCGTGCCTCGACGGGGATGCATTTATCGTGTTTCTGTTCCGGACGCTGACCGCATATTTTTTCCGCAGATGTACGCGACCGTTCGGTTCGCCGCATATCGTGGCTTGTCTCTCAAGGAGGAACAAAAACTTTCGAACCCGAGTTTCTCGTTTGAAAGGGGAGGGTCGCTTCCTCTCGGGGGAGATTTGGTTTTGTTCATTTTTCTGGCAAGAAGGCGGAAGATATATGACCTGGGCAGTATTTATCGAATTAGAAAAGAAATCGCTGGAGAGTCATTACTTGTGGAGTATACCTCTTTTTGAGCTCTATATGTATCTATGAGTATCGGGTGATTTTTAGGCTAATAGAACTTTAAATTGAAATAATACACAATTTGAATCAAGATTGAATTCATTTTTTATTTTGAAGATAATTTTATGACATTTAGGTTTTAAATATAATTTCCGGCATATGTCCACCACGACTAGCTCTGAGTTTCTGAGTATCCGCATTCGACCAGACCAATTTTGGACCAATTTTTCCAGTAATTCAGGGCTTACTTCATGAACAACACGTGTTATATTTGCTTCCAAAGCATCTATTGTTTCTAGTTTATCAGCATAACCCCATGACTTGACATAACCCCAAAAAAATAATCCTTTGGGGTTATGTTGCATGATCTTGGAGGCTAAATAATTGGACCTTTTCTCGAAATAATGTTATCGCCAAATCTTTCTTTCAATAAATCAATTGGCAAGTGGTTTAGCACCATCCTGTTTGAACCAAAACAATTCTGAGTCGATACCATTCAGATTTTGAAAAAAATAATCATTGATCATCGATCTGTTACTAACATCATTCACTGTAACATTAGCTCTAGCATCGTTTTCAAAGAAATATGGACCGATGATGCCTCCAGCGTGTAAAGCACAGTATGCAATGCTTTCAGGATGCAATGGAACCTGCAGAACTTCTAGAGGATTGTTTTCACACAATTTTGCTATTTTGCTTGTTAACGTTGCCGTTCAACCAGAATTAAGCTTCATCACTAAACAAACGAAGCTCATTATGGTCAAGTGCCTTTATTTCTTGAACCAGTTGGATCTTGTTGGTGTGTAGACCAAGATCTTTATGCAAAATTTTCCATGTGGTGGATCCACAGAGTCCAACTTGTTGTGAACGTCGACGAATAGACAAATCTGGATCTGCATTAACACTTTCACTTACAGCAGCGATATTTTCTTCTGTACGTACAGTTCTTTGTCTTGTGCTTGTTGTTGCATCGAGTAGAGAAAATGTTGTCCGAAATCTATCGATAGTTCGACGAATAAGCTGCTCTGATGGACGATTATGTAAACCATAAATTTCACGAAGCGCTCTATAAGTTTGGCGAAAAGAACACTGATTTTGAAAATAAATTTCAACAATTTGTAAACGTTCTTGCGGCGTGAGTCTTTCCATGATGTTTTGCCAATGCTTACTGATCAGAAATGTCAAAACAACATGGCTTCTACCTCCTGTCAAATCACAGTTATCCCTATCGAATCCATCGAGCAAGAAATTTGCAGGAGTGAGGAACTAGTTGTTTCAGTCCTGTAGTGAAGCTTACTCTAAGATTGCTTCTGGAAAGATGTGAAGCATTCAATTCTCAGCTTGACAGTAAAAAAATGGATGGGGCATTGAATTCAAAAACCGAGAATCATCAATTTCAATATACACTGGTAGTTTAGAGGCTAGAGCACCTGCCCGGAAAGTAGGAGACGCAGGTTCGATTCCTGGTCGGTGTGTAACTTTTTTTGGAATTTCAAAAAATTATCTGCATGCCGTTAACTCATTCTCTTATTATTATAACCCATTCAGATATCAATTTCAACTTCATCATATTTGGCTATCAATATCGGACATCCTGTGTATGGTTGAATAATCTTTTCATTATGGTGTCATTCAGTAACCAAGAATTCATATCTCATTCGTATTACTTCTTTCTGCAACCGTTTAAGGTCTTCAAGCGGATAACTCTGAGCTCAAAATTTCCCATTTTTCTTCGAATAAGATCTGTACAGGGTGTCCCAAATTCGATGATCACTGAGAGCATCTCGAGAACCATAAGGGTTAGAGAAAAATTGTTCAAGGACTCCCGATCTCTTTTTTCAAAATAATCAATTGCCAGTAAACAGATACGAGATATCTGAATTGATTCTCGAGTTACAGGGCGTTTCTGAAAAATTGCTTTTTCAAATATTTCGCTATATCTCGTTTCCTGTTGGAGATATCACGAAAATTCCAAAAAGTTTTTTTTGTAATTTCCATTGCCTATGTACGCTGCTTCCATCTGATCCGAAAAAGTATTCGCCGTTCAAGTGCTAGAGAGAAAAGTTTGTAATTTTTAAATGGAACACCCTATATTTTTCATCATTGCTTTTTAGCCGCAGATTCACAGAGTATCATCCTGTAACCGGTTGTTCGAAAATCTGACCCGTTTCAGAGATATTGAGTTTTTCTTCTCCAATTGAATTGGGACAGCCAGTATATAAAGATTTTTCTTTTATTTGGAGATATTTTATTTTCGATTCTATGAAAAACTAACATTAATCGAATAAAAACTTTAATACAAATGAATTCTGAAAAAAAAACTACAATAAATGTTCGCATCGCATCTGATGATTTCTTTTTCAAGATAATCATTTGGTAAAAATTATTCACTACACACTAGACAAATAAGATTTTTAATTGAATGGAATATATTCACTTATTTACAAATGAAGTTTTCCATTTCATAAAATCGAAAAATAAAAATAAAATATCTCCAAATGAAAGAAAAATCTTTATATACTGGCTGTCCCAATTCAAGTGAAAACGAAAAACTCAATATCTCTGAAACGGGTCAGATTTTCGAAAAACCGGTTACAGGATGATACTCTGTGAATCTGCGGCTAAAAAGCAATGATGAAAAATATAGGGTGTCCAATTTAAAAATTACAAACTTTTCTCTCCAGCACTTGAACGGCGAATAATTTTTCGGATCAGATAGAAGCAGCGTATAGGCAATGGAAATTACAAAAAAAAAAACTTCTTGGAATTTTTGTGATCTCCAACAGAAAACGAGATATAGCGTAATATTTGAAACAGCAATTTTTCAGAAACGCCCTGTAACTCGAGAACCAATTCAGATATCTGGGATCTGCTTGCTGACAATTGATTATTTTGAAAAAAGAGTTCGGGAGTCCTTGAACATTTTTTCTCTAACCCTTATGGTTCTCGAGATGCTTTCAGTGATCATGGAATTTGGGACACCCTGTACAATTAGAAAAATATGTCCAAGATTTTGCGTTTTAATAGAGATGGTAAAGATCACTTTAAATATGTGAAAATATACAGGTCAATCCATTCAAAAAATCAAATGTTTGTTGAATATCATTTCTGGGAACACCCTGGATATTAGAAAATGAGTTGTTGAGATGCAGAAATAGAATACCTACAAGAAATCTGCTGTAGGACGAAATTTCTCAGATAACTGGTTCGGCAGCTATGGGAGAAGAACGCACTAATGCAGGACCCGATATACCAGCTAGTAAGTAACTAGTTATTCCTGGTAACATTACAAATTATAATCAAATCCAGAGATAACAATCCGTCATCATGAATTCAATTTCGTAAGAACCTAAAATAAATCCCATGCTAATGCAAACGTTTTCTCAGTATAATCTTCCGCAAACAACGGGATCCTGCATTATTTATCAACCCGGACCCAAGGGTATCGGTCAACCTGCGATATGACGACTCAACCTCGCACAAGAACCAGCTGCCCCAATCGGCCGCTCCAGTTACATATTAACAGTTACGAAGTACGAAAATCGGTCCGGTCGTATTCGAAACTTAATAATTTGCATCGATGGTCCGTAGCGCACGAATTTGGAGTTT
Source organism: Adalia decempunctata (assembly GCA_951802165.1). Lineage (NCBI taxonomy): Eukaryota > Metazoa > Arthropoda > Insecta > Coleoptera > Coccinellidae > Adalia > Adalia decempunctata. Next base: position 20,607,284 of record OX637696.1, on the reverse strand, counting down.
ATGATAAAACAATAGTATGTTTTGCTCTATTGTTCCTAATGCCTCTTCGGATGGTACGCATACTGACTACTGAGCAGTCCCCTGTCCCCAAAGTTTAGGCAACGTTAATGTTCCTGAATTGATTTGGGGGATTGTTGGTTAATGAACTTTCGAAAAAGGGGAATACTGTTCGAGTTCGTGTCCACTAATTCGAATACGAACTGGCTAATTCTTTTTCAATTCTGCATAAGTTGTCCAGCTATCCGTCATCAAAAAGGCAGTAGATTTATTATCTACGGCCTCGTTAGAGCCGTCTCTAAGACGACTTTGGTCACGCTGTGGAGAATAAAATTATAAACCTGGTAATTTTCTCAAATAATATTACTTGATTTTTGGTGTATCCTAAATACGAGGATATATTGAAAAATTCTTAGCCTACTAAAGAACCAAACAAAATTTCAATGTAAAAATATTTCATTACTCAACATATTCTCCTCTTAATTGAATACATTCATTACAGCGAACCTGCAACGTCTCTAGACCTTTCAAAAAATGTTTCTTCTTGCTCTGCAAACCAGTCCTCCACAGCTTTCATTACCTCCTCGTTGGAAGAAAATTTACGACCTTTTAAACTTTTTTCAGTTGAGGAAAGAGATGATAGTCGGACGGAGCCACATCTGGTGAATGAGGGGGGTGTTCTAGTAACCCAAAATCACGAATTTTTTGCATGGCAACAAGAGATTTGTTTACTGGGGCGTTGTCCTGTAAAAACAAAACACCTTTGGATAGCTTTCCGCGTCTTTTCTCTCTAATTATTTCCTGTAGAGTGGTCAGTAATGTTGAATTGTAATCTCCAGTTATTGTTTTACCCTTATCCGGAAAATCAATCATGATTAATCCATAGCAATTCCAAAAAACTGAAGTGAGAAGTTATCCAGCAGATTTTTGGACACGAAACTTCTTAGGTCTTGGAGAACCAGATTGTCGCCATTCCATCGATTGTTGCTTTATTTCTGGATCGTAGAAATGTACCCAAGTATCATCCATAATAACAATTAGGTTTAAGAAGTCTACAAGTTTTCAAATCGAGCACCGATCGAACGCGATGCTTCTACCCTTGCACGCCTTTGGTCAACATTCAAACATTTGGGGATACATTTTGCAGAAATTTTTCTAATGTCCAAATTGACGTGAACTATATGATGAACGCGTTCGTATGAAATCTTCAGTGCTTCAGATATCCGTTTTAGCCCAATTCGACGGTCCGATAAAATCATGTCATCAACTGCATCGATATTGTTGGGGACTGACAGAGAAACTGGCCTTCCCGATCGGTCATCACCTTCAATGGAAAATTTACCTCTTTTGAAGCTTGCAGTCCAATTTTTCAGGGTCGCATACGAAGGATATTGATCTTCAAGGTTATTAACCATATCTTCGTAAATCTGCTTACCGCTTGACCCTCTTAAATACAGTTACTTGATGATGGCCCGATATGTACTCCAATTTGATTTTACAATTTTGGTGAACATTTTTTTTTAATTTATAGCGTGTAGTATCCCCGAATTTCAAGACACAAATAATTCATATAAATAGCACGTATAGCTGAATGGAACCCTGTACGTAGAAGAAATAAAATCCGACGCTGCCATATTGTGTTTCACAGAGGGTAGTCCGGCTATCTGGACGTTGCGGGGTAGGCCGGCTGTCATCGATCTATGCTATCGATTAGTTCATAGAGAGGGCCTGAGAGGTTAAAGGAAAGGAAGACGGGTTTTGTTAGAGGAAGAAGATGGTGGTTGAAAATCGTGAAAGAAGGTGCCATTTGTAGTTGTTGTTGCTAGTCGGCCATGATAGAAATCCAAACGGCATTTTTGTTCAACGTGTAAGTTCATCCTCCATTTATATTGGCTAATCAGTCTTATTTCTAGGTTCCTAATTCATTGTGTTTATACCAGCACGAACCAATGGGAACCATTACATACTGTCTATTTAATTATATTCCACCAATCATTCTACTAAGCATCATCCAATAATTATCTATAACATCCAGGATGTAAATCCTGGTCAGAACTGTTTATATTTATACATGAATTCTGTTTGGAAGTCCTCTATGAACGAAGAGGCCATTTAATCTCCATCTTATATATTTTATTATTCTGAATATTTCCTTATGCAATGGATCGAGTGGCTTTATACAAATCACAGGGTTCCAGGTACATTTTATGTTCTCATTATTAATCTCACCCTCTCTTTCAGCAACCTGTGATTTGAAAGGCTATTTCTTTTCCATCTGTATTATTGTTTTAAACTGTAACGCCTACCATCCAATGGTATTCAAATGCAAGTAACGTCCATCTTTAATTATATACCACATGTATTTCTATGGAGTTCAGTTCTTAGATCGGGAATCATAGATTGTTGAGAAAGTCACTACGTAAACTACTAAGGAAGTTGTGAAGAGTCTCGATCAGAACTTCTGTTGGATCCCAGCAGATGTCTGCTTAGATAGCTGGGGTAGGATACTGTGACAGGTTCAATTGCACTCACTGCCTCCGGAAATAGTTTACCTTGTAACAACCATTACAAAGGATCGTCATTGTGGGTCTGTAACTGCTATCTGTTGGAACTCAGTGCTTGTTCGTAGACAGCTGAGGTAGGATACTGTTTACTCGCTCGTATACATTGACTCTGGAGAAGTTATACTTGAAGAACTGAATGACAGGATTTACTGAATTATAGCACCATCTTATTCTATCTATGCTCATGTCTTCTATGTTCTTTATAATATTCAACCAATGGATTCTGATACTTGCTACATGTAATTTTATTCAACTGTAAAGCTGAGGGTTTTTGCTTTTAGAAGAACTGTTGGGTTCTTCTTTTCGTTTTCCCTCTTTAAGTGGCTCGAAAACTCCTGCCACCTGGACCAATAATGGCCTGTTCCCCTCTCTGTCCAATCAAGTGTTTTATTTATGTATTTACCTCATTATTTCCCATCCATTATTTCACAGACTTGAATTATCACGAAACTGAATTACCACGACATAACATAGAGTTCTACCTAACTAGATGATCACAAGCCAAGCCAAAAGTATAAAACCCCCTTTAGAGTAAAACACCCCTTAGAGTTACAGCGAAGGATTTGCCCTTTTATCTCCCCTTAGAAAATATCTCAAGCTCAAAAAAGTTGAAATATTACAAGCGTAACTCTGGTTTACTTTTTTGATGTCGAACTCTACACTGACACTTCTAAAAAGTTACGGTATCGCAATATTTTGTTTACGCATGGAACTGGTCTAGGCATACTAGATATCAATACATCCTCGTAGAATTCAAAAATAAAAAAATATTCTGTGATGAACAAATACTGCTCATCGTATAATAATATGGAATAGCATCATTCAAATAACCATCACGTCTTCGTCTACATTGACAAGATGCCTCTGAACATATGTCTTCCAACTAAAATGAGATGGTATAGGATAGTTACCCTATGTCATAGCTCGGAAAGTTTCAGCCGCCATTATTTCAGCTTCAAGAGAAGAGTTCCGCCCTCTGCAGCAACGAAACGAAAAACATGCAGTTGAACCCTAAAATTTACCTGTTCCCAGCGTTATGTGGCGTGGTCTAATACGAGGAATAATATCCGAAACTCTTCGGTTATTTTTATTGCCGGCGATTATGCAGCGGCTTTACGAGAATTATAAACTACAGAAGACGCACATCTCCGAAAGATATCCACCGAAATTCCACTATCAAACTTCTTGGCGCCGGTTAGGAACGCACCATTTGCCTTCGCGGAATAGACGGAACACTTTTATTTCTACTTCTATCTTCCTTTTATTGTTTCGGTTTATAGTTCCGAACTGAAATTGGAAAGTATTATATCATATTCGCGTATATCCGAAGATAATCCCGGGTGAATTGAACGAGGCAGCGACGTTTTTCTTACGCTGAGGTCGTTACCGAAGATCGGCTATATTGATATGATAATATATAGTGAAGTATCTCTTTGCATGGTTCACGATATTGGGGAATAGATGAGGTCTGACGCTTCTTTATGGCTGGAAGATGAAAGGATGATGCTTGAAAACTTTCTCAGGAATGAAACGCTTTCACCGATATCTTAGATCTTTTTCATTCGTTCAATGCAATTATTCCAATGAAGCCAATGCTTCTTGACTTCAAGGACCTGAATATAGCTATTCACTTATACTATTTAATCGTTGAACGTTGAAATTCACAATCTGGTGTTGCGATTTGGAAGAAAGTTTCCTTTATTTTTCACTCAATCACCGAGAGGGGTGTCTTTTCTGAAGGTGAATAGATGTCGCTCATTAATTTCTCATCAAAATAATTCGGCGCCAGATGTCCATATCTTGACGAAAAGATTTTCCATCCAGCGTCGACTTTGGGATATTCCACCCTCATGAGTCCTAAATAGGAAGAAACTGCAGTCGGTGCGATTCTCAGTTGACGTTGGACCATTCGGTCTGGTAGGGAGAACAGTATCGGAGACCTAGTTCGTATTCACATTTCATTTGTTATTATTTATAATGGCAAATGATTTGTGTCTTATTTCTCTCACTATTTAATCTATTTACTATCACTCCTCGAGTAATCTGAATACATATATTCAGGAAATTGTCATTGCCGCAAAAAAAAACATATTTCGTGATAGTAACAAGTTCTGTTAGATTTCCCATTCAAAAGCCATGTTTCTTTCTCCAAAATGCATTTGTTCTTTGATTTCACAATGAAACTTCAATAATTTATTCACATTCTTCTTGATTAACCGAAATATATTATACTAACTGACAAAGAAACAGCAACACTCAGAAAGAGCTTTTCAAATTGATTTTTTTTTTGGTAAAACATAGATAGTAGGTACAGCAAAGGAGTAAATGATTGAATTTGGATAAAAAAAAATCGTGAAGGGTTTCTTCATGTAAACATTTTTCGTTACTCAAACATTGTTGTCGTTTTTTGCACATTTTTAAAATTTTACAACGAACCAGCTGTTCGAGGATATCCAAATCGAGAGAACGGTGACGTGGTTCTACTGATAATCTATAAGTGGTATTCTTGAATGTCTTTCTATCAGAAGGTAATAGAAGGATGGCTCCCTGATGCACCTACTGGGTAATTTTAGGGGATCAGCCATAGAAGACCAATAATTTGACATTTTAGGATACATATCCTTACTTATTTCCTTGTTTTGTACTTTAGTTACATCTATCTTGTGTTATAAGAAATCTATATAGCTCGGATTAAATTAAATTAGATCACTGGTTATATCGGCTAGCTAACTACAATAATCATGAAGAACAATCTTCAAAGATTTGTTGTGTGGGGCAAGAAATTATGGAAGATGCTGAAAATTTTCATAACATAAGGCAGGAAGTACTTCTCAGGACAGATCTGTCCGATGAAAAATTTCGAAAGTTATTTAGACTTACAAAGCCTCTGTGTGAGAATCTCATAAATATGGCCTTACACCCACGAACCCACTAGAACATCAGCATTAAAAGTCCATTCTATATGCAAACGTAAAAAAAAACTCAAGAAAACTAGTCTCATGATGGGCCTAATATGCATGGATTCATATTGTCATACAAAGGTAAAGTAGATGTTGTCAGTAAACAATGACAATTAATATTGTATTATAATAAATTTTAAGGAATATTATTAACTTGATTACAAGTAACCTTAATGACATTGTACAATCAATGCAGTTTGTAGATACATTGGGTTACATTTCACAATTTTGTTGAGCTCCATTACTTATGATCAATTTATACATTTTGAAAATATGAACGACTAAAAACGGGATGACAATTATGACATGACAGCCTTGTCTGTCGAAACATTCGTATTTATGATTGGTCAAGAAATTCGACAACGCTGTAGTTTGGTTCCCCCATTTCATGCTCCTTCCCTTATGCTCGATAATACGGAATTACGATTGTGGGGAGCAGCAATAGAGAAGAATCGAGGAACGATCCCCGCTGAATAATATAGAAGAAGAAGAAGAAGAAAATACTTTATTTCCACAAGAATGATTACATCATTATAGAAAAAGTCAAAAAACAAAATGAAAAAAAAAATACACATCATCATTATAATACTCTATCAAGTACAAAGAAATTCCTCAACCTTATAATAGCATCTTTCAAGTAGAAACTGTTTTAATCTGTTCCTGAAAACTTTAATGCTAGTCGATTCTTTCAAATCCTCGTTTAAGTTATTGAAGATTTTCAATCCAAGGTAGAACGGTGATCGCCTACCGATTCTATATTTGAAATTAGGTAAAACCAAATCCGAACGATTTCTTGTATCGTAACTATGATTGTCGGAATTCTTCAAAAAGGAGTTCTTATTATTGAAGATAGCGGATGCCAACTCCAGTATCAGCAACGATGGCACAGTGAGCAATTTGAACTTCACGAAATATGGTCTACATGATGTTCTCTGTGATATTCCGGCTATACACCTTACAATTCTTTTCTGCATGAGGAATACATCCTCAGCAAACGAAGAAGCACCCCAAAACATTACGCCATACCTAAGTCTGGAAGACACCCACGCATTATACACTAGAAGTAGTTGCTCAAGTGTCAAGACTCTCCTCAAATTTCTCAACAAAAAACACGCTGAATTTAGTTTAGAGCAAATATTCTCACAGTGAGACTTCCAATTTAAATTTTCGTCTACACTTATCCCAAGGAATTTCACCTCCTTCACCCTTTGCAGTTGAACACCTTGAACATTAACATTTAGATTTATATTTTTATTATAATTATGGAAGACTAAGTATCCAGTCTTCTCCAAATTTATATGCAAAGAGTTTTCACAGAACCAGTTATACATCCCTTCAAAACATCTTTGCACTTCCTCACCCAGATTGATGTTATCTCTCGTTTTCACGATTGCTGATACGTCGTCTGCATACAGGAACAAATCAAAATTAAGATGGAATACATCGTCCATGAACAAGATGAAAAGTGCAGGACCCAAAACCGAGCCCTGAGGCACACCCATCTTTGACCCCAAATAGCCAGAGTAAACCCTGTCAACGCAAACAAACTGTTTCCTGTCTCCAAGATAATCTGCAATCCAATTCAATGCAACACCCCGAAAACCGATCTTTTCAAGCTTTTTAAAAAGTAAGCTATGGTCTAGGCAGTCGAACGCCTTACTAAGGTCACAAAAAATTCCGGTTGGGCAATCCCCGCTCTCCAAATGTTCCACGACAAATTTAAGGAACCCATGAATTGCGTCATTTGTGCTACATCCGCTACGAAAGCCAAACTGTCTATCGTTCAAAATTTTGTGAACATCTAGGAACCCCATCATTCGATCGAGGAAACAGTATTCAAAGACTTTAGAAAATACAGATGTTAGAGATATGGGACGATAATTACACATGTCTTCCTTATCGCCTTTTTTATGTATAGGTAAGACCTTATTAATTTTCAATTTGTCCGGAAAAACTCCGCAGGAAAAGGACAAATTGATCAAGTAAATCATCGGCTCGGAAATCTCTCTGAGGCAGTTTTTAATCAGAAACGCCGGGACATCATCATAACCTGCAGAATTTTTCGGTTTTAGTCTGTTACTGATCAGACTCAAAAACTCCTGTTTCACGAATGGAAACAAAAAAATTGTAGAATCAGTCGTGGAAATTCTATCTTTGAATAGTTTTATTGGAATCTGATTTGCTAAATTAGTAGGAGCATCAATAAAAAACCTATTGAACTTATTCACAACTTCAACAGGGTCCTCACACAACTTGTTACAGTCTTTGACCCCTGAGCAACCTGATCTTCTCCTCGTCACATTTCCGAGTTCATTTATAATATTCCAAGCAGTTTTTACCTTATTTTCAGATTTATTGATCTTGTTTTGATAAAAGTTTTTCTTCGTCTTTTCAACGAGTTGGGAATGTTTACACTTAAATTCACGATAGGACCCGTCCAGCTCAGGAAATGTTTTTCTCAAATTAGCTAGATTTTTCAGTTCAAAACTTGATAACCGAACTCGTTCGTCAACCCATATCTTATTTTGCTTTTTATAAAATTTTTTCAAGGGAAAGTTGACATTGAAGTAATGCTGGAATATACGATGAAAATTATCAAAGGCATCATTCACTTTACTGTTCCCATAAACATCACTCCAGTTCTCCCCAGCTAACCGATCTACAAAATCCGCAACATTAGACTTACTGAAGTCTCTCTTGTATTCGTGAAGTATTTTCGACTGAAACTCCTGAAAATCCGAATATATACAGGGTCTTTCACGAGGAACCTCACCCATATTTATACGGGAAACTACTGAACGTATTTTCATGAAATTCAGCACTTATAAGTATTTCACGATGCTGATGAAATCTAAAATATTTTCAAGGCATGAGCACCTCCGGTTTTTCCGGAAATGACGTCAACTTCCTTTTTTCAAATTAGAACACCATTTTTTTATTGCAGAAATAGATTCCTTAGAAAATTTCAAGTTATTTTGATGTAACATTTTTCAGTTTTGGTTGGAAAATTCTCTCTGAGCGGGAAAATTCGAAAAAAAAAATCGAAAATAGAGCTCCGCTGAAACAAGAATAACTTCGAGGTTTTTGGATGGAAAATTTTCATTTTTGGGATTTTTCAAGATGTAAGATTGATGTATCCACTTTGAAAATCGAAATCGCGATTCATGATACAGGGGGTGAAGAAATCGCTTTCAAAGTTAGGGATGACAAAATCGTGAAAAATCAATTTTTTCAAATTAGAACACCATTTTTTTATGGCAGATATTGAATCTACGTTAAAAAATAATGTGAGTGTATGCATCACACCCTTGCCCTAAAGTGGATATTTTCTGAGTTATTCACAAAAAACTGTTTTTCGTCTTGAATTTTCAGCTATTTCTTTTCCCTTCACGCCAAAAAGATGAAATTTTCAGGAACTGTTACTTAAACCATGTTTCAGATTTTACTGCCCTAATATGCAAGAGAAAAAAGTTACAGGTTGTTCCTTAATAGATGGCGAATTTGGATTCGAATTTGTATCGGAAACCTCTTTTTTTCAACTAATCGGCCATCGGTTTTCTCTCCAGTGATAAATAAATAATTCCTTATGAACCATATGCAAAAACTTACCATGTTTTACATTCTTTTTTTTGAATGATAGATATCATTAATTACATCTGCGAAATTCCTCTTTATTCAGTAGCATTTTGTGTTTACTATTAATTTGGTGATAATTCGTATTATGTAAAACATGGTAAGTTTTTGCATATGGTTCATAAGGAATTATTTATTTATCACTGGAGAGAAAACCGATGGCCGATTAGTTGAAATAAAGAGGTTTCCGAAACAAATTCGAATCCAAATTCGCCATCTATTTAGGAACAACCTGTAACTTTTTTCTCTCGCATATTAGGGTAGTAAAATCTAAAACATGGTTTAAGTAACAGTTCCTGAAAATTTCATCTTTTTGGCGTGAAGGGAAAATAAATAGCTGAAAATTCAAGACGAAAAACAGTTTTTTGTGAATAAATCAGAAAATATCCACTTTAGGGCAAGGGTGTGATGCATACACTCACATTATTTTTTAACGTAGATTCAATATCTGCCATAAAAAAATGGTGTTCTAATTTGAAAAAATTGATTTTTCACGATTTTGTCATCCCTAACTTTGAAAGCGATTTCTTCACCCCCTGTATCATGAATCGCGATTTCGATTTTCAAAGTGGATACATCAATCTTACATCTTGAAAAATCCCAAAAATGAAAATTTTCCATCCAAAAACCTCGAAGTTATTCTTGTTTCAGCGGAGCTCTATTTTCGATTTTTTTTTTCGAATTTTCCTGCTCAGAGAGAATTTTCCAACCAAAACTGAAAAATGTTACATCAAAATAACTTGAAATTTTTTGAGGAATCTATTTCTGCAATAAAAAAATGGTGTTCTAATTCGAAAAACGGAAGTTGACGTCATTTCCGGAAAAACCGGAGGTGCTCATGCCTTGAAAATATTTTAGATTCCATCAGCATCGTGAAATACTTATAAGTGCTGAATTTCATGAAAATACGTTCAGTAGTTTCCCGTATAAATATGGGTGAGGTTCCTCGTGAAAGACCCTGTATATATATTCTATTGCCGTCAAGAATCGACACCCAGGAAGCTTGGGATAGTATCCCTCAAGAAGAAATAGATCATCTTATTGCATCAATGCCAAGACGTGTTGGGGAGTGTATAGATAATCGTGGTGGACAAAAACATCATTGAAAAATTCAAATTTTTAACCCCTCGGTTTTTTTCTCCATATTTCAATCATTTACTCCTTGTTATAATATCTATGTTTTACCAAAAAAAAATTGTTATTTAATCAACTAGTTTATTAATCGCTAGATTAATGAACGAGTTGAATACAAGATTTTTCCGTCGACCTCATCATGAATTGAAAACAAACTCTGCATTCAAAAAGATTTTTATTTTGCGTAATAGACAAATTTGACATAATGTAAATTTCTGTGTTCATTTCTATATTAATATTTATTGCTCCCTATAGAAGTTTTCGAAAAATTCATGGATGTAATAAAGGACATGTTGTGAAATTCTGAATAGTTTACATTTTTTTCATGAGAATAAGTTGGTTTAATGATTCAATTGAGTTTTATTTTCAACTTAGACATCAACAAAATTCTATTAGGAGCATTCGGTATCAACTCTTCCACATGTTGTTTTTCGATCAACAGTTTCTGGTATCTGCTTATATCAATGTTGTCTTCAGCATCGAATCCTTTGACCATAAATTTGGTCGGCGTTTAAAGCGAGTAGGAAAGCTCATTCGATAGAGGCGCCACCGACCATTTTATGAAATATCTCCATAGAACATGCATTATCACTATCAAGTTCTATGAATATCTCTCTGATTATGAATGAAATGTACAATGGCGCTCTCTATCCAAAAATCGCTGAACTATGGAATCAGTGAATTTGTGGGTAAAGCAGGAACTTTTTCCCGCTAAAATTTGAATTTGGCCACTCTCGGCCAATTCCGTATTTCAAGTTGTTTTTCTGAACGAAATTATCATTAGATTCACTTTTAATCGGATGTTGAACTATTTTCATGGGTTTTTCTGTTGAAATAAAACAGAAGCTCATTTTCTTCTATTTCTGAAAGAAAAAAATTAACTTTCGGAATGAAATCAATTTAAATCCTTTCATTAAGAACCTTAATCCTTTCTGAGTTTACCCACAAAATTTCAGTTCTCAAAGTGAAACCATTTGCAAATGCAACTTGAAATAAAAACACACTACATTGAACGCCCACCTCAATGCCCCTTTTCTGCAATACATGTAAAGTATGCCAACAAAATCGTTACCGAAAATTTCAGAACGTCCTTCTCCTTGCACCAAGATCGAAATCCTTCCCAAGTTTTCTCATAAATGTCGACTCTTTCCAGGTAGCATACTCAAAGTTGCTGCTTCAGAAGTTTTTCCCACATCTAGCGGTGTCGAAGGGATAATTTCTTCGATATTCATTATGTAAAATAGCGTAACTGGTAAAATCAGATTCTGATAAAAAGCGAATAATTAAATTTGACAACTCGATAGTGCTCCGACATAGATGCATCTATGCTCCGACTGAATATTTTATGATCGGTTGCCATGATAATCATGCATTAATACAAGAAATCATGCATTAATAGGGGTCATTAATGGACGATTTCGAGTGCGTTAAAATGAGCTTTTATTCTATGGTCGACGGAAAAATTAATGTAAACAGCTCTTTCTGGCTGTTGCAGTTTTCTTGACAGTTAGTATATTTCACCTAGGGTGGAGGAATTAGAGAAGTTTCAAAATCCCCCTCATATAACTTTCATACTCCATGCGTTCTGCCAATATCGTAATAATGAGAAAGTTTCTCAATTGAACCCTCGAGTCTTCCAAGTACACAGCAATCCCTAAACATAGGAAAACCCTTAGGTACGCGGCAACGTTCCAATGCCATCTTTCATACGTAAGTTTACAGAACTATGGGCATCAGTGAGAACGCGCTGGCTCGAATCGAGAACATTACATCATAGGTGGAATCCGGGGGATAGGGAAGTTAAAACGTTTCCTTAACCAGAAAATAACGCAACTCAAAATTAATCTCCTCGCAAAAGGAGCCGGAAAGAAAACAAAACCGAGGATTTCCCGGTAGCGCAATATCTCAGCCCGTATATATCTCAGGTCCGCCATAAATTCACCGCTTTATCTCGGAAGAGATGCGTCGCGAAACTACGAAACTTCGCCCCGAACGCCGTGATTCACGGCGCACTACATTTCGCGTGCTGGAGGTCCCGGGTATGAATATCGCGAAAACTAATGGCTTTTCAAGGCCATTTAACTTGTTTGTCTTCGGCACGACGACGACGACCGAACACTATCTTTTCCGCGTTTTCCCATCGAAAAACATGGTAAAAACCAAATGGCCCGTTCGTTTTCAACGCCGCTTAATGGGGTACTTGAACGGATCGACCGTTATTCCGTTTCGAACGGCGACACTCAGGGACCCGGAATTGATCATTGATGTGTTTGGTTCGCTTATTTCCAGCCATTGCCGTGATGTACGGCCGAACGAGCGCGCCGTTTCGGAAAATTCGTCTATATTGGGAGTATTGGGACGGTACTAAAGACTTCTATAGGTAGAAATGGGGGGTTCGATTAATTTTCGTCCGAACGATATTGCGGATCGTTTCAATGAGCGGTTGGGAGGTGGTTACCATTAGCGATGAAAAAGTGCATCGTTTCAATATACATATAGGGGTTTTGGCTATGTCTAGGATGGATGTCTTTCACTTTGGATAATAAAGCTTGATTATACGCCTATTTCGCCTTCACAAGCTCCCAGGCAACACAAAGATTGCCCTGCGACTTCATTTTAGGAAACTGTGACGCGTTTGTCACTTCCTTGAGGGGTTGCTGAGAGCTCTACATCTCCTCCAAATGTCCGACACCAGATATCTCCCAGTCTTGGCGATATCCTACGTGGATATTCTCTATCAAGACAATTTCAATCATGTCATCATTTATCAATGTCAGCAATGACATTTCTATATGCAATGGAATGATCAACATAGCCCTCGGCTACCGTCGTAAACTTTCATCCACCATGTTTTTTATATCCGTAATATTTGCTCCTGATTCTGCTAGCAATGAAGCTGAGGATCTTCGAAAACAGTGTCCTGTATATTGCTCTGGTTCTGGCAGTTTGAGGAATTCGGCAACAATAGATGGAATTTTCAAATGTATTGATACACACTGGATTGGCAGCGCATTTATTATTCATGTATTTCAGGAAAAAACGACGATGTTTGATGACAGAAGGGCGCAGTGCAAAGTACTTATGTCAACATACTTTCAATAATACTGAAAGAACGACGGACTTTCGTTTTTGTGTTTGGAAGTTGTATAACCAATGATTTATTTGTTATTTCGATGTCTTCAACTCAAAAATTACACAATTCTTCATGCCGACAGGCTCCAAAAAATCCGAAAATAGTTGCAATCTTAACCATCAAGTATTTCTCATCTGGTGCCACATTTATGAACTTTTCAACTTGTTCATGTGAATTTTCGATTTTTTGGGACGATATCCTTTACTTTTCCGTTTTAAATATGCTATTACCTTAAAATATTTACTAACATCCATACCATTTTCAATAAGGGCGCTTGACTTTATCATTGAAAATTTGCTCCACAAAGTGGATGAACTCCATATTTTTGATTTTTCTTCTAAGTATGCCAGGAAAACAGGTTCACTGAAGTTCCCTTTTACATTTTTCAATTTACATGCAATATCGTACTGCTGAACAGATTTTTTAGGTAGGAGTTCCAGATTTTCTCTTCTTACAGACTCTTCATTATCCACAGGAACAACCAAATCGTCACTTCCACTAATATGGACCCTCGACAAACATATTAAGCAGTTAAAAACCCAAGACGAAAATTGGACAGGAACGAAATTCAAATGACAGCGTCTTTTCTCATTTGTTAGTAATCATAACGTTGGCAACGTTTGACATTCACAACAACCTTTTGATTATTTGATTATTAAAATGTATTTTGAAGTTTATTGTCATTGCAAATTCGCCCATTTCATTATCAAAATAGGGCAGCTGTACAAAAAACATTGTATGGTATTTGTGTTAAAAGTGATTTTATTCTGTTCGTGAAATTGTTCAATTCGCTCCGCTCATTTCACAAACTTTTTCACTCACAAAATAAAACGTCACTTTCAACACTCATATCATGAATAACTATTATCGCATGAAAATCAGATTGGGATATTAGTAGTTAGCATGGAGTAGTTTTTTCGTGTGAAATATCTGTATGAATGATGGGAAACAATGAACTATTCATAATATTAAAGCCTAGTAGCAAATATAGAATTATTGTTGTGTGAATCTTTCAACTGAGTCTTTGACTTGTACATATATTTCAACTGTAGATTACTATCATCGAACTAAACTCTTTCTTCCTATACAATTTTTCAAAATTTGGTTTCGTTTGAAAGATACAGGGATTCGAAAATCCATGAAAAAAGCACTTTTCTGTTCATATCTTCTGAATCGTTATTTCAAATGAACTGAATTTTGGTTGATTGGTTGATGTACCTATATTCTTCAATCAAAACTCAGTCAATAATCCTCCTGGTATAAAAGTTACAGGGTAACCAATTCTTAAATCCACGCAAAGATACATTGAAAGCACTTGAAAACAAAGGTTAATATTTTCGAAGGAATCAATCATTTTAGAAAATAAAAGTATTCTTATGTTTTTTTTTTCAATGAAACGCGACGTCTTCGAGTTATTCCTAATTGTATTCGATAAAATTTGAGGAAAAAATCATTGATTTAAATAATAATCTGCATGCTTCCCTGGATTGAATATCATCGAAAATTATTCCTTTTCTGGTTTCTGAACAAATTAACAATGTTGTCAGAATATTTATCAACTTTGTCGAGACGAAAATCTTAATGATGGAAAAATGTTTGATGTAGTATTGAATAATAAAATCTCACAAATGTGGGAGATGAAATTGAACATCAAGGAGCATGAAATTATACATTTAATACGCACAGTTTCTATTAATTTATTGTCACCGGTTCAGATTTGAAATAAATGTCCACAAAATACCAGATTCAGATATATGAGCCGAATCACGTTAAAAACCACGTATTAAGTTGAAATTAATGAAGAAAAAATTATAAGTGAGTGAGTTATCGACTGCCTTCCCAATAAATCAAACCAAATAGAAAAAAATTATACATAGCACTAAATAATCTATGTTTCTATCTAAACAATATCCTCTTGGAATTGTATGAACTCGACACTACACGGTTAATTTTAAATTTATTCACTAAAAGTCTTCACATAATCATCACAAGAGCGAAAAAAACCACCTAACACAATGAATTTCCCCTTCCATAAAAACCTAGCTCCGAAAAAGATTCACTCCTTGTTTGTTTGGAGATCGCGTCGGTGGTCGCTATATGCATGCGTCGTTCACAGACGTTATATTACGTACAAAGATTATCCTTTTAATCCTTATTACGCAGGCTACGGATGGGTCGATTCACAACCCCCTCTATAGAAGGCTGTGGTCGATTGATAGATCTTACGTAGTTTCAGGAATATTGTTTAATCTGGCATCGTCCATATAGAAATTTCTGTGATATATTCACAGAATGGATACAAAACTGGTTTGGTTAAGTTGATTAATAATAATAAATTCTGATGCAGTGATTGAAAGACATCCTTTATGAGATATTTTGGGATATCGAGAAGAATATGGACGAGTTATTAGGATTTACAAACTAGTATGGGCCAGCAGATCTATACTCATCGTAGAACGTGATTTTATTGGAGAAATGTCAAAGTTTGATCAATTTCCCTGAAGAAATGGAAAAATTATGGGGAACACAAATACCAAGCTATTTTGCATTGACTTTTCTTCCTTCGATCCGTATATTCACATCACGGCCAGGATATCTGTGAAAAAAGTTTTATCGAGTTTAAATAGGCTCTTTTTGTTGAATTTTTTTTGCCATTTTCGCGAATTTTAAAAAATACTTTTACCTAGAGAATCGAAATTTCACCCACGTATGAATCGATTATTCCTCTTTGAGGTGTTTGCAGAGAATCGTATCAGGCACGTATTTGGCCAATTTTTTTATAATGGCCATATCTCTTTAACACAGCCGAATCCGTCAAAAATGGAAAATGAAGAAAAGTTTATCTTGTCCTCAAGAATCTACAGTTGAAATATATGTACATACCTACAAGTCAAAGACTCACCCTCGTTATGAAAGGAAGTAGTCGGGTAAGGAGAATAAAAATAGTATAGTGAATAGACTACCTATTAAGTAGTAATCCTTGTTGCAAGCTGAGTTTTGCCCCAACATTTATACAAAGAACTACCCTTCATTTTGAACAAGAAATCACCCTCTGAAATCTTTCGCATCAATTCAGAAACAACCTGTAAAAAGTTGCAAAGTGTTTGATGCAAAATTTCCTCACAATAAAAGTCAAGAACCGCAAGAAATACAGTAACAGCAAATGAACGAACAATTCCAAAGAAGTCAAGAATTGCTAAAATGCGTGCAGACACGTCAAGTACCGATAACGGGTTATTTGCATAGGGAAAACAGGGTGGCCAAACTTTAAAGGACCGTAAATCCGTACTTCAAGTCCCTGTTCACGAGAATCTAATACCAAAATACCAAGACACCAAAAAACAAAGCACAATCCCGACGAGAAGCCGGTTCTAAAGGCCCGAAATTTCCGTGCCTCGCCCGCAGAACGTTTTCATTTGGCGCAGATGTAACTAAACACTTAAGTTCGCCGCCGTCCCCACAGCCGCCCCCGGCCGACCGCCGAAATTACTTATGGCCGACTTGATATAATGCAGAGCCGCAACATGGCCGATCCAACGCTCCAGTCCAATTTGCCCGGCTCTATTTTCATTATAAATTGCGCTAATAAGACACAAACTGCCTCGCCACTAATACGATGCACTTCGCGAAATTCACGGAATAATGGTCGAGAGCAAGAGGAAGGACGGAAATGGTCATGGAAAATCGATTGCTTCATGATTCGTTTCATGATAATGGGTTATTCGGCAGTCTGGGGCATAAATTCGGCCATTTGGTAGGCGCAGTGAAAATTTCTGTTCAGTAGGCATTTACAAATTATCATGGAAAGACTTACGCCGCAACAACTTTTACAAATTGTTGAAATGTATTTTCATATTCATTTCAGTATTCTTACGGTTTGTCTTGTGCGTCCTCTACCTCGAACTCTTGTTTTTAACATACTTATTCAAATAAGGTTGGACTTGAGTATTCCCTAAATGTGTCAACTCAATTTCAATCGAGAAATTTGAACTCTGAGGTCTTTATTCGCTATATCTTTCGAACAGAATGAAATTCAGAAAAATGTGAAACGAAAAAAAGGTTTCCTTCGGCCTCAAGAATCCACAGTTAAAATATACTGCTCCACATATCGCGTATTCAATCGTTTTTAAAAGTATGTAATCTTCGATAAAATCGCTGTAAAATCATTTAAAACTCAATAACAACTTGAATCGATCCAATAAAAATCAGTATGAGTTTGGTTCTTTGCATATGCTTCATGAATGTTCTTGTTTTGAAATGAAGTCAGTTTATCAACGGCTTCGATTTGAAACGAGTTTTCTGAAAATGCCAAGACGTAAATTAACAAACGCTGAGGCTAATAGGGCTATCGGAATGCTACAGAGTGGCCTAACTCAGGTTGTAGTAGCGGAAAGGCTCCAAGTCAGCCAAAGTGTGATATATCGACTTTGGAATAGGTTCAGGGAGACAGGTTCCGTGTTGAAAAGACCAAGGCTTGGTGAGCGACGAAGAACAACACATGCTCAGGGTCGTTTCATCACCGTTTCGGCGAGAAGAAATCCTACATCTATGTGTAGAATGCTACAGAATACTCTTCAAAATGCAGATGGGGTCCAAGTTTCCATCGAAACCATCAGACGACGTTTGAGAGAGGTGAATCTAGGTTCTAGACGTCCATTAAGAGAAGTTCCATTAACACCTGACCATAAGCGTCAAAGACTGGAATGGGCAAGGCAACATATCAATTGGAACGATCAATGGCGTAGTGTCCCTTTCACTGATGAATCCAGATATGGACGATTTTCAGATTCTCGAAGAATAAGGGTATGGACAATCCCACGCATACCCCGTAATCGTCGCTATGTCCAAGAAGTCTATCCATTCCGAGGGGGTAGTGTTATGGTATGGGCCGGGATATGTTCCAACGGGCGCACAGATCTACACATTTGTCCTAGGAATATGACCGCCTTACACTATAGGGAGCATGTCATTGACAATGTTGTGCCAAATTTTCACGCTGCTTTTGGTGAAAATTTTCAATTTCTAGACGATAACGCTAGACCGCACCGTGCAGGCATAGTTTAGAATGCGCGCGAGGAGCTTGGTATTCAACATTTACAAATACCTCCGCACTCACCAGATTTGAATTGCATAGAACATGCATGGGATATGCTCCAAAGAAGATTAGATAATTATCAACCTACCCCAGAATCCTTAAATGATCTGAGAGATCTTCTGCCCCGTTTATGGAACCAAATTCCTCAAGAAATGGTCAACAACCTCGTGTGTAGTATGCAAAGAAGATGTCAAGATGTTATTGATCCTCGTGGAGGCCATACATTGTATTGATAGTCTTGAAATGCTTGAATTCTCTGGGAATAAAATTTCGTTATTTTACTCGATTTTTCTTAACCACCGCTGCAGACCTACATGCTAAAATTAATTTGCAACTTGAAATCATATTAATATGAATTTTCATCACAAAAATCTTATTTTAACTATATTTTTTTGCAATTTAAGTCAATATCCCTAACTCATGTGGAGCAGTTTATATGTATAAGTCAAAACTCGCCCTGTACCGGGTTTTTCACTATAATTTGACCCCCCCTTCAACTTTGTTACTAAAGGAGATACAAAAAAATGTTTCATACAAAAATTTCACGAAATCAACTGAGGTATTTTAATATGACTTCACAAACTGAAATATATACAAGGTGGCCAACATATTGATGGCAACTTCATTTTTTCAAATGGAACACCCTGTATATTTTCCTATATTTGGCTAGCTCTTTTTCCCCTAATTTCGAATATGTAACATATGTTGGTCTATCTCTCTTATTCTGAGCACCACAGAGTTTCAAATTTAAAGAACAACCTGGCAAGCTCAGCAATAACTTTTCAAGTGGCAGGCTGCGATTACTCAAAATGCATTCAATATGTTGTTCACCCTGTATATATTCCAATTGACGTTATCATAACTACAAAAACGGGCATTTTGAGTCATCGCAGCCTGCCATTTGAAAAGTTATTGCTGAGCTTGCCAGGTTGTTCTTTAAATTTGAAACTCTGTGGTGCTCAGAATAAGAGAGATATATTGTTTATCCTGACTACTCCTAGGTCTCCTGAGGAGACCCCTCTGAAACTACAAGCTTCGAAGCTTGTAACTTGTGCCGAGTTCGGAGTAAGCAGTTGTGTTCTGTGTAGGCTTTGTTACTGTGTCCTTACGCCACCTTAGGCACAGCACTGTTAATTTTTGACCCAACAGTGAGAATGGTGGCCCCTACCGAGACTAGAAAATTTCTTTCCTAGCTCGGGATTGAACTCCGGACCTTTGGGGTCCGAATTCCAACGCTCTACCACTGAGCCAAGGGCACCAACATATGTTACATATTCGAAATTAGGGGAAAAAGAGCTAGCCAAATATAGGAAAATATACAGGGTGTTCCATTTGAAAAAATGAAGTTGCCATCAATATGTTGGCCACCTTGTATATATTTCAGTTCGTGAAGTCATATTAAAAAAACCTCAGTTGATTTCGTGAAATTTTTGTATGAAACATTTTTTTGTATCTCCTTTAGTAACAAAGTTAAAGGGGGGGGTCAAATTATAGTGAAAAACCCGGTACAGTGCAGGGAATTTTATGCTTCACATTTTACCAAGAGCAATCTTGGAATGATTTCCACTCCTGCGCCTGGCAAATGGAGACATGTCATTTCAATAGACAATTTGGTATGAATATGAACATAAAACTGAAGGAATTGCCAAAAATGATCGAAACTATGCAACCTGGAGACTCTCTTGTTCATTTTGATCCATACTTCATTCACCCTCTCTCCGACACTCTGTATGAAATATCCTTAGATGAGTTCGGCAGATTTTTCGCATTCACATTACATAATGTTGATATGAGATTCTTGATTCTTCGATTGCAAGGAAAAATGAGATTGCGCTTAGAGAAACGAAAATTCTCGGTATAAAGAAAAAACCTTATTCAAAGCCAATTCCACGAAAAAAATTATCGTAAGGTTGACACAAAGAGTCCTGACATTTGACGTGATATAAATCAAAAAGGCTCCGACACTCGCGGAAATCTGATGGGGGCGAAAGAAATGGACATTTCGCGGAAAATGTATCTACGTACACTCTGAAATTCAGCCCGGAATTTCCCAATTCATCATGCTAACGACCCGACTTCGGAGCCAATTCCGAATAATCTGCATATTACCGAATGAAAAATGCACTATCTGACTGCGGATTTCACATAATGGATGCCACAATCAGCCGAATGAATGAATGGGCCGCGGAGAAAAAAAGGCAAAAGTAATCCCTGACGTAAAAGGGGCTTCTTCACAATCAGAAAGAGGATATTCATCCTGTGAATATTTATTATCTGACTGCGGCCCACAGTTTCGCACGCCAGAGGATTATTCATGCACATATTTGAGCACAAAGATTCTAAAAAATCATTTTTCTCTATTTCAGTATCGTAATAAGCTCATTACAGTTCTAAAAACAGTGCTGTAATGAATTCATTACAGCATCGTTTTCAGTTACATTTTTCGTTTTGGGGTTGTCAGCAATGACTGCTGATCCTTTGAAATTTCAGCAGACGTCAATTTGGAAACGCCAATTTTCATATTTCCTAACGTTTACACCAACTGCCAAGATAAAATATGAAAGTCACTAGGACCTATAATTTGAATTTTTTCATTGAATTTCACAAAATTTGAGAGAAATATAGAAAATATCGTCTAATACTCGTTGCAGAATGCAATTTCAATACTCATGCGTTCGAAAACTCGCTCCTTCGTCGCTTGTTTTCGAATTTCGCATTCGTATTGGAATGGGAGCCCATTCTGCAACTAGTTTTAGAATATACTATTATGAAATTATACATATTTCCATCCTCGGCTTTTTTCAGAATCGTTCGAGTGCTGGAATTTTCGATAGGGATAACTATGATTTGATAGAAGGTAGAAACCATGTTGTTGTGACATTTCTGTTCAGTAAGCATTGACAAATTATCATGGAAAGACTAACGCCGCAACATCGTTCACAAATTGTTGAAATTTATTTTCACAATCAGTGTTCTATTCGCCAAACTTAGAGCAGTTCGTGAAATTTATTATTTACATTATCGTCGATCAGAGCAGCTTATTCGTCGAACTATCAAAATAGATTTCGGACAATCATTTTCTCTACTCGATGCAACAACAACAAAAATACACAGGACTGTACGTGGGTAATTCTCATGAAATTCAAAAATTATTCAGGAATGAATTCTCAAAAAATTTTTCAGTAAATTTGAATTTTTTTTGTGGCAGTTTTGTAATACATATGATACTAGATTTCACTCATATAGTGGTTCTCAGATTTAAGTCATTTAAATTATCAGGAGTAGATTTCATTTCTTCTCGGCGTTTCTTATCGTACTCTTTCTTTTTTAATTTTGCCTCTGTATCGGACAATTTCTTTTTTCTTGCCATTATTTGCCCCTTAAACGAGAAAAAACGATAAACTCACGTACCACATGACAAAAGAAATAAAAATCTGAGTTATCTTAGTTTAAAAGTCCTTCCCTCACCGTCATTCTCTCACTTCAATTTGAAATGAGGGAATGACGAAATAACACGAAAACTAAGATAACATAGATACATAGCCCTGACCTTATGAAAACATTTTGAACTATGAACACTACCCCCCAAAACACATACAAATATAATGTATCTTTTACTCATACTCACCTTATTTTTTGATAATGTCTAATGGGGGAATGATGTGAGGAAAAGTAATATAGTAATAATTGTAACTGAATACACTATTGCACGAAACCGAGTTGAAGTTTAATCAGAATCACCATAGTAACATAATTCGCGCATTGACTGGCTAGAAAAACTCAAGCTACTTTCATAGAATTCGCTCAATATGACCATAGATCGAATATTTGTGACAAGGTGGGGGAATGATTTTATTCAAAGGGACATACATTGAAATCCCATAGTTATTCAATAAGTATTTGTCGTGGCTTGAATTGTTTTTTAAATATAACGAAAATTACCATTACAATATTTGACCAAAATTTGATTCACAAAAAATTACTGAATAGGATGAAAATATTGAGTTTCAGCAGGAAACTGGGATAGTGGGACAACGTGAGGGAATGATTTTTATGATATAAAATTAGTAATAACTTTTTAATTGCATTTAATGATATCTCGTTTCTCGGGGTGATGGAAGAAAAGGTACCTAGCGTCAAAATAAAAACCTAACATCGATAATAATTACATGGGTATCTGTATCAATAGCGGTGGACTTAAATTTTGGAATTCGATGAGAATTACCCACGTACAGAAGAAAATAACGCTGCAGTAAGTGAAAGTGTTGATCCAGATTTGTCTAATCGTCGACGTTCACATCAAGTTGGACCCTTTGCATCCACCATATGGAAAATTTTGCGTGAAGATCTTGATCTACACCCAAACAAGATCCAACTGGTTCAAGAGCTGAAGCCACTTGACCATAATAAGCGTTATTTGTGTGCTGATTGGGCCCTAGAAAAGCTGAAGTTGTGTTTAGTGATAAAGCTCAGTTCTCGTTGAAAGGCTACGTAACCAAGCAAAATTGCCGATTATGGAGTAAAAATAATCCTCAAGAAGTTCTGCAGGTTCCATTGCATCCTGAAGAATGTACTCTATGGTGTGCTTCACACGGTGGAGGAATCATCGGTCCATATTTCTTTGAAAACGATGCTGGAGCTGATGTTACAGTGAATGGTGCTCGTTACAGATCGATGATCAACGATTATTTGTTTGAAAATTTGAATGGTATGGACCCAGAAGTGTTTTGATTTCAATAAGATGGTGCTACACCTCATGCTGCTACCGTAGCAATTAATTTATTGAAAGAAAGCTTTGGTAATACATAACATTATTTCGACAAATGGTCCAATTAATTGGCCTCCAACTGGCTCCAATTGGAAGCCAACATAACCTGTGCTATTGCTGAAATAAGGCCTGAATTACTCGAAAAAGTGGTCCAAAATTGGTCTGCTCACATGCGGTTCCTCAGAGCTAGTCGTGATGGACATATGCCAGAAATTATTTTTAAAACATAAATGTCACAAAATTATCTTTCAAATAAAAAAACCTTGGCTTCAATCTCAATTTGAAAAAAAATGTTTTTTTTGCTAATTCAATAATAATAAAAATAGCCCATGTTATTCAAGACTGAAGTAAGAGATATAAATATTCAGCTCCTAAAATTAAGTTTCATTTAAATGTCTCTAATCTATCGAGATTTAATTAAGTTTAGAAAAACTGATACTCACCCCGAAAATCAAATTCTCATGTCTGTCTGATATGAGCTCAATGTGACCGAAATAACTGGTTTCCTTACCTGAAAATAAAAAATACAATGAGGACAAAGAAAAACTTGTGCTTGCTCATAATGATTGAATTCAAAATCATCTTATGAAAATAAAGGGTTTCAAAAAATAAGACATGTTTCAAAAACGTCATCGTGCCCATTTTTGAAATTTAAGAAACGTCTATATATATATATATGTCATTTGTCATACGTTAGTATATATCATCATTGTAAAATATGCGTATCAATAAATATGCTATAAATGCTGTGATTGAAAATTTTTTCTTGAAAATGAACAGACGATGGACCACATAATCTGAATTTTTGGAGATACAAAAAAATTCTGGTGAGTCTGTAAATTCTCAAGAAATGAACAACCTATTGATTGTCATCCAAGTAATTGTGATTCAGTCTATTTTTTGTGGGAATACCCAGAATGAACCTACACAACCCATACACCTCTCAGTTTAATTTTCCTACACCTATGTTAACATACAAATCATCAAAAATAATCCACGTAGAAGCAGAGGGATGGTGACGAGCTATTCCAAATTTAGTCTCTAAGCAAGGCGACATGACAATGAGGAATAACACTGAAGCCGGGTCTTATGAGAATGTATAATATAGTTTGTGTTATCACAAGGCTTAGAAAATAGCAGTGGGGTGCATCACGTGGAGGGTTCACATCGTAGTTGGGTGAAATGTATGCATGATATGCATACAATATGATGAGGAAGAATATTGAACTATGGTATAGATCCAACGAATATTCACCATGAACTCTTATTAACTTATCTTCCTCAGATGTCACTAGAAATGTCACACACCTACCATAAATCGATAACAATTTTTGAAAATTTGGAAATTTTCCTGAATATCCAAAACGATCCTCTTGAAATTTGCCAAGAATGTCCGAGTCGATATTTTCTTAAACATATAAAATATGTTTCGATCGATTATATTAGCGACTGTGGAAACCGTTACAAACTCATTATGTATTAGAATTCTATAAATCTGAAATACTTGTTAATTATTTTGATTTGAACTGTAAATAGCAGATAATTGGTGAGAAGGTTAAACATTTATTGTCGTTTCTTTATTTACAGGTGAGTTTTTTTATTTTTATTGTAGTTATAATTGAGTTTGAAATAAAAAAATAAACTATTTCGAGAAATCGGCGTATTCGCCATTTAGCAACGCGAACTGATTCAATGGTTTTTCTGAAGATAATCTCATGAATATGAACGAAAGTTCTTAGTTAACTAGCCCAGATTGAAGTGGTTGAAATGTTGAAACTAATCCGATATATTTCGGTAATAAAATTCCGATGTAAAAAAAAACTAAAACGAATGCTTTGCCAGTATATCCCTCACAGACCTCTGCGTTCGCAAAACCCCAGAACCGATGGTTCTCGGTGATAAATACAACTTCTTTAATTTCGCCACCGACCTAACCGCCACCCTTGAGAACATTCAGCACGAAACAATTATTCTTTTCCGTTTCTGCGCCAATTTCCGGAGCCGCTACGCTCAACACGTTCATGGCGTTCCGCTACTCCGTCCGGATATTAATTTTAAAAGTGTATAACCGGCGTGCGTGCCGCTCACGCCGAATTGGCTAATCAAAAAATAGAACAAACAGATGTACCGAGGAAATATCTTGTTCGACCCTAATGAAACCTCCAAATTAAATTTAATCCCTCATAACGGAACAGTCTGCATTCTTGCCACGTACCGGTTTTATTATGATGGGCTGATTTCATTCATTCTCTGCGAAAAACTTTTTTTTTGGCATCGCGGGGAGTTCGGTTTTTCAACTGGGTTCAGGTACATAAACATTTGGACTACTTCAATCTGATAAAGTTACAGAAAAGACTCTTTCGTCTATTAATTGGATGGAGACTAGTTCATTATTCATGAGATTGCCTTGGGAGAAAACAGTGAATCAGTTCGGTTTGCAAAATGGCGAAGGCGCCGATAACTTCTTTTCATTTTTAATCATGGTTAGAATAGAACGAAATATACAAATTTACGTATCTAGGTCATGAGAGAAGCGCTGGCAAAGTTTGTGACCGAGATGCTCACAATGTTCTGGAGTTTTGCGAACGCATTGTCCTGAGAATAA
Organism: Adalia decempunctata; assembly: GCA_951802165.1. Taxonomy (NCBI): domain Eukaryota; kingdom Metazoa; phylum Arthropoda; class Insecta; order Coleoptera; family Coccinellidae; genus Adalia; species Adalia decempunctata. The sequence goes on along the minus strand of OX637696.1, from coordinate 20,581,395 downwards.
TATAGAGGCAACACTTTTGTTTCAGTTTTTCTTCCGATAAAATTTTATTACTGCAATATAATGAATCAATTGCTCATTGATTTCAATTCTGTTTATGTTATGGGGATTTCGGTTATGTTCATGTTTTCAAGATAGCATCCAAGAGTTTTCAATATTTTGCAATTCTGTTAGCATGATTCATGGAACGTGAAATGAAAGGTTTTCCAATAAGACGTATTATTTTGACCAAAGAAAATAGAAGGTATATCATTTCATAAGGAGGAGAAGCGTCACATATCATGGCGAGCTTGGGTAATTGAAAGAGAGCCATGAAAAGTCACTTCTCCTTCGAATGAAATGTGTTATTATTTCTAAACATTTGGATTTTCATGGAAATCTTAATATCCACTTTTGGATTAACATTTATGATCTTTTAAATTGAGTGAAAAATGGAACATTTGCCTTGTTAGTTGACTTGAAAAATTCATGTTTTGCATAACAACATTTTTCCTGCCGCCGGCGCCGGCCGGAGGGAAAAGTAAGCCCTGGGCTGAAAAATAGTTGCTATGTGAGTGTTAATCATTTGGCTGATGTAATTCTCCATGATTAACGGCATACCTCTCTCAGTAATGAAATATAGATCCGATCATTTATCTATGAGAATGGCATTTTTCTTCGAATGTCAAAATATCACCTCTTAGTGGAAAACTCTTCATAACGTTACAAAACCTGAAATATTTGCTGATAGAAATAAATGACCCAATTGATTCGTTATATTCAAGTCATAAAATTTCAATGAAAGAAAAACAGAATCAAAACTGCTGCCATTATACAGGTTTGGGATAAAGTATGGAAGCAAGTGTGAATGATAATACATGAAAATTTGCAGGTACGAGGATATATTGAAAAATTCTCAACCTTCTAGAGAACCAAACAAAATTTCAATGTCAAAATATTTTATTACTCAACATATTCTCCTCTTGATTGAATACATTTATTACAGCGAACCTGCAACGTTTCTAGACCTTTAAAAAAAAATGTTTCTTCTTTCTCTGCAAACCAGTCCTCCACAGCTTTTATTACCTCCTCGTTGGAAGAAAATTTAAGACCTTTTGAACTTTTTTTCAGTTGAGGAAAGAGATTATAGTCGGTCGGAGCCAAATCTGCTGAATAAGGATGGTGTTCAAGTAATTTTAACCCTAAATCACGAATTTTTTGCATGGCAACATGAGATTTGTGTACTGGGGCGTTGACCTGTAAAAACAAAATACCTTTGGATAGCTTTCCGCGTCTTTTCTCTTTAATTTTTTTCCGTATAGTGGTCAGTAATGTCGAATAGTAATCTCCAGTTATTGCCCTACCCTTATCGAAAAAATCAATCATGATTACTTCATGGCAATCCCAAAAAACTGAAGCAAGAACTTTTCCAGCAGATTTTTGGTCACGAAACTTCTTAGGTCTTGGAGAACCAGAGTGTCTCGCCATTCCATCGATTGTTGCTTTGTTTATGGATCGAAGAAATGTACCCAAGTCTCATCCATGGTAACAATTCGGTTTCAGAAGTCTACATCGTTTTCAAATCGATCACAGATCGAACGGGATGCTTCTACCCCTGCACGCTTTTGGTCAACATTCAAACATTTGGGGATCCATTTTGCAGAATTGTTTGTCCAAATTGACGTGAACTATAATATGATGAACGCGTTCGTATGAAATCTTCAGTGCTTCATATAGGTATCCGTTTTAGCCCAATTCGACGGTCTGACAAAATCATGTCATGAACTGCATCGATATTTTCGGGGACCGACACAGAAACTGGCCTTCCGGATCGGTCATCATCTCCAATGAAGAATTTACATCTTTTGAAGATTGCATTGCTTGATATTTTGCATTCATACTTATACCTACCTCATTTTTCAAATTTCACCCCTTAAAACAATGAAAATACGAATTTTGTGGCAACTCCATGATGAAATTTAAAAAATTAGGTATAGGTATGAATTCAAAATAACAAGCTCTTTCAAAATCTGTAAAAATATAGAGGGTGTTCCATTTAAATTAAGGAAGTTGATTGCATTTCCGGTTAAACCAGTATAGTATATTATCAACAAAAAAAGGACATCAGATGCATTTTTTTCCATTGCACATACCTGCAAATTTTCATAAATATCGTTCTCTTCGTTTAATAATTCTTACTTGGTTCCTTACTTCATCCCAACCCTGTATACCCAAAAGAACACTGCGTTCGCCAAACTCCAGAACACTGTGAGCCTATCGGACATAAACGTTGACAATGCATGTGCTAAATGCTTCTTTCATGGACAAGATACGTGAATTACTGTAATGTCTCGTCCTCACCTAATAAATAATACAAATGAGAGGAAATAATTTCAGCGCATTCGCCATTTTGCCACGCGAACTGATTCAACGCATTTTCTCATGAATAGTGACTTCTTCTAGATTGAATTATAGACAAAACATTCTTAGCCAACGAACCCAGATTGGATTGGTTGAATTGTGTCATTTTCGTATCCGAATCGACGAATTTTCGTGATAAAAGTTCCTTTGTAAATTTTGAATATACCACATTAGTAGAATTTTATTAATCATTGTCGAAGAATTCGCAAAATTTTTGTGCTTCGCTGATTCATGACAATTAGTTCATGAAATCTTAGATTGTACAGGGTCGAACCTGGCCGCAAATCCTAACGGGTCGAAGCCCAAAAACGGCTCAGCCTCGAACGCGAAAAACGAATCAGAAACGTTAAATATTTCATAGCAGCGGCCGTTTAAAATATTCAGTTTTCGGCAGATCCCGTCATTATTATACCGTTTCCGGCCCTGGTCCCTCAGCCCGTTACAATCTACTATTAAATATATAGGCGTCCCTGCCGCCCCCGCATTGTATGCAAAGTGCGCGAGCGCGGTTGTTCGGAACTATCCATAGATAACGCGATGCGAATAATAGATTACCGCTTTCCTCAACTTGTGTAATCATCTCGGAGTTACCATACAGAACGAGTTTCGTCCGCAAAGAGAAGAGCGGGCTGCCGTCCGCATACCAAAAAGGTCTTATGGATACACATATGCAAGCGATGCCATGCGGGTGTAGTAGCCGAACTCGAAGGCAAATATTGATGTTGGAATGTTGCTGAGATGATGGGCTAGTGGAAAGAAGAGGAAACTTCCTTGTGAGGACGGGTATTTCGATGGATTAGAACTTAGGAAGCATTCCGGACAAAAATCCTATAGGATTAAATCGAAGTTGATAGTAACATTTAACCTCGGGTGTTAATATCCTCGTCATTAAATTTTATGGGGATATAACTTCCATTCCTCCCCCTATGGCAGGGTTGAAATTTGTTAACAAGCTGTACAATAAACGAATACAATTCGTGAAGGTTTTGTAATAACAAAAATGAAGAAAAACTGGATGAATAAAAAATTTAATACGATACATCTCAAGGCCTCATACAAATACCCCATTCTTCATTACACATTCGACAACATCTAGATTTGAATGGGAACCATTTCTGATTTCGAAACTCACTTTTATAAGGTAATACGGAAAAGAGGAAAAATGCAATGGACTACGTAAATCAAATAGACAAAAAGTCATCCATATGGTACAGTGGTGGATCAAAATCTTTCGAAGGACAGAGACCTTCTGAGCCAATAAGACGTTTTACAGGGGGAAATAATGGCTGTCAATAAGGTGGGTCTTCGAATTGTACATATATTTTAACTGTAGATTCCTGTCATCAAACGAAACACTTTTTTTCTATAACATTTTTCAAAATTCGGATTCGTTTGAAAGATACAGGGTGTAGAATTCCATAAAAAAAAAACACTTTTTTCGGCAACCGTCCGGGATATACACTTCCCGCACGATTTTTCTTTGAGAAAGTAGTAAAAATCACGTCGTTGTTGTCCTTGTTATGATCATCAGTCATCACAATAGCAACGAAATAACGGATGACAGTTCTGTTCTGTTTAATTCAAATAAGAATCAAAATGTATAATACAGAGATGTGTCGTCTCATTGATTTGTAATTCTTCACGGTTCCGAAAAAATATTGTACGCAACACGCTCGAAAATAGTTTATTTTTGACTCACAGACTTCCAGGACCCGCCTCCCGCTCGTCCTAGAATTTTGTCTATTCGTCTAAAAAAACCCTATTTTCCGGACTTGTTACGTAAATTACTAGTCTGTTCATATCTTCGGAACCGTCATTTCAAATGAACTGGAATTTGGTTCATTCTTTGCTCTATTTCTGATGAATATTCCTCAATCAAAACTTATTCAATATTTCTCCTGGAATGAAAGTTACAGCGTAATCGACTCATAAGCCCAAGCAAAAATACTATAAAACCACTTGAAGAAGATAATAGGTTCATAGTTCCGAAAGAATCAATCATTTTAGAAAAAAAAAGTATTATGTTCAAAAAACAATCGTCGTTTTCGAGCTATTGTATTCGATAAAATTCGAGGAAAATATCATGATTTCAAAAATAATCTGGATTAAATAACATCGAATTTTATTACTTCTCGGGTTTCTAAACATGTTAACAATGTTGTCAGAATGTTTATCAACTCTGTCGAGATCATCTAAATGATGGAAAAACGTTGGATGTAGAGAAAGGCTGTAATAATAAATCCCAGAAATATGGTAAATAAAATTGAACACCAAGGATCATGAAATTATACATTTAATACGCACAGTTTCTATTGAAAATTTATTGTTACCGGTCCATATTGAAAATAAATGTCAATGATATACAAAATTCGGGTATCAACGATGAATGTCGATACAATCCACGTATTAAATCATAATTAATGAAAAAAATGATACTCAGTATCAAATAATCTGTGTCGATGTTTCTAACTGAGCAATATCCTCTTGAAATTTCATAAACTCGACACTACACGGTTGATATTATATTAATTCACTGAAAGTTTTCACATAATCATCACGAGATCGAAGAAAAACACCTAAAATAATCACTTTTTCCATTTGTAACATAGCTCTAGAAATGATTTCCTCTATATTACTCATTTTGTTTAGGTACGCCATTTACATCACACCGGCTATGGCTATGTCATTCATGGTACCGATGGTTGAGACGAAGAACAATATAAAGTTTGAGATGGGTCGATTCATAGATCTTACGGTTTGTCTTGCCCGTCTGCTACCTCTCATGCGAGGTAGTGTACCGTTATAACATGGTTCGTAGAGAAAATCAATAATCTGGCATCATCTTCCCAAAAACTGTGCGAATTATTCATAGAGGGTGGGTAAGGTTAGGTCATTGACCTAGAATCCTACGAGTTAGGTTGAAATCATGAAATCATAATGAATAATGTGAAAAAACAATTTTTATGCGATATTTTTGGGATCGCGGAAAATATGAACAAGTTATCAGTTTTTTCAAACTGATCTTTACGAAAATCCAAAAAAGAACTTATTTTGGTGGAAGTGATATGGCTTTTCAATTGCAGAAATAATCGGACAAAACTGAGTGATTTTGTTAAGAAATAAGGAACCAAAAAACATGAGAAACATTGCAAATCGTGAAACTATTTATCTAATTGAATTTCTTCCGTAATTTGATCCTTATCGAGTTTACTTACGAATTCCTTGAAGAAATAAGGGAATATTGAAATAAACCCAATTATGCCTCAACATCGATTACCAAAATCAAAAGATGTTTCTAAAAAACTAATAAAATAAATAATCTTGAAATCGACATAATGAAAACTTCACGAAATCCTCCAATCAGCCATCTCCAACATTTCCTGCTCTCACGAGATAGGTAGCGGATAGTTCGGCACGTGCTTTTCATAAAGAAAGTGGAAAGCCCATCGAGTTCATCAACGATGAGACACAATCCCAGAATGTAAAATTGAAGTGTGACTAAAGTAGACCCTCCGGTTCATCTCGGCACTTGGCTGAGGCTGAAAACGGCTTTCAACAACAAACCAAGTATGCAGTTCTGACGAAATGAAGTCCACGCTCAATTGGGGCAGATCTGAAGCGCACTCCTTGCATCTCGAGAGGGGAATTTCACTGTCCTAGCAAAATCTAATTTCTGGACGGTGCCTCAGGGTCAGCTTGTTTGTCGAATTTGATGTTTATTTTGGGTCAGTGTGGAATGGTTCGAAAGCTTTCTCGTGGATTATACATCGGAAGAGCATCCAATTATTTTTCCTCGTCTATTTGGGATCATTAAATAAGTAATTAAAGTTCGATAAAATTCTTAACTGACATCATCAACATAAAATCGAATTGAAGCATTATAATTAATTTACTCTTCGTATTATCTTTGTCATGTTCTTTCGAGTAATCAACTGTTCCCTAAAAGCCGTTTGCACAATTCAAATCCATACTTGAGGCTAGATTTCAAATTGCAGGGGTGACATCCATCCAAAGATGTTGTTCTGCTCGCAACCAAGACGGCAGGATGCTGTGTGCAATAGATGACGCAAGAAACTGCTGGATATGCGCCTCATCCACAACAGTCGTACGTGTACGTCTATTCTCCTACATTCTTCACGCATCCTCCCCTGTTCTCTTTTCGGAAGCAGATTTCCTCTCGGCACGCCCTATATAAATTTAATACCGCAAGAAACTCACGTTCCTACGAGGGAGAATATAGTGATAATGAGTTTCTCAACCCACAGCAGCCTCAATATTTGTGCAACCTTAATGGAGGACAGCGTTGTCCCGAGCTCTGCGCAGAAAGAACATCCGGCCTCACTTGTATTTTCATTTCCCAGCGCGGCCACAGAGGAAATTGCATCGCGATTTATTGAAGTCACACAGAGCATATGGATAGATTTAATAGCGACGGACACTGTCGCCTGAATAAATAACAATTTCGGTTCGAGCACGTTTATATCGGTCGGGAAAGGGTCGTGAATATTCGATCGATCTATGATCTGATGAATATTCCACTTGACACGTACCGAACTTCTTCCATGTCTCGTGAAGGCTTATGAATGAGGTGTCTTTTGGGAGGATTAATATCCAAAGCTGTCCAAACCTTCTCTTTCACATGGTTCCAAAGGAAGAAGTCGCAAGGTGTTAAGTCACAAGATCTCGGTGGCCAATTGTGATCACCTCTTCGAGAGATAACACCGTCTGGAAACTTTTTCTGTGAAAGATCAATAGTTTCATTGCTTCTGTGGCACGTAGCGCCGTTTTGTTGAAAGTAAACGTTATCCAGATCAATACCTACCATCCAACTCCCGCTATTTAAAATCATCAATCATCTCTCGATAGCGCAACCCATTCACCGTAACTGTTGCTGGACCATAAACCACGCCAAACAGTCACACGTTGAGGATAAAGAGGCTTTTCAACAGAAACTCTTGGGTTTTCCAAGCCCCAGATGCGACAATTTTGCTTGTTAACGAAGCCACCGAGGTGGAAATGGGCCACATCACTCAAAATGATTTTTCTTTGGAATATCGGATCATTTTTATGCATTCCAAGGATCCAATCAGCAAAGACACGACGTTGTTGATGATCGGCTGGCTTGAATTCTTGTATTAACTGAACTTTAAAAGCCTTAAGACACAAATCTTGATGCCAAACACGGTGGAATGACGTTTGTGGAATGCCTTACTTCAAAGACCGACGAGGAATGGACAAACTTGGGTTTTCTTCAACACTTTCTGCTACAGCAGCAATATTCTTGGCTGTTTTTGAGCGACGTGCACGGGTTTTATTCTTCACATCACTAACTTGTCCCAACAGCTGAAACTTTTTCACCAATTTCTGTATTGCAGTTCGACAAGGTCCTTCACAACGACTCAAAAATGTTCGAGTTTTACGAATCGTCTCTGCCAAATTTTCACCATTCTTATAGTGAATGCAGTTTCTACTTGTCAAATGACAGCTTCATAATTGACATCTACCGAAATAGCAGACTATTCGAAATTAAACTCGTATTGAAAAACCCTTCATTGTTAATAAACTCGACAAGAAGAAAATTGGATACCGATATTTGTATTGATACTTAGGACATGATATATGCTGTTTTGTACTTTTTTTAGATCCTTTGGAGAATTTCGGTGCGTCATTCTTGATTATATCTCTTCGACTCGACTCACAACGCCGGTATTTTCAGAGTGAATAATGTTTTTGCAGGAGAAAGACATAGCCTTTGTGATTCAAACAATTCATACGAATCTAAGGACGCCCCATATGTTGAAATCCATCAAGGCTATCGATTTGTAGAGCGTGAAAAAGAAATAGACATATTATACAGGGTGAGTCTTTGACTTGTACATATATTTTACCTGAAGATTCTTGTGGCCAAAAGAAACCTTTTTCATTTTCCATTTTTCCGAATTCGGCTCTTTTAAAAAGATATAGCCATTTGAAAAAAAACATTGGACTAAATACGTCCCTGAAATAATACTGTGGAATTGATTCAAAGTTCATATTTCTCGATAGAAATTGAGTTTATACATTTAGGCCCAATTTAGGGAATACTCAAGTAGTCAAGTACTAACCTTATTGGAATAAAAATGTTGCAAACACGATAATTTCAACAAAAACAGTTAGTTTCATCGGATTATATCTGCAACTAAAAAGCCACATTCATTCCACCAAAATAAGTTCCTTCTTCGATTTTTCTGCAGATTAGTTGTAAACACTAATAACTTGTTCATATTTTCCTCGAAATTCCCAAACAATATCATGAAGAGAGACTTCTCATTCAGATTTATTATTAAACAACCTAACCTAATCTAATTTGTATCGGATATTCTGTGAATTTTTGCACAGAAATTTCAAGAAGATGTTGTCAGCTTGCTGATATTTTGATTGAGGTTAAGGATTTTTTTACGAAACATAGTATAAATCACGATACATTTGTGTAGCGTGGAATGAATATCTATGAATTCTGCCGTTTCCATCATAAATCGACTTTGCCGCCAAATTTTACCACGCATGCGTAGAGCGAAAACCGAAGTATGGTTATCTGGCGGCCAACGTTAAACAATAACAAACCAGAGTCTCTGAACAAACTGTAAACATTATGTGAAGTTCTGAATAATCTGAATACATTCAGTGACTTATTGTTCTAATGGGATTATTATGTGAAGTGAATTAATATAATTTCAACCGTGTCGACATCATAAAATTCCAAGAGGATGTTGTTTAGATAGAAACACCGCCACAGATTATCAGGTATCGTATTATTTTTCATTAATTTCATTTTAATGGGTAGTTTGTATCGAGATTCATCATTCATATCCGAATTTTGTATTTCATCGACATTTAACAATATGGACCGGTAACTATGAATTTTCAATAGAAACTGTGCGTGTTAAATCCTCCTTGGTGTTCAATTTTATCTCTCACATTTGGGGGATTTTATTATTTAAAAATATCTCGACAAAGTTGATAAATATTGTGACAACATTGTGAACTCGTTTAAAGACCAGAGAAGGAATAATATTCGATGATATTTAATTCAGAGACGCATTCAGATTATTCTTGAAATTAATGATTTTTTCGTCAAATTTCTGCGGGTAAAATTGGAAATAACTCGAAAACGACGCGTTTCATTAAAAAAAATAGGAATACTTTTAGTTTCTTAAATGATTGATTCTTTCGAAAATATGAACCGTTTATCTTTTTAAACTGGTTTTATGGTGTTTTAGCGTGTATTGATGAGTCGACTACCCTGTAACTTTTATACTAGTAAAAATATTGAATAGGTTTCAATTGAGGAATATGCACCATGAATAGAGTAGACTATTAACCAAAATTCAGTTCATTCGAAATAACGGTTCCGAAGATATAAACAGAAAAGTATTTTTTTCATGGATTTTCGACACCCCGCATCTCCCAAACCAAACCGAATTTGGAAAAATGGTATAGGAAAAAAGTGTTTCGTTTGATGATAGGAATCTACAGTTAAAATATATGTACAAGTCAAAGACTCACCCTGTATACATACATACACTCGAAAAACATTACCCGCCTTTTGGAGCAGTCGGGTAAAAATCATGGACTTTTCGCACTGAATCGGTGAGTCAATTTAGAGGTTCAAAGAGTATAATTCCACAGGCTATAATGAATTTTTTCCACCGCGCAAAGGAAAAAACATTTCTCGATGGAAAATCTCACGTGAGCGCATCCAGAGATCATTTCCCGAGGTTTGCTGCCGAGCCATTGCCCCCATTCGTGCTAATTCACACGAATCATTCTCCGGCTCGGAAAAACGGTTCAAAGAAATTACACTAACAGGCTTATTTAACATTTAAAATGGCGCAGACTGTGACAAAGTCTCATTTTCCGGCTTATTTAAGTGAGTGGGGTAATCGAGTGACTTCGCCACCGGGGACTTTATTTTTCCCCTTGAAAGGATGGAGGTGCCTGCCGCTGTATGCTTTATATACATCGCCAAGATGGAGGGTGATTAGTGGGTTCATTTTCTACTGATGACTCGGATGCCGTTGAATTTGACACTTTGTTTGCTGCGTACAAAGGAGGAAGAGATGGTATCTCGTTTGTTTCAAGAAAATATATTACGGTGTCTCCGGGGACTTTCTTCGAATTTCACGGGGAGATGCTATTTGATTTCATTATCGATAAAGGGAAAAGCCATCCCACGTCTTATTATGAGTAGGAATAGGACGTGAACATTTTTTCGAAGATACAGGGTGTGGCTTAATGAATGGATAATTTGGAAAATATGTATTATGTTCATTAAAAGTCGAGATATTTCGGGAAATTGGACATTTTCAAAAATTCAAGAAATGAAGAAGGAATTATTTAAATTTTTATTTTTTTGGAAGGAATTCCTGGATAAATGCGCTATCCAATGTATACCAAAGGGTTTTTCAATAAGGGGTGTTATTTTGATTAGCCCCCTATTTTGTTAGATGTCACTTTTGATGCTGTCTTTTTTTGACATTTGGCAAGTAGAAACTACGCCATTGATAAGAAAGCAACGTTACACGTTTCCACAACGCATTGAAATCATTAAAATTCATTGAAAAATGGTGAAAATTTGGCAGAGGCGGTTCGTAAAACTCGAACATTTTTGGGTCGTCGTGAAGCTCCTCTTGTCGAACCGCATTACAGAAATTGGTGGAATTAAATGTTAAGTTGAATTTTAATAATTTCACTTTCACTGATTGAACCTTCAATGAATAAATGAATGTTTCGTTGTGTTGATTTATAAATTTTTCTAGCTCGTTGCTGATTTCCATGAAATTAGCACGTCAATTATCAATTTCCTAGGTATACGAGGATGTAGTGATATCTAGTTGGCCTAGACCAGTTCCATGCACAAACAAAATATTGCGATAGCATATCAACGAACAATAACTTATTAGAAGTGTCAGTTTAGAGTTCGGCGTCAAAAATATAAACCAGAATTACGCAATAAATTAAAAAAAATCATGTCCACCGGAATTGTAAAAATCGAAAAATTGGAGTATCGAGCCATCATCAAGTACCTGTATTTAAAAGGGTTAAGAGGTAAGCAGATTAACGAAGATATGCTTAATACCCTTGGTGATCAATGTCCTTCGTATGCGACCGTGAAAAATTGGACTGCAAGCTTCAAAAGAGGTAAATTTACCATTAAATATGGTGACCGATAGGGAAGGCCAGTTTATGTGTCGGTCCCCGAAATGCAGTTCATGACATGATTTTATCAGACCGTCGAATTGGCTGAAACGGATATCTGAAGCACTGAAGATTTCATACGAACGCGTTCATCATATAGTTCACGTCAATTTGGACATGAGAAAAATGTCCGCAAAATCGCTCCCCAGATGTTTGAATGTTGACCAAAAGCGTGCAAGGGTAGAAGCATCGATATGTGCCAAATTTGAAACCGATGTAGACTTCTTAAACCGAATTGTTACTATGGATGAGACCTGAGTGCATTTCTACGATTCAGAAATAAAGCAACAATCGATGGAATGGCGACACTCTGGTTCTCCAAGATCTAAGAAGTTTCGTGTCCAAAAATCTGCTGGAAAAGTTCTTGCTTCAGTTTTTTGGGATTGCCATTGAGTAATCATGATTGATTTTTTGGAAAGGGTAGAACAATTACTGGAGATTACTATTCGACATTACTGACCACTCTACGGGTAAAAATTAAAGAGAAAAGATGCGGAATGGTATTTTGTTTTTACAAGACAACGCCCCAGTACACAAATCTCATGTTGTCATGCAAAAAATTCGTGATTTACGATTAGAATTACTAGAACACCCCCCTTATTCACCAGATTTGGCTGCGTCCGACTATCATCTCTTTCCTGAACTGAAAAAAAGTTTCTTCCAACGAGGAGGTAATAAAAGCTGTGGAGGACTGGTTTGCAGAGCAAGAAAAATTTTTTTTTGTAAAGGTCTAGAAACGTTGCAGGCTCGCTGTGATGAATTTATTCAATTAAGAGGAGAATATGTTGGGTAATAAAATATTTTGACATTGATATTTTGTTTAGTTCCATAGTAGGCTAAGAATTTTTCAATATATCCTCGTAGTATTACTGAAAATCAGTTCAAAATGTGAAATCGAGCAATAAATTCATTGTGTGCAGATTCCAACCGGATTTAATAAAAATCTCTCCTCTTAAATCTCCACTTTTGAATAAAATAGGGTTTTCCAGTTCACCAGTTCCAGTTTTCAACGTTTCAGCACCTTGAGAATTCGATAAATCCGAAATCGCGATAAATTGAAGCATTTCTGGAAATAAACATCAGGAACAAAACATTCTTGGACAGTTTTATCTCTCACTTTTGAATTTATAGACACATTTTCTGCAAAATTATCGCAGGTTCTTCGCAGTAAGCGGCACATAATTCTTCCGTGGGACAATCTAATGACCATCAAGAGATGGCCATTCGTTCTTCGGTGCCAAAAAATTAGTACGTTATTATATCAGTTTAGGAAAGTGGAAATGGGGAAAATGGATGGTGGGCCGGAAGATTTTGTCAATGATCGACCTAATAGTATTGTTTTATAAATTCCTTAGACTCCAGTTCAATTGGTAGTGAAGGTGAGAAAAGTTTGAAAATGGAAAATGAAAAAATTTCAGAAAGGGATAACTGTGATTTGACAGAAGGTAGAACCAATTGTTGTTTTGATATTTCTGTTTAGTAAGCATTGACAATTCATCAGTGTTCAATTCGCCAAACTTATGGAGCACTTCGTGAAATTTATGGTTCACATAATCGTCCATCAAGGTAGCTTATTCTTCGAACTATCGATAGATTTCCGACAACATTTTCTGAAATCAACGCAACAACAAGACTAAGAACTGTAAGAACAGAAGAAAATATCGCAGCTGTAAAGGAAAGTGTTAATCAAGATCCAGATTTGTCTATTCTCCGACGTTCACAACAAGTTGGACTCTGTGCATCCATCACATGAAAAATTTTGCGTGAAGATCTTGGTATAAACCCATACAAATGATTCAAGAACTGAAGCCACTTGACCATAATAAGCGTCGTTTGTTTGCTGATTGGGCCCTGTCACAGCTTGAAGCTGATTCACTTTTTTATCGAAAAATTGTGTTTAGTGATGAAGCTCATTTCTGGTTGAACAGCTACGAGAATAAGCAAAATTGACGAATATGGAATGAAATCAATCCTCAAGAAGTTCTGCAGGTTCCATTGCATCTTGAAGAATGCATGGCTCCAATCTTAATTCAAATGTGTTTTATTTCAATTTGAGGTTCTATCACCCTCAAAAAAGTCAGGTAAGTACGAGGAAAATGCTCGACAAAGTACAAAGGCTTGCCTGTGTGTGCATCACGGGAGCTATGAGGACACGCCCAACTAGGGCGCTTGAGATCATCACAGACCTCACACCTCTACATATAGTGATTGATAGGATAGCCCATGAGGCCATCCTCAGAGTACCTAGAGAAGGAGCAGGCAATGAGATAGTCAGGTTTCAGAGAGTTTGGTCCTCTTTGAATGACAACACCTCATCTGCAAACCTTTCTAGTGATGTAATGATCAAGAAAGTAAGCACTGAGAAGAACTTCAGTACAATGCTAAGCAGAAGTGAGGTTTGGGAATGGGAATACACCGACTATAATCTCAAAGAAAATGCAATGAAATGGTATACAGATGGTTTTAAAACCGCTACAGGAGCTGGCGCTGGGATTTACGGGACAAGTACCATGTGTGCACTATCGCTAGGCTCCTGTACAAGCTTCCTTCAAACGGAAATACTTGCAATCGGAAGATGCCTGGATATAAATCCAGAAAGAAACTATCAGAAGTGCGATATAGCTATTCACACATATAATCATGCTGCTATTAAAGCACCGAGCTCCTTTGTCATTGACTCAAAGTTGATTTGGGAGTGCTGGAAAAAACTAAATGAGGTAGGCAGGAAGAATAAGGTCTTTTTAATCTGGGTTCCCGGTCATTCAGGAATCGTAGGAAACGAAAAGGCCAATATACTGGCCAGAAAGAGCTTACAAACGTCACTCACTGGCCCAGGATCCTTCTTGGGTATACGAAAGTGCACCTACAAGAAGGAATTCATGGTGAAGGAGAAAACCGTCAGAGAAAAACTCTGGCGGAATCTCCCAGGGACGGATCACTCCAAAAAGTTTCTCCGGAACTTTGAAACTGCTAGATCCAAAAAATATCCGGATCTCAGTAAAAACCAACTTCACCTACTCATTGGCTTTCTCACATTATCGCCTGAAGAAGCATTTGTTGAGAATAGGTTTATCAGACACCGACGAGTATAGATTCAGTGGGGAGAAGGAAGAAACTCATATTCACCTGGTTACTGAATGCTATGCCCTTGCAAGCCAAAGGAAAGAGTGGTTTGGACAAGAAACTTGTAAAAGTGGGGAGTTACCCTCATTAAACCCGTCCCAGATACTGGATTTCATCAAATCTCTGGAACTGGAGGGCCAGTTGTAGGAGGCGAGTGATAACAGCTCTGTTAGGGGGCGCAAAAGACCTTAAGGTCGTAGTGGACTATAACCCCTTTTCACTATAACACTAACGCCTGAACGAGAATAAATTCGCTATCACAAAAACGCCACTATCTCTTGAACCAATTGAGAAAAAATCAAAATTTGATCATAGTTAGCTTTGTTATGAACGTCAGAAACATGTGGAACATTTACTTCATAGATATTCCAATTCTCTGTCGCAAAATGTCGAGCGAAGTGAAAACAGGAGAATTTACAGTGAAACCTCTTCAAAATTATCAAAAATGGAGCTTCAAAAGAATCGCAAAAGAGGCTCGCGTTCTTCCGGAGACGATATCAAGAGTTGTTAGGCGCTTCAACGAAGATCTTACAATTAACCGCAAGGAAGGAACCGAGAGGAAAAAGGGGTTTCATAGCTCCAAAAAAGTGAAGAAAGCCATCAGCCTTTTTCAGAAGAATCCTAACCTTTCAGGACGGAAAGTGGCCCAAATAGTGGGTTGTTCGCAGTCAACCGTTCAGAAAATCAGGACGAGTTGTGGGCTTAGAACATACAAAGTGCAGAAAGTGCCAGACAGGAACGCTGTGAAGAATCAAGAAGCGAAATCAAGGGCAAAGAAATTGAAAAAAGATTTCTCCTGTTGCGTAATGGACGACGAAACCCATGTCTTGGCTGATTTCTCGCAACTTCCTGGTCAGGAATTTTATACTGCAGATTCTCGTGGAATGTTGACGAACAATTTCGCATGAAGAAACAAGCAAAGTTTCCTGGTTTGGCAAGCAATTTGCACTTGTGGGAAAAGGAGCAAATTTTTCGTTGGCCAAGGAAGGCTCTGTTGACTCGAAGATATACATCGAGGAATGCTTGAAGAAGCGATTTTTACCATTTTTACGTGAGCACGATGTGTCAACAATCTTTTGGCCAGGTTTAGCTTCATGCCACTACAGAAAGGCCACCAAGGAATGGTACGAAGCTAATTAGGTGGTTTTTGTTCCCAAAAAGGCCAATCCACCAAATTGCCCAGAACTCAGGCCAATCGAAAGATATTGGGCCCTGGTAAAAAGAGAATTGAAGAAGAGTAAGAAATCAACGAAAACATCAGCGGAATTCAAGGAAAAGTGGAAGACAGCGTCCCAGAAAGTGACTGAGAACACTATAAGAAGCATGATGGGGAGAATTCCAGAAAAAATCCATGGATTTTATAAAAATAGTTTTGGTTTTTTGTTGTAAAAACAGTTTTCATTAGAATCAGAAGATGATTCGACAATGAGTTTGATTTTCGAAATCGGTCCAGTGGTTCAAAAGATATAAGCGTTTTTGTGATAGCGAATTTATTCTCGTTCAGTCCTCATAACTCTCAAAAAACACCCAATACTTGTTTATTTCGGTATTATTCGCTTCCATCTTCATCAGACCATTGTCGAGCAACTTCTTGGAGCGAGAACATTCCAAGATGGATATTTTCAATCGTTCATTGAACAAAATCCTGAAAAGCCTACTTCGATAGCAATTCTTCATCTATGAGAGATCCCATCCCAGTCCTTGCCTGGACTAATAACCGAGGTAGATCTTCGCATTCCTGGGAACGATTGCCGGGAACGGAAAAAAGACGATTTTTCTGCATTCCGGAGCGATCGGAATCCGGTGGACCCATCTCCGGAACGCCGGAAAAACGTTATAAATCGCCGATTTCAAACCGGGTCGACGGCTCATAACCACAAACTTGCATCGTAATTTATACCGGTAATGAGAAATTTTTCCTCGGTCTTCGGACGGCGGAAGAGGGGGCGGAGGGGGCCGCGGGGAAAATTATTCGAGGGCGGTTTCGGAAAGGTGAACTAACGGCTATTGTCGGCTTTGTTTCGAGATCCGGGAGCTGACGGCCGAATCTGTATTCTGAGGTGGCATGACCGACTTAGTTCGAAATTAGTTCAAATGGGTATTCTTAGTTTTTGAACTTGTAGTGAACATCTAAGTGACATACAAGGAGAAGTCAGAGTTCCTTCTCCTCTTTGTACAAGTACATCTCATGAGCGGACCTTCCTAGTGATGTTATGATCAGAAAAGTTACCATTTAGAACATATATATATATAAAAGTATTCAGGGCAAACACCAAGGCTACATTTCACTAAGACTCCAACTCAAGTGTTTTTTCCAGCAGAAATACTTGCAATCGCAAGAAGCACACAGGTAAACTGCAGAGAAACTACGAATATGTATTGATATCTAGTTAGCCTAGACCAGTTCCATGAATAACCAAAATATTGCGATACCATATCCACGAACAATGATATGATATGATATTGTTTATCCTGATTACTCCTAGGTCTCCTGTGGAGACCCCTCTGAAATTACAAGCTTCGAAGCTTGTACCGAGTTCGGAGTAAGCAGTTGTGTTCTGTATAGGCTTTGTTACTGTGTCCTTACGCCACCTTAGGCACAGCACTGTTAATTTTTGACCCAACAGTGAGAATGGTGGCCTACTGAGACTAGAAAATTTCTTTCCTAGCTCGGGATTGAACTTCGGACCTTTGGGTCTTAATTCCAACGCTCTACCACTGAGCCAGGGCACTCATATAATTTATTAGAAGTGTCAATGTAGAGTTCGACGTCGAAAAAGTAAACCAGAGTTACGCAATAAATAAAAAAAGATGCCCACCGAGATTGTAAAAAATTGTAAAAATCAAAAAATTGGAGTATCGAGCCATCATCAAGTAACTGTATTTAAAAGGGTTAAGAGGTAAGAAGATTTACGAAGACATTCTCAATACCCTTGGTGATCAATTTCCTTCGTATGCGACCGTGAAAAATTGGACTGCAAGCTTCAAAAGAGGTAAATTTTCCATTGAAGATGGTTTCTGTGTCAGTCCCCGAAAATATCGATGCAAATTTATGACATGCTTTTATCAGATCATCGAATTGGGCTAAAACGGATATCTGAAGCACTGAAGATTTCATACGAACGCATTCATCATATGAACTATACAGGGTGTCCCAGAAGTCCCGCACTTCCTTGAGGGGATCGAAAGTGAAAAATATTCTAAGCCCAAATATCCATGTTTGAGATTTTTTTGATAACGTAGTCCGCGCGCTACAGAAGATTGAGTAAGCAGTGGGGACGCGAAAGTGAGACGCCAGTCTCGGTTTACTGCGTGAAAAGCCGGCAGCAGCTCTGGCGTCTCACTCTCGCGTCCCCAACTGCTTACTCATTCTAATATAGCGCGCTCCTAGTTGGTCACTTTCATTAATTAATTACTGATTAACTACTTCATCAAAAAATTTCAAACATTACATGGATATTTGGGCTTAGAATATTTTTCACTTTCGATCCCCTAAAGGAAGTGCGGGACTTCTGGGACACCCTGTATAGTTCACGTCAATTTGGACATGAGAAAAATTTCTGCAAAATGGATCCCCAAATGTTTGAATATGGACCAAAAGCGTGCAAGGGTAGAAGCATCGCGTTCCATCTGTGCTCGATTTGAAGACGATGTAGACTTCTCAAACCGAATTGTTACGATGGATGAGACTCGGATACATTTCTACGATCCAGAAACAAAGCAACAATCGATGGAATGGCGACACTCTGGTTCTCCAAGACCTCGGAATTTTCGTGTCCAAAAATCTGCTGGAAGAGTTCTTGCTTCAGTTTTTTGGGATTGCCATGATTGATTTTTTGGATAAGGGTAGAACAATAACCAGAGATTACTATTCGACATTACTGACCACTCTACGGGAAAAAAATTAAGAGAAAAGACGCGGAAAGTTATACAAAGGTATTTTGTTTCCACAGGACAACGCCCCAGTACACAAATCTCATGTTGACATGCAAAAAATTCGTGATTTAGGGTTAGAATTACTAGAACACCCTCCTTATTCACCAGATTTGGCTCCGTCCCACTATCATCCCTTTCCTCAACTGAAAAAAAGTTTGAAAGGTCGTAAATTTTCTTCCAAAGAGGAGGTAATAAAAGCTGTGGAGGACTGGTTTGCAGAGCAAGAAAAAACATTTTTTTGAAAGGTCTAGAGACGTTGCAGTTTCGCTGTTATAAATGAATTCAATTAAGAGGAGAATATTCTGACATTGAAATTTTGTTTGGTTCTATAGTAGGCTTATGCCCGTTTGCACCGTTTGTCAAAACAATGATTAAATTCATAAACAACGTTTTATTCTCTAATCGGGTTGCACCGTTCCTAACGAATGATTAAATGGCCATCTAACATCGTTTAAACTAAACACAGAAATTTGCTCGTTTAGAGCTCGATTAATGTCAAAAACGATTGACAGTGGAATATTTGAATATTCAGATTTACTCGCACAATTGCATAAAGTCGATTTAACTATAAAATGGATAATTTTGTAGACGAGATTTTATTGGATGATGATATCGACGTTCTAGACATAATTGAATTTGGTTTCCCTCGAAGATTTTACCAAAGAAAAAACTATTTTGAGAGCATGGATAAAAAGTACTATACTGAAATGAACATAGCTATTTTTATTTTTTCTTGAAATACAACATCATTATAAAATGGAATGAGAGTAGATTTTACACATTTTTAATTTGTTTCAGTTTTTTCAACTGCTCTTCCCGTATTTCTATATATAATTGAAATATTCGGACTTTTGCCACACATTCCTCTAGAATAGCGAGGATTCCCTCATTGACTTTTTCTTCTTGTTTGTCAATGAGAGCCAACCTTCTATCAATCAGTAGACTATATTTTTCCGCGAAGTCTGTTCTGGAGAGAGCCTTCACTATTGTTTGTGGCCTCCTTCTTGAAGAGGATGGTGTATTCTGAGAGACACCTAAAAGTACATAATGTGATATATTACACAATTACTAGCAGTGTGTGGTACTACCTTCAAATTTACGCTTTCTCGCATTGGGAATAACTTCTTTTCAATACTTTGGTTTCCATTATCCCAATCACTTTCAACACCAGTATTAAATTTTTCATTGCAAAGATGTGAAAGCTAGAAATGTACTGTCATAGGAATTCGAAACATCAAAATTTTCCACAATATTCAATATATTTATTCATAATTCTATGAATTTCTTATAACGTGAGCGACATTGCCAAACCTATCGACGATTAAACTGAACAACAATTAAGATTCGACGGTGCAATCGGCAACGCCCTAAACAACGTTTAAATATTTAACATCGGTTAGTTTAACCATGCTTAGCAGTGAAACGGTGCAAACGGCCATAAGAATTTTTCAATAAATCCTCGTAACAAGGGTGTGACATAGTGATCCATTATGATAGTCAAGCAGCTATCAAAGCACTGAACTCTCTATGTCATCGACTCAAAGCTGGTATGCGTCTGCCGAAGGTTAAAGTTAATGAAGTAGTCAAGAACAACAAGGTCTCTTGAGTCTATCAAGGGTGTGACATAGTGATCCATTATGATGGTAAAGCTAGTATCAAAGCAATGAAACCCTATGTCATCGACTCAAAGCTACGAGGATATATTGAAAAATTCTTAGCCTACTATAGAACGAAATAAAATTTCAATGTCAAAATATTTTATTACACAACATATTCTCCTTTTAATTGAACACATTTATTACAGCGAACCTGCAACGTCTCTAGACCTTTCTTCTTGCTCTGCAAACCAGTCCTCCACAGCTTTTATTACCTCCTCGTTGGAAGAAAATTTAAGACCTTACAAACTTTTATTCAGTTGAGGAAAGAGATGATAGTGGGACGGAGTTATCTGGTAAATAAGGGGGGTATTCTAGTAATTCTTACCCTAAATCTCAAATTTTTTGCATGGCAACATGAGTTTTGTGCACTGGGACGTTGTCCTGTAGAAACAAAATCCCTTTCGATAGCTTTCCGCGTCTTCACTCTTTAATATTTTTCCGTAGAGTGGTCAGTAATGTCGAATAGTAATCTCCAGTTATTGTTCAACCCTTATCCAAAAAACAATCATGATTACTCCATGGCAATCTCAAAAAAACTGAAGCAAGAACTTTTTCAGCAGATTTTTGGACACGAAACTTCTTAGGTCTTGGAGAACCAGAGTGTCTCCATTCCATCGATTGTTGCTTTGTTTCTGGATCGTAGAAATGTCCCCAAGTCTCATTCATAGTAACAATTCGGTTCAAGAAGTCTACATCGTTTTCAAATCGAGCACAGATCGAACGCGATGCTTCTACCCTTGCACGCTTTTGGTCAACATTCAAACATTTGGGGATTCATTTTGCAGAAATGTTTCTCATGTCCAAATTGACGTGAACTATATGATAAACGCGTTCTTATGAAATCTTCAGTGCTTCAGATATCCGTTGAAGCCCAATTCGACGGCCTGATAAAATCATGTCTGCATGGATATTTTCGGAAACTGACACTGAAACTGGCCTTCCCGATCGGTCATCATCTTCAATGGAAAATTATCTTCTTTTGAAGCTTGCAGTCCAATTTTTCACGGTCGCATACGAAGGACATTGATCACCAAGGGTATTAAGCATATCTTCGTAAATCTGCTTACCTCTTAACCCTTTTAAATGCAGGTACTTGATGATGGCTCGATACTCCAATTTTTCGATTTTTACAGTGTCGGTGGGCATCTTTTTTCTTTTAATTTATTGCGTAACTCTGGTTTACTTTTTTGACGTCGAACTCTACACTGACACTTCTAGTCCAGTTATTGTTTGTTGATATGGTATCGCAATATTTTGTTTATGCATGGAACTGGTCTAGGCTAACTAGATATCAATGCATCATCGTACGTAAACAGTCAGTATCTCGGTCTGTAAAATATAGGGGGCACTTCGTAGCACTTCAAAGATCCTCAGTTTGGGTCCATATATCCAACTGCCAGTGCCTTTCTCTGATTTTGATCCATCGGTGACACATATGGATGTTTTTTTCGCCCAACCGATTTGACAAACTTCTTGCTCCAGGATGGTCAGCTATGACTGTTTCAAAGGGCCTTTCGAAATCGAAGATTGTGGACATAACATCCGATGGCTTTGCCAAAAGGTAT
The DNA here is from genome assembly GCA_951802165.1 of Adalia decempunctata. Lineage (NCBI taxonomy): Eukaryota > Metazoa > Arthropoda > Insecta > Coleoptera > Coccinellidae > Adalia > Adalia decempunctata. The sequence continues at coordinate 20,559,479 of OX637696.1, read as the reverse complement.
GAATCCAGTTGATTCAATATCCTCATTTGCCCAACCCAGTTTCCGGGTAGGAGCTTCCCTTCAAGGAATATTCTCATTGCATCCAGCAGGATGCTTTTCCTCGAATATGGATAAAATCCTTCTAACTAGAATGAATTCTGGTGGTTTCCTGGAGGATTGTGTGACAAAACTGTCTCCCAGGCTTACCATGTAGATTTCGAAACTGCAGGCCAAACCAAATGGTTCTACAAAAAAGAAATCTTTCGTGGACTTTTGTGTTGCTTCAGGAACATTAACATTATTGGGAATCGCCACTTCTGGATGGCAGCAGCCGAAGTCAGCTCCCGGACCATCTCCTCTCAGAGATAAGAGTGTGTTCCGCACGATAAACCAAACTACAAATCCCCGCAAAATTGTATCTAGATGCCCGGGATCGTTTTCGTATCTCCTTCCAACCCCACAAAAAAAGGTCGTTGGAAAGTTCGGAATGGACAGGGCCCAAGTTCCCAGTTGAAAAGAATTTCTAGTTATGAAGTGTTATGACTGCGGATGTACTTGTCACTGCGAAGTTTTATGTATACCGGATGGCTATTGGCAAAAACGTTGCGGAGAGACACTAGGAAGTTCTCGAGCCCTCTGGCTACGTTTGAAGTTGTTCGTATTATGGCAGGGTCCGCGGCGGATGCGGTGGATATATTTTCGTCCGAATTTCTGAATACATCAAAAAACTTCCGAGTTAATTTTACTTCTGGGGATCCGGCTCTGGAGTTGCGACGTCAGCTTTTGAATACATGTCAATAGACTGGAAAATTTGTTTCAGAATTCAACCGAAAAATTGTCGTTTCTGCCCGTTGTATATGCCTTCCGATATTAACTTTTCACTGCAAATGAAACCCTTCTTTTTGATTTCCTTCAAGAATCTTCATTCACAACTAATTCTACGTGCTTGTGTAAAATATTTCTAGGAAATATTACCTTCATCTCTATGAACGCTGCCCGCTTTTCTCTTTGGTCGTAATGCAATGACTGTAATGTGTGTGTCTCATGTGTAGACAGAATAAAGGTGCATACAAACTGTTGTCACGTCATGTGAGCTCACGCGAGGGAATGGGAAGAAGATTGGAAAATATAGCTGCTTTTGCAGTTGCTGGTGATTCTCATAGAAGGGATTCGATTTACCAAATGAATCAACGAACAGAAGAAGTGGGGGAATTCCATCAATTAAGTCAAGAATTATTGAATGAGCACCCAGATCGGTTTCAAATGTATGTCAGAATGACATTTCACAAAATATCAGACGTGATGTCACGTGCATTCAGAAAATGTAAATTTGCGGAATATCGATTTTGCGTGCTTTCAGTGCTATAATGTGACAGCAGATACAATGTCGCAACAGTATATTCTAAAACTAGTTGCAGAATGGGCTCCTATTCCAATACGAATGCGAAATTCGAATACGAATGACGAAGGAGCGAGTTTTCGAACGCATAAGTATTGGAATTGCATTCGGCAACGAGTATTAGACGATAGTTCCTCTATTTCACTCAAATTTTGTGAAATTCAATGAAAAAAATCAAATTATAGGTCCTAGTGACTTTCATATTGTATCTTGACAGTTGGTGTGAATGTTAGGAAATACGAAAACTGATATTTCCAAATTGACGTCTGCTGAAATTTATAAAAGGATCGGAAGTCATTGCTGACAACCACAAAACGAAAAATGTAACTGAAAACGATGCTGTAATGAATTCATTACAGCAATGTTTTTAGTACTGTAATGAACTCATTACGATACTGAAATAGAGAAAAATGTTTACTACATTTTGATTCCGTAGTAGTATAATCACCCAGTTTAGTTCTGATGATTTGGCTTCACTATTTATTATTGAAAGGTGTACTCTCTTCCTATGGTCTATGGACGTGATGTGACGTGACGTGATAACAATGTGTCTGCACCTTTAGGTACAGGAAGTAGACCAAATGGTCAACGAAAGCATACCACAAGTCGTCCAATCAAGCGCCTCAGACCATTTGCTCCGCATCAAATTGATCAATGGTTTCAAGAACAAGGTAGACCTATCTAAGAGTTTGAACTGGTGCAAAGAACGGCAGCAAAGGGAGGTAGTATGGCATGTTGTCGTCTTTAGAGACGCAGCACGATTCTGTCTAGTTATGCATGGTCGTAGAATGATAAGACGCCGTCATGAAAAACGATATGGTATTGAGTTTGCTGTAGACATATACATATACAAAGGACTGTTGGAGTAATAGTTTGAGGGGCTATTGCCTTTTGGTAGCGGACCACCTCTTCATTTCATTTGAGGCTGTATGGCAGTTGTAAGTCATGTTGATGATGACATACCACTTTACTGCCTTATGCAGGTTGTGGCGTGATGAATGGAACTTTGTGGAAGTCCCTCAACAATCAAAATTCGACTCAAAGAAGGCCTATATAGACAAGTTTGGTATCAAAATATAGGTTTTCGAGGACTCTGAATTCAATAAAGAATGGTTCAAGTCGCTTTCTATCATAGTTTAGATTTTCACCTGTCTAATGGCATTTTTTCGAAAAATCTCCGAATTTCAAATCGTTCGAATTGTTCATCAGCTTTGTCAAGAGTATCTATGAGCATAATAAAATCGATATGGAAAATCTCAACTTTTTGGGTGAAAAATGACAAAGGGGTAAGACCCCCCAAAGACACCATATTTGCAATCACCCCGAAATCCCTGGCGTAACCAAAGTGGTTTTTCATTCTTGAAGATCAGCTATCATGCAGAATTACCATTAGGTTGATCAGTAACGCCTATACTTTGGGTGCTCCGAGGGTCTGAACAAAACTCGAGAATGAATTATGGAAAAAATAAAACAATCAAAATTTGACTCAAAGAAGGCCTATATAGACAAGTTTGGTATCAAAATATAGGTTTCCGGGGACGCTGAATTCAATAAGAAATTATTCAAGTCGCTATTTATCATAGTTTAGATTTTTACCTGTCAAATGGCGTTTTTTTTTAATCCGAAATTTCAAATCGTCATATCTCCCCTTGTTGGGATCGTATCTACTTTTGATTTGTATATTGTTAAAGAGCTTTGTCGAGAGTATCTATGAGCATAATAAAATCGATTTGGAAAATCCCAACTTTTTGGGCGAAAAATTGCAAAGGGGTAAGACCCCCAAAAACTCAATATTTGCCATCACCAAGAAATCCCTGGCAAAACAAAAGTCGTTTTTCAATCTTGAAGATCAACTTTCCATTCGAATCATGCAGAATAACCATTAGACTGATCAGTAACGCCTTTACTTTGTGTGCTCTGAGGGTCTGAACAAAAATCGAAAATGAGTTATGGAAAAAATAAAACAATCAAAATTCGACTCAAAGAAGGCCTATATAGACAAGTTTGGTATCAAAATATAGGTTTTCGAGGACGCTGGATTCAACAAAGAATAATTCAAGTCGCTATGGCATTTTTTGAAAAATCCGAAATTTCAAATCGTCATATCTCCCCTTGATGGGATCGTTCACACTTTTTATTGGTATATTGTTAATCAGCTTTGTCAAGAGTATCTATGAGCATAATGAAATCGATATGGAAAATCAGAACTTTTTGGGTGAAAAATGACAAAGGGGTAAGATCCCCCAAAAACACCATATTTGTCATCACCAAGGAATCCCTGGCGAAACTGAAGTGGTATTTCAATCTTGAAGATCAACTATCCATCCGAATCATGCAGAATAACCATTAGATGGATCAGAAATGCCTATGCTTTGGGTGCTCTGAGGGTCTGAACGAAACTCGAAAATGAATTATGGATAAAAATAAAACGATCAAAATTCGACTCAAAGAAGGCCTATATAGACAAGTTTCGTATCGAAATATAAGTTTTCGAGGACGCTGAATTCAATAAAAAGTAATTCAAGTCGCTATCTATCATATTTTAGATTTTCACCCGTCAAATGGCATTTTGTTGAAAAATCCGGAATTTCAAATCGTCATATCTCCCTTTGTTGGGATCGTATACACTTTTTATTCGCATATTGTTAAACAGCTTTGTCAAGAGTATCTATGAGCATAATAAAATCGAAATGGAAAATCCCAACTTTTTGGGTGAAAAATGACAAAGGGGTAAGACCCCCCAAAAACACCATATTTGTCATCACCAAGGAATCCCTGGCGAAACCAAAGTGGTTTTTCAATCTTGAAGATCAACTATCCATCCCAATCATGCAGAATAATCATTAGATTGATCATTAACGAAAATACTTTGGGTGCTCTGAGGGTCTGAACAAAACACGAAAATGAATCATGGAAAAACTAAAACAATCAAAATTTGACTCAAAGAAGGCCTATATTGGCGAGTTTGGTATCAAAATATAGGTTTTCGAGGACGCTGAATTCAATAAAAAATATTTCAAAGCGCTATTTATCATAGTTTCGATTTTCACCTGTCAAATGGCATTTTTTTGAAAAATCCGAATTTTCAAATCGTCATATCTCCCCTTGTTGGGATTGTATACACTTCTTATTCTTATATTGTTAATCAGCTTTGTCAAGAGTATCTATGAGCATAATGAAATCGATATGGAAAATCCCAACTTTTTGGTTGAAAAATGACAAAGGGGTTAGACCCCCAAAAACACCATATTTGTCATCACCAAGGAATTCCTGGCGAAACCAAAGTGGTTTTTCAATCTTGAAGATCAACTATATATCCGAATCATGCAGAATAATCATAAGACTGATCAGTAACGCCTATACTTCGTGTACTCTGAGAGTCTGAACAAAACTCGAAAATGAATTATGGAAAAAATAAAACAATCAAAATTCGACACAAAAAAAATCTATATAGACAAGTTTGGTATCAAAATATAGGTTTTCGAAGACGCTGAATTCAATCAAGAATAATTCAAGTCACTATCTATCATGGTTTAGATTCTCACCTGTCAAATGGTATTTTTTTGAAAAATCCGAAATTTCAAATCGTCATATCTCCCCTTGTTGGGACCGTATACACTTTTTATTGGTATATTGTTAATCAGCTTTGTCAAGAGTATCTATGAGCACAATAAAATCGATATCGAAAGTCCCAACTTTTTGGGTGAAAAATGACAAAGGGATAAGACCCCTCAAAAACACCATATTTGCCATCAACAAGTAATCCCTGGCGAAACCAAAGTGGTTTTTTGAATCTTGAAGATCAACTATCCATCCGAATCATGCAGAATAACCATTAGATGGATCAGAAATGCCTATACTTTGGGTGCTCAGAGGGTCTGAACGAAACTCGAAAATGATTATGGAAAAAATAAAACGATCAAAATTCGACTCAAAGAAGGCCTATATAGACAAGTTTCGTATCGAAATATCAGTTTTCGAGGACGCTGAATTCAATAAAAAGTAATTCAAGTCGCTATCTATCATATTTTAGATTTTCACCCGTCAAATGGCTTTTTTTGAAAAATCCGGAATTTCAAATCGTCATATCTCCCCTTGTTGGGATTGTATACACTTTTTATTTGTATATTGTTGAACAGCTTTGACAAGAGTATCTATGAGCATAATAAAATCGATATGGAAAATCCCAACTTTTTGGTTGAAAATGACAAATGGGGGAGAGACCCCCCAAAAACACCATATTTGTCATCACCAAGGAATCCCTGGCGAAACTAAAGTGGTTTTTCAATCTCTTAGATCTACTACCCATTCGAATCATGAAGAATACTCATTAGACTGATCAGTACCACCTATACTTTGAGTGCTCTGAGGGTCTGAACAAAACTCGAAAATGAATTATTGAAAAAATAAAACAATCAAAATTCGACTCGAAGAAGACCTACATAGACAAGTTTGGTATCAAAATATAGGTTTTCGGGCTGAAGTCAATAAGAGATAATCCAAGTCGCTATCTATCACAATTCAGATTTCCACCTGCAAAATGGCATTTTATGAAAAATCTAAAATTTCAAATCGTCATAGCTCCTTTTGTTGGGATCGTATCCAATTTGGGTTTGTATTTTGTCAATAAGTATCCAAAGAATCTCTTTCCACAATGAAATATCTTTCGAAAATGTCAACTTTTCGGGTGAAAAATGACAAAGGGGTAAGACCTCCCTAAAACAAAGACTATTGGACAATTGGATATTTATTCTTTCGAAAACACTACCTACATCATTTTTTCGGCATTGTTCGTTGTCTTTCCAAGGCTGAAAAAAATTTCACAACGTGGACATGAAATATATCAAAACCAAAGTCAGCATCTTGAAAAACAAATGGATAAACTTTATATATAGTATTATTATGAATCGAACCATTGTCTTCTTTCTTTTTATATTCTTACTAGCTGGCCCGGCGAACTTTGTTCCGCCTAAATGATACATACTTACGGTGGATTTCACAAATCGTAATCACCGGTAATCGGAGATCACCAGCTTGGTTCTCTGATTTTTGAACTGTCAAATGTTTCGATGGATATGAGCTGTCACACAGAACAGATACATAAAAATAATATGTCAATTACAAATTATAGCAATTTTGGATTTAGTGATTTCCGCAAATATTACCCAAACAGAAATTCAAAAACATTTTAAAAATTATGAGAAAAGATGAGAATGGACATCTCACAATTGGAACTCATCGCCAAAATCCGATTTACTCGACATTTCGATAAAAATTCACTGTGATATTCCCCCGCTTCTGGATCTGGTAATAGCCCTTCATGGTACTATAAGTAGAATGTTAGGAATATAAACACACATTATTGCTTGACAAAATTATCTACCATTAACACGCCACGTTCGCCAGAATAAATTCAAATATTTGAAAAAACTGATTAAAATCAGTCATAATTTGTGAATAGCGCCACCTGAAGTGTAAAGAACGAAACATTGCTAATATAATCAATTTGGTCACAACAAAATCTAGGTAATCAGTGCCTGCACCATTATTCTAGACATCTTACTTCACGATTACGTTATTTTCAATAAATAAAACTATGAAAATAACTAATAATCAGTCATAATGTGTGAACAGCGCCATCTGAAGTGGTACGAAATCTAATCATTGTAGACATCTGTACTACTGTACTCCTACGCTAAGGGCCGATTGCACCGTAGACAAAACTGTAGATTAAATCTTAAACCTCGATTAGTGTCTATGATAATCAATAGATACTAATCGAGGTTTAAGATTTAATCTACAGTTTTGTCTACGTGCAATCGGCCCTGAGACTTTTTGGTGTTGGCCAACAGCGCAGAGTTGTAGGCAACTCAAATTACACACTATTACAGTGAATATAGTGGTAATATAGTCACTGTACACGCCATCTAACGGAGAGAATATGAAATCAAGTTCCTACGAATAAGCGGTAGCGTAACTGTAACTTTAGTGACACCTAGTGGTCTCGCTCAAAAGGAGGAAAAGCATTTCCTGTATAAGTGAAATTTTCATTGATTTTTTCGAAGTTTTATTGTATTTTATAATAACCAGACCGTAGACGAATCCATATATGAAGTTTCATAACAAACGCCTTATCCGATCTCGAGTTATAAATGGTGTAACCAACATCTTTCTTTTATATATATATATATAGATATATAGATTTTCAACTAACTTATTGCATTCAATGATGTTTAATTGGAAAAGCCGTTCTGTTAGTCGATGAAAAAAATGTTAATAGGTTAGTACAAAGTAAAAAATGCGAAGCAGGAAGAAGAAACTAATAACAAAAAATGGGCTACTAAAAGCAGCTAACATGGAATCAGGAGCTTTTGAGCGCTCACATCCACCATGTTGGCGAATGTCATTTCAAGAAATCAATCGAAAAATTTAAAATGCAGCCGTGAAAAAAATTGTCTGGGATCTCTGATTTGATTATTAGAATTTGTTTTTCGATCTTTGTCTTGGTTATTTTTGCTTCAAAATGATTAGTTATTGGGCCCGTATTGTCATAAAGAATTCTGGGAGAGCTCTGTATAAAACCATTGTGATATGTTTGGCAATGAAATCAGGATCGAAAATAAATGCCCTTTCAGGACGGAGATGGAAATATTGAAGCACACAAAAGGGAAAACAGAAAAAAATGGCACCGTAGTGAAATTCATTACAAAATTGACTCGAATCAACTCAGTCTCATTCCAATCCGAAATCGAATATCCCTTATTGGAAAATCCCATATTAAACCCAAATTCTGGACTAATTCCGCAAAGATAGCAACCCGTCCCTCTAAAGAGCATTCTAACATGCCCAACGCAGCTCTAGCCGAACGGAAATTGGCCTCTATTTCCCTTTATTCCGGCTAATAAAGCCCTGTATAAACGAGGTGCCGAAGCGAAAAGGGCATCGGGCAGGGTTCCGCTCCCGGTCGGGTCGAGCCTGCGACCGTGTCGTCCCGCGGCGTCGGTGCGAGACGAAGGACGCACTAAACGGGGGCTCTGGGGGGTCATCCAAGAGGCAGGGGCCTTTCTGTCCATAATCAGGATGGGCCCTTTGAGATGGGAGGGAAGAGCGCGTGAAAAGGCGAGGATTATAATTCCCGGGCACGATCCGTATTAGGAGAAGGCCGGAGTGTGTTCTGATAGCGGGAAAATGGAAGGTTTTCGTTATGAGACTGCGGGAGAGTCTTAATTTTTGAACCGTGGCTATTCATCAGATGCTTAAGGATTTTCCAATGAGAGGTTATATTCTGAAGATGCCCCTTTTTTGACATTTGACAAGTAGAAACTACGCCATCAATAAACATGAAGAAACAACGCATTGAAATTATTTAAATTCGCTAAAAAAAATGTTGAAAATTCGGCAGAGACGGTTCGTAAAATACGACATGTTTGGGTCGTCGTGAAGCACCTTGTCCAACCGCAATACATGAATTGTTGAAAAAATTTGAGCTGATGTGAAGAATAAAACCCGTACACTTCGCTCAAGAAAAGCCGAGAATATTGCTGCTGTAGCCGAAAATGTTGGAGAAAACCCAGGTTTGTCCATTCCTCGTCGTTCTTTGGAATTAGGCATTCCAAACGTCAATACACCGTATTTTGCATAAATTTTTGCGCCTTGAGGCTCCTGAAGTTCAGTTAAGGGGCAGTCGTATCACCTTTTGAATCGTGGTAAATCTCCATTCAAAAGTGGTCTCTTTATTTCACGAGTAAGTACCCTAATTTACGACGTAGAGACTTGATTTTTTTTAATTGAAGTTGAAGAACGTCCCAAGGGCAAATAGTTTTCATTTTTTCGATTTGATTAGTTTTTCAATTAAAAAAACCAGGGTAATCGTTAGATCTGAGGCAATTGAATATGTTTTTCGTTTTTCATGAGCACAAGCTATATTTTTGAAATAATCATCATGAAAATTTTTGTAGTTTATAGAAGATTGAATTGCCGAGGGCAAATAGTTGCGATTTTGTCCAAAAAATGATGAATAACCGTCGGAAAAAAATCATTAAGTGTAGTTTCCAAAACGCTGAAGTTCAACCTGTTTTTTTTTAATTGAAAAACTAATTGAATCGAAAAAATCGCAACTATTTGCCCTCGGTAATTTAATCTTCTATAAACTACAAAAATTTCCATGATGATTATTTCAAAAATATAGCTTGTACTCATGAAAAACGAAAAACATATTCAATAACCCCAGATCTAACGATTAACCTGTTTTTTTTTAATTGAAAAACTAATTAAATCGAAAAAAAGAAAAATATTTGCCCTCGGGACGTTCTTCAACTTCAATTTTAAAAAAAATCAAATCTCTACGTCGTAAATTAGGGTACTTACTCGTGAAACAAAGAGACCACTTTTTGAATGGAGATTTACAACGATTCAAAAGGTGATACTGCCCCTAAAGACCCAAATCTTTATGCAAAATACGATGTAACGACTTTTGTGGAATGCCTGATTCCAAAGAACGACGAGGAATGGACAAACCTGGGTTTTCTTCAACACTTTCGGCTACAGCAGCAATATTGTCGGCGTTTCTTAAGCGACGTGCACGGGTTTTATTCTTCACATCACTAAATTGTCCCAACAGCTCAATTTTTCCCAACAATTTTTGTATTGCGGTTCGACAAGGTGCTTCACGTTCGAGTTTAAAGAACCGTCTCTGTCAAATGTTCACCATTTTTACAAGCTTTCATTTAGTTTTACATGTCCCGGTGTCGGTCTGTCTGTCTGTAATCAAATCTTGCAAGTTATATGACACACTTCTAATCGTCCGATTGATTTGAAATTTGAAATTCTGGTGACAATGCATCATCAATATTTTTTTCAGGAAGAACAAAATGGCTGCTCCAAAATGGCGGATGAGTTTGTAATTATGATCCGATTCTTTTCGAAATTAGTATCTGGGGGTTTTTGGGTTCGACAATGATGATTCTTCTGTCCAAATTGGAAAATTCAAGATGTCGGCTACAATGTGGCGGACGAGTTTTGTAATTATGATCCGATTCTTTTCAAAATTCGTATCTGGGGGATTTCTGGGTCGGAAATTACGATTCTTCAAAATTTAGGAATTCAAGATGGCGGCTTCAAAATGGCGGATGAGTGTTGAGCTTGTCTTTAAAAAAGTTTTTTAAGAATAAGGATTGTTATAGTGGATTTTAATGATTTAAATGCGATGTTGAAACGTGTATCGTTCCATTTTTATTATTTCGGAGATTCTACTTGTCAAATGTCAAAAATGACAGTTTCCAAAGTGACATCTATCGGAATAGGGGTCTATTCAAAATAACACCTCTTATTGGAAAACCCTTCATTTAACTTCTCTCATCGATCATCATCATAAGAGTCCATAAATATACGATGAGGATAAACCTCCCCCTGCAATGATCTTCTTACAGAAAGAAGCTCACATTGAAATAACATCAACGTCAAAGAAATTCTCGATTTTGAAATTTTGGCGTTTTATCTGGCCCATCTAAATTTTTCGACCTCTCAAAGAACTACGACTTAAACAAAATTTCCTTCCCTTCAGGAATCCTCTCAGTCACTGAGTCCTTCAAAGGCTTCGTTCCAATTTGCGTCGAATTATTTTCATTTTACCACCGCGAAAAGCACGATCTGAAGCGCGTCTCGAATCGACAGCGCGGCGATAAGTTCAACTTTTCCTCGGAAATATGTCAACCCAAATCGTTTGGAAATTATGCATCATCATACCAGATATTGACATTCCCCGCGGCATCGAAAAGAAGGGCTATAAAGGAGAAATAACGGAACTCTAATCCATTTTATCCATAACAGGGGAAAGCAGCTTAGACGCGAAGTTATTTTTTCTAGTTTACAGCTCGGAGACTTCGAAATGATTGATGAATGTGGTTGTGTCGACGAAACTTTCTGTCCTTTCAACGTTCATTTCCGCATAGTAAAAGTGGGGCTATGTTTCCAGCCTTTACGGGTAAAAACGGAACTTTATGGAATCGTGTACCATGGCGACAATACTGGCCGGCCCAGTCAGGACCTTTTAAATTAAATTTGCGGTGGACATGAGAATGACATTCGGTTTGGGAAAATAAATGATAAAGAGGAAAGTCATGTTCAACTCAACCCGAAGCTTTTTCCATTTGCAGCACGGTTTACCCAGCCTGCATGTGGTGATTAGATCAAGGAAGAAATGCGTAAGATAAATCTTGAAAGGAAACAGACCAAGGACAAACGCAGAGGAGACAGTGATTAGCTGAAGCCTGAATTACTGATTTGTTTTACTTTTGTAGAAATGTTTTAACATATTTTCAACCGGATTATTGTGTTGATCGGCGTCATTGAAACAGATTCGGATTTAGGTGAAGAGCGTCAGCTAAATTCAGAATTTATTTTCTTCCTCTCAATATCAGAAGGTAATTTGAAAAGTTAAATTCATAAAATCGAAGAATCTTGACTAGTTTTACTTAAAAATGATAAGTGTAGAAAATACCTTTTCAAACTCAAATCAATTTACCACAAACATATGAGAACGATTTTCCGATGTATTTCGCTAATAATACTCAGAAATGAATCCATATTTCACTTTTCCTACGCGATATTCTGATGACAACACTGTTCGAAACGTCATTAGTCACACAAAATTGAAATAGCGGAGAGAAATTAATGAATGAACTGGCCACATTAGATTCACAAAACGGTGCTGCCATATAACGTGCCCATTCATTATCTGAAGCAAAAACGGCCGAGTCGTTTTGAGAATATTCCGATACTTCAGTATATACTCCATTCGCTTTCATTTAATCACATAGGAGGTCATGGTTTCGTTTTCAGGAGTTGGTGCCCCTGATGAAAAGCACAAAACATATGATGAAAAGTCAGTGCGCGCACAGAAAATATCGTTATTGACAAAACGACGTTGCCAGTTTCTTTGTTTTCATCAAAGTGAAAGTATCAAAGATATTCCACATTTTGTTAGGTTCACAAATCGTTCGCAGATTTTTGGTATTTAATCGATATTTGCAGGTGAGTTTTTCGTCGAAAAGCCAAGATTAACGAATGTTTATTGTTCTTAGCACCAGATTAGAGCGTGAGGACGATTTTCAAGACCAGGACGAATTTTTCCATTTCGAGGTTAAAGGGGTACACGGGAAAAGCTATTATTTGGACAGATATCGCAGTAGATGGATCGGATGGAGCCTCGAGAGGTCGATTAGAATGATATTTTTCAGATTTTCCAAAAAATTTGGCGATATCTGAGCAGATTTGCAAAATTACCTCCCTTATGAGGTGAAACTTAGACCTAATTCTCCTATAAGAACCCCCTTCAAAGGTCGAGATGGTGATAAAAGTATTCTTTAGATGTTGTTTGAACAAACGCAGCCGAGTTTTATACCCCAACATTGATTTTAAGAAAGATATCAACAAAATAAAATTGACATTATTCTTGATTCTTGTAATTACCCATCAATTCATCTTATATCTTTGGTTTGATTTTTTTTAATGAATTCTTGATTAGAATCAACAATTGATGTCGTCAAGTCTGGAACTTTCAGTTCAAGAAGATAATAAACATTAAATCTTCACAAGCATGCATATGAAAATTATGTGAAAGTAATGCAATTTTCTTCCATGGCGAAAAATAATATATTTCAACAGTGATCTCTTGTACTTTTCATGGAAATAACTAGAAAAGGAATCCTTTCTGTCAATTCATTTAAACGTTAATTATTTTCGTCCATCACATCTTTTCCAATTCATTCATTTTCCGAATAAATTCACATTCTGAGAAATACGCTAAGAATGTAGAAAGGACAACATAGTGTTGACTTGGAGCATAAAAATATTTTTAAACACGTCATAACTTCGATACAGAGTGGAATGTGTCAAATTTCCAAGGCCAGAGTTGTGATTTTATAATTGTGAATGGAGTATATGTAATGTGAGGAATTCAAAAGATTAAAAAAAAAACAAATATTTATTTCTGACATTCACGCAAAAAGGAGTAAATGAATTTCAATCAAAAGTACTTTTCATTTGGATTGTTTAATTATTAGGAAATTCAACGAACGTCACAACGTTGCAAAAATTTCTATTACATTTCGATTCCTTACGAGGATATATTGAAAATTCTTAGCCTAATATAGAACCAAACAAAATTTCAATGTCAAAATATTTTATTACTCAACATATTCTCCTCTTAATTGAAGTCATTTATCACAGCGAACCTGCAACGTCTCTAAACCTTAAAAAAAATGTTTCTTCTTGCTCTGCAAACCAGACCTCCACAGCTTTTATTACCTCCTCGTTGGAAGAAAATTTACCACCTCTTAAACTTTTTTTTAGTTGAGGAAAGAGATGATAGTCGGACGGAGCCAAATCTAGTAATTCTAACCCCAAATCACGTATTTTTTGCATGACAACATGAGATATGTGCTGGGGCGTTGTCCTGTTAAAACAAAATACCTTTGGATAGCTTTTCTCTTTAATTTTTTCCCGTAGAGTGGTCAGTAATCTAGAATAGTAATCTCCAGTTATTGTTCTACCTTTATCCAAAAAATCAATCATGATTAATCCATGGCAATCCCAAAAAACTGAAACTTTTTCAGCAGATTTTTGAACACGAAACTTCTTAGGTCTTGGAGAACCAGAGTGTCGCCATTCCATCGATTGTTGCTTTGTTTCTGGATCGTATAAATGTACCCAAGTCTCATCCATAGTAACAATTTGGTCTACATCGTTTTCAAATCGAGCACAGATCGAACGCGATGCTTTTACCTTTGCACGCTTTTGGTCAACATTCAAACATTCGGTGATCCATTTTGCAGAAATTTTTCTCATGTCCAAATTGACGTGAACTATATGATGAACGCGTTCGTATGAAATCTTCAGTGCTTCAGATATCCGTTTCAGCCCAATTCAACGGTCTCCTAGAATCATGTCATGAACTGCATCGATATTTTAGAGGACTGATACAGAAACTGGCCTTTCCGAGCGGTCATCATCTCCAATGGAAAATTTACTTCTTTTGAAGCTTTTTCACGGTCGCATACACATGACATTGATCCCCAAGGATAATGAGCATATCTTCGTGAATCTGCTTACCTCTTAACCCTTTTAAATACAGGTACTTGATGATGGCTCGATACTCCAATTTTTCGATTTTTACAATTTCGGTGGACATCTTTTTTTTCAATTTATTGCGTAACTCTGGTTTACTTTTTTGACGTCGAACTCTACACTGACACTTCTAATAAGTTATTGTTCGTTGATACGGTATCGCAATATTTTGTTTATGCATGGAACTTGTAGGCTAACTAGATATCAATACATCCTTGTAATAGTACAATCACCCAGTTTAGTTCTGATGATTTCAAAAATTGGCTTCACCATTTATTTTCGAAAAGTGCATCTCCCCTTTCAACAGCCTAAGGTTTCCAGCTTAGAGTTCTTTACCTCTGAAAATCACCCGTTTGAAGCACATCAAAATCACAGTGCTCGATAGATGTATCTTGTTCTTCTTCACATGGAGACGGTGATATTCATCGAACCCAATTCATATGTAAACCAACCGTCAAGAAATATGAACCAGGCTCAAACAGGAGTGACTTCCTGGACGCACAATATGTACAAAATGATCAAAGAGCTGAACTCGTAAGTCTTTGGTCTTATTCATACAAAATTTCCAAATGTCACTCACAGTTTTTTGCCATTTTCGAATGACATCAGATTTTTCTGTTGGCGCTAGACCATTCCCAGAATCTAATCACCTACAGACAAAGCTGATAAAATTTTCAATTCCAGCATCCTCAGTCTCAGAACAGCCCCTGTAACGTGATAGCGGGGGCAACGAGACGAAAAAGACTTTTTCAGTTTCACATAAAACTAACGTCACGTGCGAATGGCCAAATGTTCTGGTTTCGGTTGGGTCGAAAGTAGAAATTGAAGAAGTGAAGAAGTGCATGTCACGTGCATGCCCATCCGTGCTCTCCCGCATCGGGAAGCGTATGAATTAACGGCGGGGGATGGATCTCCTTGGGTTTTATAAGTCGCTGGAGACGTGCATTTCGAATACCAAGGAGGCTCTGGAAATTCTGCTCGCCGCATATTAAACAACAACGAGGATTATCTTTCTCGATCACCGTTCTTTCTCTTTCCTACCTTCGTGATCCTCTTTCTTCGATGTTTGATCGAACCAAAAAAATGCAGCAGGAACAATTGGAAAATATAATTGTTTTTGCAGGATCTTCCCTACAGAAATTCATTGTTTCTTCAGAAACTTTTAATTTGTCATGTCTACATGTATCTCTGTATATGATAACGCTCCTCTTCAGTATCACGAAGTTTCCAAGCCACCTACTGATTTCCTCGAATTTTCGTCTTGATAACGCTTTTATTAACATCAAAACACATGTATCCATTCGGTCAGTTCATCTTCTTCGAAAATAAGTTCTCGTTCTTTTTCTGAGAGATACTACGGAGATACTCTTTCGAGGTATCCCCATTTTTCGATCATTTTGGAAGCTTCTTTGACCACCTGGAATACAGCTTAGAGTTCAGCTTTCACGTTCTGTGTATCAAACTACTAGTGGTCGTCATGCTTTCTCTGCAGAAAACGTTACCTCTTCTCCAAGTTTCAATTTTTTATTCTGTCTGCAATCAAGGAAAAGACGTTGGGAAATGGTGTTCTTCCTAAATTTCTGTGGGTTATAAGCCTACACCTCTGTTCACGCCAAGTGAACGGTTCAGATAATTTTTCATTCAGTTCATTGATTGCCGTAATCGTGAATATATCTGCTACCGATAATATAAATTTATTCTGTTTCCTTTCGTGAATCTAGAAAAGTTCAGTTATTCTTGTGTTTCACAATTCTAGTGATTTCGATTCATTCGAATTAAGTACATTCATTTAAGACCATTCATTTGTGCGAATTCAGTTCGAAAAAGACTGTTACCAGTGGCGTGGTTATTACGAGTATTCTACCACAAGGATAAGTGTTCCTACTTTGACATTTTTAGCAACGGATTTTCACGTCATTGCCTTCATTCCATGTTCGTTTGTCGAGCTCGATCACTCTGTTCATGGAAATAGGAGTAACCGACGAGATCTGGCTGGCCGTTTTGCTGAAATAGGTAAGACCTTGCAACTGTTAATTTGGGTGCATTTATCCTTTCATTTGTGTTGGGTTTCAATAACTATTTATAAACATATACAGTCCATTAGATCTCTTATTTTTCTATTCATAAACTTGGTAAAAATCTCATTATATAAAATCGAACCGCACTTCAGTTGGTTAACTGAAATTCTACCCAACACCTCCCTAGGCAATGAGTTCTAGAGCCTTGCTGATCGCTGGATGAACGAGTCTTTGAAAAGAGACGTTCTGCAGGTTTTCAAAATGAACACGCCTGTGAAGACTAAACTCGAGACTAAACTTGTCTTGAAGGAACTGCAGCAGGACAGACGATTGAAGATAATTCAGAGGAGCATGCCCATGAAAGTATCTATAAAATAGAGATAGATTGCTAATTCTTCTACGGTGTTCCAGAGAAGTGAGCGAGTTTGTAAGCATCACCGACGAGAGGAAATGCTCAGTTATGGACAGAATACAACAATTTCAGGACATGTTAAGGTGCGGCACTCCAAACAAGGAAACAGTACACTAGAACTGGTCGAATCTGCACTTCATAGATCATAAGCAGTTGGCTGGAAGTGAAATAGCTCAAGTCCCGAAACAGAAAACCAAGTTTCTGAGATACACTTTCAGCAGTTGATCCCACGTGATTTTCGAATGAAAGGATATTGCCAACAGTGACACCAAGCATCATGATGGATGATTTGAATGGTATCATTACTCCTGACTAGCTTATATTGGGTACAGTGAGATCAGCTTCTCTGGATCAAAAACTTCCTTGTGATTTGATAGCATTCAATTTTACCAAGTCCTTGGATTCGAGAATGGTTGCCAAGTTCATATTTATATCATCAACAAGTCTTCCTCGCTCAATTATGATTTGGTGGTCTTGCATCAGAGCCTTGGGAGACGGGACGGTATGGAGGGTAGCCTTATTTGCGAAACTGTGCACTGGCGATAAAATTGCCTCCAACAAATCGTTGATGTGAAGCAAAAATAGTGCTGGTGCCAGAATCGATCCCTGTGGAATGCCAACTTTCATGGATAGAGTATCAGAAGAAATTCCATGACTACATGAAGTGAACTGTTTGCGAGATAGATCACTATCAGAGAACATAAGCTCAGGGGGCATGCCATACAATGAAAGCTTGGCGAAAAGTCTCTAGTGCCAGACTTCGATAGGGATCTTGAGTTTTTCGTTTCTCTATCGAAAAGAGCTCCTGAGATTTCTGTTC
The DNA here is from genome assembly GCA_951802165.1 of Adalia decempunctata. Lineage (NCBI taxonomy): Eukaryota > Metazoa > Arthropoda > Insecta > Coleoptera > Coccinellidae > Adalia > Adalia decempunctata. Next base: position 20,541,726 of record OX637696.1, on the reverse strand, counting down.
TCCGAATGCTGTCGATCCAGCTGCCAGGGTTGACACAGCTTGCTGCATATCTAAACGTCTTCCTCTAGTTGTCTGATTCAATTCACCCATTTTGGTTATCAAGCTCCGATTCAACATCAAGAGATGAACCCTATGTGCTCTTCGGCATTTCCTATAATATTATAGCAAAATCTATACTGCGTTTATACTTCACCACTTACACACTGCTGTTGTGTAGGAGCTGGATATTTACGTCTATTATCTTTCTAGAATGTTCAGATTATATGGAAATGGAATCTAGCTTTCTCGAAATCAAGAGGGAATTTTTCAGGAGAGTTTTTAGGGCTGCTGTTGCAAGAACAAAGCTTTTGGCAAGGTTGGAGACAAGTTGCACATAATTCGAGTTTGTCAAGTGTCCAATAACCTGCTGATCCATATTATCTTATTGGTTCACAGAACTTGATGAAATGAGATCTTAACTTATCACCTTCTCTAGCTTCGTATTCAGTAACTTCTTCTTTACTTGAATTTGGTAGGTAGCACTAGAACTTTCAAAATAGGTCTCTTTTGTTTTCAACATATCGAAAGCATTCCGGAGTCTTTCCTTCTGGTAGAAATCCTTCAATCTCAATTTCTTCCAGTAATTACCTGATGATCCAACTTCAAATTTTGAATTGCTTAGACTCGACTACTGGATTAAACAATTCTGTAGATCTTTCATGTAACGAGTGTTTTCTTAGGGTGATAGAATTTTCGATGGGATAACTGTGTTTTGATAGAAGTTGAAAGCCATGTTCTTTTGACATTTCTGTTCAGTATAAGCATTGACAAATTATCATGGGAAGACTCACGCCGCAACAACGTTTACAAATCGTTGAAATTTATTTTCGAAATCAGTGTCCTATTCGTCAAACTGATAGAGAACTTCGTGAATTTTATGGTTTTCATAATCGTCCATCAGAGCAACTTATTCTTTCAACTATTGACAAATTTCGGACAACATTTTATCTACTCGATGCAACAACAATAAGACGAAGAACTGTACGCACAGAAGAAAATATCGCTGCTGTAAGTGAAAGTGTAAAAGAAGATCCAGATTTGTCCATTCGTCGACGTTCACAATAAGTTGGAGTCTGTGCATTCACCACATGGGAAATTTTGCGTGAAGATCTTGGTCTACACCCATACAAGATCCAACTTGTTCAAGAATTGAAGCCACTTGACAAAAATAAGCGTCGTTTGTTTGCTGATTGGGCCCTATAACAGCTTGAAGTTGATCCACTTTCATATTCAAACATTGTGTTCAGTAATGAAGCTCATTTCTAGTTGAAGGGCTACGTAAACAAGCAATATGGAGTAAAAACAATCCTCAAGAAGTTCTGCAGGTTCCATTGCATCCTGAAAAATGCACTGTATGGTGTGCTTTACACTCTGGAGGTATCATCGGTCCATATCCCCCCAAAAACTATGCTGGAGCTAATGTTACTGTGGATTGTGCTCGTAACAGATCGATGTTCAATGATTATTCGTTTCAAAATTTGAATGGTATCGACTCAGAAGAGTTTTGGTTCCAACAAGATGGTGTCACACCTTATGGTGCTACCGTAACAATTGATTTATCGAAAGAAAGATTTGGCGATAACACAAATGTTGGATCTGTATGATAATGTTCATAGTAATCTAGTATAGATGCATAGAAATACCTGGTGTTGGCACTGATTAGATCTTGTTTAAGACTTTCTTGTCGATCGAAAACGTGATATTTTGTGCAGCTTTTCATTTCTCCCGAAAGGGGTCGCGTTTTTTGTCGTTGCCGCAGTAGCGCCACGACCGATAAATATTGCGGATTTATTCCGGAACTAGTCCAAAATCTGAAATCTAGGATGCCGTTTTGATCTACAAATTTTGGTAACGATTTTTAGTAGGGAGTCGTTACACCAGGTGTTCTATGCATCTATAATCTAGTTATATAAAACAATTGTAGTTGTCAGTAGTTGTCAAAAAGATTAGAAAGTTCAAACAGTCATTTCTTTCCTTGGTCCATGAAACAGGTCCCAAACTCAACAGGACATTCCTGGACACATAGATTTAACATTTGGCGATCCTGCCAGGATTATGTTGCTTTGTTGGCAGTTAAAACGGGAAACCCTGAGAACTGAAATTAAGAAGATATTTGCTGATGTACGTTCCAGTTCTTGGACCAAGGATGAATACAAGAGTAGAATATGGAAAAGAACAATTGACGATAAGGCGAAAAGAATTTTGGAACTTGATAATAAAATAGAAGAAATTTTGATGTCGAAAGAACCACTAAATAGAGACGAATTAATAAAAGAATTCAAGGAGCAAGAATTATTACGCAATGAAACTATCGAGATCGAAGAAGAAATAAAGGAACTGCCAAATGTTTCTTCGAGAAGATCTACATTAGTCACAGGTTGGAATAAACCAATTATTACTGGTCATCATACTCATGATGATCAGTATAAAGCTTTTGTGGTTCCATCAGCAGAGAAGTTGGAAATGGTATTCACACCTGAAGTAGGTGAGGTAATCAAATATGAAGTCAATACCTATATGGGACCCAGTGTTGCAATGGGAATGTTCAATACTGATAAATCAATTGTTACACATTCATCATTCCAAGTCGCCTTGGAAAGGGGTTATCCAAAGTGTTGGAACACTAAAAACACTGTTCTCAAGAAATATGATGGACGTTTCAAGGATATTTTCCAGGAAATTTATGATGAACAGTTTAGATCAAAGTATGATGCTAAAAAAAAATTGGTATGAACATCGAGAGAAGCACCAACATGAAGTTGCAGAAAGAAGGCATAGGTCCAAAACACACCAAAAGCACCATTGCTACACTGAGAAGATATACGAAATCGACCAGCAAGATTCAGAAGTGAAATTTAGGAGTGTAGAGGGAAATAGAGAGTATTTGGAGTGGGTTCAGAGATTGAAGCAGTATCGTCTAATTTTGAAGGAACACTATAAAGTATACACACAACTTCCTTAGGCCGGAGGATGTTGGATCTGTATGATAATGTTCATAGTAATCTAGTTATATAAAACAAATGTAGTTGTCAGTAGTTGCCAAAAAGATTAGAAAGTTGAAACAGTCATTTCTTTCCTTGGTCCATAAAACAGGCCCCAAACTCAACAGGACATTCCTGGACACATAGATTTAACAACAAATAAAAAAAAATTGCCATCGATCTTAATTCAAATGTGTTTTATTCCAATTTAAAATTCTATCACTCTAATAAAAACACCAGATACATAATGGCTTACTGGGACCGTAACCTATTGAATTCATCAGCAGAATACTCAGAAACGATATTTCATGTGAAAACGAATATTGTCAATCGCTTTGATCACTTTCTTCCATTCAATCAACGAACCTGAAGGAATCCTGACTTTGGGCTATGCTGTCTTTGACATGATTCAAAACACTCTCAGCCCATCTGCCATTTCAATAAAATATTCCCAACCTATTCAACAGAGTGATATTGCAGTACTCAGGAATTACTCAGCCATGAATGAGGGACATCCATCTCAATCCCAGCCTCCATATCCACAGATCCATCCCTATTCAGAACCGAACGCGAAAACAACCAGCGCACCGGATTCCTTCGCATATCCGAGCAGAAATAAACAATCTCGGAATTGATCGGAAGCATTAATCCGTAGCAACCGCAAACTGCACCCCGTAATCGACAGCAGGCGGGCTTCCGTCCCCCAGACAATAATCCCCAGAAATATGCCCCATCATCGCGGGCGTCCTATCGCCAGGGCCCAGAATCCGGAGCCCCATTAGCAAGAAATATTCCTAATAGGTTCGATCCGCCCGCCTAATCGCCCCCCGACGCCGCGTCCGGATTTGGACGTCAGTCGTACCCATCAGTCATGGGTTTTGACAAGGCCCGCTGACGAATCCCGCCGCCCGGAGTTCGACGGCACTTGTTACCGTGAATAATCGCGCCCATATAGCTTCGATACAGCCCGGATTTATGGAACGTCGTTAGAGTAATTCGCGTTCTGTTCCGGTTCGCGTAGGTTGTTCATATCGGAACGCCCTGGATGTTTTCCGGCGAGATGGATCGGATTTTTCATCTACGATAGATTAGCCGCGATCCTGAGCAATCTCGGATAGATAAGAGGAGAGGGGGGCTGGGACACGTGAGCAGGAAACTCGTTATGCCGGCATACAGGACTTTGCTGAATGTCTCGAGTTTGTTCGAATTGAAACGAATCCGTTGTTTGTAATCAGATTACGAGTAGGTATCCTCAGATATCTCGGAATCTCAATCAGTGAGGCATATGGAGAGCTCCAGTCTAAGACAACTAAAAAGGTCGATTCAGAATCTTCTATAACAAAACAAGGATCTCAGCGAGCATAACGAATCACGCCGCAGGATTCCAAGCTAAAGTAGCAGGAATACACCGATATAAGTAGAGGTAGATAAAAGAACTATCGCAATCAGGTTTGTTATCATCTTCCTCGATGGTCCGGCAGCCCAAGAAGCACATGAAACAATACAGACTAAATCCAAGCTTCTATGGGACACGCCCAAAGACTCAACGAACAGGCTAAGCAGAGCCAGTGACCTTCGAATGAGTTCTTGGACACAGAAGTCACTAAAAAAGAAAGAGGGCTGACTAACTCGCTTTTTTTCATCACAGACCTCACACCTCTACATCTAGTGATTGATAGGGTAGCCCATGAGGCCCTCCTCAGAGTATCTAAAGAAGGAGCAGGCAATGAGAGAGTCAGGTTTCAGAGAGCTTGGTCCTCTCTGAATGACTACACCTCATCTGCAAACCTTCCTAGTGATGTAATGATCAAGAAAGTAAGCACTGGGAAGAACTTCAGTACAATGCTAAGTAAAGGAGAGGATTGGGAAAGGGAATACACCAACTACAATCTCAAAGAAAATACAATGAAATGGTATACAGATGGTTCTAAAACCGCTACAGGAGCTGGCGCTGGGATTTACGACCAAGTGTGCACTATCACTAGGCTCATGTACAAGCGTCCTTCAAACGGAAATACTAGGAATCTGAAGATGTCTAGATATAAATCTGAGAAGAAACTATCAGAAGTGCGATATAGCTATTCATACAGATAGTCAAGCTGCTATTAAAGCACTGAGCTCCTACGTCATCGAATCAAAGCTGATTTGGGAGTGCCGAAACAAACTCAATGAGGTAGGCAAGAAGAATATCCCAGTGGGCACACACACGTTGAATAAATGTTTTTTTAACGTTGATTGGTAGAAAAATACGTTATCGGTTGATTTTTCAACGTTGTCATTTCAGTTATAATTTATAACGTTAATTCAATACGTTTCAATAACATATATCAAACGTAATTTTACAATATTCAGTTATAAAATTGAGTGCTAATACGTTTCCTCCCGAAATTATTATAACGTTTATGAAAGATGTTATTTTAACGTTCTTATGTAACGATTCCACAACTTCTAGTTCATTAGAATCGTTTCAAATACGTCTCCAGTCAACAATACGAATACGTTTATGGCAAATGTTATTTAAACGTTATCTGATGACAATTCCACAATTTCTCATTAATTTTTATCGTTTAAAATACGTATCCAATCAACAATATGGATACGTTAATGATTTACGTATGTTCAACGTAATTTTCTCACTTCCAGAAGAATAGTTCATCTGAAAATACGTTATTCTGAAATCGAATTTTAACGTGTGTTCTGAACGTTTTTTTAACGTCCATTTTTCAACTACTAGTCTATTTAAATCGTTGAAAATACGTATCCTGTAAACAATACGAATACGTTTATGGAAAATGTTATTTAAACGTTATCTAAAAACAATTCCACTATTTTTCATCAATTTGAATCGTTTAAAATACGTATCCAGTAAACAATATGAATACGTTAATGTTTTAGGTATGTTTAACGTACTTTTCTTACTTCCAGAAGAATAGTTCATCTGAAAATACGTTATTCTGAAATTGAATTTTAACGTGTGTTCTGAACGTTTTTTTAACGTCCATTCTTCAATTTTCTAGTCTATTTGTATTGTTGAGAATATCCAGTCAACAATTCGAATACGTTTATGGAAAATGTTATTTAAACGTTATCTAAGAACTATTCCAAAATTTCTCATTGATTCGATGGAAGGGTCATAAAAGTTGACAATACTTAAGATGAAAAACAATATAAGGTGCAATTGAATTAAATGTATTTTTCCTTTACATTTCATTTCACGCTACTGAGGTAAAATTCAAAGAGGTGAAAAAAATTTCAATAGATTGATTTACACAAAAGAAAAGCTGACATGTTTTAACAACTGGGCCAATAAATATTGACACTAATAATTTATTTTCAAATGGAATTCGTGAATTAGCACAAATTTGTCGAATTTCATCAGAAAATGAGGAAGATATTTTCAGGTGGCGCTTCCTTCTAATGAATCTCCAATAGAAATTACTCTTACAATTTCCAATTCCTCAACGCAATAATAATTCATATTCCTTTTCTACATTACAATCCACTTTCAGGGAACGGATTTGCACAATCTGGCAACAAAATCAGCTTTCGACACTGTTCGCGGCATGCGCAACTCGTCTGTGACGGTCGCATCATACGTGAATGCGCGGGAACTGCTTCTCTCTGATTGGCTTGTGACATTGCGTCTTGCGTCTACTTCTGCGCCTACTGCTGAGAGCTTGAGTGGTCGCAAATGCAACCGCCATCCGGCCATCGACTCCAAACTCCAACATTCGACAACACAACAGGCAAGCAAGTCTCGTTGATGCCGTTGAATGTTGATGGTTCAGTGTGTTGAGTTTCACTCGTTTCAGACTTTCGGTTATATTGTTTCAATTATTATAATAGTGTTGTTAATTACATGTGAGTTGGTGAGTACTATAATAATCATTGAAGCACCTATGATGCAAATGCTTGGAAATTTCAGTTCAATCACTTTATACTTCTGAGTGTACCCGCTCTACCACCATTTTCCACCAATTTGATTTTGCCAAGCGTCGGTTTTATTTCAGGTGAGTATATTCTGTTTCAATTCGCTTTTTTTCTCAAGTTGTATTTTATTGATTGGCAATTATAAAATATATTGGTTAATATTTGCATCTTCATTTTGGATATCGATAATAATCTTGACATTTTCATGAAAATTGGATTATTTTCGAATGATTCTTTTCTGCTTTATTCGAAGCAATTCCAATAATAGATCGTGACAATAGCAATTCTATGAAAATGCTAGTTTTCTTTAATACTTTTCTTGAAAAAAAAATAAAATCTATTAGATGTAGATGTGTTAACCAGAAAAAAAATTTTCATATAAATTTCAGAATAGAATGCTCGTGTCTGATTTTTTTTTCATATTTATAGAGGCTGTTAAGATTTCCTTCCCAACCAAAGAAATAGATGAGTTTCGACTTTGCACAGTCATGAAAGAATGGCTGAAATTTGCCACGGCGAGGTTGAAGAAAGCAAAATAGACGAACTATTATTTTATTTTTGTTTCTTGGATATGTTATAGTGAATTTCTCATTTTATAATATATTTTTTATAATAATCAGAAATGTTTTTTTTCTTGAGGTTCACCAATGAAAACACAAGGTAACTTTCGATTCAATTAGGATTTATTCGTACCTATTTGTGAAAACTCAAATATAGAATCCATATATTCTTTTTAGGTTATCGTATATACCTACCTATACGTTTTAATTGAATAATTTATTATTATTATACGAAATTTGTGTGATATAGGTAAACGTTTCAATACAATGTTCAGATTATGCTCAAAATATATTGAATCATTACGTTGAAAGACAACGGTTAATGAGGATAAAAATTTTGGTGAAAATAAACATTATTAATATGTTATTGATTGAACATATAATTTCGTAGGGTGATATAATATATATACACGTTATAAATTAACTTTCAGACTGAGCACAAGGTATATTATAATAATACTTTGAAAGACAACGTTTATGTATAGGTATATGATATGGTGGAAATAAACGTTATTTATACGTTATCGGTTAGACAGCAAACTTGTATGGTAGAATAATATACATACACGTTATAAATTAACGTTAATATTGCGCCCAATTTATATTTAATCAATACGTTGAAAGACAACGTTTATGAAGTAAATATGATATGGTATAAATAAACGTTATTTATACGTTATCGGTTAGACAGTAAACTTGTATGGTAGAATAATATACATACACGTTATAAATTAACGTTAATATTGCGTCCAATTTATTTTTAATCAATACGTTGAGAGACAACGTTTATTAATAACTAAATTATCGATGCAAGAAAACGTTTTTTCCCGCGACATTTTTACTGTTTTTCAACGTTTGGTTATGTAACTTGTTTTCAACGTATTTTCTACGTGCGCGTGCCCACTGGGTAAGGTCTTTTTAATCTGGGTTCCCGGTCATTCGGGAATCGTCGGAAACGAAGAGGCCAATACACTGGCCAGAAAGGGCGCACAAACGCCACTCACTGGCCCAGAACCCTTCTGTGGTATAGGAAAATGCACATATAAGAAGAAGTTTATGCTGAAGGAGAAAACCGAAAGCGAAAAACTATGGCGAAATCTCCCAGGGATGGATCACTCCAAAAAGTTCCTCCGGAACTTTGAAACTGCTAGATCCAAAAAATATCTGGATCTCAGTAAAAACCAACTTTACCTACTCACTGGCTTCCTCACAGGACATTGTCGCCTAAAGAAGCATCTGTTGAGAATGGGTTTATCGGACACTGATGAGTGTAGAGTAGATTCTGTGGGGGGGAGGAAGAAACTCCTATTCACCTGGTTACGGAATGCAATGCCATTGCAAGTCAAAGGAAAGATTGCCTTGGACAAGAAAGTTGTAGAAGTGGGGAGTTATCCTCCTTGAAGCCGTCCCAGATACTGGATTTCATCAAATCTCTGGAACTGGAAGGCGAGCTGTAGGAGGCGCGATGATGACAGCTCTGTCAGGGGGCACAATAGACCTTAAGGTCACAGTGAACTGTAACCCCTTCTCACTATAACTATATAACTCGCTTTTCAAAATCGTCTATGAATAACAACCTCAGATAAGCCAAGTGAGGATAAAAAGTCCAAGAAATCAGATTACGAGTACACTCAGATATCTCGGAATCTCAATCAGTGTGGCATTTGGAGAGATCCAGTCTAAGACAACAGAAAGTTTCCATTCGGAATCTTTTATAGCCAATCAAGGATCTCATCGAGCATAGCAAATCATACCACAGTATTCCAAGCTGACGAAGCAAGAGTAAACCAACATATGTGGAGGTCAATTTAAATCGATCTGTTGTCATCTCCATGTCAAGCCGCACAGAAAGCACTATATGCAACACAAACTAATTCCAAACTTCTCTAGGACTACGCCCAAAGACTAAACGAACAGTCAAAGCAGAGCGAAGTAACTTTGGTCTGAGGTCCTGGACACAGAAGTCACCAGAGAAAGGAGAATGCTGATTAACTAGCCTATCAAAGTTCTTCTATGAATAACAGCCCCAGATAGGCCGAGTGAGGATGGTTAGTCCTTGAAACCTTGAGTTGGCCTCCTTACTCGACTCAACGAACATATGAAAGCAAATGCTTAACAGAACCTTTTCAGATCTATTATGTGTTTCTGCATGTTGTATTAGGGTTCCCTATCCTGAAAACGAGACTCCAAAGGTAAGACCTTAGATCCTCTATAAATTAAGAGGACCTTCGTTTCACTTCATTTTTCAAGTTAGGTTGTGTTGTTCTGAATAGATCTTGAAGATCGAAACCTAGGCCAACACCTTTCCGCTTTGATGAGGTTGGAACTTCAGCTAGTTCCCCTGGATGGTGATTTGTGTCTTCTCATGACGATCTTCAGTTTTTTTTTCAAGGATTTTCGTTGTACTTCAATTTCCATCGGGTTATGTTGTTTTGAGGAGATCTTACAAGATCGAAACCTAGGTCAACTTCGCTTTGATGAGGTTGGAACTTTCGCAAGTTTCCCTGGATGGTGATTTGTGTCTTCTCATGACGATCTTTAGTTTTGTTTTGAAAGGACCTTCGTTCCACTCCAATTTTCATCGAAGTAGGGATATATTGTTCTGAAGAAATCTAACAAGATCAAAACCTAGGTAGGTGAACACCTATCCGCTTTCATGAGGTTGGAACAGTTTCCCTGGATGGTGATTTGTGGCAAGTTCGAGTCAGATCCATGGCGGTTGTTGATATTTATATCGATAAACGCGGTGTGATTGAATGATGTTATAAATTGAGAAGGTGGTGGTTTTACTTCCCATGGCCTTGTCGGACCTGCACAGTAGCACAGTATATGTCCTAAGGTTTCCTTATCTTCTTGGCAGAACATGCATATGGACACTTTGAGTACGATCTCACCATTGACGAGGGTGATATTCTCAAAGACCCGTCAGAATATTCTGAGCGACCTGCTACAGGAGGAAACCATTGTAAGAATTTTTAGAGCTAATGAAGAATATGAAGCTAATGTGAATCACCTAATGGTGGAAGATGACTCCCATGGACCGATAAGGGTTCCGAAAAATTGTCTGTCGAAACTCCAATGACATCTAATCCAACCAAGTATTTCAACTGCCATGGATACCTATTATTGATTTCGAAACTTCCTTTACAGCAGTCATACGTGGCAGGAAAACTGCAGTGGACTACGTAATCAAAAAGGCAAAAAATCATCCATATGGTTCACTGATGGATCAAAATCTGCCCAAACTGAGGCTTTCCGTGCCAATAGGGCAAAAACCATTTTTTGTAACAGGCGGATATGATGGCTGTCTAACGTACTTCCGAGAGTGAAACCCCAAAGGGCCGTACATAAATATCGTAACAGACAGTCAATCAACACTAAGAGCTCTGGAATATAACCTCCAGTGCTGAGTGCTCATCTGGTAATGCCGCAACACCATACAATGCCGCAACACCATAAAGCAACTGCCTAGAGGCAACAGAGTGGCTCTATTATATGTACCAGGACACTTTGGTAAAATGCTGATAAAAATGGCGAAAAGTGAATCAAAGCTTGAGCCTGTTAGACCTGGACCCTTCTGTGGGCCTGGGAAGGGAGCTTATCCAACTAACGTATAGTGAAAAGGGGTTACAGTCCACTGCGACCTCAAGGTCTATTGTGCCTCTACTAACGTAGCTAAAGCTTCGGTGCTTTGTGGGACTGCTGACAGAGCACAATCAGCATCAGAAGCCAACTCTTGATGCTCAAGATGTAATTGCAAAAGCTCCTAGGAAATCGTTTATTGAAATGGTAGATGATGTCCTCGGGAACTGATTCAGAAGGATATAAGAACCATAGATCAATCTTGTCGCAGCTCTGAACACTGTCATCAGAGTTCGAACTGATGCAGAGAAAAACAGCATTGGGTGACAGAAAGGCATATTCGTCCACGAATCTTGAAAACTTGACATTGGGTTTGCTGTTGAGAAGCTCATACAGCACAATCTTGGACTCGTGGTTTGGGGGCTATTACCTATGGTAGTCATTCACAATTTTGTTTTATGCCAGGCAGCAGTTGGGGGGATTGAAAGATACGTACAATTCGAAGATGAACCCTGTACACCTCCATATCTTCACTATGCCATTTCAATTTCGAATAAAACGATAACGTTTCGTAAAAATCCCGAGTTGGCCACGTGGCCACCGAATCCTCGAGTCGACCATAGATAACTGCCGCTTCTGCGCACCGATTAGATCCGTTATTCGATTCTCCATTATCGGTTTCTTATATCCGTTCCACTCGCAAACGGAATCCGGGAAACAATACTAAATCTCTGGGAATTTTATTTATTCGAGCGACTTTATACACTCACCCTAATAAGTGGATGAGATAAATTCGACGATAAACTGCCGAATCGCTATTTCTACCCGGTCCCAGAGTGCACCCGATCTGGGCAAATCTAATCTGGCCATTTATCTATTCGGACCACTCCTGTTTGTATGTTTTATCGATACTTTTTGGAGCCCGGTCGGGCCGCCCGATTCCACTTCGCATCCATTGCGGAATTTATTGCGGGGATTCGAGAGAGAACTCGCATGCTTTTCTGCGACAAACCGGATCAAACTCGATATTTACTGTCGAGGGGAGGGCATTTTCGGATCAAACGATTACAATATACATAATTTGCAGTGCAGCCAGCCAAAGAGAAACTCAAAATTGAAGCCGACAGGAATTTCATCGAAGTAGAATATTTTTTTCCGGGCAGAAATTGCATTCAGGCTCTGCTAGCCTTGCGGGAACTGCCACCATGTAGATTTTTGTTCTCTGCCCTGCTCATTCATTGAAACCCAAGGTCGTTGGTAAAATGGACAACGTCCTTAGGAGCCTTGGCCGTTACCTCGTGGGGATGAAGGAACAGTTACCCCATATGAATGATTCTTGGGCAGCCAGCTCAGGACATGTGTTCTGTTGTCTCTGTTTCTGATCAACAGAGCCTACAAATCTCATCTGCTGACGTTACCATACGCTATAAATGATATATGTACCGTCAGGGCCCCCTCAGAAGACCTACCATCTCCAGAAGCTCAGCTCGTGACAGCTTCAGAACCTTATAGGTACAGGTCGTTGAAATCATCACGAATGTCTCAGACTGAGTGAGTCCCGAGGTGTTTCTCCAGATGGTTATTCTGTAATCCAACTTCCAACTCTCATCAGGAAGGCTCAGGTCCAGCAGATATAAACCTTGATGCATTTTCCGCATCATTTTTCATTGTTTTTTTCATTTACTTCAAAGCCACACTGCCCTGGCACCTATTTAAGTCACTTCATTGCCTCAGGCCAGTTGCTTCATGATGTTAGGGCACTTCCAGGTCAGCAGACATCCCTGGCAGTGTGATTCCGTGGTGATGAAGATATGCGCCACTCTTAGGTACATTTCAAGACACTCATGGGCGCATACGTAAACACCCAGTATCTCTGTCTGTAGATATTCTCCCCCTAAGTTGTGTTATATAATCCTCTGGTGTTTTGGAGACTGCATTTCTCAAACACCCTAGAGAAAGAAATCCTTGTGGCCATACTGTTGATCCTCTCCTACTTCATCACTCAGAAACCATTCCACTGATGAAATCGTCGAGAATAACGAGAAGGACCTCCATCTTGTTCAGATATTATACAGGGTAAGTCTTTGACTTGTACATATATTTTAACTGAAGATTATTGAGGTCAAAAGAAACCTTATTTTCATTTTCCATTTTTCCGAATTCGGCTCTGTTAAAAATATATAGCCATTTGAAAAAAAATTGTGCTAATTACGTCCCTGAAATGATACTGTGTAATTGATTCAAAGTTCATATTTATCGATAGAAATTGAGTTTATACATTCAGGCCCAATTTAGGGAATACTCGAGTACTAACCTTATTGGAATGAAAATGTTGCAAACACGATAATTTCAACAAAAACAGTTAGTTTCATCGGATTATATCTGCAACTAAAAAGCCACATTTATTCCACCAAAATAAGTTCCTTCTTCGATTTTTCTGCAGATTAGTTTGTAAACAATATAATAACTTGTTCATATTTTCCTCGAAATTCCCAAACAATATCATGAAGAAAGACTTTTCATTCAGATTATCAGAATTTAATATTAAACAACCTAACCTAATCTAATTTGTATCGATTCTGTGAATTTTTGCACAGAAATTTCAAGAAGATGTTGTCAGCTTGCTGATATTTTCATTGAGGTTAAGGATTTTTTGCGAAACATACGATACATTTTTGTACCGTGGTATAAATATCTATGAATTCTGCCGTTTCCATCATGAATAGACTTTGCCGCCAAATTTTATCACGCATGCGTAGAGCAAAAACCGAAATATCTGGATGCAACTATAAACAATAACAAACCAGAGTCTCTGAACAAACTGTAAACATTATGTGAAGTTCATAATATTTTCAGTATTTTTCATTGTTCTAATGTGATTATAATGTGAAGTGAATTAATATAATTTCAGCCGTGTCGAGTTTATAAAATTCCAAGAGAATGTTGTTTAGATAGAAACATCACCACAGATTATCAGGTATCGTATTATTTTTCAGTAATTTCAATTTAATAAGTAGTTTATATCGAGATTCATCATTCATTTTTGTATTTCATCGACATTTAACTTCAATATGGACCGGTAACTATGAATTTCCAATAGAAACAGTGCGTATTAAATCCTCCTTGGTGTTCATTTCTATCTTCCACATTTGTGGACAAAGTTGATAAATATTGTGACAACATTGTAAACTCGTTTAAAGACCAGAGAAGGAATAATATTCGATGATATTCAATTCAGAGACGCATTCAGATTATTCTTGAAATTAATGATTTTTTCGTCAAATTTATCCGGGTAAAATTGGAAATAACTCGAAAACGACGCGTTTTATTGAAAAAAAAATAGGAATACTTTTAGTTTCTTAAATGATCGATTTTTTCGAAACTATGAACCGTTTATCTCTTTAAAGAGGTTTTATGGTGTTTTAGCGTGTATTGATGAGTCGACTACCCTGTAACTTTTATACTAGTAGAGATATTGAATAGGTTTTGATTGAGGAATATGTACCATGAATAGAGTAAAACCTCAACCAAAATTCAGTTCATTCGAAATAACGGTTCCGAAGATATAAACAGAAACGTGTTTTCTTCATGGATTTTCGACACCCTGTATCTCCCAAACCAAACCGAATTTTGAAAAATGGTATAGGAAAAAAGTGTTTCGTTTGATGAGAGGAATCTACAGTTGAAATATATGTACAAGTCAAAGACTCAGCCTGTATACTGTTGAAAAAATTCTTTCCTGGAGAAATTATTTTCAGCTGAAATTCCTAAACAAAAAGTTGTACCTATTCTGATACTCCTTACGACTGCTTCGGCCTTGGTTTCTTGGGCCGCTCAATATTGTTGTCCTATTTGGTTCAATGGTACTCATGCTCTTAAAATTGAAGAACAGCTTAGTGTTTCTATGAGAGTTATCGGTAGAACCATTAGATCTACGCCTTCAGCTTTTTTACCAATATCCAACATAATACACCCTCATATTCCTAGACAGTTTGTAGTCATTATGTCTTGAGCTAGAAGACTTGATAGAATGAAGAAGAATGGGTTTCATCTGTCCAGAAAATTAGGTGAGCACACTATCGATCTTTTGATCAACCAATGTTCAGTTTATAACTTTCTGGATGTTTTTGAAACTAACCATTCAGTATCTAATTCGTTTTTGATATGAGTTCCTTCAAATCAATTTGATAATGACTGTAACAGTTGCTGCTTCTTTCTTCGATTTCTCGTTCCTGTTCCTTTGTTTCGGAATAATCCAAATGCTTTGTCAACATCTTCAGAGGAACAAAAAAGACACTGTGTTTTGAGAAAAAGGTGCCTTCAGTATAAATATCAATGAATTCTGTAAACAAATTCAATATATTTACACGAATACGGGGGACAGAGTTTTTGCAAAGGTTTCTATCTGTGCTCTTGTGTACCTCATTCCTAAAATAGTGTGGTTTCATGTTATATATTAACCTCTCACCCCTTGACATACATGACATGGGAGAGGCCAGGATGGATGCATACAGACTGATCCAAACAAAAAACACCCGAATCACTCATGTTGCTAACGTAGCCGAGCTCGATATGATTTCAGACTACATGCAACCCCTATACTCATTCGATAAACCATTCAAAATACAGCTCGACTGGAACAGATGGGACTTGAGTATAGAATCACAATCATCTGCAGAAATAGTCTGGTACACAGACGGTTCAAAGACAGATGAAGGAACAGGAGCGGGAATACATGGAGTGAGGCCAAGAAAGGATTACATAATACCTCACGGCAAACACGCCACGATATTTTAAGCTGAAACACATGCCATTAGGACATGCATACAGAAGGACCTGGAAAGTGGCTACCAAAGAAAACACATCCACATTCTTTCTGGCAGCCAGAGCGCCATCAGAGCCCTCAACTCGACACACATAAAGTCAAGACTTGTCTGGGAATGCCTCCAGGACCTTCTGGAGCTTGCAAAACACAACAAGGTCACTTTGATGTGGGTGCCAAGCCACAAGGGAATAGCGGGCAATGAAAAAGCAGACCAGTTAGCAAGACAAGCATCTGAAACGCCATTCACATGGCCAGAACCTGTGCTTGGAATCAGCAAAAACCGATGCAGTGGAGGTGATAAAACAAAGACACCGACAACACTGGGAACAGAACGACGGGCAAACACACAGCAAAGTCATGGTAGGACACACAAGCCAAACCTTGACGGCTGACTTTTTGAATCTAAACGGAACAAAGGCACGTACAATAGTTGGTCTGCTGACGGGACACTGCGGCCTTAGGAAACATCTGAACACCATAGGAATACTTGGAGAATCCGTGGATTGCTGACTTTGCGGTGAAGAGGAAGAAACAGCCTCTCACATCATCTTTGAATGCGACGCCCTAGGAAGAAGGCGTCAATGAATCCGAAAAACCTCATAAACAGGCTACTGAACCTGATAAAGGACACGAACCTACTCTCGTGAGGAACCACTGACGAAAGAGAGATACAATAGACCCAAGTTGGTCGCAGTGTCACAGGGAGGCAAAGTGCTAACCCGGTCTCTTGTTCGTCAGCCATCAATCAATCAATCAATCATGTTATATATTTCGTGGAGCGGAAAACATATCTTCGATATGTCCCATGTTGCCTTTTTACCATACGATGTTTGGTTCATTAAAAATGAATCTGTATTACTAATAACTCGACGGATGCACAGTATATTTCAATTTCGCGTATCCCAGATCAGTCCAGCTTGAAAAAGAGATGAATAATTACCGAAGAACATAAAATGTCACATGTCACACATCCCTTTCATAACTTCCTGCACTTCCAGGACTTTTCCAGGAAGAATTGTGAGAGTCCTATTCGCGATATCCCGGTGCCATTCATTCAAGGGATTCCGGTATATGCACCCAACAAAAGCTGCTCGCTATGGATGAATCGCACTGCGCTATCGGGTGGAGCTAAAATAATTCAATTTCCTGGAAAGTTTCAAGATGCACTGACCTGTGAGATCACTCGGTGCAGTACTTGGAAGTTGGAAGACAAGCTGACGTCGAATGGATGGAAAATTATTCGAGTAATTACCTATTGTAGATGTCTGATTCTCAGTATCGATGCAAAAAACATGAAGGTTTTGGAAATACACACATATTGATCAGTCTTCGCCCTTCATAATCTCTCTTCTTGAATGTAACATGACAATTTTTTGTGTGGAACCTTCTCTATCCTATCACTCAAATGAAAACAATAAAGCACCAAAATTTGTTTCTTGTTCGGAAGGTGTATTCGAAAACCGAAAAGACTGTTTTTTAACCACCCTGTATTGAAGTAACGTAGATCAGGCTGATGTGTTGGAAGCATTCATGTATCACCTAACTCCAAACCAAATTTCAATGTCATAGTGTCTCTCAACGCGAAGTTATCAGCAGTTTCATAGGTCATGATTTTCGGTGAAAAAATTGAAATTAATTTATATTTCGAAAATGGCAACAGATAGGTATAGAGAAATGTTAAGAAAAGTTATCGAGAAGTTGTTGGAGATTTCAAAAATAATATGAATTGACGAAAATATTTTAGTTGGGTAGAGAAGGTCTGATAATGTCCTCATGCAAATTTTCAAACCGATCCGATATCTGGTTCACCAGAAACGTCTAATGTGCCATCTACCTTGAATCACCCTGTATATATGGTTGGCGGACATTTTGTGGAGATAAAAAGCTCATAACAACCTCTTGAAGAGGTCAAGGCGTCATAATTTTCCTGAGAGGTGTCCCAGAGCAGATGAAAAGGCTGAAAATGGCTACGAATGCACGAAACCTCGTCTCCTACCACAGCCAAATCAAAAACCCTCTCCTTTGTGACGAAATCTGTGTAACGTGCGTACTTCCCCTGGAATGACCTCAAAATCTCAAATCCTCTGTGTTTTTCTGGATTCCTTTATATCCAAGATAACGATCATAAAAAATGCACAAGAATTACAAGACATATCGTTTATTTTTGGTACATCAGAAAAGTGTCACATACTAAGGACTGAACGAGAATAAATTCGATATCACAAAAACGCTTATATCTTTCGAACCACTGGACCGATTTCGAAAATCAAACTCATTTTCGAATCATCTTCTAATTCTAATGAAAACTGTTTTCACAATAAAAAAACCAAAACTTTTTTTTACAAAATTCATGGATTTTTTCTGGAATTGTTCCCATCATGCTTCTCATAGTGTTCTCAGTCACTTTCTGGGATGCTGACTTCCACTTTTGCTTGAATTCCGCTAATGTTTTCTTCAATTCTCTTTGACCAGGGCTCAATATCTTTCGATTGGCCTGAATTCTGGGCAATTTGGTGGATTGGCCTCTTTGGGGACAAAAACCGCCTCATTAGCTTCGTACCATTCCTTGGTGGACTTGCTGAAGTGGCATGAAGCTAAATCTGACCAAAAGATTGTTGACACATCGTGCTCACGTAAAAATGGTAAAAGTCGCTTCTTCAAGCATTCCTCGATGTATATCTTCGAGTCAACAGAGCCTTGGCCAACGAAAAATTTGCTCCTTTTCCCACAAGTAAAAATTGCTTGCCAAACCAGGATTTTTTTAGGAAACTTTACTTGTTTCTTCACGAGAAATTGTTCGTCAACATTTCCACGAGAATCTGCAGTATAAAATTCGTGACAGAGAAATCAGCCAAGACATAGGTTTCGTCGTCCATCACGCAACAGGAAAAATTCTTCAAGGAATCTTTTTTTAATTTCTTTGCTCTTGATTTCGCTTCTTGATTCTTCACAGCGTTCCTGTCTGGCACTTTCTGCACTTTGTATGTTCCAAGCCCACAATGCGACTCGATTTTCTGAACGGTTGACTGCGAACAACCCACTATTTGGGCCACTTTCCGTCCTGAAAGGTTAGGATTCTTCTGAACAAGGCTGATGGCTTTCTTCACTTTTTTTGGGCTATGAAACCCCTTTTTCCTCCCGGTTCCTTCCTTGCGGTTAATTGTAAGATCTTCGTTGAAGCGCCTAACAACTCTTGATACCGTTTCCGGGAGAACGCGAGCCTCTTTTGCGATTCTTTTGAAGCTCCATTTTTTATTATTTTGAAAAAGTTTCACTATAAATTCTCATGTTTTCACTTCGCTTGACATTTTGCGACAGAGAATTGGTATATATATGAAGTAAATCTTCCGCATGTTTCTGACGTTCATAACAAAGCTAACTATGATCAAATTTTGATTTTTTTCTCAATTGGTTCAAGAGATATAGGCGTTTTTGTGATAGCGAATTTATTCTCGTTCAGTCCTTAGAAACATAAGAACGTAATGATTTTGTTCGAAATCTAAAAGAAAAACGGTAAAAATTGATATGTAGAGGCGGAGAATTGTGTGGAAGCCATATTTCTCATCCGGAAGCCAATTTTTGCCGCTCGACAGTAAACCTGGACTTATCTCGAAGGGATCAGCATATCGGATAGAACCATCTTCGCGAATCTTCTCGCATACGAGAAACTGTTCGATTTCTGCTTCCTGAACGTCGAACCGTCGCAAAAAATAAAATAAATATATATTTATCGATACGTATTTATATTGTATTCCCGACGAGGCACGTGATCCAATTTTCCTTGAATATCGGTCGCGGCAGAGAGAGACAGGAAAATCCCCGAGGCAATGCATCATCGAGAAAAGCGCCCACTAGGAAATTGCATCGGTAATGTGGAAATTCTGGTGTTGGCGGCCTCCAGCTGAGCACCAGTCTGCAGCCTAGGTGATGCTCCTTTGTGCCAGAACTCGATGATCAATGTATTTTGCATGTTTCTGGCATAATATATCCGCTCGGAGCGAGATATTATTTTTGTCCGAAATGAAGGGGAGGAGCACGCCTTACCCATGCATGGACCGAAGACGCTGATTCTCGCTCGCAGAGGCTCATGCGTCATGAATATTCGCCGAAATTTTGGCAACACATATGAGGCGTTATATCCGGTGTTTTTTAGAGTGATAGAATTTTCGATGGAGATAACTATGATTTGACAGAAGATAGAAGCCATGTTGTTTTGACATTTCTGTTCAGTAAGCATTGACAAATTATAATGGGAAGACTCACGCCGCAACAACGTTCACAAATTGTTGAAATTTATTTTCGAAATCAGTGTTCCATTCTGCAAACTTATAGAGCACTTCGTTAAATTTATGGTTTACATAATCGTCCATCAGAGCAGCTTATTCGTCGAACTATCGATAGATTTCGGACAACATTTTTTCTACTCGAAGTAACAACAACACCAAGACAAAGAACTGACCGTACAGAAGAAAATATCGCTGCTGTAAGTGAAAGATCCAGATTTGTCTATTCGTCGACGTTCACGATAAGTTGGACTCTGTGTATCCACCACATGGAGAATTTTGCGTAAATATCTTGCTGTACACCCATACAAGATCCAACAATTCAAGAAATAAAGCCACTTGACCATAATAAGCGTCGTTTGCTTGCTGATTGGGCCCTAGAACTTGAAGTTGATCGATCCACTTTTTTATCGAAAAATTGTGTTCAGTGAGGAAGCTCATTTCTGGTTGACCGGCTACGTAAACAAGCGAAATTTCGCTTGTTATCGAGTCGTATATCGAGTGAAAACAATCCTCAAGAAGTTCTGCAGTGCCATTGCAACCTGAAAAATGCAGTGTGTATGATGTGCTTTACACGCTGGAGGCATCATCAGTCCATATATCTTTAAAAATGATGCTGGAGCAGTGAAAGGTGCTCGTTACAGATCGATGATAAATGATTATTTGTTTCAAAATTTGAATGGTATCGCCCCAGAAGTGGTTTGGTTCCAACAAGATGGTGCTACACCTTATGCTGCTACCGTAACAATTGATTCATTGAAAGAAGATTCGGGTGGTATGCCACAGTGACATTACTCTATTTTGGATGTCTCTTCATGCAACAGAGTTATTTGTTGTCTATCATCTAGGTATGAAAATTCGACTGATTTCTTTTTCATCTTAGGGCTTGATGTGGATCTATGCTTTCTAATTCTAAAGTCGTTATTTGAGGTATTTCATTTGAGGTGGGTCCAAATTTAAGAATGGATTCACTTCAGATAGTGTTAGCGAAATAGGGGTAGGTTTGAATTTTTGTGTGTTATCCTTGCTCTCTTTTTTGTATATTGGAGTTATTTTTGCAATTTTCATTGCTTTTTGGAATGTTCCTCCTTAAATATTTTTCGATGAGGACTGTCAATGGTTCATTTGTCTGATTATTGTTTGGATTTAATTCGTTTGGTAGCTTCTAGACCTCTTTGTTGAAGGAAAGAATATTCTTCGTAATTATCGAATTATTGTTATGTCAGAAGATATGTATTCGCTTTTGAATGGTGCGGCCAATTCGTGAGCTGCATCCATTAAGTCTTTAGCTGAAAATGATGTTTCCGTGTCTGATTAATGGTGTATTCTATTTGTTGTCATTCCATTGATTATTTGGGGATAATGGTCCTGTACATGAATCAAAAATGAAATTAAAGCGAGAGTTTTTGTACTTTTAACCATGTGAAATTCAATTACAAAAAGATATTTTGAAATTGTTATTTTTCTCTCGTTTTCTCTCATTATTCATAACAGTTATAAAATCAATATTTTCAAGTTAATTTCCAGTAAATTCAATTTGAGCACCGTCGTAGTTGAGAAGGAAAGCTCTTGACTCAGTGTAATAAGAATTGACTTGGTATTAAATACTGGAAATACTGTGATTAATACCATTTCGGAATCTCAATGGAACAGTCTTGTTTTTTCCCAATTTGACATTCGAGTGGTCATTTTAACTTGAACTTAGGGAAAAATAAGTAAAACATGAATTTTAAGCTGGATTTTTTTTATTGAAAAAAGAAATGACCACAAGAGATTGAACACTCGTTTCCATTTCTCATTACATTTTTTACGTTGAGTAAACTAAGGAGCACACTCATTCCACCCAGCATACAGCAAAATAAATTCAGACAGCAAAAAACGTATTCACCAAAAAGTAAATGATGAATCAGAAGAACTCGTCTGAAAAATAATTAAGCCCATTCACGTTACTGCCCTCATCACCATCGCTAGAAAATCCCCCGAAATTATATTTTCTCCTGATGCGCTCTCAAAATCGGGAGATTTCACTTTATTGCGGTGATTCAAGCGGAATTACTCCACATCCCAGTATCAACAGCAGCAAGTGGTTGCAACTTCAAGTCCGGGGAATTACCCGGTTCTCGAACGGAACCGTCCTTCGACATCGTCCAATGAGAAACCTGGACTTCGGGGAAATCCTCTCTATGTCGTCTATTAAGTTTATGGCGGAAATTTTCGACCGACTAGTCCGTCCCGGTCGTACGGGCTTAGGGGGTAGCGTTTCTGGATTGTAATCAGAGTAGAAATGTCGGGGGTGGTGAAGAACAGCGATTGGAACAATAATCAGGAGTCTCAATCCAGTTCGATTGTGGTTTGCATCCATCTAAGACTGCGTCCATTCTATTTGTTTCAGACGATAAGAACGAAAAAAAATATGTTAAGAGGCTAGAAAAAATTTCGAAGGGTGATTCCTTGTTCCAAATAGAGGGTAGTTTGTTATACAGTGCGCGTCAAAATTATGCAATAAATTCATTTTCTCAGAAGAAAAATATTTGGCAACATATTCCTGAAACAGGTCAATTTTTGTTTCACTTTTACCAAATTTTTATGCATTTTTGAAGGATTTTTGTTGCACCCTGTGCCATCCCCATCAACCCTCTAAATTTTTGAATAGGGAAAGTTGGTCATGTGGTAAATTTTTCCGGAATTCGAAAATTTGTCTATTTACCGATAATTATTTCTCTTAAAATATTCCACACAGACGATAATTAGATAGAAACTTTTTATCTCCTGTTTTCTCGTAAAATGTACCGTTTTGAAATAAAAAAATAAAATGTGAATCATTACGTGTCGGGAAAGGGTAATTTATTCTAGAACTGATTTAATTTTATTCTTTCATTTGAAAAAGGAACATTTCACGAGAAAAATACGAGAGATAAAAAAGTTTTGAACCAACGCAAGCTAACCGAATTCATTTCTATCATTGAGTTTAAATATATACAGGGTGAGTCTTTGACTTGTACATATATTTTAACTGAAGATTCATGAGGCCTAAGGAAACTTTTTTTGTATTTTCCATTTTTCCGAATTTGGCTCTGTTAAAGAGATATAGCCATTTGAAAAAAAAAATCGGGCTAAATACGTGCCTGAAAAATTTCTCTGCAAACACTTCAAAGTCCATATTTCTCGATTGAAATTGAGTTGATTAGATGTTCTGTGTGATACAATTATAAAATACTCAAACACTAACCTTATTTGAATAAGAAAGTAACAAACACGTTATTTCCTAATAAAAACCCTCAGTTCTGTCCGATTATTTCTGCAATTGAAAAGCCATATTTATACCACCATAATAAGATCCCTCTTCGATTTTCCTGAAGATTAGTTTATAAACACTAATAATTTGTCCATATTTTCCTCGATATTCTAAAAGGATCTCATAAAAATGGGTTTTTCACTAACCTATCCTAACTCCATTAACCAAAGTCATATGATTCGGGGTCAATGACCTAACCTTACCCATCCTCTGTGATATTTCACTCAGAGAACTCTAGAGAAGACGATGCCAGATTGCCGATTTTCTCTTCATACTAAGGAACATAAGGAACTACAACGACAAAAGTTCCTTCGGAAAACATCTCAAAATTAAGGAAGGACGAAAATGTAGAACTCCTACACAGCTTGGATAGGGGTAACCAACTTGACTTGATGGAAATATATGAAATTGCGAAAAATTTAAAATTGTGTCCTAATAAATGCCTTAACACACAAATGGAGTCTCACCTCAGCTATCAACTCATTTTCGAGAGTCTGTTATAGTGTTGTTTGTTTTTGTATGTTGATATTCGGAACGTTGCTGTTATATATGTCATATGTCATGTCATTGTTTTGATATTCTGTGAATTGTCAATTTTGTCAAATATATGACATTGTCAACGTAATTTATCGATGTTCATAGTAGAGAAAGATTTTATTGTATGAGAACTTAAATTAAGAACCAAGGGAAATTTTGTTCAATCCTCTTAATATTGTGAAAAACGGAAGCTGGATGTTACATGATGTCTGTATATTTTGGACGAGTAAGTCCCCTTTGTTGTTGCAAGAAAATCACACACCTATTATTTCATATTTGTAGAGCTCCTGAAGATGCCCTTAACCAGGCGAAACATGTAGAGTAGATAATACAATAAAAGATCCATTTATGTACAAACAGTTTTTATTATATTAATGGTGTAGGCGATGTAGCCGCCAAGCAAGACAAGCCGTTTTTCTGTGTCTCCACCGCCAACGCAACGACCTAGGAGTATAGAATTATATACTCCTGTCTCCTAGCAACGACTAACGAGTCCCATCACAGGTCACAGGCTAGTCTCAAGTCTGTGATATAATGAACGACGCTTACACGATAACCCTCTCCATGGACTTCGATTTATTTATTTACTTACAGAGAATAATGCAAACAGGTGATGATTATGATGTGAAGTGTAGTGTCGATTACGAATTCCAAGAGGATATTGAGCAGATAGATATTTTCCTGAAGGACCGGTAACAATAAATTTCCAATAGAAACTGTGAAATTTCATGCTTCTCAGAATTCAATGTTATCTCCCACATTTGTGGGAAATTTTTTTTTACATCGAACGTTTTTCCATCATAGAGATTTAAGTCTTGACGAAGTTGATAAACATCCTGACAACAATGTTAATTTGTCAAGAGAGCAGAGAAGAAATAATATTCGTTGATATTTAATTCAGGGAAGCATTCAGATTTTTTTATGAAATTATGATTTCTTCCTCAAATTTATTCGTATACAATTAGGAATAACTCGAAAACGGCGCGTTTTATTGACAAAATATAAGAATACTTTTATTTTCTAAAATGGTTGATTTAACCTCCTCCACTCATTCCAAAAATATGAAAAAATATCAAGAATGGTTGTTTTCTTGATAGTAACACTTCCATTAAATATCATCATCCTATCGCTTTTTCGTTTTTAAGATACAAAATAGAAACAACATTTTCCGCCATCTTTGAAACGCGATATCTCCTAACGTTTGACTTTCGACCCAACATTCATATAATAAACTTCCCTATATTAACAAGGAAGCCCCTGTATTTCTTTCGTTCGCATAACCATCCTTCAGGAAAATTCGAAGAAGTTAAACTAGTTTCCGAAGAGTTCAAAACCGAGTGATGCCGTTTTCTTTCCCAACCAACCCGACAGTCCGTGACCGACAGCGCGGGCAAAAAGTAATAACGGACCCGCGAAAATTGAGCAAAACGATCACATACAGGCTGCGCATCGTTCCATGCAGCAATTCAAAACTTGGAAACGGATCGTCCAACCGTCAAATTACTTCGAAAGTATTCCAATCTCTCGAAGGACGATCCATCATCGAGGAGGAAGGTTTCGGTGTCGAATGGTAATGAAAAACCTCCGGCTCAGAAAATACACAAGTGATGTTGAAAGATATTGGCTTCGGGCTAGGCGAGATGAGATATTCGCATGTTTTTGAAGTTCGGTCTAGGCATCAGGATTTTAATAACTTTTTTCATATGGTTTGTTAAAACGAAGTTTCAGCAGAAAATATAGATTTTTTTCCCTCGTCGATCTGTGTCAGATACATTAAATTATCTATGATTTGGAAAAACCCCCAGCAGGTTCAAAATTGTATTTTTCACAGTGCCATCTGTTTATACTTAACCTTTTTTGAGTGAATCAAACTTCAATTTCATTGTCAAGGCAAAAAAATGATATAAAATGCATTTTTATGGTATACAACAGAGTTGGAGGAGCTTAAGAATACTCTCGATACAGTCGAAGTCAATGCAAGAGTGACAAACCACACATAATCAGAACAAATAGAAAACAACACTACTAAGAACAAGAACACGAATTCAAAATTTAAGAAGAATATTCACTTTCTTTTCTGAACAACAGAAAAAGAGGTTAAAACCAAAGGAACAACAGACATAATAAAAAACATTGACTATCCTCATCAATAAATTCCAAACAGCCATTCAACTTGCAAAAATAACTCCAATATACAAAAAAGGAAGCAAGGATAACATATCAAACTTCAGATCTATCTCTATTTCGCTAACACTATCTGAAGTGTGAACATTCTTAAATTTAGGCTTCGAGAAATATCTCCTCAACCTTGAATAACATGGCTTTAAAAAGCACATGTCCACAACAACTGCTATTGTCGAACTATTGTTGAACAAGCACCAAGATGCAGAAGAAATCAGTCAAATTGTAAGGCATACCTAGATGATAGATCACGAATAACTCTTTCGAATGGAGAGACAACAACAATAGAGTAAATTCACTGTGGCATACCACAGGGATCTATGCTCGGCCCACTGTTATTTCTTGTCTACATTAATGATCTTCCACAGAACATCACATGCAAAGAAATCTGCTTATTTGCGGATGATTTATGTAGAAAAAAGCAAAGAGCTCTCTGGTACAAGCAAAATCCTTGTTCTCTAAGAGCAAGAACGAAGATGAGAATCAAAAAATAACCTTCACGACCCAAACTTCAGCAAAGAAGTCTTCAAGTTCCTAGGAATGTTCTTCCAACAAAATTTCTAATGGAACTTCCATATAGAGATAATGGAAAAACAGACTCATATCTCAGATTTTACATAAAGAATGAAGAGGATCATGAAGGAAGCAACAATGGAAGCTTCTCTTACCATATACTGAAGTGATTTTCATAACAGAATCAGCGAAATGGCACAAACATTGATAACATAATCAATCTTCAGAAGGAATGCTTTAGGATAATATGTAAAACGACAACAAGAACGAGCTGAGGATAATTATTCAAGAAACTGGGACTATTGAATTGACAGCACCATCACTACATATCCTGTCATGTATACTACAAATTTATGAGAAGAGAAATTTGCAAATGGTTGTTCTCATGAGTATCAAACTCGGAAGACAGATGAGATCACATCGTCATCGTTTTCAGATGAGAAAGCAGACAGAAGACAAATTTGGCAATGAGTATTTCATAGTCTTGATCTTATGATGAGTGCATATACGGAAAACTATCGTAGTTTATAGTTTGATAAGGGGGTTACTTTCCACTTCGACCTAGAGATCTATTGTGCCAGCCTTAAGAGCTGTTTTTGCAACTTCGCTATCTACAGCTCGTCCTCCAGTTCCTGAGCTCCAATGAACTCCAGCATCTGGGAGCGCTTCAATGAGATCAAATTCTCGCATTTCCTATGATTTTTTTACCAAGACATTCCTTGCTCAGGTTTGCAATGACCAGGCATTCTATAACCTCTAACTTCCCAGAATCTACACTCGTCAGTTTCTGACATGCTCATTCTCGTCTTATGCTTCCTAAAGCGACAATGTCCTATGAGGAAACCAGTGAAGAGGCGTATAATATTCTTACTGAGATCCAAAAAATTCTTGGTTCTTACAGTTCAAAAATCCTGAAGAAACTTCTTAGAATGGTCCATTCCTGGGAGGTTCCTTCAGCGTGCTTTTCTTTTTTCCTTCTCCTAAAACTCTCTCTCATAGATGCATTTGGCTATACTTCAAAAAGGTTCTGGTCAAGTTAGTGGCGTCTGAGCATATTTCCTGACTATTCTGTCAACCCCTTCGTTTTCTTTGATTCCTGAGTGATCAGGAACCCAGGTTTGAGAGAACTTGTTAATTTGATGGTATTTTGGGTACTCTTCTCCTTTTTCCATTCTACCTTTTTACATAGAATCGAGTTAAAGTTCTTCCAAAATGTCATGCAGAAGATTGTTGATTCCGAAACAGCGCTGAGAAGCTGATAACTCTGACATAGTTAATTCAAATCATCAACAGCTGTCTCATTAGAGTGCTATAAGCCCTACCCCAACTGTCAGTCTGCCTTTGTGTAGATCCAACCCTGAACTCCTCCTGCAGAGTAATAACTCCAAGTCTGCAGGCGCTGAAATGATCGAACCAGCAAACTGGAATTCTTCACTCAATCCAGGCATGTTCCATCATCCAAACGGTAAGCGATGAATCCCTAAATTAATAGACAACTCCGAGTAGAACAAATTCGCCAAATCCCCGAGACGTAGTGCTGCATAATTTCGTGCGAACCGAGACCTTAAGGCGGACAAATGGCGAAGACGTTAGCATAAGACTTCGACGCCGGTCCATTTCATCCGTCGCTTCTGCACCAAGTGGGTTCAAGTGGAATCCTTTCCTGAACTGTGACATAGCGTGGCCGTTTCATCAAAGTCTTGCCGGAGCACATTTCCCTTGTTCATCCGCTGCTCCGACTGATGTTAATCAAACCAATCAGTGACTGGAATAATTTGTACCGGCGAAATCCTAACTTCATGGCCGGCCGGGATAATCTTAACAAACTACGGCTGAGCCCTCCCTTGATGGTGATGAATTTCCAACTATTCCTGGGTATTATCCCTACTTTTTCGACACGAGTAGAGTAGATAACCTGCCTCGAGTGTCCGGGATTCACTGAACGATGGGATAGGATCACTCCTCCACAGGAATCCCCATTTGTCGAAGTCCTAGAATTGCACCTTTCGTGCCACAAAAATTACGGTAAAGGTCCATCAGGAAGAAAGCTTCTCTTTCATCTTATTGAAATAGTCCTTTACTACTTGAAACTACCTATGGACCATTATTTTTACATGGTTTTACACGCTTTCATAAGCTTGACCTGTATCTATCTATCTATACAGGGCGATTCTTTAACCTGTACATTTTTTAAACAGCAGGTTCCTCCCAACAAACGGAACACTTTTTTTCAATATCATTTTTCAGATTTTTGTTCTAATGAAAAACCCTTTCTTGTCCATATCCAAAGAAAAATTTTTCTATTGGACGGAATTTTGGTGAAGTTTTATTCTGGAACTGTAATGAAGATCAGCAGATCTGTGGGACTTTTTATCAATTTTCCTTTCGAAACCACTGACCTTATGGGTATTATGTATGGGTTATTTTGTATGGCCAATTCACTATTCCGAAGAAAATGAAAAAATTACTTTCACCAATGTGAAGATGTCTGGAGCAAACTACCATATTTCGTCATTCTCCTATTTCTTGGAATTTTTCATCCATGCTTCTTGAACATTTCTGTTTGGAATCAAAGCACATGCAGTATGAAGACATGATAATTCATTATGGCATCGGAAACAGCCACTCAACAAAGAAATTTCTATTTTTTTTGGGGAAATGGACTAGCAGAGATCTAGATTCCGAAGTACACCACCAGGTGGCTCCACCACAGCAAGATAATGACATACCGGTTTCTGGCTTGCTATCCTTCATCAGTGCCATATAATCCTATACTGCGGTAGCAACCAACTGAAATGGCAGAACTTATAATACTCCCTAGCAGGAACAATTGGGTGCAGTTAATGTACAGTGTTCCACCTAAAGGTTCTTTCAGAAACTAGATCTCTGCTCACTTTGGAGTTTTATGCAGTTTACCGAGGAAAACCGAATATGCCCATTCATTCGGTTTTGGAGCCCGCAAGTAATAATGATCAATAATGTTTTTGAAAGAACCTCTGGGATGAAGCGTAGACATTTGCCCGCTAGGTGGAACACTGTAGATTAACTGTACTCAATTGTTCCTGCTAGGGAGTAATATAAGTTCTGCCGTTTCAGTTGGTTGCTACCGCAGTATAGGATTAAATGGCACTGATGAAGGCTGAAAAGCCAGAAATCGGTATGTCATTATCTTGCTGTGGTGGTGCCACTTGGTGGTGTACTTCGGAAACTAGATATCTGCTAGTCCATTTCTCACATTTATTCAATTTGTCCTAACTCAAGGACATGATCTTCATTTTTGATTTCTTATTTTATTCCTGAAAATTTGGATAACTTCAATGAAAACTAATGTTTTAGAGTTTTCACTCATCATATGTTCACCCAACCAATGAAATTGAAATTTTGAAGTGCCAAATCAGAAGTAATCTATGGAAATGGCGGTCACCGATCAAAGGCAGACGTTTGATACGGTTCGATTCCTGTTTTATGGTAGAATTCAAAGATGTTCATACTATGTAATCCACCGGAAATGAACTTAATGGAGTCATATTTTGATTGTTTTGAATACGAAATGGATCGATATAGCTTGATGAATCATAAATTGAATGAAAAACGTTTGTGTTTAAGATACATGCAGTCCGTGCCAGCTTCGCCCGGATAGAAAAAAGGTTCTGCTTCCGCTTCGTATTGAGTCGACCTCGTGTCTGAATAGTCTGAGAGTTGATCGACGCGGCTACTCTTTCATAGATATGCATGTCCCCCCTCTCACACTTCGGTGCCCTCTCCTAACCGCCTACTTACCACGGAGACGCATTTGGTGCGACCGTGCGGTTTTACCTTCAAACCATATCTTTTGATGTACTCGGTGTAATTGTATGATGTGAAGGGCAATTTAGTTCTGAATTAAATACTGGGAATAAATAACGTATTAGGTTGGATGAGGATCAATACCCTATTCATAAAAACACACCCCCAAATAGTGTATAATTTTGGAAAACATCTGATTGCCATAAACACGTAATAGCAAGTCAATCTTGAGAGATAGATATATGCTATCGCGGACTTTTTAGTAGAACTACACTGCGCAAAAAAAAATTAACGCACATTATGGAAATCTCAAATTTATTCTACAACTGAAGGTGTTCTCAATGATAATTATTTTTATCAGAATTATGCATGCATATGTTATCCACTTTCAACGTTTTTCTTCAATGCAGATGTTTTCTCCCAGCAGGAATAAAAAAAGATGATACTATCAGATTTTGAATGTATTGGCTCCATTCTGAAATCAGTTGTTCTCGATCAATTTTAGTGATCAATAGTTTTTCTTTCGTTTGATTTTCTACACTCGATCGCTATGTAACGCGAAACACGCAATTTGACCAAAGAGGAATGTGCCCAAGCGGTAGTTTTGCGAGAAGAAGGGTGGACATACACAAGAATTGCAGAAAGGTTTGGAGTTTCCCATACAAGTGTGTCCAGAATGTTGCAGCGATTCAGGGAGACTGGTATGAATGTCCGAAGACCAGGACAGGGTAGACCACGGGTAACAACTGCCATTCAAGAACGTTACTTGAGAGTTTCTTCGTTGAGACAACGGTTTGCAACCGCTCGCCTCCAATCAGCTTGAGCAAACTCATGAGGTGCAAATTAGCCCTCAGACAATAAGAAATCGCCTCAGAGAATATGATTTGAGGCCTCGTGTCGCGACAAGAGGCCCAGTGCTTACCCCAGCCCATCGAAGGGCGCGTTTGGATTTTGCTAGAGAGCATATCCATTGGGGAGAGGCCGATTGGGAAAGAGTTCTCTTCACAGATGAGTCTAGATTCTGCCTCTACCATTGTGATCGACGTTCCCTTGTATACAGACGTCCACATGAAAGATGTGCTCAGTGCAATGTCCTGAATACTACTGGTTTCGGGGGAGGATCGATTATGGTATGGGGTGGAAAATCTTTGACTGCTCGCACAGACCTAGTGGTCGTTGATAATGGAGCTATGACTGGAAACATTCTTCAAGAGCATGTAGTGCCATTTGTCCATACATTGGTGAAAATTTCATTTTTATGGACGATAATGCCAGACCCCATCGTGCGCGCATCGTTCAGGAGTACCTTGAAGAGGTTGAAGTCTCTCGAATGGAATGGCCAGCAAGAAGTCCAGATCTCAATCCGATTGAGCAGGTTTGGGACAACCTCAATAGAAGGCTGAGAAGTTCAGAAAATCATCCAGCTACTCCTAATGACTTAGGAATCCAACTCAGAGAAATCTGGGAAGGATTAGATCAGAACATTTTAAGATCACTCATTTTGAGTATGAACCGTCGTTGCCGAGCTGTAATTAACGCAAGGGGTGGAAATACCAAGTATTAAATCACTTATCAGCATTTCAGTATTTTAAAAATTGTTCATTTCTCTTCTTTCACATAAGATTCGGTGAAATCCTGAAATTTTATTCCATTTAATGTGTCTTGTTTCGTTCAAAACCTTCCAGAGAGAACATAAAAAATAAGTTATAAAGTCAATGTAGAGTTAACTTTCATTAAAATTGAGATTTTCAGAATGTGCGTTAATTTTTTTGCGCAGTGTATTTAAGAGGCACATTTCTGTCATGAATTGTATCCAAGTAAGTCTTACGGTTTTTGCAGCGCACGGAAAATAGTTGATTATGGCTGATTTTTTTGTAATAATTATTGAAGTTATAGTAGCTACCCTTAACTCTTTCGGGTGGAAAGTATAGCCAATGTCACTCAGGGATCATGTAGCTTTCTAAGGGTGAAAGAATTATTTTCTGAAATCGGTCCAGTAATTTTTGAGTGGAGTCGTATCAAACACACAAAAATACAAATCTTTCCTCTTTATAATATTAGTAAAGATATAGATTTTCGGGTTTTAGAGGAGAATATGAACAAATTATTAGCGTTAACAAACTTATCTTCGTGGAAATAGGAAGTGGAAGGTATGTATTTTCAAAACAAAAAAATTGCGTTTTAATTGAAGACATAATGAGACAAAATATCTGTTTTTGTTTGGAAAGATTGTGTTTCAAACATTTTGTTGCGAAATGGAAATACTATGATTGAAAATGTACGAAAGTTTCGGAATGAAGTGAATGAATTCCTAATCACACATTGTTTTTTACATTCAGCGAATACTATGATTGCTGTCAGCATATCAGGTTAGGTGATTGAAACCATGTACAATTCATTATTGTCATAATTGTTTATATTCAGTATCTCAAACAGTAGTTTGTGATTCTTATTGACTTGTCCGATACATAATTTGTATGTCTCTATGGATGAATAAATTATTATTATTATTATTATATCCTCGAAAAACGTACACCGAGTTGAATGCTATAGCTCAGTATATCGCTCAAAAAGAACCGAACCCCTAAAACGACCGATGGCGAATCCTACACACCCCAACTATTGTTAATAAGACACTCGCATCGGGATGTGTGTCCAATAAAAATCTCCTATGAATATAAAATAGAATGGATATCTCGTATCCCGGGTCAACGAAATCGGTTCTATAGGGGAGCGTATTGCAGCAAAATCGACCACACCGACGTAATATGACCTCAAGCGACTTCCAATGGCCCGATTTCGTTTCTTATTACATGCTCGGCATAATACTGTGTTTCTAATCTCGACAGTTTCATCCTCCGAACGTGATCGTTTGGGCGCCTTCGGAAGTTTCTTGCGCCAGTGGCGTGAATATCGCCCATCTGTGATAGGTATAAGTTACATGTAAGACTTATGATTTCTTGAAAAAAAATAACTCATGTTTTATCGTGAACATACTTGTGAAAGGAAACGAATATGTTGTATTCAGCATTGAAACTAGTACCTAAGTCTGAAAATTTTCACGTACTATCATTTCCAATGAAACCCTTTCACACGGCCGACTTCTATCAAAACTCGAACAACATCTGGGTATCAGGGGAGGACTGCTGGACTGGATAAAGGCTTTTCTGGCCAACCGCTCATACCGCGTTCGGGTTGGATGTGAGCTCTCCTCAAGATCCTGGCAGGTGCTCTCTGGTGTACCCCAGGGATCCGTTCTGGGTCCACTCCTGTTCCTTTTATATACTTCCGATTTGCCTCTTCACCTAAAATCCACTGTCTCTCTATTCGCCGATGACCTTAAATTGTACAATTTCCCTTCTGCTGATCATTCAACGCTTCAAGACGACCTGGACCAGATAAACACCTGGTGCAGCATCTGGATGCTTCCCCTCAACATAGGCAAGTGCTCCTTCTACACATCGGCAAAAACAACCCACGTCTACCATACAACATCGGTGGTCAGGCTCCGGTTCCCGTTTCCCAATTGACCGACCTTGGTATAATAGTCTCCGAAGATCTCAGCTGGCGAATCCATATAGAGCATATTTCATCTAAGGCCAAACAACTGACATACATGTTTTACAAATCATTCAAGGGTTGCAGTGACAAAACATTCGGTACTATATTCAAGACTTATATTCGCCCCACCCTGGAGTATGGTGGTCCTGCTTGGTGGTGTACAACAAGGGGCGAGGCTGATTTACTCGAGACCACGCAGAGATGGGCCACTCGTATTGGCTATGGAGTTATACGTCCCTCATACCAACATCGACTTGAATCCATGGGACTTACAACTTTCGAGGAGAGAGGAGCTCGCGGGGACCTAATTTTTTCATTCCGAGCTGTACGCGGACTCCTGGGCGATGAGGTCAGAGATATGTTCACACTCAACCGTAACAATCTCAGAGGTCATATCTACAAGCTGAAGCGGGAGAATTTCAGGGCCACTCTGCGTCAGAACTTCCTTCCTAACAGAGTTTTCAGTGACTGGAACAGTCTTCCCAACTCCGTTGTTCAGGCTCCTTCTGTCAACGCCTTCAAAAACAGATACGACGGATGGAGGTCAGACCAGCAGGGAGGACGCTAACCTTGGGCGGATCGTTTGGAGCATTCTGGTGCTATTTGACGTGTAGACTTTTTTTGTTTTCTAAATTTTCACATAATTTTCGAAATTTTGTTTGTTTTTTTTTAAGTGCAAGTGTACCATCTAGAATATCGTTAATTTTGAGTTTATAGGTTATCAACCTCAACTCTTATTCTTTGTATAATAATAATAATAAAATAATAATAATAATAATAGTTTGATGCAACGAGAAATGAAGACGATATCACAAGGAACATCCAGAAACCACTGATGAACTTACAACTCATTTTATAATTAGCCTGAGCGCTCCTTAAATTGAGTCTTGGGCTCCTCATTTGCATGTATTGTGAAGGATGTAACTACATACTTCGAAATATATCACTAAATCTCTTCTAGAAAAATCGTTGTTCACATCGGAGTGTTTTTTTAGAATGATAAAATTTTCGATAGGGATAACTGTGATTTGACAGAAGGTAGAAGCCATGTTGTTTGAACATTTCTGATCAGTAAACATTACAATTATCATGGAAAGACTCACGCCGCAACAATGTCTAGAAATTGTTCAAATTTATTTTCAAAATCAGTGTTCTATTCGCCAAATCAATGAGCACTTCGTGAAATTTATGGTTTACATAATCGTCCAAGAGAGCAGTTTATTCGTCGAACTATCGATAGATTTCGGACAATATTTTCTCTTTTCGATGCAACAACAAGACAAAAAACTGTACGTACAGAAGAAAATATAGCTGGGTAATTCTCATCGAATTCCAAAATTTAAGTCCACCGCTATTGATACAGATACCCATGTAATTATTATCGATGTTAGGTTTTTATTTTGACGCTAGGTACCTTTTCTTCCATCACCCCGAAAAACGAGATATCATTAAATGCAATTAAAAAGTTATTACAAATTTTATATCATAAAAATCATTCCCTCACGTTGTCGCACTATCCCAGTTTCTTGCTGAAACTCAATATTTTCATCCTATTCAGTAATTTTTTGTGAATCAAATTTTAGTCAAATATTGTAATGGTAATTTTCGGTATATTTAAACAACAATTCAAGCCACGACATATACTTATTGAATAACTATGGGATTTCAATGTATGTCCCTTTGAATAAAATCATTCCCTCACCTTGTTACAAATATTCGATCTATGGTCATATTGAGCGAATTCTATGAAAGTAGCTTGAGTTTTTTTCTAGCCAGTCAATGCGCGAATTATGTTACTATGGTGATTCTGATTAAACTTCAACTCGGTTTCGTGCAATAGTGTATTCAGTTACAATTATTACTGTATTACTTTTCCTCACATCATTCACCCATTAGACATTATCAAAAAATAAGGTGAGTATGAGTAAAAGATACATTATATTTGGATGCGTTTTGGGGGGTAGTGTTCATAGTTCAAAATGTTTTCATAAGGTCAGGGCTATATGTATCTATGTTATCTTAGTTTTCCTGTTATTTCGTCATTCCCTCACCGTGATTCCCTCATTTCAAACTGAAGTGAGGGAATGACGGTGAGGGAATGACTTTTGAACTAAGATAACTCAGATTTTTATTTCTTTTGTCATAAGGTACGTGACATTATCGTTTTTTCTCGTTTAAGGAGCAAATAATGGCAAGAAAAAAGAAATTCTCCGATACAGAGGCAAAATTAAAAAAGAAAGAGTACGATAAGAAACGCCGAGAAGAAATGAAATCTACTCCTGATAATTTAAATGACTTAAATCTGGGGACCACCATATGAGTGAAATCTAGTATCATATGTATTACAAAACTGCCACAAAAAAAATTCAAATTTATTGAAAATTTTTTTGAGAATTCATTCCTGAATAATTTCGGAATTTCATGAGAATTACCCACCTGCTAGTGATAGTTTTAATGAAGATCCAGATTTGTCTATTTGTTGACAAGTTGTGCATCCACCACATGGAAAATTTTGCGTAAAGATCTTGGTCTTCACCCATACAAGATCCAACTGGTTCAAAAACTAAAGCCACTTGACCATAATAAGCGTCGGTTGTTTGCTGATTGGGTCCTAGAACAGCTTGAAGTTGATCTACTTTTTTATCGAAAAAATGTGTTTAGTGATGAAGCTCTGTTCTGGTTGAAAGGCTACGTAAACAAGCAAAATTGCCGAATATGTAGTGAAAACAATCCTCAAAAAGTTCTGCAGGTTCCATTGCATCCTCAAAAATGCAGTGCGTGGTGTGCCTTACACGCTGGAGGCATCATCGGTCCATATTTCTTCAAAAACGAGGTTACAGAGAATGGTGCTCGTTACAGATCGATGATAAATGATTATTTATTTCAAAAAGATGGTATCGACCAGGTAGTGTTTTGGTTCCAACAAGATACCGTGACAATTGATTTATTGAAAGAAAGATTTGGCGATTACATTATTTCGACAAATGGTCCAATTAATTGGCCTCCAAGATCATGCGACATAACTCCAATGGATCATTTTCTTTGGGGTTAGGTCATGTCATTGGTTTATGCTGAAATAAGTCCCGAATTACTCGAAAAAATGGTCCAGAATTGGTAAGGTTCCTCAGAGCTAGTCGTGGTGGAGATATGACGGAAATTATTTTCAAAACATACATGTCATAAAATTAGCTTTCCATTTAAAAAAAAACTTTGGTTTCAATTTTGATTCAAGTGTGTTTAATCCAATTTGAATTTCTATCAGTTCAAAAAAAAGCCCCGATATTATGTATGGAATATTTTGTGTAGCATATAATTCAGAAGAATTTTTACTGCTATCATACCATCATTCAATATTTCAATGCTTAGCAAATCGCAAATTCACTGGAATATAACCAGAGAAAATCAGAACATATTCGTTTCAAATATGAGAAGATGTCTGGAGCAAACTACCATATTTCGTCTTGTCTTTTTTTCTAGAAAGTTTTCATCTAGGATTCTTGTATCTTCTTCGAGGATTCTTAAACATTCGGTATTAAACTCGGCATTAAAGCAGATGTTATTCTGAAAAAAAAACTCCTAGACACAAAAACGCTCTAAAGAAGAACTCATTTGAAACTATGAATTTGTTTTTGACTGCGATACAGTATGGAGACATTCATTGTCGCCTCGAAAGCAGCCATTTAACCATTGAATTTTTTACTTTATTCGTGGAAATTTGTATGACTTTGATGAAAACAAATGTTATAGAGTTGTCCACGGATTCGATATCAGTCGAACACTGTCGACCATCAAAAGTCGAAGAAATAGCACTGGGTCAAGTAGAAAGAGTGCTCAAAATTCACATGGGTCTCAAATCACAAACGGTTTGAAAATAAGTCCATATTGCCGTTTCGCCTTGAGAAAATCTATGCTTCTATATAATTTGGAGCTGCATCGCAGAAAGTCAACTTAAACGATGAAATAATAATTTCAATATGGGTACTGACCCAATCAAAATTGAAGGCGATTTTTGGTAAGAATCCCCATCTGCGCATGTGCAGTAATATCAAGAAAAAAAAATAACTTGCTTATTCTTTCTCTCTCTGACACATTGTATTATGTCATGAAACGTATACTCCATTCACATTTATTTAATCACATAAGAGGTTATGGTTTCGTTTTCAGGAGTTGGTGAACCTGATGAAAAGCACAGAACATATGATGAAAAGTCAGTGCGCGCACAGAAAATATCGTTAATGACAAAACGACGTTGCCAGTTTCTTTGTTTACATCAAAGTAAAAGTATCAAGGATATTCCATATTTTGTTAGGTTTACAAATTGTTCGAAGATTCTTGGTATTTAATCGATATTTGCAGGTGAGTTTTTCATCGAATATCCAAGATTAACGTATGTTGATTGTTTTTAGCGCCAGTTTGGAGCGTGAGGACGATTTTCAAGACCATGATTTTCAAGACCAGGACATTTTGAGGTTGAGGGGGTAGGTACACGAGAATTTCGTTGAAAAAGCTGTTATTTTGACAGATATCGCAGTAGATGGATCGGATGGAGCCTCGAGAGGTCGATTAGGATGATATTTTTCAGGTTTTCTAAGGAATTTGGCGATATCTGTGCAGATTTGCAAAAGTTAGGTACCTCACTAATGAGGTGGAACTTATACCTAATTCTCCTATAAGAAACGCATTTCAAAGGTCGAGATGGTGAAAAATGTATTCTTTAGATGTTGTTTGAACAAACGCAGCCGTGTTTTATATCCCAACATTGATTTCAAGAAAGTTATCAACAAAATAAAATTACCCTTTTCATGCAAATAACTAGAAAAGGAATCCTTTCTATCAATTCATATAAACGTTAATTATTTTCGTCCATCACATCTTTTCCAATTCATTCATTTTCCGAATAAATTCACATTCTGAGAAATACGCTAAATATGTAGAAAGGGCAACATAGTGTTGACTTGGAACATAAAAACAATTTGAAAAACGTCATAACTTCGATACAGAGTGGAATGTGTCAAATTTCCATGGCCAGAGTTGTGATTTTATAATTGTGAATGGAGTATATGTCATTCATAATTTCATGTTTATACTTTCGATCATAACCTAACAATTTCATGTGATGTTATTCAATCGCTTCAATCCGTATGTTGTTGTTAACTTCCATTCATATTTTAGAATGGGACTGAAAGTATTCCAGTGGCACATTTTCATCCTCGATATCTGTTTTCTTCTTTGAAATTCGAAATATGTTTAGGAACATAACCTCTAAGTTTTCCGCTGTTTTGAATTTCCAGTTGACGCATGCGTATAATTCAATTCTTATCAACGATTTGGCTTCACTCTGTGACTGTGAATAGTAGGGGTATAAGCCATACTGATATTATTAGATATCTGGATGAAATGCTGCCGCGAAATGATTCCCGAACCGCTCGAAAAGCCCACTCGCCTTTTTTTTTGGGTTAATTTTTCGAGCCCCGATTCCCCAACGACGTAACGTCGTG
This sequence comes from Adalia decempunctata, assembly GCA_951802165.1. NCBI lineage: Eukaryota > Metazoa > Arthropoda > Insecta > Coleoptera > Coccinellidae > Adalia > Adalia decempunctata. The sequence goes on along the minus strand of OX637696.1, from coordinate 20,502,155 downwards.
TCGGCGCCGCTGTCGTGCATCTCGCGAATAAGCCGCCTAGCTCGACGACTCGGGAGATAAATCCATATCTGCGAGCCGCATCGGCAGACCGTATGCGGAACTCGGCAATCTCCTCGTTTTCAGACAATTTTCTTATTAAAATTTTCGACGAATTCCGCCGTAATTCAGGACGTATCGGAGATAAAGAAACGGACCGTGCCCTCTCCTCTAATCTGATACGGAAGATTGAATTCCGGAACGCGGAGACGGAAGAGAGCTCGATACGACGGTCGCGTTCCCTATGTAAATTTAACAGGCGATCCGTTCACGTATGTACGATGGTCGAAAATGCATGAAAATTCATCTTTGGGGCGAGTCGCTCGCGATACGTAGATTTATGTTGGCGAAGAAGTCGTAAAATTCGCTGGATGTCGTTAGGGGTCGAGAATAGGAAATTCGTTACTTTGGGTAGTGAGATAGATGGTCCTGGGCCATGATTCAGGTCTACGAATTTGTCTGCCAGCCTTACCATGATGCCAAAAGATTGATATTTTCAATTTTGTTGGTATTTCGCTCATAACTGAAAGATATACGATTCCAACAATCAATCAGCAACATAATTTTTTCTGACCTGTGTATCAATGTTGGTCTTAATTTAGGTACTTTTCAGCCTGCTGCCAAGGAGATCTTTAGAATCTCCTCATTGGGTGAGCTGTTTACAGCTTGTGGTGGGTGTACATCCCAAATCACTTTTAACACAAATACCATAGGTACAATGTTTTTTGTACAACTGCCCTATTTTGATAATGAAATGGGCGAATTTGCAATGATTATTCCACTCTTTTCATTTTTAGTGAGGAAGTTTCCGTAGCAACGATCGTTTCATCCCGAAAAAATTTTCAAGTCGGCAAAACCAACATGTTGGTTTTTCAGCGACAAAATTTTTGACGTTTCTCGAATTCATAGATAGCTTCGGAAATGAATATCATAGAGAGAACAAACAACGTTTAGTGGTTTAGTTAATCTATGATGAATTCTAATTTGCCAAATAGCGCAATACACGTCAAATGTGAACATATTACCCTATTTTCTCGTGGAATACTCAAGCCGAATTCCACTCGAGATGAACTTTAAGCAGGTAAAATTTCTCTCTTGTAATATTCAAGTTTGTTGCTTTTCGGAAATTTCGCTCATGACATTTTTTCCAAAATCACTCGCCTGACGGCTCGTGATTTTGATACAAATGTCATTCGCGAAATTTCCGAGCAACAAACTTTCATATCACAATCGAGAAATTTTGCCGGCAAAATTCCATCTCTAGTGGTATACGTATGACAATAAACTTCAAAATGCATTCTAATATTCAAAAAATCAAAAGGTTGTTGTGAATGGAAAACGTTGCCATCGTTATGATTACTAACAAATGGGGAAAGATGCTGTCATTCGAATTTCGTAACTGTCCAATTTTCGTCTTGGGTTTTTAACTGCTTGACATGTTTGTCGAGAGTCCAATTATTAATAAAAGTGACGATTTGGTTGTTCCTGTGGATATTGAAGAGTCTGCAAGAGCAAATCTGGAAATCCTACCTAAGAAATCTGTTCAGCAGTACGATATTGCATATAACAATTTCCTGGCATGGTGTAAATTGAAAAATGTAGGAGGGAACTTCAGTGAACCTGTTTTCCTGGCATACTTAGAAGAAAAATTAAAAATATGGAGTTCATCAACTTCCTTGAGCAAATTTTCAATGATGAACTCAAGCGCCCCTATTGGGTGGATATGGTGTGGATGTTAGTAAATATTTTAAGGTAATAGCATATTTAAAACGTAAAAGTGAAGGATATCGTCCCAAAAAATCGAAAATTCTCACTCGTGAACAAGTTGAAAAAATTATAAATGAGGCACCAGATGAGAAATACTTGATAGTTAAGGTTGCAACTATTTTCGGATTATTTTGAGCCTGTCGGCGTGAAGAATTGTGTAATTTATCAGTGGAAGACATCGAAATAACAAATAAATCATTGGTTATAAAACTTCCAAACACAAAAACGAAAGTCAGTCGTTCTTCCAGTATTATCGGAAAGTATGTGACTATTTTCATAAGTACGTTGTACTGCGCCCTTCTGTCATCAAACATCGTCGTTTTTTCCTGAAATATATGAATAATAAATGCACTGCCAATCCAGTTGGTATCAATACGTTTTGGAGAATTCCATCTATTGTTGTCGAATTCCTCAAACTGCCAGAACCAAAGCAATATACAGGGCACTGTTTTCGAAGATCCTCCGCTTCATTGCTAGCAGAATCAGGAGCAAATATTACGAATATAAAAAAACATGGTGGATGGAAGTCTACGACGGTAGCCGAGGGCTATGTTGATCATTCCATTGCATATAGAAATGTCATTGCGGAAAAAATTCTCCTAACCTCAACAGATTTTGGATCATCATCATCCAATATTGTACTTCCGGTTTTTACAAGTACTGATGGTGCTTAGGATTCTAATAATGTGTTGTGAAGCTGCCTAACGTCACAGGGCAATAATGTTAGTAATTGTTCTAGTTTGACGATTAATATTAATGTTCATAAGTAATGATTGTTAAATATTGATATTAAAAATTTGCAATTGCTGAACTTTTTTCATCTGATTTCATCATAAGAAAATGGAGTGCTGAAAATATTTTTAACACTAATGTTAAAAATATTTTTAACACGTTCCACGTTAACAATCAATTTTAACAGTGTTTGCTGTCATTAACACTCAGTTGCAGGAACGTCCATTATAACTCAAAAGTGTCATTAAAATCCTAATGCCACATTGAACATGGTTTCCTGCCACAGAATACCATGTTTAATGTGGCATTAGGATTTTGATGACACTTTTAAATTATAATGGACGTTCCTGCAACTGAGTGTAAGAGTGTCACTTTTAATGGCAGTTGAACGAAAAAACTTGTTTGAATCTAGAATTTTCAATTCATAATGGGGTCGACGAAAAAACCTTGTAATCAACTCGTTTGGTCTCAAACATTAACGCGCTCGCTCCGCTCACGCGTTAAAATATTTCGGCCATTAATCGTTGTCATTTATAAACTAGTTGATTATAGTATACTCGTATAACATTACTAGCAAGGTGAGAAGGTTTTTACTGGCGAATGGAGGATATAACCTCCTTGAGCCAGTTAAACACGTTACCTTGCGTGTATTGTTTTATATTTTATTTGTTTCTCATTAGGTTAGATAAATTCCAAACAAATCTCAATAATTTGTCGCAAATGTCATAAGCTATGGAAGCGTTGCCATAAACATGTCTGTTTATTTTTCTTTACATTTGTTTTGGCGAAAGCGAAAATGAATGTACCAAAAAAAATTATTGAGGCAGCCAGCAGTGTAGCTTCAAGTTTATTACCTGCAAAATCAGCTTCAAGGTACGAGCGAGAATGCGACGACTTCAAAAAGTGGCAAAACAAAAATAGTGTGATTGGGGTAACTGAAGATGTTTTGTTGGTCTACTTGAATCAATTTTGAATCGATTTTGCAAAAATGGCCGACAATGATATATCGCGATTACATGAGCGCTTACAAAAATTGAAAAAATCAGACTTAGTGTTTATAATATTACACAAGAAACTACCTGAAGATGTAAGTGGAAATAAAGAAGATATCGATATGATCAAAACTTTCCTAGTTGATTCAGAAGAAGATATTTTCCACGAATCTAGGACAGAGACAGCAGAAATGAATTCATGTACAAATTGTATGAGAAGCAAATTGGAGGTTCAGTATATAAAAAAGGAATTGAAAATACAAACCAAAATGACTTCACAACTTGAGGAAAGAGTGGAAGAACAGAAGAATTTCATTAATATCCTGAAGACGACAAATAAAGTGAGGTTAGAGGAGGTTAGTTATTCTGAAAAAAAAACCAAAACAAAAGATAAAGACAATGGTGACATTTCAAAGATAATAAATTCGCATCACAGTCGGGGATGGGAAAGGAACCTGCAACGAGATACAAACGGAGGGGCAGAGCCACCTAGCGTGTCAGTGCCAAATAAAGCAGTTAAGGCAAGTAACCTACAATTACCTGTCATAGCAGAAGAAGCTGTGAAGAAATCTGTACGACACAAAAACACAGTAATAATGGGAACTGGCGAGAATAGCTCTAACCTAAAATCAGCCGACAGAAAAGCCTGGCTCTACGTAGGAAAGATTAATAAACAATGTAAGGAAGTAGACGTAATTAAATTCCTGAACGATAAACTACCTTGTAAAAATCAACCAACAGCTGAAAAAATTTCTAAAGAGGATAGTCCAAATGCTGCTTTCAAAATAGGTATCGACTTTGAATATTTGGAACAGGTTAAAAAGGAAGATTTTTGGCCGAAAGGGGTTATAGTCAAAAGATATTTCTTTCGAGACTCCCGAAAACAAACAAGTAATAAATTCCAATTCTAAATTCTTCAATATATTGAACCTGAATATCAGATCAATTAGAGACAAAACTGAGCTTCTGGAAGAAGTACTATGTGAAAAAGCTATTAATTCGGCTATCATAACAGAACATTGGATACCAAGCTCCAATGTGAGTCAGTTGAAGGTTAATGGATACAATTTGATAAGCCATTTTTCTAGAAAGAAAGGATATGGAGGTGTGTTGCTGCTCGCTGCTGATGACTATAAATGTGTATGTTTCCCAGACGTTGCACAGTTTTCTATTGAAAATGTCATCGAAATGGCAGGTATGTGGAATGAACATAATAAACAGATAATATTAGGTATATACAGACCCCCACAGGGTACCATTGAAAATTTTCTTGACCAGTTAAGACACTGTATAGACTGGGTTATTGAACAGAAACCGAACTATTCATCTATATTTGTAGGTGGAGATTTTAACATAAATTTATTAAAAAATACTACAGTTTCCAACCGACTGCAGGAGCTATTTGCAGACTTCGGACTACAACCGAGATTTGGGGAACCATCTAGAGTATCCACGTCATCTGAAACAATGATCGATAATATATTTGCGAATGTGGACTCACCAATTACACTCACCTTTCAGCCACATCTGTCTGACCACCAAGGCCAAATACTCAGCTATCCCACAACTAAGTGCACACCTGAAACGAAGAAGATATTTAAGAAGAGAATAACAAATAAATCAAATATAGACAAACTAAAAACAAAATTACTAGCAGAAACATGGAATGTTGGTAAGTGTGCGGAGGAGGCTTTCAATGAATTCTGGAAAACCCTGATGCTGAATTTCAATCAAACCTGCCCAGAAAAAGCTGTTCATGGAGTCAATGCGAACAAGGTAAGAGCAAGACCTAAGGACAAAAGCATTCTCAAAATGAAAAATGAATTGGAAGCCTTAGAAACTATAATGAAGGTTAGGAAAGATGATCAAAGCAGATCAGCATATAATATTTACAGAAAGAAATATGCCGAGAAATTAACGGAGCAAAAAAGGAACCTAAATTTACGTAAGATTAGAAATTCAGAAAACAAAAATAATACTATATGGAAAATAATAAACAAGGAAAGCAAAAATCAAGTGCGAAAAAATGATGTTAATCTTGGACCCGATGAACTGAACAAATATTTCACCAACATCGGAGCTAGTATTGCAGGGAGATGTGATAGAGTACAAGTAGATCCAATGAATCTCTTGCGTAAGACTAAGATCAAGACTATTCAGTCTATTTACCTTCATGAATGCACGATAACAGAACTCAGGAAAGCTTTAAGACAGATAAAATCTAAGCTAACCAGAGATATCTATGGAATGACATCAACCATATTAATGGAGATTTTCCCGTGCATTGAGGTTCCAATATGTAACGTGTTCTCAAAATGTCTAGAAGAGGGTTACTTTCCTGATCAGTTGAAGAAAGCCAGAATAGTACCTGTCCATAAAAAAGGAGATATGGAATTACCAGAAAACTATCGACCTGTATCAATACTTCCTGCGTTATCTAAGTTGCTTGAGATAATTATAAAGAATAGAATACTGAGTTTCTTTAAACATCATAAAATTTTCTGTAAACAACAGCATGGATTCTTGACGGGCAGATCAGTCGAGACAGCGTTGGCGGAGGTGCTCGAGAATATAGGAAAGGCCTTTGATGGGGGTCAAAAATGTAGTATACAGGCATGTGACTTGTCCAAGGCTTTTGACAGTGTCTCACACTCAGTGCTCTTAAACAAGCTTGAACACTATGGAATCAGGGGTGGAGCTCTTGACCTGATGAAAAGTTTTTTGACTGACAGGATGCAGATGACAAGCTTGGAAGGCAGGTCTTCTGCTTGGGAAAAAGTGAGCCATGGCGTACCGCAGGGTTCTGTATTGGGACCCCTTTTGTTTGTAATATATTTAAATGACTTACCAGCTAATATGAAATCAGATCAAACCATCCTCTTCGCTGATGACACCTCGTTCCTGAATAGGAGTATGGACAACCATGAATTAGAGAAGGAAGATAAAAAAACACTAAATGATGCTCAAATATGGTTCAATGCGAATAAATTGATGATGAATACGGATAAAACGCAGAGACTACTATTTGAACCAAAGATGTCTTCGGACAATCACATTCGGTTACTTGGTGTCTTCTTGCAGCCAAACCTCAAGTTTTCTGTCCACATTGATGAAATGATTCCTAAGTTGTCAAGAGCTACGTATGCGGTTAGGAGAATTAAGCAGATCGCAGGTGTTGAAGCAGCCAAGATTGCCTACTTCAGCTTTTTTCATAGTATCCTTAACTTTGGCATCCTTTTCTGGGGAGATACAACTGAAAGTTCAAAGATATTTATAAAACAGAAGCAGGTTTTGAGAATACTATGTGGCGTAAACGGTAGATATAGCTGTAGAGAACTGTTCCCTAAAGAAAAAATTCTTACCGTGACGTCCATTCTCATACTTACCTGTGTAATGTATATCCACGATAATAAAGAGATACTATTGAAAAACAACTTTAATCACAAATATGATACTAGAAATCAAGACAACTTCGTCATACCATACCACCGTATAAAAGTATCACAGTTGAACGTCAATCACCTGGCTATAAAAATTTTCAACAAACTTCCATCCAAAATGAAGGAATTGAACAGAAGAAAACTTAAGAGTGAACTAAAATGTGTCCTATTGAATAAAGCTTACTACACAATACATGAATACATGAATGATAAATTTTAGATATACAAAATATTTTGTCTGGCCTACTTATTTATTGTTGTTTGTCTGACTTATGTTCACGTTTTCATACATTTTTAATTTGTATATATTTATTTGTCTCTTTTTGGACTAAATTGCACATGACTCCCCATGAAACATTTGATGGGTTAAAAAGTTTATTCATCCCTGTTTTGTAGTTACTATGAATGAATAAATGAATTGAATTGAATTGAATTGAACTATCAGCTAGATTCAGCCCTAATACTTTATGGGCAAAATGGTCTATGCTGAAAAGCTGCTTGGAAATGAAAGAAAATGCCCCTGTTCGCAGGTTCGTTTTCCTAAAAAAATTTATTGAAAAATATGACGTTTAGTTGTCATTTGCAGATTTCAAAAGGTAATAGCGTTTCTGAAACGAAAAAATGAGCGATATACGCCAAAAAAGGCCAAGGTATTGAGTAAAGAAGAGGCTGAACAATTCCTTTTACATGCTCCTGATGACCAGTGGTTGCTGGCGAAAATTGTAACAATATTTGGGATTTTTGGATGTTGTCGATGTGACGAAATTCTCTCCTTAAACATGAATGATGTAGAAGATATGGGAAAATACGTTATTGTGACATTGCGGCAAACAAAAAATTTAACAACAAGAAGATTCACCATAACCGATGATGGCTGCAGCTTCAAGCCCTGGTTGTTATACAGAAAATATGTATGTAAATCTTCGGCCTCCTGGAACAGAAAGCCTAAGATTTTTGTGACATACCGACATGGAAAGTGCATTTCCCTTAATGCGGCCAGCACACTATTGGTGGTTTCCCAAAGCAAATAGCGAAATATTTAGGTTTAAAAGACCCAGAGTTATACACCAGCCACTCTTTTCGCAGAACTGGAGCCACTATTGTTGCGGATTCGGGTGGAGATATTTTAGCACAAAAGCGTGCAGGAGGGTGGAAGAGCACCGAAATTGCGATGAGTTATGTCGATGATTCGGTCAACAAAAAAATCGAAATGTCTAGCAAATTATTTGGTAGTAAGGAGAGTACAAATGTTCTGCAGTCCTTGAGTTCAGCAATTTCTGAGTCAACAGATGGTTCATCATCATCTGTATCAACTATTTCATCATCAAAAATCTGTGTTACTGGAAATAACAATTGTACCATGATTTTCAACATATATGACGATAAAACAAAATTTTCTGATGTAAATAATACTACTAACTTGTAAAAATTTTGCAAGTAAACTGTCAGTTTTACAAGTTAGTGACTTGATAAAATAAACTTTCTTGATTAATATTGTGTTTTTGGAAACTGACGTTTACAAATGAGAAACAAATAAAATAACTATTCTACCTAAGCAAATTTTTCATCGATTTTTTCAATGTTTTATTCTATTATATAATTAACAGACCGTAGACGAATCCATAAATGAAGATTCATAACGAACAGTCCATCCGATCTCGAGTTATAAATGGTGTAACCAACATCTTTCTTTCATGTATATAGATAAATAGATAGATTTGTCGGTGGGTGTATTCGGGTAGTTGCAGTAGGAGTAGATTGAAACCGTATCCGCCGTGTCAAATAGCCGACAGCCGCAATAAATCAACAAAAAAGGACAAAACGCGTCCTCTCCTTCAACAGGTGCGAGAGTTCCGGGTCCAAACCCCCCAGATTACTCCCACAACAGTTTGTTTCGTAATCAATCATACGGCCTATTTATCTCTCTCGCGGCATCGAAACAAACATGCCGGCAGGATGAAAAACCGGCAATAATCTCCGGCCCTGCCGCCGTCGCCGGCTCCACGCCGCCCTAGAGCGAACACGAAAAGCGCTCACCTTGGATTTCCCCGGAGAGCGGCATGGTGTAGTGCGTTGAAGCCGTTGTTGTTCGTCAGTGTTATGTCAGCGTTATGATCCAGCAGCAGCGTCAGCATATCGTCCCTCTTCTTGCTGATAGCGTCGTGCAGGGGGGTGTCGCCTTCCAGGTCCTGAAAAAATAGGCCAATTTAGTACGACAATCATGTAGATGCGACCATTAAGAGCGTAACCCTGAGGACGTTTTGTAAAATCTGATTTGCTGGTATGACGCCTTTCCCCGTATGCGAATATCTCATTATAGAGCAGTTATGCATGTTGGTAATGAATGTAAAAGAAAGTCACCTACAAGTCGAAGGGTAGCATATAGTGCCCAAGGAAGGAATTGGGTATTGAAATTTGGTTCATTTCCCGAGTAATATGAGCTAATAAAAAGAGATTTATAAAATCGAACAAACTGTATTGAAAAAATGGACACTCATTCATCCACTGTAAAAGTAGATCAACCTTTTCATGTAGAGTCGCAAAAATTCTTGACGGCTTTCGAAGAATATTATATAGTTCTGGTTTGACTTGTACTTTGAATGTGTCAAACTACTTGGCAACAATCCTTGAATGGGGATCTAATAACTTGGTAGAATTCAACGCAAACAAAACACAAGCATGTATTTCCTCTAGAGAAGCCGATCTTAATGTGTCTTGCATAAAATTGTCAGGAGTAACCATACCATTAAAGTCATCAATTTCGATGCTTGGTATTACCATCAGCAATAACCTTTGTTGCTACAAGTGCATCCCAAAAACTTGGTTTTCTGTCAGGATCGTGCCAGGATCTATTTCACCTCAAGTCAGCTGCTCATGATCTACAAGGCACAGATTCGACCTGTCCTGGAATACTTTTCCCATATTTGGAGTACTGCACCTAACCTTATCTTAAAAAACTTGGATTCTGTACAAAAATGCCAATTCATCTTATCGATGATGCCTCGCTCACAGACTCGCTCACTTCTCTGGAACACCGAAGAAGAGTAGACGATCTGTCTCTATTTTATAGATATTTCCATGGGCGATGCTCTTCTGAATTATCAGCAATCGTTCCCCCTCTGGCAGTCTCTTCGAGACTAACCTGTCAAGTTGAGTCTTCACATCCCTTCGTGGTCACTTTGGAGACCTGCAGAACATCTTTCTTCAAGGACTCGTTCATCCAACGAACAGCGAGACTTTGGAACACATTACCTAGGGAGGCATATAACCTCCAGAAATTCAAGAAGAACACCAATTCCTACCTGCTTGCCCTAGGTTCAATGTTCTCTGAACATTGCAGGATATTCCTTTTCGTGAGAAACACAACTTGAAAAAAATTCCATGTTAATGGAAGTCGTTTTAGGGCAAAAAAAGCTAGTTGAACTTATTTCAATAAGCAGGTCTAAGGATTTTCTACCTTCACAAAAATAGCTACCTCAACATAAAGGTATGGTCTCAGCATATCGTCTTTAAGAGTTCAACCACATTGTTTGTTTACCCTTAATTCATCCTATTTCTGTACTCATTCTAGTATTTTCACAAAATTACTTCGTTCACTTCATAAGGAAGAGTTCGGGTAACTGGCGCATTCGCCAACTTGCAATTCGTATAGACATTGGTGGGTATAAGAATCTTACTACAATTCTAGGGGCTCATTTATTTGCTTAGTGGCCATTTTTATGCAACAGAACAGGCCTATATTTTAAGCCTTCGACATTGTGGGCAGATAAAGAGGATGTTCCTAAATTAATAAAAATAATTTCTTCAACTTTTTACTGAATATCTCCTTTTCGATACAATTCAAAAGAGAGACATTTGGCAGATGGTGAACACTACTGATTGAATGTGGCTTTTCAGGCGATACTATAGTTCCGAAATATTTTTACAAAGGGCTGGAAAAATCGATCCATTGTCTCGTTTTGATTTTCATCATTTGGGGGAAGAAATTGTCTCCGAAACTTTTGCTTTGTCCTAATGTAATTTTTTTAATTGTCTCATTGCATATTACTGACATTGTTTTCAAGTGGGAAGAAATAGATGAGACAACTCAGAGACCACTATGGATTTTTTTCCTCGAAATCTTATTATTATAACTTGAAGAACTATACATATACTCCATTCACTTTTATTTAATCACATAGGAGTTCATGGTTTCGTTTTCAGGAGTTGGTGCCCCTGATGAAAAGCACAGAACATATGATGAAAAGTTAGTGCGCGCACAGAAAATATCGTTAGTGACAAAACGACGTTGCCAGTTTCTTTGTATACATCAAAGTAAAAGTAACAAAGATATTCCACATTTTGTTAGGTTTACAAATTGTTCGCAGATTTTTGGTATTTAATCGATATTTGCAGGTGAGTTTTTCGTCGAATATCCAATATTAACGTATGTTTATTATTTTAAGCACTAGTTTGGAGCGTGAGGACGATTTTCAAGGCCAGGACGAATGTTTAGATTTCGAGGTTAAGGGGGTACACGGGAATTTCGTTGAAAAAGCTGTTATTTGGACAGATATCGCAGTAGATGGATCGGATGGAGCCTCTAGAGGTCGATTAGGATGATATTTTTCAGGTATTCCAAGAAATTTGGCGATATCTGAGCAGATTTGCAAAAGTTAGGTACCTCACTAATGAGGTGGAACTTAGACCTGATTCTCCTATAAGAAACGCCTTTCAAAGGTCGAGATGATGAAAAATGTCTTCTTTATATGTTGTTCAAACAAACGCAGCCGAGTTTTATACCCAACATTGATTTTAAGAAAGTTATCAACAAAATAAAATTGACATTATTCTTGATTCTTGTAATTACCCATTAATTCATCTTATATCTTCGGGTTGATTTTTTTTAATGAATTCTTGATTAGAATCAACAATTGATGTCGTCAAGTCTTGAACTTTCAGTTCAAGAGGATAATAAACATTGAATCTTCACAAGCATGCATATGAAAATTATGTGAAAGCAATGCAATTTTCTTCCATGGCGAAAAATAATATATTTCAACAGTGATCTCTTGTACTTTCCATGCAAATAACTAGAAAAGGAATCCTTTCTATCAATTCATATAAACGTTAATTATTTTCGTCCATCACATCTTTTCCAATTCATTCATTTTCCGAATAAATTCACATTCTGAGAAATACGCTAAGAATGTAGAAAGGGCAACATAGTGTTGACTTGGAACATAAAAATATTTTGGAAAACGTCATAACTTCGATACAGAGTGGAATGTGTCAAATTTCCAACGCCAGAGTTGTGATTTTATAATTGTGAATGGAGTATATATCGGGTGTTTTTTTACAGTGATAGCATCATTCAATGTGACATTAGCTCCAGCATCGCTTTTGAAGAAATATGGACCGATGATGCCCCCAGTGTGTAGAACCACCATACAGTGCATTTTTCAGGTTGTTATGGAACCTTCAGAACTTTTCGAGGATTGTTTTCACTCGATATACAGCAATTATGCTTGTTTTCGTAGCTTTTCAACCAGAGCTGAGCTTCATCACTAAACAAAATTTTTCCATAAAAAGTGATACTCATTTCCAAATAAAACTCTGTTTTTCTGGAGGGAAATCACTAATAAATTCAATAGTCTTAACTTTTTCAAATTAGAATATCCCTTTGTGATACATAAAAATTAGGGTATTTCAATTAGCAAATCGAAAGTTACCATAATGAAAACAATTCACAGTTAAATAAGTGAGATGAGGAAGGCTTGAATTGGAGCACAAGCGTTGGGGAATAGAGAGAATAAATCTATCGCCAGCTCTCCATCTAACACTAAAAATGTGCATTCATTATCAACCCCACCTTACGGGCGAAATTAAAAAGGAAACTCTCCAATTCCAGTCGAACTGTCTACACAAACAAACATAAATCTCCCAGAGCGCGAACTGAACAAATCGAATTTCTTCCATTCCGAAGTCCCGATGAATTAATGGAGCCAACATCAGACACATCTTCAGAAAATAAGAAAGAGAGTCTGACGAAATGGCTTTCGCGAGGAATTAAAATTCCAATTTCTGCGGACCGAGGATAGCCTTTCTCCGGGAAGAGAGCGTTTTCCGCAAAAAAATGTAATAGCGGTAGAAATAAGGGCTCGTTACGTTTGATATGCAAATTTCCAAATGGAGTATGCAAATATTTATCGAAGATTGTTGATTCGGTTCATCGAATATTCGATCAGGCTCTTTTGCATGCCATCATATTTCTCGATCGGTGGCTTCGCCTGATTCGCCGTGATTGCATCGCTTCTGCCTTCGAGGATTTCGGTATTAGCTGCGAGTTTTACGATGCACGCGAAATAAATCCCCGTATCTGAACCCTTCGGAATCCTGGAATAAAAAAATATCCTGATATATTCCGTCAGACCGCCGAAAATATTGTCTCTAAAAATAGTGCTCGAAAAAGGATTTGCTGAATATTTCCCTTTCACCTTTTTTTCCGGAACACAATCGGCAATTTTCGGATCGATTTTTGCAAGGTGAAAGTGATGGGTATTTCAAAACGAATTCTAATGATCCTTGTAATAATAGGCACACATCGGGTGTTTTTAAAGAGTGATAGAATTTTCGATAGGAATAACTGTAATTCGACAGAAGATAGAAGCAATGTTGTTTGGCATTTCTGTTCAGTAAGCATTGATAAATTATCATGGAAAGACTCACGCCGCAACAACGTTTACAAATTGTAGAAATTCATTTTCAAAATCAGTGTTCTATTCGCCAAACGTATACAGGGTCTTTCACGAGGAACCTCACCCATATTTATACGGGAAACTACTGAACGTATTTTCATGAAATTCAGCACTTATAAGTATTTAACGATGCTGATGAAATCTAAAATATTTTCAAGGCATGAGCACCTCCGGTTTTTCCGGAAATGACGTCAACTTCCGTTTTACAAATTAGAACACCATTTTTTTATTGCAGAAATAGATTCCTTAGAAAATTTCAAGTTATTTTGATGTAACATTTTTCAGTTTTGGTTGGAAAATTCTCTCTGAGCGGGAAAATTCGAAAAAAAAAATCGAAAATAGAGCTCCGCTGAAACAAGAATAACTTCGAGGTTTTTGGATGGAAAATTTTCATTTTTGGGATTTTTTAAGATGTAAGATTGATGTATCCACTTTAAAAATCGAAATCGCGATTCATGATACAGGGGGTGAAAAAATCGCTTTCAAAGTTAGGGATGACAAAAAATAGATTCAAATAATCTTCATTGGTAAAATTAGGCATAGTGATCGATTTTATAACTTAATACGAATTATCACCAAATTAATAGTAAACACAAAATGCTACTGAATAAAGAGGAATTTGGCAGATGTAATTAATGATATCTATCATTAAAAAAAAAAAGAATGTAAAACATGGTAAGTTTTTGCATATGGTTCATAAGGAATAATTTATTTATCACTGGAGAGAAAACCGATGGCCGATTAGTTGAAATAAAGAGGTTTCCGATACAAATTCGAATCCAAATTCGCCATCTATTTAGGAACAACCTGTAACTTTTTTCTCTTGCATATTAGGGTAGTAAAATCTAAAACATGGTTTAAGTAACAGTTCCTGAAAATTTCATCTTTTTGGCGTGAAGGGAAAAGAAATAGCCTAAAATTCAAGACGAAAAACCGGTTTTTATGAATAACTCAGAAAATATTCACTTTAGGGCAAGGGTGTGATGCATACACTCACATTATTTTTTAACGTAGATTCAATATCTGCCATAAAAAAATGGGGTTTTAATTTGAAAAAATTGATTTTTCACGATTTTGTCATCCCTAACTTTGAAAGCGATTTTTTCACCCCCTGTATCATGAATCGCGATTTCGATTTTTGAAGTGGATACATCAATCTTACATCTTGAAAAATCTCAAAAATGAAAATTTTCCATCCAAAAACCTCGAAGTTATTCTTGTTTCAGCGGAGCTCTATTTTCGATTTTTTTTTTTCGAATTTTCCCGCTCAGAGAGAATTTTCCAACTAAAACTGAAAAACGTTACATCAAAATAACTTGAAATTTTCTAAGGAATCTATTTCTGCAATAAAAAAATGGTGTTCGAATTTGAAAAACGGAAGTTGACGTCATTTCCGGAAAAACCGGAGGTGCTCATGCCTTGAAAATATTTTAGATTTCATCAGCATCGTGAAATACTTATAAGTGCTGAATTTCATGAAAATACGTTCAGTAGTTTCCCGTATAAATATGGGTGAGGTTCCTCGTGAAAGACCCTGTATAGCACTTCGTGAAATTTATGGTTTACTTAATCGTCCATCAGAGCAGCTTATTCGTCGAACTATCGATAGATTTCGGACAATATTTTCCCTACTCGATCCAAGAACAACATCAAGACAGAGAATTGTACGTACAAAAGAAAATATCGCTGCTGTAAGTGATAGTGTTAATGAAGATCAAGATTTGTCTATCCGTCGACGTTCACAACAAGTTGGACTCTGTGCATCCACCACATGGAACATTTTGTGTGAAGATCTAGGTCTACAACCATACAAGATCCAACTGGTTCAATAACTTAAGCCACTTGACCAGAATAAGCGTCGTTTGTTTGCTGATTGGGCCCTAGAACAGCTTGAAGTTGATCCACTTCTTTATCGAAAAATTGTGTTTAGTGATGGAGCTCAGTTCTGGTTGAACGGCTACGTAAACAAGCAAAATGTCGTAAATGGAGTGAAAACAATCCGCAAGAAGTTCTGCAGGTTCCATTGTATCCTGAAAAATGCATTGTAGGGCGTGCTTCACACGCTTGAGGCATCATCGATCCATATTTCTTCAAAAACGATGCTGGGGCTAATGTTGCAGTGAATGGTTCTCGTTACAGATCGATGATCAATGATTATTTGTTTCAAAATTTGAATTTTATGGACCCAGAAGTGTTTTGGTTCGAACAAGATAGTGCTACACCTCATGCTGCTACCGTTACAGTTGATTTATTGAAAGATTTGGCGATAACATTATTCGAAAAATGGTCCAATTAATTGGCCTCCAAGATCATGCGACATAACCCCAATGGATTATTTTCTTTGGAGTTATGTCAAGTCATCGGTTTATGCTGATAAAACCAGAAACAATAGACGCTTTGGAAGCCAACATAACTCGTATTATTGCTGAAATAAGACCTGAATTACTCGAAAAAGTTTTTCAAAATTGGTATGGTCGACTGCGGTTTCTCAGAGCTAGTCGTGATGGACATAATATGCCAGAAATTATTTTCCAAACATAAATGTCATAAAATTATCTTTCAAATAAAAAATTGGTTTCAATCCTGATCTAAATGTGTCTTATTTCAATTTAAAGTTCTATCACTCTAAAAAAAACACCCTTTAGGTTTATTGAGTGTTCCTTCTAAAACATCAGAAGGGTTGATTCTTCACAATTGCCGGGGAGTTTCAGGAAAAATAAAAATCGTTTTTATCAGGTTCTTAGTCTTAATACCCACATTGGATTCGATAATTTTGAATGATGGTCTTTTCCAAAAATCAATTTCCGTTGTCTTCTTTTCAATATACAGAGTGTTAGCTAAATATGCCCAAAAATTCAAGAGGTTATTCTTTGGATTATTCTAAGGATATTTTATCCCTTTTTTATTTTCGAAAAAGCGCTATGTTGCGAAAATACATGGCGAAAAACATTCAAAGTAAAAAAAATAGATTTCCGCCATTCTATGTTCCTTTCCCGCTATGACATAACCCACGCCTCCGAGGTAGGTAGTTCTGTACGCCATTATGCTAATTTTTGCGTAAGTATTAAGGTGGGCGTTCAATGTAGTCTGTTTTTATTTCAAGTTGCATTCGACAATGGTTCCGCTTGGAGAACTGAAAATTTGTGGCTAAACTAAGGAAGGATTGGAGTTCTCAATGAAAAAATTTAAATCGATTTCATTTCGGAACTTCATTCTTTTTCTTTCAAAAATAGAAGAAAATGAGCCAACTCATGCTTCTGTTTTATTTCAAACGAAAGACCCATGAAAATAGTTCAACTTCCGATTGAAAGTGAATCTACAGACAATGGGCGTTTCCAGTACATCAAGAAATCCATTTTTTTTACATAAATATATTAAGAGTAGTCCAAAACATAATCCTAACCAATTTTTCACTTTCAATTTTGCGCATTTTTTCTATTATTATCATTAATAAACTATTGAAATTCGAATTAGCGCCATGATGACGTAGCTATCCTCGGAACCTCATTGGACACTGCCGTGATGACGTACACATCCATGACCAATCTTATTTGTGATGGAAGCTATCAAGAAGGCGTAGTTGCTGCTAACTCTATTTTGTCGTCTAAAATAGGAGAAATAAAACCACAGAAACTTATGAAGCATACATGGCTTCTTGATAAATTCGATGGGTATCACCATAACCTATTCAATCCAACAGCCATCGTGGTGATCACAGAATTAGAACCATGATAAGAACGAATCTTCCGTGATAGAGAAGAACGGATAGTTAGGAGGATAGCGACCTGGCAACGCTGTACTGTTCCAACCAATCAAATTATGATTGCCGCCATTTATACTCGTTTGAATTTGACGTTCGTTTTGGTATTTTCAATAATTTTTTTCTCGAAAAATAGACAACAGGAAAAAAACGAAAAATTGTTACGAGATTCTGACGGTCAAATATTACCGAAATGATTTTTTCTGAAAATCACTGGAAACGCCCATTTCGTTCAGAAAAACAACTTGAAATACGAAATTGGTAGAGATTGGCCAAATTCAAATACATGGCAGGAAAAAGTTCATGATTTATCCACATTTTCACTAATTTCATAGTTCAGCGATTTTCGGATAGAGACCACCATTGTACATTTCATTCATAATTAAAGAAATATTCATATAACTCATAGTGATAATGTAAGTTCTATGGGGGTATTCCATCAAATGCACGGTGGCGCCTCTATCGGATTAGATTTCCTACTCGCTTTGAACGGCGACCTTAACAAAATTGACGTGTAAACGATTGCGGCTCGCTATACGAATGCCGAGAAGGCTGATGACAATGCTTTAGATGCTAGGCGACTGTACTTTGAACGATTCCCTAACCGCATTTCACCTGAGAGAATAATATTTCAAAGTTTTCATCAACGATTTCGAGAAACTGGAGCATTGAAGCGAAGTGGAGGACCAGAAAAGCCAAGACTGCAAGAACAGTAGAAGTGGAAGAAGATCCAGGTACTTCTACGCGAAAACTTGCAAATACTTCACCTCATTCATATCATTTACTGAAATCAGGACTGAATTCACACAGAAAAATATGTGCAGAAACACATAACAGGCTCGACGACGTTCAAACTGCGAAAATATCATTTATTCCGAGTGAACTCCTCATATACACTGTCCTTTTCCAGTTAAGAACAATGGCTCTATATGCGTTCTGGGGTTACTTCCCCTATTCCCAAGTTCCCTACAGCCGGATGTAGTTAGTTTCTGTTGATTCATAAATATTTGAAACGACGAAACAAAGTTGAGGAGGATGAGAGGAAGAAAGAGAGGGCGAAACGACGTAATAGCGGCTCAGAAATGCAGTGTTGCCAGATAAGAAGATTTTGTCTTCAATGTGCGGAGTTTTTCTCTTACTATTTCAGGAGTTACGGGTTATATATAAGAATTCTTAGCCAGCTTAGCCTACTATAGAACCAAACAAAATTTCAATGTCAAAATATTTTATTACTCAACATATTCTCCTCTTAATTTAATACATTTATTACACCGAACCTGCAACGTTCTAGACCTTTCAAAAAAAATGTTTCTTTTTGCTCTACAAACCACTCCTCCACAGCTTTTATTACCCCCTTGTTGGAAGAAAATTTACGACCTTTTAAACTTTTTTTCAGTCGAGGAAAGAGATGATAGTCGGACGGAGCCAAATCTGGTGAATAAGGGGGGTGTTCTACTACTACTTTTCTAACCCTAAATCACGAATTGTTTGCATGGCAACATGAGATTTGTGTACTGGGGCGTTGTCCTATAAAAACAAAATACCTTTGGATAACTTTCCGCGTCTTTTCTCTTTAATTTTTTCCCGTCGTCGTCAGTAATGTCGAATAGTAATCTCCACTTATTGTTCTACTCTTATCCAAAAAATCAATCATGATTACTCCATGGCAATCCCAGAAAACTGAAACAAGAACTTTTCCAGCAGATTTTTGGACACGAAACTTCTTAGGTCTTGGAGAACCAGAGTGTTCCGATTCCATCGATTGTTGGCACTATTTCTAGATCGTAGAAATGTACCCAAGTCTCATCCATAGTAACAATTCGGTTTAAGAAGTCTACATCGTTTTCAAATCGAGCACAGATCGAACGCGATGCTTCTACCCTTGCACGCTTTTGGTCAACATTCAAACATTTGGGGATCACTTTTGCAGAAATTTTTCTCATGTCCAAATTGACGTGAACTATATGATGAACGCGTTCGTATGAAATCTTCAGTGCTTCAGATATCCGTTTTAGCCAATTCGGCGGTCTGATAAAATCATGTCTTGAACTGCACCGATATTTTCGGGGACTGACACAGAAACTGGCCTTCCCAATCGGTCATCATCTTCAATGGAAAATTTACCTGTGGTGAAGCTTGCGGTCCAATTTTCACGGTCGCATAAGAAGGACATTGATCACCGAGGGTATTAACCATATCTTCGTTAATATGCTTACCTCTTAACCTTTTTAAATACAGGTACCTACTTGATGAAGACTCGATACTCCAATTTTTCGATTTCTAAAATTTCGGTGGACATCTTTTTTTTTTCAATTTATTGCGTAACTCTGGTTTACTTTTTTAACGTCGAACTCTACACTGACATTTCTGTAATAAGTTATTGTTCGTTGATATTGTATCGCAATATTTTGTTTATGCATGGAACTGGTCTAGGCTAACTAGATATCAATACATCCTCGTATGCACCCTCCAGAATCTATTAATTTTCGAACTAATCAAGAGCTTCGAAATACAAAGAGAGTCTTCGACTTTACTACTTACCTTTTTTTCCAATATGTAATAATATATAATAAAAATAATAACTTTATTCATTCCCCCTTGTTTTACTTCGTTTTTTCTTGTCCTTTTCCCAAATTATAATAATAATAACTTTATTCATCGTCTTCGTTTGACAAATACAGGAGCCGTTATCCCTAAGCTTCTTGTATTTAATTTGAAAATATTTCGGAACACATCATGAACGGAAATCATCTCTTTGTTTATACAACCAGTAATGATGATACGAAATAACTAAACTCCTTTCTAGAGTAGTTCTCCTGCAGACGGTGGCATTTCACTTTCGGATAAACTTGGATTATTGGCAACTGTGTCAATTGGTCGGCTAGATGACGCAAAATATTTTTAGAATTTTAATGTTAATGTCGATACTAGAAATATTTATGTGAATACAATTGGTCAGGATTGGTGAAAAGCTTGCAGAGAAGATGATAAGCAGTTTTTTATACACGTGGTGGTCTTACTTTGAATCTTCCAACTTTGGGAGTTTTTTCCTTGAATTTTATTCTTCCAAATCTGAGAAACTCTAAACATATCTCAAATTAAATTGGGTCCTATTGATCAGAAAACACAAATCAATTATATTTCCCCATTTTTGCCAGAATTTCCACCAAATTTGGGGGAATTCGATGGAATGCTTTGGCAACCCTGGCAGGAGACAGAACCGGGAGTGTCGCGAAGTGTTGAATTTATTGGTGGGGAGGATATTTGTCCCGTTCTCGAGGCGATGGCTCAGACCAGGCTTTTTGACAGTAACATATAGCATATAGCTTCTTATGTGGATTAAAAGGCACAAACAAACTTAAATCGCGGCATAAATCAGGGGGATGCACACAGCAGCGGGCAATGGCGCCGGACCGCCACCGGAAGCGCACGTGTTTGTCGGATTTAGAGTGTTCTGTGAAGTTTATTCGGGGCAAAATTGAAATTTCAATCCTCACGTAATATCTCGCGGAAATATTGTGCAGACGATCGAGATCGGTAGCGAAATTGGTTTTTTATGTCATACCAGGTCATAATTTTCATTTCATTGCTAGTTCGCAATGTCCTAATTGAGTACTTAATGCCTTAGGGCGAAATGTAAATAGCGATGTTTGTAATTTTGTTAACCAACAAATTCTTTATTATCATTGAATATTTGAACCATTATGAGTGCCCTTGGCTCAGTGGTAGAGCATTGGACTGGGACCAGGCAAGTCCGAAGTTCAATCCCGAGGGGTAATCAGGATAAACAATATATCATATTCTCAGAGAAAATTTTTCACAAAGATCGGTAAAGCACCCGAGCAGCACAATTCCATCGAAACATTCCTCATAATTTGCTGCCATCCACTCCACAAAATTTTTGAATTCTCCTTCATAGGAGTTTCGTGACTTATTTGTCCATGTCTTCTTATGCCTTCTCCGTTTTGATTTTTTGGGAACTATCAGAAATTTTCACAGAAAAATACATGAATTTTATTTGAATCGATAGTACCTACGGTCCATATAATTGAATGTTTGACGATTATTTCATACAAATGTTGACCGGCTGCGCATCAAATGGTCCATCTGCTTAGTCCCATTTTGGCCTTATCTATCCAACATTTCGGCCGGTATCTCATGAATAAATGTATCAATGTTGTCTTCTAATGTGTCAATCGAAGCGGGCTTGTCAATGAAGACAAGAGCCTTATAACATAACTCCACAAAAATAGTTCAGAGGCGTTAAATAGCACGATCTAGGCGGCCAATTGACCGGTCCCAAACGTGAACTAAACTGTTCGCCGAACTTGCCTCTCAATTGGTTCATTGTTTCTCAAGTTGTGTGGCATGTGGCACCGTCTTGTTGAAACCATATGTCATGCAAGTCAAGCTCTTCCATTTTAGGCAAAAAACTTTGTATATCATCTCACGGTAGCGCTCACCATTCACAATAACGTTGCGATTGGCATCATCTTTGAAGAAGTAGGATCCAATGATGCCACCAGCCCATAATCTGCACCAAACAGTAACTTTTTCTGGACGCATTGGTAGATCTTGCAATGCATCTGGCTGATCTTCTTGTTGTTTTTACGTCTTTTTCCCGCGAGTTTGAGATATTTCTGGAATTATCGCATTTTTGGCAACAGCGCATTCGTAATTGACTATTTTTCTATTGCATTAATTGTCGAATACCTGACACGAATTTGTCGTGAAAGAAAAAAATTGTCGCGTCCTTCATTTTTTTTTCTGGTTTTGCTAACTTAACGTTAAGTTAGCAGAACCACTTTCTCAATATTGACCAAATATCATAGAAATGGTTATAAATAATTGTTGAGTAATTGTCGAAGTCCATATGAAGCAAAAAAACGCAACAAATCCATTCCTTTTAGTTTATTTTACGTCTTTTTCTCGCGAGTTCGAGATATTTCTGGAATTATCCCATTTTTGGCAACAGCGCATTCGTTATTGATTTTTTTTTTTCGATTGCATTAATTGTCGTGAAAGAAAAAAATTTCTCGCGACCTTCGTTTTTTTTTCTACTAGGTGGCTTTGCTAACTTTATATTAATTAAGCAAATAGTGGTCGAATATCATAACGATGATCATAAATGATTGTCGAGTAATTGTTGATGTTCAAATAAAGTAAAAATCACACCAAAATTTAATCGTTCTAGCAATTTCCACTCCATTTTTTTATGTTTAATTTATTATTTTAGATATACATCATGTGTTCGCTATTTTAGATTTACATTATGTGTTTGATATTTTGGATATATATTGTGTTATGACCTGTGTAAGCAATTATGTTTTTGCATTAGCACCAATAAACTCTCTCTCTCTCTCATTTTCTCGCGATTTCCCTATATTTCGACCACTATTTGCTAAATTAATATAAAGTAAGCAAAGCCACCTAGTAGAAAAAAAACGAAGGTCGCGACAATTTTTTTTTCTTTCACGACAAATTCAAGGTAGGTACCTATTCGACAAATAATCAATTACGAATGCGCTGTTGCCAAAAATGCGATAATTACCGAAATATCTCAAACTCGCGGGAAAAATATTTTTTGTGTTTTTTTTACTTCATATGGACTTCGACAATTACTCGACAATTATTTATAACCATTTTTATGATATTTGGTAGATATTGAGAAAGTGGTTCTGCTTACTTAACGTTAAGTTAGCAAAGCCACCCCGTAGAAAAAAAACTCAGGACGCGACAATTTTTTTTTCTTTCACGAAAAATTCACGACAATTATTCGACAATAAATGCAATAGGTTTTATTGATTTTCTCTCAAGTGGCACTGCTAACTTTATAGACATGTGGCCTAGTCGCTGCGAACGAAGCCGAATTGATAGTCATCACTAACACTAGGCGATACAGCTGCGATATTTTCTTCAGTTCGCACTTCACGTAAGCGTGTTGGTGGTTAGATGTCCAACAATGTGAATTTGGTGCGAAATTTAGTCACAACAGCTCGAATAGCCGCTTCAGTGGGTCGAATCAACTGACCATAAAATGCTCGTTTGTAAGTCGATTGTAAAACTGAAGATCACCTGGACGAAGATGTCTTCGAGAAAATCATTGATAGGTATTCAGACAGATTTTCGAATTCCTTGAAAAGTTATCACTCCCGCCTAAAGTGAAAACTTTTTCCGGAATTCGAAAATCCTTCTGAATACCGATTAATGAGTTTCTCTCATACCTGTATTTCACAGACGCTAATTTCCCAACGAATATATTTTCATTCTTCGTCCAGGTGACTTCGAGAGGGAATTGTTGATTTGATTATCGACACTGCTTTCATCTGAGTTTGGTTACGCTGTTCTGAAGTGATCTACCAAGATCGAAACCTAGGTCAACGCCTAGCCGCTTTGATGAGGTTGGAACTTTCGTTAGTTTCCCTGGATGCTGATTTTTGGCAAGTTCGAGTGAGATCAATGACGTTTGTTGATATTTAAATCAATGAACGCGTTGGGTCCGATCAATCGATGTTATTATTGTGATTCCTAATGGAGACAAATTGAAGATGTTTGACAGTGGCACAAAATACGAAACGTGCGTGAGCTGTCAAAATCAATGTTTTCAAGAGGAAAATAGTTCCCGTTATTTGCGAAGAATTCTAGATACAGATGATCTGCTGACTCCAGATCTCCAAAAACGCCCCGTATCACGGAACTGTTTCGAAAGAGACCCAACGAGGCCAAAGCTTAGCATATCTCTAAATACGCACAGTTGCAAATCATGTTCGATCCCGCCGACCCTCATATTTATTCAAGACAAGCCCCGCCACTCGTTTTTAAAACCCGCTTCCAGATTACGCGGGAGGAACCCGAAGGAAGATAGCTCCACGGGGACGTCCTCGGGCAGACGGCTGGGGAA
The DNA here is from genome assembly GCA_951802165.1 of Adalia decempunctata. Lineage (NCBI taxonomy): Eukaryota > Metazoa > Arthropoda > Insecta > Coleoptera > Coccinellidae > Adalia > Adalia decempunctata. Next base: position 20,477,790 of record OX637696.1, on the reverse strand, counting down.
GGGCAGACGGAGGAAATTGTAGGAAGTCAAGAAAAAGTCACATCCGCGTAAGAGGATCATAAACCATGGCGTGACGTGGAGGTGTCATCAGGCCGTCCCGTTCCTCTGGGATTTCACTCCTCGTAAAGCCACTCCGGGATGTGGTCTATCACTCTAATTCTTTCGGACGTACGTGTGCGGATCTGAAATTTCGCGGAAAATGGGTTTCGTGATTACGGCGAGGGGCTTGGAGGTGGAAACTGTCGATCCAGATAGTCGGAGTGAAAATCTAGTCTGTAGAAGTAAAAATGTGATACGAGGTTCTGGCTTCGAAGTATTAATAATAATAAAAATTAGTAGAGCCCTTAGAATCTACCTAGGTAGTTATCCTTGTAGGCAGATCGGGTAATTTTATAGGCGAAATGTCAAAGTTTGATTAATTTGCCTGAAGAAACGGAAAAATTATGGAGAATATGAATACCAAGCTATTTTGTATTGCACTGACATTTTGTCAAATGTCAGTTTTTCGAGAAAAATTATTGATGGAGAAATTTCGAGTTAAAGAGAAAATCATCCTTAAAAGAAAAGCTCGATTGTTATTTGTTATATAGATAAATTAGCGATCGAATGTATGAATGAACAACAGCATTAACAATAAATAAGTGACGTGAGCAAACTCGTTGTAGACGCTTAAGGGGCAGTATCACCTTTTGAATCGTGGTAGATCTCCATTCAAAAAGTGAACTCTTTATTTCACGAGTAACTACCCTAATTTACGAAGTAGAAACTTGATTTTTTTCAAATTGAAGTTGAAGAACGTCCCGAGGGCAAATAGTTTTCTTTTTTCCGATTTAATTAGTTTTTCATTAAGAAAAAATTGGTTGAACTTCAGCGTTTTGGAAACTACACTTAATGATTTTTTTCCGACGGTTATTCATCATTTTTTGGAAAAAATCGCATCTATTAGCCCTCGGCAATTTAATCTTCTATAAACTACAAACATTTTCATGATGATTAGTTCGAAAATATAGCTTGTACTCATGAAAAACGAAAAACATATTCAATAACCCAAATATTGCAGAGATCTAACGATTACCCTGGTTTTTTTTAATTGAAAAACTAATCAAATCGAAAAAAAGAAAACTATTTGTCTCTACGTCGTAAATTAGTGTAGTTACTCGTGAAATAAAGAGACCACTTTTTTAATGGAAATTCACCACGATTCAAAAGGTGATACTTCCCCCTTCAGAGGAATAGGCGTTTTTATTGGTGACTATTCCACTCATTCCATTCTTCTCATTCCATTCCAATCAAAATTTTCAAGCCGGCAAAACTTACAAGTTGGTGTTCCAGCGATAAAAATTTTGACGTTTCTCGAATTCATAGATAGCTTCGGAAATAAATATCATAGAGAGAACAAACAACGTTTAGTGGTTTAGTTAATCTATGATGAATTCTAATTTGCCAAATAGCGCAATACGAGTCAAATGTGAACATATTACCCTATTTTCTCGTGGAATAGTCATGCCGAATACCACTCGAGGTAAAATTTATCTCTTGTAATATTCATGTTTGTTGGTTTTCGGAAATTTCGATCATGACATACAAAGGTCGTTCGCGAAATTTCCGAGAAACAAACTTTCATATTACAATCGAGAAATTTTGCCGGAAAAATTCCATCTCTAGTGGTATTACTTATGACAAAAAACGATGCACCTTTTTTATCGCTGTCAAAATAACGAAATAGTCATCTTTAAATGACACATTTTATACAGGAGTTGATTCATCGAGTTTAACGTTGCCCTTCTTGGCGAATTTTTTTGCGATTTTCGCGAGTTTTTGAAAAATATATACTTATACATCGCCTAGAGAATCTAAATTTCTAACAGAAACCTCAAGGGGAAGTTCATCTGGAGGTGTTCTACCAATAACTCCCTTGTTACAAAAAACACCTGCTGCAAAGTGACGAAAAGTACAATCATATAACAGTGCATGCATAAAGAAAGTACATACTACTCGGAGACAATCAGAGAACCAAGTTAGCAGCAGCTGAGAAGGCAATCAATCCTTGATAATCAAAAAGGGTTAACGTCGGTTAGGAGGAACATAATAAATGACAGAATTGGACTAGATCTAATTAAAAAGAATACCGCTTAATCGTGCTGCTATCGTAGGAGAGTAGTGACAAACCGGTGACTGCATAAAGAGCCAGAAACCGGTCTGTCACTACTCTCCTACGATGGCAGCAAGATCCAGCGGTTTAATTTTGAATTAGATCTCCACTAGTCGAAATCCTTAATCTTTATTCGAAATTTCTCATTTTTAAGCAGATTGAATTTATTTTCATATCTGAAATTGTTTTCACTTGTTGATGTTCTGGGGTGACGTGGACATGACAATAAATTTCTATATCTCATGTAGGGTTCGTGAACATCTGATCTGTACCTCAGCTTATTGAAGAGATAAGGTGGACTTCTCTTTGAAATTATATTGTGGTAAGTAAAAAATGATCAAAACGAAGCCAATTGAACCCTTCAAGTTTGTGTAATAAACCTCATACGTGTTTTTGAACACGCTGGATTCTTACGAGCGAGTCTTAATCTGAGCAAACACTATAAACAGGAGAGCAATAATTGAATTTTGAGAAGACCCAAGCCTCACATAACAGCCTCTTCGTGGAGATAGGCAAATATGATCTGTGGGGAAAGATCATTCGCAAAAAATCCATAAGCTTTACCAATCGCGCTTAATACATGTTCTTGAAACTTCACCGAATTAACCAAAATCAAACCCAAATCTCGAACATTATCTACAAACCTAATGACATCATGCGAAGCAGTCAGTTTGAGATTCTCTTTAACAATTCATATATTTTTCTTGGAACCAAAAGCGAGAGCAAAAGATTTGTTGCCATTCAGATTCAGGCCATGTTTCTCTGCAATATCCCACTGCCGATCCAAGTCCACGTTCAGTTAAATGGCAACAACATTCTATTCATCAATGAAGAAGTCTAGAAAGAGTTGGAAATCATCAGCATACATGTGCACCTTGCAGTAATTAACGAACGAGGAAATTGGCTGGTATATGAGATGAAGAATATCGGCCCAAGAACAGAACTTTGGGGTTAAGCTTAAGTGTCTCCACACCAGAATTTAATACAGCAAGAAGAGTATCATGCCTGACCATATCAAAACCTTTACTAAAGTCGAGCAAAAACAAAGCTGAACATTTAGATTCATCAACTGACTGAAAAATGTAATCAGTGAGATCTTCCACTATCTACAATATACAGAATGTGCGAACTTAATGACGCCATTTACAAGAGACGAATCGGCATATTTTCAACACGCCTTTAGATCAAGTTCATCTCCTGAAAGAACTAGCAAGGTCTTCAACATTTCAGAAGGACGAATTCAGAATGACCTGATTCTCCATAATTTACATACATTCAATCAACAACTTCTTGGCACAACTCACAATGTTCCTAAAATATTTGTATACACAGTATCCATTGTGCAACTTCCCATCCAATCAAGAAATTCTTAAACTTGAATAATTCCCTTCAACCTACTCATCTATCATAAGAAACGTCCACTCTTCTCCAGGGAATAAGTAAAATGTCTGTTGACCCTCAGTAATGAATTGAAGTAGCAAGCACTAACAGCTGTTTGTTCATTACATTCCCGTTTAATCCAAAACAAGTCGGAGTTAACAGGATAATTTTATTTCGTCCCTGAAAGTTCTGAAGCGCTGCAACCGAAAGCAAGCACATGGGCATTGGCTAATTCAATTGCCATATAGCGGTGCTATACATTTTTGATGTGCCTTAATCGAATTTCTTTATAGGCAGCATACATGTTTTTGCTTCACCACATATATCTTGAAGATAATAATTTATCCAACTAATTTTTAGAGAAAATGAAAGACTGATAAACATATAAATCCGTAAAGATACAAGGCCTGCGTCTGCAGGCGAGTAGAGCAACTGACGGGCTGTCAACCGTGTAATAGTAAGTCTAGGACTATTTAGTTTAGATCTACCGACCACTAGAACGAGCTACCAACCGCTAGAAGGAGCTACTTTCTCGCCAATAACAATTACGCACACGCAAAATTTGATTTATCAAATCTGGAATCCAATTCTCAATTATCGCGAATTATTACTTCCTCTCATTCAGTTATCAATAATGAATAGGATAATTGACGATTTTTTTATGATAAAAACTCCAATTTTCATTTCCCCTCGGCTTATTATTTCATCATTAGTCGAAGTTCATAATCCTATCAGAATATAGAATTGAGGACCTGGATCAAGTCTTCCAAAGCAAAAACTGGCGAATGCAGGCCTGGCTTAGCACAAACTAACACTGAAACTGTATAAATAGGTACTCAAAGTGCATAATGCTCCTGGAAGAATCCCCTTTATACAGTTCCTCTCGCAATTAAATGGGTGGATAAAGACGCGAGGCAGCACCAACAAAAAAATATATAATAAATCACTCCTCTCCTTACTTCCTCTTCCTCAATTTCGGACATAACTCACAGAGACCTGCAGGGCATGAAGACACATAGAGTGCCCATAAAAGGAATTTAGAGTCTGAAGAGACTGCAATTACGTGAACGAGAAAAGGGTTGAAAACCGTATTAGTGCGACCTGGATTTTTTTTCACCATTTAAAGGCTACATCGATTGTGTTGTACCCCATCAGTCACAACGATTAAGTCATATAATGTGTTCAATGAACGTTTGACTTTTATTTGTGAAATATTCGCAACGAAAGGTGATTTTAAGAATCTGCTTACTAAATTATAATCGCATTTCCGAATTACTGAATATGGTGCTTTTTTTATGTTGTGGTGTTCACGAAACGGAATATCATGTAATGTTCAGAAAACATCGTGAGAACCAAGGGCAAGCAGGTAGGAATTGGTGTTCTTCTTGAATTTCTGGAGGTTATATGCCTCGGGGAACACCTCCCTAGGCAATGTGTTCCAAAGCCTCGCTGTTCGTTGGATGAAAGAGTCTTTGAAGAGATATGTTCTGCAGGTCTCCAAAGTGACGAAGGGATGTGAAGACTTAACTTGACGGGTTAGTCTCGAAGAGACCGGCAGAGGGGGGACGATTGCTGATAATCAGAACAGCATCGCCCATGGAAATATCTCTAAAAAAAGAGACAGATCGCCTACTCTTCCACGGTGTTCCAGAGAAGTGAGCGAGTTCGTAAGCGAGACATCACCGATGAGACGAATTGCCCTTTTTTGTACAGAATCCAAGAGTTTTAGGATTTGTTTAGGTGCAGTACTCCAAATATGGGAACAGTATTCCAGGACAGGTCGGATCTGTGCCTTATAGATCATAAGCAGCTGACTTGAGGTGGAATAGCTCCTGGCACGAAACAGAAAACCAAGTTCTTGGAAAGCACTTTTAGCAATGGATCTCACGTGATTCTCCCAAGAAAGATTTACTGTTGATAGTAATACCAAGCATCGAAATGGATTACTTCAATGGTATGGTTGTTCTTGACAATTTTATGCTGGGCACAGTAAGATCGGCTTTTCTAGAGAAAAGTTATTAGATCCCTGTTCAAGAATTGTTGCCAAGTCCATATTTATGTTGCTAACATTTCTTCCTCGTTCGTTTCCGATTTGGCGAGCTGGTATTGGAGCCCTAGAAGAAAAGGCGGTATGGAGGGTACTATCATCCGCGAAGCTGTGCACTGGACAGGCAGTTGCTTCCAGCACATCGTTGATGTGAAGTAGAAATAGTGTTGGAGCCAGAATTGATCTCTGCGGAACACCAGCATTTATGGGTAGAGAGTCAGATAAAACTTCATCGACCACTACATGGAGTGATCTGTTTGAGAGAAAACTAGCTATCAGTGAACATAGCTTTGGGGACACGCCATAAGATGGAATCTTGGCGAGGAGTCCCTGATGCCAGACTCGATCGGATGCCTCGGAGATATCGAGTGCTACGGCTAGGGTTTCACCATATTTATCAATAGATAGATGCCATATATGTGAGACGTAAGCGAGCAAGTCACCAGTGGATCTCTGATGACGGAAACCATATTGTCTATCGTTGATAATTCCTGAGTGTTCCAGATGTTTCATGAGCTCGAAGTTGATGGCTTTTTCCATGACCTTTGAAATAATAGATAACAGAGCGATAGGTCTGTTGTTGCTAGGTAGGGTCTCTGTGCCTTTTTTAGGAACTGGTTGTGCTGAATGATCATAAACCCAGATTATCATACTAAGAAACCTAATAATGAAGGGATTGCAGTGTATGTTTGTTCACGACTTACATGCCGCCCTTCTTGAAGCTAGGCCTCATCAAAAAGAGACGACAAAATAAACATCGTCTGATTCTATGTGTAATAGTTATATATTATATTAATTAATGAGGTTCGGTCTGATGAGAATAATACTCGTAAATTGTCTATCATGTACTGACTTTATTTTATATCCTTACATATGTACACATGTATTGGTTCACCACGCATACCTGCAGTGGTGCCACTTCTAAATCTATGACACTGGAAATGAGATGAATATTTTCCTCTACTTCACTGCAATATATTTTAAATATTTGATCACAGTCATATTCTTTAATACTTCTCGATATAATATTAATTTTATTTCTTTTTATTAAATTCATTTTTATACAAGCATCTAAACCTAAAATAGCAATACTTTCTGTGTCGACAACATGAAAAATTTGTTCACAATTTTGTTCTGAATTAATTTTAATTTTGAGTGAAACAGTACCCAGACTTTTGATATGTTTGCCAGAATAACCTGTTAGTTTAATATTTGTTTTCATTAAATGGCTCATAGGAACGCCCAATTTTAAAAACTTATTTAATGGAATAATTGAACAATCTGCACCAGTATCTAACCTAAACGAAATTTTAATTCCATTTACAGTGAATTCTTCAACCCATCTATTAATTAATTCTTTTTGAAAAATATTTCCAATAATTATTTCATTGTTTTCAATTTCATTATGTTCAACTTCATTATTTTCAATTTCAATCTGTCGAATTCTTTTTGATTGTCTGCACACAGTGGAAAAATGATTATTTTTCCCACATTTCAAACCAATTTTCCTAAAAGCAGGGCATTTATTCAATTTATGATTGTGACCACATTTGGTGCATTTATTAATAAAAGATGCAGTACTTAACTTTTGTGGGTGATTATTTTGATAATAACTATCGCAATTTTTTCCATCTTGATTTTGGAATTTGCCAAATCTCGTTGACTGTGATGGTCTTCCTGTCATTCCAGAATTTGTAGACTGATTGGATGCTGCCATGTTGCTCGAAATCTTATTATATGTCCTGCGTCCTTTAACCATTGAAATTTCTGCTTCCGTATTTCCATCAATTATTTTCAACCTCTCCGATGCCATTTCTGCTGTCCGGCATATATCCAATGCTTTGTTTAAACTGAGGTCTGATTCTCTCAATAATCTGTCCTTTATACTTAAATCACTTATTCCCAATATCAATCGATCTTTTATTAAGCTATCAACAAGAGTGGAAAACTCGCACGATGATGATAACTGCCGAAGATTGGTAACATATGTGTCGTAGGTCTCCGTGTCTTTCTTGTTTCTTGTAAAAAACAGATATCGCTCATATGTGACATTTTTTGTAGGAATGAAGTATTCTTCGAACTTTTTCATTATGTTCGGATATTTATTTTTATTTTCAGTTGATGACCATTGGAAATTATTATAAATTTTTAAGGCTTTATCTCCTATGCGGTTTAGTAAAATATATCCTTTATTATCTTCGGATTCATCGTTTAGCTTACTTGCGTGCATATATATCTCGAACTTCTGTTTGAAGAAATTCCAATTCTCTGCCATGTTACCTTCGAAAGATAATTCATTGGGTGGCACTGCTTGAAATTCGCCTGATGTTGAAGCACTTGTCACTGGAGGAGTCATTTTTAGTGATTTTTCTCCTGAATTTATATTTTTCATGAGCGTTCAATTTAACGTAGGTTTATAACTTCGACTGCGCCATGTAATAGTTATATATTATATTAATTAATGAGGTTCGGTCTGATGAGAATAATACTCGTGAATTGTCTATCATGTACTGACTTTATTTTATACTATAGACCGATGATGCCTTCAGCTTGTAAAGCACACCATACAGTACATTTTTCAGGATGCAATGGAACCTGCAGAGCTCCTTGAGGCTTGTTTTCACTCCATTTACGGCAATTTTGCTTGTTTACGTAGTCGTTCACTCAGAAATGAGAGAAAAGAATAAGAGTTTAGGTTGATAACCTATAAAATCAAAACAATATTCTGGATGGTACTGATGGTAGGTACACTTGCACTTAAAATTTTTTTTCGAAAAGTATGTGAAAAAGGGAACAAACAGTTAACACATTAAACAGCACCAGAATGTTCCAAACCTAAGCTGAAATTTGAGGAAAAAAATCATGAATTTCAAGAGTAATCTGAATGCTTCCCTGGGTTAAATATCATCGAATATTATTTCTTCTTTGGCCTCTTAATAAGTTAACAATGTTGTCATAATGTTCATCAACTTCGTCAAGACTAAAATCTCTATGGAGAGAAAACCTTTGATGTAGAGATATGTAATACTAAAATCCCACAAATGTGGGAGATAAAATTGAATTCTGAGAAGCATGAAATTATACATTTTATAGGCAGTATCCATTAAAAATTCATTGTTACCGGTCCTTCAGGAAAAAATCTATCTAAACAATATAACTCAACACTACACAATTATTACATCAATTATGAGTGCCCTTGGCTCATTGGTAGAGCATTGGATTAGGACCCGGCAAGTCCGAAGTTCAATCCCAAGCTAGGAAAGGAATTTTCTAGTCTTGGTAAGGGCCACCCTTCCACTGTTGGGTCAAAAATTAACAGTGATGTGCCTAAGGTGGCGTAAGGCCACAATAACAAAGCCTACACAGAACACAACTGCTTACTCCGAACTCGGCACAAGTTACAAGCTTCGAAGCTTGTAGCTTCAGAGGGGTCTCATCGGGAGACACCTAGGAGTAATCAGTAAAACAATATATCAGGATAAACAATATCAATATATCATTCACTGAAAGTCGTTTACATAATCATCACCTATAGTGTTTGTAACATTCTTATTCAAATAAGGTTAGTGCTTGAATTGTTCCCCAGAACATCTAATAATCACCTCAATTTCAATCGAAAAATATGAACTTTGAGGTATATTCAGAGAATGGTATCAGGCACGTATTTGGCCCAATTTTTTTCAAATGGCTTTATTTCTTTAACAGAGCCGAATTCGGAAAAATGGAAAATTCTGGCCTCGAGAATATACAGTAAGAATATATGTACAAGTCAAAGACTCACCCTGTATATTGACGAATTACCTACTCAGGCAAATAAAACATTCCGCCATTCTAATCATTTTATTCCGCAACTTCATCCGTTTTCGAATTGTGCAAAGTATGCGGTTCTAGTCGAAGTCAGATATTGGGCTGAACTTCATTAGTTGGACGTGATGCGTTTTCGTCATTGTATTTTGCATTTTAATTCGGGTAATTTGCATGTATCCCTTGGTTGAACCGGGAGCGGAGAGGAACCAATTAAAATCCTCGTTATCTAATCGCGAGTGTACGCGGAGGCTGCAGAAGCATGGCAGATGACATAAATGCATATCGAGACTGATGCATGTAAATAATACTTGTGTCAACTGATGTCTGTTGATAATTGGAGTTCACGGGTCGATGGTGCCGAAGCTGTGCATTATGGTGATTTGGATCGTTTGCATGCTAAGACGCGAATGCTGATGAGGAAAACGACAGAAGAGACCTTTCGTCTGGAAGATGAAAATTATACCCGGTCTACCTATAATTATTCGAAAATGATGGATCTTCGGTGGATTCTTAACAACGTTGAAGAACACAGTGTGTTCCTAAATGAGTGTATCAACGGTGTTAAGTACTTAATTATTCAATTGATATTTCTAAAAGCTGAAAAGATGATAATGAGTACAGTTGATGAAAGTCTTATGATTCATCTATTTTCGAAAACAACAATCAAGGATATGGATGATACTCTGAAAAATCTAATGAGCCAATTGTACAAATTTGAATATGATATAAGTAAAACTGTGGCTGATAATAGCAGTTTTACAGAATATTGCCTTCAAATTGAAAGCAGAAGAAAAACGAAGAGAAAATGGGGAAAAAAGAATCAACGGAGAGAAAGGGAAGAAAAAAGAAGACGTGAGCAAGAAAAAGAAACGAGAAGATGATGAAAGAAAAAGGCAAGAACAAAAACGGAAACCCAGAAAAAAATTAAGTGAGAGAGAGACAAAGGAAAGGAGAATGAACCAGATAGAAGAAAGAGAGAAGGCGATGAAAAGAGAAGAATGGAACAAGAAAGGAAAATGAGAGAAAACGAATGACAACGCAGAGAATATGAAGATAGGAAACGGCACGAACAAGAAATGAGAAGAATGGAAAACCAGGAAAATAAAGAGAGGAAACAGCACATGAAGAGGAGAGAGGAAGACAACAAAGGTATAAAGAAGAATCGAATAGAATTGAACAAGAACGTAGAAAAGAAGAGGATGATGCAAGAAAACGAGAAAGATGACGGAGGGAAAACGAAGACAAAAATAGGCAGAAACAAGAAGATGCAGAAAGAATAATTATGGAACATTCAATTGTACTATAGTTATGAATTGATAATTAGGGCAGAATTTAATTATTTAATTCATATAAAATTAACAAGTTACAGTAGATTGATTGACAGTTGTAATTAATAAAAAACTAGAAGCGTCAAAACGTGTTCCTCTAAAATAAAAAGGTAAAAAATTAATATAACAACAAACGGTCAACTCTATATGTCTCATGAAGAAAACATTTTTTTTCTTCCATTTTTTCCTCCAGGTCTTCGTTTCCGAGATACAGGACTTCAAAAATTCATATTTTTTTCAGTTTCTTGCTAATATCGCAGGAACCGTTTGAATTACAGAATTGAGTTTTTGTACACACATTGTCACGAGAAATTGCTGCTTTTTTGCACTCTACTCGGTTTCATTAGACGTGCAGTGGCGGAAATTTGCACAAATGTGCTGTCCTCAACTTTTACACCACTGAAGGAATTTGCAGTTGCATTGAAAATTCAGAAGCGCCGATGTGCTTTACATAAATAAGTGCACTTGGTTCATGCTCTAAAGTGAACCGTTTTCGAGAAAACTGTCATGTAATGATCAAAAACAATTTGCTAACGCATTGTAAATTTCTTGTAATTGACAAAATGAGTAGTGGTAATTAACAAGTTTATTAATTTCAACAAAATTTGACAACTCTGTTTTTAAGTTTTAATTTGCAGTTGAGTTATTTTTTATTATTTTTAGCGACCATAGGTAACAAAGTTTTTTACAATTACAAGAAATTTACCATGCGTTAGCAAATTGTTTTTGATCATGAAATTCCAGTTTTCTCAAAAACAGTTCACTGTAGAGTAATGAACCAGGAGTACCAATTTATGTAAAACACATTTTTGCATCAGAATTTGCTGTGTAAATACAAATTTGTCCAGTGACGTAAGAGTTGGGGGGTAAAACTTTCATGCAAATTCAATATCTCCGCCACTGGCACTTCTAATGAAACCCAGTAAAATGCAAGAAAGTAGCTACGAGGATATATTGAAAAATTCTTAGTCTACTATAGAACCAAACAAAATTTCAATGTCAAAATATTTTAATACTCAACATATTCTCCTCTTAATTGAATACATTTTTCACAGTCTCTAGACCTCTCAAAAAAAAAATCTTTCTTCTTGCTCTGCAAACCAGTCCTACACAGCTTTTATTACCTGAGAGAAAAGAAAATTATTTTCATGAAAAATTATTTTTATGAAAAATCCACAGTTTACCGTTGATACACCAACTAAGGAACACTCTGTTGCTGACAAGCATTTAGTTTTTCGCTCCATATAAATTTATATTGCTTCAAAAAATATTGAAGAAAAAAATTCTCTCACTATCGAGTTGAATCATCTTCACGAAAAATCAGGTTTCTGTCAGGGTATTGTAATGTTGAGCCTTCAAAATGTTCATAAACGGATAACTGGCCCTTTTTTCTATATCTGCCCAACATCCATTCATTCAAAACAGAAGTAACTGAGTCACAAATGTCATCCCAACTCTCCATACACTTAACACCAAATGACTTACTCACCTTCCAAATTTTCTGATCATTCCATCAGATTGCTTGAATACTAACATTAAAAATTCAAGAAGCGAGAGGTGTAATTAAACAAAACCCAATTGCACGGTCGGCGCGATAACGGAAAAATTGAAATTTTCATAACAGCGGACAATCAAAAATCCCCTGGAATTCAAAGCGCGGTCCTCATGGAGAGCGCAATGGTCCATAAAATGAACCACTTCGTGCCAAATGGAATATGAAAACCGAGCTCAACTAATAACGCCAAATTGTCCAAATGGCTGTAATGAAAGAAACAAGGAATGAAACGTATAATTGGTGTCCGATGCCGTTTTATTACCGACGTTATTTCACGGGAACGAGGGCAATTAGTCAGAATTAGTGGGGAAAGGAATTTGGCGAGGGAAATGCGAATGCAGAAATGGCCATGTAATTATATGGATTGCGCAGGGTCTTGCGTTTGTCATATACCCATCTGGTGTTTGAAAAAAATCATATAAAGATTCAATTGTCATTTCCTCTTCATGTGCCCTTTCGGAGTTACATGTCAGAATTTTTTTTTGTGATCAAAATTGTCATTCATTTTGTTGTCCACTAGGTTCGTCACTAACCAATGAGTTGTAAGAAGTCACTTTTTGTGACACATTACAAATTGGATTTTTGTGAAAACTGAGTAACTCACGAATTTGCCTTTTTTGTAAAACAAAGTCATCTATGGAATATCTCTACAAATGTGTATTCCGCTTGTATCTGATACTGATCCTACTGTCGACAAAAATATAACATTACGAGTATGAAGTGAACCCAAAGTATTTGAATTCAGTGTTGTAACAATAAATAATTCTGGGACCAATCATGATCTGAAATGCGTTCGAAAAAACTTAAAATAAAGAATATAGCAACCATAAATTCAATTGCACCGAAATGAATCCAAGAATGCAGAGTACAGGGTGTCCCAAATTCGATGATCACTGAGAGCATCTCGAGAACCATAAGGGTTAGAGAAAAAATGTTCAAGGACTCCCGATCTCTTTTTTCAGTAAACAGATACGAGATATCTGAATTGGTTCTCGAGTTACAGGGCGTTTCTGAGAAATTGCTTTTTCAAATATTTCGCTATATCTCGTTTTCTGTTGGAGATATCATGAAAATTCCAAGAGGTTTTTTTTTGTAATATCCATTGCATATACGCTGCTTCTATCTGATCCGAAAAATTATTCGCCGTTCAAGTGCTAAAGAGAAAAGTTTGTAATTTTTAAATGGGACACTCTATATTTTTCATCATTGCTTTTTAGCCGCAGATTTACAGAGTATCATCCTGTAACCGGTTTTTCGAGAATCTGACCCGTTTCAGAGATATTGAGTTTTTCTTCTCCAATTGAATTGGGACAGCCAGTATATAAAGATTTTTCTTTTATTTGGAGACATGTTGGTTTTTCAGCGACAAATTTTCGCAGTTCTCGAATTCATAGATAGCTTCGGAAATAAATATCATAGAGAGAACAAACAACGTTTAATGGTTTAGATAATCTATGATGAATTCTAATTTGCCAAATAGCGCAATACGCGTCAAAGGTGAACATATTACCGTATTTTCTCGTGGAATAGTCATGCTGAATTCCACTCGAGATGAAATTTAAGCAGGTAAAATTCCTCTCTTTTTTATTCATGTTTGTTGCTTTTCGGAAATTTCGCTCATGACATTTTTTCCAAAATCACTCGTCTGACGGCTCGTGATTTTGATACAAATGTCATTCGCGAAATTTCCGAACAACAAACTTTCATATTACAATCGAGAAATTTTGCCGGCAAAATTCCATCTCTAGTGGTATTACATATGAATATATTGAAGTTGAAATAGAGGAAAATATTCATCTCCTTTCCAGAACATAGTTTGTTTATTTCTTGAGAAACACAACTAATAAGTAAATACCCGAAAAAATGCAAAAATAATCATCCACCCTTAGAATGGGCAAGATCTTAACCCACAATGTCAAAGCTCTGGCACCTGAATTCGAAATCAACATTGGATTCATACACGCATGCACGTAGGAAAGAATCTAGGCATTGTTGAAAAGTGGAGTAAGGATGTTTCACCTTGTCGAACAAAAGCGGAAATCTCCGCAAGAGGAAGTGACGTCTAATGGACATAAACCCCACAAAAAGAAATTTCGAGTCATCGAGAGTAAGAATGGCACCGGAGTCTTTCAAAAACCACTCAAATCGGAGTAGAATGAATTCTACAGGCGGACCTACAGGCAGACACTCTCTCCGCAGCATTATAAGGTGCATTACGGTGCGGCAAATGCGCTCGCGTCGTGTCTGCGCCCAGCAATCCAACCGGGATTATGTCTGGTTATATCCTCCTAAGGTGGGAATTTACTCAGATTTCTACTTGGGCGAAGAAGAGTTTATATATGCTTTCTATTATGAGGTGGTCGCCAGCTCGCAAATTGCTTTCTGTGCGGCACAATGGAGCTTGCCGAAGAAGCTGCCATTTACACGGACTCTCGACGGTTCCAGATGTGTATTAAATCTTCCGAGATAAACATTTGAATACGCGAAGTTATCCAGGATGGTTTCGTGCTCTCGACACGTCCTAGAAGCTGAGAATATTGTGGGAGCTATGCTGAAAAGGTATCGAACAACTGGATATAAATTCAAACCGGAATGACTCAGGAATATCAGCGATCCAAATGAAAAATAACCGAATGCTCGAACTCTCTTATCACTGTCCGAACCTTGGACCTTGGTAAAGGCAAATTTTGTCAGTTTTCAACGAGGGGGACGAAGATGGCATAAATGATAGTACCTAATATCATGTTATACTGCCGTGGCGATATTACTTTTACGATTTACTTCGGAAGGTCCAGTGGAATGGTGTTATCGATATTGAAAAATAAAATTACAAGTGAATTAACTCTTTTTGGCGAATTCATACAATGTTCTTAACTTTGGAACGAACAGATTCTGATTTAGGCAAACAGAATTAGCTACATTCAGAATTGATAACCTAATGTTCCTCCTCTCAATATCAGAAGGAAATCTGAAAAGTGTTATTCTAAAAACCGAAGGATCTAAGCCACTGTTACTTAGAATGATAAGAGTAGAACATACACACATACCTGTGTAATCTCGAATTAGGATTCAAACAGTCCAATGTACCCCATCAAGACACTTATGAGCCATTTTTTCAAAGTATTTTGTTAATGATATTCTGAAATAAATCCAAATCTCACTTTTCATTCGCGATATCGTGATGACAACACTATTCAAAACGTCATTAGTTACACAAAATTAACGGTACGAAATTGATGAATGAACTGGCCACAGATCCAGAAAACGGTGCTGCCATAACGTGCCCATTTATTATATGAGGTGAAAACGGCCGAGCAATTTCGCGAACATTCCGATACTCAATTCTACGAGGATATATTGAAAAATTCTTAGCCTACTATAGAACCAAACAAAATTCAATGTCAAAATATTTTATTACTCAACATATTCTCCTCTTAATTGAATACATTTATCACAGCGAACCTGCAACGTTTCTAGACCTTTCAAAAAAAAAATTCTTCTGGCTCTGCAAACCACTCCTCCACAGCTTTTATTACCTCTTCGTTGGAAGAAAATTTACGACTTTTTTTCAGTTGAGGAAAGAGATGATAGTCGGACGGAGCCAAATCTGGTGAGTAAGGGGGGTGTTCTAGTAATTCTAACCCTAAATCACGAATTTTTTGCATGGCAACATGAGATTTGTGTACTGGGACGTTGTCCTGTGGAAACAAAATACCTTTGGATAGCTTTCCGCGTCTTTTATCTTTAATTTTTTCCCGTAGAGTGGTCAGTAATGTCGAATAGTAATCTCCAGTTATTGTTCTACCCTTATCCAGAAAATCAATCATGATTACTCCATGGCAATCCCAAAAAACTGAAGCAAGAACTTTTGCAGCAGATTTTTGGACATAAAACTTCTTAGGTCTTGGAGAACCAGAGTGT
The DNA here is from genome assembly GCA_951802165.1 of Adalia decempunctata. NCBI lineage: Eukaryota > Metazoa > Arthropoda > Insecta > Coleoptera > Coccinellidae > Adalia > Adalia decempunctata. The sequence continues at coordinate 20,461,600 of OX637696.1, read as the reverse complement.
CGCCATTCCACCGATTGTTGCTTTGTTTCTGGATCGTAGAAATGTACCCAAGTCTCATCCATAGTAACAATTCAGTTTAAGAAGTCTACATCGTTTTCAAATCGAGCACAGATCGAGCACGATGCATCTAGCCTTGCACGCTTTTGGTCAACATTCATACATTTAGGGATTCATTTTGCAGAAATTTTTCTCATGTCCAAATTGACGTGAACTATATGATGAACATGAGAATAGTTTAACGTCTGTAAATATAATTAAGGAAAGAAATAACGGCATGCAGACAATTGAATATTTTAAAACTGAATCGGAAAATTCGATGACGTGGAGTGAAGGATAAGTGGAATCCCCTGACCAATGATGGTGAATCATTGCTCCCCAACTAGGATCCCCCCTCTCACCAACATATGAGGTGAACCTCAGGATATTGAATTCCGGGAAAAGTATCATATGCATCGTTAGCCCAGTGGTCAAGGCCCCATGCCCGGAAAGTAGGGAGACGTAGGTTCGATTCCTGCACGGTGTGTGACTTTTTCCGGATTTTCAAAAATATTCAATTGTCTGCATGCCGTTATTTCTTTCCTTAATTATATGATGAACGCGTTCGTATGAAATCTTCAGTTCTTCAGATATCCGTTTTAGCCCAATTCGACGGTCTGATAAAATCATGTCATGAACTGCATCGATATTTTCGGGGACTGACACAGGAACTGGCCTTCCCGATCGGTCATCATCTTCAATGGAAAATTTACCTCTTTTGAAGCTTGCAGTCCAATTTTTCACGGTCGCATACGAAGGACATTGATCACCAAGGGTATTAAGCATATCTTCGTCAATCTGCTTACCTCTTAACCCTTTTAAATACAGGTACTTGATGATGGCTTGATACTCCAATTTTTCGATTTCTACAATTTCGGTGGACATCTTTTTTTTTAATTTATTGCGTAACTCTGGTTTACTTGTTTGACGTCGAACTCTACACTGACACTTCTAATAAGTTATCGTTCGTTGATATGGTATCGCAATATTTTGTTCATGCATGGAACTGGTCTGGGCTAACTAGATATCAATACATCCTCGAAAGTAATGTGTACAGTTACCCAGTTTAGTCCTGATGATTTTGAAAATTGGCTTCACCATTCATCATTGAAAAGGAGTCTCCTCTTTCTATGATCTACGGTCCATAATACAGCTTCGAAAAGGAATGTTCTAGCACCTGGATCTCGGGAAACATGATCGGTGGACGGCATCACCATAAGGAGAAATTATAACGAAGTTTATGCGGTGAAGTGGCTCGCCTACGGTTAATATCGTAAACTTCTTTAATTACCGAAACTTGGAAATAACTTCGACCGCAATGGTGTTCATGTGCACAAACAGGAATAAGTTTCTCTAAACGATAATCACGACAAATTATAGAGGATGCCACGCGAATACCGAGTAACGCCGCAGGAACATTTAAGCCTGAATAACGACAACGTACAACGATTGTATTAGTTTGAACACAGGAGGATTGATTGAGCGTTTTATGGAACAATATAAATTCGACATGTGTTCAAAGCGATTCCATATTTTTAACGAAATAATTGATAAAGACCTGAAGGATTAAAATCCGGCGAACAAGTTGGCCATGAGATCATTGGTCCCTCTAACTAGCATAGCTACCATATGGCATGTTTTGTCATAGGGTCTGTAGAACACCCTGTATAAACTAGGGATTGCAAATTTACCGAATCTGAATTAACCGGTAATTCGGTAAATTATTTGAAAAATTACCGGTTTACCGGTTTTTTCCGACATAAAAGAATAAGCCACAAAATAAATAACCAAAGTTTAATTCTTATCAAATAATAAAACAGAAAAATTAAACTCTAGGTAAATCAAAAAAAATAATATACCTAACTCAAATACTAGTAAGAGGTACTAAAACATTCGAAATAGTAATTTAAATAAAAAAATATCTGTCGTTTCTAACTTTTTCAACGACTCGTCCGATTCCTTTAGGCCCTGAGAAAACAAACCTTATATGCTTTGTTAGTTCCCCAAAAAATTACTTCGAAGGGCTGTTACAGATAACGTTCGATTCCTTCGAGTAGAATTTGCGATATAATGGTTATCCCTAGCAGATGTTACTGCGGGTCGAACAGGCACCGGTCTCCGGGCAAGACTGCCGGCATCTAGGGATGTCTCGTTTTTTTTGTTGGTATACGTGGAAATGTTGACAAATTCTAAGCCTACTTTAGAACCAAACAAAATTTCAATGTCGAAATATTTTATTAATCAACATATTCTCATCTTAATTGAATACATTTATTACAGCGAACCTGCAACGTCTCTAGATCTTTCAAAAAATGTTTCTTCTTGTTCTGCAAACCAGTTCTCCACAGCATTTATGACCTCCTCTTTGGAAAAAATTTACGACCAACTATTTTTCAGTTGAGGAAAGAGATGATAGTCGGACGGAGCCAAATCTGGTGAATAAGGGGGTGTTCTAGTAATTCTAACCCTAAATCACGAATTTTTGCATGGCAACATGAGATTTTTATACTGGGGCGTTGTCCTGTAAAAACAAAATACCTTTGGATAGTTTTCCGCGTCTTTTCTCTTCAATTTTTTCCCGTAGAGTGGTCAGTAATGTCGAATAGTAATCTCCAGTTATTGTTCTACCCTTATCCAAAAAATCAATTATGATTACTCCATGACAATCCCGAAAAACTGAAGCAAGAACTTTTCCAGCAGATTTCTGGACACGAAACTTCTTAGGTTTTGGAGAACCAGAGTGTCGTCATTCCATCGATTGTTGTTTTGTTTCTGGATCATAGAAATGTACCCAAGTCTCATTCATAGTAACAATTCGGTTTAAAAAGTCTACATCGTTAAGCACAGATCGAACGCGATGCTTCTACCCTTGCACGCTCGTGGTCAACATTCAAACATTTGGGGATCCATTTTGCAGAAATTCTTCTCATGTCCAAATTGACGTGAACTATATGATGAACGCGTTCGTATGAAATCTTCAGTGCTTCAGATATCCGTTTTAGCCCAATTCGACGGTCTGATAAAATCATGTCATGAACTGCATAGATATTTTCGGGGACTGACACAGAAACTGGCCTTCCCGATCGGTCATCATTCTCAATGGAAAATTTACCTCTTTTGAAGCTTGCAGTCCAATTTTTCACGGTCCCATACGAAGGACATTGATCACCAAGGATATTAAGCATATGTTCGTAAATCTGCTTACCTCTTAAGCCTTTTGAATGCAGGTACTTGATGATGGTTCGATACTCCTATTTTTCGATTTTTACAATTTCGTTGGACATCTTTTTTTTTATTTATTGCGTAACTCTGGTTCACTTTTTTGACGTCGAACTCTACACTGACACTTCTAGTAAGTTGTTGTTCGTTGATATGGTATCGCAATATTTTGTTTATGCATGGAACTGGTCTAGGCTAAGTAGATATCAATACATCCTCGTACTTAAAGGAGGGTCGCCCAATATGGGGAGGTTTTCTAATTCGGGGAGATCCAAAATCTTAGACAATGAGGGTGTACGACTAATCGCACGCACTCTCTCTTGCAGAGTATGTCTGGTTGCCTACACTACATCAATGAACACCTGTTTTATTAAAAACATGATAGCGTGAGCACACGTTATCTGTACGTGAATATCTATAAAGTTTATTCGTGTTATCGACTTCAATTAATAACAATAATAACCACAGCAAGGTAAGTAATTAAGGATTTGTTTTTTTAATTGAATGAAGCTTTGCAGATACAACATTGATGCTTCACGTTTATTATAATAAAAACTTCATTCTGCAAAGGTGTGTGTGTATGAAAACTCGACCTCCCCAATTTAGGTGTCCACAGGTTCCTATATATACAGGGTGGCCATTTGAAAACGAAACAGACGAGATTACAGACGAAATAAATTTTTTCGATAGAAATGCTCGGACAGGTCGATTTCTGTTTCGAGGGGGACAACTTAAGATGTAGGTTACGGACGCATAGCGCTTCAACCCTTGCTACTACAACCCTCACCCCCAATTTTTGAATAGGGAAGATGGAGTGAGTGATACCTCATTTGAAAGGTATTTTTATACTGATTTCAGCACAGTAATTGTTTTTTCATTTTATGCATTAGTTCTCGAAATATTCTTAACTAAGTATCTGAAAATGAAGTGGTGTTTTCATGGCACTTGTAGTGTTTTTTTGTGAAAAATCGACATTTTGAGCTTCAAAACAACCATGACTGTGGCTTCCTTCCTCCAATCCACTGACATAGAAATCTTTAATCAAGATGTCGATTTTTCACAAAAAAAACACTACAAGTGCCATGAAAACACCACTTCATTTTCAAATACTTAGTTAAGAATATTTCGAGAACTAATGCATAAAATGAAAAAACAATTACTGTGCTGAAATCAGTATAGAAATACCTTTGAATTGAGGTATCACTCACCCCATCTTTCCTATTCAAAAATTGGGGGTGGGGGTTGTAGCAGCAAGGGCTGAAGCGCAATGCGTCCGTAACCTAGATCTTAAGTTGTCCCCCTCGAAACAGAAATCGACCTGTCCGAGCATTTCTATCGAAAAAATTTATTTCGTCTGTAATCTCGTCTGTTTCGTTTTCAAATGGCCACCCTGTAAATATATTCTTATGAAATGGAGCTGTACAGATTTGTTTCCAAATATGGCATGTGTCTCGAAAAGGCAACAAGGAACAGATCATTCAAACAAACATATTGATCCATTCCCCGCTCCTAATCTCAGTATTAGCAGAGGAATGTCAAACGGGGCACCATACAGTTCTGCGTATGATGCAAGAGCACAGATAAAAACCTCAACAAAAACTCTGTCTCCCCGTATAAGTGTAGGGATATTGGATTTGTTTACAAATATTCATATTCGAGATTCCTAATTTGGGGAGATGCTTATTTTTCACATAATAGGATTACTACCCCAATTTAAATAAATTTGAGTATTTTTGTACATATAACATCTGTCCTGACGTAAAATATTATCAGTACGAGATTTTTCTGATTTTGATCATATCATGCAATTTTTTTACTACATATTTTTAAAAAACCTCCCCATATTAGGCGACTTTCCTATACACCAGTTCCAGGATTTCTCTCTTCCAAAGGTTTCTATTCCATAACTGGGAACGTCCTAACATCTGCTCTGAGAACCGATTTCACTGAAAACGCCTAACTCCAAAAATGAATTTTTAATTTGAATGACTCTTCCTCGTTAATATACACCAAGGGGGATGGTGTAGTTCCTTTCTAAAACTCCCATCCATTTTAAGGGATAAGCCTAAAAGTTTCCTCCAGTTTGATCCGGAAGAACGCCCATTTGAATAAAGAAGCTATTGAAAATGTTAATTAATTATTCCGTTTGGTAAATTACCCCAAAGCACCCTTAATTTTCTAGGGCATTGTCGAAGACCGCCGACCGAACTTGGAACGAATTAGCGAGATTGGGACCAGAAACTTTCACTGTTGGAAATTTCGAGTCAAAAGTGTCACAGTTGTTCATCGACAACGTTGCCATATCGGGATTTTTTCTTTAAAATGTGGTATCAATCATTTCAGATATTGAGAAGCAAAAAAAAGACAATGGATGAAACATGGATCCATCACTTCACTCCGGAATCAAAACGACGGTTATCTGAGTGGACAGCAACTGGTGAACCTCGTCCAAAGCGCCCGAAAGCACAACAATCGGCTGAAAAGGTTATGGCCTCGGTATTTTGGGATGTGCGTGGTGTGATATTCATCGAATATCTTGAGAAAGGAAATACCATCCGGCCCGAAGGACCAAAAACGTGTTGGGTAGAGTTTCAGTTAACCAACTGAAGTGCGGTTCAATTTTATTTAATGAAAAATTTACCAAGTTTCTGAATGAAAAGTTAAGAGAGCTAATGGACTGTATATAATTATAAATAGTTATTGAAGCCCAACACAAATGAAAGGATAATTGTACCCAGATTAACAATTGCAAGGTCTTACCTATTTCAGCAAAACGGTCAACCAGATCTTGTCGGTTACTCCTATTTCCATGAACAGAGTGGTCGAGCTCTACAAACGAACATGGAATGAAGCTGAGGTGAAAATCCGTTGCTAAAGTTGTCAAATTAGGAACACTTATCCTTGTGGCAGAATAAAAACCACGCCACTGGTAACAGTCTTTTTCGAATCAAATTCGCACAAACGAATGTTCTTAAATAAATGTAAAATGTAATTCGAATGAAGCGAAATCACTAAAATTGTGAATCACAAGAAAAACTGAACTTTTCTAAAATTACGAAAGTAAACAGAAGAAATAGGCGGTAGCAGATATATTCACGATTAAGGCAATCAATGAACTGGATAGAAAATATGAAAAATGAAACAAATACGCGACATATGCGCTCCACAGCTGACGATTTCTTCTCGCGCCTACACTACTTATGGGATTTCCCTTAGTACGGAGCGTTTGTAGGCCGAAATTGCAAAGAAACGACCGCATATGGCAAAGAAAAAAAATTTGTTTCATCAAGACAACGCACCGTGTCGTGAGTCAATCAAAACAATGGCAAAACTACATGAATTGAACTTCGAATTGCTCCTACATCCACTGTATTCGCCAGATTTGGCTCCCAGCGACTACTGGCTGTTCACAGACCTGAGAAAAATGCTCGCCGGTAAGAAATTTCGCACGAATGAAGAGGTTATCGCTGATACTGAGGCCTATTTTGAGGAAAAAGATAAATCGTTCTACAAAAGTGGTATTGAAATGTTAGAGCGCCGCTGGAATGATTGCGTTGCTCTCGATGGAGATTACGTTGATGAATAAAGGTAATTTCGAACCAAAAAAACCGTGTTTTCTTTGTTAGGCCCGGGACTTTTCAATGTTATATCGCAAGATTTACTCGAAAGAATCAAACGGTATCTGTAACAGCCCTTCGAAGTCATTTCTTGAGGACCAAAAGACGGGTAGTCTCAACCAGTACCATGAGGAGACGGTTGCATTCCTCAAATTTAAGGACAATACTTTTGATGATGTGTGTACATTGTGGTACAGCCAAGTTATTAGAGAATTTGAAGTTTGACTGAGAAAATCATGATCTGAAATGGGAAAATTTTGGCAACGCTGCTCCAGTAGCCCGTCAATTAGTCAGAGAGCTCCGCGAGTTCGGAAACAACAAAGTGTATTTTTGTAATTGGCTTCCGACTGCCGTCGTCAGGGGGCGCGCGCCCCCGGTCGCGAAACAAAGGACCATCGTCGCATATTTATTGCGACCGGTTCCAGTTACTCGGCGATGTAAATCCTCTGGAGCGTCGACAAAAACAGGAGAAAAGGACGACGGACCGTAGATTAAAACAAATCCATTTAATGTGCGCATAATAAAAGGGGATGCTATCAGCAAGACAGTTTTATGGGCCGGGATGCCCGAAAAGTAGACTGCGGAAGACCGATCCGACGGTCATTTGTTCGGAAAATGGCACATCAATAATCGTTCCGGGGTCCGGCTTCTGAAAATTTCTCCAATCAATGGATTTTAATCCGCCGCCTATTTCACTAGCCAACGACTTTTTGATCGCTTTGTAACGGTTCTCATCAAGTCCACGAGCCCAGGGCAGCAGTTGTAATTGTGGATTATACAGTGAATACTCATTCGACATTCTTTTCATTCGGAGTTACAGCTCAAATTTGATTGTTCTATCTGTTCCCACTCATTTTATCTATTTCATTGATCCACATCAGAAATTTCAACCGAAATGATTATCACACAACGTTTTGTGTACACTCATGGATCCATTTCATTCGGCCTATCACCACAAATAAGCAATGCAAAATTCCTGTCTCTCAAATACTCAAAATTCGCCAATTTTATCGGCAGCCTCATTTGTAATCGAATCATCGCATGAAAGATCTACGCCTCTTTCAAACTCCACTCTTTGGAGGTCTCGGAACAGTCGGAATATAAATTCAAAGAAGTGTCACCCGTCTAAACGCCAACAAGTGCAGAACCCAGATCGTTCATCCAACACCAATTGGCGTACGATCAGTAATTTGCAACAAGTACTTTCCACTGAGCCAGCCTGCATTGATTTATAACTTCCTCCTCTTCATTCCTTTCGAAATAGACCAGACACCCATACGCAGATCGGAAAGCTTAATTAGAAGCTGAATTTTTTTAACTTTTTGCTTTCCTTTTTGTTAATTTCTTCTCAATTCACGATCATTTTCCCTTTCTCTCAATATTCTACTTAATCATCATTTCTTAAGATGCATTTTCCCGGCGGAGAATGTACAAAATTCGCCAATTTCATCGGCAGCCTCATTTGTAATCGTATCATGAAAGATCTGCGCCTGGTTAAAACTCCACTCTTTGGAGGTCTCGGGACAGTCGGAATATAAATTCGAAGCAGTGTCTCCGAACTACAACGTCATATTCCAGTAAAAGTTTCATTATTATAACAATGTTCACAACGGATAAATGAAGTAGAAGAATCATAAAAGAAGGGTTATGTTGAATCCGAACTACAACCGTTATATAAGTAGAATTTTCGTTACAATAACAATGTTTACAGCGGGTTGAATCAACGTGGGGAGGCAATGGTACTTGAAAACCGGAAAGGAACGTATTTCAAAACGACATTTTTTCGTTTTTTCACCAGGTTTTGATGTACCCCACTAGGGTAGGTTCGGTCAATCGAAATGAGGGATAGTGAATACTAAGATGCAGACTCATCATTAACCCACAGATGATAACTCACATTGAATGGAACTGTTTACTACCGGCAATTAAGATCGGCGTTTAAAGCGAGTAGGAAATCTCCTCCGATAAAGGCGCCACCGTGCATTTTATGAAATATCTCCATAGAACTTACATTATCACTATAAGTTCTATGAATATCTCTCTAATCATGAATGAAATGTACAATGGCGCTCTCTATCCGAAAATCACCGAACTATGAAATAAGTCAATTTGTGGATAAAGCAGGAATTTTTCCACGCCAAAATTTGAATTTGGCCTTTTTCTGCCAATTCCGTATTTCAAGTCGATCTTCTGAACGAAATTATCAGTAGATTCACTTTTAATCGGAAGTTGAACTATTTTCATGGGTCTTTCTGTTGAAATAAAACAGAAGCATGGGTTGGCTCATTTTCTTCTATTTTTGAAAGAAAAAAAATTAACTGTCGGAATGAAATCGATTAAAATTATTTCAACAAGAACCCTAATCCTTTCTGAGTTCACCCACAAAATTTTAGTTCTCAAAGTGAAACCGTTTTCGAAATCAACTTGAAATAAAAACACACTACATTGAACGCCCACCTTAATGTTGACTAACAATCAATAGACTCTTAGAATGCATGAATGTCCTTAGCCAATTGTTATATAACCTTTATGAATATTTACTTGTTTAAATAACATCATAATTGAATTAGAGATGTTTGTGTCCTCAATGAAGTGATAAATGGAAGAGAAATGGTGATAACCTTAAGCACTGGCTTTTCGTGTTAGGACACACTTCTGAGATGGTGTAAAGGTGAATACAGACTATTCTGACGTGACGTGATTCCACGTCACGTCAGACGTGTAGCAGTGCTCCCATTGGCCTAATATGAACGTGAACGTCAAAATGTGAGTGATATAAAAATGCAACACATCGTTCATATCACGTTCATATTAGGCCAATGGGAGCACTGATTGTGCCTGACGTGACGTGAAATCACGTCACGTCAGAATAGTCTCAGTCTGTATTCAACTTTTAGTCCTTCTCATCTCACGTACGAAATATACAGTTCGTTCATACATAATCAGAGTTATTAGTCGTTGCTAGAGATATATAACGTTTTTTCTACCTTCGCGTGTTTTTTAGGTTCGCGACTGACCCCACAATCTTGAAACATAACCAAAAAAGTTATTCATCACCCAGGAAAATCAATGATAAAACTAATGAGGAAAAATTCACGATACATTTTAATCTTCGCATTGTTACCGATGATTTTCGAAATAAATCGAATAGAGAGAATGACCCTCCGCACAATTCTGCTCTACTGTATTTGCTCTCGATAAGTTTCCTTCAAGGAAACGCCATCAATCATCATTTGTACATTTATTTCATTTTCCCGGATCAAACAATCCCTTGCTTCATTCTTCGACGTCCGAACGCTTCACTGCAAACAATAAAAATGTCTTTCTGTTTGCGCTGCGTTGTTTCGGTCTGCTCCGATAATTTTTCTTAACGAACTGTTCGGCAGTATCGAATATCTTCTCCCGGTCTTTCCCCCTTTCCATTGTGCGATAACTCGTTGAATCAACAACTTGCGAACGGAACGCAGAAAGGAGAAAGGGGGGATCGCGAGGATACGCTCAGAAATTCACTATTGATAAGTGAATGATCCGGATGGAACCCCATTGATGATACAATTAAGAGAGGGAGGCTATTGTGTTTCTTGTATTCGGCAGTTCTTCGAGTCGGATGTGAAATTAATTTGGACGGTTTGGTCTTGATATCGGGTATTTTGAGTTGCGAACAAAACAGCGGCTTATTATTTCAATAGGTGAAGAGGGTATTAAAGCCCACACAAGATCTTGAGGACTTACTGTTTCGAGCAGGAAAAGATCCAAGATGCCGAGAAGTTATCAAAAAATTACCTGCTACCAAATCCTCTTAATTCATGAGTTTTTAAGTCCATTTCATGAATTCTGAATTTAGCAATTCTACTTCTGCCCCTCATGTATTTTTTCCTATTCGTTTATATTGATTACACAGGGTAAGACTTTGACTTGTACATTCAACTATAGATTCCAGAGCCAAGAGAAACCTTCTTTTCATTTACCTTTTTTCTAAATTCAGCTTTGTTGAAAAGATATTCCCTTTTTTCAAAAAAAAACTTTATCAGTGATAATATTGAACCTATACATTATTTACATAAACATTGAAAATCTATGAATATTTCAAGTCATTTCGTCAACCATAAATATAGAACATTATCTCGCCTATCAAACGATTGCCAATAATCCAAATTCATCCGAAAGTCAAATGTCAAGCAGAGTCCCTATGCATAAGATGCACTCTAGAGAAGAGAGTAGATATTCTGTGTTAAAATTGATTAAAGTGGCCTCATTAAAAGAGGATACTGATTTTGTCGGATAAAAAGGGAAATAACTCGTAAACGACGCGTTTACGCAAAGAACTTGGGAAGCTTTGATTTATTTGTCAAATTGATCTTTCCTTTGAAAAATATACTCATATATGTACCTGAGGAAATGTTCTGTGTTGATTAGGGAAAATGAACCATAACTGAAGTAAATATCTTCAACACAATTCTGTTGGAAAACGTAAACCTTAGGTGAGACCATAAACCACACCAAACAGCTTTTCAACATTAACTCTTGGGTTTGCCGAGCCCCAGATGCGACAATTTTGATTGTTGAAGAAGCCACCGAGATGCAAATGGGCCTCATCACTCAAGAAGATTCTTCAATGGAATTCCGGATCATTTTCATGTATTTCAGGGACCCTATCAGCAAAGACACGACGTTGTTGATGATCGACCGGCTTGAGTTCTTGTGCTAACTGAACTTTAGAAGCCTTAAGACCCAAATCTTTATACAAAATACGGTGTAATGACGTTTGAGGAATTCCAAAGAACGACAAGGAATAGACAAACCTGGGTATTTTCAACACTTTCGACTACAGCAGCAATAGTATCGGCTGTTCTTGAATGACGTGCACGGGTTTTATTCTTCACATCACTAACTTGTCCCAACAGCTCAAATTTTCCCATCAATTTCTGTATTGCGGTTCGACAAGGTGCTTCGCGTCGACCCAAAAATGTTTTACTAACCGCCACTGCCAAATTTTCATCATTTCTATAGTGAATTTGGATAATTCCAATGCGTGTTTCGTTCCGTTTTTATTAATGGCGTAGTTTCTACCTTTCGAATGTCAAAAAATCACCATAAGGATGACATCTACCGAAATATCGGGCTATTCAAAAAACTCCTCTTATTGGAAAATTCTTCATCCAGTATTTGAATTCAACTAAATTGAAGAAAACTGTCAACTAAGATATTGATAAATATCTGGGTAACTCTCGTCAATCTGAGGTTGTAAATTAATATTGCTACCATTGATTTTCAAAAACAGATTGATGAAAATTATCTAGAAGTGTTATGGAAGAATACATGGAAATTAATAAAATTGATTGAGATAAATCTTACTTCCGTCGATAATTTCCCTATTCGCAGGTCGATTAAAGCCACTTTTACCTCAAAAGAGTCAAAAGCCAAAAGAATTACATTGATACCCCTCAATAAAGTGATCGGTATGTTTGTCACAAAATGGCGGATGCGATGGTTGTGTTATAGTGAAAATGCCCAGCCCAAGCTTTGGTGCCGAAGCTAAGGAAATTCTAATATCTTGGTGAGTCTTTGACTCGTGCATTTTTCCTTATTATGAATTCCTCTCACCAAACGAAACACTTTTTCGAGCAGTTTTCCGAGTAATTTACTAAAATTCCTTTTTTTAAGAAGAATCGAATCTTTTAATGTTTCAGGCAATTTTCTCGAAAACGGTAAGGCTTAGGGCTTTTCACCAAACCACCATTTTTGAAGAATAATCTCCAAGAATTCCAAATCCGCTAAACAATCTGAGAAAATTTCAGTGGCGTTCAAGTTGGGACTATAATGTCGAATAAAACCATTCAACCTTTCTATCTACGCCACTGACAATGTTTGAAAGATGCCAGGGTCATTAGTAGTCAACTTTCAACAAGTACTTTGGCTGTTAAGGGCCGCATCTAAAAATCTTCAACCTTTTTAGAATTATTTCAGAAAAACTCGTTACGATTTCCAATTTTGACACCCTGTGTCTGGGAAGTGAAATGAGTTCAAACCTATGTTTGCAGGCAACTGGAACCCCCTGTATATATGATCTGACCTGAAGTACATGCAACGAAATGAACAATTCAATTTCTCGAAATCCGTTTCTTCTGCATCCCAGTTAATTCATGAGAAATCGTGCTGGGGGAGAAACAATTTGCATATCAAGACCCAGCAGAGGCCTGCCTTTCCTGCTAAGAGGTATCAGCGAGAATTTCCATCCTGGCTCTCAGAATTGGATGTACCGTAGAAAGCCCTCTAACAGGTCGCGTCTAGACTTCCTGCGAGATGGAATTTACGGGGGCCCTTATTTCCCGTAGTCTTCATCAGCACGCGTCGACACCTGATGAAGAATTATCAAACTTTTATTAAATTTTCCCATACGCTTCAGGATACGACCTCTAGGGCCGGAGATGCGGGCCGTGAGAGTGATGATGAGTGAGATTTATTCTGAGGGGGCAGAATGAAAGAATTTGGCGTTGCGACAATGTCAAATAACCACCAACGCCCTAGAAGGAATGAAAATGTTGAGCATCAATCAATATCTTCAAAAATAGAGCGTTTCCTTATGAAAGGGGCTCTGGCAAAATTCATTCATATTTATTCGAAATTAATAATTTCAAATTCGAGCTCAAATGCGCAATATTCAACTATTCCAAATAATACAATTTGATGTATAAAAGAATGTTTTGCTTTTTTCAAAGGAATATACAGGATGTCACGTAATGAAAGGGTATTATGATTCCTGCGGTTAAAGGAATTTATGGCAGTTTAGAAAAATAGTTGGTGAAAGTCCCTCGTTTTAGGAGATGTTTGACATTTTCGAACATTCAAAAATAGTACACAATTTTTTTTCAATCTGTTTTTTGGAAAATATTCTTGAACGATGCGCTATCGAATGTAGTCTTTGATTTTCGGGACCAATGAATAGTTTTTTTTAACGAAGATTTAGCTCAGATGTCATATTCTGCATAGTGTTTTCCTGAGTTTGATCTAACGTGGTGGAGAAAAATGAGTGCCAAATTGAGAAAAAAACATCCCTTCTTCTTTGAAGTCTGCAATGGTATAACTCACTGCATTTCCAGCATTCAAAAGAGAAAAAATTCCTATGACCATGAGTCAAGAGCTTTTTTTCTTAATTATGAAAGTGCTAAAATACACAGATACCTGTGATTGAAACAACCATGTTTCGATAGAAAATATAACCGAAGATTATATTTTGGGTTATATTAAATAGACTCCATTCACTTTTATGAAGTATCCCGGTTGGCCAAGACTTGGGTTTATCAATTTTTTTTTTTACTTAAAACTGACGATGGTTGGTACTTGTGAAATGTCAAATGATTCTCAGAGATGCTGATAATGCTAATTTTTATTTACTCTTTTTCAAAGGACCCCGCACTTTTTCTATGGCAAATGGCGTTCCGTCAAATGTTCTGAAATTTAGGTATAATGTAGTACTCGACCTACTGATCAAAAGTGTCCATGGCCCCAACTCAATCCTATGACTAGTTTTTGAGATACAGGGCGTTGAAGTTGAGAATTACCCACTTTTACTACGCCCTTATCTCGGAACAGAATCGAATGAACTTCAATTTTTCTCAAGAGAAATTTCATGACATCCCCAGGGAGCAACCATATAGAGGAATATGACCGAAAATCGTTACGAATACAGGGTTATCCATAATTGAACGCATGCCCGATTTTGAAATTATAAAATATGTCAGTTTCAGAGCGATAACGTTCACAAAATGAACTATTACACTAGATATGTTGTTGTTACATCGAAAAAGTCTGAAATACCCAGAATTTATACTGGGTGATCCATTATTATAGAAACTATTCTCAAGGAAGGTTAAGTGGACACCCTGTATTTATGGGTTGATTCAAGGTGTTTGTTTATTTTTTTTAGAACATATCATCATGGACTTCAAAGAAAACAGGGTGATTCAGTCATGAAATGAACTTTGAACCTCACAAATATACCCAAAAACCACCTTTTTTTTTCATCACCCTCTATTTCAAGATTAACTCCGATGAGGTGGGAGTTTTCTTTTACCATTGTACTTGATATAAAAACATCAATACGGCTGAGAGTTTTTATCCACTTCCTATGACCAGATTTTTTTTATGTAATATGAAAATTATTTATGTTATTCTATTCTTATTCCAGCATAAAAAAAGTCTGGTCATAGGAAGTGGATGAAAACTCTCAGCCGTATTGATGTTTTTATATCAAATACAATGGTAAAAGAAAACTTCCACCTCATCGGAGTTAATCTTGAAATAGAGGGTGATGGAAAAAAAAAGGTGGTTTTTGGGTATTTTTGTGAGGTTCAAAGTTCATTTCATGACTGAATCATCCTGCATTCTTTGAAGTCCATGATGATATGTTCTAAAAAAATTAAACAAACACCTTGAATCAACCCATAAATACAGGGTGTCCACTTAACCTTCCTTGAGAATAGTTTCTATAATAATGGATCACCCAGTATAAATTCTGGGTATTTCAGACTTTTTCGACGTATCAACAACATATCTAGTGTAATATTTCATTTTGTGAACGTTCTCGCTCTGAAACTGACATATTTTATAATTTCAAAATCGGGCAGGCATTCAATTATGGATAACCCTGTATTCGTAACGATTTTCGGTCATATTCCTCTATATGGTTGCTCCCTGGGGATGTAATGAAATGTTTCTTGAGAAAAATTGAAGTTCATTCGATTCTGTTTCCAGATACGAGCATAGTAAAAGTGGGTAATTCTCAACTTCAACGCCCTGTATCTCGAAAACTAGTCATAGGATTGAGTTGGGGCCATGGACACTTTTGATCAGTAGGTCGAGTACTACATTATACCAAAATTTTAGAAAATTTGACGGAAAGCCATTTGCCATAGAAAAAGTGCGGTAAATGGAGTTAGTTCTTTTGAGGTTTAACTGTGACACAGGTTTCGTAGTACTACTACATTTTCATACTGTAGTATTTCGAGTTGTGCAAAAAGGTATTCAAAGCTCTTCTGTAGGCTTTTTCCTTGATAATTTCGAAAAGTGGGGAATTCCATAGGTCCAGAGGTTCGCACAGAAGGTTTTCTGTCGGATTATTCTAGTACTTTTATTCTTTTTTCGAATGAACTATCACAAAGTAACGGACTATTATGTCCTTTATTTTTCAGTAAAATTTCAACACTCGTTTCTTGATTTCCGTACAAGAAAATAGCATAACTGAATCTTTCAACCATGTTTATATACGTGAAATATTTCCACTATTAACAAAGAAAAAAATTCTCCAGCATTCGTCAGGTCTTTGGAAATATTGAATTCACATAATACGAGGATATATTGAAAAATTCTTAGCATACTAGAGAACCAAACAAAATTTCAATGTCAAAATATTTTATTACTCAACATATTATCCTCTCAATTGAATACATTTATTGCAGCGAACCTGCAACGTCTCTAGACCTATCAAAAAAATGTTACTTCTTGCTCTGCAAACCAGTCCTCCACAGCTTTTATTACCTCCTCGTTGGAAGAAAATTTACCTCTTAAACTTTTTTTTTTCAGTTGAGGAAAGAGATGATAGTCGGACGGAGCCAAATCTGGTGAACAAGGGAGGTGTTCTAGTAATTCTTACCCTAAATCACGAAATGTTTGCATGGGATTTGCATGAGATTTGTGTACTGGGGCGCTGTACTGTAAAAACAAAATACCTTTGGATAGCTTTCCGCGTCTTTTCTCCTTAATTTTTTCCCGTAGAGTGGTCAGTAATGTCGAATAGTAATCTCCAGTTATTGTTCTACCCTTATACAAAAAATCAATCATGATTACTCCATGGCAATCCCAAAAAACAGAAGCAAGAACTTTTCCAGCAGATTTTTGGACACGAAACTACTTAGGTCTTGGAGACTCAGAGTGTCGCCATTCCATCGATTGTTGCTTTGTTTCTGGATCGTAGAAATGTACCCAAGTTTCATCCATAGTAACAATTCGGCTTTAGAAGTCTACATCGTTTTCAGATGGAGCACAGATCGAACGCGATGCTTCTACCCTTGCTCGCATTTGGTCAACATTCAAACATTTGGGGATACATTTTGCAGAAATTTTTCTCATGTCCAAATGATGAATGAAGAATGCGTTCGGATGAAATCTTCAGTGCTTCATATATCCGTTTTAGCCCAATTCGACCGTCTGATAAAATCATGTCATGAACTGCATAGATATTTTCGGGGACTGACACAGAAACTGGCCTTCCTGATCGATCATCATCTTCAATGGAAAATTTACCTCTTTGGAAGCTTGCAGTCCAATTTTTCACGGTCGCATACGAAGGACATTGATCAGTTGATCACTGAGGGTATTGAGCATATCTTCGTAAATCTGCTTACCTCTTAAGACTTTTGAAAACAGGTACTTGATGATGGCTCGATACTCCAATTTTTCGATTTTTACAATTTCGTTGGACATCTTTTTTTTTAATTTATTGCGTTACTCTAGTTTACTTTTTTGACGCAGAACTCTACACTGACACTTCTAATAAGTAAATAATAATAAACTGCTAATTTCCACAAAATTTATTGATGTTAAATGACGACAATTGTTTCACTACACTGTAGCTTTTTCAAGTCGGATGCTGAACTGAGTATTCCCAAATTATAACATTCGTTTAAATTGGTATTGATAACATAGTTGAGCAGAAAATGTGTTTTAAATGAGGTAATAAAATTATATTGGAGGGTGCCGCTGGTTATTCCAGGATTGTATAAAGATGTTCAGTAGCGGTGATCTATTCACATCTGTTTGTTCATTCAATAGGACCTTCTTGGAATTATACCTGTTTATTTCTAGAGATTCTAAGGGCGGGTTTCACAAAGATGCGTTAATTGCACGATTAACAGATTCCTCCGTCAAATTTAACAATCTGATTAACTACAATCGGGTTTCACAAAACTTGATCCCACAATTTAACGACTCCGTCAGTTGACGGTGGAAAACAATCCGACAACGTTGCATTTACTTAGGAAAACGGCCGCAAATCTGTTTTCGTTAATCACACAATTAAATTTTAAGGGTGAACACAGACAAGCGCTAAGAATCCAAGAATAAGGTTAGATTTTTGTTTACGTGGATTCAACTAATCAACTTGTTACAGTTCGTTGATTTTTTCCGAATACCTCATTATTTAAGTATTCAAATACATCATGGAACACCAGAAAAAAACTCAAGAGGCAAGAACTATCCTGCATACAGTCGATTTAGAAATATTGACGTGATTGCCTATCGTCATTTGAAAACCTCCTGTTGCAAAAAACCTCAAAGCCACCAATATTTGTAATCTTGCATCAGTGGATCTATCTCTTCTTGTGTGTGCTTCAATTTCGCTTGCTATTTCATGCACTAATTCCATTACAGTACTCTTGTTGAATCGAAAAAGGTTTTTGAAATCAGGTTCATTATAATTTAGAAAAGGATCGTTTCTGTCTCTGATTGTCCTATATATAAGATTCCTACGAATTACAACATTATTTTCTTCCTCTGAGGAGGATGAACTTATATCGCTCAACATTTTCAATTTTAACGGCCGTCAACTTGTTTGATTGCTCAATTTCGTCGAATCAATTTGATTATGAGCACAGACGCGGTTTGTTCGTTAATCAGATGTCAAAAATGTTTTGTGAAACGCATTTCCTCCTTAATCGACCGTCAAAGCGCGTTAATTGTGCAATTTTTGATGGCACCGTCAAATCCTTAATCGCACCGTCAAATCCTTGTTGGCACCGTCAAATCCTTGTTGGCACCGTCAAATCGGATGATTAAGCGGTTAATCGTGCGATTAAAGCTTTGTGAAACCAACCCTCTGAGTGTGAGTCTAGAACTCTTGTTTTCTGTATGGAGAATCTGATAATTGTTGTTGAACTCATGTCCGCATTCTTTCAAGTGGTTGGCGTATGTAGAATGGGTGGTGTTAGATGTGAAGCTCTTCTGATGTTCATGGATTCTCTTTTTGAAAGATCTTCCGGTTTGGCCTATATAAACCATGTGACAATCCCCACATTTTAGCTTGTAGACTCCAGATTTGTTATCTTTGTTTGTTTTATCTTTATTATTTCTGACGAAAGTTCCCAAATTATTGTCTGTCTTGAAGGATACTTTGAGATTGAATTTATCTTTGAAATACTTAGCAATACGCTCGGAAGTTCGGTTAACGTAGGTTAAAGATATATACTTTTTGGTGTCATCTTTTATGGGGGAAGGGTACGCTAACAGCAAAGCATGTTTTATTTGTTTATTGGACAAGATCTCATCTATGATGGAAGGGTTATAACCGTTATTGATTGCTATTTGTTTGATTAAGTTTAATTCTGTGTTGAAATGATCGTGATTCATAGGTGTAGTTATTAGTCTATGGATCATAGAATTGTAAGCGGCCATCTTGTGACTATATGGGTGATTAGAAGTGATGTGAATGGTGGTATCAGTATGGGTAGCCTACCCATACTGATAAATTTTCATTTAATGGGTAAAACTTCATCCTAAACTGAAAAAAATTTTTTGAAGGATTATTTCAGCCTCTGCTAAGCCGATGGATACGGTGGCTTATACGAGTACAATTTCCGAATCTCAATAAAACACGCCTTATTTTCTTCAATTTTTTTCACATCAAGTAAGGCTAAACTCAGAAAAAAAATAATTATAATAGTCATATTATAAAAAACGTTAGGTTAAACTCAGGAAAAAAATAGTAATGATAGTCGTATTATCAAAGACTACGTTGCAGTCAATGAAATGAATTGAAATCAATCTCACTTGAGTCGATAATTTCCATATTAATAAGTTGATTCAGACTATTCAGAGTATCTTATCAACAAATCTAACCATACACATGGAGACAGTAATTTAAACATTTTGGATATGTGGGTGACCAAATGGTGAATGCGCTGGTTGTCTCATGTGGAAACTAATGCAAAAGGTCAGGAAATTCTAATTTCTTGTTACATACAGGGTGGCTCCTTGATTAGAATTTTGAATGTTCATTCCTCTTACCAAAGGAAACACTTATTTGAGCGCCCGTTCTTCTTAAACGAGGGCTTTATCATGTTTCATCACGATGTCTTCTATTTTCGAATTTTGATCCAAGAATGGTCTCAATCGACTACGTTCGACTCACCGATCACAAATGGTCAAATTCAATCAAAATGAGATGAAATTTCTCATTTTCCAAATCACCTATGCGAAATTTTGGCCAGATCGCCTCACCAGAATCATATGAAAAAATTTCGGTCTCCCATATGATATTCTGACTTTCAAAGAGATGAAAACTTCTCTCTAGTCCTGGCAAATGAAAAATTTCACAAAATATGACCATAGAGCACCCTGGCAACGTCTCTACGAAATTTCATTTCGTTCATTCATTTTTGAGACCCCGTATCGAACATTCTGACGTTTCACGTCGAATAGAGGTGAAAACTACCCTAAGAAGTCCTGCAAATGAAAATCCTCCCAGAAGAAACAAAAAACACAGATTGCCATAGTTCAGGTTAATCAGGAAAACAAACTGAGAATAAACAGATACAAACTTCACAAGGAAGTCCTCTTGAATACATGAAGAAATATGGATAGATCTTCCTAATAGATCATCAATGTGTACCCAGTTTTCGAAATTATTATCGCAACTCGATTTTTAGCGAAACTCCTCGAGAAATCCATTTCAATTGGCTAATCCCGAACTTCTGAATAACCGATTCCCTCTAAAACAATATCGTCCAACTCACATCAATTCCGAAGGTTTATACTGAAACAACTGCGAAAGTTTCATTAAAGTAATGGTGAGTTATTCCCCAACGACTCAACCCCTCCCTACGTCTTTCTCTACTTCAAGATCTTCAAGAGCGAGGAGTCGTTTAGAGGACGAATAGGGACACTCGATCATCAAGATATATGAAGGCTTTTTTCATGCAAAATGGAAGTTTGGCCCACTTATCCCCAGTGAGAAAAAGACCATTATCTAACGGAATGAATTCGGAAAGTAGGTTTAGTGCTCCTCGGAGAACTTTCATAACCGGAATTCGCGGAAGAAGCGTACAGGGTGAGCCAACTACGAAAGAAGCAGCAACGAGAATATTTCTACCGAAATCGAAAACTTTTCGAAAATGCACATTTTTTAAAAACACCTAGTGACTAGTAACAGTGAATTGGCCCTAGGACAGAGGTAAGCAGATTTACGAAGATATGCTTAATACCCTTGGTGATCAATGTCCTTCGTATGCACCGTGAAAAATTGGACTTCAAGCTTCAAAAGAGGTAAATTTTCCATTGAAGTTGATGACCGGTCGGGAAAGCCACTTTCTGCGTCAGTCCCCGAAAATATCGATGCAGTTCATGACATGATTTTATCAGACCGTCGAATTGGGCTAAAACGGATGTCTGAAGCACTGAAGATTTGATACGAACGCGTTCATCAATATAGTTCACGTCAATTTGGACATGAGAAAAATTTCTGCAAAATGTATCCCCAAATGTTTGAATGTTGACCAAAAGCGTGCAAGGTTAGAAGCATCGCGTTCGATCTGTACTCGATTTGAAAACGATGTAGACTTCTTAAACCGAATTGTTACTATGGATGAGACTTGGGTACATTTCTACGATCCTGAAACAAAGCAACAATCGATGTAATGGCGACACTCTGGTTCTCCAAGACCTAAGAAGTTTTATGTCCAAAAATCTGCTGGAAAACTTCTTGCTTCAGTTTTTGGGATTGTCATGGAGTAATCATGATTGATTTTTTGGATAAGGGTAGAACAATAACTGGAGATGACTATTCGATATTACTGACCACTCCACTGAAAAAAAGTTTAAAAGGTAAATTTTCTTCCAGCGAAGATGTAATGAAAGCTGTGGAGGAATGGTTTGCAGAGCAAGAAGAAACATTTTTTTTAAAGGTCTAGAGACGTTGCAGGTTCGCTGTCAAAAATGTATTCAATCAAGAGAAGAATATGTATATGAGTAATAAAATACACTGCGCAAAAAAATTTACGCACATTATGGAAATCTCGAATTTATTCTACAACTGAAGGTGTTCTCAATGATAATTATTTTTATCAGAATTATGCATGCATCTGCTATCCACTTTCAACGTTTTTCTTCAATACAGATGTTTTCTCCCAGCACGAATAAAAAAGATGATATTATCAGATTTTGAATGTATTGGCTCCATTCTAAAATCAGTTGTTCTCGATCAATTCTAGTGATCAATAGTTTTTCTTTCGTTTGATTTTCTACACTCGATCGCTATGCAACGCGAAACACGCAATTTGACCCAAGAGGAATGTGCCCAAGCAGTAGTTTTGCGAGAAGAAGGGTGGACATACACAAGAATTGCAGAAAGGTTTGGAGTTTCCCATACAAGTGTGTCCAGAATGTTGCAGCGATTCAGGGAGACAGGTATGAATGTCCGAAGACCAGGACAGGCTAGACCACGGGTAACAACTGCCATTCAAGAACGTTACTTGAGAGTTTCTTCGTTGAGACAACGGTTTGCAACCGCTCGCCCCCTTCAAAATCAGCTTGAGCAAACTCATGAGGTGCAAATTAGCACTCAGACAATAAGAAATCGCCTCAGAGAATATGATTTAAGGCCTCGTGTCGCGGCAAGAGGCCCAGCTCTTACCCCAGCCCATCGAAGGGCGCGTTTGGATTTTGCGAGAGAGCATATCCATTGGGAAGAGGCCGATTGGGAAAGAGTTCTCTTCACAGATTGTTCTAGATTCTGTCTCTACCATTGTGATCGACGTTCCCTTGTATACAGACGTCCACATGAAAGATATGCTCAGTGCAATTTCCTAAATACCACTGGTTTCGGGGGAGGATCGATAATGGTATGGGGTGGAATATCTTTGACTGCTCGCACAGACCTAGTGGTCGTTGATAATGGGGCTATGAATGTTGATAGGTATATAAGGAACATTCTTGGAGAGCATGTAGTGCCATTTGCCCCATACATTGGTGAAAATTTCATTTTTATGGACGATAATGCCAGACCCCATCGTGCGCGCATTGTTCAGGAGTACCTTGAAGAGGTTGAAGTCTCTCGAATGGAATGACCAGCAAGAAGTCCAGATCTCAATCCGATTGAGCAGGTTTGGGACAACCTCAATAGAAGGCTGAGAAGTTCAGAAAATCATCCAGTTACTCTCAATGACTTAGGAATCCAACTCGGAGAAATCTGGGAAGGATTAGATCAGAACATTTTAAGATCATTCATTTTGAGTATGAACCGTCGTTGCCGAGCTGTAATTAACGCAAGGGGTGGAAATACCAAGTATTAAATCACTTATCAGCATTTCAGTATTTTGAAAATTGTTCATTTCTCTTCTTTCACATAAGATTAGGTGAAATCCTGAATTTTTCTTCCATTTAATGTGTCTTGTTTCGTTCAAAACCTTTCCGAGAGAACATAAAAAATAAGTTATAAATTCAATGTAGAGTTAACTTCCATTCAAATTGAGATTTTCAGAATGTGCGTTCATTTTTTTGCGCAGTGTATTTTGACATTGAAATTTTTTTTTGTTCTATAGTAGGCTAAGAATTTTTCAATATATCCTCGTACTAAGACTTTCAATTTTCCCGTTGTATTTCCATTTACTTAGGCCCCTCCTAAAAAATTCCGGCCCTCCCTTGGCCGCCCCTGTCTTCGAAAGCTGTTGCTATACTATCCATGTTTCACCAAAAAAATCAAAATTTAAACAGCTCCTTCTAGGGGTTGCATTTTCTCTTTCAGTTATTTATTTCTATAATGATAAAATTTACTGTGATAGAGAAACAGAAAGACAGATCGGCATGCTTGTGATCCTATAGTGGTTCCGCTTTCTACGAAGTGTATTAAAACACAAAAAGCAGTGATGCTCAATAAAAAAAGAAGCAGAAACAATCCAGAATACCAACCGAATTGATTAAAAAGTTTCAATTTTCCCTCCCGCTTAGGCGTACCCACTTTCCAATCCCCCGCCTAAGTAACCTACATCAATAAAGAACTAATGAATGAAGGGCATTTTCCAAGTTTGCGAAAATCCGAAGAATCTCCCTTAATTAAAAAACACCAGACGTCTTGAACTTTGGCTTGTACCGCTCGGCTCGGCATCAATCATGTTTCGAATTAAATTTCAATTAGGCAGACAGAGTGAGAGGGTGCAATTAATAAACCTACGTACCTCGTTTTCAATATATGAATTTTCGCGTTCGCCGGGAAATTCCACTCTCAAATTTCCATGCCGATTTTCCCGATCGTTTTATTAGAATTCGGCTCGACCCTAGTCTCGGTGTTTTGGCGGAAAATGTTACAGGTATTCGCAGGCAGATTTTTAGTTATTAATTCTCGATCATATACAGGACCTGGCATGTCTTTTTTGCAAGAATCGTCTCTCATAATAATGAAATCGGTGAGTTGTGCTGAGTCCAATTATTAGAAATATTCTACATCGGATACTCTCTGTATATCTGAAATTGAACGCACTCTCAACAAACAACAAACTGTATTTTCTTGTTACCTCAACTCGAAAAACAACCAAGTAATAATTATACAAGTAAAACGTATACATTTATGAAATCACCCTTCTATATGGAAATGTGTAGCAAGGAAGCAGAATGATCAGTTGTGAATTACGAAAATGTATGGTTTACTAGCGATTGACTAACAAAAATTGATTAACAACTCACTAACAACTGACTATTGACCGACAACTGTCGACTACCTGTTCGAAGACTGGAAACTATGGGAGGTTCATTTCTTCTAAGTTAAAGAGGTAAAAATCAACACTTTATTGGAGGTCAGAATCGAAAAACGCCTTGTTAAGCCACAAAAGTGCTCTCATTTGACATTTTCGACTAAAAATAAAGAAAAATCTTCTAAAGATAGGGACGTACAAAACTATACCACTCGTGGTGCTGACTCTTTCATGGTCCCTCAACACAGACTCAAGAAGACACAGGGGTCACATACACTGCGCAAAAAAATTAACGCACATTATGGAAATCTCAAATTTATTATACAACTGAAGGTGTTCTCAATGATAATTATTTTTATCAGAATTATGCATGCATATGTTTTCCACTCTCAACGTTTTTCTTCAATACAGATGTTTTCTCCCAGCAGGAATAAAAAGATGATATTATCAGATTTTGAATGTATTGTTCCATTCTAAAATCAGTTGTTCTCGAACAATTCTAGTGATCAATAGTTTTTCTTTCGTTTGATTTTCTACACTCGATCGCTATGCAACGCAAAACGCGCAATTTGACCCAAGAGAAATGTGCCCAAGCGGTAGTTTTGCGAGAAGAAGGGTGGACATACACAAGAATTGCAGAAAGGTTTGGAGTTTCCCATACAAGTGTGTCCAGAATGTTGCAGCGATTCAGGGAGACAGGTATGAATGTCCGAACACCAGGACAGGGTAGACCACGGGTAACAACTGCCATTCAAGAACGTTACTTGAGAGTTTCTTCGTTGAGACAACTGTTTGCAACCGCTCGCCTCCATCAAAATCAGCTTGAGCAAACTCATGAGGTGCAAATTAGCACTCAGACAATAAGAAATCGCCAAAGAGAATATTTAAGGCCTCGTGTCGCGGCAAGAGGCCCAGCCCATCGAAGGGCGCTTTTGGATTTTGCGAGAGAGCATATCCATTGGGAAGAGGCCGATTGGGAAAGAGTTCTCTTCACAGATGAGTCTAGATTCTGCCTCTCCCATTGTGATCGACGTTCCCTTGTATACAGACGTCCACATGAAAGATATGCTCAGTGCAATTTCCTGAATACTACTGGTTTCGGGGGAGGATCGATTATGGTATGGGGTGAAATATCTTTGACTGAGTGCCGAAACAAACTCAATGAGGTAGGCAAGAAGAATAAGGTCTTTTTAATCTGGGTTCCCGGTCATTCAGAAATCGTAGGAAATGAAGAGGGCAATACACTGGCCAGAAAGGGCGCACAAAAGCCACTCACTGGCCCAGAACCCTTCTGTGGTATGGGAAAATGCACCTATAAGAAGGAATTTATGCTGAAGGAGAAAACCGAAAGAGAAAAACTCTGGCGGAATCTCCCAGGGATGGATCACTCCAAAAAGTTCCTCCGGAACTTTGAAACTGCTAGATCCAAAAAATATCTGGATCTCAGTAAAAACCAACTTCACCTACTCACTGGCTTTCTCACAGGACATTGTCGCCTAAAGAAGCATCTGTTGAGAATGGGTTTATCGGACAATGATGAGTGTAGATTCTGTGGGGAGGAGGAAGAAACTCCTATTCACCTGGTTACGGAATGCTATGCCATTGCAAGTCAAAGGAAAGATAGCTTTGGACAAGAAACTTGCAGAAGTGAGGAGTTATCCTCCTTGAAGCCTTTCCAGATACTGGATTTCATCAAATCTCTGGAACTGGAGGGCGAGCTGTAGGCGGCGCGATGATGACAGCTCTGTCAGGGGGCACAATAGACCTTAAGGTCGCAATGGACTGTAACCCCTTTTCACTATATACTTACTATATACGACATGTAACTATTCGCTAGTAAATTTTATTGAGGCAGAACATGCTGGAGACGATATTATGTTCTGGCCAGACCTTGCGTGCAGACACTATGCAAGAGAATCTCAAGATTGGCTAGCCGACCAAAACGTACCATTTGTTCCGCAAAACGGCAATCTTCCTAACCTTCCACAGGCTCGACCCATAGAAGATTTTTCGACTCTCTTATCGCGAAAAGTTCACGATGGAGAATGGGAAGCCCAAAATGAAAAGGAACTTCGACGCCGAATATACAGGAAGATCCTAGAAATCGATCTAGATACCGTCCAAAACCTGATGCTAGGTGTTCGCAGAAAGTTGCGCTCTGTGGAAGATAATGGCCCTCTTCATTCAATTTTAATTGATAGTTTTGTTGCTTCTGAAACGTTCATTAATGCGTATCACAATACAATAAACAAATGTACAGTTTTTGTCACTTTTTGTTTCAGGTACCTGCCGGCCCAATTTATATCTTTTCAACAAGACAGAATTCAGAAAAATACAAAATATAAAGAAGGTTCTATTTATCTCAAGGATCAACAGTTGAACAAAATTCCGCAAATGATAGTCATGGCAAAATTGGTTCATGAACCAAGTCATAAAACAATACGGGACAAAATCAAGAGCTTTCCTTCATTTCTATAACAAGTTTTCGTTTATACGAAGATCGAAAGCCCCTTCCCAGATGAGGCAAATTTCCGAGCCGTCTCTCATTCCTTTACGCCGTCATTAACAAAATGAAAAAAAATTCCGGGTATCCCAATTCTCCAAAGGACCCCGCTTTCCGTTCGAACGGTTCGCGAATAGAACCCCGGCGAAACATTAATTTCCTACCCCTTCTGCCGCCGAATTAACGAATATTCAAATAAATTACGGCGGCTTTTACGCGTCAAATGAATCGGGCACTGTTGAATCCTCGACAACTCCCGGGCACAAAAAAACCTTCGCCAATTCCGGGTGCATTCGTCCGGCTTAAATCGGTCCCGTTTCTTTCATTTCGAGAATCCCGGTCGACCGATGGGTCCCTAAAAACGATCGGTTTAAATCCCGGCATGCGGAAGTCTGCGAGAAAGTACGTTCGGGGGTGTTTTCGGCAATTAACGGAATTGAGGCGGACATGCCTGAGAGCCGTTCGTCTGATCGAAAATACACTGCGCGCAATTACTGCTTTTTCTCACTGTTTTCAACTCCTTCGGTAGAAGGTATGCCTGCCAATTGGTGCAAGATCATTTTTTAGGTTTGTTGAAGGGTACAATAATTTTTTAGGCTTGTGACCTATCCAACTAGTTTCACTTAGATTAGATTATATTTAAAGAGGGGCGTTTAGACTTTTGATGTCACCACACCCTTCAGAAGGGTTATGGACTGAAGAGAGAGAGAGAGTTTAGACTTTGCTTAGCCTCGCAAACACCTTGACCTGAAGATCTATTGTGCTACCCCGCGCTGTTTACCAATCAGGTAGCAAAGCCTCTATGAACTTCACTACTCTTCTCGGTGCCACGCCCATTACTTGTTCCGGTTTTAAGAAACAGAAGTCAAGATGTTGTAGCCTTTTCCTGAAGACAGCTCCACAATTGCAAAGCAGGTGTTCAGCTGTTTCAGTGGCTTCTTGACAGAAGCGACAGGTATCATCAGGAACCTTTCCCATGTTCCGAAGATGATAATTTACAGGACAGTGTCCCGTGAGTATGTCCGTCATTTTCCTCATTATCCTACGGTGTTTCAGGGAAGTGAGCGACGAGACGAATTGCCCTTTTTTGTACAGAATCCAAGAGTTTTAGGATTTGTTTAGGTGCAGCACTTCAAACATGAGAACAGTATTCCAGGACAGGTCGAACCTGTGCCTTGTAGATCATAAGCAACTGATCTGAGGTGAAATAGCTCCTGGCACGAAACAGAAAACCAAGTTTTTGGGATACACTTTTAGCAATGGATCTCACGTGATTCTCCCAAAAAAACCTAATGAATGTGTTCAATTAAAAAAAAATATGGCGTTCAGTGATTAGTATGTGGTGGAGTGAACGTGTGTAAATTCAGTTATTTTGTGCTCCGATTAAGTAATAAATTCACAGTGAGTTAATGGGAGATGTTGATTCTGAGTCTGAAGGCTGATACAGTTGTTGTCTTATATCGTTGGGGAGAATAATAGTAAAATCAGTTTTAACACCGAATAATTGTTTATATTCAGTTGATATTGCATCTTTTTGTCCGTATCAACGAGCGGCATACGTCTTCCAGGTGACTTGATGCAACATATTTACCGCGTGATTCATTGTCAGGACGAAACAATAATAAATAGACCTTTTTTCATTTTGCACCGTATTCCTTGATTCCATTTTTTTTCGTGGCCTGCCTATTTCTGTCCGAAGTCTTCCTTAGGGGCCCAAGGAAGTGAAGTGTGTCTTTTCCACAATCCCAATTTTTGTTTGATTGCACTGTTGCCGCTTGGCTGTCTGTTCAGACGATATAAATAAGGTTGCTTGCTTAATCGAATACTATGGATGATGAAATAGTCCAAAATATCCTTGAAAAAATAGAGAATAGTAAGACTGAGATAAAGAATAGTATACTTGCCTCGGAAACAAATATATTGCTAGAGTTCGAGCAACTGAGATTCAAAATCCGACAGCTTGAGCATGAGAACATGTTCCTGAAGGAAAAAATAGATCGAATCGAGAGAAAGTCCAAAGAAAATAATGTTGTTGTTTTCGGATGGAAAGAATCGAATGAGGATATAACATTGGATTTCGTTTGTAGTGAGCTTAAGAACCTCGTGGATGTAGAAGTCGATTATAAGGACATAAATAACTTTTACTGTCTGGGAAAGAAGCCAAACCGTCCAGTGAAGATCGAATTTGTATCGTATATCAAGAAAATTGAAATTATTAAAAATTGTAAGAAATTGAGAGGAAGTGGTATTGCGATATCGAATGATTTGACGGAACAACAGCGAAGCGAGTATAGGACACTGAAGCAGTATTTGCTCGAGGAGAGGAGTAAAGGCCAAGATTGCTATATAAGGGGCAATAGACTTATTTTGAACAATAGAGAATATACTCTTCAGGATATAGAGGAAGCCCGGAAACAACCCACCAAGTCCAATAGTAACCCGGCGACACCAACTCCATCTCTCATTTTACATCCGAGAGACATTGAAGTCCGTACTCAATCTGATAACCTGGAGGAACTTCCAGTAGAGAATCAGTCAGGCAGTACACCGGTAGTCGATAAAACTCCATCCCTCATTCTGCAGCCGAGAGACATTGATATCCCAACTCGTCAATCTGAGAACCTTAAGGAGGTTCCAAAGAATAGTCAGCAAAGAAATACACCGGTAATCGATAAAACCTCTAAAAGATCTGTTAAAACAGAAAAGAATACCAGATTGCGTGCTAACTTGCCGAGAAGGGACCAGAAATAGTTGCTAGGTCCTACTTATATTGTTGTTTGTTATTTGGTAATTGCGGGGATATATATATATATAAATTTTTTGTTTTGTTTTTTTTTATGCCTTGGTGTCTTGTTTTAGCCCAGTGTAGTTGAATTTAATATGGATCGGTTTATAAGAGAGTATGAAAATGAACCGATCCTAGCAAGAATTGTTTCTGATTTCGATAATTTTGGCTCACATAGACTGGCACCACTCAATATGGTGCATCTTAATATAAGAAGTATTATGAAGAATATGGATGATATGCTTTTGTTTTTGAATAAGCTTACGCTGGAATTTCAGATCATAGTTCTTTCTGAAACCTATCTCATATATGACTTGGATGTGCTCAAGATTGATGGTTATACTGTTCTGTATAATGAGGGTGTATTGAACAAGAATGATGGAGTCATAGTTTACATAAAAAATAATATCAACTTTTCTCATAAAATAAAAAACCTAGGAGACATAAGAGTTCTCGAAGTCACAGCGGAGATTGAATCTAAAATTATTACTTTAACAGCTATATACAGGTCCCCATGTACATGTCCCAAAAGGTTCAACTTGGATTTACAGCAATATATTCAATCGGTTGGAAATAATGATATGCATATAATAACCGGAGACATCAACATTGATTTACTATCAGATGCGGATTTCTCTGAAGAGTATAAGAACATATTGAACGCTTCTGGTTATGAATCATACATAAACGAATGTACTCGACCACAGAGTCAAACTTGTATTGATCACATCTTCATGAAGAGCAAGGTGAATAAGGAAATTCAATCATACATTTTTCATTATAATATCACGGACCACTATCCCGTAGCGTTAACTGTCGATTTGGGTCGCAGAGCTGCTTACACATTGAGGTCGGATAATAGATTAAGAAAATACATAGATTACACAGCACTTAAGGCCGCCCTACAGGATGAAAGATGGGAGAAATTATATAGTTCCTGCAGTATAGACGAGATTACAGATGAATTAATTGGAAAAATTAATACTTACATTGAAAAGAATACAAAAACTATTAAATTGAAAAAACAAAATATAAACAGAAAAAAGTGGATAACTCCGGCGCTTTTAATATCGATAAATAAAAAACAGATACTTTACAAGGCAATGCAGGGCCATCCAAACGATTCAGAGTTGAAGACAGAATACCTTGACTACAAGAATAAATTGACCAAGTTAATAAAGATCGCGAAAAAAACATACGCCCAAAAACTAATAAGAGAAAACGTTAATCAGTCCAAAGCACTGTGGGAGAGTGTAAATACCATCTGTAATCAGTCCAAACCGAATACCAAAATTGCGGAAATCATGTCAGTGGATGGTGCCATTCTAAAATGTAAAAAAAAGATTTCTGAAAGTTTTAATACCTTTTATAGTAATTTGGGTCAAACATACGCTGAAAAAATCAAGATTCCCAACGATTATAGAGAACATCATAAAAGCGTGAAAAACTCCATGTGCCTATTTCCAACGAACAGCAAGGAGGTTCAAGAGACAATAATGATACTCGCAGATAAGAAAACACCCGGACATGACAATATTAAAGCAGAAACTCTGAAGAAGGTATCCAATGAAATAAAGACTCCCCTCACTCACTTGATAAACCGCTGCTTTGGTGAGGGATACTTCCCCAGAAGCCTGAAAGTTGGAATCATAAAACCTCAATACAAGAATGGAAATAAATTAGAAATGGAAAACTATAGGCCCATTTCGTTGATCTCCAATATCTCTAAGATTCTGAAAAGCAGGATAATTAAATTCTGCGAAAAGTATCAGATTATTTCACCTCATCAATATGGCTTCAGAGAAAATAAATCAACTGAAGACGCAATACATCAATTGACATCTTATATCTATAACGCCCTTGATAATAGTAGACCATCCTTATGCGTCTTCATTGATCTTTCTAAGGCCTTCGATACTGTTTCTCATAACAAACTTCTTACCAAGTTAAGCAACTATGGATTACGGGGAAGGATCTACGACCTACTCAAGAGTTACCTAACTGATCGAAGACAAAAGGTGAACATCGATGGCGAGGTGAGCGAACCCTTACATGTGACCTACGGCGTGCCGCAGGGTACTGTCCTTGGACCACTTTTGTTCACACTATACATCAACAGCCTATTGGATGTCAGAGTCAAGGGCAGAATCCTTAGTTTTGCGGACGACACTGCACTTTTTTGTGAATCAGATTCGTGGGAGTCATTGAAATCGGAGGCTGAGGATGACTTCAGAAAATTAGAGGAATGGTTCAGGTATAATACGTTAACTTTGAACCTGGAAAAGACGAAATATTTGCCCTTTACTTCCTACTGTCGTGGACTACCGTGCATGGGTCCTCTGCGGATCGCATCAGATTCACTTATCCCAGAGGCAGAGTCGGTCAACTATCTGGGAATAACGATTGATCGACATCTTAGATGGAACCTACACATACAAAAACTGGTGAAAAAACTCAGGGGTGTTTTGTACAAATTGAGGTTTGTGAAAGATTACCTGGACATAAGACATCTCAGAATGCTGTACTTCGCGTTGGTACAATCACAGTTGACGTATGGAATTGTGGGCTGGGGCGGTGTGAGTGATGCTCATCTGGAAAACTTGGGTGTGATTCAAAGATGGATTCTCCGGATCTTGTACAGTAGGCCGCTTACATTCCCAAATGAGAGAATATACGAAGAGGCCGAAATGATGGATGTGAGACAGCTGTTCTGTATGAATATGCTAGTTAATATTAAAAAAGCGAAAATAACTGCCAAGCCCATCATTCATTGCTACAACACACGTAATAGGGCGAATACCCTGAGTGTGCCTCGCTGTACCAAAACTATAGGACAGCGTCATTGTGACTTCCTTGCACCAAAACTATTCAGCGAGCTTCCTCTTGATATAAGGCATGTCAACAACATTAATTTGTTCAAGAAAAAAATAAAAAAATGGCTTTTCTCTAACGGAAGAAAACGTCTACATGATTTTGTTAATCAGAGGTTATAATCATGGGTGGGAGAAGGAACTGAAAGCGTTTCATTTTGATGCACATTGTATTGGTGTTGTTTATTTTTTGTATTTGTTCACTCATCATGTATAGGTTACTTAAATAGGATCCTGCCATCACGTACAAGCGATAGCTCCATATGGAGTTAAAGTTTCTGTGATGGATATCGTTTATTTATTCACTTTCTGTACTTAATTTAACCTGATGCGAATTAATGTTATTCTCGTTGTAAATTGCCTACTTTGTGAATAAATATTATTATTATTAAAAAAAAAAAAAAAAAATATTCATTCATATTCTTCAATTTTTAATCCCACCAAGTTCATACTGCAGATGGACTTTGTCAATTACGAAAAAGACCGAGAACTCTATATTCCCGATTCTAGGGTCTTGAGTCACCAAGATATAACCACTAACTATTTCTGCTACTTGATTGGCACTAACACAGTTCACCATATATTCTTCCCCCACGTCAGAACCCGATAGTTTCGTACCAATAGAAATACGGACTGTACAATATACATACACCTATACGAGGCAGAAAATCAGCAAATACATCTCTTCAAGTCAGACCAACCGTAAGTATCATTCTTTCAGTGTTTACCTCGTGGTATTTGTTTGTATTTAATACGTGCATCTTTTTCTTTGATTCTCGTGGTGATAAGAATTGGTACAGCAGTCCATTCTTCTTTCCAAGAGAGCTCTTGTATAATTCACAATATAGATATATTGTGATATATTATGAAATATAAAACTGTGAAAATTAAATCAAATAATACACTCACCAAAGTAATTCAGCACACAAGAAGAACATGTAACTAACCTGTAACAAGAAAATATCATATAAACAAATTCTTTTTACTCTGAAAACTGGATGAACTGATTAACTGATGTTTGATACAATTCTACACACATCGTCAAAAGTCCTCCCTCCCCTAGGTTTCTCAAGAAATAAACAATCTATGTTTTAGAAATGGGATGAATATTTTTCTCAGCAATATATTTGATAGGAAATTTTTATTCGTTAATCTTTGCTTCATGCAGGATGCGGCAAAATAGGAAAAATGAGAAAAAATCTAAATTTATTGATTATTTATTTTTGATTAATTATAGTTATTCCACAACTAAATCCGGATCAATACTCAAATACGCCTAGGCATCCCACGAATCAATTCATTGATGAAATTTACAGGTGTATCGTTGCTTTCTTCCTGGAGAGCTGAACTCAATTCCTGAAAAGTTGAAGGTGGGTTTTGGCGACTGGATATGGATATCCCTAACTGATCCCATACGTGCTCAATTGGATTCATATCCGGTGACTTTGCTGGCCAGTTCATTCTCTTGAAGAATGTTTTGAACCCTTCGTGAGCGGTGTGGTTGGGCCTTATCATCCTGATTAATGAAATTATCCCCAAATTCGTTGCGCAGAGGAACAATGACTGGTTCAATGAAATTTTTGTACGTAGATGTCACCAGTTATAGTTCGTTCAACAATAAGAGGGTTACGGCGAACGAACATCAAACCCCCAGCACAATATCGATCCGCCTTGAAAGGACACAACTTCCCGGGCGAAATTGAGTCGCTCTAGTCTGCCTCGACCTCTCCATACCCTTTCTCGTCGACTATCACTTTGTAAACCGAATAGTGACGAAAAAAGTACGTTGCGCCATTGTGGTGAAAGCCAGTTGCCGACGGGTAGCTTTATGTCCACGTGATAGCCGATGTCCTTTTAAAGGTCTTCTTGCCCTTGAGGAATGCAACCGTCTCATCAAGATACTCAAAAAATGACTTCGAAGGGCTGTTACATACAGGGTTATCATAATAATCCGTGCATTAGACGTTTCTCGGCTTCTATGAGGAAAAGATTTCTGAAATTCTGCACACGGCCGTTTTCCAAAGGGGGAAATCATTCTAAAATATTTTCATCGAATTCGCACTTCCGGTTGTACCGGAAGTGACCATCAGCTTTGGTATTTCAAATGGAACTATGTACCTATTTTTCTAACCAGAAATGGATTCCTTCTTGAATTTTACACATTTTTTATCTGAAACATTTTTACGTTGTTGTCATGGTTACGAAGATATAAGGACTTCTATGAGAAAATGGCCAGT
This sequence comes from Adalia decempunctata, assembly GCA_951802165.1. Lineage (NCBI taxonomy): Eukaryota > Metazoa > Arthropoda > Insecta > Coleoptera > Coccinellidae > Adalia > Adalia decempunctata. The sequence continues at coordinate 20,426,598 of OX637696.1, read as the reverse complement.
TTCAGAGGTCCGCGAAACGTATCATAGCATCCATGCTATCCATAATAAAGAAACAAATGAAGGATCTTACGAAAATTCAATAATTTTGCCTCCTATTGTATGGCTACCGAATAATGTTGTTCTATTGGAACTGTCACAATAAATTCATATTTCTGAGAAATTTCAAACTGCAATAACTTCATTTTTTCAAATGGCATGCCCATATTTTTGAACAGAAAATTTAATTTCAAACATTTTTTCAAGGGTTCTTTATGTCCATTTTCAATTGTTTTCTGTACAAAAAATATGGGCATGCCATTTGAAAAAATGAAGTTATTGCAGTTTGCAATTTCTCAGAAATATGAATTTATTGTGACAGTTCCAATAGGACAACATGATTCGAAAGCCATGTAAAGGCGAGTTCATACAGCAACTAAAATAAAATAAGAACTAAAATAAAATAAAATAAGAATGTTCACTTGATGCATTTCAATGACAGCGTTTATACAGGAAATAAGCTAAAATAAGGAATAAGAATAAGAATGAGAGATGGTCAACTTTTATCTTTTTCGCTTATTTTATTTGGAAAATGATAGTGCGCATGACCCAAATCCACTCCCCAAACTTTTCCGTATTGACACTTTTGACAAGTCCTAAGCCGAATTTTCGCGTGACAATATTTTAAAACTATTTCGTCCGTTTTGAAATATTCGTGTTTTCGCGTCGAACTGATGACGTCACGCACCAAATAATTTGAAGCGGTTTGAAAGCAGGTAGCGGAATAGTTCGAACTGCAGTTTGAAGTTTGTAATCAGCTGATTGAGGAATATAGGTTATGTTTGTTGGATTTATTTTGTTTTCACCGTTTTTATTTTGAATAAATAATAATAATAACTGTTCTTCATTGCATTTAATATTGTTTGAATATGACAGCTTTGTTTTTAGAACGCATTGTGACCTGTGACTGTGAAGTAATAAATCACTTCGAGTAGAGCACACCTTCATTTTAGCATTTTAGCGATGCATGAACTGGTGACGTTTACTTCGAAATGTTTTTGAAATAGTTTTAAACCGTGATTCACGCGAAAAAATGGCTTAAATGAAATGACAACTAATCATTGTCAAAAAATCTGCGATTTGATTGGTTCATTCTTATTTCTTATTTTATTCTAGTGATCTCTATAAACCTATGTTTTCTGCTCTTATTTCTTATTTTATTTTATTTTAGTTCTTATTTTATTTTAGTTGCTGTATAAACTCGCCTTAATACGAAGCAAAATTATTTAATTTTCGTACGATCCTTCATTTGTTTCTTCATTATGGATAGCATGCATGCTATGATACGTTTCGCGGACCTCTGAAACTGGCCATTTTCTCATAGAAGTCCTTATATCCAAGTAACCATCACAGCAACTTAAAAATGTTTCAGATAAAAAATGTGTAAAATTCAAAAAGGAATCCATTTCTGGTTAGAAAAATAGGTAGTTCCATTTGAAATACCAAAGCTGATGTTCACTTCCGGTACAACCGGAAGTGCGATTTCGATGAAAATATTTTAGCATGATTTCCCCCTTTGAAAAACGGCCGTGTGCCAAATTTCAGAAATCCTTTCCTCTAAGAAGCCGAGAAACGTCTGATGCACGGATTATTATGTTAACCCTGTATACCGTTCGATTCCTTCGAGTAAAATTTACGATATAATGGTCTTCCCTTGCAGATGTTACTCTGGGTCGACCAGGCACCGGTCTCTGGGCAACGCTGTCGGATTTCATGAAAAAGACCATGATGCACCTTGCTGAAGCCCGTGGAATATTCAAACTTTGCGCAATCTGGTGATTCGACAAAGCTTCTCGGTGAAGGCTACTATTCTTGCCCGGTCAAACTGAGAGAGTGGATATCCCGGCATTTTCCACGGAAAATTATTAATATTACAACTCTCGTTATTCACTGAAAACTGATGAACTTCGAATACACCTGTATTTTCCCGAACAAAAAACATTTTTGGCTGGCTTATTTTCTTCATTTAAATGATAAGATGGTGAAGATTCCAGACACAAAAAATTGTCATGCTACATTCAACAAGTTGACTTGAATAGTATCTGTCACCTATGTTTTGATTGCACCGATTAATATTCTACTGATTCATTGGTGGCAATCTGCTTTGTAATAGCTATATTCAGTGATATTCAGCTTTGAAGCCGAGGGGTTTTGCTTTGGAGACCAATCGGCTCCACATGGACCAATGAAAGTACCATTCCTTGAGTTCAATCAAGTTTTTTTATCTGCATTCACCTCATTATTTCCCATCCAAAATTCACCAAATCCAAGAATGGCCAATACACGAAATTCATAACATACCACTGGCATGACAAAGAAATCTTTGAATAACAAACTGATGATTGGTTTGAGTTTTGGAACCAAATTTTCGAAAATCCAAAAAATTGTCAAGTTAGGACCTGCCGAAATCATGGGCGCACAGCTTGGGGGAATATTTCAGGGAATCTTGGCGACACAGTCCCGATTTGCGTGTCCCATTTAAGCCGGTTTCGATTACGGTTAGAAAGTTGGCCCATAATTCAGGAACAGCGACAAGATAGCGTTGTCTTCAACTGCGAATTTTTTTCTTTCAACGTCCCCCGCGATAAAGAGAGGGTTGGGACTGGCAAGAAATGAAATCATGAGAGAATAACGGGAGTTTTGAAGCAACAAAGTTATTTTTGCGCCTCCAAAAGTTACAAGAGGGTTAGGTAACTGTTTGATACCGTTTTAGAGAGATAAATCCGAGTTATAAGTTGTCATAGTTCCAGGATGAAAATGGCTCAGATGACGCATATTTTTTCGGGAAACTTGTACAGGAGGTTCTGAAAGTTACTTTGTTCAATTACGGTATGATTCCTATACTCCATTCATACTTTTCTAATGTATCACGGTTGGCTATGACATTCTGACACATTTCATCGTGTATTTTTTGAAAATGTTTGGTTATGGTCATTTTTCTGTCCGATAAATATGCAAAGAGTTCTCAGTTTTTACGTATTTATCAAAATGTTTATTTACTTTGGGAAAATAATGAATTTGAGGAAATATTATGTGAATTCAATGATTCCAAAGACCTGGCGAATGTTGAAGAAACTTTTTTCTCTGTTAATACTGGAAATATACTGCTCCACAAGAGTTAGGGATATCGTATTCAATCGTTTTTAAAAGTATGTAATCTTCGAGAAAATCTCTGTAAAATCATTCAAAACTCAATAACAACTTGAATCGATCCAATAAAAATCAGTATGAGACATTTCGTCGATCTGGTCGCCTTTTTTCTGAAGTTTGGTTCTTTGCATATGCTTCATGAATGTTCTTATTTTGAAATGAAGTCAGTTTATCAACAGCTTCGATTTGATCGAGTTTTCTGAAAATGCCAAGACGTAAATTAACAAACGCTGAGGCTAATAGGGATATCGGAATGCTACAGGGTGGCCTAACTCAGGTTGTTATACCGGAAAGGCTCCAAGTCAGCCAAGTGTGATATCTAGACATTGGAATAGATTCAGGGGGATAGGTTCCGTGTTGGAAAGACCAAGGCTTGGTGGGCGATGAAAAACAACACCTGCTCAGGATCGTTTCATCGCCGTTTCGGCGAGAAGAAACCCTACTTCTACGTGTAGAATGCTGCGAAATACTCTTCAAAATGCAGATGGGTCCAAGTTTCCATCGACACCATCAGACGACGTTTGAGAGAGGTGAATCTAGGTTCTAGACGTGCATTGAGAGGAGATCCATTAACACGTGAATATAAGCGTCAAAGACTGGAATGGGCAAGGCAACATATCAATTGGAACGATCAATGGTGTAGTCCTTTTCACTGATGAATCCAGATATGGACGATTTTCAGATTCTCAAAGAATAAGGGTATGGACCATCCCACGCATACCCCGTAATCGTCGCTGTGTCTTAGAAGTCCATCCATTCCGAGGGGGTAGTGTTATAGTATGGGCCGGGATATGTTTCATTGGGAGCACAGATCTACACATTTGTCCTGAGAATATGACCGCCTTACACTATAGTCAGTATATGTCATTGTCAATGTTGTGCCAAATTTTCACGCTGCTATTGGTGAAAATTTTCAATTTCTAGACGATAACGCTAGACCGCATCGTGCAGCCATAGTTGAGAATGCGCGCGATGAGCTTGGTATTCCACATTTACCAATACCTCCGCACTCACCAGATTTGAATTGCATAGAACATGCATGGGATATGCTCCAAAGTAAATTAGATAATCATCAACCTTCCCCAGAATCCTTAAATGATCTGGGAGAGCTTCTGTCCCGTTTATGGAACCAAATTCCTCAAGAAATGTTCAACAACTTCGTGTGAGTATGCAAAGAAGATGTCAAGTTGTTATTGATGCCCGTGGAGGCCATACATTGCATTGATAGTCTTAAAATGCTTGAATTCTCTGGGAATAAAATTTCGTTATTTTACTCGATTTTTCTTAACCACCCTGTACACGCTGCAGTCCTACAGGCTAAAATTAATTTGCATACATAGTTGAGAAATTCAGTTATGCTATTTTCTTGTACGGAAATCAAGTATCGAGTGTAGAAATTTTACTGAGAAATAAAGGACAGAATAGTCCGTTACTTTGTGATAGTTCATTGGAAAGAAGAATGAAAGTACTCGAATAACCCAACAGTAAAACTTCTAAACGAACAGACGGACCTAAGGAATTCCCCACTTTTCAAAATTCTCAAGATAAGCCTACAGAAGACATTTGAATACCTTTTTGCACAAATTGAAATACTCCAGTATGAAAATGTAGTAGTACTACAAAACCTGTGTCACAATTTAACCTTGAAAGAACTAACTCCATTTACAGAGTTAAAAAAAAGTAAATAGAAATAATCATTGGCAACGTCTCTGAGAATTATTTGACATTTCACGAGTACCAACCTGCGTCAGTTCTGAGAAAAAAATTAATAAACCTAAATCTTATCCAATCGGGATACTTTATAAAAGTGAATGGAGTATGGTGTATCCCTCAGATAATCGAATTCAAGTTGAAGGCTTTCGTGTTTTTATTTGATGTTGATATTTTTTGCCCTTTCTCTTCTCTTGTATTTTCTGTGCCTCTCTTCGGGAATACTTTTTTTAAGATTCGTTCAGCGTGTTTCCTTTACCACAAATTGCGTAATGAATTGTTTTATGTTTAATGTTTAGTGGGAGTTCCTAGATTTTCAGATATTCGACATTTCAGAAGATTGAAATAATTTTCATCTTTCGCCACTCTTTTTGGTAACAAGAATCCAAATGAAAGATTTTTTTAACTGTTTTTTTGGATAGTAACTTTCCTGGATAGATGCGCTATCGAATGTAATCTATGATTTTTGCAGAGCATGAATAGTTTCTTATCAAACAAAGATCCAGCTCAAACTTTATCTTTTGCTTATATTTTTCTTGGTTCAACTTAACGTACTGTGAGTCGCCCTGTGTTAATTTGAACTGTAGATTGACGAGGATTTAGGGAAAAAACATCAATCTTAGAAAAACGTGGCAGCAACAAACTGATTCGGGTCCTCCCATTTAATCGGGGAATATTCAGGACGCGGATTTAATTGCACTAAATTCTTTATCTTCCTTTCAGACTGCTAACAACTTGTAGACGTTTTTTCGGAGGCGAGCTCAAAGGATATTTCAGTTGAAGAGTTCGCCTTTTTCTCCCGAAGACCGGGCTCTATATCTAATCACACTCAAAGAGCCCTTAATTCCCCAAAGCTTAACGAAAATATTTCAGATAAGCAGAGGCGCAGCGAAAAACTGAAAGCAATTAACCGTTTCAATTCCACCTACCTCTAATCCAACGGCTCTGCGTTGAATTCGACCGGTCGGAAGTAAGTATAGTTTAATTAGTTTGGAACACGATGATGGAAACAGAGGAAAGGCTCCGGGAGATCTCACTACGAAACTCAAAACGACTCAAGAAAACGATACGTTTCGAAGGTTCAACCGGAGCTCGGCTTCTACCTACAGGCTGTCGAAAATTCGTAACCGTTTCTTGAAATGAAATAAATTTTGGTGATCACCGGTGATACGCTTTGTGAAACCCCCGTTAAAGTTGTATAAACTTACCAATACTATTTTTCAAGCAGGAGATAAATTAGGCAATATAAAAGTTCTGTCAAATGTCATCTGTCTACTGACAAATGTCATCTGTCAAATGTCATTTGTCAAATGTCATCTCTCAAGTGTCAAGTGTCATCTGTCAAATGTCATCTGTCAAGTGTCATCTGTCAAATGTCATCTGTCAAATGTCATCTGTCAAACGTCATCTTTTCCATGGATATGAGCTGTCACACAAAACAGAAATACAAAAATAATATGTCAATTACTAATTATGGGCAATTTTGAATTCAATTATTTCCGCAAATATAAATCAAAAACAGTTCAAAAATATAGAGAAAAGATGAAAATGGACTCACTCACGATTGATTCTGATCGTCACAATCCGATTTACTTTACATTCCGGTAAAAACTCACTGTTCCACCAACTTGAGATCTTTACCCGCTTTTGATCTGATAATAGCCTTCCATGTTATTATAAGTTCTATGTAAATTACAAAATAATTGTATACATCGCCATCTATTCTACTTTTTGTCAGGCAACCCAAAATACATTCATACATCATAATTAAGAATTGTCAAAACCTATATAAGTACTCTATGATTGCTCGATTGGTCGTAAGAAAATGGAATGCCTCTTTTTCTTTTCTGTGGGATTTTTTTGGGAATATTTTGTTATATATATATGAGTGCCCTTGGCTCAGTGGTAGAGCGTTGGAATTCGGACCCAAAGGTCCGGAGTTCAATCCCGAGCTAGGAAAGAAATTTTCTAGTCTCGGTAGGGGCCACCATTCTCACTGTTGGGTCAAAAATTAACAGTGCTGTGCCTAAGGTGGCGTAAGGACACAGTAACAAAGCCTACACAGAACACAACTGCTTACTCCGAACTCGGCACAAGTTACAAGCTTCGAAGCTTGTAGTTTCAGAGGGGTCTCCTCAGGAGACCTAGGAGTAGTCAGGATAAACAATATATCATATCATATCATAAACCTTGCCCTAACAATAATAAACACAACAAAAAAAGAATTGTCCAATTTATTGCGATCGTTTGAACAATAAAGCATTCTGAAGTAAACCATAGATCCTCTTTTATTTACTTAGAAGTTTGCTGCAAATATGGAAAAATTTGATTTCTAATTGTTTCGATGTTCTTATAATTTTTCACAATTGATAGACAGTGTAATGCTAATAGGACAATTAATTAGGATCTGAAGAAATAACTTGGAATTTTCAGAGTATGATTTCAATATGTTCTCATTTCAGCGCTAATTGTATGCAATCATCATTCATAAATTATTATTTAATGCTTGAGAAGTGCCTAATTGAAGTTTCTGATATTTTGATCATTTAAATCGTACTCTGAAATTTGAGAAATTTCACTGCCATTATGGCTTTATTGGTGATGGAATAGTATATTCTAAAACTATTTGCAGAATGGGCTCCTATTCCAAGACGAACGCATGAGTATTGGAATTGCTGTCTGCAATGAGTATTAGACGATATTTTCTCTATTTCACTCAAATTTTGTGAAATTCAATGAAAAAATTCAAATTATAGGTCCTAGTGACTTTCATATTGTATCTTGGCAGTTGGTGTGAATGTTAGGAAGTACGAAATTTGACATTTCCAAATTGACGTCTGCTGAAATTTAAAAGGATCGGAAGTCATTGCTGACAACCACAAAACGAAAAATGTTACTGAAAACGATGCTGTAATGAATTCATTACAGCACTGTTTTTAGTACTGTAATGAACTCATTACGATACTGAAATAGAGAAAAACATTTTAATTTCGAAACAATTTGAAAATTTAATTTTTCCACTTTTGAAGGAAACACGAAAACAAAACAATAGAAATTTGACCATTTGAGTCATCAGTGAATGATTCATCGCCTAGCCATCGTTGTTATATAATTTTATTTGTATGATTAGTTTGAATTCCAGTTTTCTTCGATAGAATTTCTAGTTGAATCGGTCAGTTTTCGTTCTCGGCTTGGGGCGGGTTGTGACTGAGTTGGTTAACCAGTTGGTCTTGAAACCAATGGTTAACCTGCCGAGTAAGGTTAAGTCGATTCAAGATTTTTGTCATACAACAATCCAAATCAACGTTAACCAATGGATAATACACAATTTTCTGTGGGAGTTTCGGAGAAAATGGCAAAATTGAGACAAAATCCTATTCGTTTCGGAGAATACCACTATGAGAACTTCCTAATTTAATCATAAGACTTATAATACCTACTCGGAATTACCCCATTTACCCAAGACAACTAGACTGCAGGTAAAAATTCCCTAATTTTCCCAAAAATCTACATAATTTTTCCATCAGCGGTGGACCGCGAGGCACAAGCTTCTCAACGCCAAGATTTATTCCGCGGAATATCTTCGCCATAATTGAAATAATTGCCTTATCAGTGGTTCGAATGCGAACTTAACGGAAAAAAAAGGTTCCGGCGAGTAGAACGGCGGATTTCGGAGGCTATTAAATTTAAAGAGGAGGCCATTTGTGTTGGGCCGAATGGTATTTTTCAGAAATTTACCTCCCGGAAGTGCCGTTAAGGGATCTCGCTTAATAAGTAACGATCGGAAAAAAATTTATTCGGAGTTTGTCGGTATAAGTACAACAGCCATGCTGCCCTGGGAATGGCCGCATCAAAGTAAACTGCCCCCTTGGGGCTGAAGAAGGAGCTGAGGCGGGAGTCGTCTTAATGTTTCCGAAGTGGTCATTTGTGATTTTTATTGGGATCTGTCTATTTACATTCGGTTGCTTTACTACTTTCATCTCGGGGACAGTAACACTCAAGATTTGATGAGGAACAGGAAAGGAATGGACCTGAAAGAAGAAATTAGACCAGTCGGCGGAAAGCAAATGAATACAGGGTATTCGTAAATAAGTGTCAACTTCTGATGAAAATAACATTTTTTCTCTTCCTTTTTTCCTCCGTGTCTTCGTTTCCGAGATAAAGGGTGTCAAAAACTTATATTTTTCTCAGTTTTTCGCTAATGTATCAGGAACCTTGTGAATAACAGAAATGAGTTTCTGTACACACATTGTCACTAATAATAGCTCGATATGATTACACGGAGTGAGGCCAAGAAGGGACTACATAATACCTCTCGGCAAACACGCCACGATATTTCAAGCTGAAACACATGCCATTAGGACATGCATACAGAAGAACCTGGAAAGTGGCTACAAAAGAAAACACATCCACATTCTCTCTGACAGCCAGAGCGCCATCAAAGCTCGACACAGATAAAGTCTAGACTCGTCTGGGAATGCCTCCAGGACCTTCTGGGGCTGGCAAAACACAACAAGGTCACTTTGATGTGGGTGCCAGGTCACAAGGGAATAGCGGGCAACGAAAAAGCAGACCAGTTAACAAGACAAGCATCTGAAACGCCATTCAAGGGGCCAGAACCTGTGCTTGGAATCAGCAAAAACCGATGCAGGACCCTGATTGAGGAGTGGATAAAACAAAGACACCGACAACACTGGAAACAGAGCGACAGGCAAAGACACAGCAAAGTCATGGTAGGACACACAAGCCAAACCTTGACGGCTGACTTTTTGAATCTAAACAGAACAAAGGCACGTATAATTGTAGGCCTGCTGACGGGACACTGCGGCCTCAGAAAACATCTGAACACCATAGGAATACTTGGAGAACCCGTGGATTGCAGACTCTGCGGTGAAGAGGAAGAAACCGCCTCTCACATAATTTTTGAATGCGACGCCCTGGGAAGAAGTCGCCACAGAATCTTCGGAGAAATCAATCCGGAAACGGGAATGCACTTTACTCGGTTATGTTAGATGTACCAGTGGCGGAGATATTGAATTTGCACAAAGGTTTAACCCCTAACTTTCACACCACTAGACAAATTTGCATTCTCGCAGCAAATTCTGATGCTCCAATGTGTTTTACATAAAAAAGGTAATGCTGGTTTAATACTCGAAAGTCTAAAGTGAACCAATTTTACAGAAAACCGGCATTTTATGATCAAGAAGAATTTGCTAACGCATTGTTAATTTCTTGTAATTGAGAGAATGAGTAGTGATAATAAACAAGTTTGTTAATTCCAACAAAATTTGACAACTACGTGTATGTATTGATATCTAGTTAGCCTAGACCAGTTCCATGCATAAACAAAATATTGCGATACCATATCAACGCACAAGAACTTATTAGAAGTGTCAGTGTAGAGTCCGACGCAAAAAAGTAAACCAGAGTTACGCAATACATAAAAAAAAGATGTTCGCCGAAATTGTAAAAATCGAAAAATTGGAGTATCGAGCCATCATCAAGTACATGTATCTGAAAGGGTTAAGAGGTAAGCAGATTTACGAAGATATGCTTAATACCCTTGGTGATCAATGTCCTTCGTATGCGACCGTGAAAAATTGGACTGCAAGCTTCAAAAGAGGTAAATTTTCGATTGATGATGATGACCGATCGGGAAGGCCAGTTTCTGTGTCAGTCCCCGAAAATATCGATGCAATTCATGACATGATTTAATCAGATCGTCGAATTGGGATAAAACGGATATCTGAAGCACTGAAGATTTCATACGAACGCGTTCATCATATGGTTGAAGTGAATTTGGACATGAGAAAAATTTCTGCAAAATGGATCCCCAAATGTTTGAATGTTGACCAAAAGCGTGCAAGGGTAGAAGCATCGCGTTCGATCTGTGCTCGATTTGACAACGATGTAGACTTCTTAAACCGAATTGTTACTATGGATGAGACTTGGGTACATTTCTACGATCCAGAAACAAAGCAACAATGGATGGAATGGCGACACTCTGGTTCTCCAAGACCTAAGAAGTTTCGGGTCCAAAAATTTGCTGGAAAAGTTCTTGCTTCAGTTTTTTGGAATTGCCATGGAGTAATTATGATTGATTTTTTGGATAAGGGTAGAACAATAACTGGAGATTACTAGTTGACATTACTGACCACTCTACGGAAAAAAATTAAAGAGAAAAGACGCGAACAGCTATCCAAAGGTATTTTGTTTCTACAGGACAACGCCCCAGTACACAAATCTCATGTTGCCATGCAAAAAATTCATGATTTAGGGTTAGAATTACTAGAACGCCCCCCTTTTTCACCAGATTTGGCTCCGTCCGACTATCATATCTTTCCTCAACTGAAAAAAAGTTTAAAAGGTCTTAAATTTTCTTCCAACGAGAAGGTATAAAAAGCTGTGGAGGACTGGTTTGCAGAGCAAGAAGAAACATTTTTTTTGAAAGGTCTAGAGACGTTGCAGGTTCGCTGTAATGAATGTATTCAATTAAGAGGAGAATATGTTGAGTAAAAAAATATTTTGACATTGAAATTTTGTTTGGTTCTATAGTAGACTAAGAATTTTTCAATATATCCTCGTAGGTTGTTAAGCTAAAATTGCAAAGTTATTCTTCATGATTTTTAGCGACCATAGTTAACAAGATTACATGAATATTTTTCAATTATAAAAAATTTACAATGCGTTAGCAATGTTTTTAAGAGATCCACTGAAATGAATCCTTGGGAGGAGCCTGCATCAAAAAATTTTTCGAATGGAAGTTTCTTAGTTTTCAGGAGGAAATCGAATGCCGACACTCAATCTAACCTTGGAGTTCGATTTCAAGGTCATTGCAAGGTCAAGTAGATTTTTTGAACGGGGAATATGCAATTTTCGTTGCACAATACTTATCTTCGTGAAAAACTGAACATATTCCTTCTTTTTTTGTATCTACCATAATATGAATCGTTGTCGAAATATGAAGTGTAAATGCTCAGAATGGCGAATGCGCTAAGATTTTATTGTCACGGTGTCAACTCATGTGTGAGAATGGAAAAAAAAATCAGAACACAAACCAGTTTTCTCTTTTTTGAATATGTTCATAGGCAATACAAAACCAAATGATTCTATGAGGAATAACTTTACCATGACTATCTAGAGGAGCATCAACACTTCATAACTCCAGAGAAATTCTTTTTGAGGAAACACAAAAGAGACAGAATGTTTGAGTTTCTCAAGAAGATTTATATTCTACTCGACCTTGAAATGACCGCGAAATCAAACTCTAAGGTCAGATTAAACGCCTGAATTCGATGTCCCCCGAAAAACTAAGAAAATTTCATGTGAAACAGTTTTTAATACAGGCTCTCCCGAGGGAGATATTTCAGTAGATCTTTTGGAATGTGTCACCCTGTATGACAGCAACCTATTTGCATTACCATAATTCAAATTCATTAAGAGATCCAAGGTTCTCTTAATTGGATCTAGGCTTCTCATGAACTTCATATACAGGGTATTCCTAAATTGGAGGTATGAACCAAAGAAGGTGATAACTTGGATAATATCAACAACAAACAATCGAGCTAACACACTTAATCGATTATCTTCTTTCAAGTTTGAAAAAATTCTTGTGTACAATTCTTCTGTGCACAATTTTTCTCTCTTTGTGCACATTTTTCATCTTCGTGGATTCTCGGAGAATCGTATAAATTTCCTAATTTTTTTTTTGCTGGATGAAACTGCAAAACTTTCGAAAGCAATCTCTGCCTTCTCGGGACGAATTCCTCACTTTCCTCTCTACAGATTCGCTCGACCATCTCAGAAAATCATCCCAACTGCGCAAAACTATTAGCATACAATAATAGCTGGAGTAATTGGTGAGAACGGCGCCGAAACAATTCTCTAATTACTCATTTAAAAGTTACCGAACGACCATACCCCCAATGGATTTTCGAAATTATTTAACTGGCAGTACGAGCCCTACTTCGGGGCCATTATCAAATCGAATTATCTCGTCTTGCATGAAACGGTTCGTCCGCGCTTTTCCAAAACTTTAACGAAATAACCCTTCACGAGTTGTTGCTTTATTATTCGATCCGTTTCCACCCTTGCCCGTGTAATTACCATCGCAGTTTTGGGTTATTAGTATTAGTAGCTGGCAACGAAATCCATAAAGATACTGAAGGGTTTTCCAATAAGAGGTGTTATTTTCAATAGCCCGCTATTTCGGTAGATGTAACTCTTGGAGCTGTCATTTTTTGACATTTGACAAGTAGAAACTACGCCATTAATAAAAATGGAACGATACATGCTTCAACAACGCATTGAAATTTTAAAATTGACTACTTAGATTGTGAAAATTTGGCAGAGACGGTTCGTTAAACTCGAACATTTTTGGATCGTCGCGAAACACCCTGTCAATACAGGAATTGGTGGAAAAATTTGAGCTGTTGGGACAAGTTAGTGATGTGAGGAATAAAACCCGTGCACGTCTCTCAAGAACAGCCAAGAAAATTGCTGCTGTAGACGAAAGTGTAGAAGATAACCCAGGTTTGTCCATTACTCGTCGTTCTGTCGAATTTCTACTCCTCGGTATTAGTTTATTTTGAAGAGGCAAAATAAGTGATTCAAGAGCAAATCCTGACTTTATTTCAAAATAAGAACATTCATGAAGTATATGCAAAGAACCAAACATCAGAAAAAAGGCGACCATATTGACGAAATGTCTCATACTGATTTTTATTGGATCGATTCAAGTTGATATTGAGTTTTAAATGATTTTACAGAGATTTTCTCGAAGATTGCATTCTTTTAAAAACGATTGAATACGATATCCCTAACTCTTGTGGAGCAGTATATTTCTCGATTGAAAATACCCAAGTCGCTAAATGAACATATTATGTGCGAATTGATTCATAGTTTGGCACAGGTTGGCACTTGTGAATGACATTAAGTCAATTAATAAATGTCGGAGACGTTGCCGGCGTTTATTTTTCATTATTAATTATCAAGCCTGGAAACTAAGAATGCCGAAGGTAGTTTCGAAAAAGTAGGGGTTAAGTATCAGGAAGTGCTATTTAGAAGAATTGAAATCTGCGCATTCTAAAAGTAACCCTGATAATTTGGTATCGACAGTTCATGACCAGCTTTCCAACATTTTCGATGTAGAAGTGAGTGAAAACCAAGGTTGTATATTTTATGTGAATAGATATTCATTTTTTAGCTGCACATAAACACAATTAGGAGGATTTCAAGTGAAAGAGACGACAAAGAATTTCCTACTATTGGGGCACCCAAAAAGACACTGACTGAAGACTCTATTTTGAAGAAAGATCTGCTTTTTCTCAAAAAGAAACATATACATGTAACGATGTTAGAAATTATTGTTTTGTGATGGAAAATTGTTGAAGTTTTTTTTTTATAATGTATCAAAACCAATTTCTTTATTGTGTTACCTTTTTCTCAAGTTTTGTATCCAATCATTATATGCCAGTTGATATGATAATTAAATTTAAGACTGAAGCTAAGGTGCATCCCAGTTTAGAAATATGTTCTTCTTGATTCGGTTTACCTATCATTCACATAGATTCCCACGAACTTTGTAAATGGAGTAAGTTCTTTTAAGGTTTAACAGTGACACAGGTTTCGTAGTACCACTACATTTTCATACTGGAGTATTTAAAGGGGTGCAAAAAGGTATTTCAATTTCTTCTGTATGCTTATTTTTTGGAAAGTGGGGAATTCGTTTATGTTCGTTTATGAGTTTTTCTGTAGGGTTATGCGAATACTTTTATTATTTTTTCAAATGAACTATCACAAAGTAACGGACTATTTTGTCCATTATTTTTCAGTAAAATTTCAACACTCGGTTCTTGATTTCCGTACAAGAAAATAGCATAACTGAATCTCCCAACCATGTTTATATAGGTGAAATATTTCCAGTACTTAGGCGAAAAACGTGTCTTCAACATTCGCCAGGTCTTTGGAATTATTGAATTCACATAATATTTTCTCGAATTCATTATTTTCCCAAAGTAAATAAACATTTTGGGAAAAACGTAATTACTACGACATAAATGAAGAAACAGCAACGTTGCTTGTTCAACTGACAGAAGAATGACCATAACCTAACATTTTCAAAATATACACGGTGAAATGTGTCAGAATTCCATGGCCAACCGGTATACTTTATAAAAGTGAATGGAGTATAGGTGTCTAAATACGGTGGTTTGCGCATTCGCCATTTTGCATCATGAATCAAATATCGGTAATAAAGCGGTCAGAAAAACAACAAATACATTCAATCGGTTGCTCGACTTGGCAAATACGAATCTACCTACAAGATGGACCTATTTCAAAGCACCCGTTCGACTTAAACGAATCCTTTATCATTTCGTAAGGATGTCTGTATTTTTTGAGACGGGAATGGTTTCACCCTGATGACGACTCCGTGGTCAAGTTAATTCTTAGAAATCGTTGTCATCTGTAGCCGAGCCACATTGGTCGATTTTTATGCAGATGAGTCTTTGTCTTGCACATTTTTTCAACTGCAAATTCCTCTCATCAAACTAATCACTTTTTCCTTAAGCCATTTTTGAAAATACAACTTCGTTTGAAAGATACAGGGTGTCAAAAGGGTACCAAGAAAACACACCTGAACTAAATTTTGATCACGTGCTCACCCTAATTATGCAGCTTTTATGGAAAATCGTTAAAAGTTACAGTACAGTCGACTCATAATTCCACGAAGAAAAAGTATAAGACTAAAAATTGAAAAGTACTAAGAGAGTATTTAACCTTCTTGGAGTTCAGATACTGGCGTTCATTGGAGCTCTAGAGCTGGAGGGCGAGCTGTAGAAAGCACAGCTCTGATAGGGACACAATTGACAATTGAGGTCGATGTTTTCTCCCAGCAGGAATAAAAAAAGATGATATTATCAGATTTCGAATGTATTGGCTCCATTCTAAAATCAGTTGTTCTCGATCAATTCTAGTGATCAATAGTTTTTCTTTCGTTTGATTATCTACACTCGATCGCTATGCAACGCGAAACACGCAATTTGACCCAAGAGGAATGTGCCCAAGCGGTAGTTTCGCGACAAGAAGGGTGGACATACACAAGAATTGCAGAAAGGTTTGGAGTTTCCCATACAAGTGTGTCCAGAATGTTGCAGGGATTCCGGGAGACAGGTATGAATGTCCGAAGACCAAGGTAGACCACGGGTAACAACTGCCATTCAAGAACGTTACTTGAGAGTTTCTTCGTTGAGAAAACGGTTTGCAACCGCTCGCCTCCTTCAAAATCAGCACTCAGACAATAAGAAATCGTCTCAGAGAATATGATTTAAGGCCTCGTGTCGCTGCAAGAGGCCCAGCTCTTACCCCAGCCCATCGAAGGGCGCGCTTGGATTTTGCGAGAGAGCATATCCATTGGGAAGAGGCCGATTGGGAAAGAGTTCTCTTCACAGATGAGTCTAGATTCTGCCTCTACCATTGTGATCGACGTTCCCTTGTATACAGACATCCACATGAAAGATATGCTCAGTGCAATTTCCTGAATACTACTTGTTTCGGGGGAGGATCGATTATGGTATGGCGTGGAATATCTTTGACTGCTCGCACAGACCTAGTGGTCGGTGATAATGGAGCTATGAATGCTGATAAGTATATAAGGAACATTCTTGAAGAGCATGTAGTGCCATTTGCCCCATACATTGGTGAAAATTTCATTTTTATGGACGATAATGCCAGACCCCATCGTGCGCGCATCGTTCAGGAGTACCTTGAAGAGGTTGAAGTCTCTCGAATGGAATGGCCAGCAAGAAGTCCAGATCTCAATCCGATTGAGCAGGTTTGGGACAACCTCAATAGAAGGCTGAGAAGTTCAGAAAATCATCCTTAATGACTTAGGAATCCAACTCGGAGAAATATGGGAAGGATTAGATCAGAACATTTTAAGATCACTCATTTTGAGTATGAACCGTCGTTGCCGAGCTGTAATTAACTCAAGGGGTGGAAATACCAAGTATTAAATCACTTATCAGCATTTCAGTATTTTGAAAATTGTTCATTTCTCCTCTTCTTTCACATAAGATTCGGTGAAATCCTGAATTTTTCTTCCATTTAATGTGTCTTGTTTCGTTCAAAACCTTCCCGAGAGAACATAAAAAATAAGTTATAAAGTCAATGTAGAGTTTTTCATTAAAATTGAGATTTTCAGAATGTGCGTTAATTTTTTTGCGCAGTGTATTTTTGGTGAGCAACTGTTATTTTGAAAAAATGTGAAGAGAAGCTTTGTTGTTATACTAAACTTTTCGGTCTCTCGTAGTTTTCTCGTATCTATGAGGAGAAAAATTGAAAGTTCAACACTCTGCATGTCGAAAACGAAACGTTTGACGCCCCATGTTTATGGGACTTATTTTTCTTAAACTTGCTTAAGGAATCTCTCCTTTTCGTTTGTACGTTCAATTTAAGAAGACCCTGTACATTGTTCACGACCGGAAGTATCTTTTCACTACTTTTATTCCTTCAAATGCCTATATTGAAATTTCTCAATTTGACGATACAGTTTGATATCTGTTCCAGAAAACTATAAGGGCACTCCATATGAATAAGTGTATATCCACGAGGTTCTAAGAATGTCGCTTCCTGTCTTGTACTGTTGCTGGTCTTTCATGTTTTTACTTTCTATATTATGAAAAACTCTAGTTGCCAAAATTGAGAATCAGTAGAAATTAAGTCGGTATCGTGGCAATATACAGGGTGCGGCACGGAGGATGGATGGTTTTAAAAAAATAATAAAAACGTTAATTTTTACTCAAAAATACATTTATTGACGGAATCAGATTCTCAAGGAAATAGCATTTGAGACAGTCAAGTGTGGAAAATCACATCAGGCATGTGGTGGCCGAAATCGGTGATGCAGTGCTGGAGGCGCTCTTGGAAGTTCGCGTAGACTCTCTCCAACATCGCTCTCTCAACTTGGGCAACTTCCACGCGAATAGCCCTTTTCAATTCGTCCAGAGTTCGGGGCTTGGTCTCGTATACTCTAGCCTTGACCATTAACGTCTTCGAAGAAGTAAGGGCCAATGGTGCGAGTTTGCGATACAGCGCACTAAACCGTAACTTTTGGGCTGTGCAGCGGTCTTTCGTGTAAGTGTTGCGGATTTTCATTAGCCCAATAACGGCAATTCTGCCGGTTAACCATGCCGTTGAGGTGAAAGTGGGCTTCGTCACTCATGAACAAAATGAGGTTCTCATTTTGATCGATCAGTGCTTCCATCTCACGTGCGAAGTTCATTCTTTGTGCATAATCTCCGGGGTGTAACTGTTGCACAATGGCCAATTTGTAGGGGTGAAAGCGAAGATCCAACTGGTAAATAAATGCTAGGAACACACGAGTCTAACGGCACCTTCCCCACTTCTCTCGTCCTCAGTGGGGGAAAGTTATGACCATCTGAAAAACGTCCGCCCTCCGTGCCGCACCTTGTATTTATTGTTCAATTGTTACAACTTGCTACAGTTTCGAGGAATAGTTCTCCCCTTCTTCAGGCTAAAAATCAAAGAACATACAGACTTCATCGAGTAACAAGGGAGGAGGCAACCTACCAATATGTACTGAAATTGGCAAAAATAACATCGGTAGTATAACGAGAACAGATTTAACAGTTCAATACTTATGAAAAATCTTTTAATTTGTTCGCGAAGAAGCATGTGGACATGACTCTACTCTAAGCTTAAAAACGGGGGAGAAGTCTTATGTCTTATGGACGAACACAGTAAATCTTACAAACAATAGTCACAGAATAAAAACATATACATCACAGCCTTGTATTCACATTCAGTGAAAAAAATTTTTAATCAATATGTACTGAAAACAAGAAAAATGTCATTGGTAATGTGATGAAACAGATTTAAAACTCGAAACTACAAAAACTTACAGTTCGTGAACAAACAAATGGATGTGATCTTACTCAACCAAAAAAACTGTGTAAAGATCTTGTGACGTAGACGGCAACAAAAATGCCACAAACAACAGTCACAGGATAAAAAAGAGATTGTTGATGAATATAGTGTTGTCTAATGTAGGTTTCTCTTTTTCATCCTGTGACTGTTGTTTGTGGCATTTTTGTTGCCGTCTACGTCACAAGATCTTTACATAGGTTTTTAAGTTAAGTAAGATCACATCCATTTGTTTGTTCACGAACTGTAAGTTTTTGTAGTTTCGAGTTTTAAATCTGTTTCATCACATTACCAATGACATTTTTCTTGTTTTCAGTACATATTGATTAAAATTTTTTTCCACTGAATGTGAATACAAGGCGGTGATGTATATGTTTTTATTCTGCTACTATTGTTTGTAAGATTTACATAAGACTTCTCCCCCGTTTTTAAGGTTAGAGTAGAGTCATGTCCACATGCTTCTTCGCGAACAAATTAAAAGATTTTGAACTGTTAAATCTGTTCTCGTTATACTACCGATGTTATTTTTGTCAATTTCAGTACATATTGGTAGGTTGCCTCCTCCCTTGTTACTCGATGAAGTCTGTATGTTCTTTGTTTTTTAGCCTGAAGAAGAGAACTATTCCTCGAAACTGTAGCAAGTTGTAACAATTGAACAATAAATAATTGCCACGATACCGACTTAATTTCTACTGTTTCTATATTATGTATATTAATTGATCTTGTTGTAATTTTATGGCCCTTATATTAACTTGAGTGTATGTTACGCCCTATGTTCTCAAATTTGTTCTATTTTAGCCTTGAAAAAGACCAGAAATGAAGGTCGAAACATCGACATATCATTTTTATTCCTCCATTCTTCTTAGCCACTACCTTTACTACATATATCTAAAATTTCTGGAATTGGATGTTATCGAGGTAACAAACTTTATCCAATCCGATTCCCAAAATTTAGCCAATCTATCCCAGGGCTATCAGAATCGTCCTGCTCTATAATAGGGACTGGCCTCGCAAATCCACGTCCATAAAACGAGAGCTAAGCGCAGAAGATCCAGTATAATTGTCATTATAAAGGCAGCATTTCTCATTGTATGACATTCGGTTAAACCAACGACCGAACTTTTCCAATATGAAAATGCACAGTAGTCAGCGATTCTTCCCGTCCTGATTTCGGGCTTCATCCGCCAATAAACCTCGTAAATCTCTATTGTTCCGGAACAGAAACCGACTCGAATGAACCATTTAAAGAAGTTTTTCGGCACATTTTGCAGAATTGACAAGTTTATGGGCAGAGTTCCATGGAAAAGGTGCACCGGCACCAACATAAATTCGACTTGAAGAATAGGGCGCAGCTGCTACCTTCGCCTCCATGCGAAAACTTTCGGTGCCCGTACGTTCCAAGGAAAATGTGTACGTGTTTCCGTGGAGGGGACAGGGAAGGGGGGGCAGACCCCCAGATGCACGCCATAAAATAAAAATGAAACCACGCATGTTATATATGTATGGAAGGACCGAAGGTTTGGGAAATGGTAACTGAGTCGTTTAAGGGTGCTTTTCAGCGTCGGAATGCGAGCAGGCCTCACGTCGTGATTTTACAGCGTGTTGGACTTTCCTTCTTCCATAGAATTCCTTTATGGTCCTTCACATCGGATGCCGAATATACTTTTTCGAGCGGGGTTTCCCGGTGTGGAATGGATTCTCTATAAGAATGTCGATTTATATTTCGAATAGCTGCAGCAGAAACTCGTCTATTTTGTTGATGGGAGTAGGCTCGTTAATTCAGTACAAAAAAAAATCATTTTGAATAAAAAATGCATGAAAGGATTATTTGTTTATTGAAGGATATAAACTTAACGCATCATCAAAAACAAAACATCCAATTCATATGCAGGGCGCCCCAAAAGTCGACGTCAAGGCGAAATCGGGTATCAGGCCGAGTCAACTGACCTCAAAAATGAGTTCCAAATAACATCTCTCAAAAACAGGAGAATTAGGGATGTTGTGAGGGTCTGCTACAAGATTTTTAATCGGCATCATGACGCACCACGAATAAAAGAGGTTATGAAACTGAGAATTTCCTCTCGAGATACCAAGGACTGAACGAGAATAAATTCGCTATCACAAAAACGCCTATATCTCTTGAACCAATTGAGAAAAAATCAAAATTTGATCATAGTTAGCTTTGTTATGAACGTCAGAAACATGTGGAACATTTACTTCATAGATATTCCAATAGAAGAGTCCCTTCATGCTGGCCAACTTTTTAAAATACCTAAAAATCACTTCCCATTTTTTCGCAATGATTCAATTCTTACCTGAAAGCTTTAATCCTAATGAATATATCCTAGAAATTTTAGATGTCACGAAAGTCTCTTGTAGGTGTCATAATTTTTCCTTTTTTTATGTTTTCATCAATGCTTCCTTGCTATGAATCTATGAATAATATATCCCCACCAAAATTGTGGACATTTCAAAACCTAAATTATCTAATAAAACATCTCATTTTTGACAATTTAAACAATATTCAAGGCAAAGCCAGCTCAAAATCTTCAGCGAAATTATCATAAAGATCGTAAAATTCAAATTCTCCATAGAAAATTTCTGGTGGGGATATCTTATCCATAGATTCATAGCAAAGAAGCATTGATGAAAACATAAGAAAAGAAAAAATCATGACTCCTAAAGGAGACTTTCGTGACATCTAATATTTTTAGGATCTATTCATTAGGATTTAAGCTTTCAGGTAAGAGTTGAATCATTGCGAAAAAAAGGGAAGTGATTTTTAGGTATTTTTAAACAGTTGGCCAGCATGAAGGGACTCTTCTTCTCTGTCGCAAAATGTCAAGCGAAGTGAAAACACGAGAATTTATAGTGAAACTTTCTCAAAATAATCAAAAGTGGAGCTTCAAAAGAATCGCAAAAGAGGCTCGCGTTCGTCCGGAAACGGTATCAAGAGTTGCGCTTCAACGAAGATCTTACAATTAACCGCAAGGAAGAAACCGGGAGGAAAAAGGGGTTTCATAGCCCAAAAACAGTGAAGAAAGCCATCAGCCTTTCTCAGAAGAATCCTAACCTTTCAGGACGTAAAGTGGCCCAAATAGTGGGTTGTTCGCAGTCAACCGTTCAGAAAATCAAGTCGAGTTGTGAGCTTAGACAAAGTGCAGAAAGTGCCAGACAGGAACGCTGTGAAGAATCAAGAAGCGAAATCAAGAGCAAAGAAATTAAAAAAAGATTTCTTGAAACATTTTTCCTGTTGCGTGATGGACGACGAAACCTATGTCTTGGCTGATTTCTCGCAACTTCCTGGTCAGGAATTTTATACTGCAGATTCTCGTGGAAATGTTGACGAACAATTTCGCGTGAAGAAACAAGCAAAGTTTCCTAAAAAATTCCTGGTTTGGCGAGCAATTTGCACTTGTGGGAAAAGGAGCAAATTTTACGTTGGCCAAGGCTCTGTTGACTCGAAGATAAACAGCGAGGAATGGTTGAAGAAGCGACTCTTACCATTTTTAAGTGAGCACGATGTGTCAACAATCTTTTGGCCAGATTTAGCTTCATGCCACTACAGCCAGGCCACCAAGGAATGGTACGAAGCTAATGAGGTGGTTTCTGCCCCCAAAGAGGCCAATCCACCAAATTGCCCAGAACTCAGGCCAATCGAAAGATATTGGGCGCTGGTAAAAAAAAATTGAAGAAGACTAAGAAATCAACGAAAACATTAGCGGAATTCAAGCAAAAGTGGAAGACAGCATCCCAGAAAGTGACTGAGAACACTATAAGAAGCATGATGGGAAGAATTCCAGAAAAAATCCATGAATTTTGTAAAAAATAGTTTTGGTTTTTTATTGTAAAATCAGTTTTCATTAGAATTAGAAGTTGATTCGAAAATGAGTTTGGTTTTTGAAATCGGTCCAGTGGTTCAAAAGATATAAGCGTTTTTGTGATAGCGAATTTATTCTCGTTCAGTCCTTAGACTCAAGCAGTTCTTTGAGATACCTCCTGCAACCACTCTGATAAAAAAAAAATGCTAAAAATAACAAATGATTTCTTAAGTTTATCCAACACCCGCTTTATAGATGTCTAAATGTACATTATAGTTATGAAGGATCCTTTTAGGGTATATGTATTAGTTTGGATTCTTATGTTAATGTATCCTGCTCACTTCAACATACAAGAAAAAATGTTTACTTTCACTTTTCTTCTCATGTAGGAAGATTTTATAATCTGTTCCAGAAATAAATAAATAATTATCATCAAAAAAGTATAGAAAATCACTCGCCAAATTGATCTTAGGGTGATTTTTTGAAGAGTTACATGAAATTGAGGGCAATGCATAAAATCTGACCTGAGCCTTTCTGTGGGCTTGGTAAAAGACCAATATAAGGCATCGGTCCAACAATGGGAGTTGGACAGCAGAGTAACCCTCTGGAGAAACACTCCTTGACCTACACAGTCCAAGAAATTCGAAATGATTTCACCGATCTATACCAGTAAGTTCCTAAAGCTGTCACGAGCTGAGCCTCGGGTGTCGGTAGGTCTGCTGACAGGGCATTGTCTGTACAAACATCATTTGTACCGTATGGGAAAGTCAGCAGATGAGATTTGTAGGCTCTGTGGATCAGAAGCAGAAACAGCTTAACTCATGGTATACAAGTGTCCAGAGCTGGCCGGTCTAACCATTCATGTGAGGAAACCCGTCCTGGATACCCACGAGGTAACGGCCACGGCTCCTAAGGATGTTGTCAGTCTTATCAACACCATCGATGACCTCCTTGGGTTTCAATGAAACAGTAGGGTAGAGAACAAAAGATCTATGTAGTCGCAGTTCCCATAAGACATACTGAGCCAAAACGACCCCAGTTCAAATAATAATAATGATAATACTAATGACCATAATTAACAAGGAAAACGATGAACATGAATCGTAGCCTACATCCCAACAGTTCAATACAGAGGATATACCTTCCTCGAAGCCAGGGGGGTAGAGGATTGCAATGTTTGGAATATCAACACTATCAACAAACATTGGAAATGGCAGTAAGGATTCTAAGAAGTGAAGATCCAATTCTGAAATTCGTCGCTCAGCATGAAATTGCGAACCATGGAGCCTTCCTATTCCGAGCTGCACAAAGGGCCCTGGAGAAGCTCAGCATAACCGGCGTATCGATCAATCCTGAGCTCGCTGGAACACCGATCACTCAAGCGGACCAAAGAAGCCTAGCAAGACTGATCCGAAAGTCTCAGTCAGATACATTACTCGAACATCATATGAGTAAGACCTTGCACTCCATATATTTCAGGATCTTAAAAGACCAGGACCTATCTGAAGAATTGTCTTTCGCCTTTCTAAAGTCAGCTAGCCTTAAGTCAGAGACAGAAGGATTTGTGATGGCGTGTCAAGATGGAGTACTGAATACGAGATGGTATAAAAAGAACATCATGAAAATGGACACCCCAACAACTTGCAGGGCTTGCCATGGGCAACAGGAAACGATTATGCACATCCTTTCCGCCTGCAGAGTCCATGCTCCATCAGGGTATGTAGAGAGACATCTGAGAGCCGCGTATGGGATAGACAAAGAACCGGTGCTACCATATGTGCCTCTGGAGATTGAAGCGGTGGTCCAGAACGATAGAGCTCGCATATGCTGGAACTATCCTGTCTCAACAACACGGCAGATCAATGCTGTTAAGCCAGACTTACTTCTGCTGGACAAGGAGTTGAAGGAGTTATTTGTCGTGGAATTCTCCTCCCCTGCTGAAAATAATGTTGTGATGAAGGAACAGAAGAGGCAAAAATACAAAGACCTTATGTTCGACCTTGGATCTTTATACCCAGGTCATAAAATTAGGATGGTCGTACTTATCATAGGATGTCTCGGTGGAATGAGAGCTAACTACGTGGATGAACTGAAGATTATCCCGGTCTGCATATCACTGGCCGAGGTATTGGCGCACAGAATGCAGAAAGCAGTGTTGCTCGGGTCACCCCATATCATCAGGTCCCATGAACTCTAGAAGCCACTTGCAGCTCATCTCTTTTGTTAAGGGACGCTGCGAGGGCAGGATGAAGAACTCCTCCATTGAAGTGTGAGTAACCACACAAGATCCTGGATTCTCACACTACCGAGAGTGCGGACCCTCTCGGTGCCCATAAAGGGTTTTCCCCTCACACGGACGTTAAAAAAAAATGACCATAACACCCTGTATATTTGTTATACTCCACTGATCAGCTAGATCTATTGAATTTCCTGAGTCGTTACCCAGAATTCTTCTTCTTTTTCATCGAGTTATGGCCCTGTCCGCTTGACGGAGCAAGAAAATTCCCCCCTCCAGTTCGCGAGACCTTTCTCTCCCATATTATGAACTCCTGAATTGTTTGCAGTAGAAAGTGTTAATGGAGCCCGAACACAAAGTTCCCGATTCCTGTTCTAGAACAATTCCTATTTAAACAAGTTGATTGGAAGGAAGCGAACTCCGCAGCGTCTTTGTGTGTCCGTCACACCTCCCCCCCGCCACGCGCGCCCTCTCTCTCGAACTTCCACAAATACTGATTGGGAAAATGAAATTTCTGGGTTTGTTCCCACTTCGCTCCATACATAAATAGAGGAAAAGTTCTCTCGAGAAGTCGAGGGGTAGGGGGGAGGGGGCCCGATCCAACTAGCTTTATTGAAAGGATGATAAAACGTTAACCTGATTAGGGAACGAGAATTGTGAACGTGGAAAAGAAATAGGAGAGCGGTTGCAGCATGTGAAACAGGCTTTCTCGTCGACTAGAAGACTGATTGAACCGTGATGTTGATATATTTCTGTTCTACACGAGCTGATTTAGGGGTGCAGTATAGGGTGGATTTGAATAACACGAAATAATGTATTGTTGTGCGTCGGTATGATTTACGAACCGTAATTGATACCAACTTAAGTGTTATGGATGTTATAGTTGATCGATCAATGTGTTCATGTGGAAATTCTACTCTCGAAACACGTTATATCCGCTCGTATGATTAATAATGAGATCAGAGAGACTTAAAGCTTCGGATTCTTCATTTATGGAACAATCAAATCATCTATGAATCCCGTAATACCCAATTAGGGACCATTCCACGACTATCTTCTCTCATTCCACTTTCCCTCATTCCTTTTCCTCCGTCCCTTTACCTTGTTCCCTTTTCCTTGTCTCGCTTCGCGTTGTCCCACTATACCACAATCCTCCTCATCTCATCCCACTTTCCCCGCGTCCCTTTTATTTCATCCTCCCACTTGCTTTCTTCCACTTTTCCTCATACCACTTTTTCCTTGTTCTTTTTTTCTGTTCCCTTTTTTAAACTTTGTCCCTCCAACCCCTTATCTTCCTCATTTTCCTTTACCGTGCTCCTGTTTCACTCATTCATCCTTTCCTATTCCTTATTTCCCGTGTCCCCTTTTCCCCGTTCCCTTGCTGATTAAGGAGTGCAGAATAGGATGCGTTTGAATAACACGAAATAATTGATTATTGTATGTCGGTATGATTACTGAATCGTAATTGATGCCAACTTAAGTGATGTTATAGTTGATCGATCAATGTGTTCACGTGAAAATTCTACTCCCAAAACACGTTATATCCGCTCATGTGATTAATAATAAGGCCAGAGAGTCTTGAAGCTTCGGATTCTCCATTTATGGAACAATCAAATCATCTATGAATTCCGTCAATATCCAATTTAGGACCATTCCAATTCTATTTTACTCCTATTCTACTTTCCCTTATCCCTTTTCCCTCATCACCTTGTCCCACTTCACCTTGTCCTTCTATACCACATTCCCCCATCATCACGTCCCTCTTTCCCGGCGGCCCTTCATTTCCACCTCCCAAACTTTTTCGTCCCCTTTTTCTCGTCCCCTTTTTCTCATCCCCTTTTTCCTTGTCCTATTTTTTAATAATCTATGAATTCCGTCAATATCCAATTTGAGACCATTCCACGTCTATTTTCCTCTCATTCAACTTTCCCTTATCCCTTAGCCCGTCTTTCATAACCTTGTCCCCCTTTACCTTGTCCCTCTATACCACATTCTCCATCTCCATTTTCCATTTCCTCCTTTTCCAGCGTCCCTTTTTTCCTCTTTCTACTTTCTTTCGTTCTCTTTTCCTTGTCCTGTTTTTTAACGATCCCATCGTACCTTCAACCTCTTTGGTTTCCCATTTTTCTTTATCGTGTCCCTGTTTCCCTCATTCATCCTTTCCCTTGTCCCTGCTTCCCTCCTCAAACTTCCTTCCGTCTTCTAGTTCCTTTTTTTTCGACCCCCTTTCTCCGTCCCTTTTCTCCCGTTCCTTTCTCCCGTCCCCTTTCCCAGGTCCCCTTTCTCCCGTTCCTCTTTCTCTCGTTCCTCTTTCTCTCGTCCCTCATCCTCTGGTCCCTCTTTCTCTCGTCCCTCTTTCTCTCGTCCCTCTTTCTCTCGTCCCTCTTTCCCCGTCCTCTTTCCTATAGTCCATACGTCGAAAACTCAGATTAAGATTGAGGTCAAAATAGGGTTGACTTCCAACAGAAAATCTTAACAATTTTCAAGGTTCAAGAGACGATCCTACCGACATTTATGAATCTATGTATCATGAAATACTTCCGTATATCCATAGCATATAGAACGTAGGATGGAAACGTCGAGTCGACCCTAAATAAGTGCGAGCAGTATGCGAAGGAGGCTTTTCTAGTGTCACGAAGACTGATCGGCGCCTGGATGTTGATATATTTCGGGATATATTGAACGTTTATTCACAAACGATGCTGAATTGAATTCGTCTGTTCCGTATCCCGGTTAGATTGATGTCGATCTCTTGAATAATTTGTCACGGTTTCAGGAACGAGGCAGTTCACTTAAAACTTAAATAATCCGATATGGGATCGGTTCATTAGGCGTGGATTCGGGGAAAAACAACCGCCACTGGAGAGAGATCCCTTTATATCACTCTTATGGATTTGAAGCCACAGCGTTGATACTGCAAATGGACTTCGTCGGTAACAAAGAAGACTCTGTGGTTTTCTTCGACTCTGTGGTCTTCAGTTCAAGAATCGAAGTACCATAATCGGCTGGACTTCAATTTGCGCTCGTTCTTACAGGAGGGCTATACATTTTCGTGATGTCTGCAATTTTCGAATGAAACCATTCATTTAACTGGAAGTCTCTCAACTTTGGGACATTTCGGTAACAAATAGTTCTGTTTATCATTTTTCATTGGAGCAGAAAAAAATTCTTCGTTTAACACCTTTCCCAGGCGTGTTTCAGTTGTTAAGGTAGAGTTTACAAACTGTTCTGTATCAGCAGATAATGGAACTTTTGAAGGACCCCTAATTTCTTCCTTAACTAACAGCCTCTCACTAATTAGTTTTTTCCAATAGCTGCCAGCATACGTCTACCGAAATAACCTCATTTCACCGCAACGTTCGAAATGGCCGGCTGCAATATGCAGGAGGATAATCATCCGACAGACTTGGAGTGTGGGAGCTCTTAAGTGCCGAATATTATGCGAGGAGAAGAATCCTCCGGCGTCTTAGGAGCAACGTTCGAAATTAGTGGAGGCTTTGTAACCGAATAACCATAAAGAGTTGGGTATTAACGTTTCACTTCGTGTGCGAGCACTAGACCTGATAAGGCCCCTAAGCGCACTGGTATAACCTTTGAGAAAATGATCGGGGTCTAGATTTAATCAGGAACGTCATAATATGACCAAGATATTCGTTCTCGAAGAGGGGCTAACTGAGGTAGCTTAAATATAGCAAGTAACATAGAAAAAAAGAGCACCCTGTACTATGAATTTATTACATCCATTTTTGTACACATTTCTTCTAGTTCATCTTCGGTATTCGTAAAGGATTTTTATTTCCTCAGTCCTCTTAGTCACTACCTTGACTACATATTTCTCCTAGTGAAATAAATAGTTGATCCTGATTGCAGAAAGATCCAACACTCTTCGAAATTTTCCAAAAAAATAAAGGCTTGAAATCAGTAACAACTCCTAGGAATGAATCTTTAATTTTGCTCAAATCAGGCGACCGTTTAGAAGATAGGGTTTTCTCCATCTTCAGGTCATCATAAAATTTTGAAACGAAAATGATGGAACAAAATTACTAAAAAACAATGTAAAATAGTCAATAAACGGTGAAAAGTGGAACAGAATAAAAGCAACCCACCATTACAAAATTGACTTCAAACGGAAAAAACACATTAAAAGGCCAGATTATTGCACCTTGACCGTTAAAAAACAAATAGAGGAAGATGAATTGTGTCAAAGTCCACAAAAAAATTAGGTGTGATATCAACAAGAAAAAGAACAAATACACTGCGCAAAAAAATTAACGCACATTATGGAAATCTCAAATTTATTCAACAACTGAAGGTGTTCTCAATGATAATTATTTTTATCAGAATTATGCATGCATATGATATCCACTTTCAACGTTTTTCTTCAATACAGATATTTTATCCCAGCAGGAATAAAAAAAGATGATATCAGATTTTGAAAGTATTGGCTCCATTCTGAAATCAGTTGTTCTCCATCAATTCTAGTGATCAATGGTTTTTCTTTCGTTTGATTTTCTACACTCGATCGCTATGCAACGCGAAACACGCAATTTGACCCAAGAGGAATGTGCCCAAGCGGTAGTTTTGCGAGAAGAAGGGTGGACATACACAAGAATTGCAGAAAGGTTTGGAGTTTCCCATACAAGTGTGTCCAGAATGTTGCAGCGATTCAGGGAGACAGGTATGAATGTCCGAAGACCAGGACAGGGTAGACCACGGGTAACAACTGCCATTCAAGAACGTTACTTGAGAGTTTCTTCGTTGAGACAACGGTTTGCAACCGCTCGCCTCCTTCAAAATCAGCTTTAGCAAACTCATGAGGTGCAAATTAGCACTCAGACAATAAGAAATCGCCTCAGAGAATATGATTTAAGGCCTCGTGTCGCGGCAAGAGGCCCATCTCTTACCCCAGCCCATCGAAGGGCGCGTTTGGATTTTGCGAGAGAGCATATCCATTGGGAAGTGGCCGATTGGGAAAGAGTTCTCTTCACAGATGAGTCTAGATTCTGCCTCTACCATTGTGATCGACGTTCCCTTGTATCTTCCCTTGAATATCTTTGACTGCTCGCACAGACCAAGTGGTCGTTGAAAGTGGAGCTATGAATGCTGATAAGTATATAAGGAACATTCTTGAAGAGCATGTAGTGCCATTTGCCCCATACATTGGTGAAAATTTCATTTTTATGGACGATAATGCCAGACCCCATCGTGCGCGCATGGTTCAGGAGTACCTTGAAGAGGTTGAAGTCTCTCGAATGGAATGGCCAGCAAGAAGTCCAGATCTCAATCCGATTGAGCAGATTTGGGACAATCTCAATAGAAGGCTCAATAGAAGGCTGAGAAGTTCAGAAAATCATCCAGCTACTCATAATGACTTAGGAATCCAACTCGGAGAAATCTGGGAAGGATTAAATCAGAACATTTTAAGATCACTCATTTTGAGTATGAACCGTCGTTGCCGAGCTGTAATTAACGCAAGGGGTGGAAATACCAAGTATTAAATCACTTATCAGCATTTCAATATTTTGAAAATTGTTCATTTCTCTTCTTTCACATAAGATTCGGTGAAATCCTGAATTTTTCTTCCATTTAATGTGTCTTGTTTCGTTCAAAACCTTCCCGAGAGAGCATAAAAAATAAGTTATAACGTCAATGTAGAGTTAACTTTCATTAAAGAGATTTTCAGAATGTGCGTTAATTTTTTTGCGTATATCGAGAACTACGTCGAGTTTCTATGATCTAACCTAACTGCAATAAACAAACAAACAAAAGAACAAGGAAACTGAACATCTAAAAGTAATTTTTGGAAACCTCAAATTTAAAGAAAGATCCGACCTTTAGCAAAAAGTGGAAAGTAAATCTTTCGTCTGTGTAAACTCCAAATGGAATGATCGATTTCCACTAGAGGTATCTAAGTATCTCATCTCAGGCACTCCATGCCGAAGTGTAATCATATATTATCAATGGGTTGATGAGCGTCAGAACAAGATACCTCTTGAATGTAATCGCAAGGTGTTCATGTTGCCTCTGGTGAACACCTAAGGTGTCACTCAGTATGAATTCGTAAATAAGTTGAAAGCTTAAACATGCCATTACGTCCAAATCAATTTTTCCAACTGTGGTGAACGGAATCCAAATTTCTTCCACACTCAATTCATCTCATTTTCAAAGTCAGGGAGCCTGGTTCTCTCTGAACAAGTACATCTTTTCAGCGAACCTACTTAGTGATTTTATGATTAAAAGAGTAAGCATTGAGAAGAACACGATGCTATGTGAAAAGGAAGAATGGAAAAAGGAATACACCTAGCAAAAATTCAAAGTAAATACCATCAAATAGTATACATAGGGGTCTAAAACCACAATAGGACTGGCCTCTTAATACTTGCAGTCGAAAGATGCCTAGATAATAGATATACATAGTGATCTAGTCTGAAAGTCAAGCTATTATCGAAGCACTGACTCCTCTGTCATCTCAGGAATCAAAGAAAACGAAGAGGCCAACAAACTAGCAAGAAATAGGGCACAAACGCCACTTACTGGTCCAAAATCTTTGGTATGGGCAATGCACCCATAAGAAAGAGTTTTTAGAGAAGGTGGAGACTGAAAAAAGAAGAAATCTTCCAGTAGTAAATCATTCCAAAACGTTCCTTTGGGATTTTGAAAGCGTAAAACCCAAAAATTATCAGGACTTCAGTTAGAATGAGATACGCCTCCTGACTTCCTCGCAGGACATTGCCGCCTTAGGACTCATTTGATGAGAATGGACGTCTCAGAAACTGACGAGTGTGAATTCTGTGGACAAGAGAAGAAAACTCCTGTTGACCTGGATACAGAATGCCTCACCTGCTCAATAAATGTCTTGAACGAGGATTTAACCTCCTCAAAGCCTTCTCAGATACTGGAGCTGAAAGGCGAGCTGTAGTCTAGTCTTTGTCAACTGAGAGCAAGCATACTTATTGGATTAATCTAATTCTGAGTGCGGATAACCAGAAATTCATGCAAAGGTCTTCCAGCCATCAAATTTCCTTACTAACCTCAGTAGGTATCCTTTTCATGCACACCAATGTTTGTAATTATTACAGGGCGACAATTCCGAAGTGGCTCAAAAATCCCCTTGAATGTGATGCTCATTTTCGAGTCAAGCTTCATTTTTGCACTCTCAACCGCAAAAACTCAACTGAGATTATATCGCTTCCAATTATTTTCCTAGACAATAAAGAGTTATAATTCAGGAGGTCCAACGACACGTCAAACAAGTGGCATGAAAATGCAGAGTCTGCATCCCTTGTTCTGTTGCGATAATATCTTTTGCCGTAATTAACTTCAGGAGCAGACGCATTCATTTGGGATGGATGATGCTTCATTTGATATAAGAGCTTGCATAAACAATTAACCGAACAGTTATTCTGGTTTTTGCGGCGACAAATCGTTCTCGACGTCGACTTGTGTTCAGGGGTCTCTTCAAAATATGAGTCCATAAAGTCACCTTAAGCAATGACCTGAAGTCAGGAGCGATTGGGCGCTCGTTCGTCCATCTTGTACGTTGATCTATCTTATAGGTAGATTCGCATTCAA
Source organism: Adalia decempunctata (assembly GCA_951802165.1). Lineage (NCBI taxonomy): Eukaryota > Metazoa > Arthropoda > Insecta > Coleoptera > Coccinellidae > Adalia > Adalia decempunctata. The sequence continues at coordinate 20,394,129 of OX637696.1, read as the reverse complement.
GAATCCAAAGAAAAAATAATTGTATACAGGGTGACAAGAAAAACTTCGGACAAAATATGCTGTGGTCTGGAACGAAAGTATTCCAGCGCAGCCAAATAATTTTTATTCTCTTGGTTTCTCTACACTTTCCTGCACTAATATGTGAATTTTCAGTTCGATTTTGAAGCTGTTTCGTCAAGGTAGGCGTCAATACGAAATTGTTCGTTTGCTCAATGTGCCTCGACAAACCGTGCCCGATGCAATTCGTCATTTCAAGGAGCTTAGCCATGATGGTCGTCGTCCAGGAAGTGGTAGAAAACGCAGTGTCAATACACCTAGCAATCGCAACATCGTCAAGAAGCGATTCAATCGAAATCCGAGGGTTTCCATGGGGAAAATAGCCTGTGAGACCGGTATCAACCGCGAATCATACCATCAAATTGTCAAAAAGGAGCTCAACCTCAAGCCATAAAAGCTTCAAAAAGTTCAACTCCTCACGGAGGAAAACAAGGGCGTGCGACTCCAAAGGTGCCGCCAACTCCTTCGTCTCGCCGCCGGTCAGAAATGGGAGCGAATTCTCTTTACAGACGAGAAGCTTTTCACCGTAAAACAATCCCAGAACCACCAAAACGACAGAGTCTGGTCCGTAGAGGCTCCCGGTACATCGGCCATCGTCGAACACCATCAAAATCCGCAATCCGTCTGGGGCGGAATTTGCGGCAGTGGTAAAACTCCCTTAGTTTTCGTGGATCAAGGGGTCAAAATCAATCAAGAAGTCTACCGCTGCGACATCCTCGAGGCCGAAGTACTTCCGTGGGCCAAGCAGCACTTCGGCGATACGCATTGGACCTTTCAACAGGACTCCGCTACGGCTCACAGAGCGAAAATGACGCAAGAATGGTGTAAGACCGATTTTCCTTGTTTCATCTCATCTGCAGAATGGCCGCCGTACTCACCAGATCTCAGCCCAATGGACTACAGCGTGTGGTCGATTTTGGAGCGCAGGGCTTGTGCTAAAAAAGACAAAAATTTGGAGTCGCTGAAGCAATCTCTGCGCCGGGAATGGAAACGATTAACGCCCGAGGAGCTGCGGCCCATTGCCGAAAATTTCAAGAAGCGTCTGAAGCTGTGTATCGCCGCCAAAGGAAGCCACTTCGAAACGGCTTAAATATATTATTAACAAATGTTCAAGCTGTTATTATTTGTTGTTGTTTTGTTCAATTTCTTCTGTTGTAATAAAGTTAAATGAAAAAGAGTTTGTCCGAGGTTTTTCTTGTCACACTGTATATGTTTTAGCCTTCCACTTCTTAGAATACTAATGGATTATCGGTCGAAGGAACAAATGAATAAAACTTTGTCAATCCTACAGCAACGTTTCGGTACTTTATGGCCCCTTCCTCAGGCCGGGAATGACCAAGGGCTAGGGCAATGTAATTCTTGGTCATTCCCTGCCTGAGGAAGGTGCAATGAAGTACCGAAAAGTTGCTGTAGGATTGACATAGTTTAATTCATTTGTTCCTTCGACCGATTATCAATACCCAATTATTATCCAAAGAAAAAACTTTTGGCCGATGTCAAAACAAAATTCACAGCAGCCGTCAGAGCAATGGTTCATGCCATTACAGAACTATTGGGCATTTTTTGTCAAAAATTCGTTAGCACTTTCAGGGCGATAAAATTTTTGATAGGGATAATTGTGATTCGATAGAAGAAAAAAGCCATGTTGTTTTGACATTTCTGTTCCGTGAGCATTACCAAATTATCATCGAAAGATTCACGCTGCAACTTTGTTTACAAATTGTTGAAATTTCTATTCGCCAAACTCATAGAGCACTTCGTGAAATTTATGGTTTACATAAACTTTCATCAGAGCACCTTATTCGTCGAACTATCGATAGATTTCGGACAACATTTTCTCTACTCGATGCAACAACAACAACAAGACAAAGAACTGTACGTACAGAAGAGAATATCGCTGCAGTAGGTGATAGTGTTAATGAAGATGCAGATTTGTCTATTCGTCGACGTTCACAACAAGTTAGACTCCTTGCATCCATCACATGGAAAATTTTGCGAGAAGATCTTGGTCTACACCCATACAAGATCCAACTGGTTCAAGAACTAAAGCCACTTGACCATAATAAGAGTTGATCGAATTTTTTATAGAATCAAAGTGTTGATGATGAAGCTCATTTCTGGTTGAACGGCTACGTAAACAAGCAGAATTGCCGTTTATGGAGTGAAGACAATCCTCAAGAAGTTCTGCAGGTTCCATTACATCCTGAAAAATGCACTGTTTGGTGTGCTTTACACGCTGGAGGCATCATATGTCCATATTTCTATAAAAACGATGCTGGAGCTAATGTTACAGTGAATGGTGCTCGTTAAAAATCGGTGATCAATGATTATTTGTTTCAAAATTTGAATGGTATCGACCCAGAAGTGTTTTGGTTCCAACAAGATGATGCTACACCTCATGCAGCTCCCGTAACAATTAATTTATTGAAAGGAAGATTTGGCGATTACATTATTTCGAGAAATGGTCCAATTAATTGGCCTCCATGATCATGCGACACAACCAATGGAATATTTTCTTTAGGGTTATGTCAACTTATTGGTTTGGGCAGATGAACCAGAAACAATAGACGCTCTGGAAGCCAACATAACTCGTGTTATTGCTGAATAAGGCCTGATTACTTGAAAAAGTAATTGGTCTGTTCGAATGCGGTTCCTCAGATCTAGTCATGGTGGACATATGCCGGAAATTATTTTTAAAACATAAATGTCATAAAATGATCTTCCAAATAAAGAAAAATGGCTTCACTTAGTTTAAATGTGTTTTATTCCAATTTTAAGTTCTATCCTCTGGAAAAAAAACAACCGATAGCTTGAAAACGTCATTCCCCATCCAAATATGAAAATTTATTCAGATCAAATCTGCAGATTTGAAATCACCAGGAGAACAAAATTTCGAACCTTTGATGTTCATCAGAGGCCAATTCACTGATGTGCGTTCCATTGAGGAGGTTCTATGTCACTCATAGTAGGTGGATGCACTTGGCTTTCCGAAATTGAAGCGTTTCGCTATGACATCTCATCAAGTTCCGCTGCATTACCCACCCCTCGCTCTACCATCAATTTTCACACAAAGTAACTTTCGATGTAGCGATATTCAAATGAAGGCTCATGAATCCCGCTGAAATTCCAAACCATAAACCTTGCCCAGCCTCCCACAGCTAACGGTAATATATTGAAGTAGATTAGTACACATTACTCAGAAGATAAAGATAACATCGCGCGCAGAAGATAACGACACGATAACCCAATTTACAGGATCTTCCGGGTAATGATTACCGCTTCACTCAGAATTAATTAATTAGCATGGGTTTGTCCACATTGTGGTCGACTGTTATAATTTCCACGCTCACCGCTGCGGTCAAGTCCTCATCCCGAATATACGTGCCCCATATCCTCGTCGCTCTGGAGAGCCGAGTTCGTCAAGATTGAATTATCCAATCCCAGCACGATGTTTCGAACGAGCATCTGGATTACGACGTCTCAGGAACCATATTTTTAATGAAACATCCAAAATATAGTTGGACGTGGCGTTTATCCAGGATATCCCAATAAATCCCTCGATATTTATCATATTATAAGGAGCGCAACTGAGTTCACCCTGTTTTACAACAAAAAATGCAACTTTATTGTGGAACAACTCTAATTCCTGAAAAAAACAATTTTAAGGACAAGCTTTTCCAAGTACCACACTCATCCGCCATTTTGAAGCCGCCATCTTGAATTCCCCAATTTTGAAGAATTGTAATTTGCGACCCAGAATACCCCCAGATATCAATTTTGAATAGAATCGGATCATTATTACAAATCTCGTTCGCTATATTGTAGCCGCCATCTTGAATTTTCCAAGTTTGACAGAAGAATCATCATTGTCGAATCCAAACACCCCCAGATACTAATTTTGATTGGAATCGTATCATAATTACAAAACTCAATATTTCATGGTGCACCAGAATTATGTATACCTGCCAAATTTCAAATCAATCGGACGATTAGAAGTGTGTCATATTTAATTGCATGATTTGATTACAGACATCAGACAGACAGACGTCTGTCTGCCTGGGACTAAATAAAAGCTTGTAATATTGCTGCTGTAGCCGAAAGTGTTGAAGAAAACCCAGGTTTATCCATTCCTCGTCGTTCTTTGGAATTATACTCCATTCACTTTTATTTAATCACATAGGAGGTCCTGGTTTCGTTTTCAGGAGTTGGTGCCCCTGATGAAAAACACAGAACATATGATGAAAAGTCAGTGCGCGCACAGAAAATATCGTTAATGACAAAACGACGTTGCCAGTTTCTTTGTTTACATCAAAGTGAAAGTATCAAAGATATTCCACATTTTGTTAGGTTTACAAATTGTTCGCAGATTTTTGGTATTTAATCGATATTTGCAGGTGAGTTTTGCGTCGAATATCCAAGATTAACGTATGTTTATTGTTTTTAGCACCAGTTTGGAGTGTAAGGACGATTTTCAAGATCAGGACGAATAGTTACATTTCGAGGTTGAAGGGGTACACGGGAATTTCGTTGAAAAAGCTGTTATTTGGACAGATATCGCAGTAGCTGGATCGGATGGCGCCTCGAGAGGTCGATTAGGATGATATTTTTCAGGTTTTCCAAGAAATTTGGCGATATCTGAGCAGATTTGCAAAAGTTAGGTAACCTAATTCTCCTATAAGAATCGCTTTTCAAAGTTCGAGATGGTGAACAATGTATTCTTTAGATGTTGTTTGAACAAACGCAGCCGAGTTTTATATCCCAACATTGATTTTAAGAAAGTTATCAACAAAATAAAATTGACATTATTCTTGATTCTTGTAATTACCCATCAATTCATCTTATATCTTTGGGTTGATTTTTTTAATGAATTCTTGATTAGAATCAACAATTGATGTCGTCAAGCCTTGCATTTTCAGTTCAAAAGGATAATAAACATTAAATCTTCACAAGCATGCATATGAAAATTATGTGAAAGCAATGCAATTTTCTTCCATGGCGAAAAATAATATATTTCAACAGTGATCAGTACTTTCCATGCAAATAACTAGAAAAGGAATCCTTTCTATCAATTCATATAAACGTTAATTATTTTCGTCCATCACATCTTTTCCAATTCATTTATTTTCCGAATAAATTCACATTCTGAGAAATACGCTAAGAATGTAGAAAGGGCAACATAGTGTTGACTTGGAACATAAACATATTTTGAAAAACGTCATAACTTCGATACAGAGTGGAATGTGTCAGAGTTGTGATTTTATAATTGTGAATGGAGTATAGGCATTCCTCAAACGTCATCACACCGTATTTTGCATAAAGATTTGGGTCTTAAGGCTTATATAATTCAGTTAACACAAGAAGTCAAGCCGGCCGATCATCAACAACGTCGTGTCTTTGCAGATTGGGTCCTTGAAATGCATGAAAATGATCCGGAATTCCATCAAAAAATCATCTCGAGTGATTAGGCCCATTTCCACCTTGGAGGCTTCATCAACAAGGAAAATTATCGCATCTGGGGCTCGGAAAACCCAAGAGTTATTGTTGAAAACCTCTCTATCCTCAACGTGTTTGATGTGGTTTATGGTCCGGCGGGACCATTGGACCTTACTTTTTCGAGAATGAGGCTGAAGCAACAGTTACGGTGAATAGATTGCGCTATTTATGGCCGGAATTGGATGGTATTGATCTGGACTACGATTACTTCCAACAAGACGGTGCTACGTGCCACACAAGCAACGAAACCATCTTTTACGGGAAAAGTTTCCGGACCGTGTTATCTCTCGAAGAGCTGATCACAATTGGCTACCGAGATCTTGTGTTTTAACACCTTGCGACTTCTTCCTTTGGGACAAACGTCAATCCAATACCTCAAAGTGGAATTCGTGAAGCTATCGAGGACATAGGGCAGCCCTTTTGCGATTTGGTTATGGAAAATTTCATGGAAAGGATATGGTCTTATAGTCGTGGTCGTGGTGGTAATTTGGCTGATGTTATTTCCCATTATTAACGGCATACATTTCCCTTTATAATGAACTAAACATCACATCCATGGCATTTTTCTTTGGATGTCCAAACAACACCTCTTATTGTGCTTGGGTTACGGCAAAGTGACGTTTGTATGTGTATTATTGGTTTGTGTTTGTTTTCTTTTTAAGTTTGGGATAATATAGCTTTTTTGCTTTTTGGAGAATTTTTTTTTCATCGACAGGAATACTCGGATTAGGTGCATTTGTACAATTTTCGCAGATATGATCGGGTATGGCATGGCAAGACATGCTTTTGCTACGTACTTTGCACTTTCATTATGTGCCTGATATATTTTTGAATTTTGAAGATCGTGAAGATCGATGTACTCTAATAGTATTAATTGAATTTGATTTGATTTGAATCCTACATGAAACCATTGAGTTCAAATATAAATAGAGGTACATCGCTCTTGAACGATTTGAAGCTGATTTCAGTGTAGTTCCTTCACCGTTTAATAGATGGATATGTATGTGTTTCAGAGAATCGAAAATTGTTAACCTAGCATCTTGCGGTGAGTAGCTGAACTATAAAAAGCACTATTTCCTAAGCCGAATGCAAATGTGGGATGTTCAGTATTTTATCACACCGGATTTTCTGAATGCAATAAAACGACAATTAATTTTTCCTATGATTCATAGAACTAGAGGAAAATAAATATCCTACAGATTTCTGTAAATGAATAGCAAGCAGATTATAGTTCCCTCGATAGTTCCTTTAGGAGCTACTATGAGCCACCACTAAAGTTGGCACTAAACTGCCGAAACTTTTGGCATCAAATCGTTCAAGGGCGATGTACCTCTACGTATATTCAAACTTAATGGTATTAATTAAATTTGAACCCTTCATAAAACTAAGATCGATTATTTCTAGTGAATACTTTCTTCCTGTGAAATACAGGGTGACTCCAAACGTTTTGGTTTTGTATGTGTATGTAATTCTTCCATTTCCCTCCCCGCTTAACCCTTCCAGACCAATCGTGCATCACTATGCGCCACGTAACGCCGACATTGTCCCGTTTAAAATAGAGCTTAGCTTTAATGTGCCGCGCAGTCATAATCGAGGGATATACTCGGTGATCCTCGTACTAGCGGTAACTCTGTTTATATTCATTTGGCACAGTTTCCACGCTCACCGTAGGATTATCTTTATGGTCGTGCCGGCTTCCCGTCACCCCGCCCGCATTGTCGACCCTGGAAGACTGAAGGAGTAACTCGAATAATTACCCCGCTTTTTTTCACCCTAGGTGCTTAGGGATGGGATGAGCTTTGTTCGCGCCGATAAAACTCACAAGGATACCTTGCAATGATGCGATGTAATATAGGGAGTTCCCTTCAAAAAAGAAGGGATGGTGCTAATTGTCATTTTCCAAAAGCTATTTCGTGTCAGGATGGTTGCGACACTATAGACTATAGACTGAGGGAAATGGACTAGAAGAGATCTAATTTCCGAAGTACACCACTGGTGGCACCACCACAGCAGGATAATGACAAGCCGGTTTCTGGCTTGTTAGCCTTTATCAGTGTCACATAACCCTTACTGCGGTAGCAACCAACTGAAATGGCAGAACTTATATTACTCCCTAGCAGGTACATTTGAGTACAGTTTAAATGTACAGAGTTAGATCTATGCTAGTCCATTTCCATCAATGATTATGCTAGGTCCTAGGGACGTTATCCCCTTTATTTTGAACAAGGAATCATCCTTTAAAATCTTTCGCATCAATTTAGAAACAACCTGTAGATTGATAACTGGCGAAAATTCCTCATGACCTACTGACATAAATGGAAGCTTGTAGAAATTTCTGCCAGTATTACAGTTCTGCCCTTGAGTTCTTTTCCGAAATCCGGTGGATCTTCAACCAATTGCCCACTATGCGAGATATTTCCGGCATAAAAGACACTAGATTGTTCGTCCAGTTCCCTGTAGACTTTCCACTATCCATTCCTTCGGAATTACCGATTTCACCATCAACTATGACCACTAACGTTCCGATTATGTTCTCGTGGCGATCGTTACATTTAATTTTGAGTGTCAAAATGCGCCATCGAAACGGGAAAATGGCGATGCGGAAGTGTCATTGCGACAGTTTCCGGTGAACGCTATCCGGTTACACGCCATTATGGGAACAAACGAAGCGCCATTTTGCAGGTACTTTGGTTTTCTCGTGGAGACAAGCAGTTATCCGTAAAAATTAGTCGTGGGAAGATCATAATGCAACACCATCCTGTTAAAAATAAGATCACACAGAAATTAATCGGTCCCAATAATATCGGGTGTTTTTTTAGAGTGATAGAACTTGTGTGGGGTTGCTAGTCCCCCATCAGGCGCCTCCCCAGGTGGCGGATAGGGGAATGCCTCCTAGATATAGGTGGTATCAAATATCCGAGGTGGACCAAAACTAGCACAGCAGTGACTGACCCAGAGTGGGCGGCTGCAAACAGCGGCGGTTCTCCATGTTAGGAGCGGCTGAAATCGAAGTTGGGAAAGTAAGGGGATACTACCCAATTAATTTTTCCCCTGGAAGTTCATTCTGCCAATTCTATTTTCAAAATGTCAAGGAAAAATGAAAAAATGGCCCTCAGTCCCGGGCAGGTGTTAAATCACCAGAGGGTGCGAAGAATCTCCCGGCTTGACGTGAGAAAATTAAAGAGCAGAATTTCTACATGGAATGTACGTACTTTGTACGCAGCTGGTAAACTAGACAATGCGATCAAGGAGATGAAAAGACTTAATGTGGATATCCTGGGAATTAGTGAAACGAGATGGCCTGGAAGCGGAACCTGCCAGAAGGAGGACACCACCTTCTTTTATTCGGGTTCTACAAACAATGACTCACAGCACAGAAATGGAGTCGGGATTCTAATAAGAAACGAAATGAATAAATCAGTTATGAACATAATAGCATGCTCGGAACGGATCATTGTGATGCAACTAGCTTGTAGACCGATAAATGTGAACATCATACAGGTATATGCTCCCACGGCAGACAAAACTGATCAAGAAGTTGAGGAATTTTATGAACAACTACAAGGAGTACTTCATTCATTGAAATCGCAGGAGATACCTATAATAATTGGCGATTTCAATGCCAAGGTAGGAAGAGGGGAGGCAGTGGAAGGTGTCGTGGGTAGATTCGGTCTAGGAGAGAGAAATGAACGAGGAGAAAGACTCATCCAATTTTGTACAGAAGAAGATTTAACCATTAAAACACATTTTTTGACTTACATCCAAGACGCCTGTATACATGGAAGTCCCCACAGGATAATGCCGTACATATCGTAAGAAATCAAATCGATTACTTTATAATTAAAAGACGCTTTCAAAACAACGTAACACGAGTAGCCGCATATCCTGGTGCCGACATTGGCTCAGACCACAACCCTCTTATAGGAAACTTCCATTTCAGAGGAAAACTGATAAGATCCAGCGAAGAACTGAAAAGATATGATATCAGGGCTCTGAAAGACAATGAAAGAGCGGAAGAACTTGAAAGAGAAATAGAGAGAGGCTTCAGGACGAATGGACCGACGGAGGAACAGACTGGGAATGTGTAGAAGTGAACATTATGCAGGCAGCAGAGAAGGTTATTGGAAACAGGAGGCGAGAAATTAAGAAGTCATGGATGACGGAGGCAATAATTGATAGAATGGAGGAACGTCGTATGGCTAAACTGAGAAATGATACTGCTCTGTACAACACAATACACAAGGACATACGGAAGAGGATAAGAGAAGCAAAAGAAAAATAGCTGGAAGAACAATGTCAGGAAGCAGAAAGGTTAAATGAAGTACATGACTCCTTCAATTTTCATAAAAAATTCAAGGAGATAACAGGATGTTTTCATAGGAATAGCGTATCATCTGTAAGGCATAACAACAAAATAGTAACAGACAATGATGAAATTCGCTTGGTTTGGGAAAAACATATCCAAACCATATACCAGGATGATCGTCCGGCAATACCCAGTTTAATTAACTTCGACAAACCTACAGGACCACCTATACTCATGTCGGAGGTGGAGTATGCGATCAAAAATCTGAAGAATGGAAAGGCGCCAGGAGAGGATAATGTGCACGCTGAGATGTTGAAGGCTGTGAAACCGGAATATTTATGTCGACTATTCAATAAGATCTATGACAGTGGCGAAATACCTTCTGCATGGTTAAAATCTACGTTCATAGCTATACCAAAAAAAAAACAACGCCTACAAGTGTGAGGACCATCGTTTAGTGAGTCTGATGAGTCACGTTTTGAAGCTTTTCCTCAAGATCATTCACAAGAGAATATTCAGGAGATGCGAAGAATTCAGCGGTACTACACAGTTTGGGTTTAAGAACGCAATGGGCACTAGAGAGGCAATTTATTGTCTGCAGCTGCTCGCTCAGAAATGTTATGATCAACGGAAAGATGTGTTTATAGCCTTTATAGATTACCAGAGAGCTTTTGACAGCATAAAACACCAAATAATGATGGATGCACTCAGGAAGATTGGTCTGGATACAAGAGATCTCCAGATTGTTCAAAACCTCTACTGGAATCAGTCAGCGAAGCTTCGAATCAACAACTCATTGTCGACACATGAAGCCCAAATAACAAGAGGGGTACGACAGGGCTGCGTCTTGTCCCCTCTTTTATTCAATATATACATAGAGGAAATTTTCCAGATAGCACTACAGAACCAATCGAAGGGAATTAAAATAAACGGAACACCTATAAGCAATATACGCTATGCGGACGACACTGCCATACTCGCAGATAAGTTGGAGGACCTACAAGAACTTCTAGACAACATCAACAGAGTGGGAATGGATTATGGTCTGAAAATCAACTGTGCAAAAACGAAGATAATGATCATAATCAGACAACAATATAACCAGGTGCAAATATTGATGGATGGTGAACCCTTGGAGAGAGTTACCAAGTTCAAATACCTTGGCTGCATGATAACTGACAGACTAGATAGCGATGTAGAAGTGAAGATTAGAACAGCGATAGCAAGGACTACATTCGTGAAATTTCAGAGATTTTTGTGCCGGAGAGAAATTCCTTTCAACTTGAGAATGCGTATGATAAAATGCTATATATGGCCTATACTAACATATGGAGCGGAAACGTGGTCACTCAAGGTAAGATCGATGAATCGCATAGAGGCGTTCGAGATGTGGACGATTCGAAGACTACTGCGGATTTCTTGGGTTGATCATGTGTCAAATGAGGAGGTGCTAGCAAGGGCTGGAACCGGGCGTGAGTTGTTGCGGATGGTAAAGGCACGGAAGGTTTCTTACTTGGGGCATATTATCAGAGGAGAAAAATATGAGATCCTGAGACTTATTTTGATGGGAAAGATAGAAGGGAGAAGAGGTCCAGGGCGGAAACAACACTCTTGGCTGCGGGTTATAAGAGTTTGGTGCGGGATTCGCAATGCCGGGGATATTTTTGCTCTTGCTAGGGAGAGACAACTTCGGATCGATGGCGAATGAAAGCTTACACGCTAGTAGCGTACAGCACATGAAGAAGAACTTTAAATCGAAATAGACACATTTAAATTAGGATTGAAGTGAATTCTTTTTTTTTGTGATAGATAATTTTGTTATTTATGTTTTAAAAATAATTTCCGGGGTATGTCGACCACGACTAGCTATAGAGCCAATGTTACAGTGAATGGTGCTCGTTACAGATCGATGATCAATGATTATTTGTTTCCAAATTTGAATGGTATCGACCCAGAAGTGTTTTGATTCCAACAAGATGGTGCTACACCTCATGCTGCTACCGTAACAATTGATTCATTGAAAGAAAGATTTGAATTAACAAAGCTTTCGATGAAAGTATGTTAGCATGATTTCCCCCTTTGAAAAACGGTCGTGTGCCAAATTTCAGAAATCTTTTCCTCATAGAAGCAGAGAAACGTCTAATGCACGAATTATTATGATATCCCTGTATTATAAACAGGAAAGATTTGAATTTTTGTGTGTTTGATACGACTTGACTCAAAAACTACTGGACCGATTTCAGAAATTCTTTCACCCTCAGAAAGCTACATGATCCCTAAGTGTCATAGGCTATACTTTCCACCCGAAAAAATCATAGCTACTATAACTTCAATAATTAAAAAAAAAGAGGTAACAAAATCAGCCATAATCAGTTATTTTCACGTGCGCTGCAAAAACCTTAAGACTTACGTGGATACAATTTATGACAGAAATGTACGTCTTGAATAGTTCTACACAAAAGTCGGCGATAGCATACATTTATCTCTCAAGATTGACTTTCTATTACCTGTTTATGGTAATCAGATGGTTTCCAAAATGATGCACTATTTGGGAGAATGTTTTTATGAATGGGGTATTGATCCTCATCCAATGTAATACGTTATTTATCCCCAGTATTTAATTAGAACGACTAGCCCTTTACATCATACAACTACAACGAGTAAGTACATCAAAAGATATGGCAGGTTGGAGTGTTGAAGATGAAACCGCACGACCGCACAAAAATGCGTCACCGTGGTAGGTAGGTCGGTAGGAGAGGTCACCGAAGTGTGAGAGGGGGACATGCATACCTATAAAAGAGAAGGCGCGTGAAACAAATTTCCACGAGGGCGAAGCTATGACGGCCTGCTTGTATTGATATAATTTATTCGTTTTCGCATAGCGCCGAGGGTTTTGATTATTTTACTGATCCACTAGATTAGACAATATGAATCCACCCGTTTAACGCTGAATTGGCTATGTTTCAGACTTATATTCCCGAACCTTTATATAATATAGTCTGAGTACCGAATCCACAGGCTGAAGAATATTAGTCGGTCTAGCTTCCTGAGAATTTCTTGCTGTGTTTTGGCTCATACAAAAAGGAGCACTTCGAAAAAAATGCTACATATCGAAAACCAATGCGACATCTCGTTACCAGCGGAAAAAACAATATATCCTTTCCATTCGGGGCCATAAACCGTCCGCACGAACGAGATCGCCATCTGGTCCTGTCCGCGGCCTCGCCGACTGACGTATCCTGCCGTTATTGCCCCCGTACAGCCGAAATGAAATCTCATTTTCGCGAAAACCTGTCCGACTGCACCAGTGCCAAATAGGCGAAATCCACTCGTAATGCCCCCTCTTCGAACGGTTTATCGGTTTGTTAAGGGCTCCATACACGACGAATTATGCGCCACAAAAAAAAACCTAAAAGATTTTCCAATAAGAGATGTTACTTTGTCATTCAAAGAAAAATGAACTGAACTTTATCAGCCTTAAGATCCAAATCAGTATGTGATATACGATGTGATATAATGACGAGGAATGGACAAACCTGGGTTTTTTAATCATTTCATTGCGTTGTTGAAGCGTGTATCGTTCCATTTTTATAAATGGCGTAGTTTCTATCTGTAAACGTGACATGTGCCGAAATAGCGGGCTAGTCAAAATATCACCAACAACAACGCACATTCTGAAAATCTCAATTTTAATGAAAGTTAACTCTACATTGACTTTAAAACTTATTTTTTATGTTCTCTCGGAAAGGTTTTGAACGAAACAAGACACATTAAATGGAAGAAAAATTCAGGATTTCACCGAATCTTATGTGAAAGAAGAGAAATGAACAATTTTCAAAATACAGAAATGCTGATAAGTGATTAAATACTTGGTATTTCCACCCCTTGCGTTAATTACACCTCGGCAACGACGGTTCATACTCAAAATGAGTGATCTTAAAATGTTCTGATGTAATCCTTCCCAGATTTCTCCGAGTTGGATTCCTTAGTCATTAAGAGTAGCTGGATGATTTTCTGAACTTCTCAGCCTTCTATTGAGGTTGTCCCAAACCTGCTCAATCGAATTGAGATCTGGACTTCTTGCTGGCCAATTCCATTCGAGAAACTTCAACCTCTTCAAGGTACTCCTGAACGATGCGCGCACGATGGGGTCTGGCATTATCGTCCATAAAAATGAAATTTTCACCAATGTATGGAGCAAATGGCACCACATGCTCTTCAAGAATGTTCCTTATATACTTATCAGCATTCATAGCTCCATTATCAACGGCCATTAGGTCGGTGCGAGCAGTCAAAGATATTCCACTTCATACCATAATCGATCCTCCCCCGAAACCAGTAGTATTCAGGAAATTGCACTGAGCATATCTTTCATGTGCACGTCTGTATACAAGGGAACGTCGATCACAATAGTAGAGGCAGAATCTAGACTCATCTGTGAAGGGAACTCTTTCCCAATCGGCCTCTTCCCAATGGATATGCTCTCTCGCAGAATCCAAATGCGCCCTTCGATGGGCTGGGCCTCTTGCCGCGACACGAGGCCTTAAATCATATTCTCTGAGGCGATTTCTTATTGTCTGAGTGCTAATTTGCACCTCATGAGTTTGCTCAAGCTGATTTTGAAGGAGGCGAGCGGTTGCAAACCGTTGTCTCAACGAAGAAACTCTCAAGTAACGTTCTTGAATGGCAGTTGTTACCCGTGGTCTACCCTGTCCTGGTCTTCGGACATTCATACCTGTCTCCCTGAATCGCTGCAACATTCTGGACACACTTTTATGGGAAACTCCAAACCTTTCTGCAATTCTTGTGTATGTCCACCCTTCTTCTCGCAAAACTACCGCTTGGGCACATTCCTCTTGGTCAAATTGCGTGTTTCGCTTTGCATAGCGATCGAGTGTAGAAAATCAAACGAAAGAAAAACTATTGATCACTAGAATTGATCGTGAACAACTGATTTTAGAATGGAGCCAATACATTCAAAATCTGATAATATCATCTTTTTTTATTCCTGCTGGGAGAAAACATCTGTATTGAACGAAAACGTTGAAAGTGGATAACATATGCATGCATAATTCTGATAAAAATGATTATCATTGAGAACACCTTCAGTTGTAGAATAAATTTGACATTTCCATAATGTGCGTTAATTTTTTGCGCAGTGTATGTTAGATGCAACGGTGCCAACGGTGCCACTTAAAGCAAATGTTGAGAGAAAACATATCTCTCTCGCACTCTAATTCAGAATCGTATGTCGTTGATGAGTTGGTACTGACAAATGCCACTTGACAAGTGACTTGTCAGCCATTTGTAAATTGATTAAAGTGGTGATGTCGAAGAAGTTTTAGAGATGAGACAAATTTAACTTAATGATGAAGAAGTAAAGTGAATCTTAATACAAAATTACTTTTGTATTATTCTTAAGGTAATATACCATGTTACCAATAATGTCGAACGTCTATAACGATATTGATTTTTGCAGGAACTGATGAACAACATACAAATTTTGGGGGGATGACAATAATAAATCAGTGATGAGAGCATGATATTAAAGCATATTCGAACTCATTTCTGGTAATTATTATTACTTTTCATATAATCAAGTATGTACATTGAAAATCCATAATGGAATTTATTTTTGTAGGATCCAACGGACATAGGAAGACCTTTCGATGTAATCATTTTGCAGGGTAATGAAGATATAGGTAGGTGAGAACTGCATATAAACAAATTTAAAAGTTGATGCTTCTTTGAAAGTTTTATTCTGCAAGTGTTTTGAATATCATTAGAAGAATATTCATTTTTATCATCATTTTATTGAATTAATCAACATGTCCTGCTTAAACACTAATTTGTTGCAATGAACAAATACGTACATTAAATATTCACATAGAGAAGTGAAACATTAATTTTTCAATTCCGACTAAAATTGATGAATGCAGTTGCCTAGATTGTAGAATGAATAATTTGTAATACACCTGTTCTTATTCGAAATAATAGTTATTTATGTAATGAGGATCATAAAGACGATCATTATGGTACAAGTCGTGAATGTTATCGGGCGAGGCGTAGCCGAGTCCGATAACACGGCGTGTGCCATAATGATTGTTTATGATTCGTATTACATACAAAATTTTATCTGATGGCATTTATATCAATACATTTTCGAAAAATTAAAAACTGCATTTTCGACATGTCACAATGACAACTATTTTTAAAGGAGTATGTCACTCAATTTTGATGACATAAGGAAGCTCATTATGGTACTTAGTACCATAATGAATTCATTATGGTACTTAGTGCCATAATGAATTCATTATGGTACTTAGTTCCATAATGAGCTTCCTTATGTCATCAAAATTGAGTGACATAACGTTGTCATTATGACATGCCATCAGATAAAGATATTTATATTTTCCATATTGAATTTTTTCATAATTCTTATATTAATTTAAGTGAAAATAAAATTAATAATATGGTACGACGTACCTTATTTCAAGTATTTGAAAATTAATAAGAATATGGTAATTTTTTCTTCAAGGGAAGGTTATAAAATTATTGTGGCGTCTATTGGAACAATATTGAAGAATAAGAAATCATTCAGCGACCCCCCCATGAAGGAATGGAATCGTCGACATCTGTCAAACTGTCATAGAATATTTATGGCCGCCATTTGCCACTTATTTATGTAGTCTATGACCGCTGCAGAAACGTCACTGCCGTTGCCAAAGATTAGTAGCCAGGTTGTACTTCTTCTATTATATGTTCTGTGATAAGAACCACGTCGTGCCTCGAGCTAGTGTATGGGGCCCTTTAGGCCCCCCGTTCGAACGGTTTATCGGTTTGTTACGCTGCCGTGGACGCCCGGCACGCTCCCGCAGGTTTTATGACGTATTTCACGACTCTTCCCGTCCGAAAATTGATGATTTCAATTATTTTCGCGGGACCTTTCCGAAAGCGCCGAAATAAAATGCGGACCGACGGGGCCCGGCGTCGTGCGAAGGGCGCTTTATTTCGTTACCATCTGCACCGGCGATTTTTTTTCCTACGTCCCGAGAAATGCGATTATTTCGCGGCCGATTCAATTTTGCCGATTTCGGCGGTCGTTCCGAATTGATTGCGTCTTTTTTTTATCGGGCCTTCGGATCAAATCTTTTCATTTCGAAGGATATATGAGTATTTTACTTCGATTTATTGGGCATATCTGCCATTGGAAGCTTGATCCATGGTTTTTCAGCTCTTTCGTGGATATTTACTTTCTTGTTGACAGACAATTTGTTTTATGATGACCCCGAATGCGCAAAAGCAATGATTTAAGCCATTCCAATAAACAGAATCGTTCAAAATTAATGATTGCGCCGATTAATACATATGTAATTGGTAAACAGTGTATTTGTCAAATGGATCACCCTGTACAGCGTGGTAAAGGGGAAGTCCTGTGATGTACCCCTCTTGGGTAGGTTCGGTCAATCGTTATACAGTTGAGGGATGGTGAATAATAAGATGCAGACTCATCAAAGGGGTTTATTTCTTAACCATAAGAGGTGCGTTCGGCCTGTCGGTTCCATAAACACTTTTTGCTCCATGTCGTTCGGCCACCCATGTCAGATCGAAAAGTGTCAATTGTATGTCGTTCGTGCCAGACGGAGTAGAGCTTTTGGAACCAACTCTGAAAACCCTAGCTCCAGAGATAGGGCGCGAAAGGAGGTCTGTGGTTAGACGGAATTGAAATTTCAAATTTTAAAATAAGTTTGATTAACTATGTCAAAGACATTTTCGTCATTTTCTAAGAACTCCCGTAATGTGGTAATGACGACAGGCGTTACAGGAAACAGAATGCTGTTGCGAGAGATTTCAAGTACGTATTCAAAAGTTGTTACATATCGTATTTATAAAACTAAAGCTTTTTTTCAGACGGACAAATGATTTATATTCCTGTTGAGACTAAACGAAGAGTTCTTAGAACAAGAGACCGACGAGGTAGTTGGGAACTTTCAAATAGAAAATTCAGAAACAAGTGCTGCTGACCATAAGTTATGGACTGATGAAAATACGTTGTTTTTGATTCATGAAATCGAGAACAGACAACATGAATTTGAGAATGGCCAAAAAAAAATGTATGGACTAAAATATCCTCCGAATGTGAGAAAAAATTTAAACGGCCTGTCTCATTCATACATGTTGTGTGAACAAAAGTGGAAGAGCCTAAAAAGGACGTATAAGAGTTGCCTGGCACACAATTCCAATTCAGGCCAGAAAAAAAAACACTGGCAATTCGTAACAGCCATTAATAATTTCATGCATAGTAAGCCTGAAATTACCCCATTAGCAACATGTTCAAATTTGAGTGGTTTCTCTATGGCTGAATTAGGGGCTTCCTGCTCTGAGCAAGAACGTGAAGATAAAAATGAAAACATAGAATCAACCTTCACCAGGAAGAGGAAGGCACGTAAATCTGAAGCTGATAAGAGACATGAAGAGAAAATGAAACGGCTAGATAAATTTAATGAATTATTCGAAAAAATGATCGATAAACTTTAAGAATCAGTTTCCTTCGATTCAGTTAGAATTCAGTCTGAGAACTCACATTTTTTTTTGTGCAATTTGTTATGTTTTTGTTTTGTTCCATGTATTCTGCCAAAGAGATTTGATACTTTTGTTGTGTGATGAACCTTTTAAGAACAAGTTTGCTTTGTACCAGGAAGAAGGTTAGAATGGTAATAAATGAAGACAAATGGAAAAAACATGATTAATTTATTTGGTAAATTTGTTTGAATGACAAAATATTCTGAAAATTAATTAATTATGAGGTTGGTTTCTCATTGGTAGATCATTCATAATACCATTTCTTTTCAAAATGGAAACCATATTTGCATCTGGAACATCTTGCAAATCTAAAATATATTGCGGATTATTTCGCAATTCCTCCTGCATCTCCATTTCCATGTCTATAAATGCTTCCCAATTATCCCCTTTCAAGATACAGATATTGTGCAATATGAAACAGGCGACAATCAATAAAGGTATCAGCTCCACTCTAGTTGTTTCAACCAGTTTCAGTCTTCGGAATCGTCCTTTCAGAAGTGCAAAAGCATTTTCTATCTTCACTCTACATCTACTCAGAGCTACATTAAAATTTTTTTGCCTTTTTGTGAGATGTTCATAATTTTTGAAGCCAACTAACAAATTTGTATTTAGCTTGTAAGCTAAATCACCAAGCACTGTCGATTCATCTTTTCCAATGAATTGTTCAACTCAAATTGTGAACTTATTTCAGTTATGAAAATATGATTTAAAATCTATTAGCTGAGAAGTTAAATTCAAATATGAAATTCCCGGGGTTTTAGTGATTGACATTTGTCAACCGATTCCAACCACCGATGAAAGAGGGCGCTTTGATCTTCGGATTCGCCAATTGTCACTCGTTCGTTCAAATAGGAACAAGTGACAAGTTCTAAAAGTGCCACTAACACTAGCGATCTGTAATAAAAACTCTGGTTCGACTCGCCCCGTACCGGAGTTGACAGGCCGAACGCAACTCTTGGACTGAACGAGAATAAATTCGCTATCACAAAAACGCTTATATCTTTTGAACCACTGGACCGATTCCGAAAATCAAACTCATCATCTTCTAATTCTAATGAAAACTGTTTTTACAATAAAGAAACCAAAACTATTTTTTACAAAATTCATGGATTTTTTCTGGAATTCTTCCCATCATGCTTCTTATAGTGTTCTCAGTCACTTTCTGGGATGCTGTCTTCCACTTTTGCTTGAATTCCGCTAATTTTTTCGTTGATTTCTTAGTCTTCTTCAATTCTCTTTTTACCAGGGACCAATATCTTTCGATTGGCCTGAGTTCTGGGCAATTTGGTGGATTGGCCTCTTTGGGGATAAAAACCACCTCATTAGCTTCGTACCATTCCTTGGTGGCCTTGCTGTAGAGGCATGAAGCTAAATCTGGCCAAAAGATTGTTGACACATCGTGCTCACGTAAAAATGGTGAAAGTCGCTTCTTCAAGCGTTCCTCGATGTATATCTTCGAGCCAACACAGCCTTGGCCAACGAAAAATTTGCTCCTTTTCCCACAAGTGCAAATTGCTTGCCAAACCAGGAATTTTTTAGGAAACTTTGCTTGTTTCTTCACGCGGAATTGTTCGTCAACATTTCCACGAGAATCTGCAGTATAAAATTCCTGACCAAGAAGTTGCGAGAAATCAGCCAAGACATAGGTTTCGTCGTCCATCACGCAACAGGATAAATTTTTCAAGAAATCTTTTTTTAATTTTTTTGCTCTTGATTTCGCTTCTTGATTCTTCACAGCGTTCCTGTCTGGTACTTTCTGCACTTTGTATGCTCTAAGCCCATAACTGGACTTGATTTTCTGAACGGTTGACTGCGAATAACCCACTATTTGGGCCACTTTCCGTCCTGAAAGGTTAGGATTCTTCTGAAAAAGGCTGATGGCTTTCTTCACTTTTCCCTCCCGGTTCCTTCCTTGCGATTAATTGTAAGATCTTCGTTGAAGCGCTCAACAACTCTTGATACCGTTTCCGGACGAACGCGAGCCTCTTTTGCGATTCTTTTGAAGCTCCATTTTTGATTATTTTGAGAAAGTTTCACTATAAATTCTCGTGTTTTCACTTCGCTTGACATTTTGCGACAGAGAATTGGAATATCTATGAAGCAAATGTTCCACATGTTTCTGACGTTCATAACAAAGCTAACTATGATCAAATTTTGATTTTTTTCTCAATTCGTTCAAGAGATATAGGCGTTTTTGTGATAGCGAATTCATTCTCGTTCAGTCCTTACTGAACACAGATGAAAACTCATATTGAATGGAACTGTTTGCTTCCGGCAATTACTGTTGACTAACAATCAAAAGACTCTCAGACTCTTCTGCATGAATGTCCCTAGCCAATTGTTATATATTCTTTATAAATGTTTACTTGTTTAAATAACATCATAATTGATGAAAATAAATAACCTTAAAGCTCTGGCTTTGCGTGTTAGGTCACACTTCTAAGAAGGTTACATATTCCTTCGCATCTCACGTACGAAATATACAGGTTGTTCATACATACTACAGTCCTATTCCACTCGCCGTACAACCCAGCCATTGCTCCTAAAATCGATGCAACATGACCTGGCTGACCAGCACTTCTCCAATTACGAATGAAGTCAAAAAATGGATTGAATTGCGGTCAAAGAATCTTTTTTCACGTAGGAATAGGTCAATTGCCAGGAAGATGAGAAAAAATAGTGACTAGCGGCTGACAATACTTTGAACATAAACGTAACAGTATTTTTTCACAATAAAGCTCCTAATTTCGAAAAACAACCTCACGAATCTATTTTTCAAATTTATTCATATATGTACTCCATTCACTTTTATATAGTTTCCCGATTGGTCGTGACTCATGTCATTCTGACACATTTCACCGTGTATATTTTGAAAATGTTAGGTTATAGTCATTTTCCTGACAGATAAATACGCAACGTTATCCTTCATACATACAGTTCGTATTGATTACGTATTTATCAAAATGTTTATTTACTTTGGGAAAATAATGAATTTGAGAAAATATTATGTGAATTCAATAATTCCAAAGACCTGGCGAATGTTGAAGAAGCGTTTTTCTCTGTTAATACGGGAAATATTTCACGTATATAAACATTGTTGAAAGATTCAGTAATGCTATTTTCTTGTTCGGAAATCAAGAATCGAGTGTTGAATTTTTACTGAAAAATGCTGGACAGAATGGTCCGTTACTTTGTGATACTTCATTCGAAAAAAGAATAAAAGTACTATAATAATCCAACAGAAAAACTTCTAAACGAACAGACGGACCTATGGAATTCCCCACTTTTCAAAATTCTCAAGAAATAAGCCTACAGAAGACATTCAAATACCTTTTTGCACAACTTGAAATACTCCAGTATGAAAATGTAGTAGCACTACCAAACATGTGTCACAATTAAACTTAAAAGAACCAACTCCATCCACAAAATAAAAAAAAGAATGAATAGAAATTAGCATTGGCAACGTCTCTCAACATTATTTGACATTCGACGAGTGCCAATCTGCGTCAGTTTTGAGTAAGAAAACTAGATAAACCTAACCCAACCGGGATACTTTATAAAAGTTGATGGACTATGAAATTTCGTGAAATGTTTCTGATGCCATGTTTATTTTAGTTTTAGAAGGCTCAAACCAAGAGCCGAAAGCTAGGAAAGTGCAATAAAGAGTACAACTGAGAGCCTTTTTTTGAACTCTCGACCCGAAAATCTCTTCATTTTTTCACTCTCCTTAATGGTGAACGCCCATTTTTCAGTTTGAGAAAACAATTGAAAAAAAAAATTGACTGCTGTCGAAAAAATTGACTGCTGTCGAAAAAATTTGACGGAAGATGTCAAAGAAACCTCTACTGATCCTGAATATGCTGGTACAGAAAAAAATTCCCAATAATTCTAAACAAATTCATTATTCTGCTCACGCAATCTATACAATACTTTGCATGTAGCATTAATAAGTCATTCTCCAACTAAATGCAAAATTTCATCTCGATATAATCGGTAGTTTTAAGATGATCACGAAAAAAATTTCGAATTGCCAAACTCACGAAACTCCTAATGGAATTTTGCCCATTAACAAACTTAACTGCGGCATACGAGACCCAAAAATACCCTAAAAATTTCAAGTTTCTAGGCTCTTCGCCTTCAGGTCCTAAATTGATAATAATCCATCGTTTAGACAGAGAAAACACCTGTCTCCATTACTGAGCCAGGATATCATTAACATTCATAATTTCCATACAACCATTTCCCTTCCCCTGTAATATATGCTCTATATTCATTCGACACTGGAATAATAAAGGAAGCAGAAAAACCTCGAACGAGAAAACTCAGGAACTACAAACCAAATTACCAATATGAGTTTTTTCACGACACTAGACGTAAGAACGTTCTACCTCGCATGTTTCAATATTAATATCGTTGCGGCAATAAAATTACAACATCTTAAAACCGAGGTATTAAAACGAATCACGTCAACCCTCCTGTACTTTTCACATTTCCATAACGTACGAATTCTCAACCCGTATAAAAAAAGTAATGAAACGAACTTTTTTAAGATCGTCCCTTCATATAACATCAGCGAGCGATATAACTTTTTTACGATTCATTCTTTTCGACGGCGATAAATAAGTAAAATTGTCGGGGGATGAAAGTCTCTTACAGACAAAAATATCTTTCTCCATCTGGAATATTTTATTCGAGAGAAGAGTTGCTACTCGAATATTGATAAAATTATGGATATCATGAAATTTTCATCATGACTCTCTTTCCGCTGAGCATTCGTCTCCGGAATAACCGTTCTTCTTTGCCGAGAAATCATTTCAAATGCGATTGACTGTGTTAATAAGGAGCTTTTCACTTCCTGTTTGAAGTTGACAGCTTGCATAAAATATTTGAATTTTGAATCAATTTTCAGATCACTCTATCTTACATTACCCAAATCATAAAAGCGGGGTGGTTAGATATCCTTCCTTAATGCTTATTTCCGAAATAAAATAATAATGTATTTCCCAGCTAATCTCATTAAGTAACGACTCATAAATTCAATAGGTTGCCTGGTGTCAGACCCAGGTGATATAATTCCTTTTCACTTTTACGTTCATCATCTATTGGAACCCAACTCAATACATATCAGAAAAATGAAGTAATATCCCTAGTACTAGATTATATAAAAACTATATTAAAGCTAATATAATTATATCATGGAACAAAACCTCTATAATATGAAAATATCATTATATTCGTAGGCAGGTTGCTGCAATGAAATCTTGGGATAAATTTCATTCCTTTCCAAATTAATTTCCTATTATGAGTTATATGCCAGATACAAGACTGGCTAGATTGAAATCTCGAAAGCCTCTATGGATAAACAATTTTCTTTATTCTAAACAAAATTATAAAGGAATTTGGAGTTCCGAATAGACTTCATATGATTTTCTCAATACAAGTTTAATTCTCGATCCTTCTGAGAAAGTTCCTGGTTTTCATCTGTCTAGGAAAAATTGGTGTCTGTTCAATCGTCTTAGGACAGGTCATGGTCGTTGTAACAGTTTGCTTTTTGATGGAATGCCATTGATAGCCCAAGATGTAAGTGTTGTCATGAAGAGCAAAGTATTGACCATTTGGTCAATAATTGTTCAGTATATAAATTCAGATTATTACAAAAAGCTTTGTCAACCTCTTTGAAGATTAGAAGAAAGAATCGTATTCGAAGAAAAAGATGCCCTTCAATATGATTATCAGCTTACTCTGTAAACAAATCCAATATCCCTACACTTATATGGGGAGACAGAGTTTTTGCTGAGGTTTTTATCTGGGCTCTTGCATCATATGTAGAACTGTATGGTGCCCCGTTTAACATTTCTGTGCTGATACTGAGAATAGGAGCTGGGAATGGATCAATCTGTTTGTTTTCATGATCTGTTCCTTATTGCCTTCTCATTACATATGCCATGATGTTTTTTTTTGTACAAAACAAATTCATAAGAATTTTATTATGCTAATAGATAAACTATTTGATGAATCATATCTATTTATTCCGAATGTGTTCGTTTCCGAGTATTTACCATAAAATAGGAACAAATCAAGAGAATTCAATTATATTAGAAATTGAACAAATTGTGTCCCATTACTTATGAAAAATGTATATAGATATCGCCCTAAGAAATGTTGCATACATAGCATCGAAAATCTTCAAGAAGATTCCAAATTCTGTATTCATTTTCAGGCCTTTCAGATTTCAAGAGAATGTCATGAAATTACAGAAGTTTTATGTGTCTGTTTTAATGATTGTAACTATTATATAAAATCTTATCTCCTTTGTAATAATATGTTAATGTCCAGACTGCTTCTATTCTATTTGAAATGCATGTTCTCGTTCAAGTATGGCATTTTTGAAATCTTTAAATAACAGATACTGTGAATATTCGAAGAATTTTACAATAAACTATTGCGGTAGTTTTTTATGGGAACAACAAACAGAAATTTTCTTTGAAAATAAGAGAAAACTGCTACATATAGTTGTCCATATTGAAAAAAACTCAGTGCTTAAATCACCAAAAGGCCAATTAAAATTCTTCTTCAAATAAATCTTTCTCCTTTTCAACTACTTAAAGGGAACCTCTGTGTAAAATTTCAGATTTCTTGGTACAAGAGTTTGGACTGCAATGATGAGTCAGTCATTCATGATCTTTATTTTTATAGAGTGTCTCAACGAAAAGAATGTGTGTCCAATTGTGAATGAACAAAAAGATTTCGTATAAAACGCAGAAACACCTAAAACCCTTGTTGAAAAAGGGGACATATTTCGATGCACCTCCTGAAAAAGCATCCCTGATGAATTTTGAATGGGGAAAATAGAGAATGCTGCACATTATTGAAAAAGTTTCGAAATTTTCTACACCAATTATTTCAAAATTTATAGTTTCGTGTAGAGAATTTGAAAATCCCTATTTTTCCCCTTCAAAATTCTTCAAGATTTGTGACTATTCTTAGGAGAACCTTCTTCAGGGGTGCCAATAGCGTCAAATTAAAATTTACGTGTTTTAGCGTTTTCTCTAAAACCATTATATCTTCATATTATTTGAACCTGTATAATTTATTATGGGATCCGATTTCATTCTGATAAATACAAAAAATTAATTGCCTTCTTTGGACTACACCAAATATTCACACTGGTCGTGCCAATCTGTCAAAACCAAGCAAAAAGCAACGAAATGCGCCCCTAGCTCCTTCACGGATTTTGGAGCCAAAAGATATAAAATATAAGTACTTTGCACACCAACAAAATACGTAGAATATTATAAGAGCTCACCTGTAAGCTTGGATGGCAACCTAAATCCAGCAGCATCTTGACAACACCAATGTGACCCTTATTCACACCAATATGGAGAGCGGTTTGACGACGTTTATTTCTAGCATTGAGATCAGCTCCAGCGTGAGCTAAAAGTTGGACAACAGCAGGTTCATCTCCGAAAGCAGCATGATGAACTGCACGGTCGCCATCTTTGTCCTCAATCTCAACGTCAGCGTAGAATTGGAGCAAGACAGTGATCACTTCTAGGTGACCATTTTGTGAGGCAGCCTGGAAGTAAAGAAGGTGCAGAATTTGAATATTCAATTTTCGATTATCTGTTTAACAAATAACAATCTCAGCTCAAATGTTAATATTTCACAGGTTGTATCCGTTTTGATCCTGCTAACTTTCAGGTGTCAGGACGTCTGGGGGAATATTCAGTTTGTGTGCTAGATTAAGATTGATTCATCCAAATTGAATGAAAAATTGCCATTGGATATCTACCCCCTCTTTGATTTCCAAAACAATGTGTGAATGTTCTTTGGCAAAATGAGGTGCGATATCAAATGCTCTTGACTTCATCCTACTCTACTCAGAGAGTATTGGACAGAAAAGTTCTAATAATGTCATCAATTTTTCAATGAAATGAACTTACGAGAGACCTAAAGAATGAGGTGAATTTGTAAAATAACATGAATAGTAACCTATTATTTCTACTTATAAATGTATAAATGCTTCTTACTAAAGAATTAGAAAAAAGATTGCTTTCTAAGTATCTCTTTTTGTTCACCTTTCAATTCAAAATATGGATGAATATTAGAGAACTAAACATTCATTTGTGCAATGAATATTGTAGCAAATCTACAATTTCCAGACTATTTAGGATGAATAATTCTACTTTGAAACAATAAATCACCTGTAGAGCAGTATGTCCTGAAAAAACTCCATTCACATCAGGTCCTATGCCAGCACCAGCAATACTACTCTTCTTCAGTACTTCCTCACACTTTTGAGCATCTCCATTGGCAGCCGACTTGACCAATTCCTCATTTATATCTCCGGAAATATGAGTTTCGAATAATTTTTTCAGGAGAGCACTCAAACGTTCACCGCTTGTTGTCCCATGCATGGTACCATCTTTGCTTGCCACTTTGGTCACTGCTAGAGGATTATAGGTCCAAGTGGTGTTGCAAACGTCTATTTTCAGGTCATTATCATTGTATATCTGAAGAACATGTCCTATTTTTCCAAGGGTCTGAAAGAATTCATTCAATTTTATTTCCTCACAAGATTAAATTGAAGTAAATAGAAAATTAAACGTTGTATATTGAATAATTAGTCTTGAAAAAAATTTTAGGAAATTCCATATTTATTATCAATAAAAGATTGAAAACATTTTTGTCATAAAGAAACAATTGTTCATCTAAATGTCTAGTGAAATATCATTTTCAGAACAACAATATTAGATTAAGAAAATTTCGCATTTCTTTATTCACTTACCACTGCCATTCCGTCTGCCCAATCACCATGACCTCTTTGGAGCATCTTGACCCTCTCCATATCCGAACAAATTTGCACAACGTCTCCAACAGCAAATTGTTGCTGTGGGGTTTCGTTCAGACCAGCAGTGTTGGTAGGGCTGGCAACTTTCGTCAAAACAGCAGGATTCAAGGTCCATTTATTCCCGCTTGCATAAGCAACAACAATATCATGATCTTCATCTATACCGACAACTGAACCAACATTACTAAGACATTCGAACATCCCATCTGTCCAGCCACCATGTCCATGCTGAAGCGATTGGACAATTTCCAATTCAAGCTCGACGCTGACTTGATCTCCGATCTTCAACCCTGGAGGTCCAGTTCTTCCTACAGTTTGTTCTCCTAAGCATGGTAAATGATCTCTGTAAATGTTGTATCCTTTAGCATCGTTTACTACTTTCAAATCAGCCATTCCTTCGAATCCAACCCGGTACAGATTCTTGGAGCCGTTGTCCCAAACAACATATGCTCCAGAACGAGGACTTGCAGCACTCCAATCTTGTATTTCTTGGACTTTACCACGTCTTCCATTACCGCCATCTTGATCTTCCCATTGCCAATCAACGCCACGAACAACGCGAGCTCCAGGAAATATTCCACGAAGACTTATTTTTTTGCTTTTCCGACGAGCTTCAAGATACACACGCTCCGTTCCAGGAGAAGTTATACGGTAAAAACGATGGCGTAATTGATGTTTATCGCCGTGGTAGCAGATGGAGCATAGATCATAGTTGCCACATTCAGCACATTTCCATCTTATGCCAAAAATTGGTTGTTGACGGCAAGTATCGCACATGGTGCCTTCATGTTTGACACCTGTTGGTGCGCTATCATGTACTCTCAGATCGTACTGTCCTGAACAGCGGTAATTTGCAGCTGTTCCATTGTCCCAGACAACAACAACTTCGTCAGACGATTCAAAATTCCTTACTGTTCCTACATGGCCTTCACCTCCATCCTGCAGAAATTATTAATTATCATTTCCGTTTGTGAACAAAGTATGGAAAGTATATCATATTATAATCCCTACGGCATCAAGAAAATGAAACACACACAACTTTGAGTGAAGCCCTGTTCATGTCATAAAAACTAATGAATTAATCGGTTAACAACCTGTTATTGTTGTTAAAGCTATTCTGCAAGGAAATTCAGTTGACTTTCGGGAAATATTTAGCTCTTTAGAAGGAAGAAGGCGGAAAACTCATAAAAACAAGTAAAAGACAAGATTATGAATTCACAACATCATTTGGTCCATTATAACTTTAATAAACCTCTGGGATATATTGTTCATTCTGACAAAAGGGAGTTTTCATCATGCAAATCACCGAGTACATCAATTCCCTGCAGTTCATCATGCAAATCGAGTTATTACCTGTTTGCCCCATTTCCAATCAGGACCACGAATAACTCTAGAACCAACTCCTTCCATCATTAGTCTAGGTGCTCTGGAAACACCAGGCGTGGCCTCCACGGCATTTGCCAACTCCATGTCTAATAAAAATTAAAACAATAGTTTTACTTTTGTTATTTGACTAAAACTAGCATGGATCCTGCAGCAACAATTACAATTTTTCCCAAAACAAGCAATTGTCAAATAATGTGAGGTTAGAATGGAATCGCTTTGTCACGATTGAACTATTCTGCTTGGGTTCGACGCGCCATTGCACTAAAGCTTTTTGGCGCTAACTCTAGTCTATGGTTTGAGAGTTTCTATGGTTCTTCAATCTTGGATTCTCGCGAAACATAGGTTTCATGCTTTGTGACTTAAGATGTCGCTAACAACGCTATCCTGTCAAAAATATCCAAATAAAACAGAAATCTTGCATTTTCATCATAGGAAACTGTAATCAGGAATGTCATTTACTGTCAATAATAAATGCTGACACCTATGGACAACCATGAGCAACTAATGATAATGACATTAGCTTTGAAATTTTCAATTTGAATATGCATTTTCATACTCAATCGTCCGTCGCTGGAAGAAGGGGGTATTTTTGCATGGAATGATGTCCCCATAATAACAAAATTTGAGATAATCAAAATGAAATAACGAATTCCTACTATGAATGGAGATTCTGAAAGAAAAATAGATTATTGATCGTTTGTCTTATTCGTGACGTGTGGATCACGCCACTTTTACCTCGATGGATGCAGCGTTCCTATTGGTGGAGAGGAGACGTTGATGTTAGGAATACTGTGTCCAAAAATACGGTTGCGGGATATCGTGGCGTTTACCATCTAGCTGAAACGTCTACGCCGTCTAAATTAATCAACAACTTAATTCATATAAACGCTGGAATAATTCATTCAAATAATTTTTGGCGGTAGTGAAAATCGTAAAATACCAATATAAGAGAATCCACGAGGAAACAATTCAGAATTGTTAGCACAAGTTATTCCGGTAAGTAATTACCATTTTTTCAATTGGCCAAATGCTAATTCGACCAATTCCATGTTAATTAAGTGATTGCTAATGAAGGTGATAATTTTCATTCCATTATATGACCCATATATCAGAATGTCACATTTTTGGCAAGTTTATTGAGTAAGGTTAGGTTTGTCGTCAGTGCTCTGACAGTTCTTGATCACTGTTAATATTTATTATTTATATTTACATTCTTGAACATATGATCATGTTGACGTAGCCTAAAAGATTCGTTAATGATCTCATTTTTGATGAATACTTTCATTGTTTCTCTTGGGTATTTTAGTGAAATACTTCTTGACCTTGAGAATTTCTAACCACAGCGGCTTTTAAATAATTAAAACATGTACAATAACAGTTTGTGGTGTGCACTGCAAATGATTGAGCTTTTTTCTTATACAAAATAATGGAAAACAATTTTGTCACAGATTTCTGTTAGTCATAACTCTTGCATTGAGAAGCACGCACATGAGCAATTTAGAAATGTTCTTCAGTTTTCTCTTAATTTGGTCAGCAAATACAGCCGGTCAACACTTTACCGGCAGAATTAGGTTCAGTTCTGTTTAATTTTCATATGTTTAATACACAGGGAGCGCATCGTAAAACCAAACAGAGACTATAAAGGCCCAATTTAAATATCTGCTAACAAACGTTTAGCGGGGGACAAACCTTGTGTGGAGTAACAAACCCCTCTTAAGGCTTAAAGGACTGGGGGGTGGTTGATTTTGTACCTCATGTGCAAGCCTATAACCAAAGAGTACTAACTATATTACTCTTTGTGTCTTTGTTATATGTACACATTGTACTCCATCAATGACCAAATCTTCCTCGTCAACAAAGGGTCTAGCGTTCTAGCCATTTCTGGCACAAAAAATTATGGTTGCAATTTGAAAAAAAAACTCAAGTGGCATCCATTCCTCGTATAGGATGCATGACCAACTCTGTTATAAATGAAAATTTTCGTAATTTAAAAATTATATAAACAAAGACCCAATAACTTTAGATCTAGTTAATCTTGTTCTAAGAATTCATCCTCAGTCAATCATGCTTTGGGAAATGGAAAAGTTTGGACTCCTCTATGTTTCTCGTTTATTTTTTTCGAAAGGGGAGCAGCATCAGGACGATGAGGTCTATTTCTCATTCTGATCCTTAGACAAAGTCTTGTGCCCTCAAAACCTAATCGCAAAACGGTTCAATCAGTAGACACAACACTCGAAATTAGATGGACCGGTACTTCCTCATTTACCACAAACGATCTAATATCTAATGTCACTCCAGTGTCAGTCGGAAGGAGTACAAGGGTCAATTCGATAACCGTCGTGCGGTAGGTTAAAATTACGCAAATTACTGCCATTTATTTTCGAATTTTAAATTCTCAAATTATGTCCACAGTCCACGTGAACCAGGATGAGATATCTTCTCCTTTATTTTACGATTGGGTGGGGACTCATTACCTCTAATGAGATATTGTTGTCAACGAAAAAATTAGATACAAGTTGCTTGATTATGTGAACGTATTTGGATGCTGCAATATAGATAAAATCATGTAATTTTTGAATGATAAATGCATTTTAATTTTTATTAGATATCTATATCATAGATGTATGAGAACTATGCATCAGTTTTTTCGCAAACGACACAAGGGCATAATTATCACATTTATTACCTAAGATTAACGCAATATTTATTTTACCTATGTTGCACCGTAAGAACTAAGACCCTCTCAGAATACATATTTTACAGTATCCTATCCAATTAAAGTTCAATCGATTGTCAATTCTAATATTCTAAAAGATGTTTCTTCTAACAATATCCTTCAGGAGATGCCAAATAATGCCATTAAAAAACTGGTTTCACGTTCAAGGTCCTCAATGATTTTGTTGAATAGTTTTCGGATTATCTATGGTTTCTGATTTGTAGAGTCAATGGAGGAAAAAAGGTTGTGTTTTATGCAATCAAACATGGCAAGGTCGACATTATTGATCTACTAAGAATGGTATACAGGGTTGATGCGAAAGGTTTCAGAAATTAAAGTTTCTTATATAAATGTTGGGTCAAAAGTCCAATTATCTCCCTGACGCGGTTCGAAGATGGCGGAAAAATGAAATTTAAAGAAAAAATTAAGCAACTACTTGGATAGATGTAAATTTGGAAAGCCTGGTTTAGTTAGAAACTTTTTCATCTTCTGTATTTTTCTCGTGAAATGTACAGTTTGGAAATAAAAAAATAAAATGTAAATCATCACGTGCCGGGAAAGGGCAATTTACACTGCGCAAAAAAATTAACGCACATTATGGAAATCTCAAATTTATTCTACAACTGAAGGTGTTCTCAATGATAATTATTTTTATCAGAATTATGCATGCATATGTTATCCACTTTCAACGTTTTTCTTCAATACAGATGTTTTCTCCCAGCAGGAATAAAAAAAGATGATATTATCAGATTTTGAATGTATTGGCTCCATTCTAAAATCAGTTGTTCTCGATCAATTCTAGTGATCAATAGTTTTTCTTTCGTTTGATTTTCCACACTCCATCGCTATGCAACGCGAAACACGCAATTTGACCCAAGAGGAATGTGCCCAAGCGGTAGTTTTGCGAGAAGGAGGGTGGACATACACAAGAATTGCAGAAAGGTTTGGAGTTGTCCAGAATGTTGCAGCGATTCAGGGAGGCAGGTATGAATGTCCGAAGACCAGGACAGGGTAGACCACGGGTAACAACTGCCATTCAAGAATGTTACTTGAGAGTTTCTTCTTTGAGACAACGGTTTGCAACCGCTCGCCTCCTTCAAAATCAGCTTGAGCAAACTCATGAGGTGCAAATTAGCACTCAGACAATAAGAAATCGCCTCAGAGAATATGATTTAAGGCCTTGTGTCGCGGCAAGAGGCCCAGCTCTTACCCCAGCCCATCGAAGGGCGCGTTTGGATTTTGCGAGAGAGCATATCCATTGGGAAGAGGCCGATTGGGAAAGAGTTCTCTTCACAGATGAGTCTAGATTTTGCCTCTACCATTGTGATCGACGTTCCCTTGTATACAGACGTCCACATGAAAGATATGCTCAGTGCAATTTCCTGAATACTACTGGTTTCGGGGGAGGATCGATTATGGTATGGGGTGGAATATCTTTGACTGCTCGCACAGACCTAGTTGTCGTTGATAATGGAGCTTTGAATGCTGATAAGTATATAAGTAACATTCTTGAAGAGCATGTAGTGCCATTTGCCCCATACATTGGTGAAAATTTCATTTTTATGGACGATAATGCCAGACCCCATCGTGCGCGCATCGTTCAGGAGTACCTTGAAGAGGTTGAAGTCTCTCGAATGGAATGGCCAGCAAGAAGTCCAGATCTCAATCCGATTGAGCAGGTTTGGGACAACCTCAATAGAAGGCTGAGAAGTTCAGAAAATCATCCAGCTACCCTTAATGACTTAGGAATCCAACTCGGAGAAATCTGGGAAGGATTAGATCAGAACATTTTAAGATCACTCATTTTGAGTATGAAGCGTCGTTGCCGAGCTGTAATTAACGCAAGGGGTGGAAATACCAAGTATTAAATCACTTATCAGCATTTCAGTATTTTGAAAATTGTTCATTTTTCTTCTTTCACATAAGATTCGGTGAAATCCTGAATTTTTCTTCCATTTAATGTGTCTTGTTCCGTTCAAAACCTTCCCGAGAGAACATAAAAAATAAGTTATAAAGTCAATGTAGAGTTAACTTTCATTAAAATTGAGATTTTCAGAATGTGAGTTAATTTTTTTGCGCAGTGTATTTTAGAACTGATTTACATTTAATTTTTTATTTCAAAACGGTACATTTTACGAGAAGAATGCAAGACATAAAAAAGTTTCTAACCAAAACAGCCTGTTATTCGAATTTAATTCTATCCAAGTTACATAAAGTGTCTCTTGAATATTTTAATTTTTAATACATTTCTATTTTTGCGCCCTTGTCCCTTGGTCATGAGAGATAGAGAAAAAATATAATTTTTCATTGGATAGGAGATGCTCTAATTTCTGAAAATTATTGAAATAAAATACTGGTCAATAATTTCTTCAGGATGAATCGGTTGCAATAAGAATGTTCTACTGGTCAGTGCATTTTCAATGTCCCCATTTCGTTTATCTGATATCATTCAAAATATCGTCGATTTCGATTCTTCGGTTGAAGTATGGAAAATATGACGAGAATAGCAGAAATATTATTGTCTCCGAGAAACAAAGTTCAAGCCGATCATCTATTGTTAGTATCACGATCTGAGTAAAGGTTGCAACGATAATAAAATGATAAACAGCGTTTTCTAGTGTTTTATCAAGGCAGTAGATAAATCTAAAACTTTATTCGGAATATCTCGAAGGTCAATATGCTTCAAATTCCTCCAGCAAATTTTCCAAGGGTTCAGTACATTCATCCATCTTAGGATTATAATTATATAAAATTGTCTGTTATGGCCTATTGTCAGCTACAACACCCCATCTAGTTCCCGAATGAACTGCAGATACTGGGATGGCTTCAAGAAGAATATGCCCGCATCCCTTAATATTCGTGTTCAATTCTTTTCAAGGGTGTTTCAGTGATCAATGAAACATGGTTTTCTGTAGCAAAATATTTGAATATTTATTGATTTAGAAAATATACGTTTGGGAATTATGTGTGAAACAAAATATCTTGTAAATGGCCGCCACAGCTTTGCTGGCATATTCTTACCCTCTAGAAGAAACTTAAAATAACGTTATTGAATACATGTGGTGATATTCCATGATACTAAATATACTGTGTGTTTTAGTATCATGGTGATATTCTGGTCACCAAATCGGGGAATGACACGACCAGGAGCAAACTCGTGCAAAATCGTCAATGTTTCACGTGCGGTATGACATGTGGACCCGTACTGCTGAAACCACATCTTGTAAAGATCTAAAGCTTCCAAATGAGGTACAAGAAACTGTGTTATCATAAAGGGTTTTCCAATAAGATGTGTTATTTTGAATAGCCCGCTATTTCGGCAGATGTCACTTTTGAAGCTGTCATTTTTTGACATTTGACAAGTAGCAACTTCACCATTAATAAATATGGAACGATGCATGCTTCAATAACGCATTGAAATTATTAAAATTCACTACAAAAATTGGGCAGGGACGGTTCGTAAAGCTCGAACATTTTTGGGTCATCATGAAGCACCTTGTCGAACCGCACCTCAGAAATTGGTGGAAAAATTGGAGCTGTTGGGACAAGTTCGTGATGTAAAGAATAAAACCCGTGCAAGTCGCTCAAAAACAGCCAAGAATATTGCTGCTGTAGCCGAAAGTGTTAGACTGCATGCTTCGAAAGAGGTAAATTTTCCATGGAAGATGATGACCGATCGGGAATGTCAGTTTCTGTGTCAGTCTCCGAAAATATCGATGCAGTTCATGACATGATTTATCAGGCTGTCAAATTGGGCTAGAACGGATAACTGAAGCACTGAAGATTTCATACGAACGCGTTCATCATATAGTTCACGTCAATTTGGACATGAGAAAAATGTCTGCAAAATGGATTCCTAAATGTTTGAATGTTGACCAAAAGCGTGCAAGGGTAGATGCATCGCGTTCGATCTGTGCTCGATTTGAAAACGATGTAGACTTCTTAAACCGAATTGTTACTATGGATGAGACTTGGGTACATTTTTACGGTCCAGAAACAAAGCAACAATCGATGGAATGGCGAGACACTCTGGTTCTCCAAGACCTAAGAGGTTTCGTGTCCAAAAATCTGATGGAAAAGTTCTCGCTTCAGTTTTTTGGGATTGCCATGGAGTAATCATTATTGATTTTTTGGATAAGGGTAGAACAATAACTGGAGGTTACTATTCGACATTACTGACCACTCTACGGGAAAGCTATCCAAATGTATTTTGTTTTTACAGGACAACGCCCCAGTACACAAATATCATGATTTAGGGGTAGAATTACTAGAACACCCCTCTTATTCACCAGATTTGGCTCAGTCCGACTATCCTCTCTTTCTTCAACTGAAACAAGGTTAAGAGGTCGTAAATTTTCTTCCAACGAGGAGGTAATAAAAGCTGTGGAGGGCTGGTTTTTCAGAGCAAGAAGAAACATTTTTTTTTGAAAGGTCTAGAGGCGTTGCAGGTTCGCTGTAATAAATGTATTCAATTAAGAGGAGACTATGTTGAGCAATAAAATATTTTGATATTCAAATTTTGTTTGGTTCTATAGTAGGCTAAGAATTTTTCAATATATCCTCGCAACATTATGACTGTCAAACATGGCGCGCATTTCAAATCTTGCGCAATTATTGAAATACCCTTTATTTCACTAATTCGTTTTACACAGTTCAATGCAGGAAAATATTGGTGACACCGATCATGAAAACCATTTCGATACTGGATAGCATTTGCTACTCAGCCTTTAAGTACACTGCGCAAAAAAATTAACGCACATTCTGAAAATCTCAATTTTAATGAAAGTTAACTCTACATTGACTTTATAACTTATTTTTTATGTTCTCTCGAGAAGGTTTTGAACAAAACAAGACACATTAAATGGAAGAAAAATTCAGGATTTCACCGAATCTTATGTGAAAGAAGAGAAATGAACAATTTTCAAAATACTGAAATGCTGATAAGTGATTTAATACTTGGTATTTCCACCCCTTGCGTTAATTACAGCTCGGCAACGACGGTTCATACTCAAAATGAGTGATCTTAAAATGTTCTGATCTAATCCTTCCCAGATTTCTCCGAGTTGGATTCCTAAGTCATTACTAGTAGCTGGATGATTTTCTGAACTTTTCAGCCTTCTATTGAGGTTGTCCCAAACCTGCTCAATCGGATTGATATCTGGACCTCTTGCTGGCCATTCCATTCGAGAGACTTCAACCTCTTCAAGGTACTCCTGAACGATGCGCGCACGATGGGGTCTGTCATTATCGTCCATAAAAATGAATTTTCACCAATGTATGGGGCAAATGGCACTACATGCTCTTCAAGAATGTTCCTTATATACAGGGTGCGGCACGGAGGATGGATGGTTTTAAAAAAATAATAAAAGCGTTAATTTTTACTCAAAAACACATTTATTGACGGAATCAGATTCTCAAGGAAATAGCATTTGAGACAGTCAAGTGTGGAAAATCACATCAGGCATGTGGTGGCCGAAATCGGTGATGCAGTGCTGGAGGCGCTCCTGGAAGTTCGCGTAGACTCTCTCCAACATCGCTCTCTCAACTTGGGCAACTTCCACGCGAATAGCCCTTTTCAATTCGTCCAGAGTTCGGGGCTTGGTCTCGTATACTCTAGCCTTGAGGTGTCCCCATAAGAAAAAATCGAAGTGCAGCAGCATGTTTCCGAGCAGATCGCGACGGACTGCGAAGAATGGCTTGTCGAACGCGTTCAACATTTTCAGGCGTTCGAACTGTTCGCACAGGTCCTCTTGGTCTTCTGTTGATCAGTTCACCACGTCTGCGAAGTGATTCAACCCAACGAAGGATGGTGTTTCGAGAGGGAATAGCTCTATTCCGATGAATGTGGAAATGGCGACGAAACTCACGCTGCACGACCGTGACTGACTCATTATTTCGGACGAAACTATCATAGGCGAAAACACGATGCTCCACCGTCCAAGGCTCCATGACGACAACTGGTAAATAAATGCTAGGAACACACGAGTCTAACGGCACCTTCCCCGCTTCTCTCGTCCTCAGTGGGGGAAAGTTATGCCCATCTGAATAACGTCCGCCCTCCGTGCCGCACCTTGTACTTATCAGCATTCATAGCTCCATTATCAACGACCACTAGGCCTGTGCGAGCAGTCAAAGATATTCCACCCCATACCATAATCGATCCTCCCCCGAAACCAGTAGTATTCAGGAAATTGCACTGAGCATATCTTTCATGTGGACGTCTGTATACAAGGGAACGTCGATCACAATGCTAGAGGCAGAATCTAGACTCATCTGTGAAGAGAACTCTTTCCCAATCGGCCTCTTCCCAATGGATATGCTCTCTCGCAAAATCCAAACGCGCTCTTCGATGGGCTGGGGTAAGAGCTGGGCTTCTTGCCGCGACACGAGGCCTTAAATCATATTCTCTGAGGCGACTTCTTATTGTCTGAGTGCTAATTTGCACCTCATGAGTTTGCTCAAGCTGATTTTGAAGGAGGCGAGCGGTTGCAAACCGTTGTCTCAACGAAGAAACTCTCAAGTAGCGTTCTTGAATGGCAGTTGTTACCCGTGGTCTACCCTGTCCTGGTCTTCGGACATTCATACCTGTCTCCCTGAATCGCTGCAACATTCTGGACACACTTGTATGGGAAACTACAAACCTTTCTGCAATTCTTGTGTATGTCCACCCTTCTTCTCGCAAAACTACCGCTTGGGCACATTCCTCTTGGGTCAAATTACGTGTTTCGCGTTGCATAGCGATCGAGTGTAGAAAGAAGGAAAAACTATTGATCACTAGAATTGATCGAGAACAACTGATTTTAGAATGGAGCCAATACATTCAAAATCTGATAATATCATCATTTTATATTCCTGCTGGGAGAAAACATCTGTATTGAAGAAAAACGTTGAAAGTGGATAACATATACTCCATTCACAATTATAAAATCACAACTCTGGCCATGGTTTCGTTTTCAGGAATTGGCGCACCTGATGACAAATCTGTGCTCGTACATAGAATATGGTTAATGACAATACGACGATGCCAGTTTTTCTGTTTACATCAAAGTAAAAGTATCAAAGATTTTCCCCATTTTGTTAGTTCGTATCGATCGGTGATTTTGGGGAGAAAAATCGATAGGAAATCGCCTATTTTTCCGTTCTTCGGCGTCCAGAAGAAGTTTCGTGCAAGTGTCATTTTTTCCTTTCACGAGTTTTGGCTTGAGTACGAACGGCAAATTTGAATTGGACCAAAAATCGATTTATAAGCATAAATAAAGCGAAAGTAAGTACTAATCGACCTTTTTACACTTGATAACGAAGTTTTTTTAGGTATCTGGCCGTTTTGAAAGATTTCAAACGAAATTCCGGTCCCCCAGAAGTTTGGTTAGTTTCGGTATCGATTTTGGTGCTCAAAATTTATTTGGAATGTGTAAATGGACAAGAAAGGCTTCCTTATACGATCTTCTAACGGAAGCGACCGGAAAATATGGTTCAGGTAGAATTGAAATGTGTCATTGGAGCTTTCATTCCTTTGCCGAAAGTAGAAAAAGGCTATATTGAACCAGAATACATCGGTTTTTTCCATATTCCAGGAGTTTGTGTCTTATTTTAGAACAGGTGAATGATAAATGTGAAGCATATGTTTGACCTATTCCATTTTATTTGTACAAACCTACTTGGTAGTAATGTATGAATATTTTTTAATCCAATAAATTACTATACAATCAGAATATTTTACTCCTTGTTCATAAGATCAAATAAATGAAATGTCGTCAATCTTGAACTTTCAGTTCAAGAGGATAATAAACATTGAATCTTCACAAGCATGCATATGAAAATTATGTGAAAGCAATGCAATTTCCTTCCATGGCGAAAAATAATATATTTCAACAGTGATCTCTTGTACTTTGCATGCAAATAACTAGAAAAGGAATCCTTTCTATCAATTCATATAAACGTTAATTATTTTCGTCCATCACATCTTTTCAAATTCATTCACATTCTGAGAAATACGCTAAGAATGTAGAAAGGGCAACATAGTGTTGACTTGGAACATAAAAATATTTTGAAAAACGTCATAACTTCGATACAGAGTGGAATGTGTCAAATTTCCAATGCCAGAGCTGTGATTTTATAATTGTGAATGGAGTATATGCATGCATAATTCTGATAAAAATAATTATCATTGAGAACACCTTCAGTTGTAGAATAAATTTGAGATTTCCATAATGTGCGTTAATTTTTTTGCGCAGTGTAATTACCTACCAAAACGCCGAAATCCTATTTTGGCATTTTTAAAGACCCACCACGTGTTGGACAATAGTATCCAATCTTGTAAATTGACATTTTTTTTGTTGAAACACCCGAGGTCGAGCGATTTAGGAAGTTGACCAGGGCCCTTATTCTCGACGAGTGATATTTCGGTGCGTATACGTTCTCTGTGTTATTTTGTATGGCAAACGTATACGCACCGAAAGATCACTCGTCGAGAATAAGGGCCCATGGCCGATGGTTCGACCTTAAACCAAGCCGCAGCGTCGGATCTCGTGGTATAGCACTAATGAACCAAATAATTCCGCTTTAACGTTTAGATCGGCATCGTTATCTAATGGGACATTCAAAAGGTATGCGATTCCACTCGAATTCCGATTGGAACGGCGTTCTTTATCAGAAAGAAGAGTCCGTAGTCTCTGCCTTATCATTCCTCGAATAAGGTCGATTTAAGTCGTCTGAAGATCCTGAAGTATCGTGGATTTCATTGCGGAACGGATCGCGTTTGGAAGTGCGAACAATCGCGTTGTGACGATCGGGTTATTCCATCTTTTTTTGTGAATCATGGTAGATATACGGTAAGTCTTTTGGCTATCTTATGGAATCAAGGGTTCCCCCCGTTTTCAATTTCGGAGATTCAAAAGCGAAATGATTTTATGACAAAACCAACTGTGATTTAATTAATACAGCGATCGTTTCTCAATTTAAAAGTGATTCTGCTTTAATGGTGTAGACTTATATGACTTCAAATAACGCCACAAAACGAAGTCCAAAGGTTCTGATTCACAACTTTCTGAAGGCCAATAAGCAGTTCCACAGACTCTGCAAACTGGTCTCTCATAACCACTCTATTGGCATTAGAAAAATGTGAAGTTACGAGGATATATTGAAAAATTCTTAGCGTACTATAGAACCAAACAAAATTTCAATGTCAAAATATTTTATTGCTCAACATATTCTCCTCTTAATTGAATACATTTATTGCAGCGAACCTGCAACGTCTCTAGACCTTTAAAAAAAAATTTTCTTCTTGCTCTGCAAACCAGTCCTCCACAGCTTTCATTACCTCCTCGTTGGAAGAAAATTCACGACCTTTTAAAATTTTTTTCAGTTGAGGAAAGAGATGATAGTCGAACGGAACCAAATCTGGTGAATAAGGGGGTGTTCAAGTAATTCTAACCCTAAATCACGAATTTTTGCATGGCAACATGGGATTTGTGTACTGGGGCGTTGTTCTGTAAAAACAAAATACCCTTGGATAGCTTTTCTCGTCTTTTCTCTTTAATTTTTTTCCCGTGGAGTGGACAAATGTCAAATAATAATCTCCAGTTATTGTTCTACCCTTATCCATAATATCAATCAAGATTTCTCCATGGCAATCCCAAAAAACTGAAGCAAAAACTTTTCCACCAGATTTTTGGACACGAAACTTCTTAGGTCTTGGAGAACCAGAGTGTCGCCATTCCATCGATTGTTGCTTTGTTTCTGGATCGTAGAAATGTACCCAAGTCTCATCCATAGTAACAATTGGGTTTTAGAAGTCTGCATCGTTTTCAAATCGAGCACAGATCGAACGCGATGCTTCTACCTTTGCACGCTTTTGGTCAACATTCAAACATTTGGGGATCCATTTTGCAGAAATTTTTCTCATGAACTATATGATGAACGCGTTCGTATGAAATCCCTAGTGCTTCAGAGTTCAGTTCAGATATCTGTTTTAGCCCAATTCAACGGTCTGATAAAATCATGTCATGAACTGCATCGATACTTTCGGGGACTGACACAGAAACTGGCCTTCCCGATCGGTCATCATCTTCAATGGAAAATTTACCTCTTTTGTTGAAGCTTGCAGTCCAATTTTTCACGGTCGCATACGAAGGACATTGATTACCAAGGGTATCAAGCACATCTTCGTAAATCTGCTTATCTCTTAACCCCTTTAAGTACAGGTACTTGATGATGGCTCGATACTCCAATTTTTTGATTTTTACAATTTCGGTGGACATCTTTTTTTTATTTAATGCGTAACTCTGGTTTACTTTTTTGACGTCGAACTCTACACTGACACTTCTAATAAGTTATTGTTCGTTGATATGGTATCGCAATATTTTGTTTATGCATGGAACTGGTCTAGGCTAACTAGATATCAATACATCCTCGTATTGTCGAAGAATGTCTTGGAAATCGATTTAATCCAATGTTTTTCTTTTTCAAATTGATCACTCATAGTTCATGTTACTGCTTCTTCATTTGCATTTTCGAAAAAATATGGTCCAATGGTGCAACCGTGTCTTAAACCACACCAGAAAGTAACTTCACTTGGATGCGAAGACTAAAACTTTCCCAAAATAAGCCATTTTCTGTAGTAATGAGCAGATTGCCAAATTGGGGATTCTTCAAGCTGTAAGCGTGATCAGGGTAATTTCCACTGTGCAATTTTATCACTTTGGAATGGGATATTTGATTCCCAATGGTAGCAAGAAACAGGTGAAATTTTGAGAGGGGTTCCTCAGGGTTGCCACCTGGACCCTGTATAATTCTTTATGTGTTAGAGGAAAACTGAAAAAGTGACGCCGAATATTTTTCTAGATTTGGTTTCAACTTTACGTTATATTTTTCTCAGTTGATCCAATCTCGTCACATGCAGGGTGTTCCGAAACGTGTAAAAAGTGAAGTGTTTGCAGTTACAAAAATAAATAAGACAATATTTGGTTGATTTCTCATATTTCTGTAATATCTGGGGCCATGGAGGATTTATTTGACAGCTCTCATAAACTCTTTTTCTTGTGTTCTCGATTGTGAATCTACCTAAAAGGAGGACCTAGTTTCAAGATTGATGAAGAGCGCTCAGAACCTGGCTTAA
The DNA here is from genome assembly GCA_951802165.1 of Adalia decempunctata. Lineage (NCBI taxonomy): Eukaryota > Metazoa > Arthropoda > Insecta > Coleoptera > Coccinellidae > Adalia > Adalia decempunctata. Next base: position 20,351,621 of record OX637696.1, on the reverse strand, counting down.
CTATTGCTTGGCGTGTGAACTGAAGCTTTCACTTCAATTTATTGCAGTTTCTTTATGGATCACCGAAAATATGGAGTTCATTCGAATCACTCAAGGACCGCTAACTTGCTTGATCGTTTGGCCTTCCTATTCTCAATTCTGACTATTATAGTAGACCAAAGTTCGTGGACCTGTTCGAAACCATCAACGTAATGCATTGTACCTTGCTTCACACAATTTTAAATGCATTTAATTCTGTAAATGACCTCGAATGTCCTAAGGCAATGTCGAAAATTGCTCATTATCATACATGAAGAATGTTTTGGTAAAAACTTGTTTTATTAGATCCGGCATATATTTACTTATCAAATTTTTATTGTTATCTTTTAGTATTTTTTCAAATTTTATCGGATTTATTGAAAGTTATCAATCGACCTTCACCTTTTGAATTAAAATTCACGAGCTGAAGATGTGTTTGATAATTCTGAGATATCGTGATAAATTGAATATAATATCAAAAGTATTAAACCTCTAATTTTATAAAATCAATTCCATAAAGAATTGGTTCCATGTAAAATGTGAAATTATCATTCTTTTTTTTTTTCGCTAAAAGAATGTTTCTGTAATGCACAGGGTGTCCGGGAAAATGTGGGAAATCTCCCGGATTCAGATAAAACATGAAAAAATAAGATGATAAGTCACTGGATATCCATTTTACTGTAATAAATCTCAAAATACTTAAAATAATTTAAAAAAAAATTGATATGATGATCAGGAGTGAGGACATCTGAAAATACTGCCCTTAAATTTAAATTATCTCTTTTAGTTTACCAGGGGCGGACTAGGTTGTACATTTTAATGCTTACATTTTCAACACCCTCTATGATAAGGAATAGAAAAAAAACAAATTTGGATAGCTTGAACATTAAGCTAAAAAAAAAGGTACTCTTGTTTATTGTCGATAAAATGAACCGTTTTCGAAAAAAACATTACAAAGATTCTTAACTATGCAGTTTTGGCACAGAAAGACACGTTAAAAAAAAATATTTACTCATATGAAGTTTTTAATAGATTATTTATAACTAGCGTATTCATATTGAATCGTTGCAAGCTTTAGTGAGAGTAAATTTCTAAAAAATAATTTGTGTTAACGTGCCTTTCTATGCCAAAAACTGCATAGTTAAGGATCTTTGTAATTTTTTTTTTCGAAAACGTTTAATTTTATCAACAATAAACAAGAGTAGCTTTTTAGCCTTATGGTCAACCTATCCAAATTTGTTTTTTTCTACTCCTTATCATACAGGGTGTTGAAAATGTAAGCATAAAAATGTACAACCTAGTCCGCCCCTGGTAAACTAAAAGAGCTAATTTAAATTTAAAGGAATTTTGAGAGGTCCTTACCACTGTCCATCATATCAATTTTTTTTATTATGTTGAGTAGTTTGAGATTTATTCCAGTAAAATGGATTTCCAGTGACGTCATTTAGGACGCCGTATCTCTGTAGGGAGGGCCGCTAGGAAAAATAATTATGGGAACTAGTCATCTCATTTTTTTATGTTTTATCTGAATCCGAGAGATTTTGCACATTTTCCCGGACACCCTGTATAAGTCAGTATAATCAATATGAAAATGCATTTCAAAGAAACTAACTTGTTTTGTGTGTTTATTTTGAAAAATTGTTGAATCTCAACTCTTATGAAATCACAGATTTTCCTAGTTCTGCACCTTAACATAATTCTCCTTCTTTCTCTCCCTTTTTAATATAGAATGTATGCTTCATTAAGTTGATATAGAAATTTCTAATAAAATCGTCCATTTCATTGATTAGGAAAAAGTGTTGCTATGCTTAAATTCCTCATTTGTTCTAAAATGCACGAACAGTTCATGCTCAAACGACCAGGCTCGGAATAGGAATAGAGCAAATGTTGATCATTAATTTTTTATGTTTATAATGTCGCAGTGTATAATTTAAGAAACATTCAACATAATGAGGTTTGATTATTCATATTTACGTTTGAATGAGTTCCCATTATGAAATTAATGAATTGTGGCATATTTTCTGATGCTGGTGAAGCTTAACCTTCAGTATTTTTTTTTATGAAAAATCACATTCACTAAAACGCTTTCCGATTCTACTGATCGCGTCCTTAGTTGTGCTGCGTTCTTGGTGTTGGTTCGTTTATTCTACTCTGTTCTGTTTGTTCTTGCAATTTTGTAAACATGGTATGGCCTTCTGGAATGTCAAGGTGAATATTTAATTGTGAAATCAAATTATTATTTTCTACTTTAGATTCAATTAGTAGGATTTTTTGACAATATTTGTTTCTTGGTCTTAGCTTTTCGAATGATCGCAATTTTTTTATATAATATCATTGAGTTCAAATATACATATAGAGACACAACCCAGTTCATTGATTTGATGCACAAATTTTTGGCACTTTACTTGCCAATTTGCCAACTTAAGTGGCGGCACATAGTAGCTACTAAAGGAACTATATTCGTCCGATCCATTTTGTCACTACTCATTTATAGAAATCTGAAGGAGATTTATTTTCCTCTAGTTCTATGAATCGTAGGCAGTGTCGGATTCGTCCAAATTCGTTACGAACGGTGTGATTCAATAATGATTAACTATTAGCCATGAATTTCTCCAAAGGAGTGTTCTCAGGTTGGAAATGAGGGGTGAAAATGTTTCTTGGAGGGACATAAAAGAAACGTACTTAATCGATGAAAAGAATTTGTCTTTCTCGTACTCTCTTGAAGATAACTGAAAACCACATAAATCCAAACCCCTTCCAAAAAATGAAGGTTAAATTGGCCACGCAGATTTTCATCAGAACTTCATATTCGGCTAAGAGAAGAGTCATTGCAACTGGTGAGCTGAGGTCGAGAAGTGCCAATTCAACTGCTCAGTTCATTCTGAAAATGTATGATCTTTTCGACTGCCTCAATTCGAATGGAAAATTTGAGGGAAATTATCAGCCATCAGCAGTACAAACTCTGACGGAATCAATTGAATTCATTACCTAAGTCTTGGACAGTTGGGAAAAATATTCCCTATCGTTTCAACGGTTTGATACAAACCATCAGTAGCATCCTTCAATTGTGGGAGGAGACGAAGGAAACATTTCCATATTTGATAAAAAGTGGGCTCAACCAGGACCCAATCGAGAATGAGAATTAATTCTACAAAATAAGACAGCGTAGGGGTTATGATCCAAAACCCTCAGCTCGATGCTTCAGATTTGGGTTGCAGTCGGTCATGACTGGTTGTCTTGGAAAATGTTCCGATAATTCTTACTGCCAAGACGGCAATGATTTCGACCTGTGTACAATGGGAGAATCTGAAGAAAGTATGTGGTTGATTGGACAGATTCGACCATTTCTTCTGCGGATTCGGGCAACGGTGAGCCTAGTGAGGGTATATAAGGGATAAAGAGTTAATTGAACCCCTAAATACCCTAGAATCCAACTCAATCGCAAGTTTCTCGGGGTATTTGATGAGGAACATCGCAAAAAAAAACAAATGCGGTAAGTGCGAAAAACCACTCCTCATTGATGATTTGAATAAGCTTGGTAATGATTGGATATATATTGCAAATCGAAATCGGATACATTTGAGAATTCCCCCAACCGATTTCAAACATTTGATGAGGAAAGCGCTGTTGGTCATAAAGAAAATTATGGTCACAAAATCAGAAAAGATATGACTTCAAAGGTATATTTTAGGAAAATTAAAGAAAAATGAATTTATAGAAGATTGGAACTTTCCGTTAACTCCAGAATTTGAAAAGCACAGGATTCATTTGTTGAGACAACTGATTACAGTGAAGCTGTACAGGACAGAAAAAAAACCAAAGGAATCTCGACACAGAAGCATCCCGCTGTTTATAAAAAATTAAATATTTTTGAAAATTCATAGAAAATCTATTTGTAAATACTTGTGAATGAAGAATACATTGCATGCATTTATTTTTTCATACATCAGTATTTTATATTCATGAAAGATCAAAAATAATTGTCGTTTCATTGCATCAAAAAAATCAGGTGATGAAATACTGAACATCCCACATTTCCATATGCCGGTCCTGATCGTCATCGCATTCGGCTTCGGAAATAGTGCCTTATAGATCAGCTACTCACCGCCAGATGCGGGAGTAAAAATTTTCGCTTCTCTGAAACACACTTATCCATCTATGAACCGGTGAAGGAACTACACAAAATTTAGCTTCAAATCGTTGAACTGGGCTGTGTCTCTATGTATATTTAAATGATAATATGCACCGGAACCTGGGAAAATGTTTCTGAACATATTTTCTCTTTCATCCCAATTTAAATTTTTTTTTCGTTCCGAATCTCCATTTATGTCTCGTTTTCCACTACTGAAACTCTTGATTTTTTCGGCCACCAGGGCACATCGTAATTTTTCAGTATATTCATAAGCAGAATATCAAAACCTTCAAAATTATGTGTGTCACTCGTCCCATATTGTCCTTTAAGATTGAGAGGGTTGCCATCTCGCTGAAAGGGATGATTGTGCTTCCACGAGTTTGCAATCGAAAAATGTTCCCCTTCAAATGAAAATTGAACTGTGTCTGAATTTTCTGGAGAACTTATACTTAGGGAAATATCCTGCAGGACTTATTTATGTGGGCGACACCGCCTTTATACTGTGATCCTCGTCATGTACAGAATCAATAATTTCTTGGGTAGACCTTGTTTGAACTCTAAAGTCCATTGATGGACTGTCGATTGTGTCGATATTCGATACTTTTACCAATTTGAATTAGATTTCTTTTAGGATAAACTCCCCAAAACAAAGAATTTTATAACTTGAAACAGCTGTCTCAACTAAACACGACCTTCAGAGAAGTGTTCTTTACTGACGAGTCCAGATATGAACCATTTTCTGATAGTCCAGTAATCGACTTGATATTGTATTAATACGAAGTTACCTGACATAAATAGTTACATTTTATTGATCGAAAGGTATATCATTTTTATTGTCCAGTAGCCGAAGAAAGTACAATGCTCGTTATCTGATAACATTGTGAGTGCTGTTGCCAAATACATACGTCTATCATTTACTACTCGATGCACAATGTTTGCACAGCCTGTTTAATCATGAATAGAACATAATATGATCAATAGTTTATGAAATAATAATTATCGAAGTGAATGGGATGAAAAGAAATGGGGGGACAATGAGAAGATATAAATAGTGACAAGGAAGATAAGTGAGTTTTGGTTGAATCCACGAAATGAGGTAGAAAAGCACGATACACTCATACACAATAATATGTAAATAGTGAAGACAAAAGACCCTGCACTTTCCTTATGGCAAATGGCGTTCCGTCAAATGTTCTAAAATTTTGGTATAACGTAGTCCTTGACCTACTGATTAAAAGTGTCCATGGCCCCAACTCAATCCTATGACTAGTTTTTGAGATACAGGGCAGGGCGTTGGAGTTGAGAATTACCCACTTTCACTACGCTCGTTTCTCGGAACAGAATCGAATGAACTTTTTTCTCAAGAAACATTTCATTTCATTCCCAGGGAGCAACCATATAGAGGGATATGACCGAAAATCGTTACGGATACAGGTTTACCCATAATTGAATGCATGCCCGATTTTGAAAGTATAAAATATGTCAGTTACAGAGCGAGAACGTTCGCAAAATGAACTATTTCACTAGATATGTTATTGCTACATCAAAAACCCCTGAAATACCCAGAATTCATACTGGGTGATCCTTTTTTGTAGGAACTATTCACAATGAAGGTTAAGTGGACACCCTGTATTTTTGGGTTGATTTAAGATGTTTGTTTGATTTTTTCAGAACATATCACCATGGCCTTCAAAGAAAACAGGGTGATTCAGTCATGAAATAAACTCTGAACCCCACGAAAATACCCAAAAACCAGCTCTGTCTTCATCACCCTCTATTTCAAGATTAACTCAATTGAGGTGGGAGTTTTCTTTGACCACTGTACTTGATATAAAATCATCAATACGGCTGAGAGTTTTTATCCACTTCCTATGATCAGTTTTTTTTATGCTGGAATAAGAATAGAATAACATAAATAAATAATTTTCATATTACATACAAAAAAAAATCTGGTTATAGGAAGTGGATAAAAACTCTCAGCCGTATTGATGTTTTTATATCAAGTACAGTGGTGAAAGAAAACTTTTCGCCTCAACGGAGTTAATCTTGAAATAGAGGGTGATGAAAAAAGAGGTGGTTTTTGGGTATTTTCCTGAGGTTCACAGTTTATTTCATGACTGAATCACTCTGTATTCTTTGAAGTCCATGGTGACATGTTCTGAAAAAATCAAACAAACATCTTAAATCAACCCAAAAATACGGGGTGTCCACTTAACCTTCATTGTGAATAGTTTCTATAATAATGGATCACCCAGTATTAATTCTGGGTATTTCAAGTTTTTTCGATGTAACAAAAACATATCTACTGAAATAGTTCATTTAGCGAAGGTTCTCGCTCTGGAACTGACATATTTTATACTTTCCAAATCGGTCATGCATTCAATTATGGATAACCCTGTATTCGTAACAATTTTCGGGCATATCCCTTTATATGGTTGCTCCCTGGGAATGGAATGAAATGTTTCTTGAGAAAAATTGAAGTTCATTCAATTCCTTTCCGAGATACGAGCGTAGTAAAAGTGGGTAATTCACAACTTCAACGCCATGCATCTCAAAATCTGGTCATAGGATTGAGTGGGGGCCATGGACACTTCTTCTCGTTATACTTTAATATCGGAATGTTCACGAAACGGCTCGGCCGTTTTTGCCTCCGATAATGCACCGTTTCTGAATCAGTGCAGGCCAGTGGCGTAGCTAGATAGTCCGGGGCCCTGGTGCAAAAGTCGAAGAGGGGCCCCTTAATGAATTGTTTTCGAGTCAAAATATGAATACTTCGAAGAAGCAAAGTTACTTACTGAAGGTACAGTTGAGGAATATACTTAAATAAATTATATTGTTATTTATGTATTTGAGTAGGTATATTAAATTCATTATATTAATGTTATTTAAATGTGGATGAAAAAAGGGGCTTTGAAAACATTTTTTATAGATATTTACTATATGTACAAATATTCACAAAAAAATGTCATTGTCACTATGACCTTCTTGTCTTATTTTTTTTATTGATACGTTAGATTATTTGGTGAAATCACAATAAGAATAAATTATTCGAGGAATGATTTCAAATTAATTATTGGGGATTCGAACCTAGAGGTCAAGTCTAGATTTGAAGTCATTTATTCCTTCGGAAAAAATATGTTTACAACCTCTTTCTAGACCTACTCTTTGCGAAAGATTGAATGACTTCACTCAAATCTAGACTTGATGCAGCTTCATTTTCAATTGATAGGTATAAGCCATAAATGTCGCAGTTGAGCTTGGCTCATAGTGTTCCGCAAATAATTTTATATTATTCTTAATTTTCTGAAAGATCTTTCAGCTTCTACAGAGGTGACAGGAAGATTGTATGGAACAGTAATATTGTTGTAAATACTTCTGTTAGATCGCATTCCAGCATTCCGTATTTCCTTATTATTTTCATACACAATTCATGAATTGTCCATATCTTATTCAATTCAGGTAGAAATAGGTGATAAATATTACCAACTTGAATTTAAAAGTTGGACCCTTTCATATCGCAATATCCACTTTGAAATTAGTCAAAGCTTTGAATTACAGTTTTTTCGTCTACCTATATCTAGTAGAAATGATGGTGAAAATTCAAAATTTTGTTGACTGCATTCATACCCCGAAAAACTTGAATTCAATCAATTGAATCTTTATTGTACTACAGGCTTAATACAATAGCGTGTACTCGTCAATTTTCAGCATAAATAACACATTATTATTAAAACAAATTTGGACATAAAATGAACTTACAGTCTAGTCTAGAGCAAACTATACCTACTCATATCACAGATAGGTTTGTGTCGCAGAAAAACTCTGAGAGCGAATAATACGCTTTTGTTACAACGGGCGCCTTCAATTCTCTTTTAAATTTAATGAAATAGTTTCCAATGATTCGGCAGTTTGTTGAAAACTGCAACCGAAATATAAGAAGGCGACTTCTAAAATTGAGAAATTATTGTATCGAGCACTCTATTGAAAATATTTATTTGGGAAAATTCTCCCCTGCTTCGAAATCGGTGATCGGATGCTAAATCATCGAAATATTTTTTATCTTTTTTTTGTCTCTTTTCTTCGAAATGGAGATCTTTACCATATGCTATGACATTTTCTCTAGCATTGTACTTGAAGGACTCGAAGTCACTCCTATAATTTTTTTTCTTTATATTCGTCTCTCCGCATACGTCGTCCAAACTGACATCGCATTTTTGTAATACTTCAGATGCATAATTGAGAATGCGGTGCATTAAATCGCCGAGGAAAATAAATTCAAAATTCAACATTTTTTTTAAATTTCTGCTTGTTTTCGCTCTTATTTGCAAGAATTTATTCTTCTTTTTCAGCTAATGCACGAATGATACGAAAAAATGAAATTTGATTGCCGAAATTATGTTCAACGTACTGGACCATCTAGTCGGATTTAGTTTTTTTAGATAGGTGTCCGATTCACCAGTGAATTTTGGCAATAAATCCCTAGATTCACCAACTGAATATAATGAAAACAATGTTATTCACATAATAGATCACAGAGAAAAATCAAAGTTTGAATTTTTTTTAAGTTCAAACGCGATTTGATGGTCAGCGCCTGGGGGCCCCCTGAGGTCGGGGGCCCTGGTGCACTGCACACCCTTGCACCCACGTAGCTACGCCGCTGGTGCAGGCCAGTTCATTCATTAATTCCGTACCGGTATTTTAATTTTGTGTTACCAATGACGTTTTGAACAGTGTTGTCATTACGATATCACGTATGAAAAGTGAAATTTGGATTTATTTCTGAATATTATTAGCAAAAGATGTTGAAAAAATGATTCTTATGTGTCATGTTTGTGGTTAATTATTAGTATTACTATTTGAAGCCTGATTTAAGTTTACACAGGTATGTTCTACTCTAATCATTCTATGTAACACTGTCGTAGATTCTTCTATTTTTAGAATTTCACTTTTCAGATTCCCTTCTGATATAGAGAGGGGGAACATCAATTATGAATTAAGCTGACTCTGTTTACCTAACTCAGAATCTATTTCAAAGTTCGGAACATTGTATGAATTCGCTAGAAAGAGTTAATTCAAGGCGAGTTTATACAGCAACTAAAATAAAATAAGAGCAGACAACATAGGTTTATAGAGATCACTAAAATAAAATAACAAATAAGAATGAACCAATCAAATCGCAGATTTTTTGACAATGATTAGTTGTCATTTCATTTATATTTTTCAAAATTCATTATTTCGCCTATTCCGCCTTTTATTCAAGGCGATAATCGCAGTACTTGTCATCAATAACAACATCGCTTCCATCATGATTTCCTGGTCATCCATATTAAATAATAATATATTATCAACAATGATTTGAAAAAATATTCATTAAATTTTAGATTAGAAAACTAGAACTGGTCAAAAGTGTCAATACGGAAAAGATTGGGGAGTGGATTTGGGTCATGCGCACTATCGTTTTCCAAATAAAATAAGCGAAAAAGATAAAAGTTGGCCATCTCTTATTCTTATTGTTATTCCTTATTTTAGTTTATTTCCTGTATAAACACTGTCATTGAAATGCATCAAGTGAACATTCTTATTTCATTTTAGTTCTTATTTTATTTTAGTTGCTGTATAAACTCGCCTTCACTTGTAATTTTATTTCCATTTTTCAATACCGATAACAACACTTCACCAATTTTCTAATTTATGAATAAGATGCGGCGTCTCCTCTTCCTATGGTCTAAGGTTTATTGTGTACAAAATCTAAGCACAAACATGAATTAAGTTCGAAGAGAAAAATTACAAAGATGATGAAACTTCATATTACTTCGAGGACAATTTCCGTTGTTTCTAGTCAGTAAAAATCAGTAAAATCGTTCTTTATCTCCCTCAACACTGAATTCACTCGAGTCTGAAGGAACAGCAACGAAAAGCTGTTGAACAGGTAAAATATTCCCTTTATCACTGTGATCTTTATATTGTATAAGACATCTATGTTCCACAAATCACAATGATCTTGGGTTCTGGACCCGTAATCGTTTTAACCTTGAAACACATCTCATAATATAATAATTCCGTAATTTATTCAAACGAGAACGAACGAAATTCAGTCGGAAATTATCAATCGCGTATCTCTTAAAGGTATTAATCGTCCACCAATGCAAAGGTCGCAACCGAATCGTATCGATACAAATCTTCCTCGGAATATTATATCGACTTTTTCTCCGAAGATCGTCGGAAACCGGCAGCTTATCACCTCTAAATTTCATGTATGTGTCGAAGTCTGTCGGTACATAAAAGGTGTCAACTATGGGGCAGCACGTTCCGATTATGAGATCAAATTCCGGATAGGTTTGCGCTGCGAACTTCGGAACCATCGTCTGATGTTTTGGTGGGGATCTCCGCCGGTAATGAATAATGGTCGAGATAAATGCATGCTCAATCGGCGAAGAAAGAGGTTCCACACACTGAAAAACTTGTATGACGGTCCCCAGAAGGAAAACACTTATTTTGAATAGGTACCCAGGTTTTGGATATACTTTAACAGTTTATAGAGGTCTTCCGTGATATGTTACTCTCACATTATGTGGATAAAGGCTCTTAGTTGAAAATTCTCATGGATAGATATTCTAAGAATCCTAAAAAGCAGTAATGAAAGTGTTGGATAAACAACGAAAGATCTGTTAAGCTCATTCATCCCACTTTTGTGGGCGATGTAGCGCTGTCTATAAAATTATTTATGTATAGATGTTAATTATAGAAGAGCTCTCTTGGAGAGAAGAATGGACTGCTGTACCAATTCTTACCACCACGAGAATTAAAGAAAAAAAATTTATGTATGAAATACCACAAAGTAAACAGTGAGGGAATGGTACTTACGGCGTTACTTGAAAAGATATCTGCTGGTTTTCAGCCTTGTGTAGGTCTATATTGTGTTGTATGAGTCCCTATCTCACGGAACGAATTCACTTTTATTGATACAAAACTAACAGTTTCCTGCGTGGGGAAGAATATTGGAAAACTGTGTTAGAAAGGCGAACTGAAAGCCGTATAACTGTTGCTAGACAAGTAGTAGAGGTCCTTGAACAGAACAGATAGAATCCTTATGGGGTTCTCGATGATTCAATGAATAGAAGCAAACTCGTGCAAGATCGTCAATGTTTCATGGTCGGTATAACATGTATCACCGTCCTGCTGAAACCTCATGTCGTCAAGATTGATCGATCAATAGCTTTCAAATGAGGCATAAGAATCTTATTGATCATAGCTCGATAACAATCGCCATTTACTGTTTCTGCATTACCTTCTTCGTTTTCAAAGAAAAACTGTCCAATGTATACCGTATAATGATCCATGTTTACTAACCCTCATCTGTCAACCTTCGATCTGTCACCTCTTAATCATGTGACATAATGACTCTCAAACATAGCAAGCAATTCAAATCTGGCGCTCTTATTGAAACATATATAGGGGGAGATCGTTACCCTTCGTACGCGGGGCACATTCATACAGTCGAAATAAAACTTGAACGAAACGACGTACGGCCTTGCTTTTGTATGTGTGCTTGAGTGGAGGTACCAACTTTACGTCAACGTACTATCGCGCCATTCGCACTGGTGAGAGCGAAGTTTCAGGCACGAACGTGTTTTCGCGCTCGCTAAGTAATTTTTTGATCAATGTTTCTGTCAATTGTTACCGTAGATAAGATAGGTTCTCGTGTAGAGAATTCTATCAGTAACTAGCAAAATATACTTAAGATACGTTTTCAATAATAAATTTATGACGTTTTCCTATCAATATTGAAAGAGGATATATTTTGCTGTTATTTGGTAAGTGGGGTACTTTCGTACAGAACTAGATGGGGCACATTTGGACGCGTAAGAATGTGCCCCAACTAGGAACGATTTAGTGTGTTAGTGTACTAATTGTTAATTATTGCATTAACTTCTTTCTTGGAGGTTCCGCCGTTTCGCGAGAACAAACTATTAACTCACCATTGATAACTTATGATGAACTACGAAGGTTTAATTTAGATCCTTTGAATAATTCACCAATCCATCAAATAATAGTAGCTCCTTTGAAGACAGTTTTGACACTACAGGCAATTCGACCCTATCCGACTGTTGTGAGAAGTAATAAAACAAACAAAGGACGACGACCAGGAAAATCACGTATTTATACTGACTGTATGTAGGTGCCCCGTTGTTGGGGTAGGTTCGTACATATTCCAGATTTGGTTTCAAATCATAATTATGGTTGAAACATCAGATGAAATCATCTGTAATTTTTTCATATGAATCTCAGATAGTTAGACTATACATTCAAGCTGTCAGGTAATTGATTAATGAAAAAACAAAAAATAAAAAAAATTAAATGTTGAAACCGTACGAAGGGTCCCCACCTTCCCCTACTACATATACAGGGTGTCCCAGAAGTCCCGCACTTCCTTGAGGGGATCGAAAGTGAAAAATATTCTAAGCCCAAATATCCATGTTTGAAATTTTTTGATAACGTAGTTAATTAGTAATTAATAATTACTCAAAGTGACCAATCAGGAGCGCCCTACAGAAGTATAAGTAGTTATTCTTCTGTGGGGCGCTCCTAATTGGTCACTTTCATTAATTAATTACTAATTACGTTATAAACAGATTTCAAACATGGATTTTTGGGCTTAGAATATTTTTCACTTTCGTTCTCCTCAATGGGGTGCGCGAGTTCTGGGACACCCTGTATATGTAGGCTGAAATCAGCACATTACAAATTTAATGGCAATGACAAATGGAAATATTTGCTGAATGCTGGTCTATTACCAGGACTTATCCTTTGAATATTGATCTGGGAGTGTGTGACCCTCTTTAACAATTGTTTATACAATACAACAACTGGTTATCAATGCCCGTGGTGGTGCATTGTGTTAAAGTGAAAACAATGGTCATAGACGAAGCAAAGTCTGAAAGCAATGGGTTCCATATTCCCCAAGAAGTCTTGAAGTTACTTTAAGTATTTGTATTGTACTTGCAGGTAATCGCTAAAGATGTTCGCTGAAAGCAAGTCGTGAGTATATTGTGCCAGTGTTCGTTTGAAATTTTCTTGCATGAAGGCGTGTAATATGGCAAAGCATCGATTTATGCACTTGCTCGACATTTCTTTTTTTTTTGTGTGTTTTGTGCTGTGAAATTTCGTTTGCATGGTTTTCTCTGTTTTCTTATTTGTTGATTTTTGCTTTTTCACTGAATATGAATGGTTACCGCACCTTTCGCAGCTATTTTGAAAATGAAGGTTGTCCTTCAATGAAGTTCGAACTTTAAAAAGTGATTCTATATAAAAAAATAAAGAGTTTTTCTCATGAAGTTATTGAGGTTACGAAAAAAATGCGCACGCTAGTGTTGATGTTTAAACCTTTTTATTTTACCGAAATTTGGTCCATAATTTGAACGACATACATTATTCGTTAAGTAGATTCATTTAAGTTTGGACTACATACCTGTATATCTTGAAAATAATGTTTCAGATTTCTTTTTCTATCTAGCACGATTTCTCTTATGATCTTTTCTATTATTCTCACCTAGAATATGGAAATGACTAAATACCAAAGGCTTTTTTCCAACTAATCTTTCTATGCTGGATTCGTCGACAGCTGATATTAGTTAATTTTGACAGCTGTCAAAAATGTGTTTCAATTGATTTCTTGAACTGTAAAATGCGAATCTACCTACAAGTTGTATAAGAGAGTGAACAAAAGATCCTGATTTAACGTCATTTTTATAAGATTTTATTTAGTTTCACCTGTCCCGGTGTCTGTCTGTCTGTAATCTAATCTTGCAAGTTGAATATGACACACTTCTAATCGTCCGATTGATTTGAAATTTTGCAGGTGTACCTAATTCTGGTGACAATGCATCATGAAATATTTTTTATGGAAAAAACAAAATGGCGGATGAGTTTTGTAGTTATGATCCGATTCCATTCGAAATTAGTATCTGGGGGTATTTGGGTTCGAAAATGATGATACTTTTGTCAAAATTGGTAAATTCAAGATGGCGGACGAGTTTTGTAATTATGATCCTATTCTATTCAAAATTGATATAAGGGGGTTTTCTGGGTCGGAAATTACTATTCTTCAGAATTAAGGAATTCAAGATGGCGGCTTAAAAATGGCGGATGAGTGTTATAAAAGCTTGTCTTCAAAAATGTTTTTTGAGAATTAGGCTTGTTCCAACTAATCTTTCTATAGGTACTCGATTCATCGACTGCTGATATTAGTTCATTTTGAAAGCTGTCGAAAATGTTTCAATTGACTTCTTGACCTGGATTTTGCGAATCCACCTACAAGGTGTATAAGAGAGTGATCAAAAGCTCCGTATTTAACGTCAGTTCTTCAAGTGTCCCATTTTTCTTATCACTTTCCAAAACTATAAACCATGCTGAAAACCGAAAAAATGGTTTTCGGATTCATTCTCTCGTATGAGCTCGGTCATTCCATGGTTACAGGGTGATTCACGAATAACTTAAATTCTGAATCTTAAGAATTTCGATATCACTTCAACTCGTTCAGTATCACATAGTAACCTGTAATATCGATGTTACATTCCTCATACATTTCAATGTATTCATTCATTCTTTTGTAAATTTGATTCCCTTCCAAAGTGATAATTTCGAAAGGTGTTCGTTTGAGATTTATTTAGAATTCAAAAATGCAATAATGTACAAGCTGGCCACACTCTTGTAGAGCAGTAGGACATTCGCGCGACAGCCTGTATGTTGGGGTTCTTCCATCTCGAATATCTGAAATGTTTCCATTTCCATCGATTTTGATTTTCCGTCATCCAAATCGAATGAACGAAACCTCAGCCATCCATAAATTGCATCATTTTTATCCGATATCGGAAAAACCTACGTTCCACATGTGCGCAAATCAAACTCGTTCAAATTGTTCTGTATTCTTCTCCTTATCGTCATCGATATCTAGGTCTTTCGCATATCTTGATATTTTATGTCCGTTTTCAATCGAATCCAGTCATCCTGATTTCAGTCAATGTGTTCCCGTGGTTGTGTATCGTCTCATTTTTCGTATTAGCTTCACCTTGTTTTTTAGTATTCGTTCATCGATTTATTATTGTTGGTTATTTTTAATTTGGGCCTTTTTGGAGGATTGCTCGTCGAAATGCTGTTCATGAGGTATGAATTGTATTGTTCTTGCCTAGATAGGTAATCGGTATTAACCTGTATTAAAACTTCCCATATATCTATTATTGATTGCATAAATTCAGAAAAAAAACTCGATGAAAGTAATGAATTGGTGTCAGAAGCTTTTGAGCTCTCTCATTTATAGTTCCAACTACATATTTCCAGGATAAGCAGTTCCTTGCTTGACTTTTATTTCAATTAGTAAAAAATTTAAGCGAAATTTCAAAAAACCCCTTATAGAACACGAGGTGGTCTGATTATTTCGTAGTTATTAATTTATGGAATTTTATTTTCCCCCTTCATTTTAAAAACTTCATATCCGATTGGGTTAAAAGTGCTGAGGGTATGCCAAATCCAAATAATAAAGTAGATAAATGGAATCATCGTCCCATCAGAAGATTAGAGAATTATTTTTATCTGGAATCCAAGGAGCATATTCAATGCCTAGCTATGAATAAAAAGAAGCTCTTAATTTCAGATTATTGATTTCATAATTTCTTCTAAATCAACTTCACATTTTGCAGACGATGTTATTAACCGCTACAAACAATAATTTTCTATATTTCCATGAATTGTGAATTATTCCCACAAATAAAATTTATTGCCTGCTTGCAAAGCCTTATAACCAAATCTGCATGCTCGTTAAGTGTAAAACACCTTATTTTCCTAACTCTCTTACATTTCTTTTTGAGTATTTGCTCGGTATGTAATACCAATTTTTTTTTTTTGCAGGGACATGGACGGTGCAGGCGTAGCGTTGGCAATAGGCGCCTTGAAGGTGCTAGCCTTCGTCTATGATTTCCTCACGTACCCAGTGTACTTGATCCTCCAAAGGCCATGGAAAGTTAGGGCACTTGCCAGAAAAGTTCAGGTCAGTTTAGCGATACTTGCTTTAGAAAGAATGGGTCCAGTAGATTGACAATAGCGATATCTTCCTAGTTGCAGCAGTGGCTTCAACACTCTGTCCGCTTTCTTCTGTTTTCATCCAGTATTTGCTACCACACGTAGTATTGGAGACTCAGTTTTATTCCCGTTCTTCCTTTTTTTTCACTTATTATATCAGTTCTGAATGTCCAGCACTTCTCTGCCAACACCTAGATAGAAGGCTTGATCACTCTGAGGATGACATGAGCTTGCCTTGGTGAAGCTAGTGATTTTTCCTATGGAAACATATTGGGAGGTAGCAGATCAGCAATCATCTCTTGCAGGAGATGCAAACAATGAAACCATAAACTTCAGAATAAAATTATCGTATCACTTGAAAATTCATTATTAATCTTTGAAAAATTACCCTTAAAGTTTGAAGAAACTACAATTCCGGGGGAGCCTATTCCTATCGAAATGAAGATGACCTTGAATATGGACCCTCCTGAGTGTGAAAGCCCCATTTCGATGGTGTTGGTGTCATTCTAGTTTTTTCAAAAATTATCTTTTTATTTCTTCTTATACCACTGAGAATTTTGTAGCTTTGGGATGCAATTTGCAAATAGTTTGTTATCGCAATGTTGTTACATCCGTTAACTGTTACTGCTATGGTCTTCGTATTTTATCTGCTGTTAATGAGTACCAAATTGTTGATTGTAGGCAACGATTATTGCAAGTGAAACACAATCGTCGAAAAAAGATGTGCGTATTGATATCAATGGATCCCTTAATGCGACTAGTGCCTTACAGGTATATAACAATAAAGATGGAGAATAATTAATTTTAAGTGGTTGGTTTAAGTGGCTGAACGAAAATTCGATTTTCAGAACAATTCTTGGACGTTTCAATTGGAATAAGAGTGGTTTGCGTGTTACATTTAATTTCATAATTATAGAAAGAGTCGGCATCGGTATAATAAGAGTGTTGGACTGTCTTCTGAAATTAAACCAATTTGAGTGATCAATATTTTGACTGGCTTTCACTTAAATGGTACCGATCGGACTAACACATCGGAAAAAATGATTTTCATCTCGTTTGGATTAGCTACATTAATTTACACACAGGTTCCAAGAAATGTGACCTTATAGATCTTCAGAGAGGACCATGTTCATGTATGTCAGATAGAACAACCAATTTTGAAATTTTCAATTCAATATCGATCAGGTTCTCTTTAAACGTTTAAAAGGCCGCTTAGATTAAAATTACAAAAAGCACCAACATGCGTATAATATATTATAACAATATGTATTATTAAATATCGTAAACTAGTTTAGATGTTTTCACTAACGTCAACAACCTACCTGACCTCGCGGATTTGAGACTACATAATAGTACGAAACTTCTATTTTTATTTTGTTATGCGAACTGACTCGTTGGCATTCAAAAGCTTGTTTGTTTACCGAGTTGGAGGAAAATTTTCAGCGGAAAAACTAACATCATTTAAAATTATTGGAAAAACGTTCAGACTTGGAATTTTTGTTGTCGCGTACTTTGAGCTCGAGTTTTTCATTGATTTATTACTCTTGATGCATATACTTTGAGGATTTGAAACTGTTTTCCATAGTTTTAAAAATAAATTGGGATGTTCTGAAAATCCGATATTCGCTTATATTAATTTTCTAAAAGGTATATTTTGGGGAATTTATTAATGATTTATGATTTGGATATTATTATTTTTGGTTGAAGTATTTCAATTCTTGCTGGGTTCAATGGAGGATTTTCGAAAATGTAGCTTCAATTGTCTGATACTGGAGCAATTTATTGAAGCTTTTGTATATAGTATCATTTACCTGGGAATTTCTATTTACTATACTATATTATGGATATGGGGAAATTTCGATAAATACGCACTATGGGCTGATTCTAATAAAATCTTCAGAGAACAAAATCTTTTTTTCTAGGAAATATCTAATGTCATATAGTAACTTCATGTCGATAAATTCAATATTAGCTTTTTCCCTCTCATTTCACAGCAGGATCTAACTAGTTACACAGGATTGTCCTTCAGGCAACTTCCTCCGATTCTGATATACAAGCGTGTCAAAGTTTTTAGAAAATATCGTTACTCTTTGCTTATGTATTCCATATTTTTTGGAAAACGAACAGAAAGGAAGTGATAAATGTTTACAAACTACATTAAAAGAAGCTACTTATTCACAACTATGTATGCATTGTATGCCCTGTTTTATCGTATGTTTTTGAGAAATCAATGAAAACTTTGACATCCTGTCTCTCAAAATTGAAGCAGCACATGCCTAAAGGGAATAATTTTTAATTTCAACTAATTGCTTTGCAGTTTAACCCTGGGTAACCCTGTATAATAAAGCAACCGAATCTAAGCTCAAATTATCAGGGATATATTTCGAAAAAATTTGTCTGCACGCCGATAATTCTTTCCGTAACTATCTTTCTCTTATTTATTATTATGAAGGATTTTTTTTTACCTAGTACCCAGTAAGCTAGTCTATTTCATGCACGATAAACAAATAATTTACGCTTCTCTACTAAAACCTTAATAATGCCGAAGGTGGCTTTCCACTTGACCTTTTTATTAATTTTTAAGTTTTTATTGGATATCGAGAAACTTATATTCAATGCCAAAGGAGCCAAAGTCACAAAAAGAAAACTCTATTGGAGATTGAAAATACCTTTTTACTTGCCTCATCTAATGCTGGAAAATTTCAATATGGCTTCAGTGAAAATGTTCATTAGTAAACAGATTATTACTTGATTTCGATTTAGGTTCCTTTGGTTTTGAGAAAGATACTTCGAAACTGGCATTAATTGATAGCTATAATCTAGATGTTGTCAAAACTTTTATGTATATTCCATTCTCGGTTTTTCGGATATCTACATTGCAAAAATTTAATTAATCAGTTGGGCTATGGATGATTTCGTTGGATAAATTTTTGTTAGTTTCTTTCTTTCACATAACTTCTGGCAAAATTTCGAAATAAGAAATTCTCATCGGCACAAAAAAGTATAACTTTTTGGGTATTTTAGCTTAGTACATTGTATTGAAGAAAATGCAATTTATCCTCCAATTGAGGGATATGTCTTGATTCTTGATCCCACTTGAGAGCAATCTTCTGAACCAAATGTTGCCAGACTTTATGAGGGTAATTGTGAAAAACGGCTTTCAATGATATCTTAGAGAATTCAACAGCAAATTGAAACAACTTTTCCATACAGGCTTTCGCAATCACAAAAGATACCACCAGCATCACCTACAGATCCGTTCAGCCTCCAGGAGTTGTTCATACCAACATGGTCAGAGAAAATATCGACACAATGACCAAAATGTTGGAATGGACCACAAAGAATTTTCCCAATAAAAGGTGCCTAGGAACTAGGCAGATCCTCAGCGAAGAAGACGAGTTGCAGCCAAACGGAAGGGTATTCAAAAAGGTAGGAGAATCCAAATCAACAAGAGATTTTTCTGTTTCAAGCAACTAGTTCTATCTAAACTTAAGGGTAGTTCATTTGAAGACTTTAATTGGAATTAAATTTCATTTTTTGAGAATTGCTTTTATTTCAGTACAATATGGGTGTCTACAAATGGAAGACCTTCTACGAGGTGAACACCCTAGCCAGCAACTTCGGCAAAGGACTCCGCGAACTAGGAAACCAACCCTTGAAGAACGTAGTTATATTCGCAGAGACCAGAGAGGAATGGATGCTGGCTGCGCACGGTCTCTTCAAACAGAACATTCCCCTGGTCACCATCTACGCCACTCTTGGAGATGAGGCCATCGCTCATGGCATCAACGAAACCGAGGTGACAACCGTCATTACCAGTCACGACCTTATGCCGAAATTCAAGCATATACTATCGCTCACGCCGAAAGTCACCACTTTGGTCTACATGCAGGATCAGTTGAAAAAATTGGATACCACCGGATTCAAAGATGGCGTGCAGATCATCAACTTCCAGGAAGTTATCGAGAAGGGATCAAAATCGTCCATCGGTGAGTTGTGAAATTCTCTGCAGTGAAATAATTCATTCAGGAATTACCCAAATTTTCTGTACGGAAATTGTAATCTGAAATTTCCTTCCGCAGCTGAGAACCCCCCAACAACAGACGATACCGCCATCATCATGTACACCAGCGGGTCAACGGGGGTACCAAAAGGTGTTGTTCTCCTTCACAAAAACCTCATAACCACCCTGAAAGCCTTCTGCGACTCCACCATGATTTATGAAGATGACGTTATGATAGGATTCCTACCTTTAGCTCATGTGTTTGAATTGTTAGTGGAAAGTGTATGTTTGTTGAGTGCGGTGCCGATTGGGTATTCCAGTGCGTTAACTATGATCGATAGTGGCAGCAAAATCAAGAAAGGCTGTAAGGGAGATGCCACTGTATTGCATCCAACGTGCATGACTTCAGTGCCTGTGAGTATTAATTTTGGCGTGTTGTAAATTCCATGGGATTCATACCCATAAATTGAAATGATTTCTCTTTTAAAATAAGAAAATGAGTATTCCTTTGGGATTAAACAGGTTCTAATTATATTTATCTTGGAAGTTGTTTCATGAATTGAATGTTTTCAGCTCATCTTGGATAGGATTTCAAAGAATATTCAAGAAAAAGTTAGTAAGAGCAGTATCACAAAGAAAGTACTTTTCAAATTCGCTTATGATTATAAAGAAGCATGGAAGAGGAGGGGCTATAGCACACCCTTGATTGACAGGTAACTTCCACAATAATTTTCTTCTTCTTCTTCTTCTTCATTTTCAGTGTACCGACTATTTTAACCTTAATGAATCTATATAGAACACCTCTTCAGGATTATTTATGCTAATAATAATTTAAATTTCAGTGTAGTCTTTGGTCCAGTAAGAGCTTTATTAGGAGGTAGAATGCGACTTATTCTAACAGGTGGTGCCCCTCTTTCACCTGAAACCCACGAACAAATCAATAACTGCTTATGTGTGAAGGTTATTCAAGGTTATGGATTGACTGAAACCTGCTCATCAGCAACAGTTCAAGACTGTGAGTTTCTTAAAGTGATATTAAATCTGATATCAGTATTCTCTGCATTATTTCAAAAAACTAATTGACATTTTCAAAGTCATACACTCAGTTGCACATTAAATGCCACATTAAACATGGTATTCTGTGGCAGGAAACCATGTTTAATGTGGCATTAGGATTTTAATGACACTTTTAAATTATAATGGACGTTCCTGCAACTGAGTGTCAGCCTCTTTAACTTCCTGATTGTTTGATTTAATTTTTTATTTCATGACAGTTTATGACATGTCATTCGGACGAGTTGGAGCAGCCACTACAGTCTGTGATATAAAATTAGTCAATTGGGAAGAAGGCAACTACAGGGTGACAGATAAACCCTATCCTAGAGGAGAAATTATTATTGGCGGTGACAATATTAGTGTAGGATATTATAAGTTGCCCGATAAAACGGGAGAAGACTTTTTTGAATCAGATGGTAGGAGATGGTTTAAGACTGGAGATATTTGTGAAATCCATGAAGACGGTGTAGTCAAAATCATTGGTGAGTGGAATGGGAATTTCTGGTGGAATATTCTGACTAATGATTTTCGATTTCAGATCGTAAGAAGGATTTGGTTAAATTGCAAGCAGGAGAGTATGTTTCATTAGGAAAAGTTGAAGCTCAACTGAAAACTAGTCCCTTGGTCGATAACATCTGCGTGTATGGAGAATCGTCAAAAGATCATTGTGTCGCTCTTGTTGTTCCTAACCAGCAGCAGCTCATCGATTTGGCTGCTAAGAAGGGATTCACTAAGTCATTCGAAGAACTATGCAAAATCCCCGAAATGGAGAAAATTGTCCTTCAAGAATTGGCTGATCATGGAAAGAAAAGTGAGACTCCTAAATTGCTTGTTTCAAATTCAAACTGTAACGATTGATGATTTTTCAGATAAGCTTGAGAAATTCGAAATTCCAGCTGCTGTAAAACTTGTTACTGAGGTTTGGTCCCCAGACATGGGTCTGGTCACGGCAGCATTCAAGTTGAAGAGGAAAGACATCCAAGAGAGATATAAAAGCGAAATTAATAGAATGTATGCTTCCTGAAAGCGGGACCAATAAATAATGTGATATTTTTGCATAAGTTGTTTGATGAAGAATGATATCCTTCGAGTACTGAAATATAGATGCAATGAGCTCAATTAAGAAGAATGATGGTTTACATTTAATAACGCTCTATCTTTCCTCTATAATGTGGATATTGTTTAGTATTTTAAGCTAGTACTCGTATTTGTATATATCTAGATATCTATTGTACATATTAAAATGAAACTTTTTCATAGTAGACTTGTCTACTATGTTTTTCTTCTCCTATTTTTGGTTTCAATTGAAACCTTGGTAAGACTTTTCAATTTCATAATTTTAAACAATTTTTCTAAAGATACTCCTTGTTCTCTTGTTATTTTATTGAAAACACTAGATCAATACTTGTCTGAAGCATCTTTATTGAATTATCCTAGCAATGACAAGTACTTACAAATTTAGTTATATTGTATACAATTTACATCAAGAATAACTTTTCTGTTAAATAAATTCAGCAAATGTAGATCCATTTACAATACATTGAACTGAAATAAATTTAATCATGAAAGAATTCCTTTTATCCTATCTGATTTGTCTGAATGTATATTTATGTCTTGATGTTATCTTGCTGTTCCATTTGAAGAATTTCAAGAATATGTTCTTGAAGAACTAGAAACAATAATAATCGCCAAAATTGTTTATTCAAAAGCTATGTTACTTTTGAATGCAGTAAAAGAGTGGTGCTTTGAAATATTTTAAATTAAAATAATTATTATCCATATTACTTTGGAACGGGTTATGGAGAGCTTAATGTTTTTTACATCACAATTTTGTAAAATAGCAAGACTAGATAATTATAATTTTTTATCAGCTATTGAAACAATTCAGTAATTTATTCAATGAGTGGTTGTATTTAATTCAATAGTGTAAATAGAGCAATGGAAAAATAAATTTACATAATTTTTATCCCATGTTTTATTTTCCTCATTTGCAGAAATTTTTTTCCCTACCAACTATTCTAATGCAGAAAATATACTTATGAATTGATAAGAAAGAACTGGAAACAGATCATTTTAAAAGCTCAGGGATTGTGGGAATTCTTTTTGAGGTTAAATTTCGTCTTCATATATGCAGCATAAAACCATCTTTGAGCGCCTGTCCTACCTACACAAGGGCTTTATAATTTCGTCGCAATGTTGTTCAACACATTGAACAGGAATCCGTGGTCAATTACAATCCTGTCCGTCCGGCCGTAAACACTTTAGAGAAAAATGAACAGTATTCTGAAATTTTCAGGATACACTTGGGGTCCAAATGCATCTGTTGTAAATAGGCAAATAGTTTTGCTGTTATTAAATTTTTAAATTTCATTTTCCATTATTTCAAAATCTACACATTGAGTTATCAAAAGGAAAATATCTCCTGAGCGAATACCACAATTCAGCTGAAATATCCCATGTGAATCAATTAGATTCAATTTGTTATTGCTCCTTCAACAATGTTCCATATTTCAAAATTTAATAACAAGAATTGAAAAATACGTGAGTACCTACTGCAAGTTAACCTGTTCGTGTCATAATTTAAGGTGAAAAAAATAAGCTCTTTTTGAAACAAGGATTTAATATGAAACAGTATTTACTCATAAGTTTATATAAATTAAAAAGTTCAACCTCCTTTATGTTTAATGAAAAAAATCAGTTTTCCCTCATACTATTGATATGAACAATATTGAATTTTGAATAATTTAGAAAATATCTTAAATAATTACAAAATGGTAGGTTTTTTGAGCCAGAAGGCACAAACTTTTTAGAAACAGAATAGTTCAGTTATTCTGAGACAAGCATACTGTTTCATTAAACAAGAGCTCAGTGAACTATTCAGTTTCATTCAACTAAATTAAATTTGTTCAAGCTAATGACTCAAACTATATATGAAGTAAGAAAATTTTTATTCCTTCTCTTATTATCATAACAATAGAAAATCTAAATTTCCTACTCATACAAAAAAATGCATTTAAATAATGATCCTAAATAAGGAATGATAAATATTACAAATAACTAAGATCTAGTATATTTTCCCCAGATGTGAAGCATGAAAACTGATGCTATGAAAAGGAGAGACATCACTAAAACTGGAACTGGACCTCTGAAAATTAAAAGCTAATTTTACTACTCAATCTGAGTGAAGGGGTCTCTTTGATGCTTCAAAAAATTGAACACATCTAAAGATTTAATCGTTCACACTTCACATACCCTTACTAAATACATCATCTCCAATATGGAGAGACTCATACTCCAATGTTTCCATACCATTACAAGCATTGCAATTTTCCAATATTGTACTAGCATGAGCAATGATTGGCTCATAATGAGGAATTTTAAGCAAGTGCATGATGTAGTTAATTGGAAAATATACTTACACTTTGATTCCAGGAGAATCATCTGTGTAAAACCTCCACATACCACCAGTACCAGCTCCAGTATTTCTGCTACGAGCAGCAGTTGTTGTGGTTGTTTTCCTTTGTCTTACTGTTCCTCCATTTGTGGATCTGGGGGCTACTGCTTTTGAGGGAGACCTACTTGCTCCTCCAACGGATGTTGCACTTGGTGCTGCAGGCTGAAATTTAAATACGAATTGGTTAAAAGATTAATCTAAAATTCATAACATTTCTCACATACCATCTTAGATTAAGTTTTCTTTTAATAACCCGAAATCTTATGTACTTAAAATGTGAAGAACACTTCGTTTTTATGTCATGTAATGTGGGTCCAGCAGGTCTTCGACTAGTAAGAAACTTGCAATCAAACGCATACGCAAACACTTTTGAGAATCCTCGAAGCGAACACGTAGACAAACGTCAGCGTGACAACTGTTAGTGCCACAGAATCATGTAATTCATAACCTCGAATTTAAATTATCTATGATCAATGTCAGATTGATAATAAATTCGTTGCCGCAGGTGAAAATAGTATTGATAAATGCTAAGTAGGAAGAACAAATCTGATTAAAAATGCTTGAAATGAAACAACTTATTTTGAAGTTAAAGCCTTCCATAATGAGCACCTGTCCTATTGTTTGAACAGTTATATTACCAAACATTAATTATTCTGTTTGAATACAGAGAATCTATAATGGGTTAAATGTTCACTCAACTGAAGGATGGTAAGATAACCAGCAGTGGAGAATAAATAAACAGCTCAAAATATATATATTTTATCTTCAGGAGAAGTCCTGGAAATATATAACCATCTCAGTATCAGCTTTTATATGCTATTGCAATACTTTATGGGGCTCGTTCCTTTTCGATGATACTGAAGCAATAGTGAAGAACAAGGATATTTTACCTTCGACTTCAATCAGCGAAATATTCAAAAATGATTTTTGGGGTACAAATATATCGCTCAATAGTAGTCATAAGTCTTATCGTCCTTTAACAATATTATCTTATAGGTAAGAATGAGTATATTCTATTAAAAATGAATATCAATTAAATAATTCGGTTTTTAGGTTGAATGTGATCTATTCTAATAACGTATTGGATTCTTTCCAATTCCATGCTACAAATGTAATTTTATATGGTCTTTTATGTCTGTTAACAGTACCAGTTTTTGAACTCTTTTTAAAAAGAAGGAAGCATGAATATATTAATGAAATTGCTTTCATGTCTAGTCTCCTATTCACTGTACATCCTGTTCATACTGAATCTGTTGCTGCTATCGTTGGAAGGGCTGATATTTTAGGATCTATACTCTTCTTGGCAGCTGTTTTATTGTATCATGGATGTTTACAACAAAAGTCGGTGTTATTATTATGTATGACAGTAATAGTTACTGTAGCAGCTGTACTTTGTAAGGAGAATGCTATAATGGCCTTGGTAAGATGAAACAATGAGGGTACGATAAATTCGTTGTCTAGTGTGCTGGGACCTTTTATTACACACAAATGTTGTACAAAATACTTCATCTTGGTAAAATTTCATAGCATTCTATACCATGAATTTATTCGAATACTTATTATGTCTCCTTTATTGAATTAATTGCATTTTCAGGTCATGTGTATAGCTTATGATATTTTTCAACAGAAGAAAAAGAAGAAGACATGGGAAAGCATGTTGAATTTATATTTCATCACAAGAAATCTCATTTTAGTGATTTCTGGAATTGTAATTCTATATTTCAGATTGAAAATTATGAATTTTGAAGGCCCAACATTCACAAGTATTGATAATCCAGCTGCTTTTTCAGGAAGTTTTTTTGTTAAGGTGATTCATGAAAATCTATTATTTATTATGCTATAGAATTGTGAATGAGTAATGTTTCGGCTTCACTTGATGGGAAAAGTACTTGCATTTTTTAATTATCAAATTTTTTTCAGATTTTCACATATAGTTATATTTATATTCTGAATTTGCTCATCTTAATTTGGCCAAATTGGCTATGCTTCGATTGGTCAATGGGTTGTATACCTTTAATCGAAAGTTTTTGTGATACTAGGATCATTGTTGTTATTTCCTTTTGGATTTTGTTGATAACAACAATATACAAATATCTTAGGAAAATTTATGAAACTGGTTTAATGTAAGTAATTTCAATTCATCTGTAATTCCTTACTCATTATTTTTTTTATAGAGATGGTTCTATCATGGGCATATGTTTGATGATTCTTCCATTTATACCAGCATCTAATTTATTTTTTGTTGTTGGTTTTGTTATTGCTGAACGCACTTTGTTGCTTCCCAGTGCAGGGTTCTGTTTTCTAGTTGTTATAGGTTTTTATAAATTGAGTAAAATGGTTAACAATCAGAAGGTATTACAAGGAATTCCTTTCTCGCATTATATTTATTAACAGTTAATATTTCAGGATTTCAAGAATTTTTTTTATGTATTATGTGTTATATTCGCTGGTAGAACAATAATGAGAAATTTTGAGTGGTTGAAAGAAGAAACTTTGTTCTCATCTGCCCTGGAAGTGTGCCCTCTAAATGCAAAAGTTCATTATAATATAGCTAAGGTGGCTGCTGATCAGAATCTCAAGGAATTAGCTTTTGCTGAATACAGAAAAGCCTTGGAATTGAATCCTAATTATGAACAGGCGATGAATAATTTAGCGAATCTCTTGAGGGAGGAGAAAAAATACATGGAAGCTGAAACTTTGCTCAGAAAATCTCTGGATGTCAGGTAAATCCAGTTTTATGTTTTGAATGGTATCGATGTGTGATGCTCTTGTTATAATTTGATTTTCAGACCAAATTTCGCAGCAGCCTGGATGAATTTAGGGATAGTTTTGACAAATTTAAATAGTAGCGAAGAAGCTGAGTTTTGCTACAAAACTGCCATAAAATTTAGAAACAGATATCCTGACTGCTACTACAATCTTGGAAACTTAGTAAGTATTGGTGAACAATGGAAAATAAAATAGAAACTTATTACTAAAATTGTTAAGTATCTGGACCAAAAACGCAATGAAGAAGCATTGCAAGCTTGGGAAATGGCAGTCTACCATCGTCCAACACATGTAGCAGCATGGAGTAATACTTTGGTTCTACTTGATAGTATGAAACGCTATAAAGAAGCCTTGGACTTGGCTAAAACTGCTCTCAGCCACAACCCATTGTCGCCAGCCTTACATTTCAGTATTGCCAACACACTGGGAAAAGTACAAGAGTTTGACAGAGCAGAAGCTCATTTTTTGGAGGCCATCAATTTGAATCCAAAGAATGCACTTTATGTTTCAAACCTAGGTAAATTATTGTCAATCTGTATCTAAAATTATACAAATATTTCTCTTCATTAGGTGTTTTGTATCACCGTTGGGGCAAATTGGATAAAGCAAGAACGATGTATCAAAGAGCCCTAAAAATTGATCCCAACATGAAGACTACTCAATTAAACTTGAAAAAACTGAACAGAAGGTGAAAAGAAATTTTATACAGAATAAATACAAGTGTGCAATATTTTTTGTGTTTATTGTGGTACTATACAAATTAAAATATTCATTGACAATTTCGGTGTTTTCTTTCAAAAATTGACTAGCTTTTGACTAACATCACAAGATATTCTCGATTTTTCCTCAATTTTAGCAAATGCAAACTGTCCTGATTTCATAGGCCGAAATAGTTTCTAATTAAACACTTTAAGGTACTAAGGATACTAATAAATGAAGGTTAAGACAACATTAGCATATAAGAAATAGTATTGAAAATTAATTCAAGAAAGAAATTCAAATTCAACTGTGTAATAGCTGAAGAAAATTGTGCTTTGACAGGCATCAGATTTCATTCGAACAAAATTTTAGGCCTGCATTTTACTTAATTTCCATTCACTCTGCTAAATCTTTCAATTTTGCAGATATCACAAAACAATGAAATGTTGTATACGTATTCTCACATTAGTTCTAGTACAGTATCTCAAAAACTAACACAGTAAATCCTATGTCACTAAACAATAACTGAGTATATTATATAAGCCATATTAAAATACTATGAATGAAAACTCAACATCATCTGAAAATTGTCAGAATTAATATATAGATTTGAAATCACATTGGAAATTTTGATCACTTTTTTCAATTGTATATGTAAATAGATATCGCAAAACAATAACAACGGCAGTTTTTCCATCCTGTTGAAATATCAGAAACAAACCTTGAAATATAAAAATTAAAGGAAGAGCCACTGAATGGCATCACAGGAAAATTATTTTCACTTAGAATTAACACAACAAAACAATTAAAATTAGATATACATATGACAATAAATAAATAAACAGCAGACTGAGATTCTTCGTTGATCTAGAAGCCTAACTATATCACAAAAAAAGGGATATGATATAATATTAAATAAAGCATATCAAGTATACCAAAATAGAGGAACAAAATTACAATTTCTATCACAATATTCAAACTACAAAACCCTTAAACACATATAATACACAAAATCATTAAAGCTTGAAATTTACAGGTATAATACAAGTGATATTTTTACTAAATTCCTAACAAAATTAAATGCTTCTGATGTTCACATTCAATGTCTCATATTTTCTAAAGAGACAGCAGTACAATAAATTTGTACTTCAGTTTTATCCCAACTTACATGTATTGAAGGCCATCGAAAACAAACTTATCATGCATTATCAGGTTGTTTGCTTGTGCTAGGACTGTTGGGATCTAAATCTTTATCTTTAGTTGTCAAACCTTCTAACTGGGTGGGCAACTCTGAACTCGTAACTTGAGAATGATCACTAAGAATGTCAGGTAATGCATTTCTACGACCTGTACGACCACTTGAGAGAAAGTCGTCTAAATTATGAGGATTTGGAGTTGTTGCAGGATCAGATGAAGTAGTTGGCTGTTCTTGAGTAGGATTCATCATTACCATCATTTTTTTCACTGCAAGAAGAGCTGATTTCAAATGACATTCATATTAGAAATGCATGATCAAGCTTGGTTAATGAGACTGTTGTCAATGTGTATAACCGAAGATGTTGAGTTGACTTATGTCCACATTGAAATTCAAGTCCTCAATGCCTTTGAGCTTTGAATCTCCAGATAAACACTCGAATATTGATATGATTTGAAGAAATTTTGTGAATCAGAATTCCACGTCAATGGAGAATACATATAAAACTCTTTTAGGTAGACAAATGATTAACTTCTTGGGAAATTCGAAGAATAAACAACAGTTATTACAAATGATGTTATATTAGTCGATATTCACATGCAGTTAGTACCAAGACTCATGAAAGCTCTGTAGCTCTAAAGCCTCTTGTGAGAAAGCTGCAGTTTTTTTAATAGACAGCAAACTCCTACCTGTGGCTTTGAGATTACTCTTTTTTCTTTTTTTAATAGTTCTCTTAACAGAGTGCATACTATTCTTTTCATATTTCATTTTAGCCATATTTGAATTGAATATTTACTCCAAAGAATAAAAAACAATTATGTGAAAGAGCGCGGAATACTTAGTTACATACATTTCAGAATAAATATAATTTCATATTGATAACTTTCAATAATAGGCCAAACTAAATTTTATTCAATTTCTAGTAAATTACTTTACTCGAGAACGACACCACTTCGTTGTCAACTACTTTTTCAACTTTATTTCAGGTTAAAAAGCACATCATAGAACTGGTATATTTTTTTTTAATCAAAAAAATTGAGCATACAATTTTTTTCATCATGTTGTTCGCGATATTTTTGTTTTGGGATAAAAAAAAGTTTCATTGAAATACGTGCAGACTGCCAAGATCTACTTAATATGCAGTATATTCATGTAATTCACTTCGAAACACTTATTTCATCACGACAAATTCATTTATTTTCTATGTGAATTTGAGGACTTGTCAAAAATATGTCATTTTTCATTTTAAGGTTACAAAAAAATCGAAAATGGTAATAAATTTGGTTTTGATAAATACAGATTAATCAAAAATTGTTTAATTCCAGTCTAGTGGTATAATTCTCGCAGGACTTGGATTAGCAGCTGTGGGGTATGGCGCAAGATTTGCTATGCGTAGACTCCCAGGAGTTACTAGTACCTTCAAACAAACTCTGGAGAATTTACCAAAATTCGATGCGGAGTCAGTGGCTAGTTCAAGATATTATAAAGGAGGTTTCGATCCAAAAATGAATAGGAGAGAAGCTGCATTAATTCTTGGTAAGCTATCAAGATTTTAATGTTGCAAGAAATAGTAAATGGTAACTTTTCAAGGTATAACACCATCGTCGAACAAACTGAAGGTGAAAGAAGCTTTCAAAAAAGTGATGGCAGCTAATCATCCAGATAGGGGTGGCTCACCTTACCTGGCATCAAAGATAAATGAAGCCAAGGATTTCTTAGAGAAACACACTCGATAATGCAATAGCAATTTAATATTGAAAAAAAAACAATGTATAATGTAATGTATATAATTCTAGTTAAAAAATAACTTTGTTATCATCTTTGGTTTTGTGTTTTACTGTATTTCAATCGGAGTTTCTGCAGATCATTGTCTGTTATTTTCCCAGCCATCTTGAAGATGTTCTGAAAGAATAGAAAGTAATTAGTCTTGATAGTCAAAAATCAAAATTTTCCTGAGCATTTTCAATTGAATATAAAGTCAGCGAGGGAGTACTGCAAGATAAAAATTCTTTTAGAGATTTAACCTGCCTTACTTCAAACAAAGATAAGCATTCATCGGTTATGCAATAATGAAAATAGGCTCAATTTCACTGTTACTCAATAATTGGGGAACAGACTATGCATTTCTTCTGGATTTAACAATACAAAAATCAATTCCCAGGAGGACATTGAAGAAAAACTCACCTTAATGAACTCATGGCAATCCATTACGTCTTTGTGATTTCTCATTTCTTTAAAACACCCAATCAGTTCACTCAATTCTTTGGTACGTAAAATTTCAACTCTATGTAACTTCATTAAGGTTAACCCGACTCTGAAAATTATTTTGGAACCTTCGTAAAAAATACAATCCCATATTCTCAGAACGGTTTCAGTGGGTAGAACTTCAACAAAAAGGCAAATAAACCATTTAGTCGTCACCATAGCCCAAGGCATTCCTATTTTATGTACGTGTGCATGAATTTCTGGATCGAACTTTTTAACTAATTCATCCAAAACATCTAAATCTATAAGAAGGCCGGACATGTTTGTTACTGAATATTTTGGAAGTATATTCTCAACAAGCTCTTTCAGAAGCCAAAAGGTCACTTCTTCATTTTTGGTTGCAAGTAGAAGCATTCCAGTTATGTAATTGAGGCCTTGACAATATCCTGAAATGGATTAATTTCTTTATTATATCCTTTGTAAAAGTAAATAATGAAGATTCCTCACCAACTTCACTATTCTGATGTGCAAAGGTGGCCAAAACATCGAACATTTGTTTGATGAGGTATTCCTGACTAATAAAATTGATATTATCTGGGAAAGTCCTAGGCAGATCAATTTTAATAATTTCAATTAAAGCTGGGTTACTAATTTTCTTTTTGAGATCAGCGTAAGTAACTGGACTATTTTCTTTTCGGGCTTGAGCTCCTGAAATTTGCATCCACACTATAGGCCTTAAATCTATCGGAACGCCTTTCCTAATGAATCTTTTCAACTTGTTGCTTCTGGCGTATCTATTTTTTCCTTTCAATGTTCCCCACCTCAAACCCCTTCTCACCAAAATGAGCATATATTTCTCCATGAAGTCAGCATGGAGTTCATAATTGAAATTTTCAGGTCTCTCGAAACCATATTCGTCCAGTTTACTGAAAGGAATTTGATAAGTTAAACAAAGGAAGGATTTGCCATGAATCTGAGATACCTATACATAGGTTGAGCCATTTTCCTTCAACTTCAAGGTATCTATTGCATCCAAACTGCATACTTTCATGTCTCTTCACTATTAATTATTCATTATCGTCGAGCAAATATGAGTCACGGATGAAGATTTTTTCAAATTGATTATTTAACCCATAGTTCACCAACACTTCTTACTCAATTACCTTTTCCCGTTTTCCGCCTACCTGAATCACCGCTAGAGAACCACAGAGTTGAATAATATAAATAAAATGGTTAACCGTATCTTGACAGCACCATAGAATATCATAGTATGTTTTAAAAAAAGAGGGTTTTTTTCTTAGACGTTTTTCTCTCGACTATCGAAGTACTTTACGAGTGGACTACCTGTATATTTCATAGGCTAATTAATTTAGCTGTTTATTTCTCGATCAGCTTGCTGATATTTCTTCCAAAATAATCTTTCAGCAGTAGATATCTGAACAGAGTTTGTAACTGCCTCAAATATTTTTCCCTACAGAGAAAACTCGTATCTGCGGTCATTTACAATAAAGTATTAATTTTTCGCACAAGTACACGATTTGCATCCTACATTTTTTTACAGCTAGACGTACTGGACGATACTTAATAGTATGCTCCAATTGTATCTGAACTCATAAGGATGAAATGCAATGGCTGGATCATTATTATTCAGCCGAGTGTGAACTAGTAACTGTTTTCCTAATCACTACTCACGTATCTAAGTGTAATTCGCGGCCTTTTTAGGTTTTTCCGTAGAGAGGCGTCCATATCTTACATAATCTACGAAGCACCTGAACATGGGCTTCAGTGAAACGTAAAACGGCATTTTTATCAATAATGGTCATAACAAAAATCTGCCTTTGCGATCAGAACCATTGCAACATAATGGATGTAACAAAAGTTTTAGAAAAAATCAAATCTTTCTTAAAATTTCATTCTTGGATATTTCGTTCGATGAGAGTTATTATTTTTTCAGGGTCGGAAGCATAGAAATGAAATTGATCACTGATGCTTGATCAGAGAGTCGAATAGGGAAGTCTCATAAATAGGGAGCGTTAATATCATGATGACGATTTCAATTTGAGTTACATCCACCTATACATAACAGACACAAATTTCACTCTTGTATAGCAAATGGTAAATAGTTCCATAAACCAATTAAACTGTTCACGGAGCATGAAACTCAGCAACCAACCTATTCCAAATAATTCGGCAATATATTTCGACTCAATTTTCTGGTGTTGAATTCTGAATTCGTTTTCTCGTTTGATGGCATAGATAAAATGTTATTACTACGCTTTCCTGAATCTTTTCCGCGATTCGCCATCTTTTAATTAACAGAAAAATGCATATTTCACGTATCAACTTTCTACATTTCCAAATTCAAACGTCCGATTCCTATTTGCATCCTGGAATTCTCGGATGAGTAAAGCATTCGGAGATCTCTCCATGTCTAGGTACTAAAAATCTTGTAAGTTGAAAAGCTCCACTCATTGAAAAATTCGAGCCTATTATTCAATACCCTGTAGTAGGATTCTCCAGACCCTAACTAGGATTTTAGCGCCTGCGGCTAACTTTCCAAAAGCGCTCTGAGGATCTTTATTTTTCAATAGGTTGCTTCCTTTATTTAAATAACATTGAGAGGGTGTTTCAATGAGAGCCCATAATGTTACATTATTATGACGTGACAGATCGAAAGTTGACAGATGGGAGTCATTACATGGTAGAACAACGGATCCCCATTATCAAAAACGAAAAATGACGAACGTTTTCGAACTATGATAACACAGTTTCTTGCACCTCATTTGAAAGCTATTGAACTTGACGATATGTGGTTTCAACAGGACGGTGCCACATGTCATACCACCCGTGAACCATTGACGATCTTGCATAGAGCCTGATTAACCATAAGGCAGAGTAGGCGACTGTCTAGGGGCCCCGCATTAGCTAGGGGCCGCATATATGTGTTCCGTGGACCCGACGTGCCCCGTGCACGAAAAAAAATTTAATGTTTTATACGGGGAAGATTGCACTGCCTAACCCCCCCCCCCACATGATTAATCCGGCCCTGATCTTGCATGAGTTTGCTCCTGGTCCTTTTATTTCCCGATTTGGTGACCAGAATTGGCCTCCAAGTTCTCGCGATTTATCCCCATTAGACTTCTGTCTGTCGGCTTATCTGAATTCACAGGTTTATGCCAATAAGTCTGCAACAATCGAAGCATTGAGAGATTGTTTCAATGAAATATCACCACATGCATTCAATAACGAAAATTTCGTCGAAAGGGAACGGATATGCCAGCAGCAAAGCTATGGCGGCCATTTACAAGATATTTTGTTTCACACATATTTACCAAATGTATATTTTCTGAATCAATAAATATTTCAATACTTTGCAATAGGAAACCATTTTAATGAAACATCCTTCAATATATTCATATTTATTTTTCAATTAATACATAAATATTTATCGATTTTCATCGTTTATACAGGGTGTATTAAAGGTGAGGCTTTTGTTTTGGCAGATGGTAAAACTCATCAAAATAAGTCATTTTACCGAAAATTTATACAAAATTTTTGGCATCAATACCTTAATTCTACTCTGGCCTGCATCCCTCTGTTCAACATATCTCTACATCTCTGAATCAAGGTATATGAACATCCGCGAAGTTGGGTGACATCTTAACTGAAATCTTGTTCTGTAAAACTTATACGCTGAACTGGCATTTTGTTTTGATGTACTATAAAAATTAAAAGCATATCAACAAGTTCATTATTTGAATAAACGTGCGGCATTTTCGAAACATAAAACACTCGAACCGTCGCCGTAACACGATCCAAGAATAACTGATCACAATCGATATTCATGTATGATAAGAAGACAAAAACATGTTGATATCTACGGTGGAGCAGGCGAGAGAGCAGGTTCGGACTGAGGGATTTTCAGATTCACCTAGAAACTGGAAAATATTAATATTTCATTTTCTCGAATCAGGGGCATAATTCATGTAAAAAAATTTTGGTAAAATGACTTATTTTGATGAGTTCTACCATCTGTCAAAAGAAAAGCTTCACCTTTAAATACACCCTGTATAACACAGAACTTTGTTTATTCACACTTATCTTTTATTTTCTTCGACAGAAATGTATTGAATTCACACAAAACTTCAAATTAAACTGAGAAAAGATACAAATATGAAATTTTGTTTTATGCGAATAAAACTATAGAGTTATCTGTGGATAACAATAATATGATGAAGATAGAGAATAAATCCTTGAATAAAACATGAATATATAAAAAAAAATTAGTTCAATACCAAAAAACTTTGGCAATTGAAACCAACCAAGTTGTATGTTGATTTCCAACAACAGGAACGGATAGGACAAGCCAAGAGGAAGAAAAATGAATAAAAACTGTACTTTTCTCATCATGAATTCATCAATTTTCAAACTGCGTTCAAAACCTTACAATAAAATATAGTTTCCCTTAAGACTATTCGAAATTTCATGACAGAAAGTGAAGGATTCAAATGTGTTGCGATTTCAAAAAATCATTATTGAGAATATCCATACTAGAGGGTGTGGCTCATCTCAATACATACAGTGAAATCTATCGTTTTTCCGATTGAAAAGAAAGCTTATTCAAATGGACACCTCCTATGAACAGATCAACGATTTCGCATGCTGCACAGTGACACGAAAAATTCGCTTTTACCTTTTTTTTCTTGGAAAATGGAAAACATCGGATCTTCTACCGTTCCAGATGCTCGTGAGAAGGGAGAAGTGGATCGAATATAAAAGATTTAATTATTCGTATTATTTTAATCGGTAATCAACAAACGAACGATAAAGAAGGCAAAAATCTGATAGAAAATAATTATAGTCAGGTACGCGTACATCTTCAGGTAACGGTGCTGAAATCAGTGAATGGGTGCATTTAATTTAGAAAAAAGCGCGATACTGTCTGTAATTTGGTGTCTAGTTGTTTTCCTGAAGCCATTTGATATTGTGGAGATCTCTGGATTGCATCCAGATTGTGATTTTGATAACTAGTGATTAGTGCTGTGAATAAGTCCTTAGTGTTTGCAGAGATAAAGGCGCTGTTATAGGTAAGTTTAACTGCTGCCAATTCTGAGTGCACAATCTTTTTTATTTCAATATCTTTGCGACTTATAATCGGGTGATAGAACTTTAAATTGAAATAAAACACATTTAAATTAGGATTGAAGTCAATTTTTTTATCAGAGAGATAATTTTATGGCATTCATGTCTATTGGTTCTGGTTTATCATCAATGACTTGACATAACCCCAAAGAAAATAATCCATTGGAGTGATGTCGCATATTCTTGGAGGCCAATTAATTGTACCATTTCTCGAAATAATGTTATCGCCAAATATTTCTTTCAATAAATCAATTGTAACGGTAGTAGCATGAGTTGTAGGACCATCTTGTTGGAAGCAAAAAACATCTTGGTCGATACCATTCAAATTTTGAAACAAATTCTACAAATTATCATTGATCATCGATATGTAACGAGTACCACTCCTTGTAACATTAGCTCCTGAGCTAGTCGTGGTGGACATATGCCGGAAATTATCTTTCAATAAAAAAAATTGGCTTCAATCTTGATTCAAATGTGCTTTATTTCAATTTAAAATTCTATCACTCTGAAAAAAACACCCGAAATGTTTATGGAAATGGCTCCGACTCAGTTGCGAGGGTTATTACTCAATTTTTTCCATAATTGTAGATTGATTGAATATGATTATACTGATAACTCAGAAGCTTGCAGCTGTGCGAGTTAGGAGAATCAGTTGTGTTCTGTGTAGGCTTTGTTCCTATGTCCTTACGCCACCTTAGGTACAGCACCATCAATTTTTGACCCATCAGTGAATGGTGGCCAATACCGCCTAACTAGAAAATGTCTTACCTAGCCTCAGGTTGGAACTAGGAACCTAGATCATCACTAACCACTGAGCTAGAAGCAATACGAATTAACAATGAACTTAAAATATTAGAGTTCGTATTAAGCTGATTCTTGCTGTATAATGGTATAATGTATATTTTCGTGCTGAAGTAATCATCGAAATCAAACATATTGGGGAAAATTCAAAAATATTCATTCTTATTCGTAACAAATTCTGAGACTAATTCGTCTTCAACCAATGCCTTTTATTAATTTTTTTTTATTTGGATTCGAATTGTGACCTTATAATGTTATAAATTTTTTGAATGGAAATAGGAAAAGTTACTTTTATACTTGTCTATTTTGTGGTTACTAAATAAGAAAAGTTCATAAAGGGAAATATGTAGTGTTAATATTGGGCTGTTTCGATATTATGAATTCATACAGGGTGTTATTGACTTGGAAGAGGGGTGATTACTTCAATCTATATATATCTTATATCTATATCTATATATCTATATATATATATAAAAGAAAGATGTTGGTTACACCATTTATAACTCGAGATCGGATGGACTGTTTGTTATGAAACTTCATATATGGATTCGTCTACGGTCTGGTTATTATAAAATACAATAAAACTTTGAAAAAATCGATGAAAATTTTACTTATACAGGAAATTCTTTTCCTCCTTTTGAGTAAGGCCACTAGATGTCGCTACAGTTACAGTTAGACTACCGCTTATTCGTTGGTACTTCATTTGATATTCTCCGCGTTAGATGGCGATATAAACAAATAGTGTGTACAGTGACTATATTCCCTCTATAGTCACTGTAATAGTGTGCAATTTGAGTTGCCTACAACTCTGCGTTGTTGGGCAAAACCAAAATGTCTTAGCGTAGGAGTACAGATGTCTAAACTGATTAGATTTCGTTGAGATATGAGAAAAGTTTCGTTCTTACCACTTCAGATGGCGTAATTCACACATTATGACTGATGATTATTAGTTATTTTTATAGTTTTATTTATTCCAAATAACGTAATCGTGAAGGTACTATATTTGACATTATCACAATTAAATGACGATGAATTTGTTGAGGCTTTCGCGGCCATCGATTGATGTCATCTGTTCTTTTTTCGAGCATTTCGGTCGTCGTGGTTTGAAATGGTCGAAAATAGAACATATGACATCAATTACCGTGTAATTTACATAGGGCTTATAGAACCATGAAAGGCTATTAACAGATCAAAAAGCGGTTGAATATCACAGTGAGTTTTTATCGAAATTTCAAGTAAATCGGATTTTGGCGATCAGTTTCAATCGTGAATTTTCCGTTCTCATCTTTCCTCATAATTTTTGAAACGTTTTCGAATTTCTATTTGGGTAATAAATATATTTGCGGAAATAACTGAATCCAAAATTGCCATTATTAGTGATTGACATATTATGACATATTATTTTTGTGTATCTGTTCTGTGTGATAGCTCACATCCATGGAAACATTTGACAGTTCGAAAATCAAATCAGAGTGGATTTGTGAAATCCACCATAAGTATCATTAGGGCGGAACAAAGTTCGCCGGGCCAGCTAGTAATATCAAGAATGAAAGTCCCATAAACATGAACATCTGAAAATGCTTCGTTTTCGAGGTACAGGGTGTTTGAACTTTTCCAAAGTCTTTTCTTCATTCTCAAAATATGAGTTTGATTTGATGTAGGTACCGCAAAAACGCATTTATCCAAATCTACCTATAAGGTAGATCCACTTGCAAGGTGAAATGGACAGAGAAAACTTTGACCCAATATTGAATTTTCCGAGAGCTTCTGTAGTTATAGAGAGATCAAAATCTCTTCCAATCACAAGAAATTTTTGTTCACACATAAAATATAGGTCAATTTTACAGAAATGTGTGACGACGACATTGCAGCATTGGTTGTTGACAATGGCTCTGGAATGTGCAAAGCTGGCTTTGCAGGAGATGATGCCCCTAGAGCAGTTTTTCCCAGTGTTGTTGGACGCCCCAGATATCAGGTTAGTGAATAATAATAATGATACCTAGGTACTTTTTCACCATAAAACTACAGACTACAAATGAAAACA
Organism: Adalia decempunctata; assembly: GCA_951802165.1. Lineage (NCBI taxonomy): Eukaryota > Metazoa > Arthropoda > Insecta > Coleoptera > Coccinellidae > Adalia > Adalia decempunctata. The sequence continues at coordinate 20,312,028 of OX637696.1, read as the reverse complement.
GACGACGAATGAAGCTTCTTTTGGAAACCTTTATTCTTTTACAGACCTTGGTCTCTTTACACAAATTCATCCTTTTACACAAAGTACTTTCAGTTTCCTACGGATGTGAAGCATTTATTTTCAAGAGGATCAGCAACTAAAAACCTCAATGAACAATAATTCTACTTCCCATATGAAACAAAGTTGTTAAATCTACCAAATTTAAAATGTTATCAACGATGTTGAATTTCCAAATGTTTTTATATTCCACACTACAGAAACACCGCTTTTTACAACTTGACTGGAACTGTTAATTGTGAGGTGTTGCCGCTTCTTTCCTCTCTCGGCTTCAGAATGAAGAAGGCAGTGACTTTTCCTATGAGTGTTGTGTTGATGAAGATATTTTCCAGGGTGTCATGGTGGGAATGGGCCAAAAAGACTCATACGTTGGCGACGAAGCCCAAACCAAAAGAGGAGTGTTAACCGTCAAATACCCCATAGAACACGGAATCGTTAACAACTGGGATGAAATGGAGAAAATTTGGCATCACACCTTCTACAACGAACTAAGGATCTCCCCTGAAGAGCATCCAATCCTCTTAACAGAGGCTCCTTTGAATCCGAAAATCAACAGGGAAAAAATGACCCAAATAATGTTCGAAACTTTTGGCTGTCCGGCAATGTACGTTGCTATACAGGCTGTGCTTTCCCTATATGCAAGCGGGAGAACCACTGGTATAGTTATGGATTCTGGGGATGGTGTCTCTCATACTGTGCCAATATATGAAGGTAAATATCATACAGGCTGACCGCCAAAGTAAACCAAATAGTTTGTATCGGGTGTTTTTTTTTACAGTGATAGAACTTTAAATTGAATTAAGATTGAAGCCAAATTTTCTATTTGTTTGAAACATAATTTTAAGACCAGATCAATTTTGGAGCACTTTTTCGAGTAATTCAGGCCTTATTTCAGCACTATCACGAGTTATGTTGGCTTCCAAAGCATCTATTGTTTCTGGTTTATCAGCATAAACCAATGATAAAACCCCAAAGAAAATAATCCATTGGAGGAGTTATGTCGCCAAATCTTTCTTTCAATAAATCATTCGCTACGGTAGTAGCATGAGGTGTAGCACCAGCTTGTGGGAACTAAAACAATTCTGTGTCGATAGCCTTCAAATTTCGAAGCAAATAATCATTGATCATCGATCTGTAACGAGCACCATTCACTGTAACCAGGGCCGATCCTAGGGTGTTGGCCGCCCGCGTGCAGAATCCTTATGTGCCGCCCCAAAGACAAAAAAATATATCTTTTTTGACATATATAAAAAAAATATTTGATGGGCCTCCTTTTATTGTTAGGAAAAAACTGTTCATATTAGATTCAAGGGGGGGGGAGGATAACCCCTCTACTTTTCCCGTAAATATTTCGATGAGCCCTCTGCCCTCCGACATCTTCTCCAAAGATTTTTATGTTATCTTACACAATGAAAATGCAATTTTCATACACGCATATATATTTTCAATACTACTGTATTCGTGTACTAGATGATGTATCATGTACTGGATACCATGATACATCGATTTCAACGAAATAAAAATATTCAATAAAAAAATATGTGATGTAGGAAAGAAAAACGAACTGAATACAAAAAAAAACAAACTTATATGTCACGAAAAACTATGTGTACAAACAGGAACTGAAAGTCTTTTATTCATCCATTTTAACGAAATAAAAAAACATTCAATGAAGAAAATAAACTTGATATAAAAAAAACAAACCTATATGTAACAAAAAATATAAATACAAACAGGACATTTCAACCAATTCAAAAAACATTCCATGAAAAAATGTAAAATCGGAAACATAAAATGAATACTAAAAGAAAAAACACTTACAAACTAATATATATTAGTAGTGTATAACAAAAAGTATAAATACGAACTAGGAACAGTCTTTTATTCAGTCTGTATATAATGACTAGTATGTATCCGTATAAACAGGTACCTATAAAATAACTTTCATAGCTTTTTGAGAAGCAAATAAATCAATAATTTCGCTCATATCAATTCTTTCCGATATTTCAGATTCAATAGAGATAATGGCCAAATTCGAGAATCTCTCCTGTGACATATTGCTTCTCAAGTAATCTTTAATTATTTTCAATTTACTCAAACTCCTTCTCCTGAAGCAACAGAGACTGGAAATGTTAATAAAATTCTTATGGCTAATGAGAAGTTGGAAAAACAAGAAACTAAATCATTTTTAACAATAATTCCTAATAAGTATTTCATGAAAATAAATTAAATTTTAGGAGAAATTCCTTTGAAAAAATCAAAATAATAGAATCTAGCAACAATATAATTTGATAATAGTTCAATGTCTTGATATCTGTGTGGAAGATTTCACACAAGCCCATCTCTATTGAACCGACTGAATATAAACGCGACATTCCTGCTGCGGCGACCCGCGGGCCACGACCGTCTCAAATTTGATAAACATTTGAATATTGGATTTTGAGTTGATCTAAAAATGTCATTGACACTTACCTTGGGCTATATAAATTTTTAACAATAAAAAACAGTTTCCACACTCAAATTTATTCGTTAGTATGTAACAGGAGGATTATTATTAATTTTCACACGTATGAGACCGGAATCCAGGACTGTGGCAACGAGAAATAAACATGAAGCTATGGCAGTAACTGCAGAAAGCCTCATTACAAACCATAATAATTGCACCCCAGGTATTTTTGTTTTCACGACAACGCGATTGATTCTATTCCAACATCTGGTAATTTTTACAAATCCTATTTCGATACCCTATCGATACCGATAATTGCATCTTAGATGGTAGTTTTTTCGATCTTTGTATCACGTTCTTCTGAAGTTTCATTTCATTTTTTCTCGTCTCATATTTTTTACAAATCGACATAAAAAATGTGGCGGCCCGCGGACGCCCGCGTGCGGGGCACGCGCTGCACACCTGCTAGGATCGGCCCTGACTGTAACATTAGCTCCACCATCGTTTTCAAAGAAATATGGATCGATAATGCCTCCAGCGTGTAAAGCACACCATACAGTGCATTTTCAGGATGCAATGAAACCTGGCAACATGGCTTCTACCTCCTGACCAATCACAGTTATTCCTATCGAAAATTCTATCACTCTAAAAAAAACCCAATACAGGATTTCAGAGGCACAAATATCAACAAGAGCCGTTTGGACTGTTTAACCGTTTATGTTCGAAATTTAACCTCGCTTTTTCTTCAGGATACGCTGTCCCCCACGCCATCCTCAGGATGGACCTAGCTGGTAGAGACCTCACCGACTACTTGATGAAGATCCTGACAGAACGCGGTTACAGCTTCACAACCACAGCTGAAAGGGAGATTATTCGAGATCTAAAAGAGAAAATATGTTTCGTTGCTCTGGATTTCAACAGAGACCTGGAGAGGGCTTCGAACACGACTTGCCACGAAAAATCCTACGAGCTACCGGACGGTCAAATCATAACCCTCGGTAGCGAGCGCTTCAGGTGCCCAGAAGCAATGTTCCAACCATCCTTCTTAGGAATGGAAACTCCAGGTATCCACGAAACGACCTACAACTCCATAATGAGAGGTGACATGGACATACGGAAGGATCTGTATGCCAACATTGTGCTTTCTGGGGGAAGTACGATGTTCCCAGGGATTGCTGATCGTATCCAGAAGGAAATAGCTGCGTTGGCACCGGCTTCTATGAAGATCAAGATCATAGCTCCACCGGAAAGGAAGTATTCGGTTTGGATTGGTGGTAGCATCCTGGCTAGTTTGACCACCTTCCAACAGATGTGGATATCCAAGCAAGAATATGAGGAGTCTGGACCTGTAATCGTTCATAGGAAATGCTTCTGATTGTGGAACTTTTTTATTTGCTCAGATTTGATTTTATATTTATTAAAGTATGCGGATGTTGTTTTTGTATTCGACTGGAAGATATTATACTTTCTTATTTTTCGTTAAATGTTCATTATTTATGTCTCTAATCTCCAGTCTGTAAACGATTCAGACTTTCTGGAAAGATTGACAGTTTTGAGTAAACTTTCTTTCTGAAAAATTTAATTAAAAAAAAATGAATCCAACCCTAGGAGCTGTCTCTGACAAGTCAATTTTTGTCTATTATTCATGATAAAGATTTGGGGGTGGGAGTACGAAACACGCATGTGGTTCAAACAATCAAACATAGAAAAAAGCAAACGTTGTTGTCGAAAACCTAAAAAACGAATGAGATAGGCAATGCAGCTAAAATTTTGCTCAGAACGGAATAATTGTTATTGGATGACTTATTGGCATGAACAATGAGTTTTCATCTAAGAAGTTAAATGAGCTATGAAATAATTCTTGCAATATTTTTATTTCTCAATTCCCCAAAAAAATCTGGGAGGAAGTTTAAGCCAAAATTTTTTTAGAACTTTTAGAAGTATTCTATATTGATGACTCAACTTAATAATTCATAAGTCTATAAAAAGTTTTACCCCATTCGGACAAACTCATTTGCGACTTATAGCCGTACTAAGTGAGTACATCCGATGAACCCCCAACAAAACGTATGTGGATTTGCCTACAGTCTAGAAATTCTGGATGCTTTTGGAACAGCAATACCCGAAAATTTTGATTTCCCTTTTATTTCCTAAAACCCAATTTCTAACCAGAAAAAGTATTGAACTATTGATTAATAATAATAATAGCTAACGAATAAAATGGCACGAGCAACATACAGGGTGCTGTGAAAATGAGTGCATTGAATATCGCGTTCATATTCCCTTGGCGGAATTTGTTCAACTAGTCGACCACTCTATCTACAGGGTGTTGAGGAAATGAGTGCATTGACTAGCATAGATTTGAAATTACCTTCTTCTATCAGAAATATGATCTAGCTACATTCTACCTGCATGTATACAGGGTGGGCTTTTCTAAACGAAACAGACGAGATAACGGGCGGAATAAATTTATTTCGAAAAAATGCTCGGACACGTCGATTTTTGTTTCGAGGGGGACAACTTTTAAGGTTAAATTCACAACTATATCGCTTCAACCCTTCGTGTTAGAACACCAACCCCTAAATTTTGAATAGGAAAGATAGGGTGAGTGATACCTCATTTGAAAGGCCTTTTTATCATGAATTCAGCGTAATAATTTTTTTCTCATCTAACGCATTCGTTTTCGAGATATTCAATTTTGAATTTCGTACAGTACCCTTCATTCCGCTAACCATGCTATGTGAATTCATCAATTATTTGACTAATTATTCATTGTTAAAATTTTAACTTTGTATTTTGATGTCTGGTGTATGGCAGTTATGGAGTTTCATCAAATCTACAGAATGAATGAATAATAAATTCGATTGATTCAAACTGCTTGCTTGACGACAATACTATCTTTGTTTCAACTTCAAATGTCAATATCTCAAGAATCAATGAGTCAAATGGAGAAAAAATCAATATCCTGAATTCAGGATAAAAGGACCTTTCAAATGAGGTATCACTCACCCTATCTTTCCTATTCAAAATTTAGGGGTTGGTATTCTAACACTAAGGGTTGAAGCGATATAGTTGTGAATTTGACCTTAAAGAATGTCTCCCTCGAAACAAAAATCGACGTGTCCGAGCATTTTTTCGAAATAAATTTATTCCGCCCGTTATCTCGTCTGTTTCGTTTTAAAAAGCCCAGCCTGTATAACTTGCTCAGAGTTATCGTCCAAAGTTTTAAAATATCGGGTGTTTTTTTAGAGTAATAGAACTTTGTATTGAAATCAAACACATTTAAATCAAGATTGAAGCCAATTTTTAATTGATATATTGTTTATTGATATGATATGATATATGAAAGATGACATTTATGTTTTAACAATAATTTCCGGCATATGTCCACCACGACTAGCTCTGAGGAACCACATTCGACCAGACCAATTTTTGACCACTTTTTCTTAAAATTCCGGCCTTATTTCAGCAATCACACGAGTAATGTTGACTTCCAAACCATCCGTTGTTTCTGGTTTATCAGGATAAACCAATGACTTAACATAACCCCAGAAAAAATAATCCATTGGAGTTATGTCGCATGATCTTGGAGGCCTAATAATTGGACCATTTCTCGGAATAATGTTATCACCTAATCTTTCTTTCAATAAATCAATTGTTACGGTAGCAGCAAGAGGTGTAGCGCCATCTTGTTGAAACCAAAACACTTCTGGTTCGATACCATTCAAATTTTGAGACACATAAACATAATGAATGTTCATCGATCTGTAAAGAGCATCATTCACTGTCACATTAGCTCCAAAGCTAAACGTGGTGGACAAATGCCTGAAATTATTTTAATACATAAATCTCATTAAATTAACTTTCAAATAAAAAAATTGGCATCAATCCTAATTTGAATGTGTTTTATTTCAATTTAAAGATCTATCACTTAAAAAAACACCCGATATATATTATTTTTCTTAAATCGAACAATATATGGCATATGGCACATGTGAAGAAATGGCGACAAGGAAAAGATTGTATAAAAGAAAAAAAACTGTTTCCCGCTCAAAATCTAAGTGATAATGAAAATTATTGAATTATCGCATTGGTAAGTGCCAACATCCGATGAACCACCAATAAAACGTGTATTTTTAGTTGCCTACGTTCTAGAAATTCTGGACGATTCTGGAAGTCCCCTCTCCTATCATTTCGCGAAAATTCCACATCAGTATATAAGCGCCGGGAAAACTTCATTTAACCAGACAAGTTTGAAGTCGCATACTGATACAAGCTTTGAAAGCTAAGAAACAAGCTCATTATTTGTGACTTTTCAAGTGAATTAGAAGTCTCCGAAGTGAAGAGTATATTTTTAAGTGCGAAAATGGCATTATTACCTTTCTTGCTCGACAGTTACATTCGTCCAACCCGATTGATGGACCAGCAGTTCGGATTGTGTCTGGACCCTGAAGATCTTTTAGCCCCAGTTGTAGAACCAGGACACATGCTCACCCACTTTAGGAGTCCTGTGGGATGTATTCGTCCTTGGCGAACATCGGCTTCTCAAAGAGACGTAGGATCAACTTTGGCCATCGACAAGAACAACTTCAAAGCCAATTTGGACGTTCAACAATTTAAACCAGAGGAAATCACTGTGAAAGTTACTGGAAATAACACAATAACAATAGAGGGCAAGCATGAAGAGAAGCAAGACGAGCATGGCTTCATCTCCAGACAGTTCGTCAGGAGATATGTTCTACCTCAAGACTGCAATATCGACAAGATAGAATCTAAATTGTCTTCAGATGGTGTACTAACAATTACCGCTCCTAGCAGCCAACCAGAAGAACCGGAAGACAAAACGATTCCAGTAACACAAACTGGACAACCTGCGAAGATTGAGCAAAAGAAAGAAGAGAAGGAAGAACAGAAATAGAAAGAAATTTGATTTGCTTTTCCAAAGGATCTCATATTTAATTTATAAATGTTCTCGTATAGACTGTAACTTGTATCCACAATATCATTATATTATCATTATGTACATTTTTTTTAATAAATTGAATTCGAAATAAGTTTCTACAAAAATGAGTTTTATTATTCATCATCCCTCACTGGGATATATCGAAAAATAGGTCCCCATATACAGGGTATTCCTGAATTGGAGGTACAAACGAAGAGGGGAGATTCCATGCACAATTTGAAGAAGAAAGGTTCTATAAACATGGAACCGCAAACGTTTATTTCGAGTTTGAATTTTGTTCAAGTTTTTCCTTATAGTATCTGCACTTCACAAGATATTCGACCCAAATTTGGCATTGATATTACAATTTAGAGTTCACATCATGTGAAATACCGATTTCGATTTCAAATCTACAGAGTGATATTTTCTGGAACACTGTTTTCATCCAGAACTTTTTCATGATGAGCCATAGTTTGTTTGAAAAATTGTAAAAAGAAGTTTTGTTGTTTTACTGAACTAAAACGTCTCTCGTAGTTTTGTCGTATCTGCTACCGACTTCGAGGAAAAAATATTTGATTTTCTCGAAATCCTCAGAAAGATTAAAATTGTCATTCGACATAAAACTGTAACTATCTCGAGGTCCCATGTAAAAAGGACTCTTTTTCCTTAGAATTATGCAAGGAATCTCCCTCCTTCGTTCATACCACTGTACGAATACCCTGTAGGTTCGTTTATCAGTATTTTCCTAGGAGAAATTCACGTATCCCTAGCGATTCCATTGCTTTATGGCAAGGTACATTATCCGATGAACAGCATCGTCGAAAAATCCAGAATCAGGCGTTGTAATCGAAAAGGAAAACGCCTTCCTATTACGTAATATCCTGAGTCCGGACCAACGCAATACCTTATTGTTTATCGATTCTAATTCCAGATTCCAGGACCAAGATGTGTAAGCAATTATGGAACTGAATTAGCCATGGAACTAGTAGAGCCCCTAGATCCACCCATAATGTAGTTATCCTTATCGGTAGATCTCTACAAATCGGAGGATTTTATTGGCGAAATGTCAAAGTTTGATCCATTTTCCTCGAGAAATGGGGAAATTTTGGAAAATATGAATAACAAGCTATTTGCTTTGGCCTTTCTTCTTTCGATCCGTTTATTTACATCACGTCCAGAATATCTGTGAAAAAAGTTTTATCGAGTTTAAAATTACCCTTTTTGCCGGATTTTTTCGCGGTTTTCGCAAATTTAAAAAAAATACTTCTACATCGCGTACAGAATCTTAATTTTCACCTACGTATGAATCGATTATTCCTCATTTATAAAAATTTTCTCACCGTATCAGCTTCGCTGCGATTTTAAGATTCTTCTGGACCCACTTTTTCGACTGATTCCCTCGGGTAGGTCCACAATGTTACCATTTTACTATAGCATAGAATTAATATGGAATTCAAATTCAAAGAGTTATCTACAGCTTAGAGTGCTCAGAGTTACAATCCGAAGAACTCAGATGAAAAGCTATAATAAAATTAAGCATCGGTAAGGGGCAACATCCGATGAACCCCAAATAAAAAATGTATTTTCAGTTGCCTACTTTCTAGAAACTCTGGACGATTCTGGAAGTTCCAAGTCCCCTCTCCTCATCGTTTCGCGAAAATTCCACATCAGTATACAGAGTTTTTCACGAGGAACCTCACCCATATTTATACGGGAAACTACTGAACGTATTTTCATGAAATTCAGCACTTATGAGTATTTCACGATGCTGATGAAATCTAAAATATTTTCAAGGCATGAGCACCTCCAGTTTTTCCGGAAATGACGTCAACTTCCGTTTTTCAAATTAGAACACCATTTTTTTATTGCAGAAATAGATTCCTTAGAAAATTTCAAGTTATTTTGAGGTAACATTTTTCAGTTTTGGTTGGAAAATTCTCTCTGAGCGGGAAAATTCGAAAAAAAAATCGAAAATAGAGCTCCGCTGAAACAAGAATAACTTCGAGGTTTTTGGATGGAAAATTTTCATTTTTGGGATTTTCCAAGATGTAAGATTGATGTATCCATTTTGAAAATCGAAATCGCGATTCATGATACAGGGGGTGAAAAAATCGCTTTCAAAGTAAGGGATGATAAAATAGTGAAAAATCAATTTTTTCAAATTAGAACCCCATTTTTTTATGGCAGATATTGAATCTGCGTTAAAAAATAATGTGAGTGTATGCATCACACCCTTGCCCTAAAGTGGATATTTTCTGAGTTATTCACAAAAAACTGTTTTTCGTCTTGAATTTTCAGCTATTTCTTTTCCCTTCACGCCAAAAAGATGAAATTTTCAGGAACTGTTACTTAAACCATGTTTTAGATTTTACTACCCTAATATGCAAGAGAAAAAAGTTACAGGTTGTTCCTAAATATATGGCGAATTTGGATTCGAATTTGTATCGGAAACCTCTTTATTTCAAATAATCGGCCATCGGTTTTCTCTCCAGTGATAAATAAATAATTCCTTATTAGCCATATGCAAAAACTTACCATGTTTTTCATTCTTTTTTTTTAATGATAGATATCATTAATTACATCTGCCAAATTCCTCTTTATTCAGTAGATGTAATTAATGATATCTATCATTAAAAAAAAAAGAATGTAAAACATGGTAAGTTTTTGCATATGGTTCATAAGGAATTATTTATTTATCACTGGGGAGAAAACCGATGGCCGATTAGTTGAAATAAAGAGGTTTCCGATACAAATTCGAAACCAAATTCGCCATCTATTTAGGAACAACCTGTAACTTTTTTCTCTTGCATATTAGGGTAGTAAAATCTGAAACATGGTTTGAGTAACAGTTCCTGAAAATTTCATGTTTTTGGCGTGAAGGGAAAAGAAATAGCTGAAAATTCAAGACGAAAAACAGTTTTTGTGAATAACTCAGAAAATATCCATTTTAGGGCAAGGGTGTGATGCATACACCCACATTATTTTTTAACGTAGATTCAATATCTACCATAAAAAAATGGGGTTCTAATTTGAAAAAATTGATTTTTCACGATTTTGTCATCCCTAACTTTGAAAGCGATTTTTTCACCCCCTGTATCATGAATCGCGATTTCGATTCTTAAAGTGGATACATCAATCTTACATCTTCAAAAATTCCAAAAATGAAAATTTTCCATCCAAAAACCTCGAAGTTATATTCTAGTTTCAGCGGAGCTCTATTTTCGATTTTTTTTTCGAATTTTCCCGCTCAGAGAGAATTTTCCAACCAAAACTGAAAAATGTTACATCAAAATAACTTGAAATTTTCTAAGGAATCTATTTCTGCAATAAAAAAATGGTGTTCTAATTTGAAAAACGGAAGTTGACGTCATTTCCGGAAAAACCGGAGGTGCTCATGCCTTGAAAATATTTTAGATTTCATCAGCATCGTGAAATACTTATAAGTGCTGAATTTCATGAAAATACGTTCAGTAGTTTCCCGTATAAATATGGGTGAGGTTCCTCGTGAAAGACCCTGTATAAGCGTAGTGAAAACTTCATCCAACCAGACAAGTTTGAAGTCGCATACAGATACAAGCTTTGAAAGCTAAGAAACAAGTTAATTATTCGTGACTTTTTAAGTGAATTAGAAGTCTACGAAGTGAAGAGTATATTTTCAAGTGCGAAAATGGCATTATTACCTTTCTTACTCGACAGTTACATTCGTCCAACCCGATTGATGGACCAGCAGTTCGGATTGTGTCTGGACCCCGAAGACCTTTTAGCTCCAGTTGTTGAACCAGGACACATGCTCACGCACTTTAGGAGTCCTATGGGATGTATTCGTCCTTGGCGAACATCCGCTTCTCAAAGAGACGTAGGATCAACTGTGGCCGTCGACAAAAACAACTTCAAAGCCAATTTGGACGTTCAACAATTTAAACCAGAGGAAATCACCGTGAAAGTTACTGGAAATAACACAATAACAATAGAGGGCAAGCACGAAGAGAAGCAGGACGAGCATGGCTTCATCTCCAGACAGTTCGTCAGGAGATATGTTCTACCTCAAGACTGCAATATCGACAAGATAGAATCTAAATTGTCTTCAGATGGTGTACTGACAATTACTGCTCCTAGGAGCCAACTAGAAGAACCGGAAAACAAAACGATTCCAATAACACAAACTGGACAACCTGCGAAGATTGAGCAAAAGAAAGAAGAGAAGGAAGAGAAGAAATAGATAGAAATTTGATTTGTATCTCAAGAGGATCTCGTATTTTATTCATAAATGTTCTCGTATAGACTGTAACTTGTATCTACAATATTATTATATTATGTACTTTTTTTAATAAATTGAATACAAAATAAGTTTCTATAAAAATGAGTTTCATTATTCATCATCCCTCACTGGGATATATCGAGAGATAGGTCCCCCTATACAGGGTATTTGTGAATTGGACTAATTGGAGGTACAAACGAGAAGAGATTCCTTGCACAATTTCAAGAAGAAAAGTCCTATAAACATGGAACCGCAAACGTTTATTTCAAGATACATGGTGTTGGTCGTTGGAGCTTGAATTTTTTTCGAGTTTTTCCTTATACTATCTGCACTTCACAAGATATTCGACTCAAATCTGGCATAGATATTACAATTTAGAGTTCACATCATGTGAAATACCGATTTCGATTTCAAATCTATAGAGTGATATTTTCTGGAACACTGTTTTCATTCAGAACTTTTTCTTGATGAGCCACTGTTTGTTTGAAAAATTGTAAAAAAAAATTTTGTTGTTATACTGAACTATAACGTCTCTTAACGTTTTGTCGTATCGGCTACCGATTTCGAGGAAAAAATATTCGATTTTCTCGAAATCCTCAGAAAGATTAAAATTGTCATTCGACATAAAACTGTATGTCGAGGTCCCATGTAAAAAGGACTCTTTTTCCTTAAAATTATGCAAGGAATCTCCCCTCTTCGTTTATACCACTGTACGAATACCCTGTAGGTATATCAGTATTTTCCTGGGAGAAATTGAGCTATCCATAGACATATTATCCCAAGATAAGTCTATGGACCTATCCCTAGCGATCCCATTGCTTTATGGCAAGGTACATCATTCGATGAACAGTATCGTCGAAAAATCCAGAATCAGGCGTTGTAATCGAAAGGGAAAACGCCTTCCTATTACGTAGTATCCTGAGTCCTGACCAGCGCAATACCTTATTGTTTATCGATTCTAATTCCAGATTCCAGGAGCAAGATGTGTATGCAATTATGGAACTGAATTAGCAATGGAACTAGTAGAGCCCCTAGATCCACCTATATCTCCATTCACTTTTATAAAGTATCTTGGTTGGCCGTGGTTTAGGTTTATCAAGTTCTTTTACTTAAAACGGACGCAGGTTGGCATTAGTGAAATTCAAGCGACATTGCCAAGTCTACCTTCTATTTACTCTTTTTTAACTTTGTTAATGGAGTTAGTTCTTTTAAGGTTTAACTGTGACACAAGATTCGTAGTACCACTACATTTTCATACTGGAGTATTTCAAGTTGCCCAGAGCGGTATTCAATTGTCGTCTATAGGCTTATTTCTTGAGAATTTTGAAAAGTGGGGATTTCCATACGTCCGTCTGTTCTGTTCGTCTAAAAGTTTTTCTGTCGGGTTAATGAACTATCACAAAGTAACGGACTATTCTGTCCATTATTTTTCAGTAAAATTTCCACACTCGGTTCTTGATTTCCGTACAAAAAAATAGCATAACTGAATCTTCCAATTATGTTTATACTCGTACACGTGAAATTTTTCCAGTATTAACAGAGAAAAAAGTTTCTTCAATATTCGTCAGGTCTTTGGAATTATTGAATTCACATAATGTTTCCTCAAATTCATTGTTTTCCTAAAGTAAATAAAACATTTTGATAAATACGTAATTTCTACGATTTATATGTAGAAACGGCAACGTTGCGTTCATATCTGACAGAAGAATGACTTTAACATAAAATTTTCAGAATATACGCGGTGGAATGTGTCAGAATTCCAGGGCCTACCGGGCTACTTTATAAAAGTGAATGGAGTATAGTTATCCTTATCGGTAGATCTCTACAAATCGGGGGATTTTATAGGCGAAATGTCAAAGTTTGATCATTTTCCTCGAGAAATGGGGAAGTCTTAGGAGATATGAATAACAAGCTATTTGCTTTGGCCTTTCTACTTTCGATCCATTTATTTTCATCACGGCCAGAATATCTGTGAAAAAAGTTTTATCGAGTTTAAAATTACCCTTTTTGCCGGATTTTTTCGCGGTTTTCGCAAATTTTTGAAAAATACTTCTTCATCGCCTACAGAATCTTAATTTTCACCTACGTATGAATCGATTCTTCTTCTTTTCGACCGTATAAAAATTTTCTCAGCGTATCACAGCTTCGCTGCGATTTTAAGATTCTTCTGGAGTCTGGACCCACTTTTTCGACTGATTCCCTCGGGTCGGTCCACAGAGTTACCATTTCACTATAGCATAGAATTAATATGGAATTCAAATTCAAAAAGTTATCTAGAGCTTAGAGTGCTCAGAGTTACAATCCAAAGAACTCAGATGAAAAGCTGTAATAAAATTAAGCATCGGTAAGGGGCAACATCCGATGAACCCCCAATAAAACGTGTATTTTCAGTTGCCTACTTTCTAGAAACTCTGGACGATTCTGGAAGGTCCAAGTCCCCTCTCCTCATCGTTTCGCGAAAATTCTACATCAGTATATAAACGCAGGGAAAACTTCATCCAACCAGACAAGTTTGAAGTCGCATACTGATACAAGCTTTGAAAGCAAAACAAGTTTATTATTCGTGTCTTTGCAAGTGAAGTAGAAGTCTCCGAAGTGAAGAGTATATTTTCAAGTGCGGAAATGGCATTATTACCTTTCTTACTCGACAGTTACATTCGCCCAACCCGATTGATGGACCAGCAGTTCGGATTGTGTCTGGACTCCGAAGACCTTTTAGCTCCAGTTGTAGAACCAGGACACATGCTCACCCACTTTAGGGGTCCTGTTGGATGTATTCGTCCTTGGCGAACATCGGCTTCTCAAAGAGACGTAGGATCAACTCTGGCCGTCGACAAGAACAACTTCAAAGCCAATTTGGACGTTCAACAATTTAAACCAGAGGAAATCACCGTGAAAGTTACTGGAAATAACACAATAACAATAGAGGGCAAGCACGAAGAGAAGCAGGACGAGCATGGCTTCATCTCCAGACAGTTCGTCAGGAGATATGTTCTACCTCAAGACTGCAATATCGACAAGATAGAATCTAAATTGTCTTCAGATGGTGTACTGACAATTACCGCTCCTAGGAGGAAACCAGAAGATCCAGAAAACAAAACGATTCCAATTACACAAACTGGACAACCTGCCAAGATTGAGCAAAAGAAAGAAGAGAAGGAAGAGAAGAAATAGATAGAAATTTGATTTGTATCTCAAGAGGATCTCGTATTTTATTTATAAATGTTCTCGTATAGGCTGTAACGTGTATCCACAATATTATTATATTATTATTATGTATTATGTAAATATTTTTTAATAAATTGAGTTCAAAATAAGTTTCTTTAAAAAATATTTTCATTATTCATCATCTCTCACTGGAATATATCGAAAAATAAGTCCCCCTATACAGGGTATTTCTGAATTGGAGGTACAACCCAAGAGGAGAGATTCCTTGCACAATTTAAAGAAGAAAGGTCCTATAAACATGGGACCACACACAAACGTTTATTTCGAGATGAAGGGTGTTGAAGTTTGATTTTTTTCCAGCTTTTCCTCATATAGTATCATCTGCACTTCACAAGATATTCAACTGAAATTTGGCATAGATATTATAATTTTGAGTTCACAACATGTGACATGCCAATTGCGATTGCAAGTCTACGGGGTGATATTTCTTTTTGGAACACTCTATCCAGAACTTTTTTTTGATCAGCCACTATTTATTCGAAAAATTGAAAGAGGAAGCTTTGTAGTCATACTGAACTATATGGTTTCTTGTAGTTTTGTCGTACCTACTACCGATATCGAGAAAAAAATTTGAACGATTTCTCAAAATCCTCCGAAAAATAAAAACTCCAGTTATTATAAAAGGAAATATAAACTATTCAAAATAAGACCGAGGATCTGGCGGGTCATGACTGATGTCCACCCATCCTATCCACCCGTTTATTCAAAAACTCCCTGTATCTCGAAAATGAAACTTTCGGGATCCCATTTTATGGGACACTTTTTCCTTACCATAATGCAAGGAATCTCCCCATCGTTTATACCTCCACTTTACGAACAGTATTTTCCTAGGAGAAATTAACCTGTCCCTAGCGGCCCCATTGCTACTTTGTGGCAAGGTACATCATCCGATGAACGGTATCGTCGAAAACTCCAGAATCAGGCGTTGTAATCGAAAGGGAAAACGCTGTCGTATCCCGACCAGCGCAATATCTTGTTTATCGATTCGAATTCCAGATTCCAGGTCCAAGATGTGTAAGCTATCATCGAACTGAATAAGCAATGGAAAATTATTATAATAATTTGCGATAATGCGAATATTCTCAATTGAAAGGACGTAAAACACTAGTGAAGGGTGTTCCAATAAGAGGAGTTATTTTGAATATCCCGCCTCTGATCCCGCTATTTCGGTAGATGTCACTTTTGAAGCTGTCATTTTTCGACATTGGACAAATAGAAACTTCTCCATCAATAATGGGGCTATACAATATACATGCTTCAACAACGCATTGAAATCATTAAAATTCACTATAAAAATGGTAAAAATTTGGCAGACCGTTCGTGAAACTCGAACATTTTTGGGTCCTCGTGAAGCACCTTGTCGAACCGCAATACAGAAATTGGTGGAAAAATTTGAGGTGTTGGGACAAGTTAGTAATGTAATGAATAAACCCCTGCACGTCGCTCAAGAAAAGCCGAAAATATTGCTGCTATAGATGAAAATGTTGAAGAAAACCCAAGTTTGTACATTCCTCGTTGTTCTTTGGAATTTGGCATTCCACAAACGTCATTACACCGTATTTTGCATATATAACGTCGTGTGTTTGCTGATTAGGTCCTTGAAATGCATGAAAATGAATTCCATCGAAAAATCATCATGAGTTATGGGGTCCATTTTCACCTAGGTGGCTTCGTCAACAAGCATAATGATCGCATCTAGGGCTCGGAAAACCCAGGAGTTATTGTTGAAATGCCTCTTTATCCTCAATCTGTGACTATTTGATGCGGTTTATGGTCCGGCGGAATCATTGGAACTTACTTTTTCGAGAAGGAGGCTGGAGCAACAGTTACGGTGAATGAATTGCGCTATCGAGAAATGATTAATGATTTTTTTAAGCCGGAATTGGTTGGTATTGATTTGGACAGCGTTTACTTTCAACAAGACGGTGCTACGTGCCATACAAGCAACGAAATCCTTGATCTTTTACGGAAAAAGTATGTGAAAGAAAAGGTCTTCTCCAAGAGCCCAGCGTCGATTCAAGACCTCAAGGATGGAATTCGTGAGGCTATAGAGGACTTAGGACAGCCACTTCGCGATTTGGTTATGGAAAATTTCATGAAAAGGATATGGTCCTGTATTCGTGGTATTAGTGCTGATTGATGGTTGCTATATTCATGCGAGCCTCTTAGCTTTCTTTTCAAACATTCTTGGACGCAAGCACATTACAGGGTGTATTTAAAGGTGAGGCTTTGGTTTTGACGGATGGTAGAACTCATCAAAATAAGGATTTTACCAAATTTTTTTTTATGAATTATGCCCCTGTTTCGAGAAAATGAAACTAGAGTATTTTGTAGTTTCTAGTCCGAACCTACTCCCTCCGACGTCGCCTGCTTCTCCGTAGATATCAACATCAACATCTGGTTTTTTTTTGTCTTCATTTCATGACATAATACCGATTGTGATCAGTCGATCGTGTTACGGCGAAGGTTCGGTGTAGATTGTACGAGTGTTTTGTTTCGAAAGTGCCGCACGTTTATTCAAATAATGAAATTGTTGATACGCTTTTAATTTATGGTGGATCAAAACAAAATGCCAGTTCAGCGTATAAGTTCTACAGAACCAGATTTCCGCTAAGAAATCACTTCTCGGACGTTCATAAACCTGGTACAGAGATGTGAAGATATTTTGCAGGCCAGAGTGGTATTTAGGTATTGATGCCCAAAATTATTTATAAATTTTTGAATTGAACATTTCATATAAGAAATTTTCTGTAAAATGACTTATTTTGATGAGTTCTATCACCTGCCAAAAGAAAAGCTTCACCTTAAAATACACCCTGTAATTGGCCTGTATATAATATAGCTATTATTTCCTCTTGTAGAACGGAGGGTTCTTGCCCGGGTGTGACCCTATATTATGAATGTGGTTCACTGAATGTTTGAGGAAATTTAAAACTGATCAAATGAAAACAATATTTATAGAACAATTAAATTTGTATTACAAAAATATACAGGGTGTTTCAGAATAAGGGACCGTAAATTCGGGAACTCAATCCTCAGATGATTTTATGACATAAAGTTCCTATGGACTATAGGTCCCTGGCGCACTGTTTCTGAGATACGGGGTGTTGAAATTAAAAAAAAAATTGGTTTTATGAAATTATTTTCTACCATCCTAGATATTCTGTAATATCAGCAGTCGAAATCAATTTTGCAAACGTCAAATATGAATGCGACTAAGCTGCCTCTGTGTCCAGACGATTTTAGAAGTAATCAAAGAATTTCTTAACTCTCTTAGATGAAATTGCATTTTATTTTTTTTCTCAGAAAGTATTCATTGCAGGTAAAAAACTCAAGAAACCATTCTTATTGTGAATTATATGGTAATTACGAAAATAATTTAAGATTCGAGAAAAATCATTGGCGTACCAATTTTTTCTGTGCGGACTCTACTGGTGAAAATTGAACATCATTTTGTATAGGAAAAAATGTGTCTTAAGGTCGGCGTTTAAAGCGAATAGGAAAGCTCAGCCGATAGAGGCGCCACCGTCCATTTTATGGCATATCTCCATAGAACTTGCACTATCACTATCAAGTTCTATGAATATCTCTCTAATCATGAATGAAATGTACAATGGCGCTCTCTATCCGAAAATCGCTGAACTATGAAATTTGTCAATTTGTGGGTAAAGCAGGAACTTTTTCCCGCCAAAATTTGAATTTGGCCATTTTCTGCCAATTCCGTATTTCAAGTTGATCTTCTGAACGAAATTATCAGTAGATTCACTTTTAATCGGAAGTTGAACTATTTTCATGGGTCTTTCTGTTGAAATAAAACAGAAGCATGGGTTGGCTCATTTACTTCTATTTTTGAAAGAAAAAAAATTAACTGTCGGAATGAAATCGATTAAAATTATTTCAACAAGAACCCTAATCCTTTCTGAGTTGACCCACAAAATTTCAGTTCTCAAAGTGAAACCGTTTTCGAAATCAACTTGAAATAAAAACACACTACATTGAACGCCCACCTTAATGCGTAGGTACTCATAAACTACCAAAACTAAAAAAAAATCGTGTACGGTGTAGAAAATAATTTTTTAATTTCAACACCCCGTATCTCAGAAACAGTGCGTCAGGGACCTATATAGTCCATAGGAACTTTATATCATAAAATCCCGAATTCACGGTCCCTTATTCTGAAACACCCTGAATTGTTAAATGAATGTTCGGCAATCAAGAATGGGAAGAGTAGTAGTAACAGTTCTTTATTATTTCATACAATTGGCCTTCGACCAAGATTTTCAAAGATGAGGTAATAAAAAACGACAATATTTAATAGAAGAAATTTATTTTAAGAACAGAAACCACAATTATAAAATATATCAGTCTCAACACAATTGTAATTCATTTCCAAATATTCCAATTGCGTAACAAAATAATCATAAAGCCTTGGCACAAATATTCAAAATAAAAATAGGGCGACAAAGATTTTCTTCACATTGTACCCAATTCCTTTTCCTCCTTCTCTTTCTCCTCCTTTTTCTGTTCAATCTTCGCAGGTTGGCCCGTTTGGGTTATCGGAATCGTTTTATTTTCGGATTCTTCTGGCTTGTTCCTGGGAGCAGAAATTGTGAGCACACCATCTGACGACAATTTGGACTGTATCTTGTCCATTTCGCAGTCTTGAGGTAGAACATATCTCCTGACGAACTGCCTGGAGATGAAGCCATGCTCGTCTTGCTTCTCTTCGTGTTTGCCCTCTATTGTTATTGTGTTATTTCCAGTAACTTTCACGGTGATTTCCTCTGGTTTAAACTGTTGAACGTCCAAATTGGCTTTGAAGTTGTCCTTGTCGATGGCCAGGGTAGATCCGACGTCTCTTTCGGAAAGCGCAGTTCTCCAAGGACGAATGTATCCCATGGGTGTCCCGAAGGGAGCAAGAACGTGTCCTGGGTCTACAACTGGAGCCAAAAGGTCTTCGGGGTCCAGGCATAATCCGAACTGCTGGTCCAGGAGCCTAGTTGGACGAATGTAGCTGTCGAGCAAGAATGGTAGTAATGCCATTTTCACACCTGTCTACTCAAAGATGAAACGCTTGAAGTTTTATTCGATTCGATTTCGTTCGCTTGAACTATTTGCTCAAGCGACGCCTTTTCCTCGCTTATATAGTGGGATGGAATTTTCGGGAAACGTCCAGGAGAGGGGCTGTGTACGTTCCAGACGTTCGGGTCACGTAGACTACGGCTATGCGTTCATCGGATGTTATCACTGATTTCGAATGTTCCTCACTCAGCCTGGAATCATTACTCCTCATGTAGATAATTTCTAGAATTTTCTAGATCTCTGAATTATAAACTGCTCCACATGAATTAGGGATATTGACTTAAATTACAAAAAAATATATGTAGTTAAAATAAGATTTTTGTGATGAAAATTCATATTAATATGATTTCAAGTTGCAAATTAATTTTAGCCTGTAGGTCTACAGCGTATAGGGTGGTTAAGAATAATCGAGTAAAATAACGAAATTTTATTCCCAGAGCATTCAAGCATTTTAAGACTATCAATACAATGTACGGCCTCCACGGGCATCAATAACAGCTTTGCATACTACACACGAAATTGTTGAACATTTCTTCAGGAATTTGGTTCCATAAACGGGGCAGAAGCTCTCTCAGATCCTTTAAGGATTCTGGGGTAGGTTGATGATTATCTAATCTTCTTTGGAGCATATCCCATGCATGTTCTATGCAATTCAAATCTGGTGAGTGCGGAGGTATTAGTAAATGTGGAATACCAAACTCCTCGCGGGCATTCTCAACTATGGCTGCACGGTGCGGTCTAACGTTATCGTCTAGAAATTGAAAAGTTTCACCATTAGCAGCGTGAAATTTTGGCACAACATTGTCAATGACATGCTCCCTATTGTGTAAGGCGGTCATATTTCCAGGACAAATGTGTAGATCAGTGCACGGGCGTAGCCAGGATTTATAACAGGGGGGGGGGGGCAAACCATGGTCATGGTCCAAGGTCGTTCAAAATGTGCCCCACGCTGGCTACGCCCATGGATCTGTGCGCCTGTTGAAGCAAATGCCGGCCCATACCATAACACTACCCCCTCGGAATGGATGGACTTCTTGGACATAGCGACGATTACGGGGTATGCGTGGGATTGTCCATACCCTTATTCTTCGAGAATCTGAAAATCGTACATACTCGTATCTGGATTCATCAGTGAAAAGGACGCTACGCCATTGATCGTCCAATTGATATGTTGCCTTGCCCATTCCAGTCTTTGACGCTTATGGTCACGTGTTAATGGAACTCCTCTTAATGGACGTCTAGAACCTAGATTCACCTCTCTCAAACGTCGTCTGATGGTTTCCCATCTGCATTTTGAAGAGTATTCCGTAGCATTCTACACGTAGATGTAGGGTTTCTTCTCGCCGAAACGGTGATGAAACGATCCTCAGCAGCTGTTGTTTTTCGTCGTCCACCAAGCCTTGGTCTTTCCAACACGGAACTTGTCTCCCTGAACCTATTCCAAAGTCGAGATATCCCACTTTGGCTGACTTGGAGCCTTTTCGCTACAACAACCTGAGTTAGGCCACCCTGTAGCATTCCGATAGCCCTATTAGCCTCAGCGTTTGTTAATTTACGTCTTGGCATTTTCAGAAAACTCTTTTCGAATCGAAGCCGTTGATAAACTGACTTCATTTCAAAATAAGAACATTCATGAAGCATATGCAAAGAACCAAACTTCAGAAAAAAGGCGACCGGATTGACGAAATGTCTCGTACTGATTTTTATTGGATCGATTCAAATTGGTATTGAGTTTTAAAGGATTTTACAGCGATTTTCTCGAAGATTACATACTTTTGAAAACGATTGAATACGATATCCGTAACTCTTGTGGAGAAGTATATTTGACTTCAGCGATGATACACAGCTGCGTAAGGAATTGGTAGGCCAACCCTTAAATTCGACTAGGCATCCCACGAATTAAGACATTAATGAAATTTTCAGGCATTTCATTTCATTCTTCCTGGAGGGCTTAACTAAATTCCTAACAAGGTGAAGGTGGGTTTTGGCGACTGGATATTGTATATTGCTCTCTCTAAGTAATCCCTTACGTGCTCAATTGGATCCATGTCCGATGAGTTTGCTGGCCAGTCCATTCTCTGTATATTGTTCTTGTGAAGAATGTTTTGAGCCCTTCGTGTGGTGGGGCGTTGTCATCCTGATAAATGATATTATCCCCAAATGGAACAATGATTGGTACAATGATGTTTTCAACCTAGATGGCACCAGTTATTGTTCGTTCAAAGATAATATGAGGGGTACGGCGACCGACATTATAACCCCCCAGCACATTATTGATACGCCTTGAAAGAGCACAACTTCTTGGGCGAAATTGAGTAATGAGTACGGTAGAGCGGTGTGGCTTTGCCAACGAAGGTGACTTTGCCAAACTACCTAATGTTTTATGTTTCATTTTATTTTGGTGAAGTCGGTAACTTCTCAACGACAGTACGAATCGGAACCTTAGAGACACTATATCCCCACATTGTTTCAACAGTCGCAGTCCTTTGGCTTGGATTGAAGGGTGTGCTATGCTGTGTTGTGTGAGCAGGTAAGTTTTAACGTCTTTATAAATGCGAAATACTAAGGATTGTGTAGAAAACATGAAAAATGGTACATCAAAATACATTTAGCAGCTTATTTCACACGTATTTAGAGTCGCGTAAAAAAAACCTGAGAGCATTTGGTTGGGCGGGTCTCGAAATTTCAGGAAATTATTCTATTGTTTGCAGATTTATGCAGACAAACCATCTACGTTGGGAAGAGGAAAATGGAAGCGATTTTTTGTAGGAGGATAAAATATTGAATGGAAGCAACAGTTCTGCGGTTTTTGAAAATGAATTATTATAATTATATATTGTTCATTTACAAAGAGACTCATTTTATATATTTTATGAAGAATAATAGATTTTATTTTCTTATAATTTGTTGTTTTATTCGCGACTAGTACCTAGCTAACTAACCTTCAAAAAAGTTAAAGAAAAACGTTCTCGTGGCAAAAATACCACCTGCACTTGATTAAATTGCCAACAAACGCATTTTAATGCAAGTGGCAAATTCGCACCGATGTGCGGGTGACTTTGCCAAATTTTTAAAATGGAATAAAAAATTGTTGCGCACTTTTTCTTCCGTTTCTAATAACAGCAATCGATGGCTAGATTGTTGAAATTAAACATAATTCAAACACAACTCATTTTACAAAAAAACGAGAAAGTTACATCAAGAATACTCTAAAAAGTGGTGCAAAGTCACACCGCTCTACGGTACTTCTACATCGCCCACAGAATCTTAATTTTCACCTACTTCTGAATCGATTATTCCTCTTTTCGACCGTATAAAAATTTTCTCACCGTATCGCAGCTTCGCTGCGATTTTTGGATTCTTCTGGACCCACTTTTTCGACAGATTCCCTCGGGTCGGTCCACAGAGTTACCATTTTACTATAGCATAGAATTAATATGGAATTCAAATTCAAAAAGTTATCTAGAGCTCAGAGTGCTCAGAGTTATAATCCAAAGAACTCAGATGAAAAGCTATAATAAAATTAAGCATCGGTAAGGGGGAACATCCGATGAACCCCCAATAAAACGTGTATTTTGAGTTGCCTACTTTCTAGAAACTCTGGACGATTCTGGAAGTTCCAAGTCCCCTCTCCTCATCGTTTCGCGAAAATTCCACATCAGTATATAAGCGTAGGGAAAACTTCATCCACCCAGACAAGTTTGAAGTCGCATACAGATACAAGCTTTGAAAGCTAAGAAACAAGTTAATTATTCGTGACTTTTCAAGTGAATTAGAAGTCTACGAAGTGAAGAGTATATTTTCAAGTGCGAAAATGGCATTATTACCTTTCTTACTCGACAGTTACATTCGTCCATCCCGATTGATGGACCAACAGTTCGGATTGTGTCTGGACCCTGAAGATCTTTTAGCTCCAGTTGTAGAACCAGGACACATGCTCACGCACTTTAGGAGTCCTGTGGGATGTATTCGTCCTTGGCGAACATCGGCTTCTCAGAGAGACATGGGATCAACTCTGGCCGTCGACAAGAACAACTTCAAAGCCAATTTGGACGTTCAACAGTTTAAACCAGAGGAAATTAGCGTGAAAGTTACTGGAAATAACACAATAACAATAGAGGGCAAGCACGAAGAGAAGCAAGACGAGCATGGCTTCATCTGCAGACAGTTCGTCAGGAGATATGTTCTACCTCAAGACTGCAATATCGACAAGATAGAATCTAAATTGTCTTCAGATGGTGTACTGACAATTACCGCTCCTAGGAGGAAACCAGAAGATCCAGAAAACAAAACGATTCCAATAACACAAACGGGACAACCTGCGAAGATTGAGCAGAAGAAAGAAGAGAAGGAAGAGAAGAAATAGACAGAAATTTGATTTGTATTTCAAGAGGATCTCGTATTTAATTTGTAAATGTTCTAGTATAGACTTTAGCTTGTATCCAAAATATTATTATTATGTACTTTTTTTTTTTCAATAAATTGAATTAAAAATAAGTTTCTATAAAATTTGTTTTATTATTCATCATCCCTCACTGGGATATATCGAAAGTGGGTCCCCCTATACAGGGTATTCGTGAATTCGAGGTACAAACGAAGAGGGGAGATTTCTGCACAATTCAAAGAAGAAAGGTCCTATAAACATGGGATCGCAAACGTTTATTTCGAGATAAAGGGTGTTGGAGCTTGAATTTTCTTCCAGTTTTTCCTCATAGTATGTGCACTTCACAAGATATTCAACTGAAACTTTGAGGTTACAACATGTGACATGCCAATTGCGATTGCAAGTCTACGTGGTGATATTTTTTTCTGGACCACTCTATCAGTCTATCCTATTTCATCCAGAACTTTTATTTGGTCAGCCACTATTTATTTGAAAAATTGAAAGAAGAAGCTTTGTTGTTGTACTGAACTATATGGTTTCTTGTAGTTTTGTCGTACCTGCTACCGATTTCGAGAAAAAAAATTGAACGATTTCTCAAAATCCTCAGAAAAATAAAAACTCCTGTTAGTATGAAAGGAAATATAAACTATTCGAAATAAGACCGAGGGTCTGGTCATGAGTCATGACTGATGTCCACCCAGCCTATCCACCCGTTTATTAAAAAACTCCCTAGTACACCCTGTATCTCGAAAACGAAACTTTCGCGATCCCATGTTTATGGGACTCTTTTTCCTTACAGTAATGCAAGGAATCTCCCCATCGTTTATACCTCCACTTTACGAACAATATTTTCCTAGAAGAAATTAACCTGTCCCTAGCGGCCCCATTGTTACTTTATGGCAAGGTACAAGGTATTATCCGATGAACGGTATCGTCGAAAACTCCAGAATCAGGCGTTGTAATCGAAAGGGAAAACGAATTTCGTAGAATCCTGACCAGCGCAATACCGTGTTTATCGATTCGAATTCCAGATTCCAGGTCCAAGATGTGTAAGCAACATCGAACTGAATAAGCAATGGAATATTATCATTTGCGAAATGCGAATATTCGTAATTAATAGACGTAAAATACTAGTGAAGGGTTTTCCAATAAGAGGTGTTATTTTGAATAGCCCGCTATTTCGGTAGATGTCACTTTTGAAGCTGTCATTTTTTGACAATTGACAAGTAGAAACTACGCCATCAATAAAAATGAAACGATACACGCTTCAACAACGCATTGAAATTATTAAAATTCACTATAAAAATGGTGAAAATATGGCAGAGACGGTTCGTAAAACACCTTTTCAAACCGCAATATAGAAATTGGTGGAAAAATTTGAGGTGTTGGAACAATTTAGTGATGTACAGAATAAAACCCATGCACGTCGCTCAAGAACAGCCGAAAATATTGCTGCTATAGCCGAAAATGTGCAGAAAACCCAGGTTTGTCCATTCCTCGTCGTTCTTCGGAAACGTCATTACACCGTATTATGCATAAACTACGTCGTATCTTCGCTAATTGGGTCCTTGAAATGCAAGAAAATGAATTCCATCGAAAAATCATCTTGAGTTATGAGGCCCATTTCCACCTCGGCTTCGTCAACAAGCAAAATTATCGCATCTGGTGCTCGGAAAACCCAAGAGTTTTTGAGAGAAATAAGACACAAATCATTTGCCATTATAAATACTAACACATGGAATGTGAATACGAACTAGGTCTCCTATACCGTTCACCCCACGGTATGGGAGCTAGTTCGTATTCACGTTTCATTTGTTATTATTTATAATAGCAAATGATTTGTGTCTTATTTCTCTCAATTGAATAGGTAGCACCTTATCGCTTAAATGATTTCATATCATATTTAATATTTACCAAGAGTTATTATTGAAAAGCCGCCCTATCCTCTATGTGTGACTGTTTGGTGCGGTTTATGGTGTGACGGGGGTCATTGGACCTTACCTTTTTCGGGAACAAAGCTGGAGTAACAGTTACGGTGAATGGTTTGCGCTATACAGAGATGATTAATGATTTTTCAAGGCCAGAATTGCATGGTATTGATCTGGACCACGTTCACTTCCAACAAGACGGCGCTACATGCTACACAAGCAACGAAATCCTTGATCTTTTACGGGAAAAGTTTCCGGACAGCGTTATCTCTTGAAGAGGTGATCACAACAGGCCACCGAGATCTTGTGATTTAACACCTTGCGACTTCTCCCTTTGGGACCATGTGGATGAGAGGGTCTGCTTCAAGAGCCCAGCATCGATTCAGGACCTCAAAGATGGAATTCGTGAGGCTATCGAGGACATAGGGCTGCCACTTTGCGATTTGGTTATGGAAAATTTTATGCAAAGGATATGATCCTGTTGTCGTGGTCGTGGTGGTCATTTGGCTGATGATTATTTTCATTGTTAACGGCATACCTTCCTCTTTATGATGAAATAAACATCCTGTCAGTTAGATTCCGGACTTCTTAGTGCTGATACTGCTGATTGACTGTTAGCATATTTATGCGAGGCCTCTGAGCTTTCTTTTCAAACATTCTTGGACGCAAGCACATATACATACATATAGCCATCATTTCTTCCTGAAGAACGGAGGGTGTGACCTTAGACTATACCCTAGGGTATAGTCTAAGGGTGTGACCCTATAATATGAATGAGGTTCACTGAATTTCCGAGGAAATTTAAAACTGATCAAATGAAGACAATATTTATGGAACAATTAAAATTATATTACAAAAATATATTGTTAAATGAATGTTCGGCAATCCAGAATAGAAAGTGTTGCAGTCACAATTCTTTTTTATTGTATCATACAATTGGCCATCGACCAAGGATCCGTCAGCCTGAACAAAAATATTTTCAAAGATAGGGTAATAAAAAACGACAATATTTAATAGAAGAAATTTATTTTAAGAACAGAAAACACAATTATAAAATATATCAGTCTCAACACAATATTGTAATTCATTTACAAATATTCCAATTGCGTAACAAAATAATCATAAAGCCTTGGCACAAATATTTAGAAAAAAATAGGGCGTCAAAGATTTTCTTCACATTGTACCCAATTCCTTTCCCTCCTTCTCTTTCTCCTCCTTTTTCTGTTCAATCTTCGCAGGTTGGCCCGTTTGAGTTATCGGAATCGTTTTATTTTCGGATTCTTCTGGCTTGTTCCTAGGAGCAGAAATTGTGAGCACACCATCTGACGACAATTTGGACTGTATCTTGTCCATGTCGCAGTCTTGAGGTAGAACATATCTCCTGACGAACTGTCTGGAGATGAAGCCATGCTCGTCTTGCTTCTCTTCGTGCTTGCCCTCTATGGTGATGGTGTTGTTCCCTGTAACTTTCACGGTGATTTCCTCTGGTTTAAATTGTTGAACATCCAAATTGGCTTTGAAGTTGTCCTTGTCGATGGCCAGGGTAGATCCGACGTCTCTTTCGGAAAGCGCAGTTCTCCAAGGACGAATGTATCCCATGGGTGTCCTGAAGGGAGCAAGAACGTGTCCTGGGTCTACAACTGGAGCCAAAAGGTCTTCGGGGTCCAGGCATAATCCGAACTGTTGGTCCAGGAGCCTGGTTGGACGAATGTAGCTGTCGAGCAAGAATGGTAGTAATGCCATTTTCACACCTGTCTACTCAAAGATGAAACGCTTGAAGATTTATTGGATTCGATTTCGTTCGCTTGAACACTTGACTTGAACTATTGGCTCAAGCGAGGCTTTTTCCTCGCTTATATAGTGGGATGGAATTTTCGGGAAACGTCCAGGAGAGGGGCTGTGTACGTTCCAGACGTTCGGGTCACGTAGACTACGGCTATGCGTTCATCGGGTGTTATCACTGATTTCGAATGTTTCTCACTTTGCGTCCAATTATTTCTTCTCATGGCGATAATTTCTAGAATCTTCTAGATCTCTGAATTATATTTTGACTTCAGCGATGATAATATACAGGGCGTAAGGAATTAGTAGGCCAATCGGTTAATTCTGTGCTGATAACAATATTTATCAATGAAATACACTGTCCAAAAAAATTAACGCACATTCTGAAAATCTCAATTTTAATGAAAGTTAACTCTACATTGACTTTATAACTTATTTTTTATGTTCTCTCGGGATGGTTTTGAACGAAACAAGACACATTAAATGGAAGAAAAATTCAGGATTTCACCGAATCTTATGTGAAAGAAGAGAAATGAACAATTTTCAAAGTACTGAAATGCTGATAAGTGATATAATACTTTGTATTTCCACCCCTTGCGTTAATTACAGCTCGGCAACGACTGTTCATTCTCAAAATGAGTGGTCTTAAAATGTTCTGATCTAATCCTTCCCAGATTTCTCCGAGTTGGATTCCTAAGTCATTAAGAGTAGCTGGATGATTTTCTGAACTTCTTCTCAGCCTTCTATTGAGGTTGTCCCAAACCTGATCAATCGGATTGAAATCTGGACTTCTTGCTGGTCATTCCATTAGAGAGACTTCAACCTCTTCAAGGTACTCCTGAACGATGCGCGCACGATGGGGTCTGGCATTATCGTCCATAAAAATGAAATTTTCACCAATGTATGGGGCAAATGGCACTACATGCTCTTCAAGAATGTTCCTTATATACTTATCAGCATTCATAGCTCCATTATCAACGACCACTAGGTCTGTGCGAGCAGTAAAAATATTCCACCCCATACCATAATCGATCCTCCCCCGAAACCAGTAGTATTCAGGAAATTGCACTGAGCATATCTTTCATGTGGACGTCCGTATACAAGGGAACGTCGATCACAATGGTAGAGGCAGAATCTAGACTCATCTGTGAAGAGAACTCTTTCCCAATCGGCCTCTTCCCAATGGATATGCTCTCTCGCAAAATCTAAACGCGCCCTTCGATGGGCTGGGGTAAGAGCTGGGTCTCTTGCCGCGACACGAGGCCTCAAATCATATTCTCTGAGGCGATTTCTTATTGTCTGAGTGCTAATTTGCACCTCATGAGTTTGCTTAAGCTGATTTTGAAGGAGGCGAGCGGTTGCAAACCGTTGTCTCAACGAAGAAACTCTCAAGTAACGTTCTTGAATGGCAGTTGTTACCAGTAATCCTCCCCTTCCTGATCTTCGGACATTCATACCTGTCTCCCTGAATCGCTGCAACATTCTGGACACACTTGTATGGGAAACTCCAAACCTTTCTGCAATTCTTGTGTATGTCCACCCTTCTTCTCGCTGAACTATCGCTTGGGCACATTCCTCTTGGGTCAAATTGCGTGTTTCCCGTTGCATAGCGATCGAGTGTAGAAAATCAAATGAAAGAAAAACCATTGATCACTAGAATTGATCGAGAACAACTGATTTTAGAATGAAGCCAATACATTCAAAATCTGATAATATCATCTTTTTTTATTCCTGCTGGGAGAAAACATCCGTATTGAAGAAAAACGTTGAAAATGGATAACATATGCATGCATAATTCTGATAAAAATAATTATCATTGAGAACACCTTCAGTTGTAGAATAAATTTGAGATTTCCATAATGTGCGTTAATTTTTTTGCGCAGTGTATAATTTGCGTAAAAAAGAGGGGGTCAAATTTGAATATAAAAACTTTTTTCATTGTTAACATTCACAGAAAGATTATTCTTCATTTTCATGAGAAATGAATTGATATGAAGTGGAAAATGAAAAAGGCATCAACATCCCTGTTTCCTACTATCGATTTGAATAATTCTGGGAAAATAGAAACTGTATAGCGTCAAACCCGAGTCTACGTTTTTGAGCACTCATTCGACTTGAACAAGGGCTACACTGCTACACACATAGCAATAGTCTTCGTCCCTCTAAGTTTCTCAAGATATACAATATACAAACAATCTATACTGGCAATGAGATAAGTATTTTCCTCTATTTCAACTGCAATATATTTGATAAAAATCTTTGTTTGCTACTCTTTGCTTCATGCAGAAGGAGAAAAAAAATCGAAATTTATCGATTATTTATTATTGATTAATTATAGTTATTCCACAACTGTATCTTAATTTATTAGTCGTTATTATTACCACCTCTTCTTTCAATCGAGTGTCCAATACGCCTAGGCATTCCACGAACCAAATCATTAATAAAATTTCCAGGCATATCGTTCCATTCTTGAAGAGCTTAGCTCAATTCCTGAAAAGTTGAAGGTGGGTTTTGGCGATCGGACATTGCTCTTTCCATACGTGCTCAATTGGATTCATGTCCGGTGAGTTTGCTGGCCATTTCATTCTCTGGATATTGTTCTCTTGGAGAATGTTTCTAACTCATCGTGTGCAGCGTGGTGGGGCGTTATCATCCTGATAAATGAAATTATCCCCAAATTCGTTGCGCAGAGGAACAATGATGTTTCTCATCTTAAATTTTGTCAGTATTTTTCGTATTTTGAGCCAGGAATGTTCTCAAACGATAAAGTTCGGTTAGATTAACCCAGTTTAGTATAGTATAGAACTATAAGAGCGAAACACTAGGTTGTCCCTGTCGCGATTATCAGGGACAATATCCGTGGAACACATTCTGCGAAAAATCTAGAATCGGGTCAACAGACGACGGAACGCCATAACACAGTCCCGACCAGCGCAATAATAACAGTATTATCGATTCAAATTCAAGGTCTAGGATAAGCAACAAATAGTGTTTTCCTTTGCAGATTCTAAAATTAGAATCAATCGTTTGGATGTGGATTCGGTATCAAATGTTATAAGATAGGTAACTAATGAATGAGGAAAGGAACAATTAATAAGTGATATAGGGAGGAAAAGAATTGCCTGATTATAGGCATATAGGGTGTACAGGGCCGTAGCTAGGGAGGGGCAAAATGGGGCAATGCCCTATCTTAAATTTCCAATGCCCTACCTTGAAACATAGTACCAATTTAAAAAATATGCTAAGTAAAATGTTTTTCCATAATGTGACGTGAGGAAAAGAATATTACTCGCAAAGTAATTCTGAATTGACCACGGGTTGTTAGAAATTGCGAACTACATCAATAGAGTGCAACGTGATCATTGTACAATGTACAGGATGTCCCAAATAAGAGTGACTGATTTTATTTAAATGCCCAGCTTATTAATTGCTCCGAAGAAATTTCACGAGTTTATCAAAGAGATTTTTTTTAGGCGTCGTTGGCATTTCATCTCATCAACACAGGGTGTTTTACTGATGTTGATCAAATTCAAAGGGGAAATATGTATTGAGTATTTTAAATGGAACACCTATAATTTTTGATCTCATTCGAAAGAGCAATCATTCTCCGTTCCAAAAATGTATAGTTTTCTATCTTTTGTTTCATTAACAACAAAGATATTCCAGGTTTCATGCAGTAGTACATTTTTAATAAGTAGTTTTATATGAACGTATTTTGATGCCTAAAATCATTTCGAAACCGACTTATATGACTTGACAAAATTACTATTGTCAAAATTGCTGATGCGCCAAACGATTTTTATGCGTCAAACGGTCACAGCATGAGCTGATTGCAGGCATCAAAATACGTTCATATAAAACTACTAATTAAAAATGTACTACTGCATGAAACCTCGAATATCTTTGTAACTTTGTTGTAAATGAAACAAAAGATAGAAAACTATAAATTTTTTGGAAAGGGAATGATTGCTCTTTCGAATGAGATCAAAAATTATAGGGAGTTCCTTTAAAAATAATACATAACAATAAAATAAATCTGAAGAAATGAATATTTTGATATTAACTACCTACAACACTCAAAAGTAGGTACAGATCACATTGAGTAAAATTTTTTACTTCTGCTTCTGCCCTACTCGTAACCTCCATTGCCCTACCTTAAATTCATCTCTAGCTACGGCCCTGAGGGTGTATATGAATAGTTGCGAAAAAATAGCTTCTTGTCAAAAAATATGGTGGGTCTTCGATATAAATTTTTCTTTTTGAGTCCCCCCCTGCTTAGTTACAGCCACCTAAATATGGCGCCCGAAAAACAGCTTTTTTTTTTAAACCAAAAAACTGAGAAAAATTAAATTAAGCAGAAATTATATGCTATTCCATTATAATTTGAGTCTTTTTATGACTAAGGTGTATCATCTGTTGATAAATTATTTTTTTCTCAAAAACCGGGAATTTTAGCAAGAAATTACAGGAGACCATTTTTGTTAAGGGGAAATGGTAGACGTCCGAGCTCGTGAGCTCCCTTCAAAAATTGGGCTTTTTATTTCCATGATATCTCAGTTCGTATGCGGCGTAGACCAACAATTTTTTTTTTAATTAAAGCTTAATAATTTTTCTAGGATGTGTATTACTCGCTTTTCCGTTTCTCTTCGTATATTAGGAAAAAAACCAGGTGAGCTGTAATTACAAAAAAATCTGGACAAACGATTTTATTTCCATGATATCTCCGTTAATTTTCGGGATAAAAAAGTCCAAAAAAACTATTTTCGGGCGTACAATATTTTTTCGGCAACCGTGTAGAATTAGAAATCAATGAGACGACACATTTTTTTATTTACATTTTGATTATTATTTGAATTGAACAGAACAGAACTGTCATCCGTTATTTCGTTGCTATTATGGTGATATAGATGCATAGAACACCTGGTGTAACGACTCCCTACTAAAAATCGTGACCAAATTTTGAAGATCAAAACGGCATCCTAGATTTCAGATTTTGGACTAGTTCCGGAATAAATCCGCAATATTTATCGGTCGTGGCGCTACTGCGGCAACGACAAAAACGCGACCCCTTTTGGGAGAAATGAAAAGCTGCACAAAATATCACGTTTTTTTATCGACAAGAAAGTCTTAAACAAAATCTAATCAGTGCCAACACCAGGTATTTCTATGCATCTATGTGGTGATCATCACAATGACAACAACGACGTGAGTTTTTCCGGCCTAGTGCGGAATGTTACTTTCTCAAAGAAAAAGCGTCCGGGAAAAGGGTACTTCCCGGACGGTTGCCGAAAAAAATTATTTAGCTTCAATTTGAAAAAAATTGTTGGGCTGCGCCGCATACGAACTGAGATATGGAAATAAAAAGCCCAATTTTTGAAGGGAGCTCACGAGCTCGGACGTCTACCATTACCCCATGGATCCAGCTATCCAAAATTAATTGTTCTATTGTGGAATCTGAATAGGGAAAAAGTTTCTCGCGAAATAAGTTTAAGGCACAACTCCCTATACATAAGGCACAATCTGCTATGGAAGGCTGTGGTTAAGGAATGGTTCTTTCTACCCCTTGCAATCATAGAGGAAATCTACCAAAAAAACTACTTATTTTTTAAAAACCTTTTCGTGATTTCCTTCATAGCTGGAAAAAATATATTGAAAATACATTGTCAAATAATGAATTTATTCTTTTGAGTGATCGCTTTCATATTCAATAAGTAATTTCAGGAATTCAGATCAATTGAAAAAGTGTATATTGACTTTTGACTGTAAAACATCTACATACAACTTTGCCAACGTTTCGGAGACTATTTGTCTTTTTTCAAGGCTGCAACGATACAAGTATGAAAATTATTCATTGAAACGAACAGAGACCTAACACTCACCTCGTTATAATCATTCAAAAATATTTTCTCTTGGTAATAAATCTTGCTTTGGTAGTGTTTCGATATCAAAATTAGGATATTGTAATTTTATTATTATTTGTCTTATCTGTCTTATGTCAGTGATGATCTGTTCCTTCCCAACCAGTGATCTCAGCAATTACAACTCATTAAAATCCACAAAATTCAAAAAATAATGGATGTCGAGATAGTATAAAATTTGGCTTGAAAAATTTCAATGTCATGGATTAAAATTGCAGCCCTGAGAAAGGACAAATAATGTCCGAAACGTTGGCAATGTTGTCGATGTTTTAAACTTTTTAAAGTGAATATAGCCTTTTTCAATTGGTCCTGATATTATTTATTGAAGAATTGATTTATTGTCGCCACTTGAAGTGAAACACACTGTATATACAGGGTGTCTCAAGTTCGAGTGCCTATTAGACGTTTCTGGAGAACTGGACTCAATTGAAATCTGAAAATTGGGATTATGATATTGTTGGAAATTCTCTACAGACCTAAAATATTTTCAGAGCCAGAGCACTTCCGGTTATACAGGGAGTGAAAATAAATTTGCTCAAATTTTTTTTTTCAATCTTTCCGTTTCTGATATGATTGAGTATCAAATTCTGAATACATTTCTGTTAAAACCATTGAATTCATTGGAATAGTTTTCAAAATATCGAAAAAAAACCTGAAAAAAGGTCAAAAATTCATAGTCAGTATCATGTTAATTTTTCTTATTCTGAACATCCTGAGTGTAAACCGTTCTCACAACGTCAGAGTAGAAGAATGTGAAAAGGTCATGCATCTTTTGATTTTCATGAATATCATCACAGGGGGTTTCAAATTTTGTGTCGAAAACTGTGATCGGAAATTAGCCATAACTTCTGTTTTTCAAATTAGAACCCTATTTTTTTTATGATTGCGTTGGATTCTGCGAAGAAAAATAGTGATAGCACTCTAAGATACTGTTGCTTCTAAATTCAGTAATTGCCGAGTTATTTGAGCTTTTCTCGATTCATGGTGTACGTAGAGTCAAATTCATCGAATTTAAACAGATTCGATGAATATTCTCATGAAACCGTAGTAACAATTAATAATTAGATCTGTCACTTGTGAATTATCAATGGGATCATTTATCTTCTATGGTCACAGAATATTCTCATGCAACATATTCGATGAATATTTTTATGAAACCATTGAATAAAATCGAAAAGTAAAAATAAAACCTAAAATTAGACCTGTCACTTGTGAATTATTAATGGGAAAATTCATGTTCTATGGTCACAGAATATTCTCAAGTAAAAGATTACATGAATTTGATTCTACGTACAACATGAATCCAGAAAAGCTCAAATAACTCGGGAATTACTGAGTTAAGGAGCAAGAGCATCTGAGAGTGCTATCATTATTTTTCTTCGCAGAATCCAACGCAATAATAGAAAAATAGGGTTCTAATTTGAAAAACAGAAGTTATGGCCGATTTACGATCACAGTTTTTGACACAAAATTTGAAACACCCTGTGATGATATTCATGAAATTCATTTGATGCAAGACCTTTCCACATTCTTCTACTTTGACGTTGTGAGAACGGTGAGAACACTCAGGATGTTCAGAATAAGAAAAATGAACATAATACTGACTATGAATATTTGACTTTTTTTCAGGTTTTTTTTCGATATCTTGAAAACTAGTCGAATGAATTCAATGGTTTTAACAGAAATGTATTCAGAATTTGATACTCAATCATTTCAGAAACGGAAAGATTGAAAAAAAAAATTTTTGAGCAAATTTATTTTCACTCCCTGTATAACCGGAAGTGCTCTGGCTCTGAAAATATTTTAGGTCTGTAGAGAATTACGAACAATATCATAATCCCAATTTTCAGATTTCAAATATGTCCAGTTCTCTGGAAACGTCTAATAGGCACTCGAACTTGGGACACCCTGTAGATATACATTCATTTTTCAGGTTATTGAAGTTATTATCGCCAAAAAAGATTGAGAAACATGATTCTCATACTTTCTGATTTCTGCTTCCCAAGAAACAGTGAAACAGTGGAAAAATACTGTTTTCTAGTTTGCATCTGTACAGTTTACTTGAAACAAGGGAAATCAACGTGCATTCGGCAACCTCCCAATACCCCCTCTCCAGTCTCTGCAAATCTCCCAACCGTTTCTTATTATATTCAAAATTTTCATGTGCTCGAAAACCCTTCAGTGCAGTTCCGCAACTTGTAAAAATGTCTAAATCCGCTGATAACATCCACCACGTCTCAGACTCCCATTTCGGCATCGCTTACGATCCCGAGGACCTCATATCGAAAATAAAAGTCAGTGAACCCGAATCACCCCATAATATCGAACTACCCAATATTTACGCCCATAAAGATGGCGGATCAAAGGTTTCCATGAACCAGGAGAAGTTTGAGCTCTTCCTGGACGTCAAGCAGTTCAAGCCAGAAGAACTAACAGTTTCAATAGTTGGTGTGCATGCTTTTACCGTTGAAGGGGACCATGCTGAAAGGGACATTCAAGGGGGGCGTGTTGCAGAGAGGCATTTTAATAAGAAATACTTCGTGCCCCCAGCTTTCGATTGTGAAAAAATTAAGTGTACGTTATCCTCAGATATGATCCTGGCAATTACCATACCGAGACTAAATCCGGAAGATAATGTGGATAAAGTGGTTGTTCCAATAGAGCAAACTGGTGAACCTGCCACTGATGAAATGAACAAGAGGGTGGAAGCTACCAAATAAAAAGAAAATAATTGAGATACCCCATGAATTAACTTGTTATTGTATACTGAACTGCAGTTATTTTTTACTTGTTGTATTATGTGAAAAATAATTTTATGTCATAATGTGTGCCTTAATTGTTGTTGCTCATAAAGAAAATATACACGAATATTTATTAAATAAGTTGTTTGACTCTGCAGGGTTTCGATAGGTTTAAGATCTTCAAAGAAAAATAAGGGTGCTTTGATGTATTTTTTTTCTTAGCTTTTTCCCCTTCAAGTTACTGCCTTTTAAAATTGGGGTATAAGAAATTATTCTCATTGAATATCTTCTACATGAAACCATTTAGAATAATGAAAAAGCTAGCGCTAATTAAATGTAATTTTTTAACAGTTTTTATATTTCCGAATAATTTTTTGAAAGGGGTGGGAAAATCTACTCCCATGTTTTGCATTAAGGGCGCCGATATGAGGTTATGTGTAATTTTGCGGAAATTTAATTCTAACCCATAGCTAGGTTATTCATAAATAAACAGGTATTTTAGGATCCCTAGACTCGTTTATGAACTGTAAAATCACGAATTAATTGTTAAATTAAAGTAAACATCGTCATTTTACCGATTCTGAATTAGTGAAACCAGATTTTAACTTCAATCTATACGCATAAACGAGAATTTTTCGCATGAGATGGAAAATTGCTACAGGAATTATGATTATTATAAACAAAGCTGTTTTTGTCTAGATAAGAACGATTGCATTCGATATTCATGCATTCAAAAACACAATTTGCGAGAAGATAAATATGTTCCACACAAAAGAACCAACTTTTTTCAGCAGAAGGACTAAAATTATCAATGCATTTTTTTATCGCCCAGCAACCGCCAATTTGATAAAAGGACCGGTTGCTACGCTACGAGAATACTCGCGAAAATTCTGGAGTTGCATAGTTCGAGTGTAATCGGGATATATCTCGAATGTTCGCGATGTGTGACGAGAATAGTTCATCGGATATTGTCATTATCTCAGTCCATAGATCAGAAAATAATATTCTTCAATGACCCATTTGTCAATGACAGCGGCTTCCAAATAATATGAAATGAGGTTTTTTTTATCAGATGATCATATCTCATGAGGAATCAGATTGAGTTCATTCGCTATGACTTGGTGTTGCAATGATCAATGTAGGAATCCTCCCATAAACAAATTAGTAGAATTTGAACAAATTTGTACCACTGAAAATCCCCAAAACGCATGCGCGACACATGTTCTAGATTCTGTTCGCAACAGTAGCTAAAGAAATTTATAGTTCCTTGGAATAGATTGAAAAAAATTATTCAGAAAAAGTAGTTTTACGGGTGTGGCGTAGTAAAATTGTTTATATTTGATATTATCACGTCCCCAACTCGAACGCCAATGACTTTTCGCCAATTTTTTAACCGAATTGTAATTCTATAAGACCATTCTTCAAACATATTACAGATCGAAAGTTGTAATTCCCACCGTTTCCGATAAAATTGGCCTCAAACATTCTTATAGTTGAGTCTTCATGAGAAAGGTTCACCTGGAAACTTAGGAGGATTTTTCTCAAAAGAATGGGTCACTTTAAGCACTAACGGGAAGTCAGAAGCTCTTGAGCGATCGTTCATTCATCTTTCAGTCCATAGATAACAACCTTAGACAAGACTTAGTCTAAGATAACAACATAAAAGAAAATTCGAGGATACTAGAGCTTTTTTTGAAGTCGACAATAGATGAGTTTAGATCAATATTTTTTGTTACATTCTCCGATTCTCGATATTTTTTGACACCGCATAGTCCGTAATTATATGCATATTGAAACATTGATGATCCCAGGGCCCCAGGCTTAGGACAGTTTTCGTGTTTTCGATACGAGTTCAAAAAACCTGTTAATATCAGGAATCAGTGAACATACCCGATGAGCACATACGAGACAGTCGCTTGAATTTATTGGTGGCCGCGTCGTTAAATTCGCGATAATTCTAGAAGGCGCAAGCGTACATTTCTGGAAAATTCTATGCTTGTATTTAAACGCGCTCCTGCCTCAACTGAACCAGTATTGAGAAAACTTTCGTGTCAGTTCCAGATAAAATCAGCTTATCGAAGCAATTCTTTGTTGAACAAAGTGTTCAGAAGTTTAAAGTAAATCAATCGAGCGATAATGTCTATTCTGCCATTCATTTTGGACGCCTACACCAGGCCATCCCGTATTTTGGATCAACACTTCGGCTTGCCGTTGGATTCGGATGATCTTCTGAGCCCCATCACTGATCCCAGTGTCCTTTCGGCCATCCTGAGAGCTCATCCAACCATGGGCTACGTTCGCCCATGGAGAACGTCATTGTCCCAAAGAGACGTAGGCTCTACCATTTCCGTCGACAAAGATAGGTTCCAGGCCAATTTGGACGTACAGCAGTTCAAACCGGAGGAAATCACGGTGAAGGCCACTGGAAATAACACCATCACTATCGAAGGAAAGCACGAGGAGAAAGAAGACGATCACGGATACATTTCCAGGCATTTCGTAAGAAAATACGTCATTCCTAAAGACTGCGATTACAGTAAGGTGGAGTCGAAATTGTCCTCTGATGGTGTTCTGACCATCATGGCTCCTAGGATCAACGTAGACAAGAGTATTGATCACAAATCCATTCCAATTATCAAGACTGGTCAACCTGCGAAGGTCGAACAGAAGAAGCCGGAGAAGGAAGCTGTTAAAGAAGACAAGAAATAATTCAGTTGCTATGCATTTCAATATTTTCTCTAATACTTACTTGTAATATGTATGTTAAGTTCAGTATTGTTCTAGGTATTTTGTAAGACTGTTTTTTACTTTCCTATTCGTTTTTTCAATAAATTAAATATTGAGTACACATTTGTTTGATTCTACAGTGAAAAAAAAGGAAATCTGCATGTATGGATACATCCTTTTTTTTAGTTTGATGAAATTGGGAGATATGATAAGCAGTGGTTCAACTTGAAATGAAAATATTTTCTTAAAAATTTATTTTTTACACATCATTTACATACAATACTCAAATGCAGTTTCATAAAAATAAATCGAGTTTTTTTATAGTTGTTCAGAACGAATTCAGGACTAATCTATCAACAAAATTAAACTTCTTAGAAATCAATTTCTCCATCGAATTCTACAATATGTACACTTAAAACATTGGAGAGATTTCATCTACATTTTTTCCTACTTCTAATAGATTTTCAGTAACTGTACATTTTTTCTTAAATACAAGAGTTCGAGGTAATATTTACAAAGCTACAGCATATATTTCATTCATACTTTTTTCATAACTAGAAAAGTTACTATTGAGCTGGCCACTCACAAACTACATTGTACAATTTGGGGATTTTTTTATGTCGACTCTTCAGCTAACAAGCCAAACCTGGAAATTCCCAACTCAAACCCTATAATGCAAGTGTGTGAGTGGCCGGCATTTCATTGAATTCAAGGTTATGATGAAACAATCACTTCCAAAACATAAATTGCCTATGGGACCTTATAATTAATCTCAAAAAAGATTGTATTGGAAATATTCTATAAATAAATTTCTAATTGAAAGCAAGAAAGTAACTACTTTGTTTTTCTAAACCGTTACTTCCAGATTGATAAAGAAAACACTATTTTTCCTACAAAGAAGTATGAATGAAAACCATTATCCACCTAAGAAAATATAGAATCTAATAATAAAAAAACAAACATGATTATGACTAGCGAACAACTTCATTTGGTAAACACAGAAAAAAAATTATTTGTGATGTACAGATAAACAAATTGTCAATATTAGTTTTCCATCCACACAATCGATTAAGTACCAAGTACCTAACTATACATTTATATCTCTAGTCATAAATCCAAGATCAAACATAATATCATAGGTCGCAAATTTTTAATTGAATTTATCACAATTTATCGCAGAAATTCGAATTGAAATCTTTATTGTGATTGATCGAGACGAAATGTTAGTGCAACTCGAGTATTTAATTGTAAAGAAATCAATTAAATAGAATGGAGAAGGCAAATAACCAATAAGGATCAATCAAA
Source organism: Adalia decempunctata (assembly GCA_951802165.1). Lineage (NCBI taxonomy): Eukaryota > Metazoa > Arthropoda > Insecta > Coleoptera > Coccinellidae > Adalia > Adalia decempunctata. The sequence goes on along the minus strand of OX637696.1, from coordinate 20,271,230 downwards.
TGATTCCAAACTAATGATATGTGGTCAACATAAAATATTCATAAAGCGTAAATTAAAAATATAACTAACAATTATATCACATTACTAATTGGAAAAACTATCTAACTAGAAACAAAATTTACATCTTTGCATCTCGATATTTTACAGAAACAGAACAGGTAACAGAAAAAAAATACCTTTTCACTGGGTCATTCTGAAATATAAATGAAGATCACATTACTGGGGGACAAAATGTATTTGCATCATTGCCTAAGTTACAGATCATCTATCTCTTGAGTTTTCTCCTTTTGGGTCCTCTTTTCAGTAGAACTTTGTCTTTATTCAAAGAGGGATCCATACCATTCAACCACGTAATATTGAAGTCACTATAAGAATAGAAAACATTCAACATCTCTTTCATTTCATAAAAATCAATTCGTAAACTTACATCGGAGTTATTTTGGGCAGGGGAATCCCAAAACTAGCCATTGGCAATTCCTGAGATACTTCTATGATCTTGACATCATCCAAGGCTGGCCATAAAGGAGTGTTCAGACCATTTGAAATCTCTATCTTTGCTTGAAATTCTGCTCTTTCTTGTCTTAACTTCAATTTCTCAATAACTCTCTGCTCCCTGATTCTTTGTACATCCCACCTGTGCATGGAATATAATGGAAGAATTGCAATATATCATTGAAATTAGGAAAACAAAATTTTGAAACATTCACATATGGTTCATATCGACGGAAGGACCAAATTGAGATGAGCGCTCAACACCAGCGGAATTAAGTAAACAACTCTTTATCTATACTCCATTCACAATTATAAAATCACAACTCTGGCCTTGGAAATTTGACACATTCTACTCTGTATCGAAGTTATGACGTTTTTCAAAATATTTTTATGTTCCAAGTCAGCACTATGTTGCCCTTTCTACATTTTAGCGTATTTCTTAGAATGTGAATTTATTCGGAAAATGAATGAATTGGAAAAGATGTGATGGACGAAAATAATAAACGTTTATATGAATTGATAGAAAGGATTCCTTTTCTAGTTATTTGCATGAAAAGTACAAGAGATCACTGTTGAAATAAATTATTTTTCGCCATGGAAGAAAATTGCATTGCTTTCACATAATTTTCATATACATGCTTGTGAAGATTTAATGTTTATTATCCTCTTGAACTGAAAGTTCAAGACTTGACGACATCAATTGTTAATTCTAATCAAGAATTCATTAAAAAAAATCAACCCAAAGATATGAGATGAATTGAAGGGTAATTACAAGAATCAAGAATAATGTCAATTTTATTTTGTTGATAACTTTCTTAAAATCAATGTTGGGGTATAAAACTCGGCTGCGTTTGTTCAAACAACATCAAAAGAAGACATTTTTCACCATCTCGACCTTTATTGAAAGGCGTTTCTTATAGGATAATTAGGTCTAAGATCCACCTCATTAGTGAGGTACCTAACTTTTGCAAATCTGCTCAGATATCGCCAAATTTCTTGGAAAACCTGAAAAATATCATCCTAATCGACCTCTCGAGGCTCCATCCGATCCATCTACTGCGATATCTGTCCAAATAACAGCTTTTTCAACGAAATATCGATTAAGGTCGGCGTTTAAAGCGAGTAGGAAAGATCAGCCGATAGAGGCGCCACCGTCCATTTTAAGAAATATCTCCATAGAACTTACATTATCACAATAAGTTCTATGGGTATCTCTCTAATCATGAATGAAATGTACAATGGCGCTCTCTATCCGAAAATCGCCGAACTATGAAATACGTGAATTTGTGGGTAAAGCAGGAACTTTTTCCCGCCAAAATTTGAATTTGGCCATTTTCTGCCAATTCCGTATTTCAAGTTGATCTTCTGAACGAAATTATCAGTAGATTCACTTTTAATCGGAAGTTGAACTATTTTCATGGGTCTTTCTGTTGAAATAAAAGAGAAGCATGCGTTGGCTCATTTTCTTCTATTTTTGTAAGAAAAAAAATTGACTGTCGGAATGAAATCGATTAAAATTATTTCAACAAGAACCCTAATCCTTTCTGAGTTCACCCACAAAATTTCAGTTCTCAAAGTGAAACCGTTTTCGAAATCAACTTGAAATAAAAACACACTACATTGAACGCCCACCTTAAATACCAAAAATCTGCGAACAATTTGTAAACCTAAAAAAATGTGGAATATCTTTGATACTTCTACTTTGATGTAAACAAAAAAACTGGCAACGTCGTTTTGTCATTAACGATATTTTCTGTGCGCGCACTGACTTTTCATCATATGTTCTGTGCTTTTCATCAGGAGCACCAATTCCTGAAAACGAAACCATGACCTCCTGTGATTAAATAAAAGTGAATGGAGTATACATCAAGATGACAATCATCACTAAACATTGAACAGTGTTTTGTGCCCAATTTGAAAACCAAATAACAAAAACAAGAAGCCCAATCATCGGAAAGAAGCTGTAATAAGCCTAGTTTGTAGTTCATTCATAGATGTCGCCACTGGTTCTGAGTTTGAACGAGTGAAATTTGCTTGGTTTTGAATGACGACATTTATCAATTAGCTAAGTACTAAGAATATAACACAGAGGATTAAATGAACTTGAAAACTCACCTCTTTCTGCGCCTTTCATCAATTTCCAATCTATTGTGCCTGCGTAAAAATACTTCATCATCTAGGTTTTCTGTACCTTCCATTGTATAACAACTAGCGTATACTTTCACTCTCCAACGAGGTACCTGAAAAAAATATTCAATTAGTATGAAGAGGTATATCATACCACGTCTCAACGCACTTCTAAGACTGAATTGTTTGGTACATCACTTTCCGGTTCTGTTTCATATGACATAGGTATGCCCTGAACAGGATCTCCAATTTGATTCACGTAAAAATCGGGTGTACACATTATTTGATTGTCTTTTATGCTCTCTGAAAGGAAAAACTTGTTAAATTGAATTCTAAAATCTCCTCAAAAAATAGGCTAAAAATATGAAGAAGAAGAAAATCAATATGAGGTCATAGAATATTGACAAATGTCAAAATGAAAATGTCAAAGTGTGATGCTGATGGAATTTGTATCTTGTAGCAATAAATTTTGAATAATTTCTTTGATTGGATAATGGAATAAGCTTTGAAAATAAAACTGTCACTGAATTAAAAATAATTACATATCAGAACTAACCTTATTTTATTTTAGGTGCATAAATAATGATATTGTCCAAAAAACAATTTGCTTCTCAAACTATCTAACAATAATACATCACTGCTTTTAATAGAAGAAGACTCATTAGCAGACAACATGCATAAAAATTTTGTTCAATGAATAAACTGTAAAATATAAAAACTGACTCACTCTTTCTCCTTTTTTTGAGTTTTTTATGTGTTCTCTTCTCGTCAACACCATAACCGTTCTGCGAAGTTGTGGAAGAATTGCTACAAACCCGTTTTCTCCTAATGCTCATTCTTAAATGTCTCATAGAGTCCAGTTCACTCGAGAAATTATAAACGACACAGGAATCCAAACTGTCCAATGTGTCACCTTTGGTTTTCACATTGGCATCAATAGCTGCGTCGAAGCTCAACTCGACACTAGGATCAAGGGATCCACCAACGTAGTTTACGGAATTATTAATGACTTCACAGATTTGAGTTTCACTATTTAGGTTACTAATATCTTCTTGCACTTCAGAATCTATCGATGTACTGTCCACATTATTGCAATTCACTTCGAACTGAGTTGCATCTTTGATATCATTGCAAGAACCCAAGCCTTGGGTCATATCCTCAAGTTTTGCTTCTTTAAATTCAATATCTTCGGAATGGATCACTTCTTGTCTTTTATTCTCCAGTGAAACACTTTGTTCCATACAATTTAAACGTTCTTTAAGCTGAAAATTATGCTCATCAGAAAACAGTGTAGTTCAAAACAATTATAAAATAATGTATGCAGAGGTATGCAAAATAGTATATTTTTCACAATATTTGCGTACCAGAAGTACCTACCATCTCATTCTCTTGTTGGAGTATGAGTATAGTTCTTTCTTTACTTAGAATTTCCTCATTTTGATGCTGAATCAAGTCTAGATGGAGAAGCAACCACTGCTTTAAAAACCTAACCTCACTTTCGGCAGTTTGACAGGTCAGTTTCTGTTTATGCGTCTCGATAATAGAATTATCGTTGTTAGATGCATAAATGTGGTCGTAGGGATGCAGGATTTTTTCACTGTTTTCACAAATATTGTTTATTTGCTGCTGATAATAATCGGTGGCATTCACATCAGAATATTTTGCACTATGATTATTTGAGAAATCTTCGGACATTTTCGGGAGTACTCGCACTATGTTTTGGTCATCGCGTTCTTTCAACGTCGAAGTATTTGCACGCCAACTATCCTAGCGAATGACTTTTTACAAATTTTGGACATTCGACACTATTGAACAACACCATTTTCATTGTTTCAAAGGAAAAATATCCATGATGTGTTATGCTTATTATCTTTATTATGCACAAGAAATTTTCCTAAAGATATAACAAACTGTAAAATCGGTAAAAACTTCAGCATCCCGCCTATTTCATTTCTTTACTGAAATGTTCCGACACAACACTGAAATCAATCCATTGGCTGTATTTAATATGTAACTTTCCACAATTTTTAAGATGAATATTATTTCCTCTGCTGTCAATATCAATCGAAGTTAACCATGCATCAATCCAATTTTAAGAAAAATGCTTACTAGATTGTCGCGCACAATAATAAATTCACAAATTGAAGAATTTCTTAATAACAACTTCAGCGAACAGTGTCCTCATTTAGCATAAGCCACATTTCATTCAGAAACACCTATAATTTCAATCGAATTTAATACGATAATAGTAAAAACGTATTTGAAAAGAATGTAAATAAAACTATCAGCATGCATTTGTTTGACATTTTTGAAGGAAAGTGAAGGCGAAATGTCAAGATATCCTTGCACTGTTGTCGGTTGTATTGTATATTTGGTAAGATATTTAATGGAATGGAATGAATTAACCGACTCGCGAAGTTAGCAGTACAATTTTGGATCTTAATGTTGCATTTATTGTTTCATAGTTTTTAAAATCTGATTCCATAATTCAATCTCTGGCTTCCATATTGATAATTCCATCAAAATATTATAGCAACCGCCAACCTACACCAGAGCAAGGTGTTTCTGTTTTGGCCACCAGCCACCAGAGTAGACATTTTTTGAGGACTATTTTCTGAAATTAGATTTCAGTTTGTTCATTACATTTGAATCGTTGCATGGAGACTTTCAGAAAGGAGAAATCTCTATTAATTAAATCATAGATTTGAAGATTATTCCTGTGGAAATGTCCGGGGAATCCCGACTTACGTAGACCTTTGGCAACAGTGATCTCCATTTCGATATTGGACCAATCATATCGCATTCGACTGATGTTCATAAATTCCTAATTCTTCTTCTCCAAATTGTACACGGTGAATCAATTGTTAGCCTTCAAAAATATTTCAGATTTTTAACAAGAAAACTAGAGGATTTTCATTGATTCATAATATTTTCTTTACAAGATTGGGACTTCGCAGTGGCGTCTGAAATAAATGGATAGATACTTAAGGGAAGAAAGTTTGAATTAATGTGCTTGAAAGTTGAAATATTATGTAATGAGAGCATGCGTTCTTCATCTTCATTCATTATTGAACATACGATTTTTGACTTTGACCGTCATTCCGTTCACTTTCATTCTAAAGGGAATGAACGAGTGTGTTGTTCATTAAAACCAATGGGGTCCTGTTAAATTCGCAAAATCGATAAATTCTTGCCGGCAAGTCATTGCGTCATACATTTCAAGTATGTAAGTTGTTTATTGATTTTTATCGAAACTACCGAAAGCGTAATTCCGCAATTGTGCATAGCGAATGTTTTTTTTTGGTTATTGGTCGAATTCCTTTGCTGAATTTCTCATTCAAATGACAAAAATTAACGAGAACAGAAATATACCATATATTTGTTCAGAACTGAATATTTTTCATTATAGGTATAAGATTTTTCCCTGTTACCGCACATACTGTGTATGAAATTATTGAGTGAATCCCGTGAATTTTTGTGATTCAATTAAATGAAATTCAAATTTTGTCTGTAATTTCTTCAATTTTCCGGAGGCCAATTATTATTTTATTCAGGTTCCTCCTTTTTTATTATTTCACTGACTCTGTCTTTACTTATATTTGGAGTTGAATTCATATTCAGATTCATACACATAAACATTAAGTTCCGCTAGAATTCTGTGGAATTTTATTTAAACTTAGGTCATTAAAAACTGCGAAATAATTTTTTGCTAACTGAGCAATCCATTTTGTAAGCAGTTTTTGCTGAATTGTTCATCGGGTAGCTTTAATGTTATGCCGAAAATCTCTTTTAATTCAATTATTAGTTACAAAAGCTTTTAAGACTTCCAAATAATGCAAATAACGCAAAAGCAATAACAGTCACTCCTATTTTGGTATATATGTACCTACATAAAGATACTTAAATTCTTCGTTTCGGTGAAAACATTTTCGAATCACTTTTTTACGTAGAATTCCATAGAGTGAAAGTAAATTTTCGTGAAACCTTAAGTATTACTTACTAGTGATTTTTATAAAAATATATTTTTTTGGAGAAGACATGTTTCATAAGTTTTCATTTGAAGCGCTCATTTGAAAAAAGTGAAAATGCGGTGAAAACGAAATTGTACAAGTTTGATTGTAATTGTTAATTTATTATTCTGAGATTGAAGACGTTGCTCAATTCATCTTCAGGCTAAATCCCTAAAAATTTATTATACTTTCTCTGTACAAAAATTTTAAGGAATATTTTTCCATGAATAATTATCATATCGTAAAATTTTCGAATAAACTGATGAAACCTTTGAAATTAGGTTTTTACAGAAGGATCCAATTATTTGGCCCATTCTTTATAGGTACATGAAAAGAATCACAGTTTACCCTCGCATTTTGTTGGAACAATCCTTCAAAATAAACATCCACTGCCGTGTGGAAAAATTACATATCGGGTGTTTTTTTTAGACTGATAGAACTTTAAATTGAAATAAAACACATTTAAATTAAGATTGAAGCCAATTTTTTTTTATTCGAGAGTTAATTTTTTGACAACAAGATGGAGCTACATCTCATGCTGCCACCGGAACAATTGATTTATTGAAAGAAAGATTTGGCGAGAACATTATTTCGAGAAATGGTCCAATTTATTGGCCTCATGGCCTCCAAGATCATGCGACATAACTCCAATGGATTATTTTCTTTGAGGTTATGTCAAGTCATTGGTTTATGCTGATAAACCATCAGAAGCAATAGACGCTTTGGAAGCCAATATAACTCGTGTTATTGCGCAAAAAAGTCCTGAATTACTCGAAAAAGTGGTCCAAAATTGGTCTGTTCGAATGCGGTTCTTCAGAGCTAGTCGTCGTGGAGAATGCCGGAAATTATTTTAAAACATTAATGTCATAAAATTATCTTTCGAATAAAAACAATGGCTCCAATCTTGATTTAAATGTGTTATTTCAATTTAAAGTTCTTTCACTTAAAAAAAATACCTACCCGATACTGCATTATCTACGTCAATTATTTTATTTAGCATCTACATTTTTTTCAGTTTCCTTCGTGATAGATGGCTGTGAAACAGCCCCTGTTTGGAACATGGGATTACGTAGTACTTGTAATTGTTCTGTTGATCTCTTCACTGATCGGTGTATATTATCGATTCACAGGTGGAAAGCAGAGAACCACCAAGGTAAGCTTTAGAGTTTAGACAAACAAAATGTTAACTTGGTATCTCAAGATTTTTATTGCCTTTGTTTTAACGGGAATCTTATATCGGTCACATTTTTCAAATCTTATTATGTGGTAGGTACCTACTTCAAATTGAAGCTCTCATTCTGCTTGTGTGTGATATATTTTTTTCAAATTTGAGAAGCATAGTTCAGGAGATATTCAAGAAAATATGAGGAATTGAACTCCTTCCTTATCTTCGTATGACTTTGAGATTTCGAGAAAGTACCAATGTACAGATCTACACATATAATTGACTTAAAAAACTTTTTGTTCTCTACATTCATTCCTAGAATTCATAACAAACATACTAAAACGCATTAGTCATGCAAATTGAATCGAGTTGTGTTCTTATCCTAGATTTAGATCAATTTAAAACAATGTCAATATGAACTTAATTATCATTGCATTGTCTAGTAATTATTACATTGTCGATTTTTCCTCTGAAACCTCATTCAATTTATTGAGGAATATTTCATAATCAGAATGGCAATCGTGTTTTACGATATATCTATTTGTTTTGATGAAAACCGCATTAGAATAGATGTAATGGAATCCAAGTTACTTTGTTTGAAACAATGATGTATTGACTGGACGCAGATATTCATATTTCCAGACCAAATTGTATGAAAAATTGTTAAATATTGAGTCTTTCGAGAAGTTATGAGTAGATTTGTATATAGGACTAGTTAACTAAAAATTTGTGAATACTGTGGTTTCATAAGGTTATTTTAGTCAAAAATCTCCAATTTTTCTACAACTTGCATTTGTACCGGAAATTGATCTTAATTTCGTTGAAAAGTTCGATATAGAAAACATTGAAGATGGCGAAGTTATTAGACTTTGGAATTGACGACTATTCAATCAATTAAGGGGAAGTGGTACACGTCCGAGCTCGCGAGTTCCCTTCAAAAATTAGACTTTTTATTTCCATGATATCTCAGTTCGTATGCGGCGTAGACCAACAATTTTTTTTTAATTAAAGCTTCGCCATTTCTCTAGAATGTGTATTACTCGCTTTTCCGTTATTAGGAAAAAACCAGGTGAGCTGTAATTTCATAAAAATCTGGACAAACGGTTTCATTTCCATGATATCTCCGTCAAATTTCGGGATAAATGTATGAAATTTTCTGTATACATGCAGAATAATATTTTGCAGAATGTGTACTACTCGATTTTCCGTTTTTCTTCGTAAATTAGGAAAAACCGGGTTGAAAATATGACCAATAAAGTTCCTACTTCACCATTTATTTAAAAATTCAGGGGGCAATAAACAAAACAACTGATTGATACACATTCTGCAAAATATTATTCCGCATGTATACAGAAAATTTCATACATTTATCCCGAAAATTGACGGAGATATCATGGAAATGAAATCGTTTGTCCAGATTTTCATGAAATTACAGCTCACCTGGTTTTTTTCCTAAGATACGAAGAAAAACGGAAAATCGAGTAAAATAAATTCTAGAGAAATGGTTAAGCTTCAATTAAAAAAAAAATTGTTGGTCTACGCCGCATACGAACTGAGATATCATGGAAATAAAAAGTCCAATTTTTGAAGGGAGCTCACGAGCTCGGACGTGTACCACTTCCCCTTAAGGACGGGCCTGTGGCCCCACCCTCAAAACGCACTGCGACGCGTTCAAGGTCATGAATTCTTCGAACTATTCGAGTTCAAGACGGACGTGCGTATTAGGATCGATTTAATTCTTGATTTTTTCGGCTTCTTCATTATGAAACTTTTATATCGGAAACTAACTTGTGAAAGATGATTCGTGGATGAAAATCCCGATTTCGGCATCAGTAAAATAGCCTTATGGAATTGTTTAAACAAGAAATAGGGTTAAGAACTACGTATTTTCTTTATGATGAAAGATCTAATGAAAAGTGGAATGTTACTCCTCCTGGATCACCTGAATGACCCATTTACAAACTTGATTCTGTTTTTCATTTCTCAGGAGTACCTATTGGCTGACAAGAATATGCCATTTCTACCAGTGGCGTTTTCTCTGATGGCATCTTTTATGTCAGCGATCACACTACTGGGAGTCTCCAGCGAAAACTACACATTCGGCATACAATTTGTTGTTATAAATTTTTCGTACGGCATTTTTACTTGGGTGGCCGCTTATCTCTATCTTCCTGTGTTTTTCCAACTGCAAGCCACAAGCGCCTATGAGGTAAGTAGGAACTATTTTTACGGAGGTAACGTTGCATTCTTATACGAGGGCCTTTCGAAATATCATCTACTATGTATAATATGTAAGTAGTCTTCTTTTCTTTCATCAAAAAGGAGAGGTCTTTCTTTATAAAGAATCAATCTCTGGTGGTATTCAGAGCTAATTTTGTATGCAGCATCACATTGTTTAGTGGCACAATCGCCTTAAGGCAATCAATGCCTGCGTTTTGGGGTAAAATTTGTAAAATTTCTGTTCAAAATCAAACTGCATACTTTGGCATCAATAATCTGTTTACCCTCTACAAAAGACGCCTTCAGACATTTTTCGTATCTGTGAAAACAATTTTTTTTTGACATATGTTTTTTTGGCTGCAGCAAACATTTTCAAGATAATACATATACAATTTCGAATTTAAAGATAGGAAGTACTCAATGAAAGACCAAGCACCTTTTTTCCAGTATTTGGAGAAGAGATTCGGCAAAACCACCAGAACCATCGCTTCGTTGTTGTATACATTCCAAATGGTTCTTTATATGGGCATAGTTTTATATGCCCCTGCTATCGCGCTCGAAGCACTTACAGGAATCAATAGGGTTTCCGCCATTTTATCAGTAGGTGAGTAAAAATAAAAAAAAAAATTTTTTGATTATTGCTGCGTCTGTTCATTTTGACGATGTTTTTTTTGGTTTTTTTTTCAGGTTTAGTCTGTATATTTTATTCGACTATCGGTGGAATGAAAGCCGTTCTAATCACTGATGTTTTTCAATCGTTACTTATGTTTGCGGCCGTCATAAGCGTTATTGTGTGCGCTGTGATCGACAAAGGCAGTTTTGCGGAAATATGGAGAATTGCAGAAAAAGGAGGGAGAACAGAAATTTTGAAGTAAGTGCAGAAAGGCTCTAATTATGTGAGGAGGTACTGAGGGTACATAATCTGGAACTTTTTTGGAAGGATCCATGACAAAATTTTTGTTGAGAAAAATCATATAAAGGTTATTTCGAACCCTAATAGTCTTCATAGAAACTTCGGCTGTGGCAGAAGTATTCTAATGGTATTATACTCATTATTTCTACCCCACTAGAGGTACTGGATTTTATTTCAATATACAGGGTGGCCAAGAGATTGACGTTAAAAAGGAAAAAACAGGTCCCTCGTGTCATGGGCTATTCGAATCACCCCCATGTATGTTATGCTATTTCTCACGGTTTTCGAGTTATGAATTTTTTTATGAACTTCGAGAATTTTCGACTTGACCGTCAAAAGATATTAAAAAAAAGTACAAGACTTCTCTGTGAAATTCTTTTTGTAACTTAATCTCCATGAATTGAACTTTTATACATAAAATATCCAGATTCGTAACTTTGATAAAAATTATGGAAATGTTGGTCTCAAGTGAAAAAGTAACGTAAATCAAACTTAAAAATGTAAAAAGAAAAGGCTAATTCACGGTTTCTTAGTATGCTTAAAAACTGCGCTCAATGGTCAGCTTTTAGAAAATGGTACTTAACACTCTACTTTTGCTAGAATTAGCCTTCAAAGTCATCGAGGTGGAAAAAATCAAAGAACTAGACATTTACTACAAAATTATTTTTTGCCATTTTAAGATATTTCTGATCAAGTTATGTTAGAAAATGCTGAAAATTAATGAAAATTAGCTTTAGATGTTGATCAAGAAAAGTTCTAGATAAAAAAAAGAAAAAGGTATGTCAATAAATCACACATCATAATGTGAATAAAAAGAAATTTATTTATAAAATCTACAGTAGGTGTTCAAAGTGGCCATCTTCAGCCTCAATGCACATTCTACACCTTCTTAGAAAATTTTCTTTCAATCTCATAAAACCTGCCCTGTTCTCTCTTAGGACACGTTCGGCTTCTCTTATCTTCAGTCGCAGCTCGTCTTCACTCGAACATTCTCGGGCGTAAACAATTTCTTTGAAATAACCCCAAACGAAAAAATCGATGGGATTAAGGTCAGGTGAACGTGGGGGCCCCTTGATTGGTCGACTGCGTCCGATCCATCTGTTCGGGTATCGTTCATTCAAGTGGTTAATGAAAAATTGTTATCGAAAATTTAAATAATCCCGATCGGTTTTTCATTGCTTTTTTATGTTTGAAAACGATGAAATATGTTATAAATATTCGCGACTTTGCAGTTTTTTGTAATGAAGGGCCGATAAGCCGTAATCAAGACGTTTTCATCGACGCGACTTCGTCTGAATTTTTGAACATATGAGCATTCCTTTTCACCTCCCCTCCGGAAAAATAAAACCAGATTTACCCCTGACCATCAGTTAATTCTGATTCCGCCGATCGAGTGTCAAGAAGTGTTTGAACCGAATTTTCCAGTTTTCTAATTTTCACCTTAATTTTCTCAGTTTTTCTTTTGAATTAAATTTTTAATTTTCCGAGTAAATTTTCAGTTTCCGAGTTAGTTTGGAGGTGGCCATTTTGAACACCTACTGTAAATTTTATAAATAAATTTCTTTTTATTCACATTATGATGTGTGATTTATTGCCATACCTTCTTCTTTTTTTTTATCCAGAACTTTTCTTGACCAACATCTTAAGCTAATTTTCATTAATTTTCAGCATTTTCTATCATAACTTGATCAGAAATATCTCAAAATGGCAAAAAATAATTTTGTAGTAAATGTCTAGTTCTTTGATTTTTTCCACCTCGATGACTTTGAAGGCTAATTCTAGCAAAAGTAGAGCGTTAAGTACCATTTTTTATCAATGATTCTAAAAGCTGACTGTTGAGCGCAGTTTTTAAGCATACTAAGAAACCGTGAATTAGCCTTTTAACATTTTTAATTTTGATTCGAAAATTCAGATCATAATCCAATTTACGTAACTTTTTCACTTGAGACCAACATTTCCATAATTTTTATCAAAGTTACGAATCTGGTTATTTTATGTATAAAAGTACAATTCATGGAGATCAAGTTTCAAAAAGAATTTCACAGAGAAGTCTTGTACTTTTTTTTAATATCTTTTTTAAGATGGTCAAGTCGAAAATTCTCAAAGTTCATAAAAAAATTCATAACTCGAAAACCGTGAAAAATAGCATAACTTACATGGGTGAGATTCGAATAGCCCATGACAAGAGGGACCTGTTTTTTCCTTTTTGACGTCAATCTCTTGGCCACCCTGTATACGAAAATTAGAATCATCAATCAATACTCAATATGCCACAATGATCTGCAATTTGGCTCATAACATCTGTTATAGTTTTCGAGACGAAGCAATACCTATATCGACAGAATGGAAGAAAACTTTTTTCGTTCACTCTATATATCGATTTCTCATTCTGTCGATTGCTGAATCGTTTGTGTTTTCGTTCATAAGCAGCGGACGTATCCTACTTTGTTCAAAGTCCGGAAAGATCATTGACACTGCCACTTGAATGGTTACAATAGCAAAAAAATTTACATAATTTCCATCGGATTTCGAACCAACGATTTTGTTTCGTATAGTATGCAGATTGGATTGAATAATCGAACTTGAACTTGACCTTGGTAGAAGATGGATAATTTGTAGGTTGATCTCAAACAGAGTTCTTTTTTGAATATGTTCATAGGCAATACAAGACCAAATGATTCTATCAGAAATAACTTTGAAGTACTTTACCATGACGGCATGACTATCTTGAGCATGTAACACTTTATATCTCCAGAGAAATTCTTTTGATGGAAAAACAAAAGAGCTAGAATATTTTAATTTCTCACGAAGTTCAATATTCGAAAAAAGTATATTCCCTAATAAAAAATTTACTTGCCCTTGAAATGACCTTGAAATCAAACTCCAAGGTCAGATTAAACGGTTGCATTCGATGCTCCCCTGAAACCTAAGAAACTTTCATTATTGAAAAATTTGTTGTTCCAGGCTTTTCCCCGGGAGTTATTTCAGTGGATATTTCAAAATTTCACTTGCAACATGGAATCTTCCAGGAATACACCGAGAAAAATCATTTATTTTTTTATTTCAGCTTTGATATCGACCCCACAGTCAGGCACTCTTGGTTCACCCTTATCATCGGAGGGGGTGTTACCTTCCTCTCCTTATACGCAGTGAACCAAACTCAGGTGCAGAGGTATTTGACCGTCAAGGACCTAAAGACAGCCCAAAAAGCCTTGTGGTGGAACTGGCCCATTTTGACACTACTCAGTCTAACAACCTCCTTCTCAGGTCTTGCCATCTATTCAAGGTATCATGATTGTGATCCGGTAACCACGAAGGTCATCCAGAGTTCAGATCAAGTGAGTGATACGAGGATATATTGAAAAATTCTTATCCTACTATAGTACTATAGAAATAGAACCAAACAAAATTTCAATGTCAAAATATTTTATTACTCAACATATTCTCCTCTTAATTGAAAACATTTATTACAGCGAACCTGCAACGTCTCTAGACCTTTCAAAAAAAATGTTTCTTCTTGCTCTACAAACCAGTACTCCACAGCTTTTATTACCTCCTCGTTGGAAGAAAATTTACGACCTTTTAAACTTTTTTCAGTTGAGGAAAGAGATGATAGTCGGACGGAGCCGAATCTGGTGAATGAAGGGGGTGTTCTAGTAATTCTAACCCTAAATCACGAATTTTTGCATGGCAACATGAGATTTGTGTACTTTCGGATAGCTTTCTGCGTCTTTTCTCTTTAAGTGTTTCCCGTAGAGTGGCTAGTAATGTCGAATAGTAATCTCCAGTTATTGTTCTACCCTTATCCAAAAAATCAATCATGATTACACCATATGACAATCCCAAAAAACTGAAGCAAGAACTTTTCCAGCAGATTTTTGGACACGAAACTTCTTAGGTCTTGGAGAACCAGAGTGTCGCCATTCCATCGCTTGTTGTATGTTTCTGGGTCGTAGAACTGTACCCAAGTCTCATCCATAGGAACAATTCGGTTTAAGAAGTCTACATCGTTTTCAAATCGAGCACAGATCGAACGCGATGCTTCTACCCTTGCACGCTTTTGGTCAACATTCAAACATTTGGGGATCCATTTTGCAGAAATTGTCATGAACTGCATCGATATTTTCGGGGACTGACACGGAAACTGGCCTTCCCGATCGGTCATCATCTTCAATGAAAAATTTACCTCATTTGAAGCTTGCAGTGCAATTTTTCAGGGTCGCATACGAAGGACATTGATCACCAAGGGTATTAAGCATATCTTCGTAAATTTGCTTCCTTTTTAAATACAGGTACTTGATGATGGCTCGATACTCCAATTTTTCGATTTTTACAATTTCGGTGGACATCTTTTTTAATTTATTGCGTAACTCTGGTTTACTTTTTTGACGTCGAACTCTACACTGACAATTCTTATAAGTTATTGTTCGTTGATATGGTATCGCAATATTTTGTTTATGCATGGAACTGGTCTAGGGCCTAGGCTAACTATATATCAAATACATCTTCGTACTTGTGTTGGTCCATGTTACAAGCACTCACCGCAGTCCGCACTTCCCTTTATGAAAATAATTTATATTTTTTACATTTGGTTTTGAATGGTTTGATAAGGAGAGTGGTTGGCAGTCCTTCTTCAGGTTTATTTGAAAGCCCATCAAGAACATTCGCCATGAGTTAAAACCCCCTAAAAGTAAAAGGAATATGCGTGGCTTTTCATCTCTCATGCTTCCTCTTCATATCAAATTGTAACGTTCGCGGGGTTAAACAAATCGTCTGCTGAATTTAATTGTCTAATTTATTTACACAGTTGCTAATTTATATTCACTACTTCACTACTTGGAATTCGCTATTCACAATTCCATTCGGTTCTATTCAGGAAGTAACTAACTCGTCCCCAACTTGCGCGTCTTTATATATCCATACGGTCCTGTTCGAGAACGGTCGAGATAGTCTCTGCATGGAGGCTTCTAGAATTCAGTACGTTGGATCAGAGAGTCCAGAGACGTATTCAGGCGGACTTCGTCCGCTACAATATGAATTGACTGATAATCCAAAGATTTCCAGAGTTATTTGAGCCTTTAGACCAAAATATTCTCTGTTAGGGATGATCAGAAATATGGTATAGGATAGGTATTTGCACTCTTACTGTAAAATGATAGAATTTCAGAACTTAAAATTCCAAAATTAGAATATTCTTTGGTTGCTTTCGTGAATACTTTCTTACTCAACTCAACTCTTATTTCTTATAATTATCTTTATTGCACATTCAATTCTTTGTTACAGCTCATGCCACTCTACGTGGTCGAGTCCATGGGCCATATACCGGGGTTATCCGGTTTGTTCGTAGCCGGCATATTCAGCGCCTCCTTATCGACAGTTTCCGCAGCTGTCAACAGCCTGGCGGCTGTCACTGTTGAAGACTATTACAAGGTACGTTTCATCTGAAGCAAATCAACGCTCCCTTAAATCAAATCTTTTTTTAGCCTCTGTATAAACGTTATTATAAATACGCACTTTCAGAGAAGAGAGCGCTAGTTCACTCGAAACTTATCGCTTTCTTGTTCGGAGGGATATGTTTGTTGGTCGCCTTTTTGGCCCAAATCCTGGGGGGCGTGCTGCAAGCCTCCCTAACAGTGTTCGGGGCCATTGGAGGGCCCCTGCTTGGTATATTCACGCTGGGGATGTTCACAACGAGGGCAAATCAAAAGGTGAGTATTTATGAAACTGTTGAATCTTTCTTTTTGGTAAATCAGTTTATCTCCTATTCAGGATCTTACTGAACTGAATAGAAAGATTTCAAAGGTCGATTCTTTGTTCAAAATAAAGGGTAGTTTATTATGTAAATGTTGGGTCAAAAGTCAAACGTTAGGGAGATATCGCGGTCCAAAGATGGCGGAAAAATGAAATTCATAGAAAAACTCACGCAACGACTTGGATAGAACTAAATTCGGATAGCCTGTCTTGGTTAGAAACTTTTTTATATCTTGTATTTTTCTCGTATAATGTACCGTTTTGAAATAAAAAAATAAAATGTGAATCATTACGTGTCGGGAAAGGGCAAAATCATTTTTCAAAACGGTACATTTTACGACGTTAATTTTTTGTCATCTTTCTTTGATCTTGTATCGAACAAAGGCTTTTTAACGACTCGTGCTGAGAATTGGAGAATTTTCGATGAAAATCCTTTTTTTGGATCTATTCCTTGTCACCTTCTTCATATTTTCAGGGTATTCTTCTTGGTCTATGCTGTGGTGTGGGATTATCACTATGGATGGCCTTCGGTCAACCAAAACCACCACCACCCAAGCTACCAGTATCAGTTGAAGGTTGTGATAAGGATTATTTCACCAATTTAACAGTGACCTCGACTCCTGTGGAACCTGATGAAAGGTTTGCTACCTCAATCACTTCTTCTGAAAAATAACTAATTTTAATTTATTTCCAGTTCCTATTTTTGGCTTTATAAAGTTTCGTACTTATACCTCGGAGTATTTGGATTGTTGTGCACACTAGGGTTGGGTTATGTCAGCAGTATGTTTTTCAAGAGAGGTGAGGCAGAAGAGAGAGCAGTTAACAACCCAGACCTTTTCGTTCCACCACTTTCCAAGAAATTGGCTGCAAGAAGAAACAACAATGTGACTGAAATTTCCATTACTAATAATAGTAATTTTCGAAATAGTACTTACGATACTCACGTCCTTTGAGGATATATCAAAGTAGAGCACACATAGATGAATTTAGCATTAGGAAAATAATGCTTAGATCTGGGAAAATTTTTTTTTTTTTATTTTCCGACGTTTTTTGCGGATTTGTATTCAAATTAGTTATAATATAAAAAAATGTCTTCCAAAGAATTGGACCACTTAGTATTATAATATGAACGTATTTTTAGAAAGTGCCGATTTTATTAATATAAGTAATATAACTGAAGATTAGCAGAAGCAAGATCAAAATTATCCTAAATGTATAGTCCATTTATTAAAAGTGCCATGGCGTCATGAATCCTTCAGCAACTTTGTAGCCACCTAGCTATTTTATTACCAATGCCGAAAATGTCGAACTTTGGTATTTCTCAGAAGAACGGGTTGTGAAAATTGTTGAAGATTTAAACGAATTCAAAACGACTCAACATAAATTCTTAATTACGGATCAAATGAATACAAAGCACAATCAGCATGTACACATTTAGGGGGGCGTTGGCAACAACGCAAATTTTGGAAAAAGATTGTTTAGGTATTTCCTAGTTTTGATATTTTTTTGAGGTTGGTAGAACATTTGAAGGAGTTTGACGTCATTGCCTTATTATAAATAGACAATATCTATACCTATCGCCTTGTGGTTGTAGACAATAAATTGTTATATTCTCGAATAATATTGTTGATGTAAATCAAGATGAAACTTTTTCGAATATTTTATACTGCAATCAGCTCAGGAATTCCCGAATTCCTATTATTCAAATTATTTAAAATTTTATTCAATATTCCAACATTCCAATTTCACTTTCATCATTATATGTTACATCCTTGTCTATTGGTTACAAATTTCATATTGAAAATTTATATTGATCAATATTGTTGATATTTTATATTCATCGAAGAGATACTGATTGAAGAGAACAATAAAGATGTTTTAAAAGTTCGTTTTTCTTCTGAAGTTTTCCTTCCTTCAAACCTCTATGTCTATAGGAATGATTGAGCGGGGTGATCAATGCATGGGATTGAGGTCTGGCGACCGAGGGGGTAGGGCAAAATGCAGAATACCATGAACTTTCAGACTTTCATCGGAAATTCTCGCATTCATGGTAGCAAGAAACCAAGGGCGGATATAGCTCTTTTTCATGGGAAGGGTAGTAACGATCATGGGGGGGGGGGTAATAACGATTGAAAACCATTAAATCAGGTACACAATGTATAAATTTTTTTTTGTGCACCACCTTTTTCTTAGGTGTTCGATGCTCATGGGGGGGGGGGTAGTTAGACTACAGGGTGTCCCAGGTTCGAGTGCCTATTAGACATTTCTGGAGAACTGGACATATTTGAAATCTGAAAATTGAGATTATGATATTGTTCGAAATTCTCTACAGACTTAAAATATTTTCAGAGCCAGAGCACTACCGTTTATACAGGGAGTGAAAATAAATTTGCTCAAAATTTTTTTTTCAATCTTTTCGTTTCTGATATGATTGAGTATTCAATGCTGAATACATTTCTATTAAAACCATTGTATTCATTCGAATAGTTTTCAAAATATCGAAAAAAAAACCTGAAAAAAAGTCAAATATTCATAGTCAGTTTTATGTTCATTTTTCTTATTCTGAACATCCTGAGTGTAAACCGTTCTCACAACGTCAAAGTAGAAGAATGTGAAAAGGTCATGCATCAAATGTCATGTTTCAAATTTTGTGTCAAAAACTGTGATCGAAAATCGGCCATTACTTCTGTTTTTTAAATTAGAACCCTATTTTTTTATTATTGCGTTGGATTCTGCGAAGAAAAATAGTGATAGCACTCTAGGATGTTGTTCCTTCTAAATTCAGTAATTCCCCAGTTATTTGAGCTTTTCTGAATTCATGTTATACGTAGAATCAAATTCATCTGATCTTTCACTTGAGAATATTCTGTGACCATTGAAGATAAATGATCCCATTGATAATTCACAAATGACAGGTCTAATTATTAGTTGTTACTATGGTTTCATGAGAATATTCATCGAATCTGTTTAGATTCGATGAATTTGACTCTACGTACAACATGAATCGAGAAAAGCTCAAATAACTCGGGAATTACTGAATTTAGAAGCAACAACATTCTAGAGTGCCATCAATATTTTTCTTCGCAGAATCCAACGCAATCATAAAAAATATGGTTCTGATTTGAAAAACAGAAGTTGTGGCCAATTTTCGACCAGAGTTTTCGACACAAAATTTGAGACACCCTGTGATGATATTAATGAAATTCAAAAGATGCATGACCTTTCCACATTCTTCTACTTTGACGTCGTGAAAACGATTTACCCTCAGGATGTTCAGAATAAGAAAAAT
Source organism: Adalia decempunctata (assembly GCA_951802165.1). Classification (NCBI taxonomy): domain Eukaryota; kingdom Metazoa; phylum Arthropoda; class Insecta; order Coleoptera; family Coccinellidae; genus Adalia; species Adalia decempunctata. Next base: position 20,251,263 of record OX637696.1, on the reverse strand, counting down.
GAACATAATACTGACTATGAATATTTGACTTTTTTTCAGGTTTTTTTGGACAATTTGAAAACTATTCGAATGAATACAATGGTTTTAACAGAAATGTATTCAGCATTGAAAACTCAACCATATCAGAAACGAAAAGATTGAACAAAAAATTTTTTGAGCAAATTTATTTTCACTCCCTGTATAACCGGAAGTGCTCTAGCTCTGAAAATATGTTAGGTCTGTTGAGAATTTCGAACAATATCATGATCCCAATTTTCAGATTTCAAATATGTTCAGTTCTCCAGAAATGTCTAATAGGCACTCGAACTTGGGACACCCTGTATCTTTACTCCTTGAGATTTCTGCGCCCCCCTTCAATGTGTTCTGGGAGGGCGCGTTCCAAATGTTTGGGAACTCTGGACTATTCAGTAGGCATGAGGCCACACCTAGAAAAGCAGTTCCGGAGTTCCATTATCATGAAAATAAATTTGTTACGACTCTGTCAAAAAAAAAATTGTATTTCTGCCTGAAAGTCCAGTTCATTCTTCATAAAAAACGTCCATTGACATTTTTTCGTAATTGCCCTATGAGCTTCACAAATGTTATGGGTATAACATAATTTTAATCGAAAAAATTTCTGGAATGCTTGAATTGTGAAGTTTATTGTTATTATTATTATAGAAAAACTCATTTGGTTTGATTATCTTCAATTATTGTGTTTTGAGAAAAAGAAAGTTCTTGATTCACGTGGGGTTAACATTTTTCATTTAATAAGGATCCACATTTAAGGTCGCCGTTCAAAGCGAGTAGGAAAATGTATCAGATAGAGGCGCCACCGTGCATTTTATGGAATATCTCCATAGAACTTATATTATCACTATAAGTTCTATGAATATCCCTCTGATTGTGAATGAAATGTTCAATGGTGCTCTCTATCCGAAAATCGCCGAACTATAAATTTAGTGAATTTGTGGGTAAAGCAGGAACTTTTTCCCGCCATATATTTGAATTTGGCCATTCTCTACCTAATCCGTATTTCAAGTTGTTTTTCTGATAGAGATTATCTGTAGTTTCACTTTTAATTTGAACTATTTTCATGGGTTTTTCGTTTGAAATAAAACAGAAGCATGAGTTGGCTTATTTTCTTCTATTTTTGAAAGAAGAAAAAATGAACTTTCGAAATGAAATCGATTTCAATCATTTCATTAAGAACTCCAATCATTTCTGAGTTTACCCACAAAATGTCAGTTTTCAAAGTGAAACCATTCTCAAATGCAACTTGAAATAAAAACGCACTACATTGAACCCCCCCCCCCCTAACAGTTTTTCAATTTTGAACCTGAATCCTCAGAGTTTGTGTAAGAGGTGATCTTGGATCCTCTAGTTCTAGTAACTAGTAAGTGAGTCTCTTCCATATCAAAACCATCGCAACTATTCAATGGGAACTCGGATTCAACAAATAGGAAAACACCCTACTCATAATTGAACAATTAATATCCACATGAATCTGGATAAATCTGTCAATCTGTGGGAAAGTTTTGGCAGCTAAAGCGAGCAGAGTCGTCTTTAATTGATCCCAATCAAGTGAAGAAGAATCGTTGTGACGGTTACATGGGTGTATTAAGTCAGTTTAATCTAGTTTGATCCGAAAGAATCTAATTATGTTTATTGAATGGTCACGATGCTATTCCATTGAAGTACTCGATTTGTTGATGTTCCATTATTATAGGAATGATTGTTGTGACACTTTTTAATGAACTGACCTTAAACATTGAAGGAATGATCGAAGAACGAAAACAGCTCTTTTAGAGTACGGCTTTTCCGGTAGCATTAAGATAATTTCGTTTTCTCTGAAAATGAATTGGTATTGATGAAACCACATATTCCTGAGAAATCCATCAGCGTGTTGTACTCCACTAATTCTTCAATTGCCCATATTAATGTTTATGAGCAAAATAATTTTGTTTCGCTAATGATTTCGAATCTACGTATTCGATCTTGATGAAATTTTGCATTTAGATGGAAAATGACGTATTCAAACTACATGCAAAATTTTGTCCAGATTGAGTCACAAGAACCATATATAAATCTAGGAAGTTATCAAAAAAATTAAATATTTCTGTAAGAGATCCGACAGGGTTTGAATATGCGAAAAAACGACTGGAATGTTCTTGTAATTTACAGAAGGATCGCTTCTCATCTCATAGAATGTCAAAAAACTGTCAGAACGGGTCTGTATTTTTAGATAAGATATATTGGACCATTTTGTCTATTCAATACTAGTGACAATAAAAACAGTTGTCGTTTGAAAAAAAATGACCTTGAAATAACCTTGAAGTTTTAAGGAGATAACCAATTTTATGACCTATCACTATAGGTGTACTTATTTATCTATGCATGCCATCCAATAGTATGTTTTATTGTTCCTCCATAACCCATCAATTTTAGTAATAATTAATGAATATGTAATTACGAAAATAAGTACCTAAGCGGAGAAACCTATGCGAAAGATTTTGCTATGTTTTCATGTGGAATAGAATTCTTACAACGAAATCATCCATTTATATATCGTAAGATTCATTGACCCAATATTGACCAAAAAATTGCAACTGGCAAAAACCAATTTTACTTGTTTGAATCAGATATACCCTACCCGGTGGAACATATCATTGGAAGAGTAGATCCAATTCTGCTTCAGTCCAACAGTATCTTTGAAGTTGAAAACATAGTCATGAATTCAACAAAAATGAATTTTTATCGAATTTGTGATTCTACTCATAAACAAACAGGTAGATAAATTTTTATGGTCTTAGTACCTCCGTATTGTTGTTAAATCTGTTTTATTCCTTGCTATTTTCTGTAGAATAGCCAACTCCCCCTAATTTAGATTTTTTTGGTGTCCAAGTCTACAAAGGAGAAAATAATACAGGATTTATTTCTTCAACTATTCAAAATACAGTTTCATGCCAAAGCTTTTTGATTTCTGGTGCCCATATTTCGCGAAGAAGGCCTTTGTATTTAGGGTGTTTCAAAATTGCTCCCTGTTTTTCATTGCGTTCGAGAATTAGGCATAAAGTTCACTTTTTATTACTCATAATAACTGCTTTGAAATTGTGGAAGAATAGTATGTTGATACTATTGTTGTGGCTAGTGATTTTCAAAACAGTAACATTAACTAAATATCGATATTTATTATAATTATTTTGCTTTGTTTTTCATTTAGGCAATTACGAAAATTTTAGAAAATACGATAAGTTAGTGTTAAGTTTGAGTCTATTTTGTAAACACTGCAACTTATCGGTAAACTATTTGTTTGAACTCGGTTTATTATAATACAATTATTGTGTGAGCAAAAAACCATCAAAAAGAAAGTAATTTCACAGACCATTACCTGAAATGGCTTTGGGTCAAATACTCATTAAGATAAGAACCATTTCTTCTATTTTGCTCAGTTGAAAACGGTATCGCAAAGAGTTCCTATTACTCATACGCTTATTTTCGTAAAAAAATACAGAGTAATCATAATGGGTAATGATGGCCTTTTGTTAAGGGGAAGTATCACCTTTTGAATCGTCGTAAATCTCCATTTAAAAAGTGGTCTCTTTATTTCACGAGTAAGTACCCTAATTTACGACGTAGAGACTTGATTTTTTTTAAATTGAAGTTGAAGAACGTCCCGAGGGCAAATAGTTTTCTTTTTTTCGATTTAATTAGATTTTCAATTTAAAAAAACAGGTTGAACTTCAGCGTTTTGGAAACTACACTTAATGATTTTTTTTCGACGGTTATTCATCATTTTTTGGAAAAAATCGCAACTATTTGCCCTCGGCAATTCTTCTATAAACTACAGAAATTTTCATGATGATTAGTTCAAAAATATAGCTTGTACTCATGAAAAACGAAAAACATATTCAATAACCCAAATATTGCAGAGATCTAACGATTACCCTGTTTTTTTAATTGAAAAACTAATTAAATTGAAAAAAAGAAAACTATTTGCCCTCGGGACGTTCTTCAACTTCAATTTAAAAAAAAATCAAGTCTCCACGTCGTGAAATAAAGAGACCAATTTTTGAATGGAGATTTACCACGATTCAAAAAGTGATACTTCCCCTTAAGGGGAGATTCTACACGTCCGAGCTCGCGAGCTGCCTTCAAAAATCGGGCTTTTTATTTCCCGTATATCTCAGTTTTTCAAATTAAAGCTTAATCATTTCTCTAGAATGTGTATTACTCGCTTTTCCGCTTTTCTTCGTATATTAGGAAAAAACCTGGTGAGCTGTAATTTCATAAAAATCTGGACAAACGATTTTATTTCCATGATATCTCCGTCAATTTTCGGGATAAATGTGTGAAATTTTCAGTATACATGCGGAATAATATTTTGCAGAATGTGTATTAATCAATTTTTCTGTTTATTGTCCCCTGAATTCTTGAATGAATTATAAAGTAGGAACTTTATTGGTCAAATTTTCAAACCTTTTTCCTAATATACGGAGAAAAACGAAAAAGCGAGTAATACACGTTCTAGAGAAATGATTAAGCTTCAAATTTAAAAAAAAATTGTTGGTCTACGCCGCATACGAACTGAGATATCGAAATAAAAAGCCAAATTTTTGAAGGGAGCCCGGACGTGTAGCACTTCCCCTAAAGCTGTAACAAATAATTCATAAAATAACAATAATAATAAATACCATATTATGTTTGGGATACATTTCGAAAGCCATCAAAGATCTTTGGTGCATATTAACAGTTCATTTCAAAAAATAACAATACAGTTTTATTCAAAAGAAGCCAAACAACCTCAAATATATTTGGAGATCCCCGTCTAAGAAAAAGAGAGATGATACAAAATCGGTAATCAAATTTTCTTTTTCCATTTCTATTAACGAACTTGATACAGCAGAAAAAATAAATTAAATAATTTTTGAATCTTAATAAACAAAAAATTAAATCTTAAATATACATATTTTTCTCTGTTCTGCATATTTTTTGTTATCTGTTTTATATGTTTTGTTTGTTGTTGTGGTCGTTTGTTCCTTTATGAACATTTGAAGATTAATTATTAAGCTCTAATAAATAACATTGTTCGTGTGTCCTTTGTCACTAAAATATATTTCGTCAGCAAAAAACAAAGCTGTTTGAAAAACTGACATAGTGCTAAGTATATTTTAATAGCGTTTTCGATCTATGCATTGGTGCACACCAGAATTGAATGAAAAGTGTCCGATTTACTCTCAGGATACTTCAATTTTTAGTGTTCGATTCGAGCACTTAACAGTCGGAAATTTTTGAGAAAAATGTAAAAAAAATTGTCACTTTTTTTGTTTTCGACTACATTTTTTAATCCTATCAATTAATTAAAAAGAATTTACTCAATAAGTGGTTTTAGTGTGTAATATTTCGAAACATTCAATACACAATCCTACATTTTTGAAGGAAAATCAGGACTGCATAGTGAAGAAAGTTTTGGACAAATTTAGTTCAAACCCAAAAAAATGTTATAACTTCAATTTAAATATACATAATTAAAATCTCTAAACATTGTTTTCATTTGCCTTTTCATTTTACACTGAAATTTTACATTCTGAACGACCATCGATCATGACCATTTTCGAAAATGTCGATTATCTCGAATATATAGGGACTTTTACTATACATAAAAGGATGGTTACTATATTTCAAAAATTAGAAGAATTTTTCGATTCATTGTTTAGATATATGAAATCATTCACAGCCAATGAGATTTGGCTTGAAAATAGAGATCTGAGTGGGGGAAGTCTACCCTTAAAATATAGCGAATGAAGGAGTATGCAGCCATATTTCAGTCACAAACACCTCCCCACCATTGTCTTAATTACGAACCTTCAAGTATCTTTAATATCTCTATTAAACTCGCTCCGAACCTGAGCATTGTCACTATTGACTCTTAATTCTTCGTTTGTGATTATTCTTTTTGGTGATAAACAATCAGGACTATTTCCAAAATTAAAAAGATCACTTTTGTGGATGTTACCCAGTTGTGTCTTCGGTAGAAACGCAGAAAGTGGTGAGTAGTTTTTATTTTTTTGAAACAATGATTTTTTTTCATAATCTATGGATGGAATTAAAAAAAAATATGAATTTCCAGAATATTTTAAAATAGGCAGAAGCATAAACACAATTTTAAAAAACTTTGTTGGTCGAGGAATGATTAGAAAATTTTTTGGGACTTCAAAAAAACTTGAATGGTCACTAAGCTCTTAAATTGGTCCACCGAAATTAGGGGCATATTTTAGAAGTACAAAAACGCGAAGTTGCGGTGTCAAGATGATTAGAAACATGAAACGGGAAAAACTAATTGATTTACCTCGTTCTTGAACTTGAGGGTCGAAGTTTTATTTAAAATACAATTGTATAGGTATAAGTAATGTTTTTTATTAAAAATCTTTTTTTCTGGTGATATCATAAACTTTACTTAAATATAAATGATTGTTTGATGTGACACAGTCAGATCCATATTTGTTTCTCTTGTTTAATCAATAACTCAAAAACAGAATGCAATATAGCAAATTTTCGTTTCTGCCAGCTGAATAGACTAAATTTCAAAGACCGAAAATTGACTTCAATTCTTTATCTCCTATAGCTTCCGGAAGTATCCAAACAATTTTACCCACCCTGTACCTCTTTGGTACAGCAAAATTGGTGGCATGGGTACACTATTTTAGCGTTTGGTTCGCTCAACGATAACAATCATTCCTAAATATAGAAGATAAGCCTTATTATTCTTTTTCTTTCTGATGTCATAATGCAACTCAACAATCCTAACTTGAGACGACCCAAAACTTGTTTACTATAGGCCTACAGGCGAAATCTTAATCATCAATTTATTCTAATGGCAGCACCCTACTTTGAAAGAAATTTGGAAATCATTTGGCTTAACCGCTTTTTATCAATAGTAGAATAACGGACTTCCCATGGGCAGTTGCAGTTTGACTGAATACTATATTTGAGATATTCGAAGAATGTACAAAAATCCAGTTATGCGTACACTTACTCGCTTATTTTCTGTATAAAACTATAAGTGGTTACATCCCATCCAAAACTAAATTTTTCGCAGGTATTGGTATAATTTTCTACAGAGTTGGATATAAAGATGTTTGGAAGTGAATTGAAAAATGGAGCATTGTTTGGGCTGTTGCTTATTTTCTACGCTTGTTGTCCTGGAATTGCAGCAAGAGAAATAGAAGGTAAGAATAATGAAATCAAAATTGTCTTTCTCAATGAAATGTGCTCTACTGCTTCAAGATACTTTAAGTGATAATCAGCTGATAAATGCAATGTTTGGAATAGGTTTAATAGATAAAATCGGGAACATAATTAGACTAACACTAAACTATCCTGTGACTCATTGAATTAAACTATAGTAGAGCCTCTAGATCTACTCATTAAGGGGAAGTATCACCTTTTGAATAGTGGTAAATCTCCATTCAAAAAGTGGTCTCTTTATTTCGCGAGTAACTACCCTAATTTACGACGTAGAGACTTGATTTTAATTGAAGTTGAAAAACGTCCCGGGGGCAAATAGTTTTCTTTTTTTCGATTTAATTAGTTTTTCAATTAAAAAAACCAGGGTAATCGTTAGATTTCTGCAATATTTGGGTTATTGAATATGTTTTTCGTTTTTCATGAGTACCAGCTATATGTTTGAACTAATCATCATGAAAATTTTTGTAGTTTATAGAAGATTAAATTGCTGAGGGCAAATAGTTGCGATTTTTTCGAAAAAATTATGAATAACCGTCGAAAAAAAATCATTAAGTGTAGTTTCCAAAACGCTGATGTTCAACCTGTTTTTTTTTAAATGAAAAACTAATTAAATCGAAAAAACGGAAACTTCTTGCCCTCAGGACGTTCTTCAACTTCAATTTAAAAAAAAATGAATAATGAAATAAAGACACCACTTTTTGAATGGAGATTTACCACGATTCAAAAGGTGCAGATACTTCCCCTTAATAAGTTATCCTTATCGGTAGATCTCTGCGGATTGGGTGATTTTGAAGGCGAAATGTCGAAGTTTGATCAATTTTCCTGAAGAAATGGGAAGATTATGGAAAATATGAATACCAAGCTATTTTGTATTGACCTTTCCTCTTTCGATCCGTACATTCACATTACGACCAGGATATCTGTGAAAAGAGGTTTAACGAGTTTGAAATTGTCCTTTTTGCGAATTTTTTCGCGATTTCCGCGAATTAAAAAAAAAAACTACATCGATATCTAATCGAAATTTCACCCACGTATAAATCGATTATTCTTCTTCTGGTTAGAATGAGAGAGCCCGGTTTAAGTAGAAGTTGCGCAAAAAAAGCAATGTAATCCAGCAAAGAGATTTTATTTTCTTTCTGATAAATTCGCAATTTATTGAAAATTCCTGTAATTGTAGCGCTTAGTCAAGACGAATGAGAACAAATTGATAATCATATATCCTGTCTGTATTTTAGGTTCACAGTGTGATTATTCATGTTCAAAATACCCAACAAGAAATGTTTGCCAATATTATCCAATTATGATCGAATGGGCTTCACCTTGAGTATAAAAGCCCATACAAAAGCCTCAATTGTTGTAAAAAACCCACATTTATTTCTTAAGCGCTTCCTGCTCATTTGCCCGCTATAAATTAAGATTCGGCATTCTTAATTCGTCACAGATCGATCAAAAAGGATATTCTTCGCCAATTTTCTTAAACAACCGTTAAGATTCGTAATACTTGAATTATTCAAGGTTGCAATAATGGTAGTTTTCTCATTTTGTGAATGGGTATTTTGTTGTTGATTCGCGTTGATAAATCTCATGCTTATTGTGATGTTTTTTGGTTTATTGTTATCGGTGCTCATCTCTAATCGATATTATTATACAGGGTCATTATATCTCCACATCACCCAAAATAATACGAAAAATAACTCAAGATAATTTCATGAAATTCAAAATATAGAATATTTTCATTTTTGTCACTCGCGCTCATAACCAATGCTTTCAATTTTTCATATTGGATTCCGCATCGAATATTTATCTGATAGAGGAAGAGGAAGAGCCAGTGACCAATTTTCATATGTCATTTCATAACTCACCAAAATTTACTTGTTTAATATTCAATATCTGCTCGAAAATAAAAACCACTTCTGCCAGCCCATAATGGCCGGAGTAGACTACCATAAGCGCTCAAAGAGGCCAGAAAATTAGGTTCAACTATGTCATAGTATCACACACAAAACTTTCAGGAATTGTTATTGATAATATATTGAATCTATAAAAAATAATGACAGAACTTTTTCGTCCCTCCTAAGTGTTGGCAGAACTCTTTGAAAATTCATTAAGAACAGCTGTCCTTAGGTATGTCATTTCAGTACGCTTGAAATTTACAGGAAATAAAGAAAATGTGTCTAGAAAGCGAATTATAATCACGACAGAAATTTTTTACATCACGAACCATCTGCCAGAACGAGAAATGTTGCCGCGCAAATGCGAGCGAAATGAGCTTATTCATATTTACAAGTCAGACCTAGAGCGCATATTGGGCAGGTATTATTGTCAATTAAAGGAATAAACTAAAGGAATTAAAGGTTTTTATTTTTAACATTACAACAATTTATTTAGTAATTAACTATTCAAAAAAATATGCTCTTCCTACGCATCCTCAAAATTTGTTTCCTCAAGAATTTTTCGAATGGATTGAGGAGGTCTTGAGTGTGACTTACGAAACATTCAAAGAAGTGTTAGATCTCAGTCACATTAAGGGGCAAAAAATAAACAATCAGGGCATTTAAAACCCCAAAAGTTGGGTAGACTAAGAGTAGTAAAAGAGAGTATAAGACTTTCACAGTGAACTTTAGTATTACGAGTACATAGCGAATACCCTTATCATCGGATCAGGTAAATGAAACTTAAAACAAATTCTATAATTTCATAAAAGAATTTCAGCTTCCTATCAACTTTTGATGAGTCTCGTAAATGCCCAATATGCGCTCTAGGTCTGACTTGCAAATATGAATAAGCTCATTTTGCTCGCATTTGCGCGGCAACATTTCTCGTTCTGGCAGATGGTTCGTGATGTAAAAAGTTTCTGTCATGATTATAATTCGCTTTCTAGACCCACTTTTTTTATTTCCTGTAAATTTCAAGCGTACTGAAATGACATACCTAAGTACAGCTGTTCTTAATGAATTTTCAAAGAGTTCTGCCAACACTTAGGAGGGACGAAAAAGTTCTGTCATTATTTTTTATAGATTCAATATATTATCAATAATAATTCCTGAAAGTTTTGTGTGTGATACTATGACATAGTTGAACCTAATTTTCTGGCCTCTTTGAGCGCTTATGGTAGTCTACTCCGGCCATTATGGGCTGGCAGAAGTGTTTTTTATTTTCGAGCAGATATTGTATATTAAACAAGTAAATTTTGGTGAGTTATGAAATGACATATGAAAATTGGTCACTGGCTCTTGGTCTATGACTTTGATCATTAGTTAGTTAAGTTTAGTTTGGTAAATCCTACAAATTTTTCAGACGGAGAGAAGGACCAAGAAAACACTTTCTCATGGGCGGACTACTTGGTGCTAGGTTTGATGCTGTTCATATCTTGTGGCATCGGTGTATTTTATGGATTTGTTAACAAGCAATCAGAAAGCAGTGATGATTTCCTGTTAGGAGGCAGTAAAATGGGGACTATCCCTATGTCGATGTCCCTAGCAGCAAGGTAAGATTTCCCATGCTCAATAATCCATGAAAGTTACACTATTTTACGCCCGATTCTCAATGTTACTAAAAACAACTTTCCGTCCTTGATTTCAGCTTTGTAACAGCAATAGAACTTCTGGGCAACCCTAGCGAAATGTACAACTTCGGTCTTCAATTCTGGATGATCTGCATCGCCTTTTTGGTAGTAGTTCCCTTGACTTCCACCTTATATCTACCAGTGTTCATGGAGCTTAGACTCACCAGTAGTTACGAATACTTTTCTCTGAGATTCAGCCCCACCACGAGGTACATAGCAAGTGGTCTGTACATCTTTCAGATGGTGCTGTATACCAGTGTTGCTGTTTTTGCACCAGCCTTAGCACTCAGCAAAGGTAAGGGGTTCTTGGACTGTGGCGGCAATGTATAGTGATTTGTGTTGTTTTCAGTTACTGGACTCAACGTCTACTTAGCAGTCACAGGGGTGTATGTGGTGTGCATTTTCTACGCTTCGCAGGTGAGAACTTCTTCTAGTACTAGGAAAGTTTATTTAAACGATACTACATTGTTTCCACAAATTATTCGAGGTTTTGCTGTTAGCTATGATCAAATACACTGCGCAAAAAAATTAACGCACATTCTGAAAATCTCAGTTTTAATGAAAGTTAACTCTACATTGACTTTATAACTTATTTTTTATGTTTTCTCTGGAAGGTTATGAACGAAACAACATTAAATGGAAGAAAAATTCAGGATTTCACCGAATCTTATGTGAAAGAAGAGAAATGAACAATTTTCAAAATACTTAAATGCTGATAAGTGATTTAATACTTGGTATTTCCACCCCTTGCGTTAATTACAGCTCGGCAACGACGGTTCATACTCAAAATGAGTGATCTTAAAATGTTTAATCCTTCCCAGATTTCTCCGAGTTGGATTCCTAAGTCATTAAGAGTAGTTGGATGATTTTCTGAACTTCTCAACCTTCTATTGAGGTTGTCCCAAACCTGCTCAATCGTATTGAGATCTGGACTTCTTGCTGGCCATTCCATTCGAGAGACTTCAACCTCTTCAAGGTACTCCTGTACGATGAGCGCTCGATGGGGTCTGGCATTATCGTTCATAAAAATGAAATTTTCACCAATGTATGGGGCAAATGGCACTACATGCTCTTCAAGAATGATCCTTATAGATTTATCAGCATTCATAGCTCCATTATCAACGACCACTAGGTCTGTGCGAGCAGTCAAAGATATTCCACCCCATACCATAATCGATCCTCCCCCGAAACCAGTAGTATTCAGGAAATTGCACTGAGCATATTTTTCATGTGGACGTTTGTATACAAGGGAACGTCGATCACAATGGTAGAGGCAGAATCTAGACTCATCTGTGAAGAGAACTCTTTCCCAATCGGCCTCTTCCCAATGGATATGCTCTATCGCAAAATCCAAACGCGCCCTTTGATGGGCTGGGGTAACAGCTGGGCCTCTTGCCGATACACGAGGCGTTAAATCATATTCTCTGAGGCGATTTATTATTGTCTGAGTGCTAATTTGCACTTCATGAGTTTGCTCAAGCTGATTTTGAAGGAGGCGAGCGGTTGCAAACCGTTGTCTCAACGAAGAAACTCTCAAGTAACGTTCTTGAATGGCAGTTATTACCCGTGGTCTACCCTGTCCTGGTCTTCGGACATTCATACCTGTCTCCCTGAATCGCTGCAACATTCTGGACACACTTGTATGGAAAACTCCAAACCTTTCTGCAATTCTTGTGTATGTCCACCCTTCTTCTCGCAAAACTCCCGCTTGGGCACATTCCTCTTGGGTCAAATTGCGTGTTTCGCGTTGCATAGCGATCGAGTGTAGAAAATCAAACCAAAGAAAAACTATTGATCACTAGAATTGATCGAGAACAACTGATTTTAGAATGGAGCCAATTCATTCAAAATCTGATAATATCATCTTTTTTTATTCCTGCTGGGAGAAAACATCTGTATTGAAGAAAAACGTTGAACGTGGATAACATATGCATGCATAAATCTGATAAAAATAATTATCATTGAGAACACCTTCAGTTGTAGAATAAATTTGAGATTTCCATAATGTGCGTTAATTTTTTTGCGCAGTGTATATTTCGCCTTAGATCTGATTCTGGGGAATGAAGAGGTATCTATACTTCTGGGATGCTTCTGTCTCCAAAAATAGAATTCTGTGGACCATAGTTATCACGATTTATCTGAATATAATCTTGTATACTTTTAGGGTGGCATGAAGGCAGTGATAATTGCAGATACATTCCAAACATTCGTTCTGATAGGATCTTTAATATCAATTGTATGGATAGGACAAGCTTATTTAGGACCAGATGCCAAGGTATGGCTTGACAGCTACCAAACAGAAAGGCTAGAGATATTCAAGTGAGTCATTCAATTTTCATCTCAATCAAATACTCAATTTCTTGTATTTCTCTTCTAGTATGACACCAGACATGACAGTTCGTCATAGTTTCTGGTCCGTTGTGGTTGGGGGCACTTTCTACTGGATGACAATGTTCTGCTCCAACCAGGCGTCCATACAGAAATACATGTCCGTACAATCCATATCCCAGGTCAAGAAGTGAGTTTTTCTTTTCAGTTTGAAAAACGGCATGAAAAAGCATATGTTTTAGGGCTTTATGGGTTTCAGCCTTGGGTTTGATCCTCGTCTACAGCCTTAATTTCTACACTGGCATGATTATGGTGACTCGTTTTAAGGATTGCGATCCTCTGAGGTCTTCACAGATTGGAAATCCTGATGAGCTGTTGCCTTTTTACGTAATGAAGGAAATGGGACATCTCAAGGGGATTATGGGATTTTTCGTGGCGGGAATTTTTGCCGCCAGCTTAGGGTAAGTAATTCTGACAATTGATCACACAAAAGCGCCTTGACATTTACATCGTTCCATTTCTGAGCTAAACATTTTCCCATTTTCAGGACAGTAGCATCGGCACTGAACAGTTTGTCAGCTGTAACAATGGAAGACTTCATAGAGGGCGCTCTCAAATTCAAAGTGCCGAAGGCAAAGGGCGCCTTTTGGGCTAAATGCATCTCCATTGGTTATGGCGCCATTAGTTTTGCTCTGGTTGGTTTCAGACTGCTTAGTCCTCCAAGTGAATAATTTTTGAATTTGTAGGTTTTTGTTGTGTCCAGACTGGGCAGCGTGATGCAGGTGGCCATCAGTTTCAACGGTATGGTTGGTGGAGTTACCCTTGGACTGTTCACATTGGGGATGTTCTTTCCTTCTGCAAATTCTAAGGTTTGCCAGTCTTCATGCTTATCCTTATATGTATATTTTACTGATGACTATGGATTTTCAGGGTGCCATATTTGGGAGCTTAGTAGCAGTAGCGGTGATAACACTTATGTGCATAGGGCAGCAAATATACATAGCCAGTGGTAGTTTAGAAGAGGTCACGAAAGCAACATGCACATCAGGCTGCTCGAATGCTACAACGGAAGTTACAGCATCGATCATAGGAGAAGCGGGTATTGCTTCTATAAGGTAATAGCAAAACCTATTGGAGCTGATGATATGAAGAAAGAACTCTCATTAACTTCGTTTTCGAGATGCATCCTGTTTTAATTTTTTTACCACTAGCACCTGCAACTGTCAGAACTTATGATGGAACCCTGAATTTTTCGAAATATGCCAGTTTCAAAAGTTTTCCGAGTTGTTTGTGACCGATATCTTTTTTCCAGTGATCCCATCTTCGTACTATACAGGGTGTCATACATCTGGTATTCTATGATCGGATTCCTGATAACCGTCATCATGGGACTCCTGGCATCATTCGCCACTGGACCAGAAAATTCCTGCAACATCGACGAGAGGTTGCTGAGTCCTGTGGTGAAAAACCATTTTCTTGCCATGGCAAAACTGGATTCAAGGTCGAAACTAACGGGAACTGTAAATATAAGCCTAGATTTAAACGATGAAGTAGATACTCATAATGGTAAAATTGTAATTTCAGACAAGGCCCTACAGAGAAAACATGCGGAACAGCAGGATGTACAATTTTGTACTTAAATATTGCGGTGATAATTATTTATTTATTGATAGACAGTCTTACACTCAAATTTAATGTAAATAATACTCGAAATAATCGTTAGGATAGACGGTAACTTAATTTATTTGATTTCTTCAATGAATATTTCTATTTTTATACAATTTCGAATATTAGTTATTTGGAATTTTTTTCCAAAGAACTATATGCAGATTTTTTTTATGGGATTCAGTATTACTAGATTTCACAGGTTTTTTTAATAGCTTCGCTGATTCAAAAAATTTTTTGAAAATTAATACTTTGTTATACTTTTTATTTCAAATTACCGAGGTATAAATCAAAAATATATGAGGCTACTAGTCTCATCTTTCAGCCTTTTTGGTTTGTTTCACATCATCCACTTTGAAAAGCAAAAAAGTTTACTCTGCTGTCGCTGGTTTTCTCTGCTATGCCAACCTTCTGCCGGAGAAGAAACAGGATATCACTTGTAACAACAAGGGTTTAAAGATTTTTTTGAAATGAAGAGAGCCCTTTCACTTAATTAAATCAGTAACTTTGTATTACCATTGTTTTATGGTAGGTAATACTGAAGATTCAAGATCTACGAAGTTAAGATGAATAAGAAGAAACTTTTCAAATATGAAGAAATGTTGACGACATTGAAAATTATTCGACGAAAACTCATAGTCTAAGATGTTAGAAATAAGGAAAAATATTGTGATACAACTGGAAATAATTTTTTATGTATTGATGAGACATATTAAATAATTTTGACATAAAATTTGTCTTATTTCAATATTCAAGAATTCCACCAAAAATTTGATGTGATGTTAAAGTTGAGGACGTTGTAATATCAAATAACCTTTTTATCTACGCCACTGGAAATGTTTGGAACATGCAAGGAACATTAGATTAGAAGTTCACTCTCAACAAGTATACAACAGGGACAACAGGGTGTTTCATTGGTAAATGAACATATGGTTACCTGAACTAGAGCTACCTTTGGCGTTTATTTTGAATAGCATCTTCATTTTGAAACATTTGCAGAACAAAACAAGTTGTACTTCGAGTAACATCGACACCCTGTGTTGAAGAAAAAAGTGCAAAAACATGGAATGTTCCGTTTTCGAGACACAGGGTGTTAAAGTTTGGAATTTTTTCCAGATTTTTTCTCATGGTATCTGAATTTCACAAGTTAGTAATTTGAAATTCGGCATGGACAATACAATTTAGAGTTTACACCATGTGACATGAGAATTTCGATTGCAAATCTACAGGGTGATTTTTCGAGAAAACGAATTTTGAACGATTCTCTTGAAATCCTAAAAAAACAAAATTGTCGTAAAAATCCAGTTAGTCGTCTGTGGGACTGGAGAGCCTGCTTTCATAATTTTGTTTCGAATAATGGGACTTTTTTCTTAAAATTAAACAAGGAATCTCCCCTCCAATTTGGGAATACACTGTACAGGGTGGGCACATGAACTAAAACTTTTTAACCCGAGGAGATAGAGAAAAATGAATGGCACCTTATAGTCCTCTTTCTTCGAGAAACTGTTAATGCCATCAACTGCATTCCTCTATCTTCTTTCGTTTCCGAGTTATAGGCCGAAATTGCAATTTGGGCAATTTCAACTTTGGTCATTATCTCCGTTTCTGTTTATGCTAGGATGTTGAAATAAAAACATTATACAGGCACTTTTCTGATAGCAATCCAGTGGCGTACTCTGATTTTTTCTAAGAGGTTTATTTGCTGAGTTATAACAAAAAGTTTTAGTTCATGTAGCACCAATTTTGCCCACCTTGTACAGTGCGCGTCAAAATTATGGAACAAATTCATTTTCTCAGAATAAAAATATTTGGCAACAAAATCCTGCAATAGGTCAATTTTGTTTCACTTTTACCAAACTTGTATGCATTTTTGAAGGATTTTTGTTGCACACAGTGCGCCATCCCCATCAACCCACTAAATTTTTTGAATAGGGAAAGTGGGTCATGTCCATGTGGTACTTTTTTGGCAAGGCCTTTATATCTTCTTCACAGGCGTGCAGAAATTTTCAGGAAAATTTTTTTTTTTTGAAAAATCATTTATTTCAAAGAGGTTTTCAGTATGTACACTTTGTCATGGCTCATTCACTTTGAGACGATGGTACCCGATGAAAGGACCCCGCACTTTTTATGGGTAAAGTGGCGACCGATCAAATTTTCTGAAAGTTTGGTATGTTGTTGTACCCGACTCAGTGACCAAAAATGTCAATGGGCCCAACCCAATCCTATGGCTAGTTTTCTAAATACGGGGTGTTAAAGTTGAAAATTGCCCAGATTTTCGGATTTATTTCTTAATTATTGAGAGTTAGATTGGATTTCTGTTGCATACACACGTTTACTAGGTGTTCTGGTAATTAAATTAGTGGATACGTATGATTAAAAATATTTATGTTCACAGGGTGATTCACGAATATATGACGGTAGTTTTTTGCCAAAATTCACTTTTTCTACTGTGACGTCAGAAAGGCGTATTTTTGAAATGTTTTTTTCGATTTAGTTTTATGACGACAAAATATTGCATAGTGCATATTTTTTATACAGGGTGTTTCACAGGGAGAACCACTAGACATAATTATTTTTTTTAGGATTAATTCGAAACCCTGTATTTTTGAATTGATTTTTGGGAAAAGTAATACCACAAACATATGTGTGTCTCTAATCTCCAAAATATTCATGGTGGTTTATTCATAGTAAAGTATTCTATTTTGGGAAAAGTACAAAAAACATGAACACACCCTGTATTCGAAAATTTCCTCGGTCAAATGCAACTATTTTCTCACTATATATTGATTCCTACAACATCTCCAGAGGTATGAATTCTAAATCCGATACTATGACCAGTTTTCGAGATACAGGGAGTTAAAGTGGAGAATAAATGATTTCTTCAGTTTTTTTTTCAATTTGAAAGGCCGAATTGATTTTATGTTGCGCCCATGAGTTTAATATGAGTACAGATAAGATGCGCATGGAAAGGTTCAGCTAAAATATATACTGTTACAGGGTGATTCACGAATAAATCACAATAGCTTCTGCAAACAATTCAAAGCAAAAGTATTTTTGACTGAAAATTTTGGACGACTAGGTATTAACTTCATGGAATAATTTCTCTGTGACGAAACTGTAGAATTATCGAGTGTTTTCAAAAGCTATTGTAATTTATTCGTGATTTACCCTGTAAAGGCCTCTTGCAACGACAGAGAATTCTCGCGAGAATTTTCTGTCAAATTCACTGACCGAAAATTCTCTGCCGTTGCATACTACTTTCGGTAGAATTCTCTTTGGAATTTCATTGTTCCATCGTGGGCAACGGCAAAGAATTTTCGGTCAGTGAATTTGACAGAAAATTCTCGCGAGAATTCTCTGTCGTTGCAAGAGGCCTTAACAGTAAATATTTTAGCTGAACCTTTCCATGCGCATCTGATATGTACTCATACTGAACTCATGGGCGCAACATAAAATCAATTCGGCTTTTCAATTTGAAAAAAAAAAACTGATGAAATCATTTATTCTCCACTTTAACTCCCTGTATCTCGAAAACTGGTCATAGTATCGGATTCAGAATTCATACCTCTGGAGATGTTGTAGGAATCAATATATAGTGAGAAAACAGTTGCATTTGACCGAGGAAATTTTCGAATGTTCATGTTTTTTGTACTTTTCTCAGAACAGAATACCTTTGTATGAATAAACCACCATGAATATTTTGGAGATTAGAGACACACATATGTTTGTGGTATTACTTTTCCCAAAAATCAATTCAAAAATTCAGGGTTTCGAATTAATCCTAAAAAAAATAATTATGTCTAGTGGTTCTCCATGTGAAACACCCTGTATAAAAATTATGCACTGTGCAATATTTTGTCGTCATAATACTAAATCCAAAGGAACATTTCAAAAATATGCCTTCCTGACGTCACAGTAGAAAAAGTGGATTTTGGCAAAAAACTACCACGTCATATATTCGTGAATCACCCTGTGAATATAAATATTTTTAATCATACGTATCCACTAATTTCATTACCAGAACACCTAGCAAACGTGTGTATGCAACAGAAATCCAATCTAACTCTCAATAATTAAGAAATAAATCCGAAAATCTGGGCAATTTTCAACTTTAACACCCCGTATTTAGAAAACTAGCCATAGGATTGGGTTGGGACCATTGATATTTTTGGGCTTCAGTTATGATCTTAAGTAGGTATGTTATTAGTACCTACGTTTCTACTGAATTTGAAACTTTTCGATGAAATGTTTGAATTCAAAGAAAGAGCCATGACAAAGTGCACATACTGAAAACCTCTTTGAACTAATTAACTAAAACAAAATTTTTCTTGAAAATTTCTGTATCTTCTTTAAAGAAGATACAAAGACCTTGCCAAAAAAGTACCACATGACCCACTTTTCCTATTCAAAAAATTTAGAGTGTTGATGGGGATGGCACAAGGTGCAACAAAAATCCTTCAAAAATGAATAGGAATTTGGTAAAAGTGAAACAAAAGTTGACCTGCTTCAGGATTTTGTTGCCAAATATTTTTCTTCTGAGAAAATGAATTTGTTCCAAAATTTTGACGCGCACTCTGATGTATATCTAAAAACTGACTAAGCAGAAAATAATTTGCCTTCAATATTAGCTTGGTTACAAATCGTGCTTTTGCTTTCACACTCGGCTACAATATCGAAGAAACTAGTACAGTTGTCGCTGTTATCTCATCGAAATAAGAGGAAATGTGAAAGCGACCACGCCATGAACAACGCTCAAAGCGCCAGGCGCTTTCAAAAAATCAATTCTCGTATTTACCGCTTCATCATTCGCTACAGCGTGGGTGTGTTGTGATATAGCGCGTTGAGATGTCGAATACCTCAAGAAAAACCAACCCAATCGGCAGATAAAACACGAAAAAGTCCGATATTATGTGATTTTCCGAATATGAAATACAGAAAACCAACAAAATCAAGTCTGTTCCTGAGATGGTCGTATTCGGTGCCGCTGTTGTCATATCTGGCGTTTTTCCTTCTCATCTGGACCTTATCGTTGCCTCTGAGTCCTTTCACCAGGAGAGAGCCGATAGTTCTGAACACACAATGGAACAAACCAGAAGATTCGTTCGAGATTCGGATGAAGAACAGCAATTTCAACTCGGACAAGGTTTTATCTGAGAATGTGCCCACTGAAGAGTCGAAGAATGAGTATTTGGTCGATACCAACAACAAGGATAATGTCAACAAGAATAAGAATGAGATACTGGAAAATGTCTTCACCAGGTAAACATCTTGTTCAATAAACTATGATAAATTCAAGCAATAACAATATTTGAATATCGAGATTAATAAAGGTAGTGGAACATTTTTGGTGCAGAGGTTTTAACCAATTTTGTGTGCTTTGATCGCAAATAATGCCACAGTAATACGTAAATTGTAGAAATTTTTTTTTCGGATTATGGACATTTCTTCTGATTATAACCCATTATGATCAGAGACGCCAATATGGGCATAAGGGGGTCGCTATAACTTTTGAACTCCAAACTTCCAAAACTATGTGACTACATTTTCTCCAACTTCTGTCTTGTCTATAATTTTGATTTGAAACTCTGTTTTAGAGGTAGGTATCGCAACTTTTATTCTGCCAAAATTCAGTTCTTTCTAAAATGGAACCTGATTTCTCAAAGAAATATCAAACTTCATTGTTAAGATGGTATAAAGTCCAGATAAAAAATAATAACAATCAATATTTTGTTTGACAACATTTATTTATTATGTGTGTTACATGCACGCATTAATAAAATCAAATTAGGAGTAAATATTGAAAAACACTCAATTTTGGCGCCCACCAGTCGCACCGCTACTGGTTTTGACAGAAGCAGGTTCCAAAAGATCGAGTTGATATCCACCAGAAACAAAATTTCCATGATAAAATCACAAGCTATCAGCAAAGGAATTATATACTTACCCAACTAAACTGCGCAAAAAAATTAACGCACATTCTGAAAATCTCAATTTTAATGAAAGTTAACTCTACATTGACTTTATAACTTATTTTTTATGTTCTCTCGGGAAGGTTTTGAACGAAACAAGACACATTAAATGGAAGAAAAATTCAGGATTTCACCGAATCTTATGTGAAGGAAGAGAAATGAACAATTTTCAAAATACTGAAATGCTGATGAGTGATTTAATACTTGGTATTTCCACCCCTTGCGTTAATTACAGCTCGGCAACGACGGTTCATACTCAAAATGAGTGATCTTAAAATGTTCTGATCTAATCATTCCCAGATTTCTCCGAGTTGGATTCCTAAGTCATTAAGAGTAGCTGGATGATTTTCTGAACTTCTCAGCCTTCTGTTGAGGTTGTCCCAAACCTGCTCAATCGGATTGAGATCTGGACTTCTTGCTGGCCATTTGATTCGAAAGACTTCAACCTCTTCAAGGTACTCCTGAACGATGCGCGCACGATGGGGTCTGGCATTATCGTCCATAAAAATGAAATTTTCACCAATGTATGGGGCAAATGGGACTACATGCTCTTCGAGAATGTTCCTTATATACTTACCAGCATTCATAGCTCCATTATCAACGACCACTAGGTCTGTGCGAGCAGTCAAAGATATTCCACCCCATACCATAATCGATCCTCCCCCGCAACCAGTAGTATTCAGGAAATTGCACTGAGCATATCTTTCATGTGGACGTCTGTATACAAGGGAACGTCGATCACAATGGTAGAGGCAGAATCTAGACTCATCTGTGAAGAGAACTCTATCCCAATCGGCCTCTTCCCAATGGATATGCTCTCTCGCAAAATCCAAACGCGCCCTTCGATGGGCTGGGGTAAGAGCAGGGCCTCTTGCCGCGACACGAGGCCTTAAATCATATTCTCTGAGTCTGAGGCGATTTCTTATTGTCTGAGTGCTAATTTGCACCTCATGAGTTTGCTCAAGCTGATTTTGAAGGAGGCGAGCGGTTGCAAACCGTTGTCTCAACGAAGAAACTCTCAAGTTACGTTCTTGAATGGCAGTTGTTACCCGTGGTCTACCCTGTCCTGGTCTTCGGACATTCATACCTGTCTCCCTGAATCGCTGCAACATTCTGGACACACTTGTATGGGAAACTCCAAACCTTTCTGCAATTCTTGTGTATGTCCACCCTTCTTCTCGCAAAACTACCGCTTGGGCACATTCCTCTTGGGTCAAATTGCGTGTTTCGCGTTGCATAGCGATCGAGTGTAGAAAATCAAACGAAAGAAAAACTATTGATCACTAGAATTGATCGAGAACAACTGATTTTAGAATGGAGCCAATACATTCAAAATCTGATAATATCATCTTTTTTTATTCCTGCTGGCAGAAAACATCTGTATTGAAGAAAAACGTTGAAAGTGGAAGTTGGAATGCATAATTCTGATAAAAATAATTATCATTGAGAACACCTTCAGTTGTAGAATAAATTTGAGATTTCCATAATGTGCGTTAATTTTTTTGCGCAGTGTATTTTCGCTGGCTAGATATTTTGATAATGATTTCTAATGTTTTTTGCATAACGTTGAAGTCATAAATAAGGTACTCATATTTGAGAAATTCATTTTGCTTCCTCTATTTTGGGAAAACAACTAAATTTTCACATCTATAGGTCTTAATGAATCTACTGGAATTCTGAATTATAGAAGGATTTCATGATCCTTATGTCCACTCCACAACAAAATGATTTAATTCCCTTCTTCATTTCATATCGTACTAATTTCAGAGCAGATAAGAATAAGGACAGAAAGTTAGATTCCAACGAGCTGTCGTTGTGGATAAGGAAGAAAATAATGGAACATATTTCTTTGGCCGTCAGCAACAATTTCAATTTGTTTTCTCAGATTGACATCGATCCAAAAAACGGTGTGGTGACATGGAGAGAATACCACACGTATTTTCTCAAGAAAAGAGGCTTCAGCAGTAAATACGTCAAAACACACGACGAGAAAAGACACAAAGGACTTCTGAGATCTGTGAAAGGTATATACAGGTGTTGCTAAATATGAGTTACATACAGGAAGTCAATCATCGACATATTATGTTGATGTTGAACCCAGCTCAATTTGTTGTGTTAAAAAGGAATTTTCCGAATTGGATTGGGTTCAACCTGGAGCTTGGTTTAAATCTCCAATCACCTTTCTGATTTACAGAGCAAATACTAAGAGACAAAGCTTACTGGATGGAAGCAGCCAGGTCGAATCCAGACGCTTTAACAGTAGACGAATTTCTGGCGTTCACCCATCCAGAATCTAGCGCAGCCAATCAGCTAGCTCTTGTCGACGAGCTATATGATAAATTTGATAGAAATGGAGATGACTTTTTGACCGAAGAGGAATTCGCCGTGTTGCAAGCAGAAGGTAATTATCATATTATTAATTGGTAAAAGTCCTCCTTCCACAAATTCAATTGATGTCTGAACCTACCTACGAAAATTTGGTATTGAAATATACTGCTCCACAAGGGTTAGGGATATCGTATTCAATTGTTTTTAAAAGTATGTAATCTTCGAGAAAATCGCTGTAAAATCATTTAAAACTCAATAACAACTTGAATCGATCCAATAAAAATCAGTATGAGACATTTCGTCATAATCTGGTCGCCTTTTTTCTGAAGTTTGGTTTTTTGCATATGCTTCATGAATGTTCTTATTTTGAAATGAAGTCAGTTCATCAACGGCTTCGATTTGAAACGAGTTTCCTGAAAATGCCAAGACGTAAATTAACAAACGCTGAGGTTAATAGGGCTATCGGAATGCTACAGGGTGGCCTAACTCAGGTTGTTGTAGCGGAAAGGCTCCAAGTCAGCAAAAGTGTGATATCTCGACTTTGGAATAGGTTCAGGGAAACAGGTTCCGTCTTGGAAAGACCAAGGCTTGGTGGGCGACGAAAAAAAAACACCTGCTCAGGATCGTTTCATCACCGTTTCGGCGAGAAGAAACCCTACATCTACGTGTAGAATGCTACGGAATACTCTTCAAAATGCAGATGGGGTCCAAGTTTCCATCGAAACCATCAGTCGACGTTCGAGAGAGGTGAATCTAGTTTCTAGACGTCCATTAAGAGGAGTTCCATTAACACGTGACCATAAGCGTCAAAGACTGGAATGGGCAAGGCAACATATCAATTGGAACGATCAATGGCGTAGTGTCCTTTTCACTGATGAATCCAGATATGGACGATTTTCAGATTCTCGAAGAATAAGTGTATGGACAATCCCACGCATACCCCGTAATCGTCGCTATGTCCGAGAAGTCCATCCATTCCGAGGGGGTAGTGTTATGGTATGGGCCGGGATATGTTTCAACGGGCGCACAGATCTACACATTTGAGAATGCGCGCGAGGAGCTTGGTATTCCACATTTACCAATACCTCCGCACTCACCAGATTTGAATTGCATAGAACATGCATGGGATATGCTCCAAAGAAGATTAGATAATCATCAACCTACCCCAGAATCCTTAAATGATCTGAGAGAGCTTCTGCCCCGTTTATGGAACCAAATTCCTCAAGAAATGTTCAACAACCTCGTCTGTAGTATGCAAAGAAGATGTCAAGCCGTTGTTGATGCCCGTGGAGGCCATAGATTGTATTGATAGTCTTAAAATACTTGAATTCTCTTGGAATAAAATTTCGTTATTCTACTCGATGTTTCTTAACCACCCTGTATACGCTGCAGACCTACAGGCTAAAATTAAAAACTATATTTTTTGCAATTTAAGTCAATATCCCTAACTCATGTGGAGCAGTTCATTTCTCGATAGGTTTATTATTATTATTTGAACCGGGTCTCTAAAAATAGAGGGCTCACTTCACAGGGCTTTGAAGATTCATTGGGAAATGAAAATCCACCAACTATAACCTCATATTCGTTTTAATCAGTACAATCATCTTTTCAAGGTAATGACGAAACAATGGTGATCCGGCAAGACGAACATGAAAGAAGGGCCGAATTCAGGAAATCAATAGACTTGAACGGTGACGGAAAAGCAGACAGAAGAGAACTGCTTCATTATGTAGCCCCACAGAGTCCGAGACACAGCGAGCACGAAGCTGAAGCGTTACTGGCTCTTGCTGACGTGGACAAGGACCACATGCTGTCTCTCAATGAGATGCTAGCACATCCGGACCTCTTTCTAAAATCCAAAATGGTTGACACAGCCAGGAGCTTCCATGATGAATTTTGAATGAAATAATTCGGATTATTAGATGAAATGCACATCAATCTCTGCAGTTGAGGCATCAAAGTGGTTGCGGAGTTGCAGTGGATAACGAGACAATTTATTACACATATTTACAGTGTCAATTGATAAAGACTGTCATAGATACTTCTTGTTTATATAACATGTTATCATATTAGTTATGGACAGTAAGAATAAAATGAAAATATGTTATATTTTGTAGCAAAAAAGTTTCGATTTTGATTTATAGTTTCATTTTTAAGGTAAATGTGATCTCTTACGATTTTTTTCAAAACAAAGCATAATCGGCAAGGATTTGGTAAGGCTCCTGAAGATTTGATATGGCAATATCAACTTTGATACCGAGCCTGACAAAAATAGCTCACATTTTCATATTTTCACTGGGGAAATTTTCTTTTTTTTCTTATGCAAAGAATAACTCAAAATAGGTATAAATTGCGATTACCTTATCCTGTTATGTCAACTAACACAAATTATACCGCACACACGAGAAGATTGATAGTATCGGGTGATATAACTCTAAATTGAAACAAATCACATTTAAATTGAGGTTCAAGCTAATTTTTTTTTATTTGGAAGATTATTTTATGACATTTGTGTTTTAAAAATAATTTCCGGCATATGTCCACCACGACTAGCTCTGAGGAACTGCATTCGACCAGACCAATTACTTTTTCAAGTAATTCAGGCCTTATTCAGCAATAACACGAGTTATGTTGGCCTCAACAGCGTCTATTGTTTCTGGTTTACCAGCATATACTAATGACTTGACATAACATCATGAGGTGTAGCACCATCTTATTGGAACTAAAACACTTCTGTGTCGATACCATTCAAATTTTGAAACAAATAATCATTGATCATCGATCTGTTACAAGCACTATTCATTGTAACATTAGCTGCAGCATCGTTTTTAAGGAAATTTGGACCAATTATGCCTCCAACGTGTAAAGCACGCCATACATTTCATTTTTCAGGATGCAATGGAACCTGCAGTACTTCTTGAGGATTCTTTTCACTCCTTGTATGGCAATTTTACTTGTTTACGTAGCCGTTTAGCCAGAAATGAGCTTCATCACTAAACACAAATTTTCGATACAAATGAATCAACTTCAAGCTGTTCTAGGGCCCAATCAGCAAACAAACGACGCTTATTATGGTCAAGTGGCTTTAGTTCTTGAACCAATTGGATTTTGTATGGGTGTAGACCAAGATCTTGACTCAAAATTTTCCATGTGGTGGATACACAGAGTCCAACTAGATCTGGATCTTCATTAACACTATCACTCACAGCAGCGATATTATCTTCTGTACGTACAGTTCTTTGTCTTGTTGTTGCATCAAGTAGAGAAGAGAAAATGTTGTCCGAAATCTATCGATAGTTCGACGAATAAACAATTTGTAAACGTTGTTGAGGCGTGAGTCATTCCATGATAATTTGTCAATGCTTCCTGAACAGAAATAACAAAATAATTCTTTCTCTTAATTTCATTCAAATAGTTTTCTGTATATCAAAAAAAAGCTGATAAAAACAATTATAAAATTTATTTTAACGTCCATGAAGTCTGATCCAAAAACAATAATATTCAGATCATTAATTCCATAGTCCACACAGCAAAAACACAATCTATTCAATATAATTATTAAACATATAAGATTAGGTATTAAGATAAACGCCTTATAGAACGAACATTATAAAAATCAATAAATACATAATTTCAAAGAACAAACCTTGAATGCGGAATGAGAAGTGATAGGTCCTACTTTTTTTTTCGATCTGTATTGCATTTAGGACAGAACCATTTACCTTTAGGTTTCGTAGTGAGACCAACGCAGGCGAAATGAAACCACTCAATTGGACACTGAAAAAAAAAATAAAGAGTTTCTAATAAATACAATATTTTTTCACATACAAATTCCAGGTGATTAAATGAAACTATCAAACCATGTACGAATTTCATAAATAAATATGGATACTTACATCTGGATTATCACATCCTATCATCTCTCCATATGATACTTGATGGCACAAACAGTAAGTGGGTTCATTTGGATCAACAGGCATGTCCAATACATCACTTGGATGAGCTATTCCAGCCAAACCAGGTAAACCCGCAACTGCCTCCAAAACTACAAAAACACATTGATAAAACTCCTGTGAATTGATTAAATTAGCACATTCTAGTCTATTAACATAGGAACAGTGATAGAAATGGATGAAATGAGTGTGATGAATATTTCAGGTATTTCCACTGCCTGAACCGATGAAAACAATGAATGAAATGATATGATACGAACCCTCACCTGAGGTAGCTTTTGCTCCACTACCTGTGCTATTTGTACCATTGCTAGCATTTCCAGAGGCTTTCTGTTTCTTTTTCTTGCCACCTCGAACTGTTCCTGCAGAATCCTCCTCACTAGAATTACCAGACTTCTTCTTTTTGTCCACTTTATCCTTGATCTTTTTTCTACCTTCTGAAATGTAATCAAAGTTGAATTGGACATCTGTGAGTTCAAAATCACTTACTTTTGCCAACAGCTTGTTCCTCATTCCTCGAACTAATTGCCTTATCCTGAATTTCTGACTCAAATCTGGCCAAGTCACTGTCCAATCTTCTTATGTGTTTATCTACTAACTCATAGGTTTGTATTGCTAGTTGTACCTTGTCATCACCATATTCCTAATAAATAATGAGGAAATGTATTCAATTGTGGCTTTTTCTTTTACCAATTCTGGTTAATACTATGTAATGTAAGGACCACCCAACGTACCTTCGATTTGTTGAATAAACCCTGAATTTTATCCAATCGTTCTTTTTTCTCCTCTGCAGAATATGAATTCTTATTCTTCAAATACTCATCAGCTTGAGTATCTATACTTTTCAGGAGGGATTGTGCTCGAGAATCTAAATCCCTCATCAATGTAAAGTTTCTCTGCAGTTCTATTGGTAAATGTTCCAAACCTGCATGAAAGTAAATCAGTTGAAAGTATAATTAAGTGAAGAAAAAATCAACTCACTGTCCAGATAATGTTCCAAATAAAGGGCAGACGTCATGGTGGTTGTATTGTATTTTATTAATCAAATTTAATTATTGTAATCAAAGCCAGAATTGCAAAAATAACAATAAAACTTTTAGAATCATAATATATTTTTATTCTTTGTTTATAACACAGAACATGTTCATAGAGCTCACAGAGCCACAAATATTACTGGTTTGACATCTGCCTCGAAATGAAATTGAGCAACGTCGCATTTTTGAAGACTAAGCGTGAAAATATTGATTAATCAGTCGGACTGAATAAAACAATGATATAACACAACTCACGATTGAAATCTATAATGGAATGCGGTATGAACTTGCAAATGATTATATCGTCAAAGAGTCTTTGGTATCGTCATCTTTTAGATCACATTCCTCATCATCCTATTACTTTTGCATTGTTGCCTAGTTGATGCTTCACGCCTCACGGCTTGTTTTCACAGAGTTGTTTCACAGAGTTGTTCACGTTTTTTTATCACCGGTTCCTGTCAATCACAGACTAATTTCAATCACGCATGCTTACTGTATTCAAAAATATTTTTAAAATCCAAAAAAATGATACATTTCTGGTTGAAAAGGCATATTCAATTCATTCTGCAGTTTGAGTTTAAATATAATGCAGAAATTTTTTAATATTCATTAAGTGTAAAGTGAAAGGAATTCTTTACACGTCTTCATATTTGGTCAATTCATATAACGGGATTTTTCAATTCCGAAGACGAAGACCCAAGCATGATGACCTAAAACTCTTCTCACTTTTTAGAACAGAACATACATACAATAAATATAGTAAAATAGTTTGATATCATGAATGCACTGATTTCTGTAAAAATATTTCTTCTTTTCATTTTGAAATGTTACGCTGATGGTAATTAAATCTCATCTATTTTAATCAATTGGAATACTCACTAGTTGCCTTATTTTGTAGATATTTTCGAAGCTGATTTAGGAGAAGAATTCAAGATTGGATTGGCGGAAAAGGGATATAAATCCGTTAAATTGAAATGTGCGGCGAACCATATGATCCTTACAATCGAGACAGATGAAGATTTCAAAGGAGTTATATACACTAGGGGAAGTTTTTATGATAAAAATTATCCTTGCTTTTTGAATGCAGCTAGGAGTGAAAACAAAAGGAATTTTACAATGAAATTCAATCTGAGGGAATGTAACACTAAAAAGGTAAATTTTCCTAATGTCTAGTTCTTGATTAACAAGTTGAATTTGTAGAGAAAAGATAGATATACGAACACGTTAGTGTTACAACATGATCATGAACTTATAATGCCAGGAGATGCTGCATTTAACCTTGAATGCGACTTCAAGAAGCTCAGGGAAACAACCGACACTCTAATATTTGTGTAAGTACTTGATTCTTAATATAATTTTATTATCAGTGTAAAAATATAATTTATTTCAGAGAAAATTATGTCACATCAAGGATAGGTTTAACAAATGCTGATCCAGCAGGAAAACTTGCAGATAATTTACCAATGGTTGATACGGGAGAGAATACAGCCATTTTGACTCCAAGTTTTTACAAAAAAGTAAAGGATGAACTATAATCTTTGATATATGTATGAATTGTTGGTCTTCAAAATAAATTTCAGGAACCTGTTTTTTCTATTCCGAGTTCTATTTTCCATGGAATATTAATATCCATGTTCTTAACCCTTTGCTTTAATATTGTAAATATTTTCTATACTTACTGCAATAGTTGAAGATTTAAGTACTTCAAAAAAACTTGTCACTCTTTTCAAAATGAGAATCTTTATTCACTAGCTACGTCTTCAGTACATTGGTATTTTGGGTGAATCGAGATAAAATTATTTTACACTTCTCATTACACAAAATAGTTTTCAGGCCCATATAACTCTTATAATTTCCCACATTTAATGTTTTTTCATGTTAGTATTCACGTTAGTTAAATATGCAAGAAAACTACACTGGAGATGAAACTTTATTTGGCTGATAAAAATATGGAATTTGAATTACTTATTATACACTAGTAAGGTCTTGGAGGTCCAGGGGGTCCTCCTCTCATCATACCAGGTGGTGGGCCCCTCATACCCATTGGTGGTGGGGGTCCACCCCGAGCCATTCCCATAGGACCTGGAGGCATACCCATCATACCTGGCGGAGGAGCCATCATGCCTGGTGGGGGAGCACCCATTCTGGGTCCTTGTGACATTTGTGGAGGAGCTGATACTTGTCCCCTTCCACCTGGTGTCATAACTTGTTGAGAAGGTCCACCCACTCCTCTAACAGGGCCTTGCAGACCTACTGGGACACCTCCAATACCAGCTGGCATACCACGACCAGCTGCACGACTCATACCTAAAAACATTCGATTATGTTTCAGAAAATAAGAAAATATCTAACAAAAATACCTGGGCCAGGAGCAGCTCCAGGAATTGGTACTCTAGGTAATCCCTCTTCTGGTGGCGGAGGTCCCTCAACTGTCAAAGACACTATAGACTCCCCTCGCAATAATACAAAACCCAACGTTCTTTTTTCTTCTCGTTCCACTTTTGAGTTTTTCGATTTCATTCTACGAAATTCCTCAGTATCTCCTAATATCATATTCATGTGTTTATCAAATGCCTTGAAAGTTCCTATAAATGTCCGAGAGTCTTGCAGCGTTATCCTGACTCTGTAGTTTATGTGTTGTATCATTTTGTTGTTCTTCCCGATCGTCTAAAACACGTAATTTTTTTGTTTCAACATGGGCATTAATATAATGCATATAATTACTTACCATTTTGAAGCCTTGATTGATCAAATCCTTATTATTTCAAAAAAATCGATCCTAATCGTTCATAAAACGCTTTCCCGGATTTATGTACTAACCTATAAAATTGACAAACCTACGCCATTTTGGTTGATTCTTGTCATAGAATAATAGAAGTGGAAAGAAAACAATTTGTAATATATTCTTGGCTCATTCATATGAATGGAGTCGATTGAAATTAATTTCGACTAATTTTACGTTGTCCTTTCTTTTCAGTAGGGATTTGAGAATTCCATTTCAGAAAATGGATGGGGCTACATTCGTAGGAACTTCTTCTTTTTCTTTTCAATTAAAGAAAATGTGTTATATTTTTGTTGTTCATTTTGGAATAATTTTGAATCGATGTGTGATTTCTGTAATTATTGAAGATCACTTTGGAATCTGATTTCTATACATACTCATTTTATTTTTCTTAAACTCAACTATATTTTCAAATTTGGCGCGTTGAAACTCGGAAATGACAATTGACGCATTGAAACTTCTATGATCGACTTCCTGTTAGCAGTCATTTTACAACAACGAACGAGGCCAGAATTCTTTCGGGTGTAAAGTTGTGGCAAGATGACGGGGTTCACTAACAAGGTAGAATTTAATTTTAAATTGCACGTCTCAGATATTCATTTTCGAAGATTCCTAAAACTTAAACCACCGATTATGTTCCACATGAACACTTCATCTTGTTTCTTCATATATCTAGTCCATATTTTCGTTAACCTATTTCATGCCACACGTGTTCCAAAAGTAACGCCGAACTTCATGTGTGTTTTAGTCGCTCATCATAGACGGGAAGGGCCACCTTCTTGGTAGATTAGCTGCTCAAGTAGCCAAAGTACTTTTGGACGGAGAAAAAATTGTTGTAGTAAGATGTGAACAATTAAACATTTCCGGAAATTTCGAAAGGTACGTGATCAAGCTAAACAATTGATAATTCTGGTTTTAATGTGTTCATTTTCTTTTCAGGAACAAATTGAAATATCTGTCTTTCCTCCGTAAAAGATGTAATGTAAACCCAGCTCGTGGTCCATTCCACTTCAGAGCACCTTCCAGGATCTTCTGGAAAACAGTCAGAGGTTTGTTTACCCCTATTGTTGAATGTCTAATTTGATTTTGAAGTACTTCTTTCAATGATTATTAACTATTACCTACATTATTTGAGATCAAATGATACGAAAAAATAAATGAGATTATTTATAATTTTACGTAAAAATTCTTTGAGTAGGTATATGGTACTAAGTCTGAACCTTTTCAGGAATGGTACCACACAAAACAGAACGTGGTAAACAAGCTCTCAGAAGGTTGAAGTGTTACGAAGGTATCCCCCCACCATATGATAGGAGGAAGCGTGTTGTAGTACCTGGAGCACTCAGAGTTATGTGTCTTAAACCAGGCAGAAAGGTTAGTATTGAATCTGAGTCCATTTTCTATCGGTTCAATCTTTTTCTATAAGAAAAAATATTACAATTTGCAACAAGTACAAATTTAGTTTTTAAGCACATCATGATTAGATAAAAATTTACCTACATTATTTGATAGATAATGATGAAACAACTTAATGATTCGTTTTTATGTCTAGATTCAATAATTCTGTATAGAAACAATTATTGATGTAATTTTTTTTGTTGCAGTTCTGTCATGTGGGACGATTGTCTAATGAAGTGGGATGGAAATACCAGAGTGTGGTCAGGACTCTTGAAAACAAACGTAAGGTTAAGGATGTTTTGAATATTCGTAAACGTGACAAGTTGAAGAAATTGACAAAACAGGCTGGTGAAAAGGTCGCCAAACAAGTTGCACCATTCACAGCTGTTATCAATCAATCTGGATACAACTGAGATATTTTTAAGAGAAAAATAAAGTTATAAAACCTATATTAGCTGTTTTTTTTAATATCTTCTCACATCAAAGAGTTTTGGCTCTGAAACTTATCAAAATTTTTAGAGCAATAAATAAAAATGTGATAAAATGATTCTTGCAACTATTCACCATTCACTTTTCTACCTAATTTGAACTATTTGAAGTGAAGTAAAAATAATACAAGTTGTATTAGAACAAAACCAATCATGTCGAAAATTAGATTATTTAACTTCTTACATTTAGTGTTTTTATGGCGCCAAAAGTAATGATATTTTTTGCAATGGTATAAAGAGTTGGCAGTTGTATCCAAGGACGATGGGCTCATTAATTTTTTAGTAAGTGGAGTTTTCAACAGAAAAGCATTAAATTGGGCCTGATCAAATCATGGTGAAATTCAATTCAGGCTGGCTGTAAATACGAAAATTTTGTAATTTTCAGGATATATTTGAGGTTCAAGTTCAAATGTCTCAGTTGATTTGGTAAATGGTCAAAATCAACCCTATATATGGTTAGTTTATGAAGTTTTATTCTGCAAATATTTCATGAATTTCATGCGCAATCTAGTTGAAATTATATAATTAACTGAAAAATAAAGATTTCTGAGTTTGACATAATTTCGTGCAGATTGATAACAAAAATTGAAATCTCAGAGATTGTTATTATCGGGTTGAGGGGTGCGGCGCTAGACTGAATTCGAAAAATCGCGCAAAAGATCCTAACTTGAGGTAATTGCGTTTATAAACTTGTATAAGTCTGAATTTTTTCATTAAGTAGTCTGAGAATAATATGAACATAAAAGATTGAAGATATTTCTTCTCAATATGTGTTCCTTCTGAATAAATTAAATAATTTCTTTTCTTATTATTCTTGAGTACGTTAGTACGTACCAGACCACGTGGTGATTTATTAGGTATGTTTTTTATGGCCTCAGTATTTACAATATTGTTACCTGTGATATCTGAAAATGCATCTCTCGGCGAAAAAAAGGAAGCTGCTCATTTTTGTCCAAATTTTTTTTGGAGCTGGTGGAATAGACTGCGCAAAAAAATTAACGCACATTATGGAAATCTCAAATTTATTCTACAACTGAAGGTGTTCTCAATGATAATTATTTTTATCAGAATTATGCATGCATATGTTATCCACTTTCAACGTTTTTCTTCAATACAGATGTTTTCTCCCAGCAGGAATAAAAAAAGATGATATTATCAGATTTTGAATGTATTGGCTCCATTCTAAAATCAGTTGTTCTCGATCAATTCTAGTGATCAATAGTTTTTCTTTCGTTTGATTTTCTACACTCGATCGCTATGCAACGCGAAACACGCAATTTGACTAAAGAGGAATGTGCCCAAGCGGTAGTTTTGCAGAAAGGTTTGGAGTTTTCCATACAAGTGTGTCCAGAATGTTGCAGCGATTCAGGGAGACAGGAATGAATGTCCGAAGACCAGGACAGGGTAGACCACGGGTAACAACTGCCATTCAAGAACGTTACTTGAGAGTTTCTTCGTTGAGACAACGGTTTGCAACCGCTCGCCTCTTTCAAAATCAGCTTGAGCAAACTCATGAGGTGCAAATTAGCACTCAGACAATAAGAAATCGGCTCAGAGAATATGATTTAAGGCCTCGTGTCGCGGCAAGAGGCCCAGCTCTTACCCCAGCCCATGGAAGGGCGCGTTTGGATTTTGCGATAGAGCATATCCATTGGGAAGAGGCCGATTGGGAAAGAGTTCTCTTCACAGATGAGTCTAGAATCTGCCTCTACCATTGTGATCGACGTTCCCTTGTATACAGACGTCCACATGAAAGATATGCTCAGTGCGATTTCCTGAATACTACTGGTTTCGGGGGAGGATCGATTATGGTATGGGGTGGAATATCTTTGACTGCTCGCACAGACCTAGTGGTCGTTGATAATGGAGCTATGAATGCTGATGAGTATATAAGGAACATTCTTGAAGAGCATGTAGTACAATTTGCCCCATACATTGGTGAAAATTTCATTTTTATGGACGATAATGCCAGACCCCATCGAGCGCGCATCGTTCAGGAGTACCTTGAAGAAGTTGAAGTCTCTCGACTGGAATGGCCATCAAGAAGTCCAGATCTCAATCCGATTGAGCAGGTTTGGGACAACTTCAATAGAAGGCTGAGAAGTTCAGAAAATCATCCAGCTACTCTTAATGACTTAGGAATCCAACTCGGTGAAATCTGGGAAGGATTAGATCAGAACATTTTAAGATCACTCATTTTCAGTATGAACCGTCGTTGCCGAGCTGTAATTAACGCAAGGGGTGGAAATACCAGGTATTAAATCACTTATCAGCATTTCAGTATTTTGAAAATTGTTCATTTCTCTTCTTTCACATAAGATTCGGTGAAATCCTGAATTTTTCTTCCATTCAATGTGTCTTGTTTCGTTCAAAACCTTCCCGAGAGAACATAAAAAATAAGTTATAAAGTCAATTGACCATATTCACCGTCGCCATATTGTTGTGCGACAATACCAACTACCCAGTGTTTCCAACGGAGAAATATTGAGTTTATCAAAAATACTATCAGATTTTTAGTATCGTATGTGGTATGAGAGGTTATATAAAATTGGTAGTAAACTTTGGTTAAGTATTTTGTGATAAAATCCAGGAAATATGCGTAGATATCAGTATAGGGGAGGCCATGGTTGTTGTGTCAGTAATTAATCGGCGATAAGACAACTTATTCGGCAAGAAATAGATCTAAAAATAAAAAACTGACATCAAAATATTTCCATTTAAACTTTCGCGGTCCTAAGAAATTAGTGACTTTCGTTATTCGATGTTAGAACCCTGGGTAGTTGGTATTGTCGCACAACAGTATGGCGACGGTGAATATGGTCAATTTAGAGTTAACTTTCATTAAAATTGAGATTTTCAGAATGTGCTTCAATTTTTTTGCGCAGTGTATAATTTATATCAATATTGAGCAGAGACTATAACTGGTGCGAACGCAAAACATGAAATACACTCAGTATTAGTAGAATTCTGGATGTTGACGCCTTTCGCATTTTCCGCCTTTTGTCGGCTTTTGTTATATTTTTTTCTTAATTTGTTCGTACGTTCATAGTGTGTTTTTCAAAGATGAGGACATCCTTCAAGCAAGGGAAGAACTTTTCAGGACAATGATTCCGATTTCCGAAAATTAAGTAACTCATTACTGAAAAATATCTTTTTATTCATTCATTTGTCCAAAATCGAAATTATTGAATTTACTATAAGATTCCAGACAAAACCTTATATGAATATTTGTACAGAGTAAAAGAATAGATCATCTGCAATTGAATAGTATGAAAACTCTACCACAAATCACAGCACTGTAAAAGTTAAATTGGTCCATACCCTCAAAAAACACATGCAGTGCAGACACTTGGTATTAGGCGTCGAAAGAGTTTTTAAATCTGTTGACTGAAGGTGACAGGATTACAGCTATCAACATCACCATCAGATATTGGAAATTACTGGAGAAACAATATTGAGTTGTCTTGAAAATTTCCTTAAATGCTTTGAGTTAAATTAATTGACTGTTGCTATTCAGTCTTCACAGAAGTAATTTTGAGATAAGTAGATGGACTATATTTGATCTAATTTAGAGTGTAGGTCCGCCATTCCTAAAAATCATTGAAATAATCAGATTTGTCCTCTGGGGGTATGCTCTTTCGACCCCTAACTATATTCATATAACGTAAATCCACGTTGCTTGATAATTTCGGTCGAATAGGAGAAACCATTGCGCGCTGCCTCAATTCTTCCCAGTTGAAATTGGAGCGAGAAAACCACGCATGGTTCTGTATCCTGTTACTGCCTCCTATTTGGTAACCTAACCTCTCTTCTGGGTTGTGGCACAACAAAGCGTTCAGAATTGAAATTGCTTCAACACTAAAGTAAGACGGAATTCTCACTTTGTGGAACCCTCTTTGTATGTTCCTATAAATGGTGGAGGCATCGTTATACTTATCCGCAAAAGGACTACTACCTTTCAACAATTCGAAAATTAGGACGCCGTAAGCCCACAAGTCAACAGCTCTGTCGTACTCCAACGAAGCTAGAATTTCGGGGGCTACGTATTCAGGGGTACCGACAAATGTCGATGTTCTTTCATGAGGGTTTAGTTTTTTCACGAAACTGAAATCAGCTAATTTTATGTAACCCTTACTGTCCACCAGTAAATTCTCAGGTTTTATGTCTCTATAAACGATTCCTCTTTCGTGTAGGTAAGTTAAGGCTTCTAGAAGACATGCAACGATGAATCTAGCGCTCACTTCGTCGAATCTTCCTCTTCTTTGGTTCGTCATCCATTGGTGGACTTCGCCTCCTTGGCACATCTCCAGCCAGAAGTACAGGTACCTTTTGTCTTTGTGAGTTTTGTACAATTTGACTATGAAAGGAGATTCGCATGCCATTTGGATAGTCCTTTCGTTTATTATGTGGCGATGCAGCTTCTCTCTTACCATGTGGATCCTCTTCAAGCGTTTCAACGCAAATGTAACTTCAGGGTCCTTTTTGCTTTGGATGAATTCAACAACGCCGAAGCCACCTTCTCCAATGGATTGTATTATTTTGAAGTCTGAGGGTTTTAAGTTTTGGTATCGTTCTGAGTATGCTTGGACTTCGAACGTTTTTTCTGGCAAAGCTGGGATGGAAACTTTCGTTATGTCTCTAATGTTTCCGAAGTGGTTTACAAAATGTTGTATTGAAAGCGTTAAGCATTCTACACCTGTATCTTTAGATATGACGGTTGCTTGTCTGGGGCCTTGAGTTAATATAGCCCTTTCCCCGAAACATTTGCCTTTAGATAAATACCCTTTGAGTCCTTCATCCTCTTTCATTATAGCTGCGGTACCGGCCGTTATGATGTAGAATTTGTCTGCAGGGTCTCCCTCTCGGAATATAACTTTGCCGGCTGCGAAATATTCTTTCTGTAGGAACTCCGCAACTTTTTGGAGCACTTTTTCGTTTACTTCGTTCAGAACAGGACATTGTTTCAGAAAGTTGAGTCTCTCATTTTGCTCCTCGATGTTGTAAATGCTGACTATGGTCTGGTAGATCTCCCGGTCGAGCACCCATACTTTGCTGTGTGTTAGGGCTTTAACGGTAGCTTGTCTTTTGGCGTTGTATAGGATTGCAAGTTCCCCGAAGACTTTACCTACGCTCAGAGTGGTCACAACCCCTTTTTCTTCAGTAGAAACTTGGAATTTTCCGGTTGCTATTATGTATAAATGCTTTCCTTGTCTGCCTTCCCTGATTATTTTTTCCTTTTGCTTCACTTCTCGGACGTACATAGCGTCGATGACTTTTTGTAGCCTTTTTCCCACGATGACTTTGCTGAGGAAGTCGTCATTTTCTATGGCGTATTTGATTTGGTCCTTATCCCTAACAAAAAAAGACTATTTTTACTAAGAAATTATTATTTTACATTATAATTCGGCCCCCCCTTGGACCTCGAAATTGACAATAATCCCTTTATGAGCTGTCCTATAACGTTAATAAAAATTTTTTATCTATTGATGGCCCCCCTCTGAAAGAATTCATGCCCCCCCTGAAAACCTGTCTGGATCCCCCAGTGCTCCACTATCAAATTGTTTGTTTTTTAATCGTATTCTCAATTATAACATTATTACGGAAAGATGATCATCTTCTGGTCCTTTAGCGTTGAAGATTGAAATTATCAGGACCTGTTATTATATCGAAGCCATATTGTACGATTTTCCTCTGATTTCAAGGAAAGAATTCTACATGGTTTTCACAAAAAGATGCTCGATTACTTCCTCATTCCAAATGTAAACCGATATTATTCTACTCCTAAAAACAAATATAATTGTGTGAAATTGACCAAGTCCTAAATATTCGAGGAATTACACGTTTTTAAGGTAGGTAGTACCTAAATCTAATCATAACAAAATCATTGTATTCATGTAAAATACGAATTTTTTTCCAATTAAGGTGATTGAGGACTAAAAATAAATAGAGAACTTGATTTGAAGGAGGTGCTCGAAGCTAGGAC
This sequence comes from Adalia decempunctata, assembly GCA_951802165.1. NCBI lineage: Eukaryota > Metazoa > Arthropoda > Insecta > Coleoptera > Coccinellidae > Adalia > Adalia decempunctata. The sequence continues at coordinate 20,212,543 of OX637696.1, read as the reverse complement.
CGTGCATGTCAAGGCATTTGTCCATGCTTCTCAGAAATGCTAGTTCTAATCATCTAATCACAACTCGGTTGAATTCGCCATGAAAAAGAATGCACTCAAGTAATCTTCATTCGTGCAATCAGGCATTTTTGTTGAAACTTTCTGCATGTTTTTATTAATACCATGTAAAATTTTTTCAACAAAATCAGAACGAAAAACGTACAAAAGGGCTTCAGTAACAGCTCCTGAAAATTATATCCTTTCATCGGACCAGTTGCTATGATTCAGATCATCCAGAATAGAAAATAAAGTGCTCCACATGAGTTAGGGATATTGACTTGAATTGCGAAAAAATATAGTTTAAAATAAGATTTTTGTGATGAAAATTCATATTAATATGATTTCAAGTTGCAAATTATTTTAGCCTGTAGGTCTGCATGAGGTAAAATAATGAAATTTTATTCCCAGAGAATTCAAGCATTTTAAGACTATCAATACAGGGTATGGCCTCCACGGACATCTTCTTTGCATACTACACACGAAGTTGTTGAATATTTCTTGAGGAATTTGGTTCCATAAACGGGACAGGAGCTCTCTCAGATCATTTAAGGATTCTGGGGTAGGTTGATGATTATCTAATCTACTTTGGAGCATATCCCATGCATGTTCTATACAATTCAAATCTGTTGAGTGCGGAGGTATTGGTTAATGTGGAATACCAAGCTCCTCGCGCGCATTCTCAACTATGGCTGCACGGTGCGTTCTAGCGTTATCGTCTAGAAATTGAAAAGTTTCATCAATAGCAGCGTGAAAATTTGGCGCAACATTGTCAATGACATGCTCCCTATAGTGTAAGGCGGTCATATTCCCAGGACAAATGTGTAGATCTGTGCGCCCGTTGAAACATATCCCGGCCCTTACCATATAACACTATACCCCCTCGGAATGGATGGACTTCTTGGACATAGCGACGATTACGGGGTATGCGTGGGATTGTCCATACCCTTATTCTTCGAAAATCTGAAAATCGTCCTTATCTGGATTCATCAGTGAAAAGGACACTACGCCAATTGATATGTTGCCTTGCCCATTCCAGTCTTTGACGCTTATGGTCACGTGTTAATGGAACTCTTCTTAATGGACGTCTAGAACCTAGATTCACCTCTCTCAAACGTCGTCTGATGGTTTCGATGCATCTGCATTTTGAAAAGTATTCCGAAGCATTCTACACGTAGATGTAGGGTTTCTTCTCGCCGAAACGGTGATGAAACGATCCTGAGCAGGTGTTGTTTTTCATCGCCCACCAAGCCTTGGTCTTTCCAACACCGAACCTGTCTCCCTGAACCTATTCCAAAGTCGAGATATCACACTTTGGCTGACTTGGAGCCTTTCCGCTACAACAACCTGAGTTAGGCCACCCTGTAGCATTCCGATAGCCCTATTAGCCTCAACGTTTGTTAATTTACGTCTTGGCATTTTCAGAAAACTCGTTTCAAATCGAAGCCGTTGATAAACTGACTTCATTTCAAAATAAGAAAATTCATGAAGCATATGCAAAGAACCAAACTTAAGAAAAAAAGCGACCAGATTGACGAAATGTCTCATACTGATTTTTATTGGATCGATTCAAGTTGTTATTGAGTTTAAAATGATTTCACAGCGATTTTCTCGAAGATTACATACTTTTAAAAACGATTGAATACGATATTCCTTATCCCTAACTCTTGTGGAGCGGTATCTATATATATAAAAGAAAGATGTTGGTTACACCATTTATAACTAGAGATCGGATCGACTGTTTGTTATGAAACTTCATTTATGGAATCGTCTTCGGTCTGGTTATTATAAAATACAATAAAACTTCGAAAAAATTGATGAAAGTTTTACTTATGTAAAAAATGCTTTTCCTTCTTTTGAATAAGGCCACTGGGTGTCGCTACCGTTGATGCGTAGTCGTACAGTGAATAGACAAGTCACTGTACGTAGTTGTAGGTTGATATTACCGCTGTTAGATGGCGATATGTGATTCGCATAGAACTCATGGTAACATGGAAGTCTATTGCCAGATCAAAAAGCGGGTAAACTTATCTCAAGTTGGTGGAACAGTGAATTTTTACCGAAAGATCTGATTTTGACGATCAGTTTCAAACGTGAGTTGGCCATCTTCATCTTTTTTCTTTATTTTCGAAATGCTTTCGAATTTCTGTTTGGGTAATAGATATATTTGCGGAAATATCTGAATCCAAAATTGCCCATAATTAGTAATTGACATATTATATTCGTGTTTCTGTTTTCACAGAGACAGTATTGTAAGCGTCAATAATTTTGAAACGTTTGCTCATCGGGCTTTCACTTATGATATACAATAATATGGGTTGCCTAATCTGATCTGGTCGAATGACCATCAATAAATTTGAATATGAGTTCAACATAATTCACAGTGTTGATAATTTTGCCGTGTCGATCATACTATCGACATTTTAACATCTCGATTTGTCTTCTAACCAGCTTGATATCGTCAACTAAATTGAACAAATTGAAGAGAGATTGACAGCTCATATCCATGGAATAATGAGAATCGCGCTGCTCTTCCAACTGAGAAGTTTACCCATTATTTTGAGCTCAGCAGCATAGCTAAGATTCACAGTCACATGAGGTACTGCAAAAAGAGAACTGTACAACAATTAAAAACAAAAAGTTATATGTTCAAGTTCAACAATTAGTTACCGCTTTTATAAAGAGAATTCTTTCCATGTGAATTACAAAATTATTAAAATTTTGTATATTTTGAACTTTAATTTTGCCTAATTTTTTTCCAGCTTGAAAAAAAGCAATGGTAAGTTTATACAACTTTTTAGTATAATTCAGGCGGTACAAAGTTCGCCGGGCCAGCTAGTATTTGATAAATAAGAAATGAATGCCTTACTTATCTACCTTAGAAAAGTGTTCTTTCTTGTATAGCGTGTTGCTATAAATTATCATCTTAGATAGCATAAAATATGGTTGTTTACAGTTGAAATGAAGAAGTTTTTAATGAAAACTCGAATACAAACTATGCATGTTTTTAAGAATACCCTAATTTTTTCAACAAAATCAGAACGAAAAACGTACAACATGGCTTCAATGACAGTTCCTGCAAATTATATCCTTTTAACGGACCAGAAGCTATGATTATTTTTCAGATTCAAATCATCCAGAAAGTAATATTTGCCACATTGAAATTCGATGAGAAATCCAAAAATATGTTAATATATTGAGGACTCCATTTGAAAAACTAAGTTGATAGCTACTTCCTGTATATAGTACCTACGTACTTACTTATCGCTCTTGACAAACACAGGGATGGACTTGTTGGAATCTTTGACCGGCTCCCATAGCACAGCAAACCGTCTGTCTCCTCTATTGGCGTTCTGCTTCACATCTTCCTCGTCATGGAATTCATCTAACTGCCTATATTTTTCGCAAAATGTGGTCTCCTCATCGTCTTTCAAATTGTACGAACTTCGTGACAACCAATTGAGCATTTTAAAGAACCTCACTTCCGATTAGTACCTGCATTCTGGCCTTAATTTGACGGGAAATCGATTTTTCAATCTTATCTCGTGTATTGTGAGATCATTCTTTATCGACGATAATAATGGATTTAAATTATGTTCGGTTTTTAAGATCTGATGTAGGAGAAACGCTCATTTGTTATGTTCTAGATATGGGTGATGGATTTTATGCGAAACCTTGGGTATAATTGAATATGCATAGGAGTATGCAGGCTTGTTGTAGTTGACTCATGAATTTTTCTGTTATCTGCGAATACCTCGAATAAAAATGCAGTCGTCGCGCTGGGTAGGTACATCCCTATCTATTTATTCATTTTATGTAGGTATACCTGCTATTCAAAATGTTCAGAAAACACAACTGTGATATAGTTCGTTGATTGTCAAAATCGGGTCAATAGATTCGAAGATAGAAATTAATGAGTTAATTTATAGACCATTGTATCAAGTGATAATTTCTTAGAAGGTTAAGAGCATTTTTTCGATAACTTAACTCGAAGCCTCAAAGGGTTTTCAAATAAGAAGTGTTATCTTGACATTCAAAGAAAATTCAAAAATTGCCACTTTTTTAGATAAATCATCCTACGTTTTTTCATCATAAAGAGCCAAATGACCACCACGACTACTGGACCATATCCTTTTCATGAAATTTTCGATAACTAAATTGCAAAGTGGCTGCCCTCATCCTCGATAGCCTCACGAATTCCTTCTTTGAGGTCTTGAATCGATGCTGGGCTCTTGGTGTAGAGTAGACCTTCTCTTTCACATGGCCCAAAAGAGAGAAGTCGCAAGGTGTTAAATTACAAAATCTGGGTGGCCAATTGTGATCACCTCTTCGAGAGAGGAGGTCTGGAAACTTTTCTCGTGAAAGATCAATGATTTCGTTGCTTGTGTGGCACGTAGTGCCGTCTTGTTGAAAGTAAATCATTAATCATCTCTCGATAGTGCAATCCATTCACCTTAAGGGGAGGTGCTACACCTTCGAGCTCTCTTCAAAAATTGGGCTTTTTATCACATGATATCTCATTTCGTATGCGGCGTCGACCTTCAATTTTTTCTTTAAATTAAAGCTTAATCATTTCTCTAAAATGTGTATTACTCGCTTTTCCGTTTTTCTTCGATATACCAGGAAAAAAACCTGGTCGAAAATATGACGAATAAAGTTCCTACTTTATAATTTATTTAAAAATTCAGGGGCAATAAACAGAAAAACTGATTGATACACATTCTGCAAAATACACTGCGCAGAAAAATTAACGCACATTATGGAAATGTCAAATTTATTCTACAACTGAAGGTGTTCTCAATGATAATTATTTTTATCAGAATTATGCATGCATATGTTATCCACTTTCAACGTTTTTCTTCAATACAGATGTTTTCTCCCAGCAGGAATAAAAAAAGATGATATTATCAGATTTTGAATGTATTGGCTCCATTCTAAAATCAGTTGTTCTCGATCAATTCTAGTGATCAATAGTTTTTCTTTCGTTTGATTTTCTACACTCGATCGCTATGCAACGCGAAACACGCAATTTGACCCAAGAGGAATGTGCCCAAGCGGTAGTTTTGCGAGAAGAAGGGTGGACATACACAAGAATTGCAGAAAGGTTTGGAGTTTCCCATACAAGATACAAGTGTGTCCAGAATGTTGCAGCGATTCAGGGAGACAGGTTTGAAAGTCCGAAGACCAGGACAGTGTAGACCACGGGTAACAACTGCCATTCAAGAACGTTACTTGAGAGTTTCTTCGTTGAGACAACGGTTTGCAACCGCTCGCCTCCTCCAAAATCAGCTTGAGCAAACTCATGAGGTGCAAATTCGCACTCAGACAATAAGAAATCGCCTCAGAGAATATGATTTAAGGATTTCAAGGCCTCGTGTCGCGACAAGAGGCCCAGGTCTTACCTCAGCTCATCGAAGGGCGCGTTTGGATTTTGCGAGAGACCATATCCATTGGAAAGAGGCCGATTGGGAAAGAGTTCTCTTCACAGATGAGTCTAGATTCTAACTCTACCATTGTGATCGACGTTCCTTTGTATACAGACGTCCACATGAAAGATATGATCAGTGCAATTTCCTGAATACTACTGGTTTCGGGGGAGGATCGATTATGGTATGGGGTGGAATATCTTTGACTGCTCGCACAGACCTAGTGGTCGTTGATAATGGAGCTATGAATGCTGATAAGTATATAAGGAACATTCTTGAAGAGCATGTAGTGCCATTTGCCCCATACATTGGTGAAAATTTCATTTTTATGGACGATAATGCCAGACCCCATCGTGCGCAATCTCAATCCGATTGAGCAGGTTTGAGACAACCTCAATAGAAGGCTGAGAAGTTCAGAAAATCATCCAGCTACTCTTAATGACTTAGGAATCCAACTCGGAGAAATCTGGGAAGGATTAGATCAGAACATTTTAAGATCACTCATTTTGAGTATGAACCGTTGTTGCCGAGCTGTAATTAACGCAAGGGGTAGAAATACCATGTATTAAATCACTTATCAGCATTTCAGTATTTTGAAAATTGTTAATTTCTCTTCTTTCACATAAGATTCGGTGAAATCCTGAATTTTTCTTCCATTTAATGTGTCTTGTTTCGTTCAAAACCTTTCCGAGAGAACATAAAAATAAGTTTTAAAATCAATGTAGAGTTAACTTTCATTAAAATTGAGATTTTCAGAATGTGCGTTAATTTTTTGCGAAGGGTATTACTCCGCATGTACTCTCTGTATAAAAAGTACCCGGAAAATGTTATTTAAATGAACCGCCAAAAAGGAATCGGTAATTTTTTTTTTCTTAAAGTTGGTAGGACCTTCCTTTATTACCAAGCCAAATTTGAGCGCGATCTGTCAACTAGTGTGTTTACAACAGCTGTCAGTATCAGTGGACCTCAAAAGTGCTCTGCGAATTTTACAATGGAAAAAATAGTTGATCAAAGAGTTTGCCTCAAATTTTGTCTTGCAAACGAATTTTCTTGTGCCGATTCATTGAAAATGTTAAAAAAAAAGCCTTTGGTGATAATTGTATGTCAAAAACACAAGCATACGATTGGTACAAATCATTCAAAGACGGTCGTGAGGTGGTCGAAGATTTGCCCCGTTCTGGACGGCCTTCAACGTCAACAACCGACGATAACATCATCCAAATCAAGAATTTAGTGCTCGAAAATCGTCATTCAAGTGTTAGAGAGTTGGCTCGAGAGTTGAGCATTGATAAAATGACCGTTCATAACATTTTGACTAATGTTTTGTGTATGAAACGCGTCGCAGCAAAACTCGTTCCAAAAGAGCTGAATTTTTTGCAAAAAGAGCATCGAAAGCAGGTCTCTGAAGACATGGTTTCTCGAGCTGCTAGTGATCCAAATTTCATGAAACGAATCATACCTGGCGATGAGACATGGGTCTATGAGTATGACACGTTAACAGCTCAACAATCGACCGAATGGCGCCTACCAAACGAGCCGAATCCGAAAAAACCACGTCAAAGTCGATCGAAAATTAAAGTTTTGCTCACTGTTTTCTTCGATTATCGTGGTGTTGTGCACTCAGAATTTCTTCCTGAAGGACAGACAGTGAATAAGGAGTATTACTTGGGTGTATTGAGGCGTTTGCGTGAGAATGTTCGTCGTAAACGGCCAGATTTATGGAAAGACAATTCGTGGATTTTGCATGATGATAACGCGCCGTCGCACCGAGCCATAATTATTAAGGAATACAAGACCAAAAACTCAATAAATACCATCGAACAACCGCCGTATTCACCTGACTCAGCTCCGTGCGACTTTTTTCTATTCCCAAGACTTAAATTGCCCCTACGTGGAACGCGTTTCGAGTCCATTGAAGCCATCAAAACAAATTCGCAACGAGAACTGAAGGCCACACCTTTGGCGGCGTATGAGCGGTGCATGGAAAAGTGGGTTCGCCGATATCATAGTTGTATTGTAAGCAATGGGGACTATTTTGAAGGAGACAAAATAAATATTGATGATTAAATTTAAATTTATGTGTTTTTTTTTACAATTCCGGGTACTTTTTATACAGAAGGTATACTGACTTTTTCATACATTTATCCCGAAAATTGACGGAGATATCATGGAAATGAAATCGTTTGTCCAGATTTTTATGGAATTACAGCTCACCAGGTTTTTTTCCTAATATACCAAGTAAAATGGAAAAGCGAGTAATACACAATCTAGAGAAATGATTAAGCTTTAATTAAAAAAAAATTGTAGGTCTACGCCGCATACGAACTGAGATATGATGGAAATAAAAAGCTCAATTTTTGAAAGGAAGCTCGCGAGCTCGGACGTGTAGCATCTCCCCTTAACTGTTGCCCCAAAGTCATTCTCGAAAAAGTTAGTTAACTCCGCCGGACGATAAATTGCACCAAATAGTCACACGTTGAGGATAGAGAGGCTCTTCAACAATAACTCTGGGGTTTAAGAGTGCCAGATGCGACAATTTTGCTTGTTGATGTAGCCAACGAGGTGCAAACGGGCCTCATTAATCGAGATTATTTTTCGATGGAATTCCGAGTCATTTTCATGTATTTCAAGCACCCAATAAGCAAAGACACGACGTTGTTGATGATCGGCCGACTTCCGAACATCATAAGCCTCTTTTCGCAAAATACGATGTAACACTTTCGGCTACAGCAGCAATATTTTCGGCTGTTCTTGAGCGACGTGCCAGGGTTTCATTCTTCACATAACTAACTTGTCCCAACAGCTCAATTTTCCCACCAATTTCTGTATTGCGGTTCGACAAGGTGCTTTACGACGACCCAAAAAAGTTCGAGTTTCACGAAAAGTCTCTACCAAATTTTCACCATTTTTATAGTGAATTTCAATCATTTCAGTGCGTTGTTGAAGCGTGTATCGTTCCAATCTTATTAATGGCGTAGTTTCTACTTGTCAAATGTCAAAAAATGGAAGCTTCTAAAGTGACATCTATCAAAATAGCGGGCCATTCAAAATATCACCTCTTATTGGAAAACCCTTCATTAAACTTCTCGATGAGAAGTTTATTATCCCGAAAAATGTTTAAATGTAGCTGAAACAAGAAGAGAAAGAAAGAAACTACATTCGTTGAAGTTTATTGAAGATTCCTGGTGACATAGTTTCGAAAAATTTGAATAAAAAATTCATACAAAAATCTTGAAATAAATTAATAAAGAAACAATATCAATATCAGCCACATCCTAAGCCGTCAAATACTCTCCAGTACGTGAATCATGATTTATAAACTAAAAATATTCATCCCACCACGAGGTCTCATCTGGAGGAATATCGTTGTCTCTTCTGAAGTGATCAATGTACCTACAGTCAACATTACTCGACAGCTTAGGCTTGAAAGGCGACGTAATCTTGCAAGCCCTCAATTTCTCCCAATCAAAATCCGCGAACCATTTATGAGTCCTTATGTCTTCAATGCCCAACCTTTCACTGGGCGCCTTTTTCAGCAGCTTGGTGATAAGATTCTTTGCCTTCGGGCTGTTATGTGCCTGGAATATAACAAAATCCAAACCATTCAGGATGTTGTTGTACGTCTTCATGTAGCTAGGATCGTTAGATCTGAATGGAGTCTTCCCGTTCAAAAGTTCGTAGATGAAGATGCCGTAAGCCCAGAGATCTACAGCCTTATCGTGACCTCTGTTTAGTATAATTTCAGGTGCTAAGTATTCAGGAGTTCCTGCGAACGTCCCAGATTTAACACCTGGCGTCAATCGTTTAGCAAACCCAAAATCAGTCATCTTGATGTATCCGCTGTTGTCTATCAATAAATTCTCAGGTTTTAGATCGCGGTAAACAAACCCTTCGTTGTGTAGATAAGCCAGGGCTTCCAGGACGCACCCACCAATGAAACGAGCTCCCTTTTCTGAGAAATTCTTGTTAGGTTGCCGCTGTAAAAGGCTCCAAAGGTCTCCGCCCAAACATACTTCCATCAGGAAATAAATGAACTTGTTATCTTTGAAGGTCTTATACAATCTGATGATGAAGGGTGAATTACACGTCATCTGTATCTGCATCTCGTTGATCACGTGGAATTGTTGCTCCTGCTGAACCATTTCGTATTTCTTGAGACATTTGAGGGCGAAAGTTAAAGCTGGATCTTTTTTGTGCTGGATGAATTCCACGCGGCCAAATCCTCCAACTCCCAGGGTCTTCAAGATCTTGAATTCGCTGAGGTCAAGATGAGAGTATTCGTTAACTATTTTCTTCACATCTGTTTTCGATACTCGAGGTTGAGAAGGCATGGTGATCTTGGAAATGTTTTCTATTTTGCCGAAGTTGTCGACGAAGTGTTTTTGGGTGAGAGTGAGGCAGTCGGTGCCAGGATCGTCTGCTGTTATGGTGGCCTGGCGAGTGACTGGTTCTAATAAGGCTTTCTCGCCGAAGCAGTTTCCTTTGTGATATTGACGAATGAATCCGTTGCTTTCTGTGGTTACTGTAGCGGATCCAGCTGTTATGATGTAGAATTTATCGCCTTCATCTCCTTCTTTGATGATCGTGGATCCAGTTTCGAAAAATTCTGGTTTCAGAAGACCTGCCACCTTCTTCAGAACATCCAAGCCAGCTTCGTTGAGTATTGGGACGTTTTGAAGGAACGAAACAATTTCTCCTTGCTCTTCGTCATTGCTCTTCTTCACCAGTTGCTGGTAGACTGTTCCGTCTATAACCCATACTTTGGCGGCTGTTATGGACTTGACAGTTGCGAACCTTTTGGCGTTGTACAGAATGGCAAGTTCTCCGAATACATCTCCTGGTTTCATCACGTTGACTACGCCTTTATTTTTCTTCGTTACCTCGAATTCACCTTCAGCAGCAACGTACATATGGTTGCCTCTTGTACCTTCCTTGATTATCTTTTCTTTAGCCTTGATTTCTTTGAAGTACATGGCGTCTACCACATCTTGGATTCTTCGGCCTGTGATGACTTTGCTCAGGAATTCGTTTTTGGCGATGGCGTCCTTTATGAATTTCTCGTCGCTGAAATTGAAAAATAGTCCTGAATAGCCTCAAGTTGGGAAAAACTTCACTTCAAGTTCGAAATTTAAGTCGTTGAATTGACTGCTCAAAAATTTAAAGCGCTCTTTTTCATTACGTATTCCTATTTGTGCTCTTTTCAAAAATACTAAGGAATACTGAACATTTAATATACAGTGTGTTGTTTCAAGGTTCTTCGATATTTATGGCTTCAAAAAGAAATTAAAAAGATCTAAATGAAATACCCTGGAATAAGTGTTACAACACTTACAACCCCCCCCCTTTATTAACTACTCTATTTTTATATCTTAAGAAAAAAGCTCAAACAGGTCAATTTTTATATTAAACGTATTATGTCATGACATCAAAGTTTCGAGCCTTACATAATTCCCCTTCATAGGGGTGTCACCTCTTCGAATTTTTTAAATGAGAAAGTGCATCATGCGATACCTCATTTAAAACCTACTGAAATACTGATTTCGAAAATGTTCAACACTTTGGTTCAAAAATTAACGGAGTCTGAGTTATTGGAGAGTTTTAATCTTACCTTGCAAGAATTCAATGAACTCTGTTTGCTTGACGGTAGGTTTTTTCATTGGAGGATTGGAAGTGTTTTGACTTTAAATAAATTACAAGTAACAACTAAGGGTGTACTGAAAACTAAATAAATTTTAAACTTCAATAGTTACCAAAGTGTTATACATTTTTGAAATCAGTGTTTCAATAGGTTTAAAATGAGGTGTCGCATGATGCACTTTCTCATTTAAAAAAATCGAAGGGGTGACACCCCCATGAAGAGGGATTATGTCAGGTTCGTAACTTTTATGTCATAACATACTACATTTAATATAAAAATTTATCTGTTTGAGCTTTTTTTGTTAAGATATAAAAAAAATAGAGTAGTTAATAGGGGGGGGGGAACACTTATTCCATCGCACCGTAGATTGTATAGCAAGGAGTAAATGATCAAAATTTGGAGAAAATTTTTAATAAATTTGTTAATAATGTGTTTGTCCACCGCGATTATCGATACACTCTCCAACACGTCTTGGCATTGATGCAGTAAGGTGGTCTATTTCTTCTTGAGGAATACTATCCCAAGCTACTTGTACTTCATGTCCCAGAGCCGCCAAAGTCCGTGGCATTCCACATTCCAATGTTGATATTCTCTGCACCACTGTAATCGTTGCCGGTGATGCTCAGCCGTCAGAGATAACACAAGATGGGGTCGATAATGCTGCAGTCCTAAAGACCTTATCCTGTGGTAAACCGTTCGGACAGTTACAGGATGGCCTTGTTCTCCTAACCACTCATCAGTCAAAGATCGAGTTGTAGCAAATCTGTCTCTAATGGCCATAAGCCTTATGTCGAGGCCACACCGAGCGCTACGTACGCTATGTTCGCAATGTTCGCGATGCATTTCAAAAATAGCCACCGTTATTTTAAACGTACCCGGCCACACCGACACTGGTACGCTATGTTCGCGATGTAAGCCACGTCGCCGACTGTTTGATTCTCGGCTATATTCTCTGGCTATATTCAAAACATCGAGAGGGCTGCCGCGGTGTAGTGCAATCAGTCGAGGGAAAATGTCGTTACTTTCCAATAATGCCTAACAATTGGTCAAACTGCTGCGGGCTCATTCGAAAATATTCTCTAAACTTTTATTAATCTTCTCGCCACTGTACTACGAGATGATGAAATTAATCGAAATCATTTCTTTTTTGTTCACTTCGTGGACCCATTTTCTTCTACGTTTATTTTTGCACAACGATAACAATAGAAGCAACTCATCGTCATCGCTATCACTATCCCATAGCACCGTGCTTGGTAACATCGTGAAATACAACTGAACCTAATGATTGCGAAAACGCAAAAGATATACTCGAGAATGTAGCTTTCCGTGTGGCCGCTGAACTTAGCGAACATCGCATACGTAGCGTCCATAGCGTATCTAGCATAGCGCTTGGTGTGGCCTCGGCATTAGGCGTCGATCTTGAACTTCATTTGTGCCCCTTTGTCGTCCGGTGCCTACCCTTCTTTGATTTTGGACATTATCAAACCACGCTTGACAACAGTGGATTTCTGTTCGTACGGTTAGTGATTTTTCTTTTGTGACATGGGATGATTTGTATAACGCACAATATGGGAATTGTAAATTTTATTTCATCTAAATAAATAAATAAATAAATAAAAAATGAATAAATATATAAACAAATTATATTTTTTTTATGAATGAATTAATCGTTTTTTTTTACTAATTCATGCGAGTACTATTTATTGTTGGCAAAAAAATTTCCTGGCTCTTTAAAAACTTTGAAATTTTGTTGACTATAATTTTTGGCTCTTCCGAAACAAAAGGTTGCCGATCCCTGCCGTAGACCAATAATTCGACCTCTTTCAAATTCACTTAGCTGTCTACAAATTCCGTGTTCACGTGCTCTAGGCATTTTAACAATCAACTACACATCGACTTCGGATCTCCTCGAACAGCTGGTTTGTTGTAAAATTTAAAAAATCGCAAAAACGACTTCAATATCCAAGTAACAAAAAATGTTTACATGAAAAAACCTTCACAATTTTTTTCTTCAAATTTAGTAATTTTCTCCTTGCTATACCATCAATGTTTCAACAAAAAAAATTTAAAATTTAAACAGCTCTATCTGGGTGTTGCAGTTTCTTTGTCAGTTAGTATAGTATATAGAACCAAAAGTATTTACGTTTCCCAACGACACCATGTATAAACTAATAATGCAGGTATGTTTGTATCATAATAACAATCTTATCTGTCGAGTATCGGAATGAAATCAGTTTTTAATTGATTGTCAGGCATGATGTAAACTTGAAAATCATATTTAATTCAACTTATTTTGACAGAGAAATAATGCTTAATCATCAATTTTTTCAGTAATCGAGTTGTTAATATCGAATATATCTTTTTTACGTACCTTTCCGACTTTGGATACTTGACCAAAGTCTTGACGACTTCTTCATCGTAGCGCACAGGTGTTGGTAAAACTCCTGATCTTCTTCTAACCAGGTCTTTGTTTTCCTCTGTTGATTTTCGGTCGCTCAAGGTAGAATCGACACTGTATCGTTCTGGACTTAAAAATTCTTCAATTTTTATCGGCCCATCTTCTAAATTTCCTATAGAAGAAGAAGGGGACACTCGGGTACTAACCTCTAGTGAAATCAAGGAATTTGATTCATGTTGGTTATGGATTTGCTCATTTTGGTTTTCAATCCCTACACTTTTTCCGGTCTCCTCTTCAATTTCTTTGGGCTCCTCCACTTTTTCTTGGATCTCCTCCAAAATGTCTTTGGTCTCATCTTCACTTTCTGGTGGATCTATGATAATTGTTACTGTAGTTTTTCGTTCTGGGTTTTCTTGAAGATTATCCTTGCTAACTTCATCTTGTTCTTCTGCTATGTTGGTAGTTTTTTCCAGAGAGATTTGAGCTTCATCTTCAGGTGTGCTTTGTACTTCATAATCTTTCAATATCTTTGATGTGCTTGCTTCCTCTACTGTTTTTTCGTTGTCAACAAGGATCGTATCTTTTTGATCCTCGATTCTTATTTTTTCGACATCTTGTGCGAGATCTTCCAATGGTGGATTTCCAGTTATATCAGATGATAATTTTACTTCTTCCTTTGAGTGGATGAGAGCTGGTTCCTTCAATGGTTTTCGTTCGTTAGCGTAGGAGTACGAAGAATTTTCGAATGAAGTTTTGTATTCCAGACCTTCCAAATAATTGTTTGATCTCAACACAGTTTTCCTTCTACTGCTTGGTCTATCATTTTTGAGCACTGTAGTTTTGTGTACGCCATCCAAATCATGTTTCAAGTTATAAGAACTGCTTCTTCGCCAAAAGCATGGAAATGGCATTTCGATGCACAAACTAAACTGACTCAACTTTTGCCTTGTTTCATTTACTGATTTAGATAAGGTTGAGTGTCACGGGAGAGAAATGGAAGAAAAAAGGAAGATAATAGGAGATTCGTGTGCTTTATCAGTCGATATTGTTCGTAAATCTGATAGGGACATATTTTATTAGTAACCTCGAAGAATTCGTTTCGAATCAGAGATATTCATATTGAGAAACTGTCGATAGCAGCATAAAAATTATCAGATGGCGGTTATATTATTTCGGAAATGAATGTTTAATCTCTAGTTGATGCATTGACTAATGAAGATCCGGAAAACCAAATGTCTTTCTACTCAAGCATCAACTCTAATTTCACATCCTCACACTATGTATTAGCAGCTGCTTCTAAACTGCCTCCCTTGCCTCAAACTCTTCCAAACCACTTCTCTATTTTACTCATTGTCCTTTGGGATACGGGCAGCAAATCCAGAAGAAGTGATTTTTTTGTATTCGAGTGTTCTCCGTAACCAATCATTTGTAAAATTGTTATTTTCCGCATTTTCTTTAATTGTTATTTTCCGCATTTTCTTTAATTGAATCACAATTCAAAATTGAAGTTCAAACACAATATTCTTCTTCTTCTTTCTCTGTACAAGTTTCACCGTTTGCACTCTCCCAAAGCGGAGAAAACTGGCACCATGGAACAAACACAATATTAAGCAAAGGACCCCGCACTTTTCTTATGGGAAATGGCGTTCCGTCGAATGTTCTAAAATTTTGGCATAATGTTGTACTCTACCTACTGATCAAAAGTGTCCATGGCGCCACTCAATCCTATGATCCTAGGCTAGGATCAGTATATTAGGAAATAAATGGCTTCCAAATTTTCAGAAATAGTTACATGTGAGGTATACAGGGTGGTAACGTCTCAGCCAAAGCCTGTCTGTACGCCCTGAAACTCGAAGAACTGTCAAAGAGGACGCAGTATTCTTTCAGTCCCTCCTGTACGTGTTTCTGCCATTCCAACCTACGAATAGGCGCCGAATCCAGGGCGGAGAGGAGGGCTAGGTACGAATTGAAGTTGTTGATCTTCCTCACGTGTTTCATTATTTTGATGAACTGCAAGAAGTATTTTTCCCGAGTCTCTTTGTTGTTCATCTGGAGGATCTTCGTTCTGGCCCTGAAATCCACGGAAATTTGAAGGAAACGTAGAAGGACTTGTTCCAGGATCCCCTGAGACAAAATCTTTCAGTGACACGCCACTGACTAGTGACTACCACTCAAAAAAGAATCCGACAACTTTTAGTTTGAATCTACTGAAAAAATTATTCGAAAGCTTTACGGGGAAGAATAAGATAAACATAACAAAATAGAATAGTCTAATGGAGTCCCCAAAGGTTCCATCCTGCGACCAAGATTGTTCTCAACCTTTTGGGTGGGATGGGAATCTTCAATAAAAGCCATTTTGCGGACTGACAGCACCCTTACCTTGAGTGGTGTGAGCTCGTGAACAGAACTCGAAAATGAAAAATCGAAAAATATAAAGTGGAATATTTCATAAACTATGGGTGCTACATGAGCGATTTTGGTATCAAAATGTAGGTTTTCGAGGTCGCGCCATTCAATGAAAAATATTTCAAAGCCCCAACTATCACCGTTTAGATTTTGACCTGTCAAATGGCATGTTTTGAAAAATCTCAACTTTCAAACTGTCATAACTTCCGTCCCACTCGTCGCCGCCAAACGTTATTTATATATTGTTGATCAGCATGGTCCCAAGTACCTCTGTGCCAAATATGAGCGATTTCAAAAATTTCAAATTTTGGGTGAAAAATGACAAAGGGGTATGACCCCCTGAAAACACCATATTTGTCGATAAAAAATATATTTGGGGAGGATCTGACCTTGTTATCAAATTTTTAAGTTGTACTTCCTATTCGAATCTTCAATAAAAGCCATTTTGCGAACTGACAGCACCCTTACCTTGAGTGGTGTGAGCTCGTGAACAGAACTCGAAAATAAAAAATCGAAAAATATAAAGTGGAATATTTCATAAACGATGGGGGCTACATGGGCGATTTTGGTATCAAAATGTAGGTTTTCGATGTCGCGCCATTCAATTAAAAATATTTCAAAGCCCTTACTATCACCGTTTAGATTTTGACTGTAATAACTGTAATAACTTCCGTCCCACTCGTCGCCGCCAAACGTTATTTATATATTGTTGATCAACATGGTCCCAAGTACCTCTGTGCCAAATATGAGCGATTTCAAAAATTTCAAATTTTGGGTGAAAAATGACAAAAGGGTATGACGCCCTAAAAACACCATATTTGTCAATAAAAAATATTTTTAGGAAGGATCTAACCTTGTTATAAAATTTTTAAGTTGTACTTCACTGTTTGAAACTGAACGTGGAGGACAAATGCAGGAATTGCAGCGCGGTTGGCGAGTCTATTGAACATATAATCGCCGGTTGTCGAATTCTTGCCGACAAAGCATATCTGGGCCGACACAACCAAGTGTCAAAAATTGTTCACCACCAGTTAGCTTTGGTTTTTCGGATAGGCATGGTTTTTTGGATACTTGTCCGCCATATTATAAGTATCAACCTGCAGCAGTGTTGGAAACAGACGCAGCGGTTCTCTACAGACCCATAACAACAGATAGAACAGAAGTATGGGGTGATCATTGATGTGGCAGTACCATTGTCCTTTGACTCATAACATCGGAAATAAATAACGAAGTACGAGAACTTGATGTACATAAAGTTAGCCAAACAACTTTCGTGAATCAAACTCGGAATAGCTCAAAATTTTGCCGTTATTTATCCGTAATTTATCCGTGAAAAAATAAATTTTGCCGCTCTCATATTTAAAAAGATATGGGGTGTGTCGCTAAGTTGATATCAAGTTGGCGAAACAACTTTTCAAAAAATGGTTTCAGCACAAAACAAAATAGCTCATCTTTTAGAGTGATTTATCCGTAAATTATCCGTGAAAAAAGAAAATTTGTATCAATCAAGGTTTTGAAGAAAAATGACAAAATCTGATTGATCGATCAGCAGCCGACGGAACATGATTTATGCATTTTTCTCGAAAACTACGCAAGCAATATTGTTGATATTTGAAAAGAAGATGTAGCTTTTCATCTTTGATTCATCTGTGAAGAAAAAAATTTTGCCGCTCCTGTTTTTACAAAAATATTCCGTGCACTGGGTAAGTGTTCATCAAATTACCAGGTGACATATTGAAAAAATGATTTCAGCAATCAACAGATAATTTAATTTTTTTCAATGATTTATCCGCAAATTATCCGTGAAGAAAAAAACATCGCCACTCTTGTATTTAAAAAAATATTGGGTGTTTCGCTAACTTTATATCAATTTGACGAAACAACTTTTCGAAAAATGGTTTCAGCACAAAACAAAATAGCTCATTTTTTTGAGTGATTTATCCGTAAATTATCCGTGAAAAAAGAAAATTTGTATCAGTCAAGGTTTCGAAGAAAAATGACAAAATCTGATTGATCGATCAGCAGCCGACGGAACATGATTTATGCATTTTTCTCGAAAACTACGCAAGCAATATTGTTGATATTTGAAAAGATGATGTAGCTTTTCATCTTTGATTTATCCGTGAAGAAAAAAATTTTGCCGCTATCGTTTTTAAAAAAATATCACGTGCGCTGGTATGTGTAGGTACATCAAATTACCAGGTGACATATTGGAAAAATGATTTCAACAATCAACAGATAATGCAATTTCTTTTGATGATTCATCGCAAATTATCCGTGAAAAAGAAAATTTGTATCGATCAAATGACAAAATCTGATTGATCGATCAGCAGCCGACGGAACTTGATTTATGCATATTTCTCGAAAATTGAGAAAGCAATATCGATGAAATTTGAAAAGAAGATGTTGCTTTTCATCTTTGATTCATCCGTGAAGAAAAAAAATTTGCCGCTCCTGTTTTTACAAAAATATTACGTGCACTGATAAGTGTACATCAAATTGACAGGTGACATATACATATCGAAAAAAATTATTTCAGCAATCAACAGATAATTTAATTGTTTTCGATGATTTATCTGTAAATTATTCGTGATGAAAAAAACATCGCCACTCTCATTTAAAAAAATATTAGATGTTTCGTTGACTTGATATCAATTGAGTGAAATATCCGATATTTTTTAAAATACAAGAGTGGCGATGTTTTTCTTTTCACGGATAATTTACGGATAAATCATTGAAAAAAATTAAATTATCTGTTGATTGCTGAAATCATTTTTTCAATATGTCACCTGGTAATTTGATGAACACTTACCAGTGCACGGAATATTTTTGTAAAAACAGGAGCGGCAAAATTTTTTTCTTCACAGATGAATCAAAGATGAAAAGCTAGATCTTCTTTTCAAATATCAACAATATTGCTTGCGTAGTTTTCGAGAAAAATGCATAAATCATGTTCCGTCGGCTGTTGATCGATCAATCAGATTTTGTCATTTTTCTTCAAAACCTTGATTGATACAAATTTTATTTTTTCACGGATAATTTACGGATAAATCACTTAAAAAGATGAGCTATTTTGTTTTGTGCTGAAACCATTTTTTGAAAAGTTGTTTCGCCAACTTGATATCAACTTAGCGACACACCCCATATCTTTTTAAATATGAGAGCGGCAAAATTTATTTTTTCACGGATAATTTGCGGATAAATCATTTAAAGAAATTGCATTATCTGTTGATTGCTGAAATCATTTTTTCAATATGTCACCTGGTAATTTGATGTACACATACCAGCGCACGTGATATTTTTTTAAAAACGATAGCGGCAAAATTTTTTTCTTCACGGAAAAATCAAAGATGAAAAGCTACATCTTCTTTTCAAATATCAACAATATTGCTTGCGTAGTTTTCGAGAAAAATGTATAAATCATGTTCCGTCGGCTGCTGATCGATCAATCAGATTTTGTCATTTTTCTTCAAAACCTTGATTGATAGAAATTTTATTTTTTCACGGATAATTTACGGATAAATCACTTAAAAAGATGAGCTATTTTGTTTTGTGCTGAAACCATTTTTTGAAAAGTTGTTTCGCCAACTTGATATCAAGTTAGCGACACACCCCATATCTTTTTAAATATGAGACCGGCAAAATTTATTTTTTCACGGATATTACGGATAAATCACTGAAAAAGATGAGCTATTTCGTTTCGTGCTGAAACCATTTTTTGAAAAGTTGTGTCGCCAACTTTATATCAACTTAGCGACACACCCCATATCTTTTTAAATATGAGAGCGGCAAAATTTATTTTTTCACGGATAAATTACGGATAAATAACGGCAAAATTTTGAGCTATTCCGAGTTTGATTCGCGAAAGTTGTTTGGCTAACTTTATGTACATGAGAACTTGGCAATAGAACTGAAGAATATGTGGCAAGTGTCGAAGCTCACATTGGTGATTTCGGCTGAGGGAGTCATGTCCAAATCATTCAAGAGAAATCTTCAAAAGATCGAATTATCCCAGAGGATCGCGGGATATGCACAACAGGCTGAAGCTTTGCAAACCTATCACATCGTGCGGAAATTCCTGAAATAGTGGGAGAAATTGAAATATTTTTTCACTGGTTCATAGAAGTAATACCAGCTCAAGCAGAGACTGATGATGAAGAACAATAATAATAGACACAAGATTATATCATAGAGTTCTTTTATTTTATTCCTACAGTTTCATTTCAATATCCCTAGATTTTGAGTATATGGAAATATATTAGTATATTAAAATATTGAATTATACCTGCACTCGGGTATCAAAATGCTATAATCTTTGAATTTATACTACCTATATTAATATTGAAAGACTAAATACTATCTACAAAACTTATGAAATTAGCTACTCTCATATAAACATGATAAATATGTTGTACTGACTCTTAGGTGATCTATGGATAGATTCTACAACTGGTTACTTCAGATGAATGTTGAGCTATTTCCATGGCCTCACACCATCATCTGCTCAATGATACAAAACTTCAACTCTTGAGTATATTCTTCAGAAATCATCATCCCAGTTCGATATAACTTCGGGCACTTCTCCTGTATCCTCTTTGTAAGTGCCGAAATGGCTGACATCTAGCTGTCCTGACAGCTTCGGCACGTGGGGTGCCTTCATCTTCAGACGCCTCAAATCGTTCCAATCGAAGTGCGAGAACCAGGGGTGTTTCTTAACATCAGCTACCCCATTCTTCGAGTAGCCCAACCTCTCACTAGGCCTCGCTTTGCACAGCTTCGTGATCAAGTTCTTGGCTTTACTGGACACGTGAATGGGAAACTTGCAATGCTCCAGACCTCTGAGGATGAGGTTGTATGTGTCGTGATCGCAACAAGTCTTGAAGGGCGTTTTCAGGGTTATCAGTTCGTAGACGAAGATGCCGAGGGTCCAGCAGTCCACAGCTCTATCGTGGCTCTTGTTCAAGACTATCTCGGGGGGCATGTAATCAGGGGTTCCTACCATGCTGTGGGTTCTTCCAGCGCCTATGATTTTGGCGAAACCGAAATCTGTTAGTTTCACGTAGCCGTCGTTGGAAATGAGGAGGTTTTCTGGTTTTAGGTCCCTGTAGATTATACCTGGAAAATAATCAGAGTTTTTCCTATATTTTAATGAATAAATGAAGAGCAGTTATGGGGAATCTACAGGGTGTTTGGTAATTCGACGTGAACCTTGGAAAGGGATATACTAGACGTCATTTGCAGTGAATTGCGTCGAGTAAAGCATGGTCCGAAAATCTATGGTTACGAAGATATGGCGATTTTTCAACTTTTTTGAAATTTTCTGCTTCGTTATCGAAAATAATTAATTTTGTGAAAACTACTCGACTCTAAATATTCAATGAATATTTTTTTGAAAGCTGAGGAGATGGTCCTCATTTCTTGCGAAAAAGTATTCACTAAAATTTCAGATAACCCGAGATATACAGGATCATAAATGGCTGCACCTGTTTTCCTCATAAAATCTTGATAAAACAATTGAGAATTACTCGAAAAAAGTATTATGAACTTGGTGTACAAATGTTAGGAAAAACTTTCCTGTTTCATCAGCTTTCCAAAAAGGTACATATGTCAATAATTCCTTCATGCAATCTAAAAATATGGCCGGAAAACCAAGCAGACAACCGACTTTTTCGAGTCATTTATAGTGATCGAACCATGGCCCGCTTACGGCTTACGAATCACGCCAAGTGAAATAAAGGATAATAGGATATCTGAATGACTCGAAAAAGTCTGTTGTCTGCTTGGTTTTCCGGCCATATTTTTAGATTGCATGAAGGAATTATTGACATATGTACCTTTTTGAAAAGCTGATGAAACAGGGAAGTTTTTCCTTACATTTGTACACCAAGTTCATAATACTTTTTTCGAGTAATTCTCAATTGTTTTATCAAGATTTTATGAGGAAAACAGGTGCAGCCATTAATGACCCTGTATATCTCGGGTTATCTGAATTTTTAGTGAATACTTTTTCGCAAGAAATGGACCCATCTCCTCAGCTTTGAAAAAAATAATCATTGAATATTAAGAGTCGAGTAGTTTTCACAAAATTAATTATTTTCGATAACGAAGCAGAAAATTTCAAAAAAGTTGAAAAATCGCGATATCTTCGTAACTATAGGTTTTCGGACCATGCTTCACTCGACGCAATTCACTGCAAATGACGTCTAGTATATCCCTTTTCAAGGTTCACGTCGAATTACCAAACACCCTGTATATTTTAGAGTACGCTGTCATATCAAAAAGATATTGATTCCGGAAATGTTATTGCATAAACATTAGGAATTGTTCTATCAATATTTCCCTGCATATGACATCTTCATCTAAATGGAAATTTCTCCTCCTTCGAATACGTAATTTTGAAATTGCCAAGAAAACAAAATTTCGAATGACCATATTCACGGATTCCAACCAATAAAATTGTAACATTGAAATGAAGAACAAAGCATGGCCATTATACAGGGTGTATTTTAAGGTGATTCTTTTCTTTTGACAGATGGTAGAACTCATCAAAATAAGTCATTTTCTCAAAAAAATTCTATATGAATTATGCCCCTGTTTCGAGAAAATGAAACTAGAATATTTTCTAGTTTCTAGGTGAATATGAAAATTCCTCAGTCCGAACCTGCTCCCTGGCCCGCTTATCCGTATAGATATCAACATATCTCTTGTTTTCTGCCTCCTATCATACATGACTCAGTTACGGCGAGGGTGCGTTACTGCGTACGAGTGTTTACGTTTATTCAAATAATGAGATTGTTAATATCCCAGGCAACACAGACTTCTCCGCGATATCTCTGAGAGGTTACAATGCGACTTTTATAGGAGCTCCTACCGCGAGTTCCCAGAGATCTCTATGTGATGTAACTAAGCGAATTTCCTATTGATGTGCCCATGCGATATCTTGGAGACCTCGCCATGCGATATCCTTGGGACTACTCCATGCGATAACTTGGAGAGGAGAGCGCTCCATGCGATTGACAAGGTCAATCTGTTCACGCAGGCGCTATTTGTCTATCAAGTATAAACAACGAGTTTACCAAGACGGCAAAACATCGAGAGGGGCTTTGTGGATAGAGTAGTTAGCTGTGTTTATCGGTGTTACTGTGCTGTGCGAGGTTCGTTATTGTGTGAAATTTCGATGAGGATATTTGTGCTCCAAGTAAGTGTTATTTTCATCAAATCTTGGAGTTTTCTCACCTATTAGGATATATACCGTTACCATTTTTACCGCCATTTATGTTATCCGAGTAATTCAACCACCAATAACCAACACCAACAATAAATTGATCAATTCACATTAAACGATTTTCTACTTGATATATGGGTGATCAGGATAATTATTTCTATTAAGAATATGGATGAGTGTAATAACTTCACAACAGATTTCACAAGAATGGTTAGTAAAGTCGAATATTCCCAAAATTCAAGCGAATAAATTATTGATAATTCTTAATAGGCATGGTTTAAAAGTTCCTATGTAAACCAGTATTGCAATTCCACGGGAACTGTTTGAAATTATATCTCATTTTGTTTCAAGCTGATATATAAATGCAGAATGGGCATTGAAATGTTGTTGAAATCCTCTTTGTTCAATTTGTGCTCCAAAAGCACTTGACACAATGTTTATTCACGTTTTGATTAATGTATAAACCACTGACCTTACAAAAGTGTTACTGATTTTCTTGTCAATCTATCGATCTAACGAAAAAGCACATAAATTTACCGAAATTTGATGGAGGGAATGTATGTTCTGATATTCTAGGAAATCATGACTCTTACGATATTATTTCGAAGATTTCCTAAGCATACCATAATTTGATACATAAGTTGAGTTATACGTTGACAAATCTATATTTTTTTCAAGCATAGTTTCAGAATAGTTGCTGTTTTCAATAGGTGTTAATTTTTTGAATACCTATTCATTTTGTCAGAATACTCATTTTTTGTTCGAAAGATCCGTTTTTCGAAAATTAATTTTGTAAATAAATGAAATCCATTTTCAATTTTGCTTCATTCGTAAAATAACCTTCTTGCCCAATATTTCGGATAAATGGTATTTCAACTTGAATAACACAAAAAATATGTGAAGAGGTATCTTTTTCCAAAAATCTACCGAAATCTACCTATTTTTTTCCAAAAATCTACCGAAATCTACCAATTTTTCCGAACTTGTAGGTACGGAGGGTGGCAACACTGCAACAACAGCAACAACAACAGAGGAGTCTTTTCTCAAGATGGGCTTAGAGATTTTACCCAGAGGAAGAAAGAAATGTAATGTTTTGAATATTTTTTTTAAATTTTTTATTGCAATTTGTTGATAATAAAGATTGAAGAATTTATTCACTTGTTTTAGTTTACCTTCTGTCGCAGCCGAAAATAATGAATAACTTTTAACACTGTTGTATAGTTCAATTCTCTAATATAGCTAATATGCTGATTCTCATCATAGGAATAGGACAAATCAAATTTAGTTTTCGATGTTCTATTATGATTTCGCAATGCGACCTGTATATACCTGTGCAAAGCGGCCTGTGTAGAAACTTCTTATACATCCCGCAATGCGACCTGTTTGAGAATATCTTATACATCTCGCAACGCGGAGGTTATTAAGAAATTCTCAAAGTCCTCGCCGCGGGTGGTGTATGCGAACTCTCAGTGTGGCTTGTTTGAGAATATCCACGTAGGATATCGTCAAGAGTTCTCTGGGAACTCTTTTGTGGCGGACATTTGGAGGAGATATAGAGCTCCCTGCGACCTCCCAAAGAAGTCACAAAAGGCGTCACAACTTCCTAAAAAGAAGTCGCAGGGATTTCTCTGGGATATCTTTGTGTTGCCTGGGATGCTTTTAATTTATGGTGAATCAAAACAAAATACCAGTTCAGCGTGTATAAGTTGTACAGAGCAAGATTTACGAATTTCGCGGATGTTCATAAAGCCGGAACAGACAGATGCCGGCCGGAGGAGTATTAAGGTATTGAAATGCGTAAAAATCCAGACATGATAAAAAACGTATCAGACATATTTTGAAGAGGGCAAGAATGTGTATTGAGCAAAATGGTGGTACTTTAGAGCACCTTCTGTAATTCACGTTGAGTTTATATGTTCCTTTATTCGTTGTTGACTTCAAATAAATTTTTCTCAATCAATAATGTTTTTCCGAAAATAACTTGAAATGATTTCTCAGAATACCATGAAATTCGAATTGTGGGACAAAAGACAAAAAAATTCAATTTAATCACAATGTACGATTTTGCTGAGAATTAAGTGGAATTCTAATATTCAATTGAATCTTTCCCTGAAGCTTTCTTCGAGCAAAATGACGTGCGGGACAATTAAATCTACTGAACCTCATTGAAAATTTTCTGCTCTCTTCTAATATCTCAATCAAATCCCAAAATTTCCATTTACAGAGCTTGCAATAAGTCCCATATTTTTCAAATACGGACCTGGATTTTTTTTTAAATTCAAAAGTAAAACAATCGATCTGTGGAAGTAGATCATACGTTCCAAATATCAACCGACTATACTGGTTGGTTCGAAAGTTATGAGAAATTTAAACTTTTGGTGAATACATAAACCATCCTCTATCTCGGTTATGGATTTGATTAGACCTATCATATATTGGGTTTTTGGACTCGTCTAGGCTAGCTCTAGCTCAGGTTACCGTATGTTCATTTACCAATGAAACTCCCTGTATATAGCAAGAATAATTCTTCAGTTCAGTTCAGCCCCTCCCATAACAAAATCCTGGGTGCGCCACTGCGAGTTACTTTACTTTTTTGGCACGCTGTATAGAATCCTGCATTAGTGCGTTTTTATCCATAGCTGCCAAATTAGATATCTTAGAAATTTCTTGAGATGCAGAAATAGAAATACAAAAATCTGTTTTCGAACAAAATTTCTAAGAATGTCTAGTTTGGCAGCAATGGACTCTGTATAAAGTACCTAGTACATAGATCCAGATGTAGAAAACGCAACAGTTGGTAGAGAAAAAAAATAATGCTCTGTAAGCAAATATTATCAGGAAATAACAAAATTATACCCCTCTCGTGCAGATAGAGAAATGCTTCTAGCACACACCCCACGTAGAATTTGGCTTCTTGTTCGTCAAACGCCTTCCTTCTCGTATAGTACATTAGCCGCCATAGATCACCACCAAGTTGCGCCTCCATCAAGAAGTAAAGATACCGTGAGTCCCTGAAAGTTTTGAACAACCGTATTATAAAAGGACAACAACAGTTCATCTGGACACCCTTCTCATTCATAACGTGCTCTCTTTGTTCCTTAAGTATACACTTGTATTTTTTGAGGTATTTCAGGGCGAAGACCAGATTAGTGTCCTCCATATGCTGCACCAAATCTACGCGACCGAAACCTCCAGCCCCTATAGTCCTAATTCGGTTCAGATCCCTCAATTCTAAATCTTCGTACTTTCGTTCATCTTCTATACAAAGATTTTTGATACTATTAGTCACTGAGAGTCTGCGAAAGTCCCTGACGTCACCGAAATGTTTGATGAAGTGTTTTCGATTCAACACTAAGCACTCACAACCTGGTGGTTCTGCCCTCACTGTTGCTTTTCTTGCGTCTTCATTTATTAGAGCCTTCTCGCCAAAATATTGTCCTTTGGTCAAGGTTGCAACCACTCCATCTGACTTGGTTATGACTCTAACAGATCCTGCCCGTATGATGAAAAACGAGTGGCCTTTTTCTCCTTCCTGCACTATTTTGGTATTAGACTCGAAGAATTTTGGTATGAAGAGATCCGCAACGAAGCTGAGAGTGTCTGAAGGAACTGTGTTCAATGAAGGTACCTTCCCTAGAAAATATACCATTTCTTTTCTTTCCTCTTCTTCAGAACGATGCACTATCTCTTTGAAGGTCTTATTTTCTACCACCCATAGTCTGCCGTTTGTGAGGGCTCTAACAGAAGCTTTTCTCTTCTCATTGTAGAGGAGAGCCAGTTCTCCGAACACCCTAGTGTCTTCAAACGTGAGCAAGATGCCTGACTTATTGTATATTTCGAATTTTCCAGATCCGGAAATGTACAGCTCCGAACCAATTTCGCCTTCTTGGATTATAAGCTCTCCAGCTTTTACTTCTTGGGAGTATATTGTTCTGAAGATGGCATCCAGTCTCTTTTCTGTGATTATGTGACTGATGAACTCGTTCTTTTCTATGGCCGCTAGTATCTTGGCTTCGTCCCTGCAAAAGAAATATTGATAGGTAAGCTATATAGTTTAACATGACCATTCAAATGGAATTTGACAAAAAAATTGATATAACTCTGTCGTAGAAATGAATTGGCCCAATTGAAGATATCGTTTATGAGTGCAGAAGCGTAAACTTAATGAAGTAGAAAAGAACATCAAAGCCTCTTTGGTCTGAGTTCCTGGCCTCTCATGAATCAAAGGAAACGAAGAGACCAACAACTAGCCAGAAAGAGAGCACAAACGCCGCTTTACTGGACCAGAACATCTCTGAGCTATTGGCAAATGCACCTGTAAGAAAGAGTTTCTGCAGAAGGAAGAAACCCCAAAGGGAAGCACTGGAGGAATCTCCCATGGCTAGATCATTCCAAGAAGTTTTTTAGGCATTTTGGAACTGAAGGAACCAAGAATTATTTGTAAGTATAAGATACGCCTCCGCACTGGCTTCCTCACCGGATATTGCCGCCTAAGGAAGCATATGATGAGACTGGGCTTGTCAGAAACCTGCAAATGCAGATTCTGTGAGTAAAAGGAGGAAACTCCTGTTCACCTGGTTGAAGAACGTCTCGCCATTGCAAGCCTGCACAAAGAATATCTTGGACAAAAGAATTAGATGAGGAATGAGGACTTGACCTCCTTGAAGCCTTCACAGATACTGGAGTTCATTGGAAGTAGTAGACTATTTCGAACAAAATGATTTGTTTTCATGTAGTCAATTCGGATATAGAAAGGGTAAAAACACGGTGCAGGCAATAATCAATTTTGTTGATTTCACAATTGAATGTTTTGAACAGGGAAAGCACTGCCTGGCTTCGTTCATTGACCTGTCGAAAGCTTTTGACTGTGTTGCCTCAGATAAGCTACTCTTTAAGCTTATGAAATATGGTTTTGATTACACAGCCCTAAAACTTATCGAATCATTTCTGAGTGACAGGAGGCAGGTGGTTTTTAAAGAAGGGACTTATTCAGGTATGAGAGACTTGACCATTGGAGTTGCACAAGGCTCCAATCTTGGATCCGCTCTATTTTTAATCTTTATCAACGATCTGCCTGATTATGTTCCTGAAGTCAAGACCACACAATTTGTTGACGACACAACCATTGAGATTGGGTCAGAGAACATTGAAAGGTTGTATGACCTGGGGCGTGCTAATCTGGCGAGAGCTCTCGAGTGGTTCACAGTCAACGGTTTGAGCATGAACGAGAGCAAGACACAGTCCTTAGTCTGAGATTGAGGAACGGTGAAGATAGCACTAATATAGTGAAATTTCTGGGCATACATCTCGATGCTTCACTCACGTGGAATGCTGAATGCTCATGCGGAGGAGCTATCATCGACTCTCAGCAGAAATATATTTGCCTTAAGAGTTCTTTCATACTCATTGGCTGGGGGAGCTCTGAGGTCGGTTTACTTTGCTTTGGTTGAGTCTAGACTGAAGTATGGGGTAATATTATGGGGAAACTGTGCCCAACGCGAATCAGTCTTCAGACTGCAGAGACGTGCAGTTAGGATCTTGGGGGGACTGGGATATAGGGAATGATGCAAACAAGTTTTCAAGAGTCTAGAACTTCTTACATTTCCATCTATTTTCATACTTGAGAACTTACTGTATATTCATCGTGGTGATAAAGACTATCGTTTGTAATCCGACATTCACGATTATAATACAAGAGATAAATTCCACATCAGGAAAGACTTCCTGAGGTTGAAAAAATCCCAACAAAGTCCGGAGTACTGTGCGATATCTATGTATACCAGACTACCCCTTAGACTTAAGAACCTGCCCAAACCTGAATTTCAGAAAGAATTGAAAGACATATTAGTCAGCAACGCCTTCTATACGATAGATGAGTTCTTTTCTTTTTGGAAAACATGATTTTGTGTAGGTATGTCTTTTTTTTTGTTCACCATTTTATCTTTACAGTGGTTGTTTATTTATATATGGTTATTTATTTATATATTATCTATACCTACAAGCATTACTCATTTATATTTCATGCATTTTTTTATATTTTAACTCTACGAGCTCTTTAATTGTTTTATATATTTTAACTTGTAAATATCATTTCATCTATACAACAATTAATTTATTATTTTATCTTTACCTAATTTATTTATTTATAGATGTAATGGTTGATTGTTAATAATTCATCACACTATATATTGCTGTAGTTGTTGTAGTTGTGTTGTTTTGTGTTTTTATGTTTTTACCATTGACCTGTGAAAACAATTCCTGAAATTGTAAAAAACAGCAATAAACTCTCTCTCTCTCTCTCTCTCTCTCTCTCTGGAGGGCGAGCTGAAGATAGCGTTGTTGCGAAAACATTAGGGGCACAATAGAGCTTGCGGTCACAGTGGACTGTAACATCCTTACCAGACTATAACTATGACTTAAATGAGTTCCAAAAGGTGTGATATTCACTATTTTGAGTAATTTTGGGCATATTCACCATGTGTAGCAATAAGGAGACAGTTGCAGCCCTGCTGGACCTGAGCCTTTCCTGAGGCAGCGGTTCAACAATGGTTCAACAGAAAAACCCTCTGGAGAAATACTCCTGGACTTACTCAGTCCAAGAAATTCGTGATGATTTCACCGACCTTTATACCAGCAAGCTCCTAAAGATGTCACGAGCTGGGCTTTGGGTGCTGGTAGGTCTGCTGACTGGGCACTGTCGGCACAAACATCATTTGTACCGTATGGGTAAGTCAGCAGAGGAGATTTTTAGGCTCTGAGGATCAGAGGCAGAAACAGCTGAACACATGGTATGCAAGCGTCCAGAGCTGGCTAGTAAATCGAAATAAATTGAATACGATTCTGTGCTCTATGCCCCCTGAATTCCATGCATGGCGAATGCGAATACCACCAAGTGTATCTGTTGATTTGAACATCAGTTCCTGATCATGTAGTTGCAATTATGTGAAAAAAATAAGACTTGCGAAAATACCAAAATGCTACTTTTGCCTATGTAGGTACAGTATACCCTCCCTTAGTTCTACATGCATACTGGTACGTGAAAAGTGCAAATAAAAATAATTAATTTCCTTTGTTTCGAAAGGAGTGGTTTGCTATTCTCAGAAACCATTTTTTTTTTCAAATAGATACGCATTGAACCTTATCAATATTGATATTGACAAAATATTTCTTTGTGTAGATTGGCAAATAATAAAAATATGTACCTAATAAAATGAATTACTTCAGGTAGACAATGTATATTCAGATTGTATATACATTGATGCATGCCTGCTGATAACCTAGAAAACTGATCAAGTGCTCCCACATCTCCAGATGTGAGAGCAGTGAGCACTTTATCTTTCCAACTCCAATTCTCCATATTCGAAAGGAAAATTTGCCACTCTTGGTAGTAAAAACAAGTCAAAGGTATATTATTGATTCCCATAATAAAACTGAAGGGGCAAATTACTGACCTCCTCTTTCTGCCTATGAGTAGTCAAGTACCTGATATCTTAATACTTTGTATTCGTCATATGCACATAACCATTATCTAAACACCCTAATAGAGTAAGATCCCAGAGCAATAAGACATAACTTATTTTCACACGGATGAAACCTGAAGTTTTCAGTAGCTTCTTGTGTGCCTTGGATACCTACGCGCTTTGTGGAACTTGCCGAGTGACACCTGGGCAGGTACCAGGTGAGAAAGGTAACTAAAAATAAGAATTATTTAACTTAAATTCACATGGCTGATTTTTATTTATGTCATGTAGAATATTATTTTAAAGGAATATCATAAGTGTCAGACACTTTTGATGGACCAGAGCTTTTGTCAGAAGCTTTTAAGCTACCCAAAAAATAAATGAACTTTACTTATTTTTAGATGTCTGATTTTTTAATATGTTATTGAAGTATTTATTTAAAAGTTATATTCAATCAGTCAGACAAATTAGAGTGACCAAACATCCCCTAAGACAAAAATTATTCGGCCAGAAGTATGAGGGCGAGAGCACTATGCATGGGCTTCAGAGTGAGTGAGACGTCCATAATAACTCGGTTCCCCTTCTTAAACTCACCATCTGTTTCAATCTACTGTGTATGTGCTGTTTGCGTGTAGTATTATATAACTTATAATATAAATATACAGTATGGTGCAAATGGAAGGAATAAATTCGTTATTTTGTAAACCGCCGAATTTAAGGAAAAATCCCGAGACACGTCGATTTTTATTTTAAAACAGGCTATTCGTAAGAATACCTTTTTATTTTTGACGTCATCTTTGTGAGCGTGATGACGTCATCACTCAAATTATTAAATGGAAATGTGGGTGTTGTGATACCTTATTTGAAAGGTATTTTAAATACCTATCCAGTCATGTCAATAATTTGCAGTAATTGATTTTTGTATTTGTTTAAGAAATTAATAAAATTCTATTATTACAATGAATATTTAATATGTATTACTCATTAAATACAACGAAACCGAAATTGAGTGCTTAAATTGTTTACCTTCAGCTAAAATACAATGACGGCCTTTACAAAATTTATTTTTCGGCAACCGTCCGGGAAGTACCCACTTCCCGGACGCTTTTTCTTTGAGAAAGTATCATTTCCCGGCCTAGGCCGGAAAGTACGTACTTCCCGGCCTAGGCCGGAAAAACACGTCGTTGTTGTCATTGTTATGATCATCACAATACCAACGAAATAACGGATGACAGTTCTGTTCTGTTTAATTCAAAGTCTATGATTCAAATATGAATCAAAATTAATAAAGAGATGTGTCATCTCATTGATTTGTAATTCTTCACGGTTGCCGAAAAAATATTGTACGCAACACGCCCGGAAATAGTTTTTTTGGACTCACAGACTTCCAGGACTCGCCTCTGGCTCGTCCTAGAATCTTGTCTATTCGTCCAAAAAAACCCTATTTTCCGGACTTGTTACGTAAATTACTATTTTGTGTGTCAATAAATACATCATACCAATACTTAATACATTTTATTAAGAAACCTGTTGAAATTTCATCAATAATATATATTTCAAATAATGTATCACAACACCTACATTTCCATTTAAATTTTTTAGCGATGACGTCATCACGCTCATATAGATGACGTCAAAAACAAAAAGGTATCCTTACGAGTAGCCCGTTCTAAAATAAAAATCGACGTGTTTCGGGATTTCTCCTTAAATTCGGCGGTTTACAAAATAACGAATTTATTCTTTCCATTTGCACCATACTGTATATTTATATTATAAGTTATATAATACTACACGCAAACAGCACATACACAGTAGATTGAAACAGATGGTGAGTTTAAGAAGGGGAACCGAGTTATTATGGACGTCTCACAAACTCTGAAGCGCATGCATAGTGCTCTCGCCCTCATACTTCTGGCCGAATAATTTTTGTCTTAGGAGATGTTTGGTCACTCTAATTTGTCTGACTGATTGAATATAACCCTTAAATAAATACTTCAATAACATATTAAAAAATCAGACATGTAAAAATAAGTAATAAAAGTTCATTTATTTTTTGGGTAGCGACTGACAAAAGCTCTGGTCCATCAAAAGTGTCTGACACTTATGATATTACTTTAAAATAATATTCTACATGACATAAATAAAAATCAGCCATGTGAATTTAAGTTAAATAATTCTTATTTTTAGTTACCTTTCTCACCTGGTACCTGCCCAGGTGTCACTCGGCAAGTTCCACAAAGCGCGTAGGTATCCAAGGCACACAAGAAGCTACTGAAAACTTCAGGTTTCATCCGTGTGAAAATAAGTTATGTCTGATTGCTCTGGGATCTTGGACAGTCGTTTGGTTAGTTAATCTTCGGAATGGATTTTTCGATATCAAAATCTCTTCTCTCTTACAAGGCCACCTCGAAAAAAGAAACCTGTTTTTGTATCGGAAGTAGAAAAAAACTAGTCCAAACCAAATTATAGTTAAGAACCCAGTACACAAAAAGTCAATTATTTGTTCGACATATCGCATGTGTTTATTTTGTATCCCTGTTGCATCTTGCATGAGAAGAAGAGATCAAGTTTAGATTTCTTCCAATAAAACGACAACAGCTACTTATAACTCATTCAATTCACTGATGGAGGTCTATTGGTTTATTAGTTTATTTAATGAATAATATTATACCACGGGACTACCGATGTATTCAGTTAATGCTTTTGAGACCTTGGAATACAGGGTCTTTCACGAGGAACCTCACCCATATTTATACGGGAAACTACTGAACGTATTTTCATGAAATTCAGCACTTATAAGTATTTTACGATGCTGATGAAATCTAAAATATTTTCAAGGCATGAGCACTTCCGGTTTTTCCGGAAATGACGTCAACTTCCGTTTTTCAAATTAGAACACCATTTTTTTATTGCAGAAATAGATTCCTTAGAAAATTTCAAGTTATTTTGA
The DNA here is from genome assembly GCA_951802165.1 of Adalia decempunctata. Taxonomy (NCBI): domain Eukaryota; kingdom Metazoa; phylum Arthropoda; class Insecta; order Coleoptera; family Coccinellidae; genus Adalia; species Adalia decempunctata. The sequence continues at coordinate 20,179,004 of OX637696.1, read as the reverse complement.
TGTAACATTTTTCAGTTTTGGTTGTAAAATTCTCTCTGAGCGGGAAAATTCGAAAAAAAATCGAAAATAGAGTTTCGCTGAAACAAGAATAACTTCGAGGTTTTTGGATGGAAAATTTTCATTTTTGGGATTTTTCAAGATGTAAGATTGATGTATCCACTTTAAAAATCGCGATTCATGATACAGGGGGTGAAAAAATCGCTTTCAAAGTTAGGGATGACAAAATCGTGAAAAATCAATTTTTTCAAATTAGAACCCCATTTTTTTATGGCAGATATTGAATCTACGTTAAAAAATAATGTGGGTGTATGCATCACACCCTTGCTCTAAAGTGGATAAACTGTTTTTCGTCTTGAATTTTCAGCTATTTCTTTTCCCTTCACGCCAAAAAGATGAAATTTTCAGGAACTGTTACTTAAACCATGTTTTAGATTTTACTACCCTAATATGCAAGAGGAAAAAGTTACAGGTTGTTCCTAAATAGATGGCGAATTTGGATTCGAATTTGTATCGGAAACCTCTTTATTTCAACTAATCGGCCATCGGTTTTCTCTCCAGTGATAAATAAATAATTCCTTATGCAGTGGCGGCTCGTAAACTTTTATCTTGGGTCGGCAGATATACAGGATGTCCCACTAGTGCCGCAGCGGACGATATACGCGTAACGGACTGAGTTTGTCAAAAATTTTTGATGTAGACTTGATATACTCCAAGAAGAGCACATCCTAAAAATATTTTCGAATATATCGGGTGGCCCACAAAACAGGAATAGCGGGTGACTTTGTTTTTTCAAATGGGACACCTATATTCAATAGTGTTTTTCAATTATTATCATTATTATTTCAAAATATTGGCCATTTTGACAAAAAAAATGATACTTGTAGAGGCTATTTTATCCAATTATATTTCACGAACCCTTGCACATACCAATAACAGTTTTATATGGATTGAAAGACAAGACTTCAAAGTATCCTACCCAGCTATAATAAAGCATCTCCAGCATATAGAGTCCACAAAAAGACTATCAACATGACGAATTTCAAATCGATTTTTCTTAATTTTTTCAAATGCCTTGCATATTATTTTTTTTCTGCATTATAAACACCATTCATTTTACTCCATTTTTTGTCAAATACATGATTTATGCACATCTCTAACAGAAAAGGAATTATTTGAGTTCGCGTTAAATAATTAATTTCCTGGAAGAAACGATCCAACCACTCACCCAAACTGTTTGGGCCAAACATACGAACACTGAAAGCTCCTGTTCCTGTCTGTAGCCGCATCCCGAACGAAAACAATCGAGGCACCCCGATCGGCCCGATCCGATCGTTCCTCGTGTATAATACGAGTAGAGGCATTTCAGGTACGGCATAATCCCATTTGCCGACCCTGCGATGTGTTGAGCCTGCTATAAGAGTTTAGCGGCTACTGTTCAGCATTTTTTTTCTCGGCTAAAAATTTCGGGAAATAGTGGTATTGGGCGGAAATTCATATAAGTAGGTACTATCATATTCATAATCCTCGTCTATAAAAGTACGAAATACGACAAAAAATCGTTCAAAGCAACATTTATCGATTTATCTCTTAAAATTTGTGAGGTGGAACGAATAACGAAAACATCGCATTTTCGATTTTGAAAAAGCATTAACTAGGAGGCGACTATAATATTTATCATTATCTGAATAAAATTTCAACAGAAAACAGTCGAGTTAAAATTGTTTCGCCTCATTCGTATTCGCATTTCATTGAAACGTCGAATCAGGTGCAGCGTGCCGTACTTGGTCCCTAGAAAGCGTTCGATGCTTGGCGCTCTCGTCTTCCCGTACACGTACACATTTCAATTCTCGGACTGATTTGAACGGCGCGGCGTTGAGATTGGAAGAGTCGGAAGAGCGTATTTCCAAGAAGTTGAAATATATCAGTGATATACAAATATGATTTATAGAATTTTATTTACACAGGTCTTGGAAATACACTAATTATAATAAATTTAGTAATTCAACAGAAGAAAGAGTAATTTACATTTTGGCTGGATAAAATATATAGGGTCGGCACTGCCGACCCTGCCGTCCCTGACGAGCCGCCACTGCCCTTATGAACCATATGCAAAAACTTACCATGTTTTACATTCTTTTTTTTTTTAATGATAGATATCATTAATTACATCTGCCAAATTCCTCTTTATTCAGTAGCATTTTGTGTTTACTATTAATTTGGTGATAATTCGTATTATATTCGTATCGATCACTATGCCTAATTTTACCAATGAAGATTATTTAAATCTCATTCTACTTCATGGAGAATGTAATAAAGTTGTAGATAGAACGATTCGACTGTTCATTGAGAGGTTTCCTGACCGACCCAGACCAACGAGAGATATCATTAACAGAACCATGACAAACTTGAGAAATGTCGGATCTTTCGTTAAGAAAACCATGCACAGAGAAAAAAGTGTAGTAGAAGATGAGAACAACGAAATTACAGTTCTTGCATCTTTTTGGCGTGAAGGGAAAAGAAATAGCTGAAAATTCAAGACGAAAAACAGTTTTTTGTGAATAACTCAGAAAATATCCATTTTGGGGCAAGGGTGTGATTCATACACTCACATTATTTTTTAACGTAGATTCAATATCTGCCATAAAAAAATGGGGTTCTAATTTGAAAAAATTGATTTTTCACGATTTTGTCATCCATAACTTTGAAAGCGATTTTTTCACCCCCTGTATCATGAATCGCGATTTCGATTTTCAAAGTGGATACATCAATCTTACATCTTGAAAAATCCCAAGAATGAAAATTTTCCATCCAAAAACCTCGAAGTTATTCTTGTTTCAGCGGAGCTCTATTTTCGATTTTTTTTTCGAATTTTCCCGCTCAGAGAGAATTTTCCCACCAAAACTGAAAAATGTTACATCAAAATAACTCGAAATTTTCCAAGGAATCTATTTCTGCAATAAAAAAATGGTGTTCTAATTTGAAAAACGGAAGTTGACGTCATTTCCGGAAAAACCGGAGGTGCTCATGCCTTGAAAATATTTAAGATTTCATCAGCATCGTGAAATACTTATAAGTGCTGAATTTCATGAAAATACGTTCAGTAGTTTCCCGTATAAATATGGGTGAGGTACCTCGTGAAAGACCCTGTATAGAAACGCGAAAAAGGGTGGTAAAAATCGATAATTTACGAAAATATTGCATTTGTACAGGGGAAATATTTTTTAATTTTTTTCTGAGGACCCAATAGCTTTCCTAAGGGGGTGTTTCCGGCTGATCCATTTTTTCAGAGACACCATGTATATCGTCTACGATGAAAATAGTCTTTCGCCTTCAAAATAAGAAACATTTACCGCCAGATGGCAGTGCGAGTTCCCCGATCCTACAGTGACTCTAACAAGACAGTGGCGACAATTGGGCCTCTAAGCCCCGCCCATTCTGATTTAGCAATTTAATGGCGGACTCAATCAGAATCAGCTGATTAGTTTGACGTTTGACTTTCTATTTTATTTGGAATATATTCATTATTTGCGTGCGGAAAAATGACATTCTATTCTTTTTCTACACGTATATGCATGGGAATTTGGAAAAAGACGACTTTCGAAACGTGAATGCTCGTGGAAAGTAATAGTTTCGAAAGTTTGAAACGATAATAGAAAAATGAAATAATCATTTTTTATTCAGAGGTATAAGAAATATAACATCCCTTAAAATTCAGGTTTTATCATTTGAAATTTCTACATAAACAACAGATTTGCAGGACTGCCCCATCAACGAAGGTTTCATTTGAAGGAAAAATCAGAAGTGTGAAAACTGGAGAATATCCTAGCAATATTTAAGCACAGTTTTCAATATGACAAAGTTATTTCATTATTTTAATGATTCACCAAGTCCATCATTATAGATATGTACATACATTATGAATTTGATGTTTCACGGTTGTGATATTTGAAGTAGATACTTCACAGGCTTTCGACCAGGGGCAAGATATTCAAATCAAAGTCAAACTGTTATTGGATCTATATAATTCGTTACAAATTGTGCTCCTGAAGAAGTTACAATTCGTAACAAAATACATAGAGCCAATAACAACTTGACTTTGTTTTGAATATCTTGCCCCTGGTCGAAAACCTGTGAACTAACTCAACTACTTCATACATTATCATATACCTATACAAGATATATGATGATATGATATCGATTCATTGTAAAATAAAGAGAGTACACCAAAATTTCAAACTTATATTGTAATATTTACATATAGAATACATATATCTATATAGGTACAAAATTAGACAATATAAATGTTGTTTGAGTAGTTACATACATTGATTAAAATTCAGTTCACTTCAAAGTAAATTACCAGCTACTGACTTGCTGCTATATTTTTTCGATTGTGATTTTTTCCTCTTCCAATTTATTTTCAATCGAAAGGAAATAAATCATTTAATGATTTTATCTTTTAAATTGCCAGCAATTTGGAATTCGCCATCTCATAAATTATATTTTTTTGTGCAATTTCTGAAAAGCATTTTGTACTTCCTAGCCCTGCGCTTTTCTCGTAAGTACATTTTCTCTAATTTCTTTAATCTTTCGGAGGAATCCAATGTTATGTTTGGTATTGGAGTATCATCGCTAGTAGTCTGAGGCGAAGAACTTTTGTTCAAATCCACCGGAGAAGTAGATGGATTATTTTCAGCCTCATTGGATCGTATCAGGGATTTCTGATGACATATCATCTGGGGATAAAATGAAATCTCTTAATATAATGATTATACATGTAACTTTTTATGACCTGATTTACCTTCGTAAGTTTCAGTACTCACCTGAATGTAAAATATCTGGTTCTTCTGGAGATATTGGTTTTCTTATTTTTGGTGATTTTCTAACTTTCGCAGGTTGTGTAAATAAAAAGAGAGTAGGTACAGCATTGGATTTTAAAGCCCGTTTTCCGTCTACTCTAGTTTTCTCCCACATTTCTGGAGCAAGATGAACCTAAAATGTATGTTTTGTAACTTAAGAACAGACAGAGAATAAAATTAAGATCTTACCTCACACAAACAAGAATAATCCGTAGGCTTCCAATTTTCCCTCTTCATTTTTATCAACCATTGTTGCCTCCTCAATGGATCTTTGGGGAAATGTTTCATGAAAAAGCCATTCTCCGCAGAATTGCTGGCATGATCTGTTAACAAGTGCAAAGGCTTATATGAAATAAATTTTCTGATACCTCAATTCCAGTATTCAACAATGTATATTTGATGTTCATATTTGAATATGAAGAAAAGTATCATGATATCATCATGTAACTCACCAATGAAAAGAAATCGGTCTCCACAAAATAATGAAATGATTTCACACTTTTCACAGAACTAAAACAGTTTTGAAAAGAATAATGTCTGTTTCTAATATCGAAATTACACTCACTCACAAGAAATCAAAAGTTTCAAAATAACTAAACTCATCGAACGCACGAGGGACGAGAAATGCGATAATGCAGCGTTTAGTTTATAAGTCTTTGGAGCGTGCTCGAGCCTCGAGAATGCTAGGTTATTTATCCAAGATGTAAACAAAGAAATTTAGCAATTTAATGGCGGATTTCGTCACGTGAACCAATCAAAAACGAGACACTCCATTGTCGCCACTGTCTTGTTAGAGTCACTGTACCCGATCCTAACTCCGCCCGTTTTATAGCTTGACCATCACACTGCTGTCAGCTCACTGTACAGAACCGAATCGGTGCTTGTTCTCCCAAATTACAAACGAAATCTAATAATCCACGCCGGCCGAAATGCTCGAAACAAGATCAGATGTCATCAATGGAATATTTGTTGAAAGATTATTTGGGCTGTTTCCATTATCTGTAGATAATGTGAACTATGCCATCCTGTATTGTTGAGATTTTCTTGTACACAGTTGAGTTATTCCCGTTGTTCCCGTAATTTCTATAATTCCTGTTATTCCCATTGTTCTCGTTATTTCCGATAATCCGATGTTCCTATTATTCCCGTTATTCCTGTTACTCCCGTTGTTCCCGTGGCCAAAAAACCTTATTCCGTCATCTTAATGATGATAATGAGGATGATGAAGATAAAAATACAAAGAAATAGAAACAAACATTAAAACATTAATTTTTATACATATATTGGATTATTCAGTTTCATCGAACAAATGTTGGGGCGCAGGGAATATAACAAGAAATGAAGAAATCCGACCCTGAACTCCCTGAATCTCACACTAGCTGTATAAATGCTCTCTCTTTCATTCACCAGTCAACTGGGAGGAGCTACCTGCGGGGCGTGTCATTTAAAAGAAATTCAATTCCATCTTGAAATCCATAATTGTTATTAACAATTGATTTTCACTAATCGACGGCTAAAACAATCCTTAATGACTTGTCTTTGAGAAAAATGGATATTTATCATTCCGAATAGAAAAATTCGAGGAAATAAATTTCGCAAAAACAACACATTTTTGTAATATCATTCACAAAAAAACGGCTAATTATAAAAGAAAAATGAGATAGACATGTCATTAACTAAATGATAGACTTCAATACTGCAATAAAAAAACACAAAAATATTAATTCGTTTTGATGGTGGAAATGTTGAAAAATAACCAAAAATGATGTTGAATAACCTTTTTATTCATTCAATACTCATAAAATATTTTTTTTATTATTTTTACCTTTATACACACATACATCCCTTGATCAGTGAGAAAAATAAATCTTTTCTGACTCCCTTTTTTTCAGGGATGTAGACCCTTAATCTCTTTCAAAAACCCTAAGCATCGCGCCTCTGTACGGGCAACGGACGATACGAACTAGCGCTACTCCTACTCGGTACTCACTCTATACTTTTGGACACCTTCCTCACGGAGCTCTTGAACTCCTTGTTCCCATCGTTCGCTGGCAATATTTGTATGGCAGACTTCCTCCTGTAGACCCCTTCGTCGCCAGAGAAAGAGCGCGTGTGGGTGGTGCTGAAGAGTCTTTTGAGCATCGAAACTGTCAAACTGATTTCATACGGAACTACCTCGATCGCATACTTCGATTTCCGAAGACAACAAATAAAACCTATCGAGTTTCAGATACCGCGCTACGCGTTTTTATCTTATCTTAGATGTTGAAAATTATCGGGAAAACTATGGCGTGCTCTAAAATCCGATAGGAACAATTATGTTTAGGTATATCTCATTTTGTTGTTGGCTTCAATCAAAGTCGAAAATTTGAATATTAGAAGGATGCGTGCATTTTCAGAAAGTGCAATCAATTATCGGGAATGGACGCTATTTTCCTCATTCGAAATTTTAATCAATTCTGTTATCTTTCAACACAATTCATAAAGTTATACAGGGTCTTTCACGAGGAACCTCACCCATATTTATACGGGAAACTACTGAACGTATTTTCATGAAATTCAGCACTTATAAGTATTTCACGATGCTGATGAAATCTAAAATATTTTCAAGGCATGAGCATCTCCGGTTTTTCCGGAAATGACGTCAACTTCCGTTTTTCAAATTAGAACACCATTTTTTTATTGCAGAAATAGATTCCTTAGAAAATTTCAAGTTATTTTGATGTAACATTTTTCAGTTTTGGTTGGAAAATTCTCTCTGAGCGGGAAAATTCGAAAAAAAAAATCGAAAATAGAGCTCCGCTGAAACAAGAATAACTTCGAGGTTTTTGGATGGAAAATTTTCATTTTTGGGATTTTTCAAGATGTAAGATTGATGTATCCACTTTAAAAATCGAAATCGCGATTCATGATACAGAAGGTGAAAAAATCGCTTTCAAAGTTAGGGATGACAAAATCGTGAAAAATCAATTTTTTCAAATTAGAACCCCATTTTTTTATGGCAGATATTGAATCTACGTTAAAAAATAATGTGAGTGTATGAATCACACCCTTGGCCTAAAGTGGATATTTTCTGAGTTATTCACAAAAAACTGTTTTTCGTCTTGAATTTTCGGCTATTTCTTTTCCCTTCACGCCAAAAAGATGAAATTTTCAGGAACTGTTACTTAAACCATGTTTTAGATTTTACTACCCTAATATGCAAGAGAAAAAAGTTACAGGTTGTTCCTAAATAGATGGCGAATTTGGATTCGAATTTGTATCGGAACCCTCTTTATTTCAACAAATCGGCCATCGGTTTTCTCTCCAGTGATAAATAAATAATTCCTTATGAACCATATGCAAAAACTTACCATGTTTTACATTCTTTTTTTTTTAATGATAGATATCATTAATTACATCTGCCAAATTCCTCTTTATTCAGTAGCATTTTGTGTTTACTATTAATTTGGTGATAATTCGTATTAAGTTATAAAATCGATCACTATGCCTAATTTTACCAATGAAGATTATTTAAATCTCATTCTACTTCATGGAGAATGTAATAAAGTTGTAGATAGAACGATTCGACTGTTCATTGAGAGGTTTCCTGACCGACCCAGACCAACGAGAGATACCATTAACAGAACCATGACAAACTTGAGAAATGTCGGATCTTTCGTTAAGAAAACTATACACAGAGAAAAAAGTGTAGTAGAAGATGAGAACAACGAAATTACAGTTCTTGCATATTTTCGTGTGAATCCTCAAAATTCTCTCAAAGATGCCGAGATTGATCTGGGATTATCTCAATCGAGTGTTTGGAGAATATTAAAAAAAACATAAAATGCACCCATATAAATTCAATAGGGTACAGCATTTGAAGGAAACTGATTTCGTCAGGAGAACAGAGTTTTGCGAAGCTATGATGATTCGATTTCAAGAGAATGAAAACTTTTTGGACTGTATAATTTGGACAGATGAATCTAAATTCACAAAGAATGGTTCTTTCAATAGGCATAACAGTCATTATTGGGATGAAGAGAACAACCACCACTTCAGACAATGGAACTTTCAAGAGACCTGGAGTTTCAATGTTTTTTGCGCCATCAAAAATAATGCAATTCTCGATGTTCACATTTATGATGGGACTTTAACTGGTAAGATGGAACACTACACATGTTTGCATTATTTAAAGAATGTTCTCCCTTAGGAGATAGATATTCTGACATATTGACTCAAATAATTGAGCCGCTAGTACAGAACCATAATGACTTATGGTATCAACAAGATGGCGCGCCTCCAAACAATTCACTCAATGTGTCAAATATCCTCTACAGGCTATTTGAAGATCGATGGTTGGCGCGAACAATGGTCCACATCTTTGGCCACCACGTTCTCCCGATTTAACTCCTTTAGACTATTATGTTTGGGGTAGGATAAAAAATATTGTCTACTCAACTCCCCTGACTGATAAAGAGGACTGCATAGAACGAGTCAGAAATGCGTTCAGGTTTGTTTAGATTTATAGATTCATAGTTTTGAAACTCAATTTGGTTTTTAAACACTTTTGCAGATCTCTTCCTCCCGATGAAATAAGAAGAGCAACGCACGAAGCATTTCTGAGACGTATAAATACCTAAATGTCTAGAAATTAACGGTCAAAACTTTGAGCATCTTCTCTAGTTATAACTGCGAGAGTTTGCCATGGTTCTCCTAATAGTAACTTGAAGTCGGTTTCAAGAAGGGGTGAAAAATCTACAGCATGGTTCAAAAACAGTTCCTGAAAATTTCATGTTTTTGGCGTGAAGGGAAAAGAAATAGCTGAAAATTCAAGACGAAAAACAGTTTTTTGTGAATAACTCAGAAAATATCCATTTTAGGGCAAGGGTGTGATGCATACACTCACATTATTTTTTAACGTAGATTCAATATCTGCCATAAAAAAATGGGGTTCTAATTTGAAAAAATTGATTTTTCACGATTTTGTCATCCCTAACTTTGAAAGCGATTTTTTCACCCCCTGTATCATGAATCGCGATTTCGATTTTTAAAGTGGATACATCAATCTTACATCCCAAAAATGAAAATTTTCCATCCAAAAACCTCGAAGTTATTCTTGTTTCAGCGGAGCTCTATTTTCGATTTTTTTTTCGAATTTTCCCGCTCAGAGAGAATTTTCCAACCAAAACTGAAAAATGTTACATCAAAATAACTTGAAATTTTCTAAGGAATCTATTTCTGCAATAAAAAAATGGTGTTCTAATTTGAAAAACGGAAGTTGACGTCATTTCCGGAAAAACCGGAGGTGCTCATGCCTTGAAAATATTTTAGATTTCATGAGCATCGTGAAATACTTATAAGTGCTGAATTTCATGAAAATACGTTCAGCAGTTTCCCGTATAAATATGGGTGAGGTTCCTCGTGAAAGACCCTGTATAGAAGTTCCTGGTGCTTATGTATACCAATTATCTGTCCAATACTTGTCATTGGTACTAGTAGTTTTGATGCCATGTCATTCTATCTTTATTTTTGGGATTGGGCAATAGATGATAAAGAAAACAAATTATATTTTTCATTACAAAAATTTATTTGTCATTTATCTCGTTACAATCTTTTTATTGTATATTCACACTGAGATTCAATCAAGATAGTGTATAATATAGTTATCCACAATTGAAACATTCAGATGCCACATAAAATGGTTGACTCCAGGTACTGTGATGAGATCTAAACGTCCACTATCACCCAAGGTTTTCAGCCCTATCAAATCCTCTTTATAGAGCGGCCGGCTGACTAAACTGACAACTGTGAGATTCTGATTATAAAATCCAAATTGACTGAAAGAAAATCGAATATTTAATATAAATAATAATGAGGGATGTAAAATTATATTACCTAGATTCCCAAGGAGTTATAACGTTATCGTCTGGACCACCGATTAGGACCATCTTGTTTAATTTGGTCAGAGCATTTTTGAATTGAACACTTTTTGTTGATTTCAACTCATTGTTGATATAAGGAAGGTACTGAGAATAGTTGTGATATAATTCCTGATGAAACGGATCATTCCAATAATTCCCCACTGAAGTGTGTTGTCCAACACTAGAATAAAATAATTCATATGCTTCTTTAAGAGCTAAGCCAGGTAAAATTAAATGCAAGAATTGGGCTAAAAATTAAAGAATTAATTGTCTCTTCAATGTTTAGGAAAAATGTATCTTACTTCCATATTGACCAGCTTGTGGTCCACTCAATGAAATAAAATTCCTGACATTATGCTCTGGATATGCTTGTAATATTGAGCGAGCTAAAAGGGCTCCCTGGGAATACCCTAAAACATTGATATCATTTGAATTCACGAGGTGAAAGATACCAGAAATAATTCACAAAATTAACATACGTTAATTACGATTAGTTACAATGAACCATTACCCAATAAATGAATTCCTTCAGGATGTTGTTCTGTGATATTCCTTATATCTAGAAGCAACTGCTGAACTTGATACCACATACTTTCCACACTTGACCATCCACTAAATTTGTTGGTATTGTACACTATTGTTCCTGGATGCAACTGAAATTTTTTGTTTTAGTTTATTCATATCTATTGAGTATTCTACTACCTCTTGTATCCTGTTCTTGATGAGATCCATGCTTATACTACCGGTAACTATTCCATGCATTAAAAACACAGGTCTATAAGCATAAGTTCCATTTGTTAAGAGATTTATTAGGAAAAGAGTTAATATACAAATCGATTTCATGTTGAAACTACATAATTTATCATATTTCCTAGGATTGAACATTGAATATTGCAATATTCTAATGAAACTTCCGGTCATTGTTGTGGTACATTCATTATCTAAATATTTTTGTTGATGCAATCATATTAACCAGAATATCAACTATGCATTGATAATATTATTTTTATTCATTTCAAATTTAAACACAAGGTCGGATTAGGATTTTCACATAGGATTGTAAAAAAAACAGAAAAATAAACAAAGTTTGGCACATTGACAGAAATACCGTGAAATCAAAGACGATGGAGGCACAGAACATAGCTTGTATCAAAGAGTGTTTGCCTTTATTTAGTTGACTGGTGATATATATTATTGTTTCGTGGTGACCGCCTAATAATAAAGTACTTATTTTGCCGGTAAGTCGTATGCTTTGTTAATATGCAGAAAAATATATTTTTTAAAGTTTTACCACAGAGCCTTGATGGGTTGGCAGCATGATATATGGGTTGGCAGAACTGCCATTGTCCAGAGACATCTAACCTAAAATTAGTGAAATTGCATCTTTGATTACATCAAGCTCTTCAGACTCAATTTTCGATCTTTTCATTTTCAGCATTTTTGCGATAACTGAGAACCTAAGCTTAATTTTCAATTTTCAAAATTGAATTTTATGAATGAGCACTCGAAGATAACATTTAATTAATCGTCAATAACCCAAATCAATAAGATAAAATGACTACACAATCAACATCAAATGCACAAACTGTTGATAGAGAACGGGTATATCAATGGATATTGGAACTCACAAATCCCGAAACTAGAGAAAATGCTTTACCTGAACTGAGGTGGAATATACAAAATCTATTTAATATCAGATATCAATAGTTCGAGTTTTTCATTTCAGTAAGAAGAGGGAAGTAGTTCCGGATTTGGCTCCAATGTTATGGAATAGTTTTGGAACAATTGCAGCCCTCTTACAAGAAATCATAAACATATATCCTGCTATTAATCCTGCTACCCTTACTGCGCAGCAGTCAAATAGGTATAAGTTCTTTTTTTTTAGGATTTGTGATGATCAATCAATATTTAAACATTTACAGGGTATGCAATGCTTTGGCATTATTACAATGTGTGGCCTCTCATCCAGAAACAAGGTCCCATTTCTTGGTAGCTCATATACCTCTGTTTTTGTACCCGTTTTTGCACACTGTATCTAAAACACGACCATTTGAATATTTACGCCTAACAAGTTTGGGAGTTATAGGAGCTCTTGTGAAGGTAATTATACAGAATGTGGATCTGAAACCCGTGCAGTTTTTCAAGGAATAAATATAATATAGTATAGTATCAAGAAAAGTTGGTCTTGATGAGGTTTATGTTTGAATATAGAATGTGTATGTGTATTTTCAGACTGATGAGCAGGAGGTGATTACCTTCCTCTTAACCACAGAGATTATTCCTCTGTGCTTAAGAATTATGGAATCAGGCTCGGAGTTGAGTAAGACTGTTGCAACTTTCATTCTACAAAAAATCCTTTTAGATGATAGTGGTTTGTCATATATTTGCCAAACCTATGACAGATTTAGCCATGTAGCTATGATTCTTGTAAGTAAACCTATCAATACAGTCGAACTTCGATAACTCCAATCATGATCTGCATGATCGAGTTATTGAATAACACTGATCTTCAATCTTGGCGCTGTTGCCAACCAATTTGATTTGAGTTATCAAAAATTCGATTTATCGAAGTTCGACTGTATTTATTGATTGCATCCTTTTATGACCTTCAAATTTATTTCAATACTTCAAATGCTTTAGGGAAAGATGGTTATCTCTCTCGCCAAGGAACCATCGGCAAGGCTTCTCAAGCATGTTGTTAGGTGTTATCTTAGGCTTTCGGATAATCCACGGTGAGTACTATTTGTAACTAGGTATGAGTGATTTATTTATGTGCAATAAAAGATTATGATCATTCACAAATAAGGGATACATAAAGTAGCTGACATGTGAATGCAATTGTCTTTTTGGCCTTAAATGCTGAAACTGTAAGCTGATGTGTTTAATTATTTATTTAAGCGCTAGAGAAGCACTTAGACAATGTCTTCCGGACCAATTGAGGGATAACACATTTGCAAATTGTTTACAAGAAGATAAATCCACTAATCATTGGCTGCAACAGTTGCTCAATAATCTGGAGACGCCACCTCCTGCTGATAGTCGTCAAGTTGGAATGTCACCATTGACATCTCAATAAGAATAGTGGTATAGAGAGTTACCTAGATAAGTTGACTGAAAGAATGGTTTTGAAAGATGTGATTTCTGTCCTTTGTTAAAAAATTTTACGTTAATTATGTTTGCCTTGTATTACCCAAAGTCAAACCAATATTTGGTAACATTTAGTATTATAATTTCGATTACATAAATCAATGTGCATGTAAATAAGGAAAATATGTGATATGATGTCAAATGATATATGAAATAATTGATACAAGGTTAGAAAAATTTTCGAAATATTGGTAAATGAATTGGGGAAATCGAGGAATCAAATCAAAGATTTACAATTCATATTGTATGATTGATAATTCCTTTTGATAAATGTGGAGTATTGAATAGTGATATTGAAGAACCATGTCTTTGTACTAACTGCATCAGTTTATTGATTAATTATAAAATTCATGAGAATTAAGCCTTGAATATTTTATGTTTGTTGAAATGGTGTGAAATTGGGAATTTAATGAAGTCTATTTTCTTCAACAAATTATGTACGGAGGGTTATATGTAATTGTACCTTAGGGAATTTTTTCCCAAATTACATCAAAAGTGACATGTTTCTTAGAATTTGAAATACATACAATCATGATATACATTTCATGTCCAGTAATATTTATTATTTTAAATAAAATATTGTTGCTTTACTTTATTTTATTCATTTCTAATACCTAGAAAGGTCAAATTTTCTAATCTTGATAATGAATATGATAATCTGTTTCAATAGCTTTGTTTCTGAGACTAGACATCTCGTAGTCTTTGCCAAATGGTCAGATTTTATGTTCTATCATTGGGTTCAAATATAGAGAAGGTACATCGCCCTTGAACGATTGATGCAAAAAATTTTGGCAGTTTACTGCCAACTTTAGTGGCGGCACATAGTAGATACTAAAGGAATCATCGAAGGAACTATAATCTGCTTGCTTTTCATTTATAGAACTCTGTAGGATATTTATTTTCTACTAGTTATATGAATCACAGGCAAATTTAATTATCGTTTTATCGCATTCAAAAAATTCGATGTGATGAAATACTGAACATCCCACATTTCCATACGCCGGTCCTGGTCGTCATCGCATTCGGCTTAGGAAATAGTGCTTTATATACAGGGTGTCCCAAGTTCGAGTGCCTATTAGACGTTTCTGGAGAACTGGACATATTTGAAATCTGAAACTTGTTATTATGATACTGTTCGAAATTCTCTACAGATCTAAAATATTTTCAGAGCCAGAGCACTTCCGGTTATACAGGGAGTGAAAATAAATTTGCTCAAAAATTTTTTTTTCAATCTTTTCATTTCTGATATGATTGAGTATTCAATGCTGAATACATATATCTGTTGAAACCATTGTATTCATTCGAATAGTTTTCAAAATATCGAAACAAAACTGAAAAAAGTCAAATATTCATAGTCAGTATCATGTTAATCTTTCTCATTCTGAACATCCTGAGTGTAAACCGTTCTCACAACGTACGTCAAAGTAGAAGAATGTGAAAAGGTCCTGCATCTTTTGAATTTCATGAATATCATCACAGGGTGTTTCAAATTTTGTGTCGAAAACTGTGAACGTAAATCGGCCATAACTTCCGTTTTTCAAATTAGAACCCTATTTTTTTATTTTTGCGTTGGATTCACTGAAGAAAAATAATGATAGCATTCTCAGATGCTCTTGCTCCTAAATTCAGTAATTCCCGAGATATTTGAGCTTTTCTGGATTCACGTTATACGTAGAATCAAATCCATCTAATCTTCTACTTGAGAATATTCTGTGACCATAGAAGATAAGTTATCCCATTAATTTTTCACAAGTGACAGATCTAATTTTAGGTTTAATCTTTACTTTTCGATTTTATTCAATGGTTTCATAAAAATATTCATCGAATATCTTGCATGAGAATATTCTGTGACCATAGAAGATGAATGATTTCATTAATAATTCACAAGTGACACCCCTAATTATCAGTTGTTACCATGGTTTCATGAGAATATTCATCGAATCTGTTTAGATTCGATGTATTTGACTCTATGTACAACATGGATCGAGAAAAGCTCAAATAACTCGGGAATTACTGAATTTAGAAGCAACAGCATCTTAAAGTGCTATCGCTATTTTTCTTCGCAGAATCCAACGCAATCATAAAAAAATAGGGTTCTAATTTTAAAAACAGAAGTTATGGCCAATTTTCACAGTTTTTGACACAAAATTTGAAACACCCTGTGATGATATTCATGAAATCAACAGATGTATGACCTTTCCACATTCTTCTACTTTGACGTTGTGGTAACGGTTTACACTAAGGATGTTCATAATAAGAAAAATGAACATACCTAATACCATAGAATGCTGACTATGAATATATGACTTTTTTCAGTTTTTTTTCGATATTTCGAAAACTATTCGAATGAATACAATGGTTTTAACAGAAACGTATTCAGCATTGAATATTCAATCATATCAGAAACGAAAAGATTGAAAAAAAAATTTTTGAGCAAATTTATTTTCTCTCCCTGTATAACCGAAAGTGCTCTGGCTTTGAAAATAATTTAGGTCTGTAGAGAATTCCGAACAATATCATAATCCCAATTTTCAGATTTCTAATATGTCCAGTTCTCCAGAAACGTCTAATAGGCACTCGAACTTGGGACACCTTATATAGTTCAGCTACTCACCGCAAGACGCGAGGTTAAACATTTTTGATTCTCTGAAACACACTTATCCATCTGTGAACCGATGAAGGAACTACACTAAAATCAGCTTCAAATCGCTCGAGGACGATGTACCTATACCTATATGTATATTTAAAACTCAATGGTCCTCATCAATAGGAATATTTATACATTTGAAAATATGAAGGACAACAAATATTTGGCACAAATCTTTGAATTCTAGTTTTTTGAAAAGCATAATGGTACAACAAGAATTAATGAGGAAGTTACCAAAATATCAAGGCATAGTTGCTGTTGCAGCTAAATTTCTATTTTTTAAAAGAAAATAATTACCTATATAAAAGAAAAATAATCCAGAAATGCACATCTTCTTGTTCTAAAAACTAAAATTTTTAACGCTTACAAAGAAATTGACACGATATTTCGAAATGATAACGGATCTGTTGTTGCAGAAATATTGGGAATTTGACTGGTAATTCGTCAGAATTCTATACAATATGTTTTACCTAAAAAGTAAATATGTGTGTAACGACACAAACGAATTTGCATCGGACCATTTGATCAGTTGCCCTCGAAATTGGATTCAAATTGAAAATTATTTCAAATGTCATCTCAAAGACTCTAAATCAATTAGATACCTGCTCCAACCTAGGAGCATAGATATTCTATGCTCCCAGCTCCAACTAACTTCAAATTCAAAATGGAGATATCCAAACATGGAATCAATTTGTCGCGAAGATTGAACGAAAGATAAAACTTATGCGATATTTATCACTACCCGAAAACGATATAGTCTCGGTAATCCCTTGAACATTTCGATTATCGTGAGACACATCGAGAGAGGAAACTCCAATACCCCTATAATAGATTTTCGGCAAGTAGAAGTGAATACAAATGTCGAGGGAGGCCATGGATCACCCCCATCAAATGCGGCACTTTCCCCTGAGGCCGTCTTTATAGAGTAATCGTTCCGAATCCAATTGATCTATCAATATGTATAACATCTTAACTTTTACCGGAACGCTTTTCCGTTCCTTTTCTATGGTTTCGTTCGTACGAGGGCTGAAAGGAAACGTTTTGTCCAAGAAGATTTGGTTGTAGATTTCGCCGAAACAAGATCTTAAGATGCATAGAAAAATGAAAAACTTCTTTGATTCTTCCTCGGATGATTATGTTCCCCCTTGATGATGCATCGATCTTTCGAAACCTTTGTAGGTACTTCTACTGACGCATAGAGAACATGTTTTTATTTTCAAGATGAAATTTTTATGTTGAAATGCCATAATATTTTGTTGATTACAAAAATATCTGATATCTGAATTGATCACTTCGAGCTTCCGTTTGAATTATTCAGGACATTCTCAACCCTTGGTGGTAGAACAATCAACAGCTGTAGTCGGTAATGTTACGCTTCTCGCATTCAATTCCGCTTTAGATATTCTGCTCGAAATTTAATAAATTATTCAGTGTAGTGCTTGAATGAAACCAAGATCCCAAGATGCATGGTATTCTATGCATCTATGATGAAACTTCGGTGAACATAAGGAAGAAATTTATCGATTGTACTTATGTCTAAACAACCATAAAATTATATCACGTATTGATGGAAATTTTATGATTGGAATGCAGATTTTGATATATTCTTTACTTTGTACACTCCTGGTAAGAACAGAGAAATAAAAGCATACAGAGAATTATTTTTCGTTGAGGAATTGTTAGAAAATTGCTTGGAAAATTGAGTACTCAACTAGTCGAATACTTAATGATAATGTCTTTATATTTCTCTTTACGAAAGCTTAATTAATTCATTTGAACCATAATTAATTTTAATCAAGTAATCCTATGATAAAATGACGGACATTCGGGGGAATTATGACATCAAATGCAAATTTCCTTAATTTGGACGGTACCTATTGTACGTTGGAAATTTTATGACAGCCAGTTAACAATCCTGCCTAGGATAACGCACGCTATGCTCGTCTCGAAATCATATGAACGTTATAGTGTTAATAAAATTTAAATTCCCTCGTTCTTCGTCAGGGTATAAAACTTGCGAGAGCGATCCCCCCGTGAATGTGGAAATTTGTATGCGGAAAAACAGAGTGCAATTAGACCAGCAAGAAATCAACGGTTCCGCTTGCTCAATAAGGCAGGTATTTGATTGCAGATGGATTTTCAGCAGCCAATTTCAAGCAAACAGCTTTTCTCTATTTCGTATCGTAATGTGTTCATTACAGTACTAAAAACAGTGCTGTAATGAATTCATTACAGCATCGTTTTCAGTAACATTTTTCGTTTTGTGGTTGTCAGCAATGACTTCCGATCCTTTTAAATTTCAGCAGACGTCAATTTGGAAATGTCAATTTTCGTACTTCCTAACATGGACACCAACTGCCAAGATACAATATGAATGTCACTAGGACCTATAATTTGAATTTTTTCATTGAATTTCACAAAATTTGAATGAAATAGAGAAAATATCGTCTAACACTCGTTGCAGAATGCAATTCCAATACTCATGCGTTCGAAAACTCGCTCCTTCGTCGCTCGTTTTCGAATTTCGCATTCGTATTGGAATAGGAGCCCATTCTGCAACTAGTTTTAGAATATACTATTCTGTTCTAGATGTTTCCGAGCATATACTCCATTCACAATTATAAAATCACAACTCTGGCCATGGTTTCGTTTTCAGGAATTGGTGCACCTGATAAAAAATCTGTGCGCGTACAGAGAATATCTTTAATGACAAAACGGCGTTGCCAGTTTCTTTGTTTACATCAAAGTAGAAGCACAGAATACCTGCAAACTTGAATTGGACCAAACGGCAAATTTGAATTGGACCAAAAATCGATTTATAAGCATATGAAAATCATGTGAAAGCAATGCAATTTTCTTCCATGGCGAAAAATAATATATTTCAACAGTGATCTCTTGTATTTTTCATGCAAATAATATAAACGTTTATTATTTTCGTCCATCACATCTTTTCCAATTCATTCATTTTCCGAATAAATTCACATTCTGAGAAATACGCTAAGAATGTAGAAAGGGCAACATAGTGTTGACTTGGAACATAAAAATATTTTGAAAAACGTCATAACTTCGATACAGAGTGGAATGTGTCAAATTTCCAAGGCCAGAGTTGTGATTTTATAATTGTGAATGGAGTATATATGTGAGAAAGGGATGTCCATGCTGATGAATGTTCCTCTACGATATGATCTGTGAGACTGTGACGTATATCATAGATGCATCTATCATTAATCCATAGAAATATCTATTTTCTTTGACATATTTCATCATAGAAATGCTCAAATCGAGTTTCTTCTCCGAAATATTTTTTAAACGGAATCCATCCAACCTGCAATGCGAGCTGTTTCAACGCTTTTGGCCATTTGTCGTTTCCTCCCTCGAATGGGACAATCTGCATATTTGAATAATGCAGAACTCGCTGTCTCTATAGATAGATTACATAAGGAAGTCAGTCAGAACATAAGTTAAAGTCAAAAAAGGAGCAATATAAAGATTTTGAAAGATTGAGGGCAATTCTTTGTTGTCAGCTCGGGACACTGCGCTGTGACACCACGAAGGGATGACGGAATTTGTTTTCTCCATGAAGCGCTTTAGAACGGCAGTTCTAGAATGAAATCCGGAACTGTAAATTGTGAATATTTAATGAAGTTTTTTGATCTCGAAAACAATAAAACCAACGCAGTGAATTGTTATTCCTTATCGATTTACGGTTAATTTAAGAACTATCCTGTAAATCTGTATCTGTCAACAGTGTCAACATTTTGTCAACTTTGATTGTCATAGAAATGAAGAATTTGTTCGTTTTACAAAATGGCGAAGGAGCTGGGAAAAATATCATGTTTTTCTCTTTTATCCGGTAATGACGATACGGATAGATATTTGCGTTTTTTCCTTTGTAGTCATTTGAAGAATGTTGAGTAGCACATACTGAAAATATTTTTGCATATACAGGATGTTCCATTTCAGAAAATGCGTTTTTTTTCATAATGCCTTATATATTTTCAAATATTTCGATTATTCTAAACAACAGTTGAAACTTCTTCATGGAAACTACTCGAAAATTGGCAGTATATTCCTAATTGCTTAATCGAAAAAAACAAATCCATCTCATATTGTCGGGGAAGTTTCCAGTAACCTATCAATTAAAAGCCAGGAAGCAAACAACATAAATCCAATCAAGTAAAAAGTGATAAGTGAGGGTCCTTCCCTTTTGGTCAGATTATTAACTGATTGGAATCAGATTACCTATCCACTCATTACGAGAGAAGTCCGTTGATAGGTCACTCGCTATGGCTGATGGAATACCTGTAAATATTTGGATTTCGCATCGGCGATTTCCTAATTTAATTGACTCAATCAGGTTGATGGGGATGATGAAAAAAATTGAGTCATATGGAAGGTCAGAAGGAGGTTTCAATTGGAGTGTGATCTAGACCTAGAGCAACTACATAATGAAAATATTTTCAAATTACATACCTAATCATTCCAGCTAGGAGCATAGAATAACTGGAGAGAAGGCTCCCCTACAAAAATGAACTGCCAAAAACGTCCGAACTTGTCAGTTCGCCGCAAGGTCAAGAGATGGCGACAACGTCGTTTCTTCCTACAACATGGCTATCCTTAATAAAATTATCTTTAATGGTTATTCGTTGTTATTACTTATTAGGTCCCATTTATTACTATATCATAATATATATTCTTTTGAAAGAAAGCAATACATACTTTTTTTCGTAAATCCGACAATATAATGCATATAGCACGTGTAAAGAAATGGCCACAAGGATCGGATTGAATATAGGAAGAAAAATCTGTTTCCCGCTACGAATCTAAGTGTTAGCAGAGGGAATGTAAACGGGGTACCATACAATTCTGCGTAAAATACACGAGAACAGATAAAAGCTCAGTCTTCCCGTATAATAATAATAATTCTTACCTGAATGTTCGCTTTTTCCGATAAGGATATTGTTTTGACAAATTTATTACCGATCACAGACTTCCCATAAAATTGCGCATAAAAAGTTGATTAGAATGAAGCGATTGTATGTCATCAATATTGTCTATGTTATGATTTATGGCCATTTTCAATTAAAAAGAAGCATAAATGTATCAATAACAATGACAGCCACATTATATTCTTTGCAATTGTAGGGCCATAGAACAAAATATCTGACGTTACTGAATAAAGAAACTCAGCGTTATCTATCGGGCGTCACACGAAACTCTAACCTCCGCCGTTATTGGCAGTTCAAAATGATCTGTCGAGAGTATGAAGCCTTCCCTCCAGTTATTCTATGCTCCTAGATTCCAGTACAGTGTTCAACAAGTTCTATGACAAACTTTGACAGATGATAGTTGTGCTTATTCTGAACATTTTTTTCCTATGAACATAGGTCCGATTTGTTTTTGTTCAGAAGATACAAGCATTTGAAAAATTATAATTTTATGCTCAAATCATAATAATAAATGGAAATTTCGAGACTATAATAATTGTTCAAAATGTCCATTTAGATCAGGCCATTGTATTGGTCCTCCTTGACCAGTGGCGCACCCAGGATTTAGTTATGGGGGGGGCTGAACTGAACTGAAAAATTGTTCTTGCTATATACAGGGAGTTTCATTGCTGAATGAACATACGGCAACCTGAGCTAGAGCTACCCTACACGAGTCCAAAAAACCGAGATATGATAGGTCTAATCAAATACATAACCGAGATAGAGGATGATTTATGTATTCACCAAAAATTTGAATTTTTCATAACTTTTGAACAGACCAGTATGGTCTGTTGATATATATATATATGGAAGGTATGTTCAACTTTCACATATCGATCGATTTACTTTTGAATTTCCCAAAAATTCCAGATCCTATATTTGAAAAATATAGGACTTCTTCCAACCTGACATTCATATATTAAAATATTGGGATTAGAATGAAATATTCGAAGAGAGCACAAATTTTCAATGAGGTTCAGTAGATTTCATTGTCCCGCAGGTCATTTTGCTCAAAGAAAGCTTCAGGGAAAGATCCAATTGAATATTGGAATTCCACTAATTCTCAGAAGAAACGTACATTGTGATCAAATTGAATTTTGTTTTGTCCCAATAATTGCACATTCGAAATTCATAGTATTCTGACGAATCATTTCAAGTTATTTCCGGAAAAACATTATTGATGGAGAAAAATTTATTTGAAGTCAACAAAGATGAATAAATAAATAAAGAAACATAAAGACTTAATATGAATTACAGAAGGTGCTCGAAAGTACCACCATTTTGCTCAATACACATTCTTGCCCTCTTCAAAATATGTCTGATACTTTTTTTTAACATGTCTGGATCTCCTCACTATTTCAGATGAATATACTGAACATTTTGAATAACCCCAAATGAAATTATCAACACGAGTGAAATCTGGTGATCTAGCCGGCCAGGCATGCGGTCCACCTCTGCCAATCCACATATTTCTTAAGTTCTGATCTAAAAATTGTTTAAACTTTACTCTGAAATGAGGTGGAGCTCCATCATGCAGAAAATGCATTACTGCAATGTCCGTATGTATGTGGCGTTTATAATAATCGATTGTTTGGACCACACGTCCTTCCAAGACGGCTTACGGGTGATCTTTACTTAGACTTCCTCAAAAATCATCTTCCTCTATTACTTTATGGTACGGACATTGCAGGAATGCATTTTCACCATGATGGAGCTCCACCCCATTTCAGAGTAATGGTCGGACTCAGACAAAGGTCTATTGGTATTATGTATTGGAGAAGAGAATATGGAATACTTCAAAATGACAGAGTTTAAGATCAACCAACAGAAGACAGTTTGACGTTTGAAAATGAACTGAGAAAAATTGGATTGCTTGCAGCCCTTTTAATAGTTTTAATATGCCAGTTTTCTCAACAACGGCGTAATGAATCAAGAGAACTTTTTCATGTGAAACACATTGGCACATCAGAATTTGCTGTGCAAATACAAATTTGGGCAGTGGTGTAAAAGTTGGGGGGTAAAACCTTTGTGCAAATTCAATATCTTCGCCAGTGGCACACGTCTAATGAAACCATAAGTAAAGTGCAAGAAAGGAGCTATTATTAGTGATAATGTGTACACATAAACTTAATTCTGTAATTAAAACGATTCCTGAGATATTAGCAAAAAAAACTGAAAAAATATAAATTTTTGACACCCTATATCTGTATATGGAAGAGAAAACACAATTTCATATTTCATCTAGAATAATATATCCATTATTCAACTGATTTTAATCTGCAATAGTCTCTATAAACCAATAGTGTGAGGTAATAATAACTCACGCCTATAACTCACTCTAATATACAAATAGGAAAAATATAGCTAAAGAAATGAATAAAAAAGTCGGGTCAATGGGGAACTCTATTTCAGACATCAAGGTAACGTTCTCGCTATCCATTCCTACATTTTCTTAAGTCTGAATATCCAAAAATTGCATTTGGAATACGTGAATTTTTGACGTTTTCTACGGGATTCGATGTCGATTGGATTTTCGACCACAGAAAACGCTTTTGACAACTGTTGTCAATTTTGAAAATGTAGATTAATTCGAATTTTACTGAAGAAATCGAAGATAAAGTTCAATTCGCGGTAATAGTCATAACACACTTGATGAATTGCACCACTCGCCTGACGGCTCGGGCTGCAAAATTCATCTGCTTGTGTTATGACTTACATTACCGCTCATTGAACAATAAAGGGTGATTTTTTTAAGTGTTTCATTAGACGTACTCGAATTGCGATACAAATTCAAAATTTTGTATTTTTGTTTTAGAGTACCTACATGAACTCAATTTGTAAAATATTTTCAAACGGAATCTTCTTCTGGTTCTACCGGAAACGAATGTGAACTTCAATATTTCAAATGCAACACCCTGTATATTTATACATATTTGAGTTATTCGATTAATTCTGCAATGATTTGATGTATATTATGCGCAAGCACATCAAGCGGTTGTTGAGTTATAGCCTGATTCTCAATTTTTTTGACAGAAAGATTGTCACAAATTAGTGTTTATATCTCCGAAACCTCTCATTGTGAGAAATTTTTTTTCGCAACAGTGGAAGAAAAGAAAGTACGCTGGTACTGCTTCTTGTATAAATTATGAGGAAATATTATACAGGGTGTCTGAAACAGGGCTCCAAAGTTAGCCTCAACAAAACTATGAAATCTCATTTTTTTCAAATGGAAACCATATAATTTTGTAATTCCTATCGATTGCTCGTAAAAAACTAGTTAGAGTGTGCCAAACATTTCATGTCTTTAAAATCAGTAGTTTCGCCGTTATCGAATGAAATTCGAATTTCAGGAATAAATCCAGTTTTCTTTGTCTAATCATAGGCTTATTAAGATAATTTTCAAGTAGGCTAACTTTGAATTCCTGTTTCAGAAACCCTGTATAATATTTCCTCATAATTTATACAAGAAGCAGTACAAGCTTATCTTCTTTCGTTCCACTGTTGCGAAAAAAATTTCTTACAATGAGAGGTTTTGGAAATATAAACACTAATTTGTGACAATCTTTCTGTCAAAAAATATGGGAGTCAAGCTATAACTCAACAACCGCTTGATGTGGTTGTGCATATCATACATCAAATTATTACAGAATTAAACGAAGAATTAAAATATGTATAAATATACAGGGTTTTGCATTTGAAATAACGAAGTTCACATTCGTTTCCGGTTGAACCAGAATTAGATTCCGCTTGAAAATATTTTACAAATTGAGTTCATGTACTCTAAAACAAAAATACAAAATTTTGAATTTGTATCGCAATTCTTTCCTCGAATACGTCTAATGAAACACTTAAAAAAATCACCCTGTATACTATTAATGAGGAATCTACAGTTGACCGTTGATACATTTATTTTGGAATACCCTGTAAGTAACAATTATGAAACTGGAATTATTTTCGATTGAAGAATTTACAGTTGGGAGAATGTTCTACTACTCCTACACATTTCAGACACCCTAAATAAATTGAGGAAAAAATAGCGAACCAATTTCAGATTCACCATTTCGTAGTTGGCAACAGCCGCAAAGTCGACGCCATCGTCCTTGTTCAAACACCGTCGCGACGCTGCCGCTGGTCCGTTCCTCTCCTCGCCACTATATAATTAACCTTTTTATTACACAACCCTTCAGGAGGAAGGAATAATAATCCGGCTTGTGTGTAATTGCTTATACGGGGGCAACGTTTACTAATTTAATAAAACCCATTAGAGGGTTTACTGTGTTATTCTAATTTTCCCGGAACTGGCTTCGTTTTAACTGTTATTTTACACTCTTGTGTGATTATAATTATTATTATTTTATTTTATATATATTTTTGTCGGAATGGTGCCGTTCCAGCTCGTATTGTTCTGGCGATGAAATTAGTATGGTAATGTTACGATGCATCTGACGCTTCGCTGAATTTATTTATTTCGTATCATCAGCAACAAAATTGAAAAATAACTCGGTTCGTTTATTTTATCCGGACTTTCGAAGTGAACATTGTTTCAGTGGGATTTTAAAACTGTATTCCACTGTGGAGCGAATTTTATTAACCCGAAAAAAGCAAATTTTTATTTTTCAATTTCATTTCACTTTGCATACATCAGATGAACAACTTTTCTGGCTCAAACATTTAACTTAGTTTCAGTATTTATGATGACAATTTTTCGCAAAAAAATTGAACGCTGTCGCTACTAAGGAAAAATTTTACATTGTTTTAACTCTAGATTCAAATAGAACACTTTTTTCGGCAACCGTCCGGGAAGTACCCACTTCACGGACGCTTTTTCTATGAGAAAGTAACATTTCCCGGCCTAGTCCGGAAAGTACGTACTTTCCATTTTTATAACCCGAAAAAAGCAAATTTTTATTTTTCAATTTCATTTCACTTTGCATATCAGATGAACAACTTTTCTGGCTCAAACATTTAACTTAGTTTCAGTATTTATGATGACAATTTTTCGCAAAAAAATTGAACGCTGTCGCTACTAAGGAAACATTTCACATTGTTTTAACTGTAGATTCAAATAAAACACTTTTTTCGGCAACCGTCCGGGAAGTACCCACTTCACGGACGCTTTTCCTTTGAGAAAGTAACATTTCCCGGCCTAGTCCGGAAAGTACGTACTTTCCGGACTAGGCCGGAAAAACTCACGTCGTTGTTGTCATTGTGATGATCATCACAATAGCAACGAAATAACGGATGACAGTTCTTTTCTGTTCAATTCAAATAATAAGAAATGTGTCCTCTCATTGATTTGTAATTCTACACGGTTGCCGAAAAAATATTGTACGCAACACGCCCGAAAATAGTTTTTTTGGACTCACAGACTTCCAGGACTCGCCTCCGGCTCGTCCTAGAATTTTGTCTATTCGTCCAAAAAAACCCTATTTTCCGGACTTGTTACGTAAATTACTATTTTCATATGACATTTTTAAGCTTTGACATCGTTTGGAAGATACAGGGTGTTGGAAATACATTGATGAAACCGTTTCTGACCAGATGTGGTCACCGACCAAATGAGTTGAATTTTGGTAAATTTTTTAATCTATTTTTTCTCGAAATTTATTCTATCTTTATTTTGGTTTCAGAGTTTCAGCATATATTATATCCGACACATAAATCCACGAAGAATACAAGGACTACTTGAAATTTATGAATAAAAATAATCATAAATTTTTTTTTACAAAAAACTTCGTTTTTGAGTTATTTCTAAATTAATCTGATACAGTGACTTCTCGTGCCCTTTAGGTGTGGGTCGACCAGACCCAATATACAGGGTGTATTTTAAGGTGAGGCTGTTCTTTTGACAGGTGATAGAACTCGTCAAAATAAGTAATTTTACCGAAATTTTCTTATATGAAAGGTTCAATTTCAAAAATTCATAAAAAATTTTGGGCATCAATACCTTAACACCAATCTGGCGTGCATCTCTCTGTTAATCATATCTCTACATCTCTGCACCAAGTCTATGAACATCCGCGCAGTTGGGTGATTTCTCCGCTGAAATCTTGTTCTGTATAACTTATACGCAGAACTGGCATTTTGTTTTGATTCACCATAAATTAAAAGCATATCAATAAGTTCATTATTTGAATGAACTTGCGGCATTTTCGAAACAAAAAACACTCGTAGAATCTACACCGTACCCTCGCCGTAACACGATCGAAGATTACTGATCACAATCGATATTCTGAGTCATGTATGATAAGAAGGCAAAAAACAAGAAATGTTGATATCTACGGAGGAGCAGGCAAGGGGGCAGGTTCGGACTGAGGAATTTTCAGATTCACCTAGACACTAGAAAATATTCTAGTTTCATTTTCTCGAAACAGGGGCATAATTCATATAAGGAATGTTTGGTAAAATGACTAAAAGAAAAGCCTCGCCTTTAAATACACCCTGCATACAGGAGATTTCGAGAGAATCGTTTTTTCTTGAAATCGGTAGCAAAATTTTCCAGAAGCCATAAAATTAAGTACCTATAACAATAAAGATTTTCTTTGCAATTTTTTAAACTAACAGTGGCTCACAAAAAAAATGGAGTACCTAGAACAGGGGAAAGTGGCGTGTCGAATGGTGTAACTCTAAATTGTAATATCGATGTCAAATTTCAGTTGGATATCTTATGAAGTGCCAGATACTATGAGAAGGAATTTTTTTCTTGAAATTATTCAGGGATTCTTCCCTCTCGTTTGTACCTCCAATTTAGGAACATCCTGTATGTATAATCACAATTATATTTACGAGTCACCCACTCACCCATGAAGTACTATCTGACGACGAGAATTTTTTTGCATTGGGACACTTCGCCTTAAGCATATTATAACCCAATATGTCACCGTTATTTGATACTACCTCCCTTGAATTTGCCATCAAAATTTACGGAATCAGCTTTTATTTTATGAAACTGACTCAATTCAATTCCTAGTATGCGAAATGCCATGCGATTCTACTATATCCACAATAGGAACAGTCTGTCTCGGCTGACCGAACTAGCGCGTATTGCACAACGGCTGCATTTACTAGGAATATAGTCTATATTTTTATGGTCAGAACGTTTCTTCAGAAATATTCCCAAAATTTTGTAATTTACTATTAACTATTCATTTGATATTTGGAATAAAATATAAAAATTCGTGAAATTTATAACATTGCTGCCTTGACAAGGTAAGTCGGCCGGCCTTGTATGTATCAAGCAACGACCTAATATCGAGGTATTGTACCGTTATACTTGGCGGTAACTACGTGCGGCTGGCCGACCTGGGTGGATAGTATACGGAAAGATGAAATGAAAAAGAACATGGAAATCAAATAATAATTCGTTGATGTCATGTAGATCGAAATAAGTTAGACTTTCCTGTTTCAAGTGGAAATGAAAGATATCGATGGCATTACTCGAGATTCGAATATCGAAATTGTAATTCAGAATAAGGTCCAATGAAATTCTTATAATCACAACGAGTAGGAAAACTGATCCGATAGAGGCGCCACCGTGCATTTCATGAAATATCTCCATAGAATTTATAGTGTTATTATAAGTCTCTATCCTTATAAACGAAATGTACAATGGCGCTCTCTATCCGAAAATCGCTGAACTCTGAAATTAGCGAATCTGTAGGTAAAGCAGGAACTATTTCCCGCCATATATTTGAATTTGGCCATTCTCTGCCAATTCAGTATTTCAAGTTGATTTTCTGAAGGAAATTATCTGTAGATTCACTTTTACTCGGAAGTTGAACTATTTTCATGGGTCTTTCGTTTGAAATAAACAGAAACATGAGTTGGCTTATTTTCTTCTATTTTTGAAAGAAAAGAAATGAACTTTCGTAATGATATCGATTTCAATTATTTCACTAAGAACTCCAATCCTTTCTGAGTTTACCCACAGAATTTCAGTTCTCAAAGTGAAACTATTATCAAATGCAACTTGAAATGAAAACCCACTACATTGAACGCCCACCTTAAGAGTCTTCAGCCTTCAAAATAGGAAACGTATACCGCCAAATGGCGGTTCAGTGCATTAATTTTTATTTATTGGATATTATTCAGCTCAATGGAAAGAATGTTGGGGCGCAGGGAATATTAACAAGAAATCCTACCCTGAACTAGATGTCACACTCACTGTATAATACACTAATTTTCCTTCACCAGTCATCTGGGAGTAGATACCTGCGGGGCGTGTCATTTAAAAGAAATTCAATTCCATGTAAGAATCTACAATTGTAAGAAACAATTAATTTTCACTAATCGATGACTAAAACAAACCTTAATAAATTGACTTTGATAAAAATGGATATTTATCATTTCGAATAAAAAAATTCAAGGAAATAAATTTCGCGGAAACAACACATTGTTGTAATATTATTTTCAAAAAAAAAGTATATTCTGAAAGAAAAATGAGATAGACATTTGATTAACTAAATGACAGACTTCCATATTGAAATGAAAAAACACAAAAATATTTTTTCGTTTTGATGGTGAAAATGTTACAAAATAACCCAAAATGATGGCGAATATCCTCTTCATTCATTCAATAATAATAGCATATTTTTTTTATTATTTTTATCTTTACACACTCATACATCCCTACATCAATCAGAAAAAAAAATCGTTTCTGACTCCCTTTTTTTCAGGGACGTAGACCCTTAATTCAAAGATAACTCTGACCAGAGCTGAAATTCGAATTGAAATCTCATGTAACTAACATTCAAACGCGGAATCTTGAGTGCCACAAAATACGAATGAAACTACACTCCCCATAATTCAAGATAGAGCGTTATGATGGATTGCAGAGATGATTTGAAGGAGACAAACACAGGTGCATTGAGTTATGTTCGAAAAACGCACTACGTTCGAAATCGAATAATACACGTAATATTTTAAAGTGTCAGAATATATGGCGTGTGTACAGCTACATTAGATTTGCAAATATGTATCGTATCCTAATAAAAATATGCGAATAAATTCCAGATATTTCTTCAGGGAAAACGGATACATCCCCCCGGCACTATCCTTCTTTTCCAATGACAGCCTTATCACACTTGCACACACGCTGTACTGATTAAATTCGGCGCTATTATAACCCCAATATTTTAAATTGCGATAGAGGGCCCATTCTGTCCTGGGATTCCCCTTTTGCACCATAGAACGTTATCGTTTCGCCCAAATGCCTGTCTAACTGTCGAATTTTGGGCTGCAAATGGTCTTGAAAGTTTTGATTACTTTAGATCAACCTAAAGAAGAAGAAGAAGAAACAGAATCTTTAACTAGTCCTATTAATTTTGAATATTTCTATGATCTAGAGAAGTAGCAGCAGTGGCTGAATATAATGGTGTCATTCCACTGAAATAATGACATTGCTCGTTGAATTGTGATTAACTACCTGTATAAAACCAGTCACGAAGTTGCAAATCTATACATCTCATAATTCCAGTATAACAACCCAACATGAAACCATAAAACAAATGAAGGACATAAAATTTTACTCAAATTAATAGAAAAGAGTGTCCGTAATGGGATCGGGGCTTAACAAGTCTCACCATCAAATTAATAAATCGCAAGTGACAAATTATAGGCCGATATTTCACGTCGTCGGCATGACACCTCTGGGGATAAAAAGGGTTAGGCTGGGTTGGTCGATTCCAAAGAGACCTGCAGTCAATTCATTGAACAAACAACGAGGCGGTTGTGGATTTTTAGCTTTTTCACGCCCTCTCATGGTTGCAGGATGACAGCAGTTAGATATATGGAGTTTTCGAAATTGAATATCACCCTTTCAGAATGTAGCGGTTGCTCTCATGAATCTGTCGACGATTTTCATTCGCTCAATTATTAGAAAACATTCTGCCAAAGCGACAGTTTTTGGTGGATATTGGTTGAAATCTGGAGGTAAGGATAGGTTTTTGACTTCGAAATATGATCAGATCCAGATAACTTCGTCAGACTAAGAAGAATCAAAGAGAATTCAAATTGGCAAACAGAAAAACACAATATAATGATGTGAATGTACAAATCTATTCATGATGAAAATGTCATTGAAATAGAAATATTGCCCAATTCAACACATTTCCAGAAGGCAAGGAAAGATAAGAACTTAGAATATAGAAAGAGCCTTTCAATAAGAAATAATGAAGCCAATTTTCAAAATCATCAAAACTGAGCTAAGTCCAAACGCTCCTCAAATCTAATCTAATCTAATCTAGGCTGGCTAATTGTACTACGGAATCAAAATGTTATGGACATTTTTGCAGTGTTGTGACGTTCTCTGAATTTTCTAATAAATAAACTCTCATTGAAAATGAAAAGAACTCTAAATTGAAATTCATTTACTCACTCATTTGTGCGTGGATATCAGAAGTGAGTATTTGTTTCTTCAAATATTGTGCGTTGTTCACATTTCATATTATTTAAGTATCGAAATGGGCACGTTATGGCAGCATCGCTTTCTGAATCTGTGGCCAGTTCATTCATTGATTTCGTTATTTCTTTTCGCTATTTTAATATTGTGATAGATGCTTAGAATACCTGGTGTTGGCACTGGTTAGATTCTGTTTAAGACTTTCTTGTCGATCGAAAATCTGAGATTTTGTGCGGCTTTTCATTTCTCCCGAAAGGGGTCGCGCTATTATTCCATTATTTCCATTGCCGCAGTAGCGCTAGGACTGTGAATTATTGCGGATTATTCCGGAACCAAAATCTAGAATGCCGTTTCGATCTACAGATTTTGGTCCCGATTTTTAGTAAGGAGTCGATACACCAGGTATTCCATGCATCTATATATTCAGGGCTATTCACTAAGTGAAGTGGTTTTATCTGTTGCTAACCAAAGCAATTCTGATAACAACTTTTGATAACCACTGGTAACCACTTTCAGTATGCTCTAATAAATAGACGTGGCAGCATCGCAGAATAGTTCGTGTTGATTTATTCTAATTTATTACTTGGGGTTGTGTAAATATATACCCAGAGTTAGCAATAAAACTTACAAATTTCCAATAGCAATAGCAATTTGAATAATTGATAAATAAGATTACATTTGTTACTATGTTGAATAAGATGATTTCTTATTATGATATATGACATGTATAGGAGATAGCCAGAATCTCCTAAATGCCATATTTTTATCTTCAAAATATTTTTGCTCCATATTTTCTCTGATAAAGGACATTTGCCATATAGCATAGCAGCATCATGAGTTGACCCTGGGTAACGAGTATTTATTGAAGTTTTACTTATACTAGTATACCCCTTTCGGTTATAAGTTATAATAAAGAGCCCCATGGTAAATTTCATTCTTCTCTGGAAGAATAATGATTGCAATATGAGTACATACTATCTATGCATCCTACAACAGCACCACACATACATTTGTATTAATTCCTGAATTATTAAAAAGTCCATCTGCACGAGAAATGCCATTTTTATAGATTTAAAATATTTCATTTAATTTAACATAATTTAACAAATACCGCAAATACATTCCAAAATAGTGCCCAACGCACGTGGTTTTCGTTAACAACACCTCTGAAGCTGTTGCCAGTGAACCACTTCTCAAAGCCACTGGTTGTTATACAAAGCAACTTACACAAATAGTGAATACCAATTTCGCGCTTAGCAACTGACCGTGAACATAACGACGATTTACAGTTGCTATCCATAACAACTCTGCTTAGTGAATAGCCCCTATTGTCTTACTAATGACGTTTTGAACATAGTTGTCATCACGATATCGCGTTTCATATTGTGCATGAAGAGTGAGATTTGGATTTATTTCTGAATATAATTTGCAGAATACGTTAAAAAATGCTTTGTTAGTGTCTTGTCTATACTAATATTATAAAGAGGAAAGATTCGTATTTTTGTGTGTTTGATACGACTTGACTCGAAAACTACTGGACCGATTTCAGAAATTCTTTCACCCTTAGAAAGCTACATTGTCCCTGAGTGACATAGGCTATACTTTTCAACCGAAAAAATTAAGGATACCTACTAACTTCAATAATTACAAAAAATAAGCCATAATCAGCTATTTTCACCTGCGCTGCAAAAACCGTAAGACTTACGTGTATACAATGTGACAGAAATGTACCTCTTGAATAGTTCTACAAAAAATTCCGCAATAGCATACGTCTATCTTTCAAGATTGACTTGCTATTACCTGTTTATGGTAATCAGATGTTTTCCAAACTTATGCACTATTGGGGAGTGTGTTTGTCTGAATAGGGTATCGATCCTCATCCAACTTAATACGTTATTTTTTCCCAGTATTTAATTGAGAACGAAATTGCCCTTCACATCATACAATTACAACGAGTAAATGAAAGATATGGCAGGTTGAAGCGTTGAAGATGAAACCGCACGACTGCACCAAAATGCGTCTCCGTGGTAAGTAGGCTGGTAGGAGAGAGCACCGAAGTGTGGGGAGGGACATGCATATCTATAAAAGAGTAGCCACGTGGATCGATGGATCAACTTTCAGACTGTTCAGACTTCAGACACGCGGTCGACTCAAAACGAAGCGGAAGCAGAAGCCTCTTTCTACCCGGGCGAAGCTGGGACGGACTGCTTGTTTGTGGTAAATTGGACCATTTGAATCCTAATTTGAGTCTACTGTATACTGTATTACCCTGGGTAATGAAAAGAAATTATTTCATCTTAAAAAAAAATATTCAGTTTTACCATAATTTTAGAGGAAAGTTATTCAAACATGTGGGATCAATCTCGTACACATAAATTAAAATTTCGACAGGCGTAAGCTGTTGGGGACTCTGATAAACAGTTCAAGGGGTCGCGTAACCCAAGGGGAGCGTAGTCAACGGTTTTTTTTCTTATAGTAAGATTTTATAGTTTCTTGACAATCTTAACCAATAGTGTAAGACCACGTTGTCTCAAACAAATTCCTTCGAGAATCTTCCAAGGGGACAAAGAGGCAGAGGGGAATTTAATTTGAATAGGCAAATTTTCAGGAACTAAGGAGATCCGACAGAGATTCGACGGGGGTTCCGAGAGTGGCGTGAAGAGAGAAGCACAGCGTGTGCATCGCGGGGAGGGAACATGCGAATACAAAGTTCGTAGGAAGTACCTAATTACTACCTATATTAATTTGAAGTAAAGTTCGGTCGGTTCTTCAAAATTTTAAAAGTAAATTAACGGAAATTTGGAAGTTAATCAATTTGTTTTATTTTGTGACTATCGGCAAGTGTTTTCGGGAGTGTTTGGTCTGGTAAGAGAGACATTTTCTTTAATAAATGATTATTTGATATAGGTATACATATACCAGAAGGTACTGCGTCGCTCTCTATTTTATTGGTTTTCTGTTCTATTGTTTTTCTTTATGCTTACTGTTGGGTTTTTGAAAAGGTAGAAGCATAGCAGCTTTGTTTTTTTTGGCTCAGTAAATGTAGAAGAGATTTTGTTTAAATTATTATATTGTTGATTTTAATGACAGTTTGTTTCATTTCATCCCCTCTCAGAAAACGATTGAATTGTTCATAAGACCTTGCGTTTGCTCAAGGCACGAATCCAGGTTCCCTTTCGGCTGGAAAAGTGTGCAGGTTCTAAAAGGTAAGAACTCTAATTCTTTTTTGCGGGTACAGGTGTGTTTAGGAACACCTCGCAGGTACTGCACTACAAAGGTACTTTTTTCTCTTATATTAAAGTAATAGTGGCATCGATTCTTTGAATTTTAGAATTCCACTTTTCAGATTCTCTTCTGATATCGAGAGGAGGAACAATTGGCTGTCAATTCTGAATTTAGCTGACGCTGATCATCTAACTCAGAATCTGTTTCAATGTTCGGAACATTGTATGAATTTGTCGACAAGAGTTAATTCACTTGTAATTTTATTTCCATTCTTCAATACCGATAACACCACGCCACTGGACCTTTCAAAATAGATGCTGCAATGTTGCCACGGCAGTATAAAATGATATTGCTAACCTTTACGCTATCTTCGTCCCAATCATTGAAAACCAGGGTTGACAAAAAACATGTTTTTTTTTTTAAAACAAAACATTGTGCTATTTTTATTTGGAACTGTTTTATTTGATTTAAATCATGTTTTTTTAACATTCAAAAACATGATTTAAAACATTTAAAACATGTTTAAAACAAAAGTTTCGGCAACATTGCTATGAAAAAACTCTTCCAAAACAATTATAATTGATTAAATTAGAATTAATAATATCTTTATTACGTGACAATAGATGTGATGAGAAAAAATGAAGTGCAATTGAATTGAATATATTTTTCCTTTGCATTTTATTTCACGCCGAGGTGAATTTCAAAGAACAAATGACAAAAAAATAGGTTCTCTGGTCTAAGAAGTGAAAAAAATTTAAAACTACTAATTTCAAAATTTAGACACAATTGTTGGCTTTTTTGTGTAAATGAATCTTCATTTACACAAAAAAGCCAACATTTCGACAACTGGGCCAATATTTATTAATACTCATAATTTTTTCTCAACTGCAGTTCCTTCATTAAGACAAATTTCATCAAGAAGATATTTCTAGGTAGCGCTACCTTCCAATGAATCGCCAATAAAAATTACTCTGCCTATTCCTGAACGAAGTTGATAATTCTTATTCCTTTTCCACGACATTACAATTCACTCTAAAGAGTATAAAGAAACGAATTAGCAAAATATGTTTTAAACACAAACAGAGGCTTGTGTTTGAAACATGTTTTCTCTATTTCAGTATCGTAATGAGTTCATTACAGTACTAAAAACAGTGCTGTAATGAATTCATTACAGCATCGTTTTCAGTTACATTTTTCGTTTTGTGGTTATCAGCAATGACTTCCGATCCTTTTGAATTTTAGCAGACGTCAATTTGAAAATGTCAATTTCCGTATCTCCTAACATTCACACCAACTGCCAAGATACAATATTAAAGTCACTAGGACCTATAATTTGAATTTTTTCATTGAATTTCACAAAATATGAGTGAAATAGAGAAAATATCGTCTAATACTCGTTGCAGAATGCAATTCCAATACTCATTCAATTTCGCATTCGTATTGGAATAGGAGCCCATTCTGCAACTAGTTTTAGAATATACTATTAAAACACTGTTTTAAAACAAATGTTTTAAAACATGCCAACCCTGTTGTAAACTGACTAAACTTTGGCCTTACCAATTCTCGAAATTA
This sequence comes from Adalia decempunctata, assembly GCA_951802165.1. NCBI lineage: Eukaryota > Metazoa > Arthropoda > Insecta > Coleoptera > Coccinellidae > Adalia > Adalia decempunctata. The sequence continues at coordinate 20,142,264 of OX637696.1, read as the reverse complement.
TTAATGATAAGCTGTGTCTCTTCTTCTTATGGCCTAAGGCTAAAGCCCTCTCCTAGAATTCTTAGAGCTCCAGTTCTCTCCTCATTCGAAATATTTTAAACTGCAAGCAAGTATTTTCCTCAATCTAAATTTTCTGTCTTCGAGGATACGAAGAATATACACTATTGCACCCCTCATGAGTTTTCCTGATATTAAGCTGCTCGTAGACGATCTTGACAGGGGCGTTCAGGCTGATCCATAACCTGGGGCCCTCTGGGCAGTTTTAATTTATGAACAGTCACTGAGGTATGTAATAATCTGAGGCTGGATTTAATTTGGCGGACTGATTTCACACTGGCTCACTGGATGTGCAGTTAATCATTCCCTCTCGCTTGCCTCTTCACTGTCGGTGTCGAATATGCGGGGCTTTGGAGCCAGTGGCGGCGGTGTCCTAATTATTAGTCATCGAAATATGTACTTTATTTTGTAATTTTCTATTCAAATTATTTATATGCTAACTGACAAAAAAACTGCAACACCCAGAAGGAGCTGTTTAAATTTTTATTTTTTTTTGGTTTACATAGATAGTATACAGGGTCTTTCACGAGGAACCTCACCCATATTTATACGGGAAACTACTGAACGTATTTTCATGAAATTCAGCACTTATCAGTATTTCACGATGCTGATGAAATCTAAAATATTTTCAAGGCATGAGCACCTCCGGTTTTTCCGGAAATGACGTCAACTTCCGTTTTTCAAATTTGAACACCATTTTTTTATTGCAGAAATAGATTCCTTAGAAAATTTCAAGTTATTTTGATGTAACATTTTTCAGTTTTGGTTGGAAAATTCTCTCTGAGCGGGAAAATTCGAAAAAAAATCGAAAATAGAGCTCCGCTGAAACAAGAATAACTTCTAGATTTTTGGATGGAAAATTTTCATTTTTGGGATTTTTCAAGATGTAAGATTGATGCATCCACTTTGAAAATCGAAATCGCGATTCATGATACAGGGGGTGAAAAAATCGCTTTCAAAGTTAGGGATGACAAAATCGTAAAAAATCATTTTTTTCAAATTAGAACCCCATTCTTTTATGGCAGATATTGAATCTACGTTAAAAAATAATGTGAGTGTATGCATCACACCCTTGCCCTAAAGTGGATATTTTCTGAGTTATTCACAAAAAACTGTTTTTCGTCTTGAATTTTCAGCTATTTCTTTTCCCTTCACGCCAAAAAGATGAAATTTTCAGGAACTGTTACTTAAACCATGTTTTAGATTTTACTACCCTAATATGCAAGAAAAAAAAGTTACAGGTTGTTCCTAAATAGATGGCGAATTTGGATTCGAATTTGTATCGGAAACCTCTTTATTTCAACTAATCGGCCATCGGTTTTCTCTCCAGTGATAAATAAATAATTCCTTATGAACCCATATGCAAAAACTTACCATGTTTTACATTCTTTTTTTTTAATGATAGATATCATTAATAACGTCTGCCAAATTCCTCTTTATTCAGTAGCATGTAATTAATGATATCTATCATTAAAAAAAAAAGAATGTAAAACATGGTAAGTTTTTGCATATGGTTCATAAGGAATTATTTATTTATCACTGGAGAGAAAACCGATGGCCGATTAGTTGAAATAAAGAGGTTTCCGATACAAATTCGAATCCAAATTCGCCATCTATTTAGGAACAACCTGTAACTTTTTTCTCTTGCATATTAGGGTAGTAAAATCTAAAACATGGTTTAAGTAACAGTTCCTGAAAATTTCATCTTTTTGGCGTGAAGGGAAAAGAAATAGCTGAAAATTCAAGACGAAAAACACTTTTTTGTGAATAACTCAGAAAATATCCACTTTAGGGCAAGGGTGTGATGCATACACTCACATTATTTTTTAACGTAGATTCAATATCTGCCATAAAAGAATGGGGTTCTAATTTGAAAAAAATGATTTTTTACGATTTTGTCATCCCTAACTTTGAAAGCGATTTTTTCACCCCCTGTATCATGAATCGCGATTTCGATTTTCAAAGTGGATGCATCAATCTTACATCTTGAAAAATCCCAAAAATGAAAATTTTCCATCCAAAAACCTCGAAGTTATTCTTGTTTCAGCGGAGCTCTATTTTCGATTTTTTTTTCGAATTTTCCCGCTCAGATAGAATTTTCCAACCAAAACTGAAAAATGTTACATCAAAATAACTTGAAATTTTCTAAGGAATCTATTTCTGCAATAAAAAAATGGTGTTCTAATTTGAAAAACGGAAGTTGACGTCATTTCCGGAAAAACCGGAGGTGCTCATGCCTTGAAAATATTTTAGATTTCATCAGCATCGTGAAATACTTATAAGTGCTGAATTTCATGAAAATACGTTCAGCAGTTTCCCGTATAAATATGGGTGAGGTTCCTCGTGAAAGACCCTGTATAGTTGTTATTAAAATGCCTACTGACAGCACGTGTTCGCGGAATTTATCGCCAGCTATGTTAATTTGAAGGAGGTTGAATGATTGGTATACAGGACCACAGGAGGCGGGGTTGTTATTTCGAGAAATCGATAAACGTACGAACAGAAATCCAACTACTGTTATGTGATGTTGTCAAGCGTGATTTGAAAATTCCTGAAATCGAAGAGGAGTAGGCACTGGACGTCGAAGGGACACGAATGAAAGTCAAGATCGATGTCTATGACTTATGCGACAACTCGATCTTTGGCTGATGAGTGGTCAGGAGAACAATGCCATCCTGTAACGGTTTACCTCCGGATAAGGTATTTAGGAGGCAGCATTATCGACCCCATCTTGTGTTACCTCTGTCGGTCGAGCATCGCCGGCAACGATTACAGTGGTGGAGAGAACGTCAACATTATTGGATTGTGGAATGGCATCAGGTCGTCACGAATCTAGATTCTCCTTGGATGCACATGATGGCCGAAGAAGGGTTAGACGACATCGGGGAGCTAGAATTGAATCTCAGTTTGATGTTGAGCGTCATGTACACCGGACAGTAGACGTTATGGTATGGGGAGCTATTGCAAGTAGGTCACCTTAAGTCTCAATTCGAGGTTAGATGACAGCGCTGCGTTACCTTCAAGAAATAGTGGAGCCATATGTTCTACCTTACCTTATCCGGCTAGAGAGTAGAGAATTCAATATTTCAGCAAGATAATGCTCGACCTCATGTTGCCAGAGTTAGTTTTTTTGAAGCGATCCGTGTGAATCTTTTGCCATGGCCGCCCATATCCCCCTATCTTTCGCCCATAGAGCATGTTTGGGAAATCATGGGTAGTATACTCGGAAATTTACCCCTGTCCCCACGGACTTTGGCATCTCTGAGATATTAAGTACAAGTGGCTTGGGATAGTATCCCTCAAGAAGAAGGAGACCATTGATTGATTGATAAGCTGACGAACAAGAGACCGGGTTAGCGCTTGGCCTCCCTGTGATACTGCGACCAACTTGGGTCTATTGTATCACTCTTTCGTCAGTGGTTCCTCACGAGAATAGGTTTGTGTCCTTTATCAGGTTCAGTTGCCTTTTTATGAGGTTTTTCGGATTCATTCCCGTTTCCGGATTGATTTCTCCGAAGATTCTGTGGCGCGTTCTTTCCAAGGCGTCGCATTCAAAAATTATGTGAGAGGCTGTTTCTTCCTCTTCACCGTAGAGTCTGCAATCCACGGGTTCTCCAAGTATTCCTATGGTGTTCAGATGTTTTCTAAGGCCGCAGTATCCCGTCAGTAGACCTACTATTATACGTGCCTTTGTTCTGTTTAGATTAAAAAAGTCAGCTGTCAAGGTTTGGCTTGTGCGTCCTACCATGGCTTTGCTGTGTGTTTGCCCGTCGCTCTGTTCCCAGTGTTGTCGGTGTCTTTGTTTTATCCACTCCTCAATCAGGGTCCTGCATCGGTTTTTGCTGATTCCAAGCACAGGTTCTGGCCCCGTGAATGGCGTTTCAGATGCTTGTCTTGCTAACTGGTCTGCTTTTTCGTTGCCCGCTATTGCCTTGTGACCTGGCACCCACATCAGAGTGACCTTGTTGTGTTTAGCCAGCTCCAGAAGGTCCTGGAGGCATTCCCAGACGAGTCTAGACTTTATCTGTGTCGAGTTAAGAGATTTGATGGCGCTCTGGCTGTCAGAGAGAATGTGGATGTGTTTTCTTTGGTAGCCACTCTCCAGGTTCTTCTGTATGCATGTCCTAATGGCATGTGTTTCAGCTTGAAATATCGCGGCGTGTTTGCCGAGAGGTATTATGTAATCCCTTCTTGGCCTCACTCCATGTATTTCCGCTCCTGTTCCTTCATCTGTCTTAGAACCGTCTGTGTACCAGACTATTTCTGCAGATGATTGTGATTCTATACTCGAGTTCCATCTGTTCCAGTCGAGCTGTGTTTTGAATGGTTTTTCAAATGAGTATAGAGGTTGCATGTAGTCTGAAATCATATTAAGCTCGGAGAACATCTAATCGCATCAATGCCAAGACGTGTTTGGGAGTGTATAAATATTCGCGGTGGACAAACACATTATCAACAAATTTATTGAAAAAACTTGTAAACCCTCGTTTTTTTCTCAAAATTTTAATCATTCACTCCTTGCTATACTATCCATGTTTTACCAAAACAAATTTAAAATTCAAACAGCTCCTTCTGTGTGTTGCAGTTTCTTTGTCAGTTACTATATTAGATACAATGGTCTCCTCCCTGTCGGTTCGCCGCATTTTTCACGTCGTGCCTTCGGGTCCGAGTCCCTCTAGTATCACATTAACACGGTATGAACAATGGACCACTGGACCTATTTTCGGCCGAACAAGGGCTTCGCACAGGAAGAAGAAGAAGAGCGGAACTTCTATAGAATCTTAGGTGGATATCGTATGAAGTGACAAAGCCGCCAAAAACCTAAAATATGAAAGACTGATTATTCCAGTATACAGGGTGACTGGTGACGTAAGGGACAACGGCTAAGTGGAGATAGAGGACCTCAAACTGAATGAGAATTCGTGTTTCAAATGTCCCATAAGGGTATTCGTTTCGGAGATATAGGGTGATTTATGAAAAAATGCTAAATCTATGAACTCCCCTACCTTCGTTATTATGTTATGTTTTTCGCTGATATTTCACATGTTTGTTCATACAGGCATTCTCTGTCAGCATAAGAAAAAAAAATTGAAAAAATTGCTGGCCCGTACTCAAAAATTTCAATTTACATGTTAAGTGAGAAATATCACACGGTATATGAGATAATTTAAAATCAAATAGAAATTTGGAAAGAGGGAAAAAACTGATGAAATATTTGTTTTTTGTTTGAATGACACAAATTTTCTTCCGTTTCTATGATATGTTGAAGTAAGAATATTACAATATTTTTATATTCATATCATGAAAATTAGTACTACTGATAGAAAAAACCTTGAATTAGAGCCGCTAGAATGAGCCTGGCATCAATATGAAGTAAAGAATTTTCTGAATAGGGAGTTTCCTGACAGGTGGATTGGTCGGGGAGGTTCTAGGAATTGGCCTGCTAGATCACTCGATCTAACTCCTCTGGATTATTTCCTATCGGGTCATCTTGAGGATACGGTGTATAAAGAAACAATAACAAGCCGTGAACATTTGAAGATCAGAATAACTGAAGCATGCGAAGAAATTAAAAAAAATATTCCTCGGATTAGAAAAGCTGTGCTTCATTTGTTCAAGAGAGCCAATAAATGTATGGAGGTTAACGGCTCTCATTTCGAACATTTCCTTACTTGATTTTTTTATGAATTATATTTGCGACTTTTTCTATTTTTGTGTTTGAGTATCCAACTCTTTCATCACCCCATCTATAACAAATTTTATTTTGAAATTTTATATGGCATCGAAATATTAATTGATAAAAATAGATTTGAAGGAATATTTTGATGCCAGGCTCATTCTAGCGCCTCGAATTCAAGTTTTTTCTATCAATAGTCCTAATTTTCATGATTTGAATATAAAAATATTGTAATATTCTTACTTCAACATATCATAGAAACGAAAGAAAATTTGTGCCATTCAAACAAAAAACTGATATTTCATCAGTTTTTTCCCTCTTTCCAAATTTCTATTTGATTTTATTTTATCTCATATACCGTGTGATATTTCTCACTTGACATGTAAATTGAAATTTCTGAGTACGGGCCAGCAATTTTTTCAATTTTTTTTTCTTATGCTGACAGAGAATGCCTGTATGAACAAACATGTGAAATATCAGCGAAAAACATAACATAATAACGAAGATATGGAGTTCATAGATTTAGCACTTTTTCATAAATCACCCTATATCTCCGAAACGAATACCCTTATGGGACATTTGAAACCCAAATTCTCATTCAGTTTGAGGTCCTCTATCTCCACTTAGCCGTTGTCCCTTACGTCACCAGTCACCCTGTATAAGTGGTAAGAACAAAAACCCTTATTTTATAGTTTTACTTTGCCAAAAATTCTGATCGAGTCTTTACCAATTCGAATTGAAGGAACTCCTAACAAACACCTAAAACCTCGACAGATCGACGGCACTGGTCGAGTGTACGGGTGGAAACGTTTCGGCATACCTCTCCGAGATAACTAGCTTCATAAACAGCCCTTGATGAATGGGCCATTCTAGCATGTACGCTCTCTGCAAATTGGACCGCGTTATCGCATAAATTGAACCCTATAAACTATAGTGGACTCCTCACTAGGAATCGATTTGTCACTTCAGAAGGGTCACACCGGGCATTCCCAGATTTAATTTGCTCGCTATGAGGTCTGCAGATATGATGCGGATGCTCATAACAAAGAGCCATTATAGGCAGTAAAAGATGCATAGGATATTTGTTGTGGACACTCTGTGACATATTTTCGGCCAAAAAAGTCCAAATAACTCCAACAGAGCCACGAGGATATATGGAAAAATTCTTAGCCTACTATAGAACCAAACATAATTTCAATCTCAAAATATTTTATTTGTTTCTCATTTGTAAACGTCAGTTTCCAAAAACACAATATTAATCAAGAAAGTTTATTTTATCAAGTCACTAACTTGTAAAACTGACAGTTAACTTGCAAAATTTTTACAAGTTAGTAGTATTATTTACATTAGAAAATTCTGGTTTGTCGTCATATATGTTGAAAATCATGGTACAATTGTTATTTCCAGTAAAAGAAAGAGTTGATACTGATGATGATGAACCATCTGTTGACTCAGAAACTGCTGAACTCGAGGACTGCAGAACATTTGTACTCTCCTTACTACCAAATAATTTGCTAGACATTTCGATTTTTTTGTTGACCGAATCATCGACATCTCATCGCAATTTCGGTGCTCTTCCACCCTCCTGCACGCTTTAGTGCTAAAATATCTCCACCCGAATCTGCAACCATAGTGGCTCCAGTTCTGCGAAAAGAGTGGCCGGTGTATAACTCTGGGTCTTTTAAACCTAAATATTTTGCTATTTGCTTTGGGACACCACCAATAATGTGCTGGCCAGCATTAAGGGAAATGCACTTTCCATGTCGGTATGTCAAAAAAAATCTTAGGCTTTCTGTTCCAGGAGACCGAAGATTTACATATTTTCTGTATAACATGCGGTTATGGTGAATCTTCTTGTTGTTAAATTTTTTTGTTTGCCGCAATGTCACAATAACGTATTTTCCCATATCTTCTACATCATTCATGTTTAAGGAGAGAATTTCGTCACATCGACAACATCCAAAAATCCCAAATATTGTTACAATTTTCGCCAGCAACCACTGGTCATCAGCAGCATGTAAAAGAAATTGTTCAGCCTCTTCTTTACTTAATACCTTGGCCTTTTTTGGCGTATAACGCTCATTTTTTCGTTTCGGAAACGCTATTACCTTTTGAAATCTGCAAATGACAACTAAACGTCATATTTTTCAATAAATTTTTTAAGGAAAACAAACCTGTGAACAGGGGCATTTTATTTCATTTCCAAGCATCTTTTCAGCATAGACCATTTTGCCCATAAATTATTAGGGCTGAATCTAGCTGATAGTTGATTCAAGTAGACCAACAAAACATCTTCAGTGACCCCAATCACACTCGTCGTATTCTCGCTCGTACCTTGGAGCTGATTTTGCAGGTAATAAACTTGAAGCTACACTGCTGGCTGCCTCAATAATTTCTTTTGGTACATTCATTGTCGCTATCGCCGAAACAAACGTAAAGAAAAATAAACAGACATGTTCATGGCAACGCTTCCATAGCTCACGACATTTGCGACAAATTATTGAGATTTTTTTGGAATTTATCTAACCTTTTTACAAATGAGAAAAAAATAAAATATAAAACAATACACGCAAGGTAACGGGTTTTACTGGCTCAAGGAGGTAACTGGTTATATCCTCCCCCATTCGCCAGTAAAAACCCTCTTACCTTGCTAGTAAGTTTATATACTATTATTACTCAACACATTCTCCTTTATTGAATACATTTATTACAGCGAACCTGCAACGTCTCTAGATCTTTCAAAAAAAAATGTTTCTTCTTGCTCTGCAAACCAGTCCTCTACAGCTTTTATTACCTCCTCGTTGGAAGAAAATTTACGACCTTTTAAACCTTTTCTTCAGTTGAGGAAAGAGATGATAGCCGGACGGAGCCAAATCTGGTGAATAGTAATTCTAACCCTAAATCACGAACTTTTTGCATGGCATCATGAGATTTGTGTACTGGGGCGTTGTCCTGTAAAAACAAAATACCTTTGGATAGCTTTCCGCTTCTTTTCTCTTTAATTTTTTCCCGTGGAGTGGTCAGTAATATCGCAAAGTAATCTCCAGTTATTGTTCTACCCTTATCCAAAAAATCAATCATGATTACTCCATGGCAATCCCAAAAAACTGAAGCAAAAACTTTTCCAGCTAATTTTTGGACACGAAACTCCTTAGGTCTTGGAGAACCAGAGTGTCGCCATTTCATCGAATGTTGCTTTGTTTCTGGATCGTAGAAATGTACCCAAGTCTCATCCATAGTAACAATTCGGTTTAAGAAGTCTACATCGTTTTCAAATCGAGCACAGATGCTACTACCCTTGCACGCTTTTGGTCAACATTCAAACATTTGGGGATCCATTTTGCAGAAATTTTTCTCATGTCCAAATTGACGTGAACTCTATGATGAACTAAGGAAGATTTTTAGCGGCATGCAGACAATTTTTGAAATTCCGGAAAAAGTCCGGAATTTCTAAAATTGTCTGCATGCCGCTAAAAATCTTCCTTAATTGAATTCACAGACGATAAAATAGTTCATTATATGATGAAGGTTCGTATGAAATCTTCAGTGCTTCAGATATCCGTTTTAGCCCAATTCGACGGTCTGATGAAATCATGTCATGAACTGCATCGATATTTTCGACACAGAAACTGACCTTCCCGATCGGTCATCATCTTCATTTTAAAATTTACCTCTTTTGAAGCTTGCAGTCCAATTTTTCACGGTCGCTACGAAGGACATTGATCACCAGAGGTATTAATCATATCTTCGTTAGACTGCTTACCTCTTAACCCTTTTAAATACAGGTACTTGATGATGGCTCGATACTCCAATTTTTCGATTTTTACAATTTCGGTGGACATCTTTTTTTTCAATTGATTGCGTAACTCTGGTTTACTTTCTTGATGTTGAACTCTACACTGACACTTCTGATAAGTTAATGTTCGTTGATATGGTATGCAATATTTTGTTCATGCATGGAACTGGCCTAGGCTAACTAGATATCAATACATCCTCCTATGTATGTTTAACACAGACAGTGACAGAAATTACATTCTGCTTTAAAGTTTCATTCCCAAATTTATTCAAACTATATTATTAAATCTATCTACATTTGCATTCTGAATATCTTTAACCACGTAAAATACTTCCTTGCAGAGCTGAGCTACTTGAAATTCGAATTCTACGGTTTTGTGACTCGTGGTATGTCCTCGATTACTACGTGATGAATAGGTGAACCCGTCTTTTTCTGTTTTGACAACGAAAAATATATGAAGACACATATGCTTCTAATGTTTTCAACGTATTTTATCTGATTTTTCCACTAATTTCATTAATTCTTCTTGTTCAGAAAACGGGGGTGCACGCAACCCCTGTCCACATGACACATTCTGGCGTATCATTTGCATAACACCCCAATACATCGGGGGCGGATGCCATGCCTGTGTTTTTCATAGCATTAACAACTTTATATAAATTTATTCGGGTACAGATATCGGCCATCCAGTTAATTAGGGAAATGGGTGGATTCACACCTACTAAATAAACGCCTCTGCTCGGTTGTTTTATCTCTATTTTATTCCTTTTCGCCTTGTTGGATTCTATTTCGAACATAGTTGGCAATGAATGGGATATTGCCTTTGCTATCCTGAAACACGTCTAATTAAAATGTAAAAGTTTCATTCTTTCTCGTAAAAATACAAATCCTAACTTCAACTTCCTTCGAATATAAGTGTAATGCCAATGGGCATATCACTTTCAAGCTGAAATTCTTCCATCTAATTTACTCATTACTCTTTGTGAGGTAGATTGTAAAATGGCAATAAAAGTTATAAAAAAAAACTTCCTTCGAAAGACAGGTACAAATCCCAATTTTTCAAAAAGGAAGTATGGACTTATGAATTGTGTTAAAACATCGTTTAAGAGGTCGAGACATGATTCAGAAATAATTTTTCTATTTATTTCGAGAAAAATCAAGCTACATGGAACACTTTCTGTGCCAAAATTTCTTTAGAAGGTCTTTGGAAATTGTTTCGTGCTGTTGAAAGTTGAAGATTATAAATTGTCTGATTTGTGTTGAATTTTATTAACCTCAATTTTGTATAATGACTCGATTAAAGGAAATGCACAAAATATCGATTTTACAAATGATTGATTACGGGGACAACACAAGAACAGAAAAAGAAGTCGATGGTTTCATGAAATATTTCTGGATTAGCCGCCTTTATCCCAAGGAATCATGAGTTAAATAAAGAAGCAGTTTCGTAATTTTGGGCATGTGAGGCAGATTAGATAAGCAGTTGTTAAAACACATTGGATGTGAAATTAGATGTGATGCTTGAATTTGTAGAAAATTCACATAAATCAAGTAGAGATGCCTCCACAACATTTAATGAAAGCCATGCATCGATTCTAAATACAGGGTGAGTATTCGACTTGTACTCATATTTCAACTGTAGATTCTTGAGGCCAAAAGAAACGTTTTTTTCATTTTCCATTCTTCCGAATTCGCCTCTGTTTAGAAAATATAGCCATTTGAAAAAAAAATTGGCCGAATACGTGCCTGATACAATTCCCCGAAAAGACCTCAAAGTTCATATTTCTCGATTGAAATTGAGTTGATACATTTAGGGAATACTCAAGTATGTACTAACCTTATTGGAATAAGAATGTTAAAAACAAGATATTTCTCAACAAAATAACTTATTTGTACGAATATTTTTGCAATTAAAAAGGCATATTTCTCCCACCAAAATAGGTTCCTTCTTCGATTTTCCAGAAGATAAGATTGTAAATACCTACTGATAACTTGTTCGTATTTTCTTCGATATCCTACAAATATCTCATAAAGAATTGTTCTTTCACTCTATTTATGATTAATCAACCTAACTCATAGGATTCTAGGTCAAAGACCTAACCTCACACATCTTCTTCGAATATTTCACAGAGCTTTTGAGAAGACGATGCCAGATGGTAAGATTTATGAATCGACCCATCTTGAACATAAATCATTGGTAATCACCATCAATAACCAACTTCATTCAAGCGCTTTTGGTCCTTGTTGGTTATAATTATGTGACGTCATGAATTAGCCTTTCAAAGTCATCGTTTGGACCGCAGATAACCGTACTTGAGAGCTGGGTTAAGATTGTGGTTATAAGAAGTGAGGTTAAATAGGCTTGATTTTCGCGCGATTCATTTACATTTATTGTTCTGTGTCTCGAACGTGAGTGTCTGTGAACGACGCATGCGTATATCGACAACCGGTGCGAAAACAAATATGGAGGAGATCATTTCCAGAGCTATGTTGTTATAAAAGGGGAAAGTGATTATTTTAGGTGTTTTTTTCGAACTCGTGGTGATTATGTGAAGACTTTCAGTGAATGAATGAAATATTAACAGTGTAGTTTCGAGTTCATAAAATTCCAAGAGGATATTGTTTAGATAGAAACATCGCCCCAGATCGTTTTATTTTTCATTAATTTCAATTTGATACGTGGTTACTGCTTTGTATCGACATTCATCATTCATATATCTGAATTTTGTATTTAATTGTCAGTTTTTTTTGATATGGACCGGTAACAATACATTTTTAATAGAAACTGTGCGTATTACATATCCCTACATCAAATGTTTTTTCATCATTTTGATTTTAGTCTCGACAAAGTTAATAAACATTCTGAAAACATTATTAATTTATTTAGAGACCAGAGAAGTAATAAAATTCGATGATATTCAATCCAGGGAAGCATCCAGATTATTCTTGAAATTCATGGTTTTTTCCTCAAATTTGATCGTATACAATTAGGAATAACTCGAAAACGACGCGTTTCATTATAAAAACATAAATGATTGATTCTTTCGAAAATATGAACCGTTTATCTTTTTCAAGTGGTTTTATGTTTTTTGCGTGGATTTATGAGTCGGCTACGCTGTAACTTTTATACCAGGGGAAATATTGAATGAGTTTTGATTGAGGAAGATGCACTATGAATAGAGTCAACAATCAGTTCCGAAGATTGGAACAGAAAAGTGTTTTTTTATGGATTTTCGACACCCTGTATCTTTCAAACCGAATTTCGAAAAATGGTATAGGAAAACAGTGTTTCGTTTCGATGAGTTTTTAAATAATACACAGGATATTCTGAGGTACTCAGGGTTCTCTTGAAATCTACAACACACAAAATGTCATCAAGAGTTATACTCTTTTTCATTTAACTTCATTAAACAGAAGAAATTGAACAAAACAACAACAAATAATACTAGCTTGAACATTTGTTAATAATATATCTAAGCCGTTTCGAAGTGGCTTCCTTTGGCGGCGATACACAGCTTCAGACGCTTCTTGAAATTTTCGGCAATGGGCCGCAGCTCGTTAATCGGTTCCATTTCCGGCGCAGAGATTGCTTCAGCGACTCCAAATTTTTGTGTTTTTTAGCACAAGCCCTATGCTCCAAAATCGACCACACGCTGTAGTCCATTGGGTTGAAATCCGGTGAGTAGGGCGGCCATTCTGCAGATGGGATGAAACAAGGAAAATGGGTCTTACACCATTTTTGCGTCATTTTCGCTCTGTGGGCCGGAGCGGAGTCCTGTTGAAAGGTCCAATGCGTATCGCCGAAGTGCTGCTTGGCCCACGGAAGTACTACGGCCTCGAGGATGTGGCAGCGGTAGACTTCTTGATTGATTTTGACCCCTTGATCCACGAAAACTAACGGAGTTTAACCACTGCCGCAAATTCCGCCCCTGACCATGACGGATTGCGGATTTTGACGGTGTTCGACGATGGCCGATGTACCGGGGGCCTCTACGGACCAGACTCTGTCGTTTTGGTGGTTGTGGGATTGTTCTACGGTGAAAAGCTTCTCGTCTGTGAAGAGAATTCGCTCCCATTGCTGACCGGCGCCGAGACGAAGGAGTTGGCGGCACCTTTGGAGTCGTACGCGCTTGTTTTCCTCCGTGAGGAGTTGAACTTTTTGGAACTTGTATGGCTTGAGGTTGAGCTCCTTTTTGGCAATTTGACGGACTGATTCGCGGTTGATACCGGTCTCACAGGTTATTTTCCTCATGGAAACCCTCGGATTTCGATTGACTCGCTTCTTGACGATGTTGCGATTGCAAGGTGTATTGACAGTGCGTTTTCTACCACTTCCTGGAAGACGATCATCATGGTCAAGCTCCTTGAAACGACGAATTGCATCGGACACAGTTTGTCGAGGCACATTGAGCCAACGAACAATTTCGCATTGACGCCTACCTTGACGAAACAGCTCCAAAATCGCAGTACGTTTGACATTCTAAAACTCTGTGAAATGAAATTATATCAAACTGAAAATTCACATATTAGTACAGGAAAGTGTAGAGAAACCAGGAGAATAAAAATTATTTGGCTGCGCTGAAATACTTTTGTTTCCAGAACACAGCAAAATTTGTCCGAGTTTTTCTTGTCACCTTGTATACTGTGCGCCTGCAAAACAGACTGATTCCATAAGTTACAACCAAGTCGAATTATGTCGCCGATGACACGAATTGAAAAAAAGGCGTCCCCATCATCCGAATCAATTCAATTCAAAAATCTGTTTCATTGGTTTATTGGAGCTTGTTATGCCCAATCGACATGTCGAAAAGGATCCATTTAGGTTGGATAACTGATTTGAAATCACTTTCGTCGCCGAAGTGAAGCCTTCTATATGACTGAAAAATCCATTCTTGCGATTCATCATCGCAACTAAAAAAAATGGCGACCGCTAACGTCCCAATTTCGGGATGTGCACCTGTCGTGTTCCCGCCGCACAGATCTCTGGCGACCGGGAACGAATCGCTCTCGTGGCTATTTTCCACGGTTAGTCCCGATCGAATTTGATTGAATGGCCCCCGGCTGTCCGCCGACAGTCTGTTTACGGTGTATTTCATTACAGATGATAATAGCCCGAACAGCTTACGTTTCACACCGCAGACAATGGTCCCGTGATTGCGAGAGGATTATCCCGGCTTACTGCGGCAATTGACAGGCGACATGACATGACATTACACCGCAGACGTGGCGGAGGGACCAAGGAAATTGCGCCCGGAGGTGTGAGGAGGGTGGCTGATAACGTTTACTTTGTGTATATGTTGGTGTAATTTTAAGGAAGATAGGTGCTGTGGTGAAATTCGTCGTTTTGGAAGTTGAGTTTCACATTCTTTTGATTTTTTCGAGAAAAAAGCCTAAATTGCCGTCTTAATAAAAGGCTTTGTTTCAAAATGTTGATTTATTCAAAACAGTTTTATACAAAAGATGTTCTACCGAATCGCTCTTCTTTAAAACGAAAAGAAGGATCCATATCGGCTTCTGCGAAGAAAACTATAAAGGAAAAGATACCTACCTATGTCAGCGGTCACAATACAGAGAATACTGTGCACTGCTACATAAAAATTGTAGAGGTTCAGAGACTGTTTCAAAAGTTTCCATTTTTCACCAATATTTCGAATATGAGAAATCTGAATGTTAACTCAATTGTCTCACTGATTTCTTTGTCCCTTTTCTTTATAAGTTTCACAGTTTTAGGTGAAAATTTATTTTTAGTATTTGTTGTTCCAACTCAGTTCCCTCAACAAATTGAAAAATAATGTTCAGTAAAGATTATGGCCTCCTCGATCATCAACCACAGCCTGACAACGCCTTCGAATACTTTCGATAAGATTGTACAAGAAGCCTTGATCAATTTCTATCCAGAGTTGCTGTAGAAGCCGCATGAGTTTTTTCTGGGTATGTTGAGGTGGTTGATGAAGACCCAAAGCCCTTCGTAGCTGATTCCAAGCGTGATCAATGGGATTTAGGTCTGGCGACCAAGGGGGCAGAGCTAACTGTGGAATACCAAGGATTTCACGAGCTTCATGGGCAATTCTCACGATGAGCTTGCGCGTTATCGTCCAAAATTAAGAAAAAGCAGCATGAAACAAAGGAAAGATATTGTCAATGACTTGCTATATGTATACAGGGTGGGCTTTTTGAAACGAAACAGACAAGATAACGGGCGGAATGAATTTATTTCGAAAAAATGCTCGGACACGTCGATTTTTGTTTCGAGGGGGAAAACTTTTAAAGTCAAATTCACAACTATATCGCTTCAACCCTTAGTGTTAGAACACCAACCCCTAAATTTTGAATAGGAAAGATAGGGTGAGTGATACTTCATTTGAAAGGTCCTTTTATCCCGAATTCAGGATATTGATTTTTTCTTCATTTGATTCATTGATTCTTGAGATATTGACATTTGAGGTTGAAACAAAGATGGTATTGTCGTCAAGCAAGCTGTCTAAATCAATCGAATTTATTATTCATTCATTCTGTAAAATTGATGAAACTCCATAACTGCCACACACCAGACATCAAAATACAAAGTCAAAATTTTAACAATGAATAGTCACTTAAAAAAATATCAAAATAAATGTTATTCTTGAAAAATAAAGAAACAATTTCAATTCTATCTTCCAAAGAATAAACCATTTTCACCTCATTTCTTGAAGAAAGTAATTACCAATAATAATTATTTCGTTGTCTAATGTTGACAATTAATGGTTACCATTGTAACCACAGAATGAATTAGTCAAATAATTGATGAATTCACATAGCACGGTAAGCGGAATGAATGGTACTGTACGAAATTCAAAATTGAATATCTCGAAAACGAATGCGTTAAATGAGAAAAAAATTATTACGCTGAATTCACGATAAAAAGGCCTTTCAAATGAGATATCACTTACCCTATCTTTCCTATTAAAAATTTAGGGGTTGGTGTTCTAACACTTAGGGTTGAAGTGATATAGTTGTGAATTTGACCCCCCTCGAAACAAAAATCGACGTGTCCGAGGATTTTTTCGAAATAAATTTATTCCGCCCGTTATCTCGTCTGTTTCGTTTTGGAAAGCCCACCCTATATCTTCTCATTCATGGTAGCATCAACTACAAGAACTTGCCAGAAACTGAAAAAGTTATTAAATGGAGAGCAAAAACCATTCAGCTAAAGGGTTCTCCAATAGGAGGTGATATTTTGACATTCAAAGAAAAATGTCATTTTTTTTAGATAAATGATCTGATGCTTATTTCATTATGAAGAGAAATGTATGCCGTTAATAATGGAAAATAACATCAGCCAAATAACCACCATGGTCACGACTACATGACCATATTATCCTTTTCATTGAATTTTTCATAAAAAAATCGCAAAGTGGCTTGCCCTATGTCCTTGATAGCCTCAGGAATTACATATTTGAGGTCTTGAATCGACTTTGGGCTCTTGGCGTATACCTTCTCTTTCACATGGTCCCAAAGAAAGAAGTCCCAAGGTTTTCAATGAATGAACATTTCGTGGACAAGAATCGGCCGCTATTGAAATGGTCACAAAATTTCTGGGAGAAGTATAAATATCTAGATCTCTACTCAATTGCCAAAATAATGAAGGTCATGTGTATTTATTCAAGTATATTACATTTTATGTTTTTTTCTAAACATTCAGATTACTTCACCGTACCGTATCTATCTCTCTCATTCACTGATGAAAATCATTCCAAATGGTTTATCAAATTAACATGACCAACTTCCATCAGAAACACCACCATACCAATGAATATTCCACAAGCATGTATCAAAAAAACTCCTTGAAGATGAAAAACTGTGATCTTCAGAGGTGTACTGACTTCATCTGTATAAGATACCTTACTCATAAAAGTAGCCATCTTCATATATAATCCATTCTCTCTCAGCTTCAGCAGTATCTTATTGAACGTATCAAGGTAAGGGCTGTTTTTCTTGAAAATATAAACACCGTGTCCACTCATAAGAGGCTCTGATAACATGGTGTACTTCGTGGTTTTCTTCCAACGTATAGTGTTAGTTGGTTTTTTCGATCTGTAAGGAAAAACGAATACTCCTGAGTAATCAGTAGCTTGACACATCTTCTTCAATTCCTGGTTGGATTTGAGGATAACGTTTTTTTTCAATCCAGATAGTCCAAGGGGTACATTCGTGATATTCAGAGAACTGTATATTGTTGCTTCATTATCCATTATGTCTTGAAGACTATTGATACTCCTTTGATACTTCGGGAATTGCAACTGGTTCCTGAGGTTACATTGAAAACCGACTGAAAGTACCAGGCAGATCACCATCCAAGGTATGACAACGCATTTGACTGCCGTCTTAGAGTTATATAGCTTCTTTACCGTCATAGACAACATTATAGACCAAACTTCTAGGAAAACTTCAGAGAAAGGCCAGTTGGGAATAGCATGGTGATATCTAACAACCAATTTCAGTAGCACAAGTACTGTGACGAAGCAAGAACCCAAAGCTAGCCATAAGCAATAATCGAATACCATGAATAAATAATAGTATTGTTTCACTAGTTGTGGTGCAGGCACAAAAACAAAAGCTGAATCTGATTCTAAAGGATAACTGAACTCAACATTTTCGAAGTTGTCCATTCTGAAATATTTGACAAAGCAGATGTCGGTTCGATTTTTGACCAGATCTTCGTGAGCACTCAAGAAATTAGGCAATCTAGGCTCTATAACCCGAGAAGTTGCGTTGAGAATTTGAGTGGACACCTTGAGGATCTCGTAGTCTATTCCATCCCATCCTACATCTGATTTTTGTTTAAGGGACGGCCAATCTTCGAACAAACCAATCCTTAGTTCATGCCCATACAAGTTTAACAGGAAATCAGGATAGAGGTCACTCAGTTGTGTAGTCCGATCAAAACTGTAGATCAGATTTTGAAAAGGATTGTAAGTGTAAATTTTGACAGTAAGATTCTCTTTGGAATTTCTCCTGAGAAGGATCATTATGTATTTGATGAATCCTCTTCTCCAAAGGCTTATCATGACGTTTTCCAGGAAAGTGTCATCTTCAATCACTTTACAGAAAATGAACATCGTTGGCACTCTAACGTTGTACTGATCCAAGCCGAGCATGACCTTGAAAACGTAGCTAAGCTTACTCTGATCTCCTAGGAATACTATCATGGCTGATGGTTTGTGCTTGAGGTTCTCTTCCTCTTCTAGGTCATCAGTCATTGTAACTCCAGGACATTTGATAACTCTAATTATTGCGTTTACTGTAAACATGGATATTTTGGAAGTGTCGTCAGCAAAGTACATGCAGAATTTGGATCCTTCAACCTCATCTTTGAGAGTCATCTGATCGAAGTATCTGGATAGTTCTTGAGCTATCCTGGGAGGCTTATTGAATTTGACGTTTCCTGTGAAATTATTGTCTGAAGTTATGCTTGTAATGAGGAGAAAGAACATGGTCAACTCAGAGCGCATTGTCGTTGAAAATTGCTTGTGAGAAGCAGAGTTTGTATGATGCACGAATGACAAATTGTTGGGACATTAGAGTCAATTAGATGGTCGTATTATTTGATTGATGATGTCTTTATGAAGAAAAGGGAGTGTTGTCAGAATTGGGTGCATTTAGTGTGTTTTATGGCAGTCTACAGTGGGTTCGAAACTAATACTACCCGTCAATATTGATAATGAGGTTGCCATTTTTATTAGTGACTATTCCACTCTTTCCATTTTTAGTGAGGAAGTTTCCGTAGCAACGATCGCTTCACCTCGAAAAAACTTTCAAACCGGCAAAACCAACATGTTGGTTTTTCAGCGATAAAATTTTTGGCGTTTCTCCAATTCATAGATAGCTTCTGAAATGAATATCATAGAGAAAACAAACAACGTTTAGTTAATCTATGAATTCTAATTTGCCAAATAGCGGAATCCGTGTCAAATGTGACCATATTACTTATAATGTTAGACATTTTCTCGTGAAATAGTCATGCCGAACACCACTCGAGATGAAATTTAAGCAAGTAAAATTTTTCCCTTGTAATATTCAAGTTTGTTGCTTTTCGGAAATTTCGCTCATGACATTTTTTCCAAAATCATTCGCCTGACGGCTCGTGATTTTGATACAAATGTCATTCGCGAAATTTCCGAGCAACAAACTTTCATATTACAATCGAGAAATTTTGCCGGCAAAATTCCATCTCTAGTGGTATTACGTATGAAAAAATGTCCTCCTCATTAACAAAATTGAAAGCGATTTTCCAAAATTTCGATTTTTCTACTAAAAAAGACCTCCGTTTCCTTTTCAATGTGACCCCCTGTATACTGGGTGTTTTGAAAAAAGGGACCTCGCCTCTAGGGTAGGTAGAAAACTGAAAAAATTTTTGGGTTTGCTCGATAAGAAATGTTTGTAACGCCATCCGTATTCAAGATAAAGGGCTTTGAAAACAAAAATATACAGTTTTTTTACGATTTTGCCGAAACTACCGGCAACATTGAAATGAAATTTTGTACGAATATGTTTTGGAAGCTGATACATCCAATGAATGGATTTTTTCAGGATGAGCAACTTTTCCAGAGGGGGCTCCATGAATTGATAGAAATTTTCTACTAACATTATAGAGGTTAAAGACTTGAAAGTGAATTTTTTATTGAAAATATTAGGGATCGATTGAACTCATATAAAAGTATTAGTGTATATAAATGAATTTCCTTAATGCAAATGGCGTTCCGTCAAATGTTCTAATATTTTGGTATTTAATGTAGAACTCGACCTACTGATCAAGGAGAAAACCGAAAGAGAAAAACTCTGGCGGAATCTCCCAGGGATGGATCACTCCAAAAAGTTCCTCCGGAACTTTGAAACTGCTAGATCCAAAAAATATCTGGATCTCAGTAAAAACCAACTTCACCTACTCACTGGCTTTCTCACAGGACATTGTCGCCTAAAAAAGCATTTGTTGAGAATGGGTTTATCGGACACTATGAGTGTAGATTCTGTGGGGAGGAGGAAGAAGCTCCTATTCACCTGTTTACGGAATGCTATGCCATTGCAAGCTGAAGGAAAGATAGCTTTGGACAAGAAAATTGTAGAAGTGGGGAGTTATCCTCCTTGAAGCCGTCCCAGATACTGGATTTCATCAAATCTCTGGAACTGGAGGCACGATGATGACAGCTCTATCAGGGGGCACAATAGACCTTAAGGTCGCAGTGGACTGTAACCCCTTTTCACTATAACTATAATTATATATACTGATCAAAAGTGTCCATGGCCCCAACTCAATCCAATGACTAGTTTTTGAGATTGACGTTGAATATTAAGGTGCATACAAACTGTTGTCACGTTACGTCACATCACGCGAGGAAATGGGAAGAAGATATGAAGAATATTGCTGCTTTTACAGTTGCTGGTGATTCTCATAGAAGGGATTCGATTTGCCAAATGAATCAACGAACAGAGGAAGTGGGGGAATTCCATCAATTAATTCAAGAATTATTGAATGAGCACCCAGAACGGTTTCAAATGTATGTCAGATTGACATTTCACAAAATATCAGACGTAATAACACCTGCATTCAGAAAATGTAAATTTGCGGAATATAGATCTTGCATGCTTTCAGTACTATAACGTGACAGCAGATACAATGTTGCAAAAATTTTTACTACATTTTTATTCCGTAGTAGTACCGGGTTTTTCACTATAATTTGACCCCCCCTTTAACTTTGTTACTAAAGGAGATACAAAAAAATGTTTCATACAAAAATTTCACGAAATCAACTGAGGTTTTTTAATATGACTTCACGAACTGAAATATATACAAGGTGGCCAACATATTGATGGCAACTTCATTTTTTCAAATGGAACACCCTGTATATTTTCCTATATTTGGCCAGCTCTTTTTCCCCTAATTTCGAATATGTAACATATGTTGGTCTATCTCTCTTATTCTGAGCACCACAGAGTTTCAAATTTAAAGAACAACCTGGCAAGCTCAGCAATAACTTTTCAAGTGGCAGGCTGCGATTACTCAAAATGCCCGTTTTTGGAGTTATCTCCTTAGTAACGATATGACATACGTTATCATAACTCCAAAAATGGGCATTTTGAGTAATCGCAGCCTGCCACTTGAAAAGTTATTGCTGAGCTTGCCAGGTTGTTCTTTAAATTTGAAACTCTGTGGTGCTCAGAATAAGAGAGATAGACCAACATATGTTACATATTCGAAATTAGGGGAAAAAGAGCTAGCCAAATATAGGAAAATATACAGGGTGTTCCATTTGAAAAAATGAAGTTGCCATCAATATGTTGGCCACCTTGTATATATTTCAGTTCGTGAAGTCATATTAAAAAACCTCAGTTGATTTCGTGAAATTTTTGTATGAAACATTTTTTTGTATCTCCTTTAGTAACAAAGTTAAAGGGGGGGTCAAATTATAGTGAAAAACCCGGTACAATCATCCAGTTTAGTTCTGTTGATTTGGCTTCACTATTCATTATTGAAAGGTATGTCTCTCTTCCTATGCTCTAAGTTCCATGCATTATCGTGGTTGCACGTTTTGGGAAGATGACGTGATGTGACGTGACGTGATAACAATGTGTCTGCACCTTAACTCACTTTTACTACGCGCGTATCTCGAAACAGAATCGATTGAACTTCGATTTTTCTCAATAAACATTTCATTCCATCCCCAGGGAGCAACCATGTAGAGGAATATGACCGAAAATCGTTACGAATACAGGGTTATCCAGAATTGAATGCATGTCCGATTTTGAAAGTATATAATATGTCAGTTCCAGAGCGAGAACGTTCGTAAAATGAACTATTTCACTAGATATGTTGTTGTTACATCGAAACCTGAAATACCCAGAATTGATACTCAACTGGGTGATCCATTATTATAGAAACTATTCACAATGAAGGTTAAGTGGACACCCTGTATTTTTGGGTTCATTTAAGGTGCTTGTTTGATTTCTTCAGTACATATCATCATGGACTTCAAAGAATACAGGGTGATTCAGTAATGAAATAAACTGTGAACCTCACGAAAATACCCAAACACCACCTTTTTATTTTCATCACCCCCTATTTCAAGATTAACTCCGTTGAGATGGGAGTTTTCCTTCACCACTGTCCTTGATATAAAAACATCAATACGTCCGAGAGTTTTCATCTACTTCCTATGACCAGATTTTTTTTAAGCTATATGAAAATTATTTATTTATAATGAAAAGGAGGATAATGTCCCTAAGTTATTTTATTCTTATTCCAGCATAAAAAAAATCTGGTCATAGGAAGTGGATGAAAACTCTCAGCCGTATTGATGTTTTTATATCAAGTACAGTGGTGAAAGAAAACTCCCACCTCAACGGAGTTAATCTTGAAATAGGGGGTGATGAAAAAAAAGTTGGTGTTTGGGTATTTTCGTGAGGTTCACAGTTTATTTCATTACTGAATCACCCTGTATTCTTTGAGTTCATGATGATATGTTCTGAAAAAATCAAACAAACACCTTAAATCAACCCAAAAATACAGGGTGTCCACTTCATTGTGAATAGTTTCTATGATAATGGATCACCCAATATCAATTCTGGGTATTTCAGGTTTTTTCGATGTAACAATAACATATCTAGTGAAATAGTTCATTTTTCGAACGTTCTCGCTTTGGAACTGACATATTCTATATGTACCTACTTTCAAAATCGGATATGCATTCATTTTTGGATAACCCTGTATTCGTAACGATTTAAGGTCATATTCCTCTATATGGTTACTCCCTGGGGACGGAATGAAATGTTTCTTGAGAAAAATTGGATGTATCAGCTTCCAAAACATATTCGTATTCGTATTAAATTTGATTACAATGTTGCCAGTAGCTTCGGCAAAATCGTAAAAATTGTGTAGGTATAAGTTTTTTTTCCTTATTGAATTTTTTTCTATATTGAATACGGATGGCGTTAGTAAAATTTTCTACCCATCCTATATACGGAAATACCCTGAATTGAATGGACCACATCTTTCCAGTTGGCAGATTTTGTGCAGGTCAATTTTACTGCAGTTTTCCACTACCTGGACTTATACTTCTTATTGCCTTCAGGTAATCTCATTGAGTTACCGCCGAAAAGTAAAAATTTATGCATTTCCTGCCCCCGGACCACACGTTAATTATTAACCGATCGACCATTCCAGTTACCGTTTATTACCGAACTCTTTACGTAGAGGTACTGGCTGTCAAGGCTTTATTCCTTCCAATTTTTATGGCCTGTAAATGTTGCCGGCAATTTCCAGATAATGATCTTTTTAATGTACACTATAAGCCTAGGGATTTCTAAATAAGTTATTTTAATGATTCCGGCAAATCGATAAATTCAGCTGGCTCCTTCATTATTCATAATGGTGGGTTGTTCAATTGAGAACTGTTAATGGCGATGGGGTTCTTGGGGGAAGTATGTGTTAGGAACGTGAGGAGTGGAAACGCATCCTCATTTATCAGGATATTTCGTCAAAACAGTTTAACAACCGAAAAAGAGACAGGATGAGTAAAGAGTTAGACTATAGAAAATATAATATATTGTGAAGCCAATTTTCAAAATCATCAAAAATAATTTGGGCAACTGTAAAACCTAGGAGCATAGAATAACTATTCTATGCTCCTAGGTAAAACTGTAGGAGAAAATTTTCGCAACGTTGTGACGTTCTATGAATTTCCTATGACTCTTTTCATTTTTAGTGAGGAAGTTTCCGTAGCAACGATCGTTTCATCCCGAAAAAATTTTCAAGTCGGCAAAACCAACATGTTGGTTTTTCAGCGACAAAATTTTTGACGTTTCTCGAATTCATAGATAGCTTCGGAAATAAATATCATAGAGAGAACAAACAACGTTTAGTGGTTTAGTTAATCTATGATGAATTGTAATTTGCCAAATAGCGCAATACGCGTCAAATGTGAACATATTACCCTATTTTCTCGTGGAATAGTCATGCCGAATACCACTCGAGATGAAATTTAAGCAGGTAAAATTTCTCTCTTGTAATATTAATGTTTGTTGCTTTTCGGGAATTTCGCCCATGACATTCACGAAATGTCCGAGCAACAAACTTTCTTATTACAATCGAGAAATTTTGCCGGCAAAATTCCATCTCTAGTGGTATTACATATGAATAAACTCTAAATCAAAATGAAAAATACTCAAGATTGAAATCATTCAGTCCTTTGTGTGTGAATGCCAGAAATGAGGATTGTTTTTTTTAAAATGTTGTGCATTCTTCACATTGCATACACTGAAGTATCGTAATGTTCGCGCACCCTGCACCGTTTTCTGAATCTGTGGCCAGTTCATTCATTCATTTCGTACCACTATATTGTGTTACTAATGACGCTTTGAACAGTGTTGTCATTATGATATCGCGTATGAGAAATGAGATTTGGATTTATTTCTTGATATTACTAGCAAACTACGTTGAAAAAATGATTCGTATGTGTCTTGTTCGTGCTAAATTGGACTATTTGAATCCTGATTTGAGTTCACACAGGTATGTTCTACTCAAATCAGTCTAAGTAATAATGGCGTAGATTCTTCGATTTTTGGAATTTCATTTTTCAGATTTCCTTCTAATATTGAACATTCGGTTATCAATTCTGAATTTAGCTGACTCTGTTCACCTAACTCAGAATCTGTTTCAATGTTCAGAACATTGTATGAATTCGTCAAAAAGAGTTGCTTCACTTTATTTTATTTAATTTCCATTTTTCAATACCGTTAACACCACGCCACTGCACCTTTCAAAGTTAGATTCAGCAAAGTTTCCACGGCAGTATCTAATGATATCGCTATTCTTTATGCTATCTTCGTTCTACTCATTGATAACAGAGAAATTTTGACTTAACCAATTCTCGTATTCATGAATGAGATACTATGTCTCCTCTTCCTATGGTCTAATTAATATTCCTGTTGAATATTAAATCGAAAAATTACTCAGAGAAGTAACGTTTGATGTAAGTAGTAAATAACCTCAGTGTGTTCTTTATACCTATTATGGTCTTTGTTTGTTTGAATATTTTCCTTTGTATTGAACAACTGTGTACCTACTACCATTGAAAATATCTAGAAATTATCAAAAACATAATAGTTATTTATGTAACAAGTGCGTTATATGGATCCTAACGCCCGGAGGGAAACATTCGGCCCGAGGGCCTTTGGCCCGATGGGCGTTAGGATCTAATAACGCTCGTGGTGCATACTCGATTTTATTTTTCACGAATATATCATTCAATTACAATAAAATTCGATTGATCCTATGATTTTTTTTCCATTTAACTTTCAGTAGTAACCATGGCACTTGTTAATATTTTGAAGTTCGTTATTGCTGTCATCATTTTATTAAGTGAATGTCATTACTATTTTCGTTGTGAAGATATAAAGAAATAACAGAAATGAATAGCAATTTGCCAAATAATATAATTGAAAATGCAGCCAAAGCTGCAAATAATCTATTACCAGAAAAATCCAGACTCGTCTACGACAAGGATTATGAAACATTCCATAAATGGAAGTTGAAAAATGAAATAGTTGCTATAGATGAAACAGTGTTATTGGCGTACTTTCAAGAATTGGTATGCTATTTTATTTTTCATTTTGTTCATGTGTGGGTAATTTTTTTTTACTTCAGTCTGAAAAATTTTGTCCTGCGTCATTGTGGACGAAATATTCTATTATGAAATCTACACTGATTGTCAATGAAAATATCAATATTTCACAATTCTCCCGGCTAGTAGCGTTTTTAAAAATTAAATCTAAAGGATATATTCCGAAGAAATCCAAAGTTTTGACAGCAGAACAAGTTCATACATTCATCAATGAAGCTCCTGATGAAATTCATCTTCTTCATAAAGTAGTTCTAATAATGGGTGTTTTTGGAGGACTAAGGAGAGATGAATTAGTGAAAATGTCTATCAAAGATATAGAAGATAAGGGTAGCTGTTTACTTGTTAAAATACCCGAAACTAAAACCGGTATGTCAAAAGGATTTAGCATTGTAGAGGAAGAAAAAATAGGAGCTTTGGGGCTGGTCAGAAAATATATATCCTTGAGACCCAGTGGAGTGAAGAATCCTAGATTTTTCCTCACGTTCCGAAATGGTCGGTGCACCATCCAACCTGTTGGCAAAAATACCATAGGAAGTGTGCCTTCGATGATTGCCGAATACTTAAAATTGGATAATGCAAATGAATATACAGGACATTGTTTGAGACGGACTTCAGCAACTCTTTTAACTGAGGCTGGTGCATCATATGAAACGTTAAAAATGCACGGAAGATGGAAGAGTGCATCTGTGGCGGAAGGTTACATAGAGCAGAGCATTTTTTCCAAAAACAAAGTATCGACGATGATTGTGAATTCGGTAACAGATTCTCATGAATTCTCTAGTGGTTCTCTTGTGAACGAACTTCCAAGTACTTGTGGTCAAGTTTTCGCTCCTCAGGTTTCGAAAACATCCCAAGATTCACGATTGAAGAATTTTTCCTGGAAATTCGAAAACTGCACTTTTAATTTTAATTAAGTTTGTTGAGTTGTCGTTGTTTCAGTATCAAAATTCTGCCAAATAAATAATTTCTTTCTAGCTTATTTTGCTTCTCGCACAACGAGCGGGCGTTATGATCCATAATGCCCGCTAAAATGCCCACGGGCATAATGAGTGTATTTATAGCCACCGTTTCTAAGGTAAAATAAACATATAATGTACAAGAGAAAAATAAACAATAATAGATACTATTCGTCGATAGAAAGCTACATATTTCACATTATATCAGTTCCTGGAGCATTAATATCTGATTTAAGGTTTTTGACGAACAATTCATTTGTACAGTAAAGCTGTCGGTTTTTGCTTCGAGGGACCATCTACCTGCTAGCTTCTGCGTAGTTTTCGGGCTCGTCCATCGATATCGAGAAACTGGATTCGACCGAAAGTTGAAAAGTGGACGCCAAAGATCTACCCCTCTTGCACTAGACCGGTTTCTTACTGTGTCTACTGTCTACCCGTAGAGAGCCTTTGAGTACATGTCGAATCATGCAACAGCGGCTTCTGAACGGTTCTTTTGCATTGTTTTCGATTCAAACAGTTCTTCGAAGACTTCAAGTTCAAGACGTTGATCTACATTCTTGACGACTATTGAGAAGGATTCCATTAACTCAAAATCATATGCGACTTCGATTGGAATGGGCCAATGAGCACGGGGATTGAAAGGATCAATCTGTATTGTTGAGATATAGACGGTCTTCGGGTATGGACCTTAAACTATAACGTATGTCCCATAAGTTTTGACACAAATTCCAGAGACCAAAATAGTGACAAAAATTTCACATTTTTTCATTGTTTTGTGAAACATACCGATTAATAAACGTTTCAGAAGCAACAAAACAATCGATTCAAATTAAATGAAGAGCAACTTTCTGCGAACACACGTTTTGGATGGTATCGAGATTTGTGTCCAATCCTAAGTTTCGAAACAATACCAATATTTTTAAACTTCCTCAACTTTGGTACGTCAGTATATTTTCAGCATGATTTGCTTGAAAAATAGTTGAAAAAATTAAAAAAAACAGCAGTATAATCTCAAGTCTTCGGTTCAATTCAATGGAGGCTATACATCACAGAAAAAACCGGTGATTCTGGATGATAAAAAATTGAGATATATGTAATGTGTGTCTTCAGGATGCAAAACAAGAACCATATGACATACTCCTGTATCTTGCATGCGAATACACTCTGTCAAACTGCTGTAAACGAATACACACGTACTTGGTAGGGTCAATCGCTTCAGAAAGCTCTCCTCCTCAAACTCCACGTAAGTAGCTACCCGACAACTGAACTGTTTACAATCCAGATCACATTCGGGGGTAAAACGTTAGACGGGGTACATTATGCAAAGTGCATTTTAAAATGTAACATTATACAAATGTTATTTATTTATTTGACAATAGGCTCACGTACTCCACAACTTGCGGTAATATAATTTGCGAACATTGAGCGGCGATCTGTCTCTTCGACTCTCCCCCATGACGAAGGGTGGAAAAGGGGTGGTTTCTAGAGCCCGCCCTTCGCTTCCTGCTCCTGCTGGCGATGCGCCTTCGATTAGCATCTCAGATGTCGTCTCTTTTTGTGGTAGGCAGCATCTCCGATCTCCACACGCAGGGGAAGGCTTTTTGTAAGGGTTGGATTGTACTATTCCTTTTTCTTCTATACCATACTAAAATGGTAACGATGTGGGTCCAGAAGAAGCTTAAAATCGCAGCGGAGCTGCGCTACAGGGAGCAAATTTTTTGCGGTCTAAAAAGGGGAATAATCAATTCATAATTGGATGAAATTTGTGTTATTTTCAAACGTACGATAACAACGTCATTTTTCGACTGACAGGTCCATCGAAAAGAACTATTTCTCCGCCTAGGAGGAGAAATAGATGCTATGCATCTTCTCCTTTCGGCGGCAAGAAAAGTCTTGTTATGCTAAAGATGAATTTAGCAAGACAACCGTAACTAAAAAAGTGTTCCCTTTTCAACTCGATTATATCGATCGTAAATGTCAATCCGAATGTGGATATTCAGATTTTCATGAATTTCAAAATGTTTGAAAATAATTGTATGTATATTATTTCATAATTTCATTATTTAAGGTCGGCGTTTAAACCGAGTAGGAAAGATCAGCCGATAGAGGCGCCACCGTCCATTTTAAGGAATATCTCCATAGAACTTTCATTATCACAATAAGTTCTATGAGTATATCTCTCTAATCATGAATGAAATGTACAATGGCGCTCTCTATCCGAAAATCGCCGAACTATGAAATACGCGAATTTGTGGGTAAAGCAGGAATTTTTTCCCGCCAAAATTTGAATTTGGCCATTTTCTGCCAATTCTGTATTTCAAGTTGATCTTCTGAACGAAATTATCAGTAGATTCACTTTTAATCGGAAGTTGAACTATTTTCATGGGTCTTTCTGTTGAAATAAAACAGAAGCATGGGTTGGCTAATTTTCTTCTATTTTTGAAAGAAAAAAAATTAACTGTCGGGATGAAATCGATCAAAACTATTTCAACAAGAACCCTAATCCTTTCTGAGTTCACCCACAAAATTTCAGTTCTCAAAGTGAAACCGTTTTCGAAATCAACTTGAAATAAAAACACACTACATTGAACGCCCACCTTAATATGTAAAAATTAATAAAAATCTGAATATTCACTTATGAATTGACATTCACGTTCATTTATTTTTATATATAATTGAGTGAAAATTGGAACATTTGCCTAGTTACGGTTGTCATGCATAACAACACTAATCCTGCCGCCAGATGGGAAAAGTAAGACTTAGCAACTATTTCTCCGCCAAGGCCAAAAAATTGAACTTTTCGATGATCCTGTCAGTCGAAAAATGACGTTGTTATCAGCCGTTTGGAAATTAAATAACATATTTCATTCGATGGAGAATTTAATTTTCATGGCTAGCTTTCAATTACCCACCTCACTGCGTTCGGCGGGTAAACTCATGCAAGCTCGCCATGAAAAGTGACACTTTTCCTCCCAATGAAATAATATACATACTATAGTATGTATATAGTAGGTACATATGTGGAAGTGTTTTTGAAAATTCGCGAAAATCGAGAAAAAACCCGGGAAAAAGGGAAATTTTAGAATGGGTTAAACTTTTTTCACTGATATCCTGGCCGTGATGTAAATATACGGATCGAAAGAGGAAAGATCAATACAAAATAGCTTGGTTACCATTTTTTGCATAATTTTTCTATTCCTTCAGGAAAATTGATCAAACTTTGACATTTCGCCTATAAAATCACCCGATGTTCAGATATATGCATTATACTTAATACGTAGATCTAGGGACTCTACTAGTTTTAACTGTGCATGGTCACTCACCATTTTTGTAGAGAAAATCAATCTCTCGAAAAAATTTAAGTCTTAATGCTTAAAATCAGCAAAAATCTACTCATGAAATTTTTTAATAGTGATCAAATCGTCATTTTGAAACAAATGATGGAACATAATTACATAAAAAAATTGAGTTCAAATAGAAGACAATATACTGAAAACAGATTATTACATTTTGATTTGATCAATATTAAAGGAAATCATAAGAGAAGTTTTTGCTTATTCTGAGCCTTTAATTCTTCGGGAAATTTCGAAGAGTTATAAAGGGTTTTCCAATAGGTAAGAATTGCTATTTTGACTTTGATTTTCGGATGTTTATTTCATGATAAAGAGGAAGGAAGGTATGCCGTTAATAATGGAAAATAAGATCAGCCACATGATCACCACGACCACGACTACAGGACCATATCCTTTTCATAAAATTTTCCATGACCTAATCGCGAAGTATGCGATTGTATGTCCTCGATAGCCTCACGAATTCCATCTTTGAGGTCTTGAATCGACGCTGGTCTCTTGGCGTACACCTTCTCTTCCCATTGTGGTCTCTTCCAAAGATAACTCGGTCCGGAAATTTTTTCCGTGAAGGATCAATGGTTTCGTTGCTTGTGTGGCACGTAGCGCCTTCTTGGTAGAAGTAAATGTTGTTCCGATCAATACCATCCAATTCCGGTCATCATCAATCATCTCTCGATAGCGCAATTCATTCACCGTAACTGTTGCTCCAGCCTCATTTCCAAAATTGTGAGGTCCAATGACCCCGCCGGACCATAAACCGCATCAAACAGTCACACGTTGAGAATAGAGAGGCTTTTCAACAATAACCCTTGGGTTTTCCAAGCCCCAGATGCGACAATTTTGATTGTTGACAAAGCCACCGATGTGGAAATGGGCCTCATCACTCAAAATGATTTTTCGATACAATTTCGCATCATTTTCATGCATTTCAGGACCCAATCAGCAAAGACACGACGTTGTTGATGATCGGCCGGCTTGAGTTCTTGTTCTAACTGAACTTTATAAGCCTTAACACCCAAATCTGTGTGCAAAATACGGTGTCATGACGCTTGTGGGATGTCTAATTCCAATGAACGACGAGGAATATACAAACCTGGGTTTTCTTCAACACTTTCGGCTACAGCAATATTCCCGGGTGTTCTTGAGTGACGTCACGAGTTTCATTATTTACATCACTAACTTGTCCCAACAGCTCAAATTTTTCAACCAATTTCTGTATTGCGGTTCGACAAGGTGCTTCACGACTACCCAAAAATGTTCGAGTTTTACGAACCGTCTTTGCCAAATTTACACCATTATTAGTGAATTTTAATAATTTCAATGCTTGTTTGAAGCGTGTATCGTTCCATTTTATTTAATGACGTAGATTCTACTTGTCGAATGTCAAAAAATGACAGCTTCGAAAGTGACATCTACCGAAATAGCGGGCAATTCTAAATAACACCTCTTATTGGAAAAACCTTCACTTCAAGGCTTCAATTTCAACTAGTCTCCAAATCTAAATGGATACATACTATACACGACTATGTCGTCTCTACGAATTACAACAGTTCCTCCTGACAAATAGGTCCTTCCTAGCCTCAGAAGTGGACCCGTGTTAAATATTAAATTGTCCAGAGATTGTGAGTTATGTATCTCGAACTGCAACATGACTAGACAAAGTGGCTGTAGTCCCTGTTCAGACAAAATGACTCGTCTCACGCGATAATTCCGGAAATATACGCCGGTCACAAATGAAACCGCGTCTAATTGCTGATGTTTATTGGAAGATATGTGGCCCTACTTCACAACACACTCGATTAAAAAGGAGATGAAATTACTGCAGCAACAGGGGGCCTTTAGTGGAATGGGTTATCAAATGCTATCAATATTTCACCAGATAATTTCTTATCGATTTCGAAAAATAATGGAAGTTTTTATCATGAGAGAATTATTGATTTTCAACAAATTAGTAGAGTAAGATGCACACATTATGTAAATGCTGATTTAATATTAGACTATAGAAAGAGGAGACGCTCCTTTTAATAATAAGTAGTGAAAACAATTTCCAAAATCATCAGAACTAAGCTGGGTAACTGTACTACCACGGAATCAAAATGTTGTAGAAATTTTTGCAATGTTGTGACGTTCTTTCTGATTAAACTCTCAATAAAAATGAAAGGACTCGGCCGTTTTTGCCTCAGATGATGAATAGGCAGGTTATGGCAGCACCGATTTCTGCATCTGTAGACAGTTTATTCTTTAATTTCGTTTGGTATTTTAATTTTGTGTCACCAATGACAATTGAACAGTGTTGACATCACGATATCGCGTTTGAAAAATGAAATTTGTATTTATTTCTGAATATTATTACCAAAATACGTTGAAAAAATGGTTCGTATGTGTCTTGTTTGTGGTAAATTGATTTGAGCTGACACAGGTACGTTCTACTGGACTTATCATTCGAAGCAACAGTGGCGAAGATTCTTCAGATACCTTTCTGATATTGTGTGGAGGAACATCAATTCGGAATTTTGCAGCCTATGCTTACCTAACTCAGAATCGGTTTCAATGTTCGGAACATTGTAGGAATTCGTCAAAAAGAGTTAATTCACTTGTAATTTCATTTCCATTCTTCAATACCGATAACACTACGCCATTGGACCTATCAAAGTAAGGTTTTGCAATGTTGTCACGGCAGCATCTAGTGATTCATTAATGAGATGTTGTGTCTCTTCTTTCTTTGATCTAAGGTTGTAATAATCAGAATATCTGAAGATTTCCTTGGTATACTATCACATCCAAGATAAGATATTGGAAACTTTCCATATCATCTTCGAAATTCACGAAATTTAATGAAGGAATAATCTGTGCAATACCGAAGGTCTCTATGCAAGTAAAACGTTCCATTATGATGAAACACACTTAAGGAAGCGTTTCGTCCTTTTGGACTATTACTCGCACTGATTGGTCCTGGAAAGGACATCTGGAGTACCTTCAAGATTGTCATGACATCTAGATTTCCAAAAGTAAATGAGGAACTTGTCTCGCACAGAAATCCTCAATATTGTCTAGAAGGACGGTTTATTAAGCTTTCACTTCAAATTCAACATATAGGGTAGGATTGTCCACAGTTAATAATCGTGATGAATATTTATTTTGTACAATTAATATTACTGATGAAGGCATCGATAAATTTGGGTCTTCATAGCTTATGGTCGTTGAAAATAAAAACTGAATGTTATATCACACATCACGAAAATGTCATGAATAACCACTATATCTTTCATTTTCACATAAATTCAGCCGAGTTTTGTCGTTATGACCGATAACAAGTACAATTTTCGGTGGAGAAATTTATGTGTAGGTATATAATTCAATGAGGAAATTTCATACAATAACGTGTACGTTTAGCAAAATGGTGCAGTCCCCGGTTCTTAAGATTTTGATTTATTTAGATTAGATTTAGATTTATTTCCCAAAGAATACAATAGAGTCCTTAATTCTAGTCGTATAAAAAATTCAATGTAAATACTGTATTCCACTCATTCACCATGATCATTCTAAGATTCACTTTTGTGAAGTCTCGGTTCGCCAAGGGCGAAGCCCGGATTTATAACAGGGGGGTCAACCATGGTTATCCTCCATGGTCGTTCAAAAGGTAAAATTTTAGGATAAAAAGAATAGGCAAATTTAATTCATTTTATCTTTCAGGGGGGGGGCAGCTTATAATTCTAAATTTGTCGTTGCAGATATTTTTTTTAAATAAAGTCCTCAGTCAGTGTCTTTTTGGGTGCACATAGAAAGAAATTCTTTGGGGTCTCTTTCACTTAAAATCTTTCTTATTGTGTTCATGTGCAGCTAGAAAAAAAAATATCTATTCATACAGAATATAATACCTTGGTTTTCACTCACATACGTCGAGAAGGTTGGATAGGTTCAACAATTCAAGAGCAAATTCTAAAGTCTATCTGACAAATATTCATCTATACTGTAGTAAACCTTCCCAAGTAACAATGATTTCACGGATCTACGAAAACTCTTGTCGTTCAAGGATATAAAAGATTCAGGTAGTTTATTACAAAGAATTATACATTGATAAAGAGTTGATGTTTAATACTTACACATGCAATATGATCTGTCCATCTCAAGCTACTATCTACATATAGGTACACCAAGAAATTTTGCTGAGCTGCTTGACATCAAAGAGCTTTCACCGTTGTTGATTGTGAGAGGAGTAGTTTTCCTTAATTCGAATTTTATACAGACCGTTTTGTTATTGTTGAGTATTAATTAGAGCATTATCCCGACACCATTGTTTGAAACTATTTATCAGTTGTTCGGACAATTTTTTGAGTTCGTTCAATTCAAGTGCTACTATTTGAAATGACATATCATCAACAAAGATAATGATTTTTTTTAATATTGTATATCTCAAATGTCTTGGTAGATCGTTCACAAACAATATGAACAATAACGGTCCCAAAACTGAACACTGTGGAACACCTAGTTTTAATCCATACTCATCAGAAAAAGAGTTTTATACCTTCACCGAAATCTTTCTGTCCGAGATGAAGCAGTCAATCCACCTGAGGAAGTTTCCCCGAAAGCCCATATTATATAGTTTGCTCTCAAGGAATTTTGGGTTTATGCTATCGAAAGCACGTGACATGTCAAAAAACAAACCAGCCACCAGTAATCCATTATCCGATGACTCTTGTATTGACTGGACAAAATCAATGACAGCTATCTGAGTTGATCGCCCAGTTCTAAACCCATGCTGACTATCAGTAATTACATTAAATTTTTCAAGAAATGCCATCATTCGGTTAAGAACTACCCTTTCAACAATTTTCGAGAATGAGCTAATCAGAAAAATAGGACGGTACTTAATAAGCCAAGTCATTGACATCACCTTTTTTATAAATCGGAATCACATTCGCGAGCTTAAGGCATTCCGGGAAAACTCCAGATACATTATTGATTCCAAATTATCTGAGTTACTATCAGAATAAGCAGATGTCAATTCTACATAGCACTTCCTGATACTATGTCTCTGCTTCTTCAAAACTACCTTCTGCATTTTTAGTTTTCAAGCGAGATGATTGTATTGAGATTGAGACTATTGAGTTGAGAATAGAAATTAGCCTTGGCAACGTCTCTGAGAATTATTTTGACATTGCCGATACTTCAAGAGTGCCAATCTGCGTCAGTTTTAGGTAAAAAAAACTTGATAAACCTAAATCTTGGCCAACCGGGATACTTTATGAAAGCGAATGGAGTATACATCATAGATCTGGCGTAATTACATCATAATGCCGATTCATAGGGGTTAAGGTGGGCGTTCAATGTAGTGTGTTTTTATTAAGTCGCATTTGAAAATGATTTCACTTTGATAACTGAAATTTTGTGGGTGAACTCAGAAAGGATTGTAGTTCTTAATGAAATAATTCAAATCGATTTCATTTCGAAAGTTAATTTTTTTCTTTCAAAAATAGAAGAAAATGAGCCAACTCATGCTTCTGTTTTATTTCAAACGGAAGACACATGAAAATAGTTCAACTCCCGATTAGAAGTGAATCTACAGATAATTTCCTTCAGAAAAACAACTCGAAATACGGAATTGGTAGAGAATGATCAAATTCAAATATATGGCGGAAAAAGTTCCTGATTTATGCACGGTGATGCTTGTATCGGATTTGTTTTCCTACTCGCTCTCAACGGAGACCTTAAGATATAATGACCTTGTATACTTGGCCTACGACAAGGATAAAACTGAGGAGATATCATTCGGAATCTATTCAGTACCAACAACAAGGCATGACTCATGAAGGACCCTTTAGATTTTTTTGAATGAAAGCATCGCACCCAAATAGACCCCAAATGCTCTACGAGTCTACGACATGCACCACTTTCCACTTTGGCCGGCGTTGAAATGAAATATTTATGAAAAGTTGTAAGGATGCAAGAGTGAAACGTATTCCTGCAGAAGGAATTGATGCGCGAGTGACAGTTTCGGCTTTTAGAGTTATTGAAAAGTGCCTCGGATATCTCAGGTTGATAGTAAAATGGGCGTTTGTCCGTGCCACGGCTGTCGTGGCCCCATGGGGACTGCCACGGACCCCTTTTATCGCGCCGCTCAAGTGTTTTCGTCCTAAGGTTGAATATTCAATCATATAAACCGCCAATAGCTGTCGTAATATCCGGAAAAATTGTTAGTTATACGCGTGGCCCACGCAGTCCGGATGGGACAAGCTTTTACGATCGGATGGGGGTAATCTTCACTTAGTGCAGAAGGGTGTTTTCGAGGAATGGAGAAGACGTATGTCTGTATATCTCAGTTTCTCGTTGAAGCCTAAAAGATTATTGATCATCAAAATAGGGGATAACGTCCCTAGGACATAGAATAATCAATGAGAGGAATGGACTAGTATAGAGATCTAATTTCCAAGGTAAACCACTGGGTGGCACCAGTTTCAGTTGGTTACTGCCGCAGTAGGATTATATGGTACTGATGAAGGCTTACAAGCCACTAACCGGTTTGTCATTATCTTGCTGTGGTGGTGCCACCCAGTGGTTTACTTTGGAAATCAGATCTCTACTATAGTCCATTTCTCTCATTATTCATTATTTATGCTGGAATCTACGAGTAGCACTTGATTCTTGGTCAAATTCACACAGCTTGTGATATTTCCCAAAGTCATCATTAGGTATGTATTAATTTTGGTCTCCAAATTCTTTTTTAATCGGATTGTTAAGAACGAGAATATCTATAGGACTAAAATTCTTTTTGTTGAATACTGATCGAAGTTTCCCCAAACTACGTTATTGCGCAAGCCTCATCTTCGTGAATACAATTTTATTGTTATTGTTGCCAATTTCATAATCAGTCAAATTTAGGCAAATATATAATATATAGGTACCTACTGAAAAAAAAAAATTTTCTCTGGAATATCAGGCTTCATTTTTCCACTTATTTTGTTTGATTTTTCATTCTCTGCATAAATAGAATTAGGATACAAATTTCGGTTTCATCAAAAAGCCGAAATCAATGAGATTTCAGAAAAAAATATATCCGAGTTTTCATTCTCTGAATAATTAGAATTATAGAAATTGAACTCTGTTTACAGAAATAAACAGAAAACAAGTAGGAACTGTCATGATTCAACTTCGGTTTTCACAAAAGGAAAAGATCTTACTGTGCGAGATAATTCAATTTAGAGCCAATTTTCGGTCGACAAATTGATTTTAATATCAAATTCATTACACGTATTGTAAAAATAAACTGTAACCGTGTCAATGGCCCAAGCAGTCGAGACATATGAATTTAATAAAAAAAAAAATATTAAATTGAATGTGAACATTTTATTCTGAAGCAAAATGGTGCAGTCGCCGGTTTTTTAAGGACCATGATCAGTGTAATCTTGTGGACCTCGAAAGCAGCGTCATATTTGTATGGGTTAAAGTATGAATTCTTCCTCTCAATTCTTAACCTGTCAATTTCAGACCAATTTGGTCGACTTTTTCATGAAGAAATTCAGTAAATTTTACAGTATCAACTTCGTTCTTTCAAATGACATGCTCAATAAATTGTAACAAGAAAAACCGTATAGTGCTCCATTTAACTTGCGTTTGAATGAGTGGAAAAAATCTAACAATGTGAGCAAATAATGGTCGATAATTTGCCTGAACTAACTAATTATTAGCCTGCAGACATTTTCCGAAATTGGTTACAAAACGTTTTGTTTTTTTCTGCAAAATTTGTCAATTGGGCTCGTATCATTCCATCTACTCTCAAGGAAAAAATAGAAGGAGCGTTCCTCTGCTGGCCCGAAATTTTCCTGATTTAGTTTTGATGCCCCTGTCATGAAAAATGCATCATTACCTATCCTCATCTTCAGACATAAGTGTGGCTGAAATAGGAATCTTCTTCTGAATTAACATATAATTAATTTAATGAAAACAAAACCCTTACTTGTCAGAAACATTAAATTTTTTCATCATAACTCTTTTCGTCTGTTTGTAACCTTATTTCGCCTCGAACCATGTTCGCGTGACACTCACATACAGGTCTCAAAAGCCTTTTTAACGGCGAATACCATATTAATTCAAGAACCCAGGAAACAATACAAACTACCATCTCTGTAAATTTCAGCAGGGTTAAAATGACTGAAACTCAAAATTTTTCTTACAAGAAGAAATATTTTTTTACGTGTTTTCGTTGCTCCCGTTGGCAAACCTACCACTGGTGCGCCAGCTGACGGTCACTATGCTATAAGACAAATACAAATTGAGCTATATACAAATTATGGCCAGGGTTAAAATTGGTCACCAAAAACTATCACTGGCTCCCGGGCTATTATTGGTATTTGGCGTCGATCTCTGTTCGTACTCTGCTTGCACCCTCATTTTGTGTTGAACCCTCTTCGCGCCCTTGAGATACCGACTACTTCAAATTCCATCGTGTTTTACTTGAAACTTTTTTTTTCATTCGACTCTATTAACGTATTCATTTTCATTTCGTTTTGTGAATTCGACTGATGGATGAGCTTTTATTTTCGCAGATTTTTATATTGTTTTTCTACCCAGAATAACTTTCAAACAATGTATCAGATTTTGCGAATCATGAACTGATGTATTTCTTTTTATGAACATTGCACACTCTGGGTGTTGCAACTCAAAGAACTACTCCCATCACTAAAACGAACGACAAACAGGAATTTTTCAGCATATTTATAAAAAGAATTGTATGCAATTCAAGATGATGTGCCATTCCATGCCCATTGCCATCAAATATTATCAAGGAGATTGCCATCCTTTATAGGGATTATCGTACATCTATAATAAAACAATGCCCCCCTCCAAATAAAACTTGAATTGTTTCAGGGTCTTTCGGAAAAGCCTATACCATTTTATGTGGTCCACCCTGTATGAAGGTACCTGGAGATATCGAGTAATTTCAATAATCGCTGGCTGTTTCCATCATTCATTGTTCAGAATTCATATTTTTATATTCATACTGCTAATGGACTTCGTCAGTAACAAAGAAGACCCAAAGCTGAATGGTTAAAACACACTTTCATCGATTTTATGGTC
Source organism: Adalia decempunctata (assembly GCA_951802165.1). Taxonomy (NCBI): domain Eukaryota; kingdom Metazoa; phylum Arthropoda; class Insecta; order Coleoptera; family Coccinellidae; genus Adalia; species Adalia decempunctata. The sequence continues at coordinate 20,102,698 of OX637696.1, read as the reverse complement.
TCCACCAAGGATTCCCTTCCTTTTATCACTCATTGAGGCACGACGCTTTAGCCATCAGTTCGCTATCTCTCTTCGACCATAAGTTCACCGCCCTGTTACTCTCAGCCTTTTAATTCTTCCCACGCCGGAACCCGTTAGTTTCTTATATAAATGTCACGCTCACACGAAGCGAGAAAACAAGAATTGGTACAGCAGTCCATTCTTCTCTCCAAGAGAGCTCTTGTATAGAGATCATATCTTTCATTTCGCAAAAAAATCATTCAGCACATTAACGTAAAAATTCCGGATTTCTCCAAACTCCTCTCCAGATTAAAGAGGACATAATCAACCCCTAATCCGCAACACATTCGTTAATCCGGTTGAGCCCTAACCTCACTCGCGATTTAAGTAATTGGACGGTAGCCCGATATCTGCATAAAGCGGAACAAAGCCAGAACAGACGACTTTGTTTCAGATTTAGACCCGAAAAACTCATGTATTATTAAAATAATTTAAGCGTGGCGGCGGCGACGGCGGCGGAGGTTCCGCAGCCGCCATATTTAATGCATGGAGTACGCGACGTAAAATATGTCCCGCTTATGCAGAAGAGGGGGAGGGAGGAGGAAGGTCCGAGCGGGATTTGTCGTAAAATGTTTGGGACACGAACACATCCGCTCTGGGCTTACTTTTGGTCAACGTGATATATGAATTGCTTTCTGAATCAAATGAAATACGGTCGGGTTCTGGAGACGGTTTTAATCTTTCATAAATGTTAACCCGGTCTCGTTGGAGGATATATTCGTCTTCAGGAGTCCGGAGGGACTGCGGGATATGTCGTAATCTTTGAGAAGGAACATTGCTGTTTTTCAACATGCTAGACCGGCTAGACGTTCTGTACCTATTACCATTGAGTATCCACGAAGAGTGACTCTAATGAATTTTATCTGATGGCATTTTATAACGACAACGCTATGTCTCTCAATTTTGATGACCTAAGGAAGTTTATGATGGTACTTGGTCCCATTGGTTGAGCCCGATTCATAGTTCTAAAAAGTTGGTTCTCATATGAATGAAATATTCAAGGGCGTCCTCAGCCTTTGAGCAAGGGGGGAGGGGCAAAAAAATCAGAAAAGAAATAATGAACTAGAGGTAGTTTAGGATGAAATATAACCTATTTTATGTTTAATCAGCTTACAGGACTAAATAGGGTGTTCTACAAGCTCTATGACAAACTTTGAACAAAATTTGAGTTCAACCAATTTGTTGAGACTCTAGCGTTGTGTGCTGGTGCTCCATCTTGTTGGAAATATATGTCTCTCCAAGAGATCAATGGTATGTTTTCCAGTTCAGGTTCAATATTTCGCTGTAGGATGTTGACGTATGCATCTGCATCGAGGGTTTGATTATAGATATGATATGCCAGAATCTTATTTTTATTTAAGGCAACCCATATATTGAACCCGAATCGTCCTTGTCGAAAGCCGTCTTCTTTAACCAAGTGTTGATTTTGATCAGACCATTAGTGCATATTATGCCTATTGATAATTCCACAATTTTCGATTTGAGCTTCATCAGTCCAAATAATATTTTCATGGAAAAGAGGATCTTCTTCTATACTTTACTCAAACACCAATTGCAAAATCGAATCCTCCTTTCAGAGTCCCCATCTTGCAAATGGTGTATTTTGCGATATTTATAAGGGTGAAATTTATTGCGTTTTAATATGTTCGATGCATTTCGACGTTTTATTCCTACTTCCTCTTCTAGTTTTCTAGAGTATATATTGTGATTGATCGTTACAGCTCCAATGATATTAAGAGTATTCTCCTCTTCATTCCCTTTATTATATTTTTCCGGACGGGATTTTGTGAAGCTTATATAATTTTTCAGATTGTGAACTAAACGCAGGCTATATTTTCACTGGGTTGCTGCCGTTCAGGATATATTTCGAAATAGACTTCCCTTTCGATTCGGCTATTTTCATTCGATTGAATATAGCACACCAACATATCGAATTTTTCATGATTTGGAATATTTCTAGCCATTTTGGATAATGAATTTAATAGATAAACTATTTCTAATCTTGGGAATGATCGCTGACACATTAACTATAGAAATATTATTTCAGCAATCGATGATTCCAATCATAGAAGCATAGAGTTCACGAAAGAGAATACATATTCAACGGTCTCCATGGCAACGGCAGCCTGCTTATAATTCAACAGCGAATCGAAAAGCAGGAAAAGTATTATAATATTTTTCTCAGGTGATATTAATTTGAATTGTGACACATGATACATTTTCGAAATCAGCAAAAAATTCGCAGCAAGATAAAATAACTTTCGACAATAGTTTACATTTGAAAAATCAAAAATCCTTCTCATTTCTCGAAAACAGCCGGACAAAAAAAATCAATCATATTATATTTGAATTACTCTTAAAAAAGTGCCTGTAGAATGTAACAACAGATTTCCAATAGGAGTTCAAACGAGCGAGTTATTCAGCATTATTGAAAATGACAATTTCTCAATTTTCGCTCATGACTCAAAATCTATGAATGATAGGTCGGATCTGTTTTCAGATTTGGATAATTCAGGAAAAAATAGCTAGAGAATGTGTTCTCCATTTTCTTTTAGCTGCTCTAGTTCTCGAGATCCCCTCAGTAGACAACGAATTTTGCCCACCCTGTACATAATTCTTGATGAGATTGGATTTCAACATGATAAACAAGCTTCTTCATATGTTCCCATAAATGAAAATCTAAGGGATTTAGATCAGGCGAACGAGGTGGCCATTATATTGGTCCTCCTTGACCTATCCATTCATTCGGTAAATGTTCATTCAGCCAACTGGTTACTCGTCTCCTACTATGTGGTGGTGCACCATCGTGGTGATTCCTTATATTTCCAACAATGTTGAGCTCTGAGTCATCAATGAAGTCAAGAAGGTTGTGCTCCGAAAAATTGTATACAAGTCTGCATTTAAATGATCATCTATAACATATACTTTCATCAAATCATATTCCTGAGTCGCCAAAAAATGCATTGTTATTCATAACGTACATCAAGTGTCAAATGAATAATTAAAATAACGTCAATTACCATATCAACTTGTCGGTCTACTTAATCAAAACTTCTACACCTAATATGATTGTAATCAAATCAGAAAATGAGCCAAAACCTCCTCCAAAGAGATTATTTAAAGGATTAAAGGAGACAACAAAGAATGAAGTGTTGTTTAAAACTTTCGAGACTACTGCCCATGTATCTTTTGTAATGATCTTCCCAATCTAGCCTGGAGAAGACTGTTTTCGACGCATAAATTGCTTGCATTGTGCTCACGCATATCTTGTACTGATGTTTCTAGAAGAACCAAGCGTTTCAATTGTGAACTTCGTCAGTAGTTTTGTAACTGCAGTTGCAACAATACTGTTGGCTCATTTTCACTCTGTACAATGATTTCGACAATTTTGGCTCCAATTGAGATATCAGAGAGTACTGAAAAGTTATTATGAATTGGATGAAAACCCATATCCAATCGAAATATCGAAATAAATGGCGCATGTCACAGGTGCATAAGGGGAAAACTTTGAAACTCGATGTGACATATACGATGGCTATGAGTCGTATAATATCGTCAAATTCCAGGGTTTATACTCTTGAATGCTGGCTGTTTTACGGTCACTTTCAATGCGGAATAGGTTCACTTTTTATTGCCGAATTATTGCATTTCGCATGATATACTATCCATAATTTCTTAAATCAATTGGGGGATATTCTGATCCTTTTTCTTTTGATATCTTGAAAGTCTTAAAATATGCATTTACATCCAATTTATTTCTACGATATCGAGTACATTCTAGACCATGGATGCTATTTCAATATTCGATGCTTTGAATAAAAATTATTCTTTAGTACTCACACAAAATGGTGAACGCGACGGTATACTTGAAGAACATTACCTGTTTCACTTTGAGAATACACACATCGTCAAAAGCCTTACCCGGGGGGGGGTAAGGCTTTTGACGATGTGTGCCTTATCAACTATCAAATTATTGAATGTAACATGGAATCTTCACTTTCTTATCACTTCTTCCATCACGATTCGGTCTACAGAGTGGTAGTCGACGAGAAGGGGTTTGGAGAGGTCAAGGCAGACTAGAGCGACTATTGTTCGCCCGGAAAGTTGTGTCTTTTCAAGGCAGATCAATAATGTGCGGGGGGTGTAATGTTCGGTCGCCGAACCCCTCTTCTTTACATTTCGTTTCATTTATTCATAAGAAATACAATACAAAACATGTGAATATTCTAAAACGATCTCATAAAAATTGGTTTCTCACTAACCTATCCTAACTCCATTAACCAAAGTCATATGATTCGGGGTCCATGACCTAACCTTACCAATCCTCTGTGATATTCACCTACAGAACTCTAGAGAAGACGATGCCAGATTGCCGATTTTCTCTTCAAACAATGGTATAGGCGAACTCAAGAAAGCAGTATGTCTCCTTTCGTCAGCGGATGAGCTATCACAATCGCTAAAGGCGTCTAGGCGTTGCTTTTTGAAAATGCCAAACGAGTAGTTCTGATTCTCGCCAATATAGCGCTACGTTCCTAATTTCAGTCGCCATGACCTACTCTTCCCTTCAGAAGGCCGTGGATGTAGCCGCCACGCAAGACAAACCGTTGTTCTGTGTCTCCAACCAGTCCAATCTAAAACGTTAGTAATTGATCCCATACACGGCATAAACGAAGTTCACGCTTTATTTATTTACAGAGATGAGAGAATAAAGCAAACAGGAGATGATTATGTAAATGACTTTCAGTGAATTGATGTAATAGTAGTGTCGTTCTGATGTCGAGTTATATTGTTTCGATAGATATTTTGCTGAAGGACCGGTAACAATGAATTTTAAATAGAAACTGTAGAAATGTATAATTTCATGCTTCTTAGAATTCTATTTTATGTCCCACGAATGTGAAATTTTATTATTACATATTTCTACATCAAACGTTTTTTCATCATAGAGCTTTTAGTCTTGACAAAGTTGATAAACATTCTGACAACGTTGGTAACTTGTTGAGAGACCAGAGAAGAAATAATATTCGATGAGATTTAACTCAGGACAGCATTCAGATTATTCTTGAAATTCATGATTTTTTCTTCTAATTCAATCTTATACAATTAGGAATAACTATTGAAAAAATATAAGAATACTTTTGTTTTCTGAAATAATTAATTCTTTCGAAAACGTGAACCGTTTATCTTTTTCAAGTGGTTTTATAGTATTTTTGGGTGAATTTATAAGTCGACTATACTGTAACTTTTTACCAGGAGAAATATGAAATAAGTTCCAATTGAGGAATATGCACCATGAATAGAGTGAGCAATCAACCAAAATTCAGTTCATTCGAAATATCGGTTCCGAATATATCTAACTTAGTCCATCTACAAAATGGTGAATGCGACGGTATACTTTAAAATTAAACCTTTCGTCAAATCATTTCCTCTTTGAGTATATACAGAGATTGATATAAGTTACTTTTTACCAATAAACTAATGAACGCTCGGTTGGAAATTGTTTTATTGTTGGTTTGCAGGATAATGTTTTCTTAGGATTCAAAACGAAACATTGATTATGTAGAGTTGAAGTTGAAGTGACATTATTTCACACGCTTTCTGGACAAAACTGTTCTAAGGACCTCATCCGCTTACAAACAGCGAAACATCCCTTACATCAAGTTCAATAACTGAGGAAGGAGCTCATCAATTTGAAAATTCCCCAAATGGAAGCCGGAAAGAATTTAGGGAGTGGGGTTTCAGGTCCCGGCGGAGATTTTCTCACGTTCAGCTGAATTTTCCGAAAGGGATCCGCAGATGAAAAGAATGAATGTTTACGACATCCAATGTTTATTTCCTCATTTGTCGACTGACCTCCCTCCGGAGCACAATATTCGGGATGGTTTCGCTCCCCACTGAACGCTGCCATTGGCGTGGAAAGTTGTTGGAGAAGAACCATTTTCGAATGTATTGAATTCGGTGTAAAACTTCGAATATTGAACAAAATATCGAGCTATTCTTAATTTAATATTGATACACGAGTTTATACTTATCTAACAGTACAGAGGGTGAATCTCTGATGACTTGTACCTATATTTTAACTGTATTATTCTCTCACCGAACGAAATACTTTCATCCTACACCATTTTTGAAAATTCGGGATGTTTGGGTGTCGAAAATCCATGAAAAAAAACACTTTTCTGTTCATACTCGTATCTTCGGAACCGTTATTTCAAATGAACTTATTCAAATAATGTTAGTAGGTACTTGAGTATTTCCTAATTGTATCAACTCAATTTCAATTGTGAAATATGAACTTTGAGGTCTTTGCGGAGAATCGTATTTGGCAATTTTTTATTCAAATGGCTATATCTTTTGAACAGAGCCGAATTCGGACTCACCCTGTATACGGTGAGTGCTTGACTTGTACATATATTTCAACTGAAGATTCTTGGGGCCAAAAGAAACCTTTTCTTCATTTTCAATTTTTCCGAATTCGGCTCTGTTAGAGATATAGCCATTTGAAAAAAACTGGGCTACATACGTCCTGATACAATTCTCTGCAAACACTTCGAAGTTCATATTTTTCGATTGAAATTGAGGTGATTATTAGATGTTCTGGGTGATACATTTAGAAAATACTCAAGCACTAACCTTATTTGAATAAGAATGTTACAAACACGATATTTCCTAACAAAAACACTTAGTTTTGTCCGATTATTTCTGCAATTAAAAAGCCATATTCCTCCCACCAAAATGAATTCTTTCGTCGATTTTCCTGAAGATTTAATTTGTAAACACTCATAATTTGTTCATATAATCCTCCATATTCTAAAACGGTGTCATAAAAATTGGTTTCTCACTAACCTTTCCTTACTCCAATAACCTAGGTCATAGGATTCGAGGTCAATGACCTAACCTAACCCATCTTCTGTGATATTTCACAGAACTGTGGAGAGGACGATGCCAGATTGCCGATTTTCTCTTCAAACAATGGTATAGGCGAAACCAAGGAAGCAGTTCGTCCATTATCGTTAACGAATGAACAATCGCAACGGCACTAGTTTTGTTTACTTTTCGCTGAAGGCGTCTAGGCGTTGCTCTTTGGAAACGCCGAACGAGTAGTTCTGATTCTCGCTACGATCTTAATTTCAGTCGCCTATAACGGTGTGCTGCGATGTAGCCGCCACGCAAGACAAACCGTTGTTCTGTGTCTCCAACGATAACCTGCGTCATGGACTTCGATTTATTCATTTATTTATTTACAGAGAATAAAGCAGGTGATGATGGTGTAGTGTCGACTTGAAATTCCAACAAGATCAAGGGCGGATATAATTCGATCATGGGGGGAAGGTAATAACGATTGAAAACCATTAAATCAGGTACACAAACCACCTTTTTCGCAGGTTTTGGATACTCATGGGGGGTAGTTAAATTTCAATTTACATGTCAAGTGAGAAATATCACACGGTATATGAGATAAAATAAAATCAAATAAAAATTTGGAAAGAGGGAAAAAAACTGATGAAAAATCTGTTTTTTGTTTGAATGGCACAAATTTTCTTCCGTTTCTATGATATGTTGAAGTAGGAATATTACAATATTTTTATATTCATATCATGAAAATTAGTACTACTGATAAAAAAAACCTTGAATTCGAGGCGCTAGAATGAGCCTGGCATCAAAATGAAATAAAGAATTTTCTGAATAGGGAGTTTCCTGACAGGTGGATTGGTCGGGGAGGTTCTAGGAAATGGCCTGCTAGATCACTCGATCTAACTCCTCTGGATTATTTCCTATGGGGTCATCTTAAGGATACGGTGTATAAAGAAACAATAACAAGCCGTGAACATTTGAAGAGCAGAATAACTGAAGCATGCGAAGAAATTAAAAAAAATATTCCTCTGATTAGAAAAGCTGAGCCAATAAATGTATGGAGGTGAACGGCTCTCATTTCGAACATTTCCTTACTTGATTTTTTTATGAATTATATTTGCGACTTTTTCTATTTTTGTGTTTGAGTATCCAACTCTTTCATCACCCCATCTACAACAAATTTTATTTTGAAATTTTATATGGCATCGAAATATTAATTGATAAAAATAGATTTGAAGGAATATTTTGATGCCAGGCTCATTCTAGCGCCTCGAATTCAAGTTTTTTCTATGAGTAGTACTAATTTTCATGATTTGAATATAAAAATATTGTAATATTCTTACTTCAACATATCATAGAAACGAAAGAAAATTTGTGCCATTCAAACAAAAAACTGATATTTCATCAGTTTTTTTCCCTCTTTCCAAATTTCTATTTGATTTTATTTTATCTCATATACCGTGTGATATTTCTCACTTGACATGTAAATTGAAATTTTTGAGTAGGGGGCCAGCAATTTTTTCAATTTTTTTTTCTTATGCTGACAGAGAATGCCTGTATGAACATACATGTAAAATATCAGCGAAAAACATATCATATTAACGAAGATGTGCGAGTTCATAGATTTAGCATTTTTTCATAAATCACCCTATATCTCCGAAACGAATACCCTTATGGGACATTTGAAACCCAAATTCTCATTCAGTTTGAGGTCCTCTATCTCCACTTAGCCGTTGTCCCTTACGTCACCAGTCACCCTGTATAAAGCAGGAAAGCATTCAAATCTTTCTTGAAATTCATGATTTTTTTGTCAAATTTCATCGTACACAATTAGGAATAACTCGAAAAAGACGCGTTTTATTAAAAAACATATGAATGCTTTTATATTCTAAAATGATTGATTCTTTCGAAAATATGAACCGTTCATCTTTTTCGAGTCGTTTTATAGTATTTTTGCGTAAATTTATGAGTCGATTACGCTGTAACTTTTATACCAGGAGAAATATTGAATAAGTTTCGATTGAGGAATATGCACCATGAATAGAGTAGACAATCAACCCGAATTCAGTTTATTTGAAATATCGGTTCGGAATATATGGAAAGAATAGGGTTAATTAAATAAATTTTCGACACCCTGTATCTTTCAAACGAAACCTAATTTTGAAAAATAGTGAAGGAAAAAAGTGTTCCATTTGAGGAGAGGAATCTACAGTTGAAATATATGTACAAGTCAAAGACTCACCCTGTATATATTTAAAGTTGTAGAAAGGGATTACAATTCACTGCGTCCTCAAGGTCTATTGTGCGAAAATCGCGAATTTCGCCGAAATCGCAAAATTTTTGGCGTCATAGACCTGGTCAGAGAATTCGAATTATCGCGTTGACGTAATTTTTTAAGATGCATATTTTTCGAATTCAATCGCTATTTGGAGGTAAGTATTCGGTCGATTACGGAAGATTAACGTATGTATATTTCAAATTTCCATCTAATATTCCAGCCCGATAAATCTTTTTCGGAAGACCCTATTGTTTACATTTCAGGTGAGGTATAGCCTTGAAACGGAAAATGGATAAATAATATTTTTCATCACACCGCTCTGAAAACCCTATCAAAACATGTCGATTCAGGGCACCGAAAGTGACTCTTTTCCGTGCGGCCGCACCGAAAGTGACCCTTTTCCGTGCGCTGAGACATAGATGCATCTATGCTGAGACACAAAGCAACGATTGCGTGATGACAGTAGACATCAGTGTTTCGAATAATTATTGTTTTACAATATCGAAATGCTTTCTGTCGAAGAACAAATATCGTTGGATTGTTTTCAGAGAGGTGTAATGAAAAATATCGTTCATTACACGTCCAGAAAGGCTTTTTCCGTGCTTGCACGCGCGCGCACGGAAAAAGCTTACTTTCTGGACTAGTAATGAAATATACTATTTAGTTCTTCATCATTTACCGGGCGTAAGTAAAATAGCGTAAGCAACTCTTATGTAATGGTTATTAATACACTCGCATAAATCATACGAAATTCGCCTTCGGCTCATTTCGTATCCCGGTTAATGCTCATGTACATATTAATAGCCATTACATGAGAGTTGCATAATATACTAAATTCGGCATTGGTGCAGGTGGATGATAGAAATGTGTCTTCACAGTTTCTTAATTTTTGACGTATGCTCTCGCTCTGTGTAAAACGTCAATTTACCAGGGGTGGACCATACATTTTTCTGAGGACCCGTGAACAAAAAATGAAAACGATAAATTTTTCCATACTTCCCCAGTTAAGACAGCACTTACCAAAGTTGGATACACCCGCAGACCGTTTCGTGCCTCCCAAGGCCCGTAAACCGACATATTTCGACAATTTCGAGAAGTTTAGGACGTTATAATCTCGCTCTTTAGCAACCGCATCTTCAAGTCGGAACAAAGCAATTGCCAATTTGGCGGATATTAGAGAGGCAACTTGCACGGAAGCTCGCGTGAGGCCCCAAGACCCGAGTTGCCCCCAGAGTGCTGTAAACTTGGGACCGTTGAGTGATAATTATAGGTCACGTGACGCGTAATTGTCGTCATTACTCCGCGACGGTAGGGCGGAGGCTCATTGACACTCGCGTATGTTTGCTCCGATTGGAGTTGACGCGAGATTCGGAATAATGGTGATTTTGTCATTTGCGACATCTGGATGAATTGGCGATGATAAGATTGGAATGGGGCCGTTTTAGGTTCCGGAATTAATGCTCGATATTGATTTAAGTTAGTGAAAATTATTGGATGTTTCGCATCATAAAACCTTTCACATTTCAAGCTCGAATAACTTGAAAACTAAAGGGTGTTTCAATAAGGGCGCAAGATTTGAAATGCGCGCCATGTTTGACAGTCATAATGTCACATGATTAGGAAGTGACAGATCGAAAGTTGACAGATGGGAGTTAGTAAACAGAACAACGCGGTCTGACTGTCAAAAACGAAGAAGTAACGGAACGTTATCGTGCTAGGATAACACAGTTTATTTTGCTTTATTTGGAAGCTATTGATCTTGACCACTTGTGGTTTCAACAGGACGGTGTTGAATTCTATTCACTTGTATAATACATCCCGGTTGGCCATGATTTAGGTTTATCAAGTTTTTATACTTAAAACTGACGCAGGTTGGCACTCCTGAAATGTCAAATAATTCTCAGAGACGTTACCAATGCTAATCTATGCACTCTTTTTGAACTTTGCAAATTGAGTTAATTCTTTTAAGTTTTAACTGTGACACAGGTTTCGTAGTACTACACATTTTCATACTGGAGTACTTCAAGTTGTGCAAAAAGATATTTAAATGTCTTCTGTAGGCTTATTTCTTGGGAATTTTGGAACGTGGGAATGGGAAATTTCATGGGTTCGTCTGTTCGTTTAGAAGTTTTTCTTTTGAGTTATTGGCGATTTCAACCACCGATGAGGGCGCTGTTTACTGTAAACAAACATGGATGAAAGTGAATAATCTTTTCTGAAGCTGCCTTGTTTTGGTATGTAAAACATATTATTTTAAGTGTTTTGATCTCGTGATGATTTTGTGGGGAATTTCAGTGAATTGATTTATTATTGACAGAGCAGTGCCGAGTTTATAAAATTTTGGTGTACAAATTGAACTTTTCCCTTCTAATTAGATCGACGTTTCACGGTGAATTTAATGGAAATTATGAAAATAAATGATTGTTTCGAATATTCTTTATTTTAATGGAAATATACACAAAAAGATTCACATCCGCCATAAATTATGATCTGAATATGAATGAGTTCTGATGCGACATGATAAACATGAACAAATGAACATGGAGAAAATATTTTCAGCAAGGTTTCTCCATCTATACTCCATTCACTTTTAAAAATTAGCCCAGTTGGCCTCGGAATACTGACACATTTCACCGCGTATATTTTGAAAATGTTAGGATATACTCATTCTTCTGTCAGATATGAACGCAACGTTGCCGTTTCAACATAAAAATCGTAGAAATTACGTATTTATCAAAATGTTTATTCACTTTGGGAAAACAATGAATTTAAGGAAATATTATGTGAATTCAATAATTCCAAAGATCTGACGAATATTGAAGAAACTTTTTTCTCTGTTAATACTGGAAATATTTCACGTGTACATGTTTATACATGATTGGAAGATTCAGTTATCCTATTTTCTTGTACGGAAATCAAGAACCGAGTGTTGAAATTTCACTGAAAATAATGGACAGAATAGTCCGTTACTTTGTGATAGTTCATTAACCCTACAGAAAAACTTTTAAACGAACAGAACAGACGGACGTATGGAAATCCCCACTTTTCAAAATTCTCAAGAAATAAGCCTACAGAGGACATTTAAATACCTTTTAGCACAACTCGAAATATTTCAGTATGTAAAATGTAATAGTACTACGAAACCTCTGTCACAGTTGAAGTTGAAGAGTTGAACCTCAAAAGAACTAACTCCTAACTCCATTCACAAAGTTAAAAAAGAGTAATTAGAAAGTAGACTTGGCAATGTGGCTTGATTTTCACGATTGCCAACCTGCGTCCGTTTTAAGTAAAAGAACTTGATAAACCTAAACCATGGCCCACCAAGATACTTTATAAAAGTGAATGGAATATATAGTTTATCCATGCTTCCCTTCAGTCCAATTTTTTCAATATACCAACGACATAAGTGACATTGTTTAAGGTCGGCGTTTGAAGCGAGTAGGAAAGTGCATCACCGTCCATTTCATGGAATATCTCCATAGAACATGCATTATCACTATCAAGTTCTACGAATATCTCTCTGATTATGAATGAAATGTACAATGGCGCTCTCTATCCGAAAATCGCCGAACTATGAAATTGGTGGGTCAACTTTTTCCCGCCAAAATTTGAATTTGGCCATTCACTGCCAATTCCGTATTTCAAGTTGTTTTTCTGTACGAAATTATCAGTAGATTCACTTTTAATCGGATGTTGAACTATTTTCATGGGTCTTTCTTTTGAAATAAAACAGAAGCATGAGATGGCTCATTTTCTTCTATTTTTGAAAGAAAAAGAATGAACTTCCTAAATGAAATCGATTTAAATTTTTTCATTGAGAACTCCAAGCTTTTCTGAGTTCACCCACAAAATTCCAGTTTTCAAAGTGAATCCATTTTCAAATGCAACTTGAAATAAACACACACTACATTGAACGCTCATCTTAAACAATGTTAGTGATATATAGGGTCAAGACATCTTTCTTAGGAAATTCATGAAAACTTATAGACCGGATTTTATTTTTCCTTGGAGAGCAATTGAATTCACAACAGTAACAATCAAATACAGCTTTTTCAGTACTAATACTTAGCTTACTCATTGTTCTATAATCAATCCAGTGGCCTAAGATTATATAAAACATTAGAATTGAAACATGAATCTCTTCGCTCAGATATTTCATTTCACCCTTTTTAATTTCTGTCTTACAGAAGTTACAGAAACTACAGAAAGATAAAGGCACAACTCAGTATCTTGAATTAAGATGATCAATTCCATAACACTTTCGTTGATAATTATGGTATTAACATTTCTCATCAGTTAAAACTGCAAAATCAAACTCAAACAAGATGACTTGTAACCTAAAACATTATAACTTTGTGAATAATATTTTGATTGAATTATACTGATATAAATACCTTCTCAAATACTAATTAATATGCTCAGAACACGATAAAAGCTTCTAAATATCCCATAAGAATACCTGGATATGAAACAAAATATTATAGCTCAAAAGCACGAGAAATATATGTATAAGATCTCAAAACATTACTCATTTTCTTGTTTCGAATTTTTGCCGAAAGAGGGGGGTCTTGATCTTTGGATTTCCCAATTCGAGTACCTTTATTCATTTTTCGAATTAACAATCACGAAGAAAGGGACTGTCCACTATTTTTCAGTAAAATTTCAATACTTGATTTTTGATTTCCGTACAAGAAAATAGCATAACTGAATTTTTCAACCATGTCTATATACGTGAAATATTTCTAGTATTGACAGAGAGGAATGTTTTTTCTACATTCGCCAGGTCTTCGGAATTATTGAATTCAGATAATATCTAATATATTAATATCTCGAATTTATTATCTTCCCAAAGTAAACATACAGTTTGATGAATACGTAATTACTATGACCTCTATATAGAAAGGACAACGTTGCTTAGGTATCTGACAGGAAAATGACCATAACCTAACATTTTCAAAATATACCTGGTGAAATATGTCAGAATGCCATAGCCAACCGGGATACATTATGAAAGTGAATGGAGTATAATTCCAAAATGTATGTTTTCTAAATCAGTAAACAGAAAACCATGTTTTATTGAACACTGAAATCTTCCTTTATAATGAAGCTTGAACTGGTTCAAACGGCACAAATGGGACAAATTGAGCACTAAATATCGAGCTTGATTTCAAAATGAGCAGTTGGCATAGAATGAAGGTTACAAGTTAGAGAAACACTATTCAAGATGACATAGAATAATAAAATTGGGAATGAGTGAATATTTGCAGCAACAGGGGTTGGAAAATCATCACAGTATGTATTTTCTCGAATACAAAATGCAGTAAAATTTGATAAATACACGACTCAATTTTTCTTTTATCTGATGGCATGTCATAATGACAACGTATGTAACTCAATTTTGATGACACAAGGAAGCTCATTATGGGACTAAGTACCATAATGAATTCATTATGGTACTAAGTACCATAATGAAATTCTATAAGGAAAACATGTAATGGTTTGATCAAAAAAGTTTATTCAAAATGCATAACTATGTACAAAACTATTTATTATAAATGTTAAAAGAACAATTACTACAACTTGTAATATTAATTCCAATGGATTCTACAGTTTTTACATCAGTAGTTGATGATTGTTGGCAAACTTGTAATCCTGTTTGGTTGTTGGCCCCAAAAATTGCTTCTGATATTTTTTTCTTTTGCTCTTTCGAATTTTCGATGTAACCTTCAGCGACAGTATTGCTTTTCCATCCGCCATGGCGTTTCACGGTACACAGATCAGCTCCAGAATCAGCCAAAAATGAAGCAGACGATCGCCGAAAACAATGTCCGGTATATTCTTCAGAGCGAGGTAAATTCAAGAAAGTGGCAATATCTTTTGGCATTTTACCAAAGGTATGTATTCCAAAGGGTTGTTTTGTGCATTTCTTATTTCTATAAGTGACAAAAAACGTAGATGGTTTGTGTTGAAAGGTCGTATTTTCACATATTGTCTGACAAGTTCTACCATATTCAATCCTGGGATATTTCCCGAAGTTACAAAAAATTCTCGCATTACCTTTGTTTTTGTATTCGGTAATGTAATTCTAAAAACGGATCCTTCATCTATTACATTTTCAACAAGCATATTTGTCAATTCCTCTCTTCTGCATGCTCCACTTAGTCCAATAATTATCATGGCAACTTTATTAAATAAGTATGTATCATCTGATGCTTCCGTTAAAAACTTTGTAACATCTTGTTTAGTAAAAATTTTGGATTTTTTAGCTCTGTAACCTTCTGATTTACGTTTTAGTAATGCAACCAGCTGTAGGTACTTACTAATATCGACGTTTTTTCTTGTTGATAAAATAGTTCTTATCATCGAATAATACGACCAAAGAGAAGATGGTTTTCTTTCCTCAGATAAGCATTCAAAGTAAGCCAACAATACTTTTTCATCAGTGATATTCTTGATTTTTTTAGCAGAACACCATTCTTCGTACCGAGTAAACACCATTTCATATACACTGCGTGATTTTTCCGGCAAAAGGGAGTCCACGATATTTCTCGACATTTCTTCCAAATCAGAAGGTAAACTATCAGCTTCAGAATCACTCATTTTTCAAATTATATTAAATTCTACCTGACAATAATTATAGAGTTTGACAGCGATAAAAAAATATTGCCGTTACAACCTCATGACGTTGTCAAGGAAATGGCAAAGCACAGCTCACTCACCTACTAATATTTGAAACTACACAATATTTACTCCTAACATTCACGACTTGTACCATAATGATCGTCTTTATGATCCTTATTACATAAATAACTATTATATTTTTCTGGTGACCATTAGGACTTAGCCCGGTTCACGATTTGACGTCGATTTCTGGGATATTCGGTATGTCTGGTGTCCTTATATGTATTTATTCCTCATAATTTAGAAATCTGCATTTCTGAAACGTTTATGATTTGTGAATAGTCCAACCCCACTACACATTACACCTTCCATAATTTCGGCTTATTCCACGTTCATTTCTGGGATCACCAAAACCCGAATAACCTGCTCGCATCATCAATAATCCAAGGCCTCATCGCGAAAAGATATCCATAAATTGCTGCCTCGTTCCCTAACGTTCGATTCTAAAACTTCGGCATCAAAAATTGTCATATCTTTGTACCCTCCCAACTCGGATATCTGTTTAGGAGACTGGGTCCCAGAAGAACGTTTCAAGCAGGGACATGTGTGCGCCAGCCTGATATAGGTTGGTATCTCTGAATATGTCATGAGGCGAAATGACAGACCTTCCGCGATACCCGAGTTATAGATTATGGGAACGTGATCCATTCCGGGACCGGGACATGCTTCCTGCTGGGAATCATAAGGATATATCGTCAATTTAAAATATTCAATCATCTTCCATCTTTGGCGGCTCTGGCTCCGCATTGACATCCACCGGAAAATTTGTTATATTTCGACGATGGCTATAAATTTTTCACTTGATTCAACCGCTGGATGCTGGAAATGGGCGGCGTTGCAATTTTCATCTGATCGGTAACGAGAGGCTTTTCCGCCATCTGACGTCGAGAATTGGGGAAGGTTTTTCACTCTACCCTCTCTTTTATAGTTTCGTCAATGTCGATGGCGATTTAAATCATTCCAATAACATTGAAACATTGTGCCATGTTCCTACTTGTTTTTCACTGTAGTTTCATCATCATTTGAATCTTTATCGCATTGCACAACTTGTATTTCATCAGCAGCAGGAAAAATCAGGAAGAAAAATATGGTTCTCTTATCTTTCTTCAAATTGAGAAAAAACTAGAAAACAGTGCACTATGGTTTTCATTTAAACACTAGCAGATCTTGGTAGTTTTTCAGGCTGAAGAAGTAACCCGTCGGCAATTGGCAGAACACTAAGACTGGCTTTTACCACCAAGGCTTTTTTCGAGTCACGATTCGGTTAACAAAGTGATATTCGACGAGAAAAAAGCGACCCAATTTAACCCGAGTTGTGCCCTTTCAAGGCGGATCAAAAATGAGCTGGAAAGGTATAATGTTCGGTGGCCTTACCCCTCTTATTATCGTTGAACGAACAATGACTGGTACCATCTACGTAGAAAACATCATTGAACCAATCATTGTTCCTCTCCGCAACGAATTTGGGGATAATTTCTTCTATCAGAATAATAACACCCCACCACACCGCACCCGAAGGGTTGAAATCATTCTTGGGGAGAACAATATCCAGAGAATGGCCAGCAAATTCACTGGACATGAATCCAATTGAGCACATATGGAATTACTTAGGGAGAGCAATATCCGATCGCCAAAACCTCCAACTTTTCAGGAATTGAGTTTAATCCTTCAGGAAGAATGGAACGATTTGCCTGAAAATTTCATTGATGACTTGATTCATGGGATGCCTAAACGTATTGGGCAGTTGATTGGAAGAAGAGGTGGAAATACGGACTAATTAATTGTGATTCAGTTGTGGAATAACTATAAATGATCCAAAATGATGATAAATCGATAATTTCAGATTTTTGCTCATCCTGCATAAAGCAAAGAGTAACAAACAAAGAATTTCTATAATGTAATATACAGGGTGACCATTTGAAAACGAAACAGACGAGATTACAGACGAAATAAATTTTTTCGATAGAAATGCTCGGACAGGTCGATTTCTGTTTCGAGGGGGACAACTTAATCGAAGTACATAAAAGTGATTATTTAAGGTGTTTTTCTTCGATCTCATGATAATTATGTGAAGACTTCCAGTGAATTAATGTAATATTAACCGTGTTGTGTCGAGTTTATTATATTCCAAGAGAGATAGAAACATCGCCACAAATCATTTAGTGCTAAGTATCATTTTATTTTTCATTAATTTCAATTTAGTACGTGGTTTGTATCGACATTCTATATCTGAATTTTGTATTTCATTGACATTTTTTTCCATATGGACCGGTTACAATAAATTTTCAATAGAAACAGTGAGTATCGAATGTATGTATGATTTCATGATCCTTGGTGTTCAGTTTTATTTCCAACATTTGTGGGATTTCATCATTACATATCCCTACGGCCTACATCAAGCGTTTTTCCATCATTTAGATTTTAGTCTCGATAAAGTTGATAAATATTCTGACAACATTGGTAACTTGTTTAGAGACAGAGAACTAATACTATCGGATGATATTTAATCATGGGGTGCATTCAGATCATTCTTGAAATCCATGATTTTTTTCCCAAATTCTGGTATACTTACAATTAGGAATGACTCGAAAAATACGCGTTTTATTGAATAAACATAAAAATACTTGTATTTTCCGGAATGATTGATTCTTTCCAAAATATGTACCGTTTATCTTTTTCGAGTGGTTTATGGTATATTTGCGAGGTTTTATGAGTCAGGTACGCTGTAACTTTTATACCAGGAGAAATATTGAATAAGTTTTGATTGAGGAATATGCACCATTAAATTATTAGAGAATGAAATTCGATTATTGGAAATTGATTGAACAACCATCAAGGGTTCATTGTCGAGCTCGAATGGAGGAGGGCCCCATGACCCATCAAAAAAGCGAGTGCATTTAATTGTCTTCAGAAACAAAAAAGAAGAAGATATCAAGACTGAATGAAAGCAAAGTCCGCACTGGAATAGTATTCAACAAAAGGATGAACCAGAATCGATGAAAACACTTGTGAAAACCCGATCAAACCGAAAACGCGATTTGTCAAGCGGCCTCACCACCAGTCCGCCGAAGCGAAGCTCACAGCTCACTCTTCAATTCCGACGATAACACATAAACCGACGGAAATAACAAAGAGGCCAATTCGTCAGGATTTTCCAAATCATATCATCGGGGCCCCGTCGGTGCTTTATACATCACGATGGTCAGCAACGGCAGTCCTCTGGAGAAATACAATCAGCAACCCCCGGTCAATCTGCCCCCATACGTCCGACAGCCACCTCGCTCACTGACGCAAATTACACCGCCCTTAAACATTTCCTCTCGACAGAGAGGATAAATTAAATTTGTAAATGTTCCGCTAACATGAACGCTTTTATCTGCTGCCTTCAAAATGTATCTGACCATTTGTCGGGGGGTTTTTCACGAAGATTGAGCTCGTACGGACTGACCGCGTGGCTCTGATGCATGTTTGTGCGGACTTGGAGTTTTTTAGGGGCTCTGGACTTGGTAATTTGCGGGAATCATCGGCCGAGGCAACTCTTCATTTTGGGACGGGTCGAATGGAGAGGATTTCTACTCGAGAATTGTATAAATAAAGGCCATAGTTTGAGGGTTACAATCCTTTTCCAAGATATCACTTCGCTTTTTTCCATGGTCATTGTTTCATTAGTTTTGACTAACGTCTTCTGCGAATCTCAAAATAATTCTGTCCAATGAAAAAGTTCTGGTCTATTTCGAAATATTTTTTCTCTCTTAAACCTTTTTTGTGTTGCCTCGCTAATATCATTTTGTAACATACGGGGAACAAAAGTGATGTTTAGATGACTTGTTCATGTTTTGGGATAAGAGAAAACAGGTTTGGTGAGTGATGTCAAACCTTCTTCATTGGTGCAAGTAATGTAGTCCCCGGGAAAATGGATGAAATTTTTAATGGAGCACCCCACATATTTCACATATATTCAATGACCTTCATCACCTCTTTCATGACGCAAAATATTAGAGACATTTTTTCAACGGTACAGATCTTATTCGAAGGAAACTGCAGAAAGGTGAGGGAAAAGCAGTTCAGTAAAAGTCTTCTGACGATTTCCAGAAGCGATAGTAACATGAATTTGATCTAAAAGTTTTTAATTGAAGGATTTGCCTTGTCACCGTTCCTAAATGATCAACCAGTCATATACAGGGTGTCCATTATTATGGTCCAAATATGAAGAACTTCAAATTATTATTTCTCGATTTTTTCAAATGTAACACACTGTATTTTTTCCACAATAATGAAGACAATTGAATACCTTACATTTTCTCAGAAGTAACCTCAGGATTATTTTCACTCTCGCATCTAGCAGAAACGAAAAATGATATCATAATTGAAAATTTTATTCAAATATTAACATAATAAAAACTAACGGACGTTAAAAAGAGTCAAAATGAAACTTTGATTCAGATATTATTGAACACAACATTACTCATCAAGGGTATGTTCGATAGACAGGCTGTTCGGAATCGATAACAGAATTGGTAGCATTTGTACGGATGTGTTTTGATTTTTTCTTATTGTAAGTACATTCTCTAGATAGCTTTCAAAGCAACTGGACATCTCCTGTCACTACAAGCTTGTTGAAAAACCCCCGAAAACTCAATTCTTTCGAATGTTTCCTATCGGGATATTAGGCAGCTTGAGTTCGACTTCCTAAAAAAACAGGTTCTGTGGCACTGCCCTAACATCATATCAACCATCCCATGTTTTCCAAAAATTTGTACTGATACAGTGTAGGTATTCGAAAGTATCTTTGAGCTCTAAGTAGTATTTACTTTATAAATATGTATTTTTTTTGGAAGCCGATAAAAACTGATTTAATTGGTTGAATACGTGATTGTTTGTACGAAAAAAAATCATTTTTATGTTGATGCTCAGGAAGTATGATTCTGGGAAGGTTTTAAAAATTGTCAATAATTATTCATTTAGTTTTATTTCATTGTTTCACCTCTTTTGAGTCGGTTCGTTTCCTTGTCAAGAAATAGGGTGGATCTTCTATTGATCTTTTTTTTAGGCCCCCTGATTAGTTACAAGCCCTCAAAAATTGCAGCCGAAGAACAGTTTTTCAAAATTAAAGAACTGACAAGAATAAAATTCCGCAGACATTTTATGCCGGCGAGAAGGCAGAAAAACTTTTGGTGTTGTTCCTCTATGATTGCAAAGGGTAGAAAAAGCCACCCCTAAACCTAGTTTCACAAGAAACTTTTTTCTATATTCATATTTCACAATAAAAATTAATTTTGGATAGCTTGATGCATATAAATAAGGTCTCTTGTAATTTCTTCCTAAAGTTCATCGTTCTGAGGAAAAGAATAATTTATAATACGCCTGAATCGTAGAGGCTAGAGTTAATAAAACATTTTTCTCTCAAAAACCTTGAACTTTAGCAAGAAATAACAATTGACCTCATTTGTTAAGAATCTAGAATCAATTTCTTAATTGTAGAATAGAAATATGGAAAAAAGTTGAGGGGTCGCTTTTTCTACACTTCGCAATCATAGAGGAACACCCCGAAACATTATTTTGAGTGCTTCGATCACAGAAAATGTCTGCTCGCAGTTATACTCTTGTCAGTTTTTTGGTTTCCAAGAAAAAAAAAATTTCGGGAGCCATCTTCAGCGGGCTGTAACTAACCAGGGGGGACTCAAAGAAGAAAATTTTATGTGAAAGATACACCCTATTTTTTGACAAAGAATCATCCCTTAATTTTTTTCTCAACTATTCTTGTATGAGATGAAACTTTGACTCGTTCTTCGTTCTTACTGTATATTTTGTGTATGTAATTGATACAAGTATTTCAGCGCAGCCAAATAATTTATATTCTCTTGGTTTTTCTACACTTTACTGTACTAATATGTGAATTTTCAGTTTGATATAATTTCATTTCACAGAGTTTTAGAATGTCGAACCAACGTAGTGCGATTTTGGAGCTGTTTCATCAAGGTAGGCGTCAATACGAAATTGTTCGTTTGCTCAATGTGCCTCGACAAACCGTGTCCGATGCAATTCGTCGTTTCAAGGAGCTTGGCCATGATGGTCGTCGTCCAGGAAGTGGTAGAAAACGCACTGTCAATACACCTAGCAATCGCAACATCGTCAAGAAGCGAGTCAATCGAAATCCGAGGGTTTCCATGAGGAAAATAGCCTGTGAGACCGGTATCAACCGCGAATCAGTCCGTCAAATTGCCAAAAAGGAGCTCAACCTGAAGCCATACAAGCTCCAAAAAGCTCAACTCCTCACGGAGGAAAACAAGCGCGTACGACTCCAAAGGTGCCGCCAACTCATTCGTCTCGCCGCCGGTCAGCAATGGGAGCGAATTCTCTTCACAGACGAGAAGCTTTTCACCTTAGAACAATCCCACAACTACTAAAACGACAGAGTCTAGTCCGTAGAGGCTCCCGGTACATCGGCCATCGTCGAACACTGTCAAAATCCGCAATCCGTCATGGTCTGGGGCGGAATTTGCGGCAGTGGTAAAACTCCCTTAGTTTTCGTGGATTAAGGGGTCAAAATCAATCAAGAAGTCTACCGCTGCGACATCCTCGAGGCCGTAGTAGTTCCGTGGGTCAAGCAGCACTTCGGCGATACGCATTGGACCTTTCAACAGGACTCCGCTCAGGCTCACAGAGCGAAAATGACCCATTTTCTTCGTTTCATCTCATCTGCAGAATGACCGCCCTACTCACCGGATCTCAAACCATTGGACTACAGCGTGTGATCGAGCACAGGGCTTGTGCAAATCCTAGACATAGACATAGACATAGAATCCTAGACATAGAATAAGTTGAGAGTAAAAGCGATTTCTGTCGAATATTTTTCAGATAAGAGAGAAAAAGTTTCATTTCAAATGTGTGTACATAATTTGGCTCTGTTTCTTCAAACGCCCCCTAAGAAACCGAAAACGAGCCCCATTATTACCATTGTCCTTCCACCCAAATCTGATACCTTCGAGACTCCTTCCCTTCCCAATGAAATAGACGCTGTTGATGGATAATGAGATTAGCAATGTTGATTTAATTATGCAGAATCTAGAGTTGTCATGTCTCGTAACTTCATACTCCCCCAGGCACTGGCGGAGGCGAGATCACGACAGTGGAAAGCTGGTTTCCAGTTTCGCCATCCAGTCTGCACTTCCATTCTCAATTGGATGCTTCTCAAGCACTCGCCGACTGTCACTTTCCATGCCAGTGCTATCTTCGTGATTTCCACAAGAGATCTCGAGCGATATGTTCCTTTTTCCGGTGGAAATTGCGAGAGAACATTGCGGGAATCATTTTCAAGGATTTGAGGCGCCAACCGTTACTAAAGGGCGTTCCAATAAGAGGTGTTATTTTGAATAGAGAGATGTCACTTTTGAAGCTGTTAATTTTTGACATTTGACAAGTTGAAACTACGCCGTTGATGAAAATTGAACGATACACGCTTCAACAACGCATTGAAATGATTAAATTCACTATAAAAATGGTGAAAATTGGGCAGAGACGGTTCGTTAAACTCGAACATTTCTGGGTCGTCGTGAAGCCCCTTGTCGAACCGCAATACAGAAAACGGGGGAAAAATTTGAGCTGTTTGGACAGGTTAGTGATGTGAAGAATAAAACCCATGCACGTCGTTCAAGAACAGCCGAGAATATTGTTGCTGTAGCCGAAAGTGTTTAAGAAAACCCAGGTTTGTCGATTCTTAGTCGTTGTTTAAAATAAGGCACTCCACAGACGTTATTACACCGTATTTTGCATACAGATTTGGGTCTTAAGGCCTCTTGCAACGACAGAGAATTCTCGCGAGAATTTTCTGTCCAATTCACTGACCGAAAATTCTCTGCCGTTGCAAACTACTTTCGGTAGAATTCTCTGTGGAATTCCATTGTTCCATCGTATGCATTGGCAGAGAATTCTCGGTCAGTGAATTTGACAGAAAATTTTCGCGAGAATTATCTGTCGTTGCATGAGGCCTTTAAGGGGAAGTATCACCTTTTGAATCGTGGTAAATCTCCATTCAAAAAGTGGTCTCTTTATTTCACGAGTAACTACCCTAATTCACGACTTAGAGACTTTTTTTAAGTTGAAGTTGAAGAACGTCCCGAGGGCAAATACATATTTTTATTTCGATTTAATTAGTTTTTCAATAAAAAAAAACAGGTTGAACTTCAAAGTTTTGGAAACTACACTTAATGATTTTTTTCCGACGGTTATTCATCATTTTTTGGGAAAAATCGTAACTATTTGTCCTCGGAAATTTAATTTTTTATAAACTACAAAAATTTTCATGATGATTAGTTCAAAAATATAGCTTGTAGGTACTCATGAAAAACGAAAAACATATTCAATAACCCAAATATTGCAGAGATCTAACGATTACCCTGGTTTTTTTAATTGAAAAACTAATTAAATCGAAAAAAAGAAAACTATTTGCCCTCGGAAGGTTCCTCAACTTCAATTTAAAAAAATTCAAGTCTCTACGTCTTAAATTAGGGTAGTTACTCGTGAAAAAAAGGGACCACTTTTTGAATGGAGATTTACCACGAATCAAAAGGTGATACTTTCCCTTAAGGCTCATAACAGTTAACACAAGAACTCAAGCCGGCCGATCTTCAACAACGTTTTCGGTAGAAAGTTTAGAAAAATTCGGTAGATTTTTGAAATAAACACCTTTTCACCTATTCTATGTGTTTCTTCAAGTTTAAAAACTATTTATACGAAATATTGTACATGAGGGTTATTGCGAATGAAGCAAAATTGAAAATAGATTCAATTTATTTTTGAATAACTAAACTTTTCAACAAAAAATTAATAATCTAACTAACAAAATAAATAGGTATTACAAAAATTAACACCTATTGTTAACAAATGTGCAAAAAAACACATGTACATCAAATTGCTTGAGAAAATTTTTTTCGAAAAAATACATATAAGTAGTATATATATGTATACATGTATACATGTATGCATATGTAATACCTAATCATTTTAACGAAAAATAAATATTGGTACTGAAAAAATATATAGAAAAAATGAATTTTCGAATGAAATAAACATTCGAAACAAAAATTAATTAATCACATGTGTAATATCAGTCGTTTAAATAATAAAAGTCTTGACAAACGTCACTCTCAGATGTTCAAAGGGAAATTTTCCTCTCAGATTAGCATCAGTCATTCAACGAAAGCTACCAGTTCTCCGCAAGGAATTTATCGATTTTAGGAAGCGGAAACCTGTATAACGTGTAGTACCTATGCTTTTCGTTATACAGGGTGTCCCAGAAGTTCCGCACTTCCTTGAGGGGATCGAAAGTGAAAAATATTCTAAGCCCAAAGATCCATGTTTGAAATTTTTGATAACGTAGTTAAATAGTTATTGATTAATGAAAGTGACCAATCAGGAGCGCGCTACAGAAGAATAACTAGGCAGTAGGGACGCGAGAGTGAGACGCCAGTCTCGGTTTACTGCGTGAAAAGCCGGCGGCAGCTCTGGCGTCTCACTCTCGCGCCCCACTGCCTAGTTATTCTTCTGTAGCGCGCTCCTGATTGGTCACTTTCATTAATTAATAACTAATTAACTACGTTATAAAAAAAATTTCAAATATGGATATTTGGGCTTAGAATATTTTTCACTTTCGATTCCCTCAAGGAAGTGCGGGACTTCTGGGACACCCTGTAGATTTGTCAACGTCGATAACTCAAATTATCGATCAAATTGTGTTATGGTAAGGAAACCTTCAAAATAATATCGTAAGAGTCATGATTTCCTAGAATATCAGAACACATTCACTCCATCAAAATTCGGTAGATTTATGTGCCGAATAATCGGTAGAAGTGGTAACACTGCATCTGGGACTCGGAAACCCCAGAGTCATAATAGAAAAGCCTCTCTATCCTCAACGTGTGACTGTTTGGTGCAATTTATGGTCCGATGGGGTCATTGGACCTAACTTTTTCGAGTATGCGGCTGGAGCAACAGTTAGGGGGAATGGTTTGTGGTATCGAGAGAAGATCAATGATTTTGTATCTCCGTAATTGGATGGCATTGATCTGGACAATGTGTACTTTCAACAAGATGGCGCTACGTGTCACACAAGTAACGAAACCATTGATCTTTCACGGGAAAAGTTTCCAGACTGTGTTATCTCTCGAAAAGATGAACACACTTGGCCACCGAGATCTTGTCATTCAACACCTTGCAACTTCTTCTTTTGGGGCCATGTGGAAGAGAAGATCTACGCCAAGAGCCCAGCGTCGATTCAAGACCTCAAAGATGGAATTCATGAGGCTATCGAGGACATAGAGCACCTTGCGATTTGGTTATGGAAAATTTCATGAAAAGGATATGGTCTTGTAATCGTGGTCGTGGTGATCATTTGGCTGATGTTATTTTCCATTATTAACGGCATACCTTGCTTTTCATAACGAAATAAACATCATTCATTTAAAAAATGGAATTTTTCTTTGAATGTCAAAATAACACCTCTTAGTGGAAAACCCTTTGTCTGCCTCAAAACATCAGGGATTTTTCCCCTCATCCAATCCAAATGGGAAATGATATATTGTTTATACTGATTACTCCTAGGTCTCCCGAGGAGACCCCTCTGAAACTACAAGCTTCGAAGCTTGTAACTTGTTCGAGTTCAGAGGAGCAGTTGTGTTCTGTGTAGGCTTTGTGTGTCCTTACGCCATCTTAGGCACAGCACTGTTAATTTTCGACCCAACTAGAAAATTTCTTTCCTAGCTCGGGATTGAACTCGGATTTGCCGGGTCTTCGTCTAACACCTAAACCACTAGGCTAGGGGCACTCATAAAATCAATTTGTAGTCGACAATCTGTTCGATGTAAAAGATGAACAATAGGATGGGAAAATTGAATGAATGTTCTTTCCTGATGGATCTTTCGAACTGCATTCTCGAAACGAACCACACAGTTGTCCGACAAGCGGAACTGAAAACTGAAATCTTTCTACCCCACGTCCTCGGAATAATTCAACCATCATGAATCCTTAATAAACTCGAATAAAACCAGGTGAATAAATTCAGAATTTCGGCTGCTGCTCCTCGCTTCTCTTGCACACGGTATGCAGAACGCTCTCAGACGACGTCGCTGAAATATGGGGCTATAATCCTGCCTAGATATGGCCACATATTTATAAGGCCACCGCTTTGTCATCCCTGAAGTTTAGATTGGATTTCGTAATATATATTCTGGGGGTTTCGTGCAGAGGACTGCGCCAAGGAGAGACCTGTGGTTGGAAGTTTGAGTTATATCGTTTTGAGTAAAGGTGATTTTTGTTCTATTTGATGTGATGCATTATTTCAGATCAGATGGTTGATGGTTGAAATGGAGGAGTGGTATAGCTTTGGAATCTCATCAATCACCTCCACATACACTTTAAAGACTCAGATTGCTTCTACCGCAACTATTGAGTGAAACTTATCAAGGGTACTTCGAATATCTGATCGAAATTGAGTTTGCAAATAATGTATAAATTATCTCCTGAAACTGCAAAAATGAGTTTGATAAATGAGTAAACATTTACCTAGATTCCAAACTTTCTGAACTTCAACTTTTGTGGAGCAGTATATAACGTTACAATCTCCGACACTGCTTGTTAATGGACCTTGATATGATTTTGGTATACAATACAATAAAACGTTCTATACCAAATTCGGATAAAATAACACATATGTTGGGGTACTGTCCATCTTTTTTGAAAATTTCAACTATTCAAATCTTTGCTGGTATCAAGTTTTTCTCTGAAATTGGTGTATTTATTGACGATTGAAGTTCTGTTGCAATAAAAGAAAGTTTTTATTTCATACTATCTGGCCCGGCGAACTTTGTTCCGCCTAAATGATACTTATGGTGGATTTCACAATCGTAATCACCGGTGATCGGAGATCAACGGCTTGGTTCTCTGATTTTTGAACTGTCAAATGTTTCCATGGATATGAGCTATCACACAGAACAGATACACAAAAATAATATGTCATAATATGTCAATCACTAATAATGGCAATTTTGGATTCAGTTATTTCCGCAAATATATTTATTACCCAAACAGAAATTCAAAAACATTTTAAAAATTATGAGAAAAGATGAGAATGGACATCTCACGATTGGAACTCATCGCCAAAATCCGATTTACTCGACATTTCGATAAAAATTCACTGTGATATTCACCCGCTTCTGGATCTGATAATAGCCTTTCATGGTACTATAAGCCCTATGTAAATTACACAGTAATTGATGTCATATACAGGTATGTTCTTTTTTCGATCATTTCAAACCACGACGACCGAAATGCTCGAAAAAAAGAACAGATGACATCAATCGATGGCCGCGAAAGCCTCAACAAATTCATCGCCATTATATATATATATTCTTATGAAATGGAGCTGTACAGATTTGATTCCATATATGGCAAGTGTCTCGAAAAGGCAACAAGGAACAGATCATTCAAACAAACTTATTGATCCATTCCCCGCTCCTAATCTCAGTATTAGCAGAGGAATGTGAAACGGGGCACCATACAGTTCTGCGTATGATGCAAGAGCACAGATAAAAACCTCAGCAAAAACTCTGTCTCCCCGCATAAGTGTAGGGATATTGGATTTGTGTACAAATATTCATGTTGGAGGGCATCTTCTTCGAATGTAAATGCTTCTTCATTTCTTCAAAGGGGTTGACAAAGCATTTTTAAATAATCTGAAACAATTGTGATAATGGTCAAATGTAGTACCTTCACGATTACGTTATTTGGAATGAATAAAACTATAAAAATAACTAATAATCATCAGTCATAATGTGTGAATAGCGCCATCTGAAGTGGTAAGAACGAAACTTTTATCATATGTTGAGATATGAGAAAATCTAATCATTTTGGACATTCTGTACTCCTACGCTAAGACATTTTGGTTTTGCCCAACAGCGCGGAGTTGTAGGCAACTCAAATCACACACTATTACAGTGACTATGGAGGGAATATGGTCACTGTACACACTATTTGTTTATACCGCCATCTAACGCGGAGAATATCAAATGAAGTACAAACGAATAAGCGGTAGCGTAACTGTAACTGTAGCGACATCTAGTGGCCTTACTCGAATGGAGGAAAAGCATTTCCTGAATAAGTAAAATTTTCATCGATGTTTTCAAAGTTTTATTGTATTTTATAATAACCAGACCGTAGACGAATCCATATATGAAGTTTCATAACAAACAGTCCATCCGATCTCGAGTTATAAATGGTGTAACCAACATCTTTCTTTTATAGATTTGAAAGATATGCCATATAGGACATTCTGTTTTTTTTTCATGTTAAATCAAAGAACATTGGATACAGAATGAATTTTAAACGACAACAATTGGAACTGACTAATCATTACTTCAGAATTTCTTTCCTCATAAAAAAAATGAAGACAATATTCAATTTTTAAACAGAAACATCCATCTTTCGCCTACATATACACTAAGTATCAGGTGTTTTTTTTGAGTGACAGTATTTTCGATAGGGATAAGATAACTTCAATTTGTCAGAAGGAAAAAGCCATGTTGTTCTAAAATTTCTGTTTAGTAAGCATTGACAAATTATCATGAAAAGACTCACGTCGCGACAACGTTAGAAATTGTTGAAATTTATATTCAAAACCAGTGAAATTTATGGTTTAGCTAATCGTTGATCAGAGCAACTTATTCGTCGAACTATCGACAGATTTCGTACAACATTTTCTCTACTCGATGTAACAACAACAGCAAGACAAAGAACTGTGCGTACAGAAGAAAATATCGACTTTCACAACAAGTTGGACTCTGTGCTTCCACCACATGGAAAATTCTACATAAAGATCTTGATCTACTCCCAAGATCCAACGGGTTCAAGAACTAAAGCCACTTGACCATAATGAGCGTCGTTTGTTTTGTTTTCTGATTGAGCCCTAGAACAGCTATGGAAGTTGATCCAATTCGGAAAATTCAGTGATGAAGCTCATTTCGGGTTGAAAGACTACGTAAACAACCAAAATTGGCGTATATGGAGTGAAAATAATCCTCAAGAAGTTCTGCAGTTTCCAATGCATTCTAAAAATGTTCCACACGCTGGAGGCATCATCGGTCCATATTTCTCTGAAAACAATGCTGCAGCTAATGGTACAGATCGATGATCAATGTCTATTTCTTTCAAAATTCGAATGGTATTGACCCAGAAGTGGTTACAATAAGATGGTGCTACACCCCATGCTGCCACCGTTACAATTCATTTATTGAAAGAAAGATTTGGCGATAACGTCATTTCGAGAAATGGTCCAATTAATTGGCCTCCAAGATCATGAAACATAGTAACTCATATGGATCATCTTCTCTGGGGCTGTGACAAGTCTTTAGTTTATGCTGATAAACCAGAAACAATAAATGCTCTCGAAGCCAACATAACTCGTATTATTGCTGAAATAAGGCCTGAATTATTCTAAAAATATTTCAAAATTGGTCTGGTCGAATGCGGTTCCTCAGAGCTAGTTGTGGTGGAAATATGCCGGGAATTCTATTTAAAACGTGAATGTCACAAAATTATCTTGCAAATCTAAGAAAAAATTTGGCTTCAATCTTATTATATGAATGGGTTTAATGTCTGTGAAATAATTGGAATAAAAAAAAATTTCTGCGTGCCGTTAACGCTTTTTTCAATCTTGATTTCAAGTGTATTATTTCAATTCAATTTCAATCACTTCGCCCATATATTTTACTTTCAATGTTCAGTTGGATCTAGAACCGGCCCATTCACCATTTTGTGATTGCTCTACCTGAAGTCTTTAATTTCTTCAGTCCGTAACGAATACGAATACATGTTTACTTTTTCAAGCAGGTCAAGCAATTCTATAGCATAGTTAAAGTTTGAATTTTGTCCAGCAAAAATCCCTTTTCACTCACCCATCTCAATTGCCCGTAAAACACTAATTTCACCCGCCTTTCAATGCGAGATAAGAAACGGGATCCATGAATAATTCACGAGATGTGTGGAAGAAGGAAATATTTTTCAATTTGCTGCAATGCTGCGGGTGAAATCTCTTTCCTCGGAAAAGTCTACGATTTCAATCCGTAGTTGGAGGCAACTCTGGTTAAAAATCAAGTTGCTCAATCAAGAAGCCTGCTTTATATTCCGGAAACGCTCCGGCTTCCTTGTAAATAAAGATATGACCTTTACGGGGCCGTTTGCCGGCTCCGGCAATTTCTCTGCCTTTTTGCACCTACGTTCCGGGCCAGATCCGGAGGCTGTTCTGATTGAGGTTCATAGGACCATATCGGGAAATCTCTGAAGATATGGATTGCAAGGTAGTTTGAGTTACCGGGGTAAATCTAGGAAGTATCTTGAATATTTTATTCAATTAAAAATCTCGAAAAGCACTGACTTGGGGTCAGCAGCTTTTGTCCACCTTGTAGGGAGATTCATACTTGAAGTGCTAGAAACTAATTGATAAATGGAAATTATGACAGCAAGTTTATTTGTATCCCACTATATTTTATTGTTCATTTATCTCTTAAGATGAAGTCCAGTATTCCATAATATTTCATTCAGATTCGAATCATCTATTCAAGAATTCAACATCTCTTCTGGTGGTTGTCAAACCTTGTCCTATTTATGGAGTTCTAGAACCGGCACATTCACCATTTTGTAGTTGATGTACCTAATCCCTTTAGTCAAAATTTGGGACAATCTAACGGTCTTATTGAAGTGGAAGAATGTTCAAATCATTCGAATCATCAATGATTCTATTAACAGGAGCGATGGTACCCATAACTTGGGTGGTCTGAGATTGTGAACAAAATTCGAAAATTAAATATCGAAATGAATAAAATGAGAAATTTCTTTATTTATTAAAGATATATGGACGAATTTCGTATCAAAATGTAGGTTTTCGAGGTCGCTGAATTCAATGAAAAATATTCCAGAGCCCTAACTAGGTTAGTTCAGATATTCGCTCATGAAATGGCATTTTTGGAAAAATTGGAATCTTCAATAATAGCTATAAAGCGGATCGATAGTACCCATACCGTGAGTGGTCTGAGTTTGTGAACAAAACTCGAAAATGAAATATCGAAAAGAATAAAATGAGAAATTTCCTCGGAAATTTCTTTATTTATGAGGGCTATATGGACGACTTTGGTATGGAAATCTAGGTTTTCGAGGTCGCTGAATTCAATAAAGAATATTCCAGAGCCCTTACGATATCATAGTTTAGATTTTCACCTGCGACAATACATTTTTTTGAAAAATTGGAAATTTCTAACTCTCATAGCTTCCGTCCCTCTTGTTGTAGCCACTATTTGTTCATATTTTGTTCATCAGCATGACAGCATATTCCAAACTCTTTTCGAATTTGAGAGATTTTAAAAATCTCAAATTTTAGGTGGAGAATGAGCAAGGTTTAAGACCCCCTAAAAACACCATATTCGTGAATAAAACGAAAATCGGTGAAAATCTAAAGGTGTTATTGAATTCTTCAATCTTCAATAATAGCTATTAAGTGGATCGATAGTACACATATGTTGAGTGGTCTGAGCTTGTTAATAATACTCGAAAATGAAATATCGAAAAGAGCAAAATGAGAAATTTCTTCGTTTATGAGGGCTATATGGACGACTCTGGTGTCAAAATGTAGGTTTTTGAGATCGCTGAGTATGATAAAAAATATTCCAGAGCCCTTTCTATCACAGTTCATGACAATGAAGTGTCAGAAGTATTTTGAATTTGCTCTTGCTTTTTTGCTGATTTTTCGCTGAAAACACTGTTATCTATGGGAGATGATCCCCCAACATAAGGGGCCTGTAGCGTTCCTCGAACACCTGAAGAACAGAAGAATCATCACTTGGAAGATCGGACCTGATCGAAAGATCCTCCCGATCCATGAGAGAGTTAGGACTTCGTGAAAAGGTTTTTTAGCAGGTGGATTATTTTTTTTATTGCTTCTTTCTCGTTTTCTTCTTTTTTCCTTGTTACAGATATAATTTCAAGAAGTTTGCATCCAGTTCGATGAAAAGGCTTGTCTTCAAGCACAACAAGCTCTGGAACATGGATATAGATAGCAGCATATTTTTTGAACAAATCCAGTATCACCACACATATACGGGGAGATAGAGTTTTTTCAGAGGTTTTTATCTGTTCTCGTGTATCATACGCAGAATTGTATGGTACCCCGTTTACATTCCCTCTGCTAACACTTAGATTTGGAGCGGGAAACTGATTTTATTCTTTTATACAGGGTGAATCCTGTTGAACTGTACATGCTTCCTATAGAGGTAGAGGACACTTAGCCGGTTCCAAAAATACCCCACATGTTGGGTCTTTAGTCAATCGTTTGGATTATACAGGGCGATTTCACGTTTTGGGTCATATTTTCAAAATGCTGTATTGGACGAACGAATGATCACAAATCCATCAAATTTGGTACGTAGGAGAACTGTATCAATCCCCATACAGCTGAGTTAACAGATTATCATTTTCCAGGACCGGACTCTATTTTTCTGATATCATCGGAATTTATAAAGGAAATCACCTTGTAGATGAAAAAGTCAATAAACCTGTCATGGCAGTTTAAACTACACTGAATACTCTTCAAAAAAGAGTAATAAAATTACGTGGCACTTCTACAGATTTGGAGAAAAAATATTGAATATGCGTACTCGGAGATAAATTTTTCTTGTACGGCCTAGTTCACAAAGAAAATCATACCCAAATGTATCAAAAGTTGAAGACAGGAGAATATCATCAGTTTAAATCCTCTCGAGTATTCCAATATTCAGGTAATTTTTGTCAGTGCATCGAAATCTATTAAATTAATTTTCTATTGACAGAAATAGAACTGTTTAATAACACTATTTCAAAAAGTTAAAAAAAGGAATATGAAAGATTCACAAAAGATGCTCGAAATGTCCTCCTTCCATCTGAATACATTTTCGGGCTCTGATAAAAATATGATTGGTTGATCTCCTTATCATTGCGGGATCACTCCTAATCTTGACACACGCTGCTTCAATTCTTTCTTCCTTGGATTTAATCTCAACGTTGTAAACTAATTCTCTCATGTAGCCCCATAAGAAATATAGTCTAGGGGCGAAAGGTCAGGATATCTTGCAGGCCATGGAATAGGACTCCCTCGACCTATAACACGACCGTCATAGCGGTTGTGCAAGAATTCACGAACCTGCAGAGTGTAATGAGGTGTAGCCCCGTCGTGTTGAAAATAAATCCCGCGTTGGTTGATATTTCCCAATAACTCAGGTGAACGATGATTTAAAAAATCTAAATACGGCAGCTCCCATTGGAAATGAAAATTTGTGAAGAGTTGGAAAACGAATCAAATGAAAAACTAATCCCTGGATTATGGATATGGGGAGTTGATATAACCTGAATATTCGACTTTTCATGCATTTCAGTATAGTTCTTCTACGAAACTTCAGCCGCCCAAAAAAATTATCTCTGAGTACGATTATTCAATTTTTATTTCTAAATCTACGATCTCGTATTTGTGTGCTTCGCTATTTTATGACAATCTCTTGTAGGTTATTTAATGTTGTTCGGTCTCCCGTAACAGTTTTGTGGAGTGTTCCATATTCAGGGCGAATCTTTCGACCTATCATCTATTGAAAAACCCAATCTGAAATGGGAGTCCGGCCCTGAATATTGGAATACTTGAATGTCTAGAGGACCTTAACCATTAATATTCAACTTTTGATACATTTGGGTATGATTTTCTTTGTGAATTAGGCCGTCCAAAAAATAATTATCTCCGAGTACGCATATTCAATATTTTTTTTCTCTGAATCTGTAGGTGTGCCACGTGATTTTATTACTCTATATTGAAGAGTATTCAGCGTAGTTTGAACTGCCATGACAGGTTTTTTTCATCTACAGGGTGATTTTCTTTATAAATTCCGATAATATCAGAAAAATAGAGTCCGGTCCTGGAAACTGATAATCTGATAAATCAGCTGTATGGGGATCGGTACAGTCCTCCTACGTACCAAATTTGGTGGATTTCTGATTATTCATTCGTCCACTAGAGCATTTTTAAAATATGACCCAAAACGTGAAATCGCCCAGTATAATCCAAACGAGTGACTAAAGACCCAACATGTGGGGTATTTTTGAATTCAGCAAAGTGTCCTCTATCTTTGTGTGAAGTATGTACAGTTCAACAGGATTCACCCTGTATAATCTGTTCCTTGTCGCCATTTCTTCACACGTGTCATATTCCATATATGTTTATGTTTATTTATCTAAAATGGAATTGTAAAGGATTGTATTTGATTGTGGTGGTACTAATAAACATTTTTGATTTGATTTGATATCACAGTTCAGATTTTCACCTGTGAAATGTGATTTTTTGAAAAATTGGAAATTTCAAACTCTCAAAGCTTTCGTCCCTCTTGTCGTATCCACTATTTGTTTATATTTCGTTGATCTGCATATTCCAAAGTGTGGCTTTTCTCAAGCATGTTGAAAAATTTCGAACTGAAATTTTAGATTCAACATCCCTCATGGTCCATGGATGTAGTCAAATCTTGTCTTTTTCATGTCTTTATCTCTGGACCCACTGTTTCGAATCATCTGAATATTTCAAGAAATTCACAATTTCATCCCTTTCTTCGACAAACATGCACTATTCTATTGTAAAAAGAATTATTTGGTAAATACGAACATTTCAAAACTGACGCTGACATGAACAGAAACTTAAATTAAGAGCAATTCAATGTTTCTATGCCTAGGATGCTCAAGTCCAGATAAATGATTTAGCCGATTGTTGATCTATTCTCTACGGCCACAATGTTAGAATGGAATATTCAGCAAAGTTATCGTAAAATGTAACTTGGTCTATGATGCTCTATAAATCTGGCATATAAATTTTACATTGTGAGATTGTTATTGTGCTCAGTTATAAATTATTCAATATAATTGAATGAAGAATGTTCGTTTATAGGATATTTGAATATTTATGTAGGATGTAGACGATTCGAGTTATCTTTTACAAAAATTCATTTTTTCAAACTTGTTTTACTATCAATCATTTATCAATAAACTATTGAACTTCATTTCCTTTCCTGTTTTTAAACCTTCCACTCAGTATATTTCCTAAGTATTCTCATTTCTTTTGAATGCATCACCTTCAAAAATTTGGAAAAAGTATCCACCTTAAATTTTTGTAATAAATACGAAAAATATCCAGCAACATTTGACGAGTTGTTAATTAAAAAAACAATTAGGATGAAGTGAGATTGGCACCTCAATATGAAGACCGTCATGCCTACCTCCACAATATGTATCGATTCGTAACTGGGCACATTATATGATATTTTACTGAATAGAATTAGAATTCAAGGTTTAATAGTCTATTCATTGTGAAATGATTTATTTGAATGAGTTCTACTTGATAAAAATGAAAACTCACCTTTGTGAACACTCTGGATGAAGAGTCTCAACATAACGAACTGTCAACTATCTGGAAGGATATGTGAAAGGGGTTTTGAAGAGAAACTGATATAAAACTGTTGAAATATTTATTTTACACCATTTTATAAGCAAATATGGAAAGAAGATTCGGAACAATTCAGAAAAACAACTTAAAAATCTCTGGTACAATAGTCAATAACATTGGTAATATCAATAAGTAGAAAGGTACATATGGAATTTATTTTTACAGTTCACATCCCGAAATAGTCACGTAGTCTGGTGAAGAAATTGACAACAATACAGTGCAGTAGTGCCTATTGATTCCTTCAAAACAATACTTAATCAGGCATAAATTTATACAATCTAAAAAAAATTAATAAAAATGGTTTTCTCTTTGGTTTTGTTCAACATTGTACATGATATGTTTTCCATGGAATGGAACATTACGAACATAAAGTCATCTTTGGTTGATCGCATCGAAAAATAACAAATTGCACATTTATTTCTTAAAACACTTTTTACACTGGTTACAAGATTACATTAACTATAGGTACATCTTCATTACTTTGAGTTGGAACGAATGTTCAAGAAGGAATGTTCAATGTATGGATGTTTCAGTAGGTCTGTACAAGGAATGATTAGAAAACATTGAAAATCAGTGAAGTACTGCTGATAGGAGTTTGACTCATTCTTAACCTTATATCGAAGATACTGAGGAGAGAATCTGACCTGAAATGATTAGAAAAATTCTTTTTCTGTAGCAAAAAAGAAATTTCTTCGGATTGTTTTTTCCTCACCAATACTTCATTAGTTTTCGTCATACTTGGAAGAAGTTATCTACAAATGAATGAGTTCAAAGTGAAGTAGGTACTATAAATGAATCACAGATACACCATACGTCCACTGATCATAGTTATCTTTTCTGAAGAACCCCATCCCAACTCACACGTTATAACTTATATAGCACCATATATCATATGATGTCTAAATCACAGATTCTGCGTTCACTTCTTGGAAAGTCTTTGGTTCAGTTAGTCCAGCAAACGTTTGAAAACGCAGGTCGCATTGAGGTAGACGCCTCCGCGTTATCCTGAGAGTACGCGTTCAGCCTGATCAGATTCTGAGCCAAGTTCTGGTCCAGGCTCATGCCGACCTGAGGCTTGAACAGCAGAGGTAGGACTTCTGGGTTCTCTTCCTCGCTTTTCACGGACGTGGTGGAGCTTGCCGGAAGCGTTGTCGTGCTTCCAGCGGCCTGGCACTATGAGGAGATGGGTCTCAGTTCTGTGTGCTGGGTTTCTTTGTGTCTTCTGAGGTCCACCTTCCGCTGGAAGGCTCGTCCGCATAGGTCGCAGGCGAAGGGTTTGAATCCGGTGTGCTTCCTGGAGTGGGTGATGAGGTTTGAGGATTGGCTGAAGGCTTTTCCGCAGACTGTGCACTTGTGGGGTTTTTCACCTGGAATAAAAAAAGAATTGGTCAGTGAAGGAGTTTGAGTGTAAGGATATACATCAGATTTTCGGTTATAAAATGGTTGTTCAAAGAATACTGCAATTTTTTTAGATGAATGATCGGATGCTTATTTCATTATAAAGAGGAAGGTATGACGTTAATAATGGAAAATAACATCAGCCAAATGACCACCACGACCACAATAACTGGACCATATCCCTTTCATGAAAAATTCCATAACCAAATCGCAAAGTGGCTGCTCTATGTCCTCGATAGCCTCACGAATTCCATGTTTGAGATCACGAATCGACGCTGGTTCTTGACGTAAACCTTCTCTTTCATATGGCCTCAAAGGAAGAAGTCGCAAGGTGTTGAACTACAAGATCTCGGTAGCCCATTGTGATCACCTCTTCGAGAGTTAACACGGTCCGCAAACTTTTCCCGTAAAAGAGTAATGGTTTGGTTGCTTGTTTGGTACGTAGCACCATCTTGTTGAAAGTAAACGTTGTCCAGATCAATACCATCCAATTCCGTTCATAAAAAATCATTAATGAAGAACACAGTCTTCAGTCTCAAGGAACAGTTTATTTACAATCTATTCACATAGCTACAATTCGGAAAGAAATCCCCTCTTCTTCAGAATATACAGGGTGAGTCTTTGACTTGTACATATATTTTAACTGTAGATTCCTCTCATAAAAAAAAACACTTTTTTCCCATACCATTTTTCAAAATTCGGTTTCGTTTTAAAGAAACAGGGTGTTAAAAATCCATGAAATTAACACTATTCTTTCCATATATTCGGAACCGATATTTCGAATGAACTGAATTTTGGCTGATTGTTTAGTCCATTCATTGTGCATATTCCTCAATTGAAACTTATTCCATATTTCTCCTGGTATGAAAGTTACAGTATAGTCGACTCACGCAAAAATACTCCAAAACCACTTGAAGAAGATAAACGGTTCACGTTTTCTAAACTCGAAAGAATTATTTATTTTGGAAAACAAAAGTATACTTATATTTTTTCAATAAAACGCGTCGTTCTCAAGTTATTCCCAATTGTATAAGATTGAATTAGAGGAAAATATCATGAATTTCAAGAATAATCTGAATGCTGTCTTGAGTTAAATCTCATCGAATATTATTTCTTCTCTGGCCTCTCAACAAGTTACCAACGTTGTCAGAATGTTTATCAAGAAACGTTTGATGTAGAGATAATATGTAATAATAAAATTCCACATTTATGGGACATAAAATTGAATTCGAAGAAGCATGAAATTATACATTTCATAGGCAGTTTCTATTGAAAATTCATTGTTACCGGTTCTTCAGCAAAATATCTATCGAAACAATATAACTCGACACCAGAACGACACTACTATTAGTCATTTACATAATCATCACCTGTTTGCTTTATTCTCTGTAAATGAATAAAGTCCATCGCGTAGACTTCGTTATGCCGTGTATGGGATCACTGACTAACGTTTTAGGTTGGACTGGTTGGAGACACAGAACAATGGTTTGTCTTGCGTGGCGGCTACATCCACGGACTTCTGAAGGAAAGAGTAGGCCGTGGCGAATAAAATTAAGAACGTAGCGCTATATTGGCGAGAATCAGAACTACTCGTTTGGCATTTTCAAAGAGCAACGCCTGGACGCCTTTAGCGATTGTGATAGTTCATTCGCTAACGATAGGGGACGTACTGCTTTCTTGAGTTCGCCATTTTGTGAAGAGAAAATCGGCAATTTGGCATCGTCTTCTCCAGAGTTCTGTGAGTGAATATCACAGAGGATGGGTAAGGTTAGGTCATTGACCCCGAATCATATGACTTTGGTTAATGGAGTTAGGATAGGTTAGTGAGAAACCAATTTTTATGAGATCGTTTTAGAATACCGAGGAAAATATGAACAAATTATAAGTGTCTATAAACTAATCTCAAGAACAAATAAAGAAAGGAACTTATTTTGGTGTAAGAAATATAGCTTATCAATTGCCGAAATGATCAGACAGAACTGAGTGTTTGTAACATTCTTATTCAAATAAGGCTATATCTCTTTAACAGAGCCGAATTCGGAAAAATGGAAAATGAAAAAAAGGTTTCCTGTAGCCTCAAGAATCTACAGTTTAAATATATGTGCAAGTCAAAGACTCACCCTGTATAGGACTAAAATAGTAACTAAAATTCAAGAAAATAGTTCGAATTTTTCACATGATTTTTAATTTGTTATTCATAAGTTGAGTTGGTGAATTTCTCTTCTGAATAGTTTTTTTTATCATAGTTGTTTTCTCTGTGATTGCACTGTTTTAGTTGTTAAATTGCTATTTTCATTGATTTGTTGCTCCGCTGTTTTTTAAATAGTACTTACTCAATTGTTCTAATGTATAGATCTAGGTATATATTATTCATACCATCGTTCGAATTTCAATTTCAGCCTGAAGAAGAGTAGAATTTTTCTCGAAACATTTCTGTATGAAAGAATGCAAATAAACTGTTCCTTGAGACTGACAACTGTGTTCTTCATCAATTTTTGGATCGATGCATCCCACATAAAA
This sequence comes from Adalia decempunctata, assembly GCA_951802165.1. NCBI lineage: Eukaryota > Metazoa > Arthropoda > Insecta > Coleoptera > Coccinellidae > Adalia > Adalia decempunctata. The sequence continues at coordinate 20,062,358 of OX637696.1, read as the reverse complement.
TCATCTTCTGTCGATAGCGCAGTACATTCACCGTTACTGTTTCAGATTATTTAAAAATGCTTTGTCAACCCCTTTGAAGAAATGAAGAAGGATTTACATTCGAAGAAGATGCCCTCCAATATGAATATTTGTACACAAATCCAATATCCCTACACTTATACGGGGAGACAGAGTTTTTGCTGAGGTTTTTATCTGTGCTCTTGCATCATACGCAGAACTGTATGGTGCCCCGTTTGACATTCCTCTGCTAATACTGAGATTAGGAGCGGGGAATGGATCAATATGTTTGTTTGAATGATCTGTTCCTTGTTGCCTTTTCGAGACACATGCCATATTTGGAATCAAATCTGTACAGCTCCATTTCATAAGAATATATATACTGTTGCTCCAGTATAATTCTCGAAAGAGTAAGGCTCAATGACCCTGCCGTACCATAAACCGCACCGAACAGTCACACGTTGAGGATAGAGAGGCTTTTCAACAATACCTCTTGGGTTTTTCGAGCCCCAGATGCGACAATTTCGCTCAAGATGATTTTTCGATAGAATTCCGGATCATTTTCATGCGTTTCAAGGACCCAATTACCAAAGAAACGTTGATGATCGGTCCGCTTGAGTTCTAGTGTTAACTGAACTTTCATAACACGGTGTAATGACGTTTGTGGAATGACTAATTCCGAAGAGCGTCTAGGAATCGACAAACCTGGGTGTTCTTCAACACTTTCGACTACAGCAGCAGTATTCTCGGCTGTTCTTGAGCGACGTGCGCGGGTTTTATTCTTCACACCACTAACTAGCCCCAACAGCTCAAATTTTTTGAGTTTTACGAACCAACTCTTCCAAATTTTCACCATTTTCCTCAAATTCAATTCGTGACAAGCTTCCAACATAATGATAGAATGAACTCATAAAATCCCATAATGAAGCGCTAGGTATGAAGCAGAAGGAAAAATCTTAAATTGAAAAAGAAAAAGAGCAGGAACCTGTCGGCGCGAACGTCAGTTGTTCATCTTTCGTTTATGTTTTTGTTTTTTATCTGTCATTTTACGTCCTCACAAAATCTAAGCCTTTTGGCTGTTTTATGTATTATTTTTTGGCCTTTACCTTTTGACTGATATGTTTTTACCATATGACTTTGGAACCTAAAATCGTAAGTTTTCATCGAACGATTCCCTATATTTTATTTGTTTTTTTTTACGCGAGCAAAATTTGTAAAAGTCTTTTCCAACTAAGACCTCAAATCGGTTTACTACCTGATTTTTAAGTTTTATCGAGTAACATCTTTTTCAGAATTCCTTGGTTTGATAATGGCGAATGCGCCGAAACATGTCACCGAATGATTTTTAAATAAAGGGTTCCACAAAAAACAGAAGTGCTTTTAAGACTTTTCCTTCTGCTTCATAATGATAGAAGATGAAAGTACAGCAAGCCCTACGGCTTCGAGGAGCAATTCTACACGATGTTGGATTTCAATTTGTATATTGAATCTAGTTAATAGAAAGAAATGACCCAAGGTTGGAACCCTGAGGAACACCTGAAGTGGCAGTTGTGAATGGATCTTCTGATGGAAACATAGTATAACGAAACAAGTTGGAGGAAGGTTACCGAATGGGAAATTCGATAAGAATCGATACCTATTGTTCGTAGGGACAACGATGGCGGCAACTTCGCCTCCAAACAACCTCCAAAACGGCGTACAGGTCCTCGTTCGGCGGTAATCAACCAAACCGGTCCATGAACCTGCCGTCGTTCATCTTAAAGACCCTTCTATAAGTTTAGGTGTTATCGATTGCTATCAGTTTGCGGCGACCGTGATTCGTTCCGTCACGCCGTCGAGCTCCGCCCGCCCCTCAGTCGCCAAGGCAACGGGCCTATGCCCCATGTTCGGGAGCAGGACGGGAGAACGCTTTTCCCGTGGTCTGGAGAGCGAGATGGCGCGGGGCAATTTGGGGAGCGGGGTCCGGGGCGAGGAATGAACCGGAGCAATCCCCGGAATCTCCCTTATTAATTTGTCGTGTGCGGAGAGGATATTTTTGATTTGGTTGTACTATGACGGCATCTGTGGGGATCCAGGTTGGTCCAGGAGGATTTGGAGAGGAAAAAATCGATGAAAGGTGTTAGTTTGAACTGGGAAATTTATTATGAGGAACTAAAAGTTGCAGTGAATTTTTTAAACTTCATTAAGAGGTAACTCCAATAAGGGCTGATGGTCGATGTTGTATTGGACTATGAATGAGCTGTATGTGAGGTTCTAAAGAGAATCTTTTTTATTTCAAATGCGTATGTCTTAAAGGCGCATCCAGACTGTGTAAGTTCAGCTATTTCGTCTTGGCGCTTTGGCCGAATTGAATAAAAGTGAATGAAGTCGCCGATGACGTTGACAATTGGTCGAAAAGGATCTAAACCGATGGGATAACTGGCTTGATGTTGCTCTAGTCGCTGAAGTGATGAAAAACCTTAGAGTTCAGACTACAGAATAAATAACAAATACATAGTGAATCCAATTTTCAAAATCATCAAATTTTGCTGGGGTCTGGAACAAAAGTATTTCAACGCAGCCAAATAATTTTTATTCTCTTGGTTTCTCTACACTTTCCTGTACTAATATGTGAATTTTCAGTTTGATACAATTTCATTTCACAGAGTTTTAGAATGTCAAACAAACGTAGTGCAATTTTGGAGCTGTTTCGTCAAGGTAGGCTTCAATGCGAAATTGTTCGTTTGCTCAATGTGCCTCGACAAACCGTGTCCGATGCAATTCGTCGTTTCAAGGAGCTTGGCCATGATGGTCGTCGTCCAGGAAGTGGTAGAAAACGCACTGTCAATACACCTAGCAATCGCAACATCGTCAAGAAGCGAGTCAATCGAAATCCGAGGGTTTCCATGAGGAAAATAGCCTGTGAGACCGGTATCAACCACGAATCAATCCGTCAAATTGCCAAAAAGGAGCTCAGCCTCAAGCCATACAAGCTCCAAATAGTTCAACTCCTCACGGAGGAAAACAAGCGCGTACGACTCCAAAGGTGCCGCCAACTCCTTCGTCTCGCCGCCGGTCAGCAATGGGAGCGAATTCTCTTCACAGACGAGAAGCTTTTCACCGTAGAACAATCCCACAACCACCAAAACGACAGAGTCTGGTCCGTAGAGGCTCCCGGTACATCGGCCATCGTCGAACACCGTCAAAATCCGCAATCCGTCTTGGTCTGGGGCGGAATTTGCGGCAGTGGTAAAATTCCATTAGTTTTCGTGGATCAAGGGGTCAAAATCAATCAAGAAGTCCCCGCTGCGACTTCCTCGAGGCCGTAGTACTTCCGTGGGCCAAGCAGCACTTCGGCGATACGCATTGGACCTCTCAACATGACTCCGCTCCGGCTCACAGAGCGAAAATGACGCAAGAATGGTGTAAGACCCATTTTCCTTGTTTCATCTCATCTGCAGAATGGCCGCCCTACTCACCGGATCTCAACCCAATGGACTACAGCGTGTGGTCGATTTTGGAGCACAGGGCTTGTGCTAAAAAACACAAAAATTTGGAGTCGCTTAAGCCGGGAATGGAACCGATTAACTCCCGAGGAGCTGCGGTCCATTGCCGAAAATTTCAAGGAGCGTCTGAAGCTGTGTACTGTGTATCGCCGCCAATGGAAGCCACTTCGAAACGGCTTCAATATATTATTGACAAATGTTCAAGCTGTTATTATTCGTTGTTGTTTTTTTCAATTCCTTTTGTTTAATAAAGTTAAATGAAAAAGAGTTTGTCCGACGTTTTTCTTGTCACACTGTAGGTATTCGCATTTCTGGTATTCAATTATCTGAGATCAAAATATACCTACGAATGGAAAAACGACCATAATTCGCAAATTCTCTGAACGTCGAGGTCGTGAATCAAGAAATGAAGAGAACGGGCTTCATCCCCAAGGTCTTTTACTCATACCGGTGGGGTTATCTGAGTGTTTCGCACCTAGAACACGTCCAGATTACTGATGCGGACCTCAGAATCTCTGATATCATCCCATCCTTTTTCGGAGCCATCGCCAGTGTCGCTACATCGTATTGGAAAATGGTGGAATTTTATGAGGAACTCAATTTATGCATTTATGAAATTTCGATTGATAATGACAACTCTGGAAACTAAATGTGTAGTCGAAATTTGAATGATGATAATTTTTGAATTATCTTTATTTTCTACATGGGTTTGTTTGACAAATCATCAGTTTTTGAGGAATGCTCTAGTCAGAAAAAATCACTTCATGTGTTCCCAAAACTGTTGATTCAAATGTTACTCTCGAACGTAGATAAATCTTATTTATCTTCAGAGTTGTTGCGCCCTGTGATGTGTGTTATGTTTTTAAATTAATCCAATATATCTTTCAATCACTGAAGGGATCTCCCATCAACTTGGGAAAACTTTATCATTGAGAAATCGAAAATATCCAATCATTCCTCATGGTACCCAAAATTCTTGTAATTTTACAAGTTATCTTCGGAATATTTAAAACCCAGAGAAACTTAACGAGTTGAGTGGATGTCGAGAAATTATTGAGGGGAAAAATAATATTATGAAGGTATATTTGTTTTGGCCTCCCCTTCAAGTTACGCTACTGCCTCCTGAGTCCGGTTACAGTAACGTGCTTGGGTTTTCGACGTGATTGTAGCACCCTCCATCGAGATATAGAAATGTCAAATCATCCGTATATTTTATGTTTCCCCGGAGTACCATACACATTCGCCTGATTTCGTCTCATGGATTTTTCTCAGCTGAGATTAAACCGTAGGTAGAACGTGCCTCACCGAACCAAAAAGAATCCATGAATTTAGAACTAAATCTTATTCAAGGATTGAATGTATCCAGGGCAATTAAGAGGAAAAATTCTATTTCTTGGCAACAGAATGGCAATGTTGAAATAACAATAAATAATCCACATTCAATTTTCGATAATTTTTTGAGAAGACGATATTTTATCGTATATGGCAATCACCACTTCATTTTATTCGAGGCACTATGATAGATGTAAGTTATACTAATGATGTCATACAGATATCAGTTTACTGTTTCATATAGACTATATGTATAGGAACGTCCATATGGTCAATTTCAGCAGGACTATGTAGGTCACCATTCCTGCACAAAAACTGGTGAATAAGGGGGGTGTTCTAGTAATTCTAACCCTGAATCAAGAATTTTTTGCATGGCAACATGAGATTTGTGTACTAGGGCGTTGTCCTGTGAAAACAAAATACCTTTGGATAGCTTTCCGCGTCTTTTCTCTCTAATTTTTTCCCGTAGAGTGGTCAGTAATGTCGAATAGTAATCTCCAGTTAATTTTCTACCCTTATCCAAAATATCAATCATGATATTATTCCATGGCAATCCCGAAAAACTGAAGCAAGAACTTTTCCAGAAGATTTTTGGACACGAAACTTCTTAGGTGTTGGAGAACCAGAGTGTCGCCATTCCATCGATTGTTGCTTTGTTTCTGGATTTTAGAAATGGACCCAAGTCTCATCCATAGTAACAATTCGCTTTTGGTCAATATTCAAACATTCGGGGATCCATTTTGCAGAAATTTTTCTCATGTCCAAATTGACGTGAAATATATGATGAATGCGTTCGTATGAAATCTTCAGTGCTTCAGATATCCGTTTTAGCCCAATTCGACGGTCTGATAAAATCATGTCATGAACTGCATCGATATTTTCGGGGACTGACACAGAAACTGGCCTTCCCGATCGGTCATCATCTTCAATGGAAAATTTACCTCTTTTGAAGCTTGCAGTCCAATTTTTCACGGTCGCATACGAAGGACATTGATCACCAAGGGTATTAAGAATATCTTCGTAAATCTGCTTACCACTTAACCCTTTTAAATACAGGTACTTGATGATGGTGCGATACTCCAATTTTTCAATTTTTTCAATTTCGGTGGACATCTTTTTGTCAATTTATTGCGTAATTCTGGTTTACTTTTTTGACGTCGAACTCTACACTGACACTTCTAATAAGTCATTGTTCGTTTTCATGGTATCGCAATATTTTCAATTTTGTTTATGCTGGAACTGGTCTAGGCTAACTAGATATCAATACATCCTCGTATTTTTTGAATTTTTTGAGTGGACTGATTTTGTACTACAAATACTAAAAATAAATTTTCACCTGAAACTGTGGAACTTATAGAAAAATGAATCATAGAATGAGCTAGATGAGTAAGAAGTGGACATTTATATTTCTCAAACTTGAGAATTGTTGAAACAAATGGAAACTTTTTAAACAGTGTCAACATTTCTGATCTTCCTCAAGGGGCAGTATCACCTTTTGAATCGTGGTAAATCTCCATTCAAAAGTGGTCTCTTTATTTCACGAGTAAGTACCCTAATTTACGATGTAGAGACTTGATTTTTTTTTAATTGAAGTTGAAGGACGACCCGAGGGCAAATTGTTTTATTTTTTCCGATTTAATTAGTTTTTCAATTAAAAAAACAGGTAAAACTTCAGCGTTTTGGAAACTACACTTAATGATTTTTTTCCGACGGTTATTCATCATTTTTTGGAAAGAATCGCAACCATTTGTCCTCAGCAATTTAATCTTTTATAAACTACAAAAATTTTCATGATGATTATTTCAAAAATAGAGCTTGTACTCATGGAAAACGAAAAACATATTCAATAACCCAGATCTGACGATTACCCTGGTTTTTTTAATTGAAAAACTAATTAAATCGAAAAAAAGAAAAATATTTGCCCTCGGGACGTTCTTCAACTTCAATTTAAAAAAAATCAAGTCTCTACGTCGTAAATTAGGGTACTTACTCGTGAAATAAAGAGACCACTTTTGAATGGAGATTTACAACGATTCAAAAGGTGATACTGCCCCTTAACTTTTAAGGATGACTATATGGAGCACAGATTATCTCAAAGCCGGAAACGGACTCCACTTCGTCCTGAAGGATCGAGCCGAGCCCGTTGAAATTAATCCGTTGCCCAGATCGGGGGCCGAGCGCTGCCGCGTGTGCGCTCGCATTATTAACAGCGATATTGGAGCTCGTTCCGGAATTCCAATTTGACTGGAGGAAATCCGGCAAGGACTCCCTTAATGATCGCTTTTGATTTATCGCCTCCGTCGTTCGCGCTCTCAGACGATTTAATTGCGCCAGGTTATGACACGGAATTTCGGGATCTCAGCCTGGGGCCGATTAAATCGCGGCTCCGGGAATTCCGCCCTGCCACCGACCAAAGTTCCGAATTTTACGAGAAGGGGTGGCATTGATATTCGAAGACATCGATTTATCCTCCGCGATAGGAGTTTGTTACGTAGAAATTGAGGAAGAACACAAAGTCTTGATCTATTTCGAACGACGTCTGCCAAATGTTTATACAGTGCGCGTCAAAATTATGGAACAAATTCGTTTTCTTGGAAGAAAAATATTTGGCAACAAAATCCTGAAACAGGTCAATTTTTCTTTCACTTTCATCAAATTTTTATGCATTTTTGGAGGATTTTTGTTACACCCTGTGCCATCCCCATCAACCCTTTAATTTTTTTGAATAGGGAAAGTGGGTCATGTGGTACTTTTTTGCCAAGGTCTTTGTATCTTCTTTACAGGCGTGCAGAAATTTTTTTTTTTGAAAAATTAGTTTGTCCAAAGAGGTTTTCAGTATGTGCTCTTTGTCATGGTACATGTACTTTGAGACGATGGTACTCAAGGCCGTAGCCAGGGTGGTGGTCCGATGGGGTCCGGACCCCCCCCGAAATTTATTTTTTCAGAAATGCCAGATGATCATTTCACCGAAAATTCTTCGAATAAATTTTTTTCTAGCTACGGCCTTGATGGTACTCGATAACATTTGTCACCGAATGAAAGTCGACCATTACAGTTTTGTCCATGCAAAACTTTCAACCCCCTCACGTGAAAAATTAGAATTTGTGAAACACTGCGCTTCAGTAATGATCTTAAGTAGGTATATTATTAGTACGTTTCTCCTGAAGTTGAAACTTTTCGATGAAATGTTTCAGTTCAAAGAAAGAACCATGACAAAGTGCACATACCTACTAAAAACCTCTTTGAACTAATAAATAAAAAAAAAATTTCTTGAAAATTTCTGCACGCCTGTAAAGAAGATACACAGACCTTGCCAAAAAAGTACCACATGACCCACTTTCCCTATTCAAAAAATTTAGAGGGTTGATGGGGATGGCACAGGGTGCAACAAAAATACTTCAAAAATGCATAAAAATTCGATAAAAGTGAAACAAAAATTGACCTGTTTCAGGATTTTGTTGCCAAATATTTCTCTTCTGAGAAAATGAATTCGTTCCATAATTTTGACGTGCAGTGTATATTTGTGTTGAATTGAAGTTGCTCTTTATTATCTGTTTTTTTTTGCTTTAGTTTCGAAAACTTTTTCTTTTTGACCAGAATTTTTTTATTGTCGAGAGAATCCTCAGAATTGAGATGTTGATAAGGGTCTACGTCCCTAAAAAGGGAGTCAGAAACGATTTATTTTTTCTGATTGATGAAGGGATGTATGAGTGTATAAAGATAAAAATAATTTAAAAAATATTTCATAAGTATTAAATGAAAGAAAAGGATATTCCCCATCATTTTTGGTAATTTTTCAACATTTCCACCATCAAAACGAACAAATATTTTTGTGGTTTTTCATTTCAGTATTGAAGTCTGTCATTTAGTTAATCAAATGTCTATCTCCTTTTTCTTTCAAAATTTACCATTTTTTTGTAAATAATATTACAGCAATGTGTGGTTTTCGCGAAATTTATTTCCTTGAATTTTATAATTATAAGATGTTATTTAGTTTCACCTGTCCCGGTGTCTGTCTGTCTGTGTGTCTATAATCAAATCTTGTAAGTTAAATATGACACACTTCTAATCGTCCGATTGATTTGAAATTTTGCAGGTGTACCTAATTCTGGTGACAATGCATCATGAAGTATTTTATATAGAAAAAAACAAAATGGCGGCTTCAAAATGGCGGATGAGTTTTGTAATTATGATCCGATTCCATTCAAAATTAGTACCTGGGGGTCTTTGGCTTCGAAAATTATGATACTTTTGTCAAAATTGGAAAATTCAAGATGGCGGCCACAATATGGCGGACGAGTTTTGTAAATATGATCATATTTTATTCAAAATTGGTATATTGGAGTTTTCTGGGTCGGAAATTAGGATTCTTCAAAATCGAGGAATTCAAGATGGCGGATGAGTGTTTTTATAAAAGCTTATCTTCAAAAATGTTTTTTGAGAATTAGGCTTGTTTCTATTCGAAATGATAAATATCTATTTTTACCAAAGACATTTTATTAAGGAATTTATTAGCCGTCGATTAGTGAAAATCAATTGTTTCTTACAATTGTGGATTCTTACATGGAATTGAATTCCGTTTAAATGACACGCCCCGCAGGTATCTCCTCCTAGATGACTGGGTAGGGAAAATTAGTGTATTTAACAGTCAGTGTGAGATCTTGTTCAGGGTAGGATTTCTTGTTGATATTCCCTGCGTCCCAACATTTGTTCTATTAAGCTGAATAATCCAATTAATAAAAACTAATGCACTGCACCGCCCTCTGGCGGTATACGTTTCCTATTTTGAAGGCTGAAGACTCAATTGTTCATCATTAGCCTGTTGGCACTAACTACGAGTAGCATCTTTCTTCCAGGTTTGTTTTTATTCTGAAATTCAACTCATCTTTTCATAGAAGGTTTGGATAACCAACCTTTGTCATTCTATATGTGCATATAAAGGGTGTAAGGTTAATATGCTGCAAAAACTGAAGAAGTTATTCCTTGGATTATTTCAATGAAATTTTATTCTTTGATTATTTTTGGAAGAGTGCTTTGTTTCGAAGATATAGGGCGCAAAACATCCAAAGTAAGAAAACAAATTTTCTGCATTCTATGCTTCTATCCCGTTCTGTGGTATATCCCACGCTTTCGGAGAAGATAGATCTGTACGCCAGTATTTTATTTTGTGCGTATAAGTGTTAACATAGTTGATGTGTATACAATTCTTAGTGAAGTCCTCTATCATGGCTCGCTATACGAATTCCGAGAATGCTGATATGCAGTAGAAGCTAGGCGAATACGTTGAACGATTTCCTAGAGGCTATGCATCCGAAAAAAAAAAATTTCAAAGTATCCATCAATGTCTTCGAGAAATGGAAACATTGAAGCGAAGTGGAGGACCAAAAAAGCCAAGGACTTTATAAGAACGGTAGGAGTGAAAGACAGTGTGCTGGACATGATAGAAGAAGATCCATGTACTTCAACGTGAAAACTTGCAAATATTTCGAATTTAAGTAATTGGACTGTTTGGAAAATTCTGAGAGATAATTTGTTGGACCCATTCCACATTGAAAGCTTTTAGGCACTTCTTCTTGCAGATTTTGCTCCACGTATTGCATTTTGTCAAAAGCTTTAGCCCACAATTGGTATTCATACTTTCCATTATTCTCCCATTTCTTCAGGAAAATTGACATTTCGCCTTAACAATCACCCGATTTGCAGAGATCTACCGATAAGGATACATAGGTAGATCTAAGGGCTCTACTAGTTCAAAATTCTCACATTTGTTTTCTTTTACCACAAAGTTTATACATAGGATGGGCTTATTTTGCTAAGAATAAGACCGAGATTCTCTGTGCTCTCTACGGCTGTAGAAATTCCACGAGCAGCATATACCTGGCAGTTCGACAAGATCTCTGCCATCAGTCGCATCGCTTTTATACACGGCTTAGCTCGAAGCCCGTAACAAATAGTTTCCACATCTGACATCGTCGGCCTTCAGTTCGCCACCTTAACAAAGTGAATTCGTGTGATAAGAACTTTTACCCTGTGCACAACACCACATGAAACCAGAGAGAAGCAGATACGTAACTTTTAGTCTGAACAACCGGAAGTACCATTCCTTCAGTATTTGCTTTGTGGTATTTATTTTCTATCAAAGATCCATTTTTTCTTCAATTCTCGAGGCTCGTGTTTATTATTTACTACTAGTATATGAATAAATCCCTTCGCAAAATGCGATGTCCTGTCCCAGCAACCCTTCCCTCCCCAACAGACGAACCCAATTCCACAATGGCACCTGCAACCGGCCAAAAAGCCATTGCGGAAAACCCCCTCGCCATAACCGTTCGAAAAACAATTCCTCATATCCCATCTAATAATAATCTAGCACACTCTGCTCCGCAATAAAAGAGATTCATGCTTTCGAGGGCCGTAATCGTCGATATCAATTCTGCCGCCGCACCTCGATAAATCTCGCGAAACACAAGGAGGCAACAAAAAACGAAAATCAAAAATACATTTTGGGGTCGCGGCATCGCAGAAACTGCAATCATTCCTTAAAACGACTTATATGAGCTATAGACTTTAATAATTGAACATTACGGGTATCCGGAAAGCTTTCAAAAAGATTGAGCGCGCTTTGCCAAGATAATGCCCTTATATTAACTCTGAAATGTACCGAGGGACAGGGACGGAATCAGCCAAAACGATTCTCATCATGATAGGCATTTGAATACGGTTTTCAGTACGATTGGCATCTGTGCCAAAAGAATTCGATCTGCAAATATTTGATCTTCATCTATTGATTCCAGAATTGGAGAAGAATAATTGAATATACTAAAATGAAATCGGAATCAGGACTAGCTTCTTTGTGTGAGACTGGAGGTCTTCTTCAGGACTGTCAAGATATATTACTCATACATATCATTGATGGATCGGTGCACTGTTGTGGTTCAATGCAAAACCACAGAAGGGTTAATGTCCACCAGGTTTAACTCTATTCCTCAACATTCTCATTTGCCTCATTACCTTGCTGCCATGGCACCCACCAGATAGTCACTTTATGACCTTTAGCCAGTTGCTTTGCAATACTGGATGAGTATTTGTCTAATAGACAAGTTGACTGCACTCTGCCTGTTACAAAAGGCGTTTCCAAATGTCCTTTGCCGTAGGTATCGGGTGTTCCTTAAGAATTTCCGATAGGGATAACTGTCATTTGACAGAAGGTAGAAGCCAAGTTGTTTCGACATTTCTGTTCAGTAAGCATTGACAAATGATCATGAGAAGACTCACGCCGCAACATCGTTTACAAATCGTTGAAATTAGTTTTCAAAAACAGTGTTCTATTCGCCAAACTTATAGAGCATTTCGTGAAATTTATGATTTACATAATCGTCCATCAGAGCAGCTTATTCGTCGAACTATCGATAGATTTCGGACAACATTTTCTCTACTCGATGCAACAACAAGAAAAAGAACTGTACGTACAGAAAAAAATATCGTTGCGGTAACCATAATCAACGTCGTTTGTTTGCTGATTGGGCCCTAGAACAGCTTGAAGTTGATCCACTTTTTTATCGAAAAATTGTATTTAGTGATGAAGCTCATTTCTGGTTGATCGGCCACGTAAACAAGCAAAATTACCGTAAATGGAGTGAAAACAATCCTCAAGAAGTTCTGCACGTTCCATTGCATCCTGAAAAATGCACTGTATGGTGTGCACTGTGCTTTACACGCTGGAGGCATCATCGGTCCATGTTCCTTTGAAATCGACACTGAAGCTAATGTTACACAGAATGGCGCTCGTCACATATCGACGATCAATGATTATTTGTTTCAAAGTTTGAATGGTATCGACCCAGAAGTGTTTTGGTTTCAACAAGATGGTGCTGCACCTCATGCTGCTACCGTAACAATTGATTCATCCAAAGAAAGAATTTGCGATAACATTGTTTCGAGAAATGGTCCATTCAATAGTCTTTCAAGATCATAAGACATAACTCCAATGGGGTATTTTCTTTGGGGTTATGTCGAGTCATTTGTTTATGCTGATAAACCAGGGACAATAGACGCTTTGGATGCCAATATAATTCGTGTTATTGTGGAAATAAGGGCTGAATTACTCGACAAAGTGGCCCAAAATTGGTCTGGTCGAATGCGGTTTCTCAGAACTAGTCGTGATGGATATATGCGGGAAATTATTCAGTCTTTCAGAACCTCTAAGATCCTCTTTTGGTGCTCATGAAGCAACCAAAACTAAGGTAGATCGTATGTGGTCATAGCAAAAGATGGAAAAGAATCATTATCCAGTTTTATCGAACTTACTGGTGAATACATTTTTGGTTCAGAGACCAAACCAAAAACGATTTTGTTGCAACTTGAAGGAACTTTAAGTGCTCAACGCAAATTGTTGTCGTTGAAAACACAATTGGAGAAATGTCATGAAAAATCGACAAATTTTAGGAAATTCTCGATGAGGAACGACTTTGGTATCGGCCACTGTTTTTGCCAAAGATCTGTCACCCTTCTTGCCCAAGCGTATGGGAATACGATGGAAACAAATCTTCATTTTGGATGGAAGTGAATGAAAGTAGCTGAAGGATATATCCAAGAACCATAATTGCCAGAGATTCCCAAAATGTAAGAAATGGGGCTTCACTTCATTGTGGTAGGTACTGAGACCCAGACTAACATGCTTAATCTGTAGTTAACTTGTGCTGATTTTATTCGTCTCTGAATTGTCGTCCCTCCAAACCTGGTGGTCTATGAGGACCTTCAAAGACGTATGGAGAGGCTCTGTCGATTTCCCGTGATTTCCAGGCCAGTCCTGCCCCGAAACCTTCCAAGAGCGCAGGCTGGATATAAAACAGACGACTGCAGAAGCATCTCGGTAATGGTGGCAGATTTCTCGCCGTGGTTATGTTTTAATAGAATTTACGATTATTGCCGTAAGAGGGTTGAACGGCGTGCACGGGGCGGCAGATTTCAGTTAGTTTGAGTGGAAATTGCTGGAACACTCCGCGTGATGATTTTGTCGTTCGCTTTTAACGCCCGAAGAGGATTTCGCCCGAAAACCGCCAATTACACCCTCCATCTTGGACGTTACGTTTTAGGGTTGATCGTTATGCAGCCGTTTCCAGGGAAGAGATCCTAGGTGGAGAGAGGTTTCGATGCCGTTTGGATTCACGTATGGGAGGCTGGAAGGATTCGAGGAATGTGAGTGCAACATTTCTGGAGCTGAAATGTTGGGTGGAAATTTGGAAAATGGATTATGAACAACCGAAACTATCTCTGTAGGAAGGACCAGGAATACCCACTTTGGTCAATGGATATGCCAATAACGGTATAACAGTAGATTGGAGTTCGTCCTTTGGTCAGAACCTTTGCATTGAAAACAGAAGGATCTTCAGTTTGTTATTCTTCCAGCAAATATATTCCTGCTACCAATAAAGGAGATTGGCCTCCAATACCTGCACTACATATGTGGTAGATGCTCCCTTGAATCAGCTGCCATGTCACTTACTCCGCATATAAGTATTAAATTCCTCTTTACCCATCCTTAAAAGGCAATATTTCAAAAATCAGTAGCCTATAAGAAGACCTGTAGGTATCCTCAATTCATTCCCCAAACTCATCTTTTCTGCAATGTCTTTCTCTTGTTGCTCTAGGAAAATCAAACTACAGGGCATTTCGGCATGAAGGTGAAGAAATAGCTGATTTCCTTTCCAGTAGTGGAGCAAAAGGCTTCTCCTCAAGTCCTGATGCAGTGGTTTGAATAGCCCATTACCTAATTTGATACGACTGACAAATAAGAAGTGTACCTGAGGGATCCGGAGCCATGGATGAGTCCACTCAGTCTTTTTCACTTCCACAGGGCTATAAATCTACCAATAGAACCAGTTCCTGGATAGTTTACTCCAGAACACACTTTGAATCTGGAACACCGACCAATGGCGTTTGAAATCACTGCCAGAAAGGAAAACAGTATACATGGCTGGACCTAACCATGCATAGCAAACTTCCAATGCACTTTTAGAAAGAAAACATCTACAAAATAGCTTCTTCGTCGTGGCTAAATGCGGACAAACTGTATCCTGAAGCTGAGGGGCTTTTGAAGGCTTTCCAAGATCGAGTAATAAGAACTGGTATATACCTACTAAAGAAAACTGAGAAGCAAACGTGGCCACTATCGAAAGTCACTTGGTGATTTCGGCTAGGGAAGTTATGTCATTCAAATGAAATCTTTAGAAGATCGAATTATCCCAGCAGTTCGCAGAATAGCCCAACATGCTGAGCTTTGCCAATCTGTCAAATAGCACTGTTTCAGATGGTCTCTGACGTTCATGTAGAAGTCTTCAACTGGTTCAGCACCATGTGGCTACCTGTTGCTATTCAACTTCTTTGTTTTTCCGTACTTCCTGGAAATATACTTCTCTTGCGACGTTGCTATTCAACTTCCTGTAGCTTTGGATGTAACATGAACATGGGCGCCCCCAGGGGGGGGGGCAGTGTGGGCCATGCCCCCCTCCTGAGATTTTGATGGCCCTAACGTTTTTCAGCACGACACCTCAATATTACCTTCTTATCTCTATTTTGGGCCCCCCTGAGAAACATTTTTACGGGTTTCTGCGGGCGCCCATGAACATGAAATGGCATACCCATGCACATTTCAGTAGTTATTTGGATCATTGTGAAGGATATTTGAAGAGGCAAAGAATCCCTATACTTTAAAAAAGTCTACCTCTTCAGTTGTCTGATCCCAGCACCAAGTGGTGCGATTTTTTCACAGTTTTTCTTGCCTTCATTGTTTTCCTGAAGATTCATAACTTTTCTGAAGTAAACAACAAGAGTACCCCCAATCGGCATGGTATTCTTAACTTATTCCTTTTCGAGTATTCCATTGGTATGTTTCTTAGCTCTCTCATTATTTTCTCCTTCCCAATCTTCATGTTCATTGGAGTAAGGTCTAAAAATCGCCACTGCTTCCGTCAGTTCAGTACTCATGGTCATGGCTCCTGTCAATTTGACATCTAGACAATCAAGGTAAGAAAAAGAGAAGTTTTCGGAGCTTCTGTTGGCTTTCGATTCTTCAGCTCTCACCACCATGTCCTTTCTCATACAGACTATTGCTATTCAAATTCCGGCTACTTTGGATGTAATCTGGACTGGCATACCCAAGCACACTTCCGTTGCTATTTGGATCATTGTGAAGGATATTTAAAGAGGCGAAGAATCCCAATACTTCAAAACAGTTTCTACCTCTTCAATGCTCTGAACCCATAACCATGTGTTGTGATTTTTCCACAGTTGTTCTTGCCTTTAGTGTTTTCCTGAAGATAATTCATAACCATTTCAAAGTTAGCAACAAGGATACCCTCAATCGGCATGGTATCCTTTACTTATCCTTTTTTGGATATTCTATTGCTATGTTTCTCAGCTCTCTCATTATTATCTCCCACTAAATCTTCAGGTTCATTGGAATAAGTTCTAAAAAACTCCACTGCTGCCGTAAGATCAGTACTCAAGATAAGAAAAAGAGAAGTTTTCGAATCTTTCCAGCTTTCAATTCTTCAGCTCTAATCACCATGTCCTTTTTTGTACAGCGTGACCAAACTACCAAGTTCATGAGAAAACTTCTGCCATATTCTCAGAGAAACATGGGAATCAGAATTCGAACGAAAAATCCAAAAGATTCAAAACTTCCATCTTTCCAATCCAATACACCTTGATGAAATCGATCTTCAAACCGTGGCATTCAAGCAGCGCCAGCGTTCGATGAAAAATCCACACAATTTGTGGGCCTCGGCAATCCCGCAAGGAAAACACTCGAGATCGGCGTTTTCGATAAGACCAATCAGGCCCAGACACTTCAGCCGCCAAATTTAGATTGGCTCCAGGCTAAATATTTTCTTTGCAACTCCGCTCCGGACCCGGAGTTTGCACAAACGGTTACCCATTAGGCTGGGGTTCGAACCAGCTTCGTGTTCAGGCGATGGATTTGTTGTTTCTGCCCGTGGAAGATACGAGTCGGTCGCCGGCTTTCCAGGAAATCAATTCTGGATGTTTTGATTCAGGAGGAATCGAGCCGGCGTTCGATTGAGGAAGCTGCAACGAGAGGTTCGAAGATTTTGAGCGGGCTTTTTTTGGTCTGATCGCATCCTGTTTCGCATCTGGCAAACAATAATTGATTCGTTTCATCATTACTGAACTCGAGATTGGTGACATTCAGGAATCTTCTTTGGAATGCGTAAGAGCATATTGTTTTAGTTGATTACGTGATAAGGTTCCTAAGACGATCATTATGATATCGGGTGTTTTTTTAGAGCGATAGAACTTTAACGGTGGGTTTCACCACAACCCCCTCTATAGAAGGCTGTGGTTTCACAAAGCGTAATCAACGGTGATCGGAGCTTGGTCAAGAATCAACTCGACTTGACAGTTAAAAAAACAGCCGTTGATCTCGGATCACCGGTGATAACGCTTTGTGAAATAACCCACCGTAAATTTAAATACAACACATTTAAATTAAGATTGAGGCCAAATTTTTTTTTTATGTGAAGGATAATTTTATGGAATTTTTGTTTTAAAATTAATTTACGGCATGTGTCCACCACGACTACTCTGAGAAGCCGCATTCGACCAGACCAATTTTGGACCACTTTTTCGAGTAATTCGGGAGTTATATCAGCCATATCACGAGCAATATTGGCTTCCAAAGCAGCTATTGTTTCTGGTTTATCAGCATAAACCAATGACTCGACATAACCCCAAAGAAAATGATCCATTGGAGTTATATCCCACGGTCAATTAATTGGACCATTTGTCTTGTGGAAAACGAAACACTTCTGGGTCGATACCATTCAAATATTTAAGCAAATAATCATTGATCATCGATCTGTAACGAGCACCATTCACTGTAACATTAGCTCCAGCATCGTTTTTGAAGAAATATGGATCGATGATGCCTCCAGCGTGTAAAGCACACCATACAGTGCATTTTTCAGGATGCAATGGAATCTGCAGAACTTCTTGAGGATTGTATTCAGTCCATATAAGGCAATTTTGCTAGTTTACGTAGCGTTCAACCAAAAATGAGCTTCATCACTAAACACAATTTTTCTTTAAAAAAGTGGATCAACTTCAAGCTGTTCTAGGGCCCAATCAGCAAACCAACGACGCTTATGGTTAAGTGGCTTTGTTCTTGAACCAGTTGGATCTTGTGTGGATGTAGACCAAGATCCTTACGCAAAACTTTCCATGTGGTGGATGCACAGGGTCCGACTTGTGAAAGTCGACGAAGAGACAAATCTGGATCTTTATTAACACTTGCAGCAGCGATATTTTCTTCTGTACGCACAGTTCTTTGTCTTGTTGTTGCATCGAGTAGAGAAAATGTTGCCGAAATCTATCGATAGTTCGACAAATGAGCTGCTCTGATGGACGATTATGTAAACCATAAAGTGCTCTATAAGTTTGGCCAATGGAACACTGATTTCGAAAATAAATTTCAACAATTCGTGAACGTTGTTGCGGCGTGAGCTTACTGAACATGAAAGGTCAAAACAACATGGCTTCTACCTTCTACCTTCTGCCAAATCAGTTATTCCTATTGAAAATTCCATTACTCCAAAAAAACAAGTCGTGAATCTATTGGGCGAGACGTAGCCGAGTTCGATAGCACGACGTGTGTCATAATCATTGTCAATAAACATTCTGACAACATTGTTAACTTGTATAGATATCAGAGAGTTTATAAATTTCAGACATTCCGTGATATTGAAAATCCATGGACGCATCCAGATTATTTTCATGATTTTTTATTTCTTCGTCAAATTTTATCGAGTTTAATTGGAAATAACTCGAAAATGAAACGTTTCATTAAAAAACCAGGAACACTTTTATTTTTTTTTAAATGATTGATTCTTTCGAAAATATGAGCCTATCTTTTTCAAGTGGTTTTATAGTATTTTGCGTGGATTTGTGAGTCGGCAATAGATTTTATTGGAAATGGCACAACAAAAGCGGTATTTGGGGTAGCAGAATCTTCCAAAGGCACAAAACCTGCATTTTCCAAAGTGAGAGATGTAGCCTTCGAACGTCAAGTGTCTACTTCTGTCGGATCGGACATGCTGTTCTGATATTTTAATTGAAAAAAAATTTAACACGAATACAAATATCTAACTGTCACAAGATATCACCCAAAACTATTTCAATCACTCAGACATCGAATTCAGTCACCATCAACGATATGATCTCTATCCCATCGTCAGCAGCCGTATCAGATGGCATGTGGCGTGATGCTGGTGTGGAGGGCCATTTGTTGTCTTAATTTTATTAGCGCCCCCATGCGTGATGGGGACCGGTGCCGCACGGCGTCATCGGCAGTTCCCCCATATCGAGGTTCAAATCATAAAAGTGAGCACTCCTAATTTTTAATCACGATCCACCGGTTTAATGGGCCTTGGACAACTGCGGATGATTTTATTGTGGTGTGGGCGCTTAGAGCTTACACAGAATGCTCCCGCTGTATCAGTTCTTCTAATCAAGAGTCAGAGAGTCTGGTTCTCTCTGAACAACTATACATATCATCAGCGAACCTGCTACGGAATACTCTTCGAAATGCAGATGCGGTCCAAGTTTCCATCGAAACCATGAGACAACGTTTGAGAGAGGTGAATCTAGGTTGTAGACGTCCATTAAGAGGAGTTCCATTAACACGTGACCATAAGCGTCAGAGACTGGAATGGACAAGGCAACATATCAATTGGAACGATCAATGGCGTAGTGTCCTTTTCACTGATGAATCCAGATATGGACGATTTTCAGATTCTCGAAAAATGAGGGTATGCACAATCCCACGCATACCCCGTAATCGTCGCTATGTCCAAGAAGTCCATCCATTCCGAGGGGGTAGAGTTATGGTATGGGCCGGGATATGTTTCAACGGGCGCACAGATCCACACATTTGTCCTGAGAATATGACCGCCTTACACTTTAGGGAGCATGTCAATGTCAATGACAATGTTGTGCCAAATTTTCACGCAGCTGTTGGTGAAACTTTTCAATTTCTAGACGATTACGTTAGACCGCACCGTGCAGTTATAGTTGAGAATGCGCGTACTCCGCACTCACCATATTTGAATTGCATAGAACATGCATGGGATATGCTCCAAAGAAGATAAGATAAGATAATCATCAACCTACCCCAGAATCCTTAAATGATCTGAGAGAGCTTCTGCCCCGTTTATGGAATCAAATTCCTCAAGAATGCTGTTATTGATGCCCGTGGAGGCCATACATTGTATTGATAGTCTTAAAATGCTTGGATTCTCTGGGAATAAAATTTCGTTATTTCACTCGATTTTTCCTAACCACCCTGTATACGCTGCAGACCTACAGGCTAAAATTAATTTGCAACTTGAAATCATATAAATATGAATTTTCTTCACAAAAATCTTATTTCAACTATATTTTTTTGCAATTTAAGTCAATAATCCTAACTCATGTGGAGCAGTTTATTTAACGTATATGAACATGTTTGGGAGATTGAGTTATAAGATTTTCTTGTACGGAAATCAAGAATCGAGTGTTGAAATTTTACTGAAAAATAATGGACAGAATAGTCCGTTACTTTGTGATAGTTCAGTCGAAAAAAGAATAAAAGTACTCGAATAACCCGACAGAAAAACTAATTAACGAACAGTTGAATTCCTCACTTTTCGAAATTCTCAAGAACTAACACATTTAAACACCTTTTGCACAACTTGAAATACTCGAGTATGAGAATGTAGCGGTACTACTAAACCTGTGTCACAGTTAAACCTTAAAAGAACTAAATCCATTCACAAAGTTAAAAAAGAGTCAATAGTTAATAATGGCATTGGCAACATCTTTCAGAATTATTTTACTTTCACGAGTGCCAACTTACGTCAGTTTCAAGTAGAAGAACTTGATAAACCTAAATCATGGCCAACCGGGATACGTTATAAAAGTGAATGGAGTATAGATCATCAAAGTCCATCTATATTTTCAGAATTCAACGGATGAAAATAGGCGGAATTTCCTTCTTTTCACCGCCATCACAATGTGGTGTCCGAAGAAAATGCACTAAATGAAACCGGAAAGAATTAACGCTTCCAATATCCGAGGAATGCCCGGATTTTCCCCAGTATATGTCCAGCGTCCGCAATCTTGAAAGAATTTGTGCCCGGATCTCAGACATTTTCATACATATGAAACTCCCTGAACATGGCCAGAATTCTAAGAACTTGATGGTATTCGGAATAAATCTATCTGGGAACAGCAGGGTTTCTTACTCTGATTTCACCGACTCATACTAAGAGAAAACAAAGCACCAAGTAATAATGAAATTCTTATGTTCATTTATTTCTGACAGCTTACCTAGTTTGATAGGGGGCATATACTCGTATAGTGGGTTGGCGTGAGGCTCATTTGTCCCTGACAGAAAAAGCCATGAGGGTACACAAATGTGCAAATTCCATCCAAGTTTGTTCTACCCCTCACTAGGCACCAAAGTGATCGACTGGATTGATACAGAGAACTGTTGGACTAGTACGTCGAAAGAAATACCAATGTCTTTAGTGATGCGCCTGCAGGCAAGTAGAGCGCAGTGACAATTAACAATACGCCTCGCACTATTTGTTTGAAGCTACCGGCCACATGAGGGAATTTCCTTTTCGCCATAGTCAGTACTCACTGTAAAATTCATTATGTGATCCATACAATTTCTGTTTTTTGATGAGACCATTCTCTGACATCTCTGTGAAATATACATTCTTAATTGGAACATATCGAGTTCTCTCGAATAACTTGACATTCGAATCTACTTTGAAGGTGGCATAAGCTGTAATTTTTCTCCTATTTAGGCAGCAGCTAATTTTGTGTTATTCGTTAGTGGAATTGAAGAATCTGCTGAAAGATGTATCTACTTAAAAGATAGATATATCTTCAACTAGCTGGCCCGGCGAACTTTGTACCGCCTGAATTATATTTAAAAGTTGTATAAACTTACCATTGCTTTTTTTCAAGCAGGAAAAAAATTAGGCAAAATTAAAGTTCAAAATATACAAAATTTTAATAATTTTGTAATTCACATGGAAAGAATTCTCTTTATAAAAGCGGTAACTAATTGTTGAACTTGAACATATAACTTTTTGTTTTTAATTGTTGTACAGTTCTCTTTTTGCAGTACCTCATGTGACTGTGAATAGCAGGAGTATAATCCATATTATAGGTACCTTTCCTCTTATATGAATCAAAATGTCAAGAATATGAACAAAAATTATTCCTTTAATGAACTATCGACTATTAACACAGCCCGTCGACCAGAATTAAAAAATCAGTCATTTGTTAATAGCCCAACCTGAAGTGGCAAAAACAAAACTTGTCTTATATTATCAAAATCTAATCAGTGGTCACACCATTATTTTAGACATCTTAGCTATGCTGCTAAGCTCAAAATAATGGGTAAACATCTCAGTTGGTAGAGCGATTCTCATTATTCCATGGATATGAGCTGTCAATCTCTCTTCAATTTGTTCAATTTAGTTGACGATATCAAGCTCGTTAGAAGACAAATCGAGATGTTAAAATGTCGATAGTACGATCGAGACGGCAAAATTATCAACACTGTGAATTATGTTGAACTCAAATTCAAATTTATTGATGGTCATTCGACCAGATCAGATTAGTCAACCCATGAAACATTATTGTATATCATGAGTTTACCCCGATGAGCAAACGTTTCAAAATTATTGACGCTTACAATACTGTCTCTGTGCGAACAGAAACACGAATATAATATGTCAATTACTGATTATGGGCAATTTTGGATTCAGTGTTTTCCGCAAATATATCTATTACCCAAACAGAAATTTGAAAGCATTTCAAAAATAAAGAAAAAAGATGAAGATGGCCAACTCACGTTTGAAACTGATCGTCAAAATCAGATACTTGATCTTTCGGTAAAAATTCACTGTTTCACCAACTTGAGATAAGTTTACCCGCTTTTTGATCTGGTAATAGACTTCCAAGTTACCATGAGTTCTATGCGAATCACATATCGCCATCTAACAGCGGTGATATCAACCTACGACTATGTACAGTGACTTGTCTATTCACTGTACGACTACGCATCAACTGTAGCGACACCCAGTGGCCTTATTCAGAAGAAGGAAAAGCATTTCCTGCATAAGTAAAACTTTCATCAATTTTTTCGAAGTTTTATTGTATTTTATAATAACCAGACCGAAGACGATTCCATAAATGAAGTTTCGTAACAAACAGTCCATCCAATCTCTAGTTATAAATGGTGTAACCAACATCTTGCTTTTATATAATATAGATGTTCTTCTACCTACAAGGTGGATCGAGTGGCCTATTAGTTTTGTCTAAACGTCTGTGATTTTTTTTGAGGCGAAAATGTGTTCAAACGACTATGGTGGACTCACTGATAAAGAATTCATGGTCGAATTTAATTATATCCGTTTGTATAATCGTCTGTCTTGAGGTAACTTTCCCATGAAAGAAGCTATTATCTTGAATTTTCGAGGTTTTGTTTGAATCGACTTCTTCAACACTCCAGAACCATTAGCTCACTCTTCTGGAAACAGGTTTTTCGATAACACTGGCTCTGGGCTAAAATAAGAGCTTATTGCTCCAATGAATCAACAATTGCTACTTTCAGACAGCTTTTCTTGAATCTCGCAAATACTACCTGCAAGGATTCATATTCGGATTTCTCACTGAATTAAAAACTCCTCATCTTCTTAAACCCATGTCGGCAAGAATGAGGAAAACAACCACTAGAAAAAGACCCAGAACCATTCCGTCCGTTGTAACGTAAAAAGGATATCTGCATGCAAATAATGTCCTGTTAAGTATGGCTGAGTTGAGGATCGTAACTCTTGCCGAAAAGCAAAGCTGGCGCTAAAACAAAATAGAAGCAGATCGAAGAGTCTGGCCGGTTTTGGTTTACGAGCTTCGGAACGCCTCTTCCTGAAGACGTGAAAAAGGTTTCGAGCGTTTCATGATTCAACTTTCTTTAGGCTAGAATTCGACGCTGTTTCTAGCTTGAACGATGCTTCCAGTATTTGACTGTTGGAAGATTAATGAAAATGCCGATTTCCCTATCAATATTTCATTTGAATGTCACGAATCCTGAGGATCTGAGCGCCGTGACTTAGTCGACTCAGCTATTGGGGACTATCAAAGCGAAGTTAAATTACGTATTGACGATATCAAGTAGGTGGTCGGCAAAAATTCCAATCTAGAAAATGAGTAATGTTTTGAGATCTTGTATATCTCCCGTGCTTTGTTATTTATTACGCATATGGGTATTCTTGAGGGAAATTTAGAAGTTTGTATCGTGTTCTGAGCAGATTGGTTTACGATCAGTTTTAGGTTACGGGGTGTCTTGTTTGAGTCCAATTTTCTGGTGCAGTTTTAACTGATGAGAAAGGTTAATCCCATAATTATCAGCAAGAGCGTTATGAAATTGATCATCATTATTCAAGGTACTGAGCTGTGCCTCCATCTTTCTGTAAGACACGAATTAAATAAGGTGAACTATATGAGCGAAGGGGTTCATATTTTAATGCTGATGTTATATATATATATATATATATATATATATATATATATATATATATATATATATATGTAATTTTAGGGCAGTGCATTGATTTTAGAACAATGAATAACTAAGCTGAGTACCAGTAGTGAAAAAAAAAAATTATTCAATTGTAACTGTTGTGATTTCAATTGCTCTTCAAGGAATAGTGAAAACTGTTCTATACGTTTTCAAACATGCCTCAACACTACTGGTATATATACCACTAATGGCTTTGGTATATTGGAAAAATTTGACAGAAGAAAAGCATGTACAAATGAATTAACTAGATGGAGAAACCTTGCTACAAAGAATTGTATTAAGAGTTTCTCAAGCAAAAACAATTATGACAGTTTGTGCCGTCGCGTACATCGATGACACTCGTGATAGTGGAATATTTTGAATTTTTTCTATTTTTTTCTATTTTATTGTTTTGTTCTCACTTGGGTTCACACTATTTTTTTCTCATTTTCATACATGTGTATTCTTGATTTTATGTAGAATGTTAGTTTATTTTTGAGTTTTATAAGCTTTGCCTCAACTCTGTATCATTCCTAAATAAATAAATAAAAACTTAGAACAATTTTTTTAGTGAATATATTAAGTGTAATCATTGAGTTTAAATATACATACATAGAGGCATAACCCAGTTCAACGATTTGGAGCTGAATTTAGTATTGTTTCTCCACCGGTTCATAGATGGACAAGTGTGTTCCAGATTTGTCATGTCGCATCAGAACTTATTCCTATTCAGATCATAGTTTATGGCAGATGTAAATCTTCTGATGTGGCTATTTTGCAGTATATTTCTATGGAAATATAGAACATTCAAAACAATCATTAATTTTCATAATTTCTATCGAATTCCTCGTGAACTGTCAATCCAATTAGAAGAAAAAAGTCAATTTGTACACCAACATTTTATAAACTCGACACTGCACTTTCAACAATATATTAATTCACTGAAATTCTTCACAAAATCATCACGAGATCAAAGACAAACACTCAAAATAATCTGTTTTACATATCAAAACAACGTAGCTTTATAAAAGATTACTAATTTTTCTCCATGTTTGTTTACAGTTAGCAGCGCTCTCACCGGTGGTTGAAATACGCCAATAGCACCTGCTCTTTATATTTTCTCTTTAGAGACCTGATAATGACTTGATTAATATCTGTCACCTATGCTGAGGATACTCTGCAGAATATTTTAGCAATTGATTGTAGCCAACATGCTTTATACTTTCTACATACATACTGTATATAATTTAATACTGTATATAATTTAATCAATGTATATGTCGCAGTCGGATTCTAAAATCCGTCAGTTTGCAAAATGACTAGTCATTTTGTAAACTGACGAACGTTTTCTAAAACGCTCTTGAAATGAAGATCGTTTTACAATCGGCCTGAAATTTTCAGTCGGTTTGTAAACCGCGTATAACGTATCAGACGGATTGTCATATCCTACAACCTTTTAAACGTTCCACCTGAAACAACTTCAGTTTTATGTTTTTTTGAACGAAGTGCAACTGGTGACGTTCGCGCTATTTTATAAATTACGACAGATCAAAATCTTTCAATATGGAAAAAACCATGGAGACGAATAATTTTTGTGGAATCGCTTTTTGGGGAAATAATTTACTCATAAGTAGGTATGTGGTTTTTAGATTCTATAATTTTCTCATTTAAAAATTAGTACCTGGACAGTGATTCAGTTTTGTTCGCAGCAAGAGAAAATTCAGTCGAAAAGAACTTAATTCTTTTAATGGACAGAGAAGAGCAGCCCAACAAATGCTACAGGCATCAAAAAATAAAATAAAATAATTATGTGTTGAAGATCACATTTCCGTAAATGTTCTCAAAGTTGATCGCGCTCCTCTTGATCCGAAAAATATATTAGCTAGAATTATAGATAGGAAAAATGGCGTTTATCAAATAGGTACTGAAAATGGAGTTTTGAACCGGTGGTTTTCGAGGGAGGAACTGATACCGAACAGGTCATTCAATTCTGTTTAGAATTCAATGTTCCACTTCCAATTGAAAAAGCAATAACATTAAAGGAAGCAGTAGCGAATTTCTCAAAGTTCAGCGGTCAAGGCTTCAGAAAATGTGCTTGCCGTCCGAACAAAAATCAGTGTAATACAAGGAGATGCTTTTGTTTCAAAGAATATCAAAAAATACAACAGCAGGTGCCATTTGAGTGGCCCCTGCTGCAATAAGTATAATTATGGTTTTATTTTTTCGTGGTCTTTCGATAATAGAATATTAAAATAATAAGTGTAAATATTATTTTTCCTTTATTATTTCTTTATTCATAATAATGAAGTACAGCTGATTATACAAATAAGTATAACAGTTATTCAATTTTCATCAAGATACGAAACGTTTTCAGAATACGATTCAATTTAAATGATTTGAGAATCCGTCGAATGTGGTGTTCGCAGTTTACAAAATGACTAAAAATTTCAGACCGATTGTAAAACGATCTTCATTTCAAGAACGTTTTAGAAAACGTTCGTCAGTTTACAAACTGCCTAGTCATTTCGCAAACTGGCGGATTTTGGTATCCGACTGCGACATATATAATTTAATCAAACTGTAAAGCCGAGGGTTTTTGCCTTGGTGGATCGACTGACTGAAGGATTTCGAGAAGGAATCACTATAGTTCTTTTGCAGGTTCATTTCAAGGTTTTGGAACCATCTCATGGTATTTTCTTCAAGATTGTTGCCAGTCAGCACCGGATTTCGAGAATCCTTAAATATTCCTCCACAATTATCATTCTCTGACGATTGTATCGATCTGATAACTCTATCAGCACCCCCGAAGCTCTCTCCGGGACCATCCTCAGAATGGCCGGAGGCGTGAGAATGATCTCATCCTCTGCGGCGTGTCGGCAGATGATTACAATTCGATACTAATATAATTATCGTTATTGCCTTTCCTAATCCCAGCAGCTAATGTTGGGGGCGCTACGACCGTCTGTAACCCGACACCGTGGGGATGAAAAAGCGATGCTCGTTGCTCTTTTGTCCGGCGCGTGGCTGAAAAGTGCTCCTGCTACCCCCCACGTTTTGAGTTAACCAACTGGAAACGCAAATATTGCGCTGCGGTCTTGGGGACCAGCGTTAATCAGCTTAAGTAGTTTCATACATAGGTTGCTACTTCAACTGATAGTTCAAGCAGTTTTAGAGTGAAGAGATTGTTTGAAACGCTAGAATTCGACACATTCACCTAACTGGTTCGGTAGAGATTTATATAGAGAACCAGAGAGTAAGTAATTATTCTCTGATTCGGTGAACAGACAAAACTAGGGAATCATCCAGATCATTCTTGAAATTCATGATTTTTATCGAAGAAAATTGGGAATATGTTGCTCAAAAACGACGGGTTCCATTAGAAAAACTCAGGAATACTTTTATTTTCCTAATTTTTTCTCTGCTCAATGAAAAACGGTGCCCCAAAAAATATTTATATTACATATATTTTAACTTTTGATTCTTGAGGCTAAAAGACAACTTTTTTTCATCTTCCATTTCTTCGAATTTGGCTCCGTTGAAAAGATATAGCCATTTGAAAAAAAATTGGGACACATACGTGCCTGAAACGATTCTCTGCAAAAAAGTTCATATTTCTTGATCGAAGTGAATACATTTAGGAAATGTTACAAACACGATATTTCCTAACAAAAACACTTTTTTGTCCGATTATATCTGCAATTCAAAAGTTATATTTCTCCCATCAAAATAATATCCTTCCTCGATATTCCTAAAGATCAGTTTGTAAACACTAATAACTTGATATTTAACAAGTTTCGTCCTTGCTGACCGATACTAGAATGGGGATCTTGGCTTCAGGACTGCTTTAGGGTGAATAACACACTCTCTTCAAATTGTCGACGTTTCGATCCTTTCGATCTTCTTCAGGACTGTGAAAATTTATTTCAATTTTAGACGAGTAGCATACAAAGGAACAATACAACAACACATGATTTCTTTCTCTGAACACCTTTTAGACAAAATTAATTCAACTCTTAACATGATAAAACGATAGGAACATTTAAAAATTAAAAAGACTCACATTCAGGTGGAATTTGAATTTGTCAAAAAAAAATTGTCATCAAATCCAAATTCCACCTGAATGTGAGTCTTTTTGAATTTTAAATGTTCCTATCGTTTTATCATGTTTACAGTTAAATTAATTTTGTCTAAAAGGTGTTCAGAGAAAGAAATCATGTGTTGATGTTTTGTTCCTTTGTATGCTACTCGTCTAAAATTCAAATAAATTTTCACAGTCCTGAAGAAGATCCCAGAAAGGATCGAAACGTCGACAATTTGATTAGAGTGTTTATTCACCCTAAAGCAGTCCTGAAGCCAAGATCCCCATTCTAGTACTAATAACTTGTTCATATTTTCCTCGATATACCTAAATTATCTTGTAAAGATAGGTTTTTCATTCAATTTGTCATCAATCAAGCTATATCAACCCAATTCATGTTATAATCTTCTATGATTACACACACAGCCTTTGAGAAGACGTCACGCAAAATCTATGATTCGACTAATCTCAAACGTCAGTGTCTGTGATACTTCACGACGCATCCATATAACGACAACTGGCGCGATCTGTAAACAAATATGGAGGGAATCTTTCCTAGTGTTATGTTGTTACAAAGGAAAAAGTGGATATTTTAGGTGTTTTTCTTCGATCTCGTGATGATAATGTGACGACTTTCAATGAATTAATGTAATATTAAGAATGCAGTGTCGAGTTTATAAAATTCCAAGAGGATATTGTTCAGATAGAAACACCGCCACAGATTATTTAGTGCTAAGTATCATTTCAACTTTCATTAATTTCAATTTAATACGTGGTTTGTATCGACATAAATCATTTATATATGTATCTGAATTTTGTATTTCATCGACATTTATTTTTAATATGAACCGGTAACAATAATTTCAGAAACTATGCGTATTAAATGTATAATTTCATGCTCCTTGATGTTCAATTCTATCTCCCACATTTGTGTGTGATTGTATTATCACATATCTCTACATCAAACGTTTTTTCATCATTCAGATTTTAGTCTCGAACAAAGTCATCAACATTCTGACAACATTGTTAACTTGTGGTATGAGTAATTTTTTGCGATTCGGTGATATTTAAAATCCAGGGAAGCATCCAGATTCTTGAGAATTATGATTTTGCGTCAAATTGTATCGGACAAAATTAGGAATAACTCGAAAACGACGCGTATCATTGAAAAAACATAAAAACAATTTTATTCTCTAAATTGATTGATTCTTTCGAAAATATGAACAGTTTAACTTTTTCAGGAGGCTCTATAGTATTTTTGCGTGGATTTATGAGTCGGCTACACTGTCACTTTTTTACGAGGAGATATACTGAATAAGTTTTGATTGAGGAATATGCACCATGAAAAGAGTAAACAATTAAACAATTAACCAAAATTCCCATAATAGTTCCGAAGATATGAAAAGAAAAGAAAGTGATTTTTAATGTTTTTTCGAATTTTCCAAAATGTTATATGAAAAAAGTGTTTCGTTTGATGGGAGAAATCTACAGTTAAAATAAATGTTCAAGTCGAAAACTCACACTGTAACTATTGAATTGTTTTCAGACCATGAAATTAAAGCTCATTTTCATCTAAACATTCTACACAATCATTTTTCCCATCAACTTCCCCATGACGTTCATTGAATTTTCCAGAGACTTTTTCTGACTGTGAGAAGACGGGCATAGATCCACGTAGCGGTCGTCAAAATAATAAATTAGGGGTCTTTCGACCCCCCAACGTCATACAATAACTCGAGAATCCCGCATTCTTTTCTTGTTACCGAATCAATTAACGTCGCAACGCATTTCTTATAATTAGACTTTTTTTCGCAATTAAGAGAAACCCCATTTTTAAAATTGCTACTACGGGGCCTGACGTCTTTCGAAGGGTAATTTTGATTGTGTCCCGAAAACAGCTTTTTTATCCGGGACGTGCGCCGCGCGATCTCCAGAGGCGTACCAAGGGATAGGGCGATGAATGGAAAAATTTGACTATTCGTTATTCTGTCTTGAATTCATAGTAACTTGAGAACTGTTTCGAAACCAAAAATGCACTTTTATCACTCAATTTTCTTCATATACATGACGCAAAGTGATTGTAACGACAACACTGGAGTCCGATCCACTATATCCCGTGACTTATCGATGTTTTCACATTTTTTCAGTAAATATGATGGGAATAATAGCAAAATAAGAAAGATGAAATGCGCATTTCACTGGACGCGTTTATACAAGAATAAGATAATATGAGGAATAACAATAAGAGCAGAAAATTACCAACTTCTAACTTCTTAGGTTATTTTATCTTATTTCGTTTGGAAAATGATGATAAGCATGTCCGAAATCAACTCGTTTCTGTATCCTGATCCCAAATGTCAAAAAAGCTGCTAGTTAATTGGTCAATCCCTCTTCTCATATTATTTCAAATCGCCAACCAGTGCATTTTGTTCTGATTCTTTTCTAACCGATCTTATTCTTATATTATTTGAATTTTTGTATGGTTGTGTTACACAACTTGTATAAGTATTTCAAATAATATGGCGTCTTGATTCATTCCACAACTATGTAGGATACTTCTTTGGAAATTTTCATAAAAAGGAGGATGTTCAGCAGGAATCAGCAAAACTTGTTTTATAATGGTAAAATAAATTATAAATTACGGCCGTGTTATCTGTCGCTGATACAATATGTAGAACATCAAATTGGAGCAGTGCTGCGTTGCCATAATTCAGATAGAGGGTCGAATGAGAACGCGTAGATAAATGGGTATAGGTATACTCCATTCACTTTTATTTAATCACATAGGAGATCATGGTTTCGTTTTCAGGAGTTGGTGCCCCTGATGAAAAGCACAGAACATATGATGAAAAGCCAGTGCGCGCACAGAAAATATCGTTATTGATAAAACGACGTTGCCAGTTTCTTTGTTTACATCAAAGTAAAAGTATCGAAGATATTCCACATTTTGTTAGGTTTACAAATTGTTCGCATATTTTTGGTATTTAATCGATATTTGCAGGTGGGTTTTTCGTCGAATATCGAAGATTAACGTATGTTTATTGTTTTTAGCACCAGTTTGGAGCGTGAGGACGATTTTCAAGACCAGGACGAATGTTTACATTTCGAGGTTGAAGGGATACACGGGAATTTCGTTCAAAAGGCTGTTATTTGGACAGATATCGCAGAAGATGGATCGGATGGAGCCTCGAGAGGTCGATTATGATGATATTTTTCAGGTTTTCCAAGAAATTTGGCGATATCTGAGCATATTTGCAAAAGTTAGGTACCTCACTAATGAGGTGGAACTTAGACCTAATTCTCCTATAAGAAACGCCTTTCAAAGGTCGAGATGGTGAAAAATGTCTTCTTTAGATGTTGTTTGAACAAACGCAGCCGAGTTTCATATCCCAACATTGATTTTAAGAAAGTTATCAACAAAATAAAATAATTGACATGATTCTTGTAATTACCCATCAGTTCATCTTATATCTTTGGGTTGATTTTTTTTTAATGAATTCTTGATTAGAATCAACAATTGATGTCGTCAAGTCTTGAACTTTCAGTTCAAGATGATAATAAACAATAAATCTTCACAAGCATGCATATGAAAATTATGTGAAAGCAATGCAATTTTCTTCTATGGCGAAAAATAATATATTTCAACAGTGATCTCTTATACTTTTCATGCAAATAACTAGAAAAGGAATCCTTTCTATCAATTCATATAAACGTTAATTATTTGCGTCCATCACATCTTTTCCAATTCGTTCATTTTCCGAATAAATTCACATTCTGAGAAATAAGCCATGAATGTAGAAAGGGCAACATAGTGTTGACTTGAAACATAAAAATATTTTGAGAAACGTCATAACTTCGATACAGAGTGGAATGTGTCAAATTTCCAAGGTCAGAGTTGTGATTTTATAATAATTGTGAATGGAGTATAGGTACCAAAAGTACATATATTTGAGTACAATGAGCTAAAACTTCAAATTATTGACACAATTTGAAATAAATTCACACTCTTTCAATCTACGTTGCAGTAGGTAGGTACTTTCAAACGGAACCTTTTCCTTGCACCGCCATTGTCCCCTGATAAGTTTTTTTAATTGCGAGTGCCCCGAATGCGAAGTGTCACTTTTTCCCCGGCCAATTACAGACGTGGAGGATTCGAGCACTTTCATTTGTTTCAGACTCCCGGCGGATTTTTATATCGTTAATTACTTTCGCGGCACGTAGTGTTCTCAGCCCTAGAGCGAACGAAGAGGTTTTTCGGTTCCTTCCTATCATTTAGGCAGCGGCGCCCCCACACAGCCCCCCCTTTGAGTCACGTAGCAGGGCATCCTCGCAAATCTGGCTCAGGGCGAGGAAAGAAGGCGGAGGAAATTTTCCCGAGGTTTAGGATTTCTCGTCGTATGCGGCAACTATGAAAACTGCAACAGTGGCGCAATGCCCCATATCTCTATTAAGGATACAGATGGGAATTAATTTTTCTATAACGGGAGCTTATTGCTCCATAGATATCCAAGAAGATATGGACTATTGCCTCGCTTGCGACACAGTTGCCAATAATCCAAGTTAATCCGAAAGTCAAATGTCGAATCGCCACCGTATGCCGATGAACTACTCTAGACAGGATAATAAACATTCTGTGTTATTGAAATTCAATACAGGAAGTGATTTAGAAATAATGTGAAGTATATCGGGTATATCTTTGGAATAAATTTTAACAAATTTCAAAGAACAATTTGAAATGAACAATTCATTAAATATGTAGGAATCAATTCAATTCAGTATGTATTTGTATCAATATCGAAGAAATGAGGAAATGATTATAATATGAATTCATTTATAAATTATATCAGCATCAATATCCCTCAACATTAAAGAAAATAAAAGTGACAAACGATTGCGATTATTGCGAAGCCGAATTTGAAAAAAAGATAAAGGAAAAAAGTGTTTTATTTACAGGCAGTGAAAACTGGCTTGCCTCATATTGTGAATTTGCAGTAACTACAAATTCTACCAATTCTTCCCTAAGTTTAAATTCACTAGTTTTGGTCGAAAAGGTTCATTTTTCCGAATAATGTATCCGTATTTCTTTTCTTCCATAAGATTGAAATGTATGAAAAATTAGGTGATATACCCGCCTAGAAAGATATGAACATCCTGCATGACCAACAATATTAGTATCGGGTGTTTTTTTAGGGTCATAGAACTCTGAATTGAAAAAAAAACACATTTAAATCGAGATTGAAGCAAATTTTTTATGACATTTATGTTTTAGCTTGAGATATTGGTTATAAATTATGAGGCATTTATCAATGTCCGAGGAATATTCGGCAGAAAATTTTTTGAAGGAAAAAATGTATAACACAACAAAACATTTATTTATTTATTGAAAGTACAATTAGTGAAAGTGCAATTCATTAAATTCAACTCAACATTAGATTCGTTGCTGTTCTCTTGTATAGAAGATCTATTTCCACACATAATATTTATTATCTTGTTGTGATGTTCTTGATCGAGGTTTAGGTATGGTTTGATAGAATTTTGATTGCTATGACCAGTAATCTTCTGCAATTGTTGTTCCTCTACACCACTTTTTGCTAATTGACTGACAGCTGTTGATCTATTTGAATGATTCGTTATCTTTTTGTCTTCGACATTCAAGCCAATTGCTTCGGCAACATATTAAGTCTATTTATTTATGGTATTCCTTCCAACAGGTACCTACATTATCGTACCATTTGTCAGTTTCATTTTTCCAATATCGATTTGGTTTCAAGAATAGTCGTGGTGAGGTAATATTTTCGCCTCGTTTTGATATTAGTTTATGAAAAAGACGTACAGGGCAGCTTTGTCTCTCACCATTGGAAACTAACCATTTACTACTTGTACAGCTTTTAGAACCACCTTGGCACGTTTTACTGAATACCGGATTGTATTCAATGCGATTTGTTGGAGAACCATCAAATTCACCAAACAAGCAACTGCCTCTCCTCCTCGCCAGGCTAGTTCTACTGCAGCAATATGATAAAATTTACGCACAAGACCTTCAGGAGTATTTTCATCCCATAGCAATATTATTCTGTTAACTTCAGACAAATTTAACGAAACTGAACTGGATTTACGTTAACTTGGGTCTGCTCGCAATTTTTTTCTAATTGCATCGGGGGCATCTCGGGCTGGTTTAAATATTATATTATTAAACGGGTCAATCATAATGTTGTAGTCCTTATAATACTTTTCTTGTAAGAGTTTGCTCGAAACATTCCACATTGTCTTTACCGTTGCTTCTTTGAATTCTGTTCCGTCTTTTTTTCTCATATTGACAGCCCAATCTTTGAGTATAAACGCCAATTCTTCCAAGCTTCTGCGTTCATTCAATTCGTATGATCGTTCGTAGCAAAATTCCATAAATGTTCCCCAAATATATTTGTGGCTGTTGGAAGTATTTCTGGGAATGTTTTCTTTGATAAGCTCATTTATATTTTTAACATTACCAAAACGTGATATTTTGAAATTTGTTTGGAATGATGTTGCCATGGAACTATTATATAATTTTCTCTATTTCAATATCGTAATGTGTTCATTACAGTACTAAAAACAGTGCTGTAATGAATTCATTACAGCATCGTTTTCAGTAACATTTTTCGTTTTGTGGTTTTCAGCAATGACTTCCGATCCTTTTAAATTTCAGCAAACGTCAATTTGGAAATGTCAATTTTCGTACTTCCTTACATTCACACCAACTGCCAAGATACAATATGAAAGTCACTAGGACCTATAATTTGAATTTTTTCATTGAATTCCACAAAATTTGAGTGAAATAGAGAAAATATCGTCTAATACTCGTTGCAGAATGCAATTCCAATACTCATGTATTGGAATAGGAGCCCATTCTGCAACTAGTTTTAGAATATACTATTATAAGACTCTATCTATAGTGTTATCATTTTGATTGAAAATTGCATTGGATGTAGTTTTCGATTTAATGTTGACATGATTGGCTGAAATGGTTCCATATGATACAAAATCGTAAAATTGGATTTGTTGTTGGAACTGTCAAAAAATTTTCTTTCGAATAAAAAAAAATTGACGGCTGATGGCCCAGCAGTCGATGCCGAACGATAAAAAAAAATTGGCTCTAATCTTAATTCGAATGTAGTTTATTTTAATTTGAAGTTCACTCTAAAAAAAACACCCAATACTTTGTCGAGCTGAAAACCTGTGTTATGAATAAGTTGAATTAGAACTAGAAACTGGAAAAATGTTATTTCGCCAAAGAATTTAACTTCTCCGCAAACTTCAGCTCCATCAGAAATCCTCCGGATGATCCCCATTAATCGGAAACGCGAATTTTAATCAAATTCCCTGGCCTTAACTGAAGCGGAAGGCATCAGACCGCAAGGTTGTTAACAGTGTAAAGTTATAACCCGACGCCTTGTCTAATTAGTAAATAATTCACTGGTAAGCCGCGTCGGCAATTAATAACGGCTTGGCTTTAAGACGGCGAGGCTGAGAAGGGTTGCGCCTCTATATTTCACCGAAGCGAGGGCCGTAATTCACCCTGCCAGCGATATTGATATTAAAGAACCCTTAATAGACGTCCTTATAAATTAAGTCGATGAGAATTGACCCCGAGGAAGGATGCGATGATCTCCGGAACTTGGCAGGATGGAAGGATTTGATTACTGGTTTATAATCTTCGAAGCTTCTGCCCTCGGCTTAGAGAAAAGATACTTATTTTTTTTCTCTATGGCCTTCAGTTGATAGTTAGTTTTACCAAGAATACATAACAATGTACAGGGTGAGTCTTTGACTTGTACATATATTTCAACTGAAGATTCTTGAGGTCCAAAGAAACCTTTTTTTCATTCTCCATTTTTCCGAATTCGGATCTGTTAAAAAGATATAGCCATTTGAAAAAAAATTGTGCTAACTACGTCCCTGAAATGATACTGTGGAATTGATTCAAAGTTCATATTTCTCGATAGAAATTGAGTTTATACATTTAGGCCCAATTTAGGGAAAATTCAAGTACTAACCTTATTGGAATAAAAATGTTGCAAACACGATAATTTCAACAAAAACAGTTAGTTTCATCGGATTATATCTGCAACTAAAAAGCCACATTTATTTCACCAAAATAAGTTCCTTCTTCGATTTTTCTGCAGATTAGTTTGTAAACACTAATAACTTGTTCATATTTTCCTCGAAATTCCCAAACAATATCATGAAGAAAGACTTTCCTTTCCGATTTTTTATCAAACAACCTAACCTAATCTAATTTGTATCGATTCTGTGAATTTTTGCACAGAAATTTCAAGATTGATATTTTCATTGAGGATTTGTTACGAAACATAGTATAAATCACGATACATATTACATTTGTGTACCGTGGTATAAATATCTATGAATTCTGCCGTTTCCATCATAAATCGACTTTGCCGCCAAATTTTACCACGCATGCGTAGAGCGAAAACCGAATTATTGGTTATCTGGTAAACAATAACAAACCAGGGTCTCTGAACAGACTGAAAACATTATGTGAAGTTCTGAATAAATTCAGTCAATTATTGTTCTAATGAATCTCATGTGAATATTATGTGAAGTGAATTAAAATAATTTCAACCGTGTAGAGTTTATAAAATTCCAAGAGGATGTTGTTTAGATAGAAACATCGCCACAGATTATCAGGTATCGTATTATTTTCATTAATTTCAATTTAATAAGTAGTTTGTATCGAGATTCATCATTCATATCCGAATTTTGTATTTCATCGACATTTAACTTCAATATGGACCGGTAACTATGAATTTTCAATAGAAACTGTGCGTACTAAATCCTCCTTAGTGTTCAATTTTATATCCCACATTTGTGGGAGTTTATTATTAAAATGTCTAGACAAAGTTGATAAATATTGTGACAACATTGTAAACTCCTTTAAAGAACAGAGAAGGAAAAATATTCGATGATATTTAATTCAGAGACGCATTCAGATTATTCTTGAAATTAATGATTTTTTCGTCAAATTTCTCCGGATAAAATTGGAAATAACTCGAAAACGACGCGTTTTATTGAAAAAAAATAGGAATACTTTTAGTTTTTTAAATGATTGATTCTTTCGAAAATATGAACCATTTATCTTTTTAAAGTGGTTTTATGGTGTTTTAGCGTGTATTGATGAGTCGACTACCCTGTAACTTTTATACTAGTAGAGATATTAAATAGGTTTCGATTGAGGAATAAGCACCATGAATAGAGTAAAAACTCAACCAAAATTCAGTTCATTCGAAATAACGGTTCCGAAGATATGAACAGAAAAGGGTTTTTTTCATGGATTTTCGACACCCTGTATCTTCACCAAACCGAATTTTGAAAAATGGTATAGGAAAAAAGTGTTTCGTTTGATAAGAGGAATCTACAGTTAGAAGTCAAAGACTCACCCCGTATAAATAATTGCGAATAATTTTATTGGGTGATTCCTTTTCAAAAATTATGGTCTCTTTTATATAAGCTATTTTATTTCTTTTTTTGAACCCCCCTAAAGATGGCGCTCGAAAGAAGATTTTAATGTTTTTCTTTGAGAACCAAAAACTGACAGGAATAAAAGTAAGCAGACAATTTGTGAGCGAGAAGAAACAACAACAACAAAAATTTTGATTGCGAGGGGGAGAAAATAGTGCCACCCCTAAACCTTGTTCCGCAAGAAACATTTTTATATTAATATTTTATAATAAAATTAGTGTTTGATAGCTTGAACCATTCCCAACGAATAGGTTCTCTTGCAATGTTTTGATACAGTTCACCGTTTTTGATGATCACCATTGATGAATATTTCTTTCTTGTTATTTGGCCTTTCGGGGTGTACCTTCTACCTATTTAGTATGAATTTAACATGTGAAAATTTTGAGATAGTTTGTTTTGTTACATTTATTCAATATTCGTACCAGTTCTCAATAAACATTTCAATTTGACATACGTCTCATGAATTAATTTAATGTCGCATCTACTATACAGGCGTTGATAAAAAAAAATTTCCCCAAAAACCGTGAACTTCAGCCAGAAAATTCAAGAAACCTTATTTTTGAAGAATGGATCAAGCTTTCCAAAATTAGTTTCTATATTGTGGAATATGCATATGGAAAAAAGTTTCTTGTGAAACAAGTTTTACTTAGTTAGGGGTTGCATTTTCAACCCCTAGAAAACATAAAAGAAAACCAGCAGAAACTTTTTGAGTGCACCCTTTACGCTCACATAGAATGTCTGCTCAGTTGAATTCTTGTTTGTTTGTATTTTGGATTTTGAGAAAAAAATAAAAACTGATTTTAGGGCGCAATCTCACGGGGCTCACTGTGAAAGACCCACCATATCTTTTGACAAGAAATCATCCCCTGATTTTTTTTGCAACTAGGTATTCATATACAAGGTGTTTCTGAATTGATGCGAAAGATTTCAAATGAGAGTGATTTCTTGTTTCAAATCAAGAGTAGTTTGCTATATAAATGTTGGGTCAAAAGCCAAACGTTAGAGAGATATCGCGGTTCAAAGATGGCGGAAAAATGA
The DNA here is from genome assembly GCA_951802165.1 of Adalia decempunctata. NCBI lineage: Eukaryota > Metazoa > Arthropoda > Insecta > Coleoptera > Coccinellidae > Adalia > Adalia decempunctata. The sequence continues at coordinate 20,023,279 of OX637696.1, read as the reverse complement.
TGTTTTTATTTTGTATCTCAAAAACAATTATCGATAGAAAGATGATATTTCATGGAAGTATTTCTATCATAAAAACACACTTTCTTGATATTTTTCCATTTTCTTAGGATGAGTGGGGAAGGGTTGAATTAGACTACCCCTATCATTTTTGTTAACTAGTTTTGAAGAAAAACTTAAGCAACGACTTGAATAGAATTAAATTCGTATAGCCTGATGTGATTAGAAACTTTTTCATATTACTTATTTTTCTCGTAAAATGTACCGTTTTGAAATAAAAAATGAAAATAAAACAGTTCTAAAATAAATTGCCCTGATTTCCCGACACGTAATGATTTACATTTTATTTTTTTATTTCAGAACGGTACTTTTTACGAGAAATATACAAGGACTAAAAAGGTTTCTAACCAAATCAGGCTATCCGAATTTGATTCTAACCAAAGTCATTGCGTATGTTTTTCTTCAAAATTAATTTTTCCGCCATCTTTTGACCCAACATTTATATAACAAACTATCCGTTATTTTAAACAAGGAGTCACCCTTTGAAGTCTTTCGTGTCAATTAAGACAATTCAGAAACACCCTGTATACCCTGTACCTATAGTTTCTCATTGAGCTGATATAAGTATTCAGGGACGATATTTAGAGAATCTAATACAAGCTGAGCCCTACTTTTACGCACATAATGGATGGACCCACAATTTCAGAGCATATTGACATTATTGACCTCGAAAGAATTGTTTTTCGTTAATTCTGAAAATTTCAGTTTAACACTAATTATGTGAAGAATATTACCGAAACGTGTTCTATTTATTTTGAATTTGCGTAAAAAAAAACACTTTTGAATAATATCGTAAAAAAAACAAATTTTGAACATTTTTCTCAAAAAAAAATTGAGATTTGATGATTTTACATTACTTTTGCAGTGGGAATAGCAAATAAATATTAAATTGTACATATCCTCGGTAGTATATTTTCTTTATTATTCATAGGAATGTACAGCCTAGTTTACAACTATTTCTTACATGACTATGTTTTACTTGTCTCAATATGCTCTAGATGTTCTAACTACTATTTTATACATATATATACATAAATATACACACATATATATACCCTATCATTATCATTATCACAGATACCTATACCTAAATGTATAGTAGTATAGTGGTGAGTATCCCCGCCTGTCACGCGGGAGACCGGGGTTCGATTCCCCGCCGGGGAGGATATTTTTTTGTTTTTTTTTTCTTCAATTTATCAACCAGTCTAGCCGTAATTCATATATCAACACATAGGACCCGACCAAAAACTTTTTTACGAAGTTTTAAGAACGCACATGCTCAATCAGACAATCCCCCATCAATCATCATACCTATTCAACGCTCATCGTACACAGTATCTCCCGAAATTCCAATTTGATTAGCAAAAACACTCGTCCATCTTGCACACCGGCATGTCCATATAAAAACAACCCCTAAATGCCATCCGTTCAAAAGCGCAACGCCGCCTTCTCTAGTGTTGCCTCAAACACCCTCAGCGCATCTGGTGCACTCATTTCGGCCTCCCCGACCTGTTTATCCAACACAGGTTGGTCAAGTGCAAGAACAACACTTCTTCGACACTTGAACCATCCCGGTGCGCCAAGTAAGATTTTTATTGGGGGTGGCGGTATTTTCTCACGTTACGTCCTCCGTAAATATCTGGGAGGGGTCCCTAATTACCGGTGCCCCCGGGGGACCTGCTGGGTATTCTATACAATGCCGTCATAAATGCGAAACCGGAGCCGCTTGGCCCCCCGAGACGAGCCGGCTAATTTCAGGGGGATGGGGTGGCTCGGGTGGCTGATTGAATTGCGTGGAAAATATTCAGATCGGGCGCGAGAAGTGGCAGAGGTCAGGATCGCAGGGTGCAGTGGGGCGAAATGAGTCAATGCTAAAAAAACTCACAGCAAATTAAAAAACAAGCTATATAAAAAATCATTTTTGAAGACAAGCTTTTATAATAACAACACGCATCCGTCATTTTGAAGCCGCCATCTTGAATTTTGAAGAATCGTAATTTCCAACCCAGAAAGCCCCCAGATACCAATTTTCGAAAGAAACGGATCCTAATTACAAAGCTCGCCCGCCATATTGTAGCCGCCATCTTGAATTTTCCAATTTTGACAGAAGAATCGTCATTGTCGAACCCAAAAACCCCCAGAATATAGTTTTGAATGGAATCAGTTTATAATTGCAAAACTCATCCGCCATTTTGGAGCAGCCATTTTGTTTTTTTCTGTAACAAATATTTCATGATGCATTGTCACCATCAGAGTTATGTACACCTGCCAAATTTCAAATCAAGTGTGTCATATTTATTATTACAGATAGACTGACTGACTGGCAGACGCCGGGACTGCTGCAACCAAATAGAAGCTTGTAAAAAGGTAGTGCTCCCACCTTATATCATAGAAAAAAGGGACACAACATCTCATTCACATTTATGAATTGGTCAAGCCAAAATTACTCAATTTTCAATCAGTGGAACGAATATAGCATACAGGATAGCAATATCATTGAATTTTTTGCGAATTCATAGAACTTTTCGAACATTGGAACAGATTCTGAGTGAGGGGAACAGAGTCAGCTAAATTTAGAATTGATAACCGAATGTTACTCTTCTCAATATCAGCAGAGAATCTGAAAATTGAAATTCTAAAAATCGAATAATCTATGCCACTGTTATGTCTATAAAGTTAGCAGTGCCACTTGCGAGAAAATCAATGAAACCTATAGCATTAATTGTCGAGAATTTGTCGTGTAAAAAAAAATTTGTCGCGTCCTTAGTTTTTTTTCTACGGGGTGGCTTTGCTAACTTAACGTTAAGTTAGCAGAACCACTTTCTCAATATCTACCAAATATCATGAAAATTGTTATAAATAATTGTCGAGTAATTGTCGAAGTCCATATGAAGTAAAAAAAACACATAAAATCCATTCCTTACTGTTTATTTTACGTCTTTTTCCCGAGAGTTCGAGATATTTCTGGAATTATCGCATTTTTGGCAACAGCGCATTCGTAATTGACTTTTTTTCGATTGCATTAATTGTCGAATACCTACCTCGAATTTGTCGTGAAAAAAAATTTGTCGCAACCTTCTTTTTTTCTACTAGGTGGCTTTGCTAACTTTATATTAATTTAGCAAATAGTGATCGAATAACATCACGATGATCATAAATAATTGTCGAGTAATTATCGATGTTCAAATAAAGTAAAAAACACACAAAAATTTTAATCTTTCTAGCAATTTCTACTCCATTTTCTCGCGATTTCCCCATATTTCTGAAAATACCGCATTTTTGGCAACAGCGCATTCGTTATTGCGCATCAATCGCGTAGATTCGGGACAGTTATTCGACAATCAATGCAAAAGAAGAAAAAGTCAATAACGAATGCGCTGTTGCCAAAAATGCGATATTTTCACAAATATAGGGAAATCGCGAGAAAATGGAGTGGAAATTGCTAGAAAGATTGAATTTTTGTGTGTTTTTTACTTTAGTTGAGCATCAACAATTACTCGACAATCATTTATGATGATCGTGATGATATTCGCGACTACTTGCTAAATTAATATAAAGTTAGCAAAGCCACCCCGTAGAAAAAAAACTGAGGACGCGACAAATTTTTTTCTTTCACGACAAATTCGAGGCAGGTATTCGACAATCGATGCAATAGAAAAAGAGTCGATTACGAATGCGCTGTTGCCAAAAATGCGATAATTCCAGAAATATCTCTAACTCGCGGGAAAAAGACGTGAAATAAACAAGAAGGAATGGATTTTTTGTGTTTTTTTTACTTCATATGGACTTTGACAATTACTCGACAATTATTTATAACCATTTTCATGATATTTGGTAGATATTGAGAAAGTGGTTCTGCTAACTTAACGTTAAGTTAGCAAAGCCACCCCGTAGAAAAAAAAACTAAGGACGCGACAATTTTTTTTTTCACGACAAATTCTCGACAATTATTCGACCATTAATGCAATAGGTTTTATTGATTTTATCGCAAGTGGCACTTCTAACTTTATGGACATGCCACTGTTACTTATAATTATGAGAGCAGAACATATCTGTGTAAACTCAAATAAGGTACAATTTACCACAAACTTACGAACATTTTTTTCGAATTCGATTTTTAGAATTTCATTTTCAGATTCCCTTCTGATATTGCGAGGAGGAACATTAGGTTTTCAATTCTGAATTTAGCTGAATATGTTCACCTCAGTATCTGTTTCAATGATGTTCGGAACATCGTATGAATTCGTCAAAAAGAGTTAATTCACTTGTAATTTTATTTCCTTTCTTCAATTGCTATCCTTTTGCTATCTTCGTCCCACTCACTGAAAACTGACTAAATGTTGGCTTCACCAATTCGCGAATTTAAGAATGAGATGCTGTGTCTTCGTCTTCTCTTTCTATGGTACAGAATTCAATGAAAATTTATTCACATTAGGTATGCGAAAATCAATACAGGAAAAATCTTTTTGGCAGTTTTCCTCCTTAATTACTCATGTTTGAGAATTCCTCATCAAACATTAAAAAAAAACAAAAAAAACAGAGTGAAATTTTTGAGAAAAACGAAACCAATTTTTTTAGAGCAAGACCTGGATTTTCAGAGTTATGAACAAGTTGGTTTCTAAAGGTCCTTCAAGAAAATATTCCCTGAAAAGTTCAATTGATTCAAGAAAACGGTTCAATAGTTATGACGGATAGAAATTTTCGGCGAAAACACTTTTAAATGGTCATTCGATATTAAACAAAGTGGTAGGAATATTTATATTGTAGTAGTTCCTCGTTACTCATCCTGTATAAGCATTTTCTGAAGGATTTTGGATGAGTTTCAGTTTTCTCTATTCTATAGAATAGACAGTTTTCCATCAAGTAAAGGCAAACTCAATCAATTATCTAGTTTTTTTACTGAATTCTTTGAAAGCTTACCTGTATGTATATACGTATGCTTCTTCATATCTGACTTCTGATGAAACCTTTTTCCGCAATACTGACACGGATATGGCCTGGTATCAGAATGAATGAGAAGGTGGGTAGACAGAGTTGAGGACCTCTTGAAGGATTTTCCGCACTGTTTACACTCGAAAACCTTCTCAACATTATGCACAGCTCTGTAAAAAAAATATACATTTCAAAAAACATAAATATCCTTAACTTCATTCAAACTCTTATTTGTGTGCTTCTCCACAAGCTACAAGATCGAAGTCACTCGATAAAAAATCTTGAAAGAAATGAAAAGAAAGTACTAACCTATGTTGACTCAAACTAATCTCATGGCCAAAAGTCTTATTGCACAGTTCGCACGCAAACGGTCTCTTCCCATTATGTGACCTCCTAGCATGCACTTCCAATCCATGGGGAGTTGAGAACATCTTCTCACACTTTATACAAGAATAAACATCACCAATAGGCATCATACCAGGTCTCATCAACAGATGATGGTGATGCGGATGCATTGAAGGATTCGACATGAAGTGATGCCTCAGTCTGTACAAATTTTCTTGCGTGTGTTGCTGTGGATATTGACTATGCTGTCCAGGTCCATTAGCCATAGCTGCAGCCATTGCACTAAAGTATAAGGAGGTGGGGTTGGGTATGAAGAGTCTGTCTTCGCCATCTTTCTGCGAGTACAGATTCGAAGGTAGGAGGTTGGGATGCATTAAGTTCCTAGGTAAAAACTGGGTGCCATATTCCTGGCTAGTCTTCATCTGGGCATCCTTCAAAAGATCAGCGAATTGTGGGTAAAGATAGGACCTAGTGACTGATACAGTTTCCTGGTAACCAACCCTATCAGCCTTTTCTTTCGGATTATCAGGCCTCAAAAGGGCGCTGACCGAAAACGCCTCGCACTTTTTGGTCGTCGAGTCATTTCTTTGAATCTCTGTTACAGAAGGAGGTCTAGGGGAGGGAGAATTCGTCCTGGAGTTGACAGGTGAGTCGACTTCCAGCTCAGGGGAAGTAACAGGTGAAGGTCTAGGGGATCCTGCGTCCCATTTGTGGATTTGACTGGATTTGTTGGAGACCACTTCGTCGCCGCTGAAGCAGTTTGTGTCTCTCTGGTAACATTTGGAGTTGTTGTTGTTGGTTTGTTCCTCCTCCTCGTCATCTGATTTCGAAACGAAGCGGTTGATGCCGAACTTTATTATAGCTGAAACAAAACAAAAAAGGGTCAGAGATTGATGGATCAGATATTGATGGATCAGGGATTGTTGCATCAGATAATGATGGATCAGGGGTTGATGGATCAGATATTGATAGTTCAGGTTTTGATGGATCAGATATTGATGTATCAGATATTGATGGATCAGGGATTGATGGATCAGGGGTTGATGGCTCAGATATTGATGGATCAGAGATTGATGGATCTGAGATTGATGGAATTGAGATTGATGGAACAGATATTTATGGATTAGAAATTGATGGATCAGAGATTGATGGCTTAGAGATTGATGAATCAAAGATTGATGGCTTAGAGATTGATGGATCAGAGATTGATGGATCAGAGATTGATGGATCAGAGATCGATGGATCAGAGGTTGAAGTATAGGAGATGGATCAGAGGTTGATGGATCAGAGACTGAAGGATCGTCGGTTGATGAATCAGAGATTGAAGGATCTCAAAGATTCTTGAATACTTGCATGTGTTCAGGGATATTTGGAATTATATACAATCTCATCCACGACTCTGAGTAATCATCTTTTTTGTTGATATCTATTTTTGGGTTTTTAAAACATTCTAACTGCGAACGTCTCCGTTGAACAGGTGGATAGATGTCGCTCACTTTATTCATTTCGATTTGGTTCGCGACTAATATCCATATCTTGACGAAAAGATTTCCCATCCAGCGTCTACTTTGGGATATTTCACCCTGATGAGTCCTTATAGGACGAAACTGCAGTCTGTGCGATTCTCAGTTGACGTTTATTCAGTCTGATGGGATGAACGGTATGGGAGACCTAGTTCGTATTCAAATTTCATTTGTCAATGTTTTGTAGTGGCAAATGATTTGTGTCTCAATTCTTTCTATTGAAGAGATAGCTGCCTTCTCAGCTGGATGATTTCATATCAAATTTTTTGTTAATTGAAATAATCAGTTCCATTTATTGCTAACAATTACACGCTTGTGAAAATTTGCCCCATATGCCTCTAACCCTTCCACACTCTCATGAATAATTAGAGAAGTGAACTATGACCAAACACAAAATCAGAGATTGATGGATCAGAGATTGATGCATCAGAGATTGATGGATCAGAGATTGATGGAACAAAGATTGATGAATTAGAGATTGATGGATTAGAGATTGATGGATCAGAGATTGGTGGCTCAGAGATTGATGGATTAGAGTAAGATGTCTAGAATAATGGTGTAGGCACTGATTAGATTTTGTTTCGACCAAATTGAGAATATTAGCAATGTTTCGTTCTTTCCGCTTCAGGTGGCGCTATTCACAAATTATGACTGATTTTTATCAGTTATTTCAAATATTTGAATTTATTCTGGCGAATGTGGCGTGTTAATGGTCGATAATTTTGTCAAGCAATAATGTGTGTTTATATTCTTTACATCCTGATGTATATTAGTTCTTAGGAAAAGTATAAAACTTTCATTATAAAAATATGCCATTCTGCTGTCATGTCATAATTGACTTTGGCAAATCAGTTGTTGATACATCAGTCAAATTGACAACGGAAAATACACTGAAATGATATTGCGGCGCCGCCACGAAACATTGCGAATATTTTCGATTTGGACGAACGTCATTCCATTCAAGAATTGACGAGTATCCACACCATTATATTCTAGTCATCTTAGATTAGAGATTGATGGACCAGAGATTGATGGATCATAGATTGGTGAAACATAGATTGATGGATCACAGACTGATGGATCAGAGACTGATGGATCAGATACTGATGGATCAGAGACTGAAGGATCAGAGATTGATGAATAAGATATTGATGAATAAGAGATTGATGGATCAGAGATTGATAGATCAGAGAATGATGGATCAGAGATTAATGGATCAGAGATTGAAGGATCTCAAAGATTCTTGAATACTTGCATGAGTTCAAGGATATGTGGAATTATATACAATCTCATCCACGAATTGAAATAATCAGTTCCATCTATTGCTGACAATTACGCGCTTGTCAAAATTCGTCCCATATGCCTCTAACCCTTCCCCACTCTCATGATTAATTAGAAAAGCGAGCTATGACCAAATACACAATCGCGCCGAAATTAAGACATAAATAGCTAAGGGCCAGTCTACAAATTCTCCACGCGAGTAAACGATAAAGAGAGGTTACATAATGTATTCTTTTGAGGGGTGTCACGAATCATTAGCTTATGACCGAATAGTTTAGCAGCAGCTACCGGGGTGGCACCCCTACAAAACGCTACCCCGTTCGCTCCGTCACGATACGCTCGGAACATAAAGAACGAGGGTGTAATGTGTACAGGGGTGAGCCTGAATTATTCATTGCCTCCTTGTGCGACATCTGTTCAGAGACTATAGTGTATTAGCGATATTTTATTATGTGGATGTTCGGGAAATGCTTCATTTCCTTTTCTTTACGGAACGCGTATAGGGGGTGTACGGGGTTCGTCCGAAAAGATTGGAGAGGCTGTTTTCGTTCGAAACTAGGTAGACAGCGGCGTAGCTACGTGGGTGCAAGAGTGTGCAGTGCACTAGGGCCCCCGACCACAGGGGGCCCCCAAGCGCTGACCATCAAATCGCGTTTGAACTTGAAAAAAAAATTCAAACTTTGATTTTTCTCTGTGATCTATTATATGAATAACATTGTTTTTATTATATTCAGTTGAAAAATGTTTTTTCCGAAATATCATCAAATGTAGGGATTTATTGCCAAAATTCACTGGTGAATCGGACACCTATCTAAAAAAACTAAATCCGACTAGATGGTCAGTAGGGTTAACATAATTTCGGTAATCAAATTTCATTTTTTTCATATCATTCGTGCATTAGCTGAAATAGTTATGAAAAATTCATGCAAATAAGAGCGAAAACAAGCAGAAATTGAAAAAAAATTTGAATTTTGAATTTATTTTCCTCGGCATTCTCAATGATATCAATTATGCATCTGAAGTATTACAAAAATGCGATGTCAGTTTGGACGACGGATGAGAGCTTTAGAAGAAACGAATACAAAGAAAAAAATTTATAGGAGTGACTTCGAGTCCTTCAAGTGCAAGGCTAGAAAAAATGTCATAGCATATGGTAAAGATCCCCATTTCGAAGAAAAGAGACAAAAAAAGGTAAAAAATATTTCGATGAATTAGCTTCCGATCACCGATTTCGAAGCAGGGGAGAATTTTCCGAAATGAATATTTTCAATAGAGTCGCCTTCTTATATTTCGGTTGCAGTTTTCAACAAACTGCCGAATCATTAGAAACTATTAAGTTTCATTAAATTTAAAAGAGAATTGAAGGCGCTTCTTTGTAACAAAAGCGTATTATTCGCTCTCAGAGTTTTTCTGCGACACAAACCTATCTGTGATAAGTATAGTTTGTCCTGTACTGTTAGTTCATTTTATGTCCATTATTATTTTAATAATGTGTTATTTATGCTAAAAATTGACGAGTACACGCTATTGTATATTAAGCCTGTAGTACAATGAAGATTTGATTGATTGATTTAATTCAAGTTTCGGGTGTATGACTGCAGTCAACAAAATTTGGAATTTTCACCATCATTTCTACTAGATACAGTTGGACGAAAAAACTGTAATTCAAAGCTTCGACCAATTTCAAAGTGAATATTGCGATATGAAAGGGACCAACTTTTCAATTCAAGTTCTTAATATTTATCACCTATTTCTACCTGAATTGAATAAGGCATGGGCAATTCATGAATTCTTTATGAAAATAATAAGGAAATACGGAATGCTGGAATGTGATCTAACAGAAGTATTTACAGCAATATTACTGTTCCATACAATCTTCCTGTCACCTCTGTAGAAGCTGAAATATCTTTCAACAAATTAAGAATAATATAAAATTATTTGCTGAACACTATGAGCCAAGCTCATCTGCGACATATATGGCTTATACCTATCAATTGAAAATGAAGCTGCATCAAGTCTAGATTTGAGTGGAGTCATTGAATCTTTCGCAAAGAGTAGGTCTAGAAAGAGGTTGTAAACATTTTTTTTTTCGAAGGAATAAATGACTTCAAATCTAGCCTTGATGGACCTCTAGGTTCGAATCCTCAATAATTAATTTGAATTCATTCCTTGAATAATTTATTCTTATTGTGATTTCAACAAATAATCTTACGTATCAATAAGAAAAATAAGGCTAGAAGGTCATAGTGACAATGACAATTTTTTTGTGAATATTTGTACATATAGTAAATATCTATAAAAAATGTTTTCAAAGCCCTCGTTTTCATCTACATTAATATAATGAATTTAAAATACCTACTCAAATACATAAATAGCAACATAATTTATTCAAGTATACTCCTCAACTGTACCTTCAGTAAGTAACTTTGCTTCTTCGAAGTATTTATATTTTGACTCGAAAACAATTCATTAAGGGGCCCCTCTTCGATTTTTGCACCAGGGCCCCGGACTATCTAGCTACGCCACTGTACTCTGTAGGTAGATATTTCATCTTCCATTTGGAAGGTTCATGAACAGGGTGTTCAATGACAGGAAGGTATCCCGATATTTCTCATGAAAATAATCATCCATTCAGGGGGATCATACCACCACGATTTTGCATTCAAAAGAATAAAAATTGCCTTGTCTCGACATTTCCAAGAAATTACCAAATCAACAAACGGAAGCATTTGGCTGGGTTATTTTAAATGTGTCACCCTGTAGATTGAATTATAATTTGAATATTCAGATGGGTAAAATTAAAAAAAACTTCAAAAAATTAATGAAACACGAACTGCACACAATGCGTTAATCAGTATCATCTTCTTTCGCAAATTTCCAGCTACAGCACCCCGTTAAAACTCATTAGGGCGGATGTGTTAAAATCCATCGATTATGCTTCCCCTTCTATCCCTCCCACGCGCTTGACGAACGTGTTGATCTTGTTCATCAATCCCCACTAATGAATTCTGGCGGAATATACGTCGAAATTTCATTTTTTCATGATGATCAGAAATCAAATTCATTAGGTGAAATTGAAATTCTGTTTATCGTAAATGCGTCACAGGGGGGTAGACGGGGGTGTGGGGTTGTGCGCGTCCGCTGTTGTTTATTCACAACAGTGGGAATTTTTGATTAGCCGGTTTGACAAGCGCTGAACATTGCCGAAACAAGGCAGAACTGGGTATGTACAAAATATTGGAGGATTATTTGATTTTTGTTGATGAGTTTTTAGAGTTCGTCGGTCCATTTTTATGTTGTAATTTTTTAACAGGAGAACTTTGTATATTTTGAGAAACTCTGCGTTAACACATAGAATTCATTTTGAACTGGAACTTCAACAAATACTTCTTTCCATATAGATTATAGAGGTTTCAATACCAGGTGGCAAATTGGTGGATGAGCCGGTGAATTCAAAATCTGTTTGTCGAATATACTGCTCAGAAAATTCAGAAATTTATATTTTTTTTCAAAATTTGTTTGAATATAAAAAGTCTGAACGGCACTCACTTATCTAACTCACTATTTTGCCCATTTCCATATAAGTTCCACAGTTTAAGGTGAAAATTCAATTTTAGTATTTCAAACAATTTAAAAAATAAAATTCAGATGTTCCTCGAACATCCATCATAGCCTTACAACGCCTTTGCATAATTTCGATCAGATTGTTGAAGAAGCTTTGATCAATTTCTGTCCAGAGTTGTGGTAAAAGCCGTCTGAATTCTTGAAGTGTATGTAGTGGTGGTTGATGAGAATCCAATGTTCTTTGCAGCTGATATCGACGAGGAATGGACAAACCTGGGATTTCTTCAATACTTTCGGCTACAGCAGCAATATTATCGGCTGTTCTTGAGTAACGGGCACGAGTTTTATTCTACACATCATTAACTTGTCCCAACAGCTCAAATTTTTCCACTTATTTCTGTATGGCGGTTCGACAAGGTGCTTCACGACGACCCGAAAATGTTCGAGTTTTACGAACCATTTCTGCCAAATTCTCACAATTTGTGTTGTGAATTTTAATAATTTCAATGTTTAATGTCAAAAAATGACAGCTTCATCTGCCGAAATAGCGGGCTATTCAAAGTTACACCTCTTATTGGAAAACCCTCCAATTAAAAATCATTACAACGAATTTTTTGGAGGGGAAAAATTTCGTTTAGAAAGACATCAATGTGCATTATATTGGGTGAGAAGTAAATGAAGTAAAAATCAAATGAAGGATTTCTTCAAGAATATTCAACTCTCTTTGTGTCATTTCTTATTAAACGCAAAATTCTAAAAATTATGCTGCACTCAATCTAAAGATCTTTTCTCCTTTTCAAACGAAATGTTCCTTTTTGCATTTTCTTAACGTGTGACATCTGGATTAGATTGGTGAAGTTTTCACTTGTCCCTCTTCATCAATTACTTCCTTAGGTACGTCAAAAACTTTAACTAGGTACGAGGATGTATTGATATTAAGTTAGCCTAGACCAGTTCCATGCATAAACAAAATATTGCGATACCATATCAACGAACAATAACTTATTAGAAGTGTCAGTGTAGAGTTCGACGTCAAAAAAGTAAACCAGAGCTACGCAATAACTTAAAAAAAAGATGTCCACCGAAATTGTGAAAATCGAAAAATTGAAGTATCGAGTCATCATCGAGTACCTGATGTATTTAAAAGGGTTAAGAGGTAAGCAGATTTACCAAGATATGCTTAATATACCCTTGGTGATCAATGTCCTTCGTATGCGACCGTGAAAAATTGGACTGCAAGCTTCAAAAGAGGGAGATTTTCCATTGAAGATGATGACCGATCGGGAAGGCCAGTTTCTGTGTCAGTCCCCGAAAATATCGATGCAGTTCATGACATGATTTTATCAGACCGTCGAATTGGGCTAAAACGGATATCGGAAGCACTGAAGATTTAATACGAACGCGTTCATGATATAGTTCACGTCAATTTGGACATGAGGAAAATTTCTGCAAAATGGATCCCCAAATGTTTGAATGTTGACCAAAAGCGTGCAAGGGTAAAAGCATCGCGTTGTATCTGTGCTCGATTTGAAAACGATGTAGATTTCTTAAGCGGAATTGTTACTATGGATGTGACTTGAGTTCATTTCTACGATCCAGAAACAAAGCAACAATCGATGGAATGGCGACACTCTGGTTCTCCAAGACCTAATAAGTTTCGTGTCCAAAAATCTGCTGGAAAAGTTCTTGCTTCAGTTTTTTGGGATTGCCATGGAGTAATCATGATTGATTTTTTGGATAAGGGTAGAACAATAACTGGAGATTACTATTCGACATTACTGACCACTCTACGGGAAAAAATCAAAGAGAAAAGACGCGGAAAGCTATCCAAAGGTATTTTGTTTTCACAGGACAACGCCCCAGTAATAAATCTCATGTTACCATGCAAAAAATTCGTGATTTAGGGTTAGAATTACTAGAACACCCCCATTATTCACCAGATTTGGCTCCGTCCGACTATCATCTCTTTCCTCAATTGAAAAAAAGTTTAAAAGGTCGTAAATTTTCTTCCAACGAGCAGGTAATAAAAGCTGTGGAGGACTGGTTTGCAGAGAAAGAAGAAACATTTTTTTTGAGAGGTCTAGAGACGTTGCAGGTTCGCTGCAATAAATGTATTCAATTAGGAGGAGAATATGTTGAGTAATAAAATATTTTGACAATGAAATTTTGTTTGGTTCTATAGAAGGCTAAGAATTTTCAATATATATCCTCGTACTTCTTCAAAGAGTACTGATTTTCTCACTGTGGCATTAAACACTATAGGATAAAACATTATCCTCGAATATCATTTCAATCGAATTCTTTAGAAAATGCATGGATTTTCCTATGTTCACATAACATTATACCGAGCAGAAACAAAATCAATTCGGGCAAATCCCCCAAAATATGACAGACTCGTCACAAAACCCCACAACGTGATTCCTACCGAGCTCCAAGCCCAGAAATCCCCGTTATCCCGGCACACATCGATCTCCGTTCGAAAATTCCCGCTTGAAAGATAAATGGCGAACGGTTATGATGCATTTATCGGGTTCGGGTTTATGTGTGCAAGGATTACGGCCAGCAGACGTCGACTTAGATAGCGGCCCGATGAAAGGACGAGATAATGCCGCGATTCTCGATATCGATGTCAACGTGATGAATTGCTCCACGGATTGTAAATCACATATAATCTAACAGAGGTGATTGTTGCCCGTGGAAAATCAAACAGAGGACGTCGATAATGCCGTTTGAAGACATGTGTTAACTGTCTCGGTTCGTTGAGGGAACGCGCAAAGGAAAAATATCGTGAATATGATCCCTAGTACACATTGATGAACTCGACACCGTCTGGAATTTCCGAATCTATCATTCCAATTTTCCAATGGACCAATTTGTTCCGTTCTAACCGAAATACAATGCTGACGATGGCTTCGTCCTGATTGTGGCCTTCCTCAGAGCAGCTTTACTCGAATTTGGAACTTAGTCGTCTTATTTTTTTTTCTTTGGTAGTTGTAGGCATCAACTGCTTAGGTCATTAGCCTTGTGTAGCACTCTACTCACATTTATCCACGTACAAAAACATCAATGACGGATCACAATAAAAAGTATATGGACAGAGTACTTTTATTTGACTATATTTTCCCCAATAAATGTGTTATTTCCAAAAACATCACCAGTTTTCGCTCATACTCCGGTTGCTCTCTCAAAATGGATTCAATAGTGTCACTCATGTTCAATTCGTTTCGGATATTCTGATATTTTCTACAATCTACCAAAATATGTTCCACCGTGAGTACCTGGTCACATTCTTCACACCTAGGTTGACTATTTCCACGTAGCATATAGAGTGATGTAATATTTGTGTGTCCTATCCTCAATCTAGTCAAAGAAACATCTGCTCTGCGTCCCAAGTCTTGATTTATTTTTCTTTTGGTAACTAATTTTCTCGTAGTTTTCAACTTTGCGTTGCTCTTATCCCAATCGTTCTGCCATTCCATCAACAACTTTTCGCCGAAGTAATTTCTGAGATCAGTTAGGTTAACCCTATTCACATGAATAATTTCTTGAGTAACTGCACTTCTAGCTGCTTGGTCAACAATTTCATTTCCTGAAATTCCACAATGTGAGGGGGTCCAGACAAACACCACAGATTTGGATTGTTCTTTGAGACATGTGATAGAAGCCTGAACCTGAAGAGTCATTATTATATTTTTTATGGTTATGGGTATTACCACTGCTGTCTATCGACAACAGAGCCTCACTAAATCTTGATTTCGCCGTCATCTCATGAACAAGGATAACAGGAAATCATCCAGAGCCTTCTTCTTCGAGTTCGAATAGAATGTGGCATCTCTTTACAATCATTTCATATCTCTATTGAAGTCTGTCCAACCCTCATTTTCTTATTTGTGATGAGAATTTTCTAATTGTGATGTAGGGTTGACGATATGAATTCAAAATTTTTTGCATGGCAACATGAGATTTGTGTACTGGGGCGTTGTCCTGTAAAAACAAATTACCTTTGGATAGCTTTCCGCGTCTTTTCTCTCTAATTTTTTCCCGCAGAGTGCTCAGTAATGTCGAATAGTAATCTCCAGTTATTGTTCTACCCTCATCCAAAAAGTCAATCATGATTTCTTCATGGCAATCCCAAAAAACTGAAGCAAGAACTTTTCCAGCAGATTTTTGGACACAAAACTTTATAGGTGTTGTAGAACCAGAGTGTCGCCATTCCATCGATTGTTGCTTCGTTTCTGGATCGTAGAAATGTACCCAAGTCTCATCCATAGTAACAGTTCGGTTTAAGAAGTCTACATCGTTTTCAAATCGAGCACAGATCGAACGCGATGCAAATTGACGTGAACTATATGATGAACGCGTTCGTATGAAATCTTCAGTGCTTCAGATATCCTTTTTAGCACAATTCGACGGTCTGATAAAATCATGTCATGAACTGCATCGATATTTTCTGGGACTGACAGAAACTAGCCTTCCCGATCGGTTATCATCTTCAATGGAAAATTTACCTCTTTTGAAGCTTGCAGTTCAGTTTTTCACGGTCGCATACGAAGGACATTGATCACCAAGGGTATTAAGCATATCTCCGTAAATCTGCTTACCTCTCAACCCTTTTAAATACAGGTACTTGATGATGGTTCGATACTCCAAATTTTCGATTTTTACAATTTCGGTGGACATCTTTTTTTAAATTTATTGCGTAACTCTGGTTTACTTTTTTGACGTCGAACTCTACACTGACACTTCTAATAAGTTATTGTTCATTGATATGGTATCGCAATATTTTGTTTATGCATGGAACTGGTCTAGACTCTAGGCCAACTAGATATCAAAGATCCTCGTATGTTATTATTTTCGGTTAGTATATGTAGATGAAGGGTTTTAATGATACTATGATCTTGTATATATCAAGTCCTAGCTTTTCTCGAATTTCCATGTTATTACGATAATATGTCTTACATTTATACCTATCCAAAATTGAAGAGGCATTTTTTTGTTAATGAAATAATTGAAGTTCTATCAGTGAAGGCCTCGAACTATTTTTAGGAGTTTTATGGTGTTGTTATGTTGGTTATGGCTCATAACTTTCTGTTTTCGATTTCCAGATCTATAGAGGTGTGTACCGCCTTCCTTAGAAATTGCTCAACGATCTCGATGAATATCTCATAAGATTAGACAATATTGGAAAATATTTATAGAAAACCTATCTATTTAATGGTTTACAATGATTTAGGTACCTAATCAACTTTACGACTTTTCAAGTCTAGGAACAAAGAACACCGAAAGAAATCTCAGATCTCTATCGATAAGCTCAGGTATTGATCCATATTTTATCGGCCGATATTAAACCTTGCCACATCTAATCTTTATAGCACTGATTTGGGGGATTATGGTACTTCTTTGTCAATACGCTTATCAGTCACCTTCTTGGAATTTCCTGGAGTCATGCGAGGATTTATAGAGAATTCGATCTATTTCTGGATTTCACTCAACGACGAGAATTACCTACAAAGTATACCGAGCTCTCACCCATATCAATCTGTTTGGAAAATCGAAAATGAAATTATTCCTGAACTATCAAAGCAGCCTCTCCAAAAGATCGGGCTATTGATCTAAACAACCGCCTAGTTGATCTCTTAATCGTCTTCGTGTTCCAATCTAAACGTTTCCTATATGATCGAGGTCTGGGCTATGAGCTGGGCAGTCCATAGTAGTGAACCCAACTTCCGAAAGGTAATTCTGCACAATCCTAGCAGTATAGGAATAAGAGGTTAGATACTATATACTGTTCGTATACTTTTATTCCGGAATTGAATTGTGGATCATGGAGTTCTAGGAGTGTGTTAAAGATAGAGAATCCATAATATTTCATCGAGAAAAGCAAATATGTGTCACATTCGGCCAATATGCCGTGAAAGAGGATTCCGCATGCATGTCAAGTTACCGTTTTCACTCAAAGGATAAGGGTCTGTTTGCCAACACGGTTGAATGTTGATTTAAGGCCGCATAACAATTCTTCAATGCTGTCGCTGTTTGCCTTTCGAGATCGGTATCGTTCCGGATACACGGAAGAAGAACAAACAGCGTGACACGTAAACCTGTGGTTGAAATTTTTCAAGTGAGACGTATCTGATATATCTGTGATGGAAATGAGGGAAATTGAATATGAAAAAAGCGCCTGCATGGCTGGATTGAAGCTCATTCAGTATCAGCGTTTTTGGTTTCGATGAAGATCTTAAGGGGAGGTGCTACACGTCCGAGCTCCCTTCAAAAATTGGGCTTTTTATTTCCATGAAATCTCCGTCAATTTTCGGGATAAATGTATGAAATTTTCAGTATACATGCGGAATAATATTTTGCAGAATGTGTATTAATCAGTATTTCTGTTTGTTGCACCCTAAATTTTTAAATGAATTATAAAGTAGGAACTTTAGTGTTCATATTTTCAACCAGGTTTGTTCCTAATATACGAAGAAAAACGGAAAAGCGAGTAATACACATTCTAGACAAATGATTAAACTTGAACAATGAAAAAAAAATTGTTGGTCTACGCAGCATGCGAACTGAGATATCATGAAAATGAATTTAGGTTCTTGATCATATATTCTGATGCGAAGAATCTTTTTGTATATATGGCGTCTTCGAAAAACATTTGGAATGTATTGCATCATACAGTTATAACCTCAGATCAGACTATTCCTAGAAGCGAATGAAAATAACAAGCATTTCACATGAAATAATTTATCTTCTAGTCCTTTGAGTCTTGTGTTGGGCCTGGATTAGGAGTTCTGTCGATCTCAATGTAAGTAAGTTGAACGTCTTTGATAAGGACGAGAATAAAGTCGCTATAACAAATACGCCTATATCTCTAGAGCCAATTGCGAAAAAATCAAAATTGATCGTAGTTAGATTTGTTATGAACGTCAGGAACATGTGGAACATTTACTTCATAGATATTCCAATTTTCTGTCGCAAAATGTCAAGCGAAGTGAAAACACGAGAATTTATAGTGAAACTTTTTCAAAATAATCAGAAATGGAGCTTCAAAAGAATCGCAAAAGAGGCCGGAAACGGTATCAAGAGTTGTTAAGCGCTTCAACGAAGATCTTACAATTAACCGCAAGGAAGGAACCGGGAGGAAAAACGGGTTTCATAGACCAAAAAAAGTGGAGAAAACCATCAGCCTTTTTCAGAAGAATCCTAACCTTTCAGGACGAAAAGTGGCCCAAATAGTGGGTTGTTCGCAGTCAACCGTTCAGAACATCAAGTCGAGTTGTGGGCTTAGAACATTCAAATGCAGAAAGTGCCAGACAGGAACGCTGTGAAGAATCAAGAAGCGAAATCAAGAGCAAAGAAATTAAAAAAAGATTTCTTCAAAAATTTTTCCTGTTGCGTAATGGACGACGAAACCTATGTCTTGGCTGATTTCTCGCAACTTCCTGGTCAGGAATTTTATACTGCAGATTCTCGTGGAAATGTTGACGAACTATTTCGCGCGAAGAAACAACCAAAGTTTCCTAAAAAAATTCTGGTTTGGCAAGCAATTTGCACTTGTGGGAAAAGGAGCAAATTTTTCGTTGGCCAAGGCTCTGTTGACTCGAAGATATACATCGAGGAATGCTTGAAGAAGCAACTTTTACCATTTTTAGGTGAGCACGATGTGTCAACAATCTTTTGGCCGGATTTAGCTTCATGCCACTACAGCAAGGCCACCAAGGAATGGTACGAAGCTAATGAGGTGGTTTTTGTCCCCAAAGAGGCCAATCCACCAAATTTTCCAGAACTCATGCCAATCGAAAGATATTGGGCCCTGGTAGAAAGAGAATTGAAGAAGACTAAGAAATCAACGAAAACATTAGCGGAATTCAAGCAAAAGTGGAAGACAGCATCCCAGAAAGTGACTGAGAACACTATAAGAAGCATGATGGGAAGAATTCCAGAAAAAATCCATGAATGTTGTAAAAAATAGTTTTGGTTTTTTATTGTAAAAACAGTTTTCATTAGAATTAGAAGATGATTCGAAAATGAGTTGGATTTTCGAAATCGGTCCAGTGGTTCAAAAAATATAAGCGTTTTTGTGATAGCGAATCTATTCTCGTTCAGTCCTTTAATATACATACACTTTTAGAAAGTATCCCGGTTGGGCATGATATTCTGACACATTTCACCGTGTATATTTTGAAAATATTAGGTTATAGTCATTTTCCTGTCAGATAACTACGCATCGTGGTCCTTTCTACATCGAGGTCATAATAATTACGTATTTATCTTAATGTTAACTCACTTCAGGAAAATAATGAATTGGAGAGAATATTATGTGAATTCAATAATTCCAAAGACCTGGCGAATGTTGAAGAAACTTTTTTCTCTGTTAATACTGGAAATATTTTACGTATACTTATAGACATGGTTGAAAGATTCAGTTTTGCTATTTTCGTGTACGGAAATCAAGAATCGAGTGTTGAAATTTCAGTGAAAAATAATGGACAAAATAGTCTCTTTTATCTTTGTTATAGTTCATTCGAAAAAAAAATGAAAGTACTCAAATAACTCAACAGAAAATCTTCTAAACGAACACAGACGGGCCTATGGAATTCTTCACTTTTCAAAATTCTCGAGAAATAAGCCTATAAAAGACATTTAAATCCTTTTTTGCACAACTTGAAATACTCCAGTATGAAAATGGATTAGTAGATACTATGAAACCTGTATTTCGCAAGTTGAAAGAGAGTAGATAGAAATTAGCATTGGCAACGTCTCTGAGAATTATTTCGACAGTGCCGATGTTTCACGAGTACCTGCGCCAGTTTCGAATAAAACAACTTGATAAACCTAAATCTTGGCCAACAGAGACATTTTATAAAAGTGAATGGAGTATACACTAACACTGAAGTAAAGACGACTACAATGAACTTCCAGAGTGGGGCCAAGCTCAGGACTTCCGTTGATCTCATTGCCCGATCGTTAGACCATGAAGCTATCCTCAGAATATCTAGCGAAGCTGCAGGTAGTAAAAAGAAATATTTGCAATCGAAAGATGCGTACTCAAACGTAACCTGTATATAGAGAGGACAACGTTGCCCAGTTATCTGACACTAGCTGGCCCGGCGAACTTTGTTCCGCCTAAATGATACGGTGGATTTCACAAATCGTAATCACCGGTGATCGGAGATCAACAGCTTGGTTCTCTGATTTTTGAACTGTCAAATGTTTCGATGGATATGAGCTGTCACACAGAACAGATACATAAAAATAATATGTCAATTACCAATTAAAGCAATTTTGGATTTAGTGATTTCCGCAAATATATTTATTACCCAAACAGAAATTCAGAAATATTCTAAAAATTATGAGAAAAGATGAGAATGGACATATCACGATCGAAACTGATCGCCAAAATCGTATATACTTGACATTTCGATAAAAATTCACTGTGATATTCACGCGCTTCTGGATCTGTTAATAGACCTTCATGGTACTATAAGTCCTATGCAAATTACACAGTAATTGATGTCATATGTTCTTCATTCGACCATTTCAAACAACGACGACCGAAATTCTCGAAAAAAAAAACAGATGACATAAATTGATGGTCGCGAAAGCCTCAACAAATTCATCGCCATCTAATGGGGCTGATGTCAAATATAGTACCTTCACGATAAGATGTCTAGAATAATAGTGTAGGCACCCGTCAATTTTTGAATGGAATGACGTTCGACCAAATCGAAAATATTAGCAACGTGGCGTCGCCTCAATATCATTTCAGTGTATTTTCCGTTGTCAATTTGATGGATGTATCAACAGCTGATTTGCTAAAGTCAATTATGACATGACAGCAGAATGGCATTTTTTTACAATGAAAGTTTTGTACTTTTCCTAAGAACTAATATACATCAGAATGTCAGGAATATAAACACACATTATTGCTTGACACAATAATCTACCATTAACACGCCACGTTCGCCAGAATAAATTCAAGTAGTTGAAATAACTGATCAAAATCAGTCATAATTTGTGAATAGCGCCACCTGAAGTGGAAAGAACGAAACATTGCTAATATAATCAATTTGGTCACAACAAAATCTAATCAGTGCCTACACCATTATTCTAGACATCCTACTTCACGATTACGTTATTTTGAATAAATAAAACTATAAAAATAACTAATAATCAGTCATAATGTGTGAATAGCGCCATCTGAAGTGGTACGAAATCTAATCATTTTAGACATCTGTACTCCTACGCTAAAACTTTTTGGTGTTGGCCAACGGCGCAAAGTTGTAGGCAACTCAAATAACACACTATTACAGTGACTATAGTGGTAATATAGTTATAGTGAAAAGGGGTTACAGTCCACTGCGACCTTAAGGTCTATTGTGCCCGGTAATATAGTTACTGTACACCCCATCTAACGGAGAGAATATGAAATCAAGTACCTACGAATAAGCGGTAGCGTAACTGTAACTGTTGCGACACTTAGTGGCCTCGCTCGAAAGGAGGAAAAGCATTTCCTGTATATGTGAAATTTTCTTCGATTTTTTCGAAGTTTTATAGCATTTTATAATAACCAGACCGTAGACGAATCCATATATGAAGTTTCATAACAAACACTCCATCCGATCTCGAGATATAAATGGTGTAACCAACATCTTCCTTTTATATATATATAGATTTTCAAAATGGACACAGTGAAATGTGTCAGAATGTCATGGACTTTATAAAAGTGAATGGAATATACTTGATCGTTGATTGTGTATAGCGTTAATGCTGTCAATTTTTTCGGTACATTCATGCACAACATTTGAAATTATCTCCAGCCTGTCATTAGCTGTCTCCATCATCATCCTAATAACGGACTTCAAGAGACTCAAGAGTCCTCACCGAGCAGTCGTACATCTCCGGCTCTTAATAAATGGCAGCAATAATAGCGGTCGACGGAGGGTGGGTACGACGATGTCGTCGTAATTGAGAGGGCAGGATTGCAGTGTGTGCCCTCGGGACGTACAGCAATTTACACCCTGCGAAACACGTTCACGGCAGCCTAGCCGATTCGCTCCAGAACGAGGAGGACCGATTTGTAGGGAGACTCGCCCGGTGTTCTGCTCCGGGATTCGCGATCACGTGCCGGGTATAATTTTTAGGTTAAGGGTGGAGTGAGACATCGGGGGATTGGATGGGAAATCGATCGGAAAAATTTTGGAAATTTGGCAACACTGTCGTACGCTGGTTTTCGATAAAAACGAAGTTGATTGTGCAAAAATTGTATTGCCCATTGGCACCTACAACCTTTTCCTATCATTCTGGTAGAGTCATGGTAAAAGTGTTCATCTTTTGAGGCTTTTCACGAATCAATGTCTTTATATCAGTGGAAATCCGGATGAGCTTGTTGAAAGCAAATGTGGCCTGCGAGACACTTGCAGAATCTAATTAAACAAGTTTCTACCCGGCAACTGAATGAAATAGACTCGAATCTCTTGGCGAAACCCTCTGATGTGATGTCAACTACTTTTGATTTCGAAACACCATTTGCCACGGTCATAGGGTCATACGTGACAGGCAAAGTGTAGTGGACTACATGATTCAAATAGACAAAAAGTTATCCGTATATGGTCCAATGATAGATCGAAATCTGCCGAGGGAACAGGCATAGGAGTACATGGTCCTAAACTGAGACCATAGATGCATAGAAATACCTGGTGTTGGCACTGATTAGATTTTGTTTAAGACTTTCTTGTCGATCGAAAACGTGATATTTTGTGCAGCTTTTCATTTCTCCCGAAAGGGGTCGCGTTTTTTGTCGTTGCCGCAGTAGCGCCACGACCGATAAATATTGCGGATTTATTCCGGAACTAGTCCAAAATCTGAAATCTAGGATGCCGTTTTGATCTACAAATTTTGGTCACGATTTTTAGTAGGGAGTCGTTACACCAGGTGTTCTATGCATCTATCTGAGACCAATAAGGCAAGAACTCTCTGATTTACAGACAGAAATAATGGCTATCTATGAGTGCGTCAAGATATGGCAGCGTTGAAGTAATGAAAGACGCAAAACATGACACTGCCTTGGAGGAGATCTCCAGGACTATAAGATGAGCGAAAAGATTTGCAGAATTCTCACTTCTTACACAAGGAAGCTTGTCCAGCTAATGCGGATAGAGCCTCATCGGTGTATTGTGGTACTGCTGACAGGGCACTTTCGTTATAAGTACTAGGATGTATTGATATCTATTTAGCCTAGAGCAGTTCCATGCATGAACAGAATATGGCGATACCATATCAACGAACAATAACTTATTAGAAGGGTCAGTGTAGAGTTCGACGTCAAAAAAGTAAACCAGAGTTATGCAATAAATTTAAAAAAAAAATGTCCACCGAAATTGTAAAAATCGAAAAATTGGAGTATCGAGCCATCATCAAGTACCTGTATTTAAAAGGGTTAAGAGGTAAGCAGATTCACGAAGATATGCTTAATACCCTCGGTGATCAATGTCATTCGTATACGGCCGTGAAAAATTGGACTGCAAGCTTCAAAAGAGGTAAATTTTCCATTGAAGATGATGACCGATCGGAAGGCCCGTTTCTGTGTCAGTCCCCGAAAATATCGATGCAGTTCATGACATGATTTTATCAGACCACCGAATTGGGCTAAAACAGATATCTGAAGCAAGATTTCATATAGTCAATTTGGACATGAAAAGAATTTCTGCAAAATGTTTGAATGTTGACCAAAAGCGTTCGATCTGTGCTCGATTTGAAAACGATGTAGACTTCTTAATGGATGAGACTTGGGTACATTTCTACGATCCAGAAATAAAGCAACAATCGATGGAATGACGACACTCTGGTTCTCCAAGACCTAAGAAGTTCCGTGTCCAAAAATCTGCTGGAAAAGTTCTTGCTTCAGTTTTTTGGGATTGCCATGGAAAAAATTCGTGATTTAGGGTTAGAATTACTAGAACATCCCCCTTATTCACCATATTTGTCTGCGTCTGACGATCATCTCTTCCCTCAAATGAAAAAAAGTTTAAAAAGTCGTAAATTTTCTTCCAACGAGTAGGTAATAAAAGTTGTGGAGGACTGGTTTGCAGAGCAAGAAGAAACATTTTTTTTGAAGGTCTAGAGACGTTGCAGGTTCGCTGTGATGAATGTATTCAATTAAGAGGAGAATATGTTGAGTAATAAAATATTTTGACATTGATATTTTGTTTGGTTTTATAGTAGGCTAAGAATTTTTCAATATATTCTGTATCTCTTGTATCGGAGGAAGAAACCGCCGAACACATGGTGTGCAACTGCCCGTATCTTGCCTTCCTCAAGAACATACACCTAGGTCAGCTGACTCTAGATCCTCACGATGACACGATCTGATAGGGAAATCTTCAAGGGAGATCATACGATTTATGAGGATGGTACTGAGGTGAATCAAATATAAACGGGATTTTTTTAAATAAACTGTATGCATTAAATGATGAATGAAAATTATAAATTATTTTTTTACGTAGTTTCCTGATTCAAAAAAACATTTTTTTAGCGCACAGGAAAATTTTTCATTCCCTCATTGTAAAATGAAACTGGATGGGTCAGAAGCCAATTGCGCACCCCTCCACACCTTCGTCATCTTCAAACCGTTGCCCTCCTGAAGCTTCCTTGAGCGGCCCAAACAAATGAAACTCGCAGAGCTATAAGTTGGGGCTGTAGGGAGGATGTTCAAGTTGAGTCCAGTGCATTTCTTCCTGTTTTGACATTTAAGGGTCTGGCATTGTCATGGAGAAGGATGACCTCCCGAATCCGTTGTTTTCATCTTTTGTTGCAACTCTAACCTTGGCCAATAGCTCGCAATAATAAGCAGCATTGAGTACGCGTCGCTCGTGCAAAAAATCAATGAGCAAAATGCCTTGCTGGTCAAAAAACACTGTTGCAAGAATCTTGCCAGCTGACAGTCGAGTCTTGGCTATTACTGGAGCTGCCTCCTCTTTTTTCCACCACTTCATACTGGCTTGTTTTGACACTGGAATGTAATGGTTGACCCATTTCTCGTCGAAGGTATCAATACGACTCAAAAATGCATCACCAGACAGAGAAATTTTTAATAAAGCGTTGCGCAGTAAAAGTGTGCACTTCCTGCTCCGATTTCGGCAAGGCCGTAGCCAGGGGGGGGGGGGTCCGATGGGGTCCGGACCCCCCCCCCCGAAATTTATTTTTTCAGAAATGCCAGATAATCATTTCACCTAAGATTCTTCGAATAAATTTTTTTCTAGCTACGGCCTCGGACGGACCCCCCCGAAATTTTTTTCTAGCTACGGCCTTGGATTTCGGAGGAAGTGCGAAACGACCGGCTCCTCCAACTCCTAATGACCCAAGTCAACCATACTAGAAGCAGTAGAAGCCCGCACCCATTGCTACCAACCATATAGACGTTCAGTAACAATAATCCCGTTTATATTTGATTCACCCACGCAGCCAACCGCCCCCCTCATTTAATAATGCAATAAATATGTTTGGAGGATATAATTGAAAAAGGATAAACGAGAGCTCAAAAGCCTTACTCTATTTTTTTCAGGAAACAGTATAACTTATTCGACTAGATAAAAAAAACCCTGCATCTATCAATATACCACTCCTGTTTTGACCATAGAAAATTAACCAAACACTCCACGCATAGCTTGATTAAAATCCCCCCACGGCTTTGTCACAAATCAAACAAATAATCGGTCGCCAGTTGACAGAGGGCTCGCCGATTCGGAAATGACATCACGGGACCTCTTGTGAGGTCTGCCCGTCTGTTTGTACACACCGACCGGCACTTATTACCCGACGAATTATTCCCTTCAATCCACTTTGTCGGCGGCGACCTTTCGGTCCGCGGACGTCAATGAGCGAATTGACGTTTCTGGGAAGCGACTCTGACTACCGGTCTTTATGGAATTCATAAAGGAAGATTAGGCCGCGACAATTTGCTAACGTTTGTGCGGAATCCAGAATTGGCGAGATTGGATAATGGGCCTTGCCCAGATTATGCTTTATTTGGCCCTTCTGGCTGTATTGGATGATTTTCAGAGGTACGAGGATGTATTGAAAAATTCTTGGCCTACTATAGAACCAAACAAAATTTCAATGTCAAAATATTTTATTACTCTACATATTAAGGTCGGCGTTTAAAGCTCAGCCGATAGAGGCGCCACCGGTCCATTTTATGGATATCTCCATAGAACATGCACTATCACTATCAAGTTCTATGAATATCTCTCTAATCATGAATGAAATGTACAATGGCGCTCTCTATCCGAAAATCGCCGAACTATGAAATAAGCGAATTTGTGGGTAAAGCAGGAACTTTTTCCCGCCAAAATTTGAATTTGGCCATTCTCTGCCAATTCCGTATTTCAAGTTAATCTTCTGAACGAAATTATCAGTAGATTCACTTTTAATCGGAAGTTGAACTATTTTCATGGGTCTTTCTGTTGAAATAAAACAGAAGCATGGGTTGGCTCATTTTCTTCTATTTTTGAAAGAAAAAAAAATTTAACTGTCGAAATGAAATCGATCAAAATTATTTCAACAAGAACCCTAATCCTTTCTGAGTTCACCCACAAAATTTCAGTTCTCAAAGTGAAACCGTTTTCGAAATCAACTTGAAATAAAAACACACTACATTGAACGCCCACCTTAATTGAATACAATTATTACAGCGAACCTGCAACGTCTCTAGACCTTTCGAAAAAAATGTTTCTTCTTGCTCTTCAAACCAGTCCTCCACAGCTTTTATTACCTCCTCGTTGGAAGAAAATTTACGACCTTTTATACTTTTTTTCAGTCGAGGAAAGAGATGATAGTCGGACGGAGCCAAATCTGGTGAATAAGGGCGGCGTTCTAGTAATTCTAACATTAAATCACGAATTTTTTGCATGGCAACATGAGATTTGTGTACTGGGGCGCTGTACTGTAAAAACAAAATACCTTTGGATAGCTTTCCGCGTCTTTTCTCTTTAATTTTTTTCCGTAGGGTGGTCAGTGATGTCGAATAGTAATCTCCAGTTATTGTTCTACCATTATCCAAAAAATCAATCATGATTAATCCATGGCAATCCCAAAAAACTGAAGCAAGAACTTTTCCAGCAGATTTTTGGACACGAAACTTCTTAGGTCTTGGAAAACCAGAGTGTAGTAATTCTATCGATTGTTGCTTTGTTTCTGGATCGTAGAAATGTACCCAAGTCTCATCCATAGTAACAATTCGGTTTAAGAAGTCTACATTGTTTTCAAATCGAGCATAGATCGAACGCGATGCTTCTACCCTTGCACGCTTTTGGAAAACATTCAAACATTTGGAGATCCATTTTGCAGAAAATTTTCTCATGTCCAAATTGACGTGAACTATATGATGAACGCGTTCGTATGAAATCTTCAGTGCTTCAGATATCCGTTTCAGCCCTATTCGACGGTCTGATAAAATCATGTCATGAACTGCACCGATATTTTCAGGGACTTGCACAGTAAGTAAAGGTACTTGATGATGGCTCGGTACTCCAATTTTTCGATTTTACAATTTTGGTGGACATCTTTTTTAAAATTCATTGCGTAACTCTGGTTTACTTTTTTGACGTCGAACTCCACACTGACAGTACTGACACTTCTAATAAGTTATTGTTCGTTGATATGATATCGCAATATTTTGTTTATACATGGAACTGGTCTAGGCTAACTAGATATGAATACATCCTCGTATTTTGGGTATTTTGCGGATTAAAAAAGAGTGGTTCGCAGATAGAAGACGAATCGCTTTTATCGCTGATGCACAAGCCATAACATACAATGTGGCAACGTCACATTTAATTGCCAATATGTGATTCGGTCATAGACACGGTTTTTCCAGAAAACTTGTGTATTCCTCAACCTGTATTTTCATTACTGAGTACATTACTGAAATAATCATACCTGATTTATCCTGTACACTGTCGCCACCGGACTGTGCAATGCTGGAGAGGTATCTTGGACCTGCTGGTAGCAGGTGGGAACCCCAAAGCATCCTGCAATATTGCGCTGACGGAAAATGTAGAGGTGAGGAGTCATTGCGTTCTGTAACAACTGAAAATACAAAATTACTTAGTTTACTGGGTGATGGAATAAGTTTCAAGGAGAATCAGAATCATTGAGCCCCCTCCGTATTCTTAAACTAATTACGAATCATTTCGGGATATCCTGTATAAAGGGTGAGTCTTTAACTTGTTCATATATTTAAACTGTAGGTTCCTCTCATCAAACTAGACATTTTTTTTATATACCAATTATCTAAATTCGGTTCCGTTTGAAAGATACAGGGTGTAGAAAATCCTTCGAAAAAAACACTTTTCTTTTCATATCTTGGGAACTATTATTTCAAATGAACTGAATTTTTGTTGATTATTGACTCAATTTATGGTGCATATTCCTCAATGAAAACTCAATTAAAATTTCTCCTGGCATGAAAGTTACAGCGTATCCTGCGTATCCGACTCATAAGTCCACGCGAAAATATGTACTATAAAACTACTTGAAAAATATAAACGGTTCATGTTTTCGAAAGGATCAATCATTTTAGGAAATAAAAGTATTCTTATGTTTTTCAAATGAAACGCGTCGTTTTCGAGATATACCTTATTGTATACGACAAAATTTGAGAAAAAAAATCATGAATTTCAAGAATAATCTGAATGCTTCCCTGGATTTTGAATATCATCGAATCGCAGAAAAATTGATCGCATTACAAGTTAACAATGTTGTCAGAATGTTTATCGACTTTGTCGTGACTAAAATTTAAATGATGAAAAAACGTTGGATGTAGAGATATTCAATAATAAAATAGGGAGATAAAATTGAACATCAAGGAGCATAAAATCATTCATTTAATAAGCACTGTTTCTATTGAAGATTTATTGTTACCGGTACAAATGAAAAATAAATGTCAATGAAATACATAATTCAGACATATAAATGATGAATGTAGATACAAACCACGTATCGAATAAAATCAATGAAAAATAAAATGATACTTAGCACTAAATAATCTGTGGCGATATTTCTATCTAAACTACATCCTCTTTGAATTCAATAAACTCGACACTATACGGCTAATATGACATAAGTTCACTGAAAGTCTTCACATAGTCATCTCAAGATCAAAGAAAAACTCCTAAACTAATCACTTTCCCCTTTTATAACAACATAGCTCTAGAAAAGATTTCCTCCATAATTGTCCACAGATCATGCCGGTTGTCGCAATAGGTATGCATCGTTCATAGACACTGACGTTTGAGATGAGTCTATTCATAGATCTTACCTTGCTACCTCGCAAAACACGCCGTTATACTATGTTTTCCGAAAAATCAACAATCTGGCATTGTTTCCTCAAACGCTCTGTGAAATATTCATAGAAGATCATTGCTTTGATTGTTTCGAATGTAAAATGGATTAGGTAAGGTTGATTATTGATAAATTGAGTGAAAAACCATTCTTTATTTATATCTATATTTATAGATATTTTTGGGATATCGAGGAGAATATGAACAAGTTATTAGTGTTTACAAACTAATCTTCATGAAAATCGAAGAAAAAACTTATTTTTGCTGGGAGAAATATGTCTTTCCAATTGCAGATATAATCGGACAAAACTAAGTGTGTTCGCTAAGAAATGTCGTATTTTTAACATTCCTATTCAAATAAGGTTAGTACTTTAGTATTCCATAAATGTATTAACTCAATTTCAATCGAGAAATACAAACTTTGAGGTCTTTGCAGAGAATCGTATTAGGCACGTATTTGGCCCGATTTTTTTTAAATGGCTATATATCTTTTAGTGCTGAATTCGGAAAAATGGAAAATGATAAAAAAAATTTGTTTGGCCGCAAGAATCTACAGTTGAAATATATGTACTTGGTGAAGACTCATTCTGTCCTGAAACTATCCATAGTGAATACTTCGATGTCGAAAATAGTCGATTCTGGTTACTTTCAGAATCAATGATTTTTTAGTACGCAATAACCGTGAGGGCCTGAGATCTCAGTGATCTCAACGAAAAGGCTGATAAATATCGGATTCGAGGAAAGAAATGCCCGCAAAATAATCCTCGTTCGCGGCATAAAATATTGACAATCCTCGAGATTTGCCAGAAATCGGTTCTGCGATACCGAATCCCGTAATCGGATTTACGAGTTCGGTTCGGCATGGTATTAAATCCTATCCGGAAGGCGGATCAATCAAGAGGGCTGAATTATTTATTTACTGATGGACATCTTGCACCGTTCCGCTTTAGATCTTGGAGGTTTTCCATTTCGGGTAAATGAATAAGAAATTAAAGTTGTTTCCAGGGATTTTCAGCTCATTCTTGCAGAAATACACCGGCTTAATTCTCTTTCTTTCAGTAGCCCTTATTTGATTGCGTTCGCTTATTACATATCCGTCCACTCCATTCTCTCCACTTGTTCGGTTAGCGTTCGATAATTCAATCTATACCCTCCGTCTCCTCTGATCGATATTAAGGTGCGATTCCACCGGAGTGACGCACTGTGCGGCACAGTGGTGCACAGTATACGCCACAAATGTTCGTTGCGGTGGACATGTAAACGTGAACAGCAACAAAATGTGCGCGTACTTTCTTGGAAAGTTCGCGCACAGCACAGTTGCAAACTTTTGTCGCGCACTGCTTCCAGCGGTGGACTCAGTTTTGTTTCCGCTTCGAGAGTGAAAACATTTATGTGTGCGCGAACATGGATTGGAATAACGAGAAAACAATCCAATTTATTGGAGAAATAGAAATATATCCTGTATTGTGGGATTGTAATATTGAAGATTATAAAAGCAGAAATAAGAAACATGATGCAGCTGAAGAGTTGGCCAAAAAATTTGACTGCGGTTCCATAGAAATTCGGCGAAAGTGGAAAATAATTTTATCGCTGTACAGGGTGACCCAAATTCGATGATCACTGAGAGCATCTCGAGAACCATAAGGATTAGAGAAAAAATGTTCCAGGACCGATCTCTTTTTTCAAAATAATCAATTGTCAGCAAACAGATCCCAGATATCTGAATTGGTTCTCGAGTTACAGGGCGTTTCTTGAAAATTGCTGTTTACAATATTTCGCTATATCTCGTTTTCTGTTCGAGATATCACGAAAATTCCGGAAAGTTTTATTTTGTAATTTCTATTGCCTATACGCTACTTCCATCTGATCTGAAAAATTATTCGCCGTTCAAGTGCTAGAGAGAAAACTTTGGGTTTTTGAAATGGGACACCCTATATTTTTCATGATTGCTTTTTAGCAGTAGATTCACCCAGTATCATCCTGTAACCGGTTTTTCGAAAATCTGATCCGTTTCAAATATATTGAGTTTTTCGTCTTCACTTGAATTGGGACAGCTTGTATATAAAGATTTTTCTTATATTTGAAGATATTTTATTTAGGCAATAGAAATTACAAAAAAAAAATTTCGGAATTTTCGTGATATCTCCAACAGAAAACGAGATATAGCGAAATATTTGAAACGCCCTGTAACTCGAGAACCAATTCAGATATCTCGGATCTGTTTGCTGGCTCCGCGGAACGGAGTTCGCGGGGTCAAGTCTTACATTAAAGATATCTTGAAAACTATCCACATGCTGCATGGTCGTTATACTCGTTATGTTGATTCACTGAAGATTTCTAAGATGGCTTATCCCATAATTTTTTGGGACACCCCTTATGCACCCTGGCACTGAGCAATTTCGAATAAGTACCAAACCGACTAAAACTTATCAGTGGCAGTGTTGTGATCGTGATTAGCAGTAATTGGTGATATCAATCGGATGTCTGTGAAAAGTTATAACTCTCAATTAATGGATTAATTAAAACCTCCTATCTCAATTAAAGGGCAACTTGACCAATAATTGACGTTCTCGATTCAACTATGATTAACTGCTCCGCTGTAATTAATACAATCAAGTGGCAGGAACAGAATGGTTTTCGAGGGAGAGGATTCAATTCGCTCTACCATAAGATTTTCTAGTTTTTCTCGCATTTATTGTTCCGGCTGCGGATTTTAACTCTGAACGACATTCTCCTTCTTTTATTTGCCTCTCAGTAGCAAGATTTTGCCCGATAGTATCACGATGATACATATGATTGGGGCTCCGGTTATACCTAGGCAAAAATACGTCGACGCATTGGCCAGAAGAACCAACCAACCATCCACAGAAAGATAACACATCAGATTACAACCTTCTCAGTTGAAGTAAAATATGCTATCGAACATATTCCAGAAAAGTGCTTCACAAATGCCTAGCCAACTCCTAAAGAATTACTTTCTTTTTTCACTAAGTGATTATCCTGACAAAGCATAGATACTCTTAGCATCTGGGAGGTTTCAAATAAACCTGAGTCTAGGTGTAGTTACAGTTACAGTTCACTGCTTCTTTGAGGTCTTTTATGCCTCCTAACAGAGCTGTTCTAACCACGCACATTACAGCTCACCTTCCTGTTCCAGAGATTTAATGAAATCCAATATCTGGGAAGGTTTCAACGAGGCTATAGTTCCTCACTTCTGCAAGTTTCTTGCTCGAAGGATTCTTTTCTTCGTGGGCTGCAGTGGCAAGGCTCTTCACAGAATCTACACTCTTCAATGTCTGATAAACCCATTCTCAACAAATACTTCTTTAGGCGACAATGTCCTGTGAGAAAGCCAGTGAGTAGGTGTAGTTGGTTCTTACTGAGATCCAGATACCTTTTGGATCTAGCAGTTTCTAAGTTCCGGAGTTTGGAGTGATCCATCCCTGGGAGAATTCGCTAGAATTTTTCCCTTTCGGTTTTCTCCATGAACTCCTCCTTATGGATGCATTTTCCTGTACCACGAAGGGTTCTGGGCCAGTGAGTGGCGTTTGTGCGCCCTTCAGGCCAGTGTATTGGCCTCTTCGTTTCCTACGATTCCCGAATCCCGAATGACTGGACCCAGATTGAAAAGACCTTATTCTTCCGGCCCACCTCATTGAGTTTGTTCCGGCACTCCCAAATCAGCTTTGAATCAATGACATAGGAGCTTAGTGCTTTAATGGCAGCTTGACTATCTGTATGAATTGCTATATCGCACTTCTGATAGTTTCTTTCTAGATTTATATCTTGACATCTTCCGATTGCAGGTATTTTTGTTTGAGGGACGCTTGTACATCAGGATAGTACCTGTCGCCAGCTCCTGTAGCGGTTTTAGAACCATCTGTATATCATTTTACGTATTTTCTTTGAGATTATAGTCGGTGTATTCCCTTTCCCAATCTTCTTTTTTGCTTAGCATTGTACTGAAGTTTTTCTCAATGCTTACTTTCTTGATCATTACATGACTAGGAAGGTTTGCAGATGAGATGTAGTCATTCAGAGAGGACCAAACTCTCTTATTCCTGATTCTCTCATTGCCTGTTCCTTCTTTGGATATTCTGAGGATGGGATGGGCTACCCTATCCATCACTAGATATAGATGTGTGAGGCCTGTGATGATCTCAAGCGCCCTAGTTGGGCACGTTCTCATAGCTCCCGTGATGCACACACAGGCAAGCCTTTGTATATGTCGAGCATTTTCCTCGTACTGCCCTGTGACCATGAAGGTGCAGACACATTGTTATCACGTCACGTCACATCACGTCATCTTCCCAAAATGTGCAACCACGATAATGCGTGGAACTTAGAGCATAGGAGGAGAGACACACCTTTCAATAATAAATAGTGAAGCCAAATCATCAGAACTAAACTGGGTGATTGTACTACTACGGAATCAAAATGTAGTAAAAAATTTTTGCAACATTGTATCTGCTGTCACGTTATAGCACTGATAGCACGCAAGATCTATATTCCGCAAATTTGCATTTTCTGAATGCACGTGATACCACGTCTGATATTTTGTGAAATGTCAGTCTGACATACATTTGAAACCGATCTGGGTGTCCATTCAATAATTCTTCCCCACTTCCTCTGTCGTTGATTCATTTGGTAAATCGAATCCCTTCTATGAGAATCACCAGCAACTGTAAAAGCAGCTATATTCTCCATATCTTCTTCCTATTTCCTCGCGTGAGCTCATGTGACGTGACAACAGTTTGTATGCACCTTAAGATGAATACAGACTATTCTGACGTGACGTGATTCCACGTCACGTCAGACGTGTATCAGTGCTTCCATTGGCCTAATATGAACGTGAACGTCAAAATGTGAGTGATATAAAAAAACTTATATAAAAAAACACATCGTTCTGTGCGTTCACGTTCATATCAGGCCAATGGGAGCACTGAGGGTGCCTGACGTGACGTGGAATCACGTTACGTCAGAATAGTCTGTATTCACCTTAAGTCTCACGATCATGGCGTAAATCCATGGAAGTATTTTTGAGTCACAACTTACAACCCCAATTCTTGCCGCATAGAGTCTAGGTGTATAAAATATTAAAATAGTGCAACATGTGATTAACTAAGATTCACTACTTTGTGTCATATTTTCATATGGACATCACTGAATATCCACATTCCCTATTCCTTCTTCCACCTTCCTCCTGCATCATAAAAGGTTATGGGCCCAGGGGCTGCGTTTCCTACCGTCTTCAAGCGCTTCCCACTCGTGTTGGCGCCGTTCTAGTCTCAGTCGATAGGAAATAACATATTTATGTTGCGTAATTGAATTCGTCCCATTGTACGATTTGTTTTATTAGAGGATGTTCTAATGAGGTCGCTGAAGGCGCCAGTTCAATAACTGACCTCCCCTCTGTCGGATTCTTTATGGAGGACTTCCGTAAGCTTCGCAGGCAGATTGAATAACGCGTAAGAAACGTAATGGGGGGGCCACAGAGGAATTATTAAGTTGTAATGAATTGATTGCGCTACTCTTGTGTGCGGAAACAAAACGTTTTCCTAATATTCAAAGTATTGTTTCTCTTGATTTTTTCCTCACCGGTACTATAATAATACACTTATATGCCCATAATCCGTTTCATAATAAGATCCATTATGATGCAGATTTTTCATAACGATACAGATTTTTAATCAATAGAAACCCCTTTTTTTTCAATCAAGCGGCCCCTGTTCGCATTTGGATTGTTTCTGCGATATCGGGAAGTATTTTGAAAAATTCGTGAAAATCGCAAAAATTTCGATGTCATAGACCTGACCAGAGAATTCGAATTATCGCGTTGACGTTCGATGTCGATATATCCGGGGTATTTTTTAAGATCAACGTATAGTTTTACTTTTCAGCTAAAATTCAAGCCTGATTAATGATTTTTGGAAGCAAGACTTAATTGTTCACATTTCACGTTAGGTATAGCCTTGAAACGGATAATGGATGAATAATATTTATAGTTTTTCATCATTTATCGGGTGTAGGAAAAATAGAGTATGCAACTCTTATGTAATGGTTTTTAACACACGAGCATTAACCGGGATACGAAATGAGCCGAAGGCCAATTTCGTAAGTTTATGCTAGTGTATATACGAGGATGTAGGTATTGATACCTAGTCAGCCTGGACCAGTTCTATGCATAAACAAAATATTGCGATACCATATCAACGAACAATAACTTCTTAGATGTGTCAGTGTAGAGTTCGACGTCGAGAAAAATAAACCAGAGTAACGCAATGAATTAAAAAAAAGGAGTCCACCGAAATTGTAAAAATCGAAAAATTGTAGTATTGAGCTATCATCAAGTACCTGTATTTAAAAGGGTGAGCAGATTTACGAAGATATGCTTAATACCCTTGGTGATCAATGTCCTTCGTATGCGACAGTGAAAAATTGAACTGCAAGCTTCAAAAGAGGTACATTTTCCATTGAAGATGATGACCGATCGGGAAGGCCAGTTTCTGTGTCAGTCCCCGAAAATATCGATGCAGTTCATGACATGATTTTATCAGACCGTCGAATTGGGCTAAAACGGATATCTGAAGCACTGAAGATTTCATACGAACGGCACGAACGCGTTCATCATATAGTTTACGTCAATTTGGACATGAGAAAAATTTCTGCAAAATGGATCCCCAAATGTTTGAACGTTGACCAAAAGCGTGCAAGGGTCGAAGCATCGCGTTTGATGTGTGCTCGATTTGAAAACGATGTAGACCGAATTGTTACTATGGATGAGACTGCTGGAAAAGTTCTTGCTTCAGTTTTTTGGGATTGCCATGGAGTAATCATGATTGATTTTTTGGATAAGGGTAGAACAATGACTGGAGATTACTATTCGACATTACTGACCACTCTACGGGAAAAAAGTAAAGAGAAAAGACGCGGAAAGCTATCCAAAGGTATTTTGTTATCACAGGACAACGCCCCATTACACAAATCTCTTGTTGTCATGCAAAAAATTCGTGATTCAGGGTTAGAATCACTAGAACACCCCCCTTATTCACCAGATTTGGCTCTGTTCGACTATCATCTCTTTCCTCAACTGAAGAAAAGTTTAAAAGGTCGTAAATTTTCTTCCAACGAGGAGGTAATAAAAGTTGTGGAGGACTGGTTGGCAGAGCAAGGAGAAACATTTTTTTTGAAGGTCTAGAGACGTTGCAGGTTCGCTGTAATGAATGCATTCAATTAAGCGGAGAATATGTTGAGTAACAAAATATTTTGACATTGAAATTTTGTTTGGTTTTATAGTCGGCTAAGAATTTTTCAATATATTCTCGTATAACCATTATTATATGATCTTTGTATAATATACTATTATCACCTCTATAATACCTCTAGAGATGAAATTTAGACGGCAAATTTCCTCGATTGTAATATGAACGTTTGTTGCTAGGCAATTTCGCAAATGGCATTTGTAAAAAAATGTAATGAGCGAAATTGCCAAAAAGCAAAAAACTTCAATATTACAAGAGATAAATTTTACCTACTTAAATTTTATCTGGTGTGGTATTCGACATGACTATTTCACGAGAAAATGTGTCACATTGGGCACGTATTTCGCTATTTGACAAATAAGTTTTCATCATAGATTAACTAAACGTTGTTTGTTTCCTCTGTGGTATTCATTTCCGAATCTATATATGAATTTGAGAATTTATCGCTGGAAAACCAACTTGTTTGTTTTGTCGGCTTGCATGTTTTATTGATGTGAAAGAGAGTTGCTATGGAAACTGCCTCAGATAAAAATGGAATGAGTGAAATAGATTTCGAACTTCGTTTGATTGTAAATTCGTGAATTATTATCGAATTTCCCAAATATGACAGGACATCACTATCCAAATTACAGATAAATCCCAATCATACATTTGTTTATTCCGAATTCAAATGCGATTAACCCGTCAGTTTTGAAAAAATTGGGCAGAGAGACTTCTTATCTTTGATAAGCCTTCATTTATTCGGCGGTACATGATGAAGGGACCAATTCAATTGGCCCGATACAATTTCACCTTTACCGATCGATAGATAAATACGGATTGGGAACCATATGTTGCCTTTTTCAGGATTAGAGGCCATCACGATACCATTTGTTGATAAATGAACTGACTACACTTGCAGTGCATTAAAATTTGTTTGCAGGATTTATGTCTGCCTCAGTAATACGTTAGTAAGATGTATTTTTTGTATAGAACAGGTCTGCAACTAAATTCCTTCTGTTTATTAATAGATGGCTCTAGCAGTAATTTCTGGTCAATTTTGACGTATCCAAAACGTCATGAACCAAGCTTGGACAAATATCGGGTGTTTTTGTTCAGAGTGAGAGAATTTTCGATAGGGACAACTGTGATTTCACATAAGATAGAAGCCATGTTGTTTAGACATTTCTGTTCAGCAAGCATTGACAAATTATCATGGAAAGACTCACGGAGCAACAACGTTAACAAATTGTTGAAATTTATTTTCAATATCAGTGTTCTATTTGCTAAACTTATATAGAGCACTTCGTGAAATTAATGGTTTATGTAATCGTCCATCAGAGTAGCTTATTCGTCGTACTATCGATAGATTTCAGACAAAATTTTTCCACTCGATGCAACTGTACGTACAGAAGAAAATATCGCTGCTGTAAGTGATAAGGTTAATGAAAATCCCGATTTGTCTATTCGTCGACGTTCACAAGAAGTTGGACTCTGTGCACAAACGCCACAAACCACATGGAAAATTTAGCCTAAAGATCTTGGTCTACATCCATACAAGATCTAACTGGTTCAAGCACTAAACTAAAGCCACTTGACCATAATAAGCGTCTTTTGTTTGCTGAATGGGCCCAAGAACATCTTGAATCCACTTTTTATCGAAAAATTGTGTTCAGTGATTAAGCTCATTTCTGGTTGAACGGCTTGTAAACAAGCAAAATTGCTGTACCTACAGGGTGAGTCTTTGACTTGTACATATATTTTAACTGAAGATTCTTGAGGCCAAAAGAAACCTTTTTTTCATTTTCCATTTTTCCGAATTCGGCTCTGTTAAAAAGATATAGCCATTTGAAAAAAAATTGTGCTAATTACATCCCTGAAATGATACTGTGGAATTGATTCAAAGTTCATTTTTCTCGATAGAAATTGATTTTATACATTTAGGTAATACTCAAGTACTAACCTTATTGGAATAATAATGTTGCAAACACGATAATTTCAACAAAAACAAATAGTTTCATCGGATTATATCTGCAACTAAAAAGCCACATTTATTCCACCAAAATAAGTTCTTCGATTTTTCTGCAGATTAGTTTGTAAACACTAATAACTTGTTCATATTTCCCTCGAAATTCCCAAACAATATCATGAAGAAAGACTTTTCATTCAGATTTATTGTTAAACAACCTAACCTAATCTAATTTGTATCGATTCTGTGAATTTTTGCACAGACATTTCAAGAAGATGTTGTCAGCTTGCTGATATTTTCATTGAGGTTGAGGATTTTTTACGAAACATAGTATAAATCACGATACATTTGTGTACCGTGGTATAAATATCTATGAATTCTACCGTTTCCATCATAAATCGACTTTGCCGCCAAATTTTACCACGCATGCGTAGAGCGAAAACCGAAGTATGTATTGGTTATCTGGACTCTGGGGGCCAA
Source organism: Adalia decempunctata (assembly GCA_951802165.1). Taxonomy (NCBI): domain Eukaryota; kingdom Metazoa; phylum Arthropoda; class Insecta; order Coleoptera; family Coccinellidae; genus Adalia; species Adalia decempunctata. The sequence goes on along the minus strand of OX637696.1, from coordinate 19,983,549 downwards.
CTATAAACAATATCAAACCAGAGTCTCTGAACAAACTGTAAACATTATGAAAAGTTCTGAATACATTCAGTGAATTATTGTTCTGATGTGATTATTATGTGAAGTGAAAAGTGAATTAGTATAATTTCAACCGTGTTGAGTTTAAAAAATTCCAAGAGGATTTTGTTTAGATAGAAACATCGCCACAGATTATCAGGTATCGTATTATTTTTCATTAATTTCAATTTAATAAGTAGTTTGTATCGGGATTTATCATTCATATTTGAATTTTGTATTTCATCGACATTTAACTTCAATATGGACCGGTCACTATGAATTTTCAATAGAAACTGTGCGTGTTAAATCCTCCTTGGTGTTGAATTTTATCTCCCACATTTGTGGGATTTATTATTAAAATATATCGACAAAGTTGATAAATATTGTGACACCATTGTAAACTCGTTTAAAGACCAGAGAAGGTATAATATTCGATGATATTTAATTCAGAGACGCATTCAGATTATTCTTGAAATTAATGATTTTTTCGTCAAACTTCTCCGGGTAAAACTGGAAGTAACTCGAAAACGACGCGTTTTATTGAAAAAAAAAGATAGGAATACTTTCAGTTTCTTAAATGATTGATTCTTTCGAAAATTGATCCGTTTATCTTTTTAAAGTGGTTTTATGGTGTTTTAGCGTGTATTGATGAGTCGACTACCCTGTAACTTTTACACTAGTAGAGATATTGAATAGGTTTCGATTGAGGAATATGCACCATGAATAGAGTAAAAACTCAAACAAAATTCAGTTCATTCGAAATAACGGTTCCGAAGATATAAACAGAAAAGTGTTTTTTTTTCATGGATTTTAGACACCCTGTATCTCCCAAACCAAACCGAATTTTGAAAAATGGTATAGAAAAAAAGTGTTTAAGTTTGATGAGAGGGATCTACAGTTAAAATATATGTTCAAGTCAAAGACTCACCCTGTATAAATATGGTTGGAAGATTCAGTAATGCTATTTTCCTGTATGGAAATCAACAATCTAGTGTTGAAATTTTACTGAAAAATAATGGACAGTATAGACCGTTATTTTTAGATAGTTGATTCGAAAAACAAGAAAAGTACTCGAATAACCCGACCGAAAAACTTCTAAACGACCAGAACAGACGGACATGGAACTCCACACTTTTAAAAATTCTCAAGAAATAAGCCTACAGAAGATATTTGAATACTCCAGTATAAAAATGAAGTAGTACATATACTAAGAATCCTGTGTCCCATTCACAAAGTTGAAAAGGAATAAATAGAATAGCATTGACAACGCCTCTCAGAAGTATTTGACTTTCACGAGTGCCAACCTGCATCAGTTTTAAATAAACTTGATTAACCAATAATTAAAGCACAGCCTTCTTGATGAGCTCCAAAATTTTCAATCTTCAGTCTTTGACGACGGCACAATGCGGACCATAGAACACCATATTCTCCGATTTCCGCGCATCTCTGGACCGCCGTCTGTGGCCGTAATCCCCATCGAATATTTCCGCCGTTCCTCCCCAAATCTCCGAGATTATTCGAGGGGTGTCCAAACGGATGAGAACCGATAATCTCGCGCCTAACGATTGTCGAAAAATAATAGAGATGAAAGGGCTCAACCAGTGAGTCGAGAGTCGGAATAATTTGATTTCTATATAGAATTCTCTTTGATGTGAAGCGCTTGATTGTTCGGCGTTGGCGTTAATTGAAATTGACGAAAAAATAATTAGTTTTCCAACGGGGCGTCCGGCCCGAACGAAATTACATTTGCAATTTTGATTCTCGTTTATTTTTTCGCGGTATCTGAACCACCTGCATTTTCGTTTCATTCGTTTTGGGGAGGAAAATGACGGAAATGGTGGATTTTATCGGTTATTTCATTAGCGATATTTCAGTGACGTTTTTTGCTGCTTCTAGCGAAAAGAGTTCATAAAGATCTTGACTTACTCTTGTCGACCACCTCGTCTTTCAAAAATGACATTTGTACGTGTCAGCTAGAAATTCAAAACGAGAATATACAGGGTGACTGGTGACGTAAGGGACAACGGCTAAGTGGAGATAGAGGACCTCAAACTGAATGAGAATTTGGGTTTCAAATGTCCCATAAGGGTATTCGTTTCGGAGATATAGGGTGATTTATGAAAAAATGCTAAATCTATGAAGTCCCGTATCTTCGTTAATATGATATGGTTTTCGCTGATATTTTACATGTTTGTTCACACAGGCATTCTCTGTCAGCATAAGAAAAAAAATATTGAAAAAATTGCTGGCCCGTACTCAAAAATTTCAATTTACATGTCAAGTGAGAAATATCACACGGTATATGAGATAAAATAAAATCAAATAGAAATTTGGAAAGAGGGAAAAAACTGATGAAATATCTGTTTTTTGTTTGAATGTTATGATATGTTGAAGTAAGAATATCACCATATTTTTATATTCAAATCATGAAAATTAGTACTGCTGATAGAAAAAACCTTGAATTCGAGGCGCTAGAATGAGCCTGGCATCAAAATATTCCTTCAAATCTTGAAATCTATTTTTATCAATTAATAGGTATTTCGCTGCCATATAAAATTTCAAAATAAAATTTGTTGTAGATGCGGTGATGAAAGAGATGGATACTCAAACACAAAAATAGAAAAAGTCGCAAATATAATTCATAAAAAAATCAAGTAAGCAAATGTTCGAACCGAGAGCCTCGAATTCAAGGTTTTTTCTATCAGTGGTACTAATTTTCATGATTTGAATATAAAAATATTGTAATATTCTTACTTCAACATATCATAGAAACGAAAGAAAATTTGTGCCATTCAAACAAAAAACAGATATTTCATCAGTTTTTTTCCCTCTTTCCAAATTTCTGTTTGATTTTATTTTATCTCATATACCGTGTGATATTTCTCATGTAAATTGAAATTTTTGAGTACGGGCCAGCAATTTTTTCAATTTTTTTTTCTTATGCTGACAGAGAATGCCTGTATGAACAAACATGTAAAATATCAGCGAAAAACGTATCATATTAACGAAGATATGGGAGTTCATAGATTTCGCATTTTTTCATAAATCACCCTATATCTCCGAAACGAATACCCTTATGGGACATTTGAAACCCAAATTCTCATTCAGTTTGAGGTCCTCTATCTCCACTTAGCCGTTGTCCCTTACGTCACCAGTCACCCTGTATATGTGTTGATTGAAAATATGCACCACGAATAGAGTGAAACTCCACCGAAACCAAGTTTATTTGAAACAACAGTTCAGAAGATATGGACAGAAAATTACGTATCTTAAGGGTTTTCCAATAAGAGGTATTATTTTGAAATTCAAAAGAGAATTGTGTAAACTGAACTTTAAGGACTGAACGAGAATAAATTCGCTATCACAAAAACGCTGATATCTTTTTAACCACTTGACCGATTTCGAAAATCAAACGCATTTTCGAATCATCTTCTAATTCTTATGAAAACTGTTTTTACAATAAAAAATCAAAACTATTTTTCATAAAATTCATGGATTTTTTCTGGAATTCTTCCCATCATGCTTCTTATAGTGTTCTCAGTCACTTTCTGGAATGCTGTCTTCCACTTTTGCTTGAATTCCGCTAATGTTTTCGTTGATTTCTTAATCTTCTTCAATTCTCTTTTTACCAGGGCCCAATATCTTTCGATTGGCCTGAGTTCTGGGCAAATTGGTGGATTGGCCTCTTTGGGGACAAAAACCACCTCATTAGCTTTGTACCATTCCTTGGTGGCCTTGCTGTAGTGGCATGAAGCTAAATCTGGCCAAAAGATTGTTGACACATCGTGCTCACGTAAAAATGGTAAAAGTCGCTTCTTCAAGCATTCCTCGATGTATATCTTCGAGTCAACAAAGCCTTGGCCATCGTAAAATTTGCTCCTTTTCCCACAAGTGCAAATTGCTTGCCAAACCAGGAATTTTTTAGGAAACTTTGCTTGTTTCTTCACGCGAAATTGTTCGTCAATATTTCCACGAGAATCTGCAGTATAAAATTCCTGACCAGAAAGTTGCGAGAAATCAGCCAAGATATAGGTTTCGTCGTCCATCACGCAACAGGAAAAATTTTTCAAGAAATCTTTTTTTAATTTCTTTGCTCTTGATTCCGCTTCTTGATTCTTCACAGCGTTCCCGTCTGGCACTTTCTGCACTTTGTATATTCTAAGCACACAACTCGACTTGATTTTCTGAACGGTTGACTGCGAACAACCCACTATTTGGGCCACTTTCCGTCCTGAAAGGTTAGGATTCTTCAGAAAAAAGCTGATGGCTTTCTTCACTTTTTGGGGCTATGAAACCCATTTTTCCTCTCGGTTCCTTCCTTGCAGTTAATTGTAAGATCTTCGTTGAAGCGCTTAACAACTCTTGATACCGTTTCCGGATGAACGCGAGCCTCTTTTGCGATTCTTTTGAAGCTCCATTTTTGAATATTTTGAAAAAGTTTCACTATGAATTCTCGTGTTTTCACTTCGCTTGACATTTTGCGACAGAGAATTGGAATATCTATGAAGTAAATGTTCCACATGTTTCTGACGTTCATAACAAAGCTAACTATGATCAAATTTTGATTATTTCTCAATTGGTTCAAGAAATATAGACGTTTTTGTGATAGCGAATTTATTCTCGTTCAGCCCTTATAAGCCTTACGGTGTAATGACGTTTGTGGAATGCAGTATTCCAAAGAACGACGAGGATGGCCAAACTTGGATTTTTTTCAACACTTTCGACTACAGCAGCGATCTTCTCGGCTGTTCTTGAGCTACGTGCACGGGTTTTATTCTTCACACTACTAACTTCTCCCAACAGCTTTATTTTGTCCACCAATTTCTGTATTGCGGTTCGACAAGGTGCTTCACGACGACCCAAAAATGTTCGAGTTTTACGAACCGTCTCTGGCAAATCTTCACCATTTTTATAGTGAATTTTAATAATTTCAATGGGTTGTTGAAGCGTGTACCGTTTCATTTCTATTAATGGCGTAGTGTCTACTTGTCAAATGTCAAAAAAGACAGCTTCAAAAGTGAAATCTACTGGAATAGCGGGCTATTCAACACCTTTCATTGGAAAACCCTTTATCAAACAAAGCCGAATTTCGAAAAATGATAAGAGAAAAAAGTGTTTCTTTTGATGAGAAAAATCTGCATTTCAATTCAATGCAAAAGTCAAGATTCAGACTGTACTCATTCATGAAATGGGAGATTCTTGAAAAGCCTATCATCGGACAATGATTTTTTTGTCAATTTTCAGCGAGATTCTGATCATCAATTCATTGACCAATTCATCGGATAAATCTGTAAAAAATGCAGAAATGTTCTATAAACACAATATTTGTTTTTTAGACCACCCACTTCTTCAAAGTTCGATAACATAAAACTTCTTCATTGGATGACGGAGCATACGTACAATCAAGTTCGTCCGTTGTTGATTAGACAGAACCCCTTCTGAAATTCTTTGCGGCCTTTTAGAGAATTAGTCACCATTAGGAACTGTTGTGCATTTGATTGTCCTTAATTATCTCTATTTTTTATTGTCATAAGCTGATGGTAACACTCGGAGAAAACAGAGCCTAAAAATGATTCACCGTGACCCTAAAGGCAGAGATAAGTTTGGATTATACCACAATTTACAATAGTTAATACCTTGCCTTAGAGTTTAGACTATAGGAAGAGGAGACGCTACATCTCATTCATAAATTCGAGAATTGGTGGAGCCAAAATTTAGTCAGTTTTCAATGAGTGGGACGAAGATATGGTATAAAATAAAGGATAGCAACATTGCAGAATCTAAGTTTGAAAGTTCCATTGGCGTGGTTTTATCGGTATTGAAGAATGAAAATGAAATTGAAAGTGAATTAACTTTTTTTGACGAATTCATATAATGTTCCGAACATTGAAACAGATTCTGAGTTACTAGGATGTATTGATATCTAGTTAGCCTAGACCAGTTCAATGCATAAACAAAATATTGCGATACCATATCAACGAACAATAACTTATTAGAAGTGTCGGTGTGGAGTTCGACGTCAAAAAAGTAAACCAGAGTTACGCAATGAATTTAAAAAAAGATGTTCACCGAAATTGTAAAAATCGAAAAATTGGAGTATCGAGCCATTATCAAGTAGGGGAGCGAGGGGCTTGTTGTAACAGTTTTCATGAAAACTGATATATCTTGAGATGCATTGATCGAATTGCTACCGAATGAAGATGGATGGACGCTGTAACTCTTCCTCTACCAAATCAAGTGAAAATAATACCAAAACTATTGTTCATTATTTCATAATCAATTATTTTCTAGAAGAAGTGCGGTGTTACAACTTACCTCGTGCTTGGGGCAAGTTGTAACGTCTACCGGGGAAAGTAGTAACGACAAAAAAGACAACAATAATACCTCTGATCATATATTTTTTGTTTATTTTTAACGAAATTAACATCTTTCTAAAGTAGGTATTATGTAATTCTTATCGAAAATCAACTTGAATACACTTTTTTAGTAATCAACACCTAAAAATTCAGTAATTAACAGTTTCATTCAGATGAACACTCCTTATAATCATCATGGCACTTTAAAATCACAGAAAAAGTAATGAAATTATTTATAACTGAGGTATGCTTATGCTTCGTAATTATCTCCTTTTGATATCTATCAAACAAAGTTTTGCACATACAAGAATCAACATTCGGCGGGTATCATCATAATTCAATTCACTCTTCATCGGAGCTACAATTAATACGAATAAAAGATATTGTGTCTCCTGTAACACATCTCAATTATGCCCACATCTTACAAATGATACACTCGATCAATCTTCCTTATTTGAATCTGTGTAAGCTTCACCACATACAAGGAAACACCACACTTCTGATTCAGATTCTGAATCTGAACATAAAATCTTCTTTTTAGCTCTGTCTACCCCAGTTTTATTTTTTGTTGATTTACCTTTGCCTGTTCCCTTCATTTTACCTTTTCGTTTGATTTTGTCATCTTTTTCCACTTTATACACCCTCATCATAACTTGGGGCATGTTGTAACACGTTACAACAAGCCCCGGGATTTTGTTACAACTAACCCCATGGTAGGATTTTTAACATTTATCAAGATAACTATTTAAACAATTTAGGAATCTTAAAAACTGTTACACATTATCAGAGATGGATAAATTTGAGTGCAAATAGGATACAGAAAGTTTGAAATTAGTCGATAATATTAGTGCAAACCAAAATTTCACGACAGTACAATTTTATATTACCTCGCAAAAATGAAGCACGAGCACACTTCCGGTCACTTCGCAGGCTGACAGGATACTTGATATGGCAACATTATGCGGCGTGGTTTATTGGTAAAATCGAGTCAAAGAAATACGCCAATAAAGTTTAAGAACCTATTGAAAAGAGCCTGTTACTACTTGCCCCTGTTACAACAAGCCCCTCGCTCCCCTACCTGTATTTAAAAGGGTTAAGAGGTAAGCAATTTTCGATGATATGCTTAATACCCTTGGTGATCAATGTCCTTCGTATGCGACCGTGAAAAATTGGACTGCAAGTTTCAAAAGAGGTAAATTTTCCATTGAAGATGATGACCGATCGGAAAGGCCAGTTTCTGTGTCAGAATTGGGCTAAAACGGATATATGGAGCATATGGATTTCATACGAACGCGTTCATCATATAGTTCACGTCAATTTGGACATGAGAAAAATTTCTGCAAAATGGATCCTCAAATGTTTGAATGTTTACCAAAAGCGTGCAAGGGTAGAAGCATCGCGTTCGATCTGTGCTCGATTTGAAAAAGATGTAGACTTCTTAAACCGAATTGTTACTATGGATAAGCCTTGGGTACATTTTTACGATCCAGAAACAAAGCAACAATCGATGGAATGGCGACACTCTGGTTCTCCAAGACCTAAGAAATTTCGTGTCCAAAAATCTGCTGGAAAAGTTTTTGCTTCAGTGTTTTGGGATTGCCATGGAGTAATCATGATTGATTTTCTGGATAAGGGTAGAACAATAATTGGAGATTGCTAATCGACAGTACTCACCACTCTACGGGAAAAAAGACGCGGAAAGCAATCTAAAGGTATTTTGTTTTCACAGGACAACGCTCCAGTACACGAATCTCATGTTGCCATGCAAAAAATTCGTGATTTAGGGTTAGAATTACTAGAACACCCTCCTTATTCACCAGATTTGGCTCCGTCCGACTATCATCTCTTTTCTCAACTGAAAAAAGGTTTAAAAGGTCGTAAATTTTCTTCCAACGAGGAGGTAATGAAAGCTGTCAGGGTCTGGTTTGCAGATGAAGAAGAAACATTTTTTTTAAGGTCTAGAGACGTTGCTGGTTCGCTGTATTAAATGTATTTAATTAAAAGGAGAATATGTTGAGTAATAAAATATTTTGACATTGAAATTTTGTCTGGTTCTATAGTCGGCTAAGATTTTTTTAATATATCCTCGTAGTTCAGTTACCCAGTTTAGTTCTGATGATTTTGAAAATTGGCTTCCCTATTTATTATTGAAAGGCGCGCCCTCTCTTTCTACAGTCTGAGGTTAATCCTGAAGTCTCGCAAGGAATTTTTTATAATCAAGTTAGTCGAATGACGAAAGTGAAAAACTATAGAGTCTTCTTGACAATGACTTCCCTCATAAGTCATAAGTCATTCTGATTATCTCTTCATGAACGGGCTCTCATTGAACGTATGTATCGCACATGGCTTGCGCGGCAAAAAACGAAAAAAGATTTATTTTTTTGTCGCCACCGAAGTGCGTCAAACACTGCGACACTTAATTTTTTTAGTCCGTTTCGATTCCACTGCGTGGTTAATGAGGCTAAATCAGGAAGTCGCTTTATTTATGGCGCAAAAACGTAACGTTCACTGGGATATTGGTTTACTCGGATAGGGTTACAAGAATTGTCGTATGTAGAGTATGAGAAAATTCTACTACGGAAACGCGCAAAACACATTGTTGTAATTGTATGATACTCTGCAGCTTGATGCTGGAGAAGGGGTGAATCGTATCCTGCGAGATTTGTTGATAAACCAACTAACAGTGACATTTTGCACTTTCTTGCAATGAACTAATACTATTACTTAACACTTAAATGAAAACAATAAACCAGCAAAACTTTTTTTTTCTTCGAGAGAATACAATAGTAATCGAAGTTAATCAGTTTTCAAGTTTTCGGCGAAGAACGAGAGTTTCAATGTTGAGAATATTCAGTGGAAAATGCCGGGACATCCAATTTCTAAGTTCAACTGGGCAAGACTTTTGACGATGTGTTTATACTGATTCTATTTCAAATCGGCAAAACATCCAGAAAATTATAATTCGCAGATTAGCCTATACTAATTCTAGTCAACTCATGAATCAAAAATTTTGCTTGTTTACATTTGCAAAGCCCTTCAACAAGAATTGAGAGTCATTATCTGAAAACATGAATTTTTTGTTAAAATAAAAATCGTTTATTTTCTCTTTCGAAACCATATAATATGGCTTGAAATCGAAAGATTTACTGTTGTTGATGGCTATCGTGCAGCTATCGAGTCTATTGTGACATTTTTGCCTGGGGAAACTGAAGAGGCATTTGATTGATATGGGAGCACAGCTCCCCTCTAATCCTTAAATATCATCGAGATAGTTACAATTTTACAAGAGCTTTCTATGCTTCAACACATGGCAAACAGTCAGATTTATTTTGTTGGTATCACATTTCTCTTCTGTCACACACTCACACATGTTACACTCGTATCTTTGGATTTGTTAATGAGGTCATCAAACCTATTATATATTTTCATGATATAATTTTTCTTTGTAAAATTCGCTATTGATTTTACCTCACTTGTGACCGTTTTTTTTTGTTGCCGATTCTTGTCCTTAAAATGTTTATTCTTACATCTGAATAGTTTTTTTGGTACTCGTTTGAATACTATTTCAGTTTCTGTCAAGTTCTTCTTCATTGCGTTTCAAAGAATTTTGGATCAGTAATTGTTTTATATTTTTAGAATCAACTTTGATTCAGAATTCGAATATGTATTTGTTTTGCAAAAATACCTAGACATAAACTTATTGCAGATGAAGCCAATAGGGCTTTTGGTTTGACCGAGACGGGACGTAATCTTAGAGATCTTGCGAATTTTTTGCGAGCATATGAAAGCGCAGCTCCCCGACTCGTCCATGGGTTTCGAGAAACTGAAAACGCCCAAGATCTACTACTCCTTCACAAGATTGGTTTCTTACTGGAGAGGAACTACAAACTTTGAAATGAAATGTCTCAAATAGCCTATGTTGAATTGAAGTAATTTATTCATTTCTTGAATGAGATTTATTGTGCTCAAACAATCTCAATCGCATTAAGATGGAATTATACTCCATTAGGTATAGTCTTACTGACGTCCTACTGCTTGCTCTATCTCACATTAATTTTATATCAACACCTCCCAAGAACCGAGAAGGAATAAATAATTCTTCGACATCAAATGAGGATGAAGATTATGGCCGAGGCTCGATGAAGACTCACAAATGCAAGAGGAACTCGCAAAAACACAAAAAAATCGCCATTTGCCACCGTTTGAAAGCAATAGGCATGATCCGAAAGGTAGGAAAGTCTTTCACGGCCGGATTTAACTTCGATTTCACCTAACATTTCGCCCACAACAGAGGTTGGCATCTTCAAAGGTTTCTCAGTCGGACGTTGTAACCCGACGATTGACCGCTCCGAACTAGGTGAAATTACTAATGGATCACGGCTAGAAATCCCCAAATACTATTGATTCGGAAAACTATTATGGTTATAAGTAGGTACTTTCTGTAAATATAATCGGACAATGTTCAGAGATATTCCAATTCAACTTGAAGATAAAACGTACGTGAAACAGTCTATGATTATAAGCAGAAGTTAAAATCTCTTGAAAGTTCAGTTAGTAATAATATAGAAAACGAAGAAACCTTAACCATCCAACATATTTCTTTGTAATGCCTTTCTTATAGCTAACAAGAGAAACTGATAACATTATGCTCTAGATGTTTCGGTTTTCCTCGCAGATTTTTACGTTGGGTGTAGGAGCCTGGAGCACCCTACCATTAAAATCTATCGGATTTGAATCTGGCATTCGAGGTGGCCATCAAATTAATGCAACTATTTTTTCATCGGTTTATCAAACGGCTATGCAGAAACCATAATTGAAAAAAGTGTTTTCGGACAATTCGAGCTGAAAGTGCTGGAGAACCAGCCATTAAGGTAGAACCACATGCCTATTTTGTCGGACGAATGGCAGGATGAGAAAAAGTACAAAATAATTTTCAAGAACAGCAGTCATCGTTAAAAGCTGAGAAAACTGGTCCTCACAGAAAATTTTCGATTACTTACAGCGATCTATAGGAACTCCCCCCTTGGCCATGAAATTCTGACACATTTCACATTTCACCGTGTATATTTTGAAAATGTTAGGTTATAGTCATGTTCCTGTCAGATACATACGCAACGTTGCCCTCTCTACATAGAGGTCGTAGTAATTAGGTATTCATCAAAATGTTTATTCGCTTTGGAAAAAAATTAATTTGAGAAAAAATTATGTGAATGCAATCATTCCAAAGACCTGGCGAATGTTGAAAAAACCACAAGAGTTAGGGATATCGCGTATTCAATCGTTTTTAAAAGTATGTAATCTTCGAGAAAATCGCTGTAAAATCATTTAAAACTCAATAACAACTCGAATCGATGCAATAAAAATCAGTATAAGACATTTCGTCAATCTGGTCCCTTTTTTTCTGAAGTTTGGTTCTTTGCATATGCTTCAATCATGAATATGTTCTTATTTTGAAATGAAGTCAGTTTATCAACGGCTTCGATTTGAAACGAGTTTTCTGAAAACGCTAAGACGTAAATTAACAAACGCTGAGGCTAATATGGCTATCGGAATGCCACAGGGTGGCCTAACTCAGGTTGTTGTAGCGGAAAGGCTCCAAGTTAGCCAAAGTGCTATATCTCGACTTTGGAATAGGTTCAGGGGGAGCAAGGCCGTAGCCAGGGGAGGGTCCGATGGGGTCCGGACCCCCCCCGAAATTTATTTTTTCAGAAATGCCCGATAATCATTTCACCGAAAATTCTTCGAATAAATTTTTTTCTAGCTACGGCCTCTGACGGACCCACCCCGAAATTTTTTTCTAGCTACGGCCTTGAGGGGGAGACAGGTTCCGTGTTGGAAAGACCAAGGCTTAGTGGGCGACGAAAAACAACACCTGCTCAGGATAGTTTCATCACCGTTTCGGCGAGAAGAAACCCTATACCTATCTACGTGTAGAATGCTACGGAATACTCTTCAAAATGCAGATGGGGTTCAAGTTTCCATCGAAACCATCAGACGACGTTTGAGAGAGGTGAATCTAGGTTCTAGACGTCTATTAAGAGGAGTTCCATTAACACGTGACCATATAAGCGTCAAAGACTGGAATGGGCAAGGCAACATATCAATTGGAACGATCAATGGCGTAGTGTCCTTTAAACTGATGAATCCAGAAATGGACGATGGAGCATGTGATTGACAATGTTGTGCCAAATTTTACCGCTGCTATTGGTGAAACTTTTCAATTTCTAGACGATAACGCTAGACCGCACCGTGCAGCCATAGTTGAGAATGCGCGCGAGGAGCTTGGTATTCCACATTTACCAATACCTCCGCACTCACCAGATTTGAATTGCATAGAACATGCATGGGATATGCTCCGAAGAAGATTAGATAATCATCAACCTACCCCAGAATCCTTAAATGATCTGAGAGAGCTTCTGCCCCGTTTATGGAACCAAATTCTTTAAGAAATGTTCAACAACCTCGTGTGTAGTATGCAAAGAGGATGTCAAGCTGTTATTGATGCCCGTGGAGGCCATACATTGTATTAATAGTCTTAAAATGCTCGAATTCTCAGGGAATAAAATTTCGTTATTTTACTCGATTTTTCTTAACCACCCTGTATATACGCTGCAGACCTACAGGCTTAAATTAATTTGCAACTTGCAATCATATTAATATGAATTTTCATCACAAAAATCTTATTTTAACTATATTTTTTTGCAATTTAAGTCAATACTTATCCCTAATTCATGCATGTGGAGCAGTTTATTTCACGTATTTAAACATGGTTGAAAGATTCTCAGGTTTGCTATTTTCTTGTACGGAATTCAAGAATCGAGTGTTGAAATTTTACTTTGTGATAGTTCATTCGGAAAAAGAATAAGAGTACTCGAATAACCCGACAAAAAAAATTCTAAACGAACAGAACAGGCGGACCAATGGAATTCCCCACTTTTCAAAATTCTCAAGAAATAAGCCTACAGAAGACATTCAAATACTTGTATGAAAATGTAGTAGCACTACGAATCCTGTGTCACAGTTAAGCCTTAAAAAAACTAACTCCATTTGCAAAGTGAAAAAATAAATAAATGGAAATTGGCATTGGCAACGTCTCTCAGAATTATTTGACTTCAACCTGTGCCAACCTGCGTCAATTTTAAGTGAATGAACTTGATAAACTTAAATCATGGCCAACCGGGATACTTCGTATAAAATTCTTACAAGATACAAATTTTTACTGATGCACCCTAAGGACCAATTCAAGAAATCGACGAATCCTTTCTGTCCAACACAGGAAAACAGGAGAGATTTTTGAGTGTAATCACCATAATTTTCATCGTTTTCTGAATATAGGTACGGAGGGAACTTCCCATGAAATCTATGGTGGCATTCCCACAAAATTTTCGAATTTTCCTTACCTTTAGGGGTGACAATCGTGAAAGCGCTGCTTCCCGGCGGACTCCCTGACTGTGATCCCGAAATGCCCTCTCTAGCCCCACTGCTGAAGTCGAGAGGCATAGCGCTATGCGAACCCAGTTCCAGGGCCATCGTCCTTGCAAAAAATCGTGACAATCTACACCCAAGTCAACAGTTCCGATCACCAAAACACAAACAGTCCCAAAGTTCCTCCCGTCACCACATACGGAAAATCATCGCGTTGTGTGATTCTAGCTCGGCGCGTGCAATCAAAGAATCGTCCGAAAATCTACTAAGGACCTCGTCGGAGCTTTCTGGATGATAAGCTCCGTCGAGTGGCTGCCAGGACGCCCCGACCCGCGATTGTGGCTCCTAAGGCCAGGCGTGATATGGTCGAGGGGCGGGGTTTGCGTGCGAGGTCACGCCCACTCCGGGAAATTGATTCAATGAATGGAAATAGTGTACAATTTATTAGGATTTTTAATTTGGCGTCGTAGTTTCCCCGTTTTTCTCGGTATCCTTTCGGAGGAGTGTCTTTTAATATGACGTTGATTGATAAAATATAGTTTATGAGTTGGGATTATGGATTTAACGTTGTATACCTACACTGCCCGACATATTGTGTAGCTGGGTTTCGATTGTCCTTACGGTGTAGTATCAGTGGAAAATTGGTATAGATAAGGGTTTTCCAATGAGAAGGTGTTATTTTGAATAGCCCGTTATTTCGGTAGATGTCCCTTTTTGAGCTGTCATTTTTTGACATTTGACAAGCAAAAACTACGCCATCCAAAAATGGAGCGATACACGCTTCAACAACGCATTGAAACAACTAAAATTCGCTACAAAAATGGTGGAAATTTGGCAGAGACGGTTTGTAAAACTCGAACATTTTTGGATCGTCGAGAAGCACTTTGAGGAACCACAATACAAAAATTGGTGGAAAAATTTGCAAAGAGTTAGTGATGTGAAGAATAAAACCCGTGCACGTCGCTCAAGGACAGCGAGAATATTGCTGCTGTAGCCGAAAGCGTTGAAAAAAATCCAGGTTTGTCCATTCCTCGCCGTTCTTTGGAATACGGCATTCCACAAACGTTATTACACCGTATTTTGCATAAATACGTCGTGTCTTTGCTGATTGTGTCCTTGAATAGGTATCATTGAAAATGATCCAGAAAAAATAATTCTATTTATGTACCTACATACATAAAAATATATGTAGGTTTAGTTTTCTTGGGTTTAGAGCACAGTAAAACTTTAGATATTCACGTTTAGTTGCTTTTTAATCGACATATGTTTCGGCGTATAATAAGCCTTTTTCAAGATTATGAAATAGCTGGGACATTTACATCTATTAGTCTACTCGTTATTTTTCTCAATTTCATTTTAACTAAAATTAAACATCAAATATATGGTGCTGTCAATTAGAGATTGTTTTGTTCTTCTATATGTATATGTATATACAGGGTGAGTCTTTGACTTGTACATATATTTTAACTGAAGATTCTTGAGGTCAAAAAAAAACCTTCTTTTCAATTTCCATTTTTCCGAATTCGGCTCTGTTAAAAAGATATAGCTATTTGAAAAAAAAAATGTGCTAATTACGTCCCTGAAATGATACTGTGGAATTGATTCAAAGTTCATATTTCTCGATAGAAATTGAGTACTAACCTTATTGGAATAAAAATGTTGCAAACACGATAATTTCAACAAAAACAGTTAGTTTCATCGGATGATATCTGCAACTAAAAAGCCACATTTATTCCACCAAAATAAGTTCCTTCTTCGATTTTTCTGTAGATTAGTTTGTAGACACTAATAACTTGTTCATATTTTCCTCGAAATTCCCAAACAATATCATGAAGAAAAACTTTTCAATTTTCATTCAGATTTATTATTAAACAACCTAACCTAATCTAATTTGTTTCGATTCTGTGAATTTTTGCACAGAAATTTCAAGATGTTGTCAGACTGCTGATATTTTCATTGAAGTTAAGGATTTTTTACGAAACATAGTATAAATCACGATACATTTGTGTACCGTGATATAAATATCTATGAATTCTGCCGATTCCATCATAAATCGACTTTGCCGCCAAATTTTACCACGCATGCATAGAGCGAAAACCGAATTGGTAAGGTATCAGGAGGCCAACTATAAAAAAAAAACCAGAGGCTCTGACAAACTGTAAACATTATGTGAAGTTCTGAATACATTCAGTGAATTATTGTTCTAATGTGATTATTATGTGAAGTGAATTAATATAATTTCAACCGTGTCGAGTTTATAAAATTCCAAGAGGATGTTGTTTAGATAGAAACATCGCCACAGATTATCAGGTATCGTATTATTTTTCATTAATTTCAATTTAATAAGTAGTTTGTATCGAGATTCATCATTCATATCCGAATTTTGTATTTCATCGATATTTAACTTCAATATGGACCGGTAACTATGAATTTTCAATAGAAACTGTGCGTATTAAATCCTCCTTGGTCACCTTGGTGTTCAATTTCATCTCCCACATTTGTGGGATTTTATTATTAAAATATCTCGACAAAGTTGATAAATATTGTGACAACATTGTAAACTCGTTTAAAGACCAGAGAAGGAATAATATTCGATGATTTTTAATTCAGAGACGCATTCAGATTATTCCTGAAATTAATGATTTTTCCGCCAAATTTCTCCGGGTAAAATTGGAAATAACTCGAAAACGACGCGTTTTACTGAAAAAAAATAGGAATACATTTAGTTTCTTAAATGATTGATTCTTTCGAAAATATGAACCGTTTATCTTTTTAAAGTGGTTTTATGGTGTTTTAGCGTGTATTGATGAGTCGACTACCCTGTAACTTTTATACTAGTAGAGATATTGAATCGGCTTCGATTGAGGAATATGCACCATGACTAGAGTAAAAACTCAACCAAAATTCAGTTCATTCGAAATAACGGCTCCGAAGATATAAACTGAAAAGTGTTTTTTTTCATGGATTTTCGACACCCTGTATCTCCCAAACCAAACTGAATTTTGAAAAATGGGATAGGAAAAAAATGTTTCGTTTGATGAGAGGAATCTACAGTTGAAATATATGTACAAGTCAAAGACTCACCCTGTATACATGGTGTATGAGGCTGTATACAGCTGTATACAGGGTGTATGAGGCTTTTTTTTGCAGACGGTAGAACTTATCATCAAAATGGGTCATTTCACCAAAAATTTTTTATATGAATTATACCCCTGTTTCGAGAAAATGAAACTAGAATATTTTCTAGTTTCTAGGTGAATCTCAAAATTTCTCAGTCCGAACCTGCTCCCTCGACTGCTCCTCCGTAGATATCAACATCTTGTTTTTTATCTTCTTATCATATACATGACTCCCAATATCGATTGCGGCGAAGGTACGGTGAAGACTGTACCTACGAGGGTTTTGTTTCGAAAATGCCGCACGTTTATTCCAATAATGAACTTGTTGATAATTGATATGCTTTTAATTTATGGTGACACAAAACACAATGCCAGTTCAGCGTATTCTTAGTTTCCGCTAAGAAATCCACACAACTTCGCGGATGTTCATAAACGTGGTGCAGGGATGTAGAGATATGATGAAAAGAGAGATGGAGGCCAGAGTAGTATTAGGGTATTGATGCCCAAAATTTGTTATGAATTTTTAAATTGATCATTTCGTATAAGAAATTTTCGGTAAACTGACTTATATTTTGATGAGTTCTATCACCCAACAAAGGAAAAGCCTCACCTTGAAATACACCCTGTAGAGTGGTTTGTGAATTAGAATTAAGCGATTGTATGCAAGCGATATTGTGTTTCTGATTAAATTTGGTGTATTTTCGTGAATTATCGATTACAGAACAGGTTCCTCTGCATGAGAAGTTTAAAATACCGCCAAATCATCAGCTTTGAAGAACACAACTATTAATCACTTAGTTTATTACCTACATTCTAAATAAAAAGGTATCTAATCCTAGTTTGAAAAAAGAATTTTTAACTAATAAATTCATATTAAAATTTATTTTAAAACAAAATTTCAGCATTTTGCAGGGTTGGATTTATGAAAAATGTTTTATTCAATAATAATATACGCACAGGTTTTCGTTGGAAATTGTTCATTGTTCTGTAACAGATTGTATGTTTATTATCATTATTGAAATAAACTTTATTATTATTATTATCATCAATACCTATATCAAGAGTAGGTACAAGAATGAAAATCCAGTGCCTCAAATATTTCTTGAGGTTATCAAAGGTAAAAAAATCAGGTGGTTTGAATTACCTAACGACCATAATTTTCCAACGAAATGGAAAACGGTTCACCTACATCTGCTCAGTCTTCTTGCGGCTTCGCCAGTTTCCAGTTTTCTGAACCAGCTGAGATGAACGATGTGAACAAGGAAAGCGTTTCCAGGCCGTGATTTAAAGTTTGCGACGACCGCAGTGTTGGTAGGCGTGCACAGATTTGAGCCAATAAATACACAAACGTCCCCTCCATGGTTCAGTTCCATTGTAAGCGCTTGGATAGAACGTTATCACAGAACTTCTCCATATCTATATATATTTATTTTGTGTATTGAATTCTTTAAGCATATTTAGTAACACTTATTACAAATAGTCGCGTATAATGAATGTTCTCAAAAATTCTGAGATCAATAAATGAACGGGTATAATATACATATGACCTATTAACTATGTACCTGCATACCTATATGAAATGACAAGTTATAGCTAAGTCAAAGTCACTTGATGGAGGCATAAAAACTCTCACACAGATGTCTCCATAACCCGCATAGGTAACTTTGCATTAACTATATAATAGTTATCGTGAAAATAAATCAATCTTGCTAAATCACAGTCTTCATAAAACTTCCTGCCATTATAGATGGCATCAGCCAAAAGTTACATTTCGGACATTTCTATGTATAATGTAGTGAAAAAACTTCTTAACCCATAATTTGAACTTAACATTAGGTTAACCGCTGATATACTTGCATTGCAGTTTAGGTATGGTGTGAAATGAATGATTAACTAATCATGTTTGGATTTTCCAAAATATTCGAATGCATTATTTCAGAGGCCCTTGATCCTTTAGTCCACATCCTATCAAATCGTAAGATTCGACAAAAAAATTCATTTTGGAATGAACATGTTTTCAGATTATGTTTCTAAATTTCTTCGAAATTTCTCAAACTTTTGAAAATCGAATTTTTTCGTGCTAATCCCTCAATTCTGAATTTTTTTGAACTCAAGGTTCAGTTTTCAATGCATCATTTTTTTCTGAAATTATTCAATTAAAATTACGTACCCCACAATCTCTGAAACTGCACTTTAATTTCATTAAAATTTGTTTTTGGTCGCACATTGAAAATGATGAAATTGGGAGGAATCAATATTTCAAAATTTTGATATTTCCCTCAGTGAAAAGTTTATTCAATAGTCATAGATATTTCAGAATGTTTGAATTGATATTCTTTCATATTTAACTTTGAAGCCATTTACAGAAAGCATGTATAAGAGTGCTAATTTTCAATTCAACCTATGGGACTACCAAGAGAACCGTTCTCGGTTATCTGAACTCTGGACCTTAATCATCCCTTAGTTTTTCCCTCCATTATTCCATTATCTCAACTCAAATTTAATTTTTTTCTCGTTAGATAATTTCAAAATTGTTGATCTCTGTTCACGACTGCTTCTGAAACTTGTAAATTTTATTTTTTTCTCTAATTGATTGCTGTATTCTAAATAAGATTTTTTTTGTTGTAGGATGAGAATGTTGATATTTTTTGTTATTGGTTGCTTTTGATTTTTAATTTTGTTATTTAATTTGAGGACCTAGCAGAGTCCGGGTTACTGGAACTCTTATCTATACTAATATTATAAAGAGGAAAGATTTGTATTTTTGTTTGTTTGATACGAATAGGCTCAAAAACTACTGGACCGATTTCAAAAATTCTTTCACCCTTAGAAAGCTACATTATCCCTGAGTGACATAGGCTATACTTTTCACCCGAAAATTTAAGGATACCTACTATAACTTCAATAATTACAAAAAAATCAGACAAAATCAGCTATTCTCACGTGCGCTGCAAAAACCGTAAGAATTACGTGGATACAATGTATGACGGAAATGTACCTCTTGAATAGTTCTACAAAAAAGTCCGCGATAGCATGTATCTATCTCTCAAGATTGACTTGCTATTACCTGTTTATGGTAATCAGATGTTTTCCAAAATTATGCACTGTTTGGGAGTGTGTTTTTATGAATTGGGTATTGATCCTAATCCAACCTAATACGTTATTTATCCCCAGTATTTAATTTAGAACAAAATTGCACTTCACATCATACAATTACAACGAGTACATCAAAAGATATGGCAGGTTGAAGTTTTGAAGATGAAACCGCCGCGTGAAACAAATTTCTACTCGGGCGAAGCTGGGACGGCCTGCTTGTTATTAATAATTTTATTCCCGAGATCGTTACAAAGTGGCGGAGGATCCGGTTCCTATAGGAATGTAAAATTAATTATTTTATCACTTCTGATGATCCTATCGGGACAAAGTATAAGAATTTGTTTATACTTACAGGGTGAGTCTTCGACTTAAACAACCTTTCGGTGGGACGTTATCATCCTGATAAATGAAATCATACCCAATTCCTTTGCCAGAGGAACAATGATTGGTTCAACTATGTTTTCTATACATAGATGTCACCGGTCAGTGTTCGTTCAACGATAATGAGAGGGATACGGCGACCGAACATTATACCCCCCAGCACATTATTGATCAGCCATGAAAGAGCACAACCTCCTGGGCGAAATTGGGTCGCTCAAGTCAGCATGGACCTCTTCAAACCCATTTTTGTCGACTATATAACTCTGTAAACCGTGACTCATCCGAAAAAAGTAGGTACGTTGCGCCATTGTGCTAAAAGGCAGTCTTGGTGGTGTTTTGCCAATGCCGACGGATAGCTCTATATCCAGGTGATAGCCGAGGTACTCTCAAAGGTCTTCTTGCCCTTAAATTTGAGGAATGCAACCATCTCCTTATATGTATATGGTTGAGACATCTCGTCTATAGATCCTCAAAAAATGACTGCGAAGGTTTCTTTCATACAGATACCGATCGAATCCTTCAAGTTAAATTGGCGCTTTAATGGTCTTCCCTTGCAGATGTTACCCTGGGGTCGACCAGGCACTGTTCTCCGAGCAACGCTGCCGGAATAACCCGCGCTTCCTATCTGTCATACATATATCAAAAACCTCTTCAAGAGATGGACTGATAAGAATTTCTCCTCTGAGTGGAACACGAGAACGGATCTCAGGCAGTCGAGACTCCTTATCAAGGGGCCTTCTTCGAAGCCGGAGGTCAAACATCTCTTGATTCTCGACATGAAGCAATTGTCTCTGGTGACTGGTGCTCTATCTGGTCATCTGTTCAACAAACATTTAAAAAGAATGGGTCTAACTGAGTGTTCCCTGTGCAGTTGGTGCAAGAATGCGGATGAAACGACGGAGCATATACTTTTCACGTGCGGCAACTTATGACTGAGGTTAACACACCTAGGGAACCCTACACCTTCCATCTCTATGGTGAGAGAGACTCTTCCTTGTCGGCTCGCGGCATTCTTGTCAGCGTGCCTTCGGGTCTGAGTCTCTCCAGTATTACACAAATGCGATATGAACAATGGGCCATAAGGCCTACGTTCGGCCAACGAAAGGCGCCGCACAAGAAGAAGAACGCTGCGGGTTTCCAGGAAAAGGTCACTATGCGCGTTACTGAAGACCGAATAATATTCAAACGTTGCGCAATCTGGTAGTTCGACAAAGCTTCTTGATGTAGGGTTTAACTATTCTTGTCCGGTCAAACTGAGAAATTGGATGTACCGGTATTTTCCACGGAATATTCTCAAAATTAAAACTTTCGTTAATTGTTGAAAGCTGATTAACTTCGAATTCAACTGAATTCTTCGGAACAAGAAACATTTTTTGGTGATTTATTGTTTTCATTTAAGGGATAAGATAGTGAAGATTCCACACACAGAAAATTATCATGTTACATTCAACAAATTGATAATTGATATGAGGGCCAAGAGTCATGACGATGTGTGTAAGTGTATATTCCGAGAGAGTAGTAACAGTGTAGCAGTTTTTCAATACGAATGAAGTGCTCGTAAACGAAGTCCTCAAAATTTGGAAAAATTGCATGATCATTAGTATATGATTTGTCAGCTGCGTTGTCGCTTCGAGCACACTTAAATCAAAAACAATAGAAAGAGCTGGTGCTCGCGCAAATATACGTTCAAATGGAGAAATAATCCCCGCAGACGGAAGATCATGGCCCGCTGTCGGCGGTGGCGTCGTAGTGAATCAGCAGCATCCCCTAATCCTGTGAGAACTGCGCCAACCCACCACGATATCTAATTGTTCGTTGTCTTTAATCTCTATTATTGTCTCCGCAGACTTAATTTACCATCAGCGTTGTCATCTCACAATGGCTGCTAATGCATTTTTGGCCGTAAAATGTCATAACTGTCCCCCGCTACGGTGGAGTTTTTGCCTAATTTGCTCCAAACCTACGGCTCTACCTCGTGTGGCATGTTTGGTTGGTGATGTAAATTTTTCGACTTTTGCTTGACTGAATTCGGTGATCGGGAAGGGTTCTACAGTTCTACACACATGCTTTGTTTCCTCTTTCACGTTGGAAAGCGAGGGAAGGGTAAACAGTAAACCACCATTAAATTCAACACAAGAACCAACCAATAGAAGTAAGCCGTACACATAACATGGTGAGTATTTGACTTGTACATTGCTTTTTCCGTTTTCCGAATTCGGCTCTGTTAAAAAGACATAGCCATTAAAAAAAATTGGGCCAAATACGTGCCTGATATTGTTCTCTGCAAACACCTCAAAGTTAATATTTCTCAATTGAAATTAAGTTAGTACTTCTATGGAATACATACATACTTAATATAATTTAAAGAAAATTTGATATGATGAACAGTAGTAAGGAACTCTTAAAATACTGCCCTTAAATTCAAATTAGCTCCTTCAGTTTACTAGGGGCGGACTAGGTTGTACATTTTAATGCTCACATTTTCAACACCCTGTATGACAAGGAGTAGAAAAACAAATTTGGATAGCTTGAACATTATGTTGAAAAAATAACTCTTGTTTTTTGTCGATAAAATGAACCGTTTTCGAAAATCAAAATGAAACGGAATTAATTTTTTGTTCTATTAAAAAGAATAGAAGATTAATTCTATTTCGATACGAAAGTTATTCAAGGAACAAAAAAGTCATAATTTATGTTATTGCATCCGACAAAATTACAAATATTCTAAACTATGCAGTTTTGGCACAGAAAGGCACGTTAATAAAAATTAATTATTAGAAATGTAGTCACTCTCACTAAAGATTGCAACGGTTGAACAAATATAGGCTACCCAGGCAACACAGACTTCTTGGCGATATCTCTAAGAGGTTACAATGCGACTTTTATGGGAGCTCCTACCACGAGGTCCCAGAGATCTCTACGTGATGTTACTAAGCGAATTTCCAATTTCCCACTGATGTACCCATGCGATATCTTGGAGACCTCGCCAAGCGAAATCCTTGGGACCTCTCCATGCGATAACTTGGAGAGGAGAGCGCACCATACGATTGAAAAGGTCAATTTGTTCACGCAGGCGCTATTTGTCTATCAAGTCGAACTTTTTTAAACAGCGAATTTACCAAGACGGCAAGACATCGAAAGGGGTTTTGTGGATACTGGATAGATTAGTAAGATTAGTAAGTTGTGTTTATCGGTGTTACTGTGCTGTGCGAGGTTCGTTATTGTGTGAAATTTCGTAATTTCGATGAGGATATTTGTGCTCCAAGTAAGTGTTATTTTCATTAAATTCTGGAGTTTTCTCACCTATTAGGACATATACCGTAACCATTTTTACCGCCATTTATGTTATCCGAGTAATTCAACCATCAATAACGGAATTGATTAATTCACATTAAATGATTTTCTACTTGGTATATTGGTGATCAGGATAATTATTTCTATCAAGAATATGGATGAGTGTTATAACTTCAAAACAGATTTTCAAGAATGGTTGATAGAGTCGAATATTCCCAAATTTCAAGCTAATAAATTATTGATAATTCTTAATAGGCATGGTTTACAGAGGTTCCTGTGGAAACCATTATTGCAATTCCAATAAAACAAAACACTTCCATGAGAATTGTGATGATTCGACACTTTCACGGGAACTGTTTGGAATAATACCTCATTTTGTTGAAATCCTCTTTGTTCAATTTGTGCTCCAAAAGGACACACAATGATTATTCATGTATAAACCACTGACCTTACCGATTTTCTTCTCAATCTACCGATCTAACGAAAAAGCACATAATTCTACCGAAATTTGATGGAGTGAATGTATGTTCTGATAATCTAGGAAATCATGACACTTACGATCTTATTTTGCAGATTTCCTAAGCATACCATAATTTGATACATTAGTTGAGTTATACGTTGACAAATCTATATTTTTTTATTTATTTTCAGCATATTTGCTGTTTTCAATAGGTGTTTATTTTTTGAATACCTATTTATTTTGTTAGAATACTCATTTTTTGTTCGAAAGATTAGTTTTTCGAACATTAATTTTGTAAATAAATGAAATCTATTCTCAATTTTGCTTCATTCGTAAAATAACCTTCTTGCTCAATATTTCGGATAAATGGTATTTCAACTTGAATAACACAAGAAATATGTGAAAAGGTATTTTGTTCCAAAAATCTACCGATTTTTACCAAAAATCTACCGAAATCTACCGATTTTTTTCGAACTTGTAGGTACGGAGGGTGGCAACACTGCATACGTGGAGGACAACAGAGGAGCTTTTTCTCAAGATTGGCTGAGACATTGTACCCAGAGCAAGAAAGCAATATAATGTTTTGAATAATTTTTTTTATGTTTTTTTGTTCCAATTTGTTGATAATAAAGATTGAAGGAGTTATTCGCTTGTTTTAGTTTACCTTCTGTTGCAGCCGAAAATAATAAATAACTTTCAACACTGTTTGTTGTGTAATTCAATGCAATAATATAGCTAATATACAGATCCTCATCATAGGAATAGGAAAAATCAAATTTAGTGTTTGATGTTCTATTCACATTTCGCAATGCGACCTGTATGTACCTGTACAAAGCGCCCTGTGTAGAAACTTCTTATACATCACGCAATGCGACCTGTTTGAGGATATCTTATACATCTCGCAAAGCGAGCTCACATGGATCTCACTAAGGGAGAAGTTCTCAAAGTCCTCGCCGCGGGAGGTGTATGCGAACTCTCAGTGTGGCTTGTTTGAGAATATCCACGTAGGATATCGCCAAGAGCTCTCGGGGAACTCTTTTGTGGCGGACATTTGGAGGAGATATAGAGCTCCGTGCGATCTCCCAAAGAAGTCACAAAATGCGTCACAACTTCCTAAGTCGCAGGGAGATCTCTGGGATATCTTTGTGTTGCCTGGGTAGTATAAATAATCAATTAAAAACTTCATAAGTTTGTTTTTTCGAAAACGGTTCATTTTGTCGTAGTAGGTACCTTTTTTTAGCTTAATGTTCAAGCTATCCAAATTTGCTTTTTTCTACTCCTTATCATACAGGGTGTTGAAAATGTAAGCATTAAAATGTTCAACCTAGTCCGCCCCTGGTAAACTAAAAGGTAATTTAATTTTAAGGGCAGTATTTTAAGGGATCCTTACTACTATATTCATCATATCAAATCTTCTTTAAATTATATATAAGTATTTTGGAATGTATTCTATATTCTATAGTAAAATGGTTTTCCAGTGACGTCATTTAGGAAGCCGTATCTCCTTAGGCAGGGCCTCTAGGAAAAAATGATGGGAACTTGTCATCTTATTTTTTTATGTTTTTTCTGAATCCGAGAGATTTCTCACATTTTCCCGGGCAGCCTGTAATGAATACTCAACTGTATTTGTAGGTATACCTATGTTCTAACATCTAACGTAGAATTCACCCTGAACGATCATTCAAAATTAAAGGTGGTTTAACTGGCTCCAACGGTCCAATTGTGAGAAACTTTCCATATCGGAAAGATGAATCCATCGGAAATCAGTAAACAGCGCGTGTTCCTAAAAGATTCATTATCGTGAAGCTATAAAGACCTACCTGGAACGGACCCAGTATTTGTTCGGCATTAAGCCATAAAAAACGTACCAATTTCGAAGCTAGAAACGCGTATCGTGTGTACACAGCGATCATTAAAACACATTTCACCTTTATATGTTCAGGCGATAACTTCATTTCAAGTTAAACAATGACAAATCAATCTATTAACAACTGAGCAATAAATCAATTTAAAAACGATTAATAATCAGAGGGCGGCGCGATATTACACCCAAGAACCGGCATTAAGCAATCAATTTCATTGTTACTGGGGGTTTTCGGAAACAAAGGGGGTTCTTGATTAATCGAGTACTCGTTCAGATCGATGTCTCGGCTTGTTTGATATTCTGAGAAATGGACTCACACCCCCGAGTTGGGACATTGTTTATCGCGATCAGTATTTATGAGGATCCAGGAAATTAGTTCATTAGAACTTCACACGCTGTATCCACTTATGAGTACCTACGAGGATGTATTGATATCTAGTTAGCCTAGACCAGTTCCATGCAGAAACAAAATATTGCGATACCATATCGACGAACAATAATTTATTATAAGTTTCAGTGTAGAGTTCGGCGTCAAAAAAGTAAATAAGAGTTGCGCAATAAATTAAAAAAAAAGATGTCCACCGAAATTGTAAAAATCGATAAATTGGAGTATCGTGCCATCATCAAGTTCCTATATTTAAAAGGGTTAAGAGGTAAGAAGATTTACGAAGATGTGCCTAATAGCATTGGTGATCAATGTCCTTCTTATGCGATCGTGAAAAATTGGACTGCAAGCTTCAAAAGAGGTAAATTTTCCATTGAAGATGATGACCGATCGGGAAGGCCAGTTTCTGTGTCAGTCCCCGAAAATATCGATGCAGCACTTAAGATTTCATACGAACTCGTTCATCATATAGTTCGAAAATCGAAAAATTTCTGCAAAATGAATCCCCAAATGTTTGAATGCTGACCAAAAGTCCAAAAGCGTGCAAGGGTAGAAGCATCGCGTTCGATCTGTGATCGATTTGAAATCGATGTAGACTTCTTAAACCGAATTGTTACTATGGATGAGACTTGGGTACATTTCTACGATCCAGAAACAAAGCAACAATCGATGGAATGGCGACACCCTGGTTCTCCAAGACCTAAGAAGTTTCGTGTCCAAAAATCTGCTGGAAAAGTTCTTGCTTCAGTTTTTTGGGATTGCCATGGAGTAATTATGATTGATTTTTTGGATTAGGGTGGAACAATAACTGGAGATTACTATTCGACATCACAGACCACTCTACGGGAAAAACTTAAAGAGAAAAGACGCTGAAAGCTATCCAAAGGTATTTTGTTTTTACAGGACAACTCCCCAGTACACAAATCTCATGTTGCCATGCAAAAAATTCGTGATTTAGCGTTAGAATTACTAGACCACCCCCCCTTATTCTCCAGATTTGGCTCCGTCCGACCATCATCTCTTTCCTCAACTGAAAAAAAGTTTAAAAGGTCGTAAATTTTCTTCCAACGAGGAGGGTATTAAAGCTGTGAAGGACTGGTTTGCAGAACAGAAGAAACATTTTTTTTTGAAAGGTCTAGATACGTTGCAGGTTCGCTGTAACAAATGTATTCAATTGAGAGGAGAATATGTTGAGTAATAAAATATTTTGACATTGAAATTTTGTTGGTTCTATAGTAGGCTAAGAATTTTTCAATATATCCTCGTTACTTATGAAAGACAATTTGTATAATATGTATCAGTTTCTGTTATTACTCCTCCTTTTGTAATATTACTCATTATAAAATTTGTTGGACGATAAAATTGACGAATTGTGGAGATGGCGGTTGACCCGTGGAGGTCCACTATTCGGTTATATTTATTTCGGTTGGTTATTACTCCAAAAAAATTCATTTTGGACCACCTGGAGTGGACAGAGTAGAGTTGGACGAATATGACGAAAGGCACGAGCCTTGTATGTATGATATGCCGAATCATTGCTTTGCAGATGGGGGCTTTCTTATTTCAGTTGAAATTACTTTTTCTGAGCATATAAGGTGTGGTTTTCTTCTTGCTGCGTAACCACCAACAAGGCAGTTTTTCATATGGCATTGAAGTTTATTCTAACTTCTAGTTAAATCTCTAGATAATTTACGCTATTTGTAGTTGTTATTTGATGTTAATCAGTTTCAGTTTAGTGAAAACTTTCTTATCGGTACTTATCTACTAAGAACTATCTGTAATCATTTTTCATAATACTTTGATAGGATATCTATATGATATTGTGATGTGTAGGTTTTAAAGAACTATAGGAATTTTTTTCAAAAAACAAAACACATAAAATTCAGAGAAATGTCTAATTTTCCAACATTTCCAACATTTCGGCGGGTATCTCACGAATAAATGCTTCCAATGCGACAATCGAAGCCGGCTTGTCAGTATAGACATGAGCCTTAACAAAGCCTCACAAAAAATAGTCTAAATGCGTTGAATCGCGCGATCTAGGCTGCCAACTGAACGTTCCCAGTTCCCACATGTGAAATGAACTGTTCATCGAACTTTCGTCTCAATTGGTTCATTGTTTCGCGTGCTGTGTGGCATGTGGCACCGTCTTCTTGAAACCACAAGTCATGTCAAGGTCTTCCATTTTTGGCAAAAAAAGTTGGATATCATCTCACGGTAGCGCTCATCATTAACAGTTACGTTGAAGAAGTACGGTCTAATGATGCCACCAGATCATAATCCGCACCAAACCACTAACTTTTTCTGATACATTGGTAGATCTTGCGATGTTTCTGTCTGATCTTCACTCCATAATCGACAATTCTGCTTATTCACGTATCCATTGAGCCAAAAATGAGCTTAGTCATTGAACACAATTTATTTTTCGATACAAAAGTGGACCTTCCGCCAACTTTTCAAGAGCCCATTCACCAAAAATTCGGCTTTGTGGTAGGTCCTTCAGCTTCAATTTTTGCATCAGCAGTAGTTCCTAACCTAAATCCTTCTGCTAAATTTTCCACGGTGTTGAGTGACAGATGCCCAATTGCTGCGAACGGCGCAGAATCAATAATTCATGGACATCACTATCGCTGGCTGATACAGCTACGATATTTTCTTCAGTTCGAACTGTACGTGTGTTTTAAGGTCGCCGATCACAACGAGTAGGAAAACTAATCCGATAGAGGCGCCACTGTGCATTTTATGGAATCTATATATATAAAAGAAAGATGTTGGTTACACCATTTATAACTCCAGATCGGATGGACTGTTTGTTATGAAACTTCATATTCGTCTACGGTCTGGTTATTATGAAATACAATGAAACTTCGAAAAAATCGATGAAAATTTTACTTATACAAGAAATGCTTTTCCTCCTTTTGAGTAAGGCCACTAGATGTCGCTACAGTTACAGTTACGCTACCGCTTATTCGTTTGTACTTCATTTGCTATTCTCCGCGTTAGATGGCGATATAAACAAATAGTGTGTACAGTGACTATATTTCCTCTATAGTCACTGTAATAGTGTGTAATTTGAGTTGCCTACAACTCTGCGCTGTTGGGCAAAACCAAAATGTCTTAGCGTAGGAGTACAGATGTCTAAAATGATTAGATTTCGTTGAGATATGAGAAAAGTTTCGTTCATACCACTTCAGATGGCGCTATTCACACATTATGACTGATGATTATTAGTTATTTGTATAGTTTTATTTATTCCAAATAACGTAATCGTGAGGGTTCTATATTTGACATTATCACAATTAAATGGCGATGAATTTGTTGAGGCTTTCGCGGCCATCCATTGATGTCATATGTTCTTTTTTCGAGCATTTCGGTCGTCGTGGTTTGAAATGGTCGAAAAAAGAACATATGACATCAATTACTGTGTAATTTACATAGGGCTTATAGTACCATGAAAAGCTATTAACAGATCCAGAAGCGGGTGAATATCACAGTGAATTTTTATCGAAATGTCAAGTAAATCGGATTTTGGCGATGAGTTCCAATCGTGAGATGTCCATTCTCATCTTTTCTCATAATTTTTAAAATCTTTTGAATTTCTGTTTGGGTAATAAATATATTTGCGGAAATAATTGAATCCAAAATTGCCACTATTAGTGATTGACATATTATGACATATTATTTTTGTGTATCTGTTCTGTGTGATAGCTCATATCTATGGAAACATTTGACAGTTCAAAAATCAGAGAACCAAGCGGTTTATCTCCGATCACCGGTGATTACGATTTGTGAAATCCACCGCAAGTATCATTTAGGCGGAACAAAGTTCGCCGGGCCGCGTATTGGCATTGTTTACTACGGTGCAACGCATACATGGTGTTGGAACGCGGTAAAGAATGGCTGAACCAATGCTCTTTCTACCCAGACATATCTTACTACGCCTCAGCGCAGCGAGGTGTTCAGGCGTAATATTATGGATACGCGCCTATTCTCGGGTCATTGTTTACCGCATTCCAACTACGTTCAAAATTGCTTTCTTCCGCAATTTCGCAACCATCGTTCATAAAGATAACAATAATATACTATCGCCAAAAATAGTTTATTGAACCATACTTGAATAATTTATAGAAAATGATACATAAAAATAACAATAGTATAATTTCAGTATCGCTGAAAGCAACTACATAAAATGTAAAATCAACTGACGTATAATCCTAGTGTGCATTTCCACGTGGTTCTGCATTTGATCTATTAAGATCAATATTTTTCTTTAAAGATCTGTGCCTTTTAGGATTTTATGTCATTTCTTTGTTGGATGACCTACCAGCATAAAAAACCACGTCTAATTTTTCTTCGGCTCACTGATGTTGGCTGAAGAGAAATGTTCTTTTTTCGTGGGATATTTTTTTATGCAAGAATAAAATTTAATAAGTCGTATGGTGTAACAACTTTGTTTAGAGTCTGATTAAATTTTTTTATGGCATTAACCATATCAACCGTTTTATTTTTGCAGGCTATTTTAGTAATGAGTTCAAATTTTTCTGTTAGTTCTGCAGCAGCAGCTGAATATTTTTCACCTAAATTCGTTTCATTGGCATTATCGACAGTGTTTATTGGTACTAGGTACAGAAAAATTATCTTATTGGGTAGAAACATTGTTTTGTTGCTTTGTAATGCCTACTTGCAAGTCATTTTCTATACCCACATCAGTTGATATGTCGTCATGAAATTCTGAGGATATGTTTTCTCCTAGAGCTAATTTGGCCTATTATTTTCTGTCGTTAGCGTTTATTTGCATACAGATCCTAAAAGTGATTCCATACTTATTTAGTATGGCGCAAAGATGCTTACAATACCTTCCACCCTGTCCAAAAACACAGTCGCAAAATGCAATATCTACATATGCAGTATAAAACATGTGATCATCGGTCTCCGAAGAAACTACAGACTAAAAAGGCAGAATGTGACATTTTTCTGAAGAGTATCTTATTCTTTGAGTTCCGGAAATTTGCAAATGACAGAAAGTGGCGTCTTTGATAGGACTCGAAAACATTGGCAACGAAATCCAATAGGGCACAAGCATTGAACGCGTATCCATAATACAATAGTTATTACGCTTTAACAACTCTCTGCGCTGAGTCGTAGTAAGATATGGCTGGGTAGAGAGAGCATTGGTTCAGCCATTCTTTACTGCGTTCCAACACCATGTATGCGTTGCACCGTAGTAAGCAATGCCAATACGCCGCCGGGCCAGCTAGTATTCCATTAAATTGTCTCCCTTATGACTGAAATGTACAATAGTGCTCTCTATCCGAGAATCGCTGAACTATGATATTAGTGAATATGTAGGTAAAGCAGGAACTATTTCTCGCTATATATTATTGAATTTGGCCATTCTCTGCCAATTCCGTATTTCAAGTTGATTTTCTGAACGTAATTATCTGTAGATTCACTTTTAAATGGAAGTTGAACTATTTTCATGGCTCTTTCGTTCGAAATGAAGCAAAAGCATGAGTTGGCTTATTTCCTTCTATTTTTGAAAGAAAAAAAATCAACTTTCGAAATGAAATCTCAATTATTTCATTAAGAACTACAATTCTTTCTGAGTTTACCCACAAAATTTCAGTTCTCAAAGTGAAACCATTTTCAAATGCAACATGAAAAAAAAAACACTACATTGAACGCCCAACAATATATATTTGGTGCGTAACTTAGTCACAATAGCCCGAATAGCAGCTTCAGAGGGTCGATTAAGTTGACCATAAAATGTAAGAAGCGCCCGATGAACTTTCTTAACAGAGCATTTTGATAATGATATTCGATGATTTGAGAGTGTTGTTCGTTTGTAAAACGATTCCTGGTTAAATTATAGACCAAACTGAAGATGTTTGGCAATGACACGAAACGTGCTTGAGCTCTGAGCTCTCATAATCAGTGTTGCAAAAAAAAATAGCTAAAGAAATCACCCGTCAGTTTAGAATTAGAAAGGGCTTTCATTCACAATTCGGTTTTCTTTCATTATCCTCTTCAGTCGTATTATTGTTTACTGCAGTTGGCAATAACCAACTTCTACTCAATAAAATAGACAAATATCTGTGCGGGGTGGCTCATCCGATTGTCTAATGCAGTTATTCCAATCAATTGGCTCCTTTAGGTTAATGGTATCTCTCAGCGAAGAGGTCAAATACTAATTTGTAGGACCAGTAGAACTGATTTGTTTTATTGAGTCGTTACAGAGAAGTGAGTCACGTTTATTATTTGTGGACTCCGTTCCAATTCTCTCGAACACTAATCGATAACCCAGTTGACAGCGATAAGATCACTAGGATGGCAAAAGAGTCATATCAGCACTAGGTCAAAAAGAACGCGAAATGTTATTGAAATTGATTGATTATTTCGACGGAATTCAAGTGCATCATATTGTTTCAATAAATTGTCTTTTCATACCTCCCAACTAATACCATGGCAAACCGAAAACAAAAGGATGAGATACTTACTAGGCTTCATAATCACAAGAAGACGAGATGCAACAGATTGAAAGATCAGTAAAGAAACAATGGCAACTTAATTCAGTTGATTCATGGCTATCTCGAAATCGTATTAATATTCTGTGATCGAATTAAAAGTTAACAATGTTGTCAGAATGTCTGTCGAATTTTCATTTGGAAATCACTGACCTAGTAAGTACTTGAATCTCTATGAAGGGAAAACGTTTGACGTAAAGATATGTGATAATGAAATTGCACAAATTTGGCAGACAAAATTGAATAGATCTTTTGACTTATACAGGGTGAGTCTTTGACTTGTACATATATTTTAACTGAAGATTCTTGAGGCCAAAAGAAACCTTTTTTTCATTTTCCATTTTTCCGAATTCGGCTCTGTTAAAAAGATATAGCCATTTGAACAAAAACATTGGGCTAAATACGTCCCTGAGATGATACTGTGGAATTGATTCAAAGTTCATATTTCTCGATAGAAATTGAGTTTATACATTTAGGCCCAATTTAGAGAATACTCAAGTAGTCAAGTACTAACCTTATTGGAAAAAAAATGTTGCAAACACGATAATTTCAACAAAAACAGTTAGTTTCATCGGATTATATCTGCAACTAAAAAACCACATTTATTCCAACAAAATAAGTTCCTTCTTCGATTTTTCTGCAGATTAGTTTGCAAACAGTAATAATTTGTTCATATTTTCCTCGAAATTCCCAAACAATATCATGAAGAAATACTTTCATTCAGATTTATTATTTAACAACCTAACCTAATCTAATTTGTATCGATTCTGTGAATTTTTGCACAGAAATGTCAAGAAGATGTTGTCAGCTTGCTGATATTTTCATTGAGGTTAAGGATTTTTTACGAAATATAGTATAAATCACGATACATTTGTGTACCGTGGTTGAATATCTATGAATTCTGCCGTTTCCATCATAAATCGACTTTGCCACCGAACTTTACCACGCATGCGTAGAGCGAAAACCGAAATATTGGTTATCTGGAGCCAACTATAAACAATAACAAAGCAGTCTCTGAACAGTCCAAAGATATTCTACAACAAGATGGAGCATCCCTATACTCGATGCACTGAATGTTTTGTCCTCATAATAACAACTGTTTGTTTACAAACAAAGAGTGAATTCGTAAACAGAAATCAGTGGCGTGGATCTGAAATATTGTAATTAATAATCTTAGACTATGGTCTAAGTAAATAATACAATATCCCAAATAAATATAAATCATTTTCTGGAATGGATATGATGGTTCGACTGATTTCGCAGATAAAGTTCCATTTTACATTATTATGAAGAATCTCTTTCGAAATATGACCTGAAAGTTCCAAACGAAAAGTTGGTTACAGTTGTGTATAAAAAAGTTGTTTTCATATCATCCTATTATATTTATTCCTCTGAAAGAGAGCAATACATACTTTTTTCTTAAATCAAACGTGTGGAGAAATTGCGACAAGGATCAGATTGTATTGAAGAAAAAAATCTGTTTGTCTCCCTGTATATGTGTATAATTACTGAGTTTGTTCAGAAAAATATGCTGATATCCATGTCACAGAGCTTCTTGTACTTGAAAACAAGCTTTTTCATCGATTTGGATGGAATTGTATCCGTAACAAGAACTCAGAAGTGAAAAAATTACTTCACCTGCTAAAAAAACATTTTCAAGAAGTCCTAACTCTCTCTTGGATCGGAAGGATCTTTCGATCTGATGATTATTCTGGTGTTCGAGAAACTCCACAGACCTCTTATATGGGGGGATCATCTCCCATAGATTTAAAGAAGTTATTTTATTGACAAATTAGCAAAAAAGAAAGAGCAAATCCAGAAAAAAACTTCTGATGCTTCATGTCACTTCTGACAATATTAAATATGTGAAATATGTTTGTTTAAGTGACAATAAACCTACTAATTGACTTTTAAAAACTTTTCGTTCAATCATTGCTATGGATTGTTAAAGTGAATGAAATGAAAAAATATATTCCACCTATATTCTGCAACGTTCAATAGATAAAAATGACATTTTACTGAAATAGAATGAGAACATTTGTTGAAATAAAATTTAATGTTTATTAACTTAAATAATTCTGTATAACATAATATATCAGTACAATTTTTATTGGTTTTGATATAATATCAAGCGTGTAAGCATACTTCCCACTCTATTACACACTTGATCACTCAATTTTCTTGTTTCGTGCTGTATACGAATTGTAAATAGGTATCTTTTTGATAGAAGCTTTATAAGTGGCAGTTCTTGACATCCCAGCACCTCGTCATCATAAGCATGATTCCCAAATGCAGTGAACACCATCATTTTGCAAATTATTTACACAATTATACAACAATTTATTCATAAGCTTCTCAGATTTAGAAGTCGAGAGGTTTGGATCATTTGAAAGAAAATATCTAAATGTTTTTTCAGCTTGAGTGCATACACTAATAACGAATTTTGAAGCTTTGAATAAATAACTGTAAATTTTTCTTCTTTGCAATAATGAATATGTTTCATTGGCCTCCAACATATCTTGACATGTACTTGAAGAATCTGAAGCAGTTAGTGTAGAGGACAAATCTGAGGCTGTTGAAGTTTTAGATAGATCAGAATCACTCGGCGGTGGCAAGGATCCTGAAACTTTACCAGCATCTGCTGTTTCCTGGCGATGGGCCTTTCAGCTGAAGCAGTTGATCTGCTACTTGACCTGAAATAAAAAACAATTATCCTCTTCTCTTTCATCCATATACTGATGAAACAAAATTTATTCGAAGTATCCAATACACTTACAAATGCTTAGATGATGAAGAAATCCTAGAAGGAACAGCTTCAGTCTTCAAAATTTTTTTTCCTGATATAAAGATGAGTCTTCATCCGAAAAATAATCACAGCAAACGTAAAACCACTTTGAAGATATAAGGGTTTTTAGTTTTGAATTATCAGTCCATTATTTTCTTCTTATATTATCCCCAGGCATTCTAGCAAAAAAATTATGTTGAAATTCTAATGAAGAAAATAAATATTCCATGCGACGCCTATGGAGAGAACAGTTGTTTTTGGTTTGTTATTTGTTTACTTACGGATGCAAGGATTTCCCACTGCCTTCACTGCTGATTTTTCTGTAAGCCACACAGCGATTTACCATTTTTCTTCTATTTCAATCGAAAATGTAATTGTACAATACAGTTTCCACACCAAGGATCAACAAATAACTTGTGAAACGACAAGTTTGTTTCACTTAAGAATGTAAACAGATTGCGGCCATGTTGAAATCTGTCGATTAATGATACGTCGTTGTCAATTTTATATCACCAATTTCCTTTTCTTAACTTCGTCCTCTCAATTTTCGTTGTACTTGAAAGAAATGATTGTCATAACATTCGTGACTAGATACAATAACAATTATAGTTATCATAATTTATTCCATAGCTAATAAGTTTATGAATTCTTAGTTGAACTTCCAGTTATTAAATTTCGTATATCTCTTTGAACCTAAGGAGACTCCAGACATTTCCGTAGATTTGACAACGATGCTATTATGAATTCGGAATTGTACGGACTAATTCGGATTACTTCGTTCCACATGATATTTCTCACCAATGGGAGTGTGTGGGTTAATGTTTACATTTTGACCAAAATAAACAATATATAGCTATCTTATTATGAGGACGTTTTCTCTCTCACTATGCTCCATCTTGTTGTAGAATATCTTTGGAACAGTCTGAACAAACTGTAAACATTATGTTATGTGAAGTTCTGAATACATTCATTACATTCAGTGGATTGTTCTAATGTGATTATTACGTGAAGTGAATTAATATAATTTCAACCGTGTCGAGTTTATAAAATTCCAAGAGGATGTTGTTTAGATTGAAACATCGCCACAGATTATCAGGTATCGTTTCATTAATTTCAATTTAATAACTAGTTTGTGTTGAGATTCATCATTCATTCATCATTCCGAATTTTGTATTTCATCGACATTTAACTTCAATATGGACCGGTAACTATGAATTTTCAATAGAGACTGTGCGTGTTAAATCCTCTCACATTTGGGTGATTTAATTATTGAAAAATATCTCGACAAAGTTGATAAATGTTGTGACAGCGTTGTAAACTCGTTCAAAGACCAGAGAAGGAATAATATTCGATGATATTTAATTCAGAGAAGCATTCAGATTATTCATGAAATTAATGATTTTTTTCGTCAAATTTCTGCGGGTAAAATTGGAAATAACTCGAAAACGACGCGTTTTATTGAAAAAAAAAATAGGAATATCTTTAGTTTCTCAAATGATCGATCCTTTCGAAAACATGAACCGTTTATCTTTTTAAACTGGTTTTATGGTGGTTTTATGGTGTTTTAGCGTGTATTGATGAGTCGACTACCCTGTAACTTTTATACTAGTGAAGATATTGAATAGGTTTCGATTGAGGAATATGCACCATGAATAGAGTAAAAACTCAACCAAAATTCAGTTCATTCGAAATAACGGTTCCGAAGATATAAACAGAAAAGTGTTTTTTTCATGGATTTTCGACACCATGTATCTCCCAAACCAAACCGAATTTTGAAAAATGATATAGGAAAAAAGTGTTTCGTTTGATGAGAGGAATCTACA
Organism: Adalia decempunctata; assembly: GCA_951802165.1. NCBI lineage: Eukaryota > Metazoa > Arthropoda > Insecta > Coleoptera > Coccinellidae > Adalia > Adalia decempunctata. The sequence continues at coordinate 19,946,001 of OX637696.1, read as the reverse complement.
GTTGAAATATATGTACAAGTCAAAGACTCACCCTGTATATTCAATTCATTTCCTTCGATATTGATAGTTGATCCACTAATTTAATTCAATGAATCAATCTCAATCTCTGAATAAATTGACCATATTGTCGTTCTCTGAGATATGTTCTGATGCTTCTAGTTCATTCCATCAGTTCCGGCAAAAATACATCATAATTCCTAGCTATTTCACTACTGAAATTCGTTAAAAGAATTCTAATTTCTAACTTCTAGTGAGTTCCAACCAGAGATATCTCACGTCATACGTCATGTAAGTAACCGAACTACCCTGAACTACCACACATGTGTAAAGTAAAAGAACTGAATAGTGGAAATGGTAATTTGAGTCGTTTGAGATGGGTCGATTCCTATAATGTTAAGGAAGGTGATCTATTGTGGAATTCTTAGATGTTTATTTAGCGATGTAATCAGAAAAATCCATTTACTTAATTTCAGGAATATTGGTGAAACTGGCAACATAGATATCCAAGTTCTATGAATTTTTCATAGAAGATTTTACTAACATTGTTTTGAATAGGTTATAGCTAGATCAAAATCATAAATTTAATTGAAAACCATTATTTACAAGATATTTTTGGGATATCGAGAAGGATATGAACAAGATTTTAGTGTTTACAAACTAATCATAAGGAAAACCGAAAAAGGAACTCAATTCGATAGGAGAAATATGGCTTCTCAATTGCCGAAACAATCGGACAATACTAAAGTGTGTTTTTGTTAAAAAATATCGTATTTTTAACATTCTTATTCAAATAAGGTTAGTATTTGTGTTTCCTCAAATGTATGAACTCAATTTTAATCGAAAAATATAAACTTTAAGGTTCATACCATAGAATCGTATCAGGCACGTATTCGGCCCAATTTTTTTTCAAATAGAGTCGAATTCGGACAAATGGAAAATGAAAAAAATGTTACTTTTGGCCTCAAGAATCTTCAGTTAAAATATATGAACAAGTCAAAGACTCACCCTGTATAAGTTTGTACAGTTTATTCAATCAAAATATTTTCTCACCCTGCTTTCGGAAAAACCCTTTCTATTCATCACATTCTCATCGCGGCGATTTAAAATCCAAAGTAGCTATTTTCACGCAATAATCATCGTTAATTCCGTTCGGCTGCGTTCCGTTCCATTCCCCGATTCATCAGGAGATAATCCTTTAACAGGCGCACCCATTTGCACGTTTAATGAAGTGCAATAACCGCTCCTTATTTTGATTTTCTATTCCTGTTTGATTCGAGGTCGGGCATCATGAATGCAATTTTCAAATGAACTGCATGAAAGGGTTGACCCGCTCATTACCATATCAGGGTTTCGCCCACGATCGTACGGACGCGATAAGAACCCTCATTGTAGTTGCTTTTTTTGCGAATTCATTCCATCATCAGAGCCTCCTTTATTTTATCTGATATTTAATGATATCAAAATGCAGTAAAAACACAATTGAATAAAATAACAATAACAGATATGATGTTCAATTTATTCATCAAGTAAGGGTGAGGCGGGTATTTCAATGAAGGCACGATATTTGAATTGCGCGCCATGTTTGACAGTTATAATGTCACATGATTATGACGTGACAGATCGAAAGTTGACATATAAGTTTGTAAACATGGACCTTCACACAGTATAGAACAACGCGTCCTGATTGTCAAAAATTGCAGTAACGGTGAATGGCGAACGATATCGTGCTATGATTACACCATTTCTACTTCATTTGGAAGCTATTGTTCTCGACGACATGTGGTTTCAGCAGGACGGGGCCACATGTCATACCACCCGTGGAACGTTCCCGATTTGGTGACCGAATAGGCCTCCACGCTCTACCGATTTAACGCCATTAGACTGGCTATGTGGGGATATCTGAATTCACAGGTTTATGCCAATGAGCCTGCAAGCATCAAAGCATTGGATGCCGAAACTAGAGGCTGTGTGAATGAAATACCACCACATGTATTCAATAACGTTATTTCAATAACGTTACTGAAAACTTTGTCAAAATGGTACGCATATGCTGGCAGAGTCGTGGGGACAATTTACAAAATATTTTTTCGGCAACCGTCCGGGATATACCCACTTCCCGGTCGCTTTTTCTTTGAGAAAGTAGCATTTCCCGGCCGGAAAAACACGTCGTTGTTGTCATTGTTATGATCATCACAATAGCAACGGAATAATGGATGACAGTTCTGTTCTGTTTCATTCAAGTAAAAATCAAAATGTATAATAGAGAGATGTGTTGTCTCATTGATTTGTAATTCTTCACGGTTGCCGAAAAAATATTGTACGCAACACGCCCGAAAATAGTTTTTTTGGACTCACGGACTTCCAGGACTCGCCTCTGGCTCGTCCTAGAATTTTGTCTATTCGTCCAAAAAAACCCTATTTTCCGGACTTGTTACGGAAATTACTATTGTTTCATACATAATTCCCAAATGTTAATTTTCTGAACCAGTGTTTTATTGAACACTTAAATCTTGATACTCTTTTTAAATAGTGCCAAGTGCCAGCAGAATTCGCGTGGAAAGGGTTCCGTATTTTAATTTAATCTGTAGACAAAACTTTTCGTTTTTCTGGAATCTACGGAGTATATTTGTTCTTTTTTTCAATCTTGGACTCAGAACCTAATGTTAATTATACGAGAGAAAATAATGAACCAATTCTGATCACCAGAAGAATAAAATATATGTACGAAATAGTAAACACTAAAGGAATGGTATACTTTCGGTTGGTCTGACTTGAAGAGATGTATACTCCATTCACTTCTATAAAGTATCCCGGTTGGCCATGATTAAGGTTTAGGTATCAAGTTCTTTTACTTAAAACTGAGGTAGGTTGGCACTCGTGAAAGTAAAATAATTCGGAAAGATGTTGTCAATGCAATCATGTATTTACTATCTACTCTTTTTTACTTTGTAAATATAGTTAGTTTTCTTAAGGTTTAGTAGTACCAGTACATTCTCATACTAGAGTATTTCCTTTTAAATGTCTTCTGTAGGCTTATTTCTTGAGAATTTTGAAAAGTGGGGAATTCTATATGTCCGTCTGTTCGTTTAGAAGTTTTTCTATTAGGTTATTCTTTTTTGAATAAACTATCACAAAGTAACGGACTATTCTGTCCATTATTTTTCAGTAAAATTTCAACACTCGATTATTGATTTCCGTACAAGAAAGTAGCATAACTGAATCGTCCAACCATGTTTATACAGGGTGTTTGGAGGGTGAGTAGCCATAGGTAAATGGTGAATAGGTGATGCTCTTGGCTACTTGTTGTGCCTAATAAAATAACATTTTGCCCAAAGTTCAAAGTGTTATAATTTTTTCTCATTAAAATCTTGAATTTTTTTAAATTTAATGCTCGAGGTGCCTATAAAATGATTTATTTTTTTAGTCTAGTATTGTCTCATTCAGATTGAATCATAATTTCATACAAACGTCTTCAAAAAACCTGTCAGCGTCGTAGCAAATATCGAAATGAAAAAAAAAAACGAATTGTTATCGTCCATTTTTTCAAATAAATGAAATAATATTGGGTAATAGGATTTGTAACAACTTTTATTCCGTCACTTTGCCAACGTTTCAAGGAAGATCCCCTCTTTCTCAAGGCTAAAATTAATACAATACAATTAAGAAGAGAGAACTAACAGTCTGTACTATTACCTACCTAGTCAACTAATTAAAAGTTTTGGTCATATAATAAAATCATATAAGGTAGTACAATAGAAAATTCCAACACACGTAACATGACGTAATTCATTAAATAAGGTTATGTATGTATGTATATTCTCAAAAAGGCATGGCCCCAGCCAGATAAGCCCCTGACATGAGGACAGCCAAATGGGCTCAGCAACTATAGGCTATGTACCCAGGCTCAGTGTATTAAGAAAAATAACTTGATGCTGGGTCCCGGGGGCGTCAGGAGTCTTGGAAGTCCAATCCCAGCACCAGTTTTAAACAATAAATAATCTTCGTCGTTGAAAAATACAGGAAACACCTGATACAATCACAATTTATAAACACGATCACTAAATTTTAAATGCTTTTTTCGAATAATTTCTTGTGATTTTAACAGATTGGGAGTTCCAAACCAGGAAGCGAGGAAATGTAGTCATCTCGCCGTAACAACCATTTTGGAACTCAAATAAGGTTATGTTATGGTTATGTTATGTCATGTCATCAAGTCAAACATCATAGAATACAATCAAATAAACTAAAACTGCTAACATATAAAACAGATATAAACATCTTACAATAACAAAAAAAATAATGTTGTGTCCACTATACAAAGTGAAATAAAAAAAATTTACATAGTGTGGGGTTTTAAAAAACTTCTCTAGTTAATGCTCTTTGCAATGGTATGTAACATGTACCATTAATAATCAGATAACTCAACAAAAAACCGTTTTGTCTTCAAGGATGCCTTAAAAGGATGACGACAAAACGATTTCATTGAGGTATTAATAATAAATCTAACATAGCTTTTTGTTGAGTTATCTGATTATTAATGGTACATGTTACATACCATTGCAAAGATTATTAACTAGAGAAGTTTTTAAAACCATTTTAAACCCCCACACTATGTATTTTTTTTTATTTCACTTTGTAAAGTGGACACAACATTATTTTTTTTTCATTTTGATGTTTGATACGACGCTGTCAGGTTTTTTGAAGACGATTGTATGAAATTATGATTCAATCTGAATGAGACAAGACTAGACTAAAAAAATGAATGATTTTATAGGCACCTCGAGCATTAAATTTAAAAAAAAAATCAAGATTTTAATGAGAAACTCGCGGTAATGGTCATAACACACTTGATGAATTACACCCCTCGCCTGATGGCTCGGGCTGCAAAATTCATCTGCGTGTGTTATGATTCACATTACCACTCATTAAACAATATACTATTATCTACTCCCATAGAATAATATATCCATTATTCAACTGATTTTGATCTGTAATAGTCTCTATAGACCAATAGTGTGAGGTAATAATAACTCACGCCTATAACTCACTCTGATACAAACAGAAAAAATGTAGCTTACGAAATGAATAAAAAAGTCGGGTCATTGTGGAACTCTATTTCAGACATCAAGGTAACGTTCTCGCCATCCATTTCTACATTTTCTTGGGTCTGAATATCCAAAAAATTGCATTTGGAAAACGTGAATTTTTGACGTTTTCTACGGGATTTGATATCGATTCGATTTTCGACCACAGAAATCGCTTTTGACAACTGTTGTCAATTTTGAAAATGCAGATTAATTCGAATTTTACTGAAGAAGTCTAAGATAAAGTATAGTGTTCAATTCGCGGTAATGGTCATAACATAACACACTTGATGAATATACTATTTAGGCGGAGTTTTTCGTTGGTTATGGAGAACCAATTCCTCTAATCCTTTTTCTCCGCCAATTCGCGCTCTATCTCTATAGACAGTATAAAGACGCATCAAATGAATCACCATCAAAACGCCACTTGACTATGATGTCATTCCGAACCTCGGACTGGGATCGGGTTGAAAGATCGTGCGAATTTGCTGAGGATTTATGTGCAGCATATGCCCCAATTGACCGTTGCCTTAATGAATTGATTAAACGAGTTAAGAGAAACACAATCTTGCCAAACGCGGCGCGCAATTAGAACAAACCCATACTTTTAGTTGGGACTTGGATTTTGGATTTATATCGAGCGCAAGGAATTAATTATACAAGAGCTCCCTTGGAAAGAAGAATGGACTGCAGTACCAATCCTTATCACCACGAGTGTTAAAGAAAAATGCATGTACGAGATTGAAACAAATACCACAAAGTAAACACTGAAGAGATAGTTTTTACGGTTGGTCTGACTTGAGGACTGACTGCTAGTTTTCTGCTTTGTGTACGGCATTGAGTAGGAACGAATTCAATTTATCGATACGAAACTAACGGGTTACGGCGTGGGGAAGAATATGAGGCGAACTATGATAGGGCCGTTGCTAGACAAGTAGCAGAAGTGTAAAACAGCTAGAAAATGTTTTGTTCTGGGTGGTTCAGGTTCAAGGCCATAGAATCGAGAATAGTGGATTGACCACTGAGTTCTCGGTCTTCTTGAAAATAAAATATTATAAATTTTGAACAATATTGTTGAGTCAACTCAGGAAGCCCATAAAACTCCAAAAGGAAATCATCCACTTCCTCTGTCGACGCTTTGCAAAGCTGAACCCAGTCATATTGTTCCAAATTAATAAAAAACGATATTTTTAACATGAGAAGGATACGTAACATTGGCATCCTCCAACCGGCGAAATAATGACCTCACTGTGAGAAATCCATTACTTACAATTATTGAGATCAGAGTGTTAATTATTAATTAAGTAGCAGCAACACTGAGTTGGCGTGGGAAGTGTGGGAATCCGGAGTGAAGACTGGCCAATTCTGATCCAGAGCTCACTGAATTTTATGATTCTGTACAAAGATCGGCAAATTGTTAGTTTCCGGTGCGTGTACAGGCGAATGATATAAATAAACATTTTAATGGGAAGAGCGTGTTTTCAGTACGCGTATCGTACAAACTGTTGTTCAGTGTTTTACTCAATTAAGCCAATATGGATTACGCTTTTAGAGCTATCAAATGTATGATAATCTGATGCATCGCATTTATCAATATGAATATTCCTGGTATGACCCAGAACTGCCATACCCACATGCAAGGGCGTCGCCAGGGGGGGGGGGGAGTTGCCCCCCCCTAGAGCTCAAAAATCCCTTAAAAACTTATGAAATAATAGCATAATATACGAAAATCAGCTCATTTTTCCTATTCTGATTGTTTTTGCCCCCCCCCCCCCCTAGCTCAAAGGCTGGCGACGCCCTTGCCCACATCCAGGATAAAAACTCTCAATTTTTTGAAGCAGATTTTATATACTCCAAGAAGAGCACAACCTGAAAAGTATTTCGAATACATCGGGTGGTCCACAAAAGAGGAATAGAGGGTGACTTTGTTTTTTCAAATAGGAAACCCTATATTCAATAGTGTTTTTCAATTCTCTGAAACTTCCTGCATGCTTTCGTATACTTTTCACATATTTTTATTCGACAGTTTTCGAAATATTGGCCATTTTGACAAAAAAATGATACTTGTAGATGCTATGTTATCCAATTATTTCACGAACCCTTGCACATACCAATAACAGCTTTATATGGATTGAAAGACCAGACTTCGAAGTATCCTTGCCAGCTATAATAAAGCATCTCCAGCATATGGAGTGTCCACAAAAAGACTATCAACATGACGAATATCAAATCGATTTTTCTTCATTTTTCCAAATGCAATGCACATTATTCAATTATATTTTGCGTCTCGTCCTCAAGATCACAATGTAGTACCCCTACAAAAAAAACGAGTTTCGAAACTTTGGGATACAAAAAAGTGCCCGCTCTTATCCCTATACAACTTTCTTCGAAAAAATGATATTCATAAGTTTCACAGGCACGCACGCAGATCTTCAAGCTCCCAAGCTTGAAGCTTGTTTGAAATTTTTGCAAGATTCGACTCTTCAAGTAGCAACCTAGAAAATTATCAAAAATGTATTTTGAAAAATGGGTACAGAAAGCAAGTTTCTGTCTTCAGTAACTGATTTCATCACATTTTTGAGTAGATACATCAAAACTTTCTAGTTCCTCATTACGCTATAATATGAATTGAAGCTTCAATGATGCTAATTCTGAGTGGCATAATTCGACAGTTCTCAATAACCATAGAAAAGCAAAATCTGCTCTTTAAATTCGCAGGTATATGTGAATTTTAGGGAATCATTTCGAAAAAGCTCTTAAAAATCCTATTCTGTTGAAAATATGCATATCATGCATTTGACAAAAAATAAAGTAGAATGGATGAAGATTACAATGATGAAAAAAAAATATATACATTGCATTTGAAAAAATGAGGAATAATCGATTTGAAGTTCGTCATGTTCATATTTTTTTTTGTGGACACTCCATATGCTAGAGATGCTTCATTATAGCTGGCTAGGATACTTTGAAGTGTTGTCTTTCAATCCATATGAAGCTTTTATTTGTATGTGCAAGGGTTCGTGAAATATAATTGGATAACAGCCTCTACAAGTATCATTTTTTGTCAAAAAGGCCAATATTTCGAAAACTGTCGAATAAAAATATGTGAAAAGTATACGAAAGCATGCAGGAAGTTTCAGAGAATTGAAAAACACCATTGAATATAGGGTGTCCCATTTAAAGAAACAATGTCACCCTCTATTCCTCTTTTGTGGGCCACCCGATATATTCGAAAATATTTTTAGGTTGTGCTCTTCTTGAAGTATATCAATTCTGCATAAAAAAATTTTGCCAAACTCAGACCGTTAAGCGTATATCGTCCGCTGCGGCACTAGTGGGACACCCTGTATATTGTACTAGCTGGCCCAGCGAACTTTCACAAATCGTAATCACCGGTGATCCGAGATCAACGGTTTGGTTCTCTGATTTTTGAACTATCAAATCTATTAGATTCTAAATCAAGCTCCGATCACCGGTGATTACGCTTTGTGAAACCCACCGTTAAAGATGTATAAACTTACCATTGCTATTTTTTCAAGCAGGGGATAAATTAGGCAAAATTATAGTTCAAAATATACAAAATTTCAAGATTATTGTAATTGTTTTTTTCGGCAACGCTTTTTCTTTGAGAAAGTAACATTTCCCGGCCTAGTCCGGAAAGTACGTACTTTCCGGACTAGGCCGGAAAAACTCACGTCGTTGTTGTCATTGCGATGATCATCACAATAGCAACGAAATAACTGATGACAGTTCTGTTCTGTTCGATTCAAATAATAATCAAAATGTATAATAAAGAAATGTGTCGTCCCATTGACTTGTAATTCTACACGGTTGCCGAGAAAATATTGTACGCAACACGCCCGAAAATATTTTTTTTGGACTCACAGACTTCCAGGACTCGCCTCCGGCTCGTCCTAGAATTTTGTCTATTCGTCCAAAAAAACCCTATTTTCCGGACTTGTTACGTAAATTACTATTTATGTTTTACAGTTTTCTCATTGCAGTACTCTGTGATGAACGACACCACGAATGTAGATTCAAATCACGATCGAATTATATGGATGAGGAATAGTTCCAATGATGAATTACCTCTGATCACTCGATCACTTTAGTTCTGCCAATACAACGCTGAAAATTCGAATTGAAGTACACTGTCTAAGGTACTTTCAGTTCACTTTACAGAATACAAATACGTTAAGACGTTTTCTTATTCTTCATCTCGACTAAGACATTTTGGTTTTGGTCCACAGCACAGAGTTGGCGGCAACTCAATTTACCATAGACTTTACAGTGTGCTTGAAAAATATCGATCGGACTAGCTCTGAAGTTATTGCTTTTCCTTCTGTTCTAGTTTTCACTCGTCCGTGTACAAATCCAAGCTTGCGAGCCATGTCTGATCAATTACACGATTTATATAATTAAACCGGTGATTGAATCATATATCCGTATAATTACGGAGGGGTGAACCCCATGCAATACTCTGGAGACTTTAATTTTCCCTCCTTATACTTTCAAATTAACCTCGTGATCCTGAAAGCCATTGATTGGAAGAGTTTGCAATTATTCCGGAACTGATGCCTTTAGGGGTAGAAAACCATTGTGTCGTGCATCGGGAAAATTCGTACGAATATTGGTATCGTTTTTTCAGCGATTGTGAAATTTGTACTGTACACTACTGCGAAGTTACGTGTGTAACTTATTCATTATTGGTCACTGTTTTCCAAAGGGATAAGTATGGCTTTCTGACTAAATATACTGCTCCACAAATGTTGTGATTGTTTCGAAAGTTATCAATTCTTGTTCACCAAATGTTCATTTATGAGAAATCAAATGTTTACTCTCTTACGAGGATGTATTGATATCTAGTTAGCCTAGACCAGTTCCTTGCATAAACAAAATATTGCTATACCATAACTTATTAGAAGTGTCAGTGTAGAGTTCGACGTCAAAAAAGTAAACCAGAGTTACCCAATAAATTGAAAAAAAAGATGTTCATCGAAATTGTAAAAATCGAAAAATTGGAGTATCGAGCCATCATCAAGTGTATTGAAAGGGGTAAGCAGATTAACGAAGATATGCTTAATACCCTTGGTGATCAATGTCCTTCGTATGCGACCGTGAAAAATTGGACTGCAAGCTTCAAAAGAGGTGAATTTTCCATTTGGATCCCCAAATGTTTGAATGTGGACCAAAAGCGTGCAAGGGTAGAAGCATCGCGTTCGATCTGTGCTCGATTTGAAAACGATATAGACTTCTTAAACCGAATTGTTACTATGGATGAGACTTGGGTACATTTCTACGATCCAGAAACAGAGCAACAATCGATGGAATGGCGACACTCTGGTTCTCCAAGACCTAAGAAGTTTCGGGTCCAAGATTCTGCTGGAAAAGTTCTTGCTTCAGTTTTTTTGGATTACTTTGGAGTAATCATGATTGATTTTTTGGATAAGGGTGGAACAATAACTGGTGATTACTATTCGACATTATTGACCACTCTACGGGAAAAAATTAAAGAGAAAAGACGCGGAAAGCTATCCAAAGGTATTTTGTTTTTACAGGACAACGCCTCACTACACAAATCTCATGTTGCCATGCAAAACATATTCGTGATTCAGGGTTAGAATTACTAGAACACCCCCCTTATTCACCAGATTTGGCTCCGTCCGACTTTCATCTCTTTCCTCAACTGAAAAAAAGTTTGAAAGGCCGAAAATTTTCTTCCAACGAGGAGGTAATAAAAGCTGTGGCGGACTGGTTTGCAGAGCAAGAAGAAACATTTTGTTTGAAAGGTCTAGAGACGTTGCAGGTTCGCTGTACTAAATGTATTCAATTAAGAGGGGAACATGTTGAGTAATAAAATATTTTGACATTGAAATTTTGTTTGGTTCTATAGTAGGCTAAGAATTTGTCAATATATCCTCCTGATGGTTTTTTGCTACTCATTCGGTAAATTTTTCAGTTTCAGGCAAGTTTTCGTCGTTTGTGTCTCTGAGAATTTTGGACCAGTTATTGTTTTATTTCATTGCAATCAACTTTGATTCGAAATCTGAGAATTTCTTATGCAAAAATGCCTAGACGTAATCTTAGTATGTTTGTAGCTGAAAGGTCTAATAGGACGTAATCAGAGAGATCCCACCAAAAACATTCTGTAAAAACTAGCCAAGTCTCGATGGAGCTGCTTGTTTATCTTTAAAAAGTAATGAAATCTAGAAAAAGTCGAGCCAAGTTTAAGGCTCCTTACTGCGATTTCTTTATTATTATAGTTAATGTCGTGTGACTTGGCCGTTGAACATTCTTTATAAGTTAGTGGGTACAAGTCCATTTTGTTTACACGTAATGCTATATCTGTTGAAACTACCTATGTTTGTTAAGCGAGATAATAGCCCATCCTGGTATTGGTAATTGGACGCTAGTTTCTCATTTAAGGCTGTTGTTGATTGTGCAACACATATGCATTCGGCATTGACAATGCTGACTTCTGCTCTCTTCTTTTTGGAGCGTCAAATCGACCACCGATCTAAAATAAAATAGACGTACAGACGGTCTTCTATCCATAGTTAGAAGTCCGTCTGCACTGGAAATAATTTTTTATACTGTTTGTTTCAGGCTCGTATTATTGAATACGCAGCTTTATCAAGCCTACAATTGACTGGTTATTGACTGGTTTTCCAAGTGGCAATTTTCCATCGTCAATGGGTTGCGTTTCTGGCGACAGATTGGTGCAATGGTGTCATGGAGCACCTGGTTTTGTACTCTTGTGTACCCTTCAACGGCCAAGTCACACAACATTAACTATAATAATAAAGAAATCGCAGTACGGAGCCTTAAACTTGGCTCGACTTTTTCTAGATTTCATTACTTTTTAAAGATATACAAGCAGCTCCATCGATCCAAAAGGATAATAATCGGGTGATCAGTCTTATACACAGTGATAAATTTTACTTTCTCACTTATTGTTCCGGCCTAGCTTTCGAAAACCTATCGTTTCCTTGAACAATAAATGAGACAGTAAAAATATCACTGTGTATAAGACTGATCACCCGATTATTATTCTTTTTTCAATTTATATTCTAAAGTCGATATTCACATATTGAGTATGATAACAATGGGCGCGTTCATCGGACTAAGCAGCTACCGCTCCGATCCATCGGTAACAGTTGAGTGACATCGGAGTTTTATGAACGACTTTTTCGCTCCATGCTCCTTCATATGTCAAAGCCACATGATTTGATGTCGTACTCTTGTTTATTTTCCATTTTCAAATGAAACTTCAACCTATCACCATCAACAAACTTCACGCTTTTGACATGTAGCATAAAAATAGACCGCTCGAAAAAATGACGTCCGCTCCAATGTAGCGCTCAGGTAGCATAAAGGTTCATCCGACTTTTTCACAACAGTTTGCCAACTGTTGAGTCCGATGAACGCGCCCAATGTGTTTCCAAGCGCATAAACTTCCATACATTATTGTGGTTGCACATTTTGCGAATATGACGTGATAGCACGTGAGCTCACGTGACGTGCCAACAATGGTACTCCCTATTTTCGATTATCCTAGTTTTTATAGTTTTCCCTTTATGTGGCCATTAAACCCTAACTCTGTACCAAATTTCAGCTCTCTGAGTTCATGGGAAGTACTAGTTCTATTTTGATGATCATGAGTGAGTGAGGGTCGAAAATGCGAAATTTTGCTTTCGCCTAACTTCGGAACTAAATGACCTACACACTTGAAATTTTGGATTTTAATTACGTGATTATGACTCATTGGGTGACGAAAATTTCGGCGTTCTGGTCTTATCCGGAGGTTCTCAAATAGGGGCCTGAATATGCGGCGAAATGGTTCGGGTAAAGATAGTACGGCAGTGTTTGTTTCGCGCTCGACATCGTAGTCTTCTGGCTCGTCCATCGACATCGAGAAACTGGAAACGTGACCGCAAGACTGAGAGTGGACGCTCAAGATAGGTTTCTCCGACTGTCTGTACCCGAAGAGATACAGATATCCATAACAAATCTACTTGATCCTCGATATAAGTAGAGATATGGATATTCTGGAGATGTCCATATCACTCTAGGAAATATCCAGTAGATATAGTATATAGGATGTGTCTCGATATGATTTCTCCATAATGCTGGAGAGAATCAAACTTCCTTGCATCTCCTTTCATAATCCCCAAAATCTCCAATTATTCAAATAGGACCCCTAACCAACGGCGCGACACCGTCGGCTCCTCTTCCTTATAATTTTCCGGGTCGGATTTTGTCGGCGGCGCATCCGTCCCACCCTCCCCCTACGGTTTTCGAAACCCATTCGTAAATATGGAATTGAACTGCCGGGTTTCCGTAGTATTGTGTCGATTTGCGATCTTTCGCTTTTCATTTGCATTGCAAAGCAGGCCGCAATTCGGCGCCGGCTCCGGCCGGATAAAACTGCTCCCGGAACTGCGCCCCCGGGACCTCACGAATCGGTTTTCGGGTTTGGATTGAGTAAATTTCCCCGCATCCTGCATGATGATATTACCTATACGCCCCCCCGCCTCCGCTGCCGACGCGTTTAATTTCGGGCCAAATCTTTCGCGACCCGTTGGTGGCGGCGGTGAAACCTGGAGGGCGGGGGCCTGCGAAGGGTGGAAAGGGTGAATTTGGGATTGTGCGATCTGTTTGTGTTGTAGATGTCGATGGGGCATCGATAGTTTCGAGGAGTAGAGTTTATTCGGCTCGAAGGACCAATTCAATATCGGGCATGAGCATTGTCACTAGTCTTTCTGTATACAAGTCGCGGTTGAGACAGCATTTACTCATGCGGTGAAAATATATCTTATTATCACTGAGAATATTCAATTCAAATGACTGGTTTTATTTCAGAGGCATAACTAAACTGCTCCACATGAGTTAGGGATATTGACTTAAATTGCAGAAAAATATAGTTAAAATGAGATTTTTGTGATGAAAATTCATTATGATTTCAAGTTGAAAATTAATTTTTGTCTGTAGGTCTGCGGCGCATACAGGGTTAAGAAAAATCGAGTAAAATAACGAAATTTTATTCCCATCAGAGAATTCTAGCATTTTAAGACTATCAATACAATGTATGGCCTCCTCGGGCATCAATAACAGCTTGACATCTTATTTGCATACTACACACGAGGTTGTTGAACATTTCTTGGGGAATTTGGTTCCATAAACGGAGCAGAAGCTCTCTCAGATCATTTAAGGGTTCTGGGGTAGGTTGATGATTATCTATCTATTCTTTGGAGCATATCCCATGCATGTTCTATGCAAATCAAATCTGGTGAGTGCGGAGGTATTGGTAAATGTGGAATATCAAGCTCCTCGCGCGCATTCCAAACTATGGCTGCACGTGCGGTCTAGCGTTATCGTCTGGAAATTGAAAAGTTTCACCAATAGCAGCGTGAAAATTTGGCACAACATTGTCAATGACATGCTCCCTATAGTGTAAGATGGTCATATTTCCGAACAAATGTGTAGATCTGTGCGCCCGTTGAAATATATCCCGGCCCATACCATAACACTACCCCCTCGGAATGGATGGACTTCTTGGACATATCAACGATTACGTGGTATGCGTGGGATTGTCCATACCCTTATTCTTCGAGAATCTGAAAATCGTCCATATCTGGATTCATCAGTGAAAAGGACACTCTGCCATTGATCGTTCCAATTGATATGTTGCCTTGCCCATTCCAGTCTCTGACGCTTATGGTCACGTGTTAATGGAACTCCTCTTAATGGACGTCTAGAACCTAGATTCACCTCTCTCAAACGTCGTCTGATGGTTTCGATGGAAACTTGGACCCCATCTGCATTTTGAAGAGTATTCCGTAGCATTCTACACGTAGATGTAGGGTTTCTTCTCGCCGAAACGGTGATGAGACGATCCTGAGCAGGTGTTGTTTTACGTCGCCCACCAAGCCTTGGTCTTTCCACCACGGAACCTGTCTCCCTGAACCTATTCCAAAGTCGAGATATCACACTTTGGCTGACTTGGAGCCTTTCCGCTACAACAACCTGAGTTAGGCCACCCTGTAGCATTCCGATAGCCCTATTAGCCTCAGCGGTTGTTAATTTACGTCTTGGCATTTTCAGAAAACTCGTTTCAAATCGAAGTCGTTGATAAACTGACTTCATTTCAAAATAAGAATATTCATGAAGCATATGCAAAGAACCAAACTTCAGAAAAAAGGCGACCAGATTGACGAAATGTCTCATACTGATTTTTATTGGATTGATTCAAGTTGTTATTGAGTTTTGAATGATTTTACAGCGATTTTCTCGAAGATTATATGTATATACTTTTCAAATCGATTGAATACGATATCCCTAACCCTTGGGGAGCAGTATATTTAAAAGCGAATCACAGTAATGTCATACACCTTTCTATATAGAATCTCATCAACTAATGAAATAAAAGTAAAAAAAATTCTCAGATAAATTGGGATGAACGAAAATTCATATTGTTCCTATGCTATGGACAAAATGACATACAGGCTACAGGCAATAGTAGTGTTGCAACTATAGTTACAAAACTACTGACAAAATTCACAAATGAAACGCTTCTTCTAGTAACATCAGCACAAGATGCGTGAGCCCAATGCAAGCAATTTAGGCATCGAAACCAGTATTCTCCAGGCTTAGATTGGGAAGAAATATCATTACAATAGATACATGGACAGTCGTATTCATCATCTCGAAAGTTGCTACGAAAATTTTCTTCTTTGTTTTCTTCTTCAAAAAATACCTTTTGTCTTCTTTTCTTTGGAGGAGGTATGGGCCCATTTTTTGAATTGATTGCAATCATATTAGGTGCAGAAGTTAAAGCTGGCTTACTTTTGCTTTGTCAACTTATGAATCGTCCTTGTGTCTGGAAAAATCTTCTCACAGAAACAATAAGAGTCGAGGAGTTAGCCTGACAGATATCTGCAGAGACATTTCCTGGACACCCTGTTCATATTCTGTCAATATCATACCAATACTCATGAATCTCTCGAGGAGAACCATGGAATATATTTTATTCCTCAAATCTTCAGATTCATCAATATTATCACTTAATAATATTGAAACAATTTATCATGGACATTATTCACCCCCTCAAAGTTTTGGATAACATTTGATCCTTAATAAAGGCTGCAATTGAATATGAGTTTACAGAAACATATGTTGAGGGACAATGATCAGAGAGCTTCACTCGTGTCGAAACTATTTCAACAAAAAGGAAAAATTACTTGTAACGATCGAATCGGAAGAACGAGGAAATATTATTTAGGAGTATTGAAAGGTCAAAACTTCCTGGGAGCTTGAAGTGTCTTTTACAATAGAGGAAGTTCTAATACTTATATTCTTGGCTTGGCTTATGGAAATTTGCACATGCTGTCCAGTTGCGTCTTAGTATTTTGGAGACTTAGATAAAGTTCATTCCATGGTTTTTTGACCTGATTTATTGAGGTAATTGAGAACAGAAGAAGTCGATATTGTGTAACTCTTCATACCAATAAACCAGTGGCGATCTATGAAATTGAGGCATTTTTCGGCTTCATAGCGTTGAACTGGGATGTTTCTCTACTTAAACTCATGTTTTATTACTATTTCAAGTAATTCCCTTTATGTTATTATAAAGGGTTTTCCAATAAATGGTGTTATTGTTCATTCAAAGAAAAATGTTTTTTTTTTAGATCAATGATCTGATGTTTTTCTCTTTATAAAGAGGAAGGTATGCCGTTAATGATGGATAATAACATCAGCCAAATGACCACCACTACCACAGCTACAGGACCATATCCTTTTCATGAAATTTTCCATAGCTAGATCGCAAAGTGGCTGCCCTATATCCTCGATGGCCTCACGAATCCCATAGTTGAGGTCTTGAATCGACGCTGGGCTCTTGGCGTAGTCCTTCTCTTTCCGATGGCCCCAAAGGAAGAAGTCCCTAGATCTCGTTGGCCTATTGTGATCACCTCTTCAAATGATAACCCGGTCCGAAAACATTTCCCGGAAATGATCAATGGTTCCGCTGCTTGTGTGACACGCAGCGCCGTCTTGTTGAAAGTAAACGTTGTCCAGATCAATACCTTCCAATTCCGGCCATAAGAAATCATCTCTCGATGGCGCAATCCATTCACCGCAATTGTAAGTAAGGTCCAATGACCCCACCGGACCATAAAGCGCACCAAAAAGTTACACGCTGAGGATAAGGAGGCTTTTCAACAATAACTCTTGGGTTTTCCGAGCCCCAGATGCGACAGTTTTGCTTGTTGACGAAGCCACCGAGGTGGAAATGGTCCTCATCACTCAAGATGATTTTTCGATTGAATTCCGGATCATTTTCATGTATTTCAAGGACCCAGTCAGCAAAGACATGACGTTGTTGCCGATCGGCCGGCTTGAGTTCTTGTGTTAGCTGAAGTTTATAAGCCCAAATCTTAATGCAAAATACTTTGTAATGACGTTTGTGGAATGCCTTATTACAAAGAACTACGAGGAATGGACAAACCTGGGTTTTTTCAACACTTTCGGCTGCAACAGCAATATTCTCAGCTGTTCTTGAGCGCTGTGCACCAGTTTTATTTTTCACATTACTAACTTGTCCCAACAGTTCGAATTTTTCCACCAATTTCTGTATTGCGGTTCGACCAGGTGCCTCACGACAACCCAAAAATGTTCGAGTTTTTCGAGCTGTCTCTTATTGGAAAACATATTATTCATATGCAACCCTTTCAATTGCTCCAAGAGAAATCATTTGTCATTGGCCAGATACAAATTTCGACTGTAAGCCAACCGCATTGGTGAATGACATATAAAACTGGCAAAAAATACCGCGATTGCCAATTTTTTCCATCCCCCAATGCGCCCTTCCAAAGGACACGGGAGAAAACCGCTTTAATCTGGACCGCGAAATTGAAATCAGCGGAAATGCCCCATTCTATATGCGCATAACCTGCCCATCCGGATCCGCATGAATAATGCATGGTAATTCCGAAATAGAAACATAAAACGAAGACGGCTGCCGAGGTAATCCGGAAAAACAGGAGATCGTCGAATCAGAGTCGCCATTGGCTGAACTCGGACCGTTTCCGGTTATTGAATCGGGAACAATCATTGGTAAATCACTTGCGTCTTGTCCTCCGGGTCTTGTTCGCGAATCGCGCTCTGAAAACCGGGGAAAATCGAACGGTTTCCGTTGTTCGTCGTCTAATGGTGCAGGTGAAATCGCTTTTCCGGTTCTCTCGATTGATTTCATGCGATAATACGTTTCTATTTTCCTGCTCGGAAAACTCGGTCGAGTTCCCGAGGAAAGAGATTGAATCGGCTACATTTGGCTCACTCACCTTTAGTTTTGAAGGAAGAAGTCGCAAAAACAATATGATTTTTCCTAGGTTCATTAGGAATCAAGCAGTACCAGTTCAAGTCTTAAGGTTTAAATGGACCTACTCCGAATCAAATATCGAGCTATCAATCCATAAAACTGATTATACAGGGTGTTTCTGAATTGATACGAAAGATTTCAATGGTTGATTCCTTGTTCAAAATGAAGGCTAGTTTGTTTTATAAATGTTGGGTCGAAAGTCAAACGTTAGGGGGATATCGCGGTTCAAAGATGGCGGAAAACTATGTTTTTTTATCTTTAAAACGAAAAGCGAAGGAATGATGCTATTTTATGGAAGTATTACTATTAGGAAAACACAATTTATTGATATATTTCGATATTTTCAGACTGAGTGGAGGGGTTGGATTTGACTACATCTCTCATTTTTGTTAAATAAATTTAATGAAAAACTTACGCAACGACTTCGATAGAATGAAATTCGTATCGCCTGATTAGGTGGGTAACTTTTTCATCTCATGTATTTTTTTCGTAAAATGTACCTACCGTTCTGAAATAAAAAATAGAATTTAAATCAGTTCCAAAATAAATTGTCCTTTCTAGACACGTAATGATTTACATTTCAGTTTTTTATTTCAAAACGGTACCTACATTTACGAGAAAAATGCAAAAGATGAAAAAGTTTCCAACCCAATCAGTCAACACAAATTCAATTCTCTCTAAGTCCTTTTGTAAGTTTTTCTTCAAATTCCATTTTTTCGTCATCTTTAAACCGCGATATCCCTTCAACTTTCGACTCATGACCCGACATTTAACTATACAGGGACCTGCATTAGTGCGAAAATCTTCCATAGCAGACATCTCAGAGGTCTTTGGAAAGTAGACTTCTTGTACCTTCATATCTGCCTCTCAGGAAATAATATTCTGATATACAGGGTGTCCCCGATGAATGTAATTCAAAAAATTGATGTTTTTTTTAATGGATCACCCCATCTATTTTCATATATTTTCAATGACCTTCATGACGCAAAATATTAGAGACATTTTTCCAACGGTACAGATCTTATTCGAACAAAACCGCGAAAAGGTGAGGGAAAAGCAGTTCAGTAAAAGTCTTCCAAGGATTTCCAGAGGCGATAGTAACATGAATTTGATCTAAAAGTCTTTTAATTGAAGGATTTGCCTTATCACTGTTCCTAAATTAACAACCTGTCATATACAGGGTGTCCGTTATTAAGGTCCAAATATAAAGAACTTATTAATTATTATTTCTCGATTTTTTCAAATGTAACACCCTGTATTTTTTTCCATAATGATGTAGACAATTGAATACTTTACATTTTCTCAGGAGTAACCTTAGGATTATTTTCACTACCGCATCCAGCAGACACGAAAAATGACATCGCAACTGAAAATTTCATTCAATCAAATAATTGATAACACAAAAACTTACGGACATTCAAAAGAGGTCAAACAATAAAATAAAACTAGATGGGATGGTTGATATGACTTTCATATTAGCACAGTGCCACAGAACTTGTTTTTTAGGAAGTCGAAAAATAATCCTAAGGTTAGTTCTAAGAAAATGTAAGGTATTCAATTGTCTACATTACTGTGAAACATAATACAGTGTGTAACTTTTGAAAAAATCGAGAATTAGTAATTTGAAGTTCTTCATATTTGGACCTCAATAACAGACACCCTGTATATGACAGGTTGATCATTTAGGAACGGTGACAAGGCGAATGCTTCAACTAAAAGACTTTTAGATCAAATTCATGTTACTATCGGTTCTGGAAATCGTCAGAAGACTTTTATTGAACTGCTTTTCCCTCACCTTTTTGCAGTTTTCTTCGAATAAGATCTGTACCGTTAGAAAAATGATCTCTAATATTTTGCGTCATGAAAGAGGTTATAAAGGTCATTGAAAATATATGGGGTGATCCATCAAAAAAATCATCCATTCGTTGAATAACATTTATCGGGGACACCCTGTATATCAGAAAATAATTTCCTGAGATGCAGAAATAAAGGTACAAGAGGTCTACTTTCTAACGAAATCTCTGAGATGTCTGGTTCGGCAGCTATGGAAGATTTTCGCACTATTGCAGGACCCTGTATAATAAACGACCCTTCATTTTGAACAAGGAATCACACTTTGAAATCTTTCGCATCAAGTCAGAATCACCCTGTGAATTACTAAATTGACTTTTTGGTAGGCTCCTTCGCCATTTAGCAATATATAATTGTCAGAGAGTCGTTCCTTCTGAATCTCTGGGCAACTCAATAACACAAATTCTTGTGTTAATGCAGCCTTAAATCCAATGAAAATGGTAGGTTATGTTACAATTACCGGCCAGCCACAACAAGCTGTATCTGAAGGAGGTAGCATGGTAGTAGAGAGATAGTCTCGGAGTCTTTGGTCTCGGAGTATCGTGTTAAATTGGGATTGGATCATAGAGTCTTCGTAAGGTAAATCGAAGTTATAGATCTTTACAGTAGACATGGACTCAGTATATTATAATGTCAATTTATAGGAGGCATTAAATTCCAACTGCTTACATTGCTTACATTCATCGTTGTTTTTTTAGAGTGACTTCACGCCGCAACAACTTTTTCAAATTGTTGAAATTTATTTTCAAAATCAGTGTTCTATTCGCCAAACTTATAGAAAACACTTCGTGAAATTTATGGTCTACAAAATCATCCACCAGAGTAGCTTATTCGTCGAACTATCAATAGATTTCGGACAACATTTTCTCTACTCGATGCAATAACAACAAGTCGGAGAGCTGTACGTACAGAAGAAAGATCGCTGCTGTAAGTGGTAGTGTTAATGAAGATCCAGATTTGTCTATTCGTCGACGATCACAACAAGTTGGACTCTGTGCATCCACCACATGGAAAATTTTGCTTCAAGGTCTTGGTCTACACCCATACAAGATCCAACTGGTTCAAGAAATTAAGCCACTTGACCATAGTAGGCATCGTTTGTTTGCTGATTGGGCCCTAGAAAAGCTTGAAGTTGATCCACTTTTTAATCGAAAAATTGTGTTTAGTAATGAAGCTCATTTCTGGTTGAACGGCTACGTAAACAAGCAAAATTGCCGTGTATGGAGTGAAAACAATCCTCATGAAGTGCAGGTTCCATTGCATCCTGAAAAATGCACTGTATGGTGTGCCTTACACGCAGGAGGCATCATCGGTCCATATTTCTTCGAAAACGATGTTACAGTACAGTGAATGGTGCTCGTTACAGATCGATGATCAATGATTATTTGTTTCAAAATTTGAATTTTGAATGGTATCGACCCAGAAGTGTTTCAGTTACAAACAAGATGGTGCTACACCTCATGGTACTAACCTCATAATTAATTTATTGAAAGAAATATTTGGGATAGCATTGTTCGAGAAATGGTCCAATTAATTGGACTCAAAATCATGCGACATATGTAGCTCCAATGGATTTTTTTGGGGTTATGTCAAATCATTGATTCAGGCTGATAACCAGGAACAATAGAATGAATGTCATAAAATTATATTCCAAATGAAAAAACTTGGCTTCAATCTTAATTTGAATGGGTTTGAATTCAATTTGAAGTTTTATCACTCTAAAAAACCTTTTCTTCACGAGGGGGATTCACAGTTAGAAACAAGCTTTTATAAAAAAAGCACTATTAAAGGCAAGCTTTCATAACACCCATCCGCCATTTTGAAGCCGTCATCTTCAATTCCTCCAGTTTGACAGAAGAATCATCATTGCCGAACCCAAAAATCCCCAGATACTAATTTTGAATGGAATCGGATCACTATTGCGAAACTCATCCGCCATTTTGGAGCCGCCATTTTGTTTTTTTTCTATAAAAAATATTTCATGATGCATTGTCATCAGAATTATGTACACCTGCCAAATTTTAAATCAATCGGACAATTAGAAGTGTGTAATATTTAACTCGCAAGATTTGATTACAGATAGATAGACAGACAGACACGGGGACAGGTGAAACTAAGTAAAAGCTTGTGAAAAGACTCGCCGTGTAAAGGATATCGCAAAAATGTAATGATGCTCGAAAAGTGTTCAAAACTTATCGAGCAAGCGCACGCCTAATAACATCGACCATATCCCCGAGATCGCCGCCGAGATATGCGTTAATATCTGGATGGATTTTTTTCCAGATTTTAATTACGAAATGGCCTACTTGTTTGGTGCCGGAACCGTAATAGAATTACGGATGATTCGCTTCCATGAATTGCCCTTACAGGACTAAGTTTATTATCCGGTAATAGCTGTAATGAGTGGCTTCGGAAATTAATGGAAAAAGTGGAACGTGGAAATGTATCCCGGGGGCTTTTCCCATTTTTCCTTATCAATTAAGCGAGGCCAAACGATGTGGTCTGTGTTTTTTTATTGAAGTGTGCCATAACTGAGCGAGTTGAAGAAAGGGCGTAGTAACACAAATAATAACGATATATGGAAACCAATCCAGAAAAAGTTGGTTCAATTAATTGCTCCAATAAAGATATCATTGTGTATTCTCTTGGCATAATGGAACGAAAAGCAAAATAAAACTTCTGCCGACGTTTCGTCAAATTTATTGACATATTCACAGGCTAAAACCAAGAGACATAATGAGGAAGAGGTTCAACAACCGAAACAAACAACACAAATATACTGATCAAAATTGGGAACTACAATATTAACTATCAAAAAACAAATATTAAAAGTGAACGGATTAAACATAAGAAACCACAATAAAAATTCGAACTGATGGACATAAAATATTATTGGATTGTTATCAGTAGAATATCCCTAGGACCTTGATAATAGACGAGATAATTTTATGACCATCGAAAGCTCGTTCATTGGTAACAGCCCGAAGCCGAAGGCTGAGGGCTGTTACCAAGCAACGAGCTTGAGATATTGGATATAAAATTATGAGGCATTTATCAATGTCCGAGGAATATTCGACAGAAAAAATTCATAACTCAACACAACAAAACATGAATTTATTTATTGAAAGTACAATTAGTGAAAGTGCAATTCGTAAAATTCAACTCAACATTTGATTCGTTGCTGTTCTCTTGTATAGAAGATCTATTTCCACGCAAATATTTATTATCTTATTATATTAGCTGTTGATCTATTTGAATGATTCGTTATCTTTTTGTCTTTGACATTCAAGCCAATTGCTTCGGCAGCATATTTAGTCCATTTATTTATGGTATTCCTTCCAACAGGTACATTATCGTACCATTTGTCAGTTTAATTTTTCCAATATCGATTTGGTTTCAAGAATCGTCTTGGTGAGGTAATATTTTCGCCTCGTTTTGATATTAGTTTATGAAAAAGACGTACAGGGCAGCTTTGTCTCTCACTATTGGAAACCAACCATTTACTACTTGTACAGCTTTTAGAACCACCTTGGCACGTTTTACTGAATACCGGATTGTATTCAATGCGATTTGTTGGAGAACCATCGTTATTCTTCTCGATTTGAAAAAAATTCACCAAACAAGCAACTCCTCTCCTCCTCGCCACGCTAGTTCTACTGCAGCAATATGATAAAATTTACGCATAAGACCTTCAGGAGTATTTTCATCCCATAGCAATATTATTCTGTTAACTTCAGACAAATTTAACGAAACTGAACTGGATTTACCTTTACTTGGGTCTGCTTGCAATTTTTTTCTGATTGCATCGCGACATTTCGGGCTGGTTTAAATATTATATCATTAAACGGGTCAATCATAATGTTGTAGTCCTTATAATACTTTTCTTGTAAGAGTTTGCTGGAAACATTCCACATTGTCTTTGCACCTTTGAATTCTGTTCCGTCTTTTTTCTCATATTGACAGCCCAATCTTTGAGTATAAACGCCAATTCTTCCAAGCTTCTGCGTTCATTCAATTCGTATGATCGTTCGTAGCAAAATTCCATAAACATTCCCCAAATATATTTGTGGCTATTGGAAGTATTTCTGGGAATGTTTTCTTTGATAAGCTCATTTATATTTTTAACATTACCAAAACGTGACATTTTGAAATTTGTTTGGAATGATGTTGCCATGGAACTATTATATAATTTTATAAGACTATCGTGTTATCATTGGGATTGAAAATTGCATTGGATGTAGTTTGCGATGTAATGTTGACATGATTGGCTGAAATGGTTCCATATGATACAAAATCATAAAATTGGATTTGTTGTTAGAACTGTCAAAAAATTTTCCAGTATAAAATACCTCGAATTTTTGAATAGATTGATAGTTGATAGTGATAGGGACGAAAAGTGTATACTCTAATAGAGAAATCACAAGTTGTTGAATCACAAAACCTAGGAGGAATTATCTGGACCATGTCTTGGTGTTTTTTCAAGACCAAATCATGTTTTGGAAATCTCTCGATATATTCTTGTTTGCCTTAAATCATGGAAAAAGAAGCAACATGAGTCAACAGGATAGCCCGGCTAACGACGTGCGTACTAAATCGCTTGCAAGATTTCAAAATTGAACATTGTTAACGTTTATACGAGATTTCAAGTAGGCGCCTTGAAAATCAAATGTAATGAGTTAATGGGCGAGATCCCACGTCAATTTACGGAGTTCCTCACCATTTGATGTCGTTCTGAGTCATTCTCATTTGATCTAATCTAGCGAAATTGAGATTGGTGAAGCTTGCACAGCTGTTCTACAGTCCTATATGGTACTGAGATGTAGGGAATTAAAGTTCAAATATTCGAGTAACATCGCGTTTTTCTTCTCGAAGGAAATCACCTCTTCAAGTTTATAATTATAATCGGGGTAAAACATCTCTGTATTAAAAAGGTAGACAATGAGAAACATAGAGGGGTACTGCCCCTCGAATCATAGAAACCTGTCTTCTTCATTGGGTGGCCGACACCCCCCTTTTGCTCACTTTCCAAGCGGAAACACGATAAAATAATCTATCATCTTTTATTAGCCTTCACAACCTTACCGTTGGGCCAAGCTGTTATCTTCTAGTAAAGGAAGACCCTACATTTTGTGATTGTACTAAACTGAATTTGGAATAACTCGTTACTTACGAAACTAGGATAGCAAATCATAAATGAGAATTAAACAACTGAATAAAACATTTTTTAGAGATAAAAACGAACGAGGTCTAACAGCTTGTTGAATTCCTGAAGCAAATACCCTTGGCATACATTATAGTTAAATATTACAAAAAACATACAGGGTGAGTCTTTGACTTGTACATATATTTTAACTGTAGATTCCTCCCATCAAAAGAAACACTTTTTTCCCATACCATTTTTCAAATTTCGGTTTCGTTTGGAAGATACAGGGTGTCAAAAATCAATGAAATTAACACTATTCTTTCCATATATTCGGAACCGATATTTCGAATGAACTGAATTTTGGTTGATTGTTTACTCTATTCATGGTGCATGTTCCTCAATTGAAACTTATTTCATATTTCACCTGGTAAAAAAGTTACAGTATAGTCGACTTATAAATCCACGCAAAAATTGAATCACTCGAAAAAGATAAACGGTTCATATTTTCGAAAGAATCAACCATTTTAGAAAATAAAAGTATTCCTATGTTTTTTCAATAAAACGCGTCGTTCTCAAGTTATTCCTAATTGTATAAGATTGAATTAGAGGAAAAAATCATGAAATTCAAGAATAATCTGAATACCGTCCTGAGTTAAATCTCATCGAATATTATTTCTTCTCTGGTCTCTCAACAA
Source organism: Adalia decempunctata (assembly GCA_951802165.1). NCBI lineage: Eukaryota > Metazoa > Arthropoda > Insecta > Coleoptera > Coccinellidae > Adalia > Adalia decempunctata. The sequence continues at coordinate 19,919,850 of OX637696.1, read as the reverse complement.
GTTACTAACGTTGTCAGAATGTTTATCAACTTTGTCAAGACTAAAATCTCTATGATGAAAAAAGTTTGATGTAGAGATATGTAATAATAAAATTCCACATTCGTGGGGCATAAAATTGAATTCTAAGAAGCATGAAATTATACATTTTATAGGCAGTTTCTATTTAAAATTCATTGTTACCGGTCCTTCAGCAAAATATCTATCGAAACATTATAACTCGACACCAGAACTACACTACTATTACATCAATTCACTGAAAGTCATTTACATAATCATCACCTGTTTGCTTTGTAAATAAATAAAGCCTGAACTTCGTTTATGCCGTGTATGGGATCACTGACTAACGTTTTAGGTTGGACTGGTTAACTGGTTGGAGACACAGAACAACGGGCTTGCGTCTCGGCTACATCCACGGATCCACGGCCTTCTGAAGGGAAGCTCGGAAGAGTAGGCCGTGGCGACTGAAATTAAGAACGTAGCGCTATAATGGCGAGAATCAGAACTACTCTTTTGGCATTTTCAAAGCGCAACGCCTAGACGCCTTCAGCGATTGTGATAGTTCATCCGCTAACGATAGGGGACGTACTGCTTTCTTGAGTTCGCATTGTTTGAAGAGAAAATCGGCAATCTGGCATCGTCTTCTCTAGAGTTCTGTGGGTGAACACAGAGGTTAGGTCATTGACCCGAATCATATGACTTTGGTTAATGGAGTTAAGATAGGATAGTGAGAAACCAATTTTTATGAGATCGTTTTAGAATATCGAGGAAAATATGAACAAATTATTAGTGTCTATAAACTAATCTTCAGGACGATCGAAGAAGGATATTTTGGTGTGCGAAATATAGCTTTTCAATTGCCGAAATCATCGGACAGAACTAAGTGTTTTGTTAGGAAATATCGTGTTTGTAACATTCTTATTCAAATAAGGTTAGTGCTTGAGTATTTTTTTAATGTATCACCCAGAATATCTAATGATCACATCAATTTCAATCGAAAAATATGAACTTTGAGGTGTTTGTAAAGAATAATATCAGGCACGTATTCAGCACTATTTTTTTTTTCAAATGTCTATATCTCTTTAACAGAGCCGAATTCGGTAAAATGGAAAATGAAAAAAAGGTTTCCATTAGCATCAAGAATCTACAGTTAAAATATATGTACAAGTCAAAGACTCGCCCTGTATATGAGATGTCAGTACCTACATCGATAATAACAGTTTCAGATGATTCTTCAAGTATCCCATTAACATTGATCTAATTCACTAATGCAGACAGATAAATAGGCAGCAGAAGGTTTATAATACACAGATAGAGAACAAGTGTGAACTAACAATTACAATAAATAAAGAAGTTACGAGTACAATCATATCTTTGGACATAGTACAGTTGCCAATTGATGGAAAGAACTCTCATATCGTTAGAAACAGTTGATCAAATATTCTAATGTAAGAAACATGATTAAATGTATCACCTTCATGGATATCTGGTGTAATGAATACGAGAACAGTTGAGCATAATAATTTCAATGAAGTACTTTTTGCGATTTCCAAAAAAAATTAAAAGCTTAAAAATCAGTAAAAACATCTCATAAAATCTTTAATATTGATTCAAATCGGAAGACAGTTTTGGAGATAGGGTTTTCTCCATCTTCAGGTCATCATGAAAATTCTGAAACAAAAAGGATGGAAGAAAATAACTCAAAAAACTAAGTGAATAAGTCAAAACGCGGCGAGAAGTGGAAAAGAACAAAAGCAACCAACCATTACGAAATTGAGTTCAAACATAAGGAATCATTAAAAACCAGATTATTGCATCTTGATCGAAAACAAACAGAGAAAGGTGAAATATGTCAAGATCCACAAAAATCTAGTTGTGATATTATATTTAGAATAAAAAGAACAAAAATAATGAGTCAAATTCAAGAAAGAAATGATCCTACAAATCTCAAAGAGAATGGTTTCACTCAAAATGCTGAAAAATTTCGAGATACATAAAGAGAAATTTTCGAAAAGTAACCAAAGATGCAACATTCCAACGAAATGAACACTCATTTCTTGAGAAGAAACATCTGGACAGAACCCGATGGAGCACGTCCCCAGCATCCAGTAAGCCTAAATTATTATTTGTTTCCCCCTCAGAGCCGCTAAAGTCTGTAATCATCTTTTAATACGTATTGTGCAACATAATGGTTGTTTGTCAACATGCTCGTCGCTCTATATGGATGGATTATGGAAATTTATTAGTTAGATGGTTATTATTCACTGGAAGGGTTGGGCCATATGGTGTAAAATGTGGAAAATAGGATGAAGCACGATCGGTGTTTCCTAAAGGTTGATGTAGGAATTAAAGTAAAAGAGAAAAGACCTTTTCTACAACATTGATCCACCTTCCTTATACAAATTTAAGGGATTAGGATTGCCAAGCAGAGGAATGGAATAATATGATGATGGATTTTATGTGGAGAATTTCCCCCTCACTTGTACATATATATTAATTGTAGATTCTTGAGGCCAAAAGAAACTTTTTTTTCATTTCCCATTTTTCCGAATTCGTCTCTGTTGAAGAGATCTAGCCATTTGAAAAAAAAATTGGGCCAAATTCGTGCCTGATACCAATCTCTGCAATACATCTCAAAGTTCATATTTTTCGATTGAAATTGAGGTGATTATTAGATGTCCAGGGAGATACATTTAGGAACTACTAAAGCACTAACCTTATTTGAATAAGAATGTTACAATCACGATATTTCCTAACAAAAACACTTACTTTTGTCCGATTATTTCTGCAATTGAAAAGCCATATTTCTCACACCAAAATAAGTTCCTTCTTCGATTTTCCTGAAGATTAGTCTGTAAACACTAATAATTTGTTCATATTTTCCTGGATATTCCAAAAATATTTTAGAAATAATTGTTTTCTCACTAACCCAACCTAACTCCATCAACCTAGGTCATAGAATTCGAAGTCAATGACCTAACCTAACCCATCTTCTGTGATATTTCACAGAACTTTCGAGAAGACAATGCCAGATTGCCGATTTTGTCTTCAAATCAAACAATGGAAGCAGTATACGTCCCCTATCGTTAACGGATGAACTATCGCAAGGGCACTATAGTCTGTTCAAATATAAGAGAATGTAAACAAACAAACCAAATCGGTTTGTTTTGCGCATACTAACAGCTTATTGGTCAAAGGGCCTTCTCTACAATTCTTGTCACGCCCCCAAAAGACTGCCAGGATCGTACTTAAAGCTTAGAACGGAATGTCGATAGTAGGTACAGGAGAGTTATGAAATTTGAATACAAGTGAATGTTTTGGATGTCTTTGTTACACCCTTGTAACCCTTGTAATTAGGTCCTTTAAAATTCGCAACGGTTATTACCTGATATATCTGACGAGATTTCTGAAAAATAATATAAACGAAATCATCTATTGATTCCACCTAAGCAGAAATCCCAGTCGCTAAAAAGCATCGATTCAATAGACGATTTCGACATGAACTTAATTAGGAGAATAGTTCACGGTTTTTTTTTCTTAATGAAATTCCTACAATTTCGAAAGTTTTGGAAGTTGTTAATAACGATGACAGCCTGCCGAATTTTAAAAAAACAACATTTTATAAATTATTGAAAAAAATGAAATTCAAATTCAAAAAACGTGGTCGTAATAGTTTATTGATTGATAGAGACGAAATAGTTGTTTGGAGGAGAAATTATTTGAAGAAAATTCGAGAATTTAGGGAGCAAGGCCGAAAAATTTATTACCTTGACGAGACATGGATAAATGCGGGATGTACAAAAAATTCAATATGGGTCGATGAATCGATTGGGTCCAACAGACAGGCTTTTCGAGAAGGTCTGTCAACTGGTCTCAAAAACCCAAGTGGAAAAGGAAAAGGAAAAGGACTGATTATATGTCATATAGGGGGAGAAGACGGATTTGTAGAGAACGGCCTATGGTTTTTCGAATCGAAAAAATCCGGAGATTACCATGAGGAAATGAACGGGGAATCGTTCGAAAAGTGGTTCTCAACAATTTTGCCAACTCTGGATCATAACGCTGTCATCGTAATGGACAACGCCAGTTTATCATTCGAGAAAAATGGAATCGATTCCGTCTTCTTCAACCCGCAAGGAAGATGTCAAAAATTGGTTGCTCAGTAAAAATGTTTCCTTCGAAAATGATCTTTTGAAGGCGGAACTTCTTGCTCTGGTCAAGGCAAATAGAGGGAGGTATGAAAAATTAATTATAGATGAAATGGCCAATGAGACGGGAAGAACAGTATTGAGACTCCCACCATATCATTGCGAGCTGAATCCAATCGAGCTCATTTGGGCTCAAGTAAAAGGAAAAGTAGCTGCTCAGAACTCCTCATTTAAAATTGCTGAGGTTCGTAATTTGTTTCTGGGAGCTATAGGCTCGATTGGTGCTGAGAAATGGAAGAAATGCATACATCATGTTGTAACTGATGTCGAAGAAAAAATGTGTCAGCTCGATAATATCATGGAGTCAACAATAGAGCGAGTGCTGGTGAATCTGGATGAAAGTGACACAGAAGAAGACCAACAAAATTCGGAATAATTTTTAATAGGGTAATACATAATATATTATTTTGGACGCTGCATTATTTTTTTCAAACTTATGACATTTGTAATTTGAATATGTTGAATAAATGAATTTGAATTTGAGTTTATATGATTGTGTGAACTATCCTCGATCCGACCCTGGAGCCCTGAAATAAAGTCTCTACCTGAAGGAAGCCCATCCTACCTCTGCGCGACTTTGTTTATTTTGATGTCTCTTATATATGAACAGAGTATAGTTTTGAGTACTTTTCACTAAAGGCGTCTAGGCGTTGCTCTTTGGAAACGCCAAACGAGTAGTTCTGATTCTCGCCGAAATAGCGCTACGATCTTAATTTCAGCCACCTATATCGGTGCGCTACCTCGAATCGTAGCCGCCACGGAAGACAAACCGTTGTTCTGTGTCTCCAACGTTAGTCCCATGAACGACGCTTACGTTACCTGCGCCCTGGACTTTCAATGTATTTATTTACAGAGAAGAATGCAAACAGGTGATGATTATGTGAAAGACTTTCATTGAATTGATGTGATAATAATCGTGTACTGTCGAGTTATATTGTTAATTGTTTAGATAGATATTAACCTGAAGGACCGGTAACAATGAATTTTCAATAGAAACTGCGTATAAAATTTATAATTTCATGCTTCTCAGAATTCAACTTCATCTCCCAGGGCAGCATTCAGATTATCCTTGAAATTCATGATTTTTTTTCTCAAATTTCATCGTATACAATTGAGATTAACTCGAAAACGACGCTTTTCATCGGAAAAAACATAGGAATACTTTTATTTTCTAAAATGGTTGATTATTCCGATGATATGATATGAACCGTTTATCTTTTCAAGTCGTTTTATAGTAGCTAGCTGGCCCGGCGAACTTTGTTCCGCCTAAATGATACTTGCGGTGGATTTCACAAATCGTAATCACCGGTGATCGGAGATCAACGGCTTGGTTCTCTGATTTTTTAACTGTCAATTGTTTCCATGAATATGAGCTATCACACAGAACAGATACACAAAAATAATATGTCAATCACTAATACTGGCAATTTTTTCCGCAAATATATTTATTACCCAAACAGAAATTCAAAAACATTTTAAAAATTATGAGAAAAGATGAGAATGGACATCTCACGATTGGAACTCATCGCCAAAATCCGATTTACTTGACATTTCGATAGAAATTCACTGTGATATTCACCCGCTTCTGGATCTGTTAATAGCCTTTCATGGTACTATAAGCCCTATGTAAATTACACAGTAATTGATGTCATATGTTTTCTTTTCGACCTTTTCAAACCACGACGACCAAAATGCTCGAAAAAAGAACAGATGACATCAATGGGTGGCCGCGAAAGCCTCAACAAATACATCGCCATTCAATTGTGATAATGTCAAATATAGAACCCTCACGATTACGTTATTTGGAATAAGTAAAACTATACAAATAACTAATAATCATCAGTCATAATGTGTGAATAGCGCCATCTGAAGTAGCAAGAATGAAACTTTTCTCATATCTCAACGAAATCTAATCATTTTAGACATCTGTACTCCTACGCTAAGACATTTTGGTTTTGCTCAACAGCGCAGAGTTGTAGGCAACTCCAATTACACACTATTACAGTGACTATAGAGGGAATATTGTCACTGTACACACTATTTGTTTATATCGCCATCTAACGCGGAAAATATCAAATGAAGTACAAACGAATAAGCGGTAGCGTAACTGTAACTGTAGCGACATCTAGTGGCCTTACCCAAAAGGAGGAAAAGCATTTCCTGTATAAGAAAAATGTTCATAGATTTTTTCAAAGTTTTATTGTATTTTATAATAACCAGACCGTAGACGAATCCATATATGAAGTTTCATAACAAACAGTCCATCCGATCTCGACTAAATGGTGTAACCAACATCTTTCTTTTATATATATACAGGGTGAGTCTTTGACTTGTACATATATTTTAACTATAGATTCTTGAGGCCAAAGGAAACCTTTTTTTCATTTTCCATTTTTCCGAATTCGGCTCTGTTAAAAAAAAATGTGCTGAGTCCGTGCCTGGATACATTCTCTGGAAACACTTCAAAGTTCATATTTTTCGATTGAAATTGAGGTGATTAGATGTTCTGGGTGATACAATTAGAAAATACTCAAGCACTAACCTTATTCGAATAAGAATGTAACAAAAACGATATTTCCTAACAAAAACAGTCCGATTTTTTCTGCAATTGAAAAGCCATATTTCTCTCACCAAAATAAGTTCCTTCTTCGATTTTCCTGAAGATTAGTTTATAAACACTAATAATTGGTTAATATTTTCCTCGATATTTTGGAACGATCTCATGAAAATTGGTTTCTCACCAAACTATTCTAACTCCATCAACCTAAGTCAGATGATTCGAGGTCAATGACCTAACCTAACTCATCTTCTGTGATATGATATTCCACAGAACACGGCCATCTAAAGACCAAAGTCTTTAGAAGGCCGTGCACAGAACCTGTCTAAGCACAGAACTCTAGAGAAGACGATGCCAGATTGCCGATTTTCTCTTCAAACAATGTGAACTCAAGAAAGCAGTACGTCCCCTATCGTTAGCGGATGAACTATCACAATCGCTAACGGCTAAAGGCGTCTAGGCGTGCCAAACGAGTTCTGATTCTTGCCGATATAGCGCTACGATATAGCCGGCACGCAAGGCAGACAGGCGGGACAGGCCGTTGTGTTGTGGTTGTTCTGTTTCTGTGTCTCGAACCGCAGGCCAGTCTATGATAATGAAAGACGCTTAAACGGGATAACCTTAATTATCTATCTAAATTTACTTGCAGATAATAAAGCAAACAGGTGATGATTGTGATGTGCAGATCGTGTAGTGTCGATTGAAATCTCCAAGAGGATAATATTGTTGAGATAGATATTTTCCTGAAAGACCGGTAACAATAAATTTTCAATAGAAACTGTGCTTATAGACTGTGTAATTTCATTTCATGCTTCTCAGAATTCAATTATTACATCGAACGTTTTTCCATCATGTAGATTTTAGTCTTGACGAAGTTGATAAACATTGACAACGTTGTTAATTTGTTAAGATCAGAGAATACATAATATTCGATGATATTTAATTCAGGGTTGCATTCAGTTTTTTTATGAAATTCATGATTTTTTCCTCGAATTTGTTCGTATACAATTAGGAATAACTCGAAAACGACGCGTTTTATTGAAAAAATATAAGAATACTTTTATTTTCTAAAATGGTTGATTCTTTCGAAAATATGAACCGTTTATCTTTTTCGAGTGATTTCATAGTATTTTTGCATGAATTCATGAGACGAGTAGGCTGTAACTCTTATACTAGAAGGAATATGGAATAAGTTTCAATTGAGGAATATGCACCATGAATAGAGTAAACAATCAACCAAAATTCAGTTCATTCGAAATATCGGTTTCAAATATATGGAAAGAATAGTGTTAATTTCATGGATTTTTGACACCCTGTATCTTTCAAACGAAACCGAATTTTGAAAAATGGTATAGGAAAAAAGTGTTTCGTCTGATGAGAGGAATCTACAGTTAAAATATATGTACAAGTCAAAGACTCACCCTGTATATATAGATTTCTGTGTGAATTTATGAGTCGACTACGCTGTAACTTTTATACTTCGAGAAATGTTGAATAAGTTTTGATTGAGGATTATGCACCATAAATATAGTGAACAATCAACCCAAAATCGGTTCCGAATATATGGAAAGAATAGTGTTAATTTCATGTATTTTTGACACCCTGTATCATTCAAACGAAACCGAATTTCGAAAAATGCCATGGAAAAAAAGTGTTTCGTTTGGTGAGAGGAATATACAGTTGAAATATATATACAAGTCAAAGACTCACCCTGTATAATAAAATTAGAATTCGAGGCACATCAGAAGCTTCACAGAATGAGTATGATTCTTTCTTTGACAGTCAAATAACAATTTCAAAGAGACAATTCACTTCACTGTTACAGATGGCAGCAAAAAACCCATAACCACTCCATTAACGTTAGGTAACCCATAATCAGCGATGTAATTGCCCCGCAAAAAGCCCTGTAAGGGTTCAAGCCAGCCCGGGCAACGCCCATATTATTGTACGAGAGGCGGACAAAGTACCGTAAAGCACAATATAAATATTTTGAGAGCACAAAGACAAAACTTAGATGGAATAACTCCCCTTATTTTCTACCCCTTCACCGACGATGTAAATGCGTATGGCTCCGGGCTCGAACCCAATTTCTGACGGAGCACGCTACGCCAAATCCATCTGCCATCCGCCTCGACTTCAAACGATTTTATGTAGATTTCGGGAGATAAGAAAATAAAAACTTTAAAACACTGCTTAAACGTGAATTCGGCGTGTAAAGAAACCTACACAACGAACGGATGAACGTATAAATAACTGAGGACGCTCCTGGTTATTTGCAGATGACTGGTCGCCTTTTTCCCATGTGCCCCCGAATCAAATGAAAACACTGCTGGGAAAGTCACTCCGGTTTTTCCATATGCTGAGATAGCTGCAGATCAGTTTCAGGCAGTCGATTCAAAGTGCCACGAAACCACATACGAGGATATATTGAAAAATTCTGAGCCCACTATAGAACCAAACAAAATTTCAATGTCAAAATATTTTATTACTCAACATATTCTCCTCTTAATTAATTACATTTATTACAGCGAACCTGCAGAGTCTCTAGACCTCTCAAAAAAAAATGTTTCTTCTTGCTCTGCAAACCAGTCCTCCCTCCACAGCTTTCATTACCTCCTCGTTGGAAGAAAATTTACAACTTTTTAAATTTTTTTTCAGTTGAGGAAAGAGATGATAGTCGGACGGAGCCAAATATGGTGAATGAGGGGGGTGTTCTAGTAATTCTGAATCTCGAATTTTTTGCATGGCAACGTGAGATTTGTGTACTGGGGCGTTGTCCTATAAAAACAAAATACCTTTGGATAGCTTTCCGCGTCTTTTCTCTTTAATTTTTTCCCGTAGAGTGGTCAGTAATGTCGAATAGTAATTTCCAGTTATTGTTCTACCCTTATCCAAAAATCAATAATGATTACTCCATGGCAATCCCAAAAAACTGGAGCAAGAACTTTTCCAGCAGATTTTTGGACACGAAACTTCTTAGGTCTTGAAGAACCAGAGTGTCGCCATTCCATCGATTGTTACTTTGTTTCTGGATCGTAGAAATGTACCCAAGTCTCATCCATAGTAACAATTCGGTTTAAGAAGTCTACATCGTTTTCAAATCGAGCACAGATCGAACTCGATGCTTCTACCCTTGCACGCTTTTGGTCAACATTCAAACATTTGGGGATCTACTTTTCCAGAAAATTTTCTCATGTCCAAATTAAAGTGAACTATAAGATGAACGCGTTCGTATGAAATCTTCGGTGCTTCAGATATCCGTTTTAGCCAAATTCGACGGTCTGATAAAATCATGACATGAACTGCATCGATATTTTCGGGGACTGACACGGAAACTGGCCTTCCTGATCGGTCATCATCTTCAGTGGAAAATTTACCTCTTTTGAAGCTTGCAGTCCAATTTTTCACGGTCGCATACGAAGGACATTGATCAACAAGGGTATTAAGCATATCTTCGTAAATCTGCTTACCTCTCAACCCTTTTAAATACCTAAAGGTACTGATGGATGATGGCTCGATACTCCAATTTTTCGATTTTTACAATTTCGGTGGACTTCTTTTTTTTCAATTTATTGCGTAACTCTGGTTTACTTTTTTGACGTCGAACTCTACACTGACACTTCTAATAAGCTATTGTTCGTTGATATGGTATCGCAATATTTTGTTTATGCATGGAACTGGTCTATGCTAACTAGATATCAATACATCCTCGTAAAATTCGGAGGTATTTTTGATTCTTATACCACAAAGTTTATATATCGGATAGGCTTACTCGGTTGAGAATAAGGCGAAGATTTTCTGTGTTCTCGATTCTATGGTCGTGTCACAAAAATCCCACAAGCATTTTCTACCTGCTCTGTTCGATAACACCTCTGCCACCAGTCGCAACGTTAATACTTGGCTTAGCTAGCAGCCCATAACAGATATATACCCTCGTCGGCCCTAAAAGTGAATTCGATTCGTGTGATATGGACTCTACCCGGTACAACATTACACAATTACAACCAGACAGCCAGCAGATACATCTCTTTGAGTCAGAACAACCGTGATTACCATTCTCACAGTGTTTACTTTGTAAATGTATCCAATGTATTCTTTAATTCTCATGGTGATGAAAATTGGTACATTCTTCTTTCCGAGAGAGCTCTTGTCATTCATTGAAAAATTATGAGAATAATCAGGAGCAGTTTCAGAAAATTTCTGATTTTAGTGTCGCTCTAAAAGCTTGCTGATGCCAAAATTCTGGAAGCAAAAATTGCTCACGGTTCTCACTAGATGAAAAAGAGAGTATTCCCTCAAAATACCAATCCACTCAACCGTTTAATATACTGTGGCCATTAATTCAGCTCCCAACTCTTTCTTTCCTGCTTTTCACCCCTCAGCTGTTAAGCCCCCATAACAATGATACGGTTGAAGTTGCCCCCGCTGAGCGGTAAAAGAAACATTGAATATTTAGTTGGATCTGTCCCAACAATGAGCTCGAGAGCTCACGAAGGGGAGGTTGGATCGTATGTGGGGATAAAATGAAACAAGTGAATGCCGGCTTCACGCGACATTAACCTGTTGTTAGATCCAAGAACACTCGCATTGTATGGGATTAATTCTCATGGAGCAGTTCTGGCTGGCAAAGTGAGCAATTCTGCACGAAACTTTCATTCTCGTTCAGAAGGTATATTGAAGTGGTCCTGTTGTATTCAGTTAATGAGGTAATTGAGTGGAAATAGTTTCTATATTGCTATCAAGATTCATCGTAGTCGGGAAATTAGAAATTAGGCAGGAAATATGCATTGTGGTTATCCCCTAAAATGTGATTAGAAAAATTCTCAAAGAAATGTAAAAAGTCCTCAATACAATCCTTGTTACTGGATCGGGACCAGGTAGGAAATATTTGCCGCAACGTCCAGGTAATTTGGTACCTATACACACATCGTTTAAAGTCTTAGCCTCCCTAGTTTTTTTTTAAGAAATAAACAATCTATTTTAAATATAATGATTGTTGGGAATAGGTCAATTATAGAGAGAAAAACCAATTACTCTATGGCCGACTTTTCGGCATATATTATGCCATCTTCAGGGCTGCTAAAAATTGCAAAACAACAGGTATGAGATATTTAAAATATTTCCAAAACATTCTCATTTCAAAATTCACTTAACAATCAAACTAATGTACAAAAAATTATTGACAATTTAAACACAAAAGGCAAGAATTTGACATAGACATTACAATCACTCTTTCTGGAGTTATCGTATAAACTGAAATAACATGAAACAAATCACAACATAATTGGAAAGCAAACAAACTGCTTAGACGTGAACACCCAATAAATGAAAATGTGAACACTAAACTAATCTCTAAAAATCCTGAAATGGTTTACTTACAAGTAAAACGGTCCTCTTTCGTCAAAAACAATGATTCGTCTTTTCGATATTTTAAAGAATCAAAATGAGAATGAGCTGATATGGGCTGCATGAAGGATTCAAACATGCTGACTGAACTAAACGATGTCATCTCTATTGGTTATACCGTCCAAAAAACACAACACTTGCAGATGAAAATAATAACTGTACGAGCAGATTGTTGTTAAGTCTTCTTTTTTACCCTAGACAAAATATTATAATATCCCTGCTTGAGGTTCGATATGTCTGTTCTTGAGTTAACTTTAATATACAGCATCTCATATATCAAACGTTTATATAATGTGTGTTCCTTTTTTAGTATTGACGTTCGTTCGAAATTAAATGTATGGTTTTTGTCTTTTACATGTTCTACTAGGAAAGTTTTTGGAAGAGCTAAGAAATCACCCAACTTCGCGGATGTTCATAAACCTGGTGCAGAGATTTAGAGATATGATGAACAGAGAAATGCAGGCCAGAGTAGTACTCAGGTATTGATGCCCAAAATGTTTCATAAATTTTTCAAATTGAACATTTCATAAAAGAAATTTTCGGTAAAATGACTTATTTTCATGAGTTCTATCAACTGTCAAAAGAAAAGCCTCACCTTAAAATACACCCTGCATTATTCACTTTCTGAATTTGTTTTTAATTTCGACTCATGTTAGTTTCAATGAAATGTTACTATGTGATTCCACAATATATCTGTCAATTTGTGCTGCTATCCTTTAACTATCAAAACTACAGGTTCTCATTCAACCTCCCGGAGTTTAGAAAAAGTTTGATTCTCTTTATGGACATTCTGTACCATCCAGCCCCGATTCATTTTCTCATTCCCGACCTAAAGCAAATTGAATCCGCCCATATCTCATTCGGCGTGACTGAATTTAGTCCGGGCTCCGGATAAAGGACGAATTAATCCTTTCTACTCCGAGCGGCGGTAAAGAAATCGTGTATGGTTGTATAAAATAGGGCCAACTAACTGTAGTAGTTAAACGAGGTTGAAGAAGAAGATTTAAAGCCCGGCCCTCTATGAAATAGCCGCTAATTGAAGTGACGAAGCGCCTACTCGACCCTCCGGACCTTTGTCATGTTAAAGTTCGCCCTAATCGTCGAAGAGTGATGGGATGCGGGTCTACAAGATCGTGTTACGTCGCACGCAAATCGTTTACCGAGGATCTGCCTTTTCGAAACTCCCGAAATGAAAATAGAATGCGTTTTTTCTACAAAACATACTTGCCAGAATTATTCGTTTTTATTTTTTACAAGCGATGAAAAAGTATATATGTGGTTACATACAAGTTATTCAAGGCAGTTTTCCTACTTGAGAATACTCGAAACTATCCATACCTTCGGCATATAAAGCTTATGCATTTTGAACAAACTGTTTTGATCACCGCATCACATGTTTTTCATATATAATTTCATGATGATACTTAGTACTTAGTAGGTTCCTTATGTCATCAAAATTGAGTGGCGTAACGTTGTTATTAGGACATGACATCAGTTAAAAAAATTTATGAACCGATTCGCAAGCCATCATAGTTCTTTTGTCATCTTGTAGGCACAGGCAATTAATACAAGACCAACATATTTAAATAATTGTGTTTTTTTATCTCTGAATAATTTCAATACCGAAATCTCATTTTTTTACCGTTCTCGGTGGCAAAAGTCTGAACTTGAGTGATCTGTTGTATCCACAGTCAGTGGCGTAGCTAGATAGTCCGGGGCCCTGGTGCAAAAATCGAAGAGGGGCCCCTTAATGAATTGTTTTCGAGTGAAAATATAAATACTTCGAAGAAGCAAAGTTACTTACTGAAGGTACAGTTGAGGAATATACTTGAATAAATTATGTTGTTATTTATGTATTTGAGTAGGTATATTAAATTCATTATATTAATGTTATATAAATGTGGATGAAAAAAGGGCTTTGAAAACATTTTTTATAGATATTTACTATATGTACAAATATTCACAAAAAAAAGTCATTGTCACTATGACCTTCTAGCCTTATTTTTTTTATTGATACGTTAGATTATTTGGTGAAATCACAATAAGAATAAATTATTCGAGGAATGATTTCAAATTAATTATTGGGGATTCGAACCTAGAGGTCAAGTCTAGATTTGAAGTCATTTATTCCTTCGGAAAAAATATGTTTACAACCTCTTTCTAGACCTACTCTTTGCGAAATATTGAATGACTTCACTCAAATCTAGACTTGATGCAGCTTCATTTTCAATTGATAGGTATAAGCCATAAATGTCGCAGTTGAGCTTGGCTCATAGTGTTCCGCAAATAATTTTATATTCTTAATTTTCTGAAAGATCTTTCAGCTTCTACAGAGGTGACAGGAAGATTGTATGGAACATATGGAATATTTCTGTAAATACTTCTGTTAGATCGCATTCCAGCATTCCGTATTTCCTTATTATTTTCATACACAATTCATGAATTGTCCATGCCTTATTAAATTCAGGTAGAAATAGGTGATAAATATTAAGAACTTGAGTTTAAAAGTTAAAAGGTCCCTTTCATATCGCAATATTTACTTCGAAATTGGTCGAAGCTTTGAATTACAGTTTTTTCGTCTACCTATTAGGTATATCTAGTAGAAATGATGGTGCAAATTCAAAATTTTGTTGACTGCAGTCATACACCCGAAACTTGAATTCAATCAATGAATCAAATCTTTATTGTACTACAGGCTTAATACAATAGCGTGTACTCGTCAATTTTCAGCATAAATAACACATTATTAAAATAAATTTGGACATAAAATGAACTTACAGTCTAGAGCAAACTATACTCATATCACAGATAGGTTTGTGTCGCAGAAAAACTCTGAGAGCGAATAATACGCTTTTGTTACAAGGGGCGCCTTCAATTCTCTTTTAAATTTAATGAAACTTGATAGTTTCCAATGATTCGGCAGTTTGTTGAAAACTGCAACCGAAATATAAGAAGGCGACTTCTAAAATTGAGAAATTATTGTATCGAGCACTTTATTGAAAATATTTATTTCGGAAAATTCTCCCCTGCTTCGAAATCGGTGATCGGAAGCTAAATCATCGAAATATTTTTTATCTTTTTTTTTGTCTCTTTTCTTCGAAATGGAGATCTTTACCATATGCTATGACATTTTCTCTAGCCTTGCACTTGAAGGACTCGAAGTCACTCCTATAAATTTTTTTCTTTATATTCGTCTCTCCGCATACGTCGTCCAAACTGACATCGCATTTTTGTAATACTTCAGATGCATAATTGATATAATTGAGAATGAGGTGCATTAAATCGCCGAGGAAAATAAATTCAAAATTCAAATTTTTTTTTTAATTTCTGCTTGTTTTCGCTTTTATTTGCAAGAATTTATTCTTCTTTTTCAGCTAATGCACGAATGATATGAAAAAAATGAAATTTGATTGCCGAAATTATGTTCACCGTACTGGACCATCTAGTCGGATTTAGTTTTTTTAGATTCACCAGTGAATTTTGGCAATAAATCCCTAGATTCACCAACTGAATATAATGAAAACAATGTTATTCACATAATAGATCACAGAGAAAAATCAAAGTTTGAATTTTTTTTTTAAGTTCAAACGCAATTTGATGGTCAGCGCTTGGGGGCCCCCTGAGGTCTGGGGCCCTGGTGCACTGCACACCCTTGCACCCACGTAGCTACGCCGCTGTCCACAGTTCCAAAGTTCCACATAAAGACTTCGAAATAAAGTGAATGTTCTTTGAAATGCACTTCTGATGGTGAACAAAGGGGAGAATCGAGGTTGTTCTGTTTTACCCTCAGTGTCCTGAAACTGTCAAAAGGACAGAAAGATGATGAATTATTCGAGAAAGTTGGAAACTATGACAACAACATAAAAACTAATTTCGGGTTTGTCAAATGAGTCTCATCATCGTTTCATTCTCAAAAAGCTTTCCTCGTCAATCTGAATTACTCTGAGAATTCCATGAATGACTCCATCATAAGTCAATCCTCATCGCCCGAAAGGACGATGTAATCGTCCTACAATGAATTTACGAGTCGGTTGAAAAAACAATAAGCTCATAACTGCTCAATTCAGCCTCAATAACGATGGACATAACTCAGGCATTTCTAGCCCTCGATAAACGCCAGTCATCGCATTTTTTTCGTTTTCGATCCACCAATTGAGCTCCCACTGTCCGAATCATCATTAAAATTTACTCGGACCCTTCCATAATTTGATTATTGTTTAATTCGGGTGTAACTATCTTTTTAATTTTCAGCTGTTTTTGATTAACCCAAGCGGTTTCCCGCATCCCATTTTTTCAGTAGATCATGGTGGTAGATAAATACTGACGAAAGTACCTTGGCGAATGGGACTTAATGGTTGGTTTCATTTGATTTTAATCGGAAACGCAAACCCACATAAGATTTTATTTTTTTAAGTTTTAAAGCCGTTTGATTTCGAAGGGCTGATGGATGGTTTGTTAGGTATTTATGGAGTCGTTAAATAACCTTGTTGGATTAATGATTTATTATCATTATTGCGAAGCTCGTGAAATCAATTGAAAGCGGTCTCAGTCCAACCTAACCTATTAACTTTTAATTGGTTGATAATCAATATGTTTCGTAATATGAATGTAGGAAGAAAGAGTTTTACCCCTAGCCCAGGATACACAGTCTTCTCCGCGACATCTCTGAGAGGTTACATTGCGTCTCTTAGCGAACTCTCATTGCGATCTTCCAGAGATCGCATTTCGATGTTCCTAAGCGAAATTCTCAATTTATTCTTTTCGAGAGATCTCAAAGATGTCTTTATCACTTGGTCCTTCGGGCCGGAAGAGTAAACAAAATTTTCTTGAGCTCAGAATAAATTTCCTGCAGAATCCGGCCTGTTTTTGTTCGTCCAACGTCGGGGTGATAAAGTTAAGCACTCGGAAATTCGTGGGATGTTTATGTTCCAGCATCTATAAAGAAGAAACTCGCTGGGAATCGTGAAATCTTAGCACTGAGGTTTGTCCGCTAACGTTGCGAACTAGCAGGTGTTATTTTCTTAGGTCGTCTTGTCGTTGCCTCCTGCTGTATTCCCATTTCCGACGATGCTTACCAGTTCGAGATTTATTATCTTTGATGCTCTGTTCTCAGGAGATCTATTGGCTGTGCAATAACAACTGTGATCGGTTGGAATTGAATCCCATCAGACTGGTATTAGTGGAAACTAATTATTATCATTTAATCGACAAGTAATTATGTGATAAGTTTCAAGAAAGATCTGAGAAATGGAATAATAAACAAGTAGCTACATTTTATCAAAAACGCACGACTGCTTCTAATAATCTCTGTCTTTCTATCTAAACATTCTAAACACAAATGACAGCTATTCACTTTTCTACCATTTCGAATGTTCACTTTTATGAAGTATCCCGCTTGGCTATGATATTCTGACACATTCCACCGTGTATATTTTCAAAATGTTAGTTTATAGTTAGTCCTTTCTACATAGAGGTCGTAGTAATTACGTAGTTATCAAAACGTTTATTTACTTTGGGAAAATAATGGAAATATTTCACATATACAGGGTGATTCCTGAGGAGACCGTCAGATTTTAGCAGAAGTTTACACTAGTCAAGGCAGTTTCGAAACAATGTTTGGTTTATGGTTGGGGGCCTTTATTGAGAGTCTACAGGGTGATTTGTCCGATTCGACCGATTTTTCTTTTATTAATAATTTTGGGGCTTGATCAATACTGATAAAGTTTTCAGTGTGGAACAATATAGGCTATTTTCAATAATTCCAACACTTTTTCATAAATAAAGGGTTGGAATTATAATAAGTTCAGATTAAATTTGCAGGTTGCAAAAAACACCCTGTACATTCCGTTTTCAAAAACTCGCTACCCGCTTCAGATTCTACCATAAGTTTACATTACTGGAGCGTTTTTATTTTTTTTTGGCACACGTCCAGTTTTACTAAAAATTTTTTTAAAGAAGAACAATATCGTCATTTCGCTCCAAGGCAATGATAATAATCTGAACTAGATTGTACCTATAGCTGTATCGTCCAATGATAAAAAGCTCTTCCTGAGTCTGTAGTTTCGAAGTTCATTTTTAATCACTCATATACCCTGACGTATGGAATCATTTAATCCAGAATAGTAATTTACGTAACAAGTCCGGAAAATAGGGTTTTTTTGGACGGATAGACAAGATTCTAGGACGAGCCGGAGGCGCGTCCTGGAAGTCTGTGAGTCCAAAAAAACTATTTCCGGGCGTGTTGCGTACAATATTTTTTCGGCAACCGTGAATAATTACAAATCAATGAGATGACACATCTCTTTATTGATTTTGATTCATATTTGAATTAAACAGAACACAGAACAGAACTGTCATCCGTTATTTCGTTGCTATTGTGATGATCATAACAATGACAACAACGACGTGTTTTTCCGGCCTAGGCCGGGAAGTACGTACTTTCCGGCCTAGGCCGGGAAATGCTACTTTCTCAAAGAAAAAGCGTCCGGGAAGTGGGTACTTCCCGGACGGTGGCCGAAAAAATATCTTTTTCTACAAACGTCAAAAAATGACAAGGTTCGCGCATAGACAACAATATGCGAAGTGACCATTTTTTTCATTTTCCTTCGTTACCATGACACCGTGCGCGAAGTAGTGTGCGAAATACTTACTTCGCACACTGCATGTAAACTATATGGGATTTTTATATTTTAACCTTTATGTTCCTCAATCAAGCAAAAATCCAAGGAATCATTTATTTATTGATGTATAACAATAATTAAGGCTTTCAAATTGTGAGAAAATTTAACATTACCTAATTTTATTTATTATTTACAGTGTTAACATTTATGGTGCAGCCAGTGCACGAACGTTTGTAGACAAAATTTTGCTTGCATCTCATGCGCGAAATACTTTGGTGATCTCGACTATTTTTTTTAACTCGGCTGCGCCTCGTTAAAAAAAATGAGTTCTCGATCAACAAAGTAGCATTTCGCGCACTAGATACAAAAATAACTATTTTGTACAACTGTCATTAAAAGCGACACTTTTAATGATAGCAAACAATGTTAAAATTGATTGTTTACGTGGAAGCGCGTTAAAAATATTTTTAACATTAGTGTTAAAAATATTTTTAGCACACCATTTTCTTATGATGAGATCAGATGAAAAAAATTCAGCAATTGCAAATTTTTATTATCAATATTCAACAATCATTATTTATGAACATCAATATTAATCGTAAAACTAGAACAATTACTAACATTAATGCCCTGTGACGTTAGGGAGCTTCGCAACACATTTTTAGAATCCTCAGCACCATTGTAGAAACCGGAAGTACAATATTGGATGATGGTGATCCAAAATCTGTTGAGGTTGGGAGAATTTTTTCAGCAATGACATTTCTATATTCATCGGAATGATCAACATAGCCCTCGGCTACCGTCGTTGACTTCCATCCACCATGTTTTTTTATATCCGTAACTAGCTGTCCCGGCGAACTTTGTTTCGCCTAAATGATACTTACGGTGAATTTCACAAATCGTAATCACCGGTGATCGGATATCAACGCCTTGGTTCTCTGATTTTTGAACTGTCAAATCTAGTTGGTGCTAGATCAAGCTCCGATCACCGGTGATTACGCTTTGTGAAACCTACCGTTGAAGTTGTATAAACTAATCATTGCTATTTTTCAAGCAGGCGATAAAATAGGCAAAATATACAAAATTTTAGTACCATTGTTATTCGCACGAAGAAAATTCTCCTCCTTTAAGTGGTATCTGTTGAACATAAAACATTTTCTTTTAAATGCTTTACAGTTTTGTCATTGCAGTAGCTATCTTGTAATGAATGACAACACGAATGCAAATATAAATCTCGATAGAATTGTATGGATGAGAAATAGTTCCAATGATGAATTACCTCTGATCACTCGATCACTGTATAAACCACTTTATTTCTGCCAATACAACGCTGAAAATTTGAATTGAAGTACTTTGTCTAATGTCTATGGTACTTTAACTTCACTTCAGAGAATACAAATACGCTAAGACGTTTTCTCATTTTCCTTCTTGACTTCTTGACGTTCACCAGAATGAATTCAAATATTTGAACCAACTAATAAAATTAGAACTTATTTTGTGAATAGCGCTTTCTGAAGTGGAAAAAATGAAACTTTTCTAATATTCTCAATGTTGGCTAATCAAAATCTAATTGGTGCTCACACCATTATTTTGAACATCTTATACTTTTAGTGCTCAGCTTGAAATAATTGGTAAACATCTCAGTTGGTGGAGCAGCGAGATTTCCATGTTTCCATGAATATGGGCTGTCACACAGAACAGAAACAAAAATAATATGTCAATTACTAATTATGGCAAACAGAAATTCGAAAACATTTCAAAAATTATGAGAGAAGATGAGAATGGACAATTCACGATTGAACCCGATCGCCAAAATCCGATTTACTTGACATTTCGATTAAAATTCACTGTGATATTCATTCGCTTCTTGATCTGGTAATAGCCTTTCATGGTACTATAAGTTCTATACATCGCCATCTAATGGTGATAATATCAAATATAGTACCTTCACGATAACCTTATTCTCTTTTGAATAACTAAAACTGTAAAAATAACTAATAACCAGTTTAGTATAGTATAGAACAATCGATCATAATGTGTGAATAGCGCCACTTGAAGTGGTAAGAACGAATTCTCCCTCATATCTCAACGAAATTTAATCATTTTAGAGATCTGTACCTACTCCTACGCTAAGACGTTTTGGTCAACAGCGCAGAGTTGGAGGCAACCCAAATTACACACTATATGTTTACATCGTAATCTAACGCAATCTAAGCTGTAGCGTAACTGTAACTGTAGCGACACCTAGTGACCTTACTCAAAAGAAGGAAAAGCATTTCCTGTATGAGTAAAATTTTCATCGATCTTTTCAAAGTTTTATTGTATTTTATAATAACCAGACCGTAGACGAATCCATATATGAAGTTTCATAACCTACAGTCCTTCCGATCTCGAGTTATAAATGGTGTAACCAACATCTTTCTTTTATATATATAGATATTTGCTCCTGATTCTGCTAGCAATGAAGCGGAGGATCTTCGAAAACAGTGTCCTGTATATTGCTCTGGTTCTGGCAGTTTGAGGAATTCGGCAACAATAGATGGAATTTTCCCAAATGTATTGATACCAACTGAATTGGCAGTGCATTTATTATTCAGGAATTTCAGGAAAAAACGACGATGTTTGATGACAGAAGGGCGCAGTGCAATGTACTTACGAAAAAATAGTCAACATACTTCCCAATAATACTGAAAGAACGACTGACTTTCGTTTTTGTGTTTGGAAGTTGTATAACCAATGATTTATTTGTTATTTCGATGTGTTATACTGACAAATTACACAATTCTTAACGCCGACAGGCTCCAAATAATCCGAAAATAGTAGCAACCTTAACCATCAAGTATTTCTCATTTGGTACCTCATTCATTCATGAACTTTTCAACTTGTTCACGAATGAGAATTTTCGATTTTTTGGGACGATATCCTTCACTTTTCCGTTTTATATATGCTATTACCTTGAAATATTTACTAACATCCACACCATTTTTAATAAGGGCGCTTGACTTTATCATTGAAAATTTGCTCCACAAAGTTGATGAACTCCATATTTTTGATTTTTCTTCCAAGTATGCCAGGAAAACAGGTTCACTGAAGTTCCGTTCTACATTTTTCAATTTACACCAGGCCAGGAAATTGCAATATCGTACTGCTGGACAGATTCTTTAGGTAGGAGTTCCAGATTTGCTCTTCTTGCAGACTCTTCAAAATCCACAGGAACAACCAAATCGTCACTTTTTTAGATAATTGGACTTGGACACTCGACAACCATATCAAGCAGTTAAAAACCCAAGACGAAAATTGGACAGGAACGAAATTCAAATGACAGCGTCTTTTCTCATTTGTTAGTAATCATAACGTTGGCAACGTTTGCCATTCACAACAACCTTTTGATTATTTGAATATTAAAATGCATTTTGAAATTTATTGTCATTGCAAATTCGCACATTTCATTACCAAAATAGGGCAGTTGTACAATAAACATTGTATGGTATTTGTGTTGAAAGTGATTTTATTTTGTTCACTCACAAAATAGAACGTCACTTTTAACACTCATATCATAAATAACTAAAATTTCATACATTCGAAAGAGCTTTATATCATTGGACAACTCTACTTTCTAGTTCAGAAATTCCTCACTGCCTTGGAGCGAAATAACGATATTGTTCATTTTAGAAAAATGTTTCAAGGGAAACTGGACGTATGCCAAAAAAAAAATAAAAACACTCTAGTAATGTAAACTTATGGTAGAATCTGAAGCAGGTAGTGAATTTTGTAAAGGGTGTTTTTTCAACCTGCAAATTTACCCTGAACTTATCAAAATTCTCACCATGTATTTTCGAAATTTGTAGACAATCATATTGTTCTACACTGTAAATTGATAGAAATTTTCTACCAACATTATTGTAGTTAAACACTTAAATTGATATTTGTTTATTGAAAGTAGTAGGGATCGATTGAACTAATATAAAGGGATTATTTCAATTTCCGCCAGTGGAACAGATGGAATTCCGCACTTTTAAAAATTCTCAAGAAATAGGCCTACAGAAGACATTCAAATACCTTTTTGCACAACTTGAAATACTCCAGTTTGAAAATGCAGTGCTACCTACGAAGCCTGTCACCTGTGTCACAGTTAAACCTCAAAAGAACTAACTCCATTCACAAAGTTGAAAAGGAGTAAATAGAAATTAGCATTGGCAACGTCTCCCAGAATTATTTGACATTTCACAAGTGCCAACCTGTGCCAGTTTTGAGTAAAAAAAACTTGATAAACCTAAATCTTGGCCAACCGGGATACTTTATAAAAGTGAATGGAGTATACATAAAATTTGAAACGTGATCAATCGGAGTGCGTCTCCAAATTTTACTATCCCTATCCCAATGGCACCATCGGGATTGCCCTATGACTTTTTTCGAGGTGATCAAGCTAGCGAGGCCAGATTGTACAGCTGAGTCTGGGGCACAGGTGCCAAACGCGTACGCTTTTATCCGGAATTCGACGGAAATCTAATAAAGGTCCACTTTCGTGAATCAGCGTCTACCTTCAATCTTTCGCTCTCTCCTAATCCGATTTCGCCAATTTCACAACTGGAAAAGCGTCACCGAGCAATCGCAGTGGAGAATTACAGTCTTCTTTGATTGAATGGACTGCCTATTCCGATCCAAAATGTATGGGAAGTGATACGTGATTATAAGGCTTTAGAGGATTATGGAGACCTTTCCACTTGAAGTGGAAAAAATTAAATTTAACACACCCAATACGAATAGGAAAGGGAAGGCATCCATTGATCATAGTGCATGGTTGCCTTCCTGCGGTAACCCTCGAGTCAAACCAATATGATGGGTAGGCCAGAATCTACCGGACACATAAGTTTTGGAGCTACGAATACCGAAGGAAATTTTGAAAAATATACAGACAAAGAAACTGACTTGACTTGTGCTTCAGCATATATTCTAACTCACAAAGAAACTGCAACACCCAGAAAAAGTTGTCCAAATTTCAAAGTTTTTTTTGGTAACACATTGATAGTATAGCAAAGAGTAAATGATTAGGTGAATTTGAGGAAAAAATTCATATAACCAAACTGAAGTCGTTTTTTTCAAATTTCGAAGAGATCCAAATCCGATGTTTAGTTGTTGTTAAAATGCCTAGAGCACGTGTACGCGGAATTCATCGCCAGCTAAGAGAATTTGAAAGAGGTCGAATTATTGAACTACGGAGGGCGGGGTGGGGTTATCATTTCGGGAAATCGCTAACCGTACGAACATACTTCCAACTCCTGTTATGAGATGTTGTCAAGCGTTTGTTGATAATGCCCAAAATCCAAGATGAGTAGGCACCGGACGTCGAAGGGGCACAAATGAAGTTCAAGATCGATGTCTAAAGATGAACACAGACTATTCTGACGTGACGTGGTTACATGTGGGCCCACGTCAAAATGTGCGTGATATAATATAAACGCAACACATCGGTCTGTGCGTTCACGTTCATATTAGGCCAATGTGAGCACTACTACATGTTTGATGTGATCCCGCGGTGCCTGACCTGACGTGAAATCACGTCACGTCAGAATAGTCTGTATTCACCTTAAGACTTATGGCCATTAAAGGTGCATACAAACTGTTGTCACGTCATGTGAGCTCACGCGGGGAAATGGGAAGAAGATATGGAAAATATAGCTGCTTTTACAGTTGCTGGTGATTGTCATAGAAGGGATTCGATTTACCAAATGAATCAACGAACAGAGGAAGTGGGGGAATTCCATCAATTAATTCAAGAACTATTGAATGAGCACCCATTGTGGAATATAGATCTTGCGTGCTATCAGTGCTATAACGTGACAGCAGATACAATGTTGCAAAAATTTTTACTACATTTTGATTCCGTAGTAGTACAATCACCCAGTTTAGTTCTGATGATTTGGCTTCAAGGTGTGTCTCTCTTCCTATGGTCTAAGTTCCATGCATTATCGATAAAGGTGCAGACACATTGTTATCACGTCACGTCACATCACGTCATCTTCCCAAAATGTGCAACCACGATAATGCATGGAACTTAGACCATAGGAAAAGAGACACACCTTTCAATAATGAATAGTGAAGCCAAATCATCAGAACTAAACTGGGTGATTATACTACTACGGAATCAAAAGGTAGTGAAAATTTTTGCGACATTGTATCTGCTGTCACATTATATCACTGAAAGCACGCAAGATCTATATCCCGCAAATTTACATTTTCTGAATGCACGTGATATCACGTCTGATATTTTGTGAAATGTCATTCTGACATACATTTGAAACCGATCTGGGTGCCTACAATAATTCTTGAATTAATTGATGGAATTCCCCCACTTCTTCTGTTCGTTGATTCGTTTGATAAATCGAATCCATTCTATGAGAATCACCAGCAACTGTAAAAGCAGCTATATTCTCCATATCTTCTTCCCATTTCCTCGCGTGAGCTCACGTGACGTGACAACAATGTGTCTGCACCTTTAGAGACCGATTTGCGACAACTCGATCTTTGGCTGATGAGTGGTTAGGAGAACAAGGATATCCTGTAGCTAACTGTCCGAACGGTTTACCGCCGGATAAGGTCTCTTGTTCTGCAGCATTATCGACCCCATCTTGTGTTACCTCTGACGGTTGGGCATCGCCGGCAACAATTATAGTGGTGCAGAAAACGTCAACATTGGAATATGGAATGGCATCAGGTCGTCTTTTTTGATGAATCTCGATTCTCCTTGGGCGCACATGGTGGCCGAAGAAGGGTAAGAGGACGTCAGGGAGAAAGACGTGAACCTCAGTTTGATGTTGAGCGTCATGTACACCAGACAGTAGGCTTTATGGTATGGGGTGCTATTGCATATGCAAGAATGTCACTTTTAGTCTTTATTCGAGGTTACATGACAGCGCTGCGTGACCTTCAAGAAATAGTGGAGCCATATGTTCTCCCTTACCTTAACCGGCTCGAGAATCCAATATTTCAACAAGATAATACTCGACCTCATCATGCCAGAGTTAGTTTGAACTTTTTTGAAGCGACCCATGTGAATCTTCTGCCATGGCCGCCCAGATCCCCCGATCTATCGCCCATAGAGCATGTTTAGGACATCATGAGTAGAAGGCTTGGAAATTTACCCCATCCCCCAAGGACTCTGGCGGCTCTGAGACATGAAGTTCAGGTAGCTTGTTATAGTATCCCTCAAGAAGAAATAGATCATCTTATTGCATCAATGCCAAGACGTGTTGGGGAGTGTATAGATAATCGCGGTGGGTAAAAACATTATTAACAAATTTATTAAAAAAAATTCTAAACCCTTCTTTTTTCTCCAAATTTTAATAATATACTCCTTGCTATACTATCCATGTCTTACCGAAAAAAATCAGAATTTGAACAGCTGTATTGCAGTTCTTTGTCATGAATATGTTATCAACCATATGGCGAAGGACATCGAGGATATTGCATCAGAAAGTCCACATAAAAATATTGTCACATAATGAAATATCATCTTCTACGGTGGAAAGCATGAATCGAGCAGAATTCCCTATCAACCTAATGTCCTAATAGCCCAATCCACCAACTTATACTCTTTTATGAGCGCACATCAAGATTTATTACCGAGTCCAATTGCATCAGTGCACTCTAAACTTCATCGTTCATCGTCAACCTACAGATAGCATCGCGACAATCCATGCATGCCTTACTGAAATCTGGATTCAGTACACACAAGACAATGAAGGGAACGAAAAAAAGTCTGGCCCAAACAATGAGTCAGGCGCCATCCCAATTGAACGTCTTTGTTTTCATTTTCACCGACCGCCTCACTCTATTTATCACTTGATTTAGTAGACGTGAGTCTAATTGAAATTGATACTTCCTGCCTATAGGGAGATCTACAAACTCCTTTCCTGCTAGATCTGTGTGGTCAATAAACTGTCGCAGATGCAGGACGAGGAATTTCAAGATTTCATTCTCTAAAAACTTCTGAAAAATGCCTCTTTTCAACCTTCCTCGTCGAATGAAGTAATTGGGTCGTGAATATTTTTCTTGAGATTATTTCCTGTCTAACTTTTTTCTACTCCTAAGTTCTTCCAACTCCTATACAAACTTGTTTGTGATATAAAAGCTACTTCAGTATAATACATTGTATGTGACATAAAAATATTGAAGAGAAAAAATTGCTCGACCTGTCTTCTCCAGATTGATATATGTGTTGCAAAAAAGTATATGATACACAAAAAAGTGCCCGAGAAGATTGTTCTCCAGAAATCTGATTTCGTCCAGGACAGCTATCACGGAAAAGATCTATGATGGTCGGGTTTTCGATGTAATCCTTATGTCAAAGTTTGCACGATGGATGACCAGGACACCTGCATCTTTGGACCATTTTCTCACACATCCTGGCCGTAGAAATCATTCAGGATACGCGATTGATTTTCTTGAGCATCTGGAGATGTTCACGAATTCTGCTTGGGAGCAAGGTTCATCAGGACATTTTGTCCCTTCGGATGACGCAATTCGATAATGTATATTAGTCTTGAGCGTATTTTATGTCGTCTCATAATATTTAATTCAAATAATATAATTTTGATTTATCAGAATACCTGGGGCGACATCTCCTGATGGAATTCAGAACTGAAGCGAATGATAAGACAGGAAACTTCTTTACTTAGCAGGTGCCATCTGTATGCCTTTGGCCCAACTAAACGAATAAATCCTTTCCATTGGCCATTCCGAAGGTGAATTCCGTGAATTTCAATAGAAATAATTCATGATATATTATTTCTGCTCCCAAAATGAATATATCTTTATGTATAATAGAAAATATTCGTCAGTAGATCCCTAAGAAAAAGGATTTCTTGTTTGAGACGCGCGGCGCCATCTATCAGTGATTACCGTTAACTCTCTTCAGAAAGCAGCAATCTTTAATTCAATTCAATGTTTCAACGGTTTTGCAGTAGATGTCGCATCACATTTTCAATTTGGTGAGCAAATTCGATGGATTTAAATCCTTGGTTCGAGCGCCAATAATTAAAATATTTTTGGTGTCCTCATTTTGAAGATAGAGTAGGAACTTCGTGAATGATCACAAAGCTTGGGTATAGTTTTGGCAATTACTCACAAAAATATCTGAACAAACTCATATTGTACTAATGAAAATAGGATCAAATTTCCTGGTCATTTCTGGTCCTAATTCTGTTTACTTCCTAGAAACAGGGTGTTTAAGTTTAGGATCACCTGAAGCACTGAAGAAGGTGGGTGTTCATTTTGTCAGTAGAATGTAGATCTGTCTTCTAGGTAGATTCAATTCAACCAAAAGTGTTGCCATTTTGTGATTATTGCAAAAAAACAAGACGTTTTTTCAATTTCAATGCAGTAAATGTGTTCTCATGTTCATTACCACTATTCACACCTATTCTTGGCTACCCTGTGTAATAGAAGGTTAAAGCTTCTGTTTGTTTTTCTTGAAATCTGCAAGATCTTCCAAGAATGATTTCGTAGAAATTTTTTTGACGAGCTACTGGTTTCGAAATGGAAAGTCTCCAGACTCCCTTCAGATTGATCAAAATGACGAAGACCGAAGACTGAATTATTATAAACACATCATCCAACTTGAAATTCAACTCTCGGCACCTGTAGATGACCTTCACCACTTCGCAACTAATTATATGTATTTGGAACAGGTAACTCGCTACGGTCTGCACCAATATAACAGCAATTGCATCTGTACTGCAAGTACTTCTTGAAGATCCAGTACACCCGATCTATAATTTTATCGAAGAAATATGAGAGCTAATTTACGATATTAATAATTATTTCGCCACCGGTGTAGCAGGTAACTGTGAGAGCCTCATTTGATGGAATTTTTAAATGTGGTGATGATATAAACTGGATTGGATGAAAATAGCTCAAGGATTTTTGCCTTGATTTATTAGCGAAGCCAGACACTGTTAAGAATCTTTGTCCCAAAGAACAAAAGTTCGCAAAATAGCTTATTTCAAAGGAGGATCTTGAACAAAACTTTGCACGTATCTTCGATACGTCATTCTCCATTCAACTACAAAAATTCATCTAGATCGAATCGGTAATTTTGAAATTATCAGGAAAATTTCGGACGACCATATTTTACGTAACCCCTGATCCGATTTGTCCACCCTGAATATTTCAAATCTCTAGGTTTAGCCGTTCGAGAGTTATCCAGTTTACAGCCGGCCAGACAGAAATGAATATTGGCCTCATTTAGGTGAAACGAAAAAATTGTTGCAATAAATGCATTCTTATACTGGGTTCTGTTTCCCAATTTCGTGTATTGACAATTTGATTTCTTGGGTAGAATCATCCTGGAATCCTACAAATTTGTTCTTGTTCATCGAAATACTTCCTATTAAACATGATACGTGTTCTTGTAACTATGTATTTGATATGGATATGCTCGCGAAGAATGAACAGTTTAGGTAGAACTTTATTTGTATAATCATTTCCTTCTATTTGAATTGTTTATCGTTAATAAATTGAACAATAATTCTCAATCTATGTCGATTGTCGAATTATCAAAATTTACATGTTCTAATACAAAATGTATCGGGTGTTTTTTTAGAGTGATAGAACTTTAAATTGAAATAAAACACATTTTCTTTATTTGAAAGATAATTTTATGGCATACGTCCACCACGACTAGCTCTGAGAAACCGCATTCGACCAGACCAATTTTGGACCACTTTTTCCAGTAATCAATTCCTTATTCCAGCAATAACACGAGTAATAGTCCGGGTGCCCGTGGGGCAAATTGCAAATTATTAAATTTTCTTACTTTCTGTAAAGCTTTATTAGGCGGAGTCTACCAAATTTTTCCTCTGTGAAAATTTTTTGTATTCGCGGCTTTTTTCAATTTTTTCAAATCATACATACTTTTTTTTGTAAAATGCAATCATAAAAACAATATGGGAGAAAAGAGAAAACATGATTGTCCGACAAAAATAGTGTGGCTTCGAGCGTGTCTACCAACATGAACATGACTGAAAATCGCATTTTTTTAAAATTATTAATAGGTACCCTCCTGATTTGTTCAGAATCGGTTGATACAACCATATGAAGTATGAAAATGCAATTTAAAAAAATGTGGAGTTTTTCTTGCCGACAAATGTAAATCGACGATTTTTTTGAGCTGAAAAAAATTATAAATAATGTTCTAATTTTTTCTTATTGTCTCTTCACCTTGAAAATACAATGTAGTGTACCAGTTGTCCGACAAAAAAATGTGGCGATCATTCAAAATTTAAAGAATTCAATGCTCCAATTTGGGTATGAATAGACTATATGCATTTATCGGATATAACTTTGCTTATGTTATGAATAAACATTTGATTTTTTGAGGATCATTTAAGAAGGATATGCTGAATACTATCATTCAACTGTCCGACGAAAAAAGTTCGGCAATTTCTCAGTCCACCGAATGAAACTTGTTGGTCTCGTGAGACTTCATTTTCATAACTAACATTTTCAATCATTATATTCGACATTTAAATTTCGATGAAAGTTGCCTTTTTTCATACCTTTGGTTGGATACAGAAATTCTTCTCTAGAGGTGGAATGTTGCACGAAGTGGTAGAAGGTACCTGGGACACCTTTTTTGAAACACCTAAAAAAATGTTTTCAATTGTTCATACTTGTAGCTATTTATTTTAAAGGCTGAACATGTAATACTAAATATGAGAAACTGAATTTTTTCTGTCCCAGTTGAATACGGAATATCCACCCCAGGTCGAAATTGCGAATTTTTCGAAGGAAAGTGGTAGTTTCATGGAATTCCGTTTGAATATTACCAAGGGTTGTAAAAGTGGTTTGGTAATTTTCCCTAAAAATATGAGTGCTGTTTCGGATTTGCACTGCAGTCCTTTGCTGTCTGAAAGTGTGTAGACGAATTTTAGTGTGCTGCCGAATTTTCTCTTCTTGATATAATTCTTGTTCTATTCTATTTGACAGTTTTTCAGTTGTTGCCGATATAATATTCTTAGTAGGAGTGTTTTTTGCTTGAATCTTAGAAAAATAACCCTGTCTACGAAACGCAAAGGGAAGAAGTGAAAAAATTCACAACAGACATCCTTAGACAGTGTAAAACATTCTTTGCATCAAGAACACATAATAATTAATAATCTCAAGAATAAAGATGTCATTCTACCTGACGATTGGTGAGATACTTTTCCTGGATACCATTTGTCTTGTTACAAAAAATTCAATGTAAAGAAGGAGTATTTCCATTGTTTTTCCTTAGATTTGAATAAAAAATGTCAGTAAAAAATTCTACTTATACACTTTCAATTAATGCTGGCAACTCGTGGAGATTCTGTACAATATTTGAATATAATATATCAAAAATCATAGCCATCTATTGACAAATGAATGTTGTCATTATCAATTACTTTTGAAGTTGTAATTTCAATTATTTTGAAATATAATTAATTTTACTCGAAGAGTTTCCATATTTAAACAAGCATCATAAAAATTGAAATCAATAATTTCATTTCAATAATAATCGAAGAAAGGTTCTGAAATAAAACCATATTTTTCAAGAAGTTTTTTTGTCCGACTAAGGATTTGCCGCATTTGGTTGTTTTTTCTATGAAACGAATCTCTCTAAAATATAGATTCATTTTTGTCTGACAAATATTAATGAATTTAAAACTCAAAAAAATCGTCGGACATTTGTCGGACAAAAAAAACGCCACATCTTTTTTGTCGGACAACTGCATTTTCATAGTTCATATGGTCATATCAACCGATTCTGAAAGAATCAGGAGGGTATTAATAATTTAATAAAATGTGATTTTCAGTCATGTTCATGTTGGTAGACACGCTCGAAGCCACACTATTTTTGTCGGACAATCATGTGCGACAACAAAAATTTCCACAGAGGAAAAATGTGGTAGACTCAGCCTAATAAAGCTTTACAGAAAGTAAGAAAACTTTATTAATAATTGGCGATTGGTCCCACGGGCATTTTGGCTTCCAAAGCGTCTATAATATGTTTCTAGTTCATCAACATAAACCATTGACTCGACCTAATTTCACCAAGTGCTCTATAAGCATCCCGAATGGAACAGTGATTTTGAAAATAAATTTCAACAATTTGAAAATATTGTTGCGGCGTGAGTCTTTCTATGAAAATTTGTCAATGCTTACTGAAGAGAAATGTCAAAACAACATGGCTTCTACCTGCCGTCTAATCACAGATATCCCTATTGAAAATTCTATTACTTTGAAAAAACACCAGATAACTACCTCAATTTCTCGATTGGCATGAAAACTTGCTTTTATTCTTTCGATACATCATAATTATGATATATGGGTGATTCCATTTGAAAAAAAGAAGAAAATCTTTTCCATACTCCTGCCACTATTAGATTAATCAATAGCGGGTTGGCAACAGGATGCGGCGAATAAATTATCACAATAAGATATAAAACGCCGTTCGAAGGAATGGGCTTCGAGTAGAGGGGACGATATTATTGTAACAGATGTAGACTTATTTCTGAAAGAGGGAAAATAGTTCGAAAATTCGTAGACTTATAAAAAGTACAGAATCTTTGAAGTCTGCAAAGGATCAAACGATGATTTCTGCTCTTTCGCAGAAAACTGAGCCGGCCATTTGAATCTTCACTCTCCTGAATCCTTATGACTCACAGGACACTCTTCTCCCTTGGAAGACCACGTCTTGCCTTTTTTACATCTCCGTTGGCGACTGGTAGGAACGGTTTTAAGTATTCCGGGCAGGTACTCCGGTACTCGACGATGATGGCACTCTCGGTACGTTCTCCGTCCTCGCAGCTGTCTGCAGGACCTCGCCGACAACTCCTTGCCCGGATCGGAAACTCCGGTTATCATTGCGATATCAGCGAGACCTTTCTCGCGATATTGGTCATCCGAATACGTAAGGTGCGTGATTTGGTGTATGTGTTGTGGATCCGGTGCCGCAGATGGACCAGGGATGGAGATGTGAGTGTCGGTTCTTTTGGGGAATTGAATTTGGGATGGTGATTTTTGTTATCCCTCGGAATCAATGGTTCATTCTGCAAAAAATTGGAAATGTTTTTAAAGAAATATCAGGTGTTTTTTTAGAGTGATAGAACTTTAAATTGGAATAAAATCATTTCTCTATTTCAGTATCGTAATGGGTTCATTACAGTACTAAAAACAGTGCTGTAATGAATTCATTACAGCATCGTTTTCAGTAACATTTTTCGTTTTGTGGTTGTCAGCAATGACTTCCGATCCTTATAAATTTCAGCAGACGTCAATTTGGAAATGTCAATTTTCGTATTTCCTAACATTCACACCAACTGCCAAGATACAATATGAAAGTCACTAGGACCTATAATTTGAATTTGTTCATTGAATTTCACAAAATTTGGGTGAAATAGAGAAAATATCGTCTAATACTCGTTGCAGAATGCAATTCCAATAGGTACTCATGCGTTCGAAAACTCGCTCCTTCGTCGCTCGTTTTCGAATTTCGCATTCTTATTGCAATAGGAGCCCATTCTGCAACTAGTTTTAGAATATACTATTATCTACTCCCATAGAATAACAAATCCATTATTCAACTGATTTTGATCTGTAATAGTCTCTATAAACCAATAGTGTGAGGTAATAATAACTCACGCATATAACTCACTCTAATACAAAAAGGGAAAAATGTAGCTTATGAAATTAATAAAAAAAGTCGGGTCAATGGGGAACTCTATTTCAGACATCTAGGTAACGATCTCGCCATCCATTTCTACATTTTCTTAGGTCTGAATATCCAAAAATTGCATTTGGAAAACGTGAATTTTTTACGTTTTCTATGTGATTCGATATCGATTCGATTTTCGACCACAGAAATCGCTTTTGACAACTGTTGTCAATTTTGAAAATGCAGATTAATTCGAATTTGACTGAAGAAGTCGAAGATAAAGTATAGTGTTAAATTTGCGGTAATGGTCATAACACACTTGATGATCTGCGTGTGTTCTGACTTACATTACCGCACATTGAACCATATACTATTATATTGAGATTGAAGCCAAATTTATAGATAATTTTATGTCATTTATATTTCGAAAATAATTTCCGGCATATGTCCACCACGACTAGCTCTGGAGCTAATGTTACAGTGAATGGTGCTCGTTACAGATCGATGATCAATGATTATTTGTTTCAAAATTTGAATGCTTTCGACCCAGAAGTGTTTTGGTTGGATTGCTCGAAGAAGTGGTCCAAAATTACTCTGATCGAATGCGGTTCCTCAGAGCTAATCGTGGTGGACATATACCGAAAATTATTTTTGAAACATTAGTCATAAAATTATCTTCCAATTAAAAAACAAATTGGCTTCAATCTCAATTTGAATGCCCTTGGCTCAGTGGTAGAGCGTTGGAATTAGGACTCAGAGGTCCGGAGTTCAATCCCGAGCTGGGAAAAGAAATTTTCTAGTCTTGGCGGGGGCCACCATTCTCACTGTTGGGTCAAAAATTAACAGTGCTGTGCCTAAGTTGGCGTAAGGACACAGTAACAAAGCCTACACAGAACATAACTGCTTACTCCGAACTCGGCACAATTACAAGCTTCAAAGCTTGTAGTTTCAGAGGGGTCTCCTCAGGAGACCTAGGAGTAGTCAGGATAAACAATATATCATATCATCATATCATATCAATGTGTTTTATTTCAATTTGAAGTTCTATCACCCTAAAAAAACACTCGATATTATAACATCTCGATCAGAATAATGAGTCCACATACGGTCAAAAAGGTACCAACAATCGATCTATTGAAGAGCTTGCTTTAGAAAATGTTATACCTTGATTAAAACTATATTTGCTTCTGACGATACAGTTATTCTTTATTATTTTTGAGCACGAGTTCGATTCCGACGAGGGTTATATCATGTCTGTATTACGAATTTGAAGATGATTACTCGCCTATGTCGAATCCATGGTCAAATTGAATTATGTCCGCTCCCAAAAACAATAACTCTCTACTGAAAACCTTAGAATTAAAATTTTCAGGGTTCTTTCGAACAAAATTCTGCTAGGTGGAATTTGTTATCCCGATAATTTGAAAACTATGGATTCGATCGAGATGAAATTTTGCACTATGATGGAAAATTACGTAATATGAGGTAAACTACCAATTTATTTCAGGTCGCGTTACGAAATCCAAATAAATTCTAGCGATTTACCGAAAAAATCCAAATATTCTTGGGATCATCGATTTCTTTGAAATCTATTGTCAAATTATTTTCGATGCCTATCAGAAATCCTGTTTTGTCTGCTTCTTTCACTGTCAAATTCTAATCTACCTACAAGATTAATGAAGTTCCTAACATTACTTCATTGCTTTTAGAGACCCATATTTTTTTGTGCAACCAATTGAATCGATAGTAGGAACATTCGTAATTGCTATTACAAATGTGAATAATATGCAACAAAAAATTCTGGGAAAATGGAAAGTGTAGTGTCAAAACCGTTTCTGCTTTTTCCTGGTAGGTACGCAGATTTTTCTTATTTAGATTTGATTTTTTTAATCTGAATCAGATTGTTTTATTAAAATAAGTGTTTTTTAGTTTTCCCAAGAAGATATGGTTGGGAAATAATGAAATTCTAGTTTACAAAATGGATAAATATCTTCTTCGTGAGCTTTGGCCTTTATCTACTGACCATTTTAGGAAAAAAATTAAAAAGGTTATTTTCATTTTTGCAATTAGGCACTTCAGATCAAAATCTTCTCACCGCATATTTCATTGACGCTCATTTCAAATTCCATGGAGAAAACAGTTTATAATTTAAATCACATGATGTTTTGATTTAAATCCTTTGAATCAATTCGAGTGATCTTACCACGAGATCTGATTATTTCAAATATGTATTAATACAGGGTGTCCCTTGATTAATGCAACAACATTTGGACCCAGATTCTCGAGACGATATTAGGAGACCCCTATTTTTGATTTTTGCGAGGAAGCCCTCTCTTTGGGAGTTACAGTCCCCCAAATTTCGCCCCTAAAAATTATTTTTTCTTATCTCAGAATCTCGTTTCACAAAAATCTCTGAATTTAGTACACAGAAGTTTTATGATATACGAATTCTCATCGTGCTACCTGCAATGGTAAGATATTTCTAACTGCGCCACAATGTAGAATTCCTTACGAATCCTGAAATGAGTTTCGTAAAAAATTGCAAAGAACAAGAAAGTTTTTCAATTGGGCTTTCTATTGTTCAACAATTTTCAAGTTGAATGCCTTAACTCAGACTATAGAAAGGAGAGACGCACCTTTCGATGATAAATACTAAATAGTGAAGCCAATTTTCAAAATCATCATTACTAAACTGGGTATCTGTACAACTACGGAATCAAAATGTGGTAAAAATGTTTGCAACGTTGTGACGTCCTTCTAATGAATAAACACTGAATCAAATTGAAAAATACTTCAGATTGAAATTCATTTGTGCGTGAATGGCGGAAATGAGTATTTGTTTCTTCAAATATTGTGCATTCTTAACATAACATATACCTACTAAACTAGAGTATATATGGGCACTTTATGGCAGCACCGTTTTCTGAATATCTGTGGCCAGTTCATTCAATAATTTTGTACCGCTATTTTGATTTTGTGTTACTAATGACGTTTTGAACAGTGTTTTCATCACGATATCGCGTATGGAAAGTGATTTGGATTTATTTCTGAATATAATTAGCATAGGATGTTCACAAAATGGGTCGCATGTGTCTTGTTTGTGATGAATTGGACTATTTAAATCCTGATTTGAGTTTACAAAGGTATGTTCTACTCTCATCATTCTGAGTAACAGTGGCGTAGATTCTTCGATTTTTTGAATTTCACTTTTCAGATTCCTTCTGATATTGAGAGCAGAAAAATCAATTCTGAATTTAGATTTCACCTAACTCAGAATCTGTTGGAGCATTGTATGAATTCGTCAAAAAGAGTTAATTCATTTGTAATTTCATTTCCATTCTTCAATACCGGTAACAACACGCCACTGGACTTCTCAAAGTTAGATTCTGCATTGTTGTCACGGCTGTATCTAATGATATTGCTATCCTTTTTGCTATTTTCATTCCACTCATTGAAAACTGACTGAATTTTGGCTTCATCAATTTTCGAATTCATTAATGTGATGCTGTGTCTCCTCTTTCTATGGTCTAAGGTTATTGCTATGAACATAAGGTGAATTGCATATGAGCGGGGGTAGTCACACCCCCTGTACCTCCTCCCTTAACGATACCCAAGCTGCCAAAATGCAACTAGAATATCTACAACGATCACCCAGAAATATTGGGATATTTTTCGATACTTCTCTAGAATTTGATATGGTTCCAGTAGAGTGACCTCCATTAAACATTGTACCCTTAAGAGTCTTCAGCTTTCAAAATAGGAAACGTATACCGCCATCAGATGGCGGTGCAGTTCATTAATTTTTATTTATTGGATTATTCAGCTTAATAGAACAAATGTTGGGGCGAAAGGGAATATTAACAAGAAATCCTACCCTGAACTAGATCCCACACTGACTGTATAATACACTAATTTTCCTTCACCATCTGGGAGTAGATACCTGCGGGGCGTGTCATTTAAAAGAAATTCAATTCCATGTAAGAATCAACAACTGTGAGAAACAGTTAATTTCCACTAATCGACGGCTAAAACAAATCTTAGTAAATTGCCTTTTAAAAAATTGGATATTTATCATTTCGAATAAAAAAATTCAAGGAAATAAATTTCGCGGAAACAACACATTGTTGTATTATTATTTACAAAAAACGGTATATTCTGAAAGAAAAATGAGATAGACGTTTGATTAACTAAATGATAGACTTCAATACTGAAATGAAAAAACACAAAAATATTCGTTCGTTTTGATGGTGGAAATGTTACAAAATAACCCAAAATGATGGCGAATATCCTTTTCATTCATTCAATACTTATAAAATATTTTTTTATTTTTATTCACTCATACATCCCTTCATCAATCAGAAAGAAATAAATCGTTTCTTATTCCCTTTTTTTCAGGGACGTAGACCCTTAACGATACCCAAGCTGCCAAAATGCAACTAGAATATCTACAACGATCATGCACTCGGAAATATTGGGATATTTTTCGATAATTCTCTAGAATCGGATATGGTTCTGGTAGAGTGATCTCCATTAAACATTGCATGTAGATTTAATACGTCATTCCCCAACTGAATGCAAACTATTTATGACATTAAAATTCACACAGATAAGGTCATCCGGAAATAGTGAAATAATTTTATTAGATTTTAATAGACATAGTAGTCTAGGATTTTCTGAATAAGGAACAAGTAGGCATTTTCCCATCAATTATTTAATCAACACCTTCAATGAAACATTGTCCGACACTTCACGTGGGATTCCGACCACTATCTCAACCGAGTATCTCCGACTTATGAATGAACTCGTACCAGATTCTGATACAGTGATACAACTCCATATTAACGCCCACAAACCCATTTTTACCGCACCCTGTACATTCAATTTATGTCATTCACAAACCCCGATGCAAAAATCCACCTACGGCCAGCAATACCACTTGCACTTACGAATGATACCAAGCTCCGACAAAAAGAAAAACGCTTTACCCAACTTTCTACGCCGAATTGAAGCGTTGGCGTTAACATTTCTCAGTCTGGCCGAAAAAAAGGGCGGTGAATGAACCGATTCGCGACAGCAAGCTGTTAGAAATTCAAAGCTCGTGATTAAAATCGAATTTACGCGGCAATTAAATGTGTCATTCGATTTCGTGCGATCGAGAGGCTCGCCAACGCAAAGTTCGGTTTCATGAATGGAACTCCTTATGTAAATTGGGTGAACGGGTTTGTTTACGAGGAGTCTACAAGCTGCAAGGTGTGGGATTGGGTCATTGTGGAGGGTTGAATTGGTTCATTTCGGAGCTTTTCATGCAGGGGATCACATTGGAAAAGATACCTGGGTATTTTCTAGTAAAAAAATGAAATCCATCTCTGAAAATGAAAATATCGTAGAATCGAAGTATGAAGTCAAAGTAAAGCAATAAGGGCTTTGATGGCGTGCAGAAGCCTGTCTGGTGAAACTTGGGGTTGTAGCCTTCATATACTATGTACAGCGTCACCCAAATTGCATGATTTTGGCTGTTTCTGGTACTTCTAGGCTAGATAGATGAAAATGTTGAAATGAGACCTGGACCCGATTTTCGTTAAACTCCATAACTGAGAGCCGTTTCACGATATCTCCATTTGTTTTCAAGATATAACGAAATTTTGATATTTTGGCGATTTCGAAAATGTGCCATAATTTCTTCATTTTCTGTAATACCTAAAAACGACAAAATCTTTCTATAGGTACTTTTTCATTAGCAACGCGACACCGTATTCAGTTATTTTTTATCTCTTGTATAAAGGGTGAAAAAAAACAACTTTCTCGTTTTAAATACGAATGGTACCTTTTTTCGATCCTATGTTATGCAAAAAATCAGCTTTTCGAAAATATGCAGGGTGTTTCAGAATAAGGAACCGTAAATTCGGGAACCTAATCCTAAGATGATTTTATGACATAAAGTTCCTATAGCCTATAGGTCCCTGACGCACTGTTTTTGGACATACGGGGTGTTGAAATAAAAAAAAATTGGTTTTATGAAATTATTTTCTACACCGTTCACGATTTTTTTTGCGTTTTGGTAGGTCATGAGTAAGCATTAAGACACATTTTTTCCTATACAAAATGATGTTCAATTTTCACCAGTGGCGTCCGTACAGTCTTCTGTCCGAATAAATTCGGTGAAAAAATTGGTACGCCAATGATTTTTCTCGAATTTTAAATTATTTATTCTGAAACACCCTGTATATAATATGTCGATATACACTGCGCAAAAAAAATAACGCACATTCTGAAAATCTCAATTTTAATGAAAGTTAACTCTACATTGACTTTATAACTTATTTTTTATATTCTCTCGGGAAGGTTTTGAACGAAACAAGACACATTAAATGGAAGAAAAATTCAGTATTTCACCGAATCTTATGTGAAAGAAGAGAAATGAACAATTTTCAAAATACTGAAATGCTGATAAGTGATTTAATACTTGGTATTTCCACTCCTTGCGTTAATTACAGCTCGGCAACGACGGTTCATACTCAAAATGAGTGATCTTAAAATGTTCTGATCTAATCCTTCCCAGATTTCTCCGAGTTAGATTCTTAAGTCATTAAGAGTAGCTGGTTGATTTTCTGAACTTCTCAGCCTTCTATTGAGGTTGTCCCAAACCTGCTCAATCGGATTGAGATCTGGACTTCTTGCTGGCCATTCCATTCGAAAGACTTCAACCTCTTCAAGGTACTCCTGAACGATGCGAGCACGATGGGGTCTGGCATTATCGAGCATTATCGTCCATAAAAATGAAATTTTCACCAATGTATGGGGCAAATGGCACTACATGCTCTTCAAGAATGTTCCTTATATACTTATCAGCATTCATAGCTCCATTATCAACGACCACTAGGTCTGTGCGAGCAGTCAAAGATATTCCACCCCATACCATAATCGATCCTCCCCCGAAACCAGTAGTATTCAGGAAATTGCACTGAGCATATCTTTCATGTGGACGTTTGTATACAAGGGAACGTCGATCACAATGGTAGAGGCAGAATCTAGACTCATCTGTGAAGAGAACTCTTTCCTAATCGGCCTCTTCCCAATGGATATGCTCCCTCGCAAAATCCAAACGCGCCCTTCGATGGGCTGGGGTAAGTCTAAGTGCTAATTTGCACCTCATGAGTTTGCTCAAGCTGATTTTGAAGGAGGCGAGCGGTTGCAAACCGTTGTCTCAACGAAGAAACTCTCACGTAACGTTCTTGAATGGCAGTTGTTACCCGTGGTCTACCCTGTCCTGGTCTTCGGACATTCATACCTGTCTCCCTGAATCGCTGCAACATTCTGGACACACTTGTATGGGCAACTCCAAACCTTTCTGCAATTCTTGTGTATGTCCACCCTTCTTCTCGCAAAACTTCCGCTTGGGCACATTCCTCTTGGGTCAAATTGCATGTTTCGCGTTGCATAGCGATCGAGTGAAGAAAATCAAACGAAAGAAAAAATATTGATCACTAGAATTGATCGAGAACAACTGATTTTAGAATGGAGCCAATACATTCAAAATCTGATAATATCATCTTTTTTTATTCCTGCTGGGAGAAAACATCTGTATTGAAGAAAAACGTTGAAAGTGGATAACATATGCATGCATAATTCTGATAAAAATAATTATCATTGAGAACACCTTCAATTGTAGAATAAATTTGAGATTTCCATAATGTGCGTTAATTTTTTTGCGCAGTGTATTATTTGCATATTTGAGACAGAAATAGCAAAAACGTGGAATTTTCACTCAGAGTTGAGTCGGTTATACATTATTTAATGAAATTGAGGATCGGAAAATAAATTATCGACATATATGTATATTATACATATTTTCTAAAAGCTGATTTTTTTTGCATAACATAGGATCGAAAAAAGGTACCATTCGTATTTAAAATAAGAAAGTTGTTTTTTCCTTTGTCTAAGTTTCAGCACGAAACAAAGTAGCTCATCTTTTAACTGATTTAACCGTAAATTATCCGTGAAAAAAGAAAATTTGTATCATTCAAGGTATCGAAGAAAAATTACAAAATCTGATTGATCGATCAGCAGCCGACGGACGGAACATAATTTATGCATTTTTCTCGAAAACTAAGGAAGCAATATTGTTGAAATTTTGAAAGAAGATGTAGCTTTTCATCTTTGATTTATCCGCGTAGAGAAACATTTTGCCGCTCCTGTTTTTAAAAAATATCACGTGCACTGGTAAGTATACATCAAATTACCAGGTGACATATTGTGTACTTGATATTTTTTTTAAAACACGATGTAAAGATGTTACACTCTTCTACATCTAGTGAACATTAGGGAACATCTTTAGAATATCTGGGGAAGATTCAGGTAATGAGATAATTAAACGTCAGAGAGCCTGGTCCTCTTTGAACATTTACATCTCATCATCGAACATTGCTAGAGATGACCCTGTATACAGATCAGGCGCGTACCCAGAAATGTGTGTTGGGGGGGGCTTAGCTTTTATCCAGTAAAAGATGTAACAAAAACAGTTATGTTTTTTAACCATGAGAAATCATAAAAAAACAAAAAAGAAAATATTAAAGCATGCAGTTGACTAGTTTTCAGTCACTGAATAAAATTTATTTCTTGTAATATGAATCTTTGAAAACCAGAAAAAAAACAAATATTGAATCATCCAAGGGTTTATTAGTTTTTAGTTATTAAATAAAAGTTCCAAGCACCAGCATTAGCAAATCTGGTCACAACCATTTCTGTATCTATGACTCTCTCGTAATTTAGGTGCATTAGAGCTAATCCGTTCAAGCGGTTTTCTGCCATAGTGGTTCTGAGCCAGTACCTGCGCTCTGCTTCAGCCGTTGTTACGGGAAC
Source organism: Adalia decempunctata (assembly GCA_951802165.1). Lineage (NCBI taxonomy): Eukaryota > Metazoa > Arthropoda > Insecta > Coleoptera > Coccinellidae > Adalia > Adalia decempunctata. The sequence continues at coordinate 19,877,526 of OX637696.1, read as the reverse complement.
ACGGGAAGCACAGTGTGTACCATTTTGGTTGAGACTGCTCTGTATCTCAGCTATTATTGAAGATATAGAGGTATGCGATTTTCGCGAACCTGTATCACTTTTTTGTAAAACTTTCAAAGCCACAAACAGAAATATTCCAACTATTCTTGTTCCTGAAATACAGGGCGAAAACGAAAATGTTCACTTTTGGACATGTAATTATACATATAAGATAGAAAAAAAATTGAAACGGTTTATAAGAGATATTGAGAGCCCTGTTTTTAAGATTAGGCACAAACTTGGTATTTTTTAAATGGAATACTCTGTTTTTTGACGTCAAATATTTGCAATTTTTTTTTTAATACCTTGATGTATCACAATCTTATCTTCAATAAATTATAGCTTAAAAAATCAGAAAAATCCATATTTATATGTTTGCTTTTTAATAATAGGCCATGAATTCTTTCACACCTGCATTCAATTATTACTTTTTCGAAACGCCATGTGATTTAAACCTTTTGATTCAATTATATTTCGAACATCAACTCAAAATATCACTCTTCAACATGAACTTAAAAATGTTGAAATATTGTAAACAGAAATATTTTTTTTTATTTAATTTTTATTTAATTACAAGATTTAAATTAGACAATTTGTTACATAAACCGAAAATAAACATATAAATCTAATGAAGTTGTTCAAACTGTCGTCCATTTCGTCTTATACATAAACCATACAGTTTCAATTTTCAATTCGACATTTAAAATTATTAAGGATTGCCTTTGTGAGTTTCTGAATGCTTCTTTGGTTGGGGCTCGGAGCTCATCCATATTATAACGCCGATATGCTTACATTTTATATTTTTATATAATATTTTTCAAATTTTGAAATTCCATGTTTTCACCGTCAGCCATCATCATTGGGCGCGTTCATCCGACTAAGCAGCTACCGCTGCCGCTCCTTCAAACGTCAAAACCATATGATTTTTTCGATCCGTTGTGTCAAATTAGTTAGTAATTTTGACACAACGAATCGAAAAAATCATATGGTTTTGACGTTTGAAGGAGCGGTAGCGGTAGCTGCTTAGTCGGATGAACGCGCCCAATGATTTGTTTTGACTCTGTTTGTGACTCAGTTTTCTTGAATGCAATAAACAAAACATTATTTTATGCATGTGTGAAAGGATTCATGTCCTAGTATCAAAAACATCAATTTGGATTTTTCTGATTTTTAAAGTTAAAACTTATTGAAGATTGGGTTGCAATACATCAATGTATTCAGAAAAAAAATTTCAAAAATTTGACGTTGAAATATACAGGGTGATCCATTTGGAAAATACCAAGTTTGTGTCCAATCTTAAAAACAGTGCTCTCAATAAAAATGTTAAATACGGCACTGACTTCTATGTAAAAATATCTATTATAAGCAGTACTCATTTTTTTCTATCTCATACAGGGCCTAAGAAATAATTGCATTTCCAAAAGTGAACATTTTCGTTTTCGCCCTGTATTTCAGGAACAAGGAGTAGTTGGAATATTTCTGTTTGTGGCTTTGAAAGTTTTACAAAAATGTGATACAGGGTCGAGATAACCGCATTTCTCAATATTAGCTGAGATACAGTGCAGTCTCAACCAAAATGGGACACAGTGTACCCAAATATTTGAAGCAATATGTACAAATATGGATAGAAATCTTCGCTAGATTTCTCTAGAGCAGATGAAGTTGAAGTAGCCCACTTGTTTTCATCTTTTCAATTCACTGGAAAGAATGAGGCTTTCGCTCGAGGCGAAAGCCTTGGGGGGGGCTAGAGCCCCAATAGCCCCCCCCTGGATACGCGCCTGATACAGATTAGCAAAGAAGATTCTGTCATGTCATTGAATTGTGCAAAGGAACAGATTTGGTGGTCGCTAAGTTCAGATTATTACTTCAAAATATGTTTTTCGATGAAGCTACAGCTTTTCTCCATACCAACGGAGCAAATATGAAGAAATTTGGTATGACTCTTCCCCTTAGGAGCTCAAACTACTACTGTGAAGTGAACTATAAAAATTTCAATCAAACTTTCAAAGTGTGGACTTACAGCTAAAATTTAACAAGAACTTTTTTGAACCTCAATATTTTCGAATTTTAATAACATTCGATGGAATCGTGAAAAATATTAAAAACCATGCCATATATGTATTTTAGTTGATATTCGAACTCATACAGGATTGTCCACCCATGGCAGGTTTTTTCCTTCATTTCAATTAACTCCATGCATTTTTACGAGTACTAGCACTCGGAATAGATCAAGTCCCACTTGAAATTCAGTTCACGCGTCCAGTTCAACCACTTACACGATGTTCTTTTCTATTTCAAGGAGCGACAGCGGTGACAGTGGCGTTCGTGACCCATGGCAGCACGTGAGGGCGCGCCAAACGTGGGCACTCTTCGGCTGTTTCACTCCTCACGATCATCTGCAGGACCTGACCATATCTGGTAAGATCTATTACAAGCCGAGACGACTGTGGTACTCGTGGTACTAATTTATACGCCAGATGGAGGAGGTACGATTGTTACTGAGTATTCGCATGCAACAGTAGCGATGTTTGTCAGATTTGTTGTGTGATAAGTGATTATTTGTTGAAAAGGTGCACTTTTGTGATGGAGAGGGTTGAATCTTAATCTTCATGCGGTCTTAGTTGGATTGGGAATGTATCCAAACTCACGCTGTTTTTCAATTAGTAGTCAAGAATTAACTTCGTAATAGCACGACGCATACAATTCAGCAAAGGGTTGTTGTCCCGTTGATGTTGATTTTGAAAGAAGTACAAAATGCAGTAATGAATGATATAAACGCGAAAGCGTTGAAAAGCACTGTTTGCGGTGTTTATTGAACGTTTCTCTGCTTCCTGCTGGTGTATAACTATGCCTACCCTGAACGAATATTAATGAAAGATGAAATGAAACCAACTCGAAATAACAACTCTATATTTATTGGAAATCGGGTCAGAGAATTGAAGAAAGGTTCTGTCCTGGTCGGGTACTGGCTACAGTTCATCCAAGAATTATTGACATCTCGGGGGGCTTTGGAGAATCGAAATTATGTTGGTAATAGCCAATTCAGTAATATTTTGAGTTACAGAATTTAGGTTGGTGTTGGAAATAATACTGACGTTTTGTTCAGTCATCAATATTCGAACGAATTTTGCAAATGATTGCGCGAATGATAATAGACTGAGGCTCTTGGAGAACGTACAGTTAATAAATGGAAAACCTGCACCATAGTTCTTTAATATATGGCCTACACAGAGCACGTAGAAAAATAAATAAGAGAATATTAGTCAAAATATATGGGATGTTATGATATGGCTGACATAAAGCCATCAATAATGAACATGACGAGTTCTGCTCAAATGAGGATATAATAAGAAGCAGAATAAAAGGAATATTTACATTTTTAATATTACAAATTTTACTCCTTCATTGTTCACAAATATTGAAAATCACAATGTCATGACAAAATTGCTCATATATTAAATAGATCCATAACTTAAGTTTTGTTTCTGTCTTGATATCTATTACATTTTTTCCAATCGATTCACTTTGCAGCAACACGCTTCAAATTATCAACTAGATTTTTCTGGTTTAGCGAATATTCATATTGAACTTTGGAAAGGAACATGACATTTTTCGTTATCGGGCCAGAATTTCCAGGGTGTATGCTCCTATAATTGATCGTTCGAAAATAATATACAGGGTGAGTCTTTGACTTGTACATATATTTCAACTGAAGATTCTCGAGGCCAAAAGAAACTTTTTTTTCATTTTTCATTTTTCCGAATTCGGCTCTGTTAATAAGATATAGCCATTTGAAAAAAAAACATAGGGCTGAATACGTCCCTGAAATGATACTGTGGAATTGATTCAAAGTTCATATTTCTCGAAAGAAATTGAGTTTATACATTTAGGCCCAATTTTGGGAATACTCAAGTAGTCAAGTACTAACCTTATTGGAATAAAAATGTTGCAAACACGATAATTTCAACAAAAACAGTTAGTTTCATCGGATTATATCTGCAACTAAAAAGCCACATTTATTCCACTAAAATAAGTTCCTTCTTCGATTTTTCTGCAGATTAGTTTGTAAACACGAATAACTTGTTCATATTTTCCTCGAAATTCCCAAACAATATCCTGAAGAGAGACTTTTCATTCAGATTTATTATTAAACAACCTAACCTAATCTGATTTGAATCGATTCTGTGAATTTTTGCACAGAAATTTCAAGAAGATGTTGTTAGCTTGCTGATATTTTCATTGAGGTTAAGGATTTTTAGGAAACAGTATAAATCACGATACATTTGTGTACCGTGGTATAAATATCTATGATTTCTGCCGTTTCCATCATAAATCGACTTTGCCGCCAAATTTTACCATGCATGCGTAGAGCGAAAACCAAATTATTGGTTATCTGCAGGCCAACGTTAAACAATAACAAACCAGAGTCTCTGAACAAACCGTAAACATTATATGTTCTGAATAATCTGAATATATTCAGTGACTTATTGTTCTAATGTGATTATTATGTGAAGTGAATTAATATAATTTCAACAGTGTCGAGTTTATAAAATTCCAAGAGGATGTTGTTTAGATAGAAACATCGCCACAGATTATCAGGTATCGTATTATTTTTCATTAATTTCAATTTAATAAATAGTTTGTATCGAGATTCATCATTTATATCCGAATTTTGTATTTCATCGACATTTACAATATGGACAGGTAACTATGAATTTTCAATAGAAACTGTGCGTGTTAAATCCTCCTTGGTGTTCAATTTTATCTCCCACATTTGTGGGATTTTATTATTAAAATATCTCGACAAAGTTGATAAATATTGTGACAACATTGTAAACTCGTTTAAAGACCAGAGAAGGAATAATATTCGATGATATTTAATTCACAGACGCATTCAGATTATTCTTGAAATTAATGATTTTTTCGTCAAATTTCTCCGGGTAAAATTGGAAATAACTCGAAAACGACGCGTTTTATTGAAAAAAATAGGAATACTTTTAGTTTCTTAAAATCCTAAATGATTGATTCTTTCGAAAATATGAACCGTTTATCTTTTTAAAGTGGTTTGATGGTGATTTAGCCTGTAACTTTTATACTAGTAAAGATATTGAATAGGTTTCGAAAGAGGAATATGCACCATGAATAGAGTAAAAACTCAACCAAAATTCAGTTCATTCGAAATAACGGTTCCGAAGATATAAACAGAAAAGTGTTTTTTTTTCATGGATTTTCGACAGCCTGTATCTCCCAAACCAAACCGAATTTTGAAAAATGTTATAGGAAAAAAGTGTCTCGTTTGATGAGAGGAATCTACAGTTAAAATATATGTACAAGTCAAAGACTCACCCTGACATTTTCATGTTCAATGTGCCTTACTTTGAAAAAATACCATTTAATTTTAAGGTAATACATATTTGTTGCTATGATTAAAGCACAGAAGAATTTTGGTGACTTTTTTGTAACTAGAAATAAAGCTGCGACGGAACTTCCAATGCTTGCTTTGATGTCAATAATTCTTGGATGGACTATACCTCCATTCTTAAAAACTGGAGACCACAGAATCGGAGAGAGTGGGTAGACCACTGAAGTGCTGATCTTCTTCGTTATCGTCAAAGGCCATTTTCAGTATCAACTTTGTGATATCAAGTATTAATAAGAATAAAAAATACGAATTCTGAACACTGTAAAAAAAGTCTTATGATGACTCATCGAGATGACGGTGTTGACGGATGAAACAAAGGAATAATTAACTGGTAGCCATATATGTTATTGAAATTTATTTATACTCCTGAGATTCATAATATCTTTGCCCATTTCCATACTTTTTTCGTACCACCAGATTTAGTAGCATGGATTTTAATATCGATGCTACTAGCTACTACATTATTTCCAATCAGATCCTCGATCAGCTGGAAAATTTCCTGATTATCTCGGTACGTTATACGACTCGTGACGTTATTTAAAGTCAATTACAAACCCGGCGTTATTGCAAATAGAAACAATTTCTATAAAGTCGAGTTAGCAGGAAACGGTATACATTACGATGAATGCCTTGCATGGAATATGATTTCTAAGTTGTGTTTAAGCCGTAGGAAACCAGTTATGGTGGCGCGATTTGATTTCAATTTTCCCTCCGGTTGCTTAATGGCTGACATAAATGTTATGGAAAGATGAGCTTTCGTCTTTTATCGAGAGGCTCTGTTGGTTACGATGATGAAACAACTTTGAAATCCTCTTCTGAAAACAGGCACAAGAAATGGCGGATGTGAAATTTATTAACTCGTGGGTCACTTGGGTTTCGAGGGCATCAGGATCGATAAAAAAAATGAAAATAATATATACAGGTTCGCATAGGTATAAGCCGGGCACTCTCAACAAATGTGTAGATATCTGCCTGTGTCGATTGGTTTCCTATAAACTTTGTTTCCGTAAAATAAATAAAATAATATTGGGTAATAGGACTTTTAACAACTTTTATTCCGTCACTATGCCAACGTTTCAAGGAAGATCTCCTCTTTCTCAAGGCTAAAATTAATACAAACAATTAAGAAGAGAGAACTAACAGTCTGTACCATTACCTACCTAGTCAACTAATTAAAAGTTTTTGTCATATAATAAAATCAAATAAGGTAGTACAATAGAAAATTCCAACACACGTAACATCACGCAATTCATTAAATAAGGTTATGTTATGTCATGTCATCAAGACAAACATCATAGAATACAATCAAATAAACAAAAACTGCTAACATACAAAACAGATATAAACATCTTACAACAATTGACTGTATAAAATACTAAGACCCTGCACGTCTTCTCTATGATTGACTGTTTTGTTCTTTTTGATGAAAATCATCTCACTAATATTTCTGGTATATCTATTTTTTTCATCAAAATTGAACTTGTGTCCTGTCAATTGAGCATGAGTAGCTAAAGCTGTTTTATTATTATTAGTTAGGTTGCTACAATCATTTTTATGTTGTCTAATTCTTTCTTTAAGATATTGTTTAGTCTGTCCAACATATGATTTTTCACAACTAGAACAGGGAATCTGGTAAACTAAATTTGATCTCAACAAGCTGGGTGTTTCGTCCTTGAACATCGTGAAAATTTTTTTTCCTCTGTCAATGTTATAATATGCACAAGTACAATTAAAACTCCTAAAAAATCCCGGAACAAACGGGAACTTATAATACCTAAGATTCGTTTCTCTTATAACATTATTATGAACTGAATCATTAATATGACCAACACCATTACACATTCTGTTAACCAAGTACCTGGGGTAGTTATTTTTATAAAGGATTTCTTTAACTTTGTTAAGATTTTGTTCGTGAAACTTTATATTACTCAATTTGGTGGCTCTAAAGATCAAATTTCTAATAACATTCAACTTTTGCTGCAAACTGTGATTACTGAAAAAATTGATACATCTTCCAGGGTTGTAAGGTTTAATGTACCAATCGGAAGTCAGACTTGTATTTTCAAGTATAATAACTGTGTCCAAAAATGGAAGTCGTCCATCAGTTTCAATTTCTAAGGTGAATTTAATTTTGCTATGGAAAGAGTTGAAAACATCCAATGTATGTTGTACTTTATCATTAGGAACTAATATAAGTGTGTCATCCACATAAAATTTGATTAATGGTGTTCTGAAGTCTAATTTGGCTTCAACATAGCTGAACAGCTTGTTTCCTTAGTTTGCCATTAGGCTTTCTAGTAACCATCTCTCTATTCACTTCCATGTTCCATAGTCCTACAGAACGTGCAATAAACTGAAAGGGTGGATACCACTAAAACGAATAGTTATTTATGATATGAGTGTTGAAAGTGACGTTTTATTTTGTGAGTGAAAAAGTTTGTGAAAGGTGCGCATCGAATTGAACAATTTCAGGAACAAAATAAAATCACTTTTAACACAAATACCATACAACGTTTTTTGTACAACTGCCCTATTTTGATAATGAAATGGGCGAATTTGCAATGAAAATTTTTTGACAGTTCCAACAACCAATTAAATTTCCTCATTTGATATCAGATGAACAATTTCACCCAATCATGTCAACATTACATCGATAACAGACCATGGGCTGTTTTCACGTTGCTATGGACACATATTGATTCATTTCGATTTTGAAGTTTCAAATATTTAATATTTCGAAATGTCACGATTTGGTTGCAATACTGACGATAATATTAATGAAATTATAGAATCGAACATACCAAAAAACACCGTTTACAGTAAGAAATTTGTATGGAAAGCATTTATAGACTTTTGCAACGATAGAAAGTATCAATTAGATGGAAATCGGACGGCGGAAGAATTGGCGTTGATTTTAAAGGATTGGGCTGTGAACATGAGGAGAAAAGATGGTAAAGAGTTCAAAGAAAGTACGGTCAAAACCATGTGGAATATAACAAGTAAGCTGTTACAAGAAAAATATTATAAAGAAATGAAAGTTATTATTGACCCATTCAAAAGTGTTGTATTTCAACAAGCGCGAGCTGCCCGTGATTCCATACGACGAAAACTGCAATCAGACCCAAGTAAAAGGAAGCAAAGTTCGGCAGCATTAAGTTCTGTGGAAATAACAAAAATGGTGAATTTATGGAATGAAAATACTCCTAAAGGGCTGCAACGGAAATTCTATCACATAGCCGCGGTAGAATTAGCTTGGCGAGGTGGGGAAGCTGCTGCTTGCTTGACTGAATTTTTTTGTATCGAATCAAACAACGATGGTTCTGTAACCAACCGAGTGGAATATAACCCTGTATTCAGCAAGACTTGCCAGGGTGGTTCAAGAATGTGTACTGGAAGCAAGTTTTTAATAGAAAACGATGACAGCAACGTTTGTCCTGTCCGATTATTCAAAAAATTGATGTCGAAAAGGGGCCCAAATATTAAAACCAACAGATTATTCGTCAGACCAAATCATCAATGGAAATCCGAAAATGATCACTGGTATGATAATATGCCCATTGGAAGAAATACGATTCAAAATTGGACAAGATCGTCTGCCGAAGCGATTGGATTGAATACAAAGGAAAAAAAAATTACTAATCATTCCAATAGATCGACCGCGGTTAGTCGATTGGCCAAAAGTGGTGTACAAGAACAACAGCTTATAAAAATTACGGGTCACAACAATGCCAACTCAATAAAACCCTACTTGAATATTGACGAAGAACATCATAATCAAATTATTAACAGCATGCGTAGTGGAAATACATCTTCATCAGTTATAGAAACTAACACGTCTGGATCTTCATTTAACTATTTCAATTGTTCCTTTGTTAATTGCACCTTTAAATAAATTGTTTTAGCTCTGTATTTTTTCTATAATTAGCAAAAAATTTTCTATCCGAATAACCCTCGGACATTGATAAATGCTCAAAAATTCTATGACAACTTTCTCAAGCTTGTTGCTTGTAGACAACAGACCTCCGCCTACGGCGTCGGTCTGTTTCCAAGCAACAAGCTTTCGAAATCTGTCATAGAATTTTTTCGAACAATTATCAATGTCCTTGGGTTATTACTACTGCCAATAAACTTCAATATGCATTTTAATATTCAAAGAATCAAAAGGTTGTTGTGAATGGCAACGTTGCCAACGTTATGATTACTAACAAATGAGAAAAGACGCTGTCATTTGAATTTCGTTCCTGTCCAATTTTCGTCTTGGGTTTTTAACTGCTTAATATGTTTGTCGAGAGTCCAATTATTAATAAAAGTGACGATTTGCTTGTTACTGTGGATATTGAAGAGTCTGCAAGAAGAGCAAATCTGAAACTCCTATACCTAAAAAATCTGTTCAGCAGTACGATATTGCGTATAACAATTTCCTGGCCTAGGGTAAATTGAAAAATGTAGAAGGGAACTTCAGTGAACCCGTTTTCCTGGCATACTTAGAAGAAAAATCAGAAATGTGGAGTTCATCAACTTTGTGGAGCAGATTTTCAATGATAAAGTCAAGCGCCCTTATTAAAAATGGTGTGGATGTTAGTAAATATTTCAAGGTAATAGCATATTTAAAACGGAAGTGAAGTGAAATTGAAAATTCTCACTCGTGAACAAGTTGAAAAGTTTTTAAATGAGGCACCAGATGAAAAATAATTGATGGTTAAGGTTGCAACTTATTTTCGGATTATTTGGAGATGGCGGCGTGAAGAATTGTGTAATTTATCAGTGGAAGACATCGAAATAACAAATAAATCATTGGTTATACAACTTCCAAACACAAAAACGAAAGTCAGTCGTTCTTTCAGTATTATTGGGAAGTATGTTGACTATTTTCATAAGTTCTTTGCACTGCGTCCCTCTGTCATCGAACATCGTCGTTTTTTCCTGGAATACATATAATAAATGCACTGCCAATCCAGTTGGTATCAATACAGAATACAGTTGGGAAAATTCCATCTATTGTTGTCGAATTCCTCAAACTGCCAGAACCAAAGTAATATACAGGACAGTGTTTTCGAAGATCCTCCGCTTCATTGTTAGCAGAATCAGGAGCAAATATTACGGATATAGAAAAACATATTGGATGGAAGTCTACGACGGTAGCCGAGGGCTATGTTGATAATTCCATTGCATATAGAAATGTCATTGCTGAAAAAATTCTCCCAACCTCAACAGATTTTGGATCATCATCATCCAATATTGTACTTCCGGTTTCTGCAAGTACTGATGGTGCTGAGGATTCTGATAATGTGTTGCGAAGCTCCCTAAGATCACAGGGCATTAATGTTGATTGATTGATTGATTTGCTGACGAACAAGAGACCGGGTTAGCTCTTGACCTCCCTGTGACACTGCGACCAACTTGGGTCTATTGTATCACTCTTTCGTCAGTGGTTCCTGACGAGAATAGGTTTGTGTCCTTTATCAGGTGCAGTAGCCTATTTATGAAGTTTTTCGGATTCACTCCCGTTTCCGGATTGATTTCTCCGAAGATTCTGTGGCGCCTTCTTCCCAGGACTGCATTAATGTTAGTTATTGTTCTAGTTTTACGATTAATATTAATGTTCATAAGTAATGATTGTTAAATATTGATAATAAAAATTTGCAATTGCTGAATTTTTTTCTTCTGATTTCATCATAAGAAAATGGAGTGCTAAAACACTAATGTTAAAAATATTTTTAACATTGTTTGCTGTCATTAAAAGTGTCACTTTTAATGGCAGTTGTACAAAATAGTATATTTCATTACTAGTCCAGAAAGTAAGCTTTCTCCGTGCGCGCGCGAAAAGGTCACTTTCGGTGCCCTGAATCGACATGTTTTGATAGGGTTTTCAGAGCGGTGTAATGAAAAAGATTTTTCCAATAGAAACGACATCCCTTTCCTTTTCAATGTCGTCATTGTCGTCTTCAAAAGAAAGCGACCATCTCATTTTGTCTTCTGATTGCAATAATGAATATTTCTTTGTAATGTCACTGAGTTTACCGTGGCAATAACTCCGCGACCTCCCCTGGTATGTCGCGAATATCACGAGCACGAGAAGTAGCTCACATAATGATCCCATATTGTTCATATCTCGACTGGAACAATGGGTATTGAAAGACACGCTCTCTGTTATGTAACCCAGTTCGAAGAATAACATTATATTTAGAATAAAAAAAAATGAGAAAGCGTTACAATGTAGACCTCTGTTGGTGCAGCGTCAGCTACACACATTTCAGAGAAGATTAAACAGATAGCTTTATTTGAATGAAGCTCAGGATGTTTGCACAGGGGATATCTAGCGGTGACGTGGATTTGGTCGTATATGGCAGATTCTCACGTGATGGGTTTCTGTTTTTTTCCGCCGCGTAATCGGAGAATTTATGGGCACATTAGTGCACTCGTGGTGCAACGGTAGAACTGTCGAGTCAGGGAATATCTTGTGAAACTGGATATCATCGGTCTAATCGAAAAGTCATGTCGTTTATGAAGGTACAAAGGCATATTCTTATGCTGTCTGCCGAGGACTGGAGTGGAACTTGCTGTTTTGGGAAGTCTCATATTCATATCTACTCAGTCTGGAGTCTGGACTTCTTTTGTTCTAACAATTCCTGTTTGAGTTGAAGATTGTTAGAAACTCCATAAGTACTTATACTGGGTGTTTACAGCCATTCAATTTTATAGAGTATCCCAGGTGGCCAAGATTTAGGTCTGTCAAGTTTTTTTTTACCTCAAACTGATGCAGTTTGGCACTCGTGAAATGCCAAATAATTCTCAGAGACCATGCCAATGCTAATTTCTATTTACTCTTTTTTAACTTTGTAAATTGAGTTAGTTCTTTTAACTGAGACGAAGGTTTCGTAGTACTACAACATTTTCATACTGGGGCATTTCAAGTTGTGCTAAAAGATATTCAAGTACTTAATGTCTTCTGTAGGCTAACTTCTTGGGTCTTTTGGAAAGTGTGGAGTTTCATAGTTCCGTCTGTTCGTTCAGAAGTTTTTCTGTCGGGTTATTTGAGTACTTTTATTCTTTTTCCGAATGAACTATCACAAAGTAACGGACTATTCTGTCCATTATTTTTCAGTAAAATTTCAACACTCGGTTCTTGATTTCCGTACAAGAAAACAGCATAACTGAATCTTCCAACCATGTTTATATACGTGGAATATTTCCAGTATTAACAGAGAAAAAAGTTTCGTCAACATTCGCCAGGTCTTTGGAATTATTGAATTCACATAATCGAGACAGAGAGAGAGAGAGATTGTTCTTTAATGACTGAAAACAAACAATGAGCCATTGACCTTCAGCTCTTTCGGTTTGATATTACATTAGGTAGTATTGAAAAAAAAACAGAAATCATTGATATTATTCATAAAACTATGATTTATTTATAAAATTTTCCATAAGCTTCTGTATGGTTGTGGCTTGTGGGAATTTTCTTGTGGTATTTGTATGTGGGTCTTCATGAAAGTGTTCAATTATATCAGGCATTCCATGTAATCTTTTAAAAAATTTGTGGTTCAGTTGCATGAGTCTTGATCCCATTGGTTCAATATTTGTCCTCATGTTGCCAAAAAAAAGAAGTGTCTTCCTTATAAACTTTTTTTAGCCCCTCCCCCTGCTTTGTTGCAGCCCTCCGAAGATGGTGCCAAAAAAACATTTTTCAATTTTTTTTCTTAAAAACCGAATAAATGACATGAATAAAATTAAGCAGAGCGAAGGCACTCGAAAAAATTTTGATGGTGTTCCTCTATAATTGCAAGGGTTAGGAAAAGCCATTTTCAAACAACTTTTTTCTGAATTCGTATTTTACAAAAAAAAATATTTTGGATAGCTTGATATATTCTTAACAAATAGGGTCCATTATAATTTTTGACCTAAAGTTCATGGTTTTTGAGAAGGAAAATAATGTATCAGCATCAGCAAATAACAATAATAATAATAACTACCGCACGGGTGTGGTTCGGTTTCTGCCACGCCTCATGGGGGGTGACGTCCCCACGGCCCGAGTTACCTGGGCCACCAAGGGTAAATGGTGGCAAACCCATGAACGAGAAGTGGAAACCGATATCATGGTAGAAGATCGAGATGCCACTCCACCTGCTGGCTCGACCACCGTGAGGGGAGCTCGCAACGGACGTATCCAGTGGAGCCGCGAAATGAATATTGAAGTAATGCGAGCTTTTCATTACGTGAACAATTGCGAGGACAGACCACTTCCTGGATGAGATACTCCCTCTATACCGAGTTCACCGGGAGGCATCCGGAACTTCAGAAGACGGAAGGGAATCATTCATAGAAGTCTTCAGGGGATCGAGTTATCCCAGAGGATCGCGGGATGTGCACAGGAGGCTGTGGATTTGCAAACCTGTCACATCGTGCGGAAATTTCTGAACTAGTGGGAGGACCTGAAATGTTTTTTCACTGGTTCATAGAAGAATTACCAGCTCGGGCTGAGAACGGGAGACCGATGAAGAATAATAATAATAATAATATTATGATGATTGATGAGGGATTGTCTGAGATTGTCTGATTGAGCATGTGTGTTCTTCTAACTTGGTAAAAAAGTTTTTTGTCGGGACATATAAATGTTGATATTTGAATTATGGCTAGCACCAGATGCGCTTTGGGTGTTTGAGGCAACACTGGAGAAGGTGGTGTTGCGCTTTTGAACGGATGGTATTTGGGGGTTGTTTTTATAAGGACATGGGGGTGTGCAAGATGGGGGAGTGTTTTGGCTAATCAAATTGGAATTTCGAGAGATTACTGTGTACAATGGGCGTTGAATACTTATGATGATTGATGAGGGATTGTCTGATTGAGCATGTGTGTTCTTCTAACTTCGTAAAAAAGTGTTTTGTCGGGGCCTATAGGTTGATATTGGAGTTATGGTTAGATTGATGGATAAATTGAAGAAAAAAAAACAAAAAAAATATCCTCCCCGGCGGGGAATCGAACCACGGTCTCCCGCGTGACAGGCGGGGATACTTACCACTATACTACCGAGGATATGTGTAAATTTATATTTATCTGGTACTCATACTACAGGAATCATGCAAAATCATCAAATCTCAATTTTTCTTTCTGAAAAAAATGTTCACAATCGCTTTTTTTGACGATATTATTCAGAAGCTTTTTTTTACGCAAAATCAAAATAAATAGAACACGTTTCGGTAATATTCTTCATATAATTAGCGTTGAACTGAAATTTCCAAAATAAACAAAAAACAATTATTCCGAGGTCAAAAATGCTCTGAAATTGTCAAAGTAGCAATCAGCTTCTATCAGATTCACCAAATTTTGTCCCTGAATATACATACCAGCTTCATGAGACATTCTATATAGGGTATGTATAGGGTAGGTATATATGAATATGTAGTTGCGAAAAAAATTAGGAGATGATTTCTTGTCTAAAAATATAGTGGGTCTTTCTTATAAACTTCCTTTTTGAGCCCTTCCGCTTTGTTACAGTCCCCTAAACCAGAATACCAACAAGAATACAACTGAGCAGACATTTTATGCGAGAGTGAATGCAGTGAATGCACTCAAAAAAGGTTTTGCTGATGGAGACTTATGATTGCTAGGGGTAGAAAATGCCACCCCCTAAACATTGGTTTACAAGAAACTTTTTTCCATATGGATATTTCAAAATAATAAAACTAATTTTGGATAGCTTGGTCCATTCTCAACAAATGAGGTTTTCTGAAATTTCTTGCTTGAATTCGCGATTTTTGAGAAAAAAAATCATTCATCAACGCCTGAATCGTAGAGGCGATCTTAAATTTATTCATTAGACGTATGTCAAATTGACTTTTTTATTGAGAACTGGTACAAATATGAAATAAATGTAACATAACAAGCAATTTTCAACTTATCACAAATTAAATGTATCATGTTGATTGATTCAGACATTCGATGAATAAATTTAAGGTCGAAAAAAATAATACCAGATAATTCTACGACTCAGGCGTTATTTCTGTTGATAAAATAATTTTTTCTCAAAAACCGTGAGCTCCAGCAAAAAATTACAAGAAACCTTATATGAAAAGAATGGTTTGGGCTATATCCAAAATATTTTTTTTTTGTAAAATATGAATAGGTATGGGATAAAGTTTCTTGCGAAACAAGGTATAGGAATGGCTTATTCTACCCCTTGTAATCATCAATTTTTTCAGTGCCTTCTTGATTCTATGTGTGCTTAATCTCATTCCTGCCAGTTTTTTTATTTCTAAGAAAAAAATTATTTTTCGAGTGCCGTCTCAAGAGAGCATTAACTTTGCAGGGGGCTCATAAAAGAAAATTGTATGTGAAAGATACACCCTGTTTCCCAACAAGGAATCATCCCCCAAGCTTTTTTCTCATACACACCCTGTATAATGGTAAAAATTTCACGATTTGAAATGTTTCAATATTTCAATAGGAAGTTTCACTTCAATCGACTCAATAGTACTATTATGTTTATGTATTTGTTAGTTACTGATGCTATCCTCATGCCACCAATTTTGAGAAGTCATCATGTATAAATACTCGAGTTGATAATTTCAAGGCAACAACTAATTGATTTAATCGATTCGGACTAGTTCTATCAATGAAGTTAGACAACCTAAGTGGTCTGTCATTGTTTGGTACGAAATAAAATGGACAATATCGAAATTGACGAATTTGTCATTTATTTCATTACACATTCCATGACATCTTAGAAATACACTGATACATTATACTCTCTGTATAAAAAGTACCCGGAAAATGTTATTTAAATGAACCGCCAAAAAGGAATCGGTAATTTTTTTTTTCTTAAAGTTGGTAGGACCTTCCTTTATTACCAAGCCAAATTTGAGCGCGATCTGTCAACTAGTGTGTTTACAACAGCTGTCAGTATCAGTCGACCTCAAAAGTGCTCTGCGAATTTTACAATGGAAAAAATAGTTGATCAAAGAGTTTGCCTCAAATTTTGTCTTGCAAACGAATTTTCTTGTGCCGATTCATTGAAAATGTTAAAAAAAGCCTTTGGTGATAATTGTATGTCAAAAACACAAGCATACGATTGGTACAAATCATTCAAAAAAATCCGAAAAAACCACGTCAAAGTCGATCGAAAATTAAAGTTTTGCTCACTGTTTTCTTCGATTATCGTGGTGTTGTGCAGTCAGAATTTCTTCCTGAAGGACAGACAGTGAATAAGGAGTATTACTTGGGTGTATTGAGGCGTTTGCGTGAGAATGTTCGTCGTAAACGGCCAGATTTATGGAAAGACAATTCGTGGATTTTGCATGATGATAACGCGCCGTCGCACCGAGCCATAATTATTAAGGAATACAAGACCAAAAACTCAATAAATACCATCGAACAACCGCCGTATTCACCTGACTTAGCTCCGTGCGACTTTTTTCTATTCCCAAGACTCAAATTGCCCCTACGTGGAACGCGTTTTGAGTCCATTGAAGCCATCAAAACAAATTCGCAACGAGAACTGAAGGCCATACTTTGGCGGCGTATGAGCGGTGCATGGAAAAGTGGGTTCGCCGATATCATAGTTGTATTGTAAGCAATGGGGACTATTTTGAAGGAGACAAAATAAATATTGATGATTAAATTTAAATTTATGTGTTTTTTTTTACAATTCCGGGTACTTTTTATACAGAAGGTATAATCGATACTTCTTAGGAAAATGGTGCTAATCATTTAGTTTTGTATTACTTTCCCTAGATATACTCATCAGGAAGCAAGAATTTTTCTCACCCACATAAGTTAATGAGCAATTCGAAACATTACTTTGAAATTTGCTAACCATATTTAATCATTATTCAAATAACATCTTTCCGCTTAAGTTGAATCATATCGTAATTATCTCTTCAATTCGTCATCGATTATTCTTAAAGAAACTCTGGAAACGAAAATTCAATCCTTCACTTTTTACAATCGATCGTGAAATATCACTCTAAAAGTTCATGGACACAACTATCCATAATCTATTTTAATTATTGTAATAAAACTGATTCCAAATTCAAGATTATTTCAGAAATTAGTTGAGTAGCGTGGAGTCTCATGAGTGTTTTCTATAATTATTCATGTATTGTTGTCTCACAATGATTGAAAGCTGATGATAATAGACCCCTGACCTTCAAGATTCAGACAACTAGCTCTGCGAGACATTTTTCCTTTTGTTAAGGAAGGAAAGTATAACCTTGGAAAACACTGTATATATCTAAGCTCTGGACTATAGACATTTTTGGGTCGTCGTGAAGCACTATGTCGAACAGCATCACATAAATTGGTGAGAAATTTAAGCTGTTGGGACAATTTAGTGATTTGGAGAATAAAACCCGTGCACGTCGATCCAGAATAGCCGAGAATATAGCTAATGTAGCCGAAATTGTTTAAGAAAACCCAGGTTTGTCCATTCCTCGTCGTTCTTTGGAATTAGGCATTCCACAAACGTCATTATTTTGCATAAAGATTTGGGTCTTAAGGCTTATAAAGTTCAGTTAACACAAGAACTCAGAATAGCTTGTGTTTCGAAACTTTTAAGAGGAATTGTCTGTATCGGATTGAAACAAACTCTGAATTTATAACATACTGTTCAATCACGTATTTGCTGGTACTCGAGTTCTGAATATGGAAACTTCACAGAACGATTATTTTCGAATAAAATGGAAGCTCTGTTTTGAACCAAATTCATTCGAAGATAATGTTTTGTCATGTACAAGGTGTTCCTAAATTGGAGAAGTTACAAACGCAAGGGAAAGATAGCTTGCATAATTTTGAGAAGAAAAGGTCTCATAAACATGGGTCCGCAAACGTTTCGTTCTCGAGATACAGGATATACTATACTCTGTTCAAATGTAAGAAGGAGCAATAATAACATGTTTGGCGCAGCGGTAGGAGGGCCTTCGTAAAGGTACTTTCCGTCCAGAGTCGAATCGAGGAGATTTCACACAATCGTTCAGTTTATTTATCCATGTCTCATCCAGCTAATAAATTTTTCTGCCTTGTTCCCTTAATGAGTGGATTTTCTTCAAATAATCTCTTCTCCACAGAATTACTGCATCCCTATCTATCACGACCACGTTTTTTGAACTTGAATTCCATTTTTTTCAATAATTCATAGAACGTTGTTCTTTTGAAATTTGGCAAACTGTCGTCATCATTCACGATTTCTAGTACATAGAAAACGTTGGGATTTCATTCCGGAAAAAAAGCCGTGGACAATTCTTCTGATAAGGTTCATATCGAAATCGTCAACCGAATCGATAATTTTTAACGACTGGGCTCTCCTCTCAGGTGGGGTCAATGTTTTATTCTCTTTATATTCTCTGAGAATTCTGAATACAGCTGAATCACTCACCCCTGAGGATTTTGAAACAATTCCTACCAAGTCTCTTTTCGATAAATCACGATGTTCTTCCAATTCTTTTCGAGAAATGTTCAAAATTATCTCTTTCTCTTCAGCAGAGAAGGCTACCTTTTGGACCTTTTTCGTGGTGGTCCCCACATATCACCCTCAGATGCAGTATCCGTTTCCGAATTCGACATTGTTCTATAAACACTATATACACTTTGTCAAAACATTTTCCAACACAATACACTTTCCACAACAAAATCTATAAACACTTTGAACATCAGCTAGACCTTCATCTAGGTATTTTAACTAGTCTTGTCAATTGAAAACTTCGATATTTATGCAAATAAGATAATAACCCATTAAGGAAAAGGACCAAAATCCGGTGTTTCCCGGAATTATACCTTGTCAGAATCTTGAGCAGCCGACAAAGAGTTTCGTACAAAATAATATAAAATTCTGGACCGAAACTAAATATATTTCGGATATTACAAGTAAATGACCATTATAAATATGAAAGAGATCTTTTACGAGTCTTGTCAATTGAAAACTTCGATATTTATGCAAATCAAGATGGCTTTCACCCATTAGGGAAAAGGAAAGGACCCAAATCTAGTGTTTCCCGGAATCACTTTGTCGGAATCTTGCAAGATTCCGACCCAAATCTCTAAAACTCCGGTGTTTCATGGAATAACCTTGCCGCAATCTCAAGCATCCGAAAAAAAAATTATTCAGTAGATAATAATATAAAAACAAAACAAAATAAAAAAATAGGGTACGTCGGATATAAAATGTTTATGACAGTTGCAAATCATAACAGAAAATTTTGCACTAGAGTTTCTGAGGAAAAAAAGTTCTAATGTGGGAATTGCTGACTCAAATTATTAAATCATTTCTATCCAGTACAATCTACAGTCCGTTCCGAGTACGATCCTGGCAATCACTTAGGGCGTTAAAAGGGAGCGTGGTTATGACCGTTTAACCAATTGGAGCTTTATTGTGCGCAAACCAGACGATTTTGTTTATTTATAAAGCTCCTTCTTATATTTGAACGGACTATAGCTGTAGTAGGGAGTATTTGAACGAAAATTATGAAAACAGGTGGATTAGACAGGGTGGATATCTGTCATGGGCCATGGATCGCCAGATACCGATACTTAAATAGTTCAGATTTCTTTCTTTACTCACTGTTTTTATGACACTTTTGATGAGGATTTCTAGGGCATTGTTCAATTTTTTCTCTTGAAATCGGTAGCAAATACGTGAAACGTGAAAACGAAAACAAGAGAATATAAAGTTTAGTATAACAATTTTTCAAATTAACAGTGGCTCGCAAAAAAAAAGTTCTGGGGGAAAACAGGGGACAGTGTTCCAGAAAAAATATTACCCTGTAGATTTGCAATCCACATGTCATATACTCACATAGTGTGAATAATTATAAAGTGTAATATACTATGTATGTGTCAAATTTCATTACAATATCTTGTAAAGTGCAGATAGTATGAGAAAAAAAGTTGGAAAAAATTCAAACTTCAACACCCTGTATCTCGAAAACGAAACGGTTGGGGGCCATTTTTATATGAGTTTTTTCTTCAAAATAATGCTAGGAATCTCCCCTCTTGCTTTGCACTCCTTAGTCCCTAGGAACCACCTGAATATGTGCTTCAAAAATTCTATTAGCAACCCACGCATATAGTGTCTTTTAACTAAACATATTTTAACTGTAGATTATTGAGGCCAAAAGAAACCTTTTTTTATTTTCCATGTTTTCCGAATTCGGCTCTGCTCAAAAGATATAGCCATTTGAAAAAAAATGCCAAAAACCTCAAAATTCATATTTCAAGATTGAAATTGAGTTGATACATTTAGGGAATACTCAAGTACTAACCTTAATTGAATAAGAATGTAAAAAACACGATATTTCTAAACATATCTTGGCAGGATGAATTAGGACTGAAAAACTGTCCAAATTTTGACGTTTTTCAAAAGAACATAATTGATTTCAAGCGTCGATTTTCAACCAAATGCAGAGTGGACTAAGGGTGGTCTTTCAGCTTTTCATATCAATGAAATGGAGGATCATTTAACTCATCATCTTTCATCCTCCTTCGGATCGAACTATGAAGCATCAATAAAGAGATGTTAGTCAAACACAGAAGGGTTCCTGTAGAGGCTGAAATAGGTAAAAAAGCATGCTCAAGGGAAGTATCAAGTCAAAGTCGATCTCGGGCTGGCAGGTCAACCAAATCGACCAGATTTTGCATCACATCGGGTCATAAACCATTTCGGGTGCCCGGCCCCCCTGTCCCACTTCAAAACTAGTCTCCCAGACTTATCTACGAGAGCGTAAAGGACTTCGTGATTTTAGAAACATCGAACACGTACGTCCTTGCCTACGACTTGGTATAGCGGTGCTCCTTTACGAGCTCGACATCGACAATGGACTAACTTGGAAATTAACGTACCGATTCAGTTGAACAATATTTGTCCACCTAGCTGCTTTGATTTCAGTAGTTGCGAACGCTATTTGAGATAGGGGGACTTTGGCACGTGTCGCGATTGCGAATAGGTGAATTTTCCGGTTGGGTCTCGCGATTTTCGCAAAGTTTTCCCCGGAATTTAATGGTGTAATGTGGCGTGGAGAAGGAAGAAAGTGATGCAGTGAGTTAGGAGTCTTTACGGGATGCTAGATGAGTTAATTTGGTGTTGTTGGATTAGTCAGAATTGTCTGTGAAAAGGAATAGGTAAAAGTCTTATATTCTCCTCGGCATTGGGAAATGCAAAGAAATTCTTGAAATTTCTCATAAAAATCTATACAGAAATTCTCAATAGAAAATTTATCGATAATTTATGGTTGAATTCTCTAAGATGATACAATTGTAGCTTGGATTCATTTTCTTCACGTTATCATGGTAAACATGAGCCCAAGGACCAATGTATATTTACTGAGCTTCTAAAACATATGTCCATTCTGAAGTTTCACTTGCCACTTTCGAATATAAATAGTAGACTGAAATTTAAAATACACAATTTTTTTTCTTAGCCAAAAATGAAGGCTAGTAATATCCAAGAGTGCAAAATCTTGTGTCCCTTATAATTGAAATGGACGAAAATAAAAGGAATTATAAATATATATTCCTCGGCTATTGAAATAGCAAACACCAGCATGATATTTGAAATGGTTTCAACACCTATAATGATTAATGATGAAAAGAGAAATGATATCAAATTTCGAGGTTGAAAAAATCTGATATTTACGTTTCATTATCATTCACAAATTTCGCAAATGGGCCTTCGAATATATATTGATTGCGAGTTAAAAATAAAGAATTTATGAATCGACATAATATCGGTGATAATCATTCAATTCATTTTAAATACAGGGTGCGTCAGCAAGGCGTACGGCTAAAATAGCAGCTAAACTGTATCGTGTGGAAAAAAAAACTTATATTTTTCTCTTTCATGAAATTTGTTTTTCAAATGTCTACATTTTTTGCACAATATGTCCCATATTTAAACCGCTCTTTTTGGGGGTATTTCACATTCTATAAAAAACGATTACTTTTCAATAAATGTAGACATTTGAAAAACAAATTTCATGAAACAGAAAAATACAGGATTTTAGTTATCGCATATTTAATTGGAGTAAATTGGTAAATTTATATTAGACACTTTGTATGAAAATAGTATATAACATTACTAGCAAGGTGAGAGGGTTTTTACTGGCTAATGGAGGATATAACTGACGAGCCGCAGGCGAGTCAGTTACCTCCTTGAGCCAGTAAAACCCGTTACTTTGCGTGTATTGTTTTATATTTTATTTGTTTCTCATTTGTAAAAAGGTTAGATATATTCCAAAAAAATCTCAATAATTTGTCGCAAATGTCGTAAGCTATGGAAGCGTTGCCATGAACATGTCTGTTTATTTTTCTTCACATTTGTTTTGGCGAAAGCGAAAATGAATGTACCAAAAGAAATTATTGAGGCAGCCAGCAGTGTAGCTTCAAGTTTATTACCTGCAAAATAAGCTTCAAGGTACGAGCGAGAATACGACGACTTCAAAAAGTGGCAAAACAAAAATACTGTGATTGGGGTAACTGAAGATGTTTTATTGGTCTACTTGAATCAACTATCAGCTAGATTCAGCCCTAATACTTTATGGACGAAATGGTCTATGCTGAAAAGCTGCTTGGAAATGAAAGAAAATGCCCCTGTTCGCAGGTTTGTTTTACTTAAAAAATTTATTGAAAAATATGACGTTTAGTTGTCATTTGCAGATTTCAAAAGGTAATAGCGTTTCTGAAACGAAAAAATGAGCGTTATACGCCAAAAAAGGCCAAGGCATTAATTAAGTAAAGAAGAGGCTGAACTATTTCTTTTACATGCTCCTGATGACCAGTGGTTGCTGGCGAAAATTGTAACAATATTTGGGATTTTTGGATGTTGTCGATGTAACGAAATTCTCTCCTTAAACATGAATGATGTAGAAGATATGGGAAAATACGTTATTGTGACATCGCGGCAAACAAAAAATTTTACAACAAGAAGATTCACCATAACCGATGATGGCTGCAGCTTCAAGCCCTGCATGTTACAGAAAATATGTAAATCTTTGGCCTCCTGGAACAGAAAGCCTAAGATTTTTTTTGACATACCGACATGGAAAGTGCATTTCCCTTAATGCTGGCCAGCACACTATTGGTGGTGTCCCAAAGCAAATAGCGAAATATTTAGGTTTAAAAGACCCAGAGTTATACACCGGCCACTCTTTTCGCAGAACTGGAGCCACTATGGTTGCGGATTCGGGTGGAGATATTTTAGCACTAAAGCGTGCAGGAGGGTGGAAGAGCACCGAAATTGCGATGAGTTATGTCGATGATTCGGTCAAAAAAAAATTGAAATGCCTAGCAAATTATTTGGTAGTAAGGAGAGTACAAATGTTCTGCAGTCCTCGAGTTCAGCAGTTTCTGAGTCAACAGATGGTTCATCATCATCAGTATCAACTCTCTCATCATCAAAAATCTGTGTTACTGGAAATAACAGTTGTACCATGATTTTCAACATATATGACGATAAAACAAAATTTTCTGATGTAAATAATACTACTAACTTGTAAAAATTTTGCAAGTTAACTGTTTTACAAGTTAGTTACTTGATAAAATAAACTTTCTTGATTAATATTGTGTTTTTGGAAAGTGACGTTTACAAATGAGAAACAAATAAAAACTTTATATGTTCACCGAATGATGAAGCTAATACCTTGAGCTAACTACTGTAAAAATCTCATTTATCTAGATTGAACACACCTGTTGTCATAAAAATTTTGATGAACCCCTTAAAACACTAAAAATATCCTGAAAATACGAATTATGAGGCAACGCCGTGATTAAATTTGAAAAATGAGGTATAAGTGTAAACATAATTAAACATAAACTACATATTTTTCCGTAACTTTTTTTTGACGTATCCTGTATATGTAAAATTATTTTGAGTCTGTAGATTTTTGTCAACCTTTCAACCACGATTTTCCAAAACTTTGATTTTCCTACAAAAAAGACCTCAGTTTCAATTTCAATGGGACACCCTAGAAAGGAAACAGGATATTCAGAGATATAGTAATTACTGCTTAAATTACTCATACATAGATATGTCAAATATATTTGTCACACATTGAAACAGAACTCAATTAGTTTATTTCTTTAATAAGTCCTAGGTTACGATTGAATCCTTGAGTCATTTGGTAAATATCCTTGAGATAAAGCTGACTGCATGTATTTGTTCAAAGATTTTCAATCGGTAGCTCATATGTCCATGTTGAAGTCACATAATTTCTATGCATTTCCCAATATCAACCAACAACTGCGACGAAGAAAGTTACTCTTGGCTTGAACCGATCGGAAATTTTTTCGGTTGAAAGACCTTAGTAAGAAAGTAATTTTCTTTCTGATATAACTTTTTAATTGCCAATCAACATCCACTTGCGCTACGTCCGATAGAAGCGATCGTCAAAGGAACAGGAGGAAATTCAATTATTATAACTCCACCTGGAGTTATCGATCTTTTTTTAGAGGAGATAACCATGATTGAATTTTTTGTTCGACCGATACACAAAAAAACAGTAATTCGGAGGTAAGAACACTTCATTTCACGGGTATCCTTTGAGGTCAAATACGAATATGACTTCATGTTTTTTTGTTATGGCCTAACATTTCGTGTTGGACAAGGTTATACATTCTTCTTGAGCGATAAAATTACTGTATTATTATGGGACTTGAATAGAATAGGTACATGATATTTCGAGCATATGATCGCATCGTATTGAATAACATCAATTGACGCAAAATATTGATACTTGGTTTTAAATTATTCCTCCGAGGAAACTGAGTGACCCCCAGAGACGTTCAGAGAACAATTCCTTGGCGAAAGTCGTGTTGTTGATCTGACGTCAGCATTTTATTAAGAATTGAGCAGGTCATTTTCTTGTTGTTCTATAGTTGCGATTTGTTATTGCATATCCGTCCACTCCATTCTTTCCACTGGTTCTGTGTGTGTTCGATAATTCGATCTTTCCTCTCCGTCTTCTCTGGTCCGTGTTCGTTGTTGCAACCAACGAAGTGAACGGATAAACTCAAGAAATCGGTCGATATTTTGGGAATAGAATATCCTAGATTGACTCTTCATCAAATAACTTTGAGTTAAAATTTAATTCGATAGAAATGATACTGTGATTTGGAAATTTACTGAAATGAGTCATGAGTCTTCAGCCTTAAAAATAGGAAACGTATACCGCCAAATGGCGGTGCAGTGCATTAATTTTTATTTATTGGATTATTCAGCTTAATAGAACAAATGTTGGGGCGCAGGGAATATTAAAAAGAAATGCTACCCTGAACTAGATCTCACACTGACTGTATAATACACTAATTTCCTTCGCCAGTCATCTGTCATCTGGGAGTAGATACCTGCGGGGCGCGTCATTTAGAAGAAATTCAATTCCATGTACGAATCCACAATTGTAAGAAACAATTAATTTTCACTAATCGACGGCTAATAAAATCCTTAATAAAATGTCTTTGGTAAAAATGGATATTTATCATTTCGAATAGAAAAATTCAAGGAAATAAATTTCTCGAAAACAACACATTGTTTTAATATTACTCACAAAAAAACGTTAAATTTTGAAAGCAAAAGGAGATAGACATTTGATTAACTAAATGATAGACTTCAAAACTGAAATGAAAAAACACAAAAATATTTGTTCGTTTTGATGGTGGAAATGTTGAAAAATTACCAAAAATGATGGGGAATATCCTTTTCATTCATTTAATACTTATGAATTTTTTTTTTATTATTTTTATCTTTATACACTCATACATCCCTTTATCAATCAGGAAAAAATAAATCGTTTCTGACTCCCTTTTTTTCAGGGACGTAGACCCTTAAGGTGTTTGTTTCGTATACACGTTCTCGTCATTTTTGATGAGATGTTGAAGTCACTTGTAATAACTGCTAATCAGATATTTTTTAGTCTGCATTGTCTGTAGTAGTTTATTTATTATTTGAAAGATTATATTTTTCATAAGTAATGGGCTAATTTGAGCTTTCAAATAAAAAAAAAGTGTTTCACTAAATAATATGTACTTGTAAGTCGTTTTTAATTTATAAATTGTTTTCCTGTTACTTCAGGGTTAGGTTAGTACTGGATCAAAATTTCAGAGAAACAAACTTTTGAAAAAATTTTTATAAAATAATAATGATTCATGGATCTCAACTTTTTCTTGTCGCAGGCAGAAGAGTATTGATCCTTGCGATGGAGAATATTTCGAAAAACAATGAAGCAATTTCCGATTATTAATATTTGTGGGTGTTTCAATAAGAGGGCACGATTTCAATTTCAATAAAACATGGTTTTTTGGAGCAAGGTATTGAAATAGGTATTGATTGTATGAAGAAAATATTTTATAAATGGCCGCTTTGCGGACATATGCGTATCTTTTTGACGGAATTTTCAGTAACTTTATTGAATACATGTTAGGTGGTATTCCACCAGAGACAAACTTGCGCAAGATCGTCAATATTTCACGGGCGGTATGACACGTGGCACCATCCTGCTGGAACCACATGTCGTCAAGATCAATAGCTTCCAAATGAGACACAAGAAACTGTGTGATCATAGTACGATAACGTCTGCCATTCACTGTTAGGTACTGCATTTTTATAAGCTTTTATTTAGTTTCACCTGTCCGGTGTCTGTCTGTCTGTCTGTGTGTCTGTCTGTAATCAAATCTTGCATGTTGAATATGACACACTTCAAATCGTCCGATTGATTTGAAATTCTGTAGGTGTACCTAATTCTGGTGACAATGCATCATGAAATATTTTTTATAGAAAAAAACAAAATGGCGGCTCCAAAATGGCGGATGAGTTTTGTAATTATGATCCGATTCCATTCAAAATTAGGATCTGGGGGTATTTGGGTTCGAAAATGATGATACTTTTGTTAAAATTGGGAAATTCAAGATGGCGGCCACAATATGGCGGACGAGTTTTGTAATTATGATCCTATTCTATTCAAAATTGATATATGGGGGTTTTCTGGGTCGGAAATTAGGATTCTCCGAAATTGAGAAATTCAAGATGGCGGCTTCAAAATGGCGGATGAGTGTTGTTATAAAAGCTTGTCTTCAAAAATGTTTTTTGAGAATTAAGCTTGTTTTATAATCAGGACGCGTTGTTCTACCGTGTAATGCTCCTTGTTTACTTACTCCCATCTGTCAACTTTCGTTCTGTCACGTCATAATAATGTAACATTATGAATGTCAAACAAGGCGATCAATTCAAATCTTTCTCTCCAGTTGAAACACCCTTTATTAATCTATATCAAATCGTCAAAAAAATTGTTTCCCTTGCTCACTTTCAGGCAACATGTTCGCAACCGGTTATACAAACTGTCTGAACGAAAAAGATCTTGGTCTATTCACAGTCAAACAGGTATTAATAGCATCAAAATACAGGGTGTTTTCACTTCCATTTTGTCCTCCGTGTCTTCATTTCCAAGATACAGGATGTAACAAAAGTACTCCTGGTTCATTACCCTAAAGTGAATAGTTTTTGAGGAAACTGTCATTTTATGATCAAAAATAATTTGCTAACGTATTTAAAATTTCTTGTAGTTGGAAAAATGAGTAGTGATAATCAATAAGTTTATTAATTTAACAAAAAAAATTCACAACCTAATTTAAACTTGAAAATCTAGTTGTTAAAGTTTGTTGAAATTAATTATCACTACTAATTTTAAGTTAGGACATTGTTTTTGATCATAAAATGCCAGTTTTCTCGAAAACGGTTCTTTTTAGAGTAATGAACCAAGAATACCTTTTTTTATGTAAAACACATTGGCGCATCCGAATTTGCTGTGCAAATAAAATTTGTTCGGTTGTGCGGAAGTTGGGGGGTAAAACTTTGTGCGAATTCAGTACCACCACTGGCACCTCTAATAAACCTGAGTTAAGTACCAGAAGGTAGCTATTATTATTAACAATGTGTGTACAAACACTCAATTCTATAATTCAAACGGTTCCTGAGATATCAGAAAAAAACTGAGAAAAAAATATATAAATTTTTGACACCCTGTGCCTCTAAAACGAAGACCAGGTGGAAAAATTTTTATTTTTTTATGAGAAATCTGCAATTGACTGTTGATACACTCATTTAGCAACACCTTGTATATTTACGTGTTTTGCGAGTTCTTAAAAAGTCATTCCTGTCGACTGTATTTTGACGTACATCCTCTTCGTTGAGACACTGTGTATATCCAGCGGCCAACATGTGGCGTACAAGTGAAGATGTCATCCAAAACATAAATACATTTCTCCCAGAAGTTATCCCAATAAAAATGCAATTGATTGAAAAAGATTTATCTAATTAAATTCAATACTGAAAATATAGATTCTAGTAACTTATAGGTATCCTAGTTATTCTAAAATCTTTATTTACAATCCATTTCGAGGTCATGACCTCATCGAACATTCTTCCTTATCGATTGGACATTAAAATCTATTATATTCATTGGAACTCCTCGTATACCAAAGACTCAAGCCAGTCGAGCCTTATAGAAATCCTCGTTTCTTGCGAATACCTCCACAATGAGAAATACCTATAAATAAGAAGAAAAGTCAGCCGGATCTATGAATAAATCATGAATATCGGAATCGACGTAACCGTTGGATAGGACAGCTCGTTCCAGAGGACCGACAGTAAATCAAGGCGTTCAATTTCACGGCTAGCCTCATCATGCCCATCACGTTCTGCAAATGGTGTAAGTCGTGGATGTATGGGAAAACGGCTACCGTTAGCTAATTTACCTTCGTTCGAGGATTTACCCCCTACATCCGTCATAATATCCGATTGAATTGTGCACATAGGCGTTTTTGCGATTCTCCAACACCTGGGCCGAGTGCGTTTTTGATGTACCCAGCCTATGCACGATTGCTGTTTGCCAGATGGTATAAATCGGTTTTGATTTCGCTGTCACGAGTTTTTATACTAGTGCTCATCGAGGACCTTCTCAATTTTCAGCTTTCATTATTCATTCGAATGCACAATGTTTTCGATGAGCTATTGCCGCTATTGGCATAAACTGAATATACAATCTACTCCCCTCAGAAACAACATTGGATCTTAACCCTCTTCCATTGCAATCATCACCAGAAGGAATCTTGAGCACAGAGAAGTTTAGTTACAAGATATTTCCTCTTAATATCTGTGTGTGCCAGTAGCAAAGCCTCCCAGCAGATGAGGTCCAAATTGGACAAATGTATTGCACCATGTATTGAACGAATTAATAAAAAATAAAATGATACTTAGCACTAAATAATCTGTGGCGATGTTTCTATCTAAACAATATCCTCTTGGAATTTTATGAAATCGACTCTTCAAGGTTATTATTACATTAATTCACTGAAGGTCTTCACATAATCATCACGAGATCGAAGAAAAGGACCTGAAATAATCACTTTTTCCTTCTTTAAAAACATAGGTCTAGCCACTTCGAGGACGGAGAATAAATAAATAATAGTATGTATATTGTTCAATGAGCGGTAATGTATGTCATAACACACGCAGATGAATTTATAATATAATGAATTTATATAAAGGCCTCTTGCAACGACAGAGAATTCTCGCGAGAATTTTCTGTCAAATTCACTGACCGAGAATTCTCTGCCGATGCATACGATGGAACAATGGAATTCCACAGAGAATTCTACCGAAAGTAGTATGCAACGGCAGAGAATTTTCGGTCAGTGAATTTGACAGAAAATTCTCGCGAGAATTCTCTGTCGTTGCAAGAGGCCTTAATTCATCAAGTGTGTTATGACCATTACCTCGAATTGAACACTATACTTTATCTTCGACTTCTTCAGTTAAATTCGAATTAATCTGCATTTTCAAAATTGACAACAGTTGTCAAAAGCGATCTCTGTGGTCGAAAATCGAATCGATATCGAATACCGTAGAAAACGTCAAAAATCCACTTTTTCCAGAGGCAATTTATGGATCTTCTGACCCAAGAAAATGTTGAAATGGATGGCGAGAACGTTACCTTGAAGTCTGGAATTGAGTTCCCTAACGATTCGACTTTCCTATTAATTTCGTGAGTGATTTAATTTATTTTTCGACATTGAGCCAATTACATCACGCCGGTTATCGCTATACGCATGCGTCGTTCATGGGACTGAACAGGTTTGAGATGGGTTGATTCATAGATCTTTCGGTTTGTCTTGCGTGCAACACAGGTAGCCGGCGCAGCGCACCGTTATACCATAGAGAAAATCGAAAATCTGGCATCGTCTTCTCAAAATCTCTGTGAAATATCATAGAAGATGGGTAAGGTTAGGTCATTGACCTTGAATCCTAGGCCCTCCAGGTTAATGGAGTTTGGTAAGGTTAGTGCAAAAACCATTCTCTATGAGATATTTTTGGGATATCGAGGAAAATATGAACAAGTTATTAGTGTTTACGAACTAATCTTCTGAATCTTCAGGATAATTGAAGAAGGAACTTATTTTGGTTGGAGAAATGTGGCTTTGTAATTGCAGATATAATCGGACAAAACTAAGTGTTTTCCTTAAGAAATATCGTGTTTGTAACATTCTTGTTCGAATAAGTTTAGTACTTGAGTATTTCCTGAATGTATCAATTCAATTTCAAACAAGAATAGGTATCAAGTCCAGAGAATCGTATCAGGCACGTATTCGGCCCAATTTTTTTCTCAAATGGCTATATCTTTCAAACAGAGCCGAATTCGGAGAAATGGAAAATAAAAAAAGGTTTCATTTGGTGTCAAGAAGTTGAAGTGTATGTACAAATCAAAGTCTCACCCTGTATATTATTGTTCAGTTAGGACTGCCACGCCATAGCAAGCCTGCGCAATTAAGGAATGTCTTGAACAATAGAATTATAGGAGTAACGAGTATTTAATCTCCCTGAAGCCTCTAGATGATGGGGAGCAAATATGTAGATCTGCAGGTCGCTGTGGAATGAAACCCAAAACTACAAACTTAGTGAAAAGTTGTTTGGATATCCAAATAACACAAATTCCAGGGATCAAAATTCAAAAAAGTAACAAAAATTATACATTTGTTTATTTATTGTGATACAATAAACGTAACATTAATAAACGTTTCAGAAACAACAAAACTATCAATTCAAATTGAATGAAGAGGGCCAGATCGATTTCTCGTATCTTCCTGTATATTCGGCGTCGAAGTTCCTCTTCATTTTGGGCTTCCCATCCTCCATCGTAAACTTTTCGCAATAAGAGAGCCAAAAAACCTCCTATTATGAGTCGGGCCTGTGGAAGGTAAGGGAGATTGCCGTTTTGCGGAACAAATGGTACGTTTGGTCGGCTAGCCAATCTTGAGCTTCTCTTGCATAGTGCCCGGAAGCAAGGACTGGCCGGAACATAATATCTTCTCCACCTTGTTCTGTTTCAGTAAAATTATCTTGCTAAATAGTTAGATGTCCTATATTGACGTGCTAGTTCTTCTAGTTCTTCCACATTTTGCAAGGTTCATACAAGGAATACCTTGCTCACATTCAGCGATTGTCCGATAAATAGTTCTACAGGATATATTCTAATTTTCAAAACTGCGTATCATCTCGGCTTTGTCGACTCGTCGACTAAATTATAAATTCTTTTCCGAATTTTTTTTTTGTAAGCCATATCGACTAAACCACTTCAACAACTGAAGTGTTAAAATAAAGTCAAGGTAACAAACAAACTTTTATTTAATAGCAACCTGTTGTCTTCTTCTTATTCTGTATTTATACTACATATACTAAACTGGTCATCACTATATTGGTCTACAGCCCGCTCCACACTCATGGCAAGAACCTCGGCCAATACCGCGAACGTGAGTGTAGATGACTTTCTTGTGTCACGTTCGCGCTTCGCGGCCTTCCCCGTGAGTTTGCGGTCTCCTGTCCCGCGACAAAGGCTTCGCGCCTAAGCACAAATGTTCCATCCACACTCACAGGTCTTCGCGGTTCCTGCGGCGGTAATCATTTAATTCACTGACTTTATTCGCTTTTGAAATGAATAGTTCATGTAGCAATGAAGTGAATTAGAAAAGATTCAGATTCAGATAAGTGGAATGAGAATTTCTTGATTATTATCAGAATAAACCCTCTTTATAGCTGGATCTACAGGCGAAAAGTCTTCGTAGGCAGCGAGGATGCCGCGAACCAAAGTGCGAATATTTGTGTGAGTGTGGATGACTTTCTTGGCCGCGAATTCTTGCCCAAGTTCACGGCAAGAATCCTTGGCGCGATTCGCGCCGTGAGTGTGGAGCGGGCTTACAAGAAGGCTGTCCCAGCTTCGCCTGGGCCCTTATTCTCGACGAGTGATATTTCGGTGCGTATACGTTCTCTGTGTTATTTTATATGGCAAACGTATACGCACCGAAAGATCACTCGTCGAGAATAAGGGCCCAGGGTAGATATTTGTTTCACGCGGCGGTTTCATCTTCAACCTGCCATATCTTTTGATGTACTCGTTGTAATTGTATGATGTGAAGGCAATTTCGTTCCAAATTAAATACTGGGGATAAATAACGTATTAGGTTGGATGAGGATTAATACCCAATTCATAAAAACACACTCCCAAATAGTGCATAATTTTGAAAAACATCTGATTACCATAAACAGGTAATGGCAAGTCAATCTTGAGAGATAGATATATGCTATCGCGGACTTTTTGTAGAACTATTTAAGAGGTACATTTCCGTCATACATTGTATCCACGTAAGTCTCACGGTTTTTGCAGCGCACGTGAAAATAGCTGATTATGGCTGATTTTTTTGTAATGATTGAAGTTATAGTAGGTATCCTTAATTTTTTCGGTTAAAAGTATAGCCTGTGTCACTCAGAGATAATGTAGCTTTCTAAGGGTGAAAGGATTTCTTAAATCGGTCCAGTAGTTTTTGAGCCTATTCGTATCAAACAAACAAAAATACAAATCTTTCCTCTTTATAATATTAGTATAGATTAGTATAGATGAAATTTGTGCCAAAACTTATGGGACATACTTTATGACCACCATGTTGATTTTGAAGGTGTTTTAACGGTTGGATATGCCTTCTTAAATCCCTATAGATGCCGTCATCTCGATTGTTATTCGAATATAAAAAAAAAAAAGGTTCGGTACATTCGACTGGCATCCCACCAAAAAATTTCCATAACCATCACGCCATATAAGTCCCATTAGCGATGGACGCATTCGAAAACAATAAAATTCGACTTTCGATCCTCAATTAAAATAACGTTTACGTCACTCCTCGTTTGAATTATTCAAATCCGTGACATAACATGAGATCCAGGTGCTGGTACAGAAGGACGTGCATAATTCGACATCGCATACTTGTTTGCTTTGTCTGCCCCAAATATAAACATAAATTTCGTCGAAATGTAATCTATGTGCGCACTCATGTTTGACTAAGCGAGCTGGATATTGGAGATAGTGACCCTCAATTAGAAATGCAGATCAAGTCTGTAGATTGTTGCGCGAAATGAAATGATATCGAAAAGATTTGTATTTCTTCGTATTTCATCGTGTTGACAATACTTATCGTCTTCATATACAGGCTGATCAACCATTAAAGAGAGAAACTAACTGAATGCTAAGCAGAAGAGAGGAATAGAAATAGGAATACACCCACTACAATCTTAAAGAAAATTCCTTAAAATGGTAATAGATATGGTTCTACGAGGATATATTGAAAAGTTCTTAGCCCACTATAGAACCAAACAAAATTTCAATGTCAAAATATTTTATTACTCAACATATTCTTCTCTTGATTGAAAACATTCATTACAGCGAACCTGCAACGTCTCTATAGACCTTTCAAAAAGAATGTTTCTTCTTGCTCTGCAAACCAGTCCTCCACAGCTTTTATTACCTCCTCGTTGGAAGAAAATTCACGACGTTTTAAAATTTTTTCAGTTGAGGAAAGAGATGATAGTCGGACGGAGCCAAATCTGGTGAATAAGGGGGGTGTTCTAGTAATTCTAACCCGAAATCACGAATTTTTTGCATGGCAACATGATATTTGTGTACCCGGGCGTTGTCTATACTATCTATACTTCTATACTAATATTATAAAGGGGAAAGATTTGTATTTTTGTTTGTTTGATACGAATAGGCTCAAAAACTACTGGACCGATTTCAGAAATTCTTTCTCCCTCAGAAAGCTACATTATCCCTGAGTGACATAGGCTATACTTTTTACCCGAAAAAAATGAGGATACCTACTATAACTTCAATAATTACAAAAAAAACAGCTATAGGTAATCAGCTATTTTCACGAGCGCTGCAAAAACCGTAATGCCGGCCACTCACGAGGCTACAGAGACGGGCGTTTTATGATGGTTTCTAAGGCCACGTGCGAAAAGGGTCTCCGTGATTGGTCAAGGGCTCTTAAAGTGTCATAAAAGGCCATAAAACGCCCGTCTCTGTAGCCTCGTGAGTGGCCGGCATAAGACTTACGTGGATACAATGTATGACGGAAAAGTACCTATTAAATATTTCTACAAAAAAGTCCGCGATAGCATATATCTATCTCTCAAGATTGACTTGCTATTACCTGTTTATGGTAATCAGATGTTTTCCAAAATTATGCACTATTTGGGACTGAGTTTTTATGAATTGGGTATTGATCCTCATCCAACCTAAGACGTTATTTATCCCCAGTATTTAATTTAGAACGAAATTGCCCGTCACATCATACAATTACAACAAGTACATCAAAAGATATGGCAGATTGAAGTGTTGAAGATGAAACCGCCGCGTGAAACAAATTTCTACACGGGCGAAGCTGGGACGGCTTGTCCTGTATAAACATAATACCTTTGGATAGCTTTCCGCGTCTTTTCTCTTTATTTTTTTCCCGTAGAGTGGTCAGTTATGTCGAATAGTAATCTCCAGTTATTGTTCTACCCTTATCCAAAAAATCAATCATGATTACTCCAAAAAACTGAAGCAAGAACTTTTGCTGCAGATAGGACACGAAACTTCTTAGGTCTTGTAGAACCAGAGTGTCGCTATTCCATCGATTGTTGCTTTGTTTCTGGATCGTAGAAATGTACCCAAGTCTAAACCATAGTAACAATTCTGTTTAAGAAGTCTACATCGTTTTCAAATCGAGCACAGATCGAACGCGATGCTTCTACCCTTGCACTCTTTTGGTCAACATTCAAACATTTGGGGATCCATTTTGCAGAAATTTTTCTCATGTCCAAATTGACGTGAACTATATTATGATGAACGCGTTCGTATGAAATCTTCAATGCTTCAAATATCCGTTTTAGCCCAATTCGATGGTCTGATAAAATCATGTCATGAACTAAATCGATATTTTGGGGACTGACAGAAACTGGCCTTCCCGATCGGTCATCATCTTCAATGGAAAATTTACATCTTTTGAATCTTGCAGACCAATTTTTCACGGTCGCATACGAAGGACATTGATCACCAAGGATATTAAGCATATCTTCGTAAATCTGCGCACCTCTTAACCCTTTTAAATACAGGTACTTGATGACGGCTCGATACTCTAATTTTTCTATTTTACAATTTCGGTGGACATCTTTTTTTTATTATTTATTGCGTAACTCTGGTTTACTTTTTTGAAGTAGAACTCTACACTGACACTTCTAATAAGTTATTGTTAGTTGATATGGTATCGCAATATTTTGTTTATGCATGGAACTGGTCTAAGCTAACTAGATATCAATACATCCTCGTATATTCTGATATTCAAAAAATCCGTATTATATCGGCTTTATCAACTCGTTCAACCAAACCCCTTTTCTAACTATAAACTATATAGGTTAAGGACTAGTTATTTGTGAGTTTTAAAACGAAGAAGTTGACCAATCACAAAGCCTAATCTAAATTCGAATAGTTCGAAGAATGAGCGTACTTGATCAACATAAAAATCTAATCACTTCGCCAGCTTGAAAGTTGTATGCATATAACCGTCACAATGTTAGTTATGAATTCTCCTTACTCTTTTACTCCTTTATCTTCCCTAACAGGAAGAGACTCTTCGTCATCTACCAATTATCACTTATATCGCCTTGCTCTGGTGCTACATATCTCGAATGGAATTCACATCAGTCGACAAAAAGCCTGTGGTTCGAATTCCTCAATTGCACCATACAATTTCCCAGAACCATTATTTACCGATGCTAACAGAGTGTTTGTGTACTTTGAATCGGGCTACGACCACGTATTTCTTTGACTGGCCTCCTATGCTAGCTTTGAAAGAAATGTAGCTCACGGTATCACTTCAGACACTTTGTTTCTGTGTGAGCTTCACGCATAATTTATGTGCCATTTTCCCACGGTCTGGAAATTGGTCGGTGATGTTTCTCAGCTTTTCCTGACTCAGGATGTATTGATATCTAGTTAGCCTAGACCAGTTTCATGCATAAACAAAATATTGCGATATCATATCAACGAACAATAACTTATTAAATTTTAAAATAAAGATGTCTACCAAAATTTTAAAAATCGAAAAATTGGAGTATCGAGCCATTATCAATTATGTACCTTTATTTAAAAGGGTTAAGAGGTAAGCAGATTTACGAAGATATGCTCAATACCCTTGGTGATTAATGTCCTTCGTATGCGACCGTGAAAAATTGGACTGCAAGCTTCAACAGAGGTAAATTTTCCATTGAAGATGATGACCGATCAGGAATGCCAGTTTCCGTGTCAGTCTCCGAAAATATCGATGCAGTTCATGACATGATTTTATCAGACCGTCGAATTGGGCTAAAACGAATATCTGAAGCACTGAAGATTTCATACGAACGCATTCATCATATAGTTCACATCAATTTGGACATGATAAAAATTTCTGCAAAATGGATCCCCAAATGTTTGAATGTTGACCAAAAGCGTGCCAGGGTAGAAGCATCGCCTTCGATCTGTGCTCGATTTGAAAACGATTTAGACTTCTTAAACCGAATTGTTACCGAGGGGTAAACCGGTTGGCAATATGGTGTACAACATTGGGCATTGCCAATGGCATTGGTTGGCATTGGTAGGCATTGGTTGGCATTGGCATTGCTGGAATTTGCAGGAATTGTTTGGCATTTGCATGCATTGTTTGGCATTTGCAGGCATTGTTCGGCATTTGCAGGCATTGTTCGGCATTTGCAGGCATTGTTTGGCATTTGCAGGCATTGGTTGGCATTTGCTGGCATTTTTTGGCATTTGTTGGCATTGTTTGGCATTCGCCTACATTGTATGAGGTTATGTTTCGAATTTACAACCTCAAATATTTCGTTCAATTGTCTTTGAATAAACATGGCGTCTCTTTGTAGAATACCGCTTCGATTTCAATGAATGTTTGGTGTTATTCGAGGTGTTATTTCATTATTGAAGTGGTATTTTCACTCGTGTTTCATTGATGTAACGACCAGAGTCGTTTCACATGGGACTGATGATCAGTCCTGATGATCGTTCTAACTGATCATCAGTCGGCTGTATTTGTTTTCACATGGATGCGTATCGTCAGTCGCCGCTATCAAAGACTCTATGCCGCTATATAGATTTGAAGAGGAAGGAGCGTGATATTGTGGTCGTCCAATTCCCGATGAAGCGAAAACTTTTTCCGTATTTCAAAATTATTATATTGGCACTCGTATTGGCATTATTATTTGGTGAACTC
This sequence comes from Adalia decempunctata, assembly GCA_951802165.1. Taxonomy (NCBI): domain Eukaryota; kingdom Metazoa; phylum Arthropoda; class Insecta; order Coleoptera; family Coccinellidae; genus Adalia; species Adalia decempunctata. The sequence continues at coordinate 19,839,467 of OX637696.1, read as the reverse complement.
TTTGTTTGAAAAGTTATATTGAAAATCTGCTCGCTAATTGGTTTCAGTTTGATGGCACTTTTAAATTTCACTCAATCATCCTGTTTATCAAAACCCAAGGACCTCAGACGAAAAGTTGAGTGGGGAAAATATTATTGACGTTGAATCTATTGATGAATATGCGAACTTACTTGCTTCTGGCTGTTACATTGAAAAAGATTCTTGAAATCTTCCTGCAATAAACAGATCTGAGTCACCTCCTTCCAATATTCAATTTTCAAATTTTATTTTCAAAATTTTCTGAGGGTGTATCCCAGATTTCCGCTTTTCTTCCAATGACACTAATCATTATTTCTGTTTCAAAATTAAATTTTTCCTTCCTATCGATTATTATCCACTATTGATATTGTTTATATTGATTACTCCTAGGTCTCCCGAGGAGACCCCTCTGAAACTACAGGCTTCGAAGCTTTCAACTTATTATTGGTAAACAAATAATCCTTTCGTGAATACGTAAAAAAAACCTCCGAATATACAACAACATGCGCAACACCGCAATCGAAATGTGAAAACCTTCTTTGTCTCTTTAGCCCCGATATGTGCCGACAAAACGCATACGCAGCGGGTCGAACCAACGGTCGTGCTTGTTTCATCGGTCGACTGATGAAACCCATGCATGCAAGTGAAGGGCGAGGCGAAGGGTGAAAGGATTGCAAAATCCACTTCAAACGCCGGCCCCGACTGACCATCAGAACTGATCATCAGTCGCATGTGAAACGGCTCTTAATGTTTCCCGTTTATTGTTTTGTTCTGCTCGCACACGTATGATAAAACTGAAATCTGCGTTTTTCCAAGCTTCTGGACTTGAATGAACAAATGTAAAAAGCATCGGAAAACGCAACCTTTGCCGACATTTTTTTCTGGGAGCAGAAAACAAGCTTTTAGTCCCCACTGAAATAAAATATTTCTCAGAATTCAAAATTTATTTCCAATATTTCGGGAGGGGACCTAGAGAATTTATAAACTTTTGCACTACTACTGTAAAAAAACGGCTGATTAAGGATTTCTTTTGAATGAATGTGAAAAAAAAGAAGGAATGATTCAGAAGGCCCTTCGAATGAAAAGAGCTTCAACATGAAATATTCGTGAGTTACTGTGATTGCACTATTTTCGATCTCAATGCATATATAACATGTTTGTATTAGCTTTACTTATCTTCTTAGTCCTACTTTTTCCTTATAGTCCAATTTAGTATTGATTAACAGGATTTGGGATTAAACTGCCAATCAGACAATGTTTAATGTAGGCGGAAGACGCTTGTCTTTGGATGGCATTGGCTGGCATTTGCTGGCATTGGTAGGCATTTGCTGGCATTGGTAGGTAATTGCTGGCATTAGCAGGCATTTGCTGGCATTAGCAGGCATTTACTGGCATTGCCGGCATTGTTTGCATTGTCTGCCATAAGCTCAATGTAAATGTGGCATTGTTTGGCATTGTGGTGTACAAAATATTGCAACCGGTTTACCCCTCGATTGTTACTATGCATGAGACTTGGGCACATTTCTACGATTCAGAATCAAAGCAACAACCGATGGAATAGCGATACTCTGGTTCTCCAAGACCTAAGAAGTTTCTTGTCCAAAGATCTGCTGGAAAAGTTCTTGCTTCAGTTTTTTGGGATGGAGTAATCATGATTGATTTTTTGGATAAGGGTAGAACAATAACTGAAGATTACTATTCGACATTACTGACCACTCTACGGGAAAACATTGAAGAGAAAAGACGCGGAAAGCTATCCAAAGGTATTTTATTTTTACAGGACAACGCCCCAGTACACAAATCTCATGTTGTTATGCACAAAATTCGTGATATATGATTAGAATTACTAGAACACCCCCCTCATTCACCATATTTGGCTCCGTCCGACTGTCATCTCTTTCCTCAACTGAAAAAAGTTTAAAAGATTGTAAATTTTCTTCCAACGAGGAGGTAATAACAGCTATGAAGGACTGGTTTGCAGAGCAAGAAGAAACATTTTTTTTGAAAGTCTAGGGACGTTGCAGGTTCGCTGTAATGAATGTATTCAATTAAGAGGAGAATATGTTGAGTAAGAAAATATTTTGACATTGAAATTTTGTTTGGATCTATAGTAGGCTAAAAATTTTTCATTATATCCTCGTAACTCTCAGTATTTTTTTCTGATGAGAATCCATAGGGCATAGGTGTGATTATTAACTGTGTGGAATATTTCATGCGATCCAAAGTTTTTAGTCTAATTGAAATTTATTCCCAACATTTCACATGCTTTTGAGGTTTATAGAATTCTTCGAAAATAATGGAACAAAATGATTTGCAAGCGTTGTTCGTTTTTAAAACGATTCATTGTTAAATTATAGACCAAACTGAAGATGTTTGACAGTGACACAAAACAAGAAACGTACGTGAGTTGTCGAAATCAGTGTTGTCAAAAAGAAAATCTTTAAAAACTGAGCTCATTTTAATTTAGTCAAACTCCACTTAGTCATCGGCTTCGTAACCGTTCGGCAACAACCTTGCTATCCTCTCGCTCCGCTCCGGATAGAAAATGTGCAGTTTTATTTGTCCAATATCTCCATTCCTTTTTTTGCTCATCCCACATTCATATCGCAAATAAATAACACTTGACATCACAATGTACCTTACTGATCATCCCAAAAGCAAGCTCCGGGCATCGTCCAAGCCGTTAAATGCCTTCACCACGACAAATCCCTTTTCATCCCCTGAATGAAATATTAGATAATAACCAGACGTGCTTACAATGAATGCACCCACCCAACCTGTGGACCCAGGTAAAAAAAATTATGGGCCCCACCTCATCTCGCGCGTAAACGCAGTTACCGACCTTCTTAACAATGACGTTAGTCGAATATTTCCCAGGAATCGTGCTGGCCGAGGGTTCCGGCCCATTTCAATATCCATATCGTCTCCTAGAAGTCACTTGTGTAAACAGTCAGATGCACCGACCGATGACGTTGGTCCCCGGTTCAGACAAGTCTTTGAGTCGCCCTGTATACCTCAGACCGCGCGATAGTGCTCTAGGAGGAAGCCAGCAACGGAAAACTGGGATAAACGGGATTTCGAGCGTGATTTACTGGGGTTTTGTGATCGGTGTGAGTAATAGTGGATGTCGTCCTGTTGAAGGGTTGTTTATGAACAGGATTAAAGTGCCGGGAGTGTACAGATCCCTGGATGCGGGGGCGTGAATTGTGGATTTCTGGGGAGTCCCACAGGATGACTTCCATCGACCGTTTTGGTCGGGATGAATCGGAAACATTTTGGATGTAGTTTTTAGAGAAATTTGAGGTATAGATATATTCTTCTAGAAAATATTCTGTTGAAAAAACTCATAATGGCGCCTTTCTGGTTTACCAACTAATTTAGTAGATTTGAAAAAATATACACTGCAGATTGTAAAACTATAAAGTCTACCATGCGTTCACCAACCCCTATTTTCTTCGAAATATCGGGTGTTTTTTTTAGAGTGATAAAACTTCAAAATGAAATAAAACACATTCAAAATAAGATTGAAGCCAAATTTTTTATCAATGTTATGACATTTATGTTATAGTATATAGCATTACTAGCAAGGTAAGAGGGTTTTTACTGGCGAATGGAGGATATAACTGTCGAGCCGCAGGCGAGTCAGTTACCTCCTTGAGCCAGTAAAACCCGTTACCTTGCGTGTATTGTTTTATATTTTATTTGTTTCTCATTTGTAAAAAGGTAAGATAAATTCCAAAAAAATCTCAATAATTTGTCGCAAATGTCGTAAGCTATGGAAGCGTTGCCATGAACATGTCTGTTTATTTTTCTTTACATTTGTTTTGGCGAAAGCGAAAATGAATGTACCAAAATAAATTATTGAGGCAGCCAGCAGTGTAGCTTCAAGTTTATTACCTGCAAAATCAGCTTCAAGGTACGAGCGAGAATACGACGACTTCAAAAAGTGGCAAAACAAAAATATTGTGATTGGGGTAGCTGAAGATGTTTTGTTGGTCTACTTGAATCAACTATCAGCGAGATTCAGCCCTAATACTTTATGGGCAAAATGGTCTATGCTGAAAAGCTGCTTGGAAATGAAAGAAAATGCCCCTGTTCGCAGGTTTGTTTTCCTTAAAAAAAATATTGAAAAATATGACGTTTAGTTGTCATTTGCAGATTTCAAAAGGTAATAGCGTTTCTGAAACGAAAAAATGAGCGTTATACGCCAAAAAAGGGCAAGGTATTGAGTAAAGAAGAGGCTGAACAATTTCTTTTACATGCTCCTGATGGCCAGTGGTTGCTGGCGAAAATTGTAACAATATTTGGGATTTTTGGATGTTGTCGATGTGACGAAATTCTCTCCTTAAACATGAATGATGTAGAAGATATGGGAAAATACGTTATTGTGACATTGCGGCAAACAAAAAATGTTACAACAAGAAGATTCACCCAAAGAATATCTTTGGATTCACCATAACCGATGATGGCTGCAGCTTCAAGCCCTGCAAGTTATACAGAAAATATGTAAATCTTCGGCCTCCTGGAACAGAAAGCCTAAGATTTTTTTTGACATACCGACATGGAATGTGCATTTCCCTTAATGCTGGCCAGCACACTATTTATTGGTGGTGTCCCAAAGCAAATAGCGAAATATTTAGGTTTAAAAGACCCAGAGTTATACACCGGCCACTCTTTTCGCAGAACTGGAGCCACTATGGTTGCGGATTCGGGTGGAGATATTTTAGCACTAAAGCGTGCAGGAGGGTGGAAGAGCACCGAAATTGCGATGAGTTATGTCGATGATTCGGTCAACAAAAAAATCGAAATGTCTAACAAATTATTTGGTAGTAAGGAGAGTACAAATGTTCTGCAGTCCTCGAGTTCAGCAGTTTCTGAGTCAACAGATGGTTCATCATCATCAGTATCAACTCTTTCATCATCAAAAATCTGTGTTACTGGAAATAACAATTGTACCATGATTTTCAACATATATGACGATAAAACAAAATTTTCTAATGTAAATAATACTACAAACTTGTAACAATTTTGCAAGTTAACTGTCAGTTTTACAAGTTAGTGACTTGATAAAATAAACTTTCTTGATTAATATTGTGTTTTTGGAAACTGACGTTTACAAATGAGAAACAAATGAAATAATTTTCGGCATATATCCACCATGAATAGCTCTGAGGAACCGCATTCGACAAGACCAATTTTGGACCACTTTTTCAAGTAATTCACGAGGTAATTCAGGCCTTATTTCAGCAATAACACGAGTTATGTTGGCTTCCAAAGCGTCTATTGTTTCTGGTTTGTCAGAATAAACCAATGACCTGACTTAATCCCGAAGTAAATATTCAATTGGAGTTATGTCGCATGATCTTGGAGGCAAATTAATTGGACCATTTTTCGAAATAATGTTATCGCCAAATCTTTCTTTCAATAAATCAATTGTAACGGTAGCAGCATGAGTTGTATCACCTTCTTCTTGAAACCAAAACACTTCTGGGTCGATACCATTCAAATTTTGAAACAAATAATCATTGATCATCGATCTGTAACGAGCACCATAAAAAATTTGGCTTCCATCTTAATTTAATTGTGTTTAATTTCAATTTAAAGTTCTATCACTCATAAAAAAAACACCCGAAAGATTCAACTTATGAATCATAACAGTGAGTTGTATACTTTCGATGAAAACAATACATCCTTTTAAAAATCGAAATATTGGTACCTAAGTGGAAACAAATGGCAACAAGGAACAGATCATGTGATAAAATAAAAAAATCAAAAAGCACTGTCTATGGGTCAGCAGCTTTTGAGGGCTCGTTCATAAATTGGAGATACAAACGAAAAGTAGATATTCCTTGTATGATTTTAAGAACAAGAGATTTACGTAAAGTTAGCGAATCAAACTCGGAATAGCTCAAAATTTTGCCGTTATTTATCCGTAATTTATACGTGAAAAAATGAATTTTGCCGCTCTTATATTTTAAAAGATATGAGATGTGTCGCTAAGTTGATATCAACTTAGCGAAACAACTCGCGAAACAACTATCCGAAAAATTCTTTCAGCCGAAATCAAACTAGCTCATTTCTTTCAATGATTTATCCGTAAATTATCCGTGAAGAAAATAACGTCGCCATTCTTGTATTTTAAAAAATATTGGATGTTTCGCTAACTTGATATCAAATTGGCGAAACAACTATTCGAAAACTGGTTTCAGCACAAAACAAAATAGCTCATCTTTTTAAGTGATTTATCCGTAAATTTTCCGTGAAAAACGAAAATTTCTATCATTCAATGTTTCGAAGAAAAATGACAAAATCTGATTGATCGATCAGCAGCTGACGGAACATAATTTATGCATTTTTCTCGAAAACTACGAAGGCCATATTGTTTAAATTTGTGAAGAAGATGTAGCTTTTCATCTTTGATTTATCCGTGAAGAAAAAAATTTTGCCGCTCCTGTTTTCACAAAAATATCACGTGGTAAGTGTACATCAAATTACCAGTGGACGAGATATTTTTTCAAAAACGGGAGCAGCAAAATTTTTCTCTTCACGGATTAATCAAAGATGAAAAGTCACAGCTTCTTTTTAAATTTCATTGATATTTCCTTCTCAGTTTTCGAGAAAAATGCATAAATTCTGTTCCGCGATCAATAAGATTATGTCTTTTTTCTTCGAAACCTCGAATGATACAAATTTTTTTTTCATGGATAATTTACGGATAAATCACTTAAGAAGATGAGTTATTTGGTTTTGTGCTGAAACCATTTTTCCATAGTTGTTCCGCCAACTTGATATCAAGTTAGCGAAACATCCAGTATTTTTTAAAATACAAGAGTGGCGATGTTTTTTTCTTCACGGATAATTTACGGATGAATCATTGAAAAAAATTAATTTATCTGTTGATTGCTGAAATAATTTTTTCAATATGTCATCTGGTAATTTGATGTACACTTACCAGTGCACGTGATATTTTGTTAAAAACGGGAGCGGCAAATTTTTTTTTTATCACGAATAAATCAAAGATGAAAAGTCACATCTTCCTTTCAAATTTCATCGATATTGCCTTCTCAGTTTTCGAGAAAAATGCATAAATTATGTTCCATCGGCTGCTGATCGATCAATCAGATTTTGTCATTTTTCTTCGAAACCTTGAATGATACAAATTTTCTTTTTTTACGGATAATTTACGGATAAATCACTTAAAAAGATGAGCTATTTTGTTTCATGCTGAAACCATTTTTCGAATGTTTGTTTCGCCAACTTGATATCAAGTTAGCGAAACATCCAATATTTTTCAAAATACAAGAGTGGCGACGATTTTTTCTTCACGGATAATTTACGGATAAATCATTGAAAAAGATGAGCTAGTTTGATTTCGGCTGAAAGAATTTTTCGGATAGTTGTTTCGCTAAGTTTATATCTCGGTTTATATCAACTTAGCGATAAATAACGGATAAATAACGGCGAAATTTTGAGCCATTCTGAGTTTGATTCGCCAAAGTTGTTTCGCTAACTTTATGTACATGAAAAAGAGTCCCACAAACATTCGATTCGTTTTCGAGATACAGGGTAGGTATTGAAGTTTGAATTTTTTAAATATTTTTTTCTCATACTGTCTGTGCTTCGCAAGATATTGAACTGAAATTTGGCATAGATATTACAATATAGAGTTTACATCATGTGACATGCCAATTTCGATTGTAAATCTACAGGGTGATATTTTTTCTGGAACACTATCCCCTGTTTTTCTCTAGAACTTTTTTTTAGTGAGCTCTGTTGGTTTGAGAAATGTTAAAAAGAAGCTTTGTTGTTATACTGAACTTTATGGCCTTCTGTAGTTCTATCGTATCTGCTACCGATTGCGAGAAAAAAATTGTTTTAACGATTCTGTCGGAATATTGAGAAAAATAAAAATGGTCACAAAAATCCAGTTAGGATAAGTTGAACGAATTACATATTTCGGAAAATTGAATACAACAAATTGATAAATGACACTCATCTCCTAGTTGAAATTTCTATCAGTTTTATCTTTCTGCAAATAAATATTCACATTTAACTTATTATCTGGAACTAATTACTGTGTACACAACAGTAACATTAAATCGGGTATCATCTCAAGAGAAATCGAAAAAAGATCTACAAGGAATTTCTACTAACAATATTATAATTAGGCTTGCATCCTATACCGATATACCGGGTGTCCCAGAAGTAGAAAATATTGAATTATATGGAAATTTATTTTATTCGAGAAAATGCACAGCCAATGATGATTTCTGAACTCCTGTTGCTACAAACCTGTACTTTTTCCAATATTATTTCTCATACGATATCTTGAAAAATGAACAAATTCAATTGCTTCCGTAATTCTCTCCCGAAGCTCAGCTACATCTTCAATTGTTCGTTGTTAAATTCAATTCGGTCCGTCCAACTTTAAACACGATAACTCTCGAATGGATTATGGATGAACCTTGAGATTTTAAATTTTCAGAGTAGGTTCAGATCTTGAATCGTGTCATGAAATTATTTAACGGGAGAAATTTGACTGGGGGTTCCGTGAATATGGCCGTTCAAAGTTTGGATTTCCTTATAACTTCAAAACTACCAATCGGATCTTATGAAATTTTGGACTTTGATAAAGAATGACGTATACAAGCACCGTATTGACAAAAATAATTGTCAGATTTTTTTTGTTGGCTACTTAAATGCGGATGTACCTGTAAGATGAATCAACTTAAGAGATAGATCTTTTTCAATATGAATGAACGAACGCTCAAAAGTTGCTGACTTCATTTATCAATATCTGAAAATTAGGCACATCAAAAATAAGCTTTCAACTCGTTTATACCTTTTTAATAATCGTTTAAGTTGATAATGTCCAATTTTAGTAAGTTGGTTATCTTATACCTTCAATGGTATCAACTGTGTCGGTATCCATATTTCATTTAAATATTTGGTATTGAGTCACAACAGGTCAATAGCAGTGGTAGGGTATTTCATAATAACCAATCAAGTTTTGGAAATGTTATCTTTTGGAGAAGTGAAATTAATTAAAATATTCTAATTAGTTTAATTTTTGGCAGGCGAATTCCACAAAATATAATTTTTTTCAAGAAAATAGGGTTTGGTGAATATCTTGATTTCTTCAAGTTGTGAAAGATAGTTCCCCAAAAAAGTTCTCGGAAGTATCATCTGAAATGTTTGTTTATGTAATTTATTTAATGAAGCTCTTCTTTGCATTCAAAACAAATTAGTAACAATTCAAGTCCAATGTCTTATCAAACATCTTTATGGTTACTTTCTTTCACTCTCAAGATCTTTCTGCTGCACTGATATTGACCAATCTATGTATTCTACATATTTAACCTCGTTTTGCAACAGTCGTAAGATTTCCTCTAAAAAATTTCATTTCAACATTGACCGTTTAGACACGTTTTCATTCTTTATGGATGCACCCTGTAAATCCTCCAGTCTCCCATAATATGAGGCCATTACAAAGGTCGTAAGTGGATGTTGAGTATGGCAGAAATAACACAGGAGCTATAAAAGTTACTTGTGAAGATCCTGTGTATCAAGGGATCTTTTGTGAGAAATTTCATTTTTACATTTCAGGGTTTATTTTGTGTGCCAGTGACAAGTGAGCTGAAAGATTGTGATGTGTTGAACTCATTCAGCATGTAGTGCTCTCGATGCCTGAGGAAACATGGGAAAGTCCAATAGTAAACTGAAGAAAACGAAATATTACAATAGTGAGTACCTATGTTATTTTTCATTCAAAGGGGAAAAACATGATTTAGTGAGGATGCCAGCAGCAAAATCTTACGAAGTCTAGACTCCAGATGTTTTAAGAATGCAGACAATCCTAGTCCATTATTTGAAAACTTTAGCTTCGTTCTGAAACAATATACAGAGTCTAACAGCCAAATGGAATAAATTCGATAACGAATAAATGGTGTTGGAAAAAACGTTCGGACACGTCGATTTGTAATTTTAAATGCGCATATTTTTCAAGAAAATAATATTATATAGGGTGTTCCATGTGACCGTGGCCAATACCAACTTTCTTATTTCAAATGCAACCCCCTGTATATTATTTATTTTTTGGATTCTTCAGAGAATTCTAGACACAATTCATGCACAATGTCCTATACCTATCTTTAACTATTTCGGAAGTATTAAGTGTTTTCAGATTTATTGCAAAAATCAACATCTATATAGACATAATCCTGATAGGATTTTTTGCTTTACAAACTAGTAAATAACGGTAAAACATAAGCTATTCTGATTATTGCCAAAGTTAGATACGGTGTATCATTTGGTCATGTATTGATATCAATTTGGTAAACGCTAAAAATTGATCTATTTATTCCGAAACCAATTTTAGCTTTTTTATGCTGATGATGTTCAAGAGTCCCTCGACAGAATTGGCACCAATTATTATATGTTTATTAGGAAATAGGAATCCCTTCCGAAGGATTGTTATGGAAACTCATAACAAGCCTCTTTTCTCGCAACCCCCTGAAGATAACGGTGAACCCAATTTTTGTAGCATCTGTCTTCAACAATTGCTTAGTTCTGAATTGGTACCTATCATGTTGCACATGAGCATCATCATTTCAATCCTATTCATTTCGGATGGTGTCCTGATGTGCATCCTATTGAGATAAACCATTACTATACTATTAACCGAGATCCCAGTCATGAGAATAGAGTTGTTGACGACCCTGTGATCGAAATTATATCATTATGACATCGTCAGTAGGTGTATGTTCTGACATTTAACACCTCTTCAGTTGCCGGTTTGTCTCGTGACAGAAAGCACATTGAAGTTGGATTCTATTTCGATGATATCGAAAGGAGAATTAAATATGGAAGTTTTTTATATTTCGTAGGTGTTTTTCGACGATTGTTTATCTGGAAAGCGATCATTTAGTGTTGAAGGTCATGGGCAAGGCCCAAAGTAAGCTTAGAAGGTCGAAGTTATATAAGAGTAAGTCGTAAATTTTGTGTATTATTTTATTTAATCAGGATAATGGATTGGAAATGTAGAATGTCAATGAAGAAAATCAGATACTGCAACATGCATTTTTAGAATTTAACCTGAAATACTTGGAAAGATGAAAGTAATGTACTGAAATATAGGGTAATTTTCAAGGGCTTCAGGAAAGTAAAAAAAAACACATAAAATTCAGGAAAATGCATGAAATCTTTATTTGAATCGATAGTACGGTCCATATAATTTAATGTTTCAAGATTATTTCATGCAATTAATGTTGACAATCTGGGAGAAATGAGAAAACATGATTGTCCGACAAAAATTACACATGAACATGACTGAAAATCGCATTTTTTTAAATTATTAATTCCCTCCTGATTCTTTCAGAATCGGTTGATATGACCATATGGAACAGGAAAATGCAATTGTCCGTCAAAAAAAATGTGGCGATTTTCTTGTCCGACGAATCAAAATCGACGATTTTTTGAGTTTTTAGATTCATTAATATTTGTCGGACAAGAATGAATTTAAATTTTAGAGAGATTCGTTTCATAGAAAAAACAACTGTCTACCATTTAAAATGCGGCAAATCCTCAGTCGGCCAAAAAAAATATGATTTCGTTTCAGAATCTTTTTTCGATCATTATTGAAATGAAACTATTGATTTTAATTGAAAGTCTATAATTCGAATTATTTACTGACATTTTTATTCAAATCTAATAAGAAAAATCAATGGAAATACTTCTTCCTCATATTGAATTATTTGTAACAAGACGAATGGATTCCAGTAAAGGTATCACACCGACCGTCAGGTAGAATGAGATCTTTATATTTGTGATTATGATGTGTTCTTGATACCAAGAATATTTTACACGGTCTAAGGATGTCAGCTGTGAATTTTTTCACTTCTTCCCTTCGCGTTTTGTAGACAGGGTTATTTTTTTTAATATTTAAACAAAAAACACTCCATCAATACTGAGAATATTATATCGGCAACAACTGAAAAACTGTCAAATAGAATAGAACAAGAATTATCTCAAGAAGAGAAAATTCGGCAACACACTAAAATTCGTCTACACATCAGAGGACTGCTGTGCAAAACCGAAACAGCACTCATATTTATAGGGAAAATTACCTACTACTTTTACAACCCTTGGTATTCCTCAAACGTAATTCCATGAAACTACCATATTCTTTTCGAAAAATTCGCGACTTCGACCTGGAGTGCAGATTCCATATTCAACTATGGCAGAAAAAAATCAGTTTGTGCATTTTTATGTCGAAAGTCCATTTTCTCATACTTATTATTAAATCTTCAGCCTTCAAAGTAAATAACTACAAGTACTTATAAACAATTGAAAACAGTATTTTCATAAGAGCATAGGTGTTACAGAAAAGCTGTCCCAGGTACCTTCTACCACTTCGTGCAACATTTTACTTCTAGAGTAGAATTTCCGTATCCAACCAAAAGTATGAAAAAAGGCAACTTTCATCGAAATTTCAATGTCAAATTTAATGATTGAAAATGTTTGTTATGACAACGAAGTGTCACGAGAACAATAGCTTTCATTCGGTGGACTGAGAAATTGCCGAATTTTTTTCCTCGGATAGTTGAATGATAGTATTCAGCAGATCCTTCTTAAATGATCCTCAGAAAATCAAATGTTTATTTATAACATAAGCAAAGTTATATCCGATAAATGCTTATAGTTTATTCAAATAACAGCATTAAATACTTCAATTTTTGAATGAACGCCACATTTTTTTGTCGGACAACTGGTGCACTACATTGTATTGTCAAGGTGAAGGGAGAATAAGAAAAAAATAGAACATCATTCATAATTTTTTTAGTTGGTTGTATCAATCGATTCTGAAAAAATCAGGAGGGTATTAATAAAAATAATAATAATAACTTTATTCAACTGAATATACAGTAACGTCAACATTTCGAGAAGATCTGAAAAACATTAAAAGAGAGTAAAAAACTAATGCACAGTATAGTCAGAACAAAAACCCAGAAGTATAATTAATAATTTAAAAAATGCGATTTTCAGTCATGTTCATGTTGGTAGAGACGCTCAAAGCCACATTATTTTTGTCGGACAATCATTTTTTCTCATTTCTCCCAGTTTTTTTTTATGATGCATTGTACAAAAAAAGAGTATGTATGATCCAAAACAATTGAAAATTTGGTCGATTTAAGAGAGATTTGCTGAAAAAAAGCCGCGAATACCGAGGCGACTACCAAAATTTCCACATATGAAAGATGTGGTAGACTCCGCCTAATAAAGCTTTACAGAAAGTAAGAAAACTTTATTAATAACAAGAAGGCCGTCCCAGCTTCGCCCGGATAGATATTTGTTTCATGCGGCGGTTTCATGGTTTCATCTTCAACACTTCAACCTGCCATATCTTTTAATGTACTCGTTGTAATTGTATGATGTATGAATTTCGTTCTAAATTAAATACTGGGGATAAATAACGTATAAGGTTGGACTAGGATCAATTCCCAATTCATAAAAACACACTCCCAAATAGTGCATAATTCTGGTAAACATCTGATTACCATAAACAGGTAATAGCAAGTCAATCTTGAGAGATAGATATATGCTATCGCGGACTTTTTTGTAGAACTATTTAAGAGGTACATTTCCGTCATACATTGTATCCACGTAAGTCTTACGGTTTTTGCAGCGGACGTGAATATAGCTGATTATGGCTGATTTTTTTGTAATTATTGAAGTTATAGTAGGTATCCTCAATTTTTTCTTGTGAAGAGTTTAACCTATGTCACTCAGGGATAATGAAGCTTTCTAAGGGTGAAAGAATTTATTAAATCGGTCCAGTAGTTTTTGAGCCTATTCGTATCAAACAAACAAAAATACAAATATTTCCTCTTTATTATCTATATATATATATATATATATATAAAAGAAAGATGTTGGTTACACCATTTATAACACGAGATCGGATGGACTGTTTGTTATGAAACTTCATATATGGATTCGTCTACGGTCTGGTTATTATAAAATACAATAAAACTTTGAAAAAATCGATGAAAATTTTACTTATACAGGAAATGCTTTTCCTCCTTTTGAGTAAGGCCACGAGATGTCGCTACAGTTACAGTTACGCTACCGCTTATTCGTTTGTACTTCATTTGATATTCTCCGCGTTAGATGGCGATATAAACAAATAGTGTGTACAGTGATCATATTCCCTCTATAGTCACTGTAATAGTGTGTAATTTGAGTTGCCTACAACTCTGCGCTGTTGGGCAAAACCAACATGTCTTAGCGTAGGAGTACAACAGATGTCTAAAATGATTAGATTTCGTTGAGATATGAGAAAAGTTTCGTTCTTACCACTTCAGATGGCGCTATTCACACATTATGACTGATGATTATTAGTTATTTTTATAGTTTTATTTATTCCGAATAACGTAATCGTGAAGGTTCTATATTTGACATTATCACAATTAAATGGCGATGAATTTGTTGAGGCTTTCGCGGCCATCGATTGATGTCATCTGTTCTTTTTTCCAGCATTTCGGTCGTCGTTGTTTGAAATGGTCGAAAAAAGAACATATGACATCAATTACTGTGTAATTTACATAGGGCTTATAGTACCATGAAAGGCTCTTAACAGATCCAGAAGCGGGTGAATATCACAGTGAATTTTTATCGAAATGTCAAGTAAATCGGATTTTGACGATGAGTTCCAATCGTGAGATGTCCATTCTCATCTTTTCTCATAATTTTTAAAATGTTTTTGAATTTGTGTTTGGGTAATAAATATATTTGCGGAAATAAATGAATCCAAAATTGCCATTATTAGTGATTGACATATTATTTTTGTGTATCTGTTCTGTGTGATAGCTCATATCCATGGAAACATTTGACAGTTCAAAAATCAGAGAACCAAGCCGTTGATCTCCGATCACCGGTGATTACGATTTGTGAAATCCACTGTAAGTATCATTTAGGCGGAACAAAGTTCGCCGGGCCAGCTAGTATTAGTATAGATATAGATATAGATTTGCAATTTGTCCCATATCTTGCTAATAAAATTCACGATTCACGGTTAAATTATAGACCAAACTGAAGATGACAGTGACAAAGAAAAACAAAAACGAGCGTGAGCTGTCAAAATCAGTGTTTCCAAAAAGAAAATAGTTAAAAAATCCATTAGTTCAATGCATTCGCCTGTTACTTGACACCATTCAACCGAAATATCGTAAAGTTTCAACAACTCCTGTCGTTAACTCTCCTTCAATCAATTTATTATGTTGTGGCATTATCCCCAAAACAATCCAGTTGAAAATAGCGACCACATCAGGTTACCCGTGCCTGATCCGGTAAAATAAACAAATTGCCCCGTTTTAAAATCCTCATTGACGTTAATCGATTCAAGCTGGTCTGGTTAACCGGCGTCACTCTCTTCTTCGCCACATGAGGTCTTCGCCGAAAGGAAAAAACGATTTTGGTATTGGAGCATGAATGGGAGATGACGGAAAAGGAAATGCGTCGATTTGAAGAAAATTAACGTCACATTGTTCCGAGGGCAGTATCGGATTTCGTCGTTGCTTTCAAAAGGGTCTCATATGACAGGGACTGTTCTGTCATTAGTGACTAGTTACCATCATTCACCGAAGATCAAGATGCGAGATTGTTGTTTTAAGCCTATTTCGAAGAGAAGAGTGTTTGTGGCTTCTCTTATATGAGTAACTCAAATTTCTATTAAATGATTAGGGTTAGCTGCTGTTGGTTGATTTCAAGAATGAAATGCAACATAACGTTGTGGTGGAATTATTTCAAGAGAAAATTGGGTGAGTCTATAATTTTAGTAACGATCAAACCAACCAAGGATGAAGGTGAAGATTAATTCAAATTTGAGACTCCGTGAACCATATATATCTTGCCATTCTCATGTAACTTTTTCTATTTTGCCATTATAAATAGTAGTACAAGAAAAAATGCTTTCATCTCTTTTTGGAACATCCTATATATTTCATTCTGGAATGAAACCATCCACCATACTGAATCCAAAACCTCTGATTACTGAATAATTATAAAATACAATAATTATGATGAAATACTAAAATGTTTATGTTTATACTGATTACTCCTATAGGTCTCTCGAGGAGACCCCTCAGAAGCTTGTAGCTTGTGCGAGTTACGAGAATCAGTTGTGTTCTGTGTATAGGCTTTGTTACTGTGTCCTTACGCCACCTTAGGCACAGCACTGTTAATTTTTGACCCAACAGTGAAATGGTGGCCCCTGCCGAGACCAGAAAATTTCGTTCCTAGCTCGGAATGAACTCGGATTTGCCGGGTGCGAGTTCAATGTCCTAACCAGTGGACCAGGGGCACTCATATAATCAAAAACAAAAAACACATATGAACTTCATGAAGGATTTAATTCAATTCTATTAAAATTATATTATTTCATATTCATGGTATGGTTCCAATCCTATCTCCTATATCTCTCATTCAAAGATCCCAGGGAGTACTGGCAATGCACTTCAAATTCTTGGCTCATGATCTTTCCTATCTGCTCTAGTCTTCAAAAATAAAAATGTCAAGTTAGAAAAAACTTTCATACGGTCAGGTTTTTCTGTATCCATTCGAATTATCTGAGACCACAAATTGAATGAATAGAAATTGTGAAAATCAAATAATCTGAATATTCTCTAGAAAATAATGATCATATAAGCTGGAATTGCAAAGCAGCACAAGTCCTCATGAAAACATTTCAGTGCCACACAATAGATTATTTGAATAGAAAATTTGAAAGATTAACTCTTCTCTGGAAATAGAATGGTATTTGATAATGAACAAATCAATAATGAAATGATTGTGATAATATACAGGGTGAGTCTCTGACTTGTACATATATTTTATTATAACATTTTTCCAAATTCGGTTGCGTTTGAATTATACAGGTTGTCGAAAATCCATGGAAAAAAAACACTTTTCTGATCATATCTTCGGAATAGACGTTATTTCAATTTTTGTTGATTATTTACTCTCTTCATAGTGCATATTCCTTAATCTAAACTTATTCAATATTTCTCCTGGTATGAAAGTTACAATTTAGCCAACTCATAAATCCACACAAAAATGCGATAAAACCACTTGAAAACGATAAACGGTTTAATTTTCGACAGAATAAATCAATTTAGAAAGTTAAAGTATTCCTATGTTTTTTCAATCAAACGCTTCGTTTTCTTATATTATCATTATATGTATTATTCCTTATATGTAATAATGTGGGAGATGAAATTGAACACCAAGGATCATGAAATTATACATTTAATACGCACAGTTTCTATTGAAAATTTATTGTTACCGGTCCATTTTGAAAAAAATGTCAAATAACTTCAAAATTCGGATATGATGATGAATGTCCACACAAACCACGTATTGAGTATTAAATTGAATGAAAAATAAACATGATACTCAGCACTAAATAATATGTGGCGATGTTTCTGTCTGAACAATGTCATCTTGAAATTTTATAAACTCGACACTACATGATTAACATAACATTCATTCAATGAAATTCTTCACATGATCATCATAATCGAAGAAAAACACCTAAACTTTCTGCTTTTATATCAACATAGCTCTAGAAATGATTTCCTCCATATTTGTTTGCACCATTTGCGGATCATGCTGGTTGTGCTATACACATGCTTCGTTCACAGACATTCACGTTTGAGACACAGAACAACAATATTAAGTTGGAGATGGGTGGTTTCATAGATTAGTTTGTCTTGTGCGCCCACTACCTCGCAAGACACACCGTTATACCATTGTTTAAAAAGAAAAATCAACAATCTGGCATCGTCCTCTCAAAAGCTCTGTGAAATATTAATAGAAAATGGGTTACACCGCGTTTACATTAGTCAAGTGAGTTGATCAAGTCAGTTGAATTGAAAGCGAATTGAATGTGTAAACCCCCAATTCGTTTCACTCGATCGTCTGAATTGAACGGCTTCTAAGTTGGAGCATGGTCAACTTTGTGGAAGTCACTTGAATTCAACTGACTTGATCAACTCACTTGACTAATGTAAACGCGCCATTAGGTTTGGTCATTGACCTTGAATCCCATGAGTTAGGTCCATTAGATATGAATAGCGTGAAAAAACAATTCTTTATGAGATATTTTCGGGATATCTAGGAGAATATGAACAGGTTATTAGTGTTTACAAACTAATCTTCAGGAAATTCGAAAAAAAAATTGTTTTGCTGGAAGAAATAAGGCTTTTGATCGCATCGTACAAAACTAAGTGTTTTCGTTAAGAAATATCGTGTCTTTAACATTCTCATTAGAATAACGTTAGTACTTGAGTATTCTCTAAATGTATCAACTCAACTTCAATCGAGAAATATAAACTTTGAGGTCTTTACACAGAATCGTATCAGGCACTTATTTTGCTCATTTTTTCAAATGGCTATATCTTTCAAACGGAGCCGAATTCGGAAAAATGGAAAATGAAAAAAGGTTTCTTTTGGCCTCAAGAATCAACAGTTAAAATATATGTACATGTCAAAGACTCCCCCTGTATAAGAGAAATGGATTGAAAATTTACCTCAGGTAGTAAACCAGTATGAAATTTTACTCATATATTCGGTAACTTTTTCAGATATCAACTAACATCATTTCTAATCATCTCCATGATAGATCCTCTCTGATATAACGATATTTATAAACAATATCTAGCTTCGCGGACACATTTACTCAACAGATGAACTTAGACTAGTTAAGATTAAAACGAGACGAAGATCTTTCCTCATCTGATGCTAATCACACGAATCGAAAAGGGACTGTGTCTTTACTTAGCAAGCGCAGAAAAACGAAATATAATCTTCGAATTTGGATCAAACTACATTTATATTGTCTCAATAAATCAATGATCTCTTAATTCGATTCTTTCATTTTATAGCATACCCGAAGGAGTGTTTTCAGTATATTGACCCAAATCTTTCAGTTGACCTGTACCTACTTTAATCGGTCCATTGAAATTACTAATTATTTCCTTATTACCAATAATTTCTGCATAAAATGGAAATTACACCAGAGAAGGAATCATTAAACGAAGTATGAGAGTGCAGTAAAAACCGAAAATTATGTTCTTGTGAGAATTTCATCTGGAATTCCTATCCTAATGATTTTCCAAAAAAGGACGATACGCTATTACTTCGAAGAATATTTGTTCCAACTAATTATCACAATTATTATGTTTTTGATAAGGCATCATCCTTGAGTCAAAAATGGGAAAAACTTATTCAAAGACACTGTTGCTTGCAACTTCAATATTCTCTTGGTTTCTGGTGTTTTCTTTGTACAACCATTGAAGCATACAATTTTCATGAAAAATTATTCATTCACTCCTGTACATCGAATATATTAATGTGAGTTTGCACCTACCTCTCTTGTACATAAGTCGTTGAGACTTGTTGCGATAAAACATAAACAAATATTATTATCTAATAATCAATAACAGATTAATCTCCATCGTACCTGAGTTGATATACTTGCATATCGGTTCGAAAATGATTTTTTACAATTCAACTTCGAGTGTAGTTGAACGAACATATCGAATACATCCTGGTTCGAAAAGAGACAGTTCTTTTTGACATGAAAAAACGTGAGTAGAACAAAATTTCTTCTCTGAAATCGCAAAGCAATGTCGTCTCTTTTGTATCAATAGAAAATAGAGACCCGGGTGATCTAAACATTGTGAGCAAAGTCCTGAAAGTGTTGTCAATGTTTGAAGTTGATTTGCCCTCAATTTACGAGATATTCTCCATCATTTTTCTTAGTCCCAGCTTCAAATTTCAAATTTAAGCCACTGTATGAAACCCAATTTTTCCTTAACATTGCTTTTGATGACTTCAATTTTCCTGCTATTGTTCTTGATATGGAAAATGTGATCTCATAATAATGCATAGGTTGTTGCTTATTGCTACTTGAATTTTGAGACAAAATAAAACAAATATTCATAATATGAATTCACTTAATTGTTCTTCGAAATCTTTTCCATTAAGACCAAGACAATTTTATGTGCGTTCAAATCAGTTTTCTTTTGAGCGATGGCCCAACTAGAACAAATTTTTTGACGGCCAAATTTTCATGGAATATTCAATGTCAAAGTCCAATTTGACATATTTACATCAGCGTTACTAACTACTGCCAGTTCCATTTTTTTGGAAATAGGTTAACGTTATAAAATCATATGGAACATGCTGATATGCACGATATTTGATGATTCAAATTAAATCTACTTCCAAAATATTATTCACAGTTCTAATTTGAATTAGCAATTCAAAACATGAATACAGGAAATCAGTATCATAAATTACTGCAGTAGACAGTCTGAAAAAAATCATTTTATTGCCATACTTAGCATTAATTATGTTATATTTTCAGTTTTTAGGAAATCAACGAAATATGTACTTGAAATTCAGGAGAAAAAAAATTTTCATAATCATTCGAAATTCGCTGTGTGAATAATATTATTTTAAATTAAAATGTTTTTTTTCGATAAATTTTCATCTGAATGAATCTTTTTAATTTTGCAGGTTTTTCCCTGAATCGCTTCGCCTCTCTTCCAACCAGATTCAAGTCAAGGATCCACAAGGTAAATGGAGTCCAGCAAGATGCCGCTTCCTCGAAGAGCATGGAGATCAGCAAGTGGCTCCAGAATCTGGACCTGGAGGAGTACAAAGAGAATTTCTCGAAATTTGGTGGAGTGGAGGACATCTTGGACTTGAGTGAGACGGATATAAAAAATTTGGGCGTGAAGATATCATCCCATAGGGCTTTAATGGTCCATAGTTTGACTGTGCTGAGAGCGAAATATTATGGTGAGTTTTCGTTTGCAAAATGCTGAAGGAAGAAATATAAAATTGTTCGATTGATAAAAAACCCTTTTGTGGTCGATGCTCTTCTGAATTATCGTCAATCGTCCCATCTGCTGCAGTCCTTCAAGATTAACCCTACAATTTCAGTCTCCACACCCCTTCATGGTCTCTTTGAAAACCTGCAGAATATCTCTTTTTAAGACTCGTTCATCTAGCGAACTGCGAGGCTCTGGAACTCATTGCCTAGGAAAGTGTTCCCTGAGGCATATAACCTACATACATTCAATGAAGAACACCCATTCCTATCTTCGTTTCCTTGGTTCTAACGATGTTCTCTGAATAATACTGAATATTCCTCTAGCGGGAACCAGACCATAAAAAAATTACAGAATTTGTGATAGCTTTTTCAAAAGAAATGTGTCATTTAAAATTCTATTATCGAGAAATATTCCAGTTATTAAAATGCTGCTGCTTCACAAAGCTGTAAATTTTTTATGAGTTTAAACTTTTATTTGTTGTATTGTGGCTTGATTTATTTGAAATTTTTGTTTCATCGACAGATAATTATGAGAAGAACCGGATAATCAAGCAGCCATCTCTGAGGCATAGTGTAGCTGTGGATTCAAACAAAGTGGAGGACGACGATGTATTGTAAGTCTAAATATTAATTCTTTCATCGAAAATGAAAAATCTTCAAGAGATATTGAAACAAGCTATGACAACTGAAATTGAGAATATTCTTCAAGTGAATTGAATGATAATTAACTGATAGGCAGAAACAATCCTGAAATATTATCAACTCCTTTTTCAAATTAGCCTTTAGTATTCTTTCAAAAAAACCGTTCACACTAAGGTTGATGAGTTGGTTGACTGTTCAAAGACTTTCTTCTGGATATGAAGGACCCTTTTTCATTTCAGAGCAACCCTTCTCGTAAAAGACGTTGTTTACCTTCCACTTATTCGGTTTCGAGATTCTGTTCGCTCAAGGGTGCACCCTCGAAGCTTCACATTAATCGATAATTCAATATTCCCTGCTGCCGATGAATAAAAAGAAGTGACACATCGTAAACACGTACTTCATCAAGCAATGCCGGCATCATTTGCTATTTTACCCTGCTGCAAATGAAAGTCCTTTTGAATACAGATACAGCGGGCTGTGCGGTGCGCTTGTTGACTGCTGAAGGCCCCTACAATAATCCTTGAGTTTTCCAGGATTCAACTCCTGCACAGGGACGGGCTTTGACCCACCAGCAGGACAGATATCCCGAAAAATATGCATTTAGCATCCAAATAAACATGGTGATCCTTTCAGAATAAAACAGAGCTTACAACGAACCTGTATGCTCCATTCACTTTAGATTTAGGTTTATCAAGTTTTTTTACTTGAAACTGTCGCAGGTTGGCACTCGTGAAATATCGGTAATGTCAAAATAATTCTCAGAGACGTTGCCAATGCTAATTTCTACACTCAATTCAATAGTGTCAATCTCAATATAATAATTACGCTTGCAACTAAAAATGCAGAAGGTAGTTTTGAAGAAGCAGAGACAAAGTATAAGGAAGTGCTATGTAGATTTCACATCGGCTCTGATAATTAAATACTTTATTACCAGCTATCCAACAATTTCGACGCATGTGAGTGAAAACCAAGGTAGTATATTATACAGGGTGATTCACGGTGGATGGCACATGTCTAATGTGCCTCCATTATTGGGAGAATGTCACAAGGTACTGTCAAATAGTAATCATGGCCTGCCTTCCAAATACCGAATGAGAATACCATTCTGAAGGCACATTTTGGCAAATAAATGCTCATAAGTCCGAAATTTGGCTAAAGATAGGTATAGGCATGATATACAGAAAATGAAAGCAAATTTCATCAGCTTTCTGAATTAATAATAATATACATATACGTTCCATTTGAGATAAACAACTTTCCATCACTTTTTCATGCAAATGAAAAACTGTATTTTTTACCACCCTGTATTGAAGTAACGTAGATCAGGCTGATGTGTTGAAAGCATTTGTGTATACCTAACTAACCAAATTAATGCCATTGTGTTTCTCTACCCGAAAGTATCAGTATTTTTAGACGTCATAATTTTTGGTGAAAAAAATTGAAATTAATTTATATTTCGAAAACGGCAAGAGAAAGGTATAAGGAAATGTTGAGAAAAGTTGTCGGGAAGTTGTTAGAGATTCCAAAAATAATAGAAAATACCAGGTTTTCCATTTGAAAAAGCAAAGTTGCTACAACTTTCTAATAGAAGTGGTAACACCGAATTGACGACGTAATTTCAGTTGGGTAGAGAATGTCCGATAATGCACCCCATTAAATTTTCAAACCGATCCGATATCTGGTTCACCAAAAACGTCTAATGTGCCATCTACCGTCAATCACCCTGTATATCACTCGATATTCTTAATTTTTCAACTGCACATAAAGAAAGATTAAGTGAAAGAGAGGACAAAGAATTTCCTTCTATTGGTGGACGCAAAATACTCTGACTGAAGACTTTATTTTGAAAAAAGGCATGCAACGACAAATTTGGAATTATAGTTTGAAAAATTTACACTTTTCGATTGACTACTCACTTTTGAAAAGGAACATTTTGAATATAACCGTCAGTTCGTTTAGAAGTTTTTCTGTCGGGTTATTCGAGTACTTTAATTTTTTTGTTTCAGTAAATTTCAACACCAACCATGTTCATATACGTGAAATATTTCCAGTATCCACTATCCACTATCCACTATCTTCAACATTCTTCTTTGGAATTATTGAATTCACATAATATTTCCTCAAATTCATTATAAACAGACATTTTGATGAATACGTAATTACTACTACCTTTATGTAGAGAGGACAACGTTGCTTAATTATCTGACAGGAAAATCGACTACAACCCAAAATTTTAAAAATTATACACCGTGAAATGTGTCAGAATGTCCTGGCCAACCGGGATACTTTATAAAAGTGAATGGGGTATAGATAGAAATTGCAATTTTGGTTCAGATTTCTAGTCAAAGGCTTACTCTGTATAATATACTTATGTACATTCACTGTATAATAAGCAATCACTTTTATAAAGTATTTCGCTTGTCCATGATATTCTGACACATTTCACCTTTTGAAAAAGTTAGGCTATAGTCATTTTCCTGTCAGATAAATACGCAACACTGTCTACGTAGAGGTCGTAGTAATTACGTATTTATCGAAGTCTTTATTTAAGTTGCGAAAATAATGAGTTTCAGAAAATATTATAAGAATTCGATAATTGCAAAGACGAATGTTGAAGAATAGTATATTATTTCATTAGGAGGAGAAGTGTCACTTTTCGTGGCGAGCTTGAGTTTATCCGCCGAACGGAGTGAGGCGGATAATTGAAAGCGAGCCACGAAAAGTCACTTCTTCTCCGAATGAAATATGCTATTTTATTTCCAAGCGTTTTCAAATTCATGAAAATTGTACATTTAATGCAACATTATCAAATAAAAATGACGTTTGAATTGGAAGTTTTTGTATTCTATGCATCTTTGTTCATAGTAACCAAGTAATCTTTTTCGTAGCAACCACTTTTCCTGCCGCCGGAGGGAAAAGTAAATATTTCTCCGCCTAGGCGGAGAAATTGAACTTTTCGATGATCCTGTCAGTCGAGAACTGACGTTGTTATCGTACGTTTGGAAATAAACTTTTTTCTCTGTTAATACTGGTGATATTTCACGTAGGTATATAAACATGGTTGGAAGATTCTATTATGTTATTTTCTCGTCCGGAAAGCCAGAATCGAGTGTTGAAATTTTACTGAAAAATTATGGACAGAATAGTCCGTTACTTTGTGATTGTTCATTCGAAAAAAGAATAAAAGTACTCGAATAACCCTATCGAAAATCTTCTAAACAAACAGACGGACCTATGGAATTCCCCACCTTTTGAAATCCTCAAGAATAAGATTACAAAAGACATTCAAATACCTTTTTGTACAACTTGAAATACTCCAGTATGAAAATGAAGTTGTAAATACTACGAAACCTGTGTCACAGTTATCTCAAAAGATCTAACCCCATTTACAAAGTTTGAAAAGAGTGAATATAAATTAGCATTGGCAACGTCTCTCAGAATAATTTGACATTTCACGAATGCCAACCTGCGTCAGTTTTATGTAAAAAACTGGATAATCCTTAATCTTGGCCAACCATTATAGAAGTGAATGGAGAATAGCTTTCGAATCATTATCATTTCAATTTGTACCCTTGTCGATAATTTTGTTCTCAACAGCCTCTACAATCTCCCCCTAAATGTTCTTCTCAGTATAATAAACGTTTATCTCTTATCAACAAATCGTAACTCTTACCGACTCCTACTCATCTAAATCTAATCATTTTCAACGAGTACGCTCCTGTATCAGCACCGATAAGGGTCATATGTTTGCGCCCTCCTTCGCAACGAATGGCTTATTGTGTACTACCCTCCGTGGGTTTTTTCATTCACTATGAAAAGGTCCCTAGGGTGCCCAATTTTAAAACTGGGATACGGTTTCGTAACAAATCTAGAAGGGAGACTTTCGATAACGGAGTTTTAGTGATTTTTATCGATTGGTTCGCTTCGATCTGAAGCAATATAAATGGAAGTAGAGTATTATGTGGAGATTTGTGTCTGAAGGAAATTTGTGAGGATTTTTTGAAGCGGAAACTCTTGGAAAGTGAATTTTACATATTGCCCAGATGTTCGACGAAAACTGGCAGCTGGAAGGAGCAATTCAGCGATAGAATTCGTAGGTTTTCCAATTTCCCCAAAGAATTCTATTGACAGTGAAATGATTCCTCCAATACTTCTCGAAATATTCTGAAAAAAAGCAATAGGGCGCGGGCATGTGACGTCACACGCCAACTGTCATTCAGCCTGCTGGACAAACAAACCGTATTTCAATAAACAACAATGGTAATTTGGTGGGATTAAAATTGCAATTCTGAGAAGATTATGGGTTTATCCTTAGACTATATATGGTATAGTCACAATATGAGGTACTTTACCTTATACTGTCGTATAGTCAATGGGTTTATCCCATAAAACTTATAGTAACTATAAGATCTATAGTTTATCCTGAAAGAGGGGAACGTAACTGTAAATATTAATAAACTGTTTTATATCATCATTTCAATAATTTAATTAAATATTTTGTATATAGGCTCATTAGTACATATTGACTGAAAAATTGAATAATGCATAAAGGAAATTATATAAATGATAAATCAATAAAATCAGTTAAACAAATAATTCAATTTAATTTTTGATGAAAATATATATCTAACACTGTATAAATATATCAACTCTCATATCAATAAGGTACTATAGTGGACATGAATTTATGAATGAACAGCAAACTGTCAAATTTTATCGATCACAGGAACATTATTCTGCTTGAACTTGATCATATGCACGGGTAAGGTTGAAGATGTTATTTTATATTTGTTTCTTATGGAACCAATAACACGCTCAACTTGTATTCTTACATTTGCAAGTCTTCTAGTTTCTTTTGCTTCTTCCATTGTGAATGTATAACTCTGCAAAGTTTCTCGGAGATGATGGATTTCACTAAACAATTCTGTAACTCGAAATTGATATCAGGAAATTGGTGTTCACCAGAGTTTTGTGCATGTTCCACTTCTTCAACAGGTTCATTTTTATCTTCTTTATCAATAATATCCAAGCTTTGAACAGCTGGATTATGATCATACATCTACGAACTATTCGTTACAAGTTTACATACAGGGTGTGGCATAATAACTGGATAATTTGGTAAAGGCGGGTCTTTGAGTAGTTCAGAAAATTTTTTTTTGTTCGGTTTCCATAAAAATTCTACCCTTTGCCACTCTTTTTGGTGAGAAGATACCAAATTAATGATTTTTTCTTCAATCTGTGTTTTCGATAATATACCGGATTGATGCGCTATCGAATGGAAATTATGATTTTTAAGGCTCAGTTATGCATATTTTTTTGAACAAAGATCTAGCTCGAATTTTATGTTGTTCATAATTTATAGTAAGGGTAACCTAAATTGTTGTAGTAAAAATGAGGTCAACTGTGTGCCAAATTAAGAAAAAATATGCCTATTCCATTGAGATTCCGAAATGGGAAAACTCGTATTTTCAGTATTTATTACAGAATAGATTCCTATTACAATGAGAAGGATATGATATGATGTGAGATATTGTTTATACTGATAACTCCTAGGTCTCCTGAGGAGACCCCTCTGAAACTACAAGCTTCGAAGCTTGTAGCTTATACTAGTTCGGAGAAGCAGTTGTGTTCTGTGTAGGCTTTGTTACTGTGTCCTTACGACACCTTAGGCACAGCACTTTTAATTTTCGACCCAACAGTGAAATGGTAGCCCCTACCGAGACTAGAAAATTTCCGTCCTAGCTTCGGGACTTGGCTCTACCCACTGAGACAAAGGCATCATATTGTTGCTAAAATTTCAAAAACAATGTTTGCTCATTGTAATGGGAATTATTTTGTATAAAATATATCCGTATCTAATAACATAACATAATATGGCGTATACCTACCCCTTCTATGCACAGTCACAGAGTCAAGCCTAATCGTTGGTAAGAATTGCATTGTACGCATGCGTCAACTGGAAATTCAAAAATCGCGGCAGACCGAGAGGTTATGTATATTTCGAGTGTCAACGAGAAAAAAACGATATGGCAGATAATGGGATTCTTTTCCTTGACTTGCAATGGCAGTACATAGTTTCTTCCTCCTCACCACTGAATCTACACTCTTCAGTGTCCGATAAACTCATGGAGACTGATGTTCCACCAAAATTCGCAATAATATACCAGATTTTGTAACATTGCCAAATTGTCCAATACGAACCTGCCTGCCTTCTCATCTTGAGATATGACCATCCGAAATACGAACATGTAGCGAACTCTTCGGAGACGCGAGTGAAAGTCAGAAATGCATTCGCATCAAGAACAGTTAGGTACTGCCATCAGTGCCAACTGATGAAAATTAGCATTCCTTGCAAAATTAATACCATCAATTTGTCTCGCTTAAAAACCTCGACAATATACGATCCATAAATGTCTGAGAAATTCGACTCCATACAAGAGTACTAATTGGTAGCTCGTCCTCTGTGAGGACTTCCGCATCTGTTTCATTATGCTGACCCTAATTACCCAAAATATTGAACACAACTTCGCATGCTTTGCAGGGGAGCGACTTTCGAGTCATTCTTCTGATTGCATTAATTAAAAAAATGGTATGAGATTTTTTCCTTCTTGTATCGACTGAAAATATTAAAACTCCAATTGGAGCCTGTCATATGGAGACCCGTATTATGACAGATGACAATTGAAAATGGAACGATATACGTTTCAACAAAGTAGATTATCAAAAATTACTAAAAAAATTTCGAAAATTTTGCTGAAACAGTACGGTAAGAAGTGATTAAGTATGTCATGAAGCTTTGCTCCCCTGCAAAATGTCTTCGTACAATTGAATGAGGAATAAGGAATGCAGCGTGAACATATCTTCCTGGTAGATGGCAACAAAAGTGCATCTTCTAAGTGATGCAAATATTACCGATATTCTTCATTTGAATATTTCCAATGATTTTTTTCGTAATCTGAATAATAATCTCATGAATGCATCTAAATAATACATGATGCGTCTAAGGCCGGCCCTGAAGATCTGCTGGCTGCATTAAATGAATTATGATCGCATTCTCCTCTTCCTTGTATGTTCCATGCTAAGAGAACACTGGCGTATCCCAAAAACGAGATACGGGCGATTTATTTCGTGAATGTGTTACTTGGGTGAAATGAAAAATCAGAATTGTGGCTCTTCCCAAAATTATATTACTATGAAGAATTACAATAAGAGTTCTGTTCGCACAATCAACTCAAAAAAGAGAAGTAAGAGAGTAAATGAAAAAACAGCATTTTACTGGAAGTACATCATAAAAATCAACCCAACTACGGCCAAAGCTCCCATTTTCTCAAATTGTGAATTGTACCTATCGTCATAAAATTAAGAATTGTTTTTTTATTTTGGAAATTAATAATAATTATCAGTTTGTGAGAACAGCTGAAAACCTTGGCTTTTTTTGGATTAGGTACTACGTCAAGATTTACTAAATAAGATACCATCACTAAAATTTCAGCTGATGAACCAAAAACGCATTAAGGTTCAAGCAGATTTGACTGTAGGAATTTTATTTCACTTCTTAAAAATTGCCAGGTTCTTTTACTCATAACTTTCAACCTATAACACAACGCTTCTTTTTTTATTCAAACAGAGCTCTCAAACCATTTTTCAAAGTAATTCAAATAGATTAAATGACCCTAGTGTTCTTGCTCAGTTCATTAGGTTTTCCTCGTCACTCTCACATCTTTTTTGTACTGATGACATCAGAGTTTAATGCTTTGATAATAGATGCTTCTATTTTAGATAGCAGTTTGGCTGTCAGAATTAATCTCTCTGTCACATCTACGACAGTTTTTCTCAGCTCATTTTCACGCATCTTTCAATTGCAAGTATACATATTTCTGCCTGTGAGAACAAGAGCAAAACTATACTGAGTATTTGATGCCAGGTACGAATACTTGTGCTCCTGTTACTGTTGTGGTTTTTGAACCATCAATATAACTACCATTTAATAGCTCTTTACTTGAGAATAAGGGCCTTCCTTCCAGCTTATCATCAGAGTGATGCTTACTTCTTGATCATTTCGGTTGTCGATGAGATTTACTTGGTGAAGACCTATACCTTCCTTAGATATTCTGAGGACGACCTTATGAAATAATCTGTCTTATATTTGTGATGATCTTCGTGCATAGTTGAGCAAATTCTCAATGCTCCAGTGATACACACAAAGGATGGTCTTTATATCTTATCGAAGCTTCTCCTCGAAGCTACAGGATGCCCAGGACTCAAACCTCGAAATGGAAGGGCTTATTTGATAGTAGCCCAAATAAGGATTCACTCACCAGAGGGTCATTTCATGAAATCCGATAGGCAAATGTACCAAACCACATTTTTTGAAAAGATAAACTCTTATGAAAGATGTCTTCCAGTTAAAAAGAAAGCAAAGGTGAAAGGAGAAATTAATTGATAACAGAAACTACACCATATTCTTTATTCCTTTGAATATACCCTATTGTAACCTTTTCTGGATGTTTTGATGACAGCTTTTTGAAGTGATGAAAAGCAAGACTGCAAGTGATATGAATAACTGCAGTTTTCTGATGATTGAGTTGGAAACTCCTATTCCCACATTTTCATTAAGAGTTACTTTGATGTCAACATGAAATATCTTTCATTACCCAAGGTGTCAACTATGTAATTGTGGTAACCTTGAAGGTAGTAAAGGTAGTTAATGCTGCAGTAATAAGCCTTCTGGTTCGAACCTCCAACTGTAAGTGTGGTCTTTCAAAACAAGGTCCTTTCGTCATATTTGTGTTTTTAATGCTTCAATCACTAGGTGGTGGATACCAAGAGTGTTTTACGATCGCTTTAGGGGAGTTTTTTCTCATTGAATTTGAAGAATAGTTGACACCCTTGACCTAGATTTTCGTGGAGGAATTAAAAATTAACTTGGTTGGAATAATGAGGGCAGTTCCCATAGCGTATTGCTATAGCTTCGCGGTACAAGAACGTGAAGATGGAGCAGTTTACATTGTAAATACACTGCGAAAAAAAATTAACGCACATTATGGAAATCTCAAATTTATTCTACAACTGAAGGTGTTCTCAATGATAATTATTTTTATCAGAATTATGCATGCATATGTTATCCAATTTCAACGTTTTCTTTCAATACAGATGTTTTCTCCCAGCAGGAATAAAAAAAGATGATATTATCAGATTTTGAATGTATTGGCTCCATTCTAAAATCAGTTGTTCTCGATCAATTCTAGTGATCAATAGTTTTTCTTTCGTTTGATGTTCTACACTCGATCGCTATGCAACGCGAAACACGCAATTTGACCCAAGAGGAATGTGTCCAAGCGGTAGTTTTGCGAGAAGAAGGGTGGACGTACACAAGAATTGCAGGTTTGGAGTTTCCCATACAAGTGTGTCCAGAATGTCTCAGCGATTCAGGGAGACAGGTATGAATGTCCGAACACCAGGACAGGGTAGACCACGGGTAACACTGCCATTCAAGAACGCTATTTGAGAGTTTCTTCGTT
The DNA here is from genome assembly GCA_951802165.1 of Adalia decempunctata. Classification (NCBI taxonomy): domain Eukaryota; kingdom Metazoa; phylum Arthropoda; class Insecta; order Coleoptera; family Coccinellidae; genus Adalia; species Adalia decempunctata. The sequence continues at coordinate 19,808,387 of OX637696.1, read as the reverse complement.
GAGACAACGGTTTGCAACCGCTCGCCTCCTTCAAAATCAGCCTGAGAAAACTCATGAGGTGCAAATTAGCACTCAGACAATAAGAAATCGCCTCAGAGAATATGATTTAAGGCCTCGTGTCGCGGCAAGAGGTCCAGCTCTTACCCCAGCCCATCGAAGGGCGCGTTTGGATTTTGCGAGAGAGCATATCCATTGGGAAGAGGCCGATTGGGAAAGAGTTCTCTTCACAGATGAGTCTAGATTCTGCCTCTACCATTGTGATCGACGTTCCATTGTATACAGACGTCCACATGAAAGATATGCTCAGTGTAATTTCCTGAATACTACTGGTTTCGGAGGAGGATCGATTATGGTATGGGGTGGAATATCTTTGACTGCTCGCACAGGCCTAGTGGTCGTTGATAATGGAGCTATGAATGCTGATAAGTATATAAGGAACATTCTTGAAGAACATGTAGTGCCATTTGCCCCATACATTGGTGAAAATTTCATTTTTATGGACGATAATGCCAGACCCCATCGTGCGCGCATCGTTCAGGAGTACCTTGAAGAGGTTGAAGTCTCTCGAATGGAATGGCCAGCAAGAAGTCCAGATCTCAATCCGATTGAGCAGGTTTGGGACAACCTCAATAGAAGGCTGAGAAGTTCAGAAAATCATCCAGCTCGGAGAAATCTGGGAAGGATTAGATCAGAACATTTTAAGATCACTCATTTTGAGTATGAACCGTCGTTGCCGAGCTGTAATTAACGCAAGGGGTGGAAATACCAAGTATTAAATCACTTATCAGCATTTCAGTATTTTGAAAATTGTTCATTTCTCTTCTTTCACATAAGATTCGGTGAAATCCTGAATATTTCTTCCATTTAATGTGTCTTGTTTCGTTCAAAACCTTCCCGAGAGAACATAAAAAATAAGTTATAAAGTCAATGTAGAGTTAACTTTCATTAAAATTGACATTTTCAGAATGTGCGTTAATTTTTTTGCGCAGTGTATGTTTGCTAGCCACAGAGCCAAAACGGTTCGTATTCCTAGAAGACAGGAAACAAATCCAAATTCATGGGCCTCTAATTTCTAATTTTTCTCGAACCCGCGTACGCCCATGGCCCACCATGATCGGCCACCACACCGTCCCGTGGAATTCCACTCTGGACCCATCCGCCGCATTCTACGATCCTCTCGGCCCCGCGTCGAGTCACCCAAACATCCCGCCGCGAGAGAACAACGACAGATTTGGTGTGCGGATTGTTCGGAACCCACCCTCGCGCGCTTTCTCTCCCCGTTTGGAGGGCGGCTGCGCCCCCGAAAGGATCAATATCGCGGCCGGCTGCCGGTGGGGGTGTAACGACGGCGGCACGAAGAGGAGGGAAAGACCAAAGAGCGACGTCGACTCTTGTCTATGACGTCGACGGCGGCGGCTACCAGGGCCATCGACGACGGTGGACCATGACTGTTTTGTCGTTCCCTCGAATTGGAAGAGGCGCCCATCCAGCGGACCGAGTAATTGAGTGTACTTAAGTCGGTCGTTGTTGTGACAAGGTCCGAGCGAGACGTTTTGTCCGAGCTGTGTGTGTGAAAGTTGTGTGAACTGGTTTTTACGCCGATGTACGGCGTGGGGCGGCGAGATCGCTCGTTACCTGGACTGTTATGATGCCCGAGCGGAGGTCCTGAAGGAAACGGCCCGAAATGGTCGGAAACTGAGCTGAGCCAAGTGAGTACAACCGACAGCTCCTCACTCCATTTAAAAAAACCTACTTTCGCGACCACTACCAGATATTGACCTTGAAATTAAATATACCCTCAAGTACTTCTCGAAATCTGACTGTTAAATACACCTCATCTCTTTCTTCTCCTGAATAGATACCAGGTAAACCAATTCACTCATTAACTTTCGGAATGTAGGGCTGTGAAGATATAATTATTTTGGTGCTACTATTGCTGAATTGGTCGGTGACTTCTCAGTTGACCTGTCACTGGGATCCTTGCAATTCATGAGGAGTAAGCGAAGATGTCAATAATTGGAGTCGAAGAAGGCTTTGTTATTTTTGAGAAGAATGGAATATCTACTTTCACTTTATATGGTTTTCTAGTGATTTTCATGAATCGTAAGAATTAGCCATACCGTTCAAGGAACCATAAATTAAATACCTGATTACTACTTGAGTTTTGGGAGGGACAAAATGTTTAGGTATAATGGAAAATGGCTTCATCGTCAAAATATTCCCAAATCAATGCACCTTTGCATAAGTTTGAACAATTTAAGAAGTACTTTTTCCATTCCGATTAAGGGACAGTATCACCTTTTGAATCGTGGTAAATCTCCATTCACAAAGTGGTCTCTTCATTTCACGAGTAAGTATCCTAATTTACGACGTAGAGACTTGATTTTTTTTAATTGAAGTTGAAGAAAGTCCCGAGGGCAAATAGTTTTCTTTTTTCGATTTAATTAGTTTTTCAATTAAAAAAACCAGGGTAATCGTTAGATCTGGGGTTATTGAATATGTTATTCGTTTTTCATGAGTATAAGCTATATTTTTGAAATAATCATCATGAAAATTTTTGTAGTTTATAGAAGATTAAATTGCCGAGGGCAAATAGTTGCGATTTTTTCGATTTAATTAGTTTTTCAATTAAAAAAAAACAGGTTGAACTTCAGCGTTTTGGAAACTACACTTAATGATTTAATTCCGACGATTATTCATCATTTGTTGGAAAAAATCGCAACTAGTTGCCCTCGGCAATTTAATCTTCTATAAACTACAAAAATTTTCATGATGATTATATCAAAAATATATGAAAAACGAAAAACATAATCAATAACCCCAGATCTAACGATTACCCTGGTTTTTTTGATTGAAAAACTAATTAAATCGGAAAAAAGAAAACTATTTGCCCTCGGGACGTTCTTCAACTTCAATTTAAAAAAAAATCAATTCTCTACGTCGTAAATTAGGGTACTTACTCGTGAAATAAAGAGACCACTTTTTGAATGGAGATTTACCACGATTCAAAAGGTGATACTGCCCCTTAAGGTACTTCCAAAACATGTGATTTGAACGTTCAAACTGCTTTAAGGCGTTGAAAAACGTTCATTCAACAATTCATTCTTGATCTGTATACTGGCAAACAAATGCTTATCATCTAGCATTCAGTATTGACCATTTACCGTTTCTCCTATGGAACTTTGAAGACATGTACCTACAGTTATGCCGAAATAAGTGCACATTTTGTTGGATTTGGCTCATCGATTGTTGTTTATTTTCGGGTTGAAATATCCATCATTCGTGGCTTGTCACATACAGAGTTTTCCCAAATAGGATGTTCAAACAAGGTGGACAGATTCCTTGCATAATTTTTAGAAAAAGAAGTACCATGAATATGGAACAGCAAGCGTTTCGTTTTCAAGATATAGGGTGTTGAGTTTGAATTTTTTTCTTCTCATAGTATCTGCACACAAAATCCTGAGACAGGTCAATTTTTGTTTCACTTCTAACAAATTTTTGTGCATTTTTGAAGGATTTTTGCACCCTGTGCCATTCTCATCAACCCTCTAAATTTTTTGAATAGGGAAAGTGGGTCATGTGGTATTTTTTGGCAAGGTCTTTGTACCTCCTTCAAGAAAAAAATGTTCTTGAAGAATTACTTAGTTCAGAGAGGTTTTTAATATGTGAACTTTGTCATGGCTCTTTCTTTGAATTGAAACATTTTATCGAAAAGTTTCAACTTCAGTAGAAACGTACCTACTAATAACATACCTACTTAAGATAAGATCATAACTGAAGCGTAGTGTTTCACATATTCTAAATTTTCACGTGAGGTGGTTGAAAGGGGTTGAAAGTTGTGCATGAACAAAACTGTAATGGTTGACTTGCATTCGGTGACAAATTTCATCAAGTACCATCGTCTCAAAGTAAATGAGCCATGACAAAATGCACATACTGAAAACCTCTTTCAACTAACTAATCTAAAAAAAAAAATTTCTTAAAAACTTCTGCACGCCTGTAAAGAAGATAAAAAGACCTTGCCAAAAAAGTACCACATGACCCACTTTCTCAATTCAACAAATTTAGAGGGTTGATGGGGAAGGCACAGTGTGCAACAAAAATCTTCTGAAAATGCATAAAAATATGGTAACAGTGAAACAAAAATTGAATTGAAATATTTTTCTTCTGAGAAAATAAATTTGTTCCATAATTTTGACGCGCACTGTATATTACAATTTAGAGTTTTCACCATGTGACATGCCAATTTCGATTGCAAATCTTCAGGATTATATTTTTTCTGGAACACTGTCATCTGCTTTTCCCCAGAACTTTTTTTGGTGACTCCCTGTTAGTTTGAAAAATTGTACAATAAAGCTTTGTTGATGTACTAAACTTTATGATCTCTAGTATTTTTTATCGTATATGCCACCGATTTCGAGAAAAAAAATTGTACAATTCCTTCGAAATCCTCAGAAAGATATAAAAAAACCTGTTAGTAAGCTGCGGTGAATAAATTCATTATTTTTAATGGTTATTTTCCCGGTATGTAGCAATGATTCATAAAGATTCGATAAACTCCTATAATCATCACAAAGAATGTAATACTGCAAGAAACATGAAACTCAAAATTTCATAAATCATTACAACAAAACTTAATAAACGCCAAGGAACCGAACTACAGCAACTGTACAATAATCTATTCACAATAATAGAGTTTTGTATAAGAGACTGCATTTTTATGACGATTTTGATTTTTCTGAAAATTTCGAGAGAATCGTTCGAAACTTTTTTCTCGAACAAATAAAGTTCAGTACAAGAAAAAAGCTTCTTTTCGCAATTTTTCAGACCAACATCAGTGGCTCACTCAAAAAAACGTTTTGGGGAAAGTGTTCCAGAATAAATATCACCCTGTGGTTTTGTAATCGCAATTGGCCTGTCACATGGTGTCAACTATGCCGAATTTTAGTTGAATATCTTGGGAAATGCAGATATCGGAGTTTTTTTAGGGTGGTAGAACTTTAAATTGAAATAAAACACATTTAAATTGAGATTGAAGTTTTTTTATTTAAAAGGTAATTTTATGACATTTACGTTCTTAGAATAATATCCGACTAGCTTTGGAGCTAATGTTACAGTAAATGGTGATCCTTACAGATCGATGGTTCCAACAAGATGGTGCTACACCTCATGCTGCTACCTTAAAAATTGATTTATTGAATGAGAAATTTGGCGATAACATTATTTCGAGAAATCGTTCAATTAATTGACCTCCAAGATCATGCGGCATAACTCAAATGGATTATTTTCTTTGGTGTTATGTCAAGTCATTAGTTAATGCTGATGAAGCAGAAACATAACTCGTGTTATTATTGAAATAAGGTCTGAATTACTCGAAAAAGTAGTTCAAAATTATCTTTCGAATTAAACAAAAATTTGGCCTCAATCTTAATTTAAACGTGTTTTATTCAGATTTGAAGTTCTATCACTGTTGAAAAATTACCCGATCCTCTGGAAAAAAAACTGTAACACCGTCGAAAACGAAAGGTTATAACAGAAGGCAATCGGTTTACCCATAGGGATCGTTTTGTACCACTTCCCCCAAAATTTAGGAAGAAATTTGCATTCACTTACACCATATTCTTCGAACATTTTCCAACAATTCAACATGAATCCATTCGAATAGTGCCTCCCCAACAAGGCAAACCTCCAAAGAAAACAGACCAAGTTTCAATACCAATTCCACACGGCATCTCTCCAATTGTTGGAGAAATTCGCAATCCTCTGACCCAATTCATCCCTTTGTAGTCCTGGGGGTGGGAATTGGACGTGAATAAATACGATTAGTGGAAAATCCCCAGTGGAAAAGCGAGATTTCCCGGAGCCACAGATTGATCCACATTGTCTGCCGGTGCAGGAAAAAGAAGAATTGCGATCGCATTTTCCACTGGCGCCATGCACTAACAATTTATTCGTGAATGTCTTTACTGGAAGATTACCCAGATAGAAGATTTTGTCTCAGTCGGCTACGGAATCTCTCACAGTGTCTAGCATTGTTTGGCCTTTTCAAATCGTTCAAAGAACCTTTTTTGTGATTGCACTTCTCACCATCCTCAAATGAACTCAATCTCTGTCCTCCGTACCATCCTTAAAGAAAGGGTTCATTTTCCTCAGCATATGGTCCATATGAAAAGTCCATATGGTCGAATCCGTTTTTTTCTGATGAGAAAAAAACGAAAGGATTCAATTCTATTGTTGTACCCTAGGCCTAGATAGCGGACGGCACTCGTGGAAAAGAAGACAATTTATAATTCCTAATGACGAAACGGATTATTTCTTGGACACCACACCTCCAATTCCCCCCTCGCATAGAAACCACTAATCCTTAAGTGACTTAGTCACTGACCATTCTCACTGCGATTTTTGAGAGTCACGAAGAACAGGTTCTCCCTTATCGAAACGATCGGTAGACCAGCCCAGATTCGAACACTGTCGACCTTCTCTTTGAAAGTGGAGTCGCCGCACCTAGCTACGAGGTACCATTGAAAAGTTTTGAATGGAGAAATAAGTACCTAATTATAATCTGATTCGGAAGTGTTGATATTTAAGAACTTTGTTGGGAAGCCATCTGGCTACACCTAATTTAGTATTCAAGTGGCGTGACCAGATGTCTTTATGAAAGGGATACAATTGTTTGTTGGAATCAAGAAGATAAATAGGAGGAAATAACAAACGTTCCCAAAAATTTTGGAAGAATGACTATTTTGAAATAAAGAAGCATCCTACGTCGTCCAAGCTCAGGCAAACTAGATCTTTAGTAAAAGCATCAACGGCTTCGCTTCACTCTTATAGAGCTTCGCGGATTTGTGGATCAAAAATTAAAACCGAATGAGCAGCTCGTAAGCTTCGATGTTGTGTCACTCTTCACATTGGTTTCTAAAAAGGAGTCTGTGAATTACACATCGGAAATATATCCGGGGGACATAACATGCCTCTTCGAATTGTCTCACATTGACCTCTTCTGGTGGAAAGGCCATTTTTCCGAACAACTGGATGGAGTCTCTATAAGTAACCCCCTTAAGTCCTACCAATTTCTTTATTCGAGAAGAACACAAACACAAACAGCTCCAAAGGAACCATCCAAATGATTGCGATATGTAGATGATACCTTCGTGATTTGGAATCAGTGAAGAACACCTGAATGTTCTTCTTAAACACTCCAATAGCAGGGACCAAAACATGAAGTTCACCATGGAAATAGACATAGAGATGGTGCACTACCTTTCTTGAATCTATTGGTTACTTGGAAGTCTAATGCCAATCTTGGAGACAAGGTTCATAGAAAACCTCTTCACATTGACTGATATCTACACAAGGAATCCTATCACCAACACCTATCCCCAACAAAAGCGGGTTGAGGCTGTATATCTGCTGATTGTGTGCAGAAGTCCAGCTGGTGAGACGTGGGACTATAAACCTAAATACTGCAATGGTCGTATGTCACGATTGTGAGACCCATAATAGAGTTATGCTGTGGCAAGCCAAAGCAAGTTCGAACACTCAAGGAATAACCTTGCAGGGAAACAATGACTGCATATGCTTCAATGTAGCTATGAGAACGCATCCCACTAGGAACCTCGAGATCATCAAAACTTTCTAGGTAGATTAGTCCTTGACGCCATTTTCAGAACATCTTAGGAAGGTTCAAGTAATCAGAGAGCCTGGTCCTTGCTAAAAAAATCTCATCAGCAAACCTTCTCAGAGACAAAACGATCAAAAAAATAAGCATCAAATAAGCTTCACTGCTGAGCAGAAAGGAAGAAAAGGGAACCACCATCCAGATTTTCAAAAGAAATAAATAAGAGGTGTAATTTTTTTAGATGAATGATCGGATGTTTATTTCATTGAAAAGAGGTATGCCTTTAATAATGGGAAATAACATCAGCCAAATGACCACCACGACAGAAACATATTCTTTCCATGAAATTTTCCATAACCAAATCGCAAAGTGGCTGCCCTATGTCCTCGATAGCCACATGAATTCCACCTTTGACGTCTTGAATCGATGCTGGGCTCTTGGCATAGACCTTCTCTTTCACATGGCCCCAAAAGAGGAAGTCGCAAGGTGTTAGAACTGTTAGATCACAAAATCTCGGTGGCCAATTGTGATCACCTCTTCGAGAGATAGCACGGTCCAACTTTTCCAGTGAAAGATCATTGATTGTGTGGCACGTAGCGCCGTCTTGTTGAAAGTAAACATTATCCTGATCAATACCATCCAATTCCGGCCATAAAAAATCATTAATCGTTTCTCGACAGCGCAATCCATTCACCGTTACTGTTTCTTCAGCATCATTCTCGAAAAAGAAAGGTCCAAGGACCTAACTCGGCCATGGACCACACCAAACAGTCACACTTAGGTTTCCGAACCCCAGATGCGACAATTTTGCTTGTTGTTAAATGCAAAATACGGTGTAATGACGTATGTGGAATGTGGAATGCCTTATTCCAAAGAAAGACGAGGAATGGACACACCTGGGTTTTCTTCAACACTTTCGGCTACAGCAGCAATATTCTCGGCTATTCCTGAACGACGTGCACGGGTTTTATTCGTCACATGACTTACTCGTACCAGAAGCTCATATTTTCCACCAATTTCTGTATTGCGGTTCGACTAGGTGTTTCACGACGAGCCAAATTTTCATTATTCCTATAGTGAATTGCAATACATTCTTGAAACGTGTATCGTTCCATTTTTATTAATGGCTTAGTTTCTACTTGTCAAATGCCAAAAATGGCACAATGGCAGCTTCAAAAGTGACATTTATCGTAATAGGGCATTCTAATCACCTGTCAAAACAAATTCTCAATATGGCGGCTGAGGGCAAACCATAGAACTCATAGTACATGTACTATAAGTTCTATGGGGCAAACAATACGTTGGTGTTTATGTTGTTCTGTCAAATAACTTTATTTTAAAGTTGTGTTGTGTTTTGTGAGAGTCTATCAACAACAACAAATACACACAACTAATTTATTCACCAGGTTCCTTATGACGTGTTATGACACTTCAGAAAGTTGTTTGCCCCATAGACAACTTGTTGTCTATGGTTTGCCCTCAGCAGACGCCATTTTAGGTCACGTGATTTAGAATGCCTAATAGCGATAACACCTGTGATTGGAAAACCCTTTACCATCAAATGGTAAACACAAATATTAGAAATGGAACATTGAAACAAATCTATCCATTCTGATAGTGAAGCTGTTGTCAAAGCACTGACATCTCATGACATCAGTTCCATAGACAACTTATAGATGGGCCACTCTCCTACTAAACATTTGAAGCTGATTTTAATTTCATCAACACCCACCAGACAGCGCTCGCATCGCTGTTTTCGGTTTCTTTCCTTACGATTTTCGTTTCCTCTGTGTTTCTGTCATCTTTCTGTGTTGAACTGTCTAAGTGTTTAAAGTGTAGCATCGTGTTTTTAGCGAATTTTCTGAAATAAAATATATTTCCAAATTGGAAGGAAATATGAGGTTGAAACCTAAGTGTACCAAATTGTGCGGATAGGACCTGGAAGCGTCATCGGTTTCCGAATCCAGAAAAATATCTTACACTCTTCAACCTTTGTTATTTTTTTGATCTCCATCATGTCGTGTCTGAAGGTATTTGAAAAATAATTTATATTATGATAAATGATAGTTTGTATGAAGTATACCGAAATATAATGCTCTATTTTTGAAATTTTTGTTTTTCTTAATGCCCTTATACTCTCTGTATAAAAAGTACCCGGAAAATGTTATTTAAATGAACCGCCAAAAAGGAATCGGTAATTTTTTTTTTCTTAAAGTTGGTAGGACCTTCCTTTATTACCAAGCCAAATTTGAGCGCGATCTGTCAACTAGTGTGTTTACAACAGCTGTCAGTATCAGTCGACCTCAAAAGTGCTCTGCGAATTTTACAAATCATTCAAAGACGGTCCGAAAAAACCACGTCAAAGTCGATCGAAAATTAAAGTTTTGCTCACTGTTTTCTTCGATTATCGTGGTGTTGTGCACTCAGAATTGACCATATTCACCGTCGCCATATTGTTGTGCGACAATACCAACTACCCAGTGTTTCCAACGGAGAAATATTGAGTTTATCAAAAATACTATCAGATTTTTAGTATCGTATGTGGTTTGAGAGGTTATATAAAATTGGTGGTAAACTTTGGTTAAGTATTTTGTGATAAAATCCAGGAAATATGGGTAAATATCAGTATAGGGGAGGCCATGGTTGTTGTGTCAGTAATTAATCGGCAATAAGACATCTTATTCGGCAAGAAATAGATCTAAAACTAAAAAAACTGACACCAAAATATTTCAATTCAAATTTTCGCGGTCCTAAGAAATTAGTGACTTTCGTTATTCGATGTTGGAACCCTGGGTAGTTGGTATTGTCGCACAACAATATGGCGACGGTGAATATGGTCAATTTCTTCCTGAAGGACAGACAGTGAATAAGGAGTATTACTTGGGTGTATTGAGGCGTTTGCGTGAGAATGTTCGTCGTAAACGGCCAGATTTATGGAAAGACAATTCGTGGATTTTGCATGATGATAACGCGCCGTCGCACCGAGCCATAATTATTAAGGAATACAAGACCAAAAACTCAATAAATACCATCGAACAACCGCCGTATTCACCTGACTTAGCTCCGTGCGACTTTTTTCTATTCCCAAGACTCAAATTGCCCCTACGTGGAACGCGTTTTGAGTCCATTGAAGCCATCAAAACAAATTCGCAACGAGAACTGAAGGCCATACCTTTGGCGGCGTATGAGCGGTGCATGGAAAAGTGGGTTCGCCGATATCATAGTTGTATTGTAAGCAATGGGGACTATTTTGAAGGAGACAAAATAAATATTGATGATTAAATTTAAATTTATGTGTTTTTTTTACAATTCCGGGTACTTTTTATACAGAAGGTATGTGAATTCGATAAAATAATATCTTATTTCAGTAAGTGGTTAAGCATTCAAAATGAGAAATGAACAAAGCATTGGTAGGGTGAGGTCATTTTAAATTTTCGCGCAGTTAGTACTATATATCACCACTAGGTGCTAACATTTTCTAAAATAACTCCTTCAACACCCACCAGGGAGCGTTTCAAACCCAAACATAAGGGGGAGAGTTTCCCATCTATAAGTTGTTGTCTATGATCAGTTCAGAGAAGTGTGTCCAAGAAAACGGAAGAAACTAGACAAAAAGTTCATTTAAGCTGAATTGTTCACAACGTGTAGAGGCTTATCTTCTTCGGCATACCTAAATAGATGTGGGATTCCATTGACCAGTAGATTTTAGCCTTTAGGGTCCCAACATTGCCTTCACAAAGACCGCGATTGGTCTAAACGGTACTCAGAAGGTCTTCAAGAAACTATCTCTCCCTAGACGATCGTGTTGACAAATAGTGAAGTCTAGGAGACAACGGTAGCTTATGCCAATTTCCTCAAAAAAGTACTGAAGGTTGTTGGAGAGGTCGAAGATTCTTAACAGCCGTAGTTGAAATAGGAACTAAAAATCTGTTCGAAATTCTAGTCATTTTCCACTCTGCCCGCCAGTAAAATTGGCCGACACTTCTGTTGACAAAATCGAACACCGCTGTATGTACCCAGTTAGACTTCCCCTCAGCATTATTATGCTAAATTGCCCGTGGATTCCAAATCCCACAGGTGTAACACAACGCTTTGTGTTTATACAAATACCTACATCTCACGCAGCTATAGAATTTCGGCGGTTAGGTAATCGGAACACACAGAGCATGAACTGCACGAAGCTTTTGCCGGCACGAGGCTTTGTGTGGTTACGCGGACCTGGTTAGAACGGTATACCCACAGGAATAGTGTTTTTATACCGAGCTCCTTTCCCCCTGATTGCCCCCGTTGGAGATGGCGTACTCGTCCGGATCTTATGCGTGACGGTTTTGTTTATATTTGGTCTGGGGGTTGAACGAACTGAGTCACGTGTCCGAAACGATCGCCCTCAAGTTAGTTTTCATCGGTTTTTCCGATTTTTTATAGGTTTTCTCCGATATTTGCGTGTTGTTTTCAGCAGGGTTAGGGGTGGCTTCCTGTTGAAGAGGACCAACCTTAATTTGACTTTCTATAATGACTTCGTTTTATGCCGAGACTTTATTGTTCGAGCGCCTTCGGAAGACATGAGGAGGCAGTGAATAACATGAGTAAGGATCCAAATCTTATACCTGTCAGTGAAGTGGTTCTTCTTCAATTTCGCTATTGGGTTTTTTCATTAGACCATACAGGGTGTTCTACAAGCTCTATAACAAACTTTCGCGATGGTAGCTGTGCTTATTCTGAACATTTTTTTCCCAACGAACATAAGTCCGATTCGCTTTAGTTTAGAAGATACAAGCACTTGAAAATTTATATTTTAAAATTGAAAGCTTTTATTTTTACAAGCTTTTATTTAGTTTCACCTGTCCCGGTGTCTGCCTGTCTGTCTGTCTCTCTGTAATCAAATCTTGCAAGTTAAATATGACACACTTCTAATCGTCCGATTGATTTGAAATTTTGCAGGTGTACATAATTCTGGTGACAATGCATCATGAAATATTTTTCATAGAAAAAACAAAATGGCGGATGCGTTTTGTAGTTATGATCCGATTTCATTCAAAATTAGTATCTGGGGGTATCTGGGTTCGAAAATGATGATACTTTTGTTAAAATTGGGAAATTCAAGATGGCGGCCACAATATGGCGGACGAGTTTTGTAATTATGATCCTATTCTATTCAAAATTGGTATATGGGCTGTGTTTGGGTCGGAAACTACGATTCTTCAAAATTGAGGAATTCAAGATGGCGGCTCCAAAATAGCAGATGAGTAATGTTATAAAAGCTTGTCTTCAAATATGTTTTTTGAGAATTAGGCTTGTTTATGTTCAAATCATGATATTGAATGGAAATTTTGAGACCATAAAATTGTTCAAAACGTCCACCTTCTGCTTGAATGCAATCTTCACATCGACTTTACTCGGATCAGATTTGGGTCCTTTCGTATTTGGTTTGCTGCATCTTGAATTAGGTATATCAAGTAATTGTTGATGATATTGATAAACATATATCCCCATATCATATGTCCCCAAAAATAAAAAAAATCTAAGGGATTTAGATCAGGCGAACGAGGTGTATTGGTCCTGCTTGACGTATCTATTCATTCGGTAAATGTCCATTCAGCCAACTGACTAGGTACTTGTCTCCATCTATGTGGTGGTGCACCATCGTGCATCATCGTGATACCTTATATTTTTTTAAATGTTGAGCTTCAAGTCGTTAATGAAGTCAAAAAGATTGTGCTCCAAAAAAATTTATTCAAGTCTGCATTTAAACGATCATTTATAACATGTGTTCAAAATTCACACATTTGTTTTCTTTTACCACAAATTTTATACATAGGATGGGCTTATTTGGTTAAGAATAAGACCGAGATTCTCTGTGCTCTGTGCGATTCTATGCCTGTTACAAAAATCCCACAAGCAGCATGTACCTGCTCAGTTCGCCAAGATTTCTGCCTTCAGTCGCATCTTTTTTACACGGCTTAGCTCGAAGCCCTCAATAAATACTTTCCACGTCGTCGGCCTTTAGTTCGCCACCCTAACAAGGTGAATTCGTGTGATAAAGACTTTTACCCAGTACAACACCTACGAAACCAGACAGAAGCAGATACGTAACTTTTAAGCTAAGCGTCCACATGTCCGCACCGAACGCATCGGACGGATCGGATTTACGGATCTCCATTGCAGAAATGCCGATGCTCCGATGCGTCCGGTGCTGGTCTGTGGACGGGCTTGCACGAGTTTCTATACAAAGAATACCGAAATCCGTTTGATCCGATCCGTCCGATGCGTCCGGTGCGGACATGTGGACGCTTAGCTTTAATCTGAACAACCGTAAGTACCATTCCCTCAGGTTCACTTTGTGGTATTTATTTTCTATCAAACATCCATTTTTTCTTTAATTCTCGAGGCGATAAGAATTGGTACAGCAGTCTATTTCTTCTCTCCAAGAGAGCTCGTGTATATTATCCAACATGTACTGGCAACAAATCATTTTCCTGAGTCGTAACAGAATGCATTGTTTTTCAAAACGTACATCAAGTGTCAAATGAATAATTGAAATATCGTCAATTACCATATCAACCTGTCAGCCTACTTAATCAAAACATTCTTCAATTTTTAAAACATCACTTTTCAGATTCACTTCGGATATTGATAGGAGGTACATTTGGTTATCAATTCTGAATTTAGCTGACTCTGTTTACTTAACTCAGAATGTGTTTCAATGTTCGGAACATTGTATTAATTCGCTAAAAAGAGTTAATTCACTTGTAATTCCATTTCCATTCTTCAATACCGATAACACCACGCCTCTGGACCTTTCAAAGCTAGATTATGCAATGATAATGCTCTCCAGTATGCTGTCTTCGTTCCACTCATTGAAACTGAATGAATTTTGGCTTCAGTAATTCTCGAATCTATGAATGAGATGCTGGGTCTCCTCTTTCTGTGGTCAAAGGTTTTTCTCTTCCTCTTGTTTCTCTCGGTTATCTCTTTGCATTCAATTCACAAGTGTGGTGGTTATTTGAACTTTCCTAACTCAACACCCACTGTTAAAATCGGTATCGTGAACAAGACCTCGTATTAGCGAGGAATGAATAGACCGTTGACAAGACAACTTAACATTTCATAATCTCTTAATTTCCCAGCAGGTTTAATCTCAGGGAAGATTCAAAAGAATTCGTGATTACCATATCCAACCTAGGCTTCCAGATAACATCCTCTCCTACGCCTTCCATCTCAGCTCTTGTTAGAAAGCCGCAGTATTATCTTGGTTGACGAATAAGGGAAAGGGAGGTATGAAAAGAATAATTAAAAAGCTGGGAAGCTGCAGCATTGTATATGATGCACCCACCGGCAGTGACGTATAGAATTGTGGTTCCGGTATTGCCAAAGTTGGGAGGATTTCTTCAGAATTTGTATTTTTTTGGAGGATGGAATATGTCTTCTTGGTAGAATGTACACCATTAATCTTCATTTAAGTTGGCAACGAAAGGGAGTTCTGGTCTTGATGTTTCCATTTCTAGAGATCGCTGAGGGTGAAATACACTATGGTGAAAAGACTTGACCTCCCCAGGTTTCTCAAGAAATAAACAATCTATGTTCTGGAAATGAGATGAATATTTTCCTCTATATTTCAACTGTAATCTTTTTGCTGGAAATTCTTTGTTTGTTACTCTTTGCCTTATGCAGGTTGAGACAAAATAGAAAAAATGAGAAAAAATCTGATTATCGATTATTAGTTTTTGATTAATTATAGTTATTCCACAACTAATAATAATAATAATACCACTGTTTGAAGCTGAACGTGGAGGACAAATGCAGGAAGTGCGGCGCAGTTGGCGAGTCTATTGAACATATAATCGCAGGTTGTCGAGTTCTTGTCGACAACGCATATCTGGGCCGGCACAACCAAGTGGCAAAAATTTTTCACCAGCAGTTAGCTCTTAGACATGGTTTTTTGGATACTTGTCCGCCATGTTATGAGTATCAACTTGCAGCAGTGTTGGAAACGGACGCAGCGGTTCTCTATTGTGACAGACCCATATCAACAGATAAATCAGTGGACTACAATAGACCGGACCTTGTATACATTGAGAAGGATCAGAATTATGGATTGATAATTGATGTGGCAGTACCATTAACTCATGCCATCGGAAGAACGGAGTAGGAAAAAATAACGAAGAACGAGAACTTGACAATGGAACTGAAGAATATGTGGCAATTGTCAAAAGTCACTATTATACCATTGGTGATTTCGGCTGAGGGAGTCATGTCCAAATCATTCAAGAAAAATCTTCAAAAGATCGAAATATCCCAGAGGATCGCGGGATATGCACAGCAGGCTGTAGCTTTGCAAACCTGTCACATCGTGCGGAAATTCCTGAACTACATAGTGGGAGGAACTGAAATGTTTTTTCACTGGTTCATTGAAGTAATACCAGCTCGAGCTGAGACCGGGAGACCGATGATGAAGAATAATAATATGTTTATTCATCAATTATTTTACATCCCAACAAATTGCATATGAAATTTTGAAATAAACATCCGCTTTCCTTCTGAGATGGCAGGCTCATCGGAACGATCCCACCGTCTTTGTGAGGTAGCGTCACATTTGCCCCATTTTTATGCGTTTCTAATTGAATTTGATCCCTCTATTGCACACTTAATTAAAACAAACTTGCGCTCCTATTGTTACCACTTCACGACATGCACATTTATGAAGTTCTATATCATTCGAGAATTTTGTCATAATTTGAGTATTTATTTAATTAAATCCTGTAGTAATTTCATATTTTCTCTTAGCCACTGCTCAATATTCCTTTTGAACCTACTCAAAATTTTATCCGTATCACCACCTCTTCTTTCAACCAACTATCCAATACACCTAGGCATCCCACCAATCAACTCATCAATGAAATTTTCAGGCATATCATTCCATTCTTCCTGAAGGGTTTGACTCAATGCCTAAAAAGTTGAAGGTTGGCGATTGGATATTGCTCTCCCTAAGTAATCCCATACGTGCTCTGGCCAGTTTATTCTCCGGATATTGTTCTCTTGAAGAATGTTTTAAACCCTTCCTGTGCGGCGTCATCATCCTGATAAAAGAAATTATACCCAAATTCCTTGCGCAGAGGTTAATGATTGGTTCAATAATGTTTTTTACGTAGATGGCACCATTGATTGTTGGTTCAACGATAATGAAAAAAAAAGTTCAGGGTAAAACTTGGATTCCTTATTGATGTGTATTTATCTTAACTGTAACTTCTTGAAATTATAAATTGACCAATGTTAATTCTTCTCCTTGTCAGGGAAGAGTTATGTGGCTCTGAAGATCAAAATGAGACCGAAATCATAGTCAGCTTCCCTGAACAATGGTGCGGCTAAATCTTTTCAGACATGGCATTTGTTGATATAGTTATCAACAAATACAATGTATCTGATTACAATTGGCATAAACTGCATTCTATTCTATCTTCTTTAATTTTCCGCTGTTGCTAAGGAACACTGTCAAACCTATAATTTTCCGCTTGTTCATTCTGAATGCGGCGGAATGATCTGGCAACACTACGTGCTCTCACAGCCCTAAGGCGAGCTCTCAATGAGTTTCCACCCATTAACGCCAAGATTAAAAGAGCATCTTCCCTCTTCCAGACAGGGAAACCCTAGAAAGTCGTCAAGGATCATTTGCGTCCTTTTAATTCTTCCGCTCCATCACTCAAGTGTGTCCTTTGGTCGCTTTGTGGGTGCTTCTGAAGTGAAACGAAGCTTGTTCAATTGGATCTTCCTAAGAGCCGAAGCGAATGTTGTTCTTGAGTGGTACAAACTTTGCAATATTTAGATTTTCGAAGTTTTGACAGAATACTTTGTAGTTGGCAATAATGGTTCTGTACATGGGTGAACATCCATAGATAAATTAACGTACTGTAAAACCTGTATTCTTGTCATTTTTTGGAGCATCTTGTCGAACCGCAATACAGAAATTCGTGGAAAAATTTGAGATGTTGGGACAAGTTGGTGATGTGAAGAATAAAACCCGTGCACATCGCTCAAGAACAGCCGAGAATATTGCTGCTGTAGCCGAAAGCGTTGAAGAAAACCCAGATTTGCCCAATCCTCGTCGTTCTTTGAAATAAGGCAGAGAAGAAGTACGCCAAGAGCCCAGCGTCAATTCAAGACCTCAAAGATGGAATTTGGGTGGCTATAGAGGACATTGGGCAGCCGGTTTGAGATTTAGTTATGAAAAATTTTATGAAAAAGAGATGGTTATGTAGTCGTGGTCGTGGTGGTCATTGGGCTGATGTTATTTTCCATTATTAACGGCATATCTTCCTCTTTATAATGAAACAAGCAGGCCGTCCCAGCTTCGCCCGGGTAGAAATTTGTTTCACGCGGCGGTTTCCTCTTCAACACTTAACCTGCCATATCTTTTGATGTACTCGTTGTAATTGTCTGATGTGAAGGGCAATTTCGTTCAAAATTGAATACTGGGGATAAATAACGTATTAGGTTGGATGAGGATCAATACCCAATTCATAAAAACACACTCCCAAATAGTGCATAATTCTGGAAAACATCTGATAACCATAAACAGGTAATAGCAAGTCAATCTTGAGAGATAGATATATGCTATCGCGGACTTTTTTTTAGAACTATTTAAGAGGTACATTTCCGTCATACATTGTATCCACGTAAGTCTAAAGGTGGAAACACATTGTCGTCACGTCACGTGAGCTCACGCGAGGAAATGGGAAGAAGATATGGAGAATATAGCTGTTTTTACAGTTGCTGGTGATTCTCATAGAAGGGGTTCGATTCACCAAATGAATCAACGAACAGAGGAAGTGGGGAAATTCCATCAATTAATTCAAGAATTATTGAATGAGCACCCAGATCGGTTTCAAATGTGTGTCAGAATGACATTTCACAAAATATCAGACGTGATATCACGTGCATTCAGAAAATGTAAATTTGCGGAATATAGATCTTGTGTGCTATCAGTGCTATAACGTGACAGCACATATGTTGCAAAAATTTTTACTACATTTTGATTCCGTAGTAGTACAATCACCCAGTTTAGTTCTGATGATTTGGCTTCACTATTTATTATTGAAAGGTGTGTCTCTCTTCCTATGGTCTAAGTTCCATGCATTATCGTGGTTGCACATTTTGGGAAGATGACGTGATGTGACGTGACGTGATAACAATGTGTCTGCACATTTACGGTTTTTGCAGCACACGTGAAAATAGCTGATTATGGCTAATTTTTTTGTAATTATTAAGTTATAGTCGGTATGCTTAATTTTTTGGGTGAAAAGTATAGCCTATGTCACTCAGGGATAATGTAGCTTCCTAAGTGTGAAAGAATTTCTGAAATCGGTCCAGTAGTTTTTGAGCCTTTTCGTATCAAACAAACAAAAATACAAATCTTTCCTCTTTATAATATTAGTATAGATATAGATAGATATACATCGAATTATCTATCTTTTCCTTGAATGTCAAAATTACACCTCTTATTGGAAAATCCGTTACCTCAAAATCTGTATTCTTTGTTCTATTTTAATTCTTGGTCCGAAAGCTTCTGGCCTATAGGCTATCCTCAGCAGACAGAATCAACGTCAATGAAATTTGAAAACAGTTATCTAGAGGCACATACAGTTTCATGAGCAATCAATGAAATTTTCTATGTTAAAGGATGGTTCACAAACTGTATGTGCCCTCATATAACTGTTTTCAAATTTCATTGAAATAGATTATGTCTGCTGAAAATGGCCTAGACGTAAAGCTCTCCAGAAGTATCACCTTTTGAATCGTGGTAAATCTCCATTCAAAAGTGGTCTCTTGATTCCACGAGTAAGTACCCTAATTTACGACGTAGAGACTTGATTATTTTTTTAAATTGAAGTTGAAGAACGTCCTGTTTTTTTCGATTTAATCAGTTTTTCAATTAAAAAAAACAGGGTAATCGTTTGATCTTTGCAATATTTGGGTTATTGAATATGTTTTTCGTTTTTTATGAGTACAAGCTATATTTTTGAAATAATCATCATGAAAATTTTTGTATTTTATAGAAGATTAAATTGCCGAGGGCAAATTTTTGCGATTTTTTCCAAAAAATGATGAATAACCGTCGGAAAAAAACCATTAAGTGTAGTTTCCAAAACGCTGAAGTTCAACGTGTTTTTTTTTAATGAAAAACTAATTAAATGGAAAAAATCGCAACTATTTGCCCTCGGCAATTTGATCTTCTATAAACTACAAAAATTTTCCTTATGATTATTTCAAAAATATAGCTTGTACTCATGAAAAACGAAAAACATATTCAATAACCCCAGATCTAACGATTACCCTGGTTTTTTTAATTAAAAAACTAATTAAATCGAAAAAAAGAAAACTATTTGCGCTCGGGACGTTCTTCAACTTCAATTTAAAAAAAAATCAAGTCTCTACGTCGTGAATTAGGGTACTTACTCGTGAAATAAAGAGACCACTTTTGAATGGAGATTTACCACGATTCAAAAGGTGATACTGCCCCTTAAATAAAATAGAGAATACAAAATCGAAAATTTCATGTGCCCATAACATCTTTTCAAGCACATAGTCCTCATATCCCAACCCGCATTTGACTAAATTGGTTTAACATAAAATCAATTCGATAAGGCCCTGTGTTTTCACGAGGAGGTCTTTATTTTCCAGATGATCATCGTGGCCTGAGGTTGTTGCTTCAATGAAGAGTCAATTGATATGCATAATGTGGCATTATTACAGGTCCAAGATCGTCGATGTTGGTAAAACTGATAGCTTAACGATGACTATGGGAAATTAACATCTATTCGATCGAAGGATAGCGTTGCGAGTAAACATTCCCGTCAATTTGAATATCTTGATTGAGATTCAGCTCAGTTAGGACATGATAGAGATATTTCATGGTGGAAGTAGAGATGTGGTTGTTTTGGTATAATGTTTTCATACATGTATAAATCAAGATCTTTTTTGCTTATTTTTCCATAATAGTTTTCACAATATCGTAAATCTTTTTCTGTCTTGAGATTTGAAAAGGAAAAAGAAATGGTGAGAGTCCTTCAATTAAGCTCATCTTGAAAAGGCACACCTAGAGCTAGACTCTAGAACACGTCATCGACTAATGAGTTCGTGAATCGATTTGTGTCCATGCAGAATTATGCATATCAGTCGTTTGAGTTAAGTGAACCTTGGCATGTCGAAGAAAATAGGAATGTCGTGCAGCATTTTTGCCAACACCTACGTGTCAGCGATTTAATTTAAAAAAGAAGTAATTCACGAAAAAACTAATTTCCGCCCAGTTTCATTCATTATTCATGTTTTAATCAATCAGTTAATCCGTTGATTGGTATTGATTGATGTATGTCAGTATGTGACATTTCATTTTTCATTCGTATAAAATCGCTTTCGATATTCGATAGACAATTTGTTAATTTGTGTTATTGAAGACATGTTCCTATGGATTTAGTTTCGAGTTTTAATGAGAAAGATTGTTAACCTATTCACATTATTATTATTTCCACCTGGTGTCACCCTATAATATGAATGTGATTCGCTCTGATTTCGAGGAAATTTGAAACTTATCATGACAATATTTATAAAACAACTAAAATTATCTTAACGAAAAACATATTGTTAAATGAAGGTTCGGCAATTCAAAATGGATAGATTTCAATCATAGGGTAATACGAGACGACAATATTTAATAGAAGAAAACACAATGACCAAATAAACTGCTCCACATGAGTTAGGGATATTGACTTAAATTGCAAAAAAATATAGTTAAAATAAGATTTTTGTGATGAAAATTCAAACCTATTAATATGAATTCAAGTTGCAAATCAATTTTAGCCTGTAGGTCTGCAGCGTATACAGGGTGGTTAAGAAAAATCTAGTAAAATAACGAAATTTTATTCCCAGAGAATTCAAGCATTTCAAGACTATCAATACAATGTACGGCCTCCACGGGCATCAATAACAGCTTGACATCTTCTTTGCATACTACACACGAGGTTATTGAACATTTCTTGAGGAATTTGGTTCCATAAACGGGGCAGAAGCTCTCTCAGATCATTTAAGGATTCTGGGGTAGGTTGATGATTATCTAATCTTCTTTGGAGCATTGCATGTTCTATGCAATTCAAATCTGGTGAGGGCGGAGGTATTGGTAAATGTGGAAAAACAAGCTCCTCGCGCGCATTCTCAACTATGGCTGCACGGTGCGGTCTAGCGTTAACGTTTAGAAATTGAAAAGTTTCACCAATAGCAGCGTGAAAATTTGGCACAACATTGTCAATGACATGCTCCCTATACTGTAAAGCGGTCATATTCCCAGGACAAATGTGTAGATCTGTGCGCCCGTTGAAACATATCCCGGCCCATACCATAACACTTCCCCCTCGGAATGGATGGACTTCTTGGACATAGCGACGATTACGGGGTATGTGTGGGATTGTCCATAACTCTTATTTTTCAAGAATCTGAAAATCGTCCATATCTGGATGCATCAGTGAAAAGGGCACTACGCCATTGATCGGTCCAATGGATATGTTGCCTTGCCCATTCCAGTCTTTGGCGCGTATGGTCACGTGTTAATGGAACTCCTCTTAATGGACGTCTAGAACCTAGATTCACCTCTCTCAAACGTCGTCTGATGGTTTCGATGGAAACTTGGACCCCATCTGCATTCTGAAGAGTATTCCGTAGCATTCTACACGTAGATGTAGGGTTTTTTCTCGTCGAAACGGTGATGAAACGATCCTGAGCAGGTGTTGCTTTTCGTCGCCCACCAAGCCTTGGTCTTTCCAACACGGAACCTGTCTCCCTGAACCTACTCCAAAGTCGAGATATCACTGACTTGGAACGTTCCCGCTAGCATATTCATATCCCACGTACCGTATCGCAGTCCGAATTCACCCGAAGCCGAAGTAACTCAACGTAAGAGATCGCGTCCGTTCCTGCGGTCTTGAACGTATTTTATCACCTGTATGGGATCGCTATCGCATTGTTACCAAATAGAGTTTTTGAAGAAAATAAGCGCAGATTTTTTTTGCAAATCGATGATAAATAGTAAGAACGAAAACAGCCACAGAAGGGGAAATTGAAACTGAGGTGAGGTGAGGGGTTTTGCGTAATATTCCCATAGTAACAATTCGAAAAATTATTGAATCAAAAAACGAGAGGGAATTACATCAAGACCTTCTTTAACTACAATTAAAAAAATCAAATCTGGAAATAAAATAGGGGACTGAGTAATGAATTGGTAAGTGCAGTTTCTGAATGGATAAAAGAATCTAAGTCAACATAAAGAATCATCATTTATTTGATGAATGGAAATAATTGTAAAAAAGTTAATTGTGAAAAGATTTTAATAATCTTAAAATATCATACCCAAAAAAATTTCATATTTATAAATTCCTTTTACCAATAGCTAAACATAATACAGGGTCTTTCACGAGGAACCTCACCCATATTTATACGGGAAACTACTGAACGTATTTTCATGAAATTCAGCACTTATAAGTATTTCACGATGCTGATGAAATCTAAAATATTTTCAAGGCATGAGCACCTCCGGTTTTTCCGGAAATGACGTCAACTTCCGTTTTTCAAATTAGAACACCATTTTTTTATTGCAGAAATGGATTCCTTAGAAAATTTCAAGTTATTTTGATGTAACATTTTTCAGTTTTGGTTGGAAAATTCTCTCTGAGCGGGAAAATTCGAAAAAAAAAATCGAAAATAGAGCTCCGCTGAAACAAGAATAACTTCGAGGTTTTTGAATGGAAAATTTTCATTTTTGGGATTTTTCAAGATGTAAGATTGATGTATCCACTTTAAAAATCGAAATCGCGATTCATGATACAGGGGGTGAAAAAATCGCTTTCAAAGTTAGGGATGACAAAATCGTGAAAAATCAATTTTTTCAAATTAGAACCCCATTTTTTATGGCAGATATTGAATCTACGTTAAAAAATAATGTGAGTGTATGCATCACACCCTTGCCCTAAAGTAGATATTTTCTGAGTTATTCACAAAAAACTGTTTTTCGTCTTGAATTTTCAGCTATTTCTTTTCCCTTCTCGCCAAAAAGATGAAATTTTCAGGAACTGTTACTTAAACCATGTTTTAGATTTTACTACCCTAATATGCAAGAGAAAAAAGTAACAGGTTGTTCCTAAATAGATGGCGAATTTGGATTCGAATTTGTATCGGAAACCTCTTTATTTCAACTAATCGACCATCGGTTTTCTCTCCAGTGATGAATAAATAATTCCTTATGAACCATATGCAAAAACTTACTATGTTTTACATTCTTTTTTTTTTAATGATAGATATCATTAATTACATCTACTGAATAAAGAGGAATTTGGCAGATGTAATTATTGATATCTATCATTAAAAAAAAAGAATGTAAAACATGGTAAGTTTTTGCATATGGATATGGTTCATAAGTTCATATTATTTATCACTGGAGAGAAAACCGATGGCCGATTAGTTGAAATAAAGAGGTTTCCGATACAAATTCGAATCCAAATTCGCCATCTATTTGGGAACAACCTGTTACTTTTTTCTCTTGCATATTAGGGTAGTAAAATCTAAAACATGGTTTAAGTAACAGTTCCTGAAAATTTCATCTTTTTGGCGTGAAGGGAAAAGAAATAGCTGAAAATTCAAGACGAAAAACAGTTTTTTGTGACTAACTCAGAAAATATCTACTTTAGGGCAAGGGTGTGATGCATACACTCACATTATTTTTTAACGTAGATTCAATATCTGCCATAAAAAAATGGGGTTCTAATTTGAAAAAATTGATTTTTCACGATTTTGTCATCCCTAACTTTGAAAGCGATTTTTTCACCCCCTGTATCATGAATCGCGATTTCGATTTTCAAAGTGGATACATCAATCTTACATCTTGAAAAATCCCAAAAATGAAAATTTTCCATCCAAAAACCTCGAAGTTATTCTTGTTTCAGCGGAGCTCTATTTTCGATTTTTTTTTCGAATTTTCCCGCTCAGAGAGAATTTTCCAACCAAAACTGAAAAATGTTACATCAAAATAACTTGAAATTTTCTAAGGAATCTATTTCTGCAATAAAAAAATGGTGTTCTAATTTGAAAAACGGAAGTTGACGTCATTTCCGGAAAAACCGGAGGTGCTCATGCCTTGAAAATATTTTCGATTTTATCAGCATAGTGAAATACTTATAAGTGCTGAATTTCATGAAACTACGTTCAGTAGTTTCCCGTATAAATATGGGTGAGGTTCCTCGTGAAAGACCCTGTATATGGGCGGGCAACTGAGGGATTGCGGATTATATTGTATACGTGGAATGAAATTTATATCGACATATAGCTGAGCTCCTCATTTTCCTATTCATTCAGGTAAAATAGGGTTACTCTTACCCCTTACAAACCACTTTTTGTTATAACGATCTGAATCATCATTTGGACAGGGTTATTGGATGTTGTTAATTAGGTATTCCCTGATATAACTATACCATTTGAGAAAAATGTGGAGTGATCTTATTCATTGAATATAATTTTCGAAAAAATTCTGTCCCCTTAACTATTTGAATAGTCTTCCAATCATACTTACCATTCTCCTTTTGACAACTTTTGAACTTCATAACTCCCCTATCAATTGTGTACATTAAGCTCAATGATTCTTCTTTTCAACGGCTTTTTACTTTGTTTATCTTTACAACAGCAACGGAATATAATATGTACCTACTCACAAAATTCAATTTGCTTGAAAGCTATGTAAATTAAGATTAATTTTGTCAATTCGTTTCAGAAGTGGAAGGCCGAACTTATGAATGCAACAAAAGTAACTCGATCAATGACAACAACTATTAGAACACCCCTCAAAAAGTTAAAAAAAATATACCATTAAAGAGAAGATTTCGATCATCCTTTTGGCTTCAGTATAAAATCTATTCTAAATTTACTTAGTTTTTTCACCCCAATAAATTCATAACCTTAAAGCATTCACTCTTGAATAAGAGGTAGCCGTTATTATTCGTGAATATCGAAAAAACCTAATCGTTATTATTTGAACTGAAAAAAATAAAAGAATCGGGGTATCATTATAACGTATAATCCCAATTCATATTCCACGACTGATATCGCCAAATAAGACGCGATCACGCGCGTGGTTTATCGAGTAAGCTTCGGCTGTCTCCGAGCTGCGATACGGTACGTGGGATATGAATATGCTTCCCGCTACAACAACTTGAGTTAGGCCACCATGTAGCATTCCGGTAGCCCTATTAGCCTCAGCGTTTGTTAATTTACGTGTTGGCATTTTCAGAAAACTCGTTTCAAATCGAAGCCGTTGATAAACTGACTTCATTTAAAAATAAGAACATTCATGACGCATATGCAAAGAACCAAACTTCAGAAAAAAGGCGACCAGATTGACAAAATGTCTCATACTGATTTTTATTGGATCTATTCAAGTTGTTATTGAGTTTTAAATGATTCTACAGCGATTTTCTCGAAGATTACATACTTTTGAAAACAATTGAATACTATATCCCTAACTCTTATGGAGCAGTATATATCAGTCTCAACACAATTGCAATTAATTTCCCAATATTCAAATTGTGTTACAAAATATTCATAAAGCCAGAGCTCTTAACTATCTGTTGTTGAAAAAGTCTTTTTCGTCTGCATATGACAGTAAAATTCCATTTTTGATTCAATCATTCGTTCACGTAAAAATCGACTTTGAAAATTGAAACCCACCCAATTTACCTTGAACATTACCAGTTTCAAAGGGGTAATGCAGGAGGGGAAATTTTGTTAAAAAAGACGATATGAGTATCCTGAAAAGTCCAATCCAACAAATGATCAAATTGAGCTCTTTTTTTTATTGATGCATACAGTATAATAACACCTGGAAAACTCTGGAATAAGAGACGAAAATCGGATCAAAACTTTACCATTTTATGGAAGTTGTCGGGGCTCAATTTGAGCATTTTTTGCATTTAAATACTCAGAACGCTTATCTCATTTCGTTAATCGAATTTCACCCTTATATCTTGTCCAATTGACGGGTCCTAGCGATTTTCCAAAATCTTGGTTCCCTTACTGGAAAAGTCCTCTGTTACCTCTTCAGTGTGACACCCTGTATAGTGTATATCATGAATATGTACTGGATAAAAGAGGGTACGTTGTGACACCACAAAAGGTGGAATGAGACAGATGTCAACATAACAATTCAAATACCGCCGTTATAAACTGTCAAAATTATAACAACCACCAATTCCAATCAATCTCTCAAAAAGCTTTTTTTCCTCGGCCCCTACTCAAGATTGGAATTCAATTAACCCGAAGAGGACACGTGGGATGGCATCAGCTTGACGATGGAGAGCGAAAGTCTGCCAAAGACACGAAAATTAGTCCTTCTCCCCTTGTCGACTCACCCCTAGTCGGAGGGCGACCCCCTTTTTCTGCATCCTATTCTGACCGTGAGCTTGAAAATAGAATCGTTTGTGCGTAGAGCTCGGTGACCTTGAACGGTCTATTTTCATTCGGAAGGTAAACAACGACTCGACAAATATCGATTTCGATATCAGCCAGGGGTCAGTTAGGTTGATTTCAATGTGTTTATGTGAAACACTTGAGGTAACCATACTAGAGTATGATTTGAAATATAGGGTATCAATAATTTTAGCGCACTTTCACACCAGGGCTAGAACAATAATCTAGTAATATGAGGTCAGGGGATCTTGAAGGCCAACTAATATAACCACCGCGACCTATACAACACTCTGGAAACCTTTCTTCCAATTGTTGCTTGGTCTGTTGAGCAAAATGGGCAGGTACTTCATTGTGAGGTATAAAGGAAAGTGTATGTAGCTTTATTTGTTATTGATACTCTGAAATGAGTTGAGATGGAAATTGGGACCACTACACGATGTATCGGATGTTTTTTTTATGGTGAACTTTAAATTGAAATAAAACACATTTAAATTCAGATTGAAGCCATATCTCTTTATTTGAAAGATAATTTTATGACATTGATGTTTTTAAAATAATTTCCGGCATATGTCCAACTCTGAGGAACCGCTTTCGACCTGACCAATTTTGGACCACTTCTTCGAGTAATTCGGGCATTTTTTCAATAACGCCAATAACACGAGTTATGTTGGCTTCCAAAGCGTCTATTGTTTCTAGTTTATCACTCTTATCAGCATAAACCAATTACTTGACATAAACCCAAAGAAATTAATCTATTGGAGTTATGTCGCATGATCTTGGAGGCCAATTACTTGGACCATCTAATACAGGGTGGGCTTTTTAAAACGAAACAGACGAGATAACGGGCGGAATAAATTTATTCAGAAAAAATGCTCGGACACGTCGATTTTTGTTTCGAGGGGGACAACTTTTAAGGTCAAATTCACAACTATAACGCTTCAACCCTTAGTGTTGGAACACCAACCCCTAAATTTTGAATAGGAAAGATAGGGTGAGTGATACCTCGTTTGAAAGGTCCTTTTATCCTGAATTCAGGATATTGATTTTTTCTTCATTTGATTCATTGATTCTTGAGATATTGACATTTGAAGTTGAAACAAAGATGGTATTGTCGTCAAGCAAGCTGTCTGAATCTATCGAATTTATTATTCATTCATTCTGTAGATTTGATGAAACTCCATAACTGCCATACACCAGACATCAAAATACAAAGTTAAAATTCTAACAGTGAATAATTAGTCAAATAATTGATTAATTCACATAGCATGGTTAGCGGAATGAATGGTACTGTACGAAATTCAAAATTGAATATCTCGAAAACGAATGCGTTAGATGAGAAAAAAATTATTACGCTGAATTCATGATAAAAAGGCCTTTCAAATGAGGTATCACTCACCCTATCTTTCCCATTCAAAATTTAGGGGTTGATGTTCTAACACTAAGGGTTGAAGCGATATAGTTGTGAATTTGACCTTAAAAGTTGTCCCCCTCGAAACAAAAATCGATGTGTCCGAGCATTTTTTCGAAATAAATTTATTCCGCCCGTTATCTCCTCTGTTTCGTTTTGAAAAGTCCAACCTGTATATAAAATTCTCCTGTCTGCACTTTGTGGCCGAACTCCTCCGAAACGGCTAGACCGATTTTCGTGAAATTTTGTGTGCATATCGGGTAGGACCGGGAATCGGCCAACATCTATTTTTCATCCCCCTAAATGTTAAGGGTGGTCCACCCCTTCTTTTTTTTTCAATTTCTTTGGACAAAATTTTTATTTTAATTTTTTTATGATACAGCACACAAAAATACATACAACCCTAAATTTTCACCCCTCTACCTAACCTAACAGATCAGCTAGTTTATCAAAATAATGTTATCGCCAAATCTTTCTTTCAATGAGTCAATTGTTACGGAAGCAGCATCAGGTGCAGCCCCATCTTGTTGGAACCAAAACACTTCTGGATCGATGCCATTCAAATTTTGAAACAAGAAACAAATAATCATTGATCATCGATCTGTAACGGGCACCATTCACTGTAACATTAGCTCCAGCATAGTTTTCGAAGAAAAATGGACCAATGGTGCTTCAACGTGTAGAGCACACCATGCAGTGCATTTTTCAGGATGCAATGGAACCTGCAAAACTTCTTGAGGATTGGTTCCACTCCATATACAGCAATTTTGCTTTTTTAAGTAGCCGTTCAACCAGAATTGAGTTTCATCACTAAACACAATTTTTCGATAAAAAAGTGGATCAACTTCAAGCTGTTCTAGGGACCAATCAGCAAACAAGCGACGCTTATTTTGGTCAAGTGGCTTTAGTTCTAGAACCAGTTGCATGTTGTTTGGGTGTAGACCAAGATCTTTACGCAAAATTTTCCATGTTGTGGATGCACAGAGTCCAACTTGTAAACGTCAACGAATAAACAAATCTGGATCTTCATCAACACTATCACTTAGAGCAGCGATATTTTCTTATGTGCATACAGTTCCTTGACTTGTTGTTGTTGAGTAGAGAAAAAGTTGTCCGAAATCTATCGATTGTTCGATGAATAAGCTGCTCTGATGGACGATTATGTAAATAATAAATAAATAAATTTTACGGAATCCTCTATAAGTTTGGTGATCAGAATCTGATTTTGAAAATTTCAATAAATTTCAAACGTTCTTGCGGCGTGAGTCTTCCCATGATAATTTGTCAATGCTTACTGAACAGAAACGTCAAAACAGCATGGCTTAAAATCAGAGTTATCCCTATCGAAATTCTATCACCCAAAAAAAAAACCGATAGAAGAGTACTCAAATCCCAATGAAATAATTGTTGAAACTCATGGATCGAACAACGAAATATTCCTTCCTAAATTGTTGTCACTCTATTGTTTTCATCTTGTACGTGATGTGGTTATAGATGGTTTATTTGTGTTTACAACCACTACTGCTATGTTTGTTTATTCTCACTCTTCACATTATGATCGTAGCTCTTTGAATAGTTTGGTTTTATGTGATGTTTATTCGTCTATGTTAATTATGGCTTCATTATTGAGTTGAACTTTTTTTCATTAAGACAGATAAAAGTTGTTGATACTCTTCATTAACTCCTGCTGAATGCTGAATCATAAGTGAAGAAATTCCATATGAAGTTGGATATTTATTGAATCTTTCTGATCATTCATTCCCACTGAGCCATCAAGATATGATTGGACCATTTCCATTTGGACTAAAATAGTTATTACTCGCCTTGCTCCCATCTGTTTTTATTACATTTTCGATCGAATAGGCACGAAACCATTTTCCTTATGATAAGTCCTATGACCTTCTCCATCGAAGGCCCACATTTCGAAAGGGGCAATTTGTAAAAAAGACCCGTTTAGTTGGAAATGCCGCAGCTCGTGTAGCAATAAACCAGATGTGGCAGATAAATGACGGCGATAAGCCATCCGACCAAATATACATCGAATAGGTGGTCTACCGTTAACTGCCTCATGTCATGCAGCGTAAGTCAGGATCCTGGGTGTCTATTTCACAAAGTGGTCCGAGCCCCAGGTCATGACTCACCACCATTGGCGACACCGACACTCCACCAGAAGTGTCGGATCCACTTAGGCCTATTATGTTGATGGAAATTGGCGAGGCGTGATTATTTTTTTGGTTGATGCGTGTCGAGTTTCCTGGCATGGAAATGGATGTTTGGAAGTCTGAAAGTTGAGAGGAATCATCCTATATAGGATAACATTAAGAATGATGCAGATGCATCATCTAGATAGATTTGACCATAATTTTTTCACTCGATGCAACAACAAGACAAAGAACTGTACGTACAGAAGGAAATATCTCTGCTGTAAGTGATAGTGTTAATGAAGATCCATATTTGTCCTCAACAAGTTGGAATGGTGTGCATCCACCACATGGAAAATTTTGATCTTGGTCTACACTCATACTCATAAGATCCAACTGGTTCAAGAACTAAAGCCACTAGACCATAATAAGCGTCATTTGTTTGCTGATTGGGCCCTAGAACAGCTTGAAGTTGATTCACTTTTTTATCGAAAAATTGTGCTCAGTGATGAAGCTTATATCTGGTTGCACGGCTACGTGAATAAGCAAAATTGGAGTGAAAAAAATACTCAAGAAGTTCTACAGGTGCCATTGCACCATGAAAAATCCACTGTATGGTGTGCTTCACACCCTGGGGCATCATCGGTCCATATTTCTTTAAAAACGATGCTGGAGCTAATGTTACAGCGAATGGTGCTCCTTACAGGTCGATGATCAATGATTATTTGTTTCAAAATTTGAATGGTATCGATCCAGAAATGTTTTGGTTGCAACAAGATGCTGCTACTGTGAATATTCAATCGTTTTTAAAAGTATGTAATATTCGAAAAAATCACTGTAAAATCATTTAAAACTCAATAACTTGAATCGATCCAAAAAGAATCAGTATGAGACATTTCGTCAATCTGGTCGCCTTTTTTCTGAATTTTGGTTCTTTGCATATGCTTCATGAATGTTCTTATTTTGAAATGAAGTCAGTTTATCAACGGCTTCGATTTGAAACGAGTTTTCTGAAAATGCCAAGACGTAAATTAACAAACGCTGAGGCTAATAGGGCTATCGGAATGCTACAGGGTGGCCGAACTCAGGTTGTTGTAGCGGAAAGGCTCCGAGTCAGCCAAAGTGTGATATCTCGACTTCGGAATGGGTTCAGGGAGACAGGTTTCGTGTTGGAAAGACCAAGGCTTGGTGGGCAACTAAAACCAAAACCTGCTCAGGATCGTTTCATCACCGTTTCGGCGAGAAGAAACCCTACATCTATGTGTAGAATGCTACGGAATACTCTTCAAAATGCAGATGGGGTCTAAGTTTCCATCGAAACCATCAGACGACGTTTGAGAGAGGTGAATCTAGGTTCTAGACGTTCATTAAGAGGAGTTCCATTAACACGTGACCATAAGCGTCAAATGCTGGAATGGGCAAGGCAATATATCAATTGGAAAGGTCAATGGCGTAGTGTCCTTTTCACTGATGAATCCAGATATGGACGCTTTTCAGATTCTCGAAGAATAAGGGTATGAACAATCCCTCGCATACCCCGTAATCGTCGCTATGTCCAAGAAGTCCATCCATTCCGAGGGGGTAGTGTTATGGTATGGGCCGGGATATGTTTCAACGGGCGCACAGATCTACACATTTGTCCTGGGAATATGACCGCCTTACACTATAGGGAGCATGTCATTGACAATGTTGTGCCAAATTTTCACGCTGCTATTGGTGAAACTTTTCCATTTCTAGACGATAACGCTAAACCGCACCGTGCAGCCATAGTTGAGAATGCGCGCGAGGAGCTTGGTATTCCTCATTTACCAATACCTCCGCACTCACCAGATTTGAATTGCATAAAACATGCATGGGGTTTGCTCCAAAGAAGATTAGATAATCATCAACCTACCCCAGACTCCTTAAATGATCTGGGAGAGCTTATGCCCCGTTTATGGAACCAAATTCCTCTAGAAATGTTCAACAACCTCGTGTGTAGTATGCAAAGAAGATGTCAAGCTGTTATTGATGCCCGTGGAGGCCATACATTGTATTGATAGTTTTAAAATGCTTGACTTCTCTGGGAATAAAATTTCTTTATTTTACTCGATTTTTCTTAACCACCCTGTATACGCTGCAGACCTACAGGCTAAAATTAATTTGCAACTTGAAATCATATCAATATGAATTTTCATCACAAAAATCTTATTTCAACAAAATTTTTTTGCAATTCATATTAATTTCCCTAACTCATGTGGAGCAGTTTATTTGGCGAATCCTATTAATTGGCCACCAAGATCATGCGACATAACTCCAATGGATTATTTTCTTTGGGGTTATGTCAAGTCATTGGTTTATGCTTATGAATCAGGAACAATATACGCTTCTGAAGCCTACCCGTGTAATTGCTTAAGGCCTGAATTACTCGAAAAAATGGTCCAAAATTGGTCTGTTTTGTCGAATGCGGTTTCTCAGAGCTAGTCATGGTGGACATTATATTTGCAACATAAATATCATGAAATTATCTTCCAAATCAAAATAAATTGGCTTCAATCTCAATGAAGCCAATTTATGGCTTCAATCTCAATTTAAATGTGTTTTATTTCAAAGTTCTATCAATCTGAAAAAATCACCTGGTATCTTATTCGTACTGACATTTATTTATTTATTCATTCTCAAATCAGCGCATTTATGAACTGTAATTATAGGAAAGAGACAAAGAAAAAAACATTTATGTATATGATTAACAAACTCAACACAAAACTTACTGTTCCGAAATCTCGAGGGAACTTTTTAGAATAATCCTCGAGGGTGCTTCCCTTTCAGTTTCGTCTTTTCCAGAAACTCCCTCTAATAGGTGCATTTTATGTCTATGCATCTGTCGTTTGCAAGTATTTCTTCCTCTGATAGAGTATGTTTCCCAAAGGCTTTCTACAACGTTTTAGCGAATCGGTACAAGAAATTTCGTTTCAACACAAAATTTCAATTTCTTCTCCAATTTATACTTTAAATCATAGCTTTTACAATTTTTCATCATCGGCATAGGTATGCAAAAACTAAACCTGTTTTTTTTTACAGGACAGATTTAACAACAGTCTCGGAAGTGATCCAAAGCAAAAGTCTCAATAATCTCATCATGGTAAGTAAAAACCTGATTTTCGTCGAATATATCGATGAAATAGGGAAGGAAATCGAGATAGTCATGTTATCGAACATTTTATTTAAAATACGAACATATAGGTACAAAAAAACGGCAGTAAAAGTTTCGGTTGACTTTCAGTTCTGTGGCTTCAGCAGCATATGTTTGTAGAATAATCCAGAAAGAGCCCCACCTATCAAAGGTGCGAAAATATAAATCTGAAATTGAAAAGACACATTTTAATTACATTCATAAGGAACTATATGATTTGCATCCAGCTCGAAGGACCAATAAGATACGTCAACCTTTCAGGCATGCCGTGAATGACACCATCTCCATAAAATCCAATTTAACAACTTCATTCATCAGAAAACATTAAAAAACTCCAACTCGTTCTTAATCTCTTTCATAGCCATAGCAATAAAAGAAAAATTCGTATGATTTCTTGGTAAGGCATATAACATCCCATTAATAACCTTCCTCTCACGTTTTTGAGTTCGCTGCCTCGGCTAGTTAAGATCAGAGCCAAATAATTAGGCGACGCAACGCTTCGTTAGTGACCATTAATGTTCCAACAAGTCATTTCTCTATTTGAACTTGACTTATCGTTATAAACATGATATAGCGTCGATTCAAGAGACAGCTTAATGAACACAATCCATCCATGTCGCATTTCGGACCTTAAATAGCAACGAATTTTATGTTTACTTCTTTCTTTACATCACACCAGCAAGTATACATGAATTATGAATGAATAAGAAGGGGCTTCTGAATAAGGTCTATGTGAATAAGGTCTATCTGAATAGAAAACAAAATATTTTAGATAAAACAGAACTAAGTATTCAAATAAATCGCATTCATCAAACTTTCTCCCAATAACTCCAAGGTGCCGTTGAGAAAATGTGGAATTTTGCCCTCTTACTGAAAAAATACAAGGTGACAAGAAAAACTTCGGTCAAATTTTGCTGTGGTCGGGAACAAAAGTACTTCAGCGCAGCCAAATAATTTTTATTCCCTTGGTTTCTCTACAGTTACCTGTACTAATATGTGAATTTTCAGTTTGATATAATTTCATTTCACACAGAGTTTTGGAATGTCAAACAAACGTAGTGCGATTTTGGAGCTGTTTCGTCAAGGTAGGCGTCAATGCGAAAATGTTCGTTTGCTCAATGTGCCTCGACAAACCATGTCCGATGCAATTCGTCGTTTCAAGGAGCTTGGCTATGATGGTCGCCGTCCAGGAAGTGGTAGAAAACGCACTGTTAATACACCTAGCAATCGCAACATCTCAAGTAGCGAGTCAATCGAAATCCAAGGGTTTCTTTGAGGAAAATAGCCTGTGATACCGGTATCAACTGCGAATCAGTCCGTCAAATTGCCAAAAAGGATCTCAACCTCAAGCCATACAAGCTCCAAAAAGTTCAACTCCTCAAGGAGGAAATGAAGCGCGTACGACTCCAAAGGTGTCGCCAACTCCTTCGTCTCGGCCGGTCAGCAATGGGAGCGAATTCTCTTCACAGACCAGAATCATTTCACCGTAGAACAGCCCCACAACCACCAAAACGACAGAGTCTGGCCGTAGAGGCTCCCAGTACATCGGCCATCGTCGAACACTGTAAAAATCCGTCATGGTCTGGGGCGGAATTTGCGGCAGTAGTGAAACTCCCTCAGTTTTCGTGGATCAAGGGGTCAAAATCAATCAAGAAGTCTACCGCTGCGACATCCTCGATTCTCTAGTACTTCCGTTGGCCAAGCAGCACTTCGGCAATTCGCATTGGACCTTTCAACAGGACTCCGCTCCGGCTCACAGAGCGAAAATTACGCAAGAATGGTGTAAGACCCATTTTCCTTGTTTCATCTCATCTGCAGAGTGCAGAATGGCCGCCCTACTCAGCGGATCAAAACCCAATGGACTACAGCGTGAGGTCGATTTTGGAGCACAGGGCTTGTGCTAAAAAACACAAAAATTTGGAGTCGCTGAAGCGATCTCTGCGCCGGGAATGGAACCGATTAACGCCCGAGGAGCTGCGGCCCATTGCCGAAAATTTCAAGAAGCGCCTGAAGCTGTGTATCGCCGCCAAAAGAAGCCACTTCGAAACGGCCCAAATATATTATTAACAAATGTTCCAGCTATTATTATTTGTTGTTGTTTTGTTCAATTTCTTCTGTTCAATAAAGTTAAATGAAAAAGAGTTTGTCCGAGGTTTTTCTTGTCACACTGTAAAAACTTCGACCACCCAAAATTCAAAACAGTCGAACTAGACAAGAAGGATAATGTTGTTAGCAGTCATCAAGAGCCATCAAAATCAGACAAAATCGAAGATACGTAACTCAAAAACAAAACTAAATATTCTTTCACAGATACCAAAATATACATTATTTATTCATGAACAGTCCTGTTATTTTGATAGACTGCTATTTCGATGAATGTCACTTCTGACGCAGTCATTTCTTGACATTTGACAAGTAGAAACTACGTCATTAATAAAAATGGAACGATACACGCTTCAACAACTCATTGAAATTATTTAAATTCACATTGAAAATGGTGAAAGTTTGGCAGAGACGATTCGTAAAACTCGAACATTTTTGAGTCATCGTGAAGCAACTTGTCGAACCACAATACGAAAATTGGAGGACAAATTTGAGCTGTTGAGACAAGTTAGTGACGTGAAGAAAAAACCCGTGCACGTCGCTCAAGAACAGCCGAGAATATTGCTGCTGTAGCCGAAAGTGTTGAGGTTTGTTCATTCCTCGTCGCTCTTTAGAATTAGGCATTCCAAAAACTTCATTACACCGTATTCTGCATAAAGATTTGGGTCTTACCCTTAAGTCTCATAAAGTTCAGTTAAGGGGAAGTATCACCTTTTGAATCGTGGTGAATCTCCATTCAAAAAGTGGTCTCTTCATTTCACGAGTAACTACCCTAATTCACGACGTAGAGACTGGATTTTTTTTTTAAATTGAAGTTGAAGAACGTCCCGAGGGCAAATAGTTTTCTTTTTTTCGATTCAATTAGTTTTTCGATTAAAAAAAACAGGTTGAACTTCAGCGTTCTGGAAACTACACTTAATGATTTTTTTTCGATGGTTATTCATAATTTTTTGGAAAAAATCGCAACTATTCGCCCTCGGCAATTTAATCTTCTATAAACTACAAAAATTGTCATGATGATTAGTTCAAAAATATAGCTTGTACTCATGAAAAACGAAAAACATATTCAATAACCCAAATATTGCAGAGATCTAACGATTACCCTGTTTTTTTTCATAGAAAAACTAATTAAATCGAAAAAAAGAAAACCATTTGCCCTCGGGACGTTCTTTAACGTCAATTCAAAAAAACATCAAGTCTCTACGTCGTAAATTAGGGTAGTTACTCGTGAAATAAAGAGACCACTTTTTGAATGGAGATTTACCACGATTCAAAAGGTGATACTGCCCCTTAACACAAGAACCCTAGCCGGCCGATCATCCACAACGTCATGTTTCTACTGACTGGGTCCTTGAAATGCATTAAAATGAGCCGGAATTCCATCGAAAATTCATCTTGAGTGATAAGGCCCATTTCCACCTTGGTGGCTTCGTCAACAAGCAAAATTGTCACATCAGGGGCTCGGAAAACCCAAAAGTAATTGTTGAAAAACCTCTCTATCCTCAACGTGTACCTCTTTGGTACGGTTCATGGTCCGGCGTCATCATTGGACCATACTTTTTTGAGAATGAGGCTGCAGCAACAGTAACGGTGAATAGATTGCGCTATCGAAAGATGATTAATATTTTTTTATGGCCGGAATTGATCTAGACGACGTTCACTTTCAACAAGACACACAAGCAACGAAACCATTGTTCTTTTACATAAAAAGTTTCCGGACCGTGTTATCTCTCGAAGAGGTGATCAAAATTGAGCTCCGAGATCTTGTGATTTAATACCTTGCGTCCTTCTTCCTTCGGGGCCATGTGAAAAAGAAGTTCTACGCTAAGAGTCCAGCGTCGATTCAAGACCTCAAAGATGGAATTTGTGAGCCACTTTACTATTTGGTAATGGAAAAATTCATGAAAAGTGTATGGTCCAATCATTTTTCTCTGAATGTCAAAAAAGCACCTCTTTTTGGAAAACCCCTAGTTGGACACACTCTTTTTGACAAGCTAATTTTGAAAAGAGTTTTGAGTTGACTTATATCAGTTTACCGTCTAAGAAAAAGTACCAAGTCAAAGACTGTAGGTATATCAATCTATAGTCTATCAGAGAAAATATCCTCTGTCGATACCATAGACGTGAGTCATACTCATCAGAGTAGCCATCTAGTCTTCCCCTTAAGGAGATTATCCATTTCGGGCAGCTCGACGACTGACTTCTATTTTCGTCAAGAGGAAGATCGACAAAGACCTGTCTTTCCAATTTTGGCGCTAGTTTCAAGTTCATTGAAACAATCGTCACGTTTCTTGCACTTTTTCTCTCAACTCCTGATAAGGCAGAAACGCGTTTCATTCTCGTATGTCATAACGTGACCTTGAAAGTAATCGAGTACGAGGTAATTGACGTATGCGTTCCTGAAGGTCATTGAATGATGTATCGTTGCGAGATTTCGGTTGTTGAAGCTTCGAGAAAGTAATAAAGAGAATCTGCATTCACTGATGAGCTCAACGAGTTTTGCGATCATTGAGGTCGTATAGAATATGTTGGTCCTTCGGGCCGGATTAACAAATTATGTTGCATTAAAGAAACTATTGTCTATAGCGACAGGAATGAGAAATGAAATGAATGATCAGATCCAATTGCTCTTAAAAAATTTGCTACTTCTAGAAATATAGTTGAATTGACTCACATGCAGAAATTCGTAATTCCTCTGCCATACAGCTGGTCCTATACTTCTGGCTGGGTTCATACTGGCTCCAGTGTAAGGACCCTGAAATTTTAGTTGATGGAATTTGTGTTCTCAACGATAAAATGAAAATGAGAAATTAAATCCAGTTGAAGTAGATGGTAAGCAAGTAATGAGATAATGAAGGAAAATTGAAGTATTCTACTCACCGCAGCTAAGGCGCAAGCAGTGACCACGAAGCCAATTCTCATGGCGAAAGAATCCAGATTGTGTTTACATCTGAAGTCCCAGCAACAGTTGATGGCAACGACTAGAATGAAAGTTATGACCACTTCCACCAAGAAAGCCTATGCAATATTAAAATAGATAAGAAATCATGTTTTATGCATTTTCAATCTTTTTCTCTCACCTGTGTGAATGTGATCTTTGGATTGGGAGATGTAACACAATGTGTTCCTGATACGGTGAGCTCTTTGGGCGTTAGGAACTGAAATAGATTGCAGGTTTAAAGGAAAATCGAACAATGAGTTTATTCAGACTTACCAAAATGACGGCATAACCTGTTATGCCCCCTAAAACTTGACAGGTTATGTAGATGACTGCTTTTCCTGCATCAACTACCCCCATCAAATACGCACTGACTGTCACTGCTGGATTGGCGTGTGCCCCTGAGATATGGCCGAAAATCTGGAATTATCGAATTCAATCAGCGCAGAACAATAAAACAATGATAGGATAAGTATGAATAAAAGGTGATCCAATTGGGGATTTAGGATTTCAAATCGATAATGGGCAAGACTGTAACATTCGACGGATAATTTTTTTAACAGCTTTGTTGGTTAGGGTTATACAGAATATCATGAAGAATATAACACCAGAACAACTATGGAATCTTTTCAAAAAATACTATAAACACCAAATCTTCGTGGAAAATTCGTTGGAAACTATTCCTTTTTCCTTCTAATCTTTCGAGTACTGGTTCATCCTGCACCATGTAGGAAGATTCGCATCTTACAGTTCGCGAAACTATCAGAGAAATCGTTATCCTCAAAAAGAACTGTCTAATAAAAGCAACTTCGGGTTATTTATCAAAAGTCGGTAACAATGTAGATTAACGTCTAGAAGTTTTCAACAAACTGTTTCATTCGAAACTAAAACACTAGAAGCTTTCATAACCTGCAGCTGCATGATTCGAGAAGTACTCAATAACTCTTTATGGGTAGACAAAATCAGAAGCCGATCTAGTGCAGTGGTGGTAGAGCTTGGACGTCCACTTCTCGGTCATTTGGTCACGTCTCCAGTTTCTCGATATCGATAGACGAGCAACTACGCATTCACTAATTTGAAAGGAATTCGCAAGATTACTTCTAGGCATTATTGCAATGCAAATTTTCAGATTCTGTATCACTGTTGATTGCAAGAACGTAAAATAATAACTGATTAAAAATTCTTAGAAACGCAAACGACAAGAACTAGCCTGAAACCGAAAAAGTTATCAAACGAGGACCAAAAATCCATTGAGATAAAAGAACATTTTATTTCCCAAAAATGAACATTTGGTGGACAAGAATCGGCAACTTCTGAAACGGTCACAAAATTTCTGAACTTCCTTAACTTTCGTGGAGCATTATATTTCATCTTCTACATAAAAGTCCATAGGCCTCGAAAATCTAACAAACTCAAACATCCATCTTGAGAATAAAGCGTCTCTTAGTTCCATTTTCCAGTCGGAAAACACCCTAAGGTTGCATGGCCCCCTCCTAATCTCCTTAGGTTTGTTCGCTTCGCGGATCGGAACTGTACTTTTTGGTAATTTTTAATCCCACCCGTTCGTTTCGCACGGAACTCCTAGGAGATTCCTTGACGTTCGCGTCGTCGGAACACCCGAGTTCGGAACTGTTCCTAGCTATTCTGACTGTTCCTGATCCGTAGATGGTACAGTAGGAACAGGTGCTATATATTAACCTTAAAAGTAACAACTTGTTGGTAAACAAACATGTCTTCGAGTTGTATTTTCCATGTTATCCAGAGGAAACTTAAAACTATCGATGTTATACAGTTTAATAACTAAGGTTTTAAATAATAAAATACTCTAGTTTAACGAAAAATGTTTAAAATTATCTGTTACGAAGAAATATATTCTACAGGGTGTTTGGTAATTCGACGTGAACCTTGGAAAGGGATATACTAGACGTCATTTGCAGTGAATTGCGTCGAGTAAAGCATGGTCCGAAAATCTATGGTTACGAAGATATGGCGATTTTTCAACTTTTTTGAAATTTTCTGCTTCGTTATCGAAAATAATTAATTTTGTGAAAACTACTCGACTCTAAATATTCAATGAATATTTTTTTGAAAGCTGTGGAGATGGTCCTCATTTCTTGCGAAAAAGTATTCACTAAAAATTCAGATAACCCGAGATATACAGGGTCATGAATGGCTGCACCTTTTCTCCTCATAAAATCTTGATAAAACAATTGAGAATTACTCGAAAAAAGTATTATGAACTTGGTGTACAAATTTGAGGAAAAACTTCCCTGTTTCATCAGCTTTTCAAAAAGGTACATATGTCAATAATTCCTTCATGCAATCTAAAAATATAACCGGAAAACCAAGCAGACAACAGACTTTTTCGAGTCATTCAGATATCCTATTATCCTTTATTTCACTTGGCGTGATTCGTAAGCAGCCGTAAGCGGGCCATGGTTCGATCACTAAATGACTCGAAAAAGTCGGTTGTCTGCTTGGTTTTCC
The DNA here is from genome assembly GCA_951802165.1 of Adalia decempunctata. Taxonomy (NCBI): domain Eukaryota; kingdom Metazoa; phylum Arthropoda; class Insecta; order Coleoptera; family Coccinellidae; genus Adalia; species Adalia decempunctata. The sequence continues at coordinate 19,767,029 of OX637696.1, read as the reverse complement.
GGCCATATTTTTAGATTGCATGAAGGAATTATTGACATATGTACCTCTCTGGAAAGCTGATGAAACAGGGAAGTTTTTCCTCAAATTTGTACACCAAGTTCATAATACTTTTTTCGAGTAATTCTCAATTGTTTTATCAAGATTTTATGAGGAAAACAGGTGCAGCCATTAATGACCTTGTATATCTCGGGTTATCTGAATTTTTAGTGAATAATTTTTAGCAAAAAATGAGGACCATCTCCTCAGCTTTCAAAAAAATATTCATTGAATATTTAGAGTCGAGTAGTTTTCACAAAATTAATTATTTTCGATAACGAAGCAGAAAATTTCAAAAAAGTTGAAAAATCGCGATATCTTCGTAACCATAGGTTTTCGGACCCTGCTTCACTCGACGCAATTCACTGCAAATGACGTCTAGTATATCCCTTTTCAAGGTTCACGTCGAATTACCAAACACCCTGTATAATATGGAATATTGATTAAGGCTCTATATGATAAGCAATGACGAAAAATAAAACATTGATGATAAGAATGATATGATATGAATGAATGGATATTTGGTTCCCAACCGTTCGTGTCATGGAACAGCGTGCCTCAGTTCCATGAGTTCTAGAACCAAGTTCTCCCTGAACCCAGAGTACCAAGAGAACTGCGACGCGAACAAACCTCATGTCTCTTCACTATAGAGCCTCATTTCTAGCGTTCACATCAGTCTTTTACAACGATGTAGAAGTTGCCGAATTTAGAGATCAATCCAGATTTTCAATACGGAAAACAAGTATACAGGGTGAGTTTTTTACGTGTTTCATTAGACGTATTCGATGAATTTTGTTACAAATTCAAGATTCTGTATTTTGTTTTAGAGTACTTGAACTTAAATTGTAAAATATTTTCAAGCGGAATCTACTTCTGTTTCTACCGGAACCGAAAGTCAACTTCGTTATTTCAAATGTAACACTCTGTATGTTCATACATACATATTTGAATTCTTCGTTCAATTCTGCACTGATTTGATTTATGATATGCGCAACCACTCCAAGCGATCGTTGAGTTATAGCCTGATTGTCAAATTTGTGGACAGAAAGAGTGTCACAAATTAGTGTTTATTTCTCAAAAATCTCTCATTGTAAGAATTTTTTTTGCAACAGTGGAATAAAAGAAAGTACCCTGATACTGCTCAGTGGCGCATCGAAGGGGGGGCTTTGGGGCTGCAGCCCCCCGCAAAAGACCCAAAGATACCAACATTTTCAATTTTTCTCAGTTCATTTTCAAATGTCAAACATCATCAAACAGACTTCTTTCGGTTGATTTTACACTCTGTCATTTTTGAAGTATTCCATATTCACTTCCCCAATACATAATACACAAAAGACGGTTGTCTGAGTCTGGCCATTACACTGAAATGGGGTGGAGTACCATCTTGTTGAAAATGCATTCTTGCAATGTCCGTACCTTCGAATAATACAGGAGGAAATCTAAGTAAAGATCAGTGATCACCTGTAAGCTGTCTTGGCAGGATGTGTGGTCCAATTAATCGATTTTTATTAACGCCACACCATACGTACGGAAATTGCAGGAATGCATTCTTAGCATGATGGAGCTCCACCCTATTTCAGAGTAATGATCAGGCAATTTTTAGATCAAAACTTTCGAAATATATGGATTGGCAGAGGTGGACCGCATGCCTGGCCCGCTGGATCATCAGATTTCAATCCTGTTGATTATTTCATTTGAAGTTATTTGAAATGTTCAGTATATCCATCTGAAATAGAAAGTGAGGAGATCCTCAAGCAACGTATCGAAATCGCTTGCAATGAAATACGTAATAATCCAGACATGATAAAAAGTATCAGACATATTTTGAAGAGGGCAAGAATGTGTATTGAGCAAAATGGTGGTACTTTCGAGCACCTTCTGTAATTCACGTTAAGTTTTTATGTTTCTTCATTTATTTATTCATCTTTGTACAATGTACGATTCTTCTGAGAATTTAGTGGAATGCCAATTTTCAATTGGAACTTTCCCTGAAGGTTTCTTTGAGCAAAATGACGTGCGGGACAATGAAAATCTACTGAACCTCATTGACAATTTTTTGCTTTCTTCAAATATCTCAATCAAATCCCAAAATTTCAATATACAGGGTGTTGAATGTCAGCTTGGAAGAAGTTCCATATTTTTCAAATACAGATCTGGAATTTATGGGAAATTCAAAAGTAAATCGATCGATATGTTGAAGTGGATCATACGTTCCAAATATCCACCGACTGTACTTGTTGGTTCAAAAGTTATGAGAAATATTAATTTTGGGTGAATACATAAACCATCCTCTATCCCGGTTATGGATTGGATTAGACGTATCATATATCGGTTTTTTGGACTCGTCTAGGGTAGCTCTAGCTCAGGTTACCGTATATTCATTCACCAATGCAACTCCCTGTATATAACAAAAACAATTCTTCAATTCAGTTCAGCCCCCCCATAACTAAATCCCGGGTGCGCCACTGATACTGCTTCTTGTATAAATCATGAGGAAATATTATACAGTGTGCCTGGAATAGGGCTTCAAAATGAGACTCAATATAACTATGAGATCTCATTTTCTTCAAATGGTAACCAGATGATTTTGTAATTCCGATAGATTACTCGTCAAAAACTAGTTAGACTGTGCCAAACATTTTTCATGTGTTTAAAATCAGTAGTTTTGCGGTTATCGATAAAATTCTAATTTTACGAAGAAAGCCAGGTTAGGCACAGTCAAATTCATCGATATGCTCGTCTTTTTTCGAGTAGGCTAAGTTAGGAGTTGTTATTCTTACTTATTTGTATTGATCATACATTATGCAACATGCAATAATAATAAGGTGAGTACATTAGAATAATATATCAAGTCTGTTCTTTATTCACAAAAAACAAAGCAGATAATAAATGATGACTAAATAAAAAAGTCGTAGTTTAAAATCACAACAATGTTCTCGACAACAAAAAACTTTGACAGAAAGTTAATTATAGCTATTACAATAAATTTACAAAATGTTGGCCCCCTTCCTACATACATTTGTTGATTCTTCTACTAAATCCATCTACTGTAGTATTTCTCAACTATGCATTATGAATGAACTGACATATTATTCTAACCTACTTGACAATTATCTTAATAAATAAACCTATGATTAGACAAAAAACCTGGCTTTATTCATGAAATTTGAATTTTATTCAATAACGCCAAAACTACTGATTTCAAAGGCATGAAATGTTCGGCACACCCTAACTAGTTTTTGACGAGCAATCGATCGAAATTACAAAATTCTATGGTTACCATTTGAAAAAAATGAGATCTCATGGTTTTATTGATGCTCACTTTGAAGCCCTGTTTCAGGCACCCTGTATAATATTTCCTCATAATTTATACAAGAAGCAGTATCAGCGTAATTCCTTCTGTTCCACTATTGCAAAAAGAAATTCTCACAATGAGGAATTTTGGAGATATAAATACCAATTTGTGACAATCTTTCTGTCAACAAATTTGACAATCAGGCTTTAACTCAACAATCGCTTGAAGTGGTTGCGCTTATCATACATCAATCAGTGCAGAATTAAGGGTCTACGTCCCTGAAAAAAAGGGAGTCAGAAACGATTTATTTTTTTCTGATTGATGAAGGGATGTATGAGTGTGTAAAGATAAAAATAATAAAAAAAATATTTTATTAGTATTAAATGAATGAAAAGGATATTCTCCATCATTTTTGGTAATTTTTCAACATTTCCACCATGAAAACGAACAAATATTTTTGTGTTAGTTAATCAAATGTCTATCTCCTTTTTCTTTCAAAATTTACCGTATTTTTGTAAATAATACTACAGCAATGCGTTGTTTTCGTGAAATTTATTTCCTTGAATTTTTCTATTCGAAATGATAAATATCCATTTTTACCAAAGACATTTTATTAAGGATTTTACTAGCCGTCGATTAGTGAAAATTAATTGTTTCTTACAATTGTGGATTCTTACATGGAATTGAATTTCTTTTAAATGGCCCCGCAGGTATCTACTCCAAGATGACTGGTGAAGGAAAAATAGTGTATTATACTATTATACAGTCAGTGTGAGATCTAGTTCAGGGTAGGATTTCTTGTTAATATTCCCTGCGCCCCAACATTTGTTCTATTAAGCTGAATAATCCAATAAATAAAAATTAATGCACTGCAACGCCATCTGGCGGAATACTTTTCCTATTTTGAAGGCTGAAGACTCCTAAACGAAGACTTCAAATATGTATGAGTATACAGGGTGTTACATTGGAAATAACGAAGTTTAAATTCGTTTCCGGTAGAACCGGAAGTAGATTCCGCTTGGAAATATTTCACAATTTAAATTCATGTAGGTACTCTAAAACAAAAATACTCAATCTTGAATTTGCATAAAATTTCCTTCCTCGATTACGTCTAATGAAACACTTAAAAAATCAGCCTTTGTTGCATGGAAAACTGGGAAAGAAAATGCTGCTTTTCACGCATTGAAACAGCTCTAGGGGGGTGAAGTGAAATCCTCCTTCTTGTTTTAGTTTGAACATGCAGTTGTATCAGTGTTTTTTCCATGGAACCATCTTCACTGGATACGAAATATAGCAAATAACGAATTGATTACCCCTGACAATCTCCTGGTCAATCGTGACCACAGATAACGACAGATCGCTCTTCCTGCCACCGTTACCAGGTCGTTATTAACCCAATGGTACCTTTAATCAACAGTCCACTAACAACTAATGTTAGTACACGTACCGAGAACAATACGGATACTCACTTGCATGGCCGTCATTACGGAAAGACCTCCTGCGATGCACTTCTGCAGATGGGATGCTGTCTCCTCGGACAAGCCGACGACGCAGCCCATGCAGGATATGAAAACGATCACGAACACGCATCCGAACTCGCCCATGCCCATCCTGACGTAGTCGAGCGCGTCCTCTTCTTTCCTGCTGCCGCATTCCTGATCCTCAACTGGAAAAATCAAGCAGGTGTTCGTGGAAAGCAGGCGAGCGAGATTGAAGGATGAGGCGGAAAAAATGATCGTAGAGCACGTCGAATTGATGGATGCAGGCGGATTCAGGGCAGTAGTTGGAGGCAACTTTTTAATGTTGGTATAAATAAGAAGAAGAAACGATAAAACTGATACAAACATCAGAATATTTAGCAAAATTTCCACAATATCATAGATATTTTCAAAGTCTCTAATCTCACCATTACAACTTATGTCCCATGAGTTTTGGCAAAAATTTCAGAGACCAAAAAAGTGACAAAAATTATACATTTGTTCATTGTATTGTGATACACATTATCAAACGTTTCAGAAGCAACTAAACTATCAATTCAAATTAAACGAAGAGGGCCATTGCCTTCCACAGAGCGCAACTTTCTGCGAACACCTAGCATCAGGTTTTGGACGGTATCTTGATCGATTCCTCGGATCTTCCTGTATATTCGGCGTCGAAGTTCCTATCCATTTTGGACTTCCCATCCTCCATCGTAAACTTTTTGCGATAGAGAGCCGAAAAATCTTTTATGGGTCGAGCCTGTGGAAGGTTAGGGGATTGCCGTTGCGAGGAAGAGATAGTTCGTTTTGGTCGGCTAGCCAATCTTGAGTTTCTCTTGCATAGTGCCTGTACGCAAGGTCTAGTCAGAACATAATATGGTCTGCAGCGTGTTCTGCTTCAATAAAATCAACTAGCGATATAGTTAGATGTCCTATATTGACGTGCTAGTTTTCTTAGTGAAGTACCATTCTTGTTTTCCGCTCTTCTTACCAGTCTTACGGTCCTTGCTTGGGCAAAAATTCATAGGTGTTCATACGAGGAATACTTTGCTCACATTCAGCGATTATCCAATAAATTGTTCTACAGGATATGGATATATTCTGATTTCCAAAAATTCGTATTATCTCAGCTTTATCGACTCGCCCAACTAAATTATAAATACTTTTCCAAATCTTTTTTGTTAGCCATATCGACTTACCCACTTCAACAACTGAAGTGTTAAAGTGAAGTCAAGGTTACAAACAATCTTTTATTTCAATAACAACCTATTGTCTTCATCTTATCACCCCTATATTAGTCTATGAAATTTGTGCCAAAACTTATGGGACTTTAACTTCAACACGAAATCGCATGTCATGAAGAGAGAATACAGGGTGTTCCCAAATTGGAGGTACAAAAGGAAAGGATAATTGTAAGGTAGAAAGTCTCGTAAACATGGGTTGGCTCTTCGCAAACGTTTCGTTTTCGAGATACAGGGTGTTGAAGTGAGTTTTTTTTGTCATAGTATCTGTATTTCACAAGATGAATCAACGGAAGTTGGGTATAGTTATTACAATTTAGAGTTCACACCATGTGAGATACCAATTGTGTTTGCCAATCTACAGGGTAATATTTTTTCCACTGTCAGGTCGAAAAATTGTAAAAAAAAAGCTTTGTTGTGAAACTCGAGGTCTCTTGTAGGTTTTTCGTATCTGCTATCGATTTCGAAAAAAAAATTGTACGATACCCTCGAAATCTTAGTCTATACTCCATTAACTTTTATAATGTATTTCGGTTGGTCATGATTTAACTTTATAAGTTTTTTTACTTGAAACTAACGCAGGTTGGTACTCGTGAAATATCAATGCTTATTTCTATTTACTCTTTTTTAACTTTGTAAATGGAGTAAGTTTTTTTAAGGTTTAATTGTGACACAGGTTTCGTAGTACTACAAGACTACAACATTTTCATACTGGAGTATTCCAAGTTGTGCAAAAGGGTATTTAAATGTCTTCTGTAGTCTTATTTCTTGAGAATTTTGAAGAGTGGGGAATTCCACTGTACGTTTCTAAGTTTTTCTGTCGGGTTATTCGAGTGCTTTTACTCTTTTTTCGAATGAGCTATCACAAAGTAACAGACTATTCTAAGTCCATTATTTTACAGTAAAATTTCAACACTCGATTCTTGATTTCCGAACAAGAAAATATCATAACTGAATTGTCCAACCATGTTTATATACGTGAAATATTTCCAGTATTAACAGAGAAAAAAGTTTCATCAATATTCGCCAGGTCTTTGGAATTGTTGAATTCACATAATACTCGTATTTCCTCAAGTTCATTATTTTCCCAAAGTGAATAAACATTTTGATAACTACATAAATACTACGCCACTATGTAGAAAATACAACATTGCTTATTTATACGTCAGGAAAATGACTATAACCTAACATTTTCAAAATATACACGGTGAAATGCGTCAGAATTTCATTTTAAAAGTGAAAGGATTTTTCTGAGTATTTCGTAAGGATGGTTAATAATTTTTTACCGTTAAGTTGGTATAAAAACAAAACTTCATTCAACACTTCTTCAAACTAACAGTGGCTCAACAAAAGTTCTGATTTAAAACTGAGCGTTCCAGAAAAAATAACACCCTGTAGATTTGCAATCGAAATAGGCATGTCACATGGTGTGATCTCTAAATTGTGATGTATTTATCAAATTTCAGTTAAATATTTTGTGAAGTGCGGATACTAAGAGAAAATATTCGAAAACGAAATATTTGCGGTCCCATGTTCATGGGACATTTTCTTCAAATTATTCAAGAAATCTGCTAGTAAATATTCAGTATGACAGTTAGAAGTTGAAATATAACTTTGAACTAATACGACTTCCACCGTAGATAGAAAAAAGATATGAAGATACTATGACGCCATGATAAAAAAATATATTCCTAGATATTTTTTTATTGAAGCTCAACCTCTGAAGATATTCGAAAAAAGTTATGCATAGAGCATCACATTGTATGCTATCATATTCAGTGACAATAAATTAATACAGCCGATGTTATAGAGTTTCACTAACTTAATCATGAGTTATAAAAATGACACCATAAGCTGTAATCATTCATATTTCAATAGGATCTTTTTCACTTAAATGTACCATTCTTAATCGTACAATCCATTAATGTCAATTAGTTTGGCCACAGTTGCTTACTAGATAGAACTGGTTTATTTCTTACCACATTGTAGTAATACCAAGAATTATCCACCATCTTATTCTCATTAGTGCACAGTAAAAAAATGCACCTATTCTCCAATTTTAAAGTGATTTATTTTTCATTTTCAATACTTTTATCCGAACGTAGTATCATTATTATTACGATTATTATTTAATTTCGAAGAGAAGAGGTGGAACCCTATAAACTCACAAGTTTACAAAAAAATAGAGGAATATTCCGCATATAAATGTGTAAAAAAGAAAAATGAGTGGGTACAGATGAAGCGAATGAATTATATACATATAATTAGAAGATGAATTTATCTTTCCGCCATGACATCATAAATATTATTCAGAAAATAGTAATTTCGAAGTAGTAATTTAATTATTTAATTTGGATATTAGGAAAATTAGTAAAACTTTTGGCCTCTGCTATCTCCTAACCATTAAAGGAATTAATCATAGAAGATTCGTTATTATGCTATCATTTGTTGTTATATTCTACCAATTAATCGGAATTTATTGAAAACATCACGTCTATAAATAGTCTCCACTGTTCAATGAAATATTTCGACCAATAGGTACATTCAGAAAATTAGAATGATTAAAAAACTTATTCTTTTAATGGCCTATATATTTATTCTGTTAGCTGAGCATTAATTAGGCAAAGGTTATTTTTCATGTGGGTACCTAAAAAACAATTATACTACCCACATATTAAGGTATATTTTTTATAAGGCATCAAAATTTCATTGTCAAAAAACAATGAATATTCGGTCGGAAAGATTTATTATAAAGGACAAATCCTTCGAAATGTATACATAGAGAGAGAGATGACCAAAGATTTCAAACAGCAATGCAAGATAGGGAGGATGGAATTATTATTAGATATAATTAGAACACCAAATGTTAAGAAAAAGGCTAATGTAAGAAAGGGAGAGGTAGATGGATAGAGAAACGAATATAGCAGTGGCAGGAAAAAATTTGTACTGAGGGGATAAATATTGTAATTCAACCTATGATCGATTAAAGGAAGAGCATTATAAAATATGTAAACAACTGAAATGATGTTTCCTCATGCATAAACCTATTAATGTTGGTGTTTGAAGCCATTTTTTCTGAAGATACTCAAGATGGAAGTATCGAATCTCACCTTTGAATTCGTATGTCGCCTCCCCCATGATAGTGTCCTGTTCCTGATCCTTTCCGCACAATATAGCACTGCACTCACAATCAGCCTTCAATCCTTATTATCATGTTTCTCTGAAACATTCAGATACATCTATCGAAATGGCGTCAACTGATAGAGAGAGATTATGAAACTCCAGATAACGAAATGATGTTCTTGAATTTAGTTCAACTCTTTTCTGATATCAATTAACAAGATCCATCTGAGATTTTTATTACACGAAATCTAGTATTTGTCTATCTAGTCTAGGAACTATGAATTGAATCGTTTAGTTTAGAGTCATCTGACATGTTTTGCCTCAATTAAAAAAGAAATTATCAGCTAGGTATTTTCCGTGGGCATTTCCATGGTTGGTTTTCATTGTTATTATGCATTCGTATCCTGCAATTAGCTCCGATGGTCAAGGTAACAGATTAAATCGTTCATGTTGAGATAGGCCAGAGCTGTGAATGGCAAAATGTTTTTGATGAAATATATGAAGTTCTAGTTTTCCTTTCGAATATATCGATAGAAAATTTCGGAAAAACTTGAACTATACTCCATTTCATTTTATAAATTATCCTGGTTGGCCATGAAATTCTGACACATTTCACCGTGTATATTTTGAAAATGTTAGGTTTTAGTCATGTTCCTGTCAGATACACACGCAACGTTGTTGTTTCTACATAAAAATCGTAGTAAATACGTATTCATCAAAATGTTTATTTACTTTGGGACAATAATGAATTCGAGAAAATACACTGCGCAAAAAAATTAACGCACATTATGGAAATCTCAAATTTATTCTACAACTGAAGGTGTTCTCAATGATAATTATTTTTATCAGAATTATGCATGCATATGTTATCCACTTTCAACGTTTTTCTTCAATACAGATGAATGTATTGGCTCCATTCTAAAATCAGTTGATCTCGATCAATTCTAGTGATCAATAGTGTTTCTTTCGTTTGATTTTCTACACTCGATCGCTTTGCAACGCGAAACACGCAATTTGACCCAAGAGGAATGTGCCCAAGCGGTAGTTTTGCGAGAAGAAGGGTGGACATACACAAGAATTGCAGAAAGGTTTGGAGTTTCCCATACAAGTGTGTCCAGAATGTGGCAGCGATTCAGGGAGACAGGTATGAATGTCCGAAGACCAGGACAGGGTAGACCACGGGTAACAACTGCCATTCAAGAACGTTACTTGAGCGTTTCTTCGTTGAGACAACGGTTTGCAACCGCTCGCCTCCTTCAAAATCAGCTTGAGCAAACTCATGAGGTGCAAATTAGCACTCAGACAATAAGAAATCGCCTCAGAGAATATGATTTAAGGCCTCGTGTCGCGGCAAGAGACCCAGCTCTTACCCCAGCCCATCGAAGGCCGCGTTTGGATTTTGCGAGAGAGCATATCCATTGTGCCGATTGGGAAAGAGTTCTCTTCACAGATGTAGAGTTAACTTTCATTAAAATTGAGATTTTCAGAATGTGCGTTCATTTTTTTGCGCCGTGTATTATGGGAATTCAATAATTGCAAAGATCTGGCAAATGTTGAAGAAACTTTTTTCTCTATTGATACTGGAAATATTTCACGTATATGAACATGGTTCGAAGATTCAGTTATGGTATTTCCTTTTACGGAAATCAAGAATCGAGTGTTAAAATTTTACCGAAAAATAATGGACAGAATAGTCCGTTACTTTGGGCTAGATCATTCGAAAAAAGAATAAAAGTACTCGAATAACCACCAGAAAAACTCATTAACGAACAGTGGAATTCCCACTTTTCAAAATTCTCAGGGAATAAGCCTAGAGAAGACATTTAAATACCTTTTTGCACAACTTGAAAACTATGGAAATTTAGTTGTACTACGAAACCTGTGTCATAGTTAAACCTCAAAAGAACTAACTACATTTACAAAGTTACAAGAAACTAAATAGAAATTAGTATTGGCAGCATCTCCCGGAATTATTTGACTTTCACGAATGCCAACCTACGTCAGTTTCAAGTGAAAGAACTTGATAAACCTAAATCATGGCCAACCGGGATACTTTATAAAAGAGAATGAAGTATGTATTCTTCTTCGAATAGTTCACTCTTGATTGGCAGATCTAGTTCCATTCTTTAGAGACAGGTAATTTCGTCATATCTTCTCCTTTATCTTCTTTTGAACCATTCCCAATATGAGTACATATTGAGACAGGTAATAAACTATAGATAAACAACGGAAATCGACATCATCGTGACGAAATAGAAAACACATTTCCTATCTTTGTATTTGTCCAACATATAACAAATTTTCGTTTCCTGTCATAAATCATTCGATATGTTCAGTCGAACTTAACATTCAGTCTCAACGCAAAAAAATACCTACATCGAATTGAGACCATTTTCGTGATATGAGTGTGACCCGGGCCTTATTCCATCGAACGGTCTTATAAACAGAAATTGTTCAGTCATTGTCAAAAGTGAGTATATTTGTGATATCTGTGAGCATTTGGTTCGTCCAAATCTTTAGTCGAAGGGCATTGCTCTGAAATATGTACGATTTGAATAGAAGGCTCTGTTGTGGTATATGTAAAGCAAATGAAATATTTTTATAGCACACTTAATTCTTCTTCGTCAAATAAACAAATAATTGAAGAAAAAACAATATAATCCAAAAACTTCTAACTGAAAAAAAAAGTCCTATAAATTTTGTGTGAATAAAGTATAGGTGCACTACGCAATGTTTTTTTCGCGATCTACCTGATCGGTTACTGGTATTTACTTCAAAATAAATTTGTTTTGAATGCTCCAACGTATTGCATCAGGCAGGGTCAAACTGATATCTACCTATTTTAATTTTCACCCTTTGTTTCGTACTTTTAATTTGTACCTGCATGCAAATATTGTAACATTCAAATCATATTTATATTGAAGTATGCATTACTACCTGCTCACGTAGATAAATATGAAACATTGCATGGTGCATTCTATACCTACATTACTGACACAAAATTATATTGATTAAGTCTTGTTTTTCTTTTCAGTGAATTGTTTCTGCAGTACTGTTCAAGTGAACGAGTTGATCAGTGGTGGAAAGTAAGAAATGATGTCTATAGAGTAAAGAAAGATATCTTTCTAAAACTTTCATTGTGTCAAACTCCGAAACCATGGCTTCGAAAAGCCTTTTTTGTTAAACATGCCCACGAAATGATATTTCTCCACCACTACAACAATTTTTGATGTCATTATTGAAAACGCGTTACTTTTCAGAGAAAGTCCTTGATCTTTTGATTACACGATAGAGCCTCTTTAATTTTAGACAATGAATCACCCCCTCCAAATTTTCGTTCATACACTTCGCAAAAAAATTAACGCACATTCTGAAAATCTCAATTTTAATGAATGTTAACTCTACATTGACTTTATAACTTATTTTTTATGTTCTCTCGGGAAGGTTTTGAACGAAACAAGACACATTAAATGGAGGAAAAATTCAGGATTTCACCGAATCTTATGTGAAAGAAGAGAAATGAACAATTTTCAAAATACTGAAATGCTGACAAGTGATTTAATACTTGGTATTTCCACCCCTTGCGTTAATTACAGCTCGGCAACGACGGTTCATACTCAAAATGAGTGATCTTAAAATGTTCTGATCTAATCCTTCCCAGATTTCTCCGAGTTGGATTCCTAAGTCATTAAGAGTAGCTGGATGATTTTCCCAAACCTGCTCAATCGGATTGAGATCTGGACTTCTTGCTGGCCATTCCATTCGAGAGACTTCAACCTCTTCAAGGTACGATGCGCGCACGAAGGGGTCTGGCATTATCGTCCATAAAAATGAAATTTTCACCAATGTATGGGGCAAATGGCACTACATGCTCTTCAAGAATGTTCCTTATATACTTATCAGCATTCATAGCTCCATTATCAACGACCACTAGGTCTGTGCGAGCAGTCAAAGATATTCCACCCCATACCATAATCGATCCTCCCCCGAAACCAGTAGTATTCAGGAAATTGCACTGAGCATATCTTTCATATGGACGTCTGTATACAAGGGAACGTCGATCACAATGGTAGAGGCAGAATCTAGACTCATCTGTGAAGATAACTCTTTCCCACTCGGCCTCTTCCCATTGGTAATGCTCTCTCGCAAAATCCAAACGCGCCCTTCGATGGTCTGGCGTAAGAGCTGGGCCTCTTGCCGCGACACGAGGCCTTAAATCATATTCTCTGAGGCGATTTCTTATTGTCTGAGTGCTAATTTGCACCTCATGAGTTTGCTCAAGCTGATTTTGAAGGAGGCGAGCGGTTGCAAACCGTTGTCTCAACGAAGAAACTCTCAAGTAACGTTCTTGAATGGCAGTTGTTACCTGTGGTCTACCCTGTCCTGGTCTTCGGACATTCATACCTGTTTCACTGAATCGCTGCAACATTCTGGACACACTTGTATGGGAAACTCCAAACCTTTCTGCAATTCTTGTGTATGTCCACCCCTTTTCTCGCAAAACTACCGCTTGGGCACATTCCTCTTGGGTCAAATTGCGTGTTTCGCGTTGCATAGCGATCGAATGTAGAAAATCAAACGAAAGAAAAACTATTGATCACTAGAATTGATCGAGAACAACTGATTTTAGAATGGAGCCAATACATTCAAAATCTGATAATATCATTTTTTTTATTCCTGCTGGGAGAAAATATATGTATTGAAGAAAAACGTTGGTGGATAACATACGAGTATGCATGCATAATTCTGATGAAAATAATTATCATTGAGAACACCTTCAGTTGTAGAATAAATTGGAGATTTCCATAATGTGCGTTAATTTTTTGCGCAGTGTATTTGGTAACACTCTGTATAGAATCAGTATAACATACCCACGCTTTCAAACATCAAAAAATACGCACAAACTAGAGGCTTCAGTTGATTTGCCCATAGATTTCAGATAATTAAACGATAATTTTCAGTTTTTGTTGCCAGTGGTCAAATTTATCCGCTTTTTCATTACCTATTGCTGCCTCGAAGTATTTTTTTGAGTTTTGGAAAAAAAAATTCCACCGGAGTAATCAGAGATCTGGAAACATATCATTTTCTTTGGGTAACCTTTCAGATTATTGTTCTTTGTTGAAAATGAAGCCAGGTGTACTCCATTCACTTTTATAAAATAAGTATCCCGGCTGGTCAAGATTTTGGTTTATCAAGTTTTTTTACTCAAAACTGAGAATCAAATAAATCTGAGAGACGTTGCCAATCCTAATTTCTATTTACTGTTTTTTGCCTTTGTAAATTGAGTTTGTTCTTTTAAGGATTAACTGTGACACAGGTTTCGTAGTTCTACTACATTTTCATACGGGAGTATTTCAAATTGTGCAAAAAGGTTTTTAAATTTCTTTTGTAGGGTAGGCTTATTTCTTGAGAATTTTGAAAAGTAGGAATTCCATAGGTCCGTCTTTTCGATTGGAAGTTTTTCAGTCGGGTTATTCGAGTACTTTCATTATTTTTTCGAATGAACTATCACAAAGTAACGGTCTATTCTGTCCATTATTTTTCAGTAAAATTTCAACACTCGATTTTTGATTTCCGTACAAGAAAATAGCATAACTGAATCTTCCAACCATGTTTATATACGTGAAATATTTTCAGTATTAACAGAGAAAAAATTTCTTCAACATTCGCCAGGTCTTTGGAATCATTTAATTCACTTAATATTGTCCCAGATTCATTATTTTCCCAAAGTAAATAAACATTGGAATGAATACGTAATTACTACAATATCTATGTGGAAAGGACACATTGCTTATTTATTAGACAGAAAATGACTATTACTTAGATTTTCAAAATATACACCGTGAAATGTGTCAGAATTTCATGGCCAACCAGAATCTATATATATAAAAGAAAGATGTTGGTTACACCATTTATAACTCGAGATCGGATGGACTGTTTGTTATGAAACTTCATATATGGATTCGTCTACGGTCTGGTTATTATAAAATACAATGAAACTTTGAAAAAATCGATGAAAATTTTGCGCTGTTGGGCAAAACCAAAATGTCTTAGCGTAGGAGTACAGATGTCTAAAATGATTAGATTTCATTGAGATATAAGAAAACTTTCGTTCTTACCACTTCAGATGGCGTTATTCACACATTATGACTGATGATTATTAGTTATTTGTATAGTTTTATTTTTCCTAATAACGTAATCGTGAGGGTTCTATATTTGACATTATCACAATTAAATGGCGATGAATTTGTTGAGGCTTTCGCGGCCATCCATTGATGTCATCTGTTCTTTTTTCGAGTCGTGGTTTGAAATGGTCGAAAAAATAACATATGACATCAATTACTGTGTAATTTACATAGGGCTTATAGTACCATGAAAGGGTATTAACAGATCCAGAAGCGGGTGAATATCACAGTGAATTTTTATCGAAATGTCAAGTAAATCGGATTTTGGCGATGTGCTCCAATCGTGAGATGTCCATTCTCATCTTATCTCATAATTTTTAAAATGTTTTTGAATTTCTGTTTGGGTAATAAATATATTTGCGGAAATAATTGAATCCAAAATTGCCATTATTAGTGATTGACATATTATGACATATTATTTTTGTGTATCTGTTCTGTGTGATAGCTCATATTCATGAAAACATTTGACAGTTCAAAAATCAGAGAATCAAGCCGTTGATCTCCGATCACCGATGATTACGATTTGTGAAATCCACCAGTATCATTTAGGCGGAACAAAGTTCGCCGGGCCAGCTAGTGCATTATAAAAGTGAATAGAGTACAGTGCCATCAAATTCTCCTGTATTCAGTCCAAAATAGACAGGCGATCTGTTCCAATAATAATCTACAATTATGTGACAAATGTATGATTTAGCTTAACCTAACGGTGAAAATGTATAATAAGAAAACTCGAAGCCATTTCCGCTATGACCATTCATCAACCGCTTCGCCCTTTTTACGTTTGACAAAATAATAGCTCCAATTACAGCAACGCCATGAAGATCGAGATTTATAGAACCGGAATGCCGTCAGTATTATCCGCAAAGTAAGCGGCTTTTATTCAGTTATGACCGAAGATATTTTTGAACGTTTTTCAGTAATTACTACCGCCAGACGATTGAACTTGCTTCCATCATTTTTTCCCGAATTCATATGGAAAGCAATGTGCGAAGATTCGACTTTCAATTCAAGCTGATTCCATCAGTTTTTATTGTTTGTAATTTGTTCGATCGCAGTGAGCACAACGTTTAAACATAAACAAGCGTTGAAATTTTTTTTTGTCCAGTTGTCTGTTTGTTCGGACTTATCTTAAGAATTGATACACTGAATTTCGAGATAGAGTATGAAGGTTTTAAGCTGAAATTTTCGCATCTGGGAAATGGTGGAATAGTACTTTGTTTACCGGGTTGGAACACCCTTAAATTCCGGGACGACTGTGAAAAACACAGAGTCTAGGAATGTGGCTTTTCCTACATACTAATTTTCCGCAAATCGTTTAAAATTCGACAGATTTCTATTATTTTGAAGAAATCGGGAATTATTTCATTCATAACTAAATGGTGCTTTGAAGTTAGTAATGAAATTGGTTGCGGTGCTATGGAAACGTATTTATGTTGAATGGTCAAACTTGAGGCATATAAATTTAATTGCTAGTGATTCCGAAATAAAACAGTGTGAAATGATAAGTCATGATGAATTTTCCAGTTCTGGGACTCCTCCAGAGCTGGTTAAGGCAGCTATTAACTGCATTAGAATTATTGCCAAAGAAATCAAGAGAAAATTACAAATATGCATATTTAGAACGCCAAAAACTGTGAGGAAATTTCATTTCCTAAAAGTTGGGAAATCTTGACTTTTTCTATGGGACAAATTTTGTCTGGAATGTCAAAATTTCGGAGTGATTTGAGGAGAAACCTTTTACGTCTAAGGGAAAAAGGTTAATTGAAATTTTAATCAAAAAATGTTTTTTTCTATTATCTTCTTCGGATCAAAGTTGAATCAAAATTGAATGAGTTGAAAGCGAAAATGCTCAACATTTTGGAGATTTTTTTTTCAAATATTATACCGGCGTTATGGAAACAACTTCAACCAAATCAAAATGATATTTTCTAAAATACATACCTATATAGAAACAACATTTCTCATTTCAGTATTTATTCATTTGGTGATTTATATAATTTATCTATACCAATATTATAAAGAGGAAAGATTTGTATTTTTGTGTGTTTGATACGACTTGACTCAAAAACTACTGGACTGATTTCAGAAATTCTTTCACTCTTAAAAAGCTACATTATCCCTGAGTGACATAGGCTATGATTTTCACCCGAAAAAATGAAGGATACCTACTATAACTCCAATTATTACAAAAAATAGGTAACAAAATCAGCTATAATCAGCTACATATTTTCACGTGCGCTGCAAAAACCGTAAGACTTACGTGGATACATTGTATGACAGAAATGTACCTCTTAAGTAGTTCTACAAAAAAGTCCGCGATAGCATATATCTATCTCTCAAGATTGACTTGCTGTTACCTGTTTATGGTAATCAGATGTTTTCCAAAATTATGCACTATTAGGGAGTGTTTTTATAAATAGGGTATTGATCCTCATCCAACTTAATACGTTATTTATCCCCAGTATTTAATTTAGAACGAAATTGCCCTTCATCATGAAAACACAATTCTTTAATATTTTTTCATGTTTCTAGAATGAGTGGAGGGGGTTGAAGTAGACTACCCTTATCATTTTTGTCAACTAAGTGTAAAGAAAAACTCACGCAACGACTTGGATAGAATTAAATTCGAATACCCTGGTTTGGTTAGAAACTTATTCACCTCTCGTATTTTTCCCGAAAAATGTACCATCTTGAAAAAAACCAAATGTAAATCACTTTGTGTCGTTCAAAAATAAACTACCCTTTTCCGACACTTTTTTTTTTATTTGAAAACAGTACAATTTACGAGAAAATTACAGGAAATGAAAAAGTTTCGACCCAACATTTATATAACAAACTACCCTTTATTTTGAAAAAGGAATCACCTCCACAAATTTTTCGGACTTGTTGGCACTCAGAAAGGACTTTTTGGCAACATAATGACAAAATTTTAAGTATCTCATGATATCAATAGCAACATTTTATTCTTGATAAGTTTTTGCGAAAATGAAATTTTATCGTCAATGCCAAGTTTTCGCCCAGGCTCGAAAATATCGTAGGTCGCAATAATAGTACAGATTTTACCATAAGAGAACAGGGGTTCAAATCAAAGAGATATTCATGACGTCATTGGGATATTTATTAGTAAATCAAAATCGAACAGGCATAATTTCAACCCGCAGCAGTAGCAGCCGTGGCGGCAGTGGCCGCTGTGGCGGCAGTAGCAGCCGTGGCCGCAGTAGCGGGAGTGGCAGCTCTGGCAACCCTGCCAGGAAGAGCTAGGACAGTTCTGAAAGAGAAAAAATAGTTGAAGAAAGCGATTCTCTCATAAAAAATGAACATTTTTGTCAATTTTTGGTCATTCATTTTACCAACGCGATAGCTTTTTCATTTCATCCCCATTGTCTGGTATTTTTCGAGTTTCGGGCCGGGAATGGCCTCGACTGGAATCGACGTGGAAAAATTCAATTTTGTCCAAAGGGAATCTAGGTTCATACAATGGGGTAGTGGTTTTTTTGGTTTGTATCCTTATTTGTGAATAAATAAATTTGTTTTTTATCCTTGAAAAAAAACAGATCGTTTCGAAACGCTGTCGATATAACAATTGTTTTTCATTTATTTCGTCCAACACCCTATGACTACATAACTGAAAAATTATTGAATGAACACTACAGAATTTGGTATTTCAGAAAAATAAAACAAAAATATTCCATATACTGCTGTATATGAACATTTAGAATGGGACTGCTATTCTGAAAGCTGTAAAACAGCAGTGGTAAATAGTAATTCGACGTAAAAAACAAAATTCCTCGATATCAAAAACCGCTATAAAAAAAGCAATTATAACAAATGATACTCACATCGGACCAGCCGAAAACAAGACAATTACTGCAAAGAGAGTTATAAAAGCGAAGAACTTCATGTTGCCGATTTCAAGAATTATTTGTTGAATGCTTCATTTTAGAATATAGGCCTTTATATACCCACTGTAGAGCAGTGGTTCTCAAACTTTTTAACTTCGGATCGCACCAAAATGATTAGTAGTACATATACAGTGTGGCCAAATACGCCTGAATGATTGAATTACCACAATAATGGTACAGATTATACAATAATACTGGCGGTTTTGAGGGGGTTCACATGGGGGCCATGGCCCCCCTTTCAAGGTCGATAATAAAGCCTTATTCCTTGTTCAACCAATTTCTACTATTCGAATTTCAGAAAAATCTTTATTTTTTTATTCGCTGCATCACCGAGCTCGAATGAAACGAAACAGCATATCGAGATCTACCTTCAAGTTATTGGGTGCAATTTGAAAACTTGGTATAATCTTTTTTTGTCAAACTAATTTTCCTAAAACACTAACATCATGAAGAATCCAAAAATCTCTAATATAATTAGATATTTAAAAAATAGTATATAACATTACTAGCAAGGTAACAGGGTTTTTACTGGCGAATGGAGGATATAACTGGGTTACCTCCTTGAGCCAGTAAAACCCGTTACCTTGCGTTTATTGTTTTATATTTTATTTGTTTCTCATTCGTAAAAAGGTTAGATAAATTCCAAAAAAATCTCAATAATTTGTCGCAAATGTCGTAAGCTATGGAAGCGTTGCCATGAACATGTCTGTTTATTTTTCTTTACATTTGTTTTGGCGAAAGCGAAAATGAATGTACCAAAAGAAATTATTGAGGCAGCCAGCAGTGTAGCTTCAAGTTTATTACCTGCAAAATCAGCTTCAAGGTACGAGCGAGAATACGACGACTTCAAAAAGTGGCAAAACAAAAATAGTGCGATTGGGGTAACTAAAGATGTTTTGTTGGTCTACTTGAATCAACTATCAGCTAGATTCAGCCCCTTATACTTTATGGGCGAAATGGTCTATGCTGAAAAGCTGCTTGGAAATGAAAGAAAATTCCCCTGTTCGCAGGTTTGTTTTCCTTAAAAAATTTATTGAAAAATATGACGTTTAGTTGTCCTTTGCGTTATACGCCAAAAAGGCCAAGGTATTAAGTAAAGAAGAGGCTGAACAATTTCTTTTACATGCTCCTGATGACCAGTGGTTGCTGACGAAATTTGTAACAATATTTGGGATTTTTGGATGTTGTCGATGTGACGAAATTCTCTCCTTAAACATGAATGATGTAGAAGATATGGGAAAATACGTTATTGTGACATTGCGGCAAACAAAAAATTTAACAACAAGAAGATTCACCATAACCGATGATGGCTGGAGCTTCAAGTCCTGCATGTTATACAGAAAATATGTAAATCTTCGGCCTCCTGGAACAGAAAGCCTAAGATTTTTTTTGACATACCGACATGGAAAGTGCATTTCCCTTAATGCTGGCCAGCACACTATTGGTGGTGTCCCAAAGCAAATAGCGAAATATTTAGGTCCAGAGTTATACACCGGCCACTCTTTTCGCAGAACTGGAGCCACTATGGTTGCGGGTTCGGGTGGAGATATTTTAGCACTAAAGCATGCAGGAGGGTGGAAGAGCACCGAAATTGCGATGAGTTATGTCGATGTTTCGGTCAACAAAAAAATCGAAATGTCTAGCAAATTATTTGGTAGTAAGGAGAGTACAAATGTTCTGCAGTCCTCGAGTTCAGCAGTTTCTGAGTCAACAGATGGTTCATCATCATCAGTATCAACTCTTTCATCATCAAAAATCTGTGTTACTGGAAATAACAATTGTACCATGATTTTCAACATATATAACGATAAAACAAAATTTTCTAATGTAAATAATACTACTAACTTGTAAAAATTTTGCAAGTTAACTGTCAGTTTTACAAGTTAGTGACTTGATAAAATAAACTTTCTTGATTAATATTGTATTTTTGGAAACTGACGTTTACAAATGAGACACAAA
Organism: Adalia decempunctata; assembly: GCA_951802165.1. NCBI lineage: Eukaryota > Metazoa > Arthropoda > Insecta > Coleoptera > Coccinellidae > Adalia > Adalia decempunctata. The sequence continues at coordinate 19,745,810 of OX637696.1, read as the reverse complement.
TAAAATTGTTTTGCTGATCGGAAAGTGTCGAATGGAGTGTAAAATATTTGGAGTGTCCTCAATATTTCACTTGAGCTGAAAATTCTAATTTCAAAAATATGCCATTCTTGGTATCAAACTTAAATCATCTTCTATAATTAAAGATGTTTTTGAAGTTAATGGTAAATGTGAAATTCTGATTTAGATGGTGAAGATTTAAGAAGAAATATAAAGTTTTGTATAGTTCTGTTAACTTCTCTATTGTCAGAATCGATGAGAAACTGCCATCAGTTTTTGCTTATCTAGTTGATAAATAAGACTCTACATAAAATCTGTCCAATCTGACTCAATATGTACTCTTGGTGGTAATTTTTCATGGCCCTCCTGAAAAACTCCATAGATCTGCTAGTGACCATGAGAAAACAGGGATGCAATTCAAAGAGACATTTATGACATCAGTAGCATATTTATTAGTTAACTCGACAACAAACAAGCATAATTTCAACCCCGTGCAGCAGTGGCTGCAGTAGCTGCAGTGGCAGCCGTAGCGGCAGTAGCAGCCGTGGCGGCAGTAGCTGGAGTGGCTGCAGTAGCCGCTGTGGCGGCAGTAGCAGCGGTGGCCGCAGTAGCGGCAGTGGCAGCTCTGGCAACCCTATCAGGAAGAGCTAGCACAGTTCTGAAAAAGGAAAAAATTGTTGAGGAAAGCGATTCTCTTTTAAAAAAAATGAACATTTTGGTCTATTTCTGGTCACTCTTTTCACCAGAGTTGTCTGTATTTTTCGAACTTTGAGCCAGGAATGGTCTCTGACGACTAGATTGGACTCAAGAATCTGTGGCAAAATGCAATTTTGTCAAAATAGAAATCAGGTTTATACAACGAGGTATTGTTTTTTTTGGTTTGCATCCTTATTTGTGAATTAATAAATTTGTTTTTTCATCCTTGAAAATGGAACAGATCTACTGACATGAATACTGCAGAAAATATTTTTTAATTTCTGTTACATGTCATAGTCATTATTTGTTTCAGTAACTATCAGAAATATAAAACAACAATATTTCATATACATACAGCTGCTATTTTATAAGCACCTACTATGTGGATAAATACTTCTGTTTTAACTGTTCTAAAACAACGGTGGTAAATCGTAATTCGACGTAAAAAACAAAGATCCTCGAAATCGAAATCCTGTATCGAAAAAAAAGCAATTATAACACACAATACTCACAACGGTGCAGCCAAAAACAAGACAATTACTGCAAAGAGAGTTATAAGTGCGAAGAACTTCATTTTGCCGATTTCAAGAATTATTTGTTGAATGCTTCATTTTAGAATATAGGCCTTTATATACCCACTGTAGAGCAGTGGTTCTCAAACATTTTAGCTTCGGGGCGCATCAAAATGATTCCTAGTAGAAGTAGTAGATAAACAGTGTGACAAAATACGCCTAAATGATTAGACTACCAAAATAATAGTACAGATTATACCATAATACTGGAGGCTTTGGCGGGGATGGTGAATGTGAAATTCTAAATAAGACTTTCCATAAAGTGTGTCCAATTTGCCTCACTCTGTAATCCCGGTGGAAAATTTTCATGGCTACCTGAAAAGCTCCATAGATCCGCTAGTGACCATGAGAAAACAAGGGTACAAATCAAAGAGACATTTATAGTATATACAGTAGGATATTTATTAGCCAACTCAAAAACAAACAAGCATAATTTCAACCCCGTGCAGCAGTGGCTGCCGTTGCTGCAGTGGCAGCCGTGGCGGCAGTAGCAGCCGTAGCGGCAGTAGCAGCCGTGGCGGCAGTAGCTGGAGTGGCTGCAGTAGCAGGAGTGGCTGCAGTAGCAGGAGTGGCTGCAGTAGCAGGAGTGGCCGCTGTAGCAGGAGTGGCTGCAGTAGCGCGAGTGGCTGCAGTAGCAGGAGTGGCCGCAGTAGCGGGAGTGGCAGCCGTAGCGGGAGTGGCAGCAGTAGCGGGAGTGGCTGCAGTAGCGGGAGTGGCCGCTGTAGCAGGAGTGGCTGCAGTAGCGCAAGTAGCCGCAGTAGCGCGAGTGGCCGCAGTAGCGCGAGTGGCAGCCCTTGCGGGAAGAGCTAACACAGTTCTGAAAAAAAAAATAGTTGAAGAGTGTGATTCTCTTTGAAAAGAAATTGTGAAAATCTTGGTCTATTTTTGATCACCCGTTTCATCAACATAAGGGCCAAAAACAGCTGTAGAGCTGGAATATCGCAGTCAACTTCGTTAATGGGCCGAATTCGACTAAGGAATCCGTGAATATTACCCGACGAAGTTTTAATTTTCTGAGAATTTCAGCACTAAGTATTCGATCATAAAGATTATTGCTAGTATGACGTATCCCAGTTACCAACAGCGGTGGTGAATACAAATTTCAAGTGAAAACCAATAAAACTGGATATCAAAGCCGCTATCGAAAAAAATCAAAAAATATTACTTACAACGGACCAGCCGAAAGCAGGATAATTACTGCAATGAGAGTTAAAACTGCGAAGAACTTCATTTTGCTGATTTCAGGAATTATTTGTTGAATGCTTCATTTTAGAACATAGGCCTTTATATACCCACTTTCGATCAGTGGTTCTCAAACTTTTTACTTCAGGGAGCACATGAATACCTTCGAAAAATTCGTATTAGGGATACAATATGGCCAAATACGCCTAAATTATTAAACTATCACAATAATGGTACAGAATATAAGAAAACAGGGATACAAAGACATATTTATGACGTCCGAAAGATATTTATAAGTTAACTTAAAAACAAACAAGCATATTTTCAAATCCATGCTGCAGTAGCAGGAGTGGCCGCAGTAGCGGGAGTGGCCGGTGTCGCGGGAGTGGCCGGTGTCGCGGGAGTGGCAGGAGTCGCAGCAGTAGCGGGTGTAGCGGGTGTCGCAGGAGTGGCCGCAGTTGCGGGAGTGGCCGGTGTCGCAGGAGTGGCCGGTGTCGCGGGAGTGGCCGGTGTCGCGGGAGTGGCCGCAGTAGCCGGAGTGGCTGCAGTAGCGGGAGTGACTACCCAGGCGGGATGAGAAAGCACCCTTCTGAAAAAAACAAAAATGTTCAAGAGAACGATTATCTCTAAAAAATAGTGAACATTTTGATCTATTTTTGGTCCCCATTGTCTGTATTTTTCGAGTTTTGAGCCGGAAATTGTCTCAATCGACTACTTTGGATGACGAATCCGTGGTCAAATTAAATTTTGTTGGACATTCCGTAAAGAAGATAAGTCTCGAAGGAAAAAAAGGTATGGATATGGAATGTCGCAGTTAAGTTCGTTAATAGGCAGAATCCAACTAAGGTCTGAGGAATCCGTGAATATGGCACGACAAAATATTAATTTCCTGATAATTTACAAACTAAGGATTCGATCAAGATTAATTTAGCATTTCGATAGAGAATGATGTATTCCTCGGTGAGGGAATTGCGAAAAATTGTATGTTGGTCACACAAATACTAACAAGATAGAATAAGATTACATAATGATGATAAACGATTTCAAACTGAATAGTAAACTGCATCATACATAGAGTAGAACAAGTTTAATTTTGACAACGTAACAGATACTATTTTGTCTTGATCTCTAATGCTGTTGAATTGTTTTATTGTACTGTCATAGTATATTCAACTGAAAAGATAATTTTAGTTTATGTAATGAGGTAGTGTTCACTTGATTTGTATCCTTATTTTTCACTCAATAAATTTGTTTTTTATTCCTTGAAAAAGTAACGAATTGTTTCGGAACATCGGCGAAATTGGAAATGATTATTTTCATAATTTGAAAATGAACACTACACAAAACATTTGATCATTTCTGCTACATTTCATAGTCATTTATTGTACGAGTATCTCTCAGAGAAATAAAACATTAAATGAAATGCAACTTTATCCACAGCTGCTTTTAGTTTCTAAACACCAACTATGTGGCTCAAGACCATTGTTCTAACTGCTTCAAAATAGAAAATAGTAATTTGGCGTAAAAGCAAATATTCCTGATATCGAGAACCGCTATCGAAAAAAATACGATTATAGCAAATAATACTTACAACGGACTAGCCGACAACAAGACCATTACTTCAAGGAGAGTTATGACTGCGAAAAACTTCATTTTGCCGATTTCAAGAATTATTCGTTGAATGCTTCATTCTAGAACATAGGCCTTTATATACCTACTGTAGAACAGTGGTACCCAAACTTTTTTTTACTTCGAGGCGCACTTAAATATGATTAGATTATGATTGATTATACTGATACACTTAGGTCTCCTCAGGAGGCCTCGGACAAAGTCGTAGTAAATACATAATGTGGCCCACTACGCCGGCTTATTGACAAAAACCAATGACTTAACGCGTCTTCATAATAAGAGTCAAGAGGTGGTAAATCACAAGATCTAGGCGGTCAATCGACAAGTCCATTTCTCTATATAGCATATAGAATTTCGATGTCAATAAGAAAACCGTCTCACTGACACGGTCTTTTGGCCTCGGCTAGTTGGAAACACTTGTCATTGATGTCTAGCGCATAGCATCGACCCACGGATACTCAAACACCGGTCAGCGCCCTTTCATCCCCTCCATTCTCGCAAGCATGTGATGACGTCAATTTAGCCAACGATTTAAACTTTTGAATGAGATGAATTGCTTTTATCGCTAATAATCGCATATGAATGATTTTTTAGTATAATTTTGTTTGTAAAATAAACCTTATTGACCTAAAAAACGAATTAATATGAAAATATAATTGCTACTGCTATATTTTTATTAAATTCTACCTTATTTTGCCCCCTTCTCGCCTTATACAACACGGAAAAAATATAAGATTTTTCGGTCGTAGAAAAGGTGCTCCAATTCCAATATTGTAAATCTAAATTCATTGATTCAAGAACAAAATATTGGTAAAAGTAGTTTGCATTTATTAAGAAAATTAGGTCCATGAATGAGCTAGGTAGGTACTAAGGTACTCTAATCCAAGCAAATAGAATAACAGAAAATTCCAAACCTGATATTGTAAATCTAAATTCATTGATTCAAGAACGAAATTCTGCTAAAAGTAGTTGGCATTCATTAAGAAAATTAGTTCTTCGGAAGGGCTATAGGTACTCTTAACGAGCAAATAAATACCACCAATATTTTATGTTGAAAGATGGTACATTTTATGTCTCACAACTAGAAATTTCTTCAAGTTCATATAAAATCTGCTTCAACATAGAAACTTAAAAAAAGGTATATTCGAATTGAAAATATGACAACTTGGTTATTAAGTGCTGATTTGGTAAATTTTATCTTAAATAAAAAAACAAATCTGTAAAAATGTTTTTTTAAATGAGCATTAAATTTTCAACATCGATCATAAATATAGCATGTGTATGAGATATTGTTTGATATTTGTTCGAGCTGTCTGCTCGTCTCAAGTTTTACAAATTGAAATAGCTGCCTTAGCATCTCAATTTCTTTCTGTTGCTGACTATTGTTTTCTAGCAGCTGTTCGTATTTAATTTTCCAATCAATTTCTCCTGCAGATGGAAGATTATCTGTAAACGAGAAGATTTAGAATGAGAATATAAGAATAACAATAATCGATTTATTTAGAACTAAAGTAACCGTGTTGGAGACGTGAAAAAATTTGTACTCATTTGTACAAGTTTGGGTCCCAGATTACGAGAATGAAAACGATAAGTCAGCAATCCTTTTAGTTTTTCCAAGAAAAAATCCCAAAGTTACGTTTGGAAGGTAAGGTTATACATAGTTCTAGCCAGTTTTCTTGTATTTTCTCAATCAAGACTCATTGGAAATGTTTCATTTCTGAGTCCTACTCTAATTAATGAACTGAAATAATATCAAAAAGTACCGTTTTTCACCCACAAAACCAAGAAAACATCAAAAACAGTACACACTACAATGTAAACACCATATATCTAATAACATTATTAGATATATGGTAAACACATTATTAGATATATGGTAAACACCGCATCTGTTGGCTAATTCTACGTCACAACATGGATGCCAAAAAGTGGTGGGGTGAAAGGGCGCTGACCGGTGTTTGAGTATCCGTGGCATAGACCAAGGAAAACACATTGTATGCCTCTGTAGAATTCCCCATTGGGAGTATTATTGTTATTTTTATTGGAACTGGGGTCGTTATGGATCGGTTAGCCTTCCGGGAACTGCGACCTCATAAATGTTTTGTTCTTTACCCTACTCATTCATTGAAACCCTAGGAGATCGTCGATGGTGTTGATAAGACCAACAACATCCTTAGGAGCCTTGGCTGTTACCTCGTGGGTATCTAGGTCTGGTTTCTCCATATGAATGGTTTTTAGACCAGCCACCCCTGGACACTGGCATTCCAGGTGTTCAGCTGTTTCTGCTTCTGATCCACAGAGCCTACAAATCTCATCTGCTGACTCTCCCATACGGTAAAAATGAGTTTGTACTGACAGTGTCCAGGAGTGTTTCTCCAGAGAGTTATTCTGTTGTACAACTCCCATTGTTAGATCGCGGCCTTATATTGGTCTTTTCCAAGCCCACAGAAAGGCTCAGGTCCAGCAGGTGTTAACCTTGATGCACTCTTCGCAAACTCATCGCCTTTTTCATTTCCTTCAACACCACAATGCCCTGGCACCCATAGTAGAGCCCATTGAGGATACCGAAAAAACCGCATTTTAAAACCACCACTAAGAAAACTACACCATCCCTTTATTCTTTGCGGTTTGAGTGGTGTTCCTTCAATCACATGGAGGTCTTAATCTGACCAATAACCCTTAGTCTGCTTGTGAAAAGGTCATTTAGTCGATAATTGGCGTTAACGCTCTTAAAGTTGCAGTCAGCGATCCGAAATTTGGGTTGAATATTCCAAGTATTTGTTAACGTTGTTTGTTCGTCTATACTCCATTCACTTTTATTAAGTAGCCCGGGAGGCCCTGGAATTCTGACACATTTCACCGCGTATATTTTGAAAATGTTAGGTTATAGTCATTCTTCTGTCAGATATGAACGCAACGTTGCCGTTTCTACATATAAATCGTAGAAATTACGTATGTAACAAAATGTTTATTTACTCTGGGAAAACAATGAATTTGAGGAAATATTAGGTGAATTCAATAATTCCAAAGATCTGACGAATATTGAAAAACTTTTTTTCTCTGTTAATACTGGAAAAATTTCACGTGTACGAGTATAAACATGATTGGAAGATTCAGTTCTGCTATTTTCTTGTACGGAAATCAAGAACCGAGTCTTGAAATTTTACCGAAAAAAATGGACAGAATAGTCCGTTACTTTGTGACAGTTTATCAACCCGACAGAAAAACTTTCAGAAGAACCGAACAGACGGACGTATGGAAATCCACACTTTTCAAAATTCTCAAGAAATAAGCCTCCAGAAGACAATTAAATACCTCTTTGCGCAACTTGAAATACTCCAGTATGAAAATGTAGTGGTACTACGAATCTTGTGTCACAGGATAAACCTTATAAGAACTAACTCCATTCACAAAGTTGAAAAAGAGTAAATAGAAAGTAGACTTGGCAATGTCGCTTGATTTTCACGATTGCCAACCTGCGTCCGTTTTAAGTAAAAGAACTTGATAAACCTAAACCATGGCCCACCAAGATACTTTATAAAAGTGAATGGAGTATACTTCCCATGATTTCAAATGTCCTTACTGGATGTTTAGACATAGAGTGTTCGGTGATAGGCATGAAAGCGCTTCCTTTATGCAAGTTCAAACTTGTCCCCATTAGAAAATCGTTCTTGGTATCACTAAGAGTATTTACGATCAACAACGAATTAAAAGAATGACCACAGATAGATCTGCTGCAACAATAAGAACTAATACAAAATTGAAGTCTTTTAAATAATCCAACTTTCCCTATGCAGGGTGTTTCTGAATTGATGCGAAAGATTTCAAAGGGTGATTCCTTGATCAAAATAAAGGGTAGTTTGTCATATACAAGGTGACAAGAAAAACTTCGGACAAATTTTGCTGTGGTCTGGAACAAAAGTATTTCAGCGCAGCCATATAATTTTTATTCTCTTGGTTTCTCTACACTTTCCTGTACTAATATGTGAATTTTCAGTTCGATATAATTTCATTTCACACAGTTTTAGAATGTCAAACAAACGTAGTGCGATTTTGGAGCTGTTTCGTCAAGGTAGGCGTCAAGGCGAAATTGTTCGTCTGCTCAATGTGCCTCGACAAACCGTGTCCGATGCAATTCGTCGTTTCAAGGAGCTTGGCCATAATGGTCGTCGTCCAGGAAGTGGTAGAAAACGCACTGCCAATACACCTTGCAATCGCAACATCGTCAAGAAGCGAGTCAATCGAAATCCGAGGGTTTCCACGAGGAAAATAGCCTGTGAGACCGGTATCAACCGCGAATCAGTCTGTCAAATTGCCAAAAAGGAGCTCAACCTCAAGCCATACAAGCTTCAAAAAGTTCAACTCCTCACGGAGGAAAACAAGCGCGTACGACTCCAAAGGTGCCGCCAACTCCTTCGTCTCGCCGCCGGTCAGCAATGGAAGCGAATTCTCTTCACAGACGAGAAGCTTTTCACTGTAGAACAATCCCACAACAACCAAAACGACAAAAGCTTGTTCCTTTGAGGCTCCCGGTACATCGGCCATCGTCGAACACCGTCAAAACCCGCAATCCGTCATGGTCTCGGGCGGAATTTGCGGCAGTGGTAAAACTCCCTTAGTTTTCGTGGATCAAGGGGTCAAAATCAATCAAGAAGTCTACCGCTGCGACATCCTCGAGGCCGTAGTACTTCCGTGGGCCAAGCAGCACTTTGGCGATACGCATTGGACCTTTCAACAGGACTCCGCTCCGGCTCACAGAGCGAAAATGACGCAAGAATGGTGTAAGACCCATTTTCCTTGTTTCATCTCATCTGCAGAATGGCCACCCTACTCACCGGATCTCAACCCAATGGACTACAGCGTGTGGTCGATTTTGGAGCACAGGGCTTGTGCTAAAAAACACAAATATTTGGAGTCGCTGAAGCAATCTCTGCGCCGGGAATGGAACCGAATAACGCCCGAGGAGCTGCGGCCCATTGCCGAAAATTTCAAGAAGCGTCTGAAGCTGTGTATCGCCGCCAAAGGAAGCCACTTCGAAACGGCTTAGATATATTATTAACAAATGTTCAAGCTATTATTATTTGTTGTTGTTTTGTTCAATTTCTTCTGTTTAATAAAGTTGAATGAAAAAGAGTTTGTCCGAGGTTTTTCTTGTCACACTGTAATTGTTGGGTCAAAAGTCAAACGTTAGGGAGATATTGCGGTTCAAAGATGGCAGAAAAATCATGTTTTTATTTTGTAACCAAAAACGAAAAGCGATAGGATGATGATATGTATTTTATGAAAGTATTACTATTATCATAGTATAAAGTATATGTTTTACTATGCTATTATGAAAACTTACTTTTTTGATATTTTTTCATATTTTTAGAATGAGTGGAGGGGCTTGAAATAGACTACCCTTATCATTTTTGTTAACTAAACTTAAAAAAACTGACACAACGACTTGGATAGAATTAAATTCGTATAGCCTGATTTGGTTGAAAACTTGTTCATCTCCTGTATTTCTGTCCTAAATTGTACCGTTTTGAAATAAAAAATAAAAGGTGAATCAGTTCTGAAATGAATGGCTCGTTCCCGACACGTTATCATTTACATTTTATTTTTTTATTCCAAAACGGTAAATTTTACGAGAAAAATTCAAGAGATAATAAAGTTTCTAACTAAACCAGGCTATCCGAATTCAATTCTATCCAAGTCGTTTTTTTTTTATTATTCAGCCATCTTTGAACCGCGATATCTCCTTAACGTTTGACTTTTGACTCAACATTTATATAACAAACCACCCTTTATTTTGAACAAGGAATCACCCTTCGAAATCTTTGGCATCAATTCAGAAACACCCTGTAGAGCACGCTGACTTAGATCCTTACAGATCCAGAGTGTGGAGAAAGGAGATTGAAAAACTGAATATTCCGCACCCTTCCATCAAACCCTGTTTTATTCCTTCCTTTATCTGCCTAAAAGACTCCAAATCGTAAAGAGACCCTTCAACAATCGATGCAACCAATCCCGAATCCGACTATTCCTCCATTTCCCCCTTGAACACCGGAGTTCATGAAAGCGGATCTTCTTTCGGAGTGTCGAAGACGAGAATCGAGCGAAGCGTTATGAAATAGTTGAACTTCAATATCGACGGGTCCCTGAAGAACAATAGGATGGCGCCGTATAGAATGGATCAAATGCCAAAAGACGACGGTCGAAGTTTTAGGGAAACTGCCATTAAAACTCTCGATAGAAAGCCCTCGGTAATTATTCGATGGGACGAAAAAGATACGAAGATTTAATAGGCTTCTTTGAAGAGTTTTCAATCCAATCGAAAGGGTTTTCCAATAAGAGGTGATATTTTGACATTCAAAGAAAAATGCCATTTTATTAATGATCCGAAGTTGATTTCATTATAATAAGGGAGGTATCTATATCTTTACTAATATTATAAAGAGGAAAGATTTGTATTTTTGTTTGTTTGATACGAATAGGCTCAAAAACCGATTTCAAAAATTCTTTCACCCTTAGAAAGTTACATTATCCCTGAGTGACATAGGCTATACTTTTCACAAGAAAAAATTAAGGATACCTACTATAACTTCAATAATTACAAAAAAATCAGCCATAATCAGCTATTTCAAGTGCGCTGCAAAAACCATAAGACTCACGGACTCACGTGGATACAATGTATGACGGAATTGTACCTCTTAAATGGTTCTACAAAAAAGTCCGCGATAGCATATATCTATCTCTCAAGATTGACTTGCTATTACCTGTTTATGGTAATCAGATGTTTCACAAAATTATGCACTATTTGGGAGTGTGTTTTAATGAATTGGGTATTGATCCTCATCCAACCTTATACGTTATTTATCCCCAGTATTTAATTTAGAACGAAATTGCCCTTCACATCATACAATTACAACGAGTACATCAAAAGATATGGCAGGTTGAAGTGTTGAAGATGAAACCGCCGCGTGAAACAAATATCTACCCGGGCGAAGCTGGGACGGCCTTCTTGTATAATATATAATGGAAAATAACATCTGCCAAATGACCACCACGAAATATAAACCCAACTAAGACCACATTAATTCCGTTCACTCGGAAAAGGAAACTTCCAGCCATGAAGAAGTTAATATTGAATGGAAATATCTTGCAGTGGGGGTCTGAGATCAAATACCTAGGAATAACCCTAGATAGCGAACTTCTGTGGAACAAGCATGTTGATAATGCTACTGGCTTAGCTACAAGGGCTCTGATGGCGTGCAGGCGTCTATGCGGCAGGAATTGGGGTTGTAACCCAAAAATATTGCGATGGATGTACGTCATCATTGTAAGACCTATAATCACATATGGTGTGGTAGCCTGGTTTGCTAAAGCAAGTCAGGTAAGTACGAAGAAAATGCTCGACAAAGTACAAAGGCTTGCCTGTGTGTGCATCACGGGAGCTATGAGAACGTGCCCAACTAGGGCGCTTGAGATCATCACAGACCTCACACCTCTACATCTAGTGATTGATAGGGTATCCCATGAGGCCATCCTCAGAATATCCAAAGAAGGAATAGGCAATGAGAGAATCAGGAATCAGAGAGCTTGGTGCTCTCTGAATGACTACATCTCATCTGCAAACCTTCCTAGTGATGTAATGATCAAGAAAGTAAGCATTGAGGAAAACTTCAGCACAATGCTAAGCAAAAGAGAGGATTGGGAACGAGAATACACCGACTCTAATGTCAAAGAAAATACAATAAAATGGTATACAGATGGCTCTAAAACCACTACAGGAGCTGGCGCTCGGATTTATGTGGCAGGTACCAAGTGTGCACTATCGCTAGGTTCCTGTACAAGCGTTCTTCAAACGGAAATACTTGCAATCGGAAGATGTCTAGATATAAATCTAGAAAGAAACTATCAGAAATGTGATATAGCTATTCATACAGATAGTCAAGCTGCCGTTAAAGCACCGAGCTTCTATGTCATCGATTCAAAGCTGATTTGGGAGTGCCGAAACATACTCAATGAGGTAGGCAAGAAGAATAAGGTCTTTTTAATCTGGGTTCCCGGTCATTCAGGAATCGTAGGAAACGAAGAGGCCAATACACTTGCCATAAAGAGCGCAAAAACGCCACTCACTGGCCAGAACCCTTCTGTTGTATAGGAAAATGCACCTATAAAGAGGAGTTTATGGTGAAGGAGAATCCCGAAATGAAAAAACTCTGGCGGAATCTCCCAGGGATGGATCACTCCAAAAAGTTCCTCCGGAACTTTGAAACTGATAGATCCAAAAAATATCTGGATCTCAGTAAAAACCAACTATATCTATTCATTGGCTTTCTCACAGGACATTGTCGCCTAAAGAAGCATCTGTTGAGATTGGGTTTATCGGACACTGACGAGTGTAGATTATGTGGGGAGAAGGAAGAAACTCCTACTCACCTGGTTACGGAATGCTATGGCATTACAAGCCAAAGGAAAAAGTGCTTTGGATAAGAAACCTGTAGGAGTGAGGACACTCTGGATTTTCTTCTATTCTTTTGGCTACAGCAGCAATATTTTCGGCGGTACTTGAGTGACGTGCACGGGTTTTATTTTCACATCACTAACTTGTCCCAACAGCTCAAATTTTTCCACCAATTTCTGTATTGCGGTTCGACAAGGTGCTTCACGACGACCAACAATGTTCGAGTTTTACGAACCGTCTCTGCCAAATTTTCACCATTTTTATAGAGAATTTCAATAATTTCAATGCATTGTTGAAGCGTGTATCGTAATTCTATTTTTATTAATGGCGTAGTATCTACTTGTCAAATGTCAAAAATTGACAGCTTCAAAAGTGAGATCTACCAAAATATCGGGCTATTTAAAATAACACATCTTCTCAGAAAACCCTTCATTTTATTCGAATATTGTTGTCAATAACTCGTGAATAAATTTTCAATCGAGGATTTCTTTCAGGAACCCATGGCAGATACTTCCATGAGCGCCCAGGAGCTCAAGAAGGCCTTGGAGTGGGAGTTGTCACTTGACAGTCGAGACTTGAGGTCCCATGCCTGGTACCACGGGGCGATACCAAGGTCTAGAGCTGAAGATATTGTCAGGGAAGAAGGTGGGTTTTTGGTGAGGGATTGTACTTCCCAGCCAGGGAATTACGTACTCACCTGCAGAACCAAAGGCCAGGCTCTTCACTTCGTCATCAACAAACTGGTCATTCAACCTGACACTGTATATGAAAGGGTCCAATTTCAGGTGCGTATCCTTTCAATTTGGTATAATTTAAATGAATTATCAATAACTAAATTCTGGTTTAATACTTCATCACTATCACTCAATATATTTATGCTATTTGGAAGTCAAAAGAGATTCAGATCATTCTTGAGACATCCTATATATAGAGTATGTAATAATAATTATATCGCTCAGTCGGAATAAACCATTAAGCCGGATTACATTATCCTGCTTACTCAATTTATCATTTATTATACAACTCACATAATTATCTAAAAGTTAAGTGATCCAAACACAGGTGATTTTCGAAATTGTCAGTATTATGTTATATCCGTGCAATTAAATAAAAAGCGGCATATGATTTTATTCTTTTTCCTGTAAACAAATTTTAACCCATTGTGTGCGATTCATTGGGTCATCTTCCAAACTGCGTATCCCATCATACCAACAAGTAGAGCAGCAATTTCATCCATCTTTAACGTTTAGAACACGCTTAACTCTCGAAGAGAATAAATCCCAAAACCTCTTTCATTTTGACGACAAATTGGTAAAAACTCACAGATACCAATTAAATGATTAAATTTGACAAATAAACTGCTGGTCAAGATTTAAGAATATGTTGTTGTTGTTATGCTAACTGACAAAGAATCTGCAACACCCAGAAGGAGATGTTTGAATTTTATTTTTTTTTTGGTGGAACATAGATAGTATTGCAAGGAGTTAATGATTGAAATTTTGAGAAAAAACGAAGGGTTTACAATTTTTCTCAATGAATCTGTTGATGTGCTTGTCCACCGCTTTTATCTATACACTCCCCAACATGTCTTGGCATTGATGCAATAAGATGGTCTATTTCTTCTTGAGGGATACTATCCCAAGCTACCTGTAGTTCATGTCTCAGATCCGCCAAAGTCCGTGAGGGCCTTCTACCCATGATGTCTCAAACACGCTCTATGGGCGAGAAATCGGGGGATCTGGGCGGTCATGGCAAAAGATTCACATGGGTCGCTTCAGAAAATTTTGAACTAACTCTGGCAACATGAGATCGAGCATTGTCTTGCTGAAATATTGGATTCTCGAGCCGGTTAAGGTAAGAGAGAATATATGGCTCCACTATTTCTTAAAGGTAACGCAGCGCTTTCATGTTACCTCGAATGAAGACCAAAGGTGACCTACTTGCATTTGCAATAGCACCCCATACCATAACGCCTACTGTCCGGTGTACATGACGCTCAACATCAAACTCTGGGTCACATCTCGACGTCGTCTAACCCTTCTTCGACCATCATGGGCATCCAAGGAGAATCGAGATTCATCACGAAAGACGACCTGATGCCATTCCACATTTCAATGTTGACGTTCTCTGCACAACTGTAATCGTTGCCGGCGATGCTCAACCGTCAGAGGTAACACAAAATGAGGTCGATATGTCGATAATGCTGGAGTCCAAAAGATTTTATTCGGCGGTAAACCGTTCGGACAGTTACAGGATGGCCTTGTTCTCCGAACCTCTCACCAGCCAAAGATCGAGTTGTCGCAAATCGATCTCTAATGGCCATAAGTCTTAGACGTCGATCTTGAACTTCATTTGTGCCCCTTCGGTGTCCACTGTCCGGTGCCTACTCTTCTTCGATTTTGGGCATTATCAAACCACACTTGACAACATCTGATAACACTAGTTGGATTTCTGTTCGCACGGTTAGCGATTTCTCGGAATGACAACCCCGCCTTCCGTAGACCATTTAGGTGGTGATAAATTCCACGTACAATTGCTCTAGGCATTTCAACAACAACTAAACATCGACTCTGGATCTCCTCGAACAGCTGGTTTGTTGTAAAATTTAAAAAATCTGCAAAAAGCGACTACAATATTTAAGTAACAAAAAATATTTTCATGAAGAACCTTCACGATTTTTTGCTCCAAATTCAATCATTCATTCCTTGCTATACTATCTATGTTTTACCAAATAAAATTTAAACAGCTTCTTCTGGGTGTCTCAGTTTCTATGTCAGTTAGTATACGTAATACAGCAGTAAAAAAAACCTCTCTGAAAACAATATCTGCTCTTATGGGTTCTTTTCACCAAGAAATTGAGACTACCCTGCTTTGGCAGTTGTGGACAGGATATCGGAGCTATTCCAAAGTTTCCAGCTGTAATCTTTGGGCATCTAGGGTCTGGATAGAAAACGATTCATCTGCGAGATTTATTTCAGCAACATATCGAACCCTATGTGAGCTACAGGGCTACAGCAGTAGGGTTTGGCTATGAATTTACTTTACACTTATCTCGAATCAATCTGAAGACTCTCGAACCGTCTCATGCCAACTTTCTCATGACATTCACACAGATTTATTCTTCCAGTTCGAAGACGACGCCTTCGATACCGTTCCGGACCTCATAACTTTCTACGTCGGCTCCGGAAAACCCATCACGTCTCTTTCCGGGTCCAGGATCCAATTTCCTAAGAACCGGATGTACCCCCTATCCTTCTACGCCAGCAAGTACCCCACGCCCCTCCCGCAGAGCCGGCTAACCTCCCCGGCGACGACGCCCATCGGATGCTGCCATCCCAGACACCCTCCCCTGCCCGGCAGGAACTCCTGCTCGCCCACCAGGATCACCAGGGATACGGTGCCGCGTCTGCCGTCGAAAAAACAGCGTTCGCACTCGCTGACGCCGAACGAAGTGAACAGGGTGGCCCACGAAAAGTGCAACAGTGCGGACGGTGTCATACAATCGCCGCTGAGGTCAGCGGGTCCAGACAGCGCGTCTTCCAATCTGAAGTTTTCCACGCACTCGTTGCCGCGCTGTACGCACGCGAGGCTGTCGCTCTCGGCCAGTTCGAACACGCTGGGCAGAAACTCTAGAGTGACCAGTGATCCTACCCTCTCGCCGTGCGCGGAGAGGAAGCTGTTCGATGAGAACGACTCGCTGCTGTCGGAGTCTCCCCCGCCGAAGCCATCCAGGGTGCCAGGGATGCATCGTACCGAGTCCAGGGACTCTGACGTGACGGATTACCAGCATACGTGCGGGTTCCTCACGCACGGTGGGGTGCAGAGGGTGACGTCCTACCATGCCTCAGGTTCTGACTCCGGTAATGGAAGTGGAGACTCGGCATTGAGCTATGCAGCAGGTTAGTAACTGTCTTTTAATGTTCTACATCATCAGAAACTATTCTGAAACCAATTCTTCTGATCTTGTTGCCCCGATACTTTTAGCAGATCTTCCAACTGCTCTTCTATCATTTATGACTCCTCATGGCCAGTTGAAGCACCAGTCACCAGAGATAATTGCTTCCTCTCGAGAATCAAGAGCTTTTTGACCTCCGGCATTGAAAAAGGCCCCTTGATAAGGAGCCTCGACTGCCTGAGATCCGTTCTCGTGTTCCACTCAGAGAAGAATTGAAGAGGTCTCCAAGAGACATGGAACACAAGAACGGATCTCAGGCAGTCGAAGCTCCTCATCAATGGGCCTTCTTCAATGCCGGAGGTCAAAAAGCTCTTGATTCTCGAGAGAAAGCAATTGTCTCTGGTGACTGATGCTTTAACTGGCCATCTGTTCAACAAACATTTGCAAAGAATGGGTCTAACTGAGTGTTCCCTGTGCCGTTGGTGCAGGAACGCGGATGAAACGGCGGAACATATACTGTTCGCGTGCGGTAATCTATCTGTATTGAGGTTAACACACCTAGGGAACCCTACACCTTCCATCTTTATGGTGAGAGAAGGACTCCCCCTGTCGGCTCGCGGAATTCTTGTCGGCTTGCCTTCGGGTCTGAGTCTCTCTAGTATTACATAAATGGGGTGTGAACAATGGGGCACAAGGCCTAAGTTTGGCAGACCAAGGGGCGCTGCAGTAGAAGTAGAAAAAGATTACTCCTCAAGCTCAGCATAGAATTATGCTGCATTTATCAGTGAATAATTTCAGGAAAGAAGTCGAAAACGAGGACTTATTTGTGTATTCTTTATTGACAACTAGCTGGCCCGGCGAACTTTGTTCCGCCTAAATGATACTTGCGGTGGATTTCACAAATCGTAATCACCGGTGATCGGAGATCAACGGCTTGGTTCTCTGATTTTTGAACTGTCAAATGTTTCCATGGTTATAAGATATCACACAGAACAGATACACAAAAATAATATGTCATAATATGTCAATCACTAATAATGGCAATTTTGGATTCAATTATTATTTTCACAAATAATATATTTATTACCCAAACAGAAATTCAAAAAAATTTTGAAAAAATTATGAGAAAAGATGAGAATGGACATCTCACGATTGGAACTCATCGCCAAAATCCGATTTACTTGACATTTCGATAAAAATTCACTGTGATGTACACATACTTCTGGATCTGTTAATAGCCTTTCATGGTACTATAAGCCCTATGTAAATTATACAGTAATTGATGTCATATGTTCTTTTTTCGACCATTTCAAACCACGACGACCGAAATGCTCGAAACAAGAACAGATGACATCAATAGATGGCCGCGAAAGCCTCAACAAATTCATCGCCATTTAATTGTGATAATGTCAAATATAGAACCCTCACGATTACGTTATTTGGTATAAATAAAAATATACAAATAACTAATAATCATCAGTCATAATGTGTGAATAGCGCCATCTGAAGTGGTGAGAACGAAACTTTTTTCATATCTCAACGAAATCTAATCATTTTAGACATATGTACTCCTACGCTGAGACATTTTGGTATTGCCCAACAGCGCAGAGTTGTAGGCAACTCAAATTACACACTATTACAGTGACTATAGAGGGAATATAGTCACTGTAGACACTATTCGTTTATATCGCCATCTAACGCGGAGAATATCAAATGAAGTACCAACGAATAAGCGGTAGCGTAACTGTAGCTGTAGCGACATCTAGTGGCCTTACTCAAAAGGAGGAAAAGCATTTCCAGTATAAGTAAAATTTTCATCGATTTTTTCAAAGTTTTATTGTATTTTATAATAACCAGGCCGTAGACGAATCCATATATGAAGTTTCATAACAAACAGTCCATCCGATCTCGACTTATAAATGGTGTAACCAACATCTTTCTTTTATATATTTAGATTTCCGAGCTTTCGTTCTAGTTTTAGAACTTCTTCAGAGACTAGAACGAAAGCTTCGAAATTGTCAATAAAGAATACGCAAATAAGTCCTGGTTTTTGACTTGTTTCCCGAAATTTTTCACCAATTTTAGCAATCATTTATCTTTCTCCATATAATCAAGAATTTTTTTGTCATATCTCATGATGCATGATAACATTCGAGTCATTCCCATTATCAGTTCTAGTTAGAGTTAATTTCTATGGCAAGCTGTACAAAACTTTGTATGTGTGTTTCGAATAGTCAGACTCCAGTTTGTTCAAGATAATTGTTTATAGTTTATAGTGAAAAGGGGTTACAGTCCACTGAGACCTAAGGTTTATTGTACCTCCTAACAAATCTGTTCTCATCGCGCCTCCTACAGCTCGTCTTCCAGTTCCAGAGATTTGATGACATCCAGTATCATGGACGGCTTCAACGACAATAATTCCGCACTCCTACAAGTTTCTTGTCCAAAGCACTCTTTCCTTTGGCTTGCAATGGCATAGCATTCCGTAACCAGGTGAATAGAAGTTTCTTCGTCCTCCCCACAGAATCTACACTACAGTTTCCGATAAACCTATTCTCAACTGATGCTTCTTTAGGTGACAATGTCCTGTGAGAAAGCCAGTGAGTAGGTGTAGTTGGTTCCTACAGAGATCCAGATATTTTTTGGATCTAGCAGTTTTTTCGGAGTGATCCATTCCTGGGAGATTCAACTAGAGCTTTTCCCTTTCGGTTTTCTCCTTCACCATAAACTCCTTCTTATAGGTGCATTTTCCTATACCACAGAAGGGTTCTGAGCCAGTGAGAGGCGTTTCTGCGCTCTTTCTGGTAAGTGTATTAGCATCTTCGTTCCCTACGATTCCCGAATGACCGAGAACCCAGAAGAAGACTTCGTTTTTCTTGCCTACCTCATTGAGTTTGTTCCGGCACTTCCAAATCAGCTTCGAGTCAATGACATAGGTGCTCAGTGCTTCAACGGCAGCTTGACTATCTGTATGAATAGCTATATCGTCCTTCTGATTATTTCTTTCTAGATTTATGTCTAGACATCTTTCGATTGTTAGTATTTCCGTTTTAAGGACGCTTGTACAGGGAGCCTTACGATAGTGCACACTTGGTACATACTTGCCCCGTAAATCCCAGCGCCATCTCCTGTAGCAGTTTTAGAACCATCTGCAAACCATTTTATTGTATTTTCTTTGAGATAATAGTCGGCGTATTCCCGTTCTCAATCCTCCCTTTTGCTAAGCAGTGTACTGAACTTTTTCTCAATGCTTACTTTCATGATCATTACCTCACTAGGAAGGTTTGGGGTTTGCAGATGAGATGTAGTCATAATAAGCACTATCCGCAAATATTTCAAAGGATTCTTCGGCAGGTGAGATTTGAATATTTCCAGTAACTTCCAGCCAAGATAGATTCTCATGGTAGGTATATCAAGTTTACTGCACCAAATAAAATTGAATCATTTTCTTTCGAATGGTGGCTTCTGCCTGTTGAAGGTTTTAACTTCTTTACAGATTCTCTATGGATATACTCTTACCCTGAACAGTGTTAGGGCAGTTGGAAAAAAAATATGTTCAATCTAAGGTCTTCTTCTTTGTCTACTTCTGCTTGTTCTTCTTTTGTGAGACCGTATGGTCTGTTTAATTCTGGTTTTCCCGAGATATTGACTGCCAACTGTCGTTCCATTGCTTCGGTAGCCTTCCTAAAGGGCGTTTGCCTGGAACTTTACCATGCTTCACCCAACGTACCTTTCTATCAGCTTCTATTCGCTCCACGTGTTCATTCCAGTACCTTCTTCGCTCTCTACCCCACCTGACTATGTCCTCAACCCTGCACGTTCCTCTGATCGCTTCATTTCTCTCCCTACCTCTAAGAGTCTTCCCTGCTATCATTCTGAGTGTTTATATCTCAGCATTTTTTGGAATTCTTTTTGTTTTATTTGTACCAGCCCTCGTTTCGATGCCATAGGTGTCATGTCTTAAATAAACACACTTTGATTCTCAAGTGCATGTGTTCATTGCTCCAGATGATGTCCCTGAGACATCCCGACAGATCAGATATCCTGTTCATCTGGGCCCTGAGTTCTCCCACTGGATTAATGAAGCTCGCTATGTTTGCTCCCAGATACTTAAAGAACATCACTTGCCTGATGATTTAGTTGTTCACCACCGGCTTGCATCTTATTGGACCCCTCGAGAATGTAAAGCATATGGTCCTTTGGGTAGATATTTGCATATTTAATGCTGTGGCTATACCCATGTTAACGATTAATGAGTAGGGTTTTTCCCATTCAATATGTTTGAAAACCCTTTGCCACCCTTTCTGGTGGCAAGACACCAAATGATGAATTGTTTTCAATCTGTTTTTTTGATAGTATTCATCCTTTCCTTCACAGGTGACCCAATAGAAAGCCAAAGAAACTCAGGAGTGATAATCAAAAACCCCAGATACAACATGTCCACCTCCGAATCCTCGACGACCCTCAAGAACTTCGACTTTGACCCCCAGGAGTTAGAACAGAAGCTGTTAGAGCGATGTAAAGAAGAAACCCCAGTCTTCTCTAGGTTCGACCTGGAGAACTACCAGACCTTATTGCTGCCGGTGAACGAGAACAAACCCTTGGATGCTCAAGCCCTCAGAGGCGTCAAGATGATACTGAAAGAATGCGGTTCGAGGATTCTGGCCAACCATTTGACCAGGACAGACCTGGACGTGATATTCAAGCAGGATGAGAAGGATCCTGTTCAGCTGAAGAACGGTTTGGAATTGTGTACATTACCGCATGGGCAACAGTTCAGGCTGGATCTCATCGAGAGGTAAGAGTTTAGAGTTGAAATTTCTGCAAGAATATGGTCTAAGTATCGGGTGCTTTTTTGTGTTCAGTAAGCATTGACAAATTATCAGTAGTAATATCACAAGAGATTGAATTTCTGTGATAAGTCTATCGATTTATTTTCAAACGAAAATGTTTGCAAATAAAAGATAGACTTATGAGGTAATTTCAATCTCGAGTGAAATTTTATAAGACTTTCACGAACAGAATAAAAGGTCAGAAACTCAATATTCGAGAAAAGCAAGGAAAAACTCATGTTGACGTCTACAATTTATATTTATCAGTTGTCAAATCGTTCGTATCCATAGTTAAATCAAAGATTATTCTGTAGTTAAATCGTTGAAAATACCGAAGTTGTCAGACCAATCAAAATTCAGAGACAGTTGGTATTTTCGCGATAATACGAGCTGTCTTTGGACTGTAATTGGTCAGTTTTTGAAATGAGTGGAATAGTCATGGAAACACTCACGCCGCAACAACGTTTACAAATTGTTGAAATTTTTTTTAGAATCAGTGTTCTATTCGCCAAACTTTAGAGTACTTCGAAAAATTTCTGGTTTACATAATCGTCCATCAGAGCAGTTTATTCGTCGAACTATCGATAGATTTCGGACAACATTTTCTCTATTCGATGCAACATCAACACAAGACAAAGAACTGTGCTTACATAAGAAAATATCGATGCTACAAGTGATAGAGATAATGAAGATCCAGATTTGTCTATTCGTCGACGTCCACAACAAGTTGGACTCTCTGTGCATCCACCGCATGGAAAGTTTTGCGTAAAGATCTTGGTCTACACCCATACAAGATCCAATTGGTTCAAGAACTAAAGCCACTGAACCATAATAAGCGTCGTTTGTTCGTTGATTTGGCCCTAGAACATTTTGAAGTTGACTTTCTTATCGAAAAATTGTGTTAAGTGATAAAGCTAATTTCTGGTTGAACGGCTACGTAATCAAGCAAAACTGCCGTATATGGAGTGAAAACAATCCTCAAGAAGTTCTGCAGGTTCCATTGCATCCTGACAAATGCACTGTATGGTGTGCTTTACACGCTGGAGGCATCATCGGTCCATATTTCTTTAGAAACGATGCTGGAGCTAATGTTGCAGTGAATGGTGCTCGTTACAGATCGATGATCAATTATTATTGGTTTTAAAATTCGAATGGCATCAACCCAGGAGTGTTTTGGTTCCAACAAGATGGTGCTGCACCTCATGCTGCTACCGTAACATTTGATTTATTGAAAGAAAAATTTGGCGATAACATTATATCGAGAAATGGTCCAATTAATTGGTCTCCAAGATCATGCGACATTGCTCCAATGGATTTTTTTCTTTGGAGTTATGTGAAGGCATTTTTTTATGCTGATAAACCAGAAACAATAGACGCTTTGAAAGCCAACATAACTCGTGCTGGAATAAGGCCTGAATTACACGAAAAAGTGGTCCAAAATCGGTGTGGTCGAATGCGGTTCCTCAGAGCTAGTCGTGGTGGACATATGACGGAAATTATTTTTGAAACATAAATGTCATAAAATTATCTTTCAAATAAAAAAAATTTCTCTATTTCAGTATCGTAATGAGTTCATTACAGTACTAAAAACAGTGCTGTAATGAATTCATTACAGCATCGTTTTCAGTAACATTTTGCGTTTTGTGGTTGTCAGCAATGACTTCCGATCCTTTTAAATTTCAGCAGACGTCAATTTAGAAACGTCAATTTTCGTATTTCCTAGCATTCACGCCAACTGCCAAGATACAATATGAAAGTCACTAGGACCTATAATTTGAATTTTTCGTTGAATTTCACAAAATTTGAGTGAAATAGAGAAAATATCGTCTAATACTCGTTGCAGAATACAATTCCAATACTCATGCGTTCGAAAACTCGCTCCTTCGTCGCTCGTTTTCGAATTTCGCATTCGTATTGGAGTAGGAGCCCATTCTGCAACTAGTTTTAGAATATACTACACTACTGGAAAAAATTAAAGGATCAAAAAAAAATTCCAAATTTTTCGGCAATTTTCAACATGCCGTAACTTTGAGAGGAATGGTCGTACAAGGAATTCAAAAAGAGGAAATTGTAGCTCCAAGTGTCTAGTTTTTGGATTAGAACTTCAAAGATTTTAAGTTTCAGTGGTTTTTGAGTAATTATAGAAAAATCAGCAACAAAAAAATTCTCAAAATTTTACCACTTTTTTTTTTCTTGTCTACGAGCGTGGTAATTTTATTTTTGCATAATCATTATAATGATGGGATACTTTGTTAATTCAGCTTTAATTTATTTTTTATTGACCTCAATACGTCCACTCCTCGCCGAGATATCGGCCTTCAAATGGAAAAGGATCCATTTGTCTTTGATTATCGATTTCTCAGCAACCAATGATCGCACAGAAAATTGAAGGGGGTTTTCAAGACCTTAAATGAACTCCCATTAATGAACAACCATTGCTTATTCATAGAAATTTTTTTCTTCTTAATGTCGCATCACTATGAAAATTTAACAAAAAAAGGGCTTTTGGTGGTTTCTTGGAAAATCTACCGCTGGATCGAAAATGTTGAGGAAACCAATAATGTTAAGTGTGACTTTCACAGTTCAATATGTTGATAAAAACCTTACGAAGAGCCAACTCAATTCAGCGAGCCGTTTTTTTGTTTGACTCGATTGAATTTTTGAAAAAAAATAAGGATCACGTTTTTTGCTCTGAGAAGCTCGTAATCTTTAAAAAAGGCAAAAAAGAATTTTCTCGAGCTTTTTCCACATTTTAATTGCAGATAGTTCATAAATTTCAAAAAAAGAAAAATAAAAAAAACAACAAATAACATTTTTATTAATTTAATAACGGGTATTGCCACCCCTGTTTTCAATAACGGCTCTCAAACGTTCAGCCATGTTAATGCAGGCGGTAATTTGAGGCTGTGGAATGGTATTCCAAATTTGCTGAAGCGCAAGCGGCGGTTATGTTCTGCAAATTTGGAATACCATTCCACAGCCTCAAATTACCGCCTGCATTAACATGGCTGAACGTTTGAGAGCCGTTATTGAAAACAGGGGTGGCAATACCCGTTATTAAATTAATAAAAATGTTATTTGTTGTTTTTTTTATTTTTCTTTTTTTGAAATTTATTATAATTAAAATGTGGAAAAAGCTCGAGAAAATTCTTTTTTGCCTTTTTTAAAGATTACGAGCTTCTCAGAGCAAAAAACGTGATCCTTATTTTTTTTCAAAAATTCAATCGAGTCAAACAAAAAAACGGCTCGCTGAATTGAGTTGGCTCTTCGTAAGGTTTTTATCAACATATTGAACTGTGAAAGTCACACTTAACATTATTGGTTTCCTCAACATTTTCGATCCAGCGGTAGATTTTCCAAGAAACCACCAAAAGCCCTTTTTTTGTTAAATTTTCATATTAATGCGACATTAAGAAGAAAAAATGTCTATGAATAAGCAATGGTTGTTCATTAATGGGAGTTCATTTAAGGTCTTGAAACCCCCCTTCAATTTTCTGTGCGATCATTGGTTGCTGAGAAATCGATAATCAAAGACAAATGTATCCTTTTCCATTTGAAGACCGATATCTCGGCGAGAAGTGGACGTATTGAGGTCAATAAAAAAATAAATCAAAGCTGAATTAACAAAGTATCCCATCATTATAACGATTATGCAAAAATAAAATTACCACGCTCGTAGACAAGAAAAAAAAAGGGGTAAAATTTTGAGAATTTTTTTGTTGCTGATTTTTCTATCATTACTCGAAAACCACTGAAACTTAAAATTTTTGAAGTTCTAATCCAAAAACTAGACACTTGGAGCTACAATTTCCTTTTTTTGAATTCCTTGTACGACCATTCCTCTCAAAGTTACGGCATGTTGAAAATTGCCGCAAAATTTGGAATTTTTTTTTGATCCTTTAATTTTTTCCAGTAGTGTATTATTGTTTTAATTATTTCAATTTGAAGTTATATCGCTCTAAAAAAAATACCCTATAGTTTGTCTCTGAGATTTCTCTGAATATGAAGAACACTTTGAATGATCATTTGTATTTTCAGGACGGAATGCTTAAAGTTGCTAGTTGCTGTTACCATATTAACGTGCTCGGACGAGGCGGAAAGGACAGAAACTTTGTATAAATGGATAGAAATAGCGATAGACACCAAAACGGCCCTTGGAAACCTATTTGGCTTCTGCGGCATCATGCTTGGGCTTTGCCTACCACAGGTGAGCATATAAGATTAAAAAAATTATATTTCCCCTATTCAGTCTTCAAATGGCATCCTTTCAACTTTTCTCGGTTCCAGATTGAAAGGCTGCACACCACGTGGCACATGCTACGCCAGAAGTACACTGACGTCGCCTTCAACTTCGAATCGAAACTCCGGCCAACGTTGAAGAACATGAACAATTGCTCAAACCCCCAAGCGCCTAACACCACCATCCCCCACCTACTGCCCTTCGTGATACTCCTAGAACGGAACCTTGAGGACTTCCAGATAGCCGGCGAGCAGAACAGCCTGAGCGGCAGCTGTCTGGGCCTTCGCGAGCACAACTCCCAAGATTTCGGGCTCACCGCGCTCCTAAACCATCTCCAAACGGCGAGGAAGTACGTGGACCAGAGCTTCAACTACCTCAGGAACGCGGAGATTGTGATGGCCGAAGCCAGGATGGACGATCTCACGCTCAGCATGTTCCAAACGGAGTTCCATCTCAAGTTCCTCTGGGGCAGCCGTGGAGCCGTCGCGGACTCTGCCGACAGACACTCCAAGTTCGAGCAGATCCTCACTGTCATGTCGGAGAAGTTCTGCAGCCTCCGAGACGACTCGGAGGTGTGATTTTTGTGATTTTTTGTACATAGTTCAGAGGGTTCGTTTCAGGCGTAACTGCACAACAAACGGATTTGGTTTGAATGCATTATCGTTTGCAGAAGAAAGAGATCAACATCAAATCCTCGAAACATAAGGTAAAAATACCTTCAACCAGGAAGTAGCGAGAAGACAATATGAAAAGGCAGCAAAAGTATGGTAGTTTCAGCCATTTGGTTCGTTCACAACCTTGGCTTCCTACACAGTTAATAATGGATCCTAATGGACCTGAGTACATAACTGCAAACATTGGCACGTGCTCAAACTGGATGTGTTCTGACAAGATCATTTTAGTGTCGAGGCTGTCAGATTGCCACAAAGTTAAGCGGCAATTAGGTTGTAAAGACACAAAATGTCTTGGTAACTAAAATTGAAAATTGAACCATACAATAAATTTGGATGAATAATACCATTGAGTTTAAATATACATAGAGACACAGCCCAGTTCAACGATTTGAAGCTAAATTTTGTGTAGTTCCTTCACCGGTTCATAGATGGATAAGTGTGTTTCAGAGAAGCGAAAATGTTTACTCCCGCATCTGGCGGTAAGTAGCTGAACTATAAGGCACTATTTCCGAAGCCGAATGCGATGACGATCAGGACCGGCATATGGCAATGTGGGATGTTCAGTATTTCATCTTCTGATTTTTTTGATGCAATAAAACGACTTATTTTTGATATTTCATGAATATAAAATACTGATGTATGAAAAAATAAATGCATGCAATTTTTTCTTCATTCACAAGGATTTATAAATAGATTTTCTATGAATTTTTAAAAATATTTAATTTTTTATAAACAGCGGGATGCTTCTGTGTCGAGATTCTTTTGGTTTTTTTCTGTCCCCTGTACAGCTTCACTCTAATCAGTTGTCTCAACAAATGAATCCTGTGCTTTTCAAATTCTGGAGTTAACGGAGAGTTCCAATCTTCTATAAATTCATTTTTTTTTTTATTTTCCTAAAATATACCTTTGAAGTCATATCTTTTCTAATTTTGTGACCATAATTTTCTTTATGACCAACAGCGCTTTCCTCATCAAATATTTGAAATCGGTTGAGGGAATTCTCAAATGAATCCTATTTCGATTTGCAATATATATCCAATCAGTACCAAGCTTATTCAAATTGTTGAGGAGTGCTTTTTCGCACTTACCGCATTTGTTTTTTTTGCGATGTTCCTCTTCAAATACCCCGAGAAACTTGCGATTGAGTTGGATTCTAGGGTATTTAGGGGTTCAATTAACTCTTTATCCCTTATATACCCTCACTAGGTTCGCCGTTACCCGAATCCGCAGAAGAAATGGTCGAATCTGTCCAATCAACCACATTAATGGACTTTCAGATTCTCCCATTGTACACAGGTCGAAATCATTGTCGTCTTGACAGTTAGAATTATCGGAACATTTTTCAAGACAACCAGTCATGACCGACTGCAACCCAAATCTGAAGCATCGAGCTGAGGGGTTTGGATCATATATAACCCCTACGCTGTCTTATTTTGGAGAATGAATTCTCGATTAGGTCCTGGTTGAGCCGACTTTTTATCAAATATGCAAATGTTTCGTTCGTCTCCTCCCACAATTGAAGGATGCTACTTATGGTTTGTATCAAACCGTCAAAACAATAGGGAATATTTTTCCTAACTGTCCAAGACTTAATGAATTCAATTGATTCCGTCAGAGTTTGTATTGCTGATGGCTGATTATTTCCCTCAAATTTTCCATTCGAATTGAGGCAGTCGAAAAGATCATTCATTTTCAGAATGAACTGAGCAGTTGAATTGGCACTTCTCGACCTCAGCTCACATGTTGCAATAGCCGAATATAAAGTTCTGATAAAAATCTGCGTGGCCAATTCAACCTTCATTTTCTGGAAGGCGTTTGGATTTATGTGGTTTTCAGTTATCTTCAAGAGAGTACGAGAAAGACAAATTCTTTTCATCGATTAAGTACGTTTTTTTTATGTCCCTCCAAGAAACACATTCACCTCTCATTTCCTACCTGAGAACACTCCTCTGGAGAAATTCATGGCTAATAGTTCATCATTATTGAATCACACCGTTCGTAACGAATTTGGACGAATCCGACCCTGCCTACGATTCATATAACTAGAGGAAAATAAATGTCCTACAGATTTCGATAAATGAGTAGTGAAAAAATGGATCGGACGAATATAGTTCCTTTAGTAGCCACTATGTGCCGCCACTTAAGTTGGCAAATTGGCAAGTAAACTGCCAAAAATTTGTGCATCAAATCAATGAACTGGGTTGTGTCTCTATGTATATTTAAACTCAATGATAATACTTATTTTGGGTTTCATTTTCCTTTTTTCCGGTAATTATCCAACACTGCAATTTGAATATAAGGAGCTTTGGAATGAAAATGAAAAGAATATTAGTTTGTTGTGCAGTTACCCATCAAGCAGCAGTTTCCAATCCTATATTTCCATTTTTTTGGGAAGCTGAGTAGCATATTTGTGTTGCGACATATCACTTCTGTTCGTTCGAATAATCGACACCAAAACACCAATCTGGACAAGACGTTCGAAATTGAGATTGAATCGAGCTTTAAAATTGTTGTAATTTAGAACTTTTCGTATTATAAGAAGGTGCTCATTTAAGACGTTAAGATCTTGATTTTACGGTAAACGAATCAAAAATACGGTCGTTTTTTGGATTACTGACAATACGACTTCAAGACTGCCATTTTTTCTCTGATTTTTGATTATGTGCAATTCTACTAGCTGCTTCTCGGCAATAAGTTGAAGAATGACGTGTTCAAGGCGACCACACACTATTGTCGACCCATCTGTAATTTTGGAGATATCTTTAAATCCTGAGTATTTTCAAAATCTGTTATTGGAAATATTCCGACCATTTGGACATTTACTGTCATTCATCATTAGGATGCATCAACTGCCTAACATGTTATAGTATTCAGATTTTGAAAATACTTGGAGAACTGTGAAAAAATTTACGGAATTGTAAAAAATTTTATAGAAATGCTTTTAGAAAAGTTTACAAGCTTTTTTCATTTCTAAAAATGCAATGTGATGTCATAAAATGAAACTAACGAAACAACAATGTGTATGACTATTATAAGAATTCAATATAATTATATAAATATTACTGTATTGATTTATTAATTTATTAACGGGTCTATTTGTTAGTTAGAAATCATAAATATTTCTAGTAGATTTCTGTGTTACCACAGTGTTAAGAATGATTCCTATCTATGAATATATCACAAAGAATTAAACGAATGTATAAAATTATATCAATTGTTTATCTACACCTTCCTAAAAATCGAATATCCATACCTGAAATATCATCGTTCCTTTAATGTTTCGCATTAAAATTGTATATTTTCGACTGCAACCTGCAACTACCATCCAGAAACAACGAATCAACTGTTTGACAGAAAATTCGCATTGAAATCTCCCGCACTTTTGACTTTATCCGAAAATAAATACCACAAACCACAAGATTACCAACGCCCGAAATACCCGCAAATCGGGAAAATATCCGCACATTGGCAACACGGCCATGTCCATAGCCGTCGTTTCTTTGTTCTGTGGTCTCCTCAAAGAAGATTATTTACTCTATGGTTCCGATCCAATTAAAAAAATGTCAAAATTGTTCTATGGACGAGAGCATAGAGAGGCAAGAGGGAAAATAAATGGTGAAGCTTTTGGTGAAATAAGTGATTTGTTATTTAAATAAAGTCGCTTTTGGGGATACTAGCGAATGTCAAGGATCAAAAGCAGAGAATTCAAGGAAAGGAATTTATGAAAGAATTTTTCAGAAATGTCGGTAGTTTTTGCTAGAGGAGGAAATCGAGCTGCCCCTACAGCAGCCCAAGTACAAAAAATTTTAGATGAAAATGGCCACTTAATTCAAGCTATCCAAGAATTCCAAGCTAAGGGAAAAGCTCAAGAAGTGATGCAGTATCAGCAGACATTACATAGAAATCTAATATATCTAGCTACAATTGCAGACTCTGGACAAAATGTCCAACAACTACTTCCTGTAAGTATCATTTCGAATTCATTCATATAAGATCTTAACCATTGGTATCATTTCATGGTATAGATGTTGCAACAAAATCAGCCTCAAGGTCCCCCTGTCGGTCACAGTCAACCCCCTACAAACCCAGAAGCTCAACATATGAATAACTTCAACCAACAGCAGCCACAATATAGACAACAATTAGGGCCTCAGAGACCAGTTGCAGGTCCCCCACATCCTTATGGACAAAGGGCGTATCAACAGAATCAATATTCTGGGCAATACCCTCCTCAGCAGGCTGCTCCTTATCCACAAGGCCATCCTCAGGCACAATATCCAGCGCAGAGTCAACCCCCAAATTATCCTCCGAATTCTCAAGGTAGTTTTTTTGTTTTACAAACATTGTTGACAAATTTCAGTTGTTGCACATGATCAATTCTGGAATTTAGGTACTTATGGGCCACCCACCACTTCGCATAATAACTATCCCCCACCTCATCAAGGCTATGGAGGGGCTCCTCCAAGCAGTGGACCGCCACAACCTCCAGCAGGTCCATATGCTCCTCCATCAGGACCTCCGCAACCTCCATATGGGGGTCCTCCGAATGGAGCTCCTTATCCTAATACGAATGCTCCTCAAGGTTATGCTCCTCCTCCACAAGGATATGTTCCTCAACAAGGTATGTTTCATATTATTTAGATTTGGACATGGTTTGAATTAACCGAGTGTACTATTTAGGTTATCCGCCTCCAGCATCGAACCAGAGTCATCCTGCAGCTCCCCAACAGAATCCAGCTCCATATTCCAGCCAACCTAATACCGCTCCCCAAAATTACTCCTCGCAAAATGCCCAGAATCCTCCCTTCTCAGGACCTCCTACAAATACTCAAAACCCGACCGTTACTTCAACTACAGCAGCTCCTCCTTCTCAACCCTACGTCACAGCTCCTTACCCTCCCAACTCGCAAACAAACAATCCCAACGCTCCCTATAATTCGAGTGGGCCAGCGGGACAGGTCTATCCCCCTACTGGACCTCCGAATAGTTACGGATATGGCCCTCAACAAGGTTACGCTCCTCAGCAGTATGGAGGTCAACCGCAGGGGTACCAGTACGCTGCTAGACCTCCTACCCAGCAAGGCCCACCCCCTCCCCAAGGACAATATGGATATAACTATCCTCCACAACCGAATCCACAATGATGTGTTTAGTTTTAATTGATTTTTTTATGTTATTTGTTTACATAGGTTAGATTTGTAGTTTTGATGTATTCTCATCATTTATAGGAATTTTATTGTTTGACACAGTTTCCTGGCTATTGTTATTTATGTTTTTTTATCTATTGCTCCATAATGAAATTTTCTGGATGAAAAATTGACTAAATTATATACCACCTTCATTTTATACAGTGTAGTTTTATATGACTTTCTTGTTCTGAAAATCCCTGTTTTTTCTATTTCAAAAAGAGATTAAAGAAAAAAGTACTTAATTCACTTTGATGGAAAGTAAAGAAGTATACTGTTAATGAGTTTATTGTACTGATTGCCAATAAAATTATGTTATTCTACATCTTCTTTGAACATGCTTTTCCTTCAGATATTTTTAGAGATTACAGAAAAATACGATGAGAATGGTCTTAATTGACTAGATTCGAATCACTGATCAATAATACGTGGTCAAATTCAATTCTGTCCGCCCGTCTTCAAACTCGATAAACCTACAAACTTGAGGTTTTCAGGATAGTTTTGGATCTCGAATGCCGCAGCTATACTCCATTCTGACACGTTTCACCGTATATATTTTGAAAATGTTAGGTTATAGTCATTTTCCTATCAGATAACCATGCAACGTTGTCCTCTCTACATAGAGGTCGTAGTACTTACGTATTTATCAAAATGTTCATTTACTTTGGGAAATACTGAATTTGAGAAAATATTAA
Source organism: Adalia decempunctata (assembly GCA_951802165.1). Lineage (NCBI taxonomy): Eukaryota > Metazoa > Arthropoda > Insecta > Coleoptera > Coccinellidae > Adalia > Adalia decempunctata. The sequence goes on along the minus strand of OX637696.1, from coordinate 19,713,760 downwards.
GTATGTGAATTCAATAATTCCAAAGACCTGGCGAATGCTGAAGAAACTTTATTCTCTGTTAATACTGGAAATATTCCACATATATAAGATGGTTGGAAGTTTCAATTATGCTATTCTCTAATACGGGAATCGAATGTTGAAATCTTACTGAAAAATAATGGACAGAATAGTCCTTTACTTTGTGATAGTTCATTCGGAAAAAGAATTAAAGTAGTACTTGAATAACCCGACAAAAAACTTCTAAACGAACAGACGGACCTATGAAATTCCCCAACGCATAATACCTACCACCTTGATTATTCTTCTGAAAATAATCAGCAAATTGTTTCCAAGGAATGATAAAAAACAATAAAATTGAGTAAACAATATTATACTTCTGAAAGAATTCCATTGTTTTAGAAAATTGCACCATAAATAAAATAGATAGACTGCCATCAACATAATTTCTTTACATTGAAAAAACTTTCTCACAAATCAGAAAAACTGTATCTATTGAACAAATATCTTCTATATCTCTATGTTACATGTATATAATATACAAATATAATAGTTCATAGGCCATAGTATGTGTGTAATTCATGTATTTCAACAAGAATGTCAACGAAAAAAAATTAATCCAAAATAAAATTGCATAAATTATGGCAACAGCTTTATGATCAGCTAATTCTTTTGAATTTGTTCATTTTGAGTTTTTCCAATAAGAAATATCACAAGAAAAAAAAATAATCAAAAATAGATTAAGTTCATCAAGCCAGAAAATCATATGAAACATCGATTGTAACATGCTCCACACAAATTTGACATTTTTCATAATACAACATACATACCAGGCAATAAATATACATAGAACTTTTCAATGATTATTTGATATGAATCAAATCGAAACAATGAATAAATGAAACCTCATATTCAGCGAATATCACCAACATACTCCAAATATATCCATCTACTGTAGAATTTTCTTATAATTAGAAGAATTTTTTACAAAAAAACCAAACTTAATAGGCGAATGTATAAATAAAATATTTATAAAAAATATAAATGCCACTCTTGATAAAACTATACAAATAGGTGGGAATTTCTTTGACACCCCAGACATCTCAGTGAACTTCTGCTTCTTTAGTGTCTGACGTGGTTCCCTGCCTTGTTGGACTCAACAATTCCTGTCTATCCCTCTCTCTTTCCCTACCAGGCCTGAACGCCTCAAGCAATGCCTGGACCTTGTCGTCTGTCGGTTCCCATCTTTGGTGACCTGCACTATTTTGCAGCCAAATTATGACTGTGCCATGAACTGACCGCACATTCAGTTCAGACCTATAGTTCAAAACATGAGAATACTTCCATGAGCCAAAAGCGCACACATCATAAATTGCTTGTTTCACCATTGAAGTTGTACAGGTACAGAAAGTTACTCACAGGGGGTGTCCCAAAATATTTAAGAAAATCCTCTTAATTTGAACGACGTGTAATCAATTCAAATAATTTTCACTGGTTTGATATTCCAGAGAGTAAGATCGACTAGGGATATCGAAAAAATTTCCCCATAAAACAAATTTTCAAGCAAATAAACGTGTTTATTATCTACAAGAACAAAACTAAATTCCCATTGTTTGACCACCAGCACAAACACCAAAAAATATTTGACAGGTCGTTGGATCAAAAGTTTCAGGTTAAATTTGAGGTCTAAATGCCACTGTTAAGTACATTTGCATCTCAATGGTTTTGAAATAATCAATTTATGCAATATACACTGCGCAAAAAAATTAACGCACATTCTGAAAATCTCAATTTTAATGAAAGTTAAGTCTACATTGACTTTATAACTTATTTTTTATGTTCTCTCGGGAAGGTTTTGAACGAAACAAGACACATTAAATGGAAGAAAAATTCAGGATTTCACCGAATCTTATGTGAAAGAAGAGAAATGAACAATTTTCAAAATACTGAAATGCTGATAAGTCATTTAATACTTGGTATTTCCACCCCTTGCGTTAATTACAGCTCGGCAACGACGGTTCATACTCAAAATGAGTGATCTTAAAATGTTCTGATCTAATCCTTCCCAGATTTCTCCGAGTTGGATTCCTAAGTCATTAAGAGTAGCTGGATGATTTTCTGAACTTCTCAGCCTTCTATTGAGGTTGTCCCAAACCTGCTCAATCGGATTGAGATCTGATGGACTTCTTGCTGGCCATTCCATTCGAGAGACTTCAACCTCTTCAAGGTACTCCTGAACGATGCGCGCACGATGGGGTCTGGCATTATCGTCCATAAAAATGGAATTTTCACCAATGTATGGAGCAAATGGCACTACATGCTCTTCAAGAATGTTCCTTATATACTTATCAGCATTCATAGCTCCATTATCAACGACCATTAGGTCTGTGCGAGCAGTCAAAGATATTCCACCCCATACCATAATCGATCCTCCCCTGAAACCAGTAGTATTCAGGAAATTGCACTGAGCATATCTTTCATGTGGACGTCTGTATACAAGGGAACGTCGATCACAATGGTAGAGGCAGAATCTAGACTCATCTGTGAAGAGAACTCTTTCCCAATCGGCCTCTTCCCAATGGATATGCTCTCTCGCAAAATCCAAACGCGCCCTTCGATGGGCTGGGGTAAGAGCCGGGCCTCTTGCCGCGACACGAGGCCTTAAATCATATTCTCTGAGGCGATTTCTTATTGTCCGAGTGCTAATTTGCACCTCATGAGTTTGCTCAAGCTGATTTTGAAGGAGGCGAGCGGTTGCAAACCGTTGTCTCAACGAAGAAACTCTGAAGTAACGTTCTTGAATGGCAGTTGTTACCCGTGGTCTACCCTGTCCTGGTCTTCGGACATTCATACCTGTCTCCCTGAATCGCTGCAACATTCTGGACACACTTGTATGGGAAACTCCAAACCTTTCTGCAATTCTTGTGTATGTCCACCCTTCTTCTCGCAAAACTACCGCTTGGGCACATTCCTCTTGGGTCAAATTGCGTGTTTCGCGTTGCATAGCGATCGAGTGTAGAAAATCAAACGAAAGAAAAACTATTGATCACTAGAATTGATCGAGAACAACTGATTTTAGAATGGAGCCAATACATTCAAAATCTGATAATATCATCATTTTTTATTCCTGCTGAGAGAAAACATCTGTATTGAAAAAAAACTTTGAAAGTGGATAACATATGCATGCATAATTCTGATAAAAATAATTATCATTGAGAACACCTTCAGTTGTAGAATAAATTTGAGATTTCCATAATGTGCGTTAATTTTTTTGCGCAGTGTATTTCCCAATATTTCGGAAACTGAACCCATATCCGATTGATTTAATGGTCTTTTTAAAGAATGATTACCTGGTAAGAATGTGTTGTAGGCCATGTCGAAATTCGTGCTCATAGGCAGGAATGGTGACCTGTTTTCTCTTGAATTGACTATTCTCGATTCTCACTAAGGCAGATGGCGTTGGGTCTCTATAATCTGGCATAAGTACAATAAAACTCAACGGTTCGGGACTTTCCGATAGGAGGCGTTCCATGTGAGTCACTGTGGCATCCCAGAGTTCCTCGCAAAATGGAGGATTCACCTCGAAAGAACCAGAAACTGCCTTCAACTGGAGAAAGGGTCTGAAAAGAATTTCATTGGAGGAATTCGAAAAAGAATTGTTGAGATCTAATTTTCCTACATAAAATTCCTAAAAATATTATAAATAATCATCAGATTTTGAATAAAAAACGAATCTCTGTCTATTTCCAAGATGACCCCCTACATTTGAACCCAATTGCTTATTCAATCAAAATATATATCCACAAAACAACAAACCTAGTATACGATTAGAAAAAGGAGGAGACTTTTCCAAATATTATAATTATAGAGTTCAAATTGTTATGGCAATGTGATACATAAGTATCATTCATGTATGAAACTAAGAAGTAAAGTGTGTCACCATAAAGGCAATCTTATTTGTACTAAAATACGTTGAACACTCTCAACAATCTTCCGATGAGATCTGATTTTTACTCACCCCCTACTGCCGAAATAAGCATCGCAATCTCCAAATGCCGAGCAGTACTGCTTGAAGTAACAGTTCAAGGGAGAAGCAAAACATTCGAAAGTCACCCCGAACATCCGGTTCAAGCATTCGAATACTGTTACAGGGAGAGAAGCTTGAGTATCGTGAAAATCCAAATTGGCATTTTTGGCTGTTGGATGAACTCCCAGAAAAGTGGCGTATCTCTTCAGCATCACCCAGACCCTCGGTATAAACTGTTCGAATTTTTTGTCATCGAAGCAACTGTGCCTGTACAAGTGTTCCTGAAGCGTTAAAAGAATTATTTCACAACACTTCGTTTTCACAATATCATCTTAATTCTGTTGTCTTTATTTATTTTTGGTGAAATATACTACGTCAATTATTCACGACTTACCAGTTTCTGGAGATAAATATTGTTGATCATTAATGTGTCATTTTGGTATTTGATCTGCATCTGATCTCGATCAGGGATGTATTCAACAACCGGTAGTCGGGGGCAAGGGATCGCGAATTGGATAGGATAACACCAAACTTTCCTTGTATGTGGTATTGTCATAACAGGGGGTAATTCCATATTGTGTTCTTTCAGAATTATGTTAGTCTTTTCTCTCGTTTTCTTTGCATATTCACATGACAAGTTGTAGATTTTCAGGCATATACCTTCCACCGATGATCTCACCTACAATTACGTAAAAAACTGGAATTTAATAATAATAATACCCTAGAACCACTTTCAGACAGATTGTTGAAAAAAAGTTTCATGTATGAAAAATATACAAGTGAAAGGATTTGACCTTAATAAGGAAAGTTTATGAAACCTGAACTAAAATATAAAATAGCATTTGAAGCATTTATAAGACTTATACAAGAAAGTTTTGTAGCGTTATTTCATGATACAAAAGTACACTGCGCAAAAAAAATTAACGCACATTATGGAAATCTCAAATGTATTCGACAACTGAAGGTGTTCTCAATGATAATTATTTTTATCAGAATTATGCATGCATATGTTATCCACTTTCAACGTTTTTCTTCAATACAGATGTTCTCTCCCAGCAGGAATAAAAAAAGATGATATTATCAGATTTTGAATGTATTGGCTCCATTCTAAAATCAGTTGTTCTCGATCAATTCTAGTGATCAATAGTTTTTATTTCGTTTGATTTTCTCCACTCGATCGCTATGCAACGCGAAACACGCAATTTGACCCAAGAGGAATGTGCCCAAGCGGTAGTTTTGCGAGAAGAAGGGTGGACATACACAAGAATTGCAGAAAGGTTTGGAGTTTCCTATACAAGTGTGTCCAGAATGTTGCAGCGATTCAGGGAGACAGGTATAAATGTCCGAAGACCAGGACAGGGTAGACCACGGGTAACAACTGCCATTCAAGAACGTTACTTGAGAGTTTCTTCGTTGAGACAACGGTTTGCAACCGCTCGCCTCCTTCAAAATCAGCTTGAGCAAACTCATGAGGTGCAAATTAGCACTCAGACAATAAGAAATCGCCTCAGAGAATATGATTTACGGCCTCGTGTCGCGGCAAGAGGCCCAGCTCTTACCCCAGTCCATCAAAGGGCGCGTTTGGATTTTGCGAGAGAGCATATCCATTGGGAAGAGGCCGATTGGGAAAGAGTTCTCTTCACAGATGAGTCTAGATTCTGCCTCTACCATATGATCGACGTTCCCTTGTATACAGACGTCCACATGAAAGATATGCTCAGTGCAATTTCCTGAATACTACTGGTTTCGGGAGAGGATCGATTATGGTATGGGGTGGAATATCTTTGACTGCTTGCACAGACCTAGTGGTCGTTGATAAAGGAGCTATGAATGCTGATAAGTATATAAGGAACATTCTTGAAGAGCATGTAGTGCCATTTGCCCCATACATTGGTGAAAATTTCATTTTTATGGACGATAATGCCAGACCCCATCGTGCGCGCATCGTTCAGGAGTACCTTGAAGAGGTTGAAGTCTCTCGAATGGAATGACCAGCAAGAAGTCCAGATCTCAATCCGATTGAGCAGGTTTGGGACAACCTCAATAGAAGGCTGAGAAGTTCAGAAAATCATCCAGCTACTCTTAATGACTTAGGAATCCAACTCGGAGAAATCTGGGAAGGATTAGATCAGAACATTTTAAGATCACAAGATATTTTGAGTATGAACCGTCGTTGCCGAGCTGTAATTAACGCAAGGGGTGGAAATACCAAGTATTAAATCACTTATCAGCATTTCAGTATTTTGAAAATTGTTCATTTCTCTTCTTTCACATAAGATTCGGTGGAATCCTGAATTTTTCTTCCATTTAATGTGTCTTGTTTCGTTCAAAACCTTATGACTTATAAAGTCAATGTAGAGTTAACTCTCATTAAAATTGAGATTTTCAGAATGTGCGTTAATTTTTTTGCGCAGTGTATTTTTAAGTCGTCAATGAGGCACTAATAATTTTTAATTCTGTAATTTTCATTCTAAAATAATACTCTTCGAATTAAGTATCCAAGAGCATATGAATTGATCCAATCATTTTAAACTCACGGTTTCAGTAAGATGAGGCTGGCACTGTTGCTTAAGATGCGCGAGCCTATCTTGGAAATCGTCATAAGTGGCCCCCACCGTCTTTCTCAACCACTGAAAGGTCTCATCGACGTTCCATTTCACCACCTTTCTGCTCTCCGGGCCAGCGTCACGAGATTCTATTATTTTTTTCGAGGCCTCCGCATAACGGGACAGCTGTTTCCTGGCGTCTCCTGTGAATTTGGGCTGTACCAGCTTTATCGGGATGTCGTTGATGATTTCCTTGTACATGCTCTGGGAGATCTCCGGAAAGCAGTTGCTTGGAAGCAGAGGATCGAAGCCTACAAGGATAACCGAGTATAGGGCAAAGCACAACTTTTTCACAAAAATATAAGTTCTAATATTAGTAACGAATAAATATTATGAACAGACAATGCGTGTATTACTTGTAGAATTTCTTTCATTTGGAAAAAAACTTTGCGCATTGATGAACTTCAAAAATAAGGAAATTACTTTTTTTACCTATAAGAATTAATTTAAATCCATATATTGTGCAGCTGGTAGTTATGAAAATCTTCATGCAACACTGTAATCTCCCAAGACATCCCAATATTATGGAATTATCAAAAATTGTTTTAATTTTGTTTTCAAAATTATAAACTTTTTTTGATAACATCTACATGTAGCATAATCACATTGCATGTAGGCACTATTCCATTAGAGCTCTTTCACATGGAATTAACTGGTTAGAGAGACCAGGAGGAATGATCAGATGAACAAAATCGATATGAGTCTGAATTTATTGTGCTTCGTTTATGGGGACAAATATGTTGAGAAGTTGTCTTGAAAATCCCCACATATTTGAAAAAAATTGATCCCCTTGAAATTCAGATCACACCGTTTGAAAAAACTCCTAAATTTGACATATTCAAATACAAAACATTGTATTGAATTTCAAAATTCAAGAAAATTGTGAGTTAATGCTTGATGGTAAGGCTATCTTCATCTGGGTATCATTCGTTGAACCTTGTTCTTCTTGGCAAACCACTGACTGTTATTTTTCAGATAACAAAATGCTAATAAAATGATTAGTACCAATACCAACTCTAGCATGCACCTGATTTCTTCTTATCACAATGTTAATCCTCAAAATTGCCTGGAAAAAAAGAGAAAGAAAAATTCAATAAATGTAGAATCATCTGTGAGAGCCCTTAAGAACCTCGTGGTTTACCCTGTTAAAGAAAATGATCACACAGAACCTATGCTATTTTAATGCAGCCCAATGGAATTGAGCCGTAATTGTTATTTCTCAATGGAATTTCATTCTGTTTTGATTATTCACAAGGTCATAAGGGCAATAATAACTCCATTATTTCCTTTGAAGGAAAGAGGCAAAAAATTAGTCTGATGGACCAAGACAGTTCCAAAATAGCATTGATCCATATTGTCTTCAAATTTTTAAATAAAAAATTGACAAATTCAAATATACCGCCGAGCAACCCGCCAATGAAATTCAATTTTACTTGGACGGAGTTGCCAGTTCTATTTACTTTCAAGGTTTTTGATGATATATAACCTGCAAACCCAGAGAACACAAAGAACACGACGAGTTAAGTGTGGCAATGTTGGGATCTTCGAGAGCTTCTATTGGTAGATAGATCAAATAGCGGGAATAGAATGCGTACGTACAATACCAAAATATATTTTTCGCGTTTTAATAATTAATTTCACGGCTCAAGTGATGCAAAAACAAAGGGAAGTAACGACTTTTCATCATTACGCAAATTTTTCCAATCAAACTCAAAAAACCGTGGAACAGATCTCCTATAAGAACACTGAACAGTAGAGAAAAATTAGTATTTGCTTCATTCTTCCAGACTTATTTACATATTACGAAATTGGCGCAAATTGATAATTGTATTTGTGGAACAATGGGTAGTTCACTGATATTCATGACACCCCAGGCTTTTGTTTAGACTATTATAATTATATTACTTCCTCTTAAACTGACTTTTAACCATAATACATGTTCCCCTTTAAGAATAGCATATTGAGAGGATAAAGAAAATGTACCTCACATATAATATATTATTATTGGCTGTTTTAGAGTATATTAGAGATCACAGTTAAATAATATTATTTTCACCTGTGTCAATAACTTTCCTTTCCATCAACCATCTATTGAAGGAATCTTTAGGGGCATCAATGGATTCTCTAGAATGACATAATTCTTCATAACATTGTCTGAGTTTGGACAAAAGCCCACATCGATAAGCTTCTATCTCAGGGTGTGAGTGCATATAACTCGACGGAGGTCTTTCAAAAATAATAATGTTGGTTTGCACGTCTAGATCCCAAGGTCCAGCCAAAATAAACTTTTTAGCTGGTATATTGAGTTCCTCAGACATTCTTCTTTTAGTCATGGGAATGGGATTGGTTTGAACCGGCATAACAGGCGGTGGGGGAGCACATATACCAAGTGGATCTGTAATCGGATCGAACTGTGGCTTTAGTGAAGGCATCTCCCATAAACTTTCGCCAGTTAATCTGTTCCAAAAATAGGGGCGATTTTCTCTTTTAGACCAAAATTTCCTCCAGCCTTGTTGAACCAAATCGTAAGGCATATCAAATTCGGCATTTCCGGCATTAACTGGGGCTCCTTGAGGAATGGAGGCTATTGGCATGGGTGCAATATGTGGAGAGGGTGTTGTATTCCCGGTAGATAAATCCACCGGAGGCCACATATTACGGTCCTCCGAAACTTTGCCACTGTTATCCTCATTCATATTGAATGTTTATATACAAGAATTTGAAGTAATGATTTGAGATGTATCCACTTCAAACACAACACACAAACTTTACCCAGTACAATTTGACATGGTGCGTATCATTTTATAGTTCACAACTAGATGATTTAGATAGTTTCAACTCGAAGTTTCGGATTAATTCATGTTTTCAGAGGAAAAATCGAGTACACCTCCACCCTGACGCCATTAGTTGACTGATGAAACAGAGATAACCGAGATGGTCAACTAGGTACTGAAATTTGGTACATTTTAAGGAAATTTAGCCATCTCTGTCTGTTCAATGAACTTCATATAAGTTCATCCTTGTTTAAAACTGATAAGTGCCACTACTTAGATGGCGCTAATTTTCAAGCGCAAAGGGTAGGAAACTGCTCTTTGCAAATGCAAATGGCGATTGTTGACATCCTAAATGATGTTGTTTACAATCTGTTTACAACATCATAAAATATGCCGTTTAAAATGTTTACCTCGTTGGAATTCTCCAGCATTCTCGTTCTTTGCTTTCAAATCGTCTTCGAGCTAACAACAAGCAGATATTGGTGTGGACCTGTCTTCAGAGCAGAAATATTTGTTTGTAAATTAGCCAACATGCGTTGTATTGTATGTGGATCTGATGATCTGGAGGTGAAGAGAATGTATTGTTTTCCCAGGAATATTGAAAAGTAAGATATTTGAATTACGTAAACATTATCATATTAATATTTTCAAAATTTTAGATCCAAGTTGTGGCAAGAAAGTTTAGGAATGATATTCAAAGGAGAATCTCATAGAAGGTGGAAGATTTGTAATAAACATTTCCAGCCAGCTTCCTTTCGTAACTTGATCTCCTATGAATTAAATAAAGATGCGGTGCCTTTTCGGTGGGTCACCTCAAATGAATTGCCAGAAGAAAGTGAGGCTGGTCCTTCCGGAATGCTGTCTTCAGGACTTCACAAAGGTATTGATCTACATCAACTGCAAAATAAGAAAATATGCATATGATAGGGTCACCTACTGTGTATATGCCAATTATAGTGTCATTAGTTCGTTTTATTTATCACTTATACACCATATTAGAGTGCTCATTGATTTTATGCTTTCAGAAAATACTGGGGCCTTGCAGGATTTGATGATGAGTGATGCTGGTTTAGGAATGTCATCTGTTGAAGGTATTAACAGTATGGTAATTTGTGGGGAGCAGTAGATTTTACGAAAACTAGAATATTGAAAAATATGCACATAATATCACCTACTGTGTCCCTGCAAGTTGCTGTAGTCCGTTTTATTTATAATTTAATTAAATGCTTGACATATTAATAATGTTTCTTAAATATATAATATGTGCTTTACAAGATTAGAGATGCTCATTAAGTATTTGCTTTCAGAAAATACTGAAGCTTTGGAAAAATCAGTGAGAAGTGAGAGTCCACTTGCTACGCAGAGCCAGAGTACTCCACCTCATCAAAGTATCACTGAAACTCCTTCAAGGAGAAGAATTTTCAGGAATATTGAAAGTCTCTACACGCAGGAGTGTTCCCCAAGGAAAAAAAAATTAGTTGGCATGGTCCAAAGTAGGGAGAGACAACTGAGAAAATTGAAAATTTTGTGCAAAAGAAGATCGCATGATATAAGAGCACTCTCGAATATCGCAGAGTCTAACATCATGAATAATTTATTCAAGAACATGCCTTCCGTGACAGCAAATTTCATGCTGTCACAAATAAAAAATTTTAAGCCCAAAAATTTGAAAGGAAGGAGATGGAGTTTAGACGATAAGATTTTATCTCTCTGCATACTGAAAAGGAGCCCAAAGTGCTACAATTTGCTAAGAAAATTTGTGGCACTACCCAATAAAAGAACTGTTTTGAGTCTGCTGAAGAGAGTGCAATTTGAGTCGGGCATCAATGAGCATCTCTTCAATCATTTGAACGAGAGCATACCAAAAGGAATAGAACGATGTTGTGCTCTTTTGTTCGATGAAATTGACATAAAAGAGAACTTGCAGTATGATCAGGGAGAAGATCGAATTCGTGGATTCGAGGATTTTGGAGCACAGCAGCAGAGTACTGAGCTAAAAATTGCCAATAAAGCACTTGTGTTCATGTTGGTGGGGTTAAACATGAAATGGAAGCAACCAGTTGCATTCTATTTCAATAATAACGGTTGCAATTCTACCAACCTGAAAAAGTGCTTGATGGAAGTGCTTCATGCTGCAAAATATTTTGCGAAAGTGGATGTTGTCACAACAATATGTGATATGGGCACCAGCAATGTGAAATGTATGAAGGAATTGGGGGTGACCATTAATCATGCATATTTTAAATTTGAAAACAGAAGAATATCCTGTATGTATGATCCTCCTCACCTGTTGAAGAGCACAGTGTCGTTATTTAGACGACACAATGTGCTTCTGCCAGTCACCATTGGCGACCAAAACAGCATTATGGAGGCAAAATTCGCAGATGTGAGGACGGCACACGAAATAGATAAAAGAAATCCCCTCTTTTTCCGGACAATGCATAAATTGAAGGACATGCATTTGAGTCCTATTATGCAATATGGCATGAAAGTCAGTATAGCTGCTCAAGTGTGCAGCCATACTGTAGCAGCCTACATCTACTCTCTAATAAGTTCAGGTAAGTTTAACAATTTAAACTGATGTAGAATAATTTCCGTGAATTTACCACAAACACTTATATTGTATGACCCCCACACTGACATTTATTGCTGTAAAGAGCTATAGTAGGTCATATCTCATTATTTTGATGGTTCAATCTTTCAATATCATTTTTGAGACTATGATATGAAACCAGAATTTGAAAAAAAGTATAACAGAAATCATTACATTACCCACAATATATTTTTATTATACAATGGTTAAACCATAAATTTTTCATTTTAGGAACGATGGAATCAAGGGCTGTTGCTACTGCCACTTTTATAAAAGAGGTGGATACCCTTTTTGACAGCTTCAATGGTCGAACACTTAGGGCACCAGAAGGCAAAGACCTAAGATGTGCAGTAACGGAGGAATCTCCTCATGTGGGATATTGGGCTGAGGCATTCCGAACTGTACTAGGTTGGACATACAAAAGGGTATCCAAAAGTGGCACCATCAAGCCATCCAAGCCTCCATCCCAGACTGGATGGCTTACATCCCTAAACGCGATAAAGGACATATGGACTTATTTGAAAATCCAGGGATGCTCCTCCTTAAATCCAAGGTCCTTAAATCAAGACCCCCTTGAGAATTTATTTGGAGCAGTTAGGTATGGATGCGGATGTGGGGACAATCCAACAGTCCAACAATTCATTGGAAGCCTGAAGTGCCAGATTTTGAACGGCCTGGCAAACAAGGCATTTGCTTCAAAAAATTGTGAAGATGATGATCATACATTGTTATCAAATTTACAAATATTTTTGAATTTACATGAACAGCAAATGGACACTGTAGAGCAAACATCATCAGCTGCTGGTACAGTTTCTCAAACTGATTTAGATTTGGGGGATTTATCAGTAGATATAGCTGGCGATATTTCTCGTGGAAGTCCAACAATTTTTTCTGTGGCTTATGTTTCTGGATTCATCATCAAGGGAATTAAAAAAAAGATAGTTTGTGTATTATGTGATTCTAAATTGCTTTCCTCTGATTTAGAATTTCATAATACATTCGTTTCAAATAAAGAATGGTCTAGTACCAACAAACTTTTGTACCCAAGTGAGGATTTTACCATATTGATTGGATGCGGGATTACTGCATTAGAGGAGTACCTAAACGAGTCTTCCTCACATCAGTCGCATCCAAAGATTATGTTAAGTTCAGAAAATTACTTGGGTACAAAATTGAATTTTGAACTTCTTGGATGTGCTGATCATCAAGGGGAAATAAAAAAATTAACGATAAAATCATTGTGTCGGATTGGAATCCCTTGGTGGTGTAAGAGAAAAAACCAGGAAATTAAAGAATTGAGGAAAGAAAGAAATTCAATTAAAAGAAAAATAAAAAAATTTCGTCATCAATAATAAAAATATATTTCATTGTTTACCCTTATTTATAATCAATTCTAGTAATATGGTCTGAAAAGCCTACAAATATGTAAAAAAGTCTGATGAATCTAGTGCAGGAAAATTTTATTTTATTAGAATTATATATTCTCTATTATATTTTGTGAAAAATTGTTTAGTAAGGTTTTATGCATCAAATTTTAATTTCCATGAATTTTTAATTGTTGCCCATCTTGAATGTAATTCAACAATGTATGTTATGTAATTCAAAATTACCACCAGCAATTGGAATGATTTATAATGAAAGTTGTAACAATATTATTACTTGAATCTTTTTTACCACTCTGAATAGTTTCTGTTGTTTTTGTGGTCGAATGAACATAATTATTCATGAATAATGAAATAGTGTATTTTTTTGAATTCAATGTTTAATATACGAGGAAAGAGTATGAATGAACCACTTTTATTTAATAAAACCTATTCACTTTAAAATATTTAAACACTAAGTTCGCAGAACCGTATGAAAAACCTTCATTTTACAGCAGAACACATTTGTCCTGTTGCAAAATGCAAGGTTTTTCATTCAGTTCTGCGAACTTACGTTTAACGCTGAATAATTTGGATAAGAAGGCTATTCAAATTTCCCGCGCTCCGCGATTCCGTCGTACAGCGCCTCTATATCATGGCACGCCTGACTTAGAGAGAGATGGAGAATTAAAATGTACCAAACTTTTAGTTCCTAGTTGACCATCTCGGTTATCTCTGGATGAAATATCAAAACATATCCCGACATGAAAAGCGATGCTGTCACGGAAATTCTGTGAACTATAATTTTCTTCAACTTGATTTGATGGTCATCTTGATTTCATATTATATTGGACATTATCGAAATTCTCTGAAAAAGTCCACTAATTCTGCTCATTTTGGCAAACAAATCGTATTTTTTTCATATTTAACCAAAACGTGCAAATCTTGAAGCCATTTTGAAGTTTTTTTGGGAAACATAAATGTCAACCATTCATCAGTAGTTTTATGTGGTTTTATGGTTGAATGTTAAACTTGACAGTTCGGAATTTTGAGGTTAATAAGAAATTTGAATAAGATTTGGAATGTGGTGCAAAAGTAAATAAATTTTGCCTTAGATTCTTAGATATTTTTCACTGGAAGTGTCGAAGTGTGACGTTGGACTTTTTTACTTGCAAAATACTCTCAATAATTTTTCCAATATGGGAAGGAAGAAAGAACGTAATTCAGGTGATCATAAATGCAAGAACTGTTTTGATTGTCTCGAATATTTCAGCATATCCCCATCTGACAGCTTCAGAGAAAAAAGTTATAACAATTGCCGAAATTATCCAAGAATTAATAAAGGGATTGAAGGAAAAGAAGAAGATTAATCTGAATTCTTTGAAAAACCAGATATCTTCAAAATATGGCCTTAAGAACTCCCCAAAATTGGTTGATATTATTGCAGCTGTCCCACAGGGGCACCGTAAATATTTGATTCCCAAACTTATGGCAAAGCCTATCAGAACAGCTAGTGGTGTAAGTTTAATATTTCAATAATATTACCACCTCTATATTTTATATCCCTAGATTGCAGTCGTGGCTGTCATGTGCAAACCTCATAGATGTCCGCACATAAATTTTACAGGAAATATTTGCGTATATTGCCCTGGTGGTCCAGATTCAGATTTTGAATACTCTACCCAGAGTTACACAGGCTATGAACCTACATCGATGAGAGCAATTCGTGCTAGATACGATCCATATTTACAAACTAGGCATAGGGTAGATCAGTTGAAGCAGCTTGGACATACTGTGGATAAAGTAGAGTTTATTGTTATGGGTGGAACCTTCATGAGTTTACCTCAGAATTACAGAGATTATTTCATCAGAAATTTACATGATGCCTTATCTGGTCATAAAAGTTCTAGTGTGGAGGAAGCCGTTAAATATTCTGAAAGAGCCAAGTCCAAATGTATCGGAATAACAATTGAAACACGGCCTGATTATTGTTTGGAAAGACACCTATCAGATATGTTGACCTATGGGTGTACACGACTCGAAATTGGTAAGTTTTTGTAATAAATGATAAATTCACATTGAAATGAATCAATATTAATGTTTTATAGGAGTGCAATCCATATATGAAGATGTAGCCTTAGATACAAACCGTGGACACACTGTTAGAGCAGTTTGTGAAACATTCAAATTAGCTAAAGATGCTGGATTCAAAATTGTGGCACATATGATGCCAGATCTTCCAAATGTTGGCCTTGAAAGAGATTACATCCAATTCAGGGTGAGTTAAAGAAGGATAAACTATTTCTTGAAATTTTTTATGGTTGGTACCCTTTGGTATCTTCTTAGATCGGTTCATTCTCACTCTCACAGTTCTTCGAGAATTTTACCTTATACTAGAAAATCAGATGCATTATATTAAAAGAGAATATAGTGTAGATTGATTATACACTGCGCAAAAAAATTAACGCACATTATGGAAATCTCAAATTTATTCTACAACTGAAGGTGTTCTCAATGATAATTATTTTTATCAGAATTATGTTATCCACTTTCAACGTTTTTCTTCAATACAGATATATTCTCTCCCAGCAGGAATAAAAAAAGATGATATCAGATTTTGAATGTATTGGCTCCATTCTAAAATCAGTTGTTCTCGATCAATTCTAGTGATCAATAGTTTTTCTTTCGTTTGATTTTCTACACTCGATCGCTATGCAACGCGAAACACGCAATTTGATCCAAGAGGAATGTGCCCAAGCGATAGTTTTGCGAGAAGAAGGGTGGACATACACAAGAATTGCAGAAAGGTTTGGAGTTTCCCATACAAGTGTGTCCAGAATGTTGCAGCGATTCAGGGAGACAGGTATGAATGTCCGAAGACCCGGACAGGGTAGACCACGGGTAACAACTGCCATTCAAGAACGTTACTTGAGAGTGTCTTCGTTGAGACAACGGTTTGCAACCACTTGCCTGCTTCAAAATCAGCTTGAGCAAACTCATGAGGTGCAAATTAGCACTCAGACAATAAGAAATCGCCTCAGAGAATATGATTTAGGGCCTCGTGTCGCGGCAAGAGGCCCAGCTCTTACCCCAGCCCATCGAAGGGCGCGTTTGGATTTTGCGAGAGAGCATATCCATTGGGAAGAGGCCGATTGGGAAAGAGTTCTCTTCACAGATGAGTCTAGATTCTGCCTCTACCATTGTGATCGACGTTCCCTTGTATACAGACGTCCACATGAAAGATATGCTCAGTGCAATTTCCTGAATACTACTGGTTTCGGAGGAGGATCGATTATGGTATGGGGTGGAATATCTTTGACTGCTCGCACAGACCTAGTGGTCGTCGATAATGGAGCTATGAATGCTGATAAGTATAATAAGGAACATTCTTGAAGAGCATGTAGTGCCATTTGCCCCATACATTGGTGAAAATTTCATTTTTATGGACGATAATGCCAGACCCCATCGTGCGCGCATCGTTCAGGAGTACCTTGAAGAGGTTGAAGTCTCTCGAATGGAATGGCCAGCAAGAAGTACAGATCTCAATCCGATTGAGCGGGTTTGGGACAACCTCAATAGAATGCTGAGAAGTTCAGAAAATCATCCAGCTACTCTTAATGACTTAGGAATCCAACTCTGAGAAATCTGGGAAGGATTAGATCAGAACATTTTAAGATCACTCATTTTGAGTATGAACCGTCGTTGCCGAGCTGTAATTAACGCAAGGGGTGGAAATAACAAGTATTAAATCACTTATCAGCATTTCAGTATTTTGAAAATTGTTCATTTCTCTTCTTTCACATAAGATTCGGTGAAATCCTGAATTTTTCTTCCATTTAATGTGTCTTGTTTCGTTCAAAACCTTCCCGAGAGAACATAAAAAATAAGTTATCAAGTCAATGTAGACTTAACTTTCATTAAAATTGAGATTTTCAGAATGTGCGTTAATTTTTTTGCGCGGTGTATTAAAAAAATTCAAATCAAGATATTTTTGCTATCTAGGAATTCTTTGAAGATCCAGATTTTAGAACAGATGGATTGAAGATTTATCCAACATTGGTTATTCGTGGTACTGGCTTGTATGAGCTCTGGAAAACTGGGAGGTATAAGAGTTACCCACCATCTGTGTTAATTGATCTTATTGCCTACATATTGGCACATATACCACCATGGACAAGGGTTTATAGGGTTCAGAGAGACATACCAATGCCACTTGTAAGGTGAGTAAATTTGGAAAGAAGACTACATTATCTTGCATCTTTTGAACAGATATTTCCGAAGATATTTGATAAAATTATATTCTTGTTTATTTTTGTAGTTCTGGTGTAGAACATGGTAACTTGAGGGAATTGGCCTTAAGTCGTATGAAAGATCTAGGGTACAAATGCAGAGATGTAAGGACCAGAGAAGTAGGAATTGCAGAAATTCACGAGAATAAACGACCCTTCAATGTTGAATACATAAGAAGGGATTATTATGCAAATGGAGGAAAAGAATCATTCTTGAGTTATGAGGATCCCTATGAGGACATTCTTATAGGACTACTCAGGTAATTTTACTCGATTCCAAAGCAAATTATTGTTATCATGATTTAAACTTTTCAAGGCTAAGAAAATGCTCAGAGGCAACAACGTTCAGAGAAGAATTGAAGGGTGGATGTTCTATGGTTAGAGAGCTTCATGTTTATGGTAGTGTAGTACCTGTGCATGGTCATGACAATGATAAGTTCCAGCATCAAGGATATGGTGCGCTGTTGATGGAGCAAGCTGAGATGATTGCAATAAATGAGCATGAGTCCAAAAAAATCGCTGTTATTTCAGGAGTGGGAACAAGAAACTATTACAGGTTGGATATTTATTCACTTTTCATATGTTTTGTGTTATTTTTAACTGCATGAATCCAAAAATCAGAAATGTGCTAAAATGAACATTAATGAAATTTCCACAGAAAATTAGGTTATGAGTTGGAAGGACCATACATGGTGAAAAGCTTATTGGAAGGGGAGTATAAATCTGCCTTGAAATGTTATGATGGTGATGACACTGATAAATTACCGAACGCAGCACCGCCACCGAAAATTCTCACTGATGCTGAATGGTTGGAACAATATGCCAAAGAACGTGGACTAAGAAAAGTAAGATATCCCATGTCCTCTAAGCAAAAATCAAAGCATTCTCATTTTGAAGTATTTCTTCATTATATTCAACTTATACATTGAATGTTTCTTTTTTTCAGGAACCAATTGCAGAGTTGCCACTTCCTGGAAAATTCACTACCATGAAGGATATCCCTGATTACCTTTTGAATGACCCAAGTATAAGAATTGTTGGTTAATCTTTGTAATTTTATTTTGATTGAACACCAAAATATTTTATCATCAAACCTTCATTGTAAATAATGAAAATCGTTAATGTTTTTTTGTTGAATTATCAATAAAAGGATACAATCATTTCTTTGGTTTTAATTTTCCCAATAATATCGTCAGATTCGACAGGGATTCCAAACTTTCACAAATGATATGACAGAAGATCTTCAGAGAAATTTTTTTTTTTACTTTTCCCCCCCTGGACTTCCCAATAATATCCAGTGTAGAATAGGGCTTTATTTCAAAATAACTGATACAATAACATTGAAACAGTTCAAGTTCGAAAGTGAACAACACAGCACAAAGGTTTCACAGGATTCTACAAAATCTCTTACCAACCATAAAAGTGTTTCGCTTAGGAATTATCATAAAACAGTGACCTCCAAACAATAATACAACAATTCTATGTAAACTTATCAGAAATTTTTGAATTCGTTCGGATACAGTTCCTCGGCAGCGATCTGAAGGTTGGTCTCTTCTTGTTGATCGAAATTAGAGGCGTCTCCTGTCGTTTTCACTATCGGCTTATAGCTGGGTACCACTTTGCGTTGATATATGTTCATCCAGTTTATGTCACGAAACCATCGATGGTTCTTTATGTCTGTTACACCTCCCTTCAAATTACCAAATCTGAAATATCACTGTACTTGAATTTACAGATTCAATAACATAATTTATTTAATCAAAATGGTTAACATCCGTTAGGAACAACATAATAAATGAGAGAATTGTACTAGTGGAGATCTAATTCAAAAGTGAACCGCTTGACTGGTTACTGGCCTGTTATGCCATCATCAGTGCCACACTACCCAACCCACGATATCAACCAAATGAAAGGGGTTATGTGGCAGCTCCATCGGCTTTTTCATTTCCTTCAACGCCACAATTGGAGTCACTTTACTTTATAGTGACATTATTGCATCTGGCCGGTTGCTTTATGGTGTTACAGCACTCCCAGATCAGCAGAGATCCCTGGCAGTGTGATTCCAATGATTCCATATGATATACGAGGAGATATTTAAAAATTCTTAGCCTACTATAGAACCAAAATTTCAATGTCAAAATATTTTATTACTCAGCATATTCTCCTATTAATTGAATACATTTTTCACAGCGAACCTGCAAGCCTGCAACGTCTCTAGAACTTAAAAAAAAAATGTTTCTTCTTGCTCTGCAAAGCAGTCCTCTACAGCGTTTATTACCTCCTCGTTGGAAGAAAATTTACGACCTTTTAAACTTTTTTTCAGTCGAGGAAAGAGATGATAGTCGGACGCAGCCAAATCTGGTGAATAAGGAGGTGTTCTAGTAATTCTAACCCTAAATCACGATTTGTGTACAAGGGCGTTGTCCTGTAAAAACAAAATACCTTTGGATAGCTTTCCGCGTCTTTTCTCTTTAATTTTTTCCGGTAGAGTGGTCAGTAATGTCGAATAGTAATCTCCAGTTATTGTTCTACCCTTATCCAAAAAATCAATCATGATTACTCCATGACAAACCCAAAAAACTGAAGCAAGAACTTTTCCAGCAGATTTTTAGATACGAAACTTCTTAGGTCTTGGAGAACCAGAGTGTCGCCATTCCATAGATTGTTGCTTTGTTACTGAATCGTAGAAATGTACCCAAGTCTCATCTATAATGACAATTCGGTTTAAGAAGTCTACATCGTTTTCAAATCGAGCACAGATCGAACGCGATGCTTCTACCCTTGCACGCTGTTAGTCAACATTCAAACATTTTGGGGATCCATTTTGCAGAAATTTTTCTCATGTCCAAATTGACGTGAACTATATGATGAACGCGTTCGTATGAAATCTTCAGTGCTTCAGATATCCGTTTTAGCCCAATTCGACGGTCTGATAAAATCATGTCATGAACTGCATCGATATTTTCGGGGACTGACACAGAAACTGGCCTTCCCGATCGGTCATCATCTTCAGTGGAAAATTTACCTCTTTTGAAACTTGCAGTCCAATTTTTCACGGTCGAATACGAAGGACCTTGATCACCAAGGGTATTAAGCATATCCTCGTAAATCTTTCGATTTTGACAATTTCGGTGAACATCTTTTTTTTTATTTATTGCGTAACTCTTGTTTAATTTTTTGACGTCGAACTCTACACTGACACTTCTATAAGTTATTGTTCGTTGATATGGTATCGCAATATTTTGTTTATGCATGGAACTGGAAACTGGTCTAGGCTAACTAGATATCAATACATCCTCGTACTCTTATCTGTCTTGAGAAGGCAGGGCCGATCCTAGCAGGTGTGCAGCGCCTGCCCCGCACGCGGGCGACCAAACTAAAGGGGCGGCCGCAGTCCGCCCCATTTCTATGTCAGTTTGTAAAAAATATAATTTTCAACAAATCTTAAAGAGATAATTGTTTTCAATTATTGATTATTACTTTCCAACTCTGATCATCCAAATTTTGGATGAGACGAGAAAAAAAATTAAATGAAACTGAAATTTTCAATCTTGTCAAATCAAATATTCCTTGTCGCCCCCCTTACCAACAAAAAGAAACAAAGGAATGCTGTAGTACAATTTTTGGCTAGTCAGAATTTGGCAGTTGGAGGAACTAGTTCAGAATTATATCGTAGAGATAATGGAAATTTTTTGAAAGAAGTACAGATGTTGGCTAAATCTGATCCAATTATTACACCTTAACAATATTAGTAGATATAAGGGTGAGGACGTGAGACGTATTTCACACTACTTGGGGCCGCATTTTCAAAACGACACTATTAACATTTTAGCCTAATCTATTCCTAAAGAGATAACACGCATTGTCAAAAAAGCCAAATATTAGGCCATTATTATGGATTCATTTGTTATTAGGTGTGTAGACTTATCGAATAGTACAGTAGACATTTTAGAATACTTTATAGGCTTTTTTCCAGTAACGGCAGTAACTAACACCACTGGACAAGGTTTATGTAATTTTTTGTTGGAAAAGCTACTACCTAGCCGTCCTAGCCTCCAGCTTGACGTTCATGATATTCGGGGTCAAGGATATGATAATGGAGCAAATATGGAAGGGTAAAATGTAGGCCTTCATAAAAGGATACTTAGCATTAATCCTAGAGCATTTTATGTTCCATGTTCGGCTCATACCTTAAATCTATTGGTTACTGGGTTTTTTGATGGAGTGCAGGAATTATATAATTTCTTTTCTGGGTCTCCATATCGATGGGATATATTTAAAAAATATGCCAAAGGTTCAACTTTGAAACCTTCGAAACAGGACTTTAAAAATATCGTAAAAGCTTCAAATGCTTTAATTGGAGATCCCATTAGGGATAATGGGACAAAAATTGCAGCTAAAACTCTAGTGAAAAACATGAAAACATTTGAGTTTCTATGCTCAATGTTAATTTGACATGACTCATTAACAAGAATAGACGTTTTAAGTAAAATGCTACAAAATCCTAGAGTAAGTATTGCAGAGTGTATAAAGGGTATTAAAAAATATCTAATTTCACAAAGATCTAATGAGAATTTCACAACATTTGTTGATTCAGCAACATGTTTAGCCAATGACTTAGAAATTGATCCAAGCTTTCCCATCCCTAAACCCAGAAATAAAGTTATTTTATTATGAGGGCAGCGCTGAACCAATTTCTAATTCCTACTAGAAATTTAGGTTTTATTATACAATTCTGGATCACGCTACATCCTCAGTACAGGAAAGATTTACTTTACTGTCTGAATGTTATAATCAATTTCGCTTCCTCTATAAGTTCCAAAACTTTTCTAATGATGATCTTATGAAAGCCTGCATGGATTTAGATATTAGAAGGAAATATTGTTAAGGATTTAGATGGCGTACAATATCGGAAAGAATTGATAAGAGCGAAATTACATATTGATTTATTTGCTTCTCAAAAAGCTAGGGAAGTTATTTTATAGGTACCTGTTTATACATATACTAGTCATTAGAGACTGTTCGTATTTACATTTTTTGTTATAAATCAGTTTGTTTGTTTTTGTTTAATCTTTTAGTTTTTTTTTCCTAACAATAAAAGGAGGCTCATTTAAGATTTTTTATATCTATGTCAAAAAGAGATATATATTTTTGTCTTTGGGGCGGCACATAAGGATTCTGCACGCGGGCGGCCAACACCCTAGGATCGGCCCTGTGAGAAGGATCACTTAAATAAATGCTGCAAAGTCTTGCATAATGATATTGTTTCCTAGAAGTTTCGGTTGAACTCAGAAAAAAATCAAATCTACCTAAATTCGTCCTTTTCAGCCACCTAGGATAAAATTCTTCGAAACCTTCTTACCTTCTTGTCAAATCTACCTGGAGGATATTCTTGATCATGTCCTTGAGCTCGCTGGAAAAGTGGGGTGGAAACTTGTACTTGCACGCGACGATCTTCTCGTACAACCTCATGGGATCCATCGAATTGAACGGAGGCAAGCCGGCGTTAAGTTCGTAGATGAAGATGCCGAAGGCCCACCAGTCCACCGACTTGCTGTAGCCTTTGCTGAGGATGATCTCGGGAGCCAGGTATTCCGGAGTACCGCACAACGTCCACGTTCTTCCTCTAACGATCTGTCGAGACATGATTTTTATATCTGTTACAAGTATACAGGGTGGCCAAGATTCGATGCGCCCTTAGCTATCTTTCACAGGTACCAATCTCGATTTTCGGCTTTTTTACATAGACAACCGCAGAGAAAAAAATAATCTTGAATTCGATATACTGGATGTTTCTGAATTGATGCGACTATTTCAAAGGGTGATTCCTCGTTCAAAATGAAGGGTCGTTTGTTATACAGGGTGACAAGAAAAACTTCGGACAAATTTTGCTGTGGCCTGGAACAAAAGTATTTCAGCGCCGCCAAATAATTTTTATTCTCTTGTTTTCTCTACACTTTCCTGTACTAATATGTGAATTTTCAGTTTGATATAATTTCATTTCACAGAGTTTTAGAATGTCAAAGGTAGGCGTCAATGCGAAATTGTTCGTTTGCTCAATGTGCCTCGACAAATCGTGTCCGATGCAATTCGTCGTTTCGAGGAGCTTGGCCACGATGGTCGTCGTCCAGGAAGTGGTAGAAAACGCAGTGTCAATACACCTAGCGATCGCAACATCGTCAAGAAGCGAGTCAATCGAAATGCGATGGTTTCCATGAGGAAAATAGCCTGTGAGACCGGTATCAACCGCGGATCAGTCCGTCAAATTGCCAAAAAGGAGCTCAACCTCAAGACATACAAGCTCCAAAAAGTTCAACTCCTCACGGAGGAAAACAAGCGCGCCAAAGGTGCCGCCAACTCCTTCGTCTCGCCGCCGGCCAGCAATGGGAGATTGGGAGATAATTCTCTTCACAGACGAGAAGCTTTTCACCGTAGAACAATCCCACAACCACCAAAACGAGTCTGGTCTGTAGAGGCTCCCGGTACATCGGCCATCGTCGAACACCGTCAGAATCCGCAAACCGTCATGGTGTGGGGCGGAATTTGCGGCAGTGGTAAAACTCCCTTAGTTTTCGTGAATCAAGGGGTCAAAATCAATCAAGAAGTCTATCGCTGCGACATCCTCGAGTCCGTAGTACTTCCGTGGGCCAAGCAGCACTACGGCGATACGCATTGGACCTCTCAACAGGACTCCGCTCCGGCTCACAGAGCGAAAATGACGCAAGAATGGTGTGAGACCTCTCATCTGCAGAATGGCCGCCCTACTCACCGGATCTCAACCCAATGGACTACAGCGTGTGGTCGATTTTGGAGCACCGGGCTTGTGCTAAAAAAACACAAAAATTTGGAGTCGCTGATGCAATCTCTGCGCCGGGAATGGAACCGATTAACGCCCGAGGAGCTGCGACCCATTGCCGAAAATTTCAAGAAGCGTCTGAAGCTGTGTATCGCCGCCAAAGAAAGCCACTTCGAAACGGCTTGAATATAATATTAACATTAACAAATGTTCAAGCTATTATTATTTGTTGTTGTTTTGTTCAATTTCTTCTGTTTAATAAAGTTAAATGAAAAAGAGTTTGTCCGAGGTTTTTCTTGCCACACTGTATAAATGTTGGGTCGAAAGTCAAACGTTAGGGATATATCGCGGTTCAAAGATGGCGGAAAAATGAAATTTAAAGAAGAACTCACGCAACGACTCGGATAGAATTAAATTCTGATAACCTTCTTTGCTTAGAAACTTTTTCATATCTTGTATTTTTCCCTTTGTGCCGTTTTGAAATAAAAAAAAAATATTGTGAATCATTACGTGTCGAGAAAGGCTAATTTATTCTAGAACATTATATATTTTTATTTCCAAAAGGTTCTTTTCACGAGAAAAATACAAGATATGAAGTTTCTAATTAAATAAGGCTATCCGAATTCAATTATATCCAAGTCTTTGCGTGAGTTTTTCTTTAAATTAAGTTAACAAAAATGATGGGGGTAGTCTACTTCAACCCCCTCCACTCATTCTCAAAACATGAAAAAATATCAGCGAAGTGTGTTTTCATAATAGTAATATTTCCATAAAATATCATCATCATTCTATCGCTTTTCGTTTTTAAGATACAAAATAAAAACATCATTTTCCGTCATCTTTGAACCGAAATATCTCCCTAACGTTTGACTTTTGACCCAACATTTATAAAAAAAAAACTATCCTTTATTTCGACGAGGAATCAGTCTTTGAAATCTTCCGCATAAATTTAGAAACACCCTGTATATCATTACAATAAGGATCGCTATAACTGAAAATCAGTTCGAATTAATGAAGTGTCGCCAATTAAACTGACACACGCTCTATGTGTTCCAAATTTAAACCTTTTCTGTTTTTTTCATCTGATGGAACAATAATTAGAAATGGTTAAAAAAAAATTACTGAATGCTGAATGATTCACTTCCAAAGCAAGCGTGTATATTGTACATTCACATGCGTAATTCACTATAAAATTGATTATGATAATATGGTTCTTTTTTCATTCTATTTTTTATTCAATTCGAAGTTACAACCTGATAGATACCGAAACTGGTAGTTACTAAGAAGTAAAAAAAAGGTCGAGAAAAAAAGAATCAATTCATTCGAGTAGAATCCATTATTGAATATGGAATCTAAATCGAGTGCAAAAAACATTCAAAGTAAGACAATTTTTTTGCATTCTATGCTTCTTTTCCCCCTCTATGGTATAACCCACGCCTCCGAGGTAGATAGTTCTGTACACCATTATTCTATTTTGTGTGTAAGTGTTAGCGAAATCCTCTATCATAGCATTCATAGCTCGGTATACGAATGCCGAGAAGGCTGATAGTTAGTAGGTATAGCAGTTCCTTCGTCAGTTAATGAAATCGAAGGACATAATATCCTTACAATAGTCCAAGGAATAAACCTCTTAAATTTTTGCCGCATGTCAACCTTACACCCACACCCTGTATAAGGAAACCAAAAGTTGAAGAAACAGGAAGAATGCAGTAATGAATCCAGTAATAATGAATAACAAATAATCTCTACGAATATACAGGGTTATCATAATAATCCGTGCATTAGACGTTTCTCGGCTTCTATGAGGAAAAGATCTCTGAAATTTGGCACACGGCCGTTTTTCAAATGGGGAAATCATGCTAAAATATTTTCATCGAAATTGCACTTCCGGTTGTACCGGAAGTGACCATCAGCTTTGGTATTTCAAATGGAACTACCTATTTTTCTAACCAGAAATGAATTCCTTCTTGAATGTTACACATTTTTTATCTGAAACATTTTTACGTTGTTGTCATGGTTACGAAGATATAAGGACTTCTATAAGAAAATGGCCAGTTTCAGAGGTCCGCGAAACGTATCATAGCATGTATGCTATCCATAATAAAGAAACGAATGAAGGATTTTTCGAAAATTAAATAATTTTGCCTCGTATTGCATGGCTATCGAATCATGTTGTTCTATTGGAACTGTCACAATAAATTCATATTTCTGAGAAATTTCAAACCGCAATAACTTCATTTTTTCAAATTGCATGCCCTTATTTCTTGTACAGAAAACGATTGAAGATGGGCATAAGGAACCCTTGGAAAAATGTTTGAAATTAAATATTCTGTACAAAAAATATGGGCATGCCATTTGAAAAAAGGAAGTTATTGCAGTTTGGAATTTCTCAGAAATATGAATTTATTGTGATAGTTCCAATAGAACAACATGATTCGATAGCTATGCAATACGAGGCAAAATTATTGAATTTTCGAAAAATCAGGTAAAAAATGTGTAAAATTCAAAAAGGAATCCATTTCTGGTTAAAAAAATAGGTAGTTCCATTTGAAATACCAAAGCTGATGGTCACTTCCGGTATTACCGGAAGTGCGATTTCGATGAAAATATTTTAGCATGATTTCCCCCTTTGGAAAACGACAGTGTGCCAAATTTCAGAAATCTTTTCCTCATAGAAGCCGAGAAACGTCTAATGCACGGATTATTATGATAAACCTGTATGTTTGTTCAATTAAGGACAAAGGACGATAAGTTTTTCAACCATTTCGATTAACTAGTTTTGCGATATCGTCTGTTACTCTGTTCTAACAAAAAATGAATTCGATAGTGTTTTATTGTGGTTACAATTGACATTCGATCAATGGTCAAAACGTTGTGGAGAGTTGATTTAATCTGTTCACTTTGTTTAGAGTGACGACAATATTTTCATCAGCTTATAGCTAGTTTTATAGGGCGCCAATTCGAGAATAAAATCAAAATTATACCTTACAAAATCCCAAATCGGCAAGTCTGATGTACCCCTTATTATCAAGAAGAATATTCTCTGGTTTGAGATCCCTATAAAGGATGTCCAGGTTGTGCAAATATTCCAATGCTAAAACTACTTGTGATGCATAAAATTTCGACATAGGCTCGTCGAAGCGTTTCAGCCTGTAAAAAATTGAAAGAACATCTTTTTTCTTTCATCTACAAATCTGGCATTATAAATCAAATGAATAATCAAAGTTTTCAGGTAAGATATATGGAAGAAAAACATTAAGGTTTAGTCTACTGGTTTTCAATATTTCGAAACCAATAAGGTTTGCAAAATATAGAGAAGTATTGTGAGGGATGTCCAAGAGTTGTCATAACAAAAATTCAAATTACCTCCTTAAATGTGTGAAGAGCTCTCCGCCATTGACGAAGGGCATTATAAAATACAAATAACTGTTATCTTTGTAGAAAAACTCCAAGTCTACGAGGAATGGAAACTTGACGGCTGCCAAAATATTTTTCTCGTACAAAGTATGGTCCACCTGTTTTAGTTTCACTATGCGGCGCTTATCTAGAACTTTCATCGCGTAGAATTCGCCGTTACTTATGTTCTTTACCAATACCTGAAATTCGAGCAATTTTAAATGTCGCTTACACTACATTTCAACAAATCTGAATAGAAAGTAAGTATATGTTTTCACTAAGTTTAAAACACCTTACAAAGAATTGAGTTGCTTGTTGACAAAAAAGAAAGAAAATCCAACGGTGTCATATCGAAATATTTCGGTGGACACTGCGCTGTAGCGTAAGCTATTGACTGTGCCCGATCAGAATATAAAAATGTTCCAATGATACCACCGGTCGTGATTACGATAACTTTAGGAAGAAAAGACACTCTTGAAATTGTCAGGTTACTTCTGAGGTAAAAATGCCTAATGATAAAATAGACCGAACCAATGGGTTTCGGAGTTCGCTATCACAAAAACGCCTATATCTATTGAACCAATTGAGAAAAAATCAAAATTTGATCATAGTTAGCTTTGTTATGAACGTCAGAAACATGTGGAACATTTAAGCCCGCAACGGACGACGAGCGATACTGCGATAATATAATATTTATTATAGCTTTGCATTGACATATGTCATTTTAGTATGGAAAAATATATATATATATTTTCATCCAAGCGATATATTACGATATTTTTCCATACTAAAATGACATATGTCAATGCAAAGCTATACAGGGTCTTTCACGAGGAACCTCACCCATATTTATACGGGAAAATACTGAACGTATTTTCATGAAATTCAGCACTTATAAGTATTTCACGATGCTGATGAAATCTAAAATATTTTCAAGACATGAGCACCTCCGGTTTTTCCGGAAATGACGTCAACTTCCGTTTTTCAAATTAGAACACCATTTTTTTATTGCAGAAATAGATTCCTTAGAAAATTTCAAGTTATTTTGATGTAACATTTTTCAGTTTAGGTTGGAAAATTCTCTCTGAGCGGGAAAATTCGAAAAAAAAATCGAAAATAGAGCTCCGCTGAGACAAGACTAACTTCGAGGTTTTTGAATGGAAAATTTTCATTTTAGGGATTTTTCAAGATGTAAGATTGATGTATCCACTTTAAAAATCGAAATCGCGATTTATGATACAGGGGGTGAAAAAATCGCTTTCAAAGTTAGGGATGACAAAAACGTGAAAAATCAATTTTTTCAAATTAGAACCCCATTTTTTTATGGCAGATATTGAATCTACGTTAAAAAATAATGTGAGTGTATGCATCACACCCTTGCCCTAAAATGGATATTTTCTGAGTTATTCACAAAAAACTGTTTTTCGTCTTGAATTTTCAGCTATTTCTTTTGACTTCACGCCAAAAGGATGAAATTTTCAGGAACTGTTATTTGAACCATGCTGTAGATTTTTCACCCCTTCTTGAAACCGACTTCAAGTTACTATTAGGAGAACCATGGCAAACTCTCGCAGTTATAACTAGAGAAGATGCTCAAAGTTTTGACCATTAATTTCTAGACATTTATTTATACGTCTCAGGAATGCTTCGTGCGTTGCTCTTCGTATTTCATCGGGAGGAAGAGA
Organism: Adalia decempunctata; assembly: GCA_951802165.1. Classification (NCBI taxonomy): domain Eukaryota; kingdom Metazoa; phylum Arthropoda; class Insecta; order Coleoptera; family Coccinellidae; genus Adalia; species Adalia decempunctata. The sequence continues at coordinate 19,684,236 of OX637696.1, read as the reverse complement.
TCTGCAAAAGTGTTTAAAAACCAAATTGAGTTTCAAAACTATGAAACTAAAAATCTAAACAAACCTGAACGCATTTCTGACTCGTTCTATGCAGTCCTCTTTATCAGTCAGGGGAGTTGAGTAGACAATATTTTTTATCCTACCCCAAACATAATAGTCTAAAGGAGTTAAATCGGGAGAACGTGGTGGCCAAAGATGTGGACCATTGTTCGCCAACCATCGATCTTCAAATAGCCTGTAGAGGATATTTGACACATTGAGTGAATTGTGTGGAGGCGCGCCATCTTGTTGATACCATAAGTCATTATGGTTCTGTACTAGCGGCTCAATTATTTGAGTCAATATGTCAGAATATCTATCTCCTAAGGGAGAACATTCTTTAAATAATGCAAACATGTGTAGTGTTCTATCTTACCAGTTAAAGTCCCATCATAAATGTGAACATCGAGAATTGCATTATTTTTGATGGCGCAAAAAACATTGCATATTAGGGTAGTAAAATCTAAAACATGATTTAAGTAACAGTTCCTGAAAATTTCATCTTTTTGGCGTGAAGGGAAAAGAAATAGCTGAAAATTCAAGACGAAAAACAGTTTTTTGTGAATAACTCAGAAAATATCCACTTTAGGGCAAGGGTGTGATGCATACACTCACATTATTTTTTAACGTAGATTCAATATCTGCCATAAAAAAATGGGGTTCTGATTTGAAAAAATTGATTTTTCACGATTTCGTCATCCCTAACTTTGAAAGAAATTTTTTCACCCCCTGTATCATGAATCGCGATTTCGATTTCACGGTTCCTCGTGAAAGACCCTGTATATAGTCCATCCAAGAATTATTGACATCAGAGCAAGCCTTGGAAGTCCAGTCGCAGCTTTATTTCTAGTTACAAAAAAGTAACTAAAAGTTTTCTGTGCTTTCATCATAGCAATAAAAAAATATAGAAATAACCTGAAAATTAAATGGTATTTTTTCAAAGTACGGCAATCTGAACATGAAAATGTTTCTAATTATCACATACTATTACCTGCAAACTGAATGGATTGGGAAAATTGTAATATATATCAAGACAGAAGCAAAACTTAACGATTGGATTTATTTAATACATATATGAAGAAATTTGTATGACATTGTAACTTTCAATATTTGTGAACAATGAAGGTGTATGAAATGTAATTATTCCTACTGTTGTTTCAACAACCACAACTCATCTGGGCAGACCTCATCATGTTCTTCATAATGAAAGATTTTATGTCAGCAACATCCCATATATTTCGACTAATCTTCTCTCATTTCTTTTTATATCTGCTATGGAAAGCCTTTCTAATTATTAGCTGTACATTCTTCAACAGCCTCATTCTAAAGATATTTGTTTCACTTGCTCAATTATTTACCAAATTTATTCGAAACTTTAATAACAGAACAAAACGTTAGTGTTATTTCCAACACCAACCTGAATTCTACAACTCAAAATATCACTGAACGGGGATTACCAACCTAATTTCGATTTTCCAAAGCCGCCCGAGATGTCAATAATTCTTGGATGGACTATATATTATATTATCGCTCGTCGTCCGTTGCGGGCTTTACTTCATAGATATTCCAATTCTCTGTCGCAAAATGTAAAGCGAAGTGAAAACACGAGAATTTGTAGTGAAACTTTTTCAAAATAATCAAAAATGAAGCTTCAAAAGAATCGCAAAAGAGGCTCGCGTTCGTCCGGAAACGGTATCAAGAGTTGTTAAGCGCGTCAACGAAGATATTACAATTAACCGCAAGGAAGGAACCGGGAGGAACAAGGGGTTTCATAGCCCAAAAAAGTGAAGAAAGCCATCAGCCTTTTCCAGAAGAATCCTAACCTTTCAGGACGGAAAGTGGCCCAAATAGTGGGTTGTTCGCAGTCAACCGTTCAGAAAATCAAGTCGAGTTGTGGGCTTAGAGCATACAAAGTGCAGAAAGTGCCAGACAGGAACGCTGTGAAGAATCAAGAAGCGAAATCAAGAGCAAAGAAAAAAAGATTTTTTGAAAAATTTTTCCTGTTGCGTGATGGACGACGAAACCTATGTCTTGGCTGATTTCTCGCAACTTCCTGGTCAGGAATTTTATACTGCAGATTCTCGTGGAAATGTTGACGAACAATTTCGCGTGAAGAAACAAGCAAAGTTTCCAAAAAATTCCTGGTTTGGTAAGCAATTTGCACTTCTGGGAAAAGGACCAAATTTTTCGTTGGCCAAGGCTCTGTTGACTCGAAGATATACATCGAGGAATGCTTGAAGAAGCGACTTTTACCATTTTTACGTGAGCACGATGTGTCAACAATCTTTTGGTCAGATTTAGCTTCATGCCACTACAGCAAGGCCACCAAGGAATGGTTCGAAGCTAATGAGGTGGTTTTTGTCCCCAAAGAGGCCAATCCACCAAATTGCCCAGAACTCAGGCCAATCGAAAGATATTGGGCCCTGGTAAAAAGAGAATTGAAGAACGAAAACATTAGCGGAATTCCAGCAAAGGTGGAAGACAGCAATGACAGCATCCCAGAAAGTGACTGAGAACACTATAAGAAGCATGATGGGAAGAATTACAGAAAAAATCCATGAATTCTGTAAAAAATAGTTTTGATTTTTTTAATGTAAAAACAGTTTTCATTAGAATTAGAAGATGATTCGAAAATGAGTTTGATTTTCGAAATCGGTCCAGTGGTTCAAAAGATATAAGCGTTTTTGTGGTAGCGAATTTATTCTCGTTCAGTCCTTATACATCTATCTGATGTAGTTGAAATTTTGTAAAAAGCTAAAGGGTTTTACCTTAGACTAATGGTTTTCCAATAATAGCAATAATACGTCAAACCATCATCCATGCCAACGCAAAGGAATAATAAAAACACTGGTCGACAGAGCGAGGACTATATGTGAACCAGAACAACTTGGGACTGAATTCGAACACCTAAAACGTACCCTCATGGATAACGGATACACGAAGAAGGACATCGATAAAGAAACAACACCGACGATGGATTACAGCGCCAAGAATCCTCGAAAAAGGCATTTTTACCGTTTGTCCCCCGGATAACAGATAGAATCGGCCGAATTCTTAGGAAACACGACATCAAGACAATATTCAAACTTTCGAAAAAGATCAAAGACCACCTGAAATCTCCCAAGGACAGAAGGGACCCACTCAGTACTCCGGGTGTATACCGAATTCCGTGCAGCTGTGGGAGTGTATACATAGGTACAACAAAGCGATCCATAAACACCAGGATCAAAGAGCACAAGGCCAATTGCAGACTGGGTCATTCAGAGAAGTCCGCCGTCGCAGAGCACACATTGAACAACACAAATCACGCCATTGAATTCGACCAAACCCAAGTGTTATGTACCACCACCGCTTACTACCCCAGGCTTTATAGAGAGGCAATTGAAATCCACAAACACCAGGAAAACTTCAATAGATCCGAAGAAACACTCAAAATCAACAGAGTATGGGTGCCTGTGCTCAAAAACACAAGTACACTTCCTCACAAGAGAAATCGGGTAGATGATGCGAATAACAGTATCGACCAATCAGGCGCCGGAACGAGTCCTAAGCCGGAGGAAGCCAGCCAAACAGACGCAGGCGCGGGTCCCGACCGTCTAGCCCACGCAAGCGCTATTTATAGCCTGCGCCCTCGTCAAAATCGGATAGCTCAAGTTACAAGTACAAGAGAGAAATAATTCCTGAAGATGCCAGACACTCGATCTGGCGAAACGTCGAAATATAACAAACCACGCCGGCCGAAATGCTCGAATCAAGACCAGATATCATCAAACGATGGCCGCGAAAGCCTCAACAAATTCATCAATAGCTCGCTATTTCGGTAGATTTTACTTTTGAAACCCTCATTGACATTTGACCAGTATAGAAACTACGGCATTAATGAAAATGTTACCAAAGACTATCTCCTCTTTAATTGAAATTCTTAAAATTCACTATAAATATAGTGAACATTTGACAGAGGCGGTTCGTAAAACTGGAACATTTTTGGGTCGTCGTGAACTACCTTGTCGAACCGCGACATAGAAATTGGTGGAAAACTTGAGCTGCTGGGACAAGTTAGTGATGTGAAGAATAAAACCCTCGCACGTCGTTCAAGAACAGCCGAGAATATTGCTGCTGCAGCGAAAAGTGTTGAAAAAACAAAGATTTGTCCATTCCTCGTCGTTCACCATATTTTGCATGAAGATTTAGGTACACCATATTTTGCATAAAGATTTGAGTCTTAAGGCCTATGAAGTTCAGTTAACACAAGAACTCAAGCCAGCCGATCATAAGCAACTTCGTTTCTTTGATGATTGAGTCCTTGAAATGCATGAAAATGATCCGGAATTCCATCGAAAATTCATCTTGAGTGATGAGGCCCATTTCCACCTCGTTGGCTTCGTCAACAAGTAAAATTAATACATCTAGGGCGCGGAAAACCCAACACTTATTGTAGAAAAGCCTATCTATCCTCAACGTGTGACTTTTTGGTGTGGTTTATGGTCCGGAAGGGACATTGGACCTTACTTTTTAGAGAATGACGCTGGAGCAACAGTTACGGTGAATGGATTGCTCTATCGAGAGATGATAAATGATTTTTTATGGCCGCATTTTGATGGTATTGATCTGGACATCGTTTACTTTTAACAAGATGGCGTTACGTGCCACACGAGCAACGAAACCATTGATATTTTACGAGGAAAGTTTCCGGACCGTGTTATCTCTGGAAAAGGTGATCAGTGATCACAATTGGCCACCGAGATCTTGTGATTTAAGACCTTGCAACTTCTTTCTTTGGGGCCATGAGAAAGAGAAGGACTACGCCAAGAGAACAACGTCGATTCAAGACATCAAAGATGGCTATCGAGGACATAGGGCAGCCACTTTTCGATTTGATTATGGAAAATTTCATGAAAAGGATATGGTCCTGTAGTCGTGGTCGTGGTGGTCATTTGGCTGGTGTTAATTTCTATTAAGAACCTTCCTCTTTATATGTATAATGAAATAAACATCTGCGGATCATTCATCTGAAAAATGGCATTTTTCTTGGAATATCAAAATAACTCATCTTGTTGGAAAACCCTGTATATAAGAATTAATCCGTCGAAAACTGCTGGAAATGTTTTATGGAAACTGCAAAATGAATGGAAAGCAAAGCGACGTGAAAATGCACAATATACAGGGGGTCCTATTGGAAATAGGAAAGTTAGGACCACTTTTCATTATAAGCGACAACTACGCAGTTCTGAGGTAGTTTAAGATCGATTGAGAACCGATAATTATTGAAGAAACCAAAGTTCCAAAATATTCCTAAACTAAAACATCTATCTTGCCATCGACTTATTTGTGCGACCTGTATATGATCTAAATTTAAGCTTTTTCGTGAAAACTATTAACTTTGTTGAAGTTACGACAATCTAGCGGCAATGGGATCTTGGTCTAGCAGAAGGTGCAATTGGTAGCATCGTATTGATGTAAAAGTTAAAACCTTAACTTACTACAACTCCAAAGGAACCGCCTCCCAAAGTTCTCATATTCTCGAAGTCGTTCAAAGAACTGAGAGTGTCTTTCTTCTTCCCGTATATTGCGTAAAAATCTAGTCTCATCTTTTCAAGCAGATCCTGGTATTCATTTTCTTGATTTTTCATTTTCTGCAACAAATACCCCATTCACAAATATTATAATTTCAACTTTTCCTCTGCTACTCACTTTGGCATTTTCGATTGCTTTTATGTCCTGTTTCTCTTTTACAGAGGCTTCGTCTTCTATCACTCCTTTCCTCATTGTCATCATTTTATTTTGACAAACGATTCTCTGTTATGAATTATTCACGAAAATGCATCCTAACGTCATTTTCTCACTGAAAGAAGCCACTTGATACAATTTGCAAAACTCATATCTATGAATAATAAGACAATTTCAGTGATTGCTGCATAATGCATAGAAAATAAACGTAGCTTTAATAAAAATTGATGGCTTCTGGGTTTTTTACTTTATCTATTGTGATAAGGTTTTTGAACGAATTGTTCTCAGTAAAAGTTCAAAGCCCATGAGGCTTCGAATTTTTCAAATCTTTTTGTTTGTGATTCATAAAATGGAAATACTTACATGTTTTTGCGAATAATTGGCACCCCATATTAAACAAAACACTCGCGAAAAAAGAGCGAACAACCTTACATGAAAGGCATGTGCTGTCTCTGAAAATGTGCGAATACTGTTTGACGAGATCGGTCTCATGGTAAATGATCAATAAGCGACCATCCTGACACCCCAATAGAATATGTTTTAGGTCGGTTTTCACACATCAATAATGATCGATTCTCATATAGTCGAGTGCCCCCGAATCAATGCTCATGCTTGTTTTGGACATATTAAACTGCTATTTTCAGGGAGATTAGGTATTTTCATCCGTGAAAATCGGATTTCGTATTATCTGTCTTCTTGTACACTGTACTTCGGCTATAGATGCACTACATTAATACGAGAAAAAGTGCAAAATATCGGTAGCCTAAAAGAACAAAACCTTTGCAAGAAATAAAGATTCCTACAGGAATAGGAGGGAATATTCTATGAAGAAGTGTGAAGTGATCACCATGTATGATCACAGAAAATAAGATCAATGATCCATCCTCCGTGACTTTGAATACAGAAATGACAGCTGAAGGGGACATCCTCAATTTTTGTTCAGATAATGTCAAATCTCCTGAATGAAATGACTAGTCTAGAAAACAAAGCAGATCAGCTTATAGCAGAGGCGGAGAAGAAATTAACCCCTTTCAGTATCTTCAACATATTCTTCAACAAATCCAGCAAGTACGAACAAGCCGCAGAGTGCTACCAACGAGCTGCAAACCTCCTGAAGGTGTCCAAGAACTGGCCAAAAGCTGCTTCTTGCTTCGCAAAATGCGCAGATATCCACCTGGAAATCAACAATCAGTATGACGCTGCTTTGAACTACGTGAACGCAGCCACCTGTTATAAAAAATGCAACTCTCAAGCTGCCATCGAGTGTTTGGGGAAGGCCATAGAGGTTTTGACAGACATGGGACGGTTTGCAATGGCCGCCAAACACCACCAGACCATAGCGGAAATCTACGAGTTGCAACTGGTTGACATCAAAAACGCAGTTAACCATTACGAACAAGCCAGCGACTACTTCAAATCTGAAGAAAATAACGCATCCTCTGAAATGTGCTTGCTGAAGGTGGCTCATTACTGCGCCATCTTCGAAGACTACCAGAAGGCCATAGAAATATACCAGCAAATAGCCTTGGCGCACATTGGAGGCACGCTCCTTAAATACAACGTCCAAGTTTATCTCTTCAAGGCCGCTTTATGCCATCTCTGCGCCGACATTTTGAGTGGAAAACACGTGATTCAAAAGTATGTGGAACTGTTTCCGATGTTTGAAGATTCTAACGAGTGCAAGTTCTTGATGGAAATTGTGGAACGCATAGAAGAGGACGATTTGAACGGTTATATCGCTGTCAAGTTTGAATTCATTTCGAAATTTCGGTGTGATGAGCTGGTTAGGACTTTGCTGATGAGGTTAGAGAAGATCCTGTCTAATGGAGTCGATATGCTTTGAGAGGAATAGGTCGAATAAATATGTTCACAAAAAACTATATTGTTGTTTCTTTTCGCTCTATAAGAAAACCTTATATTTTGAGTACCGGCAACAGCCTCAGGAGGTCATGCTTCTGAAATATTCAGGATGAAATGGCACTTCCGGTTATACCGGAAACAAAAACTAACTTGCTTGTTTAAAATGGGGCAACCTGCTTATAATCATATTTTTGGGTTCGATAGTATTTAAGTTATTTGTATTTGTATTTTTCCGTTTTTATATTTCTCTATTTTTAGGATTCGGAGATTCCTTGTCTTTTCACTATCAACTTTTAGAACCACTTTTGCTTTTAGATATAAAGGGTGTTTCTGAATTGATGCGAAAGATTTCAAAGGGTGATTAGGTACTTATTCAAAAGGAAGGGTAGTTTGTTTTATGAATGTTGAAATTCAACGAAAAATTGCCCCCCCCCTGAGATTTTGATTGCCCTAACGTTTTCCAGCACGGCACCTCAATATTACCTTCTAATTTCTATTTTGGCCCCCCCTGAGAAAAAATTTTACGGGTTTCTGCGGGCGCCCATGTTTCTCATATAGCTTGTAGAACACCCTGTATGAAAAATTACCCTTTATTTATACATATTGGTCGTTTTCGCAGCATATACGGGTGTTAAAAGTACATTTGGAGATATTATGTTGAGTGTGAGTTCTAAATATGAACTAAACAACATTCATATGATAAAGAGTTTAGAATAAAAATCATTGAAATTTCAGAAAACCTTCGAAGTTCGCGGTTTTTATTCTTGGTTGCCAAATTGGATTTCATTCTTTCAATATTATTCGATATTCTAAGAAATTATGTGAAAAAATTCACCAAAATCAAACACAACATTTTTCTACATGTCTACAGTGAAAAAACTATTCCATATGAAATTGCTGAAATTTTTTCTGTCCACACTTTTTTTCATCCTTAAAAAAATCTCGATCCGATTCCTAACTGTAACGTTCTGTTTTTATATTAGTGTTGAAAATGAAAAACAGTGTCACCAGGAACTTTTATTTCGATCTAGAAACTAGGTTTTCTGCCATTTCGAATTTTCCAGAACTCTCAGAACAGACTAGAATTGCGTATCGAAAAATACCAAGATGTGACATGAAATTGTTATCTAAAAGCAACACACTCAACAAAATATTCCTCGAGAATGACCTTAAGCACCCTGTTTCTTGTTTATGCTTCGAAAACTAAAGAGGTTTGTCCAGTTTATGCGCGTATATGCAGCGGCTTTAACTTCCGAAAAAATTAATGCATCTATTCATGAATGTTTTTTTGTCAAGAATTTCAGACAGACAAAGGTCGGAGAATCAATCATAGTGCATTAAAAAATCGTTCACCAAAGCGGAAACTTTTAGCACTGTCAAATCATTTTTTGAAATGCCAGCACACAACAGGACGCATTGAAAATTGCTATGAGAATAAAACACCGCATATAAAATTCGTACTAAATCATTTCTGAAGAATTTAAAACTTTTTCCGATGTACCTACTTATTATAAAATGTGAAAAAAAATTGTTTTCCACCATTAATTTAATGAAAAACCGCTTCAAATACATTTGCCGAACGTCGAAAATCATCGTTTTTAGCGAATGCATAAACTTCTTTCTTAAATCGGATAGTATATCCCAAAAAACGAATGGAAATATAACAAAATATCATTTGAGGAACATTGCAGGAAATCTGTCACTACTGACCTGATACCTGAATATGTATCATGTATTTCTTGTTGATATCAATTCGATTCAAGGACATTTTGCCGTCAGAAGATATCTTGGAACAATTTCCAACAAATATCCACAAGTAGGTATTACGATGAAACAATATCTTTCTTGAAACAGGTTTTGAAATAGTATATTCTAAAACTAGTTGCAGAATGGGCTCCTATTCCAATACGAATGCGAAATTCGAAAACGAGCGACGAAGGAGCAAGTTTTCGAACGCATGAGTGTTGGAATTGCATTCTGCAAGGAGTATTAGACGATATTTTCTCTATTTCACTCAAATTTTGTGGAATTCAAAGAAAAAATTCAAATTATAGGTCCTAGTGACTTTCATATTGTATCTTGGCAGTTGGTGTGAATGTAAGGAAATACGAAAATTGACATTTCCAAATTGACGTCTGCTGAAATTTAAAAGGATCGCAAGTCATTGCTGACAACCACAAAACGAAAAATGTAACTGAAAACGATGCTGTAATTAATTCATTACAGCACTGTTTTTAGTACTGTAATGAACTCATTAGGATACTGAAATAGAGAAACAAAATAAAAGTGTCAAATTTGTATAATCTAACAAAGCCCATGAAGTGCATTATTTTATCTCTTTTTATTTATTCACATACAAATAAATAAACCAACAATATTTTTCGAATTTCCAGCCGAGAATGTTCTCAATCGTGGTTGGACTCACTGATCACGAATCCAAGGTAAAATTCAATTGTGTCCGTCCGTATGTAGCCCCGATAAATCTCGAACGGATAAATCTTGAAACTTGAAGTTTTCAGGGAAAGTTTGGACCTGGAATGACGCTGTTAAGTTCGTTAATGGGCAAAATTCGACCAGAGGTTCCGTTCGAAATATTGTTTTCCCGATAAATTGATAACTAAGGATTCGATCCAGCTGAAATTTCACTAGATTGAGACTGTCGTATTAGAGTTACACACAATAAAAAATTTTCCAGAACCATATAAAATTCTGTCGAATTATGTTAAATAAAAATTCTAATAATTGTGTAATAGCAGATAATATGGGAACATGGAGAATTTATTTGACTTGTGTCCTCATAATTTTTTGACAGCTGTCAAAAAAAAATCCTTCTGTTATTGAATGCGCATCTACCAACAAGTTGTTACAAGTTACTGCATTCGGACATTATACATGGTGTATTTAAAGGTGACTCATCAAAATAAGTCATTTCACCAGAAATTTTTTGTATGAATTATGCCCATGTTTCGAGAAAATTAAACTAGAATATTTTCTAGTTTCTAGGTGAATCTGAAAATTCCCCAGTCCGAACCTGCTCCCTCGCCTGCTCCTCCCTAGATATAAACATCAACATCTTTTTTTTTTTGTCTTCTTATCATATATGACTCAGAATATCGATTGTGATCAGTAATCTTCGATCGTGTTACTGCGAGGATACGGTATAGATTGTACGAGTGTTTTGTTTCGAAAGTGCCGCACGTTTATTCAAATAATGAATTTTTTGATATGCTTTTAATTTATGGTGAATCAAAACAAAATTCCAGTTCAGCGTATAAGTTGTACAGAACAAGAATTCCGTTAAGAAATCACCTAACTTCGCGGATGTTCATAAACCTGGGGCAGAGATATGATGAATAGAGAGATGCAGGCCAGAGTAGTATTAAGGTATTGATGCCCAAAATTTTCTATAAAGGACCCCGCACTTTTTCTATGGCAAATGGCGTTCCGTCAAATTTTCTAAAATTTTGGTATAATGTAGTACTCGACCTACTGATCCAAAGTGTCCATGGCCCCAACTCAATCCTATGACTAGTTTTCGAGATACAGGACATTGAAGTTGAGAATTACCCACTTTTACTAAGACCGTATCTCGGTTCAGAATCGAATGAACTTCAATTTTTCTCAAGAAACATTTCATGACATCCCCAGGGAGCAACCATATAGCGGAATATGATCGAAAATCGTTACGAATACAGGGTTATCCATAATTGAATGCATTCCCGATTTTGAAATTATAAAATATGTCAGTTTCTAAGCGAGAACGTTCACAAAATGAACTATTACACTAGATATGTGGTTGTTACATCGAAAAAGTCTGTAATACCCAGAATTCATACTGGGTGATCCATTATTATAGAAACTATTCTCAAGGAAAGTTAAATGGACACCCTGCATTTATGGGTTGATTCAAGGTGTTTGTTTAATTTTTTTAGAACATATCATCATGGACTTCAAAGAATATAGGGTGATTCAGTCATGAAATGAACTTTGAATCTCACGAAAATACCCAAAAACCACCTTTTTTTCATCACCCTCTATTTCAAGATTAACTCCGATGAGGTGGGAGTTTTCTTTCACCATTGTACTTGATATAAAAACATCAATACGGCTGAGAGTTTTTATCCACTTCCTATGACCAGATTTTTTTTTATGTGATATGAAAATAATATATTTATGTTATTCTATTCTTATTCCAGCATAAAGAAAATCTGGTCATAGGCATTGGATGAAAACTCTCAGCCGTATTGATGTTTTTATATCAAGTACAATGGTGAAAGAAAACTCCCACCTCATCGGAGTTAATCTTTGTTAACATATCATATAAGAAATTTTCGGTAAAATGATTCATTTTGATGAAATCTTTCACCTGTCAAAAGAAGAGCCTCGCCTTAAAATACTCTCTGAATAGTTATTTGAAAAAGAGTGTTGAGATGGATATGGTTTTCTTCTTATATCCAAACAAGGGATGAATACCACTAGAATGTATTTTGATTTTTCAAATTTTTCAAATAAAAACAATGGCTGTTACTCGAATATATAAATTAACCAAACGCTAAAAGTACTTCAAACATTTTTCCTCAGATTCATCTCGAATTTGTGCGTTTTTTGTGAGTTCATGCTCACAAAATAGACCTTAAGGTGACAGTGCACTATTACCCCTTTATACATTCTGCAAGCACGCTTCGTTGAATGTACAATTTGGTACAACTACGCTCAGTCAATCGGTCAATCAGGTACCTATCGGTTGTTCTACTAGTATTCATTCGGTCAGTTTGGTGGTTGGTGCGGAGACCTTACTTTGGCGATGATTTTAAGCGGTCGATAGAACTCTTGTTTTTCCATTTCTATTTTTTTCATTTGAGTGAGAATGCCGTACAGTAAATCGAGGTGAGTACAGAATTTTTTCGAAATTTCTCGTACAGATATTAGTGACATTCAATTAACTATAAATTATGCTGAATTTGAATATTATGAATAGGGTAGCATATAAAAAAAAATTTTCATTGTCATAAAAAATGTCGAGGACAGATTTTCTGAAGCGAATATTTGATCCGAAACGTTGAATGAAATATGTCCTTTAAACAATGGGAAAAGCCTAGTGAAATTTCATACCAAATGTGCCATCGTTTAATCAAGATAAAACGATTAAAACGATTAAAACTTTTTCGTCTAGAAATTTTGCCAATTTTCAATATTATTATGAATGTATATCTGATCAATGCAATGACATCCAGTTTATTCATTCATCCCTTAATTTGTCACGCCCACAGCGGAACAACCTTCAAACCTTCATACGTTGTACCCCCAGCAGTCTGCTTTGGCATAAAAAAATATTTGATTATTGATATTTACTAGTTGAGCCCCTAAATCTACCTATTAAGTATTCATCCCTATCGGTAGATCTCAGCAAATTTGGTAATGACCCAATTTGCGAAATGTCAAAGTTTAATGAATTTTCCTGAAGAAATGGGAAAATTATAGATAATATGAATACCAAGCTATTTTGACCTTTTCCCTTTTAATCCATATATTTACATAACGGCCAGGATATCTTTTTCGACAGATTTCCTCGGGTAGGTCCATCATTTCAATATATTATCTAGGTAGTATAGAATATTAATACATATGTCCTAGAAATTTCTTATTGAAGACTTCCTAAGCGATGTTAATACAGGGTGGCCATTTGAAAACGAAACAGACGAGATTACAGACGAAATAAATTTTTTCGATAGAAATGCTCGGACAGGTCGATTTCTGTTTCGAGGGGGACAACTTAAGATGTAGGTTACGGACGCATAGCGCTTCAACCCTTGCTACTACAACCCTCACCCCCAATTTTTGAATAGGGAAGATGGGGTGAGTGATACCTCATTTGAAAGGTATTTTTATACTGATTTCAGCACAGTAATTGTTTTTTCATTTTATGCATTAGTTCTCGATATATTCTCAACTAAGTATTTGAAAATGAAGTGGTGTTTTCATGGCACTTGTAGTGTTTTTTTTGTGAAAAATCGACATTTTGAGCTTCAAAACAACCATGACTGTGGCTTCCTTCCTCCAATCCACTGACATAGAAATCTTTAATCAAGATGTCGATTTTTCACAAAAAAACACTACAAGTGCCATGAAAACACCACTTCATTTTCAAATACTTAGTTAAGAATATTTCGAGAACTAATGCATAAAATGAAAAAACAATCACTGTGCTGAAATCAGTATAAAAATACCTTTGAATTGAGGTATCACTCACCCCATCTTCCCTATTCAAAAATTGGGGGGGGGGGTTGTAGCAGCAAGGGTTGAAGCGCTATGCGTCCGTAACCTACATCTTAAGTTGTCCCCCTCGAAACAGAAATCGACCTGTCCGAGCATTTCTATCGAAAAAATTTATTTCGTCTGTAATCTCGTCTGTTTCGTTTTCAAATGGTCACCCATTATAACACAACAGCGGATGCTGACGAATACTTCAATGAGCAAAGGCCAGTGTTGATTTCCAGTTATTTCGGGATGTCCTATGAATGAAGCAGTCTAAAAGTAATAGACCTAGGACTGATCCTTGAGGCACTCCCTTTCAAGGGCGGATATAGCTGTTTTTCATGGGATGGGTAATAACGATCATGGGGGGGTAATAACAATTGAAAACCATTAAATCTGGTACACAAAGTATGAAATATTTTATGTGCACCACCTTTTTATCGGGTCTTCGATATTCCATGGGGTGGGTACTTACCCCCAGTACCCTCCTCCCCCTAAGTCCGCTCTTGCTCCCGTTTGATAAGTCCTAACCTGACAGAATGTTCTGAAGCGACGATACCATTGGTACTTACACAGGGTGTTTTATTGGGAAATGGAAATAAGGAAAGAAATCACCGATGCGGTTCTAGATTTCTACATTTATTGGATGGCAGATCTTTGTATCTGAGATATGCAGTTTGTTTTATAGGTTTTATTTTTTCTTGGAGCTATAACCGTCAAAACAATCTGTATACAGGATGAGTTTGAAGTAGGTACTTGATCGGTGGATAACTCTTGGGAATTTAGGGCTCAGCGCAAAAGCTGAAATTGTTTCTGACTATAGCCCATTTTTTCTTCAAATTGGGATGCCCAATTTTGATATCATATTTTGAATCTTGACGGAATTTTGATTTCGAAATACCTCGCTTGTCATACTTTATCTGTATTACTTTTCGACATAATGACCTAATTTGTCGATGAAGAAATCCTAGACGAAATGATAACAAATAGATGCAAAAATTATTGCACTTCCATGTCAAGTTCAAATCCTTCTTGATGCATAACAATAAACATATTCACAAGTTAGAAGTTATCATTTAGACAACAATAAATATTTCTTAGTTTGCAATGACATTGAAAATGAAATAAATGTAAATATTCTACTTACGTTCAAATGTCCTCATCGGCTCATCACGTACAAATTATGGCCAATAGGAGATTTTCTGTAATATTTTCACTAGAAGATAATTTCCTGATTTGTGGAAAATATGATTTCGCAGGGAAATTGATTCAGTATGATGTACAGGGTGTTTTTGAATTGATGCACAAGATTTCAAAGGGTGATTCCTTGTTCAAAATAAAGGGTCGTTCGTAATATAAATGTTTGGTCGAAAGTCAAATGTTAGTGGTTCAAAGATGACGGAAAAATTGTGTTTTTTTTTTGTATCTTAAAAACGAAAAGCGATAAAATGATGATATTTTATGGAAGAATTACTTTTATGAAAACACAGTTTCTTAATACTTTCATTATTTGAGAATGAGAGGGGGTTGAAGTAGACTACCCTTATCATTTTAGTTAACTCAATTTGAAGAAAAATTTACGCAACGACTTGGAAAGAATCAAATTCGGATAGCCTGATTTTGTTAAAAACTTTTTCATCTCCTATATTTTTCTCGTGAAATGTAGGTACTGTTCTGAAATCAATACATAGTATAAAACAAAGGCGCTATCGCTGTATGTCCCTACGTATGCTTAAATCTTCAAAACTACGCAACGGATTTTGAAACGCTTATTTTCAATAGATAAAGTGATTTAAGAGGAAAGTTTATATGTATGATACTTGCATAATATTGTAGAGAAACATTGATGAATTTACAGGTTTCTAATGTGATGTCGTAAATAAACACATTTTTTTGCGCTTACATTGCAAACGTAGACTGAACCCCACGAGATAAATCAAAATAATGTAGCTACTCGGTATTGTACAACTAAAAAAGGTCAACAAAATAGTCCGCGAAGGTATATGCCTATCTCTTTAGGATAACCCACAATAACCATTTTTTTATTGCGAAGCCGGGGCGGATCGCTACTAACAAAATAGAATGTAAATCAGTTCTAATAGTTATTTATGTTATGAGTGTTAAAAGTGACGTTTTATTTTGTGAGTTAAAAAGTTTGTGAAATGATCGGAGCGAATTGAACAATTTCACGAACAAAATAAAATCACTTTTAACACAAATACCATACAATGTTTTTTGTACAACTGCCCTATTTTGATAATGAAATGGGCGAATTTGCAATGACAATAAACTTCAAAATGCATTTTAATATTCAAATAATCAAGAGGTTGTTGTGAATGGCAAACGTTGCCAACGTTATGATTACTAACAAATAAGAAAAGACGCTGTCATTTGAATTTCGTTCATGTCCAATTTTCGTCTTGGGTTTTTAACTGCTTAATATGTTTGTCCAGAGTCCAATTATTAATAAAAGTGACAATTTGGTTGTTCCTGTGGATATTCAAGAGTCTGCAAGAAGAGCAAATCTGGAACTCCTTCCTAAAAAATCTGTTCAGCAGTACGATATTGCATATAACAATTTCCTGGCCTGGTGTAAATGGAAAAGATGTAGAAGGGAACTTCAGTGAACCTGTTTTCCTGGCATACTTAGAAGAAAAATAAAAAATATGGAGTTCATCAACTTTGTGGAGCAAATTTTCAATGATAAAGTCAATAAGGTAATAGCATATTTAAAACGGAAAAGTGAAGGATATCGTACCAAGAAATCGAAAATTCTCACTCGTGAACAAGTTGAAAAGTTTATAAATGAGGCATCAGATGAGAAATACTTGATGGTTATAAGGTAAGGTTGCAACTATTTTCGGATTATTTGGAGCCTGTCGGCAAGAAGAATTGTGCAATTTATCAGTGGAAGACATCGAAATAACAAACAAATCATTGGTTATACAACTTCCAAACACAAAATCGAAAGTCAGCCGTCCTTTCAGTATTATCGGGAAGTATGTTGACTATTTTCAGGTGGATGGAAGTCTACGACGGTAGCCGAGGTCTATGTTGATCATTCCATTGCATATAGAAATGTCATTGCTGAAAAAATTCTGCCAACCTCAACAGATTTTGGATCATCATCATCCAATATTGTACTTCCGGTTTCTACAAGTACTGATGGTGCTGAGGATTCTAATAATGTGTTGCGAAGCTCCCCAACGTCACATGGCATTAATGTTAGTAATTGTTCTAGTTTTACGATAAATATTAATGTTCATAAGTAATGATTGTTAAATATTGATAATAAAAATTTGCGTTTGCTGAATTTTTTTCATCTGATTTCATCATAAGAAAATGGAGTGCTAAAAATATTTTTAACACTAATGTTAAAAATATTTTTAACACGCTTCCACGTAAAAATTCAATTTTAACATTACTTGCTGTCATTAAAAGTGTCACTTTTAATGGCAGTTGTACAAAAAATAAATTGCCATTTCCTGACCCGCAAAGATTTACGTAGGAAATTTCTTTGCGGTCGAAAAGAAGAAAAATCGATTCATCATACTTGAAAATTCGATTGTCTAGGCGATGTGGAAGTATTTTTAGAAAAATCGCTAAAATCCGGAAAAAATCCGACAAAAAGGGCAATTTTACACTCGATCATACTTTTTTTAGAGATATCCTGACCTTAATGAAAATACATATACTCATATAGGGATCGAAAGAAGAAAGGTCAATGCAAAATATCTTGGCATTCATATTCACCATAATTTGCAAAGTTATGAAAATGTTGGTATTTTTCGATTTCGTCTTATATCTATTTTCGATCAATTTTATTCCCATCATAAGTCACAACAATTTCAGATCTCAGAATAATGGTTCTTTAATATATTCAGATATAAAGTACGCACTGTAGGCGGTATCTTAGGCAAAGTTCAAAAAAATATAAGTATTATTCACTGAAACATCAATGACTAATGTTTGGAATATTTACATAAAAATATTCCACTATTAACATTACGATCGCTTAATGCACTATGTATTTCTTTCTGAGAATAAGACTTAATTGTCATAAAAGCTCAAGAAGTTGTTATTCGAACTCTTTGCTGCCAAATGTCCTTGTTCCTTGATAGTCCTCACTAATTAAAAGTCTAATCTGCTTGGTCGGACCTCACTTCAAACTTAATTATTTTTTCCATTCCATTGTTATTGAAACCTTTTCCAACAGTGTCAGGACCTGGGTTTTTCCTAAACCTAGAAGGCTAGAAGTACAACTCCATATCTTCCTTCTTTTGCAATATATATTGATTTTGACTAATTCGTTTGGCAAAAAGTGACATTATCTTTCAATTTGGAGCAATTGGCTAAGAATTAAAGGTGACAGATTATAAACGCACTATTCAGGATAACAGAGGAAAAAATAAACAGAAAAAGGTAAAGATTTGTAGCACAGAGTTGAAAAACCAACACAGGGTGTGCATTATCTCGAATAAAAAACAGCAATATAATTTGAAAAATACAGTGCATTAATATTAGTCTTGCCATATCTCGAAAACAAACCTATAGGATGATATATTTGATTTGGTACAAGTTGAGTAAATCTTTGAGTCGATAGCCTATTGACGTGTTTTAATGGTGGAAAACTCCCGATTTTAATGAATCTACAGGTATTGTTCTAGCTACTACAATATTGGTCTTTTTTAATCGTTTTTACGATAATGTTTTGGCTGGATACATTAACTGTGAGCGATGGGTTTTCCAATGAAAAAAACCTGCAGAACCACTGTTCAATTTAGTCTTTGGGCCAGACAGAATTCAGCGCGCAACCTTCAAGACAGTTGGCCTTCATCCGAAATTTTTATAGGCTTTTGTGCATGGTTATTAATCCGTCATAATTATGTGGTGCTTTTTATATTTCACCTTCATTAAATTGTCTATATTGATCGAAGTTCGGCCAGGATATTTCTGTTACATTCTCATTTGCATGTCGTCGTTTTGTTAGTACGTACGAGTATATATCGATAGTGGTTTCAATCTTTCGAAATAATACTTATCAATGGCCAGTCACATATTATTAAACTGTTTGAGAGGGGTACTTGAAGGCTTTCATCAATTATTGTTTATTGCTAGATAGTTACAAGCTACATATATGCATGTACTATTTGTTATTTCACTTGTTGAACTCAGTGTCTTATTGATTTTTTGTTGTAATTGAAATTATTTAGAGAATGGATTATTGATATTAGATATTTGTGTAAGCAATAGGTTAATTGCAACCTGGAAGTCAGAATTTTACGAGTGTTAGGTAATTAACCGACAGAAGATTAGCAATGTCGCCGCCTAATGATATACAAAATTATTTACTGCAGTGATTTAATTTCTCTCCGTTCTCTGATTGGAACAGTCGAGGTCACTATTCTCAATCGTTGAGTTTTTAAAGGTCAGTTTTTTATATCAGGATTTTGAACTCGTCAAAATAATCCATTTCACAAAAAATATCCAAAGGGTGTTCTAATAATTGGTGTTTATTTATTTTATTAATTAACTTATTCACAGAGCAGAATGCAGAAAGTGCGAACCATGAACAATTCAGATAACAATAAGAATCAAGCCCAATTGCTATTGAGCGATAAAAAAATCATTAATCATCTCTCGATAGCGCAATCCATTCACCGCAACTGTTGCTCCAGCCTCATTCTCAAAAAAGTAAGGTCCAATGCCCCGCCGGTCCATTAACTGCACCAAACAGTCGCACGTTGAGAATAGTGAAGCTTTTCAGCATTAACCCTTGGGTTTTCCGAGCTACAGATGCGAGAATTTTGTTTGTTGGCTAAGCCACAGAGGTGGAAATGGAACGCATCAATCAAGATGATTTTTCGATTTTTCATGCGTTTCAAGGATCCAATCATCAAATACACGACGTTGTTGATGATCGGCCGGCTTGAGTTCTTGTGTTAACTGAACTTTATAAGCATTAGGACCCAAATCTTCAGACAAAATAGAGTGTAATGACGTTTGTGGAATGCCTAATTCCAAAGAACGACAAGGAATGGACAAACCTCAATACTTTCGGCTGCAGCAACAATATTCTCGGCTGTTCTTGAGCGAAGGGCACGGGTTTTATGCTTCACGTCACTATCACACTATCTTGTCCCAACAGCTCAAATTTTTCCACCAATTTCTGTATTGGGGTTCAACAAGGTGCTTCACGACGTACCAAAATGTCAGATAACTACGTAACCTTTCTACAAAGAGGTAGTAGTCTTTATCAAAATGTATATTTACTTTGGGAAAATGATGAATATGAGAAAATAATATGTATATGAATTCAATCATTCCAAACCCTGGCGAATGTTGAAGAAACTTTTTTTTCTGTCAATACTAGAAATATTTCACGTATATAAACATTGTTGGAAGATTCAGTTATGCTATTTTCTTGTACGGAAATCGAGAAACGAGTGTTGAAATTTTCCTGAAAAATAACGGACAGAATATTTACTTTGTGAGTTCATTCGAAAATAGCTATTATTTCAACAATTTCAATATTTCCCGTGTTGTAATAATAGCTATTTTCGAATAATGAACTCACTCTCACATAGTAGATAACTATTCTGTCCGTTATTTTTCTGGAAAATTTCAACACTCGTTTCTCGAATAACCCAACAGAAAAACTTCTTAACGAACAAACGGACCTATGGAATACCCCACTTTTCATAATTCTCAATAAGCCTGCAGAAGACATTTAAATACCTTTCTGTCAACTAGAGATACTCTTATGAAAATGTAGTAGTACTACGAATCCTGTGTCACAGTGAAACCTTAAAAGAACTAACCCCATTTTCAAAGTTAAAAAAGAGTAAATAGAAATTAGCATTGGCAACGTCTCTGAGAATTATTTAGCATTTCACTAGTGCCAACCTGCGCCAGTTTTAAGTAAAAAAACTTAATAAACCTAAATCTTGGCCAATCGGGATTCTTCATAATATTGAATGGAGTATAGTAGATATTTTTATTTTTTGCGCATCCGTCTACTTGTGTTATTATGCATCTGACGTAATTGTTCAAAGACAACAGGGTGCTTCAGCAAGGCGTAAGGCTAAAATAGCGCCTAAACTATGCCCCTTGAAACACTAAAAATATCCTAAAAATACGAATCGTATGGCAAGGCCGTGATGAAATTTGAAAAATGAGGTATAAGTGTAAAGCTCTTGTTGTTCTCGGAAGAATTTTGCCATGAAATATAGGGTGTTCTATTTGAAAAACTACCTATTTTTCCATAACATTTTTTTGACGAATCCTATACAGGGTGTCTACTTTTAAAACGGCAAAACTTCAAGGGGAGATTATTCAAGTGATTTGCAACAAAAAATGTCATATAACACATGGTCGAAATCTTGACGGTTATTCTTCAATTTAACATTTCTCGTTTTCACGAAATATTTCAATTTTTTCCATGAAATCTTTAATATATCAGTTATGCTTGTAGCTTCATCGAATTCGATCACATATTTGGAAATGGTATTAAATTTTCTACAAGAAAAGAATTTTAGTGTGCCAAAAATATTTCTATTGCGGGTTTGGTGAGGAGATGAATATCTCGATACTGAAGTGAACAAAATCAGTCATATTTTTCCAATGGGTTTTTCGTTGAAAAATTATTCATTATGGACATGTTTTCTGTTCAGCAAAAAATACCTCATTTAGTGTACTTTCGAATGACATATCAACTTTCTTGCAAACTGCTTGTTTTCTGCCATAATATCATGGCTTATAAGATGAAACGAAAAAGTCGAAAAATTTCAAACCTAAATTTGCTCCATTTTGAAACTCATTATGATTGAATATCTCAGTAATTCTTATGGAAATCTGACAGTTTCTGTCACTTAACTTTTGTTAAGAGCTATTTAGTGACGGCTGAGACATCATCACATTTTTATGGTCAGCCTACCCTCTCTGGGGTCAACGCCTATCTCTTCTACTTCTCTGTTCATCTTCTTTACATTCTATGGCGAGGGGGGTATAAATAGAGTTACACTGTTAGTTGACAGTTCACAGTTAATTATACTACGAATTAATTTGATTTATAATTAATAAGTATTCGAGAAGAAATCGAGAAGATAATGCCAGTTTTTTCGAACATAGAATATCGACAGTTGATGAATGGGTTTTTTGGGGAGAAATGGATTGGAAGGTACGGTCCGGTAAGATGGCCACCAAGGAGCCCAGACCTGACGCCTTTGAATTTTTATGTCTGGAGCACCTTAAAAGAAAATGTGTACCGAATTCGCGTTCAGACTCGAGAGGCTCTGATCGAAAGGATTGAATTGTGTTGTGCAGAAATGCGTCAGAAACATTGCGAACTTCGCAAGGTTGTTGATTCAGTTCGAAAAAGATGTGTTAAATGTATTGAACAAGGAGGTGGACATTTCAAACAATTGTTATAAATAGTAATAGTCCGGTTTTTGAATTTTTTCATAAAATCTGTATTATTGAAAATTTTTTCATTGTTCTGAATTATTCTCATTTCATTGATAAATTCATGATTTCCATTAGAATTACTTCGATATTCAATCATAATGAGTTTCAAAATGGAGCAAATTTAGGTTTGAACTTTTTCGACTTTTTCGTTTTCATCGTATACGCCATGATATTATGGCAGATAACAAGCAGTTAGCAAGAAAGTTGATATGTCATTCGAAAGTACACTAAATGAGGTATTTTTTGCTGAAAAGAAAACATATCCATAATAGATCATTTTTCAACGAAAAACCCATTGGAAAAATATGACTGATTTTGTTCACTTCAGTATCGTGATATTCATCTCCTCACCAAACCCGCAATAGAAATATTTTTGGCACACTGAAATTCTTTTCTTGTAGAAAATTTAATACCATTTCCAAATATGTGATCGAATTCGATGAAGCTACAAGCATAACTGATATAATAAAGATTTCATGGAAAACATTGAAATATTTCGTGAAAACGAGAAATGTTAAATTGAAGAATAACCGTCAAGATTTCGACCATGTGTTATATGACATTTTTTGTTGCAAATCACTTGAATAATCTCTCCTTGAAGTTTTGCCGTTTTAAAAGTAGACACCCTGTATATGATTTTTAGTTTTTTAGCCGTACGTCTTGCTAACGCACCCTGTATAAACAATAATGAACCAATAAATGATTTGAAAATATGTACTTATATTGACATATTGTAATATTGAAACCGATATTAGTTTTCGTCTATCTCACCTATAAATGGAACTGAAAAGTTCACAATTTGGATTACTCTGCGTTGCTAAACACATAATTAATATTTTCTGATTGCATGTTACTAACAATTCTTGCCAATGATATCATTCCATCCCATTTTACAAAATTTGAAAAAGATCAGATTTGAAATCCGTTCTTTCTTTCTATTCTGAAAATCAGAAAAGCGTTTCCTTGACGTTCTATTCTGATAAAAAGGAGAGAATTTACATTGTCTGGCCTCGAAAATTGGTATGCAGCAATAACACTTCTTTGGTAAACACTTTTTATGACAATGTGAAAAGCATTCTTGACTATGCAATAAAAGTGTATTTTTAATCAATTGATCATTTCATTCATTTCAGACAAGATAGCTGGTGGAAGAGGAGAACTTATCTAGAAAAACAACTGTCATACATTAGTCTTGGATCAATAGGAATAGCCATCATCTTGCTTATATCCCTGATATTCTGTAAGTACCTATACCGAAAGTTGAGAAAACCCAAGTATAAGTTCGTATAGTTTTCTTCTGTACCTCGTATCTCGAAATTAGTTACGATCCGCGAAATTGATTTATTGGATCGTATTTTTTATTATTTCTGTTATTTGTAATTCAGGAAACGCAATTGACTGCACAACGATTTTATGGACCAAAAAATTAATTAATGAAATTACAGAAAGCAGAATTTGAGAAGCACATTCAGAATAGTTATTCAAAGTTTCCGGTTAGATTTGTTGACATTCGATAAATCTGATATTCCCATGAAATTTTCTATTTTCATTTCAAGCATTTTGTTGTTGACTGTTTCTGCGCAATATTGTTTTAAAGAAGGTAGGTAATTAATTTAAACCGATTCAATTCAAAGATTTTTTGCCCTTTCATTGTTTAAATTGATTGCGTTGGGTTCAGTTTGGATGTGGTCTCATTTCAGATTGTAGTATACAGGGTGGGCATAATTCGTTGCCTACTGAAGATGTCTCGAGAGCTATAACAGCTAGAAGAAAACTGATAACACATTCTCCAAATTTCTTTTCCTGATCTGAATCTGAATAAAGATCCAGCCTATCGTTCATAGATTTTGAGCTGTGAACGAAAATTGAGAAGTTGTCATTTTCAATAATGCTGAATAATTCGCTTGTTTGAACTCGTATTCGAAATCTGTTGTTACATTCTACAGGTACATTTTTGGGAGTAATTCAACTATAATTTATAATTTTATAATTTTTTTATAATTTCTCGAATGTAAACTATAGTCGAAGGTTTTCTAATCTTGCTACAAAATTTTGACTGATTTCAAAAATGTATCATATATTCGCATGAATATTACCTGAGAAACAAATTAAATACTTTTGTGTTGCTTTTCGATTCACTGTTGAATTATAAGCAGGCTTGATGACTTTCCAAATATCTTTCATAAATGAAAAATAACTGAATATTTTTTTTTAATTAATAATCAGATGAAAGTTTTTACTCTCTATTGAAGAAATAATTATTCGACAGTCGGTGATTCCTATCACTGCAGTTTCGGTTTACATAGAATTATGTGAACTACAATGTATATTCAACGGTCTCTATGTGAACGTCAGCCTTCTTATAATTCAACAGTGAATCAAAAAGCTAGACAGAAATATAAAATTTTTCCTCATGTAATATTCGAGAATAGCGAAATATGATACATTCTTGAGATCAGCAACATTTTCTAGCAAGATAAGAGAACGTTCGACTATACAGGGTGTCTCAAGTTCGAGTGCCTATTAGACGTTTCTGGAGAACTGGACATATTTGAAATCTGAAATTGGGGATTATGATATTGTTCGAAATTCTCTACAGACATAAAATATTTTCAGAGCCAGAGCACCTCCGGTTATACAGGGAGTGAAAATAAATTTGCTCAAAAATTTTTTTTCCATGTTTTCGTTTCTGATATGATTGAGTATTCAGTGCTGAATACATTTCTGTTAAAACCATTGTATTCATTCGAATAGTTTTCAAAATATCGAAAACAAACCTGAAAAAAAGTAAAATATTCATAGTCAGTATTATGTTCATTTTTCTTATTCTGGACATCCTGAGTGTTAACCGTTTTCACAATGTCAAAGTAGAAGAATGTAGAAAGGTCATGCGTCTTTTGAATTTCATAAATATCATCACAGGGTGTTTCAAATTTCGTGTCAAAAACTGTAATCCAAAATTGGCCATAACTTCTGTTTTTCAAATTAGAACCCTATTTTTTTATTATTGCGTTGGATTCTACGAAGAAAAATAATGATAACACTCCCAGATGATCTTGGTCCTAAATTCAGTTATTCCCGAGTTATTTGAGCTTTTCTGGATTCATGTCGTACGTAGAGTAAAATTCATCGAATCTAAACAGATTCGATGAATATTCTCATGAAACCATAGTAACAAGTAATAGTTAGAACTGTCACTTGTGAATTATTAATGGGATCATTTATCTTCTATGGTCACAGAATATTCTCATGCAACATATTCGATGAATATTTTCATGAAACCATTGAATAAAATCGAAAAGTAAAGATAAAACCTAAAATTAGACCTGTCACTTGGGAATTATTAATGGGAAAACTTATCTTCTATGATCACAGAATATTCTTAAGTAAAAGATTAGATGAATTTGATTCTACGTACAACATGAATCCAGAAAAGCTCAAATAACTCGGGAATTACTGAATTTAAGAGCAAGAGCATCTGAGAGTGCTATCATTATTTTTCTCCGCAGAATCCATCGCAATAATAAAAAAATAGGGTTCTAATTTGAAAAACAGAAGTTCTGGCCAATTTTGGATCACAGTTTTTGACACGAAATTTGAAACACCCTGTGATGATATTTATGAAATTCAAAAGATGCATGACCTTTCCACATTCTTCTACTTTGACATTGTGAAAACGGTTAACACTCAGGATGTCCAGAATAAGAAAAATGAACATAATACTGACTATGAATATTTTACTTTTTTTCAGGTTTTTTTCGATATTCTGAAAACTATTCGAATGAATACAATGGTTTCAACAGAAATGTATTCAGCACTGAATACTCAATCATATCAGAAACGAAAACATTGAAAAAAAAATTTTTTGAGCAAATTTATTTTCACTCCCTGTATAACCGGAAGTGCTCTGGCTCTGAAAATATTTTAGGTCTGTAGAGAATTTCGAACAATATCATAATCCCAAATTTCAGATTTCAAATATGTCCAGTTCTCCAGAAACGTCTAATAGGCACTCGAACTTGAGACACCCTGTAGTTTACATTTGAGAAATCATAAATCCTTCTCTTTTCTCGATATTACCTGGATTAAAAAAATTCCATTATATCATATTTGAATTACTCCTAAAAAAGGTTTTGTAGAATGTAACAACATATTTCGAATAAGAGTTCAAACAAGCGAGTTATTCCCGAAGTATCAAACCTCGGAAGGAACTAATTACAGATTCGTAATCTACGACCTCGAATTAGCGAATACAGTAACTTTGGTGGCTATATGAGAAAATAATATTTCACCAAAATTTCCATATTTTAGAAAATTTGAGAAAAAAAAATTTCTGGGATCACCAACAAAGTTGCTGGATCCTCTAATTCGAGGGCGTAGAGTGAGAATGTGCAATCAGATATTTTTTATGAAATATAGTTTTCGAGTAATGACCATCAAAAAATACAAAAATTTTCGGAAATTTGCCACAAAAAGTTCCCGTAGTATCAAACCTAGGAAGGAACTAATTACAGATTCGTAATCTACGACCTCGAATTAGTGAATACAGTAACTTTGGTGGCTATCTGAGAAAATCATATTTCGGCAAAATTTCCATGTTTGAAAATTTCGAAAATAAAGAAAATAAATAAATATTTTGAGAAAAAAAAATTCTTGGATCACCACCAAAGTTGCTGGATTCTCTAATTCGTGGGCGTAGATTAAGAATATGCAATCAGATATTTTTTATAAGATATAGTTTTCGAGTGATGACCATCAAAAAATCCAAAATTTTTGAATATCACGAAAAATATCATGAAATCCAAACTGATCTGTGGAGATGAATGAAAGTTATATAATACTATTCACAAGGAATTACTTTATAATAAACATGGAGGCCCGGGGGGCCATTGCCCCCTCTGAGATTTTGATGACGTTTTTCAGCACAACACCCTCAATATTACTTTCTTAATACAAAGGTCAATGAAAAATGCCCCCCCCCCCCCTGAGAAAAATTTCTGCGGGCGCCCATGGTTAATGTTACAGCTTCCTCCTTATAGTGAAATAAGCATGCGATCACTTATCTAAAAAAAATGATATTTTTCTCTGAACGTCAAAATAACACCTCTTATTGAAAAATCCTTCAACTGGATACAATTTTGCATTCAAAACTACCCTGTATATTCTAATTCAAAATATTTTCCAGATCACCAGTACGGAGTTCCAAAAGGCGTCTGTCTGTCCAACGGTTGCGTTCACTCAGCTTCGGATATACTCAGTAGATTGGACGAACATGTAAACCCTTGTGAGGACTTCTACAGTTTTGCTTGCGGTGGCTTCATCAAAACTAGGTCGATTCCTGATGATGCCTCAGCTTACAGCTCCTTCGCAGAGGTGCGAGAGAATCTCATGAAACAACTGAGGTCCATCTTGGAAGAACGAGATGACCGCGAAGATATACAGGCAGTGCAAGTGGTGAAGAACTATTACAGGGCTTGTATGAATGAAGGTAAGAGCTAAACAATATATCGGGTGTTTTTTAGGGTGATAGAATTTTCGATAGGGATAACTGTGATTTGACAGAGGGAAGAAGCCATGTTGTTTTGACATTTCTGTTCAGTAAGCATTGACAATTAAATTACCATGGAAAGACACTCACGCACAACGTTTACAAGTTGTTGAAATTGATTTTAAAAATCAGTGTTCTATTCGGCAATTTTATAGAGCACTTCGTAAAATTTATGGTTTACATAATCGTCCATCAGAGCAGCGTATTCGTGGAACTATCGATAGATTTCGGCCAACATTTTCTCTACTCGATGCATCAACAAGACAAAAAATTGTAGGTACAGAAGAAAATATCGCTGCTGCAAGTGATAGTGTTAATGAAGATCCAGATTCATCTATTCGTCGATGTTCACAACAAGTTGAACTCTGTGCATCCACCCCATGAAAAGTTTGGCTTCACCCATACTGGTTCAAGAGCTAACGCCACTTGACCACAATAAGCAACGTTTGTATGCTGATTGGTCCCAGAACAGTTTGAATTTGATCATTTTTTCATCGAAAAATTGTATTTAGTGCTGAAACTCATTTCTGGTTGAACAAGCAAAATTGCCGTATAGGAGTGAAAACAATCCTCAAGACGTTCTGCAGGTTCCATTGCATCCTGAAAAATGTACCTACTGTATGGTGTGCTTCATACGCTATCGGTCCATATTTCATTGAAAACGATGCTGGACTTAATGTTACAGTGAATGGTGTTAGTTACAGATCGATGATCAATGATTATTTGTTTCAAAATTTGTATGGTATCTACCCAGAAGTGTTCTGGTTCCAACAAGGTGGTGCTACACCTCATGCTGTTACCGTAACAATTAATTTATTGAAAGGAAGATTTGGTGACTACATTATTTCGAAAAATGGGCCAATTAATTGGCCTCCAAGATCATGCGACAAAACTCCAATGGATTGCATATTTTCTTTGGGGTTATGTCGAGTCATCATAGACGCTTTGGAAGCCAACATGAGTCGTGTCATTGCTGAAATAAGGCCTGAATTACTCGAAAAAATGATAGGGAAGACAGGTCGTACTATAAGTTGTTGAACAGGTCTTTTACTTCTGAATATGACACATTCAAACACAATTTGTCCAATTTTGAGAAACATGTTTCCGAAATGATCATTACCAATGGAATAACGAAATGAACTTTAATTAGTGAATTCGGCTATTAGATGTCGTAACAATAAACTATGTTGGATAGATCCGATTTTCACGGTTATAATTAAGGAAAGATGATTAATGTCATTAAAGAGAATGGTTCGATTCATATTTTCAGACACTGAGTGAATGGATACCCTTCTCTTGCTTGTGCTAATGAGTTCCTTGTCGTCGCATGTCTAGAGTACCTACATCAAGTACATTATTTGAATCATCAACGGTAATGTTTTTATGGGATATGAAATTTAAACGATATTTGTCAACAAATGCCATGACCTAAGAATAGATTAGCAACATCTATTAACGACTGTCGTCTGTCGAAACATTCCATTTAAGGAACCATGATTTGAAATGAGTTTTTAGAAAAATGTGAAAACCCATGATATTTGAAAAGTTGAAGCAAACCAACACCAATTCTTAAAACGAATGAAATAAAAAAAGGATAGTAGAATGTAAACAATTGGCACACAGGCATAGGCAATATCGATAGATTGGCGAATACAAGTCTAGGACAGTCCCTAGTTACGTGACTGTTGCTAACGCGATTTTATAGTGAATTTTAATTTTTCGGTTAGTAAAACATTCAAAGAAATCAAGGGAGATGTCATCATATAATTGAAAGGCTATGTAACGAGATTATTCACACCAAACGAAATAGTATAATAAATGTTTTTTAACGAAACCGTGAAATTATAATTGTGATTTATCTCGAATTGTGTCGTAAAAGTTTTGCAGGATTAGGTATTATTATTATACAGAGTATAAGTCCTCAAAATTTAAGGTAGCGATTTCTTGTTCAAAATAAAGGGTAGTTTGTTACATAAATGTTGGGTCAAAAGTCAAACGTTAGGCAGACATCGCGGTTCAAAGATTCGAAGTAGGGGAAATGAGGGTAATGGCGGTCAGTTAAGTTTTTTTTGGAATAGAACTCAAATTATACATCACAGCTCTATTAGAAACATAATATCACAATTCTACATTAAAGGACTATTAATTGAGGTCATCAGAGTAAAAAATTTAGGAGTTACGATGTATTAGTAGGTAATAATAGTTTGAAAGAATACAGTTTTTGACCACTATTGCACTCACGTGAGGGCAATGGTAGTCATGATGTTGACATAGATGATCAGATAGCAGATAACATGCGGAATCCAAGCCAGTGAGCCCGCACAGGAAGTGCATCGGTACCATACTTATAAGACAATTATTTTCGGAGTTATCTTCATCAAAAGTATGATCATCGACGCAGTGGTCGTCAATTTCTACGTCAGTCAATGAAGAGTAATTTTCTTCCTTTCTTCCGCCTTTTTAAGTCTTTCCTTCAATTATGCATTTGGATTTTTTGTCCTTCCCCTTGCATTTTCCTTTCTGTTCAATTTCTTGACCACAATTACCCGTAATAGAGTTCATAGAGTAAATTGTGAATAGAAAAAAGAATCCCATATTTTGATTCAAATTGAACATTGTTATAAATTTATGATGAACAGTTTCAACCAACTTTCATTGATTCACGTAAAAAAAGAAAAAATTAATAACTTACCTTGTAACCTTGATAACTTAGAACTAAGTTAAATAAGAAAGAGAAAGGTGGTGCACATAAAATATCCTTGACCGCAGTGTTCCATTTTATCAGTTCATCTCATCCTTTGAACAATTCGAAGTATCTGCTCAAATTTTGCATTGAAAATGAATTTCGTGTGCTGAAAATGTTACATAGCGAAAAAATTGACGACGTGAAACGAGAAGGAATTGTATGTTAAATACATATTGTGCTATGCAGACGATGCTGAAAGCGACGACTATTTAGATTCAAACAAGGGTGTTGAACATTGTCCATAGTTCAGAATCCGTCTCTGTATCTTGGGAATTTCTGTTATGCTGGTAGAAAACACCAACGTATAGTACGGACATCCATATCTATAAATGTCTTCATGAAATATACATACCTGAAGCATTTTATTTAAACAATGCCAAAGATTTATGTTTCATTATTTACTGGCCATCAATTTTCTTCGAATGAGCTTTTGTCCAAATTGTACAGACAGAAATGCGAAAATCTGGGGGGGGGGGGCAGGGGGGGCTTAGAATGACCACCATTTCTGTCCTATACCCAGGGTCGGAGTATTCTGATTCTCCACAAAATTCTCATTTTGTAATGCCCCAATTGTTTTTTTTTTTTTCAACAAATTTCATGGTTATGAATTCCCTGAGAGCTTTTGAGTTCCCTGCAGTAGCACAGATGACTCTACAGGTGGTCCTAAATACATCGGCTCTTTCGAAAAAGTTGCTGCAGTCAGCGGCGTAGCTACGTGGGTGCAAGGGTGTGCAGTGCAACAGGGCCCCTGACCTCAGGGGGCCCCCAAGCGCTGAACATCAAATCGCGTTTGAACTTAAAAAAAATTTCAAACTTTGATTTTTCTCTGTGGTCTATTATGTAAATAACATTGTTTTCATTATATTCAGTTGTTGAAAAATGTTTTTTCCGAAATATCATCAAATCTAGGGATGTATTGCCAAAATTCACTCGTGAATCGGACACCTATCTAAAAAAACTAAATCCGACTAGATGGTCCAGTAGGGTTAACATAATTTCGGCAATCAAATTTCATTTTTTTCATATCATTCGTGCATTAGCTGAAATAGAAGAATAAATTCTTGCAAATAAGAGCAAAAACAAGCAGAAATAAAAAAAAATGTTGAATTTTGAATTTATTTTCCTCGGCGATTCAATGCACCGCATTCTCCATGATATCAATTATGCATCTGAAGTATTACAAAAATGCGATGTCAGTTTGAACGACGTATGCAGAGCTTTAGAAGAGACGAATACAAAGAAAAAAATTTATTGGAGTGACTTCGAGTCCTTCAAGTGCAAGGCTATAGAAAATGTCATAGCATATGGTAAAGATCCCCATTTCGAAGAAAAGAGACAAAAAAAAGGTAAAAAATATTTCGATGAATTAGCTTCCGATCACCGATTTCGAAGCAGGGAAGAATTTTCCGAAATAAATATTTTCAATGGAGTGCTCGATACAATAATTTCTCAATTTTAGAAGTTGCCTTCTTATATTTCGGTTGCAGTTTTCAGCAAACTGCCGAATCATTGGAAACTATTAAGTTTCATTAAATTTAAAAGAGAATTGAAGGCGCTCCTTGTATCGAAAGCGTATTATTCGCTCTCAGAGTTTTTCTGCGACACAAACCTATCTGTGATATGAGTATAGTTGGCTCTAGACTGTAAGTTCATTTTATGTCCATATTTACATATTTTAATAATGCTTTATACATGCTGAAAATTGACGAGTACACGCTATTATATTAAGCCTGTAGTACAATAAAGATTCAATTGATTGAATTCAAGTTTCGGGGTATGACTGCAGTCAACAAAATTTTGAATTTTCACCATCATTTCTACTACTACTAGATATAGGTAGACGAAAAAACTGTAATTCAAAGCTTCGACCAATTTCAAAGTAAATATTGCGATATGAAAGGGACCAACTTTTCAATTCAAGTTCTTAATATTTATCACCTATTTCTACCTGAATTGAATAAGGCATGGACAATTCATGAATTGTGTATGAAAATAATAAGGAAATACGGAATGCTGGAATGCGATCTAACAGAAGTATTTACAGCAATATTACTTTTCCATACAATCTTACTGTCACCTCTGTAGAAGCTGAAAGACCTTTCAGCAAATTAAAAATAATATAATATTATTTGCGGAACACTATATGAGCCAAGCTCAACTGCGACATTTATGGCTTATACCTATCAATTGAAAATGAAGCTGCATCAAGTCTAGTGAAGTCATTGAATCTTTCGCAAAGACTAGGTCTAGAAAGAGGTTGTAAACATATTTTTTCCGAAGGAATAAATGACTTCAAATCTAGACTTGACCTCTAGATTCGAATCCCCAATAATCAATTTGAATTCATTCCTCGAATAGTTTATTCTTATTGTGATTTCACCAAATAATCTAACGTATCAATAAAAAAAATAAGGCTAGAAGGTCATAGTGACAATGACAATTTTTTTGTGAATATTTGTACATATAGTAAATATCTATAAAAAATGTTTTCAACGCCCTTTTTTTCATCCACATTAATATAATGAATTTAATATACCTACTCAAATACATAAATAACAACATAATGTATTCAAGTATATTCCTCAAACTGTACCTGGAGTAAGTTACTTTGCTTCTTCGAAGTATTTATATTTTGACTCGAAAACAATTCATTAAGGGGCCCCTCTTCGATTTTTGCACCAGGGCCCCGGACTATCTAGCTACGCCACTGGCTGCAGTTTGTTTTTTCTTCTATAATTTGTATATTTCAATCTTTTTTAAGTTTCATTGATGAACTTTCATTCCGTCAAATTTCTGTAATGAGTGCAAACTAATCCACAGTTTTTGGAGTTTAGATATCGTAAACGTGGTCCTACGACTGGATGATGAATTTCTGATGGAATTCGATAAATCGGAAAATATTTCGAAGCGAATCACGTATACTTCATTCATTTTTATGAATTATATCAGTTGGCCATGACATTCTGACACATTTCACCGTGTATATTTGGAAAATGTTAGGTTATAGTCATTTTCCTGTCAGATAACTGAGGCTCTGAGCAACGATATCGACAAAGAGGTCCTAGTAATTACGTATTTATCAAAATGTTTATTAACTCCGGGAAAATAATGAATCGGAGAAAATATTCTGTGAATTCAATAATTCCAAAGACCTGGCGAATGTTGAAGAAACCTTTTTTCTCTGTTAATACTGGAAATATTTCACTACATATAAACATGGTTGGAAGATTCAGTTATAATATTTTCTTTTACGGAAATCGACAATCGAGTGTCGAAATTTCACTGAAAAACAATGGACAGAATAGTGCGTTACTTTGTGATAGTTAATTTGAAAAAAGAATAAAAGTACTCGAATTATCCAACAGAAAAACTTCTGATAGAACAGA
This sequence comes from Adalia decempunctata, assembly GCA_951802165.1. Classification (NCBI taxonomy): domain Eukaryota; kingdom Metazoa; phylum Arthropoda; class Insecta; order Coleoptera; family Coccinellidae; genus Adalia; species Adalia decempunctata. The sequence goes on along the minus strand of OX637696.1, from coordinate 19,650,209 downwards.
CAGACCTATGGAATTCCCCACTTTTTAAAACTCTCAAGAAATAAGCCTACAGAAAACATTTAAATACCTTTTTGCACAAGTCCAGTATGAAAATGTAGAAGTACTACTAACTACTATTGAGAGTAGAAATAACCATTGGCCACGTCTCTGAGAATTATTTTGATATTGACGATATTGGCAACCTGCGTCAGTAAAAATCTTGATAAACCTAAATCTCGGCTCACAGGTAGGACTTTATAAAAGTGAATGGAGTGTATACAGTATTTTCAAACTGTATAAAGTTTCTTCAGAAAAAATAGCCTATGTTACTACCACTGTTCATAAGAATTTAATGGCACCTCATATCTTAAAATCCATCAAGCCTTTCGGGCTGTACAATGTGCTAAAGAAATAGTCATGCACTCGAAAAACATTATCCTCCTTCTGGCGCAGTCTGGTAAAACAGTGGGATGAAAATTGCTAAAATTGATATTTCTATTTATCGATGATGTGACTGATCTGAGGCAGCAAGCTAATATGCTTGAATGCATAGAATGTTTCATAGCAATCACAAAGTTTTTAGCGTCTTTTTACCAGTCACGAGATTTGTATTTTTCAAATTTATACGTACTGCAAATGGTCTCAATGGACTAGATTCGGCAGACCAGTGACTGCTCGTGCAGAAGGGGAAGGAAAATGTCTGTTTTTGTATTTTTGGACTTATTTCTGTAGAAAAATTTTTCAGAATTTAAAACCCGTCGATGCTTGGATAATATGTACATGTTCAATGTTCAAATTTTGTTTATTATGATGTGAACATGTGTGAAGGATATATCTCTCGAGCCATCTCCATACAGTTACATCCTGTCCATCGTAAAATTATGCGGAATACCCATTGTGGCGTGAAGTACCATTATGAGAAAAATGGTTGATTCTCGTGATGGAAGAGAGGATGTATCATTTGAAGGTTTTGATTGCTTTTCAAGTCATCACAGCACTGATTAATTTCTGTTAATTAGCTGGCATGCTCTACTTAATTAGAATGGGACAATCGGAATAGTACAGAACCGTCATGATAGCCACAGAAAAAAAATTGTTTTTGATCGAACGTTATGGAAACATGTAATTATAGTTAATACCTCTTCTTCAGTTCGAATCAGTTGCGTGTCTTCACGAATTTATCTGAAGGTGGATTAGAATTTAACATGTACTTTCCTCCTAATGGGTGGCGCCTCATTTAGATTTTCGTTTAAAAAAGTCTACATTTAAAAGGAAAAACCAAGAAATATAATTTTAATCATCGAATTTGAAAACGAATATCAATAATACGGAGAAAAACAGAAGAAAAATCTTGAAAAAGTCTTCAAATTTCTACGAGAAATGGAGAACAACTTTGTTATGAAAATGTGCTCATATATAGAACCGAGTATAGAACGGAACCCTTCTCCAAGCGCGATTGATGACTAGTTTTTCCGAAAGTTTATCCCCCATCAACCAAAATTCTGGCTGCGCCACTGGTTAAATCAGTCCATTCAGCATAAGGTAGGCGTTCAAAGTAGTGTGTTTTTATTTTCACTTTGAGAACTTAAATTTTGTGGGTAAACTCAGAAAGGATTGGAGTTCTTAATGAAATAATTGGAATCGATTTCATTACGAAAGTTCTTTTTTTTTCTGTCAAAAAAAAGGAAATAAGCCAACACAAGCTTCTGTTTCATTTCGAACGAAAGACCCGTGAAAATAGTTTAACTTCCGATTGAAAGTGACTCTACATATAATTTCGTTCAGAAAATCAACTTGAAATACGGAATTGGCAGAGAATGGCCGAATTCAAATATATGGCGGGAAATAGTTCCTGCTCTACCTACATATTCACTAATTTCATAGTTCAGCGATTTTCGGATAGAGAGCGCCATTGTACATTTCATTCATGAGGAGAGAGATATTCATAGAAGTTATAGTAACACTATAAGTTATCTGGCGATATTCCATAAAATGCATGGTGGCGCCTCTATCGGATTAGTTTTCCTACTCGTATGATCGGCGAACTTGAGATTATACCTGTATTTCTTCATTCAACAGAAGTGATAAATGAAGAAGCTTTGGTAGAAGCCCTGACCTTGATGAATACTCTGGGAGGATGGCCAGTTTTAGAAGAAGTATGGGACCCAAACACCTTCGATTGGGTAGAAGAACTGAAGCTGTTCAAGGAACAAGGTTTGGACTTCAATTATCTGTTGTCTATCAGAGCCGGAAAGGATATCGGCAACTCCTCTACACGTATCATCACGGTAAGTGGAAAAAGCAAAAATATTAAAACAAATTTATAAAGGGCCGGTATTATGGGCAACCGAGGGTCCAAATTTCTCACTAAAAATACGGAATCTGGTAGTTGGCGCACGGTTCAACCTTTTATAATACCGGCCCTAAGTCCAATAGCCACATTCAAATTCCTGTCATTTTTTAATTTTCAGGTCGATCAGCCGGCTCTGTTCGGATTGAGTACTCATATTTTGAGTAAAGGCATACACGACAGTGCTGTCAGACACTACCTCCAACTTATGGTCGATTTTGCGGTAATGTTTGGCGCTGGTGATTTCGATGCAACAGCAGATATGGAAGAGGCCCTTTTGTTCGAGATCAAACTAGCTAAGGTGAATAGAAAATCGCCAAATGTCCATAATACTTGAACTTGTGACTGTAATAGTGTAAAAAATGTCTTAATTTTTAACTTTTTCTAATATCTCGAAAAGTGCATATTGAAAAAATCTTTCCACAGTCAATAGAACTTGAATTTAAAAATAACAAAATGAAAATGATTTTTTAGAAAACAGTGTCGAAGGTTGAACACCGTAACTCGTCTGAGTTCTACAGCAGAATGACGCTGAAGCAACTAAAACAGCAACACGGAAACATAGACTGGATGAAGCTCTTCCAACACATTTTACCAGAAGATGTGAAGCTTTACGACGACAGAGAAATAATGGTGGAAGTTCCAAGCTACGTAGATGCTCTGGAAAAATTATTGAAAACCACTCCACCCAAGTCAGTATTCAGCCATTGTAGAGTCTATTTATCATAAGTATGCGATGACGTCAAGCTCTATTGGAAATGCACCACCAACTGCAAGATACAAATTCAATAGAAATTATCACAAAATAGGGAATTATCAAACGTATTTTCTTAGCTTTGCCTTGTTTCCTGTGTGCCAATTGTTTGCATTTTGAATTGTTGTTGCTTTGTTAGTATTGTTCTTGTTTTTTAGATGTTTCATTCATACTTTTTCTCAGAACTAGCTAGAGATTTCTTGTTAGGAATTTTCGAATGTAATAAGAATATCCTCGAAAGTTTTGGTGTTACCAATCGGTTCATGACGTCATGGCACCGCTCAAATGAATGGACATAAGGGTCAATTCTATAAGAACTGGTTGAAAATTAAAGGCACGTTAAAAAATTTTAACATATATCGGCTAAAATTAAGCGTCTTCAGTTAATATTTCAAAGCTTATGAAGCATACAGAATAGTGAAATGAAGTTAGCGGATAGTTTAATTTTTAACCATGCTTTAAAATTTAACAGTTGTTTACAGAATTGGCCCTAATGTGAGCTTATCGAAAAGTATCTCTACTAAAGAAAATAAGATATCTTTATTTTAGTCGATGTTTTTAGAACTGTAGCCAACTATTTGTTCTGGAGAGCAGCCCTCGAGATATGGCCGTTTCTGCCCCAGAAATTCGAAGACCGAGTAACAAGTTATAAAAAAGTTACCGGAGGCATCACTCAAAGTTCCCCTAGGTGGAAAAAATGTTTGGATCTCACTCAAGCCCAGTAAGTTGATTTCATTCTTGTTGCTGAATTAGTATAGGTTAGTATTTAAATGACTTTTCGGAATTGTATACACCAAGTGAGCCAAGTATTTCGGCCACTTACATAAAACAGTTTATATAATGGAAAACAGTTTTGTGTAAAGAGAAAGGCCAAATTCAAATACACTGCGCAAAAAAATTAACGCACATTATGGAAATCTCAAATTTATTCTACAACTGAAGGTGTCCTCAATGATAATTATTTTTATCAGAATTATGCATGCATATGTTATCCACTTTCAACGTTTTTCTTCAATACAGATGTTTTCTCCCAGCAGGAATAAAAAAAGATGATATTATCAGATTTTGAATGTATTGGCTCCATTCTAAAATCAGTTGTTCTCGATCATTTCTAGTGATCAATAGTTTTTCTTTTGTTTGATTTTCTACACTCGATCGCTATGCAACGCGAAACACGCAATTTGACCCAAGAGGAATGTGCCCAAGCGGTAGTTTTGCGAGAAGAAGGGTGGACATACACAAGAATTGCAGAAAGGTTTGGAGTTTCCCATACAAGTGTGTCCAGAATGTTGCAGCGATTCAGGGAGACAGGTATGAATGTCCGAAGACCAGGACAGGGTAGACCACGGGTAACAACTGCCATTCAAGAACGTTACTTGAGAGTTTCTTCGTTGGGACAACGGTTTGCAACCGCTCGCCTCCTTCAAAATCAGCTTGAGCAAACTCATGAGGTGCAAATTAGCACTCAGACAATAAGAAATCGCCTCAGAGAATATGATTTAAGGCCTCGTGTCGCGGCAAGAGGCCCAGCTCTGACCCCAGCCCATCGAAGGGCGCGTTTGGATTTTGCGAGAGAGCATATCCATTGGGAAGAGGCCGATTGGGGAAGCGTTCTCTTCACAGATGAGTCTAGATTCTGCCTCTACCATTGTGATCGACGTTCCCTTGTATACAGACGCCCACATGAAAGATATGCTCAGTGCAATTTCCTGAATACTACTGGTTTCGGGGGAAGATCGATTATGGTATGGGGTGGAATATTTTTGACTGCTCGCACAGACCTAGTGGTCGTTGATAATGGAGCTATGAATGCTGATAAGTATATAAGGAACATTCTTGAAGAGTATGTAGTGCCATTTGCCCCATACATTGGTGAAAATTTCATTTTTATGGACGATAATGCCAGACCCCATCGTGCGCGCATCGTTCAAGAGTACCTTGAAGAAGTTGAAGTCTCTCGAATGGAATGGCCAGCAAGAAGTCCAGATCTCAATCCGATTGAGCAGGTTTTGGGACAACCTCAATAGAAGGCTGAGAAGTTCAGAAAATCATCCAGCTACTCTTAATGACTTAGGAATCCAACTCGGAGAAATCTGGGAAGGATTAGATCAGAACATTTTAAGGTCACTCATTTTGAGTATGAACCGTCGTTGCCGAGCTGTAATTAACGCAAGAGGTGGAAATACCAAGTTTTAAATCATTTATCAGCATTTCAGTATTTTGAAAATTGTTCATTTCTCTTCTTTCACATAAGATTCGGTGGAATCCTGATTTTTTCTTCGATTTAATGTGTCTTGTTTCGTTCAAAACCTTCCCGAGAGAACATAAAAAATAAGTTATAAAGTCAATGTAGAGTTAACTTTCATTGAAATTGAGATTTTCAGAATGTGCGTTAATTTTTTTGCGCAGTGTATTTCAAATTCGCAGCAATGATCTAAACTATCTAGAGACTGAATAAGAATTTTTTCGGAATCCTTTTTTTCAACCTCATCTTTTTTCAGTCTTCCTCTTCTGCTGGGTGCCACCTATGTACGTCAATATTCTAATGACGATATCAAAGTGTACGCCGCTGAAATGGTTGATTACATAACAACACAATTCAAGAATACAATACAAGACACTCCGTGGATGGACGAATCCACTAGAAAAGTAGCTCTGCTCAAAGCCGAAAATATCAAAACTCAAATCGCCTATGCGGACGAAATGCTCGACGATAAAGTTCTCAATGAATTATACTCTACCGTAAGTGATGTCCCCAAAAAAAGTATCTACAGATGCAAAATTTTGTGTGTAGCTCTTATACGTCATTTTCCATCTAAATGCCAAAATTCATCTCGATCGCATGCGAAATTTCGAAATAATAAGGAAAACAAAACAAAAACAAAAATTTTTAAGTTTATAACTAGAATAATATCAGTGAATGATTGTTTCGGGCAAATATTCAATACCATAAAAAATCAATATCTATTCAAAATATTATAAGAATATGCATCATTAAAAATTGTCGATACCTGCTAAGCTGATTTTTCTGGCCGTAATAAGTCTCTGGCTGAAATCCTAAACCATCCCTCCCAATATCTCAATTATTTTTCTATAATTCCAGATTTTCGTTAACGAAAGAGCTTTCTTGACTTCATTCCTCAACATCAATAGACACGAATGGAACAGAAAACTCAATAAATTATTGCAACCAGCCACAAGGAACGATTGGACAGAGACGGCAGGTCCTATTGTCGTCAACGCTTATTACCACAGACTCGAAAATACAATCAGTAAGTATCAATTTCCGATCAATCGAATATGCCATCATCTCGAACGAAATATTTTCTGTCTACCCCTATACATATTGCAATCCATAGGCTATGCACATGATGTTGAGATAGAGAGGATTCGGTGCCTTTAGAGCTGCTTAGAGCATAGAAAGATTATTTCTATGGTTTAAGGTATCAATCGGCTGATCCTTGTTTTGATTAATTTTTTGTTCGCGATCAGGAAATTTCGTTGTTGAAAACAACTTGTATATCACATCGGAGTAACAAAAAGATTGATCATTTCTATGAGGAGAAATAACTTTCTCAATTTCATTGGCTGAGTTATGCGTGTTTTTTTCATTGCCCTTTCCAACCCTGATACTGAAAGGCTTAAACTCTTCGTCGGTAACGACAATTGAGTTGGTAGGTAATTATTCATCAAATGATTTATACATCCTTTTAAAAAGCAACCTGTAGAAAGATAATAGGACCTATAAATGAAAATTATGCGCAGCTATTTGTTTCTTTTCATCCATCCATCTTGTCTCTCTGTCCTCAATCGCTTATATTCTGTGATCGACCCCACTGAAACAGCCACAGAACAAAATCATGTCCATAGAAAAGGTCAATGTACGATCCCTGATGTATACAGGGGTGGTCGAAAAATGCCCGACTACCATAAGAGTGAATTCGAATAATTCCTTTCAGTTTTACCGGCAGCGATACTTCAAGGGGTTTTCTTCAATAGAAACAGGCCCGGATACTTGAACTTTGGGGCAATAGGCTCCATAGTTGGGCACGAAATAATTCACGCATTCGACGATCAAGGTAGCCAGTTCGACGAGAATGGCGATTTGAGAAGTTGGTGGGACCAAGACACCCTCAACGCTTTCGTCGAGAAAGCAAAATGTTTCATAGAAACTTTCAGCAGTATTAAGGTGGAAGAAGTGGACGAAAACGTAAGTGGTTTCAGGAAACGCAAAGAAATATACTCCATTCACTTCGATAATGTATCCCGGTTGGCCATGACATTCTAACACATATCAACGTGTATATTTCGATGTTTTAGCACTACAACTTTTAATCCCATAGGAGACAGACAAAATCTGATAACCCATTCTCGATCTCTTTTTCTGAGAAACTAACAAGGGTAGTATTAATTTTTGGCTACCTTCTTTTGTTTTCGAGTTACAAGCGAAAATTGGAAAAATGGCCATATCGAAAAAAAATTATATATCCGCTAAAACTGATGATAGAGCTATGAAATTAAAACACTTTACAGGCACTTTTTCACGTAGAATCCAGTGGCGTGCACGTCTTTTTTGCACCATTTTTAATTACGAAGCTATTACCCAAAGTTATGTTTCTTTAAAGGGGAACACTAGACTTCTGTGCCATTTTCTGAAAGCTGAATTTTTTCTGATTTCAAGAATATATACAACATCGTATGGTTTGTCAATATAAGTATACTTTCATCTGAGTCTCAATATTTTCTATGGTTTCAATTGTCGATAAGCACAGAAAATTTAGCATTGTATAATTACCACAATCTCTTTCTAGTAGTATTTTCATTTCTATGCTCTTTACTCATTATAACGAAGTATATCGATGAGGATCATGTGGATCTTTTTCGTTATTTCGTAATCCATTTTGAGATATAAGAGTTTATGAAATACATATATCCATGTTCGAATTTTGTAGAAATTAGTTGAAAGCATAGAAATAATGAGATTGGCGGAGGGAAACTGCTCTTGTTATAGGAAGCTCCATTTTTCTGTGCTCATCAACAGTTGAAACCATAGAAAATATTGAGACTTAGATGAAAATAGGTTTTTGACCAATATCTATACCTATTACCTACCTACTCATATTGATACAAACCGTACGATGTTATACAGGGTGGGCTTTTCAAAACGAAACAGACGAGATAACGGGCGGAATAAATTTATTTCGAAAAAATGCTCGGACACGTCGACTTTTAAGGTAAAATTCACAACTATATCGCTTCAACCCTTTGTGTTAGAACACCAACCCCCAAATTTTGAATGGGAAAGATAGGGTGAGTGATACCTCATTTGAAAGGCATTTTTATCATGAATTCAGCGTAATAATTTTTTTCTCATTTAACGCATTCGTTTTCGAGATATTCAATTTTGAATTTTCTACAGTACCATTCCTTCCGCTGACCATGCTATGTGAATTCATCAATTATTTGACTAATTATTCATTGTTAAACATTTAACTTTGTATTTTGATGTCTGGTGTATGGCAGTTATGGAGTTTCATAAAATCTACAGAATGAATGAATAATAAATTCGATTGATTCAGACAGCTTGCTTGACGACAATACCATCTTTGTTTCAACTTCAATTGTTAATATCTCAAGAATCAATGAATCAAATGAAGAAAAAATCAATATCCTGAATTCAGGATAAAAGGACCTTTCAAATGAGGTATCACTCACCCTATCTTTCCTATTCAAAATTTAGGGGTTGGTGTTCTAACACCAAGGGTTGAAGCGATATAGTTGTGAATTTGACCTTAAAAGTTGTCCCCTTCGAAACAAAAATCGACGTGACCGAGCATTTTTTCGAAATAAATTTATTCCGCCCGTTATCTCGTCTGTTTCGTTTTAAAAAGCCCACCCTGTATATTCTTTAAATCAGAAAAAAATCAGCTTTCAGAAAATGGCACAGAAGTTGAGTGTTCCCCGTTAAAAAAAGAAAACTTTGGGTCATAGCTTCGCAATTAAAAATAGTGCAAAAAAGAAGAGCACGCCACTGGATTCTACGTAAAAAAGTGTCTGTATAATGTTTTAATTTCAGAGCTCTATCATCAGTTTTAGCGGAGATATAATTTTTTTTCGATATGGCCATTTTTCAAATTTTCGCTTGTAACTCGAAAACAAAAGAAGGTAGCCAAAAATGAATACTACTCTTGTTAGTTTCTAAGAAATAGAGATCGACAATATGGGATATCAGATTTTGTCCATCTCCTCTGGTTTAAAAGTTGTAGTGCTAAAACATCGAAATATGCCCACCCTTTACAAAGAGGTCGTAGTTATTGCGTAATTATTTTCTTGTACCTACCTACGAGTGTTGGGATTTTACTGAAAAATAATGCACAGAATAGTCCGTTAGTTTGCGATAGTTCATTCGAAAAAAGAATAAAAGTACTCAAATAACCAGACAGAAAAACTTGTAAACGAACAGACGGACCTAAGGAATTCCCCACTTTTCAAAATTCTCAAGAAATAAGCCCACAGAAGGCATTTATATACCTCTTCGCACAACTCCAAATACTCCAGTATGAAAATGTAGTAGTACTACGACACCTACGTCACAGTTAAAACAAGGACTAACTCCAATTCCAAAGAAAGAAAGAGTAAATAGAAATTAGCATTGGCAACGTCTCTGAGAATTATTTGACATTTCAGTGAATGGAGTATAATATTATCTCTGATAATAAGTAACAAATATTATTTTCCCCAAACCCATTTCTAATACCGCTGGTGTGGATTGTCCTGGAACAATCGAATAATGAAAGAACGAATCTGTATGCAAATGTTCAAACCGTTTCTTTTCACAGGTAAGCGGAACCCGCACCCTAGGTGAAAATATCGCCGACAATGGGGGTGCCAAACAAGCGTATTTAGCGTACCAATCGTGGACAGACCAGTATGGTAGCGAGAGCAAGCTACCGGGGTTGAAGTACAGCCCCAATCAATTGTTTTGGATTGCTGGGGCCCAGAATTGGTGTAGCAAGGAAAGACTCGAATATTTAAAGCAGAAAGTCGCGGTAGATCCGCACACTCCCGATAAATACAGGGTGAACACGAATTTTCAGAATATAGAATTTTTCGCCAAAGATTTCAAGTGTCCTTTAGGTAGCAAGATGAATCCAAGGAACAAGTGTTCTGTGTGGTGATTTATCTATTTGAGAATGATGAGAAAAGGGACTTAAATTGTATAAATTAGTTTTTTTTAATAAAGTTTTTATTGTATTCTCGATATTTCTTCTTTACCCCAGAAATGAGTAGAATTATTCGAAAAAAATCGAATGAAACAAAAATATTTGGGTATATTCGGAAACTGAATTCAGTTTGAAATCAAGGTTTTTTGATAGTGTAAGTATGTCTATTTCTTTTTCTCGCCCCACAGTCCGAACGGTTTGATGGATTTTATGATTTTAACATATGAATGAGGTGTCATCACTGGTCCTATGAGGCAGGTGAGGCAGTGTCTCACCAATAAACGTCGAAAATTACACGTATAAATATCATATATTTATTAATTATTAATTCAATCAATTAAAATTGTTTTCATTATCTTCTTCCATACGCATTTATATCGAAATTTCTCTTCGTTATATAGCAATAAAATGCGTCTCCGGTTAGGACTAAGTTTCCGTATCTCACGAGTTCTGGGTATCCAACTCCCAGTAAACGGCAGAGGCAGCCCTCACACTGCCTTTTCTTTACGCGACATTTTACATCATAGGAAACGGACGGCAGGCGAGAAAACCGCACCCCTCAACGCCAAATATTACGTTGATTCTGAGGCTAGCCTCTCCTCTAGTCTTGATATTCTCTCGCGAAGGGCAAACTGTAATTATTCTGTACTATTCGGGAACTAGTTCTTTAATCTATGAACTCGGGTCAGTTTTCAAATTGGGTTCGATTTGTAAAAATAGTTTTATCTGTTTTTCGTGTAGATTTAGGTTTGTCTCAGTGTTCATATGATGTCTTTCAATTTTATTACTGAATTCAATTACCATCGGAGACCCGAAGGCGAAATGTATTTAACGGGACCGATGGGACGTCACGAATTCCCCAGTTAGATGTAAACGCTCGAAAGACTTGTGATTTTTTTTTTATTTTTCAGCTAATCAGCAAAGTTTTTGGCGTAATTCTTATGGGGATAAATCATATATAGTTCAAGAAGTAAAGCGATCTATCCCAGATTTGAGTGAATGTCTTGAGAATATTACGCAACTGACGAAGAAGAGAGTTCGCTAGAATTAGTCATTTATAGGTATATGTACATATACAGAGTGTCCCATTAGTGAAATGAAGTAGATAATCTCATTACTTACGTCAGTTACGGAATCATTTTACTGCAAAAATGGTTGCTCTTGCACTGATATATCAGCCTAAAATAATAGTACCGGCCAATGGGTGTTCGTTAGAAGCGGCATTACTTGGTTTGTTCTAATGGTAACAACTTCATATTATTTCACCTCTTAGTGCCAAATTAGTATTCCGATTCATTGGCATCAACATTTTTCTTTATTTATCCGGCGTGGCTGACATAGGTACAACGAAAAAATTATGGGAAAGTGGAAGATTTTACTTGATTATCAGAGTGACATAAACTTCAATATTCTCAATGTTCTGGTTGATGAATGTTTCAAATCTGATGATTTGATGCAACTTGCTTGTAGAGGATGTTCTTAACAAGGTCCAAAATTGAAAATTTTTGCAATAAGGATGCTCATTTTCTTCAACTGGCTTCAAATTACTTTTTATACACACCCTTCAAAATGTTTAGTTTTCGAGTAAGATAATTCTTCATCGCTAGAAGTAAATATTTTACAAAGCAAAATGTTTCTCGAAAAAGATGACCTTGAGTAGGCTAGCGATAAAGAATTATTCTAATCATCAGTTTTGCAACAGCCTTTTTCACGGCAACGCCACGGCAGGGAATCTTTTTTCTCCGATATGCCTCAGCCGCTTAAACTGTCACGAGCCGCCACTGGGTGTCATAAGATTCGACGATTCGTACAAATTATGGTTGTGACAAAGGCTATGTGAAAATTCTGTTCACGTGATTTTAATCGAAGAATTTTCCGCTTTATCGGCGTTGGGTATCAGTGTGGTGCACCCAAAGACCCAAAGATACCAACATTTTCAATTTTTCTCAGTTCATTTTCAAATGTCAAACATCATCCAACAGTCTTCTTTCGGTTGATTTTATACTCTGTCGTTTTTCGAAGTATTCCATATTCACTTCCCCAATATATAATACACAAAAGACAGTTGTCTGAGTCTGGCCATTACACTGAAATGGGGTGGAGCTCCATCTTGTTGAAAATGCATTCTTTCAATGTCCGTACCTTCGAATAATACCTACAGGAGGAAATCTGAGTAAAGATCAGTGATCACCTGTAAGCTGTCTTGGCAGGACGTGTGGTCCGATCAATCGATTTTTATTAACGCCACACCATACGTACGGAAATTGCAGGAATGCATTCTTAGCCCCACCCTATTTCAGAGTAATGATCAGGCAATTTTTAGATCAAAACTTTCGAAGTATATGGATTGGCAGAGGTGGACCGCATGCCTGGCCCGCTGGATCACCAGATTTCAATCCTGTTGATTATTTCATTTGAAGTTATTTGAAATGTTTAGTATATCCATCTGAATTAGAAAGTGAGGAGATCCTCAAGCAACGTATCGAAATCGCTTGCAATGAAATACGTAATAATCCAGACATGATAAAAAAAGTATCAGACATATTTTGAAGAGGGCAAGAATGTGTATTGAGCAAAATGGTGGTACTTTCAAGCACCTTCTATAATTCACGTTAAGTTTTTATGTTTCTTCATTTATTTATTCATCTTTGTTGGCTACAAATAATTTTTTCTCAATCAATAATGGGTTTTCGGAAATAACTTGATTCCTCAGAACATATGAAATTCGAATGTGTGATTAGTGGGACGAAAAAAATTCAATTTTATCACAATGTACGGTTCTTCTGAGAATTTAGTGGAATGCCAATTTTCGATTGGAGCTTTCCCTGAAGCTTTCTTTGAGCAAAATGAAGTGCGGGACAATGAAAATCTACTAAACCTCATTGACAATTTTTTGCTTTCTTCAAATATCTCAATCAAATCCCAAAATTTTAATATACAGAGTGTTGAATCTCAGCTTGGAAGAAGTTCCATATTTTTCAAATATAGATCTGGAATTTATGGGAAATTCAAAAGTAAATCGATCGATATGTGGAAGTGGATCATACGTTCCAATTATCCACCGACTATACTTGTTGGTTCAAAAGTTATGAGAAATTTTAATTTTTGGTGATTACATCAACCATCCTCTATCCCGGTTATGGATTGGATTATACGTATCATATATCGGTTTTTTGGACTCGTCTAGGGTAGCTCTAGCTCAGGTTACCGTATATTCATTCACCAATGCAACTCCCTGTATATAACAAGAACAATTCGTCAATTCAGTTCAGGCCCCCCCCCATAACTAAACCCTGGGTGCGCCACTGTTGGGTATACAGGGTGCTTGGTAATTCGACGTGAACCTTGGAAAGGGATATACTAGACGTCATTTGCAGTGAATTGCGTTGACTAAAGCATGGTCCGAAAATCTATGGTTACGAAGATATCGCGATTTTTCAACTTTTTTGAAATTTTCTGCTTCGTTATCGAAAATAATTAATTTTGTGAAAACTACTCGACTCTAAATATTCAATGAATATTTTTTTCAAAGCTGAGAAGATGGTCCTCCTTTCTTGCGAAAAAGTATTCGCTAAGAATTCAGATAACCCGAGATATACAGGGTCATAAATGGCTGCATCTGTTTTCCTCATAAAATCTTGATAAAACAATTGAGAATTACTTGAAAAAAGTATTATGAACTTGGTGTACAAATGTCAAGAAAAACTTCCCTGTTTCATCAGTTTTCCAAAAAGGTACATATGTCAATAATTCCTCCATGCAATCTAAAAATATGGCCGGAAAACCAAGCAGACAACAGACTTTTTCGAGTCATTCAGATCCTTTATTTCACTCGGCGTGATTCGTAAGCCATAAGCGGGACATCTAAATGACTCGAAAAAGTATGTTGTCTGCTTGGTTTTCCGGTCATATTTTTTGATTTCATGAAGAAATTATTGACATATGTACGTTTTTGGAAAGCTGATGAAACAGGGAAGTTTTTCCTTACATTTGTACACCAAGTTCATATCACTTTTTTCGAGTAATTCTCAGATACAATTCGAACATTTATTGTAGTTTTTTTTTCAGAATTCATTTGTATTAAAGTTTTTATTCGATTAATGTTAGTTTTCCATAGAATCGAAAATAAAATATCTCCAAATAAAAGAAAAATTTTTATATACTGGCTGTCCCAATTCAATTGGAGACGAAAAACTCAGTATCTTTTAAACGGATCAGATTTTCGAGAAACCGGTTACAGGGTGATACTCGGTGAATCTGCGGCTGAGAAGCAATGATGAAAGATAGGGTGTCCCATTTAAAAATTACAAACTTTTCTCTCTAGCACTTGAACGGCGAATAATTTTTCGGATCAGATAGAAGCAGCGTATTAGGCAATGGAAGTTACAGAAGAAAACTTTTTGGAATTTTCGTGATATTTCCAACAGAAAACGAGATATATCGAAATATTTGGAACAGCAATTTTTCAGAAACGCCCTGTAACTCGAGAACCAATTCAGATATCTTGGATCTGTTTGCTGGCAATTGATTATTTTGAAAAATGAGATCGGGAGTCCTCGAACATTTTCTCTCTAACCCTTATGGTTCTCGAGATGCTCTCAGTGATCATCGAATTTGGGACACCCTGTACAGTTGTTTGTCTTGTTGCTGTTGCATCGAGTAGAGTAATTGTTGTCCGAAATCTTTCGATAGTTCGACTAATGAGCGTTTCTGATGGACGAAAATGAAAACCACAAATTTCACGAAGTGCTCTATAAGTTTGGCGAATGGAACACTGATTTTGAGAATGAATTTCAACAATTTGTAAACGTTGTTGCCATGGGCGCCCGCAGGGGGGCTGATATTAATCTGAATTTAAGAGATTGAAGTTAACAAATTATCAAAAAAAAAACGAAATCCGTCTAAGAAAACTGAATAAAAACTGAAAAGAAAAAAACAATTCTATGAATATTCAGGGACTAATATTTTATCCTTCCAAATGCCGGATCTGCTTACAGACACGAAAATTTTGTCAACAACAAACTCAGATTTGGAATGAATCTGCCTGTGTGGTACCTATAGCTTAAATACCCCCTCAACCAGGCAATATTCACTCATCCCCCCCTTGGACCACAAAATTGGCAACAATCCCTTTATATGAGTTCAATCGATCCCTAATATTTTCAATAAAAAAATTTCAATTTAAGTCTTAACTATAATGTCCCTCCCCCCAAGGGCGGTCCTAGGTTGATTTTCTGGGGGGGTATAATAATTGGATCATCCAATTATTATACCCCCCCAGAAAATCAACCTAGGACCGCCCTTGGGGGGAGGGACATTATAGTTAAGACTTAAATTGAAATTGGATGAACAATCGAAATTTTAAACTGAAAATTTGAAGGAACACCCAAATGCTTCGTATTCGAGATTTGCAGTCCCATGTTTGAAGGTCTTACGTGTAGGTATCCGTACTGAGTGATTATACAGGGTGTCCCAAGTTCGAGTGGCGATTAGACTTTTCTGGAGAACTGGACATATTTGAAATCTGAAAATTGGGATTATGATATTGTTCATTGTTTTTCTCCGCAGAATCCAACGCAATCATAAAAAATAGGGTTCTAATTTGAAAAATAGAAGTTATGGCCAATTTTCGATCATAGTTTTCGACACAAAATTTGAAACACCCTGTCATCACAGATCATAGTTTTCGACACAAAATTTGAAACACCCTATCATCATAGGTATTTATGAAATTCAAAATAAGCATGACCTTTCCACATTCCTCTACTTTGACGTTGTGAGAACAGTTTGCACTTGGAATGTTCAGAAGAAGAAAAATAAACATGATACTAGCTATGAAAATTCAACTTTTTCTGAGGTTTTTTTTTCGATATTTTGAAAACTATTTGATTGAATACTGTAACGTTCTCGGGGTTCAAACAAATTGTCTGCTGAATTTAAACGTCTAATTTATTTACAATACCACTAACTGATCACACTTATTTATGTACAATAACTAATACTGATTTATTTACACAGTTACTAATTTATATTCACTACTTCACTACTTGGAATTCGCGATTCACAACTCGATTCGGCTCTATTCAGATAGTAACTGACTGACCCACTCGTGCGCGTCTTTATATACCCAATACGGCTCTGTTTCTAGAACGATCGGATATGTTCTGGAGGCTTCTCGAATAATTCCTGTACGCGGAATCAGAGAGTCCAGAGACGTATTCAGGAGGATTTCGTCCGCTACAATACAATGGTTTTAACAGAAATGTATTAACCATTGAATACTCAATCATATCATTGACGAAAACATATTTATTTTCACTCCCTGTATAACCGGAAGTGCTCAGGCTCCCAAAATATTTTAGGTCTGTAGAGAATTTTGAACAATATCATAATCCCAATTTTCAGATTTCAAATATGTCCAGTTCTTCAGAAACGTCTATAATAGGCACTCGAACTTGGGGCACCCTGTATAAAAACACAAATCCATTATCCATTCCATGATCTGTGACTTGATTCATAATTCATATCACTTAAGGATTTTTCCATTCCGCTGTTCTCTTTATTTATTTTATGTTAATCTTATTTCATATTTCAATGCCTTAGTCATAACTCTGTGATTTTTTTCGAAGTTTAGACCTATAACTCCAGAATGTTTAATTTATTTGTGTTGTTTATTTTTTTCTGTTAATTCCATATCATTATAATATTATTTCAAAGCCGAAGTCATATAGCCCTGCGATTTTTTCTCAAAGATGATATAACTTTTTTTTTACATGAGAATAGTTTTAACGTCTGTAAATATAATTAGGGAGAGAAATAACGGCATGTGTGACTTTTTCCGGAATTTCAAAAATATTCAATTGTCTGCATGCCGTTATTTCTCTCCTTAATAACTTTTTTTTGTTAGTTTTTTCATGAATAAAATGTAAAAAATCGAATTAGTTGTAGTGCTCTGGGGGGGGGGGGGTAATTATCCCCTATACCCCCCCCCCCCCCGTAGGACCGCCCTTGCCCCCCCTGAAAAGCTGTCTGGATCCACCAGTGCAGGGTGTTTCTGAATTCATAAAATAAATGCCAAAAAATTCAGAGGGTGATTGCACTGATTGCTCGTATGAGATGGGTCTTTGTCTTTCCTGTAAAAAAATTTCCTCAGCCCACCCCTTTCCGAGATATCACCATTCACCCTTAAGGGTGGAGACTAAAATTGAGTTTTCAATTTTTTTCTCTTCAGCTATTGGTTTCGGGAAGAAAATTCAAGAATAAAAAATTGTTTTACATAAAGCAAGGATTTTAATTTATAATTGCATTCCATGAAACTTCATTTCGAAGAAAAGGTTTTAATATTATGAAATAAAGAGAGGGTTGCTTATTTCATCCCCGTATAATATAACAGGAACATTGAAAAAATACCCGTGGTTAGTCCTTTGCAAGTGCACGAAAATTTTTTCGCATTAATTTAGAAACGCCCTGTATTATACAAGAGGACTAACACCCCAGTGGTAATCGGCATGAGAGCCTAATTCCGAAATTCCGCCATAAACATTTCGGAGAATTCCGAGACTGATTTAAAATTATTGGTTCCCTTTTAAGAGTGTACTTATCCGACTTATCGCACCCAATCTGACGAAAAGTAATAAATAATTTGTGTTGAGACTGCTGAGAATTTTTCAGTCGTGCCATGCACACATGTAAAATGGTAGCTGTTTTTTCAAAAACGCCTCATAAAACATTTTTCTTCTCAAATTTCCATAATATGATAATAAGAAGGCAGGTTGCTTCACCATACAAATAAATTAACCAGAAATATTTAAAACATCAAACATGCCTTGAAGAACCGTAGCGACCCAAAACTGATGCCCATTAGCCAATAGAATAAACCCATGTATGAAAGGGGACCGTTCCCGCCGATTCTTGAATTCGAATATGCCGCGTCGATTTGAACCACAAGTTATTCACGTGACCCACGCTGGCCGCCATTGTACTGTATAAACAACGACCGGGACGGTGTTGAACGGCGATCGTGTGCGTGTTTTATAAATTCTAATAGATACTTATAAAATAATATATTTAAAATGTCCGATGTGGAATCAGCGAATACCAACAACTCTGTAAATGAGGAAAATAACCAGGTGAGTCGAGTAAATATTAAGATATTTAATATTTTCCACAAAACAGCTTAAGCAATGTGCACGTAATAAATGGTAGCTTAGACTGTGACGATTTCTGCGTATCCGCGGCTTCGCTTCGAATGCAATTGTATTTTGAATTCACATTCTAAACGACACATTCTAGAGTCGAGAATAATTCAAATTTTCACAATATTGAGCATTATTTCCTTCTTTGAATTTATTTTTAAGTTATTTCACACTGAGTACCTTCTATTCTGATGTCATTTATTTTGGGATTAGTCTTAAAATTAAGAAAATGAACGATTTTCCAGAAGTACGCCGTCTTATACGAAACAATCAAAGAAATACGTTAAACGCGGCGTCTCATAAAGCCGGCTTGTTCTGTAACGCAAGTCATGTCTTTGAACAGTTCGTCGCTTGTTTATGTTTTGGAGGGAAAATGATCAAGTTCAAAATGTTTGTGTATTTTCACATGAATATATCTTTGTTTGCAGACTACCAAATCCAAAAGGTCGAGGAAGGCTAATTCACCTAGAAATGAGGCAGTGACTAAAGTAAGAATTTTCATTTTCAAATGATCCTTTGAATCATTTTAAGACAAAAATCATAATTTTAGGGATTAGGGCCTGAAGTAGAAGGTAGAAGGCGAACAAGATCAGCAGCTAAAGGTGTACCAGCTACTCCTCCGCCACCAGCAAAGAAAGAACGTGAGTAAAATTCATTTTTATCCACCATAAGTTGACTTAACGCTGCCAACGCTTAATGGAACGGTAGTTATTGTAATAATAAATCGAGAAAATTATTGTATTGATCAATATCTCATTTGTTCAGGTCGTAGCCGTGGAAAGAAAAGCACAAGTGTTGATGAAAGTGAGGCAACAATCAATAATGAAAGCAGTGAAGAAGTAAAAACAAACGAGGAAGAAAAAAATGAATCAGAAACCACAGAAAACAACTCTCATGAAGAGAAGGAAGAAACTGCAAATAACAATGCTGAAACTACAAAAGTGAGTATTATGGAAGTAGCAGTTATCTTATCTATTATTTCTAGTAACAGAATATTTAGACATTGAGAGAATTTCCCTTCACTTGAAATGTAGGTTGAAAGAGATAAGTGATATATCTTGGGCTTGGTATGATAAGCTTCCAAAGAAGTTATATCAAGGTAAAAATGGCGCCAATTTAAGTGACAAGGATTTATAGGTTATCTTCTAATCTTAACAATTTCTTCTTCAATAAAGTTGTTGACAATGGGAATAATGGCTTTTAAATAATAATTTCAATGAAAAATTATCATTTCCATCCGTATTTTTGGAAATTTTAGGATATTCGCCACTATGCTTGTTTGATTACTTAATTTTATCACAGAATACTTAACTACAGGTAGTTAGGTATTCTGTGATTTTATCTTGTTGTCTTTTTTTTTCAGAGTAAATTTTCATTGTTGTGACTTACAATGTCAAATCATAGATTCTATAATAGATGCATAGAACACCTGGTGTAACGACTCCCTACTAAAAATCGTGACCAAAATTTGTAGATCAAAACGGCATCCTAGATTTCAGATTTTGGACTAGTTCCGGAATAAATCCGCAATATTTATCGGTCGTGGCGCTACTGCGGCAACGACAAATAGCGCGACCCCTTTCGGGAGAAATGAAAAGCTGTACAAAATATCACGTTTTCGATCGACAAGAAAGTTTCAAACAAAATCTAATCACTGCCAACACCAGGTATTTCTATGCATCTATATTCTATATTTATATAATAGATGCATCTATTTTATATAGAATAGACCGACATTTACAATGTTGGATTATGAAATATATCTGTTTAAACTTTGAGTGGTTGCCTCATTAGTTGTAAACGTGATTACAATTTTTTACTCCTAAATTGACACAATCATCTACTCTTCTCAGTACTCAAAGTAGCATAGTGGCAAACACTTCTGAGCAAAATATTAGGCATTTTTTCACCAGTAAATTAAGTTGATATTGGTTTTGATAGGAAACAGAAACAACTGAAAATGGAGCAAAAGAGGATAGTGTTGACGCCCCTGAAGAAGAGAAGAAACAGGAGGAAGTGAAAGAAAGCACCGAAGAAAACAACAGTGCTGCTAGTTCAGCAGAAACAGAAGCTGAAAAGAATTCTGAATAAACATATTTAATGTATGACTTTTAATACTGTAGGATATAAAGTGACATGTAATTAACAGTTTTAGGCATTGTGATCGCAAATGAAAAAGGTTCGTTTATTTCTAAGGATTAAGTCGTATGAGGTTACAAATTTGTCATTTCAAGTCATGTCGAACAATTACTTTTAAATATATGATTATAGTAGATTATCACTTTATTTACTTTGTACATTTTGATTCTTTAATAGTAATTGTTGGACGAAATTTAGAAACCTACAGTTTTCTTGATAAATATAAGTACATATTTCCATATGTACCTGAATCTCTATTCATAGCAAAGTTTAAATATGAGGTACATGTTATATTCAGTTATTTCATATCTATCATCACCTCCGTTTTTGTTTAGTTAATGTTACTGAAACTATTAAATTTGTTGGTAGCCATCATGCCATAAGATGATTCTGTGTAATCAAATTGTTGATTGATTAATATAGAATTTCACACCCATTTTTTTTATTCAAAGGCACAAAACCTCAAAAATATTTACAATGGTTGTTGAAGAGACAGAAGTATATATAGTCAGTGATCATAGGAAATATTTTCAGAGGTGAGATATTTTATTGACGATAATTTGAAAAACTTTGCTACTTTGATATTCAACTGATTCTAAAGAACTTTCTTCAAACCCCAGTGTGAAAAATAAGGAAATAGTGAAGTTGAATACATTGATGATATAATCAATGATATTTAAACAAAATTAACCATTTGGACAGATGTAAATTTTCAAAAGTGCTGCAATAAGAATGGTCCACTACGGAGTACAGTTAGCAAAAATCTGAAATCTCCAAATTTCATATATTCAAAGGATAAACTTTTTCTTCATTTCAATCAGTTGAACTTGATGATCAAGAAGGTCCATTGATAGCTGTATGTACTTAGTACACAAAGTTTAAGAATTGTACATACAGCAATTTCTGTTGAATAGCAAGAGATTCATTTAAAATATGATGGCTTTTTCATTTAGATTATATTTATTTGATTTCAATATAGACTTGATTTTTTGTGTGCAGTTTTCATTTCACTTATTAGCAAATAATATTTGTTCTTATCAAAAAATTCAGTCACTTAGATTTTATAGTGTCCTCAAAGTGAACACTTCATCTAAAGAGCTAATACTTTTTCTGATTTTATATTTATGTAATCAGCCTGTATGTTTCCTTAAATGTGAAATAAATTTCCATTAGCCAATTCTTGTTATTTCTTTCGAAACTAGATTACCCAAATCTGTTCTGATTGTGTTAATTAGTGGTGAAATAACATCAAAGACCAAAGTACCTCTTTGGTACTTGTAAAAAATGTGACGAATAATATATCCACAATTCTTTAATTTCATTGGGGATACAAAGTATTTACCTCTACGTAATATTCCGAAAAAATATGTGCTGGATAAGACAATAAATGAATAGAGAACATCAATCTGCACAATATCTTGTAAAAATTGCCGGATGAGAAAAATTTTCAAAATCGAATCACTAATTGTAGTTCATACGTTGTGTAATTCAAATGGACCATTCGACCATTGTTAAATGTGAGGTTAGATCAGTAAATCATCACAAATATTTTCATTATTCAATATTATTGGGAATTAATTATGGCTCCTATGGTAGGATGGAGGTACGCCCTTTTCATTGGCGGGCTCGTGACAACTATTACAGCAACTCTTTATCCAATTGTAATTGAACCAATGATGGATCCAGAAAAATATAAAAGGATTCAAAAAATTACCAGAGAAGGAATTAATCAAGAACAAATACAACCAGGAAATATGAAAGTGTGGACTGATCCATTCGATCGTAAAAAGGAGTAGGAATTAGAATGTTAAAGGCTGTGAATAATTTCATTAGTTGGATAGGATATTTTATTATTTTGGATTGTAGCGAACGTTGTTCTGTTTTAGATATCATTGAATGATTATATTTCTCAAAATGTTGTCTCATATTTCGACTTATTATTCAAAATGCCCAAATCCAATGGCAGATAATTAATTTCCCTGAAAATCAGAAGGAGCACATACTAAAAAGATTTGAATCTCAGTTAAGATAGCTGATGGATTTGACGATCACAGGAAACTATTAGTTCCTCCTTGAACCTTCAGATTATCTGTGTTTAATCACATCTATAATTCCAAAATTTTTGATAACAATGAAATTTTAATCTCTAGCAACCTTCGTTTGAATAAAGAAATATGATTTTCTTGATATGCCTACACGACCTACACCCTGCTCATTTTGAAAGTATGGAAGTAATTGTATTTTCCGAAACATCTGACATGCTTTTTCAACTGTAGTGCCTATATTGACTGATCTAAGCATACTTATGAATAAGAAATGAAGCATTTTGGTGAAAATATTTTCTTATATACTAAGCAAATTAGACGAATAGCTTCATTGTTATATTCAAAACATAATTACAAATATATTATACCATTTTTCAGTGAAAATTTTATATCAGACATAACAATAACTTAATTTTACAGTTCCATTTCATATAAATTAGAAATTGAATAAATGCTCCCAAACTATTATAAATAATATAAATTTATTTGATAAAATTGAAAGATCCCAGGAATCACAGTAAAATAACATTGATGATGACTAAACACACCCTTATTACCATAATAAAAGCATCATATTCCATTTACATATAAGTCACAGTCAATTTATTTTCTGGTTTAGAATATATTTTTGGGAATAACATATAATGTGCAATTACAAAATATCACAACAATAAAAATTACACTAAACTGCAATAAGAACAGTTACTAGAATTGGTAGGATGATCTTTATCATCCAATTGTAATTTGGAACCATTAGATTCCCACAGACCTGGTGTTTGTATTATCTATCAAAAGAGAAGAGGATAGGAAATGTTATAAATAATTATTTCAATACTTACCTTATACACTAATTCCTCAAAAGCAGCTTGGACCCCATCTCTGGTTTTAGCACTTGCTTCAATATACAATGTTTGATGTCGCCTAGCAAAATTCATTGCTTCTTCTCTTGAAACTTTCCGTTTTTCCTACAAAATATTCTCACGTAGGTTTGCTTATTCTTATTAAGATGTATCAATATACCTTATCAATCTTGTTTCCTACAATCATTTTAACAATATTACTTTTAGTTGAATAGGTATCCAATTCATTCAACCATGTTTCAAGTCTAGAGAATGTGGAATAATTAGAAACATCAAAAACCAAAATTGCACCTTGAGCATCTCTATAATAGGATGGTGTCAGAGTCCTGAAACGTTCCTGACCAGCAGTATCCCAAATTGCCAGTTTAACTGTATTACCTTCAACATCTAGCTTTTTGGTTTTGAAATCAACACCAATAGTCAATGTTTGATCAGGATCAAAATTATCATCAATGAATCTCAGCAATATACTAAAAAGCAATTTTTAAATCAACACTCAAGTATTATCAAAAACTGATTGTACCTCGATTTACCCACACCACTTTCTCCTATTATCAGAATTTTCAATGTGGTCATAATATCTTCATCCATTTTTAAATATAAGTTTCATCAAATTTGTAAAATGAAAAGTTTCACCAGAAAATAATATATAAATATTCGATGACTAATCCAATGTTTTTATCACAGAACAAAGAGTTTTTTGTTCCACCCGAAGTGGAACATTGGATCCACTTCTGTGCCAGTTCATATGAACTATGGGAAGATGAATTATTTATTGCTCTGTGATTTGATAACTCTTTGGTTCTATTTATTGTTATTTCATAAAAATTAGCATCGAAGTGGTGACTAATTTCTTTTTTAACCAATTGTTGATTCATTGCATTAATGTTATTCCAGAAAACTGGCTACAATTAATAGTAGAAATATCAAGCATTTTGTTAGCAAATAGTCTTTATTAGCTTCTGAATTTTGCGGTTATGTAGAACTGGAGGAAGAGTGTATTTTTATTCCAGCTATTATGAAAAAAGAAGGATACTTATTCAAGGAATATGGTGCTTTCCTAAGTGATATCGCTACCCTATTTGATTATGAGGACAATATATGAAATAATCAAATACAAACATATAATAGACATAACATGAGCTTTTTTCTGTGTGGAAAATGTAGATCTACAGAGGAAAAGATTGTTGAACTAGACTACTCAAGATGTGGTCTGTCAGATGTGCCATTTGATGTATATTCAAGTTCTCGCACTCTAGAAGTTCTACACCTAGAAGGCAATAAACTCAGGGACCTGTCACCCCAGCTATTCCAATGTATAGATCTTAAATATCTGAATGTTAGTGACAATGAAATTAATTCTTTACCACCATTGATATCAAAACTGACCAGTTTACAAGTGTTAGTTTTAAGCAAAAATGCTTTGGCGCTAGATAGTTTATCACCAAATTTAGACAAACTCAACAGGTTAACTACACTAGACCTTAGCATGAATGATTTAGGCAAAGTGCCTGAAACTGTGATGAACCTTATTAATTTACAACAGTTATGTTTGAATGATACTGGAATAGATTATATACCAGCTAATATAGGACGATTGTCCAATTTACGAATATTAGAGTTACGAGATAATTATGTTGAAGAGTTGCCAAAATCTATAAGAAGACTGACTAATTTGCAAAGACTGGATATCAGCGATAATAATCTGAATGCTTTAGAAGAAATAGGAGAATCACATGGTAATATCACAGAATTATGGTTGAATGGGAACAATTTAGAGAAATTGCCAGTTACACTTAATCATTTGAAGAAACTGAATGATTTTGATGCTTCCTATAATTGCTTGAAAGATGTTCCTAGGGAGCTAGGCCAATGCTTGAAACTAACCAATTTAATATTGAGTTTTAACAGCATCGAATCTTTACCAAAGTCTATTGGTAACCTGAGAAGTCTTCAAGTATTAAAACTGGAAGCAAATAATTTGGAAGAATTACCGGATACTTTAAGTAAACTTCTAAATTTAGAAGAGCTCAATGTTCAAAATAATGCATTGATAAGCATACCATCTGGTATTGGGCATCTACGTAAATTGGGTACTCTCATATTATCCAACAATAGACTCAGCTACTTACCAATTGAAATTGGAAGTTGTGTGAATTTAACCATTTTGAATGTTCACCACAACTTTCTTTCAAGACTGCCTGATGAAATTGGACATTTGCACAAATTGACAACTTTAGGACTTATAGGAAACAGACTTAGTTATTTGCCCATTACAATTTCAAAACTTTCAAACTTGAGGGCACTGTGGTTAACACCAAATCAAACTCAGCCCCTTATCCACTTACAAAATGATCACTTGGAGACAGGTCAGGTTGTTTTAACATCCATATTATTTCCGCAAGTTCCCATTTCATCAGATGAAGAAGAATTGTCGGTTGTACAAGTGCCAGTTGTTATTAATCCACAGCCAGGAAAAATAAGTTTCAGCGCAGATATAGGTAATTGGAATAATATATTAAATTTATCATTATTCAACATGAAATTGAAATTATTTCACAGGTCCTACAGAAGCCAGATTGAGTAGAACCCCAACACCTTATAGGAAGGAATTGAGGAGATTAAGGCACAATTTGAATGGTCCAGGCGTGACTCAGATCCGAGAGGCTAAAGTTACAAATATTGCTTCTGATTTTGTGCCTCAAGATCAGTGCATCAATACTCATAATAATATTAGTGAAAGTACTGCATTTATCACTCCGAAACAACCTCCGCCCTATTATGTAGCAGCTGCTTACTCCAAAAATGCTCATTTGTTCAATGATGGTAAGCATATTCATTTATTAGGAATTCCTTGAAAATCAAGATAAATTTTGTTTCCCGGTCACGAATTAATCTTCTATTACAGTTATTCCAATTCCTAAAGATGGGAAACCTCCCCCAAGTCCCCTTGAGAAGCCGAAAAAATTTAGTCAACATCCCAATAATGTCAATTTATTGAAACCAGAACCTAGAACTGGTCCTACTTGGCCTTTTGGAACGCACAAAATTCGTTATGTTACTGAAGTGGAACTTGATGGTAATTCCTGGGAAAACAATTTTCGTATTGTTTCAAAAGAAGATGGACTCTATATAGATTATGTGAAAACAACTGGAAGTGCCTTTAAAAAACTACAAGTTGGGGACAAAATTTTGGGTTATGATGACATTGATATTTCAGTATTAGATCCTGAATCTGCATATCAGCAAGCTTTAAATGTTATTAATAATGCTAGAATAGTGACAGTGTCTAGGCAGCTGCCAACTAACGACAATTAGTATTCATATACGCCTTTTTATACATATTTATATTTGAGATTTGTATCATTGTTTAATAAAGGATTTATTATTATTTAATACATATTGCATTTTATTGTTTCTATTTTAATCTGCGAAGTGAACATTTATGCTGTCCAAAATAAAAAATAGGCAATTACTACAACCCTCTATGTAGAAAGGGCAACGTTGCGTAGATATCTGACAGGAAAATGACTATAACCTAACATTTTCAAAGTATACACATAAAACCTGACAAAATCGCTATGTGGAATTTTTTCAAACTGGAAAAAAATGAATAATTACTTCAAATATCTCAAAAAGTATTTCAGGAATAGTCACGTCAATAGAACTTCTGTAGCAAATTGAAAACCCTTGCTGAACTATGAAATTAGTGAATATGTAGGTAAAGCATGAATTATTTCTCCCTATACAGGGTCTTTCACGAGGAACCTCACCCATATTCATACGGGAAACTACTGAACGTATTTTCATGAAATTCAGCACTTATAAGTATTTCACGATGCTGATGAAATCTAAAATATTTTCAAGGCATGAGCACCTCCGGTTTTTCCGGAAATGACGTCAACTTCGTTTTTCAAATTAGAACACCATTTTTTTATTGCAGAAATAGATTCCTTAGAAAATTTCAAGTTATTTTGATGTAACATTTTTCAGTTTTGGTGGTAAAATTCTCTCTGAGCGGGAAAATTCGAAAAAAAAATCGAAAATAGAGCTCCGCTGAAACAAGAATAACTTCGAGGTTTTTTTTATGGAAAATTTTCATTTTTGGGATTTTTCAAGATGTAAGATTGATGTATTCACTTTAAAAATCGAAATCGCGATTCATGATACAGGGGGTGAAAAAATCGCTTTCAAAGTTAGGGATGACAAAATCGTGAAAAATCTATTTTTTCAAATTAGAACCCCATTTTTTTATGGCAGATATTGAATCTACGTTAAAAAATAATGTGAGTGTATGCATCACACCCTTGCCCTAAAATGGATATTTTCTGAGTTATTCACAAAAAACTGTTTTTCGTCTTGAATTTTCAGCTATTTCTTTTCCCTTCACGCCAAAAAGATGAAATTTTCAGGAACTGTTACTTAAACCATGTTTTAGATTTTACTACCCTAATATGCAGGAGAAAAAAGTTACAGGTTGTTCCTAAATAGATGGCGAATTTGGATTCGAATTTGTATCGGAAACCTCTTTATTTCAACTAATCGGCCATCGGTTTTCTCTCCAGTGATAAATAAATAATTCCTTATGAACCATATGCAAAAACTTACCATGTTTTACATTCTTTTTTTTTAATGATAGATATCATTAATTACATCTGCCAAATTCCTCTTTATTCAGTAGCATTTTGTGTTTACGATTAATTTGGTGATAATTCGTATTAAGTTATAAAATCGATCACTATGCCTAATTTTACCAATGAAGATTATTTAAATCTCATTCTACTTCATGGAGAATGTAATAAAGTTGTAGTGATAGAACGATTCGACTGTTCATTGAGAGGTTTCCTGACCGACCCAGACCAACGAGAGATACCATTAACAGAACCATGACAAACTTGAGAAATGTCGGATCTTTCGTTAAGAAAACCATACACAGAGAAAAAAGTGTAGTAGAAGATGAAAATTTCATCTTTTTGGCGTGAAGGGAAAAGAAATAGCTGAAAATTCTAGACGAAAAACAGTTTTTTGTGAATAACTCAGAAAATATCCACTTTAGGGCAAGGGTGTGATGCATACACTCACATTATTTTTTAACGTAGATTCAATATCTGCCATAAAAAAATGGGGTTCTAATTTGAAAAAATTGATTTTTCACGATTTTGTCATCCCTAACTTTGAATGCGATTTTTTCACCCCCTGTATCATGAATCGCGATTTCGATTTCTAAAGTGGATACATCAATCTTACATCTTGAAAAATCCCAAAAATGAAAATTTTCCATCCAAAAACCTCGAAGTTATTCTTGTTTCAGCGGAGCTCTATTTTCGATTTTTTTTTTCGAATTTTCCCGCTCAGAGAGAATTTTACAACCAAAACTGAAAAATGTTACATCAAAATAACTTGAAATTTTCTAAGGAATCTATTTCTGCAATAAAAAAATGGTGTTCTAATTTGAAAAACGGAAGTTGACGTCATTTCCGGAAAAACCGGAGGTGCTCATGCCTTGAAAATATTTTAGATTTCATCAGCATCGTGAAATACTTATAAGTGCTGAATTTCATGAAAATACGTTCAGTAGTTTCCCGTATAAATATGGGTGAGGTTCCTCGTGAAAGACCCTGTATACACTGCGCAAAAAAATTAACGCACATTCTGAAAATCCCAATTTTAATGAAAGTTAACTCTACATTGACTTTATAACTTATTTTTTATGTTCTCTCGGGAAGGTTTTGAAAGAAACAAGACACATTAAATGGAAGTAAAATTCAGGATTTTACCGAATCTTATGTGAAAGAAGAGAAATGAACAATTTTCAAAATACTGAAATGATGATAAGTGATTTAATACTTGGTATTTCCCCCCCTTGCGTTAATTACAGCTCGGCAAAGACGGTTCATACTCAAAATGAGTGATCTTAAAATTAAAATGTTCTGATTTAATCCTTCCCAGATTTCTCCGAGTTGGATTCCTAAGTCATTAAGAGTAGCTGGATGATTTTCTGAACTTCTCAGCCTTCTATTGAGGTTGTCCCAAACTTGCTCAATCGGATTGAGATCTGGACTTCTTGCTGGCCATTCCATTCGAGAGACTTCAACCTCTTCAAGGTACTCCTGAACGATGCAAGCACGATGGGGTCTGGCATTATCGTCCATAAAAATGAAATTTTTACCAATGTATGGGGCAAATGGCACTACATGCTCTTCAAGAATGTTCCTTATATACTTATCAGCATTCATAGCTCCATTATCAACGACCACTAGGTCTGTGCGAGCAGTCAAAGAAATTCCACCCCATACCATAATCGATTCTCCCCCGAAACCAGTAGTATTCAGGAAATTGCACTGAGCATATCTTTCATGTGGACGTCTGTATACAAGGGAATGTCGATCACAATGGTAGAGGCAGAATCTAGACTCATCTGTGAAGAGAACTCTTTCCCAATCGGCCTCTTCCCAATGGATATGCTCTCTCGCAAAATCCAAACGCGCCCTTCGATGGGCTGGGGTAAGAGCTGGGCCTCTTGCCGCGACACGAGGCCTTAAATCATATTCTCTGAGGCGATTTCTTATTGTCTGAGTGCTAATTTGCACCTCATGAGTTTGCTCAAGCTGATTTTGAAGGAGGCGAGCGGTTGCAAACCGTTGTCTCAACGAAGAAACTCTCAAGTAACGTTCTTGAATGGCAGTTGTTACCCGTGGTCTACCCTGTCCTGGTCTTCGGACATTCATACCTGTCTCCCTGAATCGGTGCAACATTCTGGACACACTTGTATGGGAAACTCCAAACCTTTCTGCAATTCTTGGGTATGTCCACCCTTCTTCTCGCAAAACTACCTCTTGGGCACATTGCTCTTCGGTCAAATTGCGTGTTTCGCGTTGCATAGCGATCGAGTGTAGAAAATCAAACGAAAGAAAAACTATTGATCACTAGAATTGATCGAGAAACGAGAACAACTGATTTTAGAATGGAGCCAATACATTCAAAATCTGATAATATCATCTTTTTTTATTCCTGCTGGGAGAAAACATCTGTATTGAAGAAAAACGTTGAAAGTGGATAACATATGCATGCATAATTCGCGTTGTAGAATAAATTTGAGATTTCCATAATGTGCGTTAATTTTTTCGCGCAGTGTATTCGAATTTGGCCTTTCTCTGCCAATTCCGTATTTCAAGTTGATTTTCTGAACGAAATTATCTGAAGATTCACTTTCAATCGAAATTTTCATGGGTCTTTCGTTTGAAATAAAACAGAAGCATGAGTTATTTTCTTGTATTTCTGAATAAAAAAAATGAACTTTCGAAATGAAATCGATTTCAATTATTTCATTAAGAACTCCAATTCTTTCTGAGTTCACGCACAAAATTTTATTCTCAAAGTGAAACCATTTGCAAATGCAACTTGAGATAAAAACACACTACATTGAACTCTCACCTCAAACAGCATGGAAAAAAATCAAAATAGAAAATAGATGTTATATTGGCTTTTTTTTATTTTGAGCATCAAAGTTGAATTCTTTCTATCAATATTTATAAAAATAAATATCTGCAATATCTTACATGTTTAGTCCTATCAATTCGAAAATTCTATCTTAAAACACCGTCTTTTAAAATACAGTACATTAAATATCAAATCAAATATCATAAAATCACTCACTGAACTTTCAATTGCCTAAATTCTTTACCGAGCAATTTCATCACTTCTGACGAATTGGTATTTTTATATTTCGAGTAATTTTCTTTCACGAACAATGCAAAGCCCTTAGGCTGTTTTTTGGGAGTGTCAGCTGGTATCAAGTTCTGTTCCCCCTTTTTATTAACTTTGTTGATGAATATCTCGAATTTACCAAGGCAGTGTCCACATCTTTTCCTTTCTATATCTAGTGATTTTCTATGCCGATTCACACTGAAAAATTTAAATATTTTTTTCATCACTTGAAATTTCTCAACTAAATAGTACATACCTGTATCCACAACCAGTACATTTGTAAACATATTTGAAATTAATTTCATAATTATGGCATGTTTTGATTGAGGGTAGTTCAGGAAAAACTTTTATCGATTTGGTAGCCCTAAAAAAAATGAATTAAGTATAAGCTAAAAAGTTCTAATTTTCGAAGAATGAAAGAACAAGCATAATCTTATCGAAGCACTTGCAACGTGTACATGAATTGGATAAGAAGATAAAATGTTATAATGACCAGAAAACCTATATGCAAAATACAAAGTAGCAGCATGACATTTTACCGATTTTTAAAATCTTATATAGCAAGCCTCAGATATGATTTAGCTAAACTTACCAAGCTTTAAAATAGTTCCCATGCCCATCTCTCACTTCATTTATCAGCCATGCGGCAGCGTGGCACATTTCATGAGCTAGAGTATCCCTCAAACGGTCAGGTGTTGTCAGTACTTTGGACGAAAGCACTATGCGAGCTTCCCGGTCAATTTTTCCGTCCCGATGAACGGTTCTTTTCGAGTAGCAAAACCCTGCAGTGCTCAACATCCTAGCATTCCATTCCAGTGGAGTATCTGCTGGGATACGGTTGTCAAAAATATTTTCGTTGTAAAGTGAGAAAAGTTTTTTTGCCAATTCTTCCTTTGTATTCTTGTATGTGGCTTTGAATACTTTTGCTCCTGGATCACACCGATTATCCGGGACGTTACCTGTTCAGGAAGTGGGATATACACTATGAAATCAACAGAAGAGTTTCAACAATAAAACCAATAACACAAAAGTCAATTTTTTTGAACATTTGGATGTAAAGTTCACTTACTTGACAAAGATGCCAAAAATGAATGAATTTTCGATTCATTATTTTTCTTCTTCAAATTAATATTATTGTCAGAATATGTCGAATCATTATCATCAGAGTTTGATGAACTATCTAGAGAGAGCTTTTTTTCCTGGATTTTTGTTTTCAAAACCCTCTTCTTGACATTTTTACCAACGTCTTTTTCTAAATTCTTCACTTCACCAGAGTTGTCAGATGAATTAGAAGAGAGTTTATTTGTTTTCTGTCCCTTAGATACCTGATTATCCACATTGTTTTCAGAACTAGCTGTATGTTTTGTCTTAGTATTCCTAGTTTTTTTTAATCTCCCAAGTCCTTTTTGTTTGGGTTTGATTTCTTCTGTGCTATTCACTTCGTCAGATTCACTGTTTGAACTTGGAGAGTCGAAATATTTTTTTAAGAATGTTTTCCTGATTGTTTTTTTCACATTACTACCCACAATAATGGGAGAACATTCATTACAACTAGAATTATCTTCATTTGTATTATTCTCTGCATTAATTTGACTAGAATGAACTTTTCCTTGACTAATATTCGTTCTTGTTTTCGAATCAGAACCATTTTCATTCGAAATTACTTCAGTGGCTAAGTCATTTGTACTACGATTATTATTCGTATTTTTATTAGGATTTTCCTTTAACACCTGTTCACTGATATATTTCTGTTTAGATTTTTTTTTTCTTATACGTTCTTCTAAAGAAAGTTCCTCAAAGGAATTCTCCTTATCTGACCAGCAGATATCTTTTTTATTCTCTGCCTGAAGGTTAGGTTGTGTTTTCCCATTCTCATTGTCAACTCCTTGAGATCCCTCATCTTCATTGAAAGTTAGTTTAATCCTATTCAATTTAGGGGTATGAAATACATCTGATTCTTCGCTGCCTTCTTCATCACATAAGGCTCTAACATTCTGTATTAATGGTGATTCTATTAATTCTCTTATTTTTTTCGTTTGGAGAGCTTTCAATAAGTTATTAGATTTTTTCTTTTCATTTTCTAAATATGGATTTTTATATGTTTCAGACTTTTTTACTTTGCTGAAAACAAATATCGAAAATAGTAAGATTAAGAAACAGGACAGGATGATATATGAATATTGAGCATCAGTGAATATTTACCTTTCAGTAACTGGTGCTTGTTTCAAAAATATTGCTTTTTTATTTGTTGGCTTTCTTTCAGATTTAGGTAATACTTTCTCCTTAAAAGGTCTCCAACTTTTTCCATATACTTCGTCCAATACATTTTCAAAAGATTTATTCACTGCAATTGAAGAATATCACCCATAAACAAATATTTTTATTTCATACTATACCTTGAAGTAGCCTTCACAGTACGATTTTGATTCTAGCAAATAGCAGATTTCAATAATAACTTTACAGAACTGTTGTACTTTCATTTCTGATGAATAAGCAAAATGCTCATCAGTATTTGATGAATTGATGATTTAACAGTGTGTACAAATGATGATGAAAATAAAATTAGTTGTATAAAATTAAAATTGTACACAATATGAATGAAACTGCAAATGATAAATGTACTTCTGAAGTAATTACCAAACTACTTTAAATCTTCTGTTCTGAGCTCTTTTATAGCCTTTACAATAAATATATAACTTTTCCCATATATTGGAAGTGGCATATCAGAACCTAATCAGTACTAAGATATGGAAAGAGATGAACCGAATCAGTGTAGCAACAATAACGCCACCAAAAAGGAGCACATCCCTCTAACTACTTACTTAAATCCTGCAGATTGCCTTTCTCTCTTTCTATATGCTAGTATAGATGCACTCATTATAGTATTAGAAAGAGAGAGGCAATCTTCAGGATTTAATTATAGTAAAAGATGCACCCACCGACCCACCCTTTTCACTATAACTTACTATAGATGCACCCAGGTAGATATCTTGCTAAGCCCTATTCAGATATTTGATATTAGTGTTTTTACTATAATTAATCTTCAGATTCAATGATTATAAATTGGAATATTGTATGTGAAAATATTACCTGATTCTGAACTAACATTCAAGTTAGAATTATTTGGGGAAATTTGTTGTTCCATTCTGGTTTCTTTCACATCAAGCATAGTTGAATTGGCTGAACATTTTGGTTTACTTATAGGTGTCTTGAAAGCATCATAATCTAGAATGGAGTTTCCCAAGAATGCATTACTACCAGCGATATCATTCTTTTGGTTTTCCTCCCCCACATTAATTTTTGTGTCATTTATTTCCCGTTCAGTTTTATACAATTTTCTCTTATGAATTATTTTCTTCCCGGTAGAAAGGCATTTGAGATTTTCGTTTTTATTTGGAGAGGGAGAAATTATTTCGTCACAGTCTGAATTTTCTGAACTTCTGGTCTTTGTGTCCTGAACTAAGTAGGATGCATCTTTCAAATTACTCTCTGAAGAGTCAGAATCAGTTGAACTTATTTCTATAATGCTCAAAGACTTGTTGGGAATAGTATGCTCAACATGATCATACATTAATGATTTACGAAAATGTTTTTTTAAGGATAGCCGGGATAATCCTGAAAATCAGATATTTACAAATAAACTCTCGATATGTAATAGCAAATAATTATAAACTTTACTTCTTCGACTTCTTGCCATTCCCACTCCTTAAATTATCCTTCTCCAACTAGATTTCCATGAATTAATTTTATTTTGAGAGGAAAAAATAAGAGATATGCAATAATAATAAATATAAGATTCCATAAACAAAGTATCTTATATATTATTGTATATTACTTTGTCTATGATAAGATTCGAACTGATTCGAATTTCGAATAAGGAACACAGAGAACGCTTTGTTCACCCGTCACTGTGCCGTATTGACATTTATCAATGTCAACATGGAGATTGACAAATCCTCTATGCAAATTCTCTTTGCTCTATGCGTCAACTCAACCTAATTGTTCTGTCAAAGTTTGTTTTGAATTCTTTTATTTAATAAATAATATAATATTACATTATCATGTTTTTTGGAAAAAGCGAACCCACTGTGTCCAAATTCAAATTCTCGTTGGACAGAGAACACATATTGACAGATATAAGAAACATTAGCAAAGACCCAAATAAAAAAGATCAACTCTATTCTTGCATAGATGGAAAACCGCAAAATGATCCAAACATTAGCAAAATTGAGGAATTCATGAAGGTTTCTCTTGCTCTTGAAGAAGCTGCAGAAAACTTACAGGCCAAAGTTGATAGTGCATCCAGATTAGAGAAAAAATTGAAAACCGATGTGGAAAAACTTCGTCAAAACTGTTCTGTTTATACCGTCTAATATTGTTAATAATATGTATTGACTCAGAATTGATTTGGATTCTAAGTCAATGATGATATGGCATAATTGTAATGGATTACTGCAGAAAAGAATTATTCTATTGATAAAATCTCTTTATTGAGTAACATGTTTTCTAAATATATTTTTCAAAGTAAAATGAAACAACTAACTCAACAAAATATAAAACAAATATGGAATACAGTTATTTCTTCATAAAAATAGTGATATCCAAGTTAGAAACATTAAATAGATAATAATATGATTAATATTATACATATAAATTTGGTGCTTCATCAATATTCCTCTGAGATAAAAAGTAAAAAAAGTTGCAAGGATGTGCTGTAAAATAGAAAGAATCAATTAGGTTTGATTTATTCACTGAACATTTACTTACCCCTCCACCAGGAATTGTCCAAATTAGTGATTATTTTAGACCAAAACAGAAGCACAATAAACTTCTTGAATAAATAAGAAACCCCCAGTGAGCACATTTGTGTGACACCACAATGAAGAGTCAAAGCTTAGAATAATAATATTCTACGTTATTAGTAAAGTCAAAGATATTCAGATAATCTAATGTCCGAACAATGAAAAAGGAATCTTGGACAAGCTCAGTTGCAGTCAGCTATTTTGGATTCAATTCTTTCAGTTTAGATAAAACTCCTAAGAGGAGATTCATCACATGGAATTTTCTGTAAGTGTTGAATCTTATCCTAATACTTCCTGGCTCAAATGTTGAAGAAAGTACAAAATGTCATTAAGAAACAAGAATTTATAAGTTGCGTACTTTAACACACATTTTCTTAATTATTTAAGTTTATTCTGAATATTTTTTCCTGATTAAACTGAACCTTGGTAGTTACAAATGGGGAAGAATTATTTTATTCCCAAAGACAAAATAATATCTGAATACTTTTTAACTTGTTAAGTCCTTCACCTGTATAATATTTAGGGGAAAAGTAAAGAGTTAGTGAACATTTAATATTTTATTAAAATATGCACAACAAGAAAAATGGACGGATTCAACAATCTCAGTGCTTAAAAATATTAACATAAAAGAAAAATAAAATACCCATATGTATATGTATTGTATATGGCATAGACAAAAGTCCTAATACAACAATATTTCTTTGAAAGCTACCCTTTCACAATTAAGTACTGATATTAATTTCATGATTCGAAATAATTATTTTGATTCAAGGCACCCATTTGAAGAAAAAACACTTTAATGATATTGCTACAATTATCCTCGAATTGAATTTTGATTTTTCTTAATTATATGTTTATGGGAGTCTGTGGGACATGTCCATTACTCTAAGTAATAAAAGAAGTTTTTTATTACTTAGAGGGTGATTATATGCTAGCCATCTTGGTACCTTCAAGAGTCTCACTTGGCCATGGAATCATCAGGGAGTCTCAATTAACAATAAATAACATAACCTCATTGGAAAATCTCCAAAAATGAAGGCAATTTAAAAAAAATCATGACCCACTTTCTACTCATTGTAGTGAAAATAATTTGCTTGAAGTATATAATATAAGGACAAATTCAACTAAGAATGAAATGTTAGTAACAAAGATAAAGCATAAGATAACACACTTCCACGTAATTGGTTAAAAAAAGGTTGAAAAATTCAGTATGGATTCAATAACAATACAAGTATAAAATGAAGGAGACTGCCCATGTGATGGACAACCATTTCCTAAAAATACAAATTACACTAATGAACATTAAAACAGCAACAAATGAAGCCAAAATTTACTTTAAAAACTCTGTATCGAAAATTTATCTTTCAAATCTAATCTAAATAATCACAATTCAAGCTCATGCACTGGAATGCTTTATTTGTACTTTACGGGAATGGTCATCTTCGCTAAAGATTTGTAAAAACGATAAAAATTTCGACTTGCCTGGAGGTTTGCAGTATAGATGCTCGTCTATGTATTGGCAGGGACAGGAGAGAGAGTGACAGTGGCGACCTCCTTTGGCCGGTGGACTAACTAAGTACCCGCGTACTACCTCTTTGCCCCATCTGGCAACATACCGCAGGTACAATAGTGTGGCTCTCTCCTATCAATCAAAAAATAAAGTTATATGTAGAATTAGGTTGTTTGCTATCAGAAAGCTTTGCAGGGAGGGTCTTGAGTAGGATCAGATTTATTTACATTACAGAATGAGGCATTAGTAAGCTTAGATTAGTTTATTCCAGGCTTCTCTGCTTCATAGCTCCAATATTGACGTCGTCGGTTGATCCTTTCTTCGGGTAGGTTTGATAGTGATACAGATAGTAGGTGAACATGCACTATGAACAATGAGAATATCCTCTTTCCTGTTGGTTTTGTATTCAGGGTACATAAAGTAACGGTAGTGAGAAACTATGAGAATGGCAAAAGTATGATAATGAGCACCAAAAATAAACATAAAATATCCACATATACACAGTGTGTTAAAAAAGAAGTAGTAAGACAGATCACTGGTTAACCTCCAATGTAATTCTTTTTCAGAGAAAGGTTCGATATGAAGTATTATGATAATTTGTTAGTTGAACACACCCGAAAAATTCAGTCCGATATTTACATCAATACAGTCCCTGCCTGAATAGCAGACCAGAGAGTTTCGGGCAACAGTCTGGTCCATCCGACAAGTGGGTTTTTCTAATAACGACCTCTTCCACATACTGGCAAGGACACAGCGCAGATTGTACGTGCCTAGGCTGGGCGGGGTTTCCCAGTATTTCGTCCAAGGTCCAATCTAGGCGCCTGCGCAAAAAGTCCTTTCCCCACCTTTGCAAGTATCGCAAAAATAGCCTCTCCGCCCGATCCTAAATCGGAAAAAATGTGGTGGTGAAGCGATTTTAGGGATCCAACGATTGTTTGCTTGACATTATAGTGGGACATTTGGTGTTTTCTAGTTGGAATCCATTTCAAAGCGTTCAGATTTTGATCACAGGCAAATTCACTGTTTTATACTTCATATTGTAATAAAATATTAATCAATTGTGTTGAGGTAATGGACATCTACCTTTTTTCAACGTGTTCATGCATATTACGAGGAATCGGTATTTCTTGCAATCCCCCTGAAGGCCCTGAAATGAATTCTAAGTGAGATGTTCATACCCATCACTTTAACAGCATTTTACCATAACTATTTTTGAAATACAGAGTGATATTCATGTTTTACTTTCTTCAAAGTAACTCTGTATTATTATAATGCTAATGTAACACATCTGTTCTTACTTTGAATTGAATGTGGAAAAGAAGAAAAACTATAACTGGCCATTACTTTTAGTTACTTCTACTTCTCATGATGATATTAGAAAAGAAATAGGGGTTATGCTGTGTTAAGAAAGAAAAGATATGAATTATCCAACTAACCACTGAAAAATTGCCTAATGTATCGATATTCATTGCAAAAGTAAAAAGCAAACATGAAGATTTGAATATTTTTGCAAGTAGTTGCTGAGACTAGGTGAAAAGTGGTAATATAAGTTTTTCTTCAGGCAATAGAAGTGATATGTTTCATTCAAAGGTAGCCCTGACGCAGTGCAGTGCGGAAGGAAAAAACATATTCTGCAATGAATACTTTCCCAATCACCCAAACCATATATCACCTGTTTTCTCGACAATCTGGTGGTCCTACTTCCCTGAATGATGATATCGTTTGCTGTTATATCCATTTTCTGCTCCCAACCACTATTTTGATCCCTTTCTTGCTGATCGATGCTAGATTGCAGATGGTTTATGCAAGGAGCGGAGTCCATGTACAAAAAGCACAAATTCACTTTGTGGCATGATATCTTTCCCCTATCATCTAATGCAATGACTATTTTATGCCTCAGAAGCTGTTTGTTGACATGAGCAAGACATTTCTCTAAGTTTCTTGTGAGTTTGAATTTAACCCACATGGATAAAATAATAGCAGCTGCATTCAGAAGAAGCCAACCTATGCCCATGATGAACAGAAGGGGCCCATTTTGGTTCGAGAAAAGCAACGCAAATAATACTACGAATGCTAATAGGACCCATACAACAAGAACTCTTTTATAACAGACATTGTAAAGTGTAAATCTGTAATCATTCACCAACAGTTCCATAGCTTGGACGTATTCTTCAACTGTTAGCTGAAAGGAAAATGTTTTCCAGTCATTTGGTTGTAGTATGAATGGATTGGAAATATATCACGGGATTATGTTTGTCAAATGGCATTTTTCCAAAATCTGTATCTTTTTGTTATCTTTACACGAAATGCTTCAAAAATATTCTTTAGTGTAACATTTTTGGACCAGGAAAAATGAAATTTCAGAAGATTCCTCTGAATGTTTCCGCTAAGATTTTGATTAAAAATTACTTGATCCAATTTATTTTGTTTCATCGTTTTCACCAGAGTTAAAGACAATAATGAAATACTAATTATGAAGTTTTAATGGCAATAATTTACTAACTGCAAATCAATTTAGGTGAGAAAGTGAAGATTCTTCCTTCTAATAGAATATCCATGAATAAATTGCATTCCTCAAAGATAAGTAGCACTGATTGTATATCAGTTATGGCTTAATTGTGATTCAACACAAGGCAGGCCTTATCAACACTTTCCAATGACTCAATAACAATGGACATGAATGTAAATATGGAACATACAATATGCCAGGTGTTCAATACGCTACAGGAAATAGAAGCAAATTAATTCTCACCGTTAGGCCCTGTGCCATCAATTCTTCAGGCACTAATTCTGGACGAAATCTAGCTGGGGTAATCCATGGGAAATTTGTATTCACAGGTAGCAAAGTAACAATAACATCTCCATTAACTGGAAAAAAAGTATTCATTACCCAAATTTTATTTTAAGATAAAACAAAATTCTCAGATGTATCCAATTTTTCATCATGATAGAAGTTAAAATAGGTACATACTAGAAATCATGGTTCATTAGTTATATTCAAAATGTGTGGAAACACTCGGAAAAGTATTTGTAAACATTGCTTTGAGATTATTCCAGAAAAGATAGTCTAGACCAGAAAAGCGTTCGTTGAGACTTTTGCATGTGTTCTAAAGCCCTAAATAATTGGGAAAACTCACCAA
The DNA here is from genome assembly GCA_951802165.1 of Adalia decempunctata. Classification (NCBI taxonomy): domain Eukaryota; kingdom Metazoa; phylum Arthropoda; class Insecta; order Coleoptera; family Coccinellidae; genus Adalia; species Adalia decempunctata. Next base: position 19,609,505 of record OX637696.1, on the reverse strand, counting down.
AGCCCTGCCTTATCGGTTCAACAGTGGCAACAGGTAACTCAACATTCCGAAGAGGTTTAGGATCCAAAACAGCTACGTTGTTTTCAGTTTCTGCTGACGAGGGTTTGCTAAAACTTCTTTCAAGCACTTGGACATTTTCGGTAGGTATCACAGCTGCTTCGCTATTTTTGTTTTCGGAAGTTTCATCCTCGAATTTCACCCAAGATTTGGACGGAGTAGACTGAGCTAGGGGATTCTCAGTTTGAGCTTCGTTCTTCGAAATATTATTCTCACTCATTTTTTTATTTTTGGCTTATTTATTGCGAATGGACGGAATTGCTTAACATTTTTCGAGTAAGCTGGATAAACTAGACCATGAACTTGTCCTGGATAACAACGTTCATGGGACCAGGAATTCACAGAATTCCACTGACAGAGACTCGACTTCTGTGTTGGGAAACAGTGGGTGGAAGGTGGAAATGACAGGTGTACCGACGGTAAGCGGCAAATACAGGTGAAAGTGATGATATGTTCGGAAATTGCAAGTTAATGAGGAGCAGTTTCCTACGGTATTTTTAGCAGAAGAACGTTAAAAATGTCTCTAATATCATAATGATTGTATTCGAATTGAATATTTCTTTTATGTCTTTAAAATAATATATGACTCTTCCGCTACTAATGTACTGAATTGTTAATATATCAATAAATGAAATGTTATCGAAAAAAAGCCAATTTTTATTAAGGATTAGGCCTAATCTTTGATTTTCACTCTTCCAAGCACAACTAAAGTTCGCCTGGTTTTTACGGGGCATGCTATGCTGTCGTGAATGAAATGCCGTCAAAAAATATTTTGGTGATTTGGTTATTCGATTGTATTATTTCTCCCACATAAGATACTTGCCCTCGAATAATTGATAATCTAATCACCAAAATATTTTTGAAATACATTTTAAATGGCACTGAGGCGATTTCATGACAGCTTGGAACACCCCGTGAAATCCCGGCTTTCTTCCTTCGAATTCGAAATGCCCCATGCCCCCACTACTGTTTCGACCGAGCAAGAAATTCGAATCGAGACAAGAAAGAAGAAAAGATGACGTATATTTCTCACTTGTAGTGAAATTACAGTTATGTACAAAATAATAACATTGTCCATTCAAGACGAAAACTTTCAAGATAAATTTGGACAATATTAATATGTGCCATGGGTTCGCTTAAAACAAGAATAAGTAAAACTGAAAGCAAAATCAAAAATGAAATAGAGAAATCACATGACTCTAAAAATTCGGAAAAAGAATCAAACTATAAAAAATGTGAAAATGATCATAACAAATTTTTACAGATACAATTTCAACTTGATCTTGTTTCAATTTCTCTCTTTGTAGTTAGTTTATTAACTCGTATGTACAAATTGGAGCAACCTAGAAATATTGTGTAAGTATATTGCATCTTCTGAAAAGTAGGTATCAAATATTCTTGTTTCAGGTTCGATGAATTACACTATGGCAAATATGTTTCCTTGTATATGAAGAATACATTTTTTTTCGATTCTCATCCACCTTTGGGCAAACAGTTGATAGCTTTGGCAGCTTACCTAGCCAACTATGATGGCACTTTCAAGTTCGACAAGATAGGAAGTTCATTTTCAGAAGATATACCATTATTCGCACTTCGTTTTATTCCAGCTCTTTTTGGCAGTCTTATAGTTCCTACAGCTTATCATCTAATGTTAGAGTTTAATTTATCACAGTGGACTTCCTTGATTACTGCTATATTATTACTCTTTGACAATGCTCTGTTAACTCAAAGTAGGTTCATTCTCATGGAATCTATGATAATATTTTTTGCTCTATTTGGGTTGTTGGGTGTTATGAAATTCAGACAGGAATCCGAAAACTTTTTGGGTTTCCGTTGGTTCTTTTGGTTGATCGTTAGTTTCATATCTTTAACTTGTTCACTGAGCATAAAATATGTTGGGTTTTATACTTGTTGCCTAGCCTTCTTCATTTTGATGAGAGATTTCTGGAAGTTACTTCGAACAAAGTTGTCTGATGCTGCTCTTTGTGTGAGATTTGTTATTCAGTTTGGAATCGCTACCCTGGTTCCTATCATAGTTTATTTATTAGTGTTCTACGTGCATCTTAGTGTTCTCTATAAGGCTGGACCACATGATAGCATTATGACTAGTGCATTTCAAGCATCTCTTGAAGGTGGACTTGCTTCAATTACTAAAGGACAGCCTTTATTAGTATCCCATGGCTCTCAAATAACTCTAAGGTAAGCTAAAAGACAGTGAAATCAAAACAAATTAACTTTTTATTTCTTAGACACAGCCACGGTAGAACCTGCTGGCTACATTCTCACAATCATGTTTATCCAGTTCGTTATACTGATAAAAGGGGTTCAAGTCACCAACAACAAGTCACATGTTATTCTTTTAAAGATGTTAACAATTGGTGGATTGTAAAAAGACCTGATAAGAATGATCTGGTTGTGGAACACCCTGTTGATGCCATTAAAGATGGTGATGTGATTCAACTTGTTCATGGTGAGTCATATTCATTCTTTTATTTCTTTCAGTGCTCTGCATTAATATATTTCTTCGGGTTCTCTATCTAGATTTAGTGACATCCCTAGTCATATTATGCTCTGCTCATTAAACTCATCAGTTTTTTCATTATTAGGAATTACGAGTCGTGCATTGAACTCACATGACGTAGCAGCTCCCCAGTCTCCTCAATGCCAGGAGGTTTCGTGTTACATAGATTATAATGTTTCCATGCCTGCTCAAAATTTATGGAAAGTAGAAATATTGAATAAAGAAAATGGAGATTCCTGGCATACCATACAATCTCTAGTACGATTAATTCATGTGGATACAAATACTGCCTTAAAATTCAGTGGGAAACAATTACCGGATTGGGGATTTCATCAACATGAAATCGTGGCAGATAGGATCGTTAACCAGGATGATACAGTGTGGAATGTTGAAGAACACAGGTATACAAAATGTAGGTTTGGAATATGTCGCTTTTAGTTCTGCGAATTACTGTTTCTTTCATTTTAGCCGCTGATCAGAAAGAGAGGGAGAGAGATCTAGTCAAAGCTGAAATGATTCCGACCACAGTTACAAAACTGAGCTTCTTAGAGAAATTTATGGAATTACATTATAAAATGTGGTTTGCCTCTACAGAAAACCTGGAGAACCACATGTATAGCTCAGAACCTTATGAGTGGCCTTTGATGTCGAGGGGAATTGCATATTGGGTGTCTTCAGATAGTAATGTAAGTGAAGGGACGGAAATTGATGTTAATTCTAGGTTTATTATGTAGTTTTTGGCTTTATTCTGTTTGTTGTTACAGGCCCAAATTCATCTGCTAGGAAATTTGATGACATGGTATTCAGCTACTTTTGGAGTTTTCACCTATGTTGCTCTACTAATTTTTTATCTTCTGCGAAGGAGAAGGTTGGTTTTTGATCTTGATGAATATTCCTGGGTGAAATTTCAAGCAATCGGAGAGGTTTTCTTGGTTGGATATTTGTTCCATTACATACCATACTTTTTTGTGGATAGAACTATGTTTCTTCATCATTACCTGCCTGCGTTTGTCCTTAAAACATTTTTAATGTCTGCAGTGATGGAGCATATTTACTTTGTCGTAAAAGATAATTTTAAGGCTCTCTTGCTTTCAAAGTTTATGATCTTTGTGCAACTCATTTGGCTGGCTACAGTAATATATGTTTATTTCAAATTTTCTGTACTCAGTTACGGAACAACAGAGTTAACAATGAAAGATATTTTAGATCTGAGATGGAAGGATACATGGGACTTTATCATTCATAGAAAATAGGAGTGAAAAGAATATTGATATTTATTTACTGTTGACTTTTAACATTATTGAATATATTGAAATTTGAAACCTGGTTGTGAAGAGATTTAATGAAAACATCAGAGATATTTTTGTATTTTTATATGTATTTATTTATAAATGAAACGATCTATCCAATAAATATTTTTTGAAGAACAAGCTGGTTGTCTTTTTCAGTAAAACCCATAGGTTAAAAATTCAAAGAGTTCTTTTGTTTCATTACAGAAAGAAAAATGAACAAAAAAATTAGAACTCAATCTTTATTAAGCTTCAAAATCAATATAAAACTTATAGTAAACCCAATTAAGCAGTGTCCATTGGTTCAATATGTTGAACTGTTGTTTCAATCTCGATATTCTTCACTTTAGTAGATAGAACAGCTGTGCATCCCTTAGGATAACGATAGGAATTCTGCCTAGTTCCTTTAATATTTGCTTCTTCATATGTTCTCTTATAATCCACACCAGATTTCTTAATTACACAAACATCAACATTACTACCTGATCCTAAATCATTAAAGATACCAGCTGCAATAGCATCCCTTACAAGCTGAATCCCTTCTTCCTCATTCATATCAGGCTTCCAACGGGACTCAAATTCAGCCATGGCAGCCAACGAACCTGAACCCATAGTTGTGTAAGGTAACTGGTCGGTGGAGCCATGTGGGTAGATTTGATAGAGATGGGGACCAGTTGTATCAACTCCGCCAAGAATGAGGGCAGCTCCAACGTACCCTTGGTAGCGGAACAAATATTGCTTCAGCATGACATTAGCTGTACACACCCTGACTTGACGATTGGTGTATAACTGGTGGAGAGCCAGTTTTGAAGAAATCATTTGAGTGACCATTTCTGTATCAGCAGCTGTACCAGCACCACAACAACTATAAGACAAAACCATTTAAAACAATTCAAAAATGGAAAGACTTGAACCTACTAAATATTAGGCGATATGTAATGGATCTTTTCGCAGTTTTTGTCAGCAACTGTTGTGTCTTCAGTTGCTCTTGTATCAGCACCAAGAACGATTCCATCTTTAATGGTTATTCCAACAATGGTTGTACCAGTTTTGGTCGCCTTGGGTAAAGCTAAACCTTTATTTTCCAAAAAAACATTGCTGAAATGAACAATTCCAGTTTACTAACATGAGAGCATAATTCCAAGTGGAAATTTGATTTACCGTTTGCAGTTATCGAATGAGAATCCTGGAGCAGGAATTTCAGGGCATAGTAAGGATGACATACTGGAATATCCGAATATAACAATAAGGGATAAATTGAGATGAAAACTAACTAGTATCTGGTTTATTAGTTACGAGTGTAACTAAACAGTGGTTTTCTCAGTTTTCTGAAATGTAACCGTAATGACAAACAAAATTCACAAAGATATTGGAGGTTAGAGACCACAGAGACAGAACCAAAGAGTCTTTGACAGAACCAAACAGAACACTCCTGTTCAGTGATTGCAATATTTTTTTCTTTCAAGATGAAATCAGACTGTTGTTCGGAATATTTTTTTCAATAATTACAAAAATTGTGTGAGCACTATTATTTGTTGATTTCTCCAACAGGAAATTTGGCAGTTGTTCTGTAGTCAAGGAACTGGTTCTGTGTTTTCAACTGTCAATTTTAACATAATTTTAATAAAAACTGTGTTTACCATTTCTTAGTAATTGTGATTTAGAGTATCTTTTTAATTAAAAGGTAGGATTAATGAGCTAATCAGTCCCTTTATGCAGTCCCCTTTGAGATCTTTTAATCAAATGCTTTATTGCAATAATTAATCATTTCCTAACCACACCCTGCACTCTACAGGTCATTCTGTTCGGGACCTGTTGAAGTTCCAGTGTTCATCATAGGGCTGTCAGATACTGCGTTGATGGACATGGTTGTCTCAAATCTCCAGCAACAACGAGCCATCGTTCAGCAGCTCAGAAGGGAAGCTGCCATTAAAAGGATGCCTGTATCCTTAGCCGTTGCTGATATCATCAAGTATATATCAGAGCACGAACAAGATGACTGCTTACTTGTGGGATTCTCAAGCCAACGAGTTAATCCATTCAGGGAAAAAACACCATGTTCTATATTGTAATTTATGATGACTACGTTATTCCTAGAGTTTGTTATATTTTAAGATGCGCTTTACAAATTCTCTGCAAACTGGGATTGCCAAATAAATTCACTTTTAAGACTGACGTGAACATTCTTTAGGTCCAATTATGTACAACACTTTTCCACTAGCATTTTTAAGCCATAGGTTAATTAGTAGGGACACTAAAGCAGGGTTTTAACACTATCAAAATTGTATTATCAAATTTAAATAGAGAAAATATGGCTCTAGGAATGCTAAATATTTTATTTAATGAGATCTGTTCTTCGAATTAATTGTCAATAAACTATAGTCTATGTTGAAATTTTTTTATTTTCACTTTTCCCATAAAAAATATGCATGTTTGTGATGAAATATTGTGGCAATCTTCCTTGAATTGCTAATGGCAAAGAGGGATTTTGGGAAGTCGTAATTTATTTATATACTGATTTCTTCAAGTTTATCATGTAAGTTTGTCACTATTTGTGCCCCCAAATTGAGGTTAGTATCTACAGGAATCTCGAACTTTACATCCAAATTACGCCTCTGCTCTTCAATTTGTTGTTGGGCTTCTATAAATTTCTTTGTAATATCTTCTACCAAATTCTTCTGATCTTTTATGATTTGTTGTTCCTCTTTTAAGGTATCTTGGGCTTTTTTGAGACGTTTTTTAGCCGTTGAAATCTGATTTTCTTGTTCTGCAGGTATAACATTCTCAGTTTTGATCTTGTTCATTATTTTTTCGCATTCCTTAACCTTTTCTTGAGTTGTGTTCTTGTATTCTTCAGCTTCTTTAGTTAATTTCCTCAAGTTATCGTAATCGTTTTTAAGAGTTAGTACACCGTTTATCTTAAACTTGAGATCATTTTCCAGTTTATCATATTGGTCAAATAGTTCTTTGATGAGTTGGGAAGGTATTCCTTTATTCAAAGAGTGCGAGTGATTCATGGGAGCATTGAAAGCGGGTAAAACATGGGGCGCCATGCAAGATTTCGGCATAACCATCATTTTCCTGTGCTTTTCAAGGTGTTCCCTTTCTCTTTGAACTGCACAAATTTCTTCATGAAGACATTTAACATCGTTCTCCATTTCTATTAGCTGCTTTTCGAGTTCATAAGTGTTGTCAGAATATTCCTGAAGCTTTTTGGATGTCGTGAAACCAGCTTTTTGGTTGATTTTATTATTTCCTTTTTTCTCTTTTTGTTGAATTTTTATTAGTTTTTCGTTCAAAGTTATATTTTCTCTTGCTAAAACCCTCATTTCGGTTTGCATATTAGAAAGTTCTCTTTGCATGCATTCCAAGGTCTGATCTTTGTTGAGTAGCTCTTCCTGCAGTTTAAATCGAACACTTTCCAAATCGGAGTTCTCAGCTGCCAATTTTTCTTGCATTGAATAGCTCTGAGATAACTTTTTCGCGATTGTTGGTACGCTTGGGATTCTTCGAAGATTTTCGGAACAACATGAACAACAGCCTAATTTCACGCTTTCGCCGATGTTGATGTTCTTAGAGGATCTGCAGTGGACAACTTTCGACGTAGTTTCTCCTCTAGGTGTTGCTTTTTTGATGAAGGGCATCTCATTTTCTGCCTCCGCCATTTCATCAACAATATGAGTTTTCTCTATCAAATGCTGAATTCTCTTGGTTCTTTCCTCGAAAAGTCTCATTTGTTCCTTTAACTCTTTGTTTTTGATATCAAGTTCACGGGTTTCTTCTTCTGATAATTCTTCTTTCTTCAGTAGTTCCCCAACTCTAGTTTTCAATTCGTAAATCTTATTGGCAGTTTCTTTGGCCTCTCGCTCTGCTAATTCAAGTTGTTTGATCACGTTGTTGTCCAAATCAGTTTGGTACTTTTCTTGTTCAGGAGTTTGTTCTGGTGGTTTCTCCAACAGTTCCAAAAGATGCTGGTTTTCTTGGGCTACTTGTTCTAATTCTTTCGAAGCCTTCAAAATCATTTCATCTACTTCTTTCAAATCTTCGTCATCATCACCTGTCGTCTCGTTTTCGTCAACGTCAACCTCAGTCATGGGGGCAGGTTTTAAAGAAGGCATATCTGGTGATTTTATGATGTCACCTTCCTTTGTATCTCTGCTCTTGTTTTTCGCGTTTGTGGGTTTAAAAGAGGACGAATTCGATATATTGAAGTTCAAGTGACTCTTCCGCCAAAAGTCAAAGTCGTCGTAGCTTCGTAGAGTCCTCCGAAAATAAGTATCAGCGTCCCCTAAGTGATTAGGGACTTTTTTCAGTATGTTGCAGTTCTCGATGAGATGAGCAGCTTTCTGGGAAACTGTTAGAACAGAGTTTTTTGACCTGGTATCGCCGTCAGTCAAATTTTTAGGAATGCAAGTATCCGATTTGTTGGATATACTGTCTTGGGGTCTATCAATTACTTTGTCGAGTTTTGAGATAGTTTCTTGACATTTTTCAATTTTCATCACATAAAAGTCGTCTTCAAACATATGCATGCATTCAAATGTTCATAACTGGAAAAATGGTTGCTAAGTAGAAGTTTCAGGCTTCAAATGCCAAAAACGACATTTCTATTGTGACTTTTTGTATATAAATCATGAAACATCAAAAAAACGAATCTTAAATAAACTCAAGTTTTTCAGGGACTAACTTCAATTCGAGAGATTATTGTTGAAATCTTAATAAAAGTCTTCAATCATGGCAGAAGCAGAAGAGGGCGAAACCACTGAACCCGAAGTAACTGAAGAAGAAGAGGACATGGCTCAACAAGGTGAAGATGATGGTAATGAAGGTGAAGATGATGGTGGAGAAGGTGATGATTTAGAAACTGTTACTGAGGAAAATGAGAATCTTATGGAAGAACTGGAAAAGAAACCAGATTCTGCAAAACCTCCTGGTGAAAAACCACCAGAATCTGAAGCCCTCAGAGGAAAAATCGATGATCAAACGATGAAGGACTTGATGCAAGTTGAGAAGGAGGCTAAAGAATCGGCTAATGTAATTTATGAGCTCAAAATACGAATAGAAGAACTGCTGAAGAAGGAAAAGATGACAGAGGAAGAAGAAAAAGAGCTAGAGGAGAAAAACACTCAACTGAAAGACCAAATGATGTTATTCGACGAGAAAACTAAACAGATACAAGATATCATTGCAAACACCAATATATTAGAGTCTATGCCAGTAAGACAACCTCAGGCCAAACACGAGGAAGACGTGCTACCTAGAGTGATACTCTGTGGATTAGACGACGAGTACGTTCCAAAAATAGTCGTGTGTCACCAGAAGGCCAAAGGTACTGGAGGAAGATCACACGAATGCTTTCCAGGTTGCCCAGGACCATCTCCCCCACCTTGCGTTCCATCAGTAACGAAGAAAACAAGCTACAGTAAACCGGAGAAAAACGAAGAACTCGAAAAAATCAAAGTACAGTTGGAGAGGGACATAACAGACAAAAACAGACTGCTAGAACAGCTCCAAATGAAACTGGAAAATCTTCAGAACGAAATTCACACCGTGGCTGCAGAAAATGCGGAATTGAACAACAAGATCAGAAGAGTCCAACAGGACCAGGCTAAGAAAGCTCAGCCGAATTGCCAGCCTAAGCAGATGTGCCCGAGTATGCTGGCATCCAGGCTGCAGGAATATGGTAACTACACTCGTAAATTGGAGAGGCAGGTTGCTGAGATGGAGGAGGATTTCGATAGGGTACATAAGGAGATTTGCGCTGCCATGAAATCACGTGATCAAATGTCGAAAAATCCTGGTGTGATACCTCCTTGTAGGAGAAGATAGTTAACTTTATGTATTTAAGTCACAAATTTGGATATCAACAAGAAGTCACAATATTCTGTTTTTTAATCGGTCATTTTTTGGTATGATGAAGATTTTTGAATACTTATTTGAGCACTCGTTCTACTACACTCGTTAGTATTTCTATGTTCTACTACAACGAGGCCTGTAACATTCCAAGTTTGTAAATCCTAGGAACATTATGAAAAAGAAGAAAAGGGGCAACCCTGCTCTGAAGAGCTGAGGGTAGAATTACGTTAAGGGGGGTTTTATACTTATATTTTTGGCTTGTGATGTGATCGTCTAGATTGGTAGAACTCTATGTTATGTCGTAGTAATTCAGATTCGTAATAACTCAGATTAGTGAAATAATGAGGTAAAATAGATAAATAATACACAAGACTGGACATAAAAATGGAACAAGAGCCCTTTATTCGTCCAGCGCCATAGTTCGGGGAACCATAGCCTATGAAGGAAAAACGAACGAGAATCAATTGAAACTCAAAGCAAAAAACCTTCTAGCATTACAGATGATATGTTTATAATCCATAGAACAGTTATCAACAAGACGAGCACTGGTGATATGTACAATATGGAGCTTCCTATACTCCGGTAAGGTTATTACTGGCACAATTGTGATAAAAAGCAGAATCCAATACATCCAAAGGTTATAGGCATATAGAGTGTGTCACCTGATTATTAATGAAATTCATAAGCAGTATCCTTGTAGTTCCTAGTGTGAGAATCCTTCCTTCTAAGTGTTATGTGTGAGATCATAGCAGTCGCGTTGGTTTGGAAGTGACGATAAACTCTTTATATTTCCTGTTAACTGATGAACGGTGGAACCAGATCGAAGCAATCCTTCACTTGCCTGGCTCGCCATGGCCCGAAGACGAGGCTATGTTTACTGGGACGTTCGTTATAGAACCCCCAGAGGAGTTGGCACTGCCACTGTTGTGGGGGCTATTCTCCTTGGCACAAGCGATATAAACAGTTTACTCTAGGCCTCCAAACCAGTGATATTTGTACGTAAAATATTATACTAAAGCAACAACTCCAAATGCCTAAACCATAATGTCGAGTGAATAGTTAAATGTGCAGTAGGCCTTACGAACAGTATAAGAATATTCCAAATGGGTTGGTAGCAGAGCAGAGTTCCACAATATTCAATAGAAATGCAATAATAAAATAGAACAAGCTTACATGAGATTAAATCCTGTGAAATGAAACATGGTTATTTAAATGGAGATCGTGTACATACCAGATAACAAAGAAGCGTCTTTAAAATATACTAAAAATGGTGGATTCCTAAAAGAGGAACCCCATTTCAAAGGAACACTATCGACCCACACCGACTGAACAAAGAAGAGCTCCCCAGTCGTTGTCGTTTTTCGAGGTTAATTTTTCTCCCACAGAATCGTATTTCTTCGATGGTCACAGAAGAACGAGTTTACTTCATGGTGGATCTTCGATATGATTAAAATCTCCTATTTATAAAGATGCGAATTGCCTAAAGTATTGCTTGAAGTCGTACTAATATTCATCATTCATAGAATTATAAAATAATATCAAATAAGTTCATTCAACGTAGTTCCACGTTTCGACAATAGACGTTGCAAAGCTGGAAGCCATGGAGTCTGGCAACGGCGCAGTTTATTTCGTTGCAGGGTAGGAAATTCAGATATGTTACAGTCGACCCCAGAAGCTTGGACGTTATGATAAAAGAGAATAAGGGCGAAGCTTCGAAAATAATAACAAGAGAATTTCCATTTTTAGAAATAGGTATAGGTCGAAATATTTTTCTGTGGTTTGGATTGACTGAAAATGAATGGTGACAATTAATACTGAATGGATAAGTGAAATAGAAATGGTCAGTGATATCTGAAATAATGAACTACAGAAGTTGCGCAGTGATTGTAGGTTAAAATGTCAAAATGGTGGGTGCGTTGGTTGTAACCTTAGTTACCAAAAGAGAAACAGGATTCTTCATTATGGAAGTTGGGTCAGCATTAATTCAAAGATGGATATCGTGACATAGAACTGGACATCTGTCGTAGTGGAACTAGTTGACTAACTCACCAATATAGATCTTTAAGAAAACAGTTACACTTCTCACATTACTTCAGGCATAATCGACATCTTCACAAAGGGAGCACTGAAAATCACACATCCCTTCTTGTTCTTGTTTCCACTGGATCCTACTGAAGAAGATTGAAACCTATATGACCCCCAGCTTCTAAGGACTTCTCAGCTATGGGTTCATCGGCAGCATCCAGAAGTGGCTTCTCGTGGCATCCTTCCGTTGTGGTGTCGAACATTCAGCCCTACGACCCCAGACTTGAAAAACTTCATGAACCCTAGTGGATAAACTTCTTTCTTGAATTATGTATAGGCATGACGAGCGCCTCAGTTTGATTGGCCTCAATCAAGTATCTAAAGAATGACAAAATGAAATTAGTGGAAAGTAGGTATCCATTGGTAAGAAGAATCATCACAAGTGGCTGTGATAAAATACCAAAAGATTTCACCAGATGAGTTCCTGAAGAATAAAATCCTTTTGATTTAATGACAATCAAAACTGTTGCGACCCCCATTGGTGAAGACATTGGGTTGGCTGCCATCTTTCGAAGAGGTTTGGTTAAAATGATTTCCTTCGTCTATCCTGTCTGCCAATCATTAGATTAAATCCTGAAACACTCGGAGCAATAAATGTACCTATGAAAACATTTATGAAATATCCATGGGATCCTCCAGACAAAATGGTGGCTCCTCAGTATCGTGATTATCCTAAAATGGTGGAAGGACTCTAACAAATCATGGGTGAGTTCATGGTGGTTGATCGGCAGGAACGTTCCCTCTCCGGATATGATAAAAACATGGCAGAAGGTTTAACGAAATATGTAGCATACATCTTGTGAAGTCCCAAGTGTAATGACACATATAGTACAAGTGCAATACAAAATGGATTCCTGATTGAATATGATTTCTCAATGGTAACCTACTGGTTGTAAAAGCTTCGTTGGATCCCCTACTATAACTACATAACGCTATCTCTAGAATGCTTCATTACGATAATGGAACCGAGATAAAAGAACTGACTCTCAAATGTCAGACGTCCTCCATTTGCAAATCAACTTCTTATCTCCGAACCATTCCCAACACCAAATACATAATCTAAAACTGCACATGCTAAGAGAAACCATATTCAGATCAATTCAAAACGTTTTCATTTATTATTTAAAATTAAATAAACACTCTGTACCTTATTGTGTCAATTCCACCTGTTATTTCGAAGAAAAGTATGCACAGAGAGATCATGTAGAAAAAGGATATAGATTGAAGACATTACAGATACCATTGATTATCACATATCTTTTGGAATTCTACAGAGACAGTTTCAAAGTATCTGTGGGCAGTTGGTCGATGGGTACCTTTTTCTAGAACAGAAATTAAACAGCAGATAAACTGAAAACACAACAAAAATTAGAATATTAATAACAATAAATTTCAACCTCATATTTCCACATTTCACAATCGTTTGAGTTATCCTGGTCACGGCACCACTGTAACATTCCAAGTTTGTAAATCCTAGGAACATTATGAAAAAGAAGAAAAGGGGCAACCCTGCTCTGAAGAGCTGAGGGTAGAATTACGTTAAGGGGGGTTTTATACTTATATTTTTGGCTTGTGATGTGATCGTCTAGATTGGTAGAACTCTATGTTATGTCGTAGTAATTCAGATTCGTAATAACTCAGATTAGTGAAATATAGGATGGGAAATAATGAGGTAAAATAGATAAATAATACACAAGACTGGACATAAAAATGGAACAAGAGCCCTTTATTCGTCCAGCGCCATAGTTCGGGGAACCATAGCCTATGAAGGAAAAACGAACGAGAATCAATTGAAACTCAAAGCAAAAAACCTTCTAGCATTACAGATGATATGTTTATAATCCATAGAACAGTTATCAACAAGACGAGCACTGGTGATATGTACAATATGGAGCTTCCTATACTCCGGTAAGGTTATTACTGGCACAATTGTGATAAAAAGCAGAATCCAATACATCCAAAGGTTATAGGCATATAGAGTGTGTCACCTGATTATTAATGAAATTCATAAGCAGTATCCTTGTAGTTCCTAGTGTGAGAATCCTTCCTTCTAAGTGTTATGTGTGAGATCATAGCAGTCGCGTTGGTTTGGAAGTGACGATAAACTCTTTATATTTCCTGTTAACTGATGAACGGTGGAACCAGATCGAAGCAATCCTTCACTTGCCTGGCTCGCCATGGCCCGAAGACGAGGCTATGTTTACTGGGACGTTCGTTATAGAACCCCCAGAGGAGTTGGCACTGCCACTGTTGTGGGGGCTATTCTCCTTGGCACAAGCGATATAAACAGTTTACTCTAGGCCTCCAAACCAGTGATATTTGTACGTAAAATATTATACTAAAGCAACAACTCCAAATGCCTAAACCATAATGTCGAGTGAATAGTTAAATGTGCAGTAGGCCTTACGAACAGTATAAGAATATTCCAAATGGGTTGGTAGCAGAGCAGAGTTCCACAATATTCAATAGAAATGCAATAATAAAATAGAACAAGCTTACATGAGATTAAATCCTGTGAAATGAAACATGGTTATTTAAATGGAGATCGTGTACATACCAGATAACAAAGAAGCGTCTTTAAAATATACTAAAAATGGTGGATTCCTAAAAGAGGAACCCCATTTCAAAGGAACACTATCGACCCACACCGACTGAACAAAGAAGAGCTCCCCAGTCGTTGTCGTTTTTCGAGGTTAATTTTTCTCCCACAGAATCGTATTTCTTCGATGGTCACAGAAGAACGAGTTTACTTCATGGTGGATCTTCGATATGATTAAAATCTCCTATTTATAAAGATGCGAATTGCCTAAAGTATTGCTTGAAGTCGTACTAATATTCATCATTCATAGAATTATAAAATAATATCAAATAAGTTCATTCAACGTAGTTCCACGTTTCGACAATAGACGTTGCAAAGCTGGAAGCCATGGAGTCTGGCAACGGCGCAGTTTATTTCGTTGCAGGGTAGGAAATTCAGATATGTTACAGGCCTTATCATTTCGTCACTCTTTCACGAACTCTCAGCCGGATGATGAGGTCAGACTCACTGATGACGAATCCGTCATCTTTTTCAATTATTTCCGTTAAATATTAGGAAAAAATGTCTGGGAAAAGTGTATAATTTGATTTTGGACGTGTCACTGGTTCCTCTAGCGCGGAAGTTTTTCGCTGAAAATGTTCATGTATAATAATGAAGAAATTGGACTAGCAGAAATCTAATTTCCAAAGTACACCACTGGTGGAACCACCACAACAAGATAATGACAGACCGGTTTCTGGCTTATTAGCCTTCTTCAGTGCCACACAACACAACCCTTATCGTGGTCACAGTATAAAGTATAAGGTAGAGACAGTAGTTTCACTCGGCCGAATTTAAGGAACCAATTTTTTATGCGCCGAATCGAATTCTGGCGGTGACGATTTTGATGTAAAACATGTAAACACAACGTCCATTTTAAATTGTTAAATGAACCTATATCAATTCGTTCGTATTAGGTTCTCAATTTATCGATCGAATTTTGTTTTAAATGATTGAAATGAAAGGCAATAGGGTAATCCTGTTGCTTAGACAAGTGAGAAACGCGAAGTGGTGAAGAGTCCGTCAAATTCGCCGCAACGTTGCCAGATGGTGCGATTATTCCGGTATTTGAAGAAAAGGTCAGTTCTTTCCTTCATTAGCACTTTGAACTAAGCAACTCTGAATAAATTTTTAGAAATCATAAAATTTCTTTCAATATATTGATTAATCACAAAAATCCTTCCGAAACAATTCTAATTGATTAAATTAGAATTTCTCAATATCTTTTTTACGTGACAATAGATACGATGGGAAACAATAAGGTGGAATTGAATATATTTTTCCTTTGCATTTTATTTCATGCCGAGGTGAATTTCAAAGAACAAATGGCAAAAAATAGGTTGTCTAAGAAGTGAAAGAAATTTCAAACTACTAATTTGAAAATTCTGACTCAAATAGATTAATTTACACAAAAGAAAAGCTGACATGTGTCGACAAGTGGGCCAATATTCATTAACACTGTTAATTTATTTTCAAATGGAGTTCGTGAATTGAGACAAATTTCATCGAACAATGCGGAAGATATTTTCAGGTGGCGCTACCTTTCAATAAATCGCCAATAAAATTTACTCTTTCAATTTCTGAACAGTGAAATAACTTATCTTCGACATTATAATTGACCATATTCACCGTCGCCATACTGTTGTGCGACAATACCAACTACCCAGGGTTTCAACATCGAATAACGAAAGTCACTAATTTCTTGGGACCGCGAAAGTTTAAATGGAAATATTTTGGTGTCAGTTTTTTTATTTTTAGATCTATTTCTTGCCGAACAATTACTGACACAACAACCATGGCCTCCACTATACTGATATCTACCCATATTTCCTGGATTTTATCACAAAATACTTAACCAAAGTTTACCACCAATTTTATATAATTTCTTATATCACATACTACACTAATAATCTGATAGTATTTTTGATAAACTCAATATTTCTCCGTTGGGAACACTCCTTTGTCTAAGGGAACACTGGGTAGTTGGTATTGTCGCACAACAATATGGCGACGGTGAATATGGTCAATTCAATCTGAAGAAATAGATTAGCACCATCTGGCAACAAAATCCGGTTTGACACTGCTCGCGCATGCGCAAATCGGCCCCCAAATCTCAACTGGATTGTTGTGTAGTTGGTTCCAACAATCCAACAATAACATGATCAATCTGGGTCCTAGGCTCCTAGGATACAGCCAAAATACAGCTATTTCAGATTTCCTAAAGACAAGGACAGGCCTTCATTGAAAATGAATGATTTTATATGAGATCAACATTTTAAGAAGGATGAATACAATATTATCCTCTTTTCTGCAACGAGTATTAGACGATATTTTCTCTATTTCACTCAAATTTTGTGAAATTCAATGAAAAAATTCAAATTATAGGTCCTAGTGACTTTCATTTTGTATCTTGGCAGTTGGTGTGAATGTTAGGAAATACGAAAAGTGACATTTTCAAATTGACGTCTACTGAAATTTAAAAGGATCGGAAGTCATTGCTGACAACCACAAAACGAAAAATGTAACTGAAAACGATGCTGTAATGAATTCATTACAGCACCGTTTTTAGCACTGTAATGAACTCATTACGATACTGAAATAGAGAAAAGGTTATTGGTTAGAAGTTAGCCACGGATTCCCAGCAACGGTTTCGGACGCGACCACAGTATGAGGTAGTCTCTACCAAAGATTAAAGAGAAGAAAAAGAAAAAAATTTGGAAAGTGGTATCTTGTGGAGAATCAAAAAACACAGATTCCACAAAAAATTTTTTTTCGAACACGATCATCTCTGGAAATTATGATGGTTTTAATTTGAAGGAAAACCGTTGCTGGGTCATTTTTCGGATTTCTCAAGTCCCAGACGGCATCCCAAAGAATTTGGGAAGTGGTATCTTGTAGAACATGCAAAAACACATATTCCACAAAAAATTTTTTTTCGAACACGCTCATCTCTGAAAAATATGGAGGTTTCCAGATTATTTTCCGGATTTCTCAAGCCCTGACGGCATTCCAAAAAATTTGGAAAGTGGTATCTTGTGGAGAATCTGAAAACACATCTTCCACAAAATAATTTTTTTTCGAACACGATCATCTCTGGAAAATATGATGGTTTTAATTTGAAGGAAAACCGTTGCTGGGTCATTTTTCGGATTTCCCAAGTCCCAGACGGCATCACAAAAAATTTGGAAAGTGGTATCTTTTAGAGATTTCAAAAACACATCTTCCACAAAAAAAATTTTTTCGAACACGCTCATCTCTGGAAAATATGAAGGTTTAAATTTGAAGGAGAACTGTTGCTAGGTCATTTTTCGGATTTATCAAGTACCAGACGGCATCCCAAAAAATTTGGAAAAGGGTATCTTGTAGAGCATGCAAAAACACATCTTCCACAAAAAAATTTTTTTCGAACATGCTCATCTCTGGAAAATATGAAGGTTTTAATTTGAAGGAAAAACGGTTGCTGGGTCATTTTTCGGATTTCTCAAGTCCCAGACAGCATCCCAAAAAATTTGGAAACTGGTATCTTGTAGAGCTTGCAAAAACACATCTTCCACAGGAAAATTTTTTTCGAACACGCTTATCTCTGGAAAATATGAAGGTTTTAATTTGAAGGAAAACCGTTGCTAGGTCATCTTTCGGATTTCTCGAGTCCCAGACGGCATCCCAAAAAATTTGGAAAGTGGTATTCACTCTTTGTTTGTATTTTGTTAATCAGCATTGTCTATAGTATCTCTGAGCATAATAACATCAATATCGAAAATCTCAACTTTTTGGTTGAGAAATACGTAAGGAGTAAGACCCCCCAAAAACACCATATAGTTTAGATTTTCACCTGTCAAATGGCATTTTTTCAAAAATCCGAAATTTCAAATCGTCATAACTCCCCTTGTTGGGATCATATCCACTTTTTGTTTGTATTTTGTTAATCAGCATTTTCTATAGTATCTCTGAGCATAATAAAATCAATATCGAAAATCTCAACTTTTTGGGTGAAAAATACGTAAGGGGTAAGACCCCCCAAAAACACCATATTTGTCATCAACAAGAAATCCCTGGCGAAATAAGAGGCCTTCTTCAATCTTGACGATCTACTACCCATTCGTATCATGCAGAATACCCATTAGACTGATCAGTACCACCTATACTTTGAGTGCTCTTAGCGTCTGAACAAAACTCTGAAATGTAATTTGGAAAAAATAAAACAACTGAAAGTCGACTCAAAGAAGGCCTATATGGACATATTTGGTATCAAAATGTAGGTTTTCGAGGACGATCTATCCAATGAGAACAAATTCAAGTCGCTATCTATCATAGTTTAGATTTTCACCTGTCAAATGGCATTTTTAAAAAAATCCGAAATTTCAAATCGTCATAACTCCCCTTGTTGGGATCATATCCACTTTTTGTTTGTATATTGTTAATCAGCATTGTCTATTGTATCTCTGAGCATAATAAAATCAATATCGAAAATCTCAACTTATTGTGTGAAAAATACGTAAGGGGTAAGCCTCCCAAAAACACCATATTTGTCATCACCAAGAAATCCCTGGCGAAATAAAAGTCCTTCTCAAGTCTTGACGATCTACTACCCACTCGAATCATGCAGAATACCCATTAGACTGATCAGTAAAACCTATACGTTGAGTGCTCTGAGCGTCTGAACAAAACTCGAAAATGAAATTTGGAAAAAATAAAACAATTAAAAGTCGACTCAAAGAAGGCCTATATGGACATATTTGGTATCAAAATGTAGGTTTTCGAGGACGATCTATCCAATGAGAACAAATTCAAGTCGCTATCTATCATAGTTTAGAATTTCACCTGCCAAATGGCATTTTTTCAAAAATCCGAAATTTCAAATCGTCATAACTCCCCTTGTTGGGATCATATCCACTTTTTGTTTGTATATTGTTAATCAGCATTGTCTATAGTATCTCTTAGCATAATAAAATCAATATCGAAAATCTCAACTTTTTGGTTGAAAAATACGTAAGGGGTAAGACCCCCAAAAACACCATATTTGTCATCACCAAGAAATCCCTGGCGAAATAAAAGTCCTTCTCAAATCTTGACGATCTACTACCCACTCGAATCATGCAGAATACCCATTAGACTGATCAGTAAAACCTATACGTTGAGTGCTCTGAGCGTCTGAACAAAACTCGAAAATGAAATTTGGAAAAAATAAAACAATTAAAAGTCGACTCAAAGAAGGCCTATATAGACATATTTGGTATCAAAATGTAGGTTTTCGAGGACGATCTATCCAATGAGAACAAATTCAAGTCGCTATCTATCATAGTTTAGATTTTCACCTGCCAAATGGCATTTTTTCAAAAATCCGAAATTTCAAATCGTCATAACTCCCCTTGTTGGGATCATATCCACTTTTTGTTTGTATTTTGTTAATCAGCATTTTCTATAGTATCTCTGAGCATAATAAAATCAATATCGAAAATCTCAACTTTTTGGGTGAAAAATACGTAAGGGGTAAGACCCCCCAAAAACACCATATTTGTCATCAACAAGAAATCCCTGGCGAAATAAGAGGCCTTCTTCAATCTTGACGATCTACTACCCATTCGTATCATGCAGAATACCCATTAGACTGATCAGTACCACCTATACTTTGAGTGCTCTTAGCGTCTGAACAAAACTCTGAAATGTAATTTGGAAAAAATAAAACAACTGAAAGTCGACTCAAAGAAGGCCTATATGGACATATTTGGTATCAAAATGTAGGTTTTCGAGGACGATCTATCCAATGAGAACAAATTCAAGTCGCTATCTATCATAGTTTAGATTTTCACCTGTCAAATGGCATTTTTAAAAAAATCCGAAATTTCAAATCGTCATAACTCCCCTTGTTGGGATCATATCCACTTTTTGTTTGTATATTGTTAATCAGCATTGTCTATTGTATCTCTGAGCATAATAAAATCAATATCGAAAATCTCAACTTATTGTGTGAAAAATACGTAAGGGGTAAGCCTCCCAAAAACACCATATTTGTCATCACCAAGAAATCCCTGGCGAAATAAAAGTCCTTCTCAAGTCTTGACGATCTACTACCCACTCGAATCATGCAGAATACCCATTAGACTGATCAGTAAAACCTATACGTTGAGTGCTCTGAGCGTCTGAACAAAACTCGAAAATGAAATTTGGAAAAAATAAAACAATTAAAAGTCGACTCAAAGAAGGCCTATATGGACATATTTGGTATCAAAATGTAGGTTTTCGAGGACGATCTATCCAATGAGAACAAATTCAAGTCGCTATCTATCATAGTTTAGAATTTCACCTGCCAAATGGCATTTTTTCAAAAATCCGAAATTTCAAATCGTCATAACTCCCCTTGTTGGGATCATATCCACTTTTTGTTTGTATATTGTTAATCAGCATTGTCTATAGTATCTCTGAGCATAATAAAATCAATATCGAAAATCTCAACTTTTTGGTTGAAAAATACGTAAGGGGTAAGACCCCCAAAAACACCATATTTGTCATCACCAAGAAATCCCTGGCGAAATAAAAGTCCTTCTCAAATCTTGACGATCTACTACCCACTCGAATCATGCAGAATACCCATTAGACTGATCAGTAAAACCTATACGTTGAGTGCTCTGAGCGTCTGAACAAAACTCGAAAATGAAATTTGGAAAAAATAAAACAATTAAAAGTCGACTCAAAGAAGGCCTATATAGACATATTTGGTATCAAAATGTAGGTTTTCGAGGACGATCTATCCAATGAGAACAAATTCAAGTCGCTATCTATCATAGTTTAGATTTTCACCTGCCAAATGGCATTTTTTCAAAAATCCGTAATTTCAAATCGTCATAACTCCCCTTGTTGGGATCATATCCACTTTTTGTTTGTATATTGTTAATCAGCATTGTCTATAGTATCTCTGAGCATAATAAAATCAATATCGAAAATCTCAACTTTTTGTGTGAAAAATACGTAAGGGGTGTAAGCCCCCCAAAAACACCATATTTGTCATCACCAAGAAATCCCTGGCGAAATAAAAGTCCTTCTCAAATCTTGACGATCTACTACCCACTCGAATCATGCAGAATACCCATTAGACTGATCAGTAAAACCTATACTTTGAGTGCTCTGAGCGTCTGAACAAAACTCGAAAATGAAATTTGGAAAAAATAAAACAATTAAAAGTCGACTCAAAGAAGGCCTATATGGACATATTTGGTATCAAAATGTAGGTTTTCGAGGACGATCTATCCAATGAGAACAAATTCAAGTCGCTATCTACCATAGTTTAGATTTTCACCTGCCAAATGGCATTTTTTCAAAAATCCGAAATTTCAAATCGTCATAACTCCCCTTGTTCGGATCATATCCACTTTTTGTTTGTATATTGTTAATCAGCATTGTCTAAAATATCTCTGAGCATAATGAAATCAATATCGAAAATCTCAACTTTTTGGTTGAAAAATACGTAAGGGGTAAGACCCCCCAAAAACACCATATTTGACATCGCCAAGAAATCCCTGGCGAAATAAGAGTCCTTCTTCAATCTTGACGATCTACTACCCGTTCGAATTATGCAGAATACCCATTAGACTGATCAGTAAAACCTATACGTTGAGTGCTCTGAGCGTCTGAACAAAACTCGAAAATGAAATTTGGAAAAAATAAAACAATTAAAAGTCGACTCAAAGAAGGCCTATATGGACATATTAGGTATCAAAATGTAGGTTTTCGAGGACGATCTATCCAATGAGAACAAATTCAAGTCGCTATCTATCATAGTTTAGAATTTCACCTGCCAAATGGCATTTTTTCAAAAATCCGTAATTTCAAATCGTCATAACTCCCCTTGTTGGGATCATATCCACTTTTTGTTTGTATATTGTTAATCAGCATTGTCTATAGTATCTCTGAGCATAATAAAATCAATATCGAAAATCTCAACTTTTTGTGTGAAAAATACGTAAGGGGTAAGCCCCCCAAAAACACCATATTTGTCATCACCAAGAAATCCCTGGCGAAATAAAAGTCCTTCTCAAATCTTGACGATCTACTACCCACTCGAATCATGCAGAATACCCATTAGACTGATCAGTAAAACCTATACTTTGAGTGCTCTGAGCGTCTGAACAAAACTCGAAAATGAAATTTGGAAAAATTAAAACAATTAAAAGTCGACTCAAAGAAGGCCTATATGGACATATTTGGTATCAAAATGTAGGTTTTCGAGGACGATCTATCCAATGAGAACAAATTCAAGTCGCTATCTATCATAGTTTAGAATTTCACCTGCCAAATGGCATTTTTTCAAAAATCCGAAATTTCAAATCGTCATAACTCCCCTTGTTGGGATCATATCCACTTTTTGTTTGTATATTGTTAATCAGCATTGTCTATAGTATCTCTGAGCATAATAAAATCAATATCGAAAATCTCAACTTTTTGGTTGAAAAATACGTAAGGGGTAAGACCCCCAAAAACACCATATTTGTCATCACCAAGAAATCCCTGGCGAAATAAAAGTCCTTCTCAAATCTTGACGATCTACTACCCACTCGAATCATGCAGAATACCCATTAGACTGATCAGTAAAACCTATACGTTGAGTGCTCTGAGCGTCTGAACAAAACTCGAAAATGAAATTTGGAAAAAATAAAACAATTAAAAGTCGACTCAAAGAAGGCCTATATAGACATATTTGGTATCAAAATGTAGGTTTTCGAGGACGATCTATCCAATGAGAACAAATTCAAGTCGCTATCTATCATAGTTTAGATTTTCACCTGCCAAATGGCATTTTTTCAAAAATCCGTAATTTCAAATCGTCATAACTCCCCTTGTTGGGATCATATCCACTTTTTGTTTGTATATTGTTAATCAGCATTGTCTATAGTATCTCTGAGCATAATAAAATCAATATCGAAAATCTCAACTTTTTGTGTGAAAAATACGTAAGGGGTGTAAGCCCCCCAAAAACACCATATTTGTCATCACCAAGAAATCCCTGGCGAAATAAAAGTCCTTCTCAAATCTTGACGATCTACTACCCACTCGAATCATGCAGAATACCCATTAGACTGATCAGTAAAACCTATACTTTGAGTGCTCTGAGCGTCTGAACAAAACTCGAAAATGAAATTTGGAAAAAATAAAACAATTAAAAGTCGACTCAAAGAAGGCCTATATGGACATATTTGGTATCAAAATGTAGGTTTTCGAGGACGATCTATCCAATGAGAACAAATTCAAGTCGCTATCTACCATAGTTTAGATTTTCACCTGCCAAATGGCATTTTTTCAAAAATCCGAAATTTCAAATCGTCATAACTCCCCTTGTTCGGATCATATCCACTTTTTGTTTGTATATTGTTAATCAGCATTGTCTAAAATATCTCTGAGCATAATGAAATCAATATCGAAAATCTCAACTTTTTGGTTGAAAAATACGTAAGGGGTAAGACCCCCCAAAAACACCATATTTGACATCGCCAAGAAATCCCTGGCGAAATAAGAGTCCTTCTTCAATCTTGACGATCTACTACCCGTTCGAATTATGCAGAATACCCATTAGACTGATCAGTAAAACCTATACGTTGAGTGCTCTGAGCGTCTGAACAAAACTCGAAAATGAAATTTGGAAAAAATAAAACAATTAAAAGTCGACTCAAAGAAGGCCTATATGGACATATTAGGTATCAAAATGTAGGTTTTCGAGGACGATCTATCCAATGAGAACAAATTCAAGTCGCTATCTATCATAGTTTAGAATTTCACCTGCCAAATGGCATTTTTTCAAAAATCCGTAATTTCAAATCGTCATAACTCCCCTTGTTGGGATCATATCCACTTTTTGTTTGTATATTGTTAATCAGCATTGTCTATAGTATCTCTGAGCATAATAAAATCAATATCGAAAATCTCAACTTTTTGTGTGAAAAATACGTAAGGGGTAAGCCCCCCAAAAACACCATATTTGTCATCACCAAGAAATCCCTGGCGAAATAAAAGTCCTTCTCAAATCTTGACGATCTACTACCCACTCGAATCATGCAGAATACCCATTAGACTGATCAGTAAAACCTATACTTTGAGTGCTCTGAGCGTCTGAACAAAACTCGAAAATGAAATTTGGAAAAATTAAAACAATTAAAAGTCGACTCAAAGAAGGCCTATATGGACATATTTGGTATCAAAATGTAGGTTTTCGAGGACGATCCAATGAGAACAAATTCAAGTCGCTATCTACCATAGTTTAGATTTTCACCTGCCAAATGGCATTTTTTCAAAAATCCGAAATTTCAAATCCTCATAACTCCCCTTGTTGGGATCATATCCACTTTTTGTTTGTATATTGTTAATCAGCATTGTCTATAGTATCTCTGAGCATAATAAAATCAATATCGAAAATCTCAACTTTTTGGGTGAAAAATACGTAAGGGGTAAGACCCCCCAAAAACACCATATTTGACATCGCCAAGAAATCCCTGGCGAAATAAGAATCCTTCTTCAATCTTGACGATCTACTACCCATTCGTATCATGCAGAATACCCATTAGACTGATCAGTACCACCTATACTTTGAGTGCTCTTAGCGTCTGAACAAAACTCTGAAATGTAATTTGGAAAAAATAAAACAACTGAAAGTCGACTCAAACAAGGCCTATATGGACATATTTGGTATCAAAATGTAGGTTTTCGAGGACGATCTATCCAATGAGAACAAATTCAAGTCGCTATCTATCATAGTTTAGATTTTCACCTGTCAAATGGCATTTTTTCAAAAATCCGAAATTTCAAATCGTCATAACTCCCCTTGTTGGGATCATATCCACTTTTTGTTTGTATATTGTTAATCAGCATTGTCTATTGTATCTCTGAGCATAATAAAATCAATATCGAAAATCTCAACTTTTTGTGTGAAAAATACGTAAGGGGTAAGTAAGCCCCCCAAAAACACCATATTTGTCATCACCAAGAAATCCCTGGCGAAATAAAAGTCCTTCTCAAGTCTTGACGATCTACTACCCACTCGAATCATGCAGAATACCCATTAGACTGATCAGTAAAACCTATACGTTGAGTGCTCTGAGCGTCTGAACAAAACTCGAAAATGAAATTTGGAAAAAATGAAACAATTAAAAGTCGACTCAAAGAAGGCCTATATGGACATATTTGGTATCAAAATGTAGGTTTTCGAGGACGATCTATCCAATGAGAACAAATTCATGTCGCTATCTATCATAGTTTAGATTTTCACCTGCCAAATGGCATTTTTTCAAAAATCCGAAATCCGAATGGGTAGTAGACTACCCATTCGAATTATGCAGAATACCCATTAGACTGATCAGTAAAACCTATACGTTGAGTGCTCTGAGCGTCTGAACAAAACTCGAAAATGAAATTTGGAAAAAATAAAACAATTAAAAGTCGACTCAAAGAAGGCCTATATGGACATATTTGGTATCAAAATGTAGGTTTTCGAGGACGATCTATCCAATGAGAACAAATTCATGTCGCTATCTATCATAGTTTAGATTTTCACCTGCCAAATGGCATTTTTTCAAAAATCCGAAATTTCAAATCGTCATAACTCCCCTTGTTGGGATCATATCCACTTTTTGTTTGTATATTGTTAATCAGCATTGTCTAAAATATCTCTGAGCATAATAAAATCAATATCGAAAATCTCAACTTTTTGGGTGAAAAATACGTAAGGGGTAAGACCCCCAAAAACACCATATTTGTCATCACCAAGAAATCCCTGGCGAAATAAAAGTCCTTCTCAAATCTTGACGATCTACTACCCACTCGAATCATGCAGAATACCCATTAGACTGATCAGTAAAACCTATACGTTGAGTGCTCTGAGCGTCTGAACAAAACTCGAAAATGAAATTTGGAAAAAATAAAACAATTAAAAGTCGACTCAAAGAAGGCCTATATGGACATATTTGGTATCAAAATGTAGGTTTTCGAGGACTATCTATCCAATGAGAACAAATTCAAGTCGCTATCTATCATAGTTTAGATTTTCACCTGCCAAATGGCATTTTTTCAAAAATCCGAAATTTCAAATCGTCATAACTCCCCTTGTTGGGATCATATCCACTTTTTGTTTGTATATTGTTAATCAGCATTGTCTATAGTATCTCTGAGCATAATAAAATCAATATCGAAAATCTCAACTTTTTGGGTGAAAAATACGTAAGACCCCCCAAAAACACCATATTTGACATCGCCAAGAAATCCCTGGCGAAATAAGAATCCTTCTTCAATCTTGACGATCTACTACCCATTCGTATCATGCAGAATACCCATTAGACTGATCAGTACCACCTATACTTTGAGTGCTCTTAGCGTCTGAACAAAACTCTGAAATGTAATTTGGAAAAAATAAAACAACTGAAAGTCGACTCAAAGAAGGCCTATATGGACATATTTGGTATCAAAATGTAGGTTTTCGAGGACGATCTATCCAATGAGAACAAATTCAAGTCGCTATCTACCATAGTTTAGATTTTCACCTGCCAAATGGCATTTTTTCAAAAATCCGAAATTTCAAATCGTCATAACTCCCCTTGTTCGGATCATATCCACTTTTTGTTTGTATATTGTTAATCAGCATTGTCTAAAATATCTCTGAGCATAATGAAATCAATATCGAAAATCTCAACTTTTTGGTTGAAAAATACGTAAGGGGTAAGACCCCCCAAAAACACCATATTTGACATCGCCAAGAAATCCCTGGCGAAATAAGAGTCCTTCTTCAATCTTGACGATCTACTACCCGTTCGAATTATGCAGAATACCCATTAGACTGATCAGTAAAACCTATACGTTGAGTGCTCTGAGCGTCTGAACAAAACTCGAAAATGAAATTTGGAAAAAATAAAACAATTAAAAGTCGACTCAAAGAAGGCCTATATGGACATATTAGGTATCAAAATGTAGGTTTTCGAGGACGATCTATCCAATGAGAACAAATTCAAGTCGCTATCTATCATAGTTTAGAATTTCACCTGCCAAATGGCATTTTTTCAAAAATCCGTAATTTCAAATCGTCATAACTCCCCTTGTTGGGATCATATCCACTTTTTGTTTGTATATTGTTAATCAGCATTGTCTATAGTATCTCTGAGCATAATAAAATCAATATCGAAAATCTCAACTTTTTGTGTGAAAAATACGTAAGGGGTAAGCCCCCCAAAAACACCATATTTGTCATCACCAAGAAATCCCTGGCGAAATAAAAGTCCTTCTCAAATCTTGACGATCTACTACCCACTCGAATCATGCAGAATACCCATTAGACTGATCAGTAAAACCTATACTTTGAGTGCTCTGAGCGTCTGAACAAAACTCGAAAATGAAATTTGGAAAAATTAAAACAATTAAAAGTCGACTCAAAGAAGGCCTATATGGACATATTTGGTATCAAAATGTAGGTTTTCGAGGACGATCCAATGAGAACAAATTCAAGTCGCTATCTACCATAGTTTAGATTTTCACCTGCCAAATGGCATTTTTTCAAAAATCCGAAATTTCAAATCCTCATAACTCCCCTTGTTGGGATCATATCCACTTTTTGTTTGTATATTGTTAATCAGCATTGTCTATAGTATCTCTGAGCATAATAAAATCAATATCGAAAATCTCAACTTTTTGGGTGAAAAATACGTAAGGGGTAAGACCCCCCAAAAACACCATATTTGACATCGCCAAGAAATCCCTGGCGAAATAAGAATCCTTCTTCAATCTTGACGATCTACTACCCATTCGTATCATGCAGAATACCCATTAGACTGATCAGTACCACCTATACTTTGAGTGCTCTTAGCGTCTGAACAAAACTCTGAAATGTAATTTGGAAAAAATAAAACAACTGAAAGTCGACTCAAACAAGGCCTATATGGACATATTTGGTATCAAAATGTAGGTTTTCGAGGACGATCTATCCAATGAGAACAAATTCAAGTCGCTATCTATCATAGTTTAGATTTTCACCTGTCAAATGGCATTTTTTCAAAAATCCGAAATTTCAAATCGTCATAACTCCCCTTGTTGGGATCATATCCACTTTTTGTTTGTATATTGTTAATCAGCATTGTCTATTGTATCTCTGAGCATAATAAAATCAATATCGAAAATCTCAACTTTTTGTGTGAAAAATACGTAAGGGGTAAGTAAGCCCCCCAAAAACACCATATTTGTCATCACCAAGAAATCCCTGGCGAAATAAAAGTCCTTCTCAAGTCTTGACGATCTACTACCCACTCGAATCATGCAGAATACCCATTAGACTGATCAGTAAAACCTATACGTTGAGTGCTCTGAGCGTCTGAACAAAACTCGAAAATGAAATTTGGAAAAAATGAAACAATTAAAAGTCGACTCAAAGAAGGCCTATATGGACATATTTGGTATCAAAATGTAGGTTTTCGAGGACGATCTATCCAATGAGAACAAATTCATGTCGCTATCTATCATAGTTTAGATTTTCACCTGCCAAATGGCATTTTTTCAAAAATCCGAAATCCGAATGGGTAGTAGACTACCCATTCGAATTATGCAGAATACCCATTAGACTGATCAGTAAAACCTATACGTTGAGTGCTCTGAGCGTCTGAACAAAACTCGAAAATGAAATTTGGAAAAAATAAAACAATTAAAAGTCGACTCAAAGAAGGCCTATATGGACATATTTGGTATCAAAATGTAGGTTTTCGAGGACGATCTATCCAATGAGAACAAATTCATGTCGCTATCTATCATAGTTTAGATTTTCACCTGCCAAATGGCATTTTTTCAAAAATCCGAAATTTCAAATCGTCATAACTCCCCTTGTTGGGATCATATCCACTTTTTGTTTGTATATTGTTAATAAGCATTGTCTAAAATATCTCTGAGCATAATAAAATCAATATCGAAAATCTCAACTTTTTGGGTGAAAAATACGTAAGGGGTAAGACCCCCAAAAACACCATATTTGTCATCACCAAGAAATCCCTGGCGAAATAAAAGTCCTTCTCAAATCTTGACGATCTACTACCCACTCGAATCATGCAGAATACCCATTAGACTGATCAGTAAAACCTATACGTTGAGTGCTCTGAGCGTCTGAACAAAACTCGAAAATGAAATTTGGAAAAAATAAAACAATTAAAAGTCGACTCAAAGAAGGCCTATATGGACATATTTGGTATCAAAATGTAGGTTTTCGAGGACTATCTATCCAATGAGAACAAATTCAAGTCGCTATCTATCATAGTTTAGATTTTCACCTGCCAAATGGCATTTTTTCAAAAATCCGAAATTTCAAATCGTCATAACTCCCCTTGTTGGGATCATATCCACTTTTTGTTTGTATATTGTTAATCAGCATTGTCTATAGTATCTCTGAGCATAATAAAATCAATATCGAAAATCTCAACTTTTTGGGTGAAAAATACGTAAGACCCCCCAAAAACACCATATTTGACATCGCCAAGAAATCCCTGGCGAAATAAGAATCCTTCTTCAATCTTGACGATCTACTACCCATTCGTATCATGCAGAATACCCATTAGACTGATCAGTACCACCTATACTTTGAGTGCTCTTAGCGTCTGAACAAAACTCTGAAATGTAATTTGGAAAAAATAAAACAACTGAAAGTCGACTCAAAGAAGGCCTATATGGACATTTTTGGTATCAAAATGTAGGTTTTCGAGGACTATCTATCCAATGAGAACAAATTCAAGTCGCTATCTATCATAGTTTAGATTTTCACCTGCCAAATGGCATTTTTTCAAAAATCCGAAATTTCCAATCGTCATAACTCCCCTTGTTGGGATCATATCCACTTTTTGTTTGTATATTGTTAATCAGCATTGTCTATTGTATCTCTGAGCATAATAAAATCAATATCGAAAATCTCAACTTTTTGTGTGAAAAATACGTAAGGGGTAAGCCCCCCCAAAACACCATATTTGTCATCACCAAGAAATCCCTGGCGAAATAAAAGTCCTTCTCAAGTCTTGACGATCTACTACCCACTCGAATCATGCAGAATACCCATTAGACTGATCAGTAAAACCTATACGTTGAGTGCTCTGAGCGTCTGAACAAAACTCGAAAATGAAATTTGGAAAAAATAAAACAATTAAAAGTCGACTCAAAGAAGGCCTATATGGACATATTTGGTATCAAAATGTAGGTTTTCGAGGACTATCTATCCAATGAGAACAAATTCAAGTCGCTTTCTATCATAGTTTAGATTTTCACCTGCCAAATGGCATTTTTTCAAAAATCCGAAATTTCAAATCGTCATAACTCCCCTTGTTGGGATCATATCCACTTTTTGTTTGTATATTGTTAATCAGCATTGTCTATAGTATCTCTGAGCATAATAAAATCAATATCGAAAATCTCAACTTTTTGGGTGAAAAATACGTAAGGGGTAAGACCCCCCAAAAACACCATATTTGACATCGCCAAGAAATCCCTGGCGAAATAAGAATCCTTCTTCAATCTTGACGATCTACTACCCATTCGTATCATGCAGAATACCCATTAGACTGATCAGTACCACCTATACTTTGAGTGCTCTTAGCGTCTGAACAAAACTCTGAAATGTAATTTGGAAAAAATAAAACAACTGAAAGTCGACTCAAAGAAGGCCTATATGGACATATTTGGTATCAAAATGTAGGTTTTCGAGGACTATCTATCCAATGAGAACAAATTCAAGTCGCTATCTATCATAGTTTAGATTTTCACCTGCCAAATGGCATTTTTTCAAAAATCCGAAATTTCCAATCGTCATAACTCCCCTTGTTGGGATCATATCCACTTTTTGTTTGTATATTGTTAATCAGCATTGTCTATAGTATCTCTGAGCATAATAAAATCAATATCGAAAATCTCAACTTTTTGGTTGAAAAATACGTAAGGGGTAAGACCCCCAAAAACACCATATTTGTCATCACCAAGAAATCCCTGGCGAAATAAAAGTCCTTCTCAAATCTTGACGATCTACTACCCACTCGAATCATGCAGAATACCCATTAGACTGATCAGTAAAACCTATACGTTGAGTGCTCTGAGCGTCTGAACAAAACTCGAAAATGAAATTTGGAAAAAATAAAACAATTAAAAGTCGACTCAAAGAAGGCCTATATAGACATATTTGGTATCAAAATGTAGGTTTTCGAGGACGATCTATCCAATGAGAACAAATTCAAGTCGCTATCTATCATATTTTAGATTTTCACCTGCCAAATGGCATTTTTTCAAAAATCCGAAATTTCAAATCGTCATAACTCCCCTTGTTGGGATCATATCCACTTTTTGTTTGTATTTTGTTAATCAGCATTTTCTATAGTATCTCTGAGCATAATAAAATCAATATCGAAAATCTCAACTTTTTGGGTGAAAAATACGTAAGGGGTAAGACCCCCCAAAAACACCATATTTGTCATCAACAAGAAATCCCTGGCGAAATAAGAGGCCTTCTTCAATCTTGACGATCTACTACCCATTCGTATCATGCAGAATACCCATTAGACTGATCAGTACCACCTATACTTTGAGTGCTCTTAGCGTCTGAACAAAACTCTGAAATGTAATTTGGAAAAAATAAAACAACTGAAAGTCGACTCAAAGAAGGCCTATATGGACATATTTGGTATCAAAATGTAGGTTTTCGAGGACGATCTATCCAATGAGAACAAATTCAAGTCGCTATCTATCATAGTTTAGATTTTCACCTGTCAAATGGCATTTTTAAAAAAATCCGAAATTTCAAATCGTCATAACTCCCCTTGTTGGGATCATATCCACTTTTTGTTTGTATATTGTTAATCAGCATTGTCTATTGTATCTCTGAGCATAATAAAATCGATATCGAAAATCTCAACTTATTGTGTGAAAAATACGTAAGGGGTAAGCCTCCCAAAAACACCATATTTGTCATCACCAAGAAATCCCTGGCGAAATAAAAGTCCTTCTCAAGTCTTGACGATCTACTACCCACTCGAATCATGCAGAATACCCATTAGACTGATCAGTAAAACCTATACGTTGAGTGCTCTGAGCGTCTGAACAAAACTCGAAAATGAAATTTGGAAAAAATAAAACAATTAAAAGTCGACTCAAAGAAGGCCTATATGGACATATTTGGTATCAAAATGTAGGTTTTCGAGGACGATCTATCCAATGAGAACAAATTCAAGTCGCTATCTATCATAGTTTAGAATTTCACCTGCCAAATGGCATTTTTTCAAAAATCCGAAATTTCAAATCGTCATAACTCCCCTTGTTGGGATCATATCCACTTTTTGTTTGTATATTGTTAATCAGCATTGTCTATAGTATCTCTGAGCATAATAAAATCAATATCGAAAATCTCAACTTTTTGTGTGAAAAATACGTAAGGGGTAAGCCCCCCAAAAACACCATATTTGTCATCACCAAGAAATCCCTGGCGAAATAAAAGTCCTTCTCAAATCTTGACGATCTACTACCCACTCGAATCATGCAGAATACCCATTAGACTGATCAGTAAAACCTATACTTTGAGTGCTCTGAGCGTCTGAACAAAACTCGAAAATGAAATTTGGAAAAATTAAAACAATTAAAAGTCGACTCAAAGAAGGCCTATATGGACATATTTGGTATCAAAATGTAGGTTTTCGAGGACGATCTATCCAATGAGAACAAATTCAAGTCGCTATCTATCATAGTTTAGAATTTCACCTGCCAAATGGCATTTTTTCAAAAATCCGAAATTTCAAATCGTCATAACTCCCCTTGTTGGGATCATATCCACTTTTTGTTTGTATATTGTTAATCAGCATTGTCTATAGTATCTCTGAGCATAATAAAATCAATATCGAAAATCTCAACTTTTTGGTTGAAAAATACGTAAGGGGTAAGACCCCCAAAAACACCATATTTGTCATCACCAAGAAATCCCTGGCGAAATAAAAGTCCTTCTCAAATCTTGACGATCTACTACCCACTCGAATCATGCAGAATACCCATTAGACTGATCAGTAAAACCTATACGTTGAGTGCTCTGAGCGTCTGAACAAAACTCGAAAATGAAATTTGGAAAAAATAAAACAATTAAAAGTCGACTCAAAGAAGGCCTATATAGACATATTTGGTATCAAAATGTAGGTTTTCGAGGACGATCTATCCAATGAGAACAAATTCAAGTCGCTATCTATCATAGTTTAGATTTTCACCTGCCAAATGGCATTTTTTCAAAAATCCGTAATTTCAAATCGTCATAACTCCCCTTGTTGGGATCATATCCACTTTTTGTTTGTATATTGTTAATCAGCATTGTCTATAGTATCTCTGAGCATAATAAAATCAATATCGAAAATCTCAACTTTTTGTGTGAAAAATACGTAAGGGGTGTAAGCCCCCCAAAAACACCATATTTGTCATCACCAAGAAATCCCTGGCGAAATAAAAGTCCTTCTCAAATCTTGACGATCTACTACCCACTCGAATCATGCAGAATACCCATTAGACTGATCAGTAAAACCTATACTTTGAGTGCTCTGAGCGTCTGAACAAAACTCGAAAATGAAATTTGGAAAAAATAAAACAATTAAAAGTCGACTCAAAGAAGGCCTATATGGACATATTTGGTATCAAAATGTAGGTTTTCGAGGACGATCTATCCAATGAGAACAAATTCAAGTCGCTATCTACCATAGTTTAGATTTTCACCTGCCAAATGGCATTTTTTCAAAAATCCGAAATTTCAAATCGTCATAACTCCCCTTGTTCGGATCATATCCACTTTTTGTTTGTATATTGTTAATCAGCATTGTCTAAAATATCTCTGAGCATAATGAAATCAATATCGAAAATCTCAACTTTTTGGTTGAAAAATACGTAAGGGGTAAGCCCCCCCAAAACACCATATTTGTCATCACCAAGAAATCCCTGGCGAAATAAAAGTCCTTCTCAAGTCTTGACGATCTACTACCCACTCGAATCATGCAGAATACCCATTAGACTGATCAGTAAAACCTATACGTTGAGTGCTCTGAGCGTCTGAACAAAACTCGAAAATGAAATTTGGAAAAAATAAAACAATTAAAAGTCGACTCAAAGAAGGCCTATATGGACATATTTGGTATCAAAATGTAGGTTTTCGAGGACGATCTATCCAATGAGAACAAATTCATGTCGCTTTCTATCATAGTTTAGATTTTCACCTGCCAAATGGCATTTTTTCAAAAATCCGAAATTTCAAATCGTCATAACTCCCCTTGTTGGGATCATATCCACTTTTTGTTTGTATATTGTTAATCAGCATTGTCTATAGTATCTCTGAGCATAATAAAATCAATATCGAAAATCTCAACTTTTTGGGTGAAAAATACGTAAGGGGTAAGACCCCCCAAAAATACCATATTTGACATCGCCAAGAAATCCCTGGCGAAATAAGACTCCTTCTTCAATCTTGACGATCTACTACCCATTCGAATTATGCAGAATACCCATTAGACTGATCAGTAAAACCTATACGTTGAGTCACGGGCGTAGCCAGGATTTATAACAGGGGGGGGCAAACCATGGTCATATTCCAAGGTCATTGAAAATGTGAAATTTTGGGATAAAAAGAAAAGGCAGATTTAATTCATTTTTTCTTCCAGGGGGGGGGCAGCTGCCCCCCCCCTGCCCCACGCTGGCTACGCCCATGCGTTGAGTGCTCTGAGCGTCTGAACAAAACTCGAAAATGAAATTTGGAAAAAATAAAACAATTAAAAGTCGACTCAAAGAAGGCCTATATGGACATATTTGGTATCAAAATGTAGGTTTTCGAGGACGATCTATCCAATGAGAACAAATTCAAGTCGCTATCTATCATAGTTTAGAATTTCACCTGCCAAATGGCATTTTTTCAAAAATCCGAAATTTCAAATCGTCATAACTCCCCTTGTTGGGATCATATCCACTTTTTGTTTGTATATTGTTAATCAGCATTGTCTATAGTATCTCTGAGCATAATAAAATCAATATCGAAAATCTCAACTTTTTGGTTGAAAAATACGTAAGGGGTAAGACCCCCAAAAACACCATATTTGTCATCACCAAGAAATCCCTGGCGAAATAAAAGTCCTTCTCAAATCTTGACGATCTACTACCCACTCGAATCATGCAGAATACCCATTAGACTGATCAGTAAAACCTATACGTTGAGTGCTCTGAGCGTCTGAACAAAACTCGAAAATGAAATTTGGAAAAAATAAAACAATTAAAAGTCGACTCAAAGAAGGCCTATATAGACATATTTGGTATCAAAATGTAGGTTTTCGAGGACGATCTATCCAATGAGAACAAATTCAAGTCGCTATCTATCATAGTTTAGATTTTCACCTGCCAAATGGCATTTTTTCAAAAATCCGTAATTTCAAATCGTCATAACTCCCCTTGTTGGGATCATATCCACTTTTTGTTTGTATATTGTTAATCAGCATTGTCTATAGTATCTCTGAGCATAATAAAATCAATATCGAAAATCTCAACTTTTTGTGTGAAAAATACGTAAGGGGTGTAAGCCCCCCAAAAACACCATATTTGTCATCACCAAGAAATCCCTGGCGAAATAAAAGTCCTTCTCAAATCTTGACGATCTACTACCCACTCGAATCATGCAGAATACCCATTAGACTGATCAGTAAAACCTATACTTTGAGTGCTCTGAGCGTCTGAACAAAACTCGAAAATGAAATTTGGAAAAAATAAAACAATTAAAAGTCGACTCAAAGAAGGCCTATATGGACATATTTGGTATCAAAATGTAGGTTTTCGAGGACGATCTATCCAATGAGAACAAATTCAAGTCGCTATCTACCATAGTTTAGATTTTCACCTGCCAAATGGCATTTTTTCAAAAATCCGAAATTTCAAATCGTCATAACTCCCCTTGTTCGGATCATATCCACTTTTTGTTTGTATATTGTTAATCAGCATTGTCTAAAATATCTCTGAGCATAATGAAATCAATATCGAAAATCTCAACTTTTTGGTTGAAAAATACGTAAGGGGTAAGACCCCCCAAAAACACCATATTTGACATCGCCAAGAAATCCCTGGCGAAATAAGAGTCCTTCTTCAATCTTGACGATCTACTACCCGTTCGAATTATGCAGAATACCCATTAGACTGATCAGTAAAACCTATACGTTGAGTGCTCTGAGCGTCTGAACAAAACTCGAAAATGAAATTTGGAAAAAATAAAACAATTAAAAGTCGACTCAAAGAAGGCCTATATGGACATATTAGGTATCAAAATGTAGGTTTTCGAGGACGATCTATCCAATGAGAACAAATTCAAGTCGCTATCTATCATAGTTTAGAATTTCACCTGCCAAATGGCATTTTTTCAAAAATCCGTAATTTCAAATCGTCATAACTCCCCTTGTTGGGATCATATCCACTTTTTGTTTGTATATTGTTAATCAGCATTGTCTATAGTATCTCTGAGCATAATAAAATCAATATCGAAAATCTCAACTTTTTGTGTGAAAAATACGTAAGGGGTAAGCCCCCCAAAAACACCATATTTGTCATCACCAAGAAATCCCTGGCGAAATAAAAGTCCTTCTCAAATCTTGACGATCTACTACCCACTCGAATCATGCAGAATACCCATTAGACTGATCAGTAAAACCTATACTTTGAGTGCTCTGAGCGTCTGAACAAAACTCGAAAATGAAATTTGGAAAAATTAAAACAATTAAAAGTCGACTCAAAGAAGGCCTATATGGACATATTTGGTATCAAAATGTAGGTTTTCGAGGACGATCCAATGAGAACAAATTCAAGTCGCTATCTACCATAGTTTAGATTTTCACCTGCCAAATGGCATTTTTTCAAAAATCCGAAATTTCAAATCCTCATAACTCCCCTTGTTGGGATCATATCCACTTTTTGTTTGTATATTGTTAATCAGCATTGTCTATAGTATCTCTGAGCATAATAAAATCAATATCGAAAATCTCAACTTTTTGGGTGAAAAATACGTAAGGGGTAAGACCCCCCAAAAACACCATATTTGACATCGCCAAGAAATCCCTGGCGAAATAAGAATCCTTCTTCAATCTTGACGATCTACTACCCATTCGTATCATGCAGAATACCCATTAGACTGATCAGTACCACCTATACTTTGAGTGCTCTTAGCGTCTGAACAAAACTCTGAAATGTAATTTGGAAAAAATAAAACAACTGAAAGTCGACTCAAACAAGGCCTATATGGACATATTTGGTATCAAAATGTAGGTTTTCGAGGACGATCTATCCAATGAGAACAAATTCAAGTCGCTATCTATCATAGTTTAGATTTTCACCTGTCAAATGGCATTTTTTCAAAAATCCGAAATTTCAAATCGTCATAACTCCCCTTGTTGGGATCATATCCACTTTTTGTTTGTATATTGTTAATCAGCATTGTCTATTGTATCTCTGAGCATAATAAAATCAATATCGAAAATCTCAACTTTTTGTGTGAAAAATACGTAAGGGGTAAGTAAGCCCCCCAAAAACACCATATTTGTCATCACCAAGAAATCCCTGGCGAAATAAAAGTCCTTCTCAAGTCTTGACGATCTACTACCCACTCGAATCATGCAGAATACCCATTAGACTGATCAGTAAAACCTATACGTTGAGTGCTCTGAGCGTCTGAACAAAACTCGAAAATGAAATTTGGAAAAAATGAAACAATTAAAAGTCGACTCAAAGAAGGCCTATATGGACATATTTGGTATCAAAATGTAGGTTTTCGAGGACGATCTATCCAATGAGAACAAATTCATGTCGCTATCTATCATAGTTTAGATTTTCACCTGCCAAATGGCATTTTTTCAAAAATCCGAAATCCGAATGGGTAGTAGACTACCCATTCGAATTATGCAGAATACCCATTAGACTGATCAGTAAAACCTATACGTTGAGTGCTCTGAGCGTCTGAACAAAACTCGAAAATGAAATTTGGAAAAAATAAAACAATTAAAAGTCGACTCAAAGAAGGCCTATATGGACATATTTGGTATCAAAATGTAGGTTTTCGAGGACGATCTATCCAATGAGAACAAATTCATGTCGCTATCTATCATAGTTTAGATTTTCACCTGCCAAATGGCATTTTTTCAAAAATCCGAAATTTCAAATCGTCATAACTCCCCTTGTTGGGATCATATCCACTTTTTGTTTGTATATTGTTAATCAGCATTGTCTAAAATATCTCTGAGCATAATAAAATCAATATCGAAAATCTCAACTTTTTGGGTGAAAAATACGTAAGGGGTAAGACCCCCAAAAACACCATATTTGTCATCACCAAGAAATCCCTGGCGAAATAAAAGTCCTTCTCAAATCTTGACGATCTACTACCCACTCGAATCATGCAGAATACCCATTAGACTGATCAGTAAAACCTATACGTTGAGTGCTCTGAGCGTCTGAACAAAACTCGAAAATGAAATTTGGAAAAAATAAAACAATTAAAAGTCGACTCAAAGAAGGCCTATATGGACATATTTGGTATCAAAATGTAGGTTTTCGAGGACTATCTATCCAATGAGAACAAATTCAAGTCGCTATCTATCATAGTTTAGATTTTCACCTGCCAAATGGCATTTTTTCAAAAATCCGAAATTTCAAATCGTCATAACTCCCCTTGTTGGGATCATATCCACTTTTTGTTTGTATATTGTTAATCAGCATTGTCTATAGTATCTCTGAGCATAATAAAATCAATATCGAAAATCTCAACTTTTTGGGTGAAAAATACGTAAGACCCCCCAAAAACACCATATTTGACATCGCCAAGAAATCCCTGGCGAAATAAGAATCCTTCTTCAATCTTGACGATCTACTACCCATTCGTATCATGCAGAATACCCATTAGACTGATCAGTACCACCTATACTTTGAGTGCTCTTAGCGTCTGAACAAAACTCTGAAATGTAATTTGGAAAAAATAAAACAACTGAAAGTCGACTCAAAGAAGGCCTATATGGACATATTTGGTATCAAAATGTAGGTTTTCGAGGACTATCTATCCAATGAGAACAAATTCAAGTCGCTATCTATCATAGTTTAGATTTTCACCTGCCAAATGGCATTTTTTCAAAAATCCGAAATTTCCAATCGTCATAACTCCCCTTGTTGGGATCATATCCACTTTTTGTTTGTATATTGTTAATCAGCATTGTCTATTGTATCTCTGAGCATAATAAAATCAATATCGAAAATCTCAACTTTTTGTGTGAAAAATACGTAAGGGGTAAGCCCCCCCAAAACACCATATTTGTCATCACCAAGAAATCCCTGGCGAAATAAAAGTCCTTCTCAAGTCTTGACGATCTACTACCCACTCGAATCATGCAGAATACCCATTAGACTGATCAGTAAAACCTATACGTTGAGTGCTCTGAGCGTCTGAACAAAACTCGAAAATGAAATTTGGAAAAAATAAAACAATTAAAAGTCGACTCAAAGAAGGCCTATATGGACATATTTGGTATCAAAATGTAGGTTTTCGAGGACGATCTATCCAATGAGAACAAATTCATGTCGCTTTCTATCATAGTTTAGATTTTCACCTGCCAAATGGCATTTTTTCAAAAATCCGAAATTTCAAATCGTCATAACTCCCCTTGTTGGGATCATATCCACTTTTTGTTTGTATATTGTTAATCAGCATTGTCTATAGTATCTCTGAGCATAATAAAATCAATATCGAAAATCTCAACTTTTTGGGTGAAAAATACGTAAGGGGTAAGACCCCCCAAAAATACCATATTTGACATCGCCAAGAAATCCCTGGCGAAATAAGACTCCTTCTTCAATCTTGACGATCTACTACCCATTCGAATTATGCAGAATACCCATTAGACTGATCAGTAAAACCTATACGTTGAGTCACGGGCGTAGCCAGGATTTATAACAGGGGGGGGCAAACCATGGTCATATTCCAAGGTCATTGAAAATGTGAAATTTTGGGATAAAAAGAAAAGGCAGATTTAATTCATTTTTTCTTCCAGGGGGGGGGCAGCTGCCCCCCCCTGCCCCACGCTGGCTACGCCCATGCGTTGAGTGCTCTGAGCGTCTGAACAAAACTCGAAAATGAAATTTGGAAAAAATAAAACAATTAAAAGTCGACTCAAAGAAGGCCTATATGGACATATTTGGTATCAAAATGTAGGTTTTCGAGGACGATCTATCCAATGAGAACAAATTCAAGTCGCTATCTACCATAGTTTAGATTTTCACCTGCCAAATGGCATTTTTTCAAAAATCCGAAATTTCAAATCGTCATAACTCCCCTTGTTCGGATCATATCCACTTTTTGTTTGTATATTGTTAATCAGCATTGTCTAAAATATCTCTGAGCATAATGAAATCAATATCGAAAATCTCAACTTTTTGGTTGAAAAATACGTAAGGGGTAAGACCCCCCAAAAACACCATATTTGACATCGCCAAGAAATCCCTGGCGAAATAAGAGTCCTTCTTCAATCTTGACGATCTACTACCCGTTCGAATTATGCAGAATACCCTTTAGACTGATCAGTAAAACCTATACGTTGAGTGCTCTGAGCGTCTGAACAAAACTCGAAAATGAAATGTGGAAAAAATAAAACAATTAAAAGTCGACTCAAAGAAGGCCTATATGGACATATTAGGTATCAAAATGTAGGTTTTCGAGGACGATCTATCCAATGAGAACAAATTCAAGTCGCTATCTATCATAGTTTAGAATTTCACCTGCCAAATGGCATTTTTTCAAAAATCCGTAATTTCAAATCGTCATAACTCCCCTTGTTGGGATCATATCCACTTTTTGTTTGTATATTGTTAATCAGCATTGTCTATAGTATCTCTGAGCATAATAAAATCAATATCGAAAATCTCAACTTTTTGTGTGAAAAATACGTAAGGGGTAAGCCCCCCAAAAACACCATATTTGTCATCACCAAGAAATCCCTGGCGAAATGAAAGTCCTTCTCAAATCTTGACGATCTACTACCCACTCGAATCATGCAGAATACCCATTAGACTGATCAGTAAAACCTATACTTTGAGTGCTCTGAGCGTCTGAACAAAACTCGAAAATGAAATTTGGAAAAATTAAAACAATTAAAAGTCGACTCAAAGAAGGCCTATATGGACATATTTGGTATCAAAATGTAGGTTTTCGAGGACGATCTATCCAATGAGAACAAATTCAAGTCGCTATCTACCATAGTTTAGATTTTCACCTGCCAAATGGCATTTTTTCAAAAATCCGAAATTTCAAATCCTCATAACTCCCCTTGTTGGGATCATATCCACTTTTTGTTTGTATATTGTTAATCAGCATTGTCTATAGTATCTCTGAGCATAATAAAATCAATATCGAAAATCTCAACTTTTTGGGTGAAAAATACGTAAGGGGTAAGACCCCCCAAAAACACCATATTTGACATCGCCAAGAAATCCCTGGCGAAATAAGAATCCTTCTTCAATCTTGACGATCTACTACCCATTCGTATCATGCAGAATACCCATTAGACTGATCAGTACCACCTATACTTTGAGTGCTCTTAGCGTCTGAACAAAACTCTGAAATGTAATTTGGAAAAAATAAAACAACTGAAAGTCGACTCAAACAAGGCCTATATGGACATATTTGGTATCAAAATGTAGGTTTTCGAGGACGATCTATCCAATGAGAACAAATTAAAGTCGCTATCTATCATAGTTTAGATTTTCACCTGTCAAATGGCATTTTTTCAAAAATCCGAAATTTCAAATCGTCATAACTCCCCTTGTTGGGATCATATCCACTTTTTGTTTGTATATTGTTAATCAGCATTGTCTATTGTATCTCTGAGCATAATAAAATCAATATCGAAAATCTCAACTTTTTGTGTGAAAAATACGTAAGGGGTAAGCCCCCCAAAAACACCATATTTGTCATCACCAAGAAATCCCTGGCGAAATAAAAGTCCTTCTCAAGTCTTGACGATCTACTACCCACTCGAATCATGCAGAATACCCATTAGACTGATCAGTAAAACCTATACGTTGAGTGCTGTGAGCGTCTGAACAAAACTCGAAAATGAAATTTGGAAAAAATAAAACAATTAAAAGTCGACTCAAAGAAGGCCTATATGGACATATTTGGTATCAAAATGTAGGTTTTCGAGGACGATCTATCCAATGAGAACAAATTCATGTCGCTATCTATCATAGTTTAGATTTTCACCTGCCAAATGGCATTTTTTCAAAAATCCGAAATCCGAATGGGTAGTAGACTACCCATTCGAATTATGCAGAATACCCATTAGACTGATCAGTAAAACCTATACGTTGAGTGCTCCCCCAAAAATACCATATTTGACATCGCCAAGAAATCCCTGGCGAAATAAGACTCCTTCTTCAATCTTGACGATCTACTACCCATTCGAATTATGCAGAATACCCATTAGACTGATCAGTAAAACCTATACGTTGAGTCACGGGCGTAGCCAGGATTTATAACAGGGGGGGGCAAACCATGGTCATATTCCAAGGTCATTGAAAATGTGAAATTTTGGGATAAAAAGAAAAGGCAGATTTAATTCATTTTTTCTCCCAGGGGGGGGCAGCTGCCCCCCCCTGCCCCACGCTGGCTACGCCCATGCGTTGAGTGCTCTGAGCGTCTGAACAAAACTCGAAAATGAAATTTGTTGGGATCATATCCACTTTTTGTTTGTATATTGTTAATCAGCATTGTCTAAAATATCTCTGAGCATAATAAAATCAATATCGAAAATCTCAACTTTTTGGGTGAAAAATACGTAAGGGGTAAGACCCCCAAAAACACCATATTTGTCATCACCAAGAAATCCCTGGCGAAATAAAAGTCCTTCTCAAATCTTGACGATCTACTACCCACTCGAATCATGCAGAATACCCATTAGACTGATCAGTAAAACCTATACGTTGAGTGCTCTGAGCGTCTGAACAAAACTCGAAAATGAAATTTGGAAAAAATAAAACAATTAAAAGTCGACTCAAAGAAGGCCTATATGGACATATTTGGTATCAAAATGTAGGTTTTCGAGGACTATCTATCCAATGAGAACAAATTCAAGTCGCTATCTATCATAGTTTAGATTTTCACCTGCCAAATGGCATTTTTTCAAAAATCCGAAATTTCAAATCGTCATAACTCCCCTTGTTGGGATCATATCCACTTTTTGTTTGTATATTGTTAATCAGCATTGTCTATAGTATCTCTGAGCATAATAAAATCAATATCGAAAATCTCAACTTTTTGGGTGAAAAATACGTAAGGGGTAAGACCCCCCAAAAACACCATATTTGACATCGCCAAGAAATCCCTGGCGAAATAAGAATCCTTCTTCAATCTTGACGATCTACTACCCATTCGTATCATGCAGAATACCCATTAGAATGATCAGTAAAACCTATACGTTGAGTGCTCTGAGCGTCTGAACAAAACTCGAAAATGAAATTTGGAAAAAATAAAACAATAAAAAGTCGACTCAAAGAAGGCCCATATGGACATATTTGGTATCAAAATGTAGGTTTTCGAGGACGATCTATCCAATGAGAACAAATTCATGTCGCTATCTATCATAGTTTAGATTTTCACCTGCCAAATGGCATTTTTTCAAAAATCCGAAATCCGAATGGGTAGTAGACTACCCATTCGAATTATGCAGAATACCCATTAGACTGATCAGTAAAACCTTTACGTTGAGTGCTCTGAGCGTCTGAACAAAACTCGAAAATGAAATTTGGAAAAAATAAAACAATTAAAAGTCGACTCAAAGAAGGCCTATATGGACATATTTGGTATCAAAATGTAGGTTTTCGAGGACGATCTATTCAGTGAGAACAAATTCAAGTCGCTATCTATCATAGTTTAGATTTTCACATGCCAAATGGCATTTTTTCAAAAATCCGAAATTTCAAATCGTCATAACTCCCCTTGTTGGGATCATATCCACTTTTTGCTTGTATATTGTTAATCAGCATTGTCTATTGTAT
This sequence comes from Adalia decempunctata, assembly GCA_951802165.1. Taxonomy (NCBI): domain Eukaryota; kingdom Metazoa; phylum Arthropoda; class Insecta; order Coleoptera; family Coccinellidae; genus Adalia; species Adalia decempunctata. Next base: position 19,565,065 of record OX637696.1, on the reverse strand, counting down.
CTCTGAGCATAATAAAATCAATATCGAAAATCTCAACTTTTTGTGTGGAAAATACGTAAGGGGTAAGCCCCCCAAAAACACCATATTTGACATCGCCAAGAAATCCCTGGCGAAATAAGAGTCCTTCTTCAATCTTGACGATCTACTACCCATTCGAATCATGCAGAATACCCATTAGACTGATCAGTAAAACCTATACGTTGAGTGCTCTGAGCGTCTGAACAAAACTCGAAAATGAAATTTGGAAAAATAAAACAATTAAAAGTCGACTCAAAGAAGGCCTATATGGACATATTTGGTATCAAAATGTAGGTTTTCGAGGACGATCTATCCAATGAGAACAAATTCAAGTCGAGATTTATCATAGTTTAGATTTTCACCTGCCAAATGGCATTTTTTCAAAAATCCGAAATTTCAAATCGTCATAACTCCCCTTGTTCGGATCATATCCACTTTTTGTTTGTATATTGTTAATCAGCATTGTCTAAAATATCTCTGAGCATAATGAAATCAATATCGAAAATCTCAACTTTTTGGGTGAAAAATACGTAAGGGGTAAGACCCCCCAAAATACCATATTTGACATCGCCAAGAAATCCCTGGCGAAATAAGAGTCCTTCTTCAATCTTGACGATCTACTACCCATTCGAATTATGCAGAATACCCATTAAAATGATCAGTAAAACCTATACGTTGAGTGCTCTGAGCGTCTGAACAAAACTCGAAAATGAAATTTGGAAAAAATAAAACAATAAAAAGTCGACTCAAAGAAGGCCCATATGGACATATTTGGTATCAAAATGTAGGTTTTCGAGGACGATCTATCCAATGAGAACAAATTCATGTCGCTATCTATCATAGTTTAGATTTTCACCTGCCAAATGGCATTTTTTCAAAAATCCGAAATCCGAATGGGTAGTAGACTACCCATTCGAATTATGCAGAATACCCATTAGACTGATCAGTAAAACCTATACGTTGAGTGCTCTGAGCGTCTGAACAAAACTCGAAAATGAAATTTGGAAAAAATAAAACAATTAAAAGTCGACTCAATGAAGGCCTATATGGACATATTTGGTATCAAAATGTAGGTTTTCGAGGACGATCTATTCAGTGAGAACAAATTCAAGTCGAGATTTATCATAGTTTAGATTTTCACCTGCCAAATGGCATTTTCTCAAAAATCCGAAATTTCAAATCGTCATAACTCCCCTTGTTCGGATCATATCCACTTTTTGTTTGTATATTGTTAATCAGCATTGTCTATTGTATCTCTGAGCATAATAAAATCAATATCGAAAATCTCAACTTTTTGTGTGAAAAATACGTAAGGGGTAAGCCCCCCAAAAACACCATATTTGTCATCACCAAGAAATCCCTGGCGAAATAAAAGTCCTTCTCAAGTCTTGACGATCTACTACCCACTCGAATCATGCAGAATACCCATTAGACTGATCAGTAAAACCTATACGTTGAGTGCTCTGAGCGTCTGAACAAAACTCGAAAATGAAATTTGGAAAAAATAAAACAATTAAAAGTCGACTCAAAGAAGGCCTATATGGACATATTTGGTATCAAAATGTAGGTTTTCGAGGACGATCTATCCAATGAGAACAAATTCATGTCGCTATCTATCATAGTTTAGATTTTCACCTGCCAAATGGCATTTTTTCAAAAATCCGAAATTTCAAATCGTCATAACTCCCCTTGTTGGGATCATATCCACTTTTTGTTTGTATATTGTTAATCAGCATTGTCTAAAATATCTCTGAGCATAAGAAAATCAATATCGAAAATCTCAACTTTTTGGGTGAAAAATACGTAAGGGGTAAGACCCCCCAAAAACACCATATTTGACATCGCCAAGAAATCCCTGGCGAAATAAGAGTCCTTCTTCAATCTTGACGATCTACTACCCATTCGAATTATGCAGAATACCCATAAGACTGATCAGTAAAACCTATACGTTGAGTGCTCTGAGCGTCTGAACAAAACTCGAAAATGAAATTTGGAAAAAAAAACAATTAAAAGTCGACTCAAAGAAGGCCTATATGGACATATTTGGTATCAAGATGTAGGTTTTCGAGGACGATCTATCCAATGAGAACAAATTCAAGTCGCTATCTATCATAGTTTAGATTTTCACATGCCAAATGGCATTTTTTCAAAAATCCGAAATTTCAAATCGTCATAACTCCCCTTGTTGGGATCATATCCACTTTTTGCTTGTATATTGTTAATCAGCATTGTCTATTGTATCTCTGAGCATAATAAAATCAATATCGAAAATCTCAACTTTTTGTGTGGAAAATACGTAAGGGGTAAGCCCCCCAAAAACACCATATTTGACATCGCCAAGAAATCCCTGGCGAAATAAGAGTCCTTCTTCAATCTTGACGATCTACTACCCATTCGAATCATGCAGAATACCCATTAGACTGATCAGTAAAACCTATACGTTGAGTGCTCTGAGCGTCTGAACAAAACTCGAAAATGAAATTTGGAAAAAATAAAACAATTAAAAGTCGACTCAAAGAAGGCCTATATGGACATATTTGGTATCAAAATGTAGGTTTTCGAGGACGATCTATCCAATGAGAACAAATTCAAGTCGAGATTTATCATGGTTTAGATTTTCACCTGCCAAATGGCATTTTTTCAAAAATCCGAAATTTCAAATCGTCATAACTCCCCTTGTTCGGATCATATCCACTTTTTGTTTGTATATTGTTAATCAGCATTGTCTAAAATATCTCTGAGCATAATGAAATCAATATCGAAAATCTCAACTTTTTGGGTGAAAAATACGTAAGGGGTAAGACCCCCCAAAAATACCATATTTGACATCGCCAAGAAATCCCTGGCGAAATAAGACTCCTTCTTCAATCTTGACGATCTACTACCCATTCGAATTATGCAGAATACCCATAAGACTGATCAGTAAAACCTATACGTTGAGTGCTCTGAGCGTCTGAACAAAACTCGAAAATGAAATTTGGAAAAAAAAACAATTAAAAGTCGACTCAAAGAAGGCCTATATGGACATATTTGGTATCAAGATGTAGGTTTTCGAGGACGATCTATCCAATGAGAACAAATTCAAGTCGCTATCTATCATAGTTTAGATTTTCACATGCCAAATGGCATTTTTTCAAAAATCCGAAATTTCAAATCGTCATAACTCCCCTTGTTGGGATCATATCCACTTTTTGCTTGTATATTGTTAATCAGCATTGTCTATTGTATCTCTGAGCATAATAAAATCAATATCGAAAATCTCAACTTTTTGTGTGGAAAATACGTAAGGGGTAAGCCCCCCAAAAACACCATATTTGACATCGCCAAGAAATCCCTGGCGAAATAAGAGTCCTTCTTCAATCTTGACGATCTACTACCCATTCGAATCATGCAGAATACCCATTAGACTGATCAGTAAAACCTATACGTTGAGTGCTCTGAGCGTCTGAACAAAACTCGAAAATGAAATTTGGAAAAAATAAAACAATTAAAAGTCGACTCAAAGAAGGCCTATATGGACATATTTGGTATCAAAATGTAGGTTTTCGAGGACGATCTATCCAATGAGAACAAATTCAAGTCGAGATTTATCATGGTTTAGATTTTCACCTGCCAAATGGCATTTTTTCAAAAATCCGAAATTTCAAATCGTCATAACTCCCCTTGTTCGGATCATATCCACTTTTTGTTTGTATATTGTTAATCAGCATTGTCTAAAATATCTCTGAGCATAATGAAATCAATATCGAAAATCTCAACTTTTTGGGTGAAAAATACGTAAGGGGTAAGACCCCCCAAAAATACCATATTTGACATCGCCAAGAAATCCCTGGCGAAATAAGACTCCTTCTTCAATCTTGACGATCTACTACCCATTCGAATTATGCAGAATACCCATTAGACTGATCAGTAAAACCTATACGTTGAGTGCTCTGAGCGTCTGAACAAAACTCGAAAATGAAAGGACCCCGCACACTTACTTAGGAAAAGCGGGTTCAGTGAATTTTCCCCATTTCTACATATTATATTTATAACAACCTCAAGAACAATATATCAGTTTTTCACGAAGGTCTTACATCCGGTTTGGTCTATAGGGCGTTCCAAAATTGCAGCTACGGAAAAATGAATCTTTAAATTTCGATGATAATTCTTCTAATTTTCAGAATTTCATCATGATGCCCTGGGTTCTGAATAACAAGATATCACAGATATCCAAACACCGCCCACCACGTTGAGTTTCGTTATACAGGCCGTTCCATGAAGCTGTATAAGTAACTGAATGTAACTTTGTTAGTGACTTTGGGACCACCCTGAGTTTTTCAAAATATGATACCATGATGTATATCCACCTCTGTAGAAAGTTTCATTAGTGTACAACGAACAGTTGCAAAATTATTCAGGTTTAAATTCGGATTTCATACAATTTTTCTTTAAAACTTATCTGTAGTTGACATTGCTGTCAAGGAATATAGGTTTTCATTCAGTATAATTATTATGATAGGTATTGACGGTCGGTCCAAATGTGTTTTTATTCAGGAATGTACAGGATGGACATAATTGGGTGTCACTAATCATCCTCATTTTCACTAATCTTCCTCATTTCATCTCAAAATCAATTTATACAGAGTGTAACAGCCAGATGGAATAAATTCGATAACGAACAAATGAAGGCATGTTGGGAAAAACGCTGGGACACGTCGATTTGTAATTTTAAATGCGCATATTTTTCAAGAAAATAAAATTATATAGGGTGTTCCATGCGACCGTGGCCAATACCAACTTTCTTATTTCAAATGCAACCCTCTGTATATTATTTATTTTTTGGATTCTTCAGAGAATTCTAGACACAATTCATGTACAACGTCCTATTCCTATCTTTAACTATTTCGGAAGTAAGTGTTTTCAGATTTATTGCAAAAATCAACGTTTCAAATAAAAATTATTTTTTCGGCAACCGTCCGGGAAGTACCCACTTCCCGGACGCTTTTTCTTTGAGAAAGTAGCATTTCCCGGCCTAGGCCGGAAAGTACGTACTTCCCGGCCTAGGCCGGAAAAACACGTCGTTGTTGTCATTGTTATGATCATCACAATAGCAACGAAATAACGTATGACAGTTCTGTTCTGTGTTCTGTTTATTTCAAATATGAATCAAAATCAATAAAGAGATGTGTCATCTCATTGATATGTAATTCTTCACGGTTGCCGAAAAAATATTGTACGCAACACGCCCGGAAATAGTTTTTTTGGACTCACAGACTTCCAGGACTCGCCTCCGGCTCGTCCTAGAATCTTGTCTATTCGTCCAAAAAAACCCTATTTTCCGGACTTGTTACGTAAATTACTATTATTTCACAAATTCGGTACATTACACTTAAAACCTTATAAGTAATACTGATTATTTCTTAATTATTAAAAAAAACAAACAAAAAAAATTAATTTCAATGTAGGAAATGTTCAAAATGCTCGCCGCGAACGTCTTGGCAATATGCCAATCTGGTGAAGAATTGTCTTCCAACGTTACTCAACATTTCAGGCGTAATGGTTTTTGCTTACTTTCTTCATATCAAGAGGTAAATGGGAAATAAGTATTGGGTGCAATGTATCGAATTTGTGAAATAAATTAATTTTCATTTAAAATGTTAATTTTTGTAAAAAATCTGAAAACACTTTATATTTCCGAAAAAGTTGAGGATAGGTATAGGACATTGTGTATGAATTGTGTCTAGAATTTTCTGAAGAATCCAAAAAGTAAATAATATACAGGGGGTTGCATTTGAAATAAGAAAGTTGGTATTGGCCACGTTCGCATGGAACACCCTATATAATTTTATTTTCTTGAAAAATATGCGCATTTAAAATTACAAATCGACGTGTCCGAACGTTTTTTCCAACACGCCCTCATTTCTTCGTTTTCGAATTTATTCCATTTGGCTGTTACACTCTGTATAAACAGATTTTGAGATAGCGAAATGAGGAGATTAGTGACACCGAATTATGTCCATCCTGTACATTCCTGAATAAAAACACCTTTGGACCGACCGGCAATACATATCATAATAATTATACTGAATGAAAACCTATATTCCTTGACAGCAATCTCAACGACAGATGAGTTTTAAAGAAAAATTGTATGAAATCCGAATTCAAACCAGAATAATTTTGCAACTGTTCTTTGTACATTAATGAAACTTCCTACAGAGGTGGACATACATTATGGTATCATATTTTGAAAAACTCAGGGTGGTCCCAAAGTCACTAACAAAGTTACATACAGTTACTTATACAGCTTCATGGAACAGCCTGTATAACAAAACTTAACGTGGTGGGCGGTGTTTGGATATCTGTAATATCTTGTTATCCAGAACCCAAGGCATCATGACGAAATTCTGAAAATTAGAAGAATTATCATCGAAATTAAAAGATTCATTTTTCCGTAGCTGCAATTTTGGACCTCCCTATAGACCAAACCGGATGTAAAACCTTCGTGAAAATCTGATATATTGTTCTTAAGGTTGAAATAAATATAATATGTAAAAATGGGGAAAATTCACTGGACCCGCTTTTCCTAAGTAAGTGTGCGGGGTCCTTTGGAAAAAATAAAACAATTAAAAGTCGACTCAAAGAAGGCCTATATGGACATATTTGGTATCAAAATGTAGGTTTTCGAGGACTATCTATCCAATGAGAACAAATTCAAGTCGCTATCTATCATAGTTTAGAATTTCACCTGCCAAATGGCATTTTTTCAAAAATCCGTAATTTCAAATCGTCATAACTCCCCTTGTTGGGATCATATCCACTTTTTGTTTGTATATTGTTAATCAGCATTGTCTATAGTATCTCTGAGCATAACAAAATCAATATCGAAAATCTCAAGTTTTTGGGTGAAAAATACGTAAGGGGTAAGCCCCCCAAAAACACCATATTTGTCATCACCAAGAAATCCCTGGCGAAATAAAAGTCCTTCTCAAGTCTTGACGATCTACTACCCACTCGAATCATGCAGAATACCCATTAGACTGATCAGTAAAACCTATACGTTGAGTGCTCTGAGCGTCTGAACAAAACTCGAAAATGAAATTTGGAAAAAATAAAACAATTAAAAGTCGACTCAAAGAAGGCCTATATGGACATATTTGGTATCAAAATGTAGGTTTTCGAGGACGATCTATCCAATGAGAACAAATTCATGTCGCTATCTATCATAGTTTAGATTTTCACCTGCCAAATGGCATTTTTTCAAAAATCCGAAATTTCAAATCGTCATAACTCCCCTTGTTGGGATCATATCCACTTTTTGTTTGTATATTGTTAATCAGCATTGTCTAAAATATCTCTGAGCATAAGAAAATCAATATCGAAAATCTCAACTTTTTGGGTGAAAAATACGTAAGGGGTAAGACCCCCCAAAAACACCATATTTGACATCGCCAAGAAATCCCTGGCGAAATAAGAGTCCTTCTTCAATCTTGACGATCTACTACCCATTCGAATTATGCAGAATACCCATAAGACTGATCAGTAAAACCTATACGTTGAGTGCTCTGAGCGTCTGAACAAAACTCGAAAATGAAATTTGGAAAAAAAAACAATTAAAAGTCGACTCAAAGAAGGCCTATATGGACATATTTGGTATCAAGATGTAGGTTTTCGAGGACGATCTATCCAATGAGAACAAATTCAAGTCGCTATCTATCATAGTTTAGATTTTCACATGCCAAATGGCATTTTTTCAAAAATCCGAAATTTCAAATCGTCATAACTCCCCTTGTTGGGATCATATCCACTTTTTGCTTGTATATTGTTAATCAGCATTGTCTATTGTATCTCTGAGCATAATAAAATCAATATCGAAAATCTCAACTTTTTGTGTGGAAAATACGTAAGGGGTAAGCCCCCCAAAAACACCATATTTGACATCGCCAAGAAATCCCTGGCGAAATAAGAGTCCTTCTTCAATCTTGACGATCTACTACCCATTCGAATCATGCAGAATACCCATTAGACTGATCAGTAAAACCTATACGTTGAGTGCTCTGAGCGTCTGAACAAAACTCGAAAATGAAATTTGGAAAAAATAAAACAATTAAAAGTCGACTCAAAGAAGGCCTATATGGACATATTTGGTATCAAAATGTAGGTTTTCGAGGACGATCTATCCAATGAGAACAAATTCAAGTCGAGATTTATCATGGTTTAGATTTTCACCTGCCAAATGGCATTTTTTCAAAAATCCGAAATTTCAAATCGTCATAACTCCCCTTGTTCGGATCATATCCACTTTTTGTTTGTATATTGTTAATCAGCATTGTCTAAAATATCTCTGAGCATAATGAAATCAATATCGAAAATCTCAACTTTTTGGGTGAAAAATACGTAAGGGGTAAGACCCCCCAAAAATACCATATTTGACATCGCCAAGAAATCCCTGGCGAAATAAGACTCCTTCTTCAATCTTGACGATCTACTACCCATTCGAATTATGCAGAATACCCATAAGACTGATCAGTAAAACCTATACGTTGAGTGCTCTGAGCGTCTGAACAAAACTCGAAAATGAAATTTGGAAAAAAAAACAATTAAAAGTCGACTCAAAGAAGGCCTATATGGACATATTTGGTATCAAGATGTAGGTTTTCGAGGACGATCTATCCAATGAGAACAAATTCAAGTCGCTATCTATCATAGTTTAGATTTTCACATGCCAAATGGCATTTTTTCAAAAATCCGAAATTTCAAATCGTCATAACTCCCCTTGTTGGGATCATATCCACTTTTTGCTTGTATATTGTTAATCAGCATTGTCTATTGTATCTCTGAGCATAATAAAATCAATATCGAAAATCTCAACTTTTTGTGTGGAAAATACGTAAGGGGTAAGCCCCCCAAAAACACCATATTTGACATCGCCAAGAAATCCCTGGCGAAATAAGAGTCCTTCTTCAATCTTGACGATCTACTACCCATTCGAATCATGCAGAATACCCATTAGACTGATCAGTAAAACCTATACGTTGAGTGCTCTGAGCGTCTGAACAAAACTCGAAAATGAAATTTGGAAAAAATAAAACAATTAAAAGTCGACTCAAAGAAGGCCTATATGGACATATTTGGTATCAAAATGTAGGTTTTCGAGGACGATCTATCCAATGAGAACAAATTCAAGTCGAGATTTATCATGGTTTAGATTTTCACCTGCCAAATGGCATTTTTTCAAAAATCCGAAATTTCAAATCGTCATAACTCCCCTTGTTCGGATCATATCCACTTTTTGTTTGTATATTGTTAATCAGCATTGTCTAAAATATCTCTGAGCATAATGAAATCAATATCGAAAATCTCAACTTTTTGGGTGAAAAATACGTAAGGGGTAAGACCCCCCAAAAATACCATATTTGACATCGCCAAGAAATCCCTGGCGAAATAAGACTCCTTCTTCAATCTTGACGATCTACTACCCATTCGAATTATGCAGAAGACCCATTAGACTGATCAGTAAAACCTATACGTTGAGTGCTCTGAGCGTCTGAACAAAACTCGAAAATGAAATTTGGAAAAAATAAAACAATTAAAAGTCGACTCAAAGAAGGCCTATATGGACATATTTGGTATCAAAATGTAGGTTTTCGAGGACTATCTATCCAATGAGAACAAATTCAAGTCGCTATCTATCATAGTTTAGAATTTCACCTGCCAAATGGCATTTTTTCAAAAATCCGTAATTTCAAATCGTCATAACTCCCCTTGTTGGGATCATATCCACTTTTTGTTTGTATATTGTTAATCAGCATTGTCTATAGTATCTCTGAGCATAACAAAATCAATATCGAAAATCTCAAGTTTTTGGGTGAAAAATACGTAAGGGGTAAGACCCCCCAAAAACACCATATTTGACATCGCCAAGAAATCCCTGGCGAAATAAGAGTCCTTCTTCAATCTTGACGATCTACTACCCATTCGAATTATGCAGAATACCCATTAGACTGATCAGTAAAACCTATACGTTGAGTGCTCTGAGCGTCTGAACAAAACTCGAAAATGAAATTTGGAAAAAATAAAACAATAAAAAGTCGACTCAAAGAAGGCCCATATGGACATATTTGGTATCAAAATGTAGGTTTTCGAGGACGATCTATCCAATGAGAACAAATTCATGTTGCTATCTATCATAGTTTAGATTTTCACCTGCCAAATGGCATTTTTTCAAAAATCCGAAATCCGAATGGGTAGTAGACTACCCATTCGAATTATGCAGAATACCCATTAGACTGATCAGTAAAACCTATACGTTGAGTGCTCTGAGCGTCTGAACAAAACTCGAAAATGAAATTTGGAAAAAATAAAACAATTAATAGTCGACTCAAAGAAGGCCTATATGGACATATTTGGTATCAAAATGTAGGTTTTCGAGGACGATCTATCCAATGAGAACAAATTCAAGTCGAGATTTATCATAGTTTAGATTTTCACCTGCACTGAGAGAAATGCAAGTGTTAATAATTAAGATTTCCTTATTTGGAACAGTTTTATTGATAATTAATAAAATTTATTAATTATTCGAAAACGTTATTCATATTTAGAAACTCTGGATTCTGAATTTATTTCTGAGAAACATTCTATTTATTTCAGCAATATTTATTTATAATAAGAAACGTTTATTACAGAAAAATAAATGTTGCATCGAGAAATAATGTTCGAAAAAATTGTTAGCTATAAAAAAGAAATTATTTCCACCAAACAAATATTTTTGGAAATTCGAAGTGCAGTTATTTATGTCAAACAATTGCGTATTGAATTATGAATTATATAAAATTTATTAATTATTGATAAATATTGATTGGACACCAATAAGTGTATATTAATGCTCGGATCTTTGTTTTACCGCGAATCCGACAACATGACGAGACTTGTCAATTGCCCCCTCTTCCTCGTCAGTCGTCAGCCCCCTTTAGGCTGCGAAGCGAAATCTGCACGTAGGCTCGTTCATTCTTATTTTTGTGTATTATTATTCTTCGTTGGTGCGCTATTGCGTTTGTGATTATGAAATTCGTGATTACGAAACTATAGGTGAGTGAACTAAACAATGGATTTCCAAAATTTTCTGAATGAAAATGGTTTGAACCACTTGGCTGGTGTTTTTGAAGGTAAGGTCTAAATTATTTATGATGATTATTTAAAGTAAAATTGGCTCTCTCCGAATATTATGCTTTCTTCACACTCATATACTATTTTACCACAGAAATACATAAATCGTTATTACTAATGGTATGTTTTGTTACCTTTTGTTGAAAAATTTAGTCCCTGTCAATGAAATATAAAACAATCTCATCCAATTCAACAAAGGGTAAAATTTCAGTTAAATCCGTGAAAATAGATTAAATGTTTTTCTCGAGTTTTCCAATAGTAATCTTTCAATGTCCATTTTTAAACTTATATCATTGATTTCAAATTTTCTGTATTGAGGGGTCGATCACAAACATTCAAATTCAAATGAAAACTGACCGGTTCGAGCTATTTTCCAACAAAATAATGGATATCAACTGAAGATACGAATTTTGTGCGTTACTTTCCACTCACTCTATATATTATTTCCCTTTCAGTATTTTTTACATCATGAATTTTCCGTTCGTGAGATCAGAATAAGATGACGCTTAATTCTATTGTTTCAGAGAATGGTATTGATTGTGTGGAATTACTTGAAGAATTTCTGAGGACTAATTCTTTAGATAAATTTATTGAATTGCAATAGTTTAACTTTGGTTTATTATTGTTGAATTTGCACTAGAATGTTAATGTTTCTTCATGGTTTGATGGTGTTGATCAAACTGGTCATTCTAATATTGCTATATATTTTTTTGTAAAACCGAATAATGTTTAAATACTATTGTTGAAAAAGATAACTTAGTTTCTTATTATATGTATAGGACGTTTGTTTGTACATTGGTACAACAATGTAAAAAATATTTATATGACTATAGGCTGTTTGCATGAGGATTATATTATATAACATATCCTGAGTAGATTAATTGTGAGTGAAACGATTTTATGTAATGCTGCAGCATTTGGAAAAAAAATATTACTAACCAGAACCATGATTGATAGTTTCACTCACAATCATGTTAATCAGCATTGCCTAAAATATCTCTGAGCATAATAAAATCAATATCGAAAATCTCAACTTTTTGGGTGAAAAATACGTAAGGGGTAAGACCCCCCAAAAACACCATATTTGACATCGCCAAGAAATCCCTGGCGAAATAAGAGTCCTTCTTCAATCTTGACGATCTACTACCCATTCGAATTATGCAGAATACCCATTAGACTGATCAGTAAAACCTATACGTTGAGTGCTCTGAGCGTCTGAACAAAACTCAAAAATGAAATTTGGAAAAAATAAAACAATTAAAAGTCGACTCAAAGAAGGCCTATAAGGACATATTTGGTATCAAAATGTAGGTTTTCGAGGACGATCTATCCAATGAGAACAAATTCAAGTCGCTATCTATCATAGTTTAGATTTTCACCTGCCAAATGGCATTTTTTCAAAAATCCGAAATTTCAAATCGTCATAACTCCCCTTGTTCGGATCATATCCACTTTTTGTTTGTATATTGTTAATCAGCATTGTCTAAAATATCTCTGAGCATAATGAAATCAATATCGAAAATCTCAACTTTTTGGGTGAAAAATACGTAAGGGGTAAGACCCCCCAAAAACACCATATTTGACATCGCCAAGAAATCCCTGGCGAAATAAGAGTCCTTCTTCAATTTTGACGATCTACTACCCATTCGAATTATGCAGAATACCCATTAGACTGATCTGTAAAACCTATACGTTGAGTGCTCTGAGCGTCTGAACAAAACTCAAAAATGAAATTTTGAAAAATTAAAACAATTTAAAGTCGACTCAAAGAAGGCCTATATGGACACATTTGGTATCAAAATGTAGGTTTTCGAGGACGATCTATCCAATGAGAACAAATTCAAGTCGCTATCTACCATAGTTTAGATTTTCACCTGCCAAATGGCATTTTTTCAAAAATCCGAAATTTCAAATCCTCATAACTCCCCTTGTTGGGATCATATCCACTTTTTGTTTGTATATTGTTAATCAGCATTGTCTATAGTATCTCTGAGCATAATAAAATCAATATCGAAAATCTCAACTTTTTGGGTGAAAAATACGTAAGGGGTAAGACCCCCCAAAAACACCACATTTGACATCGCCAAGAAATCCCTGGCGAAATAAGAGTCCTTCTTCAATCTTGACGATCTACTACCCATTCGAATTATGCAGAATACCCATTAGAATGATCAGTAAAACCTATACGTTGAGTGCTCTGAGCGTCTGAACAAAACTCAAAAATGAAATTTGGAAAAATTAAAACAATTAAAAGTCGACTCAAAGAAGGCCTATATGGACATATTTGGTATCAAAATGTAGGTTTTCGAGGACGATCTATCCAATGAGAACAAATTCAAGTCGCTATCTATCATAGTTTAGATTTTCACCTGCCAAATGGCATTTTTTCAAAAATCCGAAATTTCAAATCGCCATAACTCCCCTTGTTGGGATCATATCCACTTTTTGTTTGTATATTGTTAATCAGCATTGTCTAAAATATCTCTGAGCATAATAAAATCAATATCGAAAATCTCAAGTTTTTGGGTGAAAAATACGTAAGGGGTAAGACCCCCCAAAAACACCATATTTGACATCGCCAAGAAATCCCTGGCGAAACAAGAGTCCTTCTTCAATCTTGACGATCTACTACCCATTCGAATTATGCAGAATACCCATTAGACTGATCAGTAAAACCTATACGTTGAGTGCTCTGAGCGTCTGAACAAAACTCAAAAATGAAATTTGGAAAAATTAAAACAATTAAAAGTCGACTCAAAGAAGGCCTATATGGAAATATTTGGTATCAAAATGTAGGTTTTCGAGGACGATTTATCCAATGAGAACAAATTCAAGTCGCTATCCACCATAGTTTAGATTTTCACCTGCCAAATGGCATTTTTTCAAAAATCCGAAATTTCAAATCCTCATAACTCCCCTTGTTGGGATCATATCCACTTTTTGTTTGTATATTGTTAATCAGCATTGTCTATTGTATCTCTGAGCATAATAAAATACATTTCGAAAATCTCAACTTTTTGTGTGAAAAATACGTAAGGGGTAAGCCCCCCAAAAACACCATATTTGTCATCACCAAGAAATCCCTGGCGAAATAAAAGTCCTTCTCAAGTCTTGACGATCTACTACCCACTCGAATCATGCAGAATACCCATTAGACTGATCAGTAAAACCTATACGTTGAGTGCTCTGAGCGTCTGAACAAAACTCGAAAATGAAATTTGGAAAAAATAAAACAATAAAAAGTCGACTCAAAGAAGGCCCATATGGACATATTTGGTATCAAAATGTAGGTTTTCGAGGACGATCTATCCAATGAGAACAAATTCATGTCGCTATCTATCATAGTTTAGATTTTCACCTGCCAAATGGCATTTTTTCAAAAATCCGAAATCCGAATGGGTAGTAGACTACCCATTCGAATTATGCAGAATACCCATTAGACTGATCAGTAAAACCTATACGTTGAGTGCTCTGAGCGTCTGAACAAAACTCGAAAATGAAATTTGGAAAAAATAAAACAATTAAAAGTCGACTCAAAGAAGGCCTATATGGACATATTTGGTATCAAAATGTAGGTTTTCGAGGACGATCTATCCAATGAGAACAAATTCAAGTCGAGATTTATCATAGTTTAGATTTTCACCTGCCAAATGGCATTTTCTCAAAAATCCGAAATTTCAAATCGTCATAACCCCCTTGTTCGGATCATATCCACTTTTTGTTTGTATATTCTTAATCAGCATTGTCTAAAATATCTCTGAGCATAATGAAATCAATATCGAAAATCTCAACTTTTTGGGTGAAAAATACGTAAGGGGTAAGCCCCCCAAAAACACCATATTTGTCATCACCAAGAAATCCCTGGCGAAATAAAAGTCCTTCTCAAGTCTTGACGATCTACTACCCACTCGAATCATGCAGAATACCCATTAGACTGATCAGTAAAACCTATACGTTGAGTGCTCTGAGCGTCTGAACAAAACTCGAAAATGAAATTTGGAAAAATAAAACAATTAAAAGTCGACTCAAAGAAGGCCTATATGGACATATTTGGTATCAAAATGTAGGTTTTCGAGGACGATCTATCCAATGAGAACAAATTCATGTCGCTATCTATCATAGTTTAGATTTTCACCTGCCAAATGGCATTTTTTCAAAAATCCGAAATTTCAAATCGTCATAACTCCCCTTGTTGGGATCATATCCACTTTTTGTTTGTATATTGTTAATCAGCATTGTCTATTGTATCTCTGAGCATAATAAAATACATTTCGAAAATCTCAACTTTTTGTGTGAAAAATACGTAAGGGGTAAGCCCCCCAAAAACACCATATTTGTCATCACCAAGAAATCCCTGGCGAAATAAAAGTCCTTCTCAAGTCTTGACGATCTACTACCCACTCGAATCATGCAGAATACCCATTAGACTGATCAGTAAAACCTATACGTTGAGTGCTCTGAGCGTCTGAACAAAACTCGAAAATGAAATTTGGAAAAAATAAAACAATAAAAAGTCGACTCAAAGAAGGCCCATATGGACATATTTGGTATCAAAATGTAGGTTTTCGAGGACGATCTATCCAATGAGAACAAATTCATGTCGCTATCTATCATAGTTTAGATTTTCACCTGCCAAATGGCATTTTTTCAAAAATCCGAAATCCGAATGGGTAGTAGACTACCCATTCGAATTATGCAGAATACCCATTAGACTGATCAGTAAAACCTATACGTTGAGTGCTCTGAGCGTCTGAACAAAACTCGAAAATGAAATTTGGAAAAAATAAAACAATTAAAAGTCGACTCAAAGAAGGCCTATATGGACATATTTGGTATCAAAATGTAGGTTTTCGAGGACGATCTATCCAATGAGAACAAATTCAAGTCGAGATTTATCATAGTTTAGATTTTCACCTGCCAAATGGCATTTTCTCAAAAATCCGAAATTTCAAATCGTCATAACTCCCCTTGTTCGGATCATATCCACTTTTTGTTTGTATATTGTTAATCAGCATTGTCTAAAATATCTCTGAGCATAATTAAATCAATATCGAAAATCTCAACTTTTTGGGTGAAAAATACGTAAGGGGTAAGACCCCCCAAAAATACCATATTTGACATCGCCAAGAAATCCCTGAAGAAATAAGAGTCCTTCTTCAATCTTGACGATCTACTACCCATTCGAATTATGCAGAATACCCATTAGACTGATCAGTAAAACCTATACGTTGAGTGCTCTGAGCGTCTGAACAAAACTCGAAAATGAAATTTGGAAAAAAAAACAATTAAAAGTCGACTCAAAGAAGGCCTATATGGACATATTTGGTATCAAGATGTAGGTTTTCGAGGACGATCTATCCAATGAGAACAAATTCAAGTCGCTATCTATCATAGTTGAGAATTTCACCTACCAAATGGCATTTTTTCAAAAATCCGAAATTTCAAATCGTCATAACTCCCCTTGTTGGGATCATATCCACTTTTTGTTTGTATATTGTTAATCAGCATTGTCTATTGTATCTCTGAGCATAATAAAATCAATATCGAAAATCTCAACTTTTTGTGTGAAAAATACGTAAGGGGTAAGCCCCCCAAAAACACCATATTTGTCATCACCAAGAAATCCCTGGCGAAATAAAAGTCCTTCTAAAGTCTTGACGATCTACTACCCACTCGAATCATGCAGAATACCCATTAGACTGATCAGTAAAACCTATACGTTGAGTGCTCTGAGCGTCTGAACAAAACTCGAAAATGAAATTTGGAAAAAATAAAACAATTAAAAGTCGACTCAAAGAAGGCCTATATGGACATATTTGGTATCAAAATGTAGGTTTTCGAGGACGATCTATCCAATGAGAACAAATTCAAGTCGCTATCTATCATAGTTTAGATTTTCACCTGCCAAATGGCATTTTTTCAAAAATCCGAAATTTCAAATCGTCATAACTCCCCTTGTTGGGATCATATCCACTTTTTGTTTGTATATTGTTAATCAGCATTGTCTAAAATATCTCTGAGCATAATAAAATCAATATCGAAAATCTCAACTTTTTGGGTGAAAAATACGTAAGGGGTAAGACCCCCCAAAAACACCATATTTGACATCGCCAAGAAATCCCTGGCGAAATAAGAGTCCTTCTTCAATCTTGACGATCTACTACCCATTCGAATTATGCAGAGTACCCATAAGACTGATCAGTAAAACCTATACGTTGAGTGCTCTGAGCGTCTGAACAAAACTCGAAAATGAAATTTGGAAAAAATAAAACAATTAAAAGTCGACTCAAAGAAGGCCTATATGGACATATTTGGTATCAAAATGTAGGTTTTCGAGGACGATCTATCCAATGAGAACAAATTCAAGTCGCTATCTATCATAGTTTAGATTTTCACATGCCAAATGGCATTTTTTCAAAAATCCGAAATTTCAAATCGTCATAACTCCCCTTGTTGGGATCATATCCACTTTTTGTTTGTATATTGTTAATCAGCATTGTCTATTGTATCTCTGAGCATAATAAAATCAATATCGAAAATCTCAACTTTTTGTGTGAAAAATACGTAAGGGGGTAAGCCCCCCAAAAACACCATATTTGACATCGCCAAGAAATCCCTGGCGAAATAAGAGTCCTTCTTCAATCTTGACGATCTACTACCCATTCGAATCATGCAGAATACCCATTAGACTGATCAGTAAAACCTATACGTTGAGTGCTCTGAGCGTCTGAACAAAACTCGAAAATGAAATTTGGAAAAAATAAAACAATTAAAAGTCGACTCAAAGAAGGCCTATATGGACATATTTGGTATCAAAATGTAGGTTTTCGAGGACGATCTATCCAATGAGAACAAATTCAAGTCGAGATTTATCATAGTTTAGATTTTCACCTGCCAAATGGCATTTTTTCAAAAATCCGAAATTTCAAATCGTCATAACTCCCCTTGTTCGGATCATATCCACTTTTTGTTTGTATATTGTTAATCAGCATTGTCTAAAATATCTCTGAGCATAATGAAATCAATATCGAAAATCTCAACTTTTTGGGTGAAAAATACGTAAGGGGTAAGACCCCCCAAAAATACCATATTTGACATCGCCAAGAAATCCCTGGCGAAATAAGAGTCCTTCTTCAATCTTGACGATCTACTACCCATTCGAATTATGCAGAATACCCATTAGACTGATCAGTAAAACCTATACGTTGAGTGCTCTGAGCGTCTGAACAAAACTCGAAAATGAAATTTGGAAAAATTAAAACAATTAAAAGTCGACTCAAAGAAGGCCTATATGGAAATATTTGGTATCAAAATGTAGGTTTTCGAGGACGATCTATCCAATGAGAACAAATTCAAGTCGCTATCTACCATAGTTTAGATTTTCACCTGCCAAATGGCATTTTTTCAAAAATCCGAAATTTCAAATCCTCATAACTCCCCTTGTTGGGATCATATCCACTTTTTGTTTGTATATTGTAAATCAGCATTGTCTATTGTATCTCTGAGCATAATAAAATCAATATCGAAAATCTCAACTTTTTGTGTGAAAAATACGCAAGGGGTAAGCCCCCCAAAAACACCATATTTGTCATCACCAAGAAATCCCTGGCGAAATAAAAGTCCTTCTCAAGTCTTGACGATCTACTACCCACTCGAATCATGCAGAATACCCATTAGACTGATCAGTAAAACCTATACGTTGAGTGCTCTGAGCGTCTGAACAAAACTCGAAAATGAAATTTGGAAAAAATAAAACAATAAAAAGTCGACTCAAAGAAGGCCCATATGGACATATTTGGTATCAAAATGTAGGTTTTCGAGGACGATCTATCCAATGAGAACAAATTCATGTCGCTATCTATCATAGTTTAGATTTTCACCTGCCAAATGGCATTTTTTCAAAAATCCGAAATCCGAATGGGTAGTAGACTACCCATTCGAATTATGCAGAATACCCATTAGACTGATCAGTAAAACCTATACGTTGAGTGCTCTGAGCGTCTGAACAAAACTCGAAAATGAAATTTGGAAAAAATAAAACAATTAAAATTCGACTCAAAGAAGGCCTATATGGACATATTTGGTATCAAAATGTAGGTTTTCGAGGACGATCTATCCAATGAGAACAAATTCAAGTCGAGATTTATCATAGTTTAGATTTTCACCTGCCAAATGGCATTTTCTCAAAAATCCGAAATTTCAAATCGTCATAACTCCCCTTGTTCGGATCATATCCACTTTTTGTTTGTATATTGTTAATCAGCATTGTCTAAAATATCTCTGAGCATAATAAAATCAATATCGAAAATCTCAACTTTTTGTGTGAAAAATACGTAAGGGGTAAGCCCCCCAAAAACACCATATTTGTCATCACCAAGAAATCCCTGGCGAAATAAAAGTCCTTCTCAAGTCTTGACGATCTACTACCCACTCGAATCATGCAGAATACCCATTAGACTGATCAGTAAAACCTATACGTTGAGTGCTCTGAGCGTCTGAACAAAACTCGAAAATGAAATTTGGAAAAATAAAACAATTAAAAGTCGACTCAAAGAAGGCCTATATGGACATATTTGGTATCAAAATGTAGGTTTTCGAGGACGATCTATCCAATGAGAACAAATTCATGTCGCTATCTATCATAGTTTAGATTTTCACCTGCCAAATGGCATTTTTTCAAAAATCCGAAATTTCAAATCGTCATAACTCCCCTTGTTGGGATCATATCCACTTTTTGTTTGTATATTGTTAATCAGCATTGTCTAAAATATCTCTGAGCATAATAAAATCAATATCGAAAATCTCAACTTTTTGGGTGAAAATTACGTAAGGGGTAAGACCCCCCAAAAACACCATATTTGACATCGCCAAGAAATCCCTGGCGAAATAAGAGTCCTTCTTCAATCTTGACGATCTACTACCCATTCGAATTATGCAGAATACCCATAAGACTGATCAGTAAAACCTATACGTTGAGTGCTCTGAGCGTCTGAATAAAACTCGAAAATGAAATTTGGAAAAAATAAAACAATTAAAAGTCGACTCAAAGAAGGCCTATATGGACATATTTGGTATCAAAATGTAGGTTTTCGAGGACGATCTATCCAATGAGAACAAATTCAAGTCGCTATCTATCATAGTTTAGATTTTCACATGCCAAATGGCATTTTTTCAAAAATCCGAAATTTCAAATCGTCATAACTCCCCTTGTTGGGATCATATCCACTTTTTGTTTGTATATTGTTAATCAGCATTGTCTATTGTATCTCTGAGCATAATAAAATCAATATCGAAAATCTCAACTTTTTGTGTGAAAAATACGTAAGGGGTAAGACCCCCCAAAAATACCATATTTGACATCGCCAAGAAATCCCTGAAGAAATAAGAGTCCTTCTTCAATCTTGACGATCTACTACCCATTCGAATTATGCAGAATACCCATTAGACTGATCAGTAAAACCTATACGTTGAGTGCTCTGAGCGTCTGAACAAAACTCGAAAATGAAATTTCAAAAAAAAAAACAATTAAAAGTCGACTCAAAGAAGGCCTATATGGACATATTTGGTATCAAAATGTAGGTTTTCGAGGACGATCTATCCAATGAGAACAAATTCAAGTCGCTATCTATCATAGTTTAGATTTTCACCTGCCAAATGGCATTTTTTCAAAAATCCGAAATTTCAAATCGTCATAACTCCCCTTGTTGGCATCATATCCACTTTTTGTTTGTATATTGTTAATCAGCATTGCCTAAAATATCTCTGAGCATAATAAAATCAATATCGAAAATCTCAACTTTTTGGGTGAAAAATACGTAAGGGGTAAGACCCCCCAAAAACACCATATTTGACATCGCCAAGAAATCCCTGGCGAAATAAGAGTCCTTCTTCAATCTTGACGATCTACTACCCATTCGAATTATGCAGAATACCCATTAGACTGATCAGTAAAACCTATACGTTGAGTGCTCTGAGCGTCTGAACAAAACTCGAAAATGAAATTTGGAAAAAATAAAACAATTAAAAGTCGACTCAAAGAAGGCCTATATGGACATATTTGGTATCAAAATGTAGGTTTTCGAGGACGATCTATCCAATGAGAACAAATTCAAGTCGAGATTTATCATAGTTTAGATTTTCACCTGCCAAATGGCATTTTTTCAAAAATCCGAAATTTCAAATCGTCATAACTCCCCTTGTTCGGATCATATCCACTTTTTGTTTGTATATTGTTAATCAGCATTGTCTAAAATATCTCTGAGCATAATGAAATCAATATCGAAAATCTCAACTTTTTGGGTGAAAAATACGTAAGGGGTAAGACCCCCCAAAAATACCATATTTGACATCGCCAAGAAATCCCTGGCGAAATAAGAGTCCTTCTTCAATCTTGACGATCTACTACCCATTCGAATTATGCAGAATACCCATTAGACTGATCAGTAAAACCTATACGTTGAGTGCTCTGAGCGTCTGAACAAAACTCGAAAATGAAATTTGGAAAAAATAAAACAATTAAAAGTCGACTCAAAGAAGGCCTATATGGACATATTTGGTATCAAAATGTAGGTTTTCGAGGACGATCTATCCAATGAGAACAAATTCAAGTCGCTATCTATCATAGTTTAGAATTTCACCTGCCAAATGGCATTTTTTCAAAAATCCGTAATTTCAAATCGTCATAACTCCCCTTGTTGGGATCATATCCACTTTTTGTTTGTATATTGTTAATCAGCATTGTCTATAGTATCTCTGAGCATAACAAAATCAATATCGAAAATCTCAACTTTTTGGTTGAAAAATACGTAAGGGGTAAGATCCCCAAAAACACCTTATTTGTCATCACCAAGAAATCCCTGGCGAAATAAAAGTCCTTCTCAAATCTTGACGATCTACTACCCACTCGAATCATGCAGAATACCCATTAGACTGATCAGTAAAACCTATACGTTGAGTGCTCTGAGCGTCTGAACAAAACTCGAAAATGAAATTTGGAAAAAATAAAACAATTAAAAGTTGACTCAAAGAAGGCCTATATGGACATATTTGGTATCAAAATGTAGGTTTTCGAGGACGATCTATCCACTAAGAGCAAATTCAAGTCGCTATCTATCATAGTTTAGATTTTCACCCCTCAAATGGCATTTTTTCAAAAATCCGAAATTTCAAATCGTCATAACTCCCCTTGTTGGGATCCTATCCACTTTTTGTTTGTATATTGTTAATCAGCATTGTCTATAGTATCTCTGAGCATAATAAAATCAATATCGAAAATCTCAACTTTTTGGTTGAAAAATACGTAAGGGATAAGACCCCCAAAAACACCATATTTGTCATCACCAAGAAATCCCTGGCGAAATAAAAGTCCTTCTTCAATCTTGACGATCTACTACCCACTCGAATCATGCAGAATACCTATTAGACTGATCAGTACCACCTTTACTTCGAGTGCTCTGAGCGTCTGAACAAAACTCGAAAATGAAATTTGGAAAAAATAAAACAATTGAAAGTCGACTCAAAGAAGGCCTATATGGACATATTAGGTATCAAAATGTAGGTTTTCGAGGACGATCTATCCAATGAGAACGAGTTCAAGTCGCTATCTATCATAGTTTAGATTTTCACCTCTCAAATGGCATTTTTTCAAAAATCCGAAATTACAAATCGTCATAACTCCCCTTGTTGGGATCCTATCCACTTTTTGTTTGTATATTGTTAATCAGCATTGTCTAAAGTATCTCTGAGCATATTAAAATCAATATCGAAAATCTCAACTTTTTGGTTGAAAAATACGTAAGGGGTAAGATCCCCAAAAACACCATATTTGTCATCACCAAGAAATCCCTGGCGAAATAAAAGTCCTTCTCAAATCTTGACGATCTACTACATACTCGAATCATGCAGAATACCCATTAGACTGATCAGTAAAACCTATACGTTGAGTGCTCTGAGCGTCTGAACAAAACTCGAAAATGAAATTTGGAAAAAATAAAACAATTAAAAGTCGACTCAAAGAAGGCCTATATGGACATATTTGGTATCAAAATGTAGGTTTTCGAGGACGATCTATCCAATGAGAACAAATTCAAGTCGCTATCTATCATAGTTTAGATTTTCACCTGCCAAATGGCATTTTTTCAAAAATCCGAAATTTCAAATCGTCATAACTCCCCTTGTTGGGATCATATCCACTTTTTGTTTGTATATTGTTAATCAGCATTGTCTAAAATATCTCTGAGCATAATAAAATCAATATCGAAAATCTCAACTTTTTGGGTGGAAAATACGTAAAGGGTAAGAACCCCCAAAAACACCATAACATAACCAAAAACACCAAGAAATCCCTGGCGAAATAAGAGTCCTTCTTCAATCTTGACGACCTACTACCCATTCGAATTATGCAGAATACCCATTAGACTGATCAGTAAAACCTATACGTTGAGTGCTCTGAGCGTCTGAACAAAACTCAAAATTGAAATTTGGAAAAAATAAAACAATTAAAAGTCGACTCAAAGAAGGCCTATATGGACATATTTGTTATCAAAATGTAGGTTTTCGACGACGATCTATCCAATGAGAACAAATTCAAGTCGCTATCTATCATAGTTTAGATTTTCACCTGCCAAATGGCATTTTTTCAAAAATCCGAAATTTCAAATCGTCATAACTCCCCTTGTTGGGATCATATCCATTTTTTGTTTGTATATTGTTAATCAGCATTGTCTATACTCTATAGTATCTCTGAGCATATTAAAATCAATATCGTAAATCTCAACTTTTTGGGTGAAAAATACGTAATGGGTAAGACCCCCCAAAAACACCATATTTGACATCGCCAAGAAATCCCTGGCGAAATAAGAGTCCTTCTTCAATCTTGACGATCTACTACCCATTCGTATCATGCAGAATACCCATTAGACTGATAAGTACCACCTATATGTTGAGTGCTCTGAGCGTCTGAACAAAACTCGAAAATGAAATTTGGAAAAAATAAAACAATTAAAAGTCGACTCAAAGAAGGCCTATATGGACATATTTGGTATCAAAATGTAGGTTTTCGAGGACGATCTATCCACTAAGAGCAAATTCAAGTCGCTATCTATCATAGTTTAGATTTTCACATGTCAAATGGCATTTTTTCAAAAATCCGAAATTTCAAATCGTCATAACTCCCCTTGTTGGGATCCTATCCACTTTTTGTTTGTGAATTGTTGATCAGCATTGTCTATAGTATCTCTGAGCATAATAAAATCAATATCGTAAATCTCAACTTTTTGGGTGAAAAATACGTAAGGGGTAAGACCCCACTAAACACCATATTTGTCATCACCAAGAAATCCCTGGCGAAATAAGAGTCCTTCTTCAATCTTGACGATCTACTTCCCATTCGTATCATGCAGAATACCCATTAGACTGATCAGTACCACCTATACTTTGAGTGCTCTTAGCGTCTGAACAAAACTCTAAAATGTAATTTGGAAAAAATAAAACAATTAAAAGTCGACTCAAAGAAGGCCTATATGGACATATTTGGTATCAAAATGTAGGTTTTCGAGTACGATCTATCCACTAAGAGCAAATTCAAGTCGCTATCTATCATAGTTTAGATTTTCACCTCTCAAATGGCATTTTTTCAAAAATCCGAAATTACAAATCGTCATAACTCCCCTTGTTGGGATCCTATCCACTTTTTGTTTGTATATTGTTAATCAGCATTGTCTAAAGTATCTCTGAGCATATTAAAATCAATATCGAAAATCTCAACTTTTTGGTTGAAAAATACGTAAGGGGTAAGATCCCCAAAAACACCATATTTGTCATCACCAAGAAATCCCTGGCGAAATAAAAGTCCTTCTCAAATCTTGACGATCTACTACATACTCGAATCATGCAGAATACCCATTAGACTGATCAGTAAAACCTATACGTTGAGTGCTCTGAGCGTCTGAACAAAACTCGAAAATGAAATTTGGAAAAAATAAAACAATTAAAAGTCGACTCAAAGAAGGCCTATATGGACATATTTGGTATCAAAATGTAGGTTTTCGAGGACGATCTATCCAATGAGAACAAATTCAAGTCGCTATCTATCATAGTTTAGATTTTCACCTGCCAAATGGCATTTTTTCAAAAATCCGAAATTTCAAATCGTCATAACTCCCCTTGTTGGGATCATATCCACTTTTTGTTTGTATATTGTTAATCAGCATTGTCTAAAATATCTCTGAGCATAATAAAATCAATATCGAAAATCTCAACTTTTTGGGTGGAAAATACGTAAGGGGTAAGAACCCCCAAAAACACCATAACATAACCAAAAACACCAAGAAATCCCTGGCGAAATAAGAGTCCTTCTTCAATCTTGACGACCTACTACCCATTCGAATTATGCAGAATACCCATTAGACTGATCAGTAAAACCTATACGTTGAGTGCTCTGAGCGTCTGAACAAAACTCAAAATTGAAATTTGGAAAAAATAAAACAATTAAAAGTCGACTCAAAGAAGGCCTATATGGACATATTTGTTATCAAAATGTAGGTTTTCGACGACGATCTATCCAATGAGAACAAATTCAAGTCGCTATCTATCATAGTTTAGATTTTCACCTGCCAAATGGCATTTTTTCAAAAATCCGAAATTTCAAATCGTCATAACTCCCCTTGTTGGGATCATATCCATTTTTTGTTTGTATATTGTTAATCAGCATTGTCTATACTCTATAGTATCTCTGAGCATATTAAAATCAATATCGTAAATCTCAACTTTTTGGGTGAAAAATACGTAATGGGTAAGACCCCCCAAAAACACCATATTTGACATCGCCAAGAAATCCCTGGCGAAATAAGAGTCCTTCTTCAATCTTGACGATCTACTACCCATTCGTATCATGCAGAATACCCATTAGACTGATAAGTACCACCTATATGTTGAGTGCTCTGAGCGTCTGAACAAAACTCGAAAATGAAATTTGGAAAAAATAAAACAATTAAAAGTCGACTCAAAGAAGGCCTATATGGACATATTTGGTATCAAAATGTAGGTTTTCGAGGACGATCTATCCACTAAGAGC
This sequence comes from Adalia decempunctata, assembly GCA_951802165.1. Classification (NCBI taxonomy): domain Eukaryota; kingdom Metazoa; phylum Arthropoda; class Insecta; order Coleoptera; family Coccinellidae; genus Adalia; species Adalia decempunctata. The sequence continues at coordinate 19,538,829 of OX637696.1, read as the reverse complement.
AAATTCAAGTCGCTATCTATCATAGTTTAGATTTTCACATGTCAAATGGCATTTTTTCAAAAATCCGAAATTTCAAATCGTCATAACTCCCCTTGTTGGGATCCTATCCACTTTTTGTTTGTGAATTGTTGATCAGCATTGTCTATAGTATCTCTGAGCATAATAAAATCAATATCGTAAATCTCAACTTTTTGGGTGAAAAATACGTAAGGGGTAAGACCCCACTAAACACCATATTTGTCATCACCAAGAAATCCCTGGCGAAATAAGAGTCCTTCTTCAATCTTGACGATCTACTTCCCATTCGTATCATGCAGAATACCCATTAGACTGATCAGTACCACCTATACTTTGAGTGCTCTTAGCGTCTGAACAAAACTCTAAAATGTAATTTGGAAAAAATAAAACAATTAAAAGTCGACTCAAAGAAGGCCTATATGGACATATTTGGTATCAAAATGTAGGTTTTCGAGTACGATCTATCCACTAAGAGCAAATTCAAGTCGCTATCTATCATAGTTTAGATTTTCACCTCCCAAATGGCATTTTTTCAAAAATCCGAAATTTCAAATCGTCATAACTCCCCTTGTTGGGATCCTATCCACTTTTTGTTTGTATATTGTTAATCAGCATTGTCTATAGTATTTCTGAGCATAATAAAATGAATATCGAAAATCTCAACTTTTTGGTTGAAGAATACGTAAGGGGTAAGACCCCCAAAAACACCATATTTGTCATCACCAAGAAATCCCTGGTGAAATAAAAGTCCTTCTTCAATCTTGACGATCTACTACCCACTCGAATCATGCAGAATACCCATTAGACTGATCAGTACCACCATTACTTCGAGTGCTCTGAGCGTCTGAACAAAACTCGAAAATAAAATTTGGAAAAAATAAAACAATTAAAAGTCGACTCAAAGAAGGCCTATATGGACATATTTGGTATCAAAATGTAGGTTTTCGAGGACGATCTATCCACTAAGAGCAAATTCAAGTCGCTATCTATCATAGTTTAGAGTTTCACCTCCCAAATGGCATTTTTTCAAAAATCCGAAATTTCAAATCGTCATAACTCCCCTTGTTGGGATCCTATCCACTTTTTGTTTGTAAATTGTTAGTCAGCATTGTCTATAGTATCTCTGAGCATAATAAAATCAATATCGAAAATCTCAACTTTTTGGGTGAAAAATACGTAAGGGGTAAGACCCCCCCTAAACACCATATTTGTCATCACCAAGAAATCCCTGGCGAAATAAGAGTCCTTCTTCAATCTTGACGATCTACTACCCATTCGTATCATGCAGAATACCCATTAGACTGATCAGTACCACCTATACTTTGAGTGCTCTTAGCGTCTGAACAAAACTCTGAAATGTAATTTGGAAAAAATAAAACAACTGAAAGTCGACTCAAAGAAGGCCTATATGGACATATTTGGTATCAAAATGTAGGTTTTCGAGGACGATCTATCCAATGAGAACAAATTCAAGTCGCTATCTACCATAATTTAGATTTTCACCTGGCAAATGGCATTTTTTCAAAAATCCGAAATTTCAAATCGTCATAACTCCCCTTGTTGGGATCATATCCACTTTTTGTTTGTATATTGTTAATCAGCATTGTCTATAGTATCTCTGAGCATAATAAAATCAATATCGAAAATCTCAACTTTTTGGGTAAAAAATACGTAAGGGGTAAGACCCCCCAAAAACACCATATTTGACATCGCCAAGAAATCCCTGGCGAAATAAGAATCCTTCTTCAATCTTGACGATCTACTACCCATTCGTATCATGCAGAATACCCATTAGACTGATCAGTAAAACCTATACGTTGAGTGCTCTGAGCGTCTGAACAAAACTCGAAAATGAAATTTGGAAAAAATAAAACAATTAAAAGTCGACTCAAAGAAGGCCTATATGGACATATTTGGTATCAAAATGTTGGTTTTCGAGGACGATCTATCCAATGAGAACAAATTCAAGTCGCTATCTATCATAGTTTAGATTTTCACCTGCCAAATGGCATTTTTTCAAAAATCCGAAATTTCAAATCGTCATAACTAGCCTTGTTGGGATCATATCCACTTTTTGTTTGTATATTGTTAATCAGCATTGCCTAAAATATCTCTGAGCATAATAAAATCAATATCGAAAATCTCAACTTTTTGGGTGAAAAATACGTAAGGGGTAAGACCCCCCAAAAACACCATATTTGACATCGCCAAGAAATCCCTGGCGAAATAAGAGTCCTTCTTCAATCTTGACGATCTACTACCCATTCGAATTATGCAGAATACCCATTAGACTGATCAGTAAATCCTATACGTTGAGTGCTCTGAGCGTCTGAACAAAACTCGAAAATGAAATTTGGAAAAAATAAAACAATTAAAAGTCGACTCAAAGAAGGCCTATATGGACATATTTGGTATCAAAATGTAGGTTTTCGAGGACGATCTATCCAATGAGAACAAATTCAAGTCGAGATTTATCATAGTTTAGATTTTCACCTGCCAAATGGCATTTTTTCAAAAATCCGAAATTTCAAATCGTCATAACTCCCCTTGTTCGGATCATATCCACTTTTTGTTTGTATATTGTTAATCAGCATTGTCTAAAATATCTCTGAGCATAATGAAATCAATATCGAAAATCTCAACTTTTTGGGTGAAAAATACGTAAGGGGTAAGACCCCCCAAAAATACCATATTTGACATCGCCAAGAAATCCCTGGCGAAATAAGAGTCCTTCTTCAATCTTGACGATCTACTACCCATTCGAATTATGCAGAATACCCATAAGACTGATCAGTAAAACCTATACGTTGAGTGCTCTGAGCGTCTGAACAAAACTCGAAAATGAAATTTGGAAAAAATAAAACAATTAAAAGTCGACTCAAAGAAGGCCTATATGGACATATTTGGTATCAAAATGTAGGTTTTCGAGGACGATCTATCCAATGAGAACAAATTCAAGTCGCTATCTATCATAGTTTAGATTTTCACCTGCCAAATGGCATTTTTTCAAAAATCCGAAATTTCAAATCGTCATAACTCCCCTTGTTGGGATCATATCCACTTTTTGTTTGTATATTGTTAATCAGCATTGTCTAAAATATCTGTGAGCATAATAAAATTAATATCGAAAATCTCAAGTTTTTGGGTGAAAAATACGTAAGGGGTAAGACCCCCAAAAACACCATATTTGTCATCACCAAGAAATCCCTGGCGAAATAAAAGTCCTTCTCAAATCTTGACGATCTACTACCCACTCGAATCATGCAGAATACCCATTAGACTGATCAGTAAAACCTATACGTTGAGTGCTCTGAGCGTCTGAACAAAACTCGAAAATGAAATTTGGAAAAAATAAAACAATTAAAAGTCGACTCAAAGAAGGCCTATATGGACATATTTGGTATCAAAATGTAGGTTTTCGAGGACGATCTATCCAATGAGAACAAATTCAAGTCGCTATCTATCATAGTTTAGAATTTCACCTGTCAAATGGCATTTTTTCAAAAATCCGAAATTTCGAATCGTCATAACTCCCCTTGTTGGGATCATATCCACTTTTTGTTTGTATATTGTTAATCAGCATTGTCTATAGTATCTCTGAGCATAACAAAATCAATATCGAAAATCTCAACTTTTTGTGTGAAAAATACGTAAGGGGTAAGCCCCCCAAAAACACCATATTTGTCATCACCAAGAAATCCCTGGCGAAATAAAAGTCCTTCTCAAATCTTGACGATCTACTACCCACTCGAATCATGCAGAATACCCATTAGACTGATCAGTAAAACCTATACGTTGAGTGCTCTGAGCGTCTGAACAAAACTCGAAAATGAAATTTGGAAAAAATAAAACAATTAAAAGTCGACTCAAAGAAGGCCTATATGGACATATTTGGTATCAAAATGTAGGTTTTCGAGGACTATCTATCCAATGAGAACAAATTCAAGTCGCTATCTATCATAGTTTAGATTTTCACCTGCCAAATGGCATTTTTTCAAAAATCCGAAATTTCAAATCGTCATAACTCTCCTTGTTGGGATCATATCCACTTTTTGTTTGTATATTGTTAATCAGCATTGTCTATAGTATCTCTGAGCATAATAAAATCAATATCGAAAATCTCAACTCTTTGGGTGAAAAATACGTAAGGGGTAAGACCCCCCAAAAACACCATATTTGACATCGCCAAGAAATCCCTGGCGAAATAAGAATCCATCTTCAATCTTGACGATCTACTACCCATTCGTATCATGCAGAATACCCATTAGACTGATCAGTAAAACCTATACGTTGAGTGCTCTGAGCGTCTGAACAAAACTCGAAAATGAAATTTGGAAAAAATAAAACAATTAAAAGTCGACTCAAAGAAGGCCTATATGGACATATTTGGTATCAAAATGTAGGTTTTCGAGGACGATCTATCCAATGAGAACAAATTCAAGTCGCTATCTATCATAGTTTAGATTTTCACCTGCCAAATGGCATTTTTTCAAAAATCCGAAATTTCAAATCGTCATAACTCCCCTTGTTGGGATCATATCCACTTTTTGTTTGTATATTGTTAATCAGCATTGCCTAAAATATCTCTGAGCATAATAAAATCAATATCGAAAATCTCAACTTTTTGGGTGAAAAATACGTAAGGGGTAAGAAGACCCCCCAAAAGCACCATATTTGACATCGGCAAGAAATCCCTGGCGAAATAAGAGTCCTTCTTCAATCTTGACGATCTACTACCCATTCGAATTATGCAGAATACCCATTAGACTGATCAGTAAAACCTATACGTTGAGTGCTCTGAGCGTCTGAACAAAACTCGAAAATGAAATTTGGAAAAAATAAAACAATTAAAAGTCGACTCAAAGAAGGCCTATATGGACATATTTGGTATCAAAATGTAGGTTTTCGAGGACGATCTATCCAATGAGAACAAATTCAAGTCGAGATTTATCATAGTTTAGATTTTCACCTGCCAAATGGCATTTTTTCAAAAATCCGAAATTTCAAATCGTCATAACTCCCCTTGTTCGGATCATATCCACTTTTTGTTTGTATATTGTTAATCAGCATTGTCTAAAATATCTCTGAGCATAATGAAATCAATATCGAAAATCTCAACTTTTTGGGTGAAAAATACGTAAGGGGTAAGACCCCGCAAAAATACCATATTTGACATCGCCAAGAAATCCCTGGCGAAATAAGAGTCCTTCTTCAATCTTGACGATCTACTACCCATTCGAATTATGCAGAATACCCATTAGACTGATCAGTAAAACCTATACGTTGAGTGCTCTGAGAGTCTGAACAAAACTCGAAAATGAAATTTGGAAAAAATAAAACAATTAAAAGTCGACTCAAAGAAGGCCTATATGGACATATTTGGTATCAAAATGTAGGTTTTCGAGGACGATCTATCCAATGAGAACAAATTCAAGTCGCCATCTATCATAGTTTAGATTTTCACCTGCCAAATGGCATTTTTTCAAAAATCCGAAATTTCAAATCGTCATAACTCCCCTTGTTGGGATCATATCCACTTTTTGTTTGTATATTGTTAATCAGCATTGTCTAAAATATCTCTGAGCATAATAAAATGAATATCGAAAATCTCAAGTTTTTGGGTGAAAAATACGTAAGGGGTAAGACCCCCCAAAAACACCATATTTGACATCGCCAAGAAATCCCTGGCGAAATAAGAGTCCTTCTTCAATCTTGACGATCTACTACCCATTCGTATCATGCAGAATACCCATTAGACTGATCAGTAAAACCTATACGTTGAGTGCTCTGAGCGTCTGAACAAAACTCAAAAATGAAATTTGGAAAAATCAAAACAATTAAAAGTCGACTCAAAGAAGGCCTATATGGACATATTTGGTATCAAAATGTAGGTTTTCGAGGACGATCTATCCAATGAGAACAAATTCAAGTCGCTATCTACCATAATTTAGATTTTCACCTGGCAAATGGCATTTTTTCAAAAATCCGAAATTTCAAATCGTCATAACTCCCCTTGTTGGGATCATATCCACTTTTTGTTTGTATATTGTTAATCAGCATTGTCTATAGTATCTCTGAGCATAATAAAATCAATATCGAAAATCTCAACTTTTTGGGTAAAAAATACGTAAGGGGTAAGACCCCCCAAAAACACCATATTTGACATCGCCAAGAAATCCCTGGCGAAATAAGAATCCTTCTTCAATCTTGACGATCTACTACCCATTCGTATCATGCAGAATACCCATTAGACTGATCAGTAAAACCTATACGTTGAGTGCTCTGAGCGTCTGAACAAAACTCGAAAATGAAATTTGGAAAAAATAAAACAATTAAAAGGCGACTCAAAGAAGGCCTATATGGACATATTTGGTATCAAAATGTAGGTTTTCGAGGACGATCTATCCAATGAGAACAAATTCAAGTCGCTATCTATCATAGTTTAGATTTTCACCTGCCAAATGGCATTTTTTCAAAAATCCGAAATTTCAAATCGTCATAACTCCCCTTGTTGGGATCATATCCACTTTTTGTTTGTATATTGTTAATCAGCATTGCCTAAAATATCTCTGAGCATAATAAAATCAATATCGAAAATCTCAACTTTTTGGGTGAAAAATACGTAAGGGGTAAGACCCCCCAAAAACACCATATTTGACATCGCCAAGAAATCCCTGGCGAAATGAGAGTCCTTCTCAATCTTGACGATCTACTACCCATTCGAATTATGCAGAATACCCATTAGACTGATCAGTAAAACCTATACGTTGAGTGCTCTGAGCGTCTGAACAAAACTCGAAAATGAAATTTGGAAAAAATAAAACAATTAAAAGTCGACTCAAAGAAGGCCTATATGGACATATTTGGTATCAAAATGTAGGTTTTCGAGGACGATCTATCCAATGAGAACAAATTCAAGTCGAGATTTATCATAGTTTAGATTTTCACCTGCCAAATGGCATTTTTTCAAAAATCCGAAATTTCAAATCGTCATAACTCCCCTTGTTCGGATCATATCCACTTTTTGTTTGTATATTGTTAATCAGCATTGTCTAAAATATCTCTGAGCATAATGAAATCAATATCGAAAATCTCAACTTTTTGGGTGAAAAATACGTAAGGGGTAAGACCCCGCAAAAATACCATATTTGACATCGCCAAGAAATCCCTGGCGAAATAAGAGTCCTTCTTCAATCTTGACGATCTACTACCCATTCGAATTATGCAGAATACCCATTAGACTGATCAGTAAAACCTATACGTTGAGTGCTCTGAGCGTCTGAACAAAACTCGAAAATGAAATTTGGAAAAAATAAAACAATTAAAAGTCGACTCAAAGAAGGCCTATATGGACATATTTGGTATCAAAATGTAGGTTTTCGAGGACGATCTATCCAATGAGAACAAATTCAAGTCGCTTTATATCATAGTTTAGAATTTCACCTGCCAAATGGCATTTTTTCAAAAATCCGTAATTTCAAATCGTCATAACTCCCCTTGTTGGGATCATATCCACTTTTTGTTTGTATATTGTTAATCAGCATTGTCTATAGTATCTCTGAGCATAACAAAATCAATATCGAAAATCTCAACTTTTTGTGTGAAAAATACGTTAGGGGTAAGCCCCCCAAAAACACCATATTTGTCATCACCAAGAAATCCCTGGCGAAATAAAAGTCCTTCTCAAATCTTGACGATCTACTACCCACTCGAATCATGCATAATACCCATTAGACTGATCAGTAAAACCTATACGTTGAGTGCTCTGAGCGTCTGAACAAAACTCGAAAATGAAATTTGGAAAAAATAAAACAATTAAAAGTCGACTCAAAGAAGGCCTATATGGACATATTTGGTATCAAAATGTAGGTTTTCGAGGACGATCTATCCAATGAGAACAAATTCAAGTCGCCATCTATCATAGTTTAGATTTTCACCTGCCAAATGGCATTTTTTCAAAAATCCGAAATTTCAAATCGTCATAACTCCCCTTGTTGGGATCATATCCACTTTTTGTTTGTATATTGTTAATCAGCATTGTCTAAAATATCTCTGAGCATAATAAAATGAATATCGAAAATCTCAAGTTTTTGGGTGAAAAATACGTAAGGGGTAAGACCCCCCAAAAACACCATATTTGACATCGCCAAGAAATCCCTGGCGAAATAAGAGTCCTTCTTCAATCTTGACGATCTACTACCCATTCGTATCATGCAGAATACCCATTAGACTGATCAGTAAAACCTATACGTTGAGTGCTCTGAGCGTCTGAACAAAACTCAAAAATGAAATTTGGAAAAATCAAAACAATTAAAAGTCGACTCAAAGAAGGCCTATATGGACATATTTGGTATCAAAATGTAGGTTTTCGAGGACGATCTATCCAATGAGAACAAATTCAAGTCGCTATCTACCATAATTTAGATTTTCACCTGGCAAATGGCATTTTTTCAAAAATCCGAAATTTCAAATCGTCATAACTCCCCTTGTTGGGATCATATCCACTTTTTGTTTGTATATTGTTAATCAGCATTGTCTATAGTATCTCTGAGCATAATAAAATCAATATCGAAAATCTCAACTTTTTGGGTAAAAAATACGTAAGGGGTAAGACCCCCCAAAAACACCATATTTGACATCGCCAAGAAATCCCTGGTGAAATAAGAATCCTTCTTCAATCTTGACGATCTACTACCCATTCGTATCATGCAGAATACCCATTAGACTGATCAGTAAAACCTATACGTTGAGTGCTCTGAGCGTCTGAACAAAACTCGAAAATGAAATTTGGAAAAAATAAAACAATTAAAAGTCGACTCAAAGAAGGCCTATATGGACATATTTGGTATCAAAATGTAGGTTTTCGAGGACGATCTATCCAATGAGAACAAATTCAAGTCGAGATTTATCATAGTTTAGATTTTCACCTGCCAAATGGCATTTTTTCAAAAATCCGAAATTTCAAATCGTCATAACTCCCCTTGTTCGGATCATATCCACTTTTTGTTTGTATATTGTTAATCAGCATTGTCTAAAATATCTCTGAGCATAATGAAATCAATATCGAAAATCTCAACTTTTTGGGTGAAAAATACGTAAGGGGTAAGACCCCCCAAAAATACCATATTTGACATCGCCAAGAAATCCCTGGCGAAATAAGAGTCCTTCTTCAATCTTGACGATCTACTACCCATTCGAATTATGCAGAATACCCATTAGACTGATCAGTAAAACCTATACGTTGAGTGCTCTGAGCGTCTGAACAAAACTCGAAAATGAAATTTGGAAAAAATAAAACAATTAAAAGTCGACTCAAAGAAGGCCTATATGGACATATTTGGTATCAAAATGTAGGTTTTCGAGGACGATCTATCCAATGAGAACAAATTCCAGTCGCTTTATATCATAGTTTGGAATTTCACCTGCCAAATGGCATTTTTTCAAAAATCCGAAATTTCAAATCGTCATAACTCCCCTTGTTGGGATCATATCCACTTTTTGTTTGTATATTGTTAATCAGCATTGTCTATAGTATCTCTGAGCATAACAAAATCAATATCGAAAATCTCAACTTTTTGTGTGAAAAATACGTAAGGGAAGCCCCCCAAAAACACCATATTTGTCATCACCAAGAAATCCCTGGCGAAATAAAAGTCCTTCTCAAATCTTGACGATCTACTACCCACTCGAATCATGCATAATACCCATTAGACTGATCAGTAAAACCTATACGTTGAGTGCTCTGAGCGTCTGAACAAAACTCGAAAATGAAATTTGGAAAAAATAAAACAATTAAAAGTCGACTCAAAGAAGGCCTATATGGACATATTTGGTATCAAAATGTAGGTTTTCGAGGACGATCTATCCAATGAGAACAAATACAAGTCGCTATCTATCATAGTTTAGATTTTCACCTGCCAAATGGCATTTTTTCAAAAATCCGAAATTTCGAATCGTCATAACTCCCCTTGTTGGGATCATATCCACTTTTTGTTTGTATATTGTTAATCAGCATTGTCTAAAATATCTCTGAGCATAATAAAATGAATATCGAAAATCTCAAGTTTTTGGGTGAAAAATACGTAAGGGGTAAGACCCCCCAAAAACACCATATTTGACATCGCCAAGAAATCCCTGGCGAAATAAGAGTCCTTCTTCAATCTTGACGAACTACTACCCATTCGAATTATGCAGAATACCCATTAGACTGATCAGTAAAACCTATACGTTGAGTGCTCTGAGCGTCTGAACAAAACTCAAAAATGAAATTTGGAAAAATCAAAACAATTAAAAGTCGACTCAAAGAAGGCCTATATGGACATATGTGGTATCAAAATGTAGGTTTTCGAGGACGATCTATCCAATGAGAACAAATTCAAGTCGCTATCTACCATAATTTAGATTTTCACCTGGCAAATGGCATTTTTTCAAAAATCCGAAATTTCAAATCGTCATAACTCCCCTTGTTGGGATCATATCCACTTTTTGTTTGTATATTGTTAATCAGCATTGTCTATAGTATCTCTGAGCATAATAAAATCAATATCGAAAATCTCAACTTTTTGGGTAAAAAATACGTAAGGGGTAAGACCCCCCAAAAACACCATATTTGACATCGCCAAGAAATCCCTGGCGAAATAAGAATCCTTCTTCAATCTTGACGATCTACTACCCATTCGTATCATGCAGAATACCCATCAGACTGATCAGTAAAACCTATACGTTGAGTTCTCTGAGCGTCTGAACAAAACTCGAAAATGAAATTTGGAAAAAATAAAACAATTAAAAGTCGACTCAAAGAAGGCCTATATGGACATATTTGGTATCAAAATGTAGGTTTTCGAGGACGATCTATCCAATGAGAACAAATTCAAGTCGCTATCTATCATAGTTTAGATTTTCACCTGCCAAATGGCATTTTTTCAAAAATCCGAAATTTCAAATCGTCATAACTCCCCTTGTTGGGATCATATCCACTTTTTGTTTGTATATTGTTAATCAGCATTGTCTAAAATATCTCTGAGCATAATGAAATCAATATCGAAAATCTCAACTTTTTGGGTGAAAAATACGTAAGGGGTAAGACCCCCCAAAAATACCATATTTGACATCGCCAAGAAATCCCTGGCGAAATAAGAGTCCTTCTTCAATCTTGACGATCTACTACCCATTCGAATTATGCAGAATACCCATAAGACTGATCAGTAAAACCTATACGTTGAGTGCTCTGAGCGTCTGAACAAAACTCGAAAATGAAATTTGGAAAAAATAAAACAATTAAAAGTCGACTCAAAGAAGGCCTATATGGACATATTTGGTATCAAAATGTAGGTTTTCGAGGACGATCTATCCAATGAGAACAAATTCAAGTCGCTATCTATCATAGTTTAGATTTTCACCTGCCAAATGGCATTTTTTCAAAAATCCGAAATTTCAAATCGTCATAACTCCCCTTGTTGGGATCATATCCACTTTTTGTTTGTATATTGTTGATCAGCATTGTCTAAAATATCTGTGAGCATAATAAAATTAATATCGAAAATCTCAAGTTTTTGGGTGAAAAATACGTAAGGGGTAAGACCCCCAAAAACACCATATTTGTCATCACCAAGAAATCCCTGGCGAAATAAAAGTCCTTCTCAAATCTTAACGATCTACTACCCACTCGAATCATGCAGAATACCCATTAGACTGATCAGTAAAACCTATACGTTGAGTGCTCTGAGCGTCTGAACAAAACTCGAAAATGAAATTTGGAAAAAATAAAACAATTAAAAGTCGACTCAAAGAAGGCCTATATGGACATATTTGGTATCAAAATGTAGGTTTTCGAGGACGATCTATCCAATGAGAACAAATTCAAGTCGCTTTCTACCATAGTTTAGATTTTCACCTGGCAAATGGCATTTTTTCAAAAATCCGAAATTTCAAATCGTCATAACTTCCCTTGTTGGGATCATATCCACTTTTTGTTTGTATATTGTTAATCAGCATTGTCTATAGTATCTCTGAGCATAATAAAATCAATATCGAAAATCTCAACTTTTTGGGTGAAAAATACGTAAGGGGTAAGACCCCCCAAAAACACCATATTTGACATCGCCAAGAAATCCCTGGCGAAATAAGAATCCTTCTTCAATCTTGACGATCTACTACCCATTCGTATCATGCAGAATACCCATTAGACTGATCAGTAAAACCCTTAGATTATATATCCCTGAAGGGATATATAATCTAAGGTAAAACCTATACGTTGAGTGCTCTGAGCGTCTGAACAAAACTCGAAAATGAAATTTGGAAAAAATAAAACAATTAAAAGTCGACTCAAAGAAGGCCTATTATATGGACATATTTGGTATCAAAATGTAGGTTTTCGAGGACGATCTATCCAATGAGAACAAATTCAAGTCGCTATCTATCATAGTTTAGATTTTCACCTGCCAAATGGCATTTTTTCAAAAATCCGAAATTTCAAATCGTCATAACTCCCCTTGTTGGGATCATATCCACTTTTTGTTTGTATATTGTTGATCAGCATTGTCTAAAATATCTGTGAGCATAATAAAATTAATATCGAAAATCTCAAGTTTTTGGGTGAAAAATACGTAAGGGGTAAGACCCCCAAAAACACCATATTTGTCATCACCAAGAAATCCCTGGCGAAATAAAAGTCCTTCTCAAATCTTAACGATCTACTACCCACTCGAATCATGCAGAATACCCATTAGACTGATCAGTAAAACCTATACGTTGAGTGCTCTGAGCGTCTGAACAAAACTCGAAAATGAAATTTGGAAAAAATAAAACAATTAAAAGTCGACTCAAAGAAGGCCTATATGGACATATTTGGTATCAAAATGTAGGTTTTCGAGGACGATCTATCCAATGAGAACAAATTCAAGTCGCTTTCTACCATAGTTTAGATTTTCACCTGGCAAATGGCATTTTTTCAAAAATCCGAAATTTCAAATCGTCATAACTTCCCTTGTTGGGATCATATCCACTTTTTGTTTGTATATTGTTAATCAGCATTGTCTATAGTATCTCTGAGCATAATAAAATCAATATCGAAAATCTCAACTTTTTGGGTGAAAAATACGTAAGGGGTAAGACCCCCCAAAAACACCATATTTGACATCGCCAAGAAATCCCTGGCGAAATAAGAATCCTTCTTCAATCTTGACGATCTACTACCCATTCGTATCATGCAGAATACCCATTAGACTGATCAGTAAAACCCTTAGATTATATATCCCTGAAGGGATATATAATCTAAGGTAAAACCTATACGTTGAGTGCTCTGAGCGTCTGAACAAAACTCGAAAATGAAATTTGGAAAAAATAAAACAATTAAAAGTCGACTCAAAGAAGGCCTATTATATGGACATATTTGGTATCAAAATGTAGGTTTTCGAGGACGATCTATCCAATGAGAACAAATTCAAGTCGCTATCTATCATAGTTTAGATTTTCACCTGCCAAATGGCATTTTTTCAAAAATCCGAAATTTCAAATCGTCATAACTCCCCTTGTTGGGATCATATCCACTTTTTGTTTGTATATTGTTAATCAGCATTGTCTATTGTATCTCTGAGCATAATAAAATCAATATCGAAAATCTCAACTTTTTGGGTGAAAAATACGTAAGGGGTAAGACCCCCCAAAAACACCATATTTGACATCGCCAAGAAATCCCTGGCGAAATAAGAGTCCTTCTTCAATCTTGACGATCTACTACCCATTCGAATTATGCAGAATACCCATTAGACTGATCAGTAAAACCTATACGTTGAGTGCTCTGAGCGTCTGAACAAAACTCGAAAATGAAATTTGGAAAAAATAAAACAATTAAAAGTCGACTCAAAGAAGGCCTATATGGACATATTTGGTATCAAAATGTAGGTTTTCGAGGACGATCTATCCAATGAGAACAAATTCAAGTCGCTATCTATCATAGTTTAGATTTTAACCTGCCAAATGGCATTTTTTCAAAAATCCGAAATTTCAAATCGTCATAACTTCCCTTGTTGGGATCATATCCACTTTTTGTTTGTATATTGTTAATCAGCATTGTCTAAAATATCTCTGAGCATAATAAAATGAATATCGAAAATCTCAAGTTTTTGGGTGAAAAATACGTAAGGGGTAAGACCCCCCAAAAACACCATATTTGACATCGCCAAGAAATCCCTGGCGAAATAAGAGTCCTTCTTCAATCTTGACGAACTACTACCCATTCGAATTATGCAGAATACCCATTAGACTGATCAGTAAAACCTATACGTTGAGTGCTCTGAGCGTCTGAACAAAACTCAAAAATGAAATTTGGAAAAATCAAAACAATTAAAAGTCGACTCAAAGAAGGCCTATATGGACATATTTGGTATCAAAATGTAGGTTTTCGAGGACGATCTATCCAATGAGAACAAATTCAAGTCGCTATCTACCATAATTTAGATTTTCACCTGGCAAATGGCATTTTTTCAAAAATCCGAAATTTCAAATCGTCATAACTCCCCTTGTTGGGATCATATCCACTTTTTGTTTGTATATTGTTAATCAGCATTGTCTATAGTATCTCTGAGCATAATAAAATCAATATCGAAAATCTCAACTTTTTGGGTAAAAAATACGTAAGGGGTAAGACCCCCCAAAAACACCATATTTGACATCGCCAAGAAATCCCTGGCGAAATAAGAATCCTTCTTCAATCTTGACGATCTACTACCCATTCGTATCATGCAGAATACCCATTAGACTGATCAGTAAAACCTATACGTTGAGTGCTCTGAGCGTCTGAACAAAACTCGAAAATGAAATTTGGAAAAAATAAAACAATTAAAAGTCGACTCAAAGAAGGCCTATATGGACATATTTGGTATCAAAATGTAGGTTTTCGCGGACGATCTATCCAATGAGAACAAATTCAAGTCGCTATCTATCATAGTTTAGATTTTCACCTGCCAAATGGCATTTTTTCAAAAATCCGAAATTTCAAATCGTCATAACTCCCCTTGTTGGGATCATATCCACTTTTTGTTTGTATATTGTTAATCAGCATTGCCTAAAATATCTCTGAGCATAATAAAATCAATATC
Source organism: Adalia decempunctata (assembly GCA_951802165.1). Classification (NCBI taxonomy): domain Eukaryota; kingdom Metazoa; phylum Arthropoda; class Insecta; order Coleoptera; family Coccinellidae; genus Adalia; species Adalia decempunctata. Next base: position 19,523,713 of record OX637696.1, on the reverse strand, counting down.
GAAAATCTCAACTTTTTGGGTGAAAAATACGTAAGGGGTAAGACCCCCCAAAAACACCATATTTGACATCGCCAAGAAATCCCTGGCGAAATAAGAGTCCTTCTTCAATCTTGACGATCTACTACCCATTCGAATTATGCAGAATACCCATAAGACTGATCAGTAAAACCTATACGTTGAGTGCTCTGAGTGTCTGAACAAAACTCGAAAATGAAATTTGGAAAAAATAAAACAATTGAAAGTCGACTCAAAGAAGGCCTATATGGACATATTTGGTATCAAAATGTAGGTTTTCGAGGACGATCTATCCAATGAGAACAAATTCAAGTCGCTATCTATCATAGTTTAGATTTTCACCTGCCAAATGGCATTTTTTCAAAAATCCGAAATTTCAAATCGTCATAACTCCCCTTGTTGGGATCATATCCACTTTTTGTTTGTATATTGTTAATCAGCATTGTCTATAGTATCTCTGAGCATAACAAAATCAATATCGAAAATCTCAACTTTTTGTGTGAAAAATACGTAAGGGGTAAGCCCCCCAAAAACACCATATTTGTCATCACCAAGAAATCCCTGGCGAAATAAAAGTCCTTCTCAAATCTTGACGATCTACTACCCACTCGAATCATGCAGAATACCCATTAGACTGATCAGTAAAACCTATACGTTGAGTGCTCTGAGCGTCTGAACAAAACTCGAAAATGAAATTTGGAAAAAATAAAACAATTAAAAGTCGACTCAAAGAAGGCCTATATGGACATATTTGGTATCAAAATGTAGGTTTTCGAGGACGATCTATCCAATGAGAACAAATTCAAGTCGAGATTTATCATAGTTTAAATTTTCACCTGCCAAATGGCATTTTTTAAAAAATCCGAAATTTCAAATCGTCATAACTCCCCTTGTTCGGATCATATCCACTTTTTGTTTGTATATTGTTAATCAGCATTGTCTAAAATATCTCTGAGCATAATGAAATCAATATCGAAAATCTCAACTTTTTGGGTGAAAAATACGTAAGGGGTAAGACCCCCCAAAAATACCATATTTGACATCGCCAAGAAATCCCTGGCGAAATAAGAGTCCTTCTTCAATCTTGACGATCTACGACCCATTCGAATTATGCAGAATACCCATTAGACTGATCAGTAAAACCTATACGTTGAGTGCTCTGAGCGTCTGAACAAAACTCGAAAATGAAATTTGGAAAAAATAAAACAATTAAAAGTCGACTCAAAGAAGGCCTATATGGACATATTTGGTATCAAAATGTAGGTTTTCGAGGACGATCTATCCAATGAGAACAAATTCAAGTCGCTATCTATCATAGTTTAGATTTTCACCTGCCAAATGGCATTTTTTCAAAAATCCGAAATTTCAAATCGTCATAACTCCCCTTGTTGGGATCATATCCACTTTTTGTTTGTATATTGTTAATCAGCATTGTCTAAAATATCTGTGAGCATAATAAAATTAATATCGAAAATCTCAAGTTTTTGGGTGAAAAATACGTAAGGGGTAAGACCCCCAAAAACACCATATTTGTCATCACCAAGAAATCCCTGGCGAAATAAAAGTCCTTCTCAAATCTTGACGATCTACTACCCACTCGAATCATGCAGAATACCCATTAGACTGATCAGTAAAACCTATACGTTGAGTGCTCTGAGCGTCTGAACAAAACTCGAAAATGAAATTTGGAAAAAATAAAACAATTAAAAGTCGACTCAAAGAAGGCCTATATGGACATATTTGGTATCAAAATGTAGGTTTTCGAGGACGATCTATCCAATGAGAACAAATTCAAGTCGCTATCTATCATAGTTTAGATTTTCACCTGCCAAATGGCATTTTTTCAAAAATCCGAAATTTCAAATCGTCATAACTCCCCTTGTTGGGATCATATCCACTTTTTGTTTGTATATTGTTAATCAGCATTGTCTAAAATATCTCTGAGCATAATAAAATGAATATCGAAAATCTCAAGTTTTTGGGTGAAAAATACGTAAGGGGTAAGACCCCCCAAAAACACCATATTTGACATCACCAAGAAATCCCTGGCGAAATAAGAGTCCTTCTTCAATCTTGACGAACTACTACCCATTCGAATTATGCAGAATACCCATTAGACTGATCAGTAAAACCTATACGTTGAGTGCTCTGAGCGTCTGAACAAAACTCAAAAATGAAATTTGGAAAAATCAAAACAATTAAAAGTCGACTCAAAGAAGGCCTATATGGACATATGTGGTATCAAAATGTAGGTTTTCGAGGACGATCTATCCAATGAGAACAAATTCAAGTCGCTATCTACCATAATTTAGATTTTCACCTGGCAAATGGCATTTTTTCAAAAATCCGAAATTTCAAATCGTCATAACTCCCCTTGTTGGGATCATATCCACTTTTTGTTTGTATATTGTTAATCAGCATTGTCTATAGTATCTCTGAGCATAATAAAATCAATATCGAAAATCTCAACTTTTTGGGTGAAAAATACGTAAGGGGTAAGACCCCCCAAAAACACCATATTTGACATCGCCAAGAAATCCCTGGCGAAATAAGAATCCTTCTTCAATCTTGACGATCTACTACCCATTCGTATCATGCAGAATACCCATTAGACTGATCAGTAAAACCCTTAGATTATATATCCCTGAAGGGATATATAATCTAAGGTAAAACCTATACGTTGAGTGCTCTGAGCGTCTGAACAAAACTCGAAAATGAAATTTGGAAAAAATAAAACAATTAAAAGTCGACTCAAAGAAGGCCTATTATATGGACATATTTGGTATCAAAATGTAGGTTTTCGAGGACGATCTATCCAATGAGAACAAATTCAAGTCGCTATCTATCATAGTTTAGATTTTCACCTGCCAAATGGCATTTTTTCAAAAATCCGAAATTTCAAATCGTCATAACTCCCCTTGTTGGGATCATATCCACTTTTTGTTTGTATATTGTTAATCAGCATTGTCTATTGTATCTCTGAGCATAATAAAATCAATATCGAAAATCTCAACTTTATGGGTGAAAAATACGTAAGGGGTAAGACCCCCCAAAAACACCATATTTGACATCGCCAAGAAATCCCTGGCGAAATAAGAGTCCTTCTTCAATCTTGACGATCTACTACCCATTCGAATTATGCAGAATACCCATTAGACTGATCAGTAAAACCTATACGTTGAGTGCTCTGAGCGTCTGAACAAAACTCGAAAATGAAATTTGGAAAAAATAAAACAATTAAAAGTCGACTCAAAGAAGGCCTATATGGACATATTTGGTATCAAAATGTAGGTTTTCGAGGACGATCTATCCAATGAGAACAAATTCAAGTCGCTATCTATCATAGTTTAGATTTTAACCTGCCAAATGGCATTTTTTCAAAAATCCGAAATTTCAAATCGTCATAACTTCCCTTGTTGGGATCATATCCACTTTTTGTTTGTATATTGTTAATCAGCATTGTCTAAAATATCTCTGAGCATAATAAAATGAATATCGAAAATCTCAAGTTTTTGGGTGAAAAATACGTAAGGGGTAAGACCCCCCAAAAACACCATATTTGACATCGCCAAGAAATCCCTGGCGAAATAAGAGTCCTTCTTCAATCTTGACGAACTACTACCCATTCGAATTATGCAGAATACCCATTAGACTGATCAGTAAAACCTATACGTTGAGTGCTCTGAGCGTCTGAACAAAACTCAAAAATGAAATTTGGAAAAATCAAAACAATTAAAAGTCGACTCAAAGAAGGCCTATATGGACATATTTGGTATCAAAATGTAGGTTTTCGAGGACGATCTATCCAATGAGAACAAATTCAAGTCGCTATCTACCATAATTTAGATTTTCACCTGGCAAATGGCATTTTTTCAAAAATCCGAAATTTCAAATCGTCATAACTCCCCTTGTTGGGATCATATCCACTTTTTGTTTGTATATTGTTAATCAGCATTGTCTATAGTATCTCTGAGCATAATAAAATCAATATCGAAAATCTCAACTTTTTGGGTAAAAAATACGTAAGGGGTAAGACCCCCCAAAAACACCATATTTGACATCGCCAAGAAATCCCTGGCGAAATAAGAATCCTTCTTCAATCTTGACGATCTACTACCCATTCGTATCATGCAGAATACCCATTAGACTGATCAGTAAAACCTATACGTTGAGTGCTCTGAGCGTCTGAACAAAACTCGAAAATGAAATTTGGAAAAAATAAAACAATTAAAAGTCGACTCAAAGAAGGCCTATATGGACATATTTGGTATCAAAATGTAGGTTTTCGCGGACGATCTATCCAATGAGAACAAATTCAAGTCGCTATCTATCATAGTTTAGATTTTCACCTGCCAAATGGCATTTTTTCAAAAATCCGAAATTTCAAATCGTCATAACTCCCCTTGTTGGGATCATATCCACTTTTTGTTTGTATATTGTTAATCAGCATTGCCTAAAATATCTCTGAGCATAATAAAATCAATATCGAAAATCTCAACTTTTTGGGTGAAAAATACGTAAGGGGTAAGACCCCCCAAAAACACCATATTTGACATCGCCAAGAAATCCCTGGCGAAATAAGAGTCCTTCTTCAATCTTGACGATCTACTACCCATTCGAATTATGCAGAATACCCATTAGACTGATCAGTAAAACCTATACGTTGAGTGCTCTGAGTGTCTGAACAAAACTCGAAAATGAAATTTGGAAAAAATAAAACAATTGAAAGTCGACTCAAAGAAGGCCTATATGGACATATTTGGTATCAAAATGTAGGTTTTCGAGGACGATCTATCCAATGAGAACAAATTCAAGTCGCTATCTATCATAGTTTAGATTTTCACCTGCCAAATGGCATTTTTTCAAAAATCCGAAATTTCAAATCGTCATAACTCCCCTTGTTGGGATCATATCCACTTTTTGTTTGTATATTGTTAATCAGCATTGTCTATAGTATCTCTGAGCATAACAAAATCAATATCGAAAATCTCAACTTTTTGTGTGAAAAATACGTAAGGGGTAAGCCCCCCAAAAACACCATATTTGTCATCACCAAGAAATCCCTGGCGAAATAAAAGTCCTTCTCAAATCTTGACGATCTACTACCCACTCGAATCATGCAGAATACCCATTAGACTGATCAGTAAAACCTATACGTTGAGTGCTCTGAGCGTCTGAACAAAACTCGAAAATGAAATTTGGAAAAAATAAAACAATTAAAAGTCGACTCAAAGAAGGCCTATATGGACATATTTGGTATCAAAATGTAGGTTTTCGAGGACGATCTATCCAATGAGAACAAATTCAAGTCGAGATTTATCATAGTTTAAATTTTCACCTGCCAAATGGCATTTTTTAAAAAATCCGAAATTTCAAATCGTCATAACTCCCCTTGTTCGGATCATATCCACTTTTTGTTTGTATATTGTTAATCAGCATTGTCTAAAATATCTCTGAGCATAATGAAATCAATATCGAAAATCTCAACTTTTTGGGTGAAAAATACGTAAGGGGTAAGACCCCCCAAAAATACCATATTTGACATCGCCAAGAAATCCCTGGCGAAATAAGAGTCCTTCTTCAATCTTGACGATCTACGACCCATTCGAATTATGCAGAATACCCATTAGACTGATCAGTAAAACCTATACGTTGAGTGCTCTGAGCGTCTGAACAAAACTCGAAAATGAAATTTGGAAAAAATAAAACAATTAAAAGTCGACTCAAAGAAGGCCTATATGGACATATTTGGTATCAAAATGTAGGTTTTCGAGGACGATCTATCCAATGAGAACAAATTCAAGTCGCTATCTATCATAGTTTAGATTTTCACCTGCCAAATGGCATTTTTTCAAAAATCCGAAATTTCAAATCGTCATAACTCCCCTTGTTGGGATCATATCCACTTTTTGTTTGTATATTGTTAATCAGCATTGTCTAAAATATCTCTGAGCATAATAAAATCAATATCGAAAATCTCAAGTTTTTGGGTGAAAAATACGTAAGGGGTAAGACCCCCCAAAAACACCATATTTGACATCGCCAAGAAATCCCTGGCGAAATAAGAGTCCTTCTTCAATCTTGACGATCTACTACCCATTCGAATTATGCAGAATACCCATTAGACTGATCAGTAAAACCTATACGTTGAGTGCTCTGAGCGTCTGAACAAAACTCAAAAATGAAATTTGGAAAAATCAAAACAATTAAAAGTCGACTCAAAGAAGGCCTATATGGACATATGTGGTATCAAAATGTAGGTTTTCGAGGACGATCTATCCAATGAGAACAAATTCAAGTCGCTATCTATCATAGTTTAGATTTTCACCTGCCAAATGGCATTTTTTCAAAAATCCGAAATTTCAAATCGTCATAACTCCCCTTGTTGGGATCATATCCACTTTTTGTTTGTATATTGTTAATCAGCATTGTCTATAGTATCTCTGAGCATAATAAAATCAATATCGAAAATCTCAACTTTTTGGGTAAAAAATACGTAAGGGGTAAGACCCCCCAAAAACACCATATTTGACATCGCCAAGAAATCCCTGGCGAAATAAGAATCCTTCTTCAATCTTGACGATCTACTACCCATTCGTATCATGCAGAATACCCATTAGACTGATCAGTAAAACCTATACGTTGAGTGCTCTGAGCGTCTGAACAAAACTCGAAAATGAAATTTGGAAAAAATAAAACAATTAAAAGTCGACTCAAAGAAGGCCTATATGGACATATTTGGTATCAAAATGTAGGTTTTCGAGGACGATCTATCCAATGAGAACAAATTCAAGTCGCTATCTATCATAGTTTAGATTTTCACCTGCCAAATGGCATTTTTTCAAAAATCCGAAATTTCAAATCGTCATAACTCCCCTTGTTGGGATCATATCCACTTTTTGTTTGTATATTGTTAATCAGCATTGTCTAAAATATCTCTGAGCATAATGAAATCAATATCGAAAATCTCAACTTTTTGGGTGAAAAATACGTAAGGGGTAAGACCCCCCAAAAATACCATATTTGACATCGCCAAGAAATCCCTGGCGAAATAAGAGTCCTTCTTCAATCTTGAAGATCTACTACCCATTCGAATTATGCAGAATACCCATAAGACTGATCAGTAAAACCTATACGTTGAGTGCTCTGAGCGTCTGAACAAAACTCGAAAATGAAATTTGGAAAAAATAAAACAATTAAAAGTCGACTCAAAGAAGGCCTATATGGACATATTTGGTATCAAAATGTAGGTTTTCGAGGACGATCTATCCAATGAGAACAAATTCAAGTCGCTATCTATCATAGTTTAGATTTTCACCTGCCAAATGGCATTTTTTCAAAAATCCGAAATTTCAAATCGTCATAACTCCCCTTGTTGGGATCATATCCACTTTTTGTTTGTATATTGTTAATCAGCATTGTCTAAAATATCTGTGAGCATAATAAAATTAATATCGAAAATCTCAAGTTTTTGGGTGAAAAATACGTAAGGGGTAAGACCCCCAAAAACACCATATTTGTCATCACCAAGAAATCCCTGGCGAAATAAAAGTCCTTCTCAAATCTTGACGATCTACTACCCACTCGATTCATGCAGAATACCCATTAGACTGATCAGTAAAACCTATACGTTGAGTGCTCTGAGCGTCTGAACAAAACTCGAAAATGAAATTTGGAAAAAATAAAACAATTAAAAGTCGACTCAAAGAAGGCCTATATGGACATATTTGGTATCAAAATGTAGGTTTTCGAGGACGATCTATCCAATGAGAACAAATTCAAGTCGCTATCTATCATAGTTTAGATTTTCACCTGCCAAATGGCATTTTTTCAAAAATCCGAAATTTCAAATCGTCATAACTCCCCTTGTTGGGATCATATCCACTTTTTGTTTGTATATTGTTAATCAGCATTGTCTAAAATATCTCTGAGCATAATAAAATGAATATCGAAAATCTCAAGTTTTTGGGTGAAAAATACGTAAGGGGTAAGACCCCCCAAAAACACCATATTTGACATCACCAAGAAATCCCTGGCGAAATAAGAGTCCTTCTTCAATCTTGACGAACTACTACCCATTCGAATTATGCAGAATACCCATTAGACTGATCAGTAAAACCTATACGTTGAGTGCTCTGAGCGTCTGAACAAAACTCAAAAATGAAATTTGGAAAAATCAAAACAATTAAAAGTCGACTCAAAGAAGGCCTATATGGACATATGTGGTATCAAAATGTAGGTTTTCGAGGACGATCTATCCAATGAGAACAAATTCAAGTCGCTATCTACCATAATTTAGATTTTCACCTGGCAAATGGCATTTTTTCAAAAATCCGAAATTTCAAATCGTCATAACTCCCCTTGTTGGGATCATATCCACTTTTTGTTTGTATATTGTTAATCAGCATTGTCTATAGTATCTCTGAGCATAATAAAATCAATATCGAAAATCTCAACTTTTTGGGTAAAAAATACGTAAGGGGTAAGACCCCCCAAAAACACCATATTTGACATCGCCAAGAATTCCCTGGCGAAATAAGAATCCTTCTTCAATCTTGACGATCTACTACCCATTCGTATCATGCAGAATACCCATCAGACTGATCAGTAAAACCTATACGTTGAGTTCTCTGAGCGTCTGAACAAAACTCGAAAATGAAATTTGGAAAAAATAAAACAATTAAAAGTCGACTCAAAGAAGGACTATATGGACATATTTGGTATCAAAATGTAGGTTTTCGAGGACGATCTATCCAATGAGAACAAATTCAAGTCGCTATCTATCATAGTTTAGATTTTCACCTGCCAAATGGCATTTTTTCAAAAATCCGAAATTTCAAATCGTCATAACTCCCCTTGTTGGGATCATATCCACTTTTTGTTTGTATATTGTTAATCAGCATTGTCTAAAATATCTCTGAGCATAATGAAATCAATATCGAAAATCTCAACTTTTTGGGTGAAAAATACGTAAGGGGTAAGACCCCCCAAAAATACCATATTTGACATCGCCAAGAAATCCCTGGCGAAATAAGAGTCCTTCTTCAATCTTGACGATCTACTACCCATTCGAATTATGCAGAATACCCATAAGACTGATCAGTAAAACCTATACGTTGAGTGCTCTGAGCGTCTGAACAAAACTCGAAAATGAAATTTGGAAAAAATAAAACAATTAAAAGTCGACTCAAAGAAGGCCTATATGGACATATTTGGTATCAAAATGTAGGTTTTCGAGGACGATCTATCCAATGAGAACAAATTCAAGTCGCTATCTATCATAGTTTAGATTTTCACCTGCCAAATGGCATTTTTTCAAAAATCCGAAATTTCAAATCGTCATAACTCCCCTTGTTGGGATCATATCCACTTTTTGTTTGTATATTGTTAATCAGCATTGTCTAAAATATCTGTGAGCATAATAAAATTAATATCGAAAATCTCAAGTTTTTGGGTGAAAAATACGTAAGGGGTAAGACCCCCAAAAACACCATATTTGTCATCACCAAGAAATCCCTGGCGAAATAAAAGTCCTTCTCAAATCTTGACGATCTACTACCCACTCGAATCATGCAGAATACCCATTAGACTGATCAGTAAAACCTATACGTTGAGTGCTCTGAGCGTCTGAACAAAACTCGAAAATGAAATTTGGAAAAAATAAAACAATTAAAAGTCGACTCAAAGAAGGCCTATATGGACATATTTGGTATCAAAATGTAGGTTTTCGAGGACGATCTATCCAATGAGAACAAATTCAAGTCGCTTTCTACCATAGTTTAGATTTTCACCTGGCAAATGGCATTTTTTCAAAAATCCGAAATTTCAAATCGTCATAACTCCCCTTGTTGGGATCATATCCACTTTTTGTTTGTATATTGTTAATCAGCATTGTCTATAGTATCTCTGAGCATAATAAAATCAATATCGAAAATCTCAACTTTTTGGGTGAAAAATACGTAAGGGGTAAGACCCCCCAAAAACACCATATTTGACATCGCCAAGAAATCCCTGGCGAAATAAGAATCCTTCTTCAATCTTGACGATCTACTACCCATTCGTATCATGCAGAATACCCATTAGACTGATCAGTAAAACCTATACGTTGAGTGCTCTGAGCGTCTGAACAAAACTCGAAAATGAAATTTGGAAAAAATAAAACAATTAAAAGTCGACTCAAAGAAGGCCTATATGGACATATTTGGTATCAAAATGTAGGTTTTCGAGGACGATCTATCCAATGAGAACAAATTCAAGTCGCTATCTATCATAGTTTAGATTTTAACCTGCCAAATGGCATTTTTTCAAAAATCCGAAATTTCAAATCGTCATAACTCCCCTTGTTGGGATCATATCCACTTTTTGTTTGTATATTGTTAATCAGCATTGTCTAAAATATCTCTGAGCATAATAAAATGAATATCGAAAATCTCAAGTTTTTGGGTGAAAAATACGTAAGGGGTAAGACCCCCCAAAAACACCATATTTGACATCGCCAAGAAATCCCTGGCGAAATAAGAGTCCTTCTTCAATCTTGACGAACTACTACCCATTCGAATTATGCAGAATACCCATTAGACTGATCAGTAAAACCTATACGTTGAGTGCTCTGAGCGTCTGAACAAAACTCAAAAATGAAATTTGGAAAAATCAAAACAATTAAAAGTCGACTCAAAGAAGGCCTATATGGACATATTTGGTATCAAAATGTAGGTTTTCGAGGACGATCTATCCAATGAGAACAAATTCAAGTCGCTATCTACCATAATTTAGATTTTCACCTGGCAAATGGCATTTTTTCAAAAATCCGAAATTTCAAATCGTCATAACTCCCCTTGTTGGGATCATATCCACTTTTTGTTTGTATATTGTTAATCAGCATTGTCTATAGTATCTCTGAGCATAATAAAATCAATATCGAAAATCTCAACTTTTTGGGTAAAAAATACGTAAGGGGTAAGACCCCCCAAAAACACCATATTTGACATCGCCAAGAAATCCCTGGCGAAATAAGAATCCTTCTTCAATCTTGACGATCTACTACCCATTCGTATCATGCAGAATACCCATTAGACTGATCAGTAAAACCTATACGTTGAGTGCTCTGAGCGTCTGAACAAAACTCGAAAATGAAATTTGGAAAAAATAAAACAATTAAAAGTCGACTCAAAGAAGGCCTATATGGACATATTTGGTATCAAAATGTAGGTTTTCGAGGACGATCTATCCAATGAGAACAAATTCAAGTCGCTATCTATCATAGTTTAGATTTTCACCTGCCAAATGGCATTTTTTCAAAAATCCGAAATTTCAAATCGTCATAACTCCCCTTGTTGGGATCATATCCACTTTTTGTTTGTATATTGTTAATCAGCATTGCCTAAAATATCTCTGAGCATAATAAAATCAATATCGAAAATCTCAACTTTTTGGGTGAAAAATACGTAAGGGGTAAGACCCCCCAAAAACACCATATTTGACATCGCCAAGAAATCCCTGGCGAAATAAGAGTCCTTCTTCAATCTTGACGATCTACTACCCATTCGAATTATGCAGAATACCCATTAGACTGATCAGTAAAACCTATACGTTGAGTGCTCTGAGTGTCTGAACAAAACTCGAAAATGAAATTTGGAAAAAATAAAACAATTGAAAGTCGACTCAAAGAAGGCCTATATGGACATATTTGGTATCAAAATGTAGGTTTTCGAGGACGATCTATCCAATGAGAACAAATTCAAGTCGCTATCTATCATAGTTTAGATTTTCACCTGCCAAATGGCATTTTTTCAAAAATCCGAAATTTCAAATCGTCATAACTCCCCTTGTTGGGATCATATCCACTTTTTGTTTGTATATTGTTAATCAGCATTGTCTATAGTATCTCTGAGCATAACAAAATCAATATCGAAAATCTCAACTTTTTGTGTGAAAAATACGTAAGGGGTAAGCCCCCCAAAAACACCATATTTGTCATCACCAAGAAATCCCTGGCGAAATAAAAGTCCTTCTCAAATCTTGACGATCTACTACCCACTCGAATCATGCAGAATACCCATTAGACTGATCAGTAAAACCTATACGTTGAGTGCTCTGAGCGTCTGAACAAAACTCGAAAATGAAATTTGGAAAAAATAAAACAATTAAAAGTCGACTCAAAGAAGGCCTATATGGACATATTTGGTATCAAAATGTAGGTTTTCGAGGACGATCTATCCAATGAGAACAAATTCAAGTCGAGATTTATCATAGTTTAAATTTTCACCTGCCAAATGGCATTTTTTAAAAAATCCGAAATTTCAAATCGTCATAACTCCCCTTGTTCGGATCATATCCACTTTTTGTTTGTATATTGTTAATCAGCATTGTCTAAAATATCTCTGAGCATAATGAAATCAATATCGAAAATCTCAACTTTTTGGGTGAAAAATACGTAAGGGGTAAGACCCCCCAAAAATACCATATTTGACATCGCCAAGAAATCCCTGGCGAAATAAGAGTCCTTCTTCAATCTTGACGATCTACGACCCATTCGAATTATGCAGAATACCCATTAGACTGATCAGTAAAACCTATACGTTGAGTGCTCTGAGCGTCTGAACAAAACTCGAAAATGAAATTTGGAAAAAATAAAACAATTAAAAGTCGACTCAAAGAAGGCCTATATGGACATATTTGGTATCAAAATGTAGGTTTTCGAGGACGATCTATCCAATGAGAACAAATTCAAGTCGCTATCTACCATAATTTAGATTTTCACCTGGCAAATGGCATTTTTTCAAAAATCCGAAATTTCAAATCGTCATAACTCCCCTTGTTGGGATCATATCCACTTTTTGTTTGTATATTGTTAATCAGCATTGTCTAAAATATCTCTGAGCATAATAAAATCAATATCGAAAATCTCAAGTTTTTGGGTGAAAAATACGTAAGGGGTAAGACCCCCCAAAAACACCATATTTGACATCGCCAAGAAATCCCTGGCGAAATAAGAGTCCTTCTTCAATCTTGACGATCTACTACCCATTCGAATTATGCAGAATACCCATTAGACTGATCAGTAAAACCTATACGTTGAGTGCTCTGAGCGTCTGAACAAAACTCAAAAATGAAATTTGGAAAAATCAAAACAATTAAAAGTCGACTCAAAGAAGGCCTATATGGACATATGTGGTATCAAAATGTAGGTTTTCGAGGACGATCTATCCAATGAGAACAAATTCAAGTCGCTATCTACCATAATTTAGATTTTCACCTGGCAAATGGCATTTTTTCAAAAATCCGAAATTTCAAATCGTCATAACTCCCCTTGTTGGGATCATATCCACTTTTTGTTTGTATATTGTTAATCAGCATTGTCTATAGTATCTCTGAGCATAATAAAATCAATATCGAAAATCTCAACTTTTTGGGTAAAAAATACGTAAGGGGTAAGACCCCCCAAAAACACCATATTTGACATCGCCAAGAAATCCCTGGCGAAATAAGAATCCTTCTTCAATCTTGACGATCTACTACCCATTCGTATCATGCAGAATACCCATTAGACTGATCAGTAAAACCTATACGTTGAGTGCTCTGAGCGTCTGAACAAAACTCGAAAATGAAATTTGGAAAAAATAAAACAATTAAAAGTCGACTCAAAGAAGGCCTATATGGACATATTTGGTATCAAAATGTAGGTTTTCGAGGACGATCTATCCAATGAGAACAAATTCAAGTCGCTATCTATCATAGTTTAGATTTTCACCTGCCAAATGGCATTTTTTCAAAAATCCGAAATTTCAAATCGTCATAACTCCCCTTGTTGGGATCATATCCACTTTTTGTTTGTATATTGTTAATCAGCATTGTCTAAAATATCTCTGAGCATAATGAAATCAATATCGAAAATCTCAACTTTTTGGGTGAAAAATACGTAAGGGGTAAGACCCCCCAAAAATACCATATTTGACATCGCCAAGAAATCCCTGGCGAAATAAGAGTCCTTCTTCAATCATGACGATCTACTACCCATTCGAATTATGCAGAATACCCATAAGACTGATCAGTAAAACCTATACGTTGAGTGCTCTGAGCGTCTGAACAAAACTCGAAAATGAAATTTGGAAAAAATAAAACAATTAAAAGTCGACTCAAAGAAGGCCTATATGGACATATTTGGTATCAAAATGTAGGTTTTCGAGGACGATCTATCCAATGAGAACAAATTCAAGTCGCTATCTATCATAGTTTAGATTTTCAGCTGCCAAATGGCATTTTTTCAAAAATCCGAAATTTCAAATCGTCATAACTCCCCTTGTTGGGATCATATCCACTTTTTGTTTGTATATTGTTAATCAGCATTGTCTAAAATATCTCTGAGCATAATGAAATCAATATCGAAAATCTCAACTTTTTGGGTGAAAAATACGTAAGGGGTAAGACCCCCCAAAAATACCATATTTGACATCGCCAAGAAATCCCTGGCGAAATAAGAGTCCTTCTTCAATCTTGACGATCTACTACCCATTCGAATTATGCAGAATACCCATAAGACTGATCAGTAAAACCTATACGTTGAGTGCTCTGAGCGTCTGAACAAAACTCGAAAATGAAATTTGGAAAAAATAAAACAATTGAAAGTCGACTCAAAGAAGGCCTATATGGACATATTTGGTATCAAAATGTAGGTTTTCGAGGACGATCTATCCAATGAGAACAAATTCAAGTCGCTATCTATCATAGTTTAGATTTTCACCTGCCAAATGGCATTTTTTCAAAAATCCGAAATTTCAAATCGTCATAACTCCCCTTGTTGGGATCATATCCACTTTTTGTTTGTATATTGTTAATCAGCATTGTCTAAAATATCTGTGAGCATAATAAAATTAATATCGAAAATCTCAAGTTTTTGGGTGAAAAATACGTAAGGGGTAAGACCCCCAAAAACACCATATTTGTCATCACCAAGAAATCCCTGGCGAAATAAAAGTCCTTCTCAAATCTTGACGATCTACTACCCACTCGAATCATGCAGAATACCCATTAGACTGATCAGTAAAACCTATACGTTGAGTGCTCTGAGCGTCTGAACAAAACTCGAAAATGAAATTTGGAAAAAATAAAACAATTAAAAGTCTACTCAAAGAAGGCCTATATGGACATATTTGGTATCAAAATGTAGGTTTTCGAGGACGATCTATCCAATGAGAATAAATTCAAGTCGCTTTCTACCATAGTTTAGATTTTCACCTGGCAAATGGCATTTTTTCAAAAATCCGAAATTTCAAATCGTCATAACTCCCCTTGTTGGGATCATATCCACTTTTTGTTTGTATATTGTTAATCAGCATTGTCTATAGTATCTCTGAGCATAATAAAATCAATATCGAAAATCTCAACTTTTTGGGTGAAAAATACGTAAGGGGTAAGACCCCCCAAAAACACCATATTTGACATCGCCAAGAAATCCCTGGCGAAATAAGAATCCTTCTTCAATCTTGACGATCTACTACCCATTCGTATCATGCAGAATACCCATTAGACTGATCAGTAAAACCTATACGTTGAGTGCTCTGAGCGTCTGAACAAAACTCGAAAATGAAATTTGGAAAAAATAAAACAATTAAAAGTCGACTCAAAGAAGGCCTATTATATGGACATATTTGGTTTCAAAATGTAGGTTTTCGAGGACGATCTATCCAATGAGAACAAATTCAAGTCGCTATCTATCATAGTTTAGATTTTCACCTGCCAAATGGCATTTTTTCAAAAATCCGAAATTTCAAATCGTCATAACTCCCCTTGTTGGGATCATATCCACTTTTTGTTTGTATATTGTTAATCAGCATTGTCTATTGTATCTCTGAGCATAATAAAATCAATATCGAAAATCTCAACTTTTTGGGTGAAAAATACGTAAGGGGTAAGACCCCCCAAAAACACCATATTTGACATCGCCAAGAAATCCCTGGCGAAATAAGAGTCCTTCTTCAATCTTGACGATCTACTACCCATTCGAATTATGCAGAATACCCATTAGACTGATCAGTAAAACCTATACGTTGAGTGCTCTGAGCGTCTGAACAAAACTCAAAAATGAAATTTGGAAAAATCAAAACAATTAAAAGTCGACTCAAAGAAGGCCTATATGGACATATGTGGTATCAAAATGTAGGTTTTCGAGGACGATCTATCCAATGAGAACAAATTCAAGTCGCTATCTACCATAATTTAGATTTTCACCTGGCAAATGGCATTTTTTCAAAAATCCGAAATTTCAAATCGTCATAACTCCCCTTGTTGGGATCATATCCACTTTTTGTTTGTATATTGTTAATCAGCATTGTCTATAGTATCTCTGAGCATAATAAAATCAATATCGAAAATCTCAACTTTTTGGGTAAAAAATACGTAAGGGGTAAGACCCCCCAAAAACACCATATTTGACATCGCCAAGAAATCCCTGGCGAAATAAGAATCCTTCTTCAATCTTGACGATCTACTACCCATTCGTATCATGCAGAATACCCATTAGACTGATCAGTAAAACCTATACGTTGAGTGCTCTGAGCGTCTGAACAAAACTCGAAAATGAAATTTGGAAAAAATAAAACAATTAAAAGTCGACTCAAAGAAGGCCTATATGGACATATTTGGTATCAAAATGTAGGTTTTCGAGGACGATCTATCCAATGAGAACAAATTCAAGTCGCTATCTATCATAGTTTAGATTTTCACCTGCCAAATGGCATTTTTTCAAAAATCCGAAATTTCAAATCGTCATAACTCCCCTTGTTGGGATCATATCCACTTTTTGTTTGTATATTGTTAATCAGCATTGTCTAAAATATCTCTGAGCATAATGAAATCAATATCGAAAATCTCAACTTTTTGGGTGAAAAATACGTAAGGGGTAAGACCCCCCAAAAATACCATATTTGACATCGCCAAGAAATCCCTGGCGAAATAAGAGTCCTTCTTCAATCTTGACGATCTACTACCCATTCGAATTATGCAGAATACCCATAAGACTGATCAGTAAAACCTATACGTTGAGTGCTCTGAGCGTCTGAACAAAACTCGAAAATGAAATTTGGAAAAAATAAAACAATTAAAAGTCGACTCAAAGAAGGCCTATATGGACATATTTGGTATCAAAATGTAGGTTTTCGAGGACGATCTATCCAATGAGAACAAATTCAAGTCGCTATCTATCATAGTTTAGATTTTCACCTGCCAAATGGCATTTTTTCAAAAATCCGAAATTTCAAATCGTCATAACTCCCCTTGTTGGGATCATATCCACTTTTTGTTTGTATATTGTTAATCAGCATTGTCTAAAATATCTGTGAGCATAATAAAATTAATATCGAAAATCTCAAGTTTTTGGGTGGAAAATACGTAAGGGGTAAGACCCCCAAAAACACCATATTTGTCATCACCAAGAAATCCCTGGCGAAATAAAAGTCCTTCTCAAATCTTGACGATCTACTACCCACTCGAATCATGCAGAATACCCATTAGACTGATCAGTAAAACCTATACGTTGAGTGCTCTGAGCGTCTGAACAAAACTCGAAAATGAAATTTGGAAAAAATAAAACAATTAAAAGTCTACTCAAAGAAGGCCTATATGGACATATTTGGTATCAAAATGTAGGTTTTCGAGGACGATCTATCCAATGAGAATAAATTCAAGTCGCTTTCTACCATAGTTTAGATTTTCACCTGGCAAATGGCATTTTTTCAAAAATCCGAAATTTCAAATCGTCATAACTCCCCTTGTTGGGATCATATCCACTTTTTGTTTGTATATTGTTAATCAGCATTGTCTATAGTATCTCTGAGCATAATAAAATCAATATCGAAAATCTCAACTTTTTGGGTGAAAAATACGTAAGGGGTAAGACCCCCCAAAAACACCATATTTGACATCGCCAAGAAATCCCTGGCGAAATAAGAATCCTTCTTCAATCTTGACGATCTACTACCCATTCGTATCATGCAGAATACCCATTAGACTGATCAGTAAAACCTATACGTTGAGTGCTCTGAGCGTCTGAACAAAACTCGAAAATGAAATTTGGAAAAAATAAAACAATTAAAAGTCGACTCAAAGAAGGCCTATATGGACATATTTGGTATCAAAATGTAGGTTTTCGAGGACGATCTATCCAATGAGAACAAATTCAAGTCGCTATCTATCATAGTTTAGATTTTCACCTGCCAAATGGCATTTTTTCAAAAATCCGAAATTTCAAATCGTCATAACTCCCCTTGTTGGGATCATATCCACTTTTTGTTTGTATATTGTTAATCAGCATTGTCTAAAATATCTCTGAGCATAATAAAATGAATATCGAAAATCTCAAGTTTTTGGGTGAAAAATACGTAAGGGGTAAGACCCCCCAAAAACACCATATTTGACATCGCCAAGAAATCCCTGGCGAAATAAGAGTCCTTCTTCAATCTTGACGAACTACTACCCATTCGAATTATGCAGAATACCCATTAGACTGATCAGTAAAACCTATACGTTGAGTGCTCTGAGCGTCTGAACAAAACTCAAAAATGAAATTTGGAAAAATCAAAACAATTAAAAGTCGACTCAAAGAAGGCCTATATGGACATATTTGGTATCAAAATGTAGGTTTTCGAGGACGATCTATCCAATGAGAACAAATTCAAGTCGCTATCTACCATAATTTAGATTTTCACCTGGCAAATGGCATTTTTTCAAAAATCCGAAATTTCAAATCGTCATAACTCCCCTTGTTGGTATCATATCCACTTTTTGTTTGTATATTGTTAATCAGCATTGTCTATAGTATCTCTGAGCATAATAAAATCAATATCGAAAATCTCAACTTTTTGGGTAAAAAATACGTAAGGGGTAAGACCCCCCAAAAACACCATATTTGACATCGCCAAGAAATCCCTGGCGAAATAAGAATCCTTCTTCAATCTTGACGATCTACTACCCATTCGTATCATGCAGAATACCCATTAGACTGATCAGTAAAACCTATACGTTGAGTGCTCTGAGCGTCTGAACAAAACTCGAAAATGAAATTTGGAAAAAATAAAACAATTAAAAGTCGACTCAAAGAAGGCCTATATGGACATATTTGGTATCAAAATGTAGGTTTTCGAGGACGATCTATCCAATGAGAACAAATTCAAGTCGCTATCTATCATAGTTTAGATTTTCACCTGCCAAATGGCATTTTTTCAAAAATCCGAAATTTCAAATCGTCATAACTCCCCTTGTTGGGATCATATCCACTTTTTGTTTGTATATTGTTAATCAGCATTGCCTAAAATATCTCTGAGCATAATAAAATCAATATCGAAAATCTCAACTTTTTGGGTGAAAAATACGTAAGGGGTAAGACCCCCCAAAAACACCATATTTGACATCGCCAAGAAATCCCTGGCGAAATAAGAGTCCTTCTTCAATCTTGACGATCTACTACCCATTCGAATTATGCAGAATACCCATTAGACTGATCAGTGAAACCTATACGTTGAGTGCTCTGAGTGTCTGAATAAAACTCGAAAATGAAATTTGGAAAAAATAAAACAATTGAAAGTCGACTCAAAGAAGGCCTATATGGACATATTTGGTATCAAAATGTAGGTTTTCGAGGACGATCTATCCAATGAGAACAAATTCAAGTCGCTATCTATCATAGTTTAGAATTTCACCTGCCAAATGGCATTTTTTCAAAAATCCGTAATTTCAAATCGTCATAACTCCCCTTGTTGGGATCATATCCACTTTTTGTTTGTATATTGTTAATCAGCATTGTCTATAGTATCTCTGAGCATAACAAAATCAATATCGAAAATCTCAACTTTTTGTGTGAAAAATACGTAAGGGGTAAGCCTCCCAAAAACACCATATTTGTCATCACCAAGAAATCCCTGGCGAAATAAAAGTCCTTCTCAAATCTTGACGATCTACTACCCACTCGAATCATGCAGAATACCCATTAGACTGATCAGTAAAACCTATACGTTGAGTGCTCTGAGCGTCTGAACAAAACTCGAAAATGAAATTTGGAAAAAATAAAACAATTAAAAGTCGACTCAAAGAAGGCCTATATGGACATATTTGGTATCAAAATGTAGGTTTTCGAGGACGATCTATCCAATGAGAACAAATTCAAGTCGCTATCTATCATAGTTTAGATTTTCACCTGCCAAATGGCATTTTTTCAAAAATCCGAAATTTCAAATCGTCATAACTCCCCTTGTTGGGATCATATCCACTTTTTGTTTGTATATTGTTAATCAGCATTGTCTAAAATATCTCTGAGCTAAATAAAATCAATATCGAAAATCTCAACTTTTTGGGTGGAAAATACATAAGGGGTAAGACCCCCCAAAAATACCATATTTGACATCGCCAAGAAATCCCTGGCGAAATAAGAGTCCTTCTTCAATCTTGACGATCTACGACCCATTCGAATTATGCAGAATACCCATTAGACTGATCAGTAAAACCTATACGTTGAGTGCTCTGAGCGTCTGAACAAAACTCGAAAATGAAATTTGGAAAAAATAAAACAATTAAAAGTCGACTCAAAGAAGGCCTATATGGACATATTTGGTATCAAAATGTAGGTTTTCGAGGACGATCTATCCAATGAGAACAAATTCAAGTCGCTATCTATCATAGTTTAGATTTTCACCTGCCGAATGGCATTTTTTCAAAAATCCGAAATTTCAAATCGTCATAACTCCCCTTGTTGGGATCATATCCACTTTTTGTTTGTATATTGTTAATCAGCATTGTCTAAAATATCTCTGAGCATAATAAAATCAATATCGAAAATCTCAAGTTTTTGGGTGAAAAATACGTAAGGGGTAAGACCCCCCAAAAACACCATATTTGATATCGCCAAGAAATCCCTGGCGAAATAAGAGTCCTTCTTCAATCTTGACGATCTACTACCCATTCGAATTATGCAGAATACCCATTAGACTGATCAGTAAAACCTATACGTTGAGTGCTCTGAGCGTCTGAACAAAACTCAAAAATGAAATTTGGAAAAATCAAAACAATTAAAAGTCGACTCAAAGAAGGCCTATAAAGACATATTTGGTATCAAAATGTAGGTTTTCGAGGACGATCTATCCAATGAGAACAAATTCAAGTCGCTATCTACCATAGTTTAGATTTTCACCTGCCAAATGGCATTTTTTCAAAAATCCGAAATTTCAAATCGTCATAACTCCCCTTGTTGGGATCATATCCACTTTTTGTTTGTATATTGTTATTCAGCATTGTCTATAGTATCTCTGAGCATAATAAAATCAATATCGAAAATCTCAACTTTTTGGGTGAAAAATACGTAAGGGGTAAGACCCCCCAAAAACACCATATTTGACATCGCCAAGAAATCCCTGGCGAAATAAGAATCCTTCTTCAATCTTGACGATCTACTACCCATTCGTATCATGCAGAATACCCATTAGACTGATCAGTAAAACCTATACGTTGAGTGCTCTGAGCGTCTGAACAAAACTCGAAAATGAAATTTGGAAAAAATAAAACAATTAAAAGTCGACTCAAAGAAGGCCTATATGGACATATTTGGTATCAAAATGTAGGTTTTCGAGGACGATCTATCCAATGAGAACAAATTCAAGTCGCTATCTATCATAGTTTAGATTTTCACCTGCCAAATGGCATTTTTTCAAAAATCCGAAATTTCAAATCGTCATAACTCCCCTTGTTGGGATCATATCCACTTTTTGTTTGTATATTGTTAATCAGCATTGTCTAAAATATCTCTGAGCTAAATAAAATCAATATCGAAAATCTCAACTTTTTGGGTGGAAAATACATAAGGGGTAAGACCCCCCAAAAATACCATATTTGACATCGCCAAGAAATCCCTGGCGAAATAAGAGTCCTTCTTCAATCTTGACGATCTACGACCCATTCGAATTATGCAGAATACCCATTAGACTGATCAGTAAAACCTATACGTTGAGTGCTCTGAGCGTCTGAACAAAACTCGAAAATGAAATTTGGAAAAAAGAAAACAATTAAAAGTCGACTCAAAGAAGGCCTATATGGACATATTTGGTATCAAAATGTAGGTTTTCGAGGACGATCTATCCAATGAGAACAAATTCAAGTCGCTATCTATCATAGTTTAGAATTTCACCTGCCAAATGGCATTTTTTCAAAAATCCGTAATTTCAAATCGTCATAACTCCCCTTGTTGGGATCATATCCACTTTTTGTTTGTATATTGTTAATCAGCATTGTCTAAAATATCTCTGAGTATAATGAAATCAATATCGAAAATCTCAACTTTTTGGGTGAAAAATACGTGAGGGGTAAGACCCCCCAAAAATACCATATTTGACATCGCCAAGAAATCCCTGGCGAAATAAGAGTCCTTCTTCAATCTTGACGATCTACGACCCATTCGAATTATGCAGAATACCCATTAGACTGATCAGTAAAACCTATACGTTGAGTGCTCTGAGCGTCTGAACAAAACTCGAAAATGAAATTTGGAAAAAATAAAACAATTAAAAGTCGACTCAAAGAAGGCCTATATGGACATATTTGGTATCAAAATGTAGGTTTTCGAGGACGATCTATCCAATGAGAACAAATTCAAGTCGCTATCTATCATAGTTTAGATTTTCACCTGCCGAATGGCATTTTTTCAAAAATCCGAAATTTCAAATCGTCATAACTCCCCTTGTTGGGATCATATCCACTTTTTGTTTGTATATTGTTAATCAGCATTGTCTAAAATATCTCTGAGCATAATAAAATCAATATCGAAAATCTCAAGTTTTTGGGTGAAAAATACGTAAGGGGTAAGACCCCCCAAAAACACCATATTTGATATCGCCAAGAAATCCCTGGCGAAATAAGAGTCCTTCTTCAATCTTGACGATCTACTACCCATTCGAATTATGCAGAATACCCATTAGACTGATCAGTAAAACCTATACGTTGAGTGCTCTGAGCGTCTGAACAAAACTCAAAAATGAAATTTGGAAAAATCAAAACAATTAAAAGTCGACTCAAAGAAGGCCTATAAAGACATATTTGGTATCAAAATGTAGGTTTTCGAGGACGATCTATCCAATGAGAACAAATTCAAGTCGCTATCTACCATAGTTTAGATTTTCACCTGCCAAATGGCATTTTTTCAAAAATCCGAAATTTCAAATCGTCATAACTCCCCTTGTTGGGATCATATCCACTTTTTGTTTGTATATTGTTATTCAGCATTGTCTATAGTATCTCTGAGCATAATAAAATCAATATCGAAAATCTCAACTTTTTGGGTGAAAAATACGTAAGGGGTAAGACCCCCCAAAAACACCATATTTGACATCGCCAAGAAATCCCTGGCGAAATAAGAATCCTTCTTCAATCTTGACGATCTACTACCCATTCGTATCATGCAGAATACCCATTAGACTGATCAGTAAAACCTATACGTTGAGTGCTCTGAGCGTCTGAACAAAACTCGAAAATGAAATTTGGAAAAAATAAAACAATTAAAAGTCGACTCAAAGAAGGCCTATATGGACATATTTGGTATCAAAATGTAGGTTTTCGAGGACGATCTATCCAATGAGAACAAATTCAAGTCGCTATCTATCATAGTTTAGATTTTCACCTGCCAAATGGCATTTTTTCAAAAATCCGAAATTTCAAATCGTCATAACTCCCCTTGTTGGGATCATATCCACTTTTTGTTTGTATATTGTTAATCAGCATTGTCTAAAATATCTCTGAGCTAAATAAAATCAATATCGAAAATCTCAACTTTTTGGGTGGAAAATACATAAGGGGTAAGACCCCCCAAAAATACCATATTTGACATCGCCAAGAAATCCCTGGCGAAATAAGAGTCCTTCTTCAATCTTGACGATCTACGACCCATTCGAATTATGCAGAATACCCATTAGACTGATCAGTAAAACCTATACGTTGAGTGCTCTGAGCGTCTGAACAAAACTCGATAATGAAATTTGGAAAAAAGAAAACAATTAAAAGTCGACTCAAAGAAGGCCTATATGGACATATTTGGTATCAAAATGTAGGTTTTCGAGGACGATCTATCCAATGAGAACAAATTCAAGTCGCTATCTATCATAGTTTAGAATTTCACCTGCCAAATGGCATTTTTTCAAAAATCCGTAATTTCAAATCGTCATAACTCCCCTTGTTGGGATCATATCCACTTTTTGTTTGTATATTGTTAATCAGCATTGTCTATAGTATCTCTGAGCATAACAAAATCAATATCGAAAATCTCAACTTTTTGTGTGAAAAATACGTAAGGGGTAAGCCCCCCAAAAACACCATATTTGTCATCACCAAGAAATCCCTGGCGAAATGAAAGTCCTTCTCAAATCTTGACGATCTACTACCCACTCGAATCATGCAGAATACCCATTAGACTGATCAGTAAAACCTATACGTTGAGTGCTCTGAGCGTCTGAACAAAACTCGAAAATGAAATTTGGAAAAAATAAAACAATTAAAAGTCGACTCAAAGAAGGCCTATATGGACATATTTGGTATCAAAATGTAGGTTTTCGAGGACGATCTATCCAATGAGAACAAATTCAAGTCGCTATCTATCATAGTTTAGATTTTCACCTGCCAAATGGCATTTTTTCAAAAATCCGAAATTTCAAATCGTCATGACTCCCCTTGTTGGGATCATATCCACTTTTTGTTTGTATATTGTTAATCAGCATTGTCTAAAATATCTCTGAGCATAATAAAATCAATATCGAAAATCTCAAGTTTTTGGGTGAAAAATACGTAAGGGGTAAGACCCCCCAAAAACACCATATTTGACATCGCCAAGAAATCCCTGGCGAAATAAGAGTCCTTCTTCAATCTTGACGATCTACTACCCATTCGAATTATGCAGAATACCCATTAGACTGATCAGTAAAACCTTTACGTTGAGTGCTCTGAGCGTCTGAACAAAACTCGAAAATGAAATTTGGAAAAAATAAAACAATTAAAAGTCGACTCAAAGAAGGCCTATATGGACATATTTGGTATCAAAATGTAGGTTTTCGAGCAGTGGCGGTGCTATCAATATTTTTGGGAGGTGCGAGATTAGAAAGTGGCGCCCCTACAACGATAAAACCGAATTATTGCTGTCATGAATTCAAATCATTGAAAAGTTCGTTTCACCAATTTATGCGAGTTTTTGAGAGTAGGATCTTTCATAGTGCGAGTATAATAATAGATATTAGATTTGACAACTTTTATTTATTTCAAACAACTCAAATATGCACTTTTCTGGCTTTAGCTATCGCGAATTTTGTTCATCAATTCACAATATTCACAATATTTTGTGCAATAGCTTCTTCTATAGACAAAATTCCAAGATCGGATAGTCTTTATTGGCACATTGTAGATCGTAGAGTTTTCATAAGCTTCAATTCACTGAAACTTCGTTCTCCTTTGGCTACGTTTATAGGAACAGTTAGCAAGATACGAAACGCTGTCCCATTTGGGAAAATATCTTGCAAGTCGAAGAACTGTTATTGGCTCTGCTGCTTGAAGATTCTTCAATATTGGATTCAGGCTCACAAGTTCTTCAACAAAAGCATATCCAGAGATATCACATTTTTCACCATCACTCAGAGCAATTTTCAAATTAGCATAGGCAAAAAACTTCCTTATTTCAAATGGAACACCTTTTGAATATTACGGATTCATAAGAAGCGCGAAAAAAAGGCCTCTTTAAGTTTCATTGAGCATTACCTATGGTAAGCTTCACAAGTGCTCAAAAAACCTTTTTTCAAAAACTGACAAGTAACCAAAAAAGTGAATTTGAGTAAACTACTTTCTAAACAAACAAGAAATATATTTGATTTTTAATTTGAAGTCTAAGAGTCATTCACTCTTGAAAAAGCTCTACTCCAAATTTTTCTCATTCTCATTCAACTATTAATGATGACTTGAAACGTTCTAAGTGAAGAATCTTGGGTTGAATTCCATTATGTTGAAAATCTCGGATACCTTCAATATTTTCGAAGTGAAGACGAAGCTGTGTAAAAAGTATTCAATATTCTTCATGTGGAAACTGAAAAAGTGATATAAAATATAGGCTTGTATTCGAAAAAACAAAATTGGGTCAGCCCAGCAAAATTTGAACACCCTGTATAACCGGCAATATCTTCATTTTGTATTAGATAAGAATGTCATAATAGAAAATGAGTGATAATAAATAAAAACAATATTGGGTAACAGGAAAAGTTTCATTAACCTTTTGTTATTCACAAGGCCAACGTTTCGAGGATGGATTTCCTCTTTCTCAAGGCTAAAAAAGACAATCACAGAAGTGATAATCATATTATTGAAACACTCGTTTTCTTGTTTCTTATCGAAAGAAAATTGAATGTTAAAAAGCTACTCAATTAATTATGAGTTTATCTTAAATACACAATAAGAAATCCTAAATTCCTTAGACATAAAAATTTAGAATACCTACCTAGTAAAAAATTTATAATTTTAACACTGAACAGAATCTCAACACAACGTGGTTTCGAATGTTTGTTCTCAGGAATTAGAAAAAAAGAAATGAAAATACTTCGTGAGATTCTCCCCCTTTATTTAAAAGAAAACTCTGATTGGAGGATTGGCAATCATAACAGAAAAGCCTCATTAAGAACAGCTCATCAAAGAAGCCGCCTGAATCACGCATCAAAGGAGCCGCCCAATAAACTATTTGGGTGACGGGTGACGTTTGAAAAAAATACCGACAAGCGTAATGAACTTAAATATTTGATCGCAGGGAAAGACATGGCATGCCGACTGAAAACCCAAGCTGTTTATTGAAAATATATGAAAATATTTCTCTATTTTTTCAGGCGAATTGTATAGTCGCGCGAGTCCGAAAGAGGAGCAAGACTTCAAAATTCAACAGCCCCTAATTCCGCTCGTCGCGACGTCCCGTTTTCTACCCCATATTTGATTTTGGCGCCCCTGCATGATGGCGCCCGGTGCGGTCGCACCGCTCGCACCGCCCTAGAACCGCCCCTGTTTTCGAGGACGATCTATCCAAAGAGAACAAATTCAAGTTGCTATCTACCATAGTTTATATTCTCACCTGCCAAATGGCCTTTTTCAAAAATCCGAAATTTCAAATCGTCATAACTCCCCTTGTTGGGATCATATCCACTTTTTGTTTGTATATTGTTAATCAGCATTGTCTATAGTATCTCTGAGCATAATAAAATCAATATCGAAAATCTCAACTTTTTGGGTGAAAAATACGTAAGGGGTAAGACCCCCCAAAAACACCATATTTGACATCGCCAAGAAATCCCTGGCGAAATAAGAATCCTTCTTCAATCTTGACGATCTACTACCCATTCGTATCATGCAGAATACCCATTAGACTGATCAGTAAAACCTATACGTTGAGTGCTCTGAGCGTCTGAACAAAACTCGAAAATGAAATTTGGAAAAAATAAAACAATTAAAAGTCGACTCAAAGAAGGCCTTTATGGACATATTTGGTATCAAAATGTAGGTTTTCGAGGACGATCTGTCCAATGAGAACAAATTCAGGTCGAGATTTATCATAGTTTAGATTTTCACCTGCCAAATGGCATTTTTTCAAAAATCCGAAATTTCAAATCGTCATAACTCCCCTTGTTCGGATCATATCCACTTTTTGTTTGTATATTGTTAATCAGCATTGTCTAAAATATCTCTGAGCATAATGAAATCAATATCGAAAATCTCAACTTTTTGGGTGAAAAATACGTAAGGGGTAAGACCCCCCAAAAACACCATATTTGACATCGCCAAGAAATCCCTGGCGAAATAAGAGTCCTTCTTCAATCTTGACGATCTACTACCCATTCGAATTATGCAGAATACCCATTACACTGATCAGTAAAACCTATACGTTGAGTATATGGCATTTTTTCAAAAATCCGAAATTTCAAATCGTCATAACTCCCCTTGTTGGGATCATATCCATTTTTTGTTTGTATATTGTTAATCAGCATTGTCTATAGTATCTCTGAGCATAATAAAATCAATATCGTAAATCTCAACTTTTTGGGTGAAAAATACGTAAGGGGTAAGACCCCCCAAAAACACCATATTTGACATCGCCAAGAAATCCCTGGCGAAATAAAAGTCCTTCTTCAATCTTGACGATCTACTACCCATTCGTATCATGCAGAATACCCATTAGACTGATCAGTACCACCTATACGTTGAGTGCTCTGAGCGTCTGAACAAAACTCGAAAATGAAATTTGGAAAAAATAAAACAATTAAAAGTTGACTCAAAGAAGGCCTATATGGACATATTTGGTATCAAAATGTAGGTTTTCGAGGACGATCTATCCACTAAGAGCAAATTCAAGTCGCTATCTATCATAGTTTAGATTTTCACCCCTCAAATGGCATTTTTTCAAAAATCCGAAATTTCAAATCGTCATAACTCCCCTTGTTGGGATCCTATCCACTTTTTGTTTGTATATTGTTAATCAGCATTGTCTATAGTATCTCTGAGCATAATAAAATCAATATCGAAAATCTCAACTTTTTGGTTGAAAAATACGTAAGGGCCCCAAAAACCCCCAAAAACACCATATTTGTCATCACCAAGAAATCCCTGGCGAAATAAAAGTCCTTCTTCAATCTTGACGATCTACTACCCACTCGAATCATGCAGAATACCTATTAGACTGATCAGTACCACCTTTACTTCGAGTGCTCTGAGCGTCTGAACAAAACTCGAAAATGAAATTTGGAAAAAATAAAACAATTAACAGGCGACTCAAAGAAGGCCTATATGGACATATTCGGTATCAAAATATAGGTTTTCGAGGACGATCTATCCACTAAGAACAAATTCAAGTCGCTATCTATCATAGTTTAGATTTTCACCTGTCAAATGCCAATTTTTCAAAAATCCGAAATTTCAAATCGTCATAACTCCCCTTGTTGGGATCCTATCCATTTTTTGTTTGTATATTGTTAATCAGCATTGTCTAAAATATCTCTGAGCATAATAAAATCAATATCGAAAATCTCAACTTTTTGGGTGAAAAATACGTAAGGGGTAAGACCCCCCTAAACACCATATTTGTCATCACCAAGAAATCCCTGGCGAAATAAGAGTCCTTCTTCAATCTTGACGATCTACTTCCCATTCGTATCATGCAGAATACCCATTAGACTGATCAGTACCACCTATACTTTGAGTGCTCTTAGCGTCTGAACAAAAATCTAAAATGTAATTTGGAAAAAATAAAACAATTGAAAGTCGACTCAAAGAAGGCCTATATGGACATATTAGGTATCAAAATGTAGGTTTTCGAGGACGATCTATCCAATGAGAATGAATTCAAGTCGCTATCTATCATAGTTTAGATTTTCACCTCTCAAATGGCATTTTTTCAAAAATCCGAAATTACAAATCGTCATAACTCCCCTTGTTGGGATCCTATCCACTTTTTGTTTGTATATTGTTAATCAGCATTGTCTATAGTATCTCTGAGCATATTAAAATCAATATCGAAAATCTCAACTTTTTGGTTGAAAAATACGTAAGGGGTAAGACCCCCAAAAACACCATATTTGTCATCACCAAGAAATCCCTGGCGAAATAAAAGTCCTTCTCAAATCTTGACGATCTACTACCCACTCGAATCATGCAGAATACCCATTAGACTGATCAGTAAAACCTATACGTTGAGTGCTCTGAGCGTCTGAACAAAACTCGAAAATGAAATTTGGAAAAAATAAAACAATTAAAAGTCGACTCAAAGAAGGCCTATATGGACATATTTGGTATCAAAATGTAGGTTTTCGAGGACGATCTATCCAATGAGAACAAATTCGAGTCGCTATCTATCATAGTTTAGATTTTCACCTGCCAAATGGCATTTTTTCAAAAATCCGAAATTTCAAATCGTCATAACTCCCCTTGTTGGGATCATATCCACTTTTTGTTTGTATATTGTTAATCAGCATTGTCTAAAATATCTCTGAGCATAATAAAATCAATATCGAAAATCTCAACTTTTTGGGTGGAAAATACGTAAGGGGTAAGACCCCCCAAAAACACCATATTTGACATCGCCAAGAAATCCCTGGCGAAATAAGAGTCCTTCTTCAATCTTGACGATCTACTACCCATTCGAATTATGCAGAATACCCATAAGACTGATCAGTAAAACCTATACGTTGAGTGCTCTGAGCGTCTGAACAAAACTCAAAAATGAAATTTGGAAAAAATGAAACAATTAAAAGTCGACTCAAAGAAGGCCTATATGGACATATTTGTTATCAAAATGTAGGTTTTCGAGGACGATCTATCCAATGAGAACAAATTCAAGTCGCTTTCTATCATAGTTTAGATTTTCACCTGTCAAATGCCATTTTTTCAAAAATCCGAAATTTCAAATCGTCATAACTCCCCTTGTTGGGATCCTATCCACTTTTTGTTTGTATATTGTTAATCAGAATTGTCTAAAATATCTCTGAGCATAATAAAATCAATATCGAAAATCTCAACTTTCTGGGTGAAAAATACGTAAGGGGTAAGACCCCCCTAAACACCATATTTGTCATCACCAAGAAATCCCTGGCGAAATAAGAGTCCTTCTTCAATCTTGACGATCTACTTCCCATTCGTATCATGCAGAATACCCATTAGACTGATCAGTACCACCTATACTTTGAGTGCTCTTAGCGTCTGAACAAAACTCTGAAATGTAATTTGGAAAAAATAAAACAATTGAAAGTCGACTCAAAGAAGGCCTATATGGACATATTCGGTACCAAAATATAGGTTTTCGAGGACGATCTATCCAATGAGAACAAATTCAAGTCGCTATCTATCATAGTTTAGATTTTCACCTGCCAAATGGCATTTTTTCAAAAATCCGAAATTTCAAATCGTCATAACTCCCCTTGTTGGGATCATATCCACTTTTTGTTTGTATATTGTTAATCAGCATTGTCTATAGTATCTCTTAGCATAATAAAATCAATATCGAAAATCTCAACTTTTTGGTTGAAAAATACGTAAGGGGTAAGACCCCCAAAAACACCATATTTGTCATCACCAAGAAATCCCTGGCGAAATAAAAGTCCTTCTCAAATCTTGACGATCTACTACCCACTCGAATCATGCAGAATACCCATTAGACTGATCAGTAAAACCTATACGTTGAGTGCTCTGAGCGTCTGAACAAAACTCGAAAATGAAATTTGGAAAAAATAAAACAATTAAAAGTTGACTCAAAGAAGGCCTATATGGACATATTTGGTATCAAAATGTAGGTTTTCGAGGACGATCTATCCACTAAGATCTAAGAACTAAGAGCAAATTCAAGTCGCTATCTATCATAGTTTAGATTTTCACCCCTCAAATGGCATTTTTTCAAAAATCCGAAATTTCAAATCGTCATAACTCCCCTTGTTGGGATCCTATCCACTTTTTGTTTGTATATTGTTAATCAGCATTGTCCATAGTTTCTCTGAGCATAATAAAATCAATATCGGAAATCTCAACTTTTTGGTTGAAAAATACGTAAGGGGTAAGACCCCCAAAAACACCATATTTGTCATCACCAAGAAATCCCTGGCGAAATAAAAGTCCTTCTCAAATCTTGACGATCTACTACCCACTCGAATCATGCAGAATACCCATTAGACTGATCAGTAAAACCTATACGTTGAGTGCTCTGAGCGTCTGAACAAAACTCGAAAATGAAATTTGGAAAAAATAAAACAATTAAAAGTCGACTCAAAGAAGGCCTATATGGACATATTTGGTATCAAAATGTAGGTTTTCGAGGACGATCTATCCAATGAGAACAAATTCGAGTCGCTATCTATCATAGTTTAGATTTTCACCTGCCAAATGGCATTTTTTCAAAAATCCGAAATTTCAAATCGTCATAACTCCCCTTGTTGGGATCCTATCCACTTTTTGTTTGTATATTGTTAATCAGAATTGTCTAAAATATCTCTGAGCATAATAAAATCAATATCGAAAATCTCAACTTTCTGGGTGAAAAATACGTAAGGGGTAAGACCCCCCAAAAACACCATATTTGACATCGCCAAGAAATCCCTGGCGAAATAAGAGTCCTTCTTCAATCTTGACGATCTACTTCCCATTCGAATTATGCAGAATACCCATAAGACTGATCAGTAAAACCTATACGTTGAGTGCTCTGAGCGTCTGAACAAAACTCAAAAATGAAATTTGGAAAAAATGAAACAATTAAAAGTCGACTCAAAGAAGGCCTATATGGACATATTTGTTATCAAAATGTAGGTTTTCGAGGACGATCTATCCAATGAGAACAAATTCAAGTCGCTTTCTATCATAGTTTAGATTTTCACCTGTCAAATGCCATTTTTTCAAAAATCCGAAATTTCAAATCGTCATAACTCCCCTTGTTGGGATCCTATCCACTTTTTGTTTGTATATTGTTAATCAGAATTGTCTAAAATATCTCTGAGCATAATAAAATCAATATCGAAAATCTCAACTTTCTGGGTGAAAAATACGTAAGGGGTAAGACCCCCCTAAACACCATATTTGTCATCACCAAGAAATCCCTGGCGAAATAAGAGTCCTTCTTCAATCTTGACGATCTACTTCCCATTCGTATCATGCAGAATACCCATTAGACTGATCAGTACCACCTATACTTTGAGTGCTCTTAGCGTCTGAACAAAACTCTGAAATGTAATTTGGAAAAAATAAAACAATTAAAAGTCGACTCAAAGAAGGCCTATATGGACATATTCGGT
This sequence comes from Adalia decempunctata, assembly GCA_951802165.1. Taxonomy (NCBI): domain Eukaryota; kingdom Metazoa; phylum Arthropoda; class Insecta; order Coleoptera; family Coccinellidae; genus Adalia; species Adalia decempunctata. Next base: position 19,490,894 of record OX637696.1, on the reverse strand, counting down.
ACCAAAATATAGGTTTTCGAGGACGATCTATCCAATGAGAACAAATTCAAGTCGCTATCTATCATAGTTTAGATTTTCACCTGCCAAATGGCATTTTTTCAAAAATCCGAAATTTCAAATCGTCATAACTCCCCTTGTTGGGATCATATCCACTTTTTGTTTGTATATTGTTAATCAGCATTGTCTATAGTATCTCTTAGCATAATAAAATCAATATCGAAAATCTCAACTTTTTGGTTGAAAAATACGTAAGGGGTAAGACCCCCAGAAACACCATATTTGTCATCACCAAGATATCCCTGGCGAAATAAAAGCCCTTCTCAAATCTTGACGATCTACTACCCACTCGAATCATGCAGAATACCCATTAGACTGATCAGTAAAACCTATACGTTGAGTGCTCTGAGCGTCTGAACAAAACTCGAAAATGAAATTTGGAAAAAATAAAACAATTAAAAGTCGACTCAAAGAAGGCCTATATGGACATATTTGGTATCAAAATGTAGGTTTTCGAGGACGATCTATCCAATGAGAACAAATTCAAGTCGCTATCTATCATAGTTTAGATTTTCACCTGCCAAATGGCATTTTTTCAAAAATCCGAAATTTCAAATCGTCATAACTCCCCTTGTTGGGATCATATCCACTTTTTGTTTGTATATTGTTAATCAGCATTGTCTAAAATATCTCTTAGCATAATAAAATCAATATCGAAAATCCCAACTTTTTGGGTGAAAAATACGTAAGGGGTAAGACCCCCCAAAAACACCATATTTGACATCGCCAAGAAATCCCTGGCGAAATAAGAGTCCTTCTTCAATCTTGACGATCTACTACCCATTCGAATTATGCAGAATACCCATTAGACTGATCAGTAAAACCTAAACGTTGAGTGCTCTGAGCGTCTGAACAAAACTCAAAAATGAAATTTGGAAAAATCAAAACAATTAAAAGACGCCTCAAAGAAGGCCTATATGGACATATTTGATATCAAAATGTATCAAGTCGCTATCTATCATAGTTTAGATTTTCACCTGCCAAATGGCATTTTTTCAAAAATCCGAAATTTCAAATCGTCATAACTCCCCTTGTTGGGATCATATCCACTTTTTGTTTGTATATTGTTAATCAGCATTGTCTATAGTATCTCTTAGCATAATAAAATCAATATCGAAAATCTCAACTTTTTGGTTGAAAAATACGTAAGGGGTAAGACCCCCAGAAACACCATATTTGTCATCACCAAGATATCCCTGGCGAAATAAAAGCCCTTCTCAAATCTTGACGATCTACTACCCACTCGAATCATGCAGAATACCCATTAGACTGATCAGTAAAACCTAAACGTTGAGTGCTCTGAGCGTCTGAACAAAACTCAAAAATGAAATTTGGAAAAATCAAAACAATTAAAAGACGCCTCAAAGAAGGCCTATATGGACATATTTGGTATCAAAATGTAGGTTTTCGAGGACGATCTATCCAATGAGAACAAATTCAAGTTGCTATCTACCATAGTTTTTATTTTCACCTGCCAAATGGCATTTTTTCAAAAATCCGAAATTTCAAATCGTCATAACTCCCCTTGTTGGGATCATATCCACTTTTTGTTTGTATATTGTTAATCAGCATTGTCTATAGTATCTCTGAGCATAATAAAATCAATATCGAAAATCTCAACTTTTTGGGTGAAAAATACGTAAGGGGTAAGACCCCCCAAAAACACCATATTTGACATCGCCAAGAAATCCCTGGCGAAATAAGAATCCTTCTTCAATCTTGTCGATCTACTACCCATTCGTATCATGCAGAATACCCATTAGACTGATCAGTAAAACCTATACGTTGAGTGCTCTGAGCGTCTGAACAAAACTCGAAAATGAAATTTGGAAAAAATAAAACAATTAAAAGTCGACTCAAAGAAGGCCTATATGGACATATTTGGTATCAAAATGTAGGTTTTCGAGGACGATCTATCCAATGAGAACAAATTCAAGTTGCTATCTACCATAGTTTATATTTTCACCTGCCAAATGGCATTTTTTCAAAAATCCGAAATTTCAAATCGTCATAACTCCCCTTGTTGGGATCATATCCACTTTTTGTTTGTATATTGTTAATCAGCATTGTCTATAGTATCTCTGAGCATAATAAAATCAATATCGAAAATCTCAACTTTTTGGGTGAAAAATACGTAAGGGGTAAGACCCCCCAAAAATACCATATTTGACATCGCCAAGAAATCCCTGGCGAAATAAGAGTCCTTCTTCAATCTTGACGATCTACTACCCATTCGAATTATGCAGAATACCCATTAGACTGATCAGTAAAACCTATACGTTGAGTGCTCTGAGCGTCTGAACAAAACTCAAAAATGAAATTTGGAAAAATCAAAACAATTAAAAGTCGACTCAAAGAAGGCCTATATGGACATATTTGGTATCAAAATGTAGGTTTTCGAGGACGATCTATCCAATGAGAACAAATTCAAGTCGCTATCTACCATAGTTTAGATTTTCACCTGGCAAATGGCATTTTTTCAAAAATCCGAAATTTCAAATCGTCATAACTCCCCTTGTTGGGATCATATCCACTTTTTGTTTGTATATTGTTAATCAGCATTGTCTATAGTATCTCTGAGCATAATAAAATCAATATCGAAAATCTCAACTTTTTGGGTGAAAAATACGTAAGGGGTAAGACCCCCCAAAAACACCATATTTGACATCGCCAAGAAATCCCTGGCGAAATAAGAGTCCTTCTTCAATCTTGACGATCTACTACCCATTCGAATTATGCAGAATACCCATTAGACTGATCAGTAAAACCTATACGTTGAGTGCTCTGAGCGTCTGAACAAAACTCGAAAATGAAATTTGGAAAAAATAAAACAATTAAAAGTCGACTCAAAGAAGGCCTATATGGACATATTTGGTATCAAAATGTAGGTTTTCGAGGACGATCTATCCAATGAGAACAAATTCAAGTCGAGATTTATCATTGTTTAGATTTTCACCTGCCAAATGGCATTTTTTCAAAAATCCGAAATTTCAAATCGTCATAACTCCCCTTGTTCGGATCATATCCACTTTTTGTTTGTATATTGTTAATCAGCATTGTCTAAAATATCTCTGAGCATAATGAAATCAATATCGAAAATCTCAACTTTTTGGGTGAAAAATACGTAAGGGGTAAGACCCCCAAAAATACCATATTTGACATCGCCAAGAAATCCCTGGCGAAATAAGAGTCCTTCTTCAATCTTGACGATCTACGACCCATTCGAATTATGCAGAATACCCATTAGACTGATCAGTAAAACCTATACGTTGAGTGCTCTGAGCGTCTGAACAAAACTCGAAAATGAAATTTGGAAAAAATAAAACAATTAAAAGTCGACTCAAAGAAGGCCTATATGGACATATTTGGTATCAAAATGTAGGTTTTCGAGGACGATCTATCCAATGAGAACAAATTCAAGTCGCTATCTATCATAGTTTAGAATTTCACCTGCCAAATGGCATTTTTTCTAAAATCCGTAATTTCAAATCGTCATAACTCCCCTTGTTGGGATCATATCCACTTTTTGTTTGTATATTGTTAATCAGCATTGTCTATAGTATCTCTGAGCATAACAAAATCAATATCGAAAATCTCAACTTTTTGTGTGAAAAATACGTAAGGGGTTAGCCCCCCAAAAACACCATATTTGTCATCACCAAGAAATCCCTGGCGAAATAAAAGTCCTTCTCAAATCTTGACGATCTACTACCCACTCGAATCATGCAGAATACCCATTAGACTGATCAGTAAAACCTTTACGTTGAGTGCTCTGAGCGTCTGAACAAAACTCGAAAATGAAATTTGGAAAAAATAAAACAATTAAAAGTCGACTCAAAGAAGGCCTATATGGACATATTTGGTATCAAAATGTAGGTTTTCGAGGACGATCTATCCAATGAGAACAAATTCAAGTCGAGATTTATCATAGTTTAGATTTTCACCTGCCAAATGGCATTTTTTCAAAAATCCGAAATTTCAAATCGTCATAACTCCCCTTGTTGGGATCATATCCACTTTTTGTTTGTATATTGTTAATCAGCATTGTCTAAAATATCTCTGAGCATAATAAAATTAATATCGAAAATCTCAAGTTTTTGGGTGAAAAATACGTAAGGGGTAAGACCCCCCAAAAACACCATATTTGACATCGCCAAGAAATCCCTGGCGAAATAAGAGTCCTTCTTCAATCTTGACGATCTGCTACCCATTCGAATTATGCAGAATACCCATTAGACTGATCAGTAAAACCTATACGTTGAGTGCTCTGAGCGTCTGAACAAAACTCAAAAATGAAATTTGGAAAAATCAAAACAATTAAAAGTCGACTCAAAGAAGGCCTATATGGACATATTTGGTATCAAAATGTAGGTTTTCGAGGACGATCTATCCAATGAGAACAAATTCAAGTCGCTATCTACCATAGTTTAGATTTTCACCTGGCAAATGGCATTTTTTCAAAAATCCGAAATTTCAAATCGTCATAACTCCCCTTGTTGGGATCATATCCACTTTTTGTTTGTATATTGTTAATCAGCATTGTCTATAGTATCTCTGAGCATAATAAAATCAATATCGAAAATCTCAACTTTTTGGGTGAAAAATACGTAAGGGGTAAGACCCCCCAAAAACACCATATTTGACATCGCCAAGAAATCCCTGGCGAAATAAGAGTCCTTCTTCAATCTTGACGATCTACTACCCATTCGAATTATGCAGAATACCCATTAGACTGATCAGTAAAACCTATACGTTGAGTGCTCTGAGCGTCTGAACAAAACTCGAAAATGAAATTTGGAAAAAATAAAACAATTAAAAGTCGACTCAAAGAAGGCCTATATGGACATATTTGGTATCAAAATGTAGGTTTTCGAGGACGATCTATCCAATGAGAACAAATTCAAGTCGAGATTTATCATAGTTTAGATTTTCACCTGCCAAATGGCATTTTTTCAAAAATCCGAAATTTCAAATCGTCATAACTCCCCTTGTTCGGATCATATCCACTTTTTGTTTGTATATTGTTAATCAGCATTGTCTAAAATATCTCTGAGCATAATGAAATCAATATCGAAAATCTCAACTTTTTGGGTGAAAAATACGTAAGGGGTAAGACCCCCAAAAATACCATATTTGACATCGCCAAGAAATCCCTGGCGAAATAAGAGTCCTTCTTCAATCTTGACGATCTACGACCCATTCGAATTATGCAGAATACCCATTAGACTGATCAGTAAAACCTATACGTTGAGTGCTCTGAGCGTCTGAACAAAACTCGAAAATGAAATTTGGAAAAAATAAAACAATTAAAAGTCGACTCAAAGAAGGCCTATATGGACATATTTGGTATCAAAATGTAGGTTTTCGAGGACGATCTATCCAATGAGAACAAATTCAAGTCGCTATCTATCATAGTTTAGAATTTCACCTGCCAAATGGCATTTTTTCTAAAATCCGTAATTTCAAATCGTCATAACTCCCCTTGTTGGGATCATATCCACTTTTTGTTTGTATATTGTTAATCAGCATTGTCTATAGTATCTCTGAGCATAACAAAATCAATATCGAAAATCTCAACTTTTTGTGTGAAAAATACGTAAGGGGTTAGCCCCCCAAAAACACCATATTTGTCATCACCAAGAAATCCCTGGCGAAATAAAAGTCCTTCTCAAATCTTGACGATCTACTACCCACTCGAATCATGCAGAATACCCATTAGACTGATCAGTAAAACCTTTACGTTGAGTGCTCTGAGCGTCTGAACAAAACTCGAAAATGAAATTTGGAAAAAATAAAACAATTAAAAGTCGACTCAAAGAAGGCCTATATGGACATATTTGGTATCAAAATGTAGGTTTTCGAGGACGATCTATCCAATGAGAACAAATTCAAGTCGAGATTTATCATAGTTTAGATTTTCACCTGCCAAATGGCATTTTTTCAAAAATCCGAAATTTCAAATCGTCATAACTCCCCTTGTTCGTATCATATCCACTTTTTGTTTGTATATTGTTAATCAGCATTGTCTAAAATATCTCTGAGCATAATGAAATCAATATCGAAAATCTCAACTTTTTGGGTGAAAAATACGTAAGGGGTAAGACCCCCCAAAAATACCATATTTGACATCGCCAAGAAATCCCTGGCGAAATAAGAGTCCTTCTTCAATCTTGACGTTCTACGACCCATTCGAATTATGCAGAATACCCATTAGACTGATCAGTAAAACCTATACGTTGAGTGCTCTGAGCGTCTGAACAAAACTCGAAAATGAAATTTGGAAAAAATAAAACAATTAAAAGTCGACTCAAAGAAGGCCTATATGGACATATTTGGTATCAAAATTTAGGTTTTCGAGGACGATCTATCCAATGAGAACAAATTCAAGTCGAGATTTATCATAGTTTAGATTTTCACCTGCCAAATGGCATTTTTTCAAAAATCCGAAATTTCAAATCGTCATAACTCCCCTTGTTCGGATCATATCCACTTTTTGTTTGTATATTGTTAATCAGCATTGTCTAAAATATCTCTGAGCATAATGAAATCAATATCGAAAATCTCAACTTTTTGGGTGAAAAATACGTAAGGGGTAAGACCCCCCAAAAATACCATATTTGACATCGCCAAGAAATCCCTGGCGAAATAAGAGTCCTTCTTCAATCTTGACGATCTACGACCCATTCGAATTATGCAGAATACCCATTAGACTGATCAGTAAAACCTATACGTTGAGTGCTCTGAGCGTCTGAACAAAACTCGAAAATGAAATTTGGAAAAAATAAAACAATTAAAAGTCGACTCAAAGAAGGCCTATATGGACATATTTGGTATCAAAATGTAGGTTTTCGAGGACGACCTATCCAATGAGAACAAATTCAAGTCGCTATCTATCATAGTTTAGAATTTCACCTGCCAAATGGCATTTTTTCAAAAATCCGTAATTTCAAATCGTCATAACTCCCCTTGTTGGGATCATATCCACTTTTTGTTTGTATATTGTTAATCAGCATTGTCTATAGTATCTCTGAGCATAACAAAATCAATATCGAAAATCTCAACTTTTTGTGTGAAAAATACGTAAGGGGTAAGCCCCCCAAAAACACCATATTTGTCATCACCAAGAAATCCCTGGCGAAATAAGAGTCCTTCTTCAATCTTGACGATCTACTACCCATTCGAATTATGCAGAATACCCATTAGACTGATCAGTAAAACCTATACGTTGAGTGCTCTGAGCGTCTGAACAAAACTCGAAAATGAAATTTGGAAAAAATAAAACAATTAAAAGTCGACTCAAAGAAGGCCTATATGGACATATTTGGTATCAAAATGTAGGTTTTCGAGGACGATCTATCCAATGAGAACAAATTCAAGTCGAGATTCATCATAGTTTAGATTTTCACCTGCCAAATGGCATTTTTTCAAAAATCCGAAATTTCAAATCGTCATAACTCCCCTTGTTCGGATCATATCCACTTTTTGTTTGTATATTGTTAATCAGCATTGTCTAAAATATCTCTGAGCATAATGAAATCAATATCGAAAATCTCAACTTTTTGGGTGAAAAATACGTAAGGGGTAAGACCCCCCAAAAATACCATATTTGACATCGCCAAGAAATCCCTGGCGAAATAAGAGTCCTTCTTCAATCTTGACGATCTACGACCCATTCGAATTATGCAGAATACCCATTAGACTGATCAGTAAAACCTATACGTTGAGTGCTCTGAGCGTCTGAACAAAACTCGAAAATGAAATTTGGAAAAAATAAAACAATTAAAAGTCGACTCAAAGAAGGCCTATATGGACATATTTGGTATCAAAATTTAGGTTTTCGAGGACGATCTATCCAATGAGAACAAATTCAAGTCGAGATTTATCATAGTTTAGATTTTCACCTGCCAAATGGCATTTTTTCAAAAATCCGAAATTTCAAATCGTCATAACTCCCCTTGTTCGGATCATATCCACTTTTTGTTTGTATATTGTTAATCAGCATTGTCTAAAATATCTCTGAGCATAATGAAATCAATATCGAAAATCTCAACTTTTTGGGTGAAAAATACGTAAGGGGTAAGACCCCCCAAAAATACCATATTTGACATCGCCAAGAAATCCCTGGCGAAATAAGAGTCCTTCTTCAATCTTGACGATCTACGACCCATTCGAATTATGCAGAATACCCATTAGACTGATCAGTAAAACCTATACGTTGAGTGCTCTGAGCGTCTGAACAAAACTCGAAAATGAAATTTGGAAAAAATAAAACAATTAAAAGTCGACTCAAAGAAGGCCTATATGGACATATTTGGTATCAAAATGTAGGTTTTCGAGGACGATCTATCCAATGAGAACAAATTCAAGTCGCTATCTATCATAGTTTAGAATTTCACCTGCCAAATGGCATTTTTTCAAAAATCCGTAATTTCAAATCGTCATAACTCCCCTTGTTGGGATCATATCCACTTTTTGTTTGTATATTGTTAATCAGCATTGTCTATAGTATCTCTGAGCATAACAAAATCAATATCGAAAATCTCAACTTTTTGTGTGAAAAATACGTAAGGGGTAAGCCCCCCAAAAACACCATATTTGTCATCACCAAGAAATCCCTGGCGAAATAAAAGTCCTTCTCAAATCTTGACGATCTACTACCCACTCGAATCATGCAGAATACCCATTAGACTGATCAGTAAAACCTTTACGTTGAGTGCTCTGAGCGTCTGAACAAAACTCGAAAATGAAATTTGGAAAAAATAAAACAATTAAAAGTCGACTCAAAGAAGGCCTATATGGACATATTTGGTATCAAAATGTAGGTTTTCGAGGACGATCTATCCAATGAGATCAAATTCAAGTCGCTATCTATCATAGTTTAGATTTTCACCTGCCAAATGGCATTTTTTCAAAAATCCGAAATTTCAAATCGTCATAACTCCCCTTGTTGGGATCATATCCACTTTTTGTTTGTATATTGTTAATCAGCATTGTCTAAAATATCTCTGAGCATAATAAAATCAATATCGAAAATCTCAAGTTTTCGGGTGAAAAATACGTAAGGGGTAAGACCCCCCAAAAACACCATATTTGACATCGCCAAGAAATCCCTGGCGAAATAAGAGTCCTTCTTCAATCTTGACGATCTACTACCCATTCGAATTATGCAGAATACCCATTAGACTGATCAGTAAAACCTATACGTTGAGTGCTCTGAGCGTCTGAACAAAACTCGAAAATGAAATTTGGAAAAAATAAAATAATTAAAAGTCGACTCAAAGAAGGCCTATATGGACATATTTGGTATCAAAATGTAGGTTTTCGAGGACGATCTATCCAATGAGAACAAATTCAAGTCGAGATTTATCATAGTTTAGATTTTCACCCGCCAAATGGCATTTTTTCAAAAATCCGAAATTTCAAATCGTCATAACTCCCCTTGTTCGGATCATATCCACTTTTTGTTTGTATATTGTTAATCAGCATTGTCTAAAATATCTCTGAGCATAATGAAATCAATATCGAAAATCTCAACTTTTTGGGTGAAAAATACGTAAGGGGTAAGACCCCCCAAAAATACCATATTTGACATCGCCAAGAAATCCCTGGCGAAATAAGAGTCCTTCTTCAATCTTGACGATCTACGACCCATTCGAATTATGCAGAATACCCATTAGACTGATCAGTAAAACCTATACGTTGAGTGCTCTGAGCGTCTGAACAAAACTCGAAAATGAAATTTGGAAAAAATAAAACAATTAAAAGTCGACTCAAAGAAGGCCTATATGGACATATTTGGTATCAAAATGTAGGTTTTCGAGGACGATCTATCCAATGAGAACAAATTCGAGTCGCTATCTATCATAGTTTAGAATTTCACCTGCCAAATGGCATTTTTTCAAAAATCCGTAATTTCAAATCGTCATAACTCCCCTTGTTGGGATCATATCCACTTTTTGTTTGTATATTGTTAATCAGCATTGTCTATAGTATCTCTGAGCATAACAAAATCAATATCGAAAATCTCAACTTTTTGTGTGAAAAATACGTAAGGGGTAAGCCCCCCAAAAACACCATATTTGACATCGCCAAGAAATCCCTGGCGAAATAAGAGTCCTTCTTCAATCTTGACGATCTACGACCCATTCGAATTATGCAGAATACCCATTAGACTGATCAGTAAAACCTATACGTTGAGTGCTCTGAGCGTCTGAACAAAACTCGAAAATGAAATTTGGAAAAAATAAAACAATTAAAAGTCGACTCAAAGAAGGCCTATATGGACATATTTGTTATCAAAATGTAGGTTTTCGAGGACGATCTATCCAATGAGAACAAATTCAAGTCGCTTTCTATCATAGTTTAGATTTTCACCTGTCAAATGCCATTTTTTCAAAAATCCGAAATTTCAAATCGTCATAACTCCCCTTGTTGGGATCCTATCCACTTTTTGTTTGTATATTGTTAATCAGAATTGTCTAAAATATCTCTGAGCATAATAAAATCAATATCGAAAATCTCAACTTTTTGTGTGAAAAATACGTAAGGGGTAAGACCCCCCTAAACACCATATATGTCATCACCAAGAAATCCCTGGCGAAATAAGAGTCCTTCTTCAATCTTGACGATCTACTTCCCATTCGTATCATGCAGAATACCCATTAGACTGATCAGTACCACCTATACTTTGAGTGCTCTTAGCGTCTGAACAAAACTCTGGAATGTAATTTGGAAAAAATAAAACAATTAAAAGTCGACTCAAAGAAGGCCTATATGGACATATTTGTTATCAAAATGTAGGTTTTCGAGGACGATCTATCCAATGAAAAGAAATTCAAGTCGCTATCAATCATAGTTTAGATTTTCACCTGCCAAATGGCATTTTTTCAAAAATCCGAAATTTCAAATCGTCATAACTCCCCTTGTTGGGATCATATCCATTTTTTGTTTGTATATTGTTAATCAGCATTGTCTATAGTATCTCTGAGCATATTAAAATCAATATCGTAAATCTCAACTTTTTGGGTGAAAAATACGTAAGGGGTAAGACCCCCCAAAAACACCATATTCGACATCGCCAAGAAATCCCTGGCGAAATAAGAGTCCTTCTTCAATCTTGACGATCTACGACCCATTCGAATTATGCAGAATACCCATTAGACTGATCAGTAAAACCTATACGTTGAGTGCTCTGAGCGTCTGAACAAAACTCGAAAATGAAATTTGGAAAAAATAAAACAATTAAAAGTCGACTCAAAGAAGGCCTATATGGACATATTTGGTATCAAAATGTAGGTTTTCGAGGACGATCTATCCAATGAGAACAAATTCAAGTCGCTATCTATCATAGTTTAGAATTTCACCTGCCAAATGGCATTTTTTCAAAAATCCGTAATTTCAAATCGTCATAACTCCCCTTGTTGGGATCATATCCACTTTTTGTTTGTATATTGTTAATCAGCATTGTCTATAGTATCTCTGAGCATAACAAAATCAATATCGAAAATCTCAACTTTTTGTGTGAAAAATACGTAAGGGGTAAGCCCCCCAAAAACACCATATTTGTCATCACCAAGAAATCCCTGGCGAAATAAAAGTCCTTCTCAAATCTTGACGATCTACTACCCACTCGAATCATGCAGAATACCCATTAGACTGATCAGTAAAACCTTTACGTTGAGTGCTCTGAGCGTCTGAACAAAACTCGAAAATGAAATTTGGAAAAAATAAAACAATTAAAAGTCGACTCAAAGAAGGCCTATATGGACATATTTGGTATCAAAATGTAGGTTTTCGAGGACGATCTATCCAATGAGATCAAATTCAAGTCGCTATCTATCATAGTTTAGATTTTCACCTGCCAAATGGCATTTTTTCAAAAATCCGAAATTTCAAATCGTCATAACTCCCCTTGTTGGGATCATATCCACTTTTTGTTTGTATATTGTTAATCAGCATTGTCTAAAATATCTCTGAGCATAATAAAATCAATATCGAAAATCTCAAGTTTTCGGGTGAAAAATACGTAAGGGGTAAGACCCCCCAAAAACACCATATTTGACATCGCCAAGAAATCCCTGGCGAAATAAGAGTCCTTCTTCAATCTTGACGATCTACTACCCATTCGAATTATGCAGAATACCCATTAGACTGATCAGTAAAACCTATACGTTGAGTGCTCTGAGCGTCTGAACAAAACTCGAAAATGAAATTTGGAAAAAATAAAACAATTAAAAGTCGACTCAAAGAAGGCCTATATGGACATATTTGGTATCAAAATGTAGGTTTTCGAGGACGATCTATCCAATGAGAACAAATTCAAGTCGAGATTTATCATAGTTTAGATTTTCACCCGCCAAATGGCATTTTTTCAAAAATCCGAAATTTCAAATCGTCATAACTCCCCTTGTTCGGATCATATCCACTTTTTGTTTGTATATTGTTAATCAGCATTGTCTAAAATATCTCTGAGCATAATGAAATCAATATCGAAAATCTCAACTTTTTGGGTGAAAAATACGTAAGGGGTAAGACCCCCCAAAAATACCATATTTGACATCGCCAAGAAATCCCTGGCGAAATAAGAGTCCTTCTTCAATCTTGACGATCTACGACCCATTCGAATTATGCAGAATACCCATTAGACTGATCAGTAAAACCTATACGTTGAGTGCTCTGAGCGTCTGAACAAAACTCGAAAATGAAATTTGGAAAAAATAAAACAATTAAAAGTCGACTCAAAGAAGGCCTATATGGACATATTTGGTATCAAAATGTAGGTTTTCGAGGACGATCTATCCAATGAGAACAAATTCAAGTCGCTTTCTACCATAGTTTAGATTTTCACCTGGCAAATGGCATTTTTTCAAAAATCCGAAATTTCAAATCGTCATAACTCCCCTTGTTGGGATCATATCCACTTTTTGTTTGTATATTGTTAATCAGCATTGTCTATAGTATCTCTGAGCATAATAAAATCAATATCGAAAATCTCAACTTTTTGGGTGAAAAATACGTAAGGGGTAAGACCCCCCAAAAACACCATATTTGACATCGCCAAGAAATCCCTGGCGAAATAAGAATCCTTCTTCAATCTTGACGATCTACTACCCATTCGTATCATGCAGAATACCCATTAGACTGATCAGTAAAACCTATACGTTGAGTGCTCTGAGCGTCTGAACAAAACTCGAAAATGAAATTTGGAAAAAATAAAACAATTAAAAGTCGACTCAAAGAAGGCCTATATGGACATATTTGTTATCAAAATGTAGGTTTTCGAGGACGATCTATCCAATGAGAACAAATTCAAGTCGCTTTCTATCATAGTTTAGATTTTCACCTGTCAAATGCCATTTTTTCAAAAATCCGAAATTTCAAATCGTCATAACTCCCCTTGTTGGGATCCTATCCACTTTTTGTTTGTATATTGTTAATCAGAATTGTCTAAAATATCTCTGAGCATAATAAAATCAATATCGAAAATCTCAACTTTTTGTGTGAAAAATACGTAAGGGGTAAGACCCCCCTAAACACCATATATGTCATCACCAAGAAATCCCTGGCGAAATAAGAGTCCTTCTTCAATCTTGACGATCTACTTCCCATTCGTATCATGCAGAATACCCATTAGACTGATCAGTACCACCTATACTTTGAGTGCTCTTAGCGTCTGAACAAAACTCTGGAATGTAATTTGGAAAAAATAAAACAATTAAAAGTCGACTCAAAGAAGGCCTATATGGACATATTTGTTATCAAAATGTAGGTTTTCGAGGACGATCTATCCAATGAAAAGAAATTCAAGTCGCTATCAATCATAGTTTAGATTTTCACCTGCCAAATGGCATTTTTTCAAAAATCCGAAATTTCAAATCGTCATAACTCCCCTTGTTCGGATCATATCCACTTTTTGTTTGTATATTGTTAATCAGCATTGTCTAAAATATCTCTGAGCATAATGAAATCAATATCGAAAATCTCAACTTTTTGGGTGAAAAATACGTAAGGGGTAAGACCCCCCAAAAATACCATATTTGACATCGCCAAGAAATCCCTGGCGAAATAAGAGTCCTTCTTCAATCTTGACGATCTACGACCCATTCGAATTATGCAGAATACCCATTAGACTGATCAGTAAAACCTATACGTTGAGTGCTCTGAGCGTCTGAACAAAACTCGAAAATGAAATTTGGAAAAAATAAAACAATTAAAAGTCGACTCAAAGAAGGCCTATATGGACATATTTGGTATCAAAATGTAGGTTTTCGAGGACGATCTATCCAATGAGAACAAATTCGAGTCGCTATCTATCATAGTTTAGAATTTCACCTGCCAAATGGCATTTTTTCAAAAATCCGTAATTTCAAATCGTCATAACTCCCCTTGTTGGGATCATATCCACTTTTTGTTTGTATATTGTTAATCAGCATTGTCTATAGTATCTCTGAGCATAACAAAATCAATATCGAAAATCTCAACTTTTTGTGTGAAAAATACGTAAGGGGTAAGCCCCCCAAAAACACCATATTTGACATCGCCAAGAAATCCCTGGCGAAATAAGAGTCCTTCTTCAATCTTGACGATCTACGACCCATTCGAATTATGCAGAATACCCATTAGACTGATCAGTAAAACCTATACGTTGAGTGCTCTGAGCGTCTGAACAAAACTCGAAAATGAAATTTGGAAAAAATAAAACAATTAAAAGTCGACTCAAAGAAGGCCTATATGGACATATTTGTTATCAAAATGTAGGTTTTCGAGGACGATCTATCCAATGAGAACAAATTCAAGTCGCTTTCTATCATAGTTTAGATTTTCACCTGTCAAATGCCATTTTTTCAAAAATCCGAAATTTCAAATCGTCATAACTCCCCTTGTTGGGATCCTATCCACTTTTTGTTTGTATATTGTTAATCAGAATTGTCTAAAATATCTCTGAGCATAATAAAATCAATATCGAAAATCTCAACTTTTTGTGTGAAAAATACGTAAGGGGTAAGACCCCCCTAAACACCATATATGTCATCACCAAGAAATCCCTGGCGAAATAAGAGTCCTTCTTCAATCTTGACGATCTACTTCCCATTCGTATCATGCAGAATACCCATTAGACTGATCAGTACCACCTATACTTTGAGTGCTCTTAGCGTCTGAACAAAACTCTGGAATGTAATTTGGAAAAAATAAAACAATTAAAAGTCGACTCAAAGAAGGCCTATATGGACATATTTGTTATCAAAATGTAGGTTTTCGAGGACGATCTATCCAATGAAAAGAAATTCAAGTCGCTATCAATCATAGTTTAGATTTTCACCTGCCAAATGGCATTTTTTCAAAAATCCGAAATTTCAAATCGTCATAACTCCCCTTGTTGGGATCATATCCATTTTTTGTTTGTATATTGTTAATCAGCATTGTCTATAGTATCTCTGAGCATATTAAAATCAATATCGTAAATCTCAACTTTTTGGGTGAAAAATACGTAAGGGGTAAGACCCCCCAAAAACACCATATTCGACATCGCCAAGAAATCCCTGGCGAAATAAGAGTCCTTCTTCAATCTTGACGATCTACGACCCATTCGAATTATGCAGAATACCCATTAGACTGATCAGTAAAACCTATACGTTGAGTGCTCTGAGCGTCTGAACAAAACTCGAAAATGAAATTTGGAAAAAATAAAACAATTAAAAGTCGACTCAAAGAAGGCCTATATGGACATATTTGGTATCAAAATGTAGGTTTTCGAGGACGATCTATCCAATGAGAACAAATTCAAGTCGCTATCTATCATAGTTTAGAATTTCACCTGCCAAATGGCATTTTTTCAAAAATCCGTAATTTCAAATCGTCATAATTCCCCTTGTTGGGATCATATCCACTTTTTGTTTGTATATTGTTAATCAGCATTGTCTATAGTATCTCTGAGCATAACAAAATCAATATCGAAAATCTCAACTTTTTGTGTGAAAAATACGTAAGGGGTAGGCCCCCCAAAAACACCATATTTGTCATCACCAAGAAATCCCTGGCGAAATAAAAGTCCTTCTCAAATCTTGACGATCTACTACCCACTCGAATCATGCAGAATACCCATTAGACTGATCAGTAAAACCTTTACGTTGAGTGCTCTGAGCGTCTGAACAAAACTCGAAAATGAAATTTGGAAAAAATAAAACAATTAAAAGTCGACTCAAAGAAGGCCTATATGGACATATTTGGTATCAAAATGTAGGTTTTCGAGGACGATCTATCCAATGAGATCAAATTCAAGTCGCTATCTATCATAGTTTAGATTTTCACCTGCCAAATGGCATTTTTTCAAAAATCCGAAATTTCAAATCGTCATAACTCCCCTTGTTGGGATCATATCCACTTTTTGTTTGTATATTGTTAATCAGCATTGTCTAAAATATCTCTGAGCATAATAAAATCAATATCGAAAATCTCAAGTTTTCGGGTGAAAAATACGTAAGGGGTAAGACCCCCCAAAAACACCATATTTGACATCGCCAAGAAATCCCTGGCGAAATAAGAGTCCTTCTTCAATCTTGACGATCTACTACCCATTCGAATTATGCAGAATACCCGTTAGACTGATCAGTAAAACCTATACGTTGAGTGCTCTGAGCGTCTGAACAAAACTCGAAAATGAAATTTGGAAAAAATAAAACAATTAAAAGTCGACTCAAAGAAGGCCTATATGGACATATTTGGTATCAAAATGTAGGTTTTTGAGGACGATCTATCCAATGAGAACAAATTCAAGTCGAGATTTATCATAGTTTAGATTTTCACCCGCCAAATGGCATTTTTTCAAAAATCCGAAATTTCAAATCGTCATAACTCCCCTTGTTCGGATCATATCCACTTTTTGTTTGTATATTGTTAATCAGCATTGTCTAAAATATCTCTGAGCATAATGAAATCAATATCGAAAATCTCAACTTTTTGGGTGAAAAATACGTAAGGAGTAAGACCCCCCAAAAATACCATATTTGACATCGCCAAGAAATCCCTGGCGAAATAAGAGTCCTTCTTCAATCTTGACGATCTACGACCCATTCGAATTATGCAGAATACCCATTAGACTGATCAGTAAAACCTATACGTTGAGTGCTCTGAGCGTCTGAACAAAACTCGAAAATGAAATTTGGAAAAAATAAAACAATTAAAAGTCGACTCAAAGAAGGCCTATATGGACATATTTGGTATCAAAATGTAGGTTTTCGAGGACGATCTATCCAATGAGAACAAATTCGAGTCGCTATCTATCATAGTTTAGAATTTCACCTGCCAAATGGCATTTTTTCAAAAATCCGTAATTTCAAATCGTCATAACTCTCCTTGTTGGGATCATATCCACTTTTTGTTTGTATATTGTTAATCAGCATTGTCTATAGTATCTCTGAGCATAACAAAATCAATATCGAAAATCTCAACTTTTTGTGTGAAAAATACGTAAGGGGTAAGCCCCCCAAAAACACCATATTTGACATCGCCAAGAAATCCCTGGCGAAATAAGAGTCCTTCTTCAATCTTGACGATCTACTACCCATTCGAATTATGCAGAATACCCGTTAGACTGATCAGTAAAACCTATACGTTGAGTGCTCTGAGCGTCTGAACAAAACTCGAAAATGAAATTTGGAAAAAATAAAACAATTAAAAGTCGACTCAAAGAAGGCCTATATGGACATATTTGGTATCAAAATGTAGGTTTTCGAGGACGATCTATCCAATGAGAACAAATTCAAGTCGAGATTTATCATAGTTTAGATTTTCACCCGCCAAATGGCATTTTTTCAAAAATCCGAAATTTCAAATCGTCATAATTCCCCTTGTTGGGATCATATCCACTTTTTGTTTGTATATTGTTAATCAGCATTGTCTATAGTATCTCTGAGCATAACAAAATCAATATCGAAAATCTCAACTTTTTGTGTGAAAAATACGTAAGGGGTAAGCCCCCCAAAAACACCATATTTGTCATCACCAAGAAATCCCTGGCGAAATAAAAGTCCTTCTCAAATCTTGACGATCTACTACCCACTCGAATCATGCAGAATACCCATTAGACTGATCAGTAAAACCTTTACGTTGAGTGCTCTGAGCGTCTGAACAAAACTCGAAAATGAAATTTGGAAAAAATAAAACAATTAAAAGTCGACTCAAAGAAGGCCTATATGGACATATTTGGTATCAAAATGTAGGTTTTCGAGGACGATCTATCCAATGAGATCAAATTCAAGTCGCTATCTATCATAGTTTAGATTTTCACCTGCCAAATGGCATTTTTTCAAAAATCCGAAATTTCAAATCGTCATAACTCCCCTTGTTGGGATCATATCCACTTTTTGTTTGTATATTGTTAATCAGCATTGTCTAAAATATCTCTGAGCATAATAAAATCAATATCGAAAATCTCAAGTTTTCGGGTGAAAAATACGTAAGGGGTAAGACCCCCCAAAAACACCATATTTGACATCGCCAAGAAATCCCTGGCGAAATAAGAGTCCTTCTTCAATCTTGACGATCTACTACCCATTCGAATTATGCAGAATACCCGTTAGACTGATCAGTAAAACCTATACGTTGAGTGCTCTGAGCGTCTGAACAAAACTCGAAAATGAAATTTGGAAAAAATAAAACAATTAAAAGTCGACTCAAAGAAGGCCTATATGGACATATTTGGTATCAAAATGTAGGTTTTTGAGGACGATCTATCCAATGAGAACAAATTCAAGTCGAGATTTATCATAGTTTAGATTTTCACCCGCCAAATGGCATTTTTTCAAAAATCCGAAATTTCAAATCGTCATAACTCCCCTTGTTCGGATCATATCCACTTTTTGTTTGTATATTGTTAATCAGCATTGTCTAAAATATCTCTGAGCATAATGAAATCAATATCGAAAATCTCAACTTTTTGGGTGAAAAATACGTAAGGGGTAAGACCCCCCAAAAATACCATATTTGACATCGCCAAGAAATCCCTGGCGAAATAAGAGTCCTTCTTCAATCTTGACGATCTACGACCCATTCGAATTATGCAGAATACCCATTAGACTGATCAGTAAAACCTATACGTTGAGTGCTCTGAGCGTCTGAACAAAACTCGAAAATGAAATTTGGAAAAAATAAAACAATTAAAAGTCGACTCAAAGAAGGCCTATATGGACATATTTGTTATCAAAATGTAGGTTTTCGAGGACGATCTATCCAATGAGAACAAATTCAAGTCGCTTTCTATCATAGTTTAGATTTTCACCTGTCAAATGCCATTTTTTCAAAAATCCGAAATTTCAAATCGTCATAACTCCCCTTGTTGGGATCCTATCCACTTTTTGCTTGTATATTGTTAATCAGAATTGTCTAAAATATCTCTGAGCATAATAAAATCAATATCGAAAATCTCAACTTTCTGGGTGAAAAATACGTAAGGGGTAAGACCCCCCTAAACACCATATATGTCATCACCAAGAAATCCCTGGCGAAATAAGAGTCCTTCTTCAATCTTGACGATCTACGACCCATTCGAATTATGCAGAATACCCATTAGACTGATCAGTAAAACCTATACGTTGAGTGCTCTGAGCGTCTGAACAAAACTCGAAAATGAAATTTGGAAAAAATAAAACAATTAAAAGTCGACTCAAAGAAGGCCTATATGGACATATTTGTTATCAAAATGTAGGTTTTCGAGGACGATCTATCCAATGAGATCAAATTCAAGTCGCTATCTATCATAGTTTAGATTTTCACCTGCCAAATGGCATTTTTTCAAAAATCCGAAATTTCAAATCGTCATAACTCCCCTTGTTGGGATCATATCCACTTTTTGTTTGTATATTGTTAATCAGCATTGTCTAAAATATCTCTGAGCATAATAAAATCAATATCGAAAATCTCAAGTTTTCGGGTGAAAAATACGTAAGGGGTAAGACCCCCCAAAAACACCATATTTGACATCGCCAAGAAATCCCTGGCGAAATAAGAGTCCTTCTTCAATCTTGACGATCTACTACCCATTCGAATTATGCAGAATACCCATTAGACTGATCAGTAAAACCTATACGTTGAGTGCTCTGAGCGTCTGAACAAAACTCGAAAATGAAATTTGGAAAAAATAAAACAATTAAAAGTCGACTCAAAGAAGGCCTATATGGACATATTTGGTATCAAAATGTAGGTTTTCGAGGACGATCTATCCAATGAGAACAAATTCAAGTCGAGATTTATCATAGTTTAGATTTTCACCCGCCAAATGGCATTTTTTCAAAAATCCGAAATTTCAAATCGTCATAACTCCCCTTGTTGGGATCATATCCACTTTTTGTTTGTATATTGTTAATAAGCATTGTCTAAAATATCTCTGAGCATAATAAAATCAATATCGAAAATCTCAAGTTTTCGGGTGAAAAATACGTAAGGGGTAAGACCCCCCAAAAACACCATATTTGACATCGCCAAGAAATCCCTGGCGAAATAAGAGTCCTTCTTCAATCTTGACGATCTGCGACCCATTCGAATTATGCAGAATACCCATTAGACTGATCAGTAAAACCTATACGTTGAGTGCTCTGAGCGTCTGAACAAAACTCGAAAATGAAATTTGGAAAAAATAAAACAATTAAAAGTCGACTCAAAGAAGGCCTATATGGACATATTTGGTATCAAAATGTAGGTTTTCGAGGACGATCTATCCAATGAGAACAAATTCGAGTCGCTATCTATCATAGTTTAGAATTTCACCTGCCAAATGGCATTTTTTCAAAAATCCGTAATTTCAAATCGTCATAACTCCCCTTGTTGGGATCATATCCACTTTTTGTTTGTATATTGTTAATCAGCATTGTCTATAGTATCTCTGAGCATAACAAAATCAATATCGAAAATCTCAACTTTTTGTGTGAAAAATACGTAAGGGGTAAGCCCCCCAAAAACACCATATTTGACATCGCCAAGAAATCCCTGGCGAAATAAGAGTCCTTCTTCAATCTTGACGATCTACGACCCATTCGAATTATGCAGAATACCCATTAGACTGATCAGTAAAACCTATACGTTGAGTGCTCTGAGCGTCTGAACAAAACTCGAAAATGAAATTTGGAAAAAATAAAACAATTAAAAGTCGACTCAAAGAAGGCCTATATGGACATATTTGTTATCAAAATGTAGGTTTTCGAGGACGATCTATCCAATGAGAACAAATTCAAGTCGCTTTCTATCATAGTTTAGATTTTCACCTGTCAAATGCCATTTTTTCAAAAATCCGAAATTTCAAATCGTCATAACTCCCCTTGTTGGGATCCTATCCACTTTTTGTTTGTATATTGTTAATCAGAATTGTCTAAAATATCTCTGAGCATAATAAAATCAATATCGAAAATCTCAACTTTTTGTGTGAAAAATACGTAAGGGGTAAGACCCCCCTAAACACCATATATGTCATCACCAAGAAATCCCTGGCGAAATAAGAGTCCTTCTTCAATCTTGACGATCTACTTCCCATTCGTATCATGCAGAATACCCATTAGACTGATCAGTACCACCTATACTTTGAGTGCTCTTAGCGTCTGAACAAAACTCTGGAATGTAATTTGGAAAAAATAAAACAATTAAAAGTCGACTCAAAGAAGGCCTATATGGACATATTTGTTATCAAAATGTAGGTTTTCGAGGACGATCTATCCAATGAAAAGAAATTCAAGTCGCTATCAATCATAGTTTAGATTTTCACCTGCCAAATGGCATTTTTTTAAAAATCCGAAATTTCAAATCGTCATAACTCCCCTTGTTGGGATCATATCCATTTTTTGTTTGTATATTGTTAATCAGCATTGTCTATAGTATCTCTGAGCATATTAAAATCAATATCGTAAATCTCAACTTTTTGGGTGAAAAATACGTAAGGGGTAAGACCCCCCAAAAACACCATATTCGACATCGCCAAGAAATCCCTGGCGAAATAAGAGTCCTTCTTCAATCTTGACGATCTACGACCCATTCGAATTATGCAGAATACCCATTAGACTGATCAGTAAAACCTATACGTTGAGTGCTCTGAGCGTCTGAACAAAACTCGAAAATGAAATTTGGAAAAAATAAAACAATTAAAAGTCGACTCAAAGAAGGCCTATATGGACATATTTGGTATCAAAATGTAGGTTTTCGAGGACGATCTATCCGATGAGAACAAATTCAAGTCGCTATCTATCATAGTTTAGAATTTCACCTGCCAAATGGCATTTTTTCAAAAATCCGTAATTTCAAATCGTCATAATTCCCCTTGTTGGGATCATATCCACTTTTTGTTTGTATATTGTTAATCAGCATTGTCTATAGTATCTCTGAGCATAACAAAATCAATATCGAAAATCTCAACTTTTTGTGTGAAAAATACGTAAGGGGTAGGCCCCCCAAAAACACCATATTTGTCATCACCAAGAAATCCCTGGCGAAATAAAAGTCCTTCTCAAATCTTGACGATCTACTACCCACTCGAATCATGCAGAATACCCATTAGACTGATCAGTAAAACCTTTACGTTGAGTGCTCTGAGCGTCTGAACAAAACTCGAAAATGAAATTTGGAAAAAATAAAACAATTAAAAGTCGACTCAAAGAAGGCCTATATGGACATATTTGGTATCAAAATGTAGGTTTTCGAGGACGATCTATCCAATGAGATCAAATTCAAGTCGCTATCTATCATAGTTTAGATTTTCACCTGCCAAATGGCATTTTTTCAAAAATCCGAAATTTCAAATCGTCATAACTCCCCTTGTTGGGATCATATCCACTTTTTGTTTGTATATTGTTAATCAGCATTGTCTAAAATATCTCTGAGCATAATAAAATCAATATCGAAAATCTCAAGTTTTCGGGTGAAAAATACGTAAGGGGTAAGACCCCCCAAAAACACCATATTTGACATCGCCAAGAAATCCCTGGCGAAATAAGAGTCCTTCTTCAATATTGACGATCTACTACCCATTCGAATTATGCAGAATACCCGTTAGACTGATCAGTAAAACCTATACGTTGAGTGCTCTGAGCGTCTGAACAAAACTCGAAAATGAAATTTGGAAAAAATAAAACAATTAAAAGTCGACTCAAAGAAGGCCTATATGGACATATTTGGTATCAAAATGTAGGTTTTCGAGGACGATCTATCCAATAAGAACAAATTCAAGTCGAGATTTATCATAGTTTAGATTTTCACCCGCCAAATGGCATTTTTTCAAAAATCCGAAATTTCAAATCGTCATAATTCCCCTTGTTGGGATCATATCCACTTTTTGTTTGTATATTGTTAATCAGCATTGTCTATAGTATCTCTGAGCATAACAAAATCAATATCGAAAATCTCAACTTTTTGTGTGAAAAATACGTAAGGGGTAAGCCCCCCAAAAACACCATATTTGTCATCACCAAGAAATCCCTGGCGAAATAAAAGTCCTTCTCAAATCTTGACGATCTACTACCCACTCGAATCATGCAGAATACCCATTAGACTGATCAGTAAAACCTTTACGTTGAGTGCTCTGAGCGTCTGAACAAAACTCGAAAATGAAATTTGGAAAAAATAAAACAATTAAAAGTCGACTCAAAGAAGGCCTATATGGACATATTTGGTATCAAAATGTAGGTTTTCGAGGACGATCTATCCAATGAGATCAAATTCAAGTCGCTATCTATCATAGTTTAGATTTTCACCTGCCAAATGGCATTTTTTCAAAAATCCGAAATTTCAAATCGTCATAACTCCCCTTGTTGGGATCATATCCACTTTTTGTTTGTATATTGTTAATCAGCATTGTCTAAAATATCTCTGAGCATAATAAAATCAATATCGAAAATCTCAAGTTTTCGGGTGAAAAATACGTAAGGGGTAAGACCCCCCAAAAACACCATATTTGACATCGCCAAGAAATCCCTGGCGAAATAAGAGTCCTTCTTCAATCTTGACGATCTACTACCCATTCGAATTATGCAGAATACCCGTTAGACTGATCAGTAAAACCTATACGTTGAGTGCTCTGAGCGTCTGAACAAAACTCGAAAATGAAATTTGGAAAAAATAAAACAATTAAAAGTCGACTCAAAGAAGGCCTATATGGACATATTTGGTATCAAAATGTAGGTTTTCGAGGACGATCTATCCAATGAGAACAAATTCAAGTCGAGATTTATCATAGTTTAGATTTTCACCCGCCAAATGGCATTTTTTCAAAAATCCGAAATTTCAAATCGTCATAACTCCCCTTGTTCGGATCATATCCACTTTTTGTTTGTATATTGTTAATCAGCATTGTCTAAAATATCTCTGAGTATAATGAAATCAATATCGAAAATCTCAACTTTTTGGGTGAAAAATACGTAAGGGATAAGACCCCCCAAAAATACCATATTTGACATCGCCAAGAAATCCCTGGCGAAATAAGAGTCCTTCTTCAATCTTGACGATCTACGACCCATTCGAATTATGCAGAATACCCATTAGACTGATCAGTAAAACCTATACGTTGAGTGCTCTGAGCGTCTGAACAAAACTCGAAAATGAAATTTGGAAAAAATAAAACAATTAAAAGTCGACTCAAAGAAGGCCTATATGGACATATTTGGTATCAAAATGTAGGTTTTCGAGGACGATCTATCCAATGAGAACAAATTCGAGTCGCTATCTATCATAGTTTAGAATTTCACCTGCCAAATGGCATTTTTTCAAAAATCCGTAATTTCAAATCGTCATAACTCCCCTTGTTGGGATCATATCCACTTTTTGTTTGTATATTGTTAATCAGCATTGTCTATAGTATCTCTGAGCATAACAAAATCAATATCGAAAATCTCAACTTTTTGTGTGAAAAATACGTAAGGGGTAAGCCCCCCAAAAACACCATATTTGACATCGCCAAGAAATCCCTGGCGAAATAAGAGTCCTTCTTCAATCTTGACGATCTACGACCCATTCGAATTATGCAGAATACTTATTAGACTGATCAGTAAAACCTATACGTTGAGTGCTCTGAGCGTCTGAACAAAACTCGAAAATGAAATTTGGAAAAAATAAAACAATTAAAAGTCGACTCAAAGAAGGCCTATATGGACATATTTGTTATCAAAATGTAGGTTTTCGAGGACGATCTATCCAATGAGAACAAATTCAAGTCGCTTTCTATCATAGTTTAGATTTTCACCTGTCAAATGCCATTTTTTCAAAAATCCGAAATTTCAAATCGTCATAACTCCCCTTGTTGGGATCCTATCCACTTTTTGTTTGTATATTGTTAATCAGAATTGTCTAAAATATCTCTGAGCATAATAAAATCAATATCGAAAATCTCAACTTTCTGGGTGAAAAATACGTAAGGGGTAAGACCCCCCTAAACACCATATTTGTCATCACCAAGAAATCCCTGGCGAAATAAGAGTCCTTCTTCAATCTTGACGATCTACTTCCCATTCGTATCATGCAGAATACCCATTAGACTGATCAGTACCACCTATACTTTGAGTGCTCTTAGCGTCTGAACAAAACTCTGAAATGTAATTTGGAAAAAATAAAACAATTAAAAGTCGACTCAAAGAAGGCCTATATGGACATATTTGTTATCAAAATGTAGGTTTTCGAGGACGATCTATCCAATGAAAAGAAATTCAAGTCGCTATCAATCATAGTTTAGATTTTCACCTGCCAAATGGCATTTTATCAAAAATCCGAAATTTCAAATCGTCATAACTCCCCTTGTTGGGATCATATCCATTTTTTGTTTGTATATTGTTAATCAGCATTGTCTATAGTATCTCTGAGCATATTAAAATCAATATCGTAAATCTCAACTTTTTGGGTGAAAAATACGTAAGGGGTAAGACCCCCCAAAAACACCATATTCGACATCGCCAAGAAATCCCTGGCGAAATAAGAGTCCTTCTTCAATCTTGACGATCTACTACCCATTCGTATCATGCAGAATACCCATTAGACTGATCAGTACCACCTATACGTTGAGTGCTCTGAGCGTCTGAACAAAACTCGAAAATGAAATTTGGAAAAAATAAAACAATTAAAAGTCGACTCAAAGAAGGCCTATATGGACATATTTGGTATCAAAATGTAGGTTTTCGAGGACGATCTATCCAATGAGAAAAAATTCAAGTCGAGATTTATCATAGTTTAGATTTTCACCTGCCAAATGGCATTTTTTCAAAAATCCGAAATTTCAAATCGTCATAACTCCCCTTGTTCGGATCATATCCACTTTTTGTTTGTATATTGTTAATCAGCATTGTCTAAAATATCTCTGAGCATAATGAAATCAATATCGAAAATCTCAACTTTTTGGGTGAAAAATACGTAAGGGGTAAGACCCCCCAAAAATACCATATTTGACATCGCCAAGAAATCCCTGGCGAAATAAGAGTCCTTCTTCAATCTTGACGATCTACTTCCCATTCGTATCATGCAGAATACCCATTAGACTGATCAGTACCACCTATACGTTGAGTGCTCTGAGCGTCTGAACAAAACTCGAAAATGAAATTTGGAAAAAATAAAACAATTAAAAGTCGACTCAAAGAAGGCCTATATGGACATATTTGGTATCAAAATGTAGGTTTTCGAGGACGATCTATCCAATGAGAAAAAATTCAAGTCGCTATCTATCATAGTTTAGATTTTCACCTGCCAAATGGCATTTTTTCAAAAATCCGAAATTTCAAATCGTCATAACTCCCCTTGTTGGGATCATATCCACTTTTTGTTTGTATATTGTTAATCAGCATTGTCTAAAATATCTGTGAGCATAATAAAATTAATATCGAAAATCTCAAGTTTTTGGGTGAAAAATACGTAAGGGGTAAGACCCCCAAAAACACCATATTTGTCATCACCAAGAAATCCCTGGCGAAATAAAAGTCCTTCTCAAATCTTGACGATCTACTACCCACTCGAATCATGCAGAATATCCATTAGACTGATCAGTAAAACCTATACGTTGAGTGCTCTGAGCGTCTGAACAAAACTCGAAAATGAAATTTGGAAAAAATAAAACAATTAAAAGTCGACTCAAAGAAGGCCTATATGGACATATTTGGTATCAAAATGTAGGTTTTCGAGGACGATCTATCCAATGAGAACAAATTCAAGTCGCTTTCTACCATAGTTTAGATTTTCACCTGGCAAATGGCATTTTTTCAAAAATCCGAAATTTCAAATCGTCATAACTCCCCTTGTTGGGATCATATCCACTTTTTGTTTGTATATTGTTAATCAGCATTGTCTATAGTATCTCTGAGCATAATAAAATCAATATCGAAAATCTCAACTTTTTGGGTGAAAAATACGTAAGGGGTAAGACCCCCCCAAAAACACCATATTTGACATCGCCAAGAAATCCCTGGCGAAATAAGAATCCTTCTTCAATCTTGACGATCTACTACCCATTCGTATCATGCAGAATACCCATTAGACTGATCAGTTAAACCTATACGTTGAGTGCTCTGAGCGTCTGAACAAAACTCGAAAATGAAATTTGGAAAAAATAAAACAATTAAAAGTCGACTCAAAGAAGGCCTATATGGACATATTTGGTATCAAAATGTAGGTTTTCGAGGACGATCTATCCAATGAGAACAAATTCAAGTCGCTATCTATCATAGTTTAGATTTTCACCTGCAAAATGGCATTTTTTCAAAAATCCGAAATTTCAAATCGTCATAACTCCCCTTGTTGGGATCATATCCACTTTTTGTTTGTATATTGTTAATCAGCATTGCCTAAAATATCTCTGAGCATAATAAAATCAATATCGAAAATCTCAACTTTTTGGGTGAAAAATACGTAAGGGGTAAGACCCCCCAAAAACACCATATTTGACATCGCCAAGAAATCCCTGGCGAAATAAGAGTCCTTCTTCAATCTTGACGATCTACTACCCATTCGAATTATGCAGAATACCCATTAGACTGATCAGTAAAACCTATACGTTGAGTGCTCTGAGCGTCTGAACAAAACTCGAAAATGAAATTTGGAAAAAATAAAACAATTAAAAGTCGACTCAAAGAAGGCCTATATGGACATATTTGGTATCAAAATGTAGGTTTTCGAGGACGATCTATCCAATGAGAACAAATTCAAGTCGAGATTTATCATAGTTTAAATTTTCACCTGCCAAATGGCATTTTTTTAAAAATCCGAAATTTCAAATCGTCATAACTCCCCTTGTTCGGATCTTATCCACTTTTTGTTTGTATATTGTTAATCAGCATTGTCTAAAATATCTCTGAGCATAATGAAATCAATATCGAAAATCTCAACTTTTTGGGTGAAAAATACGTAAGGGGTAAGACCCCCCAAAAATACCATATTTGACATCGCCAAGAAATCCCTGGCGAAATAAGAGTCCTTCTTCAATCTTGACGATCTACGACCCATTCGAATTATGCAGAATACCCATTAGACTGATCAGTAAAACCTATACGTTGAGTGCTCTGAGCGTCTGAACAAAACTCGAAAATGAAATTTGGAAAAAATAAAACAATTAAAAGTCGACTCAAAGAAGGCCTATATGGACATATTTGGTATCAAAATGTAGGTTTTCGAGGACGATCTATCCAATGAGAACAAATTCAAGTCGCTATCTATCATAGTTTAGAATTTCACCTGCCAAATGGCATTTTGTCAAAAATCCGTAATTTCAAATCGTCATAACTCCCCTTGTTGGGATCATATCCACTTTTTGTTTGTATATTGTTAATCAGCATTGTCTATAGTATCTCTGAGCATAACAAAATCAATATCGAAAATCTCAACTTTTTGTGTGAAAAATACGTAAGGGGTAAGCCCCCCAAAAACACCATATTTGTCATCACCAAGAAATCCCTGGCGAAATAAAAGTCCTTCTCAAATCTTGACGATCTACTACCCACTCGAATCATGCAGAATACCCATTAGACTGATCAGTAAAACCTATACGTTGAGTGCTCTGAGCGTCTGAACAAAACTCGAAAATGAAATTTGGAAAAAATAAAACAATTAAAAGTCGACTCAAAGAAGGCCTATATGGACATATTTGGTATCAAAATGTAGGTTTTCGAGGACGATCTATCCAATGAGAACAAATTCAAGTCGAGATTTATCATAGTTTAAATTTTCACCTGCCAAATGGCATTTTTTAAAAAATCCGAAATTTCAAATCGTCATAACTCCCCTTGTTCGGATCATATCCACTTTTTGTTTGTATATTGTTAATCAGCATTGTCTAAAATATCTCTGAGCATAATGAAATCAATATCGAAAATCTCAACTTTTTGGGTGAAAAATACGTAAGGGGTAAGACCCCCCAAAAATACCATATTTGTCATCACCAAGAAATCCCTGGCGAAATAAGAGTCCTTCTTCAATCTTGACGATCTACGACCCATTCGAATTATGCAGAATACCCATTAGACTGATCAGTAAAACCTATACGTTGAGTGCTCTGAGCGTCTGAACAAAACTCGAAAATGAAATTTGGAAAAAATAAAACAATTAAAAGTCGACTCAAAGAAGGCCTATATGGACATATTTGGTATCAAAATGTAGGTTTTCGAGGACGATCTATCCAATGAGAACAAATTCAAGTCGCTATCTATCATAGTTTAGAATTTCACCTGCCAAATGGCATTTTTTCAAAAATCCGTAATTTCAAATCGTCATAACTCCCCTTGTTGGGATCATATCCACTTTTTGTTTGTATATTGTTAATCAGCATTGTCTATAGTATCTCTGAGCATAACAAAATCAATATCGAAAATCTCAACTTTTTGTGTGAAAAATACGTAAGGGGTAAGCCCCCCAAAAACACCATATTTGTCATCACCAAGAAATCCCTGGCGAAATAAAAGTCCTTCTCAAATCTTGACGATCTACTACCCACTCGAATCATGCAGAATACCCATTAGACTGATCAGTAAAACTTATACGTTGAGTGCTCTGAGCGTCTGAACAAAACTCGAAAATGAAATTTGGAAAAAATAAAACAATTAAAAGTCGACTCAAAGAAGGCCTATATGGACATATTTGGTATCAAAATGTAGGTTTTCGAGGACGATCTATCCAATGAGAACAAATTCAAGTCGCTATCTATCATAGTTTAGATTTTCACCTGCCAAATGGCATTTTTTCAAAAATCCGAAATTTCAAATCGTCATAACTCCCCTTGTTGGGATCATATCCACTTTTTGTTTGTATATTGTTAATCAGCATTGTCTAAAATATCTCTGAGCATAATAAAATCAATATCGAAAATCTCAACTTTTTGGGTGAAAAATACGTAAGGGGTAAGACCCCCCAAAAACACCATATTTGACATCGCCAAGAAATCCCTGGCGAAATAAGAATCCTTCTTCAATCTTGACGATCTACTACCCATTCGTATCATGCAGAATACCCATTAGACTGATCAGTAAAACCTATACGTTGAGTGCTCTGAGCGTCTGAACAAAACTCGAAAATGAAATTTGGAAAAAATAAAACAATTAAAAGTCGACTCAAAGAAGGCCTATATGGACATATTTGGTATCAAAATGTAGGTTTTCGAGGACGATCTATCCAATGAGAACAAATTCAAGTCGCTATCTATCATAGTTTAGATTTTCACCTGCCAAATGGCATTTTTTCAAAAATCCGAAATTTCAAATCGTCATAACTCCCCTTGTTGGGATCATATCCACTTTTTGTTTGTATATTGTTAATCAGCATTGTCTAAAATATCTCTGAGCATAATAAAATCAATATCGAAAATCTCAACTTTTTGGGTGGAAAATACATAAGGGGTAAGACCCCCCAAAAATACCATATTTGACATCGCCAAGAAATCCCTGGCGAAATAAGAGTCCTTCTTCAATTTTGACGATCTACGACCCATTCGAATTATGCAGAATACCCATTAGACTGATCAGTAAAACCTATACGTTGAGTGCTCTGAGCGTCTGAACAAAACTCGAAAATGAAATTTGGAAAAAATAAAACAATTAAAAGTCGACTCAAAGAAGGCCTATATGGACATATTTGGTATCAAAATGTAGGTTTTCGAGGACGATCTATCCAATGAGAACAAATTCAAGTCGCTATCTATCATAGTTTAGATTTTCACCTGCCAAATGGCATTTTTTCAAAAATCCGAAATTTCAAATCGTCATAACTCCCCTTGTTGGGATCATATCCACTTTTTTTTTGTATATTGTTAATCAGCATTGTCTAAAATATCTCTGAGCATAATAAAATCAATATCGAAAATCTCAACTTTTTGGGTGGAAAATACATAAGGGGTAAGACCCCCCAAAAATACCATATTTGACATCGCCAAGAAATCCCTGGCGAAATAAGAGTCCTTCTTCAATTTTGACGATCTACGACCCATTCGAATTATGCAGAATACCCATTAGACTGATCAGTAAAACCTATACGTTGAGTGCTCTGAGCGTCTGAACAAAACTCGAAAATGAAATTTGGAAAAAATAAAACAATTAAAAGTCGACTCAAAGAAGGCCTATATGGACATATTTGGTATCAAAATGTAGGTTTTCGAGGACGATCTATCCAATGAGAACAAATTCAAGTCGCTATCTATCATAGTTTAGAATTTCACCTGCCAAATGGCATTTTTTCAAAAATCCGTAATTTCAAATCGTCATAACTCCCCTTGTTGGGATCATATCCACTTTTTGTTTGTATATTGTTAATCAGCATTGTCTATAGTATCTCTGAGCATAACAAAATCAATATCGAAAATCTCAACTTTCTGTGTGAAAAATACGTAAGGGGTAAGCCCCCCAAAAACACCATATTTGTCATCACCAAGAAATCCCTGGCGAAATAAAAGTCCTTCTCAAATCTTGACGATCTACTACCCACTCGAATCATGCAGAATACCCATTAGACTGATCAGTAAAACCTATACGTTGAGTGCTCTGAGCGTCTGAACAAAACTCGAAAATGAAATTTGGAAAAAATAAAACAATTAAAAGTCGACTCAAAGAAGGCCTATATGGACATATTTGGTATCAAAATGTAGGTTTTCGAGGACGATCTATCCAATGAGCACAAATTCAAGTCGCTATCTATCATAGTTTAGATTTTCACCTGCCAAATGGCATTTTTTCAAAAATCCGAAATTTCAAATCGTCATAACTCCCCTTGTTGGGATCATATCCACTTTTTGTTTGTATATTGTTAATCAGCATTGTCTAAAATATCTCTGAGCATAATGAAATCAATATCGAAAATCTCAAGTTTTTGGGTGAAAAATACGTAAGGGGTAAGACCCCCCAAAAACACCATATTTGACATCGCCAAGAAATCCCTGGCGAAATAAGAGTCCTTCTTCAATCTTGACGATCTACGACCCATTCGAATTATGCAGAATACCCATTAGACTGATCAGTAAAACCTATACGTTGAGTGCTCTGAGCGTCTGAACAAAACTCAAAAATGAAATTTGGAAAAATCAAAACAATTAAAAGTCGACTCAAAGAAGGCCTATAAAGACATATTTGGTATCAAAATGTAGGTTTTCGAGGACGATCTATCCAATGAGAACAAATTCAAGTCGAGATTTATCATAGTTTAAATTTTCACCTGCCAAATGGCATTTTTTTAAAAATCCGAAATTTCAAATCGTCATAACTCCCCTTGTTCGGATCATATCCACTTTTTGTTTGTATATTGTTAATCAGCATTGTCTAAAATATCTCTGAGCATAATGAAATCAATATCGAAAATCTCAACTTTTTGGGTGAAAAATACGTAAGGGGTAAGACCCCCCAAAAATACCATATTTGACATCGCCAAGAAATCCCTGGCGAAATAAGAGTCCTTCTTCAATCTTGACGATCTACGACCCATTCGAATTATGCAGAATACCCATTAGACTGATCAGTAAAACCTATACGTTGAGTGCTCTGAGCGTCTGAACAAAACTCGAAAATGAAATTTGGAAAAAATAAAACAATTAAAAGTCGACTCAAAGAAGGCCTATATGGACATATTTGGTATCAAAATGTAGGTTTTCGAGGACCATCTATCCAATGAGAACAAATTCAAGTCGCTATCTATCATAGTTTAGAATTTCACCTGCCAAATGGCATTTTGTCAAAAATCCGTAATTTCAAATCGTCATAACTCCCCTTGTTGGGATCATATCCACTTTTTGTTTGTATATTGTTAATCAGCATTGTCTATAGTATCTCTGAGCATAACAAAATCAATATCGAAAATCTCAACTTTTTGTGTGAAAAATACGTAAGGGGTAAGCCCCCCAAAAACACCATATTTGTCATCACCAAGAAATCCCTGGCGAAATAAAAGTCCTTCTCAAATCTTGACGATCTACTACCCACTCGAATCATGCAGAATACCCATTAGACTGATCAGTAAAACCTATACGTTGAGTGCTCTGAGCGTCTGAACAAAACTCGAAAATGAAATTTGGAAAAAATAAAACAATTAAAAGTCGACTCAAAGAAGGCCTATATGGACATATTTGGTATCAAAATGTAGGTTTTCGAGGACGATCTATCCAATGAGAACAAATTCAAGTCGAGATTTATCATAGTTTAAATTTTCACCTGCCAAATGGCATTTTTTAAAAAATCCGAAATTTCAAATCGTCATAACTCCCCTTGTTCGGATCATATCCACTTTTTGTTTGTATATTGTTAATCAGCATTGTCTATAGTATCTCTGAGCATAACAAAATCAATATCGAAAATCTCAACTTTTTGTGTGAAAAATACGTAAGGGGTAAGCCCCCCAAAAACACCATATTTGTCATCACCAAGAAATCCCTGGCGAAATAAAAGTCCTTCTCAAATCTTGACGATCTACTACCCACTCGAATCATGCAGAATACCCATTAGACTGATCAGTAAAACCTATACGTTGAGTGCTCTGAGCGTCTGAACAAAACTCGAAAATGAAATTTGGAAAAAATAAAACAATTAAAAGTCGACTCAAAGAAGGCCTATATGGACATATTTGGTATCAAAATGTAGGTTTTCGAGGACGATCTATCCAATGAGAACAAATTCAAGTCGCTATCTATCATAGTTTAGATTTTCACCTGCCAAATGGCATTTTTTCAAAAATCCGAAATTTCAAATCGTCATAACTCCCCTTGTTGGGATCATATCCACTTTTTGTTTGTATATTGTTAATCAGCATTGTCTAAAATATCTCTGAGCATAATAAAATCAATATCGAAAATCTCAAGTTTTTGGGTGAAAAATACGTAAGGGGTAAGACCCCCCAAAAACACCATATTTGACATCGCCAAGAAATCCCTGGCGAAATAAGAGTCCTTCTTCAATCTTGACGATCTACTACCCATTCGAATTATGCAGAATACCCATTAGACTGATCAGTAAAACCTATACGTTGAGTGCTCTGAGCGTCTGAACAAAACTCAAAAATGAAATTTGGAAAAATCAAAACAATTAAAAGTCGACTCAAAGAAGGCCTATAAAGACATATTTGGTATCAAAATGTAGGTTTTCGAGGACGATCTATCCAATGAGAACAAATTCAATTCGCTATCTACCATAGTTTAGATTTTCACCTGCCAAATGGCATTTTTTCAAAAATCCGAAATTTCAAATCGTCATAACTCCCCTTGTTGGGATCATATCCACTTTTTGTTTGTATATTGTTATTCAGCATTGTCTATAGTATCTCTGAGCATAATAAAATCAATATCGAAAATCTCAACTTTTTGGGTGAAAAATACGTAAGGGGTAAGATCCCCCAAAAACACCATATTTGACATCGCCAAGAAATCCCTGGCGAAATAAGAATCCTTCTTCAATCTTGACGATCTACTACCCATTCGTATCATGCAGAATACCCATTAGACTGATCAGTAAAACCTATACGTTGAGTGCTCTGAGCGTCTGAACAAAACTCGAAAATGAAATTTGGAAAAAATAAAACAATTAAAAGTCGACTCAAAGAAGGCCTATATGGACATATTTGGTATCAAAATGTAGGTTTTCGAGGACGATCTATCCAATGAGAACAAATTCAAGTCGCTATCTATCATAGTTTAGATTTTCACCTGCCAAATGGCATTTTTTCAAAAATCCGAAATTTCAAATCGTCATAACTCCCCTTGTTGGGATCATATCCACTTTTTGTTTGTATATTGTTAATCAGCATTGTCTAAAATATCTCTGAGCATAATAAAATCAATATCGAAAATCTCAACTTTTTGGGTGGAAAATACATAAGGGGTAAGACCCCCCAAAAATACCATATTTGACATCGCCAAGAAATCCCTGGCGAAATAAGAGTCCTTCTTCAATTTTGACGATCTACGACCCATTCGAATTATGCAGAATACCCATTAGACTGATCAGTAAAACCTATACGTTGAGTGCTCTGAGCGTCTGAACAAAACTCGAAAATGAAATTTGGAAAAAATAAAACAATTGAAAGTCGACTCAAAGAAGGCCTATATGGACATATTTGGTAACAAATTGTAGGTTTTCGAGGACGATCTATCCAATGAGAACAAATTCAAGTCGCTATCTATCATAGTTTAGAATTTCACCTGCCAAATGGCATTTTGTCAAAAATCCGTAATTTCAAATCGTCATAACTCCCCTTGTTGGGATCATATCCACTTTTTGTTTGTATATTGTTAATCAGCATTGTCTATAGTATCTCTGAGCATAACAAAATCAATATCGAAAATCTCAACTTTCTGTGTGAAAAATACGTAAGGGGTAAGCCCCCCAAAAACACCATATTTGTCATCACCAAGAAATCCCTGGCGAAATAAAAGTCCTTCTCAAATCTTGACGATCTACTACCCACTCGAATCATGCAGAATACCCATTAGACTGATCAGTAAAACCTATACGTTGAGTGCTCTGAGCGTCTGAACAAAACTCGAAAATGAAATTTGGAAAAAATAAAACAATTAAAAGTCGACTCAAAGAAGGCCTATATGGACATATTTGGTATCAAAATGTAGGTTTTCGAGGACGATCTATCCAATGAGAACAAATTCAAGTCGCTATCTATCATAGTTTAGATTTTCACCTGCCAAATGGCATTTTTTCAAAAATCCGAAATTTCAAATCGTCATAACTCCCCTTGTTGGGATCATATCCACTTTTTGTTTGTATATTGTTAATCAGCATTGTCTAAAATATCTCTG
Source organism: Adalia decempunctata (assembly GCA_951802165.1). Classification (NCBI taxonomy): domain Eukaryota; kingdom Metazoa; phylum Arthropoda; class Insecta; order Coleoptera; family Coccinellidae; genus Adalia; species Adalia decempunctata. Next base: position 19,454,626 of record OX637696.1, on the reverse strand, counting down.
AGCATAATGAAATCAATATCGAAAATCTCAAGTTTTTGGGTGAAAAATACGTAAGGGGTAAGACCCCCCAAAAACACCATATTTGACATCGCCAAGAAATCCCTGGCGAAATAAGAGTCCTTCTTCAATCTTGACGATCTACTTCCCATTCGAATTATGCAGAATACCCATTAGACTGATCAGTAAAACCTATACGTTGAGTGCTCTGAGCGTCTGAACAAAACTCAAAAATGAAATTTGGAAAAATCAAAACAATTAAAAGTCGACTCAAAGAAGGCCTATAAAGACATATTTGGTATCAAAATGTAGGTTTTCGAGGACGATCTATCCAATGAGAACAAATTCAAGTCGCTATCTACCATAGTTTAGATTTTCACCTGCCAAATGGCATTTTTTCAAAAATCCGAAATTTCAAATCGTCATAACTCCCCTTGTTGGGATCATATCCACTTTTTGTTTGTATATTGTTAATCAGCATTGTCTAAAATATCTCTGAGCATAATGAAATCAATATCGAAAATCTCAAGTTTTTGGGTGAAAAATACGTAAGGGGTAAGACCCCCCAAAAACACCATATTTGACATCGCCAAGAAATCCCTGGCGAAATAAGAGTCCTTCTTCAATCTTGACGATCTACTTCCCATTCGAATTATGCAGAATACCCATTAGACTGATCAGTAAAACCTATACGTTGAGTGCTCTGAGCGTCTGAACAAAACTCAAAAATGAAATTTGGAAAAATCAAAACAATTAAAAGTCGACTCAAAGAAGGCCTATAAAGACATATTTGGTATCAAAATGTAGGTTTTCGAGGACGATCTATCCAATGAGAACAAATTCAAGTCGCTATCTACCATAGTTTAGATTTTCACCTGCCAAATGGCATTTTTTCAAAAATCCGAAATTTCAAATCGTCATAACTCCCCTTGTTGGGATCATATCCACTTTTTGTTTGTATATTGTTATTCAGCATTGTCTATAGTATCTCTGAGCATAATAAAATCAATATCGAAAATCTCAACTTTTTGGGTGAAAAATACGTAAGGGGTAAGACCCCCCAAAAACACCATATTTGACATCGCCAAGAAATCCCTGGCGAAATAAGAATCCTTCTTCAATCTTGACGATCTACTACCCATTCGTATCATGCAGAATACCCATTAGACTGATCAGTAAAACCTATACGTTGAGTGCTCTGAGCGTCTGAACAAAACTCGAAAATGAAATTTGGAAAAAATAAAACAATTAAAAGTCGACTCAAAGAAGGCCTATATGGACATATTTGGTATCAAAATGTAGGTTTTCGAGGACGATCTATCCAATGAGAACAAATTCAAGTCGCTATCTATCATAGTTTAGATTTTCACCTGCCAAATGGCATTTTTTCAAAAATCCGAAATTTCAAATCGTCATAACTCCCCTTGTTGGGATCATATCCACTTTTTGTTTGTATATTGTTAATCAGCATTGTCTAAAATATCTCTGAGCATAATAAAATCAATATCGAAAATCTCAACTTTTTGGGTGGAAAATACATAAGGGGTAAGACCCCCCAAAAATACCATATTTGACATCGCCAAGAAATCCCTGGCGAAATAAGAGTCCTTCTTCAATTTTGACGATCTACGACCCATTCGAATTATGCAGAATACCCATTAGACTGATCAGTAAAACCTATACGTTGAGTGCTCTGAGCGTCTGAACAAAACTCGAAAATGAAATTTGGAAAAAATAAAACAATTAAAAGTCGACTCAAAGAAGGCCTATATGGACATATTTGGTATCAAAATGTAGGTTTTCGAGGACGATCTATCCAATGAGAACAAATTCAAGTCGCTATCTATCATAGTTTAGAATTTCACCTGCCAAATGGCATTTTTTCAAAAATCCGTAATTTCAAATCGTCATAACTCCCCTTGTTGGGATCATATCCACTTTTTGTTTGTATATTGTTAATCAGCATTGTCTATAGTATCTCTGAGCATAACAAAATCAATATCGAAAATCTCAACTTTCTGTGTGAAAAATACGTAAGGGGTAAGCCCCCCAAAAACACCATATTTGTCATCACCAAGAAATCCCTGGCGAAATAAAAGTCCTTCTCAAATCTTGACGATCTACTACCCACTCGAATCATGCAGAATACCCATTAGACTGATCAGTAAAACCTATACGTTGAGTGCTCTGAGCGTCTGAACAAAACTCGAAAATGAAATTGGGAAAAAATAAAACAATTAAAAGTCGACTCAAAGAAGGCCTATATGGACATATTTGGTATCAAAATGTAGGTTTTCGAGGACGATCTATCCAATGAGAACAAATTCAAGTCGCTATCTATCATAGTTTAGATTTTCACCTGCCAAATGGCATTTTTTCAAAAATCCGAAATTTCAAATCGTCATAACTCCCCTTGTTGGGATCATATCCACTTTTTGTTTGTATATTGTTAATCAGCATTGTCTAAAATATCTCTGAGCATAATGAAATCAATATCGAAAATCTCAAGTTTTTGGGTGAAAAATACGTAAGGGGTAAGACCCCCCAAAAACACCATATTTGACATCGCCAAGAAATCCCTGGCGAAATAAGAGTCCTTCTTCAATCTTGACGATCTACTACCCATTCGAATTATGCAGAATACCCATTAGACTGATCAGTAAAACCTATACGTTGAGTGCTCTGAGCGTCTGAACAAAACTCGAAAATGAAATTTGGAAAAAATAAAACAATTAAAAGTCGACTCAAAGAAGGCCTATATGGACATATTTGGTATCAAAATGTAGGTTTTCGAGGACGATCTATCCAATGAGAACAAATTCAAGTCGCTATCTATCATAGTTTAGATTTTCACCTGCCAAATGGCATTTTTTCAAAAATCCGAAATTTCAAATCGTCATAACTCCCCTTGTTGGGATCATATCCACTTTTTGTTTGTATATTGTTAATCAGCATTGTCTAAAATATCTCTGAGCATAATAAAATCAATATCGAAAATCCCAAGTTTTTGGGTGAAAAATACGTAAGGGGTAAGACCCCCAAAAACACCATATTTGTCATCACCAAGAAATCCCTGGCGAAATAAGAGTCCTTCTTCAATCTTGACGATCTACTACCCATTCGAATTATGCAGAATACCCATTAGACTGATCAGTAAAACCTATACGTTGAGTGCTCTGAGCGTCTGAACAAAACTCAAAAATGAAATTTGGAAAAATCAAAACAATTAAAAGTCGACTCAAAGAAGGCCTATAAAGACATATTTGGTATCAAAATGTAGGTTTTCGAGGACGATCTATCCAATGAGAACAAATTCAAGTCGCTATCTACCATAGTTTAGATTTTCACCTGGCAAATGGCATTTTTTCAAAAATCCGAAATTTCAAATCGTCATAACTCCCCTTGTTGGGATCATATCCACTTTTTGTTTGTATATTGTTAATCAGAATTGTCTATAGTATCTCTGAGCATAATAAAATCAATATCGAAAATCTCAACTTTTTGGGTGAAAAATACGTACGGGGTAAGACCCCCCAAAAACACCATATTTGACATCGCCAAGAAATCCCTGGCGAAATAAGAATCCTTCTTCAATCTTGACGATCTACTACCCATTCGTATCATGCAGAATACCCATTAGACTGATCAGTAAAACCTATACGTTGAGTGCTCTGAGCGTCTGAACAAAACTCGAAAATGAAATTTGGAAAAAATAAAACAATTAAAAGTCGACTCAAAGAAGGCCTATATGGACATATTTGGTATCAAAATGTAGGTTTTCGAGGACGATCTATCCAATGAGAACAAATTCAAGTCGCTATCTATCATAGTTTAGATTTTCACCTGCCAAATGGCATTTTTTCAAAAATCCGAAATTTCAAATCGTCATAACTCCCCTTGTTGGGATCATATCCACTTTTTGTTTGTATATTGTTAATCAGCATTGCCTAAAATATCTCTGAGCATAATAAAATCAATATCGAAAATCTCAACTTTTTGGGTGAAAAATACTTAAGGGGTAAGACCCCCCAAAAACACCATATTTGACATCGCCAAGAAATCCCTGGCGAAATAAGAGTCCTTCTTCAATCTTGACGATCTACTACCCATTCGAATTATGCAGAATACCCATTAGACTGATCAGTAAAACCTATACGTTGAGTGCTCTGAGCGTCTGAACAAAACTCGAAAATGAAATTTGGAAAAAATAAAACAATTAAAAGTCGACTCAAAGAAGGCCTATATGGACATATTTGGTATCAAAATGTAGGTTTTCGAGGACGATCTATCCAATGAGAACAAATTCAAGTCGAGATTTATCATAGTTTAAATTTTCACCTGCCAAATGGCATTTTTTTAAAAATCCGAAATTTCAAATCGTCATAACTCCCCTTGTTCGGATCATATCCACTTTTTGTTTGTATATTGTTAATCAGCATTGTCTAAAATATCTCTGAGCATAATGAAATCAATATCGAAAATCTCAACTTTTTGGGTGAAAAATACGTAAGGGGTAAGACCCCCCAAAAATACCATATTTGACATCGCCAAGAAATCCCTGGCGAAATAAGATTCCTTCTTCAATCTTGACGATCTACGACCCATTCGAATTATGCAGAATACCCATTAGATTGATCAGTAAAACCTATACGTTGAGTGCTCTGAGCGTCTGAACAAAACTCGAAAATGAAATTTGGAAAAAATAAAACAATTAAAAGTCGACTCAAAGAAGGCCTATATGGACATATTTGGTATCAAAATGTAGGTTTTCGAGGACGATCTATCCAATGAGAACAAATTCAAGTCGCTATCTATCATAGTTTAGAATTTCACCTGCCAAATGGCATTTTTTCAAAAATCCGTAATTTCAAATCGTCATAACTCCCCTTGTTGGGATCATATCCACTTTTTGTTTGTATATTGTTAATCAGCATTGTCTATAGTATCTCTGAGCATAACAAAATCAATATCGAAAATCTCAACTTTTTGGGTGAAAAATACGTAAGGGGTAAGACCCCCCAAAAATACCATATTTGACATCGCCAAGAAATCCCTGGCGAAATAAGAGTCCTTCTTCAATCTTGACGATCTACGACCCATTCGAATTATGCAGAATACCCATTAGATTGATCAGTAAAACCTATACGTTGAGTGCTCTGAGCGTCTGAACAAAACTCAAAAATGAAATTTGGAAAAATCAAAACAATTAAAAGTCGACTCAAAGAAGGCCTATAAAGACATATTTGGTATCAAAATGTAGGTTTTCGAGGACGATCTATCCAATGAGAACAAATTCAAGTCGCTATCTATCATAGTTTAGATTTTCACCTGCCAAATGGCATTTTTTCAAAAATCCGAAATTTCAAATCGTCATAACTCCCCTTGTTGGGATCATATCCACTTTTTGTTTGTATATTGTTAATCAGCATTGTCTAAAATATCTCTGAGCATAATAAAATCAATATCGAAAATCCCAAGTTTTTGGGTGAAAAATACGTAAGGGGTAAGACCCCCAAAAACACCATATTTGTCATCACCAAGAAATCCCTGGCGAAATAAGAGTCCTTCTTCAATCTTGACGATCTACTACCCATTCGAATTATGCAGAATACCCATTAGACTGATCAGTAAAACCTATACGTTGAGTGCTCTGAGCGTCTGAACAAAACTCAAAAATGAAATTTGGAAAAATCAAAACAATTAAAAGTCGACTCAAAGAAGGCCTATAAAGACATATTTGGTATCAAAATGTAGGTTTTCGAGGACGATCTATCCAATGAGAACAAATTCAAGTCGCTATCTACCATAGTTTAGATTTTCACCTGGCAAATGGCATTTTTTCAAAAATCCGAAATTTCAAATCGTCATAACTCCCCTTGTTGGGATCATATCCACTTTTTGTTTGTATATTGTTAATCAGAATTGTCTATAGTATCTCTGAGCATAATAAAATCAATATCGAAAATCTCAACTTTTTGGGTGAAAAATACGTACGGGGTAAGACCCCCCAAAAACACCATATTTGACATCGCCAAGAAATCCCTGGCGAAATAAGAATCCTTCTTCAATCTTGACGATCTACTACCCATTCGTATCATGCAGAATACCCATTAGACTGATCAGTAAAACCTATACGTTGAGTGCTCTGAGCGTCTGAACAAAACTCGAAAATGAAATTTGGAAAAAATAAAACAATTAAAAGTCGACTCAAAGAAGGCCTATATGGACATATTTGGTATCAAAATGTAGGTTTTCGAGGACGATCTATCCAATGAGAACAAATTCAAGTCGCTATCTATCATAGTTTAGATTTTCACCTGCCAAATGGCATTTTTTCAAAAATCCGAAATTTCAAATCGTCATAACTCCCCTTGTTGGGATCATATCCACTTTTTGTTTGTATATTGTTAATCAGCATTGCCTAAAATATCTCTGAGCATAATAAAATCAATATCGAAAATCTCAACTTTTTGGGTGAAAAATACGTAAGGGGTAAGACCCCCCAAAAACACCATATTTGACATCGCCAAGAAATCCCTGGCGAAATAAGAGTCCTTCTTCAATCTTGACGATCTACTACCCATTCGAATTATGCAGAATACCCATTAGACTGATCAGTAAAACCTATACGTTGAGTGCTCTGAGCGTCTGAACAAAACTCGAAAATGAAATTTGGAAAAAATAAAACAATTAAAAGTCGACTCAAAGAAGGCCTATATGGACATATTTGGTATCAAAATGTAGGTTTTCGAGGACGATCTATCCAATGAGAACAAATTCAAGTCGAGATTTATCATAGTTTAAATTTTCACCTGCCAAATGGCATTTTTTTAAAAATCCGAAATTTCAAATCGTCATAACTCCCCTTGTTCGGATCATATCCACTTTTTGTTTGTATATTGTTAATCAGCATTGTCTAAAATATCTCTGAGCATAATGAAATCAATATCGAAAATCTCAACTTTTTGGGTGAAAAATACGTAAGGGGTAAGACCCCCCAAAAATACCATATTTGACATCGCCAAGAAATCCCTGGCGAAATAAGATTCCTTCTTCAATCTTGACGATCTACGACCCATTCGAATTATGCAGAATACCCATTAGATTGATCAGTAAAACCTATACGTTGAGTGCTCTGAGCGTCTGAACAAAACTCGAAAATGAAATTTGGAAAAAATAAAACAATTAAAAGTCGACTCAAAGAAGGCCTATATGGACATATTTGGTATCAAAATGTAGGTTTTCGAGGACGATCTATCCAATGAGAACAAATTCAAGTCGCTATCTATCATAGTTTAGAATTTCACCTGCCAAATGGCATTTTTTCAAAAATCCGTAATTTCAAATCGTCATAACTCCCCTTGTTGGGATCATATCCACTTTTTGTTTGTATATTGTTAATCAGCATTGTCTATAGTATCTCTGAGCATAACAAAATCAATATCGAAAATCTCAACTTTTTGGGTGAAAAATACGTAAGGGGTAAGACCCCCCAAAAATACCATATTTGACATCGCCAAGAAATCCCTGGCGAAATAAGAGTCCTTCTTCAATCTTGACGATCTACGACCCATTCGAATTATGCAGAATACCCATTAGATTGATCAGTAAAACCTATACGTTGAGTGCTCTGAGCGTCTGAACAAAACTCGAAAATGAAATGTGGAAAAAATAAAACAATTAAAAGTCGACTCAAAGAAGGCCTATATGGACATATTTGGTATCAAAATGTAGGTTTTCGAGGACGATCTATCCAATGAGAACAAATTCAAGTCGCTATCTATCATAGTTTAGAATTTCACCTGCCAAATGGCATTTTTTCAAAAATCCGTAATTTCAAATCGTCATAACTCCCCTTGTTGGGATCATATCCACTTTTTGTTTGTATATTGTTAATCAGCATTGTCTATAGTATCTCTGAGCATAACAAAATCAATATCGAAAATCTCAACTTTTTGTGTGAAAAATACGTAAGGGGTAAGCCCCCCAAAAACACCATATTTGTCATCACCAAGAAATCCCTGGCGAAATAAAAGTCCTTCTCAAATCTTGACGATCTACTACCCACTCGAATCATGCAGAATACCCATTAGACTGATCAGTAAAACCTATACGTTGAGTGCTCTGAGCGTCTGAACAAAACTCGAAAATGAAATTTGGAAAAAATAAAACAATTAAAAGTCGACTCAAAGAAGGCCTATATGGACATATTTGGTATCAAAATGTAGGTTTTCGAGGACGATCTATCCAATGAGAACAAATTCAAGTCGCTTTCTACCATAGTTTAGATTTTCACCTGGCAAATGGCATTTTTTCAAAAATCCGAAATTTCAAATCGTCATAACTCCCCTTGTTGGGATCATATCCACTTTTTGTTTGTATATTGTTAATCAGCATTGTCTATAGTATCTCTGAGCATAATAAAATCAATATCGAAAATCTCAACTTTTTGGGTGAAAAATACGTAAGGGGTAAGACCCCCCAAAAACACCATATTTGACATCGCCAAGAAATCCCTGGCGAAATAAGAATCCTTCTTCAATCTTGACGATCTACTACCCATTCGTATCATGCAGAATACCCATTAGACTGATCAGTAAAACCTATACGTTGAGTGCTCTGAGCGTCTGAACAAAACTCGAAAATGAAATTTGGAAAAAATAAAACAATTAAAAGTCGACTCAAAGAAGGCCTATATGGACATATTTGGTATCAAAATGTAGGTTTTCGAGGACGATCTATCCAATGAGAACAAATTCAAGTCGCTATCTATCATAGTTTAGATTTTCACCTGCCAAATGGCATTTTTTCAAAAATCCGAAATTTCAAATCGTCATAACTCCCCTTGTTGGGATCATATCCACTTTTTGTTTGTATATTGTTAATCAGCATTGCCTAAAATATCTCTGAGCATAATAAAATCAATATCGAAAATCTCAACTTTTTGGGTGAAAAATACGTAAGGGGTAAGACCCCCCAAAAACACCATATTTGACATCGCCAAGAAATCCCTGGCGAAATAAGAGTCCTTCTTCAATCTTGACGATCTACTACCCATTCGAATTATGCAGAATACCCATTAGACTGATCAGTAAAACCTATACGTTGAGTGCTCTGAGCGTCTGAACAAAACTCGAAAATGAAATTTGGAAAAAATAAAACAATTAAAAGTCGACTCAAAGAAGGCCTATATGGACATATTTGGTATCAAAATGTAGGTTTTCGAGGACGATCTATCCAATGAGAACAAATTCAAGTCGAGATTTATCATAGTTTAAATTTTCACCTGCCAAATGGCATTTTTTAAAAAATCCGAAATTTCAAATCGTCATAACTCCCATTGTTCGGATCATATCCACTTTTTGTTTGTATATTGTTAATCAGCATTGTCTAAAATATCTCTGAGCATAATGAAATCAATATCGAAAATCTCAACTTTTTGGGTGAAAAATACGCAAGGGGTAAGACCCCCCAAAAATACCATATTTGACATCGCCAAGAAATCCCTGGCGAAATAAGAGTCCTTCTTCAATCTTGACGATCTACGACCCATTCGAATTATGCAGAATACCCATTAGATTGATCAGTAAAACCTATACGTTGAGTGCTCTGAGCGTCTGAACAAAACTCGAAAATGAAATTTGGAAAAAATAAAACAATTAAAAGTCGACTCAAAGAAGGCCTATATGGACATATTTGGTATCAAAATGTAGGTTTTCGAGGACGATCTATCCAATGAGAATAAATTCAAGTCGCTATCTATCATAGTTTAGAATTTCACCTGCCAAATGGCATTTTTTCAAAAATCCGTAATTTCAAATCGTCATAACTCCCCTTGTTGGGATCATATCCACTTTTTGTTTGTATATTGTTAATCAGCATTGTCTATAGTATCTCTGAGCATAACAAAATCAATATCGAAAATCTCAACTTTTTGTGTGAAAAATACGTAAGGGGTAAGCCCCCCAAAAACACCATATTTGTCATCACCAAGAAATCCCTGGCGAAATAAAAGTCCTTCTCAAATCTTGACGATCTACTACCCACTCGAATCATGCAGAATACCCATTAGACTGATCAGTAAAACCTATACGTTGAGTGCTCTGAGCGTCTGAACAAAACTCGAAAATGAAATTTGGAAAAAATAAAACAATTAAAAGTCGACTCAAAGAAGGCCTATATGGACATATTTGGTATCAAAATGTAGGTTTTCGAGGACGATCTATCCAATGAGAACAAATTCAAGTCGCTATCTATCATAGTTTAGATTTTCACCTGCCAAATGGCATTTTTTCAAAAATCCGAAATTTCAAATCGTCATAACTCCCCTTGTTGGGATCATATCCACTTTTTGTTTGTATATTGTTAATCAGCATTGTCTAAAATATCTCTGAGCATAATGAAATCAATATCGAAAATCTCAACTTTTTGGGTGAAAAATACGTAAGGGGTAAGACCCCCCAAAAATACCATATTTGACATCGCCAAGAAATCCCTGGCGAAATAAGAGTCCTTCTTCAATCTTGACGATCTACGACCCATTCGAATTATGCAGAATACCCATTAGACTGATCAGTAAAACCTATACGTTGAGTGCTCTGAGCGTCTGAACAAAACTCAAAAATGAAATTTGGAAAAATCAAAACAATTAAAAGTCGACTCAAAGAAGGCCTATAAAGACATATTTGGTATCAAAATGTAGGTTTTCGAGGACGATCTATCCAATGAGAACAAATTCAAGTCGCTATCTATCATAGTTTAGAATTTAACCTGCCAAATGGCAATTTTTCAAAAATCCGTAATTTCAAATCGTCATAACTCCCCTTGTTGGGATCATATCCACTTTTTGTTTGTATATTGTTAATCAGCATTGTCTATAGTATCTCTGAGCATAATAAAATCAATATCGAAAATCTCAACTTTTTGGGTGAAAAATACGTAAGGGGTAAGACCCCCCAAAAACACCATATTTGACATCGCCAAGAAATCCCTGGCGAAATAAGAATCCTTCTTCAATCTTGACGATCTACTACCCATTCGTATCATGCAGAATACCCATTAGACTGATCAGTAAAACCTATACGTTGAGTGCTCTGAGCGTCTGAACAAAACTCAAAAATGAAATTTGGAAAAATCAAAACAATTAAAAGTCGACTCAAAGAAGGCCTATAAAGACATATTTGGTATCAAAATGTAGGTTTTCGAGGACGATCTATCCAATGAGAACAAATTCAAGTCGCTATCTATCATAGTTTAGAATTTAACCTGCCAAATGGCAATTTTTCAAAAATCCGTAATTTCAAATCGTCATAACTCCCCTTGTTGGGATCATATCCACTTTTTGTTTGTATATTGTTAATCAGCATTGTCTATAGTATCTCTGAGCATAATAAAATCAATATCGAAAATCTCAACTATTTGGGTGAAAAATACGTAAGGGGTAAGACCCCCCAAAAACACCATATTTGACATCGCCAAGAAATCCCTGGCGAAATAAGAATCCTTCTTCAATCTTGACGATCTACTACCCATTCGTATCATGCAGAATACCCATTAGACTGATCAGTAAAACCTATACGTTGAGTGCTCTGAGCGTCTGAACAAAACTCGAAAATGAAATTTGGAAAAAATAAAACAATTAAAAGTCGACTCAAAGAAGGCCTATATGGACATATTTGGTATCAAAATGTAGGTTTTCGAGGACGATCTATCCAATGAGAACAAATTCAAGTCGCTATCTATCATAGTTTAGATTTTCACCTGCCAAATGGCATTTTTTCAAAAATCCGAAATTTCAAATCGTCATAACTCCCCTTGTTGGGATCATATCCACTTTTTGTTTGTATATTGTTAATCAGCATTGCCTAAAATATCTCTGAGCATAATAAAATCAATATCGAAAATCTCAACTTTTTGGGTGAAAAATACGTAAGGGGTAAGACCCCCCAAAAACACCATATTTGACATCGCCAAGAAATCCCTGGCGAAATAAGAGTCCTTCTTCAATCTTGACGATCTACTACCCATTCGAATTATGCAGAATACCCATTAGACTGATCAGTAAAACCTATACGTTGAGTGCTCTGAGCGTCTGAACAAAACTCGAAAATGAAATTTGGAAAAAATAAAACAATTAAAAGTCGACTCAAAGAAGGCCTATATGGACATCTATCGTCAATCGTCATAACTCCCCTTGTTGGGATCATATCCACTTTTTGTTTGTATATTGTTAATCAGCATTGTCTATAGTATCTCTGAGCATAACAAAATCAATATCGAAAATCTCAACTTTTTGTGTGAAAAATACGTAAGGGGTAAGCCCCCCAAAAACACCATATTTGTCATCACCAAGAAATCCCTGGCGAAATAAAAGTCCTTCTCAAATCTTGACGATCTACTACCCACTCGAATCATGCAGAATACCCATTAGACTGATCAGTAAAACCTATACGTTGAGTGCTCTGAGCGTCTGAACAAAACTCGAAAATGAAATTTGGAAAAAATAAAACAATTAAAAGTCGACTCAAAGAAGGCCTATATGGACATATTTGGTATCAAAATGTAGGTTTTCGAGGACGATCTATCCAATGAGAACAAATTCAAGTCGCTTTCTACCATAGTTTAGATTTTCACCTGGCAAATGGCATTTTTTCAAAAATCCGAAATTTCAAATCGTCATAACTCCCCTTGTTGGGATCATATCCACTTTTTGTTTGTATATTGTTAATCAGCATTGTCTATAGTATCTCTGAGCATAATAAAATCAATATCGAAAATCTCAACTTTTTGGGTGAAAAATACGTAAGGGGTAAGACCCCCCAAAAACACCATATTTGACATCGCCAAGAAATCCCTGGCGAAATAAGAATCCTTCTTCAATCTTGACGATCTACTACCCATTCGTATCATGCAGAATACCCATTAGACTGATCAGTAAAACCTATACGTTGAGTGCTCTGAGCGTCTGAACAAAACTCGAAAATGAAATTTGGAAAAAATAAAACAATTAGAAGTCGACTCAAAGAAGGCCTATATGGACATATTTGGTATCAAAATGTAGGTTTTCGAGGACGATCTATCCAATGAGAACAAATTCAAGTCGCTATCTATCATAGTTTAGATTTTCACCTGCCAAATGGCATTTTTTCAAAAATCCGAAATTTCAAATCGTCATAACTCCCCTTGTTGGGATCATATCCACTTTTTGTTTGTATATTGTTAATCAGCATTGCCTAAAATATCTCTGAGCATAATAAAATCAATATCGAAAATCTCAACTTTTTGGGTGAAAAATACGTAAGGGGTAAGACCCCCCAAAAATACCATATTTGACATCGCCAAGAAATCCCTGGCGAAATAAGAGTCCTTCTTCAATCTTGACGATCTACGACCCATTCGAATTATGCAGAATACCCATTAGACTGATCAGTAAAACCTATACGTTGAGTGCTCTGAGCGTCTGAACAAAACTCAAAAATGAAATTTGGAAAAATCAAAACAATTAAAAGTCGACTCAAAGAAGGCCTATAAAGACATATTTGGTATCAAAATGTAGGTTTTCGAGGACGATCTATCCAATGAGAACAAATTCAAGTCGCTATCTATCATAGTTTAGAATTTCACCTGCCAAATGGCAATTTTTCAAAAATCCGTAATTTCAAATCGTCATAACTCCCCTTGTTGGGATCATATCCACTTTTTGTTTGTATATTGTTAATCAGCATTGTCTATAGTATCTCTGAGCATAATAAAATCAATATCGAAAATCTCAACTTTTTGGGTGAAAAATACGTAAGGGGTAAGACCCCCCAAAAACACCATATTTGACATCGCCAAGAAATCCCTGGCGAAATAAGAATCCTTCTTCAATCTTGACGATCTACTACCCATTCGTATCATGCAGAATACCCATTAGACTGATCAGTAAAACCTATACGTTGAGTGCTCTGAGCGTCTGAACAAAACTCGAAAATGAAATTTGGAAAAAATAAAACAATTAAAAGTCGACTCAAAGAAGGCCTATATGGACATATTTGGTATCAAAATGTAGGTTTTCGAGGACGATCTATCCAATGAGAACAAATTCAAGTCGAGATTTATCATAGTTTAAATTTTCACCTGCCAAATGGCATTTTTTAAAAAATCCGAAATTTCAAATCGTCATAACTCCCCTTGTTCGGATCATATCCACTTTTTGTTTGTATATTGTTAATCAGCATTGTCTAAAATATCTCTGAGCATAATGAAATCAATATCGAAAATCTCAACTTTTTGGGTGAAAAATACGCAAGGGGTAAGACCCCCCAAAAATACCATATTTGACATCGCCAAGAAATCCCTGGCGAAATAAGAGTCCTTCTTCAATCTTGACGATCTACGACCCATTCGAATTATGCAGAATACCCATTAGATTGATCAGTAAAACCTATACGTTGAGTGCTCTGAGCGTCTGAACAAAACTCGAAAATGAAATTTGGAAAAAATAAAACAATTAAAAGTCGACTCAAAGAAGGCCTATATGGACATATTTGGTATCAAAATGTAGGTTTTCGAGGACGATCTATCCAATGAGAATAAATTCAAGTCGCTATCTATCATAGTTTAGAATTTCACCTGCCAAATGGCATTTTTTCAAAAATCCGTAATTTCAAATCGTCATAACTCCCCTTGTTGGGATCATATCCACTTTTTGTTTGTATATTGTTAATCAGCATTGTCTATAGTATCTCTGAGCATAACAAAATCAATATCGAAAATCTCAACTTTTTGTGTGAAAAATACGTAAGGGGTAAGCCCCCCAAAAACACCATATTTGTCATCACCAAGAAATCCCTGGCGAAATAAAAGTCCTTCTCAAATCTTGACGATCTACTACCCACTCGAATCATGCAGAATACCCATTAGACTGATCAGTAAAACCTATACGTTGAGTGCTCTGAGCGTCTGAACAAAACTCGAAAATGAAATTTGGAAAAAATAAAACAATTAAAAGTCGACTCAAAGAAGGCCTATATGGACATATTTGGTATCAAAATGTAGGTTTTCGAGGACGATCTATCCAATGAGAACAAATTCAAGTCGAGATTTATCATAGTTTAAATTTTCACCTGCCAAATGGCATTTTTTAAAAAATCCGAAATTTCAAATCGTCATAACTCCCCTTGTTCGGATCATATCCACTTTTTGTTTGTATATTGTTAATCAGCATTGTCTAAAATATCTCTGAGCATAATGAAATCAATATCGAAAATCTCAACTTTTTGGGTGAAAAATACGTAAGGGGTAAGACCCCCCAAAAATACCATATTTGACATCGCCAAGAAATCCCTGGCGAAATAAGTGTCCTTCTTCAATCTTGACGATCTACGACCCATTCGAATTATGCAGAATACCCATTAGACTGATCAGTAAAACCTATACGTTGAGTGCTCTGAGCGTCTGAACAAAACTCAAAAATGAAATTTGGAAAAATCAAAACAATTAAAAGTCGACTCAAAGAAGGCCTATAAAGACATATTTGGTATCAAAATGTAGGTTTTCGAGGACGATCTATCCAATGAGAACAAATTCAAGTCGCTATCTATCATAGTTTAGAATTTCACCTGCCAAATGGCAATTTTTCAAAAATCCGTAATTTCAAATCGTCATAACTCCCCTTGTTGGGATCATATCCACTTTTTGTTTGTATATTGTTAATCAGCATTGTCTATAGTATCTCTGAGCATAATAAAATCAATATCGAAAATCTCAACTTTTTGGGTGAAAAATACGTAAGGGGTAAGACCCCCCAAAAACACCATATTTGACATCGCCAAGAAATCCCTGGCGAAATAAGAATCCTTCTTCAATCTTGACGATCTACTACCCATTCGTATCATGCAGAATACCCATTAGACTGATCAGTAAAACCTATACGTTGAGTGCTCTGAGCGTCTGAACAAAACTCGAAAATGAAATTTGGAAAAAATAAAACAATTAAAAGTCGACTCAAAGAAGGCCTATATGGACATATTTGGTATCAAAATGTAGGTTTTCGAGGACGATCTATCCAATGAGAACAAATTCAAGTCGCTATCTATCATAGTTTAGATTTTCACCTGCCAAATGGCATTTTTTCAAAAATCCGAAATTTCAAATCGTCATAACTCCCCTTGTTGGGATCATATCCACTTTTTGTTTGTATATTGTTAATCAGCATTGCCTAAAATATCTCTGAGCATAATAAAATCAATATCGAAAATCTCAACTTTTTGGGTGAAAAATACGTAAGGGGTAAGACCCCCCAAAAACACCATATTTGACATCGCCAAGAAATCCCTGGCGAAATAAGAGTCCTTCTTCAATCTTGACGATCTACTACCCATTCGAATTATGCAGAATACCCATTAGACTGATCAGTAAAACCTATACGTTGAGTGCTCTGAGCGTCTGAACAAAACTCGAAAATGAAATTTGGAAAAAATAAAACAATTAAAAGTCGACTCAAAGAAGGCCTATATGGACATATTTGGTATCAAAATGTAGGTTTTCGAGGACGATCTATCCAATGAGAACAAATTCAAGTCGAGATTTATCATAGTTTAAATTTTCACCTGCCAAATGGCATTTTTTAAAAAATCCGAAATTTCAAATCGTCATAACTCCCCTTGTTCGGATCATATCCACTTTTTGTTTGTATATTGTTAATCAGCATTGTCTAAAATATCTCTGAGCATAATGAAATCAATATCGAAAATCTCAACTTTTTGGGTGAAAAATACGTAAGGGGTAAGACCCCCCAAAAATACCATATTTGACATCGCCAAGAAATCCCTGGCGAAATAAGAGTCCTTCTTCAATCTTGACGATCTACGACCCATTCGAATTATGCAGAATACCCATTAGATTGATCAGTAAAACCTATACGTTGAGTGCTCTGAGCGTCTGAACAAAACTCGAAAATGAAATTTGGAAAAAATAAAACAATTAAAAGTCGACTCAAAGAAGGCCTATATGGACATATTTGGTATCAAAATGTAGGTTTTCGAGGACGATCTATCCAATGAGAATAAATTCAAGTCGCTATCTATCATAGTTTAGAATTTCACCTGCCAAATGGCATTTTTTCAAAAATCCGTAATTTCAAATCGTCATAACTCCCCTTGTTGGGATCATATCCACTTTTTGTTTGTATATTGTTAATCAGCATTGTCTATAGTATCTCTGAGCATAACAAAATCAATATCGAAAATCTCAACTTTTTGTGTGAAAAATACGTAAGGGGTAAGCCCCCCAAAAACACCATATTTGTCATCACCAAGAAATCCCTGGCGAAATAAAAGTCCTTCTCAAATCTTGACGATCTACTACCCACTCGAATCATGCAGAATACCCATTAGACTGATCAGTAAAACCTATACGTTGAGTGCTCTGAGCGTCTGAACAAAACTCGAAAATGAAATTTGGAAAAAATAAAACAATTAAAAGTCGACTCAAAGAAGGCCTATATGGACATATTTGGTATCAAAATGTAGGTTTTCGAGGACGATCTATCCAATGAGAACAAATTCAAGTCGCTATCTATCATAGTTTAGATTTTCACCTGCCAAATGGCATTTTTTCAAAAATCCGAAATTTCAAATCGTCATAACTCCCCTTGTTGGGATCATATCCACTTTTTGTTTGTATATTGTTAATCAGCATTGCCTAAAATATCTCTGAGCATAATAAAATCAATATCGAAAATCTCAACTTTTTGGGTGAAAAATACGTAAGGGGTAAGACCCCCCAAAAACACCATATTTGACATCGCCAAGAAATCCCTGGCGAAATAAGAGTCCTTCTTCAATCTTGACGATCTACTACCCATTCGAATTATGCAGAATACCCATTAGACTGATCAGTAAAACCTATACGTTGAGTGCTCTGAGCGTCTGAACAAAACTCGAAAATGAAATTTGGAAAAAATAAAACAATTAAAAGTCGACTCAAAGAAGGCCTATATGGACATATTTGGTATCAAAATGTAGGTTTTCGAGGACGATCTATCCAATGAGAACAAATTCAAGTCGAGATTTATCATAGTTTAAATTTTCACCTGCCAAATGGCATTTTTTAAAAAATCCGAAATTTCAAATCGTCATAACTCCCCTTGTTGGGATCATATCCTTTTTTTGTTTGTATATTGTTAATCAGCATTGTCTAAAATATCTCTGAGCATAATAAAATCAATATCGAAAATCTCAAGTTTTTGGGTGAAAAATACGTAAGGGGTAAGACCCCCCAAAAACACCATATTTGACATCGCCAAGAAATCCCTGGCGAAATAAGAATCCTTCTTCAATCTTGACGATCTACTACCCATTCGTATCATGCAGAATACCCATTAGACTGATCAGTAAAACCTATACGTTGAGTGCTCTGAGCGTCTGAACAAAACTCGAAAATGAAATTTGGAAAAAATAAAACAATTAAAAGTCGACTCAAAGAAGGCCTATATGGACATATTTGGTATCAAAATGTAGGTTTTCTAGGACGATCTATCCAATGAGAACAAATTCAAGTCGCTATCTATCATAGTTTAGATTTTCACCTGCCAAATGGCATTTTTTCAAAAATCCGAAATTTCAAATCGTCATAACTCCCCTTGTTGGGATCATATCCACTTTTTGTTTGTATATTGTTAATCAGCATTGTCTAAAATATCTCTGAGCATAATAAAATCAATATCGAAAATCTCAAGTTTTTGGGTGAAAAATACGTAAGGGGTAAGACCCCCCAAAAACACCATATTTGACATCGCCAAGAAATCCCTGGCGAAATAAGAGTCCTTCTTCAATCTTGACGATCTACTACCCATTCGAATTATGCAGAATACCCATTAGACTGATCAGTAAAACCTATACGTTGAGTGCTCTGAGCGTCTGAACAAAACTCAAAAATGAAATTTGGAAAAATCAAAACAATTAAAAGTCGACTCAAAGAAGGCCTATAAAGACATATTTGGTATCAAAATGTAGGTTTTCGAGGACGATCTATCCAATGAGAACAAATTCAAGTCGCTATCTACCATAGTTTAGATTTTCACCTGCCAAATGTCATTTTTTCAAAAATCCGAAATTTCAAATCGTCATAACTCCCCTTGTTGGGATCATATCCACTTTTTGTTTGTATATTGTTAATCAGCATTGTCTATAGTATCTCTGAGCATAATAAAATCAATATCGAAAATCTCAACTTTTTGGGTGAAAAATACGTAAGGGGTAAGACCCCCCAAAAACACCATATTTGACATCGCCAAGAAATCCCTGGCGAAATAAGAATCCTTCTTCAATCTTGACGATCTACTACCCATTCGTATCATGCAGAATACCCATTAGACTGATCAGTAAAACCTATACGTTGAGTGCTCTGAGCGTCTGAACAAAACTCGAAAATGAAATTTGGAAAAAATAAAACAATTAAAAGTCGACTCAAAGAAGGCCTATATGGACATATTTGGTATCAAAATGTAGGTTTTCGAGGACGATCTATCCAATGAGAACAAATTCAAGTCGCTATCTATCATAGTTTAGATTTTCACCTGCCAAATGGCATTTTTTCAAAAATCCGAAATTTCAAATCGTCATAACTCCCCTTGTTGGGATCATATCCACTTTTTGTTTGTATATTGTTCATCAGCATTGCCTAAAATATCTCTGAGCATAATAAAATCAATATCGAAAATCTCAACTTTTTGGGTGAAAAATACGTAAGGGGTAAGACCCCCCAAAAACACCATATTTGACATCGCCAAGAAATCCCTGGCGAAATAAGAGTCCTTCTTCAATCTTGACGATCTACTACCCATTCGAATTATGCAGAATACCCATCAGACTGATCAGTAAAACCTATACGTTGAGTGCTCTGAGCGTCTGAACAAAACTCGAAAATGAAATTTGGAAAAAATAAAACAATTAAAAGTCGACTCAAAGAAGGCCTATATGGACATATTTGGTATCAAAATGTAGGTTTTCGAGGACGATCTGTCCAATGAGAACAAATTCAGGTCGCTATCTATCATAGTTTAGATTTTCACCCCTCAAATGGCATTTTTTCAAAAATCCGAAATTTCAAATCGTCATAACTCCCCTTGTTGGGATCCTATCCACTTTTTGTTTATATATTGTTAATCAGCATTGTCTATAGTATCTCTGAGCATAATAAAATCAATATCGAAAATCTCAACTTTTTGGTTGAAAAATACGTAAGGGGTAAGACCCCCAAAAACACCATATTTGTCATCACCAAGAAATCCCTGGCGAAATAAAAGTCCTTCTTCAATCTTGACGATCTACTACCCACTCGAATCATGCAGAATACCTATTAGACTGATCAGTACCACCTTTACTTCGAGTGCTCTGAGCGTCTGAACAAAACTCGAAAATGAAATTTGGAAAAAATAAAACAATTAACAGGCGACTCAAAGAAGGCCTATATGGACATATTCGGTATCAAAATATAGGTTTTCGAGGACGATCTATCCACTAAGAACAAATTCAAGTCGCTATCTATCATAGTTTAGATTTTCACCTGTCAAATGCCAATTTTTCAAAAATCCGAAATTTCAAATCGTCATAACTCCCCTTGTTGGGATCCTATCCATTTTTTGTTTGTATATTGTTAATCAGCATTGTCTAAAATATCTCTGAGCATAATAAAATCAATATCGAAAATCTCAACTTTTTGGGTGAAAAATACGTAAGGGGTAAGACCCCCCTAAACACCATATTTGTCATCACCAAGAAATCCCTGGCGAAATAAGAGTCCTTCTTCAATCTTGACGATCTACTTCCCATTCGTATCATGCAGAATACCCATTAGACTGATCAGTACCACCTATACTTTGAGTGCTCTTAGCGTCTGAACAAAAATCTAAAATGTAATTTGGAAAAAATAAAACAATTGAAAGTCGACTCAAAGAAGGCCTATATGGACATATTAGGTATCAAAATGTAGGTTTTCGAGGACGATCTATCCAATGAGAACGAATTCAAGTCGCTATCTATCATAGTTTAGATTTACACCTCTCAAATGGCATTTTTTCAAAAATCCGAAATTACAAATCGTCATAACTCCCCTTGTTGGGATCCTATCCACTTTTTGTTTGTATATTGTTAATCAGCATTGTCTATAGTATCTCTGAGCATATTAAAATCAATATCGAAAATCTCAACTTTTTGGTTGAAAAATACGTAAGGGGTAAGACCCCCAAAAACACCATATTTGTCATCACCAAGAAATCCCTGGCGAAATAAAAGTCCTTCTCAAATCTTGACGATCTACTACCCACTCGAATCATGCAGAATACCCATTAGACTGATCAGTAAAACCTATACGTTAAGTGCTCTGAGCGTCTGAACAAAACTCGAAAATGAAATTTGGAAAAAATAAAACAATTAAAAGTCGACTCAAAGAAGGCCTATATGGACATATTTGGTATCAAAATGTAGGTTTTCGAGGACGATCTATCCAATGAGAACAAATTCGAGTCGTTATCTATCATAGTTTAGATTTTCACCTGCCAAATGGCATTTTTTCAAAAATCCGAAATTTCAAATCGTCATAACTCCCCTTGTTGGGATCATATCCACTTTTTGTTTGTATATTGTTAATCAGCATTGTCTAAAATATCTCTGAGCATAATAAAATCAATATCGAAAATCTCAACTTTTTGGGTGAAAAATACTTAAGGGGTAAGACCCCCCAAAAACACCATATTTGACATCGCCAAGAAATCCCTGGCGAAATAAGAATCCTTCTTCAATCTTGACGATCTACTACCCATTCGTATCATGCAGAATACCCATTAGACTGATCAGTAAAACCTATACGTTGAGTGCTCTGAGCGTCTGAACAAAACTCGAAAATGAAATTTGGAAAAAATAAAACAATTAAAAGTCGACTCAAAGAAGGCCTATATGGACATATTTGGTATCAAAATGTAGGTTTTCTAGGACGATCTATCCAATGAGAACAAATTCAAGTCGCTATCTATCATAGTTTAGATTTTCACCTGCCAAATGGCATTTTTTCAAAAATCCGAAATTTCAAATCGTCATAACTCCCCTTGTTGGGATCATATCCACTTTTTGTTTGTATATTGTTAATCAGCATTGTCTAAAATATCTCTGAGCATAATAAAATCAATATCGAAAATCTCAAGTTTTTGGGTGAAAAATACGTAAGGGGTAAGACCCCCCAAAAACACCATATTTGACATCGCCAAGAAATCCCTGGCGAAATAAGAGTCCTTCTTCAATCTTGACGATCTACTACCCATTCGAATTATGCAGAATACCCATTAGACTGATCAGTAAAACCTATACGTTGAGTGCTCTGAGCGTCTGAACAAAACTCAAAAATGAAATTTGGAAAAATCAAAACAATTAAAAGTCGACTCAAAGAAGGCCTATAAAGACATATTTGGTATCAAAATGTAGGTTTTCGAGGACGATCTATCCAATGAGAACAAATTCAAGTCGCTATCTACCATAGTTTAGATTTTCACCTGCCAAATGGCATTTTTTCAAAAATCCGAAATTTCAAATCGTCATAACTCCCCTTGTTGGGATCCTATCCACTTTTTGTTTGTATATTGTTAATCAGCATTGTCTATAGTATCTCTGAGCATATTAAAATCAATATCGAAAATCTCAACTTTTTGGTTGAAAAATACGTAAGGGGTAAGACCCCCAAAAACACCATATTTGTCATCACCAAGAAATCCCTGGCGAAATAAAAGTCCTTCTCAAATCTTGACGATCTACTACCCACTCGAATCATGCAGAATACCCATTAGACTGATCAGTAAAACCTATACGTTGAGTGCTCTGAGCGTCTGAACAAAACTCGAAAATGAAATTTGGAAAAAATAAAACAATTAAAAGTCGACTCAAAGAAGGCCTATGTGGACATATTTGGTATCAAAATGTAGGTTTTCGAGGACGATCTATCCAATGAGAACAAATTCGAGTCGCTATCTATCATAGTTTAGATTTTCACCTGCCAAATGGCATTTTTTCAAAAATCCGAAATTTCAAATCGTCATAACTCCCCTTGTTGGGATCATATCCACTTTTTGTTTGTATATTGTTAATCAGCATTGTCTAAAATATCTCTGAGCATAATAAAATCAATATCGAAAATCTCAACTTTTTGGGTGGAAAATACGTAAGGGGTAAGACCCCCCAAAAACACCATATTTGACATCGCCAAGAAATCCCTGGCGAAATAAGAGTCCTTCTTCAATCTTGACGATCTACTACCCATTCGAATTATGCAGAATACCCATAAGACTGATCAGTAAAACCTATACGTTGAGTGCTCTGAGCGTCTGAACAAAACTCAAAAATGAAATTTGGAAAAAATGAAACAATTAAAAGTCGACTCAAAGAAGGCCTATATGGACATATTTGTTATCAAAATGTAGGTTTTCGAGGACGATCTATCCAATGAGAACAAATTCAAGTCGCTTTCTATCATAGTTTAGATTTTCACCTGTCAAATGCCATTTTTTCAAAAATCCGAAATTTCAAATCGTCATAACTCCCCTTGTTGGGATCCTATCCACTTTTTGTTTGTATATGGTTAATCAGAATTGTCTAAAATATCTCTGAGCATAATAAAATCAATATCGAAAATCTCAACTTTCTGGGTGAAAAATACGTAAGGGGTAAGACCCCCCAAAAACACCATATTTGACATCGCCAAGAAATCCCTGGCGAAATAAGAGTCCTTCTTCAATCTTGACGATCTACTACCCATTCGAATTATGCAGAATACCCATTAGACTGATCAGTAAAACCTAAACGTTGAGTGCTCTGAGCGTCTGAACAAAACTCAAAAATGAAATTTGGAAAAATCAAAACAATTAAAAGACGCCTCAAAGAAGGCCTATATGGACATATTTGGTATCAAAATGTAGGTTTTCGAGGACGATCTATCCAATGAGAACAAATTCAAGTTGCTATCTACCATAGTTTATATTCTCACCTGCCAAATGGCTTTTTTCAAAAATCCGAAATTTCAAATCGTCATAACTCCCCTTGTTGGGATCATATCCACTTTTTGTTTGTATATTGTTAATCAGCATTGTCTATAGTATCTCTGAGCATAATAAAATCAATATCGAAAATCTCAACTTTTTGGGTGAAAAATACGTAAGGGGTAAGACCCCCCAAAAACACCATATTTGACATCGCCAAGAAATCCCTGGCGAAATAAGAATCCTTCTTCAATCTTGACGATCTACTTCCCATTCGTATCATGCAGAATACCCATTAGACTGATCAGTAAAACCTATACGTTGAGTGCTCTGAGCGTCTGAACAAAACTCGAAAATGAAATTTGGAAAAAATAAAACAATTAAAAGTCGACTCAAAGAAGGCCTATATGGACATATTTGGTATCAAAATGTAGGTTTTCGAGGACGATCTATCCAATGAGAACAAATTCAAGTTGCTATCTACCATAGTTTAGATTTTCATCTGCCAAATGGCATTTTTTCAAAAATCCGAAATTTCAAATCGTCATAACTCCCCTTGTTGGGATCATATCCACTTTTTGTTTGTATATTGTTAATCAGCATTGTCTATAGTATCTCTGAGCATAATAAAATCAATATCGAAAATATCAACTTTTTGGGTGAAAAATACGTAAGGGGTAAGACCCCCCAAAAATACCATATTTGACATCGCCAAGAAATCCCTGGCGAAATAAGAGTCCTTCTTCAATCTTGACGATCTACTACCCATTCGAATTATGCAGAATACCCATTAGACTGATCAGTAAAACCTATACGTTGAGTGCTCTGAGCGTCTGAACAAAACTCGAAAATGAAATTTGGAAAAAATAAAACAATTAAAAGTCGACTCAAAGAAGGCCTATATGGACATATTTGGTATCAAAATGTAGGTTTTCGAGAACGATCTATCCAATGAGAACAAATTCAAGTCGCTATCTATCATAGTTTAGAATTCCACCTGCCAAATGGCATTTTTTCAAAAATCCGTAATTTCAAATCGTCATAACTCCCCTTGTTGGGATCATATCCACTTTTTGTTTGTATATTGTTAATCAGCATTGTCTATAGTATCTCTGAGCATAACAAAATCAATATCGAAAATCTCAACTTTTTGTGTGAAAAATACGTAAGGGGTAAGCCCCCCAAAAACACCATATTTGTCATCACCAAGAAATCCCTGGCGAAATAAAAGTCCTTCTCAAATCTTGACGATCTACTTCCCACTCGAATCATGCAGAATACCCATTAGACTGATCAGTAAAACCTATACGTTGAGTGCTCTGAGCGTCTGAACAAAACTCGAAAATGAAATTTGGAAAAAATAAAACAATTAAAAGTCGACTCAAAGAAGGCCTATATGGACATATTTGGTATCAAAATGTAGGTTTTCGAGGACGATCTATCCAATGAGAACAAATTCAAGTCGCTATCTATCATAGTTTAGATTTTCACCTGCCAAATGGCATTTTTTCAAAAATCCGAAATTTCAAATCGTCATAACTCCCCTTGTTGGGATCATATCCACTTTTTGTTTGTATATTGTTAATCAGCATTGTCTAAAATATCTCTGAGCATAATAAAATTAATATCGAAAATCTCAAGTTTTTGGGTGAAAAATACGTAAGGGGTAAGACCCCCCAAAAACACCATATTTGACATCGCCAAGAAATCCCTGGCGAAATAAGAGTCCTTCTTCAATCTTGACGATCTGCTACCCATTCGAATTATGCAGAATACCCATTAGACTGATCAGTAAAACCTATACGTTGAGTGCTCTGAGCGTCTGAACAAAACTCAAAAATGAAATTTGGAAAAATCAAAACAATTAAAAGTCGACTCAAAGAAGGCCTATATGGACATATTTGGTATCAAAATGTAGGTTTTCGAGGACGATCTATCCAATGAAAACAAATTCAAGTCGCTATCTACCATAGTTTAGATTTTCACCTGGCAAATGGCATTTTTTCAAAAATCCGAAATTTCAAATCGTCATAACTCCCCTTGTTGGGATCATATCCACTTTTTGTTTGTATATTGTTAATCAGCATTGTCTATAGTATCTCTGAGCATAATAAAATCAATATCGAAAATCTCAACTTTTTGGGTGAAAAATACGTAAGGGGTAAGACCCCCCAAAAACACCATATTTGACATCGCCAAGAAATCCCTGGCGAAATAAGAATCCTTCTTCAATCTTGACGATCTACTACCCATTCGTATCATGCAGAATACCCATTAGACTGATCAGTAAAACCTATACGTTGAGTGCCCTGAGCGTCTGAACAAAACTCGAAAATGAAATTTGGAAAAAATAAAACAATTAAAAGTCGACTCAAAGAAGGCCTATATGGACATATTTGGTATCAAAATGTAGGTTTTCGAGGACGATCTATCCAATGAGAACAAATTCAAGTCGAGATTTATCATAGTTTAGATTTTCACCTGCCAAATGGCATTTTTTCAAAAATCCGAAATTTCAAATCGTCATAACTCCCCTTGTTCGGATCATATCCACTTTTTGTTTGTATATTGTTAATCAGCATTGTCTAAAATATCTCTGAGCATAATGAAATCAATATCGAAAATCTCAACTTTTTGGGTGAAAAATACGTAAGGGGTAAGACCCCCCAAAAATACCATATTTGACATCGCCAAGAAATCCCTGGCGAAATAAGAGTCCTTCTTTAATCTTGACGATCTACGACCCATTCGAATTATGCAGAATACCCATTAGACTGATCAGTAAAACCTATACGTTGAGTGCTCTGAGCGTCTGAACAAAACTCGAAAATGAAATTTGGAAAAAATAAAACAATTAAAAGTCGACTCAAAGAAGGCCTATATGGACATATTTGGTATCAAAATGTAGGTTTTCGAGGACGATCTATCCAATGAGAACAAATTCAAGTCGAGATTTATCATAGTTTAGATTTTCACCTGCCAAATGGCATTTTTTCAAAAATCCGAAATTTCAAATCGTCATAACTCCCCTTGTTCGGATCATATCCACTTTTTGTTTGTATATTGTTAATCAGCATTGTCTAAAATATCTCTGAGCATAATGAAATCAATATCGAAAATCTCAACTTTTTGTGTGAAAAATACGTAAGGGGTAAGACCCCCCAAAAATACCATATTTGACATCGCCAAGAAATCCCTGGCGAAATAAGAGTCCTTCTTTAATCTTGACGATCTACGACCCATTCGAATTATGCAGAATACCCATTAGACTGATCAGTAAAACCTATACGTTGAGTGCTCTGAGCGTCTGAACAAAACTCGAAAATGAAATTTGGAAAAAATAAAACAATTAAAAGTCGACTCAAAGAAGGCCTATATGGACATATTTGGTATCAAAATGTAGGTTTTCGAGGACGATCTATCCAATGAGAACAAATTCAAGTCGAGATTTATCATAGTTTAGATTTTCACC
Organism: Adalia decempunctata; assembly: GCA_951802165.1. Classification (NCBI taxonomy): domain Eukaryota; kingdom Metazoa; phylum Arthropoda; class Insecta; order Coleoptera; family Coccinellidae; genus Adalia; species Adalia decempunctata. The sequence continues at coordinate 19,427,153 of OX637696.1, read as the reverse complement.
TGCCAAATGGCATTTTTTCAAAAATCCGAAATTTCAAATCGTCATAACTCCCCTTGTTCGGATCATATCCACTTTTTGTTTGTATATTGTTAATCAGCATTGTCTAAAATATCTCTGAGCATAATGAAATCAATATCGAAAATCTCAACTTTTTGGGTGAAAAATACGTAAGGGGTAAGACCCCCCAAAAATACCATATTTGACATCGCCAAGAAATCCCTGGCGAAATAAGAGTCCTTCTTCAATCTTGACGATCTACGACCCATTCGAATTATGCAGAATACCCATTAGACTGATCAGTAAAACCTATACGTTGAGTGCTCTGAGCGTCTGAACAAAACTCGAAAATGAAATTTGGAAAAAATAAAACAATTAAAAGTCGACTCAAAGAAGGCCTATATGGACATATTTGGTATCAAAATGTAGGTTTTCGAGGACGATCTATCCAATGAGAACAAATTCAAGTCGCTATCTATCATAGTTTAGAATTTCACTTGCCAAATGGCATTTTTTCAAAAATCCGTAATTTCAAATCGTCATAACTCCCCTTGTTGGGATCATATCCACTTTTTGTTTGTATATTGTTAATCAGCATTGTCTATAGTATCTCTGAGCATAACAAAATCAATATCGAAAATCTCAACTTTTTGTGTGAAAAATACGTAAGGGGTAAGCCCCCCAAAAACACCATATTTGTCATCACCAAGAAATCCCTGGCGAAATAAAAGTCCTTCTCAAATCTTGACGATCTACTACCCACTCGAATCATGCAGAATACCCATTAGACTGATCAGTAAAACCTTTACGTTGAGTGCTCTGAGCGTCTGAACAAAACTCGAAAATGAAATTTGGAAAAAATAAAACAATTAAAAGTCGACTCAAAGAAGGCCTATATGGACATATTTGGTATCAAAATGTAGGTTTTCGAGGACGATCTATCCAATGAGATCAAATTCAAGTCGCTATCTATCATAGTTTAGATTTTCACCTGCCAAATGGCATTTTTTCCAAAATCCGAAATTTCAAATCGTCATAACTCCCCTTGTTGGGATCATATCCACTTTTTGTTTGTATATTGTTAATCAGCATTGTCTAAAATATCTCTGAGCATAATAAAATCAATATCGAAAATCTCAAGTTTTCGGGTGAAAAATACGTAAGGGGTTAGACCCCCCAAATACACCATATTTGACATCGCCAAGAAATCCCTGGCGAAATAAGAGTCCTTCTTCAATCTTGACGATCTACTACCCATTCGAATTATGCAGAATACCCATTAGACTGATCAGTAAAACCTATACGTTGAGTGCTCTGAGCGTCTGAACAAAACTCGAAAATGAAATTTGGAAAAAATAAAACAATTAAAAGTCGACTCAAAGAAGGCCTATATGGACATATTTGGTATCAAAATGTAGGTTTTCGAGGACGATCTATCCAATGAGAACAAATTCAAGTCGAGATTTATCATAGTTTAGATTTTCACCTGCCAAATGGCATTTTTTCAAAAATCCGAAATTAAAATCGTCATAACTCCCCTTGTTCGGATCATATCCACTTTTTGTTTGTATATTGTTAATCAGCATTGTCTAAAATATCTCTGAGCATAATGAAATCAATATCGAAAATCTCAACTTTTTGGGTGAAAAATGCGTAAGGGGTAAGACCCCCCAAAAATACCATATTTGACATCGCCAAGAAATCCCTGGCGAAATAAGAGTCCTTCTTCAATCTTGACGATCTACGACCCATTCGAATTATGCAGAATACCCATTAGACTGATCAGTAAAACCTATACGTTGAGTGCTCTGAGCGTCTGAACAAAACTCGAAAATGAAATTTGGAAAAAATAAAACAATTAAATGTCGACTCAAAGAAGGCCTATATGGACATATTTGGTATCAAAATGTAGGTTTTCGAGGACGATCTATCCAATGAGAACAAATTCGAGTCGCTATCTATCATAGTTTAGAATTTCACCTGCCAAATGGCATTTTTTCAAAAATCCGTAATTTCAAATCGTCATAACTCCCCTTGCTGGGATCCTATCCACTTTTTGTTTGTATATTGTTAATCAGAATTGTCTAAAATATCTCTGAGCATAATAAAATCAATATCGAAAATCTCAACTTTCTGGGTGAAAAATACGTAAGGGGTAAGACCCCCCTAAACACCATATTTGTCATCACCAAGAAATCCCTGGCGAAATGAGAGTCCTTCTTCAATCTTGACGATCTACTTCCCATTCGTATCATGCAGAATACCCATTAGACTGATCAGTACCACCTATACTTTGAGTGCTCTTAGCGTCTGAACAAAACTCTGAAATGTAATTTGGAAAAAATAAAACAATTAAAAGTCGACTCAAAGAAGGCCTATATGGACATATTTGTTATCAAAATGTAGGTTTTCGAGGACGATCTATCCAATGAAAAGAAATTCAAGTCGCTATCAATCATAGTTTAGATTTTCACCTGCCAAATGGCATTTTTTCAAAAATCCGAAATTCCAAATCGTCATAACTCCCCTTGTTGGGATCATATCCATTTTTTGTTTGTATATTGTTAATCAGCATTGTCTAAAATATCTCTGAGCATAATTAAATCAATATCGAAAATCTCAACTTTTTGGGTGAAAAATACGTAAGGGGTAAGACCCCCCTAAACACCATATTTGTCATCACCAAGAAATCCCTGGCGAAATAAGAGTCCTTCTTCAATCTTGACGATCTACTTCCCATTCGTATCATGCAGAATACCCATTAGACTGATCAGTACCACCTATACTTTGAGTGCTCTTAGCGTCTGAACAAAACTCTAAAATGTAATTTGGAAAAAATAAAACAATTGAAAGTCGACTCAAAGAAGGCCTATATGGACATATTCGGTATTAAAATATAGGTTTTCGAGGACGATCTATCCACTAAGAACAAATTCAAGTCGCTATCTATCATAGTTTAGATTTTCACCTGTCAAATGCCATTTTTTCAAAAATCCGAAATTTCAAATCGTCATAACTCCCCTTGTTGGGATCATATCCATTTTTTGTTTGTATATTGTTAATCAGCATTGTCTATAGTATCTCTGAGCATATTAAAATCAATATCGTAAATCTCAACTTTTTGGGTGAAAAATACGTAAGGGGTAAGACCCCCCAAAAACACCATATTTGACATCGCCAAGAAATCCCTGGCGAAATAAAAGTCCTTCTTCAATCTTGACGATCTACTACCCATTCGAATTATGCAGAATACCCATTAGACTGATCAGTAAAACCTATACGTTGAGTCCTCTGAGCGTCTGAACAAAACTCAAAATTGAAATTTGGAAATAATAAAACAATTAAAAGTCGACTCAAAGAAGGCCTATATGGACATATTTGGTATCAAAATGTAGGTTTTCGAGGACGATCTATCCACTAAGAGCAAATTCAAGTCGCTATCTATCATAGTTTAGATTTTCACCTCCCAAATGGCATTTTTTCAAAAATCCGAAATTTCAAATCGTCATAACTCCCTTTGTTGGGATCCTATCCACTTTTTGTTTGTATATTGTTAATCAGCATTGTCTATAGTATCTCTGAGCATAATAAAATCAATATCGAAAATCTCAACTTTTTGGTTGAAAAATACGTAAGGGGTAAGACTCCCAAAAACACCATATTTGTCATCACAAAGAAATCCCTGGCGAAATAAAAGTCCTTCTTCAATCTTGACGATCTACTACCCACTCGAATCATGCAGAATACCCATTAGACTGATCAGTACCACCTTTACTTCGAGTGCTCTGAGCGTCTGAACAAAACTCGAAAATGAAATTTGGAAAAAATAAAAGAATTAAAAGGCGACTCAAAGAAGGCCTATATGGACATATTCGGTACCAAAATATAGGTTTTCGAGGACGATCTATCCACTAAGAACAAATTCAAGTCGCTATCTATCATAGTTTAGATTTTCACCTGTCAAATGGCATTTTTTCAAAAATCCGTAATTTCAAATCGTCATAACTCCCCTTGTTGGGATCCTATCCACTTTTTGTTTGTGAATTGTTAATCAGCATTGTCTATAGTATCTCTGAGCATAATAAAATCAATATCGTATATCTCAACTTTTTGGGTGAAAAATACGTAAGGGGTAAGACCCCCCTAAACACCATATTTGTCATCACCAAGAAATCCCTGGCGAAATAAGAGTCCTTCTTCAATCTTGACGATCTACTTCCCATTCGTATCATGCAGAATACCCATTAGACTGATCAGTACCACCTATACTTCGAGTGCTCTTAGCGTCTGAACAAAACTCTAAAATGTAATTTGGAAAAAATAAAACAACTGAAAGCCGACTCAAAGAAGGCCTATATGGACATATTTGGTATCAAAATGTAGGTGTTCGAGGACGATCTATCCAATGAGAACAAATTCAAGTCGCTATCTATCATAGTTTAGATTTTCACCTCCCAAATGGCATTTTTTCAAAAATCCGAAATTTCAAATCGCCATAACTCCCCTTGTTGGGATCCTATCCACTTTTTGTTTGTATATTGTTAATCAGCATTGTCTATAGTATTTCTGAGCATAATAAAATGAATATCGAAAATCTCAACTTTTTGGTTGAAAAATACGTAAGGGGTAAGACCCCCAAAAACACCATATTTGTCATCACCAAGAAATCCCTGGCGAAATAAAAGTCCTTCTTCAATCTTGACGATCTACTACCCACTCGAATCATGCAGAATACCCATTAGACTGATCAGTACCACCATTACTTCGAGTGCTCTGAGCGTCTGAACAAAACTCGAAAATAAAATTTGGAAAAAATAAAACAATTAAAAGTCGACTCAAAGAAGGCCTATATGGACATATTTGGTATCAAAATGTAGGTTTTCGAGGACGATCTATCCACTAAGAGCAAATTCAAGTCGCTATCTATCATAGTTTAGATTTTCATCTCCCAAATGGCATTTTTTCAAAAATCCGAAATTTCAAATCGTCATAACTCCCCTTGTTGGGATCCTATCCACTTTTTGTTTGTAAATTGTTAGTCAGCATTGTCTATAGTATCTCTGAGCATAATAAAATCAATATCGAAAATCTCAACTTTTTGGTTGAAAAATACGTAAGGGGTAAAACCCCCAAAAACACCATATTTGTCATCACCAAGAAATCCCTGGCGAAATAAAAGTCCTTCTTCAATCTTGACGATCTACTACCCACTCGAATTATGCAGAATACCCAGTAGACTGATCAGTACCACCTTTACTTCGAGTGCTCTGAGCTTCTGAACAAAACTCGAAAATGAAATTTGGAAAAAATAAAACAATTAAAAGGCGACTCAAAGAAGGCCTATATGGACATATTCGGTATCAAAATATAGGTTTTCGAGGACGATCTATCCACTAAGAACAAATTCAAGTCGCTATCTATCATAGTTTAGATTTTCACCTCCCGAATGGCATTTTTTTCAAAAATCCGAAATTTCAAATCGTCATAACTCCCCTTGTTGGGATCCTATCCACTTTTTGTTTGTAAATTGTTAGTCAGCATTGTCTGTAGTATCTCTGAGCATAATAAAATCAATATCGTAAATCTCAACTTTTTGGGTGAAAAATACGTAATGGGTAAGACCCCCCTAAACACCATATTTGTCATCACCAAGAAATCCCTGGCGAAATAAGAGTCCTTCTTCAATCTTGACGATCTACTACCCATTCGTATCATGCAGAATACCCATTAGACTGATCAGTACCACCTATACTTTGAGTGCTCTTAGCGTCTGAACAAAACTCTGAAATGTAATTTGGAAAAAATAAAACAACTGAAAGTCGACTCAAAGAAGGCCTATATGGACATATTTGGTATCAAAATGTAGGTTTTCGAGGACGATCTATCCAATGAGAACAAATTCAAGTCGCTATCTATCATAGTTTAGATTTTCACCTCCCAAATGGCATTTTTTCAAAAATCCGAAATTTCAAATCGTCATAACTCCCCTTGTTGGGATCCTATCCACTTTTTGTTTGTATATTGTTAATCAGCATTGTCTAAAGTATCTCTGAGCATAATAAAATCAATATCGAAAATCTCAACTTTTTGGTTGAAAAATACGTAAGGGGTAAGACTCCCAAAAACACCATATTTGTCATCACAAAGAAATCCCTGGCGAAATAAAAGTCCTTCTTCAATCTTGACGATCTACTACCCACTCGAATCATGCAGAATACCCATTAGACTGATCAGTACCACCTTTACTTCGAGTGCTCTGAGCGTCTGAACAAAACTCGAAAATGAAATTTGGAAAAAATAAAAGAATTAAAAGGCGACTCAAAGAAGGCCCATATGGACATATTCGGTACCAAAATATAGGTTTTCGAGGACGATCTATCCACTAAGAACAAATTCAAGTCGCTATCTATCATAGTTTAGATTTTCACCTGTCAAATGGCATTTTTTCAAAAATCCGTAATTTCAAATCGTCATAACTCCCCTTGTTGGGATCCTATCCACTTTTTGTTTGTGAATTGTTAATCAGCATTGTCTATAGTATCTCTGAGCATAATAAAATCAATATCGTAAATCTCAACTTTTTGGGTGAAAAATACGTAAGGGGTAAGACCCCCCTAAACACCATATTTGTCATCACCAAGAAATCCCTGGCGAAATGAGAGTCCTTCTTCAATCTTGACGATCTACTTCCCATTCGTATCATGCAGAATACCCATTAGACTGATCAGTACCACCTATACTTTGAGTGCTCTTAGCGTCTGAACAAAACTCGAAAATGTAATTTGGAAAAAATAAAACAATTAAAAGTCGACTCAAAGAAGGCCTATATGGACATATTTGGTATCAAAATGTAGGTTTTCGAGGACGATCTATCCACTAAGAGCAAATTCAAGTCGCTATCTATCATAGTTTAGATTTTCACCTCCCAAATGGCATTTTTTCAAAAATCCGAAATTTCAAATCGTCATAACTCCCCTTGTTGGGATCCTATCCACTTTTTGTTTGTATATTGTTAATCAGCATTGTCTATAGTATTTCTGAGCATAATAAAATGAATATCGAAAATCCCAACTTTTTGGTTGAAAAATACGTAAGGGGTAAGACCCCCAAAAACACAATATTTGTCATCACCAAGAAATCCCTGGCGAAATAAAAGTCCTTCTTCAATCTTGACGATCTACTACCCACTCGAATCATGCAGAATACCCATTAGACTGATCAGTACCACCATTACTTCGAGTGCTCTGAGCGTCTGAACAAAACTCGAAAATAAAATTTGGAAAAAATAAAACAATTAAAAGTCGACTCAAAGAAGGCCTATATGGACATATTTGGTATCAAAATGTAGGTTTTCGAGGAGGATCTATCCACTAAGAGCAAATTCAAGTCGCTTTCTATCATAGTTTAGATTTTCACCTCCCAAATGGCATTTTTTCAAAAATCCGAAATTTCAAATCGTCATAACTCCCCTTGTTGGGATCCTATCCACTTTTTGTTTGTAAATTGTTAGTCAGCATTGTCTATAGTATCTCTGAGCATAATAAAATCAATATCGAAAATCTCAACTTTTTGGGTGAAAAATACGTAAGGGGTAAGACCCCCAAAAACACAATATTTGTCATCACCAAGAAATCCCTGGCGAAATAAAAGTCCTTCTTCAATCTTGACGATCTACTACCCACTCGAATAATGCAGAATACCCATTAGACTGATCAGTACCACCATTACTTCGAGTGCTCTGAGCGTCTGAACAAAACTCGAAAATAAAATTTGGAAAAAATAAAACAATTGAAAGTCGACTCAAAGAAGGCCTATATGGACATATTAGGTATCAAAATGTAGGTTTTCGAGGACGATCTATCCAATGAGAACGAATTCAAGTCGCTATCTATCATAGTTTAGATTTTCACCTCTCAAATGGCATTTTTTCAAAAATCCGAAATTACAAATCGTCATAACTCCCCTTGTTGGGATCCTATCCACTTTTTGTTTGTATATTGTTAATCAGCATTGTCTATAGTATCTCTGAGCATAATAAAATCAATATCGAAAATCTCAACTTTTTGGTTGAAAAATACGTAAGGGGTAAGACCCCCAAAAACACCATATTTGTCATCACCAAGAAATCCCTGGCGAAATAAAAGTCCTTCTTCAATCTTGACGATCTACTACCCACTCGAATCATGCAGAATACCCATTAGACTGATCAGTACCACCTTTACTTCGAGTGCTCTGAGCGTCTGAACAAAACTCGAAAATGAAATTTGGAAAAAATAAAACAATTAAAAGGCGACTCAAAGAAGGCCTATATGGACATATTCGGTATCAAAATATAGGTTTTCGAGGACGATCTATCCACTAAGAACAAATTCAAGTCGCTATCTATCATAGTTTAGATTTGCACCTCTCAAATGGCATTTTTTCAAAAATCCGAAATTTCAAATCGTCATAACTCCCCTTGTTGGGATCCTATCCACTTTTTGTTTGTAAATTGTTAGTCAGCATTGTCTGTAGTATCTCTGGGCATAATAAAATCAATATCGTAAATCTCAACTTTTTGGGTGAAAAATACGTAAGGGGTAAGACCCCCCTAAACACCATATTTGTCATCACCAAGAAATCCCTGGCGAAATAAGAGTCCTTCTTCAATCTTGACGATCTACTACCCATTCGTATCATGCAGAATACCCATTAGACTGATCAGTACCACCTATACTTTGAGTGCTCTTAGCGTCTGAACAAAACTCTGAAATGTAATTTGGAAAAAATAAAACAACTGAAAGCCGACTCAAAGAAGGCCTATATGGACATATTTGGTATCAAAATGTAGGTGTTCGAGGACGATCTATCCAATGAGAACAAATTCAAGTCGCTATCTATCATAGTTTAGAATTTCACCTGTCAAATGGCATTTTTTCAAAAATCCGAAATTTCAAATCGTCAAAACTCCCCTTGTTGGGATCATATCCACTTTTTGTTTGTATATTGTTAATCAGCATTGTCTATTGTATCTCTGAGCATAATAAAATCAATATCGAAAATCTCAACTTTTTGTGTGAAAAATAAGTAAAAGGGGTAAGCCCCCCAAAAACACCAGATTTGTCATCACCAAGAAATCCCTGGCGAAATAAAAGTCCTTCTCAAATCTTGACGATCTACTACCCACTCGAAGTATGCAGAATACCCATTAGACTGATCAGTAAAACCTATACGTTGAGTGCTCTGAGCGTCTGAACAAAACTCGAAAATGAAATTTGGAAAAAATAAAACAATTAAAAGTCGACTCAAAGAAGGCCTATATGGACATATTTGGTATCAAAATGTAGGTTTTCGAGGACGATCTAACCAATGAAAACAAATTCAAGTCGCTATCTATCATAGTTTAGATTTTCACCTGCCAAATGGCATTTTTTCAAAAATCCGAAATTTCAAATCGTCATAACTCCCCTTGTTGGGATCATATCCACTTTTTGTTTGTATATTGTTAATCAGCATTGTCTGTAGTATCTCTGAGCATAATGGAATCAATATCGAAAATCTCAACTTTTTGGGTGAAAAATACGTAGAGGGTAAGACCCCCCAAAAACACCATATTTGTCATCACCAAGAAATCCCTGGCGAAATAAGAGTCCTTCTTCAATCTTGACGATCTACTACCCATTCGAATCATGCAGAATACCCATTAGACTGATCAGTACCACCTATACCATGAGTGCTCTGAGCGTCTGAACAAAACTCGAAAATGAAATTTGGAAAAATATAATAAAACAAATAAAAGTCGACTCAAAGAAGGCATATATGGACATATTTGGTATCAAAATGTAGGTTTTCGAGGACGATCTATCCAATAAGAACATATTCAAGTCGCTATCTAGTCGAGATTTATCATAGTTTAGATTTTCACCTGTCAAATGCCATTTTTTCAAAAATCCGAAATTTCAAATCGTCATAACTCCCCTTGTTGGGATCCTATCCACTTTTTGTTTGTATATTGTTAATCAGCATTGTCTATTGTATCTCTGAGCATAATAAAATCAATATCGAAAATCTCAACTTTTTGGGTGAAAAATAATATAACTCTATTGGCTCATCCGTCAAAATCAAATCCTTCAGCATTAATGGTTGACGCATCGAATGAATCTAGTGGTGCAGCAATAAATCAGTTGGAAGAATTTACTTGGAAACCTCTCGGATTCTTTTCTAGAAAATTAAGAAATTCGCAGAAGAAGTACAGCACTTACGACCGGGAATAACTAGCTATTCACGAAGCAATCAAATATTTTCGATATATGTTAGAAGGGCAAGAGTTTATTTATCATTTATACTGATCACAAACCCATCACATTCGCTTTTGAAAAGAATTCTGAAACATCTTCACCAAGACAAACTCGGTACCTGGACTATATAAGTCAGTTCTCCACAGATATACGCCATATTTCTGGAACCAAAAACGTGGTAGCTGATGCCCTGTCTAGGATTTCCACTATAAATCTGGAAAGTACAACAGACTTTAGAGCCTGGGAAAAAGAACAAAGCAATGATATTCAATTACAAAAATTACTGCACGGAAATACTTCACTTGTCTCGAAGAAAATGAACATTCCTGATACCAATTTCAATATCACCTGCGATATTTCAACAAATAATATTAGACCATATGTTCCCGAATCTTTCAGAAACGAAATATTCCATAAAATTCACAGTATGTCACACCCCAGAGTGAAGGCAACGTTGAAAATGATTAAGGATAAATTTGTTTGGACGAATATGAACAAGCATATACAGGGTGTCCCAGAAGTCCCGCACTTCCTTGAGGGAATCGAAAGTGAAAAATATTCTAAGCCCAAATATCCATGTTTGAAATTTTTTGATAACGTAGTTAATCAGTTATTAATTAATGAAAGTGACCAATCAGGAGCGCGCTACAGAAGAATAACTAGGCAGTGGGGCGCGAGAGTGAGACGCCAGAGCTGCTACCGGCTTTTCACGCAGTAAACCGAGACTGGCGTCTCACTCCCGCGTCCCCACTGCCTAGTTATTCTTCTGTAGCGCGCTCCTGATTGGTCACTTTCATTAATTAATAACTAATTAACTACGTTATCAAAAAATTTCAAACATGGATATTTGGGCTAAGAATATTTTTCACTTTCGATCCCCTCAAGGAAGTGCAGGACTTCTGGTATTCCATGCCAGAAATCGAAGATAACCAGGCATAATATGGGATATTTTAGGATACCAGATACAAGATTTGAACATGTCAATATTGATTTAGTTGGTCCACTTCCCACCTCCAATGGATATTCTTATTGTCTCACCTGCATTGACAGATACTCGAGATGGGTTGAAGCTCTACCGATCCAAGACATAACAGCTGAAACAGTTGCTAAAGCAGAATTCTACCGAGGGTGAATTACTCGATTCGGGATACCATCCAAGGTGACAACTGATCAAGGAAGACAGTTTGAAAGTTCACTTTTCAAAGAATTTTCAAAAATCATGTGCTTTCATCACATACGAACTACACCTTACCACCCGAGCTCTAATGGAATGATCGAGAGATTTCATAGGACAATGAAAGCAGCACTGAAAAGTTATCCACCCGAAATCAATTGTTTTATATGGTCTCAGAACTCCCAAGGAAGATTTAGATGGTTTGAGTGGTGCTGAAATACTTTATGGATCTACTCTACGTGTACCAGGAGATATTGCCATTACAAATACAAACTCGTACGAAGAGTTGTCTCATCAGGATTTTTTGAAAACACTACAAGAGTCCATGAGAAATATGAAGAGTAGAGATCAAGCCAACCATCATGGAGAGAAGAAGATTTTTGTACATAAAGATATGAGGAATACTTCCCATGTATTTATGAGAACAGACAGCGTTAAAAAACCACTACAAACTCCATACTCTGGACCTAATAAAGTTCTGGAAAGAACTGAAAAATACTTCAGAATTCTAGTGAATGGAAAAAAGAAAAACATATCAATTGACAGACTCAAGCCAGCGTTTTTAGAATTTTCTGAAGAATGTTCGTCCGCAACCCCTAATATTCCGAACAAAAAGGTGAGAATTCTAAAAAAAGGCAAAATGAAGAAATCGCTAGGAAACCAACCCGGAAATTCCTATACCACCCGTTATGGAAGAAAAGTTCATTTTCGTATATAATTTTTCTCATAAAGGGGGGGGGGGTATAATGTAGTGCCCTTCAAATATATGTTTTTAGTTTCATCCTGTATGGAACATGTTTCCGTAGAGATGAAATGGAGGAATGAGTTTTGTCAAATAGTTTTGATTAATAAAATTCCTTTGATAGTTTGAATAAACTACATGCTATTTTATGGTACGAAAATCAAGAATCGAGTGTTGCAATTTTACTGAAAATAATGGATAGAATATAGTCCGTTACTTTGTGATAGGTCATTCGAAAAAAAAATGAAAATACTCGAATAACCCACACGCAACTTCGGTTTTAGTGGGTTTCTTTATGTTTATTTTTGAGTATATTAGTATATGTAGGTTATTTATTGTAATATAATATGGTACGAATAAACATTGATTGATTGATTGACCCGACAGAAAAACTTCTGAACGAACAGACGGACTTATGGAATTCCCCACTTTCCAAAATTCTCAAGAAATAAGCCCGCAGAAGACATTTAAATAACTTTTTGCACAACTTGAAATACTCCATTATGAAAATGTAGTAGTAGTACGAAACCTGTGTCAGAATTACACCTCAAAAGAACTAACTCCATTCACAAATTTAATAGAGAGTAAATAGAAATTAGCATTGGCAACGTCTCTGAGAATTATTTGACATTTGAGTACCAACCTGTGCCAGTTTTAAGTAAAAAAACTTGATAAACATCTTGGCCAACCGGAATACTCTTTTTATATCAAATTTTTCTATACCGTTTGAAGATTTGCTAGTGCATTGTGGACCATCCTGTATATCTATAGTTCTGCGAAGGCAGCTCACGATGATGACTAATAAGAAGCGTAGCAGTGCAAAGAACGATAGACCATCAAGGTCTTTCGTAAGTTCAATCGCTTAGAAACAACTATGATTCAGCAACTTGCGACTGATAAAATGGACCACAAAATCCATCTCGTGAAAACCACAGTCTCATTCTTCCGCATATTGAACGGAAACAGGTAGGTAGTCGCAGGTAGCGGTCTACAAAATTTATTCTAATGAATAAAGTTGAAATGTTCTCGAGTTATTTGAAAGTTGACTGAACAGAAAAACTAGATTTTAATTTTTTCTGTCGGTCAAAATGGCAGTCTAAATTCTACCAGATTTGACAGTTCTGTTAAATTGACAATCCAGAGAATTATTTTTATGGATTTTGACCTTTCTTCCCCAAATTGAATGAAGAGAGATATTTGGTATCATATTTTGGTAGATTGTAAAAATTAAATCATTCATTGCATTCTCTCATTGAATATTAAGATTCTTGTTTGTTATTTCCTATTTCTCGAGGCAATGAGGTGAAAATGAAAAAAAAACAATATTGAGAATAATTTATTTTTAAGAATAAATAAATATTGGTAATGGGTTGAGGCATTTTCATATTATAAGAGCTCGAGTAGTTCTTGCCTTCAATTCGATAACAGATGCATATTTCGAGAACTGAAGATACAATCGATAAAATATTACTCTTGGACGAAATTAAACAGTTTTTTCCTCGCTATATTTATAAGTACATATCTGTTCATTCATACAATCACAAACATTTACAGGTATTTGAATTTTAAATGAACACTAGACGTCTAAAAATAAATAAATCCTTAATTCTAAATACACTAGCACAGCCTGTATTGAAGTAACATTTCACCATGTTACACCTTTTTAGGTTTGGTACATCACCTATATCACAAATTGTTCATACCACCATTAAGTAGAAAATTAGCATTACAGTGTTATTCTTGAATTTTTCTGACTTAAAGGCCATTGACAGACATCGGATTTCGTGAAAAAGTAAAAAGATCTGATTGTATAACGTCAATTCGATTATGGAAAATAATTTAGAGAATCGTGAAAGAGCACTACTGAAACAATACATGAAGAAATATACTGGTTCTTGGGAACGTTTAAGAAAGACCCATAAAATATAGCGACCAAATGCGATTCTTATTTGCGATAGCCTTGCTTCATGAAATTAATTTGACAAAACCTTTCGCTAAGAGAAAGGTGTTCAAATTTTTGATTGTTGATTAGTCTTTGCCTTGTTCTCTACCACTAGATAAGTATAAATCATAAATATGTCCGCTTGAAATGTCAAAGGTTTTCCCAGTGGGTGAGATCATTCTCGAAATTCAACGATAAAAGTAATGTCAAACCGATTTCGTTCGTTTCAATTGGACATTGTAATGTAACCATAGAAATTACATGGTCGAAGTGTTACTATAAGTTCTATGAATGTAACACTTCGATCATGTAAGGCTGGATAAAAGCCGGTACAAATGTAGGCATGTTGTCTTAATTCTTGCACAAATTCATGAGACAAGAATCGTCGGAATCTCAAGGTAATTGAACGTCTAGCTAGAAGAAAAGCCGTTGACTATATTCAAATTTTGTAGGAACATTACTGCGTAGTGTTTTCCGCTTCTGGAATTTACAATGAGGTTTTCTCATCTTACGCCAAAGTTGTTAAGAAATGAAGTGAGTTGAATTGTAGATGTTAGAATAGATTGCGAAATTATTGTATAAATCCAACGTAACTTTGAAAAGACGGAATTTATTATGGCCAAGGTTAGAAATACTATTCGAATCCCTTGGCTCTTTGAGTCTCTTCAAGACATTTATTATCATTTCTATGTCCCAAGGTCAAAGTAATGAGAATTAATTCATTAATACTGTAATTGTCACTACTGTCAATTGTTTAATTAATTCATTGCGATGAAATGAAATTATTATTAATAAGAAAGATCACAGAAATTTCATTTTCTTTTCGTGATTGTGGCCACGAAATATCGCCAATTGTCAAAATTGGCAATGATCTATGGCACCATGCCACCCTCACGTTGCGTCACAAGACTTTATTTTATGAAACCTGTTCTTTGGTGGTGGCTTCTGAATCATAAAATGAAATAGTTTACAGGCAAATTACTCAATCACGAGGCTAACGGATAATGCAGTGGCCAATGCTACTCATCAAATGACGGTTATTAAAAAATGTTTTCCATAATTGTTTCGACGAGTTATCTGTCAATGAAGGATTGTAATTCAATTAGCGATCATCGATGAAGATTGACCTCCAGTTGAAAGGTGGCCTGTATTATATACTGCAATAGATAATTGAATTATAGTTTATGAGTGTAAGATTATCGAGCTATATTTACATTTCCTTCGAAACAAAATAAAATGTCATTCATTTAATTTACATCTGAATAGAATTTTACAAAAGTTGAATATTTGAGCAGTTCAACATAATATCTGATTTTATATACAATGCCATCGCCCTAAGGAACTTTGAATCAAGTTCTTCATGAAATATGTCAGATTAACGAGCCATAGATTAAAAAGTGTACAATCAGTCATAGACGGTATTTCCACAGAAATTCTTGAATCATGCCAAACCTCAAAGACAAACGAATTTCGATTCATAGAACAGTTCATCTTAAGAATGCTTCTTTACGTTTTTTCGGTAAACTAGTTTATCGTCAAGAAATTTCAAAAAGATTTCTTTGGTATTCAACAACGCCAGCGTTAAAATAATACAAGAAATTCTTATATTTACACTATACAATAATCAAAAACAATCCGTTACCACTACGTAGTCTTCATTGAGGTTTCTGTGGTTGTGTTGGTCGTTGATGCAAATTGCCTGAGCAATTCGGTAAGTGGTTGATGCACAGGTGTCGGTGGCGTTCGCGGCACCCACTCGGAGTCCTGGGGTGGTGTTCTGTTCACAGTCCGCTCTCCGGCTGCTAGTTCCTTGACCCTTTCTAATTGAAGTACGGCTTCTTCATAGCTAGGCAGACCGGATGCCATATCGTATGATGGTAAATCAGAGTCTGTACGGGCCGAACTTCCTCCTTCTTCAACATTGGTCGGGGACCTTGGTGACCTAGCTGTAAAAAAGATGCACATGAGTGGTCGGTCAAGAAACTGAAATAAGAGGAATATGTGAGAAAGGACATTAGCACATAATGCGAAATTGGCGTTGTTTCTTTCAATGTAGCGGTTCCGTACGTGAATCATAAGTTGTTGACTCACGGCAGTCTGGAAGTCGAGAACGTTTGTTTGAAAAACAATTGTGTGGGCGTAACAACTTGCCCGGAAAAGACATTTGACGCCACTGGTTTTTATCGACAAAATTCAACACCTACTTTTTTCCAGTGATTTCAGGAAAATACGGAATATCCGTTCATTATTGAGATTCTGTTGAAAACATAAAAAATAATAGTATTTTACGATTCTATTTTGCTGCGTGAAGGAACGCGATTCTATGAATTATTCACAGACTACGGAATCAGGTTGAACTTCAATTTTCTATGATTATTTCGAATGATGATTGAGGCATAGAGTTCGGAGTAGTGAAAAAGTATGGAGGGACAAAAAGATTTAGAGTGAATTCGAGACAAGATTTCGATTCGAGGATATCCAGAAGTCCGCTTTTGCGGTCAGCTTCAAACAATTACATTCGACCTCACCTTCGTTACGTTTTTCAATATCTGAATTACTGGCAGTTAAATCGTAAAAGTTTTTTCTGTGGACCTGAACGGTCCCCAACAATATAGGTTCCCATAATATCTCATGAGACGTAGGTGAATTACATGCTCCATTGTTACCATTGACACAATTTCGTAATATTCACATGTTTTTGTTAGGTTTATAAGCAAAAAGTGAAAATATTTCCTCGTATATAACAGTCAACTCCATTATTGTTTCCAATGCAAAACTATTTACCCAGTTCTCAGGAAATTATAATATGGCTTCAAGGAACGATCAGATGGTCAATGTCATATATCTAATAACATCAATATGGATTATACCCCTGCTTATCACAGTCTCAAAGTGAAGCCAAATCTTTGGTAACGATTGAGTTGTACGCTTGCGTCAACTGGAAATGCAAAAATTGCGAGAAATTTAGAGGTTATGCTTATTCTGAAAGACAACAAGAAAAAAGATATCGAGAATGAAAATATGTCACTTAAATACTTTCAGTTCACTTTTAGAATATGAATAGCAGTTAACAATGATATTTAGGACTTGGAGAAAACGGAATGTAGCGAAAGAAACATTTCATATGAAATTGTGAGGTTAAGATCGGAACTATTCCCATGAAGTTAAGAATGACATACGTTTCACGACATAATACGATGCGTCGGAGAGAGACAGATTTAAAAAAATATTTTAATTCTCAATATTGCCGCACAAGCGCAGAACTTGATTGTTACCAACTCCCAGCTTCAGTTTTGATTGGCTCATGGCCCATATAGGAATTATTAGATATATGGTCAATGTCTTCCATAATCGAATTGGATAATTCTAGATTTAAGTTCAGCACGTCGTATTTGCACGGGATTTCAAAAATTAGAAGGTGATCGATATACCTCGTATATCTGGTAGATATATTAAGTTAACAGAGGCCGTATTCTTCAAAGTAGGGAAGGAAATTTCATGGTGGAATTCACAGACAAATATCTTGATTAATAATCTTCCCTTATTTTACGAATGGGTCCCCTGGAGTATCAAAATCTATGCTCCTATACTCCATTCACTTTTATTTAATCACATAGGAGGTGATGGTTTCGTTTTCAGGAGTTGGTGCCCCTGATGAAAAGCACAGAACATATGATGAAAAGTCAGTGCGCTCACAGAAAATATCGTTAATGACAAAACGACCTTGCCAGTTTCTTTGTTCACATCAAAGTAAAAGTATCAAAGATATTCCACATTTTGTTAGGTTTACAAATTGTTCGCAGATTTTTGGTATTTAATCGATATTTGCAGGTGAGTTTTTCGTCGAATATCCAAGATTAACGTATTTTTATTGTTTTTAGCACCAGTTTGGAGCGTGGACGATTTTCAAGACCAGGACGAATGTTTACATTTCGAGGTTGAAGGGGTACACGGGAATTTCGTTGAAAAATCTGTTATTTGGACAGATATCGCAGTAGATAGATCGGATGGAGCCTCGAGAGGTCGATTAGGATGATATTTTTCAGGTTTTCCAAGAAATTTGGCGATATCTGAGCAGATTTGCAAAAGTTAGGTACCTCACTAATGAGGTGGAACTTAGACCTAATTCTCCTATAAGAAACTCCTTTCAAAGGTCGAGATGGTGAAAAATGTCTTCTATAGATGTTGTTTTATACCCCAACATTGATTTTAAGAAAGTTATCAACAAAATAAAATTGCCATTCGGACATTGCTCGGTTGAAGGAATAAAAAATGTTTTTGAGGTGAGTATAATATACAAATTTTTCAATGGAAGCCATTGTTCTCAGGTACCTGTCCATCATGATATACCATGGAATGGCAACCTTTTGAGTCAGAAGAGCGAAAAGTAATATTTCATGAAACACTGCAATACTGCATTTTTTTGAAGATCCCGGAGAATGTCAATTTCACCCCTTTTTTGGAACCTCTTTTTTTTGCTAATGGAACTGAAGAGCCACAACTCTCATCAAAAGAGCCCCAGGTTGCCAACACCTGCCGACCTACATCCTTCTGAAGCAAGCTTTGAAAAGTAATTGATCACTGTGGATATGCATCATCCAGTCTACAATGCAGTTATTTCCATAGGACCATTTTTTTATAGAGGGCCTTTTCTGATGAGGTTTTTCCATGAGCTCTTGTATGATACGCAGTACGGTATGGCACCCCATTGCACCAACCCATTTAATCTTAATTTAATATGTATTTGCTCTTAATCGAAAGAATATATTATATCCAGTGCTACTTCTTTCAAAAGAGACACAAGCTTTTAATACTGTGGGGGTCCTATAATGTGGAGGAGTTTGTGTCTTATTTTAGAACAGGTGAATGATAAATGTGAAGCATATGTTTGACCTATTCCATTTTATTTGTACAAACCTACTGTGGTAGTAATGTATGAATATTTTTTAAACTGATAGATTACTATACAGTCAGAATATTTTACTCCTTGTTCATAAGATCAAATAAATGAAATGTATATCTATAAAGCTTTCAGGAATTGTAATTCTTGCTTATTAATTTATAACCAAAACTCAGTTACTATTGCATCTATTCATCTTATATCTTTGGGTTGATTTTTTCTAATGAATTCTTGATTAGAATCAACAATTGATGTCGTCAAGTCTTGAATTTTCAGTTCAAGAGGATAATAAACATTAAATCTTCACAAGCATGCATATGAAAATTATGTGAAAGCAATGCAATTTTCTTCCATGGCGAAAAATAATATATTTCAACAGTGATCTCTTGTACTTTTCATGCAAATAACTAGAAAAGGAATCCTTTCTATCAATTCATATAAACGTTAATTATTTTCGCCCATCACATCTTTTCCAATTCATTCATTTTCCGAATAAATTCACATTCTGAGAAATACGCTAAGAATGTAGAAAGGGCAATAAAAATATTTTGAAAAACGTCATAAGGCCAGAGTTGTGATTTTATAATTGTGAATGCTCTGGTTGAACACAGAGATAGATCAACTATTCCCATAGAAAAAAAAGATTGGTCTAAAGATGGATTCAATCTTCGGTTACCCAAACCATAGAGTTTCATTTCAGAAACAGAGCGTTTTTTCGTGATTCCCATTCATTAATACCGCGAACCGAGCCGAATTGGGCTTCTATCGGTACTTCTTCCTGGATAACTGTATCACGCAGTTCTCATACAGTTCAAAGAACTTCTCCGTACCTGATCATCAAAACAAATTCTATTGAAATCGTCGTTGTGGTGGAAAAAACGTTATGTCCCATATTTGCTGAAGGTCACCCGTTGGAAATATGGAGAATTAGGCAAATGTTACAGCCATATATTCGATTTTAATTGGTGATTAGACAGATGTTCCCATTTCGCAAATTCACCTGGTTTGGCCAAGAAAAAGTTATGATTTCATGGAAGTGCGTTAGCATGCCGCTAATTTTTTCGAGTTGTCATATTTCTAAAAATATCTCGTCCGGTTTAACTGCGAATTGAATTGTGATGATGATAATTGTGAGGTAAATAAAGGTGAGAGTATTTCGATCATGGTTCAGATGGGTTGAATCAGGTTAGATGCGGTTACTGTTGTTTGAAGAAACAGAATAAAACAATTTGAATTTTAAGTTTAATTTGGGGACATTTCCGTTTCCTCGAAAACCGTCTAGATGGATTCCGGGGTATTCCCCAGAAACATAAAAAAGTCACTGAAATTCCGAAAACTATGCGTTGTAAATCCCATTCGGAACGGTCTGAAGCAACTTCGCTAGTAATATGGGTACCTACATTGTCAAAGTCAATACAGGGTCTTTCACGAGGAACCTCACCCATATTTATACGGGAAACTACTGAACGTATTTTCATGAAATTCAGCACTTATAAGTATTTCACGATGCTGATGAAATCTAAAATATTTTCAAGGCATGAGCACCTCCGGTTTTTCCGGAAATGACGTCAACTTCCGTTTTTCAAATTAGAACACCATTTTTTTATTGCAGAAATAGATTCCTTAGAAAATTTCAAGTTATTTTGATGTAACATTTTTCAGTTTTGGTTGGAAAATTCTCTCTGAGCGGGAAAATTCGAAAAAAAAAAATCGAAAATAGAGCTCCGCTGAAACAAGAATAACTTCGAGGTTTTTGGATGGAAAATTTTCATTTTTGGGATTTTTCAAGATGTAAGATTGATGTATCCACTTCAAAAATCGAAATCGCGATTCATGATACAGGGGGTGAAAAATCGCTTTCAAAGTTAAAAATCGTGAAAAATCAATTTTTTCAAATTAGAACCCCATTTTTTTATGGCAGATATTGAATCTACGTTAAAAAATAATGTGAGTGTATGCATCATACCCTTGCCCTAAAGTGGATATTTTCTGAGTTATTCACAAAAAACTGTTTTTCGTCTTGAATTTTCAGCTATTTCTTTTCCCTTCACGCCAAAAAGATGAAATTTTATTGACTCAAATAATTGAGCCGCTAGTACAGAACCATAATGACTTATGGTATCAACAAGATGGCGCGCCTCCACACAATTCACTCAATGTGTCAAATATCCTCTACAGGCTATTTGAAGATCGATCGATGGTTGGCGAACAATGGTCCACATCTTTGGCCACCACGTTCTCCCGATTTAACTCCTTTAGACTATTATGTTTGGGGTAGGATAAAAAATATTGTCTACTCAACTCCCCTGACTGATAAAGAGGACTGCATAGAACGAGTCAGAAATGCGTTCAGGTTTGTTTAGATTTTTAGATTCATAGTTTTGAAACTCAATTTGGTTTTTAAACACTTTTGCAGATCTCTTCCTCCCGATGAAATAAGAAGAGCAACGCACGAAGCATTCCTGAGACGTATAAATAAATGTCTAGAAATTAACGGTCAAAACTTTGAGCATCTTCTCTAGTTATAACTGCGAGAGTTTGCCATGGTTCTCCTAATAGTAACTTGAAGTCGGTTTCAAGAAGGGGTGAAAAATCTACAGCATGGTTCAAATAACAGTTCCTGAAAATTTCACCTTTTTGGCGTGAAGGGAAAAGAAATAGCTGAAAATTCAAGACGAAAATAGTAATTTACGTAACAAGTCCGGAAAATAGGGTTTTTTTGGACGAATAGACAAGATTCTAGGACGAGCCGGAGGCGAGTCCTGGAAGTCTGTGAGTCCAAAAAAACTATTTCCGGGCGTGTTGCGTACAATATTTTTTCGGCAACCGTGAAGAATTACAAATCAATGAGATGACACATCTCTATATTGATTTTGATTCATATTTGAATTAAACAGAACACAGAACAGAACTGTCATCCGTTATTTCGTTGCTATTGTGATGATCATAACAATTACAACAACGACGTGTTTTTCCGGCCTAGGCCGGGAAGTACGTACTTTCCGGCCTAGGCCGGGAAATGCTACTTTCTCAAAGAAAAAGCGTCCGGGAACTGGGTACTTCCCGGACGGTTGCCGAAAAACAGTTTTTTGTGAATAACTCAGAAAATATCCATTTTAGGGCAAGGGTGTGATGCATATACTCACATTATTTTTTCGGCAACCGTCCGGGAAGTACCCACTTCCCGGACGCTTTTTCTTTGAGAAAGTAGCATTTCCCGGCCTAGGCCGGAAAGTACGTACTTCCCGGCCTAGGCCGGAAAAACACGTCGTTGTTGTCATTGTGATGATCATCACAATAGCAACGAAATAACGGATGACAGTTCTGTTCTGTGTTCTGTTTAATTCAAATATGAATCAAAATCAATAAAGAGATGTGTCATCTCATTGATTTGTAATTCTTCACGGTTGCCGAAAAAATATTGTACGCAACACGCCCGGAAATAGTTTTTTTGGACTCACAGACTTCCAGGACTCGCCTCCGGCTCGTCCTAGAATCTTGTCTATTCGTCCAAAAAAACCCTATTTTCCGGACTTGTTACGTAAATTACTATTTTAACGTAGATTCAATATCTGCCATAAAAAAATGGGGTTCTAATTTGAAAAAATTGATTTTTCACGATTTTGTCATCCCTAACTTTGAAAGCGATTTTTTCACCCCCTGTATCATGAATTTTTTTCGAATTTTCCCGCTCAGAGAGAATTTTCCAACCAAAACTGAAAAATGTTACATCAAAATAACTTGAAATTTTCTAAGGAATCTATTTCTGCAATAAAAAAATGGTGTTCTAATTTGAAAAACGGAAGTTGACGTCATTTCCGGAAAAACCGGAGGTGCTCATGCCTTGAAAATATTTTAGATTTCATCAGCATCGTGAAATACTTATAAGTGCTGAATTTCATGAAAATACGTTCAGTAGTTTCCCGTATAAATATGGGTGAGGTTCCTCGTGAAAGACCCTGTATATTCGTGTTCTGTGAACCTGGTCTTTTCCCGAGCAAATATTTTTGTCGGATTTTTTCCTGAATGCAGTGGAATGTTTGCGTTGCAAGATAACTCATAGTTTTATTTCCACTGATGATCAAACACGGCTATCTGGATAAATACGATTTTTTGAATTGGTGTCTCAGCGAGGATTAACATCGCGGAAAACAACTTGGAGTTCCATGACGGGATTTGGTAAATACGAAAAAAAAATTCCGAGGGCATTGTATTAGATTGTTTTCTATACAACGATAAAGGACGCCCCTTGCTATGAACTTGTTTTGATACTCAAAAGATAATAGGTATTCCGTTCTGACTCGGAAAAACGGAATTATGTATTTGTCGATGGCTTCAGCAATATACACACATCGTCAAAAGTCTTGACCCCCTACATTTTAACCAGAAATAAACAATCTATCTGGAAATAAGATGAATATTTTCCTCTATTTCAACTGGAATAAATTTGATAGAAAAGCTTTGTTTATTACTCTTTGCTTCATCCAGGATGAGACAAAATAGGAAAAATACACTGCGCAAACAAATCAACGCACATTAGGAAATCTCAAATTTATTCTACAACTGAAGGTGTTCTCAATGATAATTATTTTTATCAGAATTATGCATGCTTATGTTATCCACTTTCAACGTTTTTCTTCAATGCAGATGTTTTCTCCCAGCAGGAATAAAAATAGATGATATTATCAGATCTTGAATGTATTGGCTCCATTCTAAAATCAGTTGTTCTCGATCAATACTAGTGATCAATAGTTTTTCTTTCGTTTGATTTTCTACACTCGATCGCTATGCAACGCGAAACACGCAATTTGACCCAAGAGGAATGTGCCCAAGCGGTAGTTTTGTGAGAAGGAGGGTGGACATACACAAGAATTGCAGAAAGGTTTGGAGTTTCCCATACAAGTGTGTCCAGAATGTTGCAGCGATTCAGGGAGACAGGTATGAATGTCCGAAGACCAGAACAGGGTAGACCAAGGGTAACAACTGCCATTCAAGAACGTTACTTGAGAGTTTCTTCGTTGAGACAACGGTTTGCAACCGCTCGCCTCCTTCAAAATCAGCTTGAGCAAACTCATGGGGTGCAAATTAGCACTCAGACAATGAGAAATCGCCTCAGAGAATATGATTTAATAAGGCCTCGTGTCGCGGCAAGAGGCCCAGCACTTACCCCAGCCCATCGAAGGGCGCGTTTGGATTTTGCGAGAGAGCATATCCATTTGGAAGAAGCCGATTGGGAAAGAGTTCTCTTCACAGATGAGTCTAGATTCTGCATCTGCCATTGTGATCGACGTTCCCTTGTATACAGACGTGAAAGATATGCTCAGTGCAATTTCCTGAATACTACTGGTTTCGGGGGAGGATCGATTATGGTATGGGGTGGAATATCTTTGACTGCTCGCACAGACCTAGTGGTCGTTGATAATGGAGCTATGAATGCTGATAAGTATATAAGGAACATTCTTGAAGAGCATGTAGTGCCATTCGACCCTTACATTGGTGAAAATTTCATTTTTATGGACGATATAATGTCAGACCCCATCGTGCGCGCTTCGTTCAGGAGTACCTTGAAGAGGTTGAAGTCTCTCGAATGGAATGGCCAGCAAGAAGTCCAGATCTCAATCCGATTGAGCTGGTTTGGGACAACCTCAATAGAAGGCTGAGGAGTTCAGAAAATCATCCAGCTACTCTTAATGACTTAGGAATCCAACTCGAAGAAATCTGGGAAGGATTAGATCAGAACATTTTAAGATCACTCATTTTGAGTATGAACCGTCGTTGCCGAGCTGCAATTAACGCAAGGGGTGGAAATACCAAGTATTAAATCACTTATCAGCATTTCAGTATTTTGAAAATTGTTCATTTCTCTTCTTTCACATAAGATTCGGTGAAATCCTGAATTTTTCTTCCATTCAATGTGTCTTGTTCCGTTCAAAACCCTCCCGAGGGAACATAAAAAATAAGTTATAAAGTCAATGTAGGGTTAACTTTCATTAAAATCGAGATTTTCAGAATGTGCGTTAATTTTTTTGCGCAGTGTAAATAAATTAATCCCCAATTCGAAATGTATCAAGGGTATTTATACAATTATGGACATGAACAATCATAACATATTAATCCCCAATTTCGTTGCGCAGAGAAACAATGATTGGTTCAATGATGTTTTCCACGTACATGGCACCAGCCATTGTTCGTTCAACGATAAAAGAGGGTTTCGGCTACCTAACATTATACCCCCAGCACATTATTTATCCGCCTTGAATGGGTACAACTTCCCGGGTGAAATTGATGCGCTTTAGTATGCCTGGATCTCTCCAAAACCTTTCTCGTCGACTATCACTTTGTAAAACGAATCGTGACTCGTCCGAAAAAAGTACGTACGAAATTCAAAGCTTCTTGATGTAGGGCTACTATTCTTGCCCGGTCAAACTGAGAAATTTTCCACAGAATATTCTCAATATAACAACTCTGTTCATTAATTCGAATGAACCTGTATTCTCCAGAACAAGAAACATTTTTTGCTGTTTTATTGTTTTCATTTGAAATTCGAATGATATACAGGGTGTCTCAAGTTCGAGTGCCTATTAGACGTTTCTAGAGAACGGGACATATTTGAAATCTGAAAATTGGGATTATGATATTGCTCGAAATTCTCTACAGACCCAAAATATTTTTAGAGCCAGAGCTTTTCCGGTTATACTGGGAGTGAAAATAAATTTGGTCAAAAATTTTTTTTTCAATCTTTTCGTTTCCGATATGATTGAGTATTCAATGCTGAATAAGTTTCTGTCAAAACCATTGTATTCATTCGAATGGTTTTCAAAATATCGACAAAAAACCTGAGAAAAAGTCAAATTTTCATAGTCACTATCATGTCCATTTTTCTTATTCTGAACATCCTTAGTGTAAACCGTTCTCACAACGTCAAAGTAGAAGAACGTGGAGAGGTCATGCATCTTTTGAATTTCATAAATATCATCACAGGGTGTTCCAAATTTTGTGTCGAAAACTGTGATTGAAAATTGGCCATAACTTCTGTTTTTCAAATTAGAACCCTATTTTTTCATAATTTCGTTGGATTCTGCGAAGAAAAGTAATGATAGCACTCTCGATTGCTCTTTCTCCTAAATTCAGTAATTCCCGAGTTATTTGAGCTTTTCTGGATTCATGTTGTACGTAGAATCAAATTCATCTGATCTTTCACTTGAGAATATTCTGTGACCAAAGAAGATACATTTTTCCATCAATAATTCACAAGTGACAGGTCTAATTTTAGGTTTTATCTGTACTTTTCGATTTTATTCAATGGTTCCTTGAAAATATTCATCGAATATGTTGCATGAGAATATTCTGTGACCATAGAAGATAAATGATTCCATTGATAATTCACAAGTGGCAGGTCTAATTATAAGTTGTTACTATGGTTTCATAAAGATTTTCATCGAATCTGTTCAGATTCGATGAATTTGAATCTACGTACTACATGAATCTAGAAAAGCTCGAATAACTCGAGAATTACTGAATTTAGGAGCAAGAGCATCTGAGAGTGCTATCATTATTTTTCTTCGCAGAATCCAACGCAATCATAAAAAAATAGGGTTCTAATTTGAAAAACAGAAGTTATGGCCAATTTTCAATCACAGTTTTCGACACAAAATTTGGAACACCCTGTGATGATATTTATGAAATTCAAAAGATGCATGACCTCTCCACGTTCTTCTACTTTGACGTTGTGAGAACGGTTCACACTCGGGATGTTCAGAATAAGAAAAATGAGCATGATACTGGCTATGAATATTTTACTTTTTTTCAGGTTTTTTTTCCGATATCCTGGAAACTATTTTAATGAATACAATGTTTTTAACAGAAATGTATTCAGCATTGAATACTCCATCATATCAGAAACGAAAAGATTGAAAAAAAACTTTCTTTAGCAAATTTATTTTCACTCCCTGTATAACCGGAAGTGCTCTGGCCTTGAAACTATTTTAGGTCGGTAGAAAATTTCAAACGATATCATAATCCCAATTTTCAGATCTCAAATAAGTCCAGTTCTCCAGAAACGTCTAATAGGCACTCGAACTTGAGACACCCTGTATAGTGGAGACTCCACGCAAAAAAAATGTCTTGCTTTGACATACATTCAAGAAGTCGAGTGTTGATAGGGGGCCATGATTTTTGACGATCTGTGTATTTCTTTGGGAGAACACTCCTATGTGGAGTCAGTTGTGAAGCGAGCCTTGAAACATGAAATATTATGCATATGAAACTTTGATCGGAACGAAAAATCGTTAAGAAGAAGGCTGAATGTCGAATTAGTTTCAAGTCTACATGGTGTCCAATGTTCAAACGTCATATATATATCAAGGGATGAGCCATAGACATATCAAGTTGCCGAAGGCGATGTTTTAGCTGACAGTATTCTATTCTACAGGATGGAACAGTTCAACTGAAACAAACTTTATAACTGATTATGCTTCTAATTTTTACAAAACTCATATATGGCCAAAGTATAAAAGGTCGTTTTGAGGTCATAAACGATTTTTTTGACAACCATTATATAATTATAATTTTTTTCAGATATTTTGCTCCACAAAATCGTATCAGCGAATAAATCAAGATAAGTGAATCTGCAACTTCTTTTCACATTCCGTAATATCTCAATAGAAGCACGCCTCAGCAACTTAGATTAGATAACAATTAGGAAGTAGCAGAATTCATTTGTCCTTGTTCGAGGATATTATTGATGATCTTCAGTTTCGATAATCTTATCTGCTTAGCATCAAGCATGGCTATTTTGATCCATTTACAGATCAAATCAAAACAAAAATAATCCAAATTGTCATTTATATGAAACAAAGATAAATTCGTGTCAGACAATAACAATTATACAAATACGCTAGCCCTGATTGACTTACTGTATGATAGACAATTTCGGAAATCGTATCTTATTTGAATACGAAATCTAAAGTGGGTTAGAGCTGTTGGTAAGGGAGCAAATAATTATCTTATTCTAAATTAAGCACGCATACATACTCGTAGATTAGTTCATCTATACAGGGTCTTTCACGAGGAACCTCACCCATATTTATACGGGAAACTACTGAACGTATTTTCATGAAATTCAGCACTTATAAGTATTTCACGATGCTGATGAAATCTAAAATATTTTCAAGGCATGAGCACCTCCGGTTTTTCCGGAAATGACGTCAACTTCCGTTTTTCAAATTAGAACACCATTTTTTTATTGCAGAAATAGATTCCTTAGAAAATTTCAAGTTATTTTGATGTAACATTTTTCAGTTTTGGTTGGAAAATTCTCTCTGAGCGGGAAAATTCGAAAAAAAAAATCGAAAATAGAGCTCCGCTGAAACAAGAATAATTTCGAGGTTTTTGGATGGAAAATTTTCATTTTTGGGATTTTTCAAGATGTAAGATTGATGTATCCACTTTAAATATCGAAATCGCGATTCATGATACAGGGGGTGAAAAAATCGCTATCAAAGTTAGGGATGACAAAATCGTGAAAAATCATTTTTTTCAAATTAGAACCCCATTTTTTTATGGCAGATATTGAATCTACGTTAAAAAATAATGTGAGTGTATGCATCACACCCTTGCTCTAAAGTGGATATTTTATGAGTTATTCACAAAAAACTGTTTTTCGTCTTGAATTTTCAGCTATTTCTTTTCCCTTCACGCCAAAAAGATGAAATTTTCAGGAACTGTTACTTAAACCATGTTTAAGATTTTACTACCCTAATATGCAAGAGAAAAGAGTTACAGGTTGTTCCTAAATAGATGGCGAATTTGGATTCGAATTTGTATCGGAAACCTCTTTATTTCAACTAATCGGCCATCGGGTTTCTCTCCAGTGATAAATAAATAATTCCTTATGAGCCATATGCAAAAACTTACCATGTTTTACATTCTTTTTTTTCAATGATAGATATCATTAATTACATGCTACTGAATAAAGAGGAATTTGGCAGATGTAATTGATGATATCTATCATTAAAAAAAAAGAATGTAAAACATGCTAAGTTTTTGCATATGGTTCATAAGGAATTATTTATTTATCACTGGAGAGAAAAACGATGGCCGATTAGTTGAAATAAAGAGGTTTCCGATACAAATTCGAATCCAAATTCGCCATCTATTTAGGAACAACCTGTAACTTTTTTCTCTTGCATATTAGGGTAGTAAAATCTAAAACATGGTTTAAGTAACAGTTCCTGAAAATTTCATCTTTTTGGCGTGAAGGGAAAAGAAATAGCTGAAAATTCAAGACGAAAAACAGTTTTTTGTGAATAACTCAGA
This sequence comes from Adalia decempunctata, assembly GCA_951802165.1. Lineage (NCBI taxonomy): Eukaryota > Metazoa > Arthropoda > Insecta > Coleoptera > Coccinellidae > Adalia > Adalia decempunctata. The sequence goes on along the minus strand of OX637696.1, from coordinate 19,397,804 downwards.
AAATATCCGCTTTAGTTCAAGGGTGTGATGCATACACTCACATTATTTTTTAACGTAGATTCAATATCTGCCATAAAAAAATGGGGTTCTAATTTGAAAAAATTGATTTTTCACGATTTTGTCATCCCTAACTTTGAAAGCGATTTTTTCACACCCTGTATTATGAATCGCGATTTCGAATTTTAAAGTGGATACATCAATCTTACATCTTGAAAAATCCCAAAAATAAAAATTTTCCATCCAAAAACCTCGAAGTTATTCTTGTTTCAGCGGAGCTCTATTTTCGATTTTTTTTTCGAATTTTCCCGCTCAGAGAGAATTTTCCAACCAAAACTGAAAAATGTTACATCAAAATAACTTGAAATTTTCTAAGGAATCTATTTCTGCAATAAAAAAATGGTGGTCTAATTTGAAAAACGGAAGTTGACGTCATTTCCGGAAAAACCGGAGGTGCTCATGCCTTGAAAATATTTTAGATTTCATCAGCATCGTGAAATACTTATAAGTGCTGAATTTCATGAAAATACGTTCAGTAGTTTCCCGTATAAATGTGGGTGAGGTTCCTCGTGAAAGACCCTGTATGTTGTCTTTGAAGTTGTATGATCTATACTGGTTTGAAAGGGGACGAGTAGATCTATAAATCTCAAAACGTTTACGTATCTTCGACGGTCATGTTAAATCAAGAAATATTTTAATATACAGAATCAACTCTTTCGTCAATCTACATAATTTGAAAAAAATTACGCCACTCACAGAATCTTTCAAATCTAAATAAATTCACCAAAGCAAAGCATGATTTTTATCGAAACTGAGCTCTTAAAAACACATGTTTTGTTTGGTTTTTTATGTACTCATCAATCTGAATATTTCACAATGTGCACAACAATAATATTTTCATTTTTCGAGCTGGCGAGACCCTACTGAACTGAATCGTGGGCTATATTTCATCTCCATATCTGTATTTTTCGTAATTTGAGGCGGACTTCCTTCCAATCGACTAAAATAATAATTTGGGTTTATTTCGAAGAAAGAATGAATGGATAAAGGGATAAAAAGATGAAATATGATGACGTCTGTGGGTCAAAAGTACTCATAGAATATTATAATTCTGTTCGATCACACAGCCAAACATAGAATTAGATGACGTCAGAACAAATTATTATTTATTTCTAGATAATCTATATTCATTTATCGACCTTTTGGATCGCGGGACAAATCAAAAACGTGTATTTCGAGAACAAAAAAGTCTGCCCGAACCAGAAGTTCAATAAACCGAAAGACATAATGATTCAGACTTAATGACTCGATGAATTGAATCAACTCTTCGTCGGTTCAGGGATTTTCACAGGTAGGTAAGACATATTGCGCAATCTCGATATTCCGAGAATCATAGAAATGCATCCATGGATTAGCAGATTTTCACAAATACGACATCATTCGATTCTGGTTTTCCTTGCAGACAGCGGGCGTGAAGCATTATTACGATTAAATCCGGAAGGGGAAATAAGGAAGCCCGCCCGATGAAAGTGAAAATAATAACTGATTGATGTCGAAGCCTACTATTCAACTATCAACCGAACGTTCGTCTTTGAAGTTCCAAGGAAAACGAGATTTGGATCCAACTGCCAAGCCAAGGTGGTACCGACGATTGTGGACTAGTTCCATAACGATGGCATTTCGCCAGAATTTGTTTAAAATATGAATTCTCCTTTCCAATCTTCCGAAAATAAAAATTGGAATTAGAAACTGACAGATATGAAAATGAGGAAGCAAGTTCTATGGGGATAATCTAGGGATGCGTAAATATCATAAATAGTACATGGATCACAGAAAATTATATTTTTATCCACTGACTCGATATTTCTACGTTAATTCTATGTTTATATTGACAGCTGAATGTATTGGAACTACTGATAATGATCAATTTATATCGAAAAAAATTGAGCTTATCTGGAATCTGAATCGGAAGCTAATAAAATCGGAACCGACTCTGATTTCCTATTAGGAACCACAGAAAAACTATAACTCTTTTTTCTCGACCTTGTCCTTAACGCTCAAACCTGTCTGTTAGAATTCAAAGTCATTACCTCATGCATTATTATCTCGATTATGAAACCGTTTGTTCGTCTCAATGTCTGAAATCGAAAAGGTTTCCTTTGTTCTTGCGGATATTGTTACGGAGATATCGGATATCGATGGTTACTGCGATTAGTGTACATATAAATATCTGCTTAAAAATGTGGACGAGACATATCAGTTTCGCTAATCATTTTAATGTCCAACATAAGTTACGCAAGGACGATTATGAGATTTATTTTTTTGAGGAAATATTCAGCTTAGAACCATTTATGTCCTGAAGAATACATTTTATGGCTCCTAAGCTAGTCAAGCGTCCACAAAATCAACAATTATCAAAACTGTTGTGAATGTCAGAGCTTTTGAAAGAAATCTTAGTCCAAACACTTACTGCCATTTAAATATTTCGAGGCGATTCTTACCCTATATGTAGGTATTAGTATAAAGTGTGTCCGTGAAAATGTGGGAAATCTCTCGGATTCAGATGAAACATAAAAAAATAAGATGACAAGTTCCCATAATTTTTTTCCTAGCGCTCCTCCCTACGGAGATACGGCTTCCTAAATGACGTCACTCGAAATCCACTTTACTGGAATAAATCTTAAACTACTACTATAATTCAAAAAAAATAATTGATATGATGAACAGTAGTAAGGATCTCTTAAAATACTGCACTTAAATTAGCTCTTTTAGTTTACCAGGGGCGGACTAGGTTGTACATTTTAATGCTTACATTTTCAATGATAAGGAGTACAAAGATCCTTTACTATACTCCATTCAATTTTATTTAATCACATAGGAGGTCATGGTTTCGTTTTCAGTGGTTGGTGCCCCTGATGAAAAGCACAGAACATATGATGAAAAGTCAGTGCGCGCACAGAAAATATCGTTAATGGCAAAACGACGTTGCCAGTTTCTTTGTTTACATCAAAGTAAAAGTATCAAAGATATTCCACATTTTGTTAGGTTTACAAATTGTTCGCAGATTTTTGGTATTTAATCGATATTTGCAGGTGAGTTTTTCGTCGAATATCCAAGATTAACGTATGTTTATTGATTTTAGCACCAGTTTGGAGCGTGAGGACGATTTTCAAGACCAGGACGAATGTTTACATTTCGAGGTTAGAGGGGTACACGGGAATTTCGTTGAAAATGCTGTTATTTGGACAGATATCGCAGTAGATGGATCGGATGGAACCTCGAGAGGTCGATTAGGATGATATTTTTCAGGTTTTCTAAGAAATTCGGCTATATCTAAGCAGATTTGCAAAATTTAGGTACCTCACTAATGAGGTGGAACTTAGACCTAATTCTCCTATAAAGGCCTCTTGCAACGACAGAGAATTCTCGCGAGAATTTTCTGTCAAATTCACTGACCGGAAATTCTCTGCCGTTGCATACTACTTTCGGTAGAATTCTCTGTGGAATTACACAGAGACGACAGAGAATTCTTGCGAGAATTTTCGGTCAGTGAATTTGACAGAAAATTCTCGCGAGAATTCTCTGTCGTTGCAAGAGGCCTTGAGAAACGCCTTTCAAAAGTCGAGATGGTGAAAAATGTTGTTTGAACAAAAGCAGCCGAGTTTTATACCCTAACATTGATTTTAAAAAAAGTGATCAACAAAATAAAATTGACATTGTTCTTGATTCTTGTAATTACCCATGAATTCATCTTTTATCTTTGGGTTGATTTTTTTTAATGAATTCTTGATTAGAATCAACAATTGATGTCATCAAGTCTTGAACTTTCAGTTCAAGAGGATTTAATAAACATTAAATCTTCACAAGCATGCATATGAAAATTATGTGAAAGCAATGCAATTTTCTTCCATGGCGAAAAATAATATATTTCAACAGTGATCTCTTGTACTTTTCATGCAAATAACTAGGAAAGGAATCCTTTTTATCAGTTCATATAAACGTTAATTATTTTCGTCCATAACATCTTTTCCAATTCATTCATTTCCCGAATAAATTCACATTCTGAGAAATACGCTAAGAATGTAGAAAGGACAACATAGTGTTGACTTGGAACATAAAAATATTTTGAAAAACGTCATAACTTCGATACAGAGTGGAATGTGTCAAATTTCCAAGGCCAGAGTTGTGATTTTATAATTGTGAATGGAGCATAATATGCAGTTTTGGCATAGAAAGGCACGTTAACAAAAATTATTTTTTAGAAATTAACTCTCATTAAGGCTTGCAACGATTGAATATGAATACGCTAGTTATAAATAATCTATTAAAAACTTCATAGGAGTAAATTTCTAAAAAATATTTTTTTAACGTGTCTTTCTGTGCCAAAACTGCATAGTTGAGAATTTTTGTAATTTTGTTTTTCGAAAACGGATTATTTTATCGACAATAAACAAGAGTACTTTTTTTCCGCTTAATGTTCAAGCTATCCAAATTTGTTTTTTTTTCTACTCCTTATCATACAGGGTGTTGAAAATGTAAGCATTAAAATGTACAACCTAGTCCGCCCCTGGTAAACTAAAAGAGCTAATTTAAATTTGGGCAGTATTTCAAGAGGTCTTTACTAATGTTCATCCTATCATTTTTTTTCTAATTATATTAAGTAGTTTGAGATTTATTCCAGTAAAATGGATTTCCAGTGACGTCATTTAGGAGGCCGTATCTCCGTAGGGAGGGCCGCTAGGAAAAAAATTATGGGAACTTGTCATCTTATTTTTTTATGTTTTATCTGAATCCGAGAGATTTCCCACACCCTGTAATCATAACTTTCTTGGGCTTCTATTGTGTAAAATCTAGATAATTCAAGGTAGAACAATCGGTTTGTTTGACCCATAATCCAAATGCCAAATATTGCCCAGACATCTGTCGTCCAAACGAGTAAAAGTTGTTGTTGGCTGTAAGCTGTAACAACCTACAATATAATGGTAAATCATCGACAGACTGCAGTGACTACGTGACTCGGGGCAGATCGTTTCTTGGACGCTATTGTAAATAATAGCTGTAAAGTGGGTATAAACCTACCTACCATATTTGATATTTTGCTTTTCTCCTACCACACTACCAGTATACAGTTTCATCAGAGACTATTCTCTTTGTTTTTATAGAACATCATAACTGTCAGGTGTCAATGAACGCTTTGAAAAGGTACGAATTCTAGATCTAGGCGAAAGCCCAAATGAAAGGATTTTGCTAAACCTTGACAACACAATTTCGATGTTACTTTCGCGTTTTTATTTGAGACCAAAAGCTATTATCATCAAAGTTCACTAATCTGTTTTGTATACCGAGTGTTCCAAGTTATAACCCTGAAGATTTCGAAATTCTAAGCTGAAAGTCAACACTCAATAAACCTGAATATGAACATGTGAATCTACCTACAGATTGGATCAAACCACAAGAAAGAACTACCAATGACCCTATAGGTGACCCATTTTTCACACAAAGCGATTTTTTATCTATTGCTCGGCTTGTAAATAAATAACTTTGAACATTAAGTGCAATTATTTATATCTTGAGGCGTTTTGTTGTCCATTTTGTCCTTAATTGATCGATAAAAATGAATTCATTCATGTGAAAGAATTAGCCTATTTAAATTTAGCCTAAAATAAACCATGTCAGTGTGTAGATATAGCCATTAGCAATTATCAACAAGAAGTGCATCGAAATGAAAGAACGGAAAAATCAACAGTAAAAACACAAAGCGATCACATGGCCTATTTCAGTCGCTATTTATCTAATCTTGATTATCATTCTAATCGATCAAAACAAAGGAAGTCTTGAGTTACTGTTAGACAAAGCAGTTAACGCCTCAGCTACGATTAGTATTCGAAATACATACGGTATTTCCATTTTATAAAGGAATACCGCAGCCATACCGTAGGTATAGCACAGATGCACAGATTTCAATTTCGTTTAAGAATCCAAAAGAATATTATTAAGGAGCAGTATCACATTTTGAATCGTGGTGAATCTCCATTCAAAAGTGGTCTCGTTATTTCACGAGTAACTACCCTAATTTGCGACGTAGAGACTTGATTTTTTTTTTAAATTGAAGTTGAAGAACGTCCCGAGGGCAAATAGTTTTCTTTTTTCGGTTTAATTAGTTTTTCAATTATAAAAAAAACAGGGTAATCTTTGGATCTGGGTTTATTGAATAAGTTTTTTAAATTGAAGTTGAAGAATGTCCCGAGGGCAAATAGTTTTCTTTTTTCGGTTTAATTCGTTTTTCAATTATAAAAAAACAGGGTAATCGTTAGATCTGGGTTTATTGAATATGTTTTTCGTATTTCATGAGTAGGTACAAGTTATATTTTTGAAATAATCATCATGAAAATTTTTGTAGCTTATAGAAGATTAAATTGCCGAGGGCAAATGGTTGCGATTTTTTCCAAAAAATGATGAATAACCGTCGAAAAAAAATTATTAAGTGTAGTTTCCAAAACGCAGAAGTTCAACGTGTTTTTTTTTTGAAAAACTAATTAAATCGAAAAAATCTTAACTATTTGCCCTCGGCAATTTAATCTTCTATAAACTACAAAAATTTTCATGATGATTATTTCAAAAGTATAGCTTGTTCTCATGAAAAACGAAAAACATATTCAATAACCCAAGATCTAACGATTACCCTGGTTTTTTTTAATTGAAAAACTAATTAAATCGAGAAAAAGAAAACTATTTGCCCTCGGGACGTTCTTCAACTTCAATTTAAAAAAAAATAAAGTCTCTACGTCGTAAATTAGGGTACTTACTCGTGAAATAAAGAGACCACTATTTGAATGTAGATTTACCACGATTCAAAACGTGATACTTCCCCTTAAGGAAATTTTTCACGATAAATGATACAACCAATGGACAAATGAAGTCTTGAATAATATAAGCTGTCGATGAGATACACAGTTTGAAAGTATATGCTACCCAAATTCATAATATAGAGTGGTGAAAATTAATAATCGTATCATTCTTCCACATTTTTATAAAAGCGAATTTCTCATGAATTCTGAATATTCATGAATTATTTCCAATATCTTATAAACCTACAGTTCATGGTAATGCGATGTTACATTGAATTACACCATAACTCGAAACTTGTAATAGATTCAAATTAATTCCATAATGGAAACTGTTGAATCACGAGAGAATAGTTAATTTTGATTTTTCATCTAAAGTGTCTGACTGGTGTACAGGGTGTTTCTGAATTGATGCGAAAGGGTGATTATTTGTTCAAAATAAAGAGAAGTTTGTTATATAAATGTTGGGTCAAAAGTAAAACGTTAGGAAGATATCGCGATTCCAAGATGGTGGAAAAATTATGTTTTTTGTTTGTATCTTAAAAATGAAAAGCGATTGAATGATGATATTTTATGGAAGTATCACTATTATAAAAACACACTTTTTTGATATTTTTAGAATGAGTGGAAGGGGTTGAAGTAGACTACCCCTTGTTTATTGTCGATAAAATGAACCGTTTTCGAAAAACAAAATTACAAAGATCCTTAACTATGCAGTTTTGGCACAGAAAGACACGTTAAAAAAATTATTTTTTAGAAATTTACTCTTATGAAGTTTTTAATAGATTATTTAAAACTAGCGTATTCATATTGAATCCTTGCAAGCTTTAGTGAGAGTACATTTCTAAAAAATAATTTTTGTTAACGTGCCTTTCTATGCCGAAACTGTATAGTTAAGGATATTCGTAATTTTGTTTTTCGAAAACGGTTCATTTTATCGACAATAAACAAGAGTACCTTTTTTTTAGCTTAATATACAAGCTATCCAAATTCGTTTTTTTTCTACTCCTTATCATACAGGGTGTTGAAAATGTAAGCATTAAAATGTACAACCTAGTCCGCCCCTGGTAAACTAAAAGAGCTAATTTAAATTTAAGGGCAGTATTCTGAGAGGTCCTTACTACTGTTCATCATATCAATTTTTTTTTAATTATATTAAGTAGTTTGGGATTTATTTCAGTAAAATGGATTTCCAGTGACGTCATTTAGGAGGCAGTATCCCCGTAGGAAGGGCCGCTAGGCAAAAAAAAAATATGGGAACTTGACATCTTATTTTTTATGTTTTATCTGAATCCGAGAGATATCCCACATTTTCCCGGACACCCTGTATAACAAACTACCCTTTATTTTTAACAAGGAATCACCCTTTGAAATCTTTCGCATTAATTCAGAAAAACCCTGTATACAGGGTTTGACAAAAATGTACCTGTTCACAGTTGTCGTCCTAATAAAGGAATACTTTGCCACAGTGCATACTGTAATAAATTTCTACGATTCAATGAATTGATAGATCTGAATATATTCAATTTTCCTTGAATGGAATTACTAGGAATAGTAAACATCAAAATAACAATGATTCAGTTTCGAAAATAATGGATCATAATTCAATCGCTGTTATCTCAATAACTTAATTACTCATTTATGTAAACAATTTCTAAGCTCTAGATATAATAGTAGATTCTTCCTTGTTGTAAACATTGTTGGAAATGAATTAAGATTTCGATAACTAACATAAACGTTTCATTGTATATTAGAGTATTTTTTAGCAGTCAAAACAGTTTTTTGTATTATTTACGAATTCAATACTTTGAACTCTCGACAGTTGTTCCTCTATTAGGAGTATTAGGAATACTTAGAAAATGTTCTGGGTCTATATCTATCAATTGAAGAACGTTTGCCTAAATTCGATAGTTTTTGAATGATGAAGATATCATGGAAATAATTTATCTGTCCTTTAAGAGCTCAGTATGACGGAGCTATACAGAGCTATAAATAATAACGGGCCAACAAAATGATGAGGAAACAGTCATACATATTTGTTGTAGTTTAGGTAAATATACCTACAAAAGTAAACAAACAAACACTTTTCTAGAAATCTAGTGACCAATCAATTGTGAATGCTTTCGGAATATCTTTTAACGAGTTCCCCAAACCTTTTATCTCATTGTTCAATTGGTGGTAAATTATTCCAGTAAATTTTAATGACACCTTATCGATGGATAGAACGAACAAGTCTCATTTACAATCTTCGAAAAATTATGGAATAATTTTATGCGGCAGACATCTTTGTATACAGGTTTGGAAACGAGTAACTGAACTAGTATCAACATGATACTACACTGATAGCGTGAATATAAAGTTGTCAAAATATTTCAATCTCGTTATTCAATTCGATCTGATTATCAGAACATTAACTGAACACTCAACTTGTTGATCATAATTTGTGCACTATCTTTCATCGTAAATTAGACAATACGAAAGATATCAAAGATTCAACTCTTTATTTACCGACCTAATGATAATCAAAGCAGAACTAGAACTCTCGAATTTTAGGGGGTAGGTTACAATTTTTCTCTTGATTCCTACTAGTATTTTTTTTAATGAACAAAACTCGAGTTCATTGACACAAACAAACCAATAACATCCATGAGGTAGGTTAAAGGAAAATGCATAAACACATGCATTTGTTTGTGTAAAGTTATGTTCTATTTGTCTTCATCATTATCCTCATTATATTTATTTTTCCAAGAGGAATTATCTTTGTATCCCTACTTTCTGTACATACAATTACAATATAAACTCATATGCGAAGTAAGAAGTGCTCTAAATACGACGCCCTGTATAAATTATATGGTTTTAATGCCGGGTTTCCACCAAGCGGACAGAACAAAAACAAAACACGAACTCGGTCCGTTTGTGACAGTCCGCGAACTGTTCTAGAACTTGTGGATTGTTTTCCGGACTCGAAAGTCCGCGAATTGCGTTTTTACGGACACAAACAGAGTCCCATCCAATGTCGGTAAACTTCAAAGGATTTACGAGTTCTAGGACTGTTTGTCAGCTTGGTGTAAACGCCCAGTTTGTTTTTATTTACGTTGTTGCGATCTAGTGGTAGTTTGATTCGGTGCGTGAAGGGAAGAAGTCGTAATGTTTATTAAACCTTGATCGAAGTTCACCTCCTATACTCATATCATCTCCTCTGAGATCTTGTAACAGTTTAGACGTCACATTTCCTCATTTTTCCTTAAGGATGGCCTAATCCAAAACCGGCGTTCAGTTTGGTTCTTTTTAATAATGTAAAATGTAACTGCCAGCAAAAATAAATCCTCGTCGTCTTGTTTTCTCAAGTTTGCAGCGCGCCACATTCTCACAAGTACACGTCCGGTGTAAACTGAATGAAACTTAAACAAAACACGAACAGTTTTCATTCATTTCTGTCCGCTACTGGTGTAAACAGAAAGTCCGTTAGGAACCCCAACAGTCTTCGAACATTTTCCGAACAAAACTGTTCAAAATTTCTGTTCAAACGGACAGTTCGTGTTTTGTTTTGACCTGTCCGCTTGGTGGAAACCCGGCATAATAAATATACATTTATATGCAGTGGTAGTAATTCCAAAAATTATCAACTCTGCATGCATTAGGTGCCTCATTTGCACTGATACTTATTGTTGGTTGCTACTTTTGGTGATATGGTTGGTAGAATTCCTCACAAATGCAAACCGCACTTAAACACCTTGTTAATTTTCAGATAATAAAATGTTCAACCATACACTGATTAAGAGTTTTACTTTCTGAGGAACTTAGGCAAAATAAAAGTGGAGTTCACACGGAATGCAGCAAATATTCCCTTTAAAGCAATGGGAATGAGGTAGAATATTTTTTATTTGCGACAACTTAACGTTTATGAGTGAAGGAATAATTGTGTGCAGGGTGATATTCTGTAATATCCTTCCTCGCAACTATATGATTTTTCACATTATATGGAAATAATGTTTAGGAGTAAAGTTGCGCAGATTATAATGCAAGGTAATTGCAGAATGCATAAATATGAAATAGGTGTTATTTTGAATGGCCCACTATTTCGGTAGATGTCACTTTTTAAGCTGTCATTTTTTGACATTTGGCAAGTTGTAACTAAGATATTGATAAAAATGGAATGATACACGCTTCAACAACGCACTGAAATTATTAAAATTCAATATAAAAATTGTGAAACTTTGGCAGAGACCGTGTAACTATTTGGTGGAGTTTATGGACCGGCCGGGTCATTGTACTTTTTCGAGAATCAGGATGCAACAACAGTTACGGTGAATAGATTGAGCTATCGAAAGATGGATAATGATTTTTTATGACCGGAATTGGATGGAATTGATCTGTACAACGTTTACTTTCAACAAAACGGCGCTAGATGCCACACAAGCACGAAACCATTGGACTTTCACGGGAAAAGTTTCCGGACCGTGTTATCTGTCGAATTAGTGTCCCTGGTCCAGTGGTTAGGACATTGGATTAGTTCAATCCCGAGCTAGGAAAGAAATTTTCTAGTCTCGATAGGGGCCAGCATTTCACTGTTGGGTCAAAAATTAACAGTGCTGTGCCTAAGGTGGCGTAAGGACACAGTAACAAAGCCTACACAGAACACAACTGATTCTCCTAACTCGCACAAGCTACAAGCTTCTGAGGGGTCTCCTCGGGAAACCTATAGGAGTATAAAACATAAAAGAGGAGATCACAATTGGCCACCGAGATCTTGTGATTTAACACCTTGCGACTTCTTCCTTTGGGGTTATGACTCATGTGAATGCGAAGGGCTAAGCCAAGAGCGCAGCGTCGATTCAAGACCTCTTTGCCACTTTGCGATTTGGTTATGGAAAATTTCATGAAAATGATATGGTCCTGTAGTCGTAGTGGTCATTTGGCTGTTGTTATTTGCCATTATTAACGGCATACCTTCCTTTTCATGTAGAAATAAGCATCCGATCATTTATCTGAAAAAACACATTTTTCTTTGAATGTCAAAATAACACCTCTTATTGGAAAACCCTTTATATAGAAGGTATTACAGAAAAGAGTGGCAGATTTATACTTTCTCATATAAAACCCCTTATTGTTCATTCTTACTCATTTAGAATCTGAAAAATCTTACTATTTTTTGTCCTATGTCATGGTTTGTTATTAAATTTTTACCTATTACATTGTTTCACATGAGAAATTTTGCAGAATTGGGCGATTTGTTTCAGAAATTTTGAATTTATTTTCCTCGGCGATTTAATGCATCGCATTCTCAATGATATCAATTATGCATCAGAAGTATTACAAAAATGCGATGTCCAGTTTGGACGACGTATGCAGAGATTTAGAAGAGACGAATACAAAAAAAAATTTATAGGAGTGACTTCGAGTCCTTCAAGTGCAAGGCTAGAGAAAATGTCATAGCATATAGTAAAGATCCCCATTTCGAAGAAAAGGGACAAAAAAAAGGTAAAAAATATTTCGATGAATTAGCTTTCAATTTCGAAGCAGGGGAGAATTTTCCGAAATAAATATTTTCAATAGAGTGCTCGATGCAATACTTTCTCAATTTTAGAAGTTGCCAATAAAGATTTGATTGTTTGATTGAATTCAAGTTTCGAGTGTATGAATGCAGTCAACAAAATTTGGAATTTTCACCATCATTACTACTAGATATAGGTAGACGAAAAAACTGTAATTCAAAGCTTCGACCAATTTCAAAGTGAATATTGCGATATGAAAGGGACCAACTTTTCAATTCAAGTTCTTAATATTCATCACCTTTTTCTAGTTGAATTGAATAAGGCATGGACAATTCATGAATTCTGTATGAAAATAATAAGGAAATACGGAATGCTGGAATGCGATCTAACAGAAGTATTTACAGAAATATTACTGTTCCATACAATCTTCCTGTCACCTCTGTAGAAGCTGAAAGATCTTTCAGCAAATTAAGAATAATATAAAATTATTTGCTGAACACTATGAGTCAAGCTCAACTGCGACATTTATGGCTTATACCTATCAATTGAAAATGAAGCTGCATCAAGTCTAGATTTGAGGGAAGTCATTCAAATCTAGCCTTGATGGACCTCTAGGTTCGAATCCTCAATAATTAATTTGAATTCATTCCTTGAATAATTTATTCTTATTGTGATTTCACCGAATAATCTAACGTATCAATAAGAAAAATGACTAGAAGGTCATAGTGACAATGATAATTTTTTTGTGAATATTTGTACATATAGTAAATATCTATAAAAAATGTTTTCAAAGCCCTCGTTTTCATCCACATTAATATAACATCAATATAATGAATTTAATATACCTACTCAAATACATAAATAACAACATAATTTATTCAAGTATACTCCTCAACTGTACCTTCAGTAAGTAACCATGCTTCTTCGAAGTATTTATATTTTGACTCAAAAACAATTCAGTGAGGAGCCCCTCTTCGATTTTTGCACCAGGGCCCCGGACTATCTAGCTCCGCCACTGTTTATCATACAGATTTTCACAAAGTTTCAACTCGATAGGATGTTTATTTATGAAAGAATAAGATTTCAGATATTAAAAACTCCGGCACCATTGGACCATGAACTTTTGGGCAAAATGATGAGGCTCTTGTTCAACAAGAGCAACAGGGTGAAAGGCCAGTGAAAATTTCGTCAAATGAAATAGCATTAAAATTAAGTAGGTACCTATGTTTACGTTAATGGAAGACACAACTGAAACATGGATTGTTATTGGGCACTTACATCGTCTTTTCCACTGTTGAAACTTGTGATACAACAAACAAGAACACATGCAACAAACACAAATAAGCACCATTAAAGACAGGATGATACCAATCCACACATCTGCATATAATTGTTCGTATTCGTCCGTGCTCCGCACTTCCTTGGGATTTGAACCCGGCGCCAAGATCAGCGATATATTTTCGTCAAGTCTTAATTTTTCCAGGTCCACGCCTGAAGGCACGGTGAACGAGAACCCCTCGGCCATAATGTCCTCCAGACTCTTATACATTAGTCCCGATTTTTTCAGCGATTATTCGCTAACTCCACATGTACCCGACTGTCACTTCGAAGTTAGAAAAGCCGGTGTTTAATTCAACAACTTGCACGCTGTGATACTGGACACTGAATGTTCGCGGTTTGCGCTCTGGGAGTGGAGGTGGTACCCGCGTTTACTGGTGATAAAGAGTTTACCTGATCTTGGATCTTGGAAAACATCACCGACGATGTCTCAGTCACAGTATAAGGTGGAAACCGTATGTCTCAGTTCTGCGAAAGCAAAGAAGTGCTGCAAATAGAGATCGATGACGCGAAAGATTTTTTCGAATATACAGGGTGTTTTTAAATTGGATGTACAAACGAAAGGGGAGACTCTTTAAGTAATTTAGGAAAAAAAAGGTCAATTAACATTGGACCGCCAACATTTCGTTTTTGAGATACAGGGTGTCAAAGTTTGAAATTTTTTATAGTGTCTGCATTTCACAAGATATTCAACCGAAATTTGACATATACTCCATTCACTTATTTAATCACATAGGACGTCATGGTTTCGTTTTCAGGAAAAGTCAGTGCGCGCACAGAAAATATCGTTAATGACCAAACGACGTTGCCAGTTTCTTTGTTTACATCAAAGTAAAAGTATCAAAGATATTCCACATTTTGATGATATCTGGTCTTGATTCGAGCATTTCGGCCGGCGTGGTTTATTATATTTCGACGTTTCGCCAGATCGAGTGTCTGGCATCTTCAGGAATTATTTCTCTCGTCGAAATATAATAAACCACGCCGGCCGAAATGCTCGAATCAAGACCAGATATCATCAAACGATGGCCGCGAAAGCCTCAACAAATTCATTCCACATTTTGTTAGGTTTACAAATTGTTCGCAGATTTTTGGTATTTAATCGATATTTGCCGGTGAGTTTTTCGTCGAATATCCAAGATTAACGTATGTTAATTGTTTTTAGCACCAGTTTGGAGCGTGAGGACGATTTTCAAGACCAGGACGAATGTTTACATTTCGAGGTTGAAGGGGTACAAGGGAATTTCGTTGATAAAGCTGTTATTTGGACAGATATCGCAGTAGATGGATCGGATGGAGCCTCGAGAGGTCGATTAGGATGATATTTTTCAGGTTTTCCAAGAAATTTGGCGATATCTGAACAGATTTGTAAAATTAAGGTACCTCACTAATGAGGTGGAACTTAGACCTAATTCTCCTATAAGAAACGCCTTTCCAAGGTCGATATGGTGAAAAATGTATTCTTTAGATGTTGTTTGAACAGACGCAGCCGAGTTTTATATCCCAACATTGATTTCAAGAAAGTTATCAACAAAATAAAATTGACATTATTCTTGATTCTTGTAATTACCCATCAATTCATCTTATATCTTTGGTTTGATTTTTTTTTAATGAATTCTTGATTAGAATCAACAATTGATGTCAAGTCTTGAACTTTCAGTTCAAGAGGATAATAAACATTAAATCTTCACAAGCATGCATATGAAAATTATGTGAAAGCAATGCAATTTTCTTCCATGGCGAAAAATAATATATTTCAACAGTGATCTCTTGTACTTTTCATGCAAATAAGTAGAAAAGGAATCCTTTCTATCAATTCATATAAACGTTAATTATTTTCGTCCATCACATCTTTTCCAATTCATTCATTTTCCGAATAAATTCACATTCTGAGAAATATGCTAAGAATGTAGAAAGGGCAACATAGTGTTTACTTGGAACATAAAAATATTTTGGAGAACGTCATAACTTCGATACAGAGTGGAATGTGTCAAATTTCCAAGGCCAGAGTTGTGATTTTATAATTGTGAATGGAGTATACATATTGATATTGATATTGATATATTGTTTATCCTGATTTATTTTCATAAAGTATCCCGGTTGGTCATGATCTAGGTTTATAAAATTCTTTTATTCAAAACTGACGTAGATTGGCCTCATGAAAGTAAAATAATTCTGAGAGATGTTGCAATTAGGCATTTACTACATATTTACTCCTTTTTACTTTGTAAATGGAGTTAGTTCTTTTATGGTTTAACTATGACACAGGATTCGTAGTACTACTACATTTTCATGCTAGAATATTTCAAGTTGTTCAAAAAGGTATTTGAATCTCTTCTGTACACTTATTTCTTGAGAATTTTGAAAAGTGGGGAATTTCATGGGTCCGTCTATCCTATATAAATAGGTGATTACGACGATCGCTATGTAGAACAGACAACATTGCGTTTGTATCTGACAGGAACATGACTATAACCTATATTGTCCAAATATACACCCTGAAATGTGTCAAAATTTCAAAGTGAATGGCGTATACATTTTAAAATTTGGGGTTTACACCATATGACATGCTAATTTCGATTGCAAAAATACAGGGTGATATTCTTTCTGGAACACTGTCCACTGTTTTGCCCTGGAACTTTTTCTTGATGAGCCACTGTTAGTTTGAAAAATTGTAAAATAGTATATTGTTCAATGAGCGGTAATGTAAGTCATAACACACGCATATGAATTTTACATCCCGAGCCGTCAGGCGAGGGGTGTAATTCATCAAGTGTGTTATGACCATTACCGCGAATTGAACCCTATACTTTATCTTCGACTTCTTCAGTAAAATTCGAATTAATCTGCATTTTCAAAATTGATATTTCTGTGGTCTAAAATCGAATCGATATCGAATCCCGTAGAAAACGTCATAAGTTCACGTTTTCCAAATGCAATTTTTGGATATTTAGTCCTAAGAAAATGTAGAAATGGATGGTGAGAACGTAACCTTGATATCTGAAATAGAGATTGACCCGACTTTTTTATTCGTTTCGTAAGTTACATTTTTCCTATTTTTATTGGAGTGATTCATAGGCGTGAGTTATTATTACCTCACACTATTGGTTTATAGAGACTATTACAGATCAAAATCAGTTAAATAATGGATAAATTATCCTATGGGAGTAGATAAAAGTGCAAATTCTTGTGTAAGTCCGAAAAAATAAATTTTTCAGGGTATACGAAAAAAAGTACATTTTTTGGGAGGGTACCCCTTTCTTATGATTGTTGCACATGGCCACAGAGAAGAAATGAAACGAAAGCTGGGAAATTTGGCTCACTTGATGGATCAACGGCTCAAATACTATCCAAAGAGCTCGAATCCTTTAAATCTCAAAATTTTAGACGAGGTTTCACACTTCACTATCGATTTACATTTCACAGGAAATTCAACCGAAATTTAGCTTAGATATAACAATTTAGAATTTACCCCATGTGAGTTGTGACATGCCAATTTCGATTGCAAATCTACATGGTGACTTTTTTCTGGAACACAACTTTTTTTGGTGTGACACTGTTAGTTTGAAAAATTGCAAAAAGAAGCTTTGATGTTATACAAAACTTTATGGTCTTCCGTAGTTTGGCTATATCTGCTACTGTTTTCGAGAAAAAAAAATTCAAAATTGTCATGAAAATCCAGTTAGTATAAAAAGAACAAGAGGTGTTATTTTCAATAGCCCGCTATTTCGGTAGATGTCACTTTTGAAGTTGTCATTTTTTGACATTTGACAAGTAGAAACTAAGCCATTAATAAAAATGGAACGGTACACGCTTTAACAACGCATTGAAAAGATCAAAATTCACTAAAAATGGAGAAAATTTGGCAGAGACGATTCGTAACACTCGAACATTTTTGGGTCGTCGTGAAGCACCTTGTCGAACCGCCATACAGAAATTGGTGGAAAAATTTTAGCTGTTGGAACAAATTATTGTTGTGAAGAATAAAACCCGTGCACGTCTCTCAAGAACAGCCGACAATATTGCTGCTCTGGTCGAAAGTGTTGAAGAAACCCAGGTTTGTCCATTCCTCGTCGTCTTTGGATTTGGGCATTCCACAAACGCCATTACACCGTATTTTTCTTGAAGATTAGGGTCTTAAAGCTTATAAAATTCAGTTAATACAAGAGGTCAAGCCGTCTTTGCTGATTAGGTCCTTGAAATGCATGAAAATGATCCGAATTTTCATCGAAAAATCATCTTGAGTGATGAGGCCCATTTCCATCTCGGTGGCTTCGTCAACAAGCAAAATTGTTGCTTCTGGGACTCGGAAAAGAGTTATTGTTGAAGAGCATCTCTATCCTCAACGTGTGACTGTTTGGTACGGTTTCTGCTCCGGCGGGATCATTGCACCTTACTTTTTCGAGAATGAAAATAAATTTTCACAACAATTCTTTTCTTCTCTAATATGATTTATTTTAGTTTTATTTTTTCAATGACTTATTTTTATTCGAAGAGTTGTGAAAGTCCTAATAGTTGTCAAAATATTAGGAAAAACTGGAAAAAATGGCACACTCTTTGGTGTATATCATTTGAAATCTCAATATCCCCAACGTAATTTATCTATACACATTCTTGAGATAAAAGAATGTGAGAATGCCGTACATCTTTTGAATTTGAGGAATTCTATCACAGGATGTTATATTGCGTCAAAAATTGTGAAGAAAATGAGATCCCTATGTTTCATGATTACGTTGGAAAGATTATGCTTCTAAAATCTAAATTCTATAATTTGGTAGTTATTTGAGATTCTGGTCAGTAAAGGAATTTTTGAGAGTGCCCTGAATAAATGCCACTGGGACTGTTGTCAATATTAGATAATTTCGATAGTATCGTCTAGGAGCATAGTTATCTATGCTCCTAGGTATCGTGTAGAGAAATTGCGACAAGGAACAGAAACAGAAGGAATAAATTAGACAGTTTCCAGTTCCAAACCTTACTTCTCAGATATATGGGAAATTGGGAAATGCACAGATAAAAACCTCCACGAAAACCCTGTATTCCCTGTATAAGTGTAAAACCAGCTGACAAAGGCTCAGTATAAGTAAAGCAATTTAAATTTGGGTTTCGGATGAGCCTTATTGTAGGTATTTGATTTTTGGAGAAAAATGTACAGGGTGTCCCAAGATGTTCCAAACAGCCAATATCTCGGCTCTCAGACAAGGTAGAAAGTCCAAACAAACAAGTTTTCAAATGGCATCAAATTCTCTACCAGAATCCGTCGTTAAAATTCGGTTTCCAATAACCACCCCTGAAAATGTACCCCTTGATATTTTTTCAAATGGCACCCTTATTTATATTTTTCTCACTCTGAACGATTTCTTATTGAAAGAAGAAGTATGTTAGAATAATTTTTCATCATTTTACATAAATTCACCCCTCCAAAAAAATAATTATAATTTCCGGCACATTCACCATTTTTCTCAGTCCATTCTCTATGTCTATACTCCATTCACTTTTATAAAGTAGCCCGGTTGGCGCTGGAATTCTGACACATTTCACCGCGTATATTTCGAAAATGTTAGGTTATACTCATTCTTCTGTCAGATATGGACGCAACGTTGCCGTTTCTACATATTAATCGTAGAAATTACGTATTCATCAAAATGTTTACATTGGGAAAAAAAATGAATTTGAGGAAATATTATGTGAATTCAATAATTCCAAAGATCTGACGAATTTTGAAGAAACTTTTTTTCTGTTAATACTAGAAATATTTCACGTGTACGAGTATAAACATGATTGGAAGATTCAGTTATGCTATTTTCATGTACGGAAATCAAGAACCGAGTGTTGAAATTTTAATGAAAAATAATGGACAGAATAGTCCGTTACTTTGTGATAGTTCATTAACCCGATAGAAAAACTTTTAGACGAACAGAACAAACGGACGTATGGAAATCCCCACTTTTCAAAATTCTCAAGAAATAAGCCTACAGAGGACAATTAAATACCTCTTTGCGCAACCTAAAATATCCAGTATGAAAATGATGTGATACTACGAATCTTGTGTCACAGTTAAAGCTCAAAAGAACTAACGCGATTCACAAAGTTAAAAAAGAGTAATTATAAAGTAGACTTGGCAATGTCGCTTGATTTTCACGATTGCCAACCTGCGTCCGTTTTAAGTAAAAGAACTTGATAAACCTAAACCATGGCCCACCAAGATACTTTATTACTTTATAAAAGTGAATGAAGTATATGTTCTATACCTACTCATTTTATTTCGAAAACTGGCATTGTTTTCGGTGGCAACCTTCGACTATAGAATAATTATAGAGTATAGTTTATAGAACATAGACATAGAGAATGGACTGAGAAAAATGGTGAATGTGTCGGAAATTAAAATTAATTTTTTTGAAGGGGTTGAATTTATGTGAAATGATGAAAAATTGTTTCAACTTATTTCTTCTTCCACTAAGAAATCGTTTAGAGTGAGAAAAATATAAGGGTGCCATTTGAAAAAAATATCTGGGAGTAGTTTTTTCAGGGGTGGTAATTAGAAACAAAATTTTAACGACGGATTCTGGTAGAGTTTTTGATGCCATTTGAAAAACTTTTTGTTTGAATTTTCTACCTTGTCTGAGAGCCGAGATATTGGCCTGCCTCCCCCCCACCCCGAAACTTTTTTATCGGTTTGACAACACTGGACGACTACGCTAGAGTTATGACGCATAACAATAGAGGCCTGTATGTTTGAGAAAATTTATATTGTGCCCTCCCCCCGAAAAAAATCTGGCTACGAGCCTGAATTCACCATAAATCACATACATATAAAGCTTTCAAGAGGACGAAATTACGGACCTGTAAATAACTGTGTGCGTTCGTGAAATACTCAGGACTGATGCGCAGGTTCAGGACCGTATCCGATCTTATTAGAATCTATTTAATTGATGATTTTTGCAACTAGAGACTTTTGTATAGGGGATTTTTTGTGAAATGTTTTTCTCGATTAGTTCTATCCCCTGTTAGAAGAAGAAACCGCTGATTTCAATTGTTAACGCCATTTTTATCGCAAAATTGGTCACATTCTTCTTCTCATGACAATATGTGAATACTCCAGGTTTGATGTACATATTTACAATTTACTTGATTCATAAAAAATCCCTACCATTCTTTGTTTTTGCGGTTTCTATTTTTGATTATTAGGCTAGGGCTAGAGACTAATCTCAAAATAACGCATACCAGGAGGTATAGCTTTCAGAGTAATGTAACGATAGAAACTCCATTAGTAAAGCGGTTGACTCGTTATGAAATAATGAATTGTCGTCACTGAAGAATATTGTTTTGAGATTCCTTGAAAATTCTTTCATTATATTTACCACGTTTTCATGCGGAATTTAGTTCTGTAACGAGCTTTTGAAGAATCTCAAAACAATGTTTTTCAAAATGTATTGAATGTACCATGCGGAATATGCCACATACATACAGGGTGAAAAAAAACATCGATTCAGCAATTAAATCAAAATTTTTTGAAGAATGACTGAAACATATTTGTTTTTGGGTACTTACATAGTTCTCTCGCTGCTCTCCTTTCTTGATACTTATAATGCAAGTAACACGAACCAAAGCAAAAAACACCAATAAACACCAATGTGAACAGGACTGTATGATACCACACTGAGGCACATAACGCTTCGTATTCATCAGCGATTTGCACTTCCTTGAGATTCGATCCCGGGTCTATGATGAAAGGTATATTCACTATATTCTTCTCAAGACTCAATTTTGTCAGGTCCACGTTTGAAGGCACGGAGACGGAGAAAGAGAAGCCTTCGGCCATAATGTCTTCCAAACTTTTATGCATCATTCTCGATTTTTTCTGCTATTTTTCGCAATCTACACAACACAAATATCGCACTTATACTTCGTTCAGTAGATTTAAAATTGAACGACAAACACGCTCTAATACTGGGCACCACAGAACTCGAATACTGGTCACTGAATGATTGTGGTTTGCTTGTTGGGTTTGCACTACGAATGTGGGGGTGGTACCCAAGTTTATCGCTGATAAAAATTTACCTGATCTTGGAAAGTTGGTACTCGTTAACAACGATGTTCTGCGAAAGATAAGAAATGCGGCAAATAGGCATCGACGGTTGTAAAAACAGGTACCTAGCTCCCCCGACAACTTTAGCAATTGTATTGAAATTACTACTCCGAGCTGCTTTGAAAGAATACCAGTTTTGCTGGTTCAGTTTCCGAGAATTCAAAATTTAGTTAACCCTTATTTAAATATCTCTTCTGGTTCATAAAACTGTGAGAATAAAAAGCAATAAAAGTTATCTTCAGGAAAAACCAATTCCGTATTAATATCAGTTTGATCTTTATGCCCAATCTACAGGGTACACATAAAAATTTGGGGGGATTCCTTGCCAAAAATAATTGCAGTTCTACGACTCTCAGTTGATAAATTATTTTTTCCTCAAAAACCGTGGTCTTTAGCGAGAAATTTCAAGAAAGCTTATTTGGAATGGATCAAAATATCCAATTTTTTTTTGTGAAATATGAATATGGAAAATGTTTCTTGCGAAACAGGGATGGATGTTTCTACCCCTTGCAATTATTGAGGAAAACCACCAACACTTTTTTTGAATGCCTTCTCGCTCACATAAAATGTCTGCTTAACTTTATTCTTGTCAAGTTTTTGGGTTTTCATGAAAAAATTTAAAATTGCTTTCTGGGCGCCATCATTATGGAGCTGTAACTAAGCAGGGGGGGTCAAATAGGAAAAGTTTATATAAAAGACCCACCCTTTTTTTACAAGGAGTCACACTTTTATTTTTTGGTAACTATTCATACAGGGTGTCCCAAGTTCGAGTGCCTATTAGACGTTTCATAGTTTCATACTGGACATATTTGAAATCTAAAAATTGGGATTATGATATTGTTCGAAATTCTTCACGGTCTTTACGGACCTAAAATATTTTTGGAGCCTGAGCACTTCCGGTTATACAGGGAGTGAAAATAAATTTGTTCAAAAAATTGTTTTTTTATTTTTTCGTTTCTGATATGATTGAGTATTCAATTCTGAATACATTTCTATTAAAACCATCGTATTTAATCAAATAGTTTTTAAGATATCGGGAGAAAATCTGAAAAAAAAGTCACATATTCATAGTCAGTATTAAGTTTATGAATTTAGGAGCAATAACATCTGGGGGTGCTATCATTATTTTTCTTTGCAGAATCCAAAATCCAACGCAATACCTAATAAAAAAATAAGGTTCTAATTTGAAAAACAGAAGTTATGGCCAATTTTCGATCACAGTTTTCGACACATAATTTGGAACACCCTGTGATGATATTTATGAAATTCAAAAGATGCATGACCTTTCCACATTCTTCTACATTGACGTTGTGAGAACAGTTTACACTCGGGATGTTCAGAATAAGAAAAATGAACATAATACTGACTATGAATAATTGACTTTTTTTCAGATTTTTTTTTCGATATTTTGAAAACTATTTGAATGAATACAATGGTTTTAACAGAAACGAATTCACCATTCAATACTCAATCATATCAGAATCGAATGAAATGAAAAAAAAATTTTGGACAAAATTATTTTCACTTCCTGTATAACCGGAAGTGCTCAGACTTCAAAAATAATTAAGGTCTGTAGAGAATTTCGAACAATATCATAATCCCAATTTGGAGATTTCAAATATGTCCAGTTCTCCAGAAACGTCTAATAGGCACTCGAACTTGGGTTGGGACACCCTGTATACGGAAATTCAGGAATCAGGAATAATTTGTTACATTAAAAATTACTGAACTATTTCACTGATGGTAAAGATATCTTGAGTCTTTTGGCCGAAATGATTTGATGCAAAATTCGCTATTCAGTTTGATGTATTTCTGATTGGAACTTAATTTGATTTCGGAATATTTTAGTTGGAAACGTGCCGATTCTTGTACATATTTCACCAAGGCAGCCAAGGAAGTATCAGTAAAAACTTTAAATATTACCAATATTTCGGAACTCAGGTAGACAAGTACCGAAGTACCTGTGATACATAAATAAGGACTATTATGAATAATTAAGAAGGGTCTTGTTCAGGTGCATTTTGAAAACCTGAAAATATTTTATTTGTTGTCTCCACACTGGGAACTTCTATGCGACATAAAAATGGTATTCAAAAAATCTCTTTTTCAATTTTGTCAATAAATAATCTTCAAAATCAAAATTTGTTCTATTAAGATATGCATACGTCATTGGGTCATGAATCTGCATATACAGGGTCTTCCTACTTCCTAAATAAGTGTATCAACGGTGAACTATTGATTTCTCATAAAAGAAATCCTTTTTTTTTGCTAATATCTCAGGAATTACAGAATTGAGTTTTTGTACAAGAATTGTCACTAATAATAGTGACTTTGCACCGAGCTTTGCACTTTACTCGGTTTTATTAGACGTGCCAGTGGTGGAGGTATTGAATTTGCACAAAGGTTTTACCCCCCAACTCTTATACCACTGGACTTAAACTTGCATTTGCACAGCAAATTCTGATGCGCCAATGTGTTTCACATAAAAAAGGTACTGTTCATTACTCTAAATTTAACCCTTTTCGAGAAAACTGGCATTTTATGATCCAAAACAATTTGCTAACGCATGGTAAATTTCTTTTAGCTAAAATTTTTTTTGTAATCTTGCTATGGTCGCTAAAATTAATGAAAAATAACTTTTCAATTTAAACTTAAAAACCTAGTTGTAAAATTTAGTTCAAATTAATAAACTTGAAAATGATCACTACTCATTTTTTTCTAATAACAAGAAATTTACAATGTCAGTTTTTCGCTCTAGGGCAATGAACCAGGAGTACCTTTTTTATGTAAATAATGCAAATTTGTTCAGTGATGTAAAAGTTGGGGGGTTAAACCTTTGTGCAAATTCAATATCCCCGCCACTGGCACGTCTAATGAAACCGAGTAAAGTACAAAAAGTAGCTATTATTAGTGACAATGTGTGTACCGAAACTCAATTCTGTAACTGAAGCGGTTTCGTAGATATTAGCCAAAAACTGAAAGAAATATTAATTTTTGACACCTTGTATCTCGGAAACGAAGACCGGAGGAAAAAATAGAGGGGAAAAAAATTATTTTTTATGAGAGATCTTCAGTTGACTGTTGACCGTTGATACACTCATTCAGGAACACCCTGTAAAAATTGTTGTGAGAAAATTAAGGTGATTCCTTTTCAAAAAACAGGGTGGGTCTTTCATAGAAACTTTTCTTTCTTTGAGTCCCCCTCCTGCTTGATTTCATTTCAGCCCCCTAAAGAGACCGAAAATTTCGATAAAAACAAACATCGCGGTGCAATGACATAGAACGAGCGTTCAAAAAATTTCCAGTTACAGAACCGGCAGATGAATGAACATTGTTTCCGGATTTTCATTTTTCAATTTTCTGATTTTCAATACTAAAAACAATCGTGGAGATAGTGAATGAATCACGTACGTAATTAACTTCATACAATTAATAGTAGTTAGAGGAACAATGGAATAATGATAGTTCCGATTTTACGTATATTAAATTTAATATTTGCGCTCAGCTGATGCTTCACATAAAAACATCTACAACCCACTTCGGAAAATTCATATTTCAGTTTCATATCGCAGTTTTGCGAAAATAAGCATACACCAATTGGATTCACACGCCATTCCTAATTCCTAGAATGATTCGTTTCCAAAGATATGGTAGAATATCTTTGTTCGTTTCATTTTTCGTTTTATGAATTCAATCCGACGAAAGTGAAAAGTGAACGCACCCCAGTTTCATGGCCATTTTCCGTATTGATCACAGATTGCATTCGTATTGATTAGACAGAGAGAGAGAACAATTAATTTTCTGTGATCCTGAGTTGTCAGTTTGACAAAAGTGTAGCTCAACAGCTCTCATTAAAAAATTTGGTGGAAATGGTGAGAAAAATCGAAATTTTTACTATTTCTGACGAATTAAATCTTTGATTTTTTTTAGTCTTTCACCGATAAGTTCAATCAGCTTATGCAGCGTCCTGGAGATGCCGCAGCAGGTAAAGAAGATGTCCCTTGGATGTTGAAATATGCTGGCAGGGGACTTGGCACAGTAGGTGGTTTAAGTAAGTATTTCAATATGTTTTCTTACCTTTTACATGTATCTGAATATTCAGAGAATGGAGGATTAATCGATATCATTTAGAATAAGTTCGTTTTAAACTCTTTCATTCTCTTAAATTTTTTTAGTTGCCATACTTATGGGCCTTCTGAATTGTCCAGGAATCATAGTTGGTTCAGTGTACTGTTTTTTGGGTGGAGTCTCCCTAGTTTTAGTTGCCTTTATAGTTATATGCTGTGAAGCCCCTTGCTGTTGTATGTTCATCGATCATGTTCAAAGATTGAGTGAAGTCGTTGACACTAGGCCTTATTGGAATAGAGCAGCAGCATATTGTGGGTTAGTAATATCAATATTTCGCGATTTTGAGGAAACTGTTATCATTTTATTATTTTCACAGTTTGTCCATCTTGCCATTACTCTTGTGCCAAGCAATCAGTTTGTTTTTTGGCAGTGCTCTCATTTTCGGGACAGGAGTTATTTACGGAATGATAGCATTAGGCAGAAAGTAAGTACATTTCCTATACATCATGTTCTTGTGGTTAACATGCTTTGTAATTTTCATCATAAGATTTTGCTTTGAAATAATAACGGAGATTAATCGCTTTTGATGATACTAATAACTGTGTGTTGTCTCTATTTAACTTTTACTCAGAGGGTCGATGGAGGATATGGCAGCAGTTGCCTCACCCCAGATGGCTACCTCTCCGACTGGTATGGGCGGTCACTCAGACCACCATACCACACTCATGGAAGATCCTGATGTGTGGCGTCCTACATAAGCAAGCAACATTCACAAAGTATTTATTCTTTGAGGTCCATTAGAATCAGAATAAACTCAGATATGATTGAATATTTTTGACATTTTGACTGATGTGCCAAAAGAGTGAGGTTAACAATGTTCAAGAAGCAAACTGTCAAAACATTTTTAGGTTATGCATCATTTGAATGAGGTGGTGAAGCGGTTCGATTGGTTTATTCTGATTCTCAACGGTTGTGGTTGTAGAAATCTGGAACATGGAGTACTTTTTGTACGAAAAATTGGCCTCATTCAAAAGTTATATCGTTTGTTGGTGTGAATTAGTTTCTCTCTTACAAGATCTTGATAATTTCTGATCTTCAGCCATGCTATTAACAAATTATCGTTTGTTTACCTTGATGGTGATGGAGTGGACTAAGGCTGTAGATTTCTCTTACCATAACCTGTACCAATTGTTGTTTGCTAGTTCAAATGCTTCTAGATGCATGTTATTTAACCACATATTGAAATATACTGAAGGAGGGGTAGTGTTTGATACACAATTTATAATAATTGGTCTCTTTTGAAAAAATTCTGAATGTGCTCATAATTTTTAATTGAAATCATATAGTACTTTTAAGTTAGCAGATTTATAGGTATACTCCATTCACTGTTATAAAGTAACCATGTTTGCCAAGATTTAGGTTTATCAAGTTTTTTCACTTAGAACTGACGCAGGTTAGTACTCATGAAATGTCAAATAATTCTCTGAGATGTTGCCAATGCCAATTTCTATTCACCCTTTTTTAACTTTGTAAATGGAGTTAGTTCTTGACACAGGTTTCGTAGTACTACTACATTTTCATACTAGAGTGTTTGAAGTTGTGCAAAAAGGTATTCAAATGTCTTCTGTAGGCTTATTTCTTGAGAATTTTGAAAAGTGGGGAATTTCATTCTGTTCGTTTAGAAGTTTTTCTGTTGGGTTATTCAAGTACTTTCATTCTTTTTTCTAATGAACTACCACAAAGTACCAGACTATTTTGTCCATTATTTTTCAGTTTTATTTCAACAGTCTATTCTTGATTTCCGTACAAGAAAAAAGCATAACTGAATCTTCCAACCATGTTTATATACGTGAAATACACTGCGCAAACAAATTAACGCACATTATCGAAATCTCAAATTTATTCTACAACTGAGGGTGTTCTCAATGATAATTATTTTTATCAGAATTATGCATGCATATGTTATCCACTTTCAACGTTTTTCTTCAATACAGATGTTTTCTCCAAGCAGAAATAAAAAAAGAGGATATTATCAGATTTTGAATGTATTGGCTCCATTCTGAAATCAGTTGTTCTCGATCAATTCTACTGATCAATAGTTTTTCTGTCGTTTGATTTTCTACACTCGATCGCTATGCAACGCGAAACACGCAATTTGACCCAAGAGGAATGTGCCCAAGCGTTAGTTTTGCGAGAAGAAGGGTGGACATACACAAGAATTGCAGAAAGGTTTGGAGTTTCCCATACAAGTGTGTCCAGAATGTTGCAGCGATTCAGGGAGACAGGTATGAATGTCCGAAGACCAGGACAGGGTAGACCACGGGTAACAACTGCCATTCAAGAACGTTACTTGAGAGTTTCTTCGTTGAGACAACGGTTTGCAACCGCTCGCCTCCTTCAAAATCAGCTTGAGCAAACTCATGAGGTGCAAATTAGCACTCAGACAATAAGAAATCGCCTCAGAGAATATGATTTAAGGCCTTGTGTCGCGGCAAGAGGCCCAGCTCTTACCCCAGCCCATCGAAGGGCGCTTCTGGATTTTGTGAGAGAGCATATCCATTGGAAAGAGGCCGATTGGGAAAGAGTTCTCTTCACAGATGAGTCTAGATTCTGCCTCTACCATTGTGATCGACGTTCCCTTGTATACAGACGTCCACATGAAAGATATGCTCAGTGCAATTTCCTGAATACTACTGGTTTCGGGGGAGGATCGATTATGGTATGGGGTGGAATATCTTTGACTGCTCGCACAGACCTAGTCGTCGTTGATAATGGAGCTATGAATGCTGATAAGTATATAAGGAACATTCTTGAAAAGCATGTAGTGCCATTTGCCCCATACATTGGTGAAAATTTCATTTTTATGGACGATAATGCAAGACCCGCATCGTTCAGGAGTACCTTGAAGAGGTTGAAGTCTCTCGAATGGAATGGCCAGCAAGAAGTCCAGATCTCAATCCGATTGAGCAGGTTTGGGACAACCTCGATAGAAGGCTGAGAAGTTCAGAATATCATCCAGCTTCTCTTAATGACTTAGGAATCCAACTCGGAGAAATCTGGGAAGGATTAGATCAGAACATTTTAAGATCACTCATTTTGAGTATGAACCGTCGTTGCCGAGCTGTAATTAACGCAAGGGGTGGAAATACCAAGTATTGAATCACTATCAGCATTTCAGTATTTTGAAAATTGTTCATTTCTCTTCTTTCACATAAGATTCGGTGAAATCCTGAATTTTTCTTCCATTTAATGTGTCTTGTTTCGTTCAAAACCTTCCTGATAGAACATGAGTTGTTAAGTCAATGTAGAGTTAACTTTCATTAAAATTGAGATTTTCAGAATGTGCGTTAATTTTTTTGCGCAGTGTATTTCCAGTTTTAACTGAGAAAAAAGTTTCTTCAACATTCGCCAGGTCTTTGGATTTATGAAATTCACATGATATTTTCTCAAAGTAAATAAACATTTTGATAAATACGTAATTACTACGACCTCTATGTAGAGAGGACAACGTTGCGCATTTATCTGACAGGAAAATTACTATAAACTAACATTTTCAAAAAATACACGGTGAAATGTGTCAGAATGTCATGGCCAACCAAGATACTTTATAAAAATGAATGGAGTATATGCATTATCATACTATGATTTAGAATAGTGAGGCCTTGATCTTTAGAATGCGTCTGATTCAGTCGGTATGAAATGTTTGATTTTGTTTTCTGTTTCTAGAGCATCTGCTGAAGAAATGCGCGCAGCTGCAGCCATGGAAGCTGCCCAGTCAAACAAACCACCTGTTTCAATGCGTGATAACCTGGTCACAAATGCTCAACCGATGGCTACCGCTCCTCCCATCGGTTTTCTCCCTACTCCCTTCGACAGTAACGTCTGATTTGAGTTATTACCCTCCAAAAACAGTTTATCTAGTGATCATATTTTAAAATTCAGAAAAACGTATAGGACATTGTGTGAGATTTTGCTAAGTTATCGAAAACTTCATGAACTTGCCTTCAAATTGATCATTTCATGCATTTCTCCGCGGGTTCAAGAAGGTATTGAACAAATTTGTATTCACGCCAATTATCTGGGATTTCTCATTATAGTATCATTCTAAGATATCAAATCATAAAAGACATTTTTAAGTACTGACTTTTGTGAGGGCAGGCATAGAAGTTTTAAATGTTATCTAGTACAATAAGTTTAATGTGGATATTGTAGAGGTTTGAGAAGAATTATGGTACTGTGGTAGGATTAGAATTTTGTAGCTACCAAAGTATAGAAGGAAAAGATAGACGAAACTTAAAGAAAGATTAAATAAGAACAAAGTTAAGTGTGAAAAACACATACCTAAGTTTAGCATTCATCCCACTTCATTTCTCTGAAGTTAATTTATGTTTTTTCTCCACTTGAAGTTTGGTTTATTTTTTGAATTAATATTTGAAAAATGCTCAATTTTTTTTAATTTTGGGATACTCAATGAGATTTTCCCTACATTCATCCCACATTATTGGTGATCTATCTTCCAAATGCTTTGTGATTTTGTAAACAAGCTTATTGTAATTCCAAATCGTGTTATTCAGTCAAAATGTGGTTTAAGAACTCAAAAGCTATAATACAAATTATTGACTAAATATAGAACACTAAAACTCCCAGCTTGCTAGTGTTTCTTCTGATTTTCGAAGAATTCCATTTTTATTAGAGTATTTATAGAGATTATACTTAAATTTGACTGTTAATTTTTATTCAATTTGTGATATAAGTTAATGTAAATTATAAATTTCCATCTTTTCAGAGGCATGCCTTAAATAAAAATTTGAATTGAAACTATTGTTTGAGTTCAGATTTCTTTTAGTCATATTGTGATGCAGTCTGATCATTTTCTCCATTTGTTCTCATTGTGACTATGCAATTATTTTATATATTTATGGTATAACACATATAAACATGTAGAGAACATTCAAGTATTCATAAGTATGATATTGATTTTTTTCCTAACTACATATCATAATAATAGCTTCCGTACTATTAGTTAAGTTATTGAAATGTACCTAATATATAGTAATTGTATTTTTCTTTAACAAAGTCAGTGAATCTTCTGAATTGTTACAATTCTCTAATAAATGTTTGTTAAAGTGATTATTTTGGGTTTCAATTCACCTTCAAATGGGGCACCTTAAGGTCGCAGTGGACAGTAACCCCCTTTTACCTTCAAATGAGATGAAATACCCTTGAGTACAGGAGTACTTTAAGATTACCCAGTTCTAACTATTATCTTACACAAGTAGTAGTATCTGGAGATATCTGCAAGTGACAGTGATACTTAACGAAATGGGAACAACATTTTTAAGCTTTATTTAAAAACACTTCACTGCTGATTCAATGTGCAAGGATCAACAGAAAACTTTAATTTTAGGTTGAGATCTCATTAAAAAGTCATCATATTTACAAATTTCTTTAAAAAAATCACAGGTTAGCCCTATCATTCATCTCTTTTTCAATGGCCCTCTCCATAGAGTTCAGGAAATCCACAACACTTTCACTTCTGATGTTTGAGAACAAAGCATATCCAATAAAAGGAATTTTTCTAAGTGATCTCCCACTTAAACCTATGCTTTTCTCACAAATTTCTAATAGTTTCCTAGAGTATTCATCTAACTCATTCCAGTTTGACTTCATAACAGTGTTGAGAGGAGCGAATGGTGTATCTTTCTCCAGAATATTGATTCGCTGCAATTCCTTGATACAAGAAAGGTAAATTTTATATATTGCAGGTGTTTTAGGTAAGCCCAAGTACTGTTTTATATCTGCTCTATCGATAAATGCTAAATCTATAGACTTTGTTAAGTTTGAGGTAGCTAATATCAGCACATTTGGGTACCTTTTGATTTGATCTATTTGAGTCAGGACGGCATTTACTACTCGAATTGCATCTGACGGTTCAACCCCTGATAAACACTGTTCTCTGGCATGAGCCAAAGATTCAACTTCATCTATCAGCACACAAACAAAAATACTTTCATTCTCAATGATCTCCTTTATACTTGAAAACATTTTAGTGACCAATTTACCACTTTCTGAGAAATATCTGGAGAATAAACTATGACTATTAATTTCAACCAATATGCCTGAAGGATATCTGTTCTGCATCCTAACAGTCAATTTATGAGCTAATGCCTTGCATAAAGAGGTTTTGCCTGTACCAGGTGGCCCATGTAACAAAATTACCTTATTGCACGTTATAACATTACTATCTATTCCACTGTCTGAAAATTTCATCATGGTATGAGCATACCTAATCAGATTATCTTTTATTTCACTTTCATAATGTAGATTCTCCCATGAATTTACCAGGTCTATATTTGGAAGTACTAAATGGGTTGCAATATTGATCTCTCCATCAGGACTGAATTCATTTTGGGCCATAGGCTTCGAATGATCTACACTGTAGATATACCACTGGATCTGCAACTGGGAGATTTTCATCATATCCTGGCATTCTGGTGTATCCTCGATAATTATACATTCGACATAATCTTGCAAGAACTCATCAGAAAAATTTCTTATAACACTTCCAGTTAAAATATGGTTAGATTTTAAATAATTGGTTATAGACTCTTGAATTCGGCTTTCACGAGGATATTTTGCACTTTTCAGCACCACTTCGATTGTTATGGATTGCATTTTGTTATTTCAAAATATTTTTAATTGAGGAGAGAAATTTTTATTTTTGTGAATTCAAAAATTGAGAAAACAGAAACCGTTGAACCACAGACAAAAATATTCTTTGGTTGATCGATCACAGATCAATACTCAAAACAGAACAGAATGTGGAGCCACAGCCCTCTCTACAGAAGAGATACAACATAGCCCTCTCTTTGAGAGAACTGGCAACTCCGATATGGCATATCTAGATGACTAAAAACCACGGATACTCAAACCTAGGAGCATAGAATAACTGGAGGGAAGGCTTCATACTCTCGACAGATCATTTTGAACTGCCAATAACGGCGGAGGTTAGAGTTTCGTGTGACGCCCGATAGATAACGCTGAGTTTCTTTATTCAGTAACGTCAGATATTTTGTTCTATGGCCCTACAATTGCAAAGAATATAATGTGGCTGTCATTGTTATTGATACATTTATGGTTCTTTTTAATTGAAAATGGCCATAAATCATAACATAGACAATATTGATGACATACAATCGCTTCATTCTAATCAACTTTTTATGCGCAATTTTATGGGAAGTCTGTGATCGGTAATAAATTTGTCAAAACAATATCCTTATCGGAAAAAGCCAACATTCAGGTAAGTATTATTATTATCATACGGGAAGACTGAGGTTTTATCTGTTCTCGTGTATTATACGCAGAATTGTATGGTACCCCGTTTACATTCCCTCTGCTAACACTTAGATTCGTAGCGGGAAACAGATTTTTCTTCCTATATTCAATCTGATCCTTGTAGCCATTTCTTTACACGTGCTATATGCATTATATTGTCGGATTTACGAAAAAAAGTATGTATTGCTTTCTTTCAAAAGAATATATATTATGATATAGTAATAAATGGGACCTAATAAGTAATAACAACGAATAACCATTAAAGATAATTTTATTAAGGATAGCCATGTTGTAGGAAGAAACGACGTTGTCGCCATCTCGTGACCTTGCGGCGAACTGACAAGTTCGGACGTTTTTGGCAGTTCATTTTCGTAGGGGAGCCTTCTCTCCAGTTATTCTATGCTCCTAGCTCAAACTGTATGAGCATTGTCCTTAAACAATGGTATTGGTATCCGTGACTAAAAACACATTTTTGGCATATAAATAAATGTCCTTGGAATAATGCAAAGTACAAAATATTTTCCGCACTGCAGGACTAATTTGTCGTTGCCAATGGGTCAATCATATTGTATTGTTGACCAATAAACTGCAATAATTATTATAATTTCCTATTATTTCGGCCTAAATAGATTTCTTCTGAACATTATTTTTTCCGGTAATTTTTATAATTTCTCAAAAATATATGTGTGTTTTAATACTTTTAATGATATCTATTCTCGAAGTAATGAATACAACTATTTATTCAGATAATACTAAGGATTATGACATTGGTGATGTAGCTTTTTCTTCTCCCATTACTGTCTCAGTCTCTTCATCTATATTTAATTCATCTTCTTCTTCATCAAATTCTTCTTCGTCTTCTCCAGTTTCTTCTACCTCTTTGCTGTCTATCTCTTGAATGTCGATTTCTTCAGTTTTATCCGAGACTATCGTCTCGATAACCTAGAGATGAAAAAACTCGAAATCAGATTATTAAATATAAACTATAGAGAGATATACAGGTGCTCTTGAAGGTCAAAATAGACCATTTCACCAAAAAAAGCTTTTAAAGGAGTTGAAATAAACAGCTAAAAATCGAAGAATAAAGAAATCATGAAGAAAAGTTGTTGAAGTAGAGCCAGCGATAAAAAAAATGAACTGTAAAAGGTGATGATAACCAACAAAATAAATGGAAATTTCCATATTCAGTGTTAATTTGTTGGCGTATTGTACAATACAAAATTCAAAATAAATGGATTTACCTCTTCTCCTTCCTTGTTCACAGTAATTTGATGAATGATTTTGCTCCTCTTCTTCTTTGATTTCTTAGTCACTTCTTCTTCTTTCTTCAGAGGTGCATCGTACCCTGGAGGAAAAAGGATGGAACAATCTTTCTCCCCCTCATTAACATTTGCACTTCGATAAGAGGGAGCAAGATTTAGGAAAGCTTCGAAACAGTCTTTGTCTTCCTTCGATATCTGCAGAATAATCTTTTCTTCGCTATGGGAAAGACATCTGAAGTGAGTTTCGTCATTTTGCTGGATTGATATAGTTAATGCCCCTCCCCCGCATTTAAATTGTATCTGTTGGATGTCCAATTTTTTACAGTCATACAGTGCGATTTGTTTATGGACCATTTTTTTTGAATCAGTCAAATTTCAAAGTCACTGCAAGTTCCGGTAGAATGGTAATTGACCAGAATCAAGAAGGAATTATCAATATAAGGAGATTCTTTGACTTATACATGAATTTTGAGTGTAGATTCTTCAGCTCAGGCCAAAAGAAACCTTTTTTTCATTTTTCCGAATTCGGCTCTGTTGAAAAGATCTAGCGATTTGAAATAAAAATTGGGCCAAACACGTGCCCGATACGATTCTCTGCAAAGACCTCAAAGTTAATATTTCTCGAATGAAATTGAGTTGATACATTTAGGGAATACCCAAGTACTCACCTTATTTGAATAAGAATGATAATAACATCATATTTCTCAACAAAAACACTTAGTTTTGTCCGATTATTTCGGCATTTAGAAAGTCATATTTCTCCCAACAAAATAAGTCCTTTTTCCGATTTTCCTAAAGATTGGTTTGTAAAAACTAATAACTTGTTCATATTTCTCTCGATATCACAAAAATATCTAATAAAGAATTGTTGTTTCAATCTATTTATGATTAATCAACCTAACTGATAGGACTCTAGGCCAATGACCTAACCTAACCCATCTTCTATGAATATTTCACAGAGCTTTTGAGAAGACGATGCCAGATTGTTGATTTTCTCTTCAAACAATGGTATAATGGTGTGTCTTGTATGATCTATGAATCGACCCATCTCAAACCCTATATTGTTGTTCTGTGTTTCAAACGCGAGTGTCTGTGAACGACGCATGCGTATAGCGACAACCGGCAAATGGAGGATACCATTTCTAGAGCTATGTTGTTATAAAAGGGGAAAAGTGATTATTTCAGGCGCTTTTCTTCGATCTGGTGATGATTATGTGAAGACTTTCAGTGAATTAATGTCATGCTCACCGTGTAGTGTCGAGTTTATAAATTCCAAGAGGATATTGTTTACATCGCCACAGATTATTTAGTGCTAAGTAACATTTCAATTTTCATTAATTTCAATTTGATACGTGGTTTGTTTCGACATTCATCATTCTTATATCCGAATTTTCTATTTTATTGACTTTTATTTTTGATATGGATCGGACACAATAAACTTTGAATAGAAACTGTGCGTCTTGAAATATAATTTCATGATACTTGGTGTTCAATTTTATCCCAAACATTTGTTGCATTTTATTATTATAGAGCCTTTGGCTCAGTGGTAGAACT
The DNA here is from genome assembly GCA_951802165.1 of Adalia decempunctata. Taxonomy (NCBI): domain Eukaryota; kingdom Metazoa; phylum Arthropoda; class Insecta; order Coleoptera; family Coccinellidae; genus Adalia; species Adalia decempunctata. The sequence goes on along the minus strand of OX637696.1, from coordinate 19,361,821 downwards.
GGTAGAGCCCAAAGGTCCGAAGTTCAATCCCGAGCTAGGATAGCAATTTTCTAGTAGGGTAGGGGCCACCATTCTCACTGTTGGGTCAAAAATTAACACTTTTAACAGTGCCGTGCCTACGGTGGCGTAAGGACACAGTAACAAAGCCTACACAGAACACAACTGCTTACTCCGAAAAAGGCACAAGTTACAAGCTTCGAAGCTTGTAGTTTCAAAGGGGTCTCCTCAGGAGACCTAGGAGTGATCAGGATAAACAATATATCATTTCATATCATATCTACATCAAACGGTTTTCCATCATTTAGATTTAGACACAGTTGATACACATTCTGACGACATTGTTAACTTGTTTAGTGACCAGAATCCAGGGAAGCATCCAGATTATTCATGAAATTCATTATTTTTTTCCTCAAATTTTACTTATAGTATATTGAAAAAGTTATTGAAAAAGTAATTATTTTATTTTCAAAATGATTGATTTTTTCGAAAATATGAAACGTTTAACTTTTTCAAGTGGTTTTAAGGTATTTTTTGCGTTGATTTATGAGTCGGCTACTCTGTAATTTTTATACCAGTAGAAATATTGAATAAGTTTTGATTGAGGAATATGCACCATGACTAGAGTAAACAATCAACCAAAATTCAGTTCATTTGAAACAACTGTTCCAAAGATATGGACTGAAAAGTGTTTTTTCAAGGATTTTCGACACCCTGTTTCTTTCAAACGAAACCGAATTTTGAAAAATGGCACGAAAAAAATTGTTTCGTTTGATGAGAGGACTCTACATATTACATAATATACCTACATAGAATATATGTAAAAGACTCACCCTGTATAGTCAATAGTACCATTGATAAAGGTGAAAGCAAATTCTTATGATCTCAATCCATTCCCTTAAACCTCCGATACTAAATACAGGGTGTATTTTACGGTGAGGCTTCCCTTTTGACAGGTGATAGAACTCATAAAAATAAGTCATTTTACCGAAAATTTGTTATATGGAATGTTCAATAATATAGTTTATTCTCGATAAACATTAATCACAGAGGCGTGAGCCTGTACGTGATTTGTAATACAACTTACAAAATTAACCATAGCCAATATAAAACATACAAACTTAATAATAATTCCAATGTGACAGGAGTAAAGCTTCATTCAGGATCTTACATAATGAATGGTTTCAATGACGAAATGCATCAAGACAAAAAGGGGTCTCTGGTCTCTCTCTACAAAATAGTTGGACTAGTAACTAAGTGTAGGGAAGGCCGTTTTCATTCGATAGTAGTCATTTCAGAATAACATTTTAAAAATATCTAACGATCTTTCATTATGGGTTAATAGTTGAAATAAAATATTCCCTTCCTCTTTCGATTACCCATTTCTTCAACTCAGTTCTACGTTTTTCAGGATTTACTATCATCTTCAACCGTAGAGTATAATCGCGGAGCAAGGTAATTGAAACTTCTTTGGCCAATACGTTTTTCTGCTCTTGGTGCAAAGCATCTGTTGGTCTTATTTCTTGTGTCATAAGAGTATTCTCTTGGTTGGATCTTGGACCTGAATTTTTCTCGAACTTATGGCGGATAAGATTTTAAATACAAATAGCTGATGAGGATTCATAATTTTGGATATTTCATATAAATCACAGTGGCGGCTCGTGACCACGTGAGCTGGTGAGGCGATTATATATAAAAAAAAAATTTGATACATTGTGGTCGACTTGAAAAAAAAATTCATCTAACTTCTAAGAGAAAACTGTATTATGATGGCCATCAATGTTATTTGACATAAAAACGGTTATTTTTTCATGAGAAATCATCCAGAGGTGTACTCAGTAGTAGTTTCATAATCGGATTTAATTTGAGTAAATGAAAGATGATAATTTCGCTATTGCGCTTGATAAGGCAGTGAAATATTTCTTAAAATTTCCCCTATTAATAGATGCCTCGGATTCATCGTGACCCTTAAAAGCGAGTTCTTGCTTACCCAATATTAAAGTCGTATCAATTAAGTAAGTCATCATGAGTAAACGATTTTTTCTAACGTCTTCATTATACAAAACTTTAGACAAGTGTGCGTTTTCAACCAAAGCATCCGCGATTGTGGAACGGTTTTGAAAAATTCGTACGAAACCTCTAATGAATTTTGAATATGATCTTTGTATGAATCGTGCATTTTAACGGACCTTGAAAAATTTTTGAAGTCGTCATACCAGCCAGAAGTCCATATATTTTTAATTTTTCCTAACAATAAACAAGGCCAGCAGTATAAACGCTGCTTGAAAATACTTCCACAAATCTAGGTATGGGACATGGGGTGTCATTTCACGATACCTGAAAAGTGCGGGTATATTTTCGGCCGTCTTTCGTATCTTTAGTAAGACTACTTATCTGTGGGGTTGGTCTGCCAAACAGGAGAATTTCCCGGTTTTCTTCGTCACTTCGCCTTGAGAAAGGCGTTTCTATAAGGGACACTGGATTCATAATGAATATCAATTATACACTTAATTAAACCCCAACGAAAGTATTATCAGATTATCCAAGGAAATAATCGTCATATCTAACGATATGAAAAGCTGTAACTCAACTGAGCATGAGCAGACGATGTTGCATGGTGCAGAAAGCAGATGTACTACATAAACAAATCAGGTGATGGGAATGGCGACATCTATCTGCACCTATCCCGAATCCTGTATATCCACGGAAAGGTCCGAAGACTCCGCTCCGAGGTCCGATCGGCGATAGTTGCGTCGTCTCAAATACCGAAAAATAGCGACACCTTCGGGTCCCCTCGCCGTCTTTCGTATTCCGTCGGCTGCTTCGAATTTGTACTTGTTGAGACGATGATATCGTCGCCTCAAAGACCGAAAAATAGCGACACCTTCGGGTCCCCTCGCCGTCTTTCGTATTCCGTTGGCTGCTTCGAATTTGAACTGGATGAGACAATGAAATCGGTCGCCTCTGCGTCCTCATGGGATATTATATAGCAGTGGCGGCGAAGAAAATTATTGTTGATTTTGATTAGATATGATAGATATTTCAATATTTTTGTGTTCGCTCCCTGTTGTATTTATTTCTCTGATATTTCGAGAAAAATGATAAAATAACAGGTGAGGCGCCGCCTCACTTGCCTCACCCGACGAGCCGCCACTGATTCGGATGGAAATAAAAGTGGTTTTCCATAGATAATACGAAGCAACCACTTCTGGATTACTTCAACTCTTTTCATGTGACAATTATAAGCTCCACCCCATCCTACTATTCCATACTGAATTTGAGACTGGCACAAGGCAGTATAAATCAGCTCCAAATTCGAAACGCTCAGGTAATTCTTCAGGTATCTGAACTTTGAGAGTTAGTTTCCCCACTAAGGAATCGATGTGCTAATCCCACCTCAGATGTCTGTCAATTGTAACCCCAAGATATTTAATATGATCCGCCTCAGGAATGGATGTATTGCCAATTTAAAAAATGTATGGAAAATCTTAGGCGTCAATACCTCAATACTACTCTGGCCTTCATCTCTACATCTCTGCACACGGTTTATAAACATCCGCGAAGTTGGGTGATTTCTTAGCGGAAATCTTGTTATGTACAACATACACGCTGAAATGGCATTTTGTTTTGATTCACCATGAATTAAAAGCATATCAACAAGTTCATTATTTAAATAAACGTGCGGCATTTTCGAAACATGAAACACTCGTACTCACGCTGCAACACGAATGAAGATTACTGATCACAATCGATATTCTGAGTCGTGTATGATAAGAAGACAAAAAATATGTTGATATCTACGGCGGGGCAGGCGAGGGAGCAGGTTCGGACTGGGGAAATTTCAGATTCACCTAGAAACTAGAAAATATTTTAGTTTCATTTTCTCGAAACAGCGGCATAATTCATAAAAAAAAATTGGTAAAATGACTTATTTTGATGAGTTCTACCATCTGTCGAAAGAAAAGCCTCACCTTTAAATACACCCTGTATATAAAATATTGGTCATGAAGGACTTAGCTTTATGAATTGATGAATTATCAATCAAGTTAAAAGTACTGTTCAGAATTATACCTACCACAAAGTCTATACATAGGATGGGCTTACTCGGTTAAGAATAAGAACGGGATTTTCTGTGCTCTGTGCGATTCTATGGCTGTTGTAAAAATCCCACAAGCTTATACCTGCTCAGTTCAACAAGCACCTGCCTTCAGTCGCATTGTTTTCACACGGCTTAGCTCGAAGCCCTTAACAAATACTTTACACGTCGTCGGCCTTTAGTTCGCCACCCTTTATACAAAGTGAATGTGATAAGAACTTTTACCCTGCACAACACCACACGAGACCATAACAGAAGCAAATACGTAACTTTTAATCTGAACAAACGTAAGTACCATTCCTTCAGTGTTCACTTTGTGGTATTTATTTTCAATTCGATCAAACATCCATATTTCTCTTTAATTCTCGAGGCGAAGAATTGGTACAACAGTTCATTTCTTCTCTCCAAGAGAGCTCGTGTATATTATTCGAGTACCATTGATCGGCGAGAGCAAATTCCGGTCATCTCAAGACGTTTTTTACAAAAACACGGATATTGCAGCCTTACATTTTGGAAAACTCGAAAATATTGAACTGATTGGACTCCAACATCAACAATTTTAAATGAGGGGAGGGGGAGACTTGGACAAACAACATAATCTTACAATGTGACTGGGGTGCTCCTGGCTTCGAACTCCTCCACCGTTTTGGCTATCAATTGAGCCTTCATCGGGTCATCATTGTCGAAAAACCCAAACCTCATAACGCCCCCTGGATGCTCCTTGGAAATCTCCATCAAATCATTCGTCTTGAAAGCATCGAAAGCCATTGCCACATGCATCGGTACATGCTTGAACTCCGGCAACTTATAAGCCTTCGATAGAGACGGAAACAGCAATTTGATGGCCATAGCCTTGCAGCGGTTGTTTGGTGGAGCCCACAAACCTATGAAGATTCGGTCGTCTGGGTCCGTCTTCAGAAACTTCTTGCTTGGCGAGCCTTCATCCCCAGGGTGTTTTCTGGAGTTACCGTACACCACCTGCAGAACCACGTCGTCTATGATGTTGCCAGGAAGGTTTTCCGAGGACCTCTTCAGCGTCACGCCCAACGTGGGCTTTTTGGGGTTCTCTTCGAAGTTGAGATGTTCTGCTTTTTGATCAGAGAAATATAGCAACTCCTCCATCACGTCTCTGGTTAGAGTTACCTGAAGGAGTTAGGGGGTGTCGGTCAGATTGCAGGTATTTGCTGGATGTAGCTGAAGCGTTTGGTGCATTTTACGCTACTCATTCGTGTTTTATTGAACTATTAACAGCAATAATTGTCTTACCTTCTGATGCATGTCTAGCAGTGGCTGCTCGTGACAGTTAAAGGTGAATCACATCAGAAAAAAAGATTCCTTGCCATGGCGTTGCCGATAAAAAGGCTGTTGCAAAACTGATGATTAGAATAGTTCTTTATCGATGGCATACTCAAGGTCATCTATTTCGAGGACAATTTTGCTTTGTGAGATATCCACTCTCAGCGATGAAGAATTATCTTACTCAAAAACGAATGAGAGTGCAGAATAAATGAGGTTGCCCTTCTCGAGGGAATATCTAGAATCAAGTGGCTAGCCTCAGACTCCACGTAACATGTGGCGTTTAGGTGTGCGGTCTTCTCGCCTGCCGTCCGTTCCCTATGATGTAGAATAGCGCGCTAGACAAGGAAGTGCGGGGCCAGCCTCTACCCTATACTGGGAGGTGAGGAAGTGGGATGGATACCCAGAAATCGTGAGATGGAAACGTAGACCCGGTGACGCATTTTATTGCAATATAATGAAGGGAAATAACGATATAAATGCGTATGAATGCAGATAAAATGATTAAATACATATACATATAATAAATAAAATATGATATTTATACGAATAATTTTCGACGTATTTTGGTGAGACACTGCTGTAATAAATCGAAATGTTTGGGTTAACCAATATAGACTTCCGAAAAATTATATTCGTTGCTCCGAAAGTTACTTTTTTGCTTATCGGTACGGCACAGGATGTTGGCAAGACGATAACGATGAAGTTATTGATTTTCAAGTTTCCTCATAAAACTCAGACAGTGTGAGAAAAATCGTCCTATGGCCCGACTTGTCGGGGTGCGACTAAATATCGTAAATATCGTGCAACTGGCCAAAAAGCTCAGATGATTGAGCCATCCTTTAGGAATCCACCCACGGGAGGTGGGTAAAGGAAATCGTTAATTGGTTTGGGAAAACGAGGAAGAGGCAGAAGCTGGAGAAGCCTTTAGGGGGACGGTTCTCGGTTGACTCGCGTTCTGTAGTTAAAGGCTTGTTCGGACTAGGCCAGTAGATTAGTCGAGTAGCGAGTGATTTAGTTACTTGCCGTGTGCGAACGCCAACAATCGAGTCGAATGAATTAGTCAGTGGGCGAGTCGAGTCGATCCATTCCATTCTATTTTCTCGGGCGAGTAGCTTCCCCCACCACGTGCCACTTGCCACTGGACCGCCAGTAGACATTAGTCCGAACATTTCATGATAGTCGAGTGCATTAGTACTGACAAAACCGTTCTGTCACAGGCGAAAGGAAAAGATACGGTCCGTCGTTTTTCAAATATGTTTCGTGGGAGCAAAGATATCACATATAGATTTGTTCAAAAATATTTGGATCACGAATGTTTATGGAACATTAAGTCGGAAGACTACAAAAATAAAATGATGAGGAAATCCGTATTAGAGGAAATAGAATCAGAAATGCATTTACCCGCTTTAGGAGAAAAAGAAATAAAAACGAAAATTAAAAATATCAGGTTTGTATATTCTTCACGTCTATAAAGTTTTATTAATAGAAAATTTACACAACTTTCTGACATTCTCAAAGTATCGAGGTATTCTTTGGGATCTTCTAATGCCAATTCCTTCAGAAGACAATTCGTAGCTCCTAGTTCGTATCTATTGATCCATTTCCGCAGCCGAAGCTGCTTTTTACGTATCTCACATATTTCCTCATCCACCTCTTCTAAAATAGCCATTACGATGAGGTTAACCAGTTTGTTTACTTTATTGTGTTGCATGCTGTTCGTTCTTCGAAACATCACTCACTTCTCATTTCACTTGTGAACTCGACTTGACCAAAGTGCGAACGATTTCCTGACAGTTGTGTGACAGTAGTGACTAGATTAGCTACTCTCTACTCTCCACTCGACTAAAATACTGGCCTAGTCCGAACAAGCCTTAAGAGTAGCTGGAGAAGCTGGGAAGGTTCTCAGTTGACTCGGAAACGGTTTAAGGGTACTTCAGTGGTTTGAGGTACGGTCTCAAAGCGGAGACATAGCGGCTATTCGAGGAATAGCGGAGTTAAAGTATTGAAATCGGAAGTTGGGAGTAGCTGGAGAAGCCTTAAGCGGGAAGGTGCTCAGTTGACTCGGGATTCGGTTTTTAGGAAGTTTAAAGGAGTAACTTAGTTTGGTCTCAAACGGATACCGAAAAGGGCTATTCGGGGAATAGCGGTGTAAGGTATTGAATCGGGAGATCCAAGGTTGAATGAATTAATTTGAATTATTTAGATCACGGAAGATGATAAAACAAATATGTTACTGAAAAAGTTTATTCAACTTACAATCAAGAAAACTTGAGTAACACATCACTTAAGTAAATTTCTCCAAATTAGCGCTACTCTTCTTTAGGATCGTCTTCAGCGCCAGCTTCAGTGTGGACTGAAGCACCATCCTCTGCAATTGAAGGGTCTTTCGACGCAGGTATATCCCCAGAAGGATTTGGGGTATATCCGCTCAAATTTTCCGTTATTTTCGACCTGTTGTCTTCGTCGTACATCGATTCGCCTCCGTCTTCGTCTTCTCCTTCACCCTCGTCTTCATCTTCTCCCTCTTCGACTTCTTGTTCAGGAGGTTCATCGTATCCCTCCGGGAAAAACAGCTTGCATTCTTTCTTTCCCTGATTCACATTCGGACTCATGTAGGCTGGGATTTCGCAGGCGAAGGCCAAGAGGCACTCACTTCTTCTTCGGGCTAGTTGAATCACTATTTTTTCGTTTCTGGAGGAAGAAAAGGATACTCGATTCTCTGACGGTGATATTGGGTATTGGTAGATGAAGGTAAATAGGGAAATATTGGGTCAGTCAAAGCACTGACTTGAAGTCTGGGATTTTTTTTGGCGTTCCTTCATCCACCTTTCCGGTAGATTCGCGTTAAGAATAGAATGGCAACGTAGCGGGTGATATCTCCGTTCTTATGGAGCCTACTAGTGGATGAACTTCTACATAGGCAAACGGAGCTCGGCTTCGAATGTGTAGGCTATGCTGACGACATAGTCCTAAAAAGTTCGAAGGCGCCTTCTGCGACCTATTGCAGAAGGGCCTTAGAATAACTGAGCAATGGTGCTTGTCAGTGGGGCTGAAAATCAACACAACCAAGACCACAATAATTCCGTTCAATCGGAAGAGGAACCTTCCGGCTATGAAGAATAACCCTGGATAGCAAATTACTTTGGAATAAGCATGTTGATAATGCTACTGGTAGAGCTACAAGGGCTGTGATGGCCTGCAGGCGTATATGTATGTAGCAGGAATTGGGGTTGTAACCAAAAAATACTGCGATGGATGTAAGGTAAATGGGGCAGTAGCCTAGTTTGCTAAGGCTAAGGCTAAGGCTAGGCAAGTATGAGGAAAATGCTCGACAGAGTACAAAGGCTTGCAACCAAGTGTGCACTGTGCATCACGGGATCTATGAGAATGTGCCCAACTAGGGCTCTTGAGATCATCACAGACCTCACACCCCCACATCTAGTGATGGATAGGATAGCCCTTGAGGACATCCTCAAAATATCTCAAGAAGAAACAAGCAATGAGAGAATCAAGTTTCAGACATCACATCTGCAAACCTTCCTAGTGATGTAATGATCAAGAAAGTGAGCAACGAGAAAATGTCAGTTCCATGCTATGCAAAAGAGTAAAAGAGAAGATTGGAAACGGGAATACATCGACTGTAATCTCAGAGAAAATGCAATAAAATGGTATACAGATGGTTCTGAAACCGCTACTGGAGCTGGCACTAGGATTTGCGGGGCAAGTACCAAGTGTGCAATTTGGTTAGGCTCCTGTACAAGCGTCCTTCAAACGGAAATACTAGCAGTAGGAAGATGTCTAGACATAAATCCAGAGAGAAACTATCAAAAGTGCGATATAGTTAAGAGACAGGTAGTCAAGCCCAATGAGAATGGCAAGAAAAATAAGGTCTTTTTAATCTTGGATTCCCTGAGAACTAACTATACCTACTCACTGGCTTTCTCACAGGACATTGTCGCCTAAAGAAGCATCTTTTGAGAATGGGTTTGTCTTCCACCGACGAGCATAGATTCTGTGGGGAGGAGGAAGAAACTCCTATTCACCTGGTTATGGAATGCTTTGCCGTTGCGAGCCAAAGGAAAGAGTGCTTTGGACAAGAAACTTGTAGGAGTAGGGAATTATCCTTGTTGAAGCCTTCTCAGATACTGGATTTCATCAAATTTCCGGAACTCAGATTTCCAGATCTGTCTGGATCTGTGTCCAAGGCAAGCAAGTTCTCCTGAGACCTCCTGACTGTCAGAACGTATGCAGAATTTCTTGTCCAAATAATCTTTTCTCAGCTGAACCAAGCGAGATTTTAGACCCAGAGCTGTCTTGCATGGCAGAAGTAACATTTTGTCAGTATGGACAATGTTTTGCAAGAGTGGGGTAGTTTAGTACTAAATATTCAAACTCATAAGCAAATGGGAGAGGAGATTTTAACTGCATTGGCTTCTTCTTTCTGGTAGAAGAAATACTGACAAGTTACAACTGACCGAAATATACTGCTCCACAAGAGTTAGGGATATTATCGTATTCAATCGTTTTTAAAAGTATGTAATCTTCGAGAAAATCGCTGTAAAATCATTTAAAACTCAATAACAACTTGAATCGATCCAATAAAAATCAGTATGAGACATTTCGTCAATCTGGTCGCCTTTTTTCTGAAGTTTGGTTCTTTGCATATGCTTCATGAATGTTCTTATTTTGAAACGAATACAGTTTATCAACGGCTTCGATTTGAAACGAGTTTTCTGAAATTTCCAAGACGTAAATTAACAAACGCTGAGGCTGATAGGGCTATCGGAAAGCTACAGGGTGGCCTAACTCAGATTGTTGTAGCGGAAAGGCTCCAATCCAAATCAGCCAAAGTGTGATATCTCGACTTTGGAATAGGTTCAGGGAGACAGGCTCCGTGTTGGAAAGACCAAGGCTTGATGGGCGACGAAAAACAACACCTGCTCAGGATCGTTTCATCACCGTTTTGGCGAGAAGAAACCCTACATCTAATCTACGTGTAGAATGCTACGGAATACTCTTCAAAATGCAGATGGGGTCCAAGTTTCCATCGAATTCATCAGACGACGTTTGAGAGAGGTGAATCAAGGTTCTAGACGTCCATTAAGAGGAGTTCTATTAACACGTGACCATAAGCGTCACAGACTGGAATGGGCAAGGCAACATATCAATTGGAACGATCAATGGCGTAGTGTCCTTTTCACTGATGAATCCAGATATGGACGATTTTCAGATTCTCGAAGAAAAAGGGTATGGACAATCCCACGCATACCCCGTAATCGTTGCATGTCCAAGAAGTCCATCCATTACGAGGGGGTAGTGTTATGGTATGGGGCAGTATGGGGCAGTATGGGCAGTGATATGTTTCAACGGGCGCACAGATCAACACATTTGTCCTGGAAATATGACGGCCTCACACTATAGGGAGCATGTCATTGACAATGTTTTGTCAAATTTTCACGCTGCTATTGGTGAAACTTTTCAATTTCCAGATGATAACGCTAGACCGCACCGTGCAGCCATAGTTGAGAATGCGAGCGAGGAGCTTGGTATTCCACATTTACCAATACCTCCGCACTCACCAGATTTGAATTGCATAGAAAATGCATGGGATATGCTCCAAAGAAGATTAGATAATCAACAACCTACCCCAGAATCCTTAAATGATCTGAGAGAGCTTCTGCCCCGTTTATGGAACCAAATTCCTCAAGAAATATTCAACAACCTCGTGTATAGTAGGCAAAGAAGATGTCAAGCTGTTATTGGAGGCCATACATTGTATTGATAGTCTTAAAATGCTTGAATTCTCTGGGAATAAAATTTCGTTATTTTACTCGATTTTTCCTAACCACCCTGTATACGCTGCACACCTACAGGCTACAATTAATTTGCAACTTGAAATCACAAAAATCTTATTTTAACTATATTTTTTCAGCAATTTAAGTCAATATCCCTAACTCATGTGGAGCAGTTTATATCGCGAGGTGAACAACTTTCCCTTCTCCAATCAGAGCCCTCCCAGAGAAGTTTAGAAATTGCCACGGTCTCCAATGGTGTTGCAGACTTAATATGGACTGAGAAAAAAGAGTGTCAGGAACAGAGTAAGTGAGCCATGTTGAGAACTTTGGTGGAGCATTGATGGATCTAAGGATAAACTCACCCGTCTTTCGGAACGTCAGCCTTGTCGAACTTCTTGAAAGACTTCGCGATCAATTTAGCTTCCTCCGGCTGGTAACTATCGAAGATGCCGTACCTCTCGATCTCTGTCTCCCACTCCATCAGCATATCCTGCACCTTCGATCTCTTCTCTATGGGAAAACAGACGCTTATGTACGCCGGTTTCGGCGGCGGTTCCGGAATCAAAAGCGGCGCCGCCATCCTGGGAAACAGGATCTTGAAGCAACTCGACAAAATCCTTCGAGTCGGCGGAGCCCAGATGCCTATTATGAAATTTTCTTCGGCTTCTTCCGATCCCTCCTCCTCCTCCTCGTCTCCCGCCGCCGCCACCGGTTTTTCTTTCGGCTCGGGAGTCTACGGGGACGAAAAAGACAAGTGATGGTCAAGGTACCGAAACTTCGATCTTTCCACAGACCGACACCGCAATCTTGGACTTTTTATCGTCCTCCTGCGACTCCCCCAGCATCTGCGAAGTGATAGCTATCGCTTGCTCTGACAGAACGTTCACCGCCGAAGGGTACATGATCAGTCTCTGGTGGGGACAGTACTCGTCACCCGGGGGGTGCTTCATGGCTCCGTACAGAGCCTCCTGGATTCTGACCGAGACCGGATCTTCCCTGTCGGCCGTACCGTGACTGGCCTTGACTACCATTATCTGCGAATCGCCGATGTACATGTGCTCCAGGGATTTCTCGGGTAGATAGAGGCTTTGGCCTTCCTCTAGGAAGTAGGAGATGGCTTCTATTTGTTCGGGAGTGATTTTACACTATGGGAAGTGGAGGAATTGTTATTAGGAGTATAAATGAGTTCGTGCGGTTTCGACAACAGATATCGCTAATGAAGGGTTTTCCAATGGAAAAAGTTATCCGGACATTTTGTCTTTATTCAAGTAAGAGGTGTTATTTTGACATTCAAAGAAAAATGCAATTTTTTAGATAAATGACAGCATGTTTATTTCGTTATAAAAAGGAAGATGCGCCGTTAATAATGAAAAATAACATCAGCCAAATGACCACACTACAGGACCATATGAAGTCCTCGGGAGTAACGATCATAGTCACAAAGCCTACGATTCGCAGGATTTGAAATTTAAGATTCACAAACTCAAAACTTGCATTCAAATCACGCTGAAAGCGTGGATTTCTATATTAATGTATTATGTATTATTTGACTAAGATGTTGTTGAGCAAAAACTAGGATGGACTCTGATGATCATTTTTGTGGAGTTGCGTGTGGACTATATGATCGTTTTTGTGTAAACCAGTGATTATTAAAACATTTATAACTTGGACACTGTGTACAATTTCAAAAATCGGTAACAATCCAACGAAAGCTGTCGCAAGACTTCCAGATGGTTAAAGTTATAGTTATAGTTATAGTGAAAAGGGGTCACACTCCACTGCGACCTTAAGGTCTATTGTGCCCCTTAACAGAGCTGTTATCATCGCGCCTCCTCTTCCAGATGGTACTAACATTATAGTGGGACCCTGATCATGATTCTTGTGTACTTTTCATATCCTTTTCATGAAAATTTCCTCAACCAAGTGGCACGTTGCACCATCTTGTTGAAAGTAAACGTTTTCCCTAATCAATACCATCCAATTCCGTATATATAAAGTCATAAATCATCTCTCGATAGCGCAACCCATTCACCTCAACTGTTGCGCCAGCCTCATTCACGAAACAGTGACGTTCAATGACCCCGCCGAACCATAAATCGCACCAAACAGTCACATGATGAGGATATAGAGAGGCTTTTCAACAGTAACTCTTTGATTTTCGGAGCTCAAGATGCGACAATTTCGCTTGTTGACGAAGCCACCGAGGTGGAAATTGGACTCATCACTCATGCATTTCAAGGACCCAATCAGCAAAGACACGTAGTAGTTGATGATCGGCCGGCTTGAGTCCTTGTGTTAACTGAACTTTATAAGCCTTAAGACCCAAATCTTTATGCAAAATACGGTGTAATGACGTTTGTGGATTGCTCAAGTCCAAAGAACGACGAGGAATAAACGAACCTGGGTGTTCAAAATTATTATTTTTTGTTTTCTTATACCACAAAGTTTCCTACTGCGAATGGTGGCGTAAAAAAGAAAAACAGGTCTATGACTTTCCACATCTTTTCTGTGGTTCACCTAGAATCCCAAAAACATTCTTTCTACATGTTCAGTTCGATAACACCTCTGCCACCAGTCGCAACGGTCTTACGCTAAGCTAACCCTAACAGAGACTTATACCCTCGTCGGCACCTAAAAGTGAATTCGCCTGGATTTTACCAGGTACAACATCGCACGAAACCAGACAGCCAGCAGATACATCTCTTTTAGTCCGAACAACCGTAAGTACCATTCTCACAGTTTTCACTTCGTGGTATTGTTTTATTTCAGACATCAATTTTATTCTTTAATTCTCGTGGTGATAAGAATTGATACAGAAGTCCATTTCTTCTCTCCAAGAGAGCTTTTGTATATTATTTACTGGGTTTTCTTCAACACTTTCGGCTCGGCAACAATATTCTCGGATGTCCTTGGACAACGAGCACAGGTTTTATTCTTCACATCACTAACATGTCCCAACAGCTAGAATTTTTCCAACAATTTCTGTATTGTGGTTCCACGAGGTGCTTCACGACGACCCAAAAATGTTTTAATAATTTCAATGCGTTGTTGAGGCGTACATCGTTCCATTTTTATAAATGGCCTAGTTTCTACTTGTCAAATGTCAAAACATTACGGTTTCAAAAGTGACATCTACCGAAATAGCGGGCTATTCAAAATAACACCTCCTTTTGGAAAACCCTCTAGTTTATTGTTCCAATGTTTCGTCAGGCGACACTGTCATTTTGAAGAGTCATCATTAGGCTTTACTGCAACTCTCATGTAGACAACATAGTTTCTATTAGCACTGAAAATGTCCACTTTTGTACCAAATAATGTGTTTTTCCGGGGAGTTTTACGTCAATATGAAGAGAAAGACTGCCGAAAGTCATTGTATTTTAGTGGAAGTTTATGGTGACGATGCTCTAGCCTAGCTGAACGAACGTGTCACAAGTGGTTTGATTGGTTTTAAGGTGGCAATTTTGATTTGGAAGACGCAGAACGACCAGGAGCTCCACCTATAGTTTCTGAATGAAAAATTAGAGGCAAGACACGATGAAGATCCATCACGAACGCAAGAAGAACTCCCAAAAACACTTGGAATCACTCAACCAGCCATTTGCCTTAGTTTGAAGCAAAGGGAATGATCCGAAAGGAAGGAAATTGGGTAGTCGTAGGATTTCGAATTTTAGTAAATATTGGTTTATTTCAAGATCAAACAAGCGCACTAGCAGGTGTAGTATTATTTATACAAATTTACATTTTACAGAAAGTCGTCCTTTTTGGTCCCAGTATCTAAAATTTCTAGAAAAAATTATCTAACATCCCTAATTTATATACAGTCCATCCAAGAATTATTGACATCTCGGGGGGGCTTTGGAGAATTATGTTGGTAATAGCCCATTCAGTAATATTTCGAGTTGCAGAATTCAAGTTGGTGTTGGAAATAACACTGAGATTATGTTCTGTCATTAATATTCGAACTAATTGGGCAAATAATTGCGCAAGTGAAAAATCTTTGGATTGAGGCTCTTGAAATGAACAAATAATAAATGAAAAGCCTACACAGAGCACGTAGAAAAAGAAATAAGAGAAGATCGGTCAGAATAAATGGAATGTTATGATATTGCTGATTCAAAGCCTTTAATTATGAACATGACGAGTTCTTTCCAGAAGAGGAAATAATGACAGTGGTTGTTGAACACCCCATATATTTTCGCATATTTTGAATGCTCTTCAATACCACTATCATGACGCAAAATATTAGGGATATTTTTCTAACAGTACGGATCTTATTCAGAAAAAACTGCAAAATTTCTACGAAACAGTTGTTCGGTGAAAGCCCTCTACCGATTTCCAGAAGCGATAGAAACATGAATTTGATCAGAATTTCTTTCAACTTAAGAATTTGCTTAGTCATCGTTCCTAGATGATCAACCTTTTTTTCACAGGGTGTCCGTTATCAATGTCCAAATATGAAGAATTTCAAATTGTTTTTTCTCGATTTTTTCAAATGTAACATTTTTTTCAATGATGATGTACACAGTTTAAAACCTTACATTTTTTTTGAAGTAACCAAAGGGCTATTTTCAACCCTGCTTCCAGCAGGTACGATAAATGATGGAGCACCCGCTCATTATTCTCGTCGAGTGAGGGATTTACTGGACCAACAGTTTCCAAATAGATGGATTGGTAGGGGCGGACCGACAAGATGGCCTGCTAGATCACCGGATCTCACCAAAATAGATTTTTTTGTGGGGATACATAAAGGGAATCGTGTATGATGAAGTTCCAACAACAGCTTCCAATATGCGAGAGAGGATTGTGACTGCTTTCCGAAGCATTACTCCAGCCATGCTGACGAGGGTAAGTGAGACATTCAACGATCGGATCGCTTTGTGTTCCAGAGAAGGCGCACGGCACTTTGAACATCTCTTGGATCATTGTCACAATTTTTCTTTGTCTTTTTCAACGCCCGTTTGTTTTTATATCCAATATTTGAATAAAATTTTCCATTCTGATTTTATTTTTCGTACCTGCTAGACGCAAGAGTGAAAATAGCTCTTTGATTACTTCTGAAAAAATGTAAGGTTTTAAACTGTGTAACTGTGTACATCATCATGGAAAAAAATACAGGGTGTTACATTTGAAAAAAACGAGAAAAAACAATTCGAAATTCTTCATATTTGGACACTGATAACGGACACCCTGTATAAGAGAGGTTGATCATGTAGGAACGATGATTAGGCAAATTCTTGAGTTAAAAGAAATCCTGATCAAATTCATGTTTCTATCGCTTCTGGGAATCAGTAAAGGGCTTTTACCGAACAACTGTTTCGTCGAAATTTTGCAGTTTGTTCTTAATAAGATCCATACTGTTGAAAAAATATCCCTAATATTTTGCATCATGGTAGAGGTATTGAAGAGCATTGAAAATATGCAAAAATATAAGGGGTGTTCCATTCAAAAAATCACTACTTTGTTGAATAATTTTATTTGGGAACACCCTTTATATCATATAATAATTTTCTGAGATGCAGAATTGCAAGTACAAAGGGAATGCTTTTCAACTAAATTCCTGAAACGTCTGGTTTAGCAGCTATAGAAACTTAACGCACTATCGCAGGACCCGGTATATTTATTGCTAAGATGAGAGCACAGAAAATTTCTGGTTACTTTTTTGTAACTAGAAATAAAGCTGCGACTGGACTTCCAAGGCCTGCTTTGATGTCGATAATTCTTGGATGGACTATAGAAAGTTTTCGACAACAAGTTATTAATTCACATTGTGCATTAGTGAGTGTTGAAACTACATTTGATCGAAAACTATCACTCTTTTCGTTTAATCCAACATAAGTATCGAAATTCAAGGTGTAGTTTCACTCAAGTCGCTCTACTCGAATATACCTCTATAATGGTGAGTTTACAAAGAAAGCTGAAGCGTGTGCCGTTAGCTGAAACTTCCTAGCCGATTAACTACAACCCTGAACGTCAGGCACTTCGAAATCACCTTCTCCGAGATGCTTATCACGAGCCCGGCCTCGTTCATCAGATCCTTCATCACGTCCATGTACTTGTCCCTGGCGTGGGGTAGGACCACCATCACCCCCAGGTTGCCGAGGTTCTCCAGGATGGCGTCCGACTCCTTCAGCAGCCTCAGGTGTACCTCCTGCGCCTTTTTGGCTTGTTCGATAGCTTCGTCTTCGGCTAGCTTGGTCTGGATCGCCTCCCATCTCTTCGCCTCGTCGGGCGCCCTGTCTGTTACCTCCAGGAGGTTCTCTCTGGTGTGGGTGCCTTCCTCGACCATCTTCTGGATCTTGAGCTCCTCGGTGATAAGCTGCGTTAGTTTGGGAGCGTTGGCGCCGTACATGAAGCTGACCATTTTGCCTCCCTAGAAGATTAATTTGGTTTTGCAATCAATCGGATTTTCAGCCAAGACAAGACAAATATTTGAAAGACCATTTACAAGCTTTATATCGGGTGTTTTTTTAGAGTGATATGATTTTCGATGGGATATAATAGGGACAACTGTTATTTGACAGAAGGTAAAAGCCATGTTCTTTTCATATTTCTGTTCAGTAAACATCGACAAATTACCATGGAAAGACTCACGCCGCAACAACGTTTACAGATTGTTGAAATTCATTTTCGAAATCAGTGTTCTATTCCCCAAACTTATAGAGCACTTCGTGAAATTTATGGTCCACATAATCGTTCATCAGAGCAGCTTATTAGTCGAAATATCGATAGATTTCGGACAACAATTTCTCTTCTCGAAGCTAGAACAACAACTAGACAAAGAACTGTACTTACAGAAGAAAAAATCGCTGCTGTAAGTGACAGTATTAATGAAGATCCAGATTTGTCTATTCGTCGACGTTCACAACAAGTTGGACTCTGGTGCATGCACCACAGGGAAAATTTTGCGTAAAGATCTTGGTCTACACCCATACAAGATCCGACTGTTTCAAGAACTAAAACCACTTGATATTAAGTGTCGTTTAGTGGCTGATTGGGTCCTAGAACAGCTTGAAGTTGATCCAATTTTGATCGAAAAATTGTGTTCAGTGATGAAGCTCATTTCTGTTCGAACGGCTACGTAAACAAGAAAAATTGCCGTTTATGGAATGAAAAGAATTTTCAAGAAGTTCTGAAGGTTCCATTGCATCCTGAAAAATGCACTGTATGGTGTGCCGGTGGCATCAACGGTCCATATTTCTTCAAAAACGATGCTGGAGCTAATGTTATAGTAAATGGTGCTCGGTAAAGATCGATGATCAATGATTATTTGTTTCTAAATTTGAATGGCATCGATCCAGAAGTGTTTTCGTTCCAACAAGAAGGTGCTACACCTCATGCTGCACCGTAACAATTGATTTATTGAAGTGAAGATTTGGCGATTACATTGTTTCGATAAATGGTCCAATTAATTCGCCTCCAACATCATGAGACAAAACTCAATCAATTATTTTCGCTTTGGAAGCCAACATTTCTCCTATTATTGCTGAAATAAGGCCTTAAGGTCGGCGTTTAAACCTAGTAGGAAAGACCAGCCGATAGAGGCGCCACCGTCCATTTTAAGGAATATCTCCATAGAACTTTCATTATCACAATAAGTTCTATGAGTATCTCTCTAATCATGAATGAAATGTACAATGGCGCTCTCTATCCGAAAATCGCCGAACTATGAAATACCTGAATTTGTGGGTAAAGCAGGAATTTTTTCCCGCCAAAATTTGAATTTGGCCATTTTCTGCCAATTCCGTATTTCAAGTTGATCTTCTGAACGAAATTATCAGTAGATTCACTTTTAATCGGAAGTTGAACTATTTTCATGGGTCTTTCTGTTGAAATAAAACAGAAGCATGGGTTGGCTCATTTTCTTCTATTTTTGAAAGAAAAAAAATTAACTGTCGGAATGAAATCGATCAAAATTATTTCAACAAGAACCCTAATCCTTTCTGAGTTGACCCACAAAATTTCAGTTCTCAAAGTGAAACCGTTTTCGAAATCAACTTGAAATAAAAACACACTACATTGAACGCCCACCTTAATTACCCGAAAAAGTGGTCCAAAATTGGTCTGGTCGAATGCGGTTCCTCAAAGCTAGCCATGGTGGACATATGGCGGAAATTATTTTCAAAACTGGCTTCAATCTCAATTTAAATCTGTCTCATTCCAATTCAAAGTTCTATCACTGTAAAAAAAACACCCGATACTTGAACAGTGGCAATTCACAAAAATTCATCACAAATGTTATAAAAACTAACCGAAACTAGCATCCAAGTAGGCTCGCTGGTGCCTCGGAATCTTTGCAACGCTGTGATTCCATCACACTTTGCCTGAAATTAAGCAGTTTTTAGTGATTCGGTACTAAAATTTTCCTTGACTAGCTTACGACTGCAAGTTGAAGAGTGTCACCACCAATTTCAACTTTGATCTTTTTCAAGTTTGCCTGCATGCCAGCACAAGGTCCACACCAGTCGGAGTACACGTCTATCACTGAAAAAAAAAGAGTATGGTATACTATGGAACTATGGTATACTTGGTACTGATGAGAAACGGTTAAGGGGCAGATCACCTTTGGAGTCGTGGTAAATCTCCATTCAAAAGTGGTCTCTTTATTTCACGAGTAAGTACCCTAATTCACGACGTAGAGACTTGATTTTTTTTTAAATTGAAGAACGTCCTGAGGGCAAATAGTTATCTTTTTTCCGATTTAATCAGTTTTCCAATTAAAAAAAATAGGGTAATCGTTAGATCTGGGGTTATTGAATATGTTTTTCGTTTTTTATGGGTACAAGCTATATTTTTGAAATAATCATCATGAAAATTTTTGTAGTTTATAGAAGATTAAATTGCCGAGGGTAAATAGTTGCGATATTTTCCAAAAAATGATGAATAACCGTCGGAAAAAAATCATTAAGTGTAGTTTCCAAAACGCTGATGTTCAACCTCCTATTTTTAATTGAAAAACTAATTAAATCGAAAAAATCGCAACCATTTGCCCTCGGCAATTCAATCTTCTATAAACTACAAGAATTTTCATGATGATTTTTTCAAAAAGATAGCTTGTACTCATGAAAAACGAAAAACATATTCAATAACCCCAGATCTAACGATTAACCTGTTTTTTTTTAATTGGAAAACTAATTAAATCGAAAAAAAGAAAACTATTTGCCCTCGGGACGTTCTTCAACTTCAATTTAAAAAAAAATCAAGTCTCTACGTCGTAAATTAGGAAACTTACTCGTGAAATAAAGAGACCACTTTTTGAATGGAGATTTACCACGATTCAAAAGGTGATACTGCCCCTTGATATGGCTGTTAGAATCTGGAAACAAGTGCTTCAATCGAATAATGAAGTGCAAAATTCCAAAAAAAAAAGACAATATGAGCGCCAACGATACCTTTTCGACATACAGGATGTTGAAGTTTGAATTTATTTCAATTATTTTCTCACTGCTTATGCATTTTACAAGATTTTGAACTGACATTTGGCATAGATATTACAATTTATATTTCATAACATGTGACATGTCAATTTTGATTACAGATCTACATATTGATATTTTTCTGGAAAACCGTCCTCTCTTTTCCTCCAGGATTTTTTTGTTGGTGAGCCACTGTTAGTTTGGATAATTGTAAAAGAAGCTTTCTTGGTATACTGAACTTAATGGTCTCCTGTAGAATGACTATAACCTAACGTTTTCAAAATATACGCGGTGAAATGTGTCAGAATTTCATGGACAACCGGGATACTTTATAAAACTGAATGGAGTATTTCTGGGATCATGAAAGATTTATTTGACAGCTGCCAGATATTAAAATTATTTTCACGTTGGATACTTTTCTTTCTAATCTTGAGCCAAGGATGGTCTCAATCGACTATGTTCAAATCTCTGATCAAGAATCCTTGATCAAATTCAATTCTGTCCGTTCGTCTACAAACACGATAACTCTCGAACGGATAAACCTTGAAACTTGTCTTCAGGATAGGATAGGTTCGGATCTCGAAGGCCGCAGATAATTTCAAAAATGGGCAAAATGACGTATTTGAACTACATGAAAAATTTTGTCCAGACCGAGTTAACAGAACTGTATAAAATTCTAAACAACTAAGGAAAAAAATCCAATATTTCCGTAATAACTGATTCGGGATTATGAAGGATCTATTTGACAGCTGCTGTCAGTTTTTTTTGACAGCTGTCAAAAAATGTTTGTAGTTGGATTCTTGAATCCGAATCTACGCACAAGGTTGATGATGAGCGCCCAACATTTCCTGAGGTTTCGTCAGTGCTTAAGGTGATTTTTTGTTATAATTTCTCATCAAGGATGCAGTATGAATTTCATTGAATATTACGAAAGAGTAAATGACTATAATATTTGAGTATGTATCTCAAATCTGCAGGAAATAACTAGAATCTCAGCGATATTTTAAAATACTGATTAGAATTACTTCAAATTCTAGACGATGTTAAGTTTCGATTTTCTTGGATGCTTGTTTTTTCGGTAGAACCCAATTTTTACTCATTGGTTAAATCTTTTTTGCGCAAATTAATTTAAGAATCATAGCGCGCAGCTACAAGAGGTTAATTCTCTAACACGTTGAAAATTTGAAGAGAAAACATAACTGAAAGCATAAGCACATAAAAAGTAGCAAAAATGCTGTCAATACGGGCTACACTTTTACAAGATATGCAGGTTTAGGCAAAATTCCAGTGGAAAGTTATGTGCTGCCCATGATGAAAGATTATTCCACAATTCTAATGAAAATTATGGTTCTCATATCAACATTCCGCAAACCTGAAATGAGAAATCGATTTTCCTCGGGTACTCTAACCGCACCCTATAATTAGCTGTATCATCCACCCCAAAATAAAAAAAATATACTTGTGAAAAAGCACTTACCTAGTAGTCCTGGTTTCTGCAGATACTTTTCCCATTCTTCGTCAGTGTTCAGTTCGGTCTGTAATTGAACGGTCTGTCCCTTTTTAGCCATTTGTCATCCGGTGACGTTAGATTAACTGTTTCTATGGTTACCGCAACAGACATTGATTTAACGGACGACTTCGATCTTATATCACCAGATTGACCGTTTCTTCGTCTCCAGTCTGGAAGGCCTTGAAGGGAAGTTTTATGGTCTTGACCTTTTCCACATTTCCGTTCAGCAGATGGATCAGGTCGTCCAGGTAGTTGGTCTGGATGAGATCCTTCTCCAGCTTTTCGGCCTTCTCTATCAGTCTTTCTACGGTGAGGTTCATGTGCTGAAAGAAGGAAAATGAACGAATTGAATCACAGTACTCGTTAATTTATTCACGAACGCGAAATTTGGTCAAAGAATGCCCAATTTTTTAAGGAAAATGTCTTACCTCGAAGTCCTGGTGAATTTCTAAGACGTCGCTTCTCATTTCGCTGCTGCCATTGCTGGAGATGCTGTCTGCCACCCCGCTATCGTTATCGCGCTTGGTTTTGGCAAACACATCCTGACTCTTCTGCCTCAACAGACTCCTAACTAACGAACCCGATTCACTAGCTTTCGTATTAAACAAAAAGTAATCAATTGGTGAAGTTTTATCTGTAAAAATAAGTTCCAATAATATAGATACTGGGTTGTCTGAGTCGGGACTGTTTAAATTGAACTCATCAACGACTTTCTTTATCTCCTCCTTATCTTTCATCAAATATCTGTAAGCATTAGCTCTAGCGACTATAAAAAGTTGCAAATATTTACTTTTGTACGTCAAGAGTTTCGCGTTGGAAACTACAGAAAGCAAAGTACCACTCTGTATGGAATACGGCTCTATGAGACTTGCGATCTCCTCTTTGGTCGGCGACTGAGAGTCTATGGTCACGAAGTTTTTCAACATGTGCTCTCTGACCAAATTCACCGGGCGTTCTTGACACTCTTCCGCGTTTTCAACACCATACACTTCCACCACCGGATTCGGCAAGAGAATAGGCTTCCCTTTAACCTCTACTATTTCACCATTTAATAACATTTTCGCGGATTCGATGTCCGATTCTGGCTCCACGTCGTCGAAGAACCAACCGAACTCTGTGTCCCGCACGTTTTCTGTGTAACTGCCGTCTGTGCTATAGATCTTCATCTTTTCTTGACGGTCTGCGTTTTCGGAATGAGGGAAGAGACCCCAGCAAATGGATTTAGGAAGATTAGGGTCTCTTGTTCCGACCTATCGCTTACATAGTCTTTGGAGGGTTTCCCTTGTGGTCAAGCTGAAATAATTAATAATCTGTTATTGTTGGTTATGTCTGCCATTGTTGGGAGAGATAAGGGAATGTTGACTTCGGAACTCACTCGAGTGTTATCATTTATCTGGGTTCGCGTTTGTTTATGAATAATTGGGTTATATCGACTGTGATAGTTTCGGATTTTTGAATGATATCAGTAAAGAGTGAATCCTATTTCGATAATTGCCCTTTGATGTTGAACTGACTCATTCATTGGGACGCGGAGTATATTGTATATTGACATCGGAGAGATAGCAATAAAAACAATTATTGATCAGATGTGAAGACCTGGTACTTCGCCTTCATCCTTTATATAATCAAGTTTTCATGATAATGGGAATATTGAGGAACATTTTGTAGAAGGTATCCATGGAATGTTTTAGAACATGAGAATTACGATAATTTGAAAATCGGCGTTTAAATTCAATGCAATAATGATACATTGGTACAAGTGTAGTTTTGATGAAATTGTTCATCCTTCAAAGCGATCAAATTGTAGTAAGAACATGCAGAATGTTCAATGAGATGTAGACTGACTTAGAACCAACAGGAGGAAATTTGTACGATTGCATAATAACTGCATCTAATAATGTCAAAAAACTGATAAAAAACCCTTGAACAAAAATGGTTGAATCACAATCAATGAACTGAAAAAAATTCAATAATGATTCGAACATTTTAACTATGGATGTTCACAGAATTATTTATGGGGCAACTTGTGGCATTTGTTTCTAGCTTCTCTATAATTCTAATTTTTCGATGGCGTAGGTTTTCTCTCATGTTCGGTAATTGTCGAAACGTTAAGGGGCAGTATCACCTTTTGAATTGTGGTAAATCTCCATTCAAAAGTGGTCTCTTTATTTCACGAGTAAGTACCCTAATTTACGACGTAGAGACTTGATTTTTTTTCAAATTGAAGTTGAAGAAAGTCCCGACGTCAAATAGTTTTCTTTTTTCGATTTAATTAGTTTTTCAATCAAAAAAACTAGGGCATTCGTTAGATCTGGGGTTATTGAATATGTTTTTCGTTTTTCATGAGTATAAGCTTTATTTTTGAAATAATCATCATGCAAATTTTTATAGTTTATAGAAGATTAAATTGCCGAGGGCAAATAGTTGCGATTTTATCCAAAGAATGATGAATAGCCGTCGGAAAAAAAATAATTATATGTAGTTTCCAAAACGCTGAAGTTCAACCTGTTTTTTTATTGAAAAACTAATTAAATCGAAAAAATCGCAACTATTTACCCTCGGAAATTTTCATGATGATTATTTCAAAAATATAGCTTGTACTCATGAGACACGAAAAACATATTCAATAACCCCAGATCTAACGATTACCCTGGATTTTTTAATTGAAAAACTAATCAAATCGAAAAAAAAGAAAACTATTTGCCCTCGGGACGTTCTTCAACTTCAATTAAAAAAAAATCAATTCTCTACGTCGTAAATTAGGGTACTTACTCGTGAAATAAAGTGACCACTTTTGAATGGAGATTTACCACGATTCAAAAGGTGATACTGCCCCTTAAGTGAAATACTTATTGGGACAGGGCTATAAAGTCCGGAATACTTTCAATTTGAAAACAACAACAATGATATAATTCTGTATTCAATAAATTTTTATTAAACTCTAATGAAAGATTTATACAACCAAAAAATTGAACAAGAATATAAAATAATAATTGAAACAACACATGAGAATCATGAAATGCTGAATGTGTATTAAGTGTCAAATGCTCTTTCCCAAAACGTTTTTCTTTGATTTAATCAGATACATTCTTTTAGAAATTTCAACGATTCACTAACGGAAGTTTTGAGCGAAAAAATATGGAATATAGATTGTTCAAAAGGTGCCAAGTCTTCGTGGTCAAGAACTAAACATTCCATATTCATTTATTCATGCACTGAAGCCGTGAATTGCACAAACCTAGCTCTTCATTCCTGAATTGACTTACCTTGAAATTCGAGATCTTTTTCTGTTTCCATACTTTATACACAGTGTAAAAATTTACTCCAGAAACCATATTATACGTATTGAATACCTACTATTTAGTTGCTCCCTGCCTAGGTTTACACATACTCCTTAATTTGATCATTTTTTTTTGGTGATCGAAGTCCGAAAACTTATAATCTGAATGAATTTATCAAGCTTGAATTGAAGATAATATAATAAGCTTTAAGATATATTCATAAGAAGTTGAATTTCGAAGTCGTATTGGAGCATAATACAAGACTTAGATTTTTTGTCATTAACATGAATATTTTTAAAGATAAAATGAATGCTGAAAGACACTTTCAATGCCAATTCATGGAAAATAATTGAGGAAATAGCTGTAAAATGTAGATTATTATACATTTGAAAATGTTTTGTCCTGGAATTCATTTATTTTCTTCACTGCTTGGATAGGTACGAAGAATTCGAACGGACCTTGTTTACGTCCTTGGGGAACACCTCTGTGTTGAAACTGAAGGAGTCGTGGAATGATATCACATCGATCTAAGCAGTTCCATCTACCGATAAAAAATAATAAAACCACTTGTTTTTTGTAGATTCCTCCCATAGAATCAATCTATTAATTCTTATCTCAAAAACAATCGAGATAGATCGATTGTATAGAGATTTTCCGAGGAAAATCATCAACCAGGTATTGGTCTCGATATCTTGTGTGGATTTTGTGGAAAATTGATATTCGAGACCCTTTCTGGTTATGAAAATTTTTCGTTCTTATCAGGCTGTCGAAAGCGATTTTTTTTTAAAACGTTAATTAAAATGCACTATATCATATCAAAAAGTAGATGAGGTGCAGTGGTTTCGTTGTAATTATTTTAATAATTTGTTGCAGATATGACGGAGATAGGAAGTCATCCATTGTTTTTATCGAGAGTATTGACAGTGGAGGTGCATGATTGGTTGTTGCAGTATTGTAAGATTTCAAATTTGGGAAGATTCGTTGTTGGGAGTTTTGACGGAGTTATAATCGGTTTTCTATCTTCTACCTGCAAAGATTTTTCTCTGGGTAAAACTTAACCAATTTTTCTGAAACTAGTAGAGAAATGAGATCGTTTTGCCGAGAAAACTATCAAAACGTGCAAGTAACGGATTTGATCCAAGCAATGTTTGAATTGGAAATACAAAAACGTTGTTTTCATAATAAAATAATTGAATTCTCAATATTGCTACTTCCCCAATCAACAAATTTTCCTAACCAAACCAATGTACTACCATTGAATACTAAAAAGGGATGTAGATTTGGAAGAATAGCTTTCCTCTTCTCGAGAGAAAACAAGAGAATTGCGAAATCTCAGGCCAAATAATTCTATTTACTCTTTTTTCTCTTTGTAAATGGAGTTAGTTCTTTTCAGTGCTACTACATTTTCATACTGGAGTATTTCAAGTCATGCAAAAAGGTATTTAAATATCTTCTGTAGGCTTATTTCTTGCGAATTTTGAAAAGTGGGGAATTCCATAGGTCCGTCTGTTCGTTTAGAAGTTTTTCTCTTGGGTTATTCGAGTACTTTTATTAGTTTTTCGAATGAACTATCACAAAGTAACGGACTATTCCGTCCATTATTTTTCAGTAAAATTTCAAAACTTTATTCTTGATTTCCGTAGAAGAAAATAGCATAACTGAATCTTCCAATCATGCTTATGAACGTGGAGTATTTCCAGTACTAAGAGAGAAAAAAGTTTCAACATTTGCCAGATCTTCGAATTATTGGATTCACATAATATTTTCTCAAATTCATTATTTTCCCCAAGTAGATAAACCTTTTGATAAATACGTAATTACCACTACCTCTATATAGAAAGGACAACGTTGCTCAGTTGTCTGGCAGGAAAATAACTATAACCTAACATTTTCAAAATATACACGGTGAAATGTGTCAGAATGTCATGTTCAACCGGGATATATTATAAAAGTGAATGGAGTATACATCTATGGATTAACCAAATTATTTCTGTTGATAGCACCATGAATAATGCTAAATTTAGCAAATCATTGAAAAATTGTAGAAAAGGATATATACATAAATAGAATTGCAAGACCTACAAAATGATATATTACTCGACCATTATTCCCATATAAGATTGATGAGGGGTTGTCACCTTGTTTAGAAGGATCATCGTACATTCTCGACTTAGCAATAAAAAATTGTCTCCATCCAAATAAAAATTATCCTGTAATTTTCCGGAAAAACTTATACTTGCGGAAATATCCGGCAGTACTATTTTATGTGGTCTCTCCTGTATATTTAAACGTAGTCTAATAGGGGTCTCATGTTTCTTCTAAAGCCCACAACATGCAATTAAATCTCTAGAATGTCAAGGTTAATTTCGATAGATTAGTGAATTTACTTTCGACATTCGAAGACTCTAATCCTAATCGATTAGTCAAATTTAGAATAGCTCAACAGGGTGAATTTTGATTTGATTTACCTTTCATTGGGGCTGTGACAACCAGCTATGGATCAGTTTATTTCAAAAATTAGTCCAAATTTTATGAACTCATGATCATTCATTCACCTACATTTTGTATACTATTACATAGGAATTTTGAAATAAAAAAATAGGAAAATAGGTACGAATCTCACAAATCACCTTAAGCAATTAAAAAAAGTTCTCAAAAGCTGAAGGAAAGTATTTTTCGAGATTTGAATCAATAAAAATTATATCCTTCTAAAAATGACATGGAAAAATAAATCAATCAGTGCCTGACCTTGACAAATCGAAGAAGCCCTCAGGATTTTCTGCAAACTCCATTTTCTCTCCCATCTCAAACTTCTGCTACCATGCAAATGCAAACACATCCACCTCGCACTGCTTCGTATCCCTTAAATGAATAACAATGGAATTTTTGTTTCGGAGGAGAAAAATCAATTCCTGATGTACACATAAAACCCAGCCGATAATATAGGGATCGTCGAAGGAAATCTGAGAGATATTTTCCAACCCTCGTAGAGGTCGCTTCGGTGCAGTTTGGTGTCGATTGGCATGTAATACGATTCTCAGTCGTTTAGTTACAATATAGAATTATTTGAACGATTTGCTGTAGTTATTTGATGCTAAGCGAAAGTAATTACTGAATTTCATTATTGAATCGTACATTCGACCACAGTGTTAGAAAAAATCTTTTTGGCAATTTAACTCCTTAATTCCTTAGGTTTTAATATTCCTCATCAAACATTGAAAAAACTGAACACAGGGTGGAGGTTTCGCGAATAACAAAAACAACAAGAATGCTCAGAGCCAGTCCTGGATTTTCACAATTTTGAAAAAAATTACCCAATATAAAACTTATGAAGAGATGGAGTCACATTTAAATAGTCATTTGATATTCATCTGTGTAGCCTCTTTCAATACGTTGTGATAAAGGTACGTACAGTTTCTAGTTACTCACTCTGTAGATCTATGAGGAATTGATACAGGTCATGCCTCTATTATGATGGGGGTGAGGGGTGGAAGTTACTGGTTTCTTAATTTTCTTGTGTGAGAATTTCAACTTTCTGATACTTCTGGAAGTATCTACAGGGTTATCATAATAATCCGTGCATTAAACGTTTCTCGGCTTCTATGAGGAAACAATTTCTGAAATTTGGCACACGGCGCTTTTCAAAGAGGGAAATCATGCTAAAATATTTTCATCGAAATCGCACTTCCGGTTGTACCGGAAGTGACCATCAGCTTTGGTATTTCAAATGGAACTTCCTATTTTTTTAACCAGAAATGGATTCCTCTTTGAATTTCACACATTTTTTATCTGAAAAATTTTAACGTTGTTGTCATGGTTACGAAGATATAAGGACTTCTATGAGAAAATGGCCAGTTTCAGAGGTCCGCGAAACGTATCATAGCATGCATGCTATCCATAATAAAGAAACAAATGAAGGATTTTTCGAAAATTCAATAATTTTGCCTCGTACTGCATGGCTATCGAATCATGTTGTTCTATTGAAACTGTCACAATAAATTCATATTTCTGAGAAATTCCAAACTGCAATAACTTCATTTTTTCAAATGACCCATATTTTTTGTACAGAAAATTTAATTTCAAACATTTTTCCAAGAGTTCCACATGTCCATCTTCAATCGTTTTCTGTACAAAAAATATAGGCATGTCATTTGAAAAAATGAAGTTATTGCAGTTTGAAATTTCTCAGAAATATGAATTTATTGTGACAGTTCCAATAGAACAACATTATTCGATAGCCATGCAATACGAGGCAAAATTATTGAATTTTCGAAAAATCCTTCATTTGTTTCTTTATTATGGATAGCATGCATGCTATGATACGTTTCGCGGACCTCTGAAACTGGCCATTTTCTCATAGAAGTCCTTATATCTTCGTAACCATGACAACAACGTAAAAATGTTTCAGATAAAAAATGTGTAAAATTCAAAAAGGAATCCATTTCTGGTTAGAAAAATAGGTAGTTCCATTTGAAATACCAAAGCTGATGGTCACTTCCGGTACAACCGGGAGTGCGATTTCGATGAAAATATTTCAGCAAGATTTCCCCCTTTGAAAAACGGCCGTGTGCCAAATTTCAGAAATTTTTTCCTCATAGTAGCCGAGAAACGTCTAATGCACAGATTATTATGATAACCCTGTATACCTTTCAGTTTTTCATGTTAATTGAGCGAGTGATTGGGTCATTATGTATTCTAGATATTGATAAAATTTCAAGTTTGTCAGCTAGACCAATAAAACTTCGTATATTTGATGAGTCTAAACTCCATTCACCCTTATGAAGTATTGCGATTGGCCAAGATTTAGGTGTATCAATTTTTTTTTAATTAAAATTGATGCATATTGGTACTCGTGAAATGTCAAATCATTCTCAGAGACGTTGCCAATGCTAATTTCAATTCACTCTTTTTTAACTTTGGAAATGGAGTTAGTTCCCTTAAGGTTTAACACAGGTTTCGTAGTAGTACTACCTTTCCATACTGGACTATTTCAAGTTGTCCAAAAATGTATTTGAATGTCTTCTCTAGGCTTATTTCTTCTGTTCATTTAGAAGTTTTTCTGTTGAGTTATTCGAGTACTTTTATTATTCTTCCGAATGAACTATCACAAAGTAACGGACTATTCTGTCCATAATTCTCCAGTAAAATTTCAACACTCGATTCTTGATTTCCTTACAAGAAAATAGAATAACTGAATCTTCTAACCATGTTTATATACGTGAAATATTTCCAGTATTAACAAAGAAACAATTTTCTTCAACATTCGCCAGGTCTTTAGAATTATTGAATTCACACAATATTTTCTCAAATCCATTATTTTCCCTAAGTGAATGAACATTTTGATAAATACGTTGCTGAGTTATCTGACAGGAAAATGGCTATAGCCTAACATTTTCAAAATATACACGGTGAAATGTGTCAGAATATCATGGCCAACAATTATAAAAGTGAATGCAGTATACTGACCTCATCTTATACTGAGAATACGAGCTCTAGACTCTAGAGCATCATACAGCCTTGATCTTGGATGCATAATGTTTCTAAAAATCCAGTTATTTATTGACACACGAAACGTCAAATTGAAACCAAAACTAACGGTAAGAAAAGATGAATACGAAACTATAGAATTTTCCGAATGCTTTCCACCTATACGTCATAATTAGAAAGAGTCCATCAGAGCTCGCCGTCTCGCTCTGCTCGTAACCTCGGAAAAGCCACCCCTAGCGATCTAGTGCCCCGTAGCGTCGTCGCCAACTTCCTCATCGATTTTGGGGGTGAAATGCTCGCGCATCCCCACGGAAATCACAAATTTCAGATTCGTGTACGCTGCTACACAACGCGAGGTTTAGTTATCATCTCTGCCACATATCAATATAATCGAATACACGGTGTTGTCCGTCACCATAACATAACGCGGATTCTATCACTGAAGAGATCGTTTTAAAATGTCCGAAACGTCCGCTCGCGTCCTCCGGCTGCCCTGAACGGTTGCGAAAGTTCGATTTGTCGAAAGAGTGAACAGTTTTGGCCCAGCCATGGTGAAATAGTGATTGTGATGGCCGGCGAAACGTCATGAACATGCTGTTCGGATATAGGGGGCCAGGGCCCCCGCGTGGAGCCCTCTTTTTGACGTTGGCCTTCGTCCTACATCTTTCTGCCAGCGTCACAGCTGACAAGAGTAAATACTGTAAGTCTCTATCTTCTTTTTAACTGCCCAATTCAATTTTACCAAATCTTCATTATCCAAATTGTATCGAACTATGATTCAAAGCCCCCCAAACGACAAGTATTCGCATATCAAACCATAGATTCAAGCTTGAGCAGATCTGGATTATTTCAACCACAATTTACTTTGATAAAGTGTGGGGGTTTAAGCTTGCCCTGAAGATGTTCTCGAAACTTTGTTGCCAGGGAATCAACACAGTTACTAGGTTGAGTATAACTTGATATAACTTTCGAATCTTGGAGATATTGGAACTTCGAGAAGTTGGGGTAAAATCATTATTATGAAGGGGTTGAAAAATTTGTTGCATTGGTTGGTTGTGTTATATCGGAATAGTTTCGCAAGTTGTGAGTTTTCAAGGAATTATTCAAAGCTTCATCCTTATTACAGCTTCATTGTCCGATGTACAGGATGTAACTAAAACGATGCGAAAGATTTCAAGGGGGTTCCTCAACCAAAATTAAGGGGAGCCTCTTATGTAATTTTTGTTCTAAACCTCTTCCTATCCAAATTACGCCGTTTTGATGTCGAGGAAAGGAAATTGGCAGATGTCTTTAGGTCACTTTTTGACAGTTTTATAATTCCTAAAAATATCGAAAGTGTTGGAAAAATAGATCTTAGTATCTAGCATGAGAAATTTGAATATTTCAAGAGTGAATTAAAAAAAAATCAGAAAAATATGTATCTTTGATGGTGTAATTGGAAACACGTTGGACCGGAAATCCAAAGATGCGTGGTTCTCGACTCCCGCTCGAAATTAAAACTTTTTCCGGAATTCAAAATCCGTCTGAATACCGATTAAAAATGATTTCTTAAGAAATACGCCACTTTTCTGTATCTTGACTCTCTGAAATTGCTAGTTTGATCACACCAAATGAAATGATCCTCAAATAATAGAAGTTTTTAAAAGTAATAGATACTCAAAAAAGCCTCGATTTTGAAGAATTGGAACAAAAAGAATAAACTGCTCTTCAAGTGGTTTTGGATGTAGTTTGATTCGATGGCAAATCTTGACTTGACTGACTTATTAGTACTTCCACGAACCATGGCATCTCCGATATGTGTTGATGAAGTTATCAGCGGAATATTCCAACAATTTCACGCAAATATTGGAGCAAATTTATTTTTTCTGGATGATAATGCTCTGCCACATAGATCCCATCATGTGATTACTTCTAAAGCAAGCCAGAGTAGTCCACATCTACCATTGCCTCTCAGATCTCCTGTAGTCCTGTGACCAATTGAAAAGAATCCTATAACCCACTGACTGATAGAAAACAACCAATGCACCATCTTGTACAAAAGGCATAGATATTTCATCATTTTATAGTTCTCATCATTTTATAGTTCTCTATGAGTGCCCTTGGCTCAGTGGTAGAGCGTTGGAATTCGGACCCAAAGGTTCAATCCCGAGATAGGAAAGAAATTTTCTAGTCTCGGTAGGGGCCACCATTCTCACTGTTGGGTCAAAAATTAACAGTGCTAAGCTTAAGGTGGCGTAAGGACACAGTAACAAAGCCTACACAGAACACAACTGCTTACTCCGAACTCGGCACAAGTTACAAGCTTCGAAGCTTGTAGTTTCAGAGGGGTCCCCTCAGGAGACCTAGGAGTAGTCAGGATAAACAATATATCAATATATCAATCAATCTATGAATACGAAGAAGAAAAGGTCCTTTTCGTCCCACAATCTTCCTTTGATGACCACTAACTTCAAGACCTTCAAAATGGTCTAGATTTTCAAATCAAAGCTACAAAAAAATCACAATAAAACACGAAGGATAATAAATTAAGGCAGATAACATTTACATACAAGCTACAAAGGTCAAGCGATTAAAAACAAATCTTGCGTCATATAATTAAGTGCCGAAATCCTCAAATTTGGAGCAACTAGGCAGATAAAACAATCGGAAATACAAGATGGATGAAAAATATCATCATATTCAAAATAAAATTATCAGATTTCAACAATGTAGCTACCTATACATCTAATTGAAAAACAAAACACAGGAATATACTTCTGCTGAACAATGTTCTTTAAAATTCACTATAAAAATGGCGGAAATTTGACAGACACGGTTCGTAACAGGGAATGAATTGCGTTATCGAGAGAAGATTAATGATTTTCATGGCTCGAATTGGATGGTATCGATCTGGACAGCGTTTACTCTCAACAAGACGGCGCTACGTGCCATACAAGCAATAGAACCATTGATCATTTACGAGAAATGTTTCCGGACTGTGGTATCTCTCAAAGAGGTGATAAGAATGGGCCATGCACCGAGATCTTGTGATTTAACACCTTGCGACTTCTTCCTTTGGGGGCGCTGTGAAAGGGAAGGTCTACTCCAAGAGCCCAACGTCGATTCAAGCCCTCCAAAATGGAATTCGTGAGGCTACCGAGGACATATGGCAGCAACTTTGAGATTTGGTTATGGAAAATTTCATTAAATAGATATGGTCCTGTAGTCGTGGTCGTGGTGGTCATTTGGCTGATGTTATTTTCCATTATTAACGGCATACATTTCTCTTCATAATGAAATGAACATCGGATTATTTATCAAAAAAAAATGGCATTTTACTTTTAATGTCGGAATAACTCCTCTTATTGAGAAACCCTTTATTTTCAATTAAAAAAATCGAATACCCTGAACGCAATCTATGGAAGAAAACAAGTTACCAGTGGATTTGTAAGAGACAAAAACTTACGTGGAAATTTCTCAGAGATCCTTTTTTAAATTTATTCACAGAACTTCGCCGAAAAATTGAGTGGGCTGCTGTCAAATGTGCTCTTATTAACCATTCATACTGAGGTTTAAAGGAAATTCAGTAATTTCAGTTTAGAAAACCATATATAAATTAATAATGCATTGTTGAAGCGTGTATCTTTCCATTTTTATCAATAAGGCAGTTTGTAATGGTCCAAAAATGACAACATCAAAGTGACATTACCGAAATAGCGGGCTGTTTAAAATAACACCTTCCATTGGGAAACCCTTAGACCATAGAAAGAGGAGACACAGCATCTCATTCATAAATTCGGGAATTGATGAAGCCAAAATTCAGTCAGACTTCAATGAGTGGGACGAAGATAGCATAAAGGATAGCAATATCATTTTACATTTATGTGGCAACATTGCAAAATCTAACTTTGAAAAATCCAGTGGCGTGGAGTTATTGATTTTGAAGAATGGAAATAAAATAACGAGTTAATAATCTTTTTATGGCGAATTCTTTCAATATTGCTACGAGGGCGGTTTATAGAAATGTGAAATTATTTTGTACTATAAATATAGTTGAAGATTCGTAATTGATGCGAATGAATTATTGAACATATTAAAATGCGTAGCTTTTTTATATTACTTGGAATTAGTGAAAATAAGTATGAAAAATTATAGAAAAACAATTGATTCTTTAGGAAGTCAATTAAGGTATATAAAATAAACTACACGATTCATTAAATGCTGAAACTTACCACAAAAATGTGTAAATTCATGTGAAGGAATCAGATTTTCCTCTTCACGAGATTTTATGATAAATTGAGGTATTTTATCACGTTTTTACAAATATGATATGTAATGGCCGCAAGAAGTATCAAATCGAGTCATCAATATTTGAGATGAAAATCTACGGGGCGGCGAATTGCCGAGCGGCGTTCAGTATGAAAAAAGCAACAATAATTCATGCCTTCTTTATTTATTCACAAAATTTAGCATAATTCCTTGAAGAAAATGAACCTCATTTATTGATCCACTATCCACATCATGAAGAAGAACATAATACAATCATTAAACCATAGTAAATCTACTGAATGCGATATTAAAATAAACATTGTGTTAACTGCTCCTCTCAAAGCCATATATACATTCGATAGTCATAGTTCTATTTGGAAGGCAGAATCCAAGTTGGTAGCAATATTAACATATCCTGAGAATCTTGTACCAGTACCAGGGATATGAAACTTCTTCTTGTCTTTGGACCAGAGCAGTCAATGCTTCTTTTATCATACCTGGACTTCCATCCACAGATTTATACTTTGAGATAGTTTCTAAAAGGGGAGGGCTGTTGATAAATGTTTTTCTCACAGAATTGTATTCTTGGGGAAAAAAGAGGCTAATGTTAATGCAAAGGCTTTCAATGATGGGTTGTACGTTGTACTCCTGCTTACTTGGATCTTTTAACATTCTTTGAAATGAATCTCTTGCAACTCCTGAATTAATGAATCCCTGAAAAGAAGAGAAGATTTTTTGATATCATGACTTAGTTGTCAGAGTTAATGGAATTTAAGAGATTTGAGATGAAATATTCACCTTATTTTTCTAATTTTAGAAGAAGATGGTCAATTTTTTCAACCCTGCAAAACAGATTACACCAGATATAATTAATCACTAATGCAACAAAAATTACAACCATTCCACCTGCCGGTAGTAGAACAGGTACCTACTGGGAAGAGACTTATCAATTTATCGAATTTATCAAATGTGAGATGCTTATATCTGATCCATCCCTCTGTTGAGTTTCCAGAGTACCGACACAATGATGATTTTTTTGGTGAAATGTGAAATGGCTAATATTTGATTTCAATATTTTGGTTCTTTCTCTGGAAATTCCCAGAAACTTACCTTGAGGACGAAAGTTCGAAGATTGGTTTGGCACGAAGGGGATTGGCATCATTTTTGAGATATCTGGTACCATTCACTCGAATAACGAAATCTTTTAGCTCAAAGTGTTCGGAACATACAAACAGTTTCTGAGAAAGATCATCAAGTAATATTCAGGATTGAGAACCAGATGTTCCTCTTTTCAATATCAGAATGGAATCTGAAAAGTGAAATTCTAAAAATCTACGCCTCTGATACTAGGAAGTATGAAAAGATTAGAACATACCTGTGCAAATTCAAGTTAGGATTCAAATAGTCCAATTTACCACACACAAGACACTTACGAACCATTTTCTTATCGTATTTAGCTGGAGATTTTCAAAAATAAATCCATAAATGCTTTTAACATACAATGAAGCTCAAAATCTTGTTGACAACACTGTTCGAATTGTCAGAAATGTCATAGAATAAAGATGGCGGCACGTAATTAATGAATGAACTGGACATAGATTCAAAAAACCGTATTGCCAAACGTTTTTATACATTAATCTGGGGCAAAAAGATCGATCCGTTTCGGGAACATTTACATATACTTAAGTATATGTAATGTGAAGAATGCACAATAGTTGAAGAAACCAATACTCGTTTCTGGCATTCACGCACAAATGAGTAAATGAATTTCAATCTAAGAAACTTTTCATTTTGATTCAGAGTTTATTTATTAGAAAATTCAACGAACGTCACAACGTTGCAAAAATTTCTATTACATTTTGATTCCGTAGTAGGTGTGTCTCCTCTTTCTATGGTCTAAGGGGAAACCCTTCATAATGAAACAATGTTTTGGGGTGATTCTCACCCTCTCTTACCTTATTCCAATTTAAACATCCATTTGAGTTTTTGAACTAAGAGATCCATCTTCATGATGAACAATACCACCCCTTTCCTCTATTCAAATTTCGAGGGCCCTTATCCCTATACACCTCAAGGAGTTGACTGTTTGGTAAATAATAATGAGCTATTCTGCAATACGGATTAAATTTTTAACCGGAATTAGTCCCAAGCGTACACAATATACATCATAACTATAATCTATTTAGTGCCTTCACGATGTCACATACGAACAAACGAATTGCATTCTCCATCATTCTCTGCAACCCTCGCCAAAGCTTTGTGCCGGGGACCAGAGCAAATAATTGCCTC
Source organism: Adalia decempunctata (assembly GCA_951802165.1). Lineage (NCBI taxonomy): Eukaryota > Metazoa > Arthropoda > Insecta > Coleoptera > Coccinellidae > Adalia > Adalia decempunctata. The sequence continues at coordinate 19,324,406 of OX637696.1, read as the reverse complement.
TCGGCCTAACTCCGAGGATTACCCAAAACCTTTAATGCCCCAAACTAATTATTTATTCAATATTCGAGCCCGCATATCCCACAAAGCGCCATATTTTCCTCCGTTTGCCAGACGAATTTCCCATGCAAATCAACTTCGTCAAAGCGTCATCCACATCGAAAATTAACAACGGTCTTCGGTCTTCATCACCTCAATTTTGGCCCTCGGAAATTGCCTCTATTGTGTCCGTGTTAATTCGGAGTAGAAATCTGGCGTAATTCGGGTTTAAACGATGAGAAAATCAACCACAATACCTCAGAGTTGTATCCTCCATTCGACTACAAAGTTTGGGTTATAAAATGAAGACACTCGCTTTGAATTCGTAATTATTCCCATTCAAGGAAATAACAACAATGTTAAGTATACTCAACTTGAATAATTCTGTTTGAAGTAGGAAGAAAGACTTGTACTTCGAAGAATAAATTGCTTATACTAAGTTTCAAATTAAAAAGATACAGGTATTTGCTAGCACGCACTCATCGGAAACATTTTTCATTGATATTCTGCTGTTGTCATATACATACTGTATATTTATGTTTTTTTTGAAAGAGAGTAACATATTTTTTTTTTTCAAATCGAACATTATATCAAGAGTGAAGAAATAGCACAAGACACAGATCCTATGAAAGAAAAACCTAATTTGTTTTCTGCTACAAATGTCAATTTAGCAAAGGAAATATGAACGGTTCACCATGCGAAAGCACAAATAAAAACCTCTCTGTCTCCACGTAGCTAAGCATGAGTTGTGTAGCTTCATTCGTTAACAGAATGAGCTGACATTCATATTAATAATTGTACTTGAAACAAAATTTTTTCATCAAACTGGAGGAATTATCTTGAAAATATCTGCAACTAAGGAAACGAGAAAGAAGCAGTAAAAAAACTGCAACAATAAGTTTTAATTCTGCTCTTGATCGGAAGGGTTTTTTGACCAGGTCTGATCTTCCAAGCGATGATTAGGTTACTCTTCAGATCTAATGCCGGCCACTCACGAGGCTTCCGAGACGGGCGTTTTATGATAGTTTCTAAGGCCACGTGCGAAAAGAGTCTCCGTGATTGGTCAATGGCTCTTAAAGTGTCATAAAAGGCCATAAAACGCCCGTTTCTGTAGCCTCGTGAGTGGCCGGCATAAGAGGAACGCTACAGGCCCCATATGTGGTGGATCATCTCCCATAGTTTTTAATAGATTATTTTCATTTCAAAGTGAGAAAACAAGCAGCAGCAATTTGAAAACTTCTGGCAGATGTCAAAGAAATCGGTCATAATCCTGAATTTGCTGTAACAGAAACATTGGGATTTTTTTTTTAAATTCGAAAGAATTATAGATATTTTGAAATGGTCAAAAATTAGAGCTGGAGATGGTTTCAATCGATAAATTCGACTCACTGATCAGGAATCCATGGTCAAATTAAATTATGTCCATCGGTTCGACCGTAAACACGAGAAGGTTGTAAATGAGAAAAATTAGGCAACGACTAGGTACGTGAGATTGTTTTCATCATAATTTGGAAACTACGCATTCGATCGAAAAGAAAATTTCACTCGGATATAGAGAACGACAAATTCAAGCTAAGTGCAAAATTATCATCAAATCGCGTACCTGAATCCTTATATAATTCTAACGAATCATCAAACATTTTTTTTCAAAATTGATCCGGGATCATAGACGATAACTCTGACAGCTGCTGTCTATTATATCTGATAGCTATCAACATTTTCCATTCGCTTGTGGTCAACGCGAATTTATATACAAGGTGGATCTACTTATAAGGTAGATGAACGAGCTGTCAAAAGTTCCTGATTTCATGTCAGTGCTTTTATAAAGACCCATTTTTCTCAAACGCTTTCATGGAGGAACAAATTTTCCAATTAGATGTGTTATTTTGAATAGCCCGCTATTTCGTTATAGATGTCACTTTTGAAGCTGTCATTTTTTGGCATTTGACACGTAGAAACTACACCATTATTGAAATTGAACAATACACGCTTCAACAACGCATTGAAATTATTAAAATTCACTATAAAAATAGTGAAAATTTGGCAGAGAGGGTTCGTAAGACTCGAACATTTTTGGGTCGACATGAAGCACCTTGTCCAACCGCAATACAGAAATTGAGATGTTGGGACAAGTTAGTGATGTAAATGATATAACACGTGCATGTCGCCCAAGAACAGCGAAGAATATTGCTGCAGTAGGCGAAAGTGTTGAAGAAAACCAAGGTTTATCCCTTCCCCGTTGATCTTTGGAATTAGGCATTCCACAAACGTCATTTCACTGCATTTTGCATGAAGATTTTGGTCTTAAGTTTTATAAAGTTCAGTAAACACAAGAACTCCAGCCGGCCGATAGTCAACAGCGTCGTGTCTTTGCTGATTGTGTCCTTGAAATGAATGAAAATGATACGGAATTCCATCGAAAAATCATCTTGAGTGATGAGGCCCATTTCCACCTCGGTTGCTTCGTAAACAAGCAGAAGTGTCGCATCTGGGGCTTGGAAAACCCATGAGTTATTGTTGAAAAGCCCCTCTATCCTCACCGTGTGAAGGTTTGGTGCGGTTTATGGTCCGGCGAGGTCATTTATTTAGGTCATATTGTAGACGGACTGCTGCTTATGAGCTTGTTTTTCAGTGTATTAAAGAAATATTTGGTACCTATAGTTCATCCAAGAATTATTGACATCAAAGCAGGCCTTTGGAGTCCAGTCGCAGCGTTATTTCTAGTTACAAAAAAGGTACTAGAAATTTGCTGTGCTTTCATCATAGCAATAAATATATAAATATAACCTTGAAATTAAATGGTATTTTTTCAAAGTAAGGCACTTTGAACATGAAAATGTCCTCAATTATCACATACGATTACCATCGTGCGAATCTGTATACCAGCATTATATTATTTTCATCTTGTATTGATACATTTTCGAATGATCAATTATAGGAGAATTCAGCCTGGAAATTCTGGCACGATATCGAAAAATATCGTGGATGATTAGAAAGCATGTTCCTTTCCCCTTAAAGTTCAATTTGAATATTGACTGAAGGCTTGTTCGGACTAGGCCAGTATTTTAGCCGAGTGGAGAGTCGATTCGCCCATTGACTACTTCAACACAGAATCAAAGACTCTTAAACAGTATAAGGTAGTAGGTACATCATCCTGTGACTCTACTCGACTCGATTGCTGGCGTTCGCACACGGGAAATTACAAAATCATTCGCTACTCGACTAATCTACTGGCCTAGTCCGAACAAGCTCTAAGCCAGAAAAATCAACTTGATAATTTGACGCAAAGTGAATGGATTGGAAAAATTGGAATAGATATCAAGACAGAAACAAAACTCAACGAATGGATCTATTTAATATTTGAGGAATTTTGTCATGACATTGTAACTTTCAACAATGAAGAAGTCAAATATGTAATATTGAAAATGTGAATATTCCTATTATTCTGCTTCGAAAATCACAACTGTTATTGTTTCCTCATCTGGACAGAACTCGTCATGTTCATAATTGAAGGTTTCATATCAGCAGTATCATAACATCCCGTATATTTTGACTAATCTTCTCTTATTTCGTTTTCTACGTGCTCTATGCAGGCTTTTCATTTATTAGCGGTACAACCTTCAAGAGCCTCATCCAAGGATTTTTCACTTGCGCAATTTTTTGACAAATTTGTTCGAATATTAATTACAGAAGAAACCGTCAGTATTATTTCCAACACCAACCTGAATTCTGCAACTCTAAATATAACTGAATTGGCTATTACCAACATAATTTCGATTCTCCAAAGGCCCCAGAGATGTCAATAATTCTTGGATGAATTTTACATATTTCAGGATAACAAGCAATGATGAAACAAGGCTACGAACATGGATTTAATAACTATGCTGCAGAAGCGGAATCGTTAATCTGTGGAAACTCTCGAAAAGAAAAAAGATATATTATAATAACCTGCGTTCTTGGTTTTCACCCATTTCTCCAGCATTTTCCTTGGCCTCTGTTGATTACAAAGCCCGGAAAACTATCCGATGTTTTCCCCGAAAGCACCGGCTACCTCACTGATTAACTGCTGCAGGTAATCAAAAAACGAACATCGGCCTGGGCGCAACGAAAGCGTGGATTAACGCGAGTTTAGTGATATTCCGCTCGGAGAAAGCTCCATTATTTTCGATCCTGGAAATTATTAGTATTCATACCACCTTTACGCCCGGCGGAGCGAAAATTACAGTTTACTGCTATTTCGGTTCCGCCCCATCCCGTTTTTGTCGCCCCTTTGTACACCGATACGCGGGGGGGATCCGCTTAAATCAGGACGAACAATGCGGGTTCCTCGCGCCGTTTCCGAAAGTCCTGTGGGGTTTCGCGTGATGTTCTTCCATTGTTTTCCGATGGCTCCAAATGACCAAGTAGGAGACCCTCGGCTGGGACAATTGGGCTGGAGAATAAGAGCCCAAATGGGCGGAAACAGTCAGGTCCAGATTTGTGTATGGAGGAGTTTTCATTGTGATGCGGATAGAGTGTTTTGAATATGAATGGAGATATGAGGTAGATTGAGACAGGATGGAGTTTATGTACTTGTTTATGGCATGAAGAATAGGATAGCCCGTTAATTAATGTAATGAACCTTTGTATTACAGCTTTAATTATTCATTTTGTTCGATGACGATTAATATACAGGTGCTCTCTTGGAGATAAGGATGAACTGTTTGACCAATTCTTATCTACACGATAATTAAAGAATGAAATGGAAGTATGAAAATGAAAATAAATATCACAAAGTGAACACTGTCGCACATGGTACTCACGGCTGGTCTGACTTGACGGGATGCATCAGCTGGCTGTCTGGTTTCGTGTAATGTTTGTTGTACCGGGTAAAGGCCTGGCGAATTCACTTCTAGGTGCCACGAGGGTATAAAGGTGAATACAGACTATTCTGACGTGACGAGATTCCACGTCACGTCAGACGTGTAGCAGTCCTCACATTGGCCTAATATGAACGTGAACGTCAAAATGTGAGTGATATAAAAATGCAACATATCGTTCTGTGCGTTCACGTTCATATCAGGCCAATGGGAGCACTGACGGTGCCTGACGTGACGTGAAATCACGTCACGTCAGAATAGTCTGTATTCACCTTAAGTCTGTGTTAAGCCCGCAACGGACGGCGAGCGATATATTATATCTCATATATTTCACCAATATCGCTCCTTATGAAAATGCACCAAGCCCCGCGGACGACGCTTTAATATATATTCCGATATTACGATATTTTTCCATACTAAAATGACATATGTCAATGCAAAGCTATAATATATATTATATTATCGCTCGCCGTCCGTTGCGGGCTTTAGGGTTGCGAGCTTAGCGTATGACCGTTCCGACTTGTGCTAGCGGTGTTACTGAACTGAACAGGTAGGAAATAATAGTCTACCGTCTGGTGACACAACCATAGATAAATCGAGAACATAGTAAATCTCGGCCTTGTTCTTAACCGAGTAAGCCCATCCGATATAAAACTTTGTGGTATAAGAAACAAAAAATATGAATTTTGAACAATCGGATTTCTACATCTGTCGCCGTTTCTCCGTTCCCAACTATCAGTCTTTCCTCTCACAACATCTTCTAGATTTCTTGAAGTCATGGCTTCTTTTATGTCATCTCGCCAGCTTCTTAGGGGTCGGCCTCTGTTTCTTCTCTCAGGTGGTACCCACTCCAATACTCTATTAGGTCATCTATCATCGGTCATCCTCTTAAGGGGCAGTATCACCTTTTGTCTCGTGGTAAATCTCCATTCAAAAGTGGACTCTTTATTTTACGAGTAAGTACCCTAATTCACGACGTAGAGACTTGATTTTTTTTTTAAATAAATAGTTTTCTTTTTTCGATTTAATTAGTTTTTCAATTAAAAAAACCAGCGTTAGATCTGGGGTTATTGAATATGTTTTTCGTTTTTCATGAGTACAAGCTATATTTTTTAAATAATCATCATAATAATTTTTGTAGTATTATTATTATTAAGAAGATACATGTAACATACAAGGTAAAACTGTAATAACTTACAAAGCACCCAAAATCAAAATCAATCAACAAACAAACAAGACTGTTACAATACATCCTAATAATTCAAATGCCATGGCTTGTCAAATTTTACCATCATCAATAAAGATACAAAATACAAATATAATACAGGCGTTACAATATGTCCTAGGCGAGGAATTCTTCCAGTCTATATATAGTTTTTTTTAGCAAGATATCTTTCACTCTTTTAGAGAATGCAGTCGGCAGTTTATAGAATATTAAATTGCCGAGGGCAAATAGTTGCGATTTTTTCTAGAAAATGATGAATAACCGTCGGAAAAAAATCATTGAGTATAGTTTCCAAAACGCTGAAGTTCAACCTGTTTTTTTAATTGAGAAACTAATTAAATCGCAACTATTCGCCCTCGGCCATTTGATCTTCTCTAAACTACAAAAATTTTCATGATGATTACTTCAAAAATATAGCTTGTACTCATGAAAAACAAAAAACATTTTCAATAAACCCAGATCTAACGATTACTCTGTTTTTTTATTGAAAAACTGATTAAATCGAAAAAAAAAACTATTTGCCCTCAGGACGTTCTTCAACATCAATTTAAAAAAATCATGTCTCTACGTCGTAAACTAGGTTATTAACTCATTAAATAAAGAGACCACTTTTGAATGGAGATTTACCACGATTCAAAAGGTGATACTGCCCCTTGCTGTTTCAGAGCCCAGGCACTGAAATCTTGGTTCATAACAGTTTATTTCAGTAACACAATTTGGAATCGCTTTGAACAACTTTCATAAATTTTAATTTGATAAAAAGATGTTTCGAAATTATTATTTTCTACCGTTTTCTTTCATTATCAAATCCAACAGTTATGAAATCAATATTTTCAAGTAAATTTCAAGTTATAAAGTAAATTTTACTATTTTTTGTAATTAAGGAAAAAACTCATGACTCATTGAAATAGGAATTTATTTCCACAAATGCTGTCAATACAGTGCCACTTGAATTTTAGAATCTCCATGAAACAGGCATTTTTTTCTCAATTTGGCACTCAGGTGACCATATTTATTGCACCAGGTTATGTTGAACTTGGAAAATAAATATGCAAAACTTAACATTTGAGCTAGATCTTTGTTGAAAAAATATGCATGTGCCCCAAAAACTACGGTTTTCATTCTATAGCGCATAAGTCTAGGAATACTATCGGAAAAACAGACTGAACAAATTTCTCTTTTGGAGTCTTGCCACCAAAATCAGTGGCAAATTGTGTAATGTTTTTGCATTTTCTAAAATGTCAAATATCACGAAAACTCGAGAGTTTTTTCCATAATATATTTCAAAGAAAGGTGAATTAATTGATAAATCACTGAAAAAAAAAATGAGGACGATAATATACTGAAATAATTAATTATCTCTTACAAAAAAAATATGTACGTGTTACTTCAAGCCTTTCACGACGAACATTTGCGTAATATTTTTGTGTTACATTTATCATTTACTCTACATCGTTCACTAAGATATGAATATTGTGTATTTGGCACTCTGTCTCTATTTGATAGCTTGAACTGCACCTGAATAGATAATTGGACCATGCCATTAGATTATGCCACATTTTGGCGAATGCACTGGGTATATTTATTTCAATGAACATGAGAAATGGAACGTCTTTGTGTGCTATCAAACTCGATTTTTCACAGAATTGAAGATAATCGACCATTCGCAGTACGTAGTACCATAAACATGGGATCGCAAGCGTTTCGCTTTCGAGCTACAGGGTGCTGCTGCAATTTTTTCAAGTTATTTTCTCATAGTATCTGCATTTCACATGATATTACACTGAATTTTGATATGGATATAACAATTTGGAATTTACACCATGTGACATGTGAATTACGATGGCAAATCTATAGGGTGATATGTTTTATGGAACACTGTCCCCTGTTTCTCTCCAGATTTTTTTTCTGGTGAGCCACTAGCTGTTAGTTTGTAAAAAATGTAAAAAGATGCTTTGTTGTTATACTTTACTTTATGGTCTCTTGTAGTTTTGTCGTATCTGCTTCCGATTTCGAGAAATAAATGATGAACGGTTCTCTCGAAATCTTTAGAATAATCCAGTTAGTATAAAATAAATCTAAATCATTTAAATCTGGGGATCTGGGGACCATGACAGATGTTCTCCTCGTCCAATCTACCTGTTTTCATAATTTTAGTTCAAATACTCCAAATGTTCTAACACCAAAACTGATCTCTGTGGTCGAGAATCGAATCGATATGAAATCCCGTAGATAACGTCAAAAATTCACGTTTTCCAAAGTCAACTTATGGATATTCACAACCAAGAAACTGTAGAAATAGATGGCGAGAACGTGAACTTGATGTCTGAAAAGGAGTTTCCAAATGATTCGACTTTCCTATTCATTTCGTAAGTAGGTAATTTAATTTTTCCTATGTATTAGAGTGAGTTATAGGTGTGAGTTATATTATAACACAAGCTATTGGTTTATAGAGACTGTTACAGATCAAAATCTGTTGAATTATGGGATTTATTATTCTATTGAAGTAGATAAAACTATGTTCTATAACGAAAAACCTTTCGGACCCAAAGACCAACAATCCCGGCGTCAAACGCCCAATTTGAATTCTCCGGATTCCCGGAAGTCCTCCCCATGAAAAATTCCGCCACGCTCTTCCTGCTTAAAATTCGCCAAGAAAACCCCCGGTCGTGTAACATTTTCCCCATGCATTAACCGGGGAATGTAGATTTTACTTTTAATAAGATGCGGGTTTTCTGAGCGTAAATTCAACCGGGCGGTTAATTGAATTCCGGACGGTTCGAAATCTGCTTCCGGGTTGATGGATCTTCGTCCTTCGCGCTAATATCTTCAATTCGCACCCCGGTGATTTGGATAAGAGGTGGAGGTTGGGTAGAGGGGGAAATAGGACGATGGACCATGTAGATTCACTGGAATGTGCTGCTGGTTAGACACAACGAGAGTCGTTGGTCCATTTGTCTATACAGGGTTTCTCAAAATTCATGTAACAATATTTTGTCATAAATTCCGAAACAAAATGAAGAGTAACAGCTCCTGAATCCGATCATAAGAAAATCACTGAATTTGGTACACAGGAGTTCAATGATATACTTGATATAACTTAAGACACTTTTTACTTTTAATGTGCCAATTACATATTATGGAAATTCATGTTTGGTCAAATATTGTGAATCGGTGACTCTCTCAAACGATAGGTTTGACATCGAGATGTGATCTTCAGGGTATGAAAAAGAGCTTGTCACACGTTTGAATAAAAATGGGCAGAATCGTCCCAATTTCAAATAGGACATTTTGTATATTGTCGATCTATACTATTATTTTCTCTGAGTTTGAGTGTTGTGATACCAATTTTTGAGTGAATAAACATTGTGCGATATCGAAGGAGTATCCAAAATGAGTAATTATTTTGTAAAATTGCAACTGAAGAGATGTTGCTGTAGCACAAAGATATCGCCAAAATTTCTACGTATAAACAACGTGAACGTGAATATTTTATGCAATTTGTAGGAAAATGCTATTCAAAATTGAAGAATAAAAACTGATTTATTGTTTATAATATGATATATACATAAAAAAGTTTGGGTATGTACGTATATATCGAAGACAGGACAAAGGTACAATTTGAGGACATTAGAACACAAAACCCACAAATATCAGGTGCCTCTAACTGTAATAAAATGTTTTTAATATTCAATAGTATTTTTCAATTTCTTCTCAGTTCAATGAGGTCTTTAAATAGCTGATAACTATCTCCTGACCAGACCGTCCATTTAGTCGTATTTTATGGGTGAAATTTAAGTAGCAGAAATTTTATAGAATTTCACAATGCCAAGAGGTCTTCTACTTCCCCAATTAACCACACAACAAAATAGTAGCATGCATTTATAAGACAAAAATGAAGCAATTGCGTGAAAAAACACAGAGTAAATAATCGGTTTGTTGTTTGTTTGCTCCCAGTAGTCACTTAAACAGCTGATCGTGACAGATCGTTGGACTGGTCTATTCTCCTCTTAATTGCATACATTTATTACAGCGAACATGCAACATCTCTAGACCTTTCAAAAAAATGTTTCTTCTTGCTCTGCAAACCAGTCCTCCACAGATTTCATTACTTCTTAGGTCTTGGAAAACCAGAGTGTCGCCATTCCATCGATTGTTGCTTTGTTTCTGGACCGTAGAAATGTACCCAAGTCGGCCAAGTCTCATCCACAGTAACAATTCGGTTAAAGAAGTCTACATCGTTTTCAAATCGAATACAGATCGAACGCGATGCTTCTACCCTTGCACGCTTATGGTCAACATTCAAACATTTGGGGATCCATTTTGCGGAAATTTTTCTCATGTCCAAATTGACGTGAACTATATGATGAATGCGTTCGTATGAAATCTTCAGTGCTTCAGATATCCGTTTCAGCCCAATTCGACGGTCTGATAAAATCATGTCATGAACTGCATCGATATTTTCGGGAACTGACACAGAAACTGGCCTTCCCGATCGGTCATAATCTTCAATGGAAAATTTACCTCCTTAGAAGCTTGCAGTCCAATTTTTCACGGTCGCATACGAAGGACATTGATCACCAAGGGTATTAAGCATATCTTCGTAAATCTGCTTACCTCTTAACCCTTTTAAATACAGGTACTTGATGAAAGCTCGATACTCCAATTTTTCGATTTTTACAATTTCGGTGGACACCTTTTTTTTTCATTCATTGCGTAACTCTGGTTTACTTTTTATACGTCGAACTCTACACTGACCCTTCTATAATAAGTTATTGTTCGTTGATATGGTATTGCAATATTTTGTTTATGCATGGAACTGGTCTAGGTCAACTTGATATCAATACATCCTCGTATTTGAAATCTGAAAATTTGGATTACGCTTTCTTCGAAATTCTCTGTTCTTCTAGAATATTTTTGAAGCTTCAGGATGCTGTGAATAAGAAAAATGAACATAAAACTGACTACTATTTGAATGACTAGTATGGTTTCAACAGAAATGTATTCAACATATTGAATACTCGATCCTATCAGAAAAGGAAAAAATTGAAAAAAAAATTTTGAACAAAATTATTTTCACTCCTTGTATAACCGGAAGCACTCAGGCTCCAAAAATATTTTAGCTCAGTAGAGAATGTCGAACAATATCATAATCCCATTTTACAGATTTCAAATATGTCCAGTTTAGTTTTGATTTTTGTTTTCAAATGGTTTCTCGAACTGACAAAACCTAACCTGACCTAAATATTAGCGTACGCTGTAGCGATGAAAGTGAAAATTCAAGACCAGATAAAAAACTTAATTCGAATCTGAAGCTGTAAATCCACGTGCGTAATATTATACCGAAATTCCTTACCCAATTCCATTAAACTCGAATATCTCCTCCACGAAATCCAATTAAACCGCCGCAAAACGAATTGAATAACAGGATTGTTTTCCATGAACGGGCCCGTTTTGTTTCCCTCCCCTTGTCGTTTACGAAAAATGAGATTTCTCTCCCATTCTCTCGCCAGGGTTGTCAGATCATTCAACCGAATTTCCCTGGAGAAACTTGTGGTAGTATTCAACACTTAATCTTCGAATATGCATGGAAATGTATTCTATATTCAGGGTACTTAATAGGTTTTTGAAGCGACAACTTGTGAACAAAATATGAGTTTATTTTTGGTGGTATAGGGATTTTATACCCTTTATTGACATAAAAGAGAATGATGTCAGCTAATCTTTGACTTCAACCAATGTATACAATAAGAATTTACCTCTATCCATCGTATAGTATCCATGGTCGATTACCCAGGGACTGGGTACACCTTACAACAAACTGCCCAAGCTTTCCTTTCTTTGATCTGTCAGGATGAAAGATTACCTGTGGTAAATATCGCCATCATATCAGCTATCAGACGGAGATTTCACAAGGTTTAAATCTTCTAATGAAGAAAACCTTCAGTGGTTGAAAACAGGTTATTTCTCAGCAGGAATAATTTCATATTTCACAGTAAAATCGAAAAAAAATACAATTCCGAACGTTATTCCCTGAGGTTGATGTGGAAAAAAATTACTGATACAATGATGCGGAAATAGTTATTTATAATAATAATAATAATAATAATTGACCCGCACGGGTGTGGTTTGGTTTCTGCCACGCCACATGGGGGGTGACGTCCCCACGGCCCGAGTTACCTGGGCCACCAAGGGTAAATGGTGGCAAACCCATGAACGAGAAGTGGAAACCGATATCATGGCAGAAGGTCGAGATGCCACTCCACCTGCTGGCTCGACCACCGTGAGGAGGACTGCCCGCAGGGGAGCTCGCAACGCACGTATCCAGTGTAGCCGCGAAATGAATATTGAAGTAATGCGAGCTTTTCATTACGTGAACGATTGCGAGGACAAACCACTTCTTGGATGGAGAAGAGAAATCTTCAAGGGATCGAATTATCCCAGAAGATCGCGATGTGCACAGCAGGCTGTGGATTTGCAAACCTATCACATCGTGCGGAAATTTCTGAACTAGTGGGAGGAACTGAAATGTTTTTTCACTGGTTCATATAAGAATTACCAGCTCAAGCTGAGAACGGGAGACCGATGAAGAATAATAATAATAATATCCTTTATTTGCCAACAAAATCCCTTTACAGAAACAAAGCAACGTCATACATTGGAAGAGCTAGCTTCCTTCAATATCATAACTACAATTACAAAATCAAAACAAATTCTATTCGACACCAAGCTACATAATACAAACTAGATAATTAATCTAACTTGAAAGAATAAAAACATTTATCCCTCGAATATTGGACCACTGCCTTTCGGAATTTCACAATATTTGAAATTTCCTTAATTTCTGAAGGAAGTGAGCGATAGGCCTGAACCGCCATGTAATGGCATCCTCTTTCATAAAAAGAGCTGCTATGAGCTGGAATACGTAGATCCTCTCGGTTTCTGGTTACCATTTGCAAATTATTGTAACTCTGGTGATTTGATATAAATAAGTTGGGATTTCTTCTCACCAGCATTACCAGAGACACAAAATACAACGATGGTGCACTCATGATGTTCAAAATTGAATAGTAGGGTCTACAGGATACCCTCGGGTGTAATTTCAGCATACATCTGATAATTCTTTTCTGAGTTATGAAAATCTTAACCGCATTACTAGAAGATCCCCAAAAACCAATCCCATAAACCATAATTGCCTGTATATATGCGAAGTAATATTGTCGCATGCATGCCAGAGAAACACAATCTCTCAATCGTCTGACTACCGCACATGCGCTGTTTAGTCGTGCATTGAGACTTAATATGTGGGCATCCCAATTCAGCTGTGGGTCCAAATGAAGACCCAAGAACTTCACATGTTCAGATATTGGAATCGATGTATGGTCCTGTCTTACCAGCACCGATAGTGAATCGAATCCCCTCTTGGCGAAAAATATCAAACCAGTTTTGTGACGGTTTAACCGTAGAAGATTCCGTCCACACCATTCTGCCATACGGTTTGAGATGTACGTAGCACCCTCGGAAACATCCGCTATTGACCCCCCCGCCACCATTACAGATGTGTCATCTGCATACTGACAAACCAGGCCACGTGATAGTTCAAGTGATAAATCATTTACGTACAGTAAAAATAACAGAGGTCCCAAAATCGATCCTTGCGGTACTCCCTGCGTTATGCGCTGCTTATTTGAAAAATACGCTTTGCTTTCCTTACTAACTGAAATTATTTGTGTTCTGTCCATAAGATACGATCTTATTAGGTCATGACAAATCCCACGTATACCATACCGGTATAACTTTGAGAGAAGGACATTGTGATCCAAGGTATCAAATGCCCTTGAAAGGTCGAAATATATGCCCACCACACTATTTTTCATATCCAAATTTCTATATACAAATTCTAATGTATTATAAATCGCATGATCTGTGGAGCAATGTGGTCTGAAACCAAACTGACGGTTGCTTAGAATCTCGAATCTGAGCAGAAAACTATGCATACGATTGTATATGGCCCTTTCAAAAATTTTCGACACTGCTGGCAGTAAAGAGACAGGTCTGTAATTAGTACTATCATATTTTTCACCCTTTTTATAGACCGGTACCACTTTAGCACATTTGAGACCCTTCGGAAATATCCCACTGGAGAAACATGAATTAATCATGTGAGAAATAGGAATGCTTATATATTTTGAAACATATTTAACAACCGAAGTTGGTATTTCATCAATTCCTGCAGAGAATTTATTAGGAAGACTCAAGATAATGCTTTGGACTTCTTGATCATCTGTTGGGTTCAGGAACATGCTAGGATAGTTAATACCATTAAATTCATCATTATAACTATCAGCTGTAACACTATTTGAAGTTAAATTGAACTCACTCACGAAAGTATTCAATATCTCCACCGGATCATCAGTTATAAGCCCATTTTGATTTTTCAATTTGATATAAGAATCAGAAGTTTTATTCTTGTTTGTCTCTTTATTGAAAATGCTCCACATAGTTTTATTTTTATTTCTAGAGTTGAGAATCTTACTGTCATTATATTCTTTATTTGAATCAGAGATGAATTTTCTATATTTTTTCCTTTCGGTTTTATATTTTTTTTTAAGTTCATGACTACCTGTCATCTGGTATAAAACATACAAATCTTTTATATAGTTTGAATATTGTTTAATTTCCCTACTAACCCAGCTACCTGTCCCACCAACCCTACACCTCTGAAAAGGGAATGACGACTCGAAATAATATCGCAGTAGGTTAGCGAATTGAAAGTATTGATGCTCAACATCTGTATTATTGATTACACCCTCCCATGACTCCTCCCTCAAACAGGACTCAAGTCTTTGCAAATTGACGTCCGTGAAAAATCGTTTATTACTGTAATTGTTGTTCTTTGTAGCAGACATGTTAGTCTTAATATTGAGCACTTGACCATAGTGGTCAGAAATATCTGTCAATATATTTTCAAACAGAACATCGTCCTTTGCAACATTTCCGAAAAAATTGTCAATCTGTGAACTAGACGTGCACGTAACCCTAGTCATGCCCAGACCGAGTGATTCCAGCCCATAGCTCTCACATAAGTGCAAAAAATCAAGTACTCTAGTATTTCCCGAGGAGAAATCAATATTGAAATCTCCTCCCACAATAATGTGTTCATTAGGCTTGTACAGTTCATCGAGTAGTTCAGAGAAAACATCGCAGAACATTTTGAAATCACAATTAGGTGATCTATATATACAGACCACTTTATAACCTTTACCCATTAGATAAAACTTAATGACACAGAACTCACATATTCTTTCAATGGGTACTGTTTTTGTTTGTACCAAACAAGCCTGAATATTCTTCTCTGCTCTATTTCCAACAAAAATCGCTGTTCCACCACCCCTATTCGCGGATCTAGAAAAATGGACAACAAGCTTATATTCTTCCAGGTGTACCTGGCTGATTTCGTTATTGAGCATCCAATGTTCACATACCATAAAAATAATTGGGTTCACCTCGGAAAGTAAAACAGTTAGGGGCTGCACTTTATTGTTGATACTACGAATATTTTGGTGAAATAAAGCAAAGTTACATTTTTTTACTACATTTGTGATCTTAACGGTTTTTTTTTGTCTAAAAAATTACGACCAAGCCCAAAATCGAAACGTTCAAAACATATACCCTTTGGCCAAAATTCCTCACCATATACAATATCGTGTAGATCTGGGTTGACTCCAATCATAAAGTTTCGATACTTGGTGTTCTCGTTTTTTGGTTGGCATAATTTAACTTCTACATCAGAGTCATCAGTTTTAGCATATTTTTCGATGTACTTCTTAACAACATTCTCAGAAATTGTTTGCTCCACTTTAGACAAGTAAATCCAAATTTTTTTGTTTTTGTTATGATCCTTACCAGATACTAGTTCCGTTGAATTTTCATTAGTACCACACTTTCTATTCGCCTTCTTCTTCTTCAACCTCTGTTTCCATTCACTTTGTTGGCTGTTAGGCTTCTTTTCAGTTGCCGTATTAGCATTGTTTACAATGGATGCATAAGTGAGGTTAGGTCGAATTTGTTTACCAGTGTTTTCCTTGTTTTCATCATTTCTAACTGTATTTTCAGAAATAATGTTGTTCATTTCGGTGTTCTTTGATGGTTCAGATCTCTTTGACCCCCATGTTGTCGTGATCGGTGTTTTCGCATTTCCCATCTTGTTTTGGTGTTCGACGTGATTCATCGACGATTGTAGTGAATGCTCCAAGTATGTATTTCTCTCCTCCAGAAATCCACAAAACTTTTGCAACACGTTATTTTTACTCTCCATTTCTTCAAGAAGTCTCTTGAGAATCCTATTTTCTGTTTCCAGGGTGTTTACGTAGATATCTCCATTCTTCACATCGGATGGTGAAATAGTTACTTCAATTTTATGCCTACAAACGGCACTTTTTAACTTTGCTGCTTGTTCCAGACAAGCCGGATGAAATTCCCGTTTGCAATCAGCACATTTAACATAATTTACTACGGGTCTTTTGCAATGAAAACAATCAACTTTATCGGAACGATTTCCATTACCGTCTTCATCGCCGGCCATTTTTCAGGTTTTTGATATGAGTGTTGAGAGTGACGTTTTATTTTGTGAGTGAGAAAGTTTGTGAAATGAGCGGAGCGAATTAAACAATTTCACGAACAAAATAAAATCACTTTTAACACAAATACCATACAATGTTTTTTGTACAACTGTCCTATTTTGATAATGAAATGGGCGAATTTGCGATGACAATAAACTTCAAAATGCATTTTAATATTCAAATAATCAAAAGGTTGTTGTGAATGGCAAACGTTGCCAACGTTATGATTACTAACAAATGGCCTGGTGTAAATTGAAAAATGTAGAAGGGAACTTCAGTGAACCTGTTTTCCTGGCACACTTAGAAGAAAAATCAAAAATATGGAGTTCATCAACTTTGTAGAGCAAATTTTATATGATAAAGTCAAGCGCCCTTATTGAAAATGGTTTGGATGTTAGTAAATATTTTTAGGTAATAGCATATTTAAAACGGAAAAGTGAAGGATATCGTCCCAAAAAATCGAAGATTCTCACTCGTGAACAAGTTGAAAAGTTCATAAATGAGGCACCAGATAGAAATACTTGATGGTTAAGGTTGCAACTATTTTTCGGATTATTTGGAGCCTGGGCCCTTATTCTCGACGAGTGATATTTCGGTGCGTATACGTTCTCTGTGTTATTTTGTATGGCAAACGTATACGCACTGAAAGATCACTCGTCGAGAATAAGGGCCCTGTCGGCGTGAAGAATTGTGTAATTTATCAGTGGAAGACATCGAAATAACAAATAAATCATTGGTTATACAACTTCCAAACACGAAAGTCAGTCGTTCTTTCAGTATTATTGGGAAGTATGTTGACTATTTTCATAAGTACTTTGAACTGCGCCCTTCTGTCATCAAACATCGTCGTTGTTTCCTGAAATTCATGAATAATAAATACACTGCCAATCCAGCTGGTATCAATACATTTGGGAAAATTCCATCTATTGTTGCCGAATTCCTCAAACTGCCAGAACCAAAGCAATATACAGGACACTGTTTTCGAAGATCCTCCGGTTCATTGCTAGCAGAATCAGGAGCAAATATTACGGATATAGAAAAAACATGGGGGATGGAAGTCTACGACGGTAGCCGAGGGCTATGTTGATCATTCCATTGCATATAGAAATGTCATTGCTGAAAAAATTCTCCCAACCTCAACAGATTTTGGATCATCTTCATCCAATATTGTACTTCCGGTTTCTACAAGTACTGATGGTGCTGAGGATTCTAATGTGTTGCGAAGCTCCCTAACGTCACAGAGCATTAATGTTAGTAATTGTTCTAGTTTTACGATTAATATTAATGTTCATAAGTAATGATTGTTAAATATTGATAATAAGAATTTGCAATTGCTGAATTTTTTTCATCTGATTTCGTCATAAGATGGAGTGCTAAAAATATTTTTAACACTATTGTTAAAAATATTTTTAACACGCTTCCACGTAAACAATCAATTTTAACATTGTTTGCTGTCATTAAAAGTGTCACTTTTAATGGCAGTTGTACAAAAATCTATTTTCGGGAATAAGATAAAGCATCCCACACACGAATGGAAAGAATTCAAGAACTTTTATGAAATGTGCACACTCGATCTGGAATGAAACCCTACACAAAGAGTATACATTTCAAAAGGCCCACCCTACATACAGGGTGCGGCCACTAGTTCTCTCACATTTGAAGGAGTTCTTCAAACATCGCCCTAGGACCCTTGATGACTTGAAAGAGAAAATCAAGGAGGAAATCATTCAAATTGAAACCGCTATGCTGAAGAGAGTAATGGGAAACTTCCGTGAAAAACTCCACATGTGCTTCTCTAGCCAAGACCGTCATTTGGAAGATATCATTTTTAAAACATAATTGAAAAAAAACTTGATTATGTCGGCTTTCAAAATAAAAAAGAAGTTTTTCTAAATCTTTTTCTGTATTTTGTCAACAGCTTCTTCAAATGTGGGAGAACTAGTTGCACCCCGTATAAGCCCACTTTCGGTTGCAAAATGGCGAATGATCTCAATATAAAGTGGACTATTTTGCATTCCTTCCATCATGAGAGCTTATTACCACCAAATTCTATTTTGATCACTGATAGATAATATTGAAACAGTTTTAATTCATAATTCAAAGAATAGGGAGTCGAAATCTGACTTCTCAGCTTTTCTTTCAGAGGCCCAAATCTGGCAACCCCGCTGTCCGCCCAGAAGTAGCGGAATCTCGGATCCGAACCGCGGGCAAAATTGCCGGTAATAATTTATAACTGACTCCGAAGCCGAAATCCAAAGGCTTCCGCTTCCCTTTAGACGTTCAATTATTCATTGTTGAACCCTGATCTATTCCGAGGAGGTTTTTGGGCCGGATTAGAGCCCCCCCCCCTCAGATCATTGTGCAGCTGTTATGAATAGGGAATTCACTTCCGCAGAAGACCTTGATCCGTTTTGTCTCTTCTTTTATTGCTTGGTGGGCTGAGCCTTTTGACATCCTTTCGGTTTTTTCCTATTATTATTTTTGAATGACACAATTACAATATTAGCTAATAATAAAGAGGGTTTTTCATAAAGAGCGCAAGATTTAAATTTTACGCCTCGTTTGACAGTCATAATGTCACATAAGGTGACAGATCGAGAGTTGAGTGAGTTGACAGATGAGAGCATTGCACTGAAGAACAACGCGTCCTGATCGTCAAAAAATGCAGTTACGGTGAATAGCGAACGTTATGGTGTTATGATATCACAGTTTGTAGTACCTCATTTGAAAGCTTGACCACATGTGGTTTCATCGGGACGGTGCCACGTGTCACAGTCATACCGTCTGTGAAACATTGACATTGCACGAGTTGCTCCTGGTCGTGTCATATCGTGATTCGGTGATAAGAAGTGGCCAATAAGCCTACAATCATCGAAGCTTTGAACGCCGAAATTAGATGCTACATCAATGAAATACCACCACATGTATTCAATAACATTATGAAAATGTTGTCAAAAGGATACGCGTATGCCAGCAAAGGCATTGTGGCCCTCTAAAAGATATTTTTTTTCAACATAATTCCCACAGAAAACTATTTTTTATTGAACACTGAAATATTGCGCACTTATTTGAACACCCTTTATAATAATAGCTAGGTAATGACGATAGTGCCTGTTTATCGGTTTATTCTTTACGAAACCGGAATTTCGACTTTCCAATAAAAAAAAATAGGTCGAGGATTCAATTATTTTGCTAGTGATTTTGACCTGTCTCTACTGATGTGATGGAATCTTTCAACGTAGTTTACACCAGCTTCTAGAGGTCTCATTGTATTGAAATTTGCACACATAGTCAGGACTACTGATGATACTATAAACTCATTATTTTGGAACAATGTTCTGACCAGGATGATCAGGATTTGCAAAATAATTTCAATAAGACCTAGCTCCTCCGCCACTTTGCAACGATGTTGAGAATGAAATTGCCAAATATACTGCTCCACAAGAGTTAGGGATATCGTATTCAATCGTTTTTAAAGGTATGTAATCTTCGAGAAAATCGCTGTAAAATCATTCAAATCTCAATAACAACTTGAATCGATCCAATAAAAATCAGTATGAGACATTTCGTCAATCTGGTCGCCTTTTTTCTGAAGTTTGATTCTTTGCATATGCTTCATGAATGTTCTTATTTTGAAATGAAATCAGTTTATCAACGGCTTGAAACGAGTTTTCTGAAAATGCCAAGACGTAAATTAACAAACGCTGAGGCTAATAGGGCTATCGGAATGCTACAAGGTGGCCTAACTCAGGTTGTTGTAGCGGAAAGGCTCCAAGTCAGCCAAAGTGTGATATCTCGACTTTGGAATAGGTTCAGGGAGGCAGGTTCCATCTTGGAAAGACCAAGGCTTGGTGGGCGATGAAAAACGACACCTGCTCAGGATCATTTCATCACCGTTTAGGCGAGAAGAAAACCTACATATACGTGTATAATGCTACGGAATACTCTTCAAAATGCAGATGGGGTCCAAGTCAGACGACGTTTGAGAGAGGTGAATCTAGGTTCTAGACGTCCATTTAGAGGAGTTCCATTAACATGTGACCATAAGCGTCACTGGAATGGGAAAGGCAACATATCAATTGGAACGATCAATGGCGTAGTGTCCTTTCCACTGATGAATCCAGATATGGACGATTTTCAGATTCTCAAAGAATAAGGGGACAATCCCACGCATACCCCGTAATCGTCGCTATCTCCAAGAAGTCCATCCATTCCGAGGGGGTAGTGTTATGGTATGGGCCGGGATATGTTTCAACGGGCGCACAGATCTACACATTTGTCCTGGGAATATGACCGCCTTTCACTATAACCAATACTTCCGCACTCACCAGATTTGAATTGCATAGAACATGCATGGGATATGCTCCAAAGAAGATAAGATAATCATCAATCTACCCCACAATCCTTAAATGATCTGGAGAGCTTCTGCCCGTTTATGGAACCAAATTCCTCAAGAAATGTTCAAAAACCTCGTGTGTAGTATGCAAAGAAGATGTCAAGCTGTTATTGATGCCTGTGGAGGCCATATACATTGTATTGATAGTCTTAAAATGCTTGAATTCTCTGGGCATAAAATTTCGTTATTTTACTCGATTTTTCTTAACCACCATGTATACACTGCAGACCTACAGCCTAAAATTAATTTTTTGCAACTTGAAATCATATTAATATGAATTTTCATCACAAAAATCTTTTTTCAACTATATTTTTTTGCAATTTAAGTCAATATCCCTAACTCATGTGGAGCGGTTTATTTATTATCGTCTCGTAAAGATGCCTAGTTGCTGAACATCCTCAAATCCGGTTACATCAGCGTGGAGACGACTACATCAGCGTGCGATATCGATTGGATGGGGGGGCCCTTCTTTAACCCACATTTGACCTTAGTACAGCACATTGGCATCCCTACAATCCATTATGTAGGGGTAATTCTATTGGGCGACATCAGAGCGGGGCGCGGGGAGGACTTATGCGGGTTACGGGCTTTTTAGGACGCGGAGGAGAACTTTATTGGCTTTCAAGAGACGCGAGTCTGAAGGTAAAGCTTGCGTAGGAAAAATGTGTATACTTTAATGTATTCAGATTGGGAAAATCCGGAAAAAACGATTCGACCGAAATGAGATTTGTTCCCTGAGTTTCTCTTATGTGAACGTCGTGTCTGTCTCAAGTAGGTGCAAGCGTATGAATATTTTATGATGAAAAGCTCTTTTAAGGAAGTATAATGAATACATACTATTCTGAATATAAAAATTGATACTCATTCCAAGCGGATGTTTATTCCTTAAATAAGCGTGATATGATGTGAAGATGCGATACGAATTCAAAATTTTTTCTTTTTGTTTGAGAGTACATGAACGCAATTTGTAAAATATTTTCAAGCGGAATCTACTTCCGGTTCTACCGAAACGTATGTGAACTTCGTTATTTCAAATGCAACACCCTGTATATTTATACATATTTGAGTTCTTCGTTCAATTCTGCAATGATTTGATGTATGATATGTGCAACCACATCAAGCGATTGTGGAGTTGTAGCCTGATTCCCAAATTTTTTGACCGGAAGATTGTCACAAATAAGTGTTTATATCTCCAAAACCTCTCATTGTAAGAATTTTTTTTCGCAACAGTGAAACGAAAGAAAGTACGCTGATACTGCTTCTTGTAAGAATCATGAGGAACTATTATACAGGGTGTTTAAACAGGGATTCAAAGTGAGCCTCATCAAAACTATGAAATCTCAGTTATTTCAAATGGGAACTATAAACTTTTGTAATTCCGATCGATTGCTCGTCAACAACTAGCTAGAATGTTTCAAACACTTCATGTCTTTGAAATCAGTAGTTTTGCCGTTATTGAATAAAATTCGAATTTCTCTACTAAATATTTGAACAGATTTTAATACAATACTATACCACTCTGAAATATCATCTGCGAACATACCTGGAAAAAAAAATCTTAATGAATCATAATGAATGATTGAAATAATGAAGACAACAATAAATAAGATATGAATGATATTCTTAACATAATTACAAATTGGCGGAGGAGCCTGGTCTAATTTTTGCTCATGCCCATTATTTTTGTTTTAAAAGGACCCATGTACCAGGAAATCATAAGGGATCGAAACCTTGGTCAGCATCTACTCTTTAAGATGAGAATGGAACTTTCGTAAGTCACCCTGGATCAGGTTTTTCGTAAGTCGATTTGTACAGGGTGGCCTGATTTCGATGATTTAGTACTACAACTCCTAAACTATAAAAGACAGAGAAAAGGTAAGATACATGTCATGTTCTCTTTTTTCGAGAAACAGAAATTGCTGAAAACCCCAAGTTGCTACAGCGTCTTGTTTCCGAGCTACAGGTCGATTTTGTTATTTGGTCCATTATTATAATTGGCTATAACTTCCGTATTATAGGAACTTTTTTACGGCTTTCCATCGGTGCTATTGGATTTTTTGTATCTGCTCAGATTTCGCTATAACAAAAATTTTTTTATTCCAAATGGAAACCATAGTATGAAATGATATTTCCAAATTGATATTTCTTCAACGATTTCAAAAATATATAACATGATATACTTTCGAGTTCACTATATATCGAAAATTGCGAAAAAACAGTTTTCGTTCAACAAAATCCAAACAGGCTTTCATTCTCTTCCTTCAAAACTGAGGCGGTCATAGAATTCCATGTCTTATTTATTTTCACTTGTCAAATTCAATTCAGTTTCATCATTATTGTATCGTCTGGCGCTTCTTAAGTTCTCATAAGGTCATAGAATTCGATATCTCACAATTATGGTAAGCCGCCAAATTGATTCAGGAATTATTAGTTTTATTTGAAGATAGGTTTAACGTCTGTAAAAAATAATTAAGGAAAGATATAACGGCATGCAGACAATTGTCTGCATGCCGTTGTTGATTCTTGTATTTAAATACTTAGATGAAACGAAAGCCATAAGATTATTCTTAAGCCTTGTGAATATACTTTTCTGCGGCTGACTTCTTTCAGGAAATCTATCAAAATATATTTGAGATGCATTATCAGCGTCATAATTTGCTTGTATAAAACATTCTATATATTATATTTTTAAAATTTCTCGTAAGGCATGATGTGTTATAAATAAGAATTTCAGAAGCGCCAGATAATACAACAATGATGAAACTGAATTGAATTTGACAAGTGGAAATAAATAAGACATGAAATTCTATGACCGCCTCAGTTTTGAAGGAAGTGAATCAAAGCCTGCTAGGATTTTGTTGATCGAAAAGTGTTTTTTCGCAATTTTCGATATATACAGTGGACTCGAAATTATATATCATGATATATATTTTTGAAATCGTTAAAGGAAGATCAATTTGGAAATATCATTTTCCACTTTGGTTTCCATTTGAAAAAAAATTTTTTTGTTACTGCTCCGAAATTTGAGTAGATTCAAGAAATCCGGTAGCACAGATGAAAAGCCGCAAACAAAGTGCCCTAAAGATGTGTTCATTTCGAGGACGTAGTTCCTATAATACGGAAGTTATAGCCAATTATAATAATGGGCCAGATAACAAAATCGCCCTGTAGCTCGGAAACTAGATGCCGTAGCAACGCAATTTACGTTTCTCGAAAAAAGAGAACATGACATGTATTTTACTTTTTCTCTATCTTTTATAGTTTAGGAGTTGTAGTACTAAACCATCGAAATCTGGCCAACCTGTACATGTAAAAATTTATATGTGTGAACGCGATCTGTCTAATGAATTGATATTTGCTATTTTAAACAAATAATTCATTATGAAATTAGCCTGGCGTAACCAAAAAACGCAACCGCATAATAAAATTAATCGAAACCGAAAACGACAGCCACTTTTACTTTCATTTATTCATCTCTAAATTACCCACATTTGGCCCGTTCCCGTACGCTCGTGATTCAAATAATCACCGGATCAATCCGAAAGCAGTCTGCTCCAATCATAAATTCATGTCCCGAGCGGGTAATTGTAGTTCCTACAACGAGATCGCCCGTAATATTCGCGTAGCACGCTATTTCCTGTTTGACATTTCCGTCCCAAGCTGCTCGCTTCCGTCTTTTACACAATGAGACAAGTTTACAGGGATGTTGGAGCTGACCCATGAGAATTCCACTTTCTTACGCGGTTCTTCGAGATGATTCACTCAACTTTGGGATTTTCCGCTAAAAATTCATCTTGTTAGAAACTGCAGTTTTGAAATTATCAGGAAAACCAACCGCGGTTTTTCGAGATCCGAAGCTACCCCGAAAATTTCGAGTTTCTAGGTTCATCTGCTCGAGAGATATCATGCCAACGGCCAGATAGACGAACAAATAAATACATAAACTCAAAAACCTTACATCATTTATCCTTTGGTGGTCTAACATCAGTAACTCAACACGAAGAACCTATATCTATGTAACGGAATCTTTCAACGCAGTTTTCACCAATTTCAAGACATCTGATTGTTATGAAAATTTGCACACAAACCAAGGACTGACGACAATATAATAAACTCATCACTTGGATCTGATGTTTCGATCAGGATAACCAGAATTTTAAAAAATTAATTTAATAAGACCAGGATCCTTCGCCAATTTGTAACTATGATATAAGAATGAAATTTATATTTCTCTGCTGATGACCGCCAACCGCCAACCGCCGTGTCTCTTCAATGCTAGCATATCGCCACCAGCATCTACTAAAATTGTGGCAGAAGAAAGCCTAGAGCAATGGCCCGTGTATTGCTTGGGATTCTCTAAGCCCAGATATTCTGCCACTGTTTTTGGCATGTTACCGATTTTGTTTATTCCAACAGATTGCTTGGTGCATTTTCCAGTCTGAAGATGCTCTCCTGCAGGACGTAAATTGATAAAGTTTTTACAAACCGGATAAAAGGACTCGGAAACGACAAATGAACGTTGCGTTTTGGTTTTTGAATCTGCAATATGAATTATCAGACATTTTCCCGTATCCTCCACGTCTTCAGGCTTCAAGTTGCGTAACTCCTGCTTTCTACAAGCCCCACTAATACCGATAGTTGAAACCACCTGGAATGAAAAAGTATCAATATTTGCCTGTTTATTTATATAATTCGTGTATAGATACCTTCGTCAGCAATTATCTGCTATCTGGAGCGTTTTGGAGAAAGACATTTATTTCTTTTGATGTCAACGTTTTCTTACTCTTGAAACCATCTGATTGTCTTTTGAGTAAAGCCAACAGTTTAGGATAAGACTCAATATTAACGTTATCATGGTTTATGTTTATTGTTGACCTTAGCATCGAATAAATTGACCAAACTGACGATGGCTTCATTGTTTTGGACAGTTCTTCAAAATATGCTAACAACATTTTCCGAAAATGAATTGATTTTGTGTTTCAGCTTCCAATCCATGAATTTATGATAAACTTGTTCGTATCTTTCGCGAGATTTTGCGGGTAATGAATTATATGAAACATTTTTCGCTCTTTGAATTCCACTATATCGGGAGGTGTGCACAATTCATCTTCGCTGCCACTGGACATTTTTCACAAGTATTATTCGTTATGAGGGATTTATCTTCAAATAATCTTGGCAAATCCAAAAACTGGTAACAATTCGCGAAACATTCATGAAACGTCAGAAACTAATGGCGTCTTTTCGTTTCCATGGTAACTACTAAAGGCTCTATCAAAGATTATAATCTTTGGGCTCTATCTTATTGGTTATTTGCCGTGCGTTTCACTTACCAGATTCACCGTATTGGCTTTCGAGCGTGCTCTCTGTTTACGGTAAACTAAATCACACAGTTTTACGTTGCAGCGTGTTTAAAATAGGCAGTTACATATGTGGTTCTATGTCCGAATTTCGTCACTTTCTATAGAAGGAGTAGAAGAAAGTTTATTATCGAACATAACCTTTCGAAGGACATCGTAATTTCAAATTAAAAGATCGTGAAAATATTCATATATTATTTAAATCTAAAAAAATATCAAGAAAGTGTGTTCTCATAATAACACTTGAGTTTTCAAGATATAAAATAAAAACGTAATTTTTCCCATCTTTGAACCGTGATATCTCCCTAACGTTCGACTTTTGACCTAACATTTATATAACAAACGACTCTTTATTTCAAACAAGGAATCACCCTTTGAAATCTTTCATATCAATTCAGTAACATGAATATTCGTGGACTGAAAAAACCGGAAATTTATGAGAATATTAATTACCCTTCTCTCACAATTTCCATACAGATTCTAGAACACTAAGTTTCGAAAGAGCTTCGCAAGTAAAGTCTAGATCATGTGACCACTTCGAGGACCACATTTTCCAATTTTGCCGACCGTGTACGCTCTTAGAGTTTTTTTTACCGAACAACTTCAGATGGCCTCGAGATCGCAGAAACTTGGAATTGTCCTCCACTTCGGAAGCTGGAATCGGAAACAACATAAAAATCATACGGTTCGCAACGTAGGATTCGGAAGTTTTGAAAGTTTGACTGCTGGAAAACTTTGGTCGGGATCAGATCCGGGAGTAGTCTGGAGCTCCGCTTGCTCTTCAGTTTGAGAATCTTGAATTTTAGATAGTTTTCTGTCGGAAATTAATTCATTTTTTGATGCTCATAGAAGTTTTGGGGAATTTTAAATAAATTCCATGATGATTTGAGTCTGTGAACTTCGAAATGCAAAACTTATGATCCAGAACCAAATTTTCATAAAAAAGAATAAAAAAAATTGCATTGGCATAAGATACTTTTCAGTAAAATCAACTTCCTGTCTTGTACGGTTGCTTGTCTTTTATGATTTTACTTTTTATATTATATTAGTTAATTTTACTGTAATAATATATTGTTCAATGAGCGGTAATGTAAGTCATAACACACGCAGATGAATTTTGCGAGTGGTGTAATTCATCAAGTGTGTTATGACCACTACCGCGAATTGAACACTATACTTTATTTTCGATTTCTTCAGTAAAATTCAAATTGATCTGCATTTTCAAAATTGACAACAGTTGTCAAGAGCGACCTCTGTGGTCGAAAATCGAATCGATATCGAATCCCGTAGAAAACGTCTAAAATTCACGTTTTTCAAATATTCAGACCCAAGACAATATAGAAATGGATGGCGAGAACGTTACCTAGATGTTTGAAATAGAGTTCCCAAACGATTCGACTTTCTTATTCATTTCGTAAGTAATTTAGTTTTTCCTATTTGTATTAGAGTGTCTTATAGGCGTGAGTTATTATAATTCACGCTATTGGTTTATAGATACCATTACTGATCAAAATCAGTTGAATAATGGATATATTATTCAACTGATTTCGAGCAGTAATAGTATCCATAAACCAACAACGTGTGTTTTAATAATAACTCATACCTATAACTTACTCTAATACAAATAAGAAAAATGAAGCTTACGAAATGAATAAAAATGTCGGATCCATCGAGAACTCTATTTCAGACATCAAGGTAACGTTCTCACCATTCATTTCTATATTTCCTTGGGTCTGAATATCCAAAAACTGCATTTGGAAAATGTGAATTTTCAAAGTTTTTTACGGGATTCGATATCGATTCGATTTTCGACCACAGAGAACGCTTTTGACAAGTGTTGTCAATTCTGAAAATGCAGATTAATTCGAATTTTACTGAAGAAGTCGAAGATAAAGTATAGTGTTCAATTCGCGGTAATGTTCATAACACACATGATGAATTACACTAATCGCCTGACGGCTCGGGGTGCAAAATTCATCTGCGTGTGTTATGACTCACATTACCGCTCATCGACCAATATACTATTATCTACTCGCATAGAATAATATATCCAGGTAATAATAACTCACGCCCATAACTCACTCTAATACAAATGGGAAAAATGTTGCTTACGAAATGAATAAAAAAGCCAGGTCAATGGGGAACTCTATTTCAGACATCAAGGTAACGTTCTCGCCATCCATTTCTACATTTTCTTCGATCTGAATATCCAAAAATTTCATTTGGAAAACGTGAATTTTTGACGTTTTCTACAGGATTCGATAACGATCCGATTTTTGACCACAGAAATCGCTTTTGATAACTGTTGTCAATTTTGAAAATGCACATTAATTCGAATCCTACTGAAGAAGTGGAAGATAAAGTATAGTGTTCAATTCGCGGTAATGGTCATAACACACTTGATGAATTACACCCCTCGCCTGACGGCTCGGGCTGCAGAATTCATATGCGTGTGTTATGACTTTCATTACCGCTCATTGAACAATATACTATTAGATTGAGATTCAGTATCGTCCATAGTATAAAACAGGAATTCAAATATCGGGTATTTGGACAGAACTTTATTAAAACAAAGTACCTGATACAAATAGATCTGAAGTTATTTACAAGATCCCTTGCCACAATTGTAATCGATGTTATATAGGTCAAACTAAACAATTACTCAAGGACCGTGTCAGACAGCACATTAATGACACCAATACTCGCACCGAAAAGACTGCTCTTTCTTCTCATTCTGTTCGAACTGGACATAAGTTTATGTTTGACAGAGTTGAAATCCTGGACACTGAAACGCACAAACACACTAGAAATAGTAGAAATATTGCTGAGATGTTACACATAAAGAATAACTTAACTGTTAACTATAGAGAAGATGTACCTACAGGGTCTCACTAACATATATTTCACTCTGCTTGAATCGATTTGATCTGTACATTCTTAAAAACTTTCCTGTTAGTTTATCCATTTCGTTTTCTTGCCTGTACTCAGTTGTTAGTAAATTAGATATAGTTGTGTATTTTTTTGTAGTTGTTGATTCTTGTATACTGTTTTGACGTGCCATATATTGACAGGGAGCATTCGATAACTGTTTACTTTCTTTGTTTCGACCGTCAGCGTCGGGGGTGAAAGTGAGGTTGCTTTCCTTGTAATGTTGCATCGATAAGACCATCTCTCACATGTTGTTGCGCGATTTGATATAATTCGAAAATAAAACAAACGGCCAAAGTCAATAATCAAAAATAGAGAAAAAATTTTCCTTAATACAACGAAGAGGATATCGTCCAATTTCTTCATTTTCCTTAATGTATTGCCTTATAGAATACCGAGACAATGGCTACCACTCTACATTAATCTTTCAACTAGGCAAATTTTTCACTTTTTCTTGGTTTTGCCGATTTTCATGCTCTAGGTTGTTGTATTCTCTTGTAGCCCTGAAGATGAATTCGTTAGACTTTTAAACGTTGGCCCTGTTTTAAGATTTTAATAAAGTTCTCTCCAAATACCCGATATTTGAATTCCTGTAATATACTATTATTTACCATATGACTAAGCTTGGTTCATGACGTTTTGGATATGTCAAAAACTAACAGCACTTACTGCTGGAGTCCTCTATTGACAAACTCACTTACGCACCTAATGGCAGAAAAGTCCTCTTTAATGTCACACCCTCTACGGTCAAACTTCGCTTCGGATCTAGCACCTAATCTAGGAAATAGTAAAAGTATATTTTACTGAGATATCATCTATCATCCTCATGTCAATTAGCCTGAGCACTTTTTCATTGACTCCCCCGAAAGCTCCGCCATCTTTCCTCGCTGTTACGGAAACCGGATTATTCGGAATAACACCCGGAAACGGTTCTTGCTCCGCGGCGTAATTCTATGGCGTAATTCGGCTTTATGGTCCCGACCATCAGCGCCGAACGTACTTCAAAAGCGTCTATTATTCAATGCTACAATATCGCGGATTAAAATTCAAAAGCAAACTGATCTCCCTTTTTGTGCGGTTAGGGCGCAGTTGGTTGTTACGCTGCTAACGACCGTCATGAAATTTAATAGGGAAAAATATGATGAGAAATTTGTGTGCGCGGCATTGAAAAGGGAGTGGGCTGTGGTGATAGAGCGCGATCGGGGTATGAGCTCGATTTTGAAAAATGCGCCTTTGTTGTTTTAATTCGAATGCATGTGTGCCCATAATTGGACAATTTTGAAACAGAGATTGTCCGTATGAATCTTCGTTTGTGTACGCATTTGATGGCGTTATATTTCATTTCACCGCGAGTATAATTGTTCGGGGATGTTTTTGTGTATGGTGAATATATCCGGAGTATAAAAAAGTTCGTGCCATTTTGATAATCGATATCGAGATAATTCTATAGTTCCATCGGGCAACTAAATGTTTTTCGCATTTACTTTTCTTTCTTTAACCCGCAGTGTTTTTCAACCTGTGTCGACAGAGGTCGAAACAGCTTTAGTGAGAGAATTTCAACAAAAGCATATACTCATTTGTATGTTAATACAAACAAATTAACAAAAAATAACATCCTAAGACTAATGTTAATGCGAAGATTGTGCTTGTTTGGGATTAATCAAATGGCATAATTCTTTTTTCGTGGAACACCCTCATTTCTCCGAGATCTGAATTTTTTTCATAATTTTTCATAAACAACCCCCCAAATCTCCAAACCTGGGGGCTATCAAACTATAGGGTCTTTTGTATGTCATTCTTTCGACATCCATGAAACACATATTCGAATATGATCGTGGAACACTCTCATTTCGTCGAGATACGAGGATATATTGAAAAATTCTTAGCCTACTATAGAACCAAACAAAATTTCAATCTCAAAATATTTTATTACTCAACAAATCTCCTCTTAATTGAACTCATTTATTACAGCGAATCTGCAACGTCTCTAGACCTTTAAAAAAAGTTTCTTCTTGTTCTGCCAACCATTCCTCCACAGCTTTCATTACCTCCTCGTTGAAAGAAAATTTACGACCTTTTAAACTTTTTTCAGTTGAGGAAAGAGATGATAGTCGGATGGAGCCAAATCTGGTGAATAAGGGGGGTGTTCTAGTAATTCTAACCCTAAATCACGAATTTTTTGCATTTCAAAATGAGACTTGTATACTGGGGCGTTGTCTAATAAAAACAAAATACCTTTGGATAGCTTTCCGCGCCTTTTCTCTTTAATTTTTTCCCGTAGAGTGGTCAGTCATGTCGAATAGTAATCTCCAGTTATTGTTGTACCCTTACCGAAAAACTCAATCATGATTACTCCATGGCAATCCCAAAAAACTGAAGCAAGAACTTTTACAGCAGATATTTGGACACGAAATTTCTTAGGTCTTGGAGAACCAGAGTGTCGTCATTCCATCGATAGTAAAAATTCGGTTTAAGAAGTCTACATTGTTTTCAAATCGAGCACAGATCGAACGCGATGCTTCTACCCTTGCACGCTTTTGGTCAACATTCAAACATTTGGGGATCCATTTTGAAGAAATTTTTCTCATGTTCAAATTGACGTGAACTATATGATGAACGCGTTCTTATGAAATCTTCAGTGCTTCAGATATCCATTTTAGCCCAATTCGACGGTCTGATAAAATCATGTCATGAAATGCATCGATATTTTCGAGGATTGACACAGAAACCTTTCCGATCGGTCCTCATCTTCAATGGAAAATGCTTTTTTGAAGCTTGCAGTCCAATTTTTCACGGTCGCATACGAATGACATTGATCACCAAGTGTACTAAGCATATCTTCGTAAATCTGCTTACCTCTTAACCCTTTTAAATACAGGTACTTGATGATGGCTCGATACTCCAATTTTTCGAATTTTACAATTTCGGTGGACATTTTTTTTTTTAATTAATTGTGTAACTCTGGTTTACTTTTTTGACGTCGAACTCTTTACTGACACTTCTAATAAGTTATTGTTCGTTGATAGATGCATAGAACACCTGGTGTAACGACTCCCTACTAAAAATCGTGACCAAAATTTGTAGATCAAAACGGCATCCTAGATTTCAGATTTTGGACTAGTTCCGGAATAAATCCGCAATATTTATCGGTCGTGGCGCTACTGCGGCAACGACAAAAAACGAGACCCCTTTCGGGAGATATGAAAAGCTGCACAAAATATCACGTTTTTGATCGACATGAAAGTCTTAAACAAAATCTAATCAGTGCCAACACCAGGTATTTCTATGCATCTATGTTCGTTGATATGGTATCGCAATATTTTGTTTATGCATGTAACTGGTCTAGGCTAACTAGATATCAATACATCCTCGTATGAATTTTTCACCATTTTTCATAAAGAACACTCCAAAGAACAAACTATGGAGTTTTTGTATTTCATTCCTTCGACATTCAAGAAACACATATCCGAATCTGATTGTGGAACACTCTCATTTTTTCTATATATTATTTTTTTATCATTTTTCATAATCAACCCCTCACATCTCCAAACCTGGGGACTTACAAACTATGGGGTCTGTTGTATTTCATTCTTTCGGCATTCAAGAAACACATATTCGAATCTGATCTTGGAACACTCTCATTTCTCCGAGATATGAATTTTCATCATCATTTGTCATAAACATCCCCCATATCTTCAAACTTAGGGGTGTTATTGTATTTCATTCTTTCGGCGTTCAAAAAACACAGATTCGAATCTGATAGTGAAACACTCAGAGTTCGTCGAGATATGAATTTTTTTCATCATTTTTCATGAACAACCACCCCAATCTCCAAACATGGGGGCTAAAGCACTATGAGGGGTATAGAATTTAATTCTTTCGGCATTCAAGAAACACATATTTGAAACCCATCGTGGAACACTCCCATTTCGTCGAGTTATGATTTTTATGAGAAACCACCCACAACAACCCCCACAACTCGCTCCCTGGGTCTTGAAAGTTTCTAAATGAAAGAGAATTCAATTTCTCATCAACCCATCAAGCTCACATCTAAATCTGATTGCAATACCATCTCATTTCACTGAGTTATGATTTTTTTTCCATTAGCTTTTTTTTGTCTTGGAGTGTTGTTTGTGTGGATGTGGCTAACTTCACATCGATGTATGGAATGAATATTTGTAACACTAACATACACAAACAAACATCATGATAAAAAAGCGAAGGGTCGCAAATTTTTTTTCATACCAGGGGGTCGCATCATGAAAATGGTTGAAAAACACTGAGCTAGAGCATCGTCATCATATAAACTCCCTCTGAAATAAGATAACTTTCGACATCTTTTTACATCATATTGAAGTACCTACTGAAAATATTCGACAGAACTGTTCTGTATGGGTCACTCTTTTCCAATTTAATTGATAGATTGATTAAGAATGAACGCACCAGAGGACAGTCGATGTCCTCATTCTCCTCGAGGAATTACTCATCCCAAAACCACCTCATAATCCACCTAATCCAAAACGATCAAGTTCAGAGGTCCTCCACGCAGAATTAGCATGGAGATGCGATTCACCCCCCGATTCACCTCTGTGTAAGACCAAGCTATGTCGTCGTCACACTCCCTCCCCTACCCCTCTATCTCATCCTGCAGGATAACCGCTTGCCCGTAATTATATTGTTCTCCCGAAGTTCTAATTGAGTTAGAGCCAACAACACACAGATACGAGCTGGATTCGGCAAACCGAAAAACAGAGGCGTAGAAACCTGCTTTATGTTCCAAGCTTATGCTCCATGTCTATGCTCTATAATCTATATTAACAGCTTTACTAACTAGAAGGTCGTAGGAAATT
Source organism: Adalia decempunctata (assembly GCA_951802165.1). Classification (NCBI taxonomy): domain Eukaryota; kingdom Metazoa; phylum Arthropoda; class Insecta; order Coleoptera; family Coccinellidae; genus Adalia; species Adalia decempunctata. The sequence goes on along the minus strand of OX637696.1, from coordinate 19,290,133 downwards.
ACAGAGTATATGCGAAACATCAAGCACGAGGAAATATTATGTTATTGCGAAAAGCAATAACTGCCAATTATTGGACCATTCATATTTCATTTTCCAACATTTGTGGTCCTTTTCTTGAGGCCACAAAGAAAGTAAAAGGCTGAAAAATCACGAACAAAATTCAATTTTCTTTGACATTGACCCCCTTAGCAATTATGCCTTTGACGATCAGTTGTTGGAGTATCCATGGAGATGTAAATAGGAAGCTACTGTTGTCCATTCGAGAAACTCTTTAGGTAACATATAGAAAAGAATCTTAAAGTCTTCAAATCAGTATAGTACTTGCCTCCACATGTGTCAAAACCTTCCTCAGAGTAACTCCAAATGCAGTTATTGTACCGACAAAGATAGAGATTGCATACCAGAAACATGTACAAACTAATGAAACCATTTGAACATGAAAATTTTATGGAAATTATGGGCATTATGGCATACGACTGTGTGGTGCAAATCTCTCAGGAGAAACTACACGAAGATCTACAAACCCCATATATTATACCCGATGTCATAAAATTCTTTTCGGACAGCTACAGGTTGACTCTCAACAAAATTATAAAAGTAGCAGACAGTTTTATAGATTAAAATGTAAACATACCTCCAATATGCCTTTCGATCGAGCCGCCGCTGGGTTCAGGGACCACAAAGCTCATTACGTTGGGGGAATAGAAGGAAAGGGGGGACGAAAGGTCTTGTTTATCGAGATCAGAGCTATGCAAATCACCGACCGAATAGAGGAAATTGAATTTCGATTTGGAAGAATTTGGTAATTGATCACTTGCAAGGGTTAATTGAACGATTGCAATGCATACGCTTCTCTACATATGCACATTTTGTTAGGAGTTCCTTTGATGAATCATTGAAAGATTACAATGTGTTTTTGGAAGCTTATGTGGCTTCAGATTATTGATGCCATTGTTGACTGAGAAAAAATCTAATATTTTGTCTTGCTCTTCGATTCAATGTTGAATTAACATTATTCAACGGTCGCTATGGTAAAGCAAGCCCACTTATAATTCAACAGTGGATCGAAAAGTATTACATGTTTTTCTCATCTAATATTCTTGTGAATAGCGACATAAGAAACATTTTTGAAATAATCTAACATTTTGTATCAAGATAAGAGAACTTTCGACTTTAGAAATTTTAGAAATCATTTGAGAAATCATAAACCCTTCGCATTTCTCGAAAATAGCTGGATTAAAAAATCCGATCATAACATATTTGAATCACTCCTAAAAAAGTGGATGTAGAATGTAAGAACATTTAAACGAGCGAGTTATTCAGCATTAGCTGGGAAACTCTTATAATTAGAAATGTATATGTGTAGGTGAATAAATTGAATTGAATTATTGAAAATAACAATTTCTCAATTTTCGTTCATAACTCAAAATCTATGAACGATAGGCTGGATCTGTTTTCAGATTGAGATTAGTCAGGAAAAAGAGTTCATCAGTTTTCATCAAGCTGCTATAGTACACGAGAACCCTTCAGAGAGATTCATTCACGATTTACGATCTGCATTAGGGAATATGTTTCCAAATAACGTATGTTCCATAAATTTTGGCACAAATTTCAGAGACCCAAAAAGTGACAAAAATTATACATCTGTTCATTGTATTGTGATACACATTAATAAACGTTTCAGAAGCAACAAAAATTAAATGAAGAGGGCCATTATCTTCCACAGAGCGCAACTTTCTGCGAACACCTAGCATCAGGTTTTGGGCGGTATCTATACTCTGTTCAAATGTAAGAAGGAGCAATATCAACAAGTTTCGCGCAGCGGTAGGAGGGCTTTCGTATATTTCAGTTACTTTTCGTTCAGAGTCGAATCGAGGAGATTTCACACGTTCAGTTCTAACTGAATATTATCATTGTTTAAAGAGAACAATGATATTATTATACGAATGCAATTCATACAACACATCTAAGTGAAATATATATTTTAACATAACAAGTTTATGGAAAAGTCATCAATTATACATGTGTTCAAATCAAAATCAATTTGTCTGATAAGGTTCATGTCGAAATCGTCAACCGAATCGATTATTTTTAACGACTGGACTCTCCTCTCAGGTGGCGTCAATGTTTTATTCTCTTCATATTCTCTGAGAATTCTGAATACAGCTGAATCACTCAACCCTGAGGATTTTGAAACAATTCCTACTAAGTCTCTTTTCGACAAATCAGGATGTTCTTCCAATTCTTTTCGAAAAATGCAGAGAAATGCGACCTTTGGACCTTTTTCGTGGTGGTCCCCACATATCACCCTCAGATGCAGTATCCGTTTCCGAATTCAACATTGTTCTATAAACACTATATGTATACACTTTGTCAAAAGATTTTCCAACACAATACACTTTTCACAACAAAATCTATAAACACTTTGAACAGCTAGACCTTCACAGTAGCCCTAGATATTTTCACTAGTCTTGTCAATTGAAAACTTCGATATTTATGCAAATCAAGATGGCTTTAACCCATTAAGGGAAAGGACCCAAATCTGGCGTTTCCCGGAATTACCTTGTTGGAATCTTGAGCAACCGACAAAGAGTTTCGTACAAAATAATATAAAATTTTGGACCGAAACTAAATATATTTCGGATATTACAGAAATGACCATTATAAATTTGAACAGAGATCTTTTACGAGTCTTATCAATTGAAAATTTCGATACTTATGCAAATCAAGATGGCTTTCACCCATTAGGGAAAAGGACCCAAATCTGGTGTTTCCCGGAATTACTTTGTCGGAATCTTGCAAGATTCATACCCAAACTCTCATACTCTGGTGTCTCCTGGAATTACCTTGCCGCAATCTTGAGCATCCGAAAAAGAAAAATAGAAAAAATAGGGTACGTCGGATATAAAATGTTTATGACAGTTGCAAATCACAACAGAAATTTTGCACTAGAGTTTCTGAGGAAAAAAGTTCTAATGGGGGGATTGCTGACTCAAATTATTGAATCATTTCTATCCATGATACTAAAATAGTATCCTGATTTCTATCCAGTACCATCCACAGTCTGTTCCTAGTACGATCCTGATCGTCTTTTAGGGCGGTCGAAGAGAGCGTTGTTACGAAAGTCTGACCAATAAGAGCTTTATGTGCGCAAACCAGACGATTCTGTTTGTTTATCAAGCTCCTTCTTATATTTGAACGGACTATAGATCGACTTCTCGGATCTTCCTGTATATTCGGCTTCCCATCCTCCATCGTAAACTTTTCGCAATAAGAGAGCCGAAAAATCTTCTATGGGTCGAGCCTGTGGAAGGTTAGGGGGATTGCCGTTTCGCAGAACAAATGGTACGTTTTGGTCGGCAAGCCAATCTTGAGTTTCTCTTGCATAGTGCCTGGACGCAAGGTCTGGCCAGAACATAATACCCAGTGGGCACACACACGTTGAATAAATGTTTTTTTAACGTTGATTGGTAGAAAAATACGTTATCAGTTGATTTTTCAACGTTGTCATTTCAGTTATGATTTATAACGTTAATTAAATACGTTTCAATAACATATATTAAACGTAATTTTACAATAATCGGTTATAAAATTGAGTGCTTATACGTTTCCTCCCGAAATTATTATAACGTTTATGAAATATGTTATTTTAACGTTCTTATGTAACGATTCCACAACTTCTAGTTCATTAGAAACGTTTCAAATACGTCTCCAGTCAACAATACGAATACGTTTATGGCAAATGTTATTTAAACGTTATCTGATGACAAATCCACAATTTCTCATTAATTTTTATCGTTTAAAATACGTATCCAGTCAACAATATGGATACGTTAATGATTTACGTATGTTCAACGTACTTTTCATACTTCCAGAAGAATTGTTCATCTGAAAAAACGTTATTATGAAAAAGAATGCTAACGTGTGTTCTGAACGTTTTTTTAAAGTCCATTTTTCAACTACTAGTCTATTTAAATTGTTGAAAATACGTAACCTGTTAACAATACGAATACGTTTATGGAAAACGTTATCTAAACGTTATCTTATAACAATTCCACTATTTTTCATCAATTTTTATCGTTTAAGATACGTATCAATTCAACAATATGGAAACGTTAATGATTTACGTATGTTCAACGTACTTTTCTTACTTCCATAAGAATATTTCATCTGAAAAAACGTTATTATGAAAAAGACGGCTAACGTGTGTTCTGAACGTTTTTTTAACGTCAATTTTTCAACTACTAGTCTATTTAAATCGTTGAAAATACGTATCCTGTTAACAATACGAATACGTTTATGGAAAATGTTATTTAAACGTTATCTAATAACAATTCCACTATTTTTCATCAATTTGAATCGTTTAAAATACGTATCTAGTAAACAATATGAATACGTTAATGATTTACGTATGTTTAACCTACTTTTCTTACTTCCCGAAGAATAGTTCATCTGAAAATACCTTATTTTGAAATCGAATTTTAACGTGTGCTCTGAACGTTTTTTTAATGTCCATTCTTCAACTTTCTAGTCTATTTGAATTGTTGAAAATATGTATCCAGTCAACAATACGAATACGTTCACAACTAAACGTTATCTAAGAACAATTCCAAAATTTCTGATTGATTTGATGGAAGTCTACCCGTGCCGAAAAACACGTTCCGAGTGCCTCGCCAGGCTCCACCAGCAGTTGTGAACATTTTATTCTTCTGTTGATATTCATTTTACTTCAAAAATGGGTCACAATTCCAAAAAGTTTGAGAAGCATCGACTACTCTGGACACGATTTTGATAAGATGACAGTTTTTCTGCCTCTCCTGTCTATCGTTAAGTTTAATAGGGCATTAAGCTGAATTTCCATGCATCCGATGATACGATCGTCCGATCGTCGTTGTGATTGGCAGAAATTTTCAATTGAATATTTCTGCCAATCACAACGACGATCGGAAGGTCGTATCATCCGATGACGGATGCATGGAAATCCAGCATTAAAGGTTGAAAATTCTACTCATCAACAGCCAACAGTTTGTCACCAAATTATTCTTTATTTTACATATTAGGATATTTTTGGCGCTTTTGTTGAGCTGAACTGAGAGCATATTAATTTGCCCAAATGTCTGTAATTTTCGAATTTTTGGCAGAAAATGGTATCAATAGTAATTTTTACGCAGAGACAACTCTGTTATTACGTGACAATACTTGAGATGAAAAACAATATAAGGTGCAATCGAATTGAATATATTTTTCCTTTACATTTCATTTCACGCGCTAATGAGGTAAAATTCAAAGGGGTGAAAAAAATTTCAATAGATTGATTTACACAAAAGGAAAGCTGACATGTGTTAACAACTGGGCCAATAAATATTGACACTCATAATTTATTTTCAAATGGAGTTCGTGAATTAGCACAAATTTGTCAAATTTCATCGGAAAATGAGGAAGATATTTTCAGGTGGCGCTACCTTCCAATGAATCACCAAAAAAATTTATCTTCCAATTCCTCAACGCAATAATAATTTATATTCCTTTTCTACACTACAATCCACCTTCAAAGAACGGATTTGCACAATCTGGCAACAAAATCAGCTTTCGACACTCTTCGCGGCATGCGCAACAGCGCAACTCGTCTGTGACGGGCGCATCATTCGGGAATGCGCGGGAACTGCTTCTCTCTGATTGACTTATGACATTGCGTCTTGCGTGTGCTTCTGCGCCTACTGCTGAGTGCTTGAGTGGTCGCAAATGCAACCGCCATTCGCAAGCAACAGGTCTATACTCTCGTTAGTTTCGTTGATGGTTCAGTGTGTTGAGTTCCAGAGTTTCGCTTATATTGGAATATTGTATAAATTATTATAATAGTGTTGTTAATTACATTTGAGTTGGTGAGTACTATAATAATCATTCAAACACCTATGATGCAAATGCTTGGAAATTTCAGTTGAATCACTATACTTCTGGGTGTGCCCGTTCTACCTCCATTTTCCACCAATTTGATTTTGCCAAGCGTCGGTTTTATTTTAGGTGAGTATTCTGTTTCAATTCGCTTTTTTCCTCAAGTTGTATTTTATTGATTGCCAATTATAAAATATTGGTTAATATTTGCATCTGCATTTTGGATATCGATAATAATCTTGATATTTTCATGAAAATTGAATTATTTTCGAATAATTCTCTTCTGCTTTATTCGAAGAAATTCCTTGAAATTGGTAGAAGATGTATACCGATATATACTGTGTCCTGTGTCCGTATGGAACAAATTCATTTTCAGCTAAACGGGTCATTTTAAGTAATAATCCTGAAACACGTCGATTTTTTATATTAATTTACCGTATTTTAAAATAATAATCTAATATACAGGGGAATTACGTTCGAGTAATGACGTCACCGTCATTTTTTTGAAATGGAACACTCGCATTTTGTCTCAATTTTCGGATTACTCTAGCTGAGCTGATTCAAAAAATGTATCACATGTTGATTCCAATTGGTACAGGATGGACGAAAATACAATAGTTTTGTGTGTGCTCATAAAGTAACGCGTAACATTCTTTATTAGGTAAATTAACAATATTATCAATAATACTTGGTAATCCTGACGTTGTTTAATCAAGTAGAATTTGGGTAGTGGTGGGGGGTCCGTCAAATTCGCAGCAACGTTGCCAGATCGGGCGATTATTCCGGTATTTGAAGAAAAGGTCATAGAACCGCATTCATCTGACAGTACGGTAATTTTCCGCGACCAATTCTGGCAGTAATTTAAACTTTTTTATAAATGCTCTATTGTAATTCCAATGTTATAGCATGCTGGAACTTTTTTTCAAACAAATATGATGTATTTTTTTTAATTAGGTGCTTGATGAGTGATGGTTTTCTATGCTTAGTTCTTTACTTCATTAGCACTTCGAACTAAGCAACCCTGAATAAATTATTAAAAATCATATATTTTCTTTCAATATAGTGTTAAATCCAAAAACAATTCTTATTCATGGAATTAGAATTAAATTCTAATTTATTAAATTAGAATTTAATTATTTATCAAATTAGAATTTTCTAATATCTTTATAACGTGACGATAGACGAGATTAAGAAACAATTAAGTGAAATTGAATTGGATTTTTACCCTCGCATTTTATTTCATGCCACTAAGGTGCGAAAAAATTTCAAATCACTAATTTCAAAATTTACGCTCCTTCTGATCAGTAGTTGATTAATTCAACTTAGCCAATATTTATTAACACATAATTTAGTTTCTAATGGAATTAAAACAAATTTCATCGAAAAATGCGGAAGATATTTTCTAGTGGTGATTCCTGCCATTGAGAGGCCAATAAAAATTACCCTTCCAATTCCTGAACGCAGTATAAGTTGATAATTCTTATTCCTTTTCTATGACATTACAATTCACTCTGAAGGAATTGATTTGCACAATCTGGCAACAAAATCCGGTTCGCGCATGCGCAAATCGACCTTCTAATTCAACAGGATTACCAAATGAGCTGTTTACAAACAAAAACTATTGTATTTTTGTCCACCCTGTACCAATTGGAATCAGCTCAGTTAGAGTAATCCGAAAATTGAGACAAAATGGGGGTGTTCCATTAAAAAAATGACGGTGACGTTATTATTTTTTTGAAATACGGTAAATTAACATCAAAAATCGACATGTTTCAGGATTATTTCTTAAAATGACCAGTTTAGCTAAAATTCCATACTTTAGGAACACAGTGTAGATCAGCATCAATATAATAAATCGTGACAATAGCCCAAACAATCATTCAACAACTAATGATATGCAAATAATCTTCAATAATTATTTTTTTCGATCTTCCTGTTTGTTAATTATTTAAGAAATTTCTTCTATCCATTTTGATCATTAAATAATGCACAAAATGTTGATTGCATTGTATATTCGATGATTTTAGTTATTTGTTCTTGTGAAAATGAGTAGATAATGCTGGATTTCCTTGCAACCGTCATGCGATGATACGATCGTCCGATCGTCGTTGCGATTGGCAGAAATTTTCAAAATTGAATATTTCAACCAATCACAACGATGATCGGACGATCGTATCATCGGATGACGGATGTATGGAAATCCAGCATTACTGACAATATCATCTTTTTTAGGATATACGAAACATTGGCGAACTCTTTTTGTCATAAATTTTAAGTGGTTAAACGGAAAGCGGTAACTTCGTAGGTACTCATTCATAAGGTGAAATGTTCAAAAATAAATTAGTGGGAAAAAGGCAGTTGCAGCGTAGAATAAAACGCCAAACCAAACTTTTACAAAATCAAATAAACAATGGAGTAGGGGAATCTTCTAGTTCAATATTAGCTGTCAATAATGATATGGATTTAAAAATCCCGTTAATCAGTTCCGAATTGGATTCACATAATAATAGAGAGGTTGATAATGTTAGTAGCAATACTGATTTTCTGGAGATCGGTACAGACCAAACTGATTTTGATTCTGATAGTGATATTGAACTAGAAGAATCTGTAGATATTGCTATCGATTTGAAGAATAAACTGAGGGAATGGGTCAATACATATAATGTAACCCGTAATTCTACAACTGCATTATTACATATACTAAAACCAGTTTTACCTTTTATACCTAAAGATTTTCGAACACTCATGGGGACCCCGAGACACACAGAAATTGTAAAACTGAATAATGGGAACATGCACTATTTCGGAATTGAAAATACAATTTTGAAAAAATGTCAATATGGTATAAAAGAAAATGTGAAGAAAATTTCATTACAAATCAATATTGATGGTTTGCCTCTCTTCAAAAGCAGTTCTACAGAGTTCTATCCTATTTTGGGCATGTGTCAGGATTTGAAAGATAATTCTCCATTCACCATTGCTTTATTTTGCGGTACTGGCAAACCAGATCCTTTAGAAATTTATTTACAAAATTTCATAGATGAAATTATTTCGTTGAAAGAACGTGGAATAAATTACAATGAAAAAGTATACACATTCGATATACATTTCTTCATTTGTGATGCTCCTGCTAGGAGCTACTTGCGCCAAACTGTAGGTCATACGTCAAAATTAGGGTGTGAGAAATGCCACATTGCTGGTGAATATGAAAATCACAGAATTATATATGCTCAAAACAATCTCAAATTGTTTAATTCTAAGTTGGACCAAGACTTCATAACTGAACCACTTCCTACATATATCAAAGGAAAAAGTCCTCTTCTTAGAGCAAACATTAAAATGGTAACACAGTTTCCTATAGATCCCATGCATCTACTATTCCTGGGTGTAGTGAAGCGACTATTAGTGAACTATTTTTTTGCCACTTCTCCAGTGAAGTTATCCCAGAAAATAATGAAAGAAATTGATGATAAAACTATCATTCTCCATGAGTATATTACATCAGATTTCCCTAGAAAATGCAGAACCTTCAAAGAAATACGAAGGTGGAAAGCAACAGAATTCAAACTTTTCATTTTATACACTTTTCCAGTCATTTTCTATAATGCTGTGAATACTATCCAATTCAAATTAGTTTTATTATTACATTGCGCTATTTTCATATTGACAGATGAGAACTTGATCTCAAAATATATATCTGTTGCTGATGAAAGCTTAAAAAAATTTGTTGTAAAATCTGCTGAAGTGTTTGGTAGAGATTTTGTTGTATTCAATATCCATAATTTGGTGCACTTGGTTGATGATATAAAGTTGTACGGTACAATCAATCAATATTCTTGTTTTCCTTTTGAAAATTACATGACATTTTTGAAAAGGAAATTACACTCTTCAAATAATCCATTGCAGCAGCTGCATAGGAGAATCCATGAGCATGAATATGTCTCAGCAGAACATGTCAATCTTAAAAAAATTTCTAAACATGAACCAAAAAACCTATGTAAGAAGTTGTATAATGCACAGGGTAAATTAATTTCTTACAATTGTGAAAAGTTGCAATTTAATGAGACATGTTTATCTATTCACAAGCCTGACAATTGTGTTATGTTGAATTCTAAAAAAATGTATATTATCAAATTCATAAGATACATTGAAGACGCGTTTGTACTTGGTGGTGAGCCTTTCACATATTATGATGATTTATATAGTGAACCATTGCAATCTTCCAAATTGGGCATATTTTATATTAAGAAAATTGATGAATCTCGAGCAAAAACATTCAGTTTGGGTGACATTTCACACAAATGTATGATTATGCCTTTCAAAGAAGGTTTTGCCGCTTTTCCTCTTAACCACTATAAATTCTGTGATTTCCATCAGTGAAGCAATGTATGCGGTAGTGGAGTTCCTGAATTCCGAAATGGAATCCACAGGGGAAATATCTATTGTGCCATTAATTTGGCTGCTGAAAAATGGGAAAAAATGTTATTGGCCAATACGTACTAATAAAGTACCCTTCAGAAAATTTGTGGAAGATCTCACCCCCTTTAAAAAAAGTTGGCCCACTTATAAGGTTAACACGCGCTTCACATGTGGTAAGGTTTTCCTGAAACTGGTAAAATTCTGTTCACATCTGATCTGTTTCCAGCAACTTATGAGTTAGCAGAGAAAAATTTAAATAAAATCATAGCAGATAATTATGAATCTGCAGAATCAGTCAGAACTTTGACTCAAAAAGGACTTTTGAATGATTCGAACTCCAGCACTGATTCTGAACCTGTTCCTGCTAAAAAACCACGTCGTGAGGATGACTTATGTGCTGCATCAGTATTCTCATACTCTACGCTTTCCCTGGCAAATGAAGGAGCTTCTACTAGTAGAAGTGCAGATGGAGGAAAGTCTCCAACAGTATCCTCATACTCTACGCTTTCGCTGGCAACTGAAGGAGCTTCTACTAGTAGAAGTGGATATGGAGGAAAGTCTCCGACATCCTCTTCATTTTCATCTACCATTGCAAATGATGGTGGTAGACATGTCTCCCTTTCACGAAACGCAGGTAAATTGAATGTGTTCCTTCATAATATATTGATAGCAAGTACATATTAAAAACCAAGACTCCATAATGTGTCTGTTGACACCTCAAAGCAATAAAAAAAAACTCAATAACCTATAGCATCTCAAAATAACTTAGTCTTTTTTTTTTAATTTGATTACAAATATATATTTTATATATTTTTTTTAATATTTTCAGAATTTGAGAGTGTTGTTTTAAATGCTCTGTCAAAGATATCGGCAAGTGTAGACCAACTCTCAATCATTCTGGCTGATATAAACAGACGAACGAGTTTGGCAGGCTCGGAACACTTGAATCCACCAGAGTGTATCATGTCTGAAACTTTTCCATTTCAAACTCTTTCCAGTTTTCAAGAGTTTGAGAAGAAACTAGCTGATAAAATGGTTTGGGAATATATGGTAAGAACACAACAATATTTGTAGCAATACTATTTCAAGCAGAATAATATTTATATTGACAATTCGATGAGATGGAAAAACTTTTTTTATATTTAAAAAATAAGGGTAATTTACTGCACTAATGCACTAATTTAGTGCATTTTGAGGTTGAAAAGATGAAGATTTCAGTAGAACTGTTCTTAGAAATCATATTCAATTGAATATTTGTAGAAAAATCTTCCTGTCACTGTAGTAAATATAAATCATATCTGTTCCAGGTAAGGAGATTGGCATGTCTTGGAGGGTCTGGGTCAGAGGGCCTGACCAGACGAATGCTCCGATACCTCATTGCTGACGATGTGGCCAAACTTTTTAATTGGAAAGGAAGAGACAAAATAGCCTTCGAAAAATACAAAACCAAGGAGTTGCTGTTGGGTAAATAAAAAAAATATACTTTAGTATCCTAATCTAGTTTATGAGGCACATATTGACATCTATATTTGAAAATGAGTAATGGTGTTCCGTATAATGGCAAATACAAGTTGATATTAAACCAAGGCTGACTCTTTTGGGTAACCAATAATCTTATTATTTTCATTTTCAATAAATGGTTGCATTGACATACATGCATTGTTTGTCCATTAATATTATGCAAAAGGGATATTTTAAAATGAATGAACAGTTCCATTTGAGAACTTATATCAGTCACCTGAGGCGGTGAATATAGGTATTTCTGTAAAGGAGCTTAACATAAAACTGTCTAAAATTATTATGAAATATGATTTTTTTGGTTAACACCCCGACCAACATTGAGTAACATTGTGATTTATTTCAAGAATGCTGTTGTTAGACTTTCATTTTCATTCAGACACCCACGAATGAAAGTAGAAGGCATTGTATACGGATATCTTGTATAGACTCTCCCCAGATCAATCATTTCAAGGCATCTAAGGACATCACCCCCAATAAGTTTTTGGTTGAATAATAATATACTTCATGTTGTTTCTGCAATCACCATACACCAGTCTCTGAATCTGAATTATATTGAAGTTTACTGACTATCATTAATTATGGGCTAGTATTTTCGAAATATCTATATATTGTTTCTCCAAGTTTTTCCATGAATGGTATGAAAATGCTAGTTTTCTAAAATACTTTTCTTAAAAGAAATAAAATCTTATTAGATATAGATGTGTTAACCAGAAAAAAATTTTCATATAAATTTCAGAATAGAATGCTCGTGTCTGATTTTTTTTTCCATATTTATAGAGGCTGTTAAGATTTCCTTCCCAACCAAGGAAATTGATGAGTTTCGACTTTGCACAGTCATGAAGGAATGGCTGAAATTCGCCTCGGCAAGGCTGAAGAAAGTGAAATAGACAAACTTTTATTTTATTTTTGTTTCTTTGATCTCTTGTAGTGAATATCTCCTTTTATAATATATTTTTCATAATAATCAGAAATGTTTTTTTTTCTTGAGGTTCACCAATTTGAAAACACAAGGTAACTTTCGATTCAATTATGATTTATTAGTACCTATTTGTGAAAACTCAAATATAGAATCCATATATTCTTTATAGGTATATACCCATACGTTTCAGTTCAACAATTGAATTATTCATGCAAGATTTATATTTTTCCATTGAAAGATGTTTATCATAATAATGACTTCTTGTTCAAGGAACATTATACATTATTTTATGAAATTTGTATAATATAGGTCAACGTTTCAATACAATGTTCAGATTATGCTCAAAATATATTGAATCATTACGTTGAAAGACAACTGTTAATGAGGATATACGTTATGGTGAAAATAAACATTATTAATACATTAATGATTGAACATATAAACTCGTAGGGTAATATAATATATATACACGTTATAAACTAACTTTCAGACTGAGCACAAGGTATATTATAATAATACGTTGAAAGACAACGTTTATGTATAGGTATATGATATGGTGGAGATAAACGTTATTTATACGTTATCGGTTAGACAGTAAACTTGTATGGTAGAATAATATACATACACGTTATAAATTAACGTTAATATTGCGCCCAATTTATATTTAATCAATACGTTGAAAGACAACGTTTATGAAGTATATATGATATGGTGGAAATAAACGTTATTTATACGTTATCGGTTTGACAGTAAACTTGTATGGTAAAATAATATACATACACGTTATAAATTAACGTTAATATTGCGCCCAATTTATATTTAATCAATACGTTGAAAGACAACGTTTATTTATAACTAAATTCTCGATGCAAGAAAACGTTTTTTCCCGCGACATTTTTACTGTTTTTCAACGTTTGGTTATGTAACATCTTTTCAACGTATTTTCTACGTGCGCGTGCCCACTGGGTATCGTCTCCAGCGTGTTCTGCTTCAATAAAATTAACTAGCGATATAGTTAGATGTCCTATATTAACGTGCTAGTTTTCTTAGCGAAGTAGGTAGCAACCTTGTTTTCCGCTCTTCTTACCAGTCTAACGGTCCTTGCTTGGGCTGAAATTCAAGGTCTTTAACTTTTTGCAAGGTTCATACAAGGAATACCTAGCTCACATTCAGCGATTGTCCGATAAATAGTTCTACGGGATATAAGTGTCAAAGTGAAGTCAAGGTTACAAACAAACTTTTATTCCAATAGCAACCTATTGTCTTCTTCTTATCACCACTATAGTGGTCTATGATTGTTTATGGGACATACGTTATTGTTTGGGCATGGACTACGTTGCGGCTAGAAAACTTACATATTTAATGTTGCATTTACTACTTCATTAATTCTGTAGTACATGAAAAGTTCATGAATTCACAAAAATATGCATAACTTAAGTTTTCTTTATTAACAATTTGCATGCTCATCTCTGCTTGGCGATTTTTTAATTCTTTTCACCCGCTATTGAGACTGGTAGCGTTTTTGTACTGGATGAAAACTTGGACGGCTAAAAGGTTTTTTACACTTTCTCACCCTCATTCGCCCTCATTCCCAGCTCATTTACATGGAATCCATCCGAGAAACCCGTATAAATATTTATAAATCCCATTCAGATGTAATAGTCCTGAAAAACAAGGATTCACTCTCGGTTTTTTCGAGCGCCCGATTGTGTGAATCCTGAAACCCCTGAAAAATCGCAGTTTTCGTATAATGCCCGAGCTGAAAGCGCGGACGGCGAAAAAAATGCATCTTCCACCTCGCTCTCGCATCGTGAAAAATGCGCTTTCGGCAGATACGATTTTCATGCAAATGGGCTGGGTACTGGGTCCTCGAGCTCTGATGGACTTGTTTAATGAGCCATTATTCTTTTCCCTTCCTCCATTTTTATTCGGACGGTATGATGATCGGAAAAATGGGCAACGTCAAGAGTGGGGGGTACGGGGGTAGCGGCAGATGGCGAACCTCCGACAAAATTGTCTTTCAAAGTTTCTGTTTGTGTGTGATACACTTTTTGGGCGATCGGTCCACTTGAACGACGGCTATGTCCTTAAACTATAGAAAAAGGAGACGCGTCTTTCAATAGTAAATAGTGAAGCCAATTTACAAAATCATCAGAACTAAACTGGGTTACTACGGAATCAAAATGTAACGTATGTCCCATACGTTTTGGCACAAATTTCATAGACCAATATAGTGGTGATAAGAAGAAAAAAATAAATTGCTATTGAAATAAAAGTTTGTAACCTTGACTTCAGTTGTTCGAGTGGTTAAGTCGATATGGTTTACAAAAAAGAAATTCGGAAAATTATTCATAATTTAGTTGGGCGAGTCGATAAAGCCGAGATAATACGCATTTTTGAAAATCAGAATATATCCTGTAGAACTATTTATCAGACAATCGCTGAATATGAGCAAGGTATTCCTTGTATGAACCTTGCAAAAAGTGGAAAATCTAGAAATATTGTCCAAGCAACGACCTAAAGACTGGTGAGAAGATCGGAAAACAAGGTTGGTACTTCGCTAAGAAAACTAGCACGTCAATATAGGACATCTAACTATATCGCTAGTTGATCTTATTGAAGCAGAGCACGCTGGAGACGATATTAATTTCTGGCCAGACCTTGCGTCCAGGCACTATACTAGAGAAACTCAAGATCGGCTAGCTGACCAAAACGTACCATTTGTTCCGCGAAATCCCAACCTTCCACAGGCTAAACCCATAGAAAATTTTTCAGCTCTCTTATCGCGAAAAGTTTACGATGGAGGATGGGAAGCCCAAAATGATGAGGAACTTCGACGCAGAATATACAGAAAGATCCGAGAAATCGATCAAGATTCCATCCAAAACCCTATGCAAGGAGATCGCAGAAAGGTGCGCTCTGTGGAAGATAATGGCCCTCTTCATTTAATTTGAGTTGATAGTTTTGTTGCTTCTGAAGCCTTTATTGATGCGTGTCACAATATAAGAGGATGTATTGAAAAATTCTTAGCCTACTATAGAACCAAACAAAATTTTGATGTCAAAATATTTTATTACTCAACATATTCTCCTCTTAATTGAATACATTTATTACAGCCAACCTGAAATGTCTCTAGACCTTGGGAAAAAAATGTTTCTTCTTGTTATGCAAACCAGTCCTCCACAGCTATTATTACCTCCTCGTTGGAAGAAAATTTACGACCTTTTAAACTTTTTTTCAGTTGAGGAAAGAGATGATAGTCGGACGAAGCCAAATCTGGTGAATAAGGGGGGTGTTCTAGTAATTCTAACCCTAAATCACGAATTTTTTGCATGGCAACATGAGATTTGTGTACTCGGGCGTTGTCCTGTAAAAACAAAACACTTTTGGATAATTTTCCGCGTCTGTTCTCTTTAATTTTTTTCAGTTGAGTGGTTAGTAATGTCCAATAGTAATTTTCAGTTATTGTTCTACCCTTATCCAAAAAATCAATCATGATTACTCCACAGCAATACCAAAAAACTGAAGCAAGAACATTTCCAGCAGATTTTTGGTCACAAAACTTCTTAGATCTTGGAGAACCAGAGTGTCGCCATTCCATTGATTGTTGCTTTGTTTCTGGATC
The DNA here is from genome assembly GCA_951802165.1 of Adalia decempunctata. Lineage (NCBI taxonomy): Eukaryota > Metazoa > Arthropoda > Insecta > Coleoptera > Coccinellidae > Adalia > Adalia decempunctata. Next base: position 19,273,757 of record OX637696.1, on the reverse strand, counting down.
GTAGAAATGTAGCCAAGTCTCATCCATAGTAACAATTCGGTTTAAGAAGACTACATCGTTTTCAAATCGAGCACAGATCGAACGCGATGTTTCAACCTTTGCACGCTTTTGGTCAACATTCAAACACTTGGGGATCCATTTTGCAGAAATTCTTCTCATGGCCAAATTGACGTGAACTATATGATGAACATGTTCGTATGAAATCTTCAGTGCTTCAGATATCCGTTTTAGCCCAATTCGACGGTCTGATAAAATCATGTCATGAACTGCATCGATATTTTTGGGGACTGACACAGAAACTGGCCTTCCCGATCGGTCATCGTCTCCAATGGAAAATTTATCTCTTTTGAAGCTTGCAGTCCAATTTTTCACGATCACATAGGAAAGACATTGATCACCAAGGGTATTAAACATATCATCGTAAATCTGCTTACCTCTTAACCCTTTCAAATACAGGTACTTGATGATGGCTCGATACTCTAATTTTTCGATTTTCACAATTTCGGTGGAAATCTTTCTTTTTTAATTTATTGCGTAACTGTTTTTTACTTTTTTGACGTCGAACTCTAGACTCACACTTGTAATAAGTTATTGTTCGTTGATATGGTATCGCAATATTTTGTTTATGCATAGAACTGGTCTAGGCTAACTAGATATCAATACATCCTCGTAATAAACCAATGTAAAATTTTTGTCACTTTTTTGGTGCATTGCTAATTTCTATTCAATCGTTTTAACCTTGTAAATGGAGTTAGTTCTTTTGAGGTTTAACTGTGGCACAGGTATCGTAGGACTACATTTTCATACTGAAGTACTTCAAGTTGTGCAAAAAGAGAGTTAAATGTCTTCTGTAGCCTTATTTCTTGAGAATTCTGAAAAGTGGGATATTCCACTGTTCGTTTATGAGTTTTTCTGTCGGGTTATTCGAGTACTCTTATTCTTTTTTCGAATAAACTATCACAAAGTCATGGACTATTCTGTCCATTATTTTTCGATAAAATTTCAACACTCGATTCTTTATTTTCGTACAAGAAAATAGCAACACTGAATCTTCCAACCATGTTTATATACGGGAAATATTTCGAATATTAACCGAGAAAAAAGTTTCTTCAACATTCGCGAGGTCTTTGGAATGATCGAATTCACATTATATTTCCTCGAATTCGTTATTTTCCCAAAGCAAATAAAAATTCCGATAAATACGTAATTACTACCACCTCTATGTAGAAAGGACATCATTCTCTTCTTTTCCTTCACGAACTTCACTTACTTATAGTAGATCTCTTGTAGTCGAACAATTGGCCTAGTCACTCTTTTTCGAATTGGTGTCAAAAAGCTGTGGTTACTGCCATTTTCGGTTACAAACATGGAAAATATGAATTGGAGTGCGGATTTATAATGCCTTTTAGGAAATGCTACAGGAGTGGAGTGGTTTTATTATTGGATTCCAATTGTTCACCTTATTCTGACTTCTTCTGAACAATTCTACTGTATCGTGGAGATGCTGTGAAGGTATTCCCAAATTATTCTCACCCCTAGGGCAACGTCCGAAATTGTTTCTTCAATTCCCTACACACTCGACGAACCACGAAGCCATATTTTCCTCCATTCCCCGAATTGAAATTTGTGCTCTTGGCAGCGCGGGACACATATCGAAAAGCCCGACGCCGCAAAAGTCGGCGATGGCGGTAAAACGTCCCCGAAGGCCGCGCTCAACAATGCTGCATTTTCGACAGTTTTTAGCTCACTATCTCCATTGTGCCCGATAATTGATTTGATTTATGGGCGCACACAGAAACGCTGCGAATTTCCGTTCGGCGTTCGTCCCGACCGATATGGGTTTTCGATTGAAAATTAGACTGCCATTGTTGGGACTGAAGCCAGAAAAAAAGGGATTGGAATGGATTCGATGAGGACGATGGCTGTTTGGGGCTTCGAGGAGGGAATGGGATTGGGAATATTTTCGCTGGGGGTTAGTCAGAGGAGGAGTGGTATACAGGATGGGTCTTTGACTTGTTCTTTTTTCATCCTGATTCCTATCCTCACATAGAACACTATTTTCCATAAAATGTCTCCCAATTGGGAATCCTTTGAAAGAGACAAGGTGTCGAATAGCCATAAAATGACAATTTTCTGCCCATTTCTACAGAACCTATATTTCAACTGGAATGAATTGTGATGGAGTGTTTATGCACCCCACGGTAAGACACACATCTTCAAAAAAACTATCAATCTTCTGGAAATAGGATGAATATTTCAACTGCAAGAAATTCGATAGAAAATCTTTGTTTTCGTTTCATGCAGGATTTTTGATTTATCATACAGGGTGAGTCTTTGACTTGTACATATACATATTTTAAATGTAGATTCATCTTATTAAACGAAACACTTTTTTCCCATACTATTTTTAAAATTCGTTTTCGTTTGAAAGATACAGGTTGTCACAAATCCATGAAATTAACACTATATTCTTTTCATATAATCGGAACCGATATTTCGAATGAACTGAATTTTGGTTGATTGTTTACTTACTCTATTCATGGTGCATATTCCTCAATTGAAACGTATTCCATATTTCTCCTGGTATAAAAGTTACAGCGTAGTCGACTCATAAATTCATGCAAAAATATTGAAAAATCACTTGAAAAAGATAAACGGTTCATATTTTCGCAAGAATTGAACATTTTAGAAAATAAAGGTATTCTTATATTTTTTCCATAACACTCGTCGTTTTCGAGTTATTCCTAAATAAGAAATTTGAGGAAAAAATAATCATGAATTTCATACAAAATCTGAATGCTTCCCTGAATTAAATATCATCGAATATTATTTCTTCTCTGGTCTCTTAACAAATTAACAATGTTGTCAGAATGTTTATCAACTTCGTGAAGACTATAATCTCCATGATGGAAAATTGTTTAATGTAGAGATATGTAGTAATAAAATCCCACAAATGTGGGAGATAACATTGAATTCTGAGAAGCACATTTTCTATTGAAAATTTATTGTTACCGGTCCTTCAGAAAAATATCTATCTAAACAATATCCTCTTGGAATTTTTAATCGACACTACATGGTCGTCACATTACAGTCATACCCTCACGGGCGTAGCCAGGATTTATAACAGGGGGGGGGGCAAACCATGGTCATGGTCCAAGGTCATTCAAAATGTGAAATTTTGGGATAAAAAGAAACGGCAGATTCAATTCATTTTTTCTTTCAGGGGGGGGGGCAGCTGCCCCCCCCTGCCCCACGCTGGCTACGCCCATGCATACCCTGCTTGCTTTATTCTCTGTGAGTAAATAAATAAATAAAGTCCATGGAGAAGGTTATCATGTAAGCGTCGTTCATTGTATCACAGACTGGCCTGTGATGGGACTCGTTGAAAACACAGAACATCGGCTTGTCTTGCGTGGCGGCTACCTCGCAACGCACCGAGACTGAAATTAAGATCGTAGCGCTATATCTACGAGAATCAGAACTACTCGTTTGGCATTTCCAAAGAGCAATGCCTAGACGCCTTAAGCGAGAGGTAAACAAAAATAGTGCGCTTGCGATAGTTCTTCCGATAGGGGACGTACTGCTTTCTTGAGTTCGCGTATTCATTCTGTGAAATATCACAGAGGATGGGTTAGGTTGGGTCATTGACCTCGAATTCTCTGACCTAGGTTAATGAAGTTAGGATAGGTTAGTGAGAAACCAATTTTTTTAGAATATCGAGGAAAATATGAACAAATTATTAGTGTTTACAAACTAATCTTCAGGAAAATCTAAAAAAGGACCTATTTTGGTGGGAGAATTATAGCTTTTCAATTGTAGAAATAATCGGACAGAACTGAGTGTTTTTGTTAGGAAATATCGAGTTTGTTACATTATTATTCAAATAAGGTTAGTGCTTGAGTATTTTCTAATTGCATCACCCAGAACATCTAATAATCACATCAATTTCGATCGAAATATAAACTTCGAGGTGTTTGCAGGAAAGTGTCTCAGGCACGTATTTAGCCCAATTTTTTTTTCAAATGGCTATATCTCTTTAACACAGCCGAATTCGGAAAAAATGGAAAATGAAACAAAGGTTTCCTTTGGCCTCAAGAATCTGAAGTTAAAATACATATATGTACAAGTACAACACTCACCCTGTATATATTATGTGAATAGTCCGTATTACCACCTCTTTGTTCCAATCAATACGCCCAATACGCCTAGGCATCTCTCCATTCTTCCTGAAGTGCTAAACTCGATTCCTGAAAAGTTGAAGGTGGGTTTTGGCGATTGGACATTTTTCCCCCTATATATATACGTGCTTAATTGAGTGCTAATTGAGTTTCCGGGCCAGTTCATTCTCTGGATATTGCTTTCTTGAAGAATGTATTTAACGCTTCGTGTACGGTGTGGTGGGGCATTGTCATCCTGATAAATGAAATTATTCCTGAATTCATTGCGCAGAGGAATAATGATTGGTTCTAAGATGTTTTCTACGTAGATGACATCAGTCATTGTTCGTTGAAAATAGTTGAAATAGAGGAAAATATTCATCTCATTTCCAGTACAAAGATTGTTTATTTCTTGGATTCCTAGGGCAGCCAAGACTTTTAAGAATGTGTGTATATTTCAAGCCTGCATAAATTATCCAATCTCATACATACACTTTTTTTTCGAAATTTCGTTGTGATAAGAATTGTTATTTCTGTCCATTATTTTCTTCAAGAGAGCTCATTGGTTAATGGTTATTCAACAAGAAGACTATTCAGACTTGAAATGGTGAACTTTGAAAACTTGAGTGCGTTTGAAAATTCAAACATTAAGGTACTTTATGTAATTCACTTTTTTAACTCTTTTTTTTCAATCTAATTGAAAAGTTCGAGCTGATTATTTTCTGAACCTTCGTTACTACTTCTAAAGTAGTTTTTTCTTCGTGAATTTCCCTCCAGAATTACACGGCGAGTGACTCTGGGACCGCTTCTGCAGATTGAATGAGCACAAAAACTCGAAATCCCCAGTCAGATACGTCCGTTTGTGAGATTAGTTCGCATTTACTCCTGCTTTTTCACACAAAAGGTCGGTTTGGGGTTTCTATACTATTTGCGCCAGAGACAACTGGTAGTTTCCTCTGCTTTGATGTTTCTGAGCCCCCACAGATTTTGGTTCGTTAAATTTCGAGTTGTTCCTCGCCGATCGGAGTGTTATTTACAGTTGGATTTTCTCTTATCGCTGAGAAAGCGGATAATTTTGCTGGTGGAAAAAGTTCAGAAGATATAAACTCCACGCCAATTTATTTTCAGATAGCATGACATAATGCTAATGTTTTCTCAAACGTCTTATGAGTTCAAGGATCTACTTCTATAAAAAGAAAACTGTTTGACATGATTCGACATTTTTTTAACGTAGATTCATTTCATCGAACGAAATTGTCGTCATTTAAGATTCTGCTTCTGCTTTCTCATAAATACACGAATAAATACTGAAGTGTTTGCCAATAAAAGGTGTTATTTTGAATAGCCCGCTATTTCGGTATAGATGTCACTTTCGAAGCTGTCATTTTTTGACATTTGACAAGTAGAAACTACGTCATTTATGTAAATGGAACGATACACTCTTCAACAACGCATTGAAATTATTAAAATTCACTATAAAAATAGTGAAAATTTGGAAGAGACGTCGAATCACCCTGTCGAACCGAAATACAGAAATGGCCATAGATTCTGTGTATAGTTAAGGGTTACCTTAGAAAAATCAAGAAGGTAGAAGATGTTTGATAAGATTGAAACCAAGTAGAGAGAACGAATTGAAAATCAAGAAGAGTCAGAAAATGAATTGGGGAAAATAAAGGGAAAACAAAAATTAAATGAGATAATTTAGAGTCGAAAACAGTATTTTAATGATAATTAAAACGTTATATGGAGTAGGAGCTCTTAAAGGTTCCTGAAAAAACCAACTTGAAAGAATACGATCCGAGTATTAAGTTTAAAAGTATGAAGAGAGAAGATTGATATTAGAACATTAAAAGACAGAAGATATATGAAAAGAATGTTTATATGGTAAAAGGAAAACTACGGAGCATACCTGAGTTTGCTATTGAAAACAGGATTATAGTGTACGGACAAATTGTGAAAGATATAAGTGAGTTTAATTTCATTAAATTTGATATAAATTTAAATTTTTTATTTTGATTTGGACCCTCAATTGGAAGTTTACCGGGCATATCAAAATTTAAAATTTCTCATTGATTGGTTTGATTCCAAAATTTATTTCTATTCGGAAAAAAGGCTAATATTAGGAATCATAACAGTACTCTCTTTCTCCTGAACAGCTGTATATCAATGAGTATTGCTATTGAAGTATACTTATTTGGTTGGGCAACGAAATGGTGAATGCGATGGTTATCTGAACAATTAAAAAAGTCCTATGAACATGTGTCATTTTCTTCGAGATGCAGAGTGTTTAGGTCTGAATTTTTTTCAAGTTTTCTCCTCATACCATCGGCATTTTACAATATATTCGACTGAAATTTGGTGTTAATTTCTTAAATTTTTTTTTTATAATTCAAAGACTGTAAGGTCACTATTTTCGAAGCTCAAAGATAAAACTGAAACCCATGAACGCTCAAATATTATTTATAAAATACCCTGCGACGACTGTGAAGGATGTTACATAGGACAGACGAAACAACTACTTTCTAATAGAATAAAACAACATAAGAATGACTGCAAAGAAAAATTCAGGAACAAAGACGGAAAAACAGCGCTGGCGTTTCACACTTTTAATACAGGTCACCGATTCAACTTCGACGAAATGTCTGTCTTGGATGGTGAGAAAAATTGGTTCAAGAGAAATTTGAGCGAGATGATACAAATTAATTTAAATAAAACAGTAAACAATAGGAGTGATACTCAGGGATTGAACCGATCATACACCTGATTTCACTTTTTAAAGAGTTAAATGTTCGTTGAAATAATCCATCCGAATTCTTGTTGGATCGTTTGTGGTCGCCTTCCATATGTGAAACTCGTTTCTTACACTGTATATTTGTTATTAGTTGGCTCATTTGTCATTTGTATTGTTAAAGAGCTGTTTTTGATTAATTGACATTATTTATGACTAGACAAGGCGTTCTATTTCATCTCACATTCGCATTCACATTCAAATTAGATAAAACTAGGTAGGACACATTTTTTTTTGTAGAATTTTGATGTATCTGATTGTTGCTTCTGTTTTTTAGTCTGGAGGAAGTCGAAATATATCGACAAAACGTCGACTTTGTTTTAAAAAAGTTGTTGTTATTTAGGTCCTAATCCTGTGATATCCACCCCTAATTTGGTATTAATATTACAATTTCGAGTATACACCATGTGATACGCCAATTTCGATGGCAAATTTACAGGGTGATATTTTTCCTGAAACTCTGTCCCTAGTTTTATTCCAGCACTTTCCTTTGGCGAGCTACTGTTTGAAAAATTGTAAAGAAGAAGCTTTGTTTTATACTGAACTTTATGTTCTTTTGTAGTTCTGTCGTATCTGCTACCGATTTAGAGGAAACAGTTTTGAATGATCCTCTCGAAATGCTCTCAGAATCGAAATCGTCATACTAACCCTTTTAGTATAAAAAGTCGTCTGAACTGATGTCCACCCCATCCAATCCACCTGTTCTTCACAACAAGCCCCTATAAGCTCTATTTGCGATCGATTCCAAGAACAATTCTTCAGACACAGCCACGCAGGCCAAACTAAAAGTACTACAAAATTGTGTCCGATGACTTGGATCTGCCACCACGTCCTCGCCATCAATCCAAAGGACAAACTGTCCCTTCTTGCTCCATCGCCGACACAGAAATGATGGGAGCCACCATTCTCGCGTCGATCCCAATTTTCCAGGCCGTTAGAGACCGTTCCCGAATTCATAAAAAATCCGAGGGAGTCGAGGTCTGAATATGTAATTCGGAAGACGACAAATAATCGTCGGCAGGGCTTAGCGGGTTTCTTGAGGAGCGTTTGAACCGTCGGGAAGTTAACAAGTCTGACGGGGTCACGGGCCCCCAGATTAATGGCTGGGACGTGGGTATATTAGGCTGCATGGGAGCATAATTCGACATCTAGATGGTACGATCCCTTGAATGCGTTGTTTGGGTTGTGAGAATCTTCGTAGTTTGCTGGTTGCTTCTTGATGTAGGGCTACTATTCGTGCCAGATCAAACTGAGAAACTTCCACGGAATAATCTCAATATTAAAACTCTCGATATTCGCTGTGAACTGATTAAATTCGAATATACCTGTATTCTACAATCTACCGAACAAGATCCATATTTTGCTCTGGTTTACTGTTTTCATTTAAGTGATAAGATAGGATAGTGAAGTTTCCACACACATTAAATTGTCATGTTGCTGCATTCAACAAGTTGAGAGTTGATAGGGGGGGCCAACACTTTTGACGATGTGAGGTCTGATGGCCTGGTGTACAGTTCATCCAAGAATTATTGACATCTCGGGGGGCTTTGGAGAATGGAAATTATGTTGGTAACAGCCCATTCAGTAATATTTTGAGGTGCAGAATTCAGGTTGGTGTTGGAAATACACTGAAGTTTTGTTCTGTCATTAATATTAGAACAAATTTGGTAAATAATTGCATGAAAAATCTCTGGAATGAAGCGCTTGAAGAATGTACAGCTAATGAATGGAAAGCCTGCACAGAGCACGTAGAAAAAGAAATAAGTTGAAATATATGGGATATTATGATATTGCTGACATAAAGCCTTCAATTATGAACATGACGAGTTCTAACCAGATGAGAAAATAATAGGAATAGAAGGTAATATTGAGGTGTCGTACTGAAAAACTATAGGGCCATCAGAATCTCAGGGGGCGCCCATGTACCTACTACACAGGGTCAAAATCACGCCATATTCCTCAGAGCCCTCTACGATAATTGTGTTGCACATAGTGATTTTGGAACCGAACTTGACAACCGTTACAACAAAAACTGAAGCAGAACACCTTCTCTGCTTTTTCGCACTCGAGTTTTGACCTCAAGTCACAGAACGTCCATAATCATAGACTACAAAGTGTTCTTCTCAACACATGATAAACATGGCGTTTCTGAATTTATGCGAAATATTTCAAAGGGTAATTCCTTGTTCAAAATGAAAGGAAGTTTATCATACTGTAACATATCTGAATTTCCTACCCTGCAATAAAATAAAATGCACCGTTGCCAGACTACTTCATGGCTTCCAACTTTGCAACGGCTATTGTCGAAACGTGGAACTACGTTGAATGAACTAATTGATATTATTTTATAATTCTATGAATGATGAATATTAGTACGACTTCAAGCAATACTTTAGGCAATTCGCATCTTTATAAATAGGAGATTTTAATCATATCGAAGATACACCATGAAGTAAACTTGTTCTTCTGTGACCATCGAAGAAATACGATTCTGTGGAAGAAAAAACTAACCTCCGAAACGACAACGAATGGAAAGCCCTCTTTTACTTCTCTTTCACTCGGCTGCTGTCTGGTTTCACTTTCATTCTGGTTCACAATAGTGTTCCATTGAAATGGGGTTCCTCTTCTAGGAATCCACCATTTTAGTATATTTTAAAGACGCTTCTTCGTTATCTGGTATGTACACGGTCCTCATTTAAATAACTCTGTTTCATTTCACAGGATTTAATCTCATGTAAGCTTGTTCTATTTTATTATTGCATTTCTATTGAATATTGTGGAACTCTGTTCTGGTACCAACCCATTTGGAATATTTTTATACTGTTTGTAAGGCCTACTGCACATTTAACTATTCACTCGACATTAGGTATGTTTAGTTTAGGCATTTGGAGTTGTTGCTTTTAGGATAATATTTTACGTACAAATATCATTGGTTTGGAGGCCTAGGATAAACTGTTTATATCGTCTGTGTCAAGGAAAACATCCCCCACAACAGTGGCCAGTGAAACTTCCTCTGAGAGTTCTATAGACGAACGTCCTCAGTAAACCAAGCCTCGTCTTCGGGCCCTTGGCGTACCTGATAAGCAAGGAGAGCTTTGAAGGTGCCATCGTTCATCAGTTAACAGGAAATATAAGGAGTTTATCGTCACTTCCAAACCAACGCGATTGCTAGGATCTCACACATAACACTTGAAAGGAAGGATTCTCACAATAGGAACTACAAGGATACTGCTTATGAATTTCATTAATAATCAGGTGACACACTCTATATGCCTTTAACCTTTGGATAACTTTGAATGTCTTGGATTCTGCTTTTTATCACAATTGTGCCAGTAATAACCTTACCGGAGTATAGGAAGCTCCATATTGTACATATCACCAGTGCTCGTCTTATTAATAATTGTTCTATGGATTGTAAACATATCATCTGTAATGCTAGAAGGTTTTTTACTTCGAGTTTCAATTGATTCTCGTTCGTTTTTCCTTCATATGGCTATGGTTCTTCGAACTATGGTGCTGGACGAATAAAGGCTCTTGTTCCATCTCTATGTCCAATCTAGTGTATTATTTATCTATTTTACCTCATTATTTCCCACCCAATATTTCACTAGTCTGAGTTATTACGAATCTGAATTACCACGACATAACATAGAGTTCTACCAATCTAGACGATCACATCACATGCCAAAATTATAAGTATAGAACCTCCTTTAACGTGACTCTACCCTCAGCTTTTCAGAGCAGGGTTGCTTCTTTTCTCTTTTTCATAATGTTCCTAGGATTTACAAAACTGGAATGTTACAATATGAATGTTGGGTCAAAAGTCAAACTTTAGGGAGATATCGCGGTTCAAAGATGGTGGAAAAATGAAATTTAAAGAAAAATTGAATTCAGATAGCCTGGTTTGGTTAAAAACTTTTATATTTCTTCTATTTTTCTCGTAATATGTACCGTTTTGAAATTAAAAAATACCAGAGATGCAAAAGTTTCTTTCCAAACCAGCTATCCGAAATTATTTATACCCAAGTCGTTGCATAGGTTTTTCTTTAAATTCAGTTAACGAAAATGATAGGAGTTGTCTACTTCAACCCCCTCCACCCATTCCAAAAACATGAAAAAATAACAAGAAAGTGTGTTTCAATAATAGTAATGAAATTTCATCACTCCATCGCTTTTCGTTTTTAAGATACAAAATGAAAACATAATTTTTACGCCATCTTTGAACCGCGATTTCTCCCTTATGTTTAACTTTTGACCCATCATTTATATAACAAACAAATCTTTCGCATCAATTAAGATTTAAATAAGACGCCAAGAGAGAATTGTTGAGCACAGAGTCTTAAGGTGAATACAGACTATTCTGACGTGACGTGATTCCACGTCACGTCAGACGTGTACTGTGCTCCCATTGGCCTGATATGAACGGGAACGCACAGAACAATGTGTTGCATTTTTATATCACTCACATTTTGACGTTCACGTTCATATTAGGCCAATGGGAGCACAGTACACGTCTGACGTGACGTGAAATCACGTCACGTCAGAATAGTCTGTATTCACCTTAAGAGAGAGGGTTAACCACCGAGTTCTCGATTTTCTTCGTTACTGAAGAAGTCCATTCGAAGTATCGACTTTGTGGTATCAAGAATCAATAAAAATAATGAATTCTGAACACTACTTGTCGTCTTATTTTTCGACCGCTCGTTAGGAGGAAACGTGAAGAAGAATATCATCTCAAAGAAGAAACTTTTTTCCCACAACGACTTTGACATATGAGCCGAACCACAGAGCCGGATGTGAGGTGGACATGTTGTCATTTGCCATCCTTATGAACCCAGGTCATCCTTGCGGTCGTGGAGAAGTAAAGCCATCGGCCCGGATTAAACTATTCGAAATGTTCAATCTCCTGCTTTGTGCGGCAGATCCGGCTGGAGTCGCCGAACCGTAAAGCTACAGATCCCCAATTTCCCAGGACGCGGGAGCTTTTCACATTTGCCCCATATTCATATCCCGGCATTATTGGATCCCGACATGAATCATATCCCTGAGGATCCGGATCCTATGGCTGCGCGTAATAAGAGCGGGACTTTTTGCCGGTGCCGTCTACAGACCCGCTGCTGGGGACGGCTGCATCCTAGAAAATTTTTGATGTATCATTGAAGTGGAACATTGAAACATAAAATAGATGTATGGTTAGGGATGACTATGGTATCATAAAACACAGTCTTCTATATAAGCCAGATCATTCTTTGTGACAACACCGCATTTTATTTCGTCGCACTGTATCAAACTCTAGTTGCGATCGGATATTTCACATCCGTTGGCGTTCGACAATTCGATCTATCCACTCCATCTTCTCTGATCCGCGTTCGGTTGCAAAACGACGTGAATAGATTGATATCCTTTCTTTCTTTTAACAAGACGAAGTGAACGGATGAACCTCTTAAACCATAGATCGAGAAAGCAATTGAGAATAAATTTGAGTATGAAATAACTTCGAGTGTGTACCTACATATCCAAAAACTTCAAGTGAAAATAGAATTTGATAGGACTGATACTTTACAAAGATTAAATAACTGTTTTTCAATGAATTCACATTCTTCGTACTGTTGTATGAACATGTACTGAAAACGGATTTTCATCAAGTCATTTATGGTGTTGGTGTCATTTACATGTTTTGTAATCTTTTACTGAACATCATAAAAAACGAGGGTGGAAAAATGTTTTCTATCAACAAGATTGTTCAGAATTCAGAAATGTGGTTCTTTGTTGTAGACTTCACTCTGATAGACCGAATATGCTGATGGTTAGAATACCTACTGATAATCTATTGAATTTTACGTTGGAGGATTTTTATATACACAACAGTAGGATGAATCGATGAACTTTTGATTTTTGTGAATGTTAAAAAATGTATACCTACATTTTTTGGACTAAAATCAAGCTTCGTTAAAAATCAGTCAAGAATTGTTAGGAGCTCATGGATTCCACAGAACTCCAACTCACTGGCGAATCCAGGAGGGGCCATGGGTGCCATGCCCCCTCTATCCCCCTTGGACTTCAAAATGGACAAAAATCCCTTTATATGAGTTCAATCGATCCCTAATATTTTCAATGAAGAAAAATTAAATTTAAGTTTTTAACTTGATATAATTTGAGTAGAGAATTTCTATCAATTCATGGTGTCCTCCCCCCTGAAAAAAAATCATGGCCCCCCTGAGAAAATTCCAATTCACTAGAGAATACTGAATCACCCGAATATCTGATATATTTCCAAAACAAGTATCAAGTTTATCCAATTTTTTACTTAGAACTGACGCACGTTGGTAATCGGGAAATGTCAAATAATTCTCAGAGACGTTGCCAATGATAATTTCTATTTACCCTTGCAAACATTGTAAATTGATTTAATTCATTCAAGGTTCAACTGTGACACAGGTTCCGTAGTACTACTACATTTTCATACTGGAGTATTTTAAGTTGTGCAAAAAGGTATTTGAAAGTCTTCTGTGGGCTTATTTCTGGAGAATTTTGAAAAGTGGGGAATTCCATAGGTCCGTCTGTTCGTTTAGAAGTTTTTTTGTTGGCTTATTCGAGTAGTTTTTTTTTTCGAATGAACTATCACAAAGTAACAGATCATTCTGTCCATTATTTTTCAGTCAAATGTCAACACTCGATTCTTGATTTCCACACAAGAAAATATCATAACTGAATCTTCCAACCATATTTATATACGTGAAATATACTGCTCCACAAGAGTTAGGGATATCGTATTCAATAGTTTTTAAGTATGTAATCTTCGAGAAAATCACTGTAAAATCATTTAAAACTCATAACAACTTGAATCGATCCAATAAAAATCAGTATGAGACATTTCGTCAATCTGATCGCCTTTTTTCTGAAGTTTGGTTCTTTGCATATGCTTCATGAATATTCTTATTTTGAAATGAAGTCAGTTCATCAACGGCTTCGATTTGAAACGAGTTTTCTGAAAATGCCAAGACGTAAATTAACAAACGCTGAGGCTAATAGGGCTATCGGAATGCTACAGGGTGGCCTAACTCAGTTTGTTGTAGAGGAAAGGCTCCAAGTCAGCCAAAGTGTGATATCTCGACTTTGGAATAGGTTCAGGGAGACAGGTTCCGTGTTGGAAAGACCAAGGCTTGGTGGGCGACGAAAAACAACACCTGCTCAGGATAGTTTCATTACCGTTTCGGCGAGAAGAAACCCTACATCTACGTGTAGAATGCTACGGAATACTCTTCAAAATGCAGATGGGGTCCAAGTTCCCATCGAAACCAACATATCAATTGGAAAGATCAATGGCGTAGTTTCCTTTTCACTGATGAATCCAGATATGGACGATTTTCAGATTCTCGAAGATTAAGGGTATAGACAATCCCACGCATACGCCTTAATCGTCGCTATGTCCAAGAAGTCCATCCATTCCGAGGGGTTATAGTGTTATGGTATGGGCCGGGATATGTTTCAACGGGCGCACAGATCTACACATTTGTCCTGGGAATATGACCACCTTGCACTATAGGGAGCATGTATTTGACAATGTTGTGCCAAATTTTCACGCTGCTATTGATGAAACTTTTCCATTTCTAGACGATAACGCTAGCCCGCACCGTGCAGTAGTTGTAGTTGAGAATGCGCACGAGGAGCTTGGTATTCCACGTTTACCATTACCTCCGCACTCACCAGATTTGAATTGCATAGGACATGCATGGGATATGCTCTAAAGAAGATTAGATAATCATCAACCTACCCCAGAATCCTTAAATGATCTGAGAGAGCTTCGGCCCCGTTTATGGAACCAAATTCTTCAAGAAATGTTCAACAACCTTGTGTGTAGTAGCAAAGAAGATGTCAAGCTGTTATTGATGCCCGTGGAGGCCATACATTGTATCAATAGTCTCAAAATGCTTGAATTTTCGTTATTTTACTCGATTTTTCTTAACTACCCTGTATACGCTGCAGACGAACAGGCTAAAATTAATTTGCAACTGGAAATCATATTAATATGAATTTTCATCACAAAAATCTTATTTTAACTATATTTTTTTGAAATTTGAGTCAATATCCCTAACTCATGTGGAGCAGTTTATTTCCAGTATTAACATGGACAAAAGTTTCTTCGACATTCGCCAGGTCTTTGGAATAATATAATATTTTTTCAAATTCATTATTTTTCCAAAGTAAACAAACATTTAGATGAATGCGTAATTACTACGATCTCTATGTAGAAAGGACAACGTTGCCTAGTTGTCCGACAGGCAATTGACTATAACCTAACATTTTCAAAATATACGCGGTGAAATGTGTCAGAATTTCATGGCAAACCAGGATACATTATAAAAGTGAATGGAGTATATGTTAAAAATTATGGCGCTTCAGATGATTTCATGGCTATATGCGACATGGTTGCCGTCCAAATGAGCAGAGAGGTTTATCACAAAACGCAACTGCGGTTCTGCTTCCAGCAACACTCCGGTAACTGAATCCGAATATCTGGGAA
The DNA here is from genome assembly GCA_951802165.1 of Adalia decempunctata. Taxonomy (NCBI): domain Eukaryota; kingdom Metazoa; phylum Arthropoda; class Insecta; order Coleoptera; family Coccinellidae; genus Adalia; species Adalia decempunctata. The sequence continues at coordinate 19,258,288 of OX637696.1, read as the reverse complement.
TGTGGCTTTTGCTGATTAACGTAGTTGCCTGTATTCCTGTCTCTTTGCCGGGATGACACTGAATTTAAATTACTGCAGCGGATCGTGGTGCCTCCAATGTATGTCCCTGGATCGTATGCGGTTTGTCGAGTTTCGAGATTTCCTACGACGATTTAGTCGGTGCGGTTTGATCCGTATTAGGACAAAGAGTGCGGAAACGTTGTGAGAATTTTAAGAAGCAGAATATGGTACAGCGGCGGATGGATGCCAGAATCACGAGTATAAATTGAAAAATCTTCGGCCTACTATAAAAGCAAACAAAATATATCATTATTCAATACACCTGCAGGTCATCTAGACTTTTTGTATTGAAATTTTCAAGTTTTTGTTTCTTAAAACTGACGCAGGTTTGCACTCGTGAAAGTCAAATCTGCTGAAAAAGGGGTGTGTTCTAGTAATTCTAACCCTAAATCACGAATTTTTTGCATGGCAACATGAGATTTGTGTCCTGTAAAAGCAAAATACCTTTGCATAGCTTTCTGCGTCTTTTCTCTTTAATTTTTTCCCGTAGAGTGGTCAGTAATGTCGAATAGTAATCTCCGGTAATTGTCCTACCCTTATCCAAAAAATCAATCATGATTACTCCATGGCAATCACAAAAAACTGAAGCAAGAACTTTTCCAGCAGATTTTTGGACACGAAACTTCTTAGGTCTTGGAGAACCAGAGTGTCGCCATTCCATCGATGGTTGCTTTGTTCCTGGATCGTAGAAATGTACCCAAGTCTTATCCATAGTAACAATTCGGTTTAAGTCTACATCGTTTTCAAATCGAGCACAGATAGAACACGATGCTTTTACCCTTGCGCGCTTTTGTTCAACATACAAACATTTGGGGATCCATTTTGCAGAAATTTTTCTCATGTCCGAATTGACGTTCGTATGAAATCTTCAGTGCTTCAGATATCCGTATTAGCCCAATTCGACGATCTGATAGAATCATGTCATGAACTGCATCAATATTTTCGAGGACTGACACATAAACTGGCCTTCCCGATCGGTCATCATCTCCAATGGAAAATTTACCTCTTTTGAAGCTTGCAGTCCAATTTTTCACGGTCGCATACCAAGGGTATTAAGCATGTCTTCGTAAATCTGCTTACCGCTTGACCATTTTAAATACAGGTACTTGATGATGGCTTGATACTCCAATTTTTAGATTTTACAATTTCGGTGGACATCTTTTTTTCTTAATTTATGGCGTAACTCTGGTTAACTTGTTTGACGTCGAACTCTACACTGATACTTCTAATAAGTTATTGTTCGTTGATATGTTATCGCAATATTTTTTTATGCATGGAACTGGTCTAAGCTAACTAAATATCAATACATCTTCGTAAATCCTCCTTAAATTTGACACTCAGGTAAAGATATTTTTCCTCACACTACCTTAGGTCAACTTAAATAAGCAAAACATGATATATAAGCTGGATCTTTGTTCAAAAAGACCTATGGCATGCGCCGCAAAAATAATAGTACACATATATATCCAGTAATGCCATTAAAAAAAACAGATGTAATTTTTTTTTTCATTTGGAGCCTTGTCACCAAAAACATGTTGATCCAATACAATTAGATTATGTATCTAACAAATATGCGCATTCGCCATTTTGCATCGTTCTACTGAAAGATTTTACAGTATTGAAAAGGAAAAGATTGTCATCGAGTTTTTATTGATTGGAATTGAGACAAAGATCTGATGGATATATCAACCAATAACTTTTAGATTCGCTATATATGGATTATGGTACAGTAAAAATATAAAACCCTAATTGAATCGAACAGATATTTTATGAGAAAACAGTTATCATATGCGGAAAATTGTTTTAATATCATAAAGAAGATTTCCTGCCATTTATTTTATATTTCATGTATCTAATCTGCTATTCATCCCGTGTTTATGTTTCATAACATGTTCAATATCTGGCCTCCTCTGCTACCCGTTTCACGTAAAACAACAAAAACATCAATATGAGCAGGCAACTCGACCGGAAAAACAAATTTCCTATGGGAAGATTTTACCTATAAATAATTCATATATCAGTGCCCTCCGGCCATATCACATTAAAGTTTCATCCCATTTTCCAACTGTGGAATAAATCAATTCACCCTCATTTTCGATAGACTATAAACAGGGACGGTGTTTCGCATGTTTATGCGAAGAAGGAAATATCTACTGCTTTTTGAATTGGTGAAGCTTGGATGCACGTAATGAAATTCATGCAATTTTTCCAGTTACTTTCACAGGCGTTTATGGTTCGAGAAATGTTGTTTTCGTAAAGCAAGATATAACAGTCATATTGAATTGGAAATACATTTAAATTCACAGAAATTCAAAAATAATCTTGAATATCGATTGTTTATTTAGAGTATTAGAATTCTAAAATGAAATAAAATACATTTAAGGTGGACGTTCAATGGAATGTGTTTTTATTTCAAGTTGCATTTGAAAATGGTTTCACTCTGAGAACTGAAATTTTGTGGGTAAACTCAGGATTGGAGTTCCTAATGAAATAATTGAAATCGATTTAATTTTGAAAGTTTTTTTTTCTTTCAAAAATAGAAGAAGAAAAGCCAACTCATGCTTCTGTTTTATTTCAAACGAAAGAGCCATGAAAATAGTTCAACATCCGATAAAAAGTGAATCTACAGAAAATTTCGTTCAGAAAAACAACTTAAAATACGGAATTGGCAGAGAATGGCCGAATTCAAATATATGGCGGGAAATAGTTCCCGCTTTACCCACATATTCACTAATTTCATAGTTTAGCGATTTTTGGATAGAGAGCGCCATTGTACATTTCATTCATAATTAGAGAGATATTCATAGCAGTCATAGTGAAAACGTAAGTTCTATGGAGATATTCCGTAAAATGCACGGTGGCGCCTCTATCGGATTAGTTTTCCTACTCGCTCTGAATGGCGACCTTAAGGGGAAGTATCACCTTTTGAATCGTGGTAAATCTCCATTCAAAAGTGGTCTCTTTATTTCACGAGTAAGTACCCTAATTCAAGACGTAGAGAGTTGATTTTTTTTAAATTGAAGTTGAAGAACGTCCCGAGGGCAAATAGTTTTTTTTTTCGATTTAATTAGTGTTTCAATTAAAAAAACAGGGGAAACAGGGTTATATTTTTGAAATAATCATCGTGAAAATTTTTATAGAAGATTAAATTGCCGAGGGCAAATAGTTGCGATTTTTCCCAAAAAATGATGAATAACCGTCGGAAAAAAAAAACATTAAGTGTAGTTTCCAAAACGCTGATGTTCAACCTATTTTTTTTAATTGAAAAACTAATTAAATCGAAAAATCGCCACTATTTGCCCTCGGCAATTTAATCTTCTAGAAACTACAAGAATTTTCATGATGATTATTTCTAAAATATAGCTTGTACTCATGAAAAACGAAAAACATATTCAATAACCCCAGATCTAACGATTACCCTGGTTTTTTTAATTGAAAAACTAATCAAATCGAAAAAACGAAAGCTATTTGTCCTCGGGACGTTCTTCAACTTCAATTAAAAAAAAAATCAAGTATCTACGTCGCAAATTAGGGTACTTACTCGTGAAATAAATAGACCACTTTTGAATGGAGATTTACCACGATTCAAATGGTGATACTGCCCCTTAAGTAGCAATCGCTGGGTCTTCAATGATTTCACAAATCCGCCAAAAAGTATCGATCGAATTCCAGGGCGGCCAACTCCAGGTAACGCAGCATCATCCAGTCTCATCCAGACCTCCGAAATTCCCCAATATCCGCCAGTTTTCGACAAAACCCCCGGTTTTGTAACAAAGGGCGTACAGTAAAGAATTAGCAGGTTCAGCAAGAGTCAGGACAAAAGGTGAAGAGTGCGTATTGTTGTACGAAAACAAAGGATACTTGTACCCACTCGAGAACATTCACTTCAATTTTTTCGCAGACTTTTGCTTTGACGCCCAACTCTGGCCATTTGTCAGGGGGGCATTGTTCGGCCTTTTTCGACGTTTTGTGTTGCTCGATAAAGGACTCCCTGCAACTTTTTGGAGATGCGGTATACTGGGTTTTTGTGATCGGAAAAAGCAGCAGAGTGGATTATCCTGTTTCAATCAATAATGTGATTCAAAAAATTAGGAGATGAATAACATAGCATACTCAAGATTTATTTCTGACATTTTCCTTGTTGTTCCCTATATCACTTCTACTTCTGTAGTCTGTAGTTAAGAATATTCGGTATCTTTAATAACGTTATCATTCTTCTTTGTTTCTTTATTCAACTGAAACTTTATTTCAACAATATCTTAATTTCCAGAGACTTGAATAAGCAATCGCTTACAAGATTTTGAGCTGTGATTTTTCTCATAGAAACTATCAATAAATCTTAACCAAGTTTTTTTGACCAAGGGTTTCTGTGGCACGAAGAGATATGGAAGACATTTCTCCAAATAATAGGATTCATATCTCAGATATTCGATGATTCGCATCATTTCTATTCGTATCCCAGTACCCAAAATACAACAAAATATTGCATTACGAAGAAAAGTGAGAAATAATGTCTATTTTTGTTTCAGATTCCATGCAATCCCTATGTAAGAACCATTTTCTACAGCAACTCTACAGGAAGATAGACGGGGCAGTTCTTTGGTCTCAGAACGAGCGAAATTTGGACTGCTTCATCACTTTTCAGACACATTCCATTTTGCAAAGATTCATGCTTCGATTTGATTTTCTTCAGTTGGATTGTAACGATCATCTCTATATATACGACGGTGCTCACGCAGTAGGGACATATAAGGTGAGCCAGTAAAGATTGCTTATTCGATTAAATGAACATTTATTCGTGTGGGACATACAGAGTGGAATAGAAAAATTGAATCGAATATTAGAACTAAGTCTGAACATATTACTATGTCGATCCGATCTGAAAATACTCCTAAATATTGATAAGGTTAGAATCCTTATGGGTTCAATCAAATATGGACTTACAAATGGTGTCTAGATTATCTACTTGGTAAGAAAAATGTAGCTGTCACTCTTCCCTACTGGGAGTTGGCTAGAATCTCTAGAAGAATTAACTTAAGGGGGAGTATCAACTTTTGAATCGTGCTAAATCTGCATTCAAAAGTGGTCTCTTTATTTCACGAGTAAGTACCCTAATTTACGACGTAGAGACTTGATTTTTTTCTTAAATTGAAGTCGAAGAACGTCCCGAGGGCAAATAGTTCTATTTTTTTTCGATTTAATTAGTTTTTCAATTAAAAAAACCAGGGTAATCGTTAGATCTGGGGTTATTGAATATGTTTTTCGTTTTTCATGAGTACAAGCTATATTTTTGAAATAATAATCATAAAAATTATTGTAGTTTATAGAAGATTAAATTGCCAAGGGCAAATAGTTGCGATTTTCTTCAAAAATGATGAAAAACCGTCGGAAAAAAAATTTCATGATTATTATTTCAAAAATATAGCTTTTACTCATGAAAAACAACAAAAAACATATTCAATAACCCCAGATCTAACGATTACCCTGGTTTTTTCAATTGGAAAACGAATCAAATCGAAAAAACGAAAACTATTTGCCCTCGGGACGTTCTTCAACTTCAAATAAACAAAAAGCAAGTTTCTACGTCGTATATTAGGGTACTTACTCGCGAAATAAAGAGACCACTTTTGAATGGAGATTTACCACGATTCAAAAGGTGATACTGCCTCGTAAGCCTTTTAAAACAGCATCAGGCTCAGGTCTAAACTCAAAATATATACGCTAACGGTTTTTTAAAAAGCACTTCTCAATTTATTATGTTTCCTAATAAGATTTGGATCAAAACATTCCAAAATATCTTCGTTTAAGGTTAGCAGGTATTGAGACGACATTGGATAGGCGACAGTGAACCCCATTCACTTTTATAAAGTATCTCGGTAGTCCAAGATTTATGTTTATCAGGTTATTTAACTTGAAACTGACGCAGGTTGGCACCCGTGAAATATCGCAATGTCAAAATAATTCTCAGAGACGTTACCAATGCTAATTTCTACTCTCAATTTCAATACAATCATCACGATTGCAAACTAAAAATGCCGTAGTTTTGAAGAACCAGAGACAAAGTATCAGGAATGTTATTTAGAATTGAAATCTTCTTATACTGATAGTAACCCTGATAATTTGGAATCATAAAATATAATTCCATATCTTGACTCGTAGATAGATAGTTTTCATGGAGAATTTTTCCAGATATCTTGTCATTAAACCCAAATATAACAGACTGAAGCTAAGCTCAAAGCTGCATCCCAGTTTAGAAATATGTTCTTTCCAATTCAGTGTATCATTCACATAGATTCCCAAGAACTTTGTAAATGGAGTTAGTTCTTTTAAGGTTCAACTGTGACACAGGTTTCGTAGTACTTTTACATTTTTATACTGGAGTATTTCAAGTTGTGCAAAGAGGTATTTAATTGTCGTCTGTAGGCTTATTTCGTGAGAATTTTGAGAATTGGGGAATTCCATAACTTCGTCTCTTCGTTTAGCAGTTTTTCTGTCGGGTTTTTAGAGTACTTTTATCCCTTTTTTCGAATGAACTATCATAAAGTAGCGGACTATTCTGTCCATTATCTTTCAGTGAAATTTCAACACTCGATTCCTGATTTCTGTATAAGAAAAAAGCATAACTGAATCTTCCAACCATGATTATATACGTGAATATCCAGTATTAACATAGACAAAAGTTTCTTCAACATACGCCAGGTCTTTGGAATTATTGAATTCACATAATTCATTATTTTCCGAAAGTAAATAAACATTTTGATAAATACGTAATAGCTACGACCACTATGTAGAGGGGACAACGTTGCGTAGTTATCAGATAGGAAAATGACCTTAACCTGACATTTTCAAAATATACACGGTGAAATGTAACAGAATGCCATCGCCAATCGGAGTACTTTTTAAATGTAAATGAGTATAGCTATAGAGGTGCCGTTTTCCACATGAATCTGCCTTCACTTCAGTAAATGTTGGCGTTCGCATTAACAGCCAAATTTCCATCATAGTGGCAAATAAAAGCCTCAGTATTCTTTTTGAAGAATCCTGTTTAACCCAATTATTCAATACCGAAAACAATTCATATCGTAGATTTCAAAAGCGAACAAGAATATTCATTCAAATACACGAAATACCAACGGAAATACGTTCCTTGACTCCAATGATGATTGTGTCTTCACTATCCAGAAAAACCAACCCACTTTTCAGTGTCATTGGAGAAGGCTAACGTTCATAAGTGTTTGCAAGGTGACTGAAGGAGAGAATCTTCCAGTATTAATACATATTAATAATAATAATGTCTTCATTTGAAAAAAGTGAAACCCCAAGAGGGTAGATCACCAAGAAGAATCTCTACCACTTAACTCTTGTTTCGAATTACATCTTCGAATGAGCACATAAAAATAAACACCATGTAATGTAAATAAAACAAAAAAAATGTTTAGTAAAATATAATGTAACATAATATAGAGCAGAATTCACAAAATAAAAGAAAAGAAAAAAAAGTATAATTTTAAACACTGAGAATTGATAAACTGGCGGAGATATTAGAAAAATTATATATGTACCTACCTACTTATATTGGAAAAAAAAACTGAAAAATTACATACTCATATTGTGAAGGAGATGAGTCTTGATCTTCTTGATATTCGAGAAAGGCAGTCACAAATTGAAAAAATTATGAGATAACTCCAATAATTCTATTCTTCCCAAATATACAAACTACAACCCTATCAAAATATTTCCACCACCTGCTTCGAGCTCCATCCTAACACCAATCTAGTTATTAAATCATTTTTTCCATTACCTCTCTTCCATGTACGTTCTGCCATGCCGCGTAGAGCGCGTTCGTATCCCGCCACTCAAAAAAAAAAATATCCGAAAACAAGCTATCGCCGCCTATATCCGCAGCCACCTCGATACGCGATGAACACATCGCGGCTTCATGACGGCATTTTGTTGTTCTGTGTGATTTATAAGGGCTGCTAACTGATCCGATACGCAAGCATGTTTATAAAGGCGAATTGAAAAGCTCCGCGATTTGAATGATGGTACGTCGACGATCCGAGGGGTTATCAGAGGGATTTGTTCCCATCGATTTCGCTTATAATCGATGTTGGTTGAAGCAAGAATACAGGGGGTGTCTTTGACTTGTACATATATTTTAACTGTAGATTCCTCTCATCAAACGGAACAGTTTTTTCATATACCATTTTTCAAAATTCGGAACTGCATTTCGGTTGAGTGGTCCTCAATCAACACTTATTGAATTTTTTTCCTGGTATGTCTATCCGAAAATAACTGAACTATGAAATTAGTGAATATGTACCTAGGTAAAGAAGGAATTATTTCTCGCCATATATTTGAATTTGGCCATTCTCTGCCAATTCCGTATTTCAAGTTGATTTTCTGAACGAAATTATCTGTAGATTCACTTTTAATCGGAAGTTGAACTATTTTCATGGGTTTTTCGTTTGGAATGAAACAGAAACATGACAAAAAAAAACGAACTTTCGAAATGAAATCGATTTCAATTATTTCATTAAGAACTCCAATCCTTTCTGAGTTTGCTCGCAAAATTTTAGTTCTGAAAGTGAAACCATTTGCAAATCCAACTTGAGATAAAAACACACTACATTGACCGCTCCAACTTTGTCGAAACTAAAATTCAAATGAGGAAAAAACGTTTATCCATATATATAAAAGAAAGATGTTGGTTACACCATTTATAACTCGAGATCGGATGGACTGTTTGTTATGAAACTTCATATATGGATTCGTCTACGGTCTGGTTATTATAAAAACCAATAAAACTTTGAAAAAATCAATGAAAATTTTACTTATACAGAAAATGCTTTTCCTCCTTTTGAGTAAGGCCACTAAATGTCGCAACAGTTACAGTTACGCTACCGCTTATTCGTTTGTACTTCATATGATATTCTCCGCGTTAGATGGCGATATAAACAAATAGTGTGTAGCCTCTATAGTCACTGTAATAGTGTATAATTTGAGTTGCCTACAACTCTACGCTATTGGGCAAAACCAAAATGTCTTAGCGTAGGAGTACATATGTCTAAAACGATTATATTTCGTTGAGATATGAGAAATGTTTCGTTCTTACCACTTCAGATGGCGCCATTCACACATTAGGACTGATGATTATTAGTTATTTTTATAGTTTTATTTATTCCAAATAACGTAATCGTGAAGGTACTATATTTGACATTATCACAATTAAATGGCGATGAATTTGTTGAGGCTTTCGCGGCCATCGATTGATGTCATGTGTTCTTTTTTCGAGAATTTCGGTCGTCGTGGTTTGAAATGACCGAAAAGAGAACATATGACATCAATTACTGTGTAATTTACATAGGGCTTATAGTACCATGAAAGGCTATTAACAGATCCAGAAGCGGGTGAATATCACAGTGATTTTTTATCGAAATGTCAAGTAAATCGGATTTCGGCGATGAGTTCCAATCGTGAGATGAACATTCTCATAATTCTTAAAATGTTTTTGAATTTCTGTTTGGGTAATAAATATATATTCGCGGAAATAACTGAATCCAAAATGGCCATTATTAATGATTGACATATTATTTTTGTGTGTCTGTTCTGTGTGATAGCTCATATCCATGGAAACATTTGTCAGTTCAAAAATCAGAGAACCAAGCCGTTGATCTCCAATCACCGATGATTACGATTCGTGGAATCCACCGTAAGTATCATTTAGGCGGAACAAAGTTCGCCGGGCCAGCTAGTGTAATAATAAAACCCCACAAATGTGAGAGATCAAATTGAACATCGAGGAGCATAAAGTTATGCATCTCAGTTTCTATTAAAAATTTATTGTAACCTGTCCATATTGAAGATAAATATCAATGAAATACAAAATTGAGATATATGAATGATGAATGTCGATACAAACCACGGATTCAATTGAAATCATTGAAAAATAAAATGATACTTAGCACTGAATAATCTGTGGCGATGTTTCTATCTAAACAATATTCTCTTGGAATTCGACACTACACGGTTAATATTACATCAATTCACTGAGAGTCTTCCACATAATCATAACGAGACCGAAGGAAACCACCTAAAATAATCAATTTCCCCGTTTATAACAACATAGCTCTATAGAACACTATGTCCTCCATATTTGCTTACACTTGCAAATGGTGCTGGTTATCACTATACGCATGCGTCGTTCACATACGATCACATTTGAGACACAGAACAACGATATAAAGTTTGAGATGGGTCGATTCATAGATCTTACGGTTTGTCTTGGGCGCCCGCAACCTTGCAACGTTGTTTAAAGAGAAAATCAACAATCTGGCATCGTTCTTCTCCGTTTTAGAAGATTTTTTTTGTGCCTTTGTACGCAAATGGTTTAGGTTAGGTTGATTAGTGATAAATTGGATGAAAAACCTTTCTTCAAAAGATATTGTTGGGATATCGAGTGGGATATGAACAAGTTATACAGGGTGTTTGGAGGGTGAGTAGCCATAGGTGAATGGTGGATAGGTGATGCTCTTGGCTACTTGTTGCGCCTAATGAAATAACATTTTGCCCAAAGTTCAAGGTGTTATATTTTTTTTACCATTTTTCTAGAAATTTCCCATTTTTCTCATTAAAACCTCGAATTTTTTCAAATTTAATGCTCGAGGTGCCTACAAAATGATTTATTTCCTTAGTCTAGTCTTGTCTTATTCAGATCGAATCATAATTTGATACAAACGTCTTCAAAAAACCTGACAGCGTCGTATCAAACATCAAAATGAAAAAAAAATATAATGTTGTGTCCACATTACAAAGTGAAATAAAAAAAAAACTTACATAGTGTTGGGTTTTAAAATGGCTTTAAAAACTTCCCTAGTTAATACTCTTTGCAATGGTATGTAACATGTACCATTAATAATCAGATAACTCAACAAAAAACCGTTTTGTCTTCAAGGATGCCTTGAAAGGATGACGACAAAACTATTCCACTGAGCAGGCAAAATCTTTTCCCTCATTCTACCACAGCTAAAAATAGCGTGCTCTCTCTATCATCGGCTAACAATACTCCCAAGGGCATCGACAGGGAGGGGGCAGCTGCCCCCCGTGCCCCCCCTCAATCAGAATAGAAAAAATGAACTGATTTTCGTATATTATGTCATAAGTTCTTAAGGGATTTTTGAGCTCTAGGGGGGGGCAGCTGCCCCCCGTGTCCTCCCTCCAGCTCAAAATGATAATGCATTTGTGATAATGAAGCAAGAAATTGGACTAAGCTATACCACAACGGAAATAAGAAAGAGATGTTACGCATGTATTAGAAATAATAGCCAACAATTTGAACAAGATTTGAAATAAATGATTTGAAGTTCTCTATCTTTAGTTTTCTACAGAATATGTTGATGAACCACCGAAATGTTGAGTGAACTCAAAACTGCATTACTGCATGTAGTAATGTAGTAATTAACCCCCAGCTTTCGAGCTGGTGGGGGGCACGGGGGCAGCTGCCCCCTCCCTGGCTACGCCCTTGGGAGTATTGTTAGCCGATGATAGAGAGAGCACGCTATTTTTAGCTGTGGTAGAATGAGAGAAAAGATTTTGTCTGCTCAATGGAATAGTTTTGTCGTCATCCTTTCAAGGCATCCTTGAACTTGAAGACAAAACGGTTTTTTGTTGAGTTATCTGATTATTAATGGTACATGTTACTTACCATTGCAAAGAGTATTAAGTAGAGAAGTTTTTAAAGCCATTTTAAAACCCAACACTATGTGATTTTTTTTTATTTCACTTTGTAAAGTGGACACAACATTATTTTTTTTTTCATTTTGAAGTTTGATACGACGCTGTCAGGTTTTTTGAAGACGTTTGTATGAAATTTTGATTCAATCTGAATAAGACAAGACTAGACTAAGGAAATAAATCATTTTGTAGGCACCTCGAGCATTTAATTTGAAAAAATTCAAGGTTTTAATGAGAAAAATGGGAAATTTCTAGAAAAATGGTAAAAAAATTATAACACCTTGAACTTTGAGCAAAATGTTATTTTATTAGGCGCAACAAGTAGCCAAGAGCATCACCTATCCACCATTTACTTATGGCTACTCACCCTCCAAACACCCTGTATATGTTCAAAAACTAATTTTTAGGAAAATCGAAGAAGTATCTTATTTTGATGAAAGAAATATGGCTTTTCAATTGCAGAAATAATCGGAGAAAACTAAGTGTTTTTGTTAAGAAATATCTTATTCGAATAAGGTTAGTACTTGAGTATTCCCTAAATGTATTAACTCAATTCCAATCGAGAAATATGAAATTTGAAGTCTGCAGAGAATCGTATGAGGCACGTGTTTGGCCCAATTTTTAAAAGGGCTGAATTCAGAAGAATGGAAAATGAAAAAAGGTTTCTTATTATACAAAGTGAATCAGTATCTTCAGTATTTATTAATTTGATTGCGATTCATGTCAATTGCTCCACTCTGTATTAGATCAGAACCTGAATTTTATCAAGATGGAGCTCCATTAATTCCTATATTTATTACAGTTCGACCTGTCGTGCAAGAACACGAAACAAAACTTGGGGGCCATGTTCACTAGGACGAACTACGTAACCCTCAAGTACGTCACCGACGCATGGGGCACTGAATCCAATGGATTCAAGCTCGTCATTACTGCCGTTAAGGATCCAAGTGAGTAGGAACAAATTTTTTAATCGTCCAAGTTTAACTTCATGCTGAACGTCGTGAGAATTGGCTAGGGACCCATTAGTCGTCATGCTAATGTCAGTTCTTTGAAATTAATAAAAGACCCCGCTGTGGCTTCTTCCACGGCCAGCAAGGGCATTCTTGTTATCGATTACTGAAAGTTACTTTTGTTTCAGAGCACGCCTGCACAGAGTTTCGTTGCAACCTTAGGGAATTTTGTATCGCCACAGATCTGGTCTGTGATAATGTCAACCACTGTGCCGATGGGTCTGATGAGTTATCGCCGACTGTTTGTCAGAGTAAGTTCAATTAGTGCCTTTAGCTTTTATACAGGTTGTTAGGTGAACATGCGGCAAAAATTGAAGAGGTTATTCCTTGAATGATGCCAAGGATATTTTATCCTTTGATTATTTTCGATAAACCGCTATTTTGCGAAGATAAAGGACTAAACAAATTGTCAACAAACAACAAATTACAAGGTGACAAATAATTTTTATTCACTTGGTTTCTCAACACTTTCCTGTACTAATATGTGAATTTTCAGTTTTTATATAATTTCATTTCACAGAGTTTTAGATTGTCAAACAAACGTAGTGCGATTTTGGGGCTGTTTCGTCAAGGTAGGCGTCAATGCGAAATTGTTCGTTTGCTCAATGTGCCTCGACAAACGGTGTCAGATGCAATTCGTCGTTTCAAGGAGCTTGGCCATGATGGTCGTCGCCCAGAAGTGGTAGAAAACGCACTGTCAATACACCTAGCAATCGCAACATCGTCAAGAAGCGAGTCAATCGAAATCCGAGGGTTTCCATGAGAAAAATAGCCTGTGAGACCGGTATCAACCGTGAATCAGTCCGTCAAATTGCCAAAACGGAGCTCAACCTCAAGTCATACAAGCTCCAAAAAGTTCAAATCCTCACGATGGAAAACAAGCGCGTACGACTCCGAAGGTGCCGCCAACTCCTTCGTCTTGCCGCCGGTCAGCAATGGGAGCGAATTCTCTTCTTCGAGAAGCTTTTTACAGTAGAACAATCCCACAACCACCAAAACGACAGAGTCTGGTCCGTAGAGGCTCCCGGTACATCGGCCATCGTCTAACACCGTCCAAATCCGCAATCCGTCATGGTCTGGGGCGGAATTTGCGGCATTGGTAAAACTCCCTTAGTTTTCGTGGATCAAGGGGTCAAAATCAATCAAGAAGTCTACCGCTGCGACATCCACGAGGCCGTAGTACTTCCGTGGGCCAAGCAGCACTTTGGCGATACGCATTGGACCTTTCAACAGGACTCCGCTCCGGCTCACAGAGCGAAAATGACGCAAGAATGGTGTAAGACCCTACTCACCGGATCTCAACCCAATGGACTACAGCGTGTGGTTGATTTTGGAGCACAGGGCTTGTGCTAAAAAACACAAAAATTTGGAGTCGCTGAAGCAATCTCTGCGCCGGGAATGGAACCGATTAACGCCCGAGGAGCTGCGGCCCATTGCCGAAAATTTCAAGATGCGTCTGAAGCTGTGTACAGCCGCCAAAGGAAGCCACTTCGAAACGGCTTGAATATATTATTAACAAATGTTCAAGCTATTATTATTTAACAAGGAAGATGATGATCTGAGATCATCAGCTGAGAAGGCAGCTACCTATATAATTGAAAGAATTAAGACACAAATCATTTGCCATTATAAACAATGACAAATGAAATGTGAATACGAACTAGGTCTCCGGTACTGTTCACCCCACCAGACCGAATGGTCCAACGTCAACTGAGAATCGCACCGACTGCAGTTTCGTCCTGTTTAGGACTCATCAGGGTGGAATATCCCATAGACCATTCGGTCTGGTGGGGTGAACAGTATCGGAGACCTAGTTCGTATTCACATTTCATTTGTCATTGTTTATAATGGCAAATGATTTGTGTCTTAATTCTTTCTATTATTATTTGTTGTTGTTTTGTTCAATTTCTTCTGTTCAATAAAGTTAAATGAAAAAGAGTTTGTCCGAGGTTTTTCTTGTCACACTGTATTGCTTGAAATTACATACAATATTCCTCTTCCTGTGCGGCGCCCTGGGTGGGCCGAACGTAAGCCTTGTGGCCCATTGTTCATACCGTATTTGTATAATACTTACTAGAAGAGACTCAGACCCGAAGGCACGCTGACAAGAATGTCGCGAGCCGACAAGGAGGAGTCCATCTCACCATAGAGATGGAAAGTGGAGGGTTATCCCTAGGTGTGCTATTCTCAGTATAGATAAGATGTCGCACGTGAACAGTATATGTTTCACCGTTTCATCCGCGTGCTTACACCAACAGCATAGGGAACACTCAGTTCTCATTTTTTTTAATGCTTGTTAAACAGATGGCCAGTTAAAGCACCAGTCACCAGAGACAATTGCTTCCTCTCGAGAATCAAGAGCTTTTTGACCTCCGGCTTCGAAGAAGGCCCCTTGATAAGGAGTCTCGACTGCCTGAGGTCCGTTCTCGTGTTCCACTCAGAGGAGAATTTCTTCTCAATCCATCTCTTGAAAAGGTTTTTGATATATGTGTGACAGACCTTAGGAAGCGCGGGTTCCGGCCTAGTAAAAGTCGAGGGAGTCCCTTCTTTGGCCAAGTTATCTGCTCTTATATTACCAGAGATAGACGCATGCGCCGGGCACCAGACAACATTGATAGTGTTATCTGAGCCAAGGGTGCGCAAGGCTTTCTGCATTCGTAAACCAAGTTACTTTTATTTCAGAGAGAGATTTCAGCGTACCCTGACTGTCAAAACATAGGTATATGTGTTTCCCCGAATATCCTCTGCGAATACTCTCCACCGCACATACGAGGACAGCATATAGCTCTGCTTGTGATATTGAGCAGTCTTTTCCTAGAAGAATGGACCACTTTGTTCTTGGTTCAACAATCCCACCACCGGCACCGGTGTTACAAACCGAGCCGTCAGTGTATTAGATGGGACATACTCGTTTGAGTAACCTGTCTGGTTTACACCACTGCTCTCTGTCAGGGACAACTACTTTGTAGGGCTCGTCGAAGCAAGACCGGGCGCCCGCACGGTCCCCTCTGAGGGGGAGGGACGGGTTAATGTCCTCCACCATCTTGAGAGCCATAGCATGCCCCCTGAAGCCTCCGCAGTTCCGCGATCCCGACATTATCCCTGTTTCCAGATTCTGAGTGATGTTTTCATAGCCGCCTCAATGATGGCGAGGTGTATGAGAGGAATGCCCAACATGCACTCCATCGATGCTGTGGGAGTGGATCTTAGAGTGTCTGTTATATTAAGACAAGCTTTCCTTTGGCATCTGTTGAGGATGTTGTAGGCCTATCACACGCTCAAGCTTCACCACAGTTTGGCTTGCGCAAACCGGCTTGAACACTGAACACTGAGCGTGTGGTTGGGAAAATTGTATCGAGTTTTGCCAACCGCACGCTCAGTGTTCAGTGTTCAAGCCGGTTTGCGCAAGCCAAACTGTGGTGAAGCTTGAGCGTGTGGTAGGCCCATTACGGTTACTGGCCTTCTCCATAGGAGTTCACCATACCACTGATGCATCGGGGATAGGCCTCAACTCAAGACCACATAATAGAGCCAGTGTATAATATGGGGTCTGACGCCCCACCCCTTGCCAATCACCTTCCGTGTGGACCAAAATATTATATTGGCCTAATTCAGCCTCGATGTGTTTGTTTCACAAGATATTGAACCTGGTCAGATAAGGTGAGCCTCACTCCAAATAGACTGGGGACTCTTATGTCGCAAGACACCCTTCTCCTAGTAAAGAGAACCATTTGGGTTTTCTTAGGGTTTACTGTTAGCTCATATGTTGTGCACCACCGTTCGATTATCCGCAAGGCGTTTTGCATCAAATCAACGATAACGCTGAGTATCTCACCTTTTATCAGCAGTACAAGATCGTCCGCATACAAAATTTCTCATCTGAAACAATTGTTGAAAAAAGCTACTCCCAGAATTCATTCAAAAACACCAGGGTCGTTTCTTATTGAGCTCCACCCAGCAATTATCCGGACTCTTGAATCGTCCACATCTTCCACGGGTCTAGTATAAACTAATGACTTTAGATGGCCATGATACAAGGGGATCTAGCAGGCCATACCATACCAATTCAGCGACCTCTTGAACAACTAGCAGGAACACCATCATTCTTCAACCACATTGCCTATTTTGTAGCCAATGGTTTTTTCCTTCAGAACCTGAGGTAGCACTTGCCCCAGAAAGGTACGTTATACTTTTGCGGTAAGTTTTCCTGGTAAAAATACCGGCGCAATCCTCCAGTGACCCACAATTCCAACCCAAAGGGTCGAAGGGAACTGATGTTCAAACCGATCTTCACAAATCTCATGTGGATTTTCGTCAACCCACACATGGATATTGTGGAAATTCCTTATTGCATTTCGCGCGAAACTGACTTCATCGGTTAAAAAGAATCAGCGTAAGAAGTGAGGGATTTCCACCATTGTGTGCAAAAGCCATTGACAAAATGCAATACATGGAGCAAAATCCGCAGAAAGAAGTGCTTGAAGGCATTCAATGTGATATGGGTACAACAAATTATATCTCAGAATTTTCCAAACAGTCTTATTACGTACATTGAAAGTATTCGCAAGTTTTCGCGTAGAGGTACCTGTATCTTCTTCTTTCATGTGCAGTACATTGTCTTCCACTTCTACCGTTCTTACAGTCCTTGGCTTTCCTGGTCCTCCACTTCGCACCAATCTTCCCGCTTCTCGAAGACGTTGATGAATACTTTGAAAAATTTCTCTATCGGATGCAATGCGGTTAGATAATCGTTCAACGTACAGAAGTCCAGCTTCTAATGCATTCTACAGCCATACAGTCCATACATAAAATGCATATCAGCCTTCTCGACATTCGTATAGCGAGCCAGGATAGAGGACTTGACTCCCAATCGTTTACACGTCAACTACGTGCAAAATAGAATAATGGCGTACACTACTATCTACCCCGGAGACGTGAGTTCTACCACAGAGCGGGAAAGGAACATATAATTCAGAAAATTCGTTTTTCTTACTCTGAATTTTTTTCGCACTATTTCACCGCAACAAAGCGCTTTTTCGAAAATTATCAAAGGCTAAAATACCCTTTAAATAGTCCAAGGAATAACCTCTTGAATTTTCGCGGCATGTTCACCATGAATACTTCATATTGTTAGTGTTGTTTCCTTGTATTTAAATGGAAAAGCGCCTTCAAGACTAAAACAGCATTTTTCTGAAATGGCCTTTTTGTTTCAGATAACGAGACCTCGACCATCCTGGGCATGGAGCTGACATGGTTTGTGGCCGCCACGATCATGGCGCTGTTGATATTGTTAGTGTGTATAGTCGGTATCGCCATCTGCATCTGCCGCTGGGGCTGGAACGGCAGAATGGGAAACGGAAATGTCCAACAGCAGAACGCCTCCTATTCACGTGAGTCTCACCCTCGCCCTTTTCTTCGGATTACTGTTATTTCAGCAATTGACGACGGATTTACGGCCGTCTGTCTCCCGTTTATGGAAATAGGGAAAATTGGCGTTTTTCACTTCGTGAAAATTCAAATTGGGTAGCTATCGTGTTCCGATCGCGAGCTTAATGAATTTTCAGGGTTGGGGGACTTGAATTGGTGGAAAATTAGTGGTTTCGATAGTTATCTCAAGAGTTTGTTTACTATACAAGAATTCTCCTGGAGAGAAGGATGGACTGATGTATCAATTCTTATCACCGCGATAATTAAAGAAAAAATACACAGTGTGAGTCTTTGACTTGTACATATATTTTAACTGTGAATTGTTGGGGCAAAATTGGGCCGAAGACGTGCCTGATACGATTCTCTGTGAAGACCTCAAAGTTTTTACCTGGTATGTCCCAGACTCAAACCTTTTTTTGGAGATCTATGAAATATTACCAAATTCAAGCACTAAACCACTAGATCTCAGAATAGCCAACCCTAGCAATGTTGACAGTTGAGAACAAAAGTGAGCTTCATCTAAATGAGGGTAGGATTATGTTTATGGAACCGGACGAGCTGTCGAACTCCCTTCAAAGGCGGCTTTCTTGAAAAAAAGTGTTTCGTTTGATGAGAGGAATCTACAGTTAAAATACATGTACCTACAAGTCAATGACTCACCCTGTATGAACGAGAAAAAATATACCACAAAGTACACACAGATAGAATGGTACTCACGGTTGATCTGACTTGAATAAATGTTGAGCAGATCTTCTGCTGTTGATTGGTTCTACCGGGTAGAAGCGCAAGAGAGAGGCGAACTGATGACACTGTATTGGTTGCTACTAGACGAGTAGTAAAAACGTGATTGAAGAGGAGAATCTTTGCTGGAGTACTGAGTGCTCTTATTTGAGAACTTAAAAACACAGAGTCGAAGAGAGTGGGTAAACCACAGACTTCTGGTTCTTCTTTGTTCCATTCGCAGGACGAACTTTGTGGTATTGAAATTAAATATTAATTTTGAAGAGGTCGTTCATGAGATTTTCTGCACCTAAACAACAAAATCACCCGTCGCCCCAGGTATAGCAATCGAAGAGAGAAAAATACATCCAGACGTCCAGAACTCGATGAATTATAGATATAGCCCCTCGCTTTCCGATGATCCATGTCCTGTCAAATATTATCTGCGATACAAACAGCTCTCCATTAACATTTAGACACATCCACGTCCATAGCAATTTCCAATAAGGCCCTGGGCTCGCGCTTTCATGAATAAAAAATTAGCGACCATCCCTGCTTTCCCACCTTATCGTGCGCGACAAATCCTACAGACGTGACCTAAATACGTCCCTTGAAGGAAGCCTCGAAGGTTTTCGAGGTAATTATGTCGAGTTGCCCTATGTTTCGCGTTTATTGACAGGAGCTGCTCGCCTCCAGCATGTAATATAAGTACTCTTTTACCTCTCTACCTCCTTGTCATCTTCCGTATCTAGCCGTATTTCATTATGCCAAGAGTATCGAAACAGGTTTCACGAATATGCAAGCAATCAGACTTTTATGGAATCACCCAGTTATTTCGAGAAAAATTTATATTATTATTGACCTTCATCATCGGTCTCCTGGTCTCAGCTTGAGCTGGTTTAACTTCTATGAAAAAACAATTTCAGTTCCTCCCACTAGCTCAAGAATTTCCGCATGATGTGGCAGGCTTGCAATGCTACAGCCTGCTGTGCATATCCGGCGATCTTCTGGGATACTTGAAGGTCTCTTCTGGCAACATACTGCAGATGTCTTGAAATGGTTTCTGAGTGTTCTCTCTTATTATTATTATTAATGATCCATTCCTTGAAGATTCCTCAAGACTGCTTCTCTTTCAGTGTCTACCTTCTCCAAAAACTATCTATAGGTGCCTATACTACAGTAAGGTTCTGGGTCATTAAGCTCTTTTTCTGGGTAGTCAGCTAGTGTATTGTCCTCTTTGTTTTTTCGATTCCTGATTGATCAGACACCCAGACCTTACCTACTTTATTAAGTTTTCTTTGGCTCTCCCATATTCATATTGCTACTTGAGCTACAAAGCGACATTTCTCTTCTGTAGTTACCTACTCTTCCACGACTTCTCCTCAGTCTATTCTTTAGGATTTCCAATTCCAGAAACCTTGTATAGGGTTCTGAACCAACCCTTTGTATATCCCCCACCGTTTTTGCAATCTGCTTTTGGGACAATAATTCTTACCTCCTCCTCGACTTTTTTGTCGTGGTTCAATAGGAATTACGCCTAATGTTCTCATACAATTGGTATCTTCAGTTTCTCGGTCAGAGGTTGTAACCAGACAATTGACTGCTCCGAACTGGTGCAGTCTACCTCAGTTGTAGGCGTTCGATGAGATTCCTATTGGAGCACGGCAAGAAAGCCCGAAATACTTTAAATTTGAAAAAATAAAGTCAATGGTTCTGATGCTGCTTCAAAGTATTACTGTCATCAATTTACAATCTTCTTTCTTTTTTTCCAGTCCAGCAGATGTACGGCTCCAATGGGGCGATGAAACAAGGGAGTACGACGACGTTGACTGGCGTCCAGGGAAACTGGTGGCACCCTGCGGGCCCGTTCGGGTTCCGCCGCAACAGCAGCACGCCGGCCCGGGCCCTCCTCTACTGCCTGGCAAACTGAGATCGGGCCAGCAACAGCCCAACGGCGGCGGTGGGCCGGAAAAGGACCATGTCTCGCAGCCGGCTCAGAAGGACGAATGGTTCGTCTAGCAGTAGGTGAGGATTTAACCATTCAGTTTAAATATACAAAGAGGAACATCCCAGTTGAACGATTTGAAGGTGATTTTAGTGTAGTTCCTTCGCCGGTTCATCGAAGAAAGTGTGTTTAAGAGAATCTAAAATTTTTACCATCGCATCTGGCGGTGAGTAGCTGAACTATAAAGCACCATTTCCGAAGTCGAACGCGATGACGATCATGAACGGCGTATGGAAATGTGGGATGCTCAGTATTTTATCACACCTGATTTTTTGGATGCAATAAAACGACAATTAATTTTCCCTATGATTCATAGAACTATAGGAAAATAAATATCCAACAGATTTCTGTAAGTGAATAGCAACGAAATGGATGGGCAGATTATGGTTCCTTTAGTAGCAACTATGCCAAAAATTTTTGCCTTAAACAGTTCAACTACGTTGTTCCTCTATGTATATTAAAACTCAATGAAATTACGTAAACGATTGATATTAGTTTGAAAAAGTAAGATCTTTTCAACACCACATCGAATGGCATCTTCTACTCAAATTCATGAAAGTGGCATTATTTTCCTACAAAGAATTCACAGTTAGCGGATCAGTCTTTCATATTGAACTAAATGGTTTTCCAATAAGAGACTTGTTATTTTGAATAGACTGCTATTTCGGTAGATGAATAACACTTTTGAAACTACCATTTTTGACATTTGACAAGTAGAAACTACGTCATTAATAATGGAACGATACACGCTTCAAATCAAATCAATCAAATCAAATATGTTTATTAGTTCCACCACAATCAAGTACAATCATTTACAATTCCATTTTAGATAAATAAACATAAACATAAAATTCCACAAAGGAATAATTTCCACGTGTGGACTTAAATTAATCTATATTACAAACTAGCTATCCATCATAAACAATATAAAGATCACACAATATCATAATTAGTACCTACTATGTTACCTTCTATCCTTATTCATTTTTTCCACGATCCGTTTCCCTCAAACATTTTTTTAATAGAATTTTGAACTTTCTTTTATTTTCTGCATTCTTAATTAGTATAGGTAACCTATTCATCACACGAGGGCCTAAGAAAATAAAGCAACGTTGACCTATGGTTTTATTCATCTTTGGTACCATTACCTATATCGTTATTCTTATATCTTGCGCTGTAAATGTGTTCGATCTTAAGGGGCAGTATCACCTTTTGAATCGTGGTAAATCTCCATTCAAAAGTGGTCTCTTTATTTCACGAGTAAAGGCGAGTTTATACAGCAACTAAAATAAAATAAGAACTAAAATAAAATAAGAATGTCCACTTCATGCATTTCAATGACAGCGTTTATACAGGAAATAAGCTAAAATGAGGAATAAGAATAAGAATAAAGTTGACCATCTCTTATTCTTATTCCTTATTTTAGCTTATTTCCTGTATAAACGCTGTCATCAAGTGAACATTCTTATTTTATTTTAGTTCTTATTTTATTTTAGTTGCTGTATAAACTCGCCTTTAGTACCCTAATTTACGACGTAGAGACTTGATTTTTCTTTGAATAGAAGTTGAAGAACTTCCCGAGGGCAAATAGTTTTCTTTTTTTCGATTTAATTAGTTTTTCAATTGACTATTACACTCTTTTCATTTTTAGTGAGGAAGTTTCCGTAGCAACTATCGTTTCATACCGAAAAAATTTTTAAGCCGGCAAAACCAACAAGTTGGTTTTTCAGCGACAAAATTTTTGACGTTTCTCGAATTCATAGATAGCTTCGGAAATAAATATCATAGAGAGAACAAACAACGTTTAGTTGATTGATTGATTTGATTGATTGACAAGCTGACAAACAAGAGAACTGGTTAGCGCTTGGCCTCCCTGTGACACTGCGACCAACTTGGGTCTATTGTATCACTCTTTCGTAACAACGTTTAGTGATTTAGTTTATCTACACTGCGCAAAAAAAATTAACGCACATTCTGAAAATCTCAATTTTAATGAATGTTAACTTTACATTGACTTTATAACTTATTTTTATGTTCTCTCGGGAAGGTTTTGAACGAAACAAAACACATTAAATGGAAGAAGAATTCAGGATTTCACCGAATCTTATGTGAAAGAACCCCTTGCGTTAATTACAGCTCGGCAACGACGGTTCATACTCAAAATGAGTGATCTTAAAATGTTCTGATCTAATCCTTCCCAGATTTCTCCGAGTTGGATTCCCAAGTCATTAAGAGTACCTGGATGATTTTCTGAACTTCTCCGCCTTCTATTGAGGTTGTCCCAAACCTGCTCAATCGGATTGAAATCTGGACTTCTTGCTGGCCATTCCATTCGAGAGACTTCAACCTCTTCAAGGTTCTCCTGAACGATGCGCGCACGATGGGGTCTGGCATTATCGTCCATAAAAATGAAATTTTCACCAATGTATGGGGCAAATGGCACTACATGCTCTTCAAGAATGTTCCTTATATACTTATCAGCATTCATAGCTCCATTATCAACGACCACTAGGTCTGTGCGAGCAGTCAAAGATATTCCACCCCATACCATAATCGATCCTCCCCCGAAACCAGTAGTATTCAGGAAATTGCACTGAGCATATCTTTCATGTGGACGTCTGTATACAAGGGAACGTCGATCACAATGGAAGAGGCAGAATCTAGACTCATCTGTGAAGAGAACTCTTTCCCAATCGGCCTCTTCCCAATGGATATGCTCTCTCGCAAAATCCAAACGCGCCTTTCGATGGGCTGGGGTAAGAGCTGGGCCTTTTGCCGCGACACGAGGCCTCAAATCATATTCTCTGAGGGGATTTCTTATTGTCTGAGTGCTAATTTGCACCTCATGAGTTTGCTCAAGCTGATTTTGAAGGAGGTGAGCGGTCGCAAACCGTTGTCTCAACGAAGAAACTCTCAAGTAAGGTTCTTGAATGGCAGTTGTTACCCGTGTCCCGTGGTCTACCCTGTCCTGGTCTTCGGACATTCATACCTGTCTCCCTGAATCGCTGCAACATTCTGGACACACTTGTATGGAAAACTCCAAACCTTTCTGCAATTCTTGTGTATGTCCACCTTTCTTCTCGCAAAACTACCGCTTGGGCACATTCCTCTTGGGTCAAATTGCGTGTTTCGCGTTGCATAGCGATCGAGTGTAGAAAATCAAACGAAAGAAAAACTATTGATTACTAGAATTGATCGAGAACAACTGATTTTAGAATGGAGCCAATACATTCAAAATCTGATAATATCATCTTTTTTTATTCCTGCTGGGAGAAAACATCTGTATTGAAGAAAAACGTTGAAAGTGGATAACATATGCATGCAAAATTCTGATGAAAATAATTCTCATTGAGAACACCTTCAGTTGTAGAATAAATTTGAGATTTCCATATAATGGGCGTTAATTTTCTTGCGCAGTGTATGATGAACTCTAATTTGCCAAATAGCGCAATACGCGTCAAATATTACCCCATTTTCTCGTTTTCCACTCGAGATGAAATTCAAGCAGGTAAAATTTCTCTCTTGTGATTCAAGTTTGTTGCTTTTCGGAAATTTCGCTCAAGACATTTTTTCCAAAATCACGAGCCGTCAGGCGAAATGTCGGAAAAGCGAGTGATACCCATTCTGCAAAATATTATTCCGCATGTTTACCGAAAATTTCATTCATTTATCCCGAAAATTGACGGAGATATCATGGAAATAAAATCGTTTGTCCAGATTTTTTCGGAATTACATCTCACCAGGTTTTTTCCTAATATACGAAGAAAAACGGAAAAGCGAATGATACACATCCTAAAAAAATCATTAAACTTTAATTAAAAAAAAAAAAATTGATGGCCTACGCCGCATATGAACTGAGATATCATGAAAATAAAAAGCCCAATTTTTGAAGGGAGCTCACGAGCTCGGACGTCTACCATCTAAGAAATGGAATTTTACTTTGAATGTCAACATAACACAATTGGAAAACTCTTCATTTTGAAAAATTGCGTTCCCAAGGTGGAGCCCTGGGGTACTCCATAAGCTATCCAATTACATGGAAAATCTGAATCTGTTCTGATTTCTTGTCTACTTTCACATTAAGAATCTTCAAACTTCTCGAAAAACTTTACTGAGGCTTGAGTGAAATTGATTATAGGTTTTTTTTTTCAGAGGTGGCCGGGTCGTGGCCTGCAGGGTAAGTCGAGCGTAGGACCCAACGCTCGACATTGAACCAACCACGAAACCTAAGTGACACGCTTAAAGTAAGGACTTTGTCTAAAATTTTTTAGCTAATTACGAGAGTATATATTATGAGTGAAATTTCTGTGAATCTTCCTTCGAGCATCGCTGACTGTTTTTTTCTGATGAAAAAAGTGAATCTTTCTTAGGTGTTAATGAGAAAAAAATTGTTAGTAACTGAACATCCCAGTGGTGCCAGTTGGTCAAAAAAATCCCGACTTGGAAGAAAAATTGTTCTCCATGTTCGGGAAAATTTGATTTATTACGAATAAAATTGATGCTCCGACAACGATGTAATTTTAGAGATCCAGTTTTCAACTCCCACACTTCTCAGAGAAGGGAGCGGTACAAAATCCTCCTAGGTATAAATTCTTGTGTAAAAGACAATACCTAAATAGTTACTTACTGCGAATAACATAGAGAATGCGGAAATTTATAGGTTAGGGTAGCGAAATATTTAGTGTAACTTCGTTTGGAACAGTGTACACGGAGCTATTCAAGCGTTCGGAACATCAAAGTCGCCTTTGAAAGCGGCGCCATTGTTTGAATGCTTCCAGCTCCGGTTTGTCGATTTGGGCGGTTCGTTCAGGAAGCAATGAAAAGATAGGGAATTATTTAAATTGTTTGATGCCTCGGCACAACGCAAATTTGTTCCGCTTTGAGTTCGTTTAATTGGCATTTCCCTCGAATATGCCACATTCAGCATGTTCGTTGTGATTTTCAGGATAATAATGACACCGGTTCATTAATAGATACACAGCACGTGGCTACGTTCATTCCCATGCCAAATTGTCTTTGGATTCATGAGATTTCGAATCTTTCGCTTCATCTCGCTCATTTCAACCGATAATAGTATAACGTCATTCCAACATTGGAAAGCAAACTTAAGCTTTTTCTGCCTCTGAAATCTCACTGATTTGCATCTGAAAATATAAACTCTTAGGCAATTCACACTACACACATTACATACAACACATTCTCAAAATCTAGGGATATTCAAAATAGCTACTTTCAAGCAACACGAAAATGGAAAAAACCTCTCATAGGGGGTGTTTTTGAATTGATGCGTAAGATTTCCCAGGGTGATTCCTTGTTCAAAATGAAGGGAACTTTGTTACATAAATGTTGGGTCAAAAGTCAAAGATGACGGAAAAATGAAATTTAAAGAAAAACTCACACAACGACTTTGATGGAATTAAATTCGAATTGCCTGATTTGGTTAAAAACTTTTTCATCTTTTGTATTTTTCACGTTTTGAAATAAAGAAACAAAATTTAAATAGTTTTCTGTCGGGAAAGGGCAATTCATTTTAGAACTGATTGGACATTTTATATTTCATTTCAAAACTGTACATTTTACCAGAAATTACAATAGATGAAAAAATGTCTATGAAGTTAGCAGTGCCACTTGCGAGAAAATCAGTAAAACCTATTGCATTAATTGTCGAATAATTGTCGAGAATTTGTCGTGAAAGAAAAAAAATTGTCGCGTCCTCAGTTTTTTCCACGGGGTTGCTTTGCTAACTTAACGTTAAGTTAGCAGTACCACTTTCTCAATATCTACCAAATATAATGAAAATGGTTACAAATGATTGTCGAGTAATTGTCCATATGAAGTAAAAAAAAAACACAAAAATCCATTCCTTCTTGTTTATTTTACGTCTTTTACCCGCGCGTTTGGGATATTTCTGGAATTATCGCATTTTTGGCAACAGCGCATTCGTAATTGACTTTTTTTTATTGCATTAATTGTCGAATACCTGCCTCGAATTTGTCGTGAAAGAAAGAAATTTGTCGCAACCTTCGTTTTTTTTCTATACCAGGTGGCTTTGCTAACTTTATATTAATTTAGCAAATAGTGGTCGAATAACATCAGGATGATCATAAAAGATTGTCGAGTCACTGTCGATGTTCAAATAAAGTAAAAAACACAAAAAATTTAATCTTTCTAGGTATTTCCACTCCATTTTCTCGCGATTTCCCTATATTTCTGAAAATGTCGCATTTTTGGCAACAGCGCATTCGTTTTTGACTTTTTTCTATTGTATTAATTGTCGAATACTGTTCCGAATTTTTCGTGAAAGAAAAAAAAAGTCGCGTCCTTAATTTTTTTTCTTCCGGGTGGTTCTGCTAACTTAACGTTAAGTTAGCAAGGCCACCCCGTAGAAAAAAAAACTAAGGGCGCAACAAATTTTTTTTCTTTCACGACAATTTCTCGACAATTATTCGACAATTAATGCAATAGGTTTTATTGATTTTCTCGCAAGGGGCACTGCGAAATTCGAAGACATGTTTTTTCTTAATTAATATGGACTTCGACAATTACTCGACAATTATTCATAATCATGTTTATGATTTTCGACTCATATTGAAGAGGTGGTTATGCTAACTTGATATAAAGTTAGCAAAGACCCCGTAGAGAAAAAATTGAGGACGCGACAATTTTTTTCTCTCACGACAAATTCGGGACAGTTATTCGACAATCAATGCAATAGAAAAAAAGTCAATAACGAATGCGCTGTTGCCAAAAATGCGATAATTCCAGAAATATCTCGAACGCGCGGGAAAAAGACGTAACATAAACAAGAAGGAATAGATTTTTTGTGTTTTTTTTACTTCATATGGACTTCGACAATTACTCGACAATTATTTATAACCATTTTCATGATATTTGGTAGATATTGAGAAAGTGGTTCTGCTAACTTGACGTTAAGTTAGCAAAGCCACCGCGTAGAAAAAAAAACTAAGGACGCGACAAATTTTTTTCTCTCACGACAAATTCTCGATAATTATAGGTTTTATTGATTTTCTCGCAAGTGGCACTGCTAACTTCATAGACATGATGAAAAAGCTTCTAACCAATACCGGTCATCATAATTTAATTCTATTCAAGTCGTTTCTCAAGTGGTTTTTATTCCTGAGAACAGATCACTGATGCATATCCCACTTATGTTCTGTTGGGCTTATATCCGGCGGTAGAGGTGGTCAATCTGAAACTCTGTTAATTTCCGAGTATTCATAATATCCTAGATTTTGAGCACATAAACATTGATTCAAAATCAATGTAACTCAATTATCATTAATAATTCACTGATAATTTTTTCCCGAAAAGAAAGCCGGAACGAACTCAAAATTGTCTGAAGAATGAAAAACGCACACAGCCAATAGACAAATACGATAATCACACACTCATGTGTTTCGGTGTAACTTAGAATTGGAGTGCACATTTAATTGTATAGCACAACGATAAAAGAAGAAACAGTATTGAACGTTGTTCTAGACCAGTTTTACTAATTTTTATTGATATACGAAGGACTATACGATATGTATAGTTGATGCTACTCTTAACATAAGACTAAAACTATACAATTTTCTACGAAAACTGAAATTTTCAAGAAGGCAGGGAGGGGGAAGCTTGGAATATAATGAATAGAACAAAAGTTGTAACATTCAATTCAATTTTTTCTATTTGATGATTTCAATATAAAAAATAAAAAAATCGTACTATTCGTTATGGTCCAGTAAATTTCTAGGAGCAATGATTGAAGATTGAATAAAGTTGTCTTTTGATCTTCTGAACCAAACTGATGAATTTTATTTTCGTACCATCATAAGTACATTTGAAAGAATATTTATAATTAAGAGGTTCACTTGGAAGATCTACATGATCAACTTGAGTTCATAGAAATCGAAACGATGAACAACAATTCATTTTCTTCAGACGAGTGAGAGAAATGTATGAAACTGTTAGATTGAAGAGAATGGATTTGGATTCTCGATTTGATCTAAGTGGGCTAGGGAGGCTTTAGGTATACATAAAAACATAAGAAATTTTATCTTAAATCTATGGAATTTCATACAATTTTGTACTGTTGTAGGAGATTTGAAACTTATATCATAATAACATGAAATACAGATAAGAATCTAAATGAATATAATGAAGAGAAGTCTGAAGATTAAGCATACGACTCTCGATAAATGGTAGCTTTGAAGAGATTAAACGTGCTTAAGAATACTTGTGAGCAAAACAATTCATTTTATAGATTCATTTGATGTATATTTTGTACAATAGATATCGCGAAATGGTCGATAGTGTTGATTATATTGATATATATGTAACATAGAAAATGTCATTATATTTATATAGAACATATCAAAAAGCTCGCTTTGGTGTTGAAACACTTCCCTCATATTTAATTATCAATTATAATATAATAGAAAATGAGAAGTGTTCACTATATGCTTCCAATATCAAATTGATTTTCATCATATCATTCTACCATTTTGAAATCAAAAGCACAAGCATTGATTCACTTAATGAGAACATATCGGAACACAGCAATATTATTGATCGAATACTGCAAAGCATTCCAGACAATCTACCATTTTCATTCATACTGCCAGCATAGACTTCCAGAATGTACTAGATTTCGAACTCGAGGAAGCGAATAGTGAGCCAACGAACGACAACTCATGTATTGTAGCAGTGGCCGCCAATGCTTGAATGTATTTTAGCGTTGGTCGTTACCGGTCCAATGTATCGGAGCGCTGGCTGATTAAGCTCGAATGTATTTTAGCGTTGGTCGCTACCGCTCCAATGTATTGGAGCGCTGGCTAGTGAAGCTCGAATGCATTGCGTTGGTCGGTATCGCTTCACTGTAGTGGAGCGCTGGCCGGTAGAGCTCGAATGTATTTCAGCGTTGGTCTCCACCGCTTCAATGTATTGGAACGCTGGCTTGTGAAGCTCGAATGTATTTTAGCGTTGGCCACTACCGCTTCAATGTATTGGCCTCTTGACCTTTGACGATGTGACTGTCTGAGTACGCACTAACCGAAACGGTTGGTTTTTGTTCGTTCACTCGTTGACTTTTCGACCGATTTTCGCTCTCCTAGTATAAGATAGAGCCAAACGTTTTCATTGCTGCCTTAGATTCTGTCTGGAGTGTTCTGTGGGCCAAATCGAAGAACTATCTTTTATTACATATCATAAGCAATCCTTATCACATATCGAATTACAAAGATGCCAAACATACGTTTCAATGCTGAAGAGACTAATTTTATTTGCTCACAAGCTAGTTTGTTTCGTTGTCTTGAACTTTGCGTGCTGCAGTTTGCAACAGCGCAATTATTGTTAGCTAATCCATGCTTTAAATAGTGTGCTGTTATGGTTTTAGATATCATTGTCCG
Source organism: Adalia decempunctata (assembly GCA_951802165.1). Taxonomy (NCBI): domain Eukaryota; kingdom Metazoa; phylum Arthropoda; class Insecta; order Coleoptera; family Coccinellidae; genus Adalia; species Adalia decempunctata. The sequence goes on along the minus strand of OX637696.1, from coordinate 19,227,926 downwards.
TTAAAACTAGTTGATCTCTTTCATAGAATGTCAAGTTTGAAGATTTTGATTTTTCAATGGAAACCCTTTTAGTTGTCCTTCATATTAGAAATATAAGTAGTTTACGTTTTTGTCTGATCACTAATACATGACAGGTGTTTTTCTACATTGAGAAATCGAAAACCCATATTCACATGTGTATTTTTTCATATCACAGGAGCCATATCTATAGCAGCAGTAAAAAAGAGAGTAATAAAAGAATATAACGCTTAATTCAATGTTTATATGAGTATAAATGAATTTCTTTGAGGATAACTGCTGACCAATTGTTAGATCGTTTATACAGCCTCTAGCCTTTCATCAATAATGTCCGTGTGTGTTTTTAATGGAAGAAATGTTTCTTTAATAAAAACTTCAAAATTAATCGTTGCTATTATTGAACTTGATAATATTTCTTTCAATCAATTTGGAAGGAATCCAAGGAAATATGTGGGAAATTTTCAGATAATATAGTGCTTGGGTGTGAAACTGAAAAAAAATTGTGTTTCGACTTAAAAAAAGAATGGTAAGTGAATAATACGAACATTTGATAAACTCTATTTATAATATTCTGAAATATTAAATGAAAGTCACATATTCGTCATCATCCGATTTTTTTTTTCAATAGAAATATTGTGCTATGGTCTAACGAATGGATTATGAAGTCCAGTTGGTTTTGCGTCTATGAGATATGATGGTATCTGAAATAAGATTTAAAGATTATGCTATCGTGGAATATAAAACCAACAAAAAAATTATCTGTATATGAAACGGACAAAGTTGAATTATATACATATATGCTTCGTTTCAATTGGCGTACAGTTTTCTTTCAATAAAAGTGAATTAAAAAATACGAAATAATAGAAATTTTGCGCCAATTTTATTGTCAAGTTCGATACACTGTGACTGTATTATCCTCAAGTTACATTTCAAAAATATTGATCAATCTAAGAGGGTTTTCAACTATGAATTTGTTACCATAGAAAAAACACCCAACCAAAAAATTACTTTTATGGTTATTTGGAAAGTTTATCTTTTATTTCTCGGAACAAAAATTCCATACCCACACTAAATCTATTTGTAACCTCCAAATGTATCAAGCAGAAGATCAGTAGTCGTTGCTCCGGGGCTCCTAGCAGCTTTCAAGGGCCCCAAAGGTTTCAGTTGAAACTTATCTGCATGACTTTTAGGATGCATGACTGGAATCCAGACTGTAGGTAACTCAGGAAGCTGTAGATGAGAAGGGAAAAGATTTTTGGTCAAATTGTAACCTATACCTTTATAAATTTTCTCAACCTGGGTCAATAAAGATTTTTTTTTAGTATTTAAATCGATTCTACTAAGTTTAAGAATTTGTAATTATTTATTCTGGTGTTGTTTTCGTCATTTTTGACAGTGGTCGAGAAAAAATACTTACGATAAAAAGGGTTTGAGAATAGTTATTTCTCAGGTAAACAGTCGAAAATAAAATATTATAGGTCTAGGTTGCGAAATGAGCTGATGAAAATCGAGTTGGTTTGATTTTGTTAGGATTATTTTACTTTTCGTGTGAAATAGCGGATTTATCAAAGCTGCCTTACAGATATTTATTTCGAGTTGTTGCATCTTTGTCTATTCGCGTTAAGAGTTACCGTGTTGATTGAGCCAATAAGCAAACTCACTTCTGTTGAAAATGTCGGAAGTATCAAACACAAGCAAATTATGATGATTGCTGGCAATTGCATTTTGTAGATAGTTATGGAAAGCTTCAATTGAACTGAGGCTATGAACGATTCGATGGTGGCACTTAACAGTTGACTCAATAAATAGTTCTTCAGAATTAAAATATACGATTGGTCTATAAAATAATCCAATAATAATAAAAATAATCCAATCATAAAATAAAATAATCCAATCATAAAATAAAATAATTGAGAATGCGTCAAATATTTCAAATTGTGGTTTGGAGTCAGGACAAGGGTGTAGCCGAAATGTTTCAGAGTTATTTTTTGTTGCAGAATAAATCTTTCATTTTGCACTTCAACCAACTTATCTCCGAAGCTCTAGTTGAAATTATCAATTCATATCAGCAATATGGGTGATATTATACAGGTTGGCCATTTGAAAACGCAACAGACGAGATTACAGACGAAATAAATTTTTTCGATAGAAATGCTCGGACAGGTCGATTTCTGTTTCGAGGGGGACAACTTAAGATGTAGGTTACGGACGCATAGCGCTTCAACCCTTGCTACTACAACCCTCACCCCCAATTTTTGGATAGGGAAGATGGGGTGAGTGATACCTCATTTGAAAGGTATTTTTATACTGATTTCAGCACAGTAATTGTTTTTTCATTTTATGCATTAGTTCTCGAAATATTCTTGACTAAGTATTTGAAAATGAAGTGGTGTTTTCATGGCACTTGTAGTGTTTTTTTGTGAAAAATCGACATTTTGAGCTTCAAAACAACCATGACTGTGGCTTCCTTCCTCCAATCCACTGACATAGAAATCTTTAATCATTATGTCGATTTTTCACAAAAAACACTACAAGTGCCATGAAAACACCACTTCAACTCTCAAAATCGGCTTTAGAGCATTAGAATGCTTAGATGAGTGCAATCAAAATATGTATCCGAACATCTACATCCTGCTACAAATTTTAGCAACGATTCCAGTATCTACTGCTACTCCAGAAAGAAGTTTTCCCAGCTTGAGGAGAATTGAAAATTACCTGCGCAATTCTTCTAGTGGAACGAGATTGTATGGGTTGGCGCTTATGAATATTCATTATAGTGTGAAAATTGATGAAAATGAAGTGGTTGACCAATTCGTTAAAAAAAAAAGACGGATAAGTTTATAACTGAAGGAATTCATCATAATGAAATATTGTTTGAGTTTTTTCACTGTTCCATTTTTAATATCTGTTTTTATGTTGTTGGCACTATTTTGGAATAAAACATTAAAAAACTCTATTTAGTTTCAATGAAAGCACCCATCCACACTAATGTCATATTGATTCATCCTGTAAGTATTGTTTGGGAAATAAAAATTGTTTTTTAAGTTTTTGTTTCAGTGAATAAAAATTAAATTCTGAAGCATATTTGAAAAATAGGTTTACCTAACCTTACCAGGAATATCTATGTTGAATATTGTTTCAGAAGTAGGAAAAGGATTATTGAATTCTTAAAAACAACAAATACTTGCTACAGAAAACGACCCTCACAATTCCCGGCAATTACAAAGTCAATGGTCAAAATTTCAAATCCCCCCCCCCCCGAAATTTATTCCTGGCTACGCCCTTGAGTCAGGAGCTTGCTAGCGCTCATTCTTATTACATCTTGAATGTTTATCCACTTTGCCGGTATAGATTCGCATTCGAGAATTCAAAGAGAAAGACAGCCGTCAAAAAAATTACAGCAATTGTCAAAGCAATGGTACATGGTCGTGGATGTGATAGTACAGAAATATTGGTAATCTAATTATCAATGATCCGATATCATTTTCTATGGTTCTGGTCGAGCGATCAACACAACTTGCACCTAGCTTGAATATGTCATTTTGCACTAAAATCCAAAATTTCATCCACGACAAACCAGAAATGATGGCTTCAAACAAATCAAAGTTTATGCGTCAAAGAAAATTTATTCATCATGTGTTCTCGAAGTATCGCTATGTACGTACTGAATCGCAAAAATACTTCTTTGCAAAAAAGCGAAAGCTTCAATGTTACCTCTTATAGAATTTCTTCCTCATCTATTTTTCAATGAAAAATAAACATTTTCATTCGATTTTTGTATTTTTAAGTTTTCGTTCAACGTGGAAATTCAAAAAAGTTTGATTATTCAATCAGTATATCAGCAATTCTTAGATATACTATTTGAAACTTGAGAAACATGATGATCACAAAATTTTCTATGGGAAAGGTAAGTGATTAATCCGTAGGTACATTTTAATAACACTTTTTATTAGTTCATATCAGAATATGTAAATTACAATACATTAAGTGAGAAGTGTAGTTACATATTCGTAATCATCAATTTTTTTTCAATAGAAATAATGTTCTATCGTCTAACGAATGGATTATGGTGTCCTGTTGGTTATGCGTCTATGAGATATGGTATCTTAAATAAGATTATACTATTGTGGAATTTAAAGTCAACAAAAAAATGAAAACGCCAGTTGCCCAGAACGCCACATGGTGAAACCCCTTTTTCAAAGTTAGCAGATTGTCTTACTAATTCGTCTCAACCTGTATAAAGACAGGTATTGCGTATAAAGACATCATTTGTCCTCCACAAGAAATGAACCTTGATGGTTATTGGGAAAATTTATTTTATATTCTTCGAAAAGAAAATTTCATACCTAAATTAAATCAATTCGTAACCTCCAAATGTATCAGGGCGTAGATCAGTATTCCTTGCTCCGGGGCTCCTAGCAGCTTTTAAGGCCCCCCGAGGACTAATCCTAAGGTTAGGCGCATCTGCAGGATAGTAAGGTGTCTGTTGACAAGAAGGGCAAAGATTTTAGCTCAAATTGAAGCCTATACACTTATACATTTTATCAAGAATTTGTTTTAGTACTTAAATTGATTCTCCTAAGTTTTCAAATTTCTATGACAGGGCGTCAGTTATAATAGTCCAAGATCCCAGGGCCGCCAGACGTCACGTATTTTCTGACGAACGAAATGTGGACGATTGAATAGTGTTAATATGTACTACGATCGCATGCCTACCCACTATCTTGCTCAGACAGCCAATTTGCAGATATCAGGTCATCAAGTTGCATAAAAACATTGCTAACCTCACTTATTTTCTGATGGCTGATTTTCACCTATATTTTAGACAATTCCGGTTAAAATAAGTTGTCGATAATGCCAGACACTTCCCGTCGGCCATATTGCTTAACAGGCGTCTCAAAGGTCTCAAAAAAATTATTTAACTTCACGTAAATTCTGATGCTCCATCTTAATATATTGTCTCCAAACCTCTATTTTAAAATCTCTCACGAAAAGACAGACCGATCCCCCAAACTCAATTTTAATGTCTCTATGGCTTAGAGCGAGAGGGTATTATCCGCACGCATGAGGATGAGTGAGAGATGTATTAGCTCATATTAGCTTCCCTGTCTCTTTTTTCGGTTTACTCATATCAGTCAATACCTAATATCTGTAGAAGAATTAGCTGAAAACTAATAAATAAAAAAATCAGGTAAATTATTGAAGATCAACATGTAAATAAGTGCTCATCTCCCCGTAATAATGCTAGAGTTTCGAACTGCAAACTGTTTCAATAAACTCGAGTAGCTATTTTTTCATCAAAAAAATGTTAAAAAATCGAACAAATCTATTGAATACTATAATCAAACCTACAAACAACAAAACAAGACAAAATTATTCCGTGAACATTTGAAGTAGAGGCTTTTAATCTTCATTGTCATCGTCGTTGAAATCAGACAATTCATCATCCAGCCAATCTTGATATTGAATATCCAAATCCTCATCGTCATTTTCTTCCACTGTAAAAAACAAGTCAAACCATGAAGCTCTGACAGAATTAAATAGACACAAATAATATGAAATGTGAAAAAAAATTACCTGATTGTTCTTCCAGCGTCTGCCTGACCAAACACGGTAATTGATCCCCATCGAACCAATGAAAATTATATTTATTTTCTTCTAATATCCAGCTATTCTTTTCGGGATTGAAAATATTTATAATTTTCGTACTTGCATTGCTCCAAAGGCTAGCAATATAGTTAACACGTCGGAACTTTTGCCAAAGCTCACTTTTGCATGGCGGTAAGTTGCTTGCATCGAAGTTTTTCTGAATTCTTCATTGATATCAGGTACCATATACGTATCAATGAACAGTTGAAGTCTAGCAGCATCCACATCAATTATTCCAGGAACGTTATAAATATCACATATGAGTTCTTGTATTACATTGAATACATTTTCTTCGTCATCTGCATTACCAACAAAATCCAGCATACCAAAACGGTGAAATGCTTTTTGGTACTCTTCATTTGTCTTCAAAATATTGATAGGCCGTTGTTTGCCCATTTTGAAAAATGCTGGAGTAAAATTACATCCTGTGATGGCATGGACTGCTGTTAAACAACGACTGGCCTAATTGTTCGTAGATATTATTCAAATCAACGTATCTCTTATTGTTACCAGTGCCGGTCAAAATCCAAACGTGGGAATCATCATTTTTCAAATGCTGCATATTTTCCAGCATTATCTCTGCTATATCAGTATCTGAATATCGTTTCACAAAATTAGCCTGGGCATCGATGTTGCAAACAAGGTATACGATCTTTGTTTCAGCTTCCTCATGCTCGGAACACGATGAATCTGCATGGATTTTAGTCATAACTTTATTGTTGACCACGGCGAAAGAACGGCATTGTCGAAAATTAATGAAAATTTTTGTATTGCCGATAATGGAATCATTTCGTCAGTAGTTTATTGAAACAGGTTGCAGGTCAAAATTCTACAATTATTGCGATTAGATGAGCACTTTTATACACGTTGATCTTCAATTATTTACCTGATTTTTATGAATTCATTTGTTTTAAGCTGATTTTTCTACAAATAGTAATAATTGATTGATATGAGTAAACTAAAATGAGTGTCAGGAAAGTCAATATGAGCTAATACATCTCTCACTCATCCTCATGCGTGCGGATAATACCCTCGCGCTCTAAGCGAAATTGAGTTTGGGGGATGATTGGCCCCTTGGATCGGTCTGTCTTTTCGTGAGAGATTTTAAAATAGTGGTTTGGAGACAATATATTAAAATGGAGCATCAGAATTTACGTGAAGATAAATAATTTTTTGAGACCTTTGAGGCGTCTGTTAAGCAATATGGCCGACGGGAAGTGTCTGGCATTATTGACAACTTATTTTAACCGGAATTGTCTAAAATATAGGTGAAAATCAGCCATCAGAAAATAAGTAAGGTTAGCAATGTTTTTATGCAACTTGATGACCTGATATCTGCAAATTGGCCATCTGAGCAAGATAGTGGGTAGGCATGCGATCGTAGTACATACTAACACTATTGAATCGTCCACATTTCGTTCGTCAGAAAATACGTGACGTCTGGCGGCCCTGGGATCTTGCTCTATAATAATGGTTGTTTTTGTACCTTTCATTAAAAAAAAAATGTAATTATTCATTTTGGTGTTTTTTTTCATCATTTTTCACAGTGGTCGAGAAATAATACTTTAGATGAAGTAATGGGGTTGATAACAGTAATTTCTCAGGTAAGTAATAGAAAATAAAATATTATAGGCCTAGGTTGAGAAGTGAGCTGATAATTATCGAGTAGGTTTGATCTTGTTGGGATTATTTCACTCTCCGTGTGAAATAGCCGAATTATGATTATTATGAAGGCTGACTTATACAGATATTTATTTCGAGTTGTTTCATCTTTGCCTATTCGCGTTAAGAGTTACCATGTTGATTGAGCAGAAAAAATACTTACATCATCGTATGAATACGTCGAAAATATCAAACCCAAGAAAATGAAGATGATTGCTGGCAATTGCATTTTGTCGATGAACAGCTATGGAAAGCTTCAATTGAACTGAGGCTATGAACGATTCGATAGTGGCACTTAAAGGTTGACCTTATAAACGATTCATCAGAATTTAAATATACGACGGGTCTATAAAGGAATCCGATAATAATAAAAAATAATTGAAAATGCGTCAAATATTCGAAATTGTTGTTTTAGAGCATTAAATCAAGAGGGTCTTGTTAAAATCTACCGTTTCTTCTTATAATAAAAAAGAAGTCACCACTAATTCCGACTTTCAACTCGGAATTTGAAGTCGGAATTATACTGAAAAATATTTTTCTAAAACCGGGCCTAACTAACTACTTTTCCGCATTGTTTTCGATTCGGAAAGTGCAACTTTCCCGCCCTAGTGCGGGAAAGTAAATATGTGTTGAATTTGTGTATAGTAAAATCTTTAACATGAAATCTCTTAATCTACTTACTTATATATTTTGTTAAATATTTAAAATTTTGCAGTTTCATCCATGTCAAACTAATTATTAATGCAGATTTCCGTTTGAAAATTATTGCATTTTCAAAGAGAACGTGACATCCTTCTAAAATTATGACTGACATACCTACATGGATCTGTGTATTTATTTCTATGTCATGGTCTATGATTTTCCATAGAATACAAAACTCGTTAATCAATGTGTCCAAAACGAATATTCGCCAAAGTTGTGTAGAAGTTTTTTTTCATTTTATAATACGATTGTAGAAAAAATATTGTTGCTATCTTGAGCGGAATAGTATATTCTAAAACAAGTTGCAGAATGGGTTCCTATTCCAATTCGAACGCATGAGTATTGGAATTGCATTCAGCAATGAGTATTAGACGATGTTTTCTCTATTTCACTCAAATTTTGTGAAATTCAATGAAAAATTGAAATTATAGGTCCTAGTGACTTTCATATTGTATCTTGGCAGTTGGTGTGAATGTTAGGAAATACGAAAATTGACAAATCCAAATTGACGTCTGCTGAAATTTAAAAGGATCGGAAGTCATTGCTGACAACCACAAAACGAATGAATTCATTACAGCCCTGTTTTTTGTACTGTAATGAACTCATTACGATACTGAAATAGAGAAAGTACTTTCCCGCACTCGATTGCTTGCCCGAACTCCGCTCCGCGTCGTTCGGGCAACGGCAATCTAGTGCGGGAAAGTACAACTTTCCGCCCTTGATAGGAAATAGTTATTTTCCTAACAAGTGCGGAAAGTGATATTTTCCCGCACGAAACTGCCGTTACCCGAACGACGCGAAGCGGAGTTCGGGTAAGCACGAGTTAGGAACAATATTTTTTCTACAAGCGCTTATACGAGATCGATTTCAACACACAGATCAAATGTGAATTGATCATTCTAAATACACATGAATGACAAAAGTCTCTGACAAGTCGTTACCATTGTACTCTCATCGTTGACCTTCGGTCCATAGAGACTACAAGCCTATGAAATAAATTTAAACTGTAATAATATTCATAAATTCTTTATTAATTGAAAAGAAAACTAGACTAACAGCACATAAAAATGAATTTTGATAAGGAATCTATGTACATTCTGTTTCTTCCCATTATTATCAATATATTCATTAGAAATATTCAGTTATTAGTTATATTTATTGTAAACGTGCAGTTGGTCGCGTTATGCAAATTTATAGCAGAAGCCATCATATTGGTCGAAGTCAGCTGCTCCTTGGAAGATAATGATTCTGTATTACAGTTTGAAGAGGAAGAAGCAAAACGTTGAATATTTGACATCATATTGTTCGAAGGCTCTTTGGAAGGTAATGATTCTGTATTACAGTTTGAAGAGGAAGAACCATTCAAATTAAGAATTTTAGTGGACATTTTTTTTTTCTGGTTAATAGATTCTTCCAAGTATCCCTCAGCAACAGCAGTTGACTTCCATCCTCCTAAACGTTTAATATTTGTGATACCCTTCTCCACAATTGGCTAGGAAAGTAGCCGAGGAGCGCCTAAAACTGTGTCCTGTGTATAATTCCGGATTTTGTAGGCGTAAGTAAGCTGCAATTTCGGACGGTATTTTTCCTATTGTATTGATTCCGACAGGTTGAATCTTACATTTTCCCCGATTATACTTTATGAAAATTCGGCGATGAGGTATTTCCTTTGGACGTAAATTCATATATTTTCTGTATATGTTCAGAAAATATCCATTATTGATGTCTTGGGATATAACAAACGATCTTGGTGAATGATTTTTGGAGTCCTTAATATTGACGATGATCAAGTCTCCTTTATCATCTATATCGTCGATGGTGAGTTTTGTAAGTTCCTCTCGTCTGCAGGCACCAGCTAATCCAAAAATTGTTACCAACTTCATCATCAAGTAAATTTCATCAGATGCCTCACTCATGAATTTTGTTATTTCCTCTTCATTAAAAGTTTTGGCCTTTTTTGGACGAAATCCTATATTCTGTCGTTTAATGAAGGCAGTTAATTTATGGAATTTTCCAATATCCAAATCCTGTTTCAGTTTACAAACACTCTTCATCATTGAATATCGGGACCATAATGTGTTTGGTCTCCAAATTTTGGACATTTCCAAAAAATACGCCGAAAACACTTCCTCCTTCCTCGGTTGAACCTTTTTGGAATTACACCAATCAATGAATTCTGAATATTGCTTCTCATATTTTATCTTCGACTTGGCTGGTAACAAATTTAAACTCGCTTCATAAGAAGCTGCTAATATTTCTTCGGGCAGGCCATCATCAGATCCCGAAGTATCCATTTTACCGGGGCGTACTGATTGAATTCGAGTTGATATTATTTATATTTAAACACAATTTCATAATATAATGACAATGTATTAATTCTTATTCACATGCCGTTTCCATAGTAACGTCGTCGGTGGCATAGAGATATATCATTATTCAGTATATTCTTTAGAAAAAGCGTGCGAGAAAAGCCGTTGCTAATCCATTACCACACGCATTTGCGTGCGGTAATGGAATAGCAGGGGTTTTTCCCACACTGTTTGGCAATGTGACTCTTTACGAATTGAAATACGTGCGGGAAAGAGAATGAAAGTGCACGCTTGTAGAAAAATAAATATTACTTTGAAATGTGGCCCTTCTACGCCTTCGTATAATCGTACATTATCGTGGATAATGATAATAATAATATAAATGGATTTTATCGTCTGTGTGAATAATTAGTGAAAGATTTTGCGGCATGCAGACAAATTGTGTGAAATTCCGGAAAAAGTCACACACCGAGCAGGAATCGAACCTGCGTCTTCCACTTGCCGGGCGGATGCTCTACCGCTAAGCTACCACAATTTGTCTGCATGCCGCAAAATCTTTCCCTGATAATAATAATATTTCTTTATTTCGGAAATCCTAGTATATATCAGTAGACCATATAAATAATAATCAGAATGGAATATTGTCAACAAAAAAATATTTAGAAACTCAAAGGATATGATATTACAGAAATATTGGTAATCTAATTATCGATGATCCGCTATCATTTTATATGGTTCTAGTTGAGCGATCTACACAAACTTGCACTTAGCTTAAATATGTCATTTTGCACTATAATCTGAAATTTCATCCACATCGAAATCATTTTAGACAAACCAGAAATGATGGCTTCGAACAAATCGAAGTTTATGCGTTAAAGACAATTTATTCAACATGTGTTCTCAAAGTAGCGCTATGTACATACTGAAACGCAACAATACATCTTTGCAAAAAAGCGAAAGCTTCAATGTTGCCTTTTATTGCATTTCTTCTTCAGCTATTCTTCATTGAAGGCTAAACATTTTCATTCGATTTTTTTTATTTTGAAGTTTTCATTCAACGTGGAAATTCAAAAAAGTTTGACTATTCAATCAGTATCAGTAATTTTTAGATATACTAAATATTTGGGTATGAACCTTGAAAACCATGATGTTCACAACATTTTCTATGGGAAAGGTAAGTGAGGAATCAGTACATTTTAGTAACACTTTTTATTCGTTCATATCAGAATATGTAAATTACAATACATAAAGTGAGAACTGTAGTCACATATTCGTCATCAGATTTTTTTTTCGATAGAAATAATGTTCTATCGTCTAACGAATGGATTATGGTGTCCTGTTGGTTAGGCGTCTATGAAATATGGTATCTGAAATAAGATTATACTATTGTGGAAGTCAACAAAAAAATGAAAACGAAGACGAGAAAGTTGGAAAATAACATTTTTGTTTTGGCTGGTTCCACCGGAGAGAGATAGAGTTGAATAATAAACATAATGCTTGTAATAAACTGCTTCGTTCCAATTGGCGTAGTTTTATTTCAATAAAAGTGAATTGAAAAATGCTAAATTATGGAAATTCAGTGCCAATTTAATTTTCACGCCACATGGTGGAACCACCTTTTCAAAGTTAGCAGATTGTCACTAATTCGATTTCCTGTACAAAGACGAAAGACATGTATCATGTATTGTCTATTAAGACATCATGTTTCCTACACAAAAAATGAACTTTCATGGTTATTTGGAAAATTTATTTTATATTCTTCGAAACGAAAATTCCATACCTAAATTAAAACAATTCGTAAGAAATCGTTTCTTCAGGACTCCTAGCAGCTTTCAGCCTAAAGTTAGGCGCATCTGGATACTGATCTGGATAGTGAGGTGACTGTAGACAAGAAAGGCAAAGATTTCAGCACAAATTGAAGCCTATGCTATACATTATCTCAACCTAGGTATATAAAGAATTTTTCTACCACTAAAATTGATTCTACTAAGTTTTCAAATTTCTATGACAGGGTGTCAGTTATAATAACGGTTGTTTTTGTATCTTTCATTAAAAAAAAATTGTGTATACTTATTTTGGTGTTTTTTCATCATTTTTCTCAGTGGTCGAGAAATATTACTTTTGAATAAAATAATGGGGTTGAGAATAGTGATTTCTCAGGTAGGTTATAGAAAATAAAATATTATAGGCCTAGGTTGAGAAGTGAGCTGATAATTATCGAGTTGGTTTGATTTTGTTGGGATTATGTTACTCTTCGTGTGAAATTGCCGAATTATGATTATTATGAAGGCTGACTTATACAGATATTTATTTCGAGTTATTGCATCTTTGTCTATTCGCGTTAAGAGTTACCGTGTTGATTGAGCAGAAAAAAAACTTACATCATCGTATGAATATGTCGAAAATATCAAACCCAAGAAAATGAAGATGATTGCTGGCAATTGCATTTTGTCGATGAACAGTTAGGGAAAGCTACAATTGAACTGAGGCTATTAACGATTCGATAGTGGCACTTAAAGGTTGACTTAATAAACAATTCATCAGAATTTAAATATACGATGGGTCTATAAAGGAATCCAATAATACTAAAAAATAATTGAAAATGAATCTAATATTCAAAATTGTTGTTTGCATATTCTTAATCTACGCTCTCGAATTAGTGAAACCAGCAACGTTGGTGGTGATCCGAGAAAAATTTTTTTCTAAAAATACGCGGAATTTGCCATAATATGGTAATTTTGCCGAAATATCATTGTCTCAGATAGCCTCCAAAGGTACTGTATTTCACTAATTCGAGGTCGTAGATTACGAATCTGTGATTACTTTCTTCCCAGGTTCGATACTTCGGTAAATTTTCAATTTTTTGTGGAAAATTTCCGAAATTTTTTGTATTTTTGTATGGTCATTACTCGAAAGCTCTATTTTGTAGAAAATAACTAATTGCATATTCTCAATCTACGCCCTCGAATTAGTGAATCCAGCAACATTGGTGGTGATCCGAAAAAAAATTTTTTCTAAAAATACGCGAAATTTGCCATAATATGGTAATTTTGCCGAAATATCATTGTCTCAGATTGCCACCAAAGGTACTGTATTTCACTAATTCGAGGTCGAAGATAACGAATCTGTAATAAGTTTATTCCTGGGTTCAGTACTTCAGGGAAAATTTAAACTTTTTGTGGAGAATTTCCGAAAATTTTTGGATTTTTTTATGGTCATTACTCGAAAACTATATTTAATTGAAAATATCTGATTGCATATTCTTAATCTACGCCCTCGAATTAGTGAATCCAGCAACTTCGGTGGTGATCCGAGAAATTTTGTTTTCTAAAAATATGCGAAATTTGCCATAATATGGTAAATTTGCCGAAATATCATTGTCTCAGATAGCCACCAAAGGTACTGTATTTCACTAATTCGAGGTCGAAGATTACGAATCTGTAATAAGTTTATTCCAGGGTTCAATACTTCAGGAAAATTTGAATTTTTCGTGTCAAATTTCCGAAATTTTTTGTATCTTTGTATGGTCATTACTCGAAAGCTATATTTTGTAGAAAATATCTGATTGCATATTCTTAATCTACTCCCTCGAATTAGTGAATCCAGCAACTTCGGTGGTGATCCGAGAAAAAAAATTTTCTAAAAATACGCGAAATTTGTAATTTTGCCGAAATATCATTGTCTCAGATAGCCACCAAAGGTACTGTATTCCACTAGTTCGAGGTCTTAGATTACGAATCTGTGATTAGTCTCTTCCTAGGTTCGATACTTCAGGAAAATTTGAACTTTTTGTGGAAAATTTCCGAAAATTTTTGTATTTTTGTATGGTCATTACTCGAAAACTAAATTTTATTGAAAATATCTGATTGCATATTCTTAATCTACGCCATCGAATTAGTGAGTCCACCAACTTTGGTGGTGATCCGAGAAATTTTTTTTTTTTAAATATACGCGAAATTTGCCTTAATATTGTAATTTTGCCGAAATATCATCGTTTCAGATAGCCTCCAAAGGTACTGTATTTCAATAATTCGAGGTCGAAGATTACGAATCTGTAATAAGTTTATTCCAGGGTTCAATACTTCAGGAAAATTTAAATTTTTCGTGGAAATTTTCTGAAAATTTTTGGATTTTTTTATGGTCATTACTCGAAAACTATATTTTATTGAAAATATCTGATTGCATATTCTCAATCTATGCCCTCGAATCAGTGAATTCAGCAACTTTGGTGGTGATCCGAGAAAATGTTTTTCTAGAAATACGCGAAATTTGCCTTAATATGATAATTTTGCCGAAATATCATTGTCTCAGATAGCCTCCAGAGGTACTGTATTTCACTAATTCGAAGTCGCAGATTACGAATCTGTGATAAGTTTCTTCCTAGGTTCGATACTTCGGGAAATTTTCAACTTTTTGTGTAAAATTTCCGAAACTTTTTGTATTTTTGTATGGTCATTACTCGAAAACTATATTTTGTAGAAAATATCTAATTGCATATTCTTAATATACGCCCTCGAATTAGTGAATCCAGCAACATTGGTGGTGATCCGAGAAAAAAAATTTTCTAAAAATACGCGAAATTTGCCATAATATGGTAATTTTGCCGAAATATCATTGTCTCAGATAGCCACTAAAGGTACTGTATTTCACTAATTCGAGGTCGAAGATTACGAATCTGTAATAAGTTTATTCATGGGTTCAATACTTCAGGAAAATTTATACTTTTTGTGGAAAATGTCCGAAAATTTTTGGATTTTTTTATGGTCATCACTCGAAAACTTTATTTTATTGAAAATATCTGATTGCATATTCTTAATCTACGCCCTCGAATTAGTGAATCCAGCAGCATCTTTGGTGGTGATCCGAGAAATTTTTTTTTTTTAAATACGCGAAATTAGCCTTAATATGGTAATTTTGCCGAAATATCATTGTCTCAGATAGCCTCCAAATTTAGAGCATATAATCAAGAGGGTCTTGTTAAAATCTACCGTTTCATCTCATAATAAAAATCGTTCATACATCTTATATTATTCACCTTATAGGTATAGATTCACATTCAAGAATGCGAAGGGAAAAACAGCTGTCAAAGAAAATCACAGCAATTGTCAAAGCAATCGTACGAAGGCGCAGAAGGGCCACATGTCGAAGTAAAATATTTTCCAGTATAATTCCGACTTCCAATTTGAAATAAGCACTAATTCCGACTGTAAACTCGGAATTTCGACTTTGAACCCGGAATTTCAAGTCGGACTTTTACCTAATTCCGAGTTAGAACACGAAAATATACTGAAAAATATTTTACTTTGAAATGTGGCCTTTTTACGCCTTCGTATAATCGTACATGATCGATAATAATAATAGTTATATTTCTTTATTTCGAAAATCCTAGTCTACATCAGTAAACCATATGCATAATCAGAACGAAATATTGCAAAAACTCGAAAGCTTCAATTTTGCCTTTTACAGCATTTCTTCTTAGAAAATTTTCACTCAAGGCTAAACATTTTCATTCGATATTTTTATTTTGAAGTTGAAATTCAAAAAGATTCCACTTTTCAAATAGTATCAGCAATTCTTAGATATATGAGTCTGAAACTGGATAATCATGGTGTTCACAAAATGTTTTTGTGGGAAAGGTAAGTGAAGAATCCGTTCATCTCAATAACACTTTTTATTCGTTCATATCAGAATGTGAAAATTACATAACAATAAGTGAGAAGTGTAGTCACATATTCGTCATCATCAGATTTTTTTTCAATAGACACATTAATTTTTTATTGGTCCTCTGAATGGATTATGGCGTCCTTCTAGTTGTAGGTCGAGGGGAAATGGTACCTGAAATAAGATGATACTATTATGGAATATTAAGTCAACGAAAGAATGAAAACGAAGACGGGGAAATTGGGAAATGAAATTTTTGATTTCGCAATTTTATTTTCAAATTTAATACCCTGTATTACCCTCAATTTGAATTTTATTGAAAAATTTTGATAAATTCAAGAGGGGTTTAAACTTTATCAAAAGAACTTTGAATTCGTTAACATTTGAAAAACAGCGAATCAGTAGAAAAATGAAGAAAACTCCTCAACTTTGTTCATGAGATCAGAGTAGGAATGTTGTAATTAGGGAGTCAATCAATAAAAATATTGATTGACTCGTCTAAGTTCATCGACCTAAGTCGTTCAGTTTCCAATTTTAACTATGAGCGATTCATCAAACTCTTTGGGACCACATTAGTTCAACCCGGAATTCAAAAAGATGATAATGATAATAAGATGTATTGCTATGCAAAACGGATCAGTATAGTATAAAAAATTATACCCTTTGTGGCTGGGGAACTGCACCTCTCTCTGTGTTAGGCGAAGGTTGCTGAAATGAGATTTTTTTATTAATATGAGAAAATAAGGAGGAAAGCACTGAATTAGAGTTAGGCCATTCTGTACGAGCGTTCATGACCCTTGTAGGTAGATTCGAATTTCTAGTTCTATCTTGGAGGTTCTTGAAGAAATTCAACAGCAGCTGTCGAATGAATCGTCTATGATCCCGTATCCATCAGAAACATTATCATACTTTTCCTTGCGGAGTGTATACCATGGTCAGGAACAATACTTATTCAATTATTGTTTCAAATCAATATCACTTTTTGAAATGTTCCAAATTGAAACATCCTGAGGAAAAATCTCCATGATAACTTAAAAATTTCTGGCTATTATAGACAAGGTATCCACAATTATGTGACATAATGTGAGCCAACTGCAAAGAGAATAGAAAGAACTCACTCCGTTTGCATATGTCGAAAGTAGAAATCCCAAGCAAATTATGCTGATTGTGAGCAATTGCATTATGGCGATAAATAGTTACGGAAAGATCCAATTGAACTGAGGCTATAAACGATTCGATAGTGGCACCTAATGGTAGACTTAATAATTCAACAGAAATAAAATATACGATAGTTCTATAAAATAATCCAATAATAATAAAAAATAATTGAAAATGAGTCGAATATTCAAAATTGTTGTTTAAGAGCATAATAATGATTTATACTCCATTCACAATTATAAAATAACAACTCTGGCCTTGGAAATTTGACACATTTCACTCTGTATCGAAGTTATGACGTTTTTCAAAATATTTTTATGTTCCAAGTCAACACTATGTTGCCCTTTCTACATTCTTAGCGTATTTCTCAGAATGTGAATTTATTCGGAAAATGAATGAATTGGAAAAGATGTGATGGATGAAAATAATTAACGTTTATATGAATTGATAGAAAGGATTCCTTTTCTAGTTATTTGCATGATAAGTACAAGAGATCACTGTTGAAATATATTATTTTTCGCCATGGAAGAAAATTGCATTGCTTTCACATAATTTTCATATGCATGCTTGTGAAGATTTAATGTTCATTATCCTCTTGAATTGAATGTTCAAGACTTGACGACATCAATTGTTGATTCAAATCAAGAATTCATTAAAAAAAATCAACCCAAAGATATGATATGAATTGATGGGTAATTACAAGAATCAAGAATAATGTCAATTTTATTTTGTTGACAACTTTCTTAAAATCAATGTTGGGATATAAAACTCGGCTGCGTTTGTTCAAACAACATCTAAAGAATACATTTTTCACCATCTCGACCTTTGAAAGGCGTTTCTTATAGGACAATTAGGTCTAAGTTCCACCTCATCAGTGAGGTACCTAACTTTTGCAAATCTGCTCAGATATCGCCAAATTTCTTGGAAAATCTGAAAAATATCATCCTAATCAACCTCTCGAGGCAGGGGCGGATTTACGGGGGGTGTACTGGGGGTAACTACCCCCCCCATAAGTATCGAAGACCTGTGGAAAAGGTGGTGCACATAGAATATTTCATACATTTTACCTAATTTGATGGTTTTCAATCGTCATTCCCCCCCCCATGAACATTATTACCCCTCCCATGAAAAAGAGCGATATCCGCCCTTGTCTCGAGGCTCCATCCGATCCATCTACTACGATATCTGTCCAAATAACAGCTTTTTCAACGAAATTCCCGTGTACCCCTTCAACCTCGAAATGTAAACATTCGTCCTGGTCTTGAAAATCGTCCTCGCGCTCCAAACTGGTGCTAAAAACAATAAACATACGTTAATCTTGGATATTTGACGAAAAACTCACCTGCAAATATCGATTAAATACCACAAATCTGCGAACAATTTGTAAACCTAACAAAATGTGGAATATCCTTGATACTTTCGCTTTGATCTAAACAAAGAAACTGGCAACGTCGTTTTGTCATTAACGATATTTTCTGTGCGCGCACTGACTTTTTATCATATGTTCTGTGCTTTTCATCAGGAGCACCAATTCCTGAAAACAAAACCATAACCTCCTATGTGATTAAATAAAAGTGAATGGAGTATAGGTTCATCAAGTATCACTTAAAACTGACGTAGGTTGGCACTCGTGAAAGTCAAATATTCCTGAGAGATGTAGCCTTTCTATTGAATCTTTTCTTACTCTGTAAATGGAGTTAGATATTTCAAGGTTTAACTGTGACACATAATTTGTAGTACCTACTACTACGTTTTCACATATTTCGAGTTGTGCAAAAGGGTATTCAAATGTCGTCTGTAGGCTTATTCCTTGAGAATTTTGAAAAGTGGGGAATTCCATAGGTCCGTTTGTTCTTTTAGAAGTTTTACTGTCGGGTTATTATTTTCTCGGAAGAACTATCACAGAGTAACGGACTATTCTGTCCTTTATTTCTCAGTAAAATTTCAACAATAGATTCTTGATTTCCAATAAAGAAAAAAGCATAACTGAATCTTCCAACCATGTCTATATACTTGAAATATTTCCAATATTAACCGAGAAAAAAGTTTCTTCATCATTCACCAGGTCTTTGGAATTATTGAATTCACATGAAATTTTCTCAAATTCATTATTCTCCCAAAGTAATTAAACATTTTGATAAATATGTAATTACTACGGCTTCTATGCAGACAGGACAACGTTGCTCATTCATCTGACAGGAAAATGCCTGTTACTTAACATTTTCGAAATATATATGTATACTCGGTGGAATGTGTCAGAATTTCATGGCTAACCAGGATACTCTATAAAAGTAAATTCAAGATATCCATAGAGAAAAACAGCTGTCAACAAAAAATTTCAGCAATTGTCGAAGCAATCGTATATGATCGTGGATATGATATTACAGAAATACTCGTATTGGTAATCTGATTGTCGATAATCCGATATCATGCCATATTTTTTATTGTTTTGATTGAAAATTCGGTTCTGGATCGAAATTTCTGCATTTCGACGTTTATAGACTTAAATTCATCATGAAATGTATTTAGCCATCTGCAAAATTCCCTTTGGGAAAGGTAAGTGAAGAATTTGTATATTTTAATAACACTTTTTATTCGACCATATCAGAATGTGTAAATTACAATACATAAAGTGAAAAATGTAGTCACATATTCCTCATCAGATTGTTTTTTCAATAGACATATTATTTTTTTATTGGTTCTCCGAATGGATTATGGCGTCCTATTAGATGTGAGGCCTCCTGAAAATTGGAAAATGAAATTTTTGATTCTATTCATGAAACGAAGGGAGTTGAATAATATACAGAATGCTTGTAATAAACTCCTTCGTTTCAATTGGGGTACAGCTTTATTTCAATAAGAGTGAATGAAAAAAAGTTCAAAACCCTCTACCTATTACTCTCAATTTAAATTTTATTGAAAAGTTTTGATCAATTTAAGAGGGATTTTAACTTCATCAAATAAAATCTGAATTCGTTATTAACATTTGAAAAACACCCAATCAGTAGAAAACTGAAGAAAAACTCCTCAATAAGGTTGGGAAATTTCGCGTATTTTGAAAAAAAAATTCTCGTATCACCACCAAAGTTGCTGGATTTACTAATTCAAGAGCGTAGATTTAGAATACAGGGTTATCATAATAAACCGTGCATTAGACGTTTCTCGGCTTCTTTGGGGAAAAGATTTCTGAAATTTGGCACACGGACGTTTTTCAAAGGGGGAATCATGCTAAAATATTTTCATCGAAATCGCACTTCCGGTTATAGCGGAAGTGACCATCAGCTTTGGTATTTCAAATGAAACTACCTATTTTGCTAACCAGAAATGGATTCCCTTTTGAATTTTACACATTTTTCATCTGAAACATTTTTACGTAGTTGTTATGGTTACGTAGATATGAGGACTTCTATGAGAAAATGGCCTGTTTCAGAGGTCCGGGAAACGTTTCATAGCATGCATGCTATCCATAATAAAGAAACAAATGAAGGATCTTACGAAAATTCAATAATTTTGCTTCGTATTGCATGGCTATCGAATCATGTTGTTCTATTGGAACTGTCGCAATAAATTCATATTTCTGAGAAATTTCAAACTGCAATAACTTCATTTTTTCAAATGGCATGTCCATATTTTTTGTACAGAAAACGATTGAGGATGGACATGAGAAACCCTTGGAAAAACAGTTTGAAATTAAATTTTCTGTCGATTTCTGTACAAAAAATATGGGCATGCCATTTGGTTATTGCAGTTTGAAATTTCTCACAAATATGAACTTATTGTGACAGTTCCAATAGAACAACATGATTCGATAGCCATGCAATACGAAGCAAAATTATTGAATTTTCGTAAGATCCTTCATTTGTTTCTTTATTATGGACAGCATGCATGCTATGATACGTTTCGCGGACCTCTGCAACTGGCCATTTTCTCATAGAATTCCTTATATCTTCGTAACCATGAAAACTACGTAAAAATGTTTCAAATGAAAAATGTGTAAAATTCAAAAAGGAATCCATTTCTGGTTAGAAAAATAGATAGTTCCATTTGAAATACCAAAATGCGATTTCGATGAAAATATTTTAGCCAGATTTCTCCCTTTGAAAAACGTCCGTGTGCCAAATTTCAGAAATATTTTCTCCATAGAAGCCGAGAAACGTGTAATGCACGAATTATTATGACTTTTCCACTAATTTCAAAAACTGACCAATCACAGTCCAAAGACAGCTCGTATTATCGCGATAATACCAACTGTCTGAATTATGATTGGTCTGACAACTTCGGTATTTTCAACGATTGAACTACAGAATAATCTGTGATTGAACTATGGATACGAACGATTTGACAACTAATAAATGTAAAATGTAGACGTCAACATGAGTTTTTCCATGCTTTTCTCGAATATGGAGTTTCTGACCTTTTATTCTGTTCGTGAGATAGTCTTAAAAATTTGCCTCGAGACTGTATGTACCTCATAAGTCTATCTTTTATTTCCCAACTCAAATGAGTTGCTTCAAAGAAATACCACTCGTCCTCCGGACTCGTGATGTTTCCAAGCAATTCTTTTTCGTTTGAAAATAAATCGATAGACTTATCACGGAAATTCAATCTCTTGCGATATTACTACTGATAACCCTGTATGCAATCAGATATTTTTCATGAAATATAGTTTTGTAGTAATGACCATCAAAAAATGACTAAATTTTCGAAAATTTTCCACAAAAAGTTGAAAATTTCCTGAAGTCTCAAACCTAGGAAGGAACTATGTAATTACAGATTCGTAATCTACGACCTCGAATTAGTGAATACACTCACTTTGGTAGCTCCCTGAGAAAATGATATTTCGGCAAAATTTCCATATGTCCAAAGTTGCTTGATTTACTAACTCGAGGGCGTTGATTAAGAATATGCAATCATTACCCCTCCCATGATCGATATTACCCCTCCCATGAAAAAGAGATATCCGCCCTTGATAAGATGTATTGCTATGCGAAAAGGATCAGTATAGTATGAAAAATTATACCAGCAGCCGGCGGAAGTGGGGAAGTGAGTTTCTTCGCTCTCAATCTCCGTTGGTTGCTGAAATGAGATTTTTTTTTAGTAATGGCAGAAAATAAAGAG
This sequence comes from Adalia decempunctata, assembly GCA_951802165.1. NCBI lineage: Eukaryota > Metazoa > Arthropoda > Insecta > Coleoptera > Coccinellidae > Adalia > Adalia decempunctata. Next base: position 19,205,649 of record OX637696.1, on the reverse strand, counting down.
AAAAGCACTGAATTGGTGTCAGGACCTTTTGTGCTTGCGTTCATGAACTTTGTAGGTATACTCCATTCACAATTATAAAATCACAACTCTGGCCATGGTTTCGTTTTCAGGAATTGGTGCACCTGATAAAAAATCTGTGCGCGTACAGAGAATATCTTTAATGACAAAACGGCGTTGCCAGTTTCTTTGCTTACATCAAAGTATAAGTATCAAAGATATTTTGACATGGGTACAAACGGCAAATTTGAATGGGACCAAAAATCGATTTATAAGCATGAATAAAGCAAAAGTAAGTACCAATCGCCTTTTTTACACTTGATAACGAAGTTTTTTTTAGGTATCTGGCCGTTTGGAAAGATTTCAAACGAAATTCCGGTCCCCCAGAAGTTTGGTTAGTTTCGGTATCGTTTTTGGTGCTCAAAATTTATTTGGAATGTGTAAATGGACAAAAAGGCTTCCTTATACGATCTTTTCACGAAAGCGACCGGAAAATATGGTTCAGGTAGGATTTTCGAGGAATTATGAGGAAAGAACTTGCAGAATGAAATTGCACGATTTTCGTAAGTAAACGGGTTTTGGATGGCCATCATCGGTCTCTAAATGATTATTGTTGATCGTTTTCACGTTTCAGAAAAAGAACCACTTCGTATAAGCCCATTTTGAAGAAATTTGTGTATGTAACATTCAACGGTAGGTATTTGCTCTAAATCGAAAGAATATATTATATCTAGTGCTACTTCTTTCAAAAGAGACACAAGCTTTTAATGCTGTAGGGGCCCTATAATGTGGAGGAGTTTGTGTCTTATTTTAGAACAGGTGATAATGATAAATGTGAAGCATATGTTTGACCTGTTCCATATTATTTGTACAAACCTACTGTGGTTGTAATGTATGAATATTTTTTAAACTAATAAATTACTATACAGTCAGAATATTTTACTCCTTGTTCATAAGATCAAATAAATGAAATTTATATCTTCTACTCTTATTTTTATTAAGTTAGCTATTAAGGTTATGTTCCAAGAAAAAGTTCCTGTTGCATCAGAACTCCCTTCAACTATTTGGATTCCAGTAGAGGGATATAATGTTCCATTATTCTTGATTCAACAATTAATGTCAAGTCTTGAACTTTCAGTTCAAGAGGATAATAAACATTAAATCTTCACAAGCATGCATATGAAAATCATGTGAAAGCAATGCAATTTTCTTCCATGGCGAAAAATAATATATTTCAACAGTGATCTCTTGTACTTTTCATGCAAATAACTAAAGAAAGAAACCTTTCTATCAATTCATATAAACGTTAATTATTTTCGTCCATCACATCTTTTCCAATTCATTCATTTTCCGAATAAATTCACATTCTGAGAAATACGCTAAGAATGTAGAAAGGGCAACATAGTGTTGACTTGGAACATAAAAATATTTTGAAAAACGTCATAACTTCGATACAGAGTGGAATGTGTCAAATTTCCAAGGCCAGAGTTGTGATTTTATAATTGTGAATGGAGTATAGATACGCATTTATAGTTCTATCTTGACAGAAATTCAACAGCAGCTGTCAAATAAATCGTCTATGATCCCGGATCAAAGAAACATTATTATAGTTTTTCATTTGGAGTGTATACCATGGAACAATAATTTTTTTCAAATCAATTTCAGTTTTTGAAGTTATTCAAACTTAATCCTGAGGAAAAATCAACATAATTACTTGAAAATTTCCGGTTATTATAGACTATAGACAAGGTATCCACAATTATATTGCATAATACGGGCCAACTGCATAAAGAATAGAAAAAACTTACTCCGTTTGTAAAGGTCGAAAGTAAGAATCCCAAGCAAATTATGCTGATTGTGAGCAAATTCATTATGTCGATTAACAGTTACTGAATGATCCAACTGAACTGAGACTATAAACGATTCGATAATGGCAGACTTAATAATTCATCAGAAATGAAATATACGATGGCTCTATAAAAGAATCCAATAATAATAAAGAATGATTGAAAATGAGTCAAATATTCAAAATTGTTATTTAAGAGCATATAATCAAGAGGGTATTGATGAAAAAAATTTTCAAACAAAATGAATCATTTCTTCCTCGGTTTCTTCTCATAATAAAAAGAGCACTGATGTTAAGTCAGGAGCTTGTGAGCGCTCGTTCATACATCTTATAGGTTTATCCAGAACCAAACAAAATTTCAATGTCAAAATATTTTATTACTCAACATATTCTCCTCTTAATTGAATAGATTTATTACAGCGAACCTGCAACGTCTGTAGTCCTTTCAAGAAAAAAGTTTCTACTTGCTCTGCAAACCAGTCCTCCACAGCTTTTATTACCTCCTCGTTGGAAGAAAATTTACTACCTTTTAAACTTTTTTTCAGTCGAGGAAAGAGATGATAGTCGGACGGAGCGAAATCTGGTGAATAAGGGGGGTGTTCTAGTAATACAAACCCTAAATCACGAATTTTTTGCATGGCAACATGAGATTTGTGCACTGGAGCGTAGTTCTGTGAAAACAAAATACCTCTGGATAGCTTTTCGCGTCTTTTCTCTTAAATTTTTTCCCGTAGAGTGGTCAGTAATGTCGAATAGTGATCTCCAGTTATTGTTCTACCCTTATCCAAAAAATCAATCATGATTACTCCATGGCAATCCCAAAAAACTGAAGCAAGAACTTTTCCTTGGACAGGAAACTTCTTGGCTCTTGGAGAACCAGAGTGTCGTCATTCCATCGATTGTTGCTTTGTTTATGGATCGTAGAAATGTAGTCTCATCCATAGCAACAATTCGGTTTAAGAAGTCTACATCGTTTTCAAATCGAGCACAGATCGAACGCGATGCTTCTTCCCTTGCACGCTTTTAGTCAACATTCAAACATTTGGGAATCCATTTTGCGGAAATTTTTCTTATGTCCAAATTGACTATAATGATGAACGCGTTCGTATGAAATCTTCAGTGCTCCAGATATCCGTTTTAGCCCAATTCGACGGTCTGATAAGATCATGTCATGAACTGCATCGATATTTTCGGGGACTGACACAGAAACTGGTCTTTCCGATCGGTCATCATCTTCAATGGAAAATTTACCTCTTTCGAAGCTTGTAGTACAATTTTTCAAGGTCTCATACGAAGGACATTGATCATCAAGAGTATCAAGCATATCTTCGTAAATCTGCTTACCTCTTAATCCTTTTGAATACAGGTACTTGATGATGGCTCGATACTCCAATTTTTCGTTTTTTACAATTTCGGTGGACATCATTTTTTTAAATTCATTGCGAGACTCTGGTTCACTTTTTTGACGTCGAACTCTAAACTGGCACTTCTAATAAGTTATTGTTCGTTGATGGTATCGCAATATTTTGTTTATGCATGGAACTGGTTTAGGCTAACTAGATACCAATACATCCTCGTAGGTATAGATTCGCTTTCAAGAATCCAAAGAGAAAAACAGTTGTCAAATAAAATAACAGCAATTGTCAAAGCAATCGAAACTAATGTAGACAATGCAGAAATGATGACGTCAAACAAATAAAAGTTTATGCGTTCAAAACATTTCATTTATCCTGTGTTATCAAAGTATCTCTATGTAGGTACCTACGGATTGAAACGCAAAAATACATCTTTGCAAAAACGTTACTGCTTCAATGTTGCATTTTGAAGCATTTCTTCTTCAGCTATCTTTCACTGAAGACTATACATTTTCATTCGATTTTTTATTTTAAAGTTTTCATTCAACGTTGAAATTCAAAAAGGTTTGACTATTCAAAAGTATCAGCAATTTTTAGATATACTGTTTTTGTGTGAAACTCGAAAAACATGATGTTCACAATATTTCTCTATGGGGTAGGTTAGTGAAGAATCCGTTAATTTTAATAACACTTTTTATTCGTTCATATCAATATATACAATGGATGAAGTGAGGAGTGTAGTCACATTTTCGTCATCATCATTTTTTTTATTTTCAATAGAAATAATGTTCTATGGTCTAACGATTATGGTGTCCTGTTGGTTGTGCGTCGATGAGATATGGTATCTGAAATAAGATAATACTATTGTGGAATTTAAAGTCAACAAAAAAATGAAAACGAAGACGAGAAAATTGGAAAATAACATTTTTGATTTGGCTGGTTCCACCGAAGAGAGATAGAGTTGAATATATTGAAACGAAGACGAGAAAATTAGACATCAACATTTTTGATTTCGCTGGTTCCACCTGTATATGAAACGGAGAGAGTTGAATAATATACAGAATGCTTGTAAAAAATCAAAATCCTTTTGTTCCAATTGGCGAACAGCTTTCTTTCAATAAAAGTGATTTGAGAAATGCGTAATAATGGAAACTAGGTGGCTATTTTATTTTCAAGTTCAACACACTGTAGGTATCATTCTCCATTTACATTTCATTGAAAATTTTTCATCAATTCAAGATAATTTTTAACTTAATCAAAGAAACTGTGATTTTCATAACATATTGAAATACCCAATAAGTAGGAAAATGGAGAAAAAACAATTTTGTTCATGAGATCAAAGTAGTCAAAGTTCATCGACCAAAGTATTTCAGTCTACAATACGAAGAAGAATAATCAAACTATGATCGCTTCACCAAACTTTTCAGGCGAACATTAGTTCAGACATGAATTTAATAAAATTTTCCTGGAGATTTTTTGACAGTTCTAACAACAAATCCAATTTTTTGATTTTGTATCATATGGAACCATTTCAGCCAATAATGTCAACATTACATCGAAAACTACATCCAATGCAATTTTCAATCCCACGATCGAGTCTTATAAAATTATATAATAGTTCCATGGCAACATCATTGCAAACAAATTTCAAAATGTCACGTTTTGGTAATGTTAAAAATATAAATGAGCTTATCAAAGAAAACATTCCCAGAAATACTTCCAATAGCCACAAATATATTTGGGGAATATTTATGGAATTTTGCTACGAACGATCATACGAATTGAATGAACGCAGAAGCTTGGAAGAATTGGCGTTTATACTCAAAGATTGGGCTGTCAGTATGAGAAAAAAGACCGAACAGAATTCAAAGACAATGTGGAATGTTTCGAGCAAACTCTTACAAGAAAAGTATTATAAGGACTACAACATTATGATTGACCCGTTTGATAATATAATATTTAAACCAGCCCGAGATGCCCGCGATGCAATCAGAAAAAAATTGCAAGCAGACCCAAGTAAACGTAAATCCAGTTCTGTTTCGTTAAATTTGTCGGAAGTTAACAGAATAATATTGCTATGGGATGAAAATACTCCTGAAGGCCTTATGCGTAAATTTTATCATATTGCTGCAGTAGAACTAGCGTGGCGAGGAGGAGAGGCAGTTGCTTGTTTGGTAATTTTTTTTCAAATCGAGAAGAATAACGATGGTTCTCCAACAAATCGCATTGAATACAATCCGGTATTCAGTAAAACGTGCCAAGGTGGTTCTAAATGCTGTCCAAGTAGTAAATGGTTGGTTTCCAATAGTGAGGGACAAAGCTGCTCTGTACGTCTTTTTCATAAACTAATATCAAAACGAGGCGAAAATATTACCTCACCACGACTATTCTTGAAACCAAATCGATATTGGAAAAATGAAACTGACAAATGGTACGATAATGTACCTGTTGGAAGGAATACCATAAATAAATGGACTAAATATGCTGCCGAAGCAATTGGCTTGAATGTCAAAGACAAAAAGATAACGAATCATTCAAATAGAGCAACAGCTGTCAGTCAATTAGCAAAAAGTGATGTAGAGACAAACAATTGCTGAAGATTACTGTCATAGCAATCAAAATTCTATCAAACCATACCTAAACCTCGATCAAGAACACCACAACAAGATAATAAATATTATGCGTGGAAATAGATCTTCTATACAAGAGAACAGCAACGAATCTAATGTTGAGTTGAATTTTACGAATTGCACTTTCACTAATTGTACTTTCAATAAATAAATAAATGTTTTGTTGTGTTGCGTAGGTATATTTTTTCTGTCAAAAAATTTTCTGCCGAATATTCCTCTGACATTGATAAATGCCTCATAATTTTATAACCAATATCTCAAGCTCGTTGCTTGGTGACAGCCCTCAGCCTTCGGCTTCGGGCTGTTACCAATGAACGAGCTTTCGATGGTCATAAAATTATCTCGTCTATTATCAAGGTCCTAGGGATATTACTATTGATAATTGTTTTATCTACTCCCATAGAATAATATATCCATTATTCAACTGATTTTGATCTGCAATAGTCTCTATAAACCAATAGTGTGAGGTGATAATAACTCACGCCCATAACTCACTCTAATACAATTAGGAAAAATGTAGCTTACGAAATGAATAAAAAAGTCGGGTCAATGGGGAACGCTATTTCAGACATCATGGTAAGGTTCTAACCATCCATTTCTACATTTTCTTAGGTCAGAATATCCAAAAATTGCATTTGGAAAACGTGAATTTTTGACGTTTTCTACGGGACTCGTTATCGATACGATTTTCGACCACAAAAATCGCTTTTGACAACTGTTGTCAGTTTTGCAGATTAATTCGAATTTTACCGAAGAAGTCGAAGATAAAGTATAGCGTTCAATTCGCGGCAATGGTCATAACACACTTGATGAATTACACCCCTCGCCTGACGGCTCGGGCTGCAACATTCATCTGCGTGTGTTATGACTTACATTACCGCTCATTGAACAATATACTTTTATTGATTCGATAACATGGATGATAATATGGACCCAAACTTATGAGTTTTTAATAAAACTGATATAAAAAAATTGCATTTTGTAGATTAAAATACTCAATTGAATAGATACTAGTAAATAGCGCGACAAGCTTTTAAGATAATATAAATTGTGTATAATGAGGTTATAAGTTGATAGTTCAAATGTTAAAGGAAAATTTTATTAAATTCATGGCTGAAATTATGTTCGCCTAAATTCGCTTTTAATTAATTCTTACTTCTTAGTAATTTCTAAATATTCTCAGCAAGCCCTTTCATTTGATACCCATATTGCCGACGTGCATAAATAATAACTATTCCGCGATCTTGGATGTTCCGCCATCTTGGATTTAGAATGACGTCAACATCATTTTTGGAGATACTCTCAACCAGCCCTTTCATTCGATACCCATATTGTAGAAGTGCATAAAAAATAACTATTCCGCCATCTTGGATTGTCCGCCATATTGGATATGGAATGACGTCACACGTGTATTGTCATCCAAACCAAATGTATATACAAAATTTCAGCTCAATCGGTTGAAGATATCTGCTTCAAAATTGAGTAGCAAGATTCCACCCGAACATAGGTACATATACATTGCAAGATAAATAAAATCTTTTACTTTAAAAAGATGATGCAAATGAGATGTATTGCTGTGCGATAAGGATCAGCGTTGAGTTTAGTATGAAAATTTACCCTTTGTGGCTGCCACTGCGGAAGTGCATCTCTCTCTCTGTTCGGCGAAAGTTGCTGAAATCAGATTCTTTTAATAATGAGAAGAAATAAAGAGAAAAGCACTGAATTGGAGGTAGGACATTTTGAGCGTGCGTTCATGCACCTGGTAGATAGATTCGCATTTCTAGTTCCATTTTGACAGCTCCTGAAGAAATTCAACAGCAGCTGTCAAATACATCGTCGAGGATCCAGGATTTAAAGAAACATTATCATACTTCCCCCTTCAGAGCGTCTACCATGGTAAGGAACAATACTTATCCGATTATTGTTTCAAATCAATATCAGCTCATAAACATTCCAAGCAGTTTTTGTCTTACAAATTTGATCATCCCAAGGAAAATTCTCCATAATTACTCCAGAAATTTTTGGCTATTATAGACAAAGTATCCGCAATTATATCACTTAATTCGAGCCAACTGCATAGAGAATAGAAAAAACATACTCCTCTTGAATAGGTCGAAAGTAGAAAACCCAAGCAAATTATGTTGATTGCTGTCAATTGCATTATGTCGATAAACAGTTACGGAAAGATCCAATTGAACTGAGGCTATAAACGATTCGATAGTGGCACTTAATCAAGTGGAATATTATTGTTTGCTGGCTCCAACAGGCCGAATCTCCAAATACATAAGTGAGATTTTAAAACAAGCCTATAACCATGAAAACAACTATTATGTTAAAGATTCATTTAGTTTTGCCCTCCAGATAAATGATATGGAGGTTCCTACCGACTACAAACTGATCAGCCTTGACGTAACCTCACTTTTTACAAACTTGACTTTAGAGCTTACACTCACCACAATCGATGAATACTGGCCAGATATCAAACATTATTGCAACATGCCAAGAAAAGATTTCAAATCGATAATATCACTTATTTTTGACAATACCTATTTTTCAGCGAATGAGACCTTTTACAAACAAATAACTGGCACACCAATGGGGTCTTACCTGTCACCTATACTGGCTCAATACACTGTAGATAGACTCTTAGACAAATGCATCCCGTTACTACCTTTCGCTGTACCTGTGTGTAAAAAATTTGTAGATGACCTTTTCCTGGCCATTCCGGTAGATGGAAGCACTACAGTCTTAGAGATATTCAACAGCTACCATCCAAAACTGCAGTTTACCTTGGAAGAAGAGGTAAATTACCAACTCCCCTTTCTGGATGTCCTTGTACTCAGAGATGTAACCAAATTAAAGACCAGCTGGTACACAAAACCGACTGCATCTGGTAGATATATACACTACAAGTCTTATCACCCATGGAAAATGAAATTAAATATGGTGGCAAACATGAAAGATAGAGTGACTAGACTCTCACACCCATCCAACATACAAGATAATTTAAAAAAATTATATAACTTAATACTAGAGAATGGTTACCCGATGAGACTGGCAAAGAAACTGATATACAACATACCAAATAGGACAGAACCCAATGAAACCACCAATTTGAACACAAATGAAACCCCACCAACAATAAGAGATAAAGTTGTAGTTCTACCATATATTGACCAACTGAATAAACCTCTGACAGGACTCCTAAAGACTGAAAATCGAATAATTGCTAACAAGAATTTGGTAACAACAAAAAAAGTACATACAAGACTCAAAGATAGGACCCCCAACATAAAGAAAAGTAATGTGGTATACAAGATTACATGCAAGGACTGTCAAATGATATATATAGGAGAAACAAAAAGAACTATGAAGAAAAGAATTATAGCACATAAAAGCGATTCTAGACGTAACACTGGCAACTGTGCACTTGCAAACCACGAAAATCAATTAAACCATCAAGCCAACTACGAAGAAGTACAGATCCTTGAAAATGAGAACAATCTTAAAACAAGGAAATTCCTTGAAATGATCCATATAAACAAACAACCCAACACTATGAATTTCAAGAGAGATGTAGAGGGCCTACATTGCATTTACTCGTACCTCCTAGAGTCCTCTATAGACCAACTGAATCCACACTCACTACGACCACCAGATGCCGACGCCAACTTATAACTCAGCGAAGAAGAATTTTTTATACATGTTTCTGTGATTGTTTCCTTGAACAAACTTGTTTCTATGACCCTCTGTCATTTGTCGTGATAGTGACGTGTCACCAAAATTACGTCTTTTTAATTGATGATAGTTTTTCATTGCACAGTGAAAATTTTCTTTTTAGATCATTGTTCATTAAATTCAAAGGAGATTGATTGTTTTTTTATGTTTATAGTAATTGTCAGATACGAAAACTGAGACTCTCCATGATAGATAAAGAGGTCTCTTTCACGTTTAAACAACCTCAATTCCTGTAAGTTGTTTCTTTCCACCCCCAATTAATATAACTAACTTCACCATATCGTATCTTCGTAATGTTTTTTCTTTTTATGTTTTTATATTTTAGTGCTCCTGATGAAGAGATAAATTAAATTCTCGAAAGCTCGAGCCAAAGGAAAAAGAGTTTTTCTGAACAAAACGGCTGATACCCCAATAACCCTTATTTACACTTGTGGCACTTAATGGTTGACTTAATAATTCATCAGAAATAAAATATACGATGGGTTTGTAAAATTGTTTCAAGAACGAATTAACCGAAATGATAATATGGTATAAGCATAAGAAGATTATAGTCTCAAATCTGAATTAGGCACTGTCCTGAATCATTGAAGGTGGGAAACGTAGAAGTTTCAATGCCTTCCATATACAGGGTGAGCTTTAAAAACCTGCCATTGGCATATATCCGAAGTTGTAAGTGTTATGAGAATGTGTGAGGGAGTGGTTCATTAACATTCACAGAGACATATGAATTCTAGGATGGATGAGACATTTTTTTTCGACAATCCATATACGTTAAGTTTCACCCTGAAACCCGTTTTTTCCAATTTTGTTGATAGATTAGGAATTAATTTCTATCAAAGGTAAGTTTAGTTTCCAGGAATTATCCTTCTGTGGTAGAGCAATTCTCACCATCTCCAGGTTGTGGTGTGGTTTTTTAACCGATTGCGCCAGTAGGAGGGTAATGTTTTTCGAGTGCATATACAGGGTGACTGGTGACGTAAGGGACAACGGCTAAGTGGAGATAGAGGACCTCAAACTGAATGAGAATTTGGGTTTCAAATGTCCCATAAGGGTATTCGTTTCGGAGATATAGGGTGATTTATGAAAAAATGCTAAATCTATGAACTCCCATATCTTCGTTATTATGATATGTTTTTCGCTGATATTTTACATGTTTGTTCATACAGGCATTCTCTGTCAGCATAAGAAAAAAAAATTGAAAAAATTGCTGGCCCGTACTCAAAAATTTCAATTTACATGTCAAGTGAGAAATATCACACGGTATATGAGATAAAATAAAATCAAATAGAAATTTGGAAAGAGGGAAAAAAACTGATGAAATATCTGTTTTTTGTTTGAATGGCACAAATTTTCTTCCGTTTCTATGATATGTTGAAGTAAGAATATTACAATATTTTTATATTCATATCATGAAAATTAGTACTACTGATAGAAAAAACCTTGAATTCGAGGCGCTAGAATGAGCCTGGCATCAAAATGAAGTGAAGAATTTTCTGAATAGGGAGTTTCCTGACAGGTGGATTGGTCGGGGAGGTTCTAGGAATTGGCCTGCTAGATCACTCGATCTAACTCCTCTGGATTATTTCCTATAGGGTCATCTTGAGGATACGGTGTATAAAGAAACAATAACAAGCCGTGAACATTTGAAGAGCAGAATAACTGAAGCATGCGAAGAAATTAAAAAAAATATTCCTCTGATCAGAAAAGCTGTGCTTCATTTGTTCAAGAGAGCCAATAAATGTATGGAGGTGAACGGCTCTCATTTCGAACATTTCCTTACTTGATTTTTTTATGAAATATATTTGCGACTTTTTCTATTTTTGTGTTTGAGTATCCAACTCTTTCATCACCCCATCTACAACAAATTTTATTTTGAAATTTTATATGGCATCGAAATATTAATTGATAAAAATAGATTTGAAGGAATATTTTGATGCCAGGCTCATTCTAGCGCCTCGAATTCAAGTTTTTTCTATGAGTAGTACTAATTTTCATGATTTGAATATAAAAATATTGTAATATTCTTACTTCAACATATCATAGAAACGAAAGAAAATTTGTGCCATTCAAACAAAAAACTGATATATCATCAGTTTTTTTCCCTCTTTCCAAATTTCTATTTGATTTTATTTTATCTCATATACCGTGTGATATTTCTCACTTGACATGTAAATTGAAATTTTTGAGTAGGGGGCCAGCAATTTCTTCAATTTTTTTTTCTTATGCTGACAGAGAATGCCTGTATGAACATACATGTAAAATATCAGCGAAAAACATATCATATTAACGAAGATATGGGAGTTCATAGATTTAGCATTTTTTCATAAATCACCCTATATCTCCGAAACGAATACCCTTATGGGACATTTGAAACCCAAATTCTCATTCAGTTTGAGGTCCTCTATCTCCACTTAGCCGTTGTCCCTTACGTCACCAGTAGTCACCCTGTATACTCCATTCACTTTTATTTAATCACATAGGAGCAGCGGCGTAGCTACGTGGGTGCAAGGGTGTGCAGTGCACCAGGGCCCCCGACCTCAGGGGGCCCCCAAGCACTGACCATCAAATCGCGTTTGAACTTTAAAAAAATTCAAACTTTGATTTTTCTCTGTGATCTATTATGTGAATAACATTGTTTTCATTATATTCAGTTGGTGAATCTAGGATTTATTGCCAAAATTCACTGGTGAATCGGCCACCTATCTAAAAAAACTAAATCCGACTAGATGGTCCAGTACGGTGAACATAATTTCGGCAATCAAATTTCATTTTTTTCATATCATTCGTGCATTAGCTGAAAAAGAAGAATAAATTCTTGCAAATAAGAGCGAAAACAAGCAGAAATTAAAAAAAAAATGTTGAATTTTGAATTTATTTTCCTCGGCGATTTAATGCACCGCATTCTCAATTATATCAATTATGCATCTGTATTACAAAAATGCGATGTCAGTTTGGACGACGTATGCGGAGAGACGAATATAAAGAAAAAAAATTTATAGGAGTGACTTCGAGTCCTTCAAGTGCAAGGCTAGAGAAAATGTCATAGCATATGGTAAAGATCTTCATTTCGAAGAAAACAGACAAAAAAAAGATAAAAAATATTTCGATGATTTAGCTTCCGATCACCGATTTCGAAGCAGGGGAGAATTTTCCGAAATAAATATTTTCAATAGAGTGCTCGATACAATAATTGCTCAATTTTAGAATTCGCCTTCTTATATTTCGGTTGCAGTTTTCAACAAACTGCCGAATCATTGGAAACTATTAAGTTTCATTAAATTTAAAAGAGAATTGAAGGCGCTCCTTGTAACAAAAGCGTATTATTCGCTCTCAGAGATTTTCTGCGACACAAACCTATCTGTGATATAGATATAGTTTGTCGTAGACTGTAAGTTCATTTTATGTCCATATATTTATTTTAATGTGTTATTTATGCTGAAAATTGACGAGTATTAAGCCTGTAGTCTGTAGTACAATAAAGATTTGATTGATTGATTGAATGCAAGTTTGGGGTGTATGACTGCAGTCAACAAAATTTGGAATTTTCACCATCATTTCTACTAGATATAGGTAGAAGAAAAAACTGTAATTCAAAGCTTCGACCAATTTGAATGTGAATATTGCGATATGAAAGGGACCAACTTTTCAATTCAAGTTCTTAATATTTATCACCTATTTCTACCTGAATTGAATAAGGCATGGACAATTCATGAATTCTGTATGAAAATAATGAGGAAATACGGAATGCTGGAATGCTATCTAACAGAAGTATTTTCAGCAATATTACTGTTCCATACAATCTTCCTGTCACCTCTGTAGAAGCTGAAAGATCTTTCAGCAAATTAATAATATAATATAAAATTATTTGCTGAACACTATGAGCCAAGCTCAACTGCGACATTTATGGCTTATACCTATGAAAAATGAAGATCAAGTCTAGATTTGAGTGAAGTAATTGAATCTTTCGCAAAGAGTAGGTCTAGAAAGAGGTTGTAAACATATATTTTCCGAAGGAATAAATGACTTCAAATCTAGCCTTGATGGACCTCTAGGTTCGAATCCCCAATAATTAATTTGAATTCATTCCTTGAATAAGTTATTCTTATTGTGATTTCACCAAATAATCTAACGTATCAATAAGAAAAATAAAGCTAGAAGGTCATAGTGACAATGACAATTTTTTTGTTAATATTTGTACATATAGTAAATATCTATAAAAAATGTTTTCAAAGCCCTCGTTTTCATCCACATTAATATAACATTAATATTAATGAATTTAATATACCTACTCAAATACAGAAATAACAACATAATTTATTCAAGTAAACTCCTCAACTGTACCTTCAGTACCTTTGCTTCTTCGAAGTATTTATATTTTGACTCGAAAACAATTCATTAAGGGGCCCCTCTTCGATTTTTGCACCAGGGCCCCGGACTATCTAGCTACGCCACTGCATAGGAGGTCATGGTTTCGTTTTCAGGAGTTGGTGCCCCTGATGAAAAGCACAGAACATATGATGAAAAGTCAGTGCGCGCACAGAAAATCTCGTTAATGACAAAACGACGTTGACAGTTTCTTTGTTTGCATCAAAGTAAAAGTATCAAGCAGATTTTTGGTATTTAATCGATATTTGCAGGTGAGTTTTTCGTCGAATATCCAAGATTAACGTATGTTTATTGTTTTTAGCACTAGTTTGGAGCGTGAGGACGATTTTCAAGACCAGGACGAATGTTTACATTTCGAGGTTGAAGGGGTACACGGGAATTTCGTTGAAATAGCTGTTTTTTGGACAGATATCGAAGTAGATGGATCGGATGGAGCCTCGAGAGGTCGATCAAGATGATATTTTTCAGGTTTTTCAAGACCTTTGGGGTCAATATCTAGTTTAGGTCCCCCTCTCCGATTTTTAAAATATTTTGTCTCGTGATTGTATATGGTGAAGACACCCTACAGTTTTAATTTTTGCATTGGCAAACAAGTAGTTTCGGAGAAAAAAAATAAAAAAGATTGTGAATATTTCCACCTGTGTTTAGACTTTATGTTTATTTGAATCGCGTCGGCAGTGTAAAATACCGTAAGGTGATTTTTTTCTCGAACAGACGGTGTTGCCAAATCTCAGTAATGTCTTGAATACTAAGATAGACATAGAACTTCCACACAGGGCAGGTGGATTTTCAAGAGCTGAGCCTTTAGACTTTAGAGTTTAGACATTTATCCCCTTGTCCCCTGATGACGTCGGCACTGATTTCGTTCAATTCAAACGAGGGCATGGGCACCCACAAGGGGGGGTTCAGGGGGGGCGTGCCCCCCCTGAGATTTTGGTGGCCTTATCGTTCAGCAGTTAGGTTAGGTTCAGGTTGGGTTAGGCTTTAGACGTTTATCCCCTTGATCCCCGATGACGTCGGCACTTTTTTCGTTCTATTCAAACGAGGGCATGGGCGCCCACAAAGGGAGGTTCAGGGGGCCTCCCCCTGAAATTTTGGTGGCCTTATCGTTTTTCACCAGTTCGGTAAGGTTAGGTTATGTCAGTTCGGAGTCTGATGGCTTAATTTAATATGAACTGCAATGATAACATATTATTTCAACTGATATTATGATGTTAACCTCGGGAAAGCAACGTTACATTCGTAAAACGACGCCTGAATGAAATTTGTCCAATCTATTTTTCATATCTTGCTCCATTCCTATGAGATATTCAATACCTATATGATATAAAAACCTTCGGTTTCATTTTTTTTGAGCAATAAAAATGCATTGATTGAACGTGGCAACAAGCATCGTACGCTGAATTTTCATTGAATTCAATTCAAACAAAATTTTTCCCGTCCAAATCACGAGCGTAGGGTATCGTTGCTAGGTATTTCAAAATAATAATTCATGAGATGAAAGTTGAAAAGTCATTCGAGATATTTATTCATCTTTCCTTAGATTATAAAATAGTAATTTGTCAGAAGCTCTTCAAGTGTGAGCGTAACAATGGAAGATTTGAATGTGTGCGGGTGTTCCAAGTTGCGGTTACAATACTTACAGAAAAGAGGATACCGAAAATGTGATACTTCAGTCAGTATCTTTCAAGGTATGTTTTTGGAGCAATCACATCTTTATTTAATGAAAATATGCTTTCTGGTCGACATATTTTTATCAATGGATACTGCCGGAGACTTTCGAAAAAACAAATTATTTTTGAAATTTTCAGAAACTTCATTGATTCAGCGCCAATGAAATTGTACATATTTCGTATTCCTCTCTTGGTCATGTCCTTGAAAGAATAGGTCAATTACCTTGACATTTTTGACAAATTTTGATCTTTTTAGACGATTCAAGACTAATTCTTTCCGTAAATTGTCATTTTTTGAAGAAAATTTCTAAAAATCAAACCCATCCAGCACCCCTATTCACTCCAAATCCCGTTGGAAAAACAGCAAAATTACTTGTTTGCCAGCATTGAAACTAGTAGTAAATCATAACAAATCACTTGTTTTTCACGAAAAAAAAATTAAAACATCGCAAAATCGAGGGGGACTTAAACTGGAAATTTACCCTTTGGGGTCAAAAGTAACGTACCTCACTACTGAATTGGAACTTAAACCTAATTCTCCTATAAGAAACGCCTTTCAAAGGTCGAGATGGTGAAAAATGTATTCTTTAGATGTTGTTTGAACAAACGCAGCCGAGTTTTATATCCCAACATTGATTTTACGAAAGTTATCAACAAAATAAAATTGACATTATTCTTGATTCTTGTAATTACTCATCAATTCATCTTATATCTTTGGGTTGATTTTTTTTAATGAATTCTTGATTAGAATCAACAATTGATGTCGTCAAGTCTTGAACTTTCAGTTCAAGAGGATAATAAACATTAAATCTTTACAGGCATGCATATGGAAATTATGTGAAAGCAATGCAATTTTCTTCCATGGCGAAAAATAATATGTTTATTTCAACAGTGATCTCTTGTACTTATCATGCAAATAACTAGAAAAGGAATCCTTTCTATCAATTCATATAAACGTTAATTATTATCGTCCATCACATCTTTTCCAATTCATTCATTTTCCGAATAAATTCACATTCTGAGAAATACGCTAAGAATGTTGAAAGGGCAACACAGTGTTGACTTGGAACATAAAAATATTTTGAAAAACGTCATAACTTCGATACAGAGTGGAATGTGTCAAATTTCCAAGGCCAGAGTTGTGATTTTATAATTGTGAATGGAGTATATGTATGTCTATTTCCCTTTTCACGCTTTATGCATTACTCAGACAAAACTATATTGATGAAGTATAGGTCTTTTTTTTTCGGGTTATTTGTTTTTTCTTTGTTGTTGTCTTGTGCTCACCTTCAGAAAGTTGGAATCGGCATTTAGTCCCTTTCAATGCTGAATTTGATGCTCTGATATATTGACCATGTTTTCGATATTGCGAATCCGCTTTTGGTATGGTGAATGATTTGTGGTCCAAATTGACATGTTGTTTGTAAAGGGTTTTTCAAGAAGAGGTGTTATTTTGTCTACCTCGCTATGTCAGTAGATATCAATTTTGAAGCTGTCATTTTGTGATATTTGACAAGTAGAAACAATTGCATGGAACGATACATACACGCTTCAATAACGCATTGAATTTATTAAAATCTACTATAAAAATGTTGAAAATTTGGCAGAGACGGTTCGTGAAACAGAACATTTTTGGGTCGTCGTGAAGCACCTAGTCGAACCGCAATACAGAAATTGGTGGTAGAATTTGAGCTTTTGGGACAAGTTAGAGATGCGAAGAATAAAACCCGTGCACGTCGCTCAAGAGTAGCCGAGAATATTGCTGCTGTAACCAAAAGTGCCCAAGAAAACCTAGCTTTGTCCATTCCTCGTCGTTCTTTGGAATTAGGCATTCCACACACGTCATTACACCGTATTTTGCATAAAGAATTGGGCCTTGAGGCTCATCAAGTTCAGTTAGCACAAGAACACTGGCGATAATCAACAACGTCCTGTCTTTGCTAATTGGGTCCTTGGAATGGATGAAAATGAACCGGAATTCCATCGAAAAACCATGTTTGAATGCCAGAATAACACTTCTTATTGGAGAGTTGTAGAAAGGTATTTAAAATGGAAGGCAAAGTCACCGCTCCTCTGTATTCATTCTTGTGTAGAATGCAAACGGAAAGAAATACACAAAACAGTCACACAATATTGGGGATAAAAATAAAAATCTATATATATAAAAGAAAGATGTTGGTTACACCATTTATAACTCGAGATTGGATGGACTGTTTGTTATCAAACTTCATATATGGATTCGTCTACGGTCTGGTTATTATAAAATACAATAAAACTTTGAAAAAATCGATGAAAATTTTACTCATACAGGAAATGCTTTTCCTCCTTTTGAGTAAGGCCACTAGATGTCGCTACAGTTACAGTTACGCTACCACTTATTCGTTTGTACTTCATTTGATATTCTCCGCGTTAGATGGCGATATAAACAAATAGTGTGTACTGTGACTATATTCCCTCTATAGTCACTGTAATAGTGTGTAATTTGAGTTGCCTACAACTCTGCGCTGTTGGGCAAAACCAAAATGTCTTAGCGTAGGAGCACAGATGTATAAAATGATTAGATTTCGTTGAGATATGAGAAAAGTTTCGTTCTTACCACTTCAGATGGCGCTATTCACACATTATGACTGATGATCATTAGTTATATGTATATTTTTATTTATTCCAAATAACGTAATCGTGAGGGTTCCATATTTGACATTATCACAATTAAATGGCGATGGATTTGTTGAGGCTTTCGCGGCCATCCATTGATGACATCTGTTCTTTTTTCGAGCATTTCGGTCGTCGTGGTTTGAAATGGGCGAAAAAAGAACATATGACATCAATTACTGTGTAATTTACATAGGGCTTATAGTACCATGAAAGGGTATTAACAGATCCAGAAGCGGGTAAATATCACAGTGAATTTTTATCGAAATGTGAAGTAAATCGGATTTTTTCGATGAGTTCCAATCGTGAGATGTCCATTCTCATCTTTTCTCATCATTTTCAAAATGTTTTTGAATTTCTGTTTGGGTAATATTATATATTTGCGGAAATAATTGAATCCAAAATTGCCATTATTCGTGATTGACATATTATGATAAATTATTTTTGTGTATCTGTTCTGTATGATAGCTCATATCCATGGAAACATTTGACAGTTCAAAAATCAGAGAACCAAGCCGTTGATCTCGGATCAACGGTGATTACGATTTGTGAAATCCACCGCAAGTATCATTTAGGTGGAACAAAGTTCGCCGGGCCAGCTAGTGCTTCGGATAAAAAGGAGGAACTGGGTCCAAATTTTTTTGGGTCTAAGATTCTACAACAGATTACCGGATGAAAGGAAGAGCCTGAAGGGGGTGCAGATGCAGATTCATATAGGAGAGTAAAAACTGGAAAACACCATTTATTTATTATTTGCATGAATTCTTCGACTGATTTCTTGTATACTCGCAATACGTATTTAAGTGTCTACTGAATCATTTTAGTTCTGTGTCATATTTTTAATTATTGTTTAATTTCACATAATTTCAAATAGCTTTTATATTTTTCGAGTTTTTTGTGCATATAAATAAACCTTCATGGATTTACTGTTGTACATTTTCTTTTTTGACTTTGACGTGTCATGTAATCATCTTGATGACAATAAATGAATGTTCAAAACCCTTCATGAGATGGTGCAACTCCTCCTTTTACTCGACGAATATGGGGGAAAGTTCGAGTCTGCAACATCCCAAAATGAAACCAGTAATTGGTCTTCAAGAAGTTTTGATTCAGCATCTCTATATTGTTGTTATTCATGCCAAAGATTAGAAAGAACGCCATTATCGAAAGAAAGCTAACGGTTATCGGAATCCAAATAGACGTTAACGATCTGCAAGAAGCGATAAAGCTCTTTACCAATTCCTCAGGTCTTGAACACTCTGTAGTATCGTTGCAATTAGTCAAAAACACATTTATGACATTATGACCGGTGGACGACAATAAAAATATCACTCAGTCGGTTCCACGTTCAGGTTGTTACCGTGAGATGACGCTAAAAATAAGTAGAGTCGACCACTAAGCTATTTCGGTCTTCACTCTTTCAATCCTCTGGTTCTTGACTTTACCTAAAGGTAAATTCACTTCAGTTCGAACCCGGATCACGCGGGGTCTGTATCGCTTCCTACCTGAACATCCCGAGCACGTGTCGACGAGACGAGCGCGAGCGCATCACAGTCTCAGTGAGTGAAATTGGTGGTTGTGAGTGTGATTGCGGGGTGGTTTTCATGAGATGTGCGAAAAAGTTTTTTGATTGTGAGGACGTTTTTGTGGATATACGATGGATTTGAGGACTTTGTTTTTGTTATTTTTGTTGTGTTTGGTTGGGGGTAGAGAGGCTGGCAAGGGAAGGAAGGCTGGCAGACATGGTAAGTTGATAGTCTTTCAGTGGAAAACATTTACATATAATTCAGGATTATAATTATGGTGATTTTTCACAAGCCAAGCATTTAATGGACTATCTTCAGGGAAATGTTGTGGATTTTCAGAAAATAACAGTTTTACTTATTTCCACAAAAAAATAACAAATTTTTACAGTGCGGATGTGTCAGTAATTTTTCAAAAAACTCACACAAAATTAGATACATATTATTAAAAAAATATTGTGTGTCCAATGGGTTTTGGAATATTTGGAGTGCAATAGAGCTTGAAATTCCAATTTAAAAAATATGGCATAGTTGGTATTATACTGATATCATCTTTATACGTGCAGAAGAACAGAATTGGAATGTTTCCTGAAGTTGATAGTAAATGTGAAATTGTAGTAAGAAACTCAGGAAAAATATCAAGTTTCGTATATTTTTGGAATGCCATCCTCAAGCTATACTGGAATACCTATACAAAAATCTCTAGAGAAAAAAATAAAGTTCTAAAGGAATTTACAATAAGAGATGTTATTTTGACATTCAAAGAAAAATTTAAGTTTTTTAGATAAATGATGTCTTATACACGTTTGCTGTTAATAATGCAAAATATCATCAGCCAAATGACCACCACGACTACAGGACCATATATCCTTTTTATGAAATTTTCCATAACCAAATCGCAAAGTAAAATCACAAGATCTCTGTTGCCAATTGTAATCTTCGAGAGATAACACGGTCCGGAAACTTTTTCCGTAAAAGATCAATGGTTTCGTTGCTTGTGTGGCATGTACCGCCGTCTTGTTGGAAGTTAACGTTGTCGAGATCAATAACATACAATTCTGGCCATAAAAAATCATTAATAATTCCTCAATAGCTCAATCCATTCACCGTAACTGTAGCTCCAGCATAATACTCAGAAAAGTAGATTCCAATGACCCCACCGGACCATAAACCGCACCAAACAGTCACACGTTGAGGATAGAGAGGCTTTTGAACAATAACTCTTGGGTTTTTCGAGCCCCAGATGCGACAATTTTGCTTGTTGACGAAGCCACTGAGTTGGAAATGGGCTTTCTCACTCAAGATGATTTTTCGATGGAATTCCGGATCATTTTCATGCATTTCAAGGACCAATCAGCAAAGACACGTCGTTGTTGATGATCGGTCGGCTTGAGTTCTTGTTAACTTAATTTCATAAGCCTCAAGATCCAAATCTTTATGCAAAAAACGTTGTGGGATGCCTCATTCCACAGATAGACGAGAAATGGACAAACCTTGGTTTTCCTCAACACTTTCGGCTACAGCAGCAATATTCTCGGCTGCTCTTGAGCGACGTAATCAGGTTTTATTATTCACATCAGTAGCTTGTCCCAACAGTTCAAATTTTTTCCCAATTTCTGTATTGCGGTTTGACAAGGTGCTTCTCGAGTACCCAAAAATGTTCTAGTTTTACATTCTCCGAAAAATTTTCGTCATTTTATAGTGAATTTTAATAATGTCATTGCGTTGTTGAAGCGTGCATCGTTCCATTTTTATTAATGGCGAAGTATCTACTTGTCAAATGTCACAATATGACAGCTACAGAGTGACATCTACCGAAATAGCGGACTGTTCAAAATAATACCTCTTTTTGGAAAACCCTTCAGATAAAATGTGCCATACATATGTTTTTACAGAAAGACACAATTCCCAACAGAGAAAATTTATAGACGGTTTTGAAGAATGCACATTCACAACAAAAACCCTGTAATACTAAAGCGATGAGACACCGTCATCCGTTTATCTTATTTATAAATAGGACTTCACATTCGAATGTGTCCAATTTGGCACATTCTGTACTCTTGGTTTAAAATTTTCATATGCCCCCCTGAAAAAGTCCCTAGATCTGCTATTGACTATTCTCAACCAATGTCTTAACACTCTTAACAGTTTGTATCACTCCTTGTTGTTGAAAGGTTTGTTGTTATCGTTCATCTTCTGTTTGCACCCGAAGAACTACAAAATGTTAATAAAAACATTTAATTAAAATTCAGTTATTGCCTAAAATTCGGTCGCACAGTTCTATATGCGCCACCCTGTATGTTAAAGTCAAATAGAGTCATTTACTTGCTTCCAGGGAAACGGACAATGAGTTTTATCTGGTTCTACACTCTGGAAATTACTTCTGTTCAGTGCCCAATAGAAGTGCCTTATCTTCTAAAATTCTCATGGCTCAAGCAAACGAATCAACAAACTACCATCAACTTTCTTTTTCTCATTAGAAATGAACCAGTGTCAAGCTGTGTTTGATGATTAGTTCCATTACAAATCGAGCTCGTTAAAACATGATATACTATAAACCATTCAAACCAACAAGTTTCATGTCATGAATAAATATCAGTTCATTTCGGGAGTTCGGGATAATTCATTTGAGTTTTAATTTTTATCGATACCCGTTCACGATAGGAAATAACCCGCTTTCATTAATTTCATTCTCATTGATGAAACACGATCTATCGGCTCGGAATTAAAATGAGTGTAATAATGGTCGAAATAATCACAACTTGGTGTTCATTAATGAATTATATGCTCAATTGAGTGGATAATCGGTGGTTAAATATTTGCTCCAAACAGAGTACGATTACTTTACTCTTTAGGCTTCCATTAACCAAAGAAGTACCGATTTGTTTGTACTAATATTTGTCATTTTATTTTTCGAATAGAAACGCAAAAAGGTTTCCGCTTTCTCTACCATTCATCTTCGGCGATACCTGAATTTGTTGTGAAATACTCATCGGTGTAAACAAATGAAACCAGGACATTATAAAGTAATTAATTTTATCAGTTCCTGAACAATTCTTCCGCAGATTTCGGTAAACATTACCATCTTCTGGTCGGTTCGAGTTCAAAGAAGATTTAGGAGAAATATGAGCCCTAAAGATACTTTTGTTATTCCATTTTGAGGAATTTAAAGAATAGAGTTCACACAATCAACACTTGTGGAAAAATAAATCATTCTTTTCATTTTATATCGCGATGCCAATGGCTTGATTTTAATCATTATTATGTGTGTCTGAATTGCCAAAATGAAATCTTCACATAAGCGAAAGTACTCTGGCTGACTTCCAAATTTTATCCCATAATTCCCGACAGACATCTGGCAATTTAAGAAAGGAACTATTATCATTTCATTTCCTAGAAGGGGCGTGAAACTTATATTGCACCCCAAGATCGTAAATTTTTTCTATAAACGTTTTACTACCTCACAAGCCCGTGTTTTAACTGGTAGCACCCGTAATAAAATATGGAAGATTCATCTGCCAAATGGGCTTGGCGCAAATACAACAATGCTGAAAAATTTGTTCAGCGCAGAGCAGTTTCAGGGTCGTTGTCAGAGAGAGATTTTGTAATTTATTCAATCCATTTTGTTTTGATTGCATGCTGGATTATGTTTTCATTTTATACTCCAATTAATCATTTGGGCTATCTATTGAAAGAAAAAAAAATAGAAATTTTAGGTACTTTTGATCACACCACTGCTATTTGACTCAAAAAATAAACATAAATATACGGGGTGTTACACTGAAGAGGAAACAGTCGTGTGTTAAGAACCTAAAACAATCGTCCTGATTTTTCTTTAAACCAGCAACTATTGAAGAAAAAAATTTCAGGTGTTTCTGAAGAAAGCATTCAAATTAGATTTCAGAATAACTTATCACGGTTCGACACCGAAGAATAAGACCACCTGAGAAAGCCGCAAACAGCCAACAAAATTTTTTCTTCCGTATAAGGACTGAACGAGAATAAATTCGCTATCACAAAAACGCTTATATCTTTTGAACCACTGGACCGATTTCGAAAATCAAACTCAATTTCGAATCATCTTCTAATTCTAATGAAAACTGTTTTAACATTGAGAAAACCAAAACTATTTTTCACAAAATTCATGGATTTTTTCTGGAATTCTTCCCATCATGCTTCTTATAGTGTTCTCAGTCACTTTCCGGGATGCTCTCTTCCACTTTTGCTTGAATTCCGCTAATGTTTTCGTTGATTTCTTAGTCTTCTTCAATTCTCTTCTTACCAGGGCCCAATATCTTTCGATTGGCCTGAGTTCTGGGCAATTTGGTGGATTGGCCTCTTTGGGGACAAAAACCACCTCATTAGCTTCGTACCATTTCTTGGTTGCCTTGCTGTAGTGGCATGAAGCTAAATCTGGCCAAAAGATTGTTGACACATCGTGCTCACGTAAAAAAGGTTAAAGTCGCTTCTTCAAGCATTCCTCGATGTAAATCTTCGCGTCAACAGAGCCTTGGCCAACGAAAAATTTGCTCCTTTTCCCACAGGTGCAAATTGCTTGCCAAACCAGGAATTTTTTAGGAAACTTTGCTTGTTTCTTCACGCGAAATTGTTCATCAACATTTCCACGAGAATCTGCAGTATAAAATTCCTGACCAGGAAGTTGCGAGAAATCAGCCAAGACATAGGTTTCGTCGTCCATCACGCAACAGGAAAAATTTTATAAGAAATCTTTTTTTAATTTCTTTGCTCTTGATTTCGCTTCTCGATTCTTCACATCGTTCCTGTCTGGCACTTTCTACACCTTGTATGTTCTAATAAGCCCACAACTCGACTTGATTTTCTGAACGGTTGACTGAGAACAACTCACTATTTGGGCCACTTTCCCTCCTGAAAGGTTAGAATTCTTCTGAAAAAGGCTGATGGCTTTCTTTTCTTTTTTTGGGCTATGAAACCCCTTTTTCCTCCCGGTTCTTTCCTTGCGGTTAATTGTAAGATCTTCGTTGAAGCGCTTGACAACTCTTGATACCGTTTCTAGACGAACGCGAGCCTCTCTTGCGATTCTTTAAAAGCTCCATTTTTGATTATTTTGAAAATGTTTCACTATAAAGCCCGCAACGGACGGCGAGCGATAATATAATATATATTATAGCTTTGCATTGACATATGTCATTTTAGTATAGAAAAATATATATATATTTTCATCCGAGCGATATATTACGATATTTTTCCATACTAAAATGACATATGTCAATGCAAAGCTATAGTCCATCCAAGAATTATTGACATCAAAGCAGGCCTTGGAAGTCCAGTCGTACCTTTATTTCTAGTTACACAAAAGTCACTAAAAATTTTCTGTGCTTTCATCATAGCAATGAATATAACCTTGAAATTAAACGGAATTTTTCAAAATAAGGCACTTTGAACATGAAAATGTCCTCAATTGTCGCATACAATTACCATCGTGTGAATCTGCTAACCAGCAGTATATTATTTTCATCTTGTATTGATACATTTTCGAACGATCAATTATAGGAGCATGCTTACAGTATGGAAATTCTGGTCCGATAACGAAAAATATCGTGGGTGATAAAAAAGCATGCTCCTTTCCAAAGTTCAATATGAATATTCCCTGAACTAGAAAAATCTAGTTGATAATTTGAAGTGTGTATCTGCAAACTGGATGGATTCGAAAAATTTCAGTAGATATCAAGACAGAAACAAAACTTAACGGATGAATATATTTAATATATGAAGAATTTTGTCATGACATTGTAACTTTCAAAATTGGTGAACAAAGGAGAAAAATATTTAATATTAAAAATTTAAATATTCCTATTACAACCACTGTTATTATTTCCTCATCTTGGCAGAACTCATTTTCATAATTGAAGGCTTTATTTCAGCAATATCATACCATCCCATATATTTTGACTAATCTCCTCTTATTTCTTTTTCTACGTCCTCTGTGCAGGCTTTCCATTAGTTAGCTGTACCCACCTTATTCAAGAGCCTCATTCCAAAGATTTTTCACTTGCGCAATTATTTGCCAAATTTATTCGAATATTAATGACAGGACAAAACGCCAGTGTTATTTGCAACACCAACCTGAATTCTGAAACTCAAAATATCACTGAACGGGCATTACCAACCTAATTTCGATTTTCTAAAGCCGCCCGAGATGTCAATAATTCTTGGATGGACTATATAATATATATTATATTATCGCTCGCCGTCCGTTGCGGGCTTTAGTTTTCATGTTTTCTCTCCGCTTGACATTTTGCGACAGAGAATTGGAATATCTATGACATAAATGTTCCACATGTTTCTGACGTTCATAACAAAGCTAACTATGATCAAATTTTGATTTTTTTCTCAATAGGTTCAAGAGATATAGGCGTTTTTGTGATAGCGAATTTATTCTCGTTCAGTCCTTATTTCCAACCAGATGTGGTTCTGCCGAAACTAATTCAAGCATTATAAATCAGGATCTTTGTCAGGAGACAAAACTGTTTACATGCGAAGGAAGGAAACAAACTTCTCAACTTCTTAAGCCGAGGGCTTATCTCAGCGGGAGGTAGATGAAAGCAATAGCGTTAAAAGTTTGTTGGTATTTTGCATGCACAGGTTGGCCGGAACTTGAGTTTATTATATTTGGTGGCAGATGTTCCTCCCTTTTATTATGGGGTGAACGCAGGCAGATGAAGATAGAACTCACTCAATTTTGAATGGAGAGATTTTCAAGGTGATCATTGGCCAATGACCTTAAAAATTGGATAAACGGATTGTCCCTCGAGAAAATTGTCTACCGAATAATTTTGGTGGTTTGATGCTTTTTTGAAAGGGGAGAAGAGAGTAGAGACTCAAACAACACTCAGCAGAAATGACAGAAAAAGTGGAGGAAAGAGGCATTATATTCTGGATAAGCCGACTTGATTGACCTGGTGTTAAGATGCAAAGTAATAAGATCGATAGGAAGTTCACGTAGTCGAAACGGCGTCAAGTTCAATTTGAACGCAGGTGTTCCTCAGGGATCAGTTTTGTCATCCACGATCTTCTTGTTCCATATGAACCATTTCCTTGGTTCGGCCAAAAACATAATATTATCGCCAGCTTTGATGACATCCTTCGTTTGTGAACACCGCGGAGTTCCATCTCCATTGGTGAGGAGGAGGACAAATCGATTCTTCAACTGAAAACTTGGAAATGATGTATGTCAGCAATCCTTCAATACACAGAAGATCTATCCGCGTTAGTTGGACAAGCTTCCTTGTGTAAGACGACGAGAACTTTACAAATCTTTTCGCTTATTTTAGTCCTGGAGATCTTCTCCAGAGGAGTGTTATGTTTTGCATCAACCATATAAACCAGATAAAGGTACAGGGTGTCCCAAATTCGATGATCACTGAGGGTATCTCGAGAACCATAAGGGTTAGAGAAAAAATGTTCAAGGACTCCCGATCTCTTTTTTTCGAAATAATCAATTGCCAGCAAACAGATCCGAGATATCTTAACTCGTTCTTGAGTTACAGGGCGTTTCTGAAAAATTGCTGTTTCAAATATTTCGCTATATCTCGTTTTCTGTTGGAGATATCACAAAAATTCCAAGAAGTTTTATTTTGTAATTTCCATTGCCTATTCGCTGCTTTCATCTGATCCGAAAAATTATTCGGCGTTCAAGTGCTAGAGAGAAAAGATTATGTTTTTTAAATGGGACACCCTATATTTTTCATCATTGCTTTTTAGCCGCAGATTTACACAGTATCATTCTGTAACCGGTTTCTCGAAAATCTGATCTGTTTCAGAGATATTGAGTTTTTCGTTTTCACTTGAATTGGGACAGCCTGTATATAAAGATTTTTCTTTTATTTAGAGATATTTTATTTTGATTTTTTGTCTAGTTTGTTTTTTTAAATAAACTGATCTTGTTGAATCTTTTGGGCCAGAAACTTGCAGGAGTAAGAAACTAGCCTCGTTGAAACCTTTCCACATATTGATTTCATTATGGTATCCACTCACGAGGCTACCGAGACGGGCGTTTCATGACAGTTTATGGGGCCACGTGCGAAAAGAGTCTCCGTGATTGGTCAAGGGCTCATAAAGTGTCATAAAAGGCCATAAAACGCCCATCTCGGTAGCCTCGTTAGTGGGCCCCTTTAGATCTCTGGAACTGGAAGGTGAGGTGAGAACAGCTCTTTTAGGGTACACAGACCTTAAGGTCGCAGTGAACTGTAACCCCTTTCAAACTGTATAACTATAAAATTCGATAATTTTCAGCAGCTTTGTATGCAGGTAGATAGGAAAACACTTCAGTGAGCTCAATGTGAAATTCATTGTGTTGTTTTGTTCCGATCATGACCTCGCCTATATCTGAGTTGATGCCATTCCAAAAGCAACGGTCGTAAAAAGCTATTTTCTCCCCAGCGTGTCATATTCGAGTACTATACGTACGCGTTCTGCAATTCGAAGTGCCCTTCCTAGACTCAATATTTCAATATTAAACCGTCTGTTTACACAACAGTTTAATCAACTTAGTGCAGGACGAAATAACTAGTTTATTTTCATAAGCGCGCTAGCGGTTATGGTTATGAACTTGGAAGCAGGGACGAATGTTCAGATTTTACGGTTTCTCGTTTTTTGGTCGAATGGAAAACTGGAAATTTCTGATGCTCGTCTTCGTTGATGTTGAGGTTTTATTGGACTTGTGCAGTGGGTATGAGAGGAATTGCGGTTTGCCCTGGAAGCGAGGTGGAAATGTTCGGTATTCAGGAGATGTAATTATGAACATTGTTGCTCAGTTTTGCTTTAAGGGTTTCTTTTATGTAATCGTTTTAGGATTCATGAGCTGTTTCATCAGCTTTCGAAATTTTGTGGATTAATAATGTGTTCAGGCAAAAACGGTTCGTCTAGTTGATGAAAATAAGCACTCGACCGGAAAATTAATTTTTGATAACAAAACTATACCCAGTGTCTTTTCTGAAATGATACAAATACAGGGTGTCCCAAGTTCGAGTGCCTATTAGACGTTTCTCGAGAACTGGACATATTTGAAATAAGAAAATTGTGATTGTGATATTGTTTCACATTCTCTACTGAGCTTAAATATTTTTAGAGCCTTAAGGTCGGCGTTTAAAGGGACTAGAAAAGCTCATCCGATAGAGGCACCACCGCCCATTTTATGGAATATCTCCATAGAACATGCATTATCACTATCAAGTTCTATGAATATCTCTCTGATTATGAATGAAATGTACAATGGCGCTCTCTATCCGAAAATCGCCGAACTATGAAATAAGAGAATTTGTGGGTAAGGAGGAACTTTTTCCCGCCAAAATTTGAATTTGGCCATTCTCTGCCAATTCCGTATTTCAAGTTGTTTTTCTGAACGAAATTATCAGTAGATTCACTTTTAATCGGATGTTGAAATATTTTCATGGATCTTTCTGTTGAAATGAAACAGAAGCATGAGTTGGCTCATTTTCTTCTATTTTTGAAAGAAAAAAAATCAACTTTCGGAATGAAATCGATTTTAATTATTTCATGAAGAACTCCAATCCTTTCTGAGTTTAACCACAAAATTTCAGTTTTCAAAGTGAAACCATTTTCAAATGCAACTTGAAATAAAAACACTACATTGAACGCCCACCTTAACATTTCTGGTTACTCAAGAAGTGAAAATAAATCTGTTCGAAATTTTTTTTTGGATTTTTTCGTTTCTCGTTTGATTGATCATTCAATGCTGAATACGTTTCTGTTAAAGCTATTGTATTCATTCAAATAGTTTTCAAAATATCGTAAAATAACCGAAAAAAAGAATCAAATATGCATAGTTAGTATTATGTTAATTTTTCTTAATTTCAACATCCTGAGTGTAAACCGTTCTCATAACTTCAGAGTAGAAGAATGTGGAAAGGTCATGCATCTTTTGAACTTCATAAATATCATCACAGGGTGTTTCAAGTTTGGGTCGAAAACTGTGATCGATAATTGGCCATAACTTCTGTTTTTCAAATAAGAACTCTATTTTTAGGATTGCGTTGGATTCTGCGAAGAAAAATAATTTTAGAGTGCTATCATTACTTTTCTTCGCAGAATCTAACGCAACCAAAAAAAAAATAGGGTTCATTATTTGAAAAACAGAAGTTAAGGCAAATTTTCGATCACAGTTTTCGACACAAAATTTGAAACACTTTGTATTTGAAATAAAAGATGCATTATCTTTCCTCATTCTTCTACTTTGACGTTATGAGAAAGGTAAACACTTAGGATGTTGAGAATAAGAAAAATCAACATAATACTGACCATGAATATTTGACCTCTTTTCCGTTTTTTTTCATATTTTGAAACCTAATTGAATTAATACAATGATTTGAACAGAAATGTATTCAATTATATCAGAAACGAAAAAAATATTCTTGGGACAAATTTATTTTCACTCCTTGTATAACCGGAAGTGCTCAGGCTCCAAAAATATTCTAGCTCAGTAGATAATTTCGAACAATATCATAATCCCAATTTTCAGATTTCAAATAATTCCTGTTCTCCAGAAACGTCTAATAGGCACTCGAACTTGGGACACCCTGTATATTAATGAAAAACGATGAGACGTTGCAAGAAGGTTGAATATAACAATATTAAACATGCCGAAGTTTTCAGCAAAATGAGAAACCGCTTGGAAATTGATGGGCGTATAAATCCTTATGCTGAAAAAAGCTCTCCTTGCGTTTGGCACGGATCCTGATCGAGCAATACCTCCAATTCAGCGTCTTCGAAGGTTTTGGCCTTCCTCAAAGCTGACAACCGTGAACATCGAAGGCTTGCTACCACGGTGGAAGAATATATTCTCTCACCATGCTTTCTACCAAAGATCCGTATTCTTGTACCTTTAGGAGTTTTGGAACCCTTCGTGAACAAGCCAGGACTGGTATTCAGCAGCAATCCAGCATGTTTCCTACTTGGATTACTTTTGTTCAGAGATTTCCCTTGAGTCCCTTATCTCCATTGCATTTGGCAGGTTATAACTCAAATTGATGAACTATAGAAAGAAAATGCCGCTTTCAGGTTTCCACTATTTCAGTCTCCGAAAGTGATACTTTCTTTTATGCATCAACTCTGCACAACTAGGTGAACTAGGTCAATTCTTCATTAACTATATGCAAGTATACCGCAACCACAACCTCAAAAATCTCCGAGCAACACATCCCCATTTCACATGGAAATTAGAGCGCCTCCCTTAAAATAGAAACACTCCTCTGTAATTCACACAAATCACAACCTAAATTTCCACTCAGACCGTACTCCGTATGAAAAAGTGCCATTTTTGTCGGCCATGCGAATAGCGGAACTTCTGGTCGTAAATCGAGACTCCACTACTGAAATCTGTAGCGAGCTCGAGTGCGCCCTCAAAAATTGCAGAGGCACTTATTTATTTATTTCTAATGGAAATGTGCCGCCCTGGATATTTTCCACGTATTGCCGCCATTATCTCGAACTTAAAAAGTCACTTTACTTCGGCTTGTACAAGATGCACTGGTCGCCTATCGAGATACTGCCTCCATTTGTACGAACATGCTGAGATACTTTCTGTGTCATTTATTTAACATTTCAGGTTATTGTTGCAGGCGATAGGTAATAACATAGGATGCGTCGATTAATAATATAGAAACTTATCTGGGAATATATGGTTTGACGAAAAGCTATCTCAAATATTTATGTTCTCAAAAAGAGACCAGAATTTACTGTTAAGGCCTCTTGCAACGACAGAGAATTCTCGCGAGAATTTTCTGTCAAATTCACTGACCGAGAATTCTCTACCGATGCATACGATGGAACAATGGAATTCCACAGAGAATTCTACCGAAAGTAGTATGCAACGGCAGAGAATTTTCGGTCAGTGAATTTGACAGAAAATTCTCGCGAGAATTCTCTGTCGTTGCAAGAGGCCTTTAGGAAAAGTTATTTCGAATAAATCAGCGTTGTTCTTTGGATAATTCTGTCTTCACATGTATGCCATGTTTAAAATGGTCCGAATCAGTCAATCCCATACCGTTCATAGGGATTGGGAATCACAAAATACGTTATTGTACAGCATCAAATCTATCTTCTTCATTTTACCACTACAACAACAACAAGTGGTGCCAAAAAACAAATTACTGTATTCCATATAGAAAAAGGTGAGTCTTTGACTTGTACATAATATATTTTAACTGTAGATTCCTCTCATCAAACGAAACATTTTTTTACCATACCTTTTTTCAAAATTCGGTTTCGTTTGAAAGATACAAGGTGTTGTAAATCCTTGAAGAAGCACATTTCTTTCCACATCTTTGGAACCGTCATCTCAAATGAACTGACTTTTGGTTGAGTGTTTACTGTATTCATGGTGCATATTTCCCAATCAACATTTATTCAATATTTCTCCTGGTATATAAGTTACAGCGTATCCGTGTCATAAATCCACGCAAAAATAGTATAAAACTACTTGAAAAAAATTACTATTTCCGAAAGAATCGATAATTTTAGAAAATAAAAGTATTCTTATGTTTTTTCAATAAAACGCATGGTTTTCGAGTCATTCCTGATTTTATCTGATAATATTTGAAGACAAAACCTTAAATCTCAAGAATAATCTGGATGCTTACCTGGATTTTAAATATCACCGAATCGCAGAAAAATTATTAACTCTCTGATTGAACTACAAGCTAACGATGTTGTCAGAATGTTTAATGTAGATATTTTATAATGAAATCCCACAAATTAATGTGAAAGATAACATTGTATCCTAAGAAGCATGAAGTTCTGCATTTTATACTCACAGTTTCCATTAAAAATTCATTGTTGTTCCTTCAGGAAAATATTGAGAAATTATAATTATTATTAACATGAGGTAGAGAGTTGAGGTAAACCTATAAACTCATTACATTGGTCAAAAAGAAAAAAAAAACACCCTTCACTAGCATCGAAAATCAAATTAAATTAAATTAGTAATTTCTGGAATATAGGGAAAAAATGAGAAGAGAAAAGAATTTAAGCACATCACTCAGTAGTAGCATTGTCAATGAAATACAAAACTCAGATATATGAATTGAATGATGAATGTTGATACAAACCACGTTTTAAATTGAAATTACTTAGAAATAAGATGATACTTAGCACTTAATAATATGTGGTATTATTTCTATCTAAACAATGTCCTCTGTGACAATGTGCTTCCATTTACCAATCAGGGAAAAGCTTCTGCGCATAAATATATGCCAATTCATATACACGTAAATTTTATGAACTCAACACTACACAGTTGATACTTATTACATTAATTCACATAATCATCACAAGATCGAAGAAAAACCCCTTTAATATTTACTTTCCCGTTCATAACAACATAGCTCTAGATTTCCTCAATCTTTGGTAACAGTGCGCAGCGCCTTCAGCGGTAGTTGAAATAGCCAAAATCGAGCGCCGGTTGTCGCTATACGAATGCGTCGAACATCACAAATCGAAGACATTTGAGATGGGTCCGTTCCTAATATTAAGGAATGGTAGAATTCATAGATTCTATTTTATCCAAAAAATCAACAAACCGGCAACGTCTTCTCAAAAGTTCTGTGAAATATTCATAGATCATTGTTTTGACTACAAAATAGGTTTATATAGCTTAATCAATCACAGATTGAATGAAAAACTTTTCTTCATAAGATATTTCTGAGATATCGAGAAGAATGTAAAACAGTTGTTGTTGTTTACAAACTAATCTTCAGGAAAATCGAAGAAGAATCTTATTTTGAAAGGAAAAATTTGGCTTTTTTTTGCAGATATAATCGGACAAGACGCAGTGTTTTGGTTGAGAAATATCGTGTTTCTAACATTCTTATTCAAATAAAGTTAGTACTTGAGTATTTCCTAAATGTATCAAGTCAATTTCAATCGAGAAATGTGAACTTTGAGGTTCGTATTCGGCCCAATTTTTTTCAAATGGCTATATTTTTTTAACAAAGTCGAATTCGGAAAAATGGAAAATGAAAAAGAGGTTTCTGGTGTCTGGTGAAACTATTGAGACTTTATGTGAAGATGTAATCTCTTGGAATATTTCATTAAAAACAGAAAACGTTTCGAAAGCTTGCTCTCTCATGTTTGCTTCGGAATATTATATAACCCAAGAAAGCTCACCCTGTATTTCCTCTTAATATGGCTAATCTACCCATAAAACGTCTTCAAATCCATTAACAGACTTTTTAGATCATTAACCATTCGTTTGCTCCAACACAGCCTCATCATCCCATAAACGTCTTGTTTTGCAGTATTAACCATGGACCATTCTTCTTCTTCTTACCATAATAGCCTCCGGTTCCTCGAGGATGATGGAAGAAATCTTGGTACTCAATCAGCTGTTAACTAAATGGCCAACATGCACTTACTGAAAGATAAACTAGTCATTGTAACGTCGCTAGACACCTACCAACTGTTGAGATGGCCCGATATGCCAAGTTATTATAATTGTGAACAGGTTTTTGCCACCATACGCGACAGAGCTTTATCCGCGGATGGATGGTCGCTTCGTCTAACATGCAGATGATTCGTAGGATAGCTCCTGACAAATGACATTCTTAGAACAACAATGGCATTAGTGCATTTGCTTGGCGAGTATTTTTCAAGAGAGAGCTACAGGCGAATGTGATCATTGTCTTCAATCTTGAATGAACTATATAATATGAGGAAGAATTTCATATAGTATCAATGAGGAAAATACAAGATTATAATAAACGTGGAGGAAATTATCGTTGGGTAGGTGCCAGAAGTGGGTCCTGTACTTCTTATTCTGCAAGGTAATTTAAGCACATGCCATTGCCAGTTGGTAGCTACAAGATCATAGTGAATAATTAATGCATCTGTAGGA
Source organism: Adalia decempunctata (assembly GCA_951802165.1). NCBI lineage: Eukaryota > Metazoa > Arthropoda > Insecta > Coleoptera > Coccinellidae > Adalia > Adalia decempunctata. The sequence continues at coordinate 19,170,959 of OX637696.1, read as the reverse complement.
CAACATCGTGGCATGTAAGGCAACAATTTACACTGGAGGAAATGGAGACGCATCTTTAATTCCATATGACTACATATTTATTCACGTCCAACTTTCTGTATGCTTCTCTCAAGCCTTATTAAACATTCTGTTTTTCCCTTTATTCAAAACAAGTCACATATTTACAGTTTCACACTCGTTCTCAAATGAAAGCTGACTCTAATGTGACCCGTAGTTACCGTACTTCGCGTGGAAAACCGCCTTTACACACGCAGGGAACTCACTGAATGTCATTAAAAAAATGATTAATTTCAGTGCAGGCGGTTCGTTTGTCCTTTAATGAGGTCCGTTGTTAAGTTCGATGCGTTTGATACAGCCTTTATGAGCAACAAGTGTGTCCAATAAATGTTGCGTTGTGTGTCACCTGGTGTGTAACCGGCCTTGAATTTAATAAGGGAAACTTATCGATGTTGACAAAACAAACAATTTTATTTGGTTGCGTCAATGGACATTATCAAAGCAAGGTTTTTTTTTCTATTGAGTAAAAGATTATTGCTTGGTGGGCACGCCAGCAATGAATCTTTTCAATAAAGATGATCAACTCACAATTGAATCAAATAAAAGTTTCTTCCATAACGAAAACAAAATTAATAGAAAATCGATTAATCATACACACCGCGTTCATTGATATAAATATCAACAACCGCCATGAATCTGACTCGAACTTGCCACAAATCATCATACAGGGAACCAACGAAAGTTCCAACCTCATCGAAGCGGGTAGAAGTCGACCTAGGTTTCGATCTCGTTTTGATCATCTTCAGGACAACATAACCCTACTACGATGAAAATTGGAGTGGAACGGAGGTCCTCTTAAACAAGTTCGAGTCAGATTCATGGCGGTTGTTGATATTTATATCAATTCGTCAAAAGTCTTACACCTCCATCAACTCTACACTTGTTGAATGTGACATGACAATTTTTTGTGTGTGGAATAAAAACAAAAATTTACCTGTTTCAGGATTTTGTTGCCAAATGTTTTTCTTCTGAGAGAATGAACTTGTTCCATGATTTTGGCGCGCACTGTATATTTCTAGCTGGTATCGTATACCGATTCAACCAATTATCATTGTCTGCAGACTGAATATTTCAAGATATTCGGGAGGTTGAACCTAATTACAAAATGAGCGTACGTTTCTGTCACCGTTCTCAATTTCCTTCATCCATCAACCTGGCCCTATTATTGTCTTTAAAGCACAGTTTCCGGCGTAGCTAGAATGAGAATGCGTCTTAATGCCCACTTTTCAACCGGGTTCCTTTGTACGTGTGTGTACACATCTTGAGGTTTCCTTCTTTGTAAACAGAAGAGCGATAAAGGAGCGCTTTTTCGGTGGTAGGTATAACGTTTTTCTTATTGTTTCATATCCAGAATGAATTTCTTTACACTCGCATTCTTCAGCGCTTAGTGGTGACATGTCGTTCCTGCTGAAGAGACAGGGCAGGATTTTGAGTCTGGCGCGTTGTTCATAAGGAAATTTGGGTAGGAGAAGTGCGGTCTTTGATTTCGATACATATTTCGTAGAATGATAATAATATTCCCTCTTTAAGTCATCATACAAATGTATAGGTATTGTCATCGAAAAAAAATTAAATAAAACGAATACAATTAGTGGAAAGCAAAAATAAGAATAGAACAATAGTTGAGAACAGTGATAAACAACACTATAAAATCATTTTTCAATCAACATTAATTTCACTTTTTTCTTAAATTGTTTTCTATCAATTCCCTTATAATGTTTGGGAATAGCTATAGGTATACTCAATTCACACATTTCACCGTTTATATTGTGATAATGTTAGGTTATACTTATTTACCTGTCATATAACTAAGCAACGTGGTCCATTCTACATAGAGGTTGTAGTAGTTGCGTATTTATCAAAATCTTTCTTTACTTTGAGAAAATAATGAATTTGAGAAAATATTATGTGAATTCAATAATTCCAAAGACCTGGCGATTGTTGAAGAAACTTTTTTCTCTGTTAATACTGGAAATATTTCACGTATATGTATATAGAGATAGTTGGAAGATTCAGTAATGCTTTTTTCTTGTACGGATATCAAGAGTCGAGTGTTGAAATTTCACCAAAAAGTAATGGACAGAAAAGTCCGTTACTTTGTGATAGTTCATTCGAAAAAAAAAAAGTACTAGCTCCAATAACCCGAAAGAAAACTTTTCAAAATGCTCAAGAAATAAGCCTACATCAGAAAAATTTAAATACCTTTTTGCTCAACTTGAAATACGCCAGTATGAAAATGTAGTAGTATGTAGGTACTACGAAACCTGTGTCACAGTTAAATCTTGAAATAACGGACTCCATTTGCAATGTTCAAAAAGAGTAAATAGAAATTAGAATCTGCAACGTCTCTGAGAATTATTTGACATTTCACGGGTACCAACCTGCTTCAGTTTTAGTTAAAAACTCTGATAAACCTGAATCTTGGCCAACCGGGATACTTTATAAAAAAGAATGGAGTATAAACATCATGGTAGTTTCTTCTCATTTAATTGTAGGATTCACCAGTAGCTTCTCAAAGATAACAGGATGGTAATAGTAATAATAATAATAATTTTTGTTGGTTTAACCAAAGGGCTATCGACCGAGGTCTTTCTGCCTGTTTACACTATTCTACATTACATGTATTTAATAATACTATATAAAGAGGGAAAACTAAAGTTTATAAAAAAAAATTAATGCATTTTTAAATAAATTTGTGTTCTGAGTTGCTCCAATTCCGAAATAAGAATTTTAGCTGGTACCTAATGGGAGCAATACATAGTTCTTTCTTAAATCCAATATATGGCATATGGCGACAAGGAACAGAAAGAAAAGAAAAAATTCAGTTTCCCAATACAAATCTAAGTGCAAAAAGAATGTAAAAGGGGTACGATGTAATTCTGCGTATGATACAAGAAAACATATGAAAACCTCTGAAAAAGCACTGTCCTTCCCGAATATGTGTAGTGATACTGAATTGGTTGAGAAAAATATCCCTGTTACACAGCTTCTTGTACTAGAAAACTAGCTTTTTCATCGATCTGGATGCAGGAACAAAGAAAAAAAGAGAATGAAGCAGAAAACCTGCAAAAATAACTTTTTCAAGAAAGCTTAACTCTCTCTCTTAGGTCGGGAGACTCTTTCGATCAGATCAGATCTTTGATTCTTTTGTTCTCCAGGTATTCGAGTAACGCTGCAGACTCCTTATGTTGGGAATCATCTCCCATAGATTAAAAATTATTCTTATCGAAAAATGAGCAAAAAGGCAGGAGAAAATTCAAAAAACTGTGTTAGAACATAACTAATGTGGACATCTGTTGGTGCCCATTCCATTGCCACTACATTGCCATTTCTGACAATATTAATAGTAAGAATTCTAAAGGAAAAAGAGAAAAGAAATCACCAAATCTGACATAGAAGCAACAAGAGAATGAAGACTGACAGAAGATGGAGATACAACAACGGTATAAGGAAGTGGTAAATCGACAGTAGTGGAGGAAAACATCCCAAAGAACAAAAGTATACTGCACCACAAGAGTTAGGGATATCGTATTCAATCGTTTTCAAAAGTATGTAATCTTCGAGAAAATCGCTGTAAAATCATTTAAAACTCAATAACAACTTGAATCGATCCAATAAAAATCAGTATGAGACATTTCGTCAATCTGGTCGCCTTTTTTTCTGAAGTTTGGTTCTTTGCATATGCTCCACGAATGTTCTTATTTTGAAATGAGGTCAGTTTATCAACGGCTTCGATTTGAAACGAGTTTTCTGAAAATGCCGAGACGTAAATTAACAAACGCTGAGGCTAATAGGGCTATCGGAATGCTACAAGGTGGACTAACTCAGGTTGTTGTAGCGGAAAGGCTCCAAGTCAGCCAAAGTGTGATATCTCGACTTTGGAATAGGTTCATGGAGACAGGTTCCGTGTTGGAAAGACCAAGTCTTGGTGGACGACCAAAAACAACACCTGCTCAGGATCGTTTCATCACCGTTTCGCGAGAAGAAACCCTACATCTGCGTGTAGAATGCTACGGAATACTCTTCAAAATGCAGATGGGGTCCAAGTTTCCATCGAAACCATCAGACGACGTTTGAGAGAGGTGAATATAGGTTCTAGACGTCCCTTGAGAGGAGTTTCATTAACACGTGACCATAAGCGTCAAAGACTGGAATGGGCAAGGCAACATATATATCAATTGAAACGATCAATGGCGTAGTGTCCATTTCACTGATGAATCCAGATATGGACGATTTTCAGATTCTCGAAGAATAAGGGTATGGGCAATCCCACGCACACCCCGTATCGTCGCTATGTTCAAGAAGTCCATCCATTTCGAGAGGGTAATGTTATGGTATGGGCCGGGATATGTTTTTCAACGGGCGCACAGATCTACACATTTGTCGTGGGAATATGACCGCCTTAAACTATAGGGAGCATGTTATTGACAATGTTGTGCCAAATTTTCACGCTGCTGTTGGTGAAACTTTCCAATTTCTAGACGATACCACTAGACCGCACCGTGCAGCCATAGTTGATAATGCGCAATTTAAATCAATATCCCTAACTCATGTGAAGCCAGGGCCGATCCTAGCAGGTGTGCAGCGCGTGCCTCGCACGCGGGCGGCCAAACTCAAGGGCGGCCGCAGGCCGCCACATTTCAATGTCAGTATGTAAAAAACAATATTTTCAACAAATCTTAAAGGGATAATTGTTTTCAATTATTGATGATTACTTTCCAACTCTGATCATCCGAATTTTGAATGAGACGAGGAAAAAATTTAATGAAACTGAACTTTTCGATCTTGTCAAATCAAATATTCCTTGTTCCTCCTTACCGACAAAAAGAAACAAAGGAATGCTGGCACATGGTGGGGGAGTCGCATAAATGCTATAAGACCTTTGAAACAGGACTTCAAAAATATCGTAGGAGCTTTAAATTGGAGATCCCACTCGGGATAATACGACAAAAATTGCAGCTAAAACTCTAGTGAAAAACATGAAAACGTTTAAGTTTCTATGCTCAGTGTTAATTTGGCATGACATAGATTCATAGAATACCTAGTGTTGGCACTGATTAGATTTTGCTTAAGACTTTCTTGTCGATCGAAAATCCAGGAAATTGTACTGCTTCTCATTTCTCCCGAAAGGAGTCGCGCTATTTGTCGTTGCCGCAGTAGCGCCACGACCGATAAATATTGCGGATTTATTCCGGAACTAGACCAAAATCTGAAATCTAGAATGCCGTTTTGATCTACAAATTCTGGTCACGATTTTTAGTAAGGAGTTGATACACCTGGTATTCTATGCATCTATGGCATGACTTATTAACAAGAATAGACGTTTTAAGTAAACTAATACAAAACCCTAGAGTAAGTAAGTATTGCAGAGAGTATAAAGGGTTTGGAAAATTGAAAAAAATATTTAATTTCACAAAGATCTGATGAGAATTTCAGAACATTCGTTGATTCAGCAACACGTTTAGCCAATGACTTAGAAATTGATTCAAGCTTTCCCATCCCTTAACCCAGAAATAAAGTTCGCTTATTTAATTATAAGGGCAGCGATGAACCAATTTTTAATTCCTACCAGAAATTTAAGGCTCGAAGGCTGAGTTTTATTATACAATTCTGGATCACGCTACATCTTCAGTACAGGAAAGATTTACTTTACTGTCTGAGTGTTATAATCAATTTTGCTTCCTCTTTGAGTTCGAAAATTTTTCTATTGATGATCTTATGAAAGCCTGACTTAGATATTAGATTACAGGTAAATGCGGAAAGAAATATTGTTGAGGATTTAGATGGCATACAACAATTTTTCAACGAAATTAATTCATTTAAACATATTTCCCTGGTTAAAGATCAACCTAGAGAAATATTAGAAATTATTGTTAGAAATGATTTGATTTCTTGTTTTTCCAATTTCACATTAGCCATAAGAATTTTATTGACATTGCCTGTCTCTGTTGCTTCAGGAGAAAGGAGTTGCAGTCAATTAAAAATAATTAAAGATTACTTGAGGAGCAATATGTCACAGGAGAGACTCTCGCATTTGGCCATTATCTGAAAATCGGAAAGAATCGATATGAGCGAAATTATTGATTTATTTGCTTCCCAAAAAGCTAGGAAAGTTATTTTATAGGTACTTGTTTCTACATATACTAGTCATTAGGGACTTAATAAAAGACTGTTCCTGTTGGTATTTATACTTTTTGTTATTGTTATATATTAGTTCGTTTGTTTGTGTTTTTTCTTTTGGTATTTAGTATTAAAGAGGTTATACTGTATGTACAGTTTTTTCCTAACAATAAAAGGAGGCCCATTAAAAATTTTTTATATACATATATGTCAAAAAAAGATATATTTTTTTCTTTGGGGCGGCACATAAGGATTCTGCACGCGGGCGGCCAACACCCTAGGATCGGCCCTGTGTGAAGCAGTTTATTTTGCCCACAATGTTTGGTGAAAAATTTGGGATCCCTTAGAAATAGGCCACAAGAACTCTCTTGAAACTTCAAAATGTAAAATTTCTTGTGCTGGCGGTCTTCAATGACTACTTCGAAGGGCAACTCGAAGTCACATGCTCTAGGTCTCAGTTCCATCGATCTTCACCTGCCTTCCTCAGTCCACGTCGCATGTCAACACACAAATTACCCACCTAATGGGGTCGCCATTCACTTTTCCCAGAAAGCGAAATTTATGAATAAACCACAGCATGAGCTGCGCGAGTACTCACAATACAAACACAGCAATTACTTGCGTGGGAGTCGTTAAATTGACGGCTGAGCGTGCGTTATATAGGAGTAAAAGCGAGCGATGGCTGTAAAAATGACAATTATTTCAATCCAACAACGTTACGCAATCGGATATCTTCCCGGGGTGATTGATTCTTTTCGTGGTTTGTGCTCTGGAACGATGTCCACCTTGAAATCTAATAATAATAAATCAAGGTGATGACAAAAAAGGACGTGTTCAGAAATAAACGGGCCGTTTTCGTTCCGTTCGGCTTGTTCAGGGAGGGATTAGCCTAGATAATCCTCTTCGTATTACATGGAATTTAAAGGGTTATTGATGAGGGTGTTTCAATAAGAGCACAAGATTTCAGTGTTCAATAAAACATGGTTTTCTGTAGCGGAGCATATTGGCCTCTTCCTGTGATTTCCGATTGAATGGTACACGTCATACAAAATTTTAAAAATTTCGTGCCGTTTACGGATCTGTCTTGAGAAATTTCCACAATTGAATTCGTTCTTAGGATTGGAACGCCTTGTTTGACAGTTTGCTGTGAAATAATCAGTACCTAGCTAAAGAATTCACAAAATTTCCACTCACAAATGGATGGAAACTCGAGCAAACTCTAGGAAAATTTCCTAATGCAACCCCGTATTTTCTTCTCATCGCGAAACTTAATAATCATCAATCATATTGTTCAAACACTGAAACGAACCCTCTGATTCATCGACTCCTTCACGCTCTGACTCACAAAACCGACAGGACCTGTCTAGCTCGGATATCTAGTGGGCCTCGTCTCCAGAGCCTCCTACATCCTTCCTGCCCGTAATGACATGCAAATCGTATGGAAACCGCACGGTGTTCATTTAAATTTTATACGGACGGACGTCAGATTCATCTGGCGTCGCTTTTGCTGATTTCTACAATGGGAAATTAGGCGATTTGGTTTATTGGGACCAGATTAGTTGGGATTCTAATAAAGGAGATTTTGGGTAGAATCACGTCCCATGTATACAGGGTGGGTCTCCGTACCTGTAGATTCTCTCCCCAAACGAAGCACTTTTTATCTGTATCATTTTTGTTTGAAAGAGACAGGTCTCGAAAGTCCAGAAAAAAAAACACTTTCACTCGACTACTCCAGAAGGAGGGTAATGTTTTGCTAGTGTATGTATCGATGTATGTCTATTTCTTTTCCACGCTCTACAGCACGAATGGCTTGATGGATTTAACATTTGAGGTGTCATTAGGTTTGTATGAATTGTGGGAGTGACAAAGGCGTTCATTTTTTTTCTGAGGAAACCTTATTCAGTGTAAAAATATAGTTTATGTGAGTCCAGTTGATGTTTTTTGTGTAAACAGTGTCGTTTTTCGAGTAATTCCTAATTATCGGGTGTTTTCTTAAGAGTGATAGAATTTTCGATATGGATAACAGTGATTTGACAGAAGGTAAAAGCCATGTTGTTTTGACATTTCTGTTCAGTAGGCATGGACAAATTGTCATGGAAAGACTCACGCCGCAACAACTTTTACAAATTGTTGAAATTTATTTTCAAAGTCAGTGTTCTTTTCGCCTAACTTATAGAGCACTTCGTGAAATTTATGGTTAACATAACCGTCCATCAGAGCAGCTTATTCGTCGAACTATCGGTAGATTTCGGACAACATTTTCTCTACTCGATGCAAGAACAACGAGACAAAGAACTGTATGTACAGAAGAAAATATCGCTGTTATAAGTGATAGTGTTGATGAAGATCCAGATTTGTCTATTCGTCGACGTTCACAACAAGTTAGACTCTGTGCATCCGTCACATGGAACATGGAACACCTATATAAGATCCAACTGGTTCAAGAACTAAAGCCTCTTAACCATAATAAGCGTCGTCCGTTTGCTGATTGGGCCGTAGAACAGCTTGAGGTTGATCCACTTTCTTATCGAAAAATTGTGTTTAGTGATGAAGCTCATTTCTGGTTGAACGGCTACGTAAACAAGCCAAATTTTCATATACGGAGTGAAAACAATCCTCAAAAAATTCTGCAGGTTCCATTGCATCCTGAAAAATGCACTGTATGTTGTGCTTTACACGCTGGAGGCATCATCGGTCCATATTTCTTTGAAAACGATGGAGCGAATGTTACAGTGAATGGTGCTCGTTACAGATCGATGATCACGGATAATTTGTTTCAAAGTTTGAATGGTATTAACCCAAAAGTGTTTTGCTTCCAACAAGATGGTGCTACAGCTCATGCTGCTACCATAACAATCGATTTATGAAACAAATATGTGGCGATAACCTTATTTCCAGAAATGGCCCAATTCATTGACCTTCAAGATCATGCGACATAATCCAATGGATTATTTTTTTGGGGTTATGTCAAGTCATTGGCTTATGCTGATAAACCAGAAACAAAAGACGCTTTGGCAGCCAACATAGCTCGTGTTGTTGCTGAAATAAGGCCTGAATTACTCGAAAAAGAGGTCCAAAATAATGGGTCTTGTCTAATGCGGTTCCTCACAGCTAGTCGTGGTGGACATATGCCGGAAATTATTTTTAAAACATAGAAATCATGAAATTATCTTCCAAATAAATTTCAATTTTAATTTCTATCACCTTTAAAAAACCGCCCTATACTTCAAAATAAATTTGTCGCGGATGCTATAATGTATTGCAGGCTAGACAAGTATAGAACTTGTTTCTTCTTTTCATTTGAATGTTTTTGCAGTCGTGTTTTTTGTGTCCATACCATTGGAACCGTAATTTCCAAAGAACAGAATTTTGGCATTCAATTCACAGTTGTTCAATATTCTCCTGGAATCAAAGACACAGCTAAGTCTACTCTTGAATCCAAGGAAAAAGACTATAACACTACTTGAAACTGTTTCATATTTTTGAAAGGACCTAACATTCTGGAAAATTGAAACGTTTAAAGGTTTTTGTGTAAAATGCGTGGTTTTTCGAGTGATTCCTAATTTTATCCGATATGATTTGGCAAACAACCAGTAGATTCAAAGATAATTCTGTATGCTTCACTTGAACTATTTGAGATATCATCGAAATTCATGTACCTTTTAGTAATTTGTATTTCCCTTGGTTTTTCGCTTTCTATATCTTATAATATATAAAATTCTCCTGTCTGCACTTTGTGGCCGAACTCCTCCGAAACGGTTAGACCGATTTTCGTGAAATTTTGTGTGCATATCGGGTAGGACCGGGAATCGGCCAATATTTATTTTTCATCCCCCTAAATGTTAAGAGTGGTCCACCCCTAACTTTTTTTTTTCAATTTTTTTGGACAAAATTTTTTATTTGAATTTTTTTATGATACAGCACACAAAAATACATACAACCCTAAATTTTCACCCCTCTACCTAACCTAACGGGAACGTGGTATAACAAAAACTGCTTATTTATTGCCTCTAAGGCGGAACGGAGTTCGCGGGGTCAGCTAGTAATACTATAATATGTAGGTATCTATATTTCGCTTTCGATCCTCAAGCACCCTTTCACACAAAAACCCCACCAAGCACGAGCCCCTATCCACCCCTATGACATTCCAAAACAGGTTCCACAGATACAGAGTGTCATGTATCGTATACCGAATAATGAATACCTGTGGGATCCCATTACAATTCTTACACCATGAAAAATATTGCTTAATGGGGGGTTGACCCGTTTCCAGAAAAGGCGCCAGGGGCGCTCGTAGGGGGTCTTTGTGCTCTTCATTTTCGCTCTCGCCCCAACAGGTAACAGGTATCATCCGAAAGTGGGAATCCCTGTCGGCCAGATACTTGACGAATTATAACGTCGTTAATGTCACTTGTCACCAGAGGGTCCTTGGTGGTTAAGGTTGACGCTAAACGTTTCGAACGCTTGGGCTGCTGTTAATCAGCACATTAGCAGGGTTTGGTATTGTTGGCCATTTTGCGGCTACTTTAGACAAAGGAAGAATGCGAAATAGGTCGGTTTTTGTTAGGGAATTTTGTTTGTTCTCTGGTTATCGGGTCCTGGCTACTCATAGATTTGTCAGAGATGGAATTGTGCGAATTGTTTCAAAGACACCTGTGGATACCGTCAGGTTCAACTCCGAAATTCCAAAAGCGAAAAAGTTATTGTGTTTGTTGAAATTGCAAAGAAAACAGGACTGAAGATTCTAGAGGGCATTATCCTCTTCGAAAAAGCACTCATTAAAATTAGCCCAATCACTAGATTGACATCTGTTGCAGTAAACGTGAATATTCAAGAAGTTCTTACCAAAGATTGAACATTCTGCGAAGAAAGTGATGGAAATTGATCATTTTGATTGCCTCATACGAGTTCTGGCGAAAACATCCCTGAAATAACTCAAACGCTTCCGAAAATATGAATTTATTTCTGTTTTTTGCATTGAAATTAAAAACATTGTACCTCAAATACTACGGATATTTACTGCTCCACAAGAGTTAGGGATATCTTATTCAATCGTTTTCAAAAGTATGCAATCTTCGAGAAAATCGCTGTAATATCATTTGGAACTCAATAACAACTTGAATCGATCCAATAAAAATCAGTATGAGACATTTCGCGAATCTGGTCGCCTTTTCTCTGAAGTTTGGTTCTTTGCATATGCTTCATGAATGTTCTTATTTTGAAATGAAGTCAGTTTATCAACGGCTTCGATTTAAAACGAGTTTTCTGAAAATGCCAAGACGTAAATCAACAAACGCTGAGGCTAATAGGGCTATCGGAATGCTACAGGGCCTAACTCAGGTTGTTGTAGCGGAAAGGCTACAAGTCAGCCAAAGTGTGATATCTCGACTTTGGAATAGGTTCAGGGAGACAGGTTCTGTGTTGGAAAGACCAAGGCTTGGTGGGCGACGAAAAACAACCCCTGCTCAGGATAGTTTCATCACCGTTTCGCCGAGAAGAAACCCTACATCTACGTGTAGAATGCTACGGAATACTCTTCAAAATGCAGATAGGGTCCAAGTTTCCATCGAAACCATCAGACAACGTTTGAGAGAGGTGAATCTAGGTTTTAGACGTCCATTAAGAGGAGTTCCATTAACACGTGACCATAAGCTTCAAAGACTGGAATGGGCAAGGCAACATATCAATTGAAACGATCAATGGCGTAGTGTCCTTTTCACTGATGAATCCAGATATGGACGATTTTCAGATTCTCGTAGAATAATCGTCGCTATGTCCAAGAAGTCCATCCATTCCGAGGGGGTAGTGTTATGGTATGGGCCCGTATATGTTTCAATGGGCGCACAGACCTACACATTTGTCCTGGGAATATGACCGCCCTACACTATAGGGAGCATGTCATTAACAATGTTGTGCAAATTTTCACGCTGCTATTGGTGAAATTTTTCAATTTCTAAACGATAACGCTAGACCGCACCGTTCTGCCATAGTTGAGAATGCGAGCGAGGAGCTTGGAATTCCACATTTACCAATACCTCCACACTCACCAGATTTGAATTGCATAGAACATGCATGGGATATGCTCCAAAGAAGATTAGAAAATCATCAACCTACCCCAGAATCATTAAATGATCTGAGAGAGCTTCTGCCCCGTTTATGGAACCAAATTCCTCAAGAAATGTTCAACAACCTCGTGTGTAGTATGCAAAGAAGATTTCAAGCTGTTATTGATGCCCATGGAGGCCATACAATGTATTGATAATCAGGATAGTCTTAAATTGCTGAATTCCATGGGAATAAAATTTCGTTATTTTACTCGATTTTTCTTAACCACCGTGTAGGTATACGCTGCAGACCTACAGGCTAAAATTAATTTGCTACTTGAAATCATATTAATATGAACTTTCATCACAAAAATCTTATTTTAACTATATTTTGTTGCAATTTGAGTCAATATAGCGCTACTTACAGAGTCTTTTCATCTCTCAGTAGGAGAGAATGACTGGTAAATTCGTCTCAGCAAGTGGATAAATCGACATACCAGCTGGACATGCAAGCGAGTCCTCATTTCTCAGAACCTATTAACATTTCAACGGTTAGGAATTTTGTGTGAGATGAACGAATTTTGTTATGTTTTGTTGAGCAGTTTTCAATAATGAACTTTGTTGAGAATAGATAGTAAATTCAAATTGTTTATCATACAAAAATGTATAATTTGAACCAATAAAGAATTTATGAAAGTTGCCAGTTTCGATAAAATAAAAGAATAGTGTCATAATATTTCCCAATAAAAAAGCATCCCCCTAAAACTAATTCTACGAATTTCAACGAATGGCCTGAAAAAAATTGATGAAGAATTTGATCCAACTGAGGAAGGAAGATCTCGATTCAGGAACTTTCAGGGAGATAGATAATCCTATGAAGAAAATAGAGATCTCAGAAGAAGTGTTATTAGATCGTTCAGGACATTTTTCAGATAAATCCTAGATAAAAATATTAATACTTCTTAATTCTTATGAGATTTATGCATTTTTAATAGTTAGGTATATATGTCCCTGTGAATTTTTGAGAATAAGCTCATTAATTGAGTTCTTTTCTTCTTCAATTGCGTCAAATACTCATCGATCTGTAACGAGCACCATTCACTATAACATTAGCTTCAGCATAGTTTTTGAAGAAATATGGACCGATGATGTCTCCAGCGTGTAAAGCACACCGTACATTGCATTTTTCAGGATGCAATGGCCAAGCAGAACTTCTTGAGGATTGTTTTTACTTATACGGCAATTTTGCTTGTTTACGTAGCCGTTCAACCACAAATGAGCTTCATCACTAAACACAATTCCTCGATGCAAAAATGGATTAACTTCAAGCTGTTCTAAGGCCCAATCAGCAAACAAACGACGCTTATTATAATATGGTCAAGTGGCTTTAGTTCTTGAACCAGTTGGATCTTGTATGAGTGTAGATCTTCACGACAAATTTTCCATGTGGTGGATGCACTTGTCCAACATGTTGCGAACTTCGACGTATAGACAAATCTGGATCTTCATTAACACTATCACTTACAGCAGTGATTTATTCTTCTGTACGTACAGTTATTTGTCTTGTTGTTCTTGTTGTTGTTGAATCGAGTAGAGAAAATGTTGTCCGAAATCTATCGATAGTTGGACGAATGAACTGCTCTGATGGACGTTTATGCTCGCGTTTATGTGAATCATAACTTTCACGAATTGCTCTATAAATTTGGCGAATAGAACACTGATTTTGAAAATTAATTTCAACAAGTTGTAGACGTTGCTGCGGCGTGAGTCTTTTCATGATAATTTGTCACTGCTCACCTACTAAACGGGAATATAAAAAAAGCATGGCTTCTACCTTCTGTCAACTCACAGTTATCCCTATCGAAAATTCTATCACTCTAAAAAAAACATCCGATAATTTCGACAGTACCAATCTATATATATAAAAGAAAGATGTTGGTTACACCATTTATAACTCGAGATCGGATGGACTGTTTGTTATGAAACTTCATATATGGATTCGTCTACGATCTGGTTATTATAAAATACAATAAAACTTTGAAAAAATCGATGAGAATATTGCTTTTACAGGAAATGCTTTTCCTCCCTTTGAGTTAGGCCACTAGATGTCGCTACAGTTACAGTAACGCTACCGCTTATTCGTAGGTACTATTTGATATTCTCCGCGTTGGATGGCGATATAAATAAATAGTGTGTACAGTGACTATATTCCCACTATAGTCACTGTTATAGTGTGTAATTTGAGTTGCCTACAACTCTGCGATGTTTGGCAAAACCAAAATGTCTTAGCGTAGGAGTACATATGTCTAAAATGATTAGATTTCGTTGAAATATGAGAAAATTTTCGTTCTTACCACTTCAGATGGCGCTATTCACACATTATGACTGATTATTAATTATTTTTATAGTTTTATTTATTCAAAATAACGTAATCGTAAAGGTACCATATTTGACGTTATCACCGTTAAATGGCGATGAATTTGTTTGAGGCTTTCGCGGCCATCAATTGATGTCATCTGTTCTTTTTTCGAGCATTTCGGTCGTCGTGATTTGAAAAGGTCGAAAAAAGAACAGATGACATCAATTACTGTGTAATTTACATAGGACTTATGAAACCATGAAAGGCTATTAACAGATCCAGAAGCGGGTGAATATCACAGTAAATTTTTATCGGAATGTCAAGTAAATCGGATTTTGGCGATCAGTTCCAATCGTAAGATGCCATTTTCTCATCTTTTCTCATAATTTTTAAAATGTTTTTGAATTTCTGTTTGGGTAATACATATATTTGCGGAAATAACTGAATCCAAAATTGCCATTATTACTAATTGACATATTATTTTTGTGTATCTGTTCTGTGTGACAGCTCATATCCATGGAAACATTTGACATTTCAAAAATCAGAGAACCAAGCCGTTGATCTCAGATCACCGGTGATTACGATTTGTGAAATCCACCGTAAATATCATTTTGGCGGAACAGAGTTCGCCGGGCCAGCTAGTGATGGGATAAATTAAAACGATGACAGGATTTGGAATTTTATAAGAGATTCCGTCTATCCAATCTTAGCCTTTCAGTTTCAAGAGTTAGAATAAAAACCAACCCTACTTGATGAAACTAAATGAATTGTTTAGGAAAGTAATAAAAGACCTTTGACGAACAGTCAGATATTAGTCATTAGACACTCCATAGATAGGTTGAATATACCAGCCCTAAGAATCACTCGAAGAATCAACCCCGAAAGTTTGTAAACTTACGTAACACCCCGTCTAACATTGGTAGTTAAATTTTGAAACCTACCAAAAACTTCTAATATCTGTTGTTAACTAGCAATCTCAGTAGGATATAACTAGGATTCCTGAATTTCCGATCAGAATAACCAAATGGCCCATTAAAATTAATGTGTGAAAAACTCATTACAACAACTATTTAAATTTCTGATCAATTCCGATTGCACTCATTAAATCGTTCATAAAAGCGGTACAATTTGATTCGGTGAAAATATCGATAGCATTATAATCCAAACAAGCGAACGAATAACAATGATTATGTCATTATTGAATTGTTATTTTTTCTACTGAAATCAATTTGTAGGAATACGGACAAATCGTTTGATGCTATGATAAAAAAATCTAATGTGAGTATACGAATCGATCCAACGGAAAATGAAGGTAATAGATGGAAAATGATTTGAACGTATTCCAATAAAGTCAACTCTCTTTCATTTCATATCAATTTTCTCAAATTGAAAGGGACAATTTGATAACAGATAATCGACTAGATTATCCACAAAGGATCTGAGAAACCATAATTCTATAATCAATTATTTCTTACATATCCTATATGGATGCCGATTCCATCAAATAATGGAACAATGTCATAAACATTATTGATCCAAAGAAGTGCTTTTCTGCGTGAACGAAGATATTGAAATGCTTCGGATTAGTTCCACATCCTCTTACACTGAACTTTGTAATAATCTGATGAGATCAAATAAGTTCGAAACTAGTTGGAAGTTTCACTTCATCAAGAACTAATCTTCCAGTCTGTTAATATGAACTGTATCGATTGGCGGATATTTGGAACGAGCTTGCTTATCATTTCGAATATTTTTTGGCTTTTATCATTAACACATTTCATCAGACAACATGGGAAAACAAAATTGCCTTTTCTTGCTTTCTTCTTATTTTTGTCAAAAATAATTGTCAGATTTCAATCCAACAACTACAAGTGTGTCAAAATTCACTTACAAGACTTGATCCAAACATACATACAATGCAGCTTTTAAAATAAATTATCTGTTATGAGCAATGAGATAGCCGTAATCGATAATCCATCTAGAGATTTCACGCGTGCGAACCCTAGGGCGAAATCTCCACAGAAAAATACCGATGAGCATCCAAATCAATCAATCCCTTTCAGACTGAATTATAAATCGTGACAAAGTGAAAAACTGAACACAGTTCTCATCTTCGATTAACCATGCAGACGCATATTATCCCAAGGACTTTCTTGGACCGCCCCAGCGAAAATAATCCATCAAAATCCGCACAGCGTTTTGCATAAGTGTATTCTTCGAATCATTTGCTAACGAACCCATAACTACAAGGTCGGTCCATGAATTTTTCGCATTTGATTTGCGTGACAGGTCGGATCTTCAATTCTCTTGGGGAACTGGATAGTTCTTTTCCAATCTGTAAGGACTATCCGATCCTGTCGGGTCCAAAAGAGGACGAAACCATGGTTGATTGCTTAAAGCCCAGAAGGAGTATGCCGTATTTTCTAATCGTGATAGTAATGGCAGTTAAAAAAAAATTTAAATCAAACTCAAAGTACACACATCGTCAAAAGTCTAGACCCTCCTATAAACTCTCAAGTTGTTGAATGTGAAATGACAAATTTTGGTTTGTGGAATCTTTACTATCCTATCACTCGAATAAAAACAATAAACCAGCAAAAAATATACTGCTCCACAAGAGTTAAGGTGAATACAGACTATTCTGACGTGACGTGATTCCACGTCACGTCAGACGCGTACTGTGCTCCCATTGGCCTAATATGAACGTGAACGTCAAAATGTGAGTAATATAAAAATGCAACACATCGTTCTGTGCGTTCACGTTCATATTAGGCCAATGGGAGCACAGTACGCGTCTGACGTGACGTGGAATCACGTCACGTCAGAATAGTCTGTATTCACCTTAAGAGATATCGTTTTCAATCGTTTTTAAAAATATGTTATCTTCCGGAAAATCACTGTAAAATCATTTGAAACTCAATAACAATTTGAATCGATCCACAAAAAATCAGTATGAGACATTTCGTCAATCTGGTCGCCTTTTTTTTGAAGTCTGGTTCTTTGCATATGCTTCATGAATGTTCATATTTTGAAATGAAGTCAGTTTATCAACGGCTTCGATTTGAAACGAGCTTTCTTAAAATGCCAAGACGTAAATTAACAAATGCTAAGGCCAATAGGGCTATCGGAATGCTACAGAGTGGCCTAACTCAGGTTGTTGTAGCGGAAAGGCTCCAAGTCAGCCAAAGTGTGATATCTCGACTTCGGAATAGGTTCAGGGAAACAGGTTCCGTGTTGGAAAGACCAAGGCTTGGTGGGCGACGAAAAACAACACCTACTCAGAATCGGTTCATCACCGTTTCGGCGAGAAGAAACCCTACATCTACGTGTAGAATGCTACGGAATACTCTTCAAAATGCAGATGGGGTCCAAGTTTCCATCGAAACCATCAGACGACGTTTGAGAGAGGTGAAACTGAGTTCTAGACGTCCATTAAGAGGAGTTCCATTAACACGTGACCATAAGCGTCAAAGACTGGAATGGGCAAGGCAACATATCAATTGGAACGATCAATGGCGTTGTGTCCTTTTCACTGATGTTTCAACGGAGGCACAGATCTACACATTTGTCCTTGGAATATGACCGACTTACACCATAGGGAGCAAGTCATTGACAATGTTGGGCCAAATTTTCACGCTGCTATTGGTGAAACTTTTCAATTTCTAGACGATAACGCTAGACCGCATCGTGCAGCTATAGCTGAGAATGCGCGCGAGGAGCTTGGTATTCCACATTTACCAATACCTCCGCACTCACCAGATTTGAATTGCATAGAACATGCATGGAATATGCTCCAAAGGAGATTAGATAATCATCAAGAATCCTTAAATGATCTGGGAGAGCTTCTGCCCCGTTTTTTTTTTAATTAAGCTTACCAAAGTCCCTAGGGACTATACAGCTGAATTAATTACAATTTCAATTACAATTTCAGATTTATCCTTTAAAAATTTTGAAATATGTCTAAATGTTCAATTCACAATCTTGAAAATACTTAATTGTCAAAGTTATATGACTAATTTTCAGTTCACATAGAGATGAATTGGAGATAAAGGGTGGGAATTGTTTGTACCTTGCTGAACTTCCGTAAAGTACAGATCTTTGATTGTCATACAAAGGACATTGCCATAATATGTGATCTATAGGTTTTGTTCTTCATAACCACAAGAACAAGATGGGTCTTCTATAATCCCAAGCCTTGCTAGAGATGAAGCTAAATTGTAGTGGTTACTTCTGCACCGGTTGATGCTAACCACTAGTTTTCTAGGTAGATTTTTTTTCCAAAACCAAGGTTTCGTTGACCCAGAAATGAAATTCTGAAAATACAGTTTTCCTTTGTACATTCCATCACTTTCATTCTCTTTTTTTGTGTTGTTAAACATTTTCTGTTTATATTGTTGTCTATAGTCGGTGTATGGTATTTTTATTTTACTGTCGCTTTCTTTCAAAGCTGCGTTTTTAGCAGATTTATCAACTTTTTCGTTACCCTCTATATTGCTATGAGACGGTATCCAATAAAACTCTATATTTCTTGAGTTATTCGAACTTTCTAGAAACAGTAAGTATTTTTCTTTGGTGAATAAAATATATGGGTTAATTTAAAAATGTGGAACGCTTCACGATTTTGCGTGTCATCCTTGCGCAGGGGCCATGCTAATCTTCTCTGTATCGTTCCAATTTTAGTATATGTACCGCCGAAGCGAGTACTCTGCCCCGTTCATGGAACAAAATTCCTTAAGAAATGTTCAACAACCTCGGGAATAAAATTTCGTTATTTTACTAGATTTTTCTTAACCACCCTGTATACGCTGCAGACCTACAGGCTAAAATTAATTTGCAACTTGAAATCATATTAATATGAATTTTCATCACAAAAATCTTATTTTAACTGTATTTTTTTGCAATTTATGTCAATATCCCTAACTCATGTGGAGCAGTTTTTTTTCTTGTTCAAGAAAATACAGTTGTATTCGAAGTTAATCAGTTTGAAGCGAATGACGAGATTCTATTGAGAATATTCCGTAGAAAATGTCAATTTCTCAGTTTGACTGGGCAAGAATAGTAGCCCTACATCATGAAGCTTTGTCGATCCACCAGATTTAGCTCTCTACAGTTATCTATGCTCCTAGTTAATAGACAGCCAAACTTCAGAACAATCCGAGGAACAATCTAAAATATATCGATTTATTTCACTCTAGCCGAGCTTTCTTCAACTCACTTCGATAATTAATCGATCGACCCTCGTATCTATCCCAAAACGGAACACCCCACGAAAAGGCATTATGGACCGGACACACGAAATAATGATACATCCCGATGCGGTCGTAAATTGACGGGTCATTACGGTCAAGAGATCCAAGTCGGCTCCGGACCTAGAGATTATGGCTCAATCACGGTTTTTCGGTAGGTAGAGGTGTTATGGCGGATTAATACTGGTCTACGAACATCCGATATCTCGAATTAAAAAAGCAGCGTGGACGTAAGACGCTCGTAAAATCGTTCAGGTTGATAAAGGAGGTGTCATTGAATCAGACACCGCGATAAGAAGGAATCTCTGTAGGTTATTGGAACTTCGGTTGCACCTACAGGGTGTATTTTAAGGTGAGGACTGAGGCTTTTCTTTTGACAGCTGATAGAACTTATCAAAATAAGTCATTTTACCGAAAATTTCTTCTATGAAATGTTCAATTCAAAAAAATTATAAAAAATTTCGGGCATCAATACCCGAATACTACTCTGGCCTGCATCTCTCTGTTCCAGGTTTATGAACATCCGCGGACGTTAGCGGAAATCTTGTTCTGTACAACTTATACGCTGAACTGGCATTTTGTTTTGATTCACCATAAATTAAAAGCATATCAACAAGTTCATTATTTGAATGAACCTAAACACTCGTACCCTCGCCGTAACTGAGTCATTTATGATAGGAGGCAAAAAACAAGTGATGTTGATATCTACGGATGAACAGGCCAGAGAGCAGGTTCGGACTGAGGAATTTTCAGATTCAGCTAGAAACTAGAAAATATTCTAGTTCCATTTTGTCGAAACAGGGGCAAAATTTTTTGGAAAATGACTTATTTTGATGAGTTCAACCATCTGTCAAAAGAAAAGCCTCACCTTTAAATTCACCCTGTAGGTATACTCCATTCACTTTTATGAAGTATCTCGGTTGGCCATGAAATTCTGACACATTTCAGTGTGTTTATTTTGAAAATGTTAGGTTAGAGTCATGTTCTTGTCAGATACATGAGCAACGTTGCCCTTTCTACATAATGGACGTAGTAATTACGTATTCATCAAAATGTTCATTTACTTTGGGAAAATAATGAATTTGAGAAAATATTATGTGAATTCAATAATTCCAAAGACCTGAGAATGTCAAAGAAACTTTTGTCTCTGTTAATACTCGAAATATTTCACGTATCTGAACATGGTTGGAACATTCAGTTATGCTATTTTCTTTCAGGTTGATCAACAATCGAGTGTTGAAATTTAACCGAAATTAATGGACAGAATAGTACTCGAATAACCCGACAGAAAAACTTCCAAACGAATAGAACAGACCTATAAAATTCCCACTTCACGTCTCCAAATTCTCAAGAAATAAGCCTACAGAAGACATTTGAGCACCCTTTTGCACAACTTGAGATACTCCAGTATGAAAAGATAGTAGTACTAACTACGAAACCTGTGTCACAGTGGACAGAGACTGTACTCGCACAAGGATGAAGATCTCTCAACCAAAATATGAACTTCCCTTCCTCCTTCATAGACCAATCGATATAAAGCGTTTCCAACAAAAAATCAAACTACCAGGCTTGCCTTCTGGAGCTGCGATCGTCCTCCACTAACCTTCGCAACCTGTTGCAACACTTACGGCTATAAAACGAAGTCGTTTCCATAATAATGAACTGAACAATTTTCCCTTCCCCTAGGAAACCAGATGTGAAAACAATCTCAACGAGGACGCTATCGAATTTCATTCTAGTGATCTCGCCTGATACCCTTTTAAATTTACATCCCCGATTTCTCGAGGCATTTCTGATCTCATTCAAACTTCGCTCCGCATCTGGTACCCAATCTTAGAAATAGCAATACATTATCCTGAATCCTATATTAATCCTATATTATCCATAAAAACTAAATTTCACCGCTCTTAAATTTGAAAAAATATGAGATGTTTCACTAAGTTGATATCAACTTGGCGAAACAACTACCCGAAAAATGTTTCCAGCATAAATCAAACTAGCTCATCTTTTTCAGTGATTTATCCGTAAATTATCCGTGGTGAAAAAAAACTGTTATCTTTCGAGATTCCGTAGAAATATGACAATATCTGATTGATAGTTCCGCGGCTGTCGGAACTTATATCAAGCATTTTTCTCGAAATCTATTATGCGATATTGTTGAAATTCGGAAGAAAGTTGTATCTTTCCATCTTTTCCATTTCTGTTTTAACAAGAATTTCACGTGCACTGGTTAGTGTATATCAAATTACAAGGTCACAAATCACTGAAGAATCTGTTGATTGCTAAAATAATTCTTTGAATTTGTGACCTGGCAATTTGATGTCAACTTAGCAGAGCATGGGATATTAAGAAAAACGGCAAAATTTCTCTTCACGAATAAATCAAGGATGGAAAGCTACATCTTTCTTCCAAATTTCAACAATATCGCATGTAAAGTTTTCGTGAAAAATGACTGATATCCGACGGCCGAAGATCGATCAATCAGATTTTGTCATTTTTCTACAAAACCTTGAGAGATACAAATTTTCTTTCGCCACTTATAATTAACGTATAAATCACTGAATAATAGCTATTTTGTTTTTTGCTAAAAACATTTTTCGGGTAGTTGTTTCGCCAAGTTAGTTTTTCCATGTTTTCGTTAGAAAATTAGGTAAATCGACGTTTAAAAATCCGAAAATCCGAAAGGGCAACATTGTCCTCGAAGTTATCGGGACCGAGGTCGGAATTTATCGCGGCCGTCGCGACGGGGCGTCTGTTACAAAAACTTGAACAGGTTGTTCGGAGGATCGTCATATAAAATCTTGGCACCCCGAGAGTTCCGCCCTGAAAGTTCAAGAATTCAGCGGAAAATATCACGCCCTTTTCGGGTACGATTTTATTTCTCACCGGGGTCCCCATTTGTCCCGAATTTTATCTGGGAAACACGGCGAAGATCCGAATTTATTACGATTCCTGATTCCGTACTCGGACCCGTGAAAGTCTCAGAGTGAATGGTTTGTTTTATCCCGTTTGGAAACGGTTTAGGGAAAATATGAATTGGGTTTCGTTTTATCGAATTGTGAACCTGAATGTCGAAGACTGGTGGAGTGAATACTTGTACATACAGGGTGAGTCTCTGACATGTACATATATTTTAACTGTGGATTCTTTAGGCCCAGAGAAACCTTTTCTTCATTTCCCATATTTTTTATTCGGCTCTGTTGAAAATATATAGCTATTTGAAAAAAATTGGGTCAAATACGTGCCTGATACGATTCTCTGCAAAGACCCCAAAGTTAATATTTCTCGATTAAAGTTGAGTTAATACATTTAGGGAACACTCAAGTACTTACTATATTGAAATGTTGCAAACACGATATTTCTTAACAAAAACAATTAGTTTTGGCCGATAATATCTATAATTAGAAAACCATATTTCTCCTATCAAAATAAGTTCCTTCGTCGAATTTCCTGTAGATTATGTTGTAAACACTAATAACTTGTTCATATTTTCCTCGATATACCAAAAATATCATAAAAAGGAAAGTTGTTCATTCAATTTTAATTAATAAACCTTACCTAAACTATGTCGCATTCAAACAAAAATGTTTTATGACAGAGTTATCACAGAGCTTTCGCGAAGACGATGCCACATTGTTGATTGCACTTTGAACGATGGTATAATCGTGTGTTGCGAGGTAGCGGGAGCGCAAGACACACCGTAAGATCTTCAAATCGATCCATCTCAGACCTTATGTCTGTGGACAACAAATATGAAGAACTTTCTTCTAGAGCTTTGTTGTCATGAAAGGGAAAATCAACTAGTAACAATCATTATTTAAGGCGATTTTCTTCGATCTCGTGATGATTATGTGAAGACACTCAGTGATTTAATGTAACATTAGGTGTGTAGTGTCGAGTTTATGAAATTCCAAGAGGATTAGGTGCAAATTGAAACATCGTCACAGATTATTTAGTGCTAAGTATCATTTTATTTCTCATTAATTTCAATTTAATACGTGGTTCGTATCAACATTCATCATTCATATGTCTAATTTGTATTTCATTGACATTTATTTTTAGTATGGACAGGTAACAATAAAATTTTAATAGAAACCGTGTAAATTAAATGTATAATTTTATGCTCCTACATTTGTGGGATTTTATTATTATATATCTTCACATCAGACGTTTCTCCATTTTTCAAATTTTAGTCTCGACATAGTAATGAACCTTCTGACAACGTCGTTAACTTGTAGTGCAATGAATGTTTCTACGATTCGGTGCTATTTGAAATCCAGGGAAGCTTCCAGATAATTCTTGAGATTCGTGATTATTTCCCCAAATTTAATCCGATAAAATTGGGAATAACTGGAAAACAAGATTTATTGGAAAAACATAGGAATACTTTTTTCTGAAATGATTGCTTCTTTCGAAAATATGAACCGTTTATCTTTGCCAAGTGGTTTCATGGTATTTTTGCGTGGATTCACGAGTCGGTTACGATGTAACTTCAATACCAGGAGGAATGTTGAATAAGTTTTGTTCAAGGAATATGCATGCGCCATGAATAGAGTAAACAATCAACCAAATGATTTCGAAAATAGGAAAAGAAAAGTATTTTTTGATGGATTGTCAACACCCTGTATCTTTCAAACGAAACCGAATTTTGAAAAATGGTAGGGAAAAAAAGTGTTTCGTTTGGTGAGAGGAGTATACAGTTAATAATATATGTACAAGTCAAAGTCGAGTTTCAATCAACTTTGACTTTAATTGTATCATATGAGTGTATAAACAAAAAACATAACAATCATATTTCAAAAGGAAAACAAAGTGTCTTCAACTACCATAAATTATTCCCCTATACTATAGTACGTTCAAATATGAGAAGGAGCTTTGTAAATAAACAGCATCGTCTGGTTTGCGCACAATAAAGCTCGTATTGGTCAAACGTTCATAAAAACGCTCCCTTCGACCGCCCTAAGAGACTGCCAGGATCGTACTCGGAACGGACTGTGGATGGTACTGGATAGAAATGATTCAATAATTTGAGTCAGCAATTCCCACATTAGAACTTTTTTCCTCAAAAACTCTAGTGGAAAATTTCTGTTATGATTTGCAACTGTCATAAACATTTTATATCCGACGTACCCTATTTTTTATTTTGTTTTTATATTATTATCTACTAAATAATTTCTTTTTCGGATGCTCGAGATTGCTGCAAGGTAATTCCAGGAAACACCAGAGTTTAAGAGATTTGGGTCGGAAGATTGCAAGATTCCGACAAAGTAATTCCGGGAAACGCCAGATTTGGGTCCTTTCCCCTAAAGGGTGAAAGCCATTTTGATTTGCATAAATATCGAAGTTTTCAATTGACAAGACTCGTAAAAGATCTATGTTCAAATTTATTATGGTCATTTACTTGTAATATCCGAAATATATTTAGTTTCGGTCCAAAATTTTATATTATTTTGTACGAAACTCTTTGCCGGCTGCTCAAGATTCAGACAAGGTAATTCCGGGAAACACCAGATTTGGGTCCTTTCCCTTAATTGGTTAAAGCCATCTTGATTTGCATAAATATCGTTTTCAATTGACAAGACTAGTTAAAATATAATTGGAGACTTTTCCATAAACTTGTTATGTTTAAATATATATTTCACTATTCACTTAGATGTTATGTATGAATTGCATTCGTATAATAATATTCAGTTAAAACTGAACGATTGTGTGAAATCTCCTCGATTCGACTCTGGACTGAAAGTAACTATACGAAGGCCCACCTACCGCTGCGCCAAACTTGTTGTTATTGCTCCTTCTTACATTTGAACAGAGTATAAAATTAGATTTTTTTGTTTTCTGGTTGTGTAGTTACATTGAAGGAAGTGTCGCACACTGCGGACATATGAACATAGAGAACCCAATTAAATATATGACATTTAAGGCTGTACCATACGGTTCGATGCATCTGGTACAGTCTAGGCCCGCGATTTTGTGTATTCAGATTATAGGTAATTTGGTCATGAAAATTTGGGAATGGCATTCTTTATCTTCCGTCTTGCAGCAGGGGTTACCTTTCATTGTTATCCGAAGAGAACAAGTTGATTCGAACCAATTACGATTAAAAAACCACAAAAACCGTCTTTATTCAAATGGGAGTCATCCCGCAGTGCGTCCGCATATTAAAAAATTCTAAACAATATCTCCACCCTAATAAATCCCCATTTATCGTCCAAATATACCAGAACGACACGAAGCACAATGCCGCGGCGAATTTATATCTCCCAAATGACGCTATAATTCAGCCCAAAAATCAGTTAATATTACCTATACCCATCTCGACACCGAATTTATTCGTTCATTCCCGTTTCCATAACAGTAAAAACAGTACCGAAGACCACGATAAGACGTCGATTTTACGCTCGTTTTTATTCAACGAATTCCGTCTTGCATCCCATAAAGGTATTTTACGCAGCGCCATCTTCCGGGGATAATCACACTCAAGTGGACCCGATGAATTTCAGCCGAACAGAAACGCTGGAATCGGGATTCCAACGGTTCGACGAGCAGTTTTATTATTACGTAATTTATATCTCGCGCCTTTATTTTCTGTTTTTATTGCGCCGCTGATGGGAAAATCGTTCGTAAGGACGTTTTATAGTTTTTTAGTAGTTGTTGAAGCTCTTACGATTATGTGGCTGTTCTCTTGTGATCATCAACTCGATGGTTCCCGAGATTTTTAAGGTTATTACTAGTTAAAGCGGGCGGTATTCTTCGCATAATTTTAGGAAAAAAAGGCCCATAAACATGGGACCGCAAACATTTCGTTCTCAAGATACAACGAAAATGATGATAACAGGTATATTTGGCGGGGTGGACATCAGTCACGGCCCCCCAGATCCTCAGACTTAATTTGTTTGGATTTGGATTTTTATGACAATTTTGAGTTTTCTGAAGGTTTTCCCGAAATCGGTAGCAGATACGACAAAATTACAAGAAACCATAAATTTCAGTGTAACAGCAAAGCTTCACCCTGTAGATTCGCAATCGAAATCAGCTTGTCATATAGTGTCAACGGTAAATTGTTATAGCTATGCCAAATTTCAGTTGAATATCTTGTAAAATGCGGATTCTATAAGGAAAATACTTGAAAAAAATTCGAACTTCTACATTCTGTATCTCGAAAAGGAAACGTTTGCAGTCCCATGTTTATGAGAGTTTTTTTCTTCTAAAATTATCCAAAAAAACATCCTTTTTCGTTTAGGAACACCCTGTATAATTGTAGATTCCTCTGCCTGAATAATGACTCTTTATAACAGCGATTCTTTCGATGAATGGACAATTTCATCCTGTCCTTCGAAATATGTGAATCGTGGTAAATCTCCATTCAAAAAGTGGTCTCTTTATTTCACGAGTAACTACCATAATTTACGACATAGAGACTTGATTTTTTTTTAAATTGAAGTTAAAGAACGTCTCGAGGGTAAATAGTTTTCTTTTTTTCGATTTAATCAGAGTTTCAATTAAAAAAAACAGTGTAATCGTTATATCTCTGCAATATTTGGGTTATTGAATATGTTTTTCGTTTTTCATGGTACAAGCTATATTTTTGAACTAATCATCATTAAAATTTTTGTAGTTTATAGAAGATTAATAGTTGCGATTTTTTCCAAAAAATGATGAATAACCGTCGAGAAAAAATCATTAAGTGTAGTTTCCGAAACGCTGAAGTTCAACCTGTTTTTTTAAATTGAAGAACTAATCAAATCGGAAAAAAGAAAACTACTTGCCCTCGGGACGTTCTTCAACTTCAATTTAAAAAATAAATCAAGTCTCTACGTCGTAAATTAGGGTAGTTACTCGTGAAATAAAGAGACCACTTTTTGAATGGAGATTTACCACGATTCAAAAGGTGATACTTCGCCTTAATAATGATACATTGATACCCAAGGTCAACCAACATATTTGTTTCAATTTAAGTCATTGCTTGTGTGACACGTAACGCCGTTTTCTTGGAAGTGAACCTTGTCCAGATCAATACTATCGCAAATACGGTGTAATGACGTTTGTGGAATGCCTAATTCCAAAGAACTTTCCGCTACTGCAGCAATATTCTCGGCTGTTCTTGAGCGACGTGCAAGGGTTTGATTCTCCACATCACTTACTTTTCTCAACATCCCAAATTTTTCCACCGATTTCTGTATTGCTGTTCGACAAGGTATTGCACGACGACCCAAAAATTTTCGAGTTTTACGAACCGTCTCTGCCAAAATTTCACCATTTTTATAGTGCATTTTGATAATTTCAATGCCTTGTTGAAGCGAGTATCGTTCCACTTTCATTAATGGCGTAGTTTCTACTTCAATGTCAGAAAATTATAGCTTCAAAAGTGGCATCTTCCAAAATAGTGAGCTATTCAAAATGATACCTCTTATTGGAAAATGTTATATCGTTTTCAAGGAAATTTTCTTTCAAAACATCTCATGATATACCGGTCATTTCGTTTATATTAAAAACATTCACTTTTAGGGTTTTAGCATGTCTCCGAAAAGCCTCGGATTTTGAACAACCCTGTATGATTAGAGACTAAGTTCTTTTTACGTAAATGATACACGGAATATTGGTAACCCATACCCGATATTTCAGCCTTCTAGGTTTTCAGGTTCCGAAGTGACGAATGTTTTATTATGCACAAAAAAGTAAATCAATCAATTTCTCAAAAACCGTTAGTGTCAGGGTGATATCGATCAGGATATCTTTGAATAGAACTTTGGAGAAAGGTTTACCCCATTCATGGTGGATATTATTATATTAATGCACTCAATGATAATTTTTACTACAATAATATTCCATCTCACTTTACCATTGTGCATAGTTTCCTATACAAACTTGAAGAAAGCTTCACGTGCCTTGTGTTCTTCCTCGAGAAAGTTTTTTTTTCAACAACTATCGTGGGGAAAGATAAATATAGAGATGTTTCAAGTGCAACGCGGACCTGATTATATTTCCACAGCTAGATTATAATACAATGCTCAGGCATGATCACGATGGGTGTAAGTTTCCATTTACAAAGTATTAGATTCGAGATATGCACATGGACTCGGGATAGACCATTTTAATCTTTCGATGTTATCGCAAGTACCATTTGTCAGCTGGAGAGCACGGCCAATCTTCTTCGGAGCCAGTGGCATGGGCTTGGTATGGTGAAGGGTTTAAGCACTAATCTGGTGGAATTTTCAATGGGAATATATTTGATGGGTAGAAAGTAGTGCACAATCTTCGGTAATCGATATTAAAAAAAAAAATGCTCCAACTGGTAATTTAATATTGAATCATGCAACTTTTTACGTATAATTGAGGAGTTTTTCATACATTGCTTAAGTTTTTTGAATTACAACCCTAACTTTTTGTGCCAGCAATATTTAGCCTTTCCTGAGTTCTTATTCGAAAAGGATCTTCCTCAGGATTCATCCTTTAGTTATAGAAACCTGTTGTAGTTGTTGATCTCAAATGAGTGCCAGATTCAGAAGGATAAATGTATACTCCATTCACAATTATAAAATCAAAATTCTGGCCTTGGAAATTTGACACATTGGAATGTGACACAGCGTGGACGCTGTGTCGGAGTTATGACGTTTTTCAAAATATTTTTATGTTCCAAGTCAACACTATGTTGCCCTTTCTACATTCTTAGCGTATTTCTCAGAATGTGAATTTATTCGGTAAATGAATGAATTGGAAAAGATGTGATGGACGAAAATAATTAACGTTTAATATGAATTGATAGAAAGGATTCCTTTTCTAGTTATTTGCATGAAAAGTACAAGATATCACTGTTGAAATATATTATTTTTCGCCATGGAAGAAAATTGCATTGCTTTCACATAATTTTCATATGCATGCTTGTGAAGATTTAATGATTATTATCCTCTTGAACTGAAAGTTCCAGACTTGACGACATCAATTGTTGATTCTGATCAAGAATTCATTAAAAAAATCAACCCAAAGATATGAGAATGAATTGAATTACAAGAATCAAGAATAATGTCAATTTTATATTGTTGATAACTTTCTTAAAATCAATGTTGGGATATAAAACTCGGCTGCGTTTGTTCAAACAACATCTGAAGAATACATTTTTCACCATCTCGACCTTCGAAAGGCGTTTCTTATAGGAGAATTAGTTCCACCTCATTAGTGAGGTACCTAACTTTTGCAAATCTGCTCAGATATCGCCAAATTTCCTGGAAAACCTGAAAAATATCATCCTAATCGACCTCTCGAGGCTTCATCCGATCCATCTTCTGCGATATCTCTCCAAATAACAGCTTTTTCAACGAAATTCATGTTTACCCCTTCAACCTCGAAATATAAACATTCGTCCTGGTCTTGAAAATCGTCCTCACGCTCCAAACTGGTGCTAAAAACAATAAACATACGTTAATTCTGGATATTCGACGAAAAACTCACCTGCAAATATCGATTGAATACCAAAAATCTGCGAACAATTTGTAAACCTAACAAAATGTGGAATATCTTTGATACTTTTACTATGATGTAAACAAAGAAACTGGCAACGTCGTTTTGTCATCAACGATATTTTCTGTGCGCGCACTGACTTTTCATCATATGTTCTGTGCTTTTTATCAGGGGCACCAACTCCTGAAAACGAAACCATGACCTCCTATGTGATTAAATAAAAGTGAATGGAGTATATTTTGCATCGTTCAACTGGACATAATGCACAGAACCACCTATGAGATAAAAGTAAATCACTAATATGATTGATTAAATATCAGGTGTTTTTTTTAGAGTGATAGAATTTTCGTTAAGGATAACTGTGATTTAACAGAAGGTAGAAGCCATGTTGTTTTGAGATTTCTGTGCAGTAAGAATTGACAAATTATAATGGAAAGTCTCACGCCGCAACAACGTTTACAAATTGTTGAAATTTATTTTCAAAATCAGAGTTTCATTCGCCAAACTTATAGAGAAATTTATGGTTTGCATATTCGTCCATCAGAGCAGCTTATTCGTCGAACTATCGGTAGATTTCAGACAACATTTTCTCTACTCGATGCAATAACAATAATAAGACAAAGAATTGTCCATACAGAAGAAAATATCGCTGATGTAAGTGATAGCGTTATTGAAGATCCAGATTGGTCTATTCGTCGACGTTCACAACAAGTTGGACTCTGTGCATCCACCACATGAAAAATTTTGCGTTAAGATCTTAGTCTACACCCATACAAGATACAACTCTTTCGAGAATTAAAGCCTCTTGACCATAATAAGTGGCTTTTGTTTGCGGATTAGGCCCAAGAACATCTTGAAGTTGATCCACCTTTCTACCGAAAAATTTTGTTTAGTGACAAAGCTCATTTCTGGTTGAACGTCTACGTAAACAAGCAAAATTGCCATATATGGAGTGAAAACAATCCTTATGAAGTTCTGCAGGTTCCATTGCATCCTGAAAAATGCTCTGTATGGTGTGCTTCACACGCTGGAGGCATCATCGGTCCATATTTCATTAAGAACGATGCCAGAGCTAATGGTACAGTGAATGGTGCTCTTTACAGTTCGATGATCAATGATTATTTGTTTCAAAATTTGAATGGTATCGACCCAGAAGTGTTTTGGTTCCAACAATAAGGTGCTATAACTCATGCTGCTACCGTGACAATTGATTTATTTATTGAAAGAAAGTTTTGGCGAGAAATGGTCCAATTAATCGGCCTCCAAGATCATGCGACATAACTCCAATGGATTATTTTCTTTGGGGTTATGTCAAGTCATTGGTTTATGCTGATAAACCAGAATCAATAGAAGCTTTGGAAGCCAACATTACTGGTGTTAATGCTGAAATAAGGCCTGAATTACTCGAAAAAGTGGTACAAATTTGGTCTGGTCAAAAGGGATTCTTCAGAGCTAGTCGTGGTGGACATACAGGTTTGAAAATATAAGTTGGAAACATAGCCAATTCAGCGTAAACGAGTGGACGAATATCGTCTAGTGGACCAGTAAAATGATCATAATCCTCGGCGCGTTGTGACAACGAATAAATGACTGACCTCTCTCAATGACATAGGAGACTGAAGATTGGGATCTTCGAACTCTCGCTAGTCTCGATGCAGTTCCCATGCCATTGAGTGAGGTCAGTCATTTATTCGTGTCGCATCGCGCCGAGAGTTCTGATTATTTTTCTGGTCCACTAGACAATATTCATCCACTCGTTCAACGTTGAATCGACTATGTTTCCAACTTGAATTTCTGGACCTGTATGTATACCGGAAATCATTTTTACAACATGAATGTCATTAAATTATCTTTCGAATAAAAAAAATTGGCTTCAATCCTAACTTAAATGTAATTTATTTCAATTTGAAGTTCTATCACTCTAAAAAAAAAACGCCCGATACCATAATAGCTTTCATCTTATTCAGAATTAAAAAAGATTCTACAAAGTGAAATAAACTTTCTTGAAGCACAGAAACATATGAAATTTATTCGAGAATCGCCAGGAGGTATGTGCGTTTTATGAGACTTTTCACTTCCTATTATATTTTGGCAAGCCTGCGCCACTGCTACCACACGAATCGCATAAAGATAACAAATTAATTCGGTCCTGAATCAAAAGGAAAGGGTCGCAGTTGCGGCCATACGTCCATATATAAATCGGTTACTTCCCTGACAGGTAAAGATGTTAAATTATAGGCGTGCTCGAGAAACAAAGGACCCGACGGTGACTCTGAAATATCGGCATCTCTTGACCCAATTTTGGGGCCATTAGTGCGACCAAGATTCGGTCAATAATGAGGATGCGTTTAAGGGCATAATGAGCTCCAAATTACGCTCGTTTCGCTACCGCATCGCGACAACCAGATGGTCGGCATTCTTTCCTTTCGAATCACGATATTTGTCAGAAATGGAAAGTTGCTGCTGGGCTGGATGGTTTTTTGGGAAAAGACCAATAAAGGCGATAATTGAATAGTTTTTGGCACGCCTAGCAGAGCGATACGATACGTGGCGGACGACGTTTTAAGTGAGTCTATGGGACCCTTTCTCATTCAAAGTGCTGGGGCACCATATACACTGCGCAAAAAATTAACGCACATTATGGAAATCTTAAATTTATTCTTCAACTGAAGGTGTTCTCAATGATAATTATTTTTATCAGAATTATGCATGCATATGTTATCCACTTTCAACGTTTTTCTTCAATACATATGTTTTCTCTCTGCAGGAATAAAAAAAGATGATATCAGATTTTGAACGTATTGGCTCCATTCTAAAATCAGTTGTTCTCGATCAATTCTAGTGATCAATAGTTTTTCTTTCGTTTGATTTTCTACACTCGATCGCTATGCAACGCGAAACACGCAATTTGACCCATAGAGGAATGAGCCCAAGCGGTAGTTTTGCGAGAACAAGGGTGGACATACACAAGAATTGCAGAAAGGTTTGGAGTTTCCCATACAAGTGTGACCAGAATGTTGCAGCGATTCAGGGAGGCAGGTATGAATGTCCGAAGACCAGGACAGGGTAGACCACGGGTAACAACTGCCATTCAAGAACGTTACTTGAGAGTTTCTTCGTTGAGACAACGGTTTGCAACCGCTCGCCTCCCTCAAAATCAGCTTGAGCAAACTCATGAGGTGCAAATTAGAACTCAGACAATAAGAAATCGCCTCAGAGAGTATGATTTGAGGCCTCGTGTCACGGCAAGAGGCCCAGCTCTTACCCCAGCCCATCAAAGGGCGCGTTTGGATTTTGCGAGAGAGCATATCCATTGGGAAGAGGCCGATTGGGAAAGAGTTCTCTTCACAGATGAGTATAGATTCTGCCTCTACCATTGTGATCGACGTTCCCTTGTATACAGACGTCCACATGAAAGATATGCTCAGTGCAATTTCCTGAATACTACTGGTTTCGGGGGAGGATCGATTATGGTATGGGGTGGAATATCTTTGACTGCTCGCACAGACCTAGTGGTCGTTGATAATGGAGCTATGAATGCTGATAAGTATATAAGGAACATTCTTGAAGAGCATGTAGTGCCATTTGCCTCATACATTGGTGAAAATTTCATTTTTATGGACGATAATGCCAGACCCCATCGTCGCGCATCGTTCAGGAGTACCTTGAAGAGGTTGAAGTCTCTCGAATGGAATGGCCACCAAGAAGTCCAGATCTCAATCTGATTGAGCAGGTTTGGGACAACCTCAATAGAAGGCTGAGAAGTTCAAAAAATCATCCAGCTACTCTTAATGACTTAGGAATCCAACTCGGAGAAATCTGGGAAGGATTAGATCAGAACATTTCAAGATCACTCATTCTGAGTATGAACCGTCGTTGCCGAGCTGAAATTAACGCAAGGGGTGGAAATATCAAGTATTAAATCACTTATCAGTGTATGTTCGAAATTCATATTTTTTGTTTTCTACTGCGAATGGTGCCGTAAGAGAAAAGAACAGGTCTATGATTTTCCCCACCTTTCTGTGGTTCACCTTGAATCCCAAAAACATTCATTCTACCTGTTCTGTTCGATGACTCCTCTGCCATTAGTCGCAATGGTCTTACGTTAAGCTCGCAACCCTTACACAGACTCATAACGTCGTCGGCACCTAAAAGTGAATTCACCAGCCAGCAGATACACATCTTTTAGTCAGAACAACCGTGAGTACTATCATCATAATGTTTACTTTGTGGTATTTTTTTCTATTTGCTTCATTCATTTTATTCTTTAATTTTCGTGGTGATAAGAATTAGTACCGCAGTCCATTCTTCCAAGAGAGTCCTTGTATTTCATTCAATATAGATTGCGAGAATGAAGGACTCAATATCTATAGAAGCATAGATAACTGTAGAAAAGACTATTGAATATTGTTCTTTATTCCCATGAAAACATACATGAAATTGACAACACAAAAGGATTTTAATTTGCCATAAACTATGATCTGAACGTGAATAATTTCTGTACGGCATAACAAACATGAAGATCCCTGTACTGGTATTTCATCATAATCAAGTATCACTTTTAATTCTTGAATATTCTTAAAATATAAAGCGGAAGAGCAATTGAAATCACAACAGTTACAATAATTGTAAACAGCCTTTTTTCAGTACTAGTACTCATTGTTATATCATCAATCCACTGGCCTAAAATTATATACATATACATATTAGGAGCACTAAAACATGAATTCGATTGCTCAAGTACTTCACCTTTTTTTAATTCTTTCTCACAATAAGATTAAGGCACAGCTCAATACCTTGAATTACGATGATCAATTCCATAATACTCTTGTTGATGATAATGGAATCATACTTTCTCACCAGTTAAGACTGCACCAGAAAATTTAACTCAATCAAGAAATAAGATACATGATACATTTGTGAATAATAGTATGAATAACATTAACACTGATATAAATACCTTCTCAACAATTTACTCAGAACAAGATAAAAACTTCTAAATATCGCTCAAGAATACCTGGATATGAAATAAAATATCACAGCTTCGAAGCACGTGAAATAAACAACATCTCAAGACATTTCTCGTTTTCTATATTGGAATTATTGGAATTTTTGCCGAAAGAGGATGTTTCGATCTTTGGATTCGCAAATACTTCTTGGTGAAAACATTGAACAGTGTCACCATTGGAAAGAAGAAAAGATTTAAGGCAATTTTTGATTGAAATGAAGAATAAAAAATGTATCATCGGTAATAGTGACAGCCCCAACACATTATTTGCAACTGTAGAGCCATAACGATCACAGCGCGCCTCTAGGGGGCGTCTCACGAAACTCTAACCTCCGTCATAGGCTGTCCAAAATATTCTGTCAAGGGTATGAAGCCTTTTCTCCAGTTATTTATGCTCCTATATAGTTAATATGATACGATGACGTTCGGTGAGTTTCCACAGCATTATGCACAAAAAAAACATCAGTATCCTCGTGAAGAGAAAAAACCTGGGTGATCAGCATGGTTGTAAATGTAATGTGGGTAGATGGCTTGAGGTAGGCTTCATTCGGCCAATCTTGGTCCATGAATTGAATGGACCAAGGATAATAATTCATGTGTCCCAATTAATTTGTGTTCTTTTATTCATAAATAAACAAAGATTTTACTTAAAAACTTAGAAAATGTGAATATATCTCGTTGTTTTTTGCGAAATTTCGAAACGACAATCCCCCACCATCTCCATCTTTCCCTCAAGTCGACCTTCATCCCACCACATGTGCAACAAGCTTCACGTCATACGAAGAACTCAACCCACTTCGTTCGGGATTACCCCGAAAATGAAAAATGGCTATTTGCTTCCTGCCAAGCCGCACAACGTTTCGGACACGGTCTTATTAAGTATTCAGGTCTGAACCTGCTATGATGGATGTTTCTACTGGAGGCTTAAGCTTCTGGTCGTGCTGGTTGTCACGAACGGAGGATAGATAAATTCGAAATTAGAAACTAATCCATTCAAGAAAGGACTCATGATATTTCGATCGGCGGTATCGCTTGGTTCGTGACATGGGAGTTCATTATGCGGGAATTTTCATAGGCGGGATAAGGTTGATTATTTTCGTTCTGAGAGGCTGCAGAGCTATGGCATTCCTCCGCAAAGAAAGTCATTCGAATCTCTGATGTTAATCAAGTTGCCCCTAGAATAAGGCCATATTGAGGATCCTTCAGTGAACTGCCTGCGTTGCTTTAGAGTTTGCAAAAAACTTTGGTCTACAGGAGCTTTATCTAGAAGTATTAACAGGACCAAACTAAGGGTAGGGCTTACGAGATTCTTTTATGAACAGGCCCAAAATTTGTGAATGACAAACAATACCTTTCCTTTCCCCATGATGCATTTTGCTACTGGAAACTAAATAAGACATAGTGAGAACCAAAAAGAAGGTAGGAATTAGTGTTCTTCTTAAATTTCTGTAGGAAATATGCCTCAGGGAACACCTCTCTAAACAATGCAATCCAGAGACTTGCTCTTCGCTGGATGAACGAGTCTTTGAAAAGAAATGTTCTGCAGGTTTTCAAAGAGACCACAATGGGGTGTAAAGACTTAACTTGTCGGGTTAATCTAGAAGGGACTGCAGCAGGAGGGACTATTGAAGATGATTCAGAAGAGCATTGACCACAAAAGTATCTATAAAATAGAGACAGATCGCTAATTCTTCTACAGTGTTCCAGGTTCCAGAGAAGTAAGCGGGTTTGTAAGTGAGGCATCACTGACGAGACGAATTGCTCTCTTCTGGACTGAATCCAACAATTTCAGGACATGTTTAGGTGCAGCACTCTGAACAGTATGAACATGGGAACAGTACTCTAGGAGTCTAGGATAGGTCGAAACTGGGCCTTTTAGATCATAAGCAGTTGACTGGAAGTGGAATAGATCATGGGACAAGCAGAAAATCAAGTTTCTGGAATGCACTTTTAACAATTGATCTCACCTGACTTTCCCAAGAAACGTTATTGCCAACAGTGGTAGGTACCAAGCATTGTAATGGATGACTGTAATGGTATGGTTACCCCTGACAAGCTAATATTGGGTGAAGTGAGATGAGCTTTTCTAGATGAAAGACTTGTGTTTTGATATCATTGAATTCTACCAAGTTATTGGATACCCATACGAGAATTGTTGCTTATTCCATATTTATGTAATCAACAATTCTTCCTCGTTCGTTTATGATTTGGCGGGATGGTATTGGAGCCCTGGAAAAGAAGGCGGTATGGGTGATACTATCATCTGCGAAACAGTGCACTGGACATGAGGTTGTCTACAACAAATCGTTGATGTGAAGCAGAAACAGTGTTAGTGCTAGAATCGATCCCTGTGGGACACCAGCATTTATTCTTCCTTTGGGATAGGCCATATTGCTTAGTTGGAAGTTTTGGGTAAAACCATTATCGAAGAGTTTTTCTAGTTTGGACCAAATAGCTGGTGGCACCTTATTTTTTAGTCAACCTAAGACACCTTATCTCTCAATATTGGGAGCAAGTTATAACTCATTCCGCAGGAACTGGTCTAGATGCAGTGAGTGCCAAATAATAAAATAAAAGCTGTATCCCCGCAATTTCTCCTCTGCCATTAGTTTCTCTGGCAAGATTACCTGCTCCATTCCATTGGATACCGTGGCCATTCAGATATAAGGATTTGCTCTGATGTCCTCGAGCTTGTGGCCCTGTCTATTTTTGATATAATTTTCACTTTCCTTTTTTCGAGTTCGTAATGGTCTTGATGTAATTATTTCCGGATGAGCATGGTATATTATAAATGTTCGCTCCAGCACTGCTCAGATTCCAGCAGATGTGTGATCAAAACAAACAGCAGAACGATGAACTTTCTGAAATATCAACCGAAGATATTAAAAAAGCCCTTAAGAACAAGCGTGATTTTACAGCACCTGGACTGGACGGTATTCAAAACTACTGGTGGAAGAGATTTCCAGCTACACATCAACACCTGGCAAGATTATTCAGCGGGATGCTGACTCGCCATGAGCCCATTCCGTCATGGTTAGTGGTGGGTAGAACAGTGCTGATACCAAAATCAGGTGATTTAGGGCAACCCAAGAACTATCGCCCAATCACTTGCCTCAATACACTGTATAAGATCCTCACAAGTGTAATTCAAGATAAAATACTGAGGGTTATTGGACCAGTGTGGAACAGTATCTACGAACAGAGGGGAGCAAAGAAAGGAGTGCAAGGATGCAAGGACAACTTGCTCATAGACAAGAGCGTATTTCTAGACGCCAGACACTACAAGCGCGACCTACACACATCATGGTTAGACTACCCGAAAGCATATGACACGTCGCCGCACGAACTGATAATACGGTTATTAAAAATGCTGAAAGACCACCCCAACATCGTCCACGCGATAGAAAACATCATAGCGCTGTGGAAAACGAAGTTTGCCATCCGAGCAGAGGGTCGAACCGTTTATACGGGATGGGTGAGATACAGGAGAGGAGTTTTCCAGGGAGATTCGCTAAGCCCGTTATTATTCTGCATAACTCTTATACCACTAACAATTGAGTTAAGGAAAAGCAAAATAGGATACCAGGCCGGACCACCAGGCAGAAGGAACCACCTGATCTCGCATCTCTTGTACGTGGTCGACTTGAAGCTCTACGCTCCCTCCGAGTCCGCACTGCGGCAACTACTGAATATCGTTTCAGACTACACTTCAGCAATGGGAATGTCATTCGGTTTGGACAAGTGCGCTGTTTTTCATCTGCGCAGGGGAAAAGCTGAAGACGCAGGAGAAGATATTCGACTGGAAGATGGAATGACTTTTCGACACCTCGAAGACGGAGAAACTTACAAGTTTCTTGGAATGAAACAGAGGGGTGTACTGGAGACAACCCAGATAAAGGATGCCTTAACAGCCAGCTACAAAAAGAAGCTGAGAGACATATGGAAATCGTAGCTGTCGGGAAAGAACAAAGTATCTGCTACAAATATGCTAGCCATCCCGATTCTCACCTACTCTTTCGGGGTGGTGAACTGGACGGTAAACGAACTCCTCGATCTTGATAGGTCAACAAGGAAAACGATGAACATGAATCGTAGCCTACATCCCAACAGTTCAATACAGAGGATATTCCTTCCTCGAAGCCAGGGGGGTAGAGGATTGCAATGTTTGGAATATCAACACTATCAACAAACATTGGAAATGGCAGTAAGGATTCTAAGAAGTGAAGATCCGCTTCTGAAATTTGTCGCTCAGCATGAAATTGCGAACCAAGTTGTGTATTATTATTATAATTATTATTATTTTAACTAGGGACGTTATGGCTCAGTTGGCCTTCTGGGAACTGCGACCACATAGATCTTTTGTTCTCTACCCTACTCATTTATTGAAACCCAAGGAGCTCGTCGATGATGTTGATGAGATCGACAACATCCTTAGGTGCCTTGACCGTTACCTCGTGGGTATCCAGTACCAATTTGCCCATATGAATGGTTCTTAGACCAACCAGCTCTGGACACTTGCATACCATGTGTTCAGCTGTTTCTGCTTCTGATCCACAGAGCCTACAAATCTCATCTGTTGACTTTCTCATACGGTACAAATGATGTTTGTACCGACAGTGCCCTGTCAGCAGACCTACCATCACCCGAAGCTCAGCTCGTAACATCTTTAGGAGTTTGGTGAAACGAATTTACTAGACTGTGTAAGTCCAGGGGTGTTTCTCCAGAGGGTTATCCTGTTATCCAACTTCCATTGTTGGATCGCTACCTTCCTGCCTTATATTGGTCTTTTCCAAGCCTACAGAATGGCTCAGGTCTAGCAGGTGTTAACCTTGTCGCACTTTTCGCAAGGTCATCGGCTTTTTCATTTCCTTCAACACCACAGCGCCCTGGTCAAGATGTGTAAGTATTTGTCGAAGAGTTTTCGTGGTTTTGAATGTTGTTCCAACATCATATCTTCTTCCAATTCGTTTCATTTTTTCTGACAAACAGGGGACATAGTTGTGCTTGTCTGCGTCGTGTTGTGTTTTGAGTATTGTTGCCCTCTTCTTGGTGACGATTGACCTCGTCATTGTCCACGCAGAATTTCGAACTTCAATCGTTCAAGCGTATGTCATCGACCTCAAAATAAATAAAGAAAGTTTCGAATTCAATAATATCAACTATTATATTTCTTGAAAAAAAAAACAATAGCCGAATGATCCTCATCGACAAGAGGTTTATTATACAGGGTGTATTTGAAGCTGTGGCTTTTCTCTTGACAGATGGTAAAACTCATATACGTATTTCAAAAAAATCGTGGTTCATAACTTTGATAATGAGCACATATACAGCATGATTTTCTATGTAGTGATAAGTAAATTTATTCCAGTAGGACTTATACCTACTCTTGAGGTAAATTGCATGAAGGTTTATTTCTATTCACGGTCATTTGACTGACACAAATCTATAAACTCTTTTCCTATTTCATAGAAGTTATCTTCGCATCCGAGCATAGAAAATAGCAAACAATACTAAGCACAGACCACAGTTTTCGTCATGTCTTCCGTCGATGGGGGTCGTTGACTCTCTTCTTATGCGCTTTATGTCGTCGTCCCGTCTTTTCCATTAAAGGAATCATACCGTACGAGAACGCTTCATGGGAATCTTACACGGGATGGTCCCAAACTACTTATCGTACCTTCCATCGCCAAAAGCCTGAGCAGCTACGCGGTGTGAAACTGATGAAACGTGCTCGTTAAATTTAGACTGCTGTCCCTCTTTTCTTCCTCGGATATTTATGTGAGCCGATCGCGGCCCATCGCCCATTTATGGCTTAAAAGGGACGATAATTCACGGCCGTAATGATAATTTGGCAACCGCGCCGAGTTTTACCTAATTATGGGTGTAAATGGGTGCGATAATGAGGGTATTCCAGAGTATCGATGCTGATTTTGTATCGGCGGAACTGGAGCGGAATTCGATAATCTCCAGACTTGGGAATTCGAAAAAATTTTTTTTTACGATTTGCTGCTACATGGATAATATTGAAAATCAATGGTCTTTTCATTAACTATATGTCTTTCAGGGTGGTTGGAAACAGATCTATAATAGGTTTTACAATAAGTGGTCTTATTTTGACAGTTGATAAGTAGAAACTACGACACGAATATACTCCATTCACTTTTATAAAGTATCGCGGGTGGCCATGACATTCTGAACCTTCCACCGTGTATATTTTGAAAATTTCAGGTTATAGTATTTAGTATAGATGCATAGAATACCTGGTGTTGGCACTGATTTGATTCCGTTTCTTGTCGATCGAAAATCTTTGATGGGGTCCTCCTTTTCATTTCTCCCTAAAGGGGTCATGCTATTTTTCATTGTCGCAATAGCGCCACGACCGTGAAATACTGCTGATTACTTCAGAAGTAGGACCCGACCAACAATCTAGAGTGCCGTTTTGATCTATCATATTTGGTCACGGCTATAAATTAGGTGTCGATGCACCAGGGCTATTTCTATGCATTTATGTTATAGTCAATTTCCTGTCAGATGAATACGCAACGTTGTCATTTCTACATAGAGGTCGCAGTAGTTACGTATTTATCGAAGTGTTCATTAATTTGAGAAAATATTATTCGAATTCGATATTTCCGAAGACCTGAAGAATGTTGAAGAAACTTTTTTCTTTCTTGATACTGGATATATTTCACGTATACAGGGTGAGTCTTTGACTTGTACATATATTTTAACTGAAGATTCTTGAGGCCAAAAGAAACCTTTTTTTCATTTTCCATTTTTCCGAATTCGGCTCTGTTAAAAAGATATAGCCATTCGAAAAAAAAATTGGGCTAATTACGTCCCTGAAATGATACTGTGGAATTGATTCAAAGTTCATATTTCTAGATAGAAATTGAGTTTATACATTTAGGCCCAATTTAGGGAATACTCATGTAGTCAAGTACTAACCTTATTGGAATAAAAATGTTGCAAACACGATAATTTCAACAAAAACAGTAAGTTTTTACTAAAAAGCCACATTTATTCCAC
Organism: Adalia decempunctata; assembly: GCA_951802165.1. Lineage (NCBI taxonomy): Eukaryota > Metazoa > Arthropoda > Insecta > Coleoptera > Coccinellidae > Adalia > Adalia decempunctata. Next base: position 19,128,638 of record OX637696.1, on the reverse strand, counting down.
CAAAATAAGTTCCTTTTTCGATTTTCCTGCAGATTAGTTTGTAAACACTAATAACTTGTTCATATTTTCCTCGAAATTACCAAACAATATCATGAAGAAAGGCTTTTCATTCAGATTTATTATTTAACAACCTAATCTAATTTATATCGATTCTGTGAATTTTTGCACAGAAATTTCAAGAAGATGTTGTCAGCCTGCTGATATTTTCATTGAGGTTAAGGATTTTTTACGAAACATAGTATAAATCACGATACATTTGTGTACCGTGGTATAAATATCTATGAATTCTGCCGTTTCCATCATAAATCGACTTTGCCGCCAAATTTTACCACGCATGCGTAGAGCGAAAACCGAAGTATAATTATCTGGAGGCCAACGTTGAACCATAACAAACCAGAGTCTCTGAACAAACTGTAAACATTATGTGAAGTTCTGAATAATCTGAATACATTCAGTGAGAAAATATGAACCGTTTATCTTTTTACAGTGGTTTTATGGTATTTTAGCGTGTATTGATGAGTCGACTACCCTGTAACTTTCATACTAGTAAAGATATTGAATAGGTTTCGATTGAGGAATATGCACCATGAATAGAGTAAAAACTCAACCAAAATTCAGTTCATTCGAAATAACGGTTCCGAAGATATAAACAGAAAAGTGTTTTTTTCATGGATTTTCGACACCCTGTATCTCCCAAACCAAACCGAATTTTGGTATAGGAAAAAAGTGTTTCGTTTGATGAGAGGAATCTACAGTTAAAATATATGTACAAGTCAAAGACTCACCCTGTATAGACATGGTTGGCAGATTCAGTTATGCTTTCCTATACGGAAATCAAGAATCGAGTGTTGAAATTTCACGGAAAAATAATGGACAGAATAGTCCGTTACTTTGTGATAGTTCATTCGAAAAAAGAGTAAGAGTACTCGAATAACTCAGAAGTAGAACTGCTTAACAAACTTACGGTCCTATGGAATTCCCGACTTTTCTAAATTCTCAAGAAATAAGCCTTCAGAAGACCTTTGTACATCTTTTCGCACAACTTGAAATACTCCAGTATGAAAATGTAGTAGTACTACGAAACCTGTGTCAAAGTTAAACCTTGAAATAAATAACTCCATTTACAATGTTGAAAAAGAGTAAATACGTCTCTCAGAATCATTCGACCAGCGTAAGTTTTAAGTAAATAACTTGATAAACCTAAATCTTGGCCAACCGGGATATTTTATTGAAATGAATGGAGTATAAAAATGAAACGATACATGCTTCAACAACGCATTGGAATAATTAAAATTCACTATAAAAATGGTGAAAATTTGGCAGAGATGGTTCGTAAAACTCGAATATTTCTGGGTTGTCGTGAAGCACCTTGTCGAAGCGGAATACAGAAATTGATGGTAAAATTTGAGCTGTTGGGATAAGTTAGTGACGTGAAGAATAAAACCCGTGCACATCTCTCAAGAATAGCCGAGAATATTGTTGCTGTAGCAGAACCATATTCATAGATGATACCAATCTCCTGGCTGGAGGTGAAACATTTATTCCATAAGACTAAAAACTGGTTTTCAAAAAACCAATTAGTATTAAATGAAGCAAAATCAGGCACAATCCTCTTCAGAACAGACCTCAATGTAACACCACCTTCAAAAATAGATATCAATGAGTCGTCAATACCTTTATCACAAAGTGTAAAGTTCTTAGGAGTCCACATCGATGAGTTCATGAAATGGTCCTGTCATGTCGACAATATTGCAATAAAACTCAGTAGAATATCCTACGGACTCAGGGTAACATCTAGATATCTAGACGGAAATGCAGCCAGGGCCCTTTATACCTGGCAACTTTTGAATCAGTGGCTAGGTATGGAATAATCTTTCGGGGTGGCAACAGTAACATCAAAAAGATTTTCATTATCCAGAAGAGAATGGTCAGAGTAATGAACAACATGAAGTACAATCAATCATGCAGAACTGTGTTCAGAACCTCAAAGCTGATGACAGTTTACGCCCTCTATATCTACGAATGCTTGATGTTCATATTCAAAAATCCGGAAGCTTTCCAGGAAAATAGGACCTCACATAGATACCCTTCAAGAAGCAATACATACATATACCCCAAACATCGGTTCACGACAACAGAGAAAAGCGCCCACTACTCAGCAATTAAATTTTTTAACAATCTACCATCTGAAATAAGGTCTTTAAATGAGAAAAGCATTTTCAAACAAAAAATCAAGGAGCTCCTCATAAACCTTGAACCATATGATGTGTTTTCGTATCTTAATAACTGAAGCATAATATGAGTTCTATTTGACACTATTTCACTCTATCTGGTGCGATTGTCTTGTCATAAATTGTATCAACTTACTTTGAAATAAAGACATATTATAATTATGTGTTGAACAATACCCAGGTTTCTCCATGTCTCGTCGCTCTTTGGAATTAGGTATTTCACAAACGGAACTAGCCGAAATGGGATGATATTGATCTGGACAATGTTTACCTTCAACAAGACAGTGCTACGTGCCACACAAGCAACGAAACCTTTGTCTTTCACGGAAAAAGTTTTCGGACCGTGTCATCTCCCGAAGGGGTGATCACAATTGGCCACCGAGATCTTGTGATTCAACACCTTGCGACTTCTTCCTTTGCGGCCATGAGCCAAGCAGCGTCGATTCAAGCCCTCAATGATGGAATTCGTGAGGCTATCGATGACATAGGGCAGCCACTTTGCGATTTGGTTATGGAAAATTTCATGAAAAGGATATGGTCCTGTAGTCCTGGTCGTGGTGGTCATTTGGCTGATGTTATTCTGCATTATTAACGGCATACCTTCATCTTTATAATGAGATAAACATCCGATCATTCGTCTAAAAAATGGCATTTTTCTTTGAATGTCAAAATAACACCTCTTATTGGAAAACCCTTTATATAGAATCAGAAAAATTACACCACATTTTCTATTTATGATTGTACAAGATTTTTTGTTTTTCGAGGTAACCTCGAAATTTCAATGAGAATTTCGTTGCTTAGAGAGCAAAGAAGAAATGAAATCGGAATTCCAAGCTAAAAAGCCAAATACGAATGGATCTGAATTGAGGATGTCATAGTAAAATACTGAATCATCTCGTGAAAATGCCCAGCATTTTTTTCAACCGGGTACCGTTTAAAGTACTGATCATACAATAACTGAAAAACAGATGTTTATAAATCCCAGAGTGACCTTTCGAACACCGATTAAAACGTCATGTCTCGGGCTTTTTCGAAACCGCAATTCCTGCCTGCAAAAACCGCGACATGCTTCCCGAAATTCCGAGCGTATTGCCTCCGCATAACGAAGCGAATTCGATAATTATTTCTTAAAAAATTAACAGCGTCTCCGCCATAACTCATCGTTGAACCTCTCGACAAGCAAACTTTTTACTCCTTTCTCTTATTAGGGCCCGCGCCGAAAACGGAATAAAAAGACGGGCCCGTTTTCCTGAGAGCCATTTCAGACGGTTAATTTGATTATGCCTTTTGATATTACGGAATGGGAGATTTCTATAATTAACTGACCCTGAGTGTCTGCGAGCGCACCGTTAAGCTGGAGGATGATTTACGGAAGAAGAGACGCAACATTTGTAGGATCGGAGTGAAAAATGGAGGCGCTACTGCGGAAATGGACGATTTCTTTAGAGACGCCATGAAAGAAGATGAGAAAACGTCGGGATTAAGGCTGCGAGCTCTCGAAAACACGTATAAAATATGCGGGGTCATCAAATGAGGGCTATACACGCTAAATTTACGCTTTTATGAGATCTTTCGGGGTATTATACTCAATTGAGGTGGAGAAGGATACTTTATCTTATGAAGAGCTGGCATACAGTGTACTCACGTGAAGGCGCTTTTTCAAGATTATTCGATGAAATATCTTCTTAGTCATTCATTACTCGGGAATGACCTAAGGTTGAAATATTATTAAATCATATCTCAGGAATTTTCCTCAGAAAAATTCGAACTTAATCCAAGCAGATTATTTAGATTATTCATCAATTCATTTGAAAGTCATATCAATGTTACCTTGGTACCTACTTCGAGAGAACAGAAATTAAATAAAGGAAAACATGAGGAGCTCTGATAAAACACCTGTGCACAAATACATAATCACAACTGAGCGAATCTAATTGAAAATATACTACTTCATAAGGAAGGCTGTTTCGAAAGTTTTCGTTAATATTTTTATATTCCAAGTCAACACTATGTTGCCCTTTCTACATTCTTAGCGTATTTCTCAGAATGTGAATTTATTCGGAAAATGAATGAATTGGAAAAGATGTGATGGATAAAAATAATTAACGTTTCTCTATTTCAGAATCGTAATGTGTTCATTACAGTTCTAAAAACAGTGCTGTAATGAATTCATTACAGCATCGTTTTCAGTAACATTTTTCGTTTTGTGGTTGTCAGCAATGACTTCCGATCCTTTTAAATTTCAGCAGACGTCAATTTGGAAATGTCAATTTTCGTACTTAATAACATTCACACCAACTGCCAAGATACAATATGAAAGTCACTAGGACCTATAATTTGAATTTTTTCATTGAATTTCACAAAATTTGAATGAAATAGAGAAAATATCGTCCAATACTCGTTGCAGAATGCAATTCCATTACTCATGCGTTCGGAAACTCGCTCCTTCGTCACTCGTTTTCGAATTTCGCATTCGTATTGGAATAGGAGCCCATTCTGCAACTAGTTTTAGAATATACTATTATATGAATTGATAGAAAGGATACCTTTTCTAGTTATTTGCATGAAAAGTACAAGAGATCACTGTTGAAATATATTATTTTTCGCCATGGAAGAAAATTGCATTGCTTTCACATAATTTTCATATGCATGCTTGTGAAGATTTAATGTTTATCATCCTCTTGAACTGAAAGTTCAAGACTTGACGACATCAATTGTTGATTAGAATCAAGAATTCATTAAAAAAAATCAACCCAAAGATATAAGATGAATTGATGGGTAATTACAAGAATCAAGAATAATGTCAATTTAATTTTGTTGATAACTTTCTTAAAATCAATGTTGGGATATAAATCTCGGCTGCGTTTGTTCAAACAACATCTAAAGAATACATTTTTCATCATCTCGACCTTTGAAAGGCGTTTCTTACAGGAGAATTAGGTCTAAGTTCCACCTCATTAGTGAGGTACCTAACTTTCGCAAATCTGCTCAGATATAGCCAAATTTCTTGGAAAACCTGAAAAATATCATACTAATCGACCTCTCGAGGCTCCATCCGATCTGTCTGGAAATATTTCACGCATATAAACACGGTTGGAAAATTTAGTTATGCTATTTTCTTGTACAGGAATCAAGAATCGAGTGTTGAAATTTTACTGAAAAATTATGGACAGAATAGTCCGTTACTTTGTGATAGTTCATTCGAAACAAGAATAAACCCACAAAAAACTTCTAAACCAACAGACGGACCCATGGAATTCCCCTCTTTCCAAAATCCTCAAGAAATAAGCCAACAGAAGACATTTGAATACTTTTTGCACAACTTGAAACACTCCAGTTTAAAAATGGAGTAGTACTACGTACCTGTGTCGCAGTTAAACTTCAAAAGAACTAACTCCATTTACAAAGTTGAGAAGAGTAAATAGAAATTAGCATTGGAAACGTCTCTGAGAATCATTTGACATTTAACGAGTACCAACCTGCATCAGTTTTAAGTAAAAATTGCAAAACAAATGTTCACACACAGGATCGTGAAACAATAATTGACCAAAAATTCTTACGAACGCATTCGACAAGAACTTGCCTGGAACTGAAAATAATAATAAAGGTCTTTCTTCGAAATAATTCATCAGAATATAACATTCATGGGGGCGAGATTTAGGTCGCATAATGAAAGGAAGATACAACGTTTTAGAATTGTTTATAATCTACCCCATCATGCGTCTATTTTCCACCTAACCCCCTGAAAATTGAAGCAATACTGAAAATGTGAAACTCTCGATCATAACATTACAACAAAAAATAAAAATTTACAAGTTAATTAAAAAGATACGAGTAAGTCCAAACTGAAAATTAATACCAAGTAAACTGCTCACACAAAAGAATCAAAACAGTTCAACTCCCATGTTCAAAAATAACTAATTATCTTCTTCTTCTTCTGCTATTCGCCATCCACTCCTGAATGAAAGCCTCCTCCATACTCTTCCACATTTGTCTATCTCTAGCATGACTCAGCCAGTTTCCACCTGCCATCTTTCGGATATCGTCCACCCATCTTCTCTGCGGTCTGCCTCTACTTCTTTTGGTTTCACGAGGTCTCCACTGTAGTGTTCTCAGTGGCCACCTGCCACTATCTTGCCTGGCTATGCGACAAGCCCATCTCCACTTCTTGACCGCTATTTCCGACACGACATTCCTGATTCCAGTCCACTCTCTGATTTCCTTGTTTCTAATTTTGTCTCTCAATGATATGTTGAGCAAAGCGCGTTCCATAAACTAAGGGTGGCACAAAGGGCGATGGTAACTAATTATACAGTGGGACATTTCCGAAGTTATTTATTATATGTTTTTTGAACTTGTCTAGGGTTATGATTCTATAATCAAATTTCAGCTCATTCATAATTGATGAGGTGTAAACAAACCATTCATATATAAAAGAGTAACCATTTCTGTTAGAGTTTTATGATGTTCATAACACAGACATCACAAAATGGTGCAGGAGCCAGTTCTTCAAAAAGCGTTTACAATGCATAGTGGGCCACTTTGTACTATCAAGACCTCAACAGTCTACAAAACAAGTCATGAACATAGATTCTATCCAGATTTCCAAGTTTTCAGTTATATCACTCTTTTTGAACGCTTCCGTTGGCCATTTCAGAAATTTCAAGAATCCGCACCTCAGCAGGATAATTTAGGACATTTCCTATATTTTTAAAGTGTCTTCACCCTGTATATAAAGATGATAGTGCCAATCAACTTTTTTGGATTTTCTTGTTGAAATAATGGTTCAAAGTTTGAAACTGTTACTCAGGTTTATTAATAATTTCCTAGTTGACTAAAACTCCTTTAACTATTCGCGGTCTATTTCAAATTTCCGCCAACTCGATCGAATGCACAGGCGAAGAAATGAGGATTGAATCCAATTAAAACGATGCTACTAGATGTGAGTCTACCTATTGATGGACACGAGCTTGTCGACAGGAATTTTTCTACGGAAGAATTTAACATAATATACTTCTATAAGATTTAATGATGTTATTGGAAATAAAGATCAATATAATTTTTTATTAGGTTTGACGCATCGACTGCCGTATATCTCTCAGTTATCAATTCAGCTTCGAGTGAAATATATCATTAATATTCCTAGGAGTTTTATCGGCCAGGGATGTCTGATCTTTTTGCCAATGTGATTTCTTCTTGTTTAACCTGCAATAATTGCTAGTTTCTTCCAGTAATTATTCTTCTCATCTCCCAATTTTCTAATGAAAACCTAATTTGTGCCTGATTAATAATAATCCTTCAATGTTACCTTTCAATGTCGATCTTAATACCTCAAAAATCCTGAAACCGTGTAGGATATCTTTCCTCATTATTTTCAAGTACCACGCTTGAATTAAACTCCTGAAAATAGCCGCGGTCTAATTCAAGTTTCCGTCAACTTGATCGGATGACATCAAGACGCGACTGAATCGGACCAATTAAAAGGATGTAACTGGACTGGACTCGGTTATTAGTGAACTCAAACTTGACGTAGGGAATTTCTCTTTGGTATTCCGAGGAATTTGAACTTTTGGGAGTTCCAGCGGTCAGAGTTTCTCCACACGATTGTGATGTGGCTGATTTGAGTAGAACCGAAATATCTTCAGCTGTTATAGAATTATAGCAAGGAAACAAGTTATGTTTTTCAACTGTACTACGCTGTATAGAAGTATTCTTCATTCATGGTAGAAATAATTGATGGTTCTTAAAAATTTTAAATTTCAGAATGCCATTTCGTTTAGTCACTCTGCAGTGGTAAAAAATTGGTCTTGCCACAACATATTTTGGTCCATCGAGCCGTATAGATAACGTTATTGTGCTCTGAGAAACGAGAACATCTTTTTCTCGCAGTTGAAAAAAAAACTACTCCTCGATATGACAGATCGCGAAGAGAATTCGAGGAAGTCAACAAGGACAAATGCAGGAAAACCTCCTTCATGGTATAGAAAGAAAGAAAGAATTTATTACACCCCTTTAGACAAACAATATTTGTATGGGACAAGTCAAATAGTCATACATTACTATGATATACAGTTATATAAAAGAAAGTAAATTTAGGAAAAGCAAAAATCAATTAATTAACTCAATTTACAATCCAAAAACTCACTAAGACTATAGAAGCTATTGATCATCAGCAACTTCTTAACTTCTCTTTTGAAAACATTATAGTGTAGTGTTTTGAACCTAGTAGGCAAATGATTGAGAAGTTTAATACCATTATACAATGGTAACTTTTGGAATTTTGAAGTTCTGTGAATTGGATATTCCAGAGTGCTCTTGTGTCTTGTGTCATGTTCATGGTACTCGGAGCATTTCTTGAGATTTCGTGCGTTTTTCATCACAAACAATAGAGAGTTCAATATGAAGATACAGGGAAAACTCAATATTTTGTACTGTATGAACTTGGGTCTACAGGACTCCTGGGGCTGCATATCGAAAATTAGTCTTACTAGTTTCTTCTGCGCAATGAACACATCCCCGGCTAGAGATGAATTTCCCCATAAAACAGTGTTATAGCTCATGTGAGAATATGCCAGCGAATAATAAACCATTAACAGTTATTCTCTTGGTAGAACATTTTTTAATCTTTTCAGAGCGTAAAATGCGCTGCTTAGTTTTTTACAGACGGAAATTGTATGTTTACTAGTGAGTTTACTAAGAACTCTCCAGAAAGTAAAAAATCTTGGTATTCAATTGAAACAAATTTAATTGAAAAAATTAAAGGCTTTAAAAGCAATAAAACAAAAAGAAAAAAATCAACAAGAGCAGGAGAAGCAGCAAAAGCAGCAAAAATTGCAAAAACTGTAGGAGCTGAAGCAGCTGAAATGAGGAAAGTCATGGAAATGTTTTATAAATATTCAAGCTTCAATTGAGGTCGAAGAAATTCTACAAAATTCGTAAGTGGCATTGAGTTCTAAAGCCTCTATAAATAGTTCTTATCTAGAGGAACCTGGAAATATTCAAACCCCAATAGAAAATATTTTCCAAATAGCAACGCAAGCAATGACCAAATGAAATGATGAGAAAACTAGTTATTTTTTCAACTTCAACATCCTTTGTCTCTGGGATGATAAGATATGAGTCATATTTGCTAGGAACTTTTCATTATTTTCATTCGTACGAAAGGGGTTTCCTCTCATTCTGACATTCAAATAAAAATGCCATTTTTGTAGATAAATGATGGGATGTATATTTCAATATAAAGAGGAAGGTATGCCGTTAAAAATGGAAAATAGCATCGGCCAAATGATCACCTCGACCACAACTCTACCATAACCAAATCGCAAAGTGGTTGCCCTATGTCCCCAATAGTAAAGCCTTACGATTTCCGTCTTAGAAGTCTTAAATCAACGCTGGGCTCTTGGCGTAGCCTTCTGTTTCAAATGGCCTCAAGGGAAGAAGTCGCAAGGTGTTAAATCACAAGATCTCCGTGGCCAATTGTGATCACCTCTTCGAGAGGTAACACGGTCCGGAAACTTTTTCTGTGAAAGATGAATGGTTTCGTTGCTTGTGTGGCACGTAGCGCCGTCTTGTTGAAAGTAAACGTTGTCCAAATCAAAACCATCAGATTCCAGCCATAAAAAATCATTAATCATCTCCCGATACCGCAATCCCTTCACCGTAACTGTTGCTATAGCCTTATTCTCGAAAAAGTGAAGTCTAATGACCCTGCCGGACCAAAAATCGCACCAAACCATTTTGCTTGTTGACGAAGCCACCCAGGTGGAAATAAGCACTCAAGATGATTTATCGATGGTATTCCAGATCATTTTCATGCATTTCAAGGACCCGATCAGCCAAGACACTACGTTGTTTATGATCGGCCAGCTTGAGTTCTTGTGTTAACAACTTCATAAGCCTTAAGACCCAAATCTTTATGCAAAATTCGATGTTTTGACGTTTCTGGAATGGCTTATTCCAAAGAACGATGAGGAATGGACAAACCTAGGTTTTCGTCAACACTTTCGGCTACAGCACCAATATTTTCGGCTTTTCTTGTGCGACGTGCACGGGTTTTATTCTTTACATCACTAACTTGTCTCAACAGCTCAAATTTTTCCACCAATTCCTGTAATGCCGTTCGACAAGGTGCTTCACGACGACTCAAAAATGTTCGAGTTCTACGAACCGTCTATGTCAAATTTTCAACATTTTTATAGTGAATTTCAATAATTTCAGTGCGTTGTTAAAGCGTGTATGGTTCTATAAGTATTGATGGTGTAGTTTCTTCTTGTTAAATGTCAAACAATGACAGCTTCAAAGATGACATCTACCGAAATAGCAGGCTATTCAGATTGAGACCTCCCATTGGAAAACCACCTACCTCATCAGTTCGTTTCACCTAATCTGGGGCACCCTATATAGAATTATTCCTCATTTAAGGTTGAAATCATTGATTGTTCTTAAAACATCAAAACTCACGAACGCCCTTTTTGTTCACTCACTCTGCAGACGTACCAAAAAGAATGGAAAAGTTTTGGAAAAAAGAAGAGAAGAATAAGTATCGATTAAAATAAATGATCAGTTCCTGGAACCCATGAGCCCACTAGCGCTCACCATCTGGCACCATCCTCATCATACACATTTCGAAAAGTTCCTCAAACATAAAAATTATCAAAACAAATTAGCCATGCCATCTTGACTACACACCAATTAAACTCAACAATTTGTCAACTCTCTCCATAACAGTACTCTCTTGGTCTCTTGCCCATATCGTTTAATACGGAATGAGACGAGAATGAAATATCGCGGGTTCATTCAAGATCACACAGCATCCACATTTTTCAAGTACCGATATCGACTTCATGTATTTTTATATCGCTTGATTGAACAGTCTTTTAGTTATTTATTCGACATGTTGAGTGTTAAAGCTTTTCATAGGCAAAATAGTTGGGATGCCATAGTTGTAATAATTTTTCGGAATATTGTGTAACTGAATATATTACCGAATGATGTGAACTGTACTTGAGTAATTTGATTGGAGTCGATACGGTAAGGTGTACGGGAGTAGCAGAAAAAACTGTCTGATTTTACTGCTCATAAAAATTTAATGGACAATAATGTTTTGAATTCACCGGAATTCTAGTATCATCACCACTTTATAGAGTTGCACTTCATCTGAAAGCTCACATTTGTTTATACGAGGATGTATTTGATATCTAGTTAGCCTAGACCAGTTCCATGCATAAACAAAATATTGCGATACCATATCAACGAACAATGATTTATTAGAAGTGCAGTGTAGAGTTCGACGTCAAAAAAGTAAACCAGAGTTACGCAATGAATTAAAAAAAATGTCCACCGAAATTGTAAAAATCGAAAAATTGGAGTATCGAGCCATCATCAAGTACCTGTATTTAAAAGGGTTAGGAGGTAAGCAGATTTACGAAGATATGCTTAAGAGGGGTTTATACCGCGGGGCTTCCTGAGCGCACGTCAAACTCTACCCACGTCTTACCCCTCACCTCCCCTAAGATATCGTCGATTTTCAGGACGTCCGAAGATATCACAGACATTCCTCGTATTTACCGTCCTTTTCTTACACATGCGGTTTTCTGTTACTTACAGCATTTACCAAGGGAAGGACGGAAGTCGTCGAATGCCCAGAATGCCCTCGTATATTCACGAATGAACTGGGATTATTTACGAAACTTCCGACAACACTGTGAATTCACAGGAAAGAGTCTTACCTCTGTGGCCTTACGTTTGACGGGATGGGAAGAAATAATTGGGAATTCCCTACAACTGAGGGAATTCCCACTTTCAAGGTTGAGGTCTATAATATTGATTTTAGCTCAACGACCAGACAGGCATGCTACCTATGTTGAAAGATGTGAAGGAAAAGAATAAGAATATATTATACTACTTCTTAGTTGTACGAATTTATTGCGAATTTCTGTTTTGATTGTAAGTAAGGTTCGGAAAAGAGTCGTGGACTAAAAAAATCATGCACATATGAATCTACAGTATATAAAAAATTGCAATTGAGACTAAAAATCTAAACCGAAATTTTTTAATGAATTTAAATTTGTTTATTGTATGAGAAGCTGTATCAAAGGAATTGTATATATTCACATTATTAGTTACAGGCAATATAGGTAGGTATATGAAACTTTACTCCACAGAAAAAAAATATCGAAAATCGTTTTTCAAATTAGTACCCTATTTTTTATGATTGCGTTTTATTGTGCGAAAAAAAATAATGATAATTCTCTAAGTTTTTTAATTTTTTTTTATTGAAGTACAATAATTATTTTCCTTTGCAGAATAAAATTAAACCATGGTTTAAACACGAGGGGAATTTCACCCCCAAAATTTTGTACACTAAAATTCCAAATCAGTCCAATAATTCCAAAAAACACCAAATAATTCCAAAACTCACAAAAAATTCCAAAAACTCTGAATAACTCCAAATAGAATTCCAATAGTTCCAAATAATTCCAGAAAATTTCAACAATTCCAAATAATTCCAATAATTCCAGTAATTCAATAAAAATTATGTTGTTCTTTTGAGCTAAGAATTCATCAAAAAGCAGCCATTATTTACTTCAATGATTTATATTTTCGTGACCAAATGGATTATGAGAAGAAAAATAGGTAGCTTTTATTTTACACCGTTTTTAGATATGACAACACTTTCCGAATTTTTTATTTTTGAGTAATGTTCAAATGTAAGATCTAGTTTGGTTTATATATCTGACTGCCAATATTTATTGAAACTATCAATCCAATAATACCCTATTAATATACCTATGTAGAGATAATCTCTTTTTGTGGTATCTTAAATTATCTTCCTGTTTCTGACCGACACTGTTCTACACAACTATTAACCGTATAGTTTTTCTTTAGGGTTCTTGTGTTGTACTTAAAAATAAGGCAAGTCGAAAATATTAGATTATGATAAAAACAAACTGTTTGTTGTTTTGGTGGACTTTGATGCTTTTGAATTTTTCTTATTTTATCCATGAATAGATTTTAATCATTGTGAATTCGAGATACATTTACTTTTAACATATAGAGGTCTGATGAAGCAGATGAAAATCTGCGAAACGTCACCAAATATATGAGATAATCTTTATTTCACATCTATTGTCCTATTCCCGCAAAAAACCCTGAGTAGATAAGGAGAATATTCGCTCATCCTAACTATTGAGCTCAGCGATCTGAAGTCCTCTTTTTTGGTATGGTCCTCTTCTTCGGTGTTGTTTTCAGCCCTTTCACTTTCCACTAATAACAGACGCCTTACAAGTAAACAATAAATATTTGCCTTTGGATTTTGCTGAATAGTACCTGCTTCAATGTGCAGTATTGCCAGATAGACGGAACGATCAGTAGACAGTGGAAATAACCAAGTTTGTTGATTAGATGGCAGCACTTTACGATCGTTTAATTTTAATTTCACTGAAATCGGTTTTGGAGCAATTGAAAAGAACTTTTTGTGTTGAATTTTGTGTGGAAATTCATAAAAAAAATAATCTAGGTCGGAAAGTTATTATCATGCATATAGAGTCACTAAGAAAGAAAAAAAAAATTTAATTTTTTTTTCAGTCGACGAAAAAAAAAGTTATGAACTTTCCGACATGAAGAACACTTCAAATTGAATAATGGTGAAAACCCCATATAAATCGGTGGTCTCTATCGTGAGAAATACCGAATCGCGTTTTGAACTGAACGTCATTACGGTATAGGCCCCTCTTAATGTCCTTGGTGATCGATGTCCTTCGTATGCGACCGTGAAAAATAGGACTGAAAGCATTAATAATGAAAGTAGCATTCTGTCATGTGTTAGAAAAAAAGTTTCTCTATAGATTGAGTATAATAATATTCATACAAATTCACAACATGTCAGTGACGTGAACAAGAACAAGTTCGTCTCTATGGAATGAATGAATGGATGGTGCTGCTGCTGCTTTCATTATTATCTCCCGAACATCTATCACCCCTCGAACTGTCTCCTTCTGTCCCAATGCTCCCACAGCTCGAATTTATTCAATTAATATTTATACGTTCATCTAACAGAAACACGGTTTCATTAGTATAAATTCCATATTCAGCGATTATTTATGCAGCTAATTTGCTGGTCGAACAAACAGGATTCTAAGCTCTGCAGGACTCAATATTTAACTATCATAGCCTGAGAAGTTTCTTATTGCAACATTTACATCTTATGAGCCAATTATTGAACCATACGAGATATCGATCTCTTGGATATTGTGTTGTAAATTATTGGATATTGGAAATCTCGCCGGGATTGTTTCCGCCAATTAAAGATGGAGAGGATTTTATGTCTTTATGTGCGCACTACCCGCGCTACGTGTTTCGTAAATGAAAATTTTGATGGGTTATAAATTCGAATTTGATGGCGATGTCCATCGTTCGAATTCATGTTACTGTGGAATTCTCGGATGCAGGCCAGAAAAATGGGAAGAATGCACCGGTTTAACGATTCTTCGAGGATGTAACTTTGTATAATTCAAATATTATCAATAACATCTAGTTTGTAGACTGGAATGGCAAACAGCTATCAGAGAACATAATTTTCAACACTGAAAGAATGTTTAGTACACCGTAATAAAAATAGAATAACGATAAATTATCTTTCATTTTGAACGATTTCTTCAGATAATAAGATTCAGTATATTTTTCTTTGGAAATTTTATAGTGAAGAATTATATAAATTTAATTTCAAGAATATTATATTGGGTTGTAAAATTTTCAATACAATATTGTATCATAAGATTCTTAAGAAATGAAAATTGGTAATATTTTCCTAGGGGGTATAATATTGTCTGATATAATTTATTGTGTGGAGTTAATAAAATGTAGTAGGTACTCGGTATTTTATTGAATGATGAATGATGCAATCGTTTTATACTTAGTGGCATAATTTTCTGTAGTGAATAAAGGGTGTACAGTAAAAATGGATCTATTCGAGTATTTTATTACAAAATTGTAATCAAAGATATCAATTTGGTGCGTTGCTTTGAACTCACTCTGTATATTCCCTATTATTGAGTATGAAGAAGGGATTATTTCATTGAAATGAAAAACTATACTTAATTCTTTAGACCTAGAAAAGTTTAGAAAGAAATAAAACTAATCACCCTTGATTGATATTATTTTAAAAAGGTTGCGTCTTTGTGTTTCTATCGTTTACTTGCAGCCTGGAATTTTTTCTACAGGTAGAACCTCTTTTTTGTCTTTTTGAATTTCTTCGACTTCTTGGTTCGGTGATTTTTTTTGGGTTTTTGCTTTCCTAACTCTTGTTATCAATCAGTTCTCTTGATCTCTATATTATACAGGGTGAGTCTTTGACTTGTACAGATATTTTAACTGAAGATTCTTGAGGTCAAAAGAAACCATTTTTTCATTTTCCATTTTTCCGAATTCGGCTCTGTTAAAAAGATATAGCTATTTGAAAAAAAAAATGTGCTAATTACGTCCCTGAAATGATACTATGGAATTGATTCAAAGTTCATATTTCTTGATAGAAATTGAGTTTATACATTTAGGGAATACTCAAGTACGAACCTCATTGGAATAAAAATGTTGCAAACACGATAATTTCAACAAAAACAGTTAGTTTCATCGGATTTTATCTGCAACTGATAAGCCACATTTATTCCACCAAACTAAGTTCCTTCTTCGATTTTTCTGCAGATTAGTTTGTAAACACTAATAGCTTGTTCATATTTTCCTCGAAATTCCCAAACAATATCATGAAGAAAAACTTTCCATTCAGATTTATTATTAAACAACCTAACCTAATCTAATTTGTCTCGATTCTATGAATTTTTGCAGAGAAATTTCAAGATGTTGTCAGCTTGCTGATATTTTCATTGAGGTTAAGGATTTTTTACGAAACATAGTATAAATCGCGATACATTTGTGTACCTTGGTATAAATCTATGAATTCTGCCGTTTCCATCATGAATCGACTTTGCCGCCAAATTTTACCACGCATGCGTAGAGCGAAAACAGAAGTATTGGTTAGGTATCTGGAGGCCAACCATAAACAATAACAAACCAGAGTCTCTGAACAAACTGTAAACATTATGTGAAGTTCTGAATACATTCAGTGAATTATTGTTCTAATGTGATTATTATGTGAAGTGAATTAATATAATTTCAACCGTGTCGAGTTTATAAAATTCCAAGAGGATGTTGTTTAGATAGAAACATCGCCACAGATTATCAGGTTTCGTATTATTTTTCATTAATTTCAATTTAATAAGTAGTTTGTATCGAGATTCACCATTCATATCCGAATTTTGTATTTCTTCGACATTTAACTTCAATAAGGACCGGTAACTATGAATTTTCAATAGAAACTGTGCGTATTAAATCCTCCTTGGTGTTCAATTTTATCTCCCACATTTGTGGGATTTTATTATTAAAATATCTCGACAAAGTTGATAGATATTGTGACAACATTGTAAAGACCAGAGAAGGAATAATATTCGATGATATTTAATTCAGAGACGCATTCGATTATTCTTGAAATTAATGATTTTTTCGTCAAATTTCTCCGGGTAAAACTGGAAATAACTCTAAAACGACGCGTTTTATGGAAAAAATAGGAATGTTTTTAGTTTCTTAAATGATTGATTCTTTCGAAAATATGAACCGTTTATCTTTTTAAAGTGGTTTTATGGTGTTTTAGCGTGTATTGAGTGTAATGAGTCGACTACCCTGTAACTTTTATACTAGTAGAGATATTGAATAGGATCGATTGAGGAATATGCACCATGAATAGAGTGAAAACTCAACCAAAATTCAATTCGTTTGAAATAACGGTTCCGAAGATATAAACAGAAAAGTGTTTTTTTCATGGATTTTCGACACCCTGTATCTCCCAAACCAAACCGAATTTTGAAAAATGGTATAGAAAAAAAGTGTTTCGTTTGATGAGAGGAATCTACAGTTGAAAAATATGTACAAGTCAAAGATTCACCCTGTATATCTTTTCATTTGTCTACTCATTTATGAGTCCTCTTCTTCTTCCTCCTGTGGTCGCCGAACGCAATTACGAGATACTAGAGTAGACAGACTCAGACCCGAAGGCACGCCGCCAAATTTGATGGTTCCTGGTTGATAGTTTCTTGTGTGATAAGTATCATCAAAATTGGACAGGATACCGAAAACGAAGGGAAGATATCCCTCAAAATCATCAATTTAGATCTAATCTGAGCCCTGAAGGCCAAGGTATTTAAGTCAACATAAATTTTTGGAATCCTGATTCTTCGAAATAACTGGATCCTTCGGGTCTATCAGGTTCTCATATTTCGAGACTGCAAATCTAGTTGGAAGCAGTAAAGGGAAACGTAAAATGGGTCATCAACCCAAGACGATACCCCACTTCCTGCACACATCCATTTGCACTTTACGTGGAAACCCGTTCCTCTTCCGACCCTGGACCTATCCCAACCCAACCTTGTTTTTGAACCTGCCTCGGGCATTTCTGCCGTCTCACGCGTGCTCAAGTCGGTCGAAAAATAAAAACACCGGCTTATTTGCGTCCCATTATAAATATCTCAGACGACGGGACAGATGGAAGCTTTCGCACAGACGGACGGAACGTCCGCGTCCTCTTTTTCTTCCTATCCGTGGCCTCATCCGGCGCGATTCTCTATGTCCGAGTTTATTAAACACGGCATGGCGTGGATTTATTAAGTGACTTTCGGGACGCATGTATCGTTTTATCGGCGATGACAGATTTTTGACAGGGTTCGTGTCTTTATTCCTTGTAACGGTGTAAATATCCTGTGATGTTTAACGGAAATTAGTTGATGTTTTCTTTTGGAATTGGAAGAGGGCTAATTTGTTGATTGGTATCGTCTCATGGCCTCAAAATCTCATTTCTGAATATTCGAATGCCTCCAATAATAACTCCGGTCTCAAAATGTACTGCTCCACATGAGTTAGGGATATTGACTTAAATTGCAAAAAAATATAGTTAAAATAAGATTTCTGTGATGAAAATTCATATTAAAATTATTTCAACTTGCAAATTATTTTGAGCCTGTAGGTCTGCAGCGTATACAATATGGTGGTTAAGAAAAATCGAGTAAAATAACGAAATTTTATTCCCAGAGAATTCAAGCATTTTTAGACTATCAATACAATGTATGGCCTCCACGGGCATCAATAACTGCTTGACATCTTCTTTGCATACTACACACGAGGTTGTTGAACATTTCTTGAGGAATTTGGTTCCATAAACGGGGAAGAAGCTCGCTCAGATCATTTAAGGATTCTGGGGTAGGTTGATGATTATCTAATCTTCTTTGGAGCATATCCCATGCATGTTCTATGCAATTCAAATCTGGTGCGTGCGGAGGTATTGGTAAACGTGGAATACCAAGCTCCTCGCTCTCAACTATGGCTGCACGGTGCGGCCAAGCGTTATCGTCTAGAAATTGAAGTTTTACAAATAGCGGCGTGAAAATTTGGCACAACATTGTCAATGACATGCTCCCTATAGTGCAAGGCGGTCATATTCCCAGGACGAATGTGTAGATCTGTGCCCTCGTTGAAACATATCCCGGCCTATACCATAACACTACCCCCTCGGAATGGATGGACTTCTTGGACATAGCGACGATTACGGGGTATGCGTGGGATTGTCCATACCCTTATTCTTCGAGAATCTGAAAATCGTCCATATCTGGATTCATCAGTGAAAAGGACACTACGTCATTGATCGTTCCAATTGATATGTTGCCTTGCCCATTCCAGTCTTTGACGCTTATGGTCACGTGTTAATGGAACTCCTCTTAATGGACGTCTAGAACCTAGATTCACCTCTCTCAAACGTCGTCTGATGGTTTCGATGGAAACTTGGACCCCATCTGCATTTTGAAGAGAATTCCGTAGCATTCTACACTTAGATGTAGGGTTTCTTCTCGCCGAAACGGTGGTGAAACGATCCTGAGCAGGTGTTGTTTTTCGTCGCCCACCAAGCCTTGGTCTTTCCAACACGGAACCTGTCTCCCTGAATCTATTCCAAAGTCGAGATGTCACACTTTGGCTGACTTGGAGCTTTTCCTCTACAAAAACCTGAGTTAGGCCACCCTGTAGCATTCCGATAGCCCTATTAGCCTCAGCGTTTGTTAATTTACGTCTTGGCATTTTTCAAAAAACTCGTTTCAAATCGAAGCCGTTGATTAACTGACTTCATTTCAAAATAAGAACATTCATGAAGCATATGCAAAGAACCATACTTCAGAAAAAAGGCGACCAGATTGACGAAACGTCTCATACTGATTTTTATTGGATCGATTCAAGTTTTTATTGAGTTTTAAATGATTTTACAGTGATTTTCCAGTGATTTTCTCGAAGATTACATACTTTTGAAAACGACGGAATACGATATCCCTAACTCTTGTGGAGCAGTATACAGGATGTCCCGGATGTCCCGCACTTCCTTGAGGGGATCGAAAGTGAAAAATATTCTAAGCCCAAATATCCATGTTTGAAATTTTTTGATGAAGTAGTTAATCAGTAATTAATTAATGAAAGTGACCAATCAGGAGCGCGCTATAGAAGAATGAGTAAGTAGTTGGGGACGCGAGAGTGAGACGCCAGAGCTGCTGCCGGCTTTTCACGCAGTAAATCGAGACTGGCGTCTCACTTTCGCGTCCCCACTGCTTACTCAATCTTCTGTAGCGTGCTCCTGATTGGTCACTTTCATTAACTAATAACTAATGAACTACGTTATCGAAAAATTTCGAACATGGGTATTTGGGCTTAGAATATTTTTCACTTTCGATCCCCTCAAGGAAGTGTGAGACTTCTGGGACACCCTGTATAAGAGGAAAATGAATCGAATTGAATATTTGGCGCGTTGTAGCGGATATGGCTGAATAATTAACGGTGAATTATTTTTCATGTTCCAAATTCCCAGACCTAAATTATTCATGGAAATATCAAAAATAGCCCATTTTCTCCCAGTCGTCATTTGGATTAGGTTTAAAAAATCCTGTACCCAATAGTATGTTTTATCTTCCATTCTTACTAAAGGGTGTTTCAATAAGAGCGCAAGATTTGAATGGCGCGCCATGTTTGACAGTCCTAATGTCACTTGATTATGACGGGACAGATCGAAAGTTGACAGATGGGAGTAAGCAACTATGGAGCCATATATCTAATAACATCAATATGGATTATACCCCTGCTTTTAACTGTTTCAAAGTGAAGCCAAATCTTTGGTAACGATTGAGTTGTACGCTTGCGTCAACTGGAAATGCAAAAATTGCGAGAAATTCAGAGGATATGTTTATTCTGAAAGACAACAAGAAAATAGATATCTAGAATGAAAATATGTCACTTAAATACTTTCAGTTCAATTGTAGAATATGAATAGGAGTTAACAATGATATTTAGGACTTGGAGAAAACAGAATGAAGCGAATGAAACATTTCATATGAAATTGTGAGGTTATGATCGAAACTATTCATATGAAGTGAAGAATGACATACGTTTCACGACATAATACGATGTGTCGGAGAGAGACAGAATTAAAAAAATATTTTTATTCTCAATATTGCCGCACAAGCGCAGATCTGGATTGTTACCAAAACCCAGCTTCAGTTTTGATTGGCTCATGGTCCATATAGGAATTATTAGATATATGTATGGAGCATTACACGGTCAAAAAAAAGTGCCTAATTCATCTAGTGTGAAAAGAATAATCAAAAACTTCTAAAGTATCGTTCCATTTTCATTAATGGCGTAGTTTTTACTTGTCAAATGTCAAAAAATTACAGCTTCGAAAGTGGCATCTACCGAAATAGCGGTCTATTCAAAATCACAACTGTTATTGGAAAACCCTCTACATGAAACCGTGCACAACCAATCGAAAAAGTGGCACATCTGCAGCAGTGCAACAAGTAAGTATCCTTCGCGATAAATTATATTAAAACAATCGCCCACGTCACAATACATCACTCTCGGCGCACAGACAATATCGTCGTAAAGTGCTGGATAGTCTAGCATAGAGGATGAAACCGCAATAAGCGCATCGTTAAGCTCGGAGGACACTGCCGTTTATAGCACACTAAAAATCGCAATAATACCTGCCCGGGAATATGGACGGTAATTTATTATTGAATTTAGGTAAGTGCCCATTTCGGATGGGGCTCTACAATTGAAAATGATAGATGCTGCTGCCCTGCCTATAGGTCAGCTTCTCATAACGCGCGTTTATGTGTTGCGTTATAGTCCGTCGTTTTCAATAAATCCCCTTGGTCGATGAGGTAATTTATGGATTACGTGGGATGAGCTCTGGCCGGGACCCTCATTAGCGATCATGTGGGGCAATTTTACGCATTTTTGTCGAGAAGCGTTCTCGTGTGATGGCGCCAGCGTTAGGAGTTGCGATCGTTAGGCAAGACGTTCAAGGTTGTTTTGAATTACGGCAATTTTGCTCGGAATTATGGCTCATTTATGGTAAATACCAGAAATGGACAGAGTGTTTTTGTACAGAAAAGATTATCTGGGTTTCTCCCAGAGAAGGTTGACCAAGTTTTATTAATCTAGAATCTAGATTCATCTTCAAAGTTACTCGACAAAGACCGAGTTGCATATATTTCTTGATGTCTGCATGCTTCTTATTGATATTAATTAGATGAACAAATATCAAGAGTTAAATGTCGACCTCGAAGAGGGGCCATATCCTTCTCCCAAATGTGCCAAAGGATTAGGTTGGAGAGGGCAAGCGGTTTACTGGAATGTGTGACCACAATATTTCTGGTCTATATGATTGTTTACTCTATTCATGGTGCATATTCCTCAATTGATTGATTGATTGATGGCTGACGAACAAGAGACCGGGTTAGCACTTGGCCTCCCTGTGACACTGCGACCAACTTGGGTCTATTGTATCACTTTTTCGTCAGTGGTTCCTCACGAGAATAGGTTTGTGTCCTTTATCAGGTTCAGTAGCCTGTTTATGAGGTTTTTCGGATTCTTTCCCGTTTCCGGATTGAATTCTCCGAAGATTCTGTGACGCCTTCTTCCTAAGGCGTCGCATTCAAAGATGATGTGAGAGGCTGTTTCTTCCTCTTCACCGCAAAGTCTGCAATCCACGTATTCCTATGATGTTCAGATGTTTCCTGAGGCCGCAGTGTCCGGTCAGCAGACCTACGTTTGTACGTGCCTTTGTTCTGTTTAGAATCAAAAAGTCAGCCGTCAAGGTTTTGCTTGTGCGTCCTACCATGACTTTGCTGTGTGTTTGCCCGTCGCTCTGTTCCCAGTGTTGTCGGTGTCTTTGTTTTATCCACTCCTCAATCAGGGTCCTGCATCGGTTTTTGCTGATTCTAAGCACCGGTTCTAGCCCTGTGAATGGCGTTTCATATGCTTGTCTTGCTAACTGGTCTGCATTTTCATTGCCCGCTAATCCCTTGTGACCTGGCACCCACATCAAAGTGACCTTGTTGTGTTTTGCTAGATCCAGAAGGTCCTGGAGGCATTCCCAGACGAGTCTAGACTTTATCTATTCCTCAATTAAAGCTTATTCGATATTTCTCCTGGTATAAAAGTTACAGAGTAGTCGACTCATAAATTCACGCAAAAATACTGTAAAACCACTTGAACAAGATATGGATCAAATTTTCGAAAGAATCAACCATTTTAGTAAATAAGATTATTCTTAAGTTTTTTCAATAAAACGCGTCGTTTTCAACTTATTTCGAATTGTTTACGATGAAATTTGAGGATAGAATCATGAATTTCATGAATAATCTGGATGCTTTCTTGGATTGAATATCATCGAATATTATTTCTTCTCTGGTCTCTTAACAAGTTAACAATGTTGTCAGAATGTTCATCAACTTCGTCAAGACTAAAATCTCTATGATGGAAAAACGTATGATGCAGAGATATGTAATAATAAAATTTGATCCTTAGAAGCATGAAATTACATATTTTATAAGCGCAGTTTCTATTAAAAATTTATTGATACCGGTCCTTCAGGAAAATATCTATCTAAACAATATCGTCTTGGAATTTTAACTCGACTCTACACGGGTATTATTACATCAATTCACTGAATGTATTCACATCACCTATTTGCTTTATTCTCTGTAAATAAATGAATAGATAAATCGAAGTCCATGGCGCAGGTTATCGCGTAGGCGTCGTTCATGGGATCACAGACTGGTCTGTGATGGGACTAACGTTGGAGACACAGAACAACGGTTTGTCTTGCGTGGCGGCTACATCGCAGCGCAACGTTAGAGGCGACTGAAATTAAGATCGTAGCGCTATATCGGCGAGAATCAGAACTACTACTTTGGCATTTTCATAGAGCAACGCCTAGACCCCTTTAGCGAAAAGTAAACAAAACTAGTGCCCTTGCGATAGTTTATCCGTTAACGATAGGGACTTCCTTGGTTTCGCCTATACCATTGTTTGAAAAGGAAATCCGCAATCTTCTCTAAAGTTCTGTGAAATATCACAGAAGTTGGGTAAGGTTTGGTCATTGACCTCGAATCCAATGACATAGGTTATTGGAGTTAGGATAGGTTAGTGAGAAACCAATTTTTCATGAGATCGTTTCAGAATATGGAAAATATGAACAAATTTTTATTGTTTACAAACTGATCTTGAGAAAAATGGAAGAAGAAACTTATATTGGTGGGAGAAATATGGCTTTAAATTGCAGAAATAAGCGGACAAAACTAAGTGATTTTGTTAGGAAATATTGTGTTTGTAACATTATGATTCAAATAAGGTTAGTTCTCGAGTATTTCCTAATTGTATCACCCAGAACATCTAATAATCACCTCAATGTTATAATGTTAATCGAAAAATATGAACTTTGAAGTGTTTGCGGAGAATCGTAGCAGTTTCGTATTTGGCCCAATTTTTTCTCGAATGACTATATCTCTTCAACAGAGCCGGATTCGGAAAATGGAAAATGAACATAAGGTTTCCTTTGGCCTCAGGAATCTACACTCAAAATAACAAAGTCAAAGACTCACCCTGTATATACATCCTATACACACATATGTATATTTCCGCAATATACATATGTGAACCTGATGTAAAGTTCGTTTGTTCATCGTGTAAAGGCGCTACAAAATGGCTTTCAATATTGCAACATATCTGAATTTCCTACCCTGCAATAAAATAAAATGCACCGTTGCCAGACTACTCCATGGCTTCCAACTTTGCAACGTCTATTGTCGAAACGTGGAACTACGTTGAATGAACTTATTTGATATTATTTTATAATTCTATGAATGATGAATATTAGTACGACTTCAAGCAATACTTTAGGCAATTCGCATCTTTATAAATAGGAGATTTTAATCATATCGAAGATCCACCATGAAGTAAACTGATTCTTCTGTGACCATCGAAGAAATACGATTCTGTGGAAGAAAAACTAACCTCCGAAACGACAACGAATGGAAGGGCCTCTTTTACTTCACTTTCACTCGACTTCAGCGTCCCGTCTTCATTCGTTTGACTTTCATTTTGGTTCACAATAGTGTTCCTTTGAAATGGAGTTCCTCTTCTAGGAATCCGCCATTTTAGTATACATATTTTGAAGACGCTTATTTGTTATCTGGTATGTACACTGTCCCCATTTAAATAACTCTGTTTCATTTCACAGGATTTAATCGCATGTGAGCTTGTTCTATTTTATTATTGCATTTCTATTGAATATTGTGGAACTCTGTTCTGCTACCAACCCATTTGGAATATTCTTATACTGTTCGTAAGGCCTACTGCACATTTAACTATTCACTCGACATTATGGTTTAGGCATTTGGAGTTGTTGCTTTTAGGATAATATTTTACGTACAAATATCACTGGTTTGGAGGAATAGGATGAACTGTTTATATCGTCTGTATCAAGGGAAACATCCCCCACAACAGTGGCCAGTGAGACTTCCTCTGAGAGTTCTATTGACGAACGTCCTCAGTAAACCAAAGCCTCGTCTTCGGGCCCTTGGCGTACCCGATAAGCAAGGAGTCCTTTGAAGGTGCCATCGTTCATCAGTTAACAGGAAATATAAGGAGGTTATCGTCACTTCCAAACCAACGCGACTACTAGGATCTCACACATAACACTTGGAAGGAAGGATTCTCACACTAGGAAATACAAGGATACTGCTTATGAATTTCATTAATAATCAGGTGACACACTCTATATGCCTATAACCTTTGGATAACTGTGGATGTATTGGATTCTGCTTTTTATCACAATTGTGCCAGTAATAACCTTACTGGAGTATAGGAAGCTCCATATTGTACATATCACCAATGCTCGTCTTATTAATAATTGTTCTATGGATTGTAAACATATCATCTGTAATGCTAGAAGGTTTTTTGCTTCGAGTTTCAATTGATTCTCGTTCGTTTTTCCTTCATATAGCTATGGTTCCTCGAACTATGGTGCTGGACGAATAAACTGAATAAAGGCTCTTGTTCCATCTTTATGTCCAATCTAGTGTATTATTTATCTATTTGACCTCATTATTTCCCATCCTGTATTTCACTAATCTGAGTTATTACGAATCTGAATTACTACGACATAACATAGAGTTCTACCAATCTAGACGATCACATCACAAGCCAAAAATATAAGTATAAAACCCCCTTTAACGTAAATCTACCCTCAGCTCTTCAGAGCAGGGTTGCCCCTTTTTCATAATGTCCTAGTATTAACCAACCTGGAATGTTACCTTGAAAAAAGGACCACCAAGAGTGACATGTAATCTTTTTTGAACAAGGATACAGTATGCCGAAAATTGTAGTTATAAATTCATTATCACTAGGTGTTTTTTTTTCTATGCAAATAAACACATCAAGTTCATCATTATTATTCGAATAAAACTCTGAAACCATCCTCGCGTAGATTTATCCAGTCAATAAACTGATCTTCCGTGTATATCAATAAAGCAACACGCCGATGTCTGGTCAAACAAACGATTAATTCTTTCGCGTGCCAGAACTGGCATCCCAGTCGAAAACTGATCGGTTCCGAATCCCAGTCTTGACAGCCAATTTCGTTATAAATTATAACGGTCATAAATAAGGCTCGCAACTTTCGCCATAACTCACGCATCGTCGAAAATTGGGGCCCCGTTTTTAATTGCCTCTCCGGGTCGGCTTTGATGTTTATTGTGTCTTTTTGAACGGGGGCGATATCGACAGTATCGGTTCGTTATCGAGAATTGCACGTTTTTGTTTGATTGTTCGCAGGCATCGAATTGGAAAGGGTGGATAGGGAAGAAATCGTTTGTAACGACAAGAGACTTATTAATTCGACAGCAAAGGTGGAAATAGACATATTTCTTCGCTCTGGTCGCTCGACATTGAGATTTCCATGAGTTTGATTTGAAGCTCCAACGAAAACTAGGACGAGATTGGATTTTTTTCGTTTTCCCCTACATTGGAGACACATGAACTAACTCTGATTCCAAGATAGGCACCCCAGTTTGAAGGTTGATTTCAGCTAACCACTTGTAAAAGCACCTCTTTAGAGAGAGCGTCTTTCCACCAATCAAGGGGCGTTATTATTAAAAAAAAAGAAAGGATGGTGATGATTTAAAGATCTTTATCCTCAAAAGGAGAAAGTGTTAATACGGCTCATCGCACTAGGGACAGGACTTGGTGTTCAGTTATTCCTAACCTTCAACTACCGATTTCACTTCACACCGCTATTCCCCGAATAGCACTTTTTCCGTTTCCACTTCGAGACCAAACTTCCTAACACTGAAGTACTTCCCAAATTTTCCTACAACCGAACCCGACCAAACTGAGAACTTCCCCATTCAAGAATTCTCTAGCTACTGTCACTCCTTCATTTTCAAAAGCAATCAGAGATTTCCTTCTATGGACTGATTCCGAGAAGGGTGTCGTAAACGAATGAGATTTTCGATTAGTTGCAATGTTGCAATTCCTACGATTCAGCTATACTCTGTTCAAATGTAAGAAGGAGCAATAACAACATGTTTGGCGCACCGGTAGGAGGGCCTTCGTAAAGGTACTTTCCGTCCAGAGTCGAATCGAGGAGATTTCACACAATCGTTCAGTTTATTTATCCATGTCTCATCCAGCTAATAAATTTTTCTGCCTTGTTCCCTTAATGAGCGGATTTTCTTCAAATAATCTGTTCTCCACATAATTATTTCATCCCTATCACGACCACGTTTTTTGAACTTGAATTCCATTTTTTCAATAATTTATAGAACGTTGTTCTTTTCAAATTTGGCAAACCGTCGTCATCATTCACGATTTCTAGTACTTTGGAAATCGTTGGGATTTCATTCCGGAAAAAAAACCGTGGTCAATTCTTCTGATAAGGTTCATCTCGAAATTGTCAACCGAATCGATTATTTTCAACGACTGGGCTCTCCTCTTAGGTGGCGTCAATGTTTTATTCTCTTTATATTCTCTGAGAATTCTGAATACAGCTGAATCACTCACCCCTAAGGATTTTGAAACAATTCCTACTAAGTCTCTTTTCGATAAATCAGGATGATCATTCAATTCTTTTCGGGAAATGTTCAAAATTATCTCTTTCTCTTCAGCAGAGAAGGCTACCTTTTGGACCTTTTTCGTGGTGGTCCCCATATATCCCCCTCAGATGCAGTATCCGTTTCCGAATTCGACATTGTTCTATAAACACTATATAAACTTTGCGAAAAGAGTTTCCTACACAATACACTTTTCACAACAAATTCTATAAACACTTTGAACAGCTAGACCTTCACAGTAGCTCTAGGTATTTTAACTAGTCTTGTTAATTGAAAACTTCGATATTTATGCAAATCAAGATGACGTCAACCCAGGGAAAGGAACCAAATCTGGTATTTCCCGGAATTACCTTGTCGGAATCTCCGTACGAAATGATATGAAATTTTGGACCGAAATTGAATATATTTCGGATATTACAAGTAAATGACCATTATAAATTTGAATAGAGATCTTTTACGAGTCTTGTCAATTGAAAACTATTTATGCAAATCAAGATGGCTTTCACCCATTAGGGAAAAGGACCCAAATCTGGTGTTTCCCGGAATTACCTTGTCGGAATCTTGCAAGATTCCGACCCAAATCTCTTAAACTCTGGTGTTTCCTGGAATTACCTTGCCGCAATCTCGAGCATCCGAAAAAGAAATTATTTAGTAGATAATAATATAAAAACAAAACAAAATAAAAAAATAGGGTTCGTCGGATATAAAATGTTTATGACAGTGGCAAATGATTACAGAAATTTTGCACTAGAGTTTCTGAGGAAATAAGTTCCAATGTGGGAATTGCTGACTCATATTATTGAATCATTTCTTTCCAGTACCATCTACAGTCCGTTCCGAGTACGATCCTAGCAATCTCTTAGGGCGATAAAAGGGAGCGTGGTCATAACCGTTTAACCAATAGGAGCTTTATTGTGCGCAAACCAGACGATTTTGGTTGTTTACAAAGCTCCTTCTTATATTTGAACGGACTATAGCCCCAAATTTTACGCTGTCTCCACATCTTGTCATCCAAATCGTGAGACCCCTGACACCTTCTCGAAATACAATTTAATTTTTGGCTTCGTGATTGCGTTTTATGAAGAAACTTGATCCGAAAATGAACAGCTTTTTTGTTCATCTTCTCGCATAAATCCTCTTTTTCACGCACTGAAACCCTTGTACATGAAAGTTATATACGAAGCCATGTATATAAATTTAGAAGTCTATATTGATTAACCGCAATATTTCGATTTATAACACACTTAACCAAAATGAACAATATTCAAGTTTTTTCAGAAGTCCTTCGTTTCCAATTTACACAACCTCCTCGATGACCTTTCTCCCCATTTATCCCAGCGACCGAAATGACCCTTTCGGAGTGTTCCTGAGGCGGGAATTTGCCCTAAATTTCCCAGTCGAACCGAACACAAACCAATCTAGGGGCATTTTCGTAGTGCAGACAAATCAATATTTGAAGAGCGAGGATTAGAGATTGCATTTCGCATTCGAACGCGGTGGAGTTGTTCATGAATAATGAAGCTCCTCAAATTGCTTTCCGAAAAACAGAGTTGGAAGTTAGTTAGGACGGATTTTGTTTCTAGCTTGTTCGCTGCCAGACGGGCTGGTGACGTTTTAATGGCTTGCGAGGGATGGGGGTGAGTTTTGCGGGCGGTGGAAGGGGAGACAGAGAATGGCGGGATTCGTAATTCAACTTTTGATATCTTTGAATATTCGTTTTAAACCACAAAATATAAATCTAATACCCTCTCCTCATTCCAGAGTAATTTAACGTATGTCCAAAAGGTTAACATCTTTTAGTGAGATCTATGCGAGCTCGCATTGCGAGATATATATGATAGTCTCGAAGATGTCACATTGAGCGATGTATAAGAAGGCCGCATTGCGAAATGTATAAGGTACGAAGATGCATTGATATCTAGTTAGCCTAGACCAGTTCCATGCATAAACAAAATATTGCGATACCATATCAACGAAAAATTACTTATTAGAAGTGTCAGTGTAGAGTCAAAAAAGTAAACGCAATGAACTGAAAAAAAAAGATGTCCACCGAAATTGTAAAAATCGAAAAATTGGAGTATCGAGCCATCATCAATTACCTGCTTTTAAAAGATTTAAGGGGTAAGCAGATTTACGAAGATATGTTTAATACCCTTGGTGATCATTATCCTTCGTATGCGACCGTGAAAAATTGGACTGCAAGCATCAAAAGAGGTAAATTTTCCATTGAAGATGATGACCAATCGGGAACTCCAGTTTCTGTGCCAGTCCCCGAAAATATCGATGCAGTTCATGACATGATCTTATCAGAACTGAAGATTTCCTACAAACGCGTTCATCATATAGTTCACTTCTGCAGAATGGATCCCCAAATGTTTGAATGTTGATCAAAAGCGTATGCAAGGGTAGAAGCATCGCGTTCGATCTGTGCTCGATTTGAAAACGATGCAGACTTCTTAAACCGAATTGTTAATATGAAAGAGACTTGGGTACATTTCTACGATCCAGATACAAAGCAACAATCGATGGAATGGCGACACTCTGGTTCTCCAAAACCTAAGAAGTTTCGTGTCCAAAAATCTGCTGGAAAAGTTCTTGCTTCAGTTTTTTGAGGATTGCCACGGAGTAATCATGATTGATCTTCTGGATAAGGGTAGAACAATAAGTGGAGATTGCTATTCGACATTACTGATCACTCTACGGAAAAAAATTGAAGAGAAAAGACGCGGAAAGCCCCAGTGCACAAATCTCATGTTGCCATGCAGAAAATTCGTGATTTAGGGTTAGAATTACTAGAACACCCCCCTTCTTCACCAGATTTGGCTCCGTCCGACTATCATCTCTTTCCCCAACTGAAAAAATTTTAAAAAGTCGTAAATTTTCTCCCAACGAGGAGGTATAAAAGCTGTGAGGACAACTCTACCAACCATTCTTGTGAAACCTGTTGTAAAAGGATCCATATTTTGGATAAAAATAAATATCCTGATCACCAATATACCAAGTGGAAAGTAGTTGAATGTAAATTAATCAATTCCGTTATTGGTGGTTGAATTAATCGGATAACATATATGGCGGTAAAAATGGTTACGGACGTATATGTACTATATGTACTAATAGGTGAGAAAACTCCAGAATTTAATGAAAATAACTCTCACCTTGGACCACAAATATCCTCCTTTTTGAAATTTTACACAATAACAAACTTCGTACACCACAGTAACACCGAGAAACACAACTAACTAATCAATCAACAAAACCCCTTTTGATCTCTTGATAAACTCGATGTTTATACAAGTTCGATTTGATAGCCAAATTGCGCCTGCGAGAACAGATTGACCTTGTCAATTGCATGGTGAGCTCTCCAAGATATCGCTTGGAAGGGTCTCAAAGATATCGCATGATGAGGTCTCCAAGGTATCGCATTATGAGGTCTTCAATATATCGCATAGAGAGGTCTCGAAGATATCGCATGACCACATCAGTGCGGGAACTTCGCTTAGTCACATCACATAGAGATCTCTGAGATTTCACGGTAGGAGCTCCATAAAAGCCGCATTGTAACCTCCCAGAGATATCGCGGAGAATTCTATGCTGACAGGGGTATTTTGGTCCTTGCTTCAGTAAAGATTCTATGTCTTCCATTTCTTGGGTTTCAATGAATGAGTATTGTAGAGAACAAAAGATCTACATGGTCGCAGTCCTCGTGGGTATGCACAAAGTACACTTCTTAGGATTTGTCATGCTTGAATTCAAAAAAATAAACTTGAAAGTTGCACTGATACTTTTTTTTTAACATATTTTGATATCCCGACGATATCATGGCGAGATGAAGTTAATCTAATAGCATGAACATGATGTCTGTTTATCATGGAGAAGATGATGTGATTAGGAAACACGACAAGAGTTTCACGACAAAAAAAGCAACGAAGTACGACTCGCTTCGAGATCAGATGAAGTTGTTCCTCACCATCGCTTGAGGACGTCCAGAAAGCTGTCTGATGAGGATGTCTGTATATGACTACCAATGCTATGGCATGCATCCTATCCTCATCAAACATATCTCTCCCTGACACCCTTCAACATTTTCAACCCAAGTCCATCAAATATTCAAATCGTCCAAGGGCGCTAAGTAGTTCCCAGAAAAACACTCCATACCTTCCCCGATAAGATCGATATGCAAACAAAAAATATGTACAGTCATACCCTTTCCCATCAATTATAATCGAGTCCGGTTACGGGCGATGCTCGCGAGCTCAGACGTGCCCCCACGAGCGTTTCGAAATGCACAAGTATCGCGGGATCGACCGTAAGCATGTTCTCTTCTCATAACAACGCGTTTTTGAAGAGACGGCTGGTTGTTTCAGCGGGACGCCTAATCCACCCTCTTGGATGGCAAGAGCCCCCACGTCGCTCGCGTCGAGACCCTTCAAAGCCTCGCGATGAGTAAGGGTTTCTAATTGGGATTATGGAATCTTAAGGGCGGACGCTTCTCACGGGGAAGCTCGGCAGGCGGCCAGGCAGACGTTCTGGATCAGATTTTGTCACCCAACTGGTCTTGTCATGGCTGGTGTTGAGTCGTGCAATTGGCGTTCACAATGACACATCGAGAACATTTCACAATCAGAATTGAACAATTATTACTTTCATACTTCCTTTTCAATGTCCTTCCTCGAAGTCCCGAGGAGAAGTTAAAAATCGTACGCAAAATAATAATTATAGAAAGTTAACTGCCAGCATATAGAAGATTTCGAAGAGGATCATATGCGACCAGCTTTCATTTTTCGGTCATCAACAAAGTGAACAAAGTCATCCCTGACAAACAGCATGGTTCTTCCAGGCCGTTCCGTTATTCCCAATCTTTTAAAATGCCTCGGCGATTGGACTACCTCCTTACAACAAAATGTTCTAAGAGATGTTATAATCCTTCATTTTTCTAAGGCTCTCGATCGTCTCCTTGCGGAGCTGGATCATGAGGAATTGACTAATTTATCCAGGAATGCCACTCTAACCGATCATATCGCGTTCGGATTGGTTTCCCTCAGGGCTCTGTTCTCGGACACGTCCTCTTGAAACTATATAGGTGGGACTTTCCGCAGCTTAGCGATTCACTTTGTGGTCTATTTGTCGATCGAAACTCTACAATCCAACATTTGAGGACCTAAATTCCATCTACAACTAGCGTCAGTATTGGTTTGTACAGGTAAATGTAGATAAACTGTGTACTCCACATATGTTAGAACAATCCCATAGCTCAATATGCTGTCCACCACTGTCCACTCACTGTTGTTGATGGCCGTTGTGGATATCACGGTCAAAGCAAGGAAAATAACATACCTGATTGGTAAGACCTTTAGACAATGCGATATATAAGTTGGTATATGGACATTGTATGAGGTCTACTCTTTCGAATAAGCTGTTACAGTTTGGTTTCCTTCTCTGAGAAGTGATGATCTTCTTGGAACCATTCAAAGATAGAACACTCGTGTATTGAATTTTGTGAATTATTGAATTTTTTCGTTGTCAAAATCGGCTCAGGCAAATTCCCAACCATCTAAGTGGTCATGACCTCACGACTCAGTTCGGTCAAGATAAATATTTGGTCAACCTTCAACCTCCTTGTCTAAACGGGACTAACGGGAGTTTGAGGAGTGTAATCATCTACCTGCAAATATTGTGTGCACGCCCTTAAAAACAAATTAGATTATTGCACGATACAATGCTGCTTCGTGCATTGGGACTGAGGAGAATTGAACGTTTCATTTGATTTTTTCTAGTCTGCATTCATGGGCGCCTGCAGAAACCCGCAAAAAATTTTCTCAGGGGGGCAAATAAAAATAAGAAAATTATATTGAGGTGTCGTGCTGAAAAACTATAAGGCCTTCAAAATCTCAGGGGGGGGGCATGGCTCCCCCTGCCCACTCCTGCGGGCGCCCATGTCTGCATTGTGCCGGTTGATTCTCCAGCGCTGATGAATTTTTTGAGGTCCTGGACTGAATAATATTTAATAATAAAAAATATGGAAAAAAAATTCAATACATTTTATTATTTCTTTCTTCCTCTGGGTACAATGTCTCAGCCAATCTTGAGAAAAACTCCTCTGTTGTCCCCCACGTCTGCTTTATTACATCTGGAAGAATAAAAATGGCATGTACAGTAATGAACTTTTGTAAGCGAATAAACACTGCATCAAGTTCTTCTGAAGCACAAATTGAACAAAGAGGATTTCAACAAAAAAATTCAATGCCCATTCATATAATATCAGCTTGAACCAAATTAGATATAATTCCAAAAAGTTCCTGTAAAAGTGTCGAACTTGTGTACCATGCCTATTAAGAATTACCAATAATTTATTAGCTTGAATTTTGGGAATATTGACTCTTATTACGCTGATCCATATTCTTGATAGAATGAATAACCTGATCATCAATATACCAAGTAGAAAGTAGTTGAATGAAAATTGATCAATTCCGTTATTGGTGGTTGAATTACTCGGATAACACAAATGGCGGTGAAAATGGTTACGGTTTATGTGCTAATACTTGAGAAAACTCCAGAATTTATTGAAAAGACTTACCTTGGAACAGAAATACCCTCTTCGAAATTTCACACAATGACGAGGGGTAAACCGCTGGGGATGTCCGGTGTACAAGCTCGGGGATGTCAAGGGAATGTCCATGGATGTCCGTAGATTTCCCGGAGATGTCCGGTGTACAGATTTTGATCAGCGGTTTACCCCTCGCACAATGATGAACCTCGTACAGCACAGTAACACCGAGAAACACAACCTACTCAACTAACTAATCTATCCACAAAACCCCTCTTGATGTCTTGGTAAACTCGATGTTTATACGAATTCGATTTGATAGTCAAATTGCGTCTGCGTGAACAGATTGACCTCTTCAATCGCATGGTGAGCTCTTCAAGATATCGCATGGAAAGATCTCAAGGATATCGCATGGCGAGGTATCCAAGATATCGCATTGTGAGTTCTCCAAGATATCGCATGGAGATGTCTCCAAGATATCGTA
Source organism: Adalia decempunctata (assembly GCA_951802165.1). Taxonomy (NCBI): domain Eukaryota; kingdom Metazoa; phylum Arthropoda; class Insecta; order Coleoptera; family Coccinellidae; genus Adalia; species Adalia decempunctata. Next base: position 19,093,847 of record OX637696.1, on the reverse strand, counting down.
TGGAGAGGTCTTAAAGATATCACATGGCGAGGTCTTCAAAATATCGCATGAGCAAATCAGTGGGAACTTCGCTTAGTAACATCACATAGAGATCTCTGGTACCTCGCGGTAGGAGCTCGCATAAAAGCCGCATTGCTAACGTTTCGGTGACTGAATCTCTGTTTTCAAAACTAGTAACAACAACGGCATTCAAAAATATAGCAGATTGAGTTTGTGACAGATGCCATAAGAACATGTCATAGGAATCAAACACAGTTTGGTTTTGATGAAGTTATTGTAAAATCATCCCATTTCCTTTCTCAAGAAATGGGAGCCATGACTCATTTCGCATGAACTGGTGGAGATGCAGTTAGTGCCAGATAATGTTCTTGTAACAATTATGTGACTAGCTATAGGTTGCGTGTTCTGATTTCCAAATACAAGATACAGTTTGTGAGAAAAAAATCTTTGATCATCCGAAAGAATCAGACCGAACAGGAAACATTCCCTGAGAAAGTAGGAGCTATTCATATCACCTCGAACATCCATTAGAATTCCAGATTACCGAGAATGTGCATACCTAGATATACAGCTAACGGAGTTTCGCGAATCAAGGTATAAATATCTGCGGACGTCTCAAAGGAGCTGAACTGAAATTTAACCTTTTCCGACGTAAATTACTATCTCAATGTACTTTATAATATCCCCTGCTCCTGCTACGAATATTCCTAGGAAATTTATTATTAGCTTTTATGAATAGATATGCAATTTATAGCTAGTGAAAATACCTTGGGCGAAAGTAGTCCAAGAATTTTATGGGGTGCTTAGCGTGACTATATTTCGTGAAGGAATAACCGTAAATTTTTGAGGTATTTACTTGTCTGGGACCCGTCGGTATTTTTATTAAATAAGGGAAGTGGATGTTACATACACCATTTTCTTCTGAATCTAGGAGCACAGCATCCATTCATATCTAAATCCTAAGTTCGTAGCAAATTCAGTCAAATCAGAAATTCCACCTAAACTTGCTTATGAAAATTATCTTCAATCCATTTCGAAATAATTCGAGTGAAAAAAACTGGATCAATGGGGATTTTCGGGAAGACTTAGCCCTTCCACACTTTTTTGAACTACACAAATCGTCAGAATTAACTATGATTAATCAAAAATAAATAATCGATAAATCTAGATTTCTTCTCATTTTTCCTATTTTGTCTCATCCTGTGCGAAGCAAAGAGTAACAAACAAAGATATTCTATCAAATATACGAGGATGTATTCTAGTTAGCCTAGACCAGTTCCATGCATAAACAAAATGTTGCGATACCATATCAACGAACTATAACTTGTCAGTGTAGAGTTCGACGTCAAAAAGTAAACCAGAGTTGCGCAATAAATTTAAAAAAAGATGTCCACCGAAATTGTAAAAATCGAAAAATTGGAGTATCGAGCCATCATCAAGTACCTGTATTTAAAAGGGTCAAGAGGTAAGCAGATTTACGAAGATATGCTTAATACCCTTGGTGGTCATGGTCCTTCGTATGCGACCGTGAAAAATTGGACTGCAAGCTTCAAAAGAGGTAAATCTTCCATTGAAGATGGTGACCGATCGGGAAGGCCAGTTTCTGTGTCAGTCCCCGAAAATATGGATGCAGTTCATGAAATGATTTTATCAGACCGTCGAATCGGGCTAAAACGGATATCTGAAGCACTGAAGATTTCATACGAACGCGTTCATCATATAGTTCACGTCAATTTGGACATGAGAAAAATTTCTGCAAAATGGATCCCCAAATGTTTGAATGTTGACCGAAAGCGTGCAAGGGTAGGAGCATCGCGTTCGATCTGTGCTCGATTTGATAACGATGTAGACTTCTTAAACCGAATTGTTACTATGAATGAGACTTGGGTACATTTCTACGATCCAGAAACAAAGCAACAATCGATGTAATGGCGACACTCTGGTTCTCCAAGACCTAAGAAGTTTCGTGTCCAAAAATCTGCTGGAAAAGTTCTTGCTTCAGTTTTTTCGGATTGCCATGGAGTTATCATGATTGATTTTTTAGATAAGGGTAGAACAATAACTGGATGTTACTATTCGACACTCGACATTCGACACTCCAAGGGAAAAATTAAAGAGTAAAGACGCGGAAAGCTATCCAAATGTATTTTGTTTATACAGGACAACGCCCCAGTACAAATATCTCATGTTGCCATGCAAACATCGTCAAAAATTATCTTTGATCAATAAAAAATATATAATATGTGGGTTGAGGGCTCTGTACTCAAGTAATTTTAATTTCAGGTCAGAAGAAAAATGTATAATTTTGAGTATATTTAATTGTAGAGCTGGTAGAGCGCTTTCGGCTAGTTAGCCATCCTCAGTACCGCTAAAAATAAGAATTTGTGTTGTCAACAAATTCAAGAGACAACTACAAAAAGACTTACTTGTCCTAAAATAAACACAAAATGCCTACAGAGTGCAACATCACATATACAATGGGTCTTAGAAATATATCGTTATTAGAGTCAAGGCCCAAAACGATCTAGTTCCCCATCCATAGAGACAATCTTTAACAAAAAGTCAAACACCAAAAAATGACATACATCTATAACCTCGCTTTCCGGTCAGACATAGAATATAAAATTTTTCTTTGAAAAATATGTCACCATGAAAACAAAATATAAATGTAAGATAAAAATATTAAAGATGATAACATCTACTACCTAACAATGAATTCTCTTGAAGAGTGGAGTATAACTACGGTTCAAATTGATATTCGTTTGTATATTGAGACAATTCACATTGCTTGAGATTTCGCTATCAATGAAAATGTTCTCCAAGAAATCCAGTCGGGTGAAGTTTTTTGTATTTGTCTGCAATAGGATTTTTGAGTTCTCTTGAGGGCTGAAAGAGTGCTTGTTGAATGACAGGTGGTGACCAAAAACAGACTTGTCCACGTTTTTTATATGTTCCTGTATTCTCGTTCTGAGGGGTCTGCATGTTCTTCCGATATAAGAGGCGTCACAATCCCCGCAATTAAGTTTGTATACTCCACTTTTGTCCAGTGCGCAAGTTTTTTCTTTATTATTGACTAGAATCTGCCCAAGAGTGTTAATGGGTTTTGTTGACACCTCTATATTGGGGAAATGTTGTTTCAGGGTTTTCACTGATTTTTCAACGAGTTTTTTGTCGAAGTGGGGGATTGAAAAGTATTTTTTATCTCCGTCTTCAGGAATTCTCGGGTATGCACGTTGTGTGGTCTGTTTTGCCCGTTTTTTCTTTATTAATGAATCGACCATATCAGGATCATATCCGTTGTTTACAGCTATTTGTTTTATTCTATTTAGTTCCAATTGGCAGCTTTCCATTTTTACACAAACAGACTACTTTCAATCCCATTACCCCCGGAAAACTACAAATTGGAACTAAATAGAATAAAACAAATAGCTGTAAATAACGGATATGATCCTGATATGGTCGATTCATTAATAAAGAAAAAACGGACAAAACAGACCACACAACGTGCATACCCGAGAATTCCTGAAGACGGAGATAAAAAATACTTTTCAATCCCCCACTTCGACAAAAAACTCGTTGAAAAATCAGTGAAAACCCTGAAACAACATTTCCCCAATATAGAGGTGTCAACAAAACCCATTAACACTCTTGAGCAGATTCTAGTCAATAATAAAGAAAAAACTTGCGCACTGGACAAAAGTGGAGTATACAAACTTAATTGCGGGGATTGTGACGCCTCTTATATCGGAAGAACATGCAGACCCCTCAGAACGAGAATACAGGAACATATAAAAAACGTGGACAAGTCTGTTTTTGGTCACCACCTGTCATTCAACAAGCACTCTTTCAGCCCTCAAGAGAACCCAAAAATTCTATTGCAGACAAATACAAAAAACTTCACCCGACTGGATTTCTTGGAGAACATTTTCATTGATAGCGAAATCTCAAGCAATGTGAATTGTCTCAATATACAAACGAATATCAATTTGAACCGTAGTTATACTCCACTCTTCAAGAGAATTCATTGTTAGGTAGTAGATGTTATCATCTTTAATATTTTTATCTTACATTTATATTTTGTTTTCATGGTGACATATTTTTCAAAGAAAAATTTTATATTCTATGTTTGACCGGAAAGCGAGGTTATAGATGTATATGTCATTTTTTGGTGTTTGACTTTTTGTTAAAGATTGTCTCTATGTATGGGGAACTAGATCGTTTTGGGCCTTGACTTTAATAACGATATACGAGTATTTCTAAGACCCATTGTATATGTGATGTTGCACTCTGTAGGCATTTTGTGTTTATTTTAGGACAAGTAAGTCTTTTTGTAGTTGTCTCTTGAATTTGTTGACAACACAAATTCTTATTTTTAGCGGTACTGAGGATGGCTAACTAGCCGAAGCGCTCTACCAGCTCTACAATTAAATATACTCAAAATTATACATTTTTCTTCTGACCTGAAATTAAAATAGTATATTATTTCATTAGGAGGAGAAGTGTCACTTTTCGTGGCGAGCTTGAGTTTATCCGCCGAACGGAGTGAGGCGGATAATTGAAAGCGAGCCACGAAAAGTCACTTCTTCTCCGAATGAAATATGCTATTTTATTTCCAACGTTTTCAAATTCATGAAAATTGTACATTTATATTGTAACTTTATCAAATAAAAATGACGTTTGAATTGGAAATTTTCGTATTCTATGCATCTATGTTCATATTGTTCATGGTAACCAAGTAATCTTTTTCGTAGCAACCACTTTTCCTGCCGCCGGAGGGAAAAGTAAATATTTCTCCGCCTAGGCGGAGAAATAGAACTTTTCGATGATCCTGTCAGTCGAGAACTGACGTTGTTATCGTACGTTTGGAAATAAAATATATAATCGATAAATCTAGATTTCTGCTCATTTTTCCTATTTTGTCTCATCCTGCACGAAGCCAAGAGTAACAAACAAAGATAATATTCTATCAAATGAAGGAAAGTTTTCATCTTATTTCCAGAACATGGAAATGGATTGTTTATTTCTTAAGAAACCTAGGGGGGCAAGACTTTTGATGATCTGTGTAATTTGAAAACAAATGAGATCGAAGTTGGTGTGAAACATTCTGTGTATACAGGGTGCGTGTGAAAAGTGACCATCCGTTGTTTCTTTAATGTTTATATTTGACAAAAACTGATTCAGGTTTCTCGGTATCAGCCATTAGGATATGAGTATTCTTCCACATAACTTCTCGAACAATCTTCATCATTTCTTCACGATGAAACCGACCTATTCTCCGCTTTTCTCACGACCACCAGCTCCACCATCTGGTCCCAACAATTATGATGCATTACCCCATTATGGATAAATGATTAGAATAAACCGATGTTGCGGCCATTCCAGATATTTTAACGATTTCTCTCGATATAATGGACTCGAAAGGGAAGTAACGGTCAAGAAACCTGGTCCCCGATCTTATTAGCCGTCCCCGGTGGTTTTTCATCGTTGCCGAATCAGCGAAGCGTTAAGAATTTCGCTTTTTTGAACGGCGAGAAGAGAGGCGAGGTAATGATCGATAAAGATCGAAAACTGCTAATTTGAACTTCCAGTTTGAAGGGAGATGATTGGCTTTCCGCTGCAGTCTCGGCGGAAAAACTTTGGGTTTATGGGAGTAATTGATGTACGAGGGTTGTTCGGGAAAAGTGATCCTTTACTGAAGAGTAACCCACCATTAAACGAATAGAATTTGCAGGGGAAATCACATATACTCCATTCACTTTCATAAAAAATCTTGGTCGGCCTTGGTTTAGGTTTATCAAGTTCTTTTACTTAAAACGGACGCAGGTTGGCAATCGTGAAAATCAAGCGACATTGCCAAGTCTACTTTCTAATTACCCTTTTTTAACTTTGTGAATGGAATTAGTTCTTTTAAGGTTTAACTGTGACACAAGATTCGTAGTACCACTACATTTTCATACTGAAGTATTTCAAGTTGCGCAAAGAGGTATTTAATTTTCGTCTTTAGGCTTATTTCTTGAGAATTTTGAAAAGTGGGGATTTCCATACGTCCGTCTGTTTTGTTGGTCTAAAAGTTTTTCTGTCGGGTTAATGATCTATCACAAAGTAACGGCCTATTCTGTATTTTCTCTATTTCAACACTCGGTTCTTGATTTCCGTACAAGAAAATAGCGTAACTGAATCTTCCAACCATGTTTATATACGTGAAATACACTGCGCAAAAAAATTAACGCACATTCTGAAAATCTCAATTTTAATGAAGGTCAACTCTACATTGACTTTATAACTTATTTTTCATGTTCTCTCGGAAAGGTTTTGAACGAAACAAGACACATTGAATGGAAGAAAAATTCAGGATTTCACCGAAACTTATGTGAAAGAAGAGAAATGAACAATTTTCAAAATACTGAAATGCTGATAAGTGATTTAATACTTGGTATTTCCACCCCTTTGCATTAATTACAGCTCGGCAACGACGGTTCATACTCAAAATGAGTGATCTTAAAATGTTCTGATCTAATCCTTCCCAGATTTCTCGGAGTTGGATTCCTAAGTCATTAAGAGTAGCTGGATGATTTTCTGAACTTCTCAGCCTTCTATGGAGGTTGTCCCAAACCTGCTCAATCGGATTGAGTTCTGGACTTCTTGCTGGCCATTCCATTCGAGAGACTTCAACCTATTCAAGGTACTCCTGAATGATGCGCGCACGATGGGGTCTGGCATTATCGTCCATAAAAATGAAATTTTCACCAATGTATGGGGCAAATGGCACAACATTCTCTTCAAGAATGTTCCTTATATACTCATCAGCATTCATAGCTCCATTATCAACGACCACTAGGTCTGTGCGGCGAGCAGTCAAAGATATTCCACCCCATACCATAATCGATCCTCCCCCGAAACCAGTAGAATTCAGGAAATTGCACTGAGCATATCTTTCATGTGGACGTCTGTATACAAGGGAACGTCGATCACAATGGTAGAGGCAGAATCTAGACTCATCTGTGAAGAGAACTCTTTCCCAATCGGCCTCTTCCCAATGGATATGCTCTCTCGCAAAATCCAAACGCGCCCTTCGATGGGCTGGGGTAAGAGCTGGGCCTCTTGCCGCGACACGAGGCCTTAAATCATATTCTCTGAGGCGATTTCTTATTGTCTGAGTGCTAATTTGCACCTCATGAGTTTGCTCGAGCTGATTTTGAAGGAGGCGAGCGGTTTGAAACCGTTGTCTCAACGAAAAAAACTCTCAAGTAACGTTCTTGAATGGCAGTTGTTGCCCGTGGTCTACCCTGTCCTGGTCTTCGGACATTCATACCTGTCTCCCTGAATCGCTACAACATTCTGGACACACTTGTATGGGAAACTCAAAACCTTTCTGCGATTCTTGTGTATGTCCACCCTTCTTCTCGCAAAACTACCGCTTGGGCACATTCCTCTTGGGTCAAATTGCGTGTTTCACGTTACATAGCGATCGAGTGTAGAAAATCAAACGAAAGAAAAACTATTGATCACTAGAATTGATCGAGAACAACAGATTTTAGAATGGAGCCAATACATTCAAAATCTGATAATATCATCTTTTTTTATTCCTGCTGGGAGAAAACATCTGTATTGAGGAGAAACGTTGAAAGTGGATAACATATGCATGCATAAATCTGATAAAAATAATTATCATTGAGAACACCTTCAGTTGTAGAGTAAATTTGAGATTTCCATAATGTGCGTTAATTTTTTTGCGCAGCGTATTTCCAATATCAACAGAAAAAAAAGTTTCTTCAATATTCGTCAGATCTTTGGAAATAATGAATTCACATAATAGGTAATTCATCAAATTCATTGTTTTCACAAAGTAAATAAACATTTCAATCAATACGTAAATTATACGATTTATATGTAGAAACGGCAACGTTGCGTTCATATAAGACAGAAGAATGACTTTAACCTAACATTTTCAAAATATACGCGGTGAAATGTTTCAGAATTCCAGGGCCAACCGGGCTACTTTATAAAAGTGAATGGAGTATATATCATTCATATATATCACTTCAGATGACAAACACTGAAAAAGAAATCCTAATGATGACACTCCAAAATGACGCTGTTGCCAGATGAAATGGAGACTGAAAATCTTCCTTCCATCCCTTTGCTGCACAAAACTTATTTCGTATCTGATTGATTCCTGGTGCTTTCTTGACACTGTACTGTTGAACAATTGGAACATATGGCCATATAGTCCACAATGATGACTTGGGATTTCCATGAGTCGAGATCCGTACTGCCCACACCTCGTACAACCGAAACGAGTGCCTCATCCCAAGAGCACCTTTCGAGATAATTAGCGGGGCGGATCCAGCAGACACAGCTTTTTGTCGTGAGGCCATCCGTCAATTCTGTCAAGTGCAGGATGAAGTCGTTATGTCTGTCAAATTTGACTGCACCCCTTCGTAGGTGGCGGGTTGTGAGGGGTTGAAAGAGTAATTAGACCGGAGTGCGGAACAATGGTTGGCAGCATCTTCAGAAGGTTTCCAGACGGTCTATTGTTTGTTTGTACGTGGCTAGGCAGGGCAACAGCATCGTTATTATGGCATTGCTGCGGCCAAATTGATCCTTCCAATTTGTGGTGCATTCTCGGGCGAAGGAATTGAGTACAATCGTTCTTTTTGTCTACAATTTTAGATTATCCTATCCAGAATCTGGGCCTTCTAATGGATGGTTAATTTTTTCATGGGGGTGACGAAGTATAGGTCAACTCTCCAATACTCCAGAACTCGAAGTACCAGCCAATTTTCATTTCATAGCCTGAGAATAGGTGATTCCATTCACTCATTGAAATGTGTGGCAGACTCGAAAGATCCACTTCAACAGAGTTTTGCGTATTTGGATTCTATTTTCCGATACTTAGTTCTGAAGCCGTCGATGAACCAGCAGGTTTCCAAGATCTATTCAACTGTACCTGGAACTGCTAGGTTTCTGTAAGTATTTGATGTTTTTTTTAGAGTGAGAGAACTTTCGATAGGAATAACTGTGATTTGACAGAAGATAGAAGCCCTGTTGTTTTGACATTTCGTTCAGTAGGCTTGACAAATTATCATGGAAAGTTTCACGCCGCAACAAACTTTCACAAATTGTTGAAATTTACTTTCAGAATCTGTAATCTATTCGCCAAATTTATAGATCACTTTGTGAAATTTATGGTTTACATAATCGTCCATCAGAGCAGCTTAGATTTCGGTTAACATTTTCTCTACTCGATGCTACAACAACAACATACAGAAGAAAATATCGCAGTTGTGAGTGATAGTGTTAATGAAGATCCAGATTTGTCTATTCGTCGACGTTCACAACAAGTTGGACTCTGTGCATATACCACATGGATATTTTGCATAAAGATCTTGATCTATTTATACCCATACAAGATCTAACTGGTCTATGAACCAATAAAGCCACTTGACCATAAAAAGAATACACAGTTTTCCGTCTTAAGGAACAGTTTATTTACAACTAGCTGGCCTGGCGAATTTTGTTCCGCCTAAATGATACTAACGGTGGATTTCACAAATTGTAATAACCGATGATCGGAGATCAACGGCTTGGTTTGGATCTCTGATTTTTGAAATGTCAAATGTTTCCATGGATATGAGCTATCCCACAGCACAGATACACAAAAATAATATGTCATGATATGTCAATTACTAATAATGGCAATTTTGGATTCAGTTATTTCCGAAAATATATTTATTACCCAAACAGAAATTCGAAAACATTTTAAAAATTATGAGAAAGGATGAGAATGGATATCTCACGATTGAAACTGATCGCCAAAATCCGATTTATTCGACATTTCGATGAAAATTCAGTGTGATATTCACCCGCTCCTGGATTTCTTAATAGCCTTTCATGGTACTATAAGCCCTATGTGAATTACACAGTAATTGATGTCATATTATATTCTTTTTCTAACATTTCAAACCACGACGACCGAAATGCTCGAAAAAAAAACAGATGACATCGATCGATGGCCGCGAAAGCCTCAACAAATTCATCGCCATTTAATTGTGATAATGTCAAATTTAGTACCTTCACGATTACGTTATTTGGAATAAATAAAACTATAAAAATAACTAATAATCATCAGTCATAATGTGTGAATAGCGCCATCTGAAGTGGTAAGAACGAAATTTTCTCATATCTCAACGAAATCTAATCATTTTAGAAATCTGTACTCCTTCGCTAAGATATTTCGGTTTTGCCCAACAGCGCAGAGTTGTAGGCAACTCAAATTTCACACTATTACAGTGACTATATTGGGAATATAGTCACTGTACACACTATTTGTTTATATCGCCATCTAACGCGGAGAATATCAAATGAAGTACCTACGAATAAGCGGTAGCGTAACTGTAACTGTAGCGATATCTAGTGGCCTTACTCAAAAGGAGGAGAAGCATTTCCTGTATAATTAAAATTTTCATCGATTCTTTCAAAGTTTTTTTGTATTTTATAATAACCAGATCGTAGACGAATCCATAAATGAAGTTTCATAACAAACAGTCCATCCGATCTCGAGTTATAAATGGTGTAACCAACATCTTTCTTTTATATATGTCGCAGTCGGATTCTAAAATCCGTCAGTTTGCAAAATGACTAGTCATTTTGTAAACTGACGAACGTTTTCTAAAACGCTTTCAAGATATAGATCGTTTTACAATCGGCCTGAAATTTTCAGTCGGTTTGTAAACCGCGTATAACGTATCAGACGGATTGTCATATCTTACATCCTTTTAAACGTTCCACTTGAAACTACTTCAGTTTCATGTTTTTTTTTAACCAAGTGCAACTGCTGACGTTCACGCAATTTTATGAATTGATTGCGCTCCTCTTGATCCGAAAAATATATTAGCTACAATTATAGATAGAAAAAATGGCGTTTATCAAATAGGTACTGATGAAAATGGCATTTTGAACCGATGTTCTTCGAGGGGGGAACTGATACCGAACAGCTCACTCAATTCTGTAGAATTCAACGTTCCAATTGAAAAAGCAATAACATTAAGTGAAGCACTAGCGAATTCCTCAAAGTGGGCTGCCAAGGCTTCAAAAAATGTGCTTGCCGTCCGAACAAAAATCAGTGTAATACAAGGAGATGCTTTTGTTTCGAAGCATATCAAAAATGCAACAGCAGGTGCCATTTGAGTGGCCCCTGCTGCAATAAGTAATAATGGTTTTATTTTTTTGTGTTCTTTCGATAATAAAATATTAAAATAAGTGTGAGTATTATTTTTCCTTTATTATTTCTGTATCCAGAATAATGAAGTACAGCTGATTATACGGTGCGGTGGAATAATGTTGTCCCTCCCCCCTATTAACTACTCTATTTTTATATCTTAAGAAAAAAGCTCAACCAGGTCAATTTTTATATTAAACGTAGTATGTTATGACATAAAACTTACGAACCTGACATAATCCCTCTTCATGGGGGTGTCACCCCTTCGATTTTTTTAAATGAGAAAGTGCATCTTGCGACGCCTCATTTGACACCTATTGAAACACTGATTTCAAAAATGTATAACACTTTGGTTACTGTTTAAGTTTAAAATTTGTTTAGTTTTCAGTACACCCTTAGTTGTTACTTGTTTATTACATTAAATGATTAAATTCAGTTACCAACATTTACAATGTAGGAAAGATTTATTTGAAAACTAAACACTTCCAACCCTCCAATGAAAAAACCTACCGTCAAGCGAACACAATTCATTGAATTCATGCAAGGTAAGATTAAAACTCTCCAATAACTCAGACTCCGTTAATTTTTGAACCAAAGTGTTATAGATTTTTGAAATCTGTGTTTCAATAGGTTTCAAATGAGATGTCGCATGATGCACTTTCTCATTTAAAAAAATCGAAGGGGTGACACCCCCATGAAGAGGGATTATGTCAGGCTCGAAACTTTTATGTCATAACATACTACGTTTAATATAAAAATTGACCTGCTTGAACTTTTTTCTTAAGATATAAAAATAGAATGGTTAATAGGGGAGGTAACACTTATTCCACCGCACTGTACGAATATAACAACGTAACGTTTTCAGAATACGATTCAAATGATTTGACAATCCGTCGGATGCGTTGTTCGCAGTTTACAAACTGACTAAAAATTTCAGACCGATTGTGAAACGATCTTCATTTCAAGAGCGTTTTAGAAAATGTTCGTCAGTTTACAAACTGCCTAGTCATTTCGCAAACTGACGGATTTTAGAATCCGACTGCGACATATATATATATATATAGATCTACTCACACCGCTACGTTCCGAGAAAAATTCTTCTCTTATTCAGGCTGAAATTCGAACAATGATATGAACAATATATTGATTTATAGGTACATTAGGACAATTAAGTAATCAAAATTCAAGAAACAGCAGAGTGACAAAACAATGAAAATCTCAATTTACCAACTAAAACAGTGAAATCACAGAGAAAACAACAATGATAAGAAACCACTCGAAAGACTGAAAACTGTGTTCTTTATTGATTTTTGGAACGATACGTCATTTGTTTGCTGATTAGGCCCTAGAAAATCTTGAAGTAGATACACTTTTTTATCGAAAAATTGTGTTTAGTGATGGAGCTAATTTCTGGTTGAACGGCTACGTAAAGAAGAAAAATTGCTATATATGGAGCGAGAACAATCCTCAAGAATTTCTGCAGGTTCCATTTCACATTGCATCCTGAAAAATGCACTGTATGGTGTGCTTTACAGGCTGAAAGCATCATCGGTCCATATTTCTTGAAAACGATGCTGGAGCTTATGTTACAGTGAATGGTGCTCGAACCAGATCGGTGATCAATGATTTTTTGTTTCAAAATCTGAATGGCATCGACCCAGAAGTGTTTTGGTTCCAACAAGATGGTGTTACACCTCATACTGCTACCGTCACAATTGATGGTCCAATTAGTAGGCCTCCAAGACCATGAGAAATATTTCCGATGGATTATTTTCTCTGGGTTTATGTCAAGTCATTGGTTTATGCTGATAAACCACAAACAAAAGACGCTTTGGAAGACAAAAAAAAACAAGACAACAACAAAATTCGTGTTGTTGCTGAAATAAGGCCTGAATTACTCGAAAAAGTGCTCCAAAATTGGTCTGGTCGAATGCGGTTCCTCAGAGCTAGTCGTGGTGAACATATGCCGGAAATTATTTTGAAAACATAAAGGTCATGATATTATCTTTCAACCCAAAAAAATGCTTCAACCTCATTTTAAATGAGTTTTATTACCTACAAGCTTTTATTTAGTTTCACACACTTCTAATCGTCCGATTGATTTGAAATTTGGCAGGTGTGCATAATTCTGGTGACAATGCATCATGAAATATTTGTTATAGAAAAAAAATGGCGGCTCCAAAATTGCGGATGATTCTTTCAATTATGATTCCATTCAAAATTAGTATCTAGGGGTTTTTGGGTTCGACAATGATGATTCTTCTGTCTTCTGTCAAAATTGGAAAATTCTAGATGTCGGCTACAATATGGACGACGAGTTTTGTAATTATTATCCGATTCTTTCAAAACTGGTATCTGGGGGTTTTCTGGGTCGAAAATCACGATTCTTCAAAATTGAGGAATTCAAGATGGCGGCTTCAAAATGGCGGATGAGTGTTGTTATTGTGAAAGCTTGTCTTTAAAAATGTATTTTTTTACATATGTGCCTTGAGTCAATTGAAAATTCTATCGCCCTGAAATGATATGATATATTGTTTATCCTGACTACTCCTAGGTCTCCTGAGGAGACCCCTCTGAAATTACAAGCTTCGAAGCTTGTAATTTCAGAGGGGTGCGGAGTAAGCAGTTGTGTTCTGTGTAGGCTTTGTTACTGTGTCCTTACGCCACCTTAGGCACAGCATTGACCCAACACTGGGAATGGTGACTAGATTCCTAGCTCGGGATTGAACTCCGGACCTTTGGGTCCGAATTCCACTGAGCCAAGGGCACTCATATGAAAACACTTGATGGTTTATCAGCTATAAAACATACTCCAGTTATCGAGTAGAAAATTGAGCTTACAATTATGGAACAAATGAGTTCACTGCTGCAGTTTTTTGTGATGCTTCTAAGCTATCACAGAAAGGAATATTATATTTTCTGTGTTATAATTTCATATAAATGGAGAAAAGCTAGTACTGTAATTTGCAACGGAAATTTAGAAGGCATGGAAACGACAACGAATATTGCCCTTCTGCCTGGATGTTCATATTGTTGTATGCCAGCTCTGTATTCGCTTCCACTATCTATACAGCATTCATATATTAGCAGACTTGATGTCTATGCAAATGAATGCCATCAATCGGAAGCGGAAGCCGAATGGTATCCGACATGTTGCTATTACACTTCCATTCCGTTCATTCAATGAAGATACCATTCTTCCAATTAAATTTTCGTACGTACGAGAGAGGTGCTTATGCTCGAATTACATATTCAACGACCGTGTTTATGACTACCAGATATAGTCAGCCACGTTCTCTAATTGAAATTAACGGTTCGACAATCATCTAATCGGATTGAACCGTATCAGATCTCCGAGTTCGATTTTTCCATGCTCAAACCTTCATTTCGCTCGTTTTTCCTCGTTTATCTGTGTTGTGGTAATGAGCGTTGTAGGAACAGCGTATAAGGCAGATTGATCTGATGATTAAATCCAATTAGTTAGAGGTGGTATCGACTTGTTTCGAATAAAGATACATGTTCCGATGTCTCAGATTATCAGAGAGGGGTATGGATGTTGATATGCTTGAGCTTTGTACGAGGATATAGAGAAAATTCTTAGCCTACTAGAGAACCAAACAAAATTTCAATGTCAAAATATTTCATTACTCAACATATTCTGCTCTTGATTGAATACATTTATTACAGCGAACCTGCAACGTCTCTAGATCTTTAAAAAAATGTTTCTTCTTGCTCTGCAAACCAGTCCTCTACAGCTCTTATTACCTCCTCGTTGGAAGAAAATGTACGACCTTTTAAACTTTCTTCAAAGTTGAGGAAAGAGATGAAAGTCGGACGGAGCCAAATCTGGTGAATAAGGAGGGTGTTCTAATAATGCTAACCCTAAATCACGAATTTTTTGCATGGCAACATGAGATTTGTGTACAGGGGCGTTGTCCTGTAAAAACAAAATAATTTTGGATAGCTTTCCGCGTCTTTTTCTCTTTAATTTTGTTTCCATAGAGTGGTCAGTAATTTCGAATAGTAATCTCCAGTTATTGTTCTACCCTTATCCAAAAAATCAATCATGATTATTCCATGGCAATCCCAAAAAACTGAAGCAAGAACTTTTCCAGCAGATTTTTGGACACGAAACTTCTTAGCTCTTGGAGAACCGGAGTGTCGCCATTCCATCGATTGTTGCTTCGTTTCTGGATTGTAGAAATGTACCCAAGTTTTATCCATAGTAACAATTCGGTTTAAGAAGTCTACGTCGTTTTCAAATCGAGCACAGATCGCGATGCTTCTACCCTTGTACCCTTTTGGTCAACATTCATTTGGGGATCCATTTTGCAGAAATTTTTCTCATGTCCAAATTGACGTGAACTATCATATAATGATGAACGCCTTCGTATGAAATCTTCAGTGCTTCTGATATCCGTTTTAGCCCAATTCGACGGTCTGATGGAATCATGTCAAAAACTGCATCGATATTTTCGGGGACTGACACAGAGAAACTGGCCTTCCCGATCGGTCCTCATCTTCAATGGAAAATTTACCTCTTTTGAAGCTTGCAGTCCAATTTTTCACGGTCGCATACGAAGGACATTGATCACCAAGGGTATTGCATATCTTCGTAAATCTGCTTACCTCTTAACCCTTTTAAATACAGGTACTTGATGATGGCTCGATGTTCCAATTTTTCGATTTTTACAATTTCGGTGGATATCTTTTTTTTAATTTATGGCGTAACTGGTTTACGTTTTTGACGTCGAACTCCACACTGACACTCCTAATAAGTTATTGTTCGTTGATATGGTATCGCAATACTTTGTTTATGCATGGAACTGGTCTAGGCTAACTAGATTACTAGATATCAATACATCCTCGTAGTTTAGATGTTTGGAAGTCGTTTTGCAGAATGTACTTCTTTGTCAGCCAGCAATAGTGCAAGAATTTGTTAACATTGAGAAAGTTGGTTGTCGATTATTGAAATCAATTCACATTTTGACTGTTCGTTGAGCGAATATATCTGAGTTGGTGCCAAATAATCGTCAATTGCAGGAAGTGTGTATATTATTCTTTCATTAAGGCCTCTTGCAACGACATAGAATTCTCGCGAGAATTTTCTCACAAATTCACTGAATGAGAATTCTCTGCCGATGCATACGATGGAACAATGGAATTCCACAGAGAATTCTACCGAAAGTAGTATACAACGGCAGAAAATTTTCGGTCAGTGAATTTGACAGAAAATTCTCGCGAGAATTCTCCGTAGTTGCAAGAGGCCTTTAGAATAAAACGGCTGCTGAAGCGAATCGAGAGCTCCAGACAGTTTAGGGAGATGCTGCTCTGCCCTGAGTAAAACAACGTGCCAACGTTCCGTCGCTTAAAATACGGTGATTTCGATGTTGACGACGGTGCGCCAGTAGAAAAGCCAAAAACCTTCGAAGACGCTGAATTGGAGGTGTTGCTCGATGAGGATCTGTGCCATAAGCAAGAAAAACTTCCTTCAGCACTAAGAGTTACCTTCCAAGCCATTTCCAAGCTACCCTTATTATGGTCAAATGGCTTTAGTTTTTGAACCAGTTGGATCTTGTATGGGTGTAGACCAAGATCTTTATGCAAAATTCTATGTGGTGGATGCATAGAGTACAACTTGTTGTGAATGTCGACGAATGGACAAATCTGGATCTTCATTAACACTATCACTCACTTGCCCTGTTGTTGTTGTTTCATCGAGTAGAGAAAATGTTTTCCGAAATCTATAGATAGTTCGACGAATAAGCTGCTCCGAGCTGCTCTGATGGACGATTATGTGAACCGTAAATTTCTCGAAGTGCTCTATAAGTTTGGCAAACAGAACACTGATTTGGAATATAAATTTCAACCAGTAGTATTCAGGAAATTGCACTGATCATATCTTTCATGTGGACGTCTATATACAAGGGTACGTCGATCACAATGGTAGAGGCAGAATCTAGACTCATCTGTGAAGAGAACTCTTTCCCAATCGGCCTCTTCCCAATGGATATGCTCTCTCGCAAAATCCAAACGCGCCCTTCGATGGGCTGGGGTAAGAGCTGGGCCTCTTGCCGCGACACTCAGGCCTTAAATCATATTCTCTGGGGCGATTTCTCATTGTCTGAGTGCTAATTTGCACCTCATGAGTTTGCTGAAGCTGATTTTGAAGGAGGCGAGCGGTTGCAAACCGTTGTCTCAACGAAGAAACTCTCAAGTAACGTTCTTCAATGGCAGTTGTTACCCGTGGTCTACCCTGTCCTGGTCTTCGGACTTTCATACCTGTCTCCCTGAATCGCTGCAACATTCTGGACACCGACACACTTGTATGGGAAACTCCAAACATTTCAGCAATTCTTGTGTATGTCCACAATTCTTCTCGCAAAACTACCGCATGGGTACATTCCTCTTGGGTCAAATTGCGTGTTTCGCGTTGCATAGCGATCGAGTGTAGAAAATCAAACGAAAGAAAAACTATTGATCACTAGAATTGATCGAGAACAACTGATTTTAGAATGGAGCCAATACATTCAAAATCTGATAATATCATCTTTTTTTATTCCTGCTGGGAGAGAACATCTGTATTGAAGAAGAACGTTGAAAGTGGATAACATATGCATGCATAATTCTGATAAAAATAATTATCATTGAGAACACCTTCAGTTGTAGAATAAATTTGAGATTTCCATAATGTGCGTTAATTTTTTGGCGCAGTGTATCTTCAAAGGGAGTTTTTATCTGCTTATAAACTCAATAGCCTTCACGAACTTGTGTTTGCAGATAGACGAAAACTTGCGAACGTGCATTATGGCTATTTTATACAATGATCGTGTACAGAATAAATTCAAAGAAAATCAAGGAATAAATTCTAACAGGCTCATAAACTTTTTTTCGCAAGTTCGTGATTAAGAAACATTAAAAAAACAAAGATTTTCCACGCCCTCTTTCCCTGTACTCGCCACATGCAAGCCGAAAAGGTTAATGCTTCAGGTTCCCTCAACACAATCTCCGATTAGTTTCATGGTCCGCAAGTAAAAGAACAAAGCGATAACTCACTTCATCTGGGACTTATCGAAAAGCTAGCCGGGTAATAAGTGTGAGAAGCGGCATAAAAAGCCGCTGTTCCGGCCGATAAAACTCCCTTTATCCACTCCAAACTAATAATTCCCGATAAGCGGCCTTTGAAAAAAATTAAAAGCCTATCGAAGCCGCCGGCGTTGTACGATCAATTCGAACTTTACATCAGGGGCACGAAATCCGAGGCGATCATTTGGAAAAGCTGGAAATCTACCTGTTGGTCTTGATAAATAATTGATACGGAGATGCTCCCCCACCAGGGATGGCAACATCGACAAATACGTCGATATAGCTCGAACTTATACAGGGTGGCCATTTGAAAACGAAACAGACGAGATTACAGACGAAATAAATTTTTTCGATAGAAATGCTCGGACAGGTCGAATTTTGTTTCGAAGGGGACAACTTAAGATGTAGGTTACGGACGCATAGCGCTTCAACCCTTGCTGCTACAACCCCCACCCCCAATTTTTGAATAGGGAAGATGGGGTGAGTGATACCTCATTTGAAAGGTATTTTTATACTGATTTCAGCACAGTAATTGTTTTTTCATTTTATGCATTAGTTCTCGAAATATTCTTAACTAAGTATTTGAAAATTAAGTGGTGTTTTCATGGCACTTGTAGTGTTTTTTTGTGAAAAATCGACATCTTGATTAAAGATTTCTATGTCAGTGGATTGGAGGAAGGAAGCCACACTCATGGTAATTTTGAAATGTCGATTTTTCACAAAAAAAAACCTACAAGTGCCATGAAAACACCACTTCATTTTCAAATACTTAGTTAAGAATATTTCGAGAACTAATGCATAAAATTAAAAAACAATTACTGTGCTGAAATCAGTATAAAAATACCTTCCAAATTAGGTATCACTCACCCCATCTTCCCTATTCAAAAATTGGGGGTGGGGGTTGTAGCAGCAAGGGTTGAAGCGCTATGCGTCCGTAACCTACATCTTAAGTTGTCCCCCTCGAAACAGAAATCGACCTGTCCGAGCATTTCTATCGAAAAAATTTATTTCGTCTGTAATCTCGTCTGTTTCGTTTTCAAATGGCCACCCTGTATATCCCTAACATGCACTTTAAGAATACGCAACTAATCTAGTTTTTGTATATGGTATTTCGGTTTTTAACTGTATCCCCTAAGAAAAAGCCCAGCGGAGTCAAATCCCACGATCGTGGTGGCCATCAAGGCGTCAACTGTGTGGCACGTAGCTCTATCCAGAAGATATCATTAAGGAGACTTCGCACCAAACAGAATCATCGGATCCGAAAATGCGCATCATTGCTGAAGTTGATGTTCCCTGACAAAATTAGGGTCGTAATTGCTCCAAAGCACATTCAGCGCACAAACGGCGTTGTCAGCTGTCATTAACTTTGAGGTTTTGCTTTTGGGTCAGATGGATCTTGTAATGGTGTAAATTCAAGTCTCAGTTTCTTGTACAAGGCAAGAAAGTTGTAGTATGTATGAACAACCTGTATATTTCGTACGTGAGATAACAATAAGGACCTCCCCTTAGACCTGAAGCAGCACGTAAAGCCAGAGCTCTAGGTCTCGCCATCGTCATTTATGTTAATCAATTATGATGTTATTAAAACAAGTGAACATTTATAAGAATATATAACAATTGGCTAGGGAAATTCATTCAGAAGCGTTCACGTATTGATATTGCTTGTTAGTCAAGAGTTATTGTCGGTGGAGTAAACAGTTCCATTCAATGTGAATCAGTGTGTCTAAGAAATAAACCCCTTTGATGAGTCTGCATCGTATTATTCACCATCCCTCAACTGTATAACGATTGACCGAACCTACCCTAGCTGGGTACATCACAAAGTGACTGCCTCTGATGGTCGGGTTATCCTTAATACTTTCACAGACCACTGCGATCAACTAGGCTGATCTAGCGTTCTTTTGACGGAATGTTGTAGCCTCATTGCTAACCCAACTGGCCGTCTCGAACTTTGAAGGGCTATCGTTTTATCTGCAATGTTTTCACCACCGAAACTCATATTGATATTGATATTGAAAATTCATCATTTGAATGTTTTTCATGGTGATTTGGCATGAGTGACTGAACATATGACACATATTGCACCAAAACATGGCTGCCACAGGCTTACAAATCGTTAAACCATGTTCATATGCTTTTCCTTTGTGTATAGGCAAGTTTGCCAATAGGATTCAGGATTTTTTTGCAGTTACGAGGATATATTGTGAAATTCTTAGCCTACTATAGAACCAAACAAAGTTACAATGTCAAAATATTTCATTACTCAACATTTTCTCCTCTTAATCTATATATATAAAAGAAAGATGTTGGTTACACCATTTATAACTCGAGATCGGATGGACTGTTTGTTAGGAAACTTCATATATGGATTCGTCTACGGTCTGGTTTTTATAAAATGCAATAAAACTTCGAAAAAATCGATGAAAATTTCACTAATACAGGAAATGCTTTTCCTCCTTTTGAGCGAGGCCACTAGGTGTCGCTACAGTTACAGTTACGCTACCGCTTATTCGTAGGTACTTGGTTTCATATTCATTCCGTTAGATGGTGTGTACAGTTACCATATTACCACTATAGTCACTGTAATAGTGTGTAATTTAAGTTGCCTACAACTTTGCGCCGTTGGCCAACACCAAAAAGTTTTAGCGTAGGAGTACATGCAGATGTCTAAAATGATTAGATTTCTTACCACTTCAGATGGCGCTATTCACACATTATGACTGATCATTAGTTATTTTTATAGTTTTATTTATTCAAAATAACGTAATCGTGAAGTAGGATGTCTAGAATAATGGTGTAGGCACAGATTAGATTTTGTTGTGGCCAAATTGATTATATTAGCAATGTTTCGTTCTTTCCACTTCAGGTGGCGCTATTCACAAATTATGACTGATTTTTATCATTCTGGCGAACGTGGCGTGTGTTAATGGTAGATAATTTTGTCGTGTGTTTATATTCCTGACATTCTGATGTATATTGGTTCTTAGGAAAATTAGAAAACTTTCATTATAAAAAGATGCCATTCTGCTGTCATGTCATAATTGACTTTAGCAAATCAGCTCTGTTGATACATCCATTAAATTGACAACGGAAAATACACTGAAATGATATTGCGGCGCCGCCACGTTGCTAATATTTTCGATTTGGTCGAACGTCATTCCATTCAAAAATGACGGGTGCCTACACCATTATTCTAGACATCTTATCGTGAAGTTACTATATTTGACATTAGCACCATTAGATGGCGATGAATTTGTTGAGGCTTTCGCGACCATCAATTTATGTCATCTGTTTTTTTTTTCGAGAATTTCGGTCGTCGCTGTTTGAAATGGTCGAATAAAGAACATATGACATCAATTACCGTGTAATTTGCATAGGACTTATAGTACCATGAAGGGCTATCAACAGATCCAGAAGCGCGTGAATATCACAGTGAATTTTATCGAAATGTCAAGTATATACGATTTTGGCGATCAGTTTCGATCGTGATATTTCCATTTTCATCTTTTCTCATAATTTTTAAAATGTTTTTGAATTTCAGTTTGGGTAATAAATATGTTTGCGGAAATCACTAAATCCAAAATTGCTGTAATTGGTAATTGACATATTATTTTTATGTATCTGTTCTGTGTGACAGCTTATATCCATCGAAACATTTGACAGTTCAAAAATCAGAGAACCAAGCTGTTGATCTCCGATCACCGGTGATTACGATTTGTGAAATCCACCGTAAGTATCATTTAGGCGGAACAAAGTTCGCCGGGCCAGCTAGTTGAATATATTTACAGCGAACCTGCAACGTCTCTAGACCTTTCAAAAAAATGTTTCTTCTTGCTCTACAAACCAGTCCTCCACAGCTTCTCTTACCTTCCCGTTGGAAGATAATTTACGAACTTTTTTAACTTTTTTTCAGTTGAGGAAAGAGATGATAGTCAGGCGGAGCCAAATTTGGTGACTACGGGGGGTGTTCTAGTATTACTAACCCTAATCACGATTTTTTTGCATGGCAACTTGAGATTTGTGTACTGGGACGTTGTCCTGTAAAAACAAAATACCTTTGGAGAGCTTTCCGCGTCTTTTCTCTCAAAATTTTTCCCGTAGGGTGGTCAGTTATGTCGAATAGTAATCTCCAGTTATTGTTCTACCCTTATCCGAAAAATCAATCATGATTACTCCATGACAATCCTAAAAAACTGAAGCAAGAACTTTTCCAGCAGATTTTTGGACACGAAACTTCTTAGGTCTTTGAGAACCAGTGTGCCATTCCATCGATTGTTGCTTTGTTTCTGGATCGTAGAAATGTACCTAAGTCTCATCCATAGTAACAATTCGGTTTAAGAAGTCTTCATCGTTTTGTAATCGAGCACAGATCGAACGCGATGCTTCTACCCTTGCACGCTTTTGGTCAACATTCAAACATTTGGGGATCCATTTTCCAGAAATTTTTCTCATGTCCAAATTGACATGAACTATATGATGAACGCGTTCGTATGAAATCTTCAGTGCTTCAGATATCCGTTTTTGCCGAATTCGACGGTTTGATAAATCATGTCATGAACTGCATCGATATTTTCGGGGACTGACACAGAAACTGGCCTTCCCGATCGGTCATCATCTTCAATGGAAAATTTATCTCTTTTGAAGCTTGCAGTCCAATTTTTCACGGTCGCTTATGAAGGACATTGATCACCAAGCGTATTAAGCATGTCTTCGTAAATCTGCTTACTCTCAACCCTTTTAGATACAGGTATGTACTTGATGATGGCTCGATACTCCAATTTTTCGATTTTTACAATTTCGGTGGACATCTTTTTTTTTAATTTATTGCGTAACTCTGTTTTTTTTTTCGACGTCGAACTCTACACTGACACGTCTAATAAGTTATTGTTCGTTTATATGGTATCACAATATTTTGTTTATGCATGGAACTGGTCTAGGCTAACTAGATATCAATACATCCTCGTATAGATTTCATGCTATAAAGGTGAGTTTAAACCAAAAATGAACAAAGAGCAAGAGCTAGAACAAGAACATTCTTTGTTGATCTTTTAGTAGTTTCAGTGCTGATAGAATGACGAAAGAATGCTCCACGTAAGTTTAAACTAGAAGAATTCGATAGAATGAGCATTCGCTCGTCTGATGTAAATCGGCCTTAAGAGAATCACCTGAAAACCTTTCGCTGCATTATTCTGCTTATTTGGTACTATGAGAAAATACATAGGTAGATAAGATTTTTCCAGAGCCACGACAGCTATATAGGCCTGCAAAAGACTCATTGCAAAGACATGAGACGTGAAATGAAAATGGTACTGTGGTTATACCCAGCGGTAGTACGTCCTATGTGTCTTTAGCATGGTGGACATGGTGAACCATTCATATGGGGAAACGGCCAAGGCTTCTAAGAATGTTGTCGGTCTTATAATAATCAACACTATCGACGACCTCCATGGGTTTCAAGGAATGAGTAGGGTAGAGAACAATGAATGGAGAAGATCACTGCCCTCATCGATGACGACGTTTCGATCTAAGCCGTCGATGTTTCCAAACCATCGATACGTGTTGCCATCCCTACCCTAACCCATAAACTAAATCCCGGCGTGGAAAATTAGTTTTATGACTTATTAACCATGCATAAAGCCACTTTGTCGGCACCTAAATATCGCTTATAAAAATGATGAATGCGAGCCTGCTTCCTTCACTGGCAGTAGTGGCAGTTGTTTCGCCGGACGTGGCAGGGTGGTTAGGTTGTTGGAGTCGTAAATGGTTTGTATGGTAATGGGAAGAAAATACGATTTTATACTATTATGTTCGTATTATTACGTTCGTGTTATATCCGCGACTATTATGTCGGAGGACTGTAAGCTTTCATCATGAAGACGAAGTAATACTTTCTGAAGGCTCAAATTGCGGAGAGGTTGATCATTTTCAATTGGAAGCCGATTATCTTCAAATGAATTTACCAGGTAAAGGCACCTTTATGCAGTCAGTTATGAACGTAAGAACCGTACGCGACTACGCAGTGTTGTAACGTCAAAAATGACAGTATCGAAGTGGCGGATCCAGCTCTCGAGAAAGGGGGGGTCACGGTAAGGTGGATTACATACCCGCCAATTGATTTTTCATCAGCATCCCAAATTAAATTCTGATGAGGTCTAACACAAACATGAAGTTTATTTGATTTATCACAAAAACAAAAACTTAATGAGAATAATAACAAAGGTATAACTAAATAGCAAAGGGAATTTTTCTATTTCTCCTTCTTGCGAAACGAGTGATGACTTCCTCTACATCAACAGATATGTCATTATGGATATGAAGAAGTGCTAGTCCAATAAGTCGTTCTTCTGCCATCGAAGCTCTTAACCATGTTTTGAGTGGAAAATGACCTCTCTGCCGTTGCCACACTAACTGGTAGTGTTGCGAGTATACTGAGAAATTTTCTCAAATTTGGATACATGTCAGAATCACAGTTTTCTAGGAGATTATATATCGTCTGAGGAATCTTCTTCTCTCGTTGCCATTTCATCTTCCATAAGCGATATTCATTCGTAACGATTGAAACAGGAGGATTGTCTAATAGAAGTTTGTACTGATTTACCAACTCATTAACTATTTCAATATCTTCAATTTCATTTTTTGAATAAACGACTATGAAGTATAAAAACTCCTAATTTGAATAAATTCATTACTTCAGATGACAGTCGATCCTCTAGATCGTTTATTATTAAACCCAGAAGAGGAATGTATACAGACCTGCGGAAATACTCTTATGCAGACTGGGCAGGCTGATTATTGGCTCTGTGTATTTGTATTTTGACTATTCTAGGGCATTTAATAGCATGGGCGCTCACAGGGGGGGGGGGGCAGGGGGGCCATGGCCCCCCCCCCTGAGATTTTCATGGCCCTAACGTTTTTCAGCACGACACCTCAATATTACCTTCTAATCTCTATTTTGGCTCCCCCTGAGAATTTTTTTTACGGGTTTCTGCGGGCGCCCATGTTTAATAGTAACATCTAGCTGCTCAGCTATTTCCTTTGCCTCTTCAAAAAGCTGTCGGAAAAATACGTCTGCTTTTTCCCTTTTTTGTCGTAACACACTCATCGTCTCTTTTATGGCATCCGTAGCTCTTTTAAATCAATTGAGCTAGTTTGTAATATTCTACTCAAAGAAATGGACAAATTATTCTCCCAAAATTCAGATTTTTTTTCATTATTGGAACTAATTACTCTCCAATATTCACTTAAATATGATTCAATTCTATTTTTTCAATCGAAACATTTTTTCATCAAACACAAGATTTGAGGGTTCGTCCAGTCCCCCGAATCCGCGTTTGCAGTATTGCAGTATCGCGACTGAATCTTGAACCTCAAAACTTGAGGGATTTGTTGACCCCCTACCAATACTCTAAGCCCCATATGACCAGAGTTCTAGCCGTTAAATAAATGTTCATTAAACAGTTTTCAAATCTACGCAGACTAAACTAAAGTACAATTCGTCCAAGAATTATTGACATCTTAGGGGGCTTTGGAGAATCGAAATTGTGTTGGTAGTATAGCTCATTCAGTAATATTTTTAGTTGCAGAATTCATGTTGGTGTTGGAAATAACACTGACGTTTTGATCTGTCATCAATCTACGAACAAGTTTGGCAAATAATTGCGCAAGTGAGGAATCTTTAGAATGGGGCTTTAGAAGAATGTACAGCTAATAAATGAAAAGCCTGCACAGACCACGTAGAAAAAGAAATAGGAGAAGATCAGTCAAAATATATAATATGTTATGATATTGCTGACATTAATACATTAAAACTAATAAAAAGGGACTTCTCATAACATTTTACACCTTCATTGTTCACGAATATTGAAAGTTACAATGTCATGACAAAATTATTCATATATTAAATAGATCCATTCGTTAAGTTTCGTTTTTCCAATCCATTCACTTTGCAGCAACACACTTCAGATTATCAACTAGATTTTTCTGCTTTAGCGAATATTCATGTTGAACTTTGAAAAGGAACATGCTTTTTAATCATCCACGATATTTTCCGTTATCGGACCAGAATTTGCAGGCTGTATTTATTCTCCTATAATTTGATCGTTCGAAAATGTATCAATACAAGATGAAAATAATATACGGCTGGTATACAGATTCACACGATAGTAATCGTATGTGTTTTCATGTTCAAAGTGCCTTACTTCGAAAAAATACCATTCAATTTTGGGGTTATATTCATATATTTATTGCTATGCTGAAAGCACAGAAAATTTTAGTGACTTTTTTGCAAATAGAAATAAAGCTGCGACTGGACTTTCAAGGCCTGCTTTGATGTCAATAATTCTTGGATGGACTAATAGTATATTCTAAAACTAGTTGCAGAATGGGCTCGCTCCTATTCCAATACGAATGCGAAATTCGAAAACGAGCGACGAAGGAGCGAGTTTTCGAACGCATGAGTATTGGAATTGCATTCTGCAACGAGTATTAGACGATACTTTCTCTATTTCAGTCAAATTTTGTGAAATTCAATTGAAAAATTAAAATTATAGGTCCTAGTGACTTTCATATTGTATCTTGGCAGTTGGTGTGAATGTTTGGAAATACGAAATTGACATTTCTAAATTGACGTCTGTTGGAATTCGATAGGATCGGAAGTCATTGCTGACAACCACAAAACGATAAATGTAACTGAAAACGATGCTGTAATGAATTCATTACAGCACTGTTTTTAGTACTGTAATGAACTCATTACGATACTGAAATAGAGAAACATACTTACATAGATTCTTCTGATTTCAGGACAAAAATTCCTAAGAAATATCAAAATCAGCAACCATGTGAGGCGTAACGCCACCCAAGACTCAGGTCTATGGCCCTCTGTGTTCAACCTAGCGACCAAAGCTGTCATCAGCGTCAACGCCACTTGTGGCGAAGGTGGTCGCGAGGAGTTCTGCAGAATGGCTGAAGGTGCTAAAGGTCGATGTGGAATCTGCGACAACTTCAGCCCGGACAGTGGAAAAAGACACTCTATTCATTTTGCCATCGATGGAACGAACAAGTGGTGGCAGAGCCCAGCCCTGCTCTATGGTCCAGAGTTCGAGTACGTTACGATAACCATAGATCTGAAACAGGTGAGAGAATTTTCAATTATTATGACAGGGTTGTCAGATTGTATGTTGAAGTATGAAATCCAGATAGAGCTTTCAGAACTCTCGGTCGTCTCGAGACGTAAAACAGCGAATTTCATTGAGTAGATTGCCACTCTCTGGTGTTATAAAGATGTGGCGATAAATCAAGCTGTAATTGCATCTCGGTGTGATGTATAAATCACCTTCACGAGTTCAACTAACGACTTCAGGAACTGAAAATTTCTCTCTGAAATCTTTCTTGGCTGCTATCGCACTCAGGCGGAGTGAAAAATTAAACTCGTTACAAGGGCGCTGTCCTGTAGTGCACCCAGTTGGTCGGCGACTTTTCCAGAGTTGATTGCGTAAAATAATTTCAAGTGCTTCCTTTTGATGCTGTTCTAAATCAGAGGAAAATTTCCGCTATATTACGTGGAAGCAAGCATTTCAATAAGTATTTATTTGAATTGATTTCCACCCGATGGAAATTCAATTTGAATCAGTATTTTTCTCGAAATGATTTGAAGTTGAGTCTTTTTTGCTTTGTGTTGCATGAGTTTTGATACGAGCCTTGATTAAGTATGAAATGGTATCCTAACAATTTTCGTGATAACAAAATTTATCTTAGAAGACGTATGAGTCAATTTCAAAATTTCTTATTAAATGCTTTGCTATCACTGCATTTCAATATTGCACTCATTGAATAAAAATTAGGACAAATTGCGCTACATAATTACACAATGCCCAAAACACCGAAATCGATCGCAAAAACGGAACACACCCGACCGTCAGTCACAATGAAAATAACAAACAACAGAACCAAAAGCAAAGATAAATTTTGATAAGTTCATGCATCAAAAACAGGAATCAATGATTAATTGGAATAAAACAAAACTCATGCCATTATTTCAATTTAAACGAAAGCGCACGATTTACTTTGTAAATATTATTGTTTTTACGTTTTCAGTTATTGTCTCGGTTTCAGCATTTTCAAAATGTGTTCGGCATACGCGTAGTGAAAAAAAAATATACACATGCAGAAAATTGAATTGCCTTTCCAACAAGGTGCTGCTCGACCTCTTTTCCATATTCAAAAATGAGAGCTGTTAGCGGTTGCAGCTGGAGAGGTAGTGATATCAAACTCATTTGAAGTATTTGAACACCCTTAGTTGTCCCGCTCTCAACAAAATTCGACCTGCCCGAGCGTTTTTTCGTTATTCCATCCCAAAGCTCAACATTCGGGGTGGAAAGTTATGGATGGCGCACTCTGTATATATTTCAACTGTAGATTCTTCTCATCAAACGGAACACTTTATTTCAATATCATTTTTCAAAATTCGGTTTCGTTTGAAAGATACAAGGTGTCAAAAATCCATGAAAAACCACTTTTTTTCACATTTTCTGAACCGTCATTTCGAACGAACCGAATTTTGCTTGAGCGTTCACCCTTTCCATTGTGCATATTCCTCAATCCACACTTGATTCAATATTTCTCCTGCTTGAAGTTACAGTGTAGCCGACTCATAAATCCACGCAGAACTACTATAAGACTACTTGAAAACGATTGAAGGTTCATATTTTCGAAAGGAACAGTATTCCTATGTTTTTTCGAATTATTCCTAATTTTATCCGATGAAATTTGACGAAAAAATCAGAAATCACAAGAAAAATCTGGATGCTTCCTTGGATTTCGAAGATCAACGAATCGCAGCAAAATAATTAACTCTCTGATCGCACCACAAGTCAACAATATTGGCAGAATGGAGACACGTTTGATGTAGAGATATATAATAATGAAATCCCACAAATGTGGGAGATAAAATTGAATTTTGAGGAGCTGGAAATTATACGTTTCATACGCATAGTTTCTATTGAAAATTTATTGTTACCGGTCCGTATTGAAGATAAATATCAATGAAATACAAAATTCAGATATATGAATGATGAATGTCGATGCAAACCATGCATCAAATTGAAATTAATGAAAAATAAAATTATACTTAGCAGTGAATAATCTGTGGCGATGTTTCCATCTAAACAATGTCCTCTGTATAATTTGCAAAAATCCTAATTGTATCAAAACTTCTGCACAAAAAAATTTACCAGTTTTTACACGTAAATTTTGTGAACTCGACGCTATATACTCCATTCACTTTTATTATGTATCCCGGTTGGACATGAAATTTTGCTACATAGAGGTCGTAGTAATTACGTTTTTATCAAAATGTTTATTAACTTTGGAAACAAATGAATTTGAGAAAATATTATGTGAATTCAATAATTCCAAAGACCTGGACAATGTTCAAGAAACTTTTTTCTCTGGTAATACTAGAAATATTTCACGTATATGAACATGGTTGGAAGATACAGTAATGCTTTTTTTATTGTATGGAAATCGAGAATCGAGGGTTGAAATTCTACTGAAAAATAATGGACAGAATAGTTCATTACTTTGTGATAGTTCATTCGAAAAAAGAATAAAAGTACTCGAAAAACCGTCAGAAAAACTTATAAATGAACAGTGGAATTCTCCACTTTTCAAAATTCTCAAGAAATATGCCTACAGAAGACATTTCAATACCTTTTTGCACAACTTGAAATACTCCAGTATCAAAATGTAGTAGTTCTTCGAAACCTGTGCCACATTTAAACATTAAAAAAACTAACTCCATTCACAAATTTAAAAAAGAGTGAATAGAAATTAGCATTGCCAACGTTTCTGAGAATTATTTTACATTTCACCAGCACCAATCAGCGTCAGTTTTGAGTAAAAAAAACTTGATTAACCTAAATCATGGACAACTGGGGTACATGATAAAAGTGAATGGAGAATACACGGTTAATATGACAGTAATTCACTGAAAATCAAATCGAATTTTTAACACTTTCAAGACTCTTTTTCTTTAAATTATTTAAGGAATGTCCCCTCTTCGTTTGTAACTTCCGATTAGGAACACCCTGTATGTTCAAAAAACAGTTTTAAAATCAATCGATTCGTTCCAAATTACAAATTGCTGCTCCTTAAGGGGAAGTATCATCTTTTGAATCGTGGTAAATCTCCATTCAAAAAGTGGTCTCTTCATTTCACGAGTAACTACCCTTATTTACGACGTAGAGACTTGATTTTTTTTAAATTGAAATTTAAGAACGTCCCGAGGGCAAATAGTTGTCTTTTTTTCGATTTAATTAGTTTTTCAATTGAAAAAAACAAGTTGAACTTCAGCGTTTTGGAAACTACACTCAATGATTTTTTTCGACGGTTATTCATCATTTTTTGGAAAAAATCGCAACTATTGGCCCTCGGCAATTTAATCTTCCGCATAAACTACAAAAACTTTCATGATGGTTAGTTAAAAAATATAGCTTGTACCCATGAAAAACGAAAAACATATTCAAAAACCCTAATATTGCAGAGATCTAACCAAGCGCGGATCCAGGGGGGGGTCATGGGGGTCATGACCCCCCCCCTTGGACTGGGCGAACCCTCAAATCTTGTGTTTGATGAAAAAATGTTTCGATTGAAAAAATAGAATCGAATCATATTTAAGTGAATATTGGAGGGTAATTAGTTCCAATAATGAAAAAAATCTGAATTTTGGGAGAATATAATTTGTCCATTTCTTTGAGTAGAATATAACAAACCAGCTCAATTGATTTGAAAAGAGCTACGGGGCATAAAAGATACGATGAGTGTGTTACGAGAAAAAAGGGAAAAAGTGGACGGAGTTTTCCGACAGCTTTTTGAAGAGGCAAAGGAAGTAGCTGGGCAGCTAGATGTGCCTATGAAATGCCCTAGAATAGTCAAAATACAAATACACAGAGCCAATAATCAGCCTGCCCAGTCTGCAGAAGAGTAATTCTGCAGATCTGTGTACATTATACATTCCTCTTCTGGATTAAATAATAAATCGACTGTCATCTGGAGTAATGAATTTATTCAAATTAGGAGTTTTTATACCTAAAGTTGTTCATTCAAAAAATGAAAATGAAGATATTGAAATAGTTAATGAGTTGTTAAATCAGTACGAACTTCTATTAGACAATCCTCCTTTTCCAATCGTTACGAATGAATATCGATTATGGAAGATGAAATGGCAACGATAGAAGAAGATTCCACAGACGATATATAATCTCCTAGAAAACTGTGATTCTGAAATGTATCCAAATGTGAGAAGATCTCTCAGTATACTCGCAACACTACCAGTTAGTGTGGCAACGCAAGAGAGGTCATTTTTCACTCTGAGAAGGCTCAAAACATGGTTAAGAGCTTCGATGGCAGAAGAACGGCTTATTGGACTAGCACTTCTTCATATCCATAATGACATATCTGTTGATGTAGAGGAAGTCATCACTTGTTTCGCAAGAAGGACAAATAGAAAAATTCCCTTTGTTATACCTTTGTTATTATTCTCATTAAGGTTTTGTTTTTGTAATGAATGAAATAAAATTCTTGTTTGTGTTAGACCTCATCAGAATTTTATTTTGGGGATTCTGATTTGTCTCCAAAAAATCAATTGGAGGGTATGTAATCCACCTGACCGTGACCCCCCCCTTTCTCGAAAGCTGGATCCGCTACTGGATCTAACGATTACCCAGGTTTTTTTAATTGAAAAACTAATCAAATCGAAAAAAAGACTATTTGCCCTCGGGACGTTTTTCAACTTCAATTTAAAAAAAATCAAGTCTCTACGTCGTAAATTAGGGTAGTTACTCGTGAAATAATGAGACCACTTTTTGAATGGAGATTTACCACGATTCAAAAGGTTATACTTCCCCGTAAAGTGAAAGGCGCTTCATATTCGATAAATATTCGAACTGCACCGAACCTCATCTTCAAATTTCGCAGCCTCTCAAACCGCACTATTCAAGGCTGAGATCTCTCTCAGTTTCTCAGAAATTTCCAAGCGGATCGTGATGGTAGTAGCCGAGATCTGCGGTGTCCCGCGGGTTCTATGATGAATATGGCCCGATTATGTTGAATTGTTGAATAATGCAATAAGGAGTCCATCAAGCGGAGTTAATGAAACTGGGATTAGTGTGGAGGCGCCTAATCAGTTTCTCACACTAATATCGTGGTGCATTCGTCGAATGGATCATCGCTCGTTTAGTCTTGCAGACCATAAAGGCACTTGACTTGAGATTAATATACCAGGGATGCAGTATACGGGAACGGAACCAATTAGCCTTTGTGGACAGACTAATTCGCACCAAAGTGGCTGTAGATGGACGGCCTGTCGAGCTTCCCCAGTAAACATTTCAGATAAGACTTATAATATCTTATATTCATTATTGCTGTCGTCGAAAGAAAATCATTTTGATTATTTTAGGGAAATACGTACAAAACTAGCTGGCCCAGCGAACTTTGTTTCGCCTAAATTACACTTACGGAGATCAACAGCTTGGTGCTGTGATTTTTGAACTGTAAAACCGAGATTATTCTAGAATCTAGATCAAGCTCCGATTACCGGTGATTACGCTTTGTGAAACCCACAATTGAAGTTGTATAAACTTATCATTGCTATTTTTTCAAGCAGGAGATAAATTTGACAAAATTAAAGTTCAAAATATACAAATTTCAATATCGTAATGAAGAGAATTCCCTTTATTTGAGTGGTACCTAATTGTTGAACATATAAGTTTTTGTTTTTTCTGTTTTACAGTTCTTTCATTGCCTTGTGATGAACGACACCAGGAATGTAAATTCAAATCACGATCGAATAATATGGATGAGGAATAGTTCCAATGATGAATTACCTCTGATCACTGTATAAACCACTTTAGTTCTGCTGATACAACGCCGAGAATTCGAATTGAAGTATTCTGTCTAAGGTACTTTCACTTCACTTTACAGAATTCAAATACGTTCAGACGTTTTCTTATTCTTCTTCTCGACTAAGACATTTTGGTTTTGGTCCACAGCACAGTGTTGGAGGCAACTGAATTCACCATAGAATTTGCATTATAATGAAATGATATAAGCCTTGCTTAGGATCAGATTAGGCAACCCCTGAAACATTATCGTATATCACTAGTGGTTTCAAAAATTTTCAAAATTATTCACGTTTACAATACTGTCTCTGCGCAAACAGAACCACAAAAATAATATGTCAATTACTAATTATGGGCAATTTTCGATCCAGTTATTTCAGCAAAAATATTCATGACTCAAACAGAAATTCAATAATAAAGGAAAGAGATGAAGATGAGCAACTCACGATTGAAACTGATCGTCAAAATCCGATTTACTTGATATTTCGGTGAAAATTCACTGTTCCATTATCTTGAGATGTTTGCCCGCTTTCTCATCTGGTTAGGCTTTCATGTTACTTCAAGTACACAGTCGTGTCTTATAGCGGTAATATCAAATAAAGTGCCTACCAATAAGCCATCAACTGTAGAAACACCTAGTGGCCTTATTCGATAGAAGGAAAAGGATTTCCTGCAATGGTAAAATTTTCATCCAATTTTTCAAAGGTTTATTGTATTTCATAATAACCAGATCGTAGACGAATCCATAAATTAAGTTTCATAACAAACAGTCCATCCGATCACGAGTTATAAATGGTGTAACCAACATCTTTCTTTTATATATACCTTCTGTATAAAAAGTACCCGGAATTGTAAAAAAAAAACACATAAATTTAAATTTAATCATCAATATTTATTTTGTCTCCTTCAAAATAGTCCCCATTGCTTACAATACAACTATGATATCGGCGAACCCACTTTTCCATGCACCGCTCATACGCCGCCAAAGGTATGGCCTTCAGTTCTCGTTGCGAATTTGTTTTGATGGCTTCAATGGACTCAAAACGCGTTCCACGTAGGGGCAATTTGAGTCTTGGGAATAGAAAAAAGTCGCACGGAGCTAAGTCAGGTGAATACGGCGGTTGTTCGATGGTATTTATTGAGTTTTTGGTCTTGTATTCCTTAATAATTATGGCTCGGTGCGACGGCGCGTTATCATCATGCAAAATCCACGAATTGTCTTTCCATAAATCTGGCCGTTTACGACGAACATTCTCACGCAAACGCCTCAATACACCCAAGTAATACTCCTTATTCACTGTCTGTCCTTCAGGAAGAAATTCTGAGTGCACAACACCACGATAATCGAAGAAAACAGTGAGCAAAACTTTAATTTTCGATCGACTTTGACGTGGTTTTTTCGGACCGTCTTTGAATGATTTGTACCAATCGTATGCTTGTGTTTTTGACATACAATTATCACCAAAGGCTTTTTTTAACATTTTCAATGAATCGGCACAAGAAAATTCGTTTGCAAGACAAAATTTGAGGCAAACTCTTTGATCAACTATTTTTTCCATTGTAAAATTCGCAGAGCACTTTTGAGGTCGACTGATACTGACAGCTGTTGTAAACACACTAGTTGACAGATCGCGCTCAAATTTGGCTTGGTAATAAAGGAAGGTCCTACCAACTTTAAGAAAAAAAAAATTACCGATTCCTTTTTGGCGGTTCATTTAAATAACATTTTCTGGGTACTTTTTATACAGAGAGTATATAGAAGAAGTTGGTAGATGACGTAGGCATCATAATTTAACTTTGGAAATAGATGCATAGAATACCTGGTGTTGGCAGTGATTAGATTTTGTTGAAGACTTTCTTGACGATCGAAAATCTGGGTTCGGGTCCTACTTTTCCTTCCTCCCGAAAGGGGTTGCTACGACCGCGAAATATTGCGAATTATTCCGGAAGTACGACCAGTACTGAAATCTGGAGTGCCGTTCTGATCTACAAATAAATTTTGGTCACGATTTTTAGTAAGGAGTCGATACACCAGGCCACCAGGGTTCCTATGCATCTATGGTTTGGAGCCTTTGGATGTATAAAATGCGGAACTGACTACCACATGATGGATTTTATCAAAACTAGCAAGCACTACTTTAGTTCTTTCGGTCTTGTTGCGTGATAACAGGAATCAATAGGTTTTTTTTCATTCAGCCAATTTTTTAGAATAAAGGTCCAGCTTTCACCTTATTTTCATTAATGTTGCATTTTCATTTCAAACTTAACTCATTTGTCATTGAATTAACGATTTTTTGTGTGTTGAATTTCCTTTTTATATTCGTTCGATATGATTCTATTTTTTATAATGCTAAATGAACAAAATGACATATACAATCAACGGACAAAATGACATAGATATTTCGGCTGAATTAACAGTATCTACCGGACAAAGGCAAGACAATTCATCTCAGATCAGTAAACATAGAACATACTCAGATTGAAAACATTCATCTGCGGCTAATAAAGATGATGCATCTTATCCTAATCTTGCTATTACTATGAGGAGAAGTCTGCAGTCCCTGAAGGACGATTCATAAGTTTACCAGGCAAACCATGTCCATGTATCTATTGTTGTTACTATTAATGATCTTTTTTTCCCAATATAAGCCTGGAGAAGACTGGTTCCGATGCAGAAATTTTGAGCATTTGGCTCAATCTTTATCTGCTGATGTTTCTATAAGAACCAAGGGTTCCTTTTAGGAACTTTGTCAGTAGTTTTAGTTGCAACACTACAGTAGTGTTGCCAAATACTTTTATTTCATAAACAATTATATATCATTTTGTACGTACGTCATGCAATAACTTTCCTGCAGAGAAGAATGGACTGCTGTACAAATTCTTACCACGAGAATTGAAGAAAAAATTTGTGTATGAGATATAAACAATGTCACAAAGTAAACACTGAAGGAATGGACTTACGGTTGGTCTGGCTTGAAGAGATATATCTGCTGGTTTTCTGCCTTCGTGTAGGTGACCTGAAATAGGTTTTTTCTCACGGAACGAATTCACTGCAAGAATACTTGGGTTTTTACTCAAATGATTTCGCAGGCATGTGTTCATGCGAATAACTCATTCGAGCGTGTAGGAGAGAGCAAAAAAGTGGCTGACTGATGGCGCTGTAAGACCGTTACTAGACGACTAGTGAAAAAGTGAACAAGCAGATACAATCTTTTTTGAGGTTCTGGATTCCTCCTTTCAGAACTTCAGACCAGTGTCTAAGAAAGTGGGTAAATCATAGAACTCTGGGTATTCTTTGGTACTGACGAAGTGGATACGCAGTATGAACTTTATGGTATTAAAAAATAAAAATAGGGAATACTCATATGGAACTAATGGGACTGTAGTACTCAATACTGAGTAAGTTTGTTGAAATGTTCATGAAAATATGCAACTGTGAGCGTTCGACAAAAGTAACAGAATACTGGAAGGCCAAGTAGCATTCACTGCAAGAATCCGAACTATTTTGACACCATCAAGACACATCATAGACCTGGTAGATCCCACATGTTGAAACCCTTTCAACTCATCCACTTTCCAGGCAAACCGCCATATGGCCCTCCTCTTAGGTGAGTCGTCACAAGGACACGGTCTCAGTTTACAATTCCCGAGGAAACGCACACACCAGGCCGAAACGACGGGTTGGACATTTTTGTTTATCGAGCTGTCATCGCGGCCATTTCACCAGGAGTTCGTCCGTCAGCGGCGTCGTAGAGGGCTGTGGATTTATCGCCACTAGAGTCGGACAGGGGTTGTTGGTTGAAAAAACACGTAAATATCCGAGGTTGAATCGATTTGGGACCCGCTGGAATCTCTCGAAATAGATGGATGTTTAACATAGTTTATAGGCCGGGATATACCGTTTCTTTTAAGAGGTTGAGACGCCGACGCATGTTCCTGTTTATTTATTTCATCGGTTTTTCGTTTGGATTCGGAGGTGAGCTTGAGTGGTATTTTTTCAGAAGATCTTGTGCGGCGGTATCAATGTTAGCAAGAGGGCGAGTTTTTTGTGGATGTGGGGTTTATGGGGAAGTATTCAATTACTCGGTTTCTGATGATAAGATGTGTGCTTCAGGTTTATTCATTTCTTCATATCTAGGGAACATAAAATGAAGGTTTTATTTAGTTTCTGGGGGAGTATCAGATCTCAAACGGTTTGTGATCGGCATAATCGTAGGTTTGAATGCTTAATTGAT
This sequence comes from Adalia decempunctata, assembly GCA_951802165.1. NCBI lineage: Eukaryota > Metazoa > Arthropoda > Insecta > Coleoptera > Coccinellidae > Adalia > Adalia decempunctata. The sequence continues at coordinate 19,056,411 of OX637696.1, read as the reverse complement.
CTTTATGCTCTCAGAACCTTTCTGTGACGGTTAAATCATTCTGAACTTGTAGGAAATCGTTTTGAAATTCCAAAAATACTCTCACTGGAAAATTGCATCAGTTCTCGATAAGCAAATAAAAAAAGATTAACATTTGAAACTACAGAGTGAACTTTTTTCATTCAGAATTAATTTCAATGTGTTAGAGAAAAATCCAACCGAACCATTTCAAGTAAAGAAGATTGCCACGACCGATAAGCTCAAAACACATTAACGTTAAAAAGTTAGTTGATCTTATGTCGAGCCAAAACCAAAGGGTTTTCCAATGAGTGTTATTTTGAATATCCCGCTATTTCGGTAGATGTCACTTCTGAAGCTGTAATTTTTCGACATTTGACAAGTAGAATTAGCCATTAAAAAAATGGAACGATACACGCTTCAACAACGCATTGAAATTATTAAAATTCACTCTAAAATTAATGAAAATTTAGCAGAGGCTGGTTCGTTAAAATCGATCATTTTTGGGTTGTTTGAAACACATTGTCGATCCGCAATACAGAAATTGGTGGACGAGTTGAGCTGTTGGGACAAGTTAGTGATTTGAAGAATAAAACCCATGCACTTCGCCCAAGAACAACCGAGAATATTGCTGCTGTATCCGAAAGTGTTGAAGAAAACCCAGGTTCGTTCATTCCTCGTCGTTCTTCGGAATTAAGCATTCCACAAACGTCATTACACCCTATTTTGCATAAAGATTCAGGCCTTGAGGCTAATTAAGTTCAGTTAACACAAGAACCCAAGCCGGCTGATCAACAACAACGTGTCTCTGCTGATTGGGTCCTTAAAATGAATAAAACTGATCCTGAATTCCATCGCAAAATCATCTTGAGTGATGACTCCCATTTCCACCTCGGTGGCTTGTTCAACAAGCAACACCGTCGCATCTGGTGTCGGAAAACCCTAGAGCTCTTGTTGAAGAGACTCTTTATCCTCAACGTGTGACTGTTTGGTGCGGTATATGGTCCGGCGGGTTCATTGGACCTTACTTTTTCGCAAATGGGGCTGGAGCATCTGTCACGGTGAATGGATTGCGCTATCAAGAGATTATTGATGATTTTTATGGCTGGAATTGGATGGTATTGATCTGGACAACGTTTTCTTTCAACCAGACGGCGCTACGTGCCACACAAGCAACGAAACCATTGATTTTTTACAGGAAAAGTTTCTGGACCCTGTAAATAGCCCACCAGCCACAAAATTTGGGCGAAACGACCTCGAACACCCTGTATCTCGCTTAGGAGTAGAAAACAAGGTTCATATCATAAAGCAAAAAAGTTTCTCCTGATTTCTTCCACATGACATATCTATCTGGTTTGTTTATGGTTCAATTTGTTTGTCCTGATATTTCGCAAATACCACAAGTATCACTTGTGTGATAATCATCTCGAATATAAGTAACCACAATTTCAAGAGATCTCGAGAAAAATGCTCTTTTTCGTTGAAAGTGTCACTTTTGTGATCGTTTTCCCGAATATTGAAAATGAAATGCCAAATTGTAGCTTATGCAGTCTTTCCTTCAAATTCCTGCATTTGGCCTTCCATTTTCACTAATTTCTTTTCCCTCATTACAGACACCACGTATACTCCATTCCCTTTTATTTAATCACATAGGAGGTCATGGTTTCGTTTTCAGGAGTTGGTGCACCTGATGAAAAGTCAGTGCGCGCACAGAAAATATCGTAAATGACAAAACGACGTTGTCAGTTCCTTTTTTTACATCAAAGTAAAAGTATCAAAGATATTCCACATTTTGATAGGTTTACAAATTGTTCGCAGATTTTTGGTGTTTAATCGATATTTGCAGGTGAGTTTTTCGTCGAACACCAAGACTAACGTATGTTTATTATTTTAAGCACCAGTTTGGAGCGTGAGGACGATTTTCAAGACCAGGACGAATGTTTACATTTCGAGGTTAAAGGGGTATACGGTACACAGTAGATGGATCGGATGGAGCCTCGAGAGGTCGATTAGGATGATATTTTTCAGGTTTTCCAAGAAATTTTGCGATATCTGAGCAGATTTGCGAAAGTTAGGTACCTCACTAATGAGGTGGAACTTAGACCTAATTCTCCTATAAGAAACGGCTTTCAAAGGTCGAGATGGTGAAAAATGTATTCTTTAGATGTTGTTTGAACAAACGCAGCCGAGTTTCAAACCCCAACATTGATTTTAAGAAAGTTATCAACAAAATAAAATTGACATTATTCTTGATTCTTGTAATTACCCATCAATTCATCCTATATCTTTGGGTTGATTTCTTTCAATGAATTCTTGATTAGAATCAACAATTGATGCCGTCAAGTCTTGAACTTTCAGTTAAAGAGGATAATAAATATTAAATCTTCACAAGCATGCATATGAAAATGATGTGAAAGCAATGCAATTTTTTTCCATGGCGAAAAATAATATATTTCAACAGTGATCTCTTGTACTTTTCATGCAAATAACTAGAAAAGGAATCCTTTCTATCAATTCATATAAACGTTAATTATTTTTGTCCATCACATCTTTTCCAATTCATTCATTTTCCGAATAAATTCACATTCTGAGAAATACGCTAAGAATGTTAAAAGGGCAACATAGTGTTGACTTGGAACATAAAAATATTTTGAAAAACGTCATAACTTCGATACAGAGTGGAATGTGTCAAATTTCCAAGGCCAGAGTTGTGCCACCGAGCACCGATATATCAAGTCAGCGAGCGAGCGTTCGTGCACAAGACAATCGTCGCGAATCGCGTAGACGCCATGTAAGGAAGCGTTCCCTGGACGCGATCACTCGGCCATTGTTTCCGATCCGGAATGGGACACAAATTGGGTCCGACGACAATGGACCTTCGACGTACGCGAACCACTATTTAAGGAGATAATTACCAATTAACCGTAGCAACAAATGAGTTATCAGTCTCATTATCTCGCGACGGAGAGATTTACGGCGCTGATGTGGGATCATTTTTATTCGGTGCTGGAAGGAGTGGGTTGGTGGTACTGACTCTCGGTCTCGACCAAAGAGTCTTTCGCAATGACCAATGAATGATGGGAAATTTACTGACCAGAGATTTTGAGAAAGGCGCGTCGAACAAAAAGGGAATCCTACTTGTTTGCTTATAGTAAGTTATAGTGAAAAGGAATTACAGTCCACTGCGACCTTAAGGTCTATTGTGTCCCCTAACAGAGCTCTTATCATCGCGCCTCCTACAGCTCGCCTTCCAATTCCAGAGATTTTATGAAATCCAGTATCTGGGACGGCTCCAACGAGGATAATTCCTCACTCTTACAGGTTTCTTGTCTAAAGAACTTTTTCCTTTGGCTTGCAATGCCATAGCATTCCGTGACCAGGTGATTAAAAGTATCTTCCTCCTCCCACAGAATCTAAACTCGTCAGTGTCCAATAAGCCCATTCTCAACAGATGCTTCTTTAGGCGACAATGTCCCGTGAGAAAGCCAGTGAGTAGGAGTAGTTGGTTCTTACTGAGATCCAGATATTTTTTGGATCTAGCCGTTTCAAAGTTCCGGAGGAACTTTTTGGAGTGATCCATCCCTGGGAGATTCCGCCAGAGTTTTTCCCTTTCGGTTTTCTCCTTCACCATTAACTCCTCCGTATAGGTACATTTTTCTATACCACAGAAGGGTTCTGGTCCAGTGAGTGGCGTTTGTGCGCTCTTTCTGGCAAGTGTATTGGCCTCTTCTTTTCCTAGGATTTCCGAATGACCGGGAACCCAGATTAAAAAGACCTTATTCTTCTTGCCATTGAGTTTGTTTCGGCACTCCCAAATCAGCTTTGAGTCAATGACGTAGGAGCTCAGTGCTTTAATAGCAGCTTGACTATCTGTATGAATAGCTATGTCGCACTTCTGATAGTTTCTTTCTAGATTTATATCTAGACATCTTCCGATTGCAAGTATTTCCGTTTGAAGGACGCTTGTACAGGAGCCTAACGATAGTGCACACTTGGTACTTGTCCCATAAATCCCAGCGCCAGCTCCTGTATCGGTTTTAGAACCATCTGTATACCATTTCATTGTATTTTCTTCGAGATTTTAGTTGGTGTATTCCCTCTCCCAATTCTCTCTTTTACTTAGCATTGTACTGAAGTTCTTCTCAGTGCTTACTTTCTTGATCATTACATAACTAGGAAGGTTTGCAGATGAGGTGTAGTCATTCAGAGAAGACCAAGCTCTCTGAAACCTGACTCTCTCATTGCCTGCTCCTTCTTTAGATACTCTGAGGATGGCCTCATGGGCTACCCTATCAATCACTAGATGTAGAGGTGTGAAGTCTGTGATGATCTCAAGCGCCCTGGTTGGGCACGTTCTCATAGCTCCCGTGATGCACACACAGGCAAGCCTTTGTACTTTGTCGAGCATTTTCCGCGTACTTGCCTGACTTGTCTTAGCAAACCAGGCTACTGCCCCATATGTGACTATAGGTCTTACAATCATAACGTACATTCATCACAGTATTTTTGGGTTACAGCCCCAATTCCTGCGCATAGACGCCTGCATGCCATCAGAGCTCTTGTAGCTCTGCCAGTAGCATTATCACCATGCTTATTCCACAGAAGTTTGCTATCCAGTGTTATTTCTAGGTATTTGACTTCAGACCCCCACTCCAAGATATTTCCGTTTAAAGCAAACACCCAAAGACACTTTACCAGCAACTACCACATAATCCTCTTATCTGGAATTCCGACAATTATTTTATGACGGCATAGATCATCTCGGACGACGCTCGCGATTTTCTCGAGATCCGAAACCGATACCGAGGATTTATGGTCCGACCGTGATTGATACGGATAATTGGAATGCATCTAGGATGGATTTCCGTTCGGTTTGAGCGGTGTCGGCGAAATCAAAGCGAATCGCGTCCCATTTCGCGGCTATGATGAATAGTCAGCGCGTTGCCAAGATCGTGGAAGTGATGGAGATCGATCTAGATTTGACGTCTTGTCCGAAATTATGAGCGATTTACGGCGTCTGGCTGCGATTGCCATCGTTTATGATTAACCAGGTGATTTTTTTCAGTTCGCTGTCTGCATTTCTTTAGGGAACGACTATCACATACCATTGAATTCCTCGTGAAAAATTGATTTAGAAATACCTACCTACTTTCAAATAATCAGAGAATATCCTACAGGAAAAAATGTTTGTCAACGTTTCGAAGAAAACAGGCATAACTCTGACTCGATGTTCGTTGTCCACCGTTTCGTTAACCAGGACAAATGACCTTCATAAATTTTATAAAAAACACTTCACCTTCGAAAATATCCAGTCAAGCCCACTCTGCAGATTTATCGTAATATTTTAGGTTTAGTTGAAATCTAGCAAGAATGCTAAATTTAGCAAAGCAAACAGCGGCTGAAGAAAATCGGGAATTCGATATTGACCACTGTCCGCTTGAAGTAAGTCCAAAAACCAAAGTGGCTGCCCTATGTCCTCGACAGCCTCCCGAATTTCATTTTTGAGGTCTTGAATCCATGCTGGGCTCTTGGCGTAGACCTTCTCTCTCACATGGCCCCAAAGGAAGGTGACATTATATCACAAGATCTCGGTGGCCAATTGTGATCCCCTTTTCGAGAGATTATAATACAGGGTGGGGCAAAAGTTGCGAAGGGATTGGAAAAATTAATAACTTCTTCCTATTTATTTTTTTTTTATTTTTTTTTTCATGACTGTGTAAAATAAATCCGGGAGAGTAATTATGGAGCGTTACAACCTCAACCAACGAAGCAAACTCATAGAATTTTATTTTGAATATCATCATTCAATCATTCAAACTCAACGAGCATATCGTCGTCATTTCAATTTGCGGAATTCGCCCTCTGAATCGATGATTCGACGTTTATTGACACGATTTCAGCAACAGGGCAGAATATGGGGTACTGAGAACCCAAGGGTGGTTCATCAAAGGCAATTACATCCACTTAAATGTACCGTATGGTGCGCAGTTACGTCTCGACGAATTATTGGACCATTTTTCTTCGAAGACCACGATGGCAATGCTCTATCTGTAGATGGCGAGCGATATCGGGATATGATTCAAACCAGCTCTTGCTGACAATCAAGGGATGTGGTTCCAACAAGATGGGGCTACTGCGCACACTGCTCGAGCCACTGTGCACCTTCTAAGGCAGATTTTTAGCGAACGTTTAATTTCGAGGAATTCAGGATTCAATTGGCCCGTCCGCTCGCCGGACTTAACAGCTCCTGATTATTTCCTTTGGGGATATTTGAAAGGAAAGGCTTATGTTAATAAACCCAGAACCCTGCAGCAACTAAAGGAAAATATTCGAGCAGAAGTAAGGGCTTTGGGGCCAGATATTCTGACTCGGATCATGAAAACTGGTCTTTCAAGAGCTGCACTTTGCGTAGCCGAAAATGGAGGATTTGAGTGATGTAATCTATCACTCTTGAATTGTAAAAAAACTTCAACTATTGTATTTCAGTTTTGTGTAAAGAAAAAAGAATAAAACTTGAATTTAAAAAAGTTATCAATTTTTCAAATTCCTTCGTGACTTTTGCCCCACCCTGTATAACGACTGAAAAAAAAGCAAAATGGCGGATAACATGAACCTGCCAAATTGGCGATTTTTATTTTCGGTTGCTTCATCGGATTACATTATTTCAATGATCTCGATTTCCTCGAATAATTTTCAGGAAAAATATTTTACAAAAATCAAGAACAACTTTTTTTACGGGAGGAGCAGAGGGGCAGCTGTCCTCCCCTAGAGATTCACAAGTATTCCTCAAAAACTCATTAAATAATAGTATAACATACGAAAATCACAATGTGGTGCTCTCAATTCACCTATCAACAATGGGAGACTATACCTTATTTAAATATGAAAACCTCGTTGTCACATTTTATTGGAATTAATAATTATTAGTTAATTTTTTTTTTTTTGAATTACTTTGTTTGTTCCTTATAGCACATATTTATATTATATCAGACAGTGTATAGTGTATTGAACGAACGGCTGATGGCGCTAGCAGTCAATGCAGAACGATTTAAAAAAAATTAACTTGTTAGTTATCACTACTCATTTTTCCAATCACAAGAAATTTTCAATGCGCTAGCAAATTATATTTTATCATAAAATGCCAGTTTTTTCGAAAACGGTTCACTTCAGAGTAATGAACCAAGCTGTGTGAATGCAAATTTGTTTTGTGGTGTAAAAGTTGGGGGTAAAACCTTCATGCAAATTCAATATCTCCGCTACTGGAACGTCTAATAAATCCGAGTGAAGAGCATGAAAGTAGCTATTATTAGTGACAATGTGTGTACAAAAACTCAAATCTGTAATTCAAACGGTTCCTGAGAAATTAGCAAAAAACTGAACAAAAAATATGAATTTTTAACACCCTGTATCTCGTTAACGAAGACCCGGAGAAAAAAATGGAAGAGAAAAAAGAAATTCGTTTTTTTATGAGAAATCTACAGTTGATCGTTGATCACCTATTTAGGAATACCCTGTATAGTCATTAGTCCTGTGAGCTGATGAAACATAAATAGTATATTACACACCGAGGTGGGAAGAGATTCATTCCTGTCGTGAGATTAGTTAGTTAACCGAGACGCGAAGCGTCGAGGTTAGCTATGATCTCGAGACAGGAATGAAACTTCCTACCAAGGTTTGTATACTATTTTATTTACAACCATCATGTTTCAATTAAAATAAGTAAATTTGTGTTTAACGACAAATCACCAAGAACGCGGTGATCTCAGAATAATCAAGTAGATCTATATTGTTACCGTAACAATAAATAAATAATAAATTGAAAATAATGTCTTCCTACCGTGAATTTATGGATTGTACTCCACCAGAAGTTCTGCAGGCTGCTCACGCAGCAGTTCAGGGTTCGGTGCCAGAGAAAAGCAAGCATAGGCTGCATAGGTATCTAAAAGCCTTCGAATTATATAGGAAATGGTGCGAAGAAAAAAAGGTTAAAGGTTAAACATATCGCTTCCGAAAGTGTACTCTTGGCATATTTTGGGGAACATAGCCGACAGAAGAAGCCGTCTACTTTGTGGGCAATGTACAGTATGATACGAACGATGCTAGATTGAAGAAAAAACTGATATCTCGAAACATGGGAAACTGCTAGCCTTCCTAAAACGACAAAATGTTGGCTTCAGGCCCAAGAAATCGAACGTATTTTCGAGAAAGAATATAGAGGTTTTTTCAAATAAAGCTCCAAAGAATGAAAAATATTCATGTAGAATAGATGAAATGGGGGTGGGAAATGAGGGCGGGAAATGAGGGCGGGAAGTGAGGGCAGGAAGTGAGGTTGGGAAGTAGAGGTGTGTAATGTGACATTTCCCAACCTTCAATGACGTTAATAATGACAGCATTACATATATGGTTGTAAATAAATATATTTTATTTCATACTACACAACCTCCAATTCATTATTTCTATTCTGATTTTTATTGTCCCTTTCTATCTCAAAGGCTGGGGACGCCCATGGCTGATTAGGTCCTTGAAATGCTTAAAAATAGAATTCCATCGAAAAATGAAAAAAAAAATCGATAAGAATTCCTGTTTCTACCAATATTTTGCTGCACTTCAGTTGTAATCAAAGGATCAACAATAACATAACAACAAACTTACCAACTGCAAGAAGTGATTTTAATGATCTAATTCTTGATCTTGATATCGTTCAATACCATCCCGATATCAAACAAAAGTATTAAAACCAGTACTGAAGTTTCAGAGTTGATTTCTTCGAAACGTATTTCATAAAGGACAATTTAAAAGCACGCAACGCTAAAATGCCGATACAAATGTGGGAACATTGTTTCCATGGGAAAATACCTCTTTCTGAATAAATAACAAATAACCATAATTCGTCAATTAGGACAGAAAGAACTGGAAATCTTAATGTCGCTCCTATGTTTGTGAATAGTCTGCCTCTACTTCTTCACTCTGTAACGTAGGTACTAGTAGTCTGTTTACAGCCATCAAACGAACAAACTTTGAAACGCCGTTAAATTTCATAGGAATCTGACGAGAGGTGTATACGTAAAAGGATTGATATACACCACAAAGTTGTTGAGACATAGGAGTACGAAACTATGGAGCATACTGAATTCCATATCTAAGCATTGGGTTATTTGATCAGTCAATGGCAATCGACACGATGTCACAAATCGTCATCCGAGATTCATCTCGTATGCCAAAACCAAGATGCATCTGTACGCTAAAACTAATCTCTGACAGCCACAATATCCATAATCTGTTTCCTCGGTGCAATCTCAGAATAGTCGCACCATCGCAAACAAAAGCATTAAATTCCATATTCATAAACGATCAAGTCCGATGAAAATTCACCTCAACATCAAACGAAATTGCCCCAGGAATAACTGACAGAAATTCCAGCGTGTTTACTAGGAAACCATTTCGAACCTCTCATCGCATTTTTTTTCATTCGGATGACGATCTAGAAATGGCAGCGGAATGTTTATAATGTCGAGGAATTTAAAAACGAGGGCTTATTACACGTCGACTCTCTCGACGGAGCGTGCACTAAAGCACAGTAATGAGTAGCAGGCTCAAACTATGCATTATTCATGGCATTTCAAACTGGGGATTTCCAACTGTCATTTCTGTATGAAACTGATCTCTAGAGACCATAAAATCGTTAGGGTTATGAATGAAACAACGAGAAAACGGAATATTACGAAATTAATCATTAATTGGTCTGGGCGAACATTTTGTCTCTAGGATTTCGTCCTTAATGAAGGCGAGGTTTGTGTACAATCAGCGCAATTTTCTCAGAGCTGTTAGTATTCTACTTTTGACCTCCTTTTTTTTCAATAGATAATTATTTCCAGTACCTAATCAATGAGAATTATATAATTTGATCGCTCCAAAGGCAAAAGAAGTACCTGACAATACCTAACAGCTGTAGGAAATTCATAATGCTGTTTGAATTATATTGAGATTATGTACTACTCCACAAGAGTTAGGGATATCGTATTCAATCGTTTTTAAAAGTATGTAATCTTCGATAAAATCGCTGTAAAATCATTTAAAACTCAACAACAACTTGAATCGATCCGATAGAAATCAGTATGAGACATTTCGTCAATCTGGTCGCCTTTTTTCTGAAGTTTGGTTCTTTGCATATGCTTCATGAATGTTCTCTCGAAATGAACTCAGTTTATCAACGGCTTCGATTTGAAACGAGTTTTCTGAAAATGCCAAGACGTAAATTAACAAACGCTGAGGCTAATAGGGCTATCGGAATGCTACAGGGTGACCTAACTCAGGTTGTTGTAGCGGAAAGGCTCCAAGTCAGCCAAAGTGTGACATCTTGACTTTGGAATAGGTTCAGGAAGACAGGTTCCATGTTGGAAAGACCAAGGCTTGGTGGGTGACGAAAAACAACACCTGCTCAGGATCGTTTCATCACCGTTTCGGCGAGAAGAAACCATTCATCTACGTGTAGAATGCTACAGAATACTCTTCAAAATGCAGATGGGATCCAAGTTTCCATCGAAACCATCAGACGACGTTTGAGAGAGGTGAATCTAAGTTCTAGACGTCCATTAAGAGGAGTTCCATTAACACGTGACCATAAGCGTCAAAGACTGGAATGGGCAAGGCAACATATCAATTGGAACGATCAATGGCGTAGTGTCCTTTTCACTGATGAATCCAGATATGGACGATTTTCAGATTCTCGAAGAATAAGGGTAGGGACAATTCCACTCATACCCCGTAATCGTCGCTATGTCCAAGAAGTCCATCCATTCCGAGGGGGTAGTGTTATGGTATTGGCCGGGATATGTTTCAACGGGAGCACAGATCTACACGTTTGTCCTGGGAATATGACCGCCTCACACTATAGGGAGCATGTCATTGACAATGTTGTGCCAAATTTTCACCTGATATTGGTGAAACTTCAATTTCTAGAAGATAACGCTAGACCGCACCATGCAGCCATAGTTGAGAATGCGCGCGAGGAGCTTGGTATTCCTCATTTACCAATACCTCCGCACTCACCAGATTTGAATGGCATAGAACATGCATGGGATATGCTCCAAAGAAGATTAGATAATCATCAACCTACCCCAGAATCCTTAAATGATCTGAGAGAGTTTCTGCCCCGTTTATGGACCCAAGTTCCTCAAGTCACACGTTGAGGATAGAGAGGCTTTTCAACAATAACTCTTTGGTTTTCCCAGCCCCAGAAGCGACAATTTTGCTTGTTGACGAAGCAACCGAGGTGGAAATGGGCCTCATCACTCAAGATGATCTCACGATGAAATTCCGAATCATTTCCATTTATTTCAAGTACCCAATTACCAAAGAGACGACGTCGTTGATGATCGGTCAGCTTGAGTTCTTGTGTTAAATGAACTTTATGAGCCTTTTAAGACCCAAATCTTTATGCCAAATTAGGTTTAATGACGAGAAATGCCTAATTCCAAAGAATTCTCGGATGTTCATGAGCTTCGTGCACGGGTTTTATTCTCCACATCACTAACTTGTTCCAACAGCTCCAATTTTTTCGCCAATTTCTGTATTGCGGATTGACAAGGTGCTTCATGTCGACCCAAAAATGTTCGAATTTTACGAACCGTCTCTGCCAAGTTTTCGCCATTTCTATGGCGAATTTTAATAATTTCAAGGCGTGTATATTTTCATTTTCAATAATGGCGTAGTTTCTACTTGTCAAACGTCAAAAAATGCTGCAAAAGTGAGATCTACCGAAATAGCGGGCTATTCAAAATAACACCTCTAATTGGAAAACCCTTCATTAATATCCCAGTTTCCTCTCATCAGAAAATGTCCCGAATTGAAGCGTCTCCTCCTGTACGAAACGCAATTCAATTTCGAAAATATTCTCCCAACCATATTTCACCGTTATTTGAATGGGCCATTCTGCACGAGTCATCAAATCTATCGACAGTGGAACATTATAAAAGCATTAGTTGATTAAAGCGTGATTTTTGCCCAAACTTGCCAATCTATCTAATGGCCGGGCAACATTAATCCTTTGATGTTCACAATGTAAATAGCTCGTGTTTCCTTTGGATAAAGACGAATCTTGAATCCTTTTAACATTAGGATGATTAATTTTGTTTCTAGACAAGGGAAACTGGACGAAATGGTATACAGCGATTTGTCAATCGAAACCGAAACTCTGAAAGGCTGTAAATAGAAAAGGTTCATCGTGAATTGATGATATTTGTAATAAACATTACCACTGGTACCTTTTAAACTACAGTTTCTATTTCGTCTCAACTTTCAGAAGTTGATAAAATGTCTGATCAAATGTAATTCATCAGAGTTGTAGAATGAAACGCACAACCTTGAAACCATTTAGTTGGATCAGAGAGTTTGTAATTATTCTGTGATTTTATCATAATTCAAAACCAGGGAAGCATCCAGATTATTACCTACGTAAAAGATCAAATTCAAGTTGAAATCAGACATTCATTGGTAGAAAACGTATGTATACAGGGTGATTCATGAGTGCATTATCGGACATCTTCTACCCAACTAAAATATTTTCGTCAATGCGGTGTTGCCACTTCCATTAGAAAGTAGGAGCAACTTTGGTTTTTCAAATGGAACACTTGTTATATTATATTATTTTTGGAATCTCCAACAACTTCTCGACAACTTTTCTCAATATTTCCCTATACCTATCTGTTGCCGTTTTCGAAATATAAATTAATTTCAATTTTTTTCACCGGAAAACATGACCTCTAAAAATGCTGATAACTTCGGGTTGACAAACACTATGGCATTGAAATTTGGTTTGGAGTTAGGTAATACATGAATGCTTTCAACACATTAGCCTGATCTACGTTACTTCAAAGCATGGTAAAAAAAGCAGTTTTTTCGTTTGCTTGAAAAAGTGACTGAAATTTGTTTATTGCAAGTGGAACGCAGAGTATATTATTAGAAATTCAGAAAGCTGATGAAACTTGCTTTCATTCAATGTATATCATGCCTGTACCTAACTAGTCAAATTTCGGACTTATGTGCATTTATTTGTCAAAATGTTCCTTCAGAATGGTATTTCCATTCGGTATTTGGTAGGCAGGCCATGATTACTATTTGATAGTACATTGTGACATTCTCCTAATAGTAAAGGCACCAAGAAACTTGAAAGTCCTATTTATATGAAAGAAAGATGTTGGTTACACCATTTATAACTCGAGATCGGATGGACTGTTTGTTATGAAACTTTATATATGGATTCGTCTACGGTCTGGTTATTATAAAATACAATAAAACTTTGAAAAAATCGATGAAAATTTTACTTATACAGGAAATGCTTTTCCCTCTTTTGAGTAGGTTCACTAGGTGTCGCTACAATTACAGTTACGCTACAGCTTATTCGTAGGTGTAGGTACTCCCAGTTAGATTGCGATGTAAACATAAAGTGTGTGATTTGGGTTGCCTCCAACACTGCGCTGTTGACCAAAACCAAAATGTCTTAGCGTAGGAGAACAGATCTCTAAAATGATTGGATTTCGTTGTGATATAAGACAAAATTCTTTCTTACCACTTCAAGTGGCGCTATTCACACATTATGACTGATTATTATTAGTTATTTTTACAGTTTTATTTATTCAAAACAAAATAACGTTATCGTGAAGGTACTATATTTGATTCTCGGTGATTTTTAACAGGTTTCTAGGTCCAAAAATAATTCACAAAACCATTTTTTTGGAAAAAAGGCCAACTAGTTTCGATTTTATTCTAAAATCTTCATCAGGGCTCTGAAATGGAATAACATACACTACAATAATCTAAGATGTTCGAAATCACAATTAAAAGATTAAAATCATATTTTTTTTTAATAACACTTATTTCAAACATATACAAACTAACAAGTATATGAATGAGGAAATAGGTTCGGAATATAGTGTGAATTTTCGACTTACATTTTCACTTTGTGTGGTTTCGTTGTCAATAGTTCTGATGTCAAAAATTAATAATTTGGAGAGGACAACAACTGCTCGCATGGAGGACATTAAAAGATTGATGTCATCAATTAGATGATTCTGGAGTATGCGCGGATTATTATAACAACTTACACACCTGGGTTGAAAAACAAACTTCTATACATCCCCGATTTTTCAATTAAATAATAATATGCGGTATTCAAATTTTCAATGTCGTTTCTTTTATTGATGGAATTTTTTTCTTGTTTTATTGATATCATTTATTTATTTACTTAGCTTAGGTGATAAATTTAATTTGCCGTATTCAAGTCCGATACAACCTCTAAAGGAAATAATTATTGATGTAGAATATATCCTTTCAACATGTAACGATGAAGAAAACACCAACTTAGCACGCAATTCCTTGATTAATTCCATCACCAACTTCATTAGATCAAAAAACCAAAAAAACGACAAATTAGGTAACATGTTGAGAAAATGGATCAAAGAAACAAAGCAATTTCTTAAAACAAACGAAAATATTATTATAACTAAAGCTGATAAAAGTAAAACAGCAGTTGCTTTGTTTAAAGAAGAATACGGCAAAAAAGCTTCAGATATTCTGGATGATGACACGACTTACTGCCAAATGAATGAGGATCCAACTAAAAAGATTCAATCTAAATTAAATAGAATCATAACAAAATTATACAAAGAGAAAAAGTTTGGAGATATATAGCACTTACAAACACTTGAAATGCACTAATGGTTTATGTCCTAGGATCTATTTCTTACCTAAAATACACAAAATAAATAACCCTTTAAGACCAATTGTTTCATACATCGGAAGCCCATTATACAACCTTAGTAAATATTTAGCCCAACTTTTAAACCATGCCTTCGAGAAAGATGATAGATACACAAGAAATTCCTTCGAGTTAGTAGAATATTTAAAAACTGTCATAATTCCAGACAACTACATACTTATTTCACTAGATGTAGTCTCACTCTACAGTCTACACAAATGTTCCACTTGACTTGGCAGTGGCAACAATCGAGAAAAATTGGGGAAAAATTGAACCTCATACAACTTTATCTGTTGACGAATTTCTACAGCTGTTTGCATTGTGTATCGAAAATAGTTATTTTGCATTCAATAATACATTTTTCAGGCAGATCTTCGGACTGGGTATGGGGAATAATTTGGCACCAGTAACATCCGACATAGTAATGGTGGAAGTTCAGAATTTGGCCATTGATAAATTGAGTTTTTCGTTACCGTTTTTTAAAAGATATGTTGATGATATTGTCACTTGTATTCCTTTCGATAAAAAGGACGAAATCCTAGAAGCATTCAATAGCATTCATCCTCGCTTGAAATTCACCATTGAATTGGAATCACAGGGTAATTCACTACCATTTCTAGATATTTTGTTGATGAGACGAAATAATGAAATTTTAACAGATTGGTACCAGAAACCGACTTCTCCCGGGAGAATACTCAATTTTACCTCAAAACATCATATGGCACAGAAAATCAACATAATTAATAATTTAAAATATAGAGCTCTCACACTTTCTGACAATGAATTTCACGGAAAAAACATTCTTAAAATACAGTCAATTCTGGAAAAAAATAACTATCCGACCAAATTCATAAAAAAAATTCTGTACAAGAGAGAACCTGAGCACCACAGACCACAAGAGGAAAAAGAAAACCAAAAATATTACAGGGTAACTTATGTTGAAAATCTAGGAGAGCAAATCAAGAATATATTTACCAAATTAAACATAAAAAATTGCATTCAAATCTAACAATACCATTAAAAAACTTTTCACAAAAACTAAGACTGCAACTCCAAAAGAATTACTCAGTAACATCATATATAAAATATCTTGTAACGACTGTCCAGCCACATATATTGGTCGATACCTTAAGGATCGAATTTCTGAACATAAAAGAGACTCCCTTAATATCCTCAATCCTTTAAAAAACACAAAGGAAAATAATACAGCACTAGCTGAGCATGTAAAAAGTTTTCTCCACTCCTTTAATTTCGATCCTGGCTCGGTGGGAATATTAGGTAGGCAAACGAATTTGAAAAGACGGTTATTAGATGAGATGATATCAATAAAACAAGAAAAAATTCCATCAATAAAAGAAACGACATTGAAAATTTGAATACCGCATATTATTATTTAATTGAAAAATCGGGGATGTATAGAAGTTTGTTTTCCAACCCAGGTGTGTAAGTTGTTATAATAATCCGCGCATACTCCAGTATCATCTAATTGATGACATCAATCTTTTAATGTCCTCCATGCGAGCAGTTGTTGTCCTCTCCAAATTATTAATTTTTGACATCAGAACTATTGACAACGAAACTACACAAAGTGAAAATGTAAGTCGAAAATTCACACTATATTCCGAACCTATTTCCTCATTCATATACTTGTTAGTTCGTATATGTTTGAAATAAGTGTTATTAAAAAAAAATATGATTTTGATCTAATTGTGATTTCGAGCATCTTAGATTATTGTAGTGTATGTTATTCCATTTCAGAGCCCTGATGAAGATTTTAGAATAAAATCGAAACTAGTTGGCCTTTTTTAAAAAAAAATGGTTTTGTGAATTATTTTTGGACCTAGAAACCTGTTAAAAATCACCGAGTTAATATTCATAGGTCTCATCATCATTCATCGAACTATATTTGATATTATCACCATTAGATGCCGATGTATAGAACCATGAAAGGCTAACCACATCAAGAAGCGGATGAATATCACAGTGAATTTCTATCGAAATTTCAAGTAAATGGGATTTTGGCGATTGGTTTCAATCGTGAATTGTCCATTCTCATAATTTTTTCAATAATTTCGAATTTCTGTTTGATTAATGAATATATTTGCCATAGTTAGTAAATGGCATATTATTTTTGTGCTTCTGTTCTGTGTGACAGCCAATATCCATGGAAACATGGAAATCTCACTGCTCCGCCAACTGAGATGTTTACCTACCAATTATTTCAAGCTGAGCACCAAAAGGCTTAGATGTTTAAAATAATGGTGTGAGCACTAATCAGATTTTGATTAGCCAACATTGAGAATATTAGAAAAGTTTCGTTTTTTCCACTTCAGTAGACGCTATTCACAAAATAAGTTCTAATTTTATTAGTTAGTTCAAATATTTGAATTCATTCTGGTGAACGTCAAGAAGAAAACGTCTTAGCGTATTTGTATTTTGTGAAGTGGAATTAAAGTACCATAGAGTCCATAGACAAAGTACTTCAATTCGAAATTTCAGCGTTGTATTGGCAGAACTAAAGTGGTTTATACAGTGATCGAGTGATCAGAGGTAATTCATTATCGAAACTATTTCTCATCCATATAATTCGATCGTGATTTATATTTGCATTCGTGGCGTCGTTCATTACAAGATAGGTACTGCGATGAGAGAACTGTAAAGCATTTGAAACAAAAAGTTATATGTTACACAATTAGATACCACTTAAATGAGCAGAATTTTTTTCGTGCGAATAACAATGGTAATAAAATTTTGTATATTTTGCCTAATTTATCTCCTACTTGAAAAAATAGCAATGATTAGTTTATATAAATTTATGGGTAGGTTCCACAAAGCGTTATTACCGGTGATCGGAGCTTGATCTAGCATCAACTAGATTTGACATTTCAAAAATCAGAGAACCAAGACGTTGATATCCGATCACCGGTGATTACGATTTGTGAAATTCACCGTAAGTATCATTTAGGTGAAACAAAGTTCGCCGGGACAGCTAGTTATCATTAAAAAGTAGAACAATCATGTCGAATATTTCAAAGTTTGTTCGAATCGCTGGCCGTTCACTTCCAAGCACTTCAAAATGCGGGTGTTGACTGCTTTCGTCGTGGCAGATCGTATTTCTTTGAAATCCAAATCTTCAAATGCTTGGTAATCCTTTCCAACAATAATTCATCTCTCGGATGCACGGGTGGTTTGTAAACTTTTTTTTTCAACATTCCCCACAGATAAAAATCTAATGGACTAAGAACGGGTAATCTTGCTGGCCAATTCCATGGTCCCAAGCGCCTTATCCACCGATCGTCAAAAAGTCTTTCCAGTTAATAATAATAAACAAATTCATGAGCACTTCGTTTGAATAGTTTTCTCCCATCGTTTCTAGAGTATTTGCAACTTCTGAAATGACGAAAATGTCGAAATTCAAGTTTCTTGGTGCATTTATTATTAAGAGATTGTCACAAGGTACTGTCGAACAGTATGGCCATGAATACTGTGCCTATCAAATACCGAATGGAAATACCATTCTGAAGGGACATTTTCACTCAGTTGCAGGAACGTCCATTATAATTTTAAAGTGTCATTAAAATCCTAATGCCACATTAAACATGGTATTCTGTGGCAGGAGACCATGTTTAATGTGGCATTAGGATTTTAATGACACTTTAAAATTATAATGGACGTTCCTGCAACTGAGTGTCTGACAAATAAATGCTCATAAGTCCGAAATTTGCTATAGGCATCATTACATAGAATGAAAGCAAAGTTCATCAGCTTTCTGAATTTCTAATAATATACAGGGCGTTCCATTTGAAATAAAAAACCTTCAGTCAATTTTTCAAGCAAACGAAAAGACTGTATTTTTTACCACCCTGTATTGAAGTAACATAGATCAGGCTGATGTGTTAGAAGCATTCATGTATCAGTATCACCTAACTCCAAAGCAAATTTCAATGCCATAGTTTAGCTCAACCCAAAGTTATCAGCATATTTAGAGGTTATGATTTTCGGTGAAAAATATTGAAATTAATTTATATTTCGAAAACAGCAAAAGATAGGTATAGGTAACTGTGAAGAAAAGTTGTCGAGAAGTTGTTGGAGATTCCAAAAATAATATAATATACCAGGTGTTCCATTTGAAAAAGCATAGTTGCTACTACTTTCTAGTGGAAGTGGCAACTCCCTATTGACGAAAATATTTTAGTTGGGTTGAGAATGTCCGATAATGTACTCATGCAAATTTTCAAACCGATCCGATATCTGGTTCACCAGAAACGTCTAATGTACCCTCCACCGTGAATCACCCTGTATATTATCTTTCCCGAACATCAATTGTCGGGGGCAAAGTTCGATACTTCATAATATCGAAAATCCATCGAATCTCCCACAACTTTCTGCGAAACTCCATCATGCCACGACACGATGTCCTCACCTCGTATAGTGGGCGTCGTCATGTGTGGTCCCCCAGGGTTCAGTCGGGCCCTGTGAAATCCATTACCCTTCGATATAGTCCGTCCATGGCATGCATCAATTAGTGGCCGCCGGGCACGCCAGACCGGTCATCGCTTGACAAAGCAACTTCCTCAAACGGTCGAAGGGTTCTTTAGAAATTCCGTAATGCGAACCGATTTGTTTATAATGCGTGGCGTAAACGATCGCCCTCGGCCGTGGTTCGGATCAGCTAACAGGTGGATTGTTTTAGCGACAGAATTGTATACGTCGGGGAAGGGTGGCTCTTTGCGTTAGGTGGGTGTTGATGAACATCCGAATTGCCAGGAGGATAGATTTCTCGGGAAATCGATAGGGAGGTAGTTTTATTGGGACTGTCTTGATAAATCCGATTGGGTTTATCAATCAAATAATAGTATATTGTTCAAAGAGCGGTAATGTACCGCGAATTGAACACTATACTTTATCTTCGACTTCTTCAGTAAAATTCGAATTAATCTGTATTTTCAAAATTGACAACAGTTGTCAAAAGCGATTTCTGTGGTCGAAAATCGAATCGATATCGAATCCCGTAGAAAATGTGAAAAATTCACGTTTTCCAAATGCAATTTCTGGATATTCAGACCTAAGAAAATGTAGAAATGGATGGCGACAACGTCACCTTTTGATGTATGAAATAGAGTTCCCCATTGACCCGACTTTTTTATTCATTTCGTAAGCTACATTTTTCCTATTTGTATTAGAGTGAATTATTGGCATGAGTTATTATTACCTCACACTATTGGTTTATAGATACTATTACAGATCAAAATCAGTTGAATAATGGATACATTATTCTATGGGAGTATAGGGTTTTCCAACAAGAGGTTTAAATTTGAATAATAATAATAAATAAACCATATTTCAGATGTTTTCAATACAGAATGAACAAGTAAAATTGTGTCATATCAGTGAAATGTTGTTCAAATTCTATTTATCGAAAAATCAAAAAAAATCTTCTAATTTATATGGTTCTTAGTCTACGAAATATTTATGAATTAATTTTTTTAATCTGTTCAAGTTTTCTTTTTTTTCAATTTTGACCGCCAATGCATTGACAAATATCATACTTCCAAACTGGACTAGATTTTGCGTGCTAGTTGAACGGATCTTGGGGTATTCGTAGGTTAGGTTTCCTTTATTGTACTTCAACTTGTTTTCATTAACAGGCTCTCTGAAAAGTTCTTTGTTCTTGTGTTTAAATATGAGGCCGCGCTATAGCGGTAGATGTCACTTTTGAAACTGTAATTTTTTGACATTTGACAAGTAGAAACTACGCAATTAAAATGAACGATACACGCCCCAAAATGGTGAAGATTCGAAACGCAATACAGAAATTGGTAGAATAATTCGAGCTGTTGGGACAAGTTAGTGATGCGAAGAATGAAACCTGGTCACGACGCTCAAGAACTGCCGAGAATATTGTTGCTGTAGACGTAAGTGTTGATGCAAACCCATGTTTGTCCATTCCTCGTCGTTCTTCGGAATTAGGCACTCCACAAACATCATTAAATCCGATTTGGCTAAACCCAATCATCAACGACGTCGTGTCTTTGATGATTGGGTCCTTGAAATGAATTAAAATGATCTGGAATTTCATCGTAAATTCATCCTGAGTGATGAGGCCCATTTCCACCTCGGTGGCTTCGTCATCAAGCAAAATTGTAACATCTGGGGCTCAGAAAACCTTAGAGTTATTACTGAGAAGCCTCTCTATCCTCTATTTGTGACTGTTTGTTGCGATTTATGGTCCGGCGGGGTTATTGGACCTTACTTTTTCGAGAATGAGGCTGGAGCAACAGCTACGGTTAATGGATTGCACTATCAAGAATTTTTTTAGGTCACAAAAGCAACGAAATCATTGATTTTTTACGGACCGTGTTATCTCCCGAAGAGGTGATCACAATAAGCCACCGAGATCTTGTGATTTAACACCTTTTGAATCGTGGTAAATCTCCATTCAAAAGTGGTCTCTTTATTTCACGAGTAAGTACCCTAATTTACGACCTAGAGACTAATTTTTTTTTTAAATTGAAGTTGAAGAACGTCCCGAGGGCAAATAGTTTTCCTTTTTTTTTATTTAATTAGTTTTTCAATTAAAAAAACCAGGGTAATCGTTAGGTCTGGGGTTATTGAATACGTTTTTCGTTTTTCATGAGTACAAGCTAAATTTTCGAAATAATCATCATGAAAATTTTTATAGTTTATAAAAGATTAAATTGCCGAGGGCAAATAGTTGCGATTTTTTCGATTTAATTAGTTTTTCAATTAAAAAAAAACAGATTGAACTTCAGCTTTTTGGAAACTACACTTAATGATTTTTTCCGACGGTTATTCATCATTTCTTGGAAAAAATCGCAACTATTTGCCCTCGGCAATTTAATCTTCTATAAACTACGAAAATTTTCATGATGATAATTTCAAAAATATAGCTTGTACTCATGAAAAACGAAAAACATATTCGATAACCCCAGATCTAACGATTAACCTGGTTTTTTTAATTGAAAAACTAATTAAATCGAAAAAAATAAAACTATTTGCACTCGGGACGTTCTTCAATTTCAATTAAAAAAAAATCAAGTTTCTACGTCGTAAATTAGGATACTTACACTACTTACTCGTGAAATAAAGAGACCACTTTTGAATGGAGATACTGACTTCTTCCTTTCGGGCCATGTGGAAGAGAAGGTCTACGCCAAGAGCCCATCGTCGATTCAAGAATTCCATATTCCTGTGTTAAGTCAAAGTGCACTTGCAACATTCGTGTGTTTCTCTTGACCCTTGTTGATGTTCATTGCGTGTTGATATTTGTATTTTTTATTTATACTAAATTATTTTCTTAACCACTTGATGCATCAATGGCGACTCGTCAGGGACGGCATGGTCGGCACTGCCGACCCTATATATTTTGTGTCCAGCCAAAATTAAAATTACTCTTTCTTCTCTTCTGTGCATTGATTTTTTCCCGAAAACTTCGGAGTTGGGAGATATGATCATTTATAAAATTTCTCGATTTCAAATTCAAATTTCAGGAGATTCTGAAAATATTTTTCCAAAAATCCAACACAGATCCATTGATAATTCCCATTCGAGTCTACTCTATGAAAATGAAATGTATCCATCGAGCCAATTTTGAGTTAGAATGTTCTAAAATTAGCATTGAGAAGCATAGGGCGAATGAAAGTACTGATGTACACCCTTAAATTACCAAATTCATTATAATTATAATATTCCCAATATCTATGTTAATAAAATTCTATAAATCATATAGATTTCGTTCAAGCTCACAAATCATAATAGTTAAATGTTGCCTAGAACGAATTTTTGTCGTATTTCGTACTTTTATAGACGTGAATGCTGAATATGATAGTACTTATATGAGAGAGGGAGAGAGAGAGAGAAATTAACTTTATTGATTCAAATCAAATGGCTATCGACCGAAGTCTTCCTGCCAGACTACTTATATGATTTTCCGTCTTTTTCCATAAATTTCAAGCCGAGAAAAATATTCTGCACAGTAGCCGTTAAACTCTTATTGCAGGCTCAATACATCGCTTTTATTCTTCGAATAGAAAA
Organism: Adalia decempunctata; assembly: GCA_951802165.1. Classification (NCBI taxonomy): domain Eukaryota; kingdom Metazoa; phylum Arthropoda; class Insecta; order Coleoptera; family Coccinellidae; genus Adalia; species Adalia decempunctata. The sequence goes on along the minus strand of OX637696.1, from coordinate 19,033,604 downwards.
AGAAAATCAAAAATTTCCTGGCTCCACAAATATTTCCAATTACATAAGGGCCGAAAGCGACTTCAAATCAGTTATCCACTCTATCTGGATCCATTTCGACAATATTTCCACATCGACTAGACAAGAAAGCACCCAATATCGTGGTTAAAACACCCCAATATATCAATGGACTAGATGCATCGATTAAAAACCTATTCGGATTATGTGGAATGTGGACGCCTTTTTTTCAATTCGAGTCGTCGGCGACATCATTCGACTGGGTAGCAACTTATGGAATCGACCCTTTTTAACGTCCACAATCCATTGCATCCTAAAGTACCAAAGTCCTTCACCCATTGACCCTAAATCCGAGCTGCCCAATACGGTTATTACCACAGGCGCCATAATTCTTTCTTGGCGATATCGAAAACATATCACTTTCGTCTCTCGCTCTCGATCCTAGCCCACCTATACGTTCATCATCGAAGAAACCAACCGCCTTCGGCAGTTTCGTTTCGACTGCGCCTCGGTGTACCGATCACGCTTTATTGAAAATTGATTTATCTGCCACCAAAGGAACCGAACACCGTCCAAATATTTATTCAACGTCGACGTGTGAATAGCGTTTAACAAATAATCACCTAGTAGCATCATTATCCTGACTATAAAATAGTTCTCACGAAGTCAACTCGGGGCATTCTTCAGCTTCCACGGTCTCGCTGTCGTAACAAAACGGGCCGTAATATAATTCACCCATACCGGGGCTAAATGGTTTCTGTTTTTGCCGCGACGCTTTTTAACGCCCTCAGAGGCGTACGAAAGGGTACCAGCTTTCAGAAATATACTAACTGATAAAGAAACTGCAACACCCAGCAGGAGCCGTTCGAATTTTTTTTTGGTAAAACATAGAAAGTATAGTAAGGAGTTAATGATTTAAATTAGGAGAAAAAAAACGAAGGCTTCTAATTTTTTTTTTAATTTGTATGTCCCAAACGTGTTCTATGGGCGAAAGATCGGGGGATCTGGGCGGCCATGGCCACGTGGGTCGTTTCAATAAAGTTTAAACTAATTATGACCCCATGAGGTCGAGCATTATCTTGCTGTAATATTGGATTCTCTAGCCGGTTAGGGTGAGGGAGAACATATGGTTCCACTATTTCTTGAAGGTAACACAGCGCTGTCATGTTACCTCGAACGAAGACTTAAGGGGCAGTATCACCTTTTGAATCGTGGTAAATCTCCATTCAAAAGCGGTCTCTTTATTTCACGAGTAAGTACCCTAATTTACGACGTAGAGACTTGATTTTTTTTTATATTGAAGTTGAAGAACGTTCCGAGGGCACATAGTTTTCTTTTTTTCGATTTAATTAGTTTTTCAATTAGAAAAACCAGGGTAATCGTTAGATCTGGGGTTATTGAATATGTATTTCGTTTTTCATGAGTACAAGCCTTAATAACTACAGACCTATTTGTCTTTTACCTGCGTTCTCAAGAATTTTTGAATTAGTTATGAGCTCAAGAATACTTAGTTTTATGAATCAAGAAAATCTTTTTTCCGAATTCCAACATGGATACTTGCGGGGCAGATCAACAAATACTGCAATATATCAATTCATCAATGCAATTTTGGACAACTTAGAGAGCAAAAACCTGTCGATTGGTCTCTTTATAGATCTAAGTAAGGCATATGACTGTGTGAGTCATGATGTTCTACTGTTTAAACTGGAAAAATACGGTATAAGAGGTAATGCTAATGCCTGGATACGATCATATCTTTCAGAGAGACAGCAACAAGTTGTAATTGGAAATAATATAAAATCTGATATCTGTGACATTGATGTAGGTATTGCACAGGGAAGCATTGTTGGACCAATACTTTTTATTATTTATATAAATGATCTACCACTGTCATCAAATGATTTCCTAATCACGAATTTTGTTGACGATACTAATATATTAATTTCTGGATCTAATTCGAAAGATATCATTACAAAAACAAAAAGCTGCTTCGTGAACACCAACGATTGGTTTACAATGAATAAACTTTCAATAAATGAGTCAAAAACAAGTGTGATACTTTTTCGAACTAGACAATCTCTTATTTCTGCACCAAGCAGCATTAATCTGGGTAGCAACACCATTAATCCTGTCACAAGCACTAAATTTTTAGGTGTCACTATAGATGAATTTCTGAATTGGCATGTTCACATTGAAAATGTTTGTTTGAAGTTATCTCGTATTGGTTATGGAATCAGAGTTGTATCTCAGTATATGAATGTAAACACGCTGAAAATTTTATATCAGGCAAACTGTGAATCTGTTGTCAGATTTGGAATAATTTTTTGGGGTAGCAGCTCAAGGGTACAATCAGTATTTGTTATTCAGAAAAGAATTCTTAGAACCATGTGCAAAATGAAGTTCAGGGACTCTTGTAGGGGCAAATTTAAAGGTATGGATATAATGACAGTGTATGCCATATACATTTATGAATGTTTATTGTTTGTGTTTAAAAATAGAGATAAGTTCCAGAACGATATCCAACATAGTTATTCTACTAGAAACAAAGATATATTCTATCCCTATCACAGGTTGACCTTGAGTGAAAAGGGACCTTATTATATGTGTATCAGAGTTTTTAATAAATTGCCGCACCATTTGAAGGGTATTGAGAGTGTGTTTAGATTTAAGAAATTAATTAAAAAAATGTTGGTGAAACTAGAACCTTATAGTCTTGACGATTATTTCGGTTCTGAAAATTTGTAGATAATTATTAGTTATCTTGTATGTTGACGTCATTTCCTCTTTTGTGTAATTTTTATATGAAACTGGAAATAAAGGAGATTTATTATTATTATTATTATTATTTTTTTTTTTTTTTTTTTACGTCCGTGTGAGGGGAAAACCCTTTATGGGCACCGAGAGGGTCCGCACTCTCGGTAGTGTGAGAATCCAGGATCTTGTTTGGCTACTCACTAAAAACCCCTCACACCTTCAATGGAGGAGTTCTTCATCCTGCCCTCGCAGCGTCCCTTAACAAAAGAGATGAGCTGCAAGTGGCTTCTAGAGTTCATGGGACCGGATGATATGGAGTGACCCGAGCAACACTGCTTTCTGCATTCTGTGCGCCAATACCTCGGCCAGTGATCTGCAGACCGGGATAATCTTCAGTTCATCCACATAGTTAGCTCTCATTCCACCGAGACATCCTATGATAAGCACGACCATCCTAATTTTATGACCTGGGTATAAAGTTCCAAGCTCGAACATAAGGTCTTTGTATTTTTGCCTCTTCTGTTGTTCCTTCATCACAACATTATTTTCAGCAGGGGAGGAGAATTCCACGACAAATAACTCCTTCAGCTCCTTGTCCAGCAGAAGTATGTCTGGCTTAACAGCATTGATCTGTCGTGTTGTTGAGACAGGATAGTTCCAGCATATCCGAGCTCTTTCGTTCTGGACCACCGCTTCAATCTCCAGAGGCACATATGGTAGCACCGGTTCTTTGTCTATCCCATACGCGGCTCTCAGATGGAAGTATAAAATCCGGAGTGCCGCGTTGTGTCTCTCTACATACCCCGATGGAGCATGGACTCTGCAGGCGGAAAGGATGTGCATAATCGTTTCCTGTTGCCCATGGCAAGCCCTGCAAGTTGTTGGGGTGTCCATTTTCATGATGTTCTTTTTATACCATCTCGTATTCAGTACTCCATCTTGACACGCCATCACAAATCCTTCTGTCTCTGACTTAAGGCTAGCTGACTTTAGAAAGGCGAAAGACAATTCTTCAGACAGGTCCTGGTCTTTTAAACTCCTGAAATATATGGAGTGCAAGGTCTTACTCATATGATGTTCGAGTAATGTATCTGACTGAGACTTTCGGATCAGTCTTGCTAGGCTTCTTTGGTCCGCTTGAGTGATCGGTGCTCCAGCGAGCTCAGGATTGATCGATACGCCGGTTATGCTGAGCTTATCCAGGGCCCTTTGTGCAGCTCGGAATAGGAAGGCTCCATGGTTCGCAATTTCATGCTGAGCGACAAATTTCAGAAGCGGATCTTCACTTCTTAGAATCCTTACTGCCATTTCCAATGTTTGTTGATAGTGTTGATATTCCAAACATTGCAATCCTCTACCTCCCTGGCTTCGAGGAAGGTATATCCTCTGTATTGAACTGTTGGGATGTAGGCTACGATTCATGTTCATCGTTTTCCTTGTTAACCTATCAAGATCGAGGAGCTCGTTTACCGTCCAGTTCACCACTCCGAAAGAGTAGGTGAGAATCGGGATGGCTAGCATATTTGTAGCAGATACTTTGTTCTTTCCCGACAGCTGCGATTTCCATATGTCTCTCAGCTTCTTTTTGTAGCTGGCTGTTAAGGCATTCTTTATCTGGGTTGTCTCCAGTACACCCCTCTGTTTCATTCCAAGAAACTTGTAAGTTTCTCCGTCTTCGAGGTGTCGAAAAGTCATTCCATCTTCCAGTCGAATATCTTCTCCTGCGTCTTCAGCTTTTCCCCTGCGCAGATGAAAAACAGCACACTTGTCCAAACCGAATGACATTCCCATTGCTGAAGTGTAGTCTGAAACGATATTCAGTAGTTGCCGCAGTGCGGACTCGGAGGGAGCGTAGAGCTTCAAGTCGTCCACGTACAAGAGATGCGAGATCAGGTGGTTCCTTCTGCCTGGTGGTCCGGCCTGGTATCCTATCTTGCTCTCCCTTAACTCAATTGTTAGTGGTATAAGAGTTATGCAGAATAATAACGGGCTTAGCGAATCTCCCTGGAAAACTCCTCTCCTGTATCTCACCCATCCTGTATAAACGGTTCGACCCTCTGCTCGGATGGCAAACTTCGTTTTCCACAGCGCTATGATGTTTTCTATCGCGTGGACGATGTTGGGGTGGACTTTCAGCATTTTTAATAACCGTATGATCAGTTCGTGCGGCGAGGTGTCATATGCTTTCGCGTAGTCTAACCATGATGTGTGTAGGTCGCGCTTGTAGTGTCTGGCGTCTAGACATACGCTCTTGTCTATGAGCAAGTTGTCCTTGCATCCTTGCACTCCTTTCTTTGCTCCCCTCTGTTCGTAGATGCTGTTCCACACTGGTCCAATAACCCTCAGTATTTGATCTTGAATTACACTTGTGAGGATCTTATACAGTGTATTGAGGCAAGTGATTGGGCGATAGTTCTTGGGTTGCCCTAAATCACCTGATTTTGGTATCAGCACTGTTCTACCCTCCACTAACCATGACGGAATGGGCTCATGGCGAGTCAGCATCCCGCTGAATAATCTTGCCAGGTGTTGATGTGTAGCTGGAAAACTCTTCCACCAGTAGTTTTGAATACCGTCCAGTCCAGGTGCTGTAAAATCACGCTTGTTCTTAAGGGCTTTTTTAATATCTTCGGTTGATATTTCAGAAAGTTCATCGTTCTGCTGTTGGTTTTGATCACACATCTGCTGGAATCTGAGTAGTGCTGGAGTATCCCTGGTTTCTGCTTGTTGTTCATACAGGCTTTTCCAAAATTTTTCGACCTCTTGAGGTGATGGTGGGTTTTGTGCCTTTTGTTGTTGGGACTGAAATAATTTCGATGGTTCTGCGGTGAAGGTGTTGTTATCTTCAATCCATTTTTGCCTTTTTATCAGTTTCTTTCGCGCTGCAGCAAGTGATCTTATTTTATCTACAGCTTTCTGCTTCAGTAGATGGACTGTGGGCAAATCCACTGCATGATGTATGGAACGAAACTCCTCGATCATATCCTTCATTTTCTTGCTTGATCCAATTTTGCCTCTCAGAACATCTATGATACATTGGTACCAAGATGCCTGCTGCCTCATTGATTTTATTTTGATGTCAAGCCGACTGAGTCTTAACCTATGCTTATCCTTCTTCGTAGCTGAACTTTTCGGTGGACATAGAAGTGAAGCGGCCGCTCTCACTGCAGCCACCACATCTTCTAGTGAACAGGTCTCGTTAAGATGATCTTGAATTATTTTGTCCACTACGGCTAGATCTTCAGCCTGAAGTCTTGTTTTTATTCGGGTGGCCTTGACCAGTGGGTCTCTAACAGCAGCCTCAAATGCTTCCTTTATATTGACGATTGACTTCGGAACATCTCTCACTTGTTCCGCTCTTGGCCTTGCCCTCAGGGCTATTGCTTGGTGTTGTTGGTTTGGAGCACCTGTCACCTGCTCTTCACCGTGTTCTATTTCTGGAACATCTCTCACTTGTTCCACTCTTGGCCTTGCCCCCAGGACCATTGCTTGGTGTTGTTGGTTTGGAGCATCTGTCACCTGCTCTTGACCGTGTTCTATTTCTGGAACATCTCTCACTTGTCCCGTTCTTGGCCTAGCTCCCAGGGCTATTGCTTGATGTTCTTGGTTTGGAGCATCTGTCACCTGCTCTTCACCGTGTTCTATTTCGGGAACATCTCTCACATGTTCTGTTATTGGCCTGTTGGAGCGTGTACCAGTCTCGGTTCGGCTCGCAATGTTTCTCACCAGGTCAATCGTCAATTGCTGATGTTGGCTCGAAGCATCTGTCACCTGCTCCTCAGCTAGTTGTTCCGTCCTTTCTTGCTCTTGAGACCGCCATAAGATTCCTCTTCTTTTTAGATGACTGATCTGATCTCTGAGGTTTTGCTGCGTCATGAAGTCAAGGTCCGGATAATTTTCGCACCACAGACCATGAAGCCTATTCATGTACCCTCGTCTTTCAGGTCTTGATCTTCTGTATAGCGCAGTCAGCAGGCTATGCTGCTCGGGCGTCCACTTGTGGCGTCCTCTTTGTGCCGTCCTGTTTCGGCTGCCGGTTCCGACTGCGGGCTGCTCTCTCGAGCGTTGAATCCCTATGCGACCGACAACCTGAACTCTCTCCTCGTCAATGTCTTCCTCGTCTAAAGGCATAGCTTCTTGTATGGCAGGCGCCTGCCTTCTCAGCATCCTGCCGTTGGTGGCCCGCATGCTGTCACGTCCAGCACCAACTCCAGACGCGCCCTGACGATCCCCAGGCAGCGACTGTTTTCCGAGGCTTAGCTGATATCTGTCCGACATCGGTTGAGAGTGACCGGGGTCCGCGGGATTGTCACACCCGTATACTACAAAGTAGTACCCCCCGTGCGGGTTTGCCACCATTTACCCTTGGTAGCCCAGGTAACTCGGGCCGTGGGGACGTCACCCCCCATGTGGCATGGCAAAACCACACCACACCCGTGCGGTTTTTTATTATTATTATTATTTTGGAAATAATAATCATGAAAATTCTTGAAGCTTATAGAAGATTAAATTGCCGAGGGCAAATAGTTGCGATTTTTTCCAAAACTACAAACATTTTCATGATGATTATTTCAAAAATATAGCTTGTACTCATGAAAAACGAAAAACATATTCAATAACCCCAGATCTAACGATTACCCTGGTGTTTTTTAATTGAAGAACTAATTAAATCGAAAAAAAGAAAACTTCAATTTAAAACTCTACGTCGTAAATCAGGGTACTTACTCGTGAAATAAAGGGACCTCTTTTGAATGGAGATTTACCACGATTCAAAAGGTGATAATGCCCCTTAAGGTGACTAAAGGTGCAGACACATTGTTGTCACGTCACGTGAGCTCATGCGAGGAAGTGGGAAGAAGATATGGAGAATATAGCTGCTTTTACAGTTGCTGGTGATTCTCATAGAAGGGATTCGATTTACCAAATGAATCAACGAACAGAAGAAGTGGGGGAATTTCATCAATTAATTCGCGAATTATTGAATGAGCACCCAGATCGGTTTCAAATGTATGTCAGAATGACATTTCACAAAATATCAGACGTGATGTCACGTGCATTCAGAAAATGTAAATTTGCGGAATATAGATCTTGCGTGCTTTCAGTGCTACAATGTGACAGCAGATACAATGTCGCAAAAATTTTTACTACATATTGATTCCGTAGTAGTATAACCACCCAGTTTAGTTCTGATGATTTGGCTTCACTATTTATTATTGAAAGGTGTGTCTCTCTTGCTATGCTCTAAGTTTCCATACACCTTAAAGGTGCAGACACATTGTTATCACGTCACGCCATCTTCCCAAAATGTGCAACCACGATAATGCATTGAACTTAGACCATAGGAAGAGAGACACATCTATCTTTAGTAGAGCTCGAATACCGTTTCGGTAAAAGTCTTCATCTTTGAAAAAACCCATCCTTTTTTCTCCTGAAGCCGTTGTTCATAGGCTAAAAGACGAAGTCCTTTGACATAAATTCATAAGGGTCCCTGTTTTTGGATTATTCTCAACGTATGGAGTAGCTAATGCTGAAAAAAGGTCTTCTTGCGTTTGACACGGATCTCCATCGTCATACCAACAAGTTCAAGTTTCTTGGTTCGTCCATCGACTGTTGAAGTCCTGCTTATACCAAGCATTATAGTCTAGTTCAAATTGAGTATAGATGCTTCGTATGAAATAGTGACCAGGATAAAGAATATTTCGAAATATCCCACCTCCTAATGAGGCGAAATAAGAAATTAACGTTTCTATAAAATCTGATTAGATGTTTTGAACACCAATCGTTGAACTCATCCTATTCACAACGAAATGAGATGTGAAAATCCAGTTGAATCCACTCTTGCTTCAACCTTCGTCGATCCATATTATATTGCTGATGAAAAGATATAGGTACACCATGAAATGACTTAATAAACCATGTTTCAAAGCTGTTATAATGGCAGAATAACTTGGTCCATAGCTCTCATATCTAAGATCGATTTGCGCCTGTCATCCTATGTAACCATCAATTATACAGAGGTATTTATTTCTTTTGCCGAGAACTACCATGAATTATTCCAGGAACGTTTTAATTATCGAGTTAATTAGTCTATTAATCCTCATGTCTTATCTCGATGAAAATCGCAGATGTTTCATCTTTTTTTCGTCCCGTTGAACTCGCGAAGGTAGCAATTGTATACCAGGATAGTAAGCGGAGTTCTTCTATCTCTAGAATCTTATCTATGGATAATTTGCAATTTCGATTCCTTGTTTGTTTGTATGTATATACAGCCAGGGAACCCCCTATTAGGTGAAACTAGTAGAGCCCCTAGATCTCCCTTATCGGTAGATCTCCGCAAATCGGGTGACTTTTTAGGCAAAATGTCAAAGTTTGATCGAATTCCCTGAAGAAATGGGAAAATAATGCAAAATATGAATACCAAGCAATTCTGCATTGACCTTTCCTCCTTCGATCATTATATTTACATCACGGCCAGGATGGATATCTCTGAAAAAGTTTTTATTGATGTTTGAATCTATTAATCCTCTTTTCGGCCGTTTAAAAATATCTCTACAGTCTACTGTATCTCAGCTTTCAATGCGATTTCAAGGTTCTTCTGAATCCACTTTTTCGAAATATCCCCTCGATTCGGTCCAGAGGGTTACCATTTTAGTATAGTGTAGAATAATTGTGGTTTTATTTTGCGTTATGTATTTACTGGATGTATGAAGTGTAACATTCCAAGTTTGTAAATCCTAGGAACATTATGAAAAAGAGAAAAGGGAAAACCCTGCTCTGAAGAGCTGAGGGTAGAATTACGTTAAAGGGGGTTTTATACTTATATTTTTGGCTTGTGATGTGATCGTCTAGATTGGTAGAACTCTATGTTATGTCGTAGTAATTCAGATTCGTAATAACTCAGATTAGTGAAATATAGGATAGGAAATAATGAGGTAAAATAGATAAATAATACACTAGATTGGACATAAAGATGGAACAAGAGCCTTTATTCGTCCAGCACCATAGTTCGAAGAACCACAGTTATATGAAGGAAAAACGAACGAGAATCAATTGAAACTCAAAGCAAAAACCTTCTAGCATTACAGATGATACGTTTACAATCCATAGAACAATTATTAATAAGACGAGCACTGGTGATATGTACAATATGGAGCTTCCTATCCTCTGGTAAGGTTATTACTGGCACAATTGTGATAAAAAGCAGAATCCAATACATCCAAAGGTTATAGGCATATAGAGTGTGTCACTTTATTGTTGCGCAGAGCTTTTACAGTTCCATGTGTAAGAATGTTTCCTTCCAAGTGTGTGTGTGATTTTATTCGCGTTGGTTTGGAAGTGGACAATAAACTCTTTATATTTCCTGTTAACTGATGAACGATGGCACCTTCAAAGCTTTCCTTGCTTATCGGGTACGCCAAGGGCCCGAAGGCGAGGCTTGGTTTACTGAGGGCGTTCGTCAAAAGAACTCTCAGAGGAAGTTTCACTGGCCACTGTTGTGGGGGATGTTTTCCTTAGCACAGGCGATATAAACAGTTTACCCTAAGCCTCCAAACCAGTGATATTTGTACGTAAAATATTATCCTGAAAGCAACAACTCCAAATGCCTATACCATAGTGTCGGGTGAATAGTTAAATGTGCAGTAGGCCTTACGAACAGTATAAGAATATTCCAAATGGGTTGGTAGCAGAACAGAGTTCCACAATATTCAATAGAAATGCAATAATAAAATAGAACGAGCTTACATGAGATTAAATCCTGTGAAATGAAACAGAGTTATTTAAATGGAGATCGTGTACATACCAGATAACAAAGAAGCGTCTTTAGAATATACTAAAATGGCGGATTCCTAGAAGAGGAACCCCATTTCAAAGGAACACTATTGTGAACCAGAATGAAAGTGAAACGAATAGCAGCAGTCGAGTGAAAGTGAAGTCAAAGAGAGCCCTTCCATTCGTTGTCGTTCCGGAGGTTAGTTTTTCTTCCACAGAATCGTATTTCTTCGATGGTCACAGAAGAACGAGTTTACTTCTTGGTGGATCTTCGATATGATTGAATTCTCCTATTTATAAAGATGCGAATTGCCTAAAGTATTGCTTGAAGTCGTACTAATATTCATCATTCATAGAATTATAAAATAATATCAAATAAGTTCATTCAACGTAGTTCCACGTTTCGACAATAGACGTTGCAAAGTTGGAAGCCATGGAGTTTGACAACGGAGCATTTTATTTCATTGCAGGGTAGGAAATTCAGATATGTTACAGAAGATATTATTAATGTAAGGTTGAAAAACATATAATGAAAAATATTCCCTGAAGATAGACGACATTTATGACCCCTCACAAAACCGATAAGGTAGGTTATCCCTGTAGCGAAAATCTCACTTTTTTTTGTCAAATTCCCCATTACCGATCTCTGCAAGACTATTCTCCTTAAGTTCCTTTTTTCTTGGTAGCAAAGCCTTATTGGTCTTCTACTTCTTCATTGTTCAGAGTCCGCGGCACTAAAAAGTACTAAAAATCCTCCACGGGATCGTCCCAGTTTGGAAAAGCCGTCGGCAATAAAATACCGGCTACGCGCGCTCCTAGAAATGTTTATGTTCAACAATTTACGCGCATTATTTGACTCCGAGGAGCAACTCGGTATAAATAAAACGGTTAATTTATACTTTTTTCGACACCGGAATAAAAGGAATCGAGCCATTTGCGAACCAGTGGAATTTTATTGTTCGATTTCGCATCTCACTCGATCTATGACTGCAGGAGAGTAGCTTATGACGAAGTAGTATCGAAAAAAGTATCGAAAATGACACCTCTAGGAGAGTTTAGAGGTCAGAAATTAATCTTCCACAGACAGAAATGGAAAAATCATCTCATATCGATGTCGTCGTTATGATACTTTACTTGGTCCTAGGAGCAAAGATAACTGGAGGAAAGGTTTCATACGCTGGACAGACTTTATTGGACTGCCTATGACGGGCGACGGCGGAGGTTGGAGTTTCGTGTGACGCCCGCTAGAGGGGCGCTTGATCGTTATAGGAGCTCTACAGTTGCAGAGATTGTAATGGGGCTGCATTGTTATTGATACATTTATGCTTCTTTTTAATTAAAAATTGCCTTAAATCTTTTCTTCTTTTAATCGGTGACGCTGTTTGATGTTTTCACCTAGAAATATTGGCGAATCCATTGATCAAAACATCCTCTTTCGGCAGAAATTCCAACCTATGAAACGAGTATTGTCTTGAGATGTATATTTTACGTATTTCGAAGCTTTGATATTTAATTTCATATCCAGGTATTCTTGAGGGATATTTAGAAGTTTTTATCGTGTTCTTAGTAGGTAAATTGTTGAGAAGGTATAGGGTTTTCCAATGAGAGGTGTTATTTTGAATAGCCCGCTATTTTGGTAGATGTCACTTTTAAAGCTGTCATTTTTTGACATTTGATGAGTAGAAACTACGCCATTATCAAAATGGAACGATACGCTTCAAGAAGGCATTGAAATTATTAAAATTCGCTATACAAATGGTGAAAATTTGACAGAGACGGTTCGTAAAATTTTTGGGTTGTCGTGAAGCACATTGTCGAACCGCAATACAGAAATTGGTGGAAAAATTTGAGCTGCTGGGACAAGTTAGTGATGTGAAGAATAAAAACCCTCGCACGTCGCCCAAGAACAGCCGGGAATATTGCTGCTGTAGCCGAAAGTGGTGAAGAAAACCCAGGTTTATCCTTTTCTCGTCGTTCTTTGGAATTAGGCATGCCACAAACGTCGTATTTGGCATACAAATTTGGAAACTACTTTTTCGAGAATGAGACTGGAGCAACAGTTACGATGAATGGATTGCGCTATCGAAAGATGATTAATGAATTTTTACGGCTGGAATTGGATGGTATTGATCTGTACAACGTTTGCTTTCAACAAGACGGCGCTACGTGCCACACTAGCAACGGAACCATTAATCTTTCACTGGAAAAGTTGTCGGATCGTGTTATTTCTCGAAGAGATAACAATTGGCCTCTGAGATCTTGTGATTTAACACCTTGCGTCCTTGCAACTTCTTACTTTGGGGCCATGTGAAAGAGTCTACGCCAACAGTCCAACGTCGATTCAAGACCTCAAAGATGGAGTTCGTGAGGATATCGAGGACATAAGGCAGCCAGTTTGCTATTTGGTTATGAAAAATTTCATGAAAACAAGATATGGTCCTGTGGTCGTGGTCGTGGTGGTCATTTGGCTGATGTTATTTTCCATTATCAACGACACACCTTCCTCTTTATAATGAAATGAACATCCGATCGTTTATCTGGAAAAAATGGCATTTAATGGTTCCAAATAATCAAAGTGTTCTTTCATTGCTCCTGTTGGGTAGAGTTTCAGTTAACCAACTGAAGTGTGGTTCAATTTTATTAAATGAATGAAAACTCAACAAGTTTCCGAATAGAGAAATAATATAGCTAGTGGACTATTTGCGTATATAAATTATTATTGAAACGATAAATGTACCCAAAATAGCAGTTGGAATACAGGGTCTTTCACGAAGAACCTCATCCATATTTATACGGGAAACTACTGAACGTATTTTCATGAAATTCAGCACTTATAAGTATTTCACGATGCTGATGAAATCTAAAATATTTTCAAGGCATGAGCACCTCCGGTTTTTCCGGAAATGACGTCAACTTCCGTTTTTCAAATTAGAACACCATTTTTTTATTGCAGAAATAGATTCCTTAGAAAATTTCAAGTTATTTTGATGTAACATTTTTCAGTTTTGGTTGGAAAATTCTCTCTGAGCGGAAAAATTCGAAAAAAAATCGAAAATAGAGCTCCGCTGAAACAAGAATAACTTCGAGGTTTTTGGATGGAAAATTTTCAGTTTTGGGATTTTTCAAGATGTAAGATTGATGTATCCACTTTGAAAATCGAAATTGCGATTCATGATACAGGGGGTGAAAAAATCGCTTTCAAAGTTAGGGATGACAAAATCGTGAAAAATCAATTTTGTCAAATCAGAACCCCATTTTTTATGGCAGATATTGAATCTACGTTAAAAAATAAAAAATAATGTGAGTGTATGTATCACACCCTTGCTCTAAAGTGGATATTTTCTGAGTTATTCACAAAAAACTGTTTTTCGTCTTGAATTTTCAGCTATTTCTTTTCCCTTCACGCCAAAAAGATGAAATTTTCAGGAACTGTTACTTAAACCATGTTTTAGATTTTACTACCCTAATATGCAAGAGAAAAAAGTTACAGGTTGTTCCTAAATAGATGGCGAATTTGGATTCGAATTTGTATCGGAAACCTCTTTATTTCAACTAATCGGCCATCGGTTTTCTCTCCAGTGATAAATAAATAATTCCTTATGAACCATATGCAAAAACTTACCATGTTTTACATTCTTTTTTTTTGATGATAGTTATCATTAATTACATGCTACTGAATAAAGAGGAATTTGGCAGATGTAATTAATGATATCTATCATTAAAAAAAAGAATGTAAAACATGGTAAGTTTTTGCATATGGTTCATAAGGAATTATTTATTTATCACTGGAGAGAAAACCGATGGCCGATTAGTTGAAATAAAGAGGTTTTCGATACAAATTCGCCATCTATTTAGGAACAACCTGTAACTTTTTTCTCTTGCATATTAGGGTAGTAAAATCTAAAACATGGTTGAAGTAACAGTTCCTGAAAATTTCATCTTTTTGGCGTGAAGGGAAAAGAAATAGCTGAAAATTCAAGACGAAAAACAGTTTTTTGTGAATAACTCAGAGAATATCCACTTTAGGGCAAGGGTGTGTGCATACACTCACATTATTTTTTAACGTAGATTCAATATCTGCCATAAAAAAATTGGATTCTAATTTGAAAAAATTGATTTTTCACGATTTTGTCATCCCTAACTTTGAAAGCGATTTTTTCACCCCCTGTATCATGAATCGCGATTTCGATTTTCAAAGTGGATACATCAATCTTACATCTTGAAAAATCCCAAAAATGAAAATTTTCCATTTAAAAACCTCGAAGTTATTCTTGTTTCAGCGGAGCTCTATTTTCGATTTTTTTTTCGAATTTTCCCGCTCAGAGAGAATTTTCCAACCGAAACTGAAAAATGTTACATCAAAATGACTTGAAATTTTCTAAGGAATCTATTTCTGCAATAAAAAAATGGTGTTCTAATTTGAAAAACGGAAGTTGACGTCATTTCCGGGAAAACCGGAGGTGCTCATGCCTTGAAAATATTTTAGATTTCATCAGCATCGTGAAATACTCATAAGTGCTGAATTTCATGAAAATACGTTCAGTAGTTTCCCGTATAAATATGGGTGAGGTTCCTCGTGAAAGACCCTGTATAGTCTTACCCATTTCAGCAAAACGGTAAACCAGATCTTGTCGGTTACTCCTATTTCCATGAACAAAGTGATCGAGCTCGACAAACGAACATGGAATGAAGCTGACGTGAAAATCCGTTGCTAAAAATGTCAAATTAAGCACACTTATTCTTGTGGTAAGGTAAAACAACCACGCCACTGGTAACAGTCTTTTCCGAACTGAATTCGCACAAACGAATGTTCTTGAATTAATGTAATTCGATGGAATCGATATCACTGAAATTGTGAATCACAGGAAAAACTGAACTTTTCTGAATTCACGAAAGGAAACAGAATCAGCATTTGTCGGAAGCAGAAGTATTCACGATCGTTAAAATCAATGAACTGAATTAAAAATGACAATAAAACAAATATGCGACATATAATATTATGAAAATTCAAAAAAGTTCCTGAACCGTTTACTTGGCGTTAACAGCTCCTTTATATTTTGTTCACTTGTGTATTAGTTTATTTATTTGTTTGTTTATAAATGTTCAACCTACAAATTATCATATTTACATTTTTATTTCTTCGTATTATTCGTATTGTAGATATTCATGGTTTGATAATGGCTAGAACAGCCGAAACATGTCAACTGTGTGACTGAAATATACTGATATTGATATAACTGACTTCTCCTAGGTCTCCCGAGGAGACTCCTCAGAAACTACAAGATTCTAAGCTTGTAACTTGTACGAGTTCGGATAAGCAGTTGTGTGCTGTGTAGACTTTGTTACAGGGTCCTTACGCCACCTTAGGCACAGCACTGTTAATTTTCGACCCAACAGTGAAATGGTGGCCCACCACCGAGACTAGAATATTTCTTTCCAAGCTGGGTCCTAGTCTAACATCTTAACCACTGGGCTAGGGGCATTCATTGAAGGTTCCAAATAATCGAAGTGTTTCCAAGACTTTCCATTGCTCCTATACTCAACACTTAAAAAAATAGGATTCTATGAGATTATTCTTGTCGATATAACACCTCTCATTGGAAAACCCTTTAGTTATTATGTGATTCGTTGATAATTCAAAATCTGGGAAGCATCTAGATTATTCTCAACCTTCAACCCCATCCTCAAGAAAATGTCTCGTCAATTACACTTCTTCAAGATCTTCAGTCATCCCGTTCCGGAACTGCACCAACTGCCCAATCCTCCACCAGCGCACTTCGGTTCGCAACATTAAAAAGGCGTGGCGCAGGGAAACGTCCACGGCCATTACTTTTTTCTCTGAGAAGGCATTACCATACAGAGTATGTGCTCAAAACAATAACATTCCAGGTGGTCAGCTCCGCAGTAAATCCAGTCCGAACACGGGTCGGTGAACAAAAACACGACCGGGGAACCGCGTTCCTTTGATAGTGCCGTAAAGACCGACCGCGGGCCCGTACGCCACGGCCGATAATTAAATTTATTTTCGCGCTAGATTCAGGTTACGGCGGTCCGTGTGCCGAAGGTCACGATCAAGACGTGCTGCCCTCTGATTTCCCACGGGATCGAAAGGTATCAACCGAAATCAAGACAAGGTAACGGACGGACGAACGTTTAGGTTACGCCGATGATTTTTGATCGATTCCGTGGAGGTTCGTGCGCGTTTGGCCAAATGATTTATTGGGAGAGACGTGAAATGAGACGCACGATACTTTAATCGATAAATGATATGAAGACATGTCCGGAGGTAGCCCAAACAGCATCATTACAATGCATTTTGAGTTAAAGTGAAACTCATAAACTCACAAGAATGAGAAAAGAAAAGAAAAACATAAATTCACAAAAGAAATGAGAAGTATGGGAAGTAAATATCTACAAAATGAAATATTGGTTTATTTCAGACGCATAACTTGTTATGGGTGAATCACAGTATTATCATATTCTACACCCATGATCTTTGGTCCTTTCTTCATAAAATCTCATCAACATTTATGAAATGAAAGTGGAAATGAAATATTATTAGTTGAAATGGTATAAACGAAAATTCATTTTGTCCGTATGCTATGGACAAAATGACATACAGTCTAAAGACGACAGTAGTGTTGTAACTATACAGGGTGAGTCTTTGACTTGTACATCTATTTTAGATGAAGATTCCTCTCATCAAACGAATCACTTTTTTCCTATATCATTTTTCAAAATTCGGTTTCGTTTGAAGGATACAGGGTGTCGAAAATCCATGAAAAAAAAAACACTTTTCTGTTCATTTCTTCGAAACCGTTATTTCAAACTACATGAATTTTGGTTGATTGTTTACTCTATTCATGGTGCATATTCCTCAATCAACACTTATTCAATATTCCTCGTGGTATAAAAGTTACACCGTAGCCGACTCATAAATTCACGCCAAAATAATATGAAACCACTTGAGGAAGATGAACGGTTCATATTTTTGAAAGAACCAATAATTCAAAAAAAGGATTCTCATGTTTTTTTAATGAAACGCTTCGTTTTCAAGTTATTTCCAATTCCACCGAAAGAAATTAGACGA
Source organism: Adalia decempunctata (assembly GCA_951802165.1). Classification (NCBI taxonomy): domain Eukaryota; kingdom Metazoa; phylum Arthropoda; class Insecta; order Coleoptera; family Coccinellidae; genus Adalia; species Adalia decempunctata. The sequence goes on along the minus strand of OX637696.1, from coordinate 19,015,993 downwards.
AAAAATAAAAAATCATGAAAATAATCTGGATGCTTCCCTGGATTTTTAGTATCACAGAATGGCTGAAATTTTTGAACTGTTTGATTTATATACAAATTGTTAGAATGTTTATCAAAACTGTCAATAAGATTAAAATTTCCACGATGGAAAAATGTTTAATGTAGAGATATGTAATAGTGAAATTCCACGAATGTGGGAGATGAAATTGCATTCTAAGAAGCATGAAATTATAAATTTTATACGCACAGTTCCTATTGAAAATTCATGTTTTTTCAATAAAACGCTTCGTTTTCAAGTTATTTCCAATACCACCGAAAGAAGTTAGACGAAAAAATAAAAAATCATAAAAATAATCTGGATGCTTCCCTGGATTTTTAGTACCACAGAATGGCTGAAATTTTTGAACTTTTTGATTTCTATACAAGTTGTTAGAATGTTTATCAAAACTGCCAAGATTAAAATTTCCATGATGGAAAAACGTTTGTTGTAGAGATATGTAATAGTAAAATTCCACGAATGTGGGAGATGAAATTGCATTCTAAGAAGCATGAAATTATAAATTTTATACGCACTGTTCCTATTGAAAATTCATTGTTACCGTTCCATATTAAAAATAAATGACAATGAAATACAAAATTCTGGATAATAATGATGAATGTCGATACAAATCAATGAAAAATAAAATGATACTCATCAAAATAAGTCATTTCACCAAAAATTGTTCATATGAATTATGCCCCAGTTTCGAGAAAATAGAACTAGAATATTTTCTAGTTTCTAGGTGAATCTGAAAATTTCCCAGTCCGAACCTGCTCCCTCGCCTGCTCCTCCGTAGATATCAACATGTTTTTTTTTCTTCTTATCATACATGATGGTAGAATATCGATTGTGATCAGTAATCTTCGATCGTGTTACGCCGAGGGTAGAGTGTTTTATGTTTCGAAAATGCCGCACGCTTACTCAAATAATGAACTTGTTGATATGCTTTTTATTAACATATGGTGAATCAAAACAAAATGCCAGTTCAGCGCATGAGTTGTACAGAACAAGATTTCCGCTAACCTGGTACAGAGATGTAGAGATATGATGAACAAAGAGATGCAGACCAGAGTAGTTTTAAGGTATTGATGCCCAAAATTTTTTTATGAATTTTTCACATTGAACATTTCATATAAGAAATTTTCGGTAAAATGGCATATTTTGATGAGTTCTATCACCTGTCAAAAGAAAAACCTCAGCTTAAAATACACCCTGTACCTACAACATATAATTTAACCACGGATTCTTCATATGTGATTCGAATAACCTATTCTTTTGCAGAATGAGTCCTATTATATTCATATTGTGATAGAAATAACGCCATATCCAATGTTCAGTCCGATGGGCTGAGTTTATGAAGGCAAATATAATCCATTTGCCTGAATATTTCCAACCATTGTTTCAATAAAAAGAAATTCATTACATATAGTGGCATAGTGCCCAAGTAAGGAATGACCTGGTTCACCTTCTCAATTTTACGTCCTATGGATGGCATCACTGTCATAACAACTATACTTAACAATTGGTCACAGTGATCGCAGCTTTTTGTAGCCATGACATGACGATTAAAATGAATGGAGTACAGGAAAAGCTTGAAATTATAAAGGACAGTATCTTATAGCATTATGAAATTCTTTTGACGCAATTCAATTAAGGAATTTAATTAAAATCATATCAGAATAAGATGGCGGTAAACTTTACTAATTGATGTAAATCTTGAATATTTATAGCGCATTTTTTCTTGTATTTGGTGGGCGATAAGTTCTATACATTTAGAATTGTCTTCTTAATATAAGACGTAGTTATTTTGTCCTGAAATGAACACACCACATGTTTTGCATCTCTTCGTCACGGTTGTCAGGAATACTCCTTCAAATACCAGCAATTCCCTATGCCTTCAGCTCAACTTAATTCCTCACGTCTCTCCTCCATATCAGACCTAATTAGCTACTTATCTCCACCGAAAGAGGCCTTGGAGCCGACAAATCGAAGTCTGTAACGTTCAAAACACGACTCCCCAACATTATCACGTCTCAAACATTCGTTTTAGCGCAAATTAACACAACAAACATCCGAAACCGTATTCCGCGGCATACTCCAAGAAAGCGCGCATTGAATATGTAAACGGTGCCTAATTAAGGCCCCCAGTCGACGATATCGTTTTGGGTCGGCTGGGCGAGCATTGCGGGGCTTTTAAGGGGGTTGCTACTTGCTCCAACCCCGTAGATGAGAGTAAGAGGTCTGACCACAAGGTGATGCGGAGATGATTAAAGAGAACCGTCGTTAATTGGACTTTGATCTTCAGGGAGAAATTCGCTGTGAGAAAGTACATCAGAGAGGTCCTCTTGGGGCCGAGACAAGCTTCGTGTTTCTTTGTTTTTCAGCGAGTATAACAGGCAAACGTCTTAGATTTTTATTAAGTCTAGACAAAGTGTTAGTGATCATTACTCCCTCCAATCTTTCCATAAAAATTGGAAAAGTTTCTAGAATAACGCAATGTCTTCTGAACAAACAAAAAATGTCCAAGAACAAAGGTTAGATGCGCTGATCGATACAAATCTCTCAAACAGAATTCATTAAATTATAGACCCAAGGGATACCTCAACTTAAAATTGCAATAACAATAGCACCAAAAAAAACTATAACTAAGTTATCTGGATCGGTATTGGCGGATATTTGTAGGTGGCACCAAGACAAAACTATTGTGTAAAAATGTCCTAGAGTATTCGATGCAGCAAACAGACGGCGTCAAACGGAGGACATGTCTTGCAGAATCTCAGGTGAACAACGGGTTGTATGGGCTATGGCTCTATCCTGCCGGAAACAGAAGTTCTCTGTGCCATGCTCTTCCCTCTAATCCTTAATTTTCGGCCGCAAAAATGTCTCCAAGATGGTTATCTCAAGAATGAGGTCTTCAAACATCGCTATATGACTTGAAAGAGGCAATCAATGTGGAAATCATCCAAATTGAAACCGCTATGCAGAAGAGAGTAATGAAAAACTTCCGCGAAAGACTCCACATGAGAATGATATTATTTTCAAGACATAAATGAGAAAAAACCTGATATTTAGGCAATACAAATAAAAAAGAATTTTTCCAATCTCTTTTTTCGTATTTTGTCAACCGCTCCTTCAAATGTGGAAGAACTAGTTGCCGCACGTTGTATTAAAGCCAAAATGTAAAATTATTGGTATGTGAATCCTTCAACTGGATACTTATCAGTTATCAAATACAAGAATTAGGATGAAATACTAAAATATCACATTACTCTCTGCTGTAACAGAGGTATTGGAATAAGGAAACAAACAAAAACATTCATTAAGTTTATTCAGGATTCAATTCAATATAATGGCCTCTATTGAATTATATTATTCCATATTCATGGAGTTGTTCCTATTCTACCTCTTTTTCCTTTTGTGTTAATATCCCAACAAGTACTGGGAATGCACTTCCAATAATTGGCCCATGATCTTTCTTAACAGTTCGAGTACATCTACAAAAATTTGAATGACTTTCATAAGAGCAGGTTTGTTTGTACCGATGATTCGCATGCGAATCTACAAATTGAATCAATAAAAATAGTGAAAAACGAAGAATCTGAATATTCTGATTTCCGTACAAGGAAATAGCATAACTGAATCATCCAACCATATTTATATACATGAAATAAACTGCTCCACATGAGTTGAAGATATTGACTTAAATTGCAAAAAAATATAGTTAAAATAAGATTTTTGTGATGAAAATTCATATTAATATGATTTCAAATTGCAAATTAAATTTAGCCTGTAGGTCTGCATCAGCGTATACAGGGTGGTTAAGAAAAATCGAGTAAAATAACGAAATTTTATTCCCAGATAATTCAAGCATTTTAAGACTATCAATACAATGTATGGCCTCCACGGGCATCAATAACAGCTTGACATCTTCTTTGCAACTACACACGAGGTTGTTGAACATTTCTTGAGGAATTTGGTTCCATAAACGGGGCAAGGGCTCTCTCAGATTATTTAAGGATTCTGGGGTAGGTTGATGATTATCTAACCTTCTTTGGAGCATATCCCATGCATGTTCTATGCAATTCAAATCTGGTGAGTGCGGAAGTATTGGTAGATGTGGAATACCAAGCTCCTCGCGCGCATTCTCAACTATGGCTGCACGGTGCGGTCTACCGTTATCGTCTAGAAATTGAAAAGTTTCACCAATAGCAGCGTGAAAATTTGGCACAACATTGTTAATGACATGCTCCCTATAGTGTAAGGCGGTCATATTCCCAGGACAAATGTGTAGAACTGTGCGCCCGTTGAAACATATCCCGGTCCATACCATAAAGCGGACTGCGGACCACGAGCTATAATATAATATATATTATAGCTCTATGAAGAGATATGATATCATATTATATTACACTACCTCCTCGGAATGGATACACTTCTTGGACATAGCGACGATTACGGGGTATGCGTGGGATTGTCCATACCCTTATTCTTCGAGAATCTGAAAATCGTCCATATCTGGGCAGGGTTGTTTTCGTCGCCCACCAAGCCTTGGTCTTTTCAACACGGAACCTGTCTCCCTGAACCTATTCCAAAGTCGAGATATCACACTTAGGCTGACTTGGAGCCTTTCCGCTACAACAACCGGAGTTAGGCCACCCTGTAGCATTCCGATAGCCCTATTAGCCTCAGCGTTTGTAAATTTACGTCTTGGCATTTTCAGAAAACTCGTTTCAAATCGAAGCCGTTGATAAACTGACTTCATTTCAGAATAAAAACATTCATGAAGCATATGCAAAGAACCAAACTTCAGACAAAAGGCGACCAGATTGACGAAATGTCTCTTACTGATTTTTATTGATCGATTCAAGTTGTTATTGAGTTTTAAATGATTTTATAGCGATTTTCTCGAAGATTACATACTTTTGAAAACGATTCAATACGATATCCCTAACTCTTGTGGAGCAGTATTTTTCCTGTATTAACAGAGGAAGAATTCTTCAACATTCGCCAGGTCTTTGGAATTATTGAAATCACATAATATTTTCTCAAATTCATTATTTCCTCAAAGTCAATAAACATTTTTATAAATTCTTAATTACTACGACCTACAGGACAATGTTGACTAGTTATATAACAGAAAAATGGCTATAACCTAACATTTTCAAAATATACACGGTGAAATGCGTCAGAATGTCATAGCCAACCTGGATACTTGTACTGCATTTGAAGTACCAATGTCCCGGATATTTACAGGGTGTGCAGTGTGCATTCTCAAATTTCAATAGTTATAACACGTTTTATCCACAATTTCCAAAAAGAAACCTATCGAAACAATCGCCAAGCAATAGTTAACGGTCCACGGACACATTAAACGTGCCTTCTTGCCCACCAGCTCTTCGATTTACAATGCACCACGTCCCGATGTACTCTTATTTTACATCGAGAGTATATGCAGCTACACTTTACGACCGATACGAGATCGCGCAACGAGCATGGGAACGAGCAGTTTCAGCCTGTCTTACATTCGCATATTGTTCTGCAGATATCGAGGGCTGTAATTATCGAATTGTATGTCGGAAAATTACTATTATTCGGTCTGATTTTATTTAATAACTCCATCGGGAAGGTGCGGTCGTTAAATTCAATTTCGGATGGAAATTATCCGGAGCACGCAACGTCAATTAATTTTTTATCTTCGGCAGATAATTCGTTTCGGTTTCATCGATTATAACCAGTTTCTGATTGGGTTTACTAACAATGGGTGGGGAATCTAATCATGTTTAGGGTTGAATATATTAATAACGAAATGATAGAGTGTAAAAGGAGAAATTCCTCTAGACATCGAAGATTTCTGATAGATCTGGCTCTTGAAGAGGATGTGAGTGGCTTATTCTAATCGACGCAACTGCCAACCTTGAGGACACCCTCTGTCCGTCCGGCAGGCCGTATACACCTAGAAATGTATAATGTTAATAATGAATTATACTCAAGTATACTGCTAAGAAACTGCAACTCCCAGAAGAAGCTACTTAAATTTCAAATAATAGTATAGCTTTTCCCCCCCAATGTTGAACAGAGTTGGCAAATTTTAAAAGCAGTTTGAATTTTTTCGAAGCTGTTGAAAAATTTTCGAAGCAGTCGGAAAAATTTCGAAGCAGTTGGGAAAGTTTCGAAGGAGTTGGAAAAATTTCGAAGCAGTTGGAAAGATTTCAATTGAGTCGGAATACATATTTCTAAAAAAGTTTTCTCAAAATGTGAATGAATATTTGACTTTTTTTTAAATACAGTTTGGAATTGATGCTTATAAAACCGGTTAACTATTTGGAATTGACACGACAAAGTCGGCGTTCCAGTCCTACGACTTCGCTGCCAGTATGCCTGGAAAGTGGAAAGTATAATGGCACGCAACAAAAAATTTCAGAAATTCTCTCTCCAGTACCATCTCAGGCACATAGATCAAATACAGCTCTAGAGCACTGTTTGCACGCTAGCTCTATAGTATCAGAATTATTTACTACATTGAAGGAGCTTTATGTATTTTTCCTAACAGTTCTAAAAAGATTAAATTATTGAAAAACAAGTTTCAAGAAATGGAAAATTCATCAAATCTTAAAAATTTATCTAAAACTAGATGGACGGCAAGAGCCGTAAACACGTCGTTTAAGAAGATACTGGATCTATTGAATGAAATCTATACTATCTATACTAATATTATAAAGAGGAAAGATTTGTATTTTTGTTTGTTTGATATGAATAGGCTCAAAAACTACTGGACCGATTTCAGAAATTCTTTCACCATTAGAAAGCTACATTATCCCTGAGTGACATAGGCTATAGGATACCTCCTATAACTTCAATAATTAAAAAAAAATCAGCCATAATCAGCTATTTTCTTGTATCTAATAATTATTCAAATTTCGACCTAGTCACTCGAGGAAAAGCCTTAGCTCTCTACAAAAGTACGTTAAACTTCAATTTTATTTGTTATCTTTTTTTTGTGAAGTCAATTTTTCAAACTAAGAATAGTTACTAAATCACTAGAAAATCCAGATTTCAATATAATAGCGGAAATAAATGGGACTAAGAAAATATTGAATCAAATTCGATCTGGCAATAAAAATAATGACTTGATTGAAAGCGCAAAAATTTTCACAAAAAAATTTGATGTTGAGCTTTTAAGACATCATCGTCGCAGGGTTCTTTTAGAAAGGTATGACTCTAAATCAAATAGGACAAATTTTGGCATGGAGCAATTTTACCGCGTCGAATTCATCAAGATTGTTGACGTTCTTGTGAGCTTTCTGGACAAAAATGTGGAAGATGTTATACAAACTTTTTCTCCCATTTTCAAAATATTTTCCCCTCCATTGAAATTGGAGAATTTGAATATTTCTAATATCGATGCTGTTTTAAATTTATTTCCTTGTTAATTGCCTGTCCCTTTCGCCCTTGAAGCAGAATTGGAAATCATTTTTTCAAATAATGATGCAAAAACCTGACGGAGAAAATAACATCTTTAAAACTGGCATCCAATCAGAAAGATTCAACCGATAATTTAGATTTAAATTCAGTGAAATTATGAGCTGATTTAAAGAACCGTCGAATAAAAGTTAAAACTTGAAAAGTGATTTATTTCGGACACATCATATTCTTCATCCTAAAATTTCACTGGCAAGTGTTTAGTTTGTTACCTCATAGTTTTTTGTGATACATACATTCATATAAGTAAAAATGCTATTTCTTTGTAAAATCCCAAGTGAGGATCCATAATTATCTTTTTTGTGTAGATATATGTAAGATATTAAAACACTCGGGGTGGTTTAACTTGTTGTTTATTTCACAGTGGGCTTTATTCGTACAGATTAATAGTACGTTGCTTGTCGCCATTTCTTCACACGTGCCATATGCCATATATTGTTTGATATTACAAAACAGTATGTAATTCTCTCTTTCAAAAGAATATATATGTTGTTGTTTACTTGCTCGCGTCTGTGTAGAGTAGAGCGCGTAGTGCTGTTAGAGAGAGAGCGTGGTAGAGAGATCATCGAAAACCATCGCTTCAGATCACAGAGTGTTTGACATTAGGCCTACGCTATATATTCGGTAGATATGGTCTCAGCTTATTTTTATATCAATTCAAAAGGGGATTCAAAATTCACATTGCTTACATATATACGTAAGGAAAAAAGAGTACACTTATTGAATAGACTGCTATCCAAAATAAATTTCAAAATATATAGGTACCTATACTATGTACATTGACTCGCAAACCAAATTACCCCCCTCCACTACTACCATTGGTTTTTTAATACTTTAATGCACAGTTGGAAAATTTTCGAAGCCTTCCTCCCTCAATAATTTGGCTTCGGCCCGTCCCAGGTGCCAACTCTTCTTCGATTTTGGGCATTATCAAACCACGGTTGATAACATCTTATAACAGTAGTTGGATTTCTGTTCATACGGTTAGCGATTTGTCGAAATGACAACCTGGCCACCCGTATACCAATAATTCGACCTCTTTCAAATTCACTTAGCTGGCAATAAATTCGCCGTACAAGTGCTCTAGGCATCAACAACAACTAAACATCGACTTTGGATCTCCTCAAACAGCTGGTTTGTTGATGAATCTAAAAAAATTGCAAAGAACGACTACAATATTACAGTAACGAAAAATGTTTGCTTGGAAAAACCGTCACGATTATTTCTCCAATTAAATTCAGTCATTTAGTCCTTGCTATACTTATCTATGTTTCACCAAAAAAAATTTAAAATTCAAACAGCTCCTTCTGGGTGTTGTCAGTTAGTATATTATTGTCAGGAAAGGTTAAGGTCTCCAAATTTTGTTTTCCTGTTAATTTCAAAACTACTGATTCGATCTGGATCAAATTTTGCCATTTAAATGTAAGATTGAAGCTACCTGATGAATATTGTCGAAATCGTATGACCAGAACTATATGAAATCCTAGAGAATTATCAAAACATCCAAATATTCCTGTTATCAAGAGTATGAATGCTACTAGTTTATTATTCCATTGTTTTATTTGGCAACACCGTCGCTTTGAAATGTCATCATCAGGCTTTTTTGTAGTATCTGTCATTCAGCTACAGTGTAATCAACATAGTTTCAATTGCCAGAAAGATGGGAAAAAGTAGTGATAAGTGACGGACAATACGTTGAACATGTATGGACTTTTTCATTATTTTGGTGAAAACCACATGAACTCATTCATACTTGGTAAACAATATGTTCAGAGTCATGGACGATTTCATTGAAAGCTGCTTTTAAATTTTGTTTTGACAGTACTCAGAATAATTCTTGAATGCGAGTCTAACTATAAGGTGGATCTGCTTACAAGGTGGATGAGCAATAGCTTCTGAAAACATCCGATGTTTTGTCACCATCAAAAACCACATTGTAATGCAGCTCAATTTTTCATAAGTGCCACTTGTGGGACAAGTTATCAGTACACGTTCATGTATTATTCCGCCAAGATAAATAGCATGGTGGTGGTGAACAGTTCGATTCTGTGTCCTGACATGTAGAGGCAATAATGCTTGTCCATTTTCGATGAAATTTATCAACCGTGACATCGTACGAGAAATCAAATTACTCTCTAGAATGTCACTCCATCGTCCTGTTATATCGATTGTTTCGACAAACAGAGCTGACCGACAACCCTCTTATGTGAAGGGTTTCCCAATGAGGGTGAAATGTTCTGAAAATTAAATAGAATATTTCATAGTCAGCTTCGTTAAATTCAGGGTGATGATATAATATGGATTTCATAGTTTTTTATTACATACGCTATCGAAATATTCATTTTTGTTGATCCAATTTCAGAGAAAATTTGGTACATTAGTCAACTGGCCAGCTCGCACTGTATAAATTGAATAAAACATACAAATCATGCACTAATGGACACAATCATCACCGGCTTATGTGCAAACAAGAAAAAGAGCACTTAATTGCGAATAGTATTCAACAAGTCTCCTTACTGCTCAAGTTTTGATAATAAAAATGCAAATTTAGGAAGTCACGCGATGCATGTTTTCCTCTGCTATCATGGGGAGAATGCGAGCCAGAAGGAACGGGCATAAACTGTTTTATTGGGAAGAATTTGTTGTCATGTCGATGAGTCTGTTTACGTTCACCCTCTTCGATTCGATTCTCTTGGTGATGTACAGGAAAGTTCGCCAAAATCTGGATATTGGCTATTTCAACTACCGTCGTAGTTCATTTATCTATGATGTTGCTCTGTTGTTATAAAAGGGGGAAGTGATTATTATATGTGGTTTTCTTCGATCTCGTGAGGATTATGTGAAGACTTCCAGTGAATTAGTGTAATACTAACCGTGTCGTGTCGAGTTTATAAAATGACAAGAGGATATTGTTCAGATAGAAAGAACGCCACATATTATTTAGTGCTAAGTATCATTTCATTTTCAATTAATTCTTCATTCATACATCTGAATTCTGTTTTCTATTGATATTCATTTTCAAGGTGGGCGTTCAATGTAGTGTATTTTTATTTCAAGTTGCATTTAAAAATGGTTTCACTTTGAGAACTGAAATTTTGTGGGTACACTCAGAAAGGATTGGAGTTCTTGATGAAATAATTGAAATCGATTTCATTTCGAAAGTTCATTTTTTTTCAAAAATAGAATAAAATGAGCCAAAACTCATGCTTCTGTTGTATTTCCAACGAAAGACCCATGAAAATAGTTCAACTTCCGATTAAAAGTGGATCTACAGATAATTTCGTTCAGAAAACCAACTTGAAATACGGAATTGGCAGAGAATGGCCGAATTCAAATATATGGCGAAAAAAGTTCCTGCTTTACCCTAATATTCGCTAATTTCATAGTTCAGCAATTTTCGGATAGAGAGCGCCATTGTACATTTCATTCATAATTAGAGAAATATTCATAGAACTTAAAGTGATAATGTGAGTTCTATGGGAATATTCCATAAAATGCTCGGTGGCGCCTCTATCGGATTAGATTTCCTACTCGCTTTGAACGGCGACCTTAAGAGGCAGTATCACCTTTTGAATCGTGGTATATCTCCATTCAAAAAGTGGTCTCTTTATTTCACGAGTAAGTACCTTAATTTACGACGTAGAGACTTGATTTTTTTTTAATTGAAGTTGAAGAACGTCCCGAGGGCAAATAGTTTTCTTTTTTTCGATTTAATTAGTTTTTCAATTAAAAAGACCAGGTTAATCGCTAGATGTGGGGTTATTGAATATGTTTTTCGTTTTTCATGAGCACAAGCTGCGTTTGTTTCGATTTAATTAGTTTTTCACATAAAAAAACACGTTGAACTTCAGCGTTTTGAAAACTACACTTAATGATTTCTTTCCGATGGTTATTCATCATTTTTTGGAAAAAATCATAACTATTTGCCCTCGGAAATTCAATCTTCTATAAACTACAAAAATTTTCATGATGATTATTTCAAAGATATAGCTTGTACTCATGAAAAACGAAGAACATATTCAATAACCCCAGATCTAACGATTACACTGTTTTTTTTAATTGAAAAACTGATTAAATCGAAAAAACGAAAACTATTTGCCCTCGTGACGTTCTTCAACTTCAATTAAAAAAAAATAAAGTCTCTACGTCGTAAATTAGGGTACTTACTCGTGAAATAAAGAGACCACTTTTGAATGGAAATTTACCACGATTCAAATGGTGATACTGCCCCTTAATATGGATCAGTAACAATAAATTTTTAAAGGAAACTGTGCGTGCATATTAAATGTATAATTTCATGCTCCTGTTCAATTTTATCTCCCACATTTCTTAGCCTCGAAAAGGGTTATAAACATTCTGACAACATTGCCAACTTGTAGTGCGATTAATTTTACTGTGAATCGGTGTTATTCGAAATCCAGGGAAGCATACAAATTATTCTTGAAATTTATGATTTTTTTCCTCAAATTCCATCGGATAAAATTAGGAATAACTCGAAAACGTCGCTTTTTATTTAAAAAACATATATATACTTTTATTTTTAAAAATAATTGATTCTTTCGAAAATATGAGCTTTTCATCTTTTTCATGTGGTGTTATGCTATTTTTGCGTGGATTTATGAGTCAGCTACGCTGTAACTTTTATAATAGGACGAACATTGAATAAGTTTTGATTGAAGAATATGCACCATGCATAGAGTGAAGAATCAACCAAAATTCAGTTCATTTAAAATAATAGTTACGAAGATATGAATGGAAATATGCATAATTTTGAGAAAAAAAATGAGAACGCAAATGTTTCGTTTTCGAGATACAGATTGGGAAGTTTGATTTTTTTCTTCGTATCTGCATTTCACAAGATTTTCTCAAGATTGAATGTTCCCAAAACTCGATCTTCTCAGGTTCACAATATAGATTCTTCTTATTACTTCTGGAAAGTAGAAACGAACAAAAGTCCCTGAAGGGTGGGCATAAACGAAGTTTGTTTGTTTCCATTGGTCCGCAAATTTGTACCGCATGACGTTTTTATCACCACCGAATAATTTAGGTTAACGAAAATGGCGATTTAACGTATGGCTGGTGCTTTTAATTTGTCAAAATATAATTACTACGCTCTTTCACCTAACTTATTTATGCTCACTCAAACTTACGAGATGGCGTGTTTGTGAAAATTAGTCGCAGATACTTCGCCACACCTTAAGTAACGACCACAGTTTGCGAAATAATTCCATGAATCATTGACGCGTCCAGATACGAAATTTTCTGATTACGAGCCTGCAGAAACAGCGAAATGCAGCTTCTTTTTGATACGAGTGAACGGGAAACCAAGGGGCCAGAGGTCATGAATATGAGCTTAGCACTATTATTCTGCTGCACCGGAGTGTTCCAAGATGACTCCCAGTGCACTCTTGGACGTGCTCGGCATTTCTGAATTGCCACATCCTGAGTTCAAGAAGATCAAATGGTAATGTCATGATATTATGAGCTACGAGAGTAGTTCCAACGGATTATCAAGAAGATCCAATATGTTCTGTGATTCTCCCTGTCAAATCATACATAATATAAGTACGTAAGATTCTTTCAGCATCTGAAATGGGAATATCATCTGGAAGAATAACCTTGTATTCTACCCTTCACTTTCCACGACATCATTATTTGAGCAAAAAATCCATCAACTTATACGATACCAATCGAGGCCATCGAAAAAAATCGCGCCGAAGCATAGATTCTCAATCTTGAGAGGTTCTCGCATCGAGTACATTCTACACAACGGACGACACTACAGACAAGCAGCTCGATGTTCGATCACAGATAAGGCTCCCGCCTCTCGAATTAGACACAGATAATGGCGGGTATAAATCAATTTGAGGCCTGACTATGCAATAAAAGAGCTGCTCGCCGTTTTCCCCCATAGAATTATGTAAAATCATGCTTTGACCGATAGTAAATAACAAGCTTCGGTGGCGGATAGCGGATAAGATCGAGTGGGTAGGTCTGGAACACAGAATGAGATGTTTGTTCACACATGTTGGAGTCATTGATCTGGCGAAGGCAGGGTGGCCAACATAATGTTTCTCTTCTTCATATGACTTTCTCAGCGAGAATATCGCTTCATAGAACTCGATTATTGGTCTTTTGCATTTAAATCTGTTGCAATTAGTAATATTCGTATGTTACGTTAAAAAACAGAGTTTGAAGTGATCGAAATAATTCACCTAAACAAAAGTATCAAGATGAAAAGTTTCGACATAGTGATTCGTAAATATGGCTCTTCAAAATATGTTTTCCTGATAATTTGAAAACTAGTGGTTCGATCAGAACAAAATTTTGCATTTACATGGATAATGTTGTATTCAAGCTACCTGCAAAATTTTGTGCCGATCTCGCAATCGGAACTATACAAAATTGTAATCCCATTACTTTCTTCAATAATTCAATGATTCGAATGTTAAAAATTTTATTGACCACAAAGAATTTCATTATTATCGTTGAACTCTTATTTGGCTTCGTTCAACGGCGATTTTTCACTGTTTAACAAAATCGTATTTTTTTCTAGGTCTACCAAATAATGTACATCATCATCAAAGCAGCAAACTCGCCGAGACCTGGCACATGGATACTGGAACGTTCTATAGACGGCGATGTCTTTGAACCTTGGCAGTATTTCGCAAGAAATGACAAGGAATGCGTAGAGAGATTCGGTATGACAGCGAGGAAGGGAAAACCAAAGTACTTTACAGACTCCGAAGTGATCTGCACTTCGTTCTTTTCGAAATTGACACCGATGGAGAATGGGGAGGTGAGTTTTCGTCGTTTTTTGTTTATCGAGATAGCTCTAAAAAAATCTCATTGTTTTGTGATGGAATTGCGTTTTTACGAAAATTGTTGAGATTAACATGTAATCAGGGAGTTTTTATGGGGATGTAGGAAGCTTAAATTTCGTCTGATATGGTTTGTGTATTGTAGAAAAATAGTACCTAATGAATATAAACGAGTTGCAAAATGGTGGAGGGGCTGGTTCAAATCGTAACTGGTTATACAGGGTTTTCCATGGGAAAATAAAACATTTTTGCCCTTTCAATTTTTCCTCCGAGTCTTCGTTTTCGAGATACAGGGTGTCAAAAATTTATATTTCTTTAGTTTTTTGCTAGTATGTATCTCAAGAACCGTTTGAATTACAGAGTTTCTGTACACACGATGTCATTATTAATAGCTACTTTTTTCTTTCTTGCATTTTACTAGGTTTTATTAGACGTGCCAATGGTGGAGATATTGAATTTGCACAAAGGTTCTACCCCCCAACATTTACACCACTGAACAAATTTGCACAGCAAATTCTGATGTGCCAATGTGTTACATTAAAAACCTACTCTTGGTTCTTTGCTCTGAATTGAACCTTTTTCTTTGAAACTGGTATTTTATGATCAGAAACAATTCGCCAATGCATTGTTAGTTTCTTGTAATTGGTAAAATGAGGAGTGATAGTTATCAGGTTTAGTAATTTCAATGAAATTTGACACCTAGGTTTTAAGTTCGAATTGTAAAGTTATTTTTCTTCATTTCAAGCGACCATAGTTGATTATATCACTATTCATTATTCCAATTACAATGATCATAAAATGACAGTTTTCTCGGAAACGGTTCACTTCAGAATAGTAAACTAGTGGTACCTCTTTCATGTAAAACACATTGGCGCATCAGAATATGGTGTGCAAATGCAAATTTGTCCACTGTTGTAAAGGTTGGGAGTTAAAATCTTTGTGCCAATTTAATATTTCCGCCACTGTCATGTCTAATAAGTCAAAGTCATAGACAACTTATAGATGGGCCACTCTCCTACTAAAAATTTGAAGCTGATTTTAATTTCATCAACACCCACCAGACAGCGCTCGCATCGCTGTTTTCGGTTTCTTTCTTTACGATTTTCGTTTCCTCTGTGTTTCTGTCATCTTTCTGTGTTGAACTGTCTAAGTGTCTAAAGTGTAGCATCGCGTTTTTAGCGAATTTTCTTAAATAAAATCTATTTCCAAATTGGAAGGAAATATGAGGTTGAAACCTAAGTGTACCAAATTGTGAGGATAGGACCTGGAAGCGTCATCGGTTTCCGAATCCAGAAAAATATGTTACACTCTTCAACCTTTGTTATTTTTTTGATCTCCATCATTTCGTGTCTGAAGGTATTTGAAAAATTATTTAAATTATGATAAATGATAGTTTGTATAAAGTATACCGAAATATAATGCTTTATTTTTGAAATTTTTGTTTTTCTTAATGCCCTTATATGTGAATTCTTATTTCAGTAAGTGGTTAAGCATTCAAAATAAGAAATGAACAAAGCATTGGTAGGGTGAGGTCATTTTAAATTTTCGCGCCAGTTAGTACTATATATCACCACTAGGTGCTAACATTTTCAAAAATAACTCCTTCAACACCCACCAGGGAGCGTTTCAAACCCAAACATCAGGGGGAGAGTTTCCCATCTATAAGTTGTTGTCTATGGTCAAAGTAAAGTGCAATGAAGTAGCTATTATTGCCTATTGGTGACAAGGTGTAAACAAAACTCAATGCTGTAATTCAAACAGTTTCTGAGATGATAGCAAAAAATTAAAAAAATATAATTTTCGACTCCCTGTATATCAGAAACAAATGACCTGGAGGAAAGAATGGAAGAAAAAAATGTAATTTTTTCATGGAAATCTACAGTTGAACATTGATACACTTATATACGAATACTCTGTGCAATGAGTGAATATTTTTATGGATACCAAAAATCATTGGATTATGTCCAAAGATTTCAAAAACTTCAGTATTCTCTTGATGGTCCTTTTTTGCTATCACCCTTAACCATTATTTTTGTATGCAGAATAACCGTCAAAGTCTGGACATCATTCAGGACACTGTATATACTCCATTCACAATTATAAAATCACAACTCTGGCCTTGGAAATTTGACACATTCCACTCTGTATCGAAGTTATGACGTTTTTCAAAATATTTTTATGTTCCAAGTCAACACTATGTTGCCCTTTCTACATTCTTAGCGTATTTCTCAGAATGTGATTTTATTGTGAAAATGAATGAATTAACGTTTATATGAATTGATAGAAAGGATTCCTTTTCTTGTTATTTGAATGAAAAGTACAAGAGATCACTGTTGAAATATATTATTTTTCGCCATGGAAGAAAATTGCATTGCTTTCACTTAATTTTCATATGCATGCTTGTGAAGATTTAATGTTTATTATCCTCTTGAACTGAAAGTTCAAGACTTGACGACATCAATTGTTGATTCTAATCAAGAATTCATTAAAAAAAATCAACCCAAAGATATAAGATGAATGGATGGGTAATTACAAGACTCAAGAATAATGTCAATTTTATTTTGTTGATGACTTTCTTAAAATCAATGTTGGGGAATAAAACTCGGCTGTGTTTGTTCAAACAACATCTAAAGAATACATTTTTCACCATCTCGACCTTTGAAAGGCGTTTCTTATAGGAGAATTAGGTCTAAGTTCCACCTCATTAGTGAGGTACCTAACTTTTGCAAATCTGCTCAGATATCGCCAAATTTCTTGGAAAACCTGAAAAATATAATCCTAATCGACCTCTCGAGGCTCCATCCGATCCATCTACTGCGATATCTGTCCAAATAACAGCTTTTTCAACGAAATTCCCGTGTACTCCTTTAACCTCGAAATGTAAACATTCGTCCTGGTCTGGAAAATCGTCCTCACGCTCCAAACTGGTGCTAAAAACAATAAACATTACGTTAATCTTGAATATTCGACGAAAAACTCACCTGCAAATATCGATTAAATACCAAAAACCTGCGAACAATTTGTAAACCTAACAAAATGTGGAATACATGATATGATACTTTCACTTCGATGTGAACAAAGAAACTGGCAACGTCGTTTTGTCATTAACGATATTTTCTGTGCGCGCACTGACTTTTCATCATATGTTCTGTGCTTTTCATCAGGAGCACCAACTCCTGAAAACGAAACCATGACCTCCTATGTGATTAAATATATTTTCGATGTTTGAAATGTTTATATCTCAGTAGTGGTGATTTGTAAAAAAAATTAATGGTACAATTTTTGTAGTAAATTTCATGATCTATAAGTTTTGTTCGAGCTGTTTTATGATAGCACTTCTTGGTTAAGAGAAAATTGCAGAAGTCGGTGTTTGCCGCCTTTAACATCTACAGTTCATTCAAGAATTATTGACATCCCGGGGAGGTTTGGAGAATCGAAATTATGTTGGTAATAGCCCATGCAGTAATATTTCGAGTTGAGAATTCAGGTTGGTTGAAATACTGACGTTCTGTTCTGTCATTTATATTCGAACAAATTTGGCAAATAATTGCGCAAGTGAAAATCTTTGGAATGAGGCTCTTGAAGAATGTATAGCTAATGAATGAAAAGCCTGCACAGAGAACGTAGAAAAAGAAATAAGAGAAAATCAGTCAAAATATATGGAATGTTATGATATTGCTGACATAAAGGCTTTAATTATGAACCTGGCGAGTTCTGTCTAGATGAGGAAATAATAACAGTGGTTGTTGAAGCAGAATAATAGGAATATTACATTTTCAATATTACCTAACTCCTTCATTGTTCACAAATATTGAAAGTTACGATATCATGACAGAATTATTATTCATATATTAAATAGATCCATTCGTTAAGTTTTGTTTCTGTCTTGATATCTATTACAATTTTTTTCCAATCCATTCTCTTTGCAGCAACACGCTTCAAATTATCAACTAGATTTTTCTGGTTTAGCGAATATTCATATTGAACTTTGGAAAGGACCACGCTTTTTAATCGTCCACGATATATTTCGTTATCGGACCAGAATTTCCAGGGTGTGGGCTCCTATAATTGATGATTCGAAAATGTATCAACACAAGATGAAAATAATATACTGCCGGTATACAGATGTGATAATTGAGGACATTTTCACGTTCAAACTTCAAAGTGCCTCACTTCGACGAAATACTATTTAATTTTAAGGTTATATTTATTGCTATGATGAAAGCACAGAAAATTTCTAGTTACTTTTTTGTAACTGAAAACAAAGCTGCGACTGGACTTCCAAGGTCTGCTTTGATGTCAATAATTCTTGGATGGAATATAAATTTTTCATCACACATGGCATCGGTTGAAAATCGTAATATTTTGATTGCTATATTGCACTAAAGACCAAAATTTATCATTTTGCGAACTATTTTATGTTACGAAAAAAATATTTCATATTTTATATTCCGTATATTTTCTAGATGAGCTTTGGGTATCTACTACAAACCATCATCAAAAGTTTTGAAGAATCCTTTCCACCAAAATGATGTTCACATCCCAACCACATGTTCTGTCTCCGATAATTGTTTTAGTCCAAATTACGACGCTGTAATGCGTTTTTAACCGTAGGCGTCGTCCCGTCCGAACCGACGCGACAGCTCGAATAGACGCCGTCGGCCGCGTCGCAATTATCCGTAACAAAAACCCCATTCGTTCGTATTTATTCATTTGTGCATCGGCCCGCGTCCGATTTGTTCAATTTGCAAACTGCGAGTTGACGATAATTGCTCATGTCCGGAAAGCATGCACGGAAATTGGTGTTTGCCTTTCGGATTTGCCCGGATTTTCGGCTCCGGCACGCGGGATCCGGTTCTGAAGCCCGAATTATTAAAGCCAATAATTGATTGACAAATTATGTTTATTTTTGATTTAATTGAAATAACAGGGTATTCTTTCTGCAACTGTCACACTGAATAGCATAGTTTCAGATTGATCCGTAACAAAACTACCTATCCAATTAATCACAGTATGAAAATTTGATTTCTATGTCATAAATTGACACATGGATCACACGCTAAACCCAGTTTTCGAAGGAAATAGTTATTTATGTAATAAGGATCATAAAGACGATCATTATGGTACAAGTCGTGAATGTTATCGGGCGAGGCGTAGCCGAGTCTTTTCTCATTAATTTTTTTCCGTAGAATGGTCAGTAATGTCCAATACTTATTGTTTTACCCCAATCCAAAAAATCAATCATGATTACTCCATGGCAATCCCAAAAAACTGAAGCAAGAACTTTTCCAGCAGATTTTTGGACACGAAACTTCTTAGGTCTTGGAGAATCAGAGTGTCGCCATTCCATCGATTGTTGCTTTGTTTCTGGATCGTTGAAATGTACCCAAGTCTCATACATAGTAACAATTCGGTTTAAGAAGTCTACATCATTTTCAAATCGAGCACAGATCGAACGCGATGCTTCTACCCTTGCACGGTTATGGTCAACATTCAAACATTTGGGGATCCATTTTGCAGAAATTTTTCTCATGTCCAAATTGGCGTGATTTATACAGGATGGCACATTAGAAGTTTCTGGTGAACCAGATATAGGATCAGTTTGAAAATTTGCATCAGTGCATTATCGGACATTCTCTACTAAACTAAAATATGTTCGTCACTGCAGTGTTGCCACTTCTATTAGAAAGTGGTAGCAACTACGCTTTTTCAAATGGAACACCTGGTGTATTATATTATTTTTGAAATCTCCAACGACTTCCCGACAACTTTTCTCAACACTTTCCTTTACCTATCTGTTGCCGTTTTAGAAATATAAATTATTTTCAATTTTTTTCACCGAAAATCATCACATCTAAAAATGCTGATAACTTCGGGTTGAGAGACACTATGGCATTGAAATTTGGTTTGGAATTAGGTGATACATGAATGCTGCCAACACATTAGCTGATCTACGTTGCTCACAATACAGGGTGGTAAAAAATACAGTCTTTTCGTTTGCTTGAAAAAGTGACTGAAAGTTGTTTATTTCAAATGGAATGCCCTGTATTAATATAATTCAGAAAGCTGATGAAATTTTCTTTCATTCTATGTATATCATGCCTATACCTAACTAGTCAAGTTTCGGACTTATGAGAATGTCAAAATGTCCCTTCAGAATGGTATTTCCATTCGGTATTTGCTAGGCAGGCCATGATTTCTATTTGATAGTACCTTGTGACATTCTCCTAATAATAAAGGCACCAAGAAACTTGAAAGTCAAACTATTTATATGAATCATAATTAAAAAGTAGAACAATCATGTCGAATATTTCAAAGTGTTTTTCATTATTTCAATGTATGTTCGGATCGCTGGCCGTTCACTTCCAAGCACTGCTTTCGTCGTGGCAGATCGTATTTCTTTGAAATCCAAATCTTCAAATTCTTGGTTAATCCTTTCCAACAATTCATTTCCCGAATGCACGGGTGTTTTGTAAACTTTTTCTTTCAACATTCCCCACAGATAATAAATCTAATGGACTAAGATCGGGTAATCTTGCTGGCCAATTCCACGGTCCCAAACGCCTTATCCACTGATCGTCAAAAAATCTCTCCAGTTAATAATAATATACAAATTCATGAGCACTTCGTTCGAATAGTTTTCTTCCATCGTTTCGAGGGATTTTTGCAACTTCTGAAATGACGAAAATGTCGACATCCAAGTTTCTTGGTGCCTTTATCATTAGGAGAATGTCACAAGGTACTGTGAAATAGTAATCATGGCCTGCCTACCAAATACCGAATGGGAATACCATTCTGAAGGGACATTTTGGCCAATAAATGCTCATAAGTCCGAAATTTGACTAGGTATAGGGATGATATAATAATAGTAGCAAATTTCATCAGCTTTCTGAATTTCTAATAATATAATAATAATAATAATAATAATAATATACTTTATTGTTCCCTCGGAATAATATTCCATGAACATAGTATTCAGAAAAATTAACAAAGAGTAACTAATCACTAAACTACAAGGCTTTAGTACACCTAACCTACAGAAGGGTAATAAACACAAGTACCGAAAAATAATAGCCTAAACAAAAATAATACTGAATCGATCCAGAGGTAAAAATCTGAAAATTAAATACATCTACTCGCTAAGAATGAAAGATCTCGTCCTCAGCACATTGCATACAACCGAAACAAAATCACGGACTTCCCTCATTGTCACATTCTGCAAAAACAGTGCAATTTCATAGACACTACTAAATCGGTAGACTGGGTTGAGAGGCCTAAGCGGAGGACAATCACATAGTAGATGAATCAAAGTCTGCTGGCAGGACAGATTGCACACAAGACAAGTATCCTCAAAGCTTATATTGTAGTATACATTCTTCCTGAAAATTCTTAGATTTTTCCTTGAACCCAATCTTATCTGAGCAAGAACTCTTATGAAATCAAAAGGCAGTTTGAAACTGAGGTACCCAGCTGCCACGTCCCTAAAACTGAACAGATTGGCAAAAAGAGGATATGTAGAATCCCTAGCGCGACTTAAATCCTGCTGGGAACAAAGTGATCTAAATGTCGACTTGAATTCCTTTCTCCGCCTGATCAACTCTGTCAAGGGAGAACTGCAGATATTCACAGGAAAATTAACAGAACCCAGGAAATCATTTACCTGCGCACACCAGTTGTATCTGCCATCCACCCCATCATTCTGCGACAACCGAAGCATCCTCAGAAAACACAGCTTTGGTAGTCTGTCGCAACTCATCCTATTTAATTTGATGAGGAATTCCAGAACCTGATCGAAAATAGTGCATTGAACCATTCTAACTCCCACCTCCAAGCGTACCAGATAATCAGGAACGTTAGAGGGCAACTGCAGGACCCGTTTGTAATACTGTACCTGAGCCCTCTCCAAGTCATCAGCATATCTCAAACTCCACACAGGAGCAACATGCAACAAAGTGCTGCGAACGAGAGAATCAAAAAGTCTGATCTTCAAATTCCACTCATTATGCCCAGTGCCGATCAGAATCGAGAAAGCAGAGCTGTAGGCCTGCCTTGCCTTTCTTACAGAGAACTCTGTCATCACACGAAACATTGAAGAAGACACAAATGGAACACCCAGATATTTATATTCATTCACCACCTCCAATACCTGAGATTTAAATTGAAAATGAATTTCTAATAATATACAGGGCGTTCCATTTGGAATAAACAACTTTCAGACACTTTTTCAAGCAAACGAATAGACTGTATATTTTACCACCCTGTATTGTAAGTAACGTAGATCAGGCTGATGTGTTCGTAGCATTCATGTATCACCTAACTTCAAACCAAATTTCAATGCCATAGTGTCTCTCAACCCGAAGTTATCAGCATTTTTGGAGGTCATGATTTTCGGTGAAAAAAAATGAAAATAATTTATATTTCGAAAACGGCAACAGATATAGGTATAGGGAAATGTTGGGAAAAGTTGTAGATAAGTTGTTGGAGATTCCAAAAATAATATTTTATACCAAGAGTTCCATTTGAAAAAACAAAGTTGCTACTACTTCCTTATGGAAGTGGCAACACCGCATTGACGAAAATATTTTAGTTGGGTAGAGAATGTCCGATAATGTACCTGTGCAAATTTTCAAACCGATGCGATATCTGGTTCACCAGAAACGTCTAATGTGCCATCCACCGTGAATCACCCTGTATGATGAACGCGTTCGTATGAAATCTTCAGTGTGCTTCAGTTGTAGCCCAATTCGACGGTCTGATAAAATCATGTCATGAACTGCATCGATATTTTCGGGGACTGACACAGAAACTGGCCTTCCCGATCGGTCATCATCTTCAATGGAAAATTTACCTCTTTTGAAGCTTGCAGTTCAATTTTTCACGGTCGCATACGAAGGGCATTGATCACCAAGAGTAATAAGCATATCTTCGTAAATCTGCTTACCTCTAAACCCTTTTAAATACAGGTACTTGATGATGGCTCGATACTCCAATTTTTCGATTTTTACAATTTCGGTGGACATCTTTTTTTTTTAATTTATTGCGTAACTCTGGTTCACTTTTTTGACATCGAACTCTACACTGACACTTCTATAAGTTATTGTTCGTTGATATGTTATCACAATATTTTGTTTATGTATGGAAATGGACTAGGCTAACCTCGTACATTGTATTTTATTATTGCAAAACGGTACAATTTACGAGAAAAATACAAGAGATAAAAAAGTTTCTAACCAAACCAGGCTATCCGAATCAGAATCACTCCAGCAGCAATATATCTCCAATTCTATGACATTCTTATTCCAGATTCACACGTCTCTGATCCACGGCCGACCCGGAGCGAACGAAACGAGTCCGGAGCTTCTGGAATTCACGAGAGCGAGATACGTGCGACTCCGACTGATGGGACTGAGGGGAACGGTGGAACCTCTTCCTGAGTGGTTCGTCGAAGACCTCTCCAGAGACAAGAGACTGTTCTATTCCATCAGGGACATCAACATAGGCGGCCAGTGCGTCTGTAATGGTCACGCACAGAACTGCAGATACAACGTCGCCTCAGGGGTGAGTAAGATTGAGAATTTATTTCAGGAGGCTGTGACGGCCTGTCAACCTTCTAAGATTTTGCCAAATCTGAGAGTGGAGCTCCCCCAAAATTGTCTGTTTAAAATGTGTCTTACACGGTTATAAGCCGAATTTTCGCGTGACAATATTTTAAAACTATTTCGTCCGTTTTGAAATATTCGCGTTTTCGCGTCGAACTGGTGACGTCACAAACCAAATGGTTCAAAATAATTTGAAGCGGTTTGAAAGCAGGTAGCGGAATAGTTCGAACTGCAGTTTGAAGTTTGGAATCAGCTGATTGCAGAATAGAGGTTATGTTTGTTGGATTTATTTTGTTTTCACCGTTTTTATTTTGAATAAATAATAATAATAATAACTGTTCTTCATTGCATTGAATATTATTTGAATATGACAGCTTTGTTTTTAGAATGCATTGTAACCTGTGACTGAAGTAATAAATCACTTCGAGTAGGGCACACCTTTATTTCAGAATTCTGAAATATTATTTAGTTTTGAAAATGTATGTTCAAATTTTTGAAATTGATTTTACGACTTCTTCCTCTTGATACAATCAATATGAATATTGCATATATTTTTTTCAACAAGTCGTTAATCAGGACGAGAAAATTCAAATTCATCATAAACTGATTGGAGTCCAATTTGAAAATACAAGAATCAATAATAATATACAAATAATTACACCTAAAATTATAAATATTTTCATTATTATGTGCGTGTATCATGTTTCTAACTTTTAAATTCATAAATTGAATTGACATTTCTATGATGACGTCACCGTTTTGAAATTGTGGCATTTTAGCGATGCATGAACTGGCGACGTTTACTTCGAAATGTTTTTGAAATAGTTTTAAACCGTGATTCACGCGAAAAAATGGCTCTAGTCGCTACAACCCAAACAATTCTATAGCAGATAGCTATAATTCTATCCTTGAAATTAATACTGCAATATCTAGTGGATTCTGCCAAATTCCCGAAAGAACTATTGCGATAAAGAAGTGGCTAGGAGTTGCATATCAAGGAAATATTGTGACTGGGTAAGGGCAGCACGAAGAACCATTCCACCAGAGTTAATCATGGTTACATAATGACATGCGCCCTCTATACGCCGTGAAAGTTCACGACGCATGCGCTTAACGACGATTGTCGCTGGATATAGGAGAAACGAGGCCTACACTTTGTGTACCTTCTCATTTGGGGCTACGCTCAAAGTCTATATTTATACATAATTCTATGCTACAACTATACTCGTACATTCAGCAGAATGTCAGCATCTATCCGGAAACAGGATTCAGTTCTGGCCAAGTTGATATCGAAAGAAATGTGCAGTTCATTGTGAATTTATTCTCCTTTCAAAATGAAAATAGGATATAAAGACTGTGGCCAATTGAATTGTTGGATAATATGGTTCGGAAAAATATGTTTTATGAGGAGATGAAGTCTCTCGGTTTTCGAGATATTCGACTGCATTTTCTTCATTTGGTACTCGGATAACCACTGCAAAAGTTGCTTTTGAAGATTTGGATGAGATGTTGTGGGATTTCTTCTTGCTATCTGAGCGCTTCAAAGCGATCTACTCGTCTCTGGTATATTCTTCAGGGATCCCAACTCCTTGGATAGGTTTTTGAAACAACCTTTTGTGTGACAAGTAGGAGCCATTGGGATTGATTAGGCAGAAAAAAGAAATCGAAAAGGTGAAAGCAATTGAGTCTTAAGAAAACGAGGCAATAAGAAAAAAGGAACATCCGAATGGAAACACTTGGAGATTAATACAAAGAAAAGCCTGCCAATGAATCATTAATAAATGGGTTACAGCAGGGAACGCCTATTTATTGACTAACGGCGAGAAAGAATATAGGAGCCATCCAGATAATTACTAGAAAACTACGTTTTAAAACACATTTCAGAAGTAGGAATGTATGTTATGTTGTCTTATCGCCATTCCTTACTTAAAAAGCCATCAAAGGCGTTCAAGACGATTCACTCTCGCATTTTTGGATGGTTTTTTATCCATACCGGGTGAATCTTTGACTTGTACATATATTTTAAATGTAGATTCTTTTTTTCCATTTGTCCGAATTCAGTTCTGTTAAAGAGATGTAGCCATTTGACAAAAAAATAGGGCCAAACACGTACCTGATACCATTCTCTGGAATTGATGCAGAGTTCATATTTCTCGATTGAAATTGAGGTGATTGTTAGATGTTCTTTGGTGATAGGTACATTAAGGAAATACTCAAGCACAAACTTCTTCGAATAAGAATGCTACAAACACGATATCCCAAAACTATCTCATGAAAAATTCTTTTATCGCTAACCTAACCTAACTCCATTAACCTAGGTTATAGGATCCGGGGTCAATGACCTAACCTAACCCATCTTCTGTGATATCTCGAAGAACTTTTGAGAAGACGATGTCAGATTGACAGATTGTTGATTTTTTCTAACGAATGAACTGTCGCAAGGGCACTAGTTTTGTTCACTTTTCGCTAAAGGCGTCTAGGCGTTGCTCTTTGGAAATGCCCAACGAGTCGTTCTGATTCTCCCCGATATAGCGCTACGATCTTAATTTCAGTCGCCTATAGCGGTGCCCTACCTCACAATAGGAGGCAGCCGGCACGCAAACAAACCGTTATTCGGTGTCTCCAACGTTAGTCCCATTATAGACCAGTCTGTGGTCCCATGATCGACGCTTGCGTATAGCGATAACCTGCGCCATGGACTTCAATTTATTTATTTATTTACAGAGAATAGTGAAAATAGGTGATGATTATGTGAAAACATTCAGTGAATTGATGTAATAATAGGGTAGTGTCGAGTTGAAATTCCAAGAGCATTTGGTTCAGATAGATATTTTCCTGAAGGACCGGTAACGATGAATTTTTTATAGAAACCGTGCGTATACAGGGTGAGTCTTCGACTTGTACATATATTCTAACTGTAGATTCTTGATGCTGAAGGAAACCTTTTTTTCATTTTCCATTTTTCCGAATTCGGCTCTATTAAAGAGATAGAGCCATTTGAAAAAAAAATTGTGCTGAATACGTGCCTGATATTATTCTCTACAAACACCTCAAAGTTCATATTTTTCGATTGAAATTGATGTGGTTATTCGATATTCGGATTTCTGATTTTCATTTAAAAAATACTCAAGCACTAACCTTATTTGAATAAGAATATTATAAACACGATATTTCCTAACAAAACACTTAGTTCTGTCCGATCATTTCGGCAATTGAAAAGCTATATTTCTCACACCAAAATAAGTTCCTTCTTCTATTGTCCTGAACATTAGACACTAATAATTTGTTCATATTTCCTCCATATTCTAAAACGATCTCATAAAAATTGGTTTCTCACTAACCTATCCTAACTCCATTAACCAAAGTCATATGTTTCGGTGTCAATGACCTAACCATACCCATCTTTTGTGATATTCAATTCACCCACAGAACTCTAGAGAAGACGATGCCATATTGCCGATTTTCTCTTCAAACAATGCGAACTCAAGAAAGCAGTACGTCCCCTATCGTTAGCGGATGAACTATCACAATCGCTAGAGGCGTCTAGGCGTTGCACTTTGAAAATGCCAAACGAGTAGTTCTGATTCTCGCCAATATAGCGCTACGTTCTTAATTTCAGTCGTCACGGCCTACTCTTCCATTCAGAAGGCCGTGGATATAGCCGCCACGCAAGACAAAGACAAACCGTTGTTCTGTGCTCCAACCAGTCCAACCTAAAACGTTAGTCAGTGATCGAGTGATCCCATACACGGCATAAACGGAGTTCACGCTTTATTTATTTACAGAGAATGAAGCAAACAGGTGATGATTATGTAAATGACTTTCAGTGAATTGATGTAATAGTAGTGTCTTTCTGATGTCGAGTTATATTGTTTCGATAGATATTTTGCTGAAGGACCGGTACCAATGAATTTTGAATAGAAACTGCCTATAAAATGTATAATTTCATGCTTCTTAGAATTCAATTTTATGTCCCACGAATGTGGAATTTTATCATTACATATCTCTACATCAAACGTTTTTTCATCATAGAGATTTTAGTCTTGACAAAGTTGATAAACATTCTGACAACGTTGGTAATTTGTTGAGAGACCAGAGAAGAAATAATATTCGATGAGATTTAACTCAGAACAGCATTCAGATTATTCTTGAAATTCATTATTTTTTCCTCTAATTCAATCTTATACAATTAGGAATAACTTGAGAACGACGCGTTTTATTGAAAAAATATAGGAATACTTTTGTTTTCTAAAATAATTAATTCTTTCGAAACCGTTCATCTTTTTCAAGTGGTTTTATAGTATTTCTGCGTGAATTTATAAGTCGACTATAATGTAATTTTTTTACCAGGAGGAGTATGAAATAAGTTTAAATTGAGGAAATTGAAGAAACCAAAATTCAGTTCATTCGACATATCGGTTCCGAATATATGGAAAGAATAGTGTTAATTTCATGGATTTTTGACACCCTGTATCTTCCAAACGGAACCGAATTTTGAAAAATGGTATGGGAAAAATTGTTTCTTTTGATGGGAGGAATCTACAGTTAAAATATATGTACAAGTCAAAGACTCACCCTGTATAATAATAATATGTATAATTTTATGCTTCTTAGAATTCAATTTTATCTCCCACATTTGTGAGATTTTATTATTACATATCTCTACATCAAACGTTTTTCCATCATAGAGATTTTAGTCTTGACGAAGTTGATAAACATTCTGACAACATTATCAACTCGTTAAGAGAACAGAGAAGAAATAATATTCGATGGTATTCCATCCAGGAAAGCATTCAGATTATTCTTGAAATTCATTATTTTTACTCATATTTCATCGTATACAATTAATTAGGAATAACTCGAAAACGACGCGTTTCATTGAAAAAACATACGAATACTTTTATTTTATAAAATGATTGATTCTTTCGAAAATATAAACCGTTCATCTTTTTCGAGTACATAGTTTGATAGTATTTTTGCGTGAATTTATAAGAATTCATAAGTTACAGCGTTGCCGTAACTTCTATACCAGGAGGAATAATGAATAAGTTTTGATTGAGGAATATGCACCATGTGAATGTTGAAATTTTGCTGAAGAATAATGGACAAAAAAATCTTTGTGATAAGTTCATTCGAAAAGGCAATGAAAGTACACCTATACCACCACAGAAAAACATCTAAACGAACAGGCGGACCTATGGAATTCCCCACTTTTGAAAATTCTCCATAAATAAGCCTACAGAAGACTTTTAAATACCTTTATGCACAACTTGAAATACGCCAGTATGAAAATGTAGTGGTAAAAGAAGTAACTCTATGCACAAAGTTGAAAAAAGAATTATCTTAGGCAACGTCTCTGAGAATTATTCGACATTTCGCGGGTAACAAGAACCTGCGTCCGTTTTAAGTAAAAAAATTTGATAAACCCAAATTTTGGTCAACGAGGATACTTCATAAAAGTGAATGTAGTATATCTGGTGGATTTTATTCCAGATTCTTATGTAGAGCTCTCTATTTTCATGCCATTTATCGCTCAAATAGGTCGGCATTTCAGTCTTTCCGCCGAGAACGAGTAAACAACAGATCAACGCCCGAAAAAATCGGTCAGACGTCGCGAGTGTGACTCATGCTCGGCGTGAGAACACCAAAAGAAGATTCCCCGCTTAGGCCGCGTTCACATAAATACATATCGTTATGGGTCTGATCGGACACGAACCCGCGATCCTTAAAAACCGACCCGCAGACATGTCCATATATGCCGCGGGGCGGCGCCACCATCGGCAATTCCGCGAACCTTTCGCAACTCGCGGTCCGCGGACTTCCTTCTGTATTTGGCATTATTCGATAGTTATCGTGTGGGAATCCTATCAATCTAGGGGGGCTACCGCTGGTCCGGAGTCCGGAGCAGGTCCCGATGACGATGACCATACTTGTGCGCCGGCGAGAGGTACGCAATGACCCCGTGAGCTTTGTTGTTCGCGCTGATAGCCTTGTGGGACTGGAGGATGATGCGAGATTGATGGACGATCGGAATTGAAGATTGAGAACTGATGGACAGCAACAGATGTTCACATTTGTTCGGTTTTAACTCAAAAGGAATACGAGTAATGGATGACAATTAAGTGTCACAAGTTTTTCGAAATTCTTCCTGCTTTTTGGCAAATTTTTCCAAAAAAATATACACCCTTAATTTTGGAAAATACGACCTGCTCGAAAGATCCACCTTGAAGAACAAACAATTTCATCACAACTACATTTGTATTATTATTATTCTCCATTTGTATGAAGTCTTCATAATTAAATTCATCAATACTTTTCAAATGATGCTGATTGTCAAATCATCATAATTGACAACATCTTCTTTATGGATCTACACTCATGAACAAAAGAAAACGGAAAAAAAATGTTTATCGAGTTCATTTTGGAAAAACCTTTCAAGGAGTTCATCGATTTTAATTAGTTTTTTTTTCTATATGTAGCTCGTTTCATCTTGTATATCAAGTCAGTCTGATTAAAGAGTAGGAATTGTTCCTAATGTCTCGATTTTATAAATTGCATAGTTTCGTTTGAAAAATTGTATTTCCTTTAAGGTGAGAGCTATTGACGTAAATTAAACAAGAAAATGTTGAGAGAAGATTAGACTTCAAAAACTCATTTAAAGACCCATCGTTGCGTCACTATTTACCTCTACAGGGTGTTCAGCAATTTAGAAGAAATTTCAACTTTCAGTTCTGTCCTGTACTCCTGTATACCATCAAATTCAATTGGAATGCAGACTCAACATAAGGTGATAAACTAGATGAAATAGGCTTCAAAATGATCAAAATCGATGCACACCTAGAAAAATTATTTCAAAATTATTCCGTGAACATTTTTTTGTCCGAGGGTGTAATACAAAATGTATTCAAATATACAGTGCACGCCAAAATCATGGAACAAAATCATTTCCTCAGAAGAAAAATATTTGGCAACAAAATCCTGGAACAGATCAAATTTTGTTCCACTTTTACCAAATTTTATGCATTTTTGTAGGATTTTTGTTGCACCCTGGGCCATCCCCATCAACCCTCTAAATTTTTTGAATTGGGAAAGAGGGTCATGTTGTACTTTTTTGGCAAGGTCTTCATATCTTCTTTACAGGCGTGCAGAAATTTTCGAGAATTTTTTTTTAATCAGTTAGTTCAAAGAGGTTTTCAGTATGTGCACTTTGTCATGGCTCTTTCTATGAAAGGAAACATTTTATCGAAAAGTTTCAACTTCGGTAGAAACGTAATAATCATAACTGAAGCGCAGTGTTTCAAACATTCTAATTTTTCATGTGATGGGGTTGAAAGGGGTTGAAAGATGTGCATGAACAAAACTGTAATGGTTGACTTCCATTCGGTGACAAATTTCATCAGGTACCATCGTCTCAAAGTAAATGAGCCATACACATACTGAAAACCTCTTTGAACTAATTTTTCGAAAAAAAAAAATTTTATTCAAAATTTCTGCACGCCTGTAAAGAAGATACAAAGACCTTGCCAAACAAGTACCACATGACCCACTTTCCCTATTCAAAAAATTTGGTAAAAGTGAAAGAAAAATTGACCCGTTTCAGGATTTTGTAGCCAAATATTCTCCTTCCGAGAAAATGAATTTGTTCCATAATTTTGACGCGCACTGTATGCATTGGCATTTTATTTAGAAAAACTCACAATTTGAGTATGGGAAATTGTTATATCGTTTGAAAAGAAATTGAATTATCTTTCAATGAACAATAAGGAACGAGGTATTGGTATTGTACAAGAAAGAAGTGCATCAATCAATCCGAAATAATCAGGAAACTACAGCCGTTCGAAATTATGTTATGTTTCGATCGAGATGAAAGTTTGGATTCTGATGGAAATTGACGTACCTATTCCAGCTACGTGTAGAATCTTGTCCAGAACGCGAAATCAGAATTATATGAAATTCATGATAATAATTTAAAAAATTACAATTATTCTGTAACATTATATCAGGAATCATAGGCGGTTACTTCGACAGCAGCTTGCAACGTTTCTTTTTGACAAAAATCTTTCGAATTGGTTTATTGAATTGGAAAATGTAAATCTACCTACAAGATGAGACCACTTACAAGATGGATGAACGAGCCCAAAAACTCCCATTTTCCTGTACCTACACCTCATTCCGTACCTTCATGTGCGTGAAATATATGAAGTCATATTCTAGGTAGCTGATGGAATATGGCCCTCAAGCTCAATACGTGCATACTTTCACCCTTCTCTAAACCTACAGGCTATCAAGTTTAATTAAAAGGGCGTAACGCAATCGAAGAATGTCCATTAGACGGATCCGATAGCTCAGGAAAAATTACCGACCCGCTCTCTCATTAATTTTATAAGTTTCGGACCGCAAAACTGTAATGGAATTTCGATTACGGCGTCGTAGACGGAAAGAACCGATATCGCTACGACATAAGGCGGCGTTTATTAAATTTCAACGTCGCGAGCGCCGAAAGCGTCGGTTCAGACTTCATGAAACGAAACGGCGAAAAAATTTAATATGTCCAATGATTGGTGGTAGCTTGGCCCGCGGTTCGTTCCAACCAACGTCGAAACGCATTGAAATACGGCCGATTCTGAAACTGATATATGTTCAGTTTCGGTACTGTATCCGTAGACGTCCCCAGGGGGATACAGGGGGGGGGGGCAGCTGTTGGAGCAAGTGAGTGATGTGGAGAATAAAACCCGTACACTCAAGAACAGCTGAGAATTTTGCTGCTGTAGCCGAAAGTGTTGAAGAAAATGGTTTGTCAATTCCTCATCGTCCTTTGGAATTAGGTATTCCACAAACGTCATCACACCGTATTTTGCATAAAGATTTGGGTCTAAAGACTTACAAAGTTCAGTTAACACAAGAACTCAAGCCGGCCGATCATCAACAACGTCGTGTTTTTGCTGGTTGGGTCCTTGAAATGCATGAAAATGACCCGGAATGTCATGAGGCCCATTTTCTCCTCGGTTATGGAAAATTTCACGAAGAGGATATGGTCCTGTAGTCGTGGTGGTCATTTGGCTGGTGTCATTGTCAATCATTAACGGCATACCTTCCTCCTTACAATGAAATATTCATCCGATAATTCATCTAAAAAAATGGTATTTTCTTTGAATGTCGAAATAACACTTTTTTTGGATAACTCTTTACCTATATTTCTCAGTTGGCGCGACAGCACATAGGAAACAACTCAGACTATTCAAAAAAATGAATTCAAACCTACTCAGGGCGAAGATCCAGAAGACTCGACAAATCATTGAAATTATAAGTCTTCTGAATAGTTTTTTTCAAAATTTCGAATTAGCAATGGTCACCGTAAGGTATAGTAGTACTGTGGGGAAATAATTGTTCCTGATTATGATAAATAATATACACGAAATTTCAATAAATACCGCGGCATTTGGGGTCTGTACCTCAAACACAAAAATTTAATGTTTCTAGGTTCATCTGTTCTTCCGGCCAAACGTAATCGATTGGGACCATTCCTAGCTTGAAATTCTAGATATTTGAACATCGTGAATCGTGATGCAATGATACAACCCTTGTTAAGTAGAGCGAGCGCTCCAAAAGTACCCTTTCAAGTCAATTATGAGGTACGGAATAAAACTGCACTATGAGATTATCATACAACACACATATTCACTTTTGAAATCGGTACTAATAAAAATTCAAAATTAAACTTCAATCAATGGAATAAGAAAACAAAGTGTTTCTTTATTAGGTGCATTAGAATATAAAAATGTACATCATAATCTCAGATATCTGAATGTGTCTGAACTGCTAGAATTAGGGATCCTCACCCCATATATAGGGAAACCAAAAAAACGTTCGAATATGGAAAAGAGAAGCATACTCAATTTAATTCAAGATCTCGTAATCTGAATACCAAACAGCTCATAACACGATTCAGCACGAGCGATCACCGAGCATTCCGATTTATCTTTAATTGACGTTTAAGTGTGCTCTTACACCTTGCTCTGCGTCCAGTCCAAGCTTAATGAAGATTCATCGACGGCGTACCTTTGACGCCATATAAATTCGCGTGGGTAGACCAGCCTGTGGGCGGTCTGTCTGAACATTATGTCAACAAAACTGGAAGCTTTCAACTTCGTCCAAAATAATCTGAATAACGCCCACAGTTCTCGTATCCCAAAACACCCTTACCAGTCATTCGGAATGATGATGAATTATTGTTGGTGGCAGAATTGTGAAACTCTTGGGGTTATTTAATCTTAGGAAAACAAAATTCACGGTTGAATATTCCATCAAAGCAGAATGAATTTAATTACCACAGTTCATTTCGAAATGGTTCAATTCTCATTCATCTGAAAAGAATGAGAGTATTTCCTTCTCAGATCACTTCAGAAGTGAAGATCTGAAAGGAATTACGATCATTTGTTTCCTTCGTGGCTGTGTTGTTGAGGGTATTCAACGAACACAGACAGAAAGAGACATCTTTTGTAAAAGGGGTACCCATTCAAATCATTCCTCTCAGACATTTTTTCTCGCCGATTTTCATAGACTCCTGTTGATATTCACTATTCCCTGATCACAGAGTATAAAAAGATAATTATAATAGGCCTAGAATTGTCCCTTGTGGTACTCCTAGACTTGACACTTCAGAGTTGTAGAAAACGTTTCATGAAACGTAAAAATTCATTTTTTCCAGCATCCAGAATGTGATTGTGGACACCACACCTGTGGCCCCCATTGCGATCGCTGCTGCCCTCTGTACAACCAGAGGCTGTGGGGACCTGGCTCATCTAGGGATGCCCATCATTGTTTACCCTGCAATTGTCACGGCCATGCCAAGAGCTGTCATTACGACGAGGATGTAGACAAGGCTTCATTGAGTATGGACACCCATGGAACGTACCTGGGTGGAGGTGTTTGCGACAACTGCACGGTACGTTTTTCCATAAAATACACAAACTGTTTTAGGATGAAGTTTAACATATAAATGGTAATGATTATTAGAGTCCTTATGATGTGCAAGAAGTGACATTTAATAAGGTACATGCAAAGAACGAATTCTTCATTTTGAAATCAGCTGTGGACTAATCAGTCCCTCAAATATTCAAGTGGTGTTCTTCAGGGTACTGTTATTGGTCCTTGATTTTAACAGTAATTGCTTTTTTAGGCCTTCACCACTGGAATCAACTGCGAATTGTGCCTCCCAGGCTTCTATCGTCCTCATGGGGTATCTCAGGATTCAGAGACACCTTGCGTGAGATGCAAATGTGAAGGCATTGGTGGATCTAAAGATTGCGTGCAGTACGGAGAAGAAGCGGGTAAGTGCGTGTGCCAGGACGGCTATGGCGGTCCGAACTGCGAAGAGTGTGCGTCCGGCTTTAGAGGGTTCCCGAATTGCGAGAGTTGTCCGTGCGATCCCAAGGGGGTCGTTGATGTCAATGATTGTGAAGGAAGATGCGTTTGTAAGGTGAGTGTCGGTCTGAAAATGAGTGGAAAGGAGTAGAAAAAACTGATAAATTGACTTTAATCTTAATGGTACTTCGATCATTTTACTACTCTAATATTCCAAGGTTTTCCAGAATTATCCAAGCTCGTAGACAATAATCTCAATATTTCAAAGCGGGAAGATTTCGAATCGAAATTCGGCATGTTTTTGTGACGACCCTGTAGAATCCGTTTATGAAAATAGTAGTAAAAATCTTATAATATGGCTTCAATAACAATTTCTGAAAATTTCATCCTTCTGACGTCGAAGGGCGAGTAGCTATGACCATCTTTCTGATTTCGAAATTGTAAATACTAACCGGCGCGCTCGCCATTTTGCTACTGCCAAGAGTTAGTGAAATGATACAGTTAAACTAACAGCGGCATGGGGGAAATTTCATATAGAAGACAACGATATCTCAATAGATGGA
The DNA here is from genome assembly GCA_951802165.1 of Adalia decempunctata. NCBI lineage: Eukaryota > Metazoa > Arthropoda > Insecta > Coleoptera > Coccinellidae > Adalia > Adalia decempunctata. Next base: position 18,980,128 of record OX637696.1, on the reverse strand, counting down.
ATAAAACTCATTTCTCATCATTATTTCAAGTTGTTCGACCAGCATTGTGGAATTTATTTTGGAAATACATTTTCTCTATTTCAGTATCGTAATGAGTTCATTACAGTACTAAAAACAGTGCTGTAATGAATTCATTACAGCATCGTTTTCAGTAACATTTTTCGTTTTGTGAATGTCAGCAATGAGTTCCGATCCTTTTAAATTTCAGTTAACGTCAATTTGGAAATGTCAATTTTCGTCTTTCCTAACATTCACACCAATTGCCAAGATACAATATGAAAGTCACTAGGACCTCTAATTTGAATTTTCTCATTGAATTTCACAAAATTTGAATGAAATAGAGAAAATATCGTCTAATACTCATTGCAGAATGCAATTCCAATACTCATTAGTATTGGAATAGGAGCCCATTCTGCAACTAGTTTTAGAATATACTATTTACGGGTTTTTAAATAGGAATGATACACTTTGAAATGGTTATAATTATATTATTTTTTGAAATTCCTGATAAAATTTGTGTTCAGGTGTGCTAATTTGTTAATAATGACAGAAATTTAAGAATAATTTTTCATAGTCGACATTATTCAATTATTAGAGTTACTATTTGTCGTGTTGAAGACGAATTTAGAAGTGAATTTTTCCAACACTTCACAAGAGTATCAGAACGACAAAGAAATGCAGGCACACAAGAGAATATTGATTTGGTAGAAGTGATTGTAAAAGAAAATCCAAATTAAATTCAACTGGCTCAAGAACTGTTGGTCTGATACCAACATAAACGACGTTTATTTTCAAATTTTGCTCTCGAACAAATGAAAAATAAATTTTTCATACATAAAATTTTTTTTATGTTAACGAAACTGCAGTCGGTGCGATTCTCAGTTGACGTTGGACCATTCGGTCTGGTAGGGTGAACAGTATCGGAGACCTAGTTCGTATTCACATTTCATTTGTCATTATTTATAATGGCAAATGATTTGTGTCTTATTTCTTTGGATAAAAAAATATCCGTTGCTTACAGAATTATACAGGTTGTTTCAGAATTGATGCGAGAGATTTCAAAAGGTGATTCCTCGTTCAAAATAAAGTGGTTTGTTATACGTAAGGAAAGATATCGAGTGTCAGAGATGTCGGAAATTTTATGTTTATATTTTTTGGTATCTCAAAAACGAAAAGCGATAAAATGATGATATTTTATGGAAGTATTACTATTATGAGAACACGCTTTCTTTTATTTTTTCATATTATTTAGAATGAGTGGAGGGGGTTGAAATAGACTTGTATTTTTCTCGTAAAATATTTGTTTTGAAATGACAAATAATATTCAAATCAGTTCTGAAATAAATTGCCCTTTCCAGACTCGTAATGATTTACATTATATTTTTTTCAAATCGGTACATTTTACGAGAAAAATACAAGTGGTGAAAAAGTTTTTAAACAAACCAGGCTATTCAAATTCAATTCTATTCAAGTCGTTGAGTGAGTACTTCTTTAAATTTCATTTTCCGCCATACTTGAACCGCGGTATCTATCTAACGTTTGAATTTTGAGCCAACATTTATATTATAAAGTACCCCTCATTTTGAACGAGGAATCACTCGTATATGTTTTCCTTCTTTTCACTTCGTATTTACCGTCGCTATTGGAAAACCTGATCCATTATATTACGTATGAACTCTTCGGCTTGTGCCCGGCGCATGCATCATTTTGCAACTTTCTGAAATACGCAATTTTTCATTTTACATCCAAGGAGCCACTCCTGATGTTGAGATATGGTCAGTTTTTGCAGACGAGACATTTTACACAAAAGTCTCAAAACCGTAACCCCATACGAGGTGGAGCTATAACACCAAGAGTTTTAATAGGGAACTGAGATTGAGCGACCACTCATTTTGAAGATCTTTAAAGTTGCTTTTCAGAAATGTTCGATCAGTTTTTACGATCAATTTCAATTTCGCATTTTTTTCTTTATAGATCTTTCATGCCATATTTTTCGATAATGAATGCTGGCTTCAATTAGTTAATAGTATTGGGTAATGTGCTAGAATCTCGATGTTCATTTCCATTGAGTAATGGAATCAATGAATCATGTTTTACTATTGAAAATTAAAAATTAGGAGTTCTGATAATATTTCATGAATTTGGTTAGTTTGGAACAACCTCGAGTTCATCAATAACAGACTCCACAACCCGTCTAATCAACTACTTTATGAGACTACAGAAGTGGAACCAATACTAGGAAGACTTGAAAATTTAAGCAAAAAATTCATCACCAACCAGAATAACATAAATATTATGGATCCACTGATTCACAGCTACCAAAGAACAACACCAGCAAAAGCAAAACTACCGGCACTCCCAATCTTTGAATATTTAAAATCACTATAACACCTTGAAAATATTACAGATATTCTTGTAGATGAAAATGTTTTTACTGGCAGGAAGACTTAGGTCGATAGCCGTTTGATTGTAATCAGATTATGATCAATAAAGTTTAGTTCTCTCTCTCAATAACAGAATACAGTTCCATATCATTGATTAAGAAAATTACTAAGAATTATTTATTAACGAGTAGATTAATAGGAAAACATAAAAACCACTTTTTTCTAAGACAAAAAACATGTGAGCTTCACAAAGGCCTGAGTGGCCTATTTCAAATTTTCTCACATAACCCACAATCTGGTAATTTTCATGCAGGAAAATGTGGAAGGTGAATATTGCGATCGCTGTAGACCAGGACACTTCGGACTAAGAAACGATTATCCTGGAGGATGCGCCGAGTGTTACTGTTCAGGAGTCACTACTTTGTGCGAATCAGCAGTCCTGCTGTCTCGAAAAGTAAGTAAATTACCACCGCTCCTAATAAATTACCTGTTTTCATCTTATCCTAGCAAAAAATCTCAAAAAAAACGTTTTTTTTGTCAGATCAACACCCTGAAAGACTGGTACATATCCGACCTGAAGAATTCCATCTTCGTCAAGCCTACCGTAGACGACCACGGCCTCCTCTCCGTCGGCAGCTACGAGCTTCCGGACGTGGAGGCCTACTACTGGCTGGCCCCAGACGATTTCACGGGCAACAAGTTGGAGGCGTACAGCTCCGAGCTGGTGTTCAAGGTGCACTGGGTCATTATGAGGGGCGATACGAGCGGCGAACCGACGGTGGGTCCAAATGTTATCTTAGGTAAGGGTGAAGAACTTGCCGAAGGATAGGGTCGGGTTTGTTCTGGAAAGTTTAGGGTTCTGTTGCCGGGAGGGTGGTTGGTCTGAGTTTTGTCGGTTCTGGTTCTGAAGGGAATTGTTCGAAGAGGAATATTCTGTAGGACCGGCTCATTCGCCATTTTGGATAGCATGAAAAATTTGGGTCTTTCGAGTTTTTTGAAAAAAAAAATTTAACAGGGTGATTCGAATAATATTTTCTAAGCTTGAATATCGTCGACAACTGCCAGATATACCGGAAATGAACCAAAACTCCGTTTTCCAAATGACACTAGATAAGTGTGTCAACTGTAGATTTCTCATCCTAAAATAACATTTTTGTTTCTTCCATTTTATTCTCCGGGTCTTCGTTTCCGAGAAACAGGGTGGCAAAAATTTTATTTTTTTTTCAAAGTTTTCGCTAATATCTCTGGAACCTTTTGAATTACAGAATTGAGTTTTTGTGCACACATTGTCACTTATAATAGCTACTCTTTGTACTCCACTCGGTTCCATTAGACGTGCCAGTGGCGAAGATATGGAATTTGCACCATGTTTCTACCACCCAACTTTTACACCATTGGACAAATTCGCATTTGCACAGCAAATTCTCATACGCCAATATGGTTACATAAAAAATGTACCCCTCACACATTACTCTAAAGTGGAGCGTTTTCGAGAAAAATGGCATTTTATGTTCGAAAACAATTTGTTAACGCATCGTAAATTTTTTGTAATCGGAAAACTGAGTAGTGATAATTAACAAGTTTATTCATTTCAACAGAATGATAACATTGAAATTCAAACTTGAAAACCTAGTTGGCAAATTTGTTGAAATTGATAAACTTGTTAATTATCAATACTTTTATTTATAATGCATTCGTTAATTGTTTTTTATCATAAAATTCCAGTTTTCTCGAATACAGTTAACTTTAGTGTGATGAACCAAGTACCAAGAGTACCCTCTTCATGTAAAACACATTGGCGCATCAGAATTTGCTAGGCAAATGCGAATTTGTCCAGTGCTGTGAAAATTGGGGTGTAAAACCTTTGTGCAAATTCAATATCTACGCCACTGGCACGTCCAATAAAATCGAGTGCAAGAAATGAGCTTTTATTAGTAACATTTGTGTATAAAAACTCAATTCTGTGATTTAAACGAATCCTGAGATATTAGCAAAAGACAGACAGAAATATATATTTTTGACACCGTGTATCTTTGAAACGAAGACCCGAAGGAAAAGATGGAGAAGAAAAAAATATTATGTTTTATGAGAAATCCACAGTTGACCGTTGAAACACTTGTTCAGGGTCACCCTGTGTAGGGTGAATCTTTGACTTGTACATTTTTTCAACAGTAGATTCCTCTCAATGAATAAAAAAAATTACCATGCCATTTTCAGTATTCTACTACGTTCGAAAGATACAGGATGTGGAAAATAAATGAAAAAACACTTTTTCGCCTATATCTGCGAATCTATTGTGCATATTTCTCAACAAAAACATATTCTTCTGGTATCCAAGTTACAGCGTAACCGACTCATAAATCTACGCAGAAATAAGGACTGAACGAGAATAAATTCGCTATCACAAAAACGCCTACATCTCTTGAACCAATTGAGAAAAAATCTAAATTTGATCATAGTTAGCTTTGTTATGAACTTCATAGATAATCCAATTCTCTGTCGCAAAATGTCAAGCGAAGTGAAAACACGAGAATTTATAGTGAAACTTTTTCAAAATAATGAAAAATGGAGCTTCAAAAGAATCGCAAAAGAGGCTCGCGTTCGTCCGGAAACGGTATGAAGAGTTGCGTTTCAACGAAGATCTAACAATTAACCGCAAGGAAGGAACCGGGAGGAAAAAGGGGTTTCATAGCCCAAAAAAGTGAAGAAAACCAGTAGCCTTTTTCAGAAGAATCCTAACCTTTCAGGATGGAAAGTGGCCCAAATAGGGTTGTTCGCAGTCAATCGTTCAGAAAATCGAGTCGAGTTGTGGGCTTAGAACATACAAACTGCAGAAAGTGCCAGACAGGAACGCTGTGAAGAATCAAGAATCGAAATCAAGAGCAAAGAAATTAAAAGAAGATTTCTTGAAAAATTTTTCCTGTTGCGTGATGGACGACGAAACCTATGTCTTGGCTGATTTCTCGCAACTTCCTGGTCAGTAATTTAATACTGCAGATTCTCGTGGAAATGTTGACGAACAATTTCGCGTGAAGAAACAAGCAAAGTTTCCTAAAAAATTCCTGGTTTGGCAAGCAATTTGCACTTCTGGGAAAAGGAGCAAATTTTTCGTTGGCCAAGGCTCTGTTGACTCGGAGATATACATCGATGAATGCTTGAAGAAGCGACTTTTACTATTTTTACGTGAGCACAATGTGTCAACAATCTTTTGGTCAGATTTAGCTCCATGCCACTACAGCAAGGCCACCAAGGAATGGTATTAGCTAATGAGGTGGTTTTTGTCCCCAAAGAGGCCAATCCACCAATTTGCCCAGAACTCAGGCCAATCGAAAGATTGGGCCCTGGTAAAAAGAGAATTGAAGAAGACTAAGAAATCAACGAAAACATTAGCGGAATTCAAGCAAACGTGGAAGACAGCATCCCAGAAAGTGACTGAGAAGAGAACACTATATGAAGCATGATGGGAAGAATTCCAGAAAAAATCCATGAATTTTGTGAAAAATTGTTTTGGTTTTTTTATTGTGAAAAAAGTTTTCATTAGAATTAGAGGATGATTCGAAAATGAGTTTGATTTTCGAAATCGGTCTAGTGGTTCAAAAGATATAAGCGTTTTTGTGATAGCGAATTTATTCTTGTTCAATCCTTACTATGAAATTTGAAAACAAAAACCAGTTAATATTGGAAGGAACCGAATGTACACAGTGTGGCCATTATAACCTATTCCTATTGAAATATCCTTCAGATGGCTATGGTCGAATCTTAGCGATTGATTTAATTCCTGGCTCCAAATTCAAAAAATACTGACAAAGTCACGAATACATATTGCCCCTGCTCAAGTAGAAAGAGAGCTCAAGTAGCAATACATTTGACACAATGAGCAACCAGATGTGACTTTGATTTTCCCACAATTTCGTGTAGCCCTTAGTCCATAGGAAGAGGAGACACAGTATCTCATTCACAAATTCGAGAATTGATGAAGCCAAAATTTAGTCAGTTTTCTATGGGTGGGAAGAAGCATAAAAATAGCTCTATCATTAGATACTGTTGTGGCGACATTGCAGAATCCAACTCTGAAAGGTCCAAGGCATGGTGCTATCAGTATTGAAGGATGGAAATAAATTTATTATATGAGTGAATTAACTCTTGGAGAATTCATTGGAACAGATTCTGAGTCAGCTTAATTCAGAACTGATTACCAAATGTTTCTCATCTCAATTTCAGAAGGGAATCTGGGAAGTGAAATTCTTAAAATAGAAGCATCTACGCCACTGTTACTCAGAATGAGGAGAATAGAACTTTTCTGTGTAATCTCCAATAAGGATTCAAATATAGTCCAATTAACCACAAACAAGTCACTTCAACGTATTTTGCTAATAAATTCAGAAATGAATCCAAATCTCACTTTTCATACGCAATGAAACGCGATATACCGTTGAAAACTGGCCATAGATTCAAAAAACGGTGCTGCTATAACGTTAACATTATCTGAGGAAAAACGGCCCAGCCGTTTCGCGAATATTTCGATACTTTAGTATATTATGTTATGTGGAGAATGACCAATATTTGAATAAACAAATAGGTACTCATTTTTGACATTCATGCACAAATAAGGAATTTCAATCTAAAATACTTTTCATTTTGATTGAGAGTTTATATTAATTAGAAAATTCAGAGGACGTCACAACGAAGCAAAAATACTACATTTTGATTCCGTAGTGGTACTGTTGCCCAAGTTAGTTTTGCTGATTTTGAAAATTGGCTTCATTATTTATTTTTGAAGTTTGTCTCCTCTTTCTATAGTTAAGGGAAGGCGCTACAAGTCCGAGCTCCCTTCGAAAATTATTTTTATTTCCATGATATCTCAGTTCGTATGCGGCGTAGACCAACAATTTTTTTTTAATTAAATCTTAATCATTTCTCTAGAACTTGTATTACTCGCTTTTCCGTTTTTCTTCGTATGTTAGGAAAAAACCTCGTGAGCTCTAATTTCATAAAAATCTGGACAAACGATTTTATTTCCATGATATCTCCTTAAATTTTATGGATAAATGTATGAAATTTTCAGTAGACATGCGAAATAATATTTTGCAGAATGTGTATTAATCAGTTTTTCTATTGATTGCCCCCTCAATTTTTAAATAGATTATAAAGTAGGAACTTTATTGGTCATATTTTCAACCAGGTTTTTTCGTAATATACGAATGAAAACGGAAAAGCGTGTAATACACATTCTATAAAAATGATTGAGCTTCAATTTGAAAAAGAATTTGTTGGTCTACGCCGCATACGAACTCAGATATCATGGAAATAAAAAGCCCAATTTTTGAGGGGAGCTCGGATAACCGGCTCCTTCACCATTCTGTGACCGTTTGGAATTTAACATATCGAGCCTTCCCAGTACTTTATTTTTATTTTTCCCTGTTTCACCTGATAGAACCCAACCTTTACCCCGTCCCACCTCTCGATACGGCTGAAATTTCACGGGTTACCCGATCCTATATGATCTCCCGTTTTTCAGTCGGCAAGAACGGCATGACGATCGCCCACGGCAACGATCTCTTCGCAGACTCGACGAACACGACTTTCCGGGTGAAAATGAACGAAGTGGGCTGGTTTCACGTTTCCAAAGACGTGAAGGATATCGGGCCCCGTCTGAGGAGAGAGTACAGGGGCGATCCGGTGAACAGGCGCCAATTTCTGAGCACGCTGAGCGATATCAGGTTCCTGATGGTGCGGGCTACCTTCCACACGGATCAGATCGAGGCGCTTTTCGAGAGCGGGGAGATGCTGCTGGGTGAGTCGAAAAAATATTAAAATAGTCAGAGTACAGGGTGTCCCAAATATGAGTGACTGATTTTAAACATAAATGCCCAGCTTATTAATTGCTGGGTTTTCACTAGTTTCACTAGTTTATCAAAGAGATTTTTTTAGGCTTGGCTGGCATTTCATCTCATCAACACAGGGTGTTTTACTAATGTTGGTCAAATTCAAAGGGGAAAATATTTAATATTTTAAATGGCACACCCTATAATTGTTGATCTCATTTGAAAGAGCAATGATTCTCCTTCTCAAAAATGTATAGTTTTCTATCTTTTGTTTCATTAACAACAAAGATAATCGATGTTTCATGTAGTAGTATATTTTTAATTAGTGGTTTTATATGAACGTATTTTGATGCCTAAAATCAGCTCATGCTGTGACCGTTTGAGGCGTAACAACAAAATCAGCAATTTTGACAATAGTTAAGTCATATAAGTTGATTTTAGGCATCAAAATACGTTCATATGAAACTACTTATTAAAAATATACTACATGGAACATCGATTATCTTTGTTGTTAATGAAACAAAAGATAGAAAACTCTACATTTTTGGAAAGGAGAATCATTCCTTTTTCGAATGAGAGCAACAATTATAGGGTGTTCCATTTAAAATATTAAATATTTTCCCCTTTGAATTTGACCAACATTAGTAAAACACCCTGTGTTGATGAGATGAAATGCCAGCCAAGCCTAAAATATCTCTTGGATAAACTAGTAAAACTGGTTAAATCCCCATCTCTTTGGAGCAATTAATAAGATGGACCTTTATGTTTGAAATCAGTGAATGTACAGGGACACCCTGTACATTAAAATATAGAAACATGAAATTTTTGGGTTTTCTTTGCAAATATACAAAACTGAATTATCAATACTGGATGCTGTGAGTTAGTTTGACGTTTATTTCTTTTTATGTTATAAAGATACTGAACTGTATTTATTTACTATCCCAATCTGAATACATGGTGTGGCGAAATTAAAGCAATAAATTTTCCTCGTAGATCCTCGAGACGAAATTTATTCTTTATTTTTCCCAGGAGGCTCCCTCCAGTATTGAGGTCCCCTGAATTCTACCCCCTGCAATAGTTTTTCTTTCATTATCAGAATCCTCTTAAGGCCTCTTGCAACGACAGAGAATTCTCGCGAGAATTTTCTGTCAAATTCACTGACCGAAAATTCTCGCGAGAATTCTCTGTCGTCTCTGTGTAATTCCACAGAGAATTCTACCGAAAGTTGTATGCAACGGCAGAGAATTTTCGGTCAGTGAATTTGACAGAAAATTCTCGCGAGAATTCTCTGTCGTTGCAAGAGGCCTTTATATGAAAATTACTGATATACAGGAATTTCATAATAAACGAAATCTCAAATTGCTATTATTTTGCACTTTTCTACAGAACCTCAATGTTCTTAAAACCACTTTACTTTATCACGTATTTGAATTCTTTGAAAATTGTTAAACCGTTAAGCCCATTTTTGCAATTTTCTCATGACTGCATGATTTAGGAAAATAATCTAAAAATATGATTGAACTAATTGAGAACAAGAGAATTTCATACAAATATCTCAGGGTGTTTCTGAACTGATAGGAAAGATTTGAAAGGGTGGTTCCTTGTTCAAAATGAAGGATAGTTTGTCATATGAATGTTGGGACAAAAGTCGAACATTAGAGAGATATCGCGGTTCAAAGATGGCGGAAAATGAAATTCGAAAAAAACTTCGATAGTATTAAATTCGGATAGACTGATTTAGTTAGAATCTTTTTCATCTCTTGTATTTTTCTCGTCAAATGTACCATTTTGAAATAAAAATTAAATGTATTTCATAACATGTCGGGAAAGGGCAATTTATTTCGGAACTAAGGGGATATATTGAAAACTTCTTAGCCTACCATAAAACCAAACAAAATTTCAATGTCAAAATATTTTATTACTCAACATATTCTCCTCTTAATTGAACACATTCATTACAGCGAACCTGCAGACTTTTCAAAAAAAAAACGTTTCTTCTTGCAAACCAGTCCTCCAAAGGTTTTATTACCTCCTCGTTGGAAGAAAATTTACGACCTTTTAAACTTTTTTTCAGTTGAAAAAAGGAATGATAGTCGGACGGAGCCAAATCTGGTGAAAAAAGGGGGTGTTCTAGTAATTCTGATCCTAAATAACGAATTTTTTGCATGCCAACATGAGATTTGTGTACTGGGGCGTTATCCTTTGAAAACAAAATACCTTTGGATAGCTTTCCGCGTCTTTTCTCTTCAATTTTTTTCCCGTACAGTGGTCAGTAATGTCGAATAGTAATCTCCAGTTATTGTTCCACCAAAAAAATCATTCATGATTACTCCATGGCAATCCCAAAAAACTGAAGCAAGAACTTTTCCAGCAGATTTTTGGACACGAAACTTCTTAGGTCTGGGAGAACCAGGGTGTCGCCATTCCATCGATTGTTACTTTGTTTCTGGATCGTGGAAATAAACCCAAGTCTCATCCATAGTAAAAATTCGGTTTGAGAAGTCTAAATCGTTTTCAAATCGAGCACAGATCGACCGCGATGCTTCTACCCTTGCACGCTTCTGGTCAACATTCAAACATTTGGGGATCCATTTTGCAGAAATTTTTCTCATGTCCAAATTGACGTGAACCATATGATGATCGCGTTCGTATGAAATCTCCAGTGCTTCAGATATCCGTTTTAGCCCAATTCGACGGTCTGATGAAATCATGTCATGAACTGCATCGATATTTTCGTGGACTGACACAGAAACTGGCCTTCCCGATCGGTCATCATCTTCAATAGAAATGGAAGACATCTTTTTTTTTTAATTCATTGCGTAACTCTGGTTTACTTTTTTGACGTCGAACTCTACACTGACACTTCTAATGAGTTATTGTTCGTTGATATGGTATCGCAATATTTTGTTTATGCATGGAACTGGTCTATGCTAACTAGATATCAATACATCCACGTATATTTACATTTTATTTTTATTTCAAAACGGTACATTTTACCAGTAAAATACAAGAGATAAACGTGACATTTTACAAGAAAAATACAGGAGATGAGGAAGTTTCTAACCAAATCAGGCTTACCAAATTTAATTCTGTCCAAGTCGTTGCGTAAGTTTCTCTTTGAATTCAGTTTACGAAAAAGATGTTGTCCCCCTATCGTTTGACTTTTGGCCCAACATTTATATAACGATGCGTATACGAAACCTCAAAGTCCACAATTTCTTTGGAACCACTGATCCTCAACCGCGTTTTTGTATTCCTTGGAAATTGTTGAACCGTTAAAATACCATTAAATTGAAAAACTTTCTGGTCTCTTGGAATTTATTCATGACTGCAAGAAGATTTAAGAGGAAAATATAAAAATATGATTGAACTCATTTTGAGTAGGTACAAGTGGATTAGTTTATCTTGAAAACTTCTTAAGTTAAAAATAGGACATAAAAATATATATTAATGTTTTCAACATTTGTGTCATTAAAATAAGAAACAAGTAAAGAATGAAGACACCAGAGTACCAGAAAAATTCTTACTTTTTTCGTAATATTTCCAGGAAACATCGAGGACTCTGAAACATACAGCGGAGTCGAGAAATGTTCTTGTCCTTCTGGATATTCAGGACTGTCATGCGAATCCTGTTCGTATGGTTACGTGAGGATTATGGCCAATACTTCTGATCATCAACTGCAGGTAAGCTAAACATAGATTTTCATATTTCGACATGAATGCATTTTATGTATGAAAACTTGGATTTGAAAGAATATAGCATGAAGAAAATATCAAGCATCTGGAATTGAAACTATTTTGGATTTTACAAGCATTAAGTGTTTCCCATTTTACTTCATATTCTTTCCAGACCCACAAAACATACGTCCTCTCAGTAAAACCATCTTGATTTGCCTTTCTCATTCCTAAGAGGAACCATATTCACTGTGGGTATCTCACACTTTTTCGTCTCCTTGTTATAAATACTTTACCCCTTGTGGACATTCTCAGGACAGATAAGAATAGTTAATATCCAACAAAATTTCACGTAAGGTTTTGCCAAAAAATGCGGTAGGCATCTTCATAGGTTTTTTGGTCGGAGGTTGTAATCCGACGAATGACTCCTCCGAACTGGTGATGTTACTGGATCTATCACCGTACTTATAGCCACAACGTGGCATTGCCGATCAGTTAATCTATGGTTAACTCCTTAAGTTCGGCCATTGCCAATTTCTGTGTGGAAAAATGAATACCATTTAAAAAGCTCCAAAGAAACTATCCAAATGGCTGCGATATGTGAATGATATCTTCGTGATTTGGAGTCACAGTGAAGAACAACTGACAATTACCTCAATAACAGATATCCAAACATTGAGTTCACCATGGAAGTAATGAGAGATGATGACCTTTTCTGGATGTATTGGTTACTAAAAAACATTGTGGTAAACTAGGACACAAGGTTTATAGAAATCCTTTCCACACAAACAATAATAAAAGCGAGTTATGAGCGAAACACTTGTTGAGAGAGCCATCGAAATCTATAACATGAATCGGAAAGAGGAGACTTCCATTGTGCATTGTGCGTGGTTGCCTGCCATCTGCAATGCTAGAACTGAACATTTTCGAAGCGCAGGGCATTAGCCGACTGGCCACGGCGGCGGTGTGGCTGGAGCATTTAAAAACCTCCGACAAATAAACTTCTAAAGATGCCTGCCGCAGTTGTAGGTGAAATCTTGAGTGAAATTTCTATTGGACCAGGGCTTGAACGCGCGGATTACAATAAATTTGAGGTTGAATTCGACCTTGTAAGCCTTCATCAAAATAATTCAAAAGGAGGAAACCGAAAGAGAAATAACCTTGCGTCTTCAAGGGCTGGATCTTTCAAAAATTATCTCTGAGTGTGTCGAAATAATTTCGAGACTTGAATTTCCAGCATCTCCATCTGTTTCAGGCCTTCTGCGGCAAATGCGACTGCAACGGCCACTCGGAGACCTGCAGCGCCGACACGGGGGAGTGCTCCTGTCAGCACAACACCATCGGCGAGAGATGCGAGCGTTGTGCCCCCGGATTCTACGGAAACCCCCTAAGAGGTACGCCGTTCGACTGTAAGCCTTGCGCGTGTCCCCTCGAAAATGACGAGAACAACTTCAGCCCCAGCTGTCAGCTGGATTACGTGGATGAGGAGGATGAAGACAGAGGCGGATATGTCTGTACCCAGTGTCCCGAAGGCTTCACGGGAGATCACTGTGACGTGTGAGTATCATTCCTTCGAATTATTTGATTTTTCTTGGAGTTTCCGAGGTGGGAGAGTTGGCTGGTTTATCCGTCAAGGTTCTTTCATATTTTTGACCCGTCAATAATAGATCATCTATCGAAAACCGAGAAAGAAACGAAAAGTTTGATTTCATAGTTACAGAATGGGGGAGGTGCCAGTACTAAAACAGATATCGGTAGGTATAAGAGATAAAAGAAATTCTCCCTTATTCAAGAAATAGTCCACAAAGTGCTGAAACATTATCTCATCCCGACTAAATGTGGCATCTTTTGAGGCATATTCCTAAGTAGTAGTTACATGAGTTACAACAGCAATGTTAGCCTCCATTTATACAGGGCGAGTCTTTGACTTGTACAGGGTCACCCAAATTGCTTGATTTTGTCTGTTTCTGGTACTTCTAGGCTAGATAGGTGAAAATGTTGAAAGGAGTCCTGGGCTCGATTTTCGTGAAAACTCCATAACTGAAAGCCGTTTCACGATATCTTCATTTGTTTTGAAGATATAACGAAATTTTGATATTTTGGCGATTTCGAAAATGTGCCATAACTTCTTCATTTTCTAATATATCTGAAAACGGCAAAAACTTTCTAGAGGCACTTTTTCATTAGCAATACGACACCGTATTCAGTTTATTTTTATCTCTTGAATAAAGGGCGAAAAAAAACAACTTTCTTATTTTGAATACGAATGGTATCTTTTTTTGTTCCTATGTTATAAAAAAAATCAGCTCTTCGAAAATATATATATGTTGATATATTATTTCCATATTCGAGACAGAAATAGCAAAAAAGTGGAATAATCACTAAAAGTTGAGTCTGTCAAACATTATTTTATGAAAGTGGAGGAAGGTCGAAAAATAAATTATCGACATAATATATATATTTTCGAAGAGCTGATTTTTTTTGCATAACATAGGATCAAAAAAAGATTACCATTCGTATTTAAAATAAGAAAGTTGTTTTTTTTACCCTGTATACAAGAGATGAAAAAAAAAACCGAATATGGTGTCGTCTTGCTAATGAAAAAGTGCCTGTAGAATATTTTTGCCGTTTTAAGATATTTCAGAAAATGAGGAGGTTATGGCACATTTTCGAAATCGTCAAAATATCATAATTTCGTTATATCTTCAAAACAAATGAAGATATCGTGAAACGCCTTTCAGTTATAAAGTTTTCACGAAAATCAAGCCCAGGACTTTCAACATTTTCACCTATCTAGCCTAGAAGTACCAGAAACAGCCAAAATCAAACAATTTGGGTGACCCTGTACATAAATTTTTACAGTAGATTCTTGTGGCCGAAAAAAACCTTTTTTTCATTTTATATTTTTCCGAATTCGGCTCTGTTGAAAAGATATAGCCATGCAAAAAAAAATTGGGCCAAATGCTTGCCTGATACGATTCTCTGAAATTGATGCAAAGTTCATATTTTTCCATTTAAATATGGTTGATACATTTAGGAAACACACAAGTATTAAGTCCGCAACGGACGGCGAGCGATAATATAATATATATTATAGCTTTGCATTGACATATGTCATTTTAGTATGAAAAAATATCGTAATATCGGAATATTATATATTATAGCGTCGTCCGCGGGGCTTGGTGCATTTTCATAAGGAGCGATATATGAGATATTATATATCGCTCGCCGTCCGTTGCGGGCTTTAACCTTATTTGAATAAAAATGTTACAAACACGATATTTCTTAACAAAAACATTAAGTTTTGTCCGATTATTGCTGGAACTAAAAAAAATTCTCTCATCAAAATAAGTTCCTTTTTCGATTGTCCTTGAGATTAGTTTGTTAAGGTCGGCGTTTAAACCGAGTAGGAAAGATCAGCCGATAGAGGCGCCACCGTCCATTTTAAGGAATATCTCCATAGAACTTTCATTATCACAATAAGTTCTATGAGTATCTCTCTAATCATGAAGGAAATGTACAATGGCGCTCTCTATCCGAAAATCGCCGAACTATGAAATACGCGAATTTGTGGGTAAAGCAGGAATTTTTTCCCGCCAAAATTTGAATTTGGCTATTTTCTGCCAATTCCGTATTTCAAGTTGATCTTCTGAACGAAATTATCAGTAGATTCACTTTTAATCGGAAGTTGAACTATTTTCATGGGTCTTTCTGTTGAAATAAAACAGAAGCATGGGTTGGCTCATTTTCTTCTATTTTTGAAAGAAAAAAAAATAACTGTCGGAATGAAATCGATCAAAATTATTTCAACAAGAACCCTAATCCTTTCTGAGTTCACCCACAAAATTTCAGTTCTCAAAGTGAAACCGTTTTCGAAATCAACTTGAAATAAAAACACACTACATTGAACGCCCACCTTAACACTAATAAATAGTTCATATTGTTCTCGATATCCCAAGAATTTCTCATGAAAAAAGTTTTTTCATTCACTTTGTGATTGAACAAGCTATATCAAACCACAGACAGTTATCAAACTGTGTATTTCTTATTAAAAACAATGATGCCAATCCTTTACCTCAATGAAAAAATCAACAATAGTGACTGTTTCACAGAACTTTGAAGAAGATATTGCCAGCTTGTTGATTTTTTCATTGAGGTAAAGGATTTTTTAGGTAGCATAATATAAATATTCATGTATTCATATTCTGCCATTTTAATGAAAACCGGCGAAGGACATTGGTAATCTCAATTATTGCCGTTGAAAGCGCTGCCAACTATAAGCAATCATGGAACGTGATTATAGGTGTTCTTCGATATCGTGATGATTATGTGAAGACATTCAGTGAATTAATGTAATATTAACCGTGTAGTGTCGGGTTTATGAAATTTATGTACAGAACTTCGGATATTTGTTTATGTAGAAGTTTGAAAGTAGTTGGTTGCTGCAGAGAAATATCGCCACAGATTATTTAGTGCTAAGTATCTTCTTGTTTTTCATTAATGTCAATTTAATGCGTGGTTTGTGTAGAGATTCATCATTCATATATCTGAATTTTGTATTGCAGTGACATTTATTTTCAATATGGACCGGTAACAATAAATTGTCAATAAAAACTGTGCGTATTGAATGTATACTTTCATGATCTTCGGTGTTTTATCTCCCACATTTGTGGGATTTCATTATTACAAATCTCTACATCCAACGTTTTTCCATCATTTAGATTCTAGTATCGACAAAGTTGATAAACATTCTGACAACATTGTTAACTTGTTAAGAGACCAGAGAAGAAATAGAGAGAGAAAATAACTTTATTGATGCTATATCGAATGGCTATCGACCGAAGTCTTCCTGCCAAAAAAGAAATATTATTCGATGATATTTCATCCAGGGAACCATCCAGATTATTCTTGAAATTCATGATTTTTTTCTCAAATTTCATCGTATGCTATAAGGAATAACTCGAAAACGACGCGTTTTATTGAAAAAACATACGAATACTTTCATTCTCTGAAATGGTTGATTCTTCCGAAAATATGATCCGTTTATCGTTTTCAAGTGGTTTTATGGTATTTTTGCTAGGATTTATGAGTCGGCTACGCTGTAATTTTTATTTATTTTTTATTTATATATTTATTTATTGGTTTCTGATACCCTGTATCTTTCAAACAAAAAATGCTATACAAAAAAGTTTTTCATTTGATGAGAGGAATTTACAGTTGAAATACGTATATGTACTACCCTTTATATTGGTTTTCTGTTCTCTAGGAATTCGTAATTCTACAACAAAAAGCAATTCAACTGCACTGTCGATCCAAGGTTACTCAATATAATGATTCAGGAATATTTCCTTACACTAACTTCTTCGATATGACAATTACTGATGCCTTTGTGACTAAAGAAACTGTTCAAGGACACAATTATACAAACGAATATGCCGGAATAATATGTATAAGACATCCAGTAATTGCATGAAAACATCGGGTATCGAAACATTCGAAACCGAGACGTTACATTCTTTTCAGAAACCCAAAACAAGAATAAAATGGCGAAAATGCTCTTCCACCAACACAATACATAATTTATCCCTAACACAAAGGGTCTCGGGATCGTATTCCTATCGATATCCGCATATTTTCCAGGGAATTGCCAGCCAGACTCCTATTCTCGTTATATAATATTCCTCCTTTCGCTCACTCCTTTTTTCCAGGTGCGACGATGGTTACTTTGGGAACCCTCTGGAAATAGGGAATAAGTGCTCTCCATGTGACTGCGGAGGGGGCCCATGCGACAGGGTGACGGGACAGTGTCTGAGCTGCAAGGGAAACACTGAAGGTAAACAATTTTTCTTGCGGTTTCCGCTAGATAGTCTTCTGGATGAATTGAGGTCGGGGGAGCATTGGCGGCTCGTAGGGAGAAGCCATCAAGAAAATTCAAAGTAGACAGAATGAAGCCGTTCTTCTCACGGAACGAATTCACTATACTATCACTGAAGTCTGTATGTTGTCGTTGCTACTAAGTGTCAGTGATCCATACAGAGTTTCCCATAATAGGCTACCCATTTCAATATATGGATTAAATATTTTTATTAGTTAACAAAAAAAACTTGAACACTCATAATTGGCTCATTTGATTCTAACTTTTAAAAATCACGTTTTCGAAATGACCTCGACCAACTTTGACACATTTTCAAATACAGAGTGTCCCAAATAAGAGTGACTGATTTTAAACATAAATGCCCAGCTTATTAATTGCTACAAAGAGATGGGGTTTTCATTAGTTTCACTAGTTTACCAAATAGATTTTTTTAGGCTTGGCTGGCATTTCATCTCATCAACACAGGGTGTTTCACTAATGTTGGTCAAATTCAAAGGGGCAAATATGTATTATTTTAAATGGAACACCCTATAATTTTTGATCTAATTCGAAAGAGCAATCATTCTTCCTTCCAAAAATGTAAGTTTTCTATCTTCTGTTTCATTAACAACAAAGATATTCGATGTTTCATGTAGTAGTACATTTTTAATTAGTAGTTTTATATGAACGTATTTTGATGCCTAAAATCAGCTCATGTTAGAAAATTCATTTGAAAATTCAAAATGTCGCTTACAGTTATGCATAAACGAAGAGGGTAGGCATATGCAGCATTTATTGTAACTTTTTTGTTCTTCCTTCTTTATATGAATTGAATAATGTTATTATGTTTTCTTACTAAATAAATTCTTTTTCAGATTTATTGACAATTATTTACGTAATTAATATTGCATACTACATGAAACCGACAAATGATTATGTTATACGTCGAACGGTCACAGCATGAGTTGATTTTGGGCATAAAAATACGTTCATATAAAACTACTAATTGAAAATGTACCACTGCGTGAAACCTGGAATATCTTTGTTGTTAATGAAACAAAAGATAGAGAACTATACATTTTTGGAAAGGAGAATGATTGCTCTTTCGAAATTATAGGATGTTCCATTCAAAATAATACATATTTTCCCCTTTGAATTCGACCAACATTAGTAAAACACCCTGTGTTCATGAGATGAAATGCCAGCCAAGCCTAAAAAAATCTCTTTGATAAACTAGTGAAACCCCCTTCTCTTTGGAGCTATTAATAAACTGGGCATTCATGTTTAAAATCAGTCACTCTTATTTGGGACATCCTGTATAAGATAAGTGGTTCATTACACGGCGTAGCAAACCTTCGTCTATTCCTTCAACTTCTTCACAAATTTTGACTCGAATTCCTTGATTGTACCTGGGCGACTCGCGAACACTTTGGCTTTTGAATATCGCGATAGGAAAAAATTGCTTCTTATGTAAGTTTCTACACAAAACACATGTTGTTGGACTGATAATAAAAAAATAGTAGTCTATTATGGGGAACCCTGTATAAAAGATAAAAATGTTTACCATTGGACCACAGAGCCGGAGAATGTCATAGAGGTGGTTCTTCTTTGTTTCCAACGAATTCTATTCGCAGTATGAACTTTGTGGTATTAAAAACTGAAAAATATTAATTTTGAACAGAATGTATGGGTGTTTTTCACAAAAATGCTTCAGTTTTCGAAAAAACCGCAGTAACTCCTAATGATAAAGTCAAACCAGAGCTAGTGAAAACCTCAATTGATAATTTAATTGTGTATGTCGTATTTTTGCCAGGTTGGAAGTGCGAGAAGTGTAAACCAGCCCACTATGGAGATCCTGCAGCTTCAGATTGTACACCATGTCTCTGCGATCCAGTTGGTTCTCTGTACAAAGAATGCCACAACGAAACTGGTCAATGCCAGTGCAAACCACATTATATCGGTCGCACTTGCGATAAGTGTGAGGTGAGTAAGCCATCTTTTTTATTTTAATCAAATACAAACACAGTCTTCGTTAAATTATCCATTGGTTCACTTTGAAACTTCTGAATTGTTTTTTGAAATAGTTAATTTTCTTTTCAGGATGGTTTCGGGAACGCCACTGGCGGCTGCGCGCCTTGCAACTGCGACCCCGTCGGATCCGTCTCGCCCATCTGCGACGCCGTCACTGGACTGTGCGAGTGCCGTCCCGGCGTCGAGGGATTCCATTGCGACGCCTGTCAGAACTTGCATTACGGTTTCTCCGATAAAGGATGTGAACGTGAGTCATATTCTAGCCATACTTGTACTATTTTTCCGATCGATACGGGAAATTGGAAGCCGAGGCTTTCCCACGGGATATCTCTTCCGAATTTTCCCGAGAAAACTGTGATTGGACGTATTTTATGGATTCTAGAGCTAGTCATGTGTGCATGCTGTTGATACCGAATCTTAAATTATTTATTTATTTTCATCGTGCAATTTGTCATTTTGAAAATGATATGTATCAATCAAAGAATGGGAAAACGACTCAACCTATCGGAAACTGAAGAATCCATCAGACCATTAAGAGATACATTTTTCTCTAAACCATAAAGGATTAATGAAATAGCTGATCGTTCTGGAAGTTTACACAGTATTATGTACACAAGAACATCACTTACCTCATTGATAAAAGACACGTGGATTAATCAGCAAGGTTGTAAATCTGCTGATGTGAGGAATTAATGGGTTCGCTTACGGATATCCCTCGATATAATTATTTTCAGGAAGCCTTGCTTGGGGAAGTTGTTACGTCAAAACTTTTATAGAACTTATCAAAAGGGGATCAACCGAACACGAAAATGCAGGACAATGCGCCTTTTACTTTCCGCATATAACTGGTGATATTCATTGGACCCAATTCATATGTAAACCAATTTTATCCACAGCTCGAAATTGCCTAAGATATCATACGAAGAACAAAAAACGTTTTTATAGGCAAGAAGATCTAATAAAAACTACAATTTACCGCTACAATTTTCGAGATTTTACATTATCACTTATTCAGGCTGAAAAACGAAATCAGAGAAAACAAAATTAATATGGGAAAAGAAGCGCCACAAGAAACTTTGCTCACCAGAATAAATTGACAAATTGATCGAAAAATTTCTCTTTAAAGTCAACATAAAACGTATTGCGACCAATTTTATCTTATTTCTTCCTTAAGTATTCATCTAATGATAAATATTGAATACTTCTACCTATCCAAAATAGTTTCCCAATGCGTGGTAAGTAATTTTGATCTCTTCAAAAATTGTCTCACGACTGTTCTGAATTTTATATCCAGTTCTTCTTGTAATGTGTTCAACATTATCTTGAGTTATTCAAAGTGCCTTTCTTATAATTTGATGCACCAGAAAAGCTTAGATGAATAATACTGGTTGCATGGAGAGGATATTCAAGGCGTTAAATCAGAGATACCACAAAATTTTGTGATGGGATCATTTTCCCTTCGGCCTAATTTGTATCTTCAGTAAGTATACAAGGTATCTGAAAATAGAAGGCCCATCCACTAGCTTTAATAAATTTGGTTATTTGGAAAATGACAATGAAATCTCCTGATTATGACGCGGTTTAGGTCCATTTTTATTGAAAAAATTAATATGCTGGTAGGTATGAATAGTTTTTTGAGGCTTCGGTTCCAAAACTTATTTTTTTCAATTAGCCAATACTTTTCCTTAATTTTTCCCTCTTCATAAACTTTCATTCGAACCTCCATTTTCGAGATATTTTGTAAGTTGTAGTTGTGTTGTATCTAGACAAAATATGGCTCTCAAAATTCGCTGAATAGAACGAATTATTAATTTGTGAAGTCCAGTTTTCTCACCAGCCCTTTGAAATTCTGAATTTGTTCTTGAAAAATGATTTCGTAGATTTACTCGACTTGCCAATGAAGGTCCTACAAAATATGTTTATTCTAATTGTTGTTATTCAATCACATTCCGATAGTTGTATTGTTTGCTCTTGCATTGCTCAGAATATCTGTGACATACAATATTTGTGTAGTGGAGTTTTCTTTATTTTTTCTATATTGTTATTCGTTGAGCTGTTTATTTTAGCTACATCATACAATTTATTCAACTTTTTTGCGACCATTGACTTTTGAGACTACTCTCAATTTGTTTTCCTTGTCATTCTTCGAAGTCTCCAGTAATAATATTGATACCTAGATATCAAATTTGAAGATATGTTTGGCACTGAAAGTAGTACATTGAATATACAGGGTGTTTGGAGGGTGAGTAGCCATAGGTAAATTGTGGATAGGTGATGCTCTTGGCTACTTGTTGCGCCTAATAAAATAACATTTTGCGCAAAGTTCAAAGTGTTATAATTTTTTTGCCATTTTTCTAGAAATTTCCCATGTTTCTCATTGAAATCTTGAATTTTTTAAAATTTAATGCTCGAGGTGCCTATAAAATGATTTATTGTTTCAGTCTAGTCTTGTCTTATTCAGAATGAATCATAATTTCATACAAACATCTTCAAAAAACCTGACAGCGTCGTATCAAACATCAAAATGAAGAAAAAATAATGTTGTGTACTCTTTACAAAGTGAAATAAAAAAAAAATTTACATAGTGTTGGGTTTTGAAATAGTTTTAAAAACTTCTCTAGTTAATACTCTTTACAATGGTATGCAACATGTACCATTAATAATCAGATAACTCAAGAAAAGGCTATGTTAGATTAATTTTACCTGCTCAATGGAATAGTTTTGTCGTTCGTCACCCTTTTAAGGCATCCTTGAAGACAAAACGGTTTTTTGTTGAGTTATCTGATTATTAATGGTACATGTTACATACCATTGCAAAGAGTATTAACTAGAGAAGTTTTTAAAACCATTTTAAAACCCAACACAAAGTATTTTTTTTTTATTTCACTTGTAAAGTGGACACAACATTATTTATTTTTCATTTTAATGTTTGATACGACGCTGTCAGGTTTTTTAAGATGTTTGTATGAAATTATGATTCAACCTGAATAAGACAAGACAAGACTAAAAAAATAAATCATTTTATAGGCACCTCGAGCATTAAATTTCGAAAATTCGAGATTTTAATGAGAAACATGGGAAATTTCTAAAAAAAATGACAAAAAAATTATAACACTTTGAACTCTGGGAAAACGGTTAATTTATTAGGCGCAACAAGTAGCCAAGAGCATCACCTATCCACCAGTTACCTACGGCTACTCACCCTCCAAACAACCTGTATACTTCATCTTCAAAATAAGGTAAATTTGAATAATTACGTCAAACATACAAAATATCATTGAAGTGAGTGAAAGTAAAGTGCTGAATATTGTCTAGAATCAAAATCTTACAACAAACAAAAAATAAAGAAAATGAATTGTTGCATTGAAAAAACAAAGGTTAGACGTCAGATTGAAAATGTTCCATATTATATTGCATCGAAATTTACAAAATCTCATAATGGGAACTATACCATTCCGAATATGCAAGAAAACCGATCTATTCAGTTATTAGAGATCATTTTGTCATGAGACAACTAAGAAAGAAAATTTCTTCGCACTCATTGGACCTAGGACGGATTTCTAGAGTAACTCTGAATGAAGCGTTCACGACGGTTTCCAATCTATATGTCTTCAAAGTATTCGTCAACTTCTACTTTTCGGTTAAACCTATCAAAATCAAATGAATGTTTCAAAAAATGGACACTTTTGAAAATGAATCAAACTTTGTTTGGCCTCACTTTTTTGGTGGTCAATGTAGTTCGAATATGCATTAAAATTTACCTCTAGAATATATTGATTTATTCCCCATTGCATTTGATGTTAAAAATAAGTCATACATATGACTATTTTGAGTGGCATCAGGTCCACATACCTGAGCAACTGAAGCAATGAGGATGATATATGAGGAGTTACGTCGTCTGCTGTCGTTATTCATGAGATGGGAGGAAACGTCCTAGATTTAATATTTCAGAGTGGATGTACATATGTGCTCTAGAAGCCGTATATCCTATATCCTAGATTGGAGAATGAGCTGAACTGAAATATGACACAGGAAGGTTGAATGTTAAGTCTATGATATTAATCATGTTTATTTGAGTTCAAATTCAGGAGTGAATCTCTCAACTTGGAATTCAGATAATAGTGAAGTTATTAGTTCACAACAGCACAAACTCATCCTATGAAGTGAAGCAATTTTGGATGATAGTTCTATACCGAGAATCTTCATTCGGTGATATTAATCGGAAACCTAATAAGGAATGTTGTAAATTGAGTACGGTAAGATTATGGCACGATGAAATCCCTATGAAATCAAGCTAATACTTGTCCAATTATTCCCGCGTTGGTATTCAGCTCTATCAACATTCTTCCTCCATTATTTTATGTCTTCACGGCTTGTTCAACGCCCAGGCTGAACAGCGGTTCTTTGCTATTCCAATCGAACCATCTAACGGCTTGATTCGCTTAACTTAAGTAACTCAATTCTATTTCCCTAAGAATGTGACAAACGACTTCAATAATACACACAAAAGGAAAACCAAAGGTTTGGATGAGTCTGTCTCTGCTTGATGGAAATTCATTTCAACCAATAAAGAAAGAACTTAAGGGGAAGAGGTACACGTCCGAGTTCGCGAGATCCCTTCAAAAATTGGGCTTTTTATTTTCATGATATCTCAGTCCGGATGCGGCGTAGACGAATAATTTTTTTTTTAAATTAAAGCTTAATCATTTCTCTAGAATGTGTATTACCCGATTTTTCGTTTTTCTTCGTATATTAGGAAAAAAACCTGGAGAGCTGTAATTCCATAAAAATCTGGACAAACGATTTTATTTCCATGATATCTCCGTCAATTCTCGGGATAAATGTATGAAATTTTCAGTATACATGCGGAATAATATTTTGCAGAATGTGTATTACTCGCTTCTCCGTTTTTCTTCGTATACTAGGAGAAAAACCTGGTTGAAAATATGACCAATAAAGTTCCTACTTTATAATTCATTTAAAAATTCATGGGGGCAATAAACAGAAAAACTAATTAATACACATCCCGCAATATACTATTCCGCATGTATACTGAAAATTTCATACATTTATCCCGAAAATTGACGGAGATATCATGGAAATAAAATCGTTTGTCCAGATTTTTATGAAATTACAGCTCACCTGGTTTTTTTTTTCTAATTTACGAAGAAAAACGGAAAAGCGAGTGATACACATTCTAGAGAGATGATTAAGTTTCAATAAAAAAAAATGTTCGTCTATGCCACAAACGAACTGAGATATCATGCAAATAAAAAGCCTAATTTTTGAAGGGATCTCGCGAGCTCGGACGCGTTGCACTTCCCCTTAATGTTTTACCACACTGCGTTCAAAGTGAGGACAAAACAGTCTTGAAAAGTATGGGGTATATGATCTTTGAATGCTTTGATCGTAACCAGATTTAGATTCCCCGAATTTAGAGTTAAAAAATAATATATGTACAGGGTGAGTCTGTGACTTGTGCATATATTTTAACTGTAGATTCCTCTCATCCAACGAAACACTTTTTTCCCATATCATCTTTCAAATTCGGTTTCGTTTGAACAATTGGGTGTTATTTCAAATGAACTGAATTCTGGTTAATTATTCACTCTATTCATGGTGCATATTGCTCAATTGAAACTTATTCAATATTTCTCCTGGTATGAAAATTATCATTTTAGAAAGTAAAGGTATTCCTAATTGTTTAGAAAACAATTGCATGCGATAAAATTTGAGGAAAAAATCATGAATTTCAAGAAAAATGTGGATGCTTCTCTGGATTAATTGTCATCGAATTTTATTACTTCTCTGGTCTCTCATACAATGCTGTCAGAATGTTCATCAACTTTGTCGAGACTTGAATCTAGGTGATGGAAAGACGGTTGATGTAGAAATATGTACCTAATAATAAAATCCCACGAATGTGGGAGATGAAATGGAACACCAAGGATAATGAAATTATACATTTAATAAGTACAGTTTCTATTGAAAATGTTTTGTTACCAGTCCATATTGAAAATAAATGTCAATGAAATACAAAATTCGCATACATGAATGATGAATGTCAATACAAATGACGTATTGAATTGAAATCAATGAAATATAAAATGATGCTTAGCACTAAATAATATTTTGTTTACGCCATTTACATCACGCTGGTTGTCGCTATACGCCTGCGTCGTTCATGGGACTGACATTTGAAACATAGAACAAAAATATTAGGTTTGAGATGGGTCGATTCATAGATTTTACGGTTTGTCTTGCGCGCCCGCTACCTAGCACACCGTTACAGCATTGTTTGAAGAGAAAATCAACAATCTGGCATCGTCTTCTCGAAAGCTCTGTGAAATATTCATAGAAGATGGGTTAGGTTCATAGAAGAAAGATACTTATATCGAAGATACACGATCTTTTACCTAGACTTTATTTTTTTTTTCTGGCAGAATTCAGGAAACAATGAATAAACTGAGTTTAAAAGCTGAAAAGGTTCGCTTAAAATTCTCGCCACTAGATCTCGTACTTTACGATCGACCGAAAAAAACTCTCTCATGGAGAACATTATTGCGAAATCGCGCACAAAGCATGGGTCACGTGATTTCATTCACAGGAGACAGATAGCGTGGGCGTCTGGTTTTTTCCTAATTTATTGACGCCGCGGGCGTATCCGATAACGTACGCGGTATTTTTTCGCGTAGCGAAATTCTACCGAATGTCGCTGTGGCTTGACGTGGGCGAACAACAGCAAGTCTGGGTGTGAGACCGATGTAAATGTGTATGTTAGAGGAGAAAGATCATTTTCTATTTCGACATCGATTACGTGGGAACACGGCTGCGTTGGGAACATACAGAAAAATGTAACTTGCAGTTGTTCACACACTATTTACTCGATGACTTCGTAAAAATGTGAAGAAGCAATTCAACTTTTTCCTGGCGATGGAACTGTTCAGAATTCGTTTTTATTCTTATTTATGAACTTCGTACTGCGGATGGTAACAAAGAAGATCCAAAGCTCTGTGGTTTAACCACTCTCTTCGACTCTGTAGTCTAGAGTGCTCAACGAGGTACAACCAAGGATTCTCCTTCCTCTCGTCTCGCCACGGCCTTATAGCAGTCAGTTCGCTCTCTTTCTCTCTCCCTCTTCATTCAGCACGTTTTGTGAGAAAAAAGATCCAGAAAAACATCTCTCCAAGTCAGATCAACTGTCTATTCTTCTCTTCTAGAAAGTTTTCGTGTGAAATTATGGAATAAATTCATTTTCTCAGAGGAAAAATATTTGGCAACAAAATCCTGAAACAGGTCAATTTTTGTTTTACTTTTACCAATTTTTTATGCCTTTTTGAAAGATTGTTGTTGCACCCTGTGCCATCCCCATCAACACTCTCAATTTTTTGAAAAGTGAAAGTGGGTCATGTGTTTTTTGGCAAGGTCTTTGTATTTTCTTCGTGCTGAAATTTTGAAGAAAGTAAATCAGTAAGTTCAAAGAGGTTTTCAGTATATGCACTTTGTCATGGCTCATCTACTTCGAGACGATGGTACCTGATGAAATTTGTCACCGAATGAAAGTCGACCATTACAGTTTTGTTAATGCACAACTTACAACCCCTTTCAACCTCCTCTCTTCGCGTGAAAAATTAGAATATATGAAGTACATATGTATGTTATTAGTACGTTTCTACTGAAATTTTCGATAAAATGTTTCAATTCAGAGAAAGAACCATGACAAAGTGCACAAACTGAAAACCCCTTTCAACTAACTTATTTTTCAAAAAAAAAATGTCTTGAAAATTTCTGCCCGCCTGTGAAGAAGATACGAAGACCTTGCCGAAAAAGTACAACATGACCCATCTTCCCTATTCAAGAAATTTAGAGGGTTGATGGGGATGGCACAGGGTGCAACAAAAACCCTTCAAAAATGCATAAGATTCAAATATTGGATCGAGTAGTCCGTTACTTTGTGATAGTTCATGATGAGGAATAATTAAAATAAATAAATTCAATTGATCTCACAATTAAACTAAAAAATCTTACCCCACCACATAACAGCTTCCTAGTGTCATTCAATGTCACTAATATGTTCCCGAGTATACCAAATACCGAGTGTCTAGATTTAGTCGACGATATAATTACCAAAAGTAACACCAATCCCGTCATCAAAGATGAAATTTTAACCCTCTTTGAACTTTGTACAGAAGAAAACTACTTTCAATTCAACCATAATTTTTATAAACAGAAAGATGGACTGGCAATGGGCTCCCCTCTTAGTCCACTTCTTGCGGAAATCTTTATGTCTCACCTTGAAGGAAAATTTCTGAAAACTGCACACGCAAAACATATAAAATTTTGGTTTAGATATGTGGACGACATATTGGTATGCTTCTGCGGCACATATTCAGAACTAGAAAACACCTTAAAGTCCCTTAATAGTCTCCACCATAAGGTCAAATATACTATGGAGTTACAAAATAACAACCAAATTGATTTTCTGGACCTAACCATAACCCAAAAGAGCGATGGTTTTTCTTTTGACATATTTAGAAAACCCACGATGACTGATACAACCATTTCCAACTTTTCAATTCATCCTAATTCTCACAAACTCGCTGCTTATAAATCAATGATACATAGAGCATTTTCAATTCCCTTAGACATAATTTCTCGAAAAAGGGAATTGAATACCATCACACAAATAGCTTACAATAATAATTTCGATAAAGAAACCATATACTCCCTTATACATAAAAAGAAGATACAAATAATTTCAAAACAAATATACCCCAGCTCTGATATAGATAACAATAAAAAATTTGCCAAACTGACATATTTTGGACCAATTTCACAAAAGATAGCCCAAACAATTTCAACAAGTGACATAAAAATAGCTTTTACACCATCTTATAAAGTCTCAGATTTATTTTTTAATGCTAAAGATAACAACAACCGGTTTGATAATTCAGGAGTTTATGAATTGAGTTGTAATGAATGCAATAGCGTCTATATAGGCCAGACAGGAAGAACTTTCACGAAGTGGTTCAAAGAACACCAGGCGTCATTCAAACATCGTAAGGATAATTCAAATTTTGCGAACCCTTTTTTACAAACAAATCATGCCTCCCCACAATTGGATAGTCTCGAAATCCTACACCTGGTCCCGAAAGGCAAAAAATGGACATCTTGGAATCGGTAGAAATCCTCAAGCATCTAAATAGCAAAATAGCCCTACAATAAAACTATTAAACGAGCAGACGGACCTATGGAATTCCCCGATTTTTGGAGTTCTGCACGACCCGAAGCCTCTCCGCCATATTATATAAGTACCTGACACAACCTGAAATAGACCAGTTTGAAAATGTAGTAAGACTACGAAACTCGAGTCACTATTAAATCTGTATTTAATAAATTAAGTGATAGAAAACAAAGTAAATTTATTTTAATTATTCCTCTGCATAAGATTCGGTAAAAGTGAAACAAAAATTGACCTGTTTCAGGATTTTATTGCCAAATATTTTTCTTCTGAGAAAATGAATTTGTTACATAATTTTGACGCGCACAGTATAAAGTTTCAACAAAAAATCGAAAAAAATCTCAATGTTTCTGTACAACAGATTCAAGGCCGTAGCTAGAAAAAAATTTCGGGGGGGGTCCGCCCGAGGCCGTAGCTAGAAAAAAATTTATTCGAAGAATTTTCGGTGAAATGATTATCTGGCATTTCTGAAAAAATAAATTTCGGGGGGGGTCCGGACCCCATCGGACCCCCCCCTGGCTACGGCCTTGAACAGATTCGTGGAGCATTTCTTCGACTGCTGCTGTTAATTGTTTTTCGAGAACTATGAGGAATCTACCTACAAGGTGGACCAACGAGAGCTAAAAATCTCCTGACCTCAAGTATTTTTCTCGTTTGAATCATGACGAAATGATCTAAACCAAACATTTATCCAATTTTGTCATTTTTATATGTCCCAAAATGGAATTCTAAGAAGTGATTCATTCTTGGATGATAATCGATAGTTTAAAATCCATAAAATTCCTCTTTGATTATCTCATTTTGTTTGTTCATAATATTGACTCTTCCCAGAATCGCATGAAAAGAGCTTTGGGGCAATAAAACGAAGCTTTTAGGCAAGTCTTTAAAGGTAATAAACGTCTATCCGATGCGCGATCCCGCGATAAATTATAACTGTAATGAATACCTTTCATGATAGCCCATAACCAGATTCAAGAAATATTTGGCCCCTTTCACTCAGCGAGGATTTTGATCCAAAAAATTGGAGGCTGCCATCAATAATATTCAATAGCTTAGCAACCAGAAGAGGTGATATTTTGAATAGCCCGCTATTTTGGTAGAAGCCACTTTTGAAGCTGTCATTTTATGACATTTGACTAGTATAAACTACGCCATTAATGAAAATGGAAGGATAAAAACTCCAAAAAAGCATTAAAATTATTAAAATTCACTATAGAAATGGTGACAATCTGTCAAAGACGGTTCGTATTTTTGGGTCGTCGTGAAGCTTCTTGTCGAACCGCATTACAGAAATTTGTTGGAAAATTTGAGCTGTTGGGACAAGTTGGTGATGTGAAGAAAAAAATCGTGCACGTCGCTCAAGAACAAGCGAGAATATTGCTGCTGTTGCCGAAAGTGTTGAAGGAAACCCAGGCTGGTCCATTTCTCGTCGTTCTTTGGAATAAGGCATTCCCAAACATCATCACACCGTATTTTGCATTAAGATTTGGGTCTTTAGGCTTATGAAGTTCAGTTAACACAAGAACTCAAGCCGACCGATTATCAACATCGTCGTGTCTTTGCTAATTGGTTGCTTGAAATGCATGAAAATGATCCTGAATTCTATCCAAAAATCATCATGAGTGATGAGACTATTTCCACCTCAGTGGCTTCGGCAACAAGAAAAATTGTCGCATCTGCAGCTCGTAAAACCCAAGAGTTATTGTTGAAGAGCCTCTCTATCCTAAACGTTGTTACTGTTTGGTGTGGTTTATGGTGCGTCAGGGTCATTGGACCTAAATTTCTCGAAAATGAGGCTGGAGCAACAGTTACGGTGAATGGATTGCGCTATCCAGAAATGATTAATACTTTTCTATATCCGATTTTTTATGGATGATATTGATCTGGACAATGTTCACCTTCAACAGGACGGCGCTACGTGCCACACAAGCAACGAAACCATCGATCTTTCACGGGAAAAGTTTCCGGACCATGTTATCTCTCGAAGAGTTTATCATATCATTCTTCTCATGTGAAGAGATTAAGTAATCTGTATGAGGAATAAATAAATAAATAATTTTTCACTGAAATCTCGGCAAGTTCTAAAACAATTCTTTGCATTCAACTAAAATACGAAATAGATACAAAATTTCATTTGTTGAATAGCGAGATTGAATTTCCTGAAATCAAACTGGAATAATAAGATTCGTCCCATGTGAAGTGATTGGATATTTTGCCCTATGATCAAAGAATTTTGTTTCGAACTACATTCTCGGTACACATTGAATAAAATTGACTCTAGGTATAACATAAATTTCAAAATCTCAAATATTCCCCAGATTATTGAATTAACTTTTTTCCTCGGAATTATACGTAATTCCGAGTTTTAAGTCGAAATTAGTGCTAATTCCGAGTTTTAAGTCAGAATTAGGTGTAATTCCCAGTTTGAACTCGGAATTTATGGTAATTCCGAGTTCAAAGTCGGAATTAGTTCTAATTCCGAGTTAAGAGTCGGAATTAGTACTAATTCCTAGTTTAGAGTCGGAATTAGTACTAATTCCGAGTTTGAAGTCGGAATTAGTACTAAATCCAAGTTTGAACACGGAATTATACTAAAAAATATATTTCTTTGGAATGTGGTCCTTCTACGCCTTTTCTTTATTTGGCACATAGAAGACCTTGAGAAAAAATATGCCAAACATGAAAATTAAGATAGATCTTCGTTTGAAACAACAATGCAAACACCTCAAGAAACACGGTCCACATTCGATAGCGTATCTATCCAGGAATATCATTGAAAAAACAGATTGAGAAAATTTCCCCATGTGGAGTCCTTCCGATCAAACAGAGTTGACACGTTGTGAAAGGGTTTTTTAGTAGGTGATGTATTTTTTAACTGTTTCCTTCTTCTTATTCTTTCTTTGTTCTTGTTGCACATTGTGGGAATAATTTTAAAATACTCTCATTCAGTTTATTTTCAAGTCACTTTTTGGGAATTGCCCCGGTCTGAAATTCTTTCAGTTATGGAACTAAATCCCTATCTTCTCATTCCCTCATCAAGAAAACGTATCCCAAATCCAGCCCTGTTTCACCAACACAACTTTCTTTCTCTCCTTATGTTCCCAATCCTCCTAACGTATGTTTCCTCCTTTTTGTTGTCTCAGACTTGCCCCGTTAAACAGGACGATTATCTGCGAGAATACGCAAATCTCTTCACCAGATGGAATTAGATTTTTTCCTTTGATAGTTGTCCTTTGGATTTTTATTCTCCATCGGTATCTTTCGTATTAGTTATCGAAGCTACGATCTGCGCTAGATTATAATATGCCCCATAAATACCGCATTTAATGGGATCATAGAGATTCGAACAGAGGGCCGTTGTTGAGAATATTCTCAGGAAATGCTAGAGGATTGCGAGAATGAAAACATTGAACAAATTCAGGCGAGAAGCTTGTGCTTTTTGAGGTTTCGAGGCAGATCAGGACCTATTACTTCAATTGGTTGCAAAATAGAATCATAGAAAGAAAACGTCCTCAAAAGCCAGACTTTTAACGACTCATAACGTCCTAACGAGTGTATTTCGCTTGTCTCTTTGACGTTGACATTCATCATAACCTAGAAACGTCAAAGGAACACACAAGGTGTTCTCCCACGCCACTCCCATGCTCGTATCACGATGATGCATGATTACGGTGATCGAATTTGAATATTAATAATTTGTCCGTATCGTTGTTATTATCGTAACCGCTATGCCCGTCCAGCCAGATCTGTGCAAATATCGTGAAACCCGATATGATGCATTTTAATGAAAGCCCGCCGCGGGCGAAGTGCGGTCGCGGGCCGTTTGTTGACGTTGACGTACGCTTGCAGTAATCTCAATTAAGGAGATGAGTCTGATTCTGTGAATCCTGAGGAGTAAGTACGGTCTTTGTTGATTCACAGAGGTGTGGATTAGTTTTGTGTTTGATGAGTTGAAAGGAATTGGATATTTGAATATTCCTGCCGGGAAAGTTTGCTCTTTGATGGGAGTTAACGGTGCCAGGTGTTTGACGCTGTTATTTATGGTGCTAAATGGGTTTTACGCGTTTGGCGTTGGTTTTTTGTCACATATCAGAATGACATTATCACCAAAATAATTGAAAACATGGAGTAGAGTAGAGCTCATATAGTTTCCTATAAAGAGTTTAGAAGAACTTATTTTGTCCAGGTTTTTGCTTTCTTTGCTCAAACAAACGATGGTGTTCAGAAAAAAATATGTCGAAGTGACACAAGTACTATTCGCTGAGCACCTTGAACTTTCTGATCAGTTCTCCCCTAAGTCTGCATTATCTGTAGTAATGGGTTATTCAATAGGAGTTGTTATTTTGACATTCAGAGAAAAATTCCATTTCGTTCGATGAATATACCTACATTCCAGAAAGTAACGGGAATTGATCATTCAATAAGCCTACTTGAAAGGTTGTCCCTTAGTCAGTTCATCATATGTGTTTTGCGATTTGAAAAAAATATCTTACAAAATCACGGAAAAAAAGAATTACTGGAATGAACATCAGCATGGATACAGAAAAGGTAGAAACACTACAACTGCTCTAATGGATGTAATCACGAAAGAAATAGTGGCAATAGATAATGGTGATGCAGTTGAAATGCTCAATTTTGATCAGAGCAAGGCATGTGACGTGGTATCACATAAGATTCTATTTGATAAGCTCTTTTCATATGGTTTCAGAGGGATTGTGCTCAAATTAATGAAATATTACTTAGAAAATAGATACCAGAAGGTTAATTGGAAAGGTGAGACATCCACTCAGCAAATAATTGAGTGTGGTGTTCCCCAGGGGTCAGTTTTGGGACCCATCTTCTTTTTGTTATATATAAATGATATGAACTTTCAGCGTTGCGACGATTTGTGCATTTATTGTGATGATACTTCTGTTGTCATTATATCAAAATGTTGGAACGACCTTTTTGAAAAGAAGGAATTTGCTCTGAAAGAGGTGAAGAATGGTTTCAGAAAAACCTTTTCAAATTGAATACGGCAAAAACAACAAGTTTGGACTCTGGTAGAAGACAATGTAGAGAATATGCAAATTTTTTGGGTATAGTCTTTGACTGGGAATTACTCCTAATTCTGACTTAAAACTCGGAATTAGCACTAATTCCGACTTAAAACTCGGAATTACGTATAATTCCGAGGAATAAAGTTAATTCAATAATCTGGGGAATATTTGAGATTTTGTAATTTATGTTATACCTAGAGTCAATTTTATTCAGTGTGTACCGAGAATGTAGTTCGAAACAAAATTCTTTGATCATAGGGCAAAATATCCAATCCTTCACATGGGACGAATCTCATTATTCCAGTTTGATTTCAGGAAATTCATTCTCGCTATTTAACAAATGACATTTTGTATCTTTTTCGTATTTAAGTTGAATGCGAAGAATTGTTTTAGAACTTGCCGAGATTTCAGTGAAAAATGTACGTATTGAATACTTTTGTCTTTCTCTTCGATTCAGTGTTGAATTATAAGGCTGGCGTTACCATAACGACCGTTGTTTATACATTACCTATCTTTTGTGATATTTTCCAACAATACTGATTTTGCCGAGATTTCAGTGAAAAATATACGTATTGAATACTTTTGTCTTGCTTTTCGATTCACTGTTGAATAATAAGCAGGCTGGCGTTACCATAGCGACAGTTGATTATGCATTATAGTTTCATTAGTGAACTTTGTTAAATGTTTTGTAACTATATTTACAAAACTTCTGTTGTCTGTAGTCATTTTGTCCATAGCATGAATTTTCGGTTATCCCAATACATCCAAAAATATTTTATTTTTTGTTACTTTCATTCCAAAGATGTCGATAAGATTTTATATACAAGAACCAAAGATCATAGGTGTAGAATATGACATTACTGTGATTCACTAATGAAAATATGTAATTTTGTTTCGAACTACATTCTCGGTACATATTGAATAAAGTCGACTCTAGGTATAACCTAAATCAACAAAATCTCAAATATTCCCCAAATTATTGAATTAACCCTAATTCCGATTTTGAACTAGGAATTATGCACAATTCCGAGTTTAAAATCGGAATTAGGGCTGATTCCGAGTTCGAACTCGTAATTAGTGTTAATTCCGAGTTCAAAGACGGAATTAGTACTAATTCCGAATTTGAAGTCGGAATTAGGTATAATTCCGAGGTTGAACTCGGAATTACACTAAAAAATATTTGACTTTGAAATGTGGCCCTTCTGCGCCTTCGTATCGAAATGGTATAGCATTTTTCTCTGAAAAATATTCTATTCTTGCTTTTATCACCATGTAATTTTGAATTTCATGCTTTCAAATTCGAGCTAGTAATGGATTCAACTTCATTATAATTAACTGTAATGACCTCTTACATCTTCATAAACAATTTTCTTTTTGTTGCGAAAGCTCTTGGATGATGCAAGTATCAATAAATCCTCACTTCTGTATCAAGTCATCAACAGTAGCATTTAAATCTAATTCGACATTTCAATCACGGCTAACAAATCGCTCCTCTTTGAGGATAGAACGGAACGGAAGATAATAAAAACGAATAGCGACACTCGTCTTAATTAGGCCGCAATAAATAAATCCATCCATTAGGCAGCGTTTTTTCATAAAGCAGCGCTCAATTAACGCGCGCGAAGACGCGCCCCAACTTCAAACGATAAGTGAAATTTATATTCATAATAGCGCAACTAGGTTCTCTGTACTCGCCTGCCGACGCGATAAAAATAATACACCTACTACTACTATCGCAGGTCATTTACTCCAACCTTTAGTCGTTACGCAATCGCGATTGTATTAAATAAGAGACGCGCGCTATAAACGCGGCGTTAAATTTGGTTTTGGATTCGGAATTTCGGATCGAAATAGACCTTTGTTTTCGTAGACGACGGACGTACAAATTGACCGTGACGTTGTTTCCGGCAATCGCAAATGTTTTTATAAGGAGGAATATTGGGGACCGAGAAGTTCTTCTTTTTCAAATCAGGTCCACCTTCAGTTTTGGCATGAGGCTGCGACCTTGAAAAATATACTAACTGACAAAGAATCCGCAACACCCAGAAGGAGCTTTTTGATTTTTTTTCGGTAAAACATAGATAGTTAAGCAAGGAGTACCTAATTATTTAAAATTTGGAGAAGAAAAGGTTTACTTTTTTTCAAATTTGTTAATAATGTGTTTGTCTACCGCGATTGTTCGTTTATGTTTGTTTGATTGTTTATGTTTTATACTGATTACTCCTAGGTCTCCCGAGACCCCTCAGAAGCTATATATCTATGTCTATCCTCAGAAGATTATCTATACAGTCCCCTACATGTCTTGGCATTGATGCAATATGATGGTCTATTTCTTCTTGAGGGATACTATCCCAAGCTACCTGTACTTCATGTCTCAGACCTGCCAAAGTCCGTGGGGTCTGGGGAAAATTTTCAAGCCTTCTACCCATGATGTCCCAAACATGCTCTATGGGCGAAAGATCGGGGGATCTGGGCGGTCATGGCAAAAGATTCACTTGGATCACTTCAAAACAGTTTGAACTCATTCTGGCAACATGAGGTCGTGCATTATCTTGCTGAAATATTGAATTCTCGAGACGGTTAAGGTCAGGGAGAACAAATGGCTCCACTATTTTTCGTAGGTAACGCAGCGCTGTCATGATACCTCGAATGAAGCAGGAGACCTACTTGCATGTGCAATAGCACCCCATACCAATACCATGACGCCTACTGTCCGTTGTACATGACGCTCAACATTGAACTCAGGTTCACGTCTTTCTCCCCGACGTCGTCTAACCCTTCTTCGGCCCTCATGTGCACCCAAGGAGAATCGAGATTCATTCGAAAAGACGACTTGATGCCATTCCACATGCCGATGTTGACGTTCTCTGAACCACTATAATCGTTGCCGGCGATGCTCAATCGTCAGAGGTAAGAGGTAACACAAGATGGGGTCGATAATGCTGCACTCCAAAATACCTTATTCTGTGGTAAACCGTTCGGACATTTACAGGATGGCCTTGTTCTCCTAACCACTCATCAGCCAAAGATCGAGTTGTCACAAATCGGTCTCTAAAGGCCATAAGTCTTAGTCAAGTTGCATTTGAAAATGGTTTCACTTTGAGAACTGAAATTTTGTGGGTAAACTCAGAAAGGATTGGAGTTCTTGATGAAATAATTTCAATCGATTTCATTCCGAAAGTTAATTTTTTTTCTTTCAAAAATAGAAGAAAATGAGCCAACTCATGATTCTGTTCTATTTCAACAGAAAGACCCATGAAAATGGTTCAACGTCCGAAAAGTGAATCTACTGATAATTTCGTTCAGAAAAACAACTTGAAATACGGAATTGGCAGAGAATGGCCAAATTCAAATTTTGGCGGGAAAAAGTTCCTGCTTCACCCACGAATTCACGTATTTCATAGTTCGGCGATTTTCGGATAGAGAGCGCCATTGTACATTTCATTCATAATCAGAGAGATATTCATAGAACTTGATAGTGATAATGCATGTTCTATGGAGATATTCCATAAAATGGTGGCGCCTCTAACGGATGAGCTTTCCTACTCGCTTTAAACGCCGACCTTAACCATTGGTTTCAAGACCAACTGGTTAACCAACTGAGTTACAACCAGCCCTATGATGTCGATCTTGAACTTCATTTGCTTTCTTTGTTATAGTTAGTATACAAGAGGAATTAAATTCAGCGGTCCTCTCCACAACTCTGAGGGAAAAAGAAAATAGATGAGAGAAGTTGAGTGAAAGCTTTGATGTTTTTTTTAAGAGAAATATAAGCTCTATAAAACAATTTATCAGGAATTTGGACTTTAATGTGTTTTGTTAAATTTCTTCAATTCATCACCAACGTTTCGGATCCAGTTGATCCTTCATCAAGGCTCGAATTTACTCTAATTTAACAAACATTTTGGAAGAACCATTATTTAAAACTTTAATTTGTGAAGCATAATTTTTTTTATAAGCTCAATATTTCACCAAGATCTCATCGCCTTCGCTTGCAAAATCTGAGTTTTCACAAAATTTAGATAGGATTATGATTTCACTCAAATTAGTGTACAAAGATTATTCATCATTCAGTAGAGCTAAGTCCTCCCTGTGAAATATTTTAGAGTTGAATTTGAATTTTTCAATTTCTGAAGTTTTCATCCACTTTCTATGACCAGTTTTTTTTTATATAAAATTAAAATTATTGATTTATGTTCTTCTATTCTTTTTCCAGCATAAAAAAATCTGGTCATAGGAAGTGGATAAAAACTCTCAGACGTGTTGATATTTTTATATCAAGTACAGTGGTGAAAGAACATTCGCACCTCAACGGAGTTGATCTTGAAATAGAGGGTGATGAAAAAAAAGGTGGTTTTTGGGTATTTTCGTGAGGGTCACAGTTTATTTCATGACTGAATCACCCTGTTTTCTCTGAAGGACATGGTGATATGTTCTGAACAAATCGAACAAACATCTTAAATCAATCCAAAAATACACAGTGTCCACTTAACCTTCATTGTGAATAGTTTTTATAATAATGGATCACCCAGTATGAATTCTGGGTAATTCAGATCTAGTGAGATAGTTCATTTTGCGAACGTTCTGCTCTAGAACTGACATATTTTATACTTTCCAAATCGGGCATGCATTCAATTATGGATAACCCTGTATTCGTAACGATTTTCGGTCATATTCCCCGATATGGTTGCTCCCTGGGGATGGAATGAAAGGTTTCTTGAGAAAAATTGAAGTTCATTCGATTCTGTACCGAGATACGGGCGTAGTAAAAGTGGGTAATTTTCAACTTCAACGCCCTGTATCTCAAAAACTAGTCATAGGATTGAGTTGGGGCCATGGACACTTTTGATCAGTAGGTCAAGCACTACATTATACTACTAAAATCGTTGGTATAGTTATTACAATTTAGAGTTTTCAACATGTGAGATACCAATTTCAATTGCAAATCTACAGGGAATATTATTCCTGGAACACTGTTCCCTGTTTTCCTTCAGAACTTATTTTAGTGATCCATTGTTAGTTTGAAAAATTGTAGGAAGAAGCGTTGTTGTTATACTAATCTTTATAATCTCCTGTACTATTGTCGTATCTGCTACCAATGTCGAGAAAAAAATTTGAACGTTTCTGTCGAAATTCTCAGAAAAATTGTCTGGGGATCTGGACTGCCATCACTGATGTCTCTGTAACAATACGAATACATTTCTTTTTCTCCCCAAGACGTTGCTCGGATAATCCAATCTATTTCTCCTGCTCGCGATCGACCTTCTCAGAATCGCATAATGATTGATTAAAAGTCGATACCACCCGAAAAAAATCGGGATCATTGAACAGATAAGTGATAGGAGTGCAAATGTTGGACGAGATAAATGGAACGAAAAATATTCGTGGCTGAGGTTTGCTCTCTATCAAGGTAAATATGAACGAACGCTGTATTTTGAATACCGAACCTGTTCGCGGTCGTTCTGTTATTGTAGGGTATTTGAACTGATACAGATAGGAAATGGGATGTTAATGCACTTGCTGCAGGTGGAATAGTTCAGGTCTGCAATAGGGAAATGTAAAATGTCGACTAATTCATGGTGATTCAGCATTCTTTTTGGCATTAGTGTAGTTTATCAGTTACATCTGTATTAAGTCCTACTTTATTTTCGTTTTTAATATTTATGAATTAAAAATATGTAATTTTAAGCTTTGATGAGTATTCAATCGACTTCTAATCTTCTAATTCTCTATTCTTGTTTCAGGTTATTGGAATTTTATTTGCGTTAAATATTGAATACGCTCTTATTGTTTCAGTTAAACCATCGAGAGTTATAATTGATTAAAAGGTGGAACTTTTTGAATCATTTCGGGATCTCAATGAAACAAGCATGTTGGTTTTTTTTCAATTTTGCACGAAGGTGGACATTTTTTCACAGTAGATACGTTAAACTGAGGAAAGAAATGAGCAAAACATCTATGCATACGCCTAAAAAGTCTTAGCTAATATTGGAAAGCGCATCTATTGAGGAATGCTATCCAAACAACAGATTGAAAAATTTCTTCATTCGGAGTCTTGCTACCAAAAAGAGTATAGCAAAGGGTGTAATGTTTTTCATTTGAATTATCGTTTCTCGGAAACTAGGCCATTGACACCTAGTACAATATTCTAGTGTTTTATGCGTTACAGATGAACACAATGATTTTCACAAAATATGGAAATTAACAGAAAAGGAAATGTGGTTACTATACATGTTTTGATCATCTATGATTGTAGAGTTGGCTCTCTTTCAGGAATCCTAATCCTAGTGCTGAGATGAAGATGTCTTTGAAATTTTCTTTGAGGCCCATTCCATGTCTGATTTCATCAAAATGTTGACACCGTGTTAAGAAGTGTTTCACAGTTAATCTGCCGATGACATCAAGTACCTATGTGTCAGCCTGGTGTGTACAATTCTTAATTTCCTCATTACTATTTTGTCTTTTCTTTTGAGATAGATTTTTATCTGGGAATCTATTTCGACATGGAAAAATGATGATATGAGATCATCAGCTGAGAAGTCAGCTACCTATTCAATTGAAAGAAATAAGACACAAATCATTTGCCATTATAAATAATGACAAATGAAATGTGAATACGAACTAGGTCTCCGATACTGTTCACCCTACCAGACCGAATGGTCCAACGTCAACTGAGAATCGCACCGACTGCAGTTTCGTCCTATTAGGACTCATCAGGGTGGAATATCCCAAAGTCGACGCTGGATGGAAAATCTTTTCGTCAAGATATGGACATCTGACGCCGCATTATTTCGTATTCACATTTCATTTGTCATTATTTATAATGGCAAATGATTTGTGTCTTAT
The DNA here is from genome assembly GCA_951802165.1 of Adalia decempunctata. Lineage (NCBI taxonomy): Eukaryota > Metazoa > Arthropoda > Insecta > Coleoptera > Coccinellidae > Adalia > Adalia decempunctata. The sequence goes on along the minus strand of OX637696.1, from coordinate 18,939,233 downwards.
TTCTTTCAATTGAATAGGTAGCTGACTTCTCAGCTGATGATCTCATATCATCATTTTTCCATGTTAATATTTTTTTGGGTTTTAGAAACCTACAACTGCGAACGTCTCCGCGCTTCCCAGGTGAATTGTTTATATAGCGTTCTTTAACGTTGAAATTCACAATCTGGTGTCGCAATTTGGAAGAAAGTTTCCTTTATTGTTCGCTCAATCACCGATAGGGGAGTCTTTTCTGAAGGTGGATAGATGTCGCTCATTTATTTCTCATCGAAATAATGCGGCGCCAGATGTCCATATCTTGACGAAAAGATTTTCCATCCAGCGTCGACTTTGGGATATTCCACCCTGATGAGTCCTAATAGGACGAAACTGCAGTCGGTGCGATTCTCAGTTGACGTTGGACCATTCGGTCTGGTAGGGTGAACAGTATCGGAGACCTAGTTCGTATTCACATTTCATTTGTCATTATTTATAATGGCAAATGATTTGTGTCTTATTTCTTTCAATTGAATAGGTAGCTGACTTCTCAGCTGATGATCTCATGTCATCATTTTTCCATGTTAATATTGTTTTGGGTTTTAGAAACCTACAACTGCGAACGTCTCCGCGCTTCCCAGGTGAATTGTTTATATAGCGTTCTTTAACGTTGAAATTCACAATCTGGTGTCGCAATTTGGAAGAAAGTTTCCTTTATTGTTCGCTCAATCACCGATAGGGGAGTCTTTTCTGAAGGTGGATAGATGTCGCTCATTAATTTCTCATCGAAATAATGCGGCGCCAGATGTCCATATCTTGACGAAAAGATTTTCCATCCAGCGTCGACTTTGGGATATTCCACCCTGATGAGTCCTAATAGGACGAAACTGCAGTCGGTGCGATTCTCAGTTGACGTTGGACCATTCGGTCTGGTAGGGTGAACAGTATCGGAGACCTAGTTCGTATTCACATTCCATTTGTCATTATTTATAATGGCAAATGATTTGTGTCTTATTTCTTTCAATTGAATCTATTTCGGACTGGATTGCTGGTAGTTTATTATTGCTGCTATTCCATTGGGTTTGATTTCAACTTCATTGACGCCTTTAAGTATGAGTAGGTACAGCTGTATGCTTGTGATGAGAAGATCAGAGGTTCGTGCCAGTTTCGCGGAATGATCTGCAGAAATTTTTTTCATATTTTTTTTGAATTTTCGAATATCTTGAAAACAAAGGGACTTTTACTGAACATAAAACATTTTTCTGAAACAACATAAAGATATGGTTAATCCAAAGTTACTCAGAGGAGCTGGAGCAGCAGTTACGGTGAATGGATTGCGCTATCGAGAGATGATTAATGATTCTGTATGACCAGAATTGGATGGTATTGATCTGGACAAGGTTTACTTTGAACAAGACGGTGCTACGTGCCATTATTTCCCGAATCACAATTGGCCACCGAAATCTTGTGATTTAACACCTTGCGACTTCTTCTTTTGGGGCCTTCTTAAGCTAAGCGTCCACATGTCCGCACCGGACGCATCGGACGCATCGGATTTACGGATCTCCATTGTAGAAATGCCGATGCTCCGATGCGTCCGGTGCGGGTCTGTGGACGGGCTTGCACGAGTTTCTATACAAAGAATACCGAAATCCGTTTGATCCGATTCGTCCGATGCGTCCGATGCGGACATGTGGACGCTTAGCTTTAAAGAGAAGGTCTACGCCAAGAGCCCAGCGTCGATTCAAGTCCTCAAAGATGGAATTCATGAGGACATAGGGCAGGAACTTTGCTATTTGGTTATGGAAAATTTCATGAAAAGGATATGGTCCTGTAGTCGTGGTCATGGTGGTAATTTGGCTGATGTTATTTTCCATTATTAACGTCATACCTTCATCTTTATAGTAAAATAAAGATCATTTATCTACTACCATAGAATGATATATCAATTATTCAACTGGATTTTATCTGTTATAGTCTCTATAAACCAATAGCGTGAGTTATAATATAACTCACGCTTATAACCCACTCTAATACAAATAGAAAAAATTAAATTACTTACGAAATGAATAAGAAAGTCGAATCGTTTGGGAACTCCATTTCAGACATCAAGGTAACGTTCTCGCCATCCATTTCTACATTTTCTTAGGTCTGAATATCCAAAAATTGCATTTGGAAAACGTGAATTTTTGACCTTTTCTACGGGATTCGATATCGATTCGATTTTCGACCACAGAGATCGCTTTTGACACCGTTTGTCAATTTTGAAAAAGCAGATTGATTCGAATAATACTAAAGAAGTCGAAGATAAAGTAAAGTGTTCAATTCGCGGTAATGGTCATAACACACTTGATGAATTACACCCCTCGCCTGACGGCTCGGGATGCAATATTCATCTGCGTGTGTTATGACCGCTCGTTGAATGATACAGGGTTATGATAATAATCCGTGCATTAGACTTTTCTCGGCTTCTATGAGGAAAAGAATTCTGAAATTTGACACACGGCCGTTTTCCAAAGGGGGTATTATGCTAAAATATTCTCATCGAAATCGCACTTCCGGTTATACCGGAAGTGACCATCAGCTTTGGTATTTCAAATGAAACTACCTATTTTTCTAACCAGAGAAGGATTCCTCTTTGAATTTTACACATTTTTTATCTGAAACATTTTTTTACGTTGTTGGCATGATTACGAAGATATAAGGACTTCTATGAGAAAATGGCTAGTTTCAGAGGTCCACGAAACATATCATAGCATGCATGCTATCCATAATAAAATGAAGGATTTTTCGAAAATTCAATAATTTTGTCTCGTGTTGCATGGCTATCGAATCATGTTGTTCTATTGGAACTGTCACAGTAAATTCATATTTCTGAGAAATTTCATACTGCAATAACTTCATTTTTTCGAATGGCATGTCCATATTTTTTGGGAAGAAAATTTAATTTCAAACATTTTTTCAAGGGTTCCTTATGTCCATCTTCAATCGTTTTCTGTTCAAAAAATATCGGCATAACATTTGAAAAAATTAAGTTATTGCAGTTTGAAATTTCTCAGAAATATGAATTTATTGTGACAGTTCCAATAGAACAACATGATTCGATAGCCATGCAATACGAGGCAAAATTATTGAATTTTCGAAAAATCCTTCATTTGTTTCTTTATTATGGATAGCATGCATGCTATGATAGTTTCGCGGACCTCTGAAACTGGCCATTTTCTCATGGAAGTCCTTATATCTTCGTAACCATGATGACTACGTGAAAATGTTTCAGATAAAAAATGTGTAAAATTAAGGAATCCATTTCTGGTTAGAAAAATAGGTAGTTCCATTTGAAATACCAAAGCTGATGGTCACTTCCGGTATAACCGGAAGTGCGATTTCGATGAAAATATTTTAGCATGATTTCCCCCTTTGGAAAACGGCCGTGTGCCAAAGGACCTTGCACTTTTAGTAGGTAAAGTGGTGACCGGTCAAATTTTCTGAAAATTTGGTATGTTGTTGTACCCGACTCATTGACCAAAAGTGTCAATGGGCCCAACCCAATCCTATGGCTAGTTTTCTAAATACGGGGTGTTAAAGTTGAAAATTGCCCAGATTTTCGGATTTATTTGCTAATTATTAAGAGTTACATTGGATTTCTTTTGCATACACACGTTTACTACATGTTCTAGGTATGAAATTAGAGGATACGTATGATTAAAAATATTTATAGTTACCGGGTGATTCACGAATATATGACGGTAGTTTTTTCCCAAAATTCACTTTTTCTACTGTGACGTCAGGGGGGCATATTTTTGAAATGTTTTTTCCGATTTAGTATTATGACGACAAAATATTGCACAGTGCATATTTTTTATACAGGGTGTTTCACAGAGAGAACCACTAGACATAATCATATTTTTTTAGGATTAATTCGAAATCCTGTATTTTTGAATTGATTTTTGGGAAAAGTAATACCACAAACATATGTGTGTCTCTAATCTCCAAAATATTCAGGGTGGTTTATAAGGAAGGTATTCAATTTTGGGAAAAGTACAAAAAACATGAACACCCTGTATTCGAAAATTTCCTCGGTCAAATGCAACTATTTTATCACTATATATTGATTCCTACAACATCTCCCGAGGTATGAATTTTAAATCCGATACTATGACCAGTTTTCGATATACAGGGCGTAAAAGCGGAGAATAACTTATTTCATCATTTTTTTTTCAAATTGAAAAGCCGGATTGATTTTATGTTGCGCCCATGAGTTCTGTATGAGTACAGATCAGATGCACAAGGAAAGGTTCAGCTATAATATTTACTGTTACAGGGTGATCCACGAATAAATCACAATAGCTTTTGCAAACACTCGATAATTCTACAGTTTCATCACAGGGAAATTATTCCATGAAGTTAATACCAAGTCGTTCACAACTTTCAGTCTGAAATACTTCATAATAATTAGGTACTTTTCATACAGGGTGAGCCATAAATAATATGCTTTGAAATAATTGAAAGGAAAACTTTTCTGGTGAATTTTGAATAACTGTCTAACAGTACATCAAGTGAAGTATTTCAGACTGAAAATTGTGAACGACTATAGGTATTAACTTCATGGAATAATTTCGCTGTGACGAAACTTTAGAATTATCGAGTGTTTGCAAAAGCTATTGTGATTTATTCATGAATCACTCTGTAACAGTAAATATTTTCGTTAAATCTTCCCATGTGCATCTGATCTGCTCTCATACTGAACTCATGGGCGCAACATAAAATAAATTCGGCTTTTCAATTTAAAAAAAAATTGATGAAATAAGTTATTCTCCGCTTTTACGCCCTGTATCTCGAAAACTGGTCATAGTATCGGATTTAAAATTCTTACCTCGGGAGATGTTGTGGGAATCAATATAAAGTGATAAAATAGTTGCATTTGACCGAGGAAATTTTCGAATACAGGGTGTTCATGATTTTTGTACTTTTCCCAAAATTGAATACCTTCCCATGAATAAACCATCCTGAATATTTTGGAGATTAGAGACACACATATGTTTGTGGTATTACTTTTCCCAAAAATCAATTCAAAAATACAGGATTTCGAATTTATCCTAAAAAAATATGATTATGTCTAGTGGATCTCTCTGTGAAACACCCTGTATAAAAAATATGCACTGTGCAATATTTTGTCGTCATAATACTAAATCGGAAAGAACATTTCAAAAATATGCCCTCCTGACGTCACAGTAGAAAAAGTGAATTTTGGAAAAAAACTACCGTCATATATTCGTGAATCACCCGGTAAATATGAATATTTTTAATCATACGTATCCTCTAATTTCATACCTAGAACATGTAGTAAACGTGTGTATGCAACAGAAATCCAATGTAACTCTTAATAATTAGCAAATAAATCCGAAAATCTGGGCAATTTTCAACTTTAACACCCCGTATTTAGAAAACTAGCCATAGGATTGGGTTGGGCCCATTGACACTTTTGGTCAATGAGTCGGGTACAACAACATACCAAATTTTCAGAAAATTTGACCGGTCGCCACTTTACCTACTGAAAGTGCGGGGTCCTTTCACAAATCTTTTCCTCATAGAAACCGAGAAACGTCTAATACACGGATTATTATGATAACCCTGTATACTCTTATCTAAAAAAATTGTAATTTTCTTTGAATGTCAAAATGACACCTCTTATTGAAAAATTCTTTGCGATACTGATTTTTTTGTATGAAACGCCAGAGGAACTCATTTGAATCTGAAGCACCCCACTCGCCTTTGACCGGACCCTCCCAACCATTCGATCCTCCTGCATCCTGCTCAATTACTCCCTTTTCATCCAGTCCGTAGACCGGAGAATATCAGGTGTCCCGTTTTCAACGCGATATTTCGGCGATGGATGCAAATAAACGGCATAGCTAGCCGGCGCGGCGCGTTGACCCTCGCCGGACAAAGGGATCCATTCGCCGGAGATTTATCAGATCCCAAGCGATACCGTCTCCGGAAAATGAGTCCCGGCATTGTTGCGGCGGCATCGCATGCCGCCCTATCGATACCGCCGATCGCGGGTCGATAGGTCGCAAGATGGCGATGATCGCGGTTCTTTATCTAAATGAACTGTTGAACGGCACTCGGAGCCGGGCGAAGAGGTTGTTTAAAAGGTGGAATGGCTTGTTCTTGTCATTCGGTGGAGAGATAACTGTACCGGTAGAAAGTGGAACTTTATTATGCGACTCGCAGTGATTTCTTGCACTGGGCAGTATGTCAATGGAGCTTCTTGAACCGCACCTTAATAGATCTGTTTTATGGGTCGGAATCGGAAGATGCTAGGATGAGATAGCCATCGGCTCACATTATGTTGAACTTTCTACAACATCGCGTCATTCCATGGTGCGAAATAATATCTGCGTGTTAGTGATGAACACCAATCGAGGGCGGATTTAAGGGGGAGGTACGGGGGGTAACTACCCGCCCCTCATGAGTATCGAAGACCTGAGAAAAAGGTGATACCTACACATAAAATATTTCACACAATGTGTAAGGACTGAACGAGAATTAATTCGCTATCACAAAAACGCCTATATCTCTTGAACGAATTGAGAAAAAAATCAAAATTTGATCATAGTTAGCTTTGTTATGATTGAACGTCAGAAACATGTGGAGCATTTATACTCCATTCACAATTATAAAATCACAACTCTGGCCTTGGAAATTTGACACATTCCACTCTGTATCGAAGTTATGACGTTTTCCAGAATATTTGTATGTTCCAAGTCAACACTATGTTGCCCATTCTACATTCTTAGCGTATTTCTCAGAATGTGAATTTATTCGGAAAATGAATGAATTGGAAAATATGTGATGGACGAAATAGTTAATGTTTATATGAATTGATAGAAAGGATTCCTTTTCTAGTTATTTGCATGAAAAGTACAAGCGATCACTGTTGAAATATATTATTTTTCGCCATGAAAGAAAATTGCATTGCTTTCACATACTTTTCATATGCATGCTTGTGAAGATTTAATGTTTATAATCCTCTTGAACTGAAAGTTCAAGACTTGACGACATCAATTGTTGATTCTAATCAAGAATCCATTAAAAAAAATCAACCCAAAGATATAAAATGAATTGATGGGTAATTATAAGAATCAAGAATAATGTCAATTTTATTTTGTTGATAACTTTCTTGAAATAGATGTTGGGATATAAAACTCGGCTGCGTTTGTTCAAACAACATCTAAAGAATACATTTTTCACCATCTCGACCTTTGAAAGGCGTTTCTTATAGGAGAATTAGGTCTAAGTTCCACCTCATTAATGAGGTACCTAACTTTTGCAAATCTCTCAGATGTCGCCAAATTTCTTGGAAAGCCTGAAAAATATCATCCTGATCGACCTATCGAGGCTCCATCCGATCCATCTACTGCGATATCTGTCCAAATAACAGCTTTTTCAACGAAATTCCCGTGTACCCCTTCAACCTCGAAATATAAACATTCGTCCTGGTCTTGAAAATCGTCCTCACGCTCCAACTGGTGCTAAAAACATACGATTATCTTGGATATTCGACGAAAAACTCACCTGCAAATATCGATTGAATACCAAAAATCTGTGAACAATTTGTAAACCTAACAAAATGTGGAATATCTTTGATACTTTTACTTTGATGTAAACAAAGAAACTGGCAACGTCGTTTTGTCATTAACGATATTTTCTGTGCGCGCACTGACTTTTCATTATATGTTCTGTGCTTTTCATCAGGGGCACCAACTCCTGAAAACGAAACCATGACCTCCTATGTGATTAAATAAAAGTGAATAGAGAATACTTCATAGATATTCCATAGATTCATAGAATACCTATGCATCTATGATATTCCAATTTTCTGTCGCAAAATGTCAAGCGAAGTGAAAACACGAGATAAATCGATTAATCAGATACACCGCGTTCATTGATATAAATATCAACAACCATCAATGAACGCGGTGTATCTGATTAATCGATTTATATTAATTTGTTTCCTTATGGAAGAAATCTTTTTGATTGAAAACACGAGAATTTATAGTGAAACTTTTTCAAAATAATAAAAAATGGAGCTTCAAAAAAATCGCAAAAGAGGCTCGCGTTCGTCCGGAAACGGTATCAAGAGTTGTTAAGCGCTTCAACGAAGATCTTACAATTAACCGCAAGGAACCGGGAGGAAAAAGGGGTTTCATAGCCCAAAAAAAGTGAAGAAAGCCATCAGCCTTTTTCATAAGAATCCTAACCTTTCAGGACGGAAAGTGGCCCAAATAGTGGGTTGTTCGCAGTCAACCGTTCAGAAAATCAAGTCGAGTTTTGGGCTTAGAACATACAAAGTCCAGAAAGTGCCAAAAAGGAACGCTGTGAAGAATCAAGAAGCGAAATCAAGAGCAAAGAAATCAAAAAAAGATTTCTTGAAAAATTTTTCCTGCTGCGTGATGGACGACGAAACCTATGTCTTGGCTGATTTCTCGCAACTTCCTGGTCAGTAATTTTATACTGCAGATTCTCGTGGAAATGTTGACGAACAATTTCGCGTGAAGAAACAAGCAAAGTTTCCTAAAAAATTCCTGGTTTGGCAAGCAACCAGCACTTGTGGGAAAAGTAGTAAATTTTTCGTTGGCCAAGGCTCTGTTGACTCGAAGATATACATCGAGGAATGCTTGAAGAAGCATTAAACTGGAAATTTACCGCGACTTTTACCATTTTTACGTGAGCACGATGTGTCAACAATCTTTTGTCCTTATTTAGCTTCATGCCACTACAGCAAGGCCACCAAGGAATGGTACGAAGCTAATGAGGTGGTTTTTGTCCCCAAAGAGACCAATCCACCAAATTGCCCAGAACTCAGGCCAATCGTAAGATATTGGGCCCTGGTAAAAAGAGAATTGAAGAAGACTAAGAAATCAACGAAAACATTAGCGGAATTCAAGTAAAAGTGGAAGACAGCATCCCAGAAAGTGACTGAGAACACTATAAGAATCATGATGGGAGGAATTCCAGAAAAAATCCATGAATTTTGTAAAAATAGTTTTGGTTTTTTTATTGTAAAAACAGTTTTCATTAGAATTAGAAGATGATTCGAAAATGAGTTTGATTTTCGAAATCGTTCCAGTGGTTCAAAAGATATAAGCGTTTTGTGATAGCGAATTTATTCTCGTTCAGATTTTTATGGCCCTAACGTTTTTCAGCACGGCACCTCAATATTACCTTCTAATTTCTATTTTGGCCCCCCCTGAGAAAAATTTCTACGGGTTTCTGCGGGCGCCCATGCCTCGAATTAGTAAATACAGTAACTTCGGTGGCTATCTGAGAACATGATATTTCGGCAAAATTCCCATATTTCGGAAAATTACGCGTATTTTTAGAAAAAAAAATTTCTCGGATCACCACCAAAGTTTCTGGATTCACTAATTCGAGGGCGTAGATTAAGAATATGCAATCAGATATTCTGTATAAAATATAGTTTTCGAGTAATGACCATCAAAAAATACAAAAATTATCGAAAATTTTCCACAAAAGTTGAAAATATCCGGGAGTATCAAACCTAGGAAGGAACTAATTACAGATTCGTAATTTACGACCTCGAATTAGTAAATACAGTAAATTTGGTGGCTATCTGAGAACATGATATTTTGGCAAAATTCTCATATTTCGGAAATTCACGCTTATTTTCAGAAAAAAAAATTTCTTCGTATCACCACCAAAACTGCTGAATTTACTAATTCGAGAGCGTAGATTAAGAATATGCAATCAGATATTTTTCATAATACATAAATATAGTTTTCAAGTAATGACCATAAAAAAATTGCTGAATTTTCGGAAATTTTTCGCAAAAGTTTGAAATTTCCTGAAGTACCGAGCCTAGGAAGGAACTAATTACAGATTCGTCATCTGCGACCTGGAATTAGTGAATACACTTTGGTGGCTATCTGAGAAAATGATATTTCGGCAAAATTATAAGTATTAAGTTCTAAAATTTCACGTATTTTGAAATAAAAATTTTTCTCCCGATCACCATCAAAGTTGCTGGATTTACTGAATCGAATTCATCGGTTGAGAATATGCAATCAGATATTCTTTATAAAATAAGTTTTCGAGAAATTTCGTCAATAGTAATTTTTGACTCTTCCTACTCAAAAGCTTTTCGACCCCTGGTCTAAACGGACCGTTAGACTACCAAAAGCTCCGGACTCGGAACTAACCGAAGTTCCGGACTCGAAACTGACCAAAGCTCCGGACTCGGGGAACAACCGTAGCTCCTTCGTCGACCAGGTCAGGCCCCGGGTCCGGATTAATAAATATAAACACGGTACACGAGGACACACGCCGACGACCAGGAGGAAAACCACGTTGTTCAGTTGTTTCTCGCGAGCGGACGCGGCTCCACGCTCTCTACGATATTCCGTAAATACGGCACGTGACGTTGACGGCGAGACAATCGGCGGATAGTTCGGCGTTGTCCTTTATTTGGTCCTTTTTCGCATCTGTTGCGTCGGGGAATGCGGCGTTGAAGGATGGAATAGGTGACAGTGCGCTTAATTGGTTTCGACCCGGGAATTTGCGTGTTTGGGCGCATGTGGTGGTTGGTAGTGTGGTACCCCTTGGTTAGTTGGTGAATTCTCGAAGAGTGCTGTTGCAGATTTTGCTCTTTCCCTTCCTTTGTCAATTTTCTTCGAAATATTTTTTTCTAAATCCAGTTTAAGTATCTAAGAGTGTTAGAACTTTAAATTGAAATGAAACACATTTGTATTAAGATTGATAACAGTTTTTTTGGAAGATAATTTTATGATAATTATGATTTGAAAATAATTTCCGGCATATTTCCACCACGACTAGCTCTGAGGAACCGTATTCGAACATACCAATTTTGGACCACTTTTTCGAGTAATTCAGGCCTTATTTCAGCAATGACACGAGTTATGTTGGCTTCCAAAGCGTCTATTGTTTTTGGTTTATCAGCAAAAATCAAAGACTTGACATAACCCCAAAGAAAATAATCCATTGGAGTTATGTCTTGGAGGCCAATTAATTGGACCAATCCTCGAAATAATGTAATCGCCAAATCTTTCTTTCAATAAATCATTTGTTACGGTAGCAGCATGAGGTATGGGCACCATCTTGTTAAAACCAAAACATTTCTTGGTCGATACCATTCAAATTCTGAAAAGAGTAATCATCGATCATAGATCTGTAAAGAGCACCATTCAATCTAACATTACTTCCTCAGAGCTAGTCGTGGTGGAAATATGCCGAAAATTTACATATTTTTGAAACATGAATGTCATAAAATTATCTTTCAAATTAAAAAATATTTGGCATCAATAATTAATTCAAATGTATTTTATTTCAATTTAAAATTCTTTCATTATCACTCTAAAAAACACACGTTATTATAAAATTATTTTGATCGAAGAACAATTTTGAAAATGTTCTGAATCCTCAGGGTTGTTTGATTTTCTTCTTATTCCTCTATTTCTACATCAGTAAAATCCTCGGTAAAATCACAGGATTTTCCCATTTCACTCTAAAGCACCAGAAGTCCAGAAAGATTGAGTTTTCAATTCAATTTCTGAATTTCGTTTCCACAAAAATTTCCACTTTCTTCTCGATTAATATTTGTCTCCTTATCTTCAAGATGTTTAAGAACTGTCCAAGATTTCTAGTACGTATCTAAATACTACATAAAAAATCAGTGAATTTAACATGATACTTAAACCATTTCCCAGAGAAGAAAATGACTAAATAACAAAATTAATTATGATAACGTGACAATTAAGGTGCAGACACATTGTTATCACGTCACGTCACATCACGTCATCTTCCTAAAATGTGCAACCACGGTAATGCATGGAACTTAGAGCATAGGAAGAGAGACACACCTTTCAATAATAAATAGTGAAGCCAAATCATCAGAACTAAACTGGGTGATTGTACTACTACGGAATCAAAATGTAGTAAAAATTTTTGCCACATTGTATCTGCTGTCACGTTATAGCACTGATGGCACGCAAGATCTATATTCCGCAAATTTACATTTTCTGAATGCACGTGATGTCGTGATATCAGGTCTGATATTTTGTGAAATGTCATTCTGACAAACATTTGATACCGATCTGGGTGCTCATTCAATAATTCTTGAATTAATTGATGGAATTCCGTCACTTCCTCTGTTCGTTGATTCATTTGGTAAATCGAATCTCTTTTATGAGAATCACCAGCAACTGTAAAAGCAGCTAAATTCTCCATATCCTCTTCCCATTTCCTCGCGTGATGTGACGTGACAACAATGTGTCTGCACCTTTAAGGTGCATACAAATTGTTGTCACGTCATGTGAGCTCACGTGAGGAAATGGGAAGAGGATATGGAAAATATTGCTGCTTTTACAGTTTCTGGTGATTCTCATAGAAGGGATTGGATTTACCAAATGAATCAACGAACAAAGGAAGTGGGGGAATTCCATCAATTAATTCAAGAATTATTGAATGAGCACTCAGATCGGTATCAAATGTATGTCAGAATGACATTTCACAAAATATCAGACCTGATATCACGTGCATTCAGAAAATGTAAATTTGCGGAATATAAATCTTGCGTGCTATCAGTGCTATAACGTGACAGCAGATACAATGTTGCAAAAATTTTTACTACATTTTGATTCCGTAGTAGTACAATCACCCAGTTTAGTTCTGATGATTTGGCTTCACTATTTATTATTGAAAGGTGTGTCTCTCTTCCTACGCTCTAAGTTCCATGTATTATCGTGGTTGCACATTTTGGGAAGATGACGTGATGTGACGTGACGTGATAACAATGTGTCTGCACCTTAACAGTCCGATTAGCAATATCTTCCATGTGTTGGAGTAACAATATCAAGATCTGTTCAAGAGATTTTCGACATAATTTTGGACAATGGCTTCCAAAGCTCAAAAACACTTCAAGATTCTAAAGCGAATTACTCGAAAATGATCAAAAATAAATGGAGCAATGAGATTTTCGATATTGGATGAAACCACATACAAAATGGAGTAATCGAACAATTCTGTCTCCGGAAATAATTATGGAGATTCTTTAGAAGTAGCAATAAATAAAAGCATTTAGTTGAGGTCAGGAGTTTTTGAGGGCTCGTTTAGATTTGCATTCTCCAATTCAAGAAATCAATTGAAAAAAAATGACAAATTGTCAAAAAAAATGGTTTTCCGAGATATCGAATAGTTTATTCAAATAGGAAAGAAGTACATTATAATAGAATAAAATCGCATCACAATACACTAATTCAAATTCAAAAATATCATAAATCCCCGAACAAAAAAAAAGAAATCATGAGCACTAATAACATTTATACGAGCATTTATACCATTATAGATAAATAAACAGTTTATCCTCCAAAAACCTTACGGTTGTGCGGAGGTTATTGGCAATTTTTTTTCAATATGTAATTCGTTATAATTTCATTTTAATTTTTTTATCCTTTGGTTTTTTGAGAAAGCGATCTGTACAACCCATATCATTTCTTTGAATATAGCAAATTTATCCAAGTGTAGAAGAGCAAATAGGTAGTTTACCTCGAAAAGGTGCTGCATTCACAAATTAGACTCTCGCTTGTCATTTCGTATTTTTTTCACAAGCTTTTATTTAGTTTCACCTGTCCCGGTGTCTGTCTGTCTGTCTGTAATCAAATCTTGCAAGTTAAATATGATATACTTCTAATCGTCCGATTCATTTGAAATTTTGCAGGTTTAAATAATTCTGGTGACAATGCATCATGAAATATTTTTTATAGAAAAAAACAAAATGGCGGCTCCAAAATGGCGAATGAGTTTTGTAATTATGATCCGATTTCATTCAAAATTAGTATCTGGGGTGATTTGGGTTCGAAAATGATGATACGTTTGCCAAAATTGGGAAATTCAAGATGGCGGCCACAATATGGCGGACGAGTTTTGTAATAATGATCCTATTTTATTCAAAATTGGTATCTGGGGGTTTTCTGGGTCGGAAATTACGATTCTTCAAAATTGAGGAATTCAAGATGGCGGCTTAAAAATGGCGGATGAGTGTTGTTATTATAAAAGCTTGTCTTCAAAAATGTTTTTTGAGAATTAGGCTTGTTTAATTCACCTCTCGAAATATTAACTGAGGGAGGTATCATTATTTATTATTATCTCGCTAGGTTGTTCCATTCAATCGCTCGATAGGCAAATTTTTCTGAAAATACGAAACGTTATTGACACATTGAGCATCTTTGTGAACGTAGTAACTCTTCAGACTAAACTTTTTGTTTGCCCTTCTACACTTTGATAGATTTTCTATATTGATTCATATTTGTTGAAATAGTTTTTGGAAGAGGACTTTTTCAATAATATAGTATAATTGTTGCCAATCGATATGTTGGCTACTAAGCTGTCAAAAATTAAGTTTCAACAAATTATTGCTTGGGAATGTAACACCTCTAGTGTCACTGAGTGTAAGTAGTTATATCTGAATTTTTCTACATCTTGCAAAATCTTATATTACTCTACACTCTGTGTTCGAGAGTTTTCAAAGTTGTTGTGGTACTTCATCAAGTTTCTGAACTCTACCTTCAATACCAGGCCAAGCTGATCTTAAAATATCAAAGCCAGAGTTCCCTGCTTATCACAGCATGCAGTTTTATCAAAATTCATATTATTCATAAATCCATAAATCAAGTCGTCAAAGGCAAAAACTTGACCTTCCTATGGGTCCAGGACACAACAAGATTAATTGATTTGCGAAAAGGGCTTCAAAAATAACACCTGCTTAACCAGAATCTTACTATGGATTTGAAAATGTACACTACAGAACAGCTATCCAGCATTGGGAGTTGTGTAATAAAACAACCCTCTATTGCTTCGCCTTCCTACAACAAGAAGCTCTGATAGCTGCCAAGAGCCAAGCTTCTGTTCATCATGGGACTTTGGTCGTATTCCTACTCTCCATGATTGGATTATCTTTGGCCTGGAAGGTTCTGCCAACAAAGGACACCAACAGATTCTTCCTTCAATGGAGAAGTTCCTTTGTAGGTGTTTTTCTCATGCCACAAAAGGATGCTTCTGTCGCTAATTTGTTGGCTGCTGTTTTCTCTAATTGCAGGAAATAGAAGCACTCTTGGCAAATCACTTAAGAATAGAGATTGTCAGTGTCATCTGAACTCTTCCGAAATGATCTCAGCCACAGTGTATTGCAGCCTGTACATAGACCAATCACTCGTGAATACGAAACAACATAGTCATACGTCATACGCCTTGATTGAAAGCATCTAATAAACGTACAGAAACCATATCCCATGTGGACAAATAATCCATTCATACCAACAACATCCATCGATAAATAATCGGCGATGACGTAACCGTCTGAGAAATCGCGAAAGAATTAACAACGACCGAAACAAATTGCCATCGATTAATATCGGTCGCTCTGTCTGTTCGTCACACAGACGTTTTCATCGGGCGGTGGTTCCTGGTCAACGGGGGACCGATGCCGTTTAATTTATTCAAATTTATGTTATTTTACGGCATCGGAATGGAATTATAAGAGCAGAATGGCCGGCTAATTGACACTTTGCAGGATCGGGATGTTTGTTTAACGACGATCGGGAACGGTTTTGAATTAGTTTAAATATGGGCCGATGGCTGGTTCGATAGCAGTCATCTGGAGGATGATAATTTAGTTGTATGAATGTATGATGAAGAATGTCATGAAATTGCTGGGTTATGGAAATTGGGCATTGACAGGTAATGTGTTGATTTACGATGCCTCCGACCTTTTAGCTCAGTGGTCAACGCGCTGACATTGTCGGTAGTAATTAGTTTCGTTGGAAATTAATTTATCGGTACCTATACTCCATTCACAATTATAAAATCACAACTCTGGCCTTGGAAATTTGACACATTCCACTCTGTATCGAAGTTATGACGTTTTCCAAAATATTTTTATGCTCTAAGTCAACACTATGTTGCCCTTTCTACATTCTTATTTCTTAGCGTATTTCTCAGAATGTGAATTTATTCGGAAAATGAATGAATTGGAAAAGATGTGATGGACGAAAATAATTAACGTTTATATGAATTGATAGAAAGGATTCCTTTTCTAGTTATTTGCATTAAAAGTACAAGAGATCACTGTTGAAATATATCATTTTTCGCCATGGAAGAAAATTGCATTGCTTTCACATAATTTTCATACGCATGCTTGTGAAGATTTAATGTTTATTATCCTCTTGAACTGAAAGTTCAAGACTTGACGACATCAATTGTTGATTCTAATCAAGAATTCATTAAAAAAAATCAACCCAAAGATATAAGATGAATTGATGGGTAATTACAAGAATCAAGAATAATGTCAATTTTATTTTGTTGATAACTTTCTTATAATCAATGTTGGGGCATGAAACTCCGCTACGTTTGTTCAAACAACATCTAAAGAATACATTTTTCACCATCTCGACCTTTGAAAGGCGTTTCTTATAGGAGAATTAGGTCTAAGTTACACCTCATTAGTGAGGTACCTAACTTTTGCAAATCTGCTCAGATATCGCCAAATTTCTTGGAAAACCTGAAAAATATCATCCTAATCGGCCTCTCGAGGCTCCATCCGATCCATCTACTGCGATATCTGTCCAAATAACAGCTTTTTCAACGAAATTCCCGTTTACCCCTTTAACCTCGAAATGTAAACATTCGTCCTGATCATGAAAATCGTCCTCATGCTAAAAACAATAAACATACGTTAATCTTGGATATTCGACGAAAAACTCACCTGCAAATATCGATTGAATAGCAAAAATCCGCGAACAATTTGTAAACCTAACGAAATGTGGAATATCTTTGAAACTCTTACTTTGAAGTAAACAAAGAAACTGGCAACGTCGTTTTATCATTAACGATATTTTCTGTGCGCGCACTGACTTTTCATCATATGTTCTGTGCTTTTCATCAGGGGCACCAACTCCTGAAAACGAAACCATGACCTCCTATGTGATTAAATAAAAGTGAATGGAGTATAGGTACCATCAGCTATTTTCTCTTCAGTCTGCCTTTCGTTTTCAATAAGATCAAACGGTTCTACATAATCAAAAATTGAAATTTGTCAAGACAAGTTTCATGCATCGACAATGTCAACACAGCCTCTGGAAGGCTTCAAGCTGGTCAAACACAAGAAGTAGCTGAAACGCTGAACGCTAGCAGAAAATCGCTTTCAGTGTTTTCGCTGAGAAGACACTTTTCAGCACTTGCAGAATGCCAAGTCAAAGTCTTCGAGATGCGAGAGGTACTTCAATTTTCCAAGACACTGTCAGCAAATGTCTCCATGAGTTCTATCGAATATCGAAAAGTTTCTTCAGAAGAGAACCACAAACCTCAAAGAACAGTGGGCAATGGAGCGAGTACACTGGCGAGAAAGTCCATCGTTTAGGGGAGTTACAATTATCGGTTTGAGTGGAGTTAGTTTTTATTGCAGAACTCAATTATTAGTACTTCCCCTCGTCATAAAGTCTCAAACATATTTTGATGAAGTCTTCAACGCTTTCAGCAATTGGCGAAAATTTCGTTTTTCCTGGATGATAATGCACTACCACATGTCCACATAGATCCCACCAGGTGATTACTGCTAGATACAAATAGGTTATCGAACATCTTGCATTATCTTCAAGACCTAGTGGCCTGAATTCAAACGCTTCAGCAACTATGAGATCTCTTGCCACAACTTTAGCAAAAAATTTAGCAGGATATTCTCCATTTCATTGTGGAAAGCTTGCATCGAAGATGCCTAGTAGTTCATTGTATTGAGAGCGAAAATGCTTGTCGCCAGAGGATATGCATCCGGATGGGTTTCTTCTCGGCTCCGGTCATAAGACTCATCAGATTGGCTGTTATTAACGAAGCTTGCCAATGATTTGAGTGTGATTATTCCTCGGATTATTCAGAACTTTCTGAGCATATAGGGTGAATTCAGAGGGCTATAGGAAATTATTAAAAAAAAACATAAAATTCATGAAAATGCACGAAATCTTTATTTGAATCGATAGTACGGCCCATTTAGTTCAACGTTTGAAGATTATTTTATGCAAATGTTGACTGCGGCTGCGCCTCAAATAGTTCCTCAGCTTAGTCCGATTTTGGAATACTATTTCCAACATTTCGGCCGGTATCTCACGAATAAATGCTTCAATGTTGTCTTCCAATGCGTCAATCGAAGCAGGCTTGTCAGTATAGGCATGAGCCTTAACATAGCCCCACAAAAATAGTCTAAAACTTGCCTCTCAATTGGTTTATTGTTTCGCGTGCTGTGTGGCATGGGGCACCGTCTTGTTGAAACCGCATGTCATGCAAGTCAAGCTTTTCCATTTTGGGCAAAGAAAGTTGGATATTATCTCACTGTAGCGCTCACAGTCAGTCAGTGTTGCCAAAAAGAAAATCACCTATTAGTTTTCATTACCCTGAAAGTTCCTGATCATATTTTTCTAATGGTGCTCCTTAACTAGCTTTTTTTCTGATGCTCCTGGTACAATTAAATTCGGTTTTCGTTTAGCTCACGGTCAGCATCCGTAGACTCAATAATGTGAGATGAGAGGCACTCGACCGGGTCTGTAATTAGCCGGAGATGTAAATAAAACTGTGGCAGTACCGTCGTTACCGTTTTTTGCCCACCTCGCTAATTTGTCATTTCCTGGGTGGTCCCGGGGAAAGCATCATCCACCCATCGTCCGGTTATTTTCATCACGTACGCTGATGTTCTTTTTCCGAAATGCCTAACGTAATTATCGTCGTGAATAATTTCGATGTAATAACACCAATTAGCCTGGATCATAATCGGGAGATGTGACTGCAATCACGAATACGTTTTATCAACATCTCACCGGGATCAGATCGGGTTTTCGCGTACGTCGGCAGATGAATCACGACCAGATATGGGATCTGATGAAAAATGATGAATATTCATCAGCCGATATGGGATCTGCCAGAATCGGACGCAAAAATATCGAGAGAGACCGCATATTCTGCGAGATTGATCATCTCTCTTTCCAATCTCGTTCTGGGAATGTTTCCCGTAAGAACACCCACGACAACTCACAGCAGTATGATTTAAACCACCATTTTTGAGGGCTAGAAGTTAAAGTACTTCAATTCCCGAAGACTACTTCAACGCCTGCTGAAGTTTAATAAAGACTTTATTCTCACAAATTTAGTTCTGCCTTCTACTTAAAACTGACGCAGGTTGGCACTCGTCTGCAATGTCAAAATAATTCGCAGAGTCGCTTCTTTTTTTTAAATTTATAAATGGAGTTGGTTCTTTTAAGGTTTAACTGTCACACAGGATCTGTAGTACTACTACATTTCCATACTGGAGTATTTCAAGTTGTGCAAAAAGGTATAGAGATGTTATCATCGCGCCTCCTACAGCTCGCCTTCCAATTCCAGAGATTTGATAAAACCCAGTATCTGGGACGGTTTCAACGAGGATAAATCCTCACTCCAACAGGTTTCTTGTCCAAAGCACTTTTTCTTTGGCTTGCAATGCCATAGCATTCCGTAACCAGGTGAATAAGAGTTTCTTCCTCCTCCCCATAGAATCAACACTCGTCAGTGTCCGATAAATCCATTCTCAACAGATGCTTTTTTAGGCGACAATGTCCTTTGATGAAGCCATTGGGTAGGTATAGTTGGTTCTTACTGAGATCCAGATATTTTTTGCAGTTTCACAGTTCCGGAGGAACTTTTTGGAGTTATCCATCCCTGAGAGATTCCGCCAGAGTTTTTCCCTTTTGGTTTTCTCCTTCACCCTAAACTCCTCCTTATAGGTGCTTTCTCCTATATCACAGAAGGGTTCTGGGCCAGTGAGTGGCGTTTGTGCGCTCTTTCTTGCAAGTCTATTGGCCTCTTCGTTTCCTACGATTCCCGAATGACCGGGAACCCAGATTAAAAAGACCTTATTCTTCTTGCCTACCTCATTGAGTTTGTTCCGGCACTCCCAAATCAGTTTTGGATCGATGACATAGCATCCCAGTGCTTTAACGGCAGCTTGACTATCTGTATGATATTTCTGATAGTTTCTTTCTAGATTTATATCTAGACATCTTCCGATAGCAAGTATTTCCCTTCGAAGGACGCTTGTACAGGAGTCTAGCGATAGTGCACACTTGGTACCTGTCCCATAAATCCCAGCGCCAGCTCCTGTAGCGGTTAGCCATCTGTATACCATTTTATTGAATTTTCTGTGAGATTATAGTCGATGTATTTCCGTTCCCAATTCTCTCTTTTGCTTAGCATTGTACTAAAGTTTTTTTCAATGCTTACTTTCTTGATCATTACATCACTAGCAAGGTTTGCAGATGAGATGTAGTCATCCAGAGAGGTCCATACTTTCTGATTCCTCATTCTCTCATTGCCTGTTCTTTCTTTGGATGTTCTGAGGATGGTCTCATGGGCTACCTATCAATCACTAGATGTAGAGGTGTGTGGTCATGGATTATCTATCCTCAGTGTTAGTGATTGCCATCAATTATCGATTCAGCGCTACCGGGATGAGATATCCAACCTTTTTGGCCCAACATGGGAGAGCTTGACTTACATGACATGTGGTTACCACAAGACTGTGCCACTTGTCACACAGCACGCGAAACAGTGAACCAATTGAGGGGCAAGTTCGGTGAACAAATCGTGCGATTTAACGCCTTCACACTGATTTCTGTGGGGCAATGTTGAGGCTCATGTCTATACTGACAAGCCCTCTTCTATTGACGCATTGGAAGACAACATCGAAGCGTTCATTCGGGAGATACCGGCCGAAATGTTGGAAAGAGTATGCCAAAATTGGACGGAGCGAATGTACCATTCGAAGCGCAACCACGGTCAAAATTTGCATGAAATAAACTTCAAACATCAAAGTATATGGACTGTACTATCGATTCGAATATAGATGTCCATAAAGTTAGCAGTGCCACTTTCGAGAAATTCAATGAAACCTATTGCACTAATTGTCGAATAATTGTCGAGAATTTGTCGTGAAAGAAAAAAATTTGTCGCGTCCTTAGTTTTTTTTCTACGGGGTGGCTTTGCTAACTTAACGTTAAGTTAGCAGAACCACTTTCTCAATATCGACCGAATCTCATGAAAATGGTTACAAATAATTGTCGAGTAATTGTCGTAGTCGATATGAAGTAAAAAAAAACCAAAAAATCCATTCCTTTTTGTTTATTTTACGTCTTCTTCCCGCGAGTTCGAGATATTCCTAGAATTATCGCATTTTTGGCAACAGCGCATTCGTAATTGACTCTTTTCTATTGCATTAATTGTCGAATACCTGCCTCGAAGTTGTCGTGAAAGAAAAAAATTTGTCGCGTCCTTAGTTTTTTTTTCTAAGGGGTGGCTTTGCTCACTTTATATTAATTTATCGAAAAGTGGTCGAATATCGTCACGATGATCATGAAAGATTGTCGAGTAATTGTCGATGTTGAAATAAAGTAAAAGACACACAAAAAATTTAATCTTTCTAGCAATTTCCACTCCATTTTCTCGCGATTTCCCCATATTTCTTGAAATATCGCATTTTTGGCAACAGCGCATTCGTAATTGACTCTTTTTCTATTGCATTAATTGTCGAATACCTGTCCCGAATTTGTCGTGAAAGAAAAAAATGGTTCTGCTAACTTAACGTTAAGTTAGCAAAGCCACCCCATAGAAAAAAAAACTAAGGACGCGACAAATTTTTTTCTTTCACGACAAATTCGGGACAGGTATTCGACAATTAATGCAATAGAAAAAGAGTCAATTACGAATGCGCTGTTGCCAAAAATGCGATATTTCAAGAAAGATGGGGAAATCGCGAGAAAATGGAGTGGAAATTGCTAGAAAGATTAAATTTTTTGTGTGTCTTTTACTTTATTTCAACATCGACAATTACTCGACAATCTTTCATGATCATCGTGACGATATTCGACCACTTTTTGCTAAATTAATATAAAGTGAGCAAAGCCACCCCGTAGAAAAAAACTAAGGACGCGACAAATTTTTTTCTTTCACGACAAATTCGAGGCAGGTATTCGACAATTAATGCAATAGAAAAAGAGTCAATTACGAATGCGCTGTTGCCAAAAATGCGATAATTCTAGGAATATCTCGAACTCGCGGGAAAAAGACGTAAAATAAACAAAAAGGAATGGATTTTTTGGGTTTTTTTTTACTTCATATCGACTACGACAATTACTCGATAATTATTTGTAACCATTTTCATGAGATTCGGGCGATATTGAAAAAGTGGTTCTGCTAACTTAACGTTAAGTTAGCAAAGCCACCCCGTAGAAAAAAAACTAAGGACGCGACAAATTTTTTTCTTTCACGACAAATTCTCGACAATTATTCGACAATTAATGCAATAGGTTTCATTGAATTTCTCGAAAGTGGCACTGCTAACTTTATGGACATCGAATATAGATTTCATGAAATTTTCTTTTAATTTTATGTGTTTTCTTGAAAAGATTTCTTATAGCTCTTGAAAATCACATTGAAGGCAGCTGCCAACTGCCAATGTTTGACACAACTTTCATAGAACACTTTGTAAGGCAGAGTTTACTTTGTTATTGCTACAAAACAAGATCAAGCTCTTCTCATTCTTATGGTTCTAGTTCTAGAAGATATAAAATGGCTGTTTTTTTAACCTTCTCACTCTTACGAAGTGCTAGCATCTTTTGAGTCAAATTCGCGAGTTCGCCAACTGGACCAATAATCCCTATTCCGAGTATGGATCCACTTCAAGCTCTCTACCCTTACTAAGTTCTTGCATCTTTTGGGTCAAATTTGAGGTTCACCAACTCGATCAATCCATATTCCCAGTATGACCCCTTCTTCCACTGTATGCTAAATTTACAGGTCATTTCCTTCCTTCAATCATTAATCCAATGAAAAATCAGTGTTACCAACAAACTCGAAGGGAAGTGCATAACAATGATGGTACCGAAACTTTGACCAAAATAATGTCCTCAGAAGACCACAGTGCGCGATGTGTCTGAAAGATGCGGTTGAAATTACTGTTGCGGACCCAGTGGATCGTACTCCTCCTCGTGGTGGTAACCAAAGGACTCCAACATAAATCTTCTTCCTCCAAACTTCGAAAACAACCGCACATCCAGACTTACACCTCTGCTGGTAGAAAGATAGACGCCGTTGTGGAGAAGAACGGTCTCGTCATCAACGTCTCCGACGGTCGTAGGGTGCGGCATCGTCATGGTAAGGACCAGACGTGGAGTTCGGAGGTGGAGAAAGAGATGATCAGGGGCATCAGATGCAGGAGGTACAACGGGGGTTATTACGTCACGAACAGATGTGCGAATTACTGCAATTGTCCGTATTATTATAAGGGTTATAAGTGCGGGCCTTGTCCTTATGCTCCTTACCCGACTTATGTGACGCCCTACGCATCTGTCATCATAAGTAAGTTGTTAGTTGATAATGTCCATTTTTCATATTTTTCCTTTTCCATTTTTTTTTCCGAATTCGGCTTTGTTAAGAAGATATAGCCTTTGAAAAAAATTGGGCCAAATACATGCCTGATACGATTCTCTCGATTTAATGCAACTCGATGCAAAGTTCATATTTCTCGATTGAAATTGAGTTAATACATTCAGGAAGAACTCAAGTACTAACCACATTCAAATGAGAATATTTAAAACACGTTATTCCTTAACAAAAACACTTGTCCGAGGTTTTGTCCAATTATATCTGCAATTATAAAGCCATATTTCTCCCAGCAAAATGAGTTCTTTCCTCGATTTTCCTGAAGATTAGTTTGTAAACACTAATAACTTGTTCAAATTCTCAACGACATCTCAAAAATATTTTATAAATAATGGTTTTTCACCCAATTTATGATTCATCACCCTAATCTAGCCCATTTTGCATTTCAGAACAATCAAAACAATAATCTTCTATGAATATTTCACAAAGCTTTTGAGAGAACGATGCCAGATTGTTGATTTTTCGGATAACATAGTATAACGGTGTGTTTTGCGATGTAGCGAGCGCGCAATCACGCGTGCGATTTTGGCTCTGAAGGTGAATACAAACTATTCTGACGGGACGTGATTTCACGTCACGTCAGGCACCGTCAGTGCTCCTATTGACCTGATATGAACGTGAACGCACAGAACGATGTGTTGCATTTTTATATCACTCACAGTGACGTTCACGTTCATATTAGGCCAATGTGAGCACTGCTACACGTCTGACGTGACGTGGAATCACGTCACGTCAGAATAGTCTGTATTCATCTTAAGACCCGTCTCCGCTACTACGCTAGACACACCGTCAGATCTATGAATGGACCCATCTCGAACGTCAGTGTCTGTGAACGACGCATGCGACAACGAGCGCGATCTGTAAACAAATATGAAGCCAATCTTTTCTGGAACTATGTTATTGAAAAAGGGGGAAAGTGATTATTTTAGATTTTTTTTTATCTCGTGATGATTATGTGAAGGTTTTCAGTGAATTAATATAATATTAACCGTCTAGTGTCGAGTTTATAAAATTCCAAGAGGATATAGATTATATAGAAACATCGCCACAGATTATTTAGTGATGAGTATCATTTTATTTTTCATATTATAGTGGTTTGCATCGACATTCATCATTGGTGTATCTGGATTTGTATTTCATTGACATTCATTTTCAATATGAATCAGTAACAATAAATTTTTAATAGAAACTGTGCGTATTAAATGTATTGAATTTCATGCTTCTTGGTGTTCAATTGTATCTCCCACATTTCATTTGTGGGATTTTATTATAACGTATCTCTGCATCAAACGTTTTTCCATCATTTGAATTTTCTCGACAAAGTTGATAAACATTCTGACAAAATTGTTAACTTGTAGTGCGATCAATTTTTCTGCGATTCGATGATATTCAGAATCCAGGAAAGCATCCAGGTTTTTCTTGAAATTCATGAGTTTCTTCTCAAATTTTATCATATAAAATTGGGAATAACTCGAAAACGACGCGTTATCGTGAATTTTCGCAGCGTAGAGAATTGTAGTTCTATGTAGAGAAGGGGGATCACAGATCATAGATATTCACAAGGCCGTCGCCAGGAGGGGGCAGGGAGGGGCAGTTGCCCCCCCCTAGAGCTCAAAAATCCACTTAAAACTTATGAAATAATAGCATAATATACGAAAATCCGTTCATTTTTCCTATTCTGATTGTTTTTTGACCCCCCCCCCCTAGCTCAAAGGCTGGCGACGCCCTTGGATATTTATACCATATTATCCGAAAAATCAACAAGCTGGCAACTAGGCACTTCGAGTCAGCTGATTTTGACAGAAATCGCCATTTTGGCTGTGGGGCAACCAGTTAGTTATTTGCATTTTGTTGAGTCTCTTATGGAGTGTTTTATATTTACTTAGCGAAAAAAAGTTTTTAAGATGTGAAAAATATGATCAAAATCTGAGATTCTGCCTGCTAAATGAAATAATGTGTGCCCCACAGGTCATAGAAATGATGCACTCTGACGTCAGCTCGAAATGCCTAATATCTTCTCGAAAGCTCTGTGAAATAATCAAAGAAGATTATCGTTTTGAATACAAATTAGGTTGAAATTGCTTAATTAATCACGAATTGATTATTATGATATTTTTGGGTAACGAGGCAAATATGAAAAAGTTATTAGTGTTTAAAACGAGCTTCACAAACTTATCAGCCAACCCAAGCAACCCTGTCTATTCACTCATCATCACACAAGACAGATTGCCATCAAACTGCACACGTTGTCCTCCTCTCCCACAACTGGTTAATTCTCTCTCGTCATCCATTTCCTTTTCTGCCACCAGCCCCTACTCAATATCTAAGACACCCCCTTGGATAAAATCCCTCCCAAATGTTGACACATCTCTAACCCGGTACAAAAAATATAATGTACCAAATGAACTTTATCGGAAGTCTTTTCAAGAGATATTAGAGAAGTACTCGTTCGATGAAATACTGTACACAGATGCTTCTAAGACCGAAAACTCGGTAGGCTGTGCAGTTACAAATCGAAACACCATGCTAGGGAATTCCCGAATCTCGGCCATATGCTGCATCCAAACAGGTGAACTTTTTAGCATCCTTCAAGCCTTAAAACTTCCTCTTATCCAATTCCAATCTAAAAAAGTAGCCATATGCACTGATTCACTAGCCTCTATACATTCCATATCTTACCCTTGCTCCCAACACCCCATTGTTGACAAAATTCATGACCAATATCACAAACTTTCACACCACGGAACAACAATAGTACTCATTTGGGTTCCATCCCATGTGGGAATCGAGGGCAACGAAACTGCCGACCGAGCATGCAGGGAAGTTTGCAACTCAAATGCACCGATAAGGCACATCCAACTCCCACAAGACCTCAGATCCTACTTCATAAGATCAATCAACGAGCAATGGCAAAACCAGTGGAGCAACTCTAGAGGAAAACTACGAAACATACAGGACTCCATAAGGGATCCCATTCAGTTACCTCCAATGACCAGGAGGGAGCAAAACATAGTCAGACGGCTTCGAATTGGTCACTGTCGACTTACCCATGGCTATCTTATGAGCAACGAAGACCCTCCAACATGCCACCACTGTAACAGCCCCTTGACCATCCCTCACTTTCTGGTGGAGTGCCAGGAATATGTTAATGACAGGAGAAACAACAAAATTGAGCTGACCTTAAAAGAGATTCTCCAAAACTCCAGAAATTTCAAAAACTTGATGAACTTCCTTAAGTCTATTCATCTATATAGTCAAATTTGAAAATTTATAGTTTGTTAATTTAATTTTGTGAAAATAAACTGTAACCGTGTCAATGGCCTGAGCAGTCGAGACACATGAATTTTAATAAAAAAAAAAAAAAAAACAAACTTATCTTCATGATAATCGAAAAAGGAACTTATTTTGATGGAAGAAATATTGCTTTTAAATCGCAGAAATCGCTGGACAAAACTAAACGTTTTTGTTAAGAAATATCGTGTTTGTAACATTTTTAGTCCAATAAGGTTAGTACTTGAGTATTCCTCAAATGTAATGACTCATTTTCAATCGAGAAATGTGAACTTTGCATTCATACAAGGGAATGGTAACAGGCACGTATTTGGCCCATTTTTTTTTTCAAATTGCTTTATCTCTTCAACAGAGCCGTCTTTTATTGGCCTCGAGAATCTACAGTTGAAGTAAATGTACAAGTCGAAGTCTCATCCTGGTTTATAGAAGCTGTGTCTCTGATTTTTACATCCTTGAACTTTAGATTCTTGTAGGTAAAAGAAACGTTTTTTCATTTCCCTTCTTTTGAATTTGACGCTGTCATAAATATATAGCCAGTGGCGGCTCGTGGCCATTTCTACTAAGGAGACTCGGAACATAAATTGAACTATTCTCGTCAGTTAAAATTATAGATCAACTTCTCTAGCCAAAACTTTGGACCATAACGAACTCAGAGTAAATTTTCCGGAGTGATCGGTAAAGTATCCGAGCAGCACAGTTTCATTAACATATTCCAGACAGTTTTCTGCCATTCACTTCACCAAGTTTTGGTTCTCTTTATTATATGAGTTTGGTGATTCTTCAGCAACATCTTTTTCGCCGCCTTTTTAACGTTGTTTTCTTTCAAATCGGAATGTTCACGTGAAGTTTCTATGGTGTATTCCTGAAAAGGAATAATCTGGAGGACTCCGCTTATTGCTCCGATTTGTCTCGAGTCATCGAAACGAAAGACGAAATTATGATTTAATACGAAGTAACTACTCAAGCTACCAATTCTCTGCAGTATGAAATTATCCACAAATAACTTCCGCCAGGTGCTTTTTACCTTTGGACTGGTGTGAAGTCGTTCAGTTTTTACCGACCATTAATCAGACTAGCGTGTTTCACGGAAACGCATCCAAGAGTTCAGACGTAACCCAAGCAAAACTTCCATGATATATTATCGCGAAATGATGTCAAACGTGTGTTATAATGCTCCGCGACAAAACTGGCACTTTCGTATGGCTTCCTTGTTTATATTTATGGTGATACGATACTTTGCTGGTTGTGCACAAGTTTTGAGACTGTCTTATAATATCCTATAATTTGAGTCTCGGTGTAGGAACTGTTTCCTGGAAGATTTAGTGAGGATGTCAACATTTACGGTTCGTTGTTTTATGCATATATTGTAACCACGTTTTTGTCGTTCATCTTCGGGAAATAAAGGTCCTGTTCGAATCTTTCAGGTCATATTAATAATAGGAGCCTTTGACTTGTACATAAATTTTAACTGTAGATTCCTGTCATCAAACGAAACCTTTTTATATGCCATTTTTCAAAATTCGGTTTCGTTTGAAAAATACCTTGTCTGAAATTCATGAAAAAAGAAGTACCTACCTTCGGAACCGTTCTCTCAAATGAACTGAATTTTTGTTGATTGTTTACTCTATTCATGGTGCCTATTCCTCAATCAAAACTAATCCAATATTTCACCTGGTATAAAAGGTACAGCGCAGCCGACTCTTAAATCCACGCAAAAATACCAAAAAATCACTTGAAAAAGATGAACGGTCTATATTTTCGAAAGAATCAATCATTTTCGAAAATAAAAGTATTCTTATATTTTTTAAATAAAACGCGTCGTTATCGAGTTATTCCCTCGGTTATTCCTAATTGTTTACGATAAAATTTGAGGAAAAAATCATGAATTTCAAGAATAATCTGCTTGCCTGGATTAATTATCATCGAATATTACTACTTCTCTGGCCTCTGAACAAGTTAACAATGTTGTCAGAATGTTTATCAACTTTGTCGAGACTAGCATCTGAATGATGGAAAAACGTTTGATGTACCTACCCGAGGATGTACCTATATGTAGAGATATGTAATAATAAATTGGAGATAATATTGAACACCAAGGAACATGAAATTATGCATTTGACATATTGAAAAAAAAATTTCAATGAAATACAAAGATATCTGAATGATGAATGTCAAAACAAACCATGTATTAAATTGGAACTAATGAAAAATGAAATGATACTTAGCACTTAATAATTTGTGACGATTTTTCTATCCAAACAATATCCTCTTGGAATCAACTCGACACTATACGATTTTTATTTCATTTATTCACTGAGAGTCTTCACATAATCATCAAGAGATCGAAGAAAAACACCTAAAATAATCATTTTCCCCTTTTATAACAACATAGCTCTAGAAATGATTACTTCCATATTTGTTTACGCCATTTACGGATCGCGCCGGTTGTCGCTATACGCATGCGTCGTTCTCAGGCACTCACTTTTGAGGTACAGAACAGCAAAATAAGGTTTGTGATGGGTCGATTCATAGATCTTAAGGTTTGTCTTTCGCGTCACCTACCTCGCAATACACACCGTTATACCATTGTTCAAAGAGAAAATCAGTGATCTGGCATCGTCTTCCCAAAAGCTCGGTCAAATGTTAATAGAAGATGGGTTAGGTTAGGTCATTGACCAACAATTCTATGAGTCAGGTTGATCAATCATAAACAGAGTGAAAAAACAATTCTTGATGAGATATTTTTGGGATATCGAGAAAAATATGAAAAAGTTATTAGTGTTTACAAATCTTCAGGAAAATCGACGAAGGAACTTATTTAGGTGGGAGAAATGTGGCTTTTTATTTGCAGAAATAATCGGACAAAACTAAGTGTTGTGTTAAAAATATCATATTTTCAACATTCTTATTCAAATGAGGTTAGTACTTGAGTATTCTCTAAATGCATCAACTCAATTTCAATCAAGAAATATGATTTTTGAGGTCTCTGCAGAAAATCGTGTCAGGCACGTTTTTGACTCAATTTCTTCTTCAAATGCCTGCATGTATCTTTTAAACAGACCCGAATTCGAAAAAATTGAAAATGAGAAAAAGGTTTTCTTTGGCTTCAAGAATCTACAGTTATATATGTGCAAGTCGAAGACTAACCATGTATATCTTCGCAATACAATGTTTTGGATAGTCTATTTGCAAATGCAATCTATACTTCCAGCAATATTAATGGATCAGTTTGAACGTCAATGATGTCATGTTGAGACCTTTCATTGATCTTCAGTAGTTCTTTATATGGAACTTAATATCAAGTTAGCAGAGCAATCCAGGAGCAAGAAATTCATTCCTTATAGCATATTCTCGTGATTTCTGTGAAATTTTGTTATTATTATTATTACAGAAAAAAATTAGAGCTGAGGTAATCACCTATAAGAGCTCAGAAGAACAGAAATGAACAAAAGAGAAACTACATCGCATAAACTTAAAAATACAAAAATAAAGACTGGAATTCTGTCCATCGTTAAACTTGAAAAAAATACACAAACTAAATACATATACAAATATTGTCGAACAATTATCGAGAATTTGTTGAAAGAAACACATTTGTCGCACTCTTATTTTTTATTATATAGGGTGGCTCTGCTATCTTCATAATTATGCATTAAGTTAGAAAAATCCTCACTCAAAAATACAACGAATATCATCACAATGGTTAGAAATAATTGTAGAATTGTATAAAGTGAAAAACAAGAAAAATATCCATTCCTTATAGGTCGATAATACACTGGCAATTGATCCAAGCAACGGTTTCGATGCACTGGCAATGCCGCACCCCCTGTACAGGCTGTCCCAAATTCGATGATCACTGAGAGCATCTCGAGAACCATAAGGGTGAAAGAAAAAATGTTCAAGAACTCCCTATCTCTTTTTTCAAAATAATCAATTGCCAGCAAACAGATCCGAGATATCTGAATTGGTTCTCGAGTAACAGGGCGTTTCTTAAAAATTGCTGTTTCAAATATTTCGCTATATCTGGTTTTCTGTTTTAGATATCACGAAAATTCCATAACGTTTTCTTTTGTAATTTCTATTGCCTATACGGTGCTTCCATATGATCCGAAAAATTATTCGACGTTCAATTGCTAGAGACAAAAGTGTGTTTTCAAAATGGGACACCCTATATTTTTCATCATTGCTTCTTAGCCGCAGATTCACCGAGTATCCTCCTGTAACCGGTTTTCCGAAAATCTGAACCGTTTCAAAGATATTGAGTTTTTCGTCTTCACCAGAATTGGTTTTCTTTTATTTGGAGATATTTTATTTTATATTTTGTCTAATTCGTTTTTTCGGATAAATTGATCTTCTTGAATAAAAGAGATATTACAGTAGAATACGATATCATAGAAGAATACGATATTTCCTGAAAATTTCGATTCTATGAAATGGAAAACTTCATTTGTAAATAAATATATTCCATTTAATTCAAAATCTAATTTGTCCAGTGTGTAGTGAATAATTTTAACCAATTGATTATCTTGAGAAGAAGAAATCATCATTTGTATTAATGTTTTTATTCGAATAATGTTAGTTTTTCATAGAATCGAAAATAAAATATCTCCAAATGAAAGAAGAATCTTTATATACAGTCTGTCCCAATTCAGGTGAAGACGAGAAACTCAATATCTTTGAAACGGATCAGATTTTCGGAAAATCGGTTACATGATGATACTCGGTGAATCTGCGGCTAAGAAGCAATGATAAAAAATATAGGTTGTCCCTTGTAAAAAACCCAAACTTTTCTCTCTAGCACTTGAACATCGAATATTTTTTCGGATCAGATAGAAGCAGCGTAAAGGCAATAGAAATTACAAAAGAAATTTTCGTGATATCTCCGAGATATAGCGATATATGTATTTGAAAAAGCAATTTTTCAGAAACGCCCTGTAACTCGAGAACCAATTCCGATATCTGAAATCTGTTCGCTGGCAATTGATTCTTTTGATAAAAGAGATCGGAAGTCCTTGAACATTTTTTCTCTAACCCTTATGGTTCTCGGGATGCTCTCAGTGATCATCGAATTTGGTACACCCTGTACTTCGGAAGCTTCTACTACGTCAGAATATATTACATATATCCCATCCCATGTGACATATTTCGAGGAAAAAATGTTTTATTATTTTAACTTCAACACTACGTATGCCGAAAGTGAAAAGCGAGGTGGAAAGAGTTAAGATCTGTTCTTCAGTTGCAATATCTACATTATCTGTTCGTTACACATTCTCTGGTACACCCTGTATACCTACATGTTTTACAGTCTTCGTCGTTAATTCATTCAGCGATTCCAACATTCAACCGAGCGAAACATAAAAATACGTAGCCTCATCGAATGCCTACCAATTTCAAAGGCGAATCCTTCGTACGAGTAGCTTCTGAAATCAGTTACGCACTCAACGGCCCAATCCAATCGTCAAATCGTCGTAAAGGTGCTTTCAGTCTAATCAGCACGCCGTGCAACCGGCTCTTCCTTATTTGGATTTCATCAATGAAACCCAATCTCTCAACGTATGTAAATAAGTTGCGTTTAATGAATCGATGGAGGTCACCGGAGATAACATCCGAACCGTGAAATAACTCGTGAAAGAGCCCCGGATCCGTTTGAGTTTTTAATCAATGTATGGATGACATAACTGTTGAGATTGTAAAGCAGTGAAATTTATCGGATTGACTGGTAATTTTCGTTTCTGTGTCACAGGCACACAGAGCGGCTGTTGTGCAACGCATATTTACGATGCGATTGTTATAAACAATTAAGCGATAGGGAAATATGGCATTAATAAGTCGATGACTGAATGGGAGGCTGTGTTTGAGTAGCGGATAGTTCGGAGATTTATGGTTGTTTGTTCGAATTTTTCGTGTGAGGTTGGGTAGACGAAGGTTAGATATTTTTGTTGGGAAATTTTATCTTGCTGAACATTGGACATCAGTTTGTTATGTCCTAGTAAAATACATGAACATACAGGGTTTCTCGTTGAAAAGGAAACTGACAAGAGCGTACCCAGGATTTCAGCTAGGGGGGGGCAGCTCATACCTGAGAAGATGGTCGGTTAGGTTTATTGTCAGGAAACCAGGAAAATTAACACTTATTTTATCTTCTAGGGGGGGGGGCAGCTGCCCCCCCTGCCCCCCCCTCTGGGTACGCCCATGGAGACTGATCTTTTCTAGCATAAAAATCGAGATTTTGATAAATTACTCGGACCTCTCAATTTTGTTCTTGAGGTTGGCATTTCTCCACATGAAAACTATTATCATATCATTTGATGTGTTGTTGAAAAGGTACTTTCCTCTTGAATATGCATTTATATCATTTTAAGGAAGTTGGAATTTTCTGCTCCTACATTATCTCTTAGGAATTCGTAATCATCTCATGCTCCAGGTAAATTGGCTGATTGTTCATTTTCAAAGAAGAATACTACGTAAAAAAATGACCAAATTAAAAAAAAAACTTGCTATATTCAGAGTGATGAGACCTCTTCAACAATATATCGCACGACCTATGTTTCCTTTTTAAATTCGAGGGGTTGGGTTTGCTGCGCAGAGGGATGAACTGAAATGGAATGTCCCTCTAAAGATCAAAATTAATAAGTCTGGGAGATTTCCAAAAATCTTGAATATTTTACCAAAGGTATTTCAATAAGAGTGCAAGATTTCAGTGCACAATAAAACATGGTTTTCTGTAGAAAAGTGATGAAATATTTATTGATTTAGAGTAGGTATATTTGGGAATTATGTTTCAAACAAAATATCTTCTAAATGGCCGCCAAGGCTTTGCTGTCAAATGCGTATCCTTTTGACGAAATTTTCAATAACTTTATTGGATACATGTAGTGGTATTTCATCGATACAACGTCCAGTTTCGGCTTCAAATGCTTTGATGGTTGCAGGCTTATTGGCATAAGCCTGTGACTTCAGATAACCCCATCGCCGGAAGTCTAATGGCGTTGAATTACAAGAGCTGGGAGGCCAATTCTGGTCACCAAATCGGGAAATGACACGAACATGCGCCAGATCGTCGATGTTTCACGTGTGGTATGACATGTGGCACCGTCCTGCTGAAACCATATGTCGTCAAGATCGGTGGCTTCCTGATGAGGCACAAGAAACCGTGTTTTCATAGTACGATAACGTTCTCCATTCACCGCTACTGCATTTTTTGACAATCAGGACGCGTTGTTCTACCGTTTCATGCTCCATGTTTACTGACTCCCATCTGTCAACTTTTGATCTGTCACGTCTTAATAATGTGGTATTATATGTCCATAAAGTTAGCAGTGCCACTTTCGAGAAATTCAATGAAACCTATTGCATTAATTGTCGAATAATTGTCGAGAATTTGTCGTGAAAGAAAAAAATTTGTCGCGTCCTTAGTTTTTTTTTCTACGGGGTGGCTTTGCTAACTTAACGTTAAGTTAGCAGAACCACTTTTTCAATATCGCCCGAATCTCATGAAAATGGTTACAAATAATTGTCGAGTAATTGTCGTAGTCGATATGAAGTAAAAAAAAACCCAAAAAATCCATTCCTTTTTGTTTATTTTACGTCTTTCTCCCGCGAGTTCGAGATATTCCTAGAATTATCGCATTTTTGGCAACAGCGCATTCGCAATTGACTCTTTTTCTATTGCATTAATTGTCGAATACCTGCCTCGAATTTGTCTTGAATAAAAAAAAATTTGTCGCGTCCTTAGTTTTTTTTTCTATGGGGTGGCTTTGCTCACTTTATATTAATTTAGCAAAAAGTGGTCGAATATCGTCACGATGATCATGAAAGATTGTCGAGTAATTGTCGATGTTGAAATAAAGTAAAAGACACACAAAAAATTTAATCTTTCTAGCAATTTCCACTCCATTTTCTCGCGATTTCCCCATCTTTCTTGAAATATCGCATTTTTGGCAACAGCGCATTCGTAATTGACTCTTTTTCTATTGCATTAATTATAGAATACCTGTCCCGAATTTGTCGTGAAAGAAAAA
This sequence comes from Adalia decempunctata, assembly GCA_951802165.1. Taxonomy (NCBI): domain Eukaryota; kingdom Metazoa; phylum Arthropoda; class Insecta; order Coleoptera; family Coccinellidae; genus Adalia; species Adalia decempunctata. The sequence continues at coordinate 18,904,398 of OX637696.1, read as the reverse complement.
AATTTGTCGCGTCCTTAGTTTTTTTTTCTCTATGGGGTGGCTTTGCTAACTTAACATTAAGTTAGCAGAACCACTTTCTCAATATCGACCAAATCTCATGAAAATGGTTACAAATAATTGTCGAGTAATTGTCGTAGTCGATATGAAGTAAAAAAAACCCAAAAAATCCATTCCTTTTTGTCTATTTTACGTCTTTTTCCCGCGAGTTCGAGATATTCCTAGAATTATCGCATTTTTGGCAACAGCGCATTCGTAATTGACTCTTTTCTATTGCATTAATTGTCGAATACCTGCCTCGAAGTTGTCGTGAAAGAAAAAAATTTGTCGCGTCCTTAGTTTTTTTTTCTAAGGGGTGGCTTTGCTAACTTAACGTTAAGTTAGCAGAACCACTTTTTCAATATCGTCCGAATCTCATGAAAATGGTTATAAATAATTGTCGAGTAATTGTCGTAGTCGATATGAAGTAAAAAAACCCAAAAAATCCATTCCTTTTTGTTTATTTTACGTCTTTTTCCCGCGAGTTCGAGATATTTCTAGAATTATCGCATTTTTGGCAACAGCGCATTCGTAATTGACTCTTTTTCTATTGCATTAATTGTCGAATACCTGCCTCGACTTTGTCGTGAAAGAAAAAAAATTGTCGCGTCCTTAGTTTTTTTTTTCTACGGGGTGGCTCTGCTCACTTTATATTAATTTAGCAAAAAGTGGTCGAATATCGTCACGATGATCATAAAAGATTGTCGAGTAATTGTCGATGTTGAAATAAAGTAAAAGACACAAAAAATTTAATCTTTCTAGCAATTTCCACTCCATGTGTTTTTTTTTAATTTATATGGGCTTCGATAATTACTCAACAATTATTTATAACCATTTTCATGATCAATAAGAGAGTCAATTACGGATGCGCTGTTGCCAAAAATGCGATAATTCCAGAAATATCACGAACTCGCGGGAAAAAGACGTAAAATAAACAGGAAGGAATGGATTTTTTGTGTTTTTTTTTTACTTCATATGAGCTTCGACAAATACTCGACAATTATTTATAGACATTTTCATGATATTTGGTCGATATTGAGAAAGTGGTTCTGCTAACTTAACGTTAAGTTGGCAAAGCCACCCCGTAGAAAAAAAATTAAGGACGCGACAATTTTTTTTCTTTCACGACAAATTCGGGACAGGTATTCGACAATTAATGCAATGGAAAAAGAGTCAATTACGAATGCGCTCTTGCCAAAAATGCGATAATTCCAGAAATATCACGAACTCGCGGGAAAAAGACGTAAAATAAACAAGAAGGAATGGATTTTTTGTGTTTTTTTTACTTCATATGGGCTTCGACAATTACTCGAAAATTATTTATAGACATTTTCATGATATTTGGTCGATATTGAGAAAGTGGTTCTGCTAACTTAACGTTAAGTTAGCAAAGCCACCCCATAGAAAAAAAAATAAGGACGCGACAAATTTTTTCTTTCACGACAACTTCGAGGCAGGTATTCGACAATTAATGCAATAGAAAAAGAGTCAATTACGCATGCGCTGTTGCCAAAAATGCTATAATTCTAGAAATATCTCGAACTCGCGGGAAAAAGACGTAAAATAAACAAAAATGAATGGATTTTTTGGGTTTTTTTTTACTTCATATCGACTACGACAATTACTCGACAATTATTTGTAACCATTTTCATGAGATTCGGGCGATATTGAAAAAGTTGTTCTGCTAGCTTAACGTTAAGTTAGCAAAGCCACCCCGTAGAAAAAAAACTAAGGACGCGACAAATTTTTTTCTTTCACGACAAATTCTCGACAATTATTCGACAATTAATGCAATAGGTTTCATTGAATTTCTCGAAAGTGGCACTGCTAACTTTATGGACATTGGTATTATGGCTGTCAAACATAGCGAGCAATTTAAATATTGCCCTTAAAAAAAAATTGAGTAACTTAATTATCTGGAGCTGATCGATGTCAATTTGTTCGATATAATTGTTCGTTCCATAGAATAGCCATGAGCAGAAATTAGAAGCATCAAATATCACTTTTACCTTGATACCCTCAATAAATTATGCTCCGAATTCCCAAAATTTGAGAGATTGTCACTACAGTCATTTACTCATTTGCCATACTTATTCTTTGATCTACGTCTCATACAACATGTTTAAACTATCAAATTCGAGCTGGAAATTGTTTTTTATATTCTTTTCAGGCGTTCCTAGTTCTCTCTTGAATTCTCCTATCGAATTAACACGCCTTAATCATAGCTACAAAATGGTGAATGCTCCGGTTCGCAATGTACGAATATTTTCTCCACATAGAAATACCCCAAAAAAATGTTGCTTACAAAGTTTTTGACTCTAAATTGACCAGTTTTGACAGGAACATACTATTCATGAACCAGATAAGTGAAAACTTGTTGTTAAAAGTAAATTTCCATAACAAACTCGAAGTTGAATACTGCATTACTGCATATCGATATCTAACATACATATATTAATAGTTATTTATGAAAATGTTTCTTGTTTCTAATAGGAAACACCCTATATATGGTTGAATACTCGATTAGCACTCAGAATAGCCATTCCAGAAATATAGCATTTTATATTTTTTGCTGAAGTCGTCTTGGAAACGTGTAGGTTTCAACGAAAGTTTCAAGTAAAGGCAAAATGTTAAAACTCCCGTTTCTAAATATAAAAATAAGATTTCACTTTCAAAATATGTGACCCAGCATTACTCAAGATCTCCCTAAAAACAATGCAGAATTTCCCAGTAATGTTGGAAAATTGTTCAGTTCGAAGTGAATGTCCATCAAATGATTGAATATACAGGGTGTTTCTGAATTGACGCAAATGATTACAAAGGGCGATTCCTTGTTCAAAATGAATGGTGGTTTGCTGTATAAATGTCGGGTCAAGGGTCAAACGTAAGGCAGATATCGCGGTTCAAAGATGGCAGAAAAATGATGTTTTTATTTCGTATCTTGAGGTGGGCGTTCAATGTAGTGTGTTTTTATTTCAAGTTGCATATGAAAATGGTTTCACTTTGAGAACTGAAATTTTGTGGGTAAACTCAGGAAGGATTGGAGTTCTTGATGAAATAATTTTAGTCGATTTCATCCCGAAAGTTAATTTTTTTCTTTCAAAAATAGAAGAAAATGAGACAACTCATGCTTCTGTTTTATTTCAACAGAAAGACCCATGAAAATAGTTCAACATCCGATCAAAAGTGAATCTACTGATAATTTCGTGCAGAAAAACAACTTGAAATACGGAATTGGCAGAGTATGGCCAAATTCAAATTTTGGCGGGAAGAAATTCCTGCTTTACCCACAAATTGACTTATTTCATCGTTCGGCGATTTTCGTATAGAGAGCGCCATTGTACATTTCATTCATAATCAGAGAGATATTCATAGAACTTGATAGTGGTAATGCATGTTCTATGGAGATATTCCATAAAATGGACGGTGGCGCCTCTATCGTCTGAGCTTTCATACTCGCTTTAAACGCCGACCTTAAGGTCGCCGTTCAGAGTGAAAAGGAAAACTCATCCGGTAGAGGCGCCACCGTGCATTTTATGGAATATCTCCATAGAACTTACATTCAAGTTCTATGTATATCTCTATAAATATAAATGAAATGTACAATGGCGCTCTCTATCCGAAAATCGCCGAGCTATTAAATACGTGAATTTGTGGGTAAAGCAGGAACTTTTTCCCGCCAAAATTTGAATTTGGCCATTCTCTGCCAATTCCGTATTTCAAGTTGTTTTTCTGAACGAAATTATCTGTAGATTCACTTTTAATCGGATGTTGAACTATTTTCATGGATCTTTCGTTTGAAATAAAACAGAAGCATGAGTTTGCTAATTTTCATCTTTTTTTGAAAGAAAAAAAACGAAATTTCGAAATGAAATCGTTTTAGATTATTTCATTGAGAACTCCAATCCTTTCAGAGTTTACCCACAAAATTTCAGTTCTCAAAGTGAAACCATTTTCATATGCAACTTGAAATAAAAACACACTTCATTGAACGCCCACCTTAAAAACGAAAAGCGATAGAATGATGATATTTTATGGAAGTATTACTATTATGACAACACACTTTCTTGATATTATTTCATGTTCATAGAATGAGTGGAGGGGGTTGAAGTAGACTATCCCTATCATTTTTGTTAACTGAATTTAAGGAAAAACTTACGACTTGGGTAGAATCAAATTCGGATAGCCTGATTTGGTTAGAAACGTTTTCATTCCTTTTATTTTTCTCGTTTTATTTTTTCATTGCGAAACGGTACATTTTACGAAAGAAATACAAGAGATGAAAAAGTTTCTAACCAAATCAGGCTATCCAAATTTAATTATACCCAAGTCATTGCGTAAGTTTCTCTTTGAATTTTTTTTTCGCCATCTTTGAACCGCGATATCCCACTAACGTTTAATTTTTAACCCTTTATTTTGAACAGGGAATCATTCTTTGTAATCTCTCGCATTAATTCAGAAACACCATGTATTTCCTTTTCAAAGGATTCCTCCTTAAAAGATCTCCAGAGCCTGGATTACAAAAGATTGAAACCGTTTTCTTTTCCCTTAGATGGACGAATAAGACTGATAAAACTAGAATTGTTTCTTCGGCGGTCCTTGTAGAACAACAAGGACCTTTGTCTTATTGTCAACGGCAACTGCTCACCGTAATCCCCACTGGCCAATTCCCCTTCCTCCTTGGGATTCGAACTTGATTTCGGCCTGCCAAGATTCGAATCTAGGACTCCAGACGGCTTGTTTATCCTGACATATTATCTCGTTTAAAATTCCTCGGAACCCAGGTTTCCCAATGAATGAAATCTTTGAGACTAGCGGTATCTGTATGTTGATTGATAAAATTCCACAGCTTCGGGGGACAAGTGTTGTGCAATTCGTATGATTTATGTATACGATGTTTGTTGTGTACACAACCGAGTGGAATTATGAATGGCAATCATGCGGAGTGAATGGAGATGAACAAGACTTTCGGAGAGACTCATTCGTTTTCACACTCTGAGAAATGTTCTCGTGGTTGAGGTGTGTCATAATGTTGCCGGATGGATCTTATGCAGTGTTGGCTTATAAAAGCTAACCATCTATGTTGAAGATACAAGAGCTCTCTTGGAGAGAAGATTGAACTGCTGTTCCAACTCTTACTCTTATCACTCCGAGAATTGAAGAACAAAATATACTGCTCCACAAGAGTTAGGGATATCGTATTCAATCGTTTTCAAAAGTATGTAATCTTCGAGAAAATCGCTGTAAAATCATTCAAAACTCAATAACAACTTGAATCGATCCAATAAGAATCAGTATGAGACATTTCGTCAATCTGGTCCCCTTATTTCTGAAGTTTGGTTCTTTGCATATGCTTCATGAATGTTCTTATTTTGAATTGAAGTCGCAGTTTATCAACGGCTTCGATTCGAAACGAGTTTTCTGAAAATGCTAAGACGTAAATTAACAAACGCTGAGGCTAATAGGGCTATCGGAATGCTACAGGGTGGCCTAACTCAGGTTGTTGTAGCGGAAAGGCTCCAAGTCAGCCAAAGTGTGATATCTCGACTTTGGAATAGGTTCTGAGAGGCAGGTTCCGTGTTGGAAAGACCAAGGCTTGGTGGGCAAAGAAATACAACACCTGCTCAGGATTGTTTCATCACCGTTTCGGCGAGAAGAAACCCTACATCTACGTGTAGAATGCTACGGAATACTCTTTAAAATGCAGATGGGGTCCAAGTTTCCATCGAAACCATCAGACGACGTTTGAGAGAGGTGAATCTGGGTTCTAGACGTCCATTAAGAGGAGTTCCCTCAACGCGTGACCATAAGCGTCAAAGACTGGAATGGGCAAGGCAACATATCAATTGGAACGATCAATGGCGTAGTGTCCTTTTCACTGATGAATCCAGATATGGACGATTTTCAGATTCTCGAAGAATAAGGGTATGGACAATCCCACGCATACCCCGTAATCGTCGCTATGTCCAAGAAGTCCATCCATTCCGAGGGAGTAGTGTTATGGTATGGGCCGGGATATGTTTCAACTGGCGCACAGATCTACACATTTGTCCTGGGAATATGACCGCCTTAAGCCGTTTTCCTCGCCACGGTTCGAACCGCCGAGTCATATCGCAGAACTGTTTTGCCCACACACTGCGGTACATTCTACCAGTTATTTTGCTGTCGTTCGCGAATAAGCACGTCATGAAGAGGAAACATCTCTTACCAGTGGCGGCCGCGGTTTCGGTGCTGAATAAAACAGAAATAAAGAAACGGTCAATATGGGATTTGTAGTACGCTAATGGAAAATAACCGCCGATTCTCGACGAAATCCCCCACACACAGTCGGTATGGCACGACAACCGATGAACCGTCGTGACAAAAATCAAGCATCGGCAGATATTTCAACCGACGATGCGTACCGACGGTTCTTCGCCACACACATCGGTTTTTGGCGCTTTTGCCGAGACGGTTCGTATCGCGGCGTTATAAACGGATGAAAAATAACGATGTCTATGGCCGGCTTTACACTATAGGGAGCAGGTCATTGACAATGTTGTGCCAAATTTTCACGCCGCTATTGGTCAAACTTTTCAATTTCTAGACGATAACGGTAGACCGCACCGTGCAGTCATAGTTGAGAATGGGCGCGAGGAGCTTGGTATTCCACATTTACCAATACCTCCGCACTCACCATATGTGAATTGCATAGAACATGCATGGGATATGCTCCAAAGAAGATTAGATAATCATCAACCTACCCCAGAATCCTTAAATGATCTGAGAGAGCTTCTGCCCCGTTTATGAAACCAAATTCCCCACGAAATGTTCAACAACCTCGTGTGTAGTATGCAAAGAAGATGTCAACCTGTTATTGATGCCCGTGGAGGCCATACATTGTATTGAATAGTCTTAAAATGCTTGAATTCTCTGGGAATAAAATTTCGTTATTTTACTCGATTTTTCTTAACCACTGCAGACCTACGGGCTAAAATTAATTTGCAACTTGAAATCATATTAATATGAATTTTCATCACAAAAATCTTTTTTTAACTATACATATTTTTTTGCGATTTAAGTCAATATCCCTAACTCATGTGGAGCAGTTTACATACTTCATGCATTCATTTTTCTAGACACAATGTAAAACCGTTCCAGTTACTCTTGGTACGTTGCATCGCTCGCCATATTGCCATTCATTCTCATTAATCGGTTTAAATCGAAACATGAGTTATGACGCTATATTTTAGGACGCGACGTTTTAATAACGCGTTAAATTATTTTTCAATATCAATCGTTACGATAAACAGCGACGTTCTTTATTCAGACGCTTCTAATTAACGGTTTAAGTGTTTCGTTGTTGATTAATGCATTGTGGGTTTAGAAAGTACGTAATTAGTAGAATGTTGGAAGAAGACTAAACACCAACGGATGAGAAGGATAAGTTTCCAGGAAAGTCGATGAGAGTTTTTATATCGCCATTAAGTTCACTTCTTTAGATGTGAATCTTAATCTGTACTGTTTTACTTTTTCGAAGCTCCGCCAGAAAGAGGGTAATGTTTTTCGAGTATATGTACAGTGGGTGTCAAAATTATGGAAAAAATTCATTTTCTTAGAAGAAAAATCGTTGGCAAAAAATCCTGAAATAGGTCAATTTTTGTTTCACTTTTACCAAATCTTTATGCATTTTTGAAGGATTTTTGTTGCACCCTGTGTCATCCCCATCAACCCTCTAAATTTTTTTAATTAGGAAAGTGGGTCATATGGTTCTTTTTTGGCAAGCTCTTTATATCTGCTTTAGAGGCGTGCAGAAATTTTCAAGAAAAAAATTTTGGTTTTTGAAAAATTAGTTAGTTTAAAGAGGTTTTCAGTGAGTGCCCTTTGTCATGGCTCATTTACTTTGAGACGATGGTATCTGATGAAATTTGACACCGAATGAAAGTCCACTATTACAGTTTTGTTCATGCACAACTTTCAATCCCTTTCAACCCCCTCACGTGAAGAATTAGAATGTGTGAAACACTGCGCTTCACGTTTTCTGAACTTGAATTCCATTTTTTTCAATAATTTATAGAACGTTGTTCTTTTGAAATTTGGCAAACTGTCGTCATCATTCACGATTTCTAGTACTTCAGAAATCGTTGGGATTTCATTCCGAAAAAAAAAACCGTGCACAATTCTTCTGATAAAGTTCATATCGAAATCGTCAACCGAATAGATTATTTTTGACGACTGGGCTCTCCTCTTAGGTGGCGTCAATGTTTTATTCTCTTTATATTCTCTGAGAATTCTGAATACAGCTGAATCACTCACCCCTGAGGATTTTGAAACAATTCCTACTAAGTCTCTTTTCGATAAATCAGGATGTTCCTCCAATTCTTTTCGAGAAATGTTCAAAATTATAATTTTCTCTTCCTCAGAGAAGGCTACCTTTTGGACCTTTCTCGTGGTGGTCCCCACATATCACCCTCAGATGCAGTATCCGTTTCCGAATTCGACATTGTTCTATAAACACTATATACACTTTGTCAGAAGATTTTCCAACACAATACACTTTTCACAACAAAATCTATAAACACTTTGAACAGCTAGACCTTCACAGTAGCTCTAGGTATTTTAACTAGTCTTGTCAATTGAAAACTTCGATATTCATGCGAATCAAGATGGCTTCAACCCATTAGGGGAAAGGACCCAAATCTGGTGTTTCCCGGAATTACCTTGTCACAAAGAGTTTCGTACAAAATTATATAAAATTTTGGACCGAAACTGAATGTATTTCGGATATTACAAGTAAATGACCATTATAAATTTGAACAGAGATCTTTTACGAGTCTTGCCAATTGAAAACTTTGATATTTATGCAAATCAAGATGGCTTTCACCCATTAGGGAAAAGGACCCAAATCTGGTGTTTCCCGGAATTACTTTGTCGGAATCTTGCAAGATTCCGACCCAAATTCGAAAGAAAAAAGTTCTAATGTGGGAATTGCTGACTTAAATTATTGAATCATTTATATCCAGTAGGTACCATCTACAGTCCGTTTCGAGTACGATCCTGGCAATCTCTTAGGGTTATGACCGCTTAACCAATAGGAGCTTTATTGTGCGCAAACCAGACGATTTTGTTTGTTTACAAAGCTCCTTTTTACATTTGAACGGACTATAGTGCCTTTCTACTGAAGTTGAAACTTTTCGAGCAAATATTCCAATTCAAAGAATGAAAACCTCTTTGAACTAACTAATTTAAAAAAAAATGCAAATTTCTGCACGCCTGTAAAGAAAATACAAAGACCTTGCCAAAAAAGTACCACATGACCCACTTTCCCTATTCAAAAAATTTAGAGAGTTGATGGGGATGGCAAAGGGTGCAACAAAAATCCTCAAAATGCATAAAAATGTGATAAAAGTGAAACAAAAATTGACCTGTTTCGGGATTTTGTTACCAAATATTTTTCTTCCGAGAAAATGAATTTGTTCCATAATTTTGGCGCGCAATGTATGTCTATTTCTTTTTCACGCTCTGCAGCCTACCGGCTTGATAGATTTCAACATATACTAATATTAAACCTAATTTGAGTTTTATGTGTCCTTTCTCTTGTTACTCTGAACTCCATAAACCGCGTAAAGAAACCATTATTTCTACAAACAAACACATTCAAATCGTGAAAGGTGATTTAAAGGATCATAAAAGACACGTTCTACACTCTCAGTAAATCAAACAATCTTGTTTTGGTGTCAGACCGTGATCGAATCAAAAACACGCTTTTACAGGCCTCTAGTTCGTCTTATTAATTTTCAAGGAAAGCTTTCATAAGAAACTGAAACACAAGTGGGAAGTTGTGCTGTTTCCTAGTCTTATTTTGCGCTCATTGTATATTGGCGGATGACCTCCAGTTGGCTTTTAAGTATTTGCGATCCACTTGTTCGCGTGGGTCCTTTATCGAAAGATCGGAGGACAAGGTCAATGGTTTCTGTGAAAGACTGACGCCGTCGACCATTTCGGGGCATGAATGAAGACGCAGCATACAGGAGAGCCATTGAAATTTTTCGAGATCATCGGTTATGAGACAGAGATGGCTCCAGGCAACTGCAGAGTTTTGAATCTTGGTCTCGACAAGCGAAATTGAGGTATTAAATGTAGCAGAATATGTGGAGAATCCACCACGTTATTTTCGACCCCCAAAAGATCCTATAACTATGCAGGGTGTCCCAAAAGTCGGAATCGGTTAACACGCGTGATTTTTTAAATCATATTGATTTTTTTTCAAGAAAATTCACAACCTGTGATGATTCTTCAGCTCCTGTTGCGACACACCTTTCTTACAATTTCATTTCGCCTATCTTTTGGTCCTGAAAAGTGCTTCTGCAACTTGTATCCTTCAATTCTAACTGCTCCAGTTGGGCAGATGATATCATTAATTTTTCGTCCAACTGACTGTACTAAAAAGAATTGTCCTACATGAGTTTGTCGAGTGGCTTCACTGGCTTTAGAAGTTGGCGCATTTAATGAGGATTCTAGGATTATTTAACACTTACTATAGATTATTTCTTAAATAAGGTAGAAAATAGGGTTTTTCTTGAAGAAACTCAGTTTCAAACCATTTCTTTCAACTTACTCAAAATGACTCTTGTGTGTTCAATGTTTACCTTAAAAACATGACTTTAAAGGCGGAAGCACATTGTTATCACGTCACGTCATCTTCCCAAAATGTGCAACCACGCAAATGCATGGAAGTTTACCATAGGAAGAGGAGACACACCTTTCCATAATAAATAGTGAAGCCAAATCATCAGAACTAAACTGGGTGATTGTACTACTACAGAATCAAAATGTAGTGAAAATTTTCGCAACATTGTATCTGCTGTCACGTTATCACTTATAGCACGCAAGATCTATATTCCGCAAATTTACATTTTCTGACCGCACGTGATATCACGTCTGATATAAGGTGCATACAAATTGTTGTCACGTCATGTGAGCTCACTGCTTTTACAGTTGCTGGTGATTCTCATAGAAGGGATTCGGTTCACCAAATGAATCAACGAACAGAGGAAGTGGGGTCATTCCATCAATTAATTCAAGAATTATTGAATGAGCACCCAGATCGGTTTCAAACGTATGTCAGAATGACATTTCACAAAATATAAGACCTGATATCACGTTCATTCAGAAAATGTAAATTTGCGGAATATAGATCTTGCGTGCTATAAGTGCTATAACGTGACAGCAGATACAATGTTGCAAAAATTTTTACTACATTTTGATTCCGTAGTAGTACAATCACCCAGTTCAGTTCTGATGATTTGGCTTCACTTTTTATTATTGAAAGGTGTGTCTCACTTCCTATGCTCTAAGTTCCATGCATTATGGTGGTTGCACATTTTGGGAAGATGACGTGATGTGACGTGACGTGATAACAATGTGTCTGCACCTTTATTGACACACGTTTCTAGTACAGATCAGTACGCTAGGCCCCTTGATCTACTACACATCTTTCCGTATTTGACCGTGTTATTTGTATGCTTACGACTTTTGGCTTCGACCGCACAAAAATGGGGATTATCGTCTGCGGAAATTTGATGGAAACAAATTCTGCTCTTCATGAGGTTTCTGCAGAAGCAGTATATGAAGACATTTCGTTATAACTTGAATGTATTATAAACAATATTTTTCTTCTATCGAATACACATAATGAAATGTTGAATGCGGTCCTGTGTATCTATAACCCCACTTTCATATAACCCTGATGGCTGATAAGTCATTTGCGATCATTCGTCGAGCCTTTCAGCCATCTGGCTTCTATAAGCTCAAAGCATGAAAGTTCAGCTGCACGTAATCGTCACTAATTTGCCAAAAATATATGGATAAAACCCACAATGTGAATTTCCAAAGAAAAGCAGAAGTATAATAAACCAAATTATACAAGGAAAAAATTTCGTTAACAGATGCCAAGAAAAAAATAAATCCTCCATGATACTGATATCACAGAAATATTGTATTTTTTTCCATAATTCGCCTCAATTTGATATGGTTCAGCTATCGCGACAGGATTTGACGGAGAATTTAACCCAATTGAAGAGGGAAAGATCTCAATTATGCAAGTTATTCTCGAAAACTTGTTAACAAACTTCATAGATGATATTATAGTATACTAGCTGACCCCGCGAACTCCGTTAGAGGCAACAAATAAGCATTTTTTGTTATATCACGTTCCCGTTAGGTTAGGTAGAAAATTTAGGTTTGTATATATTTTTGTGTGCTGTATCATAAAAAAATCAGAATAAAAATTTTGTCCGAAAAATTTGAAAAAAAAGTTAGAGGTGGCCCACCCTTAACATTTAGGGGGATGAAAAATAGATGTTGGCCGATTTCCAGTCCTACCCGATATGCATAAAAAATTTCACGAAAATCGGTCTAGCCGTTTCGGAGGAGTTCGGCCACAAAGTGCAAACAGGAAAATTTTATATAATAAAATTATTCAACGAGCGGTAATGGAGGCCATAACACACGCAGATGAATTTTGCACCACATGCCGTTTCAGGGTTTCTCAAAGTGGGATTCGCGAACTCGTTGGGGTTCGTCATCTGACGGTAAGAGGTTCGCGATAAGATTGACGTAAAGGCGGCTCGAATTAATGGCTAAAATTGACTAAATTTGCAACCGATAACAAGCTCATCCATCTTATTTATACCAATAAAATACAAACTCACACTTTCTCTTCTCTTTCTTATCTTTCGATATTTTTTTTATTTATTCATTTATTCCTGACCCTTATACAGCAACCAAATATCATCAGAGCATACATTTACATTGTTATCTCAATTATACAAAAATACCAACAATAATCTACATCAGCCTTGTAAAAGAAATAATGAATAAAACAAAAAATACAAACAAAACAACTAAAACATTAGTTGTTCATATACAAAGAAATTAGCGAAGTTTAAGAACCTCTTGTTCTTAAACAGTCAATTCCATTTTTTTTTCGGGAGGTATTAATTACTTCAGCCTCAACTGTTAAGGGGTTCACCGTCATCGGGAAACTTTAACAGGGGTTTGTGGAGCCAAAAGTTTGAGAAACCCTGGTATACTTTATAAAGTGTCCTCGAAAACCTATATTTTGATGCCACACTTGTCCATATAGACCAGGGTCGATAATTTTTGAAACAAAAAAAATTACAGTAGGATGAAACCCATTGAAAAAGGAGGGGAATATGATCAAAATGAAAGGAAAAATAAAAAGTTGTAGGTAATAAAAAGATCTACAACTTTTGTATTCACAATTTTTTCACATAACCTCAAAATTTATATGAAAATTTCGAAAAACCAAGTTTTAGGTTTTTTATTTATATCTTTTTAAAAAAAAAAATTTTTTCTACGAAATTTGGTGAAAACTTACCTTATTATATCCCGAATACACTGTGATTTATTTGATTTAAAATATTTATGTTTTCGTCTTATTTTAACTTAATATCAAAAAAGCACCCTAATTTTCAATCGAAAATTCTGACGTCAAAATATCAGCTTTTTTCAAAAAGTTTGGGGGCTTTTTGTTCGTTGAAATATCTACTCTCTGATGGTGTGGAAAAAATATACATTACTATAAGGAGTGTTCTCAGAAAATGCAAAAAATTGAAAAAACTCAAATTCGAAATTTTTTTTTCAATCACTATGTACAATTTCATCAAAAAAATGTGATTGCTGCATTTTTTTTAGGATAAAGAGTTTATTTATTTAATTCGAATTACATTCATGTCATAGAAAATCTTATACAATATAAATATACAGGTAAATTTGTTTGTACAAGATAAACGAAATTACTAGTTTTTATTCTTGTACTAAAATATCATTCAAATTTAATTTTTTAGGTTAAGTTACGTTAAACATACTATTTATGAAAGAAAATATCTCTATTTTTATTTAAAGTTGATTAATATAGATTAAAACACAGATAGTATTTACCTTGCTATGTAGATTCCAAACAATTCTTTGAATAAAGTAAATTTCTCACAACTCACTCAATCAAGCAATTGTAGGCTAAAAATTTCGAAAATTAGAAATCCTATTGGTTGATTTGACAATTTCGTCGAATAATTCTGTGATTTGTTCAATCAACGATTTATGAAACCCACCATTATGCCGGCCACTCACGAGGCATTTTATGGCCTTTTATGACACTTTAAGAGCCCTTGACCAATCACGGAGACTCTTTTCGCACGTGGCCTTAGAAACCATCATAAAACGCCCGTCTCGGAAGCCTTGTGAGTGGCCGGCATTAGAGTAACTCAATCCCCACTTCTCTATGAAATAACTTACAATGGGTTAAAAATTAACCAAAGGTCACTCAGGTATATGAATTATCTTAAAACAGCAATAAATAGTCATCTTAAAATATTATTTAAACAAGATTCTACAACTTTTTCAAAATATTGTAGATGTCTTATTAAATATTAACTTTATTAACTTATTTTTTTGTTAATTATAGAAGTATATTTCAATTTGCAATTTTTTCGTTTATGAATGAAACAGGAAATCTTACGTTCTTGGAGTAATTAAAGAGTAAATTTCAATGAATACCTGAGAATTGTACATAATGATTAAAAAAAAATTTCGAATTTGAGTTTTTTCAATTTTTTGCATTTTCTGAGAACATTTCCTATAGTAATGTATTTTTTTTTTACACCATCAGAAAGTAGATATTTCAATGAAGAAAAAGCCCCTAAACTTTTTGAAAAAAGCTGATATTTTGACGTCAGAATTTTCGATTGAAAATTAGGGGGCTTTTTTTTAAGTTAAAATAAGGCGAAAACATAAATATTTTGAATTTAATAAATTACAGTGTATTTGGGACATAATAAGGTAAGTTTTCACAAAATTTCGTAGAAAAAAAATTTTTTTTACAAAGATATAAATAAAAAACCAAAAACTTGGTTTTTTAATAATTTTTCACCTAAATTTTGAGGTTATGTGAAAAAATTGCGAATACAAAAGTTGTAGATCTTTTCATTACCTACAACTTTGCCATTTAACTTTTTTCCATAGGACTTGTAGTTTTGCCGGAAATCAAGGAAAACCATTTTTCACCCTTGAAAACTCACCCCTCCCACTCCCCGAACTCGGATCGACCGTAATTTATTTTTCCTTTCATTTTGATCATATTCCCCTCCTTTTCTAATGGGTTTCATCCTACTGTAATTTTTTTTCATTTTTTACCATTTTTGAAGGTTTCGGCCCTGGTCTAATATAGTCATATATCTACTAATACCAATATGGATTATACGCCTGCTAATAGTTGTCTGAAAGTGAAGTCAGATCTTTGGTAAAGATTGAATTGTACGCATGCGTCAACTCGAAATTCAATTATGACAATAGACTTGGAGGTTATGTCATCATTTATTTACATTTTAGGCTTCAAGATTTTCTTGCTTGGATGAAAACGTTCTACTAAAACATTTCTATTTTAGTTTTCGCAAAGAAATGAATGTTATAAGTTTTTAGAAAACTATTTGATTCATCGTATTGAAGGGAATGCATTCTTTTAGCCGGAATAAATATTGATAATTCATGTATCAAGGATTCATCGAGAAATTTTCGTCAGAAGTTCTAATGGAATTCCGACTACCCGATAAAATAAAACGTAGGTATAGGTATGAATATCTTTGCTGTGAGAGGTTGATGAAATGGTAACTCACATTATTGAATAATCCATCGTAAATCTATCTATAGTTAAATGAACTCTTGTTATCAAAGTAATGTAGAAGTCAAAAAGATTCTTGTGTTTTAGCTGAATTGAATATTTCATTACTGAAACAAAATTGAAATGTGTTTTTTCAGGTAGGTATTCAAGGATATGTTTATTCGCAATGTTACCTACCAATAGTTATTCTCTTCACAATTTTTGTTTGATAAGAAGTCTTGAATTTTTGTCTTGTTTTGTTGATCTACTTGCTCAGGATTTAATAATTTTTGATTGTTTATTGAAAGGTTTCAATTCTGAATGAAAAATTTATTCTTTGCTTCAAACATTCCATTTTGAGATCCTTTTTATAGCAACTATTGAAGTACTATCAAGTAGAGGCCATGAACATTAATTATTCAAATTTGTGTTACGCAATTTCAATGATGTATTCAATCATTCTATGTAATAAAACAAATAATAACTATTTTACAGTTTATTTACACATTTTTTTCATTACAATTTCATACCAAAAATTATTGTCAAGGAAGAGAACAAACCAGTTTACATGCTGAGGTAGGTAGATTTAGATGAACTTACTTCTTAATTGAGACATATGAAGTTTTGTTCACTTTGGTAGATTGGAAAATATGGGGCCTATTTGATAAGATTTTTGGGGAAATAAGCTTTCATGACATATTCAACATGAGTTAAACGATTAGAAAAGTTTGAATCCTCCTCCAATTTTGAAATGGTACATGAAATTACTTCGAAATATTTTCTTACTATAAGTTTCCAGGTAAACTATGAATTTTTAGTCCATGATCCATATCATAATTGCTTACATGGTAATTGAAATAGCCGTCAGACAAGGGTAAATCCAAAATTTTTCTCAGAAGGGCACTTTCGAGAACAGGTTGAACTTTTCTGATTGGATTATTATGTGAATATGTGATTTGGAGTTTGTTACGAGTACCTTCATGGAAATATGCAATTTTTTAAAAACCCGGGGACTGCATATTCCATTAAAATTGAATGAGAGGCTATTATTATGACATATCGAGAACATGGGAGTGGAGGTAGCAGTACATACACTAAGTAATACAGTATTGCAAAAATACTGAACCATGACCTAAAATAAAAAGATGTTGAAATTGCTGAATTTTGTTAAATTTTCAATAATACCATCTAAATAGTGAGCAGGATGATATGTAATCTAAAAAACAAAGTTGAAACTAAAAAGACCGTTGATTGGAAGGATTGCCTGTAAACAGTAGAAGATTAAAATCATGCAAGTTTTTTGCTAAAACAAGATGAGTACCTAATGTTGAGGTGAATAAACCTAGAGTGGAACCTCGATATAACAAATTTTAGACCAATCTCACCTCAGTTTAACGAATTTCTACTTGCTCCCTTCCGATTTTTTATATCAGGGTTCCACTGCGTATTGATATGATGTAATCAAAAGCCAAGGCAAGTTTACCTCTCAATACAATGAACATAAATACAGAACCCAGATAATATGTAACAAATGATTTATTAAGTTTCAGAATGCATTTATTCTAGAGTCAGTTTAACTGACTGATTTCATTCATTTGATGAAAAGAAAAACACATCCAATATGTGTGTTGAACAGCTCTTTCACCTAACGGTACATTGGCCATTAAAAACTTAGAGCCAACCCTTTCAGTGGGTTACTATTCAGAAAGAGATTTATACTTTAAAAGATGTGCTCCATCCAAACCAAAACTGACTTCTCTGGGTGTTTTCTATTAGTACCTTTCCCTGTAAAATAATTTTCAACAAAATGTCTTCCACAAATTCTCAGCTGTGCGACATCAGCATTTAGGTGACATAGGGCCATCCACTGAGATCTTTGTAGGTGATTCTGAGGGAACCTGAAAAAAATATAGTGGTAAAGGAGAAAGCATGAACGTATAACAGTTGTATTTGAATTTTTTACCTGTGATATGAATTCGAGCGTGTAGGGTCACAAATGTAACATTTGTGAGTAGAGCTCCTTAAAGACATGTTTAATTCCTTATTGAATAAAAGAACACAACAAAATTTTCAAATAGATATAAATACTATTCAAAAACGGACCAACTCAACTAGGTAAATAAACTATGATTATATTAAACGCGAAAATGAACAATAACTACAACGATTATAAGTGAAAAATGAACCAGGATTTAAACAACGAACGAACTATTGATTAACGAATTTTCACAAACGGAATAAATAATTTGTTTGGTTATGAGCGTATGAAATAATACATCACATCATTAATTTTACGTGTATGACATAATACAAGGTGCCAGAGAGAGATAGAATAACTACGTTATTTTTATTCTTAATATTTCTGCACATGCGCAGATCTGGATCGTTACCAATGCCCAGCTTCAATTTTGATTAGCTATTATCCATATAGGAATTATTAGATATATGAATATAGTCCTTCTTTAACACGATTTTCTCTTGTTCTTTGTTTTGCATTTTTAATTTTCGAGTCTTGTTCAGAGGCTCACGGCACGCAAAGTATAGGTGATACTGATCGTCCTTATGGGTTTTGTGAATGACTCGAATGGAGAGTAGATCTTCCAGAAAAACGCTACTAGATTTGCCAGGGATCTCTTTGCGAGAACAAATATGTTTTTTTTTTTGGGAGACTTACCCCTTATGCCTTGTACACCCAGAAAGTTGACATATTTGAAATCGATTTTATTATGCCTAGAGATACTTTGGACATTTTTGGATTAACAATATACACCAAGAAGTGGATACGACGACAGTAGCGGGAGATATGACGATTTGAAATTCGAAAAAATGCGTTTTCACAGGTGCAAATCTAAACTATGATAGATCTAGCCTCGAAATATTTTTTATTGAATTCAGCGTCCTCGAAAACCTATATTTTGATACCAAACTTCATCCATATATGTAGTCCTTCTTTAACTCGATTTTTTCTTGTTTTTTGTTTTGCATTTTTCATTTTCGAGTTTTATTCAGAGGCTCACAGCACTCGAAGTATAGGTGATACTGGTCGTCCTGTGTAGTAGATTGAAGAACGCCTTTAGATTAGCCAGGGATTTCTTGACGAGGACAAATGTGAATTTTTCACCCAAAAAGTTGTCATTTTCGAAATCGATTTTATCATGCGTAGAGATACTTCGGACAATGGTGATTAACAATATACAGACAAAAAGTGGATACGACCGCAGGAGATATGACGATTTGAAACTCGATAAAATGCCATTTGACAGATGGAAATCTGAGCTATGATACATAGAGCCTCGGAATATTTTTTGGAGTACGTCAAGTAGAAACCATTTGATATTTTGATATTTTAGGAATGCTCGCAGAAGTATTTCACTGCCTCGAGTCGGAATCGGACAATCGGCGCGATGAAAAGATCGAACTCCATTATCGCCATCACGGAAACAACGAGTACACACGCTCCGCCGAACAAACGTAACAATTAGCCGCAACGACCGATGGTTATGGTCACATTCAATCACAGGTCGGCCCGTTTCTCAGCTCCGACCTGAAAATTGCCGCATGCATAGCGGTCTTTTCATCTGAAAACCGCGAAATATCCGCCGTAGCAGCACACGTACCACTTAAGCCGGTACAACGTGCGCACTTAACTTCATAAACGAGAACACAGCGCGGCTGATACACCGTCGAAGATAAACAACGCCTAAATTGGCACGTATAGTGCCTCACATCATAATAAGTTACCTGGCACTCCTGGCAGCACGTTGCCTCGCTCGAGAAAACTCACTCAACAAGGGCGCAGAGGCAGATTCGACAATGGAAATGAATCGGCAGCGAAAAATCGGAGGATGAATTCAAATCTGGCTTTTTTGTAGCTCCCGGCCTGCAATAATCGCGAGTGCCACTAGCCCAGGAATGTTTCAGTCAGACGATAGTGTCCGCCATGCACTGTTGGGTCAAAAATTAATAGTTCTGTGCCTAATCTGGCGTAAGATTCTTCTAACTCGCACAAGCTACAAGCTTCTGAGGGAGACCTAGGAGTTATCAGTATAATCATAATAATAGTAGGTAGTATTTAAACGAAAATTAATCAAACAGGTGGATTGGACGGGGTGGACATCAGTCATGGTCCCCTAGATCCCCAGATTTAAAGAGTTGGGATTTGTTTTTGCCGTAACTGGATTTTTATAACAATTTTAGGTTTCTTAGGATTTTGAGAGAATCGTTCCAAATTTATTTCTTGAAAACGGTAGCAGATACGACAAAACTAAAGCAGACCATAAATTTTAGTATGACAAAAAAAGCTTCTTTTTATTACAATTTCTCTAACTGACACTCATCAACAATAAGTTCTGGAGGAAAACAGGGGACCGAGCAGGGGACTGTTCCAGAACAAATATTCCCTGTAGATTTGCAATCGAAATTGTCATGTCCAATGGTGTAAACTCTAAATCGTCATATACGAGGATATATTGAAAAATTCTTAGCCTACCTACTATAGAACCAAACAAAATTTCAATGTCAAAATATTTTATTACTCAACATATTCTCCTCTTAATTGAATACATTTATTACAGCGAACCTGCTAGACCTTTCAAAGAAATGTTTCTTCTTGCTCTGCAAACCAGTCCTCCACAGCTTTTATTACCTCCTCGTTGGAAGAAAATTTACGACCTTTTAAACTTTTTTTCAGTTGAGGAAAGAGTTGATAGTCGGAATATAAGGGCGCTGTTCTAGTAATTCTAACCCTAAATCACGAATTTTTTGCATGGCAACATGAGATTTGTGTACTGGGGCGTTGTCCTGTAAAAACAAAATACCTTTGGATAGCTTTCCGCATCTTTTCTCTCTAATTTTTTCCCGTCGAGTGGTCAGTAATGTCGAATAGTACTCTCCAGTTATTGTTCTACCCTCATCCAAAAAATCAATCATGATTACTCCATGGCAATCCCAAAAAACTGAAGCAAGAACTTTTCCGCCGATTTTTGGACACGAAACTTCTTAGGTCTTGGAGAACCAGAGTATCCCATTTCATCGATTGTTGCTTTGTTTCTGGATCGTAGAAATGTACTCAAGTCTCATCCATAGTGAAAATTCGGTTTAAGAAGTCTACATCGTTTTCGAATCGAGCACAGATCGAACGCGATGCTTCTACCGTTGCACGCTTTTGGTAAACATTCAAACATTTGGGGATCCATTTTGCAGAAATTTTTCTCATGTCCACATTGACGTGAACTATATGATGAACGCGTTCGTATGAAATCTTCAGTGCTTCAGATATCCGTTTTAGCCCAATTCGACGGTCTGACAAAATCATGTCATGAACTGCATTGATATTTTCGGGGACTGACACAGAAACTGGCCTTCCTGATCGGTCATCATCTTCAATGGACAATTTACCTATTTTGAAGCTTGCAGTCCAATTTTTCACGGTCGCAACGAAGGGCATTGATCACCAAGGGTATTGAGCATATCTTCTTAAATCTGCTTACCTCTTAACCCTTTTAAATACAGGTACCTACTTGATGATGGCTTGATACTCCAATTTTTCGATTTTTACAATTTCGGTGGAAATCTTTTTTTTTAATTCATTGCGTAACTCTGGTTTACTCTTTTGACGTCGAACTCTACACTGACACTTCTAATAAGTTATTGTTCGTTGATATGGTATCGCAATATTTTGTTTAAGCATGGAACTGGTCTAGGCTAACTAGATATCAATACTTCCTCGTTTATGTCAAATTTCAGTTGAGAATCTTATGAAATGCGGATATAATAAGACAAAAAATTAGAACATAACTGTCAAACATGGCGAGCAATTCAAATCTTGTGCTCTTATTGAAACATCCTTTATAATCAGGGCATCCATCTTCAGATGACTACTTTTTTACTTACGAATATTTCGAAGAACTTGGTGATTCCTCGTGAGGTTCAGGAAAATATTCTGAAATAAAACTTGGAGTGTTCAGTGGTTCATCAATCCAATTTTGGTAAATCTCAATCACATCAAAAATTACACTTTTCTTTCACGCACCAGTAGGCAGTCAAGAGAATTTTGATAATAAGTCATCAAAGTTCCTTGACGAACAAATGTATCCCCAAGATAAAAGATATTCATTCTTTTGAAAGAGAGCAAAACACACATTTTAAGGTGGGCGTTCAATGAAGTGTGAGTTCTTAATGAAGTAATTTAAAACGATTTCATTAAGAAAGTTCATTTTTTTTTCAATAGAAGAAAATAAGCCAACTCATGCTTCTGTTTTATTTCAAACGAAAGACCGATGAAAATAGTTCAACTTCCGATCAAAAGTGAATCTACAGATTGTACAGATAATTTGGTTCAGAAAAACAACTTGAAATAAGGAATGGCAGAGAATGGCCAAATTCAAATATATGGCAGGGAATAGTTCCTGCTTCACCCACATATTCACTAATTTCATAGTTCAGCGATTTTCGGATAGAGAGCGCCATTGCACATTTCATTCATAATTGGAGAGATATTCATAGAACTTATAGTGATAATGTGAGTTTTATGGAGATAATCCATAAAATGCACGCTGGCGCCTCTATCGAATAAGTTTTCCTATTCGCTCTGAACGGAGACCTTAAAATCCGAGTTAAAATCATACAATTTTTCCAGAGAGATGGACACCACTTCCTTTTTCCTCCATTTATTTTCAAACGAAAAATTCTTTTTTAAAATGGCACAGCATTATCAACAAGTTATAGCACATCACAAATCGGTGTTCCACACAAGGATCAATCATCTTTTTTCCCTCGGAGTCGAGGAGAAAATCCATCAATTCTTCCAAACGAATATTCCCAACGATGCTCGCCCACGTAACCTGGAAACCTTCGCACTTGAAACTTTTCTCAGGAAACCATTTCACGACACTGCGGTCCACTTCTCAGGTCCCACTCGTCAAATGCTCGAAATTTGTCCAATAAAACGCTGTAAGCACGTCACGCGTTTTTAGAAAACTTGCGGAGCATATTCTCGAATTGATTCGATTCCATAAATTAGACTGTTCCATTCTTAGACCATAGAAAGAGGAGACAATGCCTCTCATTCATAAATTCGAGAATTGGTGAAGCCAAAATTTAGTCAGTATTCAATGAGTAGAACGAAGATAACATTAAGGATAGCAATATCGTTAGATAAGGCCGTGGCAACATTGCGGAATCTAACTTTGAAAGGTCCAGTGGCGTGGTGTTAACGGTATTGAGGAATGGAAATATAATTACAAGTGAATTTGACGAATTCATACAATGTTCCGAACATTGAAACAGATTCCTAGTTGGGTGAACTGAGTGAGCTAAATTGAGAATTGATTTTCCTCCTCTCAATATCAGAAGCGAATCTGAAAAGTGAAATTCAAAAAATCGAAGAATCTACCTCATTGTTATTTAGAGATGATAAGAGTAGAACATACCTGTGTTAACCCAAATCAGGATTCAAATAGTCCAATTCACCACAAAAAAACATATACGAACCATTTTTCAACATATTTTGTTAATAATATTCATAAATAAATCCAAATTTCACTTTCACAACGCGATATTCTGATGACAACTCTGTTCAAAACGTCATTAGTTACACAAAATTAAAATAGCGGAACAAAATTAATGAATGAACTGGCCATGGATTCAGTAAACGGTGATGCCATAACGTGCCATTCATTATCTGAGGCAAAAACGGCCGAGCCGTTTCGCGAACATTCCGATACTTTAGTATATGTAATGTGAGGAATTCACAATATTTGAAGAAACAAATACTCTTTTCTTACATTTGTACACAAATGAGTAAATGATTTTCAATCTGAAGTATCTACTTTTCATTTCGATTGAGTGTTTATTTATTAGACTATTCCACTCATTTCAAGAACTGACCAATCACAGTCCAAAGACAGCTCATATTATCGCGAAAATATCAACTGTCTCTGAATTATGATTGGTCTGACAACTTCGGTGTTTTCAACGATTGAACTACAGAATAATCTGTGATTGAACTTTGGATACGAATGGTTTGACAACTGATAAATATAAATTGTAGACGTCAACATGAGTTTTTCCTTGCTTTTCTCGAATATGGAGTTTCTTACCTTTCAAACTGTTCGTGAAATAGTCTTACAAAATTTCACTCGAGATTGAATTTACTTCATAAGTCTATCTTTTATTTCCAAACTCAAATGAGTTGCTTTAAGGAAACACCACACTTGTTTCCAAGCAACTCATTTTCGTTTGAAAATAAATCGATAGACTTATCACGGAAATTCAATCTCTTGTGATATTACTACTGACAATTCAACGAACGTCACATCGTTGCAAACATTTCTACTTCATTTTGATTCCGTAGTAGTACAGGGTGTCCCAAATTCAATGATCACTGAGAGCATCTCGAGAACCATAAGGGTTAGAGAAAAAATGTTCAAGGACTTTTTTCAAAATGACCAATTGCCAGCAAACACAGAATCGAAATTTTCAGAAAATATCGTATTCTTCTATTTATTTTTATTTATTTATTCACAATGGAACATACACAGGTAAACTAATACCCAAGAACAATTTCACAAGTAAGTTTTCACTTACAGAAGTGAATAGAATGAAGAACAACAATAACCAAACAAAAAAAGAACATTCATTTTTTTTTAATAAAAAATTAATTCTAAATCTTAATAGCTATTTATGTAACAAGTACATAAATTAGGTCTTTATGGACGAGTCCAAAGTTTATGGCAGAGCGAGCAAAGCGAGCGAGACCAATAATTTGGGCAAGTCCATAAGCCTAATTATGTACGAGTTTGCATACAAAGCTTTATGTTTGACTACAATGGAGACATTTCATTTTCTGAAATGGCAATTAATATATTCGTCGCTTTATTTCAAGAAATACTTTGAGTGTACTTTTGCTTATCTTATCTTAGTAACCATCAGCGACCTTAGCAACCTCACTGAACAAAGTTGTTTACTTCGTTAATTCTGTGACAAACGTCATAATAATTCCAAAAATGGATAGTTCGGAAGAGGAAAGCGTGAATAATTTAGCCGCAAGTGCCAAAGAATCTCTCCTACCCACTAAAAGTGCTTATGAAAATTTGTATGCGGCCTATAACTAGTGATGTGAAACGAAGAAAATTGCAAAATCGAGAGAAGACTGTGACAGTTGAGTCCAATAAAGTGGTGTCCAATAAAGTGGTGTCCAATAAAGTAGTCAATTCTGGACGCTAAACGAATTCATGAATCAAGTGTGATACAGTTTTCCGGCTAACCTTTTTCAGAAAACAAAATGAGTGTACAAATTTTACAAATTTTATTATTTCACAAATTTCATCAAGGTTAAACGCAATTCTACAGGTATTATAAATGGAAATTATACAAGCAAGAAAATAAATGATACCTATGCTTAAACACTACCAAATTCAAACATGAAAGAATTACTGTAATTTCAATATTTCCAACTTCCAAATCTCAAAGTCAGGGTATGAGTTCTCTGTTCTAACAAGAACAGGCCTTAACTTCAAAATTTAATTCAACTTCACAATTATTAGGTGAACCAGGTGAATTTCAACAAAAGAAATACACATACAGAAAATAGCTGTTTTTTTCAATTTCACTTATCTTTTGGTTTTTCAAATGAACGAAGGGACTGCTGCAAGCTCGTTTGGACAGACGATGTGATCTCCAGGGGATGATGGAATCTCGTGTTGCAATCTGCAAGGGAATTTCTTGTCGGAAGCGAAATCCCGAAAAATCTCAAAATATGGCTCGTCCAATATCCGAAGCGATGGTATTAAATTTGATGCCAGATGACTCGAAGTGATGTTCTTGAATCGACGATAAAAATGAAGATTTTAATGGCAGACAAATCTAAATTGGATAAAGGCATGTTTTACGCTTCAAAGAAAAATCGAGAAAAAATAACTCTTACCCTCAGTCTCACAAACTTATTTCACCAACGAATTGAATTATCGATAAAATAACAGGGCTTATCCGGCAGAGCCGAAAATATTTGCCTAGCAAAAGGAATTATCCAGCAATCTAAGGAAATCAAAAATTTGCCGTTTTTTACTCCTATTTCGTTACTTCTCTCAACAAATTCAGAACGCAAAAGAAAGAGGAATCAAGAATCGGGCTCGTTCTTGGAAACATATTGTCGCAAAAAAAATTATAAACATGCGTAACAATATTTCCTTACATGTTCTATGAATGGTAAATATAATTTGAATTTATCAATCGATTCTGTGTCGAACATACAGGGTTGACTTTAATATTATATGAGTGAAAATGAAATTCATTGCAACTAGCTTTCTCTTAAAATTTCCATAAAATTCTCTGATCATAATCTATACTGTAACATACTTCCCCTCCCTGGAATAAAAAAAATCGAAGATTTTTTTTTCCGGTAAACGAAAATGAGAAGTGGAAAAATAAGTGCAACAATCTCTGGAAATCACAACGTCACTCCAAACAACCTTACAGACCTGAAACAAAAAGCAAAAAAAATTAATTTGTATCATGAGTTTTATCAGGTTTAAGTTGGGAAATGTGCCAATTTCCTTTGGAAATTCCGGCATCATCAACCAGTTCATAGGCATTGATTCCCAACTTCCTCCCAATTCTATATGGACCAATATATTTATCACCCAATTTGGCATTGAAATTTTTAATGTTTGATGAAAGTTGATGTGATTTCACCCACACATAATCGTTTACGGAATATTGTTTAGGTCGATGTCTTAGATTATATGCATGTTTTGTTTTTTCATGAACTACATTCAATCTCTTTTTCACGAATGATCTTAATTCTTCTAATTTCTCTAAACGACTAGATTGAGTAGAACTAGAATTAGTATTGTCTGGTAATTGATCGGTAATACTTTTACGGTCTCTCTCAAATTTATAGTGGTTACCATCGACTGTCATCTCGCAACCAAAATTGACGAAGTATGGAGAATTTTGAGTAACTTCGTGTTTTGCTGTTCGATAAGCACATCCTAATTTCATGAGATGCTTATCCCAAGTTTTGTGATTAGATTCCACATAGCTCGAGATCATTGTTTTAATGACCCTATTGACTCGTTCTGTGAAATTCGGTTCCGGATGGTACAAAGGATTATAATAAGGGGTGACATTATAGTCTTTAAGTAATTTGGTGAATTCCTTACTTTTAAATTGACTTCCATTGTCACATTTTATTATCTCCGGAACAGAGAATAACAAAAAAACTTGTTCTTCGAGAATTCTTACTATCGCTGTAGCTGTTGCTGTTCTAAGAGGGAAAAGTAATGTGAACTTACTAAAATAATCACAAACAACAAAGACATACTGGTATCCTCTAGATGATTTTGGAAAAGGTCCAATTAAGTCACATGCGAGATATTGCCAACATTTATCGATATTAGGTTTTGTGCCCATTTCACCAGCTTCACGGGATTGTTCTGGTTTATGTGCTGCACATACTCTACATTTATTTACATATTTGGTAATATCACACTTCATTCCGGGCCAAAAATAGTTTTCAAGTATACGATAATACGTCTTATAAATACCCAAATGACCTCCTGTTTTAGGTTCGTCATGAAACCTCATTAGAAGATTTTTTCTTTCATGTTTTGGAACAACTTGTTTCCAACAATTTTTATTCAGTGAGTTCTGACCAATATTTTTATAAAGACAACCGTTTTCTGATATACGGAAATTTGGAAAATTCAGAGGATTTGTACGAACTTTTGAAATTAGATTATTATACCACGAATCTTGAACAATATCGAATTTAATATCTGAGATCTCATAATTTTCGGGAATAGCTCGACTTAAGCAATCTGGTACAAGGTGATTTTTTCCGGGTCGATGTATAATGGTGAAATTGTACTGTTGTAATTTTAGTGCCCATCTACCTAGTCTTCCTTGGGGACATTTCAAATTATTTAACCATACTAAACTGTGATGATCAGTTATAATAGTGAAATGAGGAGCACCTTCGATGTAACATCTTAAACGATCTACTGACCAAAGAACACTCAAACATTCTAATTCGGTTGCTGTGAAGTTACGTTCGGAACGGGTTAAACTTCTAGAGAGATAACATATTACATGTTCTCTGCCATTATAAAATTGTGACAAAACACATCCCAAGCCATAGCTACTAGCATCACATTGCAAAACGAATTCATAATTGAAATTTGGACAACTTAAGATAGGTGCGCTTACTAGACAATTCTTGATGCTTTGAAAAGCTTGTTCGCATTCGGGGTTCCAGTTGAATTTTACATTTTTTCGAGTCAAATTTGTTAATGGTTCTATGATATTTGACAAGTTGGGAATGAATTTTCGATACCATGTTATCATACCTATTATGCGCTTTATGTCTTTAGGTTTTTCAGGCCTAGGTAAGTCCACGATAGCTTTAACCTTTTCTGGATCGACAGAAAGACCATGATTATTTACAATAAAACCTAGATATTTCAATTCTGATCTGAAGAAACAACATTTTTCTTTATTGAGGATTAAATTCGCGTTTAATAATTTTTGAAAAACAGACCTCAACAATTGGACATGCTTAGAGAAATTATCTGATACAATAATAATATCGTCAAGATAGCGAAAAACATTTTTTGAATATTCGGGACCGAAGAGAGTGTCCACCAATTTTTGAAATGTGGCTGGTGCATTGCAAAGACCAAATGCCATACGCTTAAACTGGAATAAACCACGACCAGGGATAGTAAAAGCTGTATATTTTTTACTATTTTCTTCCATTTTAACTTGCCAATATGCACTTGTGATGTCCAAAGAAGTTAAATATTTTGCATTTCCTAAACTGTCAAGAACGGCTGAAATGTAAGGTAAAGGATAGGCGCATTTTTCTGTAACAGCATTTAATTTACGAAAGTCCACTACAAATCGGTAAGTGTTGTCTTTTTTGGGAACCATAAGAATTGGTGAACTCCAACCGCTAGTGGATGGTTCAATTACGTCGAGCTCTAACATTTTATCGATTTCTTTATCAATTTTTTGTTGCATAAACGGACTCACAGGGTAGTACCGTTGTTTTATGGGCGCACTATCAGTCTTAATTTCATGTTCGATCAAATTCGTACAACCTAGCTTAATATTCTTTACAGACCCAAAATATTCGTCTATGACCTGTTTAACTTGTTCACGTTGGTCGAACGTCAAGTCGTCAGTGGTCTGAGTATATTTTACTTGCAAATCCAATGTATCCACGCAATTATTTTCTACGAAATACCAACATCCTCTACGTAAATCTGGAATTATACCCATTTTTACCCAAAATATGGTTCCTAGCACTATGTTGTGACGCAATTCGGGCAAGACGTAGCAATCAAAAATGTGAACTTTTTCCTCTAGTTTTATCGGAATGGTAACATAGCCTAAACAAGATAATTCTGAATTATTTGCAACTGTACAAGAAATAGAGCTATCAGGTGTTAATTTTACTCCTAAATTTTGAAGAAATTTAAATGTATGTCCGTTAATGAAGATTTGATTTGCTCCTGAGTCCAACAAACCTTTAAAAGAATTGCCATAAAGTTCGACAGCAATATAAGGGCATTCATTCTCGGAAACTCGGTCCAAAAGAAAATCTAATACCGGTTTATGTTTCTTGAAATATTGATCGATTTCAGACGATGAGCACTGAAATGATAGTTGATTATCAAAACTATTTGAACTTTGAAAGATATCCTGCGAAAAATGAACAGAATCAGGATCAGTACTTGTCTCAATATTATCTATGACCGGACAATCATCAGAAGTGGTAGTTCGGTCTGCACTACACTTCTTATTTAGTTTAAAGAGCATTTCGGGCATGATCTTTTCGTGAAACCAACTAATCCACAACCGAAGCATTTTCTAATTGACGAAGTACAATTTTTAGCGAAATGATTCAAACCATTACATCTGAAACAAACGATATTTCTATCTTCAGTATTTCGGCTAATGAATGTTGGTGTATTTCTGCTTGAATTATTTCTATTAGGTACATTCGTGAAACTTTTAGCATTAACATTCAATGAACACTGTTCAGGTGAAAACTGATCTCTTTGTGTGTTATAATTCGAAAAAGTATTGCTAGAAGATGCATTATCAACTGGTACTTCATTATTATGAATATGAGAATATTGTCTATTTCGATCTCTACTATATGAACGGTCTCTAGAATATCTACTGTTACAATTATCTCTAGCAAAATGTGACGATCTCATATGATTATCTCTAGAACAATGATTTTCAAAACGATTTGATCTTTCGTAATTTCTTCTACTTCTTAGCGTACTACAACAATGATTACTACAATTGTCTCTTGATCTAGATGTACTTCTACTATTGCTTCTACTACTTCTATTCTTTGAATTTGATCTTGATCGAGATCTTCAAGAATTTGTCTTCAAAGAATCAAAATTAATAAGTGTTTCGTCTGTAGGGACTGAGGACTTGTCTGAAAATTTGACCCGTTTATTCAAGTTAATATTATCTAATTTCTTTTTAGCACCAGTGTATTCTAAATCTGGTTCAACCGCGTTCTTATTAAAATGAGGGGCAACAAATTGACTAACTGAACGCTTCGTGTCCTCAAACTTTCTACCCAGTGCAATTAAATCATTAATAGAATCTATATTTCCTAGAAGTCCGAAACTCAACTGATATTCGGGTCTCAATCTACTTCTAATCATCTCCAATTTCATCTTTTCATCTACCGAAAATGACAGAAAACTAAACAAACGTTGCATTTTCGCAATGTAAATTGCAATCGTTTCCTCTTCGCCTTGAGTTCGAGATTTGATCTGTTCGAAAATTTTACGATCACCATCTCTGAAATATTCATCACGAAATAGTTTCATTAAATCCTCCCATGAATTAGCCTGATCTCTTACTGCTCGAAAATAAATCAAAGCTTCCCCTTCAAATAAATCTGAGGCACATCGAAATAAAAATTCTTTTGTTATACCTCGAGCTGCAGCCATTTCCTGAATTTTTTCGACAAATACATTGAAACTCAAAGAACCATTATTACCTGAAAACTTAATACCGAAGTTTTTCATACTGAATTTTGAATCGAGTAAACTAAAATTTTTGAGAATATCTGTGACTTGTTCTATAGACGTCGAAGATTGTGTTGTAGGGATTTGTTGACCAGAAGTATTAGCTTGTGAAATATTAGGTTTGGATTTTGGTGTTGAAGACACACTATCTGCAAATAACTTCTGTTCAATCGCAATATCTATTGGTGGTATGTCAGTTGAAGATTCTGCGGTTTTTATTTTTTTTGTAAATATTGAAATTGAATTTAAAATTATAGCTAGTAGTTCTGATTTTTTCTCTTTACCTTTCTGATCTGTTGGTTGTATATGTTCAATTCGATTAAGTACATGTCCTAACTTTGATTTTACTTTACGTTGCCAAGAGCTTGTTATAACTTCTGAAAGCGATTTATCGATTTCTTCAAGTTTTTTCTGACATATCCCTAATTCAGTTTCTGGGTCACGATTATAGGTTATAGTGAAATGTTGGCCTTCACTTTCTAGCTTAAGTAAATTGCGCAATATGGAAGTAAGTTCGGTTACAGAACCTGCTGGATTAACACCTCTTAATGAAATTTCAAATTCAAGTTCTTCCTTTAGTAATCTGTCGGGATCTATCTTCAAAGTTGGTGAAGCCATAATGTACGAAAAGTTCGTAGCAATTCACAAAAGTATAGGAAAAATAATATGATGGTTTTTTCTTTAAGGTAAATAACTCAAAAGGAAAAATAAATCAATGAGATAACCACAGCAACAATCAACTAGTATATATGTTTCAAAGTATTAATATTGGTCCAGATAAAAAAGGAAAAAAATTAGGTCTTACTCAATGTCCTGGTCGACGAGACGGGTTGTGCTGAGAAATGTAATTCCAAATACTGCTATTTTCTTCACAATAAGTTGACAATATTCTGGATTCCTGGTGATCTCAAAGCTTCTGAAGATTTATTTGAAGTTGTTGTAGTTGTTGGGCGCCAAATGATACAGTTTTCCGGCTAACCTTTTTCAGAAAACAAAATGAGTGTACAAATTTTACAAATTTTATTATTTCACAAATTTCATCAAGGTTAAACGCAATTCTACAGGTATTATAAATGGAAATTATACAAGCAAGAAAATAAATGATACCTATGCTTAAACACTACCAAATTCAAACATGAAAGAATTACTGTAATTTCAATATTTCCAACTTCCAAATCTCAAAGTCAGGGTATGAGTTCTCTGTTCTAACAAGAACAGGCCTTAACTTCAAAATTTAATTCAACTTCACAATTATTAGGTGAACCAGGTGAATTTCAACAAAAGAAATACACATACAGAAAATAGCTGTTTTTTTCAATTTCACTTATCTTTTGGTTTTTCAAATGAACGAAGGGACTGCTGCAAGCTCGTTTGGACAGACGATGTGATCTCCAGGGGATGATGGAATCTCGTGTTGCAATCTGCAAGGGAATTTCTTGTCGGAAGCGAAATCCCGAAAAATCTCAAAATATGGCTCGTCCAATATCCGAAGCGATGGTATTAAATTTGATGCCAGATGACTCGAAGTGATGTTCTTGAATCGACGATAAAAATGAAGATTTTAATGGCAGACAAATCTAAATTGGATAAAGGCATGTTTTACGCTTCAAAGAAAAATCGAGAAAAAATAACTCTTACCCTCAGTCTCACAAACTTATTTCACCAACGAATTGAATTATCGATAAAATAACAGGGCTTATCCGGCAGAGCCGAAAATATTTGCCTAGCAAAAGGAATTATCCAGCAATCTAAGGAAATCAAAAATTTGCCGTTTTTTACTCCTATTTCGTTACTTCTCTCAACAAATTCAGAACGCAAAAGAAAGAGGAATCAAGAATCGGGCTCGTTCTTGGAAACATATTGTCGCAAAAAAAATTATAAACATGCGTAACAATATTTCCTTACATGTTCTATGAATGGTAAATATAATTTGAATTTATCAATCGATTCTGTGTCGAACATACAGGGTTGACTTTAATATTATATGAGTGAAAATGAAATTCATTGCAACTAGCTTTCTCTTAAAATTTCCATAAAATTCTCTGATCATAATCTATACTGTAACAAGTGTTTATGAAGCAGTCGAACATAAAATACATTATTTCATCTATTAATTTTATTTTTGCCACTTCTTACTCTCCCCCTCAAAAAAAATACCAAAAAGAAAAAGAAAATAAAGGAGAAATCCAGCG
Source organism: Adalia decempunctata (assembly GCA_951802165.1). Classification (NCBI taxonomy): domain Eukaryota; kingdom Metazoa; phylum Arthropoda; class Insecta; order Coleoptera; family Coccinellidae; genus Adalia; species Adalia decempunctata. The sequence continues at coordinate 18,871,450 of OX637696.1, read as the reverse complement.
AGGGAACAACAAATTACAAGCTCAGATGCCCCTGAAGTAGTCGTTCAAACGTTTTCTAACAACTCTGTGGCTCTGACCAATTACATCCACCAACTCTTTAAAACCATTACAGCGACTTAGCATTCTAATGATAGGAGAATTCTTTGAGCTATTAGTATGCCTCAAAGGTAAGACGAAGGTCTCCAGCTGTCTGAATCTCCTCAATGGAGCATGGAAGTTAATTCGCGACAAGAGTGACGAAGATTCCAATTGATTGTTCAACAACTTATTTGCAAAGAGTACGTCACTCATGAATCTGCGATTCTGCAAACTTATCGTGTTAAAGTGTCTCAACCGTATCTGATAGTTACCAGGATCTCCCCTATTCAACCGCAGACCACACCTAAAACCCAAAAAACGCAGAAATTTCATTTGAACTTTTTCTATTCGGTCTATATAATTGTTATACTGGGGGTTCCAAACAATCGAAGAGAAATTCAGCCTGCTGAACACATAAGCGTAGTAGAGAGTAATTGAGGATATATATCTCTTTTATTCAAGAAGATCACTTTATTCAAAAAAACAAACTAGACAAAAAATAAAAATAAAAGATTCTCCAAATGAAAAAAATCTTTATATACAGGCTGTCCCAATTCAAGTGAATACGAAAAACTCTATATCTTTGAAATGGATCAGATTTTCGAAAAACCGGTTACAGCATGACACTCGGTGAATCTGCGACTAAGAAGCAATGTCCCATTTAAAAAAACACAAACTTTTCTCTCTAGCACTTGAATGGCGAATAATTGTTGGGATCAGATGGAAGCAGCGTATAGGCTTAGAAATCACAAAAGAAAACTTATTGGAATTTTCGTGATATCTCCAACAGAAAACGAGATATAGGGAAAAACGGCTTCACTATTCAATATTGAAAGGTGCGTCTCTTTTATTATAGTCTGAGGTTCCATTGTTAACTTAGAAATGGGATAAAAATTATTTCTTTTATTACTATCAGGGTGGATCACTGTACTTCAGTGGAATGCCTGGCTATTCCGCCATTTTGCAACTCAAATTGAAACATGGCCTTTTTTCTTTTTAATTATTATTTTGGGAAGCTCCGACGAGAGAATACGACTCCGGCAAATTTCGAGTATACAAGGTGGTCCACATCCTAGAACCCAGACAAAAATAATATAAATTTTCGGGGAATACACAAATACAGGTCCAATTCTATTTTGAGATGGAAATCTTTTGATTTCAAATTCCTGGGTGTAGGATCATGCCCGTAATTGTGGGGGCAACCCCCTCCAGAATCTTTAATGTCAATATATTCTTCTCAATAATCCAGAAAAAAATTCAAAATTAAGAAAAATTGGAAATTTTTGAAGAGTTCGAATGATTCCTCTTGAAGACCCCAAAGATATCATAAAACTCTTTCACTTTAACCTGGATTGGTCAACTACCAAATGCCCAAACGAGTCTTTAACCCACTCCTAAACGATTGAACTCGTGAGAATCCAAAAATCCACTCCCAACTGTACTCCTAATGGGTCTAAATTGTTTCCAATTCATTATGAACTACAAACAATGTCTGTGGATCTAAAACGTGATTCTCAACGACTAACACGAAACTCTTGTTGTTCCATCTGTTGGTAACGACGTTGTGGGCGAGTCCTACTCTTTCATTCATCACCAACGAACGGTGCTTTCACTATGTAACGAAAGTTCATTAATTATTTCCAAGACGTTCAATGCGTACCATGTATCTATTGATGGATTCGACGAAGATATTCGAATTTTCATGGTCGGGCTTTCTATGCGATGGGAAACTTGTACCCTGGAAAATTATGGAGATACGGACTTCTTGAACTAACCGTTCAACATGAATATTTCCAAGTGGAGATCTCATTATGATTAGAATTTTCAATAAATATTCTCTATCGCAGTTGGAGGTGTGTTATTTAAATAACATTTTAAATTCGTCTTTTTTGAATTAATCATTGAACTTCTTATCTCTACCTGGGAACTTACAAAAATTCGAAACAACCGTAAACATTAAGTGAATGAGTCCTAAGAGGATCCTGAATGAAAGAGAACCGGGAACATAAAAATTAATAATTTTGATTTCTTCAACTCTTAATATGACAATAAATTGATACTAATCCGGCTGGAAAGACCAATGAATAAAATAAAAGAGCTCTCTGGATAAAGTCATAGAGCTGGTTCTTTTTTGTTAATGCACAATTCGCAGTAGGAAAATTTGGGGTATTAGAAAACAAAAAATTTGAGTTTTGAATAACCGTAAACATTACGTCACCTTAGAGTTACAGTGTTGTATGTGCATAAGTGATATTTTTGAGTTATAGCGAAATAAAAATTCATATTTCTGCCACACACATTCCATTTCCAGAAATACTGTGTTTATCTGGTTGCTTACAATTCAGGCTATGAGATAGAACCCCAAAACTACTTATAGTGATGATCCCATGCACATACAACGATGTTATAACCAAAGAAGCAAAATCTTAAAATATGCGACATACAACAGTGTAACTCTAAGGTGACGAATTTAAGTGAATGGTAAATGAGAAAGGGGGGAAAATTTTGACCACACTTTACTGTGTTCAAATGTAAGAAGGAGCAATAAAAACATGTTTGGCGCAGCGGAAGGAGGGCCTTCGTATAGTTACTTTCCGTCCAGAGTCGAATCGAGGAGATTTCACACAATCGTTCAGTTTATTTATCCATGTCTCATCCAGCTAATAAATTTTTCTGCCTTGTTCCCTCAATGAGCGGATTTTCTTCAAATAATCTCTTCTCCACTCAATTATTTCATCCCTATCTATCAGTAGACTATCACGAACTTCGAATTCCATTTTTTTCCATAATTTATAGAACGTTGTTCTTTTGAAATTTGGCAAACTGTCGTCATCATTCAAGATTTCTAGTATGTATTTTAGAAATCGTTGGGATTTCATTCCGAAAAAAAAAAACCGTGGACAATTCTTCTGATAAGGTTCATATCGAAATCGTCAACCGAATCGATTATTTTTAACGACTGGGCTCTCCTCTCAGGTGTCGTCAATGTTTCATTCTCTTCATATTCTCTGAGAATTCTGAATACAGCTGAATCACTCACCCCTGAGGATTTTGAAACAATTCCTATTGAGTCTCTCTTCGATAAATCAGGATGTTCTTCCAATTCTTTTCGAGAAATGTTCAAAATTATCTTTCTCTTCAGCAGAGAAATGCGACCTTTTGGACCTTTTTCGTGTTGGACCCCACATATCACCCTCAGATGCAGTATCCGTTTCCGAATTCGACATTGTTCTATAAACACTATATACACTTGTCAAAAAATTTTCCAACACAATACACTTTTCACAACAAAATCTATAAACAGAGCTGAAGGACCACGGTCGATGGCTCTTGTCTAGGACAATAAAAAAGAGTTCTCTCTCTCTATAAACATTTTCAACACCTTCACAGTAGCTCTAGGTATATTTTAACTAGTCTTGTCAATTGAAAACTTCGATATTTATGCAAATCAAGATGGCTTTAACCCATTAAGGGAAAGGATCCAAATCTGGTGTTTCCCGGAATTACTTTGTCGGAATCTTGCAAGATTCCGACCCAAATCTCTAAAACTCTGGTGTTTCCTGGAATTATCTTGCCGCGATCTCGAGCATCCGAAAAAGAAATTATTGAATCATTTCTATCCAGTAAATAATAGTATTTTTTGAATCATGAACCCGATGTGACATTCCGAAGCTTGAATCATGAACCCGGTGTGTCATTTCGAATATAAACAAAACAAAATAAAAAAAATAGGGTACGTTGGATATAAAATGTTTATGACAGTTGCAAATCATAACAGAAATTGTGCACTAGAGTTTCTGAGGAAATAAGTTCTAATGTGGGAATTGCTGACTCAAATTATTGAATCATTTCTATCCAGTATACACAGTCCGTTCCGAGTACGATCCTCGCAGTCTCTTAGGTCGTTAAAAGGGAGCGTTGTTATAAACGTTTGACCAATAGGAGCTTTATTGTGCGCAAATCAGAAATTATTGTTTGTTTACAAAGCTCCTTCGTATATTTGAACGGACTAAAGATATTCATTGATCGATATTTTGTAAAATCGTAAAACGCACTCGACAGGAATGGATAAAATGGAGGACTAAAAGTAAACTTAGTAGCCGATGAAGGCTCAATCTCTGCCTCAGCACCGACAAAATTGGTGACAAAAGGAAAATCCCCATAAGCTGTATATTTGTTGGTGGAAGCTTGATTCCTTCTTTCAATAGTGTTGGATTTCATAAGAACCGTTGATATTTGCCACTCTGAAAAACTATTGGTCAGTCGAACTAAATCAATCAATTTCTTGGAAAAATACCGGAAATTATACATTTTCGTAGTTGATTGTTCAGTTTCCTGTGGCTTATGTATATAATTTCGAATAGTAAAGTGCGAATAATTCAATCTGAGCTGACGGTTTGATTAACGTTCGTAGAACTTTCAACATGATTAACAGCGTACTTGTCTCATGCTTGACAGATGGATTATTAGCGCGTGAAGTCATTTTGTTATTTTTTCATGAAAGCTTGAGTATATGAAACCTGTATTCGTATTAGTATGACTAAAACGTTTTCTGATTCACACTCATTAAAAACGATTCAAGAAAAATAAAAAAACCCGGCAGCAAAAACATTTAGCTGAAAACAAGATCTATACCTACTTGATCAATATAATTTCTGTATGAGTTATACAGAAATAAAACATAGCCTATGTCACTGCCACAGTCTAAACGAATCTAATGACACCTCATTTGTAAAAATCTATAGAACCGTTCGGACTGTAGAGCATGAAAACGAAAAAGATATAAACACATACATTTATGCATACAATCGAAAAATATTACCCTCCTGGCGCAGTCGGATGAAAAGAAAGCTTAGTGAATAATATACACGAGCTCTCGTGAAGAGAAGAAATGGACTGCTGTACCAATTCTTATCGCCTCAAGAATTAAAGGAAAACATACAGGGTTGGGATAAAGTTTGGCACCAAATTAATATCTTTAAAACGAAACCGGCGATATTTTTGAAATTTGGCAGCTGAGTGTAATGGACCACAATGCATCTGATGAGCATATTTTCATTAATGAGATACTTCCGGTTTAACCGGAAATGACAAAAAAAAATTTATTTAAATGGGACACCCTGTATATTTCTGCAGATTCTGAAAGTGCACCTTGTTTCGGATCTGTCCATATCGGGTTCCATGCTTTTCATGACGTATTTTTTATGAAAATCTATAAAGAGAAGAAACACAGGGCTTTTACTAGTAGAAAAAATTTATTGAGAATATTTGAAAAAAAAAACATTCTAAATGTTCGAAGTTCTTGCCATTCACTCAGCTGCCAAATTTCAAAATTACCGTCCGTTCCGTTTTAAATATATTAATTTGGTGCCAAACTTTATCCCAACCCTGTAGATGTTTGATAGAAACTAAATACCACAAAGCAAATACTGAAGGAATGGTACTTACGGTTGTTCAGACTAAAAGTTACGTAACTGCTTCTGTCTGGTTTCATGTGGTGTTGTGCAGGGTAAAAGTTCTTATCACACGAATTCACTTTGTAAAGGGTGGCGAACTAAAGGCGGACGAGGTGGAAAGTATTTGTTAAGGGCTTCAGGCTAAGCCGTGTAAAAACAATGCGGCTGATGGCAGAGATATTGTCGAACTGAGCAGGTATATGCTTGTGGGATTTTTGTAACAGCCATAGAATCGCACAGAGCACAGAAAATCTCGGTCTTATTCTTAACCGAGTAAGCCCATCCTGCATATAAACTTTGTCGTATAAGAAAACAAAAGTATGAATTTTGAACACTTTTGAACATAAAATCTGAATCATGATATCTTATTGCACTTCAAATTCATAAAAATTCATAGAATCGACTGAAAATGCATAGAAACTCTGTTGTAGCAACTCCTAACTAAAAATATCGATCAAAAATTGTAGATCTTGATTGTATCAAAGACTGTTGTACACAGCATGATGGACATTCGAGGATGTGTTTGGTATGGCAAGTACTTAGGTACTGATTGCAGAAGGTATGTGGTTTCTGGCTGGAACTTGTGATATCGTCTTGATATTCCGTGGCTTGGAGGAGGCTTCCTTGGATATGCTATAGCTTGGAAAAGTCCCTCTTGAACCTGTCAATAGGTTGAACGACCATAAATATAAGGACTGAGTCTTTACGTTTCGCGGATGACTTAAGCAATGCACAGGGACCATCACCCAATTGTGAATGTTATCACAAAAAACCTCGTGTTTTTTGGGATAAGGAATAGGAAACATCTTGTACCTCATAGTCGCGCTGTGTTGTATTGGCTTCGAGGGGAAACCATCGAAGAACTTTAAAATCACCGAATCCGATAGAGTTATTCTGTTCTTCTTTATTTTGGGTCGATGATATTCATTGGATCCAACATTTTCGACATTTGAATCAGGCTCAAACACTGCCTCTTTTCAAATCAACGATGCAGCTACGTGCCAAACCTTGACCCATATCGACAATGGTCAAACCACAAAGGAATTCCTCTATACGAACATCTCCGACTTCAAATTCGATGGTTGGAATAGAATGCTCATAGTAACCATTCAATTCCACGTGGGCAGGCGTTAATTGACAGCCAAATGTCCATCCAATTTAATTCGTCGAAAACTCCAATTACCACTCCAGTACCCAGCCATAACATGACCAACCAACGCTCACAATAGAACCGAATAGTCACAACTAGCGTCCTTATTACCATACTTCAGGCTGCGTCGTCAGGTGTGGTCCGATGAATAATGAAATTTTCGAGTGCATGTCAAATCGCGGTAATAGGGAAAAATAACGAAATTGTTCGATAGAGAGATTCTCGACGAAGCAAAACACCGCACGTGTGAGGCGTTCCTCGATTTTTTCGATGGAGGATGCCGACGATGATAATTTGTAAATCGATGGATCAGGCAACGAAAGCGTGAATAATTTGGTGGAATTTTCGTGATTCAGAGGACGTTTTTTACCCTTTGATGCAGCTCTATCTAGAATAGAGATATTGATGATATTATTAAGTCCACATACGTCATTTGGGTCTATTCAAAGCCTATGTTATGGAAAAAAAATGAATCGTAGAGTGATAAGTGAGATTGATCGTTCAGGAATTTCGATATGCTCAAAGGTTCGTGGCTAATAAAGTTTGGGTTCCGCAAAGTCTTGGACATGGACAATGGAATCTGCAGACCAATTCTCATTTGCGCCAAAGCATTCATCTCACAGTCAAATAAAGAGTTTTCCAATTGGAGTAGTTATTTTGACATTCAAATAAAAATGCAATTTTTTTAGATAAATGATACGATGTTTATTTCATTATGAAGAGGAAAGTGTGCCGTTAATAATGGAAAATAACAACACCCAAATAACCCCCACGACCACAGGACCTTTTCATGAAATTTTCCATAACCAAATCGCAAAGTGGCTGTCCTATGTCCTCGATAGCCTATCACCAGTTATTTTTTTTTATATTGAGGAGAGGTCAGCACCAGCTAGCTCTTTCTTTTTATTGGACTCCACGTGATTTAAATAGAAAGATAATCACTCTCACAATTAGGTATTAGGTTAAGAAATCACGAAATGAAAGTTATACATATCTGGTGTATTTAATTTCAATTACTCCGATATTAATAATAATTTGCTGGTAGGCCCTGTACCCTGATGTGCGCACGCCAGTCTATAGTTCACAAATAAACTTACAAATAGATATCAAATTCAATCAAGATAAACATGTATGCAAAAAAAAAGGTGTTGACAGTTTTTCTTTATTATAATTCGGATTGACACTTCCGGTAGAAGAATTATGAATGGAGAGATCTGACCTTTCTTTTCGTAAGCTCCTATATATGAAATGTTTGTATTCGGCCTCCACTGGAAACAGGATCAGCGGCTCAATAGGCTCAAGATCTAATACTGAGCTCTTCGTTCAGGATCAGCTGAATTAATTCACAAAGGTTGGGTTAATGATGGCCTCTATCAATTTCCTCACCACCACGAATCTCGATGACCTCAGGTAAAGAATTAGGGACAGGTACTGCAGTAATGTATAGCTGGTGAAAGATCATGGTTTCGTTGCTTGCGTGGCACGTAGCACCGTCTTGTTGGAAGTTATGGTTGTCCAGATCAATACCATCCAATTCAGGCCATGAAAAATCATTAAGGTCGCTGTTCAAAGCGAGTACGAAATCTAATCCGATAGAGGCGCCACCGTACATTTTATGAAATATCCCCATATACTGCGTTCGTTATTACCAATCCGGAGTGGAGCGAGAGAAAATGGACACAGAACATCTAATAAATACGGACTCTCTCTCTCTCTCTCTCTTTCAGCCAGAGCGAGAGAGAGAGAGAGATGCGCATTATTGGATGTTCTGTGTCCTATCCACCTCCGAAAAGGAATACCGAATGCGCCTGTAGAACTTACATTATCACTATAAATTCTATGAATATCTCTATAATTATGAATGAAATATACAATGGCGCTCTCTATCCGAAAATCGCTGAACTATGAAATTAGTTAATATGTGGGTAAAGCAGGAACTTTTTCCCGCCATTCTCTGCCAATTCCGTATTTCAAGTTGTTTTTCTGAACAAAATTATCTGTAGATTCACTTTTAATCGGAAGTTGATCTATTTTCATGGGTCTTTCGTTTGAAATAAAACAGAAGCATGATTTAGCTCATTTTCTTCTATTTTTGTGGGAAAAAAAATGAAGTTTCGATATGAAATCGATTTAAATTATTTCATAAAGAACTCCAATCCTTTCTTAGTTTACCCACAATATTTCAGTTCTCAAAGTGAAACCATTTTCAAATGCAACTTGAAATAAAAACACCCTACATTGAACGCCCATCTTGATCATCTCTCAATAGCGCAATCTATTCACCGTAACTGTTGCTCCAGCCTCATTCTCGAAAAAGTAAGGTCCAATGACCTCGCCCGACCGCAAACGGCACCAAACAGTCACACGTTGAGGATAGAGAGGCTTTTCAACAATAACACTTGGGTTTTCCGTGCCCCAGATGCGATAATTTTGCTTGTTGACGAAGCCACCGAGGTGGAAATGGCTCTCATCACTCAAGATGATTTGTCTATGGAATTCCGGATCATTTAAATGCATTTCAAAGACCCTATCAGCAAAGACACGAAGTTGTTGTTGATCGGCCGGCCTGAGTTCTTGTGTTAACTGGACTTAGCACCAAATCTTCAAGCAAAATACGATGTAATGACGTTTGTGGAATGCCTAATTCCAAAAAACGACGAGGAATGGACGAACCTAGGCTTTCTTCAACACTTAGGGCAACAGCAGCAATATGCTCGGCTGTTCGTGAGCGACGTGCACGGGTTTCATTCTTCATATCACTAGCTTGTCCCAACAGCTCAAATTTTCCACCAATTACGGTGCGACAAGGTGCTACACGACGACCCAAAAATGTTCGAGTTTTACGAACCGTCTCTGCCAAATTTTCTCCATTTTATAGTAAATTTCAATAATTTCATTGCGCTGTTGAAGCGTGTATCGTTCCATTTTCATTAATGGCGTAGTTTCTGCTTGTCAAATGTCAAAAATGACATTTACAGAAAAAGAGGGATATTCAAAATAACACCTCTTATTGGAAAAACTCGGGAAAAAACTTTATAAGCCACCCAGTTGTGATAGAATTTTCTATAAACCACCGGTTGCTTATTAATAAGCCTCACTGTTCTCGCTAAACCACGCATGAATAAGTCACACAGGTTGTGTAAGAAAGTGATTGCGCGCGCGCCACAAAAGGTGTGATTTATGTGGTGGCTGTCGTCGATTGAAGATATACGGAACCGGCCTTTTATCCACGTATTGTTCGATTTAAATTTATTGTCGGATTCAGTTTCGGCCAGATTGAAAGAGAATCATCTGGGAATCCTGCTCCTGAATATGGATAAATGGTTGTATTTATTGCGGAGGAAGCTGAAAATGGAAATTGGCCTGACAGCTCAGAGATATCTACGACTTCATGTTTTTTTTTTCTATATAATGGATGGTTCTTCTGAATGTGAATACCGTGAAAATTGAAAGAGATATACTGTTGATACGAATGTTTTGACTTCAACAAACATAATTATAATTTCATAAGTGTTCTGCTATGGAAAGATAGATAAGTTTAACTTCAGTAGGGTTAGGTCGAGTTAGGTTGAGTTTATAACAATCAAGACAAAAGGGCAAGAGAATTTCATCAAAGAGAGGATCAAAAGGGCGAAACTTCTCTGAGCTGAAAGGATCTTTACACTAAAGGGAGTGTTATGAAAGGTTTTTCAGTAAGAGCTCAAGATTAAAATTGTGCGCCCTGTTTGAATGTCATAGTGTCAAGAGATTATGACGTGACAGATCGAAAGTTGATAGATGGGAGTTAGTGAATAAGGATCATTACACGGTAGAACAATGCGTCCTTATCATCAAAAAATGCAGTAATGGCGAATGGCGAACGTTATCGTGTCGAAAATGCATGAAAAAAAAATACACTTTTCTGTTCATACTTTCGGAACCGTTATTTCAAATGAGTTTTATTCAATATTCCTCATGGTATAAAAGTTACCGCGTAGCCGACTCATAAATCCACGCAAAAATACCCTAAAACCACCCGAAAAGGTAAACGTTTTCGAAAGAATCAATCATTGGAGAGAATAAGAGTATTCCTATGTTTCTTTTTTAATAAAATACATCGTTTTCGAGTTATTCCTAATTGCATGTGACAAAATTTGAGAAAAAATCATTAATTTCAAGAATAACTGTATGCTTCCCTGGATTAAATATCATTGAATTTTTTTTCTCTGGTCTCTAAACTGGTAACGAGACCGGTAACAATGTTGTCAGAATGTTTATAACCTAAAATCTAAATGGTGGAAATGAGTTTGATGCAGAGATATGTAGTGACAAAACGGGGGGATACAATTGGACACCAATAAGGATCATGAAATTATACAGGTAATACGCAAAGTTTTTATTAAAAATAAATGTCAATGAAATGCAAATTTCAGATATTATAATGATGAATGTCGATACAAACCACGTATTGAATTGAAATTAATGAAGAATAAAATGATACTCAGCACTAAATCATATGTGGCGATGATTCTTTGCAGCAACAAACTAATAAAAACTTCTGCACATAAAAGTATCCCAATTTATACACGTACATTTTATAAACTCGACACGGTTAGTATTACATTAATTCACTGAATGTCTTCACATAATCATCACGAGATCTAACACCTATATTAATCACGTTTCCTCTTCATAACAACATGGCTCTAGAAAAGATTTCCTTCATGATGGTTTTCAGTTGTCAGCGTCTCCAAATGGCAGAATTCATAGACTTTTAGATGTTACCTACAAAATCCTTCAACTCAATGAAAAAATCAACAAGCTGGCAAAATCTTCTCAAAAGTTCTTGAATATTCATAGAAAATCATTGTTGTGGATACGAAATATGTAGTTTGATATAGCTTGATTAATCACAAATTGAATGAAAACCTTTTTTCATAAGATATTTTTTGGGATATCGAGAAAAATATGAACAAGTTATTAGTGTTTACAAACTAATCTTGAGTAAAATCGAAAAAGGAATTTATTTTCACTGACGGATACTGGGGAGGGGACCTCGAACCTCGAAATTTAGTAATTGACAATAATCCCTTGATAGTAGTTCAATCGATCCATAATAAGGACTGAACGAGAATAAATTCGCTATCACAAAAAAGCCTATATCTCTTCAACCAATCGAGAAAACATCAAAATTTGATCATAGTTAGCTTTGTTATGAGCGTCAGAAACAGGTGGAACATTTAAGATATTCCAATTCTCTGTCGCAAAATGTCAAGCGAAGTGAAAACACGAGAATTTATAGTGAAACTTTTTCAAAATAATCAAAAATGGAGCTTCAAAAGAATCGCAAAAAAGGCTCGCGTTCGTCCGGAAACGGTATCAAGAGTTGTTAAGTATCACCTTTTGAATCGTACAAAACGACGTAGAGACATGATTTTTTTTAAATTGAAGTTGAAGAACTTCCCGAGGGCAAATAGTTTTCTTTTTTTTCGATTTAATTATAGTTTTTCAATTACCGCAAGGAAGGAACCGGGAGGAAAAAGGGGTTTCATAGTCCAAAAACAGTGAAAACATCAGCCTTTTTCAGAAGAATCCTAACCTTTCAGGACGGAAAGTGGCCCAAATAGTGGGTTGTACGCAGTCAACCGTTCAGAAAATCTAGTCGAGTTGTGGGCTTGGAACATACAAAGTGCAGAAAGTGCCAGACAGGAACGCTGTGAAGAATCAAGAAGCGAAATCAAGAGCAGTGAAATTAAAAAAGATTTCTTGAAGAATTTTTCCTGTTGATGGACGACGAAACCTATGTCTTGGCTGATTTCTCGCAACTTCCTGGTCAGGAATTTTATACTGCAGATTCTCGTGAAAATGTTGACGAACAATTTCGCGTGAAGAAACAAGCAAAGTTTCCTAAAAAATTCCTGGTTTGGCAAGCAATTTGCACTTGTGAGAAATGGAGCAAATTTTTCGTTGGCCAAGGCTCTGTTGACTCGAAGATATACATCGAGGAATGCTTGAAGAAGCGACTTTTACCATTTTTACGTGAGCACGATGTGTCAACAATCTTTTGGCCAGATTTAGCTTCATGCCACTACAGCAAGGCCACCAAGGAATGGTACGAAGCTAATGAGGTGGTTTTTGTCCCCAAAGAGGCCAATCCACCAAATTGCCCAGAACTCAGTCCAATCGAAAAAGATTGGGCCCTGGTAAAAAGAGAATTGAAGAAGACTAAGAAATCAACGAAAACATAAGGGGAATTGAAGCAAAAATTTTTTAAAAAATAGTTTTGGTTATTTTATTGTAAATACAGTCTTCATTAGAATCAGAAGATGATTCGAAAATGAGTTTGATTTTCGAAATCGGTCCAGTGGTTCAAATGATATAAGCGTTTTTGTGATAGCGAATTTATTCTCGTTCAGTCCTTATTCTCAATAAAAAAAATTTCATTTTAAGTCCTCAACTCCTTGAATGTTGGTGGAAAATTTATATCAATTTATGGCCCACCCCTAAAAAATTAATCTGGATCCGCAAGTGCTTATTTTGATGGGAGCAATATTTTTGTAACAATTTTGTTCCAATAAGTTTAGTACTTGAGTATTTGCTGAATGTATTAACTCAATCAATCGAACAATGTGAACTTTGCATTGAATCTAGAGAATCCTATCAGGCACGTATTCGGCCCAATTTTTTTTCGAAATGGCTCTTATTGAAACAAGAGTCGATCACATTCCAGATATTGGCACGTGTAGTCGGTCTCTCAATGAAACCACTCGGAGCCTATCCAAATAGTCCAGGCACCTAATTATTTCCTCGGATACACGATCTACAGGTCGTAGTTCAGTCGCATACAGAAACTCATTCTAACAGGACCCTCTGTTCCGACAACACAGCCCATCCATGTTGGAGATAATTGAATAACTGGTCTGTTCATAATTGGACGAATGAAATTTAATCCCGATCGGCGCCAAACGGCTATTAATTTAATGGAACGGGGCCTAAAATACGAAACCTGATCGATTGGACGCGGATCGAAAATTTCGAACAATGGGGCCGCTAGCGGCGATGATCTTCGGCTGGAATTCGATGGTGCAAGCGGGCTAGAGGTCAAGAGATTAGATGTAATGCTGTCAGTTCGTTTTTAACAGTTATGAATGTATACTCCATTCACTTTTATAAAGTATACCGGTAGGACAAGGTTTAGGTTTATCAAGTTTTCTACTTATAACTGAAATATCGGCCAATGTCAAAATGATTCTCAGAGACGTTGCCAATGATAATTTTTATTTACTCTCTTTTAAATTTGTGAATGGAGTTAGTCCCTTTAAGGTTTAACTGTGACCATTGAGTCTAAATATACATAAAGGAACATCGCAGTTAAACGATTTGAAGCTGATTTTAGTTGTAGTTCCCTCACCTATTCATAGAGGGTCAAGTGTGTTTCAGAGAATCGAGAATTTTCACCCTCGCATCTGGTGGTGAGTAGCTGAACTATAAAGCACTATTTCCGAAGCCGAATGCAATGACGATCAGGACCGGCATATGGAAATGTGGGATGTTCAGTATTTCATCACCTGATTTTTTTGATGCAATAAAACAAAAATAAAATTATTTTTGATATTTCATGAATATAAAATACTGATGTATGAAAAAATAAATGCATGCAATTTTTACTTCATTCACAAGCATTTATAAATAGATTTTCTATGAATTTTTAAAAATATTTAATTTTTTATAAACAGCGGGATGCTTCTGTATCGAGATTCCTTTGGTTTTTTTCTGTCCCCTGTTCAGCTTCACTCGTAATCAGTTGTCTCAACAAATGAATCCTGTGCTTTTCAAATTCTTGAGTTAACGGAGAGTTCCAATCTTCTATAAACTCATTTTCATTAATTTACCTAAAATATACCTTTGAAGTCATATCTTTTCTGATTTTGTGACCATAATTTTCTTTATGACCAACAGCGCTTTCCTCATCAAATGTTTGAAATCGGTTGAGGGAATTCTCAAATGTTTCCGATTTCTATTTGCAAGATATATCCAATCATTACCAAGCTTATTCAAATCATCAATGAGGAGTGCTTTTTCGCACTTACCGCATTTGTGTTTTTTGGCGATGTTCCTCATCAAATACTCCGAGAAACTTGCGATTGAGTTGGATTCTAGGGTATTTAGGGGTTCAATTAACTCTTCATCCCTTATATACCCTCACTAGGCTCACCGTTGCCCGAATCCGCAGAAGAAATGGTCGAATCTGTCCAATCAACCAAATCAATGGGCCTACTTTCAGATTCCCCATTGTACGCAGGTCGAAATCATTGTCGTCTTGGCGGTTAGAATTATCGAAACATTTTTCAAGACAACCAGTCATGACCGACTGCAACCCAAATCTGAAGCATCGAGCTGAAGGGTTTGGATCATAACCCGTTGTCTTATTTTGGAGAATGAATAAATGAATTGTCGATTATGTCCTGGTTGAGCCGACTTTTCATCAAATATGGAAATGTTTCCTTCGTCTCCTCCCACAATTGAAGGATGCTACTGATGGTTTGTATCAAACCGTTGAAACAATAGGGAATATTTTTCCCAACTGTCCAAGACTTAATGAATTCAATTGATTCCGTCAGAGTTTGTATTGCTGATGGCTGATAATTTCCCTCAAATTTTCCATTCGAATTGAGGCAGTCGAAAAGAACATTCATTTTCAGAATGAACTGAACAGTTGAATTGGCACTTCTCGACCTCAGCTCACCAGTTGCAATGACTGTTCTCATAGCCGAATATAAACTTCTGATGATCTGCGTAGTGCGTGGCCAATTTAACCTTCATTTTCTAAAAAAAAAAAAAATTCTGGAAGGCGTTTGGATTTATGTGGTTTTCAGTTATCTTCAATAGAGTACGAGAAAGACAAATTCTTTTCATCGATTAAGTACGTTTCTTTTATGTCCCTCCAAGAAACATTTTCACCCCTCATTTCCTACCTGAGAACACTCCTTTGGAGAAATTCATGGCTAATATTGTTCAGAATAATAGTTCATCATTATTGAATCACACTGTTTGTAACGAATTTGGACGAATCCGACCCTGCCTACGATTCATAGAACTAGAGGAAAATAAATCTCCTACAGATTTCTATGAATGAGTAGTGACAAAATGGATCGGACGAATATAGTTCCTTTAGTAGCTACTATGTGCCGCCACTCAAGTTGACAAATTGGCAAGTAAACTGCCAAAAATTTTTGCATCAAATCAATGAACTGGGTTGTGTCTATGTATATTTAAACTCAATGGTTATAGTGAAAAGGGGTTACAGTCCACTGCGACCTTAAGGTCTATTGTGCCCCCTGACAGAGCTGTCATCATCGCGCCTCCTACAGCTCGGCCTCCAGTTCCAGAGATTTGATGAAATCCAGTATCTGGGACGGCTTCAAGGAGGATAACTCCCCACTTCTACAAGTTTCTTGTCCAAAGCTATCTTTCCTTTGGCTTGCAATGGCATAGCATTCCGTAACCAGGTGAATAGGAGTTTCTTCCTCCTCCCCACAGAATCTACACTCATCAGTGTCCGATAAACCCATTCTCAACAGATGCTTCTTTAGGCGACAATGTCCTGTGAGGAAGCCAGTGAGTAGGTGAAGTTGTTTTTTACTGAGATCCAGATATTTTTTGGATCTAGCAGTTTCAAAGTTCCGGAGGAACTTTTTGGAGTGATCCATCTCTTCAGCCTAAACTCCTTCTTATAGGTGCATTTTCCTATACCACAGAAGACAGAAGGGTTCTGGGCCAGTGAGTGGCGTTTGTGCGCCCTTTCTGGGCCTCTATTCTTGAAAACCAGGGAGTAGAACGATCGAGAGAACGGTGACGTGGCCCTACTAATCAGTAGGGCCACGTCGCCGTTCTCTCGATCGTTCTACTCCCTGGTTTTCAAGAATAAAGGCCCTGGCCAGTGTATTGATTGGCCTCTTCGTTTCCTACGATTCCCGAATGACCGGGAACCCAGATTAAAAAGACCTTATGCTTCTTGCCTACCTCATTGAGTTTGTTTCGGCACTCCCAAATCAGCTTTGAGTCAATGACGTCGTGCAGCCTTACTTCATCATCAATATACAGGCTGGCTGGAATTTATTCCTGAATTAGTAGTATTTCAAACGGATAATTCTTCCAATTCTCGGATCTATCATCTTGTAATAATTTATTCTTTAGCTGTCGTTGAAAAATTTCCAGTATTAACACAGAAAAAGTTTCTTCAACATTCGCCAGGTCTTTGGAATTATTGAATTCACATGACATTTTCTCAAATTCATTAATTCCCAAAGTAAATATTTCATGGCCCACCGGGATACATTATAAAAGTGAATGAAGTATATCTGATTGACCTCTTAGAGAGCTTGAGCAAAGTACAACAAGAACTGAAATTAAAAAGTTTTCTTTCCTTCAAGTATGTTTTCATTTACGACATACATACGAATCTTAAGGCGGTTTACTAGCAACAATATTTGACAGGCTCTGTTTCCGAGCGTTTAAGTAAACGATATCGTATTTCTTCATCAATCGATTCAGGATGGAAGGTACATCATGAGCTCAACCGGCCGTAAGTCACGAAACACATCACTCCGCCTAATTAAGCCATCTTCACCT
This sequence comes from Adalia decempunctata, assembly GCA_951802165.1. NCBI lineage: Eukaryota > Metazoa > Arthropoda > Insecta > Coleoptera > Coccinellidae > Adalia > Adalia decempunctata. The sequence continues at coordinate 18,854,155 of OX637696.1, read as the reverse complement.
CGTCCGCGCGGCACGTGCCTTTGCCGTAAGTGAGCCGTACCGCTTGTTTACAAACAAAAGACTAACACCCCGTCCGGGAACCGTGCTTACGTTCTTGGATCATCAATCAAAATCACAATACCGGATTTTTCGTTCATCCGACAGGAGGGCCTCATAAAACGCGATTCGAAATTTATTCGAACGATTTGAGCCGCGATCAATCAAAGATTTGAATGCGCGCGACAAAAATCCGCTATATTCGCCCTTTTAGCAGTCGATGTCGACATGTTCTGGTTGCGACAGGCAGTTATTTCGCTGCATAATTGGTTGGAACTTCTTTTTGTCGTTTACGAACTCTGTACTTAACAATCTTTCAAATATTCATGAAGTTCTCATCCTCAATACCAATATGCATAGTATTATATGCCTATTGCATAAATGACAGCTGCTGATATTCCCGCCATTTCAAATATGGCTGCCATGTAGCTTTGAAATAATTCCTTTCCATTTTTAGGTTAAGAAAACGCTATAGATCGCGAGATATATCAAATTACTAGCTGGCCCGGCGAACTTTGTACCGCCTGAATTATACTTAAAAGTTGTATAAACTTACCATTGCTTTTTTTTCAAGCAGGAAAAAAATTAGGCAAAATTAAAGTTCAAAATATACAAAATTTTATAATTTTGTAATTCACATGGAAAGAATTCTCTTTATTTAAGCGGTAACTAATTGTTGAACTTGAACATATAACTTTTTGTTTTTAATTGTTGTACAGTTCTCTTTCTGCAGTACCTCATGTGACTGTGAATAGCAGGAGTATAATCCATATTATACCTTTCCTCTTATATGAATCAAAATGTCAAGAATATGAACAAAAATTATTCCTTTAATGAACTATCGACTATTAACACAGCCCGTCGACCAGAATTAAAAAATCAGTCATTTCTTAATAGCCCAACCTGAAGTGGCGAAAACAAAACTTTTCTTATATTCTCAAAATGTAATCAGTGGTCACACCATTATTTTAGACATCTGAGCTATGCTGCTAAGCTCAAAATAATGGGTAAACATCTCAGTTGGTAGAGCAGCGCGATTCTCATTATTCCATGGATATGAGCTGTCAATCTCTCTTCAATTTGTTCAATTTAGTTGACGATATCAAGCTCGTTAGCAGACAAATCGAGATGTTAAAATGTCGATAGTATGATCGACACGGTAAAATTATCAACACTGTGAATTATGTTGAACTCATATTCAAATTTATTGATGGTCATTCGACCAGATCAGATTAGGCAACCCATGAAACATTATTATATATCATAAGTGAAAGCCCGATGAGCAAACGTTTCGAAATTATTGACGCTTACAATACTGTCTCTGTGCGAACAGAAACACGAATATAATATGTCAATTACTAATTATGGGCAATTTTGGATTCAGTTATTTCCGCAAATATATCTATTACCCAAACAGAAATTCGAAGGCATTTCAAAAATAAAGAAAAAAGATGAAGATGGCCAACTCACGTTTGAAACTGATCGTCAAAATCAGATACTTGATCTTTCGGTAAAAATTCACTGTTTCACCAACTTGAGATAAGTTTACCCGCTTTTTGATCTGGCAATAGACTTCCATGTTACCATGAGTTCTATGCGAATCACATATCGCCATCTAACAGCGGTAATATCAACCTACGACTACGCACAGTGACTTGTCCATTCACTGTACGATTACGCATCAACGGTAGCGACACCTATTGGCCTTATTCGAAAGAAGAAAAGCATTTCCTGCATAAGTAAAATTTTCATCAATTTTTTCGAAGTTTTATTGTATTTTATAATAACCAGCCCGAAGACGATTCCATAAATGAAGTTTCATAACAAACAGCCCATCCGATCTCTAGTTATAAATGGTGTAACCAACATCTTTCTTTTATATATATAGATCTATAGATATATGACAGTAACGTCCACCGACAATGTTTGACATTTTGTCATATATGACGTTTAGCCCGATTCAATTTGTCTGCTTCATTTCAAGTTGAATCGTTGCCCTCTGTGGAAAACCCTGTTGGTATTTACTATTTAGATACGAACACGACGAACTAAAACCAATAAATTCCAGTATCCCAACCGAAATAACCTCGGTTTCGATCAATTAACCCCAAACGCGGCGGCATACACAGCGTAAATTTTATGCTAATGATCTCTCATCAACCAGCAACCCACTGCCTCTCGCCGATTTCTATATTTCGACAGGCAAAAGCGCCCTCTCGCTCCGGAGTGTGTGCGATAAATCATCGTTATGACCGGTAGCGACCGTAATGTTCTGTGTTTAATATGCTGACTTCAAGTGGTCACAGAACGGGCGTGTGGGTGCATCGAAATGTAAACATATTTTTATGTTGGACGACCAGCCACTTGAAATTCTGTGCGTTGGTTGAGGGAACGGGTGAAAGATCAATATTAATGGGTTTGCGTTCAACACGTTCGATTGTTGAGGATCATCACGTTTTGTGTCTGTCTACCGTGAATGATGGCGTGTATGAGGTGCATCGGCTCCTACGCCTATGCTGGAGTGTCGTAGGTCAAGAATGCCTCTCAACAGTTTTGTCTCGTATTCTCTCATATCGCTCCAAGATCCTGTCTTCTTGTTTCAGTACCATAGCGTGTACCACGAGCAGTGTCAGTCACAGATCAGTTGCGGGATTTTCCATATTTCTTCCTCTGGTCCCACCTTTCGCTGTGGCCTGTGAAATCCACTCCCGGTCTTTCAACGAGACGTAGTCTAAAAAATCTAATTAATTCTCAACCTTCAACTTCCGACTCAACACTTTACTCCGCTATTCCCCGAATAGCACTTTTTTCGTCTCCGCTTGAGACCGTACTTCCTAACTCTGAAGTTCTTCCTAAATCTTTCTGAACCGAACCCGAGCAAACGGAGAACCTTCCCTTTTTAGAATCTTCCAATCTCCGCATCCCGTTAACCCAGGTCGTGAGACAAATCTCTGTCTCGATATACAATTTATTTTATTTGATTCTCGCTTTCGTTTGATCCGAAAATCAACAGCTCTGTTGCTCATCTTCTCGCATACATCCTATTTCTCACGTACTGATACCCTTGTGCAATAAAGTAATATTCGAAGCCATGAATATAAATTCAGAGGTCTGTGATTATCAACCGCAATATTTCGATTTATTTGATTAAGGAATGAAAGAAGAAAAGGAAATATTGAGAGAAAGAAGAATCGTAATGGTGAAATGGGAAAAAATTAACGAAAAAAGAAGAGTGAAGGAAAGTTTAGCTAACAGCTAATCTTTCAGTTCTACACCTTTGTTCCTGGCTTGTTCCGAAAAGATTGAAGAGGAGGAAGACATGCTTATAGACCTAATTTTTTACTCATTCATTTATGAAACTCAAAACATTGAAATATACAAATCATTAAAACAAAATCAAAAACATTTAACTGAAAAGAAAAACCAAGATCTATACTTTATATAATGTTGTTTGTTTAAGGTGGGCGTTCAATGTAGTGTGTTTTTATTTCAAGTTGCATTTGAAAATGGTTCACTTTTAGAACTAAAATTTTCTGGGTAAACTCAGAAAGGATTGGAGTTCTTAATGAAATAATTGAAATCGATTTCATTTCGAAAGTTCGTTTTTTCTCTCTCAAAAATAGAAAAAAATAAGCCAACTCATGCTTCTGTTTTATTTCAAACGAAAGACCCATGAAAATAGTTCAACTTCCGAAAAAGTAAATCTACAGATAATTTCTTTCAGAATATCAACTTGAAATACGGAATTGGCAGGGAATGGCCAAATTCAAATATATGGCGGGAAATAGTTCCTGCTTAACCTACATATTCACTAATTTCATAGTTCAGCGATTTTCGGATTTTCGATTTTCGCCTTTGTACATTTCATTCATAAGGAGAGAGATATTCATAGAACTTAAAAACACTATTAAGTTCTATCGTCTATCGGATTAGTTTTCCTACTCGTTATGATCGGCGAACTTAATGTATAGAATGCACTAAGCAATGTTTTAAGCTACCTTCCTGAGCAGTTAATAACATAATTATGCTACAACGTGAAAATGACGGAATGTTATAATGTTCGCAGGTGGGACAAATGAAAACTACGAAACGTATTGTGAAAATTCATATATGTAGATAAATATCAGTTGTCCCCGTCTGCAATACACTATACCATTCAAGTCATATTTATTTCGTTTCGAAAATACTGGTGAAGCTGGCAACGTACACATCGAAATTTCTGTGAAATATTCATAGAAGATATTGGTTCTGATTGTTCACGAATTTATTGAATACGAAATGGGTTAGGTAAGGTTGATTGATCATGAATTGAGTGAAAAACCATTCTTTATAAGATATGTTTGTGATATCGTGGAAAATATGAACAAGATATTAGTGTTTACGTAATAATCTTTAGGAGAATCGAAGAAGGAACAAATTTTGCTGAGAGAAATACGTCTTTTTAATTGCAGATATACTCGGAAAAAATTATGTGTTTTTGTTAAGAAATATCGTGTTTTTAATGTTTTTATCTACTCCCATAGAATAATATATATCCATTATTCAACTGATTTTTATCTGTAATAGTCTCTATAAACCAATAGTGTGAGGTAATAATAACTCACGCCTATAATACACTCTGATACAAATAGGAAAAATTTAATAGCATACGAAATGAATAAAAATGTCGGATCGATCGGGAACTCTATTTCAGACATCAAGGTAACGTCCTAACCATCCATTTCTACATTTTCTTAGGTCTGAATATCTTAAAATTGCATTTGGAAAACGTGAATTTTTGACGTTTTTTTATGGGATTCGATATTGATTCTATTTTCGACCACAGAAATGGCTTATGACAACTGTTGTCAATTTTGAAAATGCAGATTAATTCGAATTTTACTGAAGAAGTCGAAGATAAAGTATAGTGTTCAATTCGCGGCAATGGTTCATTCATCTGCGTGTGTTATGACTTACATTACCGCTCATTAAACAATATACATAAGTACTATTATTCATATAAGGTTAGTACTTGAGTATTTCCTATAAATGTACTTACTCAATTTCAATCGACAAATATGGACTTTGCGGTCTTAGCAGAGAATCGTATCTGGCTCGTATTTGGCTCAATTTATTTTTTCAAATTGCTATATCTTTTCAACAGAGCCGAATTCGAAAAAATGAAATATGAAAGAAAGGTTTCTTTTTGCCTCAATTAAAATAATGTACAAGTCAAGGACGGACCCTGCATATTATCAACTTCCCAGGAAGGTAGCGATACAAATATCGCATACTGCACGTATGTATACATTACTCAAACGAAATTTCATTGGTTAAGTATAGGTCTCGTTTTTTCATTTCAGTTAAATATTCTTGCAGTCCGGGATTTTGTTTTTTCTTCAAAAATTTGCTTATTTACTAGTTATTCCAGATCAATATAATATGACTGGGATGAAACTACAGCAATTTAGTTTTCAACTCTTGAAAGGCAAACCGAAAGACCTTTGTACACTTGATCGGAACATTCCTGGACCAAATTAAAAGGCGGAGTAGAAAATGATCAACCGTTCAATATTTAAGGAACCTTTATCGGTCAACGATTCAGGACCACTTTATCGCCCATCAGAAATTATACCACGGTATCGTGTTACCTCTCCGGTGGCCTAGGGCGTGAGAATTCATTACACGTTATGGAGATCACTCGAAATTATCGATGGGGCACGAGTCTCGACAGCGGGAGTCCTCTAAATTACAAACCGTTACATTTTAACGAATATCGGCATGTTAATTTTGCACTCCGCTCGGCCGTGTACCCGGGGCGTGCCGTTCCAGGAAGTTTCGGTCGAAATCTGGATATTGCCGTCTTTTGGGGTTTGAATATTAGAAATTATCGCGATAATATGCACATAACGGATGGATTTTCGTCTCTCCGAGGGCCTGGAGTGGATGAGATGGGGAGAATGCCACGTTTAATGAAGATACTCGCAGTTGGGCTACACAACCGCGTCGTCATGGGATATTTGGAATTTGGCGTGTTCAGTGTTATTGGGAAGTGAACATTTGTCCACACAGGCCACAGGGTGTTAAATTGGGAAAGAAACAGAACTTTTTAAGAATAAAAAAGATTTCGGAAATCGCTCGTACCCGTTAGATGTGAAAATCTATTTTTAAGAGTCTTCAGCCTTCAAAATAGGAAACGTATACCGCCAGATGGCGGTGCAGTGCAGTGCAATCATATTTATTTATTGGATTATTCAGCTTAATAAAACAAATGTTGGGGCGCAGGGAATATTAACAAGAAATCCTACCCTGAACTAGATCTCACACTGACTGTATAATACACTAATTTTCCTTCAGCAGTCATCTGGGAGTAGATACCTGCGGGCGTGTTATTAAAAAGAAATTCAATTCCATGTAAGAATCCACAATTGTAGGAAACAATTAATTTTCACTAATCGACGGCTAATAAAATTCTTAATAAAATGTCTTTGGTAAAAATGGATATTTATCTTTTCGAATAGAAAAATTCAAGGAAATAAATTTCGCGAAAACAACACATTGTTAGCATGGTTTCGTCCCGGGTCGTTCAGTTATCACAAACCTCCTACAGTGCGTAAGCGATTGGTCGGCGGCCGTCGACGTTAAAAAGTGCGTGGACGTTCTGTACCTAGACTTTTCCAAGGCATTCGATCGCGTGCCACGACGGCGACTGCTGCACAAACTTGAACATTCGGGCATTAGAGGAGACCTCCTCCGGTGGATATCCGCGTTCTTGTCGGGACGCTCGTTTCGTGTGCGTGTTGGCAGTGTTCTCTCCTTGAGCCGGCCGGTTAACAGCGGGGTGCACCAGGGTTCGGTAATTGGGCCTCTTCTCTTTGTTGTTTACGTTTCAGACATTCCCCTCGCAGTGAAGTCACATTGCTCTCTCTTTGCGGACGATATCAAAATATATGCCGATCCCTGGACGGAATGTCAGCAGCTTCAGCAAGATCTGGACAGCATCCACCAGTGGGGCCAATATTGGCTGCTTCCCCTAAACATCTCTAAATGCGTCGTGCTGCACATTGGCAAGCAAAATCCTCAACACCAATACTTCGTCAGTGGGGTGGCTCTTTCGGGGGTTGACTCCCATTCAGACCTGGGCGTGTTGGTAACGAGCGACTTGAGTTGGTCCAAACATATTGCCTCCATCTGCAAACGAGCCAACACTTCCATCTACTTGCTGCGTAAGTCCTTCTCCAAAATGAGTTTTTCCACTTCAATCAAGCTCTACACAGCATATATCAGGCCGATTTTGGAGTTCGCGGGACCGGTTTGGAGTGTCGATTTTGTGCGGGACCGTAATCTACTGGAGGCGGTGCAACGTACCTCTACGCGCATGTCTTTCGGTCGGCTGAGACCATCTTACGAAGAACGTCTTGTAATGTCTCGTCTGACAACCTTTGAACGAAGAAGACTTCGTGGTGACCTTATTTGGACTTTCAGAGCGTTGAACGGCTTCGTTGGTTGTGACTTGTCACACCTCTTCGCGCAAAACAATGACACCCGACTCCGTGGACATTGTCTCAAGTTGAGACAACAGAATTTTAGCGCGGTGGTGAGAAGAAATTTTTTGCCAAATCGAGTTTTTGGACAGTGGAACTCTTTGCCCCCTAGTGTTGTGACCTCCCCCACAGTGAACACTTTTAAGAATCGATACGATTTGATTTGAACTATTGTTTGATTGGTGAACTGGTAGAGACTAGTCGTGGGAGCAGCTATTGTCATAATATGTTATTTTTTTTTTTTCTTCTTGGAATTGACTGTTTATTTTGACTAGAGTTTCTGTTGAAGTCTGTTCGCATTGTTATAATATGTTTTTACATTGGATCATATAGGACCTTGTCCTCGATTCAGATCATTTTGTAATAATAATAATAATAATTGTTGTAATATTATTTACAAAAAAATGGTAAATTTTGGAAGAAAAAGGAGATAGACATTTGGTTAACTAAATGATAGACTTCAATAATGAAATAAAAACCACAAAAATATTTGTTCGTTTTGATGATGGAAATGTTGAAAACTTGCCAAAAATAATGGGGAATATCCTTTTCATTCATTCAATACTTATAAAATATTTTCTTTATTATTTTTATTTTCATACACTCAGACATCCCTTCATCAATCAGAAAAAAATAAATCGTTTCTGACTCCCTTTTTTTCAGGGACGTAGACTAAACCCTTAAAGGTGTAAGTTTCGCAATACCGAGTGAAATATTACTCTCAGTTAGGGAAATGTGAAAACTATGGTAATCAATCAATCATGGATGAGGATTATCTCATTAAGTAACAGCACGGGGCCTCGAAGTATCATCGTTTGAATAGGTTGAGAATAATAGAACACTCGTCATACAGAAAATGTATACAGGGTGGCCATTTGAAAACGAAACAGACGAGATTACAGACGAAATAAATTTTTTCGATAGAAATGCTCGGACAGGTCGATTTCTGTTTCGAGGGGGACAACTTAAGATGTAGGTTGCGGACGCATAGCGCTTCAACCCTTGCTGCTACAACCCCCATCCCCAATTTTTGAATAGGGAAGATGGGGTGAGTGATAGCTCAATTCAAAGGTATTTTTATACTGATTTCAGCACAGTAATTGTTTTTTCATTTTATGCATTAGTTCTCGAAATATTCTTAACTAAGTATTTGAAAATGAAGTGTTGTTTTCATGGCACTTGTAGTGTTTTTTTGTGAAAAATCGACATCTTGATTAAAGATTTCTATATCAGTGGATTGGAGGAAGGAAGCCAGTCATGGTTGTTTTGAAGCTCAAAATGTCGATTTTTCACAAAAAAACACTACAAGTGCCATGAAAACACCACTTCATTTTCAAATACTTAGTTGAGAATATTTCGAGAACTAATGCATAAAATGAAAAAACAATTACTGTGCTGAAATCAGTATAAAAATACCTTTCAAATGAGGTATCACTCACCCCATCTTCCCTATTCAAAAATTGGGGGTGAGGGTTGTAGAAGCAAGGGTTGAAGCGCTATGCGTCCGTAACCTACATCTTAAGTTGTCCCCCTCGAAACATAAATCGACCTGTCCGAGCATTTCTATCGAAACAATTTATTTCGTCTGTAATCTCGTCTGTTTCGTTTTCAAATGGCCACCCTATATATTAATGCAATAAGAGCTTATTTAAGGTTACATTTCTTATAATAATAAGAGAGTACCTACAGCAGAGATTAACGCTGCTGGAATTTTTTCGTTAATTCTGCTGATATCTCTATCGTATAAATACACCCATCGTCAAAAGTCTTGGCTTCCCTAGGTTTCTCAAGAAATAAACTGTGTTCTGGAAATGAAATGAATATTTTCCTCTATTTCAACCGCAATTATAGTAGCTGACAAAGAAACTGAAACACCTAGAAGGAGGTGTTTAAATTTTGATTTTTTTGGTGAAACATAGATACCGTAGTATAGCAAGGAATAAATGATTAGGTTTGGAGAAAAAAATCGTGAAGGTTTTTTCATGTAAAACATTGCTTGTTACTTGAACATTGTAGCCGTATTTGCGAATTTTTCAAATTTTACAACAAATCAACTGTTCGAGGAGATTATCAGTTGTTGTTGAAATGTCTAGACTCTAGAGTATCTCTGAGCATAATAGAATCGATATCGAAAATCTCAACTTTTTGGGTGAAAATGACAAACGGGTAAGACCCCCCCAAAAAATATTGGTCATCACCAAGGAATCCCTGGCGAATCCAAATTCATTTTTTGAAAATCTACTACCTATTCGAATCATGCAGAATACCCATAAAACTGATCAGTACCACCTACACTTAGAGTGCTCTGAGCGTCTGAACAAAACTCGCTCTCCTGAATGTATCGACATTTCTTTTGTACATTGGTAATCAGCATTGTCTAGAGTATCTCTGAGCATAATAGAATCGATATCGAAAATCTCAACTTTTTGTGTGAGAAATGACAAACCGGTAAAACCTCCTAAAAACACCATATTTGTCATCACCAAGGAATCCCTGGCGAATCCAAAGTCGTTTTCCAATCTCTAAGATCTACTTCCCATTCGAATCATGCAGAATACCCATTAGACTGATCAATACCACCGAAACTCTGAGAGCTTTGAGCGTCTGAACAAAACTCGAAAATGAAATTTGGAAAAGCTAAAACAAATAAAAGTCGACTCAAAGAAGGCCTATATGCACATGAATGGCATCAAAATATAGGTTTTTGAGGACGCTCTATCCAATAAGAACAGCCTCCACGGACTTTGGCAGCTTGGGATAGTATCCCTCAAGAAGAAACAGACCATCTTATTGCATGAATGCCAAGACGTGTTGGGGAATGTATAGATAATCGCGGTGGACAAACACATCATTAACAAATTTATAAAAAAAATTGTAAACCCTTCGTTTTTTTCTCAAAATTTCAATCACTTACTCCTCGCTATACTATCTACGTTTTAAAAAAAAAATTGAAATTTAAACAGCCCCTACTGGGTGTTGCAGTTTCTTTGTCAGTTAGTAACTATATCAATTGAAGATATTCCATGCAAAGTGTTCCCTGCTTGGTACTTTGTTTTCATAATGTGACTGGATTACTATGTTTCATTCAAAACAGTCCATACATTAAGGACGTTTATATGCTCTGAGTTGATTCTGCTGGTTCTGGAACTGCATGTCCTATGATCCTGCATGAAGAAACTATTCAGTCGACCTGCCAGATCGCTCGGTAGTCTGCCGAAGATAAGGCGGCCGAATCTACATTTCTTGCAGGTGCCTATCATTCACAACATTTTTCATTCAGCAGTGAGAGTGCATAGGAATGATTACAGTTATTCGAAGCACCTTGATATATTGCGCTAGGACGAGCCGTATTGAGGCGTATGCTGCGCATTCTTTCGGATCAAGATAGCCGTAGAACGGCCGTGAATATATAATTGCGGAATATCTACCGCTCCCGCTTTTATGGGCATTATTCAATTTGGGAACGCAACGCTAGACGTCTCGGGAATATTGTGTTTCGCTGGGAAAGCTGAGCTTCGAGGAGAATGAGCTTCGTAAGCGGGATGGAGAGTATCATCTCTTACATGGGATGAACTTGGCGAAGTTTTGTTTTTCTCATCATGTTGTGTTTTTTCCATGAAAAGTATCCTGTTTTGGATCTACCAAATAATAGAGAAGTGTACGGGGCTGTAGCCTGTCACACAGTTGCCAATAATCCAAGTTAATCCGAATGTCAAATGTCATGCCGTTACCGTTTTCAGAAGAAATCTTCTATTGTATTATAGAAAGTAGTTATTCGATATTATTATAATTGATTATAATAAAGGTTTTTCGAATAAAAAGGTGTTATTTTGAATAGACTGCTATTTCGGTAGATGTCACGTATGAAGCTGTCATTTTTGACATTGGACAAGTAGAAACTACGCCATTAATGAAAATAGAAGGATACACGCTTCAGCAACGCATTGAAGTGATTGAAATTCACCATTAAAATGGTGAAAATTTGGCAGAGGTGATTCGTAAAACTAGAACACTTTTGGGTCGTCGTCAAGCACCTTGTCGAACCGCAATACTGAAATTGGTGGAGAAATTTGAGCTGTTGGGACTAGTAGTGATGTGAAGAATAAAACTCGTGCACGCCACTCAAGTACAGCCGAGAATATTGCTGTTTTAGCCGAAAGTGTTGAAGAAAACGCAGGTTTGTCTGTTCTTCGTCGTTCTTTGGATTAGGCATTCTACAAACGTCATTACACATTATTTTGCACGAAGATTTGGGTCCCAAGAGTTATTGTTGAAAAGCATCTCTCTATCCTCAACGTGTGACTCTTGAGTGCAGTTTATGGTCCGGCAGGGTCATTGGACCTTTTTTTTTCGAGAATGAGGCTGGAGCAACAGTTAGGGTGAATGGATTGCGCTATCGAGAGATGATTAATGATTTTTTAAAACCGGAATTGGATGGTATTGATCTGGACAACGTTTACTTTGAACAAGAGGGCGCTACGTGTCACACAAGCAACGAAACCATTAATCTTTTACGGAAAAAATTTATTATTAACTAGCTGATGGCCTGGCGAACTTTGTTCCGCCTAAATGATACTTACGGTGGATTTCACAAATCGTAATCACCGGTGATCGGAGATCAACGGCTTGGTTCTGTGATTTTTGAACTGTCGAATGCTTCCATGAGCTGTCACACAGAACAGATACACAAAAATAATATGTCAATTACTAATTATGGCAATTTTGGATTCAGTTATTTCCGCAGATATATTTATTACCCAAACAGAAATTCAAAACCATTTTATAAATCATGAGAAAAGATGAGAATAGACATCTCACGATTGAAACTGTTCGCCAAAATCCGATTTACTTGACATTTCGATAAAAATTCACTTTTATATTCCCCTGCTTCTGGATCTGTTAATAGCCTTTCATGGTTCTATAAGTCCTATGCAAATTACACAGTAATTGATGTCATATGTTCTTTTTTCGACCATTTCAAACCACGACGACCGAAATGCTAGAAAAAAGAACAGATGACATCAATCGATGGCCGCGAAAGCCTCAACAAATCCATCGCCATCTAATGGTGATAATGTCAAATATAGTACCTTCACGATTACGTTATTTTGAATAAATAAAACTATAAGAATAGCTAATAATCAGTCATAATGTGTGAATAGCGTCATCTGAAGTGGTAAGAACGAAACTTTTCTCATATCTCAACGAAATCTAATCATTTTAGACATCTGTACTCCTACGCTAAGACATTTTGGTTTTGGCCAACAACGCAGAGTTGTAGGCAACTCAAACTACACTCTATTACAGTGATTATAGTGGGAATATAGTCACTGTACACACTATTTGTTTACATCGCCATCTAATGGGTAGAATATCGAATAAAGTAACTACGAATAAGCGGTGGCGTAACTGTAGCGACACCTAGTGGCCTTACTCAAAAGGAGGAAGAGCATTTCCTGTATAAGTGAAATTTTCATCGATTTTTTATTTTTTCGAAGTTTTATTGTATTTTATAATAAACAGATCTTAGACGAATCCATATATGAAGTTTCATAACAAACAGTCTATCCGATCTCGAGTTATACATGGTGTAACCAACATCTTTCTTTTATATATATAGATTTTATAATTAATTTATTTGAATTATCTCTCGAAGAGATAATCACAATTGGCCACCGAGATTTGGTGATTTAACACCTTTCGACTTCTTCCTTTGGGGCCATGTGAAAGAAAAGGTCTACGCCAAGAGCCCAGCGTCGATTCAAGATAGAATTCGTGACGCTATCGAGGACATAGGGCAGCCACTTTGAGATTTGGTTATGGAAAATTTCATGAAAAGGATATAGCCGCTTGTAGTCGTGGTCGTGGTGGTCATTTGGCTGATATTATTTTCCATCATCAACCTTCCTCTTTATATAGAGAAATAAAGATACGGTCATTTATCTAAAAAAAATTACATTTTTCTTAGATTGTCAAAATAACACTTCTTTTTGGAAAACCCTTCAGTTGACTGTGAGAATTGGTCTGCAGATTCCATATCCAAGACTTTGCGAAACCCCAACTTTATTAGTCACGAACCTTCAAGCCTGTCAAAATTCTTGAACGATCCATCTCACTTATCACAAATGACGTATGTGGACTCAATAAACTTAATAATAGGATAGGTGTATCTACCCTTTGATGAAATATCAACACATAATTATTTCAAATAACGAGTTGAAATTATCAATACACTGACGATGAATGAATCCATGTAAAGAGTATTTGCATCAATATTGAAGTAATTGAGGAAATTATTATAAGAATTATTTATATCAGTGACGTCATCAAGAGAAGATATGAAGCAGATGTATGAATTGAATGAAATAAAAAATTCTTCTTCTCTTTTCAGCTTGCAACTGTGATCCTGATGGTTCCCTCTTCAATACATGCAATATAAATGGACAGTGCATGTGCAAACCCAACTACAAAGGATCAAAATGCAAACGCTGCAAGGTGAGCATAGAACAGTTACACCCAAGCCTACCCATTCAATTCAAATTTATCATAGAACAAAACGCGACTGTGATCACAGACAGTGTTGACAACGCCGCGAAAAAAACAATCGTAACTTCCAACCTCATTTAAATTCGAGGAATAAAGAATAGTTTCCACACAACAGTTCCCGATTGCTCGAAAATTAAGAGGTACTAAAACATCGTAAAGTTTAATTCAGACGCCGCCAACTGTATAAAATTGCAACTCCCATTACGAGCACCGAATTTAGAGCCGTGATAATTCTTTTTCTTTTTCAGGCTGGGTACTGGAAACACCCGCAACTGGGATGCATAGAATGCTTTTGCGACAGGGCCGGATCGGCCAGTCCGGATTGTGATTCTGAATCGGGGAAATGCGTGTGTAAACCCGGAGTTGGTGGAGATAGGTGCGATTCTTGTCTGCCGAGGTACTACGGCAACATAACAGATGGATGTAAGGGTGAGTTATTCCGAAAAATCCATCAGCGGGTCGCTGAGGAAAAAGAAGCCTCCACTTACTGATATGCCTTTCGCAATGAGAGTTTTTTGCATAAAAACCACCGTTTTCTATACTCCATTCACTTTTATAAAGTATCCCGATTGGCCATGAAATTCTGACACATTTCACCGCGTATATTTTGAAAATGTTAGGTTATAGCCATTCTCCTGTCAGATGAATGAGCAACGTTGTACTTTCTACATATAAGTCGTGGTAATTACGTATTTATCAAAATGTTTATTTACTTTGGGAAAATAATGAATTTGAGAAAATACACTGCGCAAAAAAATTAACGCACATCATGGAAATCTCAAATTTATTCTTATTCTACAACTGGAGGTGTTCTCAATGATAATTATTTTTATCAGAATTATGCATGCATATGTTATCCACTTTCAACGTTTTTCTTCAATACAGATATTTTCTCCCAGCAGGAATAACAAAAGATGATATCAGATTTTGAATGTATTGGCTCCATTCAAAAATCGGTTGTTCTCGATCAATTCTAGTGATCAATAGTTTTTCTTTCGTTTGATTTTCTACACTCGATCGCTATGCAACGCGAAACACGCAATTTGACCCAAGAGGAATGTGCCCAAGCGGTAGTTTTGCGAGAAGAAGGGTGGACATACACAAGAATTGCAGAAAGGTTTGAAGTTTCCCATATAAGTGTGTCCAGAATGTTGCAGCGATTCAGGGAGACAGTTATGAATGTCCGAAGACCAGGACAGGGTAGACCACGGGTAACAACTGCCATTCAAGAACGTTACTTGAGAGTTTCTTCGTTGAGACAACGGTTTGCAACCGCTCGCCTCCTTCAAAATCAGCTTGAGAAAACTCCTGAGGTGCAAATTAGCACTCAGACAATAAGAAATGGCCTCAGAGAATATGATTTAAGGCCTCGTGTCGCGGCAAGAGGCCCAGCTCTTACCCCAGCCCATCGAAGGGCGCGTTTGGATTTTGCGAGAGAGCATATCCATTGGGAAGAGGCCGATTGGGAAAAAGTTCTCTTCACAGATGAGTCTAGATTCTGGCTCTACAATTGTGATCGACATTCCCTTGTATACAGACGTCCACATGAAAGATATGGTCAGAGCAATTTCCTGAATACTACTGGTTTCGGGGGAGGATCGATTATGGTATAGGGTGGAATATCTTTGACTGATCGCCATGACCTAGTGGTCGTTGATAATGGAGCTATGAATGCTGATAAGTATATAAGGAACATTCTTGAAGAGCATGTAGTGCCATTTGCCCCATACATTGGTGAAAATTTCATTTTTATGGACGATAATGCCAGACCCCATCGTGCGCGCATCGTTCAGGAGTACCTTGAAGAGGTTGAAGTCTCTCGAATGGAATGGCCAGCAAGAAGTCCAGATCTCAATCCGATTGAGCATGTTTGGGACAACCTCAATAAAAGGCTGAGAAGTTCAGAAAATCATCCAGCTACTCTTAATGACTTAGGAATCCAACTCGGAGAAATCTGGGAAGGATTAGATCAGAACATTTTGAGATCACTCATTTTGAGTATGAACCGTCGTTGCTGAGCTGTAATTAACGCAAGGGGTGGAAATACCAAGTATTAAATCACTTATCAGCATTTCAGTATCTTGAAAATTGTTCATTTCTCTTCTTTCACATAAGATTCGGTGAAATCCTGAATTTTTCTTCCATTTAATGCGTCTTGTTTCGTTCAAAACCTTCCCGAGAGAACATAAAAAATAAGTTATAAAGTCAATGTAGAGTAACTTTCATTAAAATTGAGATTTTCAGAATGTGCGTTAATTTTTTTGCGCAGTGTATTATGTGAATTCAATAATTCCAAAGACCTGGCGAATTTTGAAGAAACGTTTTCTCTGTTGGTACTGGAAATATTTATTGTAGGTATATAAACATGGTTGGAAGATTCAGTCATGCTATTTTCCTGCACGGAAATCAAGAATCGAGTGTTGGAATTTTACTGAAGAATGATGGACAGAATAGTCCGTTTCTTTGTGATAGTTTGTTCGAAAAAAGAATAAAAGTACTCGAATGACTCGACAGAAAACCTTATAAACGAAGAGTTTAATTCGGCTTTTTTCAAAATTCTCAGAAATAAGCCTACAGAAGACATTTAAACACCTTTTTGCACAAGTTGAAATACCCCAGTACGATAACGTATAGTGGTACTACTAAACCTGTGTCACAGATAAACCTTAAAAGAACTAACTCCATTTACAAAGTTAGAAAAAGAGTAAATAGTTAATAGATGCATCGGCAACATCTTTTAATTTTTTTAATTTTAATTTCACGAGTGCCAACCTACGTCAGTTTTAAGTAAAAGAACTTGATAAATAAACCTAAAGCATGGCCAACCGGGATACTTAATAAAAGTGAATGGAGTATAGTTATCCGATAAAATTTGTCGAGGAATTCAAATTGTTTGATGTATCATCAAAAACAATGCAGCAATAATGCAAACTTGAGTTTTTAATTATAATCTATTCTTACAGATGTTTATATCCCATATAAGTAGATTCATATTATCATTTCTTCACAACTATCGCATTCCCAGCAAAAATGTTCATCAATACCTTCCTACAAAAGTGGGAATACTTTTCTATTGTTCTTTGAAATATGAGTGCTATTCTACTTTGGAACAGTAATTTGGGGTGTTCCCCAAATTACGTAAATTTCACCACATAAACTGAAACTACGAGCATAGTTAGTTCGGACTATACTTAGAGGATGACCTCAAAATCCTACAGTTGACAAAATATAAAAGTCTATTATAAAAATAGTAAATTCGGAAAAATAGAGATACGATTCAACATTATTTATCGGTTGAATACAATTATAGGAAATATTAACCTCAAATTGAAAAAAAAACCTTCATTATGTCTCGTTTGTTTCAGAGTGCGAACCTTGTGATAAAGAAGGACATATCTGCGATCCTCAGAATGGAAAATGCGTCTGTCCATATCTCACTGTTGGCTACAGCTGTGATAGATGTGCTCTAAATTCTTGGGGTTATATACCACAGATTGGTTGTAAGGTAAGAATATAATTCAATTATTGCATTTGGGTACTTTCTCATGTACTCCTCTCGTCCAAACCAAGCCCTGAAGCTGAAAATTCCCTTCTGAAAGTATTGCTTGCATATTTAGTGTGCGTTTTAGCTGACTGTAATGCAAGGCAGGCCATTTGAACCATTCAAAATTTCGAACACTCGGTGAACTTTTCTAACGTTTCAAACGAGTTTTCTAAAATGAAATTAAAACAGAATTGCAAACCTCTTTTCAAATTCTTAGAGTTTCCACCTCACATAACTAATACTTGTGGAAATACTCGACTCGACTGTTCATGTGAGACGTCCTGTATGTAAATCTTCCGGAGTCATGACCAGAATAGTTTCAGTAAAATTGAATTTGAGGGGAAAATCAAGAAAATGAATGTGTGTAATAAACCAGAACTCTTCAATCATTGGATTTGACTCCAAAATAGAAACGGATTAAAAAATTAATGTTATGGCGTTAACTCCAAAAGAATTATCTGTTTGAACCCTTCAACGTTTCGTATATTTATCCAACGTCAACTTCTACTTTACCCAATCCTTCCAAATTGACTCTGTTTATTGACCCATCATCAAAGTTCACTTCTAAAAATACCATTCGGCAGATGCGTATCATCCAATTAAATTTTCATCGCCTACTAGCGAAAGCCAAGGTTCCCTCCCCCCTGTAAATAGCTTAAAGGGGGTTCACTGGCCCTCGCGAGGTGTGTTAAATTTTTTCCTCGTTGCTGGATTCTATATTACTAATGTTTATAAAAATTCGGATTTGTTTACCACTTCCGTAAACTGTGGAAAAACTGGTATGTGTATGTCGGTGATTGAAAAAGATGAGAAAAAGTATTCGCTGAGAGTTGGATATTATACTGCTCCACAAAAATCGAGGAACTTCAGAAATCTGTTTCAAAAGTTGCCGATTCTTGTCCAACAAATGTTCATTTATGAGAAATCAAATTTACTCTCTTATATCCTTATGGTTTTGAGCTCCTCTTTGATAACTCTTTCAATTTCAGGCAAGTTCTTGTCGTGTGCCTTTCTAAGAATTTAGCATCAGTTATTGTTTTACGTTCTCAAAATTAACTTTGGTCCAAATCTGAAAATTTGTTCTGCAGAAATTAACATACGAATGAGTTGAAAAGGGTTTTCCAATGAGAGTTGCTAATTTGACATTCAAAGAAAAATGCCTTTTTTATTAGAAAATTGAGCGGAAGGTATGCCTGGATAGTTTCACAAATACCATATTTGAGGTATTGAATCGAAGCTAGGCTCTTTCACATGGCCCCAAAGGAAGAAGTTGCAAGGTGTTGAATCACAAGATCTCGGTTGCCAATTGTTATCACCTCTTCGAGAGATAACACGGTCCGGAAACTTTTTCCGTAAAGATCAATGGTTTTGTGCCTTGTATGGCACGTAGCGTCGTACTGTTGAAAGTATACGTCACCCAGATTAATACCATCCAATTCCGGCCATGAAAGAACATCAATCATCTCTCGATAGCGCAATCAATTCACTGTAACGGTTGCTCCAGCCTCATTATCGAAAAAGTAAGGTCCAATGACCCCGCCGGACCATACACCACTCCAAACATTCACACGTTGAGGATAGAGAGGCTTTTTAATAATAACACTCAGGTTTTCCAAGACCCAGATGCGACAATTTTGTTTATTGACAAAGCTACCGAAATGGAAATGGGCCCCATCAGTCAAGATGATTTTTCGATGGAATCCGGATCATTTTCATGCATTCAAGGACCCAATCAGCAAAGACACGGAGTTGTTGATGATCGGCCGGCTTCAGTTCTTGTGTGAACTGAACTTTTAAAGCCTCAAGGCCCAAATCTTTATGCAAAATACGGTGTAATGACGTTTGTGGAATGCCTAATTCCAAACAACGAATTTTCGAGTTTTACGAACCGTCCCTGCCAAATTTTCACCATTTTTATGGAAAATTTTAAGTATTTTAATGCGTTGTTGAAGCGTATATCGTTCCATTTTTATTGATGGCGTAGTTTCTACTTGTCAGATGTCAAAAAATGATAGCTTCAAAAGTGACATCTACCGAAAAAGCAGCGATTCAAAAAAATAATGATTTTATTCACAGAAATGATGTTTATCTCGCTCGGGAAAATAAATTGTGAACAAAGAGCAAAAGGTGGCTTGAATGCGGGGTGCATTTATAAATTAATGTAATGTAATGAGACTTGATAAAAAAACCGAATTATTCATATAAAATAAATAACACCTCTTATTGGAAAACCATTCATAACTGTGTGAATAATTATTAGATTCCTAATATTTAAAAAAATAGGTGATAAATGGAAACTTCTGAAAAAGTCTCGAAATTTCTGAACTTCCTTGATTTTTGTGGAGCGGTACATTTTTAGATATCTATAAAAGAATTGGGATGCTTATTTCTTAGGTACTTGGATATTGATATAGATCAAACTGATAACTCCTAGATCTTCTGAAGAGACCCCTCCGAAACTACAAGCTTCGGAGCTTGTAACTTGTACGAGTTCGAAGAATCAGTTAGGAACAGCACTGTTAATTTTCAACCCAACAGTGAAATGGTGGTCCACTACCGTAGACTAGAAAATTCCTTTCCTTGCCTCGGGATTGAACTCGGTCTTTCGCGTCAAAGCAAATCGCCTTAAGGGTCTACGTCCCTGAAAAAAGGGAGTCAGAAAGATAAAAATAATAAAATAAATATTTTATAAGTATTGAATGAATGAAAAGGATATTCGCCATCATTTTTGGTCATTTTGTAACATTTCCACCAACAAAACGAACAAATATTTTTGTGTTTTTTCATTTCAGTATTGAAGTCTATTATTTAGTTAATCAAATGTCTATCTCCTTTTTCTTTCAAAATTTTCCGTTTTTTTGTAAATAATATTACAACAATGGGCTGAAGGACTTAGGTCAATTGCCTTGAATACATTCATTTATTTTTTTTATTTATCACAACAATGTGTTGTTTTCGCGAAATTTATTTCCTCGAATTTTTCTATTCGAAATGATAAATATCCATTTTTACCAAAGACATTTCACTAAGGATTTTATTAGCCGTCGATTAGTGAAAATCAATTGTTTCTTACAATTGTGGATTCTTACATGTAATTGAATTTCTTTTAAATGACACGCTCCGCAGGTATCTACTCCCAGATGACTGGTGAAGGAAAATTAGTGTATTATACAGTCAGTGTGAGATCTAGTTCAGGGTAGGATTTCTAATTAATATTCCCTGCGCCCCAACATTTGTTCTATGTAGCTGAATAATCCAATAAATAAAAATTAATTCACTGCACCGCCATCTGGCGGTATACGTTTCCTATTTTGAAGGCTGAAGACTCTTAACCACTGGGCTAGGGAATTCGTAGAGAGCTGTTTAGTTACCAGTGATCTTTATACGGGTTATACTCAGAGAATTCGTATTCCAATATATTCTCCATTCACAATTATAAAATCACAACTCTGGCCTTGGAAATTTGACACATTCCACTCTGTATCGAAGTTATGAAGTTTTTCAAAATATTTTTATGTTCCATGTCAATACAATGTTGCCCTTTCTACATTCTTAGCGTATTTCTAAGAATGTGAATTTATTCGGAAAATGAATGAATTGGAAAAGATGTGATGGACGAAAATAATTAACGTCAAGGCCGTAGCTAGAAAAAAATTTCGGGGGGGGTCCGTCCGAGGCCGTAGCTAGAAAAAAATTTATTCGAAGAATTTTCGGTGAAATGATTATCTGGCATTTCTGAAAAAATAAATTTCGGGGGGGGTCCGGACCCCATCGGACCCCCCCCCTGGCTACGGCCTTGATTAACGTTGATATGAATTGGCAGAAAGGATTCCTTTTCTAGTTATTTGCATGAAAAGTACAAGAGATATTATTTTTCGTCATGAAAGAAAATTGCATTGCTTCCACATAATTTTCATATGCATGCTTGTGAAGATTTAATGTTCATTTTCCTCTTGAACTGAAGTTCAAGACTTGATGACATCAATTGTTGATTCTAATCAATAATTCATTAAAAAAAATAACCCAAAGATATAAGATGAATTGATGGGTAATTACAAGAATCAAGAATAATGTCAATTTTATTTTGTTGATAACTTTCTTAAAATCAATGTTGGGATATGAAAATCGGCTGCGTTTGTTCAAACAACATCTGAAGAATACATTTTTCACCATCTCGACCTTTGAAAGGCGTTTCTTATAGGAGAATTAGGTCTAAGTTCCACCTCATTAGTGAGGTACCTAACTTTTGCAAATCTGCTCAGATATCGCCAAATTTCTTGGAAAACCTGAAAAATATCATCCTAATCGACCTCTCGAGGCTCCATCCGATCCATCTACTGCGATATCTGTCCAAATAACAGCTTTTTCAACGAAATTCCCGTGTATCCCTTCAACCTCGAAATGTAAACATTCGTCCTGGTCTTGAAAATCGTCCTCACTCTCCAAACTGGTGCTAAAAACAATAAACATACGTTAATCTTGGATATTCGACGAAAAACTCACCTGCAAATAACGATTAAATACCAAAAATCTGCGAACAATTTGTAAATCTAACAAAATGTGGAATATCTTTGATACTTTCACTTTGATATGAACAAAGAAACTGGCAACGTCGTTTTGTCATTAACGATATTTTCTGTGCGCGCACTGACTTTTCATCATATGTTCTGTGCTTTTCATCAGGGGCACCAACTCCTGAAAACGAAACCATGACCTCCTATGTGATTAAATAAAAGTGAATGAAGTATACCTGATCGTCCCAAATTCGCTTTTTTACCGATTGTACAAATATGGCGAAAAGTGCATTTTTCTAAATAAACCACCCAAATCCCTATTTTTCAATTAAATCTCTTTCAGAACTGTTCCTGTTCGTCCACCGGCAGCCTCAAACAGCAGTGCGATCCCAATTCCGGCTATTGCGAGTGCAAAAAGGGATACGAGGGTGAAAAGTGCGATTCCTGCAGCTTCGGCTATTACGGTTACCCCAATTGCAGGCAGTGCACCTGCGATCCGAACGGGACCCTAGAAGCCGAATTTGCCAACGGAGTGGCCAGATGCGATCAAGATGGTCGGTGCAGGTGCAAGGTAAGAAAGACAGGCAAATTGAACAGAAGTTTAGATGGTCATTCGATCTTGAATTGGAGCGTTGATTATGGGAACAAGATTGGAGCTCAAACGAAAATATGGAAAAAAAAGAAATAAAAATTATATAGAACACAATACAATTTTATTTCGAAGTATAACTTGTAATTTACAAATTAATGTTGTTTGTTGTAGGAATACGTGGAAGGCAAAAAGTGCAACGAATGCAAGCAAGGTACCTTCGGGCTTGATAAAAACAACCCTCAGGGATGTATAAAGTGCTTCTGCTTTGGGAGGAGTAACACTTGTTCTGCCCTTGATTACACATGGGACCAGCTTCACACCGACAAAGTGCCATACACTAAAGAAAATTGCGTAAGTAATGAAATATTTTTTCGGCTTCAAAGATCACTTTTATTTGCTCTCCCCATATCTGAAACACAAGTAACAAAAACGTTTGTAGAAAGTGAGTTAGAAGTTAGAAGATGTATTTATTATTTTATTAGGACTAAGTTTTTTTAAACAATGTTGATCCATAAATAATATCGAAATGAGAGAACTCAAATATAAGGGCTTGTTCGGACTAGGCCAGTAGATTAGTCGAGTAGCGAATGATTTTGTAATTTCCCGTGTGCGAACGCCAGCAATCGAGTCGAGTAGAGTCACAGAATGATGCACCTACTACCTTATACTGTTTAAGAATCTTTGATACTGTGTGATACTCTCCACTCGACTAAAATGCTGGCCTAGTCCGAACAAGCCTTAAATGTGATGAGAAAATTTTGGGATGGCAATAGGATTTCCTCTATAACTGCCATAAGTTGTATGGAAAGTTTCGAAGAAATGTTTATACACTGCGCAAAAAAATTAACGCGCATTATGGAAATCTCAAATTTATTCTACAACTGAAGGTGTTCTCAATGATAATTATTTTTATCAGAATTATGCATGCATATGTTATCCACTTTCAACGTTTTTCTTCAATACAGATGTTTTCTCCCAGCAGGAATAAAAAAAGATGATTTTATCAGATTTTGAATGCATTGGCTCCATTCTAAAATCAGTTGTTCTCGATCAATTCTAGTGATCAATAGTTTTTCTTTCGTTTGATTTTCTACACTCGATCGCTATGCAACGCGAAACACGCAATTTGACCCAAGAGGAATGTGCCCAAGCGGTCGTTTTGCGAGAAGAAGGGGAACATACACAAGAATTGCAGAAAGGTTTGGAGTTTCCCATACAAGTGTGTCCAGAATGTTGCAGCGATTTAGGGAGACAGGTATGAATGTCCGAAGACCAGGACAGGGTAGACCACGGGTAACAACTGCCATTCAAGAACGTTACTTGAGAGTTTCTTCGTTGAGACAACGGTTTGCAAGCGCTCGCCTCCTTCAAAATCAGCTTGAGCAAACGCATGAGGTGCAAATTAGCACTCAGACAATAAGAAATCGCCTCAGAGAATATGATTTAAGGCCTAGTGTCGCGGCAAGAGGCCCAGCTCTTACCCCAGCCCATAGAAGGGCTCGTTTGGATTTTGCGAGAGAGCATATCCATTGGGAAGAGGCCGATTGGGAAAGAGTTCTCTTCACAGATGAGTCTAGAC
Organism: Adalia decempunctata; assembly: GCA_951802165.1. NCBI lineage: Eukaryota > Metazoa > Arthropoda > Insecta > Coleoptera > Coccinellidae > Adalia > Adalia decempunctata. The sequence continues at coordinate 18,829,821 of OX637696.1, read as the reverse complement.
TCTGCCTCTACCATTGTGATCGACGTTCCCTTGTATACAGACGTCCACATGAAAGATATGCTCAGTGCAATTTCCTGAATACTACTGGTTTCGGGGTAGGATCGATTATGGTATGGGGTGGAATATCTTTGACTGCTCGCACAGGCCTAGTGATCGTTGATAATAGAGCTATGAATGCTGATAAGTATATAAGGAACATTCTTGAAGAGCATGTAGTGCCATTTGCCCCATACATTGGTGAACATTTCATTTTTATGGACGATAATGCCAGACCCCGTCGTGCGCGCATCGTCTAGATCTCAATCCGATTGAGCAGGTTTGGGACAACCTCAATAGAAGGCTGAGAAGTTCAGAAAATCATCCAGCTACTCTTAATGACTTAGGAATCCAACTCGGAGAAATCTTGGAAGGATTAGATCAGAACATTTTAAGATCACTCATTTTGAGTAGGAACCGTCGTTGCCGAGCTGTAATTAACGCAACGGGTGGAAATACCAATTATTAAATCACTTATCAGCATTTCAGTATTTTGAAAATTGTTCATTTCTCTTCTTTCACATAAGATTCGGTGAAATCCTGAATTTTTCTTCCATTTAATGTGTCTTGTTTCGTTCAAAACCTTCCCGAGAGAACATAAAAAATAAGTTGTAAAGTCAATGTAGAGTTAACTTTCATTAAAATTGAGATTTTCAGAATGTGCGTTAACTTTTTGCGCAGTGTAGATACGATTGAAACCAAGGCTTGGTGGCGATATATCGACTATGCAGGGTGTCACATTGAAAAGGAAACTTATATCTTTTCTAATATTAGAAGTATGAATAAGTTCTTGCAGTTTTGATAACAGATACCTATAGTTACTACTTTAATAATAATATTCCATTGTTCCAGACGGTGTTGTCAGATGACAACACCGTCATTAATTCAGCAATGTAATTTCTAAAGTGTAATAAACATAAAAGGTTTTCTAATAAGAGATGGTATTTTGACATTTTTTTAGAAAAATGATCGTATGTTTATTTCATCATAAAGAGGAAGGTACCTATGCCGTTTATAATGGAAAATAACATCAGGCAAATGACCACCATGACTACAGGACCATATCTTTCTTATGAAATTTTGCGTAACCAAATCGCAAAGTGGCTGCCCTATGTCCTCAATAGTCTCACGAATTCCATCTTCGAAGTCTTGAATCGACGCTGGGCTCTTGGCGTAGACCTTCTCTTTCACATGGCACCAAAGGAAGAAGCCGCAAGGTGTCAAATCACAAGATCTCGGTGGCCAATTGTGATCACCTCTTCGAGAGATAACACGGTCCGTAAACTTTTCCCGTAAAAAATCAATGGTTTCGTTGCTTGTGTGGTACGTTGCGCCGTCTTGTTGAAAGCAAGCGTTGTCCAGATCAATACCATTCAATTCCTACCATATACTTTCGAAATCGGGCTTGCATTCACTTTTGGATAAGCCTGTATTCGTAATGATTTTCGGTCATATTCCTCTATATGGTTGCTCTCGGGGGATGGAATGAAATGTTTTTTGAGAATAATTGAATTCTGTTCCGAGATACGAGCATAGTAAAAGTGGGTACTTCTCAAATTCAACGCCCTGTTTCTCAAAAACTAGTTATAGGATTGAGTTGGGGCCATGAACACATTCGATCAGTAGATCGATTACTACATTATACCAAAATTTTAGAACATTTGACGGAACTCCATTTCCCATAAGGAAAGAGCGGGGTCCTTTCACCGTTTTTATAGTGAAATTTAATAATTTCAATGCGTTGTTGAAGGGTGGTTCGTTCCATTTTTATTAATGGCGTAGTTTCTACTTGTCAAATGTACAAAATGACAGCTTCAAAAGTGACATCTACCGAAATAGCGAGCTATTCAAAATAACACCTCTCATTGGAAAAGCCTTTAGTTTCTGCGTGATCTGAAAATGTTTACTTTTGTATCGAACATTGTGCTTTGTGGGTATAGTTTTACTTCATTTTACGTCAAATGAAGTGAAGGCTGCAGAAAATCATCGTATTTTGATGGAATTTTATGGTGACGATGCTCTAACTGAACGAACTTGTCAGAAGTGATTAGTCCGATTCAAAAGTGGCAATTTTGATTTGTAAGACGAAGAACGGGAGCGCCATCAAAGTTTATGGATGAAGAATTTGAGGCAAGGCTAATACGAAAATATCACATTGGAGTTCTACCGACGGAAGTTGATGCGTTTGAGCCATGCTTCGCTAGAAAAAGCGGCGGCAATACGCCGAGAGACCCGACAAAGTTATTTTGCAGCATGATTATGCTCGGTCATACCTTGTGTCGCCCTTTAAAAAGTTTTTGAAAGTGCTCGAATGGGAAGTCCTAAGCCACCCGCCGTACAGTACTTCTCCAATTACAATTAATTCAAAAAATAGATCGAAGCCTGGATAGCGGCCAAAGAAACGGCTTTTTTCACGATGAGATCCGTTAATTGCCAGAAATATGGGAAAAAGTAGTGGCTAGCGACGGAAATGCTTTAAACATTGAATGTATGGGTATTTTTTCACAATACCGCTTCAATTTTCGAAAAAAACGCACGAACTTATTTATACTCCTAATACACTGCGCAAAAAAATTAACGCACATTCTGAAAATCTCAATTTTAATGAAAGTTAACTCTACATTAACTTTATAACTTATTTTTTATGTTCTCTCGGGAAGGTTTTGAACGAAACAAGACACATTAAATGGAAGAAAAATTCAGGATTTCACCGAATCTTATGTGAAAGAAGGGAAATGAACAATTTTCAAAATACTGAAATGCTGATAAGTGATTTAATACTTGGTATTTCCACCCCTTGCGTTAATTACAGCTCGGCAACGACGGTTCATACTCAAAATGAGTGATCTCAAAATGTTCTGATCCAATCCTTCTCAGATTTCTCCGAGTTGGATTCCTAAGTCATTAAGAGTAGCTGGATGATTTTCCTGCTCAATCGGATTGAGATCTGGACTTCCTGCTGGCCATTCCATTCGAGAGGTACTCCTGAACGATGCGCGCACGATGGGGTCTGGCATTATCGTCCATAAAAATGAAATTTTCACCAATGTATGGGGCAAATGGCACTACATGCTCTTCAAGAATGTTCCTTATATACTTATCAGCATTCATAGCTCCATTATCAACGACCACTAGGTCTGTGCGAGCAGTCAAAGATATTTCACCCCATACCATAATCGATCCTCCCCCGAAACCAGTAGTATTCAGGAAATTGTACTGAGCATATCTTTCATGTGGACGTCTGTGTACAAGCGAACGTCGATCACAATGGTAGAAGCAGAATCTAGACTCATCTGTGAAGAGAACTCTTTCCCAATCGGCCTCTTCCCAATGGATATGCTCTCTCGCAAAATCCAAACGCGCCCTTCGATGGGCTGGGGTAAGAGCTGGGCCTCTTGCCGCGACACGAGGCCTTAAATCATATTCTCTGAGTGCTAATTTGCACCTCATGAGTTTGCTCAAGCTGATTTTGAAGGAGCCGAGCGGGTGCAAACCGTTGTCTCAACGAAGAAACGTTCTTAAATGGCAGTTGTTACCCGTGGTCTACCCTGTCCTGGTCTTCGGACATTCATACCTGTCTCCCTGAATAGCTGCAACATTCTGGACACACTTGTATGGGAAACTCCAAACCTTTCTGCAATTCTTGTGTATGTCCACCCTTCTTCTCGCAAAACTACCGCTTGGGCACATTCCTCTTGGGTCAAATTGCGTGTTTCGCGTTGCATAGCGATCGAGTGTACTGAGTGTAGAAAATCAAAAGAAAGAAAAACTATTGATCACTAGAATTGATCGAGAACAACTGATTTAAGAATGGAGCCAATACATTCAAAATCTGATAATATCATCTTTTTGTATTCCTGCTGGGAGAAAACATCTGTATTGAAGAAAAACGTTGAAAGTGGATAACATATGCATGCATAATTATGATAAAAATAATTATCATTGAGAACACCTTCAGTTGTAGAATAAATTTGAGATTTCCATAATGTGCGTTAATTTTTTTTGCGCAGTGTAGAAGAATCAATATTTTACGGAAACAAAATGCCACTTTGCCAAAGGACAGCACAGGCCACCCCTTGCCCTCTATTCACGTTCTAAACTTCTCAATTCACCTCATCCCCCTTTATTCCCGCAGCTCTTCTCCTCGCCCTGCATCAATCTACCCCCGAAGTTCACTGGCGACCTGACCCTATCCTACGGCGGATTCCTGAGGATAATAGGCCCCTCCACCACGCCCGAATACCTGGTTCGCCTCACCGGAAACAACGTCACGATCGAGAGCAGCTTCAGCGGCGACGTCAGGCTGGACGAGCTCAACTGGCGCATTTTCAGGACCTCCGACAAACTGCTGCCCGACTGCAACAGGGAACTGAACAGGAGGTGTATGATGGTGATCCTGCAGAACGTTTCTAACGTGGCGGTTAAGACGTCGACGCAGGAGGATATAAGGTGAGTTTTTATATTCTGTGAACGATTACGCTATCGCAGCGAGGGTTATATGGCACTGATGAAGGCTAAGAAGCTATAAATCGGTGTGTCATTATCCTGCTGTCGTGGTGACACCAGTGGTGTACTTCGGAAATTATATCTCTGCTAGTCAATTTCCTGCATTGATTACGGAGAAGTTTCGAGCTAGATTCGAACCTGCGTCTCCCAATCTTCCAGATTGGAGCTTTACCAACTGAGCTACCGAAACGCGGACTCGTACTAAATCGATCTACAGCTTGTCCCGAAATTCATGTTTGTATTTAATGAGTATGTACTCGCAAACTGTGCCTTTTGAGGGTATTTTTGTTGTAGTTATACTAGTTATAGGGTGAAGAAAACTCATTCGACGTCATTTGGCCATTGAGATCCTATTTATCCTTTGTATCGGGTATTTTTTTAGAGTGAATTTTCTATAGGGATAACTGTGAGGTAGGAGCCATGTTGTTTTGACATTTCTGTTCAGCAAGCATTGACAAATTACCATGGGAAGACTCACGCCGCAACAACGGTCACAAATTTTTGAAATTCATTTTCAAAATCAGTGTTCTATTCGCCAAACATATAGAGCACTTTGTGAAAGGACCCCGCACTTTTTCTATAGCAAATGGCGTTCCGTCAAATGTTCTAAAATTTTGGTATAATGTAGTACTCGACCTTGATCAAAAGTGTCCATGGCCCCAACTCAATCCTATGACTAGTTTTTGAGATACAGGGCGTTGAAGTTGAGAATTACCCACTTTTACTACGCCCGTATCTCGGAACAGAATCGAATGAACTTCAATTTTTCACAAGAAACATTTCATGACATCCCCAGGGAGCAACCATATTGAGGAATATGACCGGAAATCGTTACGAATACAGGGTTATCCATAATTGAATGCATGCCCGATTTCGAAAGTATAAAATATGTCAGTTTCAGAGCGGGAACGTTCACAAAATGAACTATTACACTAGATATGTTGTTGTTACATCGAAAAAGTCTGTAATGCCCAGAATTCATACTGGGTGATCCATTATTATAGAAACTATTCTCAAGGAGGGTTAAGTGGACACCCTGTATTTATGGGTTGAATCAAGGTTTTTCTTTAATTTTTTTTGAACATATCATCATGGACTTACATATTACAGGGTGATTCAGTCATGAAATTAACTTTGAACCTCTTGAAAATACCCAAAAACCACCTTTTTTTTTCATCACCCTCTATTTCAAAATCAACTCCGATGGGGTGGGAATTTTCTTTCATCATTGTACTGGAAATAAAAACATCAATACGGCTGAGAGTTTTCATCCACTTCCTATGACCAGATTTTTTTTATGGACTCTGTGCATCCACCACATGGAAAATTTTGCGTAAAGATCTTGGTCTACACCCATACAAGATTCAACTGGTTCAAGAACTAAATCTACTTGACCATAATAAGCGTCGTTTGTTTGCTGATTGGGCCCTAGAACAGCTTGAAGTTGATCCACTTTCTTATGGAAAAATTTTGTTTAGTGATGAAGCTCATTTCTGGTTGAACGGCTACGTAAACAAGCAAAATTGCCGTATATGGAGTGAAAACAATCCTCAAGAAGTTCTGCAGGTTCCATTGGATTTTGAAAAATGCACTGTATGGTGTGCTTTACACGCTGGAGGCATCATCGGTCCAAATTTCTTCAAAAACGATACTGGAGTTAATGAAACAGTGAATAGTACTCGTTACAGACTTACAGATTGATGATCAATGATTATTTGTTTCAAAATCTGAATGTTTTGGTTCCAACAAGATGGTGCTACACCTCATGCTGCTACCGTAACAATTGATTTATTGAAAGAAAGATTTGGCGATAACATTATTTCGAGAAATGGTCCAATCAATTGGCCTCCAAGATCATGCGACATAACTCCAATGGATTATTTTCTTTGGGGTTATGACAAGCCATTGGTTTATGCTGATAAACCAGAAACAATAGACGCTTTGTAAGCCAATATAACTTTTGTTCTTGCTTAAATAAGGCTTGAATCACTCGAAAAAGTGGACCAAAATTGGTCTGGTCGAATGCGGTTCCTCAGAGCTAGTCGTGGTGGACATATGCGGAAATTATTTTTAAAACAAATGTCGAAAAGTAATGTTTCAAATAAAAAAAATTGGCCCCAATCTCAATGTAAATGTATTTTTTTTTTTCAATTTGAAGTTCTTTCACTCTGAAAAAAACAATCGATAGTACCATTGAACAGTAAACGTCAAAATTATGGATCAAATTCATTTTCTCAGAAGAAAAATATTTGGCAACAAAATCCGGAAATAAGTCAATTTTTGTTTCGCTCCTACCAAATTTTCATGCATTTTTGAAAGATTTTTGTTGCACCCTGTGCAATTTCCATCAACCCTCTAAATTTTTTGAATAGGGAAAGTGGGTCATGTGGTACTTTTTTGGCAAGGTCTTTGTATCTTCTTTTATTAGTTAGTTCAAAGAGGTTTTCAGTATGTGCACTTTGTCATGGCTCTTCCTTTGAATTGAAACATTTTATCCAAAAGTTTCAACTTCAGTAGAAACGTACTAATAACGTACCTACTTAGGATCATTACTGAAGCGCAGTGTTTCACACATTCTAATTTTTCACATGAGGGGGTTGAAAGTTGTGCATGAACAAAACTGTAATGGTCGACTTTTATTCAGTGACAAATTTCATCAGGTACCATCGTCCCAAAGTAAATGAGCCACGACACAAAGTGCACATACTGAAAAACTCTTTGAACTAACTCATTTTAAAAAAAAGTTCTTGAAAATTGATGCACGCCTGCAAGGAACATACAAAGACCGTGCCAAACAAGTAACACATGACCCACTTTCTCTATTAAAATTTAAAGGGTTGATGGGGATGGCACAGGGTGCAACAAAAATCCTTCAAAAATGCATAAAAGTTTGGTAAAAGTGAAACAAAAATTGTACTTATTTCACGATTTTATTGCCAAATATTTTTCTTCTGAGAAAATTAATTTGTTCCATAACTTTGACGCGCACGGTATAGTTGCAGGATCTATCTCCTTATTCTCCTTCGATACAATGAAAAGTTTCCTTATCTCCTAGAATAATCTTAATTCAGAGGAACTGTCAGAAATGCGATGCTGCAAGTCTCTCTGATATCTTGCCTGCCATTGAGACTCACAACAAGGAGACGGAGGCACCATGAAGCATCCCAATGGTTAATCTTAAACCCCCAACTTCAGAAACTGATGAAGTATGGATAGGAGCGTTACAAGACTATCTAAGTCTCTCTGCATAATACCGCCCAGCGTCAATACCCCTAAGAAAGCCCTCGGGCCCTTCCGCCAACTCTTCCGAAAGATATTTCACGCAAATCCCCCCAGCTTCCCCCAGTGCTCCACAATTCCTTCTCCGTCCGTCCGACCTACTTCTGGAGCGGCAAAAACTCTAGCTGGTCGTTTTATAACTCCGTGCAAGTTGCGACCGCAACCGCGCATGCATGCCGGCTTCCAATTTCTGGAGTTGGTCGCATCGTCGGCTCCGGGCTACGTCCCCCCATCGCAAATAGGAATTATTTGCGTAGAGAAACCACCAGTTGAGACCCCTGGACCTGTTATAACAAACATGATTCCGCATATTGAATCCGGAATGAGGCCGTAAAACCGTTTTATGGGGCGAACCGGGTGGGGATAATACGGAGAGAGCTCTATTTCGCTTCATTCCGGCGTGATTTTGGAGGAAACGCGAATACGGGGGCTGCCTGATGCATTCATTGTTATCGTAATCAGTGATGGGGAAGGGAGCACTGGATTCTGGAAGAAAATGTGCGAATAGTCTGTACTCTTACAGAAAATCGGAATATTCAGTCTTGGTAAAGAGTTTTAGCCTAAGACCAAAACTCAGACCCGAAGGCACGCTGACCAGAATGCCATGAGCCGACAAGGATGAGTCCCTCTCACCATGGAGATGGAAGGTGTAGGGTTCTCTAGGTGTGTTAATCTCACCATAGATAAGTTGGCGCACGTGAACAGTATATGTTCCACCGTTTCTTGCACCAACGGCACAGGGAACACTCAGTTAGACCGAATCTTTTTGAATGTTTGTTGAACAGATGGCCAGTTAGAGCACCAGTCACCAGAGGCAATTGCTTCATCTCGAGAATCAAGAGCTTTTTGTCCTCCGGCTTCGATGAAGGCCCCTTGATAAGGAGTCTCGACTGCCTGAGATCCGTTCTCGTGTTCCACTAAGAGGAGAATTTCTCATCTCAAGGCCGTAGCCTTTCACCGAAAATCCTTCAATGAAAGGCTGTTTCAATGGTGTCCAGAAGCATTATATGTTCATTGTAGCTCGCATTCCTTGGGTTTAGCTTTGTGCCACTCTTGTCAAATCCAACCTGTCCGAAATACAATCGGTATTATAAAATCAGTAGGAAATTTCTTCAGCGTATCGGCGAGAAGAAGTAACAACTTGAAAGATAATATTAAAAAAAAACATTCCGAAGTTAGATGGAAAAATCTTATCGCAATGTGCGAAACTCGTTGGGTTGAAAATCATGATGGTTTAATGAGATTCAAGGAAATTTTCAAGGCCATCTTCGAAACTCTTGAAGAATTAAGTGAAGATGAGGATTCAGAAACTTCATCTAGAGCGACTTCCTTTTCAAGGTCTCTGAGTTCTAGTGAATTCATAGTGAGTCTGTGTTGCTTGGCTGTGTTGTTTTCCCTCACACTGCCACTTTCTAAAATACTCCAGTCGCCTCTTTATGATTTGGTATTAAATCTTGACTGGAGTTGGTCTATGAAATCATCTAAAAGTGGAATCATAATGCTCTGCCTAAAGAACTCTTCTGGATCTTCGGTTCCATAGTTTGCCCTGTGACACTGTCGCGACACTCTACGTGGAATTTTAATTTCTTCATTTATGGATTCCATCAGATCCAGAACATTCTTATAGACAGTCAGTATTATGTTTATCGTTCCAACAATAACATTAAAATGTGAATATCGGCACAAGGAACATCAAATTAAAAACACTTATTCTATCAGCGACGTTTCGGAAATTTTATTTCCTTCATCAGGCTACAACAAAAAGTAACATGTTACGAAACATACAGGTTGGGTCCAAAAAGAACAAAATGGTCAAGAATAAAAGTCAAAAATATAAAAACTGTTTTTCAATCAGATGTGAACAACCGAATGACTAAAACAGAAGGAACTAAAATATTTTCATAAATAAATCGTGTCAAGAACGAAACATCGAATAAAAAACAGACATATAAAAATATAAACTATTTCAAAACACTAGTTAAAATCATATATGCATCTGTACATGTACACTATAAAACTCACCCTCAGAATAGCTCTTAAATTTACATAAAGATATCATAAAATTGAAAAGGATATTAAGACAATTGATTCCACAGATATTTCTCAGTCAAGCGAACAACAACAATGAATGACAGAGATCCGTTCTTATCATTAAACCTCCTCAACATGGTTATCACAGCCTTATTTGATTCATTAAATTACAATAAACCGTACTCAACGAATCTACATCTGTCCTGAAATGGACCGTTCGAGGTGTTCGTCTTATAAATATCATTTCTTTGATGGATCTTTTTAAAAAATTTTTTTTCTTTAGTTATTATAATAAAACGGTGAAAAGGTTTTACAGTAGGCTTAAGGATATTGAAGATATAGAGATGACCTCTGAGGTGGTGTATAAGGTGAATCGTCGTGATAGTGATGAATGTTATGTCGGTCAAACGAAGCAATACCTCAAGAACAGAATGAGCCAACACAATAGAAATTGCGTTAAATTGTCACAATCTACAGCCCTTTCCTCCCATTCAGTGCTCAACGATCATGTGTTTGATTTTGAAAATGTTCAGGTGTTATGTAGAGAACAAAATTTTTTTAAAAGATCCATCAAAGAAATGATATTTATAAGACGAACACCTCGAACGGTCAATTTCAGGACAGATGTAGATTCGTTGAGTACGGTTTATTGTAATTTAATGAATCAAATAAGGCTGTGATAACCATGTTGAGGAGGTTTAATGATAAGAACGGATCTCTGTCATTCATTGTTGTTGTTCGCTTGACTGAGAAATATCTGTGGAATCAATTGTCTTAATATCCTTTTCAATTTTATGATATCTTTATGTAAATTTAAGAGCTATTCTGAGGGTGAGTTTTATAGTGTACATGTACAGATGCATATATGATTTTAACTAGTGTTTTGAAATAGTTTATATTTTTATATGTCTGTTTTTTATTCGATGTTTCGTTCTTGACACGATTTATTTATGAAAATATTTTAGTTCCTTCTGTTTTAGTCATTCGGTTGTTCACATCTGATTGAAAAACAGTTTTTATATTTTTGACTTTTATTCTTGACCATTTTGTTCTTTTTGGACCCAACCTGTATGTTTCGTAACATGTTACTTTTTGTTGTAGCCTGATGAAGGAAATAAAATTTCCGAAACGTCGCTGATAGAATAAGTGTTTTTAATTTGATGTTCCTTGTGCCGATATTCACATTTTAATGTTATTGTTGGAACGATAAACATAATACTGACTGTCTATAAGAATGTTCTGGATCTGATGGAATCCATAAATGAAGAAATTAAAATTCCACGTAGAGTGTCGCGACAGTGTCACAGGGCAAACTATGGAACCGAAGATCCAGAAGAGTTCTTTAGGCAGAGCATTATGATTCCACTTTTAGATGATTTCATAGACCAACTCCAGTCAAGATTTAATAATAATAGATCTACCTTTTCATCTTTATATGTCTTGATCCCAGCTGTTTATTGTGAAAAACTGCCCAGTATTGAAGAGGATGATTTCGTTCTATATAGAAAGTTTTTGGAATAAGACTCATTGAAAGGTGAATTGGATCTATGGAAAATGAAATGGCTTAAAGAACCCATTTCATCTCGACTGACCTGTGCTATCGAAACACTCGGAGAATGTAATCAAGAATTGTTTCCGAAAATTTACAAACTCCTGAAAATTCTGGCAACTCTACCTGTTACAACATGTACTCCGGAGAGGTCCTTTTCCTCCCTTAAACGCCTCAAAACATATTGGAGAAACTCCACAGGTCAGGAAAGACTGAATGGATTGGCGCTTATGCGGCTTATGTCTATTCACAGAGAAATACATATTGAGACCGAGAGGGTAATCGATTTATTTGCCGCGAAGAAATCGAGAAGGCTTAATATCATTTGTGATACGGAAGAGAAAATATATTTTTATGTTGATTTTTATGAACTTTTTTGTATTTTATGTTTTTTTTTCATATATTTTATATCTTATTCATATTGTTTATATGTTATGTTCATTTTCATAGATCTTATTTATATTTTTTATGAATTCATTTTATTTTGTTACTTCTTCCCAACAATAAATCGAGTTTCATTGCAAGCAGCCTCATATATTATCGCATGAACAGATCCGCAAAATTGAAACTTGGTTCAAACCATTGTGTTTTTATATTAACAAAACCAATCATTTGATCTTTGCTATTTTACAATATTGGTTGCAAACTCCACAATATTTTTCTAGAGCTCAGTTCAACGGACACCCCCCCCCCCCCCCCCGAAATTTTTTTCTAGCTACGGCCTTGTCTCATCAATCCATCTCTTGAAGAGGTTTTTGATATATGTATGACAGATAGGAAGCGCGGGTCCGGCCCAGTAAACGTCGAGCGAGCCCCTTGTTAGGCTAGCTGAAGTTGAATTGACAAAATTGCCCGAAGTTCAAGTCGAAAGCAAAAGTATTCCAATCCACAACACCTGTCATCACGAGCAATTTCTTTGGTACAAGAGCAGAAACTATTCCAATACCTCTTGGCGCTGGAATTGGCCTCAGATTGACACAACCACAGTTTATTGAGACCTTGATGGGTACAGTATCTGGTTCACCATTTCACGAGTCTCTGGTGACTGATGCTCTAACTGGCCACCTGTTTAACAAACATTCACAGGGAAAGGTTCTTAATGAGTGTTTCCTCTCCCGTTGTGTAGGAACGGGAATGGAACGGCGGAACATATACTGTTCACGTGCCGTAATCTATCAGTATTGAGGTTAACACACCGAGGAAACCATTCACCTTCCATCTCTACGGTGAGAGGGACTCCTCCCTGTCGGTTCGAACCATTCTTGTCGGCGTGCCTTCGGGTCTGAGTCTCTCTAGTTTCACATAAATGCGGTAGGAACAATGGCTAGGATTCAGTCTGGGTAAACCTTCATCTCATGGCTCAAATGAAGTTGACAGGTTTCTACTGGCTTTTCTTTCAATACCTTTCGAAGTTGTCAAGTGTCAAGGGCTTTGCTATTGCTCCAAAAACTAGGGTGCCTCATCCAAGAGGAGAATGATTCACGATTAGGACTAAAACACACCCCTAACTTTTTCATTGATCAAAGTTGATACCTAGAAACAATTTTTGAACTCAATTTTTTTGGAACATAATGCATTTGAATCATACTATAATAACAGAGGATCGTTGGATTGATAGTTTTGGAGCTGTTGCCTGTGGTATTTGGAGGCATTGTCTTAACGTATGTCCCATAAGTTTTGGCACAAATTTCAGAGAACAAAGAAGTGAAAAAAATATACATCTGCTTATTGTATTGTGATACACATTAATAAACGTTTCAGAAGCAACGAAACTATCAATTCAAATTGAATGGAGAGAGAGAGCCTGTGGGGATTGCTGTTTCGCTGAACAAATGGTACGTTTTGGTCGTCAAGCCAATCTTGAGTTTCTCTTGCATAGTGCCTGGACGCAAGGTCTGGCCAGAACATAATATCGTCTACAGCGTGTTTTGCTTCAATAAAATCAACTAACGATATAGTTAGATGTCCTATATTGATGTGATAGTTTTCTTAGCAAAGTACCAACCTTGTTTCCCGCTCTTCTTACCAGTCTTACTGTCCCTGCTTGGGCAAAAATTCTAAGCCTTCCACATTTTGCAAGGTTCATACAAGGAATACCTTGCTAACATTCAGCGATTGTCCGATAAATAGTTCTGCAGGATATATTCTGGTTTTCAAAAATGCTCATGATCTCGGCTTTATCGACTCGCCCAACTAAATTATAAATACTTTTCCGATTTTCTCTTTTGCAAGCCATTTCGACTTAACTACTTCAACAACTGAGGTGTTAAAGTGAAGTCAAGGTTACAAACTTTTATTTCAATAGCAACCTATTGTCTTCTTCTTATCATCACTATATTGGTCTATGAAATTTGTGCCAAATTTTTCTTGCAAAAGATATTTCTGAATTTAGAAAGGTAAAAATTGGTAAACAAACCTAAAAAAAATTGTCGATATTGAAAAATTTCTTCATATGAGAATATGGTGATGCAAAACTTATGTATAATTACAATATACAGGGTGATTCACGGTGGATGGCACATTAGATGTTTCTGGTGAACCAGATATCGGATCGGTTTGAAAATTTGCATGAGTGCATTATCGGACCTTCTCTACCCAACTAAAATATTGTCAATGCGGTGTAGCCACTTCCATTAGAAAGAAGTAGCAACTTTGCTTTTTCAAATGGAACACCTGGTATATTATATTATTTTTGGAATCTCCAGCCACTTCTCGACAAATATTTTCAACATTTCCCTATACCTATCAGTTGCCGTTTTCGAAATATAAATTGATTTCAATTTTTTTCACCGAAAATCATGACCTATAAAAATCCTGATTACTTCGGGTTGAGAGACACTTTGGCATTGAAATTTGATTTGGAGTTAGGTGATACATGAATGCTTCCAACACATCAGCCTGATCCACGTTTCTTCAATACAGGGTGGTAAAAAATACAGTCTTTTTCGTTTGCTTGAAAAAGTGACTGAAAGTTGTTTATTTCAAATGGAACGCCCTCTATATTATTGAAAATTCAGAAAGATGATGAAATTTGCTTTCATTTTGTGTATATCATGCCTATACCTAACTAGTCCAATTTTGGACTTATGAGCATTTATTTGTCAAAATGTCCCTTCAGAATGGTATTTCCATTCGGTATTTGGTATGCAGGCCATGATTACTATTCCACAGAACCTTGTGACATTCTCCGAATAATAAAGGCACCAAAAAACTAGAATTTCAACATTTTCGTCATTTCAGAAGTTGCAAATACCCTCGAAACGATGGACAAAACTATTCGAACGAAGTGCTCATGAATTTGTTTATTATTATTGGCTAGAGAGACTTTTTGACGATCGTTGGATAAGGCGCTTGGGACCATGGTATTGGCCAGCAAGATTACCGATCTTAGTCCATTAGATTTTTATCTGTGGAGAAGGGGAATGCTGAGAGAAAAAGTTTACAAAACACCCGTGCATTCGAGGGGTGTAATTGTTGGAAAGGATTACCCAAGGCATTTGAAGATTTGGATTTCAAAGAAATACGATCTGCCACAACGAAAGCAGTCAACACCCGCATTTTGAAGTGCTTGGAAGTGAACGGCCAGCTATTCGAACATACTTTGGAATATTCGACATGATTGTTCTACTTTTTAATAATAATTCATATAAAGAGTTTGACTTCCAAGTTTCTTGGTGCCTTCATTATTAGGAGAATGTCACAAGGTACTATCAAATAGTAATCATGGCCTGCCTACCAAATACAAAATGGGAACACCATCCTGAAGGGACATTTTGACAAATAAATGCTCATCCGTAATTTGACTAGTTAGTTATAGGCATGATATACATAGAATGAAAGCAAATTTTATCAGCTTTCTGAATTTCTGATAATATCCATTTGAAATAAACAACTTTCAGTTTTTTCAAGCAAACGAAAAAGACTGTATTTTTTACCACCCCGTATTGAAGAAACGTAGATCAGGCTGATGTGTTGGAAGAATTCATGTATCACCTAACTTCAAACCAAATTTCAATGACATAGTGTCCCTCAACCCGAAGTTATCAGCATTTTTAGAGGTCATGATTTTCGGTGAAAAAAATTGAAATTAATTTATATTTCGAAAACTGCAACAGATAGGTATAAGGAAATGCTAAGAAAAGTTGTCGAGAAGTGGCTGGAGATTCCAAAAATAATACAATATACTAGGTGTTCCATTTGAAAAAGCGAAGTTGCTACTACTTTCTAATGGAAGTAGCAACACTGCATTGACGAAAATATTTTAGTTGGGTATAGAAGGTCCGATAATGCACTCATTCAAATTTTCAAACCGATCCGATATCTGGTTCACCAGAAACTTCTAATGTGCCATCCACCGTGAATCACCCTGTATAGAATATATAGAAACATTCGACCTGAAAGCTTGCGATGTGACGAAAATAATAATAAAAGTTGCATTTCAGAACCCAATTACCTGAAATACCCAAACTTAACAGAAGAAATTATCGGAATGATATCTGAATTTTAATTATTTATCAATTCCAAAGAATTTTCTCGAAAATATTGATTCTTGGGCTGTTTGAATACTCCTACAATTCAGTTGAATCCTACTGTCCTGGACTTACAGGTGCATAATGACTTTCCAGGCGTATTTTCCTTTCCAAGCCGACTTACGAGGGTTGTGTTGTTAGGACTCGTAATTCTCTATCGAAACACAACCGAATAGTTGCCTTCATTTCGACCGAGAAACGTACAGAATGCCATGACGAACGCAATAATAATATTTACATTCTCGTTCCCAACTTTATACGATGTTAATAAAGCGGGTAATAAGAAAAAGTCCCAGCCTCAGCTCGGCAAACGTGCCAGACCGATATTTTCCGGGGTGCACATTTCGAACATTCCAGAACGACATGTCGAAACTATTTTTACGAGTTCCGATAAAAATAGCGAATAGTGAATCTGGGAATCGATATCTGAAGAAAATGAGACGGAAGGGGGCCGATATAACCCAGATTCAGCGGGCACAATAACATCATATCGATCGAAGTTATCGCAATGTCTTTGCTATCGCAATGTCTTTGCGGAAACCGTCCGTCGACTGCCAGGATCTGATTGAAATTCTTCGTGGATTGCCTAACGTTTTCTTATATCCTAGTGTTATTGTCAGTAGGCGGAAGCTGGAGGGCTTTTAGTCGGTTAATGAAGCGATTTGCATCATTTCGCTCAGTAATAATTCAATCATTGTTCGGTGAATATACGGGTTATACAGACTGGTCCACAATTCCACATAAAACAGTCAAGTTGAAATTTAGTATTATGATATCGTTTTAAGGGACTAAACTAGATTCTTTTTTGGGTACACTATAAAGAATAAAGATCTAATGATGGTAGCTTGTGGTAGGGGAAAAGAGCGTAATGGCGGTCAGTTAAGCTCTTTTTGGAATAAAACTCTAATTATAAATCACAGCTCTATTAGGAACATAATATCACAATTCTGATTGAAGAACTATTCATTGAGGTCAGAGTAATAAGCAAAAACAGTTTTTGACTACTACTGCACTCAGGTGAGGCAAATGGTAGTCATGAATCATGATGTTGACAATGAGGATCAAATAAACTGCTCCACAAGAGTTAGGGATATCGTATTCAATCGTTTTTAAAAGTATGTAATCTTCGAGAAAATAGCTGTAAAATCATTCAAAACTCAATAACAACTTGAATCGATCCAATGAAAATCAGTATGAGACATTTCGTCAATCTGGTCGCCTTTTTTCTGAAGTTTGGTTCTCTGCATATGCTTCATGAATTATCTTATTTTGAAATGAAGTCAGTTTATCAACGGCTTCGATTTAAAAGGAGTTTTCTGAAAATGCCAAGACGTAAATTAACAAACGCTGAGGCTAATAGGGCTATCGGAATGCTACAGGGTGACTTAACTCAGGTTGTTGTGGCGGAAAGGCTCCAAGTCAGCCAAAGTGTGATATCTCAACTTTGGAATAGGTTCAGGGAGACCGGTTCCGTGTTGGAAAGACCAAGGCTTGGTGGGCGACGAAAAACAACACCTGCTCAAGATCGTTTCATCACCGTTTCGGCCAGAAGAAACCCTACATCTACGTGTAGAATGCTACGGAATACTCTTCAAAATGCAGATGGGGCCCAAATTTCCATCGAAACCATCAGACGACGTTTGAGAGAGGTGAATCTAGGTTCTAGACGTCCATTAAGAGTTCCATTAACACGTGACCATAAGCGTCAAAGACTGGAATGGGCCAGGCAACATATCAATTGGAACGATCAAAGGCGTAGTGTCCTTTTCACTGATGAATCCAGATATGGACGATTTTCAGATTCTCGAAGAATACCCCGTTATCGTCGCTATGTCCAAGAAGTCCATCCATTCCGAGGGGGTAGAGTTATGGTATGGGCCGGGATATGTTTCAACGGGCGCACAGATCTACACATTTGTCCTGGGAATATGACCGCCTTACACTATAGGGAGGATGTCATTGACAATGTTGTGCCAAATTTTCACGCTGCTATTGGTGATACTTTTCAATTTCTAGACGATAACGCTAGACCGCACCGTGCAGCCATAGTTGAGAATGCGCGCGAGGAGCTTGGTATTCCACATTTACCAATACCTCCGCACTCACCAGATTTGAATTGCATAGAACATGCATGGGATATGCTCCAAAGAAGATTAGATAATCATCAACCTATACCAGAATCCCTAAATGATCTGAGAGAGCTTCTGGCCCGTTTATGGAACCAAATTCCTCAAGAAATGTTCAACAACCTCGTGTGTAGTATGCAAAGAAGATGTCAAGCTGTTATTGATGCCCGTGGAGGCCATACATTGTATTGATAGTCTTGAAATGCTTGAATTCTTTAAGAATAAAATTTCGTTATTTTACTCGATTTTTCTTAACCACTCTGTATACGCTGCAGACCTACAGGCTAAAATTAATTTGCAACTTGAAATAATATTAAAATGAATTTTCATCACAAAAATCTTATTTTAACTGTATTTTTTGCAATTTAAGTCAATATCCCTAACTCATGTGGAGCAGTTTACTTCTAACATGCGGAATCCAAGCCAGTGCCAGCCTTCGTTCTTTCGGCCAAATTTCCCGCTTATAAGACAATTATTTTCTGAGCTATCTTCATCAAAAGTATCATCATCGACGCAGTGGTCGTCAATGTCTACGTCTGTCAATGAAGAGTCATTTTCTTCCTTTCAGCCTTTTTAAGTCTTTCCTTTGGTTTTTTTGTCCTTCCCCTTGCATTTGCCTTTCCGTTCAATTTCTTGACCACAATTACCCGTACGTAAGTACGTACAAAATGACATATGGTTTTATTTCAGAGGCATAACTTGTTATTAGTGAATTACAGTAATGTCATATTCTACTCCTATGATCTTTGGTTCTTTCTTGTCCACTTATAAATCATCCTTAAGGGACAGGAGGAATCTCCTTATAGGAACAGCAAGAGTAGGATAAGATGAATCGCCTTTATTAGCCGCAGATGAATGTTTTTGATCTGAATATGCTAAAACAAGTCCTGGTTCTTTGTTTGCTGATGGAGCCTGAGATTAATTCTCTCGCTCTTGTCCGATAGAAACTTATAATTCAGCTGAAATACCAAATGTCATTTTGTCCGTTAACTGTACATGTAATTTTGTCCATAAAGCGTTATAAAAATAGAAATATGTCGAATGAATACAAAAAGTATATTTAACATGAAAAAAGCTTCGAGAACACAATGATAAATAAGTAAAGTTTGAAACGAATGTAACATAAATTAAAAAATGGTGAAAACTGGTTATTTATTCTAAAAATTTGGAGCAATGAAAAAAACTCTTGACCTATTGATTCCTGTCATTACTCATAACGACCGAATGAACAAGACTAGCGCTTGCGAGTTTTCAGAGGTTAATAGAGCCACTCCAAACTCAAATTATGATGCCCATGTCGTTTTGAACGTATTTTCCCTACTTGTGTTAACATAGGTGTTATTATGTTTCCATTATTTCCTCTATCTATTGTCCTTTGTCCCCTACTTGAAAAAAGCATGCACCACATCTGCCAACTGAAATATTTCCTTCCAGCGAAGTCCTACTGGATAAGGCTGTGATGATATCGTCGGCCCAAAGAGCGAGAACCATTGAAAAGTGCGAATGTCCAGAAGAATACGCCTCCCTATCTTGCCAGAACCCTAGCTCAGGCCACTACAGGCACAGATTACCGCCACATGATTCCAATCATACCTGGGTCGATAGGATAGTGGGGGTAGCCAAAAAATGTAGTTGCAACGGACTCTCGGATACCTGTGACGTTGATACTGGACATTGTTTGGTGAGTAAAGAAATAACAGTGGACCAAGAATAGAGCCTTGCGGGATTCATGTTCTAATATCATTGAAAACCTTTCAGAATTGCAGAAACGATACGAATGGTCCACACTGTGAATACTGCGCTGAAGGTTACTACAAAACTCAGGAAAACTTTTGCATGCCTTGCCAATGTCCGTCAGAAAAACAGAATTTCGCGAGAAACTGTACTGCGAATCACAAGATGAATCAGTTTGTCTGTCTGTGTAAAGAAGGTGAGTCCAGATAGGTATTTAGAGATTCAATAATTATTTCAGTGGTTTGAGAACTGACTACACAACTTAAAATCTGATTTTCGTTCTTAGGATATACAGGTAAAAAGTGCAACAAGTGTGAAGATGGTTATTTCGGCAAACCCCAAGATATAAACGGTTTTTGCGAAAAATGCAACTGCAATCCGTATGGAAGCGTCACCAAAACCTGCGACAAGACGACAGGAAGATGTCAATGCCACCCAGGTTTCACTGGCAGCAGATGCGACCAGTGTAACAGAGCTAGAACCTACATAAGTAACGGAGTTTGTACAGGTAAGAGGAATTAGTTACCTCTTTCTTGAACTGCAGTAGCTATTGATTGCAGCAATATTTACAGATTAAGAAATCATTGCAACTTCTTTGGAAATATCCAAAGTAGTGTCATAAAGTAAAGAAAATCTTGTTTTATCTAATGTTATATAGGTTCACATCGCCATCGTCCTTACACTTAAAGAATCCAATAATCTTCTTTTCAGCTTGCGACGAATGTACCCAAATACTGTTCAACTCTATAGACGACATCTCGAACCAACTAAACGATACACTGGAGTCTTTTGGCGATGGCCTTCAGGGTCCATGGAAATACCTGGATGCCATAAGAGAACGAAGCGATCTTCTCAAGGAAAGATACGGCAGAAATGAAGAACAGATGAAACAGTTCTCCCAAAACCTCGAAGACATAAGAAATTATGAGGACAAAACCAATAACCTTCACAGTGCATTGAGGAAAAAGACCAGACAACTTGAAAACCAAATGGAAAATATCAATCATTTAGGGAAAGATTCCTCTGCGATAACCAAGAATATAAGCGCGTTACAAAAGGGAAAGGATAATTTTGTTCAAGACATGAACAATTTTGGAACCTCACATATAAACGTTAAAAAATCTCTAGAAGAAGGGAAACTGTTGCTGAGAGAAATCGACACAAAAGCAAAAACCATGAGGACAGTTGAGGACAATGAAATTGTTTTCAGTTACTGCAAGGACATCATAAAGCAGATTGAAACTATTTATAAACTAGAAGAGTTCAACATCGATAAGATAACTGACAATATAGACGATTTAAAAATGCGTTTCGAAGATATAAAGAACCTATCCGACTTCGTTAAGAAGCAGGCGAAACAAGTTAAGCTTAAGAATAAAGAAAACACAATAGAATATCACGATATGAACAAAACGTTATCGGTGCTGAGGAACAGACACAAGAAAACTATGGAGGATATAACTTACTCCAGAGAAAAACTCAAGAAGGCTGACGAAACCCTCAAGAAAGTGAAAAAGTTATCGAAAGATTTCGAGGACATTGATTTAGACTCATACTTCGAAATGTTGGAAAAAAATGAGAAGAATTACGATGAAAACGCCGAAGAGATAGAGAATAAGATGAAGGATATACAAGAACATGTGAAGAGTCTCAATGAAGTTCTTTTAGATTTGAAAAGGTAAGTCCCATAAGAATAAATGTTTTATTATTATTTATTCATTTAATTAGTTCAACCGAAATTACAATTCTCTTAAGCCCGCAACGGACGGCGAGCGATAATCTTCTATATATATATATATATATATAAAAGAAAGATGTTGGTTACACCATTTATAACTCGAGATCGTATGGAGTGTTTGTTATGAAACTTCATATATGGATTCGTCTACGGTCTGGTTATTATAGAATGCAATAAAACTTCGAAAAAATCGATGAAAATTTCACTTATACAGGAAATGCTTTTCCTCCCTTTGAGCGAGGCCACTAGGTGTCGCTACAGTTACAGTTACGCTACCGCTTATTCGTAGGTAGTTGATTTCATATTCTCTCCGTTAGATGGCTATATTAGCACTATTGACTATAGTCACTGTAATAGTGTGTAATTTGAGTTGCCTACAACTCTGCGCTGTTGGCCAACACCAAGAAGTCTTAGCGTAGGAGTACAGTGGTACAGATGTCTAAAATGATAAGATTTCGTACCACTTCAGATGGCGCTATTCACACATTTATGACTGATTATTAGTTATTTTTATAGTTTTATTTGTTCAAAATAACGTAATCGTGAAGTAGGATGTCTAGAATAATGGTGTAGACACTAATTAGATTGATTATATTAGCAATGTTTCGTTCTTTCCACTTCAGGTGGCGCTATTCACAAATTATGACTGATTTTTATCAGTTAATTCAAATATTTGAATTTATTCTGGCGAACGTGGCGTGTTAATGGTAGATAATTTTGTCAAGCAATAATGTGTGTTTATATTCCTGACATTCTGATGTATATTAGTTCTTAGGAAAAGTAGAAAACTTTCATTATAAAAAGATGCCATTCTGCTGTCATGTCATAATTGACTTTGGCAAATCAGCTGTTGATACATCCATCAAATTGACAACGGAAAATACACTGAAATGATATTGCGGCGCCGCCACGTTGCTAATATTTTCGATTTGGTCGAACGTCATTTCATTCAAAAATTGACGGGTGCCTACACCATTATCATAGACATCTTATCGTGAAGGTACTATATTTGACATTAGCACCATTAGATGGCGATGAATTTGTTCAGGCTTTCGTACCATCGATTTATGTCATCTGTTTTTTTTTGTGAATTTCGGTCGTCGTGGTTTGAAATGGTCGAAAAAAAACTTATGACATCAATTACAGTGTAATTGGCATAGGACTTATAGTACCATGAAGGGCTATTAACAGATCCAGAAGCGCGTGAATATCACAGTGAATTTTTATCGAAATGTCAAGTATATACGATTTTGGCGATCAGTTTCAATCGTGATATGTTCATTCTCATCTTTTCTCATAATTTTTAAAATGTTTTTGAATTTCTGTTTGGGTAATAAATATATTTTCGGAAATCACTAAATCCAAAATTGCTATAATCGGTAATTGACATATTATTTTTATGTAACTGTTCTGTGTGACAGCTCATATCCATCGAAACATTTGACAGTTCAAAAATCAGAGAACCAAGCTGTTGATCTCCGATCACCGGTGATTACGATTTGTGAAATCCACCGTAAGTATCATTTAGGCGGAACAAAGTTCGCCGGGCCAGCTAGTATAATATATATTATAGCTTTGCATTGACATATGTCATTTTAGTATAGAAAAATCTAAATATATTTTCATCCAAGCGATATATTACGATATTTTTCCATACTAAAATGACATATGTCAATGCAAAGCTATAATATATATTATACTAGCTGGCCCGGCGAACTTTGTTCAAATGTTTCCATGGATATGAGCTGTCCCACAGAACAGATATACAAAAATAATAATATGTCATAATATGTCAATTACTAATAATGGCAATTTTGGATCAGTTATTTCCGCAAATATATTTATTACCCAAACAGAAATTCAAAAACATTTTAAAAATTATGAGAAAAGATGAGAATGGACATCTCACGATTGGAACTGATCGCCCAAATCCGATTTAATCGACATTTCGATAAAAATTCACTGTGATATTCACCCGCTTCTGGATCTGTCAATAACCTTTCATGGTACTATAAGCCCTTTGTAAATTGCACAGTAATTTGTCATATGTCTTATTTCGACCATTTCAAACCACGACGACCGAAATGCTCGAAAAATGAACAAATGACATCAATCGATGGCCGCGCAAGCCTCAACAAATTCATCGCCATTTGATTGTGATAATGTCAAATATAGAACCTTCACGATTACGTTATTTGGAATAAATAAAACTATAAACATACCTAATAATCATCAGTCATAATGTGTGAATAGCGCCATCTGAAGTGGTAAGAACGAAACATTTCTCATATCTCAACGAAATCAAATCGTTTTAGACATCTGTACTCCTACGCTAAGACATTTTGGTTTTGCCCAACAGCACAGAGTTGTAGGCAACTCAAATTACACACTTTTACAGTGACTATAGAGGGAATATAGTTACTGTACAAACTATTTGTTTATATCGCCATCTAACGTGGAGAATATCAAATGAAGTACCTACGAATAAGCGGTAGCGTAACTGTAACTGTAGCGACATCTAGGGGTTCCTTCTCAGAAGGAGGAAAAGCATTTCCTGTATAAGTAAAATTTTCATCGATTTTTTCAAAGTTTTATTGTATTTTATAATAACCAGATCGTAGACGAATCCATATATGAAGTTTCATAACAAACAGTCCATCCGATCTCGAGTCATAAATGGTGTAACCAACATCTTTCTTTTATATATGTAGATTATCGCTCGTCGTCCGTTGCGGGCTATAGGTACTGTTGAAAATAGTGCAAATCAGTCCATAGCACATATTATTTTCGCTGTTATTCTCTCTTAACAGATATTTATCAATGGAAGTGGTATATTTATCTCTT
This sequence comes from Adalia decempunctata, assembly GCA_951802165.1. Classification (NCBI taxonomy): domain Eukaryota; kingdom Metazoa; phylum Arthropoda; class Insecta; order Coleoptera; family Coccinellidae; genus Adalia; species Adalia decempunctata. The sequence goes on along the minus strand of OX637696.1, from coordinate 18,805,449 downwards.
ATTCTTCTAGACAAGTTAACTTTACTCAGGAGGAATGGAAGAAGATAAACGCAGGCGAAAGCTACGAAAAAATAGCAAAAAGCGTAACGGAAGCAGAGGAAAATGCTAGGGAAGCAGAAGCGATGTTCAACAGAGTACAGGACATTATAAATCCTTCAGACAGCGACACACTCTTGATACAAAGCACTCTCTCTTTCGGACTCTCAGACCGACTCAAGCAAAGGATCATAAACCATGTGAACCAGAACGATTTGCGGCAAAGTAGGTTGAATCTATCTCATTAAAAATTATCGTGTACAACGTTCGTATTTTACAGAATTGGACAACGTGCGATACGAACTCGACAACCTGGAGAGAGACATCTACAAGAGCGGGACAAACATTAACACTTTCAGTTCTCGGATGCACAACCTAAAGGAGAGGATATCTTCGAGCAGGCCGAATATGGACGACATGAAGGAAGTTATCGAAACGGCTTCAGATATTTCGAGGAATATGACGAGGATTATTTCGGATGTGAATACCATGCGTTATATAAACGAGCACAATCTGACGAGGCCTTTCAATAAGTACCTCAACGCCACATCGAAAGAAAGTAAGAATAAATAATAAAACTTGTAGGAAATGGTTTATATTGATTTAGTGCTCGGGATACTATAAGAAATTTGTCTAAAAGGCTCTAAAATAACTAGAATTCATTTCAGACACCAGGAAATTGAACGACCAGATTTATTCGAAAATAAACGAAATCGACAAACTTAGCATAAATACAAACCTTCACGGCATTATCGACAAGAAGAACGATATTCTCGAGCAGAGTTACGGGCAACTAAATGACCTTAAGAACAGAATACAGGCCTTGAAGTCCAACATCACCTTCACCACACAAAGGGTCAACAATGTAAGTTTGAAATGAAAATATATATACAAGGTGACAAGAAAAACTTCGGACAAATTTTGATGTGGTCTGGAACAGAAGTATTTCAGCGCAGCCAAATAATTTTTATTCTCTTGGTTTCTCCACACTTTCCAGTAATAATATGTGAATTTTCAGTTTGATTTAATCTCATTTCATTGAGTTTTAGAATGTCAAACAAACGTAGTGCGATTTTGGAGCTGTTTCGTCAAGGTAGGCGTCAATGCGAAATTGTTCGTTTGCTCAATGTGCCTCGATAAACCGTGTCGGATGCAATTCGTCGTTTCAAGGAGCTTGGCCATGATGGTCGTATTGACGCACTGTCAATACACCTAGCAATCGCAACATCGTCAAGAAGATAGTCAATCGAAATCCGAGGGTTTTCATGAGGAAAATAGCCTGTGAGACCGGTATCAACCGCGAATCAGTCCGTCAAATTGCCAAAAAGGAGCTCAACCTCAAGCCATACAAGCTCCAAAAAGTTGAACTCCTCACGGAGGAAAACAAGCGCGTACGACTCCAAAGGTGCCGCCAACTCCTTCGTCTCGCCGCCGGTCAGCAATGGGAGCGAATTCTCTTCACAGACGAGAAGCTTTTCACCGTAGAACAATCCCACAACCAACCACCAAAACGACAGAGTCTGGTCCGTAGAGGCTCCCGGTACATCGGCCATCGTCAAACACCGTCAAAATCCGCAATCCGCCATGATCTGGGGCGGAATTTGCGGCAGTGGTAAAACTCCCTTAGTTTTCGTGGATCAAGGGGTCAAAATCAATCAAGAAGTCTACCGCTGCGACGTCTTCGAGGCCGTAGTACTTCTGTGGGCCAAGCAGCACTTCGGCGATATGCATTAGACCTTTCAACAGGACTCCGCTCCGGCTCACAGCGAAAATGACGCAAGATTGGTATAAGAACCATTTTCCTTGTTTAATCTCATCTGCAGAATCGCCGCCCTACTCACCGGATCTCAACCCAATGGACTACAGCGTGTGGTCGATTTTGGAGCACAGGGCTTGTGCTAAAAACACAAAAATTTGGAGTCGCTGAAGCAATCTCTACGCCCGAGGAGCTGCGAACCATTGCCGAAAATTTCAAGAAGCGTCTGAAGCTGTGTATCGCCGCCAAAGAAAGCCACTTCGAAACGGCTTAGATATTTTATTAACAAATGTTCAAGCTATTATTATTTGTTGTTGTTTTGTTCAATTTCTTCTGTTTAATGAAGTTAAATGAAAAAGAGTTTGTCCTAGGTTTTTCTTGTCACACTGTATTGTAGTACTTTCATTCGAAGTTCCATTTTTTTATAATGATGAAACCTACTTTAAAACACAATTTGAAGAAGTTAAAGAATATTTTTTCTCAATACTGTGTCCATGTGAAAAATATACGAAAAAGTAAAAAACAAAACTAAAAAATTTAAAGCAGACACAAACATATTTTATTTTCCATTGTTTTTCAGTTATACCTTCCGATATCTTTGGCCAATTGCTCGCGTTGGTACCAGGTGAAGAATATAGGAGTGTTCAACAGTATGCGCATGAAGTTCAACTGCAGTACTTGCGATCTACTCAACTTATCGAGTAACGGTCACAAGATCAGCATGAGGGTAATAGACGATCTCTTTATGCTGGAGTGGAATAAATTTCCTGTCGAAGTGGAAATCGACAGGGATAGAATTACTACCTTGGAGATAAAAAGGTAGGAATACATGTATTCATTACGGTGCATTCATTGACGTACCTTTGGGCTCTATATTTCTCCATACGAAGACGATTTTTTAGCGATTTTGAATGGCTGAAAAATGTATCACATTTATTTTTCTTCTCTGCTTCTTTGAGCTCATTTGTTTACATTTTGCCAGTCCAACTGAATTTTTTTCACCAGGCCTGGCCCAATTTTTGAACAATTTCAATTGTGACAAAAATTCAAATACACTGCGCAAAAAAATTAACGCACATTCTGAAAATCTCAATTTTAATGAAAGTTAACTCTACATTGACTTTATAACTTATTTTTTATGTTCTCTCGGGAAGGTTTTGAACGAAACAATACACATTAAATGGAAGAAAAATTCAGGATTTCACCGAATCTTATGTGAAAGAAGAGAAATGAACAATTTTCAAAATACTGAAATGTTGATAAGTGATTTAATACTTGGTATTTCCACACTTGCGTTAATTGCAGCTCGGCAACGACGGTTCATACTCAAAATGAGTGATCTTAAAATGTTCTGATCTAATCCTTCCCAGATTTCTCCGAGTTGGATTCCTAAGTCATTAAGAGTAGCTGGATGATTTTCTGAACTTCCCAGCCTTCTATTGAGGTTGTCCCAAACCTGCTCAATCGGATTGAGATCTGGACTTCTTCCTGGCCATTCCATTCGAGAGACTTCAACCTCTTCAAGGTACTCCTGAACGATGCGCGCACGATGGGGTCTGGCATTATCGTCCATAAAAATGAAATTTTCATCAATGTATGGGGCACTACATGCTCCTCAAGAATGTTCCTTATATACTTATCAGCATTCATAGCTCCATTATCAACGACCACTAGGTCTGTGCGAGCAGTCAAAGATATTCCACCCCATACCATAATCGATCCTCCCCCGAAACCAGTCGTATTCAGGAAATTGCACTGAGCATATCTTTCATGTGGACCTCTGTATACAAGGGAACGCCGATCACAATGGTAGAGGCAGAATCTAGACTCATCTGTGAAGAGAACTTTTTCCCAATCGGCCTCTTCCCAATGGATACGCAAAATCCAAACGCGCCCTTCGATGGGCTGGGGTAAGAGCTGGGCCTCTTGCCGCGACACGAGGCCTTAAATCATATTCTCTGAGGCGATTTCTTATTGTCTGAGTGCTAATTTGCACCTCATGAGTTTGCTCAAGCTGATTTTGAAGGAGGCGAGCGGTTGCAAACCGTTGTCTCAACGAAGAAACTCTCAAGTAACGTTCTTGAATGGCAGTTGTTACCCGTGGTCTAACCTGTCCTGGTCTTCGGACATTCATACCTGTCTCCCTGAATCGCTGCAACATTCCGGACACACTTGTATGGGAAACTCCAAACCTTTCTGCAATTCTTGTTTATGTCCACCCTTCTTCTCGCAAAACTACCGCTTGGGCACATTCCTGTTGGGTCAAATTGCGTGTTTCGCGTTGCATAGCGATCGAGTGTAGAAAATCAAATGAAAGAAAAACTATTGATCCCTAGAATTGATCGAGAACAACTGATTTTAGAATGCAGCCAATAATTTCAAAATCTGATATAATCATCTTTTTTTATTCCTGCTGGGAGAAAACATCCGTATTGAAGAAAAACGTTGAAAGTGGATAACATATGCATGCATAATTCTGATAAAAATAATTATCATTGAGAACACCTTCAGTTGTAGAATAAATTTGAGATTTCCATAATGTGCGTTAATTTTTTTGCGCAGTGTATTTTGGACAGGTCAATATAAAATTTTTCGTATTCAATGGTAGTGAAACCTCACAACCCGTTACATGGCAAATTTAGTTCAAGTATCTCCAGAGGTTGAGGTATTATGAAGAATTAACGATTGTTTTTTGAAGATTTTATCGCCCGCTCGTTTTTGAGCCTATGCTGCTATGAAAGATGGTTTTTTCGCTTGAAAACTGGTAGTTTTCCGTTTCGCAATTTCATATTAATAGAGATTTGGCCTTGTCTAAGACTCCTAAAACACACATATTCCAAATTGAACCATTTCTGTTTAGGAAACAAAACATCCTTTACCTCTTCGTCCAGAACCAAGTGATAGAAATACCAGAAACCAAACTGCTCCACATATCCGCCAACGATCTTATCAACATAGGCGCCAACTTAAACCACTCCGGTGCAGGCTGCTTATACGAGTTTTTCCTCAACGAAATCAACGTCGGTCTTTGGAATTTCGTAAAGAGTGTTGGAAACTGCACAGCGTGCGAGACGTAAGTTTATATCTCATAAAACCTTGTTGTGTGTTCATTCGAACTGTTTTAAAGGGAGGCAAGAGGATCCGAGCAAGAAAAACTGAACACTCTGTATATGGATGGAGGCTACTCTTTGTACAACGTGTCCACTCTGAATCCACAGCAATTTTCCGTGATTATCAATTTCAGGACATTCGATGAGAACAGTTTGATATTTTTGGCACAAGAAGTAGCAGTAAGTCATCATTTGAACTGACATTTTTCCTGCTCACCCTAGCTTCTAAAGAGTTTAAAAAATACGCTTTCTTATTTCAGAACCCTTGCGCTTACATGTCCCTAGTCCTGAAGAACGGTCATCTTGAATTCTACATGAAACACAACGACAATTCATCCATAGTCTCCATACCAGTAGAAGAAAAATTCAACGACGGAAGAGAAAACAACATCAACATAGCGTTACAGTACAAGAGTAACAAGCAATATTACGACCTCACCGTGAACGACATGTCTGTCAATGAAATAAGAAATCTACCCAGGATGCATGTTTTCAGGATAAGACAGAGCAGGTATTTCGTGGGAGGTGTGAGTCCTACCTTCAACAAGAGCTGTATACCAGTCAACACTACGTCTTTTGTTGGATTCTTGAACCATCGAAGCGAAAGGAACCTGAGGACCGTAGTTTCGTACAACACGTTCCCGAGAAATGTGAAGGAACTCAACTTTGATCGCGCATGGTTCACTGGAGACGGCTATCTCAACCTGAACACTACGGCGAAGTACAAGAAGAGAATATTCAATCTTTATTTCGAGATATATCCCGTCTCCAACAACAGTTTTGTTATGACCATCGATAAAATAGGGAACCTGGCCATCAGAAATAGAAAACTTATCCTGGAGCTTCAAAATGGAGAAGGAGTTGAATCTGAGGCCAACCTCAACGATGTTTTAAATACCATCAACCTTACTGTTGGGGAGAACGAGTCCATATTGGAGGTGAATGGAGAGGAGAAGAAGGGCCAAGGACTCAAACTACCCAGGGGAGATCCTGTTATTTTGAACATTGGCGATAACATAATAAAGGAATATGGAGGATTTTTGGGAGGAATATCCAACATTTATATCGACAACAAGTGAGTATTCAGTCGGCCTAAGATGGATCCTTGTGGAACCCCCTCTCAGTCTTCTCCAATTAGTTTAAAACAAGAGATTTCAATTTCTTATGCATAAACCGCTTCCAGACAAGTTACATTCAACTTTTCCACCGTGCTGGACTTGAAACACGTTGAAATCGGACGATGGAGAACGCCGGAACTTCCTGAAGAAATACCAACAAGCCTGACCATAACAGAAAATCCTGACAGCATGCAGAACACTCAAGGTTGCTTCCCAGCATCACCACATGAGATAGATCCTTCAGCCATCAAGTTTGGAGACAAAACACCAAGTTATGTGTACAAGAAAAATTCGTTGTGGAGGAAGAACTTCACCATGGAAATGCAGTTTAGGACTCTTTATTCAGAAGGTTCTTTGATGATCTCCATGGTGAGTGAAAGTTTTTTTTATTTTGTTATATGCTGAACCTTTTGACCTACTGTCTTTACCAGTGTATTTGATGATCAGTCGAGTGATCAGTAGTACTTTTTCGCATGCATTCTAGTGCGAACAGTTATTTTGTCATGTTATGTTACCATCTGTAATAGATGCATCTATCATCTGTTGGATAGTTCTGTCATTCAAAACTTTGATGTTTTCAGGGTTCACAACCTAAACCTCAATATAACATCCTGGAAATTCTCAAAGGACAACTTCAGTATTCCATCAAAGGACGACGTAAACCAACAAATATTATTTTTGATGGTAAAGTGGACGATGGGCAATGGCACACGATTGTAATAGAACAAATAATAGTGAGGAAAAAGCGACGTTTATTTATTGCTCTGGATGGAGATTGGCAAAAACCCCCCAAAATACCAAAGAGTAATGTTCGTAACGAATTTTACCTAGGAAATGTACCTGAGAACTTCACAACTAGAGATATTGTAAGTAACTTACACTAAACATATTTTAGATCAAAAAGTGAAAATGTTTTTTCAACAGAGTATACAACAATTTATTGGATGTATTCGAGATTTCAAGATAAACAATCTGCCACAACTAAACACTAAAGACCTCTCAGACTATATGAATTTGGGCTCTTGTTTTCCAAAAGTAGAAAGAGGAGCATATTTTGGAGGAGATGCTTATGCTATCTACAGTAAGTATAAAATCATCAATCTTATATTGCTTGTTCTTTCTGAGATTTTAGTAATACATAGTTTCCTAATAATTTGATAAATATTCTATTCAAAAACTGTTTATTTATTGTGTGAATTTCTCTTAAAACTTTCTGATATCCTATTTCTTATCTCTAATCAAATGTATTGTTTGTTAAATTAATCACACTTGTTCAACTCTTTTTGAAGCCATGGAATGTTGAGCTTAATAGACTACAATTCAATCATATAAATTTGTTATAAGGAATCTATTTTCATATCCACATTTGATTGTGTTCTAATGAGGCAATGTTGAATCATTGTTTGATTGTAATTATTTTTTCTGTTGGAAATTAATAATCAATTTGGATTTCAACATCAGCCCATGATATTTCCTTCTCCTCGCTGCTTGTTTTTTTTTACTACGTATCTATTATTTTCAGAAAGAGATTTTCAAGTGAACCAACAACTGGAGCTCAGTTTTGAATTCAAGACATCAGAACAAAATGGAATTCTTCTAAGCATTTCAAATTCAGGAAATAGTCCAGCTCTTTCGATTGAACTGCAAAATGGGGGTATGGTGATGTCCGTTGATCTAGGCATCAGTCCTGTTTTCAGTGTTGCTAACAATCTAAATTCAGATTATGCATTGTGCAATAACAAATGGCATAATGTTACTGCAATTTATTCCCAGTATGAGCTGACAGTGAAAATAGACGGTATTGCTAGAAGTTGGGCAAGATATGACAGTAACTCTCTGTCTGATGGTATAGAAGCTCCACTTTATATTGGTGGTTTACCAGGTAAGAACAAGAATGTGGTAAAAATGATGTTTCATGATAAATCAATTTGTGTTTCTCTCAATAGGCAGGAAATTCTAGTTGATAACAGATTATTTTGAAATTTTACAGTCTATCCAATAATGAATAAATAGATAATTTCTCTAGACATAATGGTAATAATCATCATTAAAATTCTTTCAGATGCTGCACCAAGTGGGACTTTAAAAGTACGAGAGAATTTCAAAGGCTGTTTGAAGAATTTTAAGATTGGTGAAATAGTCAAAAGTTGGACTGACATGGAAGAACTGAACAGATTATCACTTGATTCCTGTCCTTTAATAGATTAAAAGTGTAGTTGAAGATGTAGGTAGTTATTTATTGAATTAATGTATGTTCCAATGTTTGATAAAATGTTGTCTGTAATCTGTATTAATGAGTCACTGCCATTTGTACATATGAATGATATATTGTTGTAAATATCTAATGTATAATTTTTATTATATGTATTTTGTAAAAATAAAACATACCTGACCAAATTGATATTAATTTATATATTCCTTTTTCTAAGCGATTCCTGTTAAGGATGCTACATATCCAAATATCAAACAAAATAATTTTTCAGATAATATTTCAATTTCTCATTGGAAATTATGAAGTGATCGATTACCTGATGCTATCTATATACAAGGGATCCATAACTAGTAAACTAGTGTGCAATATTTTCGCTTTTGTTACGAGATATCAAAGTTTGAAAATAATAATAAAAAATAAAATATTTCAAATTTATAACCTCATTTTCAGGCAGTGTCACAACCACAGAATACCCAATTATGTATTTTCAACTTCTGTTACAGGAAATAAACACTCAGTAGGAGAAAAAATGAAATGAACAATGATATTCCAGTTTCTCGTTGTTTAAATATCGTATCATCTCCGAAAGCTTAAAAAATCTAATTAATTTGTTATGGAACATTGCCGAAGAATTATACTCTATGTCCTATCATGTGATATTTCTGTTTCGGCAAAAATGATGACAGGTTATCCAAGTGTCAAATAATCAACAGTTTACAACTATTCAAGCTTGATGTTGCATCGTGCCGAGTTGTTATGTGTTTTGGTGCTGTGATTTGTAAATAAGACTCAAAAACACAATTTTTTTGAATCAAATATATATTATAGTGGACAATGTCCAGTAAAGTGCACGAAAATGATCTCTACGGTACTAATTTCTCCATCGAATCCATTAAAGTTATAGCAGAAAGCATAGGAATTGCAAATCTTCAAGATGAGGCAGCCAAAGAAATGTCTGACGAAATATCCTTTCGTTTGAAACATATGATACAAGATGCAGCCAAATTTATGCACCATGCAAAGAGGGTTAAACTTATGCCAAGTGATATAGATTGTGCTTTGCGGGCTAAAAACTTGGAGGTTTGTTTCAACGTTCTATGTTTCAAATGTGTATTAAGAGATTTTTTGTAGCCACAATTTGGTTTTCAAAACCCCGATTGTACGCCATTCAGATTTGCTTCTGGAGGCGGTAGGGAATTGCATTTTTTGGAAGAAACAGAAGTTGATTTGAATGACTTGATCACAAATTCCACTCCGAAAGCACCATACGATGTTACATTGAGAACTCACTGGTTGAGTATCGATGGCACACAGCCTACAATCCCAGAGAATCCACCTCCAGCCACTAAGAGTATGCAAAAGGTAACTTATCTCAGTTTTATCGGTCTGAAGATGTTAATTTTGAGTATTTCTCTAGTTGGAGTCTGTGGATCCTATTAATAAGAAACCATTAAAAGAGACATCAGGAAAACCTACAACTGGAAAACAGAAATTGAAAAATGTAGAAACAGTACAAATAAAACAACTAGCAACTCACGAACTATCAGTTGAACAACAATTATATTATAAAGAAATAACGGAGGCTTGTGTTGGTTCGGATGAAGCAAGGAGAGCGGTAAGTTTGAAATTGAGTTGTATTCCCTGAAAGATCTAATAATTTTCTTTCTGATTGTAGGAAGCGCTGCAGAGTTTAGCATCGGATCCTGGTTTACACGAAATGTTACCGAGAATGTGCACTTTCATTATTGAAGGTGTTAGAGTCAATGTAGTCCAAAATAATTTAGCACTTCTTATTTATCTCATGAGGATGGTTAAGGCATTATTAGATAATCAATCTCTCTTTTTGGAAAAATATGTAAGTACTCAATCGAAAAGTTAGAATTTGGTCAATTATAAATACACATTTTCAGCTTCATGAATTGATACCTGCGGTAACAACCTGTATAGTCTCCAAGCAGCTCTGTGTGAGACTTGAATATGATAACCATTGGGCGCTAAGGGACTTTGCATCTAGACTTATGGCTCAGATCTGTAAAAATTTTAATACAAGTACAAACAATATTCAAACTAGGATAACAAGAATGTTCACTAATGCCCTGAATCAGGGTGATAAAATGCCATTGTCTTCCTTATATGGGGCCCTGCAGGCACTGTCCGAGCTTGGACCAGAAGTCGTTAGAATATTCATTCTTCCCAGGGTCAAAATGATTGGTGAGGAAGAGCATTAGTTTTATCGATAGTTTGTTATATTTGAATTAGGAAAGGAGAGCATTCATTATCGTTTTTGGGGCGTTTTTGACTTCTGAGGTTTCATAATTGCATTTATTTACTTCAGGTTCTCGTTTGGAACAGTATGCAGAGGGAAATATGGCGGCTAATGTCGACAAGCTAGCTGTTAGCCACATTAAAAATCTAATTGTAAAGGCATTAGTGCCAGTTTTGAAGAGTATAAGATCGCAGCCCGATCTGTTGGATGAATATAAGCAAGATTATGGTTATTTGGGCACTTTCCTCCACAGTGGTGTCTCCAAAGCTAGAACTCAGCCAAACACCTTAACAGTTCCCTGTAGCTCAACTATGAATTCAGCAAGTGCCATTGCTTCAATTGCCAACACGGTTTCAAGGCCAATGTCTGCAGCAACAACTACACTAATGCAGCAGGTGGGATATAATTTTTATGAATTGATATTTAAGCGTTGATTATCGTGATTGATCCTTTATTGATACAAAATCGTTGCTGGTTATTTTCAAGTCACAAACTTTCATATTAGTGGATTAAATTATGAATACACTCTTGTTCTGAATAATTCTATACTATACTGAACTGGTATTATCCTTTTGCAGAACATCGGAAACAGAGTAATGAGTCCGGCAGTGGGCCGTGTGACCAACACAGGCAATAACCAAAAAATAGTTTTTGTGACACAGAGGCCTCAAGGTCAGGGTCAAGTTCAGAATCAACAGTCTCAAGCGTCTCAAAACACGCAAGTGATCAAACTGGTGTCGGGTAGTAACACTCAAGTCCAACAGAAGATCGTCAATTCTCAACAGAAGATGGTGCTTATGGGCATGCAGAATAGCGGGAACGTCAACATGAGCCAAAACAGTATGCTCAGTTCGAATGCGCAACAAAACGTGTCTTACATGATGCAAAAGAACAACTCACACAAGATCAATGATAGTTTTTCACACATGGAAGATTTGTCACATTTGGAGTAGAATGGTGCTTTTAGAACAGTGGAATTATGGGTGAAAGTGCGGTTAAATTATCTTCGAACAACCTCATATGAAGAAATGATGAGGGGCATTATAATTGAAGATGCACATCCAATATGAATTTTTCTATTTCATTTTTCAGACTCAGATATTTGGATATGAATCAGAAGTGTTGAATTGAATGAGAGGGAATACCTAATTTATGAATTCTCAAGGAATTTTTTATAAAGATCAGAAAAGAATGTAGCACTGAAATATTTATTATTTTATCTTATATACGCTTCTGAAAAATCCTGGCGATTTTAGAGAGCATTTTTTGTTCCTTTTTCAAGTATAATTGACTTATTTCATATTGAATTGAATGTAGAGAAAGAAGATGCAATTGTTGAAAGTGTACAAATGAAAAAATGAAAAATTGTAATATAGAATATAATGTAAATATGACTGAATTTTTGTACATACATAATGAGTTGTCTTACCGAAATTTTTGTAATTAGGATAAGATACAAAAAATCAAATAAATATATTTTAATTCATTTGAGTGTTGATTAAAAGTGAAACTTTTTCATGCAATTATATTTCAGTTCAAATAAAGATTAGAACACAAAAAGAGAATTAAACAATGAAATTTCGTTCGTTGAATCTTACTAAATCCAACTTCAAGTCTTACCCTTTTTATAAGCTTTTATTTAGTTTCACCTGTCCCGGTGTCTGTCTGTGTGTCTGTCTGTAATCAAATCTTGCAAGTTAAATATGACACACTTCTAATCGTCCGATTGATTTGAAATTTTGCAGGCGTACCTAATCCTGGTGACAATGCATCATGAAATATTTTTTATAGAAAAAAACAAAATGGCGGATGAGTTTTGTAATTATGATCCGATTCCATTCAAAATTAGTATCTGAGGGTATTTGAGTTCGAGAATGATGATACTCTAGTCAGAACTGGGAAATTCAAGATGGCGGCCACAATATGGCGGCCACAATATGGCGGACGAGTTTTGTAATTATGATAATATTCTATTCAAAATTGGTATATGGGGGTTTTCTGGGTCGGAAATTACGATTCTTCAAAATCGAGGAATACAAGATGGCGGCTTCAAAATGGCGGATGAATGTTGTTATAAAAGCTTATCTTCAAAAATGTTTTTTGAGAATTAGGCTTGTTATTTAGAAAACTTTGGTTTATATCGCAGCATAGAAAACCTGGTTAACACTGGTTAGATTTTGTTAAAGTTTTTCTTGTCGATAGAAAATCTGAGTATGTTTTTGTCTTGCTTTTAATTAATAACATAACCTATTTCACACAATCCATATCACGTGATTATTCCACCAGTAACCTCCAAAGACGTTTCGGACAGGTCAGTGGCTAGCGGTAAAAACGAGGAATTTTCTTATTTCATGAGTGAGTTTTTAATTTTTTTTCTTTGTAATATCATTGAGTTTAAATATGCATATAATGGTAATATCAAAAAATATCCCGAAGCATCACTGACCAAGAGAATTTTTCTCAATCATATGATCACAACATTTAGTATTGGGAGCTCGCAGAGATTGTAGAGGAAGTATTGGAGAAGGAATATTCATCAGAGCACTGCAACCTGTAACTTCTTCACCACTAAGCTAAAATCATGGCTCTTTTTCATGGGAGGGTTATGAACTTTGGTGGTGATCCGAGAAATTTTTTTTTTAAATACGCGATATTTTCCAACATACCTATGGAAATTTTGCCGAAATAGGTATCATTTTGTCAGATAGCCACCAAAGTTACTAATTCGAGGTCCTAGATTACGAATCTGTAATTGGCATCTTCCTATAGGTCTGATACTTCAGGAAATTTTCAACTTTTTGTGTAAAATTTCCGAAAATTTAGTAATTTTTTGATGGTCAGTACTCGAAAACTATATTTTATAAAAAATATCTGATTGCATATTCTTAATCTACGCCCTCGAATTAGTAAATTCAGCAATTTTGGTGGGGATCCGAGAATTTTATTTTTCTCAAAATAACCGAAATATGGAAATTTTGCCGAAATATCATTTTCTCAGATAGCTACTAAAGTTACTGTATTCACTAATTCGAGGTCGTAGATTACGAATCTGTAATTAGTTCCTTCCTAGGTTTGATACTTAATTCAGGAAATTTACAACTTTTTGCGGAAAATTTAGTCATTTCTCGAAAACTATATTTGATAAAAAATATCTGATTGCATATCCTTAATCTACGGCCTCGAGTTAGTCAATTCAGCAACTTTGGTGATGATCCGAGATTTTTTTTCTCAAAATATGCGAAATTTTCCAACATACAGGGTGGCCATTTGAAAACGAAACAGACGAGATTACAGACGAAATAAATTTTTTCGATAGAAATGCTCGGACAGGTCGATTTCTGTTTCGAGGGGGACAACTTAAGATATATAGGTTACGGACGCATAGCGCTTCAACCCTTGCTACTATAACCCTCACCCCCAATTTTTGAATAGGGAAGATGGGGTGAGTGATACCTCATTTGAAAGGTATTTTTATACTGATTTCAGCACAGTAATTGTTTTTTCATTTTATGCATTAGTTCTCGAAATATTCTTAACTAAGTATTTGAAAATGAAGTGGTGTTTTCATAGCACTTGTAGTGTTTTTTTGTGAAAAATCGACATTTTGAGCTTCAAAACAACCATGACTGTGGCTTCCTTCCTCCAATCCACTGACATAGAAATCTTTAATCAAGATGTCGATTTTTCACGAAAAAAACACTACAAGTGCCATGAAAACACCACTTCATTTTCAAATACTTAGTTAAGAATATTTCGAGAACTAATGCATAAAATGAAAAAACAATTACCGTGCTGAAATCAGTATAAAAATACCTTTCAAATGAGGTATCACTCACCCCATCTTCCCTATTCAAAAATTGGGGGTGGGGGTTGTAGCAGCAAGGGTTGAAGCGCTATGCGTCCGTAACCTACATCTTAAGTTGCCCCCCTCGAAACAGAAATCGACCTGTCCGAGCATTTCTATCGAAAAAATTTATTTCGTCTGTAATCTCGTCTGTTTCGTTTTCAAATGGCCAGCCTGTATATCATTTTCTCAGATAGCCACCAAAGTTCACTAATTCGAGGTCGTAGATTATGCATGGGAGGGGTTATAACGACCATGGGGGGTGGGGGGTAAAAACGATTGAAAACCATTGAATCATGTACACAATGTATGAAATATTTTATGTGCACCCCTTTTTTCTCAGATCTTCGATACTCATGGGGGGGTAGCTAGCCCTAGTCCCCCCTTCGTAAATGCGCCCTTGGCTGAAATTTTTCTCATGTGATGCGTTACAAATGAAACACCGTATTGTTTCAAAATAATTTAATCCAACTGAAATATACAATATTCAATATTCCTATCTTCACTACATTATAAGATTTCCTACAAATCTATACTTATCCCTACAATAAAAAAATCTGATACTGTCTTGGATTCAGTAAATATACTTCTACTGACCCCATGGCAGTTGCTTGAGTTAAACTCAAACCATTAAATAATTTCTAAAAATCATGATCATTATTTCATTCATCCCTATTGATTGAGCTGGAAATTTTTGTCTGATAGGCTGTGAACGCCGAAGCTCTCAATGTTTGAGTCATAGAAGGTCCAGTCTCACTCAACATCCTTGAGAAGTACCCTTCAGGATCTTGGAGTAGCACGTGGGGATGATCAAATTCTACCTTGCACCCACTCTCCATAACAAGGACTTTGTCAGAGTCCATGATGGTGTTAAGTCTATGAGCTATTGTGAGTACTGTGCATCTTTTGAACTTTCTTCGTATGGTCTTCTGGATTAGCTCATCTGTTCTGTAGGAAAAAAATGGAATTTATTATTATTACAGTTTACATAAGGAATTTTGGTGGACGTACCTAGGATCCACGTTGGCTGTAGCTTCATCCAGAATCAATATTTTGTTGTTCCTTAGTATTGCTCTGGCTAGGCATATAAGCTGCCTTTGCCCTACACTAAAATTACTTCCACCTTCAGTGATCATAAAATCCAAGCTTTGCACTTTATCTTTCAGCTCCACCTGCAGATAAACATAAGAAATATCTAATTACTGAAGTTTCAGTCAATAAATATTCGTAGAAGTGCCAGCTTGATGTGTTGACTAAGACCAAATCGAATATGCACTCACTTCTTCAAGAACATCCCACAATTTCTCGTCACTGAATTCTTTGAAAGGATCTAAATTGTATCTCATACTAGACGAAAACAGGACTGGTTCTTGAGGGATAATGGAAATTTTTCTACGTAAATCTTTTAACCCCAAGTTTTCGGTATCAATGTCATCTATTATGATTTTTCCCTCTATTAGTGCCAATCTGAATAGGGCTCCTATCAGAGAAGATTTCCCAGCTCCTGTTCTTCCCACTATTCCAATCTGCAAAAACAGAGAAAAAATAAGACAAAAAATCCACAACAATAGGTTATTGCATACCTTCTCTGTTGGATGTATTTCGAGGCTCAAATTGTTTATGACTGGTGGATCCTCCTCAGCATATCTCAATACCAAGTTTTGGAACACAACCATTCCTCTGCTGGGCCAAGACTCTGGTGGTTTTTTATCTGTAAAAGAATTCTTTGTGAAATGGCCCAAGTTTGCCATAGCAAAAAAATCACCTTTGGGAGTTACCAGAGGGTGTTCTCTTTCTAACTGTGTATACTCAAGAACTCTTTCTACACTGGTTAGGTAATTCACAACTTCAGCAACTTGTCTCATGCCAAACTGTAACATTCCTACCAGGATCACAGATTGAGATATTCCTAGTCCTATGAAACTCCCTTGGACTGTGGTATCTGGAAAATTTGTGAATTCAACATAACTGTTGTGTAATGCTGGGTTATGTACTCACATCGGTCTAATATAATAAAACCGCAAACTACACAACAAACAAACACAACACATATAAGGTCCAGCCATAGACCATAAGTACTGGCACAGATTATGGTTAAGTACCAAGAGGAGGAATGAACATCCTAAAATTGAGAAAAAAATGCATAAAACGAGAAGAAATATCATACAAGACTTTTGTATTCACCTGATGTTCATCAAACTGTTTCACTAAAATATTCTCAATTTTCGTAGCTCTTATGGTAGTAAGTCCGTTGATTGTTGAACTGATGAATGAGAAGACAGGGGACTTTGCTGGAATAAAAAAGAATGTAGTTCTGATCGAAAAAAAGATCTGGAAATTCCAAATATGTGGTTGTCAAGTTTATTTTATTACAATGACGTACTTACCAACTCCTTCTATAAGTTTGAGGGACCTAGCTGTATTAATATACCAAATTCTAACCACGAAGAAAATTATGCCCAATATAACTATAAGAATTGACATGTAGGGATTAGAAATTGTGACCATCACTAGGATACCACATACGACCATCATTATCTGAAAAAAGGCATATGCATTTCTCAAGATATTCAGCTCTTATTTTGCAGGAACAGTACACATTTTCATCACGTTATATGGCCGTGAAAATCTACAGGTTGGAGCAATGTCCCCTTCTCCCTTCAGATTTTTTTTGGTGCACCACTAGTTTTTCGAAAAATACACTGCGCAAAAAAATTAACGCACATTATGGAAATCTCAAATTTATTCTACAACTGAAGGTGTTCTCAATGATAATTATTTTTATCATAATTATGCATGCATATGTTATCCACTTTCAACGTTTTTCTTCAATACATATGTTTTCTCCCAGCAGGAATAAAAAAAGATGATATTATCAGATTTTGAATGTATTGGCTCCATTCTGAAATCAGTTGTTCTCGATCAATTCTAGTGATCAATAGTTTTTCTTTCGTTTGATTTTGTACACTCGATCGCTATGCAACGCGAAACACGCAATTTGACCCAAGAGTAATGTGCCCAAGCGGTAGTTTTGCGAGAAGAAGGGTGGACATACACAAGAATTGCAGAAAGGTTTGGAGTTTCCCATACAAGTGTGTCCAGAATGATGCAGCGATTCAGGGAGACAAGTATGAATGTCCGAAGACCAGGACAGGGTAGACCACGGGTAACAACTGCCATTCAAGAACGTCACTTGAGAGTTTCTTCGTTGAGACAACGGTTTGCAACATTGCAACCGCTCGCCTCCTTCAAAATCAGCTTGAGCAAACTCATGAGGTGCAAACTAGCACTCAGACAATAAGAAATCGCCTCAGAGAATATGATTTAAGGCCTGGTGTCGCGGCAAGAGGCCCAGCTCTTACCCCAGCCCATCGAAGGGCGCATTTGGATTTTACGAGAGAGCATATCCATTGGGAAGAGGCCGATTGAAAAAGAGTTCTCTTCACAGATGAGTCTAGATTCTGCCTCTACCATTGTGATCGACGTTCCCTTGTATACAGACGTCCACATGAAAGATATGCTCAGTGCAATTTCCTGAATACTACTGGTTTCGGGGGAGGATCGATTATGGTATGGGGTGGAATATCTATGACTGCTCGCACAGACCTAGTGGTCCTTGATAATGGAGCTATGAATGCTGATAAGTATATAAGGAACATTCTTGAAGAGCATGTAGTGCCATTTGCCCCATACATTGGTGAAAATTTCATTTTTATGGAGGATAATGCCAGACCCCATCGTGCGCGCATCGTTCAGGAGTACCTTGAAGAGGTTGAAGTCTCTCGAATGGAATGGCCAGCAAGAAGTCCAAATCTCAATCCGATTGAGCAGGTTTGGGACAACCTCAATAGAAGGCTGAGAAGTTCAGAAAATCATCCAGCTACTCTTAATGACTTTGAAATCCAACTCAGAGAAATCTGGGAAGGATTAGATCAGAACATTTTGAGATCACTCATTTCGAGTATGAACTGTCGTTGGCGAGCTGTAATTAACGCAAGGGGTGGAAATACCATGTATTAAATCAGTTATCAGCATTTCAGTATTTTGAAAATTGTTCATTTCTCTTCTTTCACATAAGATTCGGTGATTCCTGAATTTTTCTTCCATTTAATGTGTCTTGTTTCGGTCAAAACCTTCCCGAGAGAACATAAAAAATAAGTTATAAAGTCAATGTAGAGTTAGCTTTCATTAAAATTGAGATTTTCAGAATGTGCGTTAATTTTTTTGCGCAGTGTATAAGAAAGGATCTCTGTTTAATTTGAAAAGTTTTTGATTCCTGGAAATTTTTTCGTATCTGCTACTGTGTTCGAAAAAAAATGTTATTAATAATTAATATTACTTCTGTAGCTTGTTGGTAGTCAAATGAAGAATTTCTGCCTTTACCTGTATCACATCTATGAGGGACTTTGGTAACATTTCATCGATAGCACCCATATCTTTCGAGAACCGATTCAACACCCTCCCAGAAGGATTCGTATCGAAGAACCTCATGGGTGCTTCCAACAAGCAATGGAACATTTTGTTGTGGAGGTTCTTAGATGCCGTCATACAAGAGGCAAAATAAGTGGTTGATCTGATGATAGTGACCACTATGGCAGATAGAATAAGGGTACCATAAATGTACATTTGAGCCTCTGTCTTCCATATGGTATGATCCACTCCATTTACGGTCACATGGGTGACAAAGTTGTCGGTGAAATCTTGGATCCACATTGTTAACATGTCTGTACCATTGGATAGTAAACTTTTTGGTTCTGCATTTTCCGGAATGTAAGTGTAGTAGGACCGTGGTATCGTTTTAATCTGTACTGTGTCGGATGTTCTGTTGAGATATTCGACACTGTGGAGGAACTCTTCCTGGCTGGTCCTGTAAAAAGAGACTCCCCTTACCATGTCGTAGTTTTCCAATACATCGTATGAATATCATGCCATACATTATTAATAATTCAAGTGTATTTACTATTTATTGTGACTCACCAAAGTGTTATCCAGTAATCAGCTGAACTCAAGAGTACTTGACACAAGATGAGGAAAAACACGATAACACTGATAGAACAGCAGTTTCCAGCACTTCTTATATAGGCAAAGAGGGCAGATCCTTTGAAAACGTTTTTCTCCTCCATATTCTCGTTTTCCAAGGTCCCATGGGATAGTTCTCCGGTTAAAGAAATCGTTGTCTAAAACAAGATGAGAAATGTGTAAAATGATCATATACTAACTGACAAAGAAACTTCAACACCCAGAAGGAACAGTTTATATTTAAATTTTTTTTGGTAAAACGTAGATAGTATCTAGGTCAGGAGCATAGATATGCTCCCGGATAGTAAAGCTATTAAGGAGTAAATGATTAAAATTTGGAGAAAAAATGTGCATGTCCACTGCGATTATCTATACACTCCCCAACACGTCTTGGCATTGATGCAATAAGGTGGTCTATTTCTTTTTGAGGGATACTATCCCAAGCTACCTGTACTTCATGGCTCAGGCCCGCCAATGTCCGTGGGGACTTCTACCCATGATGTCCCAAACATGCTCTATGGGCGAAAGATCAGGGGATCTGGGCGGCCATGGCAAAAGATGCACAAAAAAATTCAAACTAACTCTAGCTTCATCGATACATGAGGTCAAGTATTATCTTGCTGAAAGATTGGATTCTCGAGCCGGTTGAGGAAGGGAGAACATATAACTCCACTATTTCTTGAAGATATAACGCAGCACTGTCATGTTACATCGAATAAAGACTAAAGGTGACCTACGTGCCTGTGCAATATCACCCCATACCATAACGCCTACTGTCCGGTGTACATGAAGCTCAAATTGAGGTTCACTTCTTTCTCCTCGACGTCGTCTAACCCTTCCTCAGCCATCATGTGCACCCAAGGAGAATCCAGATTCATCAGAAAAGACGACCTGAGGCCATTCCACATTCTAATGTTGACGTTCTCTGCTCCACTATAATCGTTGCCAGCGATGCTCAACCGTCAGAGGTAACACAAGAAAGGATCGATAATAAAGCAGTCCAAGAGACCTTATCCGGCGGTAAACCTTTCGGACAGTTACAGGATGGCCCTGTTCTCCTAACCACTCATCGGTATCTAATGGCCATAAATCTTAGACGTCGACCTTGAACTTCATTTGTGCCCCTTTCACGTCCGGTGCCTACTCTTCTTCGCTTTTGGGCATTATGAAACCACGCTTGGCAACATCTCATATACATATAGCAGTCGTTGGGTTTCTGTTCGTACGCTTAGCGATTTCTCGAAATGACAACCCCGCCTCCCTTTCAAATTCACTTAGCTGGCAATAAATTCCGCGTACAGGTGATCTAGGCATTTCAAAAACAACTTTGGATCTCCTCGAACAGCTGGTTTGATGTAAAATAAACTGTAATATTCAAGTAACTAAAAACGTTTACATGAAAAAACCTTCACGGTTTTTTCTCCAAATTTAATCATTTACTCCTTTTATGTTTTACCACAAAAAAAATTAAAATTTAAACAGCGACTTCTGGGTGTTGCAGTTTCTTAGTCAGTCAGTATATTATCATAATCAGGTTTTCTTATACTCACTGCTATTGAAGTTACTGATGTTCTCGCCAATTGTGAGTTTTCTTGCTCCGAAGATTCATCTGCTGCTACTAATAATTTCGTGAAATCGAGGTCACTTCGTGATAACTCATCGAATGTACCTTGAGCTTCTATGCAACCCTGAGAATTAAAAAAAAATGACGAATACACAACTAAGTGCCAGTATGTTTTCCTTTACCTTATTGAGTACGATGATGATGTCAGCTTTCTTCAGATACTGAAGTTGATGTGTTACCAATATCCTAGTTTTTCCTCTCAGATATTCGAGAATACACTTATCGAACAAATGCCTACCTACTTTGGTATCAACAGCAGACAAAGGATCGTCCAGCAAATATATATCTGAATCTTTATAAACAGCCCTTGCTAAGTTGATCCTAGCTCTTTGACCTCCGCTCAAAGAGACCCCTCTGTCTCCAACTCTTGTTTTGTCTCCCTCTGGAAACTGCTCAAAATCTTTCTCTAAGGCGCATACCTTCACCACCGTTTTATAATGGGACCTATCGTATTCTTCGCCAAATAGAATATTGTGGCGAACGTTGGATGCGAAGAGCCAAGGTTCTTGAGAAGAGTAGGAGATGTTACCGTTCAATTCTACCGTTCCTGAGGCTGGCACCAGTTCTCCAAGGAGAAGTTTGAGAAAGGACGATTTTCCAGATCCTACAGGACCTATAACAGCGCATAAAACTCCAGGTTGGAGTTTGATACTTATGCCTTTGAGAGTTGGTGTAGATGGCACCCAGCAAGCTTCCACATGCTTCAAACGAATGCTGTTATCTTCCGTTTCACGTATGTTGCACGTTTCTTTTTCTTCCATTAGTAGAAAATCCTGAAGTCTCGTTATGGAAACTAGAGATTCAGCTCCAAACGAAATAAGCATGGGAAATATAATGGCCACTGTTAGTTGCAACAAGTTGAAGTACATGGAAAGGGAAAATACCAAATCAGCTCGTATCTCGTGACCCATGAGGACATAGCAGATAATCGTCACTGCTAAGGTTGTTCTTTCGACGAAGACCATGAAACTAACCAAGACACTTCTGATGTAGGCCGCTCTTTTCAGGTATTTCACTTCTCGAGCTCTAGCTTCTTTGACGACAGCTTCAAACGGTGTCTCCCATGCGTACATCTTGATCACTTGGACACCATTGAGGATTTCACTCATTATTCTAACTCGATGGTCGGTTCTTTTGGCCACTTGCATCCTGAATTTAGAGGTGACGCTTCCCATTAACACTAAATAAAATCAATTTTGATCAGAATAGGTCATACTGAAAAATACGTATTAGGTAGGGCTGATTCAAATATGGTGATCCCAAGAATTATAAAACATACTGACTGATAAAGAAACTGCAACATCCAGAAGGAGATGTTTAAATTCTAAATTTTTCTTTGGGTGAAACATAGACAGTATAGCAAGGAGTTAATGATTAAATTTGCAGAAAAAAAAACGAAGGATTTACAATTGTTTTAATAAATTGGTTAATTATATGTTCGTCCACTCCCCAAAACGTCTTGGCATTGATGCAATAAGATGCTCCATTTCGTCTTGAGGGATACTATTCCAAGCTACTAATGGCCATAAGTCTTAGACGTCGATCTCTTACTTGATTTGTGCCCCTTCGACGTCCGGTGCCTACTCTTCTTCGATTTTGGGCATTATCAAACTACGCTTGACAACATCTCATGACAGTAGTTAGATGTCTGTTCGTACGATTAGCGATTTCTCGAAATTACAACCCCGCCTCTCGTAGACCAATAATTTGATCTCTCTCAAATTCACTGAGCTGTCGATAAATTCCGTGTACCTACACATGCTCTAACATTTTAACAACAACTAAACATCGACTTTGGATCTCCTCGAACAGCTGGTTTATTGTATAATTTAAAGAATTTGCAAAACACGGCTACAATATTCAAGTAACGAAAAATGTTCACATGGAAAAACCTTCACGATTCTTTTTCTCCAATTCGATCATTTACTCCTTGCTATACTAGGTACTGTTATGATTCCTAATATGTCTTGTTATCTGAATATTAATAAATTTGGAATCAAACAAATCAATGAAAATATTTCAATTTTGCCCGGTAAACTATCTTTCTCTCAATTGAGGATCCAATTCAAAATGAAAAATTTAGATTTAAATGAACTTTAATTCTAATATCAAGTTCTTAAAAATATTCTAATTCAGATAAAACAAACAACATATTCTAATTCTGTAAGATGAAATTGAACTCACTTATATCTAAATAATTGTCCATTCACTATTTATCTTCTGACTTTTCTTCCTGTTTTTTCAATTCTCTTCTTGACTTTTCTTTCTGATTTTCCCTAATTTATCTTCTCGACTTTTCTTCCTGATTTTTCAATTTATCTTCTTGGCTTTTCTTTCAGATTTTTCCTAATTCAACTTCTCGTCTTTTCTTTAAGATTTCTCCATTCAATTTCTTGACTTTTGTTTCTGATTTCTCAATTTAACTTCTTGACTTTTCTTTCTGATTTCTCAATTTTAACTTCTTGACTTTTCTTTTTTCAATTCTCAATTTTACTTCTTGACTTTTCTTCTGATTTCTCCATTAAATTCCTTTTCTTCTTATTCTTCCTTATCTTCTTTTCCTTTCATTCCTCCTTTTCCCTTCCTTTTCTTCTTCCCCTTCCTTTTCTTCTTTTTCTTCCTTTCCGTCATTTCCTTCCTTCTCTTCTTTTTCTTCCTTATCTCCATTCTTTTCAAATATTTAGTTGCATTTATGTTCTTTTTTTTATTGTCTTCATTCACAATTTCTTGTCTGTTGTTATCAAATTCCCCATTACTTTCAACTAACTCATTTTTTATCATCAATATCAAGCATTCTTCGGTATTTACATTTCTTTGTCTATTCGTATAAATCTTCTTCGATCTACTTCATTATAATTTTATTTTTTTCGTCTTGTTTTGTTTGAATATACTGATTTTTTTCTTCTTGTTCCTACTGATAATATTCCAGTTGTACTGTTACTTCTCCTGCGAAATCTTCTTCATATTTTTTTATTTCATCTTCAGCAATTTCCATTTTTGTTTCTACTTTATTATTCGTTTCATTGATTTTATCTTCATTATCTTCTATTTTTGTTAGATTTTCTCTTTTCTCATTTTTCAGTGCGTCCTTTATATCTGCTACCATATTATCATACTTTGTATTCATTGTCTCTAGTAATTTTATAATTTTCTCCATTTGGCTTTCCCGTACCTGCTCTCTGGTTGTTCCTTCCTCATCAGTCATAGTTTCTTCATTTCTTGATTCCATTTTATAGTCGGCCATTTTTTTTATGCTAATTATATGCTTGTCCACGACTTCCCTATAATCCTTACATTTCGAATGATCTTTGAGAAACGTAATGATAGTCATCATTCACCGGTGAATAATCACTGCTGAATTGCACTTCTGAAAATTTTTAATTCGTCAGGATTCGAACCCGAGGCGCCCTTTTTCCACGACGGAAAAATGACTGCCAACCACCAAGCCATCAGCGCAATGACAATTAAGAGAAAAAATAACCACTTAATGTTTTCTTCTATGATTCCTATTCAGTTTGACAAGCTGAAAAATATTCAAACCGTCTGTTTTCATTGAGCCTCCCATAAATTGTAATTCTTCTCGAAGATACCTGCATTACAGAGTCATGAAGAAATGTTGTGTACTCCACCAGAAATAAGACAGGCTGCAAGAAATACTGCATTACATCTTTTGCCGGAAAAATCAAGGAATCTCAGCCTAAAAGCGTTTAATAATTTCATGGACTGAGAGCAGCTAATAAAATCCACTCATTTTCGGAGTCAGTTTTACTGGCTTATTTTTCGAAAATATCAGCTACCTATATAAACAAACAACCCTAGGGGGCCATTATTCCATGCTCAAGAATACTCTCAACATAAATGAAGGCAACGATATTGGAAATCAGAAGGAAGAAAGCTAGAGTTTTATTCCTAAAGCATGCGATCAAAAATATCTTGTGATGAAGGTGAAACACTAGCTTGCATACATTTGTATTTCATTTTCATCAGAGCGAAAGTATGGAAATGAATCGATGTTAACTGAACTTTTTGACGTTTATCGAGATTTTGCATTATTCAGTGCGAACACAGAAAATGTTATGTCAACGCTTTTGATAACTATTTTCGTTGTTGAAAATGCAGATTAAATCGAATTTTACCGAGGAAGTCGTGGACAAAGTATAGTATTCTATTCGCACATAATTACTATTATTCACTCGGGTGAATTGCGACACTCGCCTGGCGGCTCGCGTCGCAAACTTCCCCCTCGTGAATAATAGTAATCATTATGTGCTCATCGAATAATATACTATTATATATGCGTTGAATCAAAAAACTTGTTAAAACTCTTTCAATACTTTTGAATTGTAGATAACCAAAAAGTTTTCAGCCCCACGTTCGGCGCCTATGTTTTACCAAGAAAATTTAAAATTTAAAGAGCTCCTACTGGGTGTTGCAGTTTTTTTATCAGTAAGTATACCTTGCGTTCTTAAATCTTACACCATATTCCGAAAGAAAGCAAGAAACACTTACATTGAAGAGGTAGAGTGATAATAATCATGGTGGATATTCCAACCATTGAACTTGGGCCCATTTCTCTCCACATGAGGTAGCCAACTAGAACTATTTGGATTGGTCCCAACCACATATAATTCAGGGCAATAACTACCATATCGAATCTAGCGACGTCGTTAGATAAAAGATTGACTACTTGACCAGCTGCTGTTTTTCCGAGAGATAGTTGACTCAGCTTCAAGATCTGAAGGCGAGATAAAAATCAATATCATATATAAAAACTGTCCAAAAAGAGTTAATCTTGAACGCTATAAATAGGTGACAAGAAGAGTTTGGATTTACCTTCCTGTAAATCAGTGCAGAAACTGCAACTCTAATCCTCATTCCAATAATACTTATTCCATAATTCGAATGGTGAAGCAGAAACGTTGATGCTAGGGTTATGGCACACAAGAGAACTCCATACCATATAACTTCTTCAGTTGTATGATCTGGTCTGGAGAACACCTTGATGAATGCAGATAGAACGAAGGGCTGCATTACTCTGTATGAATCAGAAGTGTTGAGTTATGAAGTCCAGAAGAAGATATTTCTTACCTGAGCACCACATTGTTGAGGAATGTCAATAAACCCCAAGCAAAATATCTCCATACGAAAGATTTAATCAGAGCTCTTAGTAGACTGGGTTTCCTTCCCTTTAGTTTACCTTGTTCCAGTTCTTGGAACCAGATTTTCTCCAACTTATCTCCTAGTTTTGCAGATTTATTTTTGTCCTCACATTTGTACAAATTTTTTAACTCCAATTCTCCTTTGTTTCCCTGGCTGCAAATTTTTCTCATCCAACTGAAACCAATGGTGATCAGAAACTAATGCAATGTTGACTCTTATTGGTACAAAAGAGTTGGGGCTGAAGAATACGGGTTTGTTTTAGATATACAGGCTGTTCCAGGACGAGAGGAACTTGGTATGGAGTTAAAAGAGGGTAATAAGGGAGGAGCATAATTTTTTTTAAGCTAAACAGATCAACTCACGCGAAGAATAATTTAGAAAGGAAATTGGCACTTTTCACAGGATTTTCCTTATCCAGAGGGTAGCAGTCTTCCATTTTGAAATCAAAGAACAAACACTTCGTAAATCAATTACAAATCATATCATCTTTTTACACACTGACGAAATACAATGACGCTAGATATTCATGGTGAAAATTCATTATATATTATCTCATCGAGATTGTTTAGTTATTGCTGAAGAAGATTAATTTATTTGTCGAACAAACACAGTGTTTCTTTAACGCATTCTGATATGATATAATGAAAAGGTAAAAATACATGGAGCAAAATGTAATCCAGGTGTGTTAAGCGCTCCAAGAGGAAATAAATGATAACCATGAAACAAATAAATACGGGCTTAAGAGTAAATGCTTCGTCACTGATGTTGTCTTATTATGAAATAAAATGAAATTTGATTTTTGGATAGGTTGGGATTCAGAACGATGAATGCACATATGCGCAATGTGATGGCTTTATGGGTATTTCAACCATGTGTATTTTCTTCAAAATACTACATGCAGGTTTCCGCTCACATATACCTGCCTATTTGAATGGGTGTCCTTGAGTTAATTTTCGCTCTTATTTATTGTTAGGTAGATTAAATTTTAGTTTATTATATCCATTTTCAAAACCGGCGATAAAGATGACATTTGAAATTATTGGACAGTAGAAAATCTTTGGATATACAGGATGTCCCACTAGTGTCGCAGCGGACGATATACGCGTAACCTTCTGAGTTTGGCGAAATTTTTTGATGCAGACTTGATATACTCCAAGAAAATACATTTTTGATAATTTTCTATGTTGCTACTTGAAGAGTCGAATCTTGCAGAAATTTCAAACAAGCTTCAAGCTTGGGAGCTTGAAGATCTGCGTGTGTGCCTGTGAAACTTATTAATATCATTTTTTCGAAGGAAGTTGTATGAGAATAAGAGCGGGCACTTTTTCGTATCCTTGAGTTTCGAAACTCGTTTTTTTGTAGCAATCATATTTTGTACAACTCATCTCTGTCGCAAAATGACAAGCGAAGTGAAAACACGAGAATTTATAGTGAAACTTTTTCAAAATAATCAAAAATGGAGCTTCAAAAGAATCGCAAAAGAGGCTCGCGTTCGTCCGGAAACGGTATCAAGAGTTGTTAAGCGCTTCAACGAAGATCTAACAACTAACCGCAAGGAAGGAACCGGGAGGAAAAAGGGGTTTCTTAGCCCAAAAAAAGTGAAGAAAGCCATCAGCCTTTCTCAGAAGAATCCTAACCTTTCAGGACGGAAAGTGGCCCAAATAGTGGGTTGTTCGCAGTCAACCGTTCAGAAAATCAAGTCAAGTTGTGGGCTTAGAATTGCAAAGTGCAGAAAGTGCCAGACAGGAACGATGTGAAGAATCAAGAAGCGAAATCAAGAGTGAAGAAATTAAAAAAAGATTTCTTGAAAAATTTTTCCTGTTGCGTGATGGACGACGAAACCTATGTCTTGAACAATTTCGCGAGGAGAAACAAGCAAAGTTTCCTAAAAATTCCTGGTTTGGCAAGCAATTTGCACTTGTGGGAGAAGGAGCAAATGTTTCGTTGGCCAAGGCTCTGTTGACTCGAAGATAGACATCGAGGAATGCTTGAAGAAACGACATTTACCATTTTTACGTGAGCACGATGTGTCAACAATCTTTTGGCCAGATTTAGCTTCATGCCACTACAGCAAGGCCACCAAGGAATATTACGAAGCTAATAAGGTGGTTTTTGTCCCCCAAAGAGGCCAATCCACCAAATTGCCCAGAACTCAGGCCAATCGAAAGATATTGGGCCCTGGGAAAAAGAGAATTGAAGAAGACTAAGAAATCAACGAAAACATTAGCGGAATTCAAGCAAAAGTGGAAAACAGCATCCCAGAAAGTGACTGAGAACACTATAAGAAGCATGATGGGAAGAATTCCAGAAAAAATTCATGAATTTTGTGAAAAATAGTTTTGGTTTTTTATTGTTTTCATTAGAATTAGAAGATGACTCGAAAATGAGTTTGATTTTCGAAATCGGTCCAGTGGTTCAAAAGATATAAGCATTTATAATTTGTACATTCAAACTAATTGGTATTTAGAATA
Organism: Adalia decempunctata; assembly: GCA_951802165.1. Lineage (NCBI taxonomy): Eukaryota > Metazoa > Arthropoda > Insecta > Coleoptera > Coccinellidae > Adalia > Adalia decempunctata. Next base: position 18,776,833 of record OX637696.1, on the reverse strand, counting down.
ATTTGAAAGTTCTCAATTACAACAGAAAAGCCAAATCTGCTTTTTGAATTCGGAAATAAATGTGAATTTAGAGGAAAAACTCTAAAAAATCATGTATTAGACAAAAAATGAAGTAAAATGAATGGTGATTACAATGATGAAGAAATATTATATGCGCTGCATTTGAAAAAATGAAGAAAAATCGATTTGAAATTCGTCATGTTTATAGTGTTTTTGTGAACACTACATATGCTGGAAATGCTTTATAATAGCTGGCTAGGATACTTGGATACTTTGAAGTCTTGTCTTTCAATCCATATAAAGCTGTTTTTGTTATGTGCAAGGGTTCGTGAAATATAATTGAATAACGTAGCCTCTACATGTATTATTTTTTGTCAAAATGGCCAATATTTGGAAAACTGTTGAATAAAAATATGTGAAAAGTATACGAAAGCACGCAGGAAGTTCCAGAGAATTGAAAAACACTATTTGTAAAAACAAAGTCACCCTCTATCCTTCTTTTGTGGGCCACCCGATATATTCGAAAATATTTTTAGGTTGTGCTCTTCTTTGAGTAAGTATATCAGTCTGCATCAAAAAATTTTGCCAAACTCTGACCGTTACGCGTATATCGTCCGCTGTGGCACTAGTGGGACACCCTGTAGGTAGGAAAGGTTTGACACTTTTCCGTTATCTAAAAATACTTTTCTTTATGACTTACACTCTTTTTGGTGGCAATACTTTTTCAACACGTTCGCTGCGGCACGATATTTTTGAGACTTTCCGTTTGTGCGTTACGGGGTCTGTTTGTCTCCTGGTGTTGACAATTTTCCTGAAAAGTCAAAAAATATTGAAATAAGCCTTCCGCCTGGGAGAACATCTCAACGATTTTGCCTCCCGCCCCAAGGGAAAGTCTAGTACGGGACGCATTTTTCCGTTCCCTATACAGTCAGCGCGACAGGTCGCTCTCACCGTATAGGAAACGGAATGCACAATGGAATACTCCGTTTCCTAGCAGGTATGCGCGATGTGCTCACTGCCCTGTTAGTCTTCTGGGTGCCGATGGGACAAATTGCAAATTATTAATAAAGTTTTCTTACTTTCTGTACAGCTTTATTAGGTAGAGTCTAACACATTTTTCCTCTGTGAACATTTTTGTAGTCGCGGTTTTTTTTTCAGCAAACCTCTCGTAAGTCGACCATATTTTCATTTTTCTTGAATCAAACATGATCTTTTTTGTAAAATGCATTCATAAAAACAATCTGAGAGAAATGAGAAAACATGATAGTCTACCAACATAAACATGACTGAAAATCGCATTTTTTCAAAGTATTAATATTCTCCCGAATTTTTCAGAATCGGTTGATACAACCATATGAAGTATGAAAATGCAATTGTCCGACAAAAAAATGTGGCGATTTCCTTGTCCGACAAATGGAAAACGAAGATTTTTTGGCATAAAAAATTATGATTAATGTCTTTTTTTTCTTATTCTCTCTCCACTTTGAAAATACAATGTAGTGCACCATCAGTTGTCCGAAAAAAAAAATGTGGCGTTCATTCAACAATTAAAGAATTCACTGCTCTCATTTGGTTATGAATAGACTATGTGCATTTATCGGATATAACTTTGCTCATGTTACAAATAAACATTTGATTTTTTGAGGACCATTTAAGAAGGATGTGCTGAATACTATCATCCAGCTGTCCGGCTAATAAAGTTCGGCAATTTCAGTTGTTGCCGATATAATATTCTTAGTAGTGATAGAGTGTTTTTTGTGCAAACATTCAAAAAATATCCGTGACTTTAAAACGAAAAAGAAGGAAGTGGCATCCTTTAACTGTGCAAAATATTCTTGGCATCAAGAGAACGTCATAATCACAAATATGGAAATGTCATTCCACCTGATGATGATGAATTCAATGTGAGGAAGGAGTATTTTCATTGTTTTTTTTATTAGATTTGAATAAAAATGTCAGTAAATGATTTGAATCATACACTTTCAATCAAAATCAATAGTTTCATTTCAATAACAATCGAGAAAAGATTCTGAAACAAAACCATTATATTCAACTAGACTAAGGATTAGCCGCATTTTATATGGTGGACAGTTGTTTTTTCTATGAAACGAATCTCTCTAAAATATAAATTCATTCTTGTCCAACAAATATTAATGAATTTAAAAACTCAAAAAAATCGTCGATTTTCATCTGTCGGACAAGAAAAAAGCCACATTTTTTGTCCGACAACTGCAATTTCATATTTCATATGGCTATATAAATCGATTCTGAAAAAATCAGGAGTGTATTGATAATTAAAAAAATGCGATTTCCAGTCATGTTCATATTGGTAGACAATCATGTTTTCTTATTTTTCCCAGATTGTTTTTATGATTGCATTTTACAAAAAAAGAGTCGGTATGATTCAAAAAAATGAAAATATGGTCGACTTACGAGCGGTTTGCTGAGAAAAAACCGCGACTACAAAAATGTTCACAGAGGAAAAATGTGGTAGACTCTACCTAATAAAGCTATACCGAAAGTAAGAAAACTTTATTGATAATTTGCAATTTGTTCCATCGGCACCCAAAAGACTAACAGGGCAGTGAGCACATCGCGCTTATCCTTTAGGAAACGGAGTGTTCCATTGTGCATTCCGTTTCCTATACGGTGAGAGCGACCTGTCGAGCTGACTGTATAGGGAACAGAAAAATGCGTACGGGACAAATACTTTTTCCCAGTAAGGAGTTGAATATTAGCTTTTTTGTTATTCAGAAAAAAAAGCTCTTCCCTTATTGTAATAAGAAATTATTTTGTATCGAATGCTGGAAATACTGTGAGTTTTATCCTCGGAATCTCAATGAAACGGGCAGTTCATTCTTTATTTGGAGCTCAGGGGACCATATTTTTTTACACCACGTTAGGTTGAAATTTAGGAAAAGAGTGAGCAACCTAGAACTTTGTTAAAAAAAACTACGAATTCTTCATCAGTACCTATCTAAGTTTGACTTAATCGTTGAAGACCATTTTCGGCGAAAATTACAGACCTGATAACGATCTTATTGTTACCAGGAATATTGCTGGGAAAAACAAAAAAATAATCGTGATACTTATTATTATATTCAATTTTATCTACACTGAGGAACTAACTGACAAGGGGCCATTTTGCGTTTGTTTCTTCAACCAATTTGTAGAATTTCCCGTGGGGATTTTGAAGAAGAATATGTGGCTTATCGAATTCTACAATCCGTCCTGAGTCCATAACCAAAACTCTGTCGGAATCCATGATTGAGGACAAACGGTGAGCCACTGTAAGAACTGTACAGTGCTTGAATTTTTTTCTTATCGTCTTTTGAATAAGTTCGTCTGTTCTGCAAAAAATAAATAGGTTAATGCGTCGTCAACTGTTAAAACTAGTTTCTGAATATTATGCAGAACTTCTAGAAAAGGCCGAAACACAGAATTTGAAGAGGGACATCAATTTTTTGTGAATTTTTAGATGTGCGATCGTTCTCCTAAGCAGGGGTTCTAGCCCCCTCTGATATAATCTTAAATTTCAATAGAGGCGGATGACAAAAAATCGTTGGAATTGATGGGTTAAGTGCATTAAATGGACGTGTTTTTGCACGAATCCTAAGAATTGAGTAAATGTCAATCATTTAGCCTGTATAGGAGGTATTTATATATCTTATTTTCCGGGTATAATTCTTTTAATTCTGGCAATCGTCTTCATATTTGAATACCTCGAATCAACGTTGGCAGTTGCTTCATCTAATATAACAATTTTGTTTTCCTTCAGGAGAGCTCTTGCCAAACATATGAGTTGCTTTTGGCCCACACTAAAATTATTCCCTCCTTGAGTAACCATTATATTCAAAGATTTTATGGTGTCCCCCAGTTCTACCTATGAAAAAGAGAAAATTACCGATACGCATATACAGGTGGCTTTGCCAATAACTTACATCCCTTAGAGCTCTCCAAATTTTGGCATCCGGATACTTATCGAATGGGTCCAAGTTATATCTTATGGTACCAGAAAAAAGCATAGGTTCTTGTGGGATGATAGAGATTTTTTCTCTCAATCTCTTTAAGCCAATTGTTTTAGTATCTACCCCGTCTATGATGATGGTTCCTTCGAAAGGACTCAATCGAAATAATGCTGATATTATGGAAGATTTACCAGCTCCTGTCCTTCCAGCAATTCCAATCTGAAACGAAATCATGAGGAATTGTCTCATGTTTGGGCCTTGCAGAAATCCCTCATTTCTCTAAACTCTGTACCTTTTCATTTGGTAATATCTCAAGGTTGAGGTTGTGAAGAACAGGATCTTCCTTCTCTTCGTATCTCAAATATAAGTCCGAGATGCTGATTTTACCTACGCTGGGCCACTTTTTAGAAATTCCGTCAACTATGAGCTGATTATCTCCGGTTTTCTCAGATTCCTCTTCCTTTTCTAATTTTGAAAAAGTGAGGACCCTTTCCATACTGGTCACATGCCCGAGAATTTCGGAGAAACATTTTGACGTGAACTGGCAAGGTCCCACAAGTGAAGCTGCTTGGAAAATCGCCAATCCAATGAAGCTTCCACTGATATAAGTATCTGAAAGAGTATCAGCGTTGATTGAAAGCTACCATATACTAAATAAAATTTTCTCTTTCAAGAAGGAATCGAAAGATGAACATAATTAATCTGAAGAACGCGAACTTACATTTGTCCATGACAGCAAACATCACAATCAAGCAACTCACAAAAGTAATACACAAAGAGTCTAACCATAGGCCCAAAGCTGAATTGCAACTTAGTGCTATTACGGATGCGGACGTCTGAATATCCTAAAATACTACCTATTTCAAATACTATTTTTTGCTGCACACCTTGCATTTTTACCTGGTATTCGTGAAATTGATCGATAATACAATTCTCGCTCTTGGTTGCTCTGATCGTTTCGATGCCATCTATAGCGGAAATCACATGCGTGAAAATAGGGGTCTTTGCTGAAAAGATAGTTTTATAGTGTCAGAATCCATAGATCGATGGTCGATAAAGCCAACTATTGGCTGTGAGATGTCTTTGGAGACGTTCTCAAGACATTGTTTCATCGAGGAGATACCTTGCTTCGTTTCGACTATCACCAGCATAGGTTCCGCGGAATCCAGTGGTTCCACTCTGGGTCCCAGGGATGCCGCGGAATCCAGTGGTGCCGCGGAATCCCGGGGTTCCGCGATGATTTACAGAGATTCTGCGGAATCCAGTGCTTCTGGGATGAGTCCCAGGGTTTCCGCGATAGTCCCAGGGATTCCACGGAAGGTTTTTCAAATTCTCTTCACTCATATTGAAGATCTTCACGATCTGGTCAGAGGTTCCGTAAAGGCTTCGGGCGGTTCCACATCCTCAAAACGGAACCCCTGCTGTAGAGAAGTATTGGACTCGAGACTCAATAATACACGATCTGTCCCAGTTACATCATAAACTCACCTCTGACTTCGATTCTCTTGTAAGTAAGAAACGGAACAATATACCATTTCGTTAACCTTACGGCCATCCAAAACATCGGCAGAAACAGCGTTATCATATAATAATTGGAGGAGAAGACCAAACAAAGGGAACCAGTAATCAAGGGTATGACCTAAAAGGTTGATTACAAATGTCATATTATTCAAGTACCACTGCAGGGACAGCTCATTATTTCAAGCAATACTTACCCGGCTCAAATTCATTAACGAGAAAGGAACCTGAGAATCAATAACAGCCAAATCCTTCGAGAATATGTTGATGGTATATCCAGGAGGGTTCACATTGAAAAATTTTATAGGAGCATCGAAAAATCTGCCTATGACTTTGTTATGTATATTTCGTGATGCTTCCATCCATAAATTGACCATCACATATGATTTCGTAGTGAGGATTGTCACTGAGATGACGATGATTATAAAATAAATCAATCGCATCTTTGGTATCTTTAAAGTAATGTGCTCCACATTTCCTATCAAAATGCGGTCGATCCACGTGCTGAATATGGTATGATTGAAGATATTCTCGAATGCGTATTGCGTATTTGATACATTCATCCCTTTTGAAATGCCCATTTGGGCCATCTTCCTCATCATTTCCTGTTCTGACCTAAAATTTGGAACATTCGTACATGGGTGAATCAAATATATTTTATTTTATTTTTTATTTTATTTATATATTTATTTTATATAAACGGGATTATTGCTACTGAACGTCTATGGTTGCTAGCATTGGGCGCAGGGTTGTAGGAGCCGGTCGTTTTGCATTTCCAAATGGTTAGTTAATAGCCAACGCGATAGCGGAGCAGCAAGAGCACCCTTTTACTGCGCAACGCATAATTATAATTATTTCTCTCACAGGTGATGCATTTTTGAGTCGTATATTGTCACCTGCGACGAGACATGGGTCAACCATTACACTCCAGAGTCAAAACAAGCCAGTACAGAGTGGCTGAAAGAAGAGGAAGCAGCTCCAGTAGCCTAGACTCGACTGTCAGCTGGCAAGATTCTTGCAACTGTGTTGCAATCATTGATTCTCTGCACGAGCGACGCACAATAAATTCTGCTTATTATTGCGAGCTATTGGCTAAGGTTAGAGTTGGCATAAATGACGAAAACAACAGATTCGATAGGTCATCCTTCTCCGTGACAATGCTAGACCCCATAACAATGTCAAAACTTAAAGAAATGCACTGGACTCAACTTGAACATCCTGTCTGCAGCCTCGAGTTATCGCCCTGCGATTTTCATTTGTTTGGGCTGCTTAATAGATACATACAGTTTGTTTAAAAAAATCCCGTTTATATTTGATTCACCCTAGTATTTAGTCTTTTGATTGAAATTAGGAAATACACTACTATGCCAAATTCATCTGAAGGAAAGAAGGTATAATTGTCTAATTACCAGAGGGTCACCCAGTAGTCCCCAATATTGAGGAACACTTGTCCAAAGAAAATGCCGAATAGGATTGCAACGACACCAAACACATTCTGTGACGATTTAACATAGGCCCACAGCACAGAATCGCATTTTTCTATCTTCACCTCTTGTCCCTGCATCATATCATTCTCCATCTTCATATTCACTTCAGAGTTTTGCTTTGTCGTCGGTAAAGTTGAAGATATGTCAAACGACTTCAATTTGTCTTTCTGAATAGGAATCTCATGATTTTTATGATCTATGTTAGAATCTTCAGCAGGTGAAAATAGATTCGTGAAGTAAGGATCACTGTCGAAAAATTCTTGGAAACTACCTTGAGCTTCCAGCGTACCCTGTATGATTAAGAAGAAATTAGTATCTATACGCACAGGTTCGGAAAATGTTCTGCAGCAGCTGCCAGTTGACAAGCTGAATATATTCGTTCTTTACTTGAATTTGGTAGGCAGGTTGAAAGGAGAGGAATGTTCTAGAGCGTACTAGCCGAAATATTCAACAGTTGATCAAGTGCGACTGGTATAAGTCTCACTGGTCGACTAGCTTAAGCTCATACCGATGAATTGCAAAAGCCAAAGTTTAACATCAAGAAAAGACATAGGAATAAGTGTAGAAAAGGGAAATGTATTGGCACAAACATTGCTTTGTCTTTTTCTAAAGATATATCAATTTGGAGAGCCTATGGCAGTAGTATGGCTTAACGTACGCCTATGATTACAATGAAACATTCGAAATTTTTTTTATTCCCACCAACCTCAGCGAAGATGAGTATATGGTCGGCTTGCTTCAAGTACTGCATTTGGTGTGTAACATAAACCCTAGTTTTCTTCCCTAGAAACTTCATTATACATTCCTCAAACACAAACTTTCCAACCTTAGCATCAAGCGCTGACAAAACGTCATCAAGAAGATATATATCAGATTTTTTGTAGACTGCTCTAGCTAAATTAATTCTTGCTCTTTGTCCTCCACTCAAAGTTACCCCCCTACTTCCAACCACTGTTTGATCACTATTTGGCAGTTGAGCCAGATCCTCAGTTAATCCACAGACTCGTATAACTTCTTTGTAGCGATAATCGTCGAAGTCTTGATCGAAGACGATGTTTTTTCGAATGGTGGATGAAAATATCCAGGGCTTCTGTGATGAAAATGAAATGACACCGTTTACTGAAAGAGATCCGAATTCCAGTGAGAGTTCTCCCAAGATCACTTTGAGAAACGAAGATTTCCCAGATCCAACAGGTCCAACGACTGCGGTAAGTGAGCCTGGAAAGATGAAGAACTGCAGAAATGATTCAAAGAAGTAATCAGTCTAGTTTCAATCTGATTTCCGGAAATCAACGTCCAAAGTTGTGCTTTCTTGCCATGTTATTCCTGGCATTGAACCAAAAAATATCTTTGGGACGAGGATGACAATATTTGTGACACCTCCTAAACCTCCCTATAAATGCCTGTGGCTAAGATGGAATAAGTTAATAGTTACAAACCTCTGGCAATATCAACATTTGAACAAGAAATTTGAATGGAGTGCTGGCTGTAAGACGCTGTAAGTTTTTCCAATCGGATTTCTCCTAACTCCTCTTTGTTCAAGATATCATTTTCTGAATTTTCTTTCTCTTCCAACAACAGAAATTCTTCTAACCTTCTAACTGAGACAAGTAGTTCAGTCCCCGTTGCAAGTGCTATTGGAAGCAAGACCCCAAAAGTATTTTGAAGTGTTCTGAAACAAGTGCTAACAGAAAACAATACGTTCGCCAAAACTGGATATCCAAGCAAAGAATAAGACACAACAGCGAAGAATAAACCTAATTTCTCTATTAGAAATATTAGATTGTTCAAGATTCCTTTGATGTGGCAAGAATTGCTGATGTATTTCAGTTCATCATGCCTGATTTCCTGTACTTGCTCTTTGAAAGGGTTCTCCCAAGTGTACATCTTGATAAGTTCCATTCCAGAATATATTTCGTTCATCATTTTTATTCGTGTGTCAGTATTTGCAGCTGCAGATTGAAAGTTTTTGCCTACCAAACGTCCCATGTTAACTGGAAAGAATAAGAAGACACTTTATATGTAAAAGATGTAAATTTCTACGCATTACCTTGCAACGGAATCAAAAGGATGATGGTGAGGACTATTCCAATCAAAATTTCGAATCCATATTGAAACCATAACACCGCAACTATAGATACAACTTGAAAAGGAATTATCCAAAAAGAATGATAGCAAGATAATGCTTCAAATCTTGAAATATCATTCGAAAGTAAGTTCAGGATTTTGCCAGACGGAATCTCGTTGAAAGATTTCTGGCTCAATTTCAAAATCTGAAATGAGGAATTTTTTTAGTGAAATGAATCAGTATTTGTGGAAGGATTAGTCTTACTTTTCTGTAGACCATCGAAGTGACTGCAGCTTTAATTCTATGCGATAGAAGAGTGTGGGCATGATAAATATGATGAAGACCAAAAGAGTGAGAATAAATTATGAAACATAATGTTCCACCATAAATAACCATATCATTGATGGTATAGTCTTTATTCATGAACAATTTTATCAATTCTGATAACAAGAAGAGATGACAACTTCTGTAATAGAGATTAATTAATTATTAGAAAATATATAAATCAGATATAGCTTTTTTTGGGAATATGTCGTACTACAACCCAGGAGAATATTGATAAATATCACAAATGAGTGCGAATATGCTACGAATATTGCTTACTTGATTACAACAAAAATCAGAAACATCCAAAGGCCGTATTTGAAGATTTCGTAACCATATAGCTTAAGAATAATTTTCAACAAGCTTGGTTTTGCAGATTGTTTCTCGGCCATCTTCTGGATTTCCTCATCCCACTTTTTCTGGAGGATATTCCCATTGACCTTCGAAAGGACTTTGTTTGAGCATCTGGGCAAATCTTCAAGTTTGAATTCTTCTTTTTTGATATCTACAGTACAGTCAAGAATCCACCTAGATGAAATAATGCTGCCATGAAATAGTTCAATATAAAATGTTATATGGATGATCCACTCTTTGTCAGACCTATACAGAGTGATCTACATATATCAATCTAGCAGAATTTTTGCTTTAGGTATGAGTTTCACTGGAAGAAAGATCGAGTGAGTTTTAATGAGTGAAATTTCGCTAATTTGAAGAGAACTTTTGGTTTTAGATCCAACTGGTTCAAGAACTAAAGCAACATGGCAATAATGATCGTCGTTCGTTTGCATCCTGAAAAATGCACTTTATGCTGTGCTGGAGGCATCATCGGTCCATATTTCTTCATAAACGATGCTGGAGCTTATGTGAATGATGCTCGTTACAGATCGACGATCAATGATTATTTGTTTCAAAATTTAAATCGTATCGACCCAGAAATGTTTTGGTTTTAACAAAATGGTGCTACACCTCATGCTGCTACCGAAACAACTGATTTATTGATAGAAAGATGGCGATAACATTATTTCGAGAAATTATCCAATTAATGGGCCTCCAAGATCATGCGACATAACTCTAATGGATAGTTTCTTTGGGGTTATGTCAAGTAAACCAGAAACGATAGACGCATTGGAAGCCAACGTAACTCGTGTTATTGCTGAAATACGGCCTGAATTATTCGAAAAAGTGGTCCAAAATTGGTCTGGTCAAATGCGGTTCCTCAGAGCTAGTTCTGGTGGATATATGCCGAAATTATTCATGAAAAATGTCATAAAACTTTCTTCAACAAAAAAATTGGCTTCACTCTCAATTTAGAAGTGTTTTATTTCAATTTAAACTTCTATCATTCTAAAGAAACCCGATATTTCTCTAGAATGTGCTACAAGATGTTGCATACATTGCCAGATAAGAAAATACTTAAAGATATGTTTTTAATGGCTATGGTTAAGAAAAGCGAATACAGTAATGTATGGATAATCCGAACCCCGGATAATCCGAAGTACCCTATAGTCCGAACGACCCCACTTGGTAAAATGATATGCATAATCCGAACAGCCTGCACTCTGCAATCCGAACGCCCGCCATCTTGCTTTTTTGCGAGATGTAGGCTATAAATATTTGTGTACTACACACAGAGCATCTAATAAAAATTATTTGATTTGAAAAACAATTTTTTTTGATTCAAAAAGAAATTTTGTTAAAATATCTTCATTTAAAATTTTTTATATCGTTGTTTGTAAATATTGGTACTTCGATCATATTCATTTCAAATAATGACTTCTAAACGCAAGTATGTCACTCACAAAATATCCAATGAACTTAAACATCATTTAATTTTACAGCAAAAAGGTACTCGATACTGTACACCGTTTTTGCAGTATTTTGATTGACTCATAACTGACTTCTAACCGTTTAGAAGCAATGGATTATTCAGAAAAATGTATAGGTACTCTTGTGTATTCGTAAAAACGGAGGAACACCTACTCTAATTTAATTCTATTTTATGTTATTAGCCTTTTTTTTAAATCGCATCTTGTGATTTTTTGTTTAATTAATACATTTATCGTTACTGCATATCAGCATCGGTTATTATTCAAATCAAAATACTCCGAAAACGGAACACAGTATCTAGTTCCACCATGAGTACCTTTTTGTGTAAAATTGAAGGATGTTTGAGTTTATTTGAAATTTTGTTCAATAAAACTAAAATACTAAAAAAGTTATGTTCAATAGTCAATACTACTTGCTACGTGTAACAAGTGCCCTCTATGAGAGTCAAACATGTGTGATAACAAATTCATAGGATGTATCAGCTTCCAAAACATATTCGTATAAAATTTAATTACAATGTTGCCAGTAGTTTCGGCAAAATCGTAAAAATTTGTATTATTTTATTTCGTCATCAACCTTTATCTTGAACGAATGGCGTTAGGAATGTGCTTCACAAAGCAAACCCCAATTATTTTTCAGTTTTCTACCTATCCTAGAGACACGGTCATTTTTTTTAAACACCCTCTATAGTCCGAACGTGTTCGGATTATAGATATCATTCAATATGATTTCTATAATCCGAATGATTTGATAAACCGAACAGGTCTTGACAACTTTCTGTTCGGATTATTCATACATTACTGTAACTCTGTGATGCATAACATACCTACATAAAATTTCGAAATGATGAGAAAAGCTAATAAATACAGAATACTAAGGAAACATCATACCGAGACTGGGGGAATGTCTCACTTTTGGGAGGAAAAAAATATCTACTTCTAAAGAGAATACTTACAGAAAAGTTATCCGCGATAACCAAGAGGCACGATCTAGAGGATTTTGTTTTTTGAGTTTAATGCAATTTTCCATATTTCTAGAGCACCTGAGTTTCCAAACTAAAGAATGATAACAATACTTCTATTTATTATCGGCGTTATAGAAAATTACTTAAATGCGCTGATAAGAAAACAACGTATGATGAACAGTTTTCAGAATGTGCGTATTTGAAAAATTTGCTGAAATTAACAATTAGGTTTATGCATCAGATCGCTTATAAACAATCTGGATCCAGAAATAAACAGCATAATGATAATTATGCGGTTCAATTTTTATTTAAAATTACAAAAAATTAATTCAGCTCATTTAAGTGTAGAAATTGGAAAAGCCAGTTTTGAGGCTCAAATGATCAAATCAATAGTCACTCTAAAAAAATACTCGATAGTTTATTGTGGCTAGTAAACAGCGCAGGGCTGCACAATAGATCTACAAAAACGCACTCGTGATTCTTGTATAGAAAAAAACATTCATTATGAATTAAAATTTATTTTATTATAGTATCACTGAATACTCAACGGTTACACCAAAAATGAGAGTAAGAGTCTCTCTCATCTGAATTGAATTGTATCATAACATTTCAAGACATTTATTTGCAACAGCCAGTAAAACCTTCCTTGTCCAATAATGGGTTGTAATTTATTTCTCCTGTAACTCCATCTTTTTCAGCGTAGACCCTATTTCAGAACCTGCCTCTTCAACCAGAGCCTTAAAATATCCATTTTCTTTTTGCATCAAGACCCAAGGACGATCAAATTCAACCACTTTTCCATCCTCCATCACCAGAACCCTATCAGAATGTATAACAGAGTTTAATCTGTGGGCCACTGTCAATACTGTTGCGCTATGGAATTTCTTCTTTATTGTTTTTTGTATTAAATCATCCGCCCTGCAAAATAGTATAAATGTATTCATAAGAAAATAGTATAAATGTATTAATAAGACTCCTCTTAATGTTTTTATATTTATTGTACCTTGCATCTACATTTGCTGTAGCTTCATCTAAAATCAGAATTTTGTTGTCTTTCAATATTGCTCTAGCTAAACATAACAGCTGACGTTGTCCAACGCTTAAGTTATTTCCTCCTTCTGTGAGCTGGTAGTCTAAAGATGGTACAGCTTTTTCGAGTTCTACCTATAAAAATTATAAATGGAGTTATCAGTAAACTTCAGACTAAGAAGCCTCACGTATACAAACACAAACCTCTGCAAGAACTTTCCAAATCCTTTCATCAGGATACTCAAAATAAGGATCTAGATTGAACCTCACTGAAGCTGAGAACAGTACTGGTTCTTGTGGAATAATGGTAATCTCCCGTCTCAATTTCTTGAGTTCTATATCTTCTATATTCATTCCATCTATGAAAATATCTCCTTCTATCTTGGCTAATCTGAACAGAGCGGATATAATAGAAGATTTACCAGCACCGGTTCTTCCCACAATGCCAACCTAAAACCAAAATGATTATCCACAGTATACAGGGTGACCCACAAAAAATAGCTCAACTGGTCATTAAGCTGTAGCATTTGAATGGCACCGATCTATTCACTCACTTTTTCGGAAGCAAGAATTTTCAGATTGATATCCTTCAAAACCAGTTTATCTCCATCTGAATATCTAAAATTCAAATTCCTAAATTCGATCTCTCCACGACTTGGCCATTCACGAGCAACTAGTCCTCCTACGAAAAAACACCATCAAAATTTCACTCATTTTTCACAAATCTCGACTTGTTCAGTGTAACAGGATTACCACCTGTTTTTTCATCCTCAAACAGTTCTTATTACTGTACCGTTCGTCTTATTTTCGACATCTTCTTCCTTATCCAACTGAGTATAACCCAAAATTCTTTCGATGTTGGTAAGATAATTCACTGTTTCCGATAAAGTTCTTATACAGAATTGAAACAAACCAACCATTGTCATGGAATGGAATATAGCTAGTCCTATGAAGCTACCACTTATGTAAATATCTGAAGAAACACGAAGAATATTAGGATTCAAATCTTCTGAGTATAGATTTGAACAATAGAAGAATTACCAAAACTGCATTCAACTACTGAATACCTTAACTCGACCAGAATAGCGAAACTTGCATCTATCAAGAACGATGAAAAGTAATATCACACACCACACAAACAAGACACATAGTAAATCCAACCACAGGCCAAAGGCAGAAGTACAAGAAATGGCTAAATAAGAAGAAGAAGTATGTATATCCTGAAAAGAAAAATGTAGTCATAAGATGTCTATAGAATCATAATTCCTATACCTGATAGCTATCGAACTGAGGTATCAGAAGTTCTTCACATTTCGATGATCGTATGGTTGTAACTCCATCTAGAGTTGACGTCGTGTAGGAAAATATGGGAGATTTAACTGCAAGTATACCCAGTGTAACATTCCATTAAAATATTGACTGAATAACTCACCTGAAGTCTCTATTCTTCTCAGAGTTCTTACAGTTATGAGGAACCATTTTCTTATTTTGAAAAGCATCAACCATAAGGGTATTATCAATAATAACATAAAGCTATTAGAGACCGTTATCAGAATCATTGAACCTAGAAGAACTGGTATGGACTACAAATGACAAGAAATTAATATTTCACCTTTTTTCAGTCGCATCATCAACTTACTGCCAAAACATTGAGCAGAGCTTTTGGGAATAACTCATCTGCTGCTCCCAAATCTTTGGAGAACCGATTGAGTGTATTTCCAGGGGGTGTGGCGTAGAAAAACACCATTGGAGCATCAAGAAAGCTCGTGAACATTTTGAAGTGTAACTGTCGAGATGCTTTGATACATAAATGAAAGAAAAATGTTGACCGGAGCAACATGGAAGATATTGCTAAGAATATGACCAGTATATATATTGCTCTCATCACTGATGCTTTAATCAATATAATCTCAGTTTCATCAACAAACACAGTATCTGTCCATTCATGGAGAGCTGTGATGTTTGTGGAATAGACGAAGTCGAAAGCACTTTTGCTCTCCATATTTGGTGTACCACTCTTACTTTGATTAGAAGAATCAGTGCACATTTTTGGATAACGTGAATATCGGATATATTCTTGTTCTGACCTGAGAAATGAGAGATCATAATAATGAGGATGAAGATATTGGCCTTCTAGTTATAAGTTTTATATTTTGAAATCAATCATTGTAGCAGCGTAAGATAGAAGTCATGCCCCAAGTAGATTGTGCTGATAGTTTTCTAGAGCAGAGTTCTCAATTCTACTCACCATAGCGTCAGCCAGTAATCAGATAAATTCAAAGACAGTTGAGATATGAATAATAACAAAAATAGGAGTACAATGTTGAAGTAACCCCCAGTGAAGCTGATATACTTCCAAATGACGGAACCTTTGATAACAGTCATATCGTCCATTTGTGGAGTTGACGAATTCTTATCTTCCATACAGGTCGCCTCACTAATCTCGACGTCTTGCTGGAAAATATTCAGTCAATTCAAAAATGAGAATAATTTCCTCACCTACATTTTCCTGTATGTTCTTGCTACTGTATTCTTCAGATCCAGCTTGTAAATATGTTTCCATTCTGCTTTCGAAAAGTTCACAAAACTCTCCTTGTTCTTCTACGTAACCCTACAAAATCATGGATCACTCAAATTGCAATTTTACCTTAGGTACCAAAACACACATCTTTCAAAACTACCACATGTTCCACTTTTTCCAAGTAATGTATTTGGTGTGTCACCAATACTATAGTTTTTCCTCTCAAAAAACTCAGAATACATTCTTCGAAAACGTATTTTCCAATTTTGGCATCAAGAGCAGAGAGAATGTCATCCAGAAGGTATATGTCAGCTCTTTTGTATATTGCTCTAGCTAAACTTATTCTTGCTCTTTGACCTCCACTCAAAGCCAGTCCTCGACTTCCAACTACAGTTTGGTCACCATCTTGTAACTGTTCAAGGTCTTGGCTAAGTCCACATACTTCAATAACTTTTTTATATCGTACATCATCGAAATCTTGATCAAAAATTATATTCTTTCTGATAGTGGAGGAAAACAACCAAGGTTTTTGTGATGAGAATGATATTTTTCCACTTATTTGCACACTTCCCTTCAAGATTGGCATTTCTCCAAGTAGCAGTTTCAGCAACGAAGATTTTCCAGAACCTACTGGACCAACTATACCACATAAACACCCTGAAAATGTTCATTTGTTCACCCTTATCCAGGAAATTCGAAATTTACTCTTACCTCCAGAAATGGAAATAGAGACATTATCCAGCGTAATTTTCTTTTCTTTCCAAGTCGCACTGACACCTCTCAGTTGTACTACACCTTTTTGTACACCTCCACCAGTCGTTTTTGAAACTGGACATATTTCTTCCAACATAAGGAACTCTTCAAGACGTTTCACAGATACCAAGACCTCAGAGCCTATTGTAACAGCAGCGGGTAGCATTGTTCCGAGGGAATATTGCAGCATACGAAAGCATACTGAGACTGAGAAGACCACATCTGTGGATACCGGAAATCCAAGCAGAGAGTAGCATACTACAGTAATACAAAGACCTAACCTTTCTGTAACGAACATCATACACGCTAAGATTCCTCGGATATAGGAAGTTCTTTTTATGAATCGTATCTCCTCTTGTCTGATTTTCTGTACTACATTTTTGAAAGCCATTTCCCAAGTGAACATTTTGATAACTTCCATTCCAGAGAATATCTCGTTCATTATTTTCACCCTTAGGTCAGTTTTCTCAGCAGCGTTTTTTCTGTAAGCTCCAGTGAGATGACCAAGAAGACCTGAAGATGAATCATTTCAAAAGCAGATAGAGAAGAATCATTTCACTGACCTTGAAATGGAATCATTATAACAACCAAGCTGCATATACCAATGAGAGCTCCCAAACCAAATAGACTCCAAATGACAAAAATAATAACAGTCACTTGTATTGGTGTCATCCACAGGAAGTGAAATGCTTGTATGGCTGTTTCGAATCTTCCTACGTCATTGGAAAGCAGATTGGTCACTTGGCCTGATGAGGTGGTGAACAACGATTGCTGGTTCAATCTCAAAACCTGAAAGTTTTTACTGTTCAGCATCTAATATTGGTATTGTCTTCACGAACTCACCTTTCTATAAACCAAAGAAGAAACTGCCAGTCTTATCTTTATGGCTAGTAAATTACTTCCACATACTGTATGATGGAGAAGGAAGGAAGAGCAGAATATGAGCATACCGAGTCCTCCGCCATACAGCAACATTTCAACCCATGTATAATTTTTGTCAATAAATAATCGAATCAACTTCGACAGAAGGAGAGGTTGTAGCCCTCTGAAAATATTTCATCATTTTGAAAAAAAAATGATTTATTTAGTCAAGAAAGTAAAAGAAAGAATAAACTATAATGAAGATGATAATAGGGATAATATTTTAACAGAAGGATACAAATCTTTTCAATATGAAAATAGATATGTTGAATATTTTACTCACTTCATAACCACATAGTTCAAAAAAGCTGTTAAAGCTAGAGGAAGGTATTCGAAAAGATATGCCTTGAATAATATTCTGAGTAAACTTGGCTTTGAGTTTCTTTTCCAGCATGTCTTCAATTCTTCTTTCCATTGATCTTCCAGATAATCTCCATTTTTATTCGATCTATGAGATTCGGGGCATTTGTATAAATCTCCTTGTCTGATCTTATTTCTATTGCAGTCTAAAATACAATCTGAGGTCCAACTGAAAAATATTCAATCGAAATATTTACTTTTTCGATATCAACTTTGTACTAGTTTCGCATTTCAATAACAAAAAAATGGGTCATATAAAGCACTAATTTCTTAAAATGCGTACTGTATGGGAATTTTCCAATGTTTTGCTTTATATTATTATTGGAAGGTTGTAAATATAATTAGAAATACTCACAGAAAACAGAGTTTCGACAATAAAGAAGCTACTTCTCTTGGATTTTCTTTTTCGAGCGGAAAACATTCTTCCATTTCAACTCAAAAATTGATAACTTTCGAAATATGATTCGAACTATTTTATAATCCCAAGAATCTCTCTTCCACTGGCCTCAGGAACAAATGTTATGAATTCGACTATGTCAAAAAGGTAAATAAATCGAAAAACCAGTTCTCACTTCAACGGATCTTCATTTTCTCGGAAACTATGCTCGCAAAAATGAGCTTCGCTGGGATCTTCCTCCGTAAATACCAGTTACTTTAATACAAAATGTATTTCGTGCAAAATTATTTCTCAAAGAGCTGTAATTACAGTTAATAATGAATAATACATGACTGGATCTACCACAAGGTTGAATAATGCCTTCTCAATGAAGACATTCAATTGATTCAGATGTTTACTACAATTTAGCTATTCTTCCTGAAACAAAAGGATGAATTATTGCTAGTTTATGGCTTTTCGAATTTCACCTATGATTACTGTGATCTGATAAACCAATTAAATTCTTCGAGGTCACCCATTAAAAGGCACACATAAGTTTCCCGATATTCTCCGAGAAAATCGAATATTAATAGAGCATATACGATAACAAGTACGCTTTGATATTTGAATATGTCGTAAATTCTGAGTCGGTTAATTTTTAATTAGACGATTTTTCACCCTAGGAAAATGGGCGGTCTACTCCTCGTACCATATTATTTCATTCAGTGGCGTAGCTAGATAGTCAGGGGCTCTGGTGCAAAAATCGAAGAGGGGCCCCTTAGGTAATGTATTGTTTGGTTTTTATCAAGCCGAAATATAAATACTTCGAAGAAGCAATGCTACTTACTGAAGGTACAGCTAAGGAGTAAACTTGAATGAATGATGTTGTTATTATGTAATGAAAATAAATAGGTAAATCTAAAGGTTCATTTATGTATTTAAGTATACTCCATTCACTCTTATTTAATCATATAGGAGGTCATGGTTTCGTTTTCAGGAATTGGTGCACCTGATGAAGAGCACAGATCATATGATAAAAAGTCAGTGCGCGCACAGAAAAAAAACGTTAATGACGAAACGACGTTCCCAGTTTCTTTGTTCACATCAAAGTAAAAGTATCAAAGATATTCCACATTTTGTTAGGTTTACAAATTGTTCGCAGATTTTTGGTATTTAATCGATATTTGCAGGTGAGTTTTTCGTCGAATATCCAGAATTAACGTATATTTATTGTTTTTAGCACCAGTTTGGAGCGTGAGGACGATTTTCAAGACCAGGACGAATGTTTACATTTCGAGGTTGAAGGGGTACACGGGAATTTCGTTGAAAAAGATTTTATTTGGACCGATATCGCAGTAGATGGATCGAATGGAGCCTCGAGAGGTCGATTAGGATGATATTTTTCAGGTTTTCCAAGAAATTTGGCGATATCTGAGCAGATTTGCGAAAGTTAGGTACCTCACTAATGAGGTGGAACTTAGACCTAATTCTCCCATAAGAAACGCCTTTCAAAGGTCGAGATGGTGAAAAATGTATTTTTTAGGTGTTGTTTGAACAAACGCAGCCGAGTTTTATATCCCAACATTGATTTCAAGAAAGTTATCAACAAAATAAAATTGACATTTTTCTTGATTCTTGTAATTACCCATCAATTCATCTCATATCTTTGGGTTGATTTTGTTTTATGAATTCTTGATTAGAATCAACAATTGATGTCGTCAAGTCTTGAACTTTCAGTTCAAGAAGATAATAAACATTAAATCTTCACAAGCATGCATATGAAAATTATGTGAAAGCAATGCAATTTTCTTCCATGGCGAAAAATAATATATTTCAACAGTGATCTCTTGTACTTTTCATGCAGATAACTAGAAAAGGAATCCTTTCTATCAATTCATATAATTCATTAATTATTTTCGTCCATCACATCTTTTCCAATTCATTCATTTTCCGAATTAATTCACATTCTGAGAAATACGCTAAGAAGTAAGAATGCAGAAAGGGCAACATAGTGTTGACTTGGAACATAAAACTATTTTGAAAAACGTCATAACTTCGATACAGAGTAGAATGTGTCAAATTTCCAAGGCCAGAGTTGTGATTTTATAATTGTGAATGGAGTATAGGTACCGTAGAGCAGTGTGACTTTGCACCACTTTTTAGAGTATTCTTGATGTAACTTTCTCGTTTTTCTGTAAAATGAGTTGTGTTTGAATTATGTTTAATTTCAACAATCTAGCTATCGATTGCTGTTACTAGAAACGCAAGAAAAAGTGCGCAACAATTTTTTTTTTCCATTTTAAAAATTTGGCAAAGTCACCCGCACATCGGTGCGAATTTGCCACTTGCATCAAAATGCGTTTGTAGGCAATTTAATCAAGTGCAGGTGGCTTTAACTTTTTTGAAGGTTAACTAGCTAGGTACTAGTCGCGAATAAAACAACAAATTATAAGAAAATAATAGTATATTATTCCATTAGGAGGAGAAGTGTCACTTTTCGTGGCGAGCTTGAGTTGATAATTGAAAGCGAGCCACGAAAAGTCACTTCTTCTCCGAATGAAATATGCTATTTTATTTCCAAACGTTTTCAAATTCATGAAAATTGTACATTTAATGTAACTTCATCAAATAAAAATGACGTTTGTATTGGAAGTTTTTGTATTCTATGCATCTATGTTCATGGTAACCAAGTGAACTTTTTCGTAGCAACACTTTTCCTGCCGCCGCGCCGGCGCCGGAGGGAACTGACGTTGTTATCGTACGTTTGGAAATAATAGTATATTATTTCATTAGGAGGAGAAGTGTCACTTTTCGTGGCGAGCTTGAGTTTATCCGCCGAACGGAGTGAGGCGGATAATTGAAAGCGAGCCACGAAAAGTCACTTCTTCTCCGAATGAAATATGCTATTTTATTTCCAAACGTTTTCAAATTCATGAAAATTGTACATTTATATTGTAAGTTTATCAAATAAAAATGACGTTTGAATTGGAAGTTTTCGTATTCTATGCATCTATGTTCATATTGTTCATGGTAACCAAGTAATCTTTTTCGTAGCAACACTTTTCCTGCCGCCGGAGGGAAAAGTAAATATTTCTCCGCCTAGGCGGAGAAATTGAACTTTTCGATGATCCTGTCAGTCGAGAACTGACGTTGTTATCGTACGTTTGGAAATAAAATCTATTATTCTTCATAAAATACATAAAATCAATCTCTTTGTAAATGAACAATCTATAATAATAATAATAATAATAATAACTCATTTTTCAAAACCGCAGAACTGTTTTTTCCTCTTCCAGACGTAGATGGTTTGTCTGCATAAATCTGCAAATTTTGTTATTTGGCAAAGTCCCCCTCCCAAGTGCAACAATAGAATAATTTCCTAAAATTTCGAGACCCGCCCAACCAAATGCTCTCAGTTTTTTTTTATACGCGACCTAAATACGTGTGAAATAAGCTGCTGAATTTATTTTGATGTACCATTTGTCATGTTTTCTACACAACCTTTAGTATTTCGCATTTATAAACACATTAAAACTTACCTGCTCACACAACACAGCATAGCACACCATTCGAATCCAAGCCAAAGGACTGCGACTGTTGAAACAATTGGGGATATAGTGTCTCTTCGGTTCCGATTCGTGCTGTCGTTGAGAAGTTACCGACTTTACCAAAATAAAATGAAACATAAAACATTAGGAAGTTTGGCAAAGTCACCTTCGTTGGCAAAGCCACACCGCTCTACCGTACCAATATTTAATTTATTATATTTATGTGGATGAAAAAAGAACTTTGAAAACAAGTTTTATAGATATGTATTTCAAATACAACAAAAAACAAATCGAACGGTTTGATGCTTCAGGAAATTTTCAACTTTTTTTGGAGAATTTCCGAAAATTTAGTCATTTTTTGATGGTCATTACTAAAAAACTATATCTTATAAAGAATATCTGATTGCATATTCTTAATCTACGCCCTCGAATTAGTGAATACAGTAACTTGGGTGGCTATCTGAGGAAATGATTATGCGGCAAAATTTCCATGTTGAAAAATTTCGCTTATTTTGAAAAAAAAATTCTCGTATCACCAGCAATTATAAAATATAGTTTTCGAGTAATGACCACAAAAAGTTGAAAAAAGTATCAAACCTAGGAAGGAACTTATTACAGATTCGTAATACGACCTCCAATTATTGAATACAGTAACTTTAGTGGCTTCCTGAGAAAATGATATTTCGGCAAAATTTCCATATGTTGGAAGATTTCGCGTATTTTGAAAAAAAAAATTTTCGCATCACCACCAAAGTTGTTGGATTCACTTACTCGAGGGCGTAGATTAAGAATATGCAATCATTACCTCCCCCATGAAAAAGAGCTATTGTATACGCCCTTGCTGTATTTTCAGCCTTTAATACGAAATAAATTCGAATCACAAGCAGTCAAGAGATTTTTTCCTGATTAAAAAGAGGTACGACGATTTTCAGTCAGCATTTTCCTTTCTCTCTAGGTATGATAAACTGAGTGGAATACGTTGATGGAATATCCATTAAATGAAGAACATTTCTATTTTAAGAGTTTATTGAAAAACAACCATTCTCATAAAACTTCATCGTGTAAAAATAATTGTTTATCACAATAACCAATTAGTCCTAATTACTATATAAAATCTTTATGTTGTAAATCTAATTAAGTATATCACAATATTTACAATTAAAAAAAATTAAGAACCAACAATCACTGTCGATTTGGTACTAAAGACACTCGAATCGCCTTCAAAATTATAAGTACTTCAAATACTAACTCTATTTACAAAGATAAATTGAGATACATAACTAAATAGGAAAGATAGAATTACAGTCCCTTTGTCAAATATTCATTTGTATAAGTGTATAAATAGAATACAAAAGTATCTTATCTTTTTTATGGAGTTGTGAAAGGCACATCGAATATTTACTTTTTCGAAGTAAGATCAATTTACGTCATTAACATCGTTCTTAAAAAAAATCAGCACATCTGCAGCTGCCATGAAATATGAACTTCAATGATATGAAAAGTTTCCCTGTAGACTTGCAAGGCTTTCAGAATACTTGGCACTGTACATTATTCAATATACATTTACAATCCTAATCTCTTTTTATCACATAGCACCCTTACATCAATTGATTTCGAAATTTAACTCATGTAACTACATTCTCAGGCAACGCCTTTAGTGTTTGATAACTTTGTTTGGCAATTCTCTTCAGTTGATCGCTCATGGCTCTACCAGTTTCAGCTACCATTTTGTGGAACACGCCATCTGGATTTTGAAGTAACACGAACGGGTGATCGTATTCCACCACTGTTCCAGAATCCATGACTAGAACCTTGTCGGAATCCATTATTGTGTTCAGTCTGTGCGCAACCGTGAGCACTGTGCAATCGGCGAATTTTTGACGAATAGTTTTCTGAATTAGAGCGTCAGTTCTGGAAGGAAAGATAAAAGGTAACATCATTATCACAATAATATTCAGAAATTATATTTCAAAATGTAGAGAATTTCTTGAAAATACTCACTGGGGATCTACGTTTGCTGTAGCTTCATCCAACATCAATATCTTATTGTTCCTAACGATAGCTCTAGCCAAACAGATGAGTTGTCTTTGACCCACACTATAGTTCGACCCTCTATCCATCACTCTCGTGTCCAATCTATTCATAATATTGGCTGGATCTTTCAACTCTACCTCGTTGATAGCCTTGTACAGCAAGTTATCATCGAACTCTTCGAACGGATCCAAATTGTACCTCAAACTTCCAGAAAACAGAACAGGATCTTGAGGAATGATTGATATCTTAGATCTGAGGGTCTGAAGAAGAAGATTCTTTGTGTCTATGTTATCAATTTCTATATGGCCTTCTATGGGAGCCATCCTGAATAGAGCTGAGATGAGTGATGATTTTCCAGCTCCAGTTCTGCCAACTATTCCCACCTTTTCCCTAGGATTAACAACGATGTTCAAATTCTTCAACACCAAAGGCATGTCGTCGCTGTATCTCAATCCCATTTGCTTGAAAGTTATTTTACCAGTAGGCGGCCAGTCAGGAGAAGGTATTGTGGGTTTTTTAGGTTGTGGTTCTTTCTCCAGAGAGTCATATTCGAGCACTCTCTCCACCGATAGCAACTGGTTGGTGATTTCTGCTGATTGCCTCATTCCCCATTGGACGATTCCAGTTAATGCCATGGCCTGCGTGATGGCCAGACCTACTTCGCTACCATCAAGACCAAAATCTAAAAAATTAAGTTAATATTAGACTGAATTCACCATTAGTTTCTATCTATTCTTACCTAGACCATAAATGAGGAAGCTGTAAGTGACTATGCCAACGAAAATGAAACAAGCGAAGTCCATACTGAAACCATACGCCGAGCTAGCTGTTATATACATGAACCAAGCACTTGTGTGGTAATCTTGGTGTTTGTCAAATTCATCTGACAGAACATCTTGAGCACCAAATGCTCTTATTGTTGTCAGTCCATTCATTGATGCACCCAGATGGGTAAAAACAGGCCCACGCACTAAAATAAAGATGAATTAGTGACTCTGAAAAACATCGAAACTATTTTCGCACATACTTATTCCTTCCAGTCTCTTTATGTTCTTTGACGACTTCAAGAATATATTCCGAATTATCAGGAAGAAGACACCAATGAAAGCCACCATGATTAAGAAGTAAGGATTCACAATGGCAATCAGAGCCATGGATCCAACCATATTGAGCATTATCTGCAATGGAAAATAATTATAAATTTAGAACTCTTCTTAAGGATGCATGTCCTCAAATCGTTTCTAGGGTTCATTTCTGAGTATTACCTGAGAAGCATCCAATATTACTTTTGGGAGTAACTCGTCAATAGCACCCAAATCCTTGGAGAATCTGTTGAGTATCCTACCGCCAGGATTGGCATCGAAGAACCTCATAGTCGTACCGATCACTTTCGTAAACAAATTGTCGTGTAATTTCTGCGAGCACATCATCGCCAACTTGTAGAACCCAAGCGACCTACACAGGGCGACAAAGAAAAGGGATGTTACGAGACCTCCCCCGATATAAAGGCAGGTTTCCGTTGACCATTGTGCTGTCGCCATTGATACTCTTGCCATAGTCTCAGTTTCCAACGTGGCATTCCTGTGTTCTTCTATTCTTACCCAGTAGCTGATGAAGAAATCAATGGCGCTCGCCAAAAATTGTGTGAATATAAAGAAGAAAATAACGATTGACACCACGAAGTAATTCGAGCCAGAGTGGAGGTAATTCAGGAAAAGGGAACCCTTAACTTTGCCTTTAGAACTTTCCTCTTGTAGATCTTTGAAGGTTCGATTTTCGAGCTCTTCTTCATCGGGTTCCTCAAACAGCAGACTTTCTGGGATGCTCAGCTCGCTTACAGAGCTCGCCAGCGATAGTTTTTTCTGTAAAAAAGTATAGTTTCAGCTTTGATTGATCGCAAAGCAACAACAATGATCAACTTACCCTTACAGATACTTGTCTTTTGGTTATTTTGGGAGGTTCTACATCTTCATTCTGATCAGGATCTGCTTTTAACAGCTGTGCATAAGATGTATTCAAATTGGCCAGAGCATTGAAAGAACCTTGACTGACAATATTGCCCTGAAAAAAGTTCATTCTTATACACTGTGGAAACGAGAAACCAACGAAAGTTGAGGCAATAAAATTGAAATCAGAGTCAAATAGGACGCTGAGGAAGACTTCTACAGATCAGTAGAATTATGTCTTCAAGACACTCACATTTTCCAGTATGATGATATTATCTGCATTCTTCAGATGGTGCACCTGATGGGTCACCAAAATCCTTGCTTTGTTCTTCAAATACCCGTTGATGCACTGCTCGTACAAATGCTTGGAGACGTGAATGTCAACGGCACTTAGAGGATCGTCCAAAAGGTAGATATCGGCTTCTCTGTAGACAGCCCTGGCGAGGTTTATCCTGGCTTTTTGACCTCCGCTGAGGGAGGAACCTCTGTCTCCCACTAAGGTCAAGTCTCCATCGGGAAACTGCTGGAAATCCTTCTCCAAGCTGCAGACGCGGACTACTTCATTGTATCTTTTCTTGTTGTAGTATGAACCGAACAAGATATTTTGACGGACGGTAGCTCCAAACACCCATGGCTCTTGGGAAGCGTAGGAGACGCTACCGTTCACTATTTTGGTTCCAGAAGCTATAACCAGTTCTCCTGAAAAGACCAGAATAGGTTGATGAAGAAGAACAGAAGGATATCCACGTGAATAACCAGGATATCAATGAGGTTGTTCAACTTACCTAACACCGTTTCCAGCAAGGAACTTTTTCCACTTCCAACAGGTCCGATTACTCCTAAAAGCTCGCCTCGTCTCACTGATATGGATATGTTCTTCAAGGTGTCGTCTGAAGAAGATGCGTTCCATTTTGCTGTGATATCCTTCAAGCAAAGGTCTACATCATCGGACATGGATCTGAAGTCGTTGTTATTCGGAGGAGGGGCAGTTACGAGATATTCGTCGTTGGTCAAGAACTGTTGCAGCCTTTTCACGGCAACCAGTAGCTCTGCTACTTCGGATATACCACGCACGAACATTGTGGACATGGTTTGTGCCAAGATGTTGTAATAGCTCATCAGTACGAATACCTGGTACAGAAAAAATGGTGAAAATCAATTCAGAATGTTCTACGAGGATGTATTGATATCTAGTTAGCCTAGACCAGTTCCAAGCATAAACAAAATATTGCGATACCATATCAACGAACAATAACTTATTAGAAGTGTCAGTGTAGAGTGCGACGTCAAAAAAGTAAACCAGAGTTACGCAATAAATTAAAAAAAAGATGTCCACCGAAATTGTAAAAATCAAACAATTGGAGTATCGAGCCATCATCAAGTACCTGTATTTAAAACGGTTAAGAGGTAAGCAGATTTACGAAGATATGCTTTATACCCTTGGTGATCAATGTCCTTCGTATGCGACTGTGAAAAATTGGACTGCATGCTTCAAAAGAGGTAAATTTTCCATTGAAGACGATGACCGATCGGGAAGGCCAGTTTGTGTGTCAGTCCCCGAAAATATCGATGCAGTTCATGACATGATTTTATCAGACCGTCGAATTGGGCTAAAATGGATATCTGAAGCACTGAAGATTTCATACGAACGCGTTCATCATATACCTAGTTCACGTCAATTTGGACATGAGAAAAATTTCTGCAAAATGGATCCCCGAATGTTATTTGAATGTTGACCAGAAGCGTGCAAGGGTAGAAGCATCGCGTTCAATCTGTGCTCGATTTGAAAACGATGTAGACTTTGTTACTATGGATGAGACTTGGGATCCAGAAACAAAGCAACAATCGATGGAATGGCAACACTCTGGTTCTCCAAGACCTAAGAAGTTTCGTGTCCAAAAATCTGCTGGAAAAGTTCTTGCTTCAGTTTTTTGGGATTGCCATGGAGTAATCATGATTGATTTTATGGATAAGGGTAGAACAATAACTGGAGATTACTATTCGACATTACTAACCACTCTACGGGAAAAAATTAAAGAGAAAAGAAAGACGCGGAAAGCCATCCAAAGGTATTTTGTTTTTACAGTACGAATCTCATGTTGCGATGCAAAAAATTCGTGATTTAGGGTTAGAATTACTAGAACACCCCCCTTATTCACCAGATTGGTCTCCGTCCGACTATCATCTCTTTCCTCAACTGAAAAAAGTTTAAAAGGTCGTAAATTTTCTTCCAACGAGGAGGTAATAAAAGCTGTGGAGTACTGGTTTGCAGACCAAGAAGAAACATTTTTTTTAAAGGGCTAGAGATGTTGCAGGTTCGCTGTAATAAATGTATTCAATTAAGAGGAGAATATGTTGAGTAATAAAATATTTTGACATTAAAATTTTCTCTGGTTCTATAGTAGGCTAAGAATTTTTCAATATATCCTCGAAGATAGTGTTTCTAACTCACTTTTGAAGTTGTTATAGGTTGGTCAGTCAAGGCCATGGTCATCAGGGTGCAGTATAGGGCTGATCTGGTGGTGAACAAGTTGAAGGTCATATAGAGTCCCCTGACATACGACGATTTTATGATGATCTTGAGTTCGTTTTTTCTGGCTATCTTTATCAGTTTGGCGAATGGTTTTTCCCAAGCGTACATTTTTATCACTTGTACTCCCGATAATATTTCATCCATAAGCCTCACTCTCTCGTCAGTTTTCTGTGCTGTCTGCTTGCGATATACGGCGGACAGTTTTCCAGTGTAACCTTTGAAAAGAAGTGTAATTTAGTCATTTGCAGAAATTCTTCAACGTGATAAATTTTTTCTACGATCCTGCAAGAAGATACTACTTTTTTGTACTGTTTAGTGCCACACTTTGTTGAATCAGTGCAACCCTAAAAATGCCATAACATCCGCAGAATTCAAGGATCTGAATCATCTCACAAATCGTGATACAAATCTTTTGTTGCCCTTTTTACTAACGACCAAAGCAGCGAAAATGACACGTCTTGCTACCCTCTAGGAATACGAACAATTGCTCTTCTCATTACATTATGTACCAAACCCAAACTACCATACTTATTCAAATCTCCCATAATCTCGAATTCATCCACCTCAGCAATTTCAATGAACAAATCTCAAAAATGTTGTTAATGCGGCAGTTTCATGTCAAACCGTTTAAAATTATGGCGTTGGACCGCAGTGTTTGGATCACGCTTGCCGTGCCGACAAAGCGACTGCAGTTGTTCGAAATCTGAAGACGTCACGTTTTTTGAACTGCCAGAAATTAAATGGTTAATTGATGCCGACAATGATGACTGGATTTTTCAAAGGGAAGCCATATTTCATCTGTATGGTGTGGAAACAGTTCTAATTCTCCAAGTCACGGAATCCATGAGCACATTTGCCGAAATGGAAATTTGATAAAATGATATCGGATGTTTTTTTAGAGTGATAGAACTTCAAATTGAAATAAAACACATTTCTCTATTTCAGTATCGTAATGAGTTCAGTACAGTTCTAAAAACAGTGCTGTAATGAATTCATTACAGCATCGTTTTCAGTTACATTTTTCGTTTTGTGGTTGTCAGCAATGACTTCCGATCCTTTTAAATTTCAGCAGACGTCAATTTGGAAATGTCCATTTTCGTATTTCCTAACATTCACACCAACTGCCAAGATACAATATGAAAGTCACTAGGACCTATAATTTGAATTTTTTCATTGAATTTCACAAAATTTGAGTGAAATAGAGAAAATATCGTCTAATACTCGTTGCAGAATGCAATTCCAATACTCATGCGTTCGAAAACTCGCTCCTTCGTCGCTCGTTTTCGAATTTCGCATTCGTATTGGAATAGGAGCCCATTCTGCAACTAGTTTTAGAATATACTATTAAATTAAGATTGAAGCCAAGTTTTTCTTTATTCGGAAGATAATTTGACATTTATGATTACCAAATGAAGAGTTCCAAGAAAGTTAGACAGGCTTTATTTTTCAGTGATCTGGAGCATCGGAAAACAAAAACACTGATCCTCAATCCAATTTTGATTTTTATTTTTCAGGACAACGTTTTGATTCGATTAACCAATGCAAAAAAATCGACTGCTGTCTCCACATAAGTCAGAAATTTGCTTTTTAGTCTCTCACACGCCATAGCTATTGTATACATCATCCACAGGTACAATAGTTTGTGATACATGTTACATTAATTTTATTTATTCAAATGTAAAATCTGTCTAATGTTTTGTTCTTCTTGTTTTGTATAATGGTTTTTTATTGACTACAATGCTTTCACTATAGATTATAAAACTTAGACTGGTAAGGGGAAGATTCGTCATCACATTTTCTTAGCGTTCCTGTAAAAGGTCACCAATAAAATTTTATCATTCTAGACCTGATGATGGGGGAAATAGCCCTCGAAACGTTGTCCCGAAAAATAAAAATCAAAATTGGATTGAGGATCAGAGTTTTTGTTTCCCGATGCTTCGGATACCTGAAAAATAAAGCCTGTCTAACTTTCTTGGAACTCTTCATTTGGAAATTTGAAAAAGGCTTTGGAACTCTTTACTACATTTATGATTAGAAAATAATTTTCGGCATATGTCCTCCAAGACTAGCATTCGACCAGACCAATTTTGGACCACTTTTTCGAGTAATTCAGGCCTTATTTCAGCAATGACACGAGTTATGTGGGCTTCCAAAGCGTCTATTGTTTCTGGTTTATCATCAGTATGAACCAATGATTTGACATAACCACAAAGAAAATGATCCATTGGAGTTCTGTCGCATGATGTTGGAAGCCAATTGATTGGACCAGTTCCCGAAATAATGTTATCGCCAAATCTTTCTTTCCAATAGATCAATTGTTACGGTAGCATCTTGAGGGGTAGCAGCATCTTGTTGCTACAAAACACCACCGAAACACTCCTCAAAATTTTGGAACAAATAGTCATTGATCATCGATCTGTAACGAGCACCATTCACGTTAACATTAGCTCAAGCATCGTTCTTAAAGAAATATGGACCGATGATGCCTCCAGCAGTCCAGCATGTAAAACACACCAGACAGTGCTTTTTTCAGGATGCAATGGAACCTGCAGAACTTCTTGAGGATAGTTTTCACTCAATATACGGCAATTTTGCTTGTTTACGTAGCCGTTCAATCATAAATGAGCTTCATCACCAAACACAATTCCTCGTTAAAAAGTGGATCAACTTCAAGCTGTTCTAGGGCTCAATCAGAAAACAAACGACGCTTATTATTGCCAAGTGGCTTTAGTTCTTGAACCAGTTGGATCTTGTATGGGTGTAGACCAAGATCTTCACGCAAAATTTTCCGTGTGGTGGATGCACCAGCTTGTTGTGAACCTCGACGAATAGATAAATTTGGATCTTCATTAACACTATCACTTACAGCAGATATATTTTCTTCTGTACGTACAGTTCTTTGTCATGTTTTTGTTGCTGCATCGATTAGAGAAAATGTTGACTGAAATCTATCGATAGTTCGACGAATAAGCTGCTCTGATGGACGATTATGTAAACCATAAATTTCATAAAGTGCTCTATAAGTTTGGCGAACAGATCACTAGCGTGAGTCTTTCCATGACTATTCCACTCATTTCAAAAACTGACCAATCACAGTCCGAAGACAGCTCGTATTATCGCGAAAATACCAACTGTCTCTGAATTATGATTGGTCTGACAACTTCGGTGTTTTCAGCGATTGAACTACAGAATAATCTGTGATTGAAATATGGATATGAATGGTTTGACAACTGATAAATATAAATTTTAGACGTCAACATAAGTTTTTCCTTGCTTTTCTCGAATATGGAGTTTCCGACCTTTTATTCGGTTCGTGAAATAGTCTTATAAAATTCCACTCGAGATTGAATTTATTACCTCATAAGTCTATCTTTCATTTCCAAACTCAAATGAGTTGCTTTGGGGAAACACCACTCGTCCTCCGGACTCGTGATGTTTCCAAGCAACTCATTTTCGTTTGAAAATAAATCGATAGACTTCACGGAAATTCAATCTCTTGTGATATTACTACTGATAATTTGTCAATGCCATATATCGAATAACATCAATATGGATTATACCCCTGCTTTTCCCAGTCAGAAAGTGAAGCCAAATCTTTGGTAACGATTGAGTTGTACGCTTGCGTCAACTGGAAATTCAAAAATTGCGAGAAATTTAGAGGTTATGTTTATCCTGAAAGACGACAAGAAAATAGATATCGAGAATGAAAATATGTCACTTGAATACTGTCAGTTCAATTTTAAAATATGAATAGGAGTTAACAATGATTTATTGAAGAAAACGGAATAAAGCGATTGAAACATTTCAAATGAAATTGTGAGGTTATGATCGAAAGTATTCATATGAAGTTAAGAATGACATACGTTTCACGACATAATACGATGTGTCGGAGAGAGACAGAATTAAAAAAATATTTCTAATCTCAATATTGCCGCTTGCCGCACAAGCGCAGATCTGGATTGTTACCAAAGCCCAGCTTCAGTTTTGATTGGCTCGTTACCCATATAGGAATTATCAGATATATGGTCAATGCTTACTAACCAGAAATTTCAAAACAACATGGCTTCTTCTGTCAAATCACAGTTATCTTTATCTAAAATCCTATCACTCTAAAAAAACACCCGATGCCAACTTCAGAAAACAAATATTTATCAATCGTTTTACGTTTATCAATTTCTTAACTTGATGAATGGTTTTTGACCAGCAACTCCTTCAAAGTAACCTTATTTTATCTGGCCAAATTTGTCGAAAAATGCATTAATTTAAGAACTACTCTGATGCCGATCTGGGTTACAGAATTCTCTCTTATTATTCTATTTCAGGATCATCCATAATATCAATTATAATCAATAAATTTCCTATAGTCGATATGATTATTGGACGTACCCTATACTCACTTTGCAGAGGGGTCACTATGAACACAGGGGTAATTCCAACTAATCCGGCCCATCCTGCGTTCACATACAAAAAATACATGACCAAAATTGCTGACAGAGGAGCAGCCCACATGTGATGTAACATCACCGAAACGATATCGAATCGACTTACGTCATTCGACAGCAAATTTACTATTTTTCCAGAAGCAGTTTCTCCTAACGCCGATCTACTCAGTCTCAACGTCTGAAAACGAAATTAACTTGGATCATTTGCAGGAATACATTAGGCAACATGAAGAAGCAAGGGGTTCCCCATGGGTCTAGTTTTGGGATACATTTTTTACTGTACTCACTTTTCTATAAATCAAGGCACAGCAGGCAGCTCTCACTTTCATACCATAATGGAAGGCATTCACTATATACTGGTTGATTAAAATGGCACAACAAGCGTTCACAACGACCACAGCACTGGCGTACCACAAAGCTTGGCTTTGCGTCGTCGATGAGTCTTTTTTGAAATAACCTAATAGATCGCCTAGGGCTATGGGTAAGTAGAGTCTTAGGAAAATTTCTTGCACTAATACTGTTAAACCTAGGAAAGAATATTCTGGCCAAAAAGTCAATGCTAACACTTTGAGCAAACTCGGTTTCTTCTTATTCTTCCGACATTTGTTGAGATGGTCGAACCACTTTCTGAAATAAAAAAAAATTCTGTAAATCGTTTGAATTTGAATAGAATCAATAAAATTTGTTCATGAGATGGATTTGTTTCATATTGAAAATTATACGATGATGGTTTTTATGTAAAAAAGTCCCCCTCATGAACAAAATGGGCGGGTTTTCGAAAATCTGGATTTTTCCATACTCCATTCAATCTTATAATGTATCCCGGTTGGCCATGATTTAGGTTTATCAAGTTTTTTCAATTAAAACTGACGCAGGTTGGTACTCGTGAAATGTCAAATAATTCTCAGAGACGTTGGCAATGCCAATATAAACTTTCTTAACTTTGTCAATATGGAATTAGTTCTTTTGAGGTTTAAATGTGACACAGGTTGCGTAGTGCTACTACATTTTCATACTGCAGTATTTCAAGTTGTGCAAAAAGTTATTTAAAT
The DNA here is from genome assembly GCA_951802165.1 of Adalia decempunctata. NCBI lineage: Eukaryota > Metazoa > Arthropoda > Insecta > Coleoptera > Coccinellidae > Adalia > Adalia decempunctata. The sequence goes on along the minus strand of OX637696.1, from coordinate 18,743,162 downwards.
CACTCTGTAGGCTTATTTCTTGAGAATTTTGGAAATTCCATAAGTCCATCTGTTCGTTCAGAAGTTTTTCAGTCGGCTTATTCGAGTACATTCTTTATTCGAACGAACTATCACAAAGTAACGAACTATTCTGTCCATTATTTTTCAGTTAAATTTCAACACTCGATTCTTTATTTCCGTACAAGAAAATAGCATAACTGAATCTTCCAACCATGTTTATATCCGTGGAATATTGCCAGTATCAACATAGAAAAAAGTTTCTTCAACATTAGCTAGGTACGTAATTACTACGACCTGTATGTAGAAAGGAGAACGTTGCTTATTCATCTGACAGGAAAATGACTATAACCTAACATTTTCGAAATATACACGGTGAAATGTGTCAGAATTTCATGGCCAACCGAGATGCATTATGCAAGTGATTTGAGTATACTAAAAAAGACCTCTGTTTCCTTTTCAATGTTACCCCTGTATATTCGTGGCATTTCATTCATTACGATATTCAAAACTTCTTTCACTTATGACGCAAATTTATTTTTGGAACCATACCGATAAAACACAAGTTTTTTGGCTCCATCTCAAACTATTGAATTATTTTCATCACAATTAGATTGAATAATCTCATGCATTATTTCTGCTTTTCCATTCATCGGACTGATGGGCGAAAAAAGGCTTACTTTAATTTTCGAAGATAATTGATTAAAACAATTATTATTCCATCCAAACAGATCAATTCAAACATGCTCAATGTTTGCCTAGTTACGAAACCTCTAAATTAATATCAATTTCCCGAAGCATAAATTCTACGAGGTATGCTCGAAAATTTGTAGCTTTTATCGAATTCCTTCTTTCAATTTTCGGATGAATCCTTTTCGTATGACTCCATACTCCAATCTTTTTCCGAGACATACGTGTAACATCAAAAAACAAACAAACACATGACATTTGAATTGAAAGAATTATAATCAGTAATAATGAATAAATGAACGTATAAACTTTACGTTGTCGTGTTGTCCTGTGTTTTAAAAGGTATGATATTTTCGTGAGATGAAAAAAGGAAAATATAAGATTTATTAAAAGTGGAAAAACAAGAATTTCTCTTGAACCAAGGAAAAAGTTTTTTCAGGAAATATCTTGATTGACAATGCTAATTTTTTTTTCATGATTATTCATATCTTATCTAACTAACTGATCTTATTGAAGAATGTTGGATAGTTATTCAAAATATATCATTTCGGATGATTGATAGTTTAACCCTTGCAAAAATATCCAACATCAAAGAGTTCCCTTCAATTCGCAATGTGAAGATTGTCAGAATAAACCAGATGACTGATATTTCTTTTGATTAGGCCAAAATACAAATATTCCAATTATCAATGATTCTTATATAACAGCAACTGGAAAATTTTCTTGATATTTCCTTGCACCAGGTACTAAATTAAACATTTCAGTGCTTTATCTAAATGAGCCCAATTATTTATATATCATATTTAGAGTCTATTTCCGTCTGATAATGAAAACACTGAATAATAGGTTATAATATTCCATAGTCAGTTCAATCCTGTAAGCTCCAATTTAATGTTAGTATAAAATCAATAACTAGGGGTTAGGAGCTTTTGCGACTTGTTATTATTATTATTACATTATCATAACTCCTGTAGGTGCAGATTCAATAAACTGTAAATTTCCAATCAGAACTGTCTGATCATTGTGCATTTCCATGCGCGGTGTTTATACAGGGTGTTCTACAAGCTCTATGGCAGATGGTAGCTGTGCTTGTTCAGAACATTTTCCTGTGGACATAGGTCCTATTCGTTTTTGTTAAGATGAAGATACAAGCATTTGAAAAATTATATTTTTATTTTCATTTAAAGTTGATTGACAGGGAAAAGGTCAGGTTTATGCAACAAAACCACTTCTTAAAACATAGCCGACTAGTTTCGATTTTAATCTAAAATCATCTTCAGGGCTCTACAATGAAAAATACAAAACTTTTACAATATAGCACACAAAACATTTAATATAAATTTTATATTTTTATGTTCAAATCATAATAATAAATGGAAATTTTGAGACTATAAAAATTGTTCAAAATGTTCACTTTCTGCTTGAATGCGAGCTTCATATCGATGAACTAAAAATGCTGTATCTTGAATTAGGTATATCAAGTAATTGTTGATGAGATTGGATATCAACACGATAAACAAGCTTCTTCATATGCATCCCCATTAATAACAAGCCTAATTTTCAAAAAACATTTTTGAAGACCAGCTTTTATAACAACACTCATCCGCCATTTTGAAGCCACCATCTTGAATTACTCAATTTTGAAGAATCGTAATTTCCGACCCAGAAAACCCCCATATACCAATTTTAAATAGAATATAGGATCATAAATACAAAACTCGCCCGCCATATTGTGGTCGCTATCTTGAATTTTGACAGAAGTATCATGATTTTCGAACCCAAATAACCCCAGATACTAATTTTGAATGGAATCGGATCATAATTACAAATCTCATCCGCCATTTTGTTTTTTTATAAACAATATTTCATGATGCATTGTCACCAGAATTAGGTATACCTGCAAAATTTAAAATCAATCGGACGATTAGAAGTGTGTCATATTTAACTTGCAAGATTTCATTACAGACAGACAGACAGACATCGGGACAGGTGAAACTAAATAAAAGCTTATAAAAATCGAAGGGATTTAGATCAGGCGAAAGAGGTGGCTATTGTATTGATACTCCTTGACCTATCCATTCATTCGGTAAATGTTCATTCAGCCAACTGACTACTTGTCCCCTTTTATGTGGTGATGCACCATCGTGCTGATGACCTTATAATTCAACAAAGTTGAGTTCTTAGTTATCAATGAAGTCAAAAAGGTTGTGCTCCAAAAATTTTATACAAGTCTGCATTTAAACGATCATTTATAACATGTACTGGCATCAAATCATATTCCTGATTCATAAAAGAATGCATTGTAATTCAAAACGTACATCAAGTGTCAAATGAATAATTAAAATAACGTCAATTACCATATCAATCTTTCGGCCTACTAAATCAAAATATGAAAATGAATATTTTCAAATGCTTGTAACTCCTATAAACGAAAACGAATCGGACCTATCTTCATAGAAAAAAAAATGTTTAAAAGAAGCACCAAAATACAAAAAGAAACATTAAGAAGACACGATCAAATGTGGTTAATTTGAAATAACTGAGGGTGGAAAGGGAGAATCTCAGGAATTGAGGTTATTAACAATAACGAAATATCATCCTCTATTTAGGTTTTTCATGTACAGAAATCCAACAATCCTGTCTGAGAATATCAGTTATAGTCTTCAATAATCACAAACACTTTAGTTATATTATTTATGTTTTCATTGTCCTTCATTGTGAACCCGTACAATTTTTTTTTCTCTTGCTGCAGAATCAAAAATGAATAATAATCCAGTTTTATCGGAATTTGAGTGCCCCATTTGCATGGAGTATATGATTCCGCCAATTCACCAGTGCACCATGGGCCACACTTTCTGCGTAAGCTGTTTCGATAAGTTATCAAGATGCCCAACCTGCCGTTGCGCCAAAGGGGTTTCGAGGGCTTACGCCCTCGAAAGAATACATTCCAGCGTCACATTTCCCTGTCGGTATAAGTCAGAGGGGTGCGAGTTACAGATACGGGGTGAGTAGAAAAAAAGGCTAATTTGAGCAGACTGATAGAAGTGAAAATATTCGGATTCCAGGAGAAGAGTTGAGCAAACACCAGGAGATCTGCAACTTCGCCAAAAACGCATGTCCTTTGGCCACCGCCATGTCCTGCCGTTGGTCTGGCAAGAGGCAGGAGCTGATCGAACATTGCAAAGAGGTGCACCCCGCCAATCTTCAAAGAGGCAACCACATCCTCCTCAAATGTCCCATGTTCGACCTTCTGGGTGGACAGCCGGCCTTCTACTTCACCATAATACAATCCTTCAGCGAGCAGTTCGAGTTTTGCTGGAACATAGACCCGTCTGGCATCATCCGATGGGCCGTTTACTTCATGGGGAACTCCAATGATAAGAAGAGGTACCAATATACTGTCTCTATAGGAAATCCGCAAGGTAATCACGACCCTATCGTCATGACGACCAGTTGTGAGCAAATGGTAGAAGAGTACGAGCTGTTCGATGACAAGAACTGCCTGTCCTGTCCGTACGAAATGGTGAGGAAGAGGTGCAACAAAAATGGCGATCTTCATTACGAAGTCAGGATAATTGACAAAACGTTCGAGAATTTGAAAGCGGAAACCCCGTCTTAATACTTTTAGAGTTTGTTGATTGTTTAGTTTGTTGTTTATGTTTCACGACTCAAATTTTATTAATTTAAGAAGAGATGACGATGTTTTAAATGAAGTTATATATTGTTAGAGCTTTTTCTCGACAAGAAATAAATTGTTTCTATAAGACCTGTTCGTTTTTCACCAGAAAATCATGAGTTTATGATTGTTTTGTGATGTAAAAATTGAGCAAATAAATTATTTTCCATACAAAATGATATGAAATGAAGTTAGATAAAAGAGAAGTTTATGACTGTTTTATACCCAAAACTATTAACGTATGCATCAAAAGTTCTCGGAATTTTGTTTTTCACGTGATTTAGATAGACATTGTTTCCATTTCAATCTTGGAAAATTATTCTATTTTTCCAAATATAACATTCTGCCACTGGAATTTGTTGCCACCCAATTGTCGAATGTTTGAGTCATCATAGGACACCAATTGTTAACATTTTATCCCTAGCCTTAAACCCAAGTTCTTCTCTTATATTATATATTAGGAGTTTCTCACAAAAATGAAAAGAAAACAGACGGCATAGATGGCTGAAATGAAGAATTACCATAATAAATCCTTTTAGAGGCAAATCAGGCCATTATTGTCATAAAAATTCCGATTCCAATATGAAAACGAAGATGAGCATTTGCATTGTTTTACAGAAAGCAGTGAAAAATTCAATGAACGAAAATATCTCCCCGCTTCGTTTGTGCCTCCGATTTTGGAACATCCTGTACATTAATCAAATCAGTTACGATCAATTGGAGTGAATTGATACGGCGGGGTGTTTTGATACGATTTGACGCATTTCCCTTTTTGATATGTCTGAAATATAAGCCATTCCATTTTTACAGTGCGTTTGTCTTGATTGTGACTAGCAACTATGTGAGTGATACCTACCCTTTTTGGTGCCACAACGCTTAAACACGGGCTTCAGTGCCGGTTTGAACCAAAATAAAAAAAATAGTATTTCTGGTGGCACGTGAACTTTGACCTGCAGCTACGGTTGTATGGGTTGGTTTTTTATGAAATTTGGTTGTAAGTAGGCTTATATATCTGTTAGCAATATTCCAAAGTTTCAACGTAAAAAAATTGAAATAATAAATTTTGCAAATGAAATAGCAAATTTGGTTCCAGGCTGGGGTGACCTGATACACATGCAAAATGCCAAGGAAATACAACAAGGCAGTCGAAGTTTCATTTTTGAGACCTTACCAGGTTTTGAAAGATACATTTACGTGGCCTCATGTTGAAGACACAAGTTTTGTCTAATCATTCGAAGTGAAGTATTTATTTATTTATTTTTACATGCACATCCTGACAACAATAAAATAAACAAAATTAATGGAAGCCTTGAATAGGTGTTGTACATGATAAATAGTTGCCGTCAAATAATACACGGCTTGTCAAAAAATAAAATACAATAAGAAAGGCAAAAGCAAATATTGACGATAAAACAAAAGGTGAATATCATATAATACATACACAATAGACAAACAGTACATTCAGAACTCTTCAAGTTCATAGTAGCGATTACCTATGCCAGAAATACAAAGAATAAGACTTTTCAAATTTCCTTTTGATGTTTTATACACTGCGCAAAAAAATTAACGCACATTATGGAAATCTCAAATTTATTCTACAACTGAAGGTGTTCTCAATGGTAATTATTTTTATCAGAATTATGCATGCATACGTTATCCACTTTCAACGTTTTTCTTCAATACAGATGTTTTCTCCAAGCAGGAATAAAAAAAGATGATATTATCAGATTTTGAATGTATTGGCTCCATTCTAAAATCAGTTGTACTCGATCAATTCTAGTGATCAATAGTTTTCCTTTCGTTTGATTTTCTACACTCGATCGCTATGCAACGCGAAACACGCAATTTGGCCCAAGAGGAATGTGTCCAAGCGGTAGTTTTGCGAGAAGAAGGATGGACATACACAAGAATTGCAGAAAGGTTTGGAGTTGTCCAGAATGTTGCAGCGATTCAGGGAGACAGGTATGTATGTCCGAAGACCAGGACAGGGTAGACCACGGGTAACAACTGCCATTCAACAACGTTACTTGAGAGTTTCTTCGTTGAGACAACGGTTTGCAACCGCTCGCCTCCTTCAAAATCAGCTTGAGCAAACTCATGAGGTGCAAATTAGCACTCAGACAAGAAATCGCCTCAGAGAATATGATTTAAGGCTTCGTGTCGCGGCAAGAGGCCCAGCTCTTACCCCAGCCCATCGAAGGGGGCGTTTGGATTTTGCGAGAGAGCATATCCATTGGGAAGAGGCCGATTGGGAAAGAGTTCTCTTCACAGATGAGTCTAGATTCTGCCTCTACCATTGTGATCGACGTTCCCTTGTATACAGACGTCCACATGAAAGATATGCTCAGTGCAATTTCCTGAATACTACTGGTTTCGGGGGAGGATCGATTATGGTATGGGGTGGAATATCTTTGACTGCTCGCACAGACCTAGTGGTCGTTGATTATGGAGCTATGAATGCTGATAAGTATAAAAGGAACATACTTGAAGAGCATGTAGTGCCATTTGCCCCATACATTGGTGAAAATTTCATTTTTATGGACGATAATGCCAGACCCACTCGTGCGCATCGTTCAGGAGTACCTTGAAGAGGTTGAAGTCTCTCGAATGGAATGGCCAGCAAGAAGTCCAGATCTCAATCCGATTGAGCAGGTTTGGGACAACCTCAATAGAAGGCTGAGATGTTCAGAAAATCATCCAGCTACTCTTAATGACTAAGGAATCCAACTCGGAGAAATCAGGGAAGGATTAGATCAGAACATTTTAAGATCACTCATTTTGAGTATGAACCGTCGTTGCCGAGCTGTAATTAACGCAAGGGGTGGATATACCAAGTATTAAATCACTTATCAGCATTTCAGTATTTTGAAAATTGTTCATTTCTCTTCTTTCACATAAGATTCGGTGAAATCCTGAATTTTTCTTCCATTTAATGTGTCCTGTTTCGTTCAAAACCTTCCCGAGAGAACATAAATAATAAGTTATAAAGTCAATGTAGAGTTAACTTTCATTAACATTGAGATTTTCAAAATGTGCGCTAATTTTTTTGCCCAGTGTAGTTATATTTTCATTGTTGAAGCATTTTTTCAAATTTACTTTTGATGTTTCAGAGGAAAATTTATATTTTGTTACTGCATAAAGGGGTCTCTTATCTCTTTTTTGATTTTTCATAAGTTTGGCGTAACTAAAGCTTTTAATGTTTTTTTTCTCAAATTCAAACAAACAATTGTCACTTTTTGACTTGATACACAACATTTTGTTTAATTATACCTCAACTAAAACTTATAACGGTTTGGCACTTTGACTAAATAAACTAGAGATCGAGACTAAACTATTGACGGGCCTATGAACTTATTAGGTCCATCCATTCCAAAACTACAAGCAATTGAATCTCAAAAATGTATCAAGGCACCCCAAATGACGGTACTGACTTTATGTATATTTATGGTTCGTTCAGTTATATTCCTACCGCCTGTGGAATAAATGTCAATATCCTCAAATAAAAATTACTAATAATATTTTGCGGTTGGGTAGAAAAAATATTGTTCCCTCTGCATGCGGAAAAGTATCTACTATTTTCAGTACGAAAATAACTATAAATAGGTAGGTACAATATTCATCCGAGTATGCTTCTATCCTTGATAATAATTCAATATCTGAAAGCCTCCTTCTGAGGATTTTCCAGGATACGAAAATGAAGTTCAATAAAAAGGCGAAAACTTACTCTAATTCAATATTTTTAAATTTAATATATTCCATAGAGTGTGAAATTTGTGCCATAAACTATGTACTTCTGATATATGACGACCTTGGTTGTTGACACAAGAAACCATCGCAAACTGCAGCATATATATAATATATATAATAGCTCGATCCGTCATTTCGAGTGGAATAAGTGCGACAGTTATTAGTATATTATATCATTATAATGGCACATCTATTTTCCTATTTCAATATCTCCAAGAATAAATTCGATAGTTTTCGAGAGATTTATGTTTTACTGAAAGTTCCTACGAAACTTATGACAACCCATATGTAAAAATCCATCAATGACATACATGAATGCATACATTCGGAGAACATTACCCTCCGTCCGGCGGTAAAACAGGGTTAGCTATTTCAGAACTATGTGGTATGGTTTTGGAGTTGAATTAAAAATTGTGAATTCTCGAAATCATTCCACACTCCCATTACCAACGAACTTTGGTCTCTCTGTACTTTGTACCCCAAGTGTACTTGATTAACCAAGAGAAAATCATTATCCTGAATCTCACGGCAATTTTCAAGGTCCTCACATAATGCGGTGTCAATATTCTGACCACAAGCCGAACATCTTTAACGTTCGTGTGTTTCCGCATTATTTAATAGCTTGTTTCGGTCACATCATGATTCCGAGAAGGAACAACAAAACAAAACAGTTAGAACAACAAATGAATTTGGACTTCACAGCTCGTTATCCTCATTTTAATAGCTCGGCTTATTCATTAACGCTCATAATTGGTTCAATGAATCATTAAGAGAATTGCTATGAGGTTATGAAGCACATACAATTCATGAAAGATAACTTATATCGATAATTAAAGATGGAATATTCCATCTGAAGGGTCTTATACAATATGGTGATAAGTCTTCAAAATGTCTAGGCAGCAGTATTCAAAACGAGGGAAATATTCTAAAAACCTGTCATAACCAGTCCATTCAGGACAAACCAAATAGGATCAACCTAAAGAGAATGTAAACGATGAAACTCCATTAATCGATTCAGATGAACATCTGATGATAAATTGGCCATTAACCACTTTTTTATTAGATATGATTTGTTTACATTCAGAGTGTGTCAGTGATAATTCGTAATTAATTTTATGCATTTGTTAGATTAAGCTGTTCAGAACAGTTATCCAGTTTTTCTAAGCCATTTTTTCTTCATCTCATGCTCTTATATCCCAATAAGATATCGCATGAACCATTTTGTCTATTCAAATTTTAGAGGTTGGCATTGCCGTGGGATGAAATGAAATGATTTGCAAGGAAAGAACATTATATCGCAAATTTTACTCGAAGGAATCGAACGGTATTTGTAACAACCCTTCAAAGTCATAGGACCTATAGATATAGAAGAGTAGTCTCAACCAGTACCATAATATATTAGGAGACCAGTACTTCGAGACAACAAAATTCAGAGAATGAACTGGCCAGCAAACTCACCGGGCATGAATCCCACTCAGAACGTATGGGATTACTTAGGGAGAGCAATATCTAATCGCCAACACCTTCAACTTTTCAGGGGGGCTGAGACTTTTGGCGATGTGTGTGTTTTCCGAAATCTTAATTTTGCTTCTAGAGAAGCTTTTTGTTTTCTTTTCGCTGTCACACCCTATATATATATATATAAAAATGAAGCATATCCTCTGGCGAAGTCATCTCCAAATCTCTAGTTAACAAATATACTGCTCCACAAGAGTTAGGGATATCGTATTCAGTCGATTTCAAAAGTATGTAATCTTAGAGAAAATCGCTGTAAAATCATTTAAAACTCAATAACAACTTGAACCGATCCAATAAAGTATGACACATTTCGTCAATCTGGTCCCTTTTTTTCTGAAGTTTGGTTCTTTGCATATGCTTCATGAATGTTCTTATTTTGAAATGAAGTCAGTTTATCAACGGCTTCGATTTGAAACGAGTTTTCTGAAAATGCCAAGACGTAAATTAACAAACGCTGAGGCTAATAGGGCTATCAGAATCCTACAGGGTGGCCTAACTCAGGTTGTTGTAGCGGAAAGGCTCCAAGTCAGCCAAATCTCGACTTTGGAATAGGTTCAGGGAGACAGATTCCGTGTTGGAAAGACCAAAGTCTTGGTGGGTGACGACAAACAACACCTGCTCAGGATCGTTTCATCACCGTTTCGGCGAGAAGAAACCCTACCTACATCTACGTGTAAAATGCTACGGAATACTCTTCAAAATGCAGATGGGATCCAAGTTTCCATCGAAACCATCAGACAACGTTTGAGAGAGGTGAATCTAGGTTCTAGACGTCCATTAAGAGGAGTTCCATTAACACGTGACCATAAGCGTCAAAGACTGGAATGGGCAAGGCAACATATCAATTGGAACGATCAATGGCGTAGTGTCCTTTTCACTGATGAATCCAGATATGGACGATTTTCAGATTCTCGAAGAATAAGGGTATGGAGTAGTATGGACAATTCCACGCATACCCCGTAATCGTCGCTATGTCCAAGAAGTCCATCCATTCCGAGGGGGTAGTGTTATGGTATGGGCCGGGATATGTTTCAACGGGCGCACAGATCTACACATTTGTCCTGGGAATATGACCGCCTTACACTATAGGGAGCATGTCATTGACAATGTTGTGCCAAATTTTCACGCTGCTATTGGTGAAACTTTTCAATTTCTAGACGATAACGCTAGACCGCACCGTGCAGCCATAGTTGAGAATGCGCGCGAGGAGCTTGGTAGTCCACATTTACCAATACCTCCGCATTCACCAGATTTGAATTGCATAGAACATGCATGGGATATGCTCCAAAGAAGATTAGATAATCATCAACCTACCCCAGAATCCTTAAATGATCTGAGAGAGCTTCTGCCCCGTTTATGGAACCAAATTCCTCAAGAAATGTTCAACAACCTCGTGTGTAGTATGGAAAGAAGATGTCAAGCTGTTATTGATGCCCGTCGAGGCCATTCATTGTATTGATAGTCTTAAAATGCTTGAATTCTCTGGGAATAAAATTTCGTAATTTTACTCGATTTTTCTTAACCACTCTGTATATGCTGCAGACCTACAGGCTAAAATTAATTTGCAACTTGAAATCATATTATATTAATATGAATTTTCATCACAAAAATCTTATTTTAACTATATTTTTTTGCAATTTAAGTCAATATCCCTAACTCATGTGGAGCAGTTTATTTCATGGAGTCTGTAATAACTATTAATAGCAGTTCATCAATTCATTGAAACTAGATACTGTATGAAATAACTAGCGTGCAATTTCGCATCGCAAATTAATAGTAGTTGGCGATATCTCGGACCTATCTTAGTTGGTCTATCTTGTTTTGCATAAAGAAGGCATTGTACTTACGTTTCTAATCTATCACCTAGATGTTTGCTTCTATCGAGCGGTAGTGGGTTGTAGAGGTCATCCACATCCAGTTCCTTACTGGATCCTTTTTTGAACATTGGCAATGTATATCTGAAAAAGGGATCGAAACTTAATTCAGGCTTGAATGTCATCCAAAGTGATTGTGGATTCATTAGCTGAGTTGAAAGGATTTTTCTATTATTTGTTCATGTAGATTCTTTCTTTTTCCTCATCACAACACCAGAAATTCTTATTTTTATATTCACACCAATCTCGTTATCGAAGACAAGAAATTAGGAATGTGGAACGAATCACTTTACAACCTTATTTATTTCTCTTTAAATTGGGAAATGTTTATGTTCTTTGGCACTCGGATGAGTCAAGTGAAGTATGTGATGCAATTTTTCAACTAATTTAATTTTGCCTTTTTCCTTTACAATTTCAACATCTGAGAGAAATATAAATGTATACATCTATAAATACCACCCGGTTTTCCTGTTGATTAAGGCTTATTTAATTTAATCTCATACGAAGAATGAGACTTGGGCAGTTAATCAAATGAAGAACACATGAGAAAGTGATCCATCTTCGAAACAATTTTCATCATTGAATTTAATTTCATAGGTTCATGTGACATCCAATTCAATGAAAGAAATTGTTTCTCGAATTATATTAGCTTCGAGGTTCTGAACTGAACTGACTTAAAATTTGGATACGAGAAAGTTAAATTAAATAAAAACAATCCGAAATCTCTGTGTCCATCAACTCTTCCGTTCATATCATGGGCAAAGGAGCTTTGGCATTTCGAGTTCTAGTTCATCTGGCACAGTATCAAATTACTCGAAAGGCATTTCTCTAGGAATCCGAGATATGGTCGAAACAGATGGTACGAATTTTTACGATATTTAGTTACTCCACTCTGTAGGTCGTTTATCGCATTGTATTTATGACTTAACGCATAAAGAAAGGCACAAAAACAATGATACAAGGACATTTATACGATACTCTAGAACTAGATCTAGAATAACTTGTTTGGGTTATCTTGAGGAACATTTTTTCCATCTTAAAAGTGTTTAGATAGGTATATATGGGTATTGAACAAAGTGATTTCCTCTTATTGAGGTCATATATCGACATTCTCATTCAGGATTTTTCTTGTCTTTTGAGAATCATTGGCTTTTATAGTGATCGCTTTACCAAAAAAAAACATAGAAGGGACAGAAAATGGAAAAGCTGTAGGGGTCAGTGTACGAAAACATTCGGGAAAAAAATTGACAGCTGCTGTCTTTCACATCTGCCAATTATTTTCCCGAATGTTTTTGTCAATGTCAATGATCTATACTCTGTTCAAATGTAAGAAGGAGCAATAACAACATGTTTGGCGCAGCGGTAGGAGGGCCTTCGTATAGTTACTTTCCGTCCAGTTTCGAATCGAGGAGATTTCACACAATCGTTCAGTTTATTTATCCATGTCTGATCCAGGTAATAAATTTTTCTGCCTTGTTCACTTAATAAGCTGTTTTTCTTCAAATAATCTCTTCTCCACACAATTATTTCATCCCTATCTATCAGTAGATTATCACGACCACGTTTTTTGAACTTGAATTTCATTTTTTCAACAAATTATAGAACGTTGTTCTTTTGAAATTTGACAAACTGTCGTCATCATTCACGATTTCTAGTACTTGAGAAATCGTTGGGATTTCGTTCCGGAAAAAAAAAACCGTGGATAATTCTTCTGATAAGGTTCATATCGAAATCGTCAACCGAATCGATTATTTTTAACGACTGGGCTCTCCTCTTAGGAGACGTCAATGTTTTATTCTCTTTAATATTCTCTGAGAATTCTGAATACAGCTGAATCACACACCCCTGAGGATTTTGAAATAATTTCTCTTTTCGATAAATCAGGATGTTCTTCCAATTCTGTTCGAGAAATGTTCAAAATTATCTCTTTCTCTTCGGCAGAGAAATGCGATCTCGAGCATCCGAAAAAGAAATTATTTGGTAGATAATAATATAAAAACAAAACAAAACGAAAAAAAAATAGGGTACGTCGGATATAAAATGTTTATGACAGTTGCAAATCATAACAGAAATTTTGCACGAGAGTTTCAGAGGAAAAAAGTTCTAATGTGGGAATAGCTGACTCAAATTATTGAATCATTTCTATCCAGTACCATACACAGTCCGTTCCGAGTACGATCCTGGCAGTCTCTTAGGGCGTTAAAAGGGAGCGTTGTTATGACCGTTTGACCAATAGGAGCTTTATTGTGCGCAAACTAGACGATTCTGTTTGTTTACAAAGCTGCTTCTTATATTTGAACGGACCATAGTATCTCTTTTCAGAATTTTTGAGATCATTTCCAGCTCATCATGTAGAAATAAAAATGAGGAGACTCCCTGTATTATGAGCAATTATAATTATTGTTTCAACATTTACTTTTCCTCCGTTGACACTGAGATTTGGAGCGAGAAAAAAATAATTTTCCTCCTTTACTGTTCCTTATCGCCATTTCTTCACACGTGCCATATAACAGCCTTTCAAAAGATCACCCTGTATGCAGGGTAGACAGGACATATGCCTAGTGAAAAAGCAGGCGTCGACACAAACGGTCCAGACGATAAACCACGAGGGCACAATATTTAAAGATCTATTAGTTCCTTCAGTTCAAGAGACATTTTTTGTGTGAGAAAACCAGAGCAAAGGGTCGAATATCCTAATCTCTGATTAACTGAAACTCCATCATCCGTAAAAGGGTACAAATTTGACGCCGAGGCATCCAGATTCCATGTTAACAACGCCTCAGGGAATGATAGGTAAAAAGTGTGGTAGAAATAAAGTTACATGATACGACTCATATAATAAATTCATGGTTTGATCCTAAGGATTAAATGTACAGAGTAGAAGAGCTTGATTTATTCATATTCTTATTATAGAATCCTTCAAACCAAACGACCCTATTAAACTGCACATATCAAGATCCACACTCAGACCAATTACGTAAAGCAACATCGTTTCTTCTCAGTTACATGCTCATCTTCAGGGTCCATTGAACAATGTCCTTATCTCCCCTTTGGCACGAGTATTGAAAGAGATATTTCCGGATAATAATTACTGAATAAACCACGGTATTATGAACATTCTGAATTATGTGCTGGATACAGCAGCTGTTCGATGTGATTTGTACGAAAGGCTGACAATGGATGTTATTCGCATTTGTGGCGTTTTCTGATTTAAGTTGGGGATGTTCAGTAGTTTGAATAATCAGTTGTTTCCGACTATTATGAATATGTGAATATGTCCAGAAAGTAGGTTGGAGGTAAGGTCATACGCTGTTTTCGTTACAAAAAGTACGAATTCATACAGAAGTTATTGATGAGGACAATGAACTAAATTTCGTTGAAACAATAATTCGAAAATTGCATCAATGAATTATTCGAAAGATTATAGATCAAGAAAAGGTCAAGGATTGCTTTTGAAATAGTTAACCAATCAATAATAATCGTTTATGATTTGTTTTCGTCCATTTCTTTCAATTTTGAAAATCCGGATTAAGAAAGAATGAAAAATTTTAATTCCTCTGAGTATAATCTTTGCAACAACCTAACCAATGATGAAGGTCATACAGTAATGATATTGAGGAGAATGCTCAATCTAAAGGGTTTTCCAATAAGGGGTGTTATTTTGACATTCAAAGAGAAATGCTTATATTTTAGATAAAGGATCGGATGTATATTTCATTATAAAGAGGAAGGTATGCCGTCAATAATGGAAAATAACATCAGCCAAATGACCACCACGACCACGACTACAGCACCATATCCTTTTCTTGCAATTTTCCATAACCAAATCGCAAAGTGGCTGCCCTAGGTCCTTTTTAGCCTCACAAGTTCCATCTTTGAGGTCTTGAATCGAAGCTGAGTTCTTGGCGTAGGCCGTAGACCTTCTTTTTCACATGGCGCCAAAGGAAGAAGACGCAAGATGTTAAATCACAAGATCTCGGTGGCCAATTGTGATTACCTCTTCGAGGGAAGCTCCGCAAACTTTTCCCGTAAAAGATTCATGGTTTCGTAGCTTGTGTGGCACATAGCGTCATCTTCTTGAAAGTAAACGTTGTCCAAATGAATCTTCATGCAAAATACGGTGTAATGACGTTTGTGAAATGCCTAATTCCAAAGAATGACGAGGAATGGAGAAACCTGAGTTGTCCTCAACACTTTCGGCTACAGCAGCAATATTCTCGGCTGTTCTTGAGCGACGTGCACGGGTTTTATTTTTCACATCACTAATTGTCCCAACATCACGAATTTCCAGCAATTTCTGTATTGCGGTTCGACAATGTGCTTCAGGACGACCCAACAATGTTCGAGTTTTACGAACCGTCTCTGCCAAATTTTCACCATTTTTATAGTGAATTTTGGTCATTTCTATGCGTTGTTGAAGCGTGTATCATTCCATTTCTATTAATGGCGCAGTTTCTACTTTTCAAATGTCAAAAAATGACAGCGACATCTACCTCTTATTGGAGATCCCTTTACTTGTAATCTTACTGAATTTGTTGGTGCTTGTCGATTTTTTTTTCCAGAAATGTCACGTCTATTCTCATCTGAGTTAAATTTATTCTTAGATTTCTTGTTGATGTAAACATTAATGGTGGAACTGCAATAACATTTTTGAGTTAAACTTAAATGTGTTTAAATTAAAATGACTAATATTCCGAACCAACAACTCACGATTGTATTTGTGTGCGACCTTCAATTGTGCAGATAAAATGCAGAATTGTCTCTTCCTCTTTGCTTATCTCATAAAAATAGCCTTCAAAAAGCCACAAATGTTCGGTCTTCTCTTGGCTAAAAATTCACAGAATACTGCAGATTCAAAACAGTACCGAGAGTCATTTAATGAATCACAAATGTCTTGAATCGTATTGAACAATTATCAAAAGTGTCAAAACAGTACAGGGAGTCGATAAATTAAAAACAAATGTCTTTCTTGAATTCATGTTCGATTCAATCAGTTTAAATGTCATAGTTGGCTTTTCCTCAGGTTACAAATGCTGTCTGCTTCGCAGCAGACACTTCTCCGCCAAAAATAACAATGTCATGGATGATGATTGGCATGAAACAAGTTCGAAGAGTTGAAATTTGACTTCTGTTCTTGCAAACACAAAGAAGACTGTGTTTTGAGCCGTCTGCCACTCAAGACAAGGAACTAAAGCAGATGTAGCAGGAAATATCCTTCATTTTGCCAAGTCTGGTGAATGTGTCCTGAAATAAACCGCAAGTTTGGACGGAACTGTTTTCCTTCAGTATTTGGGGAATTCGTCAAAGTCCACATTCTTTGATGTTTTAGGAGAATTGCGACAACATTCCCCAAATAGGATTCTTGAAAATTATCTGACTCCCTGAAAGCTTTCCTATATTTATTCCTCTACAAAACGATACAGATCCAACACGAAATTCATTCTCAAACTCGATTTTCAGAAGACTCAAAGCCCAAGAAAAAGTTTCGAAATCGAAATTAGTCAAAGTCATTGAATCAATATTGATAATAAGAAACAGGGATTAAGGACACTTCATTCATGTCCAAATTCTCTCATAATCCCTAGGATTTACCTGATTTATTACGTAAAATCACACCTCCGACGAATAAGATAATGAGAAACAATACAAACGTACTTAACAAATTCCAGAAAAAGCCTCTTTATTTATCGTTGTTCAACACAAATGAAACAGAATAGATAAGAGTATTTGAATTTGCTTTATCATTCATTTCTTACACCGCCTACAACGTTACTGGATGTAAATAAAGAATGAAGATGTTAAATCGAAAAATAGTAAATTTTATTTTATTTGATCTACAAGGTACTCGACCTCACAGAAAAAAATAGAAGGGGGGCATATTCCGATTGCGAATTCTTTGGTGCATGACATCCGTCCAGAAAGGGTGGTAAACCCTTCAAGAAATGTCAATTTTACTGAAGTGACAAATCATTTAGAAGGTTTTACTATTCAATTGATGAAAATGCTAAAAATTTTAGTATCGCGTTCGTTTTTAATGTGAAAAAATCGTTGAAAGTAACGAGATATTATTTCACCACAGTAATTGTACAACGTTGAGTGGGTTCACATAATATCTACTCAGAAAACCTCATTCCGCATAAACTTAAACTAACAAAGAAACTGCAACACAGTAAAACATAAATAATATAGCAAGGAGTAAATGATTAAAATTTGGAGAAGAAAACGAAAGGTTTACAATTTTTTTGAAATAAATGTGTTAATTATGTGTTTGTCCACCGCGATTATCTACACACTCCACGACACGTCTTTTCATTGATGCAATGAGATGGTCTATTTCTTCTTGAGGGATACTATTCCAAGCTACCTGTACTTCATGTCTCAGAGCCGCCAAAGTCCGTGGGGGCTGGGGTAAATTTCCAAGCCGTTTATCCACGATGTCCCAAACATGCTCTATGGGCGAAAGATCGGGGGATCTGGGCGGCCATGGCAAAAGATTCACATAGGACGCTTCAAAAAATTTTAAACTAACTCTGACAACATGAGGTCGAGCATTAGTTTGCTGAAATATTGGATTCTCAAGCCGGTTAAAAGAACATATGGCTCCACTATTTCTGGAGGGTAACGCAGCACTGTCATGTTACCTCGAATAAAGACTGAAGGTGGCCTTCTTGCATGTGCAATAGCGCCCCATACCATAACGCCTACTGTCCGGTGAACATGACACTCAACATCAAACTGAGGTTCACGTTTTTCTCCCCGGTGTCGTCTAACCCTTCTTCGGCCATCATGTGCACCCGAGTGTGCACCCAAGGAGAATCAAGATTAATCAGATAATGCGACCTGATACCATTTCACATTCCAATGTTGACGTTCCCTGCACCGCTGTAATCGTTGTCGGCGATGCTCAACCGTCAGAGGTGACACAAAATGTGGTAGATAATGCTGCAGTCCAAAAGACCTTATCTGGCGGTAAACCGTTCGGTCAGTTGCAGGATCGACTTGTTCTCCTAACACTCATCAGTCAAAGATCGAATTGTCGCAAATCTGTCTCTAATGGCCATAAGTCTTAAGCCGGCCATAGACATCGTTATTTTTCATCCGTTTTCCTCGCCACGATTCGAACCGCCGAGTCATATCGCAGAACTGTTTTGCCCACACACTTCGGTAAATTCTACCAGTTATTTTGCTGTCGATCGCGAATTAGCACGTCATGAAGAGGAAACATCTCTTAGCAGTGGCGGCCGCGGTTTCGGTGCTGAATAAAAAAGAAATAAAGAAACGGTCAATATGGGATTTGTACTACGCTAATGGAAAATAACCGCCGATTCTCGACGAAACCCCCACACACAGTCGGTATGGCACGACAACCGATGAACCGTCGTGACAAAAATCAAGCATCGGCAGATATTTCTACCGACGATGCGTACCGACGGTTCTTCGCCACACACATCGGTTTTTGGCGCTTTTGCCGAGACGGTTCGTATCGCGGCGTTATAAACGGATGAAAAATAACGATGTCTATGGCCGGCTTTACACGTCGATCTCCAATTGTGCCCCTTCGACGTCCGGTGCCTAATCTTCTTCGTTTTGGGCCTTAGCAAACCACGCATGACAATATCTCATAACAGTAGTTGGATTTCTGTTCGTACGGTTAGCGATTTCTCGAAATGACAACCCCGTCTCCCGTAGACCAATAATTTGATCTCTTTCAAACTTAGCTGGCGATAAATTCCGCGTACACGTGCTCTAGGCAGTTTAACAACAACTGAACATCGACTTTGGATCTCCTCGAACAGCTAGGTTGTAAAATTTGAAAAAAATATAAAAAACGATATTTGAGCAACAAAAACTAATAACATTAATTTTTTTCTCCAAATTTAATCATTAACCCCTTGCTATACTATCTACACTGCGCAAAAAACTTAACGCACATTCTGAAAATCTCAATTTTAATGAAAGTTAACTCTACATTGACTTCATAACTTATTTTTTATGTTCTCTCGGGAAGGTTTTGAACGAAACAAGACACATTAAATGGAAGAAAAATTCAGGATTTCACCGAATCTTATGTGAAAGAAGAGAAATGAACAATTTTCAAAATACTGAAATGCTGATAAGTGCTTTAATACTTGGTATTTCCACCCCTTGCGTTAATTACAGCTCGGCAACGACGGTTCATACTCAAAATGAGTGATCTTAAAATGTTCTGATCTAATCCTTCCCAGATTTCTCCGAGTTGGATTCCTAAGTCATTAAGAGTAGCTGGATGATTTTCTGAACTTCTCAGCCTTCTATTGAGGTTGTCCCAAACCTGCTCAATCGGATTGAGATCTGGACTTCTTGCTGGCCATTCAATTCGAGAGACTTCAACCTCTTCAAGGTACTCCTGAACGATGCGCGCACGATGGGGTCTGGCATTATCGTCCATAAAAATGAAATTTTCACCAAAGTATGGGGCAAATGGCACTACATGCTCTTCGAAAATGTTCTTTATATACTTATCAGCATTCATAGCTCCATTATCAACGACCACTATGTCTTTGCGAGCAGTCAAAGATATTCCACCCCATACCATAATCGATCCTCCCCCGAAACCAGTAGTATTCAGGAAATTGCACTGAGCATATCTTTCATGTGGACGTCTGTATGTGTACAAGGGAACGTCGATCACAATGGTAGAGGCAGAATCTAGACTCATCTGTGAAGAGAACTCTTTCCCAATCGGCCTCTTCCCAATGGATATGCTCTCTCGCAAAATCCAAACGCGCCCTTCGATGGGCTGGGGTAAGAGCTGGGCCTCTTGCCGCGACACGAGGCCTTAAATCATATTCTCTGAGGCGATTTCTTATTGTCTGAGTGCTAACTTGCACCTCATGAGTTTGCTCAAGCTGATTTTGAAGGAGGCGAGCGGTTGCAAACCTTTGTCTCAACGAAGAAACTCTCAAGTAACGTTCTTGAATGGCAGTTGTTACCCGTGGTCTATCCTGTCCTGGTCTTCGGACATTCATACCTGTCTCCCTGAATCGCTGCAACATTCTGGACACACTTGTATGGGAAACTCCAAACCTTTCTACAATTCTTGTGTATGTCCACCCTTCTTCTCGCAAAACTACCGCTTGAGCACATTCCTCTTGGGTCAAATTGCGTGTTTCGCGTTGCATAGCGATCGAGTGTAGAAAATCAAACGAAAGAAAAACTATTGATCACTAGAATTGATCGAGAACAACTGATTTTAGAATGGAACCAATACATTCAAAATCTGATAATAACATCTTTTTTCATTCCTGCTGGGAGAAAACATCTGTATTAAAAAAAAACGTTGAAAGTGGATAACATATGCATGCATAATTATGATAAAAATAATTATCATTGTGAACACCTTCAGTTGTAGAATAAATGTGAGATTTCCATAATGTTCGTTAATATTTTTGCGCAGTGTATGTTTACCAGAAAAAAATTGAAATTTAAACAGCTCCTTTGGGTGTTGCATTTTCTTTGTCAGTTAGTATGATAGCAACTCTTCATGAAGTAATACAGAAAAGTGAAAGTTTCTGAAGAAAAAATACTCACGTGAATAAGAGAACTGAGAGAGGGTTGGCTTTCTCTCTGGGGTTGGGATTATACTTTTCCTTCGAAGCATCCATTTCGTCATCAATTAACTGACACACTCACAAGGAAATTCGTTTATTTTCCCTCTTATATTTAGCCCGCACCGATGTATACTTTACTCGAATTTACCAGCGCGAAACAGTGATTTTTTTTCGAATCTTATAGTCTCAGTCTGCGGTCGCACATGTACTCGACTCCTTCAATTAAATCTCCTTTTATGACGGCTTTGGGGATGCTATAAATGTGCGGAATGAGAGATGTGTCTGGATGCAGAATTGAAATTGCTGAAGTCTTCCCTTGTTCTTGGAGTCGTTCAGGATCTGAAACAAAATATTTGTTCAAGAGATGTGCCAATGTATAAACAGGATACTGCAAATAAGTTGATTTTTTTGAACAGTGCGTTCAACGAATCTAAATAACCTTGACGAAGTAGTATGATATTGATGACATACACACATCGTCAGAAGCCTGCCCCCCCTAGGCTTCTCAAGAAATAAACAATCTATGTTCTGGAAATGAAATGAATATTTTCCTCTTTTTCAACTACAATAAATTTGATAGAAAATCTTTGTGGGTGACTTTTTGCTTTATGTAGTATGGGACAAAATAGGAAAAATGAGAAAAAAATCTAAAGGACCCCGCACTTTCCTTATGGCAAATGGCGTTCCGTCAAATGTTCTAATATTTTGGTATAATGTAGTACTCGACCTACTGATCAAAAGTGTTCATGGCCCCAACTCAATCCTTTGACTAGTTCTTGAGATACAGTTGAAGTTGAAAATTATCCACTTTGACTACGCGCATATCTCGAACAGAATCGAATGAATTTCAATTTTGCTTAAAAAACATTTCCTTCCATTCCCAGGGAGCAACCATATAGAGAATATAACCGAAAATGGTTACGAATACAGGGTTATCCGTAATTGAATGCATGCCCGATTTTGCAAGTATAAAATATGTCAGTTTCAGAGCGAGAACGTTCGCAAAATGAACTTTTTCACTAGATATGTTGTTGTTACATCGAAAAAACCTGAAATACCCCGAATTCATACTGGGTGATCCATTATTATAGAATCTATTCACAACGAAGGTTAAGTGGACACCCTGTATTTTTGGGTTGATTTAAGGTGTTTGTTTGATTTTTTCAGAACATATATGATCATGGACTTCAAATAATACGGGGTGAATCAGTCATGAAATAAACTGTGAACCTCACGAAAATACCCAAAAACTACCTTTTTTTTTCATCACCCTCTATTTCAAGATTAACTCCGTTGAGGTGGTTTTCTTTTACCACTGTACTTGATATAAAAACATCAATACGGCTGGGAGTTTTTATCCACTTCCTATGACAAGATTTTTTTTTATTCTGGAATAAGAATAGAATGCCTAACATAAATAAAAAATGTTCATACAACAGAAAAAAAATCTGGTCATAGGAAGTGGACAGTGGTGAAAGAAAACAACCACCTCAACGGAGTTAATCTTGAAATAGAAGGTGATGAAAAAAAGGCGGTTTTTGGGTATTTTCGTGAGGTTCCAAGTTTATTTCATGACTGAATCACCCTGTGTTCTTTGAAGTCCATGATGATATGTTCTGAAAAAATCGAACAAACACCTTAAATCAACCCAAAAATAGAGGGTGTCCACTAAACCCTATTTGTGAATAGTTTCTATAATAATGGATCTGGATCACCCCGTATGAATTCTGGGTATTTCAGGTGTTTTCGATGTAACAACATATCTAGTGAAATAGCTCATTCTGCGAACGTCCTCTCTGGAACTGCCATATTTTATACTTTCAAAATCGGACATGCATTCAATTATGGATAAACCTGGATTCGCAAAGATTTTCGGTCATATTCCTCCATATGGTTGCTCCCTGGGGATGGAATGAAATACTTCTTGAGAGATTCTGTTTCGAGATACGCGTGTAGTAAAAGTGGGTAATTCTCAACTCCAACGCCCTGTATATCAAAAACTAGTCATAGGATCGAGTTGGGACCATGGACACTTTTGATCAGTAGGTCGAGTACTACATTATACCAAAATATTAAAACAATTGACGCCGGAACGCCATTTGCCATAGGAAAGTGAAGGGTCCTTTATCGACAAGATAGAGAAGATTCCACACACAAAATATTGTCATGTTACATTCAAAAAGTTGAGAGATAGGGGGGAGCAAGACTTTTGTCGATGTATGTATGTAGAAGAGACCATTTAAAGTTTCAATGTTTCTGTGTGAAATAAAAGTTCAGGTTAGACTTTAAGTTCCCCAAGTGAAATGGTATCTTCTTTTAACCGATACAAGAATCACTTAGTCGCACTGCACTCCTTACAACGCCAAACCAAAATATTTACCCTTGTTAAAAAAACATCATATACAATTGCCATTGATTACTCGTTACGGCCTTCTCTTTCCATCAGAATGATCACACAATTATGTCCTCCCAACATTTCAACTATTCCCATAACTCGTTCGGCATTGTCCACCCCACCCACCAGATTTAAGTACCCTATTCACCGTTCAGTTCTTCATCATACTCTACGGCTGTCTACGCACTTTGCCGCGGTCGATCGACTGCATCGTTTTGCTTCCAGCAATTCAATTCATCGCAACTTGAACACGAATACTTAATTAGATGGTCACTTTTATGGGCGAAGCCCACATGGTGGCAATAGAAACAATCAAGCGGTTAAATGGAGAGCGACAAGCGAAAAACGTTAACTAATCGACTGTTCAATTGTCGGCTGAGAATATTCGATTTTTGTTGTTGACGACGTATAGTGTATGCATTTGTTCTAATCAACGCTTAGCAGGAATTGTTTATGGATGACAATGGAATGTGCGATGTGTTTTCGGAGAATAGATCCTAGGAGCTATTGAAGGATTCTAGGATAAACGAAATACCACAAAAAATTTTCCATATAATTCCTTCGATCACCTGCTGTTTCCATCAGCCACAAGAATGAATATTATGAGATTATGAGAAACATTTCAAGAAAATTTCCCAATTTTTTTGATAGTGATATAACTTTCGATAGGGATTTCGAATTGTGATTTGACAGAAGGTAGAAGGCATGTTTTTTTGACAACTCTGCATTGACAAATTATCATGGAAAGACCCACGCCTCAAGAACTCTCACAAATTATAATAATAATAATGATATAAGAGTTTATTGATTTATTTTCTACAATAATCTTACAACTCTAAAAAAACTGTGAGTTATTCACTCTGAGGGGATAACTGTATACAGATGTTTTTAAAAATAAGAAATCATATTATGAACGGTAAGGCCATTAAGCAAAATTATTTTCACAATTTCGAATACCCTATAATTATTAATCCCATATCAACTAAAAAATTTGTTCATTCTGACACATTTCTCTTAGCCGGGATTCACAGGTCAAATTCGGTAAATGGTAGGCCTAAAATTATTTTTTTCCAACTTAAATGTTGATTGAAAATGTCATTTCGAATTTATTATATTATGTATTGGGATTCTATTCACTTCTAGGAACCATTTTTTTAATTCTTTCTTGAATTTATCCATGTTCTCAATTTATCTTATTCTCACTGGCACTATCGGGTACAATCTTGGCGCAATATACGTATGTACAGCATCTCTGGCTTATTCTTTTCTCTGCTCTATTTCTATTGAAGTTGTCGTGTTTTGCTCTAGTGGAATAGTTGTGTACCCTCAACAGGATTGGTAATTTTTCTTGTTTAATATTTATTATTATTTTTTGTGCATATATGTATTTGACGTATATCTAGTGCCTTTGATAGTTCGTATATGCTATTTGTAGAAAATGTTATTTTTTTCCATTGTGGGTGTCTAAGATACCTCCCCATCCAATTATACCATAGGAGAGTTGAGATTGACAAATTTTTGATATTTATTTTCAAAATAATTTTTCTATTCGCCTATAAAGCACTTCGTGAAATTTATGGTTCAAATAATCGTCCATCAGAGCACCTTATTCGTCGAACTCTCGATAGATTTCGGACAACATTTTCTCTACTCGATACAATAACAACAACAATACAAAGAACTGTACGTACAGAAGAAAATATCGCAGCTGTAAGTGATAGTGTTAATGAAGATCCCGATTTGTCTATTTGTCGACGTTCACAATAAGTTGGACTCAGTGTACCTATCCACCCATAGACATATTATCCCAAGTGACAAGTTGATAAGTCTATGTATCCACCACATGGAAAATTTTGCGTAAAGATCTTGGTCAACACCCATACAAGCCTCCATTGACCCTAATAAGCGTCGTTTGTTTGCCGATTGGTCCCTAGAAGACCTAGAACATTATTTCGAGAAATGGTCCAATTAATTGACCTCTAAGATCTTGCGATATAACTAATATGTAATATTTTCTCTGGAGTTATGCCAGGTAATTGGTTTATGCTGATAAACAAGAAACAATAGACGCTTTGGAACCCAATATAACTCGTGTTATTGCTGAAATGAGGCCCGAAAAACTCGAAAAAGTGGTCCAAACTTGGTCTGGTCGAATGTGGTTCCTCAGAAATAGTCGTGGTGGACATATGCCAGAAATTATTCTTAAGAAATGAATGTAATAAGATTATCTTTAAAAAAAAATTGGTTACAATCTCAATTTAAATGTGTTTCATTCCAATTTAAAGTACTATCACAGCCGATATCTATTTTCAGCCGCTATATTGTACAAAAAGATTTTTTTGATTTACACCAACTTCAATTGAAAAAAATCTCAAGAAAATTAATGAGTCTAAGCGATTATCCAAAATCTCGGTCTGTTACTAGAAAAGAGTTCTGGTTTGTTTTGAATATGACATCCCATAAACCAAATGGGTTAATAATAATAATAATAATAATGAGTTTATTCAGTGATGTAAATACAGGGTTGATAAACTCAGAAAAAAAAACTGTGAGTTAATCAAAGATGATAACTGTGTACAGCTGATAAATTAAAAATTTGATTCTAACGGCAAAACAAACAAAATGTGAATTCTAAACATTTAAATTCTAATTGAATAGCAACGAACAACGGGAATGACAAACTTGGGTGTTTTTTCTTAGTCGGTGTCCTCGTCTTGATCGGTGGCCCTTGTCTTCATACCTGGCATCAGTCTATATCGGTAGGTAATATTGGTATATATCGGCAATATTGGTCTATATCGGTAATATTGGTCTATATCGGTAATATTGGTCTATATCGGTTATTTTTTTTTTCATAGGTAGAATAATTTTCCTTTATTGCATGTTTTTCAATTTGTGTTTTTTTTTTTGGAAACAAATTTTCACGATTTATGTCATTCCTATCTTCACCATCAGGTAGAATTAACTATCCTATGGATCAAGGTGCGGTCCTCTGTTAGAAGCCATGTTTTTAATTGAATTTTGAATTTGTTTTTGTTTTTTACTTCTCTTATTGTTTGAGGTACAATTGCGATTCTGCCATTATTAATAGATAGAACTATTGAACCTTGATCTTGTCTCGATAGGATAACATTCCCAATAAACGTACGGTGGAAGAAAACTGGATTCCGATTCCAGCATCATCAGCGATACCAAGAAATGAAATGGGTTCTTTGCAGGCCAAATTCGAGTGAGTCCGAAATACCCTGAAGGCACGAAATGGTAACAATACAAAACGGACTGACTCATCCTCCTTCTGCCTTCATAAAACCTGGTTTTTCCATCTTAAGGTCATTAATAAGACCGGCCGCCGATCCGCTAAAGAGTTATGATGCCAGGTTCTTAGAAAAAGAAATAATCGAACTGTATCTCCGCGCCTCTGGCTGAACTCTGATGGTATAAGAGCTTCAATTTCGATCCATCACTCTCGCTTGAAAAATATAGGTTAATTATTTCCCTATCTCCGAGTGAAACACGCTTTGTCTGTCTTGAAGCGATTGTTCTGCCTTTAACAGTTTTACGATATTGACAAAGTGATGAAAATGTGCTTTGAATACAAGAAGACGAAATGGAATTATCGATATATTTCAGTTTTAGACAATTTTCACGTAACAACTTTTTAATGTACAACTCTTGAATTCTGTATCAGTTCGATCCCAAGATTGTAACACAATCCTCTACATCTTGAACTATAGATCATACCCATTAGAAATGCCACCATAGGCTCCAAAGAAGGCAACAGCAACAACCATAAATTTCACGTTATTCCAAATGGTTTTCCCCATATCAAGCAACACGAGCACATCAGTAATAACCACCTAGGGCACAATTTCCATATTAAGTCCTATCTCCGATTAGTTATATTAAATTCTCCACTTCCAAATGTCGAAACAGAGATATAATGCAGTTAAAAACTTCTTCATTCACAAATTCAAAAATTATCTTGGATTGGGCCGCTGAAGAGATATGGAGGGACCACTCGCTATCGAAATAAGCGGATATGTTCATCAAACTAGAGAAGAAACTCTTTGACGCGGCCGCAATCAATAAAAATGATTCATTTGACTTCGAAAATGCATTCCTGAATGTTAAATGGCGTTCGAAGAAATTGAGTGGGCTTGTCGTGAAATAGTTACTTGAGGATTCACTGCCTTACAGGAAGCGTCACTCACTGCGGAGAAGCTAAGGAATTCTGCTAGTCGATGGGGAAAGTATGTGGAGACTAATTGAACGGAAGAACAATACAATTTCCGCATGGTCTCGAGTCGAAATACTGCAATAATTCAATATTAAAATACAATATTGAATCGACCACATTTTGCAAACGAAAAAAATTTTTTTCATAAATAAGCATCCATACATAGATGGTTTCCCTTGATAAGTGTAACAGGGTGCCAAAAATTTATATTTTTTTTCAGTTTTTTGCTAATATCTCAGGAACCGTTTAAATTACAGAATTGAGTTTCTTTACACACATTATCACTAATAATAGTCACTTTCTTGTACTGTACTCTTTTTTATTAGACGTGCCAGTGGCGGAGATATTGAATATGCACAAAGGTTTTACCCCCCAACTTTCACACCACTGGACAAATTTGCAGTTGCGCAGCAAATTCTGATGCACCAATATGTTTTACATACAAAGGTACCCATGGTTCATTGCTCTAAAGTGAACCGTTTTCGAGAAAATTGGCATTTTATTATCAAAAACAATTTGCTGAATTTCTTGTAATTGGAAAAATGAGTAGTGGTAATTAATAAGTTTATCAACTAAAGTCGCTTAAATAATGAAAAATAACTGGCACTGGCAAGTCTAATAAAAAAGAGTTAAGTGCAAGAAAGTGACTATTATTAGTGACAATGTGTGTAAAGAAACTCAATTCTGTAATTCAAGTGATTCCTGAGATATAGGCAAAAAACTGAAAAAAATATAAAATTTCGAAACCCTGTATCTCTGATCCGGAGAAAAAAATGAAAGAGGGAAAAAAAATATTTTTTCAGGAGAAATCTGCAGTTAACCGTTGATATACTTATTGAACACCCTGTATAGATAAATGCATATAAAGTAAAATTATTTTTGCAAAATTAAGGGTGAGTTCAAAAGTGTCAAGTCAAATTTAGCCAGTTCACATAACAATCACAAGAAGTTAACAAGGGACGCTGAAATGTAAACCTTCCTTTGAACAGAAATGTAAACAAATAATAAATCTTGCCAACCCTCTGAGAACCGAAACACTTTCCTATGTTTGCACAAGGTATAAGCATAAATACTTCCGGTACAGAAGATTCATCACAATGCCTTCAGAGTAAATTAGATAATTGTTACGTATACTCAAATGAAAAGAAATTGTTTTGAAAACTTTCAGTAGGTAGGTACCTTTATTCATTCACCTATTTTTGATTCTGTATTTAAGATAAACCCAATTTAAATTTATTATTAAATTAATATTTAATATTAAATCAATATTTGATGGAAAATACCTACATATACCGGAAATACTCTTATTGAAAATACTTCACCATCTAAATACAGACACATTTGACATAGATAACTCGAAACATATGAAAATATGATTGATTCAGAAGATTATGTTTACGTTTATACAATGGAAGTTGAGAATAAGAAAGACAATATGGAAAAGTTCATGGTCTTGAACAGAATAATTCGTGGAAATAAATAGCAGAATCAATATTATGTAATTTCCTCATATGACTTCAATGATGCTTCCACATTAATAGCATCTAATTAAGTGACATTATGAAACCAGATAAAAGTTATGAAGCCATCCAACGATCGCGAATCAGTAAATGACGTGCACATTATGTGAGTAGGAATAGGAAATATCACATCCTGAGAATATTCCTGCAGCGGTCATATAACCAATTTAGATCTGAACCTACCCAAAAAAGTTCGAATTTCTAGGTTGTTCTGTTTGACCGTTCTTACGACCGGAGGGACAGAATTGATTATGACAACGGATTCGTCAGCAGTGAGCCTTGCCATATCATTTTTTCGATTCAAAAATCGAAAATATAGAATTCACAAGTCCACTCCTTCGATATGGAGAATTCTAGAGCATTTGAGTTATGAACTATCAAAGCTTATTATTAGCTAAGAATACAGCTTTGTCAATTGCCATTGTTTGAGCCTGTGACAGGGGCTTGAAGTAGTGGATTCGATATTTTTCATGATTCGGCTGTATATTGAGCATTATCAGGGTTTTTTCATTAAAACTTTTCGATTAGTTGGGCCTGATTTGAATTTTGGATGAATATCAATAGATTCCTCGTTGTGTTGACTTTTAGACTTTATCTGCAATAAACAGCTGTTCATATTCCCCACAATGTTTGACAAACATTCAACACAACAAGCTTTATCAAGGTCATCTGCTACCGATTACTTTATACCGGCTGATTGAAATAGGAAGTGATCCAAAGGATAATTGACGTTAAGCTGAATTTTTGCCGGTTTAATTTTCAAATTCTCTGAAGAAATTCACAGGTACAAATTTGAAAAAAGCCACTTTATCTTGCGCATGGGTCAAGAATGTAATTTTTGCAATAATTATTCGCAGCGTTATTGGGTATCCGATTTTATTTTCATTTTGATCATTGTTCTGAGAAAAGCTTTTACTCAAGTTCAAGACAGAAGTGTCAGTATAGAGTTTGAAGTCAAAAAAGTAAACCAGAGTTACGCAACAAATTAAAAAAAAAAAGATGTCCACCGAAATTGTAAAAATCGAAAAATTGGAGTATCGAGCCATCATCAAGTACCTATATTTGAAAGGGTTGAGGTAAGCAGATTCACGAAGATATGCTTAGTACTCTTGGTGATCAACTGATCAATGTCCTTCGTATGCGACCGTGAAAAATTGGACTGCAAGCTTCAAAAAAGGTAAATTTTCCATTGAAGATGATGACCGATCGGGGAGGCCAGTTTCTGTGTCCGTCCTCGAAAATATCGATGCAGTTCATGACATGATTTTATCAGACCGTCGAATTGGGCTAAAACAGATATCTGAAGCACTGAAGATTTCATACGAACGCGTTCATCATATAGTTCACGTCAATTTGGACATGATAAAAATTTCTGCAATATGGATCCCCAAATGTTTGAATGTTGACCAAAAGCGTGCAAGGGTAGAAGCATCGCGTTCGATCTGTGCTCGATTTGAAAATGATGTAGACTTCTTAAACCGAATTGTTACTATGGATGAGACTTGGGTACATTTCTACGATCCAAAAACAAAGCAACAATCGATGGAATGGCGACACTCTGGTTCTCCAAGACCTAAGAAGTTTCGTGTCCAAAAATCTGCTGGAAAAGTTTTTGCTTCAGTTTTTTGGGATTGCCATGGAGTAATCATGATTGATTTTTTGGATAAGGGTAGAACAATTACTTGAGATTACTATTCTACATTACTGACCACTCTCCGGGAAAAAATTAAAAAGAGACGTCGCGGAAAGCTATCCAAAGTTATTTTGTTTTTACAGGACAACGCCCCAGTACACAAATCTCATGTAGCCATGCAAAAAATTCGTGATTTAGGGTTAGAATTACTAGAACACCCCCCTTATTCACCAGATTTGGCTCCATCCGACTATCATCTCTTTCCTCAACTGAAAAAAAGTTAAAAAGGACAAAAGGTCGTAAATTTTCTTCCAACGAGGAGGTAATAAAAGCGGTGGAGGACTGGTTTGCAGAACAAGAAGAAACATTTTTTAAAGGTCTAGAGACGTTGCAGGTTCGCTGTAATAGATGTTTTCAATTAAGAGGAGAATATGTTGAGAAATAAAATATTTTGGCATTGAAATTTTGTAGGCTAAGAATTTTTCAATATATCCTCGTATATCTACTCCTTTGAACATTAAATCGTGCAGCTAGGTTAATTGCAGATTAACTGCCCGTTGATTATGCAACTCTTCTTTGACGTTTACTGTCGTGAAATAACCAAACAATAATACGAACGAAAAGTTCGGTTACTGATGAAAATCGAATTATCATATAATGGGAGAATCTGCATGTTGCCTCTATTCTTTGATTCATAAAAATCGTAAAAAGCAACATTCCGATAAAGAAAAATGATTCATAAACGAGTGGGGAATAAATAAGTGTTAATGTCCTATCCCGGCTTTGAGAGGGCGATCGTAAACCTGTATATCAATTAAGAAAATTGATGAACCATTAAACCTACACAATTCAAATCGTTTCGTCACATCACAGTTCGATAAACTACCAGATCGCACTTACCGTTCAACTTATTCTAAGTCTTCTCGTTTCGCAACACTGGTTTACCCCGTTAATTCCACTGAACATTCAGCACGGTCACAGTTTGAGGAAAACCCGAAAAAAACGCGAATTGGTGAGCGGAATATGTATCACGCTCACTCCAAGCTCTGTCCGCGATCAGACTATCGTGCGGACTCTACCGGATCGCTATTTCGCTATCCACCGCTATCCTGCCCGACGCAGAGTCGAAGAGTCGTCGCAAACAATGAAAATCAAACCTATTTCAGGCTCCGGACTCCGGTAGAGTATTTTGGCATACACGCGCCGCCGGTATCTTATCTGCGGGTGGGGATAGTGCCTAATTGTCGCGGCGACTCATTCATTTTCAAATCCGTTTTCCGTCGACTTAGCGTAGATTAGTGATACTAGTCGAGTAATTGTCAATTGATCGAACCGCTATTAACGCGTGCGAATGATAAGGCTTATGGATTTGATGGTGTCAGGCACCGGCCACGAAGGACTCGCCTGGAATTGCTAATTAAATTATTATTCTATTTCTATGCTTTACTAAGATGGTAACTGGACCACCCCGAGTGATCTGTCGAAAAAGTGGGTCCTGAAGAATCTTAAAGTGGAGAAATTTTTATACGGTCAAAAAGAGGAATAATCGATTCATATACTCCATTCAATTTTATTTAATCACATAGGAGGTCATGCTTTCGTTTTCAGGAGTTGGTGCACCTGATAAAAAACACAGAACATATGATGAAAAGTCAGTGCGCGCACAGAAAATATCTTTAATGACAAAACGACGTTGCCAGTTTCTTTGTTTACATCAAAGTAAAAGTATCAAAGATATTCCACATTTTGTTAGGTTTACAAATTGTTCGTAGATTTTTGGTATTGAATCGATATTTGCAGTTGAGTTTTTCGTCGAATATCCAAGATTAACGTATGTTTATTGTTTTTAGCACCAGTTTGGAGCGTGAGGACGATTTTCAAGACCAGGACGAATGTTTACATTTCGATTTTGAAAGGTACACGGGAATTACATTGAAAAAGATGTTATTTGGACAGATATCGCAGTAGATGGATCGGATGGAGCCTCGAGAGGTCGATAAGGATGATATTTTTCAGGTTTTCCAAGAAATTTGGCGATATCTGAGCAGATTTGCAAAAGTTAGGTACCTCACTAATGAGGTGGAACTTAGACCAAATTCTCCTATAAGAAACGCCTTTCAAAGGTCGAGATGGTGAAAAATGTATTCTTTAGATGTTGTTTGAACAAACGCAGCCGAGTTTTATATCCCAACATTGATTTTAAGAAAGTTATCAACAAAATAAAATTGACATTATTCTTGATTCTTGTAATTACCCATCAATTCATCTTTGGGTTGATTTTTTTTAATATATTCTTGATTAGAATCAACAATTGAGGTAGTCAAGTCTTGAACTTTCAGTCAAGAGGATAATAAACATTAAATCTTCACAAGCATGCATATGAAAATTATGTGAAAGCAATGCAATTTTCTTCCATGACGAAAAATAATATATTTCAACAGTGATCTCTTGTACTTTTCATGCAAATAACTAGAACATATTTTCCAATTCATTCATTTTCCGAATAAATTCACATTCTGAGAAATACGCTAAGAATGTAGAAAGGGCAACATAGTGTTGACTTGGAACATAAAAATATTTTGAAAAACGTCATAACTTCGATACAGAGTGGAATGTGTCAAATTTCCAGTGCCAGAGTTGTGATTTTATAATTGTGAATGGAGTATAATATGTGGGTTTTGTATTTTGGATTAATCAAATGACACAATTCTTTTTTATGGAACACTGTCATTTCTCAGAGATATGATTTTTTTTCGTCATTTTTCTTAAACAACGCCCCAAATCTCCAAAGCTATGGGGGGAACAAACTATGGAGTTTATTTTATTTCATTCTTTCGACATTCAAGAAACACATATTCGAATATCATCGTGGAACACTCTCATTTCTCCGAGATATGAATTTTTTTCATCATTTTTCATCAACAACCCCCTAAATCTTCAAACCTGGGTGCTAACAAACTATGGGTTTTATTGAATTTCATTCTTTCGTTATTCAAGAAACACATATGTATTCGAATATGACTCTGAGACACTCATTTCTCCGAGATATGATTTTTTCATCATTTTTCATCAACAACCCCCTATATCTTCAAACCTGGTGGCTAACAAACTATGGGTTTTATTGTATTACATTCTTTCGGCATTCGAGAAACGCATATTCGAATCTGATCCTGGAACACTCTCATTTCTCCGAGATATGTTTTTTTCATCATTTTCATCAACAACCCCCTATAACTTCAAACCTGGGGGCTAACAAGCTATGGATTTTATTGTATTTCATTCTTTCGGCATTCGAGAAACGCATATTCGAATATGATCGTGGAACACTCTCATTTTTCCGATATATGTATTTTTTTCATCATTTTTCATAACCAACCCCCTATATTTTCAAACCTGGGGGCTAACAAACTAAGGGTTTTATTGTATTTCATTCTTTCGGCATTCAAGAAACACATATTCGAATCTGATTGTGAAACTCCCTCATTCCGTCGAGATATGAATTATTTTCATAAACAACCCCCCGAATCTCCAAACCTGGGGGCTGAAAAACTATGAGGTGTATTGCATTTCATTCTTTCGGCATTCGGAAAACACATATTCGAAACCCATCGTGGAACACTTCCATTTCGTCGAGTTATGATTTGTGTCAGAACCACCCCCAACAACCCCTAGAATTCCCCCCCTGAGCCTTGAAAGTCTCCAAATGAAAGAGTATTCAATTTCTTATCAGCCCATCCAGCTCACAACTAAATCTGATTGCAATACCATCTCATTTACTGAGTTATTAATTTTTTTCAATCAGCCATTTTTTTGCCTTTGAGTGTATGAGTGGATCTGGCTAACTTCACATCGATGTATGGAATGAATATTTGTAAGACTGTAAGACAAAAATACACAAACACACATGATAAAAAAGTGAAGGGTCGGGGGTCGCGAATATTTTTAGATAACATAGATAACATATTTTAGATAGCATCATGAAAAAGGTTGAAAAACACTGGTCTAGGCGATGTAGAAGTATTTTTCGAAAATTCGTGAAAATAGCGAATAAATCCGGCAAAAAGGGTAATTTTAACCTCGATAAAACTTTTTTCACAGATATCCTGGTCGTGATGTAAATATACGGATCGAGAGAGGAAAGGTCAATGCCAAATAGCTTGGTTTTCATATTTTCCATAATTTTTCCATTTCTTCAGGAAAATTGATCAAATTTTGACATTTCGCCTTTAAAATCACACGATTTGAAGAGATCTACCGATAATGGATGTGGCTAACTTCACATCGATGTATGGAATGAATATTTGTAAGACTGTAAGACAAAAATACACAAACACACATGATAAAAAAGTGAAGGGTCGGGGGTCGCGAATATTTTTAGATGACATCATGAAAAAGGTTGAAAAACACTGGTCTAGGCGATGTAGAAGTATTTTTCAAAAATTCGTGAAAATAGCGAATAAATCCGGCAAAAAGGGCAATTTTAACCTCGATAAAACTTTTTTCACAGATATCCTGGTCGTGATGTAAATATACGGATCGAGGGAGGAAAGGTCAATGCAAAATAGCTTGGTTTTCATATTTTCCATAATTTTTCCATTTCTTCAGGAAAATTGATCAAATTTTGACATTTCGCCTTCAAAATCACGCGATTTGAAGAGATCTACCGATAAGGAAAACTAGGTATATCTAGGGGCTCTACTATCAGTCTTTCCATGTAGACAACTTTTAAAGATACTTCTTTGTTGGTTCAGAACCGCTGAAGCTTTTCCTTATAGGCCTACCACACGCTCAAGCTTCACGACAGTTTTGCTTGCGCAAACCGGCACATCGAGCGTGCTGTTGGGAAAATTTTCCCAACCGCCCGCGGTTGGGAAAAGGAAAAGGATTTAAAATATCACGACCAAAATTGAAATTATATTGAAAAAACTTTTGTTTTAGGTAGCCATGGAAGGACATAGAACATGTAATTTTCGTATTTTGACAATCATCAAATATTTTAAAGTTTGTATTGTTGAATTCATTACCGAAGATTTAATCGAAAAACAATTCAATTTAATTTTGCTTTAACTGTTCATTTTTCATGGTCAATGTAAGATATGATATGAAATTGTAGCAAGTGTGTAATTTGAACACATTGAAATGAGATTCGTCAATTAGTTGACACTACGATAGATCGATATCTCACACAAATATCAAATATTGACAATGTTTCTATCGCACCTACAGCAGCTACGTGTACCATAGGTTGGAGAAAAAGATAAAGATCTAATTTTTGCAATCTTGCTGAAACACTGATAGAGATTTTTCTGTACTATCTACGTTTTGCCATAATCCGGACAAATGGATATTTATTCTGATTTCTTTCTGATAAAGGCTAAATTGGTGATAAAAATCTTCATGGTCAATGTAAGATATGATATGAAATTGTAGCAAGTGTGTAATTTGAACACATTGAAATGAGATTCGTCAATTAGTTGACACTACGATAGATCGATATCTCACACAAATATCAAATATTGACAATGTTTCTATCGCACCTACAGCAGCTACGTGTACCATAGGTTGGAGAAAAAGATAAAGATCTAATTTTTGCAATCTTGCTGAAACACTGATAGAGATTTTTCTGTACTATCTACGTTTTGCCATAATCCGGACAAATGGATATTTATTCTGATTTCTTTCTGATAAAGGCTAAATTGGTGATAAAAATCTTCTTCTGGATGGAACTGATGGATGCAATACTAAATATGATAAAAAAAATTTCGTGGATATATTTTTTCAACGAGATTAACATAATTCCAACATTTTTTATAGCTGGAGCACTTACGTAAACACTGCACAATATGGCGATATTTCTCTGACAGGTTGAAATCATTATTCGCGCACCACTTGACAGTTCTTTGATAAAAATTAATTGATTGTAATATCATGTTCATCGATATCATTATTCCAATATAATCATCAGACGATTATGTCGATTAATATATCCATCAACATCAATATTCCTGCAATAATATTGACTGTGTGAGGGCCCAACTGCCCATTAACTAACTACACAAAAGTGTAGTAGGTAATTTCGAAACCTCAATGGCCTGAAATTCTCTTAGGAGAAGAAATCATATTTTCTCTACCTTTTCATGGAGTATTAAATGACCTGAACAAATTAAATTGTTTACTCCAAAAAGTCAATTCATACTTTTTTCTGATAATATAAAGATTTGTCATGATGATATGCATTTTCGTGTTATAGTCATGTCATGGTGAATAAACAAATATGCACATTCAAATTCTCAATTTGCCCAGTCATCATCACAGAGAATATTATGATTTATGTATACATTCTTTTATTTTTTTGCGAATTGTCTGTTAGTTACCATGAGGATCATGAAACATTCATCCAGATCTGCATAAATAGTGGGTCCAGAAGAGTCTTAAAATCGCAAGGAAGCTACGATACATTGTGGAAAGTTTAATAAGGTCGAAAAGAGGAATAATTGATTCAACGTGGAAGAAATTTTGATTATTTAGGCGGTGTAAAAATCCGGCAGAGAGGCAATTTTAAACTAGATGAAACGTTTTTCACAGATATCCTGGTCGCGATGTCAATATATGGATCGAAAGAGGAAGAACCAACGCAAAATAGCTTTGTATTCATATTCACCATAATTTTCCCATTTCTTCAGGAAAAAAGATCAAACTTCGACATTTCGTCTAAAAAACCGTCCGATTTGCAGAGATCTTCCGATAAGGATAACTACTTAATCTATATCTATATATATAAAAGAAAGATGTTGGTTACACCATTTATAACTCGAGATCGGATGGACTGTTTGTTATGAAACTTCATATATGGATTCGTCTACGGTCTGGTTATTATAAAATACAATGAAACTTTGAAAGAATCGATGAAAATGCCTACAACTCTGCGCTGTTGGGCAAAACCAAAATGTCTCAGCGTAGGAGTACAGATGTCTAAAATGATTAGATTTCGTTGAGATATGAGAAAAGTTTCGTTCCTACCACTTCTGATGGCGCTATTCACACATTATGACTGATGATTATTAGTTATTTGTATAGTTTTATTTATTCCAAATAACATAATCGTGAGGGTTCTATATTTGACATTATCACAATTAAATGGCGATGAATTTGTTGAGGCTTTCGCGGCCATCCATTGATGTCCTCTGTTCTTTTTTCGAGCATTTCGGTCGTCGTGGTTTGAAATGGTCGAAAAAAGGACATATGACATCAATTACTGTGTAATTTACATAGGACTTATAGTACCATGAAAGGCTATTAACAGATCCAGAAGCGGGTGAATATCATAGTGAATTTTTATCGAAATGTCAATTAAATCGGATATTGGCGATGAGTTCCAATCGTGAGATGTCCATTCTCATCTTTTCTCGTTATTTTCAAAATGTTTTTGAATTTCTGTTTGGGTAATAAATATATTTGCGGAAATAATTGAATCCAAAATTGCCACTATTAGTGATTGACATATTATGACATATTATTTTTGTGTATCTGTTCTGTGTGATAGCTCATATCCATGGAAACATTCGACAGTTCAAAAATCAGAGAACCAAGCCGTTGATCTCCGATCATCGGTGATTACGATTTGTGAAATCCACTGCAAGTATCATTTAGGCGGAACAAAGTTCGCCGGGCCAGCTAGTAGGTAGATAAATCTAGGGGCTCTACTAGTTTTCAAGGTAACAGGTGAGTTTTTCCATCGATTTTCTCCAAAATTTGCACATTATATTCATAATACGCATCACCTCAGGTTGCACTGGATTTCATAATATGTAAATCAAATTATCTAAGCCGATAAGAGGCTACAAATAGATACATCATTGAAGGTCATAATGGAGCATTGTAATATGTAATGAAATAAATTTCAATCGCAATGAGTCAGTGAGATAAGTCATTTTTTAATCGAATGAAAATTTAACATTCTTGTAGTTTAAAATCCTTCTTGCTACGGAAAGAAGAGCATATTGATAGATTCTAGCAAAAAAATGGAACATGCTTTGTGCCAAAATAAGGTAAAGGAATCTGAGCGATTATTTTTCAGGTTTATGTTGATTGATATTCAATTTCAAATTGGAATTTGAAAAAATCAACTGCTCAAAAACAGATATAATTACTTCGAAATAGCCCGATGAAACTTATTAGTTATTACAAACAATATAATTTATCCACGTACAAGGATATATTGAAAAATTCTTAGCCTACTGAAGAACCTAACAAAATTTCAATGTCAAAATATTTTATTACTCAACATATTCTCCTCTTAATTGAATACATTTATTACAGCGAACCTGCTACATCTCTAGATCTGTCAAAAGAAATGTTTCTTCTTGCTCTGCAAACACAGTCCTCCACAGCTTTTATTACCTCCTCGTTGGAAGAAAATTTACGACCTTTCAAACTTTTTTTCAGTTGGGGAAAGAGATGATATTCGGACGGAGCCAATTCTAGTGAATAAGGGGGGTGTTCTAGTAATTCTAACTCTATATCACGAATTTTCTGCATGGCAACATGAGATTTGTGTACTGGGGCGTTGTACTGTAAAAACAAAACACCTTTGCATAGCTTTCCTCTTTAATTATTTCCCGTAGAGTGGTCAGTAATGTCGAATAGTAATCTCCAGTTATTGTTCTACCCTTATCCAAAAAATCAATCATGATTACTCCATGGCAATTCCAAAAAACTGAAGCAAGAACTTTTACAGCAGTTTTTTTGACACGAAATTTCTTAGGTCTTGGAGAACCAGAGGGTCGCCATTCCATCGATTGTTGCTTTGTTTCTGGATCGTGAAAATGTACCCAAGTCTCATCCATAGTAATAATTCGGTTTAAGAAGTCTACATCGTTCTCAAATCGAGCACAGATCGAACTCGATGCTTCTACCCTTGCACGCTTTTGGTCAACATTCAAACATATGGGATCCATTTCGCAGGCTTCAGATATCCGTTTTAGCCCAATTCGACGGTCCGATGAAATCATGTCATGAACTGCATCGATATTTTCGGGGACTGACACAGAAACTGGCCTTTCCGATCGGTCATCATCTTCAATGGAAAATTTACCCCTTTTGAAGCTTGCAGTCCAATTTTTCACGGTCGATTACGGAGGACATTGATCACGCATATCTTCGTCAATCTGCTTACCTCTTAACCCTTTTGAATACAGGTACTTGCTGATGGCTCGATACTAAAATTTTTCGATTTTTACAATTTCGGTGGACATCTTTTTTTTTAATTCATTGCGTAACTCTGGTCCACTATTTCGACGTCGAACTCTACACTAACACTTCCAATAAGTTAAGGCGAGTTTATACAGCAACTAAAATAAAATAAGAACTAAAATAAAATAAGAATGTTCACTTGATGACAGCGTTTATACAGGAAATAAGCTAAAATAAGGAATAAGAATAAGAGATGGTCAACTTTATTCTTATTCCTTATTTTAGCTTATTTCCTGTATAAACGCTGTCATTGAAATGCATGAAGTGGACATTCTTATTTTATTTTAGTTCTTATTTTATTTTAGTTGCTGTATAAACTCGCCTTTATTGTTCGTTGATATGGTATCGCAATATTTTGTTTATGCATGGAACTGGTCTAGGCTAACTAGATATCAATACATCAGCGTATTTGGGCTATTCCCAGGCGAGGCCCCCTCTGAAATCGCCGATAAGTTTTCCTGTCCAGTCCGGGCCTGCGTTCAACTATTTCTTTCACTATTTTCGACTCGTGACAAAAATTGACATGTAGAGGTATGCTTCCTTTTCGATCCTCGATCTCGCTACGTTTCCTGCTTGTTGTAACTCATCAGCGCGATACTCCTACCAGAAATAAACCTCTTAATGGGAAAAAGATAGCGATAAATCTGTTTTGTTTCAAAGCCAATGAACGCATAGGTACAACAGATAAAGTATTGAAAGCAGATGCATCTTTTGGGTGTATTATTAGAAATTAAGTGCTACACAGCGATGCCAATGCCCCAAAATCATATTTCTTGTGCTTCCTGTTCAAGTACATTCGACACAGGCATTATTTCTATTGTTATAATTTATGGTGGGTTGTCATAGCTCGAAGTTGAGGATAGACAACGTTTTATTATGGCATTTCTCGAATTCCTAGCGAATAATTGAATTATTTTGACGTTTTTAGTGCACTTTTGCATTAATCTATTGCTACCCAAACCCAAGTGAAGTTTCGTAGTTTTTTCTTTGAGTCTAGATGGATTAAATCTGACAAGAAAACTTCTTTCTGTTTGATCATGAAGACGTGTTGACGACATTTCGAAATCTATTATTTATATCTGATGGTCTGTCAGTCACCCACTTGAAATAATGCATTAGTTACTAGAATTTTATATCTGGACAAATGTCATTAAATCATTCATGTTTGGTTCTGCTGGCTTCAGCTATTTTCCTCGAGTCATTTCTCAAAGGCATACTTCTTTCATTCTTGATTGAGACGATGGATGAATTATGTCTACACAAACATGATAACCGATCTTTTGAGACCACCAATAATTTATTTTATCTTAATTTCAGATTTCTGTCGAAAATATGATGCATGGTGGAGAATGCCATCAACACCCTTATGCACTATAAATAGGCTGGAGAATTATTATAGACGTCTTTAAATGACACCGGCATCAAGATAATGGTGATAGGACTGATAGGTGATCAGAAGAAACTGGTTATTCATATTCATGGGCATAGACCGTGTGAGATTGAAGATTAATGTTGCGATAATCTACATTTCAAGTTTCACTCCGGAATATTCTGATAAAACGAAAAGAAAATCAAGGGACATTGCAAATACTCGAATTTCAAATAGACTGATGCGGTGTATTGGATATACAGGGTGGAACAAAAAAGGTTCTTGGGTTCACAAACGCTTCGTTTTCGAGATACGCAGCTGGAATTTGGTTAAAATATTACACTATGAAGTTAACATCATATGACAGTTCAATCAACTGTGGAAATTTAAAGGGTGGTATTTTTCTTTAGAAATTTTTCCTTTTCCCCCAAATTCATGTTCTCGTGCGCCACCAAATATTCAGCGAATATGAAAATTAATGTTTGTTTCCTTCGAAAACTTACTGTTTTTTTTTCAATCTGCACCAAAAACTTCTGTAGACTGGGGCATATTTGGATAAACCAATGGTTCCTTTATTGGTGTTTTTACTTTTTGCTCTATCCGTTTGCTCTATCTGTTCAAAAAGATTCGGAAGATCGTATAATGCTCACACAAACTTCCAGAGGAAGTTCGATAAAACGTGGAGTGTTTTTAGTAACTGTCAAATCCCAC
Organism: Adalia decempunctata; assembly: GCA_951802165.1. NCBI lineage: Eukaryota > Metazoa > Arthropoda > Insecta > Coleoptera > Coccinellidae > Adalia > Adalia decempunctata. The sequence goes on along the minus strand of OX637696.1, from coordinate 18,700,953 downwards.
CTAAGCCTTCCGCCCTATAGTAATCATAGTTCTGCTTCAAAATTAAATTTGCAATATCACAAAATCGTGCGTAAGAATGGATGAGGTGGATTGTGTCTTGCAACGATACGATTCCAATAAAATATCTCTCCTTTTTTTATTTTCCGATTTCTGTCGATTTGGCTTCACTTTGTTACTGTACAAAGCAGGGGTATAAGCCAAATTGATGTTATTAGATATACCAATGCCCACCACAGACCAGTCTAAAGTCCCATGCACTACGCTTGCGTATGGCGATAACTTGCGACTTATTTATTTACAGAGAATAATGCGAAGAGGTGAAGATTTTATGAAGACTTTTAGTGAATTGATGTAATAATAACCGTGTAGTGTCGAGTTAAAATTACAAGGGGGATATTGTTCAGATAGAAAGATCGCCACAGATTATGTAGTCAAGTATCATTTTATTTCTCATTAATTTCAATTCAATACGTGGTTTGTATCGACACCATCATCAATATTCGTATTTTTTATTTCATCGAAAATCATTTTCAATATTTACCGGTAACAATAAATCTATATATATATATATAAAAGAAAGATGTTGGTTACACCATTTATAACTCGAGATCGGATGGAGTGTTTGTTATGAAACTTCATATATGGATTCGTCTACGGTCTGGTTATTATAAAATACAATAAAACTTCGAAAAAATCGATGAAAATTTCACTTATACAGGAAATGCTTTTCCTCCCTTTGAGCGAGGCCACTAGGTGTCGCTACAGTTACAGTTACGCTACCGCTTATTCGTAGGTAGTTGATTTCATATTCTCTCCGTTAGATGGCTATATTAGCACTATTGACTATAGTCACTGTAATAGTGTGTAATTTGAGTTGCCTACAACTCTGCGCTGTTGGCCAACACCAAGAAGTCTTAGCGTAGGAGTACAGTAGTACAAATGTCTAAAATGATTAGATTTCGTACCACTTCAGATGGCGCTATTCACACATTATGACTGATTATTAGTTATTTTTATAGTTTTATTTGTTCAAAATAACGTAATCGTGAAGTAGGATGTCTAGAATAATGGTGTAGGCACTGATTATATTTTGTTGTGACCAAACTGATTTTATTAGCAATGTTTCGTTCTTTCCACTTCAGGTGGCGCTATTCACAAATTATGACTGATTTTTATCAGTTATTTCAAATATTTGAATTTATTCTGGCGAACGTGGCGTGTTAATGGTAGATAATTTTGTCGAGCAATAATGTGTGTTCATATTCCTGACATTCTGATGTATATTAGTTCTTAGGAAAAGTAGAAAACTTTCATTATGAAAAGATGCCATTCTGCTGTCATGTCATAATTGACTTTGGCAAATCAGCTGTTGATACATCCATCAAATTAACAACGGAAAATACACTGAAATGATATTGCGGCGCCGCCACGTTGCTAATTTCGATTTGGTCGAACGTCATTCCATTCAAAAATTGACGGGTGCCTACACCATTATCATAGACATCTTATCGTGAAGGTACTATATTGGACATTAGCACCATTAGATGGCGATGAATTTGTTCAGGCTTTCGCGACCATCGATTTATGTCATCTGTTTTTTTTTTGTGAATTTCGGTCGTCGTGGTTTGAAATGGTCGAAAAAAAACATATGACATCAATTACAGTGTAATTTGCATAGGACTCATAGTACCATGAAGGGCTATTAACAGATCCAGAAGCGCGTGAATATCACAGTGAATTTTTATCGAAATGTCAAGTATATACGATTTTGGCGATCAGTTTCAAGCGTGATATGTTCATTCTCATCTTTTCTCATAATTTTTAAAATGTTTTTGAATTTCTGTTTGGGTAATAAATATATTTTCGGAAATCACTAAATCCAAAATTGCTATAATCGGTGATTGACATATTATTTTTATGTATCTGTTCTGTGTGACAGCTCATATCCATCGAAACATTTGACAGTTCAAAAATCAGAGAACTAAGCTGTTGATCTCCGATCACCGGTGATTACGATTTGTGAAATCCACCTTAAGTATCATTTAGGCGGAACAAAGTTCGCCGGGCCAGCTAGTTTTTAATAGAAACTAAATGTATAATTTCATGCTTCTTGGAAGTCAATAATTGTATTCCCCACATTTGTGGTATTTTATAAATATATATCTCTACATCAAACGTTTTTCGATCATAGAGATTTTAGTCTTGACGAAGTTGATAAACATTCTGACAATATTGTTAACTTGTTGAGACCAGAGAAGAAACAATATTCGATGATATTTTATCCAGGGAAGCAAGAATATACCTAACAGGTGTCTGGGAAAATATTATTATCCCTCCTGTATATCACTAGAGCCAAGCCCGTCATATCAAATATGAATCAAATCAAAAAAGAGCCATGCCTTGCGGAAAGTCATCGAGTCTGATCAAAGAGTAATCGCAGAACAATCTCTGTAGCCAGAGAACTTTGCATATCATTAATGAAGCAAGCATCATGAATAATTCAGAGATGACAAATTATCATGCACTTCGGCGAACTGAATGATGCCGTTCAACCATACGCACTATGAAATATGATTTATGACGACGGAGATGAGTACCATATGGTAAACAGCACTTGTTTCTCCTTTGCATAAGTAATTCACGCTTTGGTTTGTCGATAATCATCGAAACAATGGCTCGTGTTTGTATGGGGGAGTATCAGTATTCTATTCGAGACAGTATGGCACTGTTTCAGCAAGACATCGTTTGTCTTGCCGTGGCAACCCCCTTTTCCGGATTTAAATCTCATAGAATTTATGTGGGATATGATGCACCATCCTCCACGGACTCTAGCACAGTTAATCAACGAAGTTCAAGTTGCTCGCAGCAAGTGCTGCAATCAGACTCAGACAGGGACAATCTCATTTTATCAATGTCAAGACTTGCACAGGACTGTACTGAGCTACAAGATGACCAAACACATTATTAGATTTTTCGGACACTTTTGACAACACTCAACCTGATTTCAGATTGTATGGTTGTGAGATATTTTGTTCACCATTTCTGTAAAGTATAAAGTTATTCCTATTGTCTAATGGACTAGGAAAGATTTAATTTCCGAAGTACACCTCTGGTGTCGCCACCACAGCAGGATAAGGACAAACCTGTTTCTGGCTTGTAAGCCGTCATCAGTGCTACATAATCCTTACTGCGGTAGCAACCAATTGAAATGGCAGTACTTATATTACGCCCAAGCGGTTATACCGTTAGAACATTTTTTTATTATAGGTTTAAAAAGTTGTACTCTAGGTGTCACTTACTTAACACACCCTCTACAGTTCTACAGACGTCGGACCTGCAACAATTTTATTATGTATGTATATCGTTAGTTAACACGAAAAAACTGCTAATGGCTTCTACAAGGCCTGCATAATTTGATATTCAAACCACTCGCAAATTCTCCAAAAATTTTTCCAGCTACTATCCATATAAGGTAATGTTAATTCAATGAAATACCGCAGGGTATTCATATATTAATTCCGGCCCATACAAGTCGTTAGCATATCATTATTCGGCATGCCCTTATATTCCTAGCCGTCAAGTTTAACTAATGAAGAATGAAGCAGCAGCGATTCTTCAAGCTGCTTTTGCGTGACCACTGACTAGTGGAATACATAGATTTCATATTTTAATTGCGGTTCATGGACTTGTGTTATTTATTTGAGCGAGAATGATCGAACAACAAACTTTTTGTTAGGAAACTCGTTAATAAATGTTGGAACGCTATCATAAAACACGGAGAGATGAATATTGCGTGGGAAATAAGAAGTATTTAAATTAATTTGAAGTAGATAAAGTGAAACGCTTATAACGATGTTCCGTCATGTTCTTTATTTGATGCTCATGGAATGCGATCAATGAGAGGTGGGAAATGTGTTCAAAATGCCACTGAAAGCTGCACCAAACGTGAAGTCCTGGACAAAAAGGGTTTGACCAGTAACAGATTTCTGATTTCATTGAATCAAATTCGACTTCAAGAAGGATAACTTCATCATCTTGAAGTATCATATTTTTATAAAATACTGTATATTGAGTGGTTACATATTATGTTTATGATATAGGGGGAGTACGTTCAAAATGACATATGGTTTTATTTCAGAGGCATAACCTGTTATTGGTGAATCACAGTAACGTCATATTCTACACCCATGATCTTTGGTCCTTTTTTCATCAAATACCATCAACATTTATGAAATAAAAGTAACAAGAAATAAAATATTCTTGTATAAATTTGGATAAACGAAAATTCATTTTGTCCGTGTGAAGTCTTTCCCTTGGAAGACCCAACCACAGTTATAAACTGAATCTAATTAATACGACTACTTGCCAAGGTAACATTTATTTCGACTGTTCAATTACAACTGCTGAATTGACAATTGACTAATAATTAATTATGTGCGCATGCACAGATGCGCGTTACAAACATTACACTACATTTCTCCCCTGAAAACAAAGAAAATATACATTCTGTCAAATTCAACATTACATTTCTTCCCTGAAACAAAGAAAATATACATTCTGTCAAATTCAAATTTAAGATTTTTCTAATTTTTCTTCAACTATCACAGTTTACAAACATTACACTACATTAAGTAATTCGCAATGAGTATATCCTACTTTCTATTCAAAATGCGTTTCGAACGTCTCAGGCCTGGTAATAGTTCATTATCCTCTAAACCCGCTAAATTACTAGGAACAGACCTAACTGCAAGACCGGCTGTAAAGACGTCCGATTGATTCTCCACTAAATTACTATCTAATTCATCCGAACAAGACTCATTGACAATACTAGCTTCTATTGGAATATGAGGAACTTTGTAAATACTTCTTATTCTTCTAATCTGATTTAAGTGCCTTTTCCAAATTTTATTTAAAGAGGGTATTTCTATGAGGTATAAACAATTACCAATTATCTTATGAACTTTTCCTCTCACCCAGGTAGGATGAAGAACATTTTTATAATCTTTAACAAGAACATACTCTCCCAGCTCAAAAGAAACATTCTCTTTACCACCTTTATAATTGACCTGATTTGACTGAGCAGTCTCAACTCTTCTACGTAAAAAGTCATTATTTCCAGCAGAAGTGGACAAAAGCGCTGAAAATCTAGTTCGCAATGGCCTACCAAACATTAAAACTGCCGGACATACTCCAGTAGTAGCTTGAGGTATGTTCCTGTAATCAAACAGGAATCTTGATAATATTAAATTAGTATCAACACTTTTGTTGGCCTGCAACGCTTTTTTGAGAGCATTTTTAACAGTTTTCACGGAATTCTCTGCAGCTCCATTGGAGGAAGGGCAGTACGGAGGACTAGTGAGATGCTTAATGTTATTTCTCGCTAAAAACTCCTCAAATTCATCAGAAACCAGAGAACTACCGTTATCAGAAACAAGAGTCAGTGGGAGTCCAAAACGAGCGAACAAACTTCGTAAAACTCTAATAGTCGAGCCTGAATTTATGCTCAACATTTCGAATGATTCGAGCCACTTCGAATAAGCATCCAAAATTACCAGATAATTTTTTCCTTTGAGGCTGAAATAATCCACATGTACCCTTTCCCATGGTCCCAGGGGCCATGGCCACGGAGTTATTTTCACTCTAGATGGATTATTGGAAAGCAGACTACAAGATTCGCAGTTAGCTGCTAAATTTTCAATTTTTTTATCCAACTCCGGAAACCAAATATAACCTCTAGCCAAATTTTTCATTTTAACTATACCCATATGGGTACTGTGCAACTGTTCTAGAACCTCGTTCTGCATAATTGCAGGAATTACAACTCGGTGATTCCAAAAAATTACATCTTTTTTCAAAACAAATTCGAATCTTTTAACAAAATAAGGTTTCAACCTTTCATCTTTCAATTTTCTGGGCCAACCTTCGACAATGAAGCACTTGACTTTCTTAAGTAATTCATCGTCCAAGGTAGCTTTTCTCACAGTTTCAAAACATAACCGCACATCAGATCTCGAATTTAAAAAGTTACAATAATCAAAGTCAACTTCTTCCACAGAACAATCATTGGAAACCGTCAAAGGTAATCTAGATAACCAATCGGCTGAGTTCTTATGGCTTGCTACATATTCGATGTCATATTGATAGCCGGATAGTATAATGGCCCATCTTCTCAAACGATTGGTCGAAAACTGTGGAATAGCTTTAGCAGGATTGAAAATCGTGACTAGCGGTCTCATGTCTGTAACAAGAGTGAACTTTCTATTGTACAAATATTGAGTGAACTTGGTCACTCCAAATATAATTGCTAAACCTTCTTTTTCAATTTGTGAGTAATTTCGTTCGGCCTTGGACAAAGTTCTGGAAGCGAATGCGACCGGCTTTTCCAAATTACCTTCTAATTTATGACTCAAAACGGCGCCTAAACCCTCAGACGATGCATCGACAGTTAACCTGAGTTCTAATTCCGGATTAAAATGCACGAGTACTTGTGGAGACATTAAAATCTTTTTAATATTTTCGAAAGCCAACTGACAATCATTGTTCCAAGACCAGTTTGTATCCTTTTGCAACAACTTATATAACGGACTGAGAATACTCGAAAAGTTTTTTACAAATCTGCCATAAAAATTAACACTACCTAAGAAAGCTTGCAATTCTTTAACATTCTCAGGTATGGGCGCTTCCTCTATAGCCACAATTTTACTTTTAGAGGGATGCAACCCTTCAGAATCGATGATAAATCCTAAGTATTCCACACTTTTAGCAAAAAACACACATTTATTGAAATTCAACTTCAAACCAGCTTTTTTCAAAATACTCAAGACCGTTTCTAAGTTTCGTAAATGATCTTTTTCATCTTTTCCAGTAATTAAAATATCATCTTGAAATACCGCACAACCCTCAACACCCATCAATAATGCGTCCATTATCTTTTGAAATTTCGCTGGAGCACTTGCCACCCCAAAAGTTAATCTATTGAATTTAAACAGACCTAAGTGTGTTGAAACAGTCAAAAGCATCTTACTGTCCTCGTCTAAACCTATTTGCTGGAAAGCTTGCGAGAGATCCAACTTCGTGAACTCCCTGCCGCCTTGGAGCTTGACAAATAATTCTTCAATTCTAGGCATATAGTGTTGATCTACCTCAATGAAAGGATTTATGGTGACTTTGAAGTCTCCACAAATTCGCAATTGTCCACTTCTCTTGAAAACTGGCACGATGGGAGCAGCCCAAGGACTGTAGTCAACGGGCGAGATTACACCTAAAGACAAAAGTCGATTTAGTTCGTCCTCAACCTGAGTTTTTATAGCGAAGGGAACTGGACGTGCTTTAAAAAACTTAGGTGCAACATTTTCTTTGAGATTGATTCTAACTAAACCATTTTTGAAAAATCCTAAACCTCCTGAAAAAACTTCCTCAAATTTTTTCACTAAAGTTTCCACTTTTTCCTCACCAAATTTCATGTTATTGATAAATGATAAACCCAATTTATATAATTTAAGAAAGTCTCTGCCTAACAAAGGTGGGCCGCCATTTTCCATTACATAAAAATTCAAATAATTTTCCTTTCCGTCGTACGAAATTTTCAACCTTACAACTCCATTTGGTCGTACCTGAATACCATTATAAAATATGAAGAATTTACTTGTGCATTGCAATCTGAAATCTGAGAAATATCTCTCATAAATATTGGTTGACAAACAAGAAATTGAACTGCCTGTATCCACTTGAAAATTCAAATATACTTTGTTTTCTACATTAATCTTGCATGTGAATAAATCCTCTGATCTCAACAAAGCGGAACTTACATTAAAGATGTTTCGTTTCGCGATATTGAAAATACAATTATCATCTTCTGTATTGTTTATATTTTCAAACACGTCTTCAACAAAATCCGAATCCTTCAAAAAATTCTGTCTATTATTTTGATTATTAAACATCTTTTGTTTACATACTTTCGCCAAATGCCCCTTTTTCCCACATGAAAAACAAGAATGAAATTTGTAAATACACTTATCTTTATTATGATTCCTCTTTCCACAAACGACACAAATGTCATTGTCTTCGGCGCGGTCATAATTTCTGGTGCTACTTCCCTGCTCGTGCGTCGTACGTCCCTGCGCGTTGCCCATCTTCCATCGCGGCGTCCTCCTTCTCCCATCTAATCCCCTTTCCTCTCCAATATGATGCAAGGGTTCCGTTTTCACCATGAAATCGTGGATTTCACGGGCTGCCATTTTGTTCGCTGCAATTGACACCATCTTCTCGAATTCGACATTGATATCCTCTTCCATTAAACGATCCATAACGGGCCCTTTTTCAAATCCAAAGACGAATCTGTCCCGTAGACATACTTTCAGCTCGGTGCCGAACTCGCAGCCTACAGCCAGACCTCGAAGCCGAGCTCCCCATTCAGTTGACGATTCTACCAGTTCCTTACGTGCATTATAAAATTTGTAACGAGCTGCGAATGGACTTTGTTGTGGCTTGAAATACTTATCGAACACGTTTAGGAGTTGCTGATAAGTTTTTTCTTCTGGCTTTGCTGGACTCACTAAATCGAAAGCCAATTGATATGCGTCCTCGTCTAAAGTATTCAGCAGGATTGCACGCATTTTTTCTGCATCTGTACTCGCCTGTATTTCATTTGCCGTGAAATAATTTTGCAGCCTTGCTTTGAAGATGGTCCAGTCTGAGTTTTTCAAACTAAATTCACGTAGATGCCCAACGTATTCCGACATGTTGGTCGGTGTTTTTCTTTATCGGTTCTAACTTCAATGGAATGAAAATATCCTCGTCGCCAATTTGTGAAGTCTTTCCCTTGGAAGACCCAACCACAGTTATAAACTGAATCTAATTAATACGACTACTTGCCAAGGTAACATTTATTTCGACTGTTCAATTACAACTGCTGAATTGACAATTGACTAATAATTAATTATGTGCGCATGCACAGATGCGCGTTACAAACATTACACTACAGTCCGTATGCTAGGGACAAAATGACATACATGCTACAGACAACAATATTGCAACTACAGTTACAAAACTACTGACAAAGTTTACAAATGAAAAGCTTGGTCCTTCTATACTCTGTTGAAATGTAAGAAGGAGCAATAACAACATGTTTGGCGCACCGGTAGGAGGGCCTTCGTAAAGGTACTTTCCGTCCAGAGTCGAATCGAGGAGATTTCACACAATCGTTCAGTTTATTTATGTCTCATCCAGCTAATACATTTTTCTGCCTTGTTCCCTTAATGGGCGGATTTTCTTCAAATAGTTCAAATAATCTCATCTCCACACAATTATTTCATCCCTATCTATCAGTAGACTATCGCGACCACGTTTTTTGAACTTGAATTCCATTTTTTTCAATAATTTATAGAACGTTGTTTTTTTGAAATTTAGCAAACTGTCGTCATCATTCACGATTTCTAGTACTATAGAAATCGTTGGGATTTCATTTCGAAAAAAAAACCGTGGACAATTCGATAAGGTTCATATCGAAATCGTCAACCGAATCGATTATTTTTAACGACTGGGCTCTCCTCTTAGGTGGCGTCAATGTTTTATTCTCTTTATATTCTCTGAGAATTCTGAATACAGCTGAATCACTGACCCCTGAGGATTTTGAAACAATTCCTACTAAGTCTCTTTTCGATAAATCAGGATGTTCTTCCAATTATTTTCGAGAAATGTTCAAAATTATCTTTCTCTTCAGCAGAGAAGGCTTCCTTTTGGACCTTTTTCGTGGTGGTCCCCACATATCACCCTCAGATGCAGTATCCGTTTCCGAATTCGACATTGTTCTATATACACTTAGTCAAAAGATTTTCCAACACATGACACTTTTCACAACAAAATCTATAAACACTTTGAACAGTAGTTCTAGGTATTTTAACAAGTCTTGTCAATTGAAAACTTCGATATTTATGCAAATCAAGATGGCCTAAACCCAAAGGGAAAGGACCCAAATCTGGTGTTTCCCGGAATTACTTTGTCGGAATCTAGCAAGATTCCGACCCAAATCTCTAAAACTCTGGTGTTTCCTGGAATTACCTTGCCGCAATCTCGAGCACCCGAAAAAGAAATTATTTAGTAGATAATAATATAAAAACAAAACAAAATAAAAAAATAGGGTACGTCGGGTATAAAATGTTTAGACAGTTGCAAATTATAACAGAAATTTTGCACTAGAGTTTCTGAGGAAAAAAGTTCTAATGTGGGAATTGCTGACTCAAATTATTGAATCATTTCTATCCAGTACCATCTACAGTCCGTTCCGAGTACGATCCTGGCAATATCTTAGGGCGTTAAAAGGGAGCGTGGTTATGAGCGTTTAACCAATAGGAGCTTTATTGTGCGCAAACCAGACGATTTTGTTTGTTTACAAAGCTCCTTCTTATATTTGAACGGACTATAGGAACATCAGTACAAGATACGTGAGAGCCCAATGCAAGCAATTAATGCATCGCTTAAGGCTTAGATTGCAGAAAAAAAGATCATACCAATAGATACATGGACAGTCGTCTTCATCATTTCGAAAGTTGCTAACAAATTTTTATTCTTTTTTGTCTTTTTTCAATATTGCCCTAGGGTTCTAGCCCTTTCTCTTTGAAGAAAGTGTGGGCTCATTCTTCGATTCGTTTGAAATTGCAGATACCAGAAAAAATATCATTCAATAACTGTTGATTGAGGATTGAGCACCGTACATAGTGAAAGCATTTCACCAAAGATCGGTTCACTGTAAAATAGCGAAGAAATACTTAAAGTTATAGGAAATGCTCATTTTTGCCACATGATTATTTTTACCACATGATTATTTTTGCTTTCAACTTTTCAAATATTTCACTCAATTCCATTTCCATTTTCTATTTACTCAATTTACTGGCAACATTCACAGATAAACCGATGTAAGAAAGGCATATTACATTCGTGAAATTTTTTCATTCTCTTCCCAAGTGTTTATATTCAGATATTTATACTCATACTCTGACATCTCACGGCTTATTTTCATTCGCAGGAATGTTAGAAATCTTAATCGTTTTCATTCACACTTGACTCTTGTTATTTTATGCTAGGTCACCCCCATAAAATACCCCATTCTAACTTATTTCCCTATCGACGTACAGATGGGACAGGAATTGATGCACAACAAATGGGTTGATTTCAACAACAGGTTGTATATCACTGAAAATTGATGCCTGTATGACATGGATCTAATTTTACGACTCTTCTGATGAGGCTTCAACGGAACGAACCTATATTTAATGTCAGCATGAACAATGACGGTCAATTTCGAGCCTCGAAATTTATAGATTTCTGAAACATATGTGGAAGATGGCTCGTATGAGGTCTTTGGCCACCCATGATGGGAGAATCATTTTTATACCTACATTTTCGAATAGTTATTTATGTCTTCTTAATCGTTAGCTAAGTTGAATATGTATTGAAATAAATGAAACTAACTACCATTGAGACATTTTGTCGACTGAATCATTTGACGGCATAGATGAACCCTTTTCATTAACATTACAAAAATGAAAATACGTAATTCTAACAAGAATGAGGAAGTAGAAAACCATCAATAGCTCCACACCGTTCAAACATTGAAAATTAATTCAGGGGACCATATGTTAAACGTTTCAAGTATTTGTGTAACATGAATTCAAGTGTCTGATGGTACTTCCGTTTGGAGAGGTCTTCGTTTCTCAAGTTGATTTTGAAAATATTTATTTTCAAGCGTGACATCTCTACGGACTTCATATTATAAAATATACAGTTAATGGAATGTGATGAAAAGTTTCTTTCGTCTCAGAAAAATGACCGATTTTCGATTATCTTCACATGCTCAGATTGTTTGTTCCTGCTGATTGTGTGAACGTGGAAGAATTGGTAGATGGGAGATGTTGTTGATGACTTTGCATATACATATCAATTGATCAAAATGCCTTTGTTATATCACGTACATGCTCTTGAAAGAGACGATGTAAGATGAGGGATATCTAGCGGTGAAGACTACACGGCATTTTCTTGAGGAAATATGCTATCAGTAGTAAATATACTCCATTCACTTTCATAAAGTATTCCGGTTGGACAAGATTTAGGTTTATCAAGTTTTTCTACTTAAAACTGACGCAGGTTAGCACTCGTGATATATCGAAAATGTCAAAATAATTCTCAGAGACGGTGCCAATCCTAATTTCTACTGTTCGTTAATGGTGTTAGTCTTTTTAAGGTTTAACTGTGACACAGGTTTCGTAGTACTACGACTACATTTTCATACTGTAGTTTTTCAAGTTGTGAAAGTATTTGAATGTCCTCTGTAGTCTATTTCTTGAGAATTTTGAAAAGTGGGAAATTCCATAGGTCCGTCCGTTGGTTTAGGAGTTTTTCTGTCGGGTTATTCGAGTACTTTCATTCTTTTTTCGAATGAACTATCACAAAGTAGCGGACTATTTTGTCCATTATTTTTCTGTAAAATTTCAACACTCGATTCTTGATTTTCGTAGAAGAAAATAGCATAACTGAATCTTCCAATCATGTTAATACCTATACGTGAAATATACTGCTCCACAAGAGTTAGGGATATCGTATTCAATCGTTTTTAAAAGTATGTAATCTTCGAGAAAATCGCTGTAAAATCATTTAAAACTCAATAACAACTTGAATCGATCCAATCAAAATCAGTATGAGACATTTCGTCAATCTGGTCGCCTTTTTTCTGAAGTTTGGTTCTTTGCATATGCTTCATGAATGTTCTTATTTTGGAATGAAGTCAGTTTATCAACGGCTTCGATTTGGAACGAGTTTTCTGAAAATGCCAAGGCGTGAATTAACAAACGCTGAGGCTAATAGGGCTATCGGAATGCTACAGGGTGGCCTAACTCAGGTTGTTGTAACGGAAAGGCTCCAAGTCAGCTATTGGTGAAACTTTTCAATTTCTAGACGATAACGCTAGACCGCACCGTGCAGCCATAGTTGAGAATGCGCGCTTGGTATTCCACATTTACCAATACCTCCGCACTCACCAGAATTGAATTGCAAAGACATAGAACATGCATGGGATATGCTCCAAAGAAGATCAACCTCAGAATCCTTAAATGCTCTGAGAGAGCTTCTGTCCCGTTTATGGAACCAAATTCCTCAAGAAATGTTCAACAACCTCGTGTGCAGTATGCAAAGAAGATGTCTAGCTGTTATTGACGCCCGTGGAGGCCATAGGTATACATTGTATTGATAGTCTTAAAATGCTTGAATTCTCTGGGAATAAAATTTCGTTATTCTACTCGCCACCCTGTATACGCTGCAGACCTACAGGCTAAAATTAATTTGCAACTTGAAATCATATTAATATGAATTTTCATCACAAAAATCTTATTTTAACTATATTTTTTGCAATTTAAGTCAATATCCCTAACTCATGTGAAGCAGTTTATTTCCAATATTAACAGAAACAGACATGGGCGTACCCAGGGGGGGGGGGGGGGCAGGGGGGGGCAGCTGCCCCCCCTTGAAGATGTTAATTTTCCTGGTTTACTGACAATATACCTGACCGACCATCTTCTCAGGTATGAGCTGCCCCCCCCCCCCTAGCTGAAATCCTGGGTACGCTCTTGGAAACAGAGAATAAAGGTTCTTCAGCATTCACTAGGTTGTAATTATTGGATTCACATAATCTTTTCTCGAATTCTTTATTTTCCCGGAGTAAATAAACATTTTGATAAATACATAATTACCTCAACCCCATACATGGGGTTCTACAGAAAGGACCACGTTGAGTAATTATCTGTCAGGAAAATGACTATTAGCTAACAATTCCAATATGAACACGGTGAAATGGGTCAGAACGTCATGGCCAACCGGGAAACTTTATAAAAGTGAATGGTGTATAGATTTGTACGGTTTTGATGACAGATATCGCTTCTGATTTATTATTCCCTTATTTCTTCTGGACACTTCGTCATTTTTAAATACATCTGTCATTTCGCTGAATTCTGAAGTGCAAACAGCATAAATTCTGCGTGTTATGAAAATGTCAACTTATATAAGTACCGAATGATGTGATTTTTCGGAAGTTTCACTTCATCCCTTCAATATGAAGAAAGAGGGTGCCAAGAGTCATCCTATTTTTGTGAAAGTATATGACGATGCTCTAGCTGAACGAACATGTCAGAAGGATTTAACTCGGTTAAAAACTGGCAATTTTGATTTGGGAGACGAAAAGAGTTTCGGAGCGCTACCTAATAAGTGCAAGAATAACCAGCAAAATCAATTGGAGTTGCTGAACCTGCAATTTGCCATCCTTTAAAAGCAATGGAAATGATCCGAAATGTAGGAAATTGTGTGCTGTGTGAACCGAAGCCAAGAGACGTCGAACTCCTTTTTTATTTCACGTGGGAACAAGGGCGGATATAGCTCTTTTTCATGGGAGGGGTAATAACGATCATGGGGGGGAAATACAATTGAAAACCATAAAATCAGGTATAAAATGTATGAAATACTTAGGTCTTCATGGGGGGTAGTTACCCCCTGTACCCCCCCCCCGTAAATCCGCCCTTGCGTGGGAACAACTACAAGGGCCCAAAAAGGAAAATGGAAAAAGGAGAAAATGTTCAAGAAAATCCTAGTTGTCTGTTAGACGTCAGTAATGAACGATTCAAGATTTGAAAGGCAACATTGGTCTCTCCAATCTCCAAAAATTATTCTGAGGACCTTAGCTTCCTCCCTGACCAAATATTGGCACTTTAGTCCCTCAAATAAGGAATTAAATGTATCCGCTTATTCATAAAGTGCATAAGAGTATATTATGATAAACTCAGGGACCAAAATTGCACGTATACTTTCAATCCCGAAGTCCTTTTATAGTGCCCGTCCACGGGGGACACCGAATCGGAAACATTGTATCCCGATCTGCAATAAATCATGGCCAATAAAATGTGCCGCTTGGGTTTCGCCAAGAGGTAGACGGATTATGTTGCTAGAATTTGCCAGCGTTGCCACTCATAGGCCTTACTTTTAAGATATCTGTTGGAATATCTTGTGCTTTTTACTTTCCACAGGCAGGTTTTCTGCCTGTACAATTCTATGAATCCTGTTGAAAATTCTTTCATTTTAAGCAAAGTTGCTTCTGAATTTCAACTAGAAGATGTTCTGGAATCGACTGCCCAGTGCTGCCACACGCGTAACTTAAAAATGAGCTGAAAAAATTTGTAAGGTAAAATTATGAAAGAAACCAATAACGGGAAGTCAAACATACCTTTTAAATTGAATAAAAATGTCACACACCACAATGAATTTTCACAAAATGAGGAAGCTATCAGTAAGGAGGCTGGAGAAAGACTGAGTATAAAATGAATAGATAATTCTTAGCGGAAATCACAGATGCAAACACAAATCTTGATTACCCAAATTCGACCGTCTTCTTATAATAATAAGAGTGAAAATAGCGTACCTACCTGTACAAGCACCACCACTCACCAGTCTAGGTACAAAGGTTGCGAATTGTAAACAGATGTTTTTTTATGACATCTAATGCCAGCATAAACAATTTTGCAAAACTGATAAGAATTCAACTACCTGGTGCAATAATATTCAACAAAATCGGAGATGCCGTTGAAACTATCTGAATTCCCTAATTCTACGGAAATTTTCGTAGAAGTGACTGACACAACTGCAAAAATTCCGATGTTCTTCATGGGAACTGATAGCATCTGCAATGGCACGCGCCGGATTTATGGCCCTTTATTATCTTTGCCGCTTGTGTCCGGTTCGGTTGCCTCGTGAGTGGAGACCATTAGCCCGCCCAAAGGCAGGGCTACAAGCTACAATTCGCTGAAGGGTTGAAGGAACTTTAGTCTAGGGGCTTATACATTTCAGGGATTAAAAGTATCCTTTCATTTTCTAAATTGTTAAAACGTCATTATAAATTGGATTTACTATTAGCACCACTCGCGGAACACATTTGAAGGTTATAATTTTGAGAGATAATTGTGATTAGGTGGTCTTTCGAATAAACTGAATATTTGACTACCCAGCAATGTTTGAGTTTTATTTCAGTAAAAAATTCTAAAGCAACACATTGAATCACCTTTTACCTACTATCCCTTGAAAGATACAAATGAAACCTATCCAGTCCATCGACGAGCTCTTTTCCCTGAAACGAGCTTCTCCACAGATTCAAACTCTGCCAGACTCTCGAATTTAAGTGCATATAAAACAATTCCTTGAGTCTCGACTTCCCGGAATAGTCCATAAAACGTATAAATATGAGGAGAGTCGCCTACTCTTAACATAACCGCATATAAAGCCTTTATTGCTTGTTAACAACGCGGAACCCCCATTAGTCTACACAAACCTAAAGCCACCATTCGTACGTGGTCTCACATCCGAGATTGTTTGTAATCAGAATCCGTAGTTGATGGCACGCATGGATGCACATATCAGGCCACTATGAACGCAGTTTTATTGTGGCAGACATACATACGCCCAGTTTTGTGCTTGTTTGTCCACTACGAATGTACCTACATATCCGAAAAAGTTCAACGACTTGTGAATTTTAATGATATGACGGTTGACAGTCGAACCTACTTCGAAAATGTTTCTCCGAAAGGGATAGGTGTTTGTTTGGTGTTGTAAATCCCATAACTAGTACTGCCAACAAACTGTTTGTTATGAATTATTGATCAAAATCTTTGTATCACCAGAGGAAATAATGTTGTCGAATAGTCTTTCGGAATTCTTGATGAATTCGCCACTGGGAGGTGTTCAGGAATTTTTTGGGCTGTTAGATGAGGTTCAGAAAAAAAGCCTGTCTAGGTTTTTGAAGTAGTGGGTGATTTTTTAATTAAAAAAACATATAAACTTCAAAAAAATGCATGAAATTTTTATTTGAATCGATAGTACGGTCCATATAATTTCATGTTTGAAGATTATTTCATGCAAATATTGACCGCTCCTGCGGCTTAGTCCAATTTTGGCATACTCTTTCCAACGTTTCGATCGGTATCTCAAGAACAAATGCTTCAAGCTTCAATGTTGTCTTCCAATGCGTCAATCGAAGCGGGCTTGTCTGTGTAGACATGAGCCTTAGCATAGCCCCACCAAAAATAGTTTAAAGGCGTTAAATCGCACGATATAACACATGGGCTGAAAAGTCCCGGGCCTAACAGAGAAAACACGGTTTTTTTGATTCAAAATTAGCTTTGTTCATCAACGTAATCTCCATCAAGAGCAACGCAATCATTCCAGCGCCGCTCTAACATTTCAATACCACTTTTGTAGAACGATTTATCTTTTGCCTCAAAATAGGCCTCAGTTTCAGCGATTACCTCTTCATTCGTGCGAAATTTCTTACCGGCGAGCATTTTTTCAGGTCTGTGAACAGCCTGTAGTCGCTGGGAGCCAAATCTGGCGAATACGGTGGATGTAGGAGCAATTCGAAGTTCAATTTATGTTGTTTTGTCATTGTTTTGATTGACTTGTGACACGCGGCGCGTTGTCTTGGTGAAACATATTTTTTTTGCCATATTCTGTCGTTTCTCTGCAATTTCGGCCTTCAAACGCTCCAATAACGCTATATAATATTCACTGTTGATGGTATTTCCTTTCTCAAGATAGTCGATGAATAATAAACCACGCACATCCCAAAATACCGAGGCCATAACCTTTCCAGCCGATAGTTGTGCTTTCGGGCGCTTTGGACGAGGTTCACCAGTTGCTGTCCACTCAGATGACGATCGGTTTGATTCCGGAGTGAAGTGATGGATCCATGTTTCATCCATTGTCACATGTCGAGGCAAAAACTCCGGTTTGTTACGTTTAAACATTGCTAAACACTGCTCAAAAGCATCAACAGGTTCTTGTTTGGTCAACAGTGAGCAAACGCCTCACCCACTTTGAACAGAGCTTTTTCATATTCAAATGCTCATGCAATATAAAGCCAACACGTTCTTTTGATATCTTTACGATGTCAGCTAACTCACGCAACTTCACTTTTCGATCATTCAAAACGATTTTGTGGATTTTTTTGATGTTTTCTGGTGTTATCGCCTCATTTGGAAGTCCACTGCGTTCTGCATCATCGGTGTGTCTACGACCAAGTTTGAAGTCAGCAAACCAACGTTTTATTGTTGTTTCTGAATTTCTGATAGAGCGGAGTCCCCATATCATTTTTCAAGCCATTGCTTCGCTTGAACGGTATTTTTTCCCATCAAGAAGCAGTGTAAAATTAAAACACGAAATTGTTTCTGATCCATTGTTTTGAAAATGAAAATGGAGAAAAACACTTAGCACAATAACTCACAAACTAATGAATAGAATGTCATGAAATTTTAACAGCTATCTTTTGAAGGTTAGTATTAACTGAAAAAAAGGTGACTGCAATAAAACTAGCGCCATCTATGTGAAAGGCCTGGGACTTTTCAGCCCATGTGATAGGCGGCCAACTGACCGATCCCAAACGTGAAATAAACTGTTCACCGAACTTGGTTAATTGTTTCGCGTGATGTGGCACCGTCTTGTTGAAACCACATGAAACCAGCTGCTCCATTTTGGGCAGAAAGAAGTTGGATATCATCTCATGGTGGCGCTCATCATTGAAGGGTTACGGTCCAATGATGCCACCAGCCCGTAATCCGCACCAAACAGTAACTTTTTCTGGATGCATTGGTACATCAAGAATCGATAAAGATGGATTGGGTAACATGAGCCCTATGTCCAGGAGTGGACTCAAGCAGGCTGATTGATGATGATGGTAGATCTAACAATGCTTCTGGCTGATCTTCACGAAGGTAAATTTGTTGCGAAATTTAGTCACAAAAGCCCGAATAACCGCTTCAGTGGGTCGAATAAACTGACCCTAATATGGAAGAAGCGCGCCATGAACTTTATCTTTATTAACAAGGCACGCATTTTGATAATAAAATTCGATGATTCGCAAGCGTTGTTGGTTTTTAAGACGATTCATGGTTAAATTGTTGACCAAACTGAAGATGTTGACAATGACACAAAACACGAAGCATGCGTGAGCTGTCAAAATCAGTGTTGTCAAAAAAAAATTGCGACTGCCAATTCCGAAAGAATTATTGAATGGAGGTGTTGTCCCCATAAAATTTTCAGGTCGGACAAAAACGTACACATCTAATCAATGTCCATCACGAGTAGACACAGATAAACATGATGAATATTTCATGGCACGCTGATCCTCTTATATAAATTATTATTGATGACCACCGTTACTAAATTCAAAAGCGGGTCTGAATTGTCAGTTCGACATTAAGTTCTTCTCTTTATGGGCTTGCAAATAATGCGGATGGAAATAAACGTCCTTATTATAATAACGTGGCGTTCTTTTAAAGGTGCAATGGCGCCGAATGAAATTATCGCTGTTGCGGTCCTTGCAAAGAGGAATGTCAATAGTTGGATAGCTGTATCAACAATATCGATATTCAATAACCCCACCCACAAGTTCTGCGTTTGCGAATATAAAATGTTCTGATCTAATCTCCGAAAACGTTTGATAAAACGATTCTGCGAACTAGATAGAATGTACAATCCAGAAGCTGCAATCCAGTTCTTGGTTCTGCCTCCAAAAGTTGCAGAATGAAGCAATTGCTTTTCAGGCAGATTAAATATAATACAAAAATACTCTCGCCAAAGTTTTACCAGAAACTAAAAACCTTGACACTTGATCACGCATGATAATTCAAAAATAACGTAATACTACCATAATTATTTCAGCAGAATGGGACCCCATAACTTATTTACTTGGATATTAATTCCTGTTGCTAGGAAGTGTAATTACCCTATCCTTGAATAAACGGTAATCTTGGTAGGTACATCATTACGCAAGTTATATTATGTCTCATCTCCATACTTATTTTCTAAAATCACCTTAATTTTTTTCAATTGGTTTTTGATATCGGAATATTACTCCTGAATAATAATTGTTGAAGTTACCAAACGTAAATTGTACCTCTTATCAACTACTTTATTCCCAGTCATCTTCACAGAGAATTATACAGGGTGACAAGAAAAACTTCGGACAAATTTTGCTGTGGTCTGGAACAAAAGTATTTCAGCGCAGCCAAATAATTTTTATTCTCTTGGTTTCTCTACACTTTTCTGTACTAATATGTGAATTTTCAGTTTGATAAAATTTTATTTCACAGAGTTTTAGAATGTCAAACAAACGTAGTGCGATTTTGGAGCTGTTTCGGCAAGGAAGGCGTCAATGCGAAATTGTTCGTTTGCTCAATGTGCCTCGACAAACCGTGTCCGATGCAATTCGTCGTTTCAAGGAGCTTGGCCATGATGGTCGTCGTCCAGGAAGTGGTAGAAAGCGCACTGTCAATACACCTAGCAATCGCAACATCGTCAAGAAGCGAGTCAATCGAAATCCGAGGGTTTCCATGAGGAAAATAGCCTGTGAGACCGGTATCAACCGCGAATCAGTCCGTCAAATTGCCAAAAAGGAGCTCAACCTCAAGCCCTACAAGCTCCAAACAGTTCAACTCCTCACGGAGGAAAACAAGCTCGTACGACTCCAAAGGTGCCGCCAACTCCTTCGTCTCGCCGCCGGTCAGCAATGGGAGCGAATTCTCTTCACAAACGAGAAGCTTTTCACCGTAGAACAATCCCACAACCACCAAAACGACAGACTCTGGTCTGTAGAGGCTCCCGGTACATCGGCCATCTTCGAACACCGTCAAAATCCGCAATCCATCATGGTCTGGGGCGGAATTTGCGGCAGTGGTTAAACTCCCTTAGTTTTCGTGGATCAAGGGGTCAAAATCAATCAAGACGTCTACCGTTGCGACATCCTCGAGGCCGTAGTACTTCCGTGGGCCAAACAGCACTACGGCGATACGCATTGGACCTTTCAACAGGACTCCGCTCCGGCTCACACAGCGAAAATGACGCAAGAATGGTGTAAGACCCATTTTCCTTGTTTCATCTCATCTGCCGAATGGCCGCCCTACTCACCGGATCTCAACCCGATGGACTATATCGTGTGGTCGATTTTGGAGCACAGGGCTTGTGCTAAAAAACATAAAAACTTGGAGTCGCTGAAGCAATCTCTGCGCCGGGAATGGAACCGATTAACGCCCGAGGAGCTGCGGCCCATTGCCGAAAATTTCAAGAGGCGTCTGAAGCTGTGTATCGCCGCCAAAGGAAGCCACTTCGAAACGGCTTAAATATATTATTAAGTTGAAGCTATTATTATTTGTTGTTGTTTTGTCCAATTTCTTCCGTTCAATAAAGTTAAATGAAAAAGAGTTTGACCGAGGTTTTTCTTGTCACACTGTAACAAAAATTCACTTACTTGAGGTCAGGAGCTTTCGTGGGCACGTTCATCTGCAGAGTGGGTAAAAAGTAACGCACAAAATCTATAACTTCGGTATTTACTATTCGGGAGAAAATTGCTCGAGCTGGTCAGTTTTTATGTTGAGTTACGCCACTTTCATATAACGGGTGATTTTTTAACTATTTACTTTTTGGCAACACACTGTCAAACATCTTTATAGTTTGATCTATTATTTAAACATATCTTACAAACGTATAGACCTTACTATCGGTTCAAATGAATTTTATGTGTTTTTTTTTCTGAAAAAATTTCCTATTGCTGTCAAAAAATCACACCACACTCTAAACTGCTTACTTATTCGCGTATTGTGCGGGCGATCACCATGGGAGTTAATTTTTAGAAGCGATTTTTCCCCATTCTACATTTTATTCCACATACTTATCTTTATATCGTAACATAATTATTACAGTAACACCTCCGATAAACTAATTGATGCCCTAATTGATTCCCTGCTGATAGGATTATCGTCCTAGATAAGGCCCAACTTCATCGGAAACCCTATTGCGGAAACTCGATTTCCCATGATCTCCCGGTTACAGATCTAGTTCATTCGCAGAAAACGTCAGATATCTCATACTGTAGAATATACAGGGAGTCACACTGAAAAGGAAACATAGGTCTTTTCCTCGATCTTTTCTATAGTAGGTAGAATCAAGATTAGGACACATTTCATTCCTCCATACGAACAGGCAGACATAATAATTGAATTTGGCACGGAGTTATCATGTGTGAGTCGATTCCATTCCCGGCTCAAAATGCATCTTATGAGTAGAGCGAGCTCTGTTAGGGGGCACAATAGACCTTAAGGTCGCAGTGGACTGTAACCCCTTTTCACTATAACTATAACTAGAGCGAGCGCTCAAAAAATTGTATCCTCAGAACAAAAATCTGAGGTTGTACGACTCGAAAAATTAACAATGAAATTTGATAGAGGACTCATCTAGAATCTCCGCCACTGATCCAGGTAGATCTATTCAGTTTTAAAATCGAAGCGAGTTGTTCCACCTATTGAGTCTCAGGCGAAGCTGATGTTCACCAGGAATCCTTATTTTACAGGGTGTGGCACAATAACGGAGTTCAATTTTGAATAGAGTAACGTATGTCCCATAAGTTTTGGTACAAATTTCAGAGACCAAAAAGTGACAAAAATTAAAAATTTGTTATAAGAGAGCCGTAAAATCTTCTATCGGTCGAGCCTGTGGAAGGTTAGGGGGATTGGCGTTTCGCGGAACAAATGGTACCTACGTTTTGTTCGGCTAGCCAATCTTGAGTTACTCTTGTATAGTGTCTGGACGCAAGGTCTGGGCCAGAACATAATAATATTATGTTACGCTGGAGACGATATTATCGTCTCCAGCTTGTTCAACTTCAATAAAATTAACTAGCGATATTGGTTTAGATGTCCTATATTGACGTGCTAGTTTTCTTAGCGAAGTACCAACCTTGTTTTCCGCTCTTCTTTTCAGTCTTACGCTCCTTGTCCGGGCAAAAATTCTAGGTCTTCCACTCTTTGCAAGGTTCATACAAGGAATACCTTTCTTTCTCATATTCAGCGATTGTCTGGTAAATAGTTCTTCAGGATATATTCTGATTTTCAAAAATGCGTATTATCTCGGCTTTATCGATTCGCCCAACCAAATTATGAATACTTTTCCGAATTTCTTTTTTGTGAGCCATATCGACTCAACCGCTGAAGTGTTAAAGTGAATTTAGTGAATTCAAGGTTATAAACAAACTTTTATTTCAACCTAATGTCTTCTTCTTCGATTCGACAGAGAGAGAAAACTGTTCTTTATTGTCCTAGACAAGAGGATTCGATAGAATTTATTGCAATTTGCAACATATGTAGTACAGTTTTGTGACCCATTGGAGAAAGCATTATAAGGATAAAGATATTAAAAATTGAAATGCAGTGAAATTCGTCAGAATAAAAGGATCGACTGACAAAATCTTACGTTTATCTGGATAATTAGTTCTATCTTCTTATATTATTTATATCTCAACAAATTTTAATCTTTTCCTCTTGTTATTTTGATGCCAATCACCCAGTGAACCCACTTCAGTGGTGATTTTAGGGTCTTGGGTTGAAGGAGGAATTTTTTTCCAGTCGTTTTTAATCAGGTTGTATTAAAGCAAGCATGCCTCATTGACCTTCACGTGAATGGACGAAGGTTCAAAGTAACAAATTATTGAAATTAGTTATAAGAAAGATTGTACGAGTTCCGAAAGCATAAAAGATAATTCAGATCAATGAACAATGAAAAATAAGGATTCAATAAAAAGTTATTGAATCATACTCGTGAATAATTCATATTATCGAGGTTAGGTGAAGTCAAATTCAAAATGTAATAATTAAATAATTTTATTTGTTTCTCATTTGTAAACGTCAGTGTCCAAAAACACAATATTAATCAAGAAAGTTTATTTTATCAAGTCACTAACTTGTAAAACTGACAGTTAACTCGCAAAATTTTTACAAGTTAGTAGTATTATTTACATTAGAAAATTTTGTTTTATCGTCATATATGTTGAAAATCATGGTACAAGTGTTATTTCCAGTAACACAGATTTATGATGATGAACCATCTGTTGACTCAGAAACTGCTGAACTCGAGGACTGCAGAACATTTGTACTCTCCTTACTACCAAATAATTTGCTAGACATTTCGATTTTTTTGTTGACCGAATCATCGACATAACTCATCGCAATTTCGGTGCTCTTTCACCCTCCTGCACGCTTTAGTGCTAATATCTCCACCCGAATCCGCAACCATAGTGGCTCCAGTTCTGCGAAAAGAGTGGCCGGTGTATAACTCTGGGTCTTTTAAACCTGAATATTTCGCTATTTGCTTTGGGACACTACCAATAGTGTGCTGGCCAGCATGAAGGGAAATGCACTTTCAATGTCGGTATGTCAAAAAAAATCTAAGGCTTTCTGTTCCAGGAGGCCGAAGATTTACATATTTTCTGTATAACATGCAGGGCTTGAAGCTGCAGCCATCATCGGTTATGGTGAATCTTCTTGTTGTTAAATTTTTTGTTTGCCGCAATGTCACAATAACGTTTTTTCCTATATCTTCTACATCATTCATGTTTAAGAAGAGAATTTCGTCACATCGACAACATCCAAAAATCCCAAATGTTGTTACAATTTTCGCCAGCAACCACTGGTCATCAGGAGCATGTAAAAAAAATTGTCCAGCCTCTTTTTTACTTAATACCTTGGCTTTTTTGACGTATAACGCTCATTTTTTCGTTTCAGAAACGCTATTACCTTTTGAAATCTGCAAATGACAACTAAACGTCATATTTTTCAATAAATTTTTTAAGGAAAACAAACCTGCGAACAGGGGCATTTTCTTTCATTTTCAAGCAGCTTTTCAGCATAGACCATTTTGCCCATAAAGTATTAGGGCTGAATCTAGCTGATAGTTGATTCAAGCAGACCAACAAAACATCTTCAGTTACCCCAATCACACTATTTTTGTTTTGCCACTTTTTGAAGTCGTCGTATTCTCGCTCGTACCTTGAAGCTGATTTTGCAGGTAATAAACTTGAAGCTACACTGCTGGCTGCCTCAATAATTTCTTTTGGTACATTCATTTTCGCTTTCGCAAAAACAAATGTAAAGAAAAATAAACAGATATGTTCATGCCAACGCTTCCATAGCTTACGACATTTGCGACAAATTGTTGAGATTTTTTTGGAATTTATCTAACCTTTTTACAAATGAGAAACAAATAAAATATAAAACAATACACGCAAGGTAACGGGTTTTACTGGCTCAGAGAGGTAACTGACTCGCCTGCGGCTCGTCAGTTATATCCTCCATTCGTCATTAAAAACCCTCTTACCTTGCTAGTAGCCTAGTAATGTTATATACTATTGATGATCAAAGAACGATTTCGATCAGGATTTGCGAAAGAAACTCTGAAAACAATTATAACATTTTATTAAAATATTTTACCACTATGGTTAAGTAATACAATAATTATTATAGCTCCTCTCCGTTTGAATGGGATCATCACTCAGTTTATTTTCCAGATATCAATAGGTTCTATATCACAGATCGACTTTATTTTGTATGTGCAGTCGAAATTTCCAACCGAATATCAATATCATTTTAGAATACCACAAGCCAACATATAACTTGTCTAATCTTTCTCCATCTTCATTTGTTTATCCTCGTAATTTTTCAAAGCTAAACTCTTCAAATGTTCCGACATCGAAGTACCAGTCTGTGACACCATAGAATAAAACCGTCCATTCACATCACTCAGGAGAACATGGGGATGACCTATTTCGACCAGTTCCCCAGCATCCATTACCAGGATCTTGTCCGAGTTCATCACTGTGCTCAAACGATGAGCCACTGTGAGAACCGTGCAGTTCGAAAACTGCTTCTTCATCGTTATTTCGATTGCCAAATCAGTCCTGGAATGGAAAAATGTCTACATCAAGAACTTGCAATCTTGCAACTTTAGTTCAGTCCGGGAATACTCACTGTGAGTCAACGTTAGCTGTAGCTTCGTCCAGAATAACTATTTTGTTCTTCCTTATGATCGCCCTAGCTAAACAAATGAGCTGCCGTTGACCAACGCTGTAATTTGCTCCTCTGTCCCTGACCTTGGCACTCAATTTCTTCACATTGGTGGTGGATGAGTTGAGTTCCACAGCCTTAAGGGCTTCATACAAAACGTTATCGTCATGCTCATTGAAAGGATCAAGGTTATAACGCAAAGTTCCGTTGAATAAGACTGGGTCTTGTGGTATGATGGATATCTTCGATCTGAGGGTTTGTAGGGAAAGATCTCCTGTATCAATGCCATCTATTTCTATTTTCCCAGTTATTTTAGCCATTCGGAAAAGGGCAGATATGAGGGAGGATTTTCCAGCTCCAGTTCTACCAACTATGCCAACCTGAAGATAAATATGTGTTTAAAC
Organism: Adalia decempunctata; assembly: GCA_951802165.1. Taxonomy (NCBI): domain Eukaryota; kingdom Metazoa; phylum Arthropoda; class Insecta; order Coleoptera; family Coccinellidae; genus Adalia; species Adalia decempunctata. The sequence goes on along the minus strand of OX637696.1, from coordinate 18,674,642 downwards.
TAGATCAACCACAAAATATATTACGATATAATCTTAAATCTCACCTTCTCACGAGGTTCTATCTGGAATGTCAAGTTGTTCAATACTGGAGGTTTGGTGTTTGAATACCTAAGACAAACATGATCGAAAATAATTCTCCCTTTTTCAGGCCATTCTGCTGGAGCATTTTTCGAATGAGTAACTTCGTCTTCCTGAGGTATTGAATTATATTCCAGTATTCTACTGATGGATACCAACAAATTGTTGATCTGCGCACAATTGAGAACCCCATACTGTACTATAGCACTCAGAACTATAGACTGTGTCACTGCCAAACCAACCTCGCTAGCTGTGAGACCAATATCTGCAAAAACACTTATTTTTGTATATTTAACAATTCCAACATTGGTTTTTCTTACTTTTTCCCATTGCTGTCAGGCTCAAAGTCACAACAGATATGAACAGGAAACTAACGAATTCAATATAAAATCCAAAAGCAGCAAATGCAACAGCCATCATATACCAGCTGCTGGTATATTTGTCCAAACATTGTCCGAACTTATCCTGTGCAATGTTTTGAGCTCCCAGTCCTCTTATAGTAATAATTCCCTGCATTGTTTCATTCAGATGGGAAATAATAGGACTCATCACTGCAACAAGGAGGAATTGTCAAGAATTGTTGATAGTATATTGATTCATCCACTCACAAGAACTTTCCACCTCCTTCAAATTCCTAGAAGTTCTCATAAAGAAAAAAGAGAGGAAAATAAATAAGATACTCATCAGGGCAACCATCAGGATAATGTAAGGATTTAGTAATATGACGATTATAATTGCTGCTACTAGAGTGTTCACAAACTGAAATTAAAAAGAAGATTCGGAGTGAAAAACCAAAAGCTCTACTTTTAAAGAACAGTTGATCAATCTCACCATGAGTGCCTCCATTATGGTCCTTGGAAGGAATTCATCATTAGCTTGCATATCTTTGGAAAATCTGTTCAAAATCTGTCCAGAAGAAGTAGAATCGAAGAACTCCATGGAAGCTCTGACAACTTTACCAAACATGTTGTCGTGGAGTCTCCTAGAATTTCTCGTGAAGAAATTCACAAACAGCACCGACCTCAACAAGTTACACACTCCTATAACCGCTATCAAGCTGCCATAAACATAAAGGTATAGTTTTGTCTCTAGAACTGGAAATGAAATATGGAATGTCTTCAGCTCTTCCTTATGCCCCGACACATTTTTATGCTCTTCAACATTCACCCAGCTACTTACGAACATGTCGGTGGAAGACAACAATGTTTGGATCAGTGAAAAAAGCGAAAATATGAAGATGAAGAAGTACCAGTTTACATCTTTAACGAAATATTTTAGCAGGAATGTTGTTTTGTGCTTTTTGCAGTCATTGTTTTCACTTGATATGTTCTCATTTAGTTCTTCTAGTTTCATTATTGGTTTATCCCCTTTTTCAACAACAACATCGATGGTATCACATGGATATTCTTCCTGAAAAACAGCATCCTTCGAAATTTGGTCTCTCATGAGAATATAAATATAGCTATATAAATGAAATTAATCAAATAATCAGGATATGAACATTTCGAAAAAACAATAATTCTTAACCTACCAAAATTGAGCAGTCAGATGAGTCTGAATTGACAGAGGAATGTCTATTGAGGATACCATTACTTTTCATGAGAGTGTTTCGGCATATTAGTTCAGTATACGTTCCTGAATCCTGTATACAACCCTGCATAATGAGAAAACAATAGGTAAAGGTACCAAATTTAAAAGACCGGGTGGAAAAGCTTACTTGGAATAGAACGATTATGTAGTCTGCTGTCCTCAGATGATGCATGTGATGTGTTACCAAGATCCTACATTTATTATTCAAGAATTTTTCAATGCACTCCTGATAAATGTGCTTGGCTACTTGGACATCCACAGCTGACAATGGGTCATCCAACAAATAGATATTTCTCTGTCTATATACTGCTCTGGCTAGGTTGATCCTTGATTTTTGTCCACCGCTTAAGGAAGCTCCTCGATCACCAACAATCGTCAAATCTCCATTAGGAAAAAGTTCAAAATCCCTTTCCAAGCAACAAACCCTCACAACCTCCCTATATCTATCTTCTTCGAAAGTTTGACCAAATATTATATTCTCTCTGACAGTACCAGCAAACGTCCAAGCATCTTGGGAAGCATAAGACACTGAATTTTGCACTTTCATGGTTCCTGAAGTGAGCTCCAGTTCACCTTAAATTAAATTGTTTAGGAATGGTGTTGGATTTTGTTTGGAGCTGTACCTTGTTCAGTTGTTTACGAGGGACATACCTAAAATTGTTTGTAATAGAGAACTTTTTCCACTACCAACTGGACCGACTATGCCTATAAGGCTTCCTTGCTTCAACGCCATATTTATATTTTGTAGGACGGTTCGACCTAGAAGTACAAAGGTAATGTGAATGAGTAAAATAGGGGTAAATCATCTTACTTCTCATTCTATTCAATAGAGCTTCCTTCTCATTGAAGTTCATGTCATTTGCCGACAGTACTTTCTTCCTATGATATTTTCCAATATAACTTTGCAGAGAGGAGAATGAATTCCATCTGGCTTCTACATTATCGAGGTGAACAATTGTTTCATCACCACTATCCAAGCTTTGTATATGCACATATTCTTCTTTGAGCAAGAACTCGTTTAGACGCTTGATAGTTCTCAGGATTTCTACAGATTTGGATATTCCCAAAATGAACATTATGGAAACGATGAAGTTCAGCACACCATAGTAGACAACTAAACCATAAACCTAAGAAGACAAAATTTGCATCCTTGACCAGTAAGTAAATATCGGGTCCACATTCAGAACCCTGGGGACCCCCACATTTTATCAGACACTTAGTCAAGAAGTTATTGACATGCATACCTTAGCAGATGTGATATTTTCCTTCATGGCAATCACTACCCATAGGGTCAAAAATAGGGCCAAGTGGTTGCAAATGGATGAGAACGACAGAAATATGTTTCGCACATAATTTAGTTTCTTCAAAACGTTAAGTTCTTCTCGTCTGGCTAGATGTACCAGCTTCTCGAAAGATTTTTCCCAAGCGTACATCTTGATAACTTGAATGCCAGCTATGATTTCGTTCATTATCCTTAGACGGTTGCCCGATTTTCTGTTCATCTCGCCGTAGATAGATGCCGTTAAATTTCCATTGTAACCTATAAATTTCGTAAAAATAAAATTTAGGGCAAACAAAAGTAACAACTAGAATCAGAGACCTGAACTCAGAGTTGAAAAAGAAAATGTTTTTATATTGCAACTAGCTGGCCCGGCGAACTTTGTTCCGCCTAAATGATACTTGCGGTGGATTTCAGTGATTTCACGAATCGTAATCACCGGTGATCGGAGATCAACGGCTTGGTTCTCTGATTTTTGAACTGTCAAATGTTTCCATGGATATGAGCTATCACACAGAACAGATACACAAAAATAATATGTCAATCACTAATAATGGCAATTTTGGATTCAATTATTTCCGCAAATATATTTATTACCCAGAAAGAAATTCAAAAACATTTTAAAAATTATGAGAAAAGATGAGAATGGACATTTCACGATTGGAACTCATCGCCAAAATCCGATTTACTTGACATTTCGATAAAAACTCACTGTGATATTCACCCGCTTCTGGATCTGTTAATAGCCTTTCATGGTACTATAAGCCCTATGTAAATTACGCAGTAATTGATGTCAAATGTTCTTTTTTCGACCATTTCAAACCACGACGACCGAAATGCTCGAAAAAAGAACAGATGACATCAGTGGATGACCGCTAAAGCCTCAACAATATTCATCGCCATTTAATTGTGATAATGTCAAATATAGATACGTCACGATTACGTTATTTGGAATAAATAAAACTATACAAATAACTAATAATCATCAGTCATAATGTGTGAATAGCGCCATCTGAAGTGGTAAGAACGAAACTTTTCTCATATCTCAACGAAATCTAATCATTCTAGACATCTGTACTCTTGCGCTAAGACATTTTGGTTTTGCCCAACAGCGCAGAGTTGTAGGCAACTCAAATTACACACTTTTACAGTGACTATAGAGGGAATATAGTCACTGTACACACTATTTGTTTATATCGCCATCTAACGCGGAGAATATCAAATGAAGTACAAACGAATAAGAGGCATCGTAAGTGTAACTGTAGCGACATCTAGTGGCCTTACTCAAAAGGAGGAAAAGCATTTCCTGTATAAGTAAAGTTTTTTCAAAGTTTTATTGTATTTTATAATAACCAGAGACCGTGGACGAATCCATATATGAAGTTTCATAACGAACAGTCCTTCCGATCTCGAGTTATAAATGGTGTAACCAACATCTTTCTTTTATATATATAGATTATTGCCATTACCAGTATTACCACAGTACTATCTAGCTAGTGCTTGAATGTATATTGTTACTTACTCTGCAGAATAGCCACAAAGCTGAACCACATCACCCCTATCAGCCCAGCCAATCCAGTCTCGATATACAAAATGTATACAATTGAAAGCACGAAGAGAGGTGCGACCCAAACGAAATGTACCAAATCAGTACCTGAGTCAAATCTGTTCAAGTCATAAGAGATGAAATTAACAATTTGGCCGCTTGTAGTCTGTTGCAACGAAGTCAGATTCAAATTTAATACCTAGAGAAGAAGTCTATTTAGAAAATAAATTTTTGTGGAAAGCTGGTACAATTTTACCTTCCTGTACACTAGAGTACTGCAAGCCACTCTTATTCTTAGTATGCTCCTATAGGTGCGTACTTTGTACTGACTATAAAAGACTATTCTTGCACCTATCACAGCTGCAATGTAAATGGCATACTTCAGAGCTTCAGTCTTAGTGATGGAATCTTCTTCTCTGAAATATTTCAACAGCCTTCCCAATAGAATAGGTTCTGCCAACCTCAATGCTATCTGAGCTATGGCGAGTAGAACAGCCGCAAGAAATAACTCCCTCCAAAACATTCGGAGCAAGATGAAAAGCAGACTTGGAGTTTTGTTCCTTTTGGCAGATTCGATTTTTGCGTCGTTCCATCGCCTGTATTGGAGATTTGTCTGTAATATTCTTGGTAATTGTGCTGATTCAATGAGGATACTCACTTTTCTATTTGGTCCCCTAGGTCTTTGCTCTTGGCGTCATCCACGGTTTTGTAAAGATTATCTGATGTCCATTGTCTTTTGTAACCTCTTCGGAATGTATCGAAGGTGAAACTGAAACAATTGAAGTCATCTTAGAAAGCTGTATTGGTGATTGGTGCTTTGAAGAAACACACTGGAATGATCCAACCTAGAAAGATTTCACCAGAGTGCTTCTCCTTCAGTATATTCGTCACAGAAAGGTTCTGTAGCAAAAAAGAAGTTCGTGATTCTTATCTGATAAGTGTGTTGGCTCTTCAGTTCTTTTGATTCCCGAGATACCGAGAACTCAGACTGAGTAGACCTGTGAGCATCTGGTGCCAGCCCCAAATACTCCAGCGCCAGAACCATATGTGTACCATTTGATGGATTTCTTTTAGGGAGCTGGATTGTGAGATCCCTTTCCCCTATGTCCCATAAGTTTTGGCACAAATTTCATAGACCAATATATAATAGTGGTGATAAAAAGAAGACAATAGGTTGCTATTGAAAAAAGAGTTTGTTTGTAACCTTGACTTCACTTCAACACTTCAGTTGTTGAAGTGGTTGAGTCGATTGTTGATATGGCTTACAAAAAAGAAATTCGGGAAAGTATTGTAACATATCTGAATTTCCTACCCTGCAATAAAATAAAATGCACCGTTGCCAGACTCCATGGCTTCCAACTTTGCAACGTCTATATTGTCGAAACGTGGAACTACGTTGAATGAACTTATTTGATATTATTTAATAATTCTATGAATGATGAATATTAGTACGACTTCAAGCAATACTTTAGGCAATTCGCATCTTTATAAATAGGAGATTTTTAATCATATCGAAGATCCACCAAGAAGTAAACTCGTTCTTCTGTGACCATCGAAGGAATACGATTCTGTGGAAGAAAAAACTAACCTCCGAAACGACAACGAATGGAAGGCTCTTTTTACTTCACTTTCACTCGGCTGCGGTCTGTTTTCACTTTCATATTCTGGTTCACAATAGTGTTCCTTTTGAAAATGAGTTGGAGTTCCTCTTCTAGGAATCCGCCATTTTAGTATATTTTTAAAGACGCTTCTTTGTTATCTGGTACGTACACTGTCCCCATTTAAATAACTGTTTCATTTCACAGGATTTAATCTCATGTAAGCTTGTTCTATTTTATTATTGCATTTCTATTGAATATTGTGGAACTCTGTTCTGCTACCAACTCATTTGGAATATTCTTATACTGTTCGTAAGGCCTACTGCACATTTAACTATTCACTCGAAATTATGGTATACGCATTGGAGTTGTTGCTTTTAGTATAATATTTCACGTACAGGGGAAACATGGTTTGGAGGTCTAAGGTAAACTGTTTATGATATGATATGATATGATATATTGTTTATCCTGACTACTCCTAGGTCTCCTGAGGAGACCCCTCTGAAACTACAAGCTTCGAAGCTTGTAACTTGTGCCGAGTTCGGAGTAAGCAGTTGTGTTCTGTGTAGGCTTTGTTACTGTGTCCTTACGCCACCTTAGGCACAGCACTGTTAATTTTTGACCCAACAATGAGAATGGTGGCCCCTACCGAGACTAGAAAATTTCTTTCCTAGCTCGGGATTGAACTCCGAATTCCGAATTCCAACGCTCTACCACTGAGCCAAGGGCACTCATATATCGCCTGTGAATAAGTAAAACATCCTCCCTAGCATCGTGGAGGAGACTTCTCTCTGAGAGTTCCTCAGACGAACGTCATCAGTAAAACAAGCCTTGGTCATTGGCCTTGGTGAGCCGGGCAAGTATCCTAGGCCGGATTGCTTCGTCCCGGGTCCACCGTTCATCAGTCAACAGGAAATCTAAAGAGTTTATTGTCCACTTCCAAACCAACGCGAATAAAATCACACACACACACACTTGGAAGGAAGGATTCTTACACATGGAACTGTAAAAGCTCTGCGCAACAATAAAGTGACACACTCTATATGCCTATAACCTTTGGATGTATTGGATTCTGCTTTTTATCACAATTGTGCCAGTAATAACCTTACCGGAGTATAGGAAGCTCCATATTGTACATATCACCAGTGCTCGTCTTATTAATAATTGTTCTATGGATTTTAAACGTATCATCTGTAATGCTATAAGGTTTTTTGCTTTGAGTTTCAATTGATTCTCGTTCGTTTTTCCTTCATATAGCTGTGGTTCTTCGAACTATGGCGCTGGACGAATAAAGGCTCTTGTTCCATCTTTATGTCCAATCTAGTGTATTATTTATCTATTTTACCTCATTATTTCCCCTCCTATATTTCACTAATCTGAGTTATTACGAATCTGAATTACTACGACATAACATAGAGTTCTACCAATCTAGACGATCACATCACAAGCCAAAAATATAAGTATAAACCCCACTTTAACGTAATTCTACCCTCAGCTCTTCAGAGCAGGGTTGCCCTTTTCTTTTTTTCATAATGTTCCTAGGATGTACAAACTTGGAATGTTACAGTATTTTTTTAATTTAATTGGACGAGTCGATAAATCCCAGATAATACACATTTTTGAACATCAGAATATATCCTAAATCTATTAATTGGAGAATCGCTGAATGCGAGCAAGGTATTCCTTGTATGAACCTTGCAAAAAGGGGAAGACCTAAATTTTTTGCCAAGCAAGGACCGTAAGACTGGTAAGAAGACTGTAAAACAAGGTTGGTACTTCGCTATGAAAACTAGCACGTCAATATAGGGCATCTAACTATATCGCTAGTCAATTTTATTGAGGCAGAACACGTTGGAGACGATATTATGTTCTGGCCAGACCAGGCACTATGCAAGAGGAGCTCAAGATTGGCTAGCCGACCAAAACGAAACATTTGTTCGGCGGAACGGTAGACCTCCACAAGCTCGACCCACAGAAGATTTTTCGACTCTCTTTTCGCGAAAAGTTTACAATGGAGAATGGTAAGCCCAAAATGAAGAGGAACTTCGAGGCCGAATATACAGGAAGATCTGAGAAATCGATCTAGATACCATCCAAAACCTGATGCTATAGGTGTTCGCAGAAAGTTGCGCTCTGTGGAAGATAATGGCCCTCTTCTTTTAATTTGAATTGATAGTTTTGTTGCTTCTGAAACGTTTATTGATGTGCATCACAATACAATAAACAAATGTATAATAGACCAAGAGCCAGTGACCAATTTGCATATGTCACTTCATAACTCACCAAAATTTACTTGTTCAATATTGAAATTCTGCTCGAAAATAAAAACCATTTCTGCCAGCCCATAATGGCCGGAGTAGACCACCATATGCGCTCAAAGAGGCCAGAAAATTAGGTTCAACTATGTCATAGTATCATACAAAAAACTTTCAGGAATTGTTATTGATAATATATTGAATCTATGAAAAATAATGACAGAACTTTTTCGTCCCTCCTAAGTGTTGGCAGAACTCTTTGAAAATAAATTCATTAAGAACAGCTATACTTATGTCATTTCAGTACGCTTGAAATTTACAGGAAATAAAGAAAATGTGTCTAGAAAGCGAATTATAATCATGACAGAAATTTTTTACATCACGAACCATCTGCCAGAACGAGAAATGTTGCCGCGCAAATGCGAGCGAAATGAGCTTATTCATATTTGCAAGTCAGACCTAGAGCGCACATTGGGCATGTATTATTCTCAATTAAAGGAATTAAAGGTGTTTATTTTTAACATTACAACAAGTTATTTTGTAATAAACTATTCAAAAAAATATTCTCTTTCCTACGCATCCTCAAAATTTGTTTCCTCATCGTCGTCATCTTGGTTGACATTTTCAATGAATGAAGAATCATCTGAATCCTCAGTTTCATCACTCGAAGAATATTTTTCAACAATATTATAATAGTTAGTTCTCGAAAAATGAGTAAAAATATTTTCACCAACAGATTATTAATAAAAATTCACTTGGTTAGAAGAATTTATGCTCGAATCTGAACTGAGCTCCAAGAATTTTTCGAATGGATTGAGGAGGTCTTGAGTAAACCTCTGTGACTTACGGAACATTCAAAGAAGTGTAAGATCTCAGTCACATCAAGGGGTAAAAAATAAACCATCAGGGCATGTAAAACCCCAAAAGTTGGATAGACTAAGAGTAGTAAAAGAGAGTATAAGACTTTCACAGTGAGCTTTAGTATTACGGATCAGGTGAATGAAACAGAAAACAAATTCTATAATTTCATAAAAGAATTTTAGCTTCCTCCTACACTTAATAAATTATATCGAAATATCAGTTCCTAAAAATAAATAAACTTGCCGATGCTAACCAAAAAGATATTTTACATTGATAATGCTGATTGCTCTCCATTTAAAAATGGAGCAGAGTAACTTGTTCTTGCAAGAATCTAGTATCGACCTGTTTGATGTCAGTAATGCCAAAGAACTCAAAAAAACTTACTTCCTCTTACAGCAGTGAACTATTTTTTATTAAGTTTTGTGTTCAGTTGGTTAACTATATATATTCTTTTTTCTTTGTCTCTCTCCTATAATTACAATTTATATTTGTGTTGGTCTGAGAATAAATAAATAATTTTCTATCAACTTTTGATGAGTCTCGTAAATGCCCAATATGCGCTCTAGCTCTAGGTCTGACTTGCAAATATGAATAAGCTCATTTCGGTCGCATTTGCGCGGCAACATTTCTCGTTCTGGCAGACGGTTCGTGATATAAAAATTTCTGTCATGATTATAATTCGCTTTCTAGATCTAGACACATTTTCTTTATTTCCTGTAAATTTCAAGCGTACTGAAATGACATAAGTACAGCTGTTCTTAATGAATTTATTTTCAAAGAGTTCTGCCAACACTTAGGAGGGACGAAAAAGTTCTGTCATCACTTTTTATAGATTCAATATATTATCAATAACAATTCCTGAAAGTTTTGTGTATGATACTATGACATAGTTGAACCTAATTTTCTGGCCTCTTTGAGCGCATATGGTGGTCTACTCCGGCCATTATGGGCTGGCAGAAATGGTTTTTATTTTCGAGCAGATATTGAATATTAAACAAGTAAATTTTGGTGAGTTGTGAAATGACATATGCAAATTGGTCACTGGCTCTTCCTCTATAAGTTTTGTGACATTTTTGTCTCTGAAATTTGTGCCAAAACCTATGGGACATTCGTTATTCCTTTTAATTTCGCTGAAGAGGGAGTTAATCACATATTTATTGGATAGCTTGCGCTCAATAGCGAATCGAAACTGAATACAGTGCTGCGTTCTATTTAGAGGTTATCAAACTGAATAATAAACAGTAAACACCAAAATAAACTGAATCCTGTTGTCCCTGTGGAGCGTAGGCGCTTCCTGTGATATAAGTCCCTAAATAACTTCCATATCAACTTATGATTTTTCCGACTACCTTCAAATAGGGTCTAAACTAACTCACATGTAAAAAATCACCGATAAGAAGTTTGCACTAGTCCTAGGGTGACTTTTGTTGACTGGGCGTCCCATTTCACTTCAGAACAATCGCCGGGCACAAAATAAAGGGCTACTGTTCCAAATGACGGTAACCATTGCTCCCTATACGAGACACGAGAGATTAGTTATCCGATTTCACTCTTATCGTCGTCATTGTATTAAACAAACATAAATACACATTATGATTCCAGTAATAGTAATGTACACAGCCGAACAAAGCAGATATAAGAACATCAAACTTATGGAGCGCAAAGATTATCGTCGAGTGTCCGATTCTTTTATAACGTACTTAATTTTAATTGTGCTTAGAATGAACGAATTTAAGACGCTGCTGACAATGACAATCGCCGAATGAGACTTGAGTCGTTCGGTTCGGCCTCAAAGTTTATTTAGAGCTTCCTTTAATAATTCTATTTTCCTCAACCGTAATCGTAAAGGATACGGTATCCGCGACTCTAAAGTTTTGGCGGAATTTTTCCTGTCTTAAACAAACTGCAGAGCCGGCGTCAGAGGAAATTTCGAATTCGCAACCATCATATAAGCACTGAAGAAACCATCTACAAAGAGTTTCCACTGATTTCAAGTCAAATAAAGGCCCGCCTGCATATGATATTAGATTGGATATTCAATGACATGATATTTTTGGCCTGAGGAGCCCACAGAGGCTATTACACAGCTGTATTTGTTATTTATTTGAACCGGGGTTGAAAATGGTACGTATAATACCTGAACAGCTAACATCAATCTCCCATATCACAAACTGTCGATAACTGAGAAAAATCCATCCTATATGTGCGTGGAAATTTTCAAGTTACCTCAGAATCTGAAAACATCGAATAATCACAGACAATTCAAGATAAATACAGGGTGACAAGAAAAACTTTGGACCAATTTTGCTGTGGTCTGGAACGAAAGTATTTCAGCGCAGGCAAATAATTTTTATTCTCTTGGTTTCTCTACACTTTCCTGTACTAATATGTGAATTTTCAGTTCGATATAATTTTATTTCACAGAGTTTTAGAATGTCAAACAAACTTGGTGCGATTTTGGAGCTGTTTCGTCAGGGAAGGCGACAATGCGGAATTGTTCGTTTGCTCAATGTACCTCGACAAACCGTGTCCGATGCAGTTCGTCGTTTCAAGGAGCTTGGCCATGATGGTCGTCGTCCAGGAAGCGGTAGAAAACGCACTGTCAATACACATAGCAATCGCAACATCGTCAAGAAGAGAGTCAATCGAAATCCGAGGGTTTCCATGAGGAAAATAGCCTGTGAGACCGATATCAACCGCGAATCAGTCCGTCAAATTGCCAAAAAGGAGCTCAACCTCAAGCCATACAAGCTCCAAAAAGTTCAACCTCTCACGGAGGAAAACAAGCGCATACGACTCCAAAGGTGCCGCCAACTCCTTCGTCTCGCCGCCTATGTTTTCACCCTAGAACAATCCCACAACCACCAAAACGACAGAGTCTGGTCCGTAGAGGCTCCCGGTACATCGGCCATCGTCGAACACCGTCAAAACCCGCAATCCGTCATGGTCTGGGGCGGAATTTGCGGCAGTGGTAAAACTCCCTTAGTTTTTGTGGATCAAGGGGTCAAAATCAATCAAGAAGTCTACCGCTGCGACATTCTCGAGGCCGTAGTACTTCCGTGGGCCAAGCAGCACTTCGGCGATACGCATTGGACCTTTCAGCAGGACTCCGCTCCGGCTCACAGAGCGAAAATGACGCAAGAATGGTGTAAGACCCATTTTCCTTGTTTCATCTCATCTGCTGAATGGCCGCCCTACTCACCGGATCTCAACATAGCACAGGGCTTGTGCTAAAAAACACCAAAATTTGGAGTCGCTGAAGCAATCTCTTCGCCGGGAATGGAACCGATTAACGCCCGAGGACCTGCGGCCCATTGTCGAAAATTTCAAGAAGCGTCTGAAGCTGTGTATCGCCGCCAAGAGGAAGCCACTTCGAAACGGCTTAATAGTTATTTTCCTAACAAGTGCGGAAAGTGATATTTTCCCGCACGAAACTGCCGTTGAGTGCGGGAAAGACACTTTCCGCACGAGTTAGGAACAATATTTTTTCTACAAGCGCTTATACGAGATCGATTTCAACACACAGATCAAATGTGAATTGATCATTCTAAATACACATGAATGACAGAAGTCTCTGACAAGTCGTTACCATTGTACTCTCATCGTTGACCTTCGGTCCATAGAGACTACAAGCCTATGAAATAAATTTAAACTGTAATAATATTCATAAATTCTTTATTAATTGAAAAGAAAACTAGACTAACAGCACATAAAAATGAATTTTGATAAGGAATCAATGTACATTCTGTTTCTTCCCATTATTATCAATATATTCATTAGAAATATTCAGTTATTAGTTATATTTATTGTAAACGTGCGGTTGGTCGCGTTATGCAAATTTATAGCAGAAGCCATCATATTGGTCGAAGTCAGCTGCTCCTTGGAAGATAATGATTCTGTATTACAGTTTGAAGAGGAAGAAGCAAAACGTTGAATATTTGGCATCATATTGTTCGAAGGCTCTTTGGAAGGTAATGATTCTGTATTACAGTTTGAAGAGGAAGAACCATTCAAATTAAGAATTTTAGTGGACATTTTTTTTTCTGGTTAATAGATTCTTCCAAGTATCCCTCAGCAAGAGCAGTTGACTTCCATCCTCCTGAACGTTTAATATTTGTGATACCTTCTCCACAATTGGCTAGGAAAGTAGCCGAGGAGCGCCTCAAACTGTGTCCTGTGTATAATTCCGGATTTTGTAGGCGTAAGTAAGCTGCAATTTCGGACGGTATTTTTCCTATTGTATTGATTCCGACAGGTTGAATCTTACATTTTCCTCGATTATACTTTATGAAAATTCGGCGATGAGGTATTTCCTTTGGACGTAAATTCATATATTTTCTGTATATGTTCAGAAAATATCCATTATTGGTGTCTTGGGATATAACAAACGATCTTGGTGAATGATTTTTGGAGTCCTTAATATTGACGATGATCAAGTCTCCTTTATCATCTATATCGTCGATGGTGAGTTTTGTAAGTTCCTCTCGTCTGCAGGCACCAGCTAATCCAAAAATTGTTACCAACTTCATCATCAAGTAAATTTCATCAGATGCCTCACTCATGAATTTTGTTATTTCCTCTTCATTAAAAGTTTTGGCCTTTTTTGGACGAAATCCTATATTCTGTCGTTTAATGAAGGCAGTTAATTTATGGAATTTTCCAATATCCAAATCCTGTTTCAGTTTACAAACACTCTTTATCATTGAATATCGGGACCATAATGTGTTGGGTCTCCAAATTTTGGACATTTCCAAAAAATACGCCGAAAACACTTCCTCCTTCCTCGGTTGAACCTTTTTGGAATTACACCAATCAATGAATTCTGAATATTGCTTCTCATATTTTATCTTCGACTTGGCCGGTAACAAATTTAAACTCGCTTCATAAGAAGCTGCTAATATTTCTTCGGGCAGGCCATCATCAGATCCCGAAGTATCCATTTTACCGGAGCGTACTGATTGAATTCGAGTTGATATTATTTATATTTAAACACAATTTCATAATATAATGACAATGTATTAATTCTTATTCACATGCCGTTTCCATAGTAACGTCGTCGGTGGCATAGAGATATATCATTATTCAGTTTATTCTTTAGAAAAAGCGTGAGAGAAAAGCCCTTGCTAATCCATTACCACACGCATTTGCGTGCGGTAATGGAATAGCAGGGGTTTTTCCCACACTGTTTGGCAATGTGACTCTTTACGAATTGAAATACGTGCGGGAAAGAGAATGAAAGTGCACGCTTGTAGAAAAATATATTTATTTATTTATTTGACACAGATAAAGAGTTAAGGCAAAGCCTATAAAACTAAAAAAGAAATTCAATATTCTACACAAATATTCAAAAATGAGAAAAGAAAAGTGCATCAAAGCGGAAAATACGGAAGAAAAAATATCCAGGGTCACGAGTAACACTCACGCACACAAGCTATCAAAATTGTTCTTGAAGGCATTAACAGAAACTGAGTTCACAACCGTCGGAGGCAGCTCATTCCACGCATCAAAAACCCGATTGGATAATAAATTTTGCCTCTGGGTTGTCTTGAAATTTTTCTTCGCCAGTTAGTATGCATGGCCTCGAAGACGACTGTCCATGTTCAGCTCACAGAGGTCGCCCAGGTCAACTCCAAAGAGATCATGCAAAGCACAGTATGTTGTAATCAGATCACTGCGAATTATTAACAAATGTTCAAGCTATTATTATTTGTTGTTTTTGTTCAATTTCGTCTGTTTAATAAAGTTAAATGAAAAAGAGTTTGTCCGAGATTTTTCTTGTCACACTGTACTAGAAGATTGTTAGTTGATTTGGAGCCATATTGTTTGAACGATTATTTTGTTTTAACTTACTGTAATTGATATACACATACATATTTTTTTACACTGTTTCATTTTATGTTTCCTTTGAATGAGCCTTATTTGAAATGAAGAAGATCTTTCTACCTATGGCTCGGTTAGCCTTCCGGCGACTGTAACCATGTGGATCTTTTGTTCTCTATCCCACTCATTCATACAAACCCAAGGAGGTCGTCAATGGTGTTCATAAAACCAACAATATCCTTAGATTCCTTAGCCGTTAATTCGTGGGTATCCAGGACTGTCTTCTCCATATAAATCGAGATATAAATGGTTCTTAGGCCAGCCGGCTCTGGACGCTTGCATACCTTGTGTTCAGTTGTCTCTGCTTCTTATCCACAGAGCCTACAAATCTCATCTGCTGACTTTACCTTAGGTCTACTGACGGGTACAAATGATATTTGTGCCACTGGCGGATCCAGACAGTTTTCCAGGGGGGGCCATGAATTGATAGAAATAAATTTTTTATCAACATTATATAGGAGTTTAAGACATAAAATGATTTTTTTTACAATTGTAATAAACAACAACAAACTGATATCATTTCAATTATAATTAAATAAACTCTCAAAATACAAACATGAATAAATATCTTCAAATTAGTGCTTATATAACAAAATCCATCTTTCTTTGGCCACTATTTGCGAATCTGTCAATAACAGATTGTTCACTGATTACAATGTCGGAGTGGGCGTTTATAATGGCTAGGCCAGATAATCTATCTTCAGTCATAGTCGATCGGAGCCAAGTCTTGATCCTTCTCAATGATGAAAAACTTCTTTCTGATGAGGCTACACTTATAGGAAGAGCAATTAATATTTCCAGGAGTGTTTTGACTGTAGGATAAAGTGATTCCTCGCAGTGAATAAGAGCTCCTAACGCATCGCTAGGAGCAGGAAGGTCTTCATTGGAGAATTTCATCCACTTCACTCTCCATAACGTCAGCTCACTCTTCAATTTCGTGAACAGAACTTCCTGATGTTCATTCAAAACTTTTCCATATCTTTCTACCAAAGCTCGTGCTTGGGATTCAAGTTCAATCGAAGTCATTTCTTTAATTATTGATGGTATCAAAATGTGCAAGTTGAATAAACTTGTTGTTTCCGCACCTAATCGATTCTCCAAATCTGTGATAACATTGTCGAGCAACGGTATGTATATAATCTGCCTAAAGTAGTCTTTTAGGGATTCACTGTTTGGATTTGGTCGATGTCTCATAACTCCAGTAGTTCTGGGTTTACTTAGAGTTACTCCAAATTCATCGAGACATTTTTGAATATTCATGAAAATTCTGTCGAAATACTCATCTGCTTTTTCTCGGTTTTCCTTGAGAACTATCAGTGTATTCAAAACAGCATCATTGGCAGAGCCCAAGTCCAAATTTTTTTTCTGAAGCAACTTGCTGAGCGGCATTGTGACAGAAAACACTTCAGACATACAAAAAAGACTAACAATGAAGTTACTATTCCTCAGAGCCGAAGCATAGTTCTGTGCCTTGCTCGATGAGTCTCTTTCTTCCCAAGACGATATTGTATCGAGGGATTGTACAATTTTGGACAAGGATACTCGAAACTGCAATACCGCGTCGTGACGCTCTACCCATCGTGTTTCACAAAGGGAATGAAGTTGACCTTGCAGAATATGTTTAAGAACGAAATTTCTTTTGGAGGACGCAGTGAAAAATGATATTATTTCCTTCATTACACCCATAGAATTTCTAATGCTTTGCACAGACGATGATTTTGAGAGGCTGAGATTCAATGCATGACTTAAACAAGGACAACGGACGGCCGAGATCAGCACCTTTTGGGCCTCTTGAACTGCACCACTCTGCTTAGAAGTCATGACACTACAGCCATCTGTGCAAATCCCAACACAATTCGTGAATGGCAAATTCAGTTTCTTTATTTGCCCCACCACTATTTGTCCAAGAGTTTTCCCTGTAAGTACAGGCTCCATTGTGTCCGGATCTAGACTTAATTTTTCAGCATGACAGTCTACAAATCCCACAAAGTCTTCCTTCACCTCACTTCCTTCAAGGTATCTAATCACTAAAGACATTTGAGAAACATGAGATACATCTGTCGTCTCATCAAACATTATGCTATAAAATTTGGCAGAATTTATTTTTGATACTATCGTAGAAATAACTTCTTCGCTGCAAAAATGTATCAATTGATTCTGGGTAGTTTTACTGATATATGTTGCCTTAGATGAAGTCGATCTCAAATGCTCCTCTAACATTCGGTCTCCAGCTTCGATTCGAAAACGTAGTAGTTCTCTGAAATTTCCCTCATTAATTTGACTTATGTTGAATAAAACCCCATCATCTCTATGCCCGCGAAATGGAATATTTTGCCGTGCCAAGAAAATTATGCTTCGTATAATAGGAACCAACCTTTTTCTATTTTCTTCAATTTGTTTATTCCTACTTTCCGATAACTGATTTCGAATATCCAAATTTGGTTTCTCGTAACACTTCACAAAAATATTCGTTGTCAGAATTGCTTCTTTATGATACTTATTTGAATCATGAACATCCAAGGCACCATCCTTACCAAAGAGTTTGGCAAATTTTGTCAAAGGAGTTTGAACAAGGATTTTCAGATTCTTCATTTCAGCGAAAATAACACAGTATTTACAATAAAGTCCCTTATGCATTTGCGAATACGATAACCACTCATATTTTGATAAATGATCATGATTCAAATACCGTTTCACTACTCGGTTGTTCTTATTATGTTCTGAAAACGGCAGCGAATGATGACGAGGAGGACTCCAAGTATTTTTTATGAAATTGTATTTTTCATAATCGCTCAATGTTCGACCCACCGCTTTGCCTATGTCGAAAACATTTTCATTTTCTGCTGATTCCAAACACCGCTCCAGAGATGAAGATGATGGTCCTGCTTCTCTGACTGGGTTTATTTGAGATGTTTCCTCAATTTTCACCTTTTTTTGTATAGGAAGAAAATAAGAATCAATCTTCCTTTTAGCCATCTGGAATATTAGCAAAAGTAAGATATCTCAATCAGATGAATGTTGCGAAAATTTTGTTCGAACAAAAAATATACTCAAAGAAAGCTTACCTTTCCAAACACAAAAATTTGACACAGAAAAATTGCACTTGCACTGCTCCTCTCCTCTACTAAAATTTCAAACGACTCTATCTTTCAAAACTTTTTTGCGTGTTATAAGATTCAGTTTCGAATGCAACTGAATGTACCTACGTACCTATATAGTGTCCCTGTAACCTAGTCCAGTCGTACAACAGATGACCGATCATAAAATAATAAAATATCAATGGTGCGTGCTTTCATAAACATTTGTTACATTCCTCACCCGCAAAACACTTGTTGAAATCTGGTTTCAGCCAATGTTTCTCTATGTAGAAAGAACCGAATGTTTCATGCTTCTCATTGCCTATATAGTTAATTCTAATAGGTATGCGTATAATAATTTTGGTACGGAATATCAAACTTCATAGATATCAAAAGTTCATAATGAATGTTGATGGTAATAAGATAAATATACTTATTTTCTCCCAAAATTTAATACTAGAAAAATGTCCCAGTGATAAAAAAGAAAGCGTCATTATATTAGAGAGGATTAATTATCTAGTGCGAAATTATTTGTGCGCTGTTAACAATGCTTTGAGGGCCAAGGGGGGGGCCATGGCCCCCATGGCCCCCCCCCCTGTATCCGCCAGTGATTTGTGCCGACAGTGCCTGTCAGTAGACCTACCATCACCCGAAACTCAGCTCGTGAGAGACTTAGGAGGTTACTGGTATAGGTCGGTGAAATAATCACGAATTTCTTAGACTGAGTAAGTCTAGGAGTGATCCTCCAGTGGTTTATACTGCTGCTTTATATTGGTCTTCTCCAAGACCACAGAAAGGCTCAGGTCCAGCAGGTGTTAACCTTGATGCACTTCTTGCAAGCTCATCGTCTTTTTCATTTCCTCCAACACCACAATGCCCTGGCACCAATATTAGAGTCACTTTATTGCCTCTGGCTAGTTGCTTTATGGTGTTACGGAACTCCCAGGTCAGCAGAGATCCCTGGCAGTGTGATTCCAGGGATCCCTGCGTGTCCTGGCTGTCCTTGGTGATATAGATATGCGCCCCATCATTTTGAGACACTCCTGGGTGCATACGTAATCAGCCAGTATCTCAGTCTGTGAAATAGAGAGCTCACTTAATTCCAGAGCTTTAGAGATCCTCAGTGTAGGGTCCATGTACTCCAATGCCGGTGCCTCTTTGATCCATCGGTAAACCATATGGATTACTTTTTATCCAAGCGATTTCGGAAACCTATTGCACTAGGATGGCCAGCTATGACCGTTTCAAAGGGTGTTACGAAATCGAAGATTGTTGGCATAACATCCCATAGTTTTGCCAAGAGGTTTGAATCCAGTTGATTTAATATCTTCACATGCTCAACCCAGTTTCGAGGTAGGAGCTTCCCTCTAAGGGATATTTTCATTGTCAGTTTATTACTAAATTTGAACCCAATTGGATTGTAGTTTTTGAATTATTGGAAAATGAGATTTAGCAGCGAAGCTAAGTAAAACTGCTAGAACCAGTAAAAATTACCGATTCATCATTCCTTAGCATGAAAAAGACTCATTTCCTGGTTACCGAAACAATGTACCTAATCAGTCTCAAACGGATCATAAATAAAACAACCAAGCATTTAGATAACACTATTTATACTTAAGATCATATCATTGTACAATCAACTATCGAATAATATTCAGACACAACTTATAACTTAACATTTCACAACTCATTTGTACCTGTAAATAGAATACAAAATTTCGAATCACTTGATTCATTTCCTCCAACCTATGTAACTGTCGAAAGCTGTCTTTTTCAGCCTTTCCGATTCCAAATATCCCGTCTCCAAAACCATATTGTGGAACCTGCCGTCAGGTTTCTGGAGAAGGATGTGAGGATGATCGAACTCTTCTATCTCTCCTGAATCCATAACCATCACCCTGTCGGAATCCATGACGGTGTTCAGTCGATGGGCCACTGTGATCACTGTGCATTCGGAAAATTCCCTACGGATTGTTTTCTGGATCAACGTGTCAGTCCTGGAATGAAATAACGAGATAGAAATAAAATGAATTGGCCCAGTTCTTCATTCAACTATAAAATCTGGAAAAGGACAAGCAAGCAAGGATAACTTCACCATTACCCTAGTACTAGGTGGTGTTGTGTTGAAATGGGCATTATCGTCACTGAATCTTTAATAGCAAACCTTGGGGAGTTCAATCCCCCCCTCCTTTCCAAGCCTCTAAACCCCACATGACCTTTTCCTGTGTATATACCTGTATATAATTCGAATGAAGAAATATTTGCTCACCCTGGATCTACGTTTGCGGTAGCCTCGTCCATCAGCAATATCTTATTGTTCCTTATGAGGGCTCTTGCAAGGCAGATCAGCTGCCTTTGCCCAACGCTATAGTTGGAACCTCTCTCCATCACCTGGTAATCCAAACCATAGTACTGTCCCGAAGAATCCTTCAAGTCCACGGACTTTATAACCTTATATAAAGTGGAATCATCGTGCTCATCAAAAGGATCCAGGTTGAACCTCAAAGTACCGGCAAAAAGAATTGGATCTTGAGGAATGACAGATATCTTGGATCTGAGAAGATTGAGGGAGATGTCTCTGGTATCAAATCCGTCTATTTCGATTTTTCCCTCGACGCTTGTAAGGCGGAACAAGGCAGCCATTATAGAAGATTTTCCAGCTCCAGTTCTCCCAACTATTCCTATCTGAAACAAAATAGAGATAATACATCGAAGCCTTCACAGGGACATTTGAGAATTATTCCTACCTTTTCCTTTGGCTGTATGGTGAAATTGAGATTCTTCAAGACCAATGGCAGTTCTGGGTCATACCTCAAGCCAACCTCATCGAAAACTACCTTTCCTTCATCAGGCCACTGGGACATCGGTTCCACCAACAATTTAGGTTGTTTTTCTTTCTGCAAATTATTGTAACGAGATACTCTTTCGACTGCTATCAACTGGTTGTTGGCCTCTAACGTTTGTCGGAGGCCATACTGTATAACTCCCGTCAAACTCATAGCTTGAGTAAGGGCCACCCCGACAAAACCGCCACTGATGTTCAAACCTATAAAGATAGCAGTTAGTTTGGCAGATTTTTGATGATAACCATATACTTACTATCAGCATAAAACACCAGAATGAAGGCTATGTAGAGAAGGAAAAAGAAGCATGATAAATCTATGTAAAAGGATAGAGCAATCGATGAAGTGCCATAGAGGAACCAGCTACTGGTATAATTGTCTTGGTGATTCTCGAATTCCTTGGTCAGAACTTTTTCCGCAGACAAAGCTTTAATCGTGGTTATTCCTTGGGCTGAATTATTAACATGGGATAATATGGGACCTACCACTGAAATGAGAATAGAAAACCAATTATTTTTCCCTTACGAAAATAACGGAACACTCACTTTTGCTCTCCACCCTTTTGATCTTTTTTGTGAGCCTCGAAAAGTATATCAGTAACACAACGAAGACAACATTCAAAATAATTGTGGGTAAGATGAAATCCACATCTACAAGTATCAACAGTACGAAAGAACCAATTGACATTAGTAAAATCTGAAATTAAAAAATGGTAATCATGGATAACCAACCAGTTTTGTAGAATCCCTTACCTGTGCTCCCTCCATGATAGCTCTAGGCAGAGGTTCATCAATAATGGCTATGTCTCTGGAAAATCTATTCAAAATTCTACCACTACTCGTTATATCGAAAAACCTCAAATTCGTGTCTGTAACTTTTTCTAATAGATTATCGTGGAGCTTCTTAGAGTTGGATTTTACCAGTTTTGCATAAGTGCAAGCTTTCAAAATGGCTGCTAAGCAAAGGGCGAGGACTAAATACCCAAACCAGTCTTCATAGAACATCTTTAGGTGCAGATCGAATAGCAGGCGTAACAATGCAGGACCTAGATATGCAAACTGGTCTCTGATTTCTTCGATGGTAGTCCAAACACCCAGATAAAAACTTATTCCACTGATTAGAACCTGGTTCAGAATGAAGAGGAGGATTGTACATAAGAATATGAAGCTGTTGCCTCCTGCTAGGATATATTTGAAGAAAAGTAATCCTCTTTCTTTACTCATATGCATCATTTCATTGGTTTTGTCGGCTATATTTTGTGGTTTAGCAGATTTCTCGAGCTCTGTTGAATCTCCCAGGCTGGACCTTGAGCTCATGGTCGATAAGCTAGCATTCAGAGATTCCTCACTCTGAAAGAACAAAAATCTTCAACCCAGATTTCCTGGCAACATTTCAAAACTTACGTTTCTGAATAAAGAATAGTTGCCACTGAAAGTATCTTTCATTATGTTTGGCTCTTCCATGGTCTCTTGATCGTCAAGTATAACACCACTTTTTATCATGTCCATATATGATCCCTGTTTTTCTATGACGCCCTGAAAATCAGATCAATAAAGCAATTATGGATCTGTCTTTGGTAGCGTAGCATGGACCCAAGCTAATTCAACTACTGAAGTGTCTATTGCTATAATTGGGAATTAGGAATACTTGAAGCAGGACCAGCTAGTTTTTGAGGCACCCTGTAGAGTTCATGTATATGATCGTATGGAAAAAAGGTTCATTGCCCCTCAAAATCGAAAAATCCAATATTCGAAAGAATGTAATTAATCTGAAGGGTTTTCGAGGATCGTGTTATCTCAATTCGATAAAGACTAGAGAGTAAGTTTATCCCAATCAGTTTCAGAACAATCTCTAGATTTACATAATCCTAGATTTTTCTGCCTTTTTAGTTTTAGTATTTCCAGTTATCTATCCACTTCAAATTGTAATAGTGAAAATCGTTGTACCTATATTTCTTTCAAAAATGGGTGGCTAAAATCATTGACATCAAGTAAGGAGTTTTTGAGCACTTTGTGAGAAGATCCACTCGCTTGAAAAAGACTCAACGTTAAAAAACACCCCGTATAAAAGTGAATTTAATCTTGAACAAATCGAAAAATCGAATAATTTGTATTTCTGAGCTGATATAGATTTTGAGGGTTCTTTACTTTTAAAATTTTACGAAACTACAACAGCTCAGAGACAATTTGACCGTATAATTGAACTCATTGAATATACCTATAAGTAGAGCAAAAACTTTGGGTTTGATTACTATTAATATTATAACTAGCTGGCCCGGCGAACTTTGTTCCGCCTAAATGATACTTACGGTGGATTTCACAATTCGTGATCACCGGTGATCGGAGATCAACGGCTTGGTTCTCTGATTTTTGAACTGTCAAATCGAGTTGATGCCAGATCAAGCTCCGATCACCGGTATCATTTCATAAGACCAATATGGGCAATGAACCAGTGAAAATTGAATCTAATGTCATATACATATAGTACCTTCACGATCACGTTATTGTGAATATATTAAACTGAATAAATAACCAATAATAATCAGTCATAATGTGTGAATAGCTTCACCTGAAGTGGTAAGAACAAAACTTCTCTCATATCTCAACGAAATCTAATAATTTCAGAGATCTGTACTCCTACGCTAAGACATTTTGGTTTTCGTCAGCAGCGTCGAGCTGTAGGCAACTCAAATTACAGACTATTACAGTGACTGTAGTGCGAATATAGTCACTGTACACACTATTTGTTTACATAGCTATCTAACGGGGAGAATATCAAATGAAGTACCTTCGAATAAGCTGTAGCGTAACTGTAACTGTAGCGACACCTAGTGGCCTTACTCAAAAGAAGAAAAAGCAATTTCTGTATAAGTTAAACTTTCATCGATTTTTTCAAAGTTTGATTGTATTTTATAACAACCAGACCGTAGACGAATCCATATAAGCAGTTTCATAACAAACAGTCCATCCGATCTCGAGTTTATAAATGGTGTAACCAACATCTTTCTTTTATATATATAGATTATTATTTTATCCGCAAATATTCAAACCCCTGGGACTTTTAACCTTTTCTGAAATATCCCTTCATGGCGTCTTTCCTTAGAATCCTTAGACTAGCCAATTTTCAAAATCATCAGTAGTGAACTGGGTAACTGTAGTACTACGGAATTAAAATGTAGTAGAAATGTTTGAAACATTGTGACGTTCGTTGAATTGTCAGTAGTAATATCACAAGAGATTGAATTTCCGTGATGAGTCTATCGATTTGTTTTCAAACGAAAATGAGTTGCTTGAAAACATCACGAGTCCGGAGGACGAGTGGTGTTTCCTTAAGGCTTAAAGCAACTCATTTGAGTTTGAAAATAAAAGATAGACTTATGAGGGGAATTCAATCTCGAGTGAAATTTTGTAAGACTATTTCACGAACAGTTTAAAAGGTAAGAAACTCCATATTCGAGAAAAGCAAGGAAAAACTCATGTTGACGTCTACAATTTATATTTATCAGTTGTCAAACCATTCGTATCCATAGTTCAATCACAGATTATTCTGTAGTTCAATCGTTGAAAACACCGAAGTTGTCAGACCAATCATAATTCAGAGACAGTTGGTATTTTCGCGAAAATACGAGCTGTCTTCGGACTGTGATTGGTCAGTTTTTGAAAAGAGTGGAATAGTCTAATTCTAAA
Source organism: Adalia decempunctata (assembly GCA_951802165.1). Classification (NCBI taxonomy): domain Eukaryota; kingdom Metazoa; phylum Arthropoda; class Insecta; order Coleoptera; family Coccinellidae; genus Adalia; species Adalia decempunctata. The sequence goes on along the minus strand of OX637696.1, from coordinate 18,649,949 downwards.
AAATAAGCTCTCAATCAAAATGAAAAGTACTCCAGAGTGAAATTCATCTGTGCATGAATGTCCGAAATTAGTATTTTTTTCTTCAAATATTGTGAATTCCTCACATTACATATAGGTACTTCAGTATCGGACTGTTCGCAAAACGGCCCGGCCGTTTTTGCTTCAGATAATGAACGAGCACGTTATGGCAACACCTTTTTCTGTTCTGTGACCAGTTCATTCATCAATTTCGTTCCGCTATTTTAATTTTGTGTAACTAATGAAGTTTTGAACAGGATTGTCATCAGGATATCGCGTATGAAAAGTGAAATTTGGATTAATTTCTTAATATTATTAGAAAAATACGTTGAAAAATGGTTCGTATGTGTCTTGTTTGTGGTAAATTGGACAAGAATCCTGATTTGAGTTCACACAGGTATGTTTTACTCTTATCATTTCTAAGTAACAATGGCGTAGATTCTTCGATTTTTTGAGTTTCACTTTTCAGATTCCCTTCTGATATTGAGAGGAGGAAAATCAATTCTGAATTTAACTGACTCAGTTCACCCAACTCAGAATCTGTTACAAAGTTCGGAACATTGTATGAATTTGTCAAAAAGGGTTAATTCACTTGTAATTTTATGTCCATTCTTCTACACCGTTAACACCACGCCACTGGACCTTTCAAAGTTAGTTTCCGCAATGTTTCCACGGTCTTATCTAACGATATTGCTATCTTTCATGCTATCTTCGTTCCACACATTGAATACCGACAAAATTTTGGCTTCACCAATTCTTGAATTTATGAATGAGATGCTGTGTCTCCTCTTTCAATGGTCTAAGTGAGTTTATGATCCTTAACAGCACCTTATAACTAAGTTACTCACATTGTTCATCGATATTATGTTGTCAGCATTCCGCAACTGGCTCACGTGATGCGTCACCAAAATTCTACACTTATTTCCAAGAAAACTCAAGATGCACTCATTGAACAGATGATTAGCCACCCGAACATCAACAGCTGACAATGGATCATCCAGAAGGTAAATATCAGCATCCCTGTATATGGCTCGTGCCAGATTTATCCGTGCCTTTTGTCCTCCACTCAGAGAAGCACCTCTATCTCCAACCAGGGTCAAATCTCCACTTGGAAACCTCTTCAGATCTTGATCTAATCCGCAAACTCTCACTACTTCCTTGTATCGCATCTCGTTGTACTCCAAACCAAACAGGATGTTCTGGCGGATGGTAGAGGCAAAGGTCCAAGCCATTTGGGGTGCATATGATATTCTGCCACTTATTTTCTTGTTACCAGAAGATATGAGCAACTCTCCTACAATTGCATGAAATCAGTAACAAGAACAGATCTAGACCTCGAACTTACCCAAGATCACTTGAAGAAGGGAACTTTTTCCACTTCCAACAGAACCAATGATTCCGATGAATTGGTTTGACTCCACTTTCATTGTTATTCCTCTGAGTGAATCTGTACCTGAGAGTGATTGTTTCTCTTCAACTGATTAAAGAGAAGGGTTGAAAGCTTACCTTTAAGGGTAAAGTCACGATAATACGAAGGCCTCATTTCCTTTTCCCCTTTCTTCTTCTTGGTTGTCAGAAGTGACGATTTCTCCGATAAATCTCCAGAACTAGTGAGAGAATCTTCATCTTCTTCAACTGTGGCTTCATCCCAATTTGCTGAAACACTTTCCAGTAAGACGTATACATCCTTTGGTTCTTCGCAGTCTGCTGTATCCTGAATTTGACGTTCTTCAGCCAGAAGGAAGTCATTGACCCTCCTTAGTACTATGCACAGTTCGAACATTTTGGCGATACCAAGAGTGAAGAAGATTGAGATTATGTAGTTGAGGAGTGTGTAGTAGATAAGTAAGAGGAAAACCTGGAATGGCAACAAATCATTGGTCACTGATTGGTCTATGAAGATGTTGAATAATACTTGCCATCACAACTGTAATCTTCCTGTGTTCTTCTATAACCACATATAGAGCCAGGAAAATACTGATGGGGACTATGAAGGTATAAACTGATTCGTAGATTGCTTTGACCAAGAAAGACCTTCCAATGATGTTCAGCTCCTTGGTTCTCACTCTTTCAATCAATTTGGCAAATGGCTTTTCCCAAGCGTACATCTTCATGACCTGAATGCCAGTAAGAAGAGAATGCATTAGTCTCATTCTCTCATCTGTTAGAATGGAGGTCATCAGTTGGAAAGACGAAACGAAGTGTGCAAAGAAAGCTAGAAGACAAAACCAATTGTTGTATTATTGAATCAAATGGAGAGGTATTTGAAAACGAATCTTACCTTGGATTAAACTTATCAGGAATATAAAGAGTACACCAACAAGTCCAGAGAAACCAAACTGCTGGTATACAATTATGGTTACTGCTACCACCACAATAGGGGCTGTGTAGACGTAATTAATGAGCTCTGTTCTCATATCGAATCTGCTGAGGTCATTGGAGATAAGGGTTACAATCTTACCTCCTCCATCTTCTTGTAATGTTGTGCTTCTGAGCCTGAGTACCTTGAAAGTTGGAATTTCAGAATTATATTCTTCGAAAGTTGTGGCGATTGGCATACCTTCCTGTATATCAAGTTGCTGCATGACACCCTGATCTTCATAGAGGTGTGCAATGTTTGGTACCTTTGCTGGGCGTATGCGATAACTCTAAAACCGTTAGCAGCCAACATTCCGATAGTCCAAAGTATCACTTCTTGCTTGGACATGGTGGAATGTGGTTGGAAGTAACTCAGTAAAAATCCTAGACATACTGGTTCCAGTATTCGTAAGACAACCTCTATCGTTGATATAATAACGATTGTTATTATTTCACAACGAAAAGCTGAAAATATGCTTTTGAATATTGCATTCTTCTTCTTTTTCCTTCCAGGAGTTTTCATTTGCTCGTTCCATGACCTGAAAGTGTTTTTGAAATCATAGGAATTGAAATAAATTGATTTGTGTTAATTCTACCTTTCCAAACGATTGCCCAAGAGTCCACTTCGATCGTTTATAAGTGGAATAAACGGTTTCTTTGGATCGAAAGAACTTCTCAATGAACTGAATGTATAACTGAAAATTAAAATTTAATAAGACCATCAACTATTATGTTCGAAAACTTACAAGAAGAATAACCTAGAGAAGAATCCTGCTTTGGCAAGAGGGTGCTGTTTTCTGAGTTCAGTCTTTTCATCTTGTATTTCCATTATTTATTTTCCTGTTCGAAAATTATAAAAAACAAATCAATACTCATCTTCCAGATAGTCTGAATAACTTCATCAAACCGAAAAGCCAAACACGAAAACAATATTTCCAGTTGAACAAAAAGTTAAAAAGAAAACAACACTGACACCAGATTGAATACACGAATGAATGAAAATAACTGAACAGAAATAGATTCGTCAGTGGAAATTATTTAACAAAATCTCAGCGTTTACTTCGAGGAAACCGAAAATAAATTTCTCCAAGAAAGATATAAGGAGAACATCAAATCATTTCTGTAGAAATTAGATGCTTACTCTTGAATAAGATTTCTTTTTCAAATCAGATTTCTTTAAGTGGTTGCATTATACCCAAAAACGACTAAAGTCACTGAGTAGAAGACATTTTCATGAGGATATTGATGGATTTAACTGATATAGTATACGAGGAACTTATTTATCGATAGCGGAAAACCCGATCTCAATTTATAACACGAAAACGATTTCTACAAACCAATTTTATCGAAAAACTGTTAACCATATGTATGGAACATATTTGTTGAAGAAATGTGTATAGTTAGTTTGATTGATGAAGATTTCGGTTTCAACCACTGGCGGATCCAGACAGTTTTTCAGGGGGGGGGGGCATGAATTTTTTCAGGGGGGGCCATGAATATATAAAAATTTTTAACAACCTTAAAGGACTACTAATGAAGGGATTATTGTCGATTTCGAAGTCCAAGGGGGGCCATAATGACCCCCATGCCCAGTGTATCCGCCAGTGGTTTCAACCTTGATCTTAGTATTAGTTATGAGTGTGAACCACATTCGTAGCCTTTAACATATGAATATTGAAACATTGTTTTCGGCTAAATAGTATTTGAATAAATAGCATAACTTTAGCTTATTGTTACTTGAACATGCGGTGAATTTAAAAATCAAGACAAAATAATCAATGAAAAATTTCCAAATTAATTACTAAGTTAATATTGACAAGATTATTTGGCTGGGATTCTCTGTTTTTCTTATAATTTCAAAACTACAGATTCATCCGTGATGAAAGTTTGCATTCAGATGGATAATATTGCATTAAAGTTCCAGTTGTGCAATAAGAGAATTGAGGCATTTTTTTTATCTAGAGCTCCTAAGTTCAGGTGATTGCTTTCATAATTTTTTATATATCCCTCATATAATCAGATTCAGATACAAGCGCGGATCCAGGGGGGGGGGTCATGGGGGTCATGACCCCCCACTGGACTGGACGAACTCAAATCTTGTGTTTGATGAAAAAATGTTTCGATTGAAAAAATAGAATTGAATCATATTTAAGTGAATATTGGATAGTAATTAGTTCCAATATTGAAAAAAATCTGAATTTTGGGAGAATAATTTGTCCAGTTCTTTGAGTAGAATATTACAAACCAGCTCAATTGATTTGAAAAGAGCTACGAATGCCATAAAAGATACGATGAGTGTGTTACGAGAAAAAAGGGAAATAGCGGACGTAGTTTTCCAACAGCTCTTTGAAGAGGCAAAGGAAGTAGCTGAGCAGCTAGATGTGACTATTAAATGCCCTACCTAGAATAGTCAAAATACAAAAACACAGAGCCAATAATGAGTCTGCCCAGTCTGCAGAAGAGTATTTCCGCAGGTCTGTGTACATTCCTCTTCTGGATTCAATAATAAACGACCTAGAGGATCGACTGTCATCTGAAGAATTCATTCAAATTAGGAGTTTTCATACCTAAAGTCATTTATTCAAAAAATTGAAATGAAGATATTGAAATAGTTGATGAGTTGGTGAATCAGTACAAACTTCTATTAGACAATCCTCCTGTTCCTATCGTTACGAATGAATATCGCTTATGGAAGATGAAATGGCAACGGGAGAAGAAGATTCCACAGACGATATACAGGGTGTCTCAAGTTCGAGTGCCTATTAGACGTTTCTGGAGAACTAGACATATTTGAAATCTGAAAATTGGGATTATGATATTGTTCGAAATTCTCTACAGACCTAAAATATTTTCAAAGCCAGAGCACTTCCGGTTATACAGGGAGTGAAAATAAATTTGCTCAAAAAATTTTTTTTTTCAATGTTTTCGTTTCTGATATGATTGAATATTCAATGCTGAATACATTTCTGTTGAAACCAGTGTATTCATTCGAATAGTTTTCAAAATAACGAAAAAAAACCTGAAAAAAGTAAAATATTCATAGTCAGTATTATGTTCATTTTTCTTATTCTGAACATCCTGAGTGTAAACCGTTTTCACAACGTCAAAGTAGAAGAATGTGGAGAAGTCATACATCTTTGGATTTCATAAATATCATCACAGGGTGTTTCAAATTTCGTGTCAAAAACTGTGATCCAAAATTGGCCATAACTTCTGTTTTTCAAATCAGAACCCTATTTTTTTATTATTGCGTTGGATTCTACGGAGAAAAATAATGATAGCAATCCCAGATGCTCTTGGTCCTAAATTCAGTTATTCCCGAGTTATTTGAGATTTTCTGGATTAATGTCGTACGTAGAGTAAAATTCATCGAATCTAAACAGATTCGATGAATATTCTCATGAAACCATAGTAACAAGTAATAGCAGAACTGTCACTTGTGAATTATTAATGGGATCATTTATCTTCTATGGTCACAGAATATTCTCATGCAACATATTCGATGAATATTTTTATGAAACCATTAGTTGCGTTCGTTAAATACATATCCGCGGATTGAAGGGAGAGAATACGAACACAGAACATCTAATTAATTCGGATAAGAATATACAATTAAGTGACATCGGAGCAGAAACTGTGAGGGAAGTGTCCACGTTGGGTTCCTTCATTCCTTCTGTCGACACTTTCCTCACCGTTTCTGCTCCGAAGTCACTCAATTGTATATTCTTATCCGAATTAATTAGATGTTCTGTGTTCGTATTCTCTCCCTTCAATCCGCGGATATGTATTTAACGAACGCAACTATAGAATAAAATCGAAAAGTGAAGATAAAACCTAAAATTGGACCTGTCACTTGGGAATTAGGTATTAATGAGAAAACTTATCTTCTATGATCACAGAATATTCTTAAGTAAAAGATTAGATGAATTTGATTCTATGTACAACATGAATCCAGAAAAGCTCAAATAACTCGGGAATTACTGAATTTAAAAGCAAGACTGCAAGAGCATCAGAGAGTGCTATCATTATTTTTCTCCGCAGAATCCAACGCAATAATAAAAAAATAGGGTTCTAATTTGAAAAACAGAAGTTATGGCCAATTTTGAATCACAGTTTTTGACACGAAATTTGAAACACCCTGTGATGATATTTATGAAATTCAAAAGATGCATGACCTTTCCACATTCTTCTACTTTGACGTTGTGAAAACGGTTAACACTCAGGATGTTCAGAATAAGAAAAATGAACATAATACTGACTATGAATATTTTACTTTTTTCAGTTTTTTTTTCGATATTTTGAAAACTATTCGAATGAATACAATGGTTTCAACAGAAATGTATTCAGCACTGAATACTCAATTATATCAGAAACGAAAACATTGAAAAATAAATTTTTTGAGTAAATTTATTTTCACTCCCTGTATAACCGGAAGTGCTCTGGCTCTGAAAATATTTTAGGAATTTCGAACAATATCATAATCCCAAATTTCAGATTTCAAATATGTCCAGTTCTCCAGAAACGTCTAATAGGCACTCTAACTTGGGACACCCTGTATAATCTCCTAGAAAACTGTGATTTTGACATGTATCCAAATGTGAGAAAATTTCTCAGTATACTCGCAACACTACCAGTTATTGTGGCAACGGCAGAGAGGTCATTTTCCACTCTGAGAAGGCTCAAAACATGGTTAAGAGCTTCGATGGCAGAAGAACGACTAATTGAACTAGCACTTCTTCATTTCCATAATGACATATCTGTTGATTTAGAGGAAGTCATCACTCCTTTCGCAAGAAGGGATGATGCTGATTTGTCTCCAAAAAATCAATTGGCGGGTATGTAATCCACCTGACCGTGACCCCTCCCTTTCTCGAGAGCTGGATCCGCCACTGTTCAGATATCATCCAATTATACAGATTTAATGAATATCTTCATCCCATCTAACGAAAAGGAGAGGATAACAGGAAACTGTGCCGTAGGGATCTGTATATATTCACGGCATTGCCATCTATGATCCAATAGCTTAACTACGCGACAAGTGCGAAATAGATTTCTACCCATGCAAATAGAATTCTTCTGGGTTCAATAGAAAACTACCACGAAATACTACTAATGCCACAATCGAACAATAGAGGGAGCCACCAACCCCGTTAAGGCAACTCTACATGCAACATTCAATTCTGACACCTATTGGACGTAATTTTAAAGCCCCATTTCCCAACCATTCCAATTTTCCTTTCATTATTCCCGGACGGGCATGCTCAAAAGGCCCATCCCGACCAATTTCCATTTACATCAAATATTCTACACAGTTTTTGTTTTGTGCGGACGGAGTTCGTAGCATTTTCGTTCCTTTTTTTCAGTTCTATCTGTCAAATAACAAACAAGTTCGCTAAAAAATCGTCGTTCCTATTTGTGCGAGTGAAAGAAGCGGTCTATTCTGTTAATTTCTGTTGCCCAGCCAGGGATTAAGTGCTATGCGGATAATTTGGATTGAATTACAGGATATCTGCTTCTAAACAAGGTAAGTTTCGTTTTCATTCGGCCCTTTCGTTCTTCATTTAGACCCCGACTACACCTGTCTCATAGACAGGTGTAATTTTGGGTCTGTGGTCTTCTGAAAGAATCGTGCGGAGCCAAAATAATAATCTTTCAAATCCCTTGGGGGTGCTTTATTTATGTCGCAAGGGCATACGTGGACAAAAGACGAGAGTCAAATTAAATATAATTGTTGAGTTTCTTGGCCTTCAGTAACCATATTAAGTGAATTCTGTGATTCAATTACGTCTGTACTGAATTGATTTGCTTCAGTTATTTGAATCATTCGTTACTAGTTCTATTTTCGTTTGGACAAAGTATTCTTTGCTTGGCAAGAGAATCATTGTTTTTATTAGACTGAAATAGTGTTTATATTCTTCCTAATGTCCTTACCTGTACGCCTCCAAACAATTCGATTCGCACATGTTGATAATTATTGATTGTAAGGACCACTTTCATTTTCTTCCAATTAATTATTTTCAAAAAATCGAAGATCATAGGAAATAAACTATTTTACATATTTAAATCTGTTCAATATGAATAAAGAAAATGTAAATTCTGCCTAATGGAAACGATGAAGCGAATATTTTTTATGAAAGTGTTGAATCTGATGTGAAGATTATTATTAAACCGATCAAGTCATTTCATAATATTGGTAAGGTAAAAGTGAGTTCAAATGTGAAATGAATACAGATAACGATGAACTCTATGTACTTCTGATATAAATATAAGGGGTCAGTTACTCACTGATAGATAAATATACATATAAATATATTTAAATTACTGTTGGGAACTACGGTTCATGAATTTTCATGTCAGTATTTTTTTAATTGAATGTTGCGATAATAATATTGTTGTTGCTCTTAACAATTAAAAATATACGATTGTAGAGAAATCTTACTTTGTGAAGAGAATTCATTCAGCAATATGTATTGACAATGTTGCAACCTTTAATGTGTCAACATTGTACGTAGGAACGTAGGACAGTTTGAAAGTTTCTTCATTGCGAACAATTGACTGAAAAAAAAGTTTTCATTCAACTTTTGTTGCTCAACTGAAATCGATCAACTAAACTTGATCCTTGGCAACGCGCCTTCAGAAAAACATGTTGCCAAGTTGATTGATCAAGTTTAACGAGACTGGCAGACCCAAAACAAGAAGTCTGCTGTTGGTCCATAGGTATGTAAGCTCTATTGAAGTCTTGATTTATGAAATGTCGGACCGTTCAAGCAGTGGTTGAACTTTCATTGTGAGCGGGTTTATTTTAGAATCGGTTAGCGCTGCCAAAAAGCGTATACACTCGTAGACTCCTCCTGTTTTGATGCTGGATTTCCCAATAGTCAAGACGGAAATTTTCTTGTATGTCTTATTTTTCCTTCGTGGCAGTCTCCGACTGCAAATGGCAAAGTGGCAAGTTCAATACAGAACAGTGGAGTGCTCCTTTAGACTCTATGCTCAATAAGTTTTCGATTGGACACCATGGATAAGCACAGAACTTATCTATGGTGTGCACAAACTTAGACATAGAAAGAGGAGACACAGCATCTCATTCATAAATTCGAGAATTTTGAAGTAAGGTGAACAGAGTCAGCCAAATTCAGAATTGATTTTCTTCCTCTCAATATCAGAAGGGTAGGAAGGGAATCTGAAAAGTGGAATTCAAAAAATCGAAGAATCTACGCCATTGTTCCTTAGAAAGGATAGGAGGAGAACATACCTGTGTAAAAGGAAATCAGGATTCAAATAGAAAATAGACTAATTTACCACAAACAAAACACATAAGAAACATTATTCAACGTATTTTGCTCATAATATTCAGAAATAAATCCATATTTCACTTTTCCTACGCGATATTCTGATGACAACACTGATCAGAACGTCATGAGGTACACAAAATTAAAATAGCGGAACGAAATTAATGAATGAACAAGCCACAGATTCAGAAAATGGTGCTGTCATATATAACGTGTCCATTCATTATCTGAAGCAAAAACGGCCGAGCCGTTTCGCGAACATTCCGATAGTTCAGTATATTTAATATTAGGAATATACAATATTTGAAGAACCAAATACATATTCATTTCTGACATTCATGCACAAATCAGTAAATAAATTTCAAGTACTTTTCATTTTGATTGAGAGTTTATTCATATGTAATACCACTAGAGATGGAATTTTGCCGGCAAAATTTCCCGATTGTAATATGAAAGTTTGTTGCTCGGAAATTTCCGAAAAGCAACAAACATGAATATCACAAGAGAGAAATTTTGCCTGCTCAAATTTCATCTCGAATGGAATTCGGCATGACTATTCCACGAGAAAATACGGTAATATGTTCACATTTGAGGCGAATTGCGCTATTTGGCAAATTAGAATTCATCATAGATTAACTAAACCACTAAACGTTGTTTGTTCTCTCTATGATATTTATTTCCGAAGCTGTCTATGAATTCGAGAAACGTCAAAAATTTTGTCGCTGAAAAACCAACATGTTGATTTTGCCGACTTGAAAATTTTTTCGGGATGAAACGATCGTTACTACGGAAACTTCCTCACTAAAAATGAAAAGAGTGGAATAGTCATTAGAAAATCAGTAGGTCCAGTACAAAATTATACCAAAATATTAGAAAATTTGACGGAACGCCATTGGCCATAAGGAAAGTGCGGGGTCCTTTGATTTATTATTATTATTAAAAACTTTCCACATGGAGACAACGATTATTAAAACCACAGTATAGACACAAATCAGTAAATAAATTTCAATCTAAAGTACTTTTCATTTTGATTGAGAGTTTATTCATTAGAAAATTCAAAGAACGTCACAATGCTGCTTGAATTTTTACTACATTTTGATGCCGTAGTATTACAGTTACCCAGTTCAGTTCTGATGATAATGAATTTTGGCTTCACTATTCATTATTGAAGGGTGCGTCTCCTCTTTCTATATAGTCTAAAAAAGAAATATTTGTTCGCTAAAAAAAATCCTAAGCAGTAGATATTTCAAAGAATTTTTTGCTTTCAGTGATTCGATTTTCTTGATTCGTAATGAATAATTAGGGAATTTCACTGTCGAATAAATATGGCGGAAATTTTCTTCTCCTTTTACTGTGGGGGTTGGCGGCTTGAGAGAGGCCAGCTTGTTTCCCCGATCTTCATCCTATTGAACATTTGTGGTATATTAGGAAACGTAATCAATTAAGAAATGAGCTCAGAAAGACGAATAAAACTCAAAATTCACTGATATATCAAAGCATCATTTCATATAATTCAGTACCACATGAAATTGTCAATATTAAGAAGAGTATATCCATGTGCGATTAAGATAGATAGAGGAAAAATAGGTATCCCCTAGTATAGATTTATATTGACTATTCCACTCTATCCATTTTTAGTGTGGAAGTTTCCCTAGCAACGATCGTTTCATTTCGAAAAAACTTTCAATCCGGCAAAACCAACAAGTTGGTTTGTCCACGACTCCCCTATAATAATTACATTTCGAATGATCTTTGAGAAACTTAATGATAGTCATCATTCACCGGTGAATAATGGCAGTGAATAATGATTCATTAATCACTGCTGAATTGCACTTCGGAAAATTTTTCATTCGTCAGGATTCGGAGACGTCCTTTTTCCACGACGGAAAAATGACTGCCAACCACCAAGCCATCAGCGCAATGACAATTATGAGAAAAAATAACCACTTAATGTTTTCTTCTATGATTCCCATTCAGTTTGACAAGCTGAAAAATATTCAAACCGTCTGTTCTCATTGAGCCTCCCATAAATTGTAATTCTTCTCGAAGATACCTGCATTACAGAGTCATGAAGAAATGTTGTGTACTCCACCAGAAATAAGACAGGCTGCAAGAAATACTGCATTACATCTATTGCCGGAAAAATCAAGGAATCTCAGCCTAAAAGCGTTTAATAATTTCATGGACTGAGAGCAGCTAATAAAATCCACTCATTTTCGGAGTCAGTTTTACTGGCTTATTTTTCGAAAATATCAGCTACCTATATAAACAAACAACCCTATGGGGCCATTATTCCATGCTCAAGAATACTCTCAACATAAATGAAGGCAACGATATTGGAAATTATGAAAAACTGCGTTCACTTTTGAAAAGGAAATCAGAAGGAAGAAAGCTAGAGTTTTATTCCTGAAGCATGCGATCAAAAATATCTTGTGATGAAGGTGAAACACTAGCTTGCATACATTTGTATTCCATTTTCATCAGAGCGAAAGTATGGAAATGAATCGATGTCAACTGAACTTTTTGACGTTTATCGAGATTTTGCATTATTCAGTGCGAACACAGAAAATGTTATGTCAACGCTTTTGATAACTATTTTCGTTGTTGAAAATGCAGATTAAATCGAATTTTACCGAGGAAGTCGTGGACAAAGTATAGTATTCTATTCGTACATAATTACTATTATTCACTCGGGTGAATTGCCACACTCGCCTGGCGGCTCGCGTCGCAAACTTCCCCCTCGTGAATAATAGTAATCATTATGTGCTCATCGAATAATATACTATTTCCAGCGATAAAATTTTTGACGTTTCTCCAATTCATAGATAGCATCGGAAATGAGTATCATAGAGAAAACAAACCACATTTAGTTAATCTATGAATTCTAATTTGTCAAATAGAGCAATCCGTATCAAATGTGATCATATTACCTAAAGTTAGACATTTTCTCGTGAAATACTCATGCCGAATACCACTCGAGATGAAATTTAGGCACCTAAAATTTCTCTGTTGTAATATCCAAGTTTGTGCTTTTCGTAAATTTCGCTCATGACATACAAATATCATTCGCAAAATTTCCGAGCAACAAACTTTCATATTACAATCGAGAAATTTTGCCGGCAAAATTCCATTTCTAGTGGTATTACATATGAAAAAATATTTGTAAAAATAACTTTGTATGGATATGTGTTTTTCTCGAGGATTTTCTCTTGAATTGTTTTTGTTTTTTAGGCCCTAGGACCAGTAGGAAACCACTGATTAGGGGGTCAGATATAAATTTGATTTAATAATTTTATGATTTTTTATAAAAGACTTTTCACATGAAGAAAACGATTATCAAAACGTCCAAGTAATCTTTCTGCAGAACTGTTTCAGATACCGTTGGTTTGTCTGCATTCTCTCCTTGCCTACAGATCACTAATCACAACCAAAAACAAACTTTTCTGAATTTTCTCCACAGAATCCCACGCAACTGACGTTTTCACGCTTTTAATTTCAAGCACGCCTTTCGACCTCATGATGCCATAATAAACGAAAGTCTTGATTGAATTTTATCGCGTTCGTTAAGCTCATCTTTCGACGCATGGGAAATAAAAACAAATTTCATCCAATTTACTGTTGGATGTTGAAGGTAGTTCAATTAAAATTGGCGTGTTTTGAAAAACACGGAATCCATGCTGTACGCTGCAAAAAAAAAACAGTTGGAAGGACTGTTAAAGTGAATTCAAGTCTGTGATTGGTTGTATAACATGAATTATGGTTTAAATACAATAACTTAAATTATTAATTAATATTCACAAAAAACTCGTTTTCCCTATAAACCACAATGAAATATCTATTATTTTCCAATCAAAGACAGGCTGCTCATATACATATAAAGGCAGACAGGCGTCAAGTCAACATCAACAAACAATCCATAATATTGCCTTTTGAACAACTGAAAAGGTTACTGTTGTTTACGTAGATATGGGTGAAATTCCTGCATCTCGTCACAGCAAACCGGTTTGTGATTCCATTGGAGAAGAATTATCGAATGCAATCAGCATAATTAAGATGATCGAAGACATTTAGACATCTGAAATCATCGAGGAACGAAAACAATCGATTAATTGTGGTTTCAGTGGCAGACATAAAAACGAGCATAAAAATGATCCATATTCTATGAGCTATACGAAAGAAAATCGCGACGATTGCGACTTATGCAATTCAATGATGATGTCAATGATACAGAGCGCAAAATTTTCTACATTTTTGAGTAACAGAGGCCCAATTGCTGCGAACAGCGCCGAGTCGATAATTAATAGTCATCACTAACACTGGCCGATACAGCTGTGATATTTTCTTCAGTTCGCACTGTTCTAAGGGTGTTGGTGGTTTAATATACAAACAATTAAAATTTGGTGCGGAATTTAGTCACAATAGCCCGAATAGACGCTTCAGAGGATCGATTAAATTGACCATAAACTGAAAGAAAAGCGCGATGAACTTTCTTAACAGAGCACGTATGATAATAAAATTCAATGATTTGCAAGCGTTGTTCGTTTTTGCGACGATTTATGGTTAAATTGTAGACAAACTGAAGATGTTTGACAGTGACATAAAAAGGAAATTGTTAAAAAATCTCTTGTTTTGAACTCTCGGCGTAATGTACACTGCGCAAAAAAATTAACGCACATTCTGAAAATCTCAATTTTAATGAAAGTTAACTCTACATTGAATTTATAACTTATTTTTTATGTTCTCTCGGGAAGGTTTTGAACGAAACAAGACACATTAAATGGAAGAAAAATTCAGGATTTCGCCGAATCTTATGTGAAAGATAGAAAGAAGAGAAATTAACAATTTTCAAAATACTGAAATGCTGATAAATGATTTAATACTTGGTATTTCCACCCCTTGCGTTAATAACAGCTCGGCAACGACGGTTCATACTCAAAATGAGTGATCTTAAAATGTTCTGATCTTATCCTTCCCAGATTTCTCCGAGTTGGATTCCTAAGTCATTAAGAGTATCTGGATGATTTTCTGAACTTCTCAGCCTTCTATTGACGTTGTCCCAAACCTGCTCAATCGGATTGAGATCTGGACTTCTTGCTGGCCATTCCATTCGAGAGACTTCAACCTCTTCAAGGTACTCCTGAACGATGCGCGCACGATGGCATTCATAGCTCCATTATCAACGACCACTAGGTCTGTGCGACAGTCAAAGATATTCCACCCCACATCATAATCGATCCTCCCCCTAAACCAGTAGTATTCAGAAAATTGCACTGAGCATATCTTTCATGTGGACGTCTGTATACAAGGGTACGTCGATCACAATGGTAGAGGCAGAATCTAGACTCATCTGTGAAGAGAACTCTTTCCCAATCGGCCTCTTCCCAATGGATATGCTCTCTCGCAAAATCCAAACGCGCCCTTCGATGGGCTGGGGTACGAGCTGGGCCTCTTGCCGCGACACGAGGCCTTAAATCATATTCTCTGAGGCGATTTCTTATTGTCTGTCTGAGTGCTAATTTGCACCTCATGAGTTTGCTCAAGCTGATTTTGAAGGAGGCGAGCGGTTGCAAACCGTTGTCTCAACGAAGAAACTCTCAAGTAACGTTCTTGAATGGCAGTTGTTACCCGTGGTCTACCCTGTCCTGGTCTTCGGACATTCATACCTGTCTTCCTGAATCGCTGCAACATTCTGGACACACTTGTATGGCAAACTCCAAACCTTTCTGCAATTCTTGTGTATGTCCACCCTTCTTCTCGCAAAACTACCGCTTGTGCACATTCCTCTTGGGTCAAATTGCGTGTTTCGCGTTGCATAGCGATCGAGTGTAGAAAATCAAACGAAAGAAAAACTATTGATCACTAGAATTGATCGAGAACAACTGATTTTAGAATGGAGCCAATACATTCAAAATCTGATAATATCATCTTTTTTTATTCCTGCTGGGAGAAAACATCTGTATTGAAGAAAAACGTTGAAAGTGGATAACATATGCATGCATAATTCTGATAATAGTATATTCTAAAACTAGTTGCAGAATGGGCTCCTATTCCAATACGAATGCGAAATTCGAAAACGAACGACCAAGGAGCGAGTTTTCGAACGCATGAGTGTTGGAATTGCATTCTGCAACGAGTATTAGACGATATTTTCTCTATTTCAGTCAAATTTCGTAAAATACTGTTGAAATTCAATGAAAAATTCAGATTATACATCCTAGTGACTTTTGTATTGTATCTTGGCAGTTGGTGACTGTAATGAAATTGACATTTCCAAATTGATGTGTGTTGAAAATTGTTAGGATCGGAAGCCAGTGCTGACAACCACAAAACGAAAAATATAACTGAAAACAATGCTGTAATGAGTTCATTACAGTACTGTTTTAGAACTGTAATGAACTCATTACGATACTGAAATAGAGAAAAATAATTATCATCGAGAACACCTTCAGTAGAATAAATTTGAGATTTCCATAATGTGCGTTAATTTTTTTGCGCAGTGTAGATTGTAGGGCTATCTTCTTGTTGGTCGAATTGAAGCATCGTTCCAATTACCACCCGTGAATAGGACCAGTACGAGGCTGTTGAACCTCTTCCTGTACACGTTGAAGAAGAGACAACAGTCGTTACTCCTTTCAGTGCATTTCGATTCTATTTTCGACCACTCTACTATTAGAACAGACCTGTAGTACTGCCCACGTTGGCGAAAGGATGTTTTCTCTGATGCAAAACGAACGCCGCCTTTAAAGAGTCTAGACCATATTTCACGGCTAGAAATACTAAATCTGGAAATGGTTCATTTATGCTGGAACCAAAAACCAGAATTAGGTATTCAGTATTAGCATTGTTTATGGAGAAACAAGTTTTGTATTGACTATATTCACATCATTTCAGCCAAAAGACTCTGAAACCAATGCTGTACAAAACTCATCATTCATTGCCATGTGAAAGATTTGGTCTCGGATTTGGTATAAAATGCTTAGGGATATGATGGTATAGAATATAGATTATTTCCAACAAAAAAAGTCTTGAAGATATCCTTGAACCTTATTATGGTTATTGAGATATGTATTATTTTTTTGGTAACTTTCCTAATATTTCGTTCTACTTTTTTAATTAAATGGAGAATACTGTTGCATGATTCCTTGCAACCCCCTGGAAATAAAATACTTCCATATAAGACCACGCATGAAATTTCAGCTCAGCAACATCCTTAACACATTTAAAATCGGATTACAGCCGACAAAAACAAGGGCGCTACATTACCTTCATTCTCGTCGACGGATATGTCGGTGATTTCCGGAAATAGAATATGTAAATTTCTCAAAGGTACAGGATGTTCAACAGCTAGCGGTTTCTGGGTCTAGACACGTTTATTTCTTGCTTCCGTGTTGTCTAGGGAACTTCATTTTGGGCCGATATCATTGTAAGAACCGAGGGGGTGATCACGATCAGAAAATGTGTTCAAAATTTCCAAATATTGGGGAATATTCAAGCATTTCCACACAATTACATGAATTTCCATACAACTACAAGCAATTCCAAGCATTTCCACACATTTCCAATTCCAAGACATGCCATTTTTTTCAAATGGCCCCAGAAGTTTAGATGGCCCATAAGATGAAATATTTCTATAATGGAAGCCATAATTGCAGAAGATATCTATAGCTATATGAAAACTTGGTAGGGGACAAATATATAAATAACAAATAAGTTTAAACCATTTATTAGTATTCAAGATTAGCAATTAACAAAAAATGTTCAAAAAAAACTCAGTACTTTTGCGAAAATCAACTCTCACTTAGCACAGAAAAAACAATTATTGAATTCTTGTTAATTGGAAAGGATGCGTACCAATTTACTCAATGGGATCATAAAACTAAATTTTTTTGTCCACTTTTTCCATTTGAGAATTTTTTGGCCACTCATATTCATTCAAGTAGCTTTCTAGAAATTTTACTTTTACCTTTTCTTCGTTTATTTCAATTACTCTCCCTGAATACCACTTCGAGTCGTAGAAAATAGAATAATATTTTTCGTTTTGAATGTGAATATGACGTATAGGTTGTGTTTCATTTTCAGTAGTAATATCACAAGAGATTGAATTTCCGTGATAAGTCTATCGATTTATTTTCAAACGAAAATGAGTTGCTTGGAAACATCACGAGTCCGGAGGACGAGTCGTGTTTCCTCAAAGCAACTCATTTGAGTTTGGAAATAAAAGATAGACTTATGAGGTAAATTCAATCTCGAGTGAAATTTTGTAAGACTATTTCACGAACAGTTTATAAGGTAAGAAACTCCATATATTCGAGTAAAGCAAGGAAAAACTCATGTTGACGTGATGACGTCTACAATTCATATTTATCAGTTGTCAAACCATTCGTATCTATAGTTCAATCACAGATTGTTCTGTAGTTCAATCGTTGAAAACACCGAAGTTGTCAGACCAATCATAATTCAGAGACAGTTGGTATTTTCGCGATAATACGAGCTGTCTTAGGACTGTTATTGGTCAGTTTTTGAAATGAGTGGAATAGTCATTAAAAGACTCTTCACTCTCCCCTAAATTTTCATCCAGAATAGCGGCTCTATTATTGATATCTAAGGTTTCAGAGGTTTCCAGATCTGATGTTTAATCAAGCGATCGCTTTCTTCTACTTTTTTTGCAACAGTAACCAAGCCCACACAGAACACAACTGCTTCTCCGAACTCGTACAAGTTACAAACTTCGAAGCTTGTAGTATCTTAGGGGTCTTCACAAACATTTCTAAACATTTCCAAATGTTTCCACATATTTCCAGACATTTCTACACATTTCCAAGCAAGTGTACAACAATTTCCATTCGTGATCAGACTTTATACTCATTCATCAACCTAGTATAATTATTCGTATTGAAGAACAATATGAAGATTATTTTTTAATTTGACAATTGCTGCCAAATAGATCCATCATGATCCTAAATTTTCAAGGACACAATTAAGCATATGTGTAGCACAATCTTCCGCAAGTTTTCGTTAAGAAACACGAAAATGCTGGGCACCACTTGGTACATTCAAAATATTTTGTGGAATATCTGGAGAAAATAAAAAAAATAACGTCACGAAAAAAAAATTCGAAAATCGACATGTGCTATGCCAACTTCACACTTATCTAGCCGTAGAACCATATTAGGAGACCCAATACACTTAGATTTTCCGATACTGTATCATCATCCTCTCGGACCCATATCGGTTTTCCGCCCTCTCCAATAAATCTCATTATTTTTAATGGGGATAATGCGATATCGCCCATATCCAATACCATTTGCGGCATCTCGTCGATATCACGCATGGATGTTTTCACCGAAACTTTCAATTTCGATCGCGATCGCTGAGGGAATCGAAATCAGACATCCGTGACTCGGAAAAGTTCCCCTACGAACTTGTCGTATCCGGTTAAGCCCCTAAATCACGATCGAAATGGAGCGTTGGTTCTTCGTCGTAATAGAGAGGGTGGGTAATGACGTTGGAGTGTTTTATGACCCTTATTCCGGTAGGAAATGGCCCGTAGAACTCGAAAGAAAATTTGTATATTCGTGTTGACAGGTATTGAGGAGTTAATAAAAGTAATGGGAGTGGAATGAGAATAAATAGCTTTGTAATACAAGCTATACGATCTGGCAGCGGAAGTTTTCGAGAATGATTCGGTTGAAGGGCAGAAGTTGTAAATTCAGAAGACATGCTTCATCCTTCATCCTGCTGAAAAACACCTATCTGCTTTTACATCGGGTGTTTTTTTAGAGTGATATAACTTTAAATTGAAATGAAACATTTGAATTGAGATTGAAGCTATTTTTTATTATTTGAAATATAATTTTATGACATTTATGTTTTGAACATAATTTCCCGCATATGTCGACCACGACTAGCTCTGAGGAACCGCATTCGACCAGACCAATTTTGGACCACTTTTTCGAGTAATTCAGGCCTTATTTCAGCAATAACATAAGTTATGATGGCTTCCAAAGCGTCTATTGTTTCTGGTTCATCAGCATAAACCAATGACTTGACATAACCCCTAAGAAAATAATCCATTGGAGTTATGTCGCATGATCTTGGAGGCCAATCATTTCTCGGAATAATGATATCGCCAAATCTTTCTTCCCATAAATCAATTGTAACGGTCGCAGCATGAGGTGAAGCAACATCTTGTTGGAACCAAAACACTTCTGGGTCGATACCATTCAAATTTTGAAACAAAAATCATTGATCATCGATCTGCAACGAGCACCGTTCACTGTAGAATCTTTTTTAGAGAAATATGGACCGATTAGGCCCTGCAGAACTTCTTAAGGGGCAATATCACCTTTTGAATCGTGGTAAATCTCCATTCGAAAGTGGTCTCTTTATTTCACGAGTAAGTACCCTAATTTACGACGTAGAGACTTGAATTTTTTTTAAATTGAAGTTGAAGAACGTCCCGAGGGCATATATATATTTTTTTTCGATTTGATTAGTTTTTCAATTAAAAAAACCAGGGTAATCGTTAGATCTGGGGTTATTGAATATGTTTTTCGTTTTTCATGAGTACAAGCTACATTTTTGAAATAATCGTCATGAAAATTTTTGTACTTTATAGAAGTTTAAAATGCCGAGGGCAAATTGTTGCGATTTTTTCCAAAAAATGATGAATAACCGTCGGAAACAGATCATTAAGTGTAGTTTCCAAAACGCTGAAGTTCAACCTTTTTTTTTAATTGAAAAACTAATTAAATCGAAAAAATCGCAACTATTTGCCCTCGGCAATCTAATCTATATATATAAAAGAAAGATGTTGGTTACACCATTTATAACTCGAGATCGGATGGAGGGTTTTTTATGAAACTTTATATATGGATTCGTCTACGGTCTGGTTATTATAAAATACAATAAAACATTGAAAAAATCGATGAAAATTTTACTCATACAGGAAATGCTCTTCCTACTTTTGAGTGAGGCCGCTAGGTGTCGCTACAGTTACAGTTACGCTTCCGCTTATTCGTGGGTACTTTATTTCATATTCTCTCCGTTAGATGGCAATGTAAACGAATAGTGTGTACAGTGACCATATTACTACTATAGTCACTGTAATAGTGTGTAATTTGAGTTGCCTACAACTCTGCGCTGTTGGCCAAAACCAAAATGTCTTAGCGTAGGAGTACAGTAGTACAGATGTCTAAAGTGATTAGATTTCGACCACTTCAGATGGCGCTATTCGCACATTATGACTGATTATTAGTTATTTTTATAGTTTTATTTATTCGAAATAACGTAATCGTGAAGTAGGATGTCTAGAATATTGGTGTAGGCACTGATTAGATTTTGTTGTGACCAAATTGAGAATATTAGCAATGTTTCGTTCTTTCCACTTCATTCTGGCGAACGTGGCGTGTTGATGGTAGATAATTTTGTCAAGCAATGATGTGTGTTTATATTCCTGACATTCTGATGTATATTAGTTCTTAGGAAAAGTAGAAAACTTTCATTATAAAAAGATGCCATTCTGCTGTTATGTCATAATTGACTTTGGCAAATCAGCTGTTGATACCTACATACACTGAAATGATATTGCGGCGCCGCCACGAAACATTGCTAATATTTTCGATTTGGTCGAACGTCATTCCATTCAAAAATGGACGGGTGCCTACACCATTATTCTAGACATCTTATCGTGAAGGTACTATATTTGACATTAGCACCATTAGATGTCGATGAATTTGTTGAGGCTTTCGCGGCCATCGATTTATGTCATCTGTTATTTTTTCGTCGTAGTTTGAAATGATCGAAAAAACAACATATTACATCAATTACTGTGTAATTTGCATAGGACTTATAGTACCATGAAAGGCTATTAACATATCCAGAAGCGCGTGAATAGCACAGTGAATTTTTATCGAAATGTCAAGTATATCCGATTTTGGCGATCAGTTTCAATCGTGATATGTCCATTCTCATCTCTTCTCATAATTTTTAAAATGTTTTTGAATTTCTGTTTGGGTAATAAATATATTTGCGGAAATAACTGAATCAAAAATTGCCATAATTGGTAATTGACATATTATTTTTGTGTTTCTGTTCTGTGTGACAGCTCATATCCATGGAAACATTTGACACTTCAAAAATCAGAGAACCAAGCCGTTGATCTCCGATCACCGGTGATTACGATTTGTGAAATCCACCGTAAGTATCATTTAGGCGGAACAAAGTTCGCCGGGCCAGCTAGTCTTCTATAAACTACAAAAACTTTCATGATGATTATTTCAAAAATATAGCTTGTACTCATGAAAAACGAAAAACATATTCAATAACCCCAGATCTAACGATTAACCTGGTTTTTTTAATTGAAAAACTAATTAAATCGAAAAAAATAGTATTTGCCCTCGGGACGTTCTTCAACTTCAATTTAAAAAAAAAACCCAAGTCTCTACGTCGTAAATTATGGTACTTACTCGTGAAATAAAGAGACCACTTTTTGAATGGAGATTTACCACGATTCAAAAGGTAATACTGCCCCTTAAGGATTGTTTGTACTCCATATATTTGTGCTTGTTTACGTAGCCGTTCAACCAGAAATGAGCTAAACACTAAACACAATTTTTCGATAAAAAAGTGTACCAACTTCAAGCTGTTCTAGGGCCCAATCAGCCAACAAACGACGCTTATTATGGTCAAGTGGCTTCAGTTCTTGAACCAATTGGATCTTGTATGGGTGTTGTCGGTGTTGACCAAGCCCTTTACGCAAAATTTTTCATGTGGTGGATGCACAGAGTCCAACTTGAGGTGAACGTCGACGAATAGACAAATCTAGATCTTCATTAAGATTGTCACTTACAGTACTTCTTTCGTAAGTACAGTTCTTGTTGTTGTAGCATCGAGTAGATAAAATGCGAGATAAAATGTTGTCCGAAATCTATCGACAGTTCGACGAATAAGCTGCTCTGATGGTCGATTATGTAAACCATAAATTTCACGAAGTGCTCTTAGAGTTTCGCGATTTTGAAAATAAATCTCCACAATATTTGTGAATGGAATTATATAACTTTCTCGAAAACTATATTTTATAAAAAATATCTGATTGCATATTCTTAATCTATGCCCTCGAATTAGTGAATCCAGCAATTCTGATGGTGATCCGAGAAAAGAATTTTTTTCTCAAAATACGCAAAATTTTCCAACATATGGAAATTTTGCCGAAATATCATTTCCTCAGATAGCCACCAAAGTTACTGTATTCACTAATTCGGGGTCGTAGATTACGAATCTGTAAGTTCCTTCCTAGGTTTGATACTTTCAACTTTTTGTGGAAAATTTTCAAAAATTTAGTCATATTTGTAGGGCTGTCTCTACCGGATATATTGTTTTGGTTTTGTTCGGAAGGCAAAAAATGTGCAAAATAGCAGAAATGCAAACATTTTTTCAAATGGCTTCAGCCGAGAGGTAAACCGGTTGCAATATTTTGTACACCACAATGCCAAACAATGCCACATTTACATTGTAGGCGAATGCCAAACAATGCCGACAAATGCCAAAAAATGCCAGCAAATGCCAAACAATGCCTGCAAAGGCCAAACAATGCCTGCAAATGCCAAACAATGCCTGCAAATGCCAAAAAATTCCTGCAAATGCCAGCAATGCCAATGCCAACCAATGCCTACCAATGCCTACCAATGCCTACCAATGCCAACCAATGCCATTGGCAATGCCCAATGTTGTACACCATATTGCCAACCGGTTTACCCCTCGGCTTCAGCTGATCTTGTACCACTGTGCCTCAATTGTTTCAAACGTCCATATGTGTGGGACATCTCTTTCCATTTTGGGGTTTCGCTTTCAATGAAAAGTACCTACATAATAATTTTATCGCTGCTCCCACAGACCAAAACGCGACGTTGGCGTCGTCAATCCCACATGTTCTCGAATCCTGATGTCAATTCTATTATTTCTAAACGGCGAATCTCGAAAATTCCTTTCCGCATATTTATAGTAATGTGCCGAAAAGCGACACCGGCTAGAGCGCACATTCCGCGGTGTGCAATGATCGCAGAACCGATATTATCCGCGTTTAGGATATCCGAGAGTACGTGAAGGATTCCAACGCAGATTACACGTAATTTGCATGGAGATAGAACACTCGTGGTATGCAAATACCTACCTGTCGTTGTCGATTGTAGAGGTCGACAGATAATGGGAAAGGCGTCGATTTTTTCTGTTTCGGAATCCGAGATCTCACTGATTTGTTGTTGCGCCAACATAAATAGAGTGAACTTGCGTTAGAATGTCGTTCTTTTAGAATAACTCTTATGTTTGTATATTTAAGACGATGTGAACCTGATGAAGCCACAATGAGGCGAAACATTTGCTTTTCAGCAATATTAAAATTCTGCGGCAATTGAAGTATTATTATTCAAAATGAAATTTGACCAAGTGAAGACCGAATCCATTGAATGTTTCAATGTTTGTAACATTTTTTCTTTGAAAATTCATGTCACAAGTTGGCCGGTCACTGCTTACCGAAAAAAAATTTGAAAATCATCAACAACATGCAGATTCAAAGCAGAAAACAGGCTGTCATTTCGCTCTTTGATTTTCCGAGATCTGGCCGAACCTTTTGTGCCGTGTGTCACATAGTTCAATGCCGGGTTTCCACCAAGCGGACAGGTCAAAACAAAACACGAACTGTCCGTTCGAACAGAAAATTTGAACAGTTTTTTTCGGAAAATGTTCGAAGACTGTTGGTGTTCCCAACGGACTTTCTGTTTACACCAGTAGCGGACAGAAATGAATGAAAACTGTTCGTGTTTTGTTTAAGTTTCATTTAGTTTACACCGGACGTGTAGTTGTGAGAATGTTGCGCGCTGCAAACTTGAGAAAACAAGACGACGATGATTTATTTTTGCTGGGAGTTACATTTTACATTATTAAAAAGTACAAAACTAAACGCCGGTTTTGGATTAGGCCATCCTTAAGGCAAAAAGGAGGAAATGTGACTGTTACAAGATCTCAGAGGAGATGATATGAGTATAGGAGGTGAACTTCGATCAAGTTTTAATAAACACTAGCTGGCCCGGCGAACTTTGTTCCGCCTAAATGATACTTACGGTGGATTTCACAAATCGTAATCACCGGTGATCGGAGATCGGCTTGGTTCTCTGATTTTTGAACTGTAAAATGTTTCCATGGATATGAGCTATCACACAGAACAGATACACAAAAATAATATGTCAATTACCAATTATGGCAATTTTGGATTCAGTTATTTCCGCAAATATATTTATCAACCAAACAGAAATTCAAAAACATTTTAAAAATTATGAAAGAAGATGAGAATGGACATATCACGACTGAAACTGATCGCCAAAATCGGATATACTTGACATTTCGATAAAAATTCACTGTGATATTCACGCACTCCTGGATCTGTTAATAGCCCTTCATGGTGCCATAAGTCCTATGCAATTACACAGTTATTGATGTCATATGTTCTTTTTTCGAACATTCCAAACCACGACGACCGAAATGCTCGAAAAAAATTGCAGATTACATAAATCGATGGTCGCAAAAGCCTCAACAAATTCATCGCCATCTAATGGTGCTTATTTCACGATAAGATGTCTACAATAATGGTGTAGGCACTCGTCAATTTTTGAATGGAATGACGTTCGACCAAATCGAAAATATTAGCAATGTTTCGTAGCGGCGCCGCAATATCATTTCAGTGTATTTTCCGTTGTCAATTTGATTGATGTATCAACAGCTGATTTGTCAAAGTCAATTATGACATGACAGCAGAATGGCATCTTTTTATAATGAAAGTTTTTTACTTTTCCTAAGAACTAATATACATTATAATGTCAGGAATATAAACACACATTATTGCTTGACGAAATTATCTACCATTAACACGCCACGTTCGCCAGAATAAATTCAAATATTTGAAATAACTGATAAAAATCAGTCATAATTTGTGATTAGCGCCACCTGAAGTGGAAAGATCGAAACATTGCTAATTATCTCAATTTGGTCACAACAAAATCTAATCAGTGCATGCTTACACCATTATTCTAGACATCCTTCTTAACGATTATGTTATTTTGAATAAATTAAACTATAAAATAACCAATAATCAGTCATAATGTGCGAATAGCGCCATCTGAAGTGGTACGAAATCTAATCATTTTAGACATCTGTACCACTGTACTCCTATGCTAAGACATTTTGGTTTTGGCGAACAGCGCAGAGTTGTAGGCAACTCAAATTACACACTATTACAGTGACTATAGTAGTCACTGTACACACTACTTGTTCACATCGCCATCTAACGGAGAGAATATGTAATGAAGTACCTTCGAATAAGCGGTAGCGTAACTGTAACTGTAGCGACACCTAGTGGCCTCGATCGAAAGAAGGAAAAGCATTTCCTGTATAAGTAAAATTTTCATCGATTTTTTTCAAAGTTTTATTGTATTTTATAATGACCAGACCGTAGACGAATCCATATTTGAAGTTTCATAACAAACAGTCCATCCGATCTCGAGTTATAAATGGTGTAACCAACATCTTTCTTATATATATATATATATATATATATATATATATATATATATATATAGATTACGACTTCTTCCCTTCACGCACCGAATCAAACTACCACTAGATCGCTACAACGAAAATAAAAACAAACTGGGCGTTTACACCAAGCTGACAAACAGTCCTAGAACTCGTAAATCCTTTGAAGTTTACCGACATTGGATGGGACTCTGTTTGTGTGCGTAAAAACGCAATTCACGGACTTTCGATTCCGGAAAACCATCCACAAGTAACAAGTTCTAGAACAGTTCGCATACAGTTCGCGGACTGTCACAAACGGACCGAGTTCGTGTTTTGTTTTTGTTCTGTCCGCTTGGTGGAAACCCGGCATTCATTGTATTATTATTTCGACAAACAGATGATCTATATTATTATCGAATCCGGGGAAATTTTATTTCAATCATTTGACTTTAATGATCAAAACCATGATGAAATATACTGCTCCACAAGAGTTAGGGATATCGTATTCAATCGTTTTTAGAAGTATGTAATATTCGAGAAAATCGTTGTAAAATCATTTAAAACTCAATAGCAACTTGAATCGATCCAATAGAAATCAGTATGAGACATTTCGTTAATCTGGTCGCCTTTTTTCTGAAGTTTGGTTCTTTGCATATGCTTCATGAATGTTCTCGTTTTGAAATGAAGTCAGTTTATCAACGGCTTCGATTTGAAACGAGTTTTATGAAAATGCCAAGACGTAAATTAACAAACGCTGAGGCTAATAGGGCTATCGGAATGCTACAGGGTGGCCTAACTCAGGTTGTTGTAGCGGAAAGGCTCATTTTTTCGTCTAATTTTGTATATCGTTTGACTGAGTTGTTCGTTCAGTAAATTCATAAAAAAACTATTTGACACGATTCAATAATCAATTTTTACGATTTCCTTGTTTGCAGGTCTTCCAAACGAAGATGTGCTGGAGGGCGCGTCTCCTGAAGAGTGCGTCAGATCCGGCGACGAAACGTCGTTGATCCCCATCCAGACGGACGTAGTGTATAGGCGGCGCGATGACAACGACGGCGAGACGTCGCGATCCAGACGAGGACATCGCGGCCATAGCCAAGCAGATCTCGGATCAGGCCGAGGCCATCTATCAGAACTGGAAGGCCAGAGGCTTGGGACCGGCCGATCTCATTTCATGTCATGCCGCTGGAGACACCTCGAAATTGGGGTAAGTGTTTATGAAAGTCTCAATATCATTTAAATATATTCTAATACTACGAGAGACGGTCCTGTATCTTAATAAGATACTTCACTTTTATAATGCATCCCAATTGGCCATGACATTCTGACACATTTCACCGTTTATATTTTGAAAATGTTAGGTTATAGTCATGTTCCTGTCAGATAACTAAGCAACGTTGTCCTTTCTACATAGAGGTCCTTGTATTTACGTAATTATCTTAATGTTCATTTATTTTGGGAAAATAATGAATTTGAGAAAATATTATATGAATTCAATAATTCTAAAGACCTGGCGAATGTTGAGGAAACTTGTTTCTCTGTCAATACTGGAAATATTTCACGTATATGAACATGGTTGGAAGATTCAGTTATGCTATATTTTCTTGTACGGAAATCCAGAATTGGTTGTTGAAACTTTTCTGAAGAATAATGGATAGAATAGTGCGTTACTTTGTGATAGTTCTTTCGAAAAAAGAATAAAAGCACTCGAATAACCTGACAGAAAAAATTCTAATGGTATTCCCCCCTCGTCGAAATTCTCAAGAAATAAGCCAATAGGAGAAACTCCAGTTTGAAAATTTAGTAGGTATAGTACTATGAAACCTGTGTCATATTTAAACCTTAAAAGAAGAAACTAAATTAAAAGAGAGTAAATAGAAATTAGCATTGGCAACGTCTCTGACAATTATTTGACAATTCAGTACCAACCTGCGTCAGTTTTGAGAAAAAAAAACTTAATGAACCTAAATCTTGGCCAACCGGGATACTTTATAAAAGTGAATGGAGTACCTATATCTTGTCCCATGAATTGTATCGACAATAAATTGATCAGAATCCGGCCCGAACTTTACATTTAACTGTTTAAAATTCGACTTCAAGGGTTTGAAACTTCGCCAGCTTGAAAATTTGTGTAGGTGATTTTGGGTGAAATGGTTTATTTCAAAGAGTTTCACCCACTGTTACAAATATAGACTCATATTTGAAAACACCCTGTTTGTACCTCATATTCATATAAATAAATAAATAAATAAATAAATAACGTCACGAAGTTAATTGGTAAAATTACACGTAAAGCATAAAAATCACACAGTAGGTATGTGAATTAATTTACCAGGTCAGTTTATTGATGTGCAATTTAATTATATAGGTTTTTCTTTGATAACGTTTTTTGTTTCTCGTTTCATTCTGAATTTCCCTTTTTCAATCTTCCATATTTCTTTCCATGAGTTGTTCTTCCCTATGTAAAGAGTGTTTCAATAATAGCACAAATTTTGAATTGTGCGCCATGTTTGACAGTTATATTATAATGTTACATGATAATGACGTGACAGATCGAAAGTTGACTGATGGGAGTTAGAAAGCATCACACGGTAGAAATTAGACTCGACAATTTTGCTTGTTGACGAAGCCACCGAGGTGGAAATGGGCCCCATCACTTAAGATGATTTTTTTATGGAATTCCGGATCATTTTCATGCATTTCAAGGACCCGATCATCAAAGACATGACGTTGTTGATGATCGGCCGGCTTGTTAACTGAAGTCAATGAGCCTTAAGAACCAAATCTAGCCAAATATGGTGTCATGACGTTTGTGAAATGCTTAATTCCGAAGAACGACGAGAAATGGACAAACTTTGGTTTTCTTCAACACTTTCTGCTACAGCAGCAATATTTTCGGCTGTTCTAGAGTAACGTTCACGGGTTTTATTCTTCACATCACTAACTTGTCCCATAAACAGCTCAAATTTTTCCACCAATTTCTGTATTGCGGTTCGACAAGGTGCATCACGACGACTTAAAAATGTTCGAGTTTTAAGGACTGAACGAGAATAAATTCGCTATCACAAAAACGCTTATATCTTTTGAACCACTGGACCGATTTCGAAAATCAAACTCATTTTCGAATCATCTTCTAATTCTAATGAAAACTGTTTTTACAATAAAAAAACCAAAACTATTTTTCACAAAATTCATGGATTTTTTCTGGAATTCTTCCCATCATGCTTCTTATAGTGTTCTCAGTCACTTTCTGGGATGCTGTCTTCCACTTTTGCTTGAATTCCGCTAATGTTTTCGTTGATTTCTTAGTCTTCTTCAATTCTCTTTTTACCAGGGCCCAATATCTTTCGATTGGCCTGAGTTCTAGGCAATTTGGTGGATTGGCCTCTTTGGGGACAAAAACCACCTCATTAGCTTCGTACCATTCCTTGGTGGCCTTGCTGTAGTGGCATGAAGCTAAATCTGGCCAACACATCGGTTGACACATCGTGCTCACGTAAAAATGGTAAAAGTCGCTTCTTCAAGCATTCCTCGATGTATATCTTCGAGTCAACAGAGCCTTCCTTGCGGTTAATTGTAAGATCTTGATACCGTTTCCGGACGAACGCGAGCATTTTTGATTATTTTGAAAAAGTTTCACTATAAATTCTCGTGTTTTCACTTCGCTTGACATTTTGCGACAGAGAATTGGAATATCTATTAAGTAAATGTTCCACATGTTTCTGACGTTCATAACAAAGCTAACTATGATCAAATTTTGATTTTTTCTCAGTTGGTTCAAGAGATATAGGCGTTTTTGTGATAGCGAATTTATTCTCGTTCAGTCCTTACTAACTGTCTTTGCCAAATTTTCACCATTTTCATCGTGAATTTTAATAATTTCAATGCGTTGTTGAAGCGTGTATCGTTCCATTTTTATTAATGGTGTGATTTCTACTTGTCGAATGTCAAAATATGACAGCTCCAAAATTGACATCTATCAAAATAGCGGGCTATCCAAAATTACACCACTTATTAGAAAACTCTTTATAAAGACATGGTAATTGATTATGGAATCAAAAACGTCCAATTTTTTGTTTCTTCAATGTACATGTGGGTTACTCAAATAGTTAATACAAAATAATGGCTTGTTTAACAGTCAGTGTCATAGAACTGTCACCCAATATTCCGCTGAGGGCATTACGAAATAGGTTATGTTTTATCATTAAGACCCTGAATATTATCGTTTTTCGCTCATTACAGTTCTGTTATGATACACATAATCTGCTGCTATGCAGAATCATGTCTTATACTTTCACAGTTGATCGAATTGGGTGAATCTCTACAAAATTCATCACTAAATCTGATCGTATCTGGTATCAGAATAAAGAAAATTATCAAAACACTTCTCTTATCGTCTTAGCCAGGAACTCAAACCGCATTCTCCATTCTGACATTGTCACAGAATGCTATTCTCTCAGAGGTTTCGTGAAATTTTTTTCTGTGTCAAAATCAAAACTAATGATCCGATCCATCCACGAAATTCTATGATCGTTTTTTTCTGCGGTGAGTCGATAATTAAGTACGTTTAACTTCTAGCGCTTAGCAACTTTCGTAATTGGGCGCGAGATCATATGGCGCCCGTAAATTTCGCTTGCGTGTGGGCGTGAGACATGTTTTTTTCCGAGGGGAATTTTATTAGGTGGAATGACCTTTGATGGCGTTTCACCTGATCATCAGATGGTGTAGATATAGGGGGATTTGAAAGGTCTCTGATTGTCGGTTTTGATTAATGATCCTTTTTTTTTCGACGGCTATTTTGGGTACCTATTTACGAATAAAGAAAGCCATTATTGGTGTTTCAAAGGAATTGTATATTATGATGGCATGTATGGAAGATCGTGATTGGTTTAACTGTGATTATCTCAATTTTACGGGGTGCGGTGTAATTTGCTTCTTGGAATGTCTAGAGATTGTATCTCGAGTTTTATGCTAATGAAAAACTGAAATGTTTCATTCTGTACCACCCAAATGACTATATTCACTAGCGGGTGTTTTTTCTAGAGTGAAAGAAAAATTGATATAAAACAAATTTAAATTAAGTCGAAGTATCACCTTTTGAGTAACTACCCTAATTCACGACGTAGAGACTTGATTTAATTTTAAATTGAAGTTGAAAAACGTCACGAGGGCAAATAGTTTTCTTTTTTTCGATTTAATTAGTTTTTCATATGTAATACCACTAAAGATGGAATTTTGCCGGCAAAATTTCTCGATTGTGATATGGAAGTTTGTTGCTCGGAAATTTCGCCTAACGGCTCGTGATTTTGGAAAAAATGTCATGAGCGAAATTTCCGAAGAGCAACAAACTTGAATATTACAAGAGAGAAATTTCACCTGCTTAAATTTCATCTCGAGTGGAATTCGTCATGACTATTCCACGAGAAAATAGGGTAATATGTTCACATTTGACGCGTATTGCGCTATTTGGCAAATTAGAATTCACGAGGAATTCATCATAGATTAACTAAACCACTAAACGTTGTTTGTTCTGTCTATGATATTTATTTCCGAAGCTATCTATGAATTCGAGAAACGTCAAAAATTTTGTCGCTGAAAAACCAACATGTTGGTTTTGCCGGCTTGAAAATTTTTTCGGTATGAAACGATCGTTGCTACGGAAACTTCCTCACTAAAAATGAAAAGAGTGGAATAGTTAAGGTGGGCGTTCAATGTAGTGTGTTTTTATTTCAAGTTGATTTCGAAAACGGTTTCACTTTGAGATCTGAAATTTTGTGGGTGAACTCAGAAAGGATTAGGGTTCTTGTTGAAATAATTTTAATCGATTTCATTCCGACAGTCAAATTTTTTTCTTCCAAAAATAGAAGAAAATGAGCCAACCCATGCTTCTGTTTTACTTCAACAGAAAGACCCATGAAAATAGTTCAACTTCCGATTAAAAGTGAATCTACTAATAATTTTGTTCAGAAGATCAACTTGAAATACGGAATTGGCAGAGAATGGCCAAATTCAAATTTTCGCGGGAAAAAATTCCTGCTTTACCCACAAATTAGCTTATTTCATAGTTCGGCGATTTTCGGATAGAGAGCGCCATTGTACATTTCATTCATGATTAGAGAGATACTCATAGAACTTATTGTGATAATGTAAGTTCCATGGAGATATTTCTTAAAATGGACGGTGGCGCCTCTATCGGCTGGTCTTTCCTACTCGCTTTAAACGCCGACCTTAACTGAAAAAAAAAACAAGATGAACTTCAGCGTTTTGGAAACTACACTTAATGATTTTTTTTCGACGGTTATTCATCATTTTTTGGAAAAATCGCAAATATTTGCCCTCGGCAATTCAATTTTCTATAAACTACAAAAATTTTCATGATGATTAGTTCAAAAATATAGCTTGTATACTCATGAAAAACGAAAAACATATTCAATAACCCAAATATTGCAGAGATCTAACGATTACCCTGGTTTTTTCAATTGAAAAACTAATTAAATCGAAAAAAAGAAAACTATTTGCCCTCGGGACGTTCATCAACTTCAATTTAAAAAAAAATCAAGTCTCTACGTCGTAAATTAGGGTAGTTACTCGTGAAATAAAGAGACCACTTTTTGAATGGAGATTTACCACGATTCAAAAGGTGATACTTCCCCTTAGGGTTGAAGCCCAATTTTCTTTTTTTTTTTAATAATTTTATGACATTTATGTTTTAAAAATAGTATCCTGCATATTTCCACCACGCTCCGAGGAACCGCATTCGACCAGGCCAATTTTGGACCACTTTTTCGAGTATTTCGGGCCTTATTCCAGCAACAACACGAGTTTTGTTGGCTTCCAAAGCGTCTATTGTTTCTGGTTTATCAGCGCAAACCAATGACTTGACATAACCCCAAAGAAAATAATCCCTTGGAGTTATGTCGCATGATCTTGGAGGCCACTTACTTGGAATACTTGGATCATTACTCGAAATAATGTTATCGCCAAATCTTCCTTTCAATAAATCAATTGTTACGGTAGCAGCATGAGGTATAACAGTGAAAAGGGGTTACAGTCCACTGCGACCTTGAGGTCTATTGTGCCCATGAGGTATAACACCATCTTGTTAGAACCGACACAATTCTGGGTCGATACCATTTAAATTTGGAAACAAATAATCATTGATCATCGATCTGTAACGAGCACCATTCTCTGTAACACCCAGTGCATATTTTAAGGATGCGATGGAACTTGCAAAACTTCTTGAGGATTGTTTTGACTCCATATATGGCAATTTTGCTTGTTGACGTAGCCGTTCAACCAAAAATATGCTTCATCAATAAAACACAATTTTTCGATAAAAAAGTGGATCATCTATCTTTAAGCTGTTCTGGGGCTTATCAGCACACAAACGACGGTTATTATGGTCAAAGTGGCTTCAGCTCTTGAACCAGTTGGATCTTGTATGGGTGTAGTCCAAGATCTTTACTCGAAATTCTCCATGAGTCCATCTTGTTGTGAACGTCGACGAATAGACAAATCTAGATCTTCATTAACACTTTCACTTATAGCAGCAATATTTTCTCCTATACATATTTGTCTTGTTATTGTTGCATCGAGTAGAGAAAATGTTGTCCGGAATCTATCGATAGTTCGATGAATAAGCTGCTCTGATGGACGATTATGTAAACCATAAATTTCTCGAAGAGCTCTATAAGTTTGGCGAATAGAACACTGATTTTTAAAATAAATTACAACAATTTGTAGATGTTGTGGCGGCGTGAGTCTTCCATGATAATTCGTCAATGCTTACTGAACAGAAATGTCAAAACCACCTTCTGTCAAATCACAGCTATCCCTATCGAAAATTCTATCACTTGAAAAAAACCCGAATATATATAATTGTGAAAATTCATAAAAGTTCGATTTTTTTTTGAGATATTGAATGTTTTTCCATTAATTTTATTTATTCTTTGGATATCACAGATCATTACGAAATTTCAACAAAAAACGTCCGAACAAAATGTTTGTTCATTAATTGTTCTAAAATTACCATCCGAAAATATTTATTTTAGCTATACAGTATTGGCAATAAGAGAATGCAATTTTGCTTGGATTGGTGGGAAAAATTTATGATCATTCCATTCGAAATGAGAAAGTTATTGGCACTCAAAATGGCGAAATATTAAACGGAAATAGCAAGCACCTAATAAACCATATTGAAACACTATTGAGAGTTCCTTATTCATTGATAGACCCAATGTTAACGTATAATATACTAACAATGAACCTCTCATTATAACAATTATTGATTATATAGACATTTCAGATAGTAACTGCATCTTAATTTTTTTATAAATTTAATACCTCAAAAGAGATTATGTAAGTAACTCGTCATAAAAGATTCATTTTTTCGCATTCATCGAAATCAAAGCTATTTCTGTATGTTTTTTTTTACCCTAGAAATTCTCGGACCAATTTTTAAGTATCTTAGCATAAAAGGAAATAATTCAAGACAAGGATACAAAATCACAGCAAATAGTGGCTTGCATAAACTAAATATGTATACTGTAAATTTATTTTTAGGACAAGAAAATATGTGTCACCAAATTGATGAAGGTACAATTCTTCTGCATTCTTATACAGGGTGTTTCTGAATTGATTCGAAAGATTTCTGAGGGCGAATTCTTGTTCCAAATAAAGGGTAGTTTGTCGTATAAATGTTGGGTCAAAAGTCAGACGTTAGGGAGATATCGCGGTTCAAAGATGGTGGAAAAATTATGTTTTTATTCGGTATCTTAAAAACGAAAAGCGATAGAATGATGATATTACTATTATAAAACCACACTTTCTTGATATTATTTCATATTTTTAAAATGAGTGAAGGGGGCAGGGCCCCCCCTTGGACCCCGAAATTGACGATAATCACTTTAAAAGTAGTCCTATAACGTTGATGCCCCCCCCCTGAAAGATTTTTTGGCCCCCCTGAAAGACTTCATTGCCCCCCCCTGAAAGACTTCATGCCCCCCTCTGAAAGACTTCATGCCCCCCCTGAAAAACTGGCTGGATCCGCTAGTGTATTCGGATAGCCCGATTTAGTTAGAAACTATTTCATCTCGTATTTTTTTCGTAAAAATGTATCGGTTTGAAATAAAAAATAAAATATACTCAAATCAGTTTTAAAATACATTGCCCCTTCCCGACAATTATTGATTTTTTTTTATTCCAAAACGGTACATTTTACGAGAAAAATACAGGAGATGAAAACGTTTCTAACCAAATCAGGCTATCCGAATTTGAGTCTATCCAGGTTGTTGCGTTAAGTTTTTCTTCGAATTTAATTTTTCCAAAATCTTTGAACGTTTTACTATTGCCCCAATATTTATTTAACAAACTGGCCTTTATTTCGAGCAAGAAATCTTTCGCATCAATTCAGAAATACTATCTTTGGAGAAAAACTTTCATTTGTGTTTCTTTCGTGCCCTCGTTTGACGAAATGGTCAACTTTCGAAGCCAAAATTAGTGTTCCTCAAAAGCAGCAACGCTCCATCGAAAGTAATAATATTGCAACCCGTTCTTATACGAAACTTTCCTCGACGTTACCATAAACCAAACCCAAACACCTTCCGATGACGGAATCGTTCAATTTCCATCTGTGATCTTTATCACGTCATGCCTACGGATAAAAGTGCATTCTAACTTTCGTAAAGAAATTAGGCATGCAAATGGGATCCGTTTCAATAGCGATGCGAAATAGCGGCCATAAAACTTTCGATGATCGATCTTCATTTATAGTCGATACGCGTAGTGACGGTCTTATCCTACGCTTCCATCTAAGGATTTGAATAATTATCGACGTTTTCTACGTGATTCCGTCATCAGTGCACGCTGATTCAAAAAGGTGTTTTCGGATTGCAAATTGATCTTTTGAAGAATTTTGATGATATCGACTGAAACAACTTCAATGTATATTTGTTTCTTGTCGTCCAAAATGAGGAAATATTCAGAATTATTCAGTGGGTAGAGAGGGCGAACGTTGAAGTCATAGTTACTCCTCGCTTCATACAGGGTGTTCCTAAACTGAACGTACAAACGAAAAGGGAATATTACTTAAGTAAGTTCAAGAAAGAAAAAGTTCCATAAGCATGGGGTCGCAAACGTTTCATTTTCGAGATACAGGGTGTACTAGGAAATATTTGAACGAAAATTAAAACAGGTGGATTGGACGGGGTGGACATCAGTCAAGGCCCGCCATATCTCCAGACTCAAATAGTTTATAATTCTTTTTTTCTGGATTGTATGACAATTTTGATTATTCCGAGGATTTCGTGAGAATCGTTCAAAATATTTTTCTCTCGAAATCTAGTAGGTAGGTACGACCAAACTACAAGAGACCGAAAAGTTTAGTGTAACAACAAAGCTTCTTTTTACATTTTTTCAAA
This sequence comes from Adalia decempunctata, assembly GCA_951802165.1. Taxonomy (NCBI): domain Eukaryota; kingdom Metazoa; phylum Arthropoda; class Insecta; order Coleoptera; family Coccinellidae; genus Adalia; species Adalia decempunctata. Next base: position 18,613,294 of record OX637696.1, on the reverse strand, counting down.
TCAACAGTTGCTCACCAAAAAAAAGTTCTGGAGGAAAACGGGTGTCAGTGTTCCAGTAAAAATATCACCCTGTAGATCTACTATCGAAATGGCCATGTCACGTGGTGAGAACTCTCAAATGTAATATCTATGCCAAATTTCAGTTGAATATCTTGTCAAGGGTAGATACTATGAAATTTAAAAAAATTCAAACTTCAACACTAGGTATTTATCTCGAAAACGAAACGTTTGCGACCCTATGTTTATTAAACTTTTTTTTTATCAAACTTACACTCCCCAACACGTCTTGGCATTGATGCGATATGATGGTCTATTTCTTCTTGAGGAATACTATCCCAAACTACCTGTTTTTCATGTCTCAGAGCCACAAAAGTCCATGAGGGCTGGGGTAAATTTCCAAGCCATCTACCCATGATGTCCCAAACATGCTCTATGGGCCAAAGATCGGAGGATATGGGCGGCCATGTCAAAAGATTAACATGGGTCGCTTCAAAAAAGTTTAAACTAACCATGTGCACCCAAGGAGAATCAAGATTCATCAGAAAAGACGACCTGATGCCATTCCACATTCCAATGTTGACGTTCTCTGCACCACTGTAACCTTTGCCGGCGATGCTCAACCGTCAGAGGTAACACAAGATGAAGTCGATACAAGGAAACTCAAACACCGGTCAGCGCCCTTTCATCCCCTCCATTCTCGCAAACATGTGATGACGTTAAATTAGCCAACGATTTAAACTTTTGAATGAGATGAATTGCTTTTATCGCTAAAAATCGCGCATGAATGATTTTTCTAGTATAATTCTGTTCGTAAAATAAACCTTATTGACCTAAAAAACAAATTAATATGAAAATATAATTGCTGCAGCTATATTTTTATTAAATTCTACCTTATTTTGTCCCGTTCTCGCCTTATACTACACGGAAAAAATATAAGATTTTTCAGTCGTAGAAAGGGTGCTCCAATTACAATATTGTAAATCTAAATAAATTGATTCAAGAACAAAATATCGGTGAAAGTAGTTTGCATTTATTAAGAAAATTAGGTCCATGAATGAGCTAGGTACTAAGGACACTAAGGTACTCTAATCCAAGCAAATAGAATAACAGAAAATTCCAAACCTAATATTGTAAATCTAAATTTATTGATTCAAGAACGAAATTCTGCTAAATGTAGTTTGCATTTATTAAGAAAATTAGTTCTTCGGCAGGGCTATAGGTATTCTTAAACGAGCAAATAAATACCAGTAATATTTTTTTATGTTGAAAGATGGTACATTTTATGTCTCACCACCAGAAGAAATATTTTCGAGTTCATATAAAAACTGCTTCAACATAGAAACTTAAAAAAAGTTATATTCGAATCGAAAATATGACAACTTGGTTATTGTTCTGATTTGGTAAATTTTATCTTAAATAGAACCCCAATCTGTAAAAATTTTTCATCTGAAATTAGCATTAAATTTCTAACATGGATCATAAATATAGCATGTTTATGAGATATTGTTTGATATTTGTTGGAGCTGTCTGCTCGTCCCAAGTTTTACTAATTGAAATAGCTGCCTTAGCATCTCAATTTCTTTCTGTTGCTGACTATTTTTTTCTAGCAGCTGTTCGTATTTAATTTTCCAATCAATTTCTCCTACAGATGGAAGATTATCTGTAAACGAGAAGATTTAGAATGAGAATATAAGAATAATAATAATCAATTTATTTTATTGAAAAAATTTGTACTCACCAAGTTTGGGTCCCAGATTACGAAAATGAAAACGATAAGTCTGCAATCCTCTTAGTTTTTCCAAGAAAAAATCCCAAAGTTACGTTTGGAAGGTAAGGTTATACATAGTTCTAGCCAGTTTTCTTGTATTTTCTCAATCAAGACTCATTGGAAATGTTTTATTTCTGAGTCCTACTCTAATTAATGAACTGAAATAATATTAAAAAGTACTGTTTTTTACCCACAAAACCAAGAAAACTTCAAAAACAGTACATAGTACATTGTGAACACCGTATCTGTTGGCTAATTGTAAGTCACAACATGGATGCCAAAAAGTGGTGGGTGAAAGGGCGCTGACCGGTGTTTGAGTATCCGTGGGGTCGATAATGGTGCAGTCCAAAAGACCTTATCCGACGGTGAACCGTTCGAACAGTTAGAGGATGGCCTCGTGCTCCTTACCACTCATCAGCCAAAGATCGACTATCGAGTTGTCGCAAATCGGTCTCTAATGGCCATAAGTCGTAGGCGTCGATCTTGAACTTCATTTGTGCCCCTTCCCTTTGACGTCTGGTGCCTACTCTTCTTCGATTTTGGTCATTATCAAACCACGCTTGACAACATCTCCTAACAGTAGTTGGATTTCTGTTCGTACGGTTAGCGATATCTCGAAATTACAACCCCGTCTTCCGTTGACCAATAATTCGACCTCTTTCAAATTCACTTAGCTGGTGGTAAATTCCACGTGCACGTGCTCTAGGCATTTCAACAACTGAACATCGACTTTGGATCTCCTCGAACAGCTGGTTTGTTGTAAAATTTGAAAAATTTGCAAAAACGACTGCTTTATTTGAGTTACAAAAAATGTTTACCAGAAAAACCTTCACGATTTTTTTCTCCGAATTCAATCATTTACTCCTCGCTATATTATCTATGTTAAAAAAAAAATCATAATTTAAAAAGCTCCTTCCGGGTGTTGCATTTTCTTTGTCACTATATTATCGACCAATTCCTATAAAAATAATTCTGTTGTGGCGAGGGTAGAATAATGACCTCCCAAAAAAGCGAACATGTTTGAGAGCGTTTCCTGTACAGCCTCCGCTCGAGTGGAGATGTCCATCTCGGAAGAATGTAACAGACGGTCCAAAAATATGAGTTTATTTCGGAACGGAACGACCCAGTTCTAAACGTGCTCTATCCGAGGTTTGTTTACATGCAGCCGCACTTTATTATTGTATAGTTTTCCATAATATGTCATCCGTATCGTTCATAAATTCGGCGACGAAATTTACATGTTCGAAATGATAATGAGGGAGCTGACAGAATTGCAGAACTGTGGATTTCTCGTTAGAACTGGATATTGAATGTGAATGAGGTGGAATGTCCGATTTGAAAGTGAGGTTAGATCTTATATGTCCGAAATGTAGAGTTATACCGATAGTCCTAGGTTTTCTGAAGGGATTCGTCATGAGCTTGTAGATTGAGATCATTTTATTGCATCTGAGGTATGCTTATCTCAAATTCCACCTTGTTTTTTCCGATATGAGGTGATATTGTTAATAGCCCGCTATTTCGGTAGATGTCACTTTTGAGGCTGTCATTTTTTGACATTTGACAAGTAGAAACTAAGCCATTAATAAAAATGGAAAGATACACGCTTCAACCAAAGACTATGTCTGTGCTTCAAAAACGCATTGATATCATTAAAATTCACTATAGAAATGGTGAAAATTGTCGCATCTGGGGCTTGGAAAAACCCGAGTGTTGTTGTTAAAAAGCCTCTCTATCCTCGACGTGTGACTGATGCGGTTTATGGTCTGGCGGGGTCATTGGACCTCACTCTTTCGAGAATAAGGACCGCCATTTGGATAATATTATTTTCAAGACATAAATGAAAAAACTTGATTATTCAGGCGTTCAAAATAAAATGAAATTTTTCCAATAACCCTGTACCTACTAGAGGGCCCTTAGTTTTACCATTGCTTAACAATGGTTTTATCAATGCCATGAAGAAAACGCTAGTTTATAATCTTGGAAAAAGAAAGAAATTATTTTTATCTCATCTATGTTCGATGAAATTGTTATAGTTCTTGTAGTTACTTACTTCTTGTTCTTCTGGCTATAACTTCTGTTTTTCCTAATTCGAACCCCTCAAAATTCCGCAAACTAAAAGCCCTTTTTTCTTGCAGCTCGATGTTGAAGCCTCAACCTGCCACCAAGCCTTCGATCGACCTGTTGGCGCAAGCGCCGAACATGGACAATAACCGCCTGGAAAAGTTGGTCAAGAATTTCGTGGTGGAGGACAAGGCGCGTCTGGCAGCGGCCAGGGGTAAGGCGATGCCTTCTAGCATCCAGTTCGCCTTGCAGAAATTCGAAAAGGGTGCCGCCGCTGCCCAGCCAGAACCGAGCTTCCCGAAAAAGTCTCCCGTGAGGACGAACGGCACTGGAACTTTCGTCGCCAGCACTGCCAGTACGCCGGTACAGGTATGTGAATAAAATAGTTTGAGAGCAGTGAAATGTTAACACTTGATTAGACACAAGGGTTGAAACCTCCATGAAAAAGAACAAACAATTGGTCCGTTTCCCAAAGCAAATACCCTCGGCTTTACAGTTGACTAATAACGGGTGTTTCCTTTCCCGTGTACAGTAGAGGAAAGTTCTGTGCCGAAATGCAAACGGTTTTGTAGAACTCTAAACGCCAGCAAAACCGTGTGCATTTGAACGTCAGTAAAACACGGTTTCGGAATAATATTATATATCCTTTTGTGTTTCCTTTCCCGTGTACAGTAGAGGATAGTTCCGTGCCGAAATACTCACGGTTTCCTATGTAGAACTTGAAATTGTATAAAAGCAGAGTTTATTTGAAAGCCAGTGAAGCACGGTTTCTAAATGATTCTCATCATATCCACTAACGTGTGGTTGGAGAATGTTCTGTTCTGAAATTGGGTTAGTTTTATAGATCGATAAGGCAGCAAAAGTGTTGTACAAATGTTTTATTCTAATTCGTGTGAATGTCGAAACAGGTTATAGGGCGGTTATAGCTTTTTTTCGTGGGAGGGGTAATATTTATTGAGAACCAATTAATCATCCAACTGTGATTAAGGTGCAAGCGGTATTGACGGATTAGATAACTGAAGGTAGAAGCTGCATGGGGGGGGGGGTGCATTATTATTTTTTCAGGTAGGCATGAGAAGGTAATAACACCTCACCTCCACCCGTAAATCCGCCCTTGAACAGCTTGAAATATATTCGCTTTTTTCTATGGGTAATGAGTGTTAAATCTAGTACGTACCTAGAAGTCCAGTGACATCCTTACACAATTGCTATTGTTATTGGAAATTAGAATTATTCGAAAATGTTACTTTTAATTATTAGGATTGTGAATACTACTTGGAATATGAGTATTTCTATTACACAAAATGAAAATGTACCAAGAAATTTGATGAAGAAGAGTGATATTTTATTTTTTATTTAGGCAACCCATGTAGAAAGCGATGGCGTGAGGACATAATGTTCAACAGCTGAACAAAACTGTTGGTTTCAATTCGACACTGTTTCGTAAAGACCTATAACGCATTTTCTCTCTACAAAACCGTGTGCATTTCGGCACGGAACTTTCCTCTACTGTACACGGGAAAGGAAACACAATATGAATATAATATCATTCCGAAACCGTGTTTTACTGACGTTCAAATGCACACGGTTTTGCAGGCATTTAGAGTTATACAAAACCGTGTGCGTTTCGGCACGGAACTGTCCTCTACTGTACACGGGAAAGGAAATACGCTAACGGGTAATTTTTCAATACTCTTTTCTTTTTGGCAACACTGATTTTGACAGCTTATGCACGCTTACGTATCGGGTGTCCCGAATTCGTTGTCTAGTGAGGGGATCTCAGAAAACCGATCAGTTAGAACAAAATGAGTGGCACATTTTCGGGCTCGATTTTCGAGAAAATTACACTGCGCAATAAAATTAACGCACATTATGGAAATCTCAAATTTATTCTACAACTGAAGGTGTTCTCAATGATAATTATTTTTATCAGAATTATGCATCCATATGTTATCCACTTTCAACGTTTTTCTTCAATACAGATGTTTTCTCCCAGCAGGAATAAAAAAAAAATGATATTATCAGATTTTGAATGTATTGGCTCCATTCTAAAATCAGTTGTTCTCGATCAATTCTAGTGATCAATAGTTTTTCTTTCGTTTGATTTTCTACACTCGATCGCTATGCAACGCGAAACACGCAATTTGACCCAAGAGGAATGTGCACAAGCGGTAGTTTTGCGAGAAGAACGGTGGACATACACAAGAATTGCAGAAAGGTTTGGAGTTTCCCATACAAGTGTGTCCAGAATGTTGCAGCGATTCAGAGAGACAGGTATGAATGTCCAAAGACCAGGACAGGGTAGACCACGGGTAACAACTGCCATTCAAGAACGTTACTTGAGAGTTTCTTCGTGAGACAACGGTTTGCAACCGCTCGCCTCCTTCAAAATCAGCTTGAGCAAACTCATGAGGTGCAAATTAGCCCTCAGGCAATAAGAAATCGCCTCAGAGAATATGATTTAAGGCCTCGTGTCGCGGCAAGAGGCCCAGCTCTTACCCCAGCCCATCGAAGGGCGCGTTTGGATTTTGCGAGAGAGCATATCCATTGGGAAGAGGCCGATTGGGAAAGAGTTCTCTTCACAGATGAGTCTAGATTCTGCCTCTACCATTGTGATCGACGTTCCCTTGTATACAGACGTTCACATGAAGGATATGCTCAGTGCAATTTCCTGAATACTACTGGTTTCGGGGGAGGATCGATTATGGTATGGGGTGGAATATCTTTGACTGCTCGCACAGACCTAGTGGTCGTTGATAATGGAGCTATGAATGCTGATAAGTATATAAGGAATATTCTTGAAGAGCATGTAGTGCCATTTGCCCCATACATTGGTGAAAATTTCATTTTTATGGACGATAATGCCAGACCCCATCGTTCAGGAGTACCTTGAAGAGGTTGAAGTCTCTCGAATGGAATGGCCAGCAAGAAGTCCAGATCTCAATCCAATTGAGCAGGTTTGGGACAACCTCAATAGAAGGCTGAGAAGTTCAGAAAATCATGCAGCTACTCTTAATGACTTAGGAATCCAACTCGGAGAAATCTGGGAAGGATTAGATCAGAACATTTTAAAATCACTCATTTTGAGTATGAACCGTCGTTGCCGAGCTGTAATTAATGCAAGGGGTAGAAATACCAAGTATTAAATCACTTATCAGCATTTCAGTATCTTGAAAATTGTTCATTTCTCCCGAGAGAACATAAAAAATAAGTTATAAAGTCAATGTAGAGTTAACTTTCATTAAAATTGAGATTTTCAGAATGTGCGTTAATTTTTTTGCGCAGTGTATGATTGTGTACCCTTCTCATAGGCCGCATGAGCTGAGCCGACTAAGTCACGGCGCTCAGATCCTCAGGATCTCGTCACACATCTGCTGGCAGCTATGTACAATGAATCATCACCAATCCAATATCCTTGGTTTTATCCATAAGAGTGAAATTAAATCTCACATCAATGGGTGTTTTGAAGTCGACCTCCTCGTGCGTGGCAGCTTTAGCTACTTGGCCAATTACCTTTATTGAAATTTCGCTAATGGAAAAACGTAATAGCACGTAATTCGGACGGTCCCTCGACCGTGAAGGACGATCTTGTTCGTTTCCAGTGAACTCGAACGATGCAAATCGTTCTTTTGCATGCCTGACGAAACGGTCCCGCACAAGGATATGCACTTCTGCCGCTTCCGGATGGAAAACTTCGCCATAATGGATCGGAAAAGGTTTCCTTTGGCAGGAAACCGATGACATCGGTGCCGGTGTCGAGTTTCAATCGACGTGAAAGGGGTGATTGATATATTGGAGTTATTGGATTGAGTCGGCTGATTAATGTTCCGATGTGGACATTTTTGTGATCCACACCGTCGTTTGTTCGATAGTGGAATTGTGCAAAATTACTCATTGAAAAATCCAGAAATGGTCCACCAAATGCAATGAACTCAGCCTGTAGTAAGTGATTATTCATGAAAAAAATTTTTGCCGCTTTTTTATTTAAAAAAATATGAGATGTGTCGCTAACTTGATATCAACCTAGGGAAACAACTTTCCGAAAAATGATTTCAGCAAAAATCAAACTAGCTCATCTTTTTCAGTGATTTATCGGTGAAGAAAAAACATCGCCTCGCTTGTATTTTAAAATACAGTGTGACAAGAAAAACCTCGGACAAACTCTTTTTCATTTAACTTTATTAAACAGAAGAAATTGAACAAAACAACATCAAATAATAGCTTGAACATTTGTTAATAATATATCTAAGCCGTTTCGAAGTGGCTTCCTTTGGCGGCGATACACAGCTTCAGACGCTTCTTGAAATTTTCGGCAATGGGCCGCAGCTCCTCGGGCGTTAATCGATTCCATTCCCGGCGCAGAGATTGCTTCAGCGACTCTAAATTTTTGTGTTTTTTAGCACAAGCCCTGTGCTCCAAAATCGACCACACGCTGTAGTCCATTGGGTTGAGATCCGGCGGCCATTCTGCAGATGAGATGAAACAAGGAAAATGGGTCTTACACCATTCTTGCGTCATTTTCGCTCTGTGAGCCGGAGCGGAGTCCTGTTGAAAGGTCCAATGCGTATCGCCGAAGTGCTGCTTGGCCCACGGAGTACAACGGCCTCGAGGATGTCGCAGCGGTAGACTTCTTGATTGATTTTGACCCCTTGATCCACGAAAACTAAGGGAGTTTAACCACTGCCGCAAATTTCGCGCCAGACCATGACGGATTGCGGATTTTGACGGTGTTCGACGATGGCCGATGTACCGGGAGCCTCTACGGACCAGACTCTGTCGTTTTGGTGGTTGTGGGATTGTTCTACGGTGAAAAACTTCTCGTCTGTGAAGAGAATTCGCTGCTCCCATTGCTGACTGGCGGCGAGACGAAGGAGTTGGCGGCACCTTTGGAGTCGTACGCGCTTGTTTTCCTCCGTGAGGAGTTGAACTTTTTGGAGCTTGTATGGCTTGAGGTTGAGCTCCTTTTTGGCAATTTGACGGACTGATTCGCGGTTGATACCGGTCTCACAGGCCATTTTCCTCATGGAAACCCTCGGATTTCGATTGACTCGCTTCTTGACGATGTTGCGATTGCTATGTGTATTGACAGTGCGTTTTCTACCACTTCCTGGACGACGACCATCATGGTCAAGCTCCTTGAAAGGACGAACTGCATCGGCACGGTTTGTCGAGGTACATTGAGCCAACGAACAATTTCGCATTGACGCCTACCTTGACGAAACAGCTCCAAAATCGCACTACGTTTGTTTGGCATTCTAAAACTCTGTGAAATGAAATTATATCAAACTGAAAATTCACATATTAGTACAGGAAAGTGTAGAGAAATCAAGAGAATAAAAATTATTTGGCTGCGCTGAAATATTTTTGTTCCAGACCACAGCAAAATTTGTCCGAAGTTTTTCTTGTCACCTTGTATAAAAGATGTTTGGCTAACTTGATATATCAAGTCAGCGAAGCAACTATCTAAAAAATGTTTTCATCAAAAAACAAAGTAGCTCATCTTTTTCAGTGATTTATCCGTAAATTATCCGTGGCGACAGAAAATTTTTATCTTTCAAGGTTTTGTTGAAAAACTACAAAATCTGATTGATCGCTCTGCGGCCGTCAAAACGTATACCAGTCAATTTTCTCGAAAACTATGCATGCAATATTATCGAAATTTTGAAGAAAGAGGAAAATTACATCCTTTATTTATCCGTGAATAGAAAAATTTTGCCGCTTTTGAAAAAAAAAATATCACTGGCACTGGTGAGTGTATATCAAATAACCGGGTCACATGTTTAAAATTATTTTAGCAATCAACAGATAGTTTTATTTTTTTCAATGGTTCCGTTAATTAACCGTGACGAAAAAAACCACTCTTGAATATTTAAAAATATTAGATATTTCGCAAATAGCTCATAGTTTTCTGTCATTTATCTGCAAATTATCCGTGGTGAAAGAAAATTTGTATCAATTAAGGTCTTGACAAAGATTGTATCTGCGGCCGTCTGAACGTATTTTCAAAAACAGAAAATTTTCCCTTCACGGATAAATCAAGGATGAAAATCAAATCTTCAGCAATATCGCATCCACAGTTTTCGAGAAGAATGCCTGATATACGTTCCGACGGCCGCAGATCGATCAATAAGATTTGGTCATTTTTCTAAAAACTTGAAAGATACAAATTTTTTTTCACCACGCATAATTTACGGACAAATCACTGAGAAAGATGAACCACCTTGTTTTTCGTTGAAAACATTTATTAGATAGATGTTTCGCCGAGTTGATATCAAGTTAGCGAAACATTCATTATTTTTTGAATACAAGAGTGGTGATGTTGTTGTCATCACGGATAATTTACGGAAAAGCACTGAAAAAAGAGCGAGTTTGATTTTTGTGGACAACATTTTTCGGGTGGTAGTTTCGCTAAGTTGATATCAAGTTAGCGAATGTTTTTTTTTTCACGGATAATTTACGGATGAATGACTGAAATAGATGAGCTGAATTTTGCTGAGAACATTTTTCGGATAGTTGTTTCGCTAAGTTGATATCAAGTTAGCAAAACATCTATTTTTTTTTAAATATAAGGGTGGCGATGTTTGTTTCTCCACGGATAATTGACGAATAAATGACTGAAAAATATGAGCTAGTTTGATTTTTGCTGAGAACATTTTTCGGATAATTGTTTCGCTAAGTTGATATCAACATAGCGACACATCTCATACTTTTTATAATAAGAGCTGCAATTTTTTTCCACGGATAAATTACGGATAAAAATCGGCTAAATTTTGACCTATTACGAGTTTGATTTGCGAGAGTTGTTTTGCTAACTTAATGTACATCAGATATTTGCATAGTCAACTGATTCTCCAAAAATATATTATCTGATGCTCATCAAACGTTGCTGCCGGTTCCATCAGATTTCCAAACCGTTGCTAACTCTTCGTATAGTTTCGAGTTGCCCTATTTCTTCTCCCAAAGGCCATTTCTCCAATCACCGATAAGTGGTTGTAGGAGTGTTACCCTTCTAATCAAGAAAAATCGCCTGTTCTATAACGATCCGAAAGATCAAGGCTGATTTCTCGTGCACGGGTGCCCTCGACGCAACACAGAACTAATTTGATTAATGTCTATGGTGTGGATGCAGCTCCCATTAGTGGCGCTTCTGGCTTCGTTCAATCGGGTAAAATTTCGATTATCAAGGTTGGTCAGAGCGTTGAACGAATTATGCATATATCTCATGGCCAGCGGGTTAAACGGATCAATTACAGTATTTATGCGGACATTTATCGTAATTATCGTGTCGAATATTGAATTAAGCCACGATACTCCGAGTCTGCCTACCCGGGAAGTGGTACTGTATTATTATATTTGCGCATGACGTACTTCGAAATATTGTTTGTTTTCCATGCTTGGAGTTCCGGATTCAACTCGTACTTTTTCATTCAATTTATATTGTTTCGCATGTATTTATGTTTTGAATTGTGGATATTTCCATTTCTCGTAATTAATTTTAAAATAATATTGTTGCCGAATGAAAATGATCAAGTTTTCCCACCAAAGTCGAAACGTGGGATCAGATACATCCTGCAAACGACTAGAATTATTGTTTAAAGGTCATTTGTTTTGTGGATAAATCAATATCTGAGTAAGAATAGATTCAACAACCTAAACAACTATACTGCTTCACAAAAGTTGTTTTATGTCCTTACAATCAACTTTAATTCAAATTTGTTCTCAATAATGCTAAGACGCAAGTTAATATAAATAAAATTTGACCCGAGACCAAAAAATGTTCACGGATTCACAGTCAAAGTTATACAAAACAAACACGGAGACAAGCTGAGATACCTGGGGGAACAAGCGTCAATTAAGGAGTCAGCTTGTCTCCGTGTTTGTTTTGTATAACTTTGACTATGAATTCGTGAATATTTTTTGGTCTCTGATCAAATTTTATTTATGTTAACTTAATTTTGCCATTTTGTATATTGTAAGTACCTATTATGTGGAATTATTCAAAATTTGTTTTGTTGAATTTTAAAAATGTTTTCAGACCATCATTGTACTTCAACTGAATATGAACATATACAGGGTGTCCCACTAGTGCTACAGCGGACGATATACGCGTAACGGTTTGAGTTTGGCAAAATTTGTTGATGCAGACTTGATATACTCGAAGAATAGCACAACCTAAAAATATTTTCGAATATATCGGGTTGCTCACAAAGGAGGAATAGTGGGTGACTTTTTTTTTCAAATGGGACACCCTATATTCAATAGTGTTTTTCAATTCTCTGAAACTGCATGCTTTCGTATACTTTTCACATATTTTTATTGGACAGTTTTCGAAATATTGGTCATTTTGACAAAAAAATTATACTTGTAGAGGCTATGTTATCCAATCATATTTCACGAACCCTTGCACATACCAATAACAGCTTTATATGGATTGAAAGACAAGACTTCAAAGTATCCTAGCCAGCTATAATGAAGTAGCTCCAGCATATGAAGTGTCCACAAAAAGACTATCAACATGACGAATTTCAAATCCATTTTTCTTCATTTTTTCAAATGCAATGCAAATAATTATTTTTCTTCATTGTAATCAGCATTCATTTCACTTCATTTTTTGTCAAATGCATGATATGAATATTTTTAACAGAATAGGATTTTTAAGAGCTTTTTCGAAATGTTTCCCTGAAATTCGCATATATACCTTCGAATTTAAATAGCAGATTTGGCTTTTCTGTGGTTATTGAGAACTGTCAAATTATTGCACTCAGAATTAGCATCATTGAAGCTTCAATTCATATTTGCATATTATAGCGAAATGAGGAACTAGAAAGTTTTTATGTATCTACTCAAAAATGTGAAGAAATCAGTTACTGAAGACAGAAACTTGCTTTCTGTACTCATTTTTCAAAATACAATTTTGATAATTTTCTAAGTTTCTGCTTGAAGAGTCGAATCTTGCAAAAATTTCAACAAGCTTCAAGCTAGGCAGCTTGAAGATCTGCGTGCGTGCCTGTGAAACTTATGAATACCATTTTTTCGAAGAAAGTTGTATAAGGATGAGAGCGGGCACTTTTTTGTAACCTAAAGTTTCGAAACTCGTTTTTTTGTAGCATTCATTACTTCTACATTCAAACTCATTGGTATTTTTTGAATTATTACATCATTGTATGAGTATTCATCCAATCCGTAAAACTATAATGATATGAATTGAAGCTGCAATGATGTTAATTCTGAATAGAAACCGCAGAAAAGCCAAATCTGCTTTTTGAATTCGGAAGTAAATGTGAATTTAGAGGAAAAACTCTGAAAAATTCTATCTGTTAAAAATATGCATATCATGTATTCGACAAAAAATGGAGTAAAATGAAAGGTAATTCAATGATGAAAAAAAATTATATGCATTGCATTTGAAAAAATTAAGAAAAATCGATTTGAAATTCGACATGTTGATAGTCTTTTTGTGGACACTCCATATGCTGGAGAGGCTCTATTATAGCTGGCTAGGATACTTTGAAGCCTTGTCTTTCAATCCATATAAAGCTGTTATTGGTACCTATATGTGCAAGGGTTCGTGAAATAGAATTGGATAACATAGCCTCTACAAGTATCGTTTTTTTGTCAAAAAGGCCAATATTTCGAAAACTGTTGAATAAAAATATGTGAAAAGTATATGAAAGCATGCAGGAAGTTTCAGAGAATTGAAAAACACAATTGAATATAGGGTGTCCCATTTGAAAAAACAAAGTCACCCCCTATTCCTCTTTTGTGGTCACCCGATATATTTGAAAATATTTTTAGGTTGTGCTCTTCTTGGAGTATATCAAGTCTGCATCAAAAAATTTTGCCAAACTCAGACCGTTACGCTTATTTAGCCCGCGGCGGCCCTAGTGGGTGTATATGTTCGAAACATGTCTTGCTTAGTAGATATTCGATTGAAAAAATTGTGGATATGACTATGTGTTTCTTATTCAATGAACTTGGTCTTTCACTTTGAGTATGGACCACTTTCTTCTTTTGTGGTATCTGAATTTTGAACAGTAGGTATGTTGGGAATTTGATAAAATCAATAACAAACAAACCACTCAATCAAGTCTAATTTCAAGTCCTGCGGTCAAAACGCATAACTTCATTGTTACTTTTATTTTCAGCCTCAATCCACCAAACCAGCCATCGGACAAAAACCACAGATCTCGCCGAAACCCCGCCTGGCCGACACCATCGAGATGACCCTCCCTGTGGACTCCACCACCACCTCGCCCCCTCTCCAGTCCTGGCCCCTCAAGAACCGCATCATCACCACCGACAACGTCAAAAAAACGGCGCAGCAGGACACCCAGAAACTTCCTGCCTCCCTCGGCCGACCGATATCCTCGGCGACGACCATCGACGACGTCGCCGTAGAGGAGAAAAGGCTGCTGAACGCCCTCAAGAACGGCGTGGTGGTGAACGAAGAGGCTCCCGTCGTCAAGATCGAGCCGTCGGTGGCGACCAAATGGGGACTGAGGAGCACCAGGAGGCCGGAGCAGTCGGTGCCGCACCCGGAGCTGACGAGCAGCCAGAGGCAGCACCTGAGGCAGACGGCGGCGAATCCGGTGAGACCGTTCTTGACGAGGGGTTCGGTGGCGGAGAGGGTGCTGATTTTCGAGAGGTGTCCCAGCGATTTGCTACTGGATAAGAGGGTGAGGGCGCCGGTCACGCTGCCCACAGCTAAGGTACAGGTGAGTTGAAGGTTTGGGAGGATATTCGGCGATGTTTTCTGAGTTCCGAAGGCGGCAGATATCATTTTGTTTTATGCTGAGGTCAGTTGGCTATAGAAAAGGCGTTCAGAGTTGCTACCAGATAGATCTTCTGTTATTTTACCTTACCGAATGAATTCCCGAGAAGATCATCTACCACCCTTTAAAATCGTATGATCTACCTCGTGAGAAGAGTCGGCTTGCCTAGCTGTAAAGGCTTGTTCGGACTAGGCCAGTTGATTTGTCGAGTAGCGAACGCCAGCAATCGATTCGAGTAGAGTCACAGGATGATGTACCTACTACCTTATGCTGTTTAAGAGTCTTTGATACTGTGGTAGAGTAGTCAGTGGGCGAATCGGCTCTCCACTCGACTAAAATACTGGCCTAGTCCGAACAAGCCATTAGTTCCTGAGGCAAGCAAGATCCGAGCATTTGATGCACAATATGTGTTCGTCGTTTTCTTTCTTCGATTCACATAGCCTACAAACTTCGTCTGCCGACGCGTCCATTCGAAACAAGTAGTACCTATCTATACCGATAATGTCCTGTCTGCAATCGCACAATACACCGAAGCACTATCTGCTTCAGCTGGATAAGCTTCTTTGTTTAAAAAGGCGAGAACTACACGAATCCTTCCGCTTGTTTGAGCCCTTGAGATATTCTCCAGAGGGGTGTCATGTTTTGCATCTCACAATGCTGTAACGCTACGCAATTTTGGTTCTTTCCAAGGCCACAGAAGGGTTCGGGGCCAACAGATATAACCTTTGATAGACTTTTCGCAAGTGCATTAGTCTTCTCCTTACCCTCAAAGCCACAGTGCTCTGCCACCCATAAGACCTGCACTTGGTTGTCTTTGGCCAGTTGCTTTATGGTATTGCGTCATTTCTAGGTGAGCACTGAGCACTGGAAGATCGATTCCAGAGCCATTTATGCAGCAATATCTATGCACGAAATTTGAGGTTTCTTTCCAAACACTGTTAAACGCACGTATATCGATAACCATTATTTCTGCGTGGAACGGACAGATCTTGTTCTCTAAGCTTGTTCCCTGACGGATTTTGATCCATCTGTATACCATATGGATGATTTTTTGTCTTTTTGATTTACGTAGTCCACTGCACTTTGCCTGTCACCTATGAGAACGTTTTAATGGGTGTCTCGAAATCAAGAACTTGAAGCCGCTGAGTTTGTCCGATTAGAATGGCCTGTAAATTTCGTCTGCCAACTTGCCCTTTCGAAACAAGAAGAACTTATACCGTTAGTTACCCTGTCAGCAGTCCCGCACTACATCGAAGCTTTAGTCCTGGATATCCTCTGCAGGGGAGTGTTATGTTTCGTATCTCGCATTGCTGTATCGCTGCCTTAAAATGAGCCTTTCCAAAACGATAGAAAGGTCCAGATCTAATAGATTTAACCTTCAATGCTTTTGCGAAAAGTGTCTTCTCATTACCCCCAATGCACCAGTACCCTGGCACCCATTAGAGAGTCACTTTTTTGCCGGCAGATAAAACCGGTCTCATCGCTGATAATGATTCTGTGGGGCATGTACTTTGTGTTGTTCAAGGACTCATTTGGTGAAATATCTCAGCTGAGCATTGTTTTTTGGCAGAACCACAAACTCCTTCAACTATGTCGCCCGTCTATCAGTCTTCGACATAAACAGTGGGTTGTTAGTCAGTCAAGACTGAGAACAATTCAAATCTTGCGTTATTATTGAAACACCCTTCATATTATGATGCTGAAAAAAGCACCCCCTCAGAGTTTCGACGGAGGAACAGTTTACCACCAAACAAGGGGTGTTATTATTCAAAAAAAGAAACATGATGTTTTGAAGATCTTTCTCGGAAACGGGAGAAAGTGTGGGTACGGCCCGTCGCACTAGGGACAGGACTTAGTCTTTAGTATTCTCCAGGGAGAAGAGTGGTAAATGAAACTATTCGACATTACACTTTAGACGTGTATTGAGAAGAAAATTTCACAATAATTGGTAAAATACAGAAACAAAATCAAAGTACCAAACAATAACAATACTCGAATAAGCGCAGCATATTCAAAATTATCTGATCATTCTCCTTCTGGCAGTCAGTTCAAAGGATGACGAATGTATTCTTAAAAAAACACGTCACTGAGCCGTTGTTCGCAACGTAACTTCCTATATCGCGAGTTTATCGACGAGACGTAATCTAAAATATTTCAATTAATTCTTAACCTTCAACTATCGATTCAATATTTCACACCGCTATTCCCCGAATAGCACTTTTTCCGTCTCCTCTTCGAGACCGTACTTCCTAAACCTTCCTACAACCGAGCCCGAGTAAAACTGAGAACCTTCCAGTTAGATAATTCTACATCTACTTGCATCTTCGTTTTCAAAAGCCATTAAATATTTTCTTTTCCCACCTCCCGTGGGAGGATTCCGAGAAGGGTCTCGCGATCTAACCTTGAATTTTACTACGCTGCCTCACCAACCCGCTACTAACTCAGGTCTTGAGACAATGGGCGTGTCCAGTGATTTTCAGAAAAAATCAATTTTTCTTTTTTTTTTTCTGTTGTCTTTTTTTCGAGAAAAAAATTATTGAAAATACCAAAACGAACGTCAAATTCAAACGAGTATAAATGGCGGCAATCATAATTTAAGATAGAATATTGATTTGTCGAGGGCAATCCAATGAATTTTCTAAAAAAAATTGATGAACAACAGCCGAAAAACGATTATGAAGTAAATTTTCATCGACTTTCAAATTCAATCCTATTTTTTCATGGGCAAAAAATGATTTTTTCGAAGAGAAGAAATTGGAGTGCTCTCAAGACATCCTTCAACTTCAATTTAAAGAAAAAAATCATGCTTTTAGGTGAAAAATTGTGGGCGTTAACTTGAAAAATGATAGGCACTTTTTGAATGGAGAATCGGTGCCGTAGCCGTCGGCCAGAGAATAACGGTCCTTTAACTTGTTTAAGAAAAAACTATTTATTTTCAATAAATTGTATCTATCAAGTATTATTTTCATTTTATTTGCATGAAAAACATTTTGTTGTTGTGTTGTTGAACTTTGCTTCCTTCAATTTCATTCTAGTTGATGTTGAATAATAACAGTGTTATACAGGCTGGCCATTTGAAAACGAAACAGACGAGATTACAGACGAAATAAATTTTTTCGATAGAAATGCTCGGACAGGTCGATTTCTGTTTCGAGGGGGACAACTTAAGATGTAGGTTACGGACGCATAGCACTTCAACCCTTGCTACTACAACCCTCACCCCCAATTTTTGAACAGGGAAGATGGGGTGAGTGATACCTCATTTGAAAGGTATTTTTATACTGATTTCAGCACAGTAATTGTTTTTTTCATTTTATGCATTTGTTCTCGAAATATTCTTAACTAAGTATTTGAAAATGAAGTGGTGTTTTCATGGCACTTGAAGTGTTTTTTTGTGGAGAATCGACATGTTGATTAAAGATTTCTCTGTCAGTGGATTGGAGGAAGGAAGCCACAGTCATGGTTGTTTTGAAGCTCAAAATGTCGATTTTTCACAAAAAAACACTACAAGTGCCATGAAAACACCACTTAATTTTCAAATACTTAGTTAAGAATATTTCGAGAACTAATGCATAAAATGAAAAAACAATAACTGTGCTGAAATCAGTATAAAAATACCTTTCAAATGAGGTATCACCCACCCCATCTTCCCTATTCAAAAATTGGGGGTGAGGGTTGTAGTAGCAAGGGTTGAAGCGCTATGCGTTCGTAACCTACATCTTAAGTTGTCCCCCTCGAAACAGAAATCGACCTGTCCGAGCATTTCTATCGAAAAAATTTATTTCGTCTGTAATCTCGTCTGTTTCGTTTTCAAATGGCCACCCTGTATAGTCGACAACATGACCTTTTATGGAAGTTTTGGTTTCTGTTTCGGTTTCGGCCGAAACTGAGACCGAAGCCGAAATTCGGTTACGGTTTCGGTTTCGGCCGTAAAATGTAGTTTCGGTCGGACACTAGGTGATACCCATCGAATTTATCAAGTATGCTTCATAAGTTTATGTGGTTTTATTTCTCCTATTTTAGACGACAAAATAGAGTTAGCGGCAACTACGCCTTCTTGATAACTTCCATCACAAATTTGATCGGTCATGGATGTGTACGTCATCACGGCAGTGTCCAATGAGGTTCCGAGGATAGCTACGTCATCATGGCGCTAATTCGAATTTCAATATTTTATTAGTGATAATAATAAAAAAATGCGCAAAATTGAAAGTGAAAAATTGGTTAGGATTATGTTTTGGACCACTCTTAATATATTTATGTGAAAAAAATGGATTTCTTGATGTACTGGAAACGCCCATTCAGTCAGACACCGTCTCGATATACAATTTATTTCTGATTTCTGCGTTTTATGAGGAAACTTGATCCGAAAATCAACAGCTCTATTGCTTACCTTCTCGCATACCTACCTCCTGTTTCGCACGTACTGAAACCCTCTAGCAACAAAGTTATATTCGAAGCCATAAATATAAAATTACTAAAATTAGCAATATGTATTTCGATTTATCTCAACCCCTTCTGGCATTTTCCTGTGAAAATTCATTCGCAGCTACTTTGTTGCAACTGAAAGCATTAGTATTTCCACAACAGTCGACCCAACAAAGGATCCCATCTTCCACGCTAATAATGACAACAAAAACAACGTAACATAACTAATAACATTGTAAAACACGCATTTCGAGCAGGTGATTTACCCACGCATACCGCATTATCGACCATCGACTTCTTGCACCAGCATGACCGATTGAGCCATACGCCCACCCTCCCCGCGACCGCCCGCCAACGCTCCGTTCGACACGGGCGGACGGTGCGAGTGCGAAACGCGAGAAATCGTGGGCTTCCGCGCGTCCGAAATTTCGAAACGGCCGCGGGCGTCGCTCGAAGCGTCTGTGGGAACGCCGCGGCAAGGTCGGGACGATCCGTCGATGGTGCGATATATCAGCGATCTCTCCCACGCGCACGCTGGATTTATCCTGCAATTATACGCGTTTTTTCGGATTTTAACACGCTACGAGCGGTACCATGGGGTTTGAAACGCTGGAATGGAGGTGTCTTGTCTCTGCGAGTTCGACGTGCGTTGCGTGGTCGTGAGCCTGCTGGCGTTTTGAAGCGATTCCAAAAATATCAATTGCAAACAGTTGGAAGGTTTATTTTTCCTGTTTTTATGCTGTGAACAATGCGAAGGGTATGAGAACCAACAAGGTGAATTCACATCATTGGAACAATCTCCATATGGCCATTTTTGACAGCCTCCATCAATGTCCATAAGCGGTGCTTCCATATTGAGAGAACACCAATTTCGGTAAGATACTACTAGAGGAAGAGCCAGTGATCAAATTTCATATGTCATTTCATAACTCACCAAAATTTACTTGTTTAATATTCAATATCTTCTCGAAAATAAAAACCATTTCTGCCAGCCCATAATGGCCGGAGTAGACTTCCATAAGCGCTCAAAGAGGCCAGAAAATTAGGTTCAACTATGTCATAGTAGTATCATACACAAAACTTTAGGGAATTGTTATTGATAATATATTGAATCTATAAAAAATAATGACAGAACTTTTTCGTCCCTCCTAAGTGTTGGCAGAACTCTTTGAAAATTCATTAAAAACAGCTGTACTTAGGTATGTCATTTCAGTACGCTTGAAATTTACAGGAAATAAAGAAAATGTGTCTAGAAAGCGAATTATAATCATGACAGAAATTGTTTACATCACGAACCATCTGCCAGAACGAGAAATGTTGCCGCGCAAATGCGAGCGAAATGAGCTTATTCATATTTGCAAGTCAGACCTAGAGCGCATATTGGGCATGTATTATTGTCAATTAAAGGAATAAATTGATGGAATTAAAGTAGTTTTAACATTACAACAATTTATTTAGTAATAAACTATTCAAAAAAATATGCTCTCAAAAAATGAGTAGAAATATTTCATTATTAATAAACATTGACTTTGCTAGAAGAATTTATGCTCAAATCTGAACTGAGCTCCAAGAATTTTTCGAATGGATTGAGGAGGTCTTGAGTATACCTGTGTGACTTACGAAACATTGAAAGAAGTGTAAGATTTCAGTCACATTAAGGGGTAAAAAATAAACCATCAGGGCATTCAAAACCCCAAAAGTTGGGTAGACTAAGAGTATTAAAAGAGAGTATAAGACTTTCATAGTGAGCTTTAGTATTACGAGTACATAGCGAATACCCTTATCATCGGATCAGGTAAATGAAACTGAAAACAAATTCTATAATTTCATAAAAGAATTTTAGCTTCCTATCAACTTTTGATGAGTCTCGTCGTAAATGCCCAATATGCGCTCTAGGTCTGACTTGCAAATATGAATAAGCTCATTTCGCTCGCATTTGCGCGGCAACATTTCTCGTTCTGGCAGATGGTTCGTGATGAAAAAAATTTCTGTCATGATTATAATTCGCTTTCTAGACACATTTTCTTTATTTCCTGTGAATTTCAAGCGTACTGAAATGACATACCTAAGTACAGCTGTTCTTAATGAATTTTCAAAGAGTTCTGCCAACACTTAGGAGGGACGAAAAAGTTCTGTCCTTATTTTTTATAAATTCAATATATTTTATCAATAACAATTCCTGAAAGTTTTGTGTGTGATACTATGACATAGTTGAACCTAATTTTCTGGCCTCTTTGAGCGCTTATGGTAGTCTACTCCGGCCATTATGGGCTGGCAGAAGTGGTTTTTATTTTCGAGCAGATATTGAATATTAAACAAGTAAATTTTGGTGAGTTATGAAATGACATATGAAAATTAGTCACTGGCTCTTGGTCTATACTATGTTAAGATTGCATAAGTGTTTTCTCCTGTCAGAGCAGACTTCTCCTTTGCACCATTCAAAGATCGCCCTCCGAAAACAAGAAGTTACATCGTCATTTCTATAGCTTTCTTGTCCGAAGCATTGTTTGCGTAGGCTTAGAATGGCAGGGCATTCTATAAACAGGATATCCAGAGTTCCTTCCTTCTCCCAAGGCATCTTTCATTTGCCAGCATTTTTCCCTGAAAGGCGCTCCAACAAGTGTCAGGCCCCAAAATCTGGTGGTGATTTTTCTTCCAACTTAGCATCGTATTTGAGCCTTTTTCGATGCTTATTTGCCTGGTCACTGGAGAGGGTTGCTGTTGAGATTATTGATAATCTCGACTGCCCTAGTCCAGCTCCACTGGGACACACACAGCCTTTTTATCTTGTCATTACTTTCTTTGTCTTGACAGATTATTGCCACCTAGACGTCTGCAAGCTATCAGAGCCTTTGTTGCTTCACTAGCAGTGATCTGGGCTCACTGGATTACTTAAAAGGTTGCGCTCTTTGATTATTTAACTTCGGACTTCCAAACTATATTATTTCCAATCAGAAAGAAGGATTCCATAGAGGGTTTTCCAATAAGAGGTGTTATTTTGAATAGCGCGCTATTTCGGTAGATGTCACTTTTGAAGCTGTCAATTTTCGACATTCGACAAGTAGAAACTACGCCATTAATAAAAATGGAACGATACGCTGCAAAAACGCATTGAAATGATTAAAATTCACTATAAAAATGGATAAAATTTGGCAGAGACGGTTCATAAATCTCGAACATTTTTGGGTTGTTGTGAAGCACCTTGTTGAACCGCAATACAGAAATTGGTGGAAAAATTTGAGCCGTTGGGACAAGTTATTGATGTGAAGAAAAAAACCCGTGCATGTCGCTCAAAGACAGCCGAGAATATTGCTGCTGTAGCCGAAAGTGTTGAAGAAAACCCAGGTTTGCCAATTCCTCGTCGTTATTTAGAATTTGGCGGAAAAAAATTGAGATTGCACAACGATTTGAGTCTTAAGGCTTATAAAGTTCATTTAACTCAAGAACTCAAGCCGGCCGACCATCAACAACGTCGTGCCTTTGCTGATTCGGTTCTTGAAATGCATGAAAAGCATGCGGAATTCCATCGAAAAATCATCTTGAGTGATGTGGCCCATTTTCACCTCGGTTGCTTCGTCAACAAGAGTTATTGTTGAAAAGCCTCTTTATCCTCAACATATGGGTGTTTGGTGCGGTTTATGATCCGACTTGGTCATTAGACCTTACTTTTTCGAGAATGAGGCTGGAGCAACAGTTACGGTGAATGCATTGCGCTATTGAGAGAATATTCATGATTATTTAGGGAGGGAATTGGACGGTATGGATCTGGACAACGTTTACTTTCAACAAGACGGTGCCCCGTGCCACACAAGCAACTAAGCCATTGATCTTTTATGGGAAAATTTCCGTTTCAATGAAAGAGTAAAATAAATGCTCAATGATATGTGGAACACTTTACGATTTGGTTATAATGAAGAGGATATGGTCCTGTAGTTGTGGTCGTAGTGGTCATTTGGCTGATTGTACAGGGTGGGGCAGAAAAACCTATCCGATTTCAAAACGTTATAAAATTAAAACCACTCAGCTTGTCAAAAATTTTTTTTTATTAACATATCGCAAATTTTATGCCATTTTTAAATTTAAGTTTTGAAAAGCACATCACTCAAATGTCGTCCTTGGGAGCGGCTTCGTCCGTGAAGAGCACAACATCGTCGTTTGGCAGTTCTCGGAGATCGCGACACAGGTTCGTACGGGTTTCAAAATCCCTTTCACTTAATTTCTGTGCAACAACCATTTTGTAGGGATGCATTTTGAGGTCCCGGTGCAAAATTCGCCGAATACTGCGGTTGGAAATCCCCAAAGCGAGCGAATGTTTTCGCGCCGAACGACGCGGGGAACGTTCAATCGCGGCTCTCACATTGGCCACGTTTTCAGGTCCTGTTGCTGTCCTGGGACGTCCAGGCGACTTCTTTTTCAATGCTGAACTCGTCTGTCTAAAATTTGACACCCACACTTTAATCGTAGCGTGATGTGGAACAGGATCATGACGCCCGAGTCCGAAATGAATTCGAAAAGCACGTTGTGTAGCAATTATCGAACCGCCGCATTCGATAAACCGCTCAATAACAAAAGCACGATGTTCACCAGACCAAGGCATGTTGACTACTGACAAATGGCATAAAACCAGCTTTCTAACGGTTTTTACCCCACTACTCTACCTGCTCTCTCTTCTGAGAAAAAGGGATTTGAAATCGGATAGGTTCTTCTGCCCCACCCTGTATTTCCCATTGTTAACGGCATACCTGCCTCAATGAAATAAACATTCGAACATTTATCTAAAAAAATGATATATTCGTTTCATTGTCACGATAACATCTCTCATTAGTAAACCCTTTAGTTCTAAGTTTTCTTTTTCGAATAAATGGGATTACTATATGTGGTCTTAGTTCAGGTTTTAATTCAGCCAATTCCCTGAGCACCATGGCTCGATAATTCTGAGGTCTGAGGAGCCTATACTTTCGAAACTAAGCTTCCTAAATCTTTGGAGCTTCTCATCCACTTTTAGGCTTCACGTATGGGGTAATATTACTTCCTCTTGAGGACCTTGAGGTGTTAAACGAGTGGCTTCCACGGAGGTGGCTTGACCTGTGTCTCAGCTATTCTCATCATCAGCAGCTCCTGCATCCATCTGGTCAAAGGGAAATGGCCAGGAAGACGCAGATTTGGATATCTTTGATATTCTTTATTCCAGATGACTTCGACCAGCAGAAAGAGAGCAGTTGCAAGAGAGACAAATCCATGGACAATACGATTCTCATCAGCTCAGTATTAATTCTTTTCCGATCGTTCACTGCAGAATATCGGTGACACGTTCAAAATTCTCTAGTACTCCAATCTTCGTAAAAATTAACAAACGGTAAATGAAGACAAAAATAAAAGCCCATTATTTTTCTTTCTCAGAATCTCCGCCATAACATTTGTTCACGAGACCGTTCTCCAAATCAACCTGTCACTTTTTATGTCTGTTGGTCGTAACCGGTAACAATAAAAGTGATTTTTGGTAGCAACGTTTGGCGTAACTTATCGCTGCGACCTTTCGCTATATTCAAGGCTCGCGAAGTTTGCGTAACACTGTCGAAGCCAGTTATCATAATAGGTGAAGTTATAATTAGTTACGGTGAATTGGAGATTGAATCTCGACGATGGGGAAAGAGGATCTTGCTGGAATTTTTTTGTTCCATTGAAGACTTCATCGCCCGATTAACGAAATTAGAGTTTTTTTGTCGTACCAAAACGAAATCGTTTTGGAATTAAAAATTGATGATATTGGCGTTTCAATTGCTGTGGTTGCCATATGGCTGTTTCGTTTCATTGCTATGTTGCATTGTCTTCTTCTAGCTCTCCTCTCGTTCTACTCATTTACTGTATTTTCATCACGAAAAGTTTGTTAATATTATCAAACAAGTCTGACATTAGAGCCATCAATATCCCTAAAATATATTCCGTCCAGAAATAAAGGGTTTTCCAATTAGAGGTGTTATTTTGATATTAAAAAACATAGCAATTATTTTAGATAAATGATCGGATGTTTATTTCATGGTATGCCGTTAATAATGGAAAATAACATCAGCCAAATCTGCCAAATGACCACCACTGATTGATTGGCTGACGAACAAGAGACCGGGTTAGCACTTGGTCTCCATATGACACTGCAACCAACTTGGGTCTATTGTATCACCCTTTCGTCAGAAGTTCCTCACGAGAATTTGTTTGTGTCCTTCATCAGGTTCAGTATGAGGTTTTTCGGATTCATTCCCGTTTCTGGGCTGATTTCTCTGAAGGTTCTGTGACGCCTTCTTCCTAGGGCGTCGCATTCAAAGATGATGTGATATACTGTTTCTTCCTCTTCACCACAAAGTCTGCAATACACGGGTTCTCTAAGTACTCCCATGGTGTTCAGATGTTTCCTAAGGCCGCAGTGTCTCGTCAGCAGACCTACTATTATACGTGCCTTCGTTCTGTTTAGATTCAGAAAGTCAGCCGTCAAGGTTTGGCTTGTGTGTCCTACCATGACTTTGCTGTGTGTTTGCCTGTCGCTCTGTTCCCAGTGTTGTTGGTGTCTTTGTTTTATCTACTCCTCAATCAGGGTCCTGCATTGGTCCTGGAGGCCTTCCCAGACGAGTTTAGACTTTATCTGTGTCCAGTTGAGGGCTTTGATGGCGCTCTGGCTGTCAGTGAGATTGAGAATGTGGATGTGTTTTCTTTGGTAACCACTTTCCAGGTTCTTCTGAATGCATGTCCTGATGGCATGTGTTTCAGCTTGAAATATCGTGGCGTGTTTGCCGAGAGGTATAATGTAATCCCTAGTTGGCCTCACTCCATGTATTCACGCTCCTGTTCCTTCTTATGCCTTTGAACCGTCTGTGTACCAGACTATTTCTGCAGATGATTGTGATTCTATACTCATGTCC
Organism: Adalia decempunctata; assembly: GCA_951802165.1. Lineage (NCBI taxonomy): Eukaryota > Metazoa > Arthropoda > Insecta > Coleoptera > Coccinellidae > Adalia > Adalia decempunctata. The sequence continues at coordinate 18,587,354 of OX637696.1, read as the reverse complement.
CATGTGTTCCAGTCGAGGGTTGCATGTTGCATGAAGTCTGAAATCATATCGAGCTCGACTAAAGGACCAAATCCTTTTCATGAAATTTTCCATAACCAAATCGCAAAGTGGCTGCCCTATGTCCTCGATAGCCTCACGAATTCCATCTCTGAGGTCTTGAATCGATGCTGGGACTTCATCCTTCACATTTCCCCAAAGGAAGAGGTCGCAAGGTGTTAAATCACAAGATCTCGGTGACCAATTGTGATAACCTCTTCGAGAGATACCACGGTCTGGAAACTTTCCTCATAAAAGATCAAAATTTCGTAGCTTGTGTGGCACGTAGCGCCCTCTTGTTGAAAGTAAACGTTGTCCAGATCAATACTATGCAATTCCGGCCATAAAAAATCATTAATCACCTCTCGCTTGCCCAATCCATTCACCGTAACTGTTGCTTCAGCCTCTTTCTCGAAAAAGTAAGATTCAATGACCCCGCTGGACCATGAACCGCACAAAAAGGTTACACGTTGAGGATAGAGAGGCTTTTCAACAATAACTCTTGGGTTTTCACAGCCTCAAATGCGACAATTTTGCGTGTTGACGAAGTCACCGAAGTGGAAATGAGCTCTGTCACTCAACATGATTTCTCGATGGAATTCCGGATCATTTTCATGCATTTCAAGGACCCAATTAGCAAAGACACGACGTTGTTGATGATCGCCTGGCTTGAGTTCTTGTGTAAACTGAGCATAAGCCTTAAGACCCAGATCTTTATGCAAAATACGATGAAATGACGTTTCTAGAATGCATAATTCCAAGGAACGTCGAGGAATGCACCAACCTGCATTTTATTCAACACTTTCGGCTACGACAGCAATATTCTCGGCTGTTCTTGAGCGACGTGCATGGGTTTTATTCTTCACATCACTTACTTGTCCCAACAGCTCAAATTTTTTCACCTATTTCTGTATTGCGATTCGACAAGGTGATTCACAACGACCCAAAAATGTTCGAGTTTTACGAACCGTCTCTGCCGAATTTTCACCATTTTTATAGTGAATTTTAATAATTTCAATGCGTTGTTGAAGCGTATATAGTTCCATTTTTATTAATGGCGTAGTTTCTACTTGTCAAATTTAAAAAAATGACAGGTTCAAAAGTGACATCTACCGAAATAGTGGGCTATTCAAAATAACACCTCTTAATGGAAAAACTCTTCATCTTTCCTCTGATACTTTCTAAAAACAGGGTAGGTACTGTACAGATCTAAAATTTTTGGTCACGATTATTAGTTGAAAGTTGCTACATCAGGAATTCCATGCATCAAGCATGCTATTAATCTTTATGGAAAGAAAATTTGTCAAGAATCAAAATCAATGTTGTCTGTCTTTCCGATATGAAAAGAGGATTTGCTGGAAATCTTACAGCTATCTTCATACAGCATCTCAATGATCAAATATCGTTAAATCGAAGGCCAATTGAAGAACTGGTCGAGCACCGTTCCAAAAATATTTACCGTCCGGTACCGTAATAATAATAATGTAACATGGTAATGTCCCAAGGTTTGTGTGGCCTTGATTCGGCTTTCGTAACGAAGTTCATTATCTCGTCCCCCTACATTACATATGGGCCTGTTGTTGTCTATTTTGGGTACCGCCTAAGTAGCCTTGATTTCTTTTTTACATCAATGAACGCTTGATTGAATTATTGGATATTTCGGTCGCGAGATATTATGGAGCCCAATGGTCAGACAACGTGCCTAAAAATGAAGAATGGGTATGTGGTGCGAGAATTGAAGCCGCTGTAATATGATGTTACCGCAACTGCATTTCGATCAACATTTTTGCAGAGTAGGTAATGCGACTTATAAAGTATAAAGTATTGATTCGATCAATTTATATTGATCTAACTTTTTTTTCCTTGGAGCGGAGGAAACTCCGAAAGACACCGTACGTAACATCAATCTCTCGCGATCGAAATTAGCTGGGCGGGGTCACCCAGCCGTCTGTTCAAGGTCCCTCCGAATTGTTCTCCTTATTATTACGTTCGTGCGTCCGAATTGTTTTCATAGTACATTTACGTAGGCGTGACCGCACGCTGTGATCTGAATTTGTGTTGATTGCATCACATTTCGCCATGAACGCACCCGGCTCGATGAAACTGGACTGAGAAAGCCTGTTATCGGTAACTTCGAACCAGATATCGACACTGACCTTGGTCAACGATATTACGGAGTCTGGTGGAGAGATGAGAACGATAATGTGAGGCGAGAGGCTCTGATTTGTTGAGTTTTAGTAGGTGTGCTTGAGAAACTCGTTTTGGATTCAAAAAAGAGTATTAAAATGCTGTTTTTCTGCTATAATGTGTCTCCTCACTCTCCTCAATTATTATGAAAGCGCAATAGGCCTGAGAAATGGCTACAATGTGTTTTAACAGATCATGGTGACCTTTTGTCTTTCAATTACAAGTATAAACAGCTTAGTAGGTGGCAAAAAAAAATTCCTGTAGTACCAACTGAATTAGGTAATCTTTGGATTATTCTTTTTCCGAATCGTGCGTAGATAATAGACATAAGTATAGCATAGATATGAATTTCTTCACTCAGTTTTTCACCATCGACAGAGACATACCAAGCGAAACAGATCCATATTAAAAACAGCAATAATTGCCCATAAATAATCATAAATAGGTACTTTCTCTACCAAGCTTCCGGGAGAAAAACTCAAAGGTACTGTTAATTTTATTGTTCATTCTCGTGTCCATTGGCATCGTGGGATATTCAATGTTCTTTTGGTCCTGAGAAAAAGTTACTGTGTGGCAAGCTTCCGCATCGCAAATTTCTTTATACTCTCATGTCGCGTACAAAGATGTATACTGTACTGGGTGTAATAGAAAAGGTGTAAAAATGAAATGTTCAGGTCATTTCACCAAAAAACATGCGTGGACTTTTTTCTCCGACCTAGTGTCAAGCGCGGATCCAGGGGGGGGGTCATGGGGGTCATGACCCCCCCCCCTGGACTGGACGTACCCTCAAATCTTGTGTTGGATAAAAAAATGTTTCGATTGAAAAAATAGAATTGAATCATATTCAAGTGAATATTGGAGGGTAATTAGTTCCAATAATGAAAAAAACCGAATTTTGGGAGAATAAAAAAAAATATTTGTCCATTTCGAGCTGAGTTGCAATTCACTGATAAGTATTGACTTATTTAGTGTTTGAAGAACTGTTCCTCAAACGTCCATTGCTACTTCGATCATCTCGAAGTTCAGACCCTTAAGGGGCAGTATCACCTTTTGAATTGTGGTAAATCTCCATTCAAAAGTGGTCTCTTTATTTCACGAGTAAGTACCCTAATTTACGACGTAGACACTTGATTCTTTTTTAAATTGAAGTTGAAGAACGTTCTGAGGGCAAATAGTTTTCTTTTTTTCGATTTAATTAGTTTTTCAATTTAAAAACCAGGGTAATCGTTAGATCTGGTGTTATTGAATATGTTTTTCGTTTTTCATGAGCACAAGCTATATTTTTGAAATAATAATCATGAAATTTGTGTAGTTTATAGAAGATTAAGTTGCTGAGGGCAAATAGTTGCGATTTTTTCCAGAAAATGATAAATAATCGTCGGAAAAAAATCATTAAGGGTAGTTTCCAAAACGCTCAAGTTCAACCTCTGTTTTTAATTGAAAAACTGATTAAATCGAAAAAATCGCAACTATTTGCCCTCGGCAATTCAATCGTTTATACACTTCAAAATTTTCATGATGATTATTTCAAAAATATAGCTTGTACTCATGAAAAACGAAAAACATATTCGATAACCCCAGATCTAACGATTACCCTGTTTTTTTTAATTGAAAAACTAATTAAATCGAAGAAAAGAAAACTATTTGCCCTCGGGACGTTCTTCAACTTCAATTTAAAAAAAAATCAAGTCTCTATGTCGTAAATTAGGGTACTTACTCGTGGAATAAAGAGACCACTTTTGAATGGAGATTCACCACGATTCAAAAGGTGATACAGCCTCTTGATACTCCCGCAACACGGGAATCTCACATTCGACGCGACGATCGTCCAAGGGTCCAAGGTTTTCGGAGAATTCCTCAACCCCCGAAGTCGTTTATTCAAAAAATGAATGGCAGAGAGGTCATTTTCCACTCTGAGAAGGCTCAAAACATGGTTAAGAGCTTCGATGGCAGAAGAACGACTTATTGGACTAGCACTTCTTCATATCCATAATGACATATCTGTTAATCTAGAGGAAGTCATCAATCGTTTCGCAAGAAGGAGAAATAGAAAAATTCCCCTTGCTATTTAGTTATACCTTCGTTATTATTCTCATTAAGTTTTTGTTTTTGTAATAAATTAAATAAACTTCTTGTTTGTGTTAGACCTCATCAGAATTTTATTTTGGGGATGCTGATTTGTCTCCAAAAAATCAATTGGCGGGTATGTAATCCACCTGACCGTGACCCCCCCCTTTCTCGAGAGCTGGATCCGCCACTGCCTAGTGTTTCATGTAGTTGATAAAAAATTAAAATTCTAACGTTTTATGATAGTAGGAGTTGAGGTTATTTGAGAATGATAATGGAAATGGTATTGAATTGCAAATTTAGAATGATGAGCAGATACTAACAACTAGATTTTCCATACAAGGACACTCAAATGGTATCAATTGAACACATTCGATTAAATAATATTACGATTGAACTAAACTCTGATCTCTCGCAGTAACAAAAATGATCTAATCGTGAAACAGAAAATGTAACTCAATTGAACTAGAGCATGTTACTTCGAATACATTATTGATAATAATAATGCTGATACTTTATTTATTTAATCATTTATTCATTTAATCGTTTCATGAATACATAGAGTAATTATGTATAAGACAGAAAAGAAGTAAACCCAACTTATGTGCTAAAGCTAGTAAACATTTTTTTACTAGCTATGGTAATATTATAATACTTATAGTTAAGAGAAACAAGAAATCAACTTAATTAATTTGACAAAACAAACTCTTAGAAACATAAATAGAAAGAACTTAGATTATAAAGAATTTGACAAGACATGGTCGTTCAAAATGTAAAATTTTAGGAATAAAAGAAAAGGCAAATTTAATTTATATTTTCTTTCAGGGGGGGGCTGTCCATAGCTGGCTACGCCCATGCCGCTATTTTAACTTTGTGTAACTAATGACGTTTTGAAAAGTGTTTTCATCAGAATATCGCGTTCGAAAAATGAAACATTTAGTTATCAGTTCTGAATTCAGCTGACTCTGTTTACCTAACTAACAATCTGTTTCAATGTTCGGAACATTCAATGAATTCGTCAAAAAGAGTTAATTCAGTGAATTTATTTCCATTCTTCAATACCGGTAACACCACGCTACTGGACCTTTCAAAGTTAGATTCTGTAATGTTGTCACGGCAGTACCTGTTCAATGACATTGCTATCCTTTATGCCATCTTCGTTCCACTCATTGAAAACTGACTTAATTTTGTCTTCACCAATTCTCGAATTTCTGAATGAGATGCTATGTCTCCTCTTTCTATGGTCTACTTTCATGAGACCCATATAATCGGTGTTGAGTCCTGCTAAACTTATACTGACTACAGATTTTTCTTTCATATTCAGCCAATCGCGAAAGAGCAGCCGCTACCGCACACAACCCTGCAGAGGCACGTCCGCAACAACAGAAACGTCAACATACCTCGCTTCCATTTCCCGTCGGGCAAGCCTCTACCCACCGGTCATCTGGAGACGGTTCGCGTCAAGGTGAACGCTGTGTTCGCCACCATCGGCGAACGAGCTTCGCGCGAACACTTCGACAAGATCGCCGTAGCCTGTCAGGTGCCGTTGTACTGGAAGACGCCGTTGTACCTGGCCGCATGCGCGGATAAAGGCAGCTGTACCTTCGAGCAGTTCTGGACGTTTTGGTCAGGGTAAGTGTATAATTGAAGGTGATTTTTCCAGAATGAGGATAAAAAAGAAACTATTTCAGCCGCTGCAAAAAAAATATCCTTAATCAATATACAGGGTGTTTGGAGGGTGAGTAGCCATAGGTAAATGGTGGATGTGCAATGCTCTTGGCTACTTGTTGCGCCTAATAAAATAACATTTTGCCCAAAGTTCAAAGTGTTATAATTTTTTTGCCATTTTTCTAGAAATTTCCCATTTTTCTCATTAAAATCTTGAATTTTTTAAAATTTAATGCTCGAGGTGCCTATAAAATGATTTATTTTTTTAGTCTAGTCTTGTCTTATTCAAATTGAATCATTATTTCATAAAAACGTCTTCAAAAAACCTGACGGCGTCGTATCAAATATCAAAATGAAAAAAAAATAATGTTGTGTCATCTTTACAAAGTGAAATAAAAAAAAAATTACAAAGTGTTGGGTTTTAAAAACTTCTCTAGTTAATACTCTTTGCAATGGTATGTAACATGTACCATTAATAATCAGATGACTCATGAAAAAGCTATGTTAGATTAATTTTACCTGTTCAATGGAATAGTTTTGTCGTCACCCTTTTGAGGCATCCTTGAAGACAAAACGGTTTTTTGTGGAGTTATCTGATTATTAATGGTACATGTTACATACCATTGCAAAGAGTATTAACTAGAGAAGTTTTCAAAACCATTTTGAAACCCAACACTTGTTAATTAATTTGACAAAAACAACTCTTCGAAACATAAATAAAAAGAACTTAGATTATAAAGAATTTGACGAGACAGCTTAGACAGCCATCAAGGCTTTTAGAACCCCATGAAAAAATCCAAATTTCTGTCACTGTTCATAAGCTTGTTACAGGTATTCAACATCTGATTCAAAGGCCACAACGATTTACAACCTCATGAAACAGATCTCAACTGGAGCAACGCAACCGGACCTTTGTAACTTTGAAATTAATAAATTCTATGAGTTGACAATTTCCACATTTTATGGAATTGAGTACAAAATAAATGAAAAGAATCGCTTGTATGTCTCTTCTAGTTGACAATCTTCTCTAGTTAATACTCTTTGCAATGGTATGTAACATGTACCATTAATAATCAGATTACTCAAGAAAAAGCTATGTTAGATTAATTTGACCTGTTCAATGGAATAGTTTTGTCGTCACCCTTTTAAGGCATCCTTGAAGACAAAACGATTTTTTGTGGAGTTATCTGATTATTAATGGTACATGTTACATACCATTGCAAAGAGTATTAACTAGAGAAGTTTTCAAAACCATTTTGAAACCCAACACTTTGTAATTTTTTTTTTATTTCACTTTGTAAAGTGGACACAAAATTTTTTTTCATTTTGATGTTTGATACGACGCTGTCAGGTTTCTTGAAGACGTTTGTATGAAATTATGATTCAATCTGAATAAGACAAGACTAGACTAAAAAAATAAATCATTTTATAGGCACCTCGAGCATTCAATTTTAAGTAATTCGAGATTTTAATGAGAAAAATGGGAAATTTCTGAAAAAAATGGCAAAAAAATTATAACACTTTGAACTTTGGGCAAAATGTTATTTTATTAGGCGCAACCAGTAGCCAAGAGCATCACCTATCCACCATTTACCTATGGCTACTCACCCTCCAAACACCCTGTATAATAATTTTTTTTATACAGACTTTAAGGTTTGCCTTCTGTTCGTACAGTTATAAGCTTCATGCAATTGCCAAAGAATGCTCGATATTCTTATAGTGCGTAGGGTTCTTCACCCTTAGTTTACCTGTCTTAACTCAGGTAGAGTTCTCAAACTCACCCCAGATGGGATCAATTTGGGAATTGTTGTACTCATCGACTAGATGGCGCCACGAATTTGAGCTCTTTTACTAGTTGATAGATGTCGCATAGGCCTTTTTTGATTTCTGTGCCACCTTCTTCGATATATTTCATTGATTACATACAAATTTTGGGACATAATTTTCATACTTGTAGTCTATATGGAAATATTATGCTTCCTGAATAGGACAAAAATGCATAGCTCGAATGTAAGATTCCCGAAATCCATCGGCATTCTTGTTCAATATACTTCATTACAGTCCAACCCTCACCGTTAAAGACTCAAAGAATTGTGTTTTATGGTACTCTGATCTCTCCTCAGTTGCGAATAAATCTTTCGCCTTTTACTAAAGATTTCCGTGGGGAGGGATAACTCAAATGAGTCTAAAATGAATTTTTTTGAGGCCCGTCTCTGATGGGCCGCTCAATATAAGAAAATAAAATACTCGTTTTCAACGTCAATTCAATATTGTGTTGTGTTGTATCGTTACATTTTTAAAGAGTGACTAAATAATTCAACGTTTACTAACGATTTCCGCGGGAAGGGATTATTTGTTGAGGACCGTTTATGATAGTCTGCTAAGACATTATTTTACTTGTTTCCAACATCGAAACATTATTTCGTTTTATGGTGACATTTTTATGGTTTAAGTGATATTTAATATTTGGACGTATACTAACGATTTCTGCGGGAAGGGATTATTTGTTGAGGACCGTTTATGAGGGGCAGCTCAATATAACAAAATATTTGTATAATGCTTTGTTTCAACATAGTTAAGTTTTATCGACTCAACTTATATCTCTTAATTATGAAGTTAATATAATAATCTTTCCGTGGGGAGGGATATCTCAAATGAGTATATAAATATTTTTTTGCCAGTAAATGATGGGCCGTTCAATGAAATCAAAAATACAATATTTATTTTTTTATCGTTCCTTTGTCGAATTTATTTTACACTTGAATTTTCCCAAGACTACTCGTCTTGAGAATTCCTTATACATAATAAATTAGTTATAATACATTTGATTGGGGTCCTAAAAAGTATTTTCAGAAACCGATAGATGGCGCATAACCCTAAGTGAGCAGAATATACCTCATAACAATTTCACCATTCCTGATGAGAACTCTAGGAAATGTTGAGTAAGGCACTCTGATCTCTCCTCAGTTGCGAATAAATCTTTCGCCTTTTACTAAAGATTTCCGTGGGGAGGGATAACTCAAATGAGTCTAAATCAATTTTTTTGAGGCCCGTCTCTGATGGGCCGCTCAATTTAAAAGAATATAATACTTGTTTTCAACGTTGTATCGTTACATTTTGATTGATCGTCTGAATTTTCAACGTTTATGATGGTCTGCTTAATATAATAAATTATATTACTGGTTACTGGTTTCCTACATCGAAACATTATTTCGTTTTATAGTTTAAGTGACACTTAATATCTCGACTTTTTCTAACGATTTCAGCGGGAAGAGATTGTTTGTTGAGGACCGCTCTGAAAAAATGTTATGTTAAATAAGGCTATAAAATGAAAGTAAAAATAATGGATTTCTTTTTCCCCAACCAAATATATTAACATCTGATTGGGGTCATAGAAAGTATTTTCAGAAACCGATAGATGGCGTATAACCCTAAGTGAGCAGAATATACCTCATAACAATTTCACCATTCCTGATGAGAACTCTAGGAAATGTTGAGTCAGGCACTCTGATCTCTCCTCAGTTGCGAATAAATCTTTCGCCTTTTACTAAAGATTTCCGTGGGGAGGGATAACTCAAATGAGACTAAATCAATTTTTTGAGGCTCGTCTCTGATGGGCCGCTCAATTTAAAAAAATTTAATACTTGTTTTCAACGTTGTAACGTTACATTTTTATTGAGCGTCTGAATTTTCAACGTTTATGATGGTCTGCTCAATATAAGAAAATATATTACTGGTTACTGTTTTCCTACATGGAAACATTATTTCGTTTTATAGTTTAAGTGACACTTAATATTTCGACTTTTACTAACGATTTCCGCGGGAAGGGATTATTTGTTGAGGACCGTTTATGATGGTCGGCTCAATATAAGGAAATGAATTACTTGTTTCTAACATCGAAACATTATTTCCTGTTATCGTGACATTTATATAGTTTAAGTGACACTCAATATTTCGACTTTCACTAACGATTTCAGCGGGAAGAGATTGTTTGTTGAGGACCGCTCTGAAAAAATGTTATGTTAAATAAGGCTATAAAATGAAAGTAAAAATAATGGATTTCTTTTTCCCCAACCAAATATATTAACATCTGATTGGGGTCATAGAAAGTATTTTTAGAAACCGATAGATGGCGCATAACCCTAAGTGAGCAGAATATACCTCATAACAATTTCACCATTCCTGATGAGAACTCTAGGAAATGTTGAGTAAGGCACTCTGATCTCTCCTCAGTTGCGAATAAATCTTTCGCCTTTTACTAAAGATTTCCGTGGGGAGGGATAACTCAAATGAGTCTAAATCAATTTTTTGAGGCCCGTCTCTGATGGGCCGCTCAATTTAAAAGAATATAATACTTGTTTTCAACGTTGTATCGTTACATTTTTATTGATCGTCTGAATTTTCAACGTTTATGATGGTCTGCTCAATATAATAAATTATATTACTGGTTACTGGTTTCCTACATCGAAACATTATTTCGTTTTATAGTTTAAGTGACACTTAATATTTCGACTTTTACTAACGATTTCAGCGGGAAGAGATTGTTTGTTGAGGACCGCTCTGAAAAAATGTTATGTTAAATAAGGCTATAAAATGAAAGTAAAAATAATGGATTTCTTTTTCCCCAACCAAATATATTAACATCTGATTGTGGTCATAGAAAGTATTTTCAGAAACCGATAGATGGCGTATAACCCTAAGTGAGCAGAATATACCTCATAACAATTTCACCATTCCTGATGAGAACTCTAGGAAATGTTGAGTAAGGCACTCTGATCTCTCCTCAGTTGCGAATAAATCTTTCGCCTTTTACTAAAGATTTCCGTGGGGAGGGATAACTCAAATGAGTCTAAATCAATTTTTTTGAGGCCCGTCTCTGATGGGCCGCTCAATTTAAAAAAATATATTACTTGTTTTCAACGTTGTATCGTTACATTTTTATTGAGCGTCTGAATTTTCAACGTTTATGATGGTCTGCTCAATATAAGAAATTATATTACTGGTTACTGGTTTCCTACATCGAAACATTATTTCGTTTTATAGTTTAAGTGACACTTAATATTTCGACTTTTACTAACAATTTCCGCGGGAAGGGATTATTTGTTGAGGACCGTTTATGATGTTCTGCTCAATATAAGGAAATAAATTACTTGTTTCTAACATCGAAACATTATTTCCTGTTATCGTGACATTTTTTTAGTGTAAGTGACACTTAATATTTCGACTTTTACTAACGATTTCAGCGGGAAGAGATTATTTGTTGAGGACCGCTCTGAAAAAATGTTATGTTAAATAAGGCTATAAAATGAAAGTAAAAATAATGGATTTCTTTTTCCCCAACCTAATATATGTCAACATCTGATTGGGGTCATAGAAAGTATTTTCATAAACCGATAGATGGCGTATAACCCGAATTGAGCAGAATATACCTCATAACAATTTTACCATTCCTGATAAGAACTGTAGAAAATGTTGAGTAAGGCACTCTGATCTCTCCTCAGTTGCGAATAAATCTTTCGCCTTTTACTAAAGATTTCCGTGGGGAGGGATAACTCAAATGAGTCTAAAACGAATTTTTTCAAGGCCCGTCTCTGATGGGCCGCTCAATATAATAAAATATAATACTACTGTTATTTGTTTGTCATCGATACGTAATTAATTTTTATAATTCAAGGTTCACTATTACTCTCAATTTCCGCGTAAGGGATCATTTGTTATGACTTATGGCCCTTTCAGTTCAACTTAGTTACGTTGTCACGTAATTAATTAAATTAGTTTTAATCAATATCCATTCCTTTCTTATGTAGGTAAATCTCGATAAATATCGAGCTATGAATAATTATTTTAACGAAAAAATAACCCTTCCAAAATTGGGCCTTTTTTTTCATGATATATCAGTTCGTATGCGGCGTAGACCAAAAGTTTTTTTTTAAATTAAATCCTAATCATTTCTGTAGAATGTTTATTACTCGCTCTTCTGTTTTTCTTCGTATATTAGGGAAAAAATCTGGTTGAAAATATGATCAATAAAGTTCCTACTTTATAATTTATTTAAAAATTCAAGTGACAATAAACTGAAAAACTGATTCATACACATTCTGCAATAGTATATTTCATTACTAGTCCAGAAAGTAAGCTTTTTCCGTGTGTGCGCGAAGAGTTCCCGTGTGAGGCGAAGCCGAACACGGGAATTCGTGCAAGCACGGAAAAAGCCTTTTTCTTTGAGAAAGTAGCATTTCCCGGCCTAGGCCGGAAAGTATGTACTTCCCGGCCTAGGCCGGAAAAACACGTCGTTGTTGTCATTGTTATGATCATCACAATAGCAACGAAATAACGGATGACAGTTCTGTTCTGTGTTCTGTTTAATTCAAATATGAATCAAAATCAATAAAGAGATATGTCATCTCATTGATTTGTAATTCTTCACGGTTTCCGAAAAAATATTGTACGCAACACGCCCGGAAATAGATTTTTTGGACTCACAGACTTCCAGGACTCGCCTCCGGCTCGTCCTAGAATCTTGTCTATTCGTCCAAAAAAACCCTATTTTCCGGACTTGTTACGTAAATTACTATTCTGGACGTGTAATGAACGATATTTTTCATTACACCTTTCCTAAAACAATTCAACGATATTTGTTCTTCGACAGAAAGCATTTCGATATTGTAAAACAATAATTATTCGAAGCACTGACGTCTACTGTCATCACGCAATCGTTGCTTTGTGTCTCAGCATAGATGCATCTATGTCTCAGCGCACGGAAAATGGTCACTTTCGGTGCGGCCGCACGGAAAAGGGTCACTTTCGGTGCCCTGAATCGACATGTTTTGATAGGGTTCTCAGAGCGGTGTAATGAAAAATATTATTCCGCACGTATACTGAAAATTTCATACATTTACCCCGAAAATTGACGGAGATATTAGGGAAATAAAATCGTTTGTCTAGATTTTTATGAAATTTCAGCTCACCAGGTTTTTTTCCTAATATACGAAGGAAAACGGAAAAGCGAGTAATACTCATTATAAAGAAATGAATAAGCTTTAGTTAAAAAAAAAATTGTTGGTCTACGCCGCATACGAACTGAGATATCATGGAAATAAAAAGCCCAATTTTTGAATGGAGTTCAATTTTTTTCAACATCGATAACATTTAGAGTTATAAAATTGGGTATTAATCAAAATGATGATTTAAGTGGGCCACCCTGTAATCTGTATATTTATACATATTCGATTGTGTGGGCACCCTCTAGTAAATATATATGGTCGTGATTGCACGTTCCAAGTTGATTATCCTCAGAAACAGGCATCAATCGGAAATGCTTTTCGTGTTTCCAGTCTATCATGTCGTCGAATTGAATTCCAACTACGCCGTTATCGCCAAGTTTCAATTGATCGCGACTTTAACAAAAGGACCCCTTCATCGCGTGTCTGTGATTTTTAAGAAGGTGAGAAAGAGCGACGCCTGCCTCGGCGTTTGGGACGACGCCACCGTCTGGAACCATTTCTCTTCGGTTTTATGGTTTTGATATCGAGCAAACATAAATGTTTCTATTAGTTACTGTGAAGTAGCTATATGAGTTTCCTCGGGAAGGTTCAAAATTATGGAACAAATTCTTTTTGTCAGAAGAATAATATTTGGCACCAAAATCCTGAAAAAGTTCAATTTTGTTTCACTTTTACCAAATTTTTATGCATTTTTGAAGGATTCTTGTTGCGCCCCTGTGCCATCCCCATCAACCCTCTAAATTTTTTGAATAGGGAAAGTGGGTCATGTGGAACTTTTTTGCCAAGGTGTTTGTATCTTCTTTACAGGCAAGCAGAAATTTTCAAGAAAAAAATTTTTTTTTTTTTAATTTGTTCAAAAGGGTTTTCAGTAGGTGCACTTTGTCATGCCTCAATTACTTTGATACGATGGTACCTGATGGAATTTGTCACCGAATGAAAGTCGACTATCACAGTTTTGTTCATGCACAACTTTCAATCCCCTCACGTGCTAAATTGGAATGTGTGAAACACTTTCTGTTATGATCTTAAGTAGGTATGTTATTAGTATGTTTATACTGACGTTGAAACTTTTCGATAAAATGTTTCAATTCAAAGAAAGAGCCATGATAAAGTGCACATACTGAAAACTTCTTTGAACTAACTAATCTTTGAACAAAACAAAAATTCTAGAAAATAGATATAAAGATCTTGCCAAAAAAGTACCACATGCCTCTCTTTCCCTATTCAAAAAATTTAAATTGTTAATGGGGATGGCACAGGATGCAACAAAAATCCTTCGAAAATGCATAAAAATTTGGTAAAAGTGAAACAAAAATTGACCCCTTTCAGGATTTTGTTGCCAAATATTTTTCTTCTGAGAAATGATTTTGTTAAATAATTTTGACGCGCACTGTATATTTAGAATACGTTCAAGCTCAATATGCAGGGTTTTCAAGGAATAATTATTTCAAATTGAGGCCTGATGAAAGCATTCAATCATAATAAAAGTGTTTGTTGCATTTAATCATAATAAAAGTGTTTGTAATTTCGAAATATTCTTTTTTTCCGAAACTATGACATGACTATCTATTAAATTTTGTTTTTTAGTTCAATTTGGTATTTTCAGAAATGACACCGGTATTATAATGTAATATAATATTGTGATAAATGTGTAAATTCTTGAATCGAAGACAAAACGATGTGATCTGTCAATAAATCGAAAACTGCTTCATCGTCCAACCTGGAAAAACGTTGATGAAGAGGGTTCAAAGTTCTAGTTTTGTCTGAAGTTTGTTTATAAAATGTATAATAATGAAGAATAACCCCACGTTTTCAGTTGAAACGAAATTTAGGAAAAAGAATTAAATTAGGAAAAAGAATTAATATCAGCTGAAAAGCTCAAATAATTTCATACGGGAGTGAATACTGGGAAAATAGACAATTATATTATCCTTGTCTATGTAAACTATGGCATCTAAGTGAAACTATTAGATAGTAGGTACACAAACTTCCTAGATGGTACCAAAGTTAATTCAGGTAGAGTTCCACCCCAAGGTATTCTACCTTCTGTAAGCCAGCTGCCAGATGGTACTTGTATGTCAGATGATTATTCTATACTATACTAAACTGGTAACTCTGTGGACCGGCCCGAGGGAATCTGTCAAAAAAGTTGTTATTTTCTAAAACGTATAGATGTCGCATACCCAAAGGTAGATAGATAATATACCTCATAACAATCTTTCTCTTTGTAACATAAGATCTACCGAATTCTTCAAAAAGTACTCTGATCTCTCCTCAGTTGCGAATAAATCTTTCGCCTTTTACTAAAGATTTCCGTGGGGAGGGATAACTCATAGATGCATAGAACACCTGGTGTAACGACTCCCTACTAAAAATCGTGACCAAAATTTGTAGATCAAAACGGCATCCTAGATTTCAGATTTTGGACTAGTTCCGGAATAAATCCGCAATATTTATCGGTCGTGGCGCTACTGCGGCAACGACAAAAAACGCGACCCCTTTCGGGAGAAATGAAAAGCTGCACAAAATATCACGTTTTCGATCGACAAGAAAGTCTTAAACAAAATCTAATCAGTGCCAACACCAGGTATTTCTATGCATCTATGATAACTCAAAAGAGTCTAAAATGAATTTTTTCATGGCTCGTCATTGATGGGCCGCCAAATATAATGAAAATTAAACTTTCCTTTATACGCTTTCTATCGGGTAAAAACAATATTAATACAATTAAAAGTTGAGAATAGCTCTACCTCTACTCTGTAGAGCTATAATGCTATTCTGATACCTCTTATTAAATAATTAAACTATACACCCTTTTTTGTTGCTCTTTTATGGTGAATGGTCGATTCCTAGCCTACTTCCTGTGAAATCAAAAATGCAGAAAACAAATCTCGATTTTTCATTGAAACCAAGAGCCACTATGTAAGATGTTACCAATTTTTTTTTTAATTAATCATTAATAATTAGCACTACGGGACGGTTACATCTCATTTTTACATTTGCAGTTTATAATTCGAAAATTTATATCAAACTAAATATAGAATTCAAATTGTGTTGATCAAATTGATGAGTTGCAGAATTTTGATGTTACCAAAATTGTAATGCATAGAGAGAATAATTTTATGCCTACCAAAATACGATTTTCTTTCGCTCGATGGAAAATCAATTAAATGTGTCAAGTAATTAATAAGAATTGTCGAATAAAAAGTCCAAAATTTCAAGAATATAACAATTTCAATAAATAAAATAAAAAAGCTACACAATACGAATGCAACAACACTTTGGTAAACCTGAAATTTCAAGGCCATTCTTCTTTCCAACTGGAATATGAATGCAATGTCCTTTTCAAGTAATCCCGCAAGAATTGTTTCAAAAAACATCGTTGTTTAATGTTGGTTATTCTAATATTCGAAAAGATTAACACAAATACATCAGAATATTTTGCATTTTGAAGGTATATAATAGCTACACAATTCAATGAAAACATAAGTATTGAGTGAAAAGGGATCATAGTGATGATGTATGGACAAATATCATGAAAAGACCTTGCACGTTGATAAAATATATGGAACAATATGAATTTTATATGATATACATAGTTTAAGAAGTGAACTGAGTACTGTTATATCAAGAGATCTATAGTGTCCAAAGATATAATGTCCGAGGTTTATAATGGTCCTCTCAACTGAGGTGTATAGAATTTTTCCAGTACAACAAATGTTCCAAAGTAAAAAACCCCTATATCTGCATCCAAGTGATATAAGAAATGATTTATTCACTGTGTGAGATTATTGTGAATTGTTAAACTAATGGGTTAGAATTTTATCGAAATCTTCTCAAAACATGTTTACTTTTAAAGGTGGGAAGGTTTTGTTATATTTGTGAAGAACAATACTATATGGTTTACATTCACGTAACCTGGAGGAAGACTATACAGGAGTGACAGATTGAAAAGGAATACCGAATAAGAGGTAATTTCTAGAATCAACATCTAAATTCTCCAGAATGTGAAGTTTGAAATAAATTAATACCATTGTATGGAAATTGGTGGGGTTCATTGTGAACATTTGTTAAATTAAACTATTCACCATGCCTAGATAGCTACTCATGCTCACCTTGAACAATTATTATTTTACTTTCTGTGAATCAGATGGCGCCAGCTAATGCGGATATATTTTATATTTTAATCATCCGACAGATGGCGCATAGACCCAAATTCAACAAACTACAACTCATAACAATCTTTCCCCTTGTAATATAAACCCTACAAAATGTTTAACGAATCACTCTGATCTCTCCTCAGTTGCGAATAAATCTTTCGCCTTTTACTAAAGATTTCCGTGGGGAGGGATAACTCAAATGAGTCTTAAGGAATTTTTTCAAGGCCTGTCTTTGATGGGCCGCCTTATCCAATGAAAATTAATATCGCCATCTTTAATAATAATTAATGACCCCTTGTATATCGGGTCATAACTTTGATTTTTATTTAATTCTTTCTAGTTATAATGGTTTCTCAATCGTGTTGAATATCTGAAGGTGATCTTGATCTTGTATAGAAAAATGGAAAGAACAATCTTCAGTGTTTTTGTTGTACTCTAGAATATATATTTCAGTGAAAAATATATAATTATAGGGTTATAATTACTGACAGTTCAGTTTTTAGGAATTTTCATATCTTCTCTGTTTTCATAGTATTGTGATGATTTTTTATTAAGGCTATCAGTGATTTCACTGCCTTTACACATTATCTATAGCCGTAAAAGGAAATACCCTGAATTCCATTAATGCAAAACACCGTCCTTTAAAATTCGAACATATTATACACTCATCAGCGTCGAAACATCTCCTCCTTACCTAAAATAACTCATCATCGATCCATTCACGGTCAATGAATTCGCTAAAACGAGCACGGTGCCCATAAATATTGTCTAAGCGTTAAAATGCCCACTTTAAATTACTCCCCGCCTTATTTGGCATTTGTCCATCTATGTAGCAAATCACTTTTTACCGTCGTTGTTTTACCTCCACCACAAGAGAACGTTCTGTCTGACTGGAGGAAAAAAGGTGTGAAACTGTAAATAACAATGTACGACACTTTTATTGGTTTTCGTAGCGACAATTGAATATTATTTGTATCGAAAATTTTAGTACCATTTGTTGAACAGATTTTCAGTCAGAATCCATATCTTATCTTTCTTGTCGAAAGAAATAATATCGTTTTCTTCTTTTACTTAGTTCATTTGTTTAAGAAATCACGACATCCTCAATTGCAAGCTTTGAATACTGCAATGGTTCTGTTTCCATTATTTTTTCCACTTCTGGACTAGCCACATTATGTTTGGTAATATTACAACTGTCAAATGACACCTAAAATCCATGTCTCATTCTTGTTTATGAATCGCTGTTAGGAGATTTTTCTTATTCCGAGCTGGCCTGACGTTTGTGCAGCAGACTTTCCTCTTGGCAACGGTCCATGTCAATCATCTCCAACAGCATCAGCAGTCGGATCGATAACCCTCTCTTTTTCGTTGCAGGATGTGCAGCACGTGCTACGACAACGCTTCCCGCTTTGTCTACATCCTCACCAGAGGCAAGAGGAACCACTTGGCGCCCGAAGATTTTATCCCTATGGTCCAGGATGTCGTCGAAACGCATCCCGGTCTGACGTTCCTCAAGGAGGCCACCGAGTTCCACTCGAGATACGTTCACACCGTTATAGCCAGGATTTACTACTGTGTAAATAGGTGAGCTGAATTTTGATATACTTATGTCCCATATAAGTTTTGGCACAAATGTCAGAGACCAATAGGGTGATAAAAATTATAGTACATTTTTTATTGTTGTGTTATTTACATTAATAAACGTTTCAGAAGCAACAAAACTATCAATTCAAATTAAATGAAGATTGTCATTCTCTTCCATAGAGCGCAACTTTATGTTAACACCTAGCATCAGGTTTTTACGAAGGCGTAGAAGGGCCACATTTCAAAGTAAAATATTTTTCAGTATAATTCCGACTTTAAACTCGGAATTATACCTAATTCAGAGTTCAAACTCGGAATTAGCACTTATTCCGACTTCAAACTCGGAATTAGCACTAATTCCGACTTTAAACTCAGAATAAGCGCTAATTCCGACTTTAAACTCGGAATTATACGTAACAAGCCTTCCCAGCTTCGCCCGGTGAGAAATTTGTTTCACGCGGCGGTTTCATCTTCAACACTTCAACCTGCCATATCTTTTGATGTACTCGTTGTAATTGTATGATGTGAAGGGCAATTTCGTTCTAAATTAAATATTGGGAATAAATAACGTATTAGGTTGGATGAGGATCAATACCCAATTCATAAAAACACACTCCCAAATAGTGCATAATTTTGGAAAACATCTGATTACCATAAACAGGTAATAGCAAGTCAATCTTGAGAGACAGATATATGCTATCGTGGACTTTTTTGTAGAACTATTTGAGAGGTACATTTCCGTCATACATTGTATCCACGTAAGTCTTACAGTTTTTGCAGCGCACGTGTGAAAATAGCTGATTATGGCTGATTTTTTTGTAATTATTGAAGTTATAGTGGGTATCCTAATTTTTTTCGGGTGAAAAGTATAGCCTATGTCACTCAGGGATAATGTAGCTTTCTAAGGGTGAAAGGATTTCTTAAATCGGTCCAGTAGTTTTTGAGCCTATTCGTATCAAACAAACAAAAATACAAATCTTTCCTCTATAATATTAGTATGGATTCCGAGTTCAAACACGGAATTAGGGCAGTAAAGATTAATGATAGTATTCAAATAATGCCTTAGTGATTTTATGACTCCTCTTCTTTAGAGGAGATATGAGCACACTTTTTCTTTGATTGCAATCATATTAGGTGTAGAAGTTAAAACTTAGTACATTCGTTGGGTCTTCAGCTTACGTTTGCCTTGTCCCCTTGAGAATCTTCCTTCAACAGGAACAACAAGAGGATAAGATGCATTGCCTTAATTAGCCACAAATAAATGTTTTTGTTCTCAATATGCTATGACAAGTCATGGTTCTTTATTTGCTGATTGAGCCTGAAAAGAGTTGTCTTGCTTTTGTCCGGTAGATACCTACTCTTCATCTGAAATTACTATTTCATGTCCGTTGACTGTAAATGTCATTTTGTACATATAGCGTTGAAAAAAATCATATCGAATGAGTACAAAAAGTGTATTTAACATCAAAAAAGCTTCGTGAATGCAATGACAAATAAGTAAAGTTTGAAATGATTGCAACATAAATAAAAAAAGTTATGAAAACTGGCCTTTTATTATCAAAATTCGACGCAATGAGAAAAACTCGTGACCTATCGATACCTGTTATCAACTCATAATGACCGAATTAACTAGAGTAGCGCTTGCGAGTTTTCAGAGGTTCATAGAAGCCATTAGGGTTTGTGATATGGTAGATAGATATGAACTTGATACATCCAAATTCTAATCATGATGCCTAAGCCATTTTGTACAAATATGTCATTTTGTACGTGTTTCGCCTAGTTGATGATGCAGACAAAGAAATTAGTTGTTGATATGTTTGAAAACTAATGAAAATTCATATGATCACAGAATATGGTTTTGAAGTACCTTCTGACAAAAGATTGAATGAAATTGGCTCTAGGTATAACATGAATTAACAAAATCTTAAATATCTCCAAAATCATTGAATTTGAAGCGTAATCATCTCCGAAGACTATCATTAACTGTTTCTGCCCTAATTCCGAGTTTAAACTCGGAATTAGTACTAATCTATTTCTCGGATCTTCCTGTATATTCGGCGTCGAAGTTCCTCTTCATTTTGGGCTTCCCATCCACCATCGTGAACTTTTCGCGATAAGAGAGCCGAAAAAATCTTCTATGGGTTGAGCCTGTGGAAGTTTAGGGGATTGCCGTTTCGTAGAACAAATGGTATATTTTCGTCGGCTGGCCAATCTTGAGTTTCTCTTGCATAGTGCCTGGACTCAAGGTCTGGCCAGAACATAATACCATCTCCAGCGTGTTCTGCTTCAATAAAATTAACTAGCGATATAGTTAGATGTCCCACATCGACGTGCTAGTTTTATTAGCGAAGTATCAACCTTGTTTTCCGCTCTTCTTACCAGTCTTACGGTCCTTGCTTGGGCGAAAATTCTAGGTTTTCCACTCTTTGCAACGTTCATACAAGGAATACCTTGCTCACATGCAGCAATTGTCCGATAAATAGTTCTACAGGATATATTCTGATTTTCAAAAATGCGTTTTCTCTCGGCTTTATCGACTAGTCTATTTGAATTATAAATACTTTTCCGAATTTCTATCTTGTAAGCCATATCGACTCAACCACTTCAACAACTGAAGTGTTAAAGTGAAGTCAAGGTTACAAACAAACTTTTATTTCAATAGCAACCTATTGTCTTTTTATTACCATTATATTGGTCTATGAAATTTGTGCCAAAACTACATTTTGAATGAAATACAGGTGCAAAATGAAAAAAAACTAATTCAAATCGAAGAAAACAAACAGAAACAAGGAGAATTGAGATTCTCATATTCAATTTCTTTGGGGAGTCTCGAGATCAATTTCTAAATTTCACGGCCTTTCGAAATTTGTATTTCATTAATTTAGAGCCTGTTTGTGTATGTCTCCAGGTCCTGGTCCGGTAAAATAAGCATACCCGAGTTGCGTCGTTCCAACCTTCTAGACGTGATCCAGTTGCTCGAGGAAGAGGAGGACATCAACCAGATAACACAGTTCTTCAGTTACGAACATTTCTACGTGATATACTGCAAATTCTGGGAGTTGGATCGAGACCACGACCTCTTCATCGACAAACACGACCTCACCAGGCACAACGATCACGGTAAGATCGCCGAGAGAGATTCACCAATCTCAACTATTCCATAAAATTCTAAAATCAAACTCCCTGAATTAGAATTCCGTTTTGCAGCGCTCTCGTCCAGGATAATAGACCGTATATTCAGCGGTTGCGTCACCAGAGGCCAGAAGAAGTCCCACCAAGACGACAAGATGTCCTACACGGAGTTCGTTTGGTTCCTCCTCAGCGAAGAGGACAAGAACCATCCTACCGCCATTGAGTACTGGTTCCGTTGTATGGATCTAGATGGCGACGGCTTCCTGTCCATGTACGAGCTGGAGTACTTTTACGAGGAGCAGATTCACCGGACGGAGTCTATAGGAATTGATACTCTACCTTTCAAAGTGAGTGAAATAGGTATTTTCTGATCTGGTTCTTAGTCTCACTACTTTAATCGAATCAGGTTTTAATAAGAAATTAAAAACAGGAACAGCATTCGTCGACTTATCATCGGCTTATGTTACTGTTTGGAAAGATGGTTTAATTTTCAAACTTCTTAAGCATTTGAAATGTGGGGAAATGGTTGGTTTAATTGAGAATATGTTGACGGACAGGAGACTTCATGTTTTTATTGATGGTGAGAGTAGTAGTTTCAAGACTTTGAATAACGGACTTCCCCAAGGATCGGTGTTGTCACCCCTTGTTTTTAATTTATATTTAAGCGATATTCCTGATACTTCCTCCGAGAAATTTATTTATGCAGATGATATTGCTCTTGCCTTCCGTCATTCTGATTTCAACATTCTTGAGAATACTTTAACTGAAGATTTAGAAATTTTTGAAGAACTATTTTCTGGAGTGGCGTTTATATGCCCGAGTCTCACTAAAACAGAGGTGTGGTGTTTTCATTTGAAGAACCACCAAAAACATAAAACTTTGAGGGTTAGTTTCAATGATACAGTTTTGAATCATAATTTCATTCCCAAGTATCTTGGAATGAAACTAGATTCTTCTTTGACTTTTAAGGCTCATTTGGAAACTTTACGTCTCAAGTTGAAGACGAGGAATAATATAATTCAAAAATTAGCTGGTACATCCTGGGGTGCCGATGCTACCACTCTTCGTACGGCTGCTTTAGCCTTGGTTTTTTCTGCAGCTGAATACTGCTGTTCTGTTTGGTTGAATAGTTCCCATGTCCATTAACTTGATGGGCAACTCAATATTTCTATAAGGATTATAACTGGAACCATTAAATCTACTCCATTAGCTTGGTTACCAGCCCTTTCTAACATAATACCTCCTCATATTCGTAGACAGGTTGCTGCCATGAAGTCTTGGGATAAACTTGATTCCTTTCCAAATTCATTATTTCCTATTATGAGTTATATGCCTGATACAAGACTGGCTAGATTGAAATCTCGAAAGCCTCTATGGATAAATAATTTTCTTTATTCTAAAAAAAATCAAAAAGAAATTTGGAGTTCGGAATGGACTTCATATGAGTTTTTCAATAAAAGTTTAATTCTCGATCCTTCTGGGAAAGTTCCCGGTTTTCATCTGCCTAGGAAAAATTGGTGTCTATTGAATCGTCTTAGGACAGGGCATGGACGTTGTAATAGTATGCTTTTCAAATGGAATGCCATTGATAGCCCGAGATGTGAGTGTGGTCCTAGAACTCCTAGAGCAAACTATTGACCATTTGGTCAATAATTGTTCAATAAAATTTCCAGATGGTTTTAACTCTATTCATTCAGTATCTGATTCCTTTTTGAGAGGGGTTGGTACCTTCAAAACAATTTGAATATATTAGTTGATTTTCCTTTTCCGTTTTTTCTCCCTTTGGTTTTTGTTGCAGATTATTTAAAAATGCTTTGTCAACCCCTTTGAAGTAATGAAGTAAGAATTGCATTCGAAGAAGAAGATGCCTTCCAATATCAATATTCGTAAACAAATCCAATATCCCTATACTTATACAGGGAGAAAGAGTTTTTGCTGAGGTTTTTTTTATCTGTGCTCTTGCATCATACGCAGAACTGTATGGTGCCTCGTTTGACATTCCTCTGCTAATACTGAGATTAGGGGCGGGAAATGGATCAATCTGTTTGTTTGAATGATCTGTTCCTTGTTGCCTTTTCATGACACATGCCATAATTGGAAACAAATCTGTACAGCTCCATTTCATAAAAATATATAAGTATATATATTGTGCAAAAATACTTGGCAGTCCTTCAGTGTTTTGAACTGACCTGGAAGAAGACTGAATTTTAATACATATTGACAGTTGCCTTCGTTTGTTTCAGGACTGTTTATGTCAAATGTTAGACATGGTTAAGCCCAAGTGCCCAGGGAAAGTTGCCTTAAGTGATTTGAAGAGATGCAAATTGACATCCATATTTTTTGATACCTTCTTCAATTTAGAGAAATACTTGGATCATGAACAGAGAGATCCATTTGCCTCGCAGAGGGAGCATGACTTCGAGGGAGAAGAGGTACGTTTTTATCCTAGTTTTCTCTATTTCTATTAGGCATTTCGAGCTGACGTCACACTGCGTCATTTCTATGATCTGCGGGGCACACATTAGCTCATTTAGCAGGCAGAACGTGGAAGAATCTCAGATTTTGATGATATTTTTCACATCTTAATAACTTTTTTTCGCTAAGTAAATATAAAACACTCCATAAGAGACTCAACAAAATGCAAATAACTAACTGGTTGCCCCACAGCCAAAATGTCAAAATCAGCTGACTCGAAATGCCCAATATTGAAAGAATTGTTATTTCTGTGTCTTATTCTTTGATTTGAAATATAAAAAGTCTATCTGAAATCGTAAATTTGTTATTTTCAGTTTCTGCATTGAATCTTAGTTTATCCTCCCTTACAATTTTCTTAACTTTCTTTTTTCTTGCAGATGTCTGATTGGGACAGGTACGCAGCTGAAGAATACGAACTGTTGGTTGCTGAAGAAGGCGGGAACGACCAACAGGACAGTCTGTGAGTATAAACTGTCGAATCATATCAACCTTACCTTTCTTGTTTTGGAAAACTAAATATTTCGGTTGTGGTTATAAAATCCAAGGTATTACAATTTATGTTTTTCGATTAATTGGTGCATTGTGTTTAGGGATTACGAGTGTGGCTTTGACAGGGTAAGAACAGAGTGATCATTGCTGCATTTCTAACGCTAATTCATCTGATTGAAGATATTCACCGTGCTTTTAGCAATGACTTGTTTGATGAAAATTTGGCGACGAAATACTAACTTGGCATCGCTGTTCATAATGTTGAATCTATGTTGCGAATTAATTACTTGATTTATTCGAACTTTGCTTATTAGTTACTGAAGCTTGCTAAGCGATATTCTCCTAAATATTTCATATTCTGATTACCTACTTCAAGCTTTCTTTCCATTCAAAAAGTGTAGGTGGAAAAGTACCTATTTCCCTGCAATAATTTTATATCTGTTGCAAAAAATTAGGGAAGAGTGACGAACGAAACGGCAATCAATCGGTATGATTGCGTCGATACAGATATTTTGATTCGACTATACAGGGTCTTTCACGAGGAACCTCACCCATATTTATACGGGAAACTACTGAACGTATTTCCATGAAATTCAGCACTTATAAGTATTTCACGATGCTGATGAAATCTAAAATATTTTCAAGGCATGAGCACCTCCGGTTTTTCCGGAAATGGCGTCAACTTCCGTTTTTCAAATTAGAACATCATTTTTTTATTGCAGAAATAGATTCCTTAGAAAATTTCAAGTTATTTTGATGTAACATTTTTCAGTTTTGGTTGGAAAATTCTCTCTGAGCGGGAAAATTCGAAAAAAAAATCGAAAATAGAGCTCCGCAAAAACAAGAATAACTTCGAGGTTTTTGGATGGAAAATTTTCATTTTTGAGATTTTTCAAGATGTAAGATTGATGTATCCACTCTGAAAATCGAAATCGCGATTCATGATACAGGGGGTGAAAAAATCGCTTTCAAAGTTAGGGATGACAAAATCGTGAAAAATCAATTTTTTCAAATTAGAACCCCATTTTTTTATGGCAGATATTGAATCTACGTTAAAAAATAATGTTAGTGCATGCATCACACCCTTGCCCTAAAGTGGATATTTTCTGAGTTATTCACCAAAAACTGTTTTTCGTCTTGAATTTTCAGCTATTTCTTTTCCCTTCACGCCAAAAAGAAGAAAATTTCAGGAACTGTTACTTGAACCATGTTTTAGATTTTACTACCCTAATATGCAAGAGAAAAAAGTTACAGGTTGTTCCTAAATAGATGGCGAATTTGTATCGGAAACCTCTTTATTTCAACTAATCGGCCATCGGTTTTCTCTCCAGTGATAAATAAATAATTCCTTATGAACCATATGCAAAAACTTACCATGTTTTACATTCTTTTTTTAATGATATCATTAATTACATGCTACTGAATAAAGAGGAATTTGGCAGATGTAATTAATGATATCTATCATTAAAAAAAAGAATGTAAAACATGGTAAGTTTTTGCATATGGTTCATAAGGAATTATTTATTTAACACTGGAGAGAAAACCGATGGCCGATTAGTTGAAATAAAGAGGTTTCCGATACAAATTCGAATCCAAATTCGCCATCTATTTAGGAACAACCTGTAACTTTTTTCTCTTGCATATTAGGGTAGTAAAATCTAAAACATGGTTTAAGTAACAGTTCCTGAAATTTTCATCTTTTTGGCGTGAAGGGAAAAGAAATAGCTGAAAATTCAAGACGAAAAACAGTTTTTTGTGAATAACTCAGAAAATATCCACTTTAGGGCAAGGGTGTGATGCATACACTCACATTATTTTTTAACGTAGATTCAATATCTGGCATAAAAAAATGGGGTTCTAATTTGAAAAAATTGATTTTTCACGATTTTGTCATCCCTAACTTTGAAAGCGATTTTTTCACCCCCTGTATCATGAATCGCGATTTCGATTTTCAAAGTGGATACATCAATCTTACATCTTGAAAAATCCCAAAAATGAAAATTTTCCATCCAAAAACCTCGAAGTTATTCTTGTTTCAGTGGAGCTCTATTTTCGATTTTTTTTTCGAATTTTCCCGCTCAGAGAGAATTTTCCAACCAAAACTGAAAAATGTTACATCAAAATAACTTGAAATTTTCTAAGGAATCTATTTCTGCAATAAAAAAATGGTGTTCTAATTTGAAAAACGGAAGTTGACGTCATTTCCGGAAAAACCGGAGGTGCTCATGCCTTGAAAATATTTTAGATTTCATCAGCATCGTGAAATACTTATAAGTGCTGAATTTCATGAAAATACGTTCAGTAGTTTCCCGTATAAATATGGGTGAGGTTCCTCGTGAAAGACCCTGTATACTAACTGACAAAGAAACTGCAACACCCAGAATTAAGGAACTGTTTAAATTTTAATTTTTGTTTAATTTGTTGATATTTATGTTGGATAATATGCTTAATTTTTTTCATTTATCTTTCCTGGTAATAGCTCTGCCCTTATTAATATCTAGAGGAAAGCCTAAGAGTATCTTCAAATCATCAATTATGCTATGGTGTAATGATTCCACTTTGCTTAAAGGTCCTTCTTTGTGGATGAAAAATGTTTTTTTCTATATCTTTTCTGTTTGATTTTGAATTTTCGAGTTCATTGTGGAAAATATACACCTTCAAAACTCCACTGACAATTTCTGCCCAGGATTTTCTACTTTTCGATCACTGTGCATCGCCTGATCTAACTTAATCCAATCGTGATCCCGATCATAACTTTATTTGATATCGACAAATCTTACAGCTCGTTCGATGATGGTAACGAGGACGATCTCACCCAGCTCGAAGGAGATCTGGACATAGGGGACGTCACCTGCGACCTATCGGACGATAGTGACGAGTGTAGTATTTAGGACAATCGTCGAGGCATCGTGTTTTTCTAGTCGCAAGCTCGAAGTATAAAAATAGTAATAATTAGAACGTTTTTTGTATCTAGAACGTTGTTTTGTATAGCGGTTATGTGTTGCTCGAATATAAGCGAAAATACCACCCATTGGTGCGTGATGTGGTGATGTTTTTGGATTTGAAAATACCTACGGCTGGAGATGATACGCCTACCCTTGGTGTAGAAGGATTATTATTATTTATCTGTTTTTCTGTTTTTATTTATTTTTTTGTTATTATAGTTGCGCTTCAGGCGAAAGTTGATGAAGGGTCTTCTTTAAACATGTACGTCATTAATGTTGTTGATATTCTCATTTTAGCTATCATATAGTTTCAACAATAGTACTTTATGTGTGATGCTTTCAACATTGGTTTGCGGTTTGGAGGAAATGAATTCCCCAGTGCAATATATCAGCATACCTATTCTCACACAAGCTTCCTATCAATTTTTGACTGGAATGCACATCAAAGTAAGAAATAATGTTTCTTTTTAATTTTTGAATAAAATAAGTTGCAATTTCTTTTTATCCACTAGCTGTAGGTATTGATCTATTATACTGATGTGTTTAATACTTTTATAGTTAAATTGAATATTTACTCATTCATATTTTAATATGGTAAGAATATGTACCTTATGAAGAGATATTTACCAATATTTCATCCGGTCACAAGGTAAGCAAGAATGATTTTTAAGTTTTAGACAGTGCATCACGATATTGTTTTGAGAGAAATGAAGCGCAAACGTTTTATCGGGTCGAATCTACCCAAATTAAGGGGCAGTATCACCTTTTGAATCGTGGTAAATCTCCATTCAAAAGTGGACTCTTTATTTCACGAGTAACCACCCTAATTTACTACGTAGAGACTTGATTTTTTTTAAATTGAAGTTGAAGAACGTCCCGAGGGCAAATAGTTTTCTTTTTTTCGATTGAATTAGTTTTTCAATTAAAAAAAACCAGGGTAATCGTTAGATCTGGGGTTATTGAATATATTTTTCGTTTTTAATGAGTACAAGCTATATTTGTGAAATAATAATCATGAAAATTTTTGTAGTTTATAGAAGATTAAATTGCCGAGGGCAAATAGTTGCGATTTTTTCGATTCAATTAGTTTTTCAATTGAAAAAAACAGGTTGAACTTCTGCGTTTTGGAAACTACACTTAATGATTTTTTTCCGACGGTTATTCATCATTTTTTGAAAAAAATCGCAACTATTTGCCCTCGGCAATTTAATCTTCTATAAACTACAAAAATTTTCATGATTATTATTTCAAATATATAGCTTGTACTCATGATAAACGAAAAACATATTCAATAACCCCAGATCTAACGATTACCCTGTTTTTTTTTTTAAATGAAAAACTAATTAAATCGAAAAAAAGGAAACTATTTGCCCTCGGGACGTTCTTCAACTTCAATTTAAAAAAAAATTAAGTCTCTTCGTCGTAAATTAGGGTACTTACTCGTGAAATAAAGAGACCACTTTTGAATGGAGATTTACCACGATTCAAAAGGTGATACTGCCCCTTAAGTATCAGATTCACTTTTACTGGAGGACGAATTGAAAAGCTACTTCTCAGAACGTTTTCGCCGTACTTTCTGCTCAGAAAACTCAATGAAGTTTATCATTTTATTTTGTAAATGTATAAAATCATGAAATGTGCAGAATTCTTGCTATTTCATTAATATGTGTATGTTCAGTTCGAAAGTTTTTTTATCTGCAAATCCCACCCATTCTAAAGATCTAAGTGGTTAAGTACATACTTTTATTGGGTTTGAATTCTCAGTTTGAATATCTATAAGTTATGGTACAAGTTGACCAAATATCACTTCCCATTCTTGCATTCTGTGCCATTTTATGATTTTATAACGCGCAAAATATTTTGTTACTTCAGACTCATTTCAAATTACCCTTGTTGGACATTGAAAAAGCACTTTTTGCAGTCTCTTTTCATTAAAATAACAGGTTTTCCATATACTCATGAACTGTACAGGGATCATTTATTATTTTCCATCGTAATTTGGTTATAAACCTGACTGAAGATGGGTGAATGTAAGATGCTATTATATTTTTGCATAGAGTAGAGGAGAACAATTCAACTCACGCTGAATAGGCAGAAATTTTGTCTAATAAATACTTCCTAATCTATGACCTCGAAAAGAAGTCGAGTCACACAAGAAATTTTTGTATTTTACATCACTAATTGATATTAGTTAGTATTTGGATATATTTAGAGGCTGATTACCAGTGGAGCTTATATTGTTATATGTGTCAAGGATTTTCTCGAATACGAATTTTGAGTAACGTAATCATCAAAAGAATGGTGCAGCTTGTTTGTTGGAATTGTATAGTATAGTTTATTTAACGATTTTTCGATTAACATAAAGTATGAACCTGACTAGTCATTTTTTATTACAACATTTATACTTGTTTATTGATTAGTTAGTTGCGAGCATTGTATAAAGTTGTTTCTTTAGATTATGATATTATATTGGTTTTCTCTTGTTGTGCATTTTTCTTTACCCTTAAATGAATAAAAACTCTTGAATCTTCAATCTATATTTACAGTAATACTCTCTATATAACAATTATTTTTTTCAGTAGTACAATTCAACATTATTTACACTATAAATTATTTAAAATTCTTTTTGAACTTTTGATTATTTGTCCCATAAACCTATTTCTTTCATCTTTGTTTGGAAGTACTGCTGCAAATTCACAGCACATTGATAATATTCCGTATCAGGTGCATTGTAAATTTTACAATTCGTAAAAATTCTCATCATGTCAGCAATGAATAGTCTTCTTGAAACGTAATATCTGGATTTAAGTCTTTCAGCCATTGTTTTGAGATCTATTAATTGAATTAATTTAATAAAGCTATGAAAACATTGTTTCTTCAGAAACACTTACCCATTGGATACTTTATAAGATCGTAATAATCCAGAACAGTATTTTTATCTACAGGCTGTTTGAAAGGCCAGGCATCTTCATGGTTTTTCACCTAGAAACACAAAATAAATATCAAAATTCAGTATTGAACAATTATCCAAAACTTACTGAATTGAGAACAACTTTCAACATTCCAGCAAGTACATCAATGTCCTGGGATTCCTCAAGTTGCTGAACCAATCTTGTTGCCCTTGCCGCTGGTCTCCAACCAGTTTCTTCTATTCCAGGTATTGACTCAATCGGAAGAGTAGTCACACCTTCTTTGAAGAATGTGAGTCCTCGGTGGACTTTAGAAACTGTCCTCTGCTGTTGATAAATCAGTTGTTTGACAATTTTCTTCTGTTTCCTCACTGTGGATGTGAATTCGGTATAAATTATTTTGGGGTTCAATTCACAATGCATCAAGGTTGCTCCTTCATAATCTTTGATGTATCCTTGGTAGATGGACCTGCTGAGTTTGATGTCCTTGGAAAAGCCTTGCCTCTCAAAGTAACCTAGAAATTTCAAGTGGAACTTTGGCGGTAAAAAAAATGTAAAGTAAAAGTAATTATTCAATGTGAATATTACTTCACGACGACTAATTATCAAATCCCATTTTCGAAATCAATCAGATGTATACACCCTGTATATCTATAATGAAGAACAAGGATCCAATATTTTGAACATACCTATGGCATTCTGATCTGCAAATGTGAGAAAATGCAGAACTCCTTTCCTTATATGGTAGTCTTTCAAATGGTTCATAAGATGAGTACCATATCCCTTGATTTGTTCTCTGTTGGTAACGGCACAAAAGACTATTTCTGTAAAACCTTGAGTTTCAAACATTCTGAAACAAATCCCACCTATCAGGTGGTTCTCTTTTATCAGTGCTAGAGTCCGATGTTTCCTAAAATAACACAAAATAAGATTTGTCCACAAAAATTCACTCTCGTTACACACGGGTCAAACAATAACTGGGATATATATTCGATGGGCATTCTTGGAAGCTGATGGGAGAATACATTCTGAAGGCCAATTAACCATATCATAGTCTGTTTTGGAACTGGTTCTGTGAGACTATTGCCTACTACTTTCAGCTCTATGATCTTCTTTTTTTCTTCACTCTTTGGAACTTCGTCAGTAGCAGGGGCATCTTCGGAAAATACAAGCTGAAAAAGATTGATGGTCAGATATCGTAACAATTATTAAATTCAATCTTACATCAGGGCCAGTCATATAATTCGGATCATCTATAGTTCTTATGATTTGGGCAACCGTTTCTTCTGGTATGTCTTCAAAGTGCTCATCTCTTCTTCTCTTCACTTCCCTAACAGGGGTATCATTGGGACGCTTGACAGACGGGGGGCACACAGGATTAGCCTCTTGAGCAGCTGCAAGATCAGAATCAATATGCTGCTGAATAAAACAGAAACTTCACTTACGTTTTCTGCAAGATTCCAGTAAACTTTGAAGGTGAAGTGTAGGAATGTGTTTGAAATCTGGATCGAATATTGGGGAGAAGGGGGCAAACAGTTCCTTGTCGAGAACATTGAGAAATGGAGGAAAATGGGTGAGAAGCATAACTCTCCTTTCCTGAGTCATCTGATCCCTTGCTCTGTGAAACTGGTCCATTATTTGCTTCTTAATGTGTTTAAAAACAGTTCGGAGCAGGGTTTTTCCGAAAGCCATTGTTGTATCTGTATGCTTGAGGGAATCGCAGAACATTGGTATGTGACAGAACACAAGCCACCTTATAAAAACAAAACAGAAGTAAAATCTTTGAACCTGATTATTATATATCCCTCACCTTCTAAATTCTACCCTGTATATAGTCATTTCTTCTTGTCTAACTATATGGTTAGGGCCAGGAGCAGGGAATTCCCAATTATTCAAATATTGAATTAATATTCTAGCTAATTCACACATTGTTTTCCACTCTTGTTGAGCTAAATGTGAAAATTTATAAACTAACATATTAGTTATAGCTTTGTGGATTGTGGCTTTCTCAAAAGGAGGATGTCCTAATGGACCATCAATCGTTGGAATTTCTAAAGTGAGGATACATTTTCTTAAGAGCTGAAAAATACAAAGGAAATGTTTAACCAGTTGAGAAGATTTTGAATATTATGTCCAAGGTTCATAATGGAATGTACTGAACTAGCTCTTCATTCTCAGTATACTCACCCTGAATAAGCAACCATAGACTTTCTTAGTTTCAGCATTTTGTTCTCTACTCATTGCTGAATATATATTATCGAAATCTATAGCCATACTGAGAATACGATTAACTTCTTGCTCTGGTTTCGATCTCAAATGAGAAACATGATTTTCTGAAACAGATTGGTATGTTTACGTCTCACCATCTTCTTTGTGAATTCAAAACTTGTTTGAACAAAAATATTACCTATTGTATGGTTGCATTTGCAGACATCGTTAAAAGTGAAGGCTTGTTGATCTTGTACTTTTTTCCAACCCAAGCACTGGCATTCATTCTCTTGGCATTTCGAATAAACTGCCAATTTGAGCAGTTTTCTATTCAGAGAAGCGGAGTACCACACCTGTTTCCTCTGTTTAATTTTTTCAACATTGGTAAGCTGGGGTTTTTGCTCTGGGGAATTACCATTTTCTGATCCTTTACTGTTAGTTTCTGGTGTTGATGGTTCGTTTGATTCCGGGGTACTTGCTTGCTCACTCATTATAATTAACAAAGAAGTAGATGTAATTCAAGAATCAAGCAAGTTTCCACTGTTTGAAAACAAACAATTCAATGAAAAGAAAACAATATTAACCTAAAAATCTTTTCTGCCAAACAGAAACTGGTTCATCGATGGTCTACCATAGAACACCATTGATTCATTTCACGTTATACCGTGAAAGACCATGTTCCGATATTACCTTCCACACTGCTTAACATATTTCCGAACTATTTTAAACATGCAGATGTCCATGAGTGCCTATAGGAATAAATTTCAGAGAGCCTTCACAAAAAATTAAATTATCAACTCTTTCTTCGCATGTTCTATCCTGACGAGTCCAAATGAGTTCGAAACCATGTCCGATCGATTTCTTGTCGATAGGGTATTAGGTTGGTTGTTTCAGGGATGTTAGTGACATAGTTTGATTCATAATGCGATGATATGATCCCTGCCGAAATGTAGTATGTCCTTTTTTATTTTAGGATTTAGTCTTCGAACGTTAACTTGGGAGTATCATTGAAGTATCGAAACATCATACAGCATATACAGGGTGGCCATTTGAAAACGAAACAGACGAGATTACAGACGAAATAAATTTTTTCGATAGAAATGCTCGGACAGGTCGATTTCTGTTTCGAGGGGGACAACTTAAGATGTAGGTTACGGACGCATAGCGCTTCAACCCTGCTGCTACAACCCCCACCCCCAATTTTTGAATAGGGAAGATGGGGTGAGTGATAACTCAATTCAAAGGTATTTTTATACTGATTTCAGCACAGTAATTGTTTTTTCATTTTATGCATTAGTTCTCGAAATATTCTTAACTAAGTATTTGAAAATGAAGTGGTGTTTTCATGGCACTTGAAGTGTTTTTTTTTCGTGAAAAATCGACATTTTGAGCTTCAAAACAACCATGACTGTGGCTTCCTTCCTCCAATCCACTGACATAGAAATCTTTAATCAAGATGTCGATTTTTCACAAAAAAACACTACAAGTGCCAGGAAAACACCACTTCATTTTCAAATACTCAGTTAAGAATATTTCGAGAACTAATGCATAAAATGAAAAAACAATTACTGTGCTGAAATAAGTATAAAAATACCTTTCAAATGAGGTATCACTCACCCCATCTTCCCTATTCAAAAATTGGGGGTGAGGGTTGTAGTAGCAAGGGTTGAAGCGCTATGCGTCCGTAACCTACATCTTAAGTTGTCCCCCTCGAAACAGAAATCGACCTGTCCGAGCATTTCTATCGAAAAAATTTATTTCGTCTGTAATCTCGTCTGTTTCGTTTTCAAATGGTCACCATGTATATTATATAAACGAATGTTACGCTGGGAAATTTTTGACCCACCCTTGTATATCTGAAACAAGTCATTCTGTTACACATTTATTGCGAATCGTGACATTGTTTTTTTTGTATTTTTGTTTTGTTTATTATTTATTATTTTTTTTTTCACTTGGCTGATGTAGATTATTGTTGTTATTTTTGTATGATAAGGGAGATAACAATCTAAATATAGGCTTTGATACCAGCTTTTTTGCTGTTTAAGGGTCAGGAATAAATAAATGAATAAATAAATAAATAGCGGGCTAAAAATTCATACGTGTGTGCGTTCGTGTTTTGAGTGTGTGATAGCTTAGTTCATAAGTGGTTCTGGTAATATACAGTAATATTGTGCTATGTGAAATAGATTTATCGAGGCGAAAAATAAGTACTTAGTTTCCTACATTCAAACCTGAAAAATGAAACATAAAAACTTCTTGTTGTACTTTCAATTTCGAAAATACCAGGCGTTGAAATCTTCAAAAAACGATCGTTTATTATATTTATTGATTTATTTGTGTTGTTGAACTGTAGGTGTGGAAGATTATGTACTCAAAAAGGTCAAGAAGGATCAAGACAAACCAAAAATATGGTGTTTCACGGTCCGTCGAACTTCTTACCGAAATACAGGGTGGTGTATTAATGAAAGCCTACCTGCAGGCGCAGGATGAAGTTTCTGTTCGGAAAGCACCGAAAGCTCAGGATTATCAGTTGCAGTAGACGGTCCCAAAATCAGGTTTTCGGATTCAGAACGGCCAAACCAGTCGGGGAGTCGGTAGCCAAGATTCTCCACCAGTCAAGTCTGCGCGCTAGCGTGTATATGAGGTACTGGTAAAACGAGTTGCAGTGCCGTCCGTCAAACGCGATACGTGTTTCGTTTTGCGCTTAATTGAATTTTGAACCCCGTCTAAAGCCCGCGAACCAAGGATTTACGCTTAACCGAGAAAGTTGCCGCATCTTACGCCATGTCTAGTCCAGTGTATACCGCTTCTGTATATTTTTTTGTTCTGGTGTGTTTTTCGTGTGTGGTGCATGGAAAAAATGTGAATTCTCATCTGACCAAAAGGACGACAAACAATGGATTAGGGGATGAGTCCTGCGAGAACGTCAAGCCGTTTTTCGCGATGAAGAACATCACCGTCGTCCTGGATAGTCCTAAAGGTCAGTCTTCTCCTTCTGAAGTGTCAGCGAGAATAATTCCATCAGAGAGCGAGATTCAATTATCTCTTCGTAAAATAACCAAAACATCTTCGCACACATAAAATAAAGTGCATCGAATGTTGTTATTGGGATTCCCCTTCTGTGAACTTTAATCAGCGAGAAACCACAGACGTCAAGCCGTCTCATCAGAAAATTCATAACATTGCGCGAAACATGAAAATGACATTTCCACAGTAGCGCTCCGTTTTCCATTTATTGTTCCGTTCCATCAGAAGATTAAACAAGGAATCGGACCTCAAAGAGTCAAAGGACGAAATGATGTTATCGGACTTCTGAAGAACCCACCCATTCGAACTGTTAATGACAGTTTGACGGGTTCATTTACAGAGATAGAATCACATAATAATACGTAATGTCGCCGATATCTATGTAACTCCAAAATCAAAGTTTTTTCTTGATCCGGTTATGTTTTCAGAAAAAAAATTGTAGCGCTCTTTCAAAAAAATCTTATCAAATGTATAAGCGACGAGTGGAATTAAATTTCAATTTAATTTTTCACCTGCTGATCATCTCATTTGTGTGGGACTGAGACATTATATTACTACCATTTGGTTTTTTTTGAAGCATGTGTTCTTGATTAAGAGCTGAAACGATCTGCCCTAATCGTTTAATACTTTCTACGAGTATTTAGGTTCTCACCTACTACAACAGGTAAGAAATGAAAGGGCTGTTCAGTTTGCGGTCCTTTGAATGATTGTCCGAGAGACTGAGTGTCCATAAAGAAAACATTGTGACTAGAGTGTAGACCTTATTTTCGAAAAAGGCCTTTAATTCTATTCATAACTCCATATTATGATCACAATTAATTTTTTCAATATTTTTTGCTACACACTCATTAAAATTGGCAATTAAATTTGAATCTTTAAATAGCACACCTAAACGTTACTAGGTAATTAGATGACGTATATGTACATCGCAGTTGTTTTGTTCTCAGAATTCATTTATTGCGATGCGATCAGATCTAGTTGACATAAAGAATTCATAATTAGGCTCAATAGCTGCATTTGAGAATGTACACTACATTAACATAGTGCACCGTAGTCATTGCAAACCAATAACCAAACAAAACGGTGTTAATGTACTGTGCACTCTCAAACTCAGCTATTGACGAAACATTAACAGTGTGCACCGTAGTCATAGCAACTCGTACAACACGGTGTTAATGTTGCGTCAATAGCTGAGTTTGATAATGCACACTACACTACATTAACATAGTGCACCTCGTAGTGTACCGTTTTGTCAGAGTTGCTATGACTACCTTGAACACTGTTAATGTTGAGTCAATAGCTGAGTTTGATAATGCATACTACATTAAGGGGCAGTATCACCTTTTGAATCGTGGTAAATCTCCGTTCAAACGTGGTCTATTTATTTCACGAGTAAGTACCCTAATTTACAACGTAGAGACTTGATTGTTTTTTTAAATTGAAGTTGAAGAACGTCCCAAGGGCAAATAGTTTTCTTTTTTCGATTTAATTAGTTTTTCAATTAAAAAAAAACCAGGGTAATCGTTAGATCTGGGGTTATTGAATATGTTTTTCGTTAGTACAAGCTATATTTTTGAAATAATAATCATGAAAATTTTTGTAGTTTATAGAAGACAAGCAGGCCTTCCCAGCTTCGCCCGGTGAGAAATTTGTTTCACGCGGCGGTTTCATCTTCAACACTTCAACCTCCCATATCTTTTGATGTACTCGTTGTAATTGTATGATGTG
Source organism: Adalia decempunctata (assembly GCA_951802165.1). Taxonomy (NCBI): domain Eukaryota; kingdom Metazoa; phylum Arthropoda; class Insecta; order Coleoptera; family Coccinellidae; genus Adalia; species Adalia decempunctata. The sequence goes on along the minus strand of OX637696.1, from coordinate 18,549,735 downwards.
AAGGGCAATTTCGTTCTAAATTAAATATTGGGGATAAATAACGTATAAGGTTAAATGAGGATCAATACCCAGTTCATAAAAACACACTCCCAAATAGTGCATAATTTTGGAAAACATCTGATTACCATAAACAGGTTATAGCAAGTCAATCTTGAGAGATAGATATATGCTATCGGCGCTATCGCGGACTTTTTTGTAGAACTATTTGAGAGGTACTTTTCCGTCATACATTGTATCCACGTAAGTCTTACGGTTTTTGCAGCGCACGTGAAAATAGCCGATTATGGCTGATTTTTTTGTAATTATTGAAGTTATAGTAGGTATCCTCATTTTTTTTTGGAAAAGTATAGCCTATGTCACTCAGGGATAATGTAGCTTTCTAAGGGTGAAAGAATTTCTTAAATCGGTCCAGTAGTTTTTGAGCCTACTCGTATCAAACGAACAAAAATACAAATCTTTCCTCTTTATAATATTAGTATAGATTAAATTGCCGAGGGCAAATAGTTGCGATTTTTTCGATTTAATTAGTTTTTCAATTAAAAAAAACAGGTTGAACTTCAGGGTTTTGGAAACTACACTTAATGATTTTTTTCGGACGGTTATTCATCATTTTTTGGAAAAAATCCAATTATTTGCCCTCGGCAATTTAATCTTCTATAAACTACAAAAATTTTTAAAAATATAGCTTGTACTCATGAAAAACGAAAAACATATTCAATAACCCCAGATCTAACGATTACCCTGTTTTTTTTTTTAATTGAAAAACTAATTAAATCGAAAAAAAGAAAACTATTTGCCCTCGGGACGTTCTTCAGCTTCAATTTGAAAAAAAAATTAAGTCTCTACGTCGTTAATTAGGGTACTTACTCGTGAAATATAGAGACCACTTTTGAATGGAGATTTACCACGATTCAAAAGGTGATACTGCCCCTTAACAGTGTGCACCGTAGTCATAGCAACTCGGACAACAGGGTGCACTATGTTAATGTAGTGTGCATTCCCAAACTCAGCTATTGTTAATGTTGCGTCAGTAAATGAGGTTGAGAATGCACACGAATTCACAGTGTTCTCTGTGTTGCTATGACTAAGGTTCAATACGTGAATGTTTTGTGTATTCTCCGAGGTATTCTCAATCTCAGTTAATGATACTCATCTATGCCGTTTCACATCGACAAAGATATAAAAGCACTCAACGTAATGAAGAGCTTTTGCTTGGCTTCCATATGACGGAAATTTTTTTTGAATAATAAATGGCATAATATTATCTTTCAAATAAAATAAATGTCTTCAGTCTTAATTTTAATGTGTTTTAACTACTCTCAGAAAATAATATATCCATTATTCAACTGACTTTGATCTGTCATAGTCTCTGTAAATGTCAATAGCATGAGTTATAATAACTCATGCCTATAACTCACTCTGATACAAATACGAAAAATTAAATAACTTACGAAATGCATAAGAAAGTCGAATCTATTTCAGACATTGAGGTAACGTTCTCGCCATCCATTTCTACATTTTCTTTGGTCTGAATATTCAAAAATTGCATTTGGAAAACGTGAATTTTTGACATTTTCTACGGGATTCGATATTCGACCACAGAGATCGCTTTTGTCAACTGTTGTCAATTTTGAAAATGCAGTTTAATTCGAATTTTACTGAAGAAGTCGAAGATAAAGTATAGTGTTCAATTCGCGGTAATGGTCATAACACACTTGATGAATTACACCACTCGCCTGACAGCTCGTGCTGCAAAATTCATCTGCGTGTGTTATGATGACTTACATTACCGCTCATTGAATAACATACTATAGTATTTCAATTCAAAGTTACCAATGTAACCATGTTTATACCGAAGCTGCACATACGAAACTCGGAAAACCAGTTAGTTTGTCTTCAGTTTCCACATAAAGTGCTCGACTAATTGCTGCCCATTAACGAAACAGGCAAAACATAACCTTCGGGGACGTTTTTCCGATGCAATTTGTCCAAATCATCGTTCGACATCAGCGAACAATAGACAAAGGAATATCTCATCACGGGAGTGGACACCCATCATAATGGATTCATAACGCATCTATCAGACGCCAATGAAATTACAATACAATGCGGCCAGATACTTCCTCCCTTGGTTCCTGATTGCTGATGTAGCCCAGTTTGCAATTAGTGACGTTGGCCAGTCCTTCGCAAATTCTATTTCTGGAGTCAAACAGGATTCTGCTTGTCTTGATCTTGAATGACAAATAGTCATCTTTTTTTTTTTCAGACCGTTTCGTGCTAAGTGAGAGCTGATATTTTTCGGAAAATTATGCAGTTTTTCTTTGAACATTTTTTGTTAACTGTTGATCTTGAATACTAATACATTTAATGGTTTAAACTTTTTTGTTATTTATACACTGCGCAAAAAAATTAACGCACATTATGGAAATCTCAAATTTATTCTACAACTGAAGGTGTTCTCAATGATAATTATTTTAATCAGAATTATGCATGCATATGTTATCCACTTTCAACGTTTTTCTTCAATACAGATGTTTTCTCCCAGCAGGAATAAAAAAAGATGATATTATCAGATTTTGAATGTATTGGCTCCATTCTAAAATCAGTTGTTCTCGATCAATTCTAGTGATCAATAGTTTTTCTTTCGTTTGATTTTCTACACTCGATCGCTTTGCAACACGAAACACGCAATTTGTCCCAAGCGAAATGTGCCCAAGCGGTAGTTTTGCGAGAAGAAGGGTGGACATGCATACACAAGAATTGCAGAAAGGTTTGGAGTTTCCCATACAAGTTTGTCCAGAATGTTGCAGCGATTGAGGGAGACAGGTATGAATGTCCGAAGACCAGGACAGGGTAGACCACGGGTAACAACTGCCATTCATGAACGTTACTTGAGAGTTTCTTCGTTGGGACAACGGTTTGCAACCGCTCGCCTCCTTCAAAATCAGCTTGAGCAAACTCATGAGGTGCAAATTTGCACTCAGACAATAAGAAATCGCCTCAGAGAATATGATTTGAGGCCTCGTGTCGCGGCAAGAGGCCCAGCTCTTACCCCAGCCCATCGAAGGGCGCGTTTGGATTTTGCGAGAGAGCATATCCATTGGGAAGAGGCCGATTGGGAAAGAGTTCTCTTCACAGATGAGTCTAGATTCTGCCTCTACCATTGTGATCGACGTTCCCCCTGTATACAGACGTCCACATGAAAGATAAGCCCAGTGCAATTTCCTGAATACTACTGGTTTCGGGGGAGGATCGATTATGGTATGGGGTGGAATATCTTTGACTGCTCGCACAGACCTTGTGGTCGTTGATAATGGAGCTCTGAATGCTGATAAGTATATAAAGAACATTCTTGAAGCGCATGTAGTGCCATTCACCCCCATACATTGGTGAAAATTTCATTTTTATGAACGATAATGCCAGACCCCATCGTGCGCGCATCGTTCAGGAGTACCTTGAAGAGGTTGAAGTCTCTCGAATGGAATGGCCAGCAAGAAGTCCAGATCTCAATCCGATTGAGCATGTTTGGGACAACCTCAATGACTGAGAAGTTCAGAAAATCATCCAGCTACTCTTAATGACTTAGGAATCCAACTCAGAGAAATCTGGGAAGGATTAGATCAGAACATTTTAAGATCACTCATTTTGAGTATGAACCGTCGTTGCCGAGCTGTAATTAACGCAAGGGGTGGAAATACTAAGTATTAAATCACTTATCAGCATTTCAGTATTTTGAAAATTGTTCATTTCTCTTCTTTCACATAAGATTTGGTGAAATCCTGAATTTTTCGTTCATTCAATGTGTCTTGTTTCGTTCAAAACCTTCCCGAGAGAACATACAAAATAAGTTATAAAGTCAATGTAGAGTTAACTTTCATTAAAATTGAGATTTTCAGAATGTACGTTATTTTTTTTTGCGCAGTGTATATTAGTCCCCTATCAAGTCATCATACAGCTATCATCTGCAATAATGGCTTCAATTATAGAAATATTTCATCTTATGGGCCATCTGAACATCTGGGGTCATTTAAAAAATAATGGCATGTCTTGGAAATGTGTGGAAATACTTGGAATTATGTGGAAATGGTAATTAATTTCTGCTACAAAAATTCAACCATTTTGAATAATATGACATCCAAATGTTAAAACCTCAGGCTTCGAATGAACCTGAAGAATTTCCCAGCAATAAAATGTAAATTTGTCAAATATTCCACCTGAGAAATGAGTTATTTAATCGAAGTAGATAATCTATGCTAAAGGTCCTTCTACAAGAAATCTCCCTGTTCCCGAGAGTCAAAGATCTAGATTTCGAGGGAGATACCATTGTTGACCGATCACAGATAATGGGTGTTTGAGGAGCCGTTATATATGAGGCAGTCATATTTTTCAGTGTGATAGAAATATGAACTCGGTTTGTTCAGGTTTGTTATTTTTGTGAGTTTCTTACCTGGCACCTTTCACGGAACTTGAAGTGAATGTTTTCATCGCAAACAAAAAAATTCCCGCGTTCAGTCGATTTTATTATGTGGAGGTAACGAACTGTGCAATATATTAGCGTCGTTTATCTTCCTGTCAGCATTTTGTCTAGACACCTGTCTTTTTTTTATTCATTACCTCACAAGAACGATTTCTTCCGAAAGATCATTTCAATGCAGTCGTGGTTTGTGGAGTCCATGAGGAAATATGGAATTGCGAATATGTACCTATCATCTAAGCTTTAAAGTATCTTTATTCAGTTTTAAAAAGTATCCCGGTTGGCCATCATTTAGGTTTATCAAGTTCTTTTACTTAAAACTGACGCAGGTTGACACTCGTGATGGTCAAATATTTCTGAGAGATGTTGCTGAGGCTTCTTTCAATTTACTTTTTGTTAACTTTGTGAATGGAGTTAGTTTTTTCAAGGTTTAACTGTGACACCGAATTCGTAGTAGGTACTATTTCATTTTCATATATTTTCACATATGTATTTCAAGTTGTGCAAAAAGGTATTTGGATGTCGTCTGCAGGCTTATTTCTTTAGAATGTTGAAAAGTGGGGAATTCCATCCGTCTGTTCGTTTAGAAGTTTTTCTGTTGGGTTATTCGAGTACTTTTTTAGTTTTTCGAATGAACCATCACAAAGTGACTAAGTAATGAATGTTCTGCCCATTTTTCAGTAAAAGGACCCCGCACTTTTAGTATGTAAAGTGGCGACCAGTCAAATTTTCTGAAAGTTTGGTATGTTGTTGTAACCGACTCAGTGACCAAAAGTATCAATAGGCCCAACCCAATCCTTTGGTTTTCTAAATAGGGGGTGTTAAAGTTGAAAATTGCTCAGATTTTCGGATTTATTTTTTAATTATTAAGAGTTGGATTGGATTTCTGTTGCATACACACGTTTACTACATGTTCTAGTAATGAAATAAGTGGATACGTATGATTAAAAATATTCATATTTACAGGGTGATTCACGAATATATGACGGTAGTTTTTTGCAAAAATTCACTTTTTCTAGTGTGACGTCAGGAAGGCATATTTTTGAAATGTTCTTTTCGATTTAGTATTAAGACGACGAAATATTGCACAGTGCATATTTTTTATACAGGATGTTTCACAGAGAGAACCACTAGACATAATCATATTTTTTTAGGATTAATTCGAAACCCTGTATTTTTGAATAGATTTTTGGGAAAAGTGATACCACAAACATATGTGTGTCTCTAATCACCAAAATATTCAGGGTGGTTTATTCATAGGAAGGTATTCTATTTTGGGAAAAGTACAAAAAACATGAACACCCTGTATTCGAAAATTTCCTCGGTCAAATGCAACTATTTTCTCACTATATATTGATTCCCACAACATCTCCAGAGGTATGAATTCTAAATCCGATACTATGACCAGTTTTCGAGATACAGGGCGTTAAAGCGGAGAATAACTTATTTCATAAATTTTTTCAAAATTGAAAAGCCGAATTGATTTTATGTTGCGCCCATGAGTTCAGTATGAGTACAGTTCAGATTCACATGGAAACGGTCAGCTAAAATATTTACTGTTACAGGGTGACTCAAGAATAAATCACAACAGCTTTTGCAAACACTCGAAAATTCTACAGTTTCGTCACAGAGGAATTATTCGATGAAGTTAATACCTAGTCGTTAACAATTTTTAGTCTGAAATACTTCATTATGATTACTTTTCATACAGGGTGAGCTATAAATAATATGCTTTGAAATAATTGAAAGGAGAACTTTTCTGGTGAATTTTGAATAACATTATATCAAGTGAGCATAACCGCAAGAATTTTTGAATATATAAATATACAAGGTGATTTAAAAATAATCACCTACCAAAAATACACATTTCTTGCATGTGTAGATCATCCTATTTTTTGCTGAAAAAAGTATATTTATAAAGTAATAACCGAGGTTATGACTATAATGAGATTCAAACTTTTCAATATACCTAGTTTTAACTCACTCAACACGAATATTGCGGACTGTGGAGTACCCACCAATAAAAAAATATTCGTTTTTTACCTACATAAGAAGAAGGTTTATTGTCATCTTTTTGGGGGTGACAGCGCAGTTAGTAAGCGCGCTCATAAAGATACTCAAAATTCACTAAATAGTTCTTATTTCAATCAATTCAAAGCATAAGTATTTTTGGTATGGTTGGCTGTATGGCTCACCCTGTATGGAGAGTAATCATAATGAAGTATTTCAGACTGAAAATTGTGAACGACTAGGTATTAACTTCATGGAATAATTTCTCTGTGACGAAACTGTAGAATTATCGAGTGTTTGCAAAAGCTATTGTGATTTATTCGTGAATCACCCAGCACCCTGTAACAGTAAATATTTCAGCTGAACCTTTGCATGTGCATGTGCATCTGATCTGCTCTCATACTCAACTCATGGGCGCAACATAAAATCAATTCGGCTTTTCAATTTTAAAAAAATGGATGAAATAAGTTATTCTCCGCTTTAACGCCCTGTATCTCGAAAACTGGTCATAGTATCGGATTTAGAATTAATACCTCTGGAGATGTTGTGGGAATCAATATATAGTGAGAAAATAGTTGCATTTGACCGAGGAAATTTTCGAATACAGGGAGTTCATGTTTTTCGTACTTTTCCCAAAATTGAATACCTTCCTATGAATAAACCACCCTGAATATTTTGGAGATCAGAGACACACATATGTTTGTGGTATTACTTTTTCCAAAAATCAATTCAAAAATACGGGGTTTCGAATTAATCCTAAAAAAATATGATCTACTGGTTCTCTCTGTGAAACACCCTGTATAAAAAACTAGCTGGCCCGGCGAACTTTGTTCCGCCTAAATGATACTTACGGTAGATTTCACAAATCGTAATCACCTGTGATCGGAGATCAACAGCTTGGTTCTCTGATTTTTGAACTGTCAAATGTTTCGATGGATATGAGCTGTCACACAGAACACATAAAAATAATATGTCAATTACCAATTATACCAATTTTGGATTTAGTGATTTCCGCAAATATATTTATTACCCAAACAGAAATTCAAAAACATTTTAAAAATTATGTGAAAAGATGAGAATGGACATATCACGATCGAAACTGATCGCCAAAATCGGATATACTTGACATTTCGATAAATAGACCTTCATGGTACTATAAGTCCTATGCAAATTACACAGTAATTGATGTCATATGTTCTTTATTCGACCATTTCAAACAACGACTACCGAAATTCTCGAAGAAAAAAAACAGATGACATAAATTGATGGTCGCGAAAGCCTCAACAAATTCATCGCCATCTAATGGTGCTGATGTCAAATATAGTACCTTCACGATAAGATGTCTAGAATAATGGTGTAGGCACCCGTCAATTTTGGAATGGAATGACGTTCGATCAAATCGAAAATATTAGCAACGTGGCGGCGCCGCAATATCATTTCAGTGTATTTTCCGTTGTCAATTTGATGGATGTATCAACAGCTGATTTGCTAAAGTCAATTATGACATGACAGCGGAATGGCATCTTTTTATAATGAAAGTTTTCTACTTTTCCTATGAACTAATATACATCAGAATGTCAGGAATATAAACACACATTATTGCTTGACAAAATTATCTACCATTAACACGCCACGTTCGCCAGAATAAATTCAAGTATTTGAAATAACTGATAAAAATCAGTCATAATTTGTGAATAGCGCCACCTGAAGTGAAAAGAACGAAACATTGCTAAAATAATTAATTTGGTCAAAACAAAATCTAATCAGTGCCTACACCATTATTCTAGACATCCTACTTCACGATAACGTTATTTTGAATAAATAAAACTATAAAAATAACTAATAATCAGTCATAATGTGTGAATAGCGCCATCTGAAGTGGTACGAAATCTAATCATTTTAGACATCTCTACTCCTACGCTAAAATTTTTTAGTGTTGGCCAACGGCGCAAAGTTGTAGGCAACTCAAATTACACATCATTACAGTGACTATAGTGGTAATATAGTCACTGTACACCCCATCTAACGGAGAGAAGTGTACCTACGAATAAGCGGTAGCGTAACTGTAACTGTAGCGACACCTAGTGGCCTCGCTCAAAAGGAGGAAAAGCATTTCCTGTATAAGTGAAATTTTCATCGATTTTTTCGAAGTTTTATTGCATTTTATAATAACCAGACCGTAGACGAATCCATATATGAAGTTTCATAACAAACAGTCCATCCGATCTCGAGTTATAAATGGTGTAACCAACATCTTTCTTTTATATATATAGATTTGCACTGTGCAATATTTTGGCGTCATAATACTAAATCGAAAAGAACATTTCAAAAATATGCCTTCCTGACGTCACAGTAGAAAAAGTGAATTTTGGCAAAAAACTACCGTCATATATTCGTGAATCACCCGGTAAATATAAATATTTTTAATCATACGTATCCACTAATTTCATTACTAGAACATGTAGTAAACGTGTGTATACAACAGAAATCCAATCTAGCTCTCAATAATTAGCAAATAAATCTGAAATTCTGGGCAATTTTCAACTTTAACACCCCGTATTAAGAAAACTAGCCATAGGATTGGGTTGGGCCCATTGACACTTTTGGTCACTGAGTCGGTTACAACAACATACCAAACTTTCAGAAAATTTGACCGGTCGCCACTTTACATACTAAAAGTGCGGGGTCCTTTCAACACCCGTTTCTTGATTTCCTCAAAAGAAAATAGCATAACTGAATCTTCCAACCATGTTCATATACTTACGTGAAATATTTCCAGTGTTAACAGAAGAAAAGTTTCTTCGACATTCGCCAGGTCTTTGGAATCATTGAATTCACATAATATTTTTCCAAAGCATATAGGTATATGCTTTGGAAAAATATTTATCAAAATGTTTAGGTAAACATTTTGATAAAAACGTAATTACTACGACTTTTATGTGGAAAGGACAACGTTGCGTAGATATCTGACAGCAGAAAGACTATAACCTAACATTTTCAAAATATATGCGGTGAAATGTGTCAGAATTTCATGGCCAACCGGCAAATTTTATAAAAGTGAATGAAGTATTCAAATCTCGATTCAAATTCACGTGCTTGGAGGATCTACCCATAAGGTGCATTAAGGAGCACTCATTTTAAAATGTCATTCTGAAGATGACTCGTGATAATCTTGAAAATCTGTTTGTTATTTTTATGTCAGAGACTTTTGCGATCAATTTTGAATCGATTAAAATTTTTATTCACTTCTAACCGAGCTTCTAACAAAGATTATTGAAGTTGTACACTCGAGAGCTCAGAGCCTTCTCAGTTCCCGTAGATACACAAAATACTTCTGAAACAGGAAACTCCTGACAAAAGCTTATCCGTTAATCCACTCAACAGCGTCATTAAGCCAGATGAATAACCTAAAACTCAAACAAATATTGGAAATGCTAAGCCGATTAAAAGAGCTCATGGCTAAGAATATCTGGTAGATTTGGACTATTTTTATGTTGACTGCGGACAGTCTGGTAAATAATATTGAGGATCTCGACAAAAGTAGGATTATTTTTATAAAATTTCGCGTTAACCAAAAATTCTGGATTTCGCCGTTATAATATGTTAAAATTTACTGCACACAAATAACATCAGTTAGCGATATTTCTACATAATAATTTAAATATGGTCACTATGACGTTTGAAAACTTAAACTTCATCCCCAGCATCCGTTGCTTCAACGGGGCAGTACTCGGGGCAGTATCACCTTTTGAATCCTGGTAAATCTCCATTCAAAAAGTAGTCTCTTTAGTTGAAGTTGAAGAACGTCCCGAGGGCAAATAGTTTTCTTTTTTTCTATTTAATCAGTTTTTCAATAAAAAAACCAGGGTAATCGTTAGATCTGGGGTTATTGAATATGTTTTTCGTTTTTCATGAGTACAAGCTATATTTTTGAAATAATAATCATGAAAATTTTTGGAGTTTATAGAAGATTAAATTGCCGAGGGCAAATAGTTGCGATTTATTCCAAAAAATGATGAATAACCGTCGGAAAAAAATCATTAAGTGTAGTTTCCAAAACGCTGAAGTTCAACCTGTTTTTTTCAATTGAAAAACTAATTAAATCGAAAATATCGCAACTATTTGCCCTCGGTAATTTAATCTTCTATAAACTACACAAATTTTCTTGATGATTATTTCAAAAATATAGCTTGTACTCATGAAAAACGAAAAACTGTTCCCAATAACCCCAGATCTAACGATTGCCCTGTTTTTTTTAATTGAAAAACTAATTAAATCGAAAAAAAGAAAACTATTTGCCCTCGGGACGTTATTCAACTTCAATTAAAAAAAAATCAAGTCTCTACGTCGTAAATTAGGGTACTTACTCGTGAAATAAAGAGACCACTTTTGAATGGAGATTTACCACGATTCAAAAGGTGATACTGCCCTTTAACATTAAATTGTCGGTTTGATCATTCTATTCATATAATTTATCATCAAATGAATTGATTGAAACTATCGATATGATCAAAACATCCAACTTCTTTAATTTACGTGGTTTTTCGAAATTAAATCGAGTCAAATCCGGCTCTGCCTCGGGCTCTGCGCTCCCAAATTTCCTTTCCACGCAGAATTCTGTGTAATCAGCTAATTCCTCCATTCGTCATCCAGGAATTTCGACATCATATCCATTTCCGGCGTTTCCAGGCAAATTTCCAAATCTCCAGACGAATTATCGTGTAGGGGAGAAGGAAGAATCTGAAAGAAACTTCATTTGTAACCCAAACGTCAGAAGAAAAAGCACTGACGTGCAGTCCGGAGATTTTGAGCGCTATGTCATCCATCTCGTAAATATATTCATCTTTTAAGCTGATATACCTCACTGGTAGATTCGCATTCAAGAATTCAACGATGAAAAATTCTGACAGCCGTCAAGAGAAATTCGTTAGCATTTTCTATGGTTCTGGTTGTTTGAATACGTCATTTTCCATTCAAATGCAAAATCTTATCTCTTATTTTGGGGGGTTCCAAAATGGTTGTTACGGCGAGATGACTACATTTCCTCGCGTCCTGGTTTGGAACTCCCAATCTGTTAAAATCACAAGAAATTATTCGCAAAAAGCATTTAAAATTTAGTGATCGTGTTTATAAATTGTGATTGTATCAAGTGTTTCCTGTATTTTTCTACGACAAAGATTATTTATTGTTTAAAACTGGTGCTGGGATTGGACTTCCAAGACTCCTGACGCCCCCGGGACCCAGCATCAAAGTTATTTTTCTTAATACACTGAGCCTGGGTACATAGCCTATAGTTGCTGAGCCCATATCTTGGCTGTCCTCATGTCAGGGGCTTATCTGGCTGGGGCCATGCCTTTTTGAGAATATACATACATATACTCCATTCACTTTTATTAAGTAGCCCGGGAGGCCCTGGAATTCTGACACATTTCACCGCGTATATTTCGAAAATGTAAGGTTATGGTCATTCTTCTGTCAGATATGAACGCAACGTTGCCGTTTCTACATATAAATCGTAGAAATTACGTATTTAACAAAATGTTTATTTACTTTTGGAAAACAATGAATTTGAGGAAATATTAGGTGAATTCAATAATTCCAAAGATCTGAAGAATATTGAAAAACTTTTTTTCTCTGTTAATACTGGAAAAATTTCACGTGTACGAGAGTATAAACATGATTGGAAGATTCAGTTATGCTATTTCTTGTACGGAAATCAAGAACCGAGTGTTGAAATTTTACTGAAAAATAATGGACAGAATAGTCCGTTACTTTGTGATAGTTTATCAACCCGACAGAAAAACTTTTAGAAGAACAGAACAGACGGACGTATGGAAATCCCCACTTTTCAAAATTCTCAAGAAATAAGCCTAAAGACGACAATTAAATACCTCTTTGCGCAACTTGAAATACTCCAGTATGAAAATGTAGTGGTACTACGAATCTTGTGTCACAGGATAAACCTTATAAGAACTAACTCCATTCACAAAGTTGAAAAAGAGTAAATAGAAAGTAGACTTGGCAATGTCGCTTGATTTTCACGATTGCCAACCTGCGTCCGTTTTAAGTAAAAGAACTTGATAAACCTAAACCATGGCTCACCAAGATACTTTATAAAAGTGAATGGAGTATACATACATACATCTCTTATTTACACCAAAATGCATAGAACTTCTGTCAAATTGTTTCCCACATTTCAGATGAAACTCGATCATTCCAAGCAATTTATCGTGTCGACCCAACGAAATTATTCCAAGTGATCTGAAGATATTTGGCGGAACTTCAATAGTGCCGACAATTTGGGTCACGGAGCGTTATAATGGTGGAAAAGAAGAAGAAATAACTTCGAACGAGGTTAATTTGTGGCCCGGAATGCTAAAGACTTGTAACTTCGAGATTTGCATAGAAAAAAGTTATGCAGTTCTTTGTATGCCGCAGATTTGCCAACTGCAAAATTTCGATTCTAAACGATGGTGCCACTTATGAAGTTGGTTATTTCAGGGGATTTAATGAATGGGAGCCATGAATTAGGGTGGAATTTTCATTTCCTTCCACGTATTAATGCATCGTTAGGGGTGTTGATGGAATTCTTAGTTCACCTGCGATAAGTCTAACACCTGCTTTCCAGTTTTCGAATTCTTTCGAACGGAACAACACTATTAGACCTAGTTAACGCGGGAATTGTCGGTGATAATCTAACACACCCTACAATGACATTCCTGCTTCTCCTTAAGTTCGTAACATATGTCATATACTTTTTGTTAGGTAACAATTTGATTGATGACCTCTCTTTCACTCGGTTTGGTACGAAAGTGGTGTCATAATAATGTTATAGCAGGTAGTGGATGAGAATGCTAGGATTTTGGCCGAGTGAGGGTGTATGGGGTCTGGTTGTGTAAATCTCTTATTTATCACCTTTTTAATTGATAAAGGAAAAACACGAGGGGAAGTTTTTATGAGGTATATTGTGTTTATGTAACCTCAGCTTGCCATTTTATGGTTTAATTGAGTCAGATAGTCTCCAAGTATTGGGTTTTTTTTAGAGGGATAGAACTTTATATTGAAATAAAACACATTGAAATTAAGATTGAAGCCATTTTTTTTATTTGAAAGTTGATTTTATGACATTTATGTTTTGAAAATAATTTCCGGCATATGTCCACCACAACTAGCTTCGAGGAACCGCATTCGACCAGACCAGTTTTGGACCACTTTTTCGAGTAATTCAGGCCTTTCTTCAACAATGAAACGAATTATGTTGGCTTCCAAAGCGTCTATTGTTTCTGTTTTATCAGCATAAACCAATCACTTGACGTAACCCCAAAGAAAATAATCCATTGGAGTTATGTCGCATAATCTTGGAGGCCAATTAATTGAACAATTTCTCGAAATAATGTTATCGCCAAATCTTTCTTTGAATAAATCAATTGTTGCGGTAGCAGAAAGAGGTGTAGTACCATCATGGTGGATCCAGAACACTTCTGGGTCGATACCATTCAAATTTTGAAACAAATAATCATTGATCATCGATCTGTAACGAGGACCATCCATTATTTCCAGAGATAGTCGTGGTGAACATATGCCGAAAATTATTTTCAACACATAAATGTCATAAAGTTATCTTTCAAATAAAAACAAGCCTAATTCTCAAAAAACATTTTTGAAGACAAGCTTTTATAACTACACTCATCCGCCATGTTGAAGCCGCCATCTTGAATTCCTGACCCAGAAAACCCCCATATACCAATTTTGAATAGAATAGGATCGTAATTACAAAACCCGTCCGCCATATTGTAGCCGCCATCTTGAATTTCCCAATTTTGACAAAAGTATCATCATTTCCGAACCGAAATACCCCCAGATTCTAATTTTGAATGGAATCGGATCATAATTACAAAATTCATCCGCCATTTTGGAGCCGCCATTTTGTTTTTCTCCTCAAAAAATATTTCATGATGCATGGTCACCAGAATTAGGTACACCTGCAAAATTTCAAATCAATCGGACGGTTAGAAGTGTGTCATATATAATTTGCAAGATTTGATTACATATAGACAGACAGACACCGTGACAGGTGAAACTAAATAAAAGCTTATAAAAATGACTTCAAACTTAATTCAAATTTGTTTTATTTCAATTTGAAGTTCTATCACTCTTAAAAAAAACACCCGATATATAATCCATTCACTTTTATTTAATCACATGGGAGGTCATGGTTTCGTTTTCAGGAGTTGGTGAACCTGATGAAAAGCACAGAACATATGATGAAAAGTAAGTGCGCGCACAGAAAATATCGTTAGTGAGAAAACGACGTTGCCAGTTTTTTTGTTTACATCAAAGTACAAAGGGGTACACGAGAATTTCGTGAAAAAGCAGTTATTTGGACAGATATCGCAATAGATGGATCGGATGGAGCCTCGAGAGCTCGATTAGGATGATATTTTTCAGGTTTTCCAAGAAATTTGGCGATATCTGAGCAGATTTGCAAAAGTTAGGTAGCTCACTAATGAGGTGGAACTTAGACCTAATTCTCCTATAAGAAACGCCTTTCAAAGGTCGAGATGGTGAAAAATGTATTCTTTAGATGCTGTTTGAACAAACGCAACCGAGTTTTATATCCCAAGATTGATTTTAAGAAAGTTATCAACAAAATAAAATTGACATTATTCTTGATTCTTGTAATTACCCATCAATTCATCTTATAACTTTGGGTTGATTTTTTTTAATGAATTCTTGATTAGAATCAACAATTGATGTCAAGTCTTGAACTTTCAGTTCAAGAGGATAATAAACATTAAATCTTCACAAGCATGCATATGAAAATTATGTGAAAGCAATGCAATTTTCTTCCATGGCGAAAAATAATATATTTCAACAGTGATCTCTTGTACTTTTCATGCATATAACTAGAAAAGGAATCCTTTCTATCAATTCATATAAACGTTAATTATTTTCGTCCATTATATCTTTTCCAATTCATTCATTCTCCGAATAAATTCATATTCTGAGAAATACGCTGAGAATGTAGAAAGGGCAACATAGTGTTGACTTGGAACATAAAAATATTTTGAAAAACTTCGATACACAGTGGAATGTGTCAAATTTCCAAGGCCAGAGTTGTGATTTTATAATTGTGAATGGAGTATATGTCTGGTGCACGAAACTGGATATCAAAAATACAGGGCGTCTCAATGAAAAGGAACTCGCCCCGATATTTTTCGTATTATAATGATTACTGGAATTTAATGAGAAAGGTTTATTGAAGTTGCTGAGGGATATAACTATTTTGCTGGCCATCAGGCGGTACTGAAAAGTCTTGGAAACGCAAATAACCACAATAATTTGAATTCCTTCAGTGGAACTGCACAACAAAAGAGAAATAAAATTAGTGGTTACAATTTAGGCCAAAACCGACTAAAACTTGAGGACGACTATACCAATTAAGCTTTACAAATCCCTTCAGAATATTCATTGACTCAGAGATTTTCTTTATTATAAAATCAAATATTATTTCCATGAGCTATTAAAGATTTCTTGTCTATTCGAAAAAACTAGGCAAAGATCAACACCGTAAGCAAAAACATTCCAATCAGTCCAGGTTAGCGGGGTCATCAAAACGCCGAAATTTTTGCACAGTATTTTTCAGTTTTCAGCACTTTTCCCTCATCGGTATCTTTTCATTTTGCAATTTATGCATTGCAATAATATAATTTCCGACAGCAATTTGCCGTAAGCGATCACGCAACATCGCGTGCCAATTCATACAGAGGAGATTTGGCAACACCGGAAGCAAATCCCCCAAAATACTATGTTGTTATTGCCGGTTTCTTTGGCGAGATGTAAGTGATATTGCTTGTTAGGAGGGTCATGAAACTCGCTTCTCATAACCCTTTTCATGCTGACCTCTGCAACATCTGTTCATTTTTTGATCACGGCCTATTATTCGACCATATACGGTCTCAGTAGCAGCTTGAGATCGATAATAGGGGAACCTAAGAACAACACACTGAAGTACATATTATTTCGTGTTGGTTGAACGAACCTATAGCATTATCAATAATTTCCGAGATAATTTCTTTCATCATCCGATGAGTTTAGCATGCCACAAATTTCAATTCCATTAACGCAGGCGCAATATTTCAAAATTTAACTTTTTCTCGCATAATAAAGTCGAGTTATCAGCCGTGAACCTGGTTCAGCCCCAACTTGTGAACGCTCATAAATATATTACAGTTCTTCCCACAGGAACGAAGGGATCATATGCGGGATTGCGGACGGAATTTTGGAACATTAAAAAGAAACAAGGCGGGAATACATCAGGAGGATTAACTATAAATTGCGGCCATTTTTAGAGGGGTTTCTTTTGAGAAGCGAGATTTTTTATTTTTCGGTAATTCGGCGAGAGAATGAGCTTCGCCAAAAGCTTCCGAGCAAATTGAACGATGGCACTGTCAGATTTATCTTTTGTGTTGGTATAGCAATCGTAGTAATAAGTGATTTTTTTGAGAGCTATTGAAAATTTCTCAAAAAACACATAAGATTCAGAAGAATGCATGAAATCTTTATTTGCATCGACAGTACGGTCCATATAAATTAATGTCAGAAGATTATTTCATGCAAATGTTGACCACGGCTGCGTCTCAAATGGTCTATCTGCTTGGCCCAATTTTGGCATACTCTTTCCAACACTTCGACCGGTAACTCACAAATAAATGCTTCCATGTTGTCTTCCAATGCGTCAATCGAAGCAGACTTGTCAGTATAGACATTAGTCTCAACAAAGCCCCACAAAATTAGTCTAAAGGCGTTTAATCGATGTTTATGAAGTTAGCAGTGCCACTTGCGAGAAAATCAATAAAACCTATTGCATTTATGGTCGAATAATTGTCGAGAATTTGTCGTGAAAGAAAAAAAATTGTCGCGTCCTTAATTTTTTTTCTACTTTCTCAATATCGACCAAATATCATGAAAATGGTTATAAATAATTGTCGAGTAATTGGCGAAGTCCATATGAAGTAAAAAAAAACACAACAAATCCATTCCTTCTTGTTTATTTTACGTGTTCCCGCGAGTTTGAGATATAATTTTGTTGCGCACTGTATTATAGACGAAACTGAAGATGTTTGACAGTGACACATAACACAACGTGCGTGAACTGTTGAAATCAGTGTTGCCAAAAAAAAATTGTTGAAAATCAAGCGTTATTGTCAAAAAGGTCACATGCTGAAAATTCTATAAATTGTCGCAGATAGATAAACAGATCGATGTGAATATATCCCATATTTGCACTCGGTATATAGGTCAAGATAAAAGGATAAACTGGGTATCAGCAAACTGGTAAACACATTCTACAAGTATTACACAAACACAAGATTTGTCGCAGGTGCTATCTCGAAAATATTGATACATTTTGTTCCATTCTAATTCACCAATATGTGTGATGAAATTCTGGAATTGCACATATAGTCTCTATTTCTCCGTTACATTGCGAAAAATGAGTTAATTTTGTAATACAGTTTCTTCTTTGTATTCTCCGATAGCGTTTGTTTAACTTTTAGCACGCTTTGGCAGTTTATGTTATGTCTGCGAATATATGCCCTGATATTGTGTTACTATAGGAGATATATATCTAATCTCTATTTATAGCACATGTGGGAAATTTGAGACTTATTTAGTTTAATTTCGCACGATAAGGTTCTGGACTCGATCAGCGCAGCTTTTGAAGGAATTAACTATCTCCCACTTGGCATAGCAATTATTTATCTGTCAATCAGTCGTCGGAACTCTCTAATGTGGTATTCGATTTGAAATCAGAAAGATGAGGTTCTTTCAACATATGGGTTCAATGTTTCCAATAATTTACAGAACCTCAGTCCTGATTTCACATTTTAATACAATTTTGACTTCTTGTTGTGAGGGACCAAACGATGGAGTTAACCTTCAGTCAATGAACCCCTTTACCTCTTGAAGTCTGTTTGTTATTGCTCGGAATTTACAATTTCCGAGTATTCTTATCAGGAGTCCTTCGTACTGAAGACATTCTACAGGTATGCGCTTGCCGTGAACCATTATCCACCACTTCCACTGGCGCCTTTTTATGGAACTGACCATAAAAATTCACAATCTATCGGTCATAAACACTTGAAATTCTAGTCGAACCAGAAACTAATCCACTTCTCTATGACGCAGACTCACGAACTTCAATGAGAAATTATTGCGCGTAAAACTGATTTAAAATCGCATTTGAAGCAGACAAAAATTCGCTTAAATTCCCAGTTTCCCCACTGGATCAAATGTTGAATAAACATTGGAGTCGTACGCCAAGTTTATATGAGTTATCGATCGCATTTCAGCGGAAAGTATTTTCGTGCTGATATTCGAAAGTAGTTTGAAAATGAATGACGTCAAAGTTCACTAATTTTTGTGATTTATGCCGAACAGATAAATATGTCTTTTTTTACGGCATTGCCATTTTTGGGAGCTCGCTCTTCTTAAACGAGGGCTCCATCAATTCGTTTCAAGGTTCAAAATTCGTTCGGAATTTTGTTTTCCTTATATCCACAAAATGAAAATTTTCAATTAAATAGACGAAGACGTATTTAAATCACATGCTGGATTTCGTTTCAAGCGAATAATTGAATAAAAAACGCTAGATGATTCCTAGACAGTTGCTGTCAATTTTTTGACATCTGTCATTATTTTCCGTTTGGTTTATTGAACTTCTTGCGCAATAACTCCTCACTTCATTTGTTGGCTTTTTATTAATGAGCTTTTAGAATCAAGCAAACTAATTTCAGAGAATATAAAACTAAACATTACCAATTAAAAAACTGCTTCTTTGGCGTTTCTAAAATGAGTCCTATTATTCATCATAACGCATAAATCCGAACTATTGGCCTTCATTTCCAACATAATTAGTCGTTCTAACCCGGCTTAATGTTAATGACTCTTATCCACGTTAGTAACAACTGTGATTATACAACGATAATAAAAACAGCAATCTCCAGTGGTAATTTTTGCGAAAGTGTGAGTGAAGATAATGGGATGCCTTTAACTAATTATCTCCCAAGAGATTGGACACCTACAGCAAGAAGAATGAAAATTGATGTTGCTAAAAATATATCCTGGATGATGAGGAACTTTTCTAAGGCTACTGACCTTCAACCTCAATTCACAATAGATTAGAAATTGTACAAGACAAAATTTCTGAAAATAATTAATGATCAGCAAGTTGAGTGATTGAATTGGCTATTTTAAAATTGATGTCGAACCCAAGTTTCAGAAGAAAGTAATTTAGAAGTGCATTTAATTTTCAACTTCAAGATTTCGCGAATGAAAGGAATTACCCCTATAAAGTTAGCAGTTTCAGTTACGAGAAATTCATTTAAATCTATCGCATTAATTGTTGAGGATTTGTCGTGAAAGCAAATTTTTTTTTCTACGAGGTCGTTTTGCTAACTCAACATATAGTTAGCAGAGCCACTTTCTCAATATAGATCGAATATCATCAAAATATTTGTGAATAATTGTCGGTTAATTGTCCATATGAAACAAAAAACACACAAAAATTCCATTCCTTATAGCACATTTTACCCCTTTTTTCCACGATTTCGTGATATTTCCGAGAATTTCGCATTTTGGGCAACTGCGCATTCGTTAAAAACCTTTTATCTGTTGCATTGATTGTTGAATACATGTGTCGAAGTCGTCGTGAAAGAAAAAAGTTTGTCTCGTCCTTAGATTTTTTCTACGGGGTGGTTTTGCTAACTTAACATAAAGTTGGCAGAGCCACTTTCTCAATATAGATTCGCAATCATCATAATGTTTATGAATAATTGTCGAGTAGTGATATTCCCGAAAATGTCGCATTTTTGGCAACAGCGCATTCGTTAATGATTTTTATCTGATGCATTAACTGTTGAATACATGTCTCGAATCTGTGGTGAAAGAAAAAAAGTTCTCGCGTCCTTAGGTTTTTTCTACGGGGTGGCTTTGCTAACTTGACATCAAGTTAGCACAGCCACTTTGTCAAAATAGACCGCAAATCACTGCAATGTTTATGAATAACTGTCGATTGATTGTCAAACTCCATAAAGTAGAAAACCCACAAAAATTCATTTCTTAGAGCAAATGTTACGCCTTTTTTTTTCGCGATTTCGTGATATTTCTGAAAACTTTATGTTAAGTTGGCAAAACTACCCCTTGGAGAAAATCCAGGGACCCGACAATTTTTTTTCTCTCACGACCAATTCGAGACAAGTATCCGACAATTAATACAATAGATAAAAAGTCATTAACTAATGTGCTGTTGCCAAGAATGCGAAATTTCGAGAATCAGAAAATCGCGGGAAAAAGGCGTAGAAGGTGCTTTAATGAATGGGTTATTTGTGTGTTTTCACTTTATATGGACTTCGGGAATTATTTATAATCATTGTAATGATATGCGATATATATTGAGAAAGTGGCTTTGCTAACCTTATGTTAAGTTACCAAAGCTTCCCCGTAGAAAAAAAACAGGGGACGCAAGTTTTTTCATTCTCGACAATTACTCGAACCTATTTGTAACTTTTCTTTATGCATATTATTTTCTATGATTTATACAGTTTCAGTTCGAGATTAAAGTGGAACAATAATAAATCCATTCGGTTCGAACGAAGGCAATTCGGTATCAACAATCAAACATGTTTGCTGCACCTAATCCCAGTTGTGTGCAGTTCTAAAAGCATCAAACACCCAGCCTATTTCGAGAACTCTTTCAGCTGATACCGGCGACCGAACAAATATTTGCCAATCGCGATGCAATACCAGATTCGGACCGATTATTTCCGTATCGAGATAATGATCAGGATAAACGCACAATTTCTAGGTTTCCCATTAAGCCCACTACAGCAGCAACTCATTATTTATTCTGACACAACGTGGAACAACCGAATCGCCTATTCATCAGAATTATCGATGATGATAATGCCGCGATATCGGTAGGATTTAGGTTGGTTGTATAATTTTCGTAATTATTTCGTCGGCTGGGATGATAGCTGTTGTTCGGTGGATTCGGTTGTATTTAGCTGTTCTATGGATTTTCCAATGCGTCCAGAGCAGTTCTGATGTTCAGTTTGTTTTTAATCAAGGTGGAACTTTGCATATTCATTCATAGTGGCTTGTAAAGTATTCTGAAATGGTGAAGGTTGAATTGCTTGGCATGTGGACAATTTCGAAGAAATCGTTAATGTAGCATTGTGATGACCTTCAATTGTTTTTTCCAATAATTATCTGAATAGCAAAAATACTTTAATTATTCGACGAAAAGTAGGAACTAGGTACTAGCGTTACAACATTTCGAAGAAACTATTAAAATGATAATTTTTGCTATAAGCTCTATTCAAACTGTATTCTCCTCATGATATTTATACAGGGTGTGCCATGGAACCGAGCATGTGTCACTATGTATAAAACTTAACATGCCGTAAGATAGTAGCCATTCTCCATATTTCAAATTTCAAGCCGTGAAACCTTGATTTTTGCATGCCTTTCTCTACTGAATGAAAGTGTCAAATTTTATTTTTATTACTTCTCACTCATTATTCCTGCCTTTGAATACCATTGCCCTGCCCTTTGTTGTTTCAGACTGAGGTAGTCATAAATTCCAGTTGTTACGTCATATTTCGTGTCTTCTTTGGTGGTACACGCAAATGAGACCTTAAACTCATGGAGTGCTGTATTCTTTCGTTATTTTAATTGGGTCATGTTCTGAGCTGTTGAGATGAACTATACCTTATTCCAAGAATTTGGAAAGTTTTTAAATTTATTGCCAATATACCAGACAGGTGAGAATGGTATTTCCATTGTGATGAATTGTTAATTGTTGGATGTTGCAATTTCTGTTATTGGGATTCTGTTGCTGTTTTATGATTCAGGTAAAGTGGAAGTTTTGAAATATTAAGTCGTGTATTTTTCAAATTATATTGCATTATTTTGATCGAGAATATGCACAATCTGAGATGATTTTTTAAATCCTGTTGCTACAGACTTTTTTTTCCAATTTTATTTTTCCTTTGTGGCCTGCACCTTTTGATACTAAGCCAACTGCTCTAGCTTGAAAGAAAATGTAACTTTTGGTTGAAGCAAATATTCAAAATTAATATTCAAACTTTATCTGGCAGTAGGTACTGAAAAATGATTGTACTTTAGTTGGTCGGGTGACTTTAAAAGTTTGCGCATTTAGTAAGGATTCTAAAAATTCCAAACTCACTACAGTATATCTTAAGATTGGGCAAAAAATAGTTGTTTCTTAAAGAAACGTTTTGAAGTACTACTACTTACTAAAAATGGAGTTGGAGATATTTGAACGTAATTCTCAAAGGAAAAGTTTTTGTAATATTTTTTTGGAGTCGACGGAAAGAAAATGAGTTTACCTCAATTTCCCCTAAAAGAACTCCTTATTACGAAATTCACACGGAAAATTGGTAGGCAATTTCTTCTCCATTAGCACGACGCCAGCTTTACCATTTTTATCTGATCGTGCGCCATTCGAACGGTAATATAAACCCCATATATGGCATGTTCTTCTATTTAGACACATAATTTCACGATGTGTAGGAGTGCCGTGAAGTTGGCTCTTTATATGGTAAGACTGGTCGAACACGCGGTCCTCTGCAGTGCCAGTCGTATTATTTTCTCGATTGTCGACATCGATTTATGCCAACTCCGAAAGAAAGTTGCTCCTATTAACATTTCCAATGAATACATTAGGGAAATTGAGGAATCGGGTCAGATAACACGTGGGCCATGGAGGATTGCAATTTGAGTTAAACAAATCAAGAGACAGAGACCCTTTTTGCTCAAGAGGAAGTGATACACCTCAACACCTCCAAGCTCGCGGGATCCCTTCAAAAATAGGGCTTTTCATTTCCATGATATCTCAGTTCGTATGCGGCGTAGACCAACAATTTTTTTTAAATTGAAGCTTATTAATTTCTCTAGAATGTATATTACTCGCTTTTCTGTTTTTCTTCGGATATTATGAAAAAAAACCTGGTGAGCTGTAATTCCATAAAAATCTGGACAAACGATTTTATTTCCATGATATCTCCGTCAATTTTCGGGACAAATGTATGAAATTTTCAGTATACAAGCAGAATGATATTTTGCAGAATGTGTATTACTCCCTTTTCCGTTTTTCTTCGTATATTAGGAAAAAACCTGGTTGAAAATATGACCAATAAAGCTCCTACTTTATAATTTGTTTAAATATTCAGGGGGGGCAATAAACAGAAAATCTAATTTATATTTTTCAAGTGGCTTTATGGTATTTTTGCGTGGATTTATGGGTCGGCTACGCTGTAACTTTTATAACAGGAGAAAATTTTATAATTTTTTATTGAGGAATATGCACCATGGTTAGAGTGAACACTCAACCAGAATTCAGTTCATTTGAAATAACGGTTCCGAAGATTTGAATTTTTTATATGGATTTTCGACATCCTGTATATTTCAAACGAAATCGAATTTTCAAAAATGGTAGAGGAAACAAGTGTTTCGTTCGATGAGAGGAATCTCCAGTAAAAACATATCTATAAGTCGAAGTCTCACCCTGTATCGAGGTACGACTGACCTCCTACTTCATTCTGCCAAGATATTATTCTATGTACATAAAGTTAGCAAAATAAATCTCACGAATCAAACTCGGAATAGATCAAAATTTTGCCGTTATTTATCCGTAATTTATCCGTGAAAAAATAAATTTTGCCGCTCTCATATTTAAAAAGATATGGGATGTGTCGCTAAGTTGATATCAAGTTGCCGAAACAACTTTTCAAAAAATGCTTTCAGCACAGAATAAAATAGCTCATCTTTTTCAGTGATTTATCCGTAAATTATCCGTGAAGAAAAAAACATCGCCACTCTTGTATTTTAAAAAATATCGGATGTTTCGCTAACTTGATATCAAGTTGGCGAAACAACTTTTCGAAAAATGGTTTCAGCACGAAACAAAATAGCTCATCTTTTTAAGTGATTTATCCGTAAATTATCCGTGAAAAAAGAAAATTTGTATCAATCAAGGTTTTGAAGAAAAATGACAAAATCTGATTGATCCATCAGCAGCCGACGGAACACTCGACGGAACATGATTTATGCATTTTTCTCGAAAACTACGCAAGCAATATTGTTGATATTTGAAAAGAACATGTAGCTTTTCATCTCTGATTTATCCGTGAAGAAAAAAAATTTGCCGCTCCCGTTTTTAAAAAAATATCACGTGCGCTGGTATGTGTACATCAAATTACCAGGTGACATATTGAAAAAATGATATCAGCAATCAACAGATAATGCAATTTCTTTTAATGATTTATCCGAAAATTATCCGTGAAGAAAAAACATCGCCACTCTTGTATTTAAAAATATATTAAATAATAAAATGGTGAACAAGTAATTGCTGCCATAACCAGGCCACCGGTAGCAAGGAATGTTGGGTACCTAGGGTGATACTTTCTTGAAAACAAAAGAGTTTTTTACTGATCGATCAATCAGATATTGTCATTTTTCTTCGAAACCTTGATTAATACAAAGTTTCTTTTTTCACGGATAATTTAAGGATAAATCACTTAAAGAGATGAGCTATTTTATTTTGTGCTGAAACCATTTTTCGAAAAGTTGTTTCGTCAAATTGATATCAAGTTAGCGAAACACCCAATATTTTTTAAAATACAAGAGTGGCGATGTTCTTTTCTTCACGGATAATTTGCGGATAAATCATTAAAAGAAATTGCATTATCTGTTGATTGCTGAAATAAATTTTTTCAATATGTCACCTGGTAATTTGATGCACACATACCAGCGCACGTGATATTTTTTTAAAAACGAGAGCGGCAAAATTTTTTTCTTCACGGATAAATCAAAGATGAAAAGCTTCATCTTCTTTTCAAATACCAACAATATTGCTTGCGTAGTTTTCGAGAAAAATGCATAAATCATGTTCCGTCGGCTGCTGATGGATCAATCAGATTTTGTCATTTTTCTTCAAAACCTTGATTGATACAAATTTTCTTTTTTCACGGATAATTTACGGATAAATCACTTAAAAAGATGAGCTATTTTGTTTCGTGCTGAAACCATTTTTCGAAAAGTTGTTTCGCCAACTTGATATCAAGTTAGCGAAACATCCGATATTTTTTAAAATACAAGAGTGGCGATGTTTTTTTCTTCACGGATAATTTACGGATAAATCACTGAAAAAGATGAGCTATTTTGTTTTGTGCTTAAACCATTTTTTGAAAAGTTGTTTCGCCAACTTGATATCAACTTAGCGACACATCCCATATCTTTTTAAATATGAGAGCGGCAAAATTTATTTTTTCACGGATAAATTACGGATAAATAACGGCAAAATTTTGAGCAATTCCGAGTTTGATTCGCGAAAGTTGTTTTGCTAACTTTATGTACATTATTATTCCTGCTAAAACCCTCGAATCCTATAATAATCAAATCAGCTTTGTCACAATCAAGTCGGAACAGAATAACAGAAATTCAGACTAAACCTTGTCCTCGCTGTCCGACAATCTCCAGTAAATTGATCGGCAGTCAGCCTTTAATTGCTTCATTATGGAGAAGAAACCCCTTCGAATATGTTGAGTCGAAGCATATTCCACTGGTAACCAGTTTTGCGGCATCTCACAGGAATTCCAATCTGGTCCCGGGCAAGAAATGAAACAAGCGACCCCTTCTCGATGCACCGTCTCTTTGGGAACAACAATAAAACATGGCTTCGAGATCGCATCAACTGGGTGTTGATTTCCATTTTCAACAAGCCCATTAAGGTTGGAAACGTAATAAACTCATTTGTGTGTCCCCTGCCCCCTCTTCACGGATAAATCAAGAATCAAATTTCAACAATATTGCCTGCATAGTTATCGAGAAAAATGCCTGATTTATGTTCCGACGGACGCAGAACTATCAATCAGATTTTGTAATTTTTCTACAAAACCTTGGTAGATGCAAATTTCTTTTCACCACGTAAAATTCGAGGATAAATTACAGAAAACGATGAGATGCTTTGTTATTTGCTGAAAACATCTTTTGGATAGATGTTTCGCCAACTTGATATCAAGTTAGCGAAACATCCAATATTTTTTTAAATATAAGAGTGGCCAGGTTTTTTTTCTTTGCGATAATTAACGGATAAATCATTGAAAAGGATAAGCTACTTTGATTTTGGCTGAAAACATTTTTCAGATATTTGTTTCGCTGAGTTAATATTAACTTAGCGACACATCTCCTATTTTTACAAATATAGGAGCGACAAAATTTATTTTTTTCCCGGATAAATAACGTATAAAAAACGGCAGACTTTTGAGCTATTCCGAGTTTGATTCGCGAGAGTTATTCTGCTATCTTTATGCGCATTAATAATCTGAACGTTTACATATTAGCCGTAATCAAAATCTAATTTGGTACGAAAGCTCCAACAGTATTGCTGCATTAAAATCCTCTTGTTCTGTCGTCCAGCAAAAGCTGCAGCTAGAACTGGCGCTCCTGTTCAATATTTCATTTGCTCACCGTTAATTACAGCACCTTCGTTAAGTACACACAGTCGTCCAGTCGATGTAACCGTGAAATATAGCGCAGATCAACCTACGGATTAGAAACAGAATAAACGATGTTTGAACAGCGCTGTATAGGTACGTGTGTGTGTCTTATCGAAGTACGTTTGTGTTTCCACGTTCAAGCGAACTTTATTGTCACCTGTTGGATTTAGTAGTCTGCCGAGAACGCGCCACTGAAGTTCGATGAACGCATCATTCAGATGCCCAAGATGGGATATGAACGGCGCAACGTTCAGACGAAAGTATTGAAGGTCAATTTGATATCAACTTAGCGAAACAACTGTCTGAAAAAAATTTTCAGCAAAAATTAAACTAGCTCATCTTTTTTAGTGATTCATCCTCAAATTATCCTCGAAGAAAAAAGCATCGTCACTCTTGTATTTGAAAAAATATTACATTTTCCGCTAACTTGATATCAACTTGGCGAAACAACTATCCAAAATATGTTTCCAACGAGAAACGAAGTGTCTCATCTTTTTCAGTGACTTATCCGTAAATTATACGTAGCGAGAGAAAATTTGTATCATTCAAGGTTTTCTTCGAAAAATGAATCTGATTGATCGATCAGCTGTCGTCGAAACGTATATCAGGCATTTTTCTCGAAAATTATGAATGCAATATTGTTGAAATTTGGAAGAAAGATGTAGCTTTCCATCATGGAAAAATTTTGCAGCTTCTGTTTTTAAAAAAATATCACGTGCACTGGGAAGCGCATAGTTTTCGAAAAAAAATCCTTATATATGTTTCGACGGCATCGATCAATCGGATTTCAACAAAACCTTGAAAGATTAAAATTTTCTTTCTTCACGTATAAATCACAAAAAAAAAGAGCTACATACTTCGTTTTTTGCTGGAATAATTTTTTCGATATGTATTTCGCTAGTTTGATATCAAGTCAGCGAAACATATTAATATAATATTTTCAAAATACAAGAGTGGCGATATTTTTTTCTTCACGGTAATCAACGGAGGAATCATTGAAGAAGATGAGATAATCGGCTGATTGTAAAAATTATTTTATTTTGTGATCCGTCAATTTGATATGAACTCAGCAGAGCACGGTATATATTTAATACAATAAAAGCGGTTCACGGTTGAATTGAGAATGAAGAGCTTCATGTTTTTCCCAAATTTCAACAATTTTTTTATTGAATGCATAGTTTTCGAGAAAAATGCCTGAAATACGTTCCGACGGCCGTAAAACGATCAATCAGATTTTCATCATTTTTCTACAAATCCCTGAAACATAAAATTTTTCTTTTTTCACGGGTAATTCACGGATGAATCACAGAGTGGCGATGTTCTTTTTTCATCACGGATCATAAATCATTGAAAAAGATAAGCTAGTTTGATTTTTGCAAACATTTTTCCGATAGTTGTTTCGTCGCACATCTCATATTTTTTAAATATAAGAGCGCCAAATAAACTGCTCCACATGAGTTAGGGATATTGAATTAAATTGCAAAAAAATATAGTTAAAATAAGATTTTTGTGATGAAAATTCATTTTAATATGATTTCAAGTTGCAAATTAATTTTAGCCCGTCGGTCTGCAGCTTATACAGGGTGGTTATAAAAATTCGAGTAAAATAACGAAATTTTATTCCCAGAGAATTCAAGCATTTTAAGATTATCAATACAATGTATGGCCTCCACGGGCATCAATAACACCTTGACTTCTTCTTTGCATCATACTACACACGAGGTTGTTGATCATTTCTTGAGGAATTCGGTTCCATAAACGGGGCAGAAACTCTCTCAGATCATTTAAGGATTCTGAAGTAGGTTGATGATTTACTCTTCTTTGGAGCATATACCATGCATGTTCTATGCAATTCAAATCGGGTGAGTGCGGAGGTATTGGTAAATATGGAATACCAAGCTCCTCGCGCGCATGCTCAACTATGGCTGCACGGTGCGGTCTAGCGTTATCGTATAAAAATTGAAAAGTTTCACCAATAGCAACGTGAAAATTTGGCACAACATTGTCAATGACATGCTTAATATAGTGTAAGGCGGTCATATTCCCAGGACAAATGTGTAGATCTGTGCGCCCGTTGAAACATATCCCGGCCCATACCATAACACTACCCCCTCGGAATGGATGGACTTCTTGGACATAGCGACATAGCGATTACGGGGTATGCGTGAGTATTGTCCATACCCTTATTCTGCGAGAATCTGAAAATCGTCCATATCAGGATTCATCAGTGAAAAGGACACTACGCCATTGATGTTGCCTTGCCCATTCCAGTCTTTGACGCTTATGGTCACGTGTTAATGGAACTCCTCTTAATGGACGTCTAGAACCTAGATTCACCTCTCTCAAACGTCGTCTGATGGTTTCGATGGAAACTTGGACCCCATCTGCATTTTGAAGAGTATTCCGTAGCATTATACACCTAGATGTAGGGTTTCTTCTCGCCGAAACGGCGATGAAACGATCCTGAGCACGTGTTGTTTTTCGTCGCCCACCAATCCTTGTTCTTTCCAACACGGAACCTGGAACCTATTCCAAAGTCGAGATATCACACTTTGGCTGACTTGGTGCCTTTCCGCTGCAACAACCTGAGTTAGGCCACCCTGTAGCATTCCGATAGCCCTAGTAGCCTCAGCGTTCGTTAATTTACGTCTTGGCATTTTCAGAAAACTCGTTTCAAATCGAAGCCGTTGATAAACTGACTTCATTTCAAAATAAGAACATTCATGAAGCATATGCAAAGAACCAAACTTCAGAAAAAAGGCGAGCAGATCCAATAAAAACCAATATGAGATATTTCGTCAGTCTCATATTGATTTTTATTGGATCGATTCAAGTTGTTATTGAGTTTTAAATGATTTTACAGCGATTTTCTCGAAGATTACACACTTTTAAAAACGATTGAATACCCTAATCCCTAACTCTTGTGGAGCAGTATATAATTTTGTCACGAATAATGTTTAGGAATAAAACGGCAAAATTTTTAGCTATATTTTGGTCGAGGGGTGAACCGCTGACCAAAATCTGTACACCGGACATCTCCGGGAAATCTACGGACATCCCTGGACATCCCCGGACATCCCTGGATATCCCCGGACATCCCTGGGACATCCCCTGGACATCCCCTGGGCATCCCCGGACATCCCCTGGACATCCCCGGGCATCCCCTGGACATTCCCGGACATCCCCTGGACGTCCCCGAGCTTGTACACCGGACATCCCCAGCGGTTTACCCCTCGATTTTGGTATATACGAACAAATCTGTTTAAAACAAGGATCTTCTACATTACTATATGCTAACTAATAATTGAGTTATTTTCCTTTTGGGTCACAAGGAGATAAACCAAATACAAAAAGAATCAGGGGAAAATGGAGATCTCTACATTTTTTGGCGAGAAAATAATTGTCAGTCCTAGAGTGCAATATCGCACCATTTTTCGGATCAACGTCTCACATATGACCTACGAACCGACTTTATCTAGTCATTATTTCCCAAGAAGCGTGATAATAGCGTTTACACAAAAACATAATGACACCTTATTATCTTTAAACGACTTACGTCTGCAACAATTCGCTCAAACCCTAATTAAATCGGACTCTAATTGAATTAGACGACAATTACAAAGTACCTTGAGCGAGAAGGAATAAATAAATGAATAATTCAGGAATAACATGGATCCTGGCTATGATCTGTAAGACCACCCCATCGTAATTGCCTCTTCCTTCAAATATCGCTGATATTATGTTTTTTGATCTGAAAGGTTGATAAGACTGCCTGGAGAACTATCTGTCTGGGTGAGATGCAAATGCTGAGCGGATTGAGTTGTAGCTACTTTGTTAATTCAATTCGAAAATGTTAATTTTATTGAAATGATATGGATTATTTCTGACAGATCAATCTCGTTTGATTAACGATCGGATTCTTGGGAAATAAATGGTATGAATGGTAATAACTATTATATCTATATACATATATTATTCAATAAGAAAAATATTTCAATTATCTCTCAGGAGTGTATTGCTGGTATTTTCACTTTTTTCCAGAGTGCCTTAGTTTATCAAATTGCCTTTATATGGCTCGATTTACTGAACTACTTTTTCCCAGTTTCTGGAATTTTACGTAATTTTGTACGAAGAGAAGTTTGAATTTTGAAGATAAATATTAGATGAAGGACGTATGGTGCTCATCACATTTTACTGATTTTTGACGATGAGAATGTGTTTAGCGGAAACAGAAACTGGGGGCAGATTCTGTTGGGAGGGGGAAGAAATTCCGAATCACCTGGATATAAAAGGTCTCGCCTTTGTAAGCCAATGCTTAATGCAAGAATGCTGTAGAATCATACTGGCTTTTTGGCAAGGTCTTTGTATTTTCTTTACAGGCGTGCAGAAATTCTCCAGAAATTTTTTTTTCGAAAAATTTGTTGTTGTTTTCAGTATGTGCACTTTGTCATAGCTCATTTACTTTGGGACTATGGTACCTGATGAAATTTATCACCGAAAGAAAGTCGACCATTAATGTTTTGTTCATGCACAACTTTCAACCCCTTCACGAGAAAAATTAGAATGTGTGAAACACTGCGCTTCAGTTATGATCTCAAGTATACTCCATTCACTTTCATAAAGTAGCCCGGTTGGCGCTGGAATTCTGACACATTTCACCGCGTATATTTTAAAAATGTTAGGTTATACTAATTCTTCTGTCAGATATGGACGCAACGTTGCCGTTTCTACATATAAATCGTAGAAATTACGTATTTATCAAAATGTTTATTTACTTTGGGAAAACAATGAATTTGAGGAAATATTATGTGAATTCAATAATTCCTAAGATCTGACGAATATTGAAGAAATTTTTTTTCTGTTAATACTGGAAATATTTCACGTATACGAGTATAAACATGATTGGAAGATTCAGTTATGCTATTTTCTTGTACGGAAATCAAGAACCGAGTGTTGAAATTTTACTGAAAAATAATGGACAGAATAGTCCGTTACTTTGTGATAGTTCATTAACCCTATAGAAAAACTTTTAGACGAACAGAACAGACGGACGTATGGCAATCCCCACTTTTCAAAATTCTCAAGAAATAAGCCTACAGAGGACAATTAAATACCTCTTTGCGCAACTTGAAATACGCCAGTACGAAAAAGTAGTGGCACTACGAATCTTGTGTCACAGTTAAATGAGTTAAAGCTTAAAAGAATTAACTCCATTCACAAAGTTAAAAAAGAGTAATTAGAAAGTAGACTTGGCAATGTCGCTTGATTTTCACGAGTGCCAACCTGCGTCCGTTTTAAGTAAAAGAACTTGATAAACCCTCGGATAAACCTAAACCATGGCGCACCAAGATACTTTATAAAAGTGAATGGAGTATAGGTATGTTTTTAGTACGTTTCTAGTGAACTGGAAACTTTTAGTTAAAATGTTTCAATTCAAAGAAAGAGCCATGAAAAAGTGCACATGCTGAAAACCTCTTTGATCGAAATAATAATAAAAAAAATTTCTTGAAAATTTCTGCACGCCTGTAAAGAAGATAAAAATACCTTGCCAACAAAGTACCACATGACCCCTATTCAAAAAATTTAGAGGGTTGATGGGGATGACACAGGGTGCAACAAAAATCCGTCGAAAATGCATAAAGATTTGGTAAGAGTGAAACAAAAATTGACCCTTTTCAGGATTTTGTTGCCAAAATTTTTTTTTTACAACTGCCATTAAAAGTGACACTTTTAATGACAGCAAACAATGTTAAAATTGATTGTTTGCGTGGAAGCGTGTTAAAAATATTTTCAGCACTCCATTTTCTTATGATGAAATCAGATGAAAAAAATTCAGCAATTGCAAATTTTTATTATCAATATTTAACAATCATTACTTATGAACATTAATATTCATCGTAAAACTAGAACAATTACTAACATTAATGCCCTGTGACGTTAGGAAGCTTCGCACAACATAATTAGAATCCTCATCACCATCAGTACTTGTAGAACGCGGAAGTACAATATTGGATGTTGATTATCCAAAATCTGTTGAGGTTGGGAGAATTTTTTCAGCAATGACATTTCTATATGCAATGGAATGATCAACATAGCCCCCGGCTACCGTCGTAGACTTCCATCCACCATGTTTTTTTATATCCGTAATATTTGCCCCTGATTCTGCTAGCAATGAAGCGGAGGATCTTCGAAAACAGTGTCCTGTATATTGCTTTGGTTTTGGCAGATTGAGGAATTCGGCAACAATAGATGGAATTTTCCCAAATGTATTGATACCAACTGGATTGGCAGTGCATTTATTATTCATGTATTTCGGGAAAAAACGACGATGTTTGATGACAGAAAGCGCAGTGCTAAGTACTTATGAAAATAGTCAACATACTTCCCAATAATACTGAAAGAACGATTGACTTTCGTTTTTGTGTTTGTAAGTTGTACAACCAATGATTTATTTGTTATTTCGATGTCTTCCACTGATAAATTACACAATTCTTCACGCCGACGGCTCCAAATAATCCGAAAATAGTTGCAACCTTAACCATCAAGTATTTCTCATCTGGTGCCTCATTTATAAACTTTTCAACTTGTTAACGAGTGAGAATTTTCGATTTTTTGGGACGATATCCTTCACTTTTCCGTTTTAAATATGCTATTACCTTAAAATATTTACTAACATCCTCACCATTTTTGATAAGGGCGCTTAACTTTATCATTGAAAATTTGCTCCACAAAGTTGATGAACTCCATATATTTGATTTTTCTTCTAAGTATGCCAGGAAAACAGGTCAGGCTGAAATTGTTATATGCAATATCGTACTGCTGTACAGATTTTTTAGGTAGGAGTTCCAGATTTGCTCTTCTTGCAGACTCTTCAATATGCACAGGAACAACCAAATCGTCAATTGGACTCTCGACAAACATATTGAGCAGTTAAAAACCCAAGACGAAAATTGGACAGGAACGAAATTCAAATGACAGAGTCTTTTCTCATTTGTTAGTTAGTAATCATAACTTTGGCAACGTTTGCCATTCACAACAACCTTCTGATTATTTGAATATTAAAATGCATTTTGAAGTTTATTGTCATTACAAATTCGCCCATTTCATTATCGAAATAGGGCAGTTGTACAGAAAACATTGTATGGTATTTGTGTTAAAAGTGATTTTATTTTGTTGGTGAAATGGTTCAATTCGCTCCGCTCATTTCACAAACTGTTTCACTCACAAAATAAAACGTCACTTTTAACAGTCATATCATAAATAACTATTCTTTCGAGAAAATAAATTTGTTCCATAATTTTGACGCGCACTGTATACAGGGTGTTTCAAAACAAGTCCGAAATATTTCAGGAGGTGATTAGTTAGTTGTTCAAAATGAAGGGTAGTTTGTTATACTCTCTGTATAAAAAGTACCCGGAAAATGTTATTTAAATGAACCGCCAAAAAGGAATCGGTAATTTTTTTTTCTTAAAGTTGGTAGGACCTTCCTTTATTACCAAGCCAAATTTGAGCGCGATCTGTCAACTAGTGTGTTTACAACAGCTGTCAGTATCAGTTGACCTCAAAAGTGCTCTGCGAATTTTACAATGGAAAAAATAGTTGATCAAAGAGTTTGCCTCAAATTTTGTCTTGCAAACGAATTTTCTTGTACCGATTCAATTCTTGTTGATAATTGTATGTCAAAAACACAAGCATACGATTGGTACAAATCATTCAAAGACGGTCCGAAAAAACCACGTCAAAGTCGATCGAAAATTAAAGTTTTGCTCACTGTTTTCTTCGATCATCGTGGTGTTGTGCACTCAGAATTTCTTCCTGAAGGACAGACAGTGAATAAGGAGTATTACTTGGGTGTATTGAGGCGTTTGCGTGAGAATGTTCGTCGTAAACGGCCAGATTTATGGAAAGACAATTCGTGGATTTTGCATGATGATAACGCGCCGTCGCACCGAGCCATAATTATTAAGGAATACAAGACCAAAAACTCAATAAATACCATCGAACAACCGCCGTATTCACCTGACTTAGCTCCGTGCGACTTTTTTCTATTCCCAAGACTCAAATTGCCCCTACGTGGAACGCGTTTTGAGTCCATTGAAGTCATCAAAACAAATTCGCAACGAGAACTGAAGGCCATACCTTTGGCGGCGTATGAGCGGTGCATGGAAAAGTGGGTTCGCCGATATCATAGTTGTATTGTAAGCAATGGGGACTATTTTGAAGGAGACAAAATAAATATTGATGATTAAATTTAAATTTGTGTGTTTTTTTTTACAATTCCGGGTACTTTTTTTACAGAAGGTATGAATGTTGGGCAAAAATCGAACGTTGGAGAGATAACGAGGTTCAAAGATGGCCGAAAAATGATGTTTGTATTTGGTGTCTTAAAAACGAAAAGCGATAGGATGATGATATTTTTTGGAAGTATTACTATTATGACAACACACTATCTTGATATTTTTTCATGTTTCAAGAATGATTGGAGTGAGTTGAAGTAGACTACCTGTATCATTTTTGTTAACTAAATTTAAAGAAAAACTTACGCAACGACTTGGACAGAATTAAATTCGGGTAGCTTGATTTGATCATAAACTTTTTTATTATCTCCTATATTTTTCTCGTAAAATGTATCGTTTCGAAATAAAAAAATAAAATGTGACTCAAAAATAAATTGCCCTTTCCCGACGTAATGATTTACATTTTATTTTTTTATTTCAAAATGGTACATTTTACGAGAAAAATACAAGATATGAAAAAGTTCCTAACAATCCTAACCAAATCAGGCTATTCCAATTTATTTCTATCCAAGTCGTTGCATAAGTATATCTTAAAATTTAATATTTGTCAGCCATCCTTGGACCGCGATATCTCCCTTACGTTTGACTTTTGATCCAATATTTATATGACAAACTACCCTTTATTTTCATCAAGGAATTACCTCCTTAAATTTGTCGGACTTGATTTGAAACACTCTGTATAAAGTGAGGCAAAACTTCTGAATCTATGTGTATATCGAGGCACATCTAATTCATCCGAAATTTGCGCTAACCGGAGGGTATTAAGCGAAGGATTCAACCTCATGTTCATACAGCCCGCTTAAAAACTAAAACTCTCTCCATACGGTCACTTGATCCGGATCAAGAAGCGCGCCCCGGATAAATCATGCCAAATTGGCGTAATCCCCGACTCTGCCGTGTACCGCGCGTCTCAAACAACTTTAAAGCGATAAGTGTAGGTCAGCGGTAATGCAATTTCATAGGGAAACAATGCACGCTGATAACGACGTTATTATTCCAACTTTGCGCGATCCGAGTTGGCGGTAACTTCGTTCCGAGTCTCTCACGGTCGGATGACTCGGAACCGAAACTTTGCGTACCGGATTAACCAACTATCGGGATATCGCTGTCAGCGAGGGGTAAGCGCTGCTACGGATGCGCTGGGCCGAAGTTGCGAAATGCAGTAGGGGCACTTTCGGTGTAATTCACCTCGGTCAAAAATTGATGAGGGCGTACCGTATCTCCGGAGTCCTTTGGGACGTTAAACGGATTTTCGGTGTCGACACTACGTTGTAGGATGTAGGACATCGATTGGAGAGACCGGATTTTCGAGTAATGAGGTCCGGTAGCTGAGGGATAGATATTTTCCGCGTCGTATGGTTCGATTTTAGGACCTTGTAGAAGGAAACTAATCCAGTTAAATGAACCTAGTAGGTATATAACGCTGTACTAACTGTCCTCAATACGCAATTCTCAATGGAATTCCAAAAACATAGCCCGAACAATCATGCTGGATATGTATCAAACATCCATGATTATTCTATGTAAATTAAAAGAAATCAGAAGAGTACGTATCTCAAGCAAACGAAAAGCAAAGGGTTTTCCAACAGGAGGTGCTATTTTGACAGTCAAAGAGAAAGGCCATTGTTTTAGATAAATGATCGGATATTTATTTCATTATATATAGGAAGGTATGCCGTTAATAATGGAAAATAATAATTCTACTTGCCAAATATCGAAAAATGACAGCTTCAAAAATGTCATATTCCAAAATAGCGGGCTATCCAAAATAACACCTCTTATTGGAAAACCCTTTAGTGTAACTAAAGGGTGTTTCAATAACAGCGCACTATTTGAATTGCGCAGCATGTTTGACAGATCGAAAGTTGACAGATGGGAGTTAATAAACATGGGGCATTACACGGTAGAACAAGGCGTCCTGATTGTTAAAAATTATTATCAAAATGGGAAAGTAGAATTGCCACTATTCGCAAAATGTGTCCAAATAATTTGACTAATTCATCTACTGGGAAAAGAATAATAGAAAAATTCGAAAGTAGGTACTGGTTCAGTTTGTGATTTTTTCAGGGCTGGCCATGAATATTTTCAAGAGGGAGCATGAATTTTTTCATGGGTGGACATGAATTTTGCAGAGGGGGGGGGGGGGCGTTATGAATTGATAGAAATTTTCTACTAATATTATAGGAGTTAAGACTGAATTTTTTTTATTGAAAACTAGCTGGCCCGGCGAACTTTGTTCCGCCTAAATGATACTTACGGTGGATTTCACAAATCGTAATCACATGGATATGAGCTGTCACACAGAAGAGATACACAAAAATAATATGTCAATTATTAATTATGGCAATTTTGAATTAAGTTATTTCCGCAAATATATTAATTACGCAAACAGAAATTCAAAATATTTTAAAATTGATGAGAAAAGATGAAAATGGACATCTCACGATTGGAACTGATCGCCAAAATCCGATTTACTTGACATTTCGATAAAAATTCACTGTGATCACCCGCTTCTGGATCCTGGATCTGATAATAGCCTTTCATGGTACTATAAGTACTATCAGTCATAATGTGTGAATAGCGCCATCAGAAGTGGTAAGAACGAAACTTTTCTCATATCTCAACGAAATCTAATCATTTTAGACATCTGAACCTACTCCTACGCTAAGACATTTTGGTCTACAGCGCAGAGTTGTAGGCAACTCAAATTACACAGTATTACAGTGACTATAGTGGGAATATAGTCACTGTACACACTATTTCTTTACATCGCCATATAACGGGGAGAATATCAAATAAAGTACCTACGAATAAGCGGTAGCGTAACTGTGACTGTAGCAATACCTAGTGGCCTTACTCAAAAGAAGGAAAAGCATTTCCTGTATAAGTAAAATTTTCATCGATCTTTTTAAAGTTTTATTGTATTTTATAATGAACAGACGAATCCATATTTGAAGTTTCATAACCAACAGTCCATTCGATCTCAAGTTATAAATCTTTCTTTTATATATATAGATATAAGGGATCGATTGGACGCAACAGAAAAACGAGCAGAGTAACAGACGGATCTATGGAATTCCCCACTTTTCAAAATTTTCAAGAAATAAACCTACATAAGACATTTGAACAGTGGCGGATCCAGCTCTCGAGAAAGGGGGGGGGTCACAGTCAGGTGGATTACATACCCGCCAATTGATTTTTGGAGACAAATCAGCATCCCCAAAATAAAATTCTGATGAGGTCTAACACAAACAAGAAGTTTATTTGATTTATTACAAAAACAAAAACTTAATCAGAATAATAACAAAGGTATAACTAAATAGCAAAGGGAATTTTTCTATTTCTCCTTCTTTCGAAACGAGTGATGACTTCCTCTACCTACATCCACAGATATGTCATTATGGATATGAAGAAGTGCTAGTCCAATAGTCGTTCTTCTGCCATCGAAGATCTTAACCATGTTTTGAGCCTTCTCAGAGTGAAAAATGACCTCTCTGCCGTTGCCACACTAACTGGTACCTAGTTTTGCGAGTATACTGAGAAATTTTCTCACATTTGGATACATGTACAGTTTTCTAGGAGATTATATATCGTCTCTGGAATCTTCTTCTCTCTTTGCCATTTCATCTTCCATAAGCGATATTCATTCGTAACGATTGAAACAGGAGGATTTTCTAATAGAAGTTTGTACTGTTTTACCAACTCATTAACTATTTCAATATCTTCATTTTCATTTTTTGAATAAACGACCTTAGGTATAAAAACTCCTAATTTGAATAAATTCATTACTTCAGATGACAGTCGATCCTCAAGAGTCTAGAGTCTAGGTCGTTTATTATAGAATCCAGAAGAGGAATGTACACAGACCTGCGGAGATACTCTTCTGCAAACTGGGCAGTGTATTTGTATTTTGACAATTCTAGGGCATTTAAAGGGAAGTATCACCTTTTGAATCGTGGTAAATCTCTTCAAAAGTCGTCTCTTTATTTCACGAGTAAGTACCCTAATTTACGACGTAGAGACTTGATTTTTCTTTTAAATTGAAGTTGAAGAACGTCCCGAGGGCAAATAGTTTTCTTTTTTTCGATTTAATTAGTTTTTCGATTAAAAAAACCAGGGTAATCGTTAGATCTGGGAATATTGAATATTTTTTTTCGTTTTTCATGAGTACAAGCTATATTTTTGAAATAATAATCATAAAATTTTTTGTAGTTCATAAAAGATTAAATTTCCGATGGCAAATAGTTAGCGATTTTTTCGATTTAATTAGTTTTTCAATTAAAAAACAGGTTGAACTTCAGCGTTTTGGAAACTACACTTAATGATTTCTTTCCGACGGTTATTCGTCATTTTTTGGAAAAAATCGCAACTATTTGCCCTCGGCAATTTAATTTTCTATAAACTACAAAAATTTTCATGATTATTATTTCAAAAATATAGCTTGTATTCATGAAAAACGAAAAACATATTTAATAACCCCAGATCTAACGATTACCCTGTTTTTTTTAATTGAAAAACTAATTTAGTCGAAAAAAAGAAAACTATTTGCCCCCGGGACGTTCTTCAACTTCAATTTAAAAAAAATCAAGTCTCTACGTCGTAAATTAGGGTACTTACTCGTGAAATAAAGAGACCACTTTTGAATGGAGATTTACCAAGATTCAAAAGGTCATACTGCCCCTTAATAGTCACATCTAGCTGCTCAGCTACTTCCTTTGCCTCTTCAAAAAGCTGTCGGAAAACTACGTCCGCGTTTTCACTTTTTTCTCGTAACACACTCGTCGTATCTTTTATGGCATCCGTAGCTTTTTTCAAATCAATTGAGCGGGTTTGTAATATTCTACTCAAAGAAATGGACAAATTATTCTCCCAAAATTCAGATTTTTTTCATTATTGGAACTAATTATCCTCCAATATTCACAAATATGATTCAATTAAATTTTTTCAATCGAATCATTTTTTCATCAAACACAAAATTTTAGGGTTCGTCCAATCCAGGGGGGGGGTCATGACCCCCATGACCCCCCCCCCTGGATCCGCGCTTGCATTTGAATACCTTTTTACACAACTTGAAATACTCCACTATGAAAATGTAGTATTACTACGAAACCTGTGCCACAGTTAAAAATTAAAACAACTAAATCCATTTACAAAGTTAAAAAAAGAGAAAATTAGCATTGGCAACGTCTCTCCGAATTATTGGACAATCCACGAATGCCAACCTGCGTCAATGTTAAGTAAAAAAACTTGATAAACCTAAACCTTGGCCAACCAGGATACTTTATAAATGTGAATGGAGTATAACCATCCAATTAACTTTACATGATTTCTTGCATTGTTGCCGCTTTTTTATCCGAAACCATTCATTCAGTGAAGAGGTGCAAGGTCATCGAAATTCAGTGATCAGTTAGCAACGACTTTTTATGAAATCATTCAGTCTGCACAGTCTCGTTCTGCCACCACCCAAATGCCAAACTGATACCGTGCTTATCTTTATCTATACCTACCATCTTGAAATATCGATCGAAAACTCGATAAGAACTCCTCATCGATAGCGTCCGATTCCAATTTTCCAGGAATCTGGCCCGGCAAGACCATTTTTTCGACCAATTAACCCGCGAAATCCGGCTCGAAGGACCATCGTCGACGACGAAAAAAAACCCGCCGCGAAAATAGTCCAGAAGAGCGGACGGTGTCGGATTTAACAGGCCATTATATCCAATTATACCGGGGAGACTTTTGCATTTCAAATGAGCGTATGAAGGACGCGTTTTTCGGCTTTCGGCATATTTAATTAGAGGGCCTGCGACAGTGGAAACGCTTTTGTTTGTTTTG
The DNA here is from genome assembly GCA_951802165.1 of Adalia decempunctata. NCBI lineage: Eukaryota > Metazoa > Arthropoda > Insecta > Coleoptera > Coccinellidae > Adalia > Adalia decempunctata. Next base: position 18,508,537 of record OX637696.1, on the reverse strand, counting down.
TCCACTCTGTGGATTACGTATGCGGCGGCGGATGGAGCGTGGGAGGCTGTGAAATATCGAAACTGCTTCGGTTGACATTCCGGAGTCTGCTTTTGGAGGATTATTGGTGAATTTAGTCGGTTATTGCGATCGATTAAGATCGGATGGCGGCGATAACCTTGATTCCTCAGGTATTTTGTTTAATTTCGCGTCTAGGTTTCTGCCTTCAATTTGACGCAGATGCTGTCTGATTTGTCAGCTACTGGGAGGGAGAATTGCATTCTACAAAAACATAGAATATCCTTCTTCGCCGATGAGATCTAGGTGATACTGGGTGAACCTTAGGTGAACTCCAGAAATTGTGTGGTTTACTACTTAAGTGCTTTATAGAATGGTGCCGTTAAAATGCTTCACGCTAAATGAGTACATTGCCAATTGTACGCTGAGTTGGACGATCATAATCTGCCCGTAATATTTTCTTCTGTACGCACAGTTCTTTGTCTTGTTGTTGTTGCATCTAGTAGAGAATATGTTGTCCGAAATCTATCGATAGTTCGACGAATAGAACACTGATTTTGAAAAAAAATTCCAACTATTTCTGAACGTTGTGCGGCGTGAGTCTTTCCATGATAATTTGTGAATGCTTACTGAACAGAAATGTCAAAACAACATGACCTCTACCTTCTGTCAAATCACACTCATCCCTATGGAAAATTCGGTCACTCTAAAAAAAAAACACCCGATACCTAATAAATAAACTGCTCCACATGAGTTAGGGATATTGACTTAAATTGCAAAAAAATATAGTTAAAATAAGATTTTTGTGATGAAAATTCATATTAATATGAAAAAAGTTGAAAATTAATTTTAGCCTGTAGGTCTGCAGCCTATACAGGGTGGTTAAGAAAAATCGAGTAAAATAACGATATTTTATTCCCAGAGAATTCAAGCATTTTAAGACTATCAATACAATGTATGGCCTCCACGGGCATCAATAACAGCTTGACATCTTCTTTGCATACTACACACGAGGTTGTTGAACATTTCTTGAGGAATTTGGTTCCATAAACGGGGCAGAAGCTCTCTCAGATCATTTAAGGATTCTGGGGTAGGTTGATGATTATCTAATCTTCTTTGGGGCATATCCCATGCATGTTCTTTGCAATTCAAATCTGGTGAGTGCGGAGGTATTGGTAAATGTGGAATACCAAGCTCCTCGCGCGCATTCTCAACTATGGCTGCACGGTGCGTTATCGTCTAGAAATTGAAAAGTTTCACCAATAGCAGCGTGAAAATTTGGCACAACATTGTCAATGACATGCTCCCTATAGTGTAAGGCGGTCATATTCCCAGGACAAATGTGTAGATCTGTGCGCCCGTTGAAACATATCCTGGCCCATACCATAACACTACCCCCTCGGAATGGATGGACTTCTTGGACATAGCGACGATTACGGGGTATGCGTGGGATTGTCCATACCCTTATTCTTCGAGAATCTGAAAATCGTCCATATCTGGATTCATCAGTGACAAGGACACTACGCCATTGATCGTTCCAATTGATATGTTTCCTTGCCCATTCCAGTCTTTGACGCTTAAGGTGCAGACACATTGTTATCACGTCACGTCACAGCACGTCATCTACCCAAAATGTGCAACCACGATAATGCATGGAACTTAGACCATAGGAAGAGAGACACACCTTTCAATAATAAATAGTGAAGCCAAATCATTAGAACTAAACTGGGTGATTGTTCTCCTACGGAATCAAAATGTAGTAAAAATTTTTGCAACATTGTATCTGCTGTCACGTTATAGCACTGAAAGCACGCAAGATCTATATTCCGCAAATTTACATTTTATGTATGCACGTGATATTACGTCTAATAATAGATGCATAGAACACCTGGTGTAACGACTCCCTACTAAAAATCGTAACCAAAATTTGTAGATCAAAACGGCATCCTAGATTTCAGATTTTGGACTAGTTCCGGAATAAATCCGCAATATTTATCGGTCGTGGCGCTACTGCGGCAACGACAAAAAACGCGACCCCTTTCGGGAGAAATGAAAAACTGCACAAAATATCACGTTTTCGATCGACAAGAAAGTCTTAAACAAAATCTAATCAGTGCCAACACCAGGTATTTCTATGCATCTATGTCTAATATTATGTGAAATGTCATTCTGACATACATTTGAAACCGATCTGGGTGCTCATTCAATAATTCTTGAATTAATTGATGGAATTCCTCCACTTCCTCTGTTCATTGATTCATTTGGTAAATCGAATCCCTTCTATGAGAGTCACCAGCAACTGTAAAAGCAGCTACATTCTCCATATCGTCGTTAAAACCCGAAAAATGTGTAACTCCATTCTAGCTGATTGTACAGGAGAGGCAAAAATAAATTTTTTCATTACCCGTACTCCCTTAATATTTTTCAAAACACATTATTCTATTTTGCGCGGGAAAAATATTTAACTGTTAGATGGAACCAAACAAATTTCTGAGCATGTATATGTTGAAAACCGCTAAAAGATGGCATCAAAATCTCTTTTTTGATTGAATTGGGAGTTACACATTTTTCGGGTTTTAACGACGATATCTTCTCCCCATTTCCTCGCGTGAGCTCACGTGACGTGACAACAGTTTGTATGCACCTTTATGGTCACGTGTTAATGGAACTCCTCTTAATGGACGTCTAGAATCTAGATTCACCTCTCTCAAACGTCGTCTGATGGTTTCGATGGAAACCGAGATGGAAACTTGGACCCCATCTGCATTTTGAAGAGTATTCCGTAACATTCTACACGTAGATGTAGGGTTTCTTCCCGCCGAAACGGTGCTGAAAAGATCCTGAGCAGGTGTTGTTTTTCGTCGCCCACCAAGCCTTGGTCTTTCCAACATGGAACCTGTCTCCCCGAACCTCTTCCAAAGTCGAGATATCACACTTTGGCTGACTTGGAGCCTGAGTTAGGTCACCATGTAGCATTACGATAGCCCTATTAGCCTCAGCGTTTATTGATTCACGTCTTAGCATTTTCAGACAACTCGTTTCAAATCGAAGCCGTTGATAAACTGACTTAATTTTAAAATGAGAACAGTCATGAAGCATATGCAAAGAACCAAACTTCAGAAAAAGACGACCAGATTGACCAAATGTTTCATACTGATTTTTATTGGATCGATTCAAGTTGTTATTGAGTTTTAAATGATTTTACAGCGATTTTCTCGAAGATTACATACTTTTTAAATCGATTGAATACGATATCCCTAACTCTTGTGGAGCAGTATATTTTTATATTAAGTTCCCACAATTCTTACACGTTCTGCGGTAGATAAACGATTTATATTTTTAAATTGCTAATCTTCAACTAATAATATGACGACGCTTCAGATGCCAATTCATGTTGAAATATGTCATTGAATCAGGGCTTTGAAATCGGGACCACGACACGGAACACTCTGTACTTCTACTTCTTATAGTTGAAAATTGCCAACATTTTGCCTGCCATCCCCAATCCAACCCTGCCTACCCCTAGAATTCGCACAACGTAACCAGATCGCTATTTGCTGACCCTATTCCGCTATTTTTAACATTTCGGTTTCGGGGTCATTGTCGATCGCTTCGGAAGTCGCGGAAATGGGCCAAGACGAGCCCGCGTCTCCGCTCGCCGCTCGGAAAACTCAAACGACGGCACGCTAATCCTATTATCCTCGTTACGGAAGAGGTCCTTTTCTTCCTTACCAACGCGATTATAATCGCGCAAAGTGCCTCGGATTTAATTTTCCCTTCGTACGGTCGCAGCTTTGGCTATCGCACGATGGAGGATCTCGAAGTAGGCGGTGGAAAATGAACTGAATGCTCGGCGATTAATTCCTCATTTCTAAGGAATTCCGTCTGTACCAAAGCGGCATCGATTAAGGAGCTGATTGAATATACAGGATGTTTAAGAGGTTCTAATCCCAACTCACACTTAAGGGTCTACGTCCCTGAAAAAAAGGGAGTCAGAAACGATTTATTTTTTTCTGATTGATGTAGGGATGTATGAGTGTATGAAGATAAAAATAATAAAAAAAATATTTTATGAGTATTAAATGAATGAAAAGGATATTCCTCATCATTTTTGGTAATTTTTCAACATTTCCACCATCAAAACGAACAAATATTTTTGTGTTTTTTCATTTCAGTATTTAAATCTCTCATTTAGTTAATCAAATTTCTATCTCCTTTTCTTTCAAAATTTACCGTTTTTTTGTAAATATTTTTACAACAATGTTTGTGTTGTTTTCGCGAAATCTATTTCCTTGAATTTTTCTATTCGAAATGATAAATATCCTTTTTTACCAAACACATTTTATTAAGGATTTTATTAGCCGTCGATTAGTGAAAATTAATTGTTTCTCACAATTGTGGATTCTTACATGGAATTGAATTTCTTTTAAATGACACGCCCCGCGGGTATCTACTCCCAGATGACTGGTGACGGAAAATTAGTGTATTATACAGTCAGTGTGAGATCTAGTTCAGGGTGAGATTTCTTGTTAATATTCCCTGCGCCCCAATATTTGTTCTATTAAGCTGAATAATCCAATAAATAAAAATTAATGCACTGCACCGCCATCTGGCGGTACACGTTTCCTATTTTGAAGGCTGAAGACTCTTAAATGAACGCAAATTATCTGATAATGGGAAAATGGGACATCCATATTATTTTAATACTAGCTCTTTGTCTCTACTTCGTAAGTGGATCAAATTCCGTAGATACCAAAAAATATTTCCACCTCGGTCGATTCGTCAACAAGCAAAATTATTGCATCTGGAGTTCGGAAAACCAAACAGTTATTTTTGAAAAAGCCTCTCTGTCCTCAACGTCTGACTATTTGGTGCGGTTCATTGTCCGGCGGTGTCATTGGACCTTACTTTTTCTAGAATGAGGCTGGAGCCTCGGCTGGAGTAACAGTAACGGTGAATGGATTGCGCTATCGAGAGATGATCAATGATTTTTATGGCCGGAATTGGATGGTATTGATCTGGACAACGTTTACTTTCAACAAGACGGCACTACGTGCTATACAAGCAACGAAATCATCGATCTCTCACATGAAAAGTTTCCGGATAGGTGATCACAATTGACCACCGAGATCTTGAGATTTAACACCTTGCCACCTCTTCTTTTGGGCCATGTGAAAGAGACTGTCTACGCCGAGAGGCCAGCGTCGATTCAAGACCTCGAACATTAATTTCGTGAGGCTATGGAGTATACAGGGCCGCCACTTTGCGATTTGGTTATGAAAAATCTCATGAAAAGGATATGTTCCTCTAGTCGTGGTGGTCATTTGGCTGATGTTATTTTCCATTATTAACGTCATACCTTCCTCTTTATATAATTGAATAAACATCCGATCATTCACTAAAAAAATGTCATTTTTCTTTGAATGTCAAAATTATACCGCTTATTGGAAAACTCAAAGTGTTTACCAAAGACGACTAATCTCCAAATTTCGGATATCGCCCTATGGCTCTCTTTCCCCACAGTCCCCACGAACCATTTCCCTCCGAATTAAACACGTACCAACCGGAAAAGACCTCATATCCCCAAATAACATTGTCAAATCCCGACCACAGCGATTGTGATTGTACCGTTGTACTGAAAAGGCGCAATCGGGCCAAACAACGATGTGCAGTCGCTGTAAAAACGAAATATCATCCCAATTGAAATTATGAACACGTCACAAACAAATTATCTGTCCTATTTGTCGACCATGTCCTTCCGTGGCACGAAATAACAGCAACATATGCAAATTGCGGACGCGAATAACCATTCTGTCTGGCTGTTGTTACTCTTAACGGGATTTTCTGCACGGGTTAACTGAAGGGACGGCGGCCGAGAGGGATTAGAGGGATTTGGGGACGGTGGAAGAGCAAGAGCGAATAATTTCTGTCATTTGGGATGGATAAATATGAAATGTTATCTGGAATAGGGGAAAATAGGAAATATTAGAGGGTTCTCAGCATTATCCGTCAGCTATTTCGGCTCGAGTGTCGTTGAGACGAAATCACCTCTTGGTTTGGATCCTTTTCTGTCAGATATCAACGTCGATTGGATAGTTAAACACCCCAATGGACCAGAAGTGTCGATTGAACCGATTCGGATAATGTGGACGCCGTTTTTTCAATTCGTGTCGTCGGCGACATAACTCGCCTGGGTAGCAACTTATGGAATTGCATCTTCGGTATCACCATTGCTCGTGGGGCCTTTGACCCTTATTGCCCTGAGTGTCCAAAGGAAACAAAGGCTGAAGATGGGAGAAGGGATTAAAGCTGAAGTATCAGTGTTTCATTCAATCGAACTAACCAACACCTGAATAAACTGCTCCACATGAGTTAGGGATATTGACTTAAATTGCAAAAAAGTATAGTGAAAATAAGATTTTTGTGATGAAAATTCATAGTAATATGATTTCAAGTTGCAAATTAATTTTAGCCTGTAGGCCTGCAGCGCATACAGGGTGGTTAAAAAAAATCGAGTAAAATAACGAAATTTTATTCCCAGAGAATTCGAGCATTTTAATGCTATCAATACAATGTATGGCCTCCACGGGCATCAATAACAGCTTGACATCTTCTTTGCATACTACACACGAGGTTGTTGAACATTTCTTGAGGAATTTTGTTCCATAAACGGGGCAGAAGCTCTCTCAGATCATTTAAAGATTCTGGGGTAGTTTGATTATCTAATCTTCTTTGGAGCACATCCCATGCATGTTCTATGCAATTCAAATCTGGTGAGTGCGGAGGTATTGGTAAATGTGGAATGCCAAGCTCCTCGCGCGCATTCTCAACTATGGCTGCACGGTGCGGTCTAGCGTTATCGTCTAGAAATTGAAAAGTTTCACCAATAGCAGCGTGTAACTTTGGCACAACATTGTCAATGACATGCTCCCTATAGTGTAAGGCGGTCATATTCCCAGGACAAATGTGTAGATCTGTGCGCCCGTTGAAACAAATCCCGGCCCATACCATAACACTACCCTCTCGGAATGAATGGACTTCTTGGACATAGCGACGATTACGGGGTATGCGTGAGATTGTCCATACCCTTAATTTTCGAGAATCTGAAAATCGTCCATATCTGGATTCATCAGTGAAAAGGACACCACGCCATTGATCGTTCCAATTGATTGATATGTTGCCTTGCCCATTCCAGTCTTTGACGCTTATGGTCACGTGTTAATGGAACTCCTTTTAATGGACGTCTAGAACCTAGATTCACCTCTCTCAAACGTCGTCTGATGGTTTCGATGAAAACTTATTGGATCCCATCTGCATTTTGAAAAGAGTATTCCGTAGAATTCTACACGTAGATGTAGTGTTTCTTCTCGCCGAAACGGTGATGAAACGATCCTGAGCAGGTGTTGTTTTTCGTCGCCCACCAAGCCTTGGTCTTTCCAACACGGAACCTGTCTCCCTATTCCAAAGTCGAGATGTCACACTTTGGCCGGCTTGGAGCCTTTTCGCTACAACAACCTGAGTTAGGCCACCCTGTAGCATCCCGATAGCCCTATAAGCCTCAGCGTTCGTTAATTTACGTCTTGGCATTTTCAGAAAACTCGTTTCAAATCGAAGCCGTTGATAAACTGACTTCATTTCAAAATAAGAACATTCATGAAGCATATGCAAAGAATCAAACTTCAGCAAAAAAGGCGACCAGATGGACGAAATGTCTCATATTGATTTTATTGGATCGATTCAAGTTGTTGTTGAGTTTTCAATGATTTTACAGCGATCTTCTCGAAGATTACATACTTTTAAAAACGATTGAATACGATATCCCTAACTCTGGTGGAGCTGTATACTTAGCATACATTTTCTTCACGTCATAAATACCCAAGTTGCCCTGATTCGATTTTCCTCCCTCCAACTCGGGAAATATCGAGGTGTGCGAAAGAGATAGAGCGGCCCACGGCATCGCGGCTACGGCGCTTATATCTATGCACACATTCGAAAATCATTTCCACTTTATCAAATTCGCGAAGAATTGATGTTCCTGTCACGTACCGGCGGCAATAAAGCCATTCTAAATGCCGACCCCATTTATAACAAATATTGATAAAACACTCCAGCGGGCAGGAGACTGCGGGAGGTAATCTGTATCCCGTTCTTTTTGTTGGTCGACGAGTTTTGCGGTCTGCGTGGTCTATTTTCGAGGGATGCCGGTTTATTCTTGTTACAAATGTTGTTTTGTATTAGGAGATTCGTCGTTCAGCTCTTGGTGTCAATGCAAATGGATTGGATACACTCCCGAAAGTAGAAATCACATTAGAAATCAATAAGAAAAATGCAAATCACGAAATATTCAATGCAACTAATGAAAATAATTCTTTGCCAATTTTACTGAGTTTCACAGTGTCAGGTGAATATTTATTTTCAGATTTGGTAGTAGGCAAAACCTCAAAAAATAGAGATTAAAAGAGTATGTCCTCCTTGAAACTAGATGACAACGCCTTGGCATAATTTCGGTCAGATTGTTGAAATAGCCTTGATCAATTTCTATCCAGAGTTGCGGTAAAAGCCGTCTGAGTTCTTGAAGTGCATGTGGAGCTAATTGATGAGAATCCAAAGCTCTTTGTAGCTGATCCTTAAAGTGGGCGTTCAATTTAGTATGTTTTTATTTCAAGTTGCATTTGAAAATGGTTTCACTTTAAGAACTGAAATTTTGTGGATAAACTCAGAAAGGATTGGAGTTCTTAATGAAATAATTGAAAAAGGATTAATTGCTAACGTTCATTTCTTCTTCCTCTCAAAAATACAAGAAAATAAGCCAATTCATGCTTCTGTTTTATTTCAAACGGAAGACCCATGAAAATAGTTCAACTTTCGATTAAAAGTGAATCTACAGGTAATTAATTTCGTTCAGAAAAACAACTTGAAATACAGCATTGGCAGAGAATGGCCAAATTCAAATAAATGGCGAGAAAAAGTTCCTGCTTTACCCACATATTCACTAATTTCATAGTTCAGCGATTTTCAGATATAGAGCGCCATTGTTCATCTCATTCATAAGGATAGAGATATTCATAGAACTTCCAATTTTTCACCTGAAGGCTTGTTTTTTTTTTATTTATGTTGAAGGGTGTCTTGAGTGCACTCCAAATTCTTCCCTTTGAAAAAATCATCGGATTGCCCACGACAAATCAATTTTCTATATTAAAAAAAAATCATTCGAATAGGTGTCTAAATAATGCAAAAAATGAAGGAAATACTGACAAGACTTCAAGAAGGAATAAAATCGCAGAGAACGGTCTGCAAATCCAGGAGAATATAGTGCCCCTTGAAAAACAGATGTCGCTTTTTCCATTTATGGGTTTTGATCAAAAGTTTTCATTTTGTTATGGAAGACGAAGGCTTTTACATCCTTTACACTCAGGTCCCAGTGATCAGATGTTTATCTGGTATTTTTCGGTATATTTCTTGTTGAATTTTACATGATAGAGCAAGATACTTCATATATCAATTTCTAATTGATTATTGAAGAATAATTCGTTAAAATAGGTCAAATCACCACTAAGTCAATAAGAATTCTTCATTATTTCATGAAAATTGATAATAAATCGTCTGCAGTGCAAATGTAACCATCTCTTTGGAGAACGACTCGAAGCGATTGATATCTTCGCATTTTCATCATTTACCAATTCAGTCCAAAACATCCCTTATAGATTTTCGCTTTATCCGAATGCGAAACGACACAGTCTCTTCCAGAATGTACTGGGTTGATACAAGAGACAATCGCATCGTACCATTCCGTTTACGGGCTTCGTTTCTAATGGAACTTTTTATGTGCTTCCTTGCTTCTAATTTTCCCGCTACTCCAAATGGATCGTTCGGTCTGAATGGCTGAACGATTTGTTTTTCTTCCCCTCCACCCACTCGTAGTTCCCGGGCTGACGATGAGGAATTGTTTCGTTCTTTCGGAGGTACATCATCGGTAGTGTTTTTGCGAACGAGTCCAAAGGGGGAATAATAGGGACCGTTTAGATACCAAAGCGGGGAAATTTATTGGGGAAAATTTTTTGTCGCTGTATAATAACATTTATTCAGCGATTTACAGGGAGGGAGCGTGGAAATGATCGATTAGCGCAGAAGGGTTAACTTGCTGAAGTGTATTTCGTATGTAAAGGTTGTGGCAGATTCATGTTTTCTAGAATGGAACTAAACGATGGGTTCTGTGGATGAATAAGAGTTATTATGCATGTTTTTTGTTGGGGAATTTCTATATTAGAAATAGATATGTTTTTTTTCACTTTACTCCTTCTCTCTACTCTCTATTACACTTTGTTTATTTGTCAATTTCTTTTATTAGGTTAAGTTTCGTTCTTCTGTTCTGCGTTCTATGTTTTCCTCGCATCTGTAGTTTACGGTTATTAATCTAGAGGGCTATCATAAAAGTCTTTCCACTTTGATTTGTCCAATAGGAAGCTGTATACAGCTCAAATTATTTGTATCTGTTTTCATGTTCATGACTTCTTCTTCATTTTTCTTTATTTGTATCATTTCATGTATCAGTCTCTTGTGGAATTTTTTTCTGTATTTAATATTTTTACATTTTCAAGGTTTAGGTTGTGTGCGTGCGCAGCCAGGGCGCATCTCTCTGGGTGTTTGGTTATATCAGATTTGTGAAGTGCCATTCTACTTTTTACCCATTTGGATGTATACCCGATGTAACTTTGTTCACAGTTTTCACAATCTACCTGATATAAGACATTACTTCTCAATTTTGTCGGGATGGGATCTTTTATTTTGCTGTATAATGTTTTGACAGTTTTTTGATTGTTTACTGCTATTTTGACGTTTTCATCTCTGGATACATTTATTAATTTTTTTGTTAAGTCTCTAACATTTGGATATGAAGCATAATATGAATTGTCCTTGTTGTTTCATTTTTATTTTCATTTTGAAAATGTAAGGTTATAGTCATTTTCCTGTCAGATAACTACGAAACTTTTTTCTCTATTAATACTGGAAATATTTCACGTATATGTATAAACATGGTTGCAAGATTCAGTTATGCTATTTTCTTGTACGGAAATCAAGAATCGAGTGCTGGAATTTCACTGAAAAATAATGGACAGAAGAGTCCGTTACTTTGTGATACTTCATTCTTCTAAAAGTACAGACGAGCCTATGGAATTCCCCACTTTTCAAAATTCTCAAGGAATAAGAATGCATTTAAATACCTTTTTGCACAACTCGAAATACTCCAGTATGAAAATGTAGTAGTACTACGAAACCTGTGTCACAGTTAAACCTTGAAATATTTAATTCCATTTACAAAGTTCTTGGGAATCTATGTATCTGTATTTTCAATTGGAGGTGGTTGTCTGTGAGTGTAGGAAATCTTGAGACCAACTTCTTATTATTGTTATAATTTTTTTCCTCATCAGTCATCCGGTCTCAGCTTAAGCTGGTATTGCTTCTTTGAACCAGTGAAAAACATTTTAGTTCCTCCTACCAGTTCAGGAATTTCCACACGATGTGACAGGTTTGCGAAGCTACAACCTGGTGTGCATTTCACGCGATCTTCTGGGATAATTCGGTCTTCTGAAGATTTGGGGATGACTCCGTCTACCGAAATCATCAACTAGGTGGAGACACTATGAAACGTTCATTAAACCACTGAACTAGAGTAGTTATACTTTGAGAACTGAGCGAACTGATTTACTGAAGTATAGCACCAACTTATTCTATCTATGTTCAAGTACTGTACTCTCTTCATAATATTCGACCAGTTGATTCTCATACTTGCTACATATAATTTCACTGAACTGTAAAGCTGAGGGTTTCTGCTTTTGAAGAACTGATCAACTGATTGGTTCTTCTTTTCGTTTTTCCCCGTATTATTGGCTTGAAAACTCGTGCCACATGGACGAATAAAGGCCTGCTCCACCCTGGGATCCAATCAAGTGTTTTATTTATCTATTTTACCTAGGTATTTCCCATCCATTATTTCACTGATCAGAATTGTCACGGAACTGAATTACTACGACATAACATAGAGTTCGACCAACCATGCTTAGATGATCCCAACGCGAGACCAAAGGTATAAGTAGAAAATCCCCTTGAAGCCACAGTGTAGAATTGGCCCTTTTTATCTCCCCTTTGAAAATATTCTCAAGCTCAAAAGTGCGTATTCTGTTTATGTATGTGAATGGGTGTTCTATATAAATATTACTGGACCGAAAACATGATTTTGGCACGAATCTTGACCGAGTATTAAGGAGCTCATTGTTTGTCCCCCTTCCAAAATGGCGTATCTCTTCAGAATCGCAAAGTCGCCGCTACAAAATGGTAACAGTGGGCCTCAGTGAGCTTCTCTCCCCAAAATTCTCGGATTTCGCTCAGACAGCGAGGCTCGGGACCACCCGCGAAAAAATACAGGCCAATTCGTCGGGAGTTCCTGGAATCGATAGCACTGGCGCCAAACTTCGAACGGGGGTTGCCCAGAGACGGATTGCGGCAAAAACGGGGTAGAATACGTCACGAAAAAGATTCCATTAGTTTCGGCTGACGTGCTACAGGCACTGTCAGACAATTATGGGGGGTATAATTTGGCCCCCGCTATCTGCGGTGATTTATTGCGAAAAGTTGTGGAGGTGTTTATTTACTGACGGCTCGTGGAGGGGGCAAGCTGGGGGTAGGTTTTTGCCTGTGCTGGGATATTGTATTCATAGGGGAGTTGGATTTAGAGAAATTGTGGAAAAGTTTCTCACCGTTGTTTTTTCCCGTTCCAGGTGAAATTATAAAGTATGGAAAAAAGTATATTCTGGTCAAAAAGTAGCGGGTATTGGTAAAACAAACAGAATTGCGTTAACATTCTCTAAAACTTATTTTATTTCCTTTGAAATACAACCTACTTCAAACATTTACTTCTGCAAACGCTTGACCAATCATTCCTGCATTTGCAATTTTATCCCATGAGATTGGTCAATAGCTGGAATTTTAATATACAGAGTCTTTAACTTGTACCGGACTTTTCAATATCTACTGAAAAAACACTTTTCTGCTCATATCTTCGAAACCGTTATTTCAAATGAACTGAATTTTGGTTGATTGTTCACCCTATTCGTGGTGCATATTCCTCAATCAGAACGATTTTTCTCCTATTATAAAAGTTACAGCGTAGCCGACTCATGAATCCACGCAAAAATACCATAAAACCACAAGATAAAGATGAACGGTTCATATTTTCGATAGAATTAATAATTCAAGAAAATAAAAGTATTCCTATGTATTTTTGATAAAACACGTCGTTTTTTAGTTATTCCTAATTTTATCGGATAAAATTTGACGAAATAATCACGAATCTCACAAATTATCTGGATGCTTTCCTGGATTTTAAATAGCACTAAATCGAAAAAAATTAATCGCACTACTAGTTAACAATGTTGTCGGAATGTTTATTAACTTTGTCGAGGCTAAAATTTAAATAATGGAAAAACGTTTGATGTAGCGATATCTAATGAAAAAATCCTACAAATGTGGGAGATGAAATTGGACACAAAGGAGCATGTAATTATACATTCAATACGCACAGTTTCTATTGAAAACTTATTGCTATTGAGAATAAATGTCAATAAGATACAAAATTCCGATATATGAATGATAAATGTCAATTCAAACCACATATTGAATTGAAATAAATGAAAAATAAAACTATTCATAGCACTAAATAATCATGAAAAAGGAGGATCATGTCCCTAAGTTGGAACAATTCTGATATGCACTAAATAATCTGTGGCAATGTTTCTATATAACAATATCCTCTTGGAATTTTATAAACTTGACACTAAATGGTTAATATCACATTAATTCACTGAAAGTCTTCACATAAACATCACGAGATCGAAGAAAAACACCTCATTGACCTAGAATCCTATAAATGAAGTGGAAAACTCTTTTTTAATAAGATATTTTTGGGATATCGAAGAACATATGAACAACATATTTGTGTATAAACTAATATTCAGGAAAATCGAACAAAAAAAATATTCTGGTGGCTTTTCAATTGCAGAAATAATCGGACAAAACTAAGTGATTTTTTTAAGAAATATCGTGTTTTTAACATTCTAATTCAAATAAGGTTAGGACTGTTGAGTACTCCCAGAATTTATCAACTCAATTTCAATCGATAAATATGAACTTTGAGATCTTTGCACAGAGTTGTATCAAGCACGTATTTGGCACAATTTTTTGTCTAACGGCTATATCTTTTAAACAGTGCCGAATTCGAAAAAACGGCAAATGAATAAAAGGTTTTTTTTTGTCTCAAGAATCTACAGTTAAAATATATATTTTGTATATTAAAAATGGATCATGAATTTTGGCAATTTTATTGAAGATTGTTGATTGGACATATTTGGGAAAACGACATGTGTCGAAACCTTTCTTCCACGGTAACTTTTGTTATCACAGACCTGGGGGTTTCCTAAATGTGTAATATACTGTAGATTGTTTTAGTAGATGAGCTACACGAGCGACTAATTTGGCAAGCATAATTTGCATAAAGACGTATCCTGTTGTCAAAAGTAGCGTTAGTGTGTTAGTTTTGAATATTTCAGTTCCCTGTCAACTCCTTAACGTCAGACTCCCCCCCGCAAATGTGGCGAATGACGGAATAATTCAATCCGCGGGTTTTAGAAGGCGCTAGTCCCGTAATTCCCGGTAAACCCATTTTGTGCCGGGGAGTGCCTGGTGAATATCTCCCTCGTCTTAGGCCGCTACGGTCTTTTGAACCCAGCTGCAACTCCATTGTTTTCGCAATTACAGTTCTGTTTGTTAGTTTATCGCACTTCGTCTCGGTTTGGGGATTATTCCGCCAGGATTCCCGAGCAAGGATGCGTTTTTCGTCATGAAAATGTGTCTGTCACGAAGAGAATTCGTCTGGAGATTCCATTTCCTTTACACGTCACTTTGGGAAATACAAACTCTATCAGGCACCAACCTCAGAGAATGGCCTTTTTCAGTTAGAGCCACAATTCCTGCACGTTCGATCTCACTTATCACCCCACGATTCATGTCGGCAGTAAAAATCGTAGAATTAAGGCGAGTTTATACAGCAACTAAAATAAAATAAGAACTAAAATAAAATAAGAATGTTCACTTGATGCATTTCAATGACAGCGTTTATACAGGAAATAAGCTAAAATAAGGAATAAGAATAAGAATGAGAGATGGTCAACTTTTATCTTTTTCGCTTATTTTATTTGGAAAATGATAGTGCGCATGACCCAAATCCACTCCCCGTATTGACACTTTTGACAAGTCCTAAGCCGAATTTTCGCGTGACAATATTTTAAAACTATTTCGTCCGTTTTGAAATATTCGTGTTTTCGCGTCGAACTGATGACGTCACGCACCAAATAATTTGAAGCGGTTTGAAAGCAGGTAGCGGAATAGTTCGAACTGCAGTTTGAAGTTTGTAATCAGCTGATTGAGGAATATAGGTTATGCTTGTTGGATTTATTTTGTTTTCACCGTTTTTATTTTGAATAAATAATAATAATAACTGTTCTTCATTGCATTTAATATTGTTTGAATATGACAGCTTTGTTTTTAGAACGCATTGTGACCTGTGACTGTGAAGTAATAAATCACTTCGAGTAGAGCACACCTTTATTTTAGCATTTTAGCGATGCATCAGCTGGTGACGTTTACTTCGAAATGTTTTTGAAATAGTTTTGAACCGTGATTCACGCGAAAAAATGGCTTAAATGAAATGACAACTAATCATTGTCAAAAAATCTGCGATTTGATTGGTTCATTCTTATTTCTTATTTTATTCTAGTGATCTCTATAAACCTATGTTTTCTGCTCTTATTTCTTATTTTATTTTATTTTAGTTCTTATTTTATTTTAGTTGCTGTATAAACTCGCCTTTAAACTGCTTCTGATGTTATCGAAATAAAAGCAATAAAAATGTGATCTACAAAAGATTACTGTAAACATCTATTCATCGAAAAAAAGTACACTCATGCAGGAAATTGAATTGACTTCCCAACAAGGTGCTGCTCGACCCCTTTTCCCTGTTCGAAAATGAGAGCTGTTAGGGGTTGCAGCTAGAGGGGTAGTGATATCAAACTAATTTGAACACCCTTATTTGTCCCACTTTCAACAAAATTTGACCTGTCCGAGCGTTTTTTCGTTATTCCATCCCAAAGCTCAAAATTCGGGGTGTAAAGTTATGTATATGAAACTAAGGTAATGCAAAGCTTTTGCATCTATGCGTATTTCGCACCGATGTGGGCTTTTGTCTACACCCTTTTATAAGCCCATATCATACTAGAACCAAAATGAAAAAATAACGCAATTATTTATGATGAAAACAGGGAACAGATAACGCCACTACCGATTATTTTCCGTCCCCATTTTCACATCGGCGCGTCTGTAATGTGATGACTACAATAATTGCAAACGTGAAACAGGAATCGTGGTGCGCATAAAAACTCGCTTTGTCATAAATTTTCCAACGACCTAAAATGGGTCTCTAATCGTGAAAAATCGGTGTATTTGCTCCAACATTTTCCCAGCGTTTTTGAATAATGTCTGATTTATCCCCCTATGACGGCGTTATTTCTGGAATGGATGATAAAAGACTGATATCACCGGTACGAATATTGGCGCATTAATTCGAGTATCTGTTTATTCCGGACCATCAATTTCCGGGATGGTGTTTGGCGGTCCATCATTTTTAATGGAAGTTCAATAAATATGGAAAAAATATCATGGTCGTCATTTATATATTAGGCGATAAAATTGCGACTGCGAGAGTTACAACGTGCATTCGCATTTGGAGGTTTTAATTAATGATAAAAATGGTTTTGACAGAAAAACAGAGTGATCCAGTGAAGCGTGCTGCTTATACTGCTTATACAGAATGAGTCTTTGACTTGTACATATATTTTAACTGAAGATTCTCGAGGTCAAAAGAAACCTTTTTTTCATTTTCCATTTTTCCGAATTCGGCTCTGTTAAAAAGAAATAGCTATTTGAAAAACAAATTGTGCTAGATACGTCCCTGAAATGATACTGTGGAATTAATTCAAAGTTCATATTTCTCGATAGAAATTGAGTTTATAAATTTAGGGAATACTCAAGTACTAACCTTATTGGAATAAAAATGTTGCAAACACGATAATTTAAAAAAAAAACAGTAAGTTTCATCGGATTATATCTGCAACAAAAAAGCCACATTTATTCCACCAAAATAAGTTCCTTCTTCGATTTTTGTGTGAATTTTTGCACAGAAATTTCAAGATGTTGTCAGCTTGCCGATATTTTCATTGAGGTTAAGGATTTTTTACGAAACATAGTATAAATCACGATACATTTGTGCACCGTGGTATAAATATCTATGAATTCTGCCATTTCCATTATAAACCGACTTTGCCCCCAAATTTTACCACGCATGCGTAGAGCGAAAACCGAAGTATTGGTTAGGTATCTGGAGGCCAATTATAAACAATAACAAGCCAGAGTCTCTGAACAAACTGTAAACATTATGTGAAGTTCTGAATACATTCAGTGAATTATTGTTCCAATGTGATTATTATGTGAGATGAAAAAATATAATTTCAATTGTGTCGAGTTTATAAAATTCCAAGAGGATGTTGTTTAGATAGAAACATCGCCACAGATTATCAGGTATCGTATTATTTTTCATTAATTTCAATTTAATATGTAGTTTGTATCGAGATTCATCATTCATATCCGACTTTTGTATTTCATCTACATTTAACTTCAATATGGACCGATAACTATGAATTTTCAATTGAAACTGTGCGTTTTAAATCCTCCTTGGTGTTCAATTTCATCTGCCACATTTGTGGGATTTTATTATTAAAATATCTCGACAAAGTTGATAAATATTGTGACAACATTGTAAACTCGTTTGAAGACCAGAGATGGAATAATATTCGATGATATTTAATTCAGAGACGCATTCAGATTATTCTTCAAATTAATGATTTTTTCGTCAAATTTCTTCGGGTAAAATTGGAAATAACTCGAAAACGACGCGTTTTATCGAAAAAAAATATAGGAATACTTTTAGTTTCTTAAATGATTGATTCTATCGAAAATATGAACCGTTTATCTTTTTAAAGTGGTTTTATGGTGTTTTAGCGTGTATTGATGAATCGACTACCCTGTAACTTTTATACTAGTAGAGATATTGAATAGGTTTCGACTGAGGAATATGCACCATGCATAGAGTAAACAGTAAACAATCAACCAAAATTCAGTTCATTCGAAATAACGGTTCCGAAGATATAATCAGAAAAGTGATTTTTTCCATGGATTTTCGACACCCTGTATCTCCCAAACCAAACCGAATTTTGAAAAATGGCATGGGAAAAACGTGTTTCGTTTGATGAGAGGAATCTACAGTTAAAATATATGTACAAGTCAAAGACTCACCCTGTATACACAAATATGTAAATTATAATAAGATCCTCGAATGTAATATCCATAGGAATGTAACGGAATCATAACAAAACATGAGTTATGAAGTTTTATTTCCCAGCTGACAAAGCGCTCGGATACGTTTCCCCTTTATTACATTTCAGTAAATAAAACCATTCCATTTCCAAGATCTCAGTATTGTTCTTTCAGAAAGACTGAAAAGGCGTCGTCATGGGCTTTTGTTCGCCTTCATTCTCCTTTTTTCTGCGTTTTATATGTTTTGGACGCTTGTTTGCTCTGCTCATTCATTACAGACTCGGGAAAATCATTGGGGACTTTCTCGAAATTCATTTATTCGGGACTCGCTGAAAATTAGAGTGGAAAAAACGGAACAATATTGTGACTTCGATTGTTCCTCCATTTTCACGACGAAAAATGAGAAAACAATTATTGTTTCGAGAAATTAACGTCATTTTCTTTAATTGAGTGCCAACAAATCAAATAGGAAAATAGGATTCATCTCAACATATTTCCTATAATTTATGGGAAAGTTTCACACTTTCAT
Organism: Adalia decempunctata; assembly: GCA_951802165.1. Classification (NCBI taxonomy): domain Eukaryota; kingdom Metazoa; phylum Arthropoda; class Insecta; order Coleoptera; family Coccinellidae; genus Adalia; species Adalia decempunctata. The sequence continues at coordinate 18,489,531 of OX637696.1, read as the reverse complement.
TTTGTCAAATCTCTCAAATATTCCAAAAAAAAACCAATAGACAAAACTCTTCGACACTTCTTCAATACATTACAATAAAAAGGAGAATTAAAAAACAATACAAATATGGACGAAGTGATTAAATGACTATATTGATTCTTAAATGGTCCTGTAATGATACAGGTAGATATTATTGGATACAATTTGTAGAATTTTGGTAACAACAAATTATCCACTTCTCCCCATTTTCCCGACGCACTCACCGCAATCTCATCACTGTAAGGCGGCTGAGTGCGCCCCCAATCGTAACTCAAAACCCAATTACCCCCAGATTCCGACAGTCGCTTAATATTTTTTTTCATTTCAGGTAAAATATGGCACAACCATTCCCCTGGTCTGGAAAACAGACGGCAGTGCCGTTTTTAATGCAGGCTTTGTGAGTACTTACTTCCAATTTTCTCGCCTAACGAAAGGAGGCTATTTTTCATACAAACTGCCGTCATCCTTTTCTCGCTATGTTGCCAGTATGACGAATTTATTTTTTTTCATGAAGCGAGGCAAAATTAGATATCGCTTTTATGGGTTCTTTTCTAATGAAGATGTCGTTTTCTGGCATTTCCACAATAATCAGTTTTTTAAACGAATATAATATACAGGGTGAGTCTTTGACTTGCACATATATTTTAACTGTAGATTCCTGTCATCAATCGAAACACTGGTTTTATATACAATTTTTCGAAATCGGTTCCGTTTGAAAGCTACAGGGTGTCGAAAATCTATGAAAAGCAAAACACTTCTCTCTCCACATCTTCGGAACCCTCATTTCAAATGAATTCTGTTGAGTGTCAATACCTATTGAATATTTGTCTTGGTAAAAAAGTTACAGCGTAGTCAACTCATAAACCCACGCATAAATACTATGAAACTACCACAAAAGGATAGTCGGTTCATTTATACACGTAAATTTCATTTACTCGACAATTCACGGTTAATCTATATATATATATATATATAAAAGAAAGATGTTGGTTACACCATTTATAACTCGAGATCGGATGGACTGATTGTTATGAAACTTCATATATGGATCCGTCTACGATCTGGTTATTATAAAATACAATAAAACTTTGAAAAAATCGATGAAAATTTTACTTATACAGGAAATGCTTTTCCTCCTTTTGAGTAAGGCCACTAGGTGTCGCTACAGTTACAGTTACGCCACCGCTTATTCGTAGTTACTTTATTTGATATTCTCCCCGTTAGATGGCGATGTACACAAAAAGTGTGTACAGTGACTATATTCCCACTTTAGTCACTGTAATAGTGTGTAATTTGAGTTGCCTACAACTCTGCGCTGTTGGCCACAACCAAAATGTAATAGCGTAGGAGTACAGATGTCTAAAATGCTTAGATTTCGTTGAGATATGAGAAAAGTTTCGTTCTTACCACTTCAGATGGCGCTATTCATACATTATGACTGATTCTTAGTTATTTTTATTTATTCAAAATAACGTAATCGTGTTGAATCTTTCAACAGTAATCGAGAAAGTACTATATTTGACATTATCACCATTAGATGGCGATGGATTTGTTGAGGCTTTCGCGGCCATCGTTTAATGCCATCTGTTCTTTTTACGAGCATTTCGGTCGTCGTGGTTTGAAATGGTCGAAAAAGGAACATATGACATCAATTACTGTGTAATTCGCATAGGACTTATAGTACCATGAAAGGCTAACAGATCCAGAAGCAGGGAAATATCACAGTGAATTTTTATCGAAATGTCAAGTAAATCGGATTTTGGCGGTCAGTTGCAATCGTGAGATGTCCATTCTCATCTTTCCTCATTATTTTTAAAATGTTGCGGAATTTATGTTTGGGTAATAAATATATTTGCGGAAATAACTGAATCCAAAATTGCCATAATTAGTGATTGACATATTATTTTTGTGTATCTGTTCTGTGTGACAAATCATATCCATGGAAGCATTTGACAGTTCAAAAATCAGAGAAGCAAGCCGTTGATCTCAGATCACCGGTGATTACGATTTGTGAAATCCACCGTAAGTATCATTTAGGCGGAACAAAGTTCGCCGGGCCAGCTAGTATTACATTAATTCTCCTAAAGTCTCCTCATGATCATCAGGAGATCGAAGAACCTTTTATAATAATCATCTTCCCCTTTCATCACAACAATAGAAAAAGAGTCAATTACGAATGCGCTGTTGCCAAAAATGCGATATTTCAAGAAAGATGGGGAAATCGCGAGAAAATGGAGTGGAAATTGCTAGAAAGATTGAATTTTTTGTGTGTCTTTTACTTTATTTCAACATCGACAATTACTCGACAATCTTTCATGATCATCGTGACGATATTCGACCACTTTTCGAGAAATTAATATAAAGTGAGCAAACCACCCCTTAGCAAAAAAAAAATAAGGACGCGACAAATTTTTTTCTTTCACGACAACTTCGAGGAAGGTATTCGACAATTAATGCAATAGAAAAGAGTCAATTACGAATGCGCTGTTGCTAAAAATGCGATAATTCTAGGAATATCTCGAACTCGCGGGAAAAAGACGTAAAATAAACAAAAAGGAATGGATTTTTTGGGTTTTTTTTACTTCATATCGACTACGACAATTACTCGACAATTACTTGTAACTATTTTCATGAGATTCGGGCGATATTGAAAAAGTGGTTCTGCTAACTTAACGTTAAGTTAGCAAAGCCACCCCGTAGAAAAAAAACTAAGGACGCGACAAATTTTTTTCTTTCACGACAAATTCTCGACAATTATTCGACAATTAGTGCAATAGGTTTCATTGAATTTCTCGAAAGTGGCACTGCTAACTTTATGGACATGATCAGAGAATTATTATTATTATTATTCATAGATATGTATACTATGTTACGCGAAAAATCAACAAGCTGGCAACGTTTCATCGAAAGCCCTGTAAAATATTCATAGAAGGTTATTGTTTTGAATACAAAATAGGTAGACAGCTTGATTAATCACAAATTGAATGAAATATGTACCTTTCCTTATAAGATATTTTTGACATATCGAGGGAAATATGAGCAAATTATCAGCGTTTTACAACCTAATCGTCAGGAAAATAGAAGAAAGGAGGTATTTTGAAGGAAGAATTTTTGCTTGCAAATTTCAGAAGTGATCGAACAATACTAAGTGTTCTTGAAAAAATATCGTGTTTGTAACATTTTATTCCAATAAGGTTATTACTTGAGTATTCCCTAAATGTATTGACTCGTTTTAAATCGAGAAATATGAATTTAGCATGAATTCCAGAGAATCGTATCATGCACGTCTTCGGCCCAATTTTTTCAAATGGCTGTATATTTTCGACAGAGACGAATTTGGAAAATGAATAAAAGGTTTCTTTTGGCCTCAAGAATCTACAGTTAACAATATATGCTCAAGTCAAAGAGATGGTGAATAACGTGTACCTCATGGGACCCTAAATATTCTTCAGCTATATAAACAGTCTGAAGTATGATTATTAGCTTTGCAGGTGGCACTGGAATTTTTATTAAGGAGAAGATATCGAAGAGTCTCGGTATCGCAGAAGGATTTTCTCTAAATAAAAAATACATTTGGTCTGCTTTACTTGCTACTGAATTTATTTTGGACATTGATCTACTGATACTATGAAGATAAAATAATATTTCTATTTATTTCCAAGAGACTAGGAGCCTTTAGTAGTTTAGTTTTCATTCTTTATCGATTTTTTATGATCTGGAGCATTTCTTTCATGATCTGGAGCATTTAACCTATGTTTTTGTGATCTCATGAATCGAGGACACCAAAGATGTGCGCTTTCCCCAAAAGAAAAGTGGCAACACCGTCTCCTCGATTGGGGTGGTAGGGGGTGCAAGGCCGCGATAATTTCGTATTTTATTAGACGTATCATTCGGTCCTGCTGTTGGTGACATCTTTTTTAAGCGTTGTTTGTTGTTCCCCAGACGATCGTGTCTCTTGAAAAATCCGCGCGTAGTGAGTACCTAACTTGAACAGATGCGAGATTGAGGGGGCGCTATTTCATTTTTACCGCCCCGAAAACGGGCAGCGGGATGAACGAGTCGTTTGGGGTAAATAATTTTTTTACGGTTATGAAAACACTTGATTCCGTTTTAATGGGCGAAAGTAATTTGGTGAACGGCAGAGGCCATTATGTTTCGCAGCTTGTTTTCACTTGGCCTGTTTGCTGGGTTATGATTCGTTTAGTTTTCAGGCCCCTAATTTTTTTTTTGAAAGAACGAAAATTGAAATGAGCAAATTTTTTCATGATCTACGAATTAATATTCTCGATTCTGGGTATTCGCAGGGAATTATAAAAAAATACTAAGGACACTTGTGGTCAGGAGATTCTGGACGAGAGTTTCTTCACCTTGGAGGAAGATTCACAGTTTTCAGCTCGAGAAACCGAATGAAAAAACATTTTGAAAGATGTTAAAAAGATCTGGCAGAATACAGGGTCTTTCACGAGGAACCTCACCCATATTTATACGGGAAACTACTGAACGTATTTTCATGAAATTCAGCACTTATAAGTATTTCACGATGCTGATGAAATCTAAAATATTTTCAAGGCATGAGCACCTCCGGTTTTTCCGGAAATGACGTCAACTTCCGTTTTTCAAATTAGAACACCATTTTTTTATTGCAGAAATAGATTCCTTAGAAAATTTCAAGTTATTTTGATGTAACATTTTTTAGTTTTGGTTGGAAAATTCTCTCTGAGCGAAAAAATTCGAAAAAAAAATCGAAAATAGAGTTCCGCTGAAACAAGAATAACTTCGAGGTTTTTGGATGGAAAATTTTAATTTTTGGGATTTTTCAAGATGTAAGATTGATGTATCCACTTTAAAAATCGAAATCGCGATTCATGATACAGGGGGTGAAAAAATCGCTTTCAAAGTTAGGGATGACAAAATCGTGAAAAATCAATTTTTTCAAATTATAATCCCATTTTTTTATGGCAGATATTGAATCTACGTTAAAAAATAATGTGAGTGTATGCATCACACCCTTGCCCTAAAGTGGATATTTTCTGAGTTATTCACAAAAAACTGTTTTTCGTCTTGAATTTTCAGCTATTTCTTTTCCCTTCACGCCAAAAAGATGAAATTATCAGGAACTGTTACTTAAACCATGTTTTAGATTTTACTACCCTGATATGCAAGAGAAAAAAGTTACAGGTTGTTCCTAAATAGATGGCAAATTTGGATTCGAATTTGTATCGGAAACCTCTTTATTTCAACTAATCGGCCATCGGTTTTCTCTCCAGTGATAAATAAATAATTCCTTATGAACCATATATTATGCAAAAACTTACCATGTTTTACATTCTTTTTTTTTAATGATAGATATCATTAATTACATCTGCCAAATTCCTCTTTATTCAGTAGCATTTTGTGTTTACTATTAATTTGGTGATAATTCGTATTAAGTTATAAAATCGATCACTATGCCTAATTTTACCAATGAAGATTATTTAAATCTCATTCTACTTCATGGAGAATGTAATAAAGTTGTAGATAGAACGATTCGACTGTTCATTGAGAGGTTTCCTGACCGACCCAGACCAACGAGAGATACCATTAACAGAACCATGACAAACTTGAGAAATGTCGGATCTTTCGTTAAGAAAACTATACACAGAGAAAAAAGTGTAGTAGAAGATGAGAACAACGAAATTACAGTTCTTGCATATTTTCGTGTGAATCCTCAAAATTCTCCCAAAGATGCCGAGATTGATCTGGGATTATTTCAATCGAGTGTTTGAAGAATATTAAAAAAACATAAAATGCACCCATATAAATTCAATAGGGTACAGCATTTGAAGGAAACTGATTTCGTCAGGAGAACAGAGTTTTGCGAAGCTATGATGATTCGATTTCAAGAGAATGAAAACTTTTTGGACTGTATAATTTGGACAGATGAATCTAAATTCACAAAGAATGGTTCTTTCAATAGGCATAACAGTCATTATTGGGATGAAGAGAACAACCACCACTTCAGACAATGGAACTTTCAAGAGACTTTCAATGTTTTTTGCGCCATCAAAAATAATGCTATCCTCGATGTTCACATTTATGATGGGACTTTAACTGGTAAGATAGAACACTACACATGTTTGCATTCCTGAGACGTATAAATAAATGTCTAGAAATTAACGGTCAAAACTGAGCATCTTCTCTAGCTATAACTGCGAGAGTTTGCCATGGTTCTCCTAATAGTAACTTGAAGTCGGTTTCAAGAAGGGGTGAAAAATCTACAGCATGGTTCAAATAACAGTTCCTGAAAATTTCATCTTTTTGGCGTGAAGGGAAAAGAAATAGCTGAAAATTCAAGACGAAAAACAGTTTTTTGTGAATAACTCAGAAAATATCCATTTTAGGGCAAGGGTGTGATGCATACACTCACATTATTTTTTAACGTAGATTCAATATCTGCCATAAAAAAATGGGATTATAATTTGAAAAAATTGATTTTTCACGATTTTGTCATCCCTAACTTTGAAAGCTATTTTTTCACCCCCTGTATCATGAATCGCGATTTCGATTTTTAAAGTGGATACATCAATCTTACATCTTGAAAAATCCCAAAAATGAAAATTTTCCATCCAAAAACCTCGAAGTCATTCTTGTTTCAGCGGAGCTCTATTTTCGATTTTTTTTTCGAATTTTCCCGCTCAGAGAGAATTTTCCAACCAAAACTGAAAAATGTTACATCAAAATAACTTGAAATTTCCTAAGGAATCTATTTCTGCAATAAAAAATGGTGTTCTAATTTGAAAAACGGAAGTTGACGTCATTTCCGGAAAAACCGGAGGTGCTCATGCCTTGAAAATATTTTAGATTTCATCAGCATCGTGAAATACTTATAAGTGCTGAATTTCATGAAAATACGTTCAGTAGTTTCCCGTATAAATATGGGTGAGGTTCCTCGTGAAAGACCCTGTATATCGTGAAAGTTTCAAGATAATAATTTTCGCATCGTTTTGATATTAGTTTTTGAAAAAGACGTACAGGGCAGCTTTGTCTCTCACTATTGGAAACCAACCATTTACTACTTGTACAGCTTTTAGAACCACCTTGGCACGTTTTACTGAATACCGGATTGTATTTATTCAATGCGATTTGTTGGAGAACCATCGTTATTCTTCTCGATTTGAAAAAAAAATCACCAAACAAGCAACTGCCTCTCCTCCTCGCCACGCTAGTTCTACTGCAGCAATATGATAAAGTTTACGCATAAGACCTTCAGGAGTATTTTCATCCCATAGCAATATTATTCTGTTCACTTCAGACAAATTTAACGAAACTGAACTGGATTTACGTTTACTTGGGTCTGCTTGCAATTTTTTTCTGATTGCATCTCGGGCGGGTTTAAATATTATATTATTAAACGGGCCAATCATAATGTTGTAGTCCTTATAATACTTTTCTTGTAAGAGTTTGCTCGAAACATTCCACATTGTCTTTACCGTTGCTTCTTTGAATTCTGTTCCGTCATTTTTTCTCATATTGACAGCCCAATCTTTGAGTATAAACGCCAATTGACCATATTCACGGTCGCCATATTGTTGTGCGACAATACCAACTTCCCAGTGTTCCCAACGGAGAAATATTGAGTTTATCAAAAATACTATCAGATTATTAGTATCTTAGACAAAGTCTAATATTAGTATGGTAGATATGTGGTATGAGAGGTTATGTAAAATTGGTGGTGAACTTTGGTTAAGTATTTTGTGATAAAATCCAGGAAATATGGGTAGATATCAGTATAGTGGAGGCCATGGTTGTTGTGTCAGTAATTGTTCGGCAAGAAATACATCTAAACATAAAAAAACTGACACCAAAACATTTCAATTTAAACTAAGAAATCAGTGACTTTCGTTATTCGATGTTGAGAACCCTGGGTAGTTGGTATTGTCGCACAACAATATGGCGACGGTGAATATGGTCGATTCTTCCAAGCTTCTGCGTTCATTCAATTCGTATGATCGTTCGTAGCAACATTCCATAAATATTCCCCAAATATATTCGTGGCTATTGGAAGTATTTCTGGGAATGTTTTCTTTGATAAGCTCATTTATATTTTTAACATTACCAAAACGTGACATTTTGAAATTTGTTTGAAATGATGTTGCCATGGAACTATTATATAATTTTCTCTATTTCAGTATCGTAATGAGTTCATTACAGTACTAAAAAGAGTGCTGTAATGAATTCATTACAGCATCGTTTTCAGTTACATTTTTCGTTTTGTGATTGCCAGCAATGAATTCCGATCCTTTTAAATTTTAGCAGACGTCAATTTGGAAATGTCAATTTTGGCATTTCCTAACATTCACACCAACTGCCAAGATACAATACGAAAGTCACTAGGACCTAAAATTTGAATTTTTTCATTGAATTTCACAAAATTTGAGTGAAATAGAGAAAATATCGTCTAATACGCGTTGCAGAATGCAATTCCAACACTCACGCATTCGTATTGGAATAGGAGCCCATTCTGCAACTAGTTTTAGAATATACTATTCTAAGACTCTATGTTGTTATCATTGGGATTGAAAATTGCATTGGATGTAGTTTTCGATGTAATGTTGACATGGTTGGCTGAAATGGTTCCATATGATACAAAATCATAAAATTGGATTTGTTGTTAGAACTGTCAAACAATTTTCATACGTAATACCACTAGAGATGGAATTTTGCCGGCAAAATTTCTCGATTGTGATATGAAAGTTTGTTGCTCGGAAATTTCGCGAATGACATTTGTATCAAAATCACGAGCCTGACGGCTCGTGATTTTGGAAAAAATGTCGTGAGCGGAATTTCCGAAAAGCAACAAACTTGAATATTACAAGAGAGAAATTTTACCTGCTTAAATTTCATCTCGAGTGGAATTCGGCTTGAGTATTCCACGAGAAAATAGGGTAATATGTTCACATTTGACGTGTATTGCGCTATTTGGCGAATTAGAATTCATCATAGATTAACCTAGGAGCATAGAATAACTGGAGAGAAGGCTCCCCTACGAAAATGAACTGCCAAAAACGTCCGAACTTGTCAGTTCGCCGCAAGGTCACGAGATGGCGACAACGTCGTTTCTTCCTACAACATGGCTATCCTTAATAAAATTATCTTTAATGGTTATTCGTTGTTATTACTTATTAGGTCCCATTTATTACTTTATCATAATATATATTCTTTTGAAAGAAAGCAATACATACTTTTTTTCGTAAATCCGACAATATAATGCATATAGCACGTGTAAAGAAATGGCTACAAGGATCAGATTGAATATAGGAAGAAAAATCTGTTTCCCGCTCCGAATCTAAGTGTTAGCAGAGGGAATGTAAACGGGGTACCATACAATTCTGCGTATAATACACGAGAACAGATAAAACCTCAGTCTTCCCGTATAATAATAATAATACTTACCTGAATGTTCGCTTTTTCCGATAAGGATATTGTTTTGACAAATTTATTACCGATCACAGACTTCCCATAAAATTGCGCATAAAAAGTTGATTAGAATAAAGCGATGATATGTCATCAATATTGTCTATGCTATGATTTATGGCCATTTTCAATTAAAAAGAAGCATAAATGAATCAATAACAATGACAGCCACATTATATTCTTTGCAATTGTAGCGCCATAGAACAAAATATCGGACATGTTACTGAATAAAGGATCTCAGCGTTATCTATCGGGTGTCACACGAAACTCTAACTTCCGCCGTTATTGGCAGTTCAAAATGATCTGTCGAAAGTATGAAGCCTTCCCTCCAGTTATTCTATGCTCCTAGGATTAACTAAACCACTAAACGTTGTTTGTTCTCTCTATGATATTCATTTGCGAAGCTATCTATGAATTCGAGAAACGTCAAAAATTTTGTCGCTGAAAAACCAACATGTTGGTTTTGCCGACTTGAAAATTTTTTCGGGATGAAACGATCGTTGCTACGGAAACTCCCTCACTAAAAATGAAAAGAGTGGAATAATCAAATAAATAAAATCGACGAATCAAATTTTTCTGTCACGCATCATATCGAATATCCCAAAACCACTCTGGTTAGAATCCTTACTTTTCAAGCACAACCACTGTTGGTGCGTTATAAAATTTTCACGTCGGGTCGTATCGAATATTCGCAGTAATCCCTTGGTGGCTGCCATTTCCGGAGCTTTTAATTTCGCGGGTCCAAGGGAGGTAGATGACGGGATTATGGCTACTTAAGTCCGGCAAGGATTAGAGGAAGGGGCCAATGGTGATGCGGATGGCTACTCAAATATTTACGACTCTTCGGGGGGCATTGGAGCGGGGACGGAAAAGTGGCCTACCATGGGTTAAGGGACACCTTCTGAATATTTATTTCATTAACGGGGTTATGTTTTGATGGCTCTTGTTGTACGGGAATGTAGCGACTTATACTGGTTGTTAGGGAATACGGTGTTAACCATGTTGTCCGTGATCGATCTGCGGCCGTCGGATCGTATATCAGGCCTTTTTCTCGAAAACTATGCACGCAATATTGTTGAATAATGAAGCTTTGCATCTTGGATTTATTCGGAAAGAGAAAAATTTGTCGCTTTTGCTTAAAAAAAAAACGTGCACAGAATAAAATAGTTATTTATGATATGAGTGTTAAAAGTGACGTTCACGAACAAAATAAAATCACTTTTAACACAAATACCATACAATGCTTTTTGTACAACTGCCCTATTTTGATAATGAAATGGGCGAATTTGCAATGACAATAAACTTCAAAATGCATTTTAATATTCAAATAATCAAAGGGTTGTTGTGAATGGCAAACGTTGCCAACGTTATGATTACTAACAAATGTGAAATGACGCTGTCATTTGAATTTCGTTCCTGTCTAATTTTCGTCTTGGGTTTTTAACTGCTTAATATGTTTGTCGAGAGTCCAATCATTAATAAAAGTGACGATTTGGTTGTTCCTGTGGATATTGAAGAGTCTGCAAGAAGAGCAAATCTGGAACTCCTACCTAAAAAATCGGTTCAGCATATAACAATTTCCTGACCTGGCGTAAATTAAAAAATGTAGAAGGGGACTTCAGTGAACCTGTTTTCCTGGCATTCTTAAAAGAAAAATCAAAAATATGGAGTTTATCAACTTTGTGGAGCAAATTTTCAATGATAAAGTCAAACGCCCTCATTAAAAATGGTGTGGATGTTAGTAAATATTTTAAGGTAATAAATAGCATATTTAAAACGGGAAAGTGAAGGATATCGTCCCTAAAAATCGAAAATTCTCACCCGTGAACAAGTTGAAAAGTTTATAAATGAGGCACCAGATGGAAAATACTTGATGGTTAAGGTTGTAACTATTTTCGGATTATTTGGAGCCTGTCGGCGTGAAGAATTGTGTAATTTATCAGTCGAAAACATCGAAATAACAAATAAATCATTGGTTATACAACTTCCAAACACAAAAACGAAAGTCAGTCGTTCTTTCAGTATTATTGGGAAGTATGTTGACTATTTTCACGAGTACTTTGCACTGCGCCCTTCTGTCATCAAACATCGTCGTTTTTTCCTGAATACATGAATAATAAATGCACTGCCAATCCAGTTGGTATCAATACATCCGGAAAAATTCCATCTATTGTTGCCGAATTCCTCAATCTGCCAAAACCAAAGCAATTAATATACAGGACACTGTTTTCGAAGATCCTCCGCTTCATTGCTATCAGAATCAGGAGCAAATATTCATCATCATCAGTAGTGCTACAGCCCTACAGGGCCTTGACTTTCTCCAGCCTCGTCCGCAAATATTACGGATATAAAAAAAACATGGTGGATGCTACGACGGTAGCAAAGGGCTATGTTGATCATTCCATTGCATATAGAAATGTCATTGCTGAAAAAATTCTCCCAACCTAAACAGATTTTGGATCATCATCATCCAATATTGTCCTTCCGGTTTCTACAAGTACTGATGGTGCTGAGGATTCTAATAATGTGTTGCGAAGCTCCCTAACGTGACAGGGCTTTAATGTTAGTAATTGTTCTTGTTTTACGATTAATATTAATGTTCATAAGTAATTATTGATAATAAAAATTTGCAATTGCTGATTTTTTTTCATCTGATTTCATCATAAGATAATGGAGTGCTAAAGATATTTTTCTCTATTTCAGTATCGTAATGTGTTCATTACAGTTCTAAAAACAGTGCTGTAATGAATTCATTACAGCATCGTTTTCAGTAACATTTTTCGTTTTGTGGTTGTCAGCAATGATTTCAGATCCTTTTAAATTTCAGCAGACGTCAATTTGGAAACGTCAATTTTCGTACTTAATAACGTTCACACCAACTGCCAAGATACAATATGAAAGTCACTAGGACCTACAATTTGAATTTTTTCATTGAATTTCACAAAATTTCAGTGAAATAGAGAAAATATCGTCTAATACTCGTTGCAGAATGCAATTCCAATACTCATGCGTTCGAAAACTCGCTCCTTCGTCGCTCGTTTTCGAATTTCGCATTCGTATTGGAATAGAAGCCCATTCTGCAACTAGTTTTAGAATATACTATATTAACACGCTTCCACGTAAACAATCAATTTTAACATTGTTTCCGGTCATTAAAAGTGTCACTTTTAATGGCAGTTGTACAAAAAATATTTTAGCAATCGAAAGATTGTTTTATTTTTTTCAGTGATTCATTCGTTGATTCTCCGCGAAGAAGAAGAACATCGCCAATCTTGTAATTTAAAAAGTATTAGATGTTTCGCTAACCTGATAGCAACTTGGCGAAATAACTATCCAAAAAATGTTTTCAGCAAAGAATAAAGTAGCTCATCTTTTTCTGTGATTTATCCGTAAATCATCCGTGGTGAAAGAAAATTTGTATCTTCAAGGCTTTGTAGAAAAATGACAAAGTCTGATTGATAGTTCTGCGGCCGTCGGAACGTATATTAGGCATTTTTCTCGAAAACTATGCATGCAAAATTGTTGAAATTTGGAGGAAAGATGTATTGCAATAATTGCTTTTGATCATATATCTTGTATTGACCCCAACCAAAGGAAACTCCATGTCGAGGAAGAAGGGAACCGAGTTACTGTAATTCACAGAGATATAAAGGGTTTCTAAGCTAAGTAACGTGTAAACCGTAGCACGAATCCAGTTTGTCGATATTAGGGGTATTATTCGGGGTATTTATGTGATTTGCCGTCGGCTATCGATTGAAAACCGTCTAGGACGCCGGTGGTCTTGCGACCGCAACGGTATTTGTGTATTTTACGGAATAACTTGGCACTGAGGGCATGAATGAGCAGTCAGCCTTTCATGGAAAGGTGCTAGTGGTGTTGCCATTCACCTGTCAGGCTTTTATGGTATTTGGCCTGGTTCTCGTTTCATTTTTGTATCCTGTGTACTTAGAGCGTTTATCGTTATACAGGTTGTCACATTGAAAAGATAGCAGGGGCATTTTCTAGTAGAAAATTCAAGATTTTGGAAAATGGCTCGTCAATATTGAGCCCCGCCAATGTCCATAAAATGGTAACCATTTGCTTTTTGGCAAAACTGATTTTGACAGCTCACTTCAGTTTCGTGTTTAATAACACTGTAAAACATGTTCAGTTTGTTCTATAATTTAACCATGAATCGTTTCACAAACGAAAAATGCTTGCAAATCATTGGATTTTATTATCAAAATGCGTGTTCTGTAAAGAAAATGTTGGAAAAAGTATGCCAAAATTGGACTGAGTGGATGAAACATTTGAGGCGCAGCCGCTGTCAACATTTGAATGAAATAATCTTCGAACAATAAATTATATGGACCGTACTATCGATTCAAATGAAGATTTCATGCATTTATCTGAATTTATGTGTTATTTTTTCATTTATAATAACTCTTAAGAAATCCCCCATATCTTTCTAAATCGTCACATACACTGCGCAAAATAACGCACATTATGGAAATCTCAAATTTATTCTACAACTGAAGGTGTTCTCAATGATAATTATTTTTATCAGAATTATGCATGCATATGTTATCCACTTTCAACGTTTTTCTTCAATACAGATGTTTTCTCCCAGAAGGAATAAAAAAAGATGATATTATCAGATTTTGAATGTATTGGCTCCATTCTAAAATCAGTTGTTCTCGATCAATTCTAGTGATCAATAGTTTTTCTTTCGTTTGATTTTCTACACTCGATCGCTATGCAACGCGAAACACGCAATTTGACCCAAGAGGAATGTGTCCAAGCGGTAGTTTTGCGAGAAGAAGGGTGGACATACACAAGAATTGCAGAAAGGTTTGGAGTTTCCCATACAAGTGTGTCCAGAATGTTGCAGCGATTCAGGGAGATAGGTATGAATGTCCGACGACCAGGACAGGGTAGACCACGGATAACAACTGCCATTCAAGAACGTTACTTGAGAGTTTCTTCGTTGATACAACGGTTTGCAACCGCTCGCCTCCTTCAAAATCAGCTTGAGCAAACTCATGAGGTGCAAATTAGCACTCAGACAATAAGAAATCGCCTCAGAGAATATGATTTAAGGCCTCGTGTCGCGGCAAGAGGCCCAGCTCTTACCCCAGCCCATCGAAGGGTGCGTTTTGATTTTGCGAGAGAGCATATCCATTGGGAAGAGGCCGATTGGGAAAGAGTTCTCTTCACAGATGAGTCTAGATTCTGCCTCTACCAGTGTGATCGACGTTCCCTTGTATACAGACGTCCACATGAAAGATATGCTCAGTGCAATTTCCTGAATACCAGTGGTTTCGGGGGAGGATCGATTATGGTATGGGGTGGAATATCTTTGACTGCTCGCACAGACCTAGTGGTCGTTGATAATGGAGCTATGAATGGTGATAAGTATATAAGGAACATTCTTGAAGAGCATGTAGTGCCATTTAACCCATACATTGGTGAAAATTTCATTTTTATGGACGATGATGCCAGACCCCATCGTGCGCGCATCGTTCAGGAGTACCTTGAAGAGGTTGAAGTCTCTCGAATGGAATGGCCAGCAAGAAGTCCATTTCTCAATCCGATAGAGCAGGTTTGGGACAATCTCAATAGAAGGCTGAGAAGTTCAGAAAATCATCCAGCTACTCTTAATGACTCAGGAATCCAACTCGGAGAAATCTGGGAAGGATTAGATCAGAACATTTTAAGATCACTCATTTTGAGTATGAACCGTCGTTGCCGAGCTGTAATTAACGCAAGGGGTGGAAAGTATTAAATCACTTATCAGCATTTCAGTATTTTGAAAATTGTTCATTTCTCTTCTTTCACATAAGATTCGGTGAAATCCTGAATTTTTCTTCCATTTAATGTGTCTTGTTTCGTTCAAAACCTTTCCGAGAGAACATAAAAAATATGTTATAAAGTCAATGTAGAGTTAACTTTCATTAAAATTGAGATTTTCAGAATGTGCGTTAATTTTTTTGCGCAGTGTATTTTCGGCAATAAATTTGATTACAGTTATTTTTTAGAGATCACAATCTTTAGTGCGATTATATCATCAATCGAGGAGTGATAACTGAGATCGAACATACAAGAATTGTTGTTCTATTTGTGTCCATTTTTCTTAAGTTTATGTGTTTTTTTTAAATTCTCCATAGCTCTTAAAAAATCACACATTATAAATTTTGCTCCGAATTCAAGAGTGTTGCATGGGCTTAGACTGACGTATATTATTCATAAACGAAATATGAAGTAGTAAGCTCAATAAAATGTGATTTTTTCTTACCTATTCTAGTCCCATATGACGTGTCCGTGAAGTTAGCACCCACATTTTCGAAAATGAAGAAAATTTTTTTTGCATTCGTTAGTAACTCGTTAGTAACTATTTGTAACCTCAAAATTTTCGTTTGTACCTCAAGGGAACTCATAGAAAAACGCCGCATTCCGCTGGGTGCTAACTTCACGGGCATCCACATCTCAATTTTTTGCAAAAAAAAAACTACGATCGGAAAGTCCTTCGTTAGTAACTATTTGTAACATAAAAATTTTCGTTTGTAACCTAACCCTTACTGAAAAAATGACACCCCTTAAATGCGAAGTTAGCACCCACATTTTCGAAAATTTACAAATTTTCTATTTCATTCGTTAGTAACTCGTTAGTAACTATTTGTAACCTCAAAATTTTCGTTTGTAACCTAACCTTTACTGAAAAAATGACACATCTTATATGCGAAGTTAGCACCCGCATTTTCGAAAATGATGAAAATTTTTTTCGCATTCGTTAGTAACTCGTTTGTAACTATTTGTAACCTCAAAATTTTCGTTTGTACCTCAAGGGAACTCATAGAAAAACGCCGCATTCCGCATGGTGCTAACTTCACGGGCTTCCCAAGTTTTTGGGAAAAAAGAAAATACGATCGGAAAGTCCTTCGTTAGTAACTATTTGTAACATAAAAATTTTCGTTTGTAATCTAACCCCTACTGAAAAAATGATACCCCTAGAATGCGAAGTTAGCACCCACATTTTGGAAAATTCACAAATTTTCTATTTCATTCGTTAGTAACTCGTTAGTAACTATTTGTAACATAAAAATTTCCGTTTGTAACCTAACCCTTACTGAAAAAATGACACATCTTATATGCGAAGTTAGCACCCACATTTTCGAAAATGAAGAAATTTTTTTTTGCATTCGTTAGTAACTCGTTAGTAACTATTCGTAACCTCAAAATTTTCGTTTGTACCTCAAGGGAACTCATAGAAAAACGCCGGATTCCGCTGGGTGCTAACTTCACGGGCATCCACATCTCAATTTTTTGCGAAAAAAAAAAATACGATCGGAAAGTTCTTCGTTCGTAACTATTTGTAACATAAAAATTTTCGTTTGTAACCTAACCCTTACTGAAAAAATTACACCCCTTAAATGCGAAGTTAACACCCACATTTTCGAAAATTTACAAATTTTCTATTTCATTCGTTAGTAACTCGTTAGTAACTATTTGTAACCTCAAAATTTTCGTTTGTACCTCAAGGATACTCGTAGAAAAACGCCGCATTCCGCTGGGTGCTAAATTCACGGGCTTCCCAATATTTTGCGAAAAAAAAGTACGATCGGAAAGTCCTTCGTTAGTAACGATTTGTAACATAAAAATTTTCGTTTGTAACCTAACCCTTACTGAAAAAATGATATCCCTAGAAGGCGAAGTTAGCACCCACATTTTCGAAAATGAAGAAAATTTTTTTTTCCATTCGTTAGTAACTCATTAGTAACTATTTGTAACAAAAAGATTCTCGTTTGTAACCTATTCTTTAATGGAAAAAGTAACACTCCTAACATGAGAAGTCAGCACCAACATGTTCGATAATGAAGAAAATTTTTTTCGCATTCGTTAGCAACTGGTTGGTAACTATTTGTAACATAAAAATCATCGTTTGTAACCTAGCTTTTAGTGGGAATATACATACATTCGTGCAATTAAATTCAATAAATTTTCAATAAAAAATATATTTTCAAAATAACATTTTAAATACTATACAATAGTAGGTGGACGTCAAGTACCATTGTTTTCGGTATTAATTTTATTTTTTTTGCCATATCATCATATACCTCCAAGGCTCCATCATTTCTGCGACAAATGGCAGTATAATGTCCCAAGCTATTCCTGGTGAGTGGCTTCTGGTAAGCTACCAAACCACGTAAAATGAACTGATGCTCTCCACATATAAAGTTCATAGGCAGATTTTCTACCTGCACATTTTCAGATTCACCTGTGTCGATGAATATATGACAGCTGTATTTATTTTCTACCATGACAGCATTTGAATACATTCTGCAGTTGAAATTTTCCTGCAGTGACTCCCTTATTGCGTATTCAAAGTTATTGTAATTGGATGATGTCAGATGAATCGTCTTGAATGTCGAATGAAATAGAAAATTTGTAAATTTTCGAAAATATGGGTGCTAACTTCGCATTCAAGGGGTGTCATTTTTTCAGTAAGGGTTAGGTTACAAACAAAAATTTTTATGTTACAAATAGTTACTAACGAAGGACTTTCCGATCGTATTTTTTTTTTCGCAAAAAAATGGGAAGCCCGTGAATTTAGCACCCAGCGGAATGCGGCGTTTTTCTATGAGTATCCTTGAGGTACAAACGAATATTTTGAGGTTACAAATAGTTACTAACGAGTTACTAACGAATGAAATAGAAGATTTGTGAATTTTGAAAATGTGGGTGCTAACTTCGCATTCTAGCGGTGTCATTTTTTCAGTAGGGGTTAGGTTACAAACGAAAATTTTTATGTTACAAATAGTTACTAACGAAGGACTTTCCGATCGTATTTTTTTTCTCGCAAAAAATTGGGAAGCCCGTGAATTGAGCACCCAGCGGAATGCGGCGTTTTTCTATGAGTATCCTTGAGGTACAAACGAAAATTTTGAGGTTACAAATAGTTACTAACGAGTTACTAACGAATGAAATAGAACATTTGTAAATTTTCGAAAATGTGGGTGCTAACTTCGCATTTAAGGGGGGTCATTTTTTCAGTAAGGGTTAGGTTACAAACGAAAATTTTTATGTTACAAATGGTTACTAACGAAGGACTTTCCGATCGTATTTTTTTTTCGCAAAAAATTGAGATGTGGATGCCCGTGAAGTTAGCACCCAGCGGAATGCGGCGTTTTTCTATGAGTTCCCTTGAGGTACAAACGAAAATTTTGAGGTTACAAATAGTTACTAACGAGTTACTAACGAATGCAAAAAAAATTGTCTTCATTTTCGAAAATGCGGGTGCTAACTTCGCATATGAGATGTGTCATTTTTTCAGTAAGGGTTAGGTTACAAACGGAAATTTTTATGTCACAAATAGTTACTAACGAGTTACTAACGAATGAAATAGAAAATTTGTGAATTTTCCAAAATGTGGGTGCTAACTTCGCATTCTAGGGGTGTCATTTTTTCAGTAGGGGTTAGGTTACAAAAGAAAATTTTTATGTTTCAAATAGTTACTAACGAAGGACTTTCCGATCGTATTTTCTTTTTTCCCAAAAACTTGGGAAGCCCGTGAAGTTAGCACCCAGCGGAATGCGGCGCTTTTCTATGAGTTCCCTTGAGGTACAAACGAAAATTTCGAGGTTACAAATAGTTACTAACGAGTTACTAACGAATGCAAAAAAAAATTTCATCATTTTCGAAAATGCGGGTGCTAACTTCGCATATAAGATGTGTCATTTTTTCAGTAAGGGTTAGGTTACAAACGAAAATTTTGAGGTTACAAATAGTTACTAACGAATGAAATAGAAAATTTGTAAATTTTCGAAAATGTGGGTGCTAACTTCGCATTTAAGTGGTGTCATTTTTTCAGTAAGGGTTAGGTTACAAACGAAAACTTTTATGTTACAAATAGTTACTAACGAAGGACTTTCCGATCGTAGTTTTTTTTTGCAAAAAATTGAGATGTGGATGCCCGTGAAGTTAGCACCCAGCGGAATGCGGCGTTTTTCTATGAGTTCCCTTGAGGTACAAACGAAAATTTTGAGGTTACAAATAGTTACTAACGAGTTACTAACGAATGCAAAAAAAATTTTCTTCATTTTCGAAAATGTGGGTGCTAACTTCACAGACACCCATATGACACCTTTCCAACATTCTGAATATGATTAATGGTGTTAGAACCGGGTTAGCTCGAACCCACTGCACGGATACCTCTAAATAATGATTATAGAAAAAATGGCTGGCAATGGCTACGAGCGCTACCTCTCGCTCGCGGTTCTCCGAGCAATAACTCACCCGATGCTAGATCTCTTATCGCCGGCATCAATCTCCGTTAACATGCACGCTGAAATACATTATTCTAATTATCGAGATGCCGCGATAACCCCTCAGACAAGGCACGTATCGGGACGATATAGCGAATGTCGCTATTAGCGAATTGCACCGTATGGCAAACGCAAACACCTATCGGAAGGCGATTCTGATTGCGAAGTGACGTTGCTCGGTTTGATTAGGTGCATTACATACTGTCGGTGAAGTACGACTTAATTTTACCATGAATCACAGCCGTCTTGATATACTAACTGACAAAGAAACTGCAACACCCAGAGGGAGCTGTTGAAATTTTTTTTGGTGAAGGTTTTTTCGTGTGAACATTGGTTGTTACTTAAATATTGTAGTCGTTTTTTTTTAATTTTACAACAAACCAGCTTTTCGAGGAGATCCAAAGTCGTTGCTTAGTTGTTGTTGAAATGCCTAGAGCACGTTTACGCGGAATTTATCGTCAGCTAAGTGAATTTGAAAGAAGTCGAATTATTGGTCTACGGGAGGCGGGGTTGTCATTTCGAAAAATCGCTAACCGTTCGAACAGAAATCCAACTTCTACATATTATCAGATGTTGTCAAGCGTGGTTTGATAATGCCCAAAATCGAAGGAGAGTGGTCACCGGACGCCGAAGGGGCACAAATGAAGTTCAAGATCGACGCCTAAGACTTATGACCACTAGAGACCGATTTGCGACAACTTGATATTTGGCTGATGAGTGGTTAGAAGAACAAGGTCATCCTGTGACTGTCCGAAAGGTTTACCGCCGGATAAGGTCTTTTGGACTGGAGCCAATCTTGTGTTACCTCTGTCGGTTAAGCATGGCCGACAACGATTACAGTGGTGCAGAGAACGTCAACATTGAAATGTGGAATGGCAACAGGTCGTCTTTTCTGATGAATATCGATTCTCCTTGGGAGCACACGATGGCAGAAGAAGTTTTGGACGACGTCGAGGACACAGATGTAAACCAGAGTTTGATGTTGAGCATCATGTACACCGGTCAGTAGGCGTTATGTTATGGGGTGCTATTGCACATGCAAGTAGGTCACCTTTCAAGCTGAAACACATGCCATTAGGACTTGCATACAGAAGAACCTGGAAAGTGGCTTCCAAAGAAAACACATCCACATTCTCTCTGACAGCCAGAGCGCCATCAAAGCCCTCAACTCGACAGAGATAAAGTCTAGACTCGTCTGGGAATGCCTCCAGGACCTTCTGGAGCTGGCGAAACACAACAAGGATACTTTGACGTGGGTGCCAGGTCACAAGGGAATGAAAAAGCAGACCAGTTAGCAAGACAAGCATCTGAAACGCCATTCACAGGGCCAGAACCTGTGCTTGGAATCAGCAAAAACCGATGTAGGACCCTGATTGAGGAGTGGATACAACAAAGACACCAACAACACTGGGAACAAAGCGACGGACAAACACACAGTAGTCATGGTAGGACACACAAGCCAAACCTTGACGACTGACTTTCTTAATCTAAACAGAACGAAGGCACTTATAATAGTAGGTCTGCTGACGAGATACTTCGGTCTTAGGAAACATCTGAACACCATGGGAATACTTAGAGAATCCGTGGATTGCAGACTTTGCGGTGAAGAGGAAGATACAGCCTCTCACATCATCTTTGAATGCGACGCCCTAGGAAGAAGGCGTCACTGAACCTTCGGAGAAATCTGTCCGGAAACGGGAATTAATCCGAAGAACCTCATAAACAGGCTACTGAACCTGATACCTGGACACGAACCTATTCTCGTGAGGAACCACTGACGAAAAAGTGATACAATAGACCCAAGACCATATGAAATAAATACTTGTTGTAAATGTTCCAATTCGTCTGACTGATATTCAGGGCTCACATACACGTCGAGCTGTCAACGAGTGTTTTGATCACACCCCGCTTTTGTTGAGAATGTGATTGTACTTCTTGTGTTGATATCTGCCTGAGTGTGTAGGTTTTCTATAAATCTTGTGTCCTAGTTCGCCATTGTGCTTCCTAGTGATCAATATTTCCATCAGGACAGGTAGTGCATCTTTCTCTTCTTCCATTGTGAACTCAATGCTTGGGTACCTGCTATCGAAGTGTTGAAGAAAGACATTCAGTTGTTCCCAGAATACTCCAGGTTTGAAAAATGTTGAAAATTGATGATGTTTTTGATATCCACGATGCCTTTTTGCACTCAAAAAGACGCCCTGGAATGCTTCTTATGAGAGGATCGATTTTCTCCAAAGGTAACCCCTTCCAGTCAGATTGTACCTCTAGCCGAAGTGCTGCTAGAGCCTGTTGAGTTCTTCCACCACCAGAAGTGGTCATTGGTGAAATCTCGAGAGATCTAGGTGCCAAGGTAACAAATAGACTTGATTGTCTTCAAAATGGATCAACGTTATTCTGGCTATATGTAGTCACTAGCTGGCCCGGCGAACTTTGTTCCGCCTAAATGATACTTACGGTGTATTTCACAAATCGTTATCACCGGTGATCGGAGATCAACGGCTTGGTTCTCTGATTTTTGAACTGTCAATTGTTTCCATGGATATGAGCTATCACACGGAACAGATACACAAAAATAATATGTCATAATATGTCAATCACTAATAATGGCAATTTTGGATTCAGTTATTTCCGAAAATATACTCATTACCCAAACAGAAATTCAAAAACATTTTAAAAATTATGAGAAAAGATGAGAATGGACATCTCACGATTGGAACTCATCGCCAAAATCCCATTTTCTTCACATTTCGATAAAAATTCCCTGTGATATTCACCCGCTTCTGGATCTGTTAATAGCCTTTCATGGTACTATAAGCCCTATGTAAATTACACAGTAATTGATGTCATATGTTCTTTTTTCGGCCATATCAAACCACGACGACCGAAATGCTCGAAAAAAGAACAGATGACATCAATGGATGGCCGCGAAAGCCTCAAGAAATTCATCGTCATTTAATTGTGATAATGTCAAATATAGTACCTTCACGATTACGTTATTTGGAATAAGTAAATCTATAAAAATAACTAAATAATCATCAGTCATAATGTGTGAATAGCGCCATCTGAAGTGGTAAGAACGAAACTTTTCTCATATCTCAACGAAATCTAATCATTTTAGACATCTGTGCTCCTACGCTAAGACATTTTGTTTTTGCCCAACAGCGCACAGTTGTAGGCAACTCAAATTACACACTATCACAGTGACTATAGAGGGAATATAGTCACTGTACACACTATTTGTTTATATCGCCATCTAACGCGGAAAATATCAAATGAAGTACAAACGAATAAGCGGTCGCGTAACTGTAACTGTAGCGACATCTAGTGGCCTTGCTCAAAAGGAGGAAAAGCATTTCCTGTATAAGTAAAATTTTCATCGATTTTTTCAAAGTTTTATTGTATTTTATAATAACCAGACCGTAGACGAATCCATATATGTAGTTTCATAACAAACAGTCCATCCGATCTCGAGTTATAAATGGTGTAACCAATATCATTGTTATATATATATATATAGATTATCTTGTTGGAAAAGTAGATTGGTGAGGGTCTTATATCAGGCAGAACATGTTGTTCCACCACCTCCTGTATGTAAGGCATGGCGGCCATGTTGCCTGTGATTAGCTGCTTCCATCAGCAGTAGCCTTCCATAGCATAACATCAACCGTGTGTCTTATGTTACGGCTTGTATAAGCTATTCCTACCGGTCAGCACCGCTAGCAATTACCCACTATTCAAAATCGCCATTCATCTCTCCTTGAAAGATCCTTTTTTTATTCTCGTATTGCGCTATCCGGTAACGAATACCGCAATCCGCAAATTCCGCTTCCCGAAATTCCTGTCGCTATTCTTCGCCTCGAACGGAAGAGTTCCCGGAGGAATTGAACCATTCTTTCCCGTTTCGCCGACCCCTTTCATCAGCGTTGTCTAATTTCTTTTTGTGTCCGGTTTTCCATTCCAGCCTCCCCTTTCCCCCTGGCCCTCCGCGGTTGACAGGTTACACGACGCTTTGCGCGGATTTCGGGCGAAACTGCCCCCTTGGAGGTTTGTTCTTTCGTATTGTTTGCGGCTCGGACGCAATCTCGTGCTGATTAGGACGAAGGCAAATGCGGGATGAGATTCGTGATGTGAGGGACTCGGACAAACCGTTTCGTGGAGTCCTACAGCTGTTGTATTCCAGAACTGAGTCGGGAACTTGATCGAATAGGATGCAATTCTGGGAACTCTTCAATCAGGAGTCACAAAACAGTTCTGGAGAAACGCAGAGTCTATGAGGAAAATACTTTGAAAGATTTCAAACTGTAACACTGATACCATTCCAGTGATCCTTTTTGTTCACTTCTACCTCCAATTTATCATGCCATCTGAATATTTGTTTTTGTCAAAAAATATTCTTATAGCCACAAGAGGTTGACTCTCCAGTACCAGATCAACTGCTGGTCAATGGTTGGCTGAAGAAAGATATTCTTCTGTCCTGTAACCCTGCCAAAGATCTCTGCTGGCCTGGGAGTGCTGTAACACCATGAAGCAACTGGCCAGAGGCGTAAAGTGACTCTACTACGGGTGCCAGGGCAGATGAGATTTGTAGGCTCTGTGGATCAGAAGCAGAAACAGCTCAACACATGGTATGCAAGTGTTCAGACCTGGCTGACCTGAGAACCATGCATATGGGGAAACCGGTCTTGGATACCCACGAGGTAACGGCGAAGGCTCCTAAGGATGTCTCTGGATAGAGTGGAAAACACAATTTTTTTCCATTTCTTCGGTAGTTGAAGAAGATCGTGAAAAGATTTGCGAAGGAAACAACCAATCCCTTTCTCTCACCATGACCAACTAAACCTTCCAATCTTCTGCCCTCAAATAATTTTGGACTGGATGGAGAGAAGAATGAAGAACTTGCTGTTTCTTTCACAGAAGTCATTGGTCGGCTAAAATCGATGCCGCGAATAGTGATAGAGCATTAGAGAGGTACCCACACAATTCAATCAGAGCATAGCTCTAGTTTGGTTCTCTGGTTCACTGCTGGGAACCTAAACTCTTCTAGTTCATCCCAGAAGAAACTAAACTTTTGAAATCGAGGATCCAGCAAGGATGAGAAAGCATTGTTCGAAGGAAAATTGATCTAAATATTTTTCCTTATCTGAAAACGTCTCGGAAATAGCCAGGGCAGCGATAGCACTCTTGGAAATAGTCACAATTAAAATGCAGATTATGCGAAGTCTGGAATCGGCCATTCTAGGTCGATTTTGGGCGCTGGTTCTCGCTGTGTGGAAAAAGCAATTGCGGAGGGGAAAATGATGTGGGCCTTGATCGTTAACAGTCATGTGCTTTCTGTATTTACGCCGAGGATGGGATTCAATTTAGAACGAGGGGATGGGGTTGGGAAAAAGGAGGCTTTGTCGGCCTGGCCCTCTTGTGTTGTTTATCTTTTTGTGAGAGTTTATCTGTATCGTGGAGGGGTTATAATGGTCCTTGCTCGGATGGTGAATTGATGATGTAGATTGGGGAAAGTCGGCTCGAGAGGATGTAGGAGTAATTGAAAACTGTTTTTGATGGGGATTTGTGGTGGTGATTGCATTCAGTTGGTATATCTTCAATTCTAGGACACCTCACTGCTCTAGGATTCTCATAGCTTGCGTAAGCAACAACCTCCTTATTCTACATACGCCGAGATGACCCTCGCCTGATTTGGATTGACGAATAAGATCTAATGGAGATTGGAGAGTGGATTCTTTCAGCTAACATATCCAAGTGAAGCTCTTAAAAAACTAGCTAAATCTCTTGCGTTTGCTTATAGTTCCATTAAGTCTCTTTCTAGCCTGCAGGCTTGATGGAAGTGCTGTTTGTTAGGGATTATATGGTTGGTAATATTTGGAAACTTCTGAAACTTATTCTGGTTTGTGATTCCTATGTTTCTGTTTGGATATTTAGGCTTCTGGTGGAGATAATCTCTTTGGTTTTTCCTGAAATCTTTGTTGAAGATTTCTGAAATGTTCCTCAGTTTCGAAGAATTTTGAAGCAACTCCAGGTGGATTCTAAATCTCTGTAGAATCTGAAGAATTACTGATTTTCTTCGTATTCAGCAGATTCTATCGAATTTGAATAAGTTTCTATAATTGTTGTTGTTGAAAAAACAGAGACGGATTCAGCCCCCGTGTCATAAATAAAGAAGGGAAAATTTGTAATCTTTCTATTGGTTCCATCCAATGTTGCCAGAGCAGGTGTGTAGATGAATCCTGCTGGTGAATTAATATCATTTTTCTGCAATCCCCTCTCTGATTGGAATTTGACCCTAAGGGAGTTCGACGTGCCATTGATTCTACCGCAAAGCGAATATAGTATTTCATACCTTCATATCTGACCTGCAAGAAACTTCGCAACAACAATAAACAGCCTTTCGATCTTTATCTAGCATAATTAACCTTTAACTTTTACAGTCGTGTGCAGAGCGAGGAAGTTCAGGAATTTCCTGGAGGCGCATTAATCGCTTTCGAAACAATGGTAAATCGCGTTCCGGAATGGGAGGTGGATTTCTGGATCGTATGTCATAATTAGGATAGTTACAGAGTAACAGAATTTCGAATTCATATTTTGCGCTTTGGATTATGGAATCATTCAAAGAAAGCTTCATTAGCTGCCTTTTGTTGATTGCATTAGATTTGCATTGTTGAAAAAAAAAGGAAACCTTCACCGTCTATGCTTTCCATATCTTCGGAACTATTATTTCAAATGAACTGAATTTTGGTTCATCGTTTTCTCTATTCATGGTGCATTTCTCAAACAAAACTTTTTCAATATTTCGCCTGATATGAAAGTTACAGAGTAGCCGACTCATAAATCCACGCGAAAATACCATAAAACCACGTGGAAAAGATGAGCGGTTGATATTTTCGAAAGAATAAATCATTCAAGAGAATAAGAGTATTCTTATAATTTTTCAATGAAACGGAGGAAAAAATCATGAATCTGAAGAATAATCTGTATGCTTCCCTGGTTTTTAAATAGCACCGAATCACAGAAAAATTAATCGCACTTCAAGTTAACAATGTTGTCAGAATATTCAGCAACTTTTTGAGGCTAAAATTTAAATAATGGAAAAACGTTTGATGTAGAGATATGTAATAATAAGATCCCACAAATGTGGGAGATAAAATTCAACACGCACAGTTTTTATTAAGAATGCATCGTTAACGGTTCATATTAATAATAATACAAAATTTAGATATATGAATGATGAATGTCGATATAAGCTACGTATTGAATTGAAGATTACACATAATGAAGAATAAAATGATACTAAAACTCCGTGGCGATGTTTCCATTTAAATTCTAAACAATATAATTTTATAACATCGACACTATACGGTTAATATTACATTAATTCACTGAAAGTCTTCACATAACCATAATGATATCGGAGAAAATCTCCTAAAATAACCACTTCCTCCTTTTATAACAACATAGCTCTAGGAAAGATTCACTCCATTTTTTTTAGAGATCGCGCTGGTTCTCGCTATACGCATGCGTCGTTCACAGACGTTAGATTACGTAGGCTACGGATGGATCGATTCATAGATCTTACGGTGAAGCTGGCAACGTACACATCGAAATTTCTGTGAAATATTCACAGAAGATTATTGTTTTGGATACAAAATGGGTGAGGTTATGTTGATCAATCATAAATTGATTGAAAAACATTCTTTCTGAGATATTTTTGGGATATCGAGGAGAATATGGACAAGTTATTAGTGTACAAAATAATCTTTAGGAAAATCGAAGAAGGAATTTATTTTGATGGGAGAAATATGGCTTTTTAAGATATAATCGGACAAAACTAAGTGTTTTTGTTCAGAAATACATATTGTGTTTGTAACATTTTTATTCCAATAAGGTTATTACTTCAGTATGTATGAACTCTAGACAGTTAATGATGAGGCATGGACGGTCTATCCACGTTTTGGATTATCGTATTAGACACTCAGTTTCCTACCTTTAAGATCATTCCCCTTCTTTTAAACGCATGGCAAATGACTGATTGAGTGACCCCAAGTATTTTTGGTGTCCCTCTTGCGTTTGTGCTGAATCTTCATTGAGCCTCACCTCTAATTCTTCATTTTTAAACTTTGTTAGCGCCTATGCACCAATGTTGTCAGTTGGCTTATTGAATAAGGATTAATGCTCACAATATAATCATTTCTCTGAAAGTGTTGCAATACAGTAGTGCCAGTAAGTCTCTCGTGCCAAATATCACAAACTGAGGTGTGATAATTGGACACGGGAATTGATTGGCGTTTTCCGTTCATTCCTTTTGTAACAAACCGAATGAGTAGTTATCCCGAAATGAACTTCGGAGAAAATTGGCAGCACTTTTTCGTGGAAATTCCATTTCACAGCCGTGCATGAATGAACGTGGCCACGTGGGAGTCTCCGATTTCCACAGAAAACTTTCGACCGTATCACGTGGTGAAATCGAAATAAAATTCTACCTCGACTGTCGTAAATCATAGCGTTAAATTTAGTTGCACGACCGCTCTGTGCGTGCCAATGGTTCGCGAATCGCGTCGAGGAACGTTCCAAAAATACGCGAAACAATGAGAAACGAAAATGCGGGCTTGATGGCAGCGATACAATGCGAAAGGTTGCGAATTGTTGGGACGGAAAAGTTATTTTCATTTTTCGTCATTATCAGTTGTCGCTTCTGTTTCATGAATTGCTGGAATCCTACTGAAAAAGCGTTATCAGAATCTGGAAATGGTGGAAATGTCCATTTACACCTCATACCCTGATATCTGTCCATAATTTTCAGTTTTGAACAATTTTCTTTCTAGCAGGAATGCTAGAAAGAGTTGGAACCCTTCCATAATTTAAATTTTCTGAAAAACTCTCGACTTAATCAGATAAGTTCGTTAGCTTTACACTTAGCTTTTGACTTGTAGATTCTTAAGGCCAAAAGAAACCTTTTTTCATTTTCCATTTTTCCAAATTCAGGTCTGTTGAAAAGATATTGCCATTTGAAAAAAAAATTGGGCCGAATACTTGCCTGATACGATTATCTGGTATGAATGCGCATATATTGCTCGATTGAAATTGAGGAAATACATTGAGGCCTTATGGAATACTCAAGTACTGACTTTGATTCGCAATGATGTTCATGGATTTGAGAGTGCACCAAAAAGCAAAAGTTATTCTCTATCTGTATCTAAGTTTTTAAATTATCTTATTTTTCCACTGATTATCGTCATTCTTTTGACTATTTCACTCATTTTAAAAACTGACCAATCACAGTCCAAAGACGTATTATCGCGATAATACCAACTGTCTCTGAATTGTGATTGGTCTGACAACTTCGGTGTTTTCAACGATTGAACTAGAATAATCTGAAGTCGAACTATGGATACGAACGGCTTGACAACTGATAAATATAAATTGTAGAGTTTCTGACCTTTTATTTTGTTCGTGAAATAGTCTTATAAAATATCACACGAGATTGAATTGACCTCATAAGTCTATCTTTTATTTCCAAACTCGAATGAGTTGCTTTATGGAAACACCACTGTCCACCACTCGTCCTACGGACTCGTGATATTCCCAAGCAACTCATTTTCGTTTGAAAATAAATCGATAGACTTATCAGTAGCAATATCATAAGATATCTATTGAATTTCCGTGATAAGTCTATCGATTTATTTTTAAACGAACATGAAACATCACGAGTCCGTAGGACGAGTGGTGTTTCCTTAAAGCAACTCATTAGAGTTTGGAAATAAAAGATAGACCTATGAGGTGAATTCAATCTCGTGCGATATTTTATAAGACTATTTCACGAACAAAATAAAAGGTCAGAAACCATATCCGAGAAAAGCAAAGAAAAAATCATGTTGACGTCAACAATTTATATTTATCAGTTGTCGAACCATTCGTACTCATAGTTCAATAACAGATTATTCTGAAGTTCAATCGCTGAAAATACCGAAGTTGTCAGAACAATCATAATTCAGAGACAGTTGGTAATATCGCGATAATAGGAGCTGTCTTTGGACTGTGATTGGTCAGTTTTTGAAATGAGTGGAATAGTCACGGAAATTCAATCTCTTGTGATATTACTGCTGATAACACGTTCAAAACGTCATAGTTAACACAAAATTAAAATGGCGGTTCAGAAAACGATGCTGCCATAACGTGTCCATCCATTATCTGAGGCAAAAATACCGATGCTTAAGTATATGTTATGTGAAGATTGCACAATATTTGAAGAAACAAATACTCATTTCTGTCATTCACGCACAAATAAGTAGGTAAATGAATTTCAATCTAAAGTACTCTTCCTTTTGATTGAGAGTTTAAACATTAGAAAATTCAAAGAACGTCACAACATTGCAAAATTGTCTACTACATTTTGAGTCCGTATTCGTACAGTTGTCCAGTTTAGTTCTGATGATTATGAGAATTGTCTTCACTATTTTCTATTGAAAGTTGAGTCTCCTCAAGATTAAAAACAATAATATTCTATGAATATTTCACAGAGCTTTCGAGAAGACGATGTCAGATTTTGGATTTTTCGGATAACATAGTATAACTAAGATAATAAATTCATTCCATTCAGCTTTTTCACACTCTATGTGACAGTGTTCACATTCTGGGGTGCAAATGAACTTATAGTCCATCCAAGAATTATGGACATCTCGGGCGGCTTTGGAAAATCAAAATTTGGTTGGTAATAGCCCATTCAGTAATATTTTGAGTTGCAGAATTCTAGTTGGTGTTGACATTTTGTTTTGTCATTGATGTTTCGAACAAATTAAGCAAGTGAAACATATAACATATTTCACACCTTCATTGTTCACAAATATTGAAAGTTACCAGTCATGACAAAATTCTTCATATATTAAATAAATCCATGGGTCAAGTTTTGTTTCTGTCTTGAAATCTATTACATTTTTTTCAATCCATTTATGTACTTTGCAGCAAAACGCTTCAAATTATCAACTGGATTTTTCTGGTTTAACGAATATTCATATGGATTATTGGAAAGGAATATGCTTTTTAATTTTAATCACTCACGATATTTTTCGTTATCGAACCAGAATTTCCAGGCTGTATGCTCCTATAATTGATCGTAAGTTCGAAAATGTATCAATACAAGATGAAAATAATATACTTCTGGTATACCGATTCACAAGATGGTAATCGTATGTAAAAATTTTCATGTTCAGATTGCCTTACTTTGAGACAATACTATTAATTTTGAGGTTATTTCTATATTTTTTATTGCTATGATGAAAGCGCAGAAAATTGTTAGTTTCTTTTTTGTAACAAAAAAATAACGCTGCGACTGGACTTCCAAGGCCAGCTCTGTTGTCAATTATTTTTGGATGAACTGTAATTGAGTATACTGGCATTATTGTCCCACTTCGAGCGTTACTCAAATAATCTTCACGATTTAACTAGCCCATGTGGGAACAGTCTTCAACCATCTTTCAGAAGAGTAATCATGAAATCCCAATATTAGTTTGTCTCAAGTACTAACGACACTGCAATCGCTCAATTCTCATTTCCACTGGAACCTACTTCAAACCGCTAAAAGAAAAAATATAACAGAATGTGGAACTTCCACGCTGACCAACCCTTACCACATCCCGTTTTTCCATGTATACGAAATTGGATAAGACGTATCGAGGTCCATAAATTTCCCGAGAAGGAACGCGCGAAGCCGTGTACACAACTGCATTTATCATGGAAAAGAATACGGCCGAGGAAATTGAAACGATATTTCAAAATGATGAGACGTGTTCCGTTTCATCGTACGTGTGTACGTCGCTTGCTGGCTGGTCCGTGCCGGTTTTCCTCTTTTCCTTATTCATCCTCGCATCCGACACGGCACTTATTGTCGTGGCGGATACGTCGAGAGCCGGAAAAATAGGCCGAGTCGCGCATTCCGATCTGATAAGTGCCGAGAGGTCTGGGCAGGAAACGAGGCGATGCTTCCGCCAAGAAGGCTATAGATCGGGAATCAAGAAAAACTTTCAGAGCACTGGAAAATGTTTTCGTGTACCATTCAAGGTCTAGAGTCTAGGTCAACAGGCTCGTCTCAAATCCAATTAAATAACGATCCCAAAAAATCGATAATCCATCCATCTGCAATTTCGTTCTTTCTTTCCTACTCTTGAATGCCTGCAACACAATGGGCTCCAACAGGATTGTTCAAAACAAATGGAAGACGACCATCGGAAACGATGATGTATCTTTTTACGCCTTCCACACAATGGAGGGCTCGCCGTTTCTGACCGGACCGGACCTTTTGCCCCTATCATTTAAGAGCACGAACTTCTACGCCATTGTATTTGGATTCTTTCCGACGTCTAAACGAGAACCGCAGATCAGGAAACTGTGAAGGCATCCCCGCGGACGAAAAATGCGTGTGGGTGAAGGAGGAAGAAAGTGATTGCTGAGACAGAGCTGAATTCAGTGCGAAAGCTTCAACACATGCAGATATGGTGATTTCCTTATCTCAAACTGGGTTGTTGTCAATTAGATCCTCTGAAAACACCTCAAAGTTCATATTTCTCGATTGGAATTGAGTTAATACATTTAGGAAATACTCAAGTAATAACTTTATTTGAATTGAATGTTACAAACACGATATATCTTAATAAAAACACTCAGTTTTGTCCTATTATATCTACCACTAAAATACATATTTATCCCATCAAAATAAGTTCTTTCCGAGGTTCCTTCTTCGATTTTCCTCAAGATTAGTTTATAGACACTGATAACTTGTTCATATTCTCCTCGATATCCCAAAAATTGCTTATGAAAAATAGTTATTTTTGTATCTAGTGCGCGCATGAGATGCAAACAAAATTTTTTCTACAAACGTTCGTGCACTAACTGCACTAACTGCACCATAAATGTTAACATTGTAAATAATAAATAAAATTAGGCAGTGTTAAATTTCTCACAATTTGAAAGCCTTAATTATTGTTTAACATTAATAAATAAATGATTTCTTGGATTTTTGCTTGATGGAGGAACATAAAGGTTAATTAAATATAAAAATCCCATGTAGTTTACATGCAGTGTGCGAAGTAAGTATTTCGCACACTACTTCGCGCACGGTGTCGAGGTAACGAAGGAAAAGGAAAAAAAGGGTCACTTCGCATATTGTTGTCTATGCGCGAACCTTGTCATTTTTTGACGTTTGTAGAAAAAGGTTTTTTATTCACTTTGTGATTGACTATTCCACTCTTTTCATTTTTAGTGAGGAAGTTTCCGTAACAACGATCGTTTCATCCCGAAAAAAATTTCAAGCCGGCAAAACCGACATGTTGGTTTTTCAGCCACAAAATTTTTGACGTTTCTCGAATTCATAGATAGCTTCGGAAATAAATATCATAGAGAGAACAAACAACGTTTAGTGGTTTAGTTAATCTATGATGAATTATAATTTGCCAAATAGCGCAATACGCGTCAAATGTGAACATATTAACCTATTTTCTCGTGGAATAGTCATGCCGAATACCACTCGAGATGAAATTCAAGCAGGTAAAATTTCTCTCTCGTAATATTCAAGTTTGTTGCTTTTCGGAAATTTCGCTCATGACTTTTTTTCCAAAATCACTCGCCTAACGGCTCGTGATTTTGATACCAATGTCATTCGCGAAATTTCCGAGCAGCAAACGTTTATATTACAATCGAGAAATTTTGCCGGCAAAATTCTATTTCTAGTGGTACTACTATATGAATGAGCTATATCAAAACACAGATAGCGATCAATATATTTCACAAAATTTTTAATGTTGCCGTCTTGTTGATTTTTTCATTGAGGTGGAGGATTTTTTAGGTAACATAGTAGAATGTTTATGTATTCGTATTCTGCCATTTCCATCAAAAATCGGCTGCGCTGCAAAATTTCACGACGCATGCGTTTAACGAAATCTGGCGGGGGACATTGTTGATCTCAATAACCGTTGGAGACGCTGCCAACTATAAACAAACAATCATGGAATCATGTTTTTCGATTTCCGGATTTCGCGATGATTATATGAAGACATTCAGTGAATTAATGTAATCAGGAAATTGGACTAGGGACGTTATCCTCTTCGTTGGAATTAATGTAATAGTAACCGTGTAAGATCGAGTTTATAAAATCCATAACGCTCCATCCCGAATTTTGAGCTTTGGGATGGAATAACGAGAAAACGCTCGGACAGGTCGAATTTGTTGAAAGGGGGACAAATCAGAGTGTTCAAGTGAATTTGATATCACTACTCCTCTAGCTGCAACCCCTAACAGCTCTCATTTTTGAATGGGGAAAAGGTGTCGAGCAGCACCTTGTTGGAAAGGCAATTCAATTTCCTGCATGAGTGTATTTTTTTATCGCTTAATTATTATAAAGAGTGACTCAGTATTCCATCAACTTTCACACGCCGAATTTGGATCTTTGAGATGGAAACAAGCCTAATTATCAAAAAACCTTTTTGAAGACAAGCTTTTATAACAACACTCATCCGCCATTTTGAATTCCTTAATTTTGAAGAATCGTAATTTCCGACCCAGAAAACCCCCATATACCAATTTTGAATAGAAAACGATCATAATTACAAAACTCGTCCGCCATATTGTGGCCGCCATCTTGAATTTCCCAATTTTGACAAGAGTATAATCATTTTCGAACCCAAATACCCCCAGATACTAATTTTGAATGGAAGCGGATCATAATTACAAAACTCATCCGCCATTTGGAGCCGTCATTTTGTTTTTTTCTATAAAAAATTTTTCATGATGCATTGTCACCAGAATTAGGTACACCTGCAAAATTTCAAATCAATCGGACGATTGGAAGTGTGTCATATTTAACTTGCAAGATTTGATTACAGAGAGACAGACAGACAGACAGACAGACACCGGGACAGGTGAAACTAAATAAAAGCTTATAAAAAACGTTCGGACGGGTCAAAAAATGAATTCGATATCACTACCCCTCTAGCAGCTACCCTAACAGCAATTATTTCAATTTAAACGAAAGCGCACGATTTACTTTGTAAATATTATTATTTTCACGTTTTCAGTTTTTGTCTCGGTTTCAGCATTTTCAACATGTGTTTGGCATACGCGTAGTGATCAAGAATTATTATTGATGGAATACTGGGTCACTCTGTATAATAATAAAGCAATGAAAAAAATACACTCATGCAGGAAATTGATTTGCCTTTCCAACAAGGTGCTGCTCGACCCCTTTTCCTCATTAAAAAATGAGAGCTGTTCGGGGTTGCAGCTAGAGGGGTAGTGATATCAAACTCATTTGAACACCCTTATTTGTCCTCCTTTCAACAAAATTTGACCTGTCCGAGCGTTTTTTCGTTATTCCATCCCAAAGCTCAAAATTCGGAGTGGAAAGTTAAAGATGGCCCATCCTGTATAATTTCACGATCTCCCACATTTGTGGGATTTTATTCTTACATATCTCTACATCAAACGTTTTCCCATCATTTAGATTTTGGTCTCGACCAAGTTGATAAACATTCTCACAACATCGTTAACATGTTAAGAGACCAGAGAAGAAATAATATTCGTTGATATTTCATTCAGATTATTCTTATAATTAATGATATTCTTTTTTTTTTTTCAAGTAGTCTTCGCAAATAATGATACTCTTATTGGTGAAAGCAGGGTATTTCCTGGCTGGACTCTGAATAAACTAAATTCCGGGTCTACGAGTGTGGAACAAAAAAACTGCTCATGCATGTGAATCCCCCAAGAAAACCAATATTCCTCAACAATAACCGTTTCACGTTGACGGAATGCCTCCCATAGCCGCCCCCTACGAACCGATAACCTTACGAATTTCCCAATAAACGCACACATATCCGAATACCCGAAATGTCCAATAAGCTTTCGACAGATCCGATCGAATTCGTACGTACGGGTACGGGCAGCCGCTCGACGAACAGCATTCCTTCGCCCGGGGCGACGCGCCCGTCGTCGTCCCAAAAAATCTGGAGCGACTGGTATGCAAGTGCGACGACGGCAGTCTTGACTCTTGTCTCTTCCGATTCTATATTCGACGGGACTAACGACTCCGCGAGTACGCGACCTGAATTGCGATGAGGATAGGGTCGTTAACGGATGTCGGACGGTATGAGCGCGGTTTGTGCTGATCTCGATTTGAACTGAGCAGCAATGCATATCCGATTGGTGAAGTCGAAGTCTTCAGAGGAGCCGTGATGTATCTTGTCGCAACGCGGCTTTTGAACAGACTTGATAATTCATAATTTCACTACTTAGCGTCAATTAAAATGATACAAAACCGTGAAATGCATGCGAGAAGATAAGCAATAGAGCTGTTGATTTTCGGATCAAGTTTCCTCATGAAACGCAAGCAGCAAATCGAAAATAAATTGTATATCGAGACGGTGTCAGGCTGATTTGTCTCCGACCTGGGTGGCGGGGTAACGCAAAATTCAAGGTTAGAGCGGGAGAACTGCGACTAACAGAAAATCCTCATAAGGGTACGACACCCTTCACGAAATCCGCCCACGGGAGGTAGGAAAAAATCTTTAATTGCTTTAAATGACAATAGCTGGGGAATTCTCAAAAGGGAAGGTTCTCAGTTTGCTCGGGTTCGGTTGTAGGAAGATTTAGTTGTTGAGAGTTGAGAAGTTAGGTCTCAAAGCGGAGACGGAAAAGTGGTATTCGGGGAATAGCGGTGTAAAATGTTGAATCGGTAGTTAAAGGCTAAGCATTAGGTCTGAGAAGTGACGAAGCATATATTTGTACGAGGATATATTGAGAAACTCTTAGCCTACTATAGAACCAAACAAAATTTCAATGTCAAAATATTTTATTACTCAACATATTCTCCTCTTAATTGAATACATTCATTACAGCGAACCTGCAACGTCTCTAGACCTTCAAAAAAATCTTTCTTCTTGCTCTGCAAACCAGTCCTCCACAGCTTTTATTACCTCCTAGTTGGAAGATTTACGACCTTTTAAACTTTTTTCAGTTGAGGAAAGAGATGATAGTCGGACGGAGCCAAATCTGGTGAATGAGGGGGGTGTTCTAGTAATTCTAACCCTAAATCACGAATTTTTTGCATGGTAACATAGATTTGTGTACTGGGGCGTTGTCCTGTTAAAACAAAATACCTTTGGATAGCTTTCCGAGTTTTTTTCTCTTTAAGTTTTTATAGTATTGTGGTCAGTAATGTCGAATAGTAATCTCCAGTTATTGTTCTACCCTTATCCAAAAAATCAATCATGATTACTCCATGGCAATCACAAAAAACTGAAGCAAGAACTTTTCCAGCAGATTTTTGGACACGAAACTTCTCAGGTCTTTGAGAACCAGGGTGTTGCCATTCCATCGATTTGTTTCTGGATCGTAGAAATGTACCCAAGTCTCATCCTTAGTAACAATTCGGTTTAAGAAATCGACATCGTTTTCAAATCGAGCACAGATCGAACGCGATGCTTCTACCCTTGCACGCTTTTGGTCAACATTTGGGGATCCATTTTGCAGAAATTTTTCTCATGTCCAAATTGACGTGAACTATATGATGAACGCTTTCGTATGAAATCTTCAGTGCTTCAGATAACCGTTTTAGCCCAATTCGAGGGTCTGATAAAATCATGTCATGAACTGCATCGATATTTTCGGGGAGTGACATAGAACTGGCCCTTCCGATCGGCCATCATCTTCAATGGAAAATTTACTTCTTTTGAAGCTTGCAGTCCAATTTTTCATGGTCACATACGAAGGACATTGATCACCAAGGGTATGAAGCATATCTTCGTGAATATGCTCACCTCTTATAACCCTTTTAAATACAAGTACTTGATGATGGCTCGATACTCCAATTTTTCGATTTTTACAATTTCGATGGACATCTTTTTTTTAATTTATTGCGTAACTCTGGTTTACTTTTTTGACGTCGAACTCTACACTGACACTTCTAATAAGTTATTGTTCGTTGATATGGTATGGCAATATTTTGTTTATGCATGGAATTGGTCTAGGCGAACTAGATATCAATATACATCCTCGTATATATCGAAGGAAGAAATAATTAAAATATTTTAGACTACGTCTGTCGATCAACTCGCGGAATTGGAAGTTATGCTCGCTAATGAAAAAACATTGTTTTTTTTTCTCCTTAATACATTTTTTCTTCTTCTATTATCCCCAAGATTATTTTGTAAGTATCAAAACGATGCTATGTAAAAACGAAGAATGGGAAAATTAATACACTAAGCAAAATCTAAACACCATTAAATGGTATTAAGTGCTTGCATGAAACCTGTTCTTATTTTTATGAGTATTAGCTGCCCTATCAGTTCATCACACCTACTCGGAAACACACGTTGTAAATATTAATGTGTGCAACTGAGACAAATGGAGATCTTCACAAAAATATGCAGGGTAGAAAGATTGCTGAAGCTCATGTTTTCGTAACTCACACTATACTCGTACTGATATCATAAAAAAATCGTAGAAGAAAAACTGAGCGAACACGAAACTTAAGAATAGAAAATATCGTCGTCTAAAGGCATAAACAGACGTATTTTAAACTGCGCTCAGCCGACTGAAAGGAACAATTAGAAATTGAGCCAAGCCCTGAAGTTGGGAATTCCCCGATTATACTATAATTTCTTGTTTATGTTGAATACAGAGATCGCTTCACTTAGGAGCGAAGAAAGTTTCGCGAATTTTCCGCAGTTGCTGTGAATAATTTCAGTGGCGCAACTTTCTGCGAGAGTGTTAGTGTGAATGGTTTAATTATTAGTCAGCGAAAAGTGAGATAAAATTAGTTGTGGAGGTGTAAAATGAAGGGGAGAAACTTTAATAAGGTTCCCAATTATCAAGCTGGAATATCTTATTCTATACACCTCCATCTGAAATTTATCTGACACAGGGTTACATTTATTGGAATAATATGAAAGTTAGGGAAATGGACCAGTAGAGATCTAATTTCTGAAGTACACCACAGCAGGATAATGACAAACCGGTATTTGGCTTGAAAGCCGTCATCAGTTCCACATAACCCTTACTGCGGTAGCAACCAGTTATGTGGCACTGATGACGGAGCAAGGGAAGAAAACAGAGTGGTAGAATATGTACCTAATAACCGAACGCAACTAATGTCGGCCTGTGGTGTTCTATCCTATCCTAACATCTTTGCCACCTAAATAACTTTCCCATAATACACTGAAGCCGAAATTACTCTCAAAATTCGAATTAAGCGCACCAAAACTACAAAGATAAAGTAAAAATATCCTCAGTGTCGATTTAGTAGCCTTGACTAGACCGATGAAAACGGTGTACCTTCACATACGCTGTATACGCTGCTGTAAATGTAAAGAAGCCGACATCCCACGATCTAAACATAATTAGATAATTCATGCAGTAGCTTACCGTCGACGGACACGTACAAGATTTGTTTAATTTGTTAATCTTCAGAGTAGAGAGATACTCCTAGAAGAGCAGGGTTGTCTTAAGACGTAACAGCTGTTGAAGAAGCAGCTCCATTATGTAATTTGTTTGGAAGTTGGGAGAGTCGAGCGGGTCATGTCCTACGCCAGATACGTTCATTCCGCTGCTATCCGTTAAGAAGATGGATAGTGTATCAAACAGATTTTCCTTGATTGTTTTTCTACTTCGTATCATAAACAGGGAGTGATAGACGGGTTTCCTGTCGGAACACTCGGGTTTTCACAACTCGTTTCCTGGGAAGTTCCGAGACAAATGATTCGCAAAATACCAAATTTTAATACACGCTCAATGCGTGACGTGAGAATCCTGCGGTATTTCCGATTCAACTCTGATCCTACACACATCGTCAAAAGTTTTGGACACCCAGGATTCTCAAGAAATAAATAATCAATGTTCTGGAAATGAGATGAAAATTTTCCTTCATTTCAACTGCAATATATTTCATAGGAAATCTTTGTTTGTCACTCTTTTCTTTATGCAGGATGAGACAAAATAGGAAAACTTAGAAGGAATCCAAATAAATCGATTATTTATTTCTGATTAATTATAGTTATTCCACAACTTAATCCAAATCCCATTGTCCTTATTACCACATCTTCTTTCAATCAACTGCCCAATACGCCTAGGCATCCCACTACATTTTCAGGCATATCGTTCCTTTCTTTCTGAAGAGCTAAACTCACTTCCTGAAAAGTTGAAGATGGGTCAAGGCGATTTTATATTGCTCACCCTAAGTGATATACTCAGTTGTCGATTGAATTCTTGAGTTTAAACTCAAAATTTAATGATAGTAACACTTACCTTGTAGCAGAAAAATCCTCTTTGAAATTTCACACAATAACGAATTTTGTACAGCACAGTGACACAACTAACTATTCACAAAACCCCTCTTGGTGTCTTGGTAAACTCGCTGTATATATGTTACGGGCAATGTAATTATTTAGGTCAGTATTCATAATGCTTGGTTATTATGAATAATGACCATTAAAATTGGGCAATTTGATAAATTTGAATTACTTTACGATAATTTCTCATATTGTCCAGTCATTATAAATACCGCTTTCATTTCTTTGGGCACTTTGATTAATTGATAGCAATGTGCCAATCAGCATTCATTTTATTGTTGTATGTCTTAAATTTACTTTGAGTTCTGTTTATTTATTGTTAGTGATTCTTCTACAAAATAAAATGCAGGAACAGTAAGTAACTGATGTCATTGGCATGAAGATGAATTATGTTCATCAAAAGCTCAGAATACACAAATTCTCACAAAGCCACAATATTTGAGTTAATACAAAAGGTTAAAACATATAGAAGCAAAGTGGTAAATAAAAACCCGAGGATTATCAGCGTTCTCATAGGTTTGACGTAATGACTATTGGAGAGAAGAAAAAGTTGAAAGTTCCTGTAGAGGAAGGTAAAGAGCAGATAAGATTTTACGTACAACGGAAAGAGATATTTCAACTCTTACATGATGCACATATAGTAATTGGGCACGTTGGTCGAACCGTATGGAAAAAGAGCTAAATTCAAACATTACAAGAGAAATAATTGTGGCATATCTAAATTTATATATGACCTGCAAAAAAAAACAAGTTGTTAGACCGATACTAAGTAAGAATATGAATTCAAGATGTCGAGTCATCATTTAATTGTCATGCAGTCACAAGCTGATGATTAATATAAATTCATAATTGTATACCAAGACCGTCTTACTAAATTTATTGCCCACATGACTGTTAGCATTATACATAATGATCGGGCAATGTAATATTTGCAACATAATTTATCATTTTGTCATATCTTTTCGGGCACTATAAATAATGCCGAATTATTTATATTGCCAGTAACATATACAAGGGCGATCTGAGAGCCAAATTGCGCATGCGTAAACAGATGGACCCTGTCAATCGCATCAAAGATATCGCTTGGCAAGGTCTTCAAGATATCGCGTGGGCACATCAATGGGAACTTCGCTTAGTAACATCACATAGAGATCTCTGGGACCTCGCGGTAAGGGCTTGCATAAAAATCATTGTCATGTTACATTCAACAATTTGGGAGTTGATAGAGGGGCCTAGAGTTTTTACGAGGTTTGTATTTTGGAATTATCGCCTACAACCATTTCGTTATTTATACGAGAGTGAGAACCAATTTATACTGTGAATAGATAAAAAGAAAAAAAATGTTGATACTCTAAAAAGAAGAAAATAAAATTGTTCCTACAAATTTTAACTAAAAAATTATAACCTCATTATGCACAATTTATATGATCATAAGAACTTGTGGAACGATTCACTAGTACCTATTTAATTGAGTAACTTAATCTGCTTAGTTTTTTTTTTGAAGTAAAATAAAAGCTTTTAAAAAAGGATCACATTTCAGTAAGACTAGAATACATTCTGCTCACCAACATACGAAAATCCCCAAAATCATTATCCCATACGATTTTTATCATTCCTCCTCTATCCAGCTTCAAGGATCATATACCCTCATCATAAAGTTCAGCATTCCGTAAGTATGACTTTCAACTCGAAGTCCTCGAGTGGATAAAATCTGTAGTTTCTGGCATCGCCGTAGTTGCGAATAATTCGCAAACTATTCGCCGTTGACTTTGGCTGAGGAAGATCGAGGCTTTTGAGCGAATTTTAGGAGCAGAAATAAACTTTCGGGTCGGTGGCTATGTGTGGAGTTTTGGACGATGTGGAGGAACAAACGGATTAGGGGAACTTCGAAAGTGTCGAGTAATTGTTCTTTAACTCTACGGTCAGGATTTTATATCTCGACAGGATTGGCTTCAGGACAACATTTCGCAAAACAACGGATTACATTGGGATGAATTCCTTATCTTGAAAGATATCTGGTGTTCTTTTAAAGCGGGTTTCACGAAGCTCAATCAGCACT
The DNA here is from genome assembly GCA_951802165.1 of Adalia decempunctata. NCBI lineage: Eukaryota > Metazoa > Arthropoda > Insecta > Coleoptera > Coccinellidae > Adalia > Adalia decempunctata. The sequence continues at coordinate 18,447,361 of OX637696.1, read as the reverse complement.
GATCGGAGAATCAACTCGATTTGACAGTTCAAAAGCTTTGATCGCGCTTTGTCAAACCCACCATTAAAGTGATAGAACTTTCAATTGGAACAAAACACATTCTAATTGAGATTGAAGCCAAACTTTCTTTTTATTTGAAAGATAATTTTATAACATTTAGGTTTCAAAAATAATTTCCGGCATATGTCCACCACGACTAGCTCTGAGGAACAGCATTCGACCAGACCAATTTAAGACCACTTTTTCCGAGACTTTTTCGAATAATTCAGGCCTTATTTCAGCAATAACACGAGTTATGTTCGTTCCGAAGCGTCTCCTGTTTCTGGTTTATCAGCATAAACCAATGAGTTGACATAACTCCAAATAAAATAGCCAATTGGAGTTATGTGGCATGATCTTGGAGGCCAATCAATACAGTGTGTTTACGTAGCTGTTCAACCAGAAATGAGCTTAAACACAAACAAACGATGCTTATTATGGTCCAGTGGCTTTTGTTCTTGAACCAGTTGGATCTTGTGTGGGTGTAGACCAAGATCTTCACGCACAATTCTCCATGTGGTGAATGCACAGAGCCCAACTTGTTGTGAACGTCGACAAATAGGCAAATCTGGATCTTCACTAACACTATCACTCGATATTTTCTTCTGTACGTACAATTCTTTGTCTTGTTGTCGGTGTTGCATCGAGTAGAGAAAATGTTGTCCGAAATCTATCGATAGTTCGACGAATAAGCTGCTCTGTATTATGTAAACCATAAATTTCAGGGAGTGCTCTAGAAGTTTGCCGAATAGAACACTGATTTTGAAGATAAATTTCAACAATTTATGAACGTTGTTGCGTCGTGAATCTTTCCGTGATAATTTGTCAATGCTTACTGAACAGAAATGTGAAAACAACATAGCTTCTACCTTCTGTCAAATCACAGTTATAATTATCGAAAATTCTATTTCTCTAGAAAAAACACCTGATGAATGTGTGGCAGTCTTTATTTCGATCTTTTTGGTTCTCCCTCTAGTAACGAGAGGGCTAGTCTTTGGTCCAAAATATCTGCAATTTGAATTTTGATCCGAAAACTGATTCTCCAATTCGGCTTGAATTCCTCATGCACATCAACGAAGGAAATAACATGAGATACCCAAAAACTTAACTCGGGCTTTATGCTTCGCAGCTCGAAACCACTCAAGCGTCTATATTTAACTGAGTTGTTGCTTTGAAGAACCCTATCTCTGAATTGAACATTGAACCCCTAGGTTTCCTAACCTAATACTCCTTGCCATTACTCCCCAAGCACCTCAAATAAATAACAGCTTTAACCTGGCCTCCCGTATGAAATTGGGCCAATAAATTCGCGAACAAGGGACAAAATCCTTCAGTTGTACTACCACCTCGTCTCGGCAGGAAAAACAACTCAGCCGTTTCGTAAATAGTTTTTCTACACCCTCAATCATTGAGCAAGCGTTCACTCAACAAAAAGCAGTATTCCTGCTCATAAGGAAACGTTAGCAAAACGGACTTTTGTCCCGTGCGGTATTGTAGTCAAACCTACGGGACTGGCAAGGATCACCGTACGATCAGCCTTTTGAGCTGCATCTTGAAGACCCCCTTCAAATCCATCCACCAGTTTGCCAAGAATCATCAAATCTCTGGAACTGAAAGGCGAGCTGTAGGAGGCGCGACGATAACAGCTCTGTGAGGTAGCACAATAGACCTTAAGGTAGCAGTGGACTGTAACCCCCTTTCACCATAAACTATATATACAGGGTGAGTCTTTGAATTGTACATATATTTTAACTGTAGATTCCTCTTATCAACCGAAACACTTTTTCCTATACCATTTTTCAAAATTCGGTTTGGTTTGGGTGATACAGGGTGTCGAAAATCCATGAAAAAAAACACTTTTTTGTTTTTACCTATTCAATATCTCTTCTCGTATAAAAGTTACAGGGTAGTCGACTCATCAATGCACGCTAAAACGCCATAAAACCACTTTAAAAAGATAAACGGTTCATATTTTCGAAAGAATCAATCATTTAAGAAACTAAAAGTATTATTATTTTTTTTTTTTCAATAAAACCGGTCGTTTTCGAGTTATTTCCAATTTCACCCGGAGAAATTTGACGAAAAAATCATTAATTTCAAGAATAATCTGAATGCGTCTCTGAATTAAATATCATCGAATTTCATTCCTTCTCTGGTCTTTAAACGAGTTTACAATGTTGTCACAATATTTATCAACTTTGTCGAGATATTTTAATAATAAAATCCCACAAATGTGGGAGATAAAATTGAACACCAAGGAGGATTCAATACGCACAGTTTCTATTGAAAATTCATAGTTACCGGTCCATATTGAAGTGAAATGTCGATGAAATACAAAATTCGGATATGAATGATGAATCTCGATACAAACTACTTATTAAATAAAAATTAATGAAAAATAATACGATACCTGATAATCTGTGGCGATGTTTCTATCTAAACAACATCCTCTTGGAATTTTATAAACTCGTATTCAGAACTTCACATAATGTTTACAGTTTGTTCAGAGACTCTGGTTTGTTATTGTTTATAGTTGGCCTCCAGAGTCCAGATAACCAATACATACTTCGGTTTTCGCTCTACGCATGCGTGGTAAAATTTGGCGGCAAAGTCTATTTACGATTGAAACAGCAGAATTCATAGATATTTATACCACGGTACACAAATGTATCGTGATTTATACCATGTTTCGTAAAAAATCCTTAACCTCAATGAAAATATCAGCAAGCTGACAACATCTTCTTGAAATTTCTGTGCAAAATTTCACTGAATCGATACAAATTAGATTAGGTTAGGTTGTTTAATAATAAATCTGAATGAAAAGTGTTTCTTCATGATATTGTTTGGGAATTTCGAGGTAAATATGAACAAGTTATTAGTGTTTACAAACTTATCTGCAGAAAAATCGAAGAAGGAACTTATTTTGGTGGAATAAATGTGGCTTTTTAGTTGCAGATATAATCCGATGAAACTAACAGTTTTTGTTGAAATTATCGTGTTTGCAACATTTTTATTACAATAAGGTTAGTACTTGAGTATTACCTAAATGTCAATTTCTATCGAGAAATATGAACTTTGAATCAATCATTTCAGGGACATAATTAGCACAATTTTTTTTTCAAATGGCTTTATCTATTTGACAGTGCCGAATTCGGAAAAATGGAAAATGAAAAAAAGGTTTCTTTTGACTTCAAGAATCTTCAGTTAAAATATATGTACAAGTCAAAGACTCACCCTGTATAATCTATAAGGAATGACTTTGATAAGATAATTATAGGAAGAACGAGAATTTAACCTACTTGAAGGCCTCTCGGTTACTGGAGTTCATTGGAGCTCTGAAGCTGGGGGACGAGCTATAGACAGCCCAGCTCCGAAAACACCTCTTATTGGGAGCACTTGAAGTCTCAGTGGAATGTAACCCCTTTACCTTAAAACTTAATCCTTTCCGATTATGCCTTCCTTGGCTTTGATAACCTGCATTTCTGTAATGGACAAACAGATTCGTGTTTCATAAGATGAATTTGATCGCCACTGCTTCATCTGTTGGGGGTTTAGCCTGTTTTCAATTTCTTCCACATTATGACCTATCATTGTAGACTTCTTGATTGTGATTTGAATAAAAATTTCATTACCTGCATCTATTATGGACTTGAGTATTTCAAACCGAAATATATCTGTGAAATATGAAGCTATTAAAACCCTTTAGTGACGGCTCAACTGAAAAATTTTCGATCAAACTCAATACGATCGCCCTACTTGAACTTCGAGTCCTCGAAATCGACACAACCGTTACATCCTTCGTGAAGTAACAGTTTCGCGATAAAAACTGGATTATTCGTACCCGGAATAATCCGGATCAAAGGCGGCGTTTCGATGGGCCCCTTCGGATTCTGCGGGAGATGACCGATCGAGCGGTGGGCTCGAGACTCGGGAGATGCGGAGGCGCAAAAGGAAATAAAAAGCAACGTTTCGACGCGTAGGGTCGAGGACAAAAAGGTACCTAAAACTGTGACCGACAACCGGTTACTTATACGGATGCTGTTCTGCCCATAAGCCTTCGAAGATGCGGATGGATTTGCCAACTCGTTTGTTCTCGGCTTCTCGGTGCATTTCTTTGGGAATGTCGAGTCTTTCGCTTACAACCGCGGTTTCTGGAATAAGCGGTCTTTGTACATCGTCGTTACTCATTTTGGAATATTAATTGCGCCTCGAATGGTATCGGGCATTCGATGAATGCTGCCGCGTTTTCTTCATTCTGTGGTTAATGGCTATCCAATAAATTAGCTTCGATCGCAGTGCCACTCAGAGAGCCATGGGACATGGCACAGTAGCGTATCGAGTAGTTTCCATAAGCTGCAATTATCTGAAACAAAGAAACAAAATCTCCTTAAAATGTCGTTCATAGTGTTCTATAAATCGAACTATCTATAGATTTCTGACAACATTTTCTCTACTCGATGCAACTACAACAAGAAAAATAACTGTAGTACAGAAGAAAATATCGCTGCTGCAAGTGATAGTGTTAATGAAGATCCAGATTTGGCTATTCGTCGACGTTCACAACAAGGTGGACTCTGTGCGTCCATCACATGGACAATTTTGCGTAAAGATCTTGGTCCACACCCATTTAATATCTAACTGGTTTAAGAACTGAAGCCACTTGACCATAATAAGCGTTGTTTGTTTGGTGATTGGGCCCAGAACAGCTAGAAGTTGATTCACTTTTTATCGAAAAATTCTGTTTAGTGATGAAGCTCATTTCTGGCTACGTAAATAAACAAAATTGTCGTATATGGAGTCAAAACAATTCTCAAGAAGTTCATCAGGTTCCATTTCATCCTGTAAAATTCACTGAAGGCATCATCGGTCCATATTTCTTCAAAAACGATGCTGGTGCTAATGTTACAGTGAATGGTGCTCCTTACAGATTGATGGTCCAGAATTGTTCTGGTCGAATGCGGTTCCTCAGAGCTAGTCGTGGTGGTCTTATAGTGCCCATCCACGGAGGACACCGAATCGGAAACATTGTATCCCGATCTGCAATAAATCATGGCCAATAAAATGTGCCGCTTGGGTTTTGACAAGAGGTAGACGGATTATGTTGCTAGAATTTGCCAGCGTTGCCACTCATAGGCCTTATTTTTAAGATATCTGTTGGAATATCCTGTGCTTTTTACTTTCCACAGGCAGGTTTTCTGCCTGTACAATTCTATGAATCCTGTTAAAAATTCTTTCATTTTAAGCAAAGTTGCTTCTGAATTTCAACTAGAAGATGTTTTGGAATCGACAGCCCAGTGCTGCCACACGCGTAACTTAAAAATGAGCTGAAAAAATTTGTAAGGTAAAATTATGAAAGAAACCAATATCGGGAGATCAAACATTCCTTTTAAATTGAATAAAAATGTCACTCACCACAATGAATTTCCACAGAAAATGAGGAAGCTATCAGTAAGGAGGCTGGAGAAAGACTGAGTATAAAATGAATAGATAATTCTTAGCGGAAACCAGAGATGCAAACACAACAAAATCTTGATTACCCAAATTCGACCGTCTTCTCATAATAATAAGAGTGAAAATAGCGTACCTACCTGTACAAGCACCACCAGTCTAGGTACAAAGGGTGCGAATTGTAAACACATGTTTTTTTATGACATCTAATGCCAGCATAACCAATTTTGCAAAACTGATAAGAATTCAACTACCTGGTGCAATAATATTCAACAAAATCGGAGATGCCGTTGAAACTTTCTGAATTCCCTAATTCTACGGAAATTTTCGTAGAAGTGACTGACACAACTGCAAAAATTCCGATGTTCTTCATGGGAACTGATAGCATCTGCAATGGCACGCGCCGGATTTTATGGCCCTTTATTATCTTTGCCGCTTGTGTCCGGTTCGGTTGCTTCGTGAGTGGAGACCATTATGCCAAAATTATTTTCAAAACATAAATATCATCATCATCATCATCATTACCTCAAATGAAAAATGCGGCTTCAATCTCAATGTAGATGTGCTTCATTTCAATTTAAAATTCTATCACTCAAAAAAAAGCTACCGATACAAATAGTCAAATAATCAGAGAATTGAAAATTAATTCATAACTAATTCTGCTTTTTCTGGAATTGAATTTGATGGTGTTGGAGATAAAGAATTATGAAAAAGGGTGTTGAATGGTCTGAGTCTTCCAGTTACAACAAAATTTCGGGTTTTTGAACAAATAAGGTGCTACAGGTGGTAAGGGCAGGTGAAAACCAAGGTTTTTCACATCTGGCATTACTCCTGACCTTTATCCAATCGAGCACGCTTGGGACTAATTTCAAATTACCCTTGATGCCAGAAACGCTTAAAAATCTCCTAGAACTTCTGCCAGAACTTTGGACACAAATTGAGCAGAAAATTCTCAATAACTTGGTGAAGAGCATCCAGAGAATATGCCTAACAGTAATTGATCCACGTAAGCAGTCATTTATGCACCTGGTGATAAAACAAAAACAATATAAGGATGAATTTAAAAAAATTCAGTGTGAATAAAATTTACATAAGTTGATATAGTAATTAAATGAAACAATTCCGGGCTACGTCAAACTCTGAGAGCTTACAGCCACAATGTCAAATCGTTCTCATTGATCGCTGCAAATGTCAAACTTTGATCAATTTTCCTGAAGAAATGGGAAAATTATGGAAAATATCAATACCAAACTATTTTGCATTGACCTTTCCTCTTTCGATCCGTATATTTACATCACGGCCAGGATATCAGTGGAAAAAAATTTATCGAGTATAAAATTGCCCTTTTTGCTGGATTTTTTTGCGATCTTCCCGAATTTTTAAAAAATACTTCTAGATCGCTTAGGGAATCGAAATTTCGCCCACGTATAAATCGATTATTCCCATTTCCGACCCTACAAAAATTTCCTTGATGTATCGCAGCTTCGCTGCGATATTGAGATTCTTCTGGACCAACTTTTTTGACAGATTCCCTCGGGCCGGACCACAGAGTTACCAGTTTAGTATAGTATAGAAAAAGAAACAAAATAGGAGTTTCAGATGATGAGGAGCTGCGAATGCAAGCGATCTGCGTTCAGTTTCCGGTCGTCAAATGTCGAATTCAAGGCGGGGACGAAGTCCGGAGTAACTTCCCGTAACTGCTGCAATAAAACGGCCTCAGTACCGAAAACCAACATGAAAAGACGTTAAAATCGGTGATTTACCGTCGTTAACATCGACCCAAGCTGTTATGACGCCGTTAAGTGGGAATAAATTGAATTTTATCGTAACAATATCGACGGTGGAGGTCGACGGTCGACCGTCTATTGGCGCATTCGCCAATTTGTAACTCCGGACTCCGGAAGAATTCCATCGTCCATTCCGAGCAATGAATCTTTCAATAACATGGACTTTCTTCGGATTTACGGCAGCAGCCGCAACAGGACATAGGGGGAAATGTTTAATGGCGTTTCGTTATTCACAAATGAATGTTTAAAATAAAAGTACCACACAAGCTTTATTTCGAATATTGTTTGTCCAGTTTATGGTGATACACCCACTGTGGGATTTGAGTTTAGAACTATGTTCTTTCCAATTCAGTGTATCATTCACATAGATTCTAAATAATACATAATAATAAATAATAGGATTGTAAATGGAGTTTGTTGTTTTAAGGCTTAACTGGGACACTGGTTTCGTAGTACCACTACATTTTCATACTGGAGTATTATAAGCTGTGCAAAAAGGTATTTAAATGTCTCCTCTAGGCTTATTTCTTGAGAATTGTGAAAAGTTGGGAATTCCGTCTGTTTTTCCGTCGAGTTATTCAAGTACTTTTATTCTTTTTTCGAATCAACTATCACAAAGTAACGGACTATTCTGTCCATTATTTTTCAGTAAAATTTCAACACTCGATTTTTGATTTCCGTAGAAGAGAATAGCATAACTGAATCTTCCAACCATGTTCATATACGTGAAATATTTCCAGTATATTAACGGAGAAAGAAGTTTCTTCAGCATTCGCCAGGTCTTTTGGAATTATTGAATTCACATAATATTTTCCCAAATTACTACGACCTTTATCTAGAAAGGACAACGTTGCTTATTTATCTGACAGGAAAATGACTGTAACCTAACATTTTCGAAATATACACGGTGAAATGTGTCAGAATTTCATGTCCAACCAGGATACTTCATAAAAGTGAATGGAGTATTTTAGAGTTGTAGGGGTCTTTTCGCAAATGTAAATTTTGGAAAAGTTGTTAAAACTTTCTCCTTGTCGAAGCAATATTTCTAAAGCATTTTTTTACGTAGAATTCAATGGTGTCAGTTGTCACATATGGTGTCACATATAATTAGACATTCCTAAAATAGTTATTTATGATATGAGTGTTAAAAGTGTCGTTTTATTGTGTGAGTGAAAAAGTTTGTGAAATGAGCGGAGCGAATTGAATAATTTCACGAACAAAATAAAATCACTTTTAACACAAATACCATACAATGTTTTTTGTACGACTGCCCTGTTTTGATAATGAAATGGGCGAATTTGCAATGACAATAAACTTCAAAATGCATTTTAATATTCAAATAATCAAACGTTGCCAACGTTATGATCACTAACAAATGAGAAAAGACGCTGTCATTTGAATTTCGTTCCTGTCCAATTTTCGTCTTGGGTTTTTAACTGCTTAATATGTTCGTCGAGAGTCCAATTATTAACAAAAGTGACGATTTGGTTATTCCTGTGGATATTGAAGAGTCTGCAAGAAGAGCAAATCTGGAACTCCTACCTAAAAAATCTTTTCAGTAGTACGATATTGTATATAACAATTTCCTGGCCTGGTGTGAATTGAAAAAGGAAACTTCAGTGAACCTGTTTTCCTGGCATACTTAGAAGAAAAATAAAAATATGGAGTTCATCAACTTTGTGGAGCAAATTTTCAATGATAAAGTCAAGCGCCCTTATTAAAAATGGTGTGGATGTTAGTAAATATTTTAAGGTAATAGCATATTTAAAACGGAAAAGTGAAGGATATCGTCCCAAAAAATCGAAAATTCTCACTCGTGAACAAGTTGAAAAGTTTATAAATGAGGCACCAGATGAGAAATACTTGATGGTTAAGGTTGCAACTATTTTCGGATTATTTGGAGCCTGTCGGCATGAGAATTGTGTAATTTATCAGTGGAAGACATCGAAATAACAAATAAATCATTGGTTATACAACTTCCAAACACAAAAACGAAAGTCAGTCGTTCTTACAGTATTATTGGGAAGTATGTTGACTATTTTCCCAACCTCAACAGATTTTGGATCATCATCATCCAATATTGTACTTCCGGTTTCTACAAGTACTGATGGTGCTTAGGATTCTAATAATGTGTTGCGAAGCTCCCTATAACGTCACAGGGCATTAATGTTAGTAATTGTACTAGTTTTACGATTAATAATAATGTTCATAAGTAATGATTGTTAAATATTGATAAGAAACATTTGCAATAGCTGAATTTTTTTCATCTGATTTCATCATAAGAAAATGTAGTGCTAAAAATATTTTAAACACGCTTCCACGTAAACAATCAATTTTAACATTCTTTGCTGTCATTAAAAGTGTCACTTTTAATGGCAGTTGTACAAAAAATTTTTTGCTGAAGGTTTTTTCTTTTGGGAAAATATATCGACACCATTGAATGGTTGATGAAAAGTGCCACATAAATGTTTTCAGAAATTAAGAATTTTCCACAGGAGAAAAGTTCCAGCAACTTTCCAAAAAAATTACATTTACAAAAAGCACCCTCCAAAACGACTTCAATTTTTTTTACCTAGTTTTCAGATAGGACTTAACATTCATATGTGTTCAATTTAGCTCACTCTTGTTTGAAAATTTTCAAGGCCCTCCAGAAAACATCTCTAGATCCGGTAGTGGATAAACCCCGTATATTTTGGCTTATTATTGCCTAACCAAAATTCTTATAAGCTCGCTCCTATCATAATCTCGTCGGCATAACCACATACGTGAACGTGAAACGTCTTTCTGAAACGGAACTGAAGAAGAAAAAGAAAAGTAATGAAATATTCACGGGTTCTTTCCTTCCAAAGCCGAACCACTCCACCCAAATAACATGAAGAGCCGAAGAAAGAATGGCTCTTTGATGGGAGTGAAGTGAGTCATTTCAGAGAATTTAAAATTGCTGTGATTCGCGATACGATGTGGGTTTACAATAATGGAAATAACGACTGAATGAATGGCTCTCGCTCTGAGCCAGCTCAAAAGGGACCTCGAGGACGCCGGGAGAGTCCTTCCTCTGTTTCGAGTAACATACTTTGAAACGGTGGAATTACTCAGGGATAACCCACTTTTCGTTCGGGCAAAACGGCCTCGTTAAGTTTAATATGGGACAATTTTTGGGATGAAAGGTTCATTGTCTCCTTTGATATCGGATTTCTCAATATCGTAACGTTATAGCGGTTTTTTTTCTGTATACCGTTAAGCCGAGTATCTTGAAATGACTGTAATCAATAAAGAAATCGAAATTCCAAGGCGACATGATTACAAAATTACAAAGAAAATCACAACAAGAGAAAAAACTGTTATCAGTAGTAATAACCCAAGGACATTGATAATTGTTCGAAAAAATTCTATGACAGATTTCGAAAGCTTGTTGCTTGGAAACAGACCGACGCCGTAGGCGGAGGTCTGTTGTCTACAAGCAACAAGCTTGAGAAAGTTGTCATAGAATTTAAGAGCATTTATCAATGTCCGAGGGTTATTCGGATAGAAAATTTTTTGCTAATTATAGAAAAAATACAGAGCTAAAACAATTTATTTAAAGGTGCAATTAACAAAGGAACAATTAGAATAGTTAAATGAAGATCCAGACGTGTTAGTTTCTATAACTGATGAAGATGTATTTCCACTACGCATGCTGTTAATAATTTGATTATGATGTTCTTCGTCAATATTCAAGTAGGGTTTTATTGAGTTGGCATTGTTGTGACCCGTAATTTTTATAAGCTGTTGTTCTTGTACACCACTTTTGGCCAATCGACTAACCGCGGTCGATCTATTGGAATGATTAGTAATTTTTTTTTCCTTTGTATTCAATCCAATCGCTTCGGCAGACGATCTTGTCCAATTTTGAATCGTATTCCTTCCAATGGGCATATTATCATACCAGTGATCATTTTCGGATTTCCATTGATGATTTGGTCTGACGAATAATCTGTTGGTTTTAATATTTGGGCCCCTTTTCGACATCAATTTTTTGAATAATCGGACAGGACAAACGTTGCTGTCATCGTTTTCTATTAAAAACTTGCTTCCAGTACACATTCTTGAACCACCCTGGCAAGTCTTGCTGAATACAGGGTTATATTCCACTCGGTTGGTTACAGAACCATCGTTGTTTGATTCGATACAAAAAAATTCAGTCAAGCAAGCAGTAGCTTCCCCACCTCGCCAAGCTAATTCTACCGCGGCTATGTGATAGAATTTCCGTTGCAGCCCTGCAGGAGTATTTTCATTCCATAAATTCACCATTTTTGTTATTTCCACAGAACTTAATGCTGCCGAACTTTGCTTCCTTTTACTTGGTCTGATTGCAGTTTTCGTCGTATAGAATCACGGGCAGCTCGCGCTTGTTGAAATACAACACTTTTGAATGGGTCAATAATAACTTTCATTTCTTTATAATATTTTTCTTGTAACAGCTTACTTGTTATATTCCACATGGTTTTGACCGTACTTTCTTTGAACTCTTTACCATCTTTTCTCCTCATGTTCACAGCCCAATCCTTTAAAATCAACGCCAATTCTTCCGCCGTCCGATTTCCATCTAATTGATACTTTCTATCGTTGCAAAAGTCTATAAATGCTTTCCATACAAATTTCTTACTGTAAACGGTGTTTTTTGGTATGTTCGATTCTATAATTTCATTAATATTATCGTCAGTATTGCAACCAAATCGTGACATTTCGAAATATTAAATATTTGAAACTTCAAAATCGAAATGAATCAATATGTGTCCATAGCAACGTGAAAACAGCCCATGGTCTGTTATCGATGTAATGTTGACATGATTGGGTGAAATTGTTCATCTGATATCAAATGAGGAAATTTAATTGGTTGTTGGAACTGTCAAAAAATTTTCAGTAATAATAACTCAAGAACATTGATAATTGTTCGAAAAAATTTTATGACAGATTTCGAAAGCTTGTTATTGCCTACAAGCAACAAGCTTGAGAAAGTGGTCATAAAATTTTTGAGCATTTATCAATGTCCGAGGGTTATTCGGAAAATTTATAGAAAAAATACAGAGCTGACACAATTTATCAACAAAGGAACAATAAGAAAAGAACCAGGATAATCGTTAGATCTGGGGTTATTGAATATGTTTTTCGTTTTTCATGAGCTATATTTTTGAAATAATCATCATGAAAATTTTTGTAGTTTATAGAAGATTGAATTGCCGATGGCAAATAGTTGCGATTTTTTTCGATTTAATTAGTTTTTCATTTAAAAAAAACAGGTTGAACTTCAGCGTTTTGGAAACTACACTTAATGATTTTTTTCCGACGGTTATTCATCTTTTTTTGGAAAAAATCTCAACTAGTTGCCCTCGGCAATTTAATCTTCTATAACCTACAAAAATTTTCATGATGATTATTTCAAGAATATAGCTTGTACTCATGAAAAACGAAAAACATATTCAATAACCCCAGATCTAACGATTACCCTGGTTTTTTTAATTGAAAAACTGATTGAATCGAAAAAAAGAAAACTATTTGCCCTCGGGGCGTTCTTCAACTTCAATTTGAAAAAAAATCAAGTCACTACGTCGTAAATTAGGGTACTTACTCGTGAAATAAAGAGACCACTTTTTGAATGGAGATTTACCACGATTCAAAAGGTGATACTGTCCCTTAAGGGCACAGTATTACCCAACTCTCCCGTACTCATTTCTGACATTCAAGCACAAATGAGTAGGTACTTGAACGAACGTCAAAACGTTGCAAAAATTTCTATTACATTTTGATTCCGTAGTAGTATAGTTACCCAGTTTAGTTCTGATGATTTTGAAAATTGGCTTCACTAATTGTCTCAGGGTTGAACGGTTTCACGTGGGCTACCTTGCATACAAGTTTAATCATATTGCAAAATTGTTCTGGTTTTATTTGTGTTCGGCCCTATTGAGAGGCTATTTTCGAAATATGAGTTCATAATTCGATATTCGTTCCACCCCATTGATTCGAAATTCACCATTTATATACTAATGAAATGTTTTTCAGTTTTGCATAACTCCTCGTTATTTAGTCCGATTCCACCGAAATACAATATAAATTTTAACTAGATTGACGTTCATAGGATTCCAACTCATCAAAATATTATCTTTCAATGAGAATTCATTCCATTCGCCTCGAATTGTTATCGGAACTCGACTCCGACCTCCAGCCGCTTTATTTGTCGAAATGCATAACAACTGCATAACACACGATCGAAATTTCATCGCGATACATAATTAAGCGAAAATACACGGCTGTATCGAATTTGAAACGGTTACATAACTCAGTGGCGCACTGAATCGTAAATCAACCTGTGAGCTTTGCCGCTCGTATTCATTATCCGGATATTTTGATGGATCAGCAGCAACGTTGCGTTCCGCATTCGCGTCAGGGATGTCCATCGGCCAACTCCATCGTTCTGTTGCGAAACAACAATTTCAAATATCGATACATTATTCACCTGTTTCACAGCCGTCTTTATAAAGCTCTGTTAGAGGACACAATTGACCTCTAGGTCGCAGTGGACTGTAACCCCTTTCTACTATTATAAACAAGCCATGAAATAAAGTGTGGCAACGCCGCATTTTCATGGCATAGCCGGGGTATTCATCCATTGCCTGAAGTTTTGGGTTATCGTATAAGACCAATTCCTCAGATCCAGTCACAATTCGATGCAAAAACCCCTTTCTTTGCCAAGGAGCAGTTGTTCAAACGTGAAAAAACGGCCTTATGTGTCTGTTGGCACCCAATTGCCTTCGTTTCGGATCATTCCCATTGCTATTGAATTATGGCAAATGGCTGCTTGAGTGACACCAAGTGTTTTTACGAGCTTCTGTTGCATTTGTGTTTTGTGATAGGTCTTCATCGATCCTCGTCTGTAATTCTTCATGCATAATTTTTGTTGGAGTTTCGAGTCGTTCTTCGTCTACCGAATCAAAATTGCCAGTTTTGAACCGAGCAAACCACTTCTGACCCGTTCGTTTAGATAAAGCATCGTCCCCTTAAACTTCCACTTATATACGATGACATTTGACAGCCGTTTCCGTCATATTGTAGTTATGAAGTGAAACTCCCCCCAAAATCACATTATTTGGTACAAAAGTTGACATTTTCTGAGCACCCAATGACATATGTTGATAGCACAGCTTGACAGCTATCATCTGCCATCATGAATTCGTGAAAATATTATGTTAATTCAAATATTCCAAAGAAGGCGAATGTTGAAGAAACTTTTTTCTCTGTCAATACTGGAAATAAACTGTTCCACATGAGTTAGGGATGTTGACTTAAATTGCAAAAAAGTATAGTCAAAATAAGATTTTTGTGATGAAAATTCATATTAATATAATTTCAAGTTGCAAATTAATTTTAGCCTGTAAGTCTGCAGCGTATACAAGTTGGACAAGAAAAATCGTGTAAAATAACGAAATTTTATTCCCAGAGAATTCAAGCATTTTGAGACTATCAATGCAATGTATGGCCTCCACGGGCATCAATAACAGCTTGACATCTTCTTTGCATACGACACACGAGGTTGTTGAACATTTCTTGAGGAATTTGGTTCCATAAACGGGGCAGAAGCTCTCTCAGATCATTGAAGGATTCTGGGTTGATGATTAACTATGGCTGCACGGTGCGGTCTAGCGTTATCGTCTAGAAATTGAAAAGTTTCAGAGAATTTGAAAATCGTCCATATCTGGATTCATCAGTGAACAGGACACTACGCCATTGATCGTTCCAATTGTTATGTTGCCTTGCCCATTCCAGTCTTTGACGCTTATGGTCACGTGTTAATGGAACTCCTCTTAATGGACGTCTAGAACCTAGATTCACCTCTCTCAAACGTCGTCTGATGGTTTCGATGGAAACTTGGACCCCATCTGCATTTTGAAGAGTATTCCGTAACATTCTACACGTAGATGTAGGGTTTCTTCTCGCCGAAACGGTGATGAAACGATCCTGAGCAGGTGTTGTTTTTTGTCTTTCCAAAACGGAACCTGTCTCCCTGAACCTATTCCAAAGTCGAGATATCACACTTTGGCTGACTTGGAGCCTTTCCGCCACAACAACCTGAGTTAGGTCACCCTGTAGCATTCCGATAGCCCTATTAGCCTCAGCGTTTGTTAGTTTACGTCTTGGCATTTTCAGAAAACTCGTTTCAAATCGAAGCCGTTGATAAACTGACTTCATTTCAAAATAAGAACATCCATGAAGCATATGCAAAGAACCAAACTTCAGAAAGAAGGCGACCAGATTGACGAAATGACTCATAGTGATTTTTATTGGATCGATTCAAGTTTGTTATTGAGTTTTAAGCGATTTTCTCGAAGATTACATACTTTTAAAAACGATTGAATACGATATCCCTTACTCTTTTGGAACAGTATATTTCACGTATATAAACATGGTTGGAAGATTCAGTCATGAATTTTCTATTTTCTTTTACGAAAATCAAGAATCCAGCGTTGAAATTTCAGTGAAAATAATGGACAAATTAATTGGTCCTTTACTTTGTTATGATAGTTCATTCGAATAAGAATGAAAAATTATTAAAATGAGTATACAAGGGATACATCTAAACGAAATCATCGATTGTTTTCTGTACATCGACATAAATCCTCATCCCTGTCCCAGAGCCATCAGCAACAACGCTTTGTCCATGTTTTTAATGGTGGACTGGATGTAATAATTGAAAATTGATCGAGGCCGACGTGTACACACCTACGTTCGCGTACACGTTTTGTCGTGTTGTGCTGCGAAACGACCTGAAGGCAACAATGCATTTCACAGGTATCACATTCCGCTAAACAGGCGCATTTTCTGGGAACGGATGACCGCTTTTGTTATTGCGATGTTGCCGGATCTATTTTTCGAAGGTGCGAAAGTTTCTGAGGCGCTTTAGAGCTAATTCTTCAGATAAGCGATCTGGAAATGAAAATTGTTTAATGGTGATCAAGATTTCCATGATGATTTAAATATTTTTTTTTCATTTCAGGAAATATCTGCAGTGGTCATTGTTGTGACGAAAAGGGGGAGGCACAGCTGAAGAAGTTGGCGCAGAGGGACTTTGCTTCACTTCTTCAGCACAACTCCAGGTCCCTTCAAGGATCTTTGAGTTCTACATCCAATACCCTTCAAAGTGAGTATCCAGTCTTTTTGTTCTCTGAACTCATCGAGAAGAACGGAAAATTGTTTTATATCGAAACGAATATTCATTTTCAAATAATGGGCATTCTTGTTCTCTATTAGAACTTGTGCCATCTTCCTGCAGGAATCAATTAAACCTGGAACGTCGACATTCTAGACACGAGGCCCTAAAAAAACTGGTAAACGATCGTTTATAAGCTTCGTTATTCATTTTTAATGATGCAATATGATTCGGGTTCGTTAAGGAGTTTCAAAAATTTCGTAAGGCACTCTTTTCTTTTGAACTTTTCCTCGAAATATTATAATGAACGGAACTAGATTTCCAGCCGAAGTTTTCCTCGGTTTTATCGTTTATTTCAGCCATTTCTCCCATCATCGTGAGCTGTGAGTACAGTAGATCACATTATACTGTTAGATTCATCTGTTTCAGTGATTCATTCGTGAATTATCCGCGAAGAAAAAAAAACATCGCCACTTTTGTATTTCAAAAAATATGAGATGTTTCGCTAACTTGATATATCCACTTGGCGAAAAAACTTTAAAACAATGTTTTCAGCAAAAAACAAAG
Source organism: Adalia decempunctata (assembly GCA_951802165.1). NCBI lineage: Eukaryota > Metazoa > Arthropoda > Insecta > Coleoptera > Coccinellidae > Adalia > Adalia decempunctata. Next base: position 18,430,339 of record OX637696.1, on the reverse strand, counting down.
TAGCTTATCTTTTTCAGTGATTTATCCGTGGTAAAAAAAAATTGTATTTTTCAAGATTTTGAAGAAAAATTACAATATGAAAGATGTAGATTTTCATTATTGATTTTTTCGCGAAGAGAAAAGTTTTGCCGCATTTATTGAAAAAAATTCCGTGCTCTGCTAAGTTGATATCAAATTATCAGGTCACATCTTCACAAAATTATGGTACAAATCAGCAGATTATCTCATCAAAATTTTTTCTCTTCCAAATTTCAACCATCTCGAATGCAGTTTGAAGAAGTTTCTGAAGATTTTCCTACTGGACCTTAAAAGATAAAAATTTTCGTTCACCACGGATAATTTCCAGATAAATCACTGAATAAGATGAGCTACTTTGTTTTTTGCTGAAAAATTTTTTTGGATAGTTGTTTCTCCAAGTTGATATCAATCAAAACCAATCAACATTTTTTCTCTCCTCGTATAAATAAAAGATGGAAAGCTACATCTTTCTTCCAAATTTCAACAATATGGTATGCGTAGTTTTCGAAAAAATGCCAGGTATACATTTCGACGAACGCAGAACTATCAATCGGATTTTGCAATTTTTCTACGAAACCACGTATAATTTACGGATAAATCACAGAAAAATATGAGCTTCTTTTTTTTTGTCGAAAACATTTAAGGATAGTTGTTTCGCCAAGTTGATATCAAGCCAGCGAAACATCTAATAATTTTTAAAATACAAGAGTGGCGATGTTTTTTTCTTAACGGAGAATTAACGGATAAATCACTGAAAAAAATTTAGTCATCTGTTGATCGCTAAAATGATTTTTCATTATGTGACCTTGTAGTTTGATATACACCTACCAGTGTGCACGTGATATTTTTTCTGAAAACAGAAGCGGCAAAATTTTTCTCTTCACGTAAAAATCGAGGATGGAAAACTACATCTTTCTTTCAAATTTCAACAAAATTGCATTCATAGTTTTCGGGAGAAATGCCTGATATAGGTTCCAACGGTAGGAGACCTATCAATCAGATTTTGTCATTTTTCTTGAGCTAATTCGAGTTTCCTTCGCCAGAGTTGTTTTGCTGACTCAATGTTCATTCGAAAATGGGGTTATAAGCCCATTTTTTACAGAGGGATTCTTGAATAGTGGCAAGTATTCAAAAGCGACGTCTTTTCAGTTTTAATTATATTTGATTCTTTTCAAGTTTTATGCCAACCCTGAAAGTAACATTTACCGAAAAAATATAAATATAATGACATATGTATTGATATCTAGTTAGCCTAGACCAGTTCCATGCATAAAAAAAATATTGCGATACCATATCAACGAACAATAACTTATCAGAAGTGTCAGTGTAGAGTTCGACGTCAGAAAATTAAACCAGAGTTACGCAATGAATTAAAAAGAAAGATGTCCACCGAAATTGTAAAAATCGAAAAATTGGAGTATCGAGCCATCATCAAAGACCTGTATTTAAAAGGGTTACGAGGTAAGCAGATTTACGAAGAAATGTTTAATACCCTTGGTGATCAATGTCCTTCGTATGCGACCGTGAAAAATTGGACTGCAAGCTTCAAAAGAGATAAACTTCCCATTGAAGATGATGACCGATCAGGAAGGACAGTTTCTGTGTCAGTCCCCGAAAATATCGATGCAGTTCATGACATGATTTTATCAGACCGTCGAATTGTGCTAAAACGGATATCTGAAGCACTGAAGATTTCATACGAACGCGTTCATCATATATTTCACGTCAATTTGGACATGAGAAAATTTTCTGCAAAATGGATCCTCAAATGTTTGAATGTTGACCAAAAGCGTGCAACGGTAGAAGCATCGCGTTCGATCTGTGCTCGATTTGAAAACGATGTAGACTTCTTAAACCGAATTGACCCTATGGATGAGACTTGGGTACATTTCTACGATACAGAAACAAAGCAACAATCGATGGAATGGCGACACTCTGGTTCTCAAAGGCCTAAGAAGTTTCGTGTCCCAAAATCTGCGGGAAAAGTTCTTGCTTCAGTTTTTTGGGATTGCCATGGAGTAATCATGATTGATTTTTTGGATAAGGGTAGAATAATAACTGGAAATTAGTGAGATTACTATTCGACATTGCTGACCATTCTACGGGAAAAAAATTAAAAGAAAAGACGCGGAAAGCTATCCAAAGGTATTTTGTTTATACAGGACAACGCCCCAGTACACAAATCTCATGTTGCCATGCAAAAAATTCGTAATTTAGGGTTAGAATTACTAGAACACCCCCCTTATTCACCAGATTTGGCTCCGACCGACTATCATTTCTCTCCTCAACTGAAAAAAAGTTTAAAAGGTCGTAAATTTTCTTCCAACGAGGAGGTGATAAAAGCTGTGGAGGACTGGTTTGCCGAGCAAGAAGAAACATTTTTTTTGAAAGGTCTAGAGACGTTGCAGGTTCGCTGTAATAAATGTATTCAATTAAGAGGAGAATATGTTGAGTAATCAAATATTTTGACATTAAAATTTTGTTTGGCTCTATACTAGGCTGAAAATTTTTCAATATATCCTCTTAAGTGTCATATCAAGCGTATATTAACTCCGCTGAGAGCTAGATTTCATAGAACGAAGAAACTGAGGCATTTAATTGAAAATCAAACGTTCTTTCGTCTTCGTTGACAGACAATTGGCGATAATCCACGTCTGCCATGCTTTCTCTTCTCGCAATGCAGATCAGCATTATGCAGAATCAATTTTCGCCCTCTACAAATCGAAATTTTCCCGAGACCTTCGTCGACGACTTTTCAATCGCGGCCCAGGCGATTCGTCGATTGTTCCATCTCGGTCGGGATTAGGCGAACGAAAAAAACGACGCCGCCGTCGTTTTTAACGCGGTCGAATGGAATTGACGTCCCCCTAATTGAATAATCAGAGAGTGATGGGCGTTCGAAGCCCTCCCGAATTGGGTTCTCGCTTTTTTCGAGTCGGAACGCACGCCTCCATGATTGACGTCGCGATGTTACCTGATTAGTCGAAGGACCGCTGATCGACGTCGCGTCGAAGACGCGCGTCTGCAGGTTGAAGAGGTGGTTGAATAGAAAATGATAGAAAACTGTACGTCTTCACTCTTCACTCATCCTTTATTGACTTTCATTAGTCTGATTCTTGAACAATCTGGCAATGCGGCTTCTGGATTACTGCATCATTTTGTTGGAAAAAAATCGGAATCAGAGGTGAGGTTAACAATCTTAAGGTGCGAGTCCACTTGATACTTTTGTAGCGCAACAAATCCTCTGTTGCGCTACAAGTGTTGCTGTAATGTGTCCATTTAACTGCAAGTTGCGCGCTACAAATGTATATGAAACACTGTATCGCGAATACATGCTACATTTTGTATCAACCAGAGTGTCCATTTGCGATCTTTGTATCGGAGTGTTCAGGTGATCCTGTTGTTGTGCCTCTTGTTCTCGATAAAATGTCGCAAACTAAAAATGCTGCTGCTTTCATTGTTCTTGCAAATTTAAGACGAAAACGAGTCGAACGAAAACTCAAACGCAAAATATGGGTACGAGATTGGATAATGAAAAAAAATGAACTAGGGGCTTATAATCAAATGATGACAGAGTTACGAAGCGGAGATCTTGAATTTTATAAGAATTTTTGGCGCAGTAGATTTCGATAATTTATTGAAATTAATATCGGAAAACATAAAAAAAAAGATAGTATGCCATTTAGGACACACGGAAGTTTTGGTGTCGATGCGTCAGTCTGTCTGTCTGTCCGCTTGTCTGTTCTTGAAATTTTTGTTACCACGATATGTGCTAGAGACTTGAAATTTGTTATGTACGTCGATAGTAGTCTAAATCTGTCAGCTTGTTCATAACCTTACTCTAGTGTTGTGTAAAATGCCAAATTCCCATGGCCTCCCCTGTGACAAATAAAAGGTGAATGGACTATATGTATGTTTATTCAGAATTTAAAATATCACTACATGAATGTATAATTCTTGACAGATCTTGGGATCCCATCTGGGTTTGGTCATCGTTAAGGCACTCTTGTGAACTTTCGTAGTAGTCTCGAGAGCACGCTGCAGTTTCATTTATCGGCTCCTCCAGATTTTGAAAAGTATGTTGTGAAACTGCAGCCACAGAAGTTGATTTTTCAGATTAATCTTCTGCATACTTCAACAAAATCCTAGAGATTTCCAACTTTGCCCTTTTGCGATTCACTTCACCAAGATCACTCAGCTCCGAAGCCACATAATCGCCAAAAATTTGAAGACTGTCACTAGCTTTTTGCAGCTGCTCCAAAGCATGTATATGGGCTATATCTTCGGCTATTTTTTCAGTCTTTTTCTTGAATCTTTATAAACTGTAATTAATAAACTGATTATCATACATATATTTCTCTAAATGTACCTGTAATCAATAAAAGTTGATACACTTACGTGGACTTTTTTCATTCCATAACTCTGGTCTAGCTTCGTATTCGGCTATTAATACCGAAGTTTCATCTCTTGACCATTTCTCTGTTTATTTAAATTTTCAAATTTCACATGCAACACTATCGCGAAACAAACTTGGTTTGTTTCGCATGAAACATGTAGCGCTACACGCACCAACCTGTGTCGACTGAATATTGTATCGCAACAGCCCGTGTATCAGCGCAACGTGAAACTTATGTTGCACGCCAAGTTTCATTACTGTGTACACAGGAAACATATGTTTCATGTATGTTGCGATTCAATGTTGCGCTGCAAAAGTATCAAGTGGACTCGCACCTTTAGGGAAACCTACACCGTCCATATATATGGTGAGATGGATACATCTCTGTCGACTCGCGGCATTTTTGTCGGCCTGCCTTCGGGTCTGAGTCTCTCTAGTATCACATTTATGCCACATGAACAAGCGGCCACATCTAAGGGCGCCGCAGAAGAAGACGAAGAGGAAAAAGGAATCCAGTGAGGAGGTATTGTAAAGGGGTTTTCAATGAGATGTGTTATGTTGAAGAGTCTGCTATTTCGGTAGATGTCTTTTCGAAGTTGTCATTTTTTGACAGTTGACAAGAAGAAGCTACGCCATGGAACGATGCACGCTTCAACAACGCTTTGAAATCCACTAAAAAATGGTGAAAATTGGGCAGAGACCGTTCGTGAAACTCGAAGATTTTTGGGTCGTCGTGAAGCACTATGTGAAACGACAAAACAGAAATTGGTGGAAAAATTTTAGCTGTTGAGACAAGTTAGTGATGTGAAGAATAAAACCGGTCAAGTGTTGAAGCAAATGCAGGATTGTCCATTCCTCGACTTTATTTGGAATTAGGCATTCTACAAACGTCATTATACCGTATTTTGCATAAAGATTTGGGTCTTAAGGCTTATGAAGTTCAGTAAACACAAGAAATTAGGCCGGCCGATCACCAACAACGCCATGTTTTTGCTGATTGGCTCCTTGAAATGCATGAAAATGATCCGGAATTCCATTGAAAGATCATTTTGAGAATGAGGCCCATTTCCACCTTGATATATTCAACAAGCAAAATTGTCGCATCTTGGGCTCGGAAAACCAAAGTTTTCTTGTTGAAAAGCCTCCCTATCCTCAACGTGTGACTGTTTAGTGCGGTTTATGGTCCGGCGGAGTCATTGGACCTTACTTTTTCGAGAATGAAAGAAAGATAGATTTATTTTTCTCATGAACATACACATTATATGAAGAGATAACGTCAAATAAAACAAAATACAAAATACTAACCTAAAAGAGCGCTCAGACCTGAGATGAGAGGAACTCCTGAATGCTGTAGGCCTGTATGGTTCTTTTTATATCAGAAATTATTTCAAATTAGATTTCAAAGACTTGAATATTTTTATGGTTTGGATAATTTGAAGAACTTTATTAAAAAGGGTAATGCAGATATACACTGCATTTTTTTCAGTTAGTGTTAGATTATGTTTTGGATAATGCAAAGGGAACATGCGACTGGTTTTTTTCATGTCCTCATATTGACTGAAATAAATCTCTATTTTTATGGAAAAATAAGAGAAACCTGTAGAAGAAAAAGCCAGTGAGTGTCAAAACTTTTTGAAACTTTTGAAATAAACTGGAGCAACATGAGGCTGGAGTAACAGTTACGATGGATTGATCATGTCTCCACAGTGCAGACATGATTAATGATTTTTTATGACCGGAATTAAATGGCATTAATCTGGACAATGCTTACTTACAACAAGACGGCGCTACGTGCCACACAAGCAACCAAACCATTGATCTTTTACGGGAAAAGTATCCGGATCGTTGCGTCTCTCGAAGAGGTGATCACAATTGGCCCCCGAGATCTTGTGATTTAACACCTTGCGACTTCTTCCTTTGGGACCATGTAAAAAAGAATGTCTACGCCAAGAGTCCAGCGTCGATTCAAGAGGTCAAATATTAAATTCGTAAGGCTATCGATGACATAGGACAGCCACTTTTCGATTTGGTTATGGAAAATTTCATGAAAAGGATGAGGTCCTGTAGTCGTGGTCGTGGTGGTCATTTGGCTGATGTTATTTTCCATTGTTAACGGCATACCTACCTCTTTATGATGAAATGAACATCCGATCATTCATCTATTATATGGCATCTCTGAACGTCAAAATAACACCTCTTATTGGAAAACCCTTTATATTTTTGGTTAGATCTCCACACCACAAAATGGTTTTAGGCCAATTGAAGTAGTTGTTGCTTCTTTTCTGACAAGTGTGTTAGTCTCTCCATTTCCTCTAATTCTCGAGTGGTCGGGAATCCAGACCATGCAGACCTTGTAATTCTTGGCAATTTCGTTTAGTTTTCTTCGGCTCTACCATACCCTCTTAGAATCGAGCTCAGTGCTTCAATCTCTGATTCCAAATTCACTCATTGGCAGTACCTTCCCTGGATAGTCTCATGGTCCTACCTTTCTATGAGAAGATCAAGAAGTGTTAGATCTGTAATCTCTCAAGTTGGGTACGTTCTCATAGTTCCAGTTATACAAATACAAGCTAATCTTTGTATTCTATCGAGGGCTGTCATTGTACTATTCTGACTTGCCTTGGCGTACCAGTCTATTGCCCCATAAGTTATTATCGTTTTCGCAATTATGTGTCCATCAGTCCATCGCAGTATTTTTGGGTTACAAACCTAAGTCTTACAAGCCAGACTTCTGCACTCTATCAAGGCCTTTGCTGCTTTGAAACAGTCACCTCAATATTGTTCCATAGAAACTTGTTATCTAGGGTTATTCCCAGATATTTGCCTACACACTTACACTTTATGATGCCATTCCTCAGAAAGCCTATCAGAAGTGAATGGATGTTTGGTCAAGCATTGGTATAACTCTGTCGCTTCAGATGGATGTTGTTTTGAAGCAAATACAATAAATTCGGAAGAAGATTAACACAATTTCGTTTTATGTATATCCAATTTCTTGGTTCTTTTTGACCCAAACGATCTATAAAGGAAATGATCAACATCCTCTTTCGGCGCCTCATTTGCCTCATCTGACACTTCAACGACGGATCAAAACAAACGACCTCATCCTGTTAAAAACTCCAGCGATAAAACACACCTAATTTACGATAGAAACGCTCGGACAGCTGCGCTGCTTGTTGATCGCCCCCTGTCCACTAAATTTAGAAAATGTCATCGAACCATGTAGGAAGACAAACTGACAACAATTAAAACAATTAGATGCTTTCGCGGCAATTAAAACAGCGTCATCTCTGGCCGTATATCAACGTGGTCGGAGATGAATCTCGGACAGAGATGCGGAAGATGGAATGCTTGGTCGCATACGGCTCTCTGGAGGGCTGTGAAAAGGTTTTTTGGGAGAGTTTGAGTAAATTAAGCGGTTGGATTGAGGATGGTTTGATGTAAATCGTGCCTATCTTAAATTTAGCTTGTTCTGAGTGTCCTGAACTGTTAGGCGAAGGTCGAGAAGATATAACACTCCTAGAGATGTCCAGTTCACCCAATGAAGAGTTCTTCCTACTCAACAAATCAAAAACTTAAGCGGAAGAGAGCTCTGGTCTTGATCTGAAGGGTTTTTTCGAAGAGAGGTGTTACATGATCACATGATCCGCAGCTTGAAGTATACTGCTCCACAAGAGTTAGGGATATCGTATTCAATCGTTTTTAAAAGTATGTAATGTTCTAGAAAATCGCTGTAAAATCATTTAAAACTCAATAACAACTTGAATCGATCCAATAAAAATCAGTATATGACATTTCTTCAATCTGGTCGCCTTTTTTCTGAAGTTTGGTTCTTTGCATATGCTTCATGAATGTTCTTATTTTGAAATGAAGTCAGTTTGTCAACGGCTTCGATTTGAAACGAGTTTTCTGAAAATGCCAAGACGTAAATTAATAAACGCTGAGGCTAATAGGGCTATCGGAATGCTACAAGGTGGCCTAACTCAGGTTGTTGTAGCGGAAAGGCTCCAAGTCAGCCAAAGTGTGATATCTCAACTTTGGAATAGGTTCAGGGAGACAGGTTCCGTGTTGGAAAGACCCAGGCTTGGTGGGCGACGAAAAGCAACAGCTGCTCAGGATCGTTTCATCACCGTTTCGGCGAGAAGAAACCCTACATCTACTTGTAGAATGCTACGGAATACTCTTCAAAATGCAGATGGGGTCAAAGTTTCCATCGAAACCATCAGACGACGTTTGAGAGAGGTGGATCTAGGTTCCAGACGTCCATTAAGAGGAGTTCCGTTAACACGTGACCATAAGCGTCAAAGACTGGAATGGGCAAGGCAACATATCAATTGGAACGATCAATGGCGTAGTGTCCTTTTCACTGATGAATCCAGATATGGACGATTTTCAGATTCTCGAAGAATAAGGGTATCTACAATCCCACGCATACCCCGTAATCGTCGCTATGTCTAAGAAGTCCCATCCATTCCGAGGGGGTAGTGTTATGGTATAGGCCGAGATATGTTTCAACGGGCGCACAGATCTACACATTTGTCCTGGGAATATGACCGCCTTACACTATAGGAAGCATGTCAATGACAATGTTGTGCCAAATTTTCACGCTGCTATTGGTGAACCTTTTCAATTTCTAGACGATAACGCTAGAACGCACCGTGCAGCCATAGTAGAGAATGCTCGCGAGGAGCTTGTTATTCCACATTTAGTAATACCCTCGCACTCACCAGTTTTGAATTGCATAGAACATGCATGGGATATGCTCCAAAGAAGATTAAATAATCATCTACCTACCCCAGAATCCTTAAATGATCTGAGAGAGCTTCTGTCCCGTTTATGGAACCAAATTCATCAAGAAATGTTCAACAACCTCGCTTGTAGTATGCAAAGAAGATGTCAAGCTGTTATTGATGCCCGTGGAGGCCATAGATTGTATTGATAGTCTCAAAATGCTTGAATTCTCTGGGAATAAAATTTCGTTATTTTACTCAATTATTCTTAACCTGCAGACCTACAGGCTGAAATTAATTTGCAACTTGAAATCATATTAATATGAATTTTCATCACAAAAATCTTCTTTAACTATATTTTTTTTTCAATTTAAGTCAATATCCCTTACTCATGTGGAGCAGTTTATCTGCCTTGTCTCTGTAGTGTTACAATTCTCCTTTTCAACTCAATGAAATTTTTGTACATTTCACTTTTTCTTTATTGAATTTCTTTACAGAACACCGTTCGATAAAATCAATTGAAATCAAGAATCTTCCCTCTGAACAACCAGCTTCCAACCCTGTCTCCGAATCAAATTTCCAGATACTCCCTTTCATTTCTCGAAATTAAATAATTCCACAATTACTCCTGAGAATTCCCAACCCTCTAACTCGATATTCCGACTCGAAAATTCCTCCTTTTTCCCGGAAATTTCCTCGAAAACAGGGGAGCATCCCTCGCTGCCGCCAAGGTGAAGTTTTGCTTGGAGGCCGAAGTTTCCCCACCTGATTACAGGTGGAAATTTTCGAACTTCTAATTAATTCTGATTAATATTCTACCCGTCGTCGCCTCATCCGCGAATATTCATTCGGTTAGACATCCGTTCATTAAATTTGATTTCGGACCGAATCCGGGCCATGCCTGTCTTGGAATTCTGGAGTGGCAGTAATTTTGGCTTTATACATCCAGAGAATCGGCATTGCGATGTTCGATACGACCGGGATTTCCTAATAAACTATTGTTTGTGGACCTTTTCACCTTTTTCTTGGGCCGAATTCAATGTTTTTTGTCGAATTATAGATTTTATTAGGTGCGCAACTGAGCTGTTTTTCATGTACATGAATACTCGGAATAGCTCAAAATTCTGCCTTTTTTATGCCTAATTTATCCGTGAAAAATTAATTTTGCCGCTCTCATATTTAAAAAAATATGGGATGCGTCGCTAAGCTGATATCAACTATTCGAAAATGTTTTCAGCAAAGATCAGACTAGTTCATCGTTTTCAGTGATTTATCCGTAAATCATCCGCGAAGAAAAAATATCGCCACTCTTGTAATGCCTGTTATACATTCCGACGGCCGCGGAACTACGAGGATATATTGAAAAATTCTTAGCTTACTATAGAACCAAACAAAATTTCATTGTCGAACATATTCTCCTCCTAATTGAATACATTTATTACAGAGAACCTGCAACGTCTCTAGACCTTTCAAAAAAAAAAAATGTTTCTTCTTGCTCTGCAAACCAGTTCTTCACGGCTTTTATTACCTCCTCGTTGGAAGAAAATTTACGACCTTTTGAACTTTTTTTCAGTTGAGGAAAGGGATGATAGTCGGACGGAGCCAGATCTGGTAATTCTAACTCTGAATCGCGAATTTTTTGCATGGCATGAGATTTGTGTACTGGGGTGTTGTCCTGAAAAAACAAAATACCTTTGGATAGCTTCTTTTCTCCTTATTTTTTACCGTAGTGTGGTCAGTAATGTCGAATAGTAATTGTTCTACCCTAATCCAAAAAATCAATCATGATTACTCCATGGCAATCCCAAAAAACTGAAGCAAGAACTTTTCCAGCAGAGTTTTGGACACGAAACTTCTTAGGTCTTGGAGAACTCTCAGAGTATCGCTATTCCATCGATTGTTGCTTTGTTTAAGGATCGTAGAAATGTACCCAAGTCTCATCCATAGTAACAGTTCGGTTCAAGAAGTCTACATCGTTTTCAAATCGAGCACAGATCGAACGCGATGCTTCTACCCTTGCACGCTTTTGGTCAACATTCAAACATTTGGGGATCCATTTTGCAGAGATTTTTCTCATGTCCAAATTGACGTGAACTATATGATGAACGCTTTCGTATGAAATCTTCAGTGCTTCAGAAATCCGTATTAGCCCAATTCGACGGTCTGATGAAATCATGTCATGAACTGCATCGATATTTTCGGGGACTGACACAGAAACTGGCCTTCCTGATCGGTGATCATCTTCAATGGAAAATTTACCTCTTTTGAAGCTTGCAGTCCAATTTTTCACGGTCGCATACAAAGGACATTGATCACCATGGGTATTAAGCATATCTTCGTAAATCTGCTTACCTCTAAACCCTTTTAAATACTTGATGATGGCTCGATACTCCAATTTTTCGATTTTTACAATTTCGGTGGACATCTTTTTTTTAATTTATTGTGTAACTCTGGTTTACTTTTTTGACGTCGAACTCTACACTAACACTTCTAATATGTTATTGTTCGTTGATATGGTATCGCAATATTTTGTTTATGCATGGAACTGGTCTAGGCTAACTAGATATCAATACATCCTCGTATCAATCAGATTTTGTAACTTTTCTACGAAACCTTGAAAGATACACATTTAATTTCGGTAATCCCCTGTACTATAACATTGCGTTTGTCCAAATCCTATAAATAAACCACCGAATCCATTATGCAACAAGTAGCAGACGGACGACGAAAGCGTTGCATACCGATGCCGAAAAATAATGGCATACCCAGACTATTGCTAATATACTTGAAAATAATTCATTACCATCTGATCGAAATGAGCGAAGAAACATCACATATCTTATATAACTTTGCACTAACGACCCGAGTGGGCAGGCTAATGAGTTCATAGTTCCGTGACCTCGCTTGAACTTCACTAGTGAAAAATGTTTATCACTTTTTTATGCATTGGTGTATCAAATTCGCGCACTATTATGTTTCTATCCGTTTGGAATGGCTGCGCAAAAAACTAATCTGTTCGCTGTTGGAGTTCGCATTAATTTTCCTGAAATTGAGCGCTGACGATTAATAAATATTGAAATCGGTCTTTTTGCGTATAAACATGCAAAAATTCGGTGTCAAAGACCTGTTGCACATATATTTACTGGCTTCTGTTCATTCGCAGTGTAATAATTAATTCATTATTGATTTTGTTCAAAAAAATGGTAATTTTTAACAGTTAACCATTTAGAGTTATGACGCTGCCGATTTGGTTACTGATGAGTTGTCACAACTCTTAAGTTGAATACAGACTATTCTGACGTGACGTGATTTCACGTCACGTCAGGCACAATCAGTGCTCCCATTGGCCTTATATGAACGTGAACGCACAGAACGATGTGTTGCCTTTTTATATCACTCACATTTTGACGTTTACGTTCATATTAGGCCAATGTGAGCACTTCTACACGTCTGACGTGACGTGGAATCACGTCAGACGTGTAGAAGTGCTCACATTGGCCTAATATGAACGTATTCACCTGTATGGCGGCTTCCAACGATCAGAAACTTTCCTGAAGGGGCAGTATCACCTTTTGAATCGTGGTAAATCTCCATTCAAAAGTGGTCTCTCTATTTCACGAGTAAGTACCCTAATTTACGACGTAGAGACTTGTTTTTTTTTTTAAATTGAATTGAAGAACGTCCCGAAGGCAAATAGTTTTCATTTTTTCGATTTGATTAGTTTTTCAATTAAAAAAACCAGGGTAATCGTTAGATCTGGGCTTATTGAATATTATTTTCGTTTTTCATGAGTACAAGCTATATTTTTGAAATAATAATCATGAAAATTTTCGTAGTTTATAGCAGATTAAATTGCCGAGGGCAAATAGTTGCGATTTTCTCCAAAAAATGATGAATAACCGTCGGAAAAAAATCATTAAGTGTAGTTTCCAAAACGCTGAAGTTCAACCTGTTTTTTTAATTGAAAAACTAATTAAATCGAAAAAATCGCAACTATTTTTTTAATCTTCTATAAACTACAAAAAATTTCATGATTATTATTATTTCAAAAATATAGCTTTTACTCATGAAAAACGAAAAACATATTCAATAACCCCAGATCTAACGATTACCCTGTTTTTTTTTTAATTGAAAAACTAATTATATCGAAAAAAAGAAAACTATTTCCCCTGGAGACGTTCTTCAACTTCAATTTGAAAAAAAAATCAAGTCTTTATGTCGTAAATTAGGGTATTTACTCGTGAAATAAAGAGACCACCTCTGATTGGAGATTTACCACGATTCAAAAGGTGATTCTGCCCCTGAAGACCACCGACAACTATCGTGTCTGCAATTCTGACACGTTTGTTCAGCTATAGGCTAGACTCTAGAGCATTGTCGCCATCGTCTTCCATTAAGGGGAAGTGGTACACGTCCGAGCTCGCGAGAGCCCTCAAAAATTGGGCTTTTTATTCTCATGATATCTCAGTTCGTATGCGGCGTAGACGAAAATTGACGGAGCATGGAAATAAAATCGTTTGTGCATATTTTTATGGAATTACATCTTGTTTTTTTCCTAATAGACGAAGAAAAACGGAAGAGCGAGTAATACACATCCTAGAAAAAATTTTGAAGGGAGCTCGCGAACTCGGACGTGTACCATTTCCCCTTAAAATACGATGACTTCTTCTTCTTCATAATGAAGTACCTATTAAAGTGAAACTCCCCGCTAAAAAAACATTATTCGGTACAAAAGTCGACATTCTCAGAGCACACTGAGGGCCGGTTTCACAATGTCTGGTTAACTTCCAGGTAACTTGACCATATACTTTCTAGTTAACTTGTAGTTAACTGAGAAAACGTTTCACAACAACCACTAACGGTGTTGGTCAAATTACCTTTGGTTAACTTAGGTTGGCAATAGTTGAAAATTTTCAAGCCATAGAACCCACTGATTCATAGGTTATTTATTCGTATTCAGTGCACAAAATGGGTGTCATTTTGAAATTTGAATTTGTTCTTTGCGTGAAGTTGTCAGTCGTCCCATTCTGTTAGCGAATATACTTTAGATATTGGGTATTGTTTTATAATTAGTGGTGTGAGTATAATTCTTCTATAATATATATAATAAATTAATTGAAATATTTGGTAGATATAAAATATTTAGTCTTATCGAAAAATATAAAAATGTTGTTGAATGTAAGAGGAGCAACATAATAACATGGAAGGAGAAAGAGAGGGCTTGGCAAGATATATGCCGAGAATTCAATTCTTCTAGTGGAAAGTGTCCGCGTTCTATTAAAAATTTAAAAGAAAAATTCAATAATATTAAGAAGAGGACGAAGAAGAAATATACAGAGGAAAAAAAAAGTGTATTAAAAACAGGAGGAGGACATTATACATTGCCTCCAGAAAATGAAATTGATGTGGACGTCAAAGGGATTTTGGGGGAACAACTCACTGGTTTGAGTTACCCTTATGATGATGACAGGGGCCAACTGAAACGGAAAATACCTCCTACCAATACTGAGGAGACTATTGGCTATGGACCACAAAATGAGGACGATCGATCTTCATCTATATTGAAAAATAATGAAAGTCAAGGCCTTGCTGGAAATCCAGCAACCAGCAATGGGGAAGAGGCTGAGGACACCTGGACATCCTACAGTGCGAAAAATCTGAGGAAACCTCATTCAGAAAAATTGCGATTCAGACATGTAAAAAACTTGAAGAAAATTACGACAGTAAAAACAATTGGTAATACCCTCATTGAAGAGAAATTACAGTTTATAAGGCTATAGAAGGAAAAATTTTTGGAGGAGTTCAATCTGAATATGGAGCTCTTGAAGAAGAAACATTTGCTGATTGATGAGAAATTGGCAAAATATGGTGTCCATTACAAAAAATAATATAAATTTAAAATTGTATTTATGTTCAGCCCGAAAATATTTTTTTCAACAGTTCTTTATTTCCCTACTGCAAATCATGTTACCCCAATTAAATCCTGTATTTGAGAAATAACATTTAAACATAATTGATATCGTATTATCTGAAAGTAAGCTTGTGGAAAACAAACATAAAGGATACCTAAGCTCATACAAAAAGTAAAATTACATAATATTTCTTGAAATGGTTCATAGCACTCAATAACGATCCTCAACAGAACCTCCTAACTAATATCCTGACAGTCGTAGAAACAGAAAAAGTGACGTTGAAACCTTCTGGTCAGTTCTTAACCATCGAATTATCTTATTGTAAAAAAAACTACTGGTTAACTATTGGTGAATGCCTAACCAACAATTGTGAAACACTTTTCAGTGGTTTTTGTCTAACCTTTAGGTTAACTTTTGGTAACCAGACATTGTGAAACCGGCCCTGAAACTATTATTATCCAGTTTATATTCGATTCACCACAGTACAATGCCCGAGTACAGATTCGGCATTTCCACCGAACCAAGTGCCCCAGTATATTAGTTAAGCCCCCTATTGATGCAACCCCATCTCCAAGGAAGCCTCCTTCAAACGACGGGATAAGAGGACGATATCATCGAGCAGAAACTCAGTTAATCGGACATATTTAATTGCGGTAGGTGATAGTTGCTCAATCCAGTAAACCAACCGAACATTTTCTCGACCGTATAATAGTATATAACATTACTAGCAAGGTAAGAGGGTTTTTACTGGCGAATGGAGAATATAACTGACGAGCCGCAGGCGAGTCAGTTACCTCCTTGAGCCAGTAAAACCCGTTACCTTGCGTGTATTGTTTTATATTTTATTTGTTTCTCATTTGTAAAAAGGTTAGATAAATTCCAAAAAAATCTCAATAATTTGTCGCAAATGTCATAAGCTATGGAAGCGTTGCCATGAACATGTCTGTTTATTTTTCTTTACATTTGTTTTGGCGAAAGCGAAAATGAATGTACCAAAAGAAATTATTGAGGCAGCCAGCAGTGTAGCTTCAAGTTTATTACCTGCAAAATCAGCTTCAAGGTACGAGCAAGAATACGATGACTTCAAAAAGTGGCAAAACAAAAATAGTGTGATAGGGGTAACTGAAGATGTTTTGTTGGTCTACATGAATCAACTATCAGCTAGATTCAGCCCTAATACTTTATGGGCAAAATGGTCTATGCTGAAAAGCTGCTTGGAAATGAAAGAAAATGCCCCTGTTCGCAGGTTTGTTTTCCTTGAAAAATTTATTGAAAAATATGACGTTTAGTTGTCATTTGCAGATTTCAAAAGGTAATAGCGTTTCTCAAACGAAAAAATGAGTGTTATACGCCAAAAAAGGCCAAGGTATTAAGTAAAGAAGAGGCTGAACAATTTCTTTCACATGCTCCTGATGACCAGTTGTTGCTGGCGAAAATTGTAACCATATTTGGGATTTTTGGATGTTGTCGATGTGACGAAATTCTCTCCTTAAACATGAAGGATGTAGAAGATATGGGAAAAATACGTTATTGTGACATTGCGGCAAACAAAAAATTTAACAACAACAAGATTCATCATAACCGATGATAGCTGCAGCTTCTAGCCCTGCATGTTATACAGAAAATATGTAAATCTTCGGCCTCCTGGAACAGAAAGCCTAAGATTTGTTTTGACATACCGACATGGAAAGAGCATTTCCCTTAAGGTGGGCGTTCAATGTAGTGTGTTTTTATTTCAAGTTGATTTCGAAAACGGTTTCACTTTGAGAACTGAAATTTTGTGGGTGAACTCAGAAAGGATTAGGGTTCTTGTTGAAATAATTTTGATCGATTTCATTCCGACAATTAATTTTTTTTCTTTCAAAAATAGAAGAAAATGAGCCAACCCATGCTTCTGTTTTATTTCAACAGAAAGACCCATGAAAATAGTTCAACTTCCGATTAAAAGTGAATCTACTGATAATTTCGTTCAGAAGATCAACTTGAAATACGGAATTGGCAGAAAATGGCCAAATTCAAATTTTGGCGGGAAAAAATTCCTGCTTAACCCACAAATTCACGTATTTCATAGTTCGGCGATTTTCGGATAGAGAGCGCCATTGTACATTTCATTCATGATTAGAGAGATACTCATAGAACTTATTGTGATAATGAAAGTTCTATGGAGATATTCCTCAAAATGGACGGTGGCGCCTCTATCGGCTGATCTTTCCTACTCGGTTTAAACGCCGACCTTAATGCTGACCAGCACACTATTGGTGGCGTCCCAAAGCAAATAGCGAAATATTTAGGTTTAAAAGACCCAGAGTTATACACCGGCCACTCTTTTCGCAGAACTGGAGCCACTATGGTTGCGGATTCGGGTGGAGATATTTTAGCACTAAAGCGTGCAGGAGGGTGGAAGAGCACCGAAATTGCGATGAGTTATGTCGATGATTCGGTCAACAAAAAAATCGAAATGTCTAGCAAATTATTTGATAGTAAGGAGAGTACAAATGTTCTGCAGTCCTCGAGTTCAGCAGTTTCTGAGTCAACAGATGGTTCATCATCATCAGTATCAACTCTTTCATCATCAAAAATCTGTGTTACTGGAAATAACAATTGTACCATGATTTTCAACAGATATGACGATAAAACAAAATTTTCTAATGTAAATAATACCACTAACTTGTAAAAATTTTGCAAGTTAACTGTCAGTTTTACAAGTTAGTGACTTGATAAAATAAACTTTCTTGATTCATATTGTGTTTTTGGAAACTGACGTTTACAAATGAGAATCAAATAAAATTTATATGTCAGCGACATAATTTTATATAATTTTTTTGGGTCTGGGCGACTCGTTCAACAAGTTTACGGACCCTAAAATCCCGTCGCACCCTTTCAAAATTCGCGTTTTCGGTTCTGGATGCGTCCCGTATGGGCGCCATCGATTGCTGCCGAGTTCATAAACGCCATTCACGTCGGTGAATTGAAATTCCTGATACCTGCTGATCTCGAAAATATTGTGGCGCATCGTTGTCAGCCCGTTAAAATATGGGACAGATATGGATCCAGTAAATATCCCGGAACCGCAATCCTGAAAAATGCGGATGGTCTGGATTAATCATGCCCCTGTTAGGCCTGGTTTTCGCGTTGTTTGAGCTTGATTTATTTGGTGCGTTACTACGTTGCGTTGGTTCAGTGTCAAGTTCATTGATACTGCGGACAATTTCGAAATATTGAGAGTTTGAGGATAGGAGTTGCCAAGTTTGGTCCTGAAGGAATCTGATGCAGTTCTTGGATATTTTGAACAATTTCTTGAAACCGGATTTTTCGATTTTTCCGAAGGAACGTGATGTTTTCCGAGTGTATGTAGGGGACATACGTACAAAATGACATATGGTTTTTATTTGTTATTAGTGATTTACAGTAATGTCATATTCTATACCAATGGTCTTTGGTCCTTTCGCTATAAAATCCCATCAGCATTCATGAAATAAAAGTAACAACAAATAAAGTATCCTTAAATGAATTGGGATAAACGATCCATATACTATGGACATACAGCCTACAGGCAACCGTTTGGTTGCAACTTTAGTTACAAACCTACTGACAAATTTCACAAATGAAACGCCTGGTTCTTCTAGGACCATCAGTAAAAGATGCGGGAGGCCAATGCAAGCAATTTATACATCGGAACCAGTCTTCCCCGTGCGTTGATTAGGAAAAAAAGATCATTACAATAGATACATGGACAGTGGTCTTCATCATCTCGAAAGTTCTTCTTTTGATATTGTCTCCTGTTCTTTGGAGGAGGTGTGGGCTCATTTTTTGGTTTGTTTGCAATCATATTAGGTGTAGAAGTTAAAACTAAGTACGTTTGTCGAGTCTTCGGCTCACGTTTGCCTTGTGCACTTATAAATCGTCCTTTTGGGACTGGAGAAATCTCCTCATAGGAACAGCAAGTGTAGGATAAGATTCATCGCAGATGAATGTTTTTGATCTGAATATGACAAGTCCTTGTTCTCTTTTTGCTGTCTGAGAAGCATTGTCTTGCTTTTTTTGTTAATTCAGCTGAAATACCTATGTCATTTCGTCCGAATAGCGATAAAAATCGAAATATATCGAATGCATACAAAAAGTATATTTACCATTGAGAAAGCTTCGTAAATACATACAATGAAAAATAAGCAAAGTTATGCAACATAAATTAAAAAAAAAAGTTGAAAACTGGCAATTTAATTTATTTTACAAAATGGTTTACATAATCGTCCATCAGAGCAGATTATTCGTCGAACTCTACTCGATGCAACAAGACAAAGAATGCTGTAAGTGATAGTGTTTGTTCACGCCAAGTGAACGGTTCAGAAGCTTTTCGAATTTTTCGTTTCCATTCCTTCAAAATTAATTCAATTTCCCCGATACCAGGGAGATTCCATGTGTAGGTGCGTCAGCGCCGTCAGTTGTGAAACAAACGCATATGTTGCGTTTTTATATTTTCCA
Source organism: Adalia decempunctata (assembly GCA_951802165.1). Taxonomy (NCBI): domain Eukaryota; kingdom Metazoa; phylum Arthropoda; class Insecta; order Coleoptera; family Coccinellidae; genus Adalia; species Adalia decempunctata. The sequence goes on along the minus strand of OX637696.1, from coordinate 18,410,801 downwards.
TATTTTTAGTTCAGTTCATTGATTCCCGTAATCGTGAATACATATATCTGCTACCGATAATATAAAAATTTATTCTGTTTCCTTTCGTGAATCTAGAAAAGTTCAGTTTTTCTTGTGTTTCACAATTCTAGTGATTTCGATTCATTCGAATCACATTCAATCAAGAACATTCGTTTGTGCGAATTTGGTTCGAAAAGTACTGTTACCAGTGGCGTGGTTATTATTCTACCACAAGGATAAGTGTTCCTACTTTGACATTTTTAGCAACGGATCATAACGTCATTGGCTTCATTCCATGTTCGTTTGTCGAGCTCGATCACTCTGTTCATGGAAATAGGAGTAACCGACGAGATCTGGTTGGCCGTTTTGCTGAAATAGGTAAGACCTTGCAATTGTTAATTTGGGTGCATTTATCCTTTCATTTGTGTTGGGTTTCAATAAAACATCATAATTATATACAGTCCATTAGCTCTTTTAACTTTTCATTCAGAAATTTGGTAAATTTCTCATTCAGTAAAATTGAACCGCACTTCAGTTGTTTAACTGAAATTCTACCCAACACGTTTTGGTCCTTCGAGCCGGTTATTAAGCTCAATCTCAAGCTCATTTTCTTAAAATTTGACAGTTTCAGTCAAAAATTCAAAATCTTAGCTTTGAAGCGGCCATTTTATATTCAAATATACGACGATCAGCGCAATCTGGCAACATCGTTCCACAGCTGACGGGTCGCATACATCTCCCAACTAACAATTTAAGTTTTATAAAAGGCCTAACAACGTTTACAGAACTATTTTTATAAAATATTAATGTCGCTATAAACGTTCTAACAACGTTTATAGAACGCCTATAAACCCAAAAAGGGCGCACTCCTGTGCAGCAATTTTGTTCTTTAGTATGTTTTATTATAGCTTCCTCAGCTTTAACCGGATAATTGTGTAAACATTTACAAAACGATTATAAAACATAGTTTGCAACAATTATGAAACAGTTTTATGGAAATCAGTTATATAATATTTTATTATTATGACGACTATATAACATTTATCGAGCTAGAATAAAACAGTTTTATAAAAGTTGTTTTATTATAACAGATATAGCTTTTTTGTTTTCACTAACACTAAAAGTGCAAGCTTTTTGTTGTTTAAGAACGCCCGTTGAGAATAATTTATTTTTTAATGGTCCCTAAGATAACAAAAAGGCAGGCATATATGTTTGGGTTATTGTTAGTATATCAGCCATATTACATTCAGTTCTGATATGTAAATACGCAATACCAAACAGACAGAAGTTCGATTTGCAAGCTGATGGTTGATTTTTTTGCGAATGGAATTTTTCTGTATAATATATGGGACATATATAACAAAATTTTCAGGCGCCTGAAATATATTAGTTATTATTGAGTTTCAAGAGAAAAGGTCAAAAATGTAATTGTGTATTTTTTACTCCTTTTGGCCAGTATTGTAATTAAATATTTCAAGGAATGCTTCTTTCTCCATTATAGGAATAATAAAGTACTCAGTAAGGGCATTTAATCATTAAAAAATGAATTTTCGCAATACACTTATAAATGGCCGCCGTAAAGTGAAGTTGGGAACAACACAAAACATGGCTACCATCTTATAAAATAATTTCACCACCCTGAGAGTTCTTATAAAATATTTTTGCTCTATGAGCGAATTTTATAAAATATTCAAACTTGTGGGTATATTTTCGTTAAACAGAGACGTACTGCAGGAAAAAGGGTTGGTGTAAAGAAATATAGTTGTGCGTGTATAGGATTATGCATACCTACATAGTAACCCGATCTCTTTGAATATTAGTATTTTTGTGTATTTTATGCATCTGAGATGGTTAAAAATATTCACTTCAAAACTGAGATGGATGCATTATTGTTAATACTTAAATATCGAAAACAGTGGCTTGAAAAGACAGTTACAAGGTTATTTTTTTGCGAAAAAATGATCAGAAAAGTAACATTTTTAATGGAAATGTAAGTATACCTAGGAGCAAAATTCAATTTCATGTTATGCAAAGTGTACATTGGCTTTTGTTCCACGGTGACAAGGGGTCATAAAACTATCAAAAGTACGCCATGTTTTGTCGAGACGTTTCGGCCTTAATTTTGAGCTGTATACCTAATTATATAACATTCATTTCGACCTCTGACAAAACATGGCGGATCGATCAATAGATAATGAAACAGCCTAAGTCGCCACTTCCAGTCACAAAAAAAGTATGCAAAATTGTTGCGTCAAAGAAGGAAAATCGAAAATTAATTTTGACCGAAGTCCGCCTCTGAACTCTCAATACGTACGTTTGTTCAACGAATTTTTGTTTGCTATCAGTCTCTGGTTATAACTTCTTCCTACAGAGGGCATATAAGACCAGGGAGTGAACAGTCGCGAACACGACGCTTACCCAAAATATTTATCCTGAATAGTAAATTTAAAAAACAGTAACAAAACGGGTAGTATCAGTTTTGTTTAAATGCTCCACATGCTCCAGTTATAAAATCATTTTATCTCCAATATGTCACACACGCACCAACTATAGAGCTGATTTGTTTTTGGCGCAATATTTCTGCCAACTTTTGTTATTGTAACTGTTTGGGAAGTTTTTAAAAGAGTTCTAGGGTCTCGATGAAGTGTATTGGGAAAGCGACTATTGATATTCTAAAATAAGGCTCTTAGTGCCACTTGCGGTATATTAAAAGACACAGCCCACAATCTCACACTCTTTACAAACTCTATATTCCTTTCCACATTGTTTATATTACACTGATTTTCCTCATCCGATTCATCGAGTTCTACTTCCCAATTATTCAGCGCATCTTCATCTTCTTCAAGACTCCTTGGCTCAACTTCTTGTTGAATAAAAGCATTTTCATTGGAACCACTTGATTCAACAGAATTACTCGAAGCAAAATCATTTGGTTTGTCTAATGGGTCACCTGCTGCTTCCTTTATAGGGAGATCTAGTGTATTATTACTAGTAATAACTTCACCACCTAAGATATTTTGGTAGCACTTCTTAACTTTTCTGTAAAATGCTCCACTTTTTTTAACTTTCTTCCATTTACCAAGCGAATTCATGATACTTAATAAAAATAAAGGTCACCCGTCATTGATTAGATCAAAATATACCTGTTAGTTAAATGGCGATTTGTTTTATAAATGTATTAATGAATGCTTCTGCATCCTTACAAAATTTTTTTGTTTTATAATTATTTTATATAGTTTTTATTATGACAGTGTTCATGATAATAATATAATGATTTTTTTAAGGTAACGCCTGAGTGCAATATGCTTTAGACTGCAATAATATCAAGGAGAAAACAATAATAAAATAATTTTATAAATGTTTCGCCTAGCGCTAATGAAACAGTTTTATAGATGTTCGCTAAGCAACAAACTAGTATCAGATATGACCAGTATAAATCTATTATAAAACAAATTTGTTCGGTAAGCTGAAAGGTCGTATAAAATTGTCGTGTAAACGTTTATAAAACAATGTTATAGTTTGTCGTAAAACTGTTTTGTATTTTTGCACTAAGAACGTTCTAACGACCTCCTTATAAAGTAAAATACTTCTTAAAAGCTCAATTGTATCAACGGAAATTTTAATAAAACAAAATTGCGTTCGACGAGCAGTAATAAAGCAATAATAAAATCAAATAGCGCGAACAGTTTGGAATTATAAAACATCTTTGCTAGTTGGGCTGTTTCCATCGAGATATTCAATTTCATTCCTTTTCAATTCATTTTTTGCTGTTTGTATCTGTTTCTTATTAAATTTCTTCATAACAATGCCACCGAAGACAGATACAGGCAATAAAGCATTGGATGTGTTGGTTGAAAAACGGGCCAACATATTTTCTATCATTACCGGAATCTGGCAAAGAGTGAAAGATTATGATGGTACAAAACTCTTCGAATTACAAGCATACCGAGAAAAGATTTCTGGTTATGAATCGAAGTTTGAAAGTATACAGGAGGAAATAATGGAATTGAATTGCGAATTATTATCAGAAAATCGTATAGAGACGGCCAAGTCAGAGTTGGCGTTCGCTGAAGTGATTGCACGCATAACTGGTCTTTTTCTTTCTCTGAAACGACAGGAAGCTTTGTCGACACCTGCGTCGAGTTCGCAAGCTCCGAGTTCAAATGAATCCATTTTGCTGCCAAAAATTAATATTCGCCCCTTTTCTGGCGAAAGCGCTGAGTGGCCTGAGTTTTTCCAGCTATTTAATTCTTCGGTTCATGGAAACAATAGTTTGACAACCATACAAAAGTTTCAGCTATTGAAATCTTATTTGAGAAATGATGCTCTTGCGGTAATATCGGGGTTACAATTGTCAGTTGAAAATTATGAGTTGGCCTATCAAGCGTTAAAATCGCGCTTTCAGAATCCTCGTATGTTGGCTACGATGTATTTGAACGAAATTCTTAATTTCAAAGCTTCGAATAATAATTCGGTCTCGCATCTTAAAGAATTTTTAAACTGCCACCAAAATTCTGTCAATGCAATAAAAGCGCTCAATATAAAGGACTTATCAGATTTCCTTCTGTTTTCCATAACGTTGCGTAATGTTGACCCTCACACGAGAAAAGCGTTTGAAAGTCAATTAAATTCATCCGAGATTCCCGCATATAGCACCTTGATTGCATTCGTAACGCAACAGCTAACGGCTCAGGAATTTTACGAACAAAGTTCTTCCAGATCTGCATCCAAATCAACCCCATTCGATTCATCGCATTCAAATAAAAATAAAACAAAAAATGTTTTACTCGCAAATTCTGCATCCACCTTTCAAAGCTCCAATGACTCACGTAGCTTCCCGAATTCAAGAAAGTTTCGTTGTCCGAAGTGCTCTGATTCGCATCCATTGTTCGCCTGTGCTTCCTATATGAATTTGTCAAGACAAGACAAATTCGAATTTTTGAAAAATTCCAAGCGCTGTTTCAACTGCCTTGGTCTACACAATTTCAAAGATTGCGCTTCCAAAAATTCGTGTCGATTGTGTAAATCGAATCGTCATCACACCAGTCTCCACCCCGATAACGAATCTTCTTCTCATAATGAATCTGCCAATCAATCAAATGTACCATCTCGTACTCTAGGTAAAACAAATCATGTTGAAAATCAGCCTTCAACTTCTCATTTTATTTCTTCAAATGATGTTATTAATTCCTATCACATCAATAGGAAATCGGCCTCAGTAAATCAAGTACTTCTTGGCACTGTTCAAGCGAGAATAGAATCCGCAGATGGTTCAATGATATCTGTAAGAGCAGTTTTAGACCCTGGATCCCAGATTTCAGCCATTAGTCAACTCCTAGTCGAAAGATTAGGTTTGAAAATTGACCCTGTCAATGTATCCATTTCTGCCATTGGTCAATTAAATGCAAAGCCGTTAGGTTTAGTGGATATCCGGATGTATCCTAGGTTGGGATCACAGTTCTTACAGGTGGATGCCATTGTATTACCGGAAATTACAAATGATATTCCTTCTGCTCCCTTATCACCGGAGATATTCAGGCATTTTCAGCATTTAAATTTGGCTGATGAAAATTTTCACCGTTCTCAACCAATAGATGTACTTTTGGGCGCTGATACGTATTCGCTGGTTTTCGATCGCGATGGTCGAATTTCGTCATCTGGATTTCCTACAGCCGTTAACACATTTTTCGGTTGGACTATCATAGGTCCTATAAAGGAGTCCAATTCCAAATTCAAATCGGTTTTCTTCACCCGATCTACCCCTAATGATCGCCAGCAGAAATTATGGTCGGAAAAGTTAGTTTGTGATGAGCCTTCATGTGATTCTCACTCTGACGAGTGTTCTGAAGTCGTCGGTGATATTCAGGCGTTGAGGATTCCTCGCCCTGATGTCATTCGTTCACATGAGTGTAAAATCAAACTGGCGGGTTTCTATGACGCATCTGAGAAGGCATACGCAGTCTCTGTTCATCCTTCTGATACAATTGAAAATCGCATTTCATTGCACTTGTGGGCCGCTAAATCAAGGGTAGCTTCATTGAAAACAATTTCGGTTCCTCGATTGGAACTATCTGCTGCGGTTTTGTTTGCTAAATTGGTCAGAATGATTCTGGACAATAGGTTTCCTCTTAGAATATCTGAAGTTCGCCTGTTTTCAGATTTTCAAATTGTGCTGCCATGGTTGACAACACCACCTCATCGCCTCAAAACGTTTGTTGCTAATCGCGCAGTCGCGATAAACAGTTTGGTTCCTGACGTTTCATGGCATCATGTATCCACCGAGTCAAATCCAGCTGATTTGCCATCTCGAGGTCTCACGCCTCAGCAATTTCTTACCCCAAGAATCCACCATTTTTGGCTTCCTGATGGTCCCGATTACTTAGTAACTCCAGTTTCCAATTGGCCACCACTTTTCACCGGTTGTGATCTGAATTCAGCTCCCTTGATTGAATTGAAAATCAATATCAATGTTGCAACCGCAAACGAGCCTCCAGTAGATCCGACTTTAATGGTTATCGAAAGTTTTTCAAATTTAAATAGGGTAAAACGAGTCTTCACCTATTTAAGAAGGTTCGTTTTCAAGTGTCACCATGGAAACAGTTCAGTGTCACGATTGTCCGGCCCAATTTCTCGGGATGATCTGGAGGAAGCCCTCCAATCCATTGTATTGATCACACAGCATTATCACTTTGATCAATTGCGCCAGAGTTTACTGCAGAAAAACTCATTCGAAAAATCATTTCGAACTTTAAATCTTTATATCGATTCTGCTGGAATGATCAGGGTGGGAGGTAGACTACAATTATCTTCTCTACCACAGAATGCTAAGCATCCAGTTTTGCTTCCGAAAAAGTGTGCATTGTCTCGTTTAATATGTCTCCAATTTCACTTAATTTCGCTTCATTCCGGTCCTAACACGACTATGTCTTTTATTCGGCAAAATTATTGGATTTTGTCTCTACGAAATCTGGTTCGAGAGTGCATTCGAACATGCATAACATGCACAAAGTTTCGAGGTACAACATATTTTGATGGCCCATTTTCCCATCGGTCAAATAATTCACGCAAACCAACAATGATGAAAGCATATCTTGCTCTCTTCATTTGTTTCGTCACCAAGGCAGTTCATTTGGAACTAGTCTCGTCCCTCACCGTGGTGGCCCTTTTATCGACCTTAGATCGTTCTATCGCTAGACGAGACATATCTCAAGAAATTTGGTGCGATGATGATAGCAATTTCGTCCGATTCGATTGGTACGATTCGAGATGCGTCTATAAAGACTGCAGCCGGTCGATATACAAGAGTCCTCACACGATTGGTCCCGATTGATATTTATTTCTGCAATCACAATCACAATCACAATTTATTAGATAATTAGTTATTAGTTTATTATATTTGATTCCAATATTCTGTAAAATTCACACAATTTTACGGCGGCCTGTTTTGTTCACGCCAAGTGAACGGTTCAGAAGCTTTTCGAATTTTTCGTTTCCATTCCTTCAAAATTAATTCAATTTCCCCGATACCAGGGAGATTCCATGTGTAGGTGCGTCAGCGCCGTCAGTTGTGAAACAAACGCATATGTTGCGTTTTTATATTTTCCATATTTTTAGTTCAGTTCATTGATTCCCGTAATCGTGAATACATATATCTGCTACCGATAATATAAAAATTTATTCTGTTTCCTTTCGTGAATCTAGAAAAGTTCAGTTTTTCTTGTGTTTCACAATTCTAGTGATTTCGATTCATTCGAATTACATTCAATCAAGAACATTCGTTTGTGCGAATTTGGTTCGAAAAGTACTGTTACCAGTGGCGTGGTTATTATTCTACCACAAGGATAAGTGTTCCTACTTTGACATTTTTAGCAACGGATCATAACGTCATTGGCTTCATTCCATGTTCGTTTGTCGAGCTCGATCACTCTGTTCATGGAAATAGGAGTAACCGACGAGATCTGGTTGGCCGTTTTGCTGAAATAGGTAAGACCTTGCAATTGTTAATTTGGGTGCATTTATCCTTTCATTTGTGTTGGGTTTCAATAAAACATCATAATTATATACAGTCCATTAGCTCTTTTAACTTTTCATTCAGAAATTTGGTAAATTTCTCATTCAGTAAAATTGAACCGCACTTCAGTTGTTTAACTGAAATTCTACCCAACAGTGTTAATGAAGATTCAGATTTGTCTATTCGTCGACGTTCACAACAAGTTGGACTCTATGCATCCACCATATGGAAAATATGCAAAGTTATACATGAATGCAACATGAATTAAAAAAAATAGTTGAAAACTGGCAATTTAATTTATTTTACAAAATGGTTTACATAATCGTCCATCAGAGCAGCTTATTCGTCGAACTATATCGATAGATTTCGGACAATGCTGTAAGTGATAGTGTTAATGAAGATTCAGATTTGTCTATTAGTCGATCTTCACAACAAGTTGGACTCTATGCATCCACCATATGGAAAATTTTGCCTAAAGATCTTGTTCTACACCCAAACAAGATCCAACTGGTTCAAAAACTAAAGCCACTTGACCATAATGAACATCGTTTCTTTGCTGACTGGGCCCTAGAACAGCTTGAAGTTGATCCACTTTTTTATCGAAAAATTGTGTATAGTGATGAAGCTCATTTCTGGTTACGTAAACAACCAAAATTGTCGTATGTACTAGGAGCATAGAATAACTGGAGGGAAGGCTTCATACGATCGACACATCATTTTGAACTGCCAATAACGGCGGAGGTTAGAGTTTCGTGTGACGCCCGATAGATGGGCGCTGGGATCGTTTATAACACATATCTTGTTCTGTGGCGCTACAATTGCAAAGAAAATGTTGCTGTCATTGTTATTGATACATTTATGCTTCTTTTTAATTGAAAATGGCCATAAATCATAACATAGACAATATTGATGACATATTATCACTTTAGTCCAATCAACTTTTTATGCGCAATTATATGGGAAGTATGTGATGATCGGTAATAAATTTGTGAAAACAATATCCTTATCGGAAAAAAAGAATATTCAGGTAAGTATTATTATTATTATACGGGAAGACTGAGGTTTTATCTGTTTCTCGTGTATCATACGCAGAATTGTATGGTACCCCGTTTACATTCACATAATATTCTGAAATTGAAGCTGTCCATCCAGGTCGAGTCCCCCAATTTCGAAAGAGGCCACCACATCAATAATTCCAAAAACCAGCCTCTCGTTAAATTTAATTCCCCCGACTAATCCATTCCGACGAGGAAAACGGAAAGTGTCCCACTTTGTCTCCCGAACCCCTAATTAAAGAAATTCGAGTCGGTAGAAGTGGCGGAACCGAAGGGTTCCTCGCAAACATGCCGGAGTGAGGTAAATATTGGACGGCGCTCGCCCAAAACGGCCGAATCGTCGGGAAATTGCCTTTCGGATGGGTTTTCCGAGGGGGGAAATGGTCGGACAGGTGTCTGCGAGGCGAAAAGTAATAAAACTTTCCAGGTGACGTAATGAAGACCATCAAGTGCTAACAGTCCGCCTTCGTTTGTTCGTGTTTGTCTTGCATAAGGATTTTCCGTAAGGATTTTTCGCGAGCCAGATGTTCCATGAAATATGGCTGGAGTGAAATTATAATTCCGGACGGCCGCTCAGATTTCCGGGAGGGAAGAATAAATATTAGGCCGGAATTATACCCAGTGCAGAGCGCAGATAACAATATTCTGGAATACAGAGTGATGTGGCCTGTCAACCGTTAAAAGAGTTTACCAGATCGAATTCGAAATGAACTGCCAGTCAAAAGTAAAAGATATCGATGATTACCAAAGATGCATTTGTTGAGCATGAAAAAGAAATAGACATAAGGGAAATACGTACAAAATGACATGCCTTACGTATATCCCATAAGTTTTGGCACAAATTTCATGGACAAATATAGTGGTGATAAGAAGACCATAGGTCGCTATCGAAATGAAAGTTTGTTTGTAACCTTAACTTCTTTTTAACACTTCAGTTGTTGAAGTGGTTAAGTCGATATGGCTTACAAACAAGAAATTCGGAAAAATATTTGTAATTTAGTTGGGCGAGTCGATAAAGCCGAGATAATACGCATTTTTGAAAATCAGAATATATCCTGTAGAACTATTAATCGGAAGATCGCTGAATGTGAGCAAGATATTCCTTGTACATATGAACCTTGCAAAAGTGGAAGACCTAGAATTTTTGCCCAAGCAAGGACCGTAAGACTGGTAAGAAGAGCGGAAAACAAGGTTGGTACTTCGCTAAGAAAACCAGCACGTCAATATAGGACATCTAACTATATCACCAGTTAATTTTATTGGAAAAAGGGGGAAAAATAAAAGTCTTATTCCTCACTCGGTTTGCTTCTATCTATTCAATTGTCACTGCAACTACATGTTTCGGCGCTTAACGCCATCATCAGGTTGCAAGTAATGATCAATTGTCAGAAGCTTATGGCATACATGGAAGTTTTGCTGGATCTCAGCAAACAACCTTCCACTAGTCAAGAAAACAATTGTTTTCTTGATTTGTTTCGCGGTCATAGCTAGGAGCATAGAATAACTGGAGGGAAGGCTTCATACGCTCGACAGATCATTTTGAACTGCCAATAACGGCGGAGGTTAGAGTTTCGTGTGACGCCAGATAGATAACGCTGAGATCCTTTATTCAGTAACATGTCAGATATTTTGTTCTATGGCGCTACAATTGCAAAGAATATAATGTGGCTGTCATTGTTATTGATACATTTATGCTTCTTTTTAATTGAAAATGGCCATAAATCATAACATAGACAACATTGATGACATATCATCGCTTTATTCTAATCAACTTTTTATGCGCAATTTTATGGGAAGTCTGTGATCGGTAATAAATTTGTCAAAACAATATCCATATCGGAAAAAGCGAACATTCAGGTAAGTATTATTATTATTATACGGGAAGACTGAGGTTTTATCTGTTCTCGTGTATTATACGCAGAATTGTATTGTACCCTGTTTACATTCCCTCTGCTAACACTTAGATTCGGAGCGGGAAACAGATTTTTCCTCCTATATTCAATCTGATCCTTGTAGCCATTTCTTTACACGTGCTATATGCATTATATTGTCGGATTTACGAAAAAAAGTATGTATTGCTTTCTTTCAAAAGAATATATATTATGATATAGTAATAAATGGGACCTAATAAGTAATAACAACGAATAACCATTAAAGATAATTTTATTAAGGATAGCCATGTTATAGCAACGAACGACGTTGTCGCCATCTCGTGGCCTTGCGGCGAACTGACAAGTTCGGACGTTTTTGGCAGTTCATTTTCGTAGGGGAGCCTTCTCTCCAGTTATTCTATGCTCCTAGGTCATAGGAAGTGGATGAAAACTCTCAGCCGTATTGATGTTTTTATGTCAAGTACAATGGTGAAAGAAAACTCCCACCTCATCGGAGTTAATATTGAAAAAGAGGGTGATGAAAAAAAAAAGGTGGTTTTTGGGTATTTTCGTGAGGTTCAAATTTCATTTCATGACTGAATCACCCTGTATTCTTTGAAGTCCATGATGATATGTCCTAAAAAAATTAAACAAACATCTTGAATCAACCCATAAATACAGGGTGTCGATTTAACCTTCCTTGGGAATAGTTTCTATAATAATGGATCACCCACTATAAATTCTGGGTATTTCAGACTTTTTCGAAGTCACAACAACATATCTAAGGTAATAGTTCATCTTCTGAACGTTCTCGCTCTGAAACTGACATATTTTATAATTTCAAAATCGTTCTTGCATTCAATTATGGATAACCCTGTATTCGTAACGATTTTCGGTCATATTCCTCTATATGGTTGCTCCCTGGGGATGTAATGAAATGTTTCTTGAGAAAAATTGAAGTTCATTCGATTCTGTACCGAGATACGGGCGTAGTAAAAGTGGGTAATTCTCAATTTCAACGCCCTGTATCTCGAAAACTAGTCATAGGATTGAGTTGGGGCCATGGACACTTTCGATCAGTAGGTCGAGTAATACATTATACCAAAGTTTTGGAAAATTTGACGGAACGCCATTTGCCATAGAAAAAGTGCGGGGTCCTGGCGAATAGAACACTTATTTTGAGAATAAATTTATAAAATTCGTAAACGTTGTTGCGGCGTGAGTCTTTTCATGATAATTTATCAATATTTACTGAACAGAAATGTCAAAACAACATGGCTTCTACCTTCTGTCAAACCCCAGTTATCCCTATCGACACTCCAAAAAAACCCCGACAAAGGGAACAGGAAAATTTTTTAGGAATGGAGAAACACGACTGTTGAAAGAGATTATACCACATGAATTGGGAGTGACCAAAATTCCTCTGCAACTTTAATAACGTCGAAAAACCTCTTCATCAAGCTTATCAACATATTCCATTTCCTCTTATGCAGGGGATATAACTACCCATCCTTATATATTCCCCCGAAATGCGGAATAGGTATTTACATCCGGGAATAATTACAGAGTCCGCAAAATATACACACGCCGCCCGAACGGGATCGTCCCAAAAAGGTGACTTTCCCGAAATGCGCATAGATCAAAGCGGAAAACGCCCAAACGAATAGGAAATATTTCGCCTAATTAATTCCGTACCTACTGCTACGTACTCTGGCCGCTTTTCCTACAGCCGGGCCCGTATGGAAATTAATTTACAAAAAGCGAAACGCCATCTGGTTACGTGGGAAATTAATTTCGGCCTTTTAAAATCGCCGATTGCTGTTTTGGCAGCAGAACGAAACGATGTTACGGCCCATCAATTAACCTTTGGAAGTGTGCGATTTCAATTTATTTCGGGAAATATCGAATTTTGACGGGGTTTGGATGTCCAAATCCGATGGAGTTTATCGAATTTTGGTGATTTTCAGATTGGAAATCTTCGCAAAGGGGAATTCTGTTAACACGCCTTTCTGTAAAAGGTTGAGGATTTCACAGATGCGAGTTTTTCCAAGTGAAGGACTGGTATATTGTTAAGGATTAGTTAGTGTTTTTAGTTACGTGCACGTTTGATAAGTGTACGACATTGGTGGTGAAACAAACCACTCGTTATTAGTTAAATGATTAACATTTCCAATGAAATTAGAAAAAATCAGGATCTGGAAGGGGATTTTTCGTTTCCATAATGAATTATGATGTCTTCATACTGTTTTCAAGTGCCTTCCACTCTTTAAACAGTACTTGACCTACTCTTACTCCTAACAGGATTCTTTGTAAATCCCCAATGAAAAGCCAAGAATTCTGGATTGTAATTATTTCTTGGTAAAACATAGATAGTAAAGCAAAGAATAAATGGAAAACATTTGGAGAAAAAAACGAAGGGTTTACAGTTTTCTTCAATAAATTTGTTGATAATGTGTTTGTCAACCGCGATTATGTATACACTCCCCAACCAGTCTTGTCATTGATGCAATAAAATGGTCTATTTCTTTTTGAGGCATACTATCCCAAGCTACCTGTACTTCTTGTCTCAGAGCCGCCAAAGTCCTTGGGGGCTGGGGTAAATTTCCAAGATGATGTCCCAAACATGCTCTATGGGCAAAAGATCGGAGGATCTGAGCGTCCATGGCAAAAGATTCACATGGGTCGCTTCAAAAAAGTGTAAACTAACTCTGGTAACATGATGTCGAGCATAATCTTGCTGTAATATTAGATTCTGGAGCCAGTTAAGGTACGGGAGAACATATGGCTCCACTATTTCTTGAAGGTAACGCAACGCTGTCATGTTACCTCGAATAAAGACTGAAGGTGACCTACTTACACGTGCAATAGTACCCCATACCATAACGCCTACAGTCCGATGTACATGACGCTCAATATCAAACTGAGGTTCACATCTTTCTCCCCGACGTCGTCTTACCCTACTTCCGCCATCATGTGCACCCAAGGAGAATCGACATTCAACAGAACAGACTACCTGATGTCATTCCACATTCCAATGTTGATGTTCTCTGCACCACTGTGATCGTTGCCGGCGATGCTCAACCGTCAGAGGTAACACAAGACGGGGTCGATAATGCTGGAGTCCAAAAGATCTTATCCGGCGGTAAACCATTCGGACAGTAACAGGATGGCCTTGTTCTCCTAACCACTCATCAGCCAAAGATCGAGTTGTCGCTAATCGGTCTCTAATGGCCATAAATCTTAGGTCCGGTGCCTACACTTCTTCGATTTTGGGCATTATCAAACCAAGCTTGACAACATCTCACAACCGTAGTTAGATTTCTGTTCGTATGGTTAGCGATTTCTCGAAATGACAACCCCGCTTCCCGTAGATCAATAATTCGACGATTTCTTATTGTCTGAGTGCTAATTTGCACCTCATGAGTTTGTTCAAGCTGATTTTGAAGGAGGCGAGCGGTTGCAAACCGTTGTCTCAACGAAGAAACTCTCAAGTAACGTTCCTGAATGGCAGTTGTTACCCGTGGTCTACCCTGTCCTGGTCTTCGGACATTCATACCTGTCTCCCTGAATCGCTGCAACATTCTGGACACACTTGTATGGGAAACTCCAAACCTTTCTGCAATTCTTGTGTATGTCCACCCTTCTTCTCGCAAAACTACCGCTTGGGCACATTCCTCTTGGGTCAAATTGCGTGTTTCGCGTTGCATAGCGATCGAGTGTAGAAAATCCAACGAAAGAAAAACTATTAATCACTAGAAATGATCGAGAACAACTGATTTTAGAATGGAGCCAATACATTCAAAATCTGATAATATAATCTTTTTTTATTCCTGCTGGGTGAAAACATCTGTATTGAAGAAATCTTTGAAAGTGGATAACATATATGCATGCATAATTCTGATAAAAATAATTATCATTGAGAACTCTTTCAGTTGTAGAATAAATTTGAGATTTAATTTTTTTGCGCAGTGTATATCTTCAGATCTAGAGAAAATTAAGCTCCTCTTCTATATCTAAAATCTCGGAAAATCCTCTCTCCGCTTCCCTCTAATGTAAGGACCGTTATGGCTTAATTACAGACACAGAAAATGGGAATATGAAACATTTCCATTGGCCGGAATGTTCTCGAAATAACGTTGTCTTTATGTGCGGGACATTTAGCTCGAAAAATTGCAAACTATTGCTCCCTTCACGATGGATTTCGTGCTTTCGGTGAATTTATGCAAGAATTTTATATCCTCTTCATGCCGCTTTTCGCTTAGCGACGTAAGACTTGCATCATTGCGAGAAGCGACTGCAACTGCGACATATCTCGGTTTTATATTTTCTCCATTATGTCTGGTAGAAAATTAGGTGAGCACGTGTCTTGGAAACGGGGGATATGAAACGAGTTTTCACAACCTAGGCTGGATGGCATTATAATACATCATGATTATATTTCTTCTACCTCAATATCATTTATATAAGTGGTCTGGACTCGGGTCTGGAGCACAAATTTGAAGACAAAACCGCTTCTCTTCCGTAAGAGATAAATTTGTTCAGAAAAATGAGATGAACGATCTGAAAAGTTTACTCAAACACATGCTTCCCCAACTTCCATAAACTGGTATGATTTTTGCTCAAATTCGGCCTCACATTCTAGACTATTTCGGGGGTAATTCGGCTACATTCCTCGCCAATTCGTAGGCCTAATTCTTCCCCCGAAATCCATATCCATGGCGTCCACGTCCATTGATGTCATCCGCCTTACCACCGTACGAATAAAAGAGACAGTTTCCTTTGCGGGATGCTCTTTGTGAAGTTCTCGTAACCAGAGGCCTTTGATATTTCCCCATGTTGCGCATAAAGGTGGATAGAATGCGTGTTTGCCAAATGCCGTCAGCGTTCCCTACACAATTACGCGCTACTTGCAGAGGCGACAAAACGAGAAAGCACGGTTAGATCCCTCTTTCTGGACGGTCCAAATGGGAGATCAGACATGGGCGGGCGCTGGAGGAAAAGCAGGAATCAAAGGCGTATTCGCTTCAGATTCAGCCAGGTATAGATACCAGGCGATTCTCAGACTCTGGTCCTGAATTTAAGTGTTCTTTATGGGATATTTTGCCTTCAGAAGCGTTGGTGTCACATACTCACATACCTATCGTTTTGTCTTCGGCTACGATAAGCGAAATGTGCAGGCTATTTGAATCGACGCAAGAAACTGCCTCAGGAACTTATACACCTAAGAAACCGACTCTTGATCCTCAGTTAGACAACCAAACTAGATGAAGATCAGCCCCGATGAAGTCTACGCCCTTGGGTCAGGACTCTTTGGATCGAATTAATTCAGGACGAAGGAACTGCGTGGTCCGTTGGGTTCCGTGAAAGGATCCGAATGGCAACTCGTGAAATTCTGTTTTGATTGTTTGACTGCGAGCGATACTTGGAACTGGGCAGCAGATGAGAATCCACAGTCCTTCGTCGGTTGAATTATCAGGATCGGAAGGGGTGAGGGCGTCTGTGAATGGATGTACGTCCGGCTCTATGGTTACACATCAACGTCTATCGATTCCCCATTGAGCTAATGCTAATGGATTAGATTATGAGAGTGGTTGTGTGGATTTCAAGTGGAAGTCATGTTTGGATGTGATTTCCGTTCGATATACAGGGTGTGGCGTGATGAATGGATAATATGGTATACATATTATCCATTCCTTATCGTATATACCAAGTGACATAGAAAAACATCAAATCCAAAATAACAATGAATTCATTACAAAAGTTTTCAGGTTACATGTTTCTTAGGGTTTGATATACCTCCTACCTGACGAAGAAACTGCAATACCTAGAAGGAGCTGTTTAAATTTTAGAAAAAAATGAAGGGTTTTTTTTTGTTAATGATGAATAAGTCCACCGCGATTATCTATACACTCTCCAACATGTCTTGGCATTAATACAATAAGATCGTCAATCTTCGTGAGGGATATTATCCCAAGCTACCTGTACTTCGTCTCAGAGCCGCCTAAGTCCGTGGGGGCTGTGGTACGTTTCCAAGCGTTCTACCCATGATGTCCCAACATGATCTATGGGCGAAAGTTCGGTGGATCTGGGCGGCAATGGCAGAAGATTCACAGGGGTCGCTTCAAAAAAGTTTAAACTAACTTTGGCAACATGAGGTCGAGCATTATCTTATATTAGATTCTCGAGCCGGTTAAGGTGAGGGAGAACATAAGGCTTCACTATTTCTTGAAGGTAACTCAGCGCTGTCATTTTACCCCGAATGAAGGCTAGAAGTGACCTACTTGCATGTGCAGTAGCATACCATAACGCCTACTGTCCGGTGTACATGACGCTCAACATCAAACTGAGGTTCCTGTCTTTCTTCTGGGCGTCGTCTAACCCTTCTTCGGCCATCATGTGCACCCAAGGAGAATCGAAAGTCACCAGAAAAGACAACTTGATGCCATTCCACATTCCAATGTTGACGTTCTCTGCACCACTGTAATCGTTGCCGGCGATGCTCAACCGTCAGAGGTGGGGTCGATAATGCTGCAATCCAAAAGACCTTATCTAGCGGTAAACCGTTCGGACAGTTACAGGATCGCCTTGTTCTCCTAACCACTGAAGATTCTTGAGGTCAAAAGATACCTTTTTTTCATTTTCCATTTTTCCGAATTCGGCTCTGTTAAAAAGATATAGCGATTTGAATAAACAATTGTGCTAATTACGTCCCTGAAATGATACTGTGGAATTGATTCAAAGTTCATATTTCTCGATAGAAATTGAGTTTGTACATTTAGGGAATACTCAAGTACTAACCTTATTGGAATAAAAATGTTGCAAACACGATAATTTCAACAAAAACAGTTAGTTTAATCGGATTATATCTGCAACTAAAAAGCCACATTTATTCCACCAAAATAAGTTCCTTCTTCGATTTTTCTGCAGATTAGTTTGTAAACACTAATAACTTGTTCATATTTTCCTCGAAATTCCCAAACAATATCATGAAGAAAGACTTTTCATTCAGATTTATTACTGAACAACCTAACCTAATCTAATTTGTATCGATTCTGTGAATTTTTGCACAGAAATTTCAAGAAGATGTTGTCAGTTTGCTGATATTTCCATTGAGGTTAAGAATTTTTCACGAAACATAGTATAAATCATGATACATTTGTGTACCGTGGTATAAATATCTATGAATTCTGCCGTTCCCATCATAAATCGACTTTGCCGTCAAATTTTACCACGCATGCGTAGAGCGAAAACCGCGAAGTATTGTTTATCTGGAGGCCAACTATAAACAATAACAAACCAGAGTCTCTGAACAACTTGTAAACATTATGTGAAGTTCTGAATACATTCAGTGAATTATTGTTCTAATGTGATTATTATGTGAGGTGAATTAATATAATTTGAACCGTGTCGAGTTTATAAAATTCCAAGAGGATGTTGTTTAGATAGAAACATCGCCACAGATTATCAGGTATCGTATTTTTTTTCATTAATTTCAATTTAATAAGCAGTTTGTATCGAGATTCATCATTAAGGTGGGCGTTCAATGTAGTGTGTTTTTATTTCAAGTTGATTTCGAAAACGGTTTCACTTTGAGAACTGAAATTTTGGGTGAACTCAGAAAGGATAAGGGTTCTTGTTGAGTTGAAATAATTTCAATCGATTTCATACCGACAGTTAATTTTTTTTCTTTCAAAAATAGAAGAAAATGAGCCAACCCATGCTTCTGTTTTATTTCAACAGAAAGACCCATGAAAATAGTTCAACTTCCGATTAAAAGTGAATCTACTTATAATTTCGTTCAGAAGATCAACTTGAAATACGGAATTGGCAGAAAATGGCTAAATTCAAATTTTGGCGGGAAAAAGTTCCTGCTTTACCCACAAATTTACGTATTTCATAGTTCGGCGATTTTCGGATAGAGAGGGCCATTGTACATTTCATTCATGATTAGAGAGATATTCATAGAACTTGATAGTGATAGTGCATGTTCTATGGAGATCTGCCATAAAATGGACGGTGGCGCCTCTATCGGCTGAGCTTTCCTATTCGCTTTAAACGCCGACCTTAATATCCGAATTTTGTATTTCATCGACATTTAACTTCAATATGGACCGGTAACTATGAATTTTCAATAGAAACTGTGCGTATTAAATCCTCCTTGGTGTTCAACTTTTATCTCCCACATTTGCGGGATTTTATTATTGAAATATCTCGACAAAGTTGATAAATATTGTGACAAATATTCTAAACTCGTTTAAAGACCAGAGAAGGAATAATATTCGATGATATTTAATTCAGAGACGTATTCAGATTATTCTTGAAATTGATGATTTTTTCGTCAAATTTCTCCGGGTAAAATTGGAAATAACTCGAAAACGACGCGTTTTATCGAAAAAATAGGAATACTTTCAGTTTCTTAAATGATTGATTTTTTCGAAAATATGAACCGTTTATCTTTTTAAAGTGGTTTTATGGTGTTTTAGCGTGTATTGATGAGTCGACTACCCTGTAACTTTTATACTAGTAGAGATATTGAATAGGTTTCGACTGAGGAATATGCACCATGAATAGAGTAAAAACTCAACCAAAATTCAGTTCATTCGAAATAACGGTTCCGAAGATATAAACAGAAAAGTGTTTTTTTCATGGATTTTCGACACCCTGTATCTCCCAAACCAAACGGAATTTTAAAGAATGGGATAGGAAAAAAGTGTTTCGTTTGATGAAAGGAATCTACAGTTAAAATATATGTACAAGTCAAAGACTCACCCTGTACCTATGTAGTTGAGCAATATTTCAGTAGAAAATCGTGTATTAATTTCAAAATATGTTGAGTGAGAAGAGAACTGAAGCAATAAGGATATATGGAGGCTTAGCCAGCTTTCGAATCTTTCCAGTAGAATGAGCTACGTCAGACCATAAAAATTTTTTTTCAGTGCAATTTTCTTAACGATCTGTTCTCAATGCATCTCGATATCAAAATCTCTCACCCTCATTCGGAATATACGACATTTCTCCCCGTAATCCTTCCCGAATTAGCTTAGCAAAAGGAGATTTACTTCTGGATGAGGTGCTAAGTCGACTGATAAAACAGTCCCAGAAACATCTCTAGTGAAACCCGTGGGTCGATGACTCGGATCGGCTGCTGGGGCGTTTGCCAAAATATCCTGGCATCCGCAAAGGGGCCCTCGTGCCAAGCAGGGGCGTAGCAACAGGACGGACGGATGATGGAGTGCCGTTTAATGTCCCTGCTTGTAATGAAACCGATGATTTTTATCGGATGGGACTTTGAAAAATTTGGATCGGAATACATGAGCGGAGCGTTTTATTGTTCGGCCATTTGTCTGCGGTTAATTAATGAGATAAATGGGGTAAAGCTGCTCTCGTGTTTCAAGTCGTTGGGTCATGAATGAGAAGTGATTTAGACAATGATGTCTACGACTGTTCAATTGGATAATAGTCTTATTCATCTCAGTATACTGCTCTACAAGAGTTAGGTATATCGTATTCAATCGTTTTTAAAAGTATGTAATCTCTCAATAACAACTCGAATCGATCCAATAAAAATCAGTACGAGACATTTCGTCAATCTGGTCGCCTTTTTTCTGAAGTTTGGTTCTTTGCATATGCTTCATGAATGTTCTTATTTTGAAATGAAGTCAGTTTATCAACGGCTTCGATTTGAAACGAGTTTTCTGAAAATGCCAAGACGTAAATTAACAAACGCTGAGGCTAATAGAGCTATCGGAATGCTACAGGGTGACCTAACTCAGGTTGTTGTAGCGGAAAGGCTCCCAGTCAGCCAAAGTGTGATATCTCGACTTTGGAATAGGTTCAGGGAGACAGGTTCCGTGTTGGAAAGACCAAGGCTTGGTGGGCGACGAAAAACAACACCTGCTCAGAATCGTTTCGTCACCGTTTCGGCGAGAAGAAACCCTACATATCGTAGCATTCTATATGTAGATATAGAATGCTACGGAATACTCTTCAAAATGCAGATGGGGTCCAAGTTTACATCGAAACCATCAGACGACGTTTGAGTGTCCTTTTCACTGATGAATCCAGATATGGACAATCCCACGCATACCCCGTAATCGTTGCTATGTCCAAAAAGTCCATCCATTCCGATGGGGTAGTGTTATGGTATGGGCCGGGATATGTTTCAACGGGCGCACAGATTTACACATTTGTCCTGGGAATATGACCGCCTCACACTATACGAAGCATGTCATTGACAATGTTGTGCCAAATTTTCACGCTACTATTGGTGAAACTTTTCAATTTCTATATCTAGAAGATAACGCTAGACCGCACCGCGCAGCAGCCATAGTTGAGAATGCGCGCGAGGAGCTTGGTATTCCACATTCGCCAATACCTCCGCACTCACCAGATTTAAATTGCATAGAACATGCACGGGATATGCTACAAAGAAGATTAGATAATCATCAACCTACACCAGAATCCTTAAATGATCTGAGAGAGCTTCTGCCCCGTTTATGGAACCAAATTCCTCAAAAAATGTTCAACAACCTCTTGTGCAGTATGCAAAGAAGATGTCAACCTGTTTTTTATGCCCGTGGAGGCCGTACATTGTATTGATAGTCTTAAAATGCTTGAATTCTCTGGGAATAAAATTTCGTTATTTTACTCGATTTTTCTTAACCACCCTGTATACGCTACAGACCTACAGGCTAAAATTAATTTGCAGCTTGAAATTATATCAATATGAATTTTCATCACAAAAATCTTATTTTAACTATATTTTTTTGCAATTTGAGTCAATATCCCTAACTCATGTGGAGTAGTTTATTTGAAGGTACTCCTCTCTGAATTAGTCTCAAGCCAAGAGTTCTTCTACATTTTGACATATTGAACTATACTGCTCCACAAAAATATTAAAATTTAAACAGCTCCTTTTGGATGTTGCAGTTTCCTTGTCAGTTAGTAAATTATTATTAGGTCTGCCTGTCGCTCTCCCGTAGGAATCTCCGTCGATATCCTCCAGGTGGACCGTGAACGCAGCCGCGTGTTTGGCAGTGATACCAACGTCGCAAATTGCATCGGATACCCTTTGTACAATGGTATTATTTTTAGACTTTGCGGGCGGCTGAATATCCATCATGGGTACAGAGCGGAACTCTGGAAGAAGTGTCACATCCGTTGTCGAAGTCAACATTAACCTTTTAACGTTATTGGGATTCATGTGCCGTATAATGTGTATGCGTTCGCGCCTTTCGGTTTATAGCAACATCTGCCATAATCCTGATTTATTCAGGTGCCCCGAGTTGTTTTTCGTAGTTTCAGGGAAATATGAATAAAAGGAGCTAGAAAATTTCGCAGCAATTCAGTGAGAATACTCTGGAGAAAGTCGAAAACTGCAAGCGGATGAATTGCATGATATACGAGGATATATTGAAAAATTCTTAGTCTACTGTAGAACCAAACAAAATTTCAATGTCAAAATATTTCATTAATCAACATATTCTCCTTTTCATTGAATACATTTATTACAGCGAACCTGCAACGTCTCTAGACCGTTCAAGAAAAATGTTTCTTCTTGCTCTGCAAACCGGTCCTCCACAGCTTTTATTACCTCCTCGTTGGAAGAAAATTTACGACCTTTTAAACTTTTCTTCAGTTGAGGAAAGAGATGATAGTCGGACGGAGCCAAATCTGGTGAATTAGGGGGGGTGTTCTAGTAATTCTAACCCTAAATCACGAATTTTTTGCATGGCAACATGAGATTTGTGTACTGGGGCGTTGTCCTGTAAAAACAAAATACCTTTGGATAGCTTTCCGCGTCATTTCTCTTCAATTTTTTCCCGTAGAGTGGTCAGTAATGTCGAATAGTAATCTCCAGTTATTTGTCTACCCTCATCCAAAAAATTAATCATGATTACTCCATGGCATTCACAAAAAACTGAAGCAAGAACTTTTCCAGCAGATTTTTGGACACGAAACTTCTTAGGTCTTGGAGAACCAGAGTGTCGCCATTCCATCGATTGTTGCTTTGTTTCTGGATCGTAGAAATGTAACCAAGTCTCATCCATAGTAACATTTCGGTTTAAGAAGTCTACACCGTTTTCAAAACGAGCACAGTTCGAACGCGATGCTTCTACCCTTGCACGCTTTCAGTCAACATTCAAATGTTCAAATTTGGGGATCCATTTTGCAGAAATTTATCTCATGTCCAAATTGACGTGAACTATATGATGAACGCGTTCGTATGAAATCTTCAGTGCTGAAGATATCCGTTTTAGCCCAATTCGACAGTCTGATGAAATCATGTCATGAACTGCATCGATATTTTCGGGGACTGACACAGAAACTGGCCTTCCCGATCGGTCATCATCTTCAATGGAAAATTTACCTCTTTTGAAGCTTGCAGTCCAATTTTTCACGGTCGCATACGGAGGACATTGATCACCAAGGGTATTAAGCATAGCTTCGTAAATCTGCTTACCTCTTAACCTTTTTAAATACAGGTACTTGATGATGGCTCGATACTTTAATTTTTTGATTTTTACAATTTCGGTGGACATCTTTTTTTTGTTTTCAATTCATTGCGTAACCCTGGTTTACTTGCTAACTAGATATCCATACATCCTCGTAATCCATAAAATTTAAATTCTAAAGTTCATTTATCGGCAGAATCATATTCGAACACATTACAAGAATTACAAAATATACTACTAGACTTTATGTACACCGTTGTTAGGCTGTGGTTGATGTTGAATGGAGTGAGTTCGTTGTACAATTGAAAAAATGCACCCCAACCTGCTAAACTTCTAGGGAAATGGGCAAAATAATGAGTTGGATTGGGGAGTAGGTAAACATTTAGATTTCTCGTTTTTAGAAAATAGAAACTTTTGAAACGGTCCCAAAATTTCTGAACTTCCTCAACTTTTGTGGAGCAGTTTATATAGAGCTTAGGTACCGAGTGGAGAATAAATCTTCGACACCAGTCAGTCAATCACCTGGTCTTCTGCCTAATGAAGACCGCGAATTGACGCAGGCATCTCGGTTTACTGGCGGCAACCTAAGAACGAGTAACGATCCCGTATAAATTAACTATTTGTAATTGAATGTAAATTCGACGCGACGCGTAGCGCCGTTATTTATCGGTAAAGGGAGAAAGGCGTCGCGTCGGATCGCGTTTTGATAGTGAAATAGATGAATTCATTAGATAGGAGCGGCCAGAATCCGCCATTATTCCGGGATAACAGCTCCAGACTCGGAACCCGCAGCAGCATCCGAAATAAATTATTTCGCAACCGGAGGACGCTCGGCTAAATTGAATCGCCCGGAACAAATGAAAACGTTCTGGATGCCGTCAAGGGTGGTTTTATACGTCGGCGATTTTTATTTTCCGGATTGTCCGGAAGGGATGGCAACAAGTATCGATGTGACTATCGGACTTCCAAAAATAATTCTCCGATTTTCAACATTTGACAACCGGGACCGGACTTGATGCAGAATTTGACTCGATTGAAGAAAGAAAGATCTCAATAAAGAAAATTATTGTCAAAAAATGCCTGATATACGTCTCGACGGCCACAGAATGACTGAAATCATGAAAATTGAATTTTGTCATTTCGCTACGAAACCCAAAAAGCAACGAGTTTAGTTTTGAATATGTGACCTGGTAATTCAATATCACCTTAGCAGAGCACGAGAATTTTTTTGAATGCGAAATCGCGAAATTTTTCCTCCGCTAATGAATAAGAGATCGAAAACTACATCTCTCGTCCAGACAGATTTCAACAAAACTGCTACAAAGATAGTAGGTAATCGAGACATACGTTTCTACGGCCGCAGAATGATTTAAATTTTGAATCATAAGAATTCGATTTTATCATTTTGCTACGAAATCCTAAAAGAAACAAGTTCAGTTTTGAATATGTGACCTGGTAGTTGATATCAACTCAGCAGGGCACGATATAATTCATTAAAACTTACGGATAATGAAGAAATCTCAAAAGATATACATGGACATATTTGAAATCTGAAAATTGGGATTATGATATTGTTCGAAATACTCTACAGACCTAAAATATTTTCAGAGCCAGAGTACTTCCGGTTATACAGGGAGTGAAAATAAATTTGCTTCAAATTTTTTTTTTCAATCTTTTCGTTTCCGATATGATTGAGTATTCAATGCTAAATACGTTTCTGTTAAAATCATTGTATTCATTCGAATAGTTTTCAAAATATCGAAAAAAAACTGAAAAAAGTCAAATATTCATAGTCACTGTTATGTTCATTTTTCTTATTCTGAACATCCTGAGTGTAAACCGTTCTCACAACGTCAAAGTAGAAGAATGTGGAAAGGTCATGCATCTTTCGAATTTCATGAATATCATCACAGGGTGTTTCAAATTTTGTGTCAAAAACTGTGATCGAAAATCGGCCATAACTTCTGTTTTTCAAATTAGAACCCAATTTTTTTATTATTGTGTTGGATTCTGCGAAGAAAAGTAATGATAGCACTCTCAGATGCTCTTGCTCCTAAATTCAGTAATTCCCGTGTTATTTGAGCTTTTCTGGATTCATGTTGTACGTGGAATCAAATTCATCTAATCTTTTATTTGAGAATATTCTGTGACCATAGAAGATAAATTTTTCCAATAATAATTTTAGGTTTTATCTTTACTTTTCGATTTTATTCAATGGTTCTATGAAAATATTCATCGAATATGTTGCATATGAATATTCTGTGACCATAGAAGATAAATGATCTCATTAATAATTCACAAGTGACAGGCCTAATTATTAGTTGTTACTATGGTTTCATGAGGATATTCATCGAATCTGTTTAGATTCGATGAATTTGACTCTACGTACGACCTGAATCGAGAAAAGCTCAAATAACACGGGAATTACTGAATTTAGGCGCAATAGCATCTCAGAGTGCTATCACTATTTTTCTTCGAAGAATCCAACGCAATCATAAAAAAATAGGGTTCTAATTTGAAAAACAGAAGTTATGGCCAATTTTCGATCACAGTTTTTGACACAAAATTTGAAACACCCTTTGATGATATTCATGAAATTCAAAAGATGCATGACCTTACCACATTCTTCTACTTTGACGTTGTGAGATCGGTTTACTCTCAGGATGTTCAGAATAAGAAAAATGAACATGATACTGACTATGAATATTTCACTTTTTTCCGGTTTTTTGTCGATATTTTGAAAACTATTCAAATGAATACAATGGTTTTAACAGAAATGTATTCCAGCATTCAATCCCCAATCATATCAGAAACGAAAAGATTGAAAAAAAAATTTTTTGAGCAAATTTATTTTCACTCCCTGTATAACCGGAAGTGCTCTGGCCCTGAAAATATTTTAGATCTGTAGAGAATTTCGAACAATATCATAATCCCAATTTTCAGTTCAGATTTC
Source organism: Adalia decempunctata (assembly GCA_951802165.1). Classification (NCBI taxonomy): domain Eukaryota; kingdom Metazoa; phylum Arthropoda; class Insecta; order Coleoptera; family Coccinellidae; genus Adalia; species Adalia decempunctata. Next base: position 18,384,456 of record OX637696.1, on the reverse strand, counting down.
AAATAAGTCCAGTTCTCCAGAAACGTCTAATAGGCACTCGAACTTGGGACACCCTGTTATTGATTATGGCTTTAGAAAAAAATTTCAAAAAAACATATAAAATTCAGGAAAATGCGTGGAATCTTCATTCGAATCGAGAGTACGGTCCATATAATTTAATGTTTGAAGATTATTTCATGCAAATATTGTCTGCGGAGGCGCCTGAAATGGTCCATCCGCTTAGTCTAATTTTGGCATATTCTTTCCAATATTCCGGCCGGTATCTCACTAATAGATGCTTCAAGGTCGTCTTCCAAAGCGTCAATCGAAGCAGGCTTGTCCGTATAGACATGAGCCTTAACATAGCCTCACAGAAAATAGTCTATAGGCGTTAAATCGCACTATCTTCGGGGATTAAGTTGAATAGCTTGCTAGACTTCGCCCTGTTGTGATAATGATCTGCAAATAAAGACCAACTATCTATCTATCTATCTATCTATCTAGGCGGCCGATTGACCGGTCCCAAACGTGAAATAAACTGTTAACCGAACTTGCCCCTCAATTGATTCATTGTTTCGCCTGCTTTGTGGTATGTGGCACCGTCTTGTTGAAACCACACGTCAAGTTCTTCCATTTTGGACAAAAAAGTTGGATATCATCTCACGTAGCGTAGCTTTTTCTGGATGCATTGGTTGATCTTGCAATGCTTCTGGCTGATCTTCACTCCAAAATCGACAATTCTGCTTATATACGTATCCATCGAACCAAAAATGAGCTTCGTCGCTGAACAAAATTTTTCGATGAAGAAGTGGATCTTCCGACAACTTTTCAAGTACCCATTCACCCAAAATTCTGCGTTCTGGTAGGTCGTTCGGCTCCAATTCTTGCACCAGCTTTTATTTTAAAAGACTTGACAACCAGAATCCTTCCGAAAAATTTTCCACGTTGTTGAGTAACAGAGGCCCAATTGCTGCAAACGGCGCGGCGTCGAATCGATAATTGATGGTCATCACTAACACTGGCCGATATACAGCTGCGATGTTTTCATCAGTTCGAACTGTCCGTAAGCGTGTTGGTGTCCAACAATGTAAATATTGTGCGAAATAAAGTCACAAAAGCCGGAATAGCCGCTTCATTGGGTCGACTTGACTGACCATAAAATGGAAAAGCGCGCGATGAACTTTCTTAACAGATTTGATGATAAAATTCAATGATTTGCAAGCGTTGTTCGTTTGAAAAATTCGTGGTTAATTTTTAGATCAAACTGAAGATGTTTATCAGTGGCACAAAACGTGCGTGAGCTGTCAAAATCAGTGTTGCCTAAAAGAATATAGTTAAAAATCACTCGTCAATAACATTGACCAAACAAAAAAAGATTACCGAAAACAATAAACATTCATCCTTATCGATGACGATGCTGGGTTATCGTCAGCAACGAAAATGCTTACCAATGTTTCGAAAAGTCGACGCACCCTTCCCATCCCTAGCGAAGGGTGGGTTTATACGTCGGCCCGTCGGGTCTCTTTATTTCCGGATACTCGGGTCGCACTATCTCAACACGGACTCAATTTGTCGTGAAATGAAGCCGTATTGTCGATACAATGGATAGTCTAGTTACCGAGGTGCGATTTGTCGTTTGCAGTTCCGTATCCCGATTCTGGGGCCATTACTCTTTCTGGTCGGATTGTTTTTATTCGGGGTGTTCTTGAAAGAAAGAAAGAAGGTTCGTGAGTGATTCAGATTGCCAGAACGCACAGCTCGATACTGATCCGATTTGATCAGTTCCGCTCCATGTGCCTGAGGGTTTTTTCGCTGAAGTATGTGGACTGGAATTGAAATATGCTGTTTGTATTCCGCCAATTGAGTTTTCTTCGAATACCAGCCCAAGCTCTCCATATGTTGTTAAATTCAATAAACTATTTTTCAAGAATACAGAGTGTTCTACATGTACTATCTAAAACTTCGGTAAATGATATGTTATTTCGAAAAGCCCCCTATTTCGTTAGATGTCACTTTTTTGACATTTGACAAGTGGAACCTACGCCGATAACGCTTCAATAACGTATTGAAATGATTACAATTCACTATAAAATAAATAAATGAATAAATAAATGTTTATTACCTTATTCCATTTTTTTTGTCTTTCGCTGTTTGAACGGGTGATGTCGTATTTTGAGGTTTATTTTATGAACGAGTTCTTCCGAATTTCTCGATGTTTCTCTGGTTGGTTGTACATGGTTGCACCTTGGGGAGAACATAGTTTGGCTTTGCCCTGAAGAAGCAAAAATATATTTGCGAAACGTCGGCATTAGCTAAGGTCTGTTAATTCATTCCCGATTCCTAGTTCCGGTCCACTACTTTAAATAAATAAATGTTTATTTGATCCTTTGAGACACAAAAAATGGTGTATAGGACAGGTCAATACAAAAGAAAATATAATAATGGTAATTCACAACATGAACCAGAGAATCACACAAATATTCCTGTATGGAATAGTAACCCTTAACTAAAAGAAGGTTCTTGATCTCTTTTTTGAACCTTATCGAATTGAGAGACTTCATAGCAGGTGACAAATGATTGAACAACTTGATACTTCGATACAGTGGAGAGCATTCAAACCTATAAGTTCTATGTCTAGGCAATAACAAAGTTTGCGAACTTCTTGTCTCATACTCATGATGATCTGATAATTTCATCCATTTAGATTCATTCTCTTTGGCATACAGCAAGCATTTGAAAATATATATGCCCGGCAAAGTCAAAATTTTATTCCCAACAAAGATTGGTCTGCAAGAATCCATCGGGTTTAAGTTGAATACTGCACGCATGATTCGTTTCTGTGCTTTCATAAAAAAAAAACATTTTTCAAGACAAGCTTTTATGATAACAACACTCAACCGTCATTTTGAAGCCGCCATCTTGAATTCCTCAATTTTTGAGAATCGTAATTTCCGACTCGTAATTTCCGATATTTCGTGATGCATTGTCACCAGAAATATGTACACCTGCTAAATTTCGAATAAATCGGATGATAACAAGTGTGTCATAATAAACTTTCAAGATTTGATTACATGCAGACACCCGGACAGCTGAAACTAAATAAAAGCTTGTAAAATGGTGAAAACTTGGCAGAGACGAGAATATATTGAAAAATTCTTAGCCTTCTATAGAACCAAACAAAATTTCAAATATTTTATTACTCAACATATTCTCCTCTTAATTGAATACATTTATTACAGCGAAACTGCAACGTCTCTAGACCATTCTAAAAAAATGTTTCTTCTTGCTCTGCAAACCAGTACTCCACAGATTATATTACCTCCTTGTTGGAAGAAAATTTACGACCTTTTAAACGTTTTTTCAGTTGAGGAGAGAGATGATAGTCGGACGGAGCCAAATCTGGTAAATAAAGGAGGTGTTCAGTAATTCTAACCCTAAATCACGAATTTTTGCATGGCAACATGAGATTTGTGTACTAGGGCGTTGTCATGTAAAAACAAAATACCTTTGGATAGCTTTCCGCGTCTTTTCTCTTCAATTTTTTTTCGTAGAGTGGTCAGTAATGTCGAATAGTAGTCTCCAGTTATTGTTCTACTCTTATCGAAGAAATCAATCATGATTACCCCATGGCTGTACCAAAAAACTAAAGCAGGAACTTTTCCAGCAGATTTTTGGACACGAAACTTCTTAGGTCTTGGAGAACCAGAGTGTCGCCATTCCATCGATTGTTGCATTGTTTCTGGATCGTAGAAATGCGCCCAAGTCTCATCCATAGTTACAATTCGATTTAAGAAGTCTACATCGTTTTTAAATCGAGCACAGATCGAACGCGATGCTTCTACCCTTGCACGATTTTGGTCAACATTCAAACATTTGGGGATCCATATCGCAGAAATTTTTCTCATGTTCAAATTGACGTAACTATATAATGAACGCGTTCGTATATATGAAATCTTCAGTGCTTCAGATATCTGTTTTAGCCCAATTCGACGGTCTGATAAAATCATGTCATGAACTGCATCGATATTTTCGGGGACTGACACAAAAACTGGCCTTCCCGATTGGTCATCATCTTCAATGGAAAATTTACCTCTTTTGAAGCTTGCAGTCCAATTTTTCACGGTCGCATACGAAGGACATTGGTCACCAAGGGTATTAAGCATATCTTTATAGATCTGCTAACCTCTTAACCCTTTTAAATCTAATTCAGTTATCAATTAATCGGTTAACGAAGCACTTAATACAGACTATCACATTGAGAAGGAAACAGAGGTCTTTTCGAGTGGAAAAATCCAGATTTTGGGAAATTCGAATGGAGCAGTCAATTGTGTTCTTTTTTTCACAAGTGTGTGTCTTTTTCCGATTCCATTATAAATATCATAAGAAAATATTACATCGTGAGTACGTCCCTGTCCAAACTCCCAACAAGAAATCTCCTGATTCACGAATATTTCGAGCTTTCCACGGAAATATTTCCTCTCCCTTTTCCGCTTCAATCTCAATGATTACCTTCAAAGTTACCCGATATTTCTCCGCAACACATAAATTATTACTAACTTTCGAGGTCGTCTATACAAAGCAAACAAACATTTTCATCGTCTCTATCGGAAACCTCCAGTGAGGATTTTTACGGGGCGATACAATTAAAATTTCAGAGCACTAGCAACCCGGAAAAACTCCGAGAGTAATTAAGTGCATTGGAGCTACCGTTCTGCGAGAAGGGATAATGGGAAAAGTCGGGAAAAATGCACGGGTTGCATTAGAAGATCCGTAGGTATGCTGAGCATTTTTAATAATGTTATTTTGCTATTTCCAGAGGTGGTTGTGCTTTTTTCGTATACTTAAATATACTTGATATAAAAACGTCAATACGGCTGAGACATTTTATCCACTTCCTATTAGAGGAAGAGCCAGTGACCAATTTTCATGTCATTTCATAACTCACCAAAATTTACTTGTTTAATATTCAATATCTGCTCGAAAATAAAAACCATTTCTGCCAGCCCATAATGGCCGGAGTAGACTACCATAAGCGCTCAAAGAGGCCAGAAATTTAGGTTCAACTATGTCATAGTATCATACACAAAACTTTCAGGAATTGTTATTGAAAATATATTGAATCTCTAAAAAATAATGACAGAACTTTTTCGTCCCTCCTTACTCTTTGAAAATTCATTAAGAACAGCTTTACTTATGTCATTTCAGTACGCTTGAAATTTACAGGAAATAAAGAAAATGTGTCTAGAAAGCGAATTATAATCATGACAGAAATTTTTTACTTCACGAATCATCTGCCAAAACGAGAAATTTTGCCGCGCAAATGCGAGCGAAATGAGCTTATTCATATTTGCAAGTCAGACCTAGAGTGCATATTGGACATATTGGCTTTTTTGTTCCTTAATATCTCAGTTCGTATGCGGCATATAACTACATCTAGAATGTTTCGATATACATACCAATAATTAAAATATTTTTGCCCTAAGAACTCAGGCAGTTTTTTTGTTTACTGTTTCCAATGTCCAAACGAGACATTTGAATTACTGTAGTAACGAAAGCGTTTTGGCAGATGGTTCGTGATGTAAAAAATTTCTGTCATGATTATAATTCGCTTTCTAGACACATTTTCTTTATTTCCTGTAAATTTCAAGCGTACTGAAATGACATGAGTACAGCTGTTCTTAATGAATTTTCAAAGAGTTCTGCCAACACTTAGGAGGGACGAAAAAGTTCTTTCATTATTTTTTAGAGATTCAATATATTATCAATAACAATTCCTGAAAGTTTTGTGTATGATACTATGACATAGTTGAACCTAATTTTCTGGCCTCTTTGAGCGCTTATGGTAGTCTACTCCGGCCATTATGGACAGGCAGGTTTTTATTTTCGAGCAGATATTGAATATTAAACAAGTGAATGTTGGTGGGTTATGAAATGACATTTGAAAATTGGTCTCTGGCTCTTGGTCTATATGACCAGATTTTTTTTTAATGTAATATGAAAGAAATCAATTTACAATCCTGATTGATATACCTTTTCAAAAATACCCATGCTGTTCAATACTATTTAGGTCACAATGGAACCTCAAGTTACGAATTTTGTAGAGTTTTTTATCAGTAGTTTCCGATTCGATTTCAAGAGTGGTTTTTCATTTGATTTCAATGAGAATTGCAAATTAATAATTTTCCTATTACAAAAAAAAATTTGGTCATAGGAAGTAGATAAAAACTCTCAGCCGTATAGATGTTTTTATATCAAGTACAGTGGTGAAAGAAAATTCCCACCTCAACGAAGTTAATCTCGAAATAGAGGGCGATGAAAAAAAAAGGTTTTTGGATATTTCCGTGAGGTTCACAGTTTATTTCATGACTGAATCACCCTGTATTCTTTGAAGTCCATGATAATATGTTCTGAAAAAATCAAACAAACTCCTTAAATCAACACCAAAAAAAAAGGGTGTTGGCTTTCAAAGGGTCTATTGTTTCTGGCTAATCCGCATAAACTAATGAATCAATTGTTACGATTGCAGCATGAGGTGTAGCACAATCTTGTTGGAACCAAAAAACTTCTGGGTCGATACCATTCAAATTTTGAAACAAGTGATCATTGGTCATCGATCTGTAACGAGCACCATTCACTGTACCATTAGCTCCAGCATTGTTAGGACTTGCTATAATTTATTTTATCATAGTGTACGAGAAATAAGCTTGGGGCCGGAGAATGTTGGGACTTGTTTTAATTTATTTCATCATAGTGTACATGTTATAATTTTCGAAGTATGTTGTCGTGGTTATGACAAAAGAGTGAGTATGACATAAAAAAGGTTGTCAAAATAAAAGATCGTCGAAAAGTCACCTTCCAAATTATTATCATTTACAAATAAAAAGCAATCCAACAAGCATCGTTTTTGAAGAAATATGGACCGATGATGCCTCCATCGTCTAAAGCACACGATACAGTGCATTTTTCAGGATGCAATGGAACCTGCAGAACTTCTTGAGGATTGTTTTCATATACGGCAATTTTACTTGTTCGCGTAGACGTTTAACCAAAAATGAGCTTCATCACCAAACACAATTGTTCGATAAGAAAGTGGATCAATTTCAAGCTGTTCTAGGGCCCAATCAGCGAAAACAAACGACGCTTATTATGGTCAAGTGAAGTTGGTTCTTGAACTAGTAGGATCTTGTAAGGGTGTGGACCAAGATCTTTACGCAAAATTTTCCATGTGGTGGATGCAAAGAAGAGTCCAACTTGTTGTGAACGTCGACGAATAGACAAATCTGGATCATCATTCACACTTACAGCAGCGATACTTTCTTCTGTACGTACAGTTCTTTGTCTTGTTGTTGTTGTTGTTGCATCGAGTAGAGGAAATGTTGTCCGAAATCTATCGATAGTTCGACGAATAAGAGCTCTGATTGACGATTATGCAAACCATAAATTTCACGAAGTGCTCTAGGAGTTTGGCGAATAGAACACTGATTTTGAAAATAAAGTCAACAATTCGTAAACGTTGTAGCGGCGTGAATCTTTCCATGATAATTTGTGAATTCTTACTGAACAGAAATGTCGAAACAACATGGCTTCTACCTTCTTTCAAATCACAGTTAACCCGATCGAAAATTCTATCCCTCCAAGAAACACCTGATAACTCCAATTCTGTATTCATTGCAAAAAAAATTATCGATATAACTTCATCCCAAATCAAAGAAACCTATTTACTTTTCACCCCGATATTGTCGAAGCACTGCAAAATGATCCATCAAATTCCCCTTGCTTCTTGATACAGATATTCCACCACCAGAAAAAGTTATCACGATTGCGTTTTCAACCCCTTTCCAACTTTTTATCGTCCAAAATTGCTAACATCAAAGTTGGTTCGATAACTTCAATCAAACTGCTCAACACGCCTAGTTGAGGGAGGAAAAACGGATACTGGAAAAAGCCATTAAAAACAAATAGGGATTGCCAAGTTATATTTATAGATGGGGAAAGGGAACTCATGCCTCGGTTGAAGACTTCAGAGAGACCGCCATCAAAACTTCAGATTCGAAGGAAAAAATTGGATTTTCTTGACCCGCTTTGTGCGGTTCGAATTTTTCAGATTTCCGCCGTTTCTCTTTGCATTATTCATCCCACAATGGAATTTTAGATGTGACTTATGGTTGTTTTTCTTGTCTCGGTCGATTCCAACTAATGATGCCTTCGATATTACTCAACAGAAACTCTTATTTTTTTGTATATGTATCGGGTGTTTTTTTAGAGTGATAGAACTTTAATTTGAAACAAAACACATTTAAATTAAGATCGAAGCCACATTTCGTTTTATTCCGAAGATAATTTCAAGACATTTATGTTTTGAAAATAATTCCAGGCATATGTCCACCACGACTATGTCTGAGGAACCGCATTCGACCAGACCAATTTTGGACCACTTTTTTGAATATTTCAGGCCTTACTTCAGCAATAGCACTAGTTTTGTTGGCTTCCAAGGCGTCGATTGCTTCTTGTTCATCAGCATAAACCAATGACTCGACATAACCCCAAAAAAGAATCCATTCCAGTATTGTCGCATGATCTTAGAGGCCAATTGATTGGACCACTTTTCGAAAGAATGTTATCGCCAACTCTTTCTTTCAATAAATCAATTGTTACAGTGGCAGCATGAGGTGTAGCACCATATTGCTGGAGACGAAACACTTCTGGGTCGATACCATTTAAATGTTGAAACAAATAATCATCGATCTGTAAGGAGCACCATTCACTGTAACATTAGCTCCAGCATAGTTTTTAAAGAAGTATGGAACGATGATGCCTCCAGAGTGTGAAGCACAACATACAGTGCATTTTTCAGGATGCAATGGAACCTGCAGAACTTCCTGAGGATTTGCTTCTTTACGTGGCTGTTCAACCAGAAATGAGCTAAACACAATTTTTCGATAAAAAAGTGGATCAACTCCAAGCTGTTCTAGGGCCCAATCAGCAAACAAAGGACACTTATTATGGTCAAGTGGCTTTAGTTCTTGAACCAGTTTGATCTTGTATCGGTGTAGACGAAGGTCTTTAGGCAAAATTTTCCATGTGGTGGATGCACAGAGTCTAACTTGTGAACGTCGACTAATAGACAGATCTGGATCTTCCTGAACACTATCACTCACAGCAGCGATATTTTCTTCTGTACTTATAGTTCTTTGTTTTGTTGGTGCATCGAGTAGAGAAAATGTTGTCCGAAATATATCGAATAAGCTGCTCTGATGGACGAATATGCAAACCATAAATTCCACTAAGTGCTCTATAAGTTTGGCGAATAGAAGACTTTAAAAATAAATCTGTATCGAAATTTTCGTCCATGTTATAAAAAATAAAACAATTTATTAGGAATTTGGACTTTAATGTTTTTTGTTAAATTTCTTCAATTCATCACCAAAGTTTCGGATCCAGTTGAGCCTTTATCAAGGCTCGAATTTACTCTAATTTAACAAACATTTTGGAAGAATCATTATTTAAAACTTTAATTTGTGAAGCATAAGAAAATTTTCTTCAAGAATCAGAGAGATATATTCTAACCTAACTTCTTGTTCGACACACTCTGATTCTTGAAGAGAATTTTCTTATGCTTCACAAATTGAAGTTTTAAATAATGGTTCTTCCAAAATGTTTGTTAATTTAGGGAAAATTCGAGCCTTGATAATGGATCAACTGGATCCGAAACGTTGGTGATGAATTGAAGAAATTTTACAAAAAACATTAAAGTCCAAATTCCTAATAAATTGTTTTATTTTTTGAAAATAAATTTCAACAATTTGCAAATGTTGTTGGAGCGTGAGTCTTTCCATGATAATTTGTCAATGCTTACTGAACCGAAATGTCAAAAAACATGGTTTTTACCTTTGTCAAATTACTTATCAAGTTACAGTTATCCCTAACGAAAATTCTATCACTAATAAAAACACCCGATATATGTATGTCTACGATTTAGATGTCAAAATACTTGACCCATCAGGATTAAACTCCTGAAATGACTAAACTGTATTGAAGCAGAAGAATTGTGGCATCAGAACTTTTCTCTTTCATTCGGTTTCATCATAGAGGATCGCTTTTTCAAGTGGAGATTTTTCTGATGGGTAGAAGTTTGCTCTCGAAACATTTGCTCTGATTTGAGACGAATCCTGAGTAAATAAAAGATAAGAATTCTTCAAAATACACGATCCATTCCAGGGTTTGTTTTTATTCGGCAATATCTTCTCATTAGCAATAAGGTCACGTGCTGGGCCAGAACGCAGTTTCTACAGCAATCCTGATTTTGGATTTATTTCATCAACGTCAAAGAAATTAGGAGTTTCTAACTGTTGATGATGAAGAGGGGCATATAAGACATCAGAAAGAACATACTTATATAAGGTCAGTTTGTTCCACCGCAAAAATGTAGTTGAATTTCTGTCATTGTCGATTCATTATGTAAGGTATGAGTTGACTGACTAGACATTATTGTCTAAGCTTATTTAGCTAGTCCGTATGAAACTTTGGTAATATTCGAGAAATCCCAGAGATCCCGAGGTGTGAACCGAACGAAGTCTCAGTCAGTCCGAATTCCAAAGAAATTTATGTCTGTTGTTCGGACCACATTAACAATTTATTATTCCATAATAAAACCATAAAAACATGAATCATCTCTTTATATAGCTGCACCTACATCCAAAATCCACGTCTGGCTGTATGCTGCAGCTGGAACGCATTTTAAATTTGATCCTACCGAATGATAAGAAATTTAGGGCTCGTATAACTTTTATGATCATTATAATGGGTTTCCTCATTTTTTCACTCCTGGACAGGCTATCAAAGTTTGAATTGTTGTGGAAGGTGGCTGCCATGCATCTTGTGTATCAGAGATGGATTGTTTATCAGGATTTATAACAATACTGATACATGATATGGTTGTTCTTCCTTGATTGGAACTGCACAAGAAATTAGCAATAAAATTAGAGAGTACACAGGGTGATTCACGGTGGATGGCACATTAGACGTTTCTGGTGAACCAGATATCGGATCGGGTTGAAAATTTGCATGAGTGCATTATCGGACATTCTCTACCCAACCAAAATATTTTCGTCAATGCGGTGTTGCCACTTCCATTAGAAAGTAGAAGCAACTTTGCTTTTTCGAATGAAACACCTGGTATATCATATTATTTTGGAATCTCCATCAACTTCCCGACAACGTTTATTAACATTTCTGTATACCAATCTGTTGCCGTTTTCGAAATATAAATTAATTTCAATTTTTTTCGCCGAAAATCATGACCTCTAAAAATGCTGATAACTTCGGGTTGAGAGACACTATGGCATTGAAATTTGGTTTGGGGTTAGCTGATACATGAATGCTTCTAACACATCAGCCTGACCTACGTTACTTTAATACAGGGTGGTAAAAAATACAGCCTTTTCGGTTGCTTGAAAAAGTGACTGAAAGTTGTTTATTTCAAATGGAACGCCCTGGATATTATTAGAAATTCAGAAAGCTGATGAAATTTGCTTTCATTCTATGTATATCATGCCTATACCTAACTAGTCAAATTTCGGACTTATGAGCATTTATTTGTCAAAATGTCCCTTCAGAATGGTATTCCCTTTCGGTAGTTGGTAGGCAGGCCTGAGGCCATGATTACTATTCGACTCCTAATAATAAATGGTGATGGTAATTTGGTTTATGTTTTTTTCCATTATTAACGGCATATCTTCATTTAGCTGAAAAAATTAAATTTTTCTTTGAATGTGAAAATCACACCTCTCATTGGAAAAACCTTTAGTCTTAGTCACTGATGTCTGCAATCAACAAGCAACATTTTTTTATCCAATTTACTATTCTGTTTCGATTTTCCTTGAAATCAAATTTGATAAATTGTCCATATTCTAAAGGATGACCAAAAATATCTGGTAAGCAAACGTTTTTCATTCTAGAACTTGGGCAAAGCTTTTTTGAAAACAAGACCATATTGGGAAATTAAAAGAATGTTCTTTCTGATCTCATATTGTATATTTTAGAAAATATACAAGACCCATTCTTTGAAGAACTTGCCAGATAAATTAGAAAAAACAAAAACAGCAGCTTTCTCTTTCTACGATCATATTCGGAGGAAAACGATTTATTCTTCTCCAAATGTCTTGTTGCCTCTCGAAAGCAGACAAAACTCGGTAAACAGCCAAGTTCCAACTTCCAACTCTATGACCTAGCCTAAATCGCAAAAATAACCTCTTGAGATCGATAAGCCCCCTTTCCACGGATCGTGTTCCACTTAACCAGATTTTCAGGCCGACGAGTGGTGGATTGTATCAACTGAACAAGGCTGTATGTCTAGGAATGATCTAGCCCAGACGGTCCGTCGCCCGAATAATCACCGCTGTACGACATAGAGCTGGCGCGCACACGGCTAAGTGCTCTGGATTCAGTTTTAAATTGGCTCGGAACCGAACCTAGCAGACAGGCAGACGACGGAACGGTCCTTGGACTAGGACTAGGATAATATACACGGTGGTTAGACGTGTTAACGGAACGCTTCGCGATTTAGCGTTATCGCAGCCAGATTTTCTTGTTAGATTGATTGAATTGAGGCTGCATGATGCAAGACAGTTCACTTGTATCGCGTATAGAATGGATAAAAAAGAATGAGTGGTAATTAAAATAAACTGCTCCACATGAGTTAGGGATATTTACTTAAATTCAAAAAATATAGTTAAAATGAGATTTTTGTGATGAAAATCCATATTAATATGATTTCAAGTTGCAAATTAATTTTAGCCTGTAGGTCTGCAGCGTATACCTGTATGAGAAAACTCGAGTAGAATAACGAAATTTTATTCCCAGAGAATTCAAGCATTTTGACTATCAATACAATGTATAGCCTCCACGGGCATCAATAACAGCTTGACATCTTCTTTGACTACACACGAGGTTGTTGAACATTTCTTGAGGAATTTGGTTCCATAAACGGGGCAGAAGCTCTCTCAGATCATTTAAGGATTCTGGGGTAGGTTGATGATTATCTAATCTTCTTTGGAGCATATCCCATGCATGTTCTATGCAATTCGAATCTGGTGAGTGCGGAGGTATAGGTAAATGTGGAATACCAAGCTCCTCGCGGGCATTCTCAACTATGGCTGCACGGTGCGGTCTAGCGTTATCGTCTAGAAATTGAAAAGTTTCACCAATGGCACCGTGTAAATTTGGCACAACATTGTCAATGACATGACATGCTCCCTATAGTGTAAGGCGGTCATATTCCCAGGACAAATGTGTAGATCTGTGCGCCCGTTGAAACATATACCGGCCCATACCATAACACTACCCCCGCGGAAAGGATGGACTTTTTGGACATAGCAACGATTATGGGGTATGCGTGGGATTGTCCATACCCTTATTCTTCGAGAATCTGAAAATCGTCCAAATCTGGATTCATCAGTGAAAAGGACACCACGCCATTGATCGTTCCAATAATTGATATGTTGCCTTGCCCATTCCAGTCTTTGACGCTTATGGTCACGTGTTAATGGAACTCCTCTCAATGGACGTCTAGAACCTAGATTCACCTCTCTCAAACGTCGTCTGATGTTTTAGATGAAAACTTGGACCACATCTGCAGTTTGAACTTTGAAGAGTATTCCGTAGCATTCTACACGTAGATGTAGGGTTTCTTCAGTTCTTCTCGCCGAAACGGTGATGAAACGATCCTGAGCAGGTGTTGTTTTTCGTCGCCCACCAAGCCTTGGTCTTTCCAACACGGAACCTGTCTACCTGAACTTATTCCAAAGTCGAGATATCACACTTTGGCTGACTTGGAGCCTTTCCGCTACAACCTGAGTTAGGCCACCCTGTAGCATTCCGATAGCCCTATTAGCCTCAGCGTTTGTTAATTTACGTCTTGGCATTTTCAGAAAACTCGTTTCAAATCGAAGCCGATGATAAACTGACTTCATTTCAAAATAAGAACCTTCATGAAGCATATACAAAGAACCAAACTTCAGAAAAAAGGCGACCAGATTGACGAAATGTCTCATACTGATTTTTATTGGCTCGATTCTAGTTGTTATTGACTTTTAAAAAATGTTTTTACAGCGATTTTCTCGAAGGTTACATACGCTGAAACTTTTGGGGTGAAATCAAAATTCTTATGGAAATGATTTTTTTCTCACCGATATGATTTTGAAGTTCATTCTTGGAACATATTACTCTCAAACTATAAAAAATTCAAAATATGCATGGCATTCCGACATTAATCAAATTCAAGAATTTGAGGACAGATAACACTGAGAATATTCAAAATTCAAATCATATAAATGGTTTCCAATAAGAGGTGTTATTTTGACATTCGAAGAAAAATGCCATGTTTTTATTAAATGATCGGATGTTTATTTCATCATGAGGAGAAAGATATGCCGTTAATAATAGTATATTGTTCAATGAGCGGTAATGTGAGTCATAACACACACAGATGAATTTTGCAGCCCGAGCCGTCAGGCGAGGGCCCTCGGCAATTTAATCTTCTATAAACTACAAAAATTTTCATGATGATTATTTCAAAAATATAGCTTGTACTCATGAAAAACGAAAAACATATTCAATAACCCCAGATAACCCTGGTTTTTTTAATTGAAAAACTAATTAAATCGAAAAAAAGAAAACAATTTGCCCTCAGGACGTTCTTCAACTACAATTTTTAAAAATCAAGTCTCTACGTCGTAAATTAGGGTACTTACTCGTGAAATAACCACTTTCGAATGGAGATTTACCACGATTCAAAAGGTGATACTGCCCCTTAACTGAACTTTATAAACCTTAGAACCCAAATATTCACGCAAAAGTCGATGAAATGACGTTTGTGGAATGCATAATTCCAAAGAACGAAGAAGAATGGAAAAACCTGCATTTTCTTTAATACTTTCGGCTACAGCAGCAGTATATCGGATGTTCTTGGGCGACGTTCACGGGTTTTATTCTTCACATCACTAACTTGTCCCAACTGCTCAAATTTTTCCACCGATGTCTGTGTTGTGGTTCGACAAGGTGCTTCACGACGACCCAAAAATGATCGAGTTTTACGAACCTTCTCTTCCAAATATTCACCATTTTGACAGTGGATTTTAATCAATTCAATGCGTTGTTGAAGCGTATATCGTTCCGTTTTTATTAATGGCGTAGTTTTCACTGGTCAAATGTCAAGAAATTACAGCTTCAAAAGTGACATCTACCGAAATAGCGGGCTACTCAAAATATCATCTCTTATTAAAAAACCCTTTACTTAGGGCCAGTATATTCATCAACCTGTAAAGTGTCACGAACGTCTTTTACGAAATTTGTCAAAAATGAATGAATATTATTTAAATCAGGAGACCTTAGTGGAATAGGTCCTCCTCTTCCTATCTATCTAGAACCGTATGTTTCGTTCATCACCTGCCTCCCAAAAATCGTCGTCGGTTAAACAATAAGGATTATAATATTTTCGGTCCCAAGTGCCAACCGCATCTCCCTCGAAAAAGGATTTCCTCGCGGCCATTTTCCCATATCCATCGTGATAACCGCAGCTGAGAACACACGATTATTTGCATGAAAATATCGGAAAGAAAACACGCATCCCCGGCTCCTGTTGACATTGAGTTAGGGCCGGCGGACCCGTCCAAATATTCCATTTTCCCGTGTTTCCCGATAGACGCCCGAGTTTTCCGGTCGCTAGACGTCGTTTTTATCGGCACCTGGCGTCGGTACCCGGCTGATTGCGGATTTTCAATCTGGGTGCGTGAGGAAAGCCTGTTTGTCGACTTACGCGATCCGTTGGGGCGGCAATGGGGCGTCGCGAACTCGGAAAATCGCGTTACGGGCGTGCGAATTGGGTTTAGCCGGATTCGGAAAAGTTCGAACGGAATTCTCGATGAAATTGTGAGTTACGTGCGTTCGGATCGAAGAACTTCTAGAGCTTTTCCGAATAGCACACTTGAATAGTGCATTCGCCCTTACATAGAGTGTGTATCCCGTCAAATGGCGACAATTCATAATTTTCAGTTTTTTTTATAGATATACTGGATTTTCCAAGTTCGAGTGCCTATTAGACGTGTCTAGAGAATGCCTATGTTGAATCTGAAAATTTGCATTATGAGATAGTTCAAGACTATACTAAAATGGTTACTCTGCGGACCGACCCGAGGGAATCTGCGGAAAAAGTGGGTCCAGGAGAATCTTAAAATCGCAGCGAATCTGCGAAACAATGAGGAAATATTCGGTGGAAAAGAGGAATCATCGATTTGTATGTTGGTGAAATTTCGATTCTCTAGGCGATGTAGAAGTATTTTTGAAAAATTCGTGAAAATCGCAAAAACAAATCCCCAAAGAAGGCAATTTCAACCTCGATAAAGCGTTTTTTCATAGATATCACCGTGATGTAAATATACAGATCAAAAGAGGAATGGTTAATGCAAAATAGAAAAACACGAAGAAGGGATAAGGACAAGTCCAGACATATCAGCTCCAAAGACAAAAATCGTGCAAGGATAAACATTTCAGCTCTAGAGATAAAGAGAAGAAAGAAAACAAGGTGAAAAATAGAGGAACCAAAAGAAGACGTTTTCGAACCAAAGAGAGATCCTTCATTTGCACCAGATGACTCAGTTAACAATGATGCCATGGATGATAGCGATGATTTTGAATTAAGTATAAACGAAGATGTTGATTTCAAAGAAGAAGAGGATAATGTGAATCTCTCCCAAGTTAGCAGCTGTGATTAGGTATAACATGTCACAGTTCAGTAAAAGTGAGCCAGCTTTCGACGAAGGAGATGATGAGGAGAAGCCTGATGTTAAAAAAGATTTTTGAGAAGAATCAGAAGAAGACATTTCCTTGTCTGCTCGTATGTCGACCAGAAAAAAGAAAAATTATTTACTCTGAGGAAGATGAGGAAGACATCCCACTTACAATGAGGAAAAAACCTTACTGGAGCAAGAAAAAAATATGAGTGACGATGAAGAAGACTATGCCCCTAAGAAAAGAGAAAGAAAAAAGAAGAATAAACACAAGATGGTGTACGATAAAAAAAGAAAATGCTTGAAAGGCTGAAGGACCAGTTTCCAAATTATGTTGACGAAGTTAACACTTATGGGATGAAGAATGTTAAATATTTTATATGGATCTCAAGATGGCATGGGTTAAGCCAATATATAAAAATGGATGTAAAGAAGAGTTAGGAAACTACCGTCCAATAAATATGCTCACATCCTTCGCAAAAATCTTTGAGAAATTATTGACAAATCGATTGATATCATTCCTAAAGAAAAACAAGATTCTATCTAATCGACAACATGGATTTGTAAATAATAAGAGTACTGAAACAGCGATCAGTGAACTATTACAAACTATAAAAAGAAATGTTATCTCCGTAAGGAATCGTAGTATACACATCAAGAGTTCTTGATATTACAAACTATACTGGAAGCTCTAGAAGAGGGACATGTTCCTGTGGCATTATTTCTAGACCTGTCGAAGGCTTTTGACTGTGTAGACCAGCAAAGATTACTTGAAAAACTGGAATTTTATGGAATCAGAGATAAGCAACTGCAGCTGATGAAAAGCTACCTAGAAAATAGGAAACAAAAAGTGATAATTAAGACAGACGAACAGACATATGAATCAAAAGATGAAGAAGTACACTTAGGAGTAGTACAGGGTAGTATCCTGGGTCCCCTGTTATTTGTGTTATTTGTGTTATATGTAAATGATCTACCAGAAATTCTGAAAAACAAACAGAACTCCAGAATGATAAACTATGTGGATGACACAAATACAATAACAACATCAAAAAACATAGAAATCAGTATTAAGGATGCTGATATTCTTCTACAAGAAATTTTGAAATGGTGCAATGCAAATAAACTACAACTCAACATCAGAAAGACAGAATGTGCCATCGTTCAGACGGACAAATCAAACTTGGAATTACCAGAAAATATAGTACTGAACAATACAAGTATAAATCTAAATCAAAATATAAAGTTTCTAGGTATTTATATGGACACAAATCTCAAATGGCAGACACACATAGAACATCTTAGAAAAAAACTATCATCAAGCATATATACTTTTAAAGTAATGAAAAATCAGGTGAAAATGAATATATTACAGATCCTTCATTATTCAAATTTTCAGTCCATTATGTCTTATGGGATTATGTTCTGGGGAAACAGTCCTAACAGCAAGGGAATATTCAGACTACAAAAATTAGTATTTAGAACAATCTTTGGCATGAAATACAGGAAAACATGTAGAGGAACATTCAAGAAGAATAACATACTTACCATGACAGGCCTATATACAGGGTGACTGGTGACGTAAGGGACAACGGCTAAGTGGAGATAGAGGACCTCAAACTGAATGAGAATTTGGGTTTCAAATGTCCCATAAGGGTATTCGTTTCGGAGATATAGGGTGATTTATGAAAAAATGCTAAATCTATGAACTCCCATATCTTCGTTAATATGATACGTTTTTCGCTGATATTTTACATGTTTGTTCATACAGGTATTCGCTGTCAGCATAAGAAAAAAAAATTGAAAAAATTGCTGGCCCGTACTCAAAAATTTCAATTTACATGTCAAGTGAGAAATATCACACGGTATATGGGATAAAAAAAGAATCAAATGGAAATTTGGAAAGAGGGAAAAAAACTGATAAAATATCTGTTTTTTGTTTGGATGGCACAAATTTTCTTTCGTTTCTATGATATGTTGAAGTAAGAATATTACAATATTTTTATATTCAAATCATGAAAATTAGTACTACTGATAGAAAAAACCTTGAATTCGAGGCGCTAGAATGAGCCTGGCATCAAATATTCCTTCATATTTGCGACTTTTTCTATTTTTGTGTTTGAGTATCCAACTCTCCCATCACCCCATCTACAACAAATTTTATTTTGAAATTTGATCTGGCATCGAAATATTAATTGATAAAAATAAATTTCAAGATTTGAATGAATATTTTGATGCCAGGCTCATTATAGCGCCTCGAATTCAAGGTTTTTCCTATCAGTAGTACTAATTTTCATGATTTGAATGTAAAAATATTGTAATATTCTTACTTCAACATATCATAGAAACGAAAGAAAATTTGTGCCATTCAAACAAAAAACAGATATTTCATCAGTTTTTTTCCCTCTTTCCAAATTTCTATTTGATTTTATTTTATCTCATATACCGTGTGATATTTCTCACTTGACATGTAAAATGAAATTTTTGAGTACGGGCCAGCAATTTTTTCAATTTTTTTTTCTTATGCTGAGAGAGAATGCCTGTATGAACAAACATGTAAAATACCAGCGAAAAACATATCATATTAACGAAGATATGGGAGTTCATAGATTTAGCATTTTTTCATAAATCACCCTATATCTCCGAAACGAATACCCTTATGGGACATTTGAAACCCAAATTCTCATTCAGTTTGAGGTCCTCTATCTCCACTTAGCCGTTGTCCCTTACGTCACCAGTCACCCTGTATACTAAAATGTCTTTTATTTTTACAAAAACATCCCGAGATCTTCAACCAATTCAAAAGTAGCAGCAATACTAGAAGAATCAACCCATACATATATCCCAAGTACAAACTTACCCTATCTCAGAACAGTGCTCAATATATGTGTCTAAAATTGTACAATCACCTGCCAAGAGAACTGCAGCACGTCGAAAAATTTGAAGAATTCAAGAGCAAATTGACAACATTCTTGGTGGAGAAAGAGTCCTACACATTAGAGGAATTTCTTAGTTAACGTGTTGTAAATTATTATAGAACTTTTGTTATTTTCTATTTCTGACTTATTATTCATTATTGTAGTATTTGGTATGTTACAATAATCTAAGTTGCAAATAAATATTTCTATTTCTATTTCTATTCGAAATTAATATTGAATTGTAATCTTACTGTATTTATCTTTGATTTATGTGGCCATGGAATGGGAAAAAAAATTTGATAGTTCTGACAGAAAAAGGACTTTCAACTAGAATTCGATATTATTCACATTATCGAAAGAAATACAGCTAGAATCGATAACATGGAGTGAAGATCAGCCAGAAGCATTGCACGATCTACCAAGGCATCCAGAAAAAGTTCCTGTTTGGAACGGATTAATGGCTACTTCTTCAGATATGATGCGAATCGCAATGTGACTGTGAATGGCGAGCGCTACCGTAAGATGATAGCAAACTTTTTTCAGGCCCAAAATAGTCGACACGACAATGTAGAAGCATGCCCCGGCAGTCCCCATGACTTTTTTTCTGGTCCATTTTTCATCAACTCTTAGAATGCGATGAAGAAAACCTTTTTTGCCGCTGAAGCAGTAGTTCACAGGCGAAAAAACGACGTTCAACGTCCCTTGGCTTCAATTCATAAGAAACCCAAGTTTTTGAATCATTCCCTTCTTATGGAGACGCTTGGAAATGACTTGGCGGGTAACTCCGTATGCTGAAAGAAGCTCTTCTTGCATTTGGCACGGATCCCCATCGAGCAATACCTCCAATTCAGCGTCTTCGAAGGTTTTTTTTCCCGCAGACAGTCGTCAACATCGAAATCACCGTCTTTGAAGCAACGGAACCAATCACGGCACCTTGTTTCACTTAGAGCAGCATCTTCGTGATTTTGTTGGCGCTCTCGATGTGCTTTCGAATGAAAGATTAAAATAACACTTCCCGCAAATATTGTGTCAAGAATTGTGAACTGAATTTGACCATGACTTTTATTTTCCGAATAAGAAATAAAAACCCAATTTTTTTCTGTTTGGTTGGATTCTACAAAGAAAAATAATTAAAGTTAATATGGTTTTGAATTCAATTATAAACTAACCTTCTTTTGTGTTTCCTACAATGCCAGAACTCAGAAAGTTAAAAACATAATAGGGTTCTTATTTGAAAAACCTATGGTCGAATTTTGATCACATTTTAAGATATAATCTAAGAAACATCCCGAGATAAAATTCCTCAAAGGATGCACGGCATTCCAACATTCTTTCACTTCAAAAATGTGAAGATAGATTATGCTGAGGATATTGAAAATTTGAATAATATCTGTTATAGTGATAACGCTTATTCCCCCTTTTTTCCAATTTTTTCTTAATATTTCTCAAATCATAATAACGAAGGAAAAATGAAATAAAATGTTTTTCAGGAAATGTATGCTCCTCATTTCTGGCATGATGGTGCTGAAGATCCAGAAATAATCAAGCTGAACAGACAATTTCGAATACAATACGAATTTCAGATTTCAAATAGGTCTAGTCGTCTAGTTCTCCAGAAACGTCTTATGACTTATATAGTTATATGTAGTCAAACTTGGAACACCCTGTATTACTCTTTGGTCGAGTGAGTCAAGTAATTTGAATTATCTGAAATATTTCATGAAATTACATGTCACTCCGGTAGAATAATATAGTTTTTCGGAAACGACTGAACATGAAATATACAAATAGATTAGTTCTTCCAGAACTTAATAACCTCCAACCGAGCGGATTGAATCCTTCTGAAGTCGGGGGAAGATTCCGAAAAATTGATACTGTCACAACCATTTTACGACCCTCGACAATCGAGGATGTTTATTTCACGAGCTCCAAGACGAACTAATCCACCGGCACGAGCAAAACGACTGGAAAATGATGGCCTTTGAACTTAATCCCGTCCGAAGCTGGAGAAAGGAACTGAAAACAGAGTTTCCGGAAGATCCGGATTTATTCATATGTTTCGGCCCCATTAGTTCCCTTTGTTCGAATAAATTGAAGAGGAAAGACGGTAAAATAAGACACAGGGACAAAGAGATCTTCATGAAATATTTCGTTTGGCCTGGTGCAAACTTGAGTAGAATATTTTCGAGCTTTTGGAAGGCTTGACATGAGATTATTTTCAAGTGAATTGCGTCCGAAAACTCTGGAAATATCTATATGCAGGAACATGTGGATTAAATGTAGAAGAGGCCAACTCCTTGCCAAAAATGAAAAACATAAATCTTCAGTTTGCCAAGTTACGCCCTTCTGAGTGCTGTAGTTGAAATTGAGTTCTCATTCGTTTTTCGGGGGAAAAATGGGTTAAAACATAAAAGAAGAATGCAACATCAATCTATAGTTTCTCAAAATCATTTCCTTTAATTTTTGACAGATGCATCAAGAAATGATTTTGACAAACAAATCAGCCACCCCCTTTGATTTTTCAATTTTGAATTTCCTTGAGCTGATAATACTCCAAAATGAGTCTCAAAAAGCCTTGTTGATTCTAAAAAAGTTTCAATCTCTCTTATTCTTCTGTGGAGCCGGAAAATCAAAACTGAAAACAGTTGGGAGCAGTCAGAAGTTTTTGAGCGCTTTTTCATCAACATTGTAACTAAATGAACCTTATACATAGATATCATGTTTTTTTTAGAGTGATAGAAATTTAAATTGAAATAAAACACATTTGAATTGAGATTGAAGCCGAATTGAAGGATAAATTCATGACATTTAAATGTTTTAAAGATAATTTCCGGCATATGTCCACCACGACTAGCTCTGAGGAACCGCATTCGACCAGACCAATTTTGGTCCACTTTTTCGAGTAATTCAGGCCTTATTTCAGCAATAACACGAGATATGTTAGCTTCCAAAGCGTCTATTGTTTCTTGTTTATAAGCATGAACCAATAACTTGACATGACCCCAAAGAAAATAATACATTGGAGTTATGTCGCATGATCTTGGCCAATTAATTGGACCATTTCTCGAAATAATGTAATCGCCAAATCTTTTTTTCAATAAATAAATTGTTACGGTAGCAGCATGAGGTGTAGTACCATTTTATTGGAACCAAAACACTTCTGGGTCGATACCATTCAAATTCTAAACAAATAATCATTGATCATCGATCTATAACGAGCACCATTCAATGTAACCTTAGCTCCACCATCGTTTTTGAAGAAATGTGGACCGATGATGCCTCCAGCGTGTAAAGTACACCATACAGTGCATTTTTCAGGATGCAATGGAATCTGCGAACTTCATGAGGATTGTTTTAACTCCATATACGGCAATTTTGCTTGTTTACGTAGCCGGTCAACCAGAAATGAGCTTCATCACTAAACACAATTTTTCGATAAAAAAGTGAATCAACTTCAAGCTGTTCTAGGGCCCAATCAGCAAACAAACGGCTTTAGTTCTAGAACCAGTTGGATCTTCACGCAAAATTTTTCAGAGTCCATCTGGATCTTTATTAACACTATCACTTACAGCAGCGATATTTTTTTCTGTTCGTACAGTTCTTTGTCGCGCCGTGAGTCTTTCCATGACTATTCCACTCATTTCAAGAACTGACCAATCACAGTCCAAAGACAGCTCGTAATATCGCGAAAATACCAACTGTCTCTGAATTATGATTGGTCTGACAACTTCGGTGTTTTCAACGATTGAACTACAGAATAATCTGTGATTGAACTATAGATACGAATGGTTTGACAACTGATAAATATAAATTGTAGACGTCAACATGAGTTTTTCCTTGCTTTTCTCGAATATGGCGTTTCTGACCTGTTATTCTGTTCGCGAAATAGTCTTATAAAATTTCACTCGAGATTGAATTTACCTCATAAGTCTATCTTTTATTTCCAAACTCAAATGAGTTGCTTTAAGGAAACACCACTCGTCCTCCGGACTCGTGATGTTTCCAAGCAACTCATTTTCGTTTGAAAATAAATCGATAGACTCATCACAGAAATTCAATCTCTTGTGATATTACTACTGATAATTCGTCAATGCTTACCGAACATAAATGTCAAAACAACATGGCTTCTACCTTCTGTCGAATCACAGTCATCCCCATCGATAGATTCGCATTTTAGAACACGAGAAAACCCTTCTACAACTTTCTTGATACCTCATACGACCCTCGTTTAAGTGGAACGCCGCTCAAAAAATGATTTTGGAATTTCCGTTGACTTTTTGAATAAGCAATTCTCTGTGATTTTTTAACTTCATTTGCAGTGAGTAACAGTTTTAAGTGTTTTAACTACTCTCATAGAATAATATATCCATTATTCAACTGATTTCGATGTGTAATAGTCTCTATAAGACAATAGTTTGAGGTAATAATAATTCACGCCTATAACTCACTCTAATACAAATAGGAAAAATGTAGCTTACGAAATGAATAAAAAAGTCGGGTCAATGGGGAACTCTATTTCAGACATCAAGGTAACGTTCTCGCCATCCATTTTTACTTTTTCTTAGTTCTGAATATCCAAAAATTGCATTTGGAAAAAGTGAATTTTTGACGTTTTCTACGGGATTCGATATCGATTCGATTTTCGACCACAGAAATCGCTTCTGACAACTGTTGTCAATTTTGAAAATGCAGATTAATTCGAATTTTACTGAAGAAGTCGAAGATAAAGTATAATGTTCAATTCGCGGTAATGGTCATAATCATAACAAACTTGACGAATTACACCTCTCGCCTGACGGCTCGGGCTGCAAAATTCATCTGCGTGTGTTATGACTTACCTTACCGCACATTGAACAATATACTATTACTTAATCTCGGTTTCTATATAAATTGCCTACTATGTACTTTACTCTTTCATTATTGTTTCAACTATGATATCGCGCCAACTATGAATTATAATAACTAATTAGACTTTTTTTGTTTCAGGTAAGTCTCAACGAAATATGTCGACGCCTCTTATGTGAGTATGTAAACATATATTGATGATGTTCGAATATTTGAATATCTGATTATCCAATAATATATAGAGTTCGACATTGACTCTTGAATTATTTTTTATGTCGAAGAAAACCCTTTTGTTTAATTTTCGTCTCGGTTAAAAACGTTTAGTAGGCAAGTAGGTAAATCTCTTATACCCCAGAGTAACAATTTCTTGATTTTGGGACCACTCCAGTACCGACCAAATCGTAGTCAAAATGTTAAAATTACGATATTTCTTAATATTAACAGATATGTCCATGTCAGCAATAAAATTTTCCATTTCTTCCCCCTAAATTTCCTTCAAACAATATCCAAGTTTTCTATTTTTCCAATTACCCCTGTACCAACAAATTAGTATTCTGCTTCAAGAAGGGATTCCCTATCCATTATTTACCGTACAAACAGATGTAATCAGGACGGTCTACAATAAATTAGGACCGGTGATTGCCTAGCGTCTTCTGACCCCCGTTCCAAGGGTAAGAGACCCAGAACGAAAGGGGTAACTGCCACTTATACTGAAGGTCCGTGACCCGGAATGTTGTGACTGCCCATGTCAAACGGGTCTGTCTGTCCACGGTACACAATTACACGCTTCTGGATACGGTCCGGGGTTTCGCACACGATAGGAAACAAAGGAAAGCTGAATGGTTCGCCTATGTTGGTATGCTGTATGGTACCAAACGGCTGCGTCTGCGATTTCAAGGTTAACGGATCGGCACGTTATTGGGTTCACCTGGTGCGATTGGTAATTGACGTGTTGTTGGAAAATTGGCATATACAGTCTGGTTCGGTTTATGTGGTGACAATTATTTCTTAGTCAGAAATGGCAAATTGTCACCATTTTTTTCATTTATGTTAATTCATTTCATACTTTACTTATTTGTCATTGTATTCACGAAGCTTCTTTTATGTAAAATATACTGTTTGTATTAATTCGATACATTTCTCTTTAAATAACGCTATATGTACAAAATGACATACGCAGGTAATGGACAAAATGAAATAGGTATTTCAGCTGAATTAACAGTCTCTACCAGACAAAAGCAAGACAATTCATCTCATCAGGCTGCATCAGCAAACAAAGAACCAGGACTTGTCTCAACATATTCAGAACAAAATCATTAATCTGCGGCCAATGAAAGCGATGCATCGTCTTCTAATTTTGCATTTCCTATGAGAAAATTTCTCCAGTCCTTTAAGGACGATTTATAATTGGACAAGGCAAACGCGAACCGAAGACTGGACAAACGTACTCAGTTTTAACTTGTACACCTAATTAGGCAATCCAACGACCTGTCAAATATTTTTTTGATGTTAGTTGATGGTCAAACAAACCAAATTTAGCTTTGTTCATGTAGACATTAAAACCGTTTATTTGCTTGAAAAATTGTTTTATGTGGACATTTTTTTGATATTTCTAGTCAATCTTACTCTTAGGAATATCAGACCAGTGAAAATTATTTATTAAGTGCATTTTCAATAAAAACATGCCATGAATGAGTGCCAAACTTGGATGTGCAAGTCGTTCAAATTATGAGGATTTTCTTGAATATTTTGGAGCACCCAGTGTGTGTAACTTGGTGTATTATATACATATTAAGTGACTTATCAGGAAACAAAAGGAAATTGGGTCAGCAGTCATCAAGACTTGACAATATCGAAGATAAGAAACTAAAGTGAATTTGTCTTCGTAGACACTGAAATAAGCAGTATTCAGTTCATATAAAATGTAAAACTGATGAATATTTAAATTTATATCATATAAAAGGATAAAGAAGTTACAGGTACAGTGCTCTGATTAATATTCCTTCTCCAATACTTTCTCTTCAATCTCTTCGGGCTCCCAATACTAAAAGTTGTAATCATATGATTGAGTGAAATTTTCTTCGTCAGTGATACTTCAGGATACTTTTTGATATTAGAAATCATAAAAACTCACTCATGAAATGCATAAGATAATAAAATTCCTCATATTTACTGCAAGCCAGCGACCTGTCAGAAAATTTATAGATTATCTGGAGGCAGGGCGCCACGTGGTTTGGATTGCCTAATATGATTGCAATCAAATCAAAAAATGAGCCCACACCTCCTCCAAAGAGAAGAAGATAAGTTCATAGAGCATTAGTTAAAGAAGACAATGAAGAATAAAATGTTGTTAGCAACTTTCGAGATGATGAAGACGACTGTCCATGAATCTATTGTAAGGTTCTTTATTCCCAATAAAAGCCTGGAGAACTGGAGAAGACCGACTCTGATGCTTAAATTGCTTGCATTGGTCTCACGCATCTTTTATACTGATGAAGAACAAAGTAGTTTTGTAACTACTGGTGCCTGTATGTCATTTTAACCATAGCATACGGAATTTTCGTTTATCGTGATTCATCAAAGAATAATTTCTTTCTTGTCACTTTTATTTCACAAATATTGACAAGATTTCATGAAGAAAGGACCAAATATCATTAGGTTTAGAATATGACATCACTCTGATTCACTAATAAAAAGTTATGCTCCTGAAATAAAACCGTATGTCATTTTGTACGTACCTCCCCTCGTACTCCGAAAACTGGTATGCATCATATAGAAATTTGCCTTTTCCATATCCTACTAAAAAATCAAAGAATATCGCAAAAAATATTATCAATCTTTTACGAAGGAATCGAATAACTTTATCGACTAAGACACACCTGAAATCCTTAATACCAAATTTGTATTTCGATGCGGAATATCATTGATTTTGAACACCCTGTATCTGTCAAACATGTTTCGTTTGGTATGAGGAATCAACAGTATAATATCCAACTGAGAAGCGAATGATACCAATTTCCTGAATTTATCTTCAAGGGTTATGAAACATTACCTCGAATATTGACAGAAAAAAAAGATGAATACCATCTCATCAGACGCTATAGAAAAGTGTTTCAATACCCCACCATTCCCCGATATCAATCCACATCAAAAATGTTCCTTTTTCTCATTCAGGAGCCTTCCACATTGGCCATTTCCGAAAAAAAGCAATATACTCGTCGGGAACAAGAAGATATTCGGTCTAGGATTCCCATTTCCAGAAAACCTCTTTTCGCCGATTTCTTATGCCCGCCCGTCCCGCTCGTCGAGAAATGTGCAACGTTTTCCTATTACCCGAAAATGGAGAAATACTGCTAGATTTTTTCGCACCGTGTAGTTCTAACGAACTTTTTCGGACCAGAAAAGATCGTGGAAAAGGAGAAAATATTTCGTTGCCCTTATGTCATCAATTCCTTGAATTCATGGCAGTTCAGAGAAATATTTGTGAAGCATTTGTATGCATCAGGTTGGGAAGGATATGAGAGATACGGCCCGGACTGTAGCATACAAATGGTTGTAGAACTGAAAGTTTCTGATTGAAAATAGATTTCAGGTTTTTCCTTTAAAGGTATTCATGAAAAAAACAATAACATCTCCTTGTTATTTATCGATTTCTGAAAAACAGTTCTATTCTTTAGAAGTCTATAATAATACTCATTTTTTCAAACAGTTTCGTCCTCAAAAAAACTGATGAGTTTTCGATGTGGAAATGGTTTTTTTGGATTTCGTTGTGATGAACACTACTTAGAGGTCAAAGCTAGGAAAAACGTACTACAAAGGCCTCAAATGCCTCAATGCGCTCGAAAAAAAGCATCTAGGAAAAGAACGGGATAACTCAATAATTATACATGCAAATAATGAGCTTCTACTGACAAATTATAAGAAAATGCGTTTACAAGTGTTTTCCTTGTGGTACCCAAATAAACTTCTTCCGTCAATATAGGAAAAGTTCAGATTTGCAAAATTACTTTCAAGTCGAAACATAGGAAACTAGAGCTTTTCAACTTCAAATTGAGAAGAATCACATCCAATCGAAGTCAAACAACCTCAAGAAGAGAATGAGAAAATTCAGAATCAAATTGTCAATATACAGCTTCATATTAAGAATAATCAGAAATCATCCAAACTTTGTTATGTATCAAAAACAAATTGGCTCAGAAAATAAACCTTGACTCACATTATAAAATTCATTTGAAACAAATTTATTACAAAAAAATTCGTATATCTACATGCATCTTTCGAAAAATTATGATAAAATAGAAAATGACTTCTTGAAGTCAGGAGCTTTTCCAAGTAGATCCTCCTTGTAAGTACAATTTTTATTTTTTCGAGGAATTCGAAAGAATCGTTCAATATCATTTTCTCGAAATCGGTAGCAGATACGACAAAACAACAAGAGACCATAAAGTTCAACATAACGACAAAGCTTTTTTTTATAGTTTTTCTAACTAACAAGGGCTCACGAAAAAGTTCTGGAGGAAAACAGTGAACTGTGTTTCAGAAAAAATATCACCCTGTAGATTTTCAATCGAAATTCGCATGTCACATGGTGTAAACTCTAAATTGTATCTAATATCTATGCCAAATTTCGGTTGGATATCTTGTGAAATGCGGATACTATGGGAACGCCCTGTATTGTTGATTGTTCATCCGACACTGGGTTATACACTATTTAATTCAAAAATATAGCCCATATCATGGATTCAGAGATATAGGCATAATAAACTGCTCCACATGAGTTAGGAATATTGCCTTAAATTGCAAAAAAATATATGTAGTTAAAATAAGATTTTTGTGATGAAAATTCATATTAATATGATTTCAAGTTGCAAATTAATTTCAGCCTGTAGGTCTGCAGCGTATACAGGGTGGTTAAGAAAAATCGAGGAAAATAACGAAATTTTATTCCCAGAGAATTCAAGCATTTTAAGACTATCAATACAATGTATGGCCTCCACGAGCATCAATAACAGCTTGACATCTTCTTTGCATACTACACACGAGGTTGTTGAACATTTCTTGAGGAATTTGGTTCCATAAACGAAGCAGAAGCTCTCTCAGATCATTTAAGGATTCTGGGTTAGGTTGATGATTATCTAATCTTATCTTCTTTGGAGCATATCCCATGCATGTTCTATGCAATTCAAATCTCGTGAGTGTGGAGGTATTGGTAAATGTGGAATACCAAGCTCCTCGCGCAAATTCTCAACTATGGCTGCACGGTGCGGTCTAGCGTTATCGTCTAGAAATTGAAAAGTTTCACCTATAGAAGCGTGAAAATTTGGCACAACATTGTTAATGACATGCTTCCTATAATGTGTGGCGGTCATATTCCCAGGACAAATGTATAGATCTGTGCGCCCGTTGAAACATATCCGGGACCATACCATAACACTACCCCCTCGGAATGGATGGACTTATTGGACATAGCGACGATTACGGGGTATGCGTGGGATTGTCCATACCCTTATTCTTCGAGAATCTGAAAATCGTCCATATCTGGATTTATCAGTGAAAAGGACACTACGCCATTGATCGTTCCAATTGATATGTTGCCTTGTCCATTCCAGTCTTTGACGCTTATGGTCACGTGTTGATGGAACTCATCTTAATGGACGTCTAGAACCTAGATTCACCTCTCTCAAACGTCGTCTGATGGTTTTGATGGGAACTTGGACCCCATCTGCATTTTGAAGAGTATTCCGTAGCATTCTACACGTAGATATAGGGTTACTTCTCGCCGAAACGGTGATGAAACGATCCTGAGCAGGTGTTGTTTTTGGTCGCCCACCAAGCCTTGGTCTTTCCAACACGGAACCTGTCTCCCTGAACCTATTCCAAAGTCGAGATATCACACTTTGGCTGACTTGGAGCCTTTCCGCTACAAAAACCTGAGTTAGGCCACCCTGTAGCATTCCGATAGCCCTATTAGCCTCAGCGTTTGTTAATTTACGTCTTAGCATTTTCAGAAAACTCGTTTCAAATCAAAGCCGTTGATAAACTGACTTCATTTCAAAATAAGAACATTCATGAAGCATATGCAAAGAACCAAACTTCAGAAAAAATGCGACCAGATTGACGAAATGTCTCATACTGATTTTTATTGGATCGATTCAAGTTGTTATTGAGTTTTGAATGATTTTACAGCGATTTTCTCGAAGATTACATACTTTTAAAAACGATTGAATACGATATCGCTAACTCTTGTGGAGCAGTATATTTAGGAAGATTGATATATGCCATTTATGTTCCTCAATCAAAGAACAGTAAAGGAAATATAGCCCGGGAGTTAACCGACTATTTCTATCAGATATTTCGGATATCTTTATGATCATCTGTCTCAACGAATAGGTGTCTCCCGGAGTCTTTCCGTTACGGAGATCCGAATCAAAACTTGGAACTTCCGATGGCGTTTAATTATAACTTTATGAGGGTAAAAGTAATTAAAAAGGACTTACTCCCGACTTTGGCGTTTATGGCATTGGACGTGGAGACTCGGAACTCGAAAACTTTGACATTGGGCACGTCTAATTCCATAACTCGGCCCGGTTTCATTACCGGACCGTTCCGACAAAATTACCCCGGAATGGATGACGCGCGCCAGACACGGCGGTACGAAGGACTCGGGCTTCTTTCGAATTCCGGCAAATTACCTGAATGGAAAGTTTCGGTTAATTATATATTTTCGCGGATCTTTCTGTCGGAGTGGGGATGATGGATTGGCCCTGTGGAAGTATTTTGAAGTATTTTCCGGGGGTTGAGATGCAGGCACTGAAGAATGAATGCTCTGATGCGAACTGTTGAGATGCTGCTTTTTGAGAAAATTATCCAAACATTTAGGATAAACCGAGTTACATGGAAAAGAGAACACGGTGTAATATTATGGGAGATCGCTCATATTCTTACCCAAACATAGAGATCTATTATCAGATTTTCAAAATTTCAATAACACTAGAAGAATATTCCCTTAACTCCTTCCTAAAGGATCCCTAAAATAAACTAAGAATGCAATGTATGTGTCTTAAGGGGAAGTGGTACACGTCCGAGCTCGCGAGCTCCCTTCAAAAATTGGGCTTTTTATTTCCAGGATATCTCAATTCGTAAAATTCAACTCAACATTAGATTCGTTGCTGTTCTCTTGTATAGAAGATCTATTTCCACGCATAATATTTATTATCTTGTTGTGGTGTTCTTGATCGAGGTTTAGGTATGGTTTGATAGAATCTTGATTGCTATGACCAGTAATCTTCAGCTATTCTGGATCCTCTACACCACTTTTTGCTAATTGACTGACAGCTGTTGATGTATTTGAATGATTCGTTATCTTTTTGTCTTTGACATTCAAGCCAATTGCTTCGGCAGCATATTTAGTCCATTTATTTGTGGTATTCCTTCCAACAGGTACATTATCGTACCATTTGGCAGTTTCATTTTTCCAATATCGATTTGGTTTCAAGAATAGTCGTGGTGAGGTAATATTTTCGCCTCGTTTTGATATTATTTTATGAAAAAGACGTAAAGGGCAGCTTTGTCTCTCACGATTGGAAACCAACCATTTACTACTTGTACAGCTTTTTGAACCACCTTGGCACGTTTTACTGAATACCGGATTGTATTCAATGCGATTTGTTAGAGAACCATCGTTATTCTTCTATTTGAAAAAAATTCACCAAACAAGCAACTGCCTCTCCTCCTCGCCACGCTAGTTCTACTGCAGCAATATGATAAAATTTACGAATAAGACCTTCAGGAGTATTTTCATCCCATTGCGATATTATTCTGTTAACTTCAGACAAATTTAACGAAACTGAACTGGATTTACGTTTATTTGGGTCTGCTTGCAATTTTTTTCTGATTGCATCGCGGGCATCTCGGGCTGGTTTAAATATTATATTATTAAACTGGTCAATCATAATGTTGTAGTCCTTATAATACTTTTCTTGTAAGAGTTTGCTCGAAACCAAGGCCGTATCTAGGTACTACTGCGCTAGTGGCAAGATTTTCTTCAGCGCCCCCAAATTGGCGTAGATTTTTTTTCATCATGTTTCAAATTTTTTTTTAGTTTTGAATAAACTAAATATATATATATATATATACATAGATTTGTTCGACCGCACATACAGACCCAAATCGGTATACTCGACCGACTTTTCAGTCCAAAAGTGACGTTTTCAGACCCGGCTTCGGGACTGGTAACGTTCGACTATAGAAACGTTATGAGGGGGCTGAGGGGATGCTAGGGGTGCATTTTCAGCCGGGTCTGAAAAGTCGGTTTTACATGTGATTATATATGGAAAAGTTTCAGTGTTTGGCCAGTGCGAGGGCGCTTCAGTCGACATCAACTTGCTGTATATAATTCGTATAGTTGACCAACGCATTGGGTCCCTAAATATGGCAACGCTGTTTTGCGTTCATACACCTCAAATACAATATTCGAGTACTTATACGATCCCGGTATGGACGAACGTCGTCATGAGTCTTAGTGAATATTTCGAATACACTCGTAGATTTGATATTGGATTCTCTTTATATCAATCTGAACTGCAGATTCTCCGGTATGGAAGCTTATACAAACCCGATGAATATTACTGTAAACAAAGTGTTACCAAGTAGGTACGTGTGTCTTCGAGTAGGAGTTTCCTTTCGAAAGTGAGAAGAGACTTTTTTAAGTGCTGAAAAAATGACATTTTGTGAGCAAAGAAGTTACAGTCACATACTAATTTTTTTTGTTTCCGATTTACAAGATTCGTTCATGCACAATCACAACGGGGGGCCAAAGAGAAATTATTTACATTTCCCATTACAAAATTCATTTTCAGAACGTCAATATCATATTATGACGGTATGTTTGTTGTGCTGAAAAATGACAAAGGGATCAAAATCTCAAGACGGAGGCGTGTCCACCTGCCTGTGGGCACCCATGTATAGGTACACAATATATTTCATTTGGTTATTAAGGAACTAGTAGAGCTCAGCAAACTACTTTATGATAGATCAACCTTTTCGCCATAATCCACCAAAAATAGAATGGTTCAAACCCATGATAGATCAATGAATATTTAAAATATTTTTCTCTTGAGCCCTCTTCGGGTATTGGGGATGAATGTACGATTTTGAGTTAAAATACGGGCTAACGTGAAAAGCATCAAAAGATCACAAAAAAAATGAAAAAATATTCATTTGTAAGACATGTCCACAAAATCGAATATTTACGTCAATTATACCTGGGCACCTGGCTAATCACGTGATATACTGCGGTTTCAACGGGAAACCAGTGGTGCGTTATCAAAATACCCTCAAATGAATATTTTTACAATGTAGCCGATAGACGTCTAAGGATTTACTTTTCAGCGCTTCCAAGAGAAAAATAGTATTTTTTCCTCATATTTGGAAGAATGTAATATTTAAAGGAAATGCCCACTAGCTTATGCTAGGAATCATTCCCTGAAAGCTTTTGCACTTATGAGTACCACCCTGTATAATTCATTATTTGTTTATAAATGGAGTGTGATTCAGTTGAAGAGATTATCACAATATGCTGAGTTTTGGAATTTCATAGAAATGAAAGATAGGAATGATGTAAATGATGTACCAGAATCGGATAATGATTATACATATAACAAGGCTCTTGTTTTTAGTAAACCAGTGCTTCTTCTAAATTTGATTCTCGATTTCACCGATGAGAATCAAAAGTGAAATCGAATTTTTCATAAGAATTTCAGAAGTTATACAATTGTGTTTTTCAATGTGATGAATGAAGGAGAGTAGTGTTATGAATTTTTTCTAGGTCCTACCTAATATATTAAGCTCCTAAAACATCACTGAGATTGATGTTATTGACATTCTGAAAAAGTACAAGTTCTTAGTTCTTTTCGTTACTTAATATACTTTATTGTGTTTTGATTATTTATTGCCTCATTTCTGAAAGCATTCCTTCTTCTATCTTTCATTCATAAGATCAAAACATACATTAAATCTACCATTCCGTACTGATGGCCATCGTGGTGAACTATGTTGCATTACTAAAGCCCTTTTACTCCATAACCATAATGAAGGAGTTGTAAAGAAATACAGGGTGCCCGGGTTCAACGTTCATATATTTCAGGGGGTGATTCTGGAGAGTGGAGTTCCAAGTTAGATTATATCAACTAATTTGCGATAACTATGTCATCATTTGTCGGATTTAAATGAAATTCAGTACATGGGGGTTTCTGGATAAACTGAATCGTCTGATCAAGGGCCGATTTACGATTTACAGTGCTGTAATGAATTCATTACAGCATCGTTTTCAGTAACATTTTTCGTTTCGTGGTTGTCAGCAATGACTTCCGATCCTTTTAAATTTCAGCAGACGTCAATTTGGAAATGTCAATTTTCGTACTTCCTAACATTCACACCAACTGCCAAGATACAATATGAAAGTCACTAGGACCTATAATTTGAATTTTTTCATTGAATTTCACAAAATTCGAGTGAAATAGAGAAAATATCGTCTAATACTCGTTGCAGAATGCAATTCCAATACTCATGCTTTCGAAAACTCGCTCCTTCGTCGCTCGTTTTCGAATTTCGCATTCGTATTGGAATAGGAGCCCATTCTGCAACTAGTTTCAGAATATACTATTATTCCGAGATATGAAATTTCAATTAGATCATCCACTCAAAAATTGAAAATGATTTTTTGAGACACCCTATTATCTCTTTCACTGATGGGAATCAATCAGTTCTTTTACAATCAAACGATCAAGTTCATCCAGAAAACTCCATGCTATCAATTTCATTTAAATTCGATAAATTTTGGTGCAGAACTAACCAACTAACGTTACTTTAGAGGTCACCCGTGGGCCATGGAATTCATTAAGGACCTGGGTAGATAAGGACATATCTTCTAGTTTCGATATTTAGAATCACCTCCTGAACTATATGAATGTTTAATCCTGACACCCTTTATGTAATTCTTTATATATGACGGCATCCAGAATTGATTCTAATTTTTTTCACAGTGTACCGAGCTGGTCAAGCTACACCAGCATTCAGCCTTTTTCACATCACGTGATAATATATGCGTTCAAATAATTCAAACTTCCAGCCGAACCGCAAAGAAATATTGAAAGGGAAAAAGGATTAATCAAATATTTCATTCATGAAAACAACAATGAAATGTGTCAGATTTTCTGTTTTCGGTTTCATGTTCTTTAATATGCGGTTTTTCTAAGAGAATTTGAAAACAATAGTTTTTGTTAGATCAGATTCTTAAAGTTTCAATGAGAGGAAATCTCGAAAAATGAGATAATTATTCCAACAGTATCAAAAAAAGTAGTTTGTAGATAATGATAAGCATCAAAATTTCATTCGTAGGAATAATACGATCTTTTCGTAATCATGACAAACAGCATAATAATCTAATGAGGCAAAATGGATTAATGCTCATTCAAAATGCCTGTGCCCTATAATATATAATATCAGGTGAAAGGGCTTGATGAAAGTAACTTGAAAAATAATGCGATGTTATTTTTAATCCAATATGGCGGACCATCAAAGATTTCGAAATAGTTATATTTATTCACTTCTACAATATGGGTATCAAATGGAAGGGCTTGTTGAGAGTAACTCGAAAAATAATGAAAAGAAGGATAATGTCCCTAAGTTGGAACAAACTAAATACATGTGAGAAAAATAATGTGACGTAATCCTAAAACTAATATTTCGGAAAATCCAAGTCAGTGACAATAAAAAATTGATTCAACAAATGAGAATGAGGAATTTCAACTTCACAGATAGCAAAATTGTTCATTCGTGAAGATATTTAGTCTTCCCGTCGACTCACTAACACATATACAAATTCTTACTATAACACGTACTCTTTCAATCCCTTTTATGTATTGAAATCGTAGCGGCTGATCCCGACAATCTGGCAACAGTGCTGGGATCGAAAACGTTGATCGTATTTGCCGGTGCAGTATATGTGGGATTGAAAAGTTGGCGCAATGTATCGGGTCTGAACAGGACTATCAGATATACAACTTTTTTGAATGAAAAAAAAATTTTCCCCTCTCAATGTGCCTAGGGAGTTATATTTTAAAAGAGCCCATTTTTTGCATATATACTCGTAAAAAACATACGGATCATGTGGGTCTTAGGTCGCCTTAAGAACGTACCGGGACTGGATACGTCTGCCAGACAAATATATATATACAGGGTGTCTCAAGTTCGAGTGCCTATTAGACGTTTCTGGAGAACTGGATCGACATATTCGAAATCTGAAATTTGGGATTATGATATTGTTCAAAATTCTCTACAGACCTAAAATATTTTCAGAGCCAGAGCACTTCCGGTTATACAGGGAGTGAAAATAAATTTGCTCAAAAAATTTTTTTTTCAATCTTTTCGTTTCCGATATGATTGAGTATTCAGTGCTGAATACATTTCTGTTGAAACCATTGTATTCATTCGAATAGTTTTCAAAATATCGAAAAAAACCTGAAAAAAAGTAAAATATTCATAGTCAGTATTATGTTCATTTTTCTTATTCTGGACATCCGTTTTCACAATGTCAAAGTAGAAGAATGTGGAAAGGTCATGCATCTTTTGAATTTCATAAATATCATCACAGGGTGTTTCAAATTTCGTGTCAAAAACTGTGATCCAAAATTGGCCATAACTTCTGTTTATCAACTTAGAACCCTATTTTTTTATTATTGCGATGGATTCTGCGGAGAAAAATAATGATAGCACTCTCAGATGCTCTTGCTCTTTAATTCAGTAATTCCCGAGTTATTTGAGCTTTTCTGGATTCATGTTGTACGTAGAATCAAATTCATCTAATATTTTACTTAAGAATATTCTGTGATCATAGAAGATAAGTTTTCCCATTAATAATTCCCAAGTGACAGGTATAATTTTAGGTTTCATAAAAATATTCATCGAATATGTTGCATGAGAATATTCTGTGACCATATAAGATAAAT
This sequence comes from Adalia decempunctata, assembly GCA_951802165.1. NCBI lineage: Eukaryota > Metazoa > Arthropoda > Insecta > Coleoptera > Coccinellidae > Adalia > Adalia decempunctata. The sequence goes on along the minus strand of OX637696.1, from coordinate 18,346,923 downwards.
GATCCCATTAATAATTCACAAGTGACAGTTCTGACTATTACTTGTTACTATGGTTTCATGAGAATATTCATCAATTTTACTCTACGTACGACATGAATCCAGAAAAGCTCGAATAACTCGGGAATAACTGAATTTAGGACCAAGAGCATCTGGGAGTGCTATCATTATTTTTCTTCGTAGAATCCAACGCAATAATAAAAAAATAGGGTTCTAATTTGAAAAACAGAAGTTATGGCCAATTTTGGATCACAGTTTTTAACACGAAATTTGAAACACCCTGTGATGATATTTATGAACTTCAAAAGATGCATGACCTTTCCACATTCTTCTACTTTGACATTGTGAAAACGGTTAACACTCAGGATGTCCAGAATAAGAAAAATGAACATAATACTGACTATGAATATTTTACTTTTTTTCAGGTTTTTTTTGTCGATATTTTGAAAACTATTCGAATGAATACAATGGTTTCAACAGAAATGTATTCAGCACTGAATACTCAATCATATCAGAAACGAAAACATTGAAAAAAAAAATTTTTTGAGCAAATTTATTTTCACTCCCTGTATAACCGGAAGTGCTCTGGCTCTGAAAATATTTAAGGTCTGTAGAGAATTTCGAACAATATCATAATCCCAAATTTCAGATTTCAAATATGTCCAGTTCTCCAGAAACGTCTAATAGGCACTCGAACTTGAGACACCCTGTATATATATTATAATATTTTTTCATAATATTATTCAGATATTTTCGTCACAAATTCGAAATAATACACAATAATATGGATATTTACCTATTTTTATTGAAAACATTAAAATACTCATCTCAAATAAAATATTTAAATATAAAAATAATATGAATTATAAAAACAAAACAGACAAATAAAAAATTTTCAACTGAAAATTCATTAACACTGCAAACGCAAAGTGAAATGTTTTTTTGGTTAGTTGACTAGAAAAACTAATCGTTAATCACAATCATTATTAGGAATATGTTCAAAACCTCGCCTTTCTTGATTTTGCTTCGGCGAATATATCAATTAATTCAGAGTAATCTAAGGTACATGTCACTTCTTTCTCGATGGCGAGGATTGACATATTTGATAATAGCTCTTGTCCCAAGGAGGAACGAAGATACGACTTTATAAGTTTCAGTTTGCTGAAGGAACGTTCACATGTAGCAGTTGTCACTGGCAAACTCAAAAATATTCTCAACGCCGTTTCCAGATTGGGATAAATATTTTCAAGAGTCAGATCATATATACCTCTCAATATTTGTAATGGTCCCATTTCATTCAAGTTTTCTAAAATTAGGCTACTTTGAAATTTGAAACTTTCGATTTCCACTGAAAACTCATGTGCATTTAAATCCAAAGGATACTTCATTGCAAGATCTGCAACACTTTTCTGTAAATCGTCAACAGTCATAGTTTGAATAGCATGTATCTACTCCGCTTTGGTATGTATCTACTCTGCTTTCAACCTCCAATCTGTTGGCGCTTCTATATTTTATTCTTTGAATTTTTTTGGCGCTCAAGTTTTTTTTCATTTGATATTTTTTGGCGCCCCTGCGGACCTTGCGCCTGTGGCGGGGGCCACTTGGCCACACCCTAGATACGGTCCTGCTCGAAACATTCCACATTGTCTTTACCGTTGCTTCTTTGATTTCTGTTCCGTCTTTTTTTCTCATATTTACAGCCCAATCTTTGAGTATAAACGCCAATTCTTCCAAGCTTCTGCGTTCATTCAATTCGTATGATCGTTCGTAGCAAAATTCCATAAATATTCCCCAAAGATATTTGTGGCTATTGGAAGTTTTTCTGGGAATGTTTTCTTTGATAAGCTCATTTATATTTTTAACATTACCAAAACGTGACATTTTGAAATTTGTTTGGAATGATGTTGCCATGGAACTATTATATAATTTTATAAGACTCTATCGTGTTATCATTGGGAAAATTGCATTGGATGTTGTTTTCGATGTAATGTTGACATGATTGGCTGAAATGGTTCCATATGATACAAAATCATAAAATTGGATTTGTCAAAAAATTTTCATGGAAATAAAATCTTTTGTCCAGATTTTTATGGAATTACAGCTGACCAGGTTTTTTTCTAATCCTCACTTATGTGAGTTAAATGAAGGCAGCCTTCTATCGACCATATTCATCTATGAATTGATTCTCAGCTAGATGGCCTGCACACCTTCAACAGCTGTCGATGTGAAGGGCTCTTAAAAAATAATCGGTCTACGAGAATTCGGGGGAAAACTCCAACCCTCCCAGGCACGTTCCGCCCCAAATTCCCCCATAAATTGATTCGAAATTCATCATTTTTCCTTCGTCGGTTGCCAGTCCGTTCGGTGCACACATTTCGGCATTCAGAAAACCTTCGACTGCGGAAGAGAAACCAGCGGTATCCACTTACGTAGTGCTCGTCGATGGAGTGGCTGGTAGAATAACGATGAAAGGTAATTGAATAGATGAGTGCATGCTTTCAGTCGCGAGCAAAAGGCTTATATATGTCGAAGGGAAGGATGTAAAGAAATATAGCGGATAGCGAGCTTTTGTGTCGCTCCGAAATAAGGTCACGAGATTCCGCGCTGTTCCAACGGATGCGGGACGACTCATCCTATAGATTGCGAAATGATGACGGCTGATATTGGGTCATTATTCTCGATCGCTGGGGCGCGAGATGGTTATCGAAATAGGCATTAGGGGCGGTACGAGGCAAATAAAGCCTTAGGTCGACGGCACACTCGAGGCCTTGGCGCTCATAACGACAGTGGTGTAATCCCAACAAAAAAAGGTCACCTAAGGTACTGACTTGAAGTTCTCTCGTTCAAGACATTCCTTGTGCAATGTGCAGGCTTGTAATGACGAGACACTCCGTAACCAAGTGAACAGGACTTTTCTCCTCTTCCAGAATTAACACTCCTCAGTTTCTGACAAGCCCATTCTCATCATATGCTTCCTAATGCAACAATGTCCTAAGAGCGAGCCAGCGTGAGCTTTTTGGAATGGTCCATTTCTGGGAGATTCCTGCAGAATGCTTCTCTTTCAGTTTCTACCTTCTTCAAAATCTCTCTCTAATGGGTACATTTGCCTATTCCATAGAAAGCTTCTGGAGCAGTAAGTGACGTTTGTGCTTTCTTTCTGGATAGTGTGTTGGTCTCTTCGTTTCTTCTGATTGTGACCAAGACCAGGAACCCAGACTAAAGAGATCGTGTTGTTTTTGCTTAATTTATTAAGTTTCCATATCAGCTTTGAGTCGGTGACGTAGATGTTCAGTGCTTTGCCTATCAGAACGAATCGATATGTCACTCCCTTAATAGTTTCTTTCCAGGTTTATGTCTACTTATCTTTCGATTTTGAGTATTTCTTCCTGAAAATCACTCGAGAGAGAGCCTAACTATAATGTACACTGAACTCTTACCTCGTACCTATAACGCAAATAAAACTCTGTTTCACCTTCGATTAGCTGTTCCAAACAGGATCTGCCCAATAGTTCATGATTTTTATAACATTGGCATGAGGGAAATGAGGCTCAATTTATTGCTGCATCATGATGAAAACCCAATTTAATGAAATATGCTACTTTATACCTTTACTTTCATCATCTTTCATTTTATTTTTTTCCTATTGTCTTTGTTGCTTTTTCATATATCTTATATTTTTAGATTGCAAATCCAGTCTGAGTTGGAAACCATTGCTTGTAATTACTTTTGGTGAATGTAAAGTGAGTATAAATAAATCTCTGGAGCAAACTCTACCATATTTTGTTCGTTTCGTTTTTTTCTCTATGAGAGTTCACAAGCATTGTTTGGTAATTTATTATTATTTTTAACTGGGAACTGTGAATACATAGATTTTTTCTCATCCCTACTTCCCTATTCATTCTATTGAAATCCAAGGTTGTCAATGGTGTTGATGAAACCTTAGGAGCCTTGGCCGTTTCCTCTTTGGTACCCAGGACCGGTTTCCCCATATGAATTGTTCCAGACACTTGCTTACCACGTGCTCAGCGTTTCTGCTTCGGATCCACATATCCTACAAATCTCATCTGCTGACTTTCCCATACGGTACAAATGATGTTTGGAACGAGAGTGCCCCGTCAGCAGACCTACCATCACTCGAAGCTCAGCTCGTGACAGCTTTAGAAGCCAAGTGGTATAGGTCGGTGAAATCATCACGAATTTCGTAGACTGAGTAGGTCCAGGGGTGTTTCTTCAGAGGGTCATTCTGTTGTCCAACTTCCATTGAAGAACCGCTGCCTTATATTGGTCTTATCCAAGCTCACAGAAAGGCTCAGGTTCAGCAGGTGTTGACCTTGATGTACCTTTTGCAAGCTCATCGACTTTTTCATTTCCTTCAACAACACAATGCCCCTGCACCCATAGTAGAGCCACTTTATTGCCTCTAGCCAGTTGCTTTATGGCGATACAGCACTCCCAGGTCAACATAGATTGTTTGGAATTGAAGCAGATAGAACTCTTATAAAAGACACCGTAAAAACGAATACATACGAAAACATGGAAATCAGTATCTCCAATGCGAGCAAACAGTTTGTTCCGAATGCGATATCCTGGTCCTGTCAAACGTGCACTCAGCCATTTAATCGCTCAAATTAAATGGCCTTCTCCTAGGTTAAGCCACAAAGAGATCCTACCCGCCCGAAACCACAGAACGAGCTGGCCATCGACAAAAAATAACAATAGCAATCATCTTCTCTAATGAAATACTCACAATATGGGCCATTTCATCCGTACATAATAGATAATAGTTATCCGGCAATCAGGCGGTCGAATCGTCCACAAGGGGCGTTACCGTAATATCGCTCCTAATTGAATCCGCACGGAACGAACGCGACCTGAACCACAGAGGAGACACAGAACATAATCGGGGATCTGCACAATCACGAAGAACAATCCCATTATACGTCCGGTTAATTCGGGTTCATTTGATCTGACGTACGTGCTTCAAGGAGCTACCGGCAAATTGCCCTGTGCCCCCCGCGTCTTTGTTTCCTAATGCGGTTGATTTTCACGGTTGCTGTTGTATTTTCCTGGTCAAGGATCGTATAGAACATTTTCATCTCTTAAAATTGCAATATTATCGAATTTCCCAACCCTTAAAGAATTATACGCCAGACCTTTATACTGACTGATGCTGGATCTTTTTCCATAACATGTCCGTACCATAGAAATCATAATATATATACTTACTCTAGAATGCTAATTCCTTCTAGTTCCGCAGCGAAAAACGTGCCGCATAGGCAACTGATGCACAATATGCGCATGCTCACCATTAGGAAATTTCACGTAGAACGATGCCAAGTCCCTAAATGTTTTGTCGGTTCTATTTTAAGTTCAATATAATTAAACAATAAAAATCTTTCATTGAGTAACAAACTTATTTTATAGCTCATGCGCGACTTCCTACGACTATTAGACACATTAATATCATAAGTGAATTGCAATATTTGTGGAATTGGTGAGAAAATTAGAGCAGTAATGTAGTAGGTTTCACTAAATAGATATAGACCGTGCAACACCGCTTTTTCTGTCTCATGGCAAATTACTTTGAAATGACCTTAGTGAAAGTCTAGACAGGAACGGCTCAGTGTCAGTCCGCCGCCACAGTTTAGTTTACTGCATAGACAAACTATAGTTTACTGGTGCGTAACTGTTATTTTCGTGTTTGATATTCTTCGTGTGCATTTTGCTTTTGTTGTGTGTTGTGTTCGATTTGGATTTTTTCGTATCCGATAAACAATGAACTGTATAGTGTTGTGGTGTCCTTGTCTTGACCCGTTCATTTCCCACTTATCTATCCACTCGCACCATGAGATTGGTTCTTTATATAGCAAAAGAACGCAATTCATTATGAAAAATCATGAAATCTTGTGAGTAAATCATCTTTTAATGGATAATTCGAACTCGAAAATAAAATATGTTGAAGTAAAACTTTGCAGTTTCATTCAGATAACAGATTGATTTTGGAATATACTCGGAACTCAAAAAGGCAAATGACTTGAAGAATGAATGTAGGTATCAGAATTCACTCATGAAACGATGCAGAGTAACGCATTGGCAGATGTACAATACATTTTCATGTTTCCACTATTTTCAGGAACACCGAAGAATAGAACTGTCCTTAAGGGATATATCAGTATATTTTGCTCATTTGATTTTTTTTCTGTACTTTACCAAAAGATTCGTAGTTTGTTAACCAGAATTTGTCTTCCTTGATCCTTGAATTTATTTTTATACCGAAACCGGGTTTTTTCAACGCCTGAAGAGGTTTTGGAATAATGAAAGATTTTTAGCTTATCTTCCAGTCGCTGATGATTCAAAATTTACCATTCAGATAGCTGTTGAAAATTATCAATATGTTCAAAATAACTAGTGTCGAATACTAATTATGAATTGATTGAATCCAACTGCAACAATAACAGCATAAAATTTTATTGAAGCCGACCCTGTTCAGAAACAACCTGATGGCACGTATGCGCACTATGGACCACACTGAAATTTTTACAACACTTCGGTCCAATTGATTTAGCATTCTAGAGTAAGTATATATATTATGATTTCTATGGTCCGTACCCCCAAATTCGCAACGCTGTCTACTGTCGAAACATAGATAAGCTTCCTCTTGTAAGTCGGTGAGAACTACCTTTTCGCTTGTTGTAGTCCTAGAGGTCCTCTCCAGAAGTGTGTCATGTTTTGCATCTACCATTGCTGTAACGCTGCCCTATACTGGTCCTTTCCAAGGCCTCAGAATGTTTCCTGTCCATCTGGTTTAGCCTTGATGGACTTTTCATGCACCAGCCTTCTCAATACCTTCAATACCACAGTGCTATGGCACCCATAAGAGTTACACTTAGTTGCCTCTGCCCAGTTGCTTCATAGTATTGCGGCATTTCCAGGTGAGCACTGAACACTGGCAGTTTGATTCCAGAGCTCTTAGAGCTAGTTGACTGCCTCTTGCAATATTTATGCACTCCTCTTTGAGATTTCCTTTCAAACACTCTTGGACGCTCGTATAGATAGCCATTATTTCCGTCTTTAAAGTAGAAGGTTCTTGTCCTATTGGCACGGAAAGTCATATATGTAGTCCTATACCTGTTTCCTCGGCAGATTTTGCTTCATCAGTGTACCATATGGATTCTTTGATTGTCAAAATAACAGCTCTTATTGGAAAACCCTTCATTTTCAAATGATGATCAACCAAACTCGCTTTTCGAAATAAATAGAATTGGTAAAGTACTTGGGGTCAGGAGCTTTTGAGCAATCGTTCATCCACCTTGTAGGTAGATTCGCATTTTGCAGTTCAAGAACCAACAGAAAAAAATCTCTGGAATCGGTCGAACTATAGATTATGAAGAAGCGCTCACAGTCAGTACTTTTCTTGAATGCTTGATATTCAAGTACCACCCGAGCCGGTACGTAATCGTACCGTCCGCGACCGTCCTGTTACAGAACCCGCATCCGTGCCCACATCTCGGTGCATTCTTGCGGGGTTAAAAAAGGCAGCTTCAGTTTTGGAGAAAGGAATGCACAAAAAGTCGTCCGTGGGAAAGATTGGCACGTTGCGTTGAAGAGGAGCGAGCGGAGTGACCCACACACCGAGCCCCCCAAAGGGGGACCGAGGGCCTCTCCCCGATGACTAATAGAGACGACCGTGATCTTATGAATCGGTTCCGAACAAAGGAGAGAAGGCATTCGAGAAGAGTCGCACGGGTTGGACGAGGTGAAAAGTGGCTACGTTCCGTTTTATTGCGCGATTGATCCGTCGAGGTCTGAGTCGGTTAAGAAGAAGAATGAATAGAGAGTTTTGAATTTCGAGATTCCCTGCGAGTGTTGTAGTACTAACTGCTCCAAGTCTCGTGAGATTTGGATCCGCCATTCGAAAATCAACCCAGACAAACAGACAGACATACATAGGAAGTTGACTCTTTTTTGATTCGATAACTAGCAAATAGCGCAAAAGATTCGAATCACTTCAATTTCATTTATTAGTTTGACGGGTTTGTCTCAACTACGAGGATATATTGAAAAATTCTTAGCCTACTATAGAACCAAACAAAATTTCAATGTCAAAATATTTTATTACTCAACATATTCTTCTCTTAATTGAATACAATTATTACAGCGAACCTGCAACGTCTCTAGACCTTTCAAAAAAATGTTTCTATCTGTTCTGCAAACCAGTCCTCCACAGCTTTCATTACCTCCTCGTTGGAAGAAAATTTACGACCTTTCAAACTTTTTTTCAGTTGAGGAAAGAGATGATGGTCGGACGGAGCCAAATCTGGTGAATAAGGGGGTGTTCCAGTAATTATAACCTTAAATCACGAATTTTTTGCATGACAACATGAGATTTGTGTACTGGGGCGTTGTCCAGTAAAAACAAAATACCTTTGGATATTTTCCCGTAGAGTGGTCAGTAATGTCGAATAGTAATCTCCAGTTATTGTTCTACCTTTATCCAAAAAATCAATCATGATTACTCCATGGCAATCCCAAAAAACTGAAGCAAGAACTTTTCCAGCAGATTTTTGGACACGAAACTTCTTAGGTCTTGGAGAACCAGAGTGTCGCCATTCCATCGATGTTGCTTTGTTTCTGGATCGTATAAATGTACCCGTGTCTCCTCCATAGTAACAATTTGGTCTAAGAAGTCTACATCATTTTCAAATCGAGCACAGATCGAACGCGATGCTTCTACCCTTGCATGCTTTTGGTCAACATTCAAACATTTGGGTTGGGTATCCATTTTGCAGAAATTTTTCTCATGTCCAAATTGACGTGAACTATATGATGAACGCGTTCGTATGAAATCTTCAGTCCTTCAGATATCCGTTCAAGCCCAATTCGACGGTCTGATAATATCATGTCATGAACTGCATCGATATTTTCGGGGACTGACACAGAAACTGGCCTTCCCGATCGGTCATCATCTTCAATGGAAAATTTACCTCTTTTGAAGCTTGCAGTCCCATTTTTCACGGTCGCATACGAAGGACATTGATCACCAAGGGTACTAAGCATATCTTCGTAGATCTGCTTACCTCTTAACCCTTTTAAATACAGGTACTTGGTGATGGCTCGATACTCCAATTTTTCGATTTCTACAATTTCGGTGGACATCTTTTTTTTTTAAATTTATTGCGTGACTCTGGTTTACTTTTTTGACGTCGAACTCTACAGTGACACTTCCAATAAGTTATTGTTCGTTGATATGGTATCGCAATATTTTGTTTATACATGGAACTGGTCTAGGCTAACTATAGATATCAATACATCCTCGTATATCAGAAATAGCAAGACTCCGAAAAGAAATAAAATATGTATAGTTCATCCAAGAATTATTGACATCAGAGCAAGCCTTGGAAGTCCAGTCGTAGCTTTATTTCTAGTTACAAAAAAGTAACTCAAAGTTTTCTGTGCTTTCATCAATAAAAAAATATAGAAATAACCTGAAAATTAAATGGTATTTCTTCAAAGTACGGCAATCTGAACATGAAAATGTTTCCAATTATCACATACGATTACCTGCAAACTGAATGGATTGGGAAAATTGTAATAGATATCAAGACAGAAACAAAACTTAACGAATGGATTTATTTAATATTTGAAGAATTTTGTCATGACATTGTAACTTTCAATATTTGTGAACAATGAAGGTGTAAAATATGAAATGTAAATATTTCTACTGTTGTTTCAACAACCACAACTGTTATTTCCTCATCTGGGCAGACCTCATCATGTTCATTATGAAAGATTTTATGTCAGCAACATCCCATATATTTCGACTAATCTCTTCTATTTCTTTTTATATGTGCTATGGAAAGCCTTTCCAATTATTAGCTGTTCACTCTTCAAGAGCCTCATTCTTAAGATATTTATTTCACTTGCTCGATTATTTGTCAAATTTATTCGAAATATTAATGACAGAACAAAATGTCAGTGTTCTTTCCAACACCAAACTGAATTCTACAACTCAAAATTAAAGCCCGCAACGGACGGCGAGCGATATATTATATCTCATATATTACACCAATATCGCTCCTTATGAAAATGCACCAAGCCCCGCGGACGACGCTATAATATATATTCCGATATTACGATATCTTTCCATACTAAAATGACATATGTCAATGCAAAGCTATAATATATATTATATTATCGTTCGCCGTCCGTTGCGGGCTTAACGGGCATTACCAACCAAATTTCGATTTTCCAAAGCCACTCGAGATGTCAATAATTCTTGGATGGACTATATGTAAGAAAACACCGGGAAGTGAGAAAGACAGTGGCATGGAGCCACCGAACATGAATGAAACGACATAATCTAATATAGATCCGAATTTTTTAAACTTCAAGAGTCAACAAAATCATAAATGCATTAATTCGTTGTCTACTGAAGGGATCTCGAGAACTATAGCAGCTAGAAGAAAACTGATTCACACATTCTCTAGTTCTTTTTTCCTGACGAATCCGAATTTGAAATCAGATCCATCCTATCGTTCATAGATTTTGAATTCATATTCGAAATCTGTTGTTAAATTCTGCACTTTTTTAGGTTTTATTCAAATATAATATATTTGAATTTTTGAATCCAGCTATTTTCGATAAAGGAGAAGGATGTATGATTCCTCAATTGAAAACTCTATAGAAAATTATTTTATATTGCTATAAAATTTTTGCTGATTCCAAAAATGATTATTATCATGAGAAAAATAGTTTTATACTCTCGTTTCGCTTTTCTATTCACTCTTGAATTATAAGTAGACTGTAGGCACCAGTTTTCCTAAAGCATTAATTCATGTAGAATTCGATAGTGTCAGTAAATTTTCCAAAACCTCACATAATTATATATTTGTAGTTAAATATTTTGCTGGCAGGCAAGTGTTGAATGGAGTGTAAAATATTTGGGAAAATGGCATCATTCATACTGGAAAAAGGTACCTCATTTCGAAGGGGACATCCTTAATATTTTAGTAGAGCTTGAAATTCACATATCAAAAATATGCCATACTTGATAATAAATCATTTTAGAAAACTTGAGATAACCTACAGGTTTCGTCGTTTATTATCATTGAACTGATGAAGACCTTTTTGAAATAAGGCAGTAACTAGTTATTTCACATATACATACATACTGAATTTAAACTAGATCGGAACTTTTGTTTTATGAATATAAGGATAATTCACTGTCATTTAATTTGCTTCTAGTTAAGCAATCTTGTCGAAATTTTGTATGTAGCTTGACCATGTCATTCTCCATCTAAATGCGAAATTCCATCCCGTTCGAAACCTTTTTCACCAATAATATCAACCCAATCGATTTTCCTCATTCCTTTTACGCCTATGGAATCGAATTCCGATCCCAGCACCTCATCCATTCTCGTGAACTTATTTAATCCATTACAAATCGAATGACCAAACTGTTGCTACCTCCGCCATATACCTGAATCGGTCCAGACAGGTCTGTACGCGCTCGCTAGTTTCAGAACCGCCATAATCCTTGCATTCCATGAAGCCATTCCGCTTCTTCCTACGGTGCATTGTCTTCTTCTCCCAGCGGTCCTTTAGAATTGAGTCAAGATTATTAAAAACGAGAGAACCTGCTCGTTCTCTGATGTACGACAAGGGAGGTGTTGACCCAGTTCGCGCCGTTCGCAATCAAGTACAACGCTGAATTTTTTGCCGACGAGAAAGCGAGATTATTCAATTGAAAATTGCTCCTCGGTTCTTTGACTCATTTTCATCAATATACAAGGTATATATCATCATAAATTAATTAAACTTAAGCATGCAGGAGAGATCAAAGGAAACTCTTGCTTTACCATTAAACCCTATTTTCAAAGCATGATAGGTAACTTTTTAGGACCGCAATACGCCGACAAAGTTATTTTGCAGCATGACCATGTTCGAACATTCCACGGAATCTCCTGAAAACCGGCAGCGTTGTCCGGATACCGGTGCCTGGTCGACAAAGGGTAACATCTGCAAGGGAAGTTCATCATAATGCAAAGGACCCCGCACTTTCCGTATGGCAAATGTTCTAAAATTTTGGGTATAATGTAGTAATCGACCTACTGATCAAAAGTGTCCATGGCCCCAGCTCAATCCTATGACTAGTTTTTGAGATACAGGGCGTTGAAGATGAGAATTACTCACTTTTGACACGCTCGTATCTCGAAACAGAATCGAATGAACTTCAATTTTTCTCAAGAAACATTTCATTCCATCCCCAGGCAGCAACCATATAGAGGAATATGATCGACAATCGTTACGAATACAGGGTTATCCATAATTGAATACATGCCCGATTTTGAAAGTATGAAATATTATGTCAGTTCCAGAGCGAGAACGTTCGCAAAATGAACTATTTCACTCATAGAGATAGAATATTATTCTATCTCGATGATTTCACTATACTCTGTTCAAATGTAAGAAGGAGCAATAACAACATGTTTGGCGCACCGGTAGGAGGGTCTTCGTAAAGGTACTTTCCGTCCAGAGTCGAATCGAGGAGATTTTACACAATCGTTCAGTTTATTTATCCATGTCTCATCCAGCTTATGAATTTTTGTGCCTTGTTTCCTTAATGAGCGGATTTTCTTCAAATAATCTCTTCTCCACACAATTATTTCATCCCTATCTATCAGTAGACTATCACGACCACGTTTTTTGCACTTGAATTCCACTTTTTTCAATGATTTATAGAACGTTGTTCTTTTGAAATTTGGCAAACTGTCGTCATCATTCACGATTTCTAGTACTTAAGAAATCGTTGGGATTTCATTCCGGAAAAAAAAACGTGGACAATTCTTCTGATAAGGTTCATATCGAAATCGTCAACCGAATCAATTATTTTTAACGACTAAGCTCTCCTCTTAGGTGGCGTCAATGCTTTATTCTCTTTATATTCTCTGAGAATTCTGAATACAGCTGAATCACTCACCCCTGAGGATTTTGAAACAATTCCTACTATGTATCTTTTCGATAAATCAGGATGTTCTTCCAATTCTTTTCGAGAAATGTTCGAAATTATCTCTTTCTCTTCAGCAGAGAAGGCTACCTTTTGGACCTTTTTTGTGGTGGTCCCCACATATCAACCTCAGATGCAGTATCCATTTCCGAATTCGACATTGCTCTATAAACACTATATACACTTTGTCAAAAGATTTTCCAACACAATACACTTTACAGAACAAAATCTATAAACACTTTGAAGAGCTAGACCTTCACAGTAGCTCTAGGTATTTTAACTAGTCTTGTCAATTGAAAACTTCGATATTTATGCAAATCAAGATGGCATCAACCCATTTAGGGAAAGGACCCAAATCTGGTGTTTCCCGGAATTACCTTGTCGGAATCTTGAGCAGCCGACAAAGAGTTTCGTACAAAATAATATAAAATTTTGGACCGAAACGGATATTACAAGTAAATGACCATTTTAAATTTGAACAGAGATCTTTTACGAGTCTTGTCAATTGAAAACTTCGATATTTATGCGAATCAAGATGGCTTTCACCCATTAGGGAAAAGGACCCAAATCTGGTGTTTCCCGGAATTACTTTGCCGGAATCTTGCAAGATTCCGACCCAAATCTCTAAAACTCTGGTGTTTCCTGGAATAACCTTGCCGCAATCTCGAGCATCCGAAATAGAAATTATTTAGTAGATAATAATATAAAAACAAAACAAAATACAAAAAATAGGGTACGTCGGATATAAAATGTTTATGACAGTTGCAAATCATAACAGAAATTTTGCACTTGAGTTTCTGAGGAAATAAGTTCTAATGTGGGAATTGCTGACTCAAATTATTGAATCATTTCTATCCAGTACCATCTACAGTCCGTTCCGAGTACGATCCTGGCAATCTCTTGTGGTGCCCACTCACGGAGCGTTTTTACAGGACTTTCGAGCTACCAGCTTCGCCCGAAAGCTTGTAAACATTTTTATGCCGGCCACTCACGAGGCTACAGAGACGGGCGTTTTATGGCCTTTTATGACACTTTAAGAGCCCTTGACCAATCACGGAGACTCTTTTCGCACGTGGCCTCAGAAACCATCATAAAACGCCCGTCTCGGAAGCCTCGTGAGTGGCCAGCATTAGTTTACAAGCTTTGGGGCGAAGCTGGTAGCTCGAAAGTCCTGTAAAAACGCTCCGAGAGTGGGCACCATTAGGGCGTTAAAAGGGAGCGTGGTCATGACCGTTTAACCAACAGGAGCTTTATTGTGCGCAGACCAGACGTTTTTGTTTGTTTACAAAGCTCCTTTTTATATTTGAACGGACTATAGATATGTTGTTACATCGAAAAAACCTGAAATACCCAGAATTCATACTGGGTGATCCATTATTATAGAAACTATTCACAATGAGGATTTAGTGGACATCCTGTATTTTTGGGTTGATTTAAGATATTTGTTTGATTTTTTAGAACATTCCATCATGGACTTCGAAGAACACAGGGCGATTCAGTCATGACATAAACTTTGAACCTCACGAAAATACCCAAAAACTACCTTTTTTTTCATCACCCTCTATTTCAAGATTAACTCCGTTGTGGTGGGAGTTTTCTTTCACCACTTTACTTGATATGAAAACATCAATACGGCTGAGAGTTTTTATCCACTTCCTATGACCAATTTTTTTTTTGCTGGAATGAGAATAGTATAACATAAATAAATAATTTTCATAATACAAATCTGGTCATAGGAAGTGGATGAAAACTCTCAGCTGTATTGATGTTTTTATATCAAGCACAGTGGTGAAAAAAAAAACCCACCTCAACGGAGTTAATCTTGAAATAGAGGGTGATGAAAAAAGGTAGTTTTTGGGTATTTTCGTGAGGTTCACAGTTTATTTCATGACTGAAGCACCCTGTATTCTTTGAAGTCCATGGTGATATGTTCTGAAAAAATCAAACAAACATCTTAAATCAACCTAAAGATACAAGGTGTCCACTTAACCCTCATTGTGAATAGTTGTATATAGTAAGGGATCAACCAATATGAATTCTGGGTATTTCAGGTTTTTTCGATGTAACAACAACATATCTAGTGAAATAGTTCATTTTGCGAACGTTCTCGCTCTGGAACGGACATATCATATACTTTCAAAATCGGGCATGCATTCAATTTTGGATAACCCTGTATTCGTTACGATTTTCGGTCATATTCCTGTATATGGTTGCTCCCTGTTGATGAAATGAAATGTTTCTTGAGGAAAATTGAAGTTAATTCGATTCTGTTCCGAGATACGGGCGTAGTAGAAGTGGGTAATTCTCATCTTCAACGCCCTGTATCTCAAAAACTGGTCATAGGCTTGAGTTGGGGCCATGGACACTTTTGATCAGTAGGTCAAGTACTACATTATACCAAAATTATAGAACATTTGACGGAACGCCATTTCTCATTAGGAAAGTGCGGGGTCCAAATTTAATAGTTATTTGATAAAAAAATACAATAGAAAAATGTGAATCTTATCCAAACAAGGTGTTGATATCATAGGAAACCCATTTTAGTGTTAATGTGCGTTGATCACAGGATCAACTATCTCGTTGGATTAAACGATTGACTGTCTTTAGGCACTTCTAAGAGCTTGAAACAGTTGAAACCCTTCATTCCAACAAACTCTCATTCATTCTTCCCTGCGAATACCGGTTCCAACGTAGCAAAACAATGAACCTCGTGAATTATCGTTATTTTTCCTATGTACCAGTTTCGCATTCTCGAAAGTCAATAGGCTTCAATTCAGTTGGTTTTACTGGCCCGCTCGGGGCCTTTAAAACTTTTATTGGCGTTTGTTTCTGCCATAAATTCAATATTTATCGCATTCCATGTCAACTTGTTGAATGGGAAAGGTAAATGTTTGAACATAATTGCGCCGCTGATAACTTAACGTTTGCTGCCAGAGAACTCAGAAGTGACATTCGTGTTAGAATAGCGAATTCTTTTAATACGGTGCAGGAAGTTAGATAGAGGACATGTAAACTTCCTT
Source organism: Adalia decempunctata (assembly GCA_951802165.1). Taxonomy (NCBI): domain Eukaryota; kingdom Metazoa; phylum Arthropoda; class Insecta; order Coleoptera; family Coccinellidae; genus Adalia; species Adalia decempunctata. Next base: position 18,330,900 of record OX637696.1, on the reverse strand, counting down.
ATGCCGAATTGTAAGAAATATACAGGGCAGGACATATATACACATCGTCAAAAACCTTGGCCCCCCTATGTTTCTCAAGGAATTAACAATGTATGTCTGGAAATGAGATGAATATTTTCCTCTATTTCAACTTCAATATGAACTTCTCCACATGAGTTAGGGATATTGACTTAAATTGCAAAAAAATATAGTTAAAATAAGATTTTTGTGATGAAAATTCATATTAATATGATTTCAAGTTGCAAATTAATTTAAGCCTGTAGATCTGCAGCGTATACAGGGTGGTTAAGAAAAATCGAGTAAAATAACGAAATTTTATTCCCAGAAAATTCAAGCATTTTAAGACTATCAATACAATGTATATGGCCTCCACGGGCATCAATAACAGCTTGACATCTTCTTTGCATACTACACACGAGGTTGTTGAACATTTCTTAAGGAATTTGGTTCCATAAACGGGGCAGAAGCTCTCTCAGATCATTTAAGGATTCTGGGGTAGGTTGATGATTATCTAATCTTCTTTGGAGCATATCCCATGCATGTTCTTTGCAATTCAAATCTGGTGAGTGCGGAGGTATTGATAAATGTGGAATACCAAGCTCCCTGCGCGCATTCTCAAGTATGGCTGCACGGTGCGGTCTAACGTTATCGTCTAGAAATTGAAAAGTTTCACCAATAGCAGCGTGAAAATTTGGCACAACATTGTCAATGACATGCTCCCTATAGTGTGAGGCGGTCATATTCCCAGGACAAATCCCCAAATATCCCGGCCCATACCATAACACTACCCCCTCGGAATGGATGGACTTCTTGGACATAGCGACGATTACGGAGTATTCGTGGGATTGTCCCCTTATTCTTCGAGAATCTGAAAATCGTCCATATCTGGATTCATCAGTGAAAAGGACACTACGCCATTGATCGTTCCAATTAATAAGTTGCCTTGCCCATTCCAGTCTTTGACGCTTATGATCACGTGTTGATGGAACTCCTCTTAATGGACGTCTAGAACCTGGATTCACCTAGGGATGAGCGATATTTCATTCACTGTAATTTAATCACTGATATCTCGAAGTCGCCGGTAGTCACTGCTCCGTACCAGTAATGAAGAGCGTGATTTGATCACAGTTACTGGAATCAAAGCGTCCAAAGCATGGACACAAAAGACGTGATATCTTTTTGGACGGTGAATTTCTGTATTCACTTCACTCCAAATATATGATCCTTAATCTCTGTTACGATTGGATATCTCACTGTGATCCATAAAACATTAACCAAAACCATAAGGATCATTTTCCTATATTACCAAAAGAATAACATGGGTGATACTCGAATTCGTGCCTTATTACATGGACCGAAACTATATAGGTCATTTTCGCATATCACCGTAAAAATAACTTGGATGATACGCGATTTCGTGCCTTATTGGTATTCAGGTGCGTATTTGCTACAGGATGATACTTGTCACTAATCACGTAGATATTCAAATCGTGCCAGTGATCGAATCACCGTTTAAAATCACTGGTATTGACAAAGAGCAGTCACGTTTATCACCGTGATTTGAAAATCACGATATCGCTCATCACTAGATTCATCTCAAACGTCGTCTGATGGTTTCGATGGGAACTTGGACCCCATCTGCATTTTGAAGAGTATTCGGTAGCATTCTACACGTGGATGTAGGGTTTCTTCTCGCCGAAACGGCGATGAATCGATCCTGAGCATTTTTGTTTTTCGTCGCCCACCAAGCCTTGGTCTTTCCAACACGGAACCTGTCTCCCTGAACATATTCCGAAGTCGATATATCACTTTTTGGCTGACTTGGAGCCTTTCCGCTACAACAACCTGAGTTAGGCCACCATGTAGCATTCCGATAGCCCTATTAGCCTCAGCGTTTGTTAATTTACGTCTTGGCATTTTCAGAAAACTCGTTTCAAATCGAAGCCGTTGATAAACTGACTTCATTTCAAAATAAGAACATTCATGAAGCATATGGAAAGAACCAAACTTCAGAAAAAAGGCGACAAGATTGACGAAATGTCTCATACTGATTTTTATTGGATCGATTCAAGTTGTTATTGAGTTTTAAATGATTTTACAGCGATTTTCTCGAAGATTACATACCTTTGAAAACGATTGAATACGATATCCCTAACTCTTGTGGAGCAGCATATTTGATAGAAAATCTTTGTTTGCTACTCTTTGATTTATGCAGGATGACACAAAATAGGAAAAATGGGAATAAGAAACCTAAGTTTTTGATGTCATTGTTTCTTCTCTGTTATGTTTTCTACAGTTGATTACTTCCAAGCAGATTAAAAGGTAAACAGCCTCTGTAATGAAAATTACGGATTTATCGACGACATCATAAAACACTCTCTAATTACTTTCACAACTTTATTAATAACCTCTCCAACTTAGGACAATATCATCATACTTCATAATGATGTGCATTGCCTTCCAAATGAACGGAATATTAACATTAATAACGGCATGAATCGACTGTTGTTGCCATACGAGGGAACGACAAGCTTGCAGTTTAGCGTACGAACAATTAATTCGATAACGACAACTCATCGAGGAGATAAAGACCTTCAACGAATTAATATCAGAATAAATCGATATAGACGATCGTTGAGTTCAATAAAATGTTGAGAACCGCGTATAGATATCGTGATTCTGGTTAAAACTGTCGTTATATTCAATGTAACGCTCGAAAAACGACTCTGGTTTCTATATAATGATGTTTTGTGTTTCTTTTTTGGATTCACTTTTATAATGGCCATGAAATTTTGGCACATTTCACCGTGTTTATTTTGAAAATGTTAGGTTATAGTCATTTTCCTGTCAGATTAAGCAACGTTGTCCTTTCTACAAAGAGGGCTTAGTAATTACGTATTTATCAAAATGTTCATCTACTTTGGGAAATTATTAATTATGTGAATCCAATAAATCCAAAGACCGGGCAAATGTTGAAGAAACTTTTTTCTCTGTTAATACTGGAAATACACTGCGCAAAAAATTTAACGCACATTATGGAAATCTCAAATTTATTCTACAACTGAAGGTGTTCTCAATGATAATTATGCATGCATATGTTTTCCACTTTCAACGTTTTTCTTCAATACAGATGTTTTCTCCCAGCAGGAATGAAAAAAGATGATATTATCAGATTTTGAATGTATTGGCTCCATTCTAAAATCAGTTGTTCTCGATCAATTCTAGTGATCAATAGTTTTTCTTTCGTTTGATTTTCTACACTCGATCGCTATGCAACGCGAAACACGCAATTTGACCCAAGAGGAATGTGCCCAAGCGGTAGTTTTGCGAGAAGAAGGGTGGACATACACAAGAATTGCAGAAAGATTTGGAGTTTCCCATACAAGTGTGTCCAGAATGTTGCAGCGATTCAGGGACGGTATGAATGTCCGAAGACCAGGATAGGGTAGACCACGGGTAACAACTCCCATTCAAGAACGATACTTGAGAGTTTCTTCGTTGAGGCAACGGTTTGCAACCGCTCGCCTCCTTCAAAATCAGCTTGAGCAAACTCATGAGGTGCAAATTAGCACTCAGACAATAAGAAATCGCCTCAGAGAATATGATTTAAGGCCTCGTGTCGCGGCAAGAGGCCCAGCTCTTACCCCAGCCCATCGAAGGGCGCGTTTGGATTTTACGAGAGAGCATATCCATTGGGAAGAGGCCGATTGGAAAAGAGTTCTCTTCACAGATGCGTCTAGATTCTGCCTCTACCATTGTTATCGACGTTCCCTTGTAAACAGATGTCCACATGAAAGATATGCTCAGTGCAATTTCCTGAATACGACTGGTTTCGGGGGAGGATCGATTATGGTATGGGGTGGACTGCTCGCACAGAACTAGTGGTTGTTGATAATGGAGCTATGAATGCTGATAAGTATATAAGGAACATTCTTGAAGAGCCATTTGCCCCATACATTGGTGAAAATTTCATTTTTATGGACGATAATGCCAGACCCCATCGTGCGCGCATCGTTCAGGAGTACCTTGAAGAGGTTGAAGTCCCCCGAATGGAATGGCCAGCAAGAAGTCCAGATCTCAATCCGATTGAGCAGGTTTGGGACAACCTCAGTAGAAGGCTGAGAAGTTCAGAAAATCATCCAGCTACTCGGAGAAATCTGGGAAGGATTAGATCAGAACATTTTAAGATCACTCATTTTGAGTATGAACCGTCGTTGCCGAGCTGTATTTAACGCAAGGGGTGGAAATACCAAGTATTAAATCACTTATCAGCATTTCAGTATTTTGAAAATTGTTTATTTCTCTTCTTTCACATAAGATTCGGTGAAATCCTGAATTTTTCTTCCATTCAATGTGTCTTGTTTCGTTCAAAACCTTCCCGAGAGAACATAAAAAATAAGTTATGAAGTCAATGTAGAGTTAACTTTCATTGAAATTGAGATTTTCAGAATGTGCGTTAATTTTTTTGCGCAGTGTATTTCACGTATATAAACATGGTTGAAAGATTCATTTATGCTATTTTCTTGTACGGAAATCAAGAATCGAGTGTTGAAATTTTACAGAAAAATAATGTACAGAATAGTCCGCTACTTTGTGATAGTTCATTCGAAAAAAGAATAAAAGTACTCGAATAACCCGACAGAAAAATTTCTAAACGAACAAACGGAACTATGGAATTCCCCACTTTTCAGAATTCTCAAGAAATAAGCCTACAGAAGATATTTTAATAATTTTTTGCACAACTTGAAATAATCCAGTATGAGAATGTAGTAGTACTACGAAACCTGTGTAACAGTTATACATTAAAAGAACTAACGCCATTTACAAAGTTAAAAAAGAGTAAATGGAAATTTGCATTGGCAACGTCTCTGAGAATTACTTGACATTTCACGAGTATCAACCTTGATAAACCTAAATTTTGGCCAACCGCGATACTTTATAAAAGTGAATGGTCTATATTATTCCCATCAATAATATAGCTAAGGAAAAAATTAAAAGTAAATTTTTCATTTCCTATTAATAGATCTTCGAACAAAAAGTAACTCAATATCTGCATATTCGCGATGCCAATCTAACAGACTTCACACCACAGTCAATAATAGCTTATCTCCGAGTGGGCATAAGATAAATAAAGGTAGCCAACATGGCAATTTCAGATCTCAATATGGCTGAATGGCCTCTTAACTGCCAGTCAAACCGACATCATTACGAGGTTGAAGCCGTTCATTTGATCTTATAAAACAAACTAGCTTTTATTGGCCGCATTGCTGTATGAATATAATATATGTTTGTATGTATACCGACTTATTTACTGTACAACTCAATCCAGTTGCTCGCAGAATTGACGTGCATTATTCAGCTGGAATGCAGAACTGGAGCTAGTCGTAACGAATACAAGGGTGATTTGAGAAGTGAATATACTAGTTAGATAGTGTCCCATAAACAATATCAGCCGGTGGATTAGCAATCGAAATTGGCATGTAACATTGTGTTGACTAAATTGTGATATTTGCCCTCGGGACGTTCTTCAACTTCAATTAAAAAAAAATCAAGTCTCTACGTCGTAAATTAGGGTACTTATTCGTGAAATAAAGAGACCACTTTTGAATGGAGATTTACCACGATTCAAAAGGTGATACTGCCCCTTAAGTGAAAACAGCATAAATTGTTTATTCTTCGAAGTTAAATAGAGTGAAATATTCGTCTCATTTCCAGAACAGTCATTGTTTATTTCTGGAGAAACCTAGGGTTTCTTTTGACGATGTGTGTATGTGGTACTTCCAGGCGCAAGGAACCTACGCTTACTCAAACTAAGGCGTTATGTAATGCCTCAAGAAAATTTGCTTGTGTCTTAGAAGCAACACAGTTCCATCTGTTCACGTTTGGAACATTAGTTAGACTTCTGCAAACGGCGTTTTCAGGGATCCAATTATGAAAATGAAACAAGCTTCAGATATCTAAGATTTCTTCAAATTAATCACAACAGTGCAGAGGCACAAGCAACAGATCTATCCCCTCTAATGACGACAATGCTTGACTGCGAACATCTCATCTTCACCAGTATCCCAAACAGAATATTTCGAGACAATATAATTGACACGAAACGCTTTGATAAGAAACACAACAGATATGATTACACGTCCTTGTTCCGCAACTTTACAACACGCTGTCTGTGCTTTACAAGCGTCGACATTCGCTCCGTTAATTACTGTTGGGACCTTTCTAGGCCAACTTGTAACGAAGTCTGGTCCCATTCTCACCCTCTTCGATTGGATTTATTAACTTCGAGTCACAGACCGGATATCCTCCCAATTCTCCCCCACAATCACTATTTGATTTGGAGTCGGTCGTATTGTATTTCGTATTTTCATTTGATAGCTGCTACAATGGGGGACTGCAAGCCAAAGAGAATTTGACACAGGCAGAAATAAGTCTGTCTCAGAATTAGGGGAAAATAATTCAGCACCCTATTGTACGAAATTTGTCGAATTGTCAATGGTCAAACTATACTCGACAAAAATATTTGCGGGTGACATATCTACAATTTTAAATATTTCCACTAAGGCTAATGTTGTGGAAATGTCATAGTAGCCATATTTGAAATTGTACGAGGATATATTGAAAAATTCTTAGCCTACTATAGAATCAAACAAAATTTCAATGTCAAAATATTTTATTACTCAACATATTCTCCTCTTAATTGAATACATTTATTACAGGGAACCTGCAACGTCCTTTCAAAAAAAATGTTCTGCAAACCAGTCCTCCACAGCTTTTATTACCTCCTCAGTCCTCGTTGGAAGAAAATTTACGACCTTTTAAATTTTTTCAGTTGAGGAAAGAGATGATAGTCGAACGGAGCCAAATCTGGTGAATAAGGGGGGTGTTCTAGTATTTCTAACCCTAAATCACGATTTTTTCGCATGGCAACATGAGATTTGTCTACTGGGGCGTTGTCCTGTGAAAACAAAATACCTTTGGATAGCTTTCCGCGTCTTTTCTCTATAATTTTTTTCTCGTAAAGTGGTCAGTAATGTCGAATAGTAATCTCCAGTTATTGTTCTACCCTTATCCAAAAAATCAATCATGATTACTCCACGCAATCCCAAAAAACTGGAGAAAGAACTTTCCCAACAGTTTTTTGGACACGAAACTTCTTAGGTCTTGGAGAACCAGAGTGTCGCCTTTCCATCGATTGTTGCTTTGTTTCTGGATCGTAGAAATGTACCCAAATCTCATCCATATTGGATATTAACAATTCGGTTCAAGAATTTCACATCGTTTTCAAATCGGGCACAGATCGAACGCGATGCTCCTACCCTTGCACGCTTTTGGTCAACATTCAAACATTTGGGGATCCATTTGGCAGATATTTTTCTCATGTCCAAAGTGACGTGAACAATATGATGAACGCGTTTGTATGAAATCTTCAGTGCTCCAGATATCCGTTTTAGCCCAATTCGACGGTCTGATAAAATCATGTCATGAACTGCATCGATATTTTCGGGGATTGACACAGAAACTGGCCTTCCTGATCGGTCATCATCTTCAATGGAAAATTTACCTCTTTTGAAGCTTGCAGTCCAATTTTTCACGGTCGCATACTAAGGACATTGATCACCAAGGGTATTAAGCATATCTTCGTAAATCTGCTTACCTCTTAACTCTTTTAAATACAGGTACTTGATGATGGCTCGATACTCCAATTTTTCGATTTTTATAATTTCGGAGGACATCTTTTTTTTTTAATTTATTGCGCAACTCTGCTTTACTTTTTTGACGTCGAACTCCACACTGACACATCTAATGAGTTATTGTTCGTGGATATGGTATCGCAATATTTTGTTTATGCATGGAACTGGTCTAGGCTAACTAGATATCAATACATACTCGTATATATGTATGTCATGCAGTTGAAAATTTTCCCACTGGCTTGAATTCTTCTATAAATTCATGGGGTTTTCGAGTTTCCCTAATTTTAGCGAAAATCTTCTACATCTGGCAACGGTGTAAATCCCAGAGAAAGTATTTTCTTAAACGTTCCAGGACGAGGTCCTAAGTGATGTTTATTGACCCATATACCTCCTGATCGTTTTTACACTCAGTTACCTCCACATAATTCATCTTTCTCCCTCTGGTTTTTCCGAGAACCCCCCTGAAATGGGACGAATCCAGTAATTATATTTCTGCCGTCCTTAATTCGGCCTTGGTTCTCTGGGACCTCGTTAAATTTTCTCTAATTTTCTTTACCGCGAGCTTTTCCGGCGGATTGGCCCCGTAATTTTGATCTATTAATTTCTTCCGTAACGAGGTCAATTGATCGATCGAAACCAAGGGATTTTGGTGTTCTTAATTTTAAGTCCCCTTGGGTTTTGTTCGCGATTTAGCTCCAAATCGGGGAAAGCTGCCTTTGGAAAATGGAAGCGGCTGGGGACTGGAAAATTGGTGGAAATTTTTCGCGGTGAAATTCGTTTCAACTTAGAGATGAATGTTATTCAGTTGGATCATTTCGAATGATGGTTTTTCTCTAAAAAGGGGAGGAAACTCCTCTTCACTTGGTTACAGAATGTCTCGCCATTGCAAGCCTACGTGAGGATTGTCTTGGACAAGAGAACTATTGAACATTGGAGCTCTGAATAGCGAGCTGTGAATTGCGCAGTTGTGAAAATAGCTCTGATGGGAGGCTCAATGAACCTTGAGGTAGCGGTGGAATGTAACCCCCTTACCAAACTGAACTTACTAAATTGAGGCTGTCGAATATAAGGTTGAGGAATGTCAACTAAATTTTGACTTCGATGACGATTCTTCACTGTGGAGTTTTGATGTTTGCTTGCCATCCCGTTATTTCTTGTTCTTCTGGATTTTCATCGAAGATACGAGGATATATTGAAAAATTCTTTGCCTACTATAGAACCAAACAAAATTTCAATGTCAAAATGTTTTATTACTCAACATATTCTCCTCTTAATTGAATACATTTATTACAGCGAACCTGCAACGCCTCTAGATCTTTCAAAAAAAAATGTTTCTTCTTGCTCTGCGAACCAATCCTCCACAGCTTTTATTACCTTCTCGTTGGAAGAAAATTTACTACCTTTTAAACTTTTTTTATTTAAGGAAAGCGCTGATAGTCGGACGGAGCCAAATCTAGTGAATAAGGGGGTGTGCTAGTATTTCGAACCCTAAATCACCAATTTTTCGCATGGCAACATAAGATTTGTGTACTGGGGCGTTGTCCTGTAAAAACAAAATACCTTTGGATAGCTTTCTGAGTCTTTTCTCTTTATTTTTTTCCCGTAGAGTGGTCAGTAATGTCGAATAGTAATCTCCAGTTATTGTTCCACCCTTATCCAAAAAATCAATCGTGATTACTCCATGGCATTCCCAAAAAACTGAAGCAAGAACTTTTCCAGCAGATTTTTGGACACGAAACTTCTTAGGTCTTGGAGAACCAGAGTGTCGCCATTCCATCGATTGTTGCTTTGTTTCTGGATCAAAGAAATGTACCCAAGTCTCATCCATAATAACAATCCGTTTTAGGAAGTCTACATCGTTTTCAAATCGAGCACAGATCGAACGCGATACTTCTACCCTTGCATGCTTTTGGTCAACATTCAAACATTTGGGGATCCTTTTTGCAGAAATGTTTCTCATGTCCAAATTAACGTGAACCATATGATGAACTCGTTCGTATGAAATCTTCAGTGCCCAATTCGACGGTCTGATAAAATCTTGTCTTGAACTGCATCGATATTTTCGGGGACTGACACAGAAACTGGCCTTTCCGATCGGTCATCATCTTCAATGGAAAATTTACCTGTTTTGCATTTTTCACGGTTGCATACGAAGGACATTGATCACCAAGGGTATTAAGCATATCTTCGTGAGTCTGCTCACCTCTTAACAGTCTTAACCCTTTTAAATACAGGTACTTGATGATGGCTCGATACTCCAATTTTTCGATTTTTACAATTTCGGTGGACATCTTTTTTTTCAATATTGCGTAACTCTGGTTTACTTTTTTGACGTCGAACTCTACACTGACACTTCTAATAAGTTATTGGGCGTTGATATGGTATCGCAATATTTTGTTTATGCATGGAACTGGTCTATGCTAACTAGATATCAATACTTCCTCGTATATGTGTATCTTCTTGTAGGAAGATTGTGTAGATAGGATTAAAGTCTTGACGATGCATGAGATCTCATAACCCTTTAAAAGTGAATGTGTTGTGCTTTTTAATCTAATAATTTGAGATAAAATTTGGACGAGTTCTGATATTATAAGGATAAGTATCTTCAATTATTGAAGTTTGAATAAAATAAAAAATCGTAGGAAGAAATTATTGAACTCAGAAGATATTACACTGAATTATCTGTGTATTCCGACTCATTAATGCATGTTTTCAATTTTTCTCTCCAAAACGTTCCGAGAAGCCCGATATTTTTCGAATGCCGCGAACATTAATCCTGTCAACCGATGGTTTCGGTCGTGAATCATTCGACATCTTCAAAATATTCGTTATTTTTAATTTCTGGCAACCACAACACTCCAGAATAGACCGTTCGGACCAATTTAACTCGCGAATTCCTCAACTTTTTCACTCCTCTCTCGAGTATTGTCTCTTTTTCCCTCTCCGCCCGTCTGTTGTTGTTCGTGAGGCAACGATGTGGTTCAAGAATCCCATAAACCGAGCTTTTTACGGCTGTCCTTTCGTCTTGACGTGGGTGTTGATATATCGGCCACCTAGCACAATGGCAAAGGTCGCGGAACGGTGAAAAACTGGATGTTTGCATGCAGTTTCGTGAAAATCCGCAGACCAGGGAGATATACGGGGGGTAATTAACCCTGACGATTGCCATAACCTCGGTTAAGGAGGAGTTATGTCAGACGGAAATGGTAATAAGATACATAACAACAAACTCTGTGCATTAAACAATACAAATTGTACAAACGAAGAGGGTAGATTCCTTGCATAATTTCAAGAAAAATAATCCCATAAACATGCGACCGATAACTTTTCGTTTTCGAGATACAGGGTCTTAAAGTTCGAAGTTGGCATATACGAGAATATATTGAAAAATTATTAGCCTACTATAAAACCAAACGAAATTTCATTGTCGAAATATTTTATTACCCATCATATTCTCCTCTTAATTGAATACATTTATTACAGCGAAACTGCAACGTCTCTAGACCTGTCAAAAAAAAATGTTTCTTCTAGCTCTGAAAACCAGTCCTCCACAGCTTCTATTACCTCCTCGTTGGAAAAAAATTTACGACCTTTTAAACTTTTTTTCAGTTGAGGAAAGAGATGATAGTCGGACGGAGCCAAATCTGGTGAATAAGGAGGGTATTCTAGTAATTCTAACCCTAAATCACGAATTTTTTGCATGGCAACATGAGATTTGTGTACTGGGGCGTTGTCCTTTAAAAACAAAATACCTTTGGATAGCTTTCCGCGTCTTTTCTCTTTAATTTTTTTCCGTAGGGTGGTCAGTAATATCGAATAGTGATCTCCAGTTATTGTTCTACCCTTATCCAAAAAATCAATCATGATAACTCCATGGCAATCCCAAAAAACTGAAGCAAGAACATTTCCAGCAGATTTTTGGACACGAAACTTCTTAGGTCTTGAAGAACCAGAGTGTCGCCATTCCATCGATTGTTGCTTTGTTTCTGGATCGTAGAAATGTACCCAAGTCTCATCCATAGTAACAATTCGGTTTAAGAAGTCTACATCGCTTTCAAATCGAGCACATATCGAATGCGATGCTTCTACCCTTGCACGCTTTTGGTAAACATTCATACATTTGGGGATTTTGCAGAAATTTTTCCCATGTCCAAATTGACGTGAACTATATGATGAACGCGTTCATATGAAATCTTCAGTGCTTCAGATATCCGTTTTAGCCCAATTCGACGGTCTGATAAAATCATGTCATGAACTGCATCGATATTTTCGGGGACTGACACAGAAACTGGCCTTCCCGATCGGTGATCATCTTCAATGCAAAATTCACCTCTTTTGAAGCTTCCAGTCCAATTTTTCACGGTCGCATACGAAAGACATTGATCACCAAGGGTATTAAGCATATCTTCGTAAATCTGCCTACCTCTTAACCCTTTTAAATACCGGTACTTGATGATGGCTCGATACCCCAATTTTCCGATTTTTATAATTTCGGTAGACATCTTTTTTTTTAATTTATTGCGTAACTCTGGTTTAATTTTTTGACGTCGAACTCTACACTGCCATTCCTAATAAGTTATTGTTCGTTGATATGGTATCGCAATATTTTGTTTATGCATGGAACTGGTCTAGGCTAACTAGATATCAATACATCCTCGTAGCGTACACACATCATCAGAAATATATGTTCTGAAAATAAAATGAATATTTTCCTCTATTTCGACTGCAATTTGATATCAAAACTGTGTTCGTTTAATTCATGCAAGATTAGAGAAAATAGGAAAAATGAGAAAAATTTAAATTGGATTCAATTAATTCCCACACTCTTGATAGTCGTCATGCAGCAAGAAAGTTTAGCTTTAACTATAAGACTATTTGTGAGTGACTTTGAAACTCAGCATCTCCATACGTCTATAAAATACCCCCACAATCACGTAGCCAAGGCACAACATAAAACCTTGTATTATGCAGAAATGAGCCCATTCTTTCCCATAACTCTATGCACCTTGTCTCGAACAAACAGCACTACGGGCTATTATAGCCGTTCAATAAACCGTGTTAACATTTCCCATAAAACAGGCTCCAGCCATTTGCTTGTGCTTTTCCCATATAATACACTCGAGCATTATTAATAGGAAATATATAAGAGACGTGTGACCCGAATAAACGGACTTGATAACTGTTACAAACGAGCTGATTTAAAGTACTGCCTCCTGATATTTATTGGAAGCTGCTAGCATTGGTCCAATTCGCAGATGCATTATATCGTGGTCTGATGCATTTGCAGTTGCGACTGCGAGCGTTGTTAAATTGGCTAATTGAAGAGTGTACGCGGTAGAGAAGCTGGAATGTGATTCAAATATGCCGCCAGTATCATATCTCCCCATCAAGCTAGAGATCTTCTCCGTTAAAGACAGGGTCGATTAAGTTGTTCGCTACAGGAGCTGTAAAATTGATTGAAGTCCTTCGGACATTAATAGTTCCTCCACCTGAGTAGCAATTATTGTTTCGTGTAGATAACTCGTGAATACAGTGTTGCCGAATCTGACAGAATCCAATGTGGAATAGCTCAAATTCGAACATTATGAATATGTATATACTCAATTCACAATTATGAAATCACAACTCTGGCCTTGGAAATTTGACACATTCCACTGTGCATCGAAGTTATAACGTTTTCCAAAATATTTTTATGTTCCAAGTCAACACTATGTTGCCCTTTCTACATTCTTAGCGTATTTCTCAGAATGTGAATTTATTCGGAAAATGAATGAATTGGAAAAGATGTGATGGACGAAAATAATCAACGTTTATATGAATTGATAGAAAGGATTCCTTTTCTAGTTATTTGCATGAAAAGTACAAGAGATCACTGTTGAAATATATTATTTTTCGCCATGGAAGAAAATTGCATTGCTTTCACATAATTTTCATATGCATGCTTGTGGAGATTTAATGTTTATTATCCTCTTGAACTGAAAGTTCAAGACTTGACGACATCAATTGTTGATTCTAATCAAGAATTCTTTAAAAAAAAATCAACCCAAAGATACAAGATGAATAGATGGGTAATTACAAGAATCAAGAATGTCAATTTTATTTTGTTGATAACTTTCTAAAAATCAAAGTTGGGATATAAAACTCAGCTGCGTTGTTCAAACAACATCTTAAGAATACATTTTTCACCATCTCGACCTTTGAAAGGCGTTTCTTATAGGAGAATTAGGTCTAAGTTCCAACTCATTAGTGAGTTACCTAACTTTCGCAAATCTGCTCAGATATCGCCAAATTTCTTGGAAAACCTGAAAAATATCATCCTAATCGACCTCTCGAGGCTCCATCCGATCCATCTACTGCGATATCTGTCCAAATAACAGCTTTTTCAACGAAATACCCGTGTACCCCTTCAACCTCGAAATGTAAACATTCGTCCAATCGTCCTCACGCTCCAAACTGGTGCTTAAAACAATAAACATACGTTAATCTTGAATATTCGACGAAAAACTCACCTGCAAATATCGATTAAATACCAAAAATTTGCGAACAATTTGTAAACCTAACAAAATGTGGAATATCTTTCATAATTTTACTTTGCTGTTAACAAAGAAACTGGCAACGTCGTTTTGTCATTAACGATATTTTCTGTGCGCGCAGTGACTTTTCATCATATGTTCTGTGCTTTTCATCAGGGGCACCTACTCCTGAAAACGAAACCATTACCGCCTATGTGATTAAATGAAAGTGAATGGAGTTTAGGTTCTAAGACGTTGTCCTTTTTGCAAGTACAGTTGTGGACACCGCCGCATCACTCACAACCACCTTGTCAACAACTGTTTCTTATTTAATTTGAAATCTTCTTTTACAGGTCACATGCTGCAGCTGACGGAGCAGTCCGAAAACAAGACCCTCCTCCTCTTCGCCAACGTGTACAGGCGGATGTCTGTGTACTCCAAAACGCCCATCGAAAACTTCTACTCCGACGTGCGAAAAGCTCTCATGGTCAACGTGACCAACGGGGAAATAATCCTGCCCAACCTCGACATTCAAAACAGTGCTGCCCAATTCTTCACCGATCTCTTCCCCTTAGTGTACCTCCACACCCTCTCCAACACGGAAACCTTCAAAGACTTCAGCGTCGACTACAAATCCTGCCTCAAAGATTCCACCAAAGACATCCTCCCTTTCGGCGACATTCCCAAGCAGATAGCCCAGTCTCTCGCGAAGAGCCTGGACGCCACCCAGATCCTCTTCCAGGCCTTCGCCGTCGGCCTGGAGGTATTGAACGTCACCGACGTGGTCCTAGTCAATGAAAACGGTCGCAACAACGGAGAGTGCCACGACGCTCTGGTGAAGCTCACGTACTGTCCGCGCTGTTTGGGTCTCGTGAACGACGTGAAACCGTGCTCGGGTTACTGCCTAAACGTGCTGCGAGGATGCTTGACCTCGTACGTGGCAGAGTTGGACTCTCCCTGGAACAGCTACGTGGAGAGCATCGAGAAGCTGGTGAACGCCATGAAGCACCACAACAACGAGGCGGGAGTCAACGCGGATGGCATCATCAGGGAGTTGGATAATAGGATATCGGAGGCTATCATGCATGCCATGACCAAGGGGCAGGAGATAGATAGTAAGGTAGGTGCTGACAGAAAGGTTTTTCTATTTTATTTTAACTTGGCAATGTTTCTAAAGATATTCCTTATGCTATTTTCTTGGTTATTGGTCTTTGTGTGAAACAGAGACTTGACTTGTATTCAACCTTGATTCTGAAGCTTTTGGGCCTCAGAAGTCATATATCATTGGGGATAAAGGACTCTCCAAGAGGAGAAACAGGCAATCATCAGAAGATTTGGTATTCTGGAAGAATGAACTATAGTTGGGTTACGACATAAAATTTGAAGTGGCTGAAGCTCAAATAAAATTGAATCCTCCCCTTTAGAGGGATAAGTTTTGGATACTCTGATAACAAATTCCTACAGGAACCCTCCTATTTCGCCTCTGCGTTCAGCCGCCTTCTTAGTAGCTGCTCGAGGATGCATCAGATAACCGAGATTGATTTGCATGAAGCATTCGGATTACACCTCGCCATATTAATTCAGAACGGTATGTTGGATCGGCGGTATGTCGATGGTGGTGCATTCTCTCCGTTCCATAATTCATGTCCTGACGATCCAGTGTGGGAAGTTTAGACGACACCTGGTGCCCCTCGGTTGCGTGTTACGTATTCAGAGACAGCATCGTGAGCGTTCCTTTCTCTGTTCGGACTCTAGTAGTTGTAAATTTGTTGTCGACTAGTTCGAGTGTATATTTTCC
Source organism: Adalia decempunctata (assembly GCA_951802165.1). Lineage (NCBI taxonomy): Eukaryota > Metazoa > Arthropoda > Insecta > Coleoptera > Coccinellidae > Adalia > Adalia decempunctata. Next base: position 18,314,896 of record OX637696.1, on the reverse strand, counting down.
TCGATCAGGCCGATGGGGCTTTTGAATACTGATGCGGGGACTGATGTCGAGTTTATAGGTCGAATGTTAAGGCGAAAGAATACCCTGTTGAATGCTCTGTTTCATGTTTTCATGAAAAACAGAACTGGTGAAACATCTGTTTTCTTCAGAAGGACCACCTGGGAAAAAGGCAACGTTATGTCTCCTAGTCTGTGCACCGGGAGGGAGTAATATCGGTTTTATGCTCTTCTTCAAGAGTTGAAGGTTGAGCTTGTCCGGAAACACATGAAAAGGAAGTGGAGATGTGGAGAAAGAATTTATTGTCAGTTGAAAGACGAAAGGATCTTACCTGCAAGCATGACAGCTGCTCATACCATGTTCGATCAGTCATAAAAGTATTGGATGAAGAAGTCAGTCACTTTTCTCACATGTTCAAGTGGCTGTGGATCATTTTTATAGCTCAGAAACTTGCCAGAAGCACCGCCCTGTTGTGAATCGTCTTCAAAGGTCGCAGAGAATGTCTCGGTGTCACACTCCAAACATAAGAAAAGCCTAATCTAAGCCGAACTGTGTAGGTTCTTCGAATAGAATGCCACCTCAATATGAAGCTGATCACAAGCCCAACTTTGCATTGGTTCAAAAGCACCCAAAAAAATACAGAATACAGGAATCGTATTAGACTTTAGAAAGCGCATAGGTTTCATTCTTAGATGGGTTTAAGGGCATTAGAAAAAATGATCTGCAACAAGTTCAGTTCCAGCCTTAGAAGCTTTAGCCTCAAAGTTTATTGAGAAGATCGAAACCAGATTTTCTTCTGCATGTCATGGAACCTGGCATGGGTTTTCGACTGATTAGAGTTATTAGGATGGAACAAAGACTATGGGAAAACAATTTCTTTTCCAAGCATATGACTGATCAGCCAATAAGGCAAGAACCTTTCGTTTCACAGTCAGAAATGATGGCTATCTATGCGTGCGTCCAAGAGTGTTTGAAAAAAAACCTCGAGTTCATAAATATATCAACAGTCAGTCAATCAGCACTATGAGCTCTGGAATCTGATTGCTAGGTCTCAGTGCTCACCTGGGGATGCAGCTATAACATAAAGTAACTGGCCCGAGGTAACAAGGTGAGTCTCTTATAGGTGCCACAACACTGTGGCATTGAGGTTAATGAGAAGCTGGATGCACTTGCGAAAAGTACATCAAGGTTAAACCCTTAAGATCTGAACCCTTCTGTTGTCATAGAAAGGACCACTGTAGGGCAGTGTTACAGCAATGGGAGATGCTAAACATGACACTTCTAGAGAACATCTCCAGGACTAAGACAAGCGGAAAGATGTGCATAGGATGATAGATGATCTCCTTGGGAATTGATTCAGTAGGGTATATGAACTAAATATAAATCTAGTCGCAGTTCTGAAAGATTCTTCTATAGCCAGTCGACTCCATCATATCTATATCTATATATATAAAAGAAAGATGTTGGTTACACCATTTATAACTCGAGATCGGATGGACTGTTTGTTATGAAACTTCATATATGGATTCGAATACGGTCTGGTTATTATAAAATGCAATAAAATTTTGAAAAAATTAATGAAAATTTGACTTACACAGGAAATGCTTTTCCTCCTTTTGAGTAAGGCCACTAGATGTCGCTACAGTTACAGTTATGTTACCGCTTATTCGTTTGTACTTCATTTGATATTCTCCGCGTTAGATGGCGATATAAACAAATAGTGTGTACAGTGACTATATTCCCTCTATAGTCACTGTAATAGTGTGTAATTTGAGTTTCCTACAACTCTGCGCTGTTGGGCAAAACCAAAATGTCTTAGCGTAGGAGTACAGATGTCTAAAATGATTAGATTTCGTTGAGATATGAGAAAAGTTTCGTTCTTACCACTTCAGATGGCGCTATTCACACATTATGACTGATGATTATTAGTTATTTTTATAGTTTTATTTATTCCAAGGCTATTAACAGTTCCAGAAGCGGGTGAATATCACAGTGAATTTTTATCGAAATGCCAAGTAAAGCTAAGCGTCCACAGGTCCGCATCGGACGCATCGGACGGATCGGATCAAACGGATTTCGGTATTCTTTGTATAGAAGCTCGTGCAAGCCCGTCCACAGACCCGCACCGGACGCATCGGAGCATCGGCATTTCTGCAATGGAGATCCGTAAATCCGATCCGTCCGATGCGTACGATGCGGACATGTGGACGCTTAGCATAAATCGGATTTTGGCGATGAGTTTCATTCTCATCTTTTCTCATAAATTTTAAAATGTTTTTGAATTTCTGTTTGGGTAATAAATATATTTGCGGAAATAACTGAATCCAGAATTGCCATTATTAGTGATTGACATATTATGACATATTAATTTTGTGTATCTGTTCTGTGCGATAGCTCATATCAATGGAAACATTTGACAGTTCAAAAATCAGAGAACCAAGCCGTTGATCTCCGATCCACGGTGATTACGATTTGTGAAATCCACCGCAAGTATCATTTAGGCGGAACAAAGTTCGCCGGGCCAGCTAGTATAATAATAATATAGCTGATCATCTGATCAGATGATATTGAAGAAAAAGAGCCCTTCTTTCTGGAAAAGACAAAATTGAGTTCCATTCTAAGTTAGTATACAGGACAGACCACATCCATTGAGGCCTCGACTGTGGAATTCCTAAACCATAAATGTTTTCGCCATTCGTTATCTCTTTTTGGAAATTTGCTTGGGTTGAGTCTTAGACCATAGAAAGAAGAGACACAGCTTTCAATAATAAATAGTGAAGCCAAGTTTCAAAATCATCAGAACTGAACTGGGTGATTGTAATACTACGGAATCAAAATATAGTAGAAATTTTTGCAACGTTGTGACGTTCGTTGAATTTTCTAATAAATAAACTCTCAATCAAAATGAAAAGTTTCTTAGATTGAAATTCATTTACTCATTTGTGCGTGAATGCCAGAAACGAGTATTGGTTTCTTCAACTATTGTGCATTCTTCACATTACATATACTTAAGTATATGTAAATGTTCTCGAAACGGATCGATCTTTTTGCCCCAGATTAATGTATAAAAACGTTTGGCAATACGGTTTTTTGAATCTATGTCCAGTTCATTCATTAATAACGTGCCGCCATCTTTGTTCTATGAAATTTCTGACAATTCGAACAGTGTTGTCAACAAGATTTTGAGCTTCATTGTATGTTAAAAGCGTTATTTGGATTTATTTTTGAATATCTCCAGCTAAATACGATAAGAAAATGGTTCGTAAGTGTCTTGTGTGTGGTAAATTGGACTATTTGAATCCTAACTTGAATTTGCACAGGTATGTTCTAATCTTTTCATATATCAGTATCAGAGGCGTAGACTTTTAGAATTTCACTTTTCAGATTCCATTCTGATATTGAGAAGAGGAACATCTGGTTCTCAATCCTGAATATTACTTGATGATCTTTCTCAGAAACTGTTTGTATGTTCCGAACACTTTGAGCTAAAAGATTTCGTTATTCGAGTGAATGGTACCAGATATCTCAGAAATGATGCCAATCCCCTTCTTGCCAAACCAATCTTCGAACTTTCGTCCTTAAGGTAAGTTTCTGGGAATTTCCAGAGAAAGAACCAAAATATTGAAATCAAATATTAGCCATTTCATCAAAAAAATCATCATTGTGCCCGTACTCTGGAAACTCAACAGAGGGATGGATCAGATATAAGCATCTCACATATGATAAATTCGATAAATTGATAAGTCTCTTCCCAGTACCTGTTCTCCTACCGGCAGGTGGAATGGTTGCAATTTTTGTTGCATTAGTGATTAATTATATCTGGTGTAATCTGTTTTGCAGGGTTGAAAAAATTGAGCCAGTGGAGAAATGAGATTCATCTTCCTGTTTCACTGAGGCACCATCTTCTTCTAAAATTAGAAGAATAAGGTGAATATTTCATCTCAAATCTCTTAAATTCCATTAACTCTGACAACTAAGTCATGATCATATCAAAAAATCTTCTCTTCTTTTCAGGCATTCATTAATTCAGGAGTTGCAAGAGATTCGTTTCAAAGAATGTTAAAAGATCCAAGCAAGCAGGAGTACAACGTACAACCCATCATTGAAAGCCTTTGCTGCCTTTGCATTAACATCGGCCTCTTTTTTCCCCAAGAAAAACATTCATCAACAGCCCTCCCCTTTTAGAAACTATCTCAAAGTATTATAGATCTGTGGATGGAAGTCCAGGCATCATAAAAGAAGCAGACTGCTCTGGTCCAAAGACAAGAAGAAGTTTCATATCCCTGGTACTGGTACAAGATTCTCAGGATATGTTAATATTGGTATCAACTTGGATTCTGCCTTCCAAATAGAACTATGACTATCGAATGTATATATGGCTTTGAGAGGAGCAGTTAAAAACAAATGGACCTGTTTTCAATATCAATGTTTATTTTAATATCGCATTCAGTAGATTTACTATGGTTTTATTATGTTCTTCTTCATGATGTGGATAGTGGATGAATAAATGAGGTTCATGTTCTTCAAGGAATTATGCTAAATTTTGTGGATAAATAAAGAAGGCATGAATTATTGTTGCTTTTCTCATACTGAACGCCGTTCATAGGCATATAATGTACGCTCGGCAATTCGCCGCCCCGTAGGTTTTCATCTCAAATATTGATGACTAGGTTTGATGCTTTTTGCAGCCATTACTTATCATATTTGTTACAACGTGATAAAATACCTCAATTTATTATAAAATCTCGTGAAGAGGAAAATCTGATTCCTTCACATGAATTTACACATTTTTGTGGTCAGTTTCAGAATTTGATGAATCGTGTAGTTTATTTTATATACCTTAATTGACTTCCTAAAGAATCAATTGTTTTTCTATAATTTTTCATACTTATTTTCACTAATTCCAAGTAATATAAAAAAGCTACGCATTTTAATATGTTCAATAATTCATTTGCATCAATTACGAATCTTCAAATATATTTATAGTACAAAATAATTTCACATTTCTATTAACCACCCTCGTACCAATATTGAAAGAATTCGCCATAAAAAGATTATAAGCTCGTTATTTTATTTCCATTCTTCAAAATCAATAACTCCACGCCACTGGATTTTTCAAAGGTAGATTCTGCAATGTTGCCACATAAATGTAAAATGATATTGCTATCTTCGTCCCACTCATTGAAATCTGACTGAATTTTGGCTTCATCAATTCCCGAATTTATGAATGAGATGCTGTGTCTCCTCTTTCTATGGTCTATGGGTTGAGTCAATGTTCGACATTGTCCATTGACAAAGATCAACGTCCGAAAATGAGGAAGTGATGGCACAGAGACTGCTCTACCTCTCTCTCGAAAATTGTAGACTTTGAGAGTCTATGGCACAGTGGAGTCATTCGATAGGTGAGGCAGACACTAATACAAAAAAACTGGAGGCTTCTTTTGGCTGGTTGCGGAGGATGTTGAGAGTTTTAAAAGGGGGGAGGCAAATTGAGGTGAAAGTGAGGTGAGAGAGGAGGTTTTTTTGGAAGAACCGAAATAGTTCTTTGGAGATATGCGCTTCTTGGCCGGATGCAAGAGGAAGAGCTTTTGGAGCTTTTCGAGGGTCTTTTACCATGATGGTATTGGAAGCTTAGGGGTCATGTGGAGATGGAGTGTTGCGCAAGATCCAGAATCTGCTTCTGCCTGTAGAATTGACAGTAGACATACTCGTATGAACACTTTCCCAATATCGTATCTCATTTGCGATTCAAACTCAGCTATGGATGCAAAGAACTCTTCATATGTTCTTCCATGTCCCGAGACTGATGGGAACACGTTACTCATATGAGAAACAAACCCCCTTCCGTCACTCCCATTGCCTAGAGTCTCTCCCCAATTTATCCAGCGTAACGTTGACTTACCTACATCCAGAAAATCCCAATTATTTCGGACAGTTCAACCGAACCGCAACTTTTGCCTGATTTCTCCAGGGCACACGCCGTTGTTTAATCTGGAGAGGGGGGGCTGGATTCTGGAACGTCATAAATTCCGCGTATTCAACGGGCGTTAGTTTCGGGTTCCGTCTTCGAGCTGATCCGATCCGGATAGATTCGATTATACTCGCCTTGTTACGCCGCCTAGGGAGGGCAGATTGATAACCATTCATTGCGTGGGATCGGAAATAGGATTAAGAGGGCTGTGAATGCTGCCCGATGGAAATTGGGGAGTGCCAGGTGTTTCGTATGGAATGCCGGTGCTGAACATGATTGTTTCGTGTGTGGATTTGGAAGTTTGAAATGTCATGTTGGGAGTTATGTATTTTTTTTTTCTTGCTGGGGATTCGAGGAATCGAAGGTCATCTTCAAACTCAAGTCGTTCCGAAAACTGGCATTGCTGTATGGAATACATACGGTTTCATTTCAGGGCAAGAAGGCTGGATATTTTCATGAGCCTTCTACCGCAATCTAATTTTTCGTAATTCAGATTTGTTAAAATTTTCGGGCCTTCGTAGTTACCGGGGGAGTCTAAGAATTCTTAATTTTTTTTAAGCTGTAGATTCCTCTTGCCAGACAAAATACTTGTATGCACTTTAGGGATTAAAAGAATACTTTTAGGCTTTCATTGGAGGGACTGAAGTGGAACTTTTAATCCCTCAGGAATTAAAAGTAGAAAAGTGTTTATAATTTTTTCAAATTTGAGCAAGATCCATAATATGGATCTTGCTAAAAAAATAGGATGTAAAATATTATTTTACATTCTATTTTATCAAAATTGGCTGAATAATACAGAATCATCTCAAATAGTAGATTTAGTTCTTATTGTTCCTTATATTTATAGTTATGTTCACTCCACTACAATTTGTCAGGCTGATAAGGGGTGGACAGTTGAGGGCTATATTTTTTGTTATTGAGGGAAGGTGCTACACGTCCGAGCTCGCCAGCTCCCTTCATAAATTGGGCTTTTTATTTTCATGATATCTCAGTTCGTATGCGGCGTAGACCAACAATTTTTTAAAACCTGGTGAGCTGTCATTTCATAAAATAGTTATTTATGATATGAGTGTTAAAAGTGACGTTTTATTTTGTGAGTGAAAAAGTTTGTGAAATGAGCGGAGCGAATTGAACAATTTCACGAACAAAATAAAATCACATTTGACACAAATACCATACAATGTTTTTTGTACAACTGTCCTATTTTGATAATGAAATGGGCGAATTTGCAATGAAAACAAACTTCAAAATGCATTCTAATATTCAAATAATTAAAAGGTTGTTGTGAATGGCAAACGTTGCCAACGTTATGATTACTAACAAATGAGAAAAGACGCTGTCATTTGAATTTCGTTCCTGTCCAATTTTCGTATTTGGTTTTTAACTGTTTGTCGAGAGTCCAATTATTAATAAAAGTGACGATTTGGTTGTTCCTTTGGATATTGAAGAGTCTGAAAGAAGAGCAAATCTGGAACTCCTACCTAAAAAATCTGTTCAGCAGTACGATATTGCATACAACAATTTCCTGGCCTCGTGTAAATTGAAAAATTTAGAAGGGAACTTCAGTGAACCTGTTTTCTTGGCATACTCAGAAGAAAAATCAAAAATATGGAATTCATCAACTTTGTGGAGCAAATTTTCAATGTTTTATGTTTTTTTTTATGTTTTTATGTTTATGTTTATACTGATAAATTCAAGCGCCCTTATTGAAAATGGTGTGAATGTTAGTAAATATTTTAAGGTAATAGCATATTTAAAACGGAAAAGTGAAGGATATCCTCCCAAAAAATCGAAAATTCTCACTCGTGAACAAGTTGAAAAGTTTATAAATGAGGTACCAGATGAGAAATACTTGATGGTTAAGGTTGCAAACATTTTCGGATTATTTGGAGCCTGTCGGCGTGAAGAATTGTGTAATTTATCAGTGGAAGACATCGAAATAACAAATAAATCATTGGTTATACAACTTCCAAACACAAAAACGAAAGTCAGTCGTTCTTTCAGTATTATTGGGAAGTATGTTGATCATTTTCAAGTACTTTGCATTGCGCGCTTCTGTCATCAAACATCGTCGTTTTTCCTGAAATACATGAATAATAAATGCACTGGCAATCCAGTTGGTATCAATACATTTGGGAAAATTCCATCTATTGTTGCCGAATTCCTCAAACTGCCAGAACCAAAGCAATATACAGGACACTGTTTTCGAAGATCCTCCGCTTCATTGCTAGCAGAATCAGGAGCAAATATTACGGATATCAAAAAACATGGTGGATGGAAGTCTACGACGGTAGCCGAGGGCTATGTTGATCATTCCATTGCATATAGAAATGTCATTGCTGAAAAAATTCTCCCAACCTCAACAGATTTTGGATCATCATCATCCAATATTGTACTTCGGGTGTCTACAAGTACTGATTGTGCTGAGGATTCTAATAATGTGTTGCAAAGCTCCCTAACGTCACAGGGCATTAATGTTAGTAATTGTTCTAGTTTTACGATTAATATTAATGTAATGATTGTTAAATATTGATTATAAAAATTTGCAATTGCTGAATTTTTTTCATCTGATTTCATCATAAGAAAACGGAGTGCTAAAAATATTTTTAACACTAATGTTAAAAATATTTTCAACACGCTTCCACGTAAACAATCAATTTTAACATTGTTTGCTGTCATTAAAAGTGTCACTTTTAATGGCAGTTGTACAAAAATCAATTTTCGGGATGAATGTATGAAATTTTCAGTATACATGCGAAATAATATTTTGCAGAATGTGTTTCAAATTTATTGGTCATATTTTCGAACAGATTTGTTTCCTAATATACGGAGAAAAACGGAAAAGCGAGTAATGCACATTCTAGAGAAATGATTAAGCTTTAATATAAAAAATTGTTGGTCTACTCCGCTTACGAACTGAGATGGAAATAAAAATTTTTTGAAGGGAGTTCGCTAACTCGGACTTGTAGCACCTCCCCTTAACGTAATTTGAACATATGTGGTCATTGGTCCTAAAGTGCATGATTTATGTATAAACCAAGGGACTAAAGTTCCTTCAACGTCCCTTGGCTTCAATTCCTTTGCAACCCAAGTTTGTTGTTTTCGTGTCGCTAGGATATGACTTGACGAGTTACTTTGACAGTAGCTGTCACAGAAATCGTCAATGATCCTGGATATGGTATAGCAGAAATATAGATTTTTTTCACCAATATTTCGCTTTCATTTTATGAAGGGTGTTTCAATATGGTTCTACTTGAGCGATCTGAATAAAAGGGGGCGTATAGCTTGACTACGGATCTTTTCATCTGTGTACAAAATTTCGTCTCGATTGAATCTGTAGTTTTGAAATTATCAGGAAAACAAATCGGTCGATCGCATAGTTTCGAACTGGCGCCTCCGCCACTTTGCAGCGATTCATTTTTCGTTTTGGGAAAGTCTGAATTGAGCGTACTAATCCAAAGAACTTACTTTCCGGAGATTCTCTTAAAGACCATTATATTCACTCTGAAGCGTTACACAGTCATCTGTTTCAACTGCCTTTGTTTCTCATAGGAAATTCATGACGTTTCTTGCTCCACCGAAAAGCGCAAAATGCGTCGCCGTCAAAAGCAGATCCTCCATCGCAAGATCGAGAATCTGAGCTGAATTGGCCGCCTCACGACAGTTGATGATGCCATTTTGCAGTATGATTCAACAAACGGCCCTGCACGTAGGATTTATGCGAATCCGAGACGCAAACTTAAAATACGACTTGTAAAAGTGAGTGAACGGCGACCACGAGAATATAAAATATTCGCCACTTATAAGGCATTACTCGGCCATATTTCGCCGGGGAAAATCTTTCGGATGCCACCTCGGAGTAACGCAATTACGGTTGCTTTATGGTCGGGCAGAAATCGGCGATTTATGGCTCTGGTAATCAACTACTTGTGTTTCCTCGAGTTACCTCGGGTCTCCGCTTGTTTGCCACCGGGATCAATTGAAAATAATGCGCGCAATTAAGGAAAATGCCGGTATTACTTTAGTTCGTTCGTTGTTGCTGCTAGAAGGCCTTGCGAGATGGGGATCTTAATTGAGGTTTTTTTGGTAGTTGAATTTATTATGTCTCATTCGATAATGGGCATTTTTGTAGAGGATGAATTGCTTATTCAGGCAGAAAGGTGAAATATCCCCTGAAACAAGACCTTGTAGGGCTTCCATTATTTGCAAAAGGACGATCAAACAGCCACCTCTTAGATGAGATGAAAAGTGCAGGGGAAGTACGTGCGACATATAATATATCGGTATAGGTGTTCAATGATCCGTTCCAGGTATTCAACAAAAGAATTCCTTCCAAACAAATCATCCCTCAAGATCAGATAAGATGATTTGTGTTACTTTCTCTACACGGCGATACGAGTAAACACAGTTATTTTTCGGTGTTCCCATGAATCAAAATATCGCCTGTTTGAGGGTAGCGAAACTGATGGGAATAGACAGGGATGGTCTCGCTTTTTTAGCAGTATCTGGATCAATAAGCTTTCGTTGTCCGATGCTTCGTTCGACTATTCATCATTTCAAAGAAATCTAAATTTCAAATTATGCCAAACTAACGAGCTTTTTGAAAACCAGATCACAGATACACAAACCAAAGAAGTCCAAGACATTAGAACCACCTGAAGTAGAGAAGTTTTTGAATGAAGCTCCCTATTGAAAATACAATTCATCCAAGAATTATTGGCATCTCGGGGGGCTTTAGAGAATCGAAATTATGTTGGTAATAGCCCATTCGGTAATATTTTGGAAATAACACTGTCGTTTTGTTCTGTCATTCATATTCGAACAAATTTGGCAAATAATAGGGCAAGTGATGAATCTTTGGAATAAGGCTCTTGGAGAATGTACAGTTACTAAATGTGAAGCCTGCACAGAGCACGTAGAAAAAGAAATAAGAGAAGATCAGTCGAAATGAAATAAAATTTTCACAGGGAATTTGACAGATTTTCTTCAATGCACTTATAACATTGCCGACGTTTCGGAACGACTTGTTCCTTTTTCAAGGCTGTAATAGAGAGTATTATTAGGAACACTGATGGTTTCATTTACATTACAAAAAGTAATTACCTCGTTATAGTAAATTTGAATAATTCATATAGATAAAAACGTTTGTGTTGAAAATAAAGGCTTCTGAATTAGGGATGTATGCAAAATAGTCTTCGAATGATTTCGTCAACTCTGCAGGTGTCAGCCAGAATACAATTTGACGTCTTTATGACAGAGTGAATATGTGTTCGCAACAATTTATCTACTGAATAAACAAACATACACTGTCGGTCTTATATCATGGGCCTCGTTAACTAATGAACAAAAATAAATAATTACACAAATCTGGGAAACAAGATACAAATGTACAAATAGGATTAAGTCATGAAACTTAAAATGCTAATGGAATAAATAAATAACGTGAACTTTTTCTAAAAACGTCTTCCAATCGATGGGGTAAATTTATCCTATAGAGATCAGTCAAAATATATGGGATGTTATCATGACTGACATAAAGCCTTTAATTATGAACATGATGAGTTCCGCCAAGATGAGAAAATAATAACAGTGGATGTAGAAGCAGAATAATAGGAATATTCACATTTTTTACTCCTTCATAATATTGAAAGTTACATTGTCATGACAAATTCTTCATACATTAAATAGATTCATTCGTTCAGTTTCGTTTCTGTCATGATATCAATAAGATGTTTCTGGTTTAGCGAATATTCATATTGAACTTTGGAAAGGAACATGCTTTTTAATCATCCACGATATTTTTCGTTATCGGACCAGAATTTCCAGGCTGTATGCTCTTATGATTGATCGCTCGAAAATGTTTCAATACAAGATGAAAATAATATACCTACTGCTGGTATACAGATTCACACGATGGTAATCGTATGTGATAATTGAGGACATTTTCATGTTCAAAGTGCCTTACTTTGAAATAATACCATTTGATTTTAAGATTATATTTGTATATTTATTGCTATGATGAAAGCACCGAAAATTTCTAATAACTGTCATGTGTTGGATAAAAAAATTTCGAGTCTGGCCCTGTACGGACCTCACCTTTCTCCCATTCCTCTAACGCACCGCGTCTTGGGCAAGTAGTAGCGCCATCAGGTACACACACCATGAATGCACCGAGAAGTTGTGAAAGACAAACAAAAACATCGGGAATATTGTTTGGAGGACCGTACGAATGCCTTTGTTGTGCCCGTTGTGAATCAACGAGGAAGACCGGTGCTGGGTTTGGCGCACAAAAGACGGCGTGGGTCGTAAATTATGACTTCTTAGCGGTGACTTCTGATGACAGATGGCCGCCATTAGGGCTCTGGATGGGCAGACATTCGTAATGAGGTACATTGTTAACGTTGCGACCGCGAACAAAGGTTAGGTAAATTAAGTTGTGTTTTGAGGGGATATCAATCATCAAAGATGTCTCACTTCAGAAATAAGGTGTTTTCAGGATCAAAGCGTAGAAATATTCGGGAATTCAACATAGTATTCGGTGCAAGTCCCAAGAAGAGGGAAAATTCTAAGAAGACAATAGTTGGAGAAGGTATCAATCGAAATTTTGGACTCTTGATAATTCCCAAACTAGTATTAGAGATGAAATTTGGTATTAAGCTGGAGAGTGACGTATTCCACCTATGTGCAGAATTTTGTCCAGATCGCTCTTGTTCTTGTGAACAAGAACTTTCTCGAAGTAGTAAATGCGAATCTTCCTACAATGGGTATCTACTATGAAGCTTGATTGAATGAATTCCTAAGTCATTAACTCAAAGTAGACTTGGTAGTGCCAGAGAAAACTCAATGAGGTAGGCGAGAAAAATAAGGTCTCTTTAATCTGCGTTCGTAACTTTAAACTGCAAGACCCGGAAGGTATCTGGATCTCAGTAAGAACCAGCTACAGCTGTCGCTTCCAAACATTTCCATTGATGGCAAAAAAATCCAGGCCCTGAGACTAGAGCAGAAAATGTGGAGGCTAGAGTCATATGCAATGAGGCAATCAAATCTGCAAAAGATGCTCACAATGCCAAAATAAGATCTATGTAGACTTGATCTCGTTCATTTTGGTCCTTCGCTAAAGCTGTAGGAAGAAACTTCACTTCCATCTCGTTTCCTCCTCTGACCAAGGAGGATGGAACACTAGCAACGACTGCCCTGGAAAAAGCCAACATCTTCGCGCATATGTTTGCTGAAAATTCCACGCTGGATTCATCGGGAAAACAACCCCCGAATATCACACCTATTTTCATATGCCCGAGATAACCTTTTGCATACGTACTATCGGAAAGATTCTGTTGGGTCTCAACACCAACAGAGTCAGTGTTCTCAAGAAATGTGCCCTCGAACTAACACCTGACCTCTGCAAGTTGTTCAACCACTCTTACAAATTGGGTGTTTTCCCATCCAACTGGAAAATCGCAAGAGTACAACCAGTCCCTAAAAAATGCAAAAAGACCCTATCTAGCAACTACAGACCTATGGTTCTGTTATCTACTATTTCAAAGGTCATGGAAAAAGCCATCAACTTCGAGCTCATGAAACATCTGGAACACTCAGGATTTATCAACGATAGACAATATGGTTCCGTTATCAGAGATCCACTGGTTACTCGCTCGCTTACGTCTCACATATATGGCAGCTATCTATTGAGAAATATGGATGTCTCCAAGGCATTCGATCGAGTCTGGCATCAGGTACTCCTCGCCAAGATTCCATCTTATGGCGTGCCCCCAAAGCTTTGTTCTCTGCTAGCTAGTTTTCTCTCAGACAGATCGCTCCATATTGTAGTCGATGGAATTTAATCTGACTTCTTCTTCTTCTTCATCAGCCTGTAGTCATCCAGTGTTGGATATAGGCCTCCCCTGTTCGTCTCCATAATTTTTTATTTCGTCTGACTCTCTACCCATAAATGCTGGTGTTCCGCAGGGATCAATTCTGTCTCCAACACTATTTCTACTTCACATCAACGATTTGCTGGAAGCAACTCCGTGTCCAGTGCACAGCTTCGCGGATGATATTACCCTCCATACCGCCTTTTCTTCTAGGGCTCCAATACCAGCCCGCCAAATCAGAAACGAACGAGGACGAAATGTTAACATGAATATGAACTTGGCAACAATTCTTGAATGGGGATCTAATAACTGGGTGGAATTCAACGCAAACAAAACGCAGGCATGTCTTTTCTCTAGAAAAGCCGATCTTACTGTGCCCAGCATAAAATTGTCAGTAGTAACCATACCATTGAAGTCATCCATTTCGATGCTTGGTATTACTATCAGCAATAACCTTTCTTGGGAGAATCACGTGAGATCCATTGCTAAAAGTGCATCCCAAAAACTTGGTTTTCTGTTTCGTGCCAGGAGCTATTTCCCCTCAAGTCAGCAACTTATGATCTATAAGGCACAGATTCGACCTGTCCTGGAACACTGTTCTCATATTTGGAGGGCTGCACCTAAACAAATCCTAAAACTCTTGTATTCTGTACAAAAAAGAGCAATTCTTCTCGTCGGTGATGCCTCGCTTACAGACTCGCTCACTTCTCTGGAACACCGTAGGAGAGTAGGCGATCTGTCTCTATTTTATAGATATTTCCATGGTCGATGCTCCTCTGAATTATCAGCAATCGTTCCCCCTCTGGTAGTCTCTTCGAGACTAATCCGTCAAGTTAAGTCTTCACATCCCTTCGTGGTCACTTTGGAGACCTGCAGAAAGACTCGTTCATCCAACTGTTCACGCCAAGTGAACGGTTCAGATAAACATTTCGAATTTTTTTATTTTCATTTCCTTCAAAATTAATTTAATTTCTCCGTACTTGGGGAAATCCCATATGGAGAAGATCGTCAGCTGTGTAACATATGTCGTATATTTGTTTCATTTCATTTTTCATTCAGTTCATTGATTGCCATAATCGTGAATAATTAATAATTAATAATTTAAATTTCTTCTGTTTCCTTCCGTAAATTTAGAAAAGTTTAGTTTTTCTTGTGATTCACAATTTTAGTGATTTCGATTCATTCGAATTACATTCATTCAAGAACATTCGTTTGTGCGAATTTGGTTCTGAAAGTACTCTTACCAGTGGCGTGGTTATTATTCTGCCACAAGGATAAGTGTTCCTACCTTGACATTTTTAGCAACGGATTTTCACATCAGCTCCATTCCATGTTCGTTTGTCGAGCTCGATCACTCTGTTCATGGAAATAGGGGTAACCGACAGGATCTGGTTGACCGTTTTGCTGAAATAGGTAAGACCTTGCAATTGTTGATTTGGGTGCATTTATCCTTTCATTTGTGTTGGGTTTCAATAACTATTTATAATTATATACAGTCCACTAGCTCTCTTAACTTTTCATTCAGAAATTTGGTAAATTTTTCATTAGGTAAAATTGAACCGCACTTCAGTTGGTTAACTGAAACTCTACCCAACACCAACGAACAGCGAGGCTTTGGAACACATTGCTTAGGGAGGTGTTCTCGGAGGCATATAACCTCCAGAAATTCAAGAAGAACGCCAATTCCTACCTGCTTGCCCTTGGTTCTCACGATGGTCTCTGAACATTACAAGATAATATTCCTTTTCGTGAAACCACAAAAAAAAATCCTCACCGGCTTTCTTACAGGGCATTGTCGCCTCAAGAAGAATCTGGTGAGAATTGGTTCATCGGACACTGAAGAGTGTAGATTCTGTGGCGAAAAGGAAGAAACTCCTATTCATCTAGTCGAGAAATGCCTTGACATTGCAGTCTAATGGAAAGAATCCTTCGGCCAAGAAACTTGCTGGAGTGAGGAACTATCCTTGTTGAAACCCAGATATTGAATTTCATTAGATGGACATTGTGTTTTTCGGTCGGAGGGTTCAAATGTACGTTCTTTTCAATGCCATTTTCGAAGTTTTGGTATTGAAGAATTGTAGCTTATGAGACCTCAAATAATTTCCAGGATAATTCCTATTTATCCATTCGACACTGTTCCCAAGTGTGAATGTTCATTTCGCACCAGCATAAACACTACAAACAGTCTTCCCTAACCTGTCCAAATGAATCCCACAAGTAGAATAACGTGTTAGGGTCTAGTGGCGTGGCACTAGACGTCGCGCCTCGCAACCTGCGACATGACAGTCTCGTCAGACGGAAGCAATCCGAAACGCATTAGTCAATATCGACGACGTCGTTGTAGGGACATCCTGCAGGCCTACAATCAGCGCCAGAATGTCTTGTTACTATGATATATCGAACTCATTGCCGCAGATTTCCTAATCACGTGATGTCGCTCACTTGATTACCGACTAATGAGTTCGATATCGACGCTGATTACGTCAGATGTATTTGCGGTTGTCACTCGTGGGTACGGGGTGTTGGGAGATTGATGAAACAAAATGTGGTGCATGGGCATGAAAAGGTCTACGCCAAGAGCCCTGCATCGATTCAAGACCTCAAAGATTGAATTCATGAGGCTTTCGAGGACAGAGGTAGCCACTTGGCGATTTGGTTATGGAAAATTTCATGAAGAGGATATGGCCTGTTGTCGTGGTCGGGAGGGTCATTTATTTATTTTCCATTATTTACGGCATACCTTCCTCTTCATCTATACAGGGTGAGTCTTTGACTTGTACATATATTTTAACTGTAGATTCTTGAGGCCAAAGGAAACCTTTTTTTCATTTTCCATTTTCCGAATTCGGCTCTGTTAAAGAGATATAGCCATTCGAAAAAATCAATCGGGCTA
Organism: Adalia decempunctata; assembly: GCA_951802165.1. Classification (NCBI taxonomy): domain Eukaryota; kingdom Metazoa; phylum Arthropoda; class Insecta; order Coleoptera; family Coccinellidae; genus Adalia; species Adalia decempunctata. The sequence goes on along the minus strand of OX637696.1, from coordinate 18,298,164 downwards.
AGTACGTGCCTGGTATTATTCTCTGCAAACACTTCAAAGTTCATATTTTTCGATTGAAATTGATGTGATTATTAGATATTCTGGGTGATACATATAAAAAATACTCAAGCACTAACCTTATTTGAATAAGAATGTTATAAACACGATATTTCCTAACAAAACACTTAGTTCTGTCCGATCATTTCGGCTATATGAAAAGCTATATTTCTCACACCAAAATAAGTTCCTTCTTCGATTGTCCTGAAGATTAGTTTATAGACACTGATAATTTGTTCATATTTCCTCGATATTCTAAAACGATCTCATAAAAATTGGTTTCTCACTAACCTATCCCAACTCCATTAACCAAAGTCATATGTTTCGGTGTCAATGTACTAACCATACCCATCCTCTGTGCAGATATTCAATTCACCCACAGAACTCTAGAGAAGACGATGCCAGATTGCCGATTTTCTCTTCAAACAATGCGAACTCAAGAAAGCAGTACGTCCCCTATCGTTAGCGGATGAACTATCACAATCGCTAAAGGCGTCTAGGCGTTGCTCTTTAAAAATGCCAAAAGAGTAGTTCTGATTCTCGCCAATATAGCGCTACGTTCCCTTCAGAAGGCCGTGGAATCCACGGCGTGGATGAAGCCATTGTAGCCGTGACGCAAGACCGTTGTTCTGTGCACCAACCAGTCCAACCTAAAACTTTAGTCAGTGATCCCATAGACGAAGTTCACTCTTTATTTGCTTACAGAGAATGAAGCAAACAGGCTTAGAATATAAAAGTTATAAAACAAATATTCTAAGCAAACAGGTGATGATTATGTAAATGACTTTCAGTGAATTGATGTAATAGTAGTGTCGTTCTGATGTCGAGTTATATTGTTTCGATAGATATTTTGCTGAAGGACCGGTAACAATGAATTTTAAATAGAAACTGCCTATAAAATAATTTCATGCTTCTTAGAATTCAATTTTATGTCCCACGAATGTAGAATTTTATTATTACATATCTCTACATCAAACGGGTTTTCATCATAGAGATCTTAGTCTTGACAAATAAACATTCTGACAACGTTGGTAACTTGTTGAGAGATCAGAGAAAAAAATTATATTCGATGAGATTTAATTCAGGACAGCATTCAGATAATTCTTGAAATTCATGATTTTTTCCTCTAATTCAATCTTATACAATTAGGAATAACTTGAGAACGACGCGTTTTATTGAAAAAATATAAGAATACTTTTGTTTTCTGAAATAATTAATTCTTTCGAAAACGTGAACCGTTCATCTTTTTCAAGTGGTTTCATAGTATTTTTGCGTGAATTTATAAGTCGACTATAGTGTAACTTTTTTACCAGGAGAAATATGAAATAAGTTTCAATTGAGGAATATGCACCATGAATAGAGTAGACAATAAACCAAAATTCAGTTCATTCGAAATATCGGTTCCGAATATATGAAAAGAATAGTGTTAATTTCATGGATTTTTGATACCCTGTATCTTCCAAATGGAACCGAATTTTGAAAAATGGTATGGGAAAAAAGTGTTTCTCTTGATGGGAGGAATCTATAGTTAAAAAATTTATAACTTGAGATCGGATGGACTCTTTGTTATCAAACTTCATATATGGATTCGTCTACGGTCTGGTTATTATAAAATACAATAATATAATTATAAAATAAGAAAACGTCTTAACATATCTGTATTCTGTGAAGTGAAGTTAAAGTAACATTGACAAAGTACCTACTTCAATTCGAATTTTCAGCGTTGCAGTCGCAGAACTAAAGTGGTTTATACAGTGATCAGGGGTAATTGACCATTGGAACTATTTCTCATCCATATAATTCGATCGTGATTTATATTTGCATTCGTGGTGTCGTAAGCATTTAAAACAAAAAGTTATATGTTCAACAATTAGATACCGCTTAAGTAAAGATAATTCTTTTCGAGCGAATAGAAATGGTACTGAGATTTTGTGTATATGGCCTAATTCATCTCCTGCTTGAAAAACTAGCAACGGTAAGTTTATACAACTTTAACGGTGGGTTTCACCAAACCGGTAATCGGAGCTTGATCTAGCATTAACCCGATTTGACAGTTAAAAAATCAGAGAACCAAGCCATTGATCTCCGATCACCGGTGATTACGATTTGTGAAATCCACCGTAAGTATCATTTAGGCCAAACAAAGTTCGCCGGGCCAGCTAGTAATGAAATAAACATCTGATCATTTTTCTGAAAAAACGGCATTTTTCTTTGAACGTCGAAATAAATCTATTATTGGAAAACCCTTCACTTGCATCTTCTGCAATATTGGCACTTTCGGCGTCGAATTTTTATTGGTGTTCTGAGATTTGAGTATTAAGTGAAATATGATTCAAATTTTCAAACGATTCGTAAAATGACAAGCAGAGAAAGAATTATTTTGAAGACACCAAAGATCCTCCACATTTCTTTTCACATGAAGTTGCTTCATATGATTAAGATCGAAGAGAAGTCACACAAACCCTATAAAGAGTCCGAAGCACCTTCCGGTATAATCCGCCCATCTCGAATTCATTCGTCATCGACCTTCCTCTTCTTATTCCTCCTACGCACGTTCCCCTTCCGAATTACCGCCTTGCTGGGAACAAAGTTATCACACCAAATTCCCCCTATAACGTCGCCAAAAAGACACACGACAAGAAGGAAGACATACAGTCCATTTTAACGCCGCTAGAACTCGAATAAGTTCCTCCTCTCTCTCCCGAATTCAGATATTTCTCCATGGCCGCCCCCGGGAGCGGCGGCGACATAAATATCCAACGAACCCGACTTGTTTTTCGAGCGGCATCCGACCGCCCTTTGCTACCAGTCGTCTGAAGCCACCGTGAAAGGAAAAGTGCGGGCCAATTTTTTTTCCGATAGGAAGGCGACATCGATAGGTCAACGTGGAGATCAAACCGAGCACGACGGGGAAAGATCGTGAAAAACGAGCACCCTTTCAATAAGGGATGAAAACGGGGCTTTATTCGGGCTGAAGAGGCTATCGGCAACAACTCGGAATACATTATGTTTGTTTTTTATGGATTCGGGCCTGATGGCAGGAATTTTTGTTGTGCTTGAATGAGGGTTGGACTTTTTTGTCTCAAATTCAACGTATTACCAACGAGGTTGGCTCTCGCTTGATATTGGGTGCAAACCTCAGACACCTTTGCTCTCCAGTCTATGGAAGCTTATATACTACATTCACTTTTATAAAGTATCCTGGTTGGCCAAGATTTAGGTTTATCAAGTTTTTTTACTTAAAACTGACGCAGGTTGGTACTTGTGAAATATCGGCAATGTCCGAATAATTCTCAGAGTCGTTGCCAATGCTAAAGGTATTCAAATGTCTTTTGCTGGCTAGTTTCTTCAGAATTTTGAAAATTAAGGAATTCCATAGGGCTGTCTAATTTTTGAGAAGTTTTTCTGTCGCGTAATTCGAGCACAAAGTAACGGACTATTCTGTCCATTATTTTTCAGTAAAATTTCAACATTCGATTATCAATTCCGTACAAGAAAATAGCATAACTGAATCTTCCTACCATGTTTATATATGTAAAATATTTCCAGTATAAACAGAGAAAAAAGTTTTTCTACAACTGCCATTAAAAGTGACAACAAACAATGTTAAAATTGATTGTTTACGTGGAAGCTTGTTGAAAATATTTTTAGTAGGTACTCCATTTTTTTATGATGAAATCAGATGAAAAAAATGCAGCAATTGCAAATTTTTATTATCAATATTTAACAACGATTACTTATGAACATTAATATTAATCGTAAAACTACAACAATTACTAACATTAATGCCCTGTGACGTTAGGGAGCTTCGCAACACATTATTAGAATCCTCAGCACCATCAGTACTTGTAGAAACCGGAAGTACAATATTGGATGATGATGATCCAAAATCTGTTGAGGTTGGGAAAATTTTTTCAGCAATATATATATATATTCTTTTGAGAGAGAGAATAACATACTGTTTTGTAATATCAAACAATATATGGCATATGGCACGTGTGAAGAAATGGCGACAAGGAACAGATTGTAAAAAAGAATAAAATCTGTTTCCCGCTCCAAATCTGAGTGTTAGCAGAGGGAATGTAAACGGGGTACCATACAATATGCAATGGAATGATCAACATAGCCCTCGGCTACCGTCGTATACTTCCATCCACCATGTTTTTGTATATCCGTAATATTTGCTCCTGATTCTGCTAGCAATGAAGCGTAGGATCTTCGATAACAGTGTCCTGTATACAGGGTCTTTCACGAGGAACCTCACCCATATTTATACGGGAAACTACTGAACATATTTTCATGAAATTCAGCACTTATAAGTATTTCACGATGCTGATGAAATCTAAAATATTTTCAAGGCATGAGCACCTCCGGTTTTTCCGGAAATGACGTCAACTTCCGTTTTTCAAATTAGAACACCACTTTTTCATTGCAGAAATAGATTCCTTAGAAAATTTCAAGTTATTTTGATGTAACATTTTTCAGTTTTGGTTGGAAAATTCTCTCTGAGCGGGAAAATTCGAAAAAAAAATCGAAAATAGAGCTCCGCTGAAACAAGAATAACTTCGAGGTTTTTGGATGGAAAATTTTCATTTTTGGGATTTTTAAAGATGTAAGATTGATGTATCCACTTTAAAAATCCAAATCGCGATTCATGATACAGGGGGTGAAAAAATCGCTTTCAAAGTTAGGGATGACAAAATCGTGAAAAATCAATTTTTTCAAATTAGAACCCCATTTTTTTATGGCAGATATTGAATCTACGTTAAAAAATAATGTGAGTGTATGTATCACACCCTTGCCCTAAAGTGGATATTTTCTGAGTTATTCACAAAAAACTGTTTTTCGTCTTGAATTTTTAGCTATTTCTTTTCCCTTCACGCCAAAAAGATGAAATTTTCAGGAACTGTTACTTAAACCATGTTTTAGATTTTACTACCCTAATATTCAAGAGAAAAAAGTTACAGGTTGTTCCTAAATAGATGGCAAATTTTGATTCGAATTTGTATCGGAAACCTCTTTATTTCAACTAATCGGCCATCGGTTTTCTCTCCAGTGATAAATAAATAATTCCTTATGAACCATATGCAAAAACTTACCATGTTTTACATTCTTTTTTTTTAATGATACATATCATTAATTACATCTACTGAATAAAGAGGAATTTGGCAGATGTAATTAATGATATCTATCATTAAAAAAAAAGAATGTAAAACATGGTGAGTTTTTGCATATGGTTCATAAGGAATTATTTATTTATCACTGGAGAGAAAACCGATGGCCGATTAGTTGAAATAAAGAGGTTTCCGATACAAATTCGAATCCAAATTCGCCATCTATTTAGGAACAACCTGTAACTTTTTTCTCTTGCATATTAGGGTAGTAAAATCTAAAACATGGTTTGAGTAACAGTTCCTGAAAATTTCATCTTTTTAGCGTGAAGGGAAAAGAAATAGCTGAAAATTCAAGACGAAAAACAGTTTTTTGTGAATAACTCAGAAAATATCCACTTTAGGGCAAGGGTGTGATACATACACTCACATTATTTTTTAACGTAGATTCAATATCTGTCATAAAAAAATGGGGTTCTAATTTGAAAAAATTGATTTTTCACGATTTTGTCATCCCTAACTTTGAAAGCGATTTTTTCACCCCCTGTATCATGCATCGCGATTTCGATTTTTAAAGTGGATACATCAATCTTACATCTTGAAAAATCCCAAAAAATGAAAATTTTCCATCCAAAAACCTCGAAGTTATTCTTGTTTCAGCGGAGCTCTATTTTCGATTTTTTTTTTCGAATTTTCCCGCTCAGAGAGAATTTTCCAACCAAAACTGAAAAATTATACATCAAAATAACTTGAAATTTTCTAAGGAATCTATTTCTGTAATAAAAAAATGGTGTTCTAATTTGAGAAACGGAAGTTGACGTCATTTCCGGAAAAACAGGAGGTGCTCATGCCTTGAAAATATTTTAGATTTCATCAGCATCGTGAAATACTTATAAGTGCTGAATTTCATGAAAATACGTTCAGTAGTTTTCCGTATAAATATGGGTGAGGTTCCTCGTGAAAGACCCTGTATTGCTTCGGTTCTCGCAGCTTGAGGAATTCGGCAGGAATAGATGGAATTTTCCCAAATGTATTGATACCAACTGGATTGGCAGTGCATTTATTATCCATTTATTTCAGGAAAAAACGACGATGGTTGATGACAGAAGGGCGCAGTGCGAAGTACCTATGAAAATAGTCAACATACTTCCCAATAATACTAAAAGAACGACTGACTTTCATTTTTGTGTTTGGAAGTTGTATAACCAATGATTTATTTGTTATTTCGATGTCTTCCACTGATAAATTACACAATTCTTCACGCCGACAGGCTCCAAATAATCCGAAAATAGTTGCAACCGTAACCATCAGGTATTTCGCATCTGGTGCTTCATTTATAAGCTTTTCAACTTGTTCACGAGTGAGAATTTTCGATTTTTTGGGACGATATCCTTCACTTTTCCGTTTTGAATATGCTATTACCTAAAATATTCACTAACATCCACACCATTTTTAATAAGGGCGCTTGACTTTATCATTGAAAATTTGCTCCACAAAGTTGATGAACTCCATATTTTTGATTTTTCTTCTAAGTATGAAACAGGAAAACAGGTTCACTGAAGTTCCCTTCTACATTTTTCAATTTACACCAGGCCAGGAAATTGTTATATGCAATATCGTACTGCTGAACAGATTTTTTAGGTGGGTTCCAGATTTGCTCTTCTTGCAGACTCTTCAATATCCAAAAGGACCAACCAAATCGTCACTTTTATAAATAATTGGACTCTCTACAAACATATTAAGCAGTTAAAAACCCAACACAAACATTGGACGGGAACGAAATTCAAATGACAGCGTCTTTTCTCATTTGTTAGTAATCATAACGTTGGCAACGTTTGCCATTCTGATTAAATATTAAATTACATTTTGAAGTTTAATGTCATTGCAAATTCGCCCATTTTATTATCAAAATAGGAATTATTGAATTCACATAATATTTTCTCAATTGTATTGTCCCAAAGTAAATAGACATTTTGATAAATACGTAATTACTACAACCTCTATGTAGAGAGGACAACTTTGCGTAGTTATCTGACAATAAAATGACTATAACCTAACATTTTCAAAATATACACGGTGAAATGTGTCAGAATTTCATGACCAACCGGGATATTTTATGAAAGTGAATAAAGTACTAATATATAAGGTGTAGGAAAAGATTTTTCTTCCAATGAGACTAATTTACAGTTGAAACAAAACTTTCAAGCGGACGACTCACCCTCTATTTATCGAAATACCACATATATTCCAAAAAAAACTGGAAATGATTCTCCATTGAAAGAACACATTGTAAGTATCTGCAGATATTCTGATTGATGTTCCGGAAGTGATATCGTATATCTTTTATATCCGTGATAAGAGCACTTTGAGGGGAATTCTTGTTGCAGTTTACTCCCCCACAAAGGAAAAGGATATTCTTCTCGAAAACGCTTAGTATGCAGAATCTATTCATGTTCATGATCATGACGATAACTACACAAAGGATGTACGAAAAAACAACCCTGTGTTCATTTGTTTCCACCCCCCACAAGATGATTCTATAAAAGTATCCCCAATCGTTTTCACTGAAGCTTTCATTAGTTTTCTATTGAAATCAAGCGGAAGCGGAAAAGCTTGGTAATTTTTGTCGATTAGTCTTTGGTGCGTGACACTTCACTAATGGCCGATCTTGATGAAGTGAATGTTTCCCCAGGAAATATATGGCAGCCATACATAAAATCATGTTTCATTCCCAATCATATTGTCCATACTCATTGAAAGATAACATCATACCATTAAGGGATCAATTGAAGTGGAAATATTGCGGAATCTTACTTTGAAAATCCCAGTGGCGTGGTGTTAACGGTATTGAGGAATGGAAATAAAATTACAAGTGAATTAACTCTTTTTGACGAATTCGTACAACGTTCCAAACATTGAAACAGATTCTGAGTTAGGTGACAGAGTCAGCTGAATTCAGAATTGATATTTCTCCTCTCAATATCAGAAGGGAATCAGAAAATCGAAATTCAAAAAATCTAAGAATCTACGCCATTTTTACTTAGAAATGATAAGAAAAGAGTAGAACAAACCTGTGTAAACTCAAATCAGGATTCAAATAGTATAATTTACTACCACATAATTATACAAAAGAAAGGGGAAAATTATAGAAAATATGAATATCAGCTATTTTGCATTGACCGTTTCTCTTTTGATCCGTATACATATTTACATCTCGGCCATGACATCTGTGAAAAAAGTTTTATCGAGTATAAAATTGGCCGGTTTGTCTAATTTTTTTGCGAATTTTTGAAAAATACGTTCACATCGCCTACACCGCCTAGAAAATCGAAATTCCATCCCACGTATGAATCGATTATAGTGCTTCCGAATTTACCTTTAGCTATAGTATAGCCTTAACATTCGAAGGGAAGCTCCAATAGCCTATTGAGCAGCTTGATAAATGGAGATATCTTGATATTTAGTTCTTCCTATAGAACTCATAGTAGGTACATGGAATATTATTGCAGATGAAAATGCGGATGAGGAAGTTTTTCAAGTTGATATTTCACAGGATGAAAACTGACTCAAAAGACTATCCTTAAGGGGCAGTATCACCTTTTGAATCGTGGTAAATCTACATTCAAAAGTGGTCTCTTTATTTCACGAGTAAGTACCCTAATTTACGACGTAGAGACTTGATTTTTTTTTAAATCGAAGTTGAAGAACGTCCTGAGGGCAAATAGTTTTCTTTTTTTCGATTTAATCAGTTTTTCTATTAAAAAAACCAGAGTAATCGTTAGGTCTGTGGTTATTGAATATGTTTTTCGTTTTTCAGGAGTACAAGCTATATTTTTGAAATAATCGTCATGAAAATTTTTGTAGTTTATAGAAGATTAAATTGCCGAGGGCAAATAGTTGCGATTTAATTAGTTTTTCAATTTAAAAAAATAGGTTGAACTTCAGCGTTTTGGAAACTACACTTAATGATTTTTTTCCGACGGTTATTCATCATTTTTTGGAAAAAATCGCAACTATTTGCCCTCGGCAATTTAATCTTCTATAAACTACAAAAATTTTCATGATGATTATTTCAAAAATATAGCTTGTACTCATGAAAAACGAAAAACAAATTCAATGACCCCAGTTCTAACGATTACCCTGGTTTTTCAATTGAAAAACTAATTAAATCGAAAAAAAGAAAACTATTTGCCCACGGGACGTTCTTCAACTTCAATTTGAAAAAAATCAAGTCTTTACGTCGTAAATTAGGGTAGTAACTCGTGAAATAAAGAGACCACTTTTGAATGGAGATTTACCACGATTCAAAAGGTGATACTGCCCCTTAAAATGATCAAATGAAAATATCTCTGCTCCACCAGTTGGTGTTGGAGTTCATCATATTATTGTAAGGTCTTTGGTTCTCCCTCATCCTCATATAGGAATGAAAGGTTACCTGACAACACTCTCGATATTCGCACGGGACGAGCGCGAACAACAATCCGTCAAAAATGCCCGTTTATGCAGCTCTAGGCGAGGTTCGAACTTTGTATAGCCAAACAATAAACATAAATCATTTAACGAAACGTCGTCGAAATACGAACTACGCAGACTGAAATTTGATTAATGCTCAGAGTTAGATCCTCAAATACGTATTGGTTTTGATGCCTCGGATTCTGAATGATACGTGTGCTTATGGTCCTTCACATCGGATGGCATCGATTTTCTGCCATTCGCGTGTATTCCTATAGGAATATACGAGCGAAATTTTCCGTATACCGATTGGATCAAGGAGATTTCAGGAACACATGGATTCATTGGATAACTCAATATTTGACAAAGAAATCTAAACGGGATATTCTCAAACTCCTTCGAAATACAGGACGACTTTTATAAACTCGACATTACACGGTTATTATTCATTCACTGAAAGTCTACACATAATAATCACCAGATCGAAGAAAAACAACTATCATAATCACTTTTCCCTTTCATAACCACATAGCTCTAGAAAAGATTTCCTCCATGTTTGTTAAGAGTTATCAGCACCTCCAACTGTAGTTTAATATCCAGCGCCGGTACACCAGAGACTAACGTTTGAAATGGGTCGATTCATGATATTGAGGATATGATATTTGTACTATATTATCAGAAAAATCAACAAGCTGGCAATGTTTTCTCGAAAGCTCTGCAAAATATTCATAGAAGATTATTGTTTTGAATTCAAAATAGGTTGATATACTTCATTCATCACAAACGGAATGAAATATGAAATATTTTTGTGATATCGAGGAAAATATGAACTAATTATACTATGTGTTTTCATTAAGAAATATCGTGTTTGCAAAAATCTTATTCCAATAAGGTTAGTACTTGAGTATTTCCTAAATGTATTACTCACTTTCGATAGATAAATATGAACTTTGCATAAATTCCGAGAATTGTTTCAGGCACGTATCCGGCCAAATTTTTCACAAATGGCTATATCTTTTTAGTAAAGCTGAATTCGGGAAAATGGAAAATGAAAAAAAGGTTTCCTTTGGCCTCAATAATCTATAATTGGAATATATTATGTTAGAGCAGTCTTTAAAACGTATACGGTAACGTATGCTAAATCTCATAGAAATAAATTAGATACGTAGTGAAATTGCTCGAACAGTGCTTTTGGAAATTCAAATGCACAAATAAAGAATCCTCAAGAGGATTGTGGGATGTATTAAAAAAATAAGTTATATAACCGCCTTTTGTCCATCATAATTTATTTCTTCAGCATTCCTACTGCAGAAGAGGGAACCGAAGAAAGGGATTGCCATGAAGCTGAAATGGTTATATTACTAATTTGCCTGGATTCAACCATCTCATTTTTCATTTCCATCCGTTGAATATCAAAATTATACATTTTTCACGTTGAAAGATCACCACTAAGACAAGGCTATTTCTCAATGTTCTCCCTAAAACTGAAATATAAATCGATGGGCGTTGCATTCATAGCAGGATCATTAATTAGATCGCCAATCCCAAAAGTTGAATTAACATTTCTATTAGTTCGAGACAGGAAAAAGAAAGAATGGCTCAAGAAATAATCTGTCTATCACTAAATGTAGAGGTGATCTGTGTTGGTAGATTAACATTGTGTTGTTGGCAGAGCTTTGTAGATATTATCAAAATTCAAGATTTTTTTTTTCATATTTTCAGTCGCCACTAAGGACTGAACGAGAATAAATTCGCTATCACAAAAACACCTACATCTCTTGAACCAATTGAGAAAAATAAAAATTTGATCATAGTTAGCTTTGTTATGAACGTCAGAAAATTGTGGAACATTTACTTCATAGATATTTCAATTCTCTCTCGCAAAATGTCAAGCGAAGTGAAAACACGAGAATTTACAGTGGAACTTTTTCAAAATAATCAAAAATGGTGCTTCAAACGAATCGCAAAAGATGCTCGCGTTCGTCCGGAAACGGTATCAAGAGTTGTTAAGCGCTTCAACGAAGATCCTTCAATTAACCGCAAGGAAGGAACCGGGAGGAAAAAGGGATTTCATAGCCCAAAAAAAGTGAAGAAAGCCATCAGTCTTTTTCAGAAGAATCCTAACCTTTCAGGACGGAAAGTGGCCCAAATAGTGGGTTTGTTGGCAGTCAACCGTTCAGAAAATCAAGTCGAGTTGTTGGTATACAAAGTGCAGAAAGTGCCAGACAGAAACGCTGCGAAGAATCAAGAGCAAAGAAATAAAAAAGATTTCTTGAAAAATTTTTTCTGTTGCGTGATGGACGACGAAACCTATGTTTTGGCTGATTTCTCGCAAGTTCCTGGTAAGGAATTTCATACTGCAGATTCTCGTGGAAATGTTGACGAACAATTTCGCGTGAAGAAACAAGCAAAATTTCCTAAAAAAATCCTGGTTTGGCAAGCAATTTGCACTTGTGGGAAATGGAGCAAATTTTTCGTTGGCCAAGGCTCTGTTGACTCGAAGATATACATTGAGGAATGCTTGAAGAAGCGACTTTTACCATTTTTACGTGAGCACGATGTGTCAACAATCTTTTGGCCATATTTAGCTTCATGCCACTACAGCAAGGCCACCAAGGAATGGTACGAAGCTAATGAGGTGGTTTTTGTCCCCAAAGAGGCCAACCCACCAAATTGCCCAGAACTCAGGCCAATCGAAAGATATTGGGTCCTGGTAAAAAGAGAATTGAAGAAGACTAAGAAATCAACGAAAACATTAGCAAAAGGGGAAGACAGCATCCCATAAAGTGACTGAGAACACTATAAGAAGTATGATGGTAAGAATTCCAGAAAAAATCCATGAATTTTGTAAAAAATAGTTTTGGTTTTTTCATTGTAAAAACAGTATTCATTAGAATTAGAAGAACTCATTTTCGAATGAAAATGAGTTTGATTTTCGAAATCGGTCCAGTGGTTCAAAAGATATAAGCGTTTTTGTGATAGCGAATTTATTCTCGATGGGCATTTCCTTCAGACTTCCGAGTGTGGACAAACTCGTTTGGAGACCATCCTCGAAGAGCTCGCGACCATATGCGCCCATTGCTGTACTTGACCCCTACGCACTTTTCACAATGGGTTTCGCATCGTGCCAAGAGTGACGAGAGAAATTTATTCAGTTATGGATGCAAAGGAAATAAGAGAACATAAATCCTCCAGCGACGACAATGATGAAATATTTTGTCTGAATTGTCCGAGGTCTCCCACGTAAAGTAGCGGATGCACTTAGCAGGCACGTGTAGAAGCACCATTATTGCTGATCAGACTCAGAGTAATGAACACCGTTGGAAAATACAACTTGAAAAAAATTCGAGACGAAATATGAATCCCCAATTTCAATGAATCATAATAAGTTCTATAACTATAACCACAGAATACCTAACTACAGTAGTTAGGTATTCTGTGCTATAACTTAGATCTTTAACAAAAAAAAAACGTGAAAAATGCTTCAACTAGACGCCCAAGTTTCTCGAAAATATGTCCAATTATTTTTTATGTATCACAGTCGAGAATAAATTTTATGGCATATTGAACACTGACATTGAAAGTATCAACGTTCAAAATAGTAATTGAACTTTTTGATGACTGCATCGATGCATGACACAGTATCCTTGTTAAAATGATATCATCTTGCATTCGATATTCAATGAACGCAGCACAATATGCAAATAGAGCAAAAACGGAAGTGAATTTCGAATGTTTAATTTCACTCAGAGTCGGTATATTCATCTACCTATAAACTGTCAAATAACGCTGCTGACAGGAATTCGGTTAGTGATAGTAATTTACGTAACAAGACCGGAAAATAGGTTTTTTTGGACGAATAGACAAAAGGCGAGTCCTGGAAGTCTGTGAGTCCAAAAAACTATTTTCGGGCGTGTTGCGTACAATATTTTTTCGGCAACCGTGAAGAATTACAAATCAATGAGACGACACATATTTTTATTATACATTTTGATTCTTATTTGAATTAAACAGAACAGAACTGTAACCCGTTATTTCGTTGCTATTGTGATGATCATAACAATGACAACAACGACGTGAGTTTTTCCGGCCTAGTCCGGAAAGTACGTACTTTCCGGATTTGGATTTTGTTGAAAACGACAAGTGGATTCAATTTGTTTATCATGAAGAAATATAGAATTTCAATCAAGTGAGAATTTGTCAAAGTTGTCAGTTGCGATTATGTACATTAAAGGAGTATTGTTGAAAAATAATATTTCTAAAGAAAAAAGATCTTATTAGTATACAGGGTTGGGATAAAGTTTGGCACCAAATTAATATATTTAAAACGGAACGGACGGTAATTTTGAAATTTGGCAGCTGAGTGAATGGCAAGCACTTCGAACATTTAAAATGATTTTTTTTTTATTATTTTCAATAAATTTTTTCTACTATTAAATGCCCTGTATTTCTTCTCTTTATAGATTTTCATAAAAAATACGTCATGAAAAGCATGGAACCCGATATGGACAGATCCGAAACACTTTCAGAATCTGCAGAAATATACAGGGTGTCCCATTTAAATAAATTTTTTTTTGTCATTTCGGGTTATACCGGAAGTATCTCATTAATGAAAATATGCTCATCAGATGCATTGTGGTCCATTACACTCAGCTGCCAAATTTCAAAAATATCGCCTGTTTCGTTTTAAAGGTATTAATTTGGTGCCAAACTTTATCCCAACCCTGTATATTAACAGACAAAGAAACTGCAACACCCAGAAGGGGATTTTTAAATACACATTTTTTTTTTGTCAACATAGATAGTACCTATAGCAAGGAGTAAATGATTAATATTTGGATAAAAAAACGAAGGCCTTACATTTTTTTTCAGTGAATTTGTTAATAATGTGTTTGTCCACCTCGATTATCAATACACTCCCTAACACGTCTTGTCATTGATGCAATAAGATGGTATATTTCTTCTTTAGGGATACTGTCCTAAGCTACCTGTACTTCGTGTCTCAGAGCCGCCAAAGTCCGTGGTAGCTGGGGTAAATTTCGATTTCATACATTTTTCTGAATTGTTTGTGTTTTTTAAGATTTCCTATAGATCTTAAAACGTCACCCTATATGTATATGAACCAAGCCTCCATTATCACTAGAAAACTCATAATCTTCCATACACAAAACTTGTGCTACTTTTTTAATACAACCTCGCATATATGGATCAACTCAGTCAGTTATCTTCCTCATATCTTTCTAACTCTCAAGAAAGTGTGGGAGCATTAAGAGATGCGAAGGTGTCAGAAAAAGCGCCCGGAATGCGTTTTATAACGCAGTCGAATTTTAACACGTTGACGCGCCGACATAAAGTCCTTTCTCCGGGATGAACTCAGATTTTATCTCGCGCTGTGTTTCGGCCAGACTTTGATATTGTTCTCTGGGGCGAAATGAGACTGGGATGTGGGAAAAATCAATATTTGAACAAGGCCGACCGTACACATCGACGACTCGTCGTTTTCCTCTTCCCACTTCAGAACGCATCAAATCAGGGTATCATCAATTGGAGGACAGTAATGCAGACTGAGTAAACATTTCTGTAATATTGGACGTTGTCTCTTACTCCACACTGAATTTGAACACACCCATTTCTTGTCGCGTTCGAATATGATCCCGAATACTCCCAGCATGGCGAAATTGATTGTGCTGATCTCTTTGTATAGTTCCGCCCACGATTAAATGTATGTCAGTAAAACCTGCGGTCTGCCATGAGGCCCGTTTGTTCAACCTGTCTATGAAGGGTCTGATAGCTAACCGTTCGTCAAAGTTAACCACTAGGTACCTGTAACTAATTTGGAAATGTTCACCATCGTTGATCTCCCTAGTAGTTATGAGGCAGATTACTATGACACGATATTTTTACTAGTCCATGGTCCAATGATGAAAAAGCTAAAGCAAAAACCCTAGGGTAATAAAAGATCCTTCAAAAAGTCTTTCATTTCTCAGCGAAAACTAAACGAGTGACGTTTATATGACGAGCCCGAATTAACCTATTCGCGAACTGACAAAGAAACTGCTATACCCAGAAGGAGCTGTTTGAATTTTAATTTTTTTCTGGTAAAACATTGATCGTATAGCAAGGAGTTAATGATTTGGAGGAAAAAACGAAGGGTTTACAATTCTTTTCAATTAATTTGTTAATAATGTGTTTGTCCACCTCGACTATCTACTCCTCAACACGTCTTGGCATTGATGCAAGAAATGTTCTAAATCTTCTTGAGAGAAACTATCCCAAGGCTTGTACTTCATGTGTCAGAGCCGCCAAAGTCCGTGGGGGCTGGGGTAAATTTCCAAGCCTTCTACCCATGATGTCCCAAACATGCTCCATGAGCGAAAGATCATGTGATCTGGGCGTCCATGGCAAATGATTCACATGGGTAGATTCGAAAAACTAAATCTGGCAATATGAGGTCGGTCATTAACTTGCTGAAATATTGGATTCTCGAGCCGGTTGAGGTAAGGGAGAACATATGGCTCCACTTTTTCTTGAAAATAAGGCAGCGCTGTCATGTTGTCTCGAATGAAGGCTGAAGGTGACCTACTTGCATCTGCAATAGCATCCCATACCATAACGACTACTGTCCGGTGTACATGACGCCCAACATCAAACTGAGGTTCACGTCTTTCTCCCCGTCCACTTCTAACCCTTCTTCGGCCATCATGTGCACCCAAGAGAATCAAGATTCATCAGAAAAGACAACCTGATGCCATTCCGCATTCCAATGTTGAAGTTCTCTGCACCACTGTAATCGTTGCCGGGGGTGCTCTACCGTCAGAGGTAGCACGAGATGATGCTGCAGTCTAAAAGACCTTATCCGGCGGAAAACCGTTCGGACAGTTATAGGATGACCTTCTTCTCCTAACCACTCCTCAGCCAAAGATCGAGTTTTCGCAAATCGGTCTCTAATGGCCATAAGTCTTAGACGCTATCTTGAACTTCATTTGTGGCCCTTCGACGTCCGATGCCTACTCTCCTTCGATTTTGGGCATTATCAAATCACGCTCGACAAAATCTCATAAACTGTTATGAAATCCAACTACTGAGTTGGATTTCTGTTCGTATGGTTAGCGATTTCTCGAAATGACAACCCTGCCTCTTGTAGACCAATTATCCGACCTCTTTCAAATTCACTTAGCTGGCGATAAATTTCGCGTACAAGTGCTCTAGGCTTTTTAACAACAACTAAACATCGACTTTGGATCTCCTCGAACAGCTGGTTTGTTGTGGAATTGAAAGAAATTTGAAAAAAACGACTACAATACATTTAAGTAACAAAAAATTTCTACATGACTATTCCACTCTTTTCATTTTTAGTGAGGAAGTTTTTGTAGCAACGATCGTTTCATCCCGAAAAAATTTTCAAGCCGGCAAAATCAACATGTTGGTTTTTCAGCGACCAAATTTTTGACGTTTCTCGAATTCATAGATAGCTTCGGAAATAAATATCATAGAAAGAACAAACAACTTTTAGTGGTTTAGTTAATCTATAATGAATTCTAATTTGCCAAATAGCGCAATACGCGTCAAATGTGAACATATTACCCTATTTTCTCGTGGAATAGTCATGCCGAACACCACTCGAGATGAAATTTAAGCAGGTAAAATTTATCTCTTGTAATATTCAAGTTTGTTGCTCTTCGGAAACTCCGCGAATTATAATTGTATCAAAATCACGAGCCGTCAGGCGAGTGATTTTGGAAAAAATGTCATGAGAGCAACAAACTTTCATATTACAATCGAGAAATTTTGCCGGCAAAATTCCATCTCTAGTGGTATTACATATGAAAAAAACCTTCACTATTTTATCTCTAAATTTAATAATTTACACCTTGCTATATATACTATGTATGTTTTACCAAAAAAAAATTGAAAATTTTAACAGCTCCTTCTGTGTGTTGCAGTTTCTTTGTCAGTTAGTATATTTATACTTCTTTTGATATTTCTGAATTTTTTATAAGGTTATCATTTAACTGCCGAAAACCTTTCTCATTGAGATATTTTCTTAATCAATTGTATCAAATTCTTCATGAAATCCAGTCACGGTTGCCAAATGTTAAAATTGCGATAATTATTTTGGGAAGATCATTTTTTTTGAAAATATCAGTTTTCTGGCAATACATCTTGCCAAATTCGTAAATGATACTTTTTTTTCAATGGTAAACAAATGAAATTTTTTATCAATTTCCAACAAAGTTCGTTATTAATAACTGTTCTACAAAACATAACAAAATTCGTTCACTCAAACAAAATTCCTAACCATTGAAATGTGAGATAAGTATCCTAATAGGTTTTATCAAATAAGGACTTACAGCTCCAGCTCATCTATAGATTTATGCACTTGCTGAGACAAATTTACCAATCACTCTCTCCTACTGAGAGATGAAAACATGTTTACGAACTGCATTCCTGTCGGTAACGCTATTTTACATATTTATATCGTATGTTAACATTGTTAACCCAAATACGAAAGACTCAAAAGAAATTTAACAAATTTAGATTATGAAATCCCGGACATAATGAAGTTGGTTCCTTACTCAACACCTTGGACGACAAGAGGCCCTAAAGTAGAACTAAAACTTTCCAAGTACAATAAGAAAGAAGTTC
Source organism: Adalia decempunctata (assembly GCA_951802165.1). Taxonomy (NCBI): domain Eukaryota; kingdom Metazoa; phylum Arthropoda; class Insecta; order Coleoptera; family Coccinellidae; genus Adalia; species Adalia decempunctata. The sequence continues at coordinate 18,279,919 of OX637696.1, read as the reverse complement.
ACTCTTTTATAATACGGAAGACATATTTTGCAGGATACTTGGACAAATATAAGAATAATACTTTCTTATACAGGGTGGCCATTTGAAAACGAAACAGACGAGATTACAGACGAAATAAATTTTTTCGATAGAAATGCTCGGACAGATCGATTTCTGTTTCGAGGGGGACAACTTAAGATGTAGGTTACGGACGCATAGCGCTTCAAGCCTTGCTGCTACAACCCCCACCCCCAATTTTTGAATGGGAAGATGGGGTGAGTGATACCTCATTTGAAAGGTATTTTTATACTGATTTCAGCACAGTAATTGTTTTTTCATTTTATGCATTAGTTCTCGAAATATTCTTAACTAAGTATTTGAAAATGAAGTGGTGTTTTCATGGCACTTGTAGTGTTTTTTTGTGAAAAATCGACATCTTGATTAAAGATTTCTATGTCAGTGGATTAGAGGAAGGAAGCCACAGTCATGGTTGTTTTGAAGCTCAAAATGTCGATTTTTCACAAAAAACACTACGAGTGCCATGAAAACACCACTTCATTCTCAAATACTTAGTTAAGAATATTTCGAGAACTAATGCATAAAATGAAATAGTATATTACACACCGAGGTGGGAAGAGATTCATTCCTGTCGTGAGATTAGTTAGTGAGATTAGCTATGATCTCGAGACAGGAATGAAACTTCCTACCAAGGTTTGTATACTATTTTATTTACAACCATCATGTTTCAATTAAAATAAGTAAATTTGTGTTTAACGACAATTCACCAAGAACGCGGTGATCTCAGAATAATCAAGTAGATCTATATTGTTACCGTGACTACGGGGTATACAATTGTCACCAATATAAATAAATGTCAGATAAAGTCGAATAATAAATTGAAATTCATATCTTCCGACGATGAATGTATGGATTGTACTCCACCAGAAGTTCTGCAGGCTGCTCACGCAGCAGTTCAGGGTTCGGTGCCAGAGAAAAGTAAGCATAGGCTGCATAGGTATCTAAAAGCCTTCGAATTATATAGGAAATGGTGCGAAGAAAAAAAGGTTAAAGGTTTAACATATCGCTTCCGAAAGTGTACTCTTGGCATATTTTGGGGAACATAGCAGACAGAAGAAGCCGTCTACTTTGTGGGCAATGTACAGTATGATACGAACGAAGCTAGATTGAAGAAAAAACTGATATCTCGAAACATGGGAAACTGCTAGCCTTCCTAAAACGACAAAATGTTGGCTTTAGGCCCAAGAAATCGAACGTATTTTCGAGAAAGAATATAGAGGATTTTTTAAATAAAGCTCCAAAGAATGAAAAATATTCATGTGGAATAGATGAAATGGGGGTGGGAAATGAGGGCGGGAAATGAGGGCGGGAAGTGAGGGCAGGAAGTGAGGTTGGGAAGTAGAGGTGTGTAATGTGACATTTCCCAACCTTCAATGACGTTAATAATGACAGCATTACATATATGGTTGTAAATAAAAACAATTACTGTGCTGAAATCAGTATAAAAATACCTTTCAAATGAGGTATCACTCACCCCATCTTCCCTATTCAAAAATTGGGGGTGAGGTTGTAGTAGCAAGGGTTGAAGCACTATGCGTCCGTAACCTACATCTTAAGTTGTCCCCCTCGAAACAGAAATCGACCTGTCCGAGCATTTCTATCGAAAAAAATTATTTCGTCTGTAATCTCGTCTGTTTCGTTTTCAAATGGCCACCCAGTATACTGACGCTGCTGTAAAGTCATCTGATAACAATGTTGGACTATCAGTGGTTACCCCAACTGTTGTAAAAATGTTTTGCTTTGAAGATATAAAAATCACTGCAACATATAGTGTTGGATGTTTGTGGAGAAAGTACATTTCTTAAACAAATCAAACCTGACCAATAATCGTCTACATACCAAGTCAAAATATCTCGATTACGACTAGGCCATACCAGGCTCACGCACGCCCATGTCTTGCACAGAGAAAATGCTCCAGTATGCAGCACTTGTGATCGAACTATGACCGTCAAACATATTCTTGTTGACTGCCCCAACTTCAGACCTCAAAGAGAACAAGCTGGTATGGTGGACTCCTTACAACAGGCCCTACGACAAGAAGCCGAAGAACTGGAAAATACCATCAAGTTTCTGCAACTCATCAATTTGATCAACACAATTCAAATTCTATATTTAGTTTGATATAAATTTTTGACTTATAAACTGTACCTAAATGTAAATGAGATGTAACCGCCCCTTAGTGCTAATGATCTACGCAATCGAAGCACAATAAACTTTAATTGAAAAAAAAACATCTCAAAATACGCAAAATTGTCATTATTGAAAGATCGAGAACGTACATTAATTAATCCATTCGCATCGTATGGAGCTTACAAAATCAATATTCTCTGTATAGCTTGCGTTTCGTTGTCTCAATGGCATCCTGGCATCATTCAAAGTAAAAACTGTTCAACATTTTCCAACAATTGGTCGAAAAGCATTCAAATCCTGTGTAAACCCGAGAAAGGTTCTCAACAATTAAGTTCCCCTCCCCCAGAGCCAGTTGTAAGTGGAAAATCGACCCATCACCGTCTGCTACGCAAAAACCCGAGGTTCTCGTCTCTGAAGGAGTGAACCGGAACTCGAATCTAAACCTCTCTTTCATCCGGACTGAAGCTCGTTCTTCCGGCGAAGCCATCCAAACTTCCCGGACTCCGGACTCCCCTCTTCATCCAGAACTTACTGGGATAATGGACGAATTAATATGCAATCCCGGTACGTCCCCCTCGAACTCTTCGCATTAACACGAAGAGAATGAAACGCTGATTTTATAAATAGCTTCACGTCAAGATGCGACCATGGTTGGCATTTGCCGGCTCAGTCGCAGATTTTTCACGATTTTCCAACACGAAAACAGATTAAGATCTAGGAAAACAGTGAATTTTGATTCAATATTACAATCCTGGACAAAAAAACCGCTGAAAAAATGTTCACCCTATTTTCATTTTGAAATAACTTTTATTTGTTTCTCATTTGTAAACGTCAGTTTACAAAACACAATATTAATCAAGAAAGTTTATTTTATCAAGTCAATAACTTGTAAAACTGACAGTTAACTTGCAAAATTTTTACAAGTTAGTAGTATTATTTACATCAGAAAATTTTGTTCTATCGTCATATATATTGAAAATCATGGTACAATTGTTATTTCCAGTAACACAGATTTTTTATGATGAAAGAGTTGATACTGATGATGATGAACCATCTGTTGACTCAGAAACTGCTGAACTCGAGGACTGCAGAACATTTGTACTCTCCTTACTACCAAATAATTTGCTAGACATTTCGATTTTTTTGTTGACCGAATCATCGACATAACTCATCGCAATTTCGGTGCTCTCCCACCCTCCTGCATGCTTTAGTGCTAAAATATCTCCACCCGAATCCGCAACCATAGTGGCTCCAGTACTGCGAAAGGAGTGGCCGGTGTATAACTCTGGGTCTTTTAAACCTAAATATTTCGCTATTTGCTTTGGGACACCACCAATAGTGTGCTGGCCAGCATTAAGGGAAATGCACTTTCCATGTCGGTATATCAAAAAAAATCTTAGGCTTTCTGTTCCAGGAGGCCGAAGATTTACATATTTTCTGTATAACATGCAGGGCTTGAAGCTGCAGCCATCATCGGTTATGGTGAATCTTCTTGTTGTTGAATTTTTTGTTTGCCGCAATGTCACAATAACGTATTTTCCCATATCTTCTACATCATTCATGTTTAAGGAGAGAATTTCGTCACATCGACAACATCCAAAAATCCCAAATATTGTTACAATTTTCGCCAGCAACCACTGGTCATCAGGAGCATGTAAAAGAAATTGTTCAGCCTCTTCTTTACTTGATACCTTGGCCTTTTTTTGGCGTATAATGCTCATTTTTTCGTTTCAGAAACGCTATTACCTTTTGAAATCTGCAAATGACAACTAAACGTCATATTTTTCAATAAATTTTTAAAGGAAAACAAACCTGCGAACAGGGGCATTTTCTTTCATTTCCAAGCAGCTTTTCAGCATAGACCATTTTGCCCATAAAGGATTAGGGCTGAATCTAGCTGATAGTTGATTCAAGTAAACCAACAAAACATCTTCAGTTACCCCAATCACACTATTTTTGTTTTGTCACTTCTTGAAGTCGTCGTATTCTCGCTCGTACCTTGAAGCTGATTTTGCAGGTAATAAACTTGAAGCTACACTGCTAGCTGCCTCAGTAATTTCTTTTGGTACATTCATTTTCGCTTTCGCAAAAACAAATGTAAAGAAAAATAAACAGACATGTTCATGGCAACGCTTCCATAGCTTACGACATTTGCGACAAATTATTGAGATTTTTTTGGAATTTATCTAACCTTTTTACAAATGAGAAACAGATAAAATATAAAACAATACACGCGAGGTAACGGGTTCTACTGGCTCAAGGAGGTAACTGACTCGCCTTCGGCTCGTCAGTTATATCCTTCATTCGCCAGTAAAAACCCTCTTACCTTGCTAGTAATGTTATACACTATTTAAGGTGACCATCTATTTCAAAGATTTTGCTGTACTGTTGTAGCCTGTTTCATCTAGTTTATCACCTGATGTTGAATCTGCAGGAATTTCAATTGAATTTGATGGTATACAGGAATACAGGGTAGAACTGAATGTTGCAATTTCCTCTAAATTCCTGAACACCCTGTAGGGGTAATTAGTGACGCAATGATCTGTTTCTGAATGAGTTTTCGAAGCCTGATCTTCCCTGAACATTTTCTTGTTTAATTCACGTCGATAGCTCTTTCCTGAAAGGAAATACGATTTTTCAAACGAAATATGTGACAGATTTTCAATTCTCATGAATTACTTGAAAAATACAGCAAAACATATATTGTATTCGTGCTTAATTTGACAATGAACAAGAAAATAATTTGTTTTTGTAAATCAACAATGCAAGGAGATATACAGTATTCAGCAGCAAAATAATGTTATATAGTTATTTTTCTATCACAGTCCGTTTTCTTTACTCTGTTTTGGATCTTATTCGTTTTTTATTAATGTACCTTTTTTTCTTTGCAGGTATATTTCTTCTAGAGCTATGTTCATTGGTGAGTTTCGATATTTGACCATTTCAAAACTTCAGTGTTTTGGTGATATATTTGAATTGGCCTTCAATTAAGACAATAGCTGCTTTCAAATTATATTTGATGTGATTCGATATTTGTTAGTACAATCGGAATAAATATCAGAATACCAACTATTCTTCTTATATTAATGTCATATTCGAGGTGGAAGTTGAAATAATGCAATTCTTTAGGAGAAACTTGAATCTATCAAATTTTTAAGGTTGATTGAAACTCTAATTTCGCTAGAAACACCTCGAGGTTATACAGATTTTCTCAGAGTAGATATTTTCTCGATTTTTCTCGTTGTAGGCAAAATTTTACGAAAAAACAATAAATTTTTTATTGAGATTCCTGAAAGAATTCTCTTCTTTCACCTCAAAGTCGTTTAACGAAGGTCTTTTGGGAATCTCCCTGTAAATGTCTCCAAATTTCTTTGGAGTATTATTATCGTGCTTACCAGATAAGCCGAAATTACAGGTATTGTAGCAAACACTCTATATGGAAAATTCCAAACGGCGAAGGAGCATACGTAACACTCATAAATGGCAATTTTCTGCGTGAAAACTGCCGCTTTCCTTTAATATTTTCCGCCTACAAGCTTCGCTCACGACTTACCCCACAATTCGGAAACCCAATTGCTTCATTAACTCACATCGAGTCGAACATTAAAAAAAAGACCACTTCGAATATTTCAAGAACGAAAGAAAAGGGCAGTATTGCCAGATTGTAGATATTTTCCATATAATCGTATTTTTACATTTTGATATCAACTTAGGGAAACAACTATCCGAAAAATGTTTTCAGCAAAAAACAAAGTAGCTCATCTTTGTCACTGATTTGTCCGTAGATTATTCGTGGTGAAAAGAAAATTTGTATCTTTCGAAGTTTTGTAGACAAATTTAAAAATCTAATTGATCGATCTGCGGCAGTCGGAACGTATATCAGGCATTTTTCTCGAACAGAATACATACAATATTTGTGAAAATTGAAAGAAAGATATAGCTTTCCATCTTGGATTTATCCGTGGAAAGAAAAATTTTCCAACAGATAATTTTATTTTTTCAATGATTCATCCGTGAAGAAAAAAACAGAGCCATTCATGTATTTAAAAATAATCAACTATTGATATCAACTTGGCGAAACAACTATCCAAAAAATGTTTTCAGCAGAAAACGAAATATCTCATCGTTTTCTGTGGTTTATCCGTAAATTATCCGTGATTGATGCAAATTTGTATCTTTCAAGGTTTTGTACAAAAATGCCAAAATCTGATCCGTCGAAACGACTATCAGGCATTGAAAGAGGTATCCGAGTATCAGGTTAGTACAAGATTTTAATTCCGCCAGCTCTTCAGATTCCATTCAAAAATCTGTACGAAGAAAAACCTGTGAATTTCCCATAAATTCTACGTAATTCGGTGACCTGGCAACACTGATATCATAGGAAATATATTCCAAAAATGCGAATAACGGTGGAAAAAGCGCCGAGACGCTTTGGCCTCATTTTCCAGAACGAGAAGCTGTAACGAGTTCCTGACTATTACAACTTTGTGCTTCACGCCATGTAGCGTGAAAAACTGATATAGGAGGAAATATAAGGCAGGCGCTAATGATTTCCAGAGATTCCGAACGTTATAACTTCGACAATTACCGACATTCGCTCCTAATATGAATACGAGACGGGGTGGTACGAAGGAGGGGCGAAAAGTTTCCAGACGCAATTAAGAACGGCCATCTGAAGCGATTTTCCTTGATCGTCAAGATAATTTCTCTGTCTATTCCTGATTTTCTAATGGAAATTACCAAAATACATTCATTTCGAACAGATGTCTGAATTACAACTATTTGAAAGATCCGTTTGTTATTTAGAAGCCATGCGTACTGGGTGTTTTTTCATATGTACTAGGGATGGAATTTAGCCGGCAAATTTTTGCGGCGTGAGTCTTCCCATCAGTTTGTTATACAGGGTGAGTCTTTGACTTGTACATATATTTTAACTGTAGATTCCTCCCATCAAACGAAACACTTTTTTCCCATACCATTTTCCAAAATTCGGTTTGGTTTGGGAGATACAGGGTGTCGAAAATCCATGAAGAAAACACTTTTCTGTTTATATCTTCGGAACCGATATTTCGAATGAACTGAATTTTGGTTGAGTTTCTACTCTATTCATGGTGCATATTCCTCAATCGAAACCTATTCAATATCTTTACTAGTATAAAAGTTACAGGATAGTCGACTCATCAATACACGCTGAAACACCATAAAACCACTTTAAAAAGATAAACAGTTCATATTTTCGAAAGAATCAATCATTTAAGAAACTAAAAGTATTCCAATTTTTTTTCAATGAAACGCGTCGTTTTCGAGTTATTTCCAATTTTACCCGGAGAAATTTGGCGAAAAAATCATTAATTTCAAGAATAATCTGAAAGCGTCTCTGAATTAAATATCATCGAATATTATTCCTTCTCTGGTCTTTAAACGAGTTTACAATGTTGTCACAATATTTATCAACTTTGTCGAGATATTTTAATAATAAAATCCCACAAATGTGGGAGATAAAATTGAACACCAAGGAGGATTTAATACGCACAGTTTCTATTGAAAATTCAATATTGAAGTTAAATGTCGATGAAATACAAAATTCGGATATGAATGATGAATCTCGATACAAACTACTTATTAAATTGAAATGAATGAAAAATAATACGATACCTGATAATCTGTGGCGATGTTTCTATCTAAACAACATCCTCTTGGAATTTTATGAACTCGACACGGTTGAAATTATATTAATTCACTTCACATAATAATCACATTAGAACAATAAGTCACTGAATGTATTCAGAATATTCAGAACTTCACATAATGTTTACAGTTTGTTCAGAGACTCTGGTTTGTTATTGTTTAACGTTGGCCTCCAGATAACCATACTTCGGTTTTCGCTCTACGCATGCGTGGTGAAATTTGGCGGCAAAGTCGATTTATGATGAAAACGGCAGAATTCATAGATACACAAATGTATCGTGATTTATACTATGTTTCGTAAAAAATCCTTAACCTCAATGAAAATATCAGCAAGCTGACAACATCTTCTTGAAATTTCTGTGCAAAAATTCACAGAATCGATACAAATTAGATTAGGTTAGGTTGTTTAATAATAAATCTGAATGAAAAGTCTCTCTTCATGATATTGTTTGGGAATTTCGAGGAAAATATGAGTTATTAGTGTTTACAAACTAATCTGCAGAAAAATCGAAGAAGGAACTTATTTTGGTGGAATAAATGTGGCTTTTTAGTTGCAGATATAATCCGATGAAACTAACTGTTTTTGTTGAAATTATCGTGTTTGCAATATTTTTATTCCAATAAGGTTAGTACTTGACTACTTGAGTATTTCCTTAATTTGACCTAAATGTATAAACTCAATTTCTATCGAGAAATATGAACTTTGAATCAATTCCACACTATCATTTCAGGGACGTATTTAGCCCAATGTTTTTTTTTCAAATGGCTATATCTTTTTAACAGAGCCAAATTCGGAAAAATGGAAAATGAAAAAAAGGTTTCTTTTGGCCTCAAGAATCTTCAGTTAAAATATATGTACAAGTCAAAGACTCACCCTGTATACTTGAATTTTTTAAAGTTGACACTTTCTTCAACAGAAGATTTAAAAAATTGAAACAATCATCAATTATACGGATGGAGTTGTTCATGTACCGTAAATTCATCTTGAAGGGATGATAACTTCATCTTGAACGTTTTATCTTGACGAGTTTTTGTGAAATCGCATATTTTCATATAAATATGAAAATTTATGTCTTTTCACAACTGAATCTGATTTTTTTATTCTTATTCGCTCTATTTCTTCAATTTTTCGAAATTTCAATATTGATCGCTTCAATATGAGGTTGATTGCTAGCCGACCTCAAGCTCCATCATATCCAACAATCAGTGTAGTTCCTTTCCCAAACGGAAATTCCGAATTGACAAAGCGTCCAGTAATTGTCCAATAGTTGACTAACTACGCAGAAAGCTGAAGTGGTTCCTTCGTAAGTCGTGACTGATTTATTCGAACTAGATTGAATTTACCGAACGTCTAATTTGTCTGATTGAATTTGGAGAGAACCTAAGTACTTGATGCCAAACTTGAAGGACTTCCGTTTCCATTTGAGGTCGAATGAATTTACAGGATGATTTTCGATGTGAATCTGAATGTGGGGCTCGAAGTAGGATCAGGCATAAGACTTCCTGGAGGCCGAACAATGTATGAATGTTATACATTTTTTCCAAAGATCGGATTTTTGCAGAATTTTAATCAATTATTAACCTAATGCTAAAGAGAGCCATCTCACCCCATCAGCGAACCCCCTCCTGATTGATTGATTTGCTGACGAACAAGAGACCGGGTTAGCACTTGGCCTCCCTATGACACTGCGACCAACTTGGGTCTCCTGTATCACTCTTTCGTAAGTGGTTCCTCACGAGAATAGGTTTGTGTCCTTTATCAGGTTCAGTAGCCTGTTTCCGGATTGATTTCTCCGAAGATTCTGTGACGCTTTCTTCCTAGGGAGTCGCATTCAAAGATGATGTGAGAGGCTGTTTCTTCCTCTTCACCGCAAAGTCTGCAATCTACGGGTTCTCTAAGTAATCTCATGGTGTTCAGATGTTTCCTAAGGCCGCAGTGTCCCGTCAGCAGACCTACTATTTACGTGCCTTTGTTCTGTTTAGATTCAGAAAGTCAGCCGTCAAGGTTTGGCTTATGTGTCCTACCATGACTTTGCTGTGTGTTTGCCTGTCGCTCTGTTCCCAGTGTTGTCGGTGTCTTTGTTTTATCCACTCCTCAATTAGGGTCCTGCACAGGTTCTGGCCCTGTGAATGGCGTTTCACATGCTTGTCTTGATAACTGGTCTGCTTTTACATTGCTCGCTATTCCCTTGTGACCTGTCACCCACATCAAAGTGACCTCGTTGTGTTTTGCCAGCTCCAGAAGGTCCTGGAGGCAATTCCAGACGAGTGTAGACTTTATCTGTGTCGAGTTGAGGGCTGTGATGGCGCTCTGGCTGTCAGAGAAAATGTGGATGTGTTTTCTTTGGTAGCCACTTTCCAGGTTCTTCTGTATGCATGTCCTAATGGCATATCGTGGCGTGTTTGCCAAGAGGTATTATGTAATGCCTTCTTGGCCTTACTCCACGTATTCCCGCTCCTGTTCCTTCATCTGTCTTTGAACCGTCTGTGTACCAGACTATTTCTACAGATGATTGTGATTCTATACTCGATTCCCATCTGTTTCAGTCGAGCTGTGTTTTGAATGGTTTATCGAATGAGAATAGGGGTTGCATGTAGTCTGAAATCATATCGAGAAACCCTCCCAGTGACGATATGATTTAAAAAGTAAGCATTGAGAAGATCTTCAACACGGTGCTATTAAAAAGTAAGAATGGGAAAATGAAAACAGTAACCAAAATTTCAAAGTGAATGCTATCAACTTCAAAGCTGTTCTAGGGCCCAATCAGCAAACAAACGACGCTCATTATGGTCTAGTGGCTTTAGTTCTTGTATGGATTTAGACCAAGATCTTTACGCAAAAGTTTCCATATGGTGGATGAACACAGTTCAACTTGTTGTGAACGTGGAAAACTATTGGAAGAGAGCAGTCGACGCTGGAGCACAGTGGATGAACTGTGGGGAGGTTTGAAACAGAGTATAAATCAAGCGGCCGAGGAAGCTATCGGAAAAAGAACTGTTAACACGAATGCTCACAAACAGAAAACATGGTTCACCCCTGAAATCAAACTGCTAGCCCAAGAGAAGAAGAATGCGCATTTGAAGTATAAAACAACTAAGAACTTACAGGACTATACTGGGTACATAAGAACAAGAAACAGAGTGAATATCAGGATAAGAGAAAGAAAAAGGGAGCATTGGGAAAGGTTTAGCAGGGAGATTGAAGGTGACATGTACGGTGCGCAGAAACATGTCTGGAAGATGTTGAGAGCTGCAAAGAAGGAAGTGAATGAGTCTGTTCAGTTGAACAATGTATCGGCCGAAGAATGGAAAAGTCATTTCGAGAGCTTGTACGCAGGAGAAGATCAACTTCCTGAACGGAAACTGTTGTCCAGACAAAATGCTGTGGATGAGGAAGAAATTGAGGAATGGTCTGCGAAAGAAGTATGGTCGGAAATGAAAGAACTGAAAAATGGAAAATCTCCGGGACCGGACAACATCCCAAATGAACTCTTGAAGAATGGAGGAGAAAAATTGGCCGAAGAACTAACAAGACTCTTCAATGAAATACTGAAGAAGAGAAACATACCTGAAGAATGGAGAAGCAGCATTACCATACCAGTTTTTAAAAAAGGAAGTATCTCAGACCCATCGAACTATAGAGGAATATCCCTGTTGAATACCACGATGAAGCTATTCACAAAACTACTGGGAAAACATATTTCCACAAAAATTAGTATTTCCGAAGAACAGCAAGGATTTAGAAAAAATCGCAGCACCAACGATGCAATATTTATAGTTCGTCAGGTTATAGAAAAAGCAATCGAATTTGACAAACCAGCTTTTATATGTTTTGTGGACCTCACCCAGGCCTTCGACCGATTGAGGCTTGCAGACGTTCTAACTGAGCTCAGCTCAAAAGGAACACCAAAATACTTGTCAGACATCATAGAACAGCTCAACACAGACAATGAAACTGAGATAAAAACGAAATCGACATCCACCGGTAAAATAAGAATAAAATCCGGTGTGAGACAAGGCGACAGCTTGAGTCCATTCCTGTTCAACCTCATTATGAACAGGATAATAGAGAGAGTTCGGAAGGTGAAACATGGCTATAGACTGGGTAGACACCTACTTAAAATCGTGTGCTTCGCAGATGATGCAGCGCTCCTCGCAGATACGGAGGATGGCTTGCAATGGCTACTGCAGGCGTTCAAAAGCGAAGCCGAAGAACTCAACATGAAGATCTCTATAGCAAAAACCAAAAGTATGGTAATATCGAGGGAGCCACGTCGATGCAAGCTGGTAGTTGATGACAGTATAATAGAGCAAGTTTCAGATTTCAGCTACTTGGGAGTCAGAATATCGTCGTGGGGAAACCTGGCGGGTGTTGTCAGGGAGCAAGTCAACAAATCAGCCAGAGTAGCGGGTGCCTTGAAATCTTTGATATGGCGGAACCAATTCATGACCAGTCAAGGTAAGGTCAGAGTGTACAAAAATTGCGTACGACCGATCATGACATACGCGGTTGAGACCAGAGCCGACACATCCGAAACAAAGAGGATGATGCGTACTAACGAGATGAGGACCTTAAGAGCAATAACAGGTAATACCTTGAGAGATCACAGAAGGAGTGAGGACATCCGAGAGGAGTGTGGGATATTGGATGTGGTGAGATGGTCACGTTCAAGAAGAAGATACTGGAACGAACATGTCTCCAGGATGGGCGATGAGAGACTTGCTAAAATTGCACGGAATGGCAAGCCAGCTAGTAGAAGACCACCAGGACGCCCTCCGAAGAGATGGAAAGATAGCTGGTCATCAGCATCTCAAGAGGTCTCGTGAAAGGTGAAACAAGCCTTTGGCTTTCGAAAAGAAGAAGAAGAAGAAGAGTAGAGAAAAAGTTGTCCGGAATCTATCGATAGTCAGACGAATAATCTGCTCTGATGGACGATTATGCAAACCATAAATTTCACGAAGTGCTCTATAAGTTTGGCGAATCGAACACTGATTTCAACAATTTGTGAACGTTGTTTCGGCGTCTTTCGATGATAATTTGTCAATGCTTACTGAAGAGAAATGTCAAAATAACATGGCTTCTACCTTTTGTCGAATCACAGTTGTCCCTATCGAAAATTCTCTCTTAAGGGTCTACGTCCCTGAAAACAAAGGAGTCAGAAATGATTTATTTTTTTCTGATTGATGAAGGGATGTACGAGTGTATAAAGATAAAAATAATAAAAAAAAATTTTAAAGTATTGAATGAATGAAAAGGATAGTCCCCATCATTTTTGGTTATTTTGTAACATTTCCACCATCAAAACGAGCAAATATTTTGTGTTTTTTCATTTTTTTTTCGAAATGATAAATATGTATCCATTTTCATCAAAGACAATTTATTGAGGTTTGTTTCATCCTTCGATTAGTGAAAATTAATTGTTTCATACAATTGTGGATTCTAACATGGAATTGAATTTCTTTTAAATGACACGCCCCGCAGGTATCTACTCCCAAATGACTGATGAAGGAAAGATAGTGTATTATACAGTTAGTGCGAGATCTATTCTATCTATCTGTTCTATTTAGGTGAATAATCCAATAAATAAAAATTAATGCACTGCACTGCCATCTGGCGGTATACGTTTCCTATTTTGAAGGCTGAAGACTCTTAAAGAAACACCCGATACTTTGTTGGTACGTTAAATATTCGAAACATTTCACATATATTATATTTTTCACACAATAAGGTTCTTTCGAAAAAGGTTTCTAATATCCTATTCTATTCAAAACGATATCAAGAATTCTTTTCTCTGACTATCCAGTATAAAGCTCTAAACCTAATTCTCCAAAGCTCTCACCGAAGGTACGTTAAATATGCAGTGAGATCGCGTACCTAATCATTATTCGATTCGGATTATCTGCAATCGCAGCAACGTACACGGTAACAAGAATTTCCAACTAATATCGCCCCGGAATCCGATAAAGATGATACCTCGGAAATACATAAACAACTACCTAATCGATACCACGTATCCAACAGCGACTTTGGTTTGAGGTATCAAGTTGTGTCGGCTCAACAGATCCCTTAATCTGCGTGGTATTATACGTGATCGGAAATGGAACATCGGCAGAATTAAACGCAGCTACAGGAGCCTCTTCGCACCATTTCATGGAAAGTTGCTTGAGCCTTCGAAGTTTGCAGGAATTTTTGGAATCGTCAAGCAACAAATAGGATGGCTAATAAGATAATAATAATAAGTCCCATCATAACAAGATGGTTTTACAGATAGATACTCGGAACAACAATTTTTCATTTCAGACCTCGCCATCCAAAAACGTCTCGACTACTTATACTTCCCAATCAGCCTTAGACTCCTAAAATTTTCAGCAACTGTTACTGAAACCATGTTCTACTTTTTCGCTTTCGGTTACAAAAAAAATCCATCAAGCAGAGTGATTCCCTGCAAACCATCAACCTGTGCCTTCTCAATCTGCACACTTTCTCTGTCCAAATTTTTGTTGAAAACAGAAGATTTTCAGCAAAGAATATTCGAAGAATGTCTCGGATAGTCAAGAAAATTGTTTATGAATATCAAAAACAGTGCAGGACCCAATACTGAGCCCTGTGGCACTCCAGAAGACATAAATTCACGATTGAACCACAGGTCGTCAACACACACAATCTGTGACTTGCCAGACTAAAAAGATTCAACCAGATTAGCACTGCAATCGAAACTGAAGGGTTTTCCAATAAGAATTTGGTGTTATTTTGACATTCAAAGAAAACTGCCATTTTTTCAAATGAATGATATTTTCTTTATAAAGAGGAAGGTATGCCGTTAAGGTCGGCGATTAAACCGAGTAGGAAAGATCAGCCGATAGAGGCGCCACCATCCATTTGAAGGAATATCTCCATAGAACTTTCATTATCACAATAAGTTCTATGAGTATCTCTCTAATCATGAATGAAATGTACAATGGCGCTCTCTATCCGAAAATCGCCGAACTATGAAATACGTGGATTTGTGGGTAAAGCAGGAATTTTTTCCCGGCCAAAATTTGAATTTGGCCATTTTCTGCCAATTCCGTATTTCAAGTTGATCTTCTGAAGGAAATTATCAGTAGATTCACTTTTAATCGGAAGTTGAACTATTTTCATGGGTCTTTCTGTTGAAATAAAACAGAAGCATGGGTTGGCTCATTTTCTTCCATTTTTGAAAGAAAAAAAATTAACTGTCGGAATGAAATCGATCAAAATTATTTCAACAAGAACACTAATCCTTTCTGAGTTCACCCACAAAATTTCAGTTCTCAAAGTGAAACCGTTTTCGAAATCAACTTGAAATAAAAACACACTACTTTGAACGCCCACCTTAATAATGAAAAATAACATCAGTCAAATGACCACCATGACCACGACAACAGGACTTTATCCTTTTCATGAAATTTTCCATAACCAAATCGCAAAGTGGCTGCCCTATGACTTCAATATCCTCACGAATTCTATCTTTGAGGTCTTGAATCAACGCTGGGCTCTTGGCTTAGACCATCTCTTTTACATGGCTCCTAAAGAAGTCGCAAGGTGTTGAATCACAAGATCTCCTCTTCGAGAGATAACACGGTCCGGAAACTTTCCCGTGAAAGATCAATGGTTTCGTTGCTTGTGTGGTACGAAGCGCCGTCGTGTTGAAAGTAAACGTTGTCCAGATCAATACCATCCAATTCGGACCATAAAAATCATTAATCATCTCTCGATAGCGCATTCCATTCACCTTAACTGTTTCTCCAGCTTCATTCTCGAAAAAGTAAGGTTCAATCACACCGACGGACCATAAACCGCATCAAATAGTCTCACGTTGAGGTAGAGAGGCTTTTCAACCATAAATCTTTCCACCAATTTCTGTATTGCGGTTCGGCAAGCATTTGGAAAATAATATTTTTATCTTCAATTCATAAGAATAAATGGAAATTTTGAGAATATAAAAATTGTTCAAATTGTCCACTTTCTGCTTTAATGCAAGCTTCACATCGATGAACTAAAGATGCCGTTGCTCTTCGGATGAGATTTGGGTCGTTTCGTATTTGGTTTGCTTCATCTTGAATTACCTATGTACATCAAGTAATTGTTGATGAGATTGGACTTCAACATGATAAACAAGCTTCTTCATATATCCCCATAAATAAAAATCTGAGGGATTTAGATCAGGCGAACGAGGAGGCCATTGTATTGACCTATCTATTCATTCGGTAAATTTTCATTCAACCAACTTACTATTTGTCTCCTTCTATATGGTGGTGCACAATCGTGCTGATCTAAGTATATCTATACCTACTAATATTATAAAGAGGAAAGATTTGTATTTTTGTGTGTTTTGATACGAATGGGCTCAAAAACTACTGAACCGATTTCAGAAATTCTTTCACCCTTAGAAAGCTACATTATCCCTGAGTGACATAGGCTATACTTTTCACCCGAAAAAAGCCATAATCAGCTATTTTCACGTGCGCTGCAAAAACCGTAAAACTTACGCGGATACAATGAATGACGGAAATGTACCTCTTACATAGTTCTACAAAAAAGTCCGCGATAGCATATATCTATCTCTCAAGATTGACTTGCTATTACCTGTTTATGGTAATCAGATGTTTTCCAAAATTATGCACTATTTGGGGTGTGTTTTTATGAATTGGGTATTGATCCTCATCCAACCTAATACGTTATTTATCCCCAGTATTCAATTTAGAACAAAATTGCCCTTCACATCATACAATTACAACGAGTACATCAAAGGATATGGCAGGTTGAAGTGTTGAAGATGAAACCGCCGCGTGAAACAAATTTCTACCCGGGCGAAGCTGGGACGGCCTGCTTGTACCTTATATTTCTAACAATGTTGAGCTCTAACTCATCAATGAAGTCAAAAAGGTTGTGCTACAAAAGTTTTCATAGAAGTCTGCATCTAAACGATCTTTTACAACATGTACTGGGATCAAGCTTCGAAGCTTGTAGCTTCAGAGCAGAGGGGTCTCCTCAGGAGACATAGGAATAATCAGGATAAACAATATATCGTCAATATATCATCAAATCATATTCCTGAGTAGTAAAAGAATGCATTGTTATTCAAAACATACATCAAGTGTCAAATGAATAATTAAAATAACGTCAATTACCATATCGACCTTTCGGCCTACTTAATCAATTTTTTTTTCAAATAACGCTTGTAACTCCTAAACGAAAACGAATCGGACCTATGTTCATAGAAAGAAAAATGTTCAAAAGAAGCACAGATATCTTCTGTCAAAGTTTGTCATAGAGCTTGTACACCCTGTTCAACGTAGCTTAGATAGAAGCTAGTGACCAATACCATTTACTTTTCAAATGAAGTCATTTATTCTCACAACAGGTTCCCATATCTTCCGTCGTGTAGTCGCCTCCTTCAAGTAGCGATCTATCGGCGTCGGAAAAGATGCTTAACGATCAGAAGAGCCTTAAGCTGCCGTTTCACATCCGCATTGCCATTAGTCGTCCCGCTGATCCCGGCTGATACCTCACACTCGTCGGGTTCATAGAAATCCGAGAGATCGGCCTATTATGGCGGAAACAGACCCTTGGGCAATTACCAGGATGACCAAGCCCGGTCATATTGATGGTTTCCCCCTTGTTCACATCGCTGTTAATTACGCTTTCATTTTGTCGCCGACATCGGCGTATTGGCGTTCAATGGAGTCGAAGTAGAGGCAGTTCAAGCAGGAATTGGGTGTAATCGAGTTATCGTGATCCGTCGCTGTCTTATCCACAATCGGATTTGGTTCATATTTTTGGGACGTAACTTCTTTTTCCTTACCTTCATCTGGCAGAACTGTCATCAGCATATGGGGGAAATGGTACTTTTCAAAAATAAATAAAAAACACCCCCGTTTGGATTCGAAGCAAGATCGGCTTTCCAACAATCAAGGGGTGCTAAGACTTAAAAAAAGGAAAAAAAGTTGAAAAAAATTCGAAGATCTTTCTCCTTGAAGGAAGAAAGTATGTGAATGGCCCGTCGCACTAGGGACAGGACTAAGTGTTTAGTTATTTATTCTCCAGGAAGATTTATGATTAATGAAGCATTCGAGATTAAACTTTAGACGTATAATGAGACTGAAATAAAATACACACAATGTTTGTGACTCCATCACGTCAGAAGAATACGCTATCAAAATAATTGGTCAATTTATCAAAACGAAATCAGATTATCAGAACGAACTCAAAATATCAAAACAAAATCAAATAATCGAAACAAAATCAAATTATCAAAGACTTGGGGGTTCATCAAAATAACCGAAAACTCCGATAAGCAAAGCGTTACCTGACATTTCCCCTTCTGGCAGGTAATCCAAAGAATGATGAATTATCCTAAAAGAAAACAACAAAAACACGTCACTAACCCCTTATTCGCAGTTCAACTTCACTTCCGGTCTTATCGACGAGCCTCGATCTGAATAATTCTAATTAATTTTTGAACCTTTAACTACCGATTCAACACTTTATCCCACTATTCCCCGAATAGCGCTTCGCCGTTTCCGCTTTGAGACCGAACTTCCAAAAACTGCCTAGATCTCCCTAAAACCAAACCCGAGTGAACTGAGAACCTTCCCGTTTGAGGCTTCTCCAGATACTGCCTTCACTCCTTCGTTTTCAAAAGCCATTTAGGATTTTTTTTCCCAAATCCTTTGAGTGGCTTCCGAAAGGGTATCATAATTGTCTGAGCATTTTGAGCCAGTTGCAATTCGCACGATCTTAGCCGAATTTTCTGCTGCTGTCAGCACCCAGAGGCCACCTAGTCGTGAGACGATTTTCTGACACCGTCTGAGTTTCATGAAGAAACTTGACCCGAAAATCAATAACTTCATCGTTACCGTCTCGCCTACATCCTGTGCAATACCGATAAGCAACTAAGTAATTTTCGGAGCTAAGAATATGAATTTCTGAAATCTATATTGGTCAACCGTAATATTTCGATTCATTACATAAATATGAAGAGGCCACTTAGCAGCTCATTATATTTTCATTTTGCATATGTTTTTTGGGGAACTTTTGGCTGGTCAGCCATACAGCCAATTACTATGGATTTGCATGAGAGATATATACAACCTTTTAATCAGGTTTAGGAGTCTTATAGTTATAGTTAGAAAGGGCTAACAGTTCACTTCAAAGTAATAGACCTTATAGTCTATTGTGTCCCCTAACAGAGCTGTGCCCACCACGCACTTCACAGCTGGTCTTCCAGTTCCAGAGATCTAATGACATCCAATATCTGGAAAGGTTTCAACGAGGCTTGTTCCTCACTCCTGTTAGTCTCTTGCCGAAAGGATTCTTTCTTTTGGCTTGCAATGGCAAGTCATTCCGTGATTAGGTGAATAGGTGTTTCTTTCTTCTCTCCACAGAATCTACACTCTTCAGTGCCCATTCTCACCAGATGCTTCCTGAGACGGCAATGTCCTGTAGGAACTTTGTGGAGTGATCCATTCCTTTCGGTTTTCTCCTTTTTCAGAAACTTGTTCTCATAGGCGCATTTCATATACCACAGAAAGGTTCTAGTCAAGTAATTGGCGTTTGTATGCCCTCTCTGGCAAGCATATTGGCCTCTTCCTTTCCTTTGATTCCCGAATGACAGGTAACCCTGATTAATGAGACCTTAGTTTTCTTGCCTACCTCAGTGCGTTTTCTCCGGCACTCCCAAATCAACTTTGAGTCAATGACATAGGAGCTCAGTGTTATAATAGCGGCTTGACTATCCTAGGGAACAGCTATATCGCACTTCTCATAGTTTCTTGCTAGGTTTATGTCTGGACATCTTTCAATTGCAAGTATTTCTGCCTAAAAAACACTCTAGTGGAAGCCTAACGAATAACGATTGTGTACGCTTGGTACTTGCCCCGCGTATATTCTAACGCTGGCCCATATCGTGGTTTCAGAACCATAGGTACACCATTTCACAGTGTTTTCTTCAAGACTGTGGTGGGTGTTTCCATTTCCTCTTTTGCTTTTAGCATTTACTGAAGTTTTTCTCAGTAGCTACTTACTTTCTTGATCATTAGGAAGGCTCCTAGATAAGATGTAGTTGTTCAGAGAGGACTAGACTCTCTGACTTTTGATTCTTTCGTTACCTGCACCTTCCTGAGATATTCTGAGTATTGCCTCATGGGCTACCCAATCAATCGCTAGATTTAGAGGTGTCAGATCTGTAATGATCTCAAGTGCCCTAGTTGGGCATGGCGCGTTTTCATAGCCCCCATGATGCACACACAGACAAGCCTCTGTACTTTATCAACCATTTTCTCACACTTACCTGAATCTCCTAAGCAAACCAGGATACTACCCCTTATGTGTTTATAGATCCTACTTTCAATCTCTTCAAACGTTGTCTACTGAGCACCGAACTGCTAAAATATCCTTCAGAACGTTTTTCGATCCACTGTCTTAGTACATATTGTATGAAGAAGACCTCTTTATCCTACATTCCTTCTCCACATAATTGTGCTTTATGTTCTACTGAATTTACTGTTAATTTCTCTACAGTCTGCACCCAGCTGTTTCAGTAGATCAGCTAATTTCTTGCACGTAACACTCCCAAAAGCCTATTATTATCATTCGTCAGCTTCCTGAATATTTGCACCACTTCCTCAAATGCAGATCTCAATAACTGAACAATGCATACATCAATCTAGTACTCGGGGAAAATGTTGGCTTACAAAAGTGGTGTGATGAAGGTCCGGATCTGCCTCAAACAATTGAAACTCCTGATAAATCCAAGAGCAACGTACCAGCTAATTATACACCGTATATCAAATCCAATTGATGATGCCATAATCTAACCATCTCGCGGAGTCCGGAGTCGTCTTGGTGCCGCATGTACAGCAGCGTCAGCCGATGTGTAATTCCTTATTGATTAACAGCTGTTTTTTACAACTTCCGCCCTGTCATTTAGCAGTTCTCGCAACGCGAACGAGTCTCCGATGATTGCGGATGAAATTGTATAAACGAGATTGTTCTGCCCTTTTTGCAGTCGCCTAGGATGACTTGATGCGTGAGAAATATGCAAATGGGCGATATGTAACAGTTATTATCGTTTTCCCACCGTTTTGTTGGCTGCCGGGAAGCTTGATTGACTGATGCGATGCGGGCTGTTTATCGTGGCTACCAGGCTGCGATAACTTCTTCTTCCTGTGTCTAGATGCTGGTGTTGCCGCTTTAATCATGAGAAATGACGGATCAGCCATGCGGCCCCAGTTGCATGATGTAGGAAGTGATTTCTGAATGGCCGACAGCTATTTGAACTGACTTCGGGTTGATTAACTCCTGTCTATTAATGAGCTATTGATTCCAAGATTTTCAATCAGGATAAGAAGGCGGACATTCAGTGCATAAACTATAGGCTCAAGTTTGTCTTCTTCCACCATGTTGTAGAGCTATTTATCGGGGGTTTCTTTAAAGAATTTTCGATAGGGATAAATGTGATTTGACAGAAGGAAGAAGCCATGTTCTTTCCACATTTCTGTTCAGTAAGCATTGACAAATTATCATGAAAAGACTCTCGCCGCAACAACGTTTATAAATTGTTGCGATTAATTTTCAAAATCAGTGTTCTATTCGCCAAACTTATAAAGCACTTCGTGCAATTTATGGTTTAAATAATCGTCCATCAGAGCAGCTTATCCGTCGAACTGTCGATAGATTTCGGACAATATTTTCTCTACTCGATGCAGCAACAACAAGATAAACTGTACGTAAAGAAGAAAATATCGCTACTGTAAATTATAGTGTTAATGGAGATCCAGATTTGTCTATTCGTCGACGTTCACTAAACGTTGGACTCTGTGCATCCACCAGGCTGAAAATTTTGCGTAGAGATCTCGGTCTTCACCTATCCAAGATCCAACTGGTTCAAGAACTTAAGCCACTTGACCATAATAAGCGTGGTTTGTTTGCTGATAGAGCCCTAGAACAGCTTGTTGATCCACTTTTTTATCGAAAAATGGTGTTTAGTGATGACGCTCATTACTAGTTGAACGGCTTTGTAAACCAGCAAAATTGCCGTATATGGAGTGAAAACAATCCTCAAAAAGTTCTGCAGGTTCCATTGCATCCTGAAGAATGCACTGTATGGTGTGCTTTACACGCTGGAGGCATCATCGGTCCATATTTCTTTAAAACCGATGCTGATGCTAATGTTACAGATCGATGATCAATGCTTATTCGTTTCAAAATTCGAATGGTATGGACCCAGAAGTGTTTTGATTCCAACAAGATATACAGTATAGTCGACTCATAAATTCACGCAAAAATACTATAAAACCACTTGAAAAAGATAAACGGTTCACGTTTTCGAAAGAATTAATTATTTCAGAAAACGAAAGTATTCCTATATTTTTTCAATAAAACGCGTCGTTCTCAAGTTAGTCCTAATTGTATAAGATTAAATAAGATGAAAAAATCATGAATTTCAAGAATAATCTGAATGCTGTCCTGGGTTGAATCTCATCGAATATTATTTCTTCTCTGGTCTCTCAACAAGTTACCAACGTTGTCAGAATGTTTATCAACTTTGTCAAGACTTAAATCTCTATGATGAAAAAACGTTTGATGTAGAGATATGTAATAATAAAATTCCACATTTGTGGGACATAAAATTGAATTCTAAGAAGCATGAAATTATAAATTTTATAGTCAGATTCTATTAAAAATTCATTGTTACCGGTCCTTCAGCAAAATATCTATCGGAACAATGTAACTCGACACCAGAACGACACTACTATCACATCAATTCACTGAAAGTCATTTACATAATCATCGCCTGTTTGCTTTATTTTCTGTAAATAAATAAAGTCCATCGCGTAAACTTCGTTTATGCCGTGTATGGGATCATTGACTAACGTTTTATGTTAGAATGGTTGGAGACACAGAACAACGGTTTGTCTTGCGTGGCGGCTACATCCACGGCCTTCTGAAGGGAAGAGTAGGCCGTGGCGACTGAAATTAAGAACGTAGCGCTATATTGGCGAGAATCAGAACTACTCGTTTGGCATTTCCAAAGAGACGCCTTTAGCGATTGTGATAGTTCATCCGCTAACGATAGGGGACGTACTGTTTTCTTTTCCAAACAAGGTTAGTGCTTGAGTATTTTTTAAATGTATCACCTAGAATATCTAATAATCACATCAATTTCAATCGAAAATATGAACTTTGAGGTGTTTGTAGAGAATAATATCAGGCACGTATTCAGCCCTATTTTTTTTTCAAATGGCTATATCTCTTTAACAGAGCCGAATTCGGAAGAATGGAAAATGAAAAAAAGGTTTCCTTTAGCCTCAAGAATCTTCAGTTAAAATATATGTACAAGTCTACAAGTCAAAGATTCACTCAGTATATTTGAAACATAAATGTCATAAAATTATCTTTGAAACAAACAAAATATTAGATTCAATTTTAATTTTAATGTGTTCTATTTCAATTCAAAGTTCTATCACTCTAGAAAAAGATGGATAGATTTGTTTCGCTCTAGCAAAAATGGATCTCCATCAGACCTTTAATAAATCGTAGAAACTCAAATAGCGGCCTAGTTACGCCGATGTCTCCACCAGAACTTAGCATCCTGCCAAATTGTCTCTTTAATAACTTTGCCTACTTTCCACCACGTTTCCAAACCTCAACGCTTCATCGCTCCCCCGTATTTCACCCCGAACTCGCTTGCGTACGTTCCTAAGCTACCGCCACTCCGTCCGAATCAGGTTGCCGCTTGTTTCGCGCTGTGGGGGCATGTTCGTTCCGACCACGTGCGACGGCAGATGATGGTAATTGCGTTAAGTACGAGCGGAGTATATCTGCTGGTCCCGAATTCGTATTTTCACATGTACGCAGTGGGCGGCTCGAAATTACTATTTCGGATGTACGAACCTGGCAAGCGGTAGGGGAATTATTGCAGTTATTTACGGCAATTGCGGCATGATTGTTTCGGAGAAATATCACTTAAGAGTAATGGCCGTGGCGTAGGAGGGGAATTACGTGCTGTTTTTTATTATATGTGAATGACCAGGTGGAATAAGGCAAACCAAGACGGTGTGTTTGAGAAAGATAAGAAGCCATAACAGTCCAAGATGATAATGAAGGCGTTGGTCGGATGCATATCCTAAATGGACCCCTATATAAGGCGCATTTAAAAAAATGTTTTTGGAATGTAACTTGTACATATATTTCAACTGTAGATTCTTCAGGCCAAAAGAAACATTTTGTTCATTTTTCATTTTTCCGAATTCGGCTCTTTTTAAAAGATATAGCCATTTGAAAAAAAAATTGGAACAAATACGTGCCTGATACGATTTTGTGTAAAGACCTCAAAGCTCATTTCACAATTGAAATTGAGTTGATACATTTAGGAAATACTCAAGTACTAACTTTATTTGAATAAGAATGTTAAAAACACGATATTTCTTAACGAAACACTTAGTTTTGTCTGATTATTTCTGCAATCAAAAAGCCATATTTCTCCCACCGAAATAAGTTCCTTCTACGATTTCCTGAGAATTAGTTTGTGAACACTAATAAATTTTTCATATTTTCCTCGATATCCCAAAAAGAATTGTTTTTTCACTCTATTTATGATCAACCTAACTCATAGGATTCTAGGTCAATGACCTAACCTAACCCATCTTTCGTGAATATTTCACAGAGTTTGCGAGAAGGCGATGGCAGATTGTTGATTTTCTCTTCAAACAATGGGATAACTGTGTGTCTTGCGAGGTAGCGGGCGAGCAAGACACACCTTAAGATCTATGAATCGACCCATCTCAAACCTCATATTGTTGTTCTGTTTCTCAAACGTGAGTGTCTGTGAACGACGCATGCGTATAGCGATCAACCGGCGCGATCCGTGAATGGTGTGAACAAATATGGAAGAAATCTCTCTAGAGCTCAACTGATTCAAAAGGGGAAAGTGATTATTAAAGAAGCAGTATCACCTTTTGAATCGTGGTAAATCTCCATTCAAAAGTGGTCTCTTTATTTCACGAGTAAGTACCCTAATTTGCGACGTAGAGACTTGATTTTTTTAAATTGAAGTTGAAGAACGTCCCGAGGGCAAATAGTTTTCTTTTTTTCGATTTAATTAGTTTTTCAATTAAAAAAACCGGGTAATCGTTAGATCTGGGGTTATTGAATATGTTTTACGTTTTTCATGAGTACAAGCTATATTTTTGAAATATTCATCATGAAAATTTTTGTAGTTTATAGAAGATTAAATTCCCGAGGGTGAATAGTTGCGATTTTTTCGATTTAATTAGATTTTCAATTGAAAAAAACAGGTTGAACTTCAGCGTTTTGGAAACTACACTTAATGATTTTTTCTGACGGTTATTCATCATTTTTTAGAAAAAATCGCAACTATTTGCCCTCGGCAATTTGATCTTCTATTAACTTCAAAAATTTTCATGATGATTATGTCCAAAATATAGCTTGTATCCATGAAAAACGAAAAACATATTCAATAACCCCAGATCTAACGATTACCCTGGTTTTTTTAATTGAAAAACTAATTAAATCGAAAAAAAGAAAACTATTTGCCCTCGGGACGTTCTTCAAATTCAATTAAAAAAAAAATCAAGTCTCTACGTCGTAAATTAGTGTACTTACTCGTGAAATAAAGAGACCACTTTTGAATGGAGATTTACCACGATTCAAAAGGTGATACTGCCCCTTAAGGGATTTTTCTTCGATGTCGTTATGATTATGGGAAGACTTTCAGTGCACGAAGGAAATATCAACCGTGTAGTGTTGAGTTTATTAAATTCCAAGATAATATTGTTTAGATAGAATTTTCAATAGAAACTGTGCGTATTAAATGTATAATTTCATTATCCTTGCTGTTCAATTTTATCTCCCACATTTTTGGGATTTTATTATTGCATATCTTTACATGAAACGTTTTTTCATCATTTTGATTTCAGTCTCGACAAAGTTTATAAACATTAATTCTGACAACAATCTCATTTTGTCTAGAGAGTAGAGAAGTAATAATATTCGATTATTTTAAATCCAGGGAAGCATCCAGGTTATTCTTGAAATTCATGATGTTTTTTCGTCAAATCTTATCGTATACAATTAGGAATAACTCGAAAACGACGCGTTTCATTGAAAAAACATATGAATACTTTTATTTTCTAAAATTATTGATTCTTCCGAAAATATGAATCGTTTATTTTTTTCAAGTGGTTTTGTGGTATTTTTGCGTGGATTTATGAGTCGGCGACGCTCTTTCTTTTATACCAGGAGAAGTATTGAATAAGTTTTGATTCAGGAATATGCAACATGAATGGAGTAAACAATCAACCCAAATTCAGTTCTTTTGAAATAACGCTCCCGAAGATATGAACATAATTTTCGACACCCTCAGAACAAACGAACTATTTTTATAAGCTTTTATTTAGTTTCGCCTGTCCCGGTGTCTGTCTGTCTGCCTGTCTCTCTGTCTATCTATCTGTCTGTAATCAAATCTTGCAAGTTAAATATGACACACTTCTAATCGTCCGATTGATTTGAAATTTTGCAGGTGTACCAGATTCTGGTGACAATGCATCATGAAATATTTTTTTATAAAAAAAAAACAAAATGGCGGCTCCAAAATGGCGGATGAGTTTTGTAATTATGATCCGATTCCATTCAAAATTAGTATCTGGGGGTATTTGGGTTCGAAAATGATGATGCTTTTGTCAAAATTGGTAAATTCAAGATGGCGGCCACAATATGGCGGACGAGTTTTGTAATTATGATCCTATTCTATTCAAGATTGGTATATATGAAGGTTTACTGGGTCGGAAATTACGATTCTTCGAAATTGAGGAATTCAAGATGGCGGCTTCGAAATGGCGGATGAGTGTTGTTATAAAAGCTTGTCTTCGAAAATGTTTTTTGAGAATTAGGCTTGTTGCTTCTTAAATTGGGGTAAACTGGCTTGAGATGTTCTTATTCGAAATCAAAGTTTCAAGTGAATTGTCACTACAGGAGTTGTGATACCCAATAAATACAGCTCTGAAATATAAGTATTCCATGCAAACATCCTGTAAACATATGCATATGCCTTCAAACAGTTTGAGACAACCAGACATCCTTCACCTCTCCTAATCGAGAGTTTGAACTGCACGTCCCAGACAAATCAAGACAGAAGAATTAAAACCTTGTTTATCCAGACAGGTCTTTCGCCAACGCAAGGAGTTTCACTTACTCGTTCAAATAAAGCTGCTTTCACCCGTCGTTCGAGAGATTATATCCCGTGCCTCAGCCTAGTCTGTGTTCATTCGAATGTTCGAGTGCAAAGCTAATTTACCTAAGTTATTATACGGTGGAATTATACGAATTATCTGGATACTTGCTATTTATTTGCCAGTCATTAAGGAGAGGAGTTTCTCGTTTTTCATTCATTAAGTCCTGTTTGCACGGTTAATCATATTCTATCGTCTGGTTGGAGATGTCGGTAGCTCTTTCAGAACTGGACTTTTATGATTCACAGTTTTCGACCATTGGATTCAGAAAGAAATATTCGTTATCATCATCGCTAAAAATGAACTATTCTGGTTTGCGTAGCAAAATCGCCACGAACTTAAACATTCGATACTAATCAATCAGAATCGATCTTCAAACGATCTGGATCGCGGTCATAAATAATTCATCGCGAAAAACAAAGAGTGGGTATGTTAATTTTGACTCGCGCAAAGTGTTCAAAGGAATCCCTAATTGCCGACTGGTCTCTGGGATATGTATTTATCGTGTTTTTCAATGGAGGAAATCGACCGACGTTCGTTCGAATTCTGAAAGCGATTTTTGATGCATGTATTTGTTAATTGTTGGAAGACCAGATCATATCTAAAAATGGAACGGGATGGAGACGGTTCTTATCTTTTTTCTTGATCTTTATACATATGTAACTAACCATAATACTTTCAATTACTCAGGAACGCATGCATATTGAACGTGACGTGATTGTAGGATAATGCCACTGAAAAAAATATAATGGTATGTAAATGGGCGGCAACAATGCCGAAAAAGAACACACCCGATGGTATCTTTCACTATTATTGTTCTATCTTTCTCAAATTGGAGTTTTTCTCCTGAACATCGAAGACTGGCAAATCTGACTTACCTGACTATACCAATTCAGCGTATAAGTTGTAGAGAACAAGATTTCCGCTAAGAAATCACCCAACTTAGCGGAAGTTCATAAACCTGGCGCAGAGATGTAGACATGATGCCCAAAATGTTTGATAAATTTTTTAAATTCAATATTTCATATAAGAAATTTTCGGTAATATAACTTATTTTAATGAGTTCTATCACCTGTCAAAAGGAAAGTCTCACTTTAAAATACACCCTGTATATCTTGTTTAGTTGTATCCTGGGTTTGCTGCAGCTGGCAGAGCTGCTGGTGTGTAAAATTTTCCGGAATTCAAAAAAAATTGTTATTATCACACACGTTAAACCCATTCATATATTATCATCCAGATTTGAGTCGTCTCAGAACAATAAAATAGAGCTCCGATTCAAAACTATGCATGAGGCAGCACCAAATGAACACGTGATAGGTTCTGTAAGGAAATGTGTCCAATAAATTAAAAAATCGTTGAAAAAATTGTATGGAACTCGAATGAGATTATAAAGTGTGACAAGAAAAACCTCGGACAAACTCTTTTTCATTTAACTTTATGAAACAGAATAAATTGAACAAAACAACAACAAAAATAATAGCTTGAACATTTGTTAATAATATATTTAAGCCGTTTCGAAGTGACTCAATTTGGCGGCGATACACTGCTTCAGACGCTTCTTGAAATATTCGGCAATGGGCCGCAGCTCCTCGGACGTTAATCGGTTCCATTCCCGGCGCAGAGATTGCTTCAGCGACTCCAAATTTTTGTGTTTTTTAGCACAAGCCCTGTACTCCAAAATCTACCTCACGCTGTAGTCCATTGGGTTGAGATCCGGTGAGTAGGCCGGCCATTCTGCAGATGAGATGAGAAACAAGGAAAATGGGTCTTACACTATTCTTGCGTCATTTTCGCTCTGTGAGCCGGAGCAGAGACCTGTTGAAAAGTCCAATGCGTATCACCGAAGTGCTGCTTGGCCCACGGAAGTACTACGGCCTCGAAGTAGTGATTGATTTTGACCCCTTGATCCACGAAAACTAATGGAGTTTTACCACTGCCGCAAATTCCGCCCCAGACCATGACGGATTGCGGATTTTGACGGTGTTCGACGATGGCCGATGTATACCGAGATCCTCTACGGACCAGACTCTGTCGTTTTGGTGGTTGTGGGCATAGACTAACTATAGATAAGCAACTCCCCTTCGATTTCTGGTTCATTGAAAAGCGCCATCTATGATGTGTTGACACACTATTTTTGGAAAACATTGGACAAAATTATAGATCCCTAACCGTCCACAAACGCCATCTAGTGGTTCGCATATCAAGTACCAGTACGAACAAAAGGTTGAGAATAAATTAATTAAAGGTGAGGTTTCATCAAATTTGGTGACAACTTGAAAGAAATTGTCACCAAATTCAATGAAAACCAAAAGAAAAGATCGAGTATTAAAAATAAAATGTTTATTTTAGAGAAATATCAGTAACAAATCATTGCATCCAATACACACATTAAATTTGAACCTTTTTCAAACTGGAACACTATCGAGTACACTCTGAGTTCCCTCAGCACAGAAATTTCTTTCCCAGGAGCAATCCGCTTGCCATGAAACACTGAAAGTAAAATTATTTCAAAATAAATCATTAGCAATTAATTTGAGATAAATCTCCTAATCTTAGAAACTGGCTACAACACAATTTTAGTTACCTTTTCTACTTGTACTGGAAGTTGCCTTAGGAACTGAGACTTTTCTTGATCCTGATGGCACATCTACGTTCATAATATCTGAAAATTAAAACGACCTTATTAGACATGAAAAAATGTCGATTGGCAATTCTCATCTCTCAAATTATCAATTTTTAAAGATTGATGTGGTTTGATTTCAGAATAATTCAATCAAGGAATTTATTTTTTCTAAAAACTAAATACCTTCAGGGTACTCCTTAACTCTAGTCACATCAGAATGAAATGTTCCACTTGAAGTTGTTGGTTCATCATTTGATTCAACCCCATGGAAAAAATCAACTTCTTGTGCAATTTCACTGATACTTTGCAGGGGGA
The DNA here is from genome assembly GCA_951802165.1 of Adalia decempunctata. Classification (NCBI taxonomy): domain Eukaryota; kingdom Metazoa; phylum Arthropoda; class Insecta; order Coleoptera; family Coccinellidae; genus Adalia; species Adalia decempunctata. Next base: position 18,249,831 of record OX637696.1, on the reverse strand, counting down.
GATTTTTTCTTCCATACACCTTTGAAGAACCTTTGAGTTGGTGGATGATAATCTTTATTCACAAACGTATCAAAAAATATATCTTTATTGTTTGCGGAACTCACGTAGGTACTCTGAAATAGGAGAAAAAATGTAATAGGTGAATGAAATTGGAATGTTTTAAATTACCTGGTAAATTGAGAGTTTCTATAATACGACAGCTATGGCCTGTATATTCCAATTCAGAAACTTAGATACTAAATACATGTATATATAAAATAAATTAATAAATATTGCATTGATTAAAATATTTATGAAATTGGCGTTTCCAACATTGTTATTGTTTACACTTTTCATGTCACAATGAATAGAGTCTACGCGCATGCGGCAAGCGTGAACCAGAAAATCATGGAATTTAGTTCTGCACCAACGCTAAGGTGGCGGTAGTGATGCATGAATTCGGCCGTACTTAGAGAGTTACACCCCCCTGGTTGTGGGATTGTTCTACGGTGAAAAGCTTTTCGTCTGTGAAGAGAATTCGCTCCCATTGCTGACCGGCGGCGAGACGAAGGAGTTGGCGGCACCTTTGGAGCCGTACGCGCTTGTTTTCCTCCGTGAGAAGTTGAACTTTTTGGAGCTTGTATGGCTTGAGGTTGAGCTCCTTTGTGGCAATTTGACGGACTGATTCGCGGTTAATACCGGTCTCACCAGCGGCGTAGCTGCGTGGGTGCAAGAGTGTGCAGTGCACCAGGGCCCCTCGACATCAGGGGGGCCCCCAAGCGCTGACCATCAAATCGCATTTGAACTTGAAAAAAAATTCAAACTTTGATTTTTCTTTGTGATCTAGTATGTGAATAACATTGTTTTTATTATATTCAGTTGTTGAAAAATGTTTTTTCCGAAATATCATCAAATGTAGGGATTTATTGCCAAAATTCACTGGTGAATCGGACACCTATCTAAAAAAACTAAATCCGACTGGATGGTCCATAACATAATTTCGGCAATCAAATTTCATTTTTTTCATATCATTCGTGCATTAGCTGAAATAGTTATGCAAATGTCTTGCGAAAAAGAGCGAAAACAAGCAGAAATAAAAAAAGTGTTTAATTTTGAATTTATTTTCCTCGGCGATTTAATGCACCGCATTCTCAATGATATCAATTAAGCATCTGAAGTATTACAAAAATGCGATGTCAGTTTGGACGACGTATGTAGAGCTTTAGAAGAGACGAATACAAAGAAAAAAATTTGTAGGAGTGACTTCGAGTCCTTCAAGTGCAAGGCTAAAGAAAATGTCATAGCATATGGTAAAGATCCCCATTTCGAAGAAAAGAGACAAAAAAAGGTAAAAAATATTTCGATGAATTAGCTTCCGATCACCGATTTCGAAGCAGGGGAGAATTTTCCGAAATAAACATTTTCAATAGAGTGCTCGATACAATACTTTCTCAATTTTAGAAGTGGCCTTCTTATATTTCGGTTGCAGTTTTCAACAAACTGCCGAATCAATGGAAACTATTAAGTTTCATTAAATTTAAAATAGAATTGAAGGCGCTCCTTGTAACAAAAGCGTATTATTATTCGCTCTCAGAGTTTTTCTGCGACACAAACCTATCTGTGATATAAGTATAGTTTGTCCTAGACTGTAAGTTCATTTTATGTCCATATTTATTTTAATAATGTATTATTTATGCTGATTATTTTTGCGACCCAAATATCGACTAATAGAATTGCACCATTCGACGTCACATGGTACAACCTACATGGTATTATACTGATAATTTTTTGAAAATTTTCTCTGGTAGTTGCTATATATAAAAAACAAAACATGATCCAGTCAAATTAATCACACGTCAAACTGACAGGTTGAATTCAATTGTGAAAATTGGAGATTTTGCATGAAAATGAGTCGATTTGGAGTTTGTTCTCTGTCCACCATCGATAAAAAAGTCAAAGGAAATGTTCCCATTAATACGGAGAAGTCAAAAAAACAGTTTGGAACCAATTTACTACTTTTTGTACTGAGAGGGAATACACATTGAGTGCTGAAACGAGTGAAGCGCAATTGGCAAACATTATGAAAGATTACGCTTACAGTATGAAGAAAATGGATGGAGAAGACTATAAGGAAGGTACAATAAAAACAATGTGGAATCAGACTGCAAAATTACTTCAAGAAAAGTATTTGAACGATTTCGACATCAAAATCAACCCATCTTCGGATGCTGCATTCAAGACCGCTCGAGGAGCTCGTGATGCCAAGCGTAAGGCTTTACAATCTATTCCGGAAAAACGGAGGGCAAGTGCAGCAGCGTTGGAGGAAAAAGATTGGGATGCAATGACCACTGTTTGGGACGAGGAAACTCCTGATGGCCTCCAGAAAAAATTATTCATGATAATATCAGTGGAATTGGCTTGGAGAGGTGGTGAGGGCAGCATGGCGTCAATACATCACTTCAAGGCAGAACAGCGAAATGACGGGGAAACAACTGGGAGAATTGAATACAATCCAATTTTCAGCAAGACCGCACAAGGTGGTGATAAAAAATTATCAGACAGCAAGTGGCTGGTGGAGAATCGGGAAATCCCTGACAAGTGCCCAGTGAGACTGTTCCAGAAATTGAGAGAGAAGAGAGATGCCAATATCAAGAGCGACAGACTATTCCTGACCCAAAATCCATTCTGGAATAAAGTTCCAGGCGCTAGGTGGTACAAGGATTCCCCAGTAGGCCAAAACACGATTTCAAAGTGGGTTAAGGAGTCAGCACAAAAAGCTGGGCTTGACCTTGGTAACAAAAAAATCACCAATCACTCAGTCGTGCAACAGCCGTCTCCAATCTAGCGAAATCGGGCCTGGGAGAGCAGCAGATAATCAAAATAACTGTACATGCCAACAGTAACTCCATCAAGCCGTATCTCCAACTCGACCAGGAACACCACGAATTAATTGTCAAGAAACTGCGAAGGAGTGAGCCTACTGCAGAAAATGCCATCAACAGCATAAACCTCATGCCATCTACCTCTTCTGGGACCATTACCGATAACTCTGACTTGAAGAAAACATGCACCAATGTTTACAACAATTGTATTTTTAATTGCACTAGTCTTTATCTTAATTAAATGTTGTTTTATTCATTATGAAATTCTCATTTGTTAACTGTACATTTCGTCTCATGGTGCAATTCTATTGGCCGAAATTTGGGACGGAAGAATAATCCCCCGAATACCACACGAGCTTCAAAATTATCTAGCATTTCCCTCAAGGTTCCCTGCAAACAAATAAAGTCGTCAAGTTTTTCAGGAAAAATCACTCGCGCTTCGCGCTCGTGATTTTTTAACCTGAAAAACTTGACTCCTTCATTTGTTTGCAACGAACCTATCGGGAAATACCCGATAATTTTGAAGCTCTTGTGGTATTATAAGTGAAAATTGACGAGTACACGCTATTGTATTAAGCCTGTAGTATGAAGATTTGATTGATTGATTGAATTCAAGTTTGGGATGTATGACTGCAGTCTGCAGTCAACAAAATTTGGAATTTTCACCATCATTTCTACTAGATATAGGTAGACGAAAAAACTGTAATTCAAAGCTTCGACCAATTTCAAAGTGAATATTGAGATATGAAAGGGACCAACTTTTCAATTCAAGTTCTTGATATTTATCACCTATTCCTACCTGAATTGAATAAGGCCTGGACAATTCATGAATTCTGTATGAAAATAATAAGGAAATACGGAATGCTGGAATGCGATCTAACAGAAGTATTTACAGCAATATTACTGTTCCATACAATCTTCCTGTCACCTCTGTATAAGCTTAAAGATCTTTCAGCAAATTAAGAATAATATAGAATTATTTGCTGAACACTATGAGCCAAGCTCAACTGCGACACTTATGGCTTATACCTATCAATTGAAAATGAAGCTGCAACAAGTCTAGATTTGAGTGAAGTCATTGAATCTTTCGCAAAGAGAAGGTTTAGAAAGAGGTTGTAAACATATTTTTTCCGAAGGAATAAATGACTTCAAATCTAGACTTGATGGACTCTAGGTTCGAATCCTCAATAATTAATTTGAATTAATTCCTTGAATAATTTATTCTTATTGTGATTTCACCAAATAATCTAACGTATCAATAAGAAAAATAAGGCTAGAAGGTCATAGTGACAATGACAATTTTTTTGTGAGTATTTGTACATATAGTAAATATCTATAAAAAATGTTTTCAAAGCCCTCGTTTTCATCCACATCAATATAATGAATTTAATATACCTACTCAAATACATAAATAACAACATAATTTATTCAAGTATACTCCTCAACTGTACCTTCAGTAAGTAACTTTGCTTCTTCGAAGTATTTATATTTTGACTCGAAAACAATTCATTAAGGGGCCACTCTTCGATTTTTGCACCAGGGCCCCGGACTATCTAGCTACGCCACTGGGTCTCACAGGCTAGTTTCCTCATGGAAACCCTCGGATTTCGATTGACTCGCTTCTTGACGATGTTGCGAAGGCTAGGTGTATTGACAGTGCGTTTTCTACCACTTCCTGGACGTCGACCATCATGGCCAAGCTCCTTGAAACGACGAATTGCATCGGACACGGTTTGCCGAGGCACATTGAGCAAACGAACAATTTCGCATTGACACCTACCTTGACGAAACAGCACCAAAATCGCACTACGTTTGTTTGACATTCCGAAACTCTGTGAAATGTAATTACAGTGGACTCTCGATAAGTCGAACTCCCAGGGACCATAAAAAACTTTTCGACTTATCTATAGTTCGGCTCACCAAACGTTCGAGTTGTTGAGGTGGGAGTTCGACTCATTGAGGTCCCGTTATCTCGAAATCGTCGGTAGTCAATGGAAAACAAGCGTTTATTTTTACATGCCATTTAATAAAAGATATGTGTACATATTACATATTGAAATTCAAAATTATCATGTTGATTTGAAAAAATTATGTATTTTCATTTGTTTCATTGGTTTTTTTAAATTTAGAAACTACTCTGAGGAAAGGATTTTACATTTTTGAAGCAACGGGGCTTTTGTGATTTGCCTATAATGTATGGAATTCGTTTCACTGAACCGCTCATATTTACAGCAAGTAAAACAGTCAGACGTTCTTCACTTTCCTTACCACCATGACAATCTGTGTTTTTGAAATGCAGAGTTTTGTTGGGTAAACATCTGTAGAACAGCCCGGTTTCGTCCGCGTTGTAGATCTCATCAGGTGTGTACGTCTCCAGTAAAAAGGACAGATACGCTAGCCATTCTGCACAAGTGTCTTCATTGACGCTAGCGCTTTCGCCTGACAAGGTTCTTCCAGATATTCCATACCTTTTTTTGAAAAAAGATAGCCAACCACTACTCGCTGTAGATTCGTGGCCCATAGAAAATGCGAACTCCTTTGCTTCCTGTTGAAGAAGTGGTCCATTCACAGGAATATTGTTTTTCCGCGTTTCCTGAAACCACCTTATGAGACACCTTTCAACATCTGGGTGCTGAGACAATTTCTGTCGGTATCGGTGGACTGATTTTCCTTCTACAGTGGAAGCGATGATTTTAATTTTGTTTTTTATGATTGTAGATAGTGTAGATTTCGGAATTCCAAACTTGTTAGCAATAAAGGTTTGACTTTTTTCTCCTTTCTCTACTTCCCGGATAAGTTCGAGTTTCTCTGCTACTGATAAAATTTTCAGTTTACGAGGAGGCATAACTATAATAACGCTCTCAGCACACGACTGCACGGCAAACAAATTACGAATGAATAAACAAAATGGCTTAAGCTGTTGAAAAATGCATAATGATGGCTTTCCATGGGGTGATTGGTTTGCCTACCGCTTTCATTCGTCAGATCAAACAGTTCGACTCATAGAGGCTATGGTGGTTAGGAGTACGACTAATAGAGGTGTTGATTCTCGCGAGGACCCTTCCAGAAGTTCGACTCATCTACTAGACTCTCTCGTCTCAACTAGACTGTTCGACTCATTGAGGGGAAAATACACAGGATAAGATGCGCATGAATCGGGACCGGAGAAACTGTTCGACTTATCTAAGGGTTCGACTTATCGATGTTCGACTTATCGAGAGTCCACTGTATATCAAACTGAAAATTTACATATTAGTACAGAAAAGTGTAGAGGAACCAAGAGAATAAAAATTATTCGGCTGCGCTGAAATACTTTTGTTCCAGACCACAGCAAAATTTGTCCGAAGTTTTTCTTGTCACCCTGTACTGAAAAAAACATAATGTTCTCCCATTGACTCGTTTTGTTCAATCTCCTCTTTCGAAACTTTTCAAGCCTAATCTAGTAAGTTAACTATCCAATATTCCCAGAACTAGAGCGACACGTGCTGAAAATCTAGCAATTAGACGCAAAGGCGTCGGATGCACGTCGGCGTCTTCCTCGACATCGTCGCGTACGCTTGTTCGGATAAGAAACGACCGGATGAATATTTTCGTCTCCCGATATTGAAATCTGGGAAAGTTCCGGGACCCAATCCGGTTTTTGCGTCGCGGAATTCGCCAATCGTGCATCTCGCCCCAGGGAATATTGGAGTTTGAATAACGACAGTTCTGGGTCCTTTTGCTCGTTCTCGCTGTCTGTTGTATTGTAATACGACTGGATTTATTGGCGTGAACTGCATGCAGGAAATGAAAATTGTTCGAGTCGTTTTCGAGAGATGGGACGACGTAACGAACTGGGGATGATACTAATTTACTTCGCTTGCCATGGAAAGAAAGTGGAGGGAAGTTTTTCTTTTTGGGGGCTTTCAGGGCGCAAAGTTTCCAGTGAATGGTATGCGAAACAACAGTGGAAAGAAGTGGATATAGTGCAGTTTTTATTTCCAATTGTGATTCTTATTTTGTCTCGATGGACGATCTGTTCTCTATTGAATTCCATCCAATTGTTTCTTTATTTGAAAGATTATTTGATGACATTCATGTTTTATAAATAACTAGCTGGCCCGGCGAACTTTGTTCCGCCTAAATGATATTTACAGTGGATTTCACAAATCGTAATCACCGGTGATCGGAGATCAACGGCTTGGTTCTCTGATTTTTGAACTGTCAAATGTTTCCATGGATATGAGCTATCACACAGAACAGATACACAAAAATAATATGTCAATCACTAATAATGGCAATTTTGGATTCAGTTATTTCCGGAAATATATTTATTACCCAAACACAAATTCAAAAACATTTTAAAAATTATGAGAAAAGATGAGAATGGACATCTCACGATTGGAACTCATCGCCAAAATCCGATTTACTTGACATTTCGATAAAAATTCACTGTGATATTCACCCGCTTCTGGATCTGTTAAGAGCCTTTCATGGTACTATAAGCCCTATGTAAATTACACAGTAATTGATGTCATATGTTCTTTTTTCGACCATTTCAAACAACGACGACCGAAATGCTGGAAAAAAGAACAGATGACATCAATCGATGGCCGCGAAAGCCTCAACAAATTCATCGCCATTTAATTGTGATAATGTCAAATATAGAACCTTCACGATTACGTTATTCGGAATAAATAAAACTATAAAAATAACTAATAATCATCAGTCATAATGTGTGAATAGCGCCATCTGAAGTGGTAAGAACGAAACTTTTCTCATATCTCAACGAAATCCAATCATTTTAGACATCTGTTGTACTCCTACGCTAAGACATGTTGGTTTTGCCCAACAGCGCAGAGTTGTAGGCAACTCAAATTACACACTATTACAGTGACTATAGAGGGAATATAGTCACTGTACACACTATTTGTTTATATCGTCATCTAACGCGGAGAATATCAAATGAAGTACAAACGAATAAGCGGTAGCGTAACTGTAACTGTAGCGACATCTCGTGGCCTTACTCAAAAGGAGGAAAAGCATTTCCTGTATAAGTAAAATTTTCATCGATTTTTTCAAAGTTTTATTGTATTTTATAATAACCAGACCGTAGACGAATCCATTTATGAAGTTTTATAACAAACAGTCCATCCGATCTCGTGTTATAAATGGTGTAACCAACATCTTTCTTTTATATATATAGATTACCGCCAAATGTCCACCACGACTAGCTCTGAGGAACCGTATTCGACCAGACCAATTTTAAACCACTTTTGCGATTAATTCACGCCTTATTTCAGCAATAACAGGAGTTATGTTGGATTTCAAAGCGTCTATTGTTTCTGGTTAATCAGCATAAACCAATGGCTTGACATAACCCCCAAGAAAATAATCCATTGGTGTTATATCGCATGATCTTGGAGGCCAATTAATTGGACCATTTCTCGAAATAATGTTATCGCCAAATCTTTCTTTCAATTGATCAATTGTTACGGTAGCAGCATGAGGTGTAGCACAATCTTGTTGGAACCAAAACATTCTGGGTCGATACCATTCAAATTTTGAAACAAATAATCATTGATCATCGATCTGTAACGAGCACCATTCACTGTAACATTAGCTCCAGCATCGTTTTTAAAGAAATATGGACCGATGATGCCTCCAGCGTGTAAAGCACACCATACAGTGAATTTTTCAGGATGCAATGGAACCTGCAGAACTCCGTGAGGATCGTTTTCACTCTATAAACGGCAATTTTGCTTGTTTACGTAGCTGTTCAACCAGAAATGAGCTTCATCACTAAACTTAATTTTTCGATAAGAAAATGGATCAACTTCAAGCTGTTTTAGGTCCCAATCAGCAAACAAACGACGCTTTTAATTGTTAAGTGGCTTAAGTTCTTGAACCAGTTGGATCTTGTATGGGTGTAGACCAAGATGTGGTGGATGCACAGGTCGAACTTGTTGTGAACGTCGACGAATAGACAAATCTGGATCTTCATTAAAACTATCACCTATAGCAGCGATATTTTTTTTCTCTACGTAAAGTTCTTTGTCTTGTTGTTCTTGTTACATCGAGTAGAGATAATGTTGTCTGAAATCTATCGATAGTTGCTCTGATTGACGATTTTGTAAACCATAAATTTCACGAAGTGCTTTATAACTAAGTATGGCTAATAGAACCCTGATTCTGAAAATAAATTTCAATAATTTGTAAACGTTGTTGCTGCGTGTCTCTCCATGATAATTTGCGAATTCTTACTGAACAGAAATGTCAAAACAACAAGGCTTCCACCATTTGTCAAATCACAGTTATCCCTATCGAAAATTCTATCACTCTAAAAAACACCAGATAAATAGGTAAATTTGAAAATGTTGCGGTACAATTTTGTATGCGGTCAGATGATCTTAAAAATAAAGTTAGGGTAGTCTGTCTCACTAAGCAGCTGTCTTGCCTGATCCGCTTTGATCTGTTGTTTTTTTGGTGTTTTTAGGGCTTTATTTCATTCTTGCGTGTTTTTGAAATTGTAATATGTAGGGTTGATATTTTTATTGTTATGTGAATAATGTTATGATAGTATTCTGTTTTTGTAATATCTGTGTCAATGATTGCCAAATTTTTCATTTTCAGCCTGAAGAAGGCACAATAAAATGCCGAAACGTTGTGAAAGAATAGTTTCTTATTATATTGTTCCTTGGACCGATACTTTTCAACTGTTATGGGCCTACCACACGCTCAAGCTTCACCACAGTTTGGCTTGCGCAGACATCTCATACGTAAAGACTGAACACAACAGTTGCTTCCACACGGCACAGTTAAGTACGTGCAAGCCTCATTCTTGACAAAGTCGTCGGCACGGTAAAAATGCGTCCGAATGAAGAACGTACCAGCCTGGCTTGCGCAAGCCGGACTTGCACAGGCAAAATTTCAAGCAGGTCGAAAATTACACAAGCCAAGCCGTGGGGTTTGCGCGGTATACAGTTTTCCCAACCACACGCTCAGTGTTCAGTGTTCAAGCCGGTTTGCGCAAGCAAAACTGTGGTGAAGCTTGAGCATTGAGCGTGCGGTTGGGAAAATTGTATAGAGTTATTAGAGTTTTGCCAACCGAACGCTCAGTGTTCAGTGTTCAAGCCGGTTTGCGCAAGCCAAACTGTGGTGAAGCTTGAGCGTGTGGTATGCCCATTAGGGACAACATTTCTTTTTCTCATAAGGATAGCTCCCAATGTCCAATTTTATTCCAAGTTTACTGATAGTATGTTCTGTTTTCGAAGATATTTGGACTGACGCAGTAATGATGTCCAGCACATTGTCTTCCACTTCTATCGTTCTCACAGTCCTTTCGCTTCAATGTTCTCGTTTCCTGAAGACGTTGATGAATACTTTAAATATTTTTCTATCGGGTATGCGGTAACGAAATCGTTCAGCTACAGTCGCCATGCATAAAATGCATATCAGACTTCTCGGCATTCGTATAGCGAGCCATGATTTAGCCATCAATTCTGCCTGTAGGAGGATAATTGTGCGATATCTTCAACCATCTTATCGATATTGACGTCCGAAGGTTAATTTTCGGGTAACCTTCATTAAAACGTAGACATGTAAATAAATTCAATGCTTGCATTCGCGTCCTACCCTTTTTCGCATCCGTCGAAAAAAATCGCGAGACAGTGATGTCATGTCGGCCGATGCAGAAGGCCGTCCGTGGCGCCTTCGGCCCGCAAAAACGGCTCATCATTCCGGCCGGTCGCCCATATTTTTCGGCGTCGGTCCCTGTAACCACACCGTCCGACCACATTCCGCAGCAGGACGTCAAATATATCGAACCTATTTCGGACGTTTTAACGGGCTCATCGTTGTTATCTGCCCGGATCAGCGCGATTTATTCAAATTGGTGTCGGGCACTGGGGCCGCCGAAATTTCGCCCACGACCTTTCCGCGACGCGGAATGTGCGAGGGGTGCGGGATGCTGGTAGTCAATATCGGCGTTCCGGAGATGTCGAGCTGACAAGAACTGATTGTCTGGCGGTTTGTGGGGACCGAATCGGCGATATTCGGCAATGAGGTGGCTCAGAGGAGGCGGCTGATAGTGCTGGCGTTTTATCGTGTGATTCTGGATTCTCGGAGGTCGGGGTTTATGGGGGAGAAAATTGGATGTTTTCTACGAAGATTTCAAATGGGGGCTTGTTATTATGGAAACATAATCTTAGAGCAGATACAGGTTACCACAAGGTACTGAGTTTATGCGGCCATTCTCAACTGCTCGAGTTATTTTCAGTGTGTTATCTGAGGTGCCAAGAAAATTCAAAATACTTTCATATTTTTGTCACTTCCGGTATAACCTGAAGTGACAACTAACTTTTTTCGAATGATGCTCAATAAATTATAACACTTCTGCATTTCCCATCGATTCCCTATGTGACCCTGATAATAAACGAGGATATATTGAAAAATTCTTAACCTTCTATAGAACCAAACAAAATTTCAATGTCAAAACATTTTATTACTCAACATATCCTCCTCTTAATTGAATACATTTATCACAGCGAGCCTGCAACGTCTCTAGACCTTTCAAAAAAAATGTTCATCTTGCTCTGCAAACCAGTCCTCCACAGCTTTTATTACCTCCTCATTGGAAGAAAATTTACGACCTTTTAAACTTTTTTTCAGTTGAGGAAAGAGATGATAGTCGGACGGAGCCAAATCTGGTGAATAAGGGGGGTGTTCTAGTAATTCTAACCCTAAATCACTAATTTTTTGCATGACAACATGAGATTTGTGTACTGGGGCGTTGTCCTGTAAAAACAAAATACCTTTGTATAGCTTTCCGCGTCTTTTCTCTTTAATTTCTTCCCGTAAAGTGGTCAGTAGTGTCGAATAGTAATCTCCAGTTATTGTTCTCCCTTATCCAAAAAATCAATCATGATTATTGATTACTCCATGGCAATCCCAAAAAACTGAAGCAAGAACTTTTCCAGCAGATTTTTGGACACGAAACTTCTTAGGTATTGGAGAACCAGAGTGTCGCCATTCCATCGATTGTTGCTTTCTTTCTGGATCGTAGAAATGTACCCAAGTCTCATCCAAAGTAACAATTCGGTTTAAGAAGTCTACATCGTTTTCAAATCGAGCACTGTTCGAACGCGATGCTTCTACCCTTGCACGCTTTTGGTCAACATTCAAACATTTGGGGATCCATTTTGCAGAAATTCTTCTCATGTTCCAATTGATGTGAACTATATGATGAACGCGTTCGTATAAAATCTTCAGTGCTTCAGATATCCGTTTTAGCCCAATTCGACGGTCTGATAAAATCATGTCATGAACTACATCGATATTTTCGGGGACTGACACAGAAACTGGCCTTCCCGATCGGTCATCATCTTCAATGAAAAATTTACCTCTTTTGAAGCTTGCAGTCCAATTTTTCACGGCCGCATACGAAGGACATTGATCACCAAGGGTATTATTAAGCATATCTTCGTAAATCGGCTCACCTCTTAACCCTTTTAAATACAGGTAAGTACTTGATGATGGCTCCATACTCAAATTTTTCGATTTTTATACAATTTCGATGGACATCTTTTTTTTTAATTTATTGCGTAACTCTGGTTTACTTTTTTGACGTCGAACTCTATACCGACACTTCTAATAAGTTATTGTTCGTTGATATGGTATCGCAATATTTTGTTTATGCATGGAACTGGTCTAGGCTTACTAGATATCAATACATCCTCGTAACTTCACTGATATTCCGAAGCTTTTCAGAATTATTGGAGCTGTAAGAAAATAGTATACTTTATCTTCGACTCCTCCAGTAATTCGAATTAATCTGCATTTTCAAAATTGACCACAGCTGTCAAAAGCGGTCTCTGTGGTCGAAAATCGAATCGCGTAGAAAACGTCAGAAATTCACGTTTTCCAAATGCAATTTTTGGATGAAACTAAATTCCAATGTTTGTTTTTGTTGATTATTTGAATGAAATTCTGTTATATGGATTTAGGAAATAAGCGGCATCCTGGAAAATATTCCTCTGTAATTTCTAAATCTTCTTATGATGAATTATCAATAATTTCGAAATCAGAAAGCGAAAAACCAGAGCAATATCAAATAAATGCGGTAAACAGCTTCGCAATAACTTTATTTTAGGATTTTTTTCCAGTATTCAAGTTTTGTTTTGTATTAATTGATTTCTTTCTGTATTTGAGCTTGCATAGGCTTTGCCTCAGCTGTAAACATTGTACTAATAATAATAATACAATAGACCTTATGGCCGCACAGGAATGTAATCCCCTTTCCAAAATACAAATTTTAAGGGTATTTTGCCAACAGCAGAAATGATCCTTTTCTCAATGCTGAAAAGGGGATTTGCTCACATATTTACCAACACACTCAAGAAACGATCGCACTCAATTCCTACCATTACAGATGAGACCCTTTTCCTAATGGAAAACCTCACTAGCTACCTTCCACCTCAACCCGAACGTGATCTTCACTTCACCTCCCGAAAACCCCTCATTCAGACACAATTAGTATCCGTTTCCGGAACAAATCACGAGTTCGGACGAAATTACGAATTTCCATTAGCGGAAACGGCACAGATGCCTCCCGTCCGAGATGCGTTAATCCTAAATATAGCGTTAACATTCAGAGACACGCCATTAGCGTCGATTGTGCGATATTTTAAAGTCACTCTAATTCATAAATACCACAAATTCGTAGTCCGCGGCATCTGTTTCCAATTGTTCATTCTCTGCCAAAATGCGAGAAGTGCCGCTCGTAATCTTGTTACTGCGTTATTGCTTTCTCCCGGAGTTCCTCCTTCTGGGATCGAATCATGCCGACAATTGGTTTGTGCAGGGTAGGAAAATTGCGATAGTTCTATCTGGCAGCCATCTCCATTGTAGAAGGATTTGTTCATGGGAGCCCATTTTAAAATCGTCTGGACCACGAAAAAGAATCTCCCACATATCGACAAAATTGCAATACGTGGCGCCAAAATTTGTTTTTCCTACTTGTAACATTCCAGGTTTGTTAAACCCTAGGAACATTATGAAAAGAGAAAAGGGACAACCCTGCTCTGAAGAGCTGAGGGTAGATTTACGTTAAAGGGGGTTTTATACTTATACTTTTGGCTTGTGATGTGATCGTCTAGATTGGTAGAACTCTATGTTATGTCGTAGTAATTCAGATTCGTAATAACTCAGATAAGTGAAATATAGGATGGGAAATAATGAGATAAAATAGATAAATAATACACTAGATTGGACATAAAGATGGAACAAGAGCCTTTATTCGTCCAGCACCATAGTTCGAGGAACCATAGCTAAATGAAGGAAAAACGAACGAGAATCAATTGAAACTCAAAGCAAAAAACCTTCTAGCATTACAGATGATATGTTTACAATCCATAGAACAATTATTAATAAGACGAGCACTGGTGATATGTACAATATGGAACTTCCTATACTCCGGTAAGGTTAATACTGACACAATTGTGATAAAAAGCAGAATCCAATACATCCAAAATTATCCAAAGGTTATAGGCATATAGAGTGTGTCACTTTATGGTTGCGCAGCGCTTTTACAGCTCCATGTGTAAGAATCCTTCCTTCTATTCGCGTTGGTTTGTAAATGGACAATAAGCTCTTTAGATTTCCTGTTGACTGATGAACGGTGGACCCGGGGCGAAGCAATCCGTCCTAGGATACTTGCCCGGCTCACCAAGGCCAATGACCAAGGCTTGATTTGCTGAGGATATTCGTCTATAGAACTCTCAGAGGGAAGTCTCCTCCACGATACTAGGGAGGACGTTTTCCTTAGGCACAGGCGATGTAAACAGTTTACCTTAGACCTCCAAACCATGTTTCCCCTGTACGTGAAATATTATACTAAAAGCAACAACTCCAATGCGTATACCATAATGTCGAGTGAATAGTTAAATGTGCAGTAGGCCTTACGAACAGTATAAGAATATTCCAAATGGGTTGGTAGCAGAACAGAGTTCCACAATATTCAATTAAAATGCAATGATAAAGTAGAACAAGCTTACATGAGGTTCAATCCTGTGAAATGAAACAGAGTTATTTAAAATGGGGACAGTGTACATACCAGATAACAAAGAACAAAGAGGAACTCCATTTCAAAGGAACACTATTGTGAACCAGAATGAAAGTGAAAACAGACAGCAGCAGTCGAGTGAAAAAGTGAAGTAAAAGAGGTCCTTCCATTCGTTGTCGTTTTGGAGGTTATTTTTTCTTCCACAGATTCGTATTTCTTCGATGGTCACAGAAGAACAAGTTTACTTCATGGTGGATCTTCGATATGATTAAAATCTCCTATTTATAAAGATGCGAATTGCCTAAAGTATTGCTTGAAGTCGTACTAATATTCATCATTCATAGAATTATAAAATAATATCAAATAAGTTCATTCAACGTAGTTCCACGTTTCGACAATAGACGTTGCAAAGTTGGAAGCCATGGAGTAGTCTGGCAACGGTGCAT
Source organism: Adalia decempunctata (assembly GCA_951802165.1). Lineage (NCBI taxonomy): Eukaryota > Metazoa > Arthropoda > Insecta > Coleoptera > Coccinellidae > Adalia > Adalia decempunctata. Next base: position 18,234,484 of record OX637696.1, on the reverse strand, counting down.
TTTATTTTATTGCAGGGTAGAAAATTCAGATATGTTACATACTTCGAATGTTTTTCGCAGTATATCTTCGTAATAAAGCGCTTTTTCAAAAATAATCAGGGGATGAAATATCCTTAAAATAGTCCAACCTCTAGAATTTTTGACGCATGTGTGGCCAACACCCTTTATATGTCTATCATTTATTCGCAGAAAGGCACTGAATTACGCAAATGCCCACCGACCAAATAATCAAATTCAATTTCTCATCCTCAAACAAGCTAATGCATGCTTCCACCCAGGCGTCATAAGCGTAACCTCACCAACCCTCCAATCGCACGCAATCTCTGTCGGTCATCAATTGTCTACAAAGAGCCTGAGGCATCCTTGCCTTGCAGGTTCATCGACACGGCTTCTAAGGATCCGACTGTATAATTAATAGAGATGTAGGTGTCTAAATTATCGGCTTTGAATAACTTACGAAATATTGCGACTCACAAATGACACTTTCCATTTATTATCAATTTTTTATGGATAGGTTTTTTTGAGTTGTCGCGGCTCCGAGATTAATGTCGTCATTTAATGGGTTTGTGACTTTAGAATTGCTATGTTCGGCTTGTCTGTTCTTGCTGTACACTGGTATTTATCAGTGTAGAAGAATAATTTCAGAGATAAGCTGTGATTTCTTGATGAATAGGTGTCAGTAAAATGTGCGTTCTTCGCATATTTCGAGTTGTCTTATAACGAAGAAAAATTAGCTAATTGTAAGAAAAGCAAAACAGTGACTTCTTGTTACTCTGCAATATCGTATTCATATATTCAAAATCAGTATTTCATCCTAGTGTCAGGAATCAGCAAATGTCAGGAAAATCAAATAAATTGTTGCTTTATTATCTCAAAAGAAAGGAATACATAAAGGTTCAATATATACGAGGATATATTGAAAAATTCTTAGCCTACTATAGAATCAAACAAAATTTCAATGTCAAAATATTTTATTACTCAACATATTCTCCTCTTAATTGAATACATTTATTACAGCGAACCTGCAACGTCACTAGACCTTTAAAAAAATGTTTCTTCTTGCTCCACCAGTCCTCCACAGCTTTTATTACCTCCTCGTTGGAAGAAAATCTACGACCTTTCAAACTTTTTTTTAAGTTGAGGAAACAAATGATAGTCGGACGGATTCAAATCTGGTGAATAAGGGGGGTTTTCTAGTAATTATAACCCTTAATCACGATTTTTTTGCATGGCAAGATGAGATTTGTGTACTGGGGCGTTGTCCTGTAAAAACAAAATACCTTTGGATAGCTTTCCGCGTCTTTTCTCTTAAATTTTCCCCGCAGAGTGGTCAGTTATGTCGAATAGTAATCTCCAGTTATTATTCTACCCTTATCCAAAAAATCAATCATGATTACTCCATGGAAATAACAAAAAACTGAAGCAAGAACTTTTCCAGCAGATTTTTGGACCCGAAACTTCTTAGGTCTTGGAGAACCAGAGTGTTGCCATTCCATCGATTGTTGCTTTGTTTCTGGATCCTAGAAATGTACCCAAGTCTCATCCATAGTAACAATTCGGTTTAAGAAGTCTACATCGTTTTCAAATCGAGCACAGATCGAACGTGATGCTTCTACCCTTGCACGCTTTTGGTCAACATTTGGGTCATTTGGGATCGATTTTGCAGACATTTTTCTCATGTCCAAATTGACGTGAACTATATGATGAACGCGTTCGAATGAAATCTTCAGGTTTCAGATATCCGTTTTGGCCCAATTCGACGATCTGATAAAATCATGTCATGAACTGCATCGATATTTTCGGGGACTGACACAGAAACTGGCCTTCCCGATCGGTCATCATCTTCAATGGAAAATTTACCTCTTTTGAAGCTTGCAGTCCAATTTCTCACGGTCGCATACGAAGGACATTGATCACCAAGGGTATTGAGCATATCTTCTTAAATCTGCTTACCTTTTATCCCTTTTGAATGCAGGTACTTGGTGAGGGCTCGATACTCCAATTTTCCCATTTTTACAATTTCGGTGGACATTTTTTTTTGTAATTTATTGCGTAACTCTGGTTTACTTTTTTGACGTCGAACTCTACACTGACACTTCTAATAAGTTATTGTTCGTTGATATGGTATCGCAATATTTTGTTTATGCTTGGAACTGGTCTAGGCTAACTAGATATCAATACATCCTCGTAGTCAATAGTTTGTTAAGAGGGTTACAACTTTGAGTCGATGACATAGGAGTTCAATGCTTCGATAACAGCATGACTATCACAATAGATCGCTATGTCACACCCTTGCTAGTTTCTTTCTAGGTTTATTTATGTTAAACATATTCTGAAATTGCATTTACCAATTTCTTCCGTTTGAATCAGAGATCACACAATTTAGATTTGGCATCCAACCAGTCGTATTACTCTGTTCATCAAATCCAATAGTTGCAATGAATGTGTTCCGTGAAGACGACGAAATGGTTCTCAGTCGAACCAAGCAAATCGTTCACATGCATCAAAAAGAGCGTAGGTACCGAAAGTGAGTCCTGAGGAAAACCAGCGTTCAAACTGAAATAGTTTGTGACGCTGTGAATGCTCCTATCGGAGTCTCCTCGGGAGACCTAGGAGTTATCAGTATAATCATAATCAAAATCAATCATAAAGAATCCTACATCCATTCGAAAAAAGCTCCAGTTAATCCACGAGTAGTTGAAGTCTTCAGATTTTTGGTTTGAGCACTTGTCATCCATCAAAAAGTTGAAGGAAATTGAAAAAATTAAAATTTCTTGATTCCGACTTCCTTGTAGATTTGTAGATTTGCTAGCCATATGGCATGACTCGAGGACACTTTTAGATAAATTTGGATAAACAGGACCGTTCCCAATTTCGTCTTCGGCAAGGAATATTGTTGTCGAATAACACCGTACGTGGTGTTACATCCGTAATAAATTCTAAACAGCAGGCAGCAGCGATAGAATTGAATCATCAATTAAAACTTAATGGCTAATGACGCACCTTCGCCAGTCAGTTCTACATTTATGGTAATTCCGGATAGCTATCTCGAGTTTATGGAAATTCGAATTCGAAATTTGTGCTCCATCCGTGGCCCAACTACGTTCTGTAGTTTTGAGACCTCCTACAAAAACACATAACCACGTCATAAACTTCGTGATGATGTTCCTGAATCTGAGAGGTTTTCGTCTGTTTGCTTATCCACAAAGCATTCGGTAGCTAATGGAGAGTAGTTTGGCATAGAGCAAACAGACCTGACCTACAGGATGATCAAAATTTGTTGTCTACTGAAGGTATTCGGGAACTATAGCTGCTAGAAGAAACTGATAACTCATTTTAGAGTTCGAGTTCATATTTTTCGATTGAAATTGGGTTGATACTTCTAGGGAATACTCAAGTACTAACCTTATTCGAATAAGAATGTTAAAAACACGATATTTCTCAACAAAAACACTTAGTTTTGTCCGAATATATCTGCCATTAAAAAGCCATATTTCTCCCATCACAATAAGTTCCTTCTTCGATTTTTGTAAAGAATAGTTTGTAAACACTAATAACTTGTCCATATTTTCCTGGAGGAAATCTTCTCCAGAGCTGTGTTGTTATAAAAGGACAAAGTTCTAATGTTTAGTGTTTTTCTTCGTTCTCGTGATGATTGTGTGAAGACTTTCAGTGAATGAATGTAATCTTAACCGTGTTGTGTCGAGTTTATAAAATTCCGAGAGGATATTGTTTAGATAGAAAATTTGCTACAGATTATTTAGGGCTGAATATCATTTTATTTTTCATTAATTTCAACTCAATACTTGGTTTGTATCGTGATTCAGCTCATATATCTGAATTTTTTATTTTGTTGACATTTATTTTCAATCTGGACCGGAACTAATTTTTTTTTTGATAGAAACTGTGCGTATTAAATGTATAATTTCATGATCCTTGGTGTTCAATTTCATCTCCCACATTTGTGGGATTTTATTATTGCATATCTCTAGATCAAACGTTTTTCCATCATTTGGATTTTACCCCCGACGAAGTTAATAAACATTCTGACAACATTGTTAGCTTTTATAGGGACCAGAAAAGCAATAATATTCGATGATATTTAATCCAGGAAAGCATCCAGATTATTCTTGAAATTCATGATTTTTTCCTCAAATTTGATCGTATACAATTAGAAATAACTCGAAAACGACGCTTTTTTTTAAACATATGAACACTTTTACTTCCTAAAATAATAATAAAAATAATAATAAAAGGTCTTTTATTCAATAACCAAATAGCAGATACAATAGTCTATAAAACATTATAGCGGGCGAGATTCAGTTCGATCGAAATATTTCACAATACCCCGAACGTCTGTTCAGCTAACCCCGATATTTTTGCGTGGATTCATGAGTCGGTTACGCTGTTACTTTCATACCAGAAGGAATACGTTTTGATTGGGGAATATGCACCATGATTTCATGATTCATGGATTTTCGACACCCTGTATCTTTCAAGCGAACCAGAATTTTGAAAAAAGGTATAGGAAAAAAGTGTTCAGTATGATGAGAGGAATCTACAGTTGAAATATATGTACAGGGTGACCAGATTTCGATGGTTTAGTACTACATCTCTTAAACTATGAGAGATAGAGAAAAAGTAATATACATGTCATGTCGTCTTTTTTCGGGAAACATAAATTGCTGAAAACCCCAAGTTGCTACGGCGTCTAGTTTCCAAGCTACAGGGTGATTTTGGTTTTTGGGACATTTTTATAATTGACTATAACTTCCGTAATATAGGATCTACGCTCTCGAAATTAACACATCTTTGGGACACTTTTTTTACTGCTTTTCAGTGGTGCTATTGGATTTTTTGTAACTGCTCAAATTTCAGAGATATAACAAAAATTTTTTTTTCAAATGGAAACCATAGTGTGAAATGATATTTCCGAATTGGTCTTTTTTCCACGATTTCAAAAATATATATCATGATATACTTCCGAGTTCACTATACAGGGTGGCCATTTAAAACGAAACAGACGAGATTACAGACGAAATAAATTTTTTCGATAGAAAAGCTCGGACAGGTCGATTTCTGTTTCGAGGGGGACAACTTAAGATGTAGGTTACGGACGCATAGCGCTTCAACCGTTGCTGCTACAACCCTCACCCCCAATTTTTGAATAGGGAAGATGGGGTGAGTGATACCTCATTTGAAAGGTATTTTTATACTGATTTCAGCACAGTAATTGTTTTTTCATTTTATGCATTAGTTCTCGAAATATTCTTAACTAAATATCTGAAAATGAAGTGGTGTTTTCATGGCACTTGTGGTGTTTTTTTGTGAAAAATCGACATCTTGATTAAAGATTTCTATGTCAGTGGATTGGAGGAAGGAAGCCACAGTCATGGTTGTTTTGAAGCTCAAAATGTCGATTTCTCACAAAAAAACACTACAAGTGCCATGAAAACACCACTTCATTTTCAAATACTTAGTTAAGAATATTTCGAGAACTAATGCATAAAATGAAAAAACAATTACTGTGCTGAAATCATTATAAAAATACCTTTCAAATGAGGTATCACTCACCCCATCTTCCCTATTCAAAAATTGGGGGTGAGGGTTGTAGTAGCAAGGGTTGATGCGCTATGCGTCCATAACCTACATCTTAAGTTGTCCCCCTCGAAACAGAAATCGACCTGTCCGAGCATTTCTATCGAAAAAATTTATTTCGTCTGTAATCTCGTCTGTTTCGTTTTCAAATGGCCACCCTGTATATCAAAAATGTCGAAAAAACACTTTTCGTTCAGCAAAATCAAAGCAGGCTTTGATTCACTTACTTCAAAACTGAGGCGGTCATAGAATTTCATGTCTAATTTATTTTCACTTATCGGATTCAATTCAGTCTCATCATTATTGTATCGTCTGGCGCTTCATCTAAGTATTCTAAGTATTCAATAAATGTTTCCCATTTTTCAATTTAGCAGAGAAATCCCACTGAAATCAACAAGTTTCGCGAAGCCCCTTTGTTGGTCTGACTAATAATAAAGCTAATATTTCCTGAATCAATTTGGCAGCTTACAATAATGGTGAAATATCGAATCTATGACATCATAAGAATTTAAGAAGCGTCAGACGATACAATAATGATGAAACTGAATTGAATTCGATAAGTGAAAATAAATAAGACATGGAATTCTATGACCGCCTCAGTTTTGAAGGAAGAGAATCAAAGCCTGCCTGGATTTTGTTGAACGAAAAGTGTTTTTTCGACATTTTTGATATATAGTGAACTCGGATGTATATCATGATATATATTTTGGAAATCGTGGAACAAAAACCAATTCGGAAATATCATTTCCCACTATGGTTTCCATTTGAAAAAAACAACAACGAAATTTGAGCAGTTACAAAAAGTCCAATAGCACCACTGAAAAGCAGTAAAAAAAGTGTCCCAGAGATGTGTTCATTTCGAGAGCGTAGATCCTATATTACGGAAGTTATAGTCAATTATAAAAATGTCTCAAATACCAAAATCACCCTGTAGCTCGGGAACTAGACGCCGTAGCAACTTGGGGTTTTCAGCAATTTCTGTTTCTCGAAAAAAGAGAACATGACATTTTTATTACTTTTTCTCTATCTCTTATAGTTTAAGAGATGTAGTACTAAACCATCGAAATCTGGCCACCTTGTACAAGTCAAAGACTCACCCTGTATAAGTACCTACGTACAGTTTTGCATTCCATTCTCCCATAAAAGCATATCTATTTTCGGGGAGATTTTGCGACACTGCAACTTTCCAACCAACGCTTCGGCATAACAAAAGTTATCTCTTATATTCCGGGGGCGGGGGGCGATTTATAGCGTTTGTCTTCGGTCCAGAATGGCCGAAACTTCCCTTACGTAACTCCCGGACAACTTCTGCCGGATATTTTTATCTGGAATCATCAGTTCGGCGAAGTTGTCGCGGCAATGGAAATTTATCTTATTTCCTCGGAATTGATTCCCGAAAATTCCGAACACTTGCGTGGCCCCCGTTCGAAGGGGACGCCGGGGGCGAGACATCGATGACTTTATGCGATATGCCGCCGCCTGGAGCTGTTGTAGAAGTTTGGACCGTAAGGATTCCTCCGGCTTCTGGTCTGAGACAATACGTTCCGTTTTATGCGAGGCGGAAAAAGTTCTTCTTGTTCGGAAAATTGATTCGATAACTCTGAATGTGCGGAAGGAATGGTAAAAAGGGGTCACATATTCAGCAGCTCTTTCTGGTAACAGATTAGATAAAATTGGCAGATTTTCCAGACCTCTATCAGAAGGTAGTTCGGTAGTTGTGAAGTCTGTAAACTCTTGTAAACTAAAGTGAAAAGTAGAAAATAATTTTCAAATTTGTTAAGATACGAGGATATATTGAAAAATTCTCAGCCTACTATAGAACCAGACAAAATTTCAATGTCAAAATATTTCATTACTCAACATATTCTCCTCTTAGGCCCGGTTGTACAGTCCGAGTTTAAACCGAGTTCAAGACTGAACCCTACTCAAACATGAAACATCTGTTGTACAGTGCGAGTTCAAGCCTGAGCTTCGCTCAAATCGACCCTCAAGTTGAGCTACCGAAATCGGGCGCTCAAACCTGGTTCAGATGAAATGTCACTTCAAATTAACAATTTATTGGTTATATGTCAAATAGTTGAGAGTTGAAACCACAGAATGCCTGTGATGAAACGCTCCGCTTTCTCTTGTCAGTATTATTTATTTTTGTGAATGAGTGTTTCACTCAAAAACATAGATTTTTGTACATCAAATTGATAGAAATGGATTTTCAACTCGGCAATAATCTTGCGGAAATGGCCGATGATTAAGATTTTGTGGAAGCAGTGTATTTTGCAATAATCGAGAAGAATGCCAAAGAAATATAGGGAGAGAATAAATCATTTTGAGGTGTGTGAAACTGAATTTCTGCAAAGATTCTGTTTATCGAATGATGGATAACGTTTTTTTCTTTCCATTTGTCCAAAATTTGTCACATTTCGTATCGAAAACGCATGTCCCAAAGGAAGCGACGTTGCCATTTTCTGAAGAATTGCATTCAAGGAAAGTTTAGTTGAACTCGACTCAAACGTAACCTGTACAACCGAATGACATATCTGAACCTAGCTCAAGAGTGAGCTGAGTTCAGTTGAGCTTGGAATTGAACTAGCACTGTACAACCGGGCCTTAATTGAATACATTTATTACAGCGAACCTGCAACGTCTCTAGAGTTTTCAAAAAAAATGTTTCTTCTTGCTCTGTAAACCAGTCCTTCACAGCTTTTATTACCTCCTCGTTGGAAGAAAATTTACGACCTTTTAAACTTTTTTCCAGTTGAGGAAAGAGATGATAGTCGGGCGGAGCCAAATCTGGTGAATAAGGGGGGTGTTCTAGTAATTCTAACCCTAAATCACGAATTTTTTGCATGGAACATGAGATTTGTGTTCTGGGGCGTTGTCCTGTAAAAACAAAATACCTTTAGATAGCTTTCCGCGTCTTTTCTCTTCAATTTTTTTCCGTAGAGTGGTCAGTAATGTCGAATAGTAATCTCCAGTTATTGTTCTACCCTTATCCAGAAAATCAATCATGATTACTCCATGGCAATCCCAAAAAACTGAAGCAAGAACTTTTCCAGCCGATTTTTGGACACGAAACTTTTTAGGTCTTCGAGAACCAGAGTGTTGCCTTTCCTTCGATTGATGCTTTGTTTCTGGATCGTAAAAATGTACCCAAGTCTCATCCATAGTGACAATTCGGTTGAAGAAGTCTACATCGTTCTCAAATCGAGCACAGATCGAACGCGATGCACCCTTGCACGCTTTTGGTCGACATTCAAACATTTGGGTATCCATTCTGCAGAAATTTTTTTCATGTCCAAATTGACGTGAACTATATGATGAACGCGTTCGTATGAAATCTTCAGTGCTTCAGATATCCGTTTTAGCCCAATTCGACGGTCTGATAAAATCATGTCATGAACGGCATCGATATTTTCAGGGACTGACACAGAAACTGGCCTTCCCGATCGGTCATCATCTTCAATGGAAAATTTACCTCTTTTGAAGCTTGCAGTCCAATTTTTCACGGTCGCATACGAAGGACATTGATCACCAAGGGTATTAAGCATATCTTCGTAAATCTGCTTACCTCTTAACCCTTTTAAATACAGGTACTTGATGATGGCTCGATACTCCAATTTTTCTATTTTTACAATTTCGGAGGACATCTTTTTTTTTAATTTATTGCGTAACTATGGTTTACTTTTTTGACGTCGAACTCTACACTGACACTTCTAATAAGTTATTGTTCGTTGATATGGTATCCCAATATTTTGTTTATGTATGGAACTGGTCTAGGCTAACTCTATATCAATACCTCCTCGTAGTTCTCTGCGTAAAAATCTTTCAACAGCTGTAATAAATTCTTTTTCACTAAATCTTGACTGCGAATCTACCTACAAGGTGGTTCTCCTCACAAGGTCGTTGAACGAGCGTGTCTTATTTTCACTGGTCGATTCGAGGGGAGGCCATGGCCCCACTCAAGGTCGACAATAGACCCTTAATGGTTCAACGAATTTCTAATTTTTGAATATCAAACAAATATTTGGAGTGAAATGGCATCATTCATTATGAAAACACATTTCTTTATTTTCCATTTCGAAGGAAAGATCCAAAACCTTTCAGCAGAGCTTGAAATTCCAATTTCAAAAATATTATGCCATACTTGGTATTATAGGTACTGATATCGGAATTAGAGAATTAGAGTTTTCTCGTGTATTACCATTAAAATGTTGAAGAACTGATTTGGAATATTTTTTGAAGGAAATGGTGAATATGGAATTCTTATTTAGATAGAGAAGATTCAAGGCAAAATATCAAGAAATGGTAACCTCAAGCTCTACTGAAATATATAAAAATCTCTTATGTCAGAATTCGAAAATAGTAATTTACGTAACAAGTTCGGAAAATACAGTTTTTTTGGACGAATAGACAAAATTCTAGGACGAGCCGGAGGCGAGTTTGATTATTACTTGAATTGAACAGAACAGAACTGTCATCCGTTATGTCGTTGCTATTGTGATGATCATCATAATGACAACAACGACGTGAGTTTTTCCGGCCTAGTCCGGAAAGTACGTACTTTCCGGACTAGGCCGGGAAATGTTACTTTCTCAAAGAAAAAGCGTCCGTTAAGTGGGTACTTCCCGGACGGTTGCCGAAAAAACATATTGTTCTTTGAATGAATAATGAAATTTTTCATGGCCCCGCCCTGAAAAACCCTCTAGATAGCACTAGCAGGCTTATTTTATCGAAAGTATTATATTCAAAATTTCATTAGATATCATTTTTTCTTTCACTGAATTTTTCAGTTCGAAGTTTATCGATATCAATATGTTTCAGAATGTTCTCCAATTATCTCAAAACAGCGGTTCAGTGAAAAATACATTTGAAAATGGACTTTTTCTATTGATGGGACGTCTTGAAATGAAATGCTCTGTTAAGAGATTCCGTTAAATAAATGCAAAATGAGTAGATTCCGATTAGCGAATGAAAGCGTGCTACAATACAACTCTCTAACCTTTCTGGGCAAAATAGAAAACAGGAATACTATTCTGAGCACCGTTGCAGAATGGCGGAGGATCCTGGTCTTATCGAGGTAATGATTTTTTCGTCCTTTTTTTTGGGAAATCGGTTGATTATTTGATATGCAATTCTTTTCAAATTAATTTAGTGACTGTCGAGTTCAGTCTATTCAGTTTGCGCTTCTCAACCCTGATATAATTTCTATATGGTTGATTCCGGTTTTGGAATTATTTCCAAAAAATTGGGAAGAGAAGAAATTAGAGGTATTGTCATCGACCTTTGATGATAAGAGCGCCAATTTTCAAGATGATAGGTGCTCTTGAAGTTATTGAAAACCAATCTATCAACAGATAGGTAGATACAGGACGAGATGATAAAATGGTGTTGAAAAGACATTTAACCATCCTGGCAACACTGTGGTCATCGTATTCAATATGTCATCCTGAAATTGACGCGAATAGACTACACCAGGAATATGTGCCATATAGTGTTCGAACCATAAATCCAGAATTTGATGCCAAATATCGCAATTCAAGCATCGTATTTCAATTAGCGAGCGCTCATCAAATGAGCCGGAGCTAGGCAAGTATTCATCATACCGTGTCCTCCCAGTTCCCGCAGCGCCCTCTATCCTGTAACCTAACGGCTGGTTTACGGGTCCGATATCGTAAATATCCATTCGGAACGAGACGAAAAGTTTCGGGTTAGAAGTTCCTGGATGTCATCATGTTCATTCCCTCGGGATAGAGGACGAGGACCCGGTATCGTTTCCTGTGTAATTCATTTGGGCGGTGCACGGTTTCCGAATGAGAAATCTGGCAGACGCTTGATGCGTTCAGTTTCCTGATTTGGATATTTTTCGTATGCGAAGATACTGAGGGCTAGGCACAACGAGTCACGAATTCGTAAGGCATCGTCGACCAAACAAACCTGTTTGTTATCAGGAGAAAGTTTTAAGAGATCCGTAATGTATCCGAGCAGCACATTTTTATTATCTTATATTTTTTAGAATGATAAAATTTTCGATATAGGGATGACTGTGAAGCAGGGTTGGCAAAAAACATGTTTTTTTCAAAAAACCAAACATTGTGTTTTTTTTATTTAAAACTGTTTTATTTGATTTAGATCATGTTTTTTTCTAACATTCAAAAAACATGATTTAAAACATTTAAAACATGTTTAAAACAAAAGTTTTGGCAACATTGCTATGAAAAAACTCTTCCAAAACAATTATAATTGATTAAATTAGAATTGATAATATCTTCATTACGTGACAATAGATGTGATGAAAAACAATAAAGTGCAATTGAATTGAATGTATTTTTCCTTTGCATTTTATTTCACGCCGAGGTGAATTCCAAAGAACAAATGGCAAAAAATAGGTTCTCTTGTCTAAGAAGTGAAAAAAATTTAAAACTACTAATTTCAAAATTAACACACAATTTTAGATTCATTTACACAAAAAAAGCCAACATTTCGACAACTGGGCCAATATTTATTGATACTCATAATTTTTTCTCAACTGCAGTTCGTTCAAATTTCATCAAGAAGATATTTCTAGGTAGCGCTACCTTCCAATGAATCGCCAATAAAAATTACTCTCCCTATTCCTGAACGAAGTTGATAATTCTTATTCCTTTTCTACGACATTACAATTCACTCTAAAGAGTATAAAGAAACGAATTTGCAAAATATGTTTTAAACACAAACAGAGGCTTGTGTTTAAAACATGTTTTAAAACATGCCAACCCTGACAGAAAGTAAAAGCCATGTTGTTCCGACGTTTATATTCAGTAAGCATTAACAAATTATCATGGAAAGACTCACGCCGCAACAACGTTTACAAATTGTTGAACTTAATTTTCAAAATCAGTGTTCTATTCGCCAAACTTATGGAGCACTTCGTGAAATTTATGGTTTACTTAATCCATCATCTCTACTCGATACAACAACAACAAGACAAAGAACTGTACGTACAGAAGAAAATATCGCTGCTGTAGGTGATAGTGTTGATGAAGATCCAGATTTGTCTATTCGTCGACGTTCACGACAAGTTGGAATCTGTGCATCCACCACATGGAAAATTTTGCGTTAAGATCTTGGTCTACACCCATACAAGATCCAACTGATTCAAGAACTTAAGCTACTTGACTATAATAAGCCTCGTTTGTTTGCTGATTGGCCCCAAAAAAACTTGAAGTTGGTCCACTTCTTTATTGAAAAATTGTGTTTAGTGATGAAGCTCATTTCTAGTTGAACGAATACGTTAAGAAGCGAAATTGCGGTATATATAGTGAAAACAGTCCTTCAAGAAGTTCTGCTGGTTCCATTGCATCCTGAAAAAGGCACTGTATGGTGTGCTTCACACCCTGGAGGCATCATCGGTCCATATTTCTTCAAAAACCATGCTGGAGCTAATGTTACAGTGAATGGCGGTCATTAAAGATCGATGATCAATGGTTATTTGTTTCAAAATTTGAATGGTATCGACCCAGAAGTGTTTTGGTTCCAACAAGATGGTGCTACACCTAATGCTGCTACCGGAATAATTGATTTAATGCAAGAAAAATTTGGTGATAACATTGTTTCGAGAAATGGTCCAATTAATTGGCCTCCTAGATCATGTGACATGACTCCATTGGATTATTTTCTTTGGGAATATGAGAATCATTGAAACAATAGACGCTTTGGAAGCAAACACAACTCGTGTTATTGCTGAAATAGGGCCTGAATTACTCGAAAAAGTGGTCCAAAATTGGTCTGGTCGAATGCGGTTCTTCAGAGCTAGTGGAGGTATACCTATGCCAGAAATCATTTTCGAAACATAAATATAATAAAATTATCTTTCGAATGAAAAAAAATATTGGCTTTTATCTTAATTTAAACGTGTTTCATTTCAATTTGAAGTTCTATCACTCTAAAAAAAACCGCTACATTTCACGCATGTTCCTGGTTGTACACTTTGTCATAAGACTTTTGACTTAGTACTCAACTGCCTTTCGCGCTTTTTTGGAAAGTTGAATTCATAATTGACTCGGATACCACATATTTGATGGTTAAAGTTGCTATATCGAAGGATGTATTCGGACTTCACAGAAGAGAGGAACTCGGGAAGATGCGAGGTTCGAAATGTATGAAACCAAGGATATCACTACGAATTCCGACGTGAAAACTGGAGATCGGAGTTCTTCCAGAACGGAAAGGCCGCCATTCAATATTTTCCATTCTCCGTCAGTATGATGGATGGTCCTTAGATGGACGGAGTTCCGCGTTTAATAAGAGCATTTTTCTTCTTCGTTTACCGAAGCGCCATAGGCTGGCGTCGGGCTCTGGAAAATCGGCGAGATAGGGCCCGACGTGAAATATGAAGACGGTTTTCCAATAAACTCCGACACGATTGGGGGCATGGAAAGGGTTTCTTCTACACTGGCTGTTTCTTAACGAAATCTGGGCAGAGAATCCTGGATGAGCGATGATCTTGTTGCAGTTTACGGAAACTGCAGGATCGAAATAACTCAGAATGGAAAAGATACGCATCTGGAAAGAATAAAAACCTTCATTGATCTTTCCAATTCACGTGCTCGTTGGCCCATTCCAAAAATTTGCCTGAAACTGAAAAAGTTCTTAAACGAGGTGCAAGAAACTACTCAAAAAAAGAGAGTAAACTTTTCCTTTCTCATAAATGAACATTTAGTGGACAAGAATCGGCAACTTTTGTAAGAGTCACAATATTTCTCAACTTCCTTAATTCTTGTGGAGCAGTTTGATATCCTAATATGAATGTTATGGTTAGGATATCCAAATTTGGCATGGTGAAAATCTCACTAACAGTTTTTTTAGAGTGATAGAATTTTAAATTGAATTAAAACACATTAAGATTAAAGCCAATTTTTTTTATTCGAAGATAATTTCATGACATTTATGTTTTAGAAATAATTTCCGGCATATTTCCACCTCGACTGGCTCTGAGGAACCGCATTCGACCAGACCAATTTTGGACCACCTTTTCAAGTAATTCAGGACTTATTTCAGCAATAACACGAGTTATGTTGGCTTCCAAAGCGTCTTTTGTTTCTGGTTCATCACCTATGATTTGACATGATTCCAAAGAAAATAATCCATTGGAGTTATGTCGCATGCTCTTGGAGGGCAATTAATTACCATTTCTCGAAATAATGTTATCGCCAAACCTTTCTTTCAATAAATCAATTGTTACGGTAGCAGCATGAGGTGTTGCACCAATTTGTTGAAACCAAAACACTTCTGTGTCGATACCATTCGAATTCTGATGCAAATAATCATTGATCATCGAACTGTAACGAGCACCATTCACTACAACATTAGCTCCAGCATTGTTTTTGAAGAAATATCGAACGATGATGCCTCTAGCTTGTAGAGCACACCATACAGTGCATTTTTCAGGATGCAAAGGAACCTGCAGAACTTGAGCATTATTTTCACTTCATATACGACAATTTTGCTTGTTTACGAAGCCGTTCAACCAGAAATGAGTTTAATCACTAAACACAATTTTTTGATGAAAAAGTGGATCAACTTCAAGCTGTTCTAGGGCACAATCAGCAAAAAAACGACGCTTATTATGGTCAAGTGGCTTTAGTTCTTGAATCAGTTGGATCTTGTATGGGCGTAGACCAAGATCTTTACGAAACATTTTCCATGTGGTAGATGCACAGAGTCCAACTTGTTGTGAACGTCGACGAATAGACAAATCTGGATCTTCATTAACACTATCACTTGTAGCAGCGATATTTTCTTCTGTACGTAGAGTTCTTTGTCTTGTTCTTGCATCGAGTAGAGAAAATGTTGTCCAAAATCTATCGATAGTTCGATGAATAAGCTTCTCTGATGGATGATTATGTAAACCATAAATTATAAATTTCACGAATTGCTCTATAACTTTGGCGAATAGAGCACCGATTTTGACAGTTTGTGAACGTTTTTGCGGCGTGAGTCTTTCCATGATAATTTGTCAATGCTTACTGAACAGAAATGTCAAAACAACATGGCTTCTTCCTACTGTCCAATCACAGTTATCCCTATCGAAAATTCTATCATTCTAATCTAAAAGTAACACCAGTGAATTTTTCCTGCAATTTTATCGGCGGTACCTGGAATCTGGATGTTCAACCCAGTAAAGAGTAATCACAAATGGCAGATTTAGATCGGCATGAATATTATTCATCATTTCTTCGATTTTCAGCAATCGCACAGATATTTGAATAGATGAGAACCTTCCTGAGACAACCGCCTCACATTTTCTCCCTGTTTCATCTCTGAAATCTGAATGCAGCAACATATGGCGTTTATTGGATACCTGCAGCGCCTTAGAGATCGGAGTCCGATAAAAGTCCGCTTAAGAGAAACGTTCTAACGGTTTAGCACTCCCTCGCTAATTGATGGTAATAAGACCGGGGTCAAAATACTCTTATCTGACTCGGTTATCCACGACAACTTCTCCAGATGTCAAGCATGTTTTTTCATCTGCCGAAGACGTTTATCTGATTGCCTTGATCTTGATCGTAAGCTGCGTTACGCTGTCTGCTGATAGAAACGTCAAAACAGTTCTGATTGCATGTCAGACGTGGTAAAAAAGCCATCCTGGCATGGATTAGCAACTAATCCATACGGGTTTTTCATTTGAATCTGACCGCTTTAGAGTTACTGTATGGTTACAGGAATATACCATCGTCAAAAGTCTTGGCCCCTCTAGGTTAGGTTAGGTTAGGTTAGGTTAGGTTAGCTTGGCCCCTCTAGGTTTCTCAATAAATAAACAATCTATGTTCTGGAAATAAAATGAATATTAAACTCTATTTCAACTGCAATATACACTGCACAAAAAATTAACGCACATTCTGAAAATCTCAATGTCAATGAAAGTTAACTCTACATTGACTTTATAACTTATTTTTTATGTTCTCTCGGGAAGGTTTTGAACGAAACAAGACACATTAAATGGAAGAAAAATGGAGGATTTCACCGAATCTTATGTGAAAGAAGAGAAATGAACAATTTTCAAAATACTGAAATGCTGATAAGTGATTTAATACTTCGTATTTCCACCCCTTGCGTTAATTACAGCTCGGCAACGACGATTCATACTCAAAATGAGTGATCTTAAAATGTTCTGATCTAATCCTTCCCAGATTTCTTCGAGTTGGATTCCTAAGTCATTAAGAGTAGCTGGATGATTTTCTGAACTTCTCAGCCTTCTATTGAGGTTGTCCCAAACCTGTCCAATCGGATTGAGATCTGGACTTCTTGCTGGCCATTCCATTCGAGACACTTCAACCTCTTCAAGGTACTCCTGAACGATGCGCGCACGATGGGGTCTGGCATTATCGTCCATAAAAATGAAATTTTCACCAATGTATGGGGCAAATGGCACTACATGCTCTTCAAGAATGTTCCTTATATACTTATCAGCATTCATAGCTCCATTATCAACGACCACAATTCTGTGCGAGCAGTCAAAGTTATTCCACCCCATACCATAATCGATCCTCCCCCGAAACTAGTAGTATTCAGGAAATTGCACTGAGCATATCTTTCATGTGGACGTCTGTATACAAGGGAACGTCGCGGTCGATCACAATGGTAGAGGCAGAATCTAGACTCATCTGTGAAGAGAACTTTTTCCCAATCGGCCTCTTCCCAATGGATATGCTCTCTCGCAATATCCAAACGCGCCCTTCGATGGGCTGGGGTAAGAGCTGGGCCTCTTGCCGCGACACGAGGCCTTAAATCATATTCTCTGAGGCGATTTCTTATTGTCTGAGTGCTAATTTGCACCTTATGAGTTTGCTCAAGCTGATTTTGAAGGAGGCGAGCGGTTGCAAACCGTTGTCTCAACGAAGAAACTCTCAAGTAACATTCTTGAAAGGCAGTTGTTACCCGTGGTCTACCCTGTCCTGGTCTTCGGACATTCATACATGTCTCCCTGAATCGCTGCAACATTCTGGACACACTTGTATGAGAAGCTCCAAACCTTTCTGCAATTCTTGTGTATGTCCACCCTTCTCGCAAAACTACCACTTGGGCACATTCCTCTTGGGTCAAATTGCGTGTTTCGCGTTGCATAGCGATCGAGTGTAGAAAATCAAACGAAAGAAAAACTATTGATCACTAGAATTGATCGAGAACAACTGATTTTAGAATGGAGCCAATACATTCAAAATCTGATAATATAATCTTTTTTTATTCCTGCTGGAAGAAAACATCTGTATTGAAGAAAAACGTTGAAAGTGGATGATAACATATGCATGCATAATTCTGATAAAAATAGTTATCATTGAGAACACCTTCAGTTGATGAAGGGGTACTTTTTTTGTCCGGTCAAACTGAGAAATTGAATGTCCCGGCATTTTCCACGGAATATTCTCAATATTACAAATCTCGTCATTCATTGAAAACTAACATTGAATACACATGTATTCTCCTGAACAAGAAACATTTTTTGCTGGTTGATTGTGTTCAGTTAATTGATAAGATAGTGAAGATTCTCACACAAAAATTGTCATTTTACATTCAACAAGTTGAGAGTTGATAGGGGGGCCAGGACTTTTGACGTATTATTCGAACACAATGAATTGGAGTTCAATCTCCATGGAATTCGAGGATTGTGGTTGTGTCTTCGAGGACTCATCAAATCCAGATTTTCTGACCTCTCAGGTCCCAAATCCCAACAAAAACCAGGAAACCCGGGTTGCCATCAACGAAAAATACGAGATAAGTATTCGGCGTAGCACCCGCATTCCTTTGTTCGGAACCCTTTCTTCCCCAATCCGAGAGACGTCTCGAAAACAACCGGTCCTTTATCTACTTTATCCAGGAAAACATCCAGCACTTCCGCGCGCACAGCGATAATGAAGGGCGCCATTATCCCTTTATATTCTATTAATTTTTTCGGCGCAAATGGCCGGTTTTCGCAGGAATGCATAACTATTTGCACGTTTTTTAATTAGCTGAGCACTAGAATCGAGGGCTGCGTTCTTGCGAACTCGAGGAAACGTTGGAATTCGAGGCCGTTAAGTTAATATATCGAGGTGTGAAGGGTGCACGTGACTGCGAGAAAAATGCCCCTTTTTGGGTCACCTGGAATGATCGCACGGCACCGGGGTATCCAAATACTTTTTCTGTTCTCTGCTAGAATTTCTGCAATAACTCCCCAAATCCTTCACCTTTTCCAGAACACGAACCCACATCGTGGCAACTCGGAAATATGAACACGAATGTTAACTGGAAAGTCAGAGATGAACTGATTCTTGGAGGATATTGTTGGATCTATATTATGATAATGTTCATAGTTCATATTTAATCTAGTTATATAAAACAATTGTAGTTGTCAGTAGTTGTCAAAAAGATTAAAAGTTTGAAACAGTCATTTCTTTCCTTGGTCCATAAAACAGGCCCCAAACTCAACAGGACATTCCTGGACACATAGATTTAACATTTGGCGATCCTGCCAGGATTATGTTGCTTTGTTGGCAGTTAAAACAGGAAGCCCTGAGAACTGAAATTAAGAAGATATTTACTGATGTACGTTCCAGTTCTGGGACCAAGTATGAATACACGAGTAGAATATGGAAAAGAATAATTGACGATAAGGCGAAAAGAATTTTCGAACTTGATAATAAAATAGGAGAAATCTTGATGTCAGAAGAACCACTTAATGGAGACGAATTAATAAAAGAATTCAAGGAGCAAGAATTATTACGCAATGAAATTATCGAGATCGAAGAAGAAATAAAGGAACTGCCAAATGTTTCTTCCAGAAGATCTACATTAGTCACAGGTTGGAATAAACCAATTATTACTGGTCATCATGCTCATGATGATCAGTATAAAGCTTTTGTGGTGCCATAAGCAGAGAAGTTGGAAATTGTATTCACACCTGAAGTAGGTGAGGTAATCAAATATGAAGTCAATACTTATATGGGACCTGGTGTTGCAATGGGAATGTTCAAGACTGATGAATCAATTGTTACACATTCATCTTTCCAAGTCGCCTTGGAAAGGGGTTATCCAAAGTGTTGGAACACTGAATACACTATCCGCAAGATATATGATGGACGTTTCAAACATATTTTCCAGGAAATTTATGACAAACAGTTTAGGTTAAAGTATGAGGCTAATAAAAATTGGTATGAACATCGGGAGGAGCACCAACATGAAGGTGCAGAAAGAAGGCATAGGTCCAAAATACCAAAAGCACCATTGCTACAGTGAGAAGATATACGAAATCGACCAGCAAGATTCAGAAGTGAAATTTAGGAGTGTTGAGGGAAAGAGAGAGTATTTGGAGTGGGTTCAGAGATTGAAGCAGTATCGTCGAATTTTGAAGGAACACTAAAGTATACACAACTTCCTCAGGCCGGAGGATGTTGGATCTATATTATGATAATGTTCATAGTTCATATTTAATCTAGTTATATAAAACAATTGTAGTTGTCAGTAGTTGTCAAAAAGATTAAAAGGTTGAAACAGTCATTTCTTTCCTTGGTCCATAAAACAGGCCCCAAACTCAACAGGACATTCCTGGACACATAGATTTAACAGATATCTTCATATTTTAATATTTTGTTTTCAAAAATGTTAGTCCTAGAAAGTTCCCTCGAGTGCAGTGGCGGCTTGTGGCCGTACCTGTGGATATATTGAAAAATTCTTAGCCTATTAAAGAAACCAAACCAAATTTCAATATCGAAATATTTTATTACTCAACTCCTCTTAATTGAATTCATTTATTAGCGAACCTACAACGTCTCTAGACCTCTCAAAAAAAAATGTTTCTTCTTGCTCTGCAAACCAGTCCTCCACAGGTTTTATTACCTCCTCGTTGGAAGGTAATTTACGACTTTTCAAACTTTTTTTCAGTTGAGGAAAGAGATGATAGTTGGACGGAGCCAAATCTGGTGAATAAGGGGGGTGTTATTGTAATTCTAAACCAAAATCACGAATTTTTTGCATGGCAACATGAGAGTTGTTTACTGGGGCGTTGTCCTGTGAAAACAAAATACCTTTGGATAGCTTTCCGCGTCTTTTCTCTCAAATTTTTTTTCCGTAGAGTGGTCAGTAATGTCGAATAGTAATCTTCAGTTATTGTTCTACCCTTATCCAAAACAACAATCATGATTACTCTATGGCAATCCCAAAAAACTGAAGCAAGAACTTTTCCAGCAGATTTTTGGACACGAAACTTCTTAGGTCTTGGAGAACCAGAGTGTCGCCATTCCATCGATTGTTGCTTTGTTTTTGGATCGTATAAATGTACCCAAGTCTCACCCATAGTAACAATTTGGTTTGAGAAGTCTACATCGTTTTCAAATCGAGCACAGATCGAACGCGGTGCTTCTACCCTTACACGCTTCTGGTCAACATTCAAACATTTGGGGATCCATTTTGCAGAAATTTTTCTCATGTCCAAATTGACGTGAACTAATGATTAACGGAATAGTATATAACATTACTAGCAAGGTAAGAGGGTTTTTACTGGCGAATGGAGGATATAACAGTCAGTTACCTCCTTGAGCCAGTAAAACCCGTTACCTTGCGTGTATTATTGTTTGATATTTTATTTGTTTCTCATTTGTAAAAAGGTTAGATAAATTCCAAAAAATTCTCAATAATTTGTCGCAAATGTCGTAGGCTATGGAAGCGTTGCCATGAACATGTCTGTTTATTTTTCTTCACATTTGTTTTGGCGAAAGCGAAAATGAATGTACCAAAAGAAATTATTGAGGCAGCCAGCAGTGTAGCTTCAAGTTTATTACCTGCAAAATCAGCTTCAAGGTACGAGCGAGAATACGACGACTTCAAAAAGTGGCAAAACAAAAATAGTGTGATTGGGGTAACTGAAGATGTTTTGTTGGTCTACTTGAATCAACTATCAGCTAGATTCAGCCCTAATACTTTATGGGCAAAATGGTCTATGCTGAAAAGCTGCTTGGAAATGAAAGAAAATGCCCCTGTTCGCAGGTTTGATTTCCTTAAAAAATGTATTGAAAAATATGACGTTTAGTTGTCATTTGCAGATTTCAAAAGGAAATAGCGTTTCTGAAACGAAAAAATGAGCGTTATACGCCAAAAAAGGCCAAGGTATTAAGTAAAGAAGAGGCTGAACAATTTCTTTTACATGCTCCGGATGACCAGTGGTTGCTGGCGAAAATTGTAACAATACTTGGGATTTTTGGGTGTTGTCGATGTGACGAAATTCTCCCCTTAAACATGAATGATGTAGAAGATATGGGAAAATACGTTATTCTGACATTGCGGCAAACAAAAAATGTAACAACAAGAAGATTCACCATAACCGATGATGGCTGCAGCTTCAAGCCCTGCATGTTATACAGAAAATATGTAAATCTTCGGCCTCCTGGAACAGAAAGCCTAAGATTTTTTTTGTCATGGAAAGTGCATTTCCCTTAATGCTGGCCAGTACACTATTGGTGGTGTTCCAAAGCAAATAGCGAAATATTTAGGTTTAAAAGACCCAGAGTTATACACTAGCTACTCTTTTCGCAGAACTGGAGCAACTATGGTTGCGGATTCGGGTGGAGATATTTTAGCACTAAAGCGTGCAGGAGGGTGGAAGAGCACCGAAATTGCGATGAGTTATGTCGATGATTCTGTCAACAAAAAAATCGAAATGTCTAGCAAATTATTTGGTAGTAAGGACAGTACAAATGTTCTGCAGTCGAGTTCAGCAGTTTCTGAGTCAACAGATGGTTCATCATCATCAGTATCAACTCTTTCATCATCAAAAATCTGTGTTACTGGAAATAACAATTGTACTATGATTTTTAACATATATGACGATAAAACAAAATTTTTTAATGTAAATAATACTACTAACTTGTAAAAATTTTGCAAGTTAACTGTCAGTTTTACAAGTTAGTGACTTGATAAAATAAACTTTCTTGATTAATATTGTGTTTTTGGAAACTGACGTTTACAAATGAGAAACAAATAAAATATTTATCTCATTTCCCGAGCATAGATTGTTTATTTCTTGAGAAACCTAGGGGGGGCAAGACTTTCGACTTTGTCTGTTATTATTCTTTGCGCTGTGACCATTGATACGTGAAATATACGAATACAAGCTCCATGGAGAATAGACCATAGAATCAGCTCGTATTAATCATTTTTCTACGACATCGAGCACACTATCCAGTCTGATTAATGCTTTGTTTCGATATAGCTTGTAAATAAATATCGTATAATTTCTTGCATATCAGTGCTTCAACATGTGGGCTTGATGTAAATTGTGGGCGTATGGGCTGGCTCTCTTCCACCGACAAAATCCATACATCTCTGCTCCCACGACTCACCTGTTTGTGTGTAAATATCTCGCCGTTGAAGATCATTAATGCCGACATTTTTAATTATTCTCGTTCACACGTTGGCGCCGTACGATTTGAATACCAGGTGCGGCCAATAAACCAACGACTTGGTCCCAAAAACAAAGCTTTTTCATGCCAGTATTAGTGGTGAATAATTAATCACTGTATTCTACGATGAAATATTTTGAGGGAAGTTCCAATGATTTTTCGGTTACTCGACAGAGCTTCAACCTTTCAAAGCTACGAGATAGATTAAACCATTAGAATTATGTGAAATTTATACTTGAATAATTCTTTCTTTTTTATACTAAAATGGTGTGGACTCTGTGGACCGATCTGAGCGAATCTGTCGAAAAAGTGGGTCCAGAAGAATCGTAAAATCGCAGCGAAGCTGCGATACGAGGATGTCTTGATATCTAGTTAGCCTAAACCAGTTCCATGCATAAACAAAATATTGCGATACCATATCAACGAACAATAACTTATTAAAAGTGTCAGTGTAGAGCTCGACGTCAAAAAAATAAACCAGAGTTGCGCAATAAATAAAAAAAAAAGATCTCCACCGAAATTGTAAAAATCGAAAAATTGGAGTATCGAGCCATCAAGTACCTGTATTTAAGAGGGTTAAGAGGTAAGCAGATTTACGAAGATATGCTTAATACCCTTGGTGATCAATGTCCTTCGTATGCGACCGTGAAAAATTGGACTGCAAGCTTCAAAAGAGGTAAATTTTTCATTCAAGATGACGACCGATCGGGAAGGCCAGTTTCTGTGTTAGTCCCCGAAAATATCGATGCTGTTCATGACATGATTTTATCAGACCTTCGAATTGGGCTAAAACGGATATCTGAAGCACTGAAGATTTCATACGAACGCGTTCATCATATAGTTCACGTCAATTTGGACATAAGACAAATTTCTGCAAAATGGATCCCCAAATGTTTGAATGTTGCCCAAAAGCAAGCAAGGGTAGAAGCATCGCGTTCGATCTGTACTCCATTTGAAAACGATGTAGACTTCTCAAACCGAAGTGTTTCTATGGATGAGACTTGGGTACATTTCTACGATCCAGAAACAAAGCAACAATCGATGGAATGGCGACACTCTGGTTCTCCAAGACCTAAGAAGTTTCGTGTCCAAAAATCTGCTGGAAAAGTTCTTGCTTCAGATTTTTGGAATTGCCATGGAGTAATCATGATTGATTTTTTGATAAGGGTAGAACAATAAATGGAGATTACTATTCGACATTACTGACCATTCTACGGGGAAAAATTAAGGGGAAAAGACGCGAAAAGCTATCCAAAGATATTTTGTTTTTACAGGACAACGGCCCAGAACACAAATCTCTTGTTGCCATGCAAAAAAAAACGTGATGTAGGGTTAGAACCAGCTTAGTATAGTATAGAATTACTAGAACTCCCCCTTATTCACCAGATTTGGCTCCGTCCGACTATCATCTCTTTCCTCAACTGAAAAAAAAATTAAATGGTCGTAAATTTTCTTCCAACGAGGAGGTAATAAAAGCTGTGGAGGACTGGTTTGCAGAGCAAGAAGAAACATTTTTTTGAAAGGTCTTGAGACGTTGCAGGTTCGCTGTAATAAATGTATTCAATTAAGAGCAGAATATGTTGAGTAATAAAATATTTTGACATTGAAATTTTGTTTGGTTCTATAGTAGGCTGAGAATTTTTCAATATATCCTCGTACAATGAGGCAATCTTTATACGGTCGAAAATAGGAATAATCGATCCTTACGTGAGTGGAATTTCGATTTCCTAGGCGATGTAGAAGTAATTTTAAAAAAATCGCGAAAATCGCGAAAAAAAAAAACCGCAAAAGAGCAATTTTAAACTCGATGAAACTTTTTTCACAGATATCTTGGATTTGATGTGAATATACGGATCGAAAGAGGAGAAGGCAATGCAAAACATCTCAGTACTCATATTTTTCATAACTTTGCCATTTCTTCTGAAAAAAATGATAAAACTGTGACATGTCGCCTATAAAATCATCCGAGTTTCACAGATCTATCGGAAGGATAACTACCTAATAGGTAGATCTAGTGGTCCTACCAGTTAAATAAGCTGTTTTGACGTAGGAAGACAATATTTCGATGGTATAAAAATCTGCATCTATCAAAATAATCCTTTTGGATCTTACATTGACCACACCTCGTACTTCTGCCGTTGTGAATCAAATTTCCGTCATTCGCTGGAGACGCCCACTACGTAGCTATTGTTACCCTGATGGCAAATTACTTTTTACCCTGTACCTATTAACTCTCGGAGTAAATTGGTTATTCGGACTAGTTTATGTACAACACTTACGAATTTACGATATTGTGCGATAAAGACAGATTAAATTGAAGTACGAAGACGAATTGAATGGGTTTGATACGACTGGAGGCGAAAGAAAAAGTAAAGACTCATTTGGGGATTGATTTGTTGGCCATTTCGTCGAATTTGAAAGAAGGAAAAGCTAACTAAATGTATCGGAAATTAGCCATAGAGTTTGGTATAAAAATTGACAATTGACCGTATTAATTGATTCGGAATTAACGTATGTCCCATAAGTTTTGGCACGAATTTCAGAGACGAAAAAAGTGACAGAAATAAGCAATCTATTGTCTTCTTCTTATCACCACTTGAGTGGTCTATGAAATTTGTGCCTAAACATATGGTACTTACCTACGTTATGGTCGAATGGATCACATTAAATTCTGGCTTTAAGACCAAAGTGTCTTTAGAGGGCCTCCCAAATAGGAAGATTTATTTTTAAAATTGAATCAAATACGAAATATTCGAGAAACAAACAAAACTTTTTCCATTTCGAAGCACAGAATGAAACAATTTGGACACTTTTGAATGAGTCGTCCTGTGCTATCTTTCTATGATGCAATGATTAATGAAACAGCGTGAATGTTAGTTGTGAAATGTTTATTAAAACAATTAACTATTGTTTTCGTATTCTTTCATAAATTAAAATATTGTCTGATTCATATTTTTCTTCTTTTTCAGGTAAGATACAACTGCTTCCTCAGCAATTCCATATTCTAGACCGCACAAGAGAATCAGAGCTGCTATCACTCAACTAAAACAAGGTCAGACATTTTTCCATCTGCATTCTTCTCCTTGCTCGGGGGGAATCCGTATTATTCTCCTGAGGGATGAGCCCAGACTATGCATATCGTTAATTCCTCCTTTTGTTTGGTTTGTCGAGCCAAGACAGATTCATTACGTTCCTCTAACTGGCGATAAAATGCCCCATTTGAAAGCCGCAATGAAAGGCTCTGTGTAATCTGGGCTTTAGAAATGGGATTCGTTCAGACGTTTCATATTTCGGTATACGGGATAAGCATGCAGTCGTCTCTTCTTTATTCTTTCGATTCGGACGAATGCAGGGGATGTTCAACGTGTTTTGAATGACATTTTTCCATTTATATGCTGATTTACGCGCTTTTCAGCCAGGACTCAATGAAAATCTTGCTGGTCATGAAAATTCAGTCCATCCAAGAATTATTGACATCAAACCAAGCCTTGGAAGTCCATTCGTAGCTTTATTTCTAGTCACAAAAAAGTTACTACAAATTTTGCTGTGCTTTCATCATAGTAATAAAGACATAAATATAACCTTGAAATCAAATGATATTTTTCCAAAGTATGGCACTTTGAACATGGAAATGTCCTCAATTATCACATACGATTACTATCGTCTGAATCTGTATACCAGGAGTATATTCTTTTCATCTTGTATTGATACATTTTCGAACGATCAATTATAGGAGCATACAGCCAGACAGCCTGGAAATTCTGGTCCGATAACGAATATAACAGTGGATGATTAAAAAGCATGTTCCTTTTCAAAGTTCAATATGAATACTCGCTGAACCAGTAAAATCTGGTTGATAATTTGAAGCGTGTTGCTGCAAAGTGAATGTGTATTGAAAAAATTGTAATAGATAGAAGACAGAAACAAAACTCAACGAACGGATCGATTTTATATACAGGGTGACTGGTGACGTAAGGGACAACGGCTAAGTGGAGATAGAGGACCTCAAACTGAATGAGAATTTGGGTTTCGAATGTCCCATAAGGGTATTCGTTTCGGAGATATAGGGTGATTTATGAAAAAATGCTAAATCTATGAACTCCCATATCTTCGTTAATATGATATGTTTTTCGCTGATATTTTACATGTTTGTTCATACAGGCATTCTCTGTCAACATAAGAAAAAAAATTGAAAAAATTGCTGGCCAGTACTCAAAAATTTCAATTTACATGTCAAGTGAGAAATATCACACGGTATATGAGATAAAATAAAATCAAATAGAAATTTGGAAAGAGGGAAAAAAACTGATGAAATATCTGTTTTTTGTTTGAATGGCACAAATTTTCTTTCGTTTCTATGATATGTTGAAGTAAGAATATTACAATATTTTTATATTCAAATCATGAAAATTAGTACTACTGATAGAAAAAACCTTGAATTCGAGGCGCTAGAATGAGCCTGTCATCAAAATATTCTTGCAGAATGTTTTGCCTCGTCTTTTAGAAAATATTAATCAGAGAGGTATGATTTTTCAACATGATGGTGCACCTCCTCATTTTGCCAATGAAGTAAAGAATTTTCTGAATAGGGAGTTTCCTGACAGGTGGATTGATCGGGGATGTTCTAGGAATTGGCCTGCTAGATCACCCGATCTAACTCCTCTGGATTATTTCCTATGGGGCCATCTTAAGGATACGGTGTATAAAGAAACAATAACAAGCCGTGAACATTTGAAGAGCAGAATAACTGAAGCATGCGAAGAAATTAAAACAAATATTCCTCTGATTAGAAAAGCTGTGCTTCATTTGTTCAAGAGAGCCAATAAATGTATGAAGGAATATTTGGATGCCAGGCTCATTCTAGAGCCTCGAATTCAAGGTTTTTTCTATCAGTAGTACTAATTTTCATGATTTGAATATAAAAGTATTGTAATATTCTTACTTCAACATATCATAGAAACGAAAGAAAATTTGTGCCATTCAAACAAAAAACAGATATTTCATCAGTTTTTTTCCCTCTTTCCAAATTTCTATTTGATTTTATTTTATCTCATATACCGTGTGATATTTCTCACTTGACATTTAAATTGAAATTTTTGAGTACGGACCAGCAATTTTTTCAATTTTTTTTCTTATGCTGACAGAGAATGCCTGTATGAACGAACATGTAAAATATCAGCGAAAAACATATCATATTAACGAAGATAAGGGAGTTCATAGATTTAGCATTTTTTCATAAATCACCCTATATCTTCGAAACGAATACCCTTATGGGACATTTGAAACCCAAATTCTCATTCAGTTTGAGGTCCTCTATCTCCACTTAGCCGTTGTCCCTTACGTCACCAGTCACCCTGTATAAGGAATTTAGTCATGGCATTGTAACTTTCAATATTTGTGAACAATGAAGGAGAAAAATATGCAAAAATTACTATTATTCTGCTTGAGCAACCACTGTTGTTATTTCCTCATCTGGGCAGACCTGGTCATGTTCATAATGAAAGGTTTTATGTCAGCAATATCATAACATTCCATACATTTTGACTCATCTTCTCTTATTTCTTTCTCTACGTGCTCTGTGCAGGCTTTCCTTTTATCAGCTGTACATTCTTCAAGACCCTAATTTCAAAAATTTATCACTCGCGCAATTATCTGCCAAATTTGTTCGAATATTAATGACAGAACAAAATGGCAGTGTTATTTCCAACACCAACCTGCAACTCAAAATATTAGGTACTGAATGAGCAATTACCAGCATAATTTCGATTCCCCAAAGCCCCCCGAGATGTCAATAATTCTTGGATGAACTGTAGCAGTTTATGCCAATATCGGTGTGAAGTTGGCCACATCCACACATACACTCAAAGACAAACAATGGCTCATGAAAACAAAATTCATAACTCACTCAAATGAGATCGTATCGCATTCAGATTTCGATGTGGGCTTGATGGGTCGATGAGAAATTGAATCCCCTTTCATTTGGAGACTTTTAAGCCTCA
Organism: Adalia decempunctata; assembly: GCA_951802165.1. Lineage (NCBI taxonomy): Eukaryota > Metazoa > Arthropoda > Insecta > Coleoptera > Coccinellidae > Adalia > Adalia decempunctata. The sequence goes on along the minus strand of OX637696.1, from coordinate 18,205,482 downwards.
GGGAGGGAGTTGTGGGGGTTTTTGGGGGTGATTTCTGACTAAAATCGTAACTCGACGAAATGGGAGTGTTCCACAATGAGCTTTGAATATATGTTTCTTCAATGCCGAAAGAATGAAATGCAATAACCCTCATGGTTTGTTAGCCCCCACGTTTGGAGATTTGGGGGGGTTGTTTATGCAAAATGATGAAAAAAATTCATATCTCGAAAAACTGAGAGTGTTCCACGATCAGCTTTGAATATGTGTTTCTTGAATGACGAAAGAATAAAATAGCGAAAACCCCATAGTTTGTTAGCCCCCAGGTTTGGAGATTTGGGGGGTTGTTTTTGTTTATGCAAAATGATGAAAAAAATTCATATCTCGAAAAACTGAGAGTGTTCCACGATCAGCTTTGAATATGTGTTTCTTGAATGCCGAAAGAATAAAATAGTGAAAACCCCATAGTTTGTTAGCCCCCAGGTTTGGAGATTTGGGGGGTTGTTTATGCAAAATGATGAAAAAAATTCATATCTCGGAAAACTGAGAGTGTTCCACGAACAGATTCGAATATGTGTTTTTTGAATGCCGAAAGAATAAAATACTGAAAACCCCATAGTTTGTTAGCCCCCAGGTTTGGAGATTTGGGGGGTTGTTTATGCAAAATGATGAAAAAAATTCATATCTCGAAAAACTAAGAGTGTTCCACGATCAGCTTTGAATATGTGTTTCTTGAATGCCGAAAGAATATAATAGTGAAAACCTAATAGTTTGTTAGCCCCCAGGTTTGGAGATTTGGGGGGTTGTTTATGCAAAATGATGAAAAAAATTCATATCTCGAAAAACTAAGAGTGTTCCACGATCAGCTTTGAATATGTGTTTCTTGAATGCCGAAAGAATAAAATAGTGAAAACCCCATAGTTTGTTAGCCCCCAGGTTTGGAGATTTGGGGGGTTGTTTATGCAAAATGATGAAAAAAATTCATATCTCGAAAAACTAAGAGTGTTCCACGATCAGCTTTGAATATGTGTTTCCTGAATGCCGAAAGAATAAAATAGTGAAAACCTAATAGTTTGTTAGCCCCCAGGTTTGGAGATTTGGGGGGTTGTTTATGCAAAATGATGAAAAAATTCATATCTCGAAAAACTAAGAGTGTTCCACGATCAGCTTTGAATATGTGTTTCCTGAATGCCGAAAGAATAAAATAGTGAAAACCCCATAGTTTGTTAGCCCCCAGGTTTGGAGATTTGGGGGGTTGTTTATGCAAAATGATGAAAAAATTCATATCTCGAAAAACTAAGAGTGTTCCACGATCAGCTTTGAATATGTGTTTCCTGAATGCCGAAAGAATAAAATAGTGAAAACCCCATAGTTTGTTAGCCCCCAGGTTTGGAGATTTGGGGGGTTGTTTATGCAAAATGATGAAAAAATTCATATCTCGAAAAACTAAGAGTGTTCCACGATCAGCTTTGAATATGTGTTTCTTGAATGCCGAAAGAATATAATAGTGAAAACCTAATAGTTTGTTAGCCCCCAGGTTTGGAGATTTGGGGGGTTGTTTATGCAAAATGATGAAAAAAATTAATATCTCGAAAAACTAAGAGTGTTCCACGATCAGCTTTGAATATGTGTTTCTTGAATGCCGAAAGAATAAAATAGTGAAAACCCCATAGTTTGTTAGCCCCCAGGTTTGGAGATTTGGGGGGTTGTTTATGCAAAATGATGAAAAAAATTCATATCTCGAAAAACTAAGAGTGTTCCACGATCAGCTTTGAATATGTGTTTCCTGAATGCCGAAAGAATAAAATAGTGAAAACCCCATAGTTTGTTAGCCCCCACGTTTGGAGATTTGGGGGGTTGTTTATGCAAAATGATGAAAAAAAGTCATATCTCGAAAAACTAAGAGTGTTCCACGATCAGCTTTGAATATGTGTTTCTTGAATGCCGAAAGAATAAAATACTGAAAACCCCATAGTTTGTTAGCCCCCACGTTTGGAGATTTGGGGGGTTGTTTATGCAAAATGATGAAAAACATTCATATCTCTAAAAACTAAGAGTGTTTCACGATCAGATTCGAATATATGTTTCTTGAATGCCGAAAGAATAAAATACTGAAAACCTCATACTTTTTTAGCCCCCAGGTTTGGAGATTTGGGGGGTTGTTTATGCAAAATGATGAAAAAAATTCATATCGCGAAAAACTAAGAGTGTTCCACGATCAGATTCGAATATGTGTTTCTTGAATGCCGAAAGAATAATATGGTGAAAGCCTCATAGTTTGTTAGCCCCCAGGTTTAAAGATTTGGGGGGTTGTTTATGCAAAATGATGAAAAAAATTCATATCTCGCAAAACTGAGAGTGTTCCACGATCAGATTCGAATATGTGTTTTTTGAATGCCGAAAGAATAAAATAGTGAAAACCCCATAGTTTGTTATCCCCCACGTTTGGAGATTTGGGGGGTTGTTTATGCAAAATGATGAAAAAAATTCATATCGCGAAAAACTAAGAGTGTTCCACGATCAGCTTTGAATATGTGTTTCTTGAATGCCGAAAGAATGAAATAGTGAAAACCCCATAGTTTGTTATCCCCCACGTTTGGAGATTTGGGGGGTTGTTTATGCAAAATGATGAAAAAAATTCATATCGCGAAAAACTAAGAGTGTTCCACGATCAGCTTTGAATATGTGTTTCTTGAATGCCGAAAGAATGAAATAGTGAAAACCCCATAGTTTGTTAGCCCCCAGGTTTGGAGATTTGGGGGATTGTTTATGCAAAATGATGAAAAAAATTCATATCGCGAAAAACTAAGAGTGTTTCACGATCAGATTCGAATATGTGTTTCTTGAATGCCGAAAGAATAAAATACTGAAAACCCCATAGTTTGTTATCCCCCACGTTTGGAGATTTGGGGGGTTGTTTATGCAAAATGATGAAAAAAATTCATATCGCGAAAAACTAAGAGTGTTCCACGATCAGCTTTGAATATGTGTTTCTTGAATGCCGAAAGAATGAAATAGTGAAAACCCCATAGTTTGTTAGCCCCCAGGTTTGGAGATTTGGGGGTGTTTCGAAAGATTCGAATACTGCGTAACAACTCTTCAGCGGATCTTTTTTTCCTGTATCTCGATTGTTTCGATCCAATTTGCCTATTTGGGATAATGGAATTCCCCAAAATTTTCTGTTTTATTATCACGTTTATGCCAGTGCTTCCAGGAATAAGATAGGACGCATTTACACAATTCATGGTTTTCCCAGTTATTATGATCCCGAACGGACTCAAATAGCCTGATATTTTTTTATGATTCACCGACAAACGGAAGATCTAATTACGAGTACCTTTATCCTTCTGTTGGAATATTTACGAAATGAATGACCCACCCCAATAAAATGAGCCATTCACCAAGTGAGAACGTGCTACCAGGTATTGAAAGACGAATTGGATGTAGAGTGTGTCCCAGCAAGAAAGTGAGCTTAATGTTTTTCTATACTCTGTTCAAATATAAGAGACATCAAAATAAACAAAGTCGCGCAGAGGTAGGATGGGCTTCCTTCAGGTAGAGACTTGCTTTCAGGGCTCCAGGGTCGGATCGAGGATAGTTCAATCGATTCATCGACCCATATTGAATTTTTTGTACATCCCGCATTTATCCATGTCTCGTCAAGGTAATAAATTTTTCGGCCTTGCTCCCTAAATTCTCGAATTTTCTTCAAATAATTTCTCCTCCAAACAACTATTTCGTCTCTATCAATCAATAAACTATTACGACCACGTTTTTTGAATTTGAATTTCATTTTTTTCAATAATTTATAAAATGTTGTTCTTTTAAAATTCGGCAGGCTGTCATCGATAATTAACAACTTCCAAAACCTTCGAAATTGTAGGAATTTCATCACGAAAAAAAACCGTGAACTATTCTCCTAATTAAGTTCATGTCGAAATCGTCTATTGAATCGATGCTTTTTAGCGACTGGGATTTCTGCTTAGGTGGAATCAATAGATGATTTCGTTTATATTCGGTGAGAATCCTGAGTATACAGGAACTAGCGACTCCTGAGGACTTTGAAACAATTCGCACCAAGCTTATTTTCGATATATTTGGATGTTCCTCAAATTCTTTTCGTTAAATGTTTAATATTAATTCTTTTTCTTGAATAGATAAATGTGATCGTTTCGATCTTTTTCGTGGTGGGCCCAATATATCCCCTTCAGATGCAGTTTCCGTCTCTGAATTCGATGTTTTTCGTGGATCGCCACCTTCAGATCCAGTGTCCGTTTCTGATTTCGACATTATTGTCCGGAACAGTTAACTGTGAAATCGACTACATGACAGAGGATTTTTGTCAGAAATTAGCGCTTTCTAACGAGAACACTTGATTAACTTTTTTCATTACAAAATCAATGTACACCAATATTAACTACACCTTCAACGTACTCTAGGTTGCTATCGACTAAAAACTTCTATATGTTTCCGAAATTTATATAGAAAGAACCCAAATTGCTCAGGATTTTTCAGAAATTATCTCGTCGGAAACCGACAAAGGGTTAAGTACAATTCAAACAAATATTTATAACCGGGACAAATTGAGGTACCTACTTCAGATATATCAGGTTATAACCGTTGCGAATTTTAAAGGACCTAATTACAAGGGTTATAAGGGTGTAACAAAGAAATCCAAAATCCAAATCATAAATCTCCAGTACCTTCTATCGACATTCCGTTCTAAGCTGTAAGTACGATCCTGGCAGTCTTTTGGGGGCGTGAAAAGAATTGTAGAGAAGAACCTTTGACCAATATGATGTTAGTATGCGCAAAACAAACCGATTTCGTTTGTTTTATTACATTCTCTTATATTTGAACAGACTATAGTAATCGATTGTTTTTAGTCAACATTTTTTCCAATCAGATATCTTATGGTAACGGACGTATGTGTTTTGATAGCATCCCTTCTTAAGCGCTCGTTCTACTTAGGAGCCCTATAATTTCGTCACGATGAATGCATTATTGAAATTTTGACCGAGAATGGTGTGAAATGATTCCGTTCGATTCACGAATCCATAGTCAAATTCAATTCTATCCGTCCGTTCGTAAACGCGATGCCTCTCAAATGTACGAACTTAGATACTTGGAATTTTCAGCGCAGATTCGGATCTTGAATTAAATTAATTAATTGCACCCCTGTGTTCAAATTTTTTAAATGTCACGAGATTATGCAAAAAAAACATTTCAAGGTTTCTGACGCTATTTTCCCCCATTCAATAAATAAACACAATATTCACATTATTGTTAAGTAGAACTTTTTACAACTCCAATAATTCTGGAAATATCAATAGATTGTTTTATTGCTGGTATGGCTTTTATTGCTGTTGGAATTCCCAAAATATTGTTAAACACCTCCCTAAACCCTCTCAACTATTCTTTACCTGTTTGAACTATTTAAGGAAAGATTAAAAAAAAAATTATTTAGTTCGATGGCATTCACTGTGATCTGATAATCTGCTGAAGGAATCTTCGTTGAAACCCCTCTTTGGAAATATTCTTGTTTTTGAATATAATTTGCTGTGCTTAATTGGTTTGATATATTGTGTTAGTGTTGATCTGATTTAAATTTGGTTCATCAGGTAAGATATTTTTTTTATCATTTGGAATTGGCTAACGGCTGATAATATCCATATGAATTTTTTTCATCATTTTGCATAAACAACCCCCCAAATCTCCAAACCTGGGGGCTAACAAACTATGGGGTTTTCAGTATTTTATTCTTTCGGCATTCAAGAAACAGATATTCAAAGCTGATCGTGGAACACTCTTAGTTTTTCGCGATATGAATTTTTTTCTTCATTTTGCATAAACAACCCCCCAAATCTCCAAACCTGGGGGCTAACAAACTATGGGGTTTTCACTATTTTATTCTTTCGGCATTCAAGAAACACATTTTCAAAGCTGATCGTGAAACACTCTCAGTTTTTGGAGATATGAATTTTTTTCATCATTTTGCATAAACAACCCCCCAAATCTCCAAACCTGGGAGCTAAAAAAGTATGAGGTTTTCAGTATTTTATTCTTTCGGCATTCAAGAAACACATATTCGAATCTGATCGTGGAACACTCTTAGTTTTTCGAGATATGAATTTTTTTCATCATTTTGCATAAACAACCCCCCAAATCTCCAAACGTGGGGGATAACAAACTATGGGGTTTTCAGTATTTTATTCTTTCGGCATTCAAGAAACACATATTCAAAGCTGATCGTGGAACACTTTCAGTTTTTCGAGATATGAATTTTTCCTTCATTTTGCATAAACAACCCCCAAATCTCCAAACCTGGGGGATTACAAACTATGGGGTTTTCACTATTTTATTCTTTCGGCATTCAAAAAACACATATTCGAATCTGATCGTGGAACACTCTCAGTTTTGCGAGATATGAATTTTTTTCATCATTTTGCATAAACAACCCCCCAAATCTTTAAACCTGGGGGCTAACAAACTATGAGGCTTTCACCATATTATTCTTTCGGCATTCAAGAAACACATATTCGAATCTGATCGTGGAACACTCTTAGTTTTTCGCGATATGAATTTTTTTCATCATTTTGCATAAACAACCCCCCAAATCTCCAAACCTGGGAGCTAAAAAAGTATGAGGTTTTCAGTATTTTATTCTTTCGGCATTCAAGAAACACATATTCGAATCTGATCGTGGAACACTCTTAGTTTTTCGAGATATGAATTTTTTTCATCATTTTGCATAAACAACCCCCCAAATCTCCAAACGTGGGGGATAACAAACTATGGGGTTTTCAGTATTTTATTCTTTCGGCATTCAAGAAACACATATTCAAAGCTGATCGTGGAACACTCTCAGTTTTTCGAGATATGAATTTTTTCTTCATTTTGCATAAACAACCCCCAAATCTCCAAACCTGGGGGCTTACAAACTATGGGGTTTTCACTATTTTATTCTTTCGGCATTCAAAAAACACATATTCGAATCTGATCGTGGAACACTCTCAGTTTTGCGAGATATGAATTTTTTTCATCATTTTGCATAAACAACCCCCCAAATCTTTAAACCTGGGGGCTAACAAACTATGAGGCTTTCACCATATTATTCTTTCGGCATTCAAGAAACACATATTCGAATCTGATCGTGGAACACTCTTAGTTTTTCGCGATATGAATTTTTTTCATCATTTTGCATAAACAACCCCCCAAATCTCCAAACCTGGGGGCTAAAAAAGTATGAGGTTTTCAGTATTTTATTCTTTCGGCATTCAAGAAACACATATTCGAATCTGATCGTGGAACACTCTTAGTTTTTCGAGATATGAATTTTTTTCATCATTTTGCATAAACAACCCCCCAAATCTCCAAACGTGGGGGATAACAAACTATGGGGTTTTCACTATTTTATTCTTTCGGCATTCAAGAAACACATATTCAAAGCTGATCGTGGAACACTCTCAGTTTTTCGAGATATGAATTTTTTTCATCATTTTTCATAAACAACCCCCCAAAACTCCAAACCTGGGGGCTAACAAACTATGAGGTTTTCAGTATTTTATTCTTTCGGCATTCAAGAAACACATATTCGAATCTGATCGTGGAACACTCTTAGTTTTTCGAGATATGAATTTTTTTCATCATTTTGCATAAACAACCCCCCAAAACTCCAAACCTGGGGGCTAACAAACTATGAGGTTTTCAGTATTTTATTCTTTCGGCATTCAAGAAACACATATTCGAATCTGATCGTGGAACACTCTCAGTTTTCCGAGATATGAATTTTTTTCATCATTTTGCATAAACAACCCCCCAAAACTCCAAACCTGGGGGCTAACAAACTATGAGGTTTTCAGTATTTTATTCTTTCGGCATTCAAGAAACACATATTCGAATCTGATCGTGGAACACTCTTAGTTTTTCGAGATATGAATTTTTTTCATCATTTTGCATAAACAACCCCCCAAAACTCCAAACCTGGGGCCTAACAAACTATGAGGTTTTCAGTATTTTATTCTTTCGGCATTCAAGAAACACATATTCGAATCTGATCGTGGAACACTCTCAGTTTTCCGAGATATGAATTTTTTTCATCATTTTGCATAAACAACCCCCCAAAACTCCAAACCTGGGGGCTAACAAACTATGAGGTTTTCACTATTTTATTCTTTCGGCATTCAAGAAACACATATTCGAATCTGTTCGTGGAACACTCTCAGTTTTCAGAGATATGAATTTTTTTCATCATTTTGCATAAACAACCCCCCAAATCTCCAAACCTGGGGGCTAACAAACTATGGGGTTTTGACTATTTTATTCTTTCGGCATTCAAGAAACACATATTCAAAGCTGATCGTGGAACACTCTCAGTTTTTCGAGATATGAATTTTTTTCATCATTTTGCATAAACAACCCCCCAAATCTTCAAACCTGGGGGCTAACAAACTATGGGGTTTTTGCTATTTTATTCTTTCGTCATTCAAGAAACACATATTCAAAGCTGATCGTGGAACACTCTCAGTTTTTCGAGATATGAATTTTTTTCATCATTTTGCATAAACAACCCCCCCAAATCTCCAAACGTGGGGGCTAACAAACCATGAGGGGTATTGCATTTCATTCTTTCGGCATTGAAGAAACATATATTCAAAGCTCATTGTGGAACACTCCCATTTCGTCGAGTTATGATTTTAGTCAGAAATCACCCCCAAAAACCCCCACAACTCCCTCCCTGAGGCTTAAAAGTCTCCAAATAAAAGGGGATTCAATTTCTCATCGACCCATCAAGCCCACATCGAAATCTGAATGCGATACGATCTCATTTGAGTGAGTTATGAATTTTGTTTTCATGAGCCATTGTTTGTCTTTGAGTGTATGTGTGGATGTGGCCAACTTCACACCGATTATGCCAATGACTGAATGCACCAAATGTCCATTTATGAGAAATCAAATGTTCACTCTCAGTTTTCAGTTTCTGACTATTTCTTGTCGTTCGCGTCCCTAAGGAGTTTGGATCAGTTATTGTTTTATGTTTACAATAATCAACTTTGATTCAAAATCTGATCATTCTCGACGACTTTTGAGAATGACTACCAATAAATATAAAAATGAAATCATGCAGGCCTTACAAGTGAGAGGAAAGCATTTGATGTCTTCGGTTCACTAATCTTCAAGTTGCCATATTCCAGCAAGCAATACAGCGATGACTTATTGCCATCATTCCTATCCAATAGCAACTCATTAAACCTGGTTATCATTAATTATTCGCCTCGTTAAATTGTCATGACTTCGTAGCAGGCGTGCCATTGTTCAGTCGAGGTTTGGCGGTGATTTAACTCCTAAACAATTACTGCAAAAATTGATGAGACCAACGATTCATCAATCTGAATCTCTTCGAGAATATATTGTGATCATGCTTCATTCAACTACGCATTCGTACAGAATCAGATCCGCATTTTAACGCAACTGCTATTTCGATATTTCATGTATTATGCACGGTGACCGACTTAAAAGAGTTGAGTCTTTCGGAAAACGTATGGACAAGTCCGTTTTTATAAAAGGGAGGCATTTCTTGAACAAACATACTATGGTGAACAATACTCACTCTTGTTGCAGTTAAATGAGATAAGATTGAATGGAGCAGTTGACTGAAGATGCCATTTAATTATTAAAAAAGGAGATCACTTTTTGACTCCGTACTTAACCCAAAAACTGGCATTTTCTGATACAATAAATGTACACTCCATTTACTTTGATAAAGTATCCCGGTTGCCCAAGATTTAGGTTCATCAATTTTTTTTACTGAAGGCTACACGTTCGAGCTCCCTTCAAAATTTGGGCTTTTTATTTCCATGATATCTCGGTTCATATGCGGAGTAGACCAATAAATTTTTTTCTTAATTAAAGTTTAATCATTTCTCTAGCATGTGTATTACTCGCTTTTCCGTTTTTCTTCGTATATTAGGAAAAAAACCCGCTCGAAAATATGACCAATAAAGTTCCTACAATAATTTATTTGAAAATTCAGGGGGAAATAAATACGAAAACTGATTAATACACATTCTGTAAGATATTATTTCGCATGTATATTGAAAATTTTATACATTTATCCCGAAAATTGACGGAGATATGGAAATAAAGTCGTTTGCCCAGATTTTCATGAAATTACAGCTCACCAAATTATTTTTTCCTAATATACGAAGAAAAATGGAAAAGCGAGTAATACACATTCTAGAGAAATGAGTAATCTTTAATTCAGGAAAAAAATTGTTGGTCTACGCCGCATACGAACTGAGATATCATGGAAATAAAAAGCCCAATTTTTGAAGGAAGCTCGCGAGCTCGGACTTGTAGCACCTCCCCTTAAAACTGACGCAGGTTGGCACTAGTGAAATGTCAAATAATTCTGAGATGCCTTGCCAATGCTAATTTCTATTTACACTTTTTCAACCTTGTTAATGGAGTTAGTTCTTTTGAAGTTTAACTCTGACTCAGGTTTTGTAGTACTACTACATTTTCACATTGGAGACATTGAAGTATTTCAAGTTGTGCAAAAAGGTATTTCATTGTCATCTGTAGGCTTATTTCGTGAAAATTTTGAAAAGTGGGGAACTCCATAAGCCCGTCTGCTCGTTTAGAAGTTTTCTGTTTTCGCGTAGAAGTACAAGGTGCGGCACGGAGGGCGGACGTTTTTCAGATGGGCATAACTTTCCCCCACTGAGGACGAGAGAAGTGGGGAAGGTGCCGTTAGACTCGTGTGTTCCTAGCATTTATTTACCAGTTGTCGCAAACTCGCATCATTGGCCCTTACTTCTTCGAAGACGTCAATGGTCGTGCTGTTACCGTGAACTCAGAGCGGTACGTCGAAATGATCAACAACTTCTTTATCCTCGAATTACGACGGCAACGTGTTCCAATCCGACGTGTGTGGTTCCAACAGGATGGGGCGACCGCCCACACAGCCAGAGCATCAATGGACGTTATTCGCCCTCTCTTCCCTGGTCGCCTTATTTCCAGGTTTGGCGATGTTCATTGGCCTCCCCGGTCCCCAGATTTATCCATATGCGATTTTTTCTTATGGGGACACCTCAAGGCTAGAGTATACGAGACCAAGCCCCGAACTCTGGACGAATTGAAAAGGGCTATTCGCGTGGAAGTTGCCCAAGTTGAGAGAGCGATGTTGGAGAGAGTCAACTTCCAAGAGCGCCTCCAGCACTGCATCACCGATTTCGGCCACCACATGCCTGATGTGATTTTCCACACTTGACTGTCTCAAATGCTATTTCCTTGAGAATCTGATTCCGTCAATAAATGTGTTTTTGAGTAAAAATTAACGCTTTTATTATTTTTTTAAAACCATCCATCCTCCGTGCCGCACCCTGTATTTTTGTCGGGTTATTCAAGTACATGTACTCCATTAACAATTATAAAATTACAACTCTGGCCTTGAAAATTTGACACATTCCACTCTGTATCGAAGTTATGACGTTTTTCAAAATATTTTTATGTTCCAAGTTAACACTTTGTGTCCCTTTCTACATTCTTAGCGTATTTCTCAGAATGTGAATTTATTCGGAGAATGAATGAATTGGAAAAGATGTGATGGACGAAAATAATTAACGTTTACCTATATGAATTGATAGAAAGGATTCCTTTTCTAGTTATTTGCATGAAAAGTATAAGAGATCACTGTTGAAATATATTATTTTTCGCCATGGAAGAAAATTGCATTGCTTTCTCATAATTTTCATATGCATGCTTGTGAAGATTTAATGTTTATTATCCTCTTGAACTGAAAGTTCAAGACTTGACGACATCAATTGTTGATTCTAATCAAGAATTCATTAAAAAAATCAACCCAAAGATATAAGATGAATTTATGGGTAATTACAAGAATCAAGAATAATGTCAATTTTATTTTGTTGATAACTTTCTTAAAATCAATGTTGGGATATAAAACTCGGCTGCGTTTGTTCAAACAACATCTAAAGAATACATTTCTCACCATTTCGACCTTTGAAAGGCGTTTCTTATAGGAGAATTAGGTCTAAGCTCCATCTCATTAGTGAAGTACCTACCTAACTTTTGCAAATCTGCTCAGATATCGCCAAATTTCTTGGAAAACCTGAAAAATATCATCCTAATCGACCTCTCGAGGCTCCATTCGATCCATCTACTGCGATATCTGTCCAAATAACAGCTTTTTCAACGAAATTCCCGTGTACCGCTTCAACCTCGAAATGTAAACATTCGTCCTGGTCTTGAAAATCGTCCTCAAGCTCCAAACTGGTGCTAAAAACAATAAACATACGTTAATCTTGGATATTCGACGAAAAACTCACCTGCAAATATCGATTAAATACCAAAAATCTGCGAACAATTTGTAAACGTAACAAAATGTGGAATATCTTCGATACTTTTACTTTGATGTAAACAAAGAAACTGGCAACGTCATTTTGTCATCAAAAATATTTCCTGTGCGCGCACTGACTTTTCATCATATGTTCTGTGCTTTTCATCAGGTGCACCAACTCCTGAAAACGAAACCATGACCTCCTATGTGATTAAATAAAAGTGAATGGAGTATACCTACCTTTTTTTGAATGAACTACCACAAAGTAACGGACTATTCTGTCCATTATTTTGCAGTAAAATTTCAACACTCGATTCTTGATTTCCGTAAAAGAAAATAGCATAACTGAATCTTCCAATCATGTTCATAAACGTGAAATATTTCAAGTATCAACAGAGAAAAAAAGTTTCTTCAACATTCGACAGATCTTTGAAATGATTGAATTCACATAATATTTTCTCAAATTCATTATTTTCCCCAAGCAAATAAACATTGTGATAAATACGTTATCACTACGAACTCTATGTATAAAGGACAACGTTGCGTATTTATCTGACAGGAAAATGATTATAACCTAACATTTTCAAAATAAACACGATGAAATGTGGGAATATCATGGCCAACCGAGACAATTTATAAAAGTGCAGAATGGAGTATAGACCTCGAGTGAGTCAGGCTCTAAAATCGAAGTAGACTTTTGAAGACACTGTTTATCCTATTTGCCAGTTCGTTTGATCGGAATTAAGAGCCGACAACGCGTAGTTATTATTGAAGTCAATGTTTCGTTGCTTTGCCACATTAGCGACCCAATGAATATGCCAAATGCATTATTACATCATCAGCTCCACTGATCTGTTAATATAGCAAACGTGTGTTTCGTTTCTGCTGATCTGAACAGCCCTGCACGGTCCAGTTGATCGGAACCATAGACCAACACGTCCGCATTTATTATTCATCGAACGTTGGCTGCAATGTGGGGACTCATAGAATTAAAATGATTGACGATTCCGTACAATGTCGACAATACGTCGGATCGAAACTTTCATGCTGATCTACGGTTTTATATCGCTGATTGCCTGTGTGGATTCGAGGAATCCAAAATGAGGATATTGCATGATTCTCTATGAAAGTGCCCAACATTTCAAAATGAACAGTTCTTTTAGGAATCTATGTATTTTATTCAGTGATACCAATCGAAAAAACATTTTCTATGAACTGAGAACATTATTCTATTGACTGGAACTTAATTGCTCGTTTGACCTCGCGAAATAGAAATATGGTCGAAATTAATACCAATTTATCTCTTCTCACTCTACCTGGCTTCCTGAATTGAATTAGTTTCAATGCCGAATACGAATTCCCTAGCGGTTCCAGATCGAAACACCCATCTCTCGTCAGAGATATGTTTTTATCTCTTCCAATTTAATTTGCGAAACCCCAGAATTACAAATTGGCTGAAAAAGCCATGGCAATTTCCTTCCAGTGATTCTAAATTGAGGCTTTTAATTATTGAGTGGGATTTATGTTTAATTATTTTCAACGGTGACATTTTGAAATCGAGTCCATCAATTCGTCAACTTAAGAAAGATATATCTCCCTGGGCTTTTTTTCATGTTCCATTTTTCCGAATTCGGTTCATTTAAAAAGATATAGCTATTCGAAAAAAAAATTGAGCCGAATACTTGCTTGATACGATTCTCTGGATTTAATGCAAAGTCCATATTTCTCGATTGAACATGAGGAAATCTTTTTCTTCGATCTCGTGACAATAATGTGAAGGCTTTCAGTGAATTAATGTAATATTAACCCTGTAGTGTCGAGTTCATAAAATTCACGTGTATAAATTGGCATATATTTTTGTGCAGAAGTTTTGTTCTATAGGATTTTCGCAAATTATCACAAAGGACATTGTTCAGATAGAAACATAGCCACAGATCATTTAGTGCTAAATATCATTTTATTATTTTATTCAATAATTATTCCAATGTAAAACGTGGTTTGAATCGACTATCATCACTCATATATCTGAATTTTGTATTTCATTGACATTTATTTTTAACTAGCTGGTCCGGCGAACTTTGTTCCGCCTAAATGATACTTACGGTGGATTTCACAAATCGCAATCACCGGTGATCGGAGATCAACAGCTTGGTTCTCTGATTTTTGAACTGTCAAATGTTTCAATGGATATGAGCTGTCACACAGAACAGATACATAAAAATAATATGTCAATTACCAATTATAGCAATTTTGGATTTAGTGATTTCCGCAAATATATTTATTAACCAAACAGAAATTCAAAAACATTTTAAAAATTATGAGAAAAGATGAGAATGGACATATCACGATCGAAACTGATCGCCAAAATCGTATATACTTGACATTTCGATAAAAATGCACTGTGATATTCACGCGCTTCTGGATCTGTTAATAGACCTTCATGGTACTATAAGTCCTATGAAAATTACACAGTGATTGATGTCATATGTTCTTTATTCGACCATTTCAAACAACGACGACCGAAATTCTCGAAAAAAAAAACAGATGACATAAATTGATGGTCGCGAAAGCCTCAACAAATTCATCGCCATCTAATGGTGCTGATGTCAAATATAGTACCTTAACGATAAGATGTCTAGAATAATGGTGCAGGCACCCGTCAATTTTTGAATGGAATGACGTTCGACCAAATCGAAAATATTAGCAACGTGGCGGCGCCGCAATATCATTTCAGTGTATTGTCCGTTGTCAATTTGATGGATTTGCTAAAGTCAATTATGACATGACAGCAGAATGGCATTTTTTTATAATGAAAGTTTTCTACTTTTCCTAAGAACTAATATACATCAGAATGTCAGGAATATAAACACATTATTGCTTGACAAAATTATCTACCATTAACACGCCACGTTCGCCAGAATAAATTCAAGTATTTGAAATTACTGATAAAAATCAGTCATAATTTGTGAACAGCGCCACCTGAAGTGGGGAGAACGAAACATTGCTAATATAATCAATTTGGTCACAACGAAATCTAATCAGTGCCTACACCATTATTCTAGACATCCTACTTCACGATTACGTTATTTTGAATAAATAAAACTATAAAATTAACTAATAATCAGTCATAATGTGTGAATAGCGCCATCTGAAGTGGTACGAAATCTAATCATTTTAGACATCTGTACTCCTACTAGACGTTTTGGTGTTGGCCAACGGCGCAAAGTTGTGGGCAACTAAAATTACACACTATTACAGTGACCCCCATCTAACGGAGATAATATGAAATCAAGTACCTAAGAATAAGCGGTAGCGTAACTGTAACTGTAGCGACACCTAGTGGCCTCGCTCAAAAGGAGGAAAAGCATTTCCTGTATAAGTGAAATTTTCATCGATTTTTTGGAAGTTTTATTGCATTTTATAATAACCAGACCGTAGACGAATCCATATATGAAGTTTCATAACAAACACTCCATCCGATCTCGAGTTATAAATGGTGTAACCAACATCTTTCTTTTATATATATAGATAGATTCTCAATAGAAACTGTGCGTAAAAAATATACAGGGTGTTTGGAGGGTGAGTAGCCATAGGTGAATGGTGGATAAAGTGATGCTCTTGGATACTTGTTGCGCCTAATGAAATAACATTTTGCCCAAAGTTCAAAGTGTTATAATTTTTTTGCCATTTTTCTAGAAATTTCCCATTTTTCTCATTAAAATCTTGAATTTTTTTTAATTTAATGCTCGAGGTGCCTAAAAAATGATTTATTTTTTTAGTCTAGTCTTGTCTTATTCAGATTGAATCATAATTTCATACAAACGTCTTCAAAAAACCTGACAGCGTCGTATCAAACAACAAAATGAAAAAAAAATATGTTGTGTCCACTTTACAAAGTGAAATCAAAAAAAGGGTTTTAAAATGGTTTTAAACACTTCTCTAGTTAATACTCTTCGCAATGGTATGTAACATGTACCATTAATAATCAGATAACTCAACAAAAACCGTTTTGTCTTCAAAGATGCCTCAAAAGGGTGACGACAAAACTCCATTGAGCAGGTAAAATCTTTTCTCTCATTCTAACACAGCTAAAAATAGCGTGCTCATTTTATAGGCACCTTGAGCATTAAATTTAAAAAAAAAATCAAGATTTTAATGAGAAAAATGGGAAATTTCTAGAAATATGGCAAAAAAATTATAACACTTTGAACTCTGGGCAAAATGTTATTTTATTAGGCGGAACAAGTAGCGAAGAGCATCAACTATCCACCATTTACCTATGGCTACTCACCCTGTATGATTTCATGCTCGTTAGAATTCAATTTTATCTCCCACATTTTTGGTATTTTATTATTACATATCTCTTCATCAAAGGTTTTTCCATCACTTAGATTTCAGTCTCGACAAAGTTGATAAACATTCTGACAACATTGTTAACTTGTAGTGCGATCAGGAGTTGATATTTTTCTGCGATTCGGTGATATTTAAAATCCAGGAAAGCATCCAGATTATTCTTGAGATTAAAATTAAACCTTAACGTCGAAATAACGAACCTGGAAATGGAGCTAAAACTGCAGTGACATAAAGGTTCGAACAAATCGAGTTCCCCAAATGATTTATCCGTAATCAATAATCGTGTCTATTATTTCTTCGATGAATCAAGCAATCGCGATTTAATTGAGTAATAATTCATATTTCATGGACTCAGAAAAGCGATATAAACAATACTAAACGAAATCGCATTGCATCGATTGTTTGGGAAAGTGTTATAATTTATGGATGTCCTTGGCGCATCGTAGTATGCGCTGATGATAAAGATTGCCAGAGGCGTTCGTCACGGCATTTAATTGAAAAAACATTGAATGAAAGATTTATGTTTCATCACGTCGGCGTCGGCTGAGTTTCTTCAGTTGCTGAGCTTGCATTCGAGATATTAATTATCCTGGAGTTTATTGTATTTTTTCAATGTCACGAAGACATCAAACGAAGATATCGGGATAATTGTCTGAAGTAACATAAAAAGAGAACAAAAAAGTAGGTATATGAGAAATATTCTCGATTGTCGCAATTAGAAAATAGATATTCATCAAGACTAAGAAAGGACTTTTCGAGAGACAATTGTTGGATTCATCTTCATAACTGTCGACCAAAGTCTTCAAAATAGTCTGAGTAAAAAAGTAAAAAATTTGTCATCTTAAGCACTGACGTGAACTCAGTGTCCTCTTCTAGGATGCTCAACACCAGGCGTTGTAGGGATTTTGCAGAAACCTCAACTAAACAAATACAAACTAACGCAGGGTTATATCAAAATTCTGTGATTCACCGCATGAGACATTTAAGTACCTATGTACTCTTATTTAAGTACGCTACTGATCACGTTGTTTCCGAAGTCTCTTGAAAAAGACACAAATCAATAATTTATGTTGAGTCAAACAGTCCAAAGCCCCCGTTGATCCAATTAGGTGGATAAGATGAAAAAACTGTTGAGAAACATTCGTTACACAAGATAAAGATTGTGCTATAAAAGCGATATCGAATTGCAAATGTGGATCGGTTCAGATAGAGAAATCCATTACGCAGTTTTATTTTCAATTAAGAGATTACCAGGTTCGAACAATGTTGTACGAACTTTAGTGTTCTCTCTGACCCCTTTGGGTTTTTAATTCTGCGATTGGATTTTTATTGCTTTCGACCTGAGTATACTTTCGAGTATTTTATCGTACACTGTTGCATGAAAGGTTTAGTGAAATGTAATAAGAGAGAGGTTGATTCGGCAGTTAAAGTAGTATTTAATTTGTTTAATTCATGTTCTTCCTTTTTTTGTTCAAGTTGTAACTTCGAATGTAATAATAATGTCTTTATTTAAAAAAAAATGAGTTAAACCTCAAGGGGAAGTTCACCAAGAAGGTGCTCTGCCACTTATCCCTTGTTTTTAATTACATCTTCGAATGAGCACATAAAAAAATAACACAATGTGATTTGAATGTACAAAAAAAATGGTTAATCTATATATATAAAAGAAAGATGTTGGTTACACCATTTATAACTCGAGATCGGATGGACTGTCTGATATGAAACTTCATTTATGGATTCGTCTACGGTCTGGTTATTATAAAATACAATAAAACTTCGAAAAATCGATGAAAATTTTAATTATGCAGGAAATGCTTTTCCTCCTTTTGAATAAGGCCACTAGATGTCGCTACCGTTGATGCGTATAGTCGTACCACGTCGTACAGTGACTAGATCTCTGTACGTAGTCCTAGGTACCTAATTTGATATTACTGGTGTTAGATGGCGATGTGTGATCCGCATAGACCTCATGGTAACATGGAAGTCTATTACCAGATCAAAAATCGGGTGAACATCTCAAGTTGCTGGAACAGTGATTTTTTACCGAAATATCAAGTAAATCGAATTTTTACGATCAGATTCAAACGTGAGTTGCCCATCTTCATCTTTATTTTTTAAATGTTTTTGAATTCCCGTTTGGGCAATAAATATATTTGCGGAAATAACTGAATCCAAAATTGCCAATAATTAGTAATTGACGTATTATTTTAGTGTTTCTGTTTGAACAGAGATAGTATTGTAAGCGTCAATAATTTTGAAACGTTCGCTCATCGGGGTTTCACTGATGATATGGGTACAATAATGTTTCATGGGTTGCCTAATCTGATCTGGTCGAATGATCATCAATAAATTTGAATGTGAGTTCACTGAGTTCAACACAACCGGCAGTGTTGATAATTTTTTTTCTTGCATTTTTCACTCTGCCGTGTCGATCGTGCTATCGACTTCATTTGAACATCTCGATTTGCCTTCTTACGTTTATTTGCCGTACCTATTGTTCGAAAATAAGGAATTCACCTAATTTGGTCTCCCTTCAGGTAAGAATTGTATGTGATGATGGAAAGTTTAAAAATACATGTTACAACCTTTTAGATTTTTTCAATAATATAAAATAACATCTACCAGAATTTTCTATTTACCCTTATTGGTATTAAACCCCATCCCAGCCTCCCAGCACATGTTCTGTATGACAGTGACAGCTCATATCCAAGGAAACATGAAAATCTCGCTGCTCCACCAACTGAGATGTTTATCCACTATTTTAAGCTCAGCAGCATAGCTAAGATGTCTAAAATAATGGTGTGAGCACTGATTAGATTTTGAGAATTTATTATGACTGATTTTCAAAACATTAAAAACAAAAAGTTATATGTTCAACAATTAGGTACCGCTTAAATAAAGAGAATTCTCTTCATGTAAATTACAATAATATTAAAATTTTGTATATTTTGAATTTTATTTTGCCTAATTCATCTCCTGCTTGAAAAATAGCAATGGTAAGTTTATACAACTTTAATGGCGGATTTCACAAAGCGTAATCACCGGTGATCGGAGTTTGATCTAGAATCAACTCGATTTAACAGTCCAAAAATCAGAGAACTAAGCCGGTAATCTCCGATCACCGGTGATTACGATTTATGAAATCCACCGCGTAAGTATAATTTGGGCGAAACAAAGTTCGCCGGGCCAGCTAGTGTAATATAATATAGAGCAGAATTCACAAAATGAAAGAAACAAAAATCATGATAATTTTGAATAAACTTGCGCTGACATTAGAAAAAAAAATATACGGGGTGTTCCATGCGAAAAAATTCAGGAGGTGATTGCTGCTGTTACAAAACTTCCTCAGCCCACTCCTTTCCGCTTTCACCCTCAAAAGAATAAAAAATTGTTTTAAATAAAACAAGAATTTTAAGTTCCAATTTTATTTCATGATACTTCATATCGAACAAAAGGTTTTGATATGAAATAATAATAATAAGTTGCTAATTTCAACCCTGTATGATGTAGCAGCAATATTGAAAAAATACCTGTGATTATTCTTTGCGAGTGCGAGAAAATTATAGAATTTCAAGATTCTAGATTTACTGAAATTTTAGACAAAAATAAATTAAGTCACCACTTTTGAGGGTTCTATCTCGGAAAGGGGTGGGCTAAGGCAATTTTGTTATAGGAAAGACTCGTCTTCATTTCATACGGGCAATCACCTCCTGATTTTTTTCGCATAAATTTATAAACAACCTGTAGGTAGGTATACTCATATAAAAAAAAACTGCAAAATTAAATACTCATATTGTGAAGGAGATGAGCCTTGATCTGTCTGTTGAATATAACCGGTGTAAATTGCCTATATTCATTTGGACTGCGTTATGAATCTTTTGTATCTAGAACTTCTCTGAAAGGTCGACGTTCTATACTGGGGACAGAAGAGCAGATTTCTATGAAACTAAAATTAGTACTGCTGCAATAAAGAAGAAATAGAAGAACATCGTTTATTTTCTTGAGCTTGTTAAAAGCAAAACCAAAGAGGAAAAACGTCTTTATGCAAATGTGGAACGAGCCTTTTCTCTTAACGAGCGCTCGTTCTACTCAAAAAAGAACTATAGAAGATGAGTCTTTGACTTGTACATATTTTAACAGTAGATTCTTGATGCCGAAAGAAGCCTTTTTTTCATTTTCCAATATTCCGAATTCGGCTCTGAAATATAAATTTGGCCAAATACGTGCCGGATAAGATTTTCTGAAAAGACCTCAAAGTTTATATTTCCCGATTGAAATTGAGCTAATACATTTAGGGAATACTCAGGTACATACTTACCTTGTTTGAATAGGAATGTTGAAAACGCGATATTTTCCAACAAAAACACTCAGTTTTTTCCGATTGTATCTGCAAATTAGATCAGTTTGTAACCACCTATAACTTGTTCATATTTTTCCAAATATCCCAAAAACATCATAAGGAGGTTTTTCATTGAATTCAAGGATAAATCAACCCAACCTAACCCATAGTGCAATAAGAAAAATCGTGGAGGAAATTTCTTCTAGAGTTAGATTTTGAATAAATCTTATCAAAAGCATCATTAATAAAATAACATAAATCAACGAAACTAGTCATCGTCACTGGTCATACTGAATGAAGATTGTGAAAAAGTTGCTCCTTAATTAATGAAAATTTCAAATTGAAATCAATTTGTTTTTCTTCGGAAAAAAAAGGAAATTTGAGTTTATTAGCTCCTTTCTCAAGAAGACGTACTACCAATAGAGTTCTGCATGAACTCCACCTCATTAGTATGCTATAAAAATTGCGGCGATCGGTCACCTCATAATTCCACTTAACTGCCGAAATAAACTAGCTTATTTTCTTTGCGTCACGCGAAATGGAGGTAACATTGGGGACTGGGCCTACCTAAGCTCATAAATACGATTATTAACGTATTCCGAGGAGTTATTTACATATTATTCCGAAACAAATTGCCCGTGTTGTACGCGTTAAATGCCCAGATATACGGCGTCTGATTCCCCCTTTCCTCCAAGGAGCCTCTAATTAATGAGGCGCCTTCTCATTATGTTACCACGCGACCAGCAGGCTCGTGATTCACGGGAATGGGAGCGAGATTCCCCCGTTTTCTACGAACTTACGATTTTTCCGATAGGACCAATCAGGCGTAGGTGGAGAACATGTGGACGTGCGGAACCTGATACCTGGGTATTTATAGTGCTTCGTGTTTTCCGACAGATTGTCGGTTTTGTGAATCTGGAAATCGTTCTGGTGTAGATATCCATGGTATCCACGTATTTATGTCTCTCTGTTCCTCCGGTGACACCAAGCGTTAATCAATTTGAATTGTGGATATTCTAGAAAATGAGATGGTTTTTATTTCTGGTCGAGCACGTAGGCGAGGGTGTCAACGCCAATGTACCACAGACGAGATAGAATATAGAAGATTTACGAGAATGTATTGATATCTAGTTACCCTGGACCAGTTCCATGCATAAACAAAATATTGCCATACCATATCAACGAACAATAACTTATTAGAAGTGTCAGTGTAGAGTTCGACGTCAAAAAAATAAACCAGAGTTACGCAATAAATAAAAAAAAAGATGGCCAGCGAAATTGTAAAAATCGAAAAATTGGAGTATCGAGCCTTCATCAAGTACCTGTATTTAAAAGGGTTAAGAGGTAAGCAGATTTACGAAGATATGCTTAATACCCTTTGTGATCAATGTTCTTCGTATGCGACCGTGAAAAATTGGAGTGCAAGCTTCAAAAGAGGTCAATTTTCGATTGAAGATGATGACCGATCGGGAAGGCCAGTTTCTGTGTCCGTCCCCGAAAATATCGATGCAGTTCATGACATGATTTTATCAGACTGTCGAATTACTCGAATTGGGCTGGAACGGATATCTGAAGCACTAAAGATTTCATACGAACGCGTTCATCATAATAAAGTTCACGTCAATTTGGACATGAGAAAAATTTCTTTAAAATGGATCCCCAAATGTTTTAATGTTCAAATCATTTGCCAATATAAATAATGACAAATGATTTGTGTCTAATTTCTTTCATTAGCTAGGCACACACGAAAGGGAAATCTGTAAGATCTGATCGGCAGTCCAGATCTGTAACAGATCTGGACTGCGGATAGGATCGTTTCTTCTGATCGGGTCCGTCGCGGATCATATATCTCATTGATCTGCGACGGACCAGATCAGCGGGAGCGATCCGATCCGCAGTCCAGATCAGTTACAGATCTGGACTGCCGATCAGATCTTACAGATTTCCCTTTCGTGTGTGCCTTGCTATTCATCTAGGTAGCTGCCTAAATAACTTAATTTTTCATTATTTTATGTGTTTTAATGTTGACCAAAAGCGTGCAAGGGTAGAAGCATCGCGTTCGATCTGTGCTCGATTTGAAAACGATGTAGACTTCTTGAACCGAATTGTTACTATAGATGTGACTTGGGTACATTTCTTCAATCCAGAAACGAAGCAACAATCGATGGAAGGGCGACACTCTGGTTCTCCAAGACCTCAGAAGTTTCGTGTCCAAAAATCTGCTGGAAAAGTTCTTGCTTCAGTTTTTTGGGATTGCCATGGAGTAATCATGATTGATTTTTTGGATAAGGGTAGAACAATAACTGGATATTACTATTCGACATTACTCCACGGAAAAAATTAAAGAGAAAAGACGCAAAAGCTATCCAAAGGTATTTTGTTTTTACAGGACAACGCCTCAGTACACAAATCCCATGTTGCCATGCATTCGTGATTTAGGCCTTAGGGTTAGAATTACTAGAACACCCCCCTTATTCACCAGATTTGGCTCCGTCCGACTATCACCTCTTTCCTCAACAGAAAAAGAGTTTAAAAGGTCGTAAATTTTCTTCCAACGAGGAGGTAATAAAAGCTGTGGAGGACTGGTTTACAGAGAAAAAAGAAACTTTTTTTTGAAAGGTCTAGAGAAGTTGCATCAGGTTCGCTGTAATAAATGTATTCAATTAAGAGGAGAATATGTTGAGTAATAAAATATTTCGTTATTGAAATTTTGTTTGATTCTACAGTAGGCTAAGAGTTTTTCAATATATCCTCGTAGTTGACATCTGAAAAACTTCGATGTTGTGGCAGATGAAAAAACCATCTTCATGAAAAAGATTCGTTTTTTCCTCATTAAAAATGGAATAAAACAAAGTTCAATGTAAATCGTCAATATTCCAAGTAAAGCCACACAAGTCTTGAAAATACCTCAGATTCTGAGGAATTTATGGTGATTAACAGCCGTCTTGAAAACTGCTCTAACATAGTCGTAGTTAACAGATCTACAGCCAAGTATTTTAGAAAAGCTGTTCCAATAAGAGCGCGAGATTTAAATTGCGCGTCATGTTTGACAGTCATACTGTCACATGATTATGACGTTTTTCTTCGAAAACGAAGAAGGTCATGCAGTAACCGTGAATGGCGAACGATATCATGCTATGATAACACAATTTCTTGTGACTCATTTAGAAGCTATGGATCTTGACGACATGTGGTTTCAGCAGGACGATGCCACATGTCATACTGCCCGTGAAACATTGACGATTTTGTATGAGTTTGCTGAATACTCCTGAATACGTCTCTGGACTCTCTGTGATTCCTCGTACCGAAACTCTCGAAGCCTCCAGACCATCTGGAATATTCTCGAACAGGGCTGTATTCATATAAAAGACGCGCATGTTGCAGAGCAGGCTGGTACTTTCCCGAATAGAGCCGAAAGGAATTGTGAATAGCGAATTCCAAGTAGTGAATATAAACAGCAAGTGTGTAAATAAATCAGTATTAGTTATTGTCCATAAATTAGTGTGATAAGTTAGTGGTATTGTAAATAAATTAGACATTGGACGAAGGAGACAATTTGTTTAATAAATATTAAAATACAGAAAACCACGTTTTTTCATTGAACACTGACATCTTGCGCATTTATTTATTCAACGGTTAGTTGAAGAATCAAACTTTTTTGACGTCATCGTGATCATTAACGGGACATTCTCGATTCTTAAGAAAGATACCAGATGTTGAAATGGAAAACTTAATTTTAAAGAAGTCACGAAACTGCTAAAATGAAAAAAAAACAAAATTTTGTGAATGGATGGCAGAAACCTGTGTGAAATGTTCAAATGAGACTGTGGTACTCGGATACATTACCGATCTTTCTGAAAAAATTTTTTGGAATAATTTATGGTCCAAATATTCAATGACAAAGAAGAATCTGCTATTTGATGATTTCTGAATATCTATACCTATCTATACTAATATTATAAAGAGGAAAGATTTGTATTTTTGTTTGTTTGATACGAATAGGCTCAAAAACTACTCAAAAATTCTTTCACCCTTAGAAAGCTACATTATCCCTGAGTGACATAGGCTATACTTTTCACCCGAAAAAATTAAGGATCTCTACTATAACTTCAATAATTACAAAAAAATCAGCCAAAATCAGCTATTTTCACGTGCGCTGCAAAAACCGTGAGACTTACGTGGATACAATGTATGACGGAAATGTACCTATTACATAGTTCTACAAAAAAGTCCGCGATAGCATATATCTATCTCTCAAGATTGACTTGCTATTACCTGTTTTTGGTAATCAGATGTTTTCCAAAATTATGCACTATTTGGGAGTGTGTTTTTATGAATTGGGTATTGATCCTAATCCAACCTAATACGTTATTTATCTCCAGTATTTAATTTAGAACGAAATTGCCCTTCACATCATACAATTACAACGAGTACATCAAAAGATATGGCAGGTTGAAGTTTTGAAGATGAAACCGCCGCGTGAAACAAATTTCTACTCGGGCGAAGCTGGGACGGCCTGCTTGTAACTTATAAGTTCGACATCTATACACCTTCACTATGGTAAAACTCCTCCCTGTGGGCTCGCGCCTACGTTCGGTCGACCAAAGGCACAAGAGGAAGAAGAAAAAGAAGAAATATCGTATGCTGATACTAAAATATCAACTATTTTCCCTTCTTCCATCAAAATTCAACAAGCTGTTTCTGGAAAAACACACACTCTCGAACTTTTTCCGCCATATCGCCCAAATATTTACCCCTCTGCATATTTATTATTATCTGAATTAACACCCTGTATCTGGACTAGGAAGTCCCATAAGATGACGAAAAAAACAGCGAAATAATAATTGTTCTTAAAAACCGCGTCAAAAACTGTCAAATCGAAATGAAGAACGAATCATCCGCCGACAGATCGCGAGCTGAACGCGGCGCAACCTCCGAAGAAAACCGCTCTCCAGCCCCCACATCAGCGACCGTTCCCGCTTTCCATATTCATGCCGGCCGGTCTGTTTGCGCTGCCGGAAAAAAACGCGGATCGTCGTTACGAGACTCGGCTCCCACTTCCACCCCCCCGTCCCAAGACTTGAATTACTCCGGTAAATCACCCGGTAGTAAATTTAAATCCATGAATAAGTAATTTTATGGTTGCTCGGATGCGAAACTACGTCGATGTTTTTCGCGGGCGTTGTAGAGAATGTTCGCGAACAAGGCGCCGGCTGGTGTAATCAATTGGCTATTAAGTTATGGGAGTACGGAGTCTCGGGGGGAAGGAACATCAAGGGCAGGGATCGATACCGGAAGCTAAAATTATGATGAATTCGGCTCAGGGACCTGTTGCTCGACCTCTAAGATATCAACGCGTGCATGATAGATATAACTCGCGCATTCGCCATTTAGTGTCCCAGTTACGTTGAGCGACCAAACATAAATGAACATTCTTACAACTTACAAGTCTTTAGCCTCCAAAATAAGAAACGTATACCTTCAGATGGTAGTACAGTGTATCAATTTTTATTTATTGGATTATTCAGCTTAATAGAACAAATGTTGGGGCGCAGGGGATATAACAAGAAATCCTACCCTGAATTAGATCTCACACTGGCTGTATAATACTCTATCTTTCCTTCACGGGTCATCTGGGAGGAGATACCTGCGGGGCGTGTCATTTAAAAGAAATTCAATTCCATGTAAGAATCCACAATTGTAAGAAACAATTAATTTTCACTAATCGACGGCTAAAACAAACCTTAATAAATTGTCGTTGATAAAAATGGATATTTATCATTTTGAATAGAAAAATTCAAGGAAATTAATTTCGCAAAAACAACACATGAAAAAAAATTAATTTTGAAAGAGAAATGAGATTTTATTAACTGAATGATAAACTTCAATTTGATGTTGGAAATGTTACAAAATAACCAAAAATGATGGGGAATATCCTTTTCATTCATTCAATACTCATAAAATATTTTTTTATCATTTTGATCAATCAGAAAAAAATAAATCGTTTCCGACTCCCTTTTTTTGAGGGACAGTATCACCTTTTGAATCTTGCTGAATCTCCATTCAAAAGTGGTCTTTTTTTCGATTTAATTAGTTTTTTAATTAAAAAAATCAGGGTACCTAATCGTTAGATCTGGGGTAATTGAATATGTTTTTCGTTTTTCATGAGTACAAGCTATATTTTTGAAATAATAATCATGAAAATGTTACTAGTTTATAGAGGGCAAATAGTTGCGATTTTTTCGATTAGATAAAACAGGTTGAACTTCAGCGTTTTGGAAACTACACTTAATGATTTTTTTCCGAAGGTTATTCATCATTTTTCGGAAAAAATCGCAACTTTTTGCCCTCGGCAGTTTAATCTTCTATAAACTACAAACATTTTCATGATTATTATTTCGAAAATATAGCTTGTACTCATGAAAAACGAAAAACATATTCAATAACCCCAGATCTAACGATTACCCTGGTTCTTTTAATTGAAAAACTAATTAAATCGAAGAAAATAAAACTATTTGCCCTCGGGACGTTCTTCAACTTCAATTTAAAAAAAAAAATCAAGTCTCTACGTCGTAAATTAGGGTACTTACTCGTGAAATAAAGAGACCACATTTAATGGAGATTCAAAGGGTGATACTGGTGGGAGTTCAATGTCATGTAGTCAAGTAGCATTTGAAAATGGTTTAACTTTGAGAACTGAAATTTTGTGGGTAAACTCAGAATGGATTGAATGAAATAATTGAAATCGATTTAATTTCGAATGTTCATTTTTTTTTCTTTCAAAAATAGAAGAAATTGAGACAACTCATGCTTCTGTTTTATTTCAAACGAAAGTCCCATGAAAACAGTTTACTTTCGATTGAGAATGAATCTACAGATAATTTCGTTCAGAAAAACAACTTGAAATACGGAATTGTCAGAGAATGGCCAAATTCAAATATATGAATAGCGAGAAAAGGTCCCTGATGCTCTACATATTCACTAATTTCATAGTTCAGCGATTTTCGGATTTCTATCCGAAAATCGCCATTGTACATTTCATTCATAAGAAGAGAGATATTCATAGTACTTATAGTGATGATGTAAGTTTTTTCTTTAATAGTTTGTTTATTTATTTCACGAAATTGAAGCTACCATTATGACCCGGCACATTCGCCAAATTGTTCTGCTCAACCATAGCCAACCTATACTCCATTCACTTTTATAAAGTATCCCGGTTGGCCATGAAATTCTGACACATTCATCGTGTATATTTTGAAAAGATTTGGTTATGATCATTTTCCTGTCGGATAAATAGATTCCGTTATGCTATTTTCTTGTACGGAAATCAAGAACCGAGTGTTGAAATTTGACTGAAAAATAATGGACAGAAGACAGAATAGTCCGTTACTTTGTGATAGTTCGTTCGAAAAAAGAATAAAAGTTCCCGAATAACCTGATAGAAAACTTCTAAACGAACAGACAGACCTATGGAATTCCCCATATTTCAAAATTTTCCAGAAATATTTCTACACGAAACCTGTGTCACAGTTAAACCTTAAAAGAACTCACTCCATTTACAGATTTGAAAAAGAGTAAATAAAAATTGGCATTGGTAACGTCTCTGAGAATTATTTTGACATTGCCGATATTTTACGAATACCAACCTACGTTAGTTTTAAGTAGAAAAACTCGATAATCTCGAAACTCTGAGCACCTGTCAAAGAAATCGTCCATGATCCAGTATATGATCAAGTAGAAAAAGAGCTCTAAATAATTTTTTCTTCATCAGCGGTTGAAGAATTGCAAGTGTTAGTAAAAAATGAAAACCAATCAAAATTGAACCGCGATTAAGGTAGTCGTTCAGAGCGAGTAGGAAAACTTATCCGATAGAGGCGCCACCGTGCATTTTATGGAATATCTCCATAGAACTTACATTATACCTATAAGTTCTATGAATATCTCTCTAATTAGAATTGAAATGTACAATGGCGCTCTCTATCCGAAAATCGCTGAACTATGAAATTAGTGAATATGTGGGTAAGGCAGGAACTTTTTCCGGCCATATATTTGAATTTGGCCATTCTCTGCCAATTCCGTATTTCAAGTTGATTTTCTGAAAGAAATTATCGGTAGATTCACTTCTAATCGGAAGTTGAACTATTTTCATGGGTCTTTCGTTTGAAATAAAACAGAAGCATGAGCTGGCTCATCTTCTTCTATTTTTGAAAGAAAAAAAATGAACTTTCGAAATGAAATCCATCCAAATTGTTTCATTAAGAACACCAATCCTTTCTGAGTTTACCCACAAAATTTCACTTCTCGAAGTGAAACCATTTTCAAATGCAACTTGAAATAAAAACACACTACATTGAACGCCCACCTTAACCAGGGATTAAATAGCTTATCTGAACATAATGTTTTCAGATAATGGATGGTAGGGTCTGATTGATCCTTTTCATAATGAGGAAACTAACCATGACAATCAAAAACCGTGATCGATTTTCGCTATTTTCTTCGTGATTATAATGAGTTTCAAAATCGAAATCCATTTCGAATATCCCAATCGGAAAAGCTGAAATTACGAACAATTTGGAGGATTGCAGTCACAAATTATCCCTCCGCCGACAATGCAATAATTAAACAATTCAGTGAAATATTATAAATCGGCGAAAACAGAACTGAAAGCTTTTGTTCAAACGGCCACATCCACGTCGAACGGAAATGCGCGATTTAAATCCGAATTAACAATTGGCAAATTGGCGCAAAATTAACCCGATTTCCATGATGCTCTCAGAATTCGAAATGCAGTTCTGTGTACACCTAACGAGCCATTGTGGAAACAGAGGTTGAAAAATATATCACCACTG
Source organism: Adalia decempunctata (assembly GCA_951802165.1). NCBI lineage: Eukaryota > Metazoa > Arthropoda > Insecta > Coleoptera > Coccinellidae > Adalia > Adalia decempunctata. The sequence goes on along the minus strand of OX637696.1, from coordinate 18,175,607 downwards.
ATGCAATTTAATCGCTAATTGTTAGCTTATGAAATTATCGATTTCGTAATAATTGTCCCAGTTCCAAACAGTTGCTAGTTTCTACCGAAAAACTATTGATTTTAGGTTTGGCCATAGAGGCATAGAATACCCGGTTCGAATTTGACGTTTGTCAACACAAATGATCTGAAGTTGACGGAAATTTGTTTTTTCTGTCCACGGCTATCATTTTTAAACATATGTGCTGTGATCTTCGATAGATTCATCTATGCTCTTTAAATCCTTACGTTTTCATATTCTCTGATTGTTTGTGAATCAATTTTTTTATATGACGACTCGAAATGGTTTTCCAGAAGGAAATACAATCATTTGATTCTTAATTTCCTCATTTCGCCCTTTTACTGTTGTTGGGTTAGATACACAGAAGAAAAGACTTGGCTTCACAAAGTTCTAATTAGTTCAGTTAGTTCAAATTGGAGTATGGAATAACTACTGCGGTTCAGAGATATGCATTTGGAAGGTCGTTATTCCCCAGCGAGACGAGGAACCCGATACGCTTTCATTCCGGTGTACCAGACGTCGTTAAACTACCATAAATATTGACCGGCAAAAATTCATAACCCGGAGCATAGACGGGGCGAGCAGCGTCGTCTGTGTCTCCAAGCGGAGAATTCAAACGGTCACGGTCCTCAGCCGACGCTGAAAATGCAGTAATTGAAATCAATAAGGCGTTGCTTGCTTATAAGAGATTGGAAAAGACGCATAGAGAAAAAATCTGGTACACATATTATTTTCAATCAAGAACCATATGGTGTTGAACATCTGTTGAGTCATCGAGACCTCCCATCGAAGAAAAATCAATCCCCAATCCACATAATTCTATGCCCCGATCGAACTCCTATGATTGACGCCCACGGTTCAGAAACTGGCATTCCGTTCTCACAGGCCGTCGTCTATGGTCGGCGTCGTCGACCACAGAATTGACGTGTTAGGTGTAGCCCTAATCGCTCTATCATCCTCGGGCGTTTTGTAATTGCTTTTATAAATCCACCCGGAGATTTATAGCGCAGTAATGAAAATGTGCCACGACTCTCAAACGCGACGCGAAACCCACATCCAGGTGGGTTTTTTCTTTCAGTTATATATCGTGCCCGTATTCCTTCCTGCGGAGGTTTATCGTCGAATCTTCGAGATGGGATCTGTAATTTGTGTTCATCGACAACGACGTTTAGTGATTTCTGATCCCACATGTGGGAGAATTGGTATTCACTGCAACGCCGCTTGATTTAGTGGGATTTTTTCTGAATTTCATCATGATAGATTCCACGGGCAGCTCGATCGGAGATTACAGGCATTTGACTTCCTTCAGGGCTGTCAGATCGATTTCAGTATGAAGTTCCACAGCCTACGTTCCAAATCTTAGAATGAGAGTTTGTAATACCATATCTATGGTTGCTGCAGTAGCTCGCCGCCGTCTTTATACAAGCTATGAACTAAATCTTCGAAAGCCATATTTCCATTTCATATAAGAGTTTAGTTTCGTGAACTCAAACCTCACAACTTATGTTCAAATCGATTGAACTAATTTACTTTCTTAGGTTCTCACTCAATAAAACTTGCCAACTATTGCTCAAAACTATTCAATTTGCCACTGACGGCTATGGGCATCATCTATGCTCCTAGCTAACGATGTGAAAGTATCCCACACTGCGTCGAAAACACGGCGTTGAGACATAGTATTTCATGGCTTGTATAGAGACGGCTCTGATTAGATTTTATACAATTCTATGCATCTATATTAGGTACCATAGACGTAGTCTATGGTAGGCATAGAGGTAAGCATAGATGCATAGACATAGATGAGCCGAGATGCATAGAACTTTTGCATCTTCAGCTGAGCTAAGATGTCTAGACATCTTAAGCTGATTCTTTCAAGCACAGAATTGCATGACTTAAATTCCTATTCGATTACCGTACAACACCGAATTGCCAAAAAATTACCAGGCATTTTTCCGGGAAGGCGGTGATTCATTCTGGTCTACCTCGGGCTTCTATAATAGGTGAAAGACGACCCTACTGACTCAGACGGCGTTCGGTCCTCTTTAAATTAATTTAATAGGTACTCGTTCAGCAGACCGCGATAACCGATAAATAAATCGATATCCACGATCGTTTCTGCGTTTTCCCACCCTCCGCCTAAACGGTCCAACGGGTCCGTTGTCGTTTTGGTCCTTTTGTTGGTCCGACGAAGACGATAAGAATGCGGATCGAAGCCGGCTGTGGAAGTTGATATTGGCATGCGGGAGTGCGGTCCAAGGCCTACCACAACTTTATTTTCATGTCGATTCTCGGGTTCTCGACTGTGGATGGTGGCATTCGAGCAATTCGTTTTCTGGGTGTATTTGAATTGCTCATGAGCGCATGGTAGTTCTGCTTGTACAAACCGCAATATGTGATATTGAATTGGTCTGTGTCAAAACAGGACAAACAAGTTTCTTCTCGATATTTAAAGATGCAGCAGGCTCCTCAGATTTTTTTCGAGTGACTGGGTGAAGCAGGTGGAAATTTTATCTGTGCGTTTACACACAAACAACCTGCTGAAATTGAGAAAAGGAAAATAAGGTCAATACCATCAATAGACCCGAACCATATTGTTGCATCTCTGGAAAAAGTCTGAGTGGTCCCACTCTCGCCAGAATGTCCCCATCGTATTTCAACGTTAAAGCCCTGAATACAAACTAGGGATGAACGAAGTCTACAAGCGTTTCCCGTCCGCAGTTAGAGGACGACCCTGGGCGAATTTACGCCTTGTCAACATCTTCGGGGCTTTCCTTGGCAAGATTACAAATTAATTCGTTGATAAACCCCGAAGTGATAACATTCCGGCTCGGGTCAATTCGCAGAACGAATTAAGGCGAGATTGTTCAGAGAAATGGGGAGAGGAGGATTCTACAGGTTGTTTCGCCGGATCGCCAAACGCCAGATGCAGAGAACGGAAGTCAACTCCCATTGAAACTCATGCTAAAGTTGGTGTTTATCATAAACGTCAGCTCCAAATGAACCATCGATAAACGTCAACGCCACATCTATGAATTCTATGACACAACATAGATGCATAGAAATATTCTATGCATCTATGACACAACACATCTCTGACGCAACATTAACGTCACCCTCATCTATGATCTCGATATCGATAATTATCCTAATCTTGAATTATTTTTGGAATCCTACGGAGAAATACAATAAATAACGAGTAGAATGTAGAATAATACTTCTTACCTCGATATGAGTCCATATTTTCAGGTTTTGAATTAATTCGAAATGATAAATTGAAAATTCCTCCACATAAAAAAATATGTTGTCAGTTGCTCCCTTTCACGAATAACACAATTCGGGTCCGATTTCATTTTGCCTACCCGTATGCTCACGATACGTCCCAAATTTTCCCGCCTGCGGAAATACGATAAAAACTAATTCTGGTGGGATCGCCAAGGACACAGGAATTTCACGTCAGGACGATCAAACGAATCGTCCTTTTCATCGGATGCACGGGAAGCCACGACATGCCGATCCCGAATTAGGATAAGATGTCGGTATTCCTTTGAGACCCCGGATTGATTCCCGGACTCGGCGGGCGGACGTATTCACCGATAGCGAATTGATGGGCTGTTTTCCTTTTACCGAGCTCAAATAGAGGGGACGAACCTAATTAATTGGAGTGCTTGAGCGGGTTTGGCGGTAGATCGGTTCGAATTTGTCCGGGGTGATTTTTGTTGGACGATGGTGGGTTCAGAAACTTCCGGGTTCTGTTCCGGGCCTCCGTCTCCTCGTTTCGAATTGGCTGTCTCATTCAAACCAGGCCTCAAGATCAATTATGTAAATGTTATTTGAGATAACTTCGTAAAGAGCCTAGTTTGAGTACTCCATTTCGATTATATCAACTTCATCAACGAAAAATGAACTGACAACCACAAGAAAAATTCTATGCAGTACAAACATAGAACTGTATAATACCGACCTACCCACAGCCTAAACGTTCCCATAAATCGCAGAGCGGCTCCAGCACCATCCATCTTGTTCTGTATACCGTGAACCATTCCGAACGAACGGAACAAGCCCGACCATAGAAAAAACATGATCGAGCAGCATCCGCTGATCGTCCGGAAGTTTAATCACGACGGCGAAAACCCAGCAGAACGAAAGCATTCATCAAGTCGCATTTGTCGACTGAATCCGCGATTGTTTCGCCCTAATGAGAAACCTGCCATGGGAAATTAGCCGTACACGGTGTAATTGAAGACGTACTCCGTGAACTGTCATGTGTCGCTTACACGCGAGTAGGGGGCTTTTCCGCCGCCCCGATTCGTCGCGTATCTGGTTCACAGAATCTGAAACACTATAGCGGTTCTTTGTGTTCTTGATAATGGCGAGGGGTTGCGATATCAAATCGTGTGACAGTTTCACGATTTGCGACAGACGATGGGTTTTTGGGCGAACAGCTATGCGGCGATGAGAAGGGAAGCTGAAATTAATTTTCCGAATGCGGATAGTGGTGGAGTTGGCCTCGAGATAATGCAACGCGGGTCGATGGGGACTGGGTATTTGACAATGTTTTCTGTGGTTTCCTAGAATTTTGTTATCCCATGAAAGGCTTGTGCAATGAAGAATATTAGTACATTTGTTAATAATTCGCTCTAAAACAGTATCACCTATAACTCCATTCACAATTATAAAATCACAACTCTGGCCTTGGAAATTTGACACATTCCACTCTGTATCGAAGTAAAGACGTTTTTCAAAATATTTTTATGTTCCAAGTCAACACTATGTTGCCCTTTCTACATTCTTAGCTTATTTCTCAGAATGTGAATTTATTCGGAAAATGAATGAATTGGAAAAGATGTGATGGACGAAAATAATTAACGTTTATATGAATTGATAGAAAGGATTCCTTTTCTAGTTATTTGCATGAAAAGTACAAGAGATCACTGTTGAAATATATTATTTTTCGCCATGGAAGAAAATTGCATTGCTTTCACATAATTTTCATATGCATGCTTGTGAAGATTTAATGTTTATTATCCTCTTGAACTGAAAGTTCAAGACTTGACGACATCAATTGTTGATTCTAATCAAGAATTCATTAAAAAAATCAACCCAAAGATATAAGATGAATTGATGGGTAATTACAAGAATCAAGAATACTGTCAATTTTATTTTGTTGATAACTTTCTTAAAATCAATGTTGGGATATAAAACTCAGCTGCGTTTGTTCAAACATCTAAAGAATCCATTTTTTACCATCTGGACCTTTGAAAGGAGTTTCTTATAGAAGAATTAGGTCTAAGTTCCCCCTCATTAGTGAGGCACCTAACTTTTGCAAATCTGCTCAGATATCGCCAAATTTCTTGGAAAACCTGAAAAATATCATCCTAATCGACCTCTCGAGGCTCCATCCGATCCATCTACTGCAATATCTGTCCAAATAACAGCTTTTTCAACGAAATTCTCGTGTACCCCTTCAACCTCGAAATGTAAACATTCGTCCTGGTCTTGAAAATCGTCCTCACGCTCCAAACTGGTGCTAAAAACAATAAACATACGTTAATCTTGGATATTCGACGAAAAATTCACCTGCAAATATCGATTAAATACCAAAAATCTGCGAACAATTTGTATGTTGGATTCAGTGATAAGATTGAAATATATAAAAATATTCTATGAAAATAAAGTTGTCAATTGATTGTCATAAAAAGATCAAAATAATAAAAATATAAGATTGAATTGTTCAACATTAATACAAATATTCCAAGGTATAAAATAGTAAAATACGATCCCAATATCATCTAAAAATCAACAGGTTATGGGCCCAGTGGTGTACGACTTGAATAACACGAAAGTATCATTTCGTACCAACGCTATGGGATCAAAAGAAGAATTAGAATCTATACCAAAATTGAAAGATGCCGTTTCGTTTCCAATGTGGGAATTCGAAATTTCAATTCTGTTTGCTGCAAAATCTTTAGGCGAAATAGTTGAAGGAAAAACAACATTCCAGTCGCTGACAGATGAAAAGATGAAAGCAGAATGGCTTAAAAATGATGCTGTGGCAAAACACATCATTCTAAGAACAATTGACGCAAGCACAAAATCCCACATACTCACTTGCAGTACATCCAATGAAATGTACTCAACCCTTCTCAAAATTTATAAGAAAGACACTGCTCAGACCAAAAATCAAGTACTGGCTGAATTTTTCAATTTTAAATACGATAAATCGCTAGACGTGATGAGCAATATATCCGCTTTACAAATAATGGCTTTCCGACTTAACAGTCTAGGAATGGAAATAAAAGATGATATGGTAATCACAAAAATTCTAGTGTGCCTACCAGAGAAATACAAATATTTTAGTAGCGCATGGGATTCTTCCGCTGCTAGTGAAAGAACTTTGGAGAATCTAAGATCAAGATTGGTGAAAGAAGAGGAACAATTTGGAACGAAAGAAGAGGACAGGGTTGCTTTTAGAGCAGATAAAAAAGAGGCAAGAGGAATTGGAACATGTCATAAATGTGAAAAAATGGGGCATTACCAGAAAGACTGTAAGTCAAAATATATTGATGAATATTGTGAAAAATGCAACAAACGAGGACATACAGCTGAATCATGTTGGTCAGGAAAAAAATTCAATCCTTGTAGATATTGTAAAAAAAACAATCATCCTGAAGAAAGATGCATGTTTAAAGCAGAACATGAGGAATCAAACAAGGAAAGGAATAACAATAATTGCAATGTGAGCTACTTTATCGAAGCACAACATTCTGAAGATTATATTGAAGAAATGGACTTAACATTTGTAGTCGACAGTGGTTCAACACATCATTTGACTCATGACAGAAGAATATTATCAAATGTAAAAGAAACGGAACAAAATATCATTAGCTGTGCAAAAAAAGGAGAAAACCTCATTTCTAATTCTAACGGATCTGTGGAAGGAGAAGAAGTTAATTTAACAAATGTTTCATTAGTCCCAGGACTATCTAAAAATCTCCTCTCTGTGAATGAAGTAACGAAGAAAGGTGGCGTCGTAATATTCGATGACAATAATGTTGTTATCGTTCATGGAAAAATACACTATGAAGAAAAAGACGTAGTACTTACTGGTAGAAAACAAAATAATGGTCTCTATGTAGTTGATATGCATAATAATAAAGAACAAGCTCAAGAAAAGAAAACGAAAGATGAGAAGAGGAGAAGAAGACCAATGGAAGATGATGAGAAGAGACAAGAAAGAAAGAGAGAAGATGAAGACAGGAAGAGAAGGGATGAAGAAAATGGGAGTAGAGAAGAACAAGGGAGAAAAAGGCAAGAAAACGAAGAACGAAAAAGATATCAAGAAGAAAATTACCACTTGAAAAGAGAAGAACAATATAGACAAAGGCAAGAAGACAAAGATCGTATAATGAAAGAACAAGCTGAACATCGGAAAATGGAAGAACATGAAAAAATGGTTGAAGAAACTCAAAAACAAGAGAAAACAAAAATGAAATCAAAAAAAGATAAAAATGCTCGTGAAGAACGCAAGCGTTGCCAAAACGGATGCAAAGACTTCTGGAAAGAGGAGCAGGCAAAACAAGACAAACAGAATGAAGAACGAAAAAAACAAGAAGAAAAATGTTTGAAGGAGAAACGGAAGAAAGGGGATGCAGACAAAAAAGACCAAGATGAGAATATAAAGAAAACAGAAAATAGAAAAGCTGAGGATCTTAGAAAATGTCGAACAGACGGCAAGATGCTGTGGGATTTTGAATCGGCAAGAAGTCTGAATCAAAATGAAGAAAGAATAGAACAAGTAAATAAGAAAAAACAAACGGAATCGTTAGATAGAACCGGAGAAGGACAATCGGAAAAGAACAACGAAAAAGATAAGGGACAACCAAGACATGGAGATCGAAGTCAGTGCCAAAAGAATTGTGTAAAATATCAGGAAACAAAATTACCTCAAAACAGTAATGATGATGGAAAGACGGCAGGAAACAAAAGAACCGAAATTAAAAGAGGAGATGAACAGCAAAATCAAGAACGATTGAAAGGAACTAAACACGATCAGAGAAGTAAAATAAAGAGAGAAGATATGAAAAAGAACAAGGAACAACATATAAGAAAGGAATCAGAAATTGCTAAGGGAGATGAAAGAAGTAGTGGACATTGCAAAACTTGATTGCGACAAAGTTTGGAAAATTTGCTAGTGTGATAGTAAAATGTTCTTGAATCGTTAGAATATTTTGAAACTGTTTGTTAAGATCATATATTTTAAATAATTATATATTTGCACTCTTAGAGGGGTGTGTTGGATTCAGTGATAAGATTGAAATATATAAAAATATTCTATGAAAATAAAGTTGTCAATTGATTGTCATAAAAAGATCAAAATAATAAAAATATAAGATTGAATTGTTCAACATTAATACAAATATTCCAAGGTATAAAATAGTAAAATACGATCCCAATATCATCTAAAAATCAACATTGTAAACCTAACAAAATGTGGAATATCTTTGATACTTTTACTTTGATGTAAACAAAGAAACTGGCAACGTCGTTTTGTCATTAACGATATTTTCTGTGCGCGCACTGACGTTTCATCATATGTTCTGTGCTTTTCATCAGGTGCACCAACTCCTGAAAACGAAACCATGACCTCCTAGGTATCACTGAGAGAACAGAGAACTTTGCATTGACATTAGACGTATAGAAGGCATAGGTGTGCCATCTGTGGGTAAACCTCGGAATTAAGCAACCGACTCGATAGAAAAGACCGAATATTCTCTGCTTTCACTGCTTGTCCATCTCGGTGGCGAATCCTAGTGACCTAGAAAGAACCCTTAGAATCAGCCCTGTTCTCGTAATTCTGCCACAACCCCTGTGGACATTGGAAGGGGATTAAAGCATCTCGTGATCCAGATCAACTGTCCCTCCGATCTGTAAACGCCCGCACCGTGGACCACAGAATAAACAGCTTTATCGAATTGACGAGGGGGTATGGAATGCCTGCACCCCTTTTGAGCGCTATCCCATGCAGGGTTAGCTATCGGATGCGAGATGTTTTGCATTGTTAAGCTTCGTTTCGAAAGGAGTTCGGGCAGGGATTTTTACGGGATGGGACCAAAAATATTCCTTTGGACCCTGTTGCTTCAATGGCGGACCAGGACGTTACGGAGAATGAAATTCGGATCTGAAAGGGAAGGTTTTGATGCTTTTTAACAATGAGGTCGTATTGAGGTATTTTTATTCGCTATTATGAGACTGTAGCGATAACGAGTACGTTCCAACAAGGAATGGAAATAACAAGGCTTCGATCTTCAAACTACATGTCGGTAATTTTCACTACGGCGACATCTATCGGTGAAGAGTGAAGTAGAACAATGGCACTCATGTTTTCCCAAAGTCCCAAAACGCATAGAATACGAATCTATGAATCCATGATATATCATAGATGCCATAGAATTTGTAATATCATAGAATGGTATAGAATTCTGTGGAGTCAGCCATGTAATATCGCCCATAGAATAAATGACCGAAAAGGCGCGTTCCGAAATGATCGGACTCACCTGATCCCCGTTTACGCACAAATCCGATCGACGAATGGCCTCGAATATATTTCTGTGACAAAACAGACGGCGAAACTTTCCGATTCGATCCATCAAACCCTCCCGAGGGAAACCCCCGCGATCCACAAATTCTGCTATTAGTTAACGCGACCGCAAGATGATGGATGGACTAGGTGCGATCCGGACGGACAGGAAATATCTACCATTGATACCCCGGGTCCCGACTAAAAACTGTAATTTGGGGGCCGTAAATCAAGGACGTCACGTACCGATTTTGGGGCCGTTGCGTACAACCGATTCACGGAACCCAGCCCTTGTATTTTCGCGTGTTCGGACGGGGAAAGGCGTGACTGATCGGCCAAGAATTGACTTGATAGTTTTCGTTCAGATCGGATTTTCGAAATCTTAGAACAGTTTTCACATATACGCCATTCACTTTCATAATGTATCCTAGTTGGCCATCACATTCTGGCACATTTTACCGTGTATATTTTGAAAATGTTAGGTTATAGTCATTTTCCTGTCAGATAACTAAGCAACGTTGTGCTCTTTCTACATGAAAGTCGTAGTAATTACGTATTTATCAACATATTTATTCACTTTGGGAAAATAATGAATTTGAGAAGATATTATGTGAATTCAATAATTCCAAAGACCTGGCGAATGTTGAAGAAACTATTCTCTGTAATAGCAAGGCACACACGAAAGGGAAATCTGTCAGATCTGATCGGCAGTCCAGATCTGTAACAGATCTGGACTGCGGATCGGATGGCTCCCGCCGATCTGGTCTGTCGAGGATCAATGAGATATATGATCCGCGACGGACCAGATTGGCGGGAGCGATCCAATCCGCAGTCCAGATCTGTTACAGATCTGGACTGCCGATCAGATCTGACAGATTTCCCTTTCGTGTGTGCCTTGCTAATAGTGTTAATACTGGAAATATTTCACGTATACCCCATCCACAATTATAAAATTACAACTCTGGCCTTGGAAATTTGACACATTCCACTCTGTATCGAAGTTATGACGTTTTTCAAAATATTCTTATGTTCCAAGTCAACACTATGTTGCCCTTTCTACATTCTTAGCGTATTTCTCAGAATGTGAATTTATTCGGAAAATGAATGAATTGGAAAAGATGTGATGGGCGAAAATAATTAACGTTCATATGAATTGATAGAAAGTATTCCTTTTCTAGATATTTGCATTGAAATATATTATTTTTCGCCATGGAAGAAAATTGCATTGCTTTCACATAATTTTCATATGCATGCTTGTGAAGATTTAATGTTTATTATCCTCTTGAACTGAAAGTTCAAGACTTGACGACATCAATTGTTGTTTCTAATCAAGAATCCATTAAAAAAAAATTAACCCAACGATATAAGATGAATTGATGGGTAATTACAAGAATCAAGAATATTGTCAATTTTATTTTGTTGATAACTTTCTTAAAATCAATGTTGGGGTATAAAAATCGGCTGCGTTTGTTCAAACAACATCTAAAGAAGACATTTTTCATCATCTCGACCTTTGAAAGGCGTTTCTTATAGGAGAATTAGGTCTAAGTTCCACCTCATTAGTGAGGTACCTAACTTTTGCAAATCTGCTCAGATATCGCCAAATTTCTTGGAAACCCTGAAAAATATCATCCTAATCGACCTCTCGAGGCTCCATCCGATCCATCTACTGCGATACCTGTCCAAATAACAGCTTTTTCAACGAAATTCCCGTGTAACCCTTCAACCTCGAAATGTAAACATTCGTCCTGGTCTTGAAAATCGTCCTCACGCTCCAAACTGGTGCTAAAAACAATAAACATACGTTAATCTTGGATATTCGACGAAAAACTCACCTGCAAATATCGATTAAATACCAAAAATCTGCGAACAATTTGTAAGCCTAACAAAATGTGGAATATCTTTGATACTTTTACTTTGATGTAAACAAAGAAACTGGCAACGTCGTTTTTTCACTAACGATATTTTCTGTGCGCGCACTGACTTCTCATCATATGTTCTGTGCTTTTCATCAGGTGCACCAACTCCTGAAAACGAAACCATGACCTCCTATGTGATTAAATAAAAGTGAATGGAAACAGAGACTTTGGGTCACACGAAGAGTGGAAGTTTGAGAACCGCTGGTATAATGAGAAAAAATACTATAATCTGCTAGCTATTCATTTACAGAAATCTGTAGTATATTCACTTTGCTCTAGTTCTATGGATCATCACAATTAATTGTCGTTTTATTGCATTCAAAAAATCAGATGTGATGAAATACTAAACATACCACATTTCCATATGCCGGTGCTGATCGACATCGCGTTCGGCTTAGGCAATAGGCCTTTATGGTTCGGCTACTCACCGCCAGATGCCAGAATAAAAATTTTCGATTCTCCGGAACACACTTGCCCCTCTTTGAACTACAACTAAAATCAGCTTCAAATCATTCAAGGGCGATGTTCCTCTATGTATACATATTTAAACTCGATAATACAACTCTATTTTTTTCTTTTCAGGCCAAAAAATTCTGCGGTCTCCCCAAGTTCTCGGACAAGGAGGACCCCCTGGCCACGGAGACGAGCACCCAAGCCTCTATCGGTACCCAGGTCGGTGGTGCCAAGCTGCGATTTGCCCCTACTCGCGCATCCGCCTTCCTACCACCTCCCGAAACACAGCTTCTTCAGTTTCTCACCTCCATCTCGAAGACGAAGGGTTTCTACGGCAATCTGGCTGACACCCTTTGCCAGGACGATACGTTTGCCGAACCCAACGACAGGAAATGCTGGAACGGAGAGAGGATAGCTGAGTAAGTACCCACAAGCACATTACGACACACCCTGTATATCAGTCTCATGAAGACTTTTCTCATTGAATATCTCTTTCTTGACATGTTTTCATTCCCAAACAAGTAGCTTTTTATCCTTTGCTCTTTCTCGCGAAGAGAAGGGCTATAAGTTGGGACGCAAAATACAGAAGGAGTAAAAATAAATAGCACTCTGTCGAAAACTGGAGGTTTTTATGTGGAATTTGCGGTCCTCCCGGTTGCTTTGTTTCGTCCTCGTTCGTTTTTATTCGGCTGTAAATTCGGCTTGTTTTCGGCTTTCACGTTTCTCGGATAAAAGTATATCTATCGAGCTGCATGAAATACTGAAGATATCACTGGAGCAATATGACGGAAATCCTGCTCGAAGGACCATTTTTCTTCTCACAATCATAGTGCACCTCCTTTGGGGTCACAACCCCAATGCTTGCTTGCTAGCTTTCTGCACTATATCATAACTTGCTGTACCACAGCCTCTTCTAGTTCTCTGTAATAAAGATAAAACTTTGTGGGCATACTAGCCGTAATATTTCATTCTGAACATCCAAACATACAGGGTGAGTCTTTGACTTGTACATATATTTTAAGTGTAGTTATTGAGGCCAAAAGAAACCGTTTTCCCATTCTCCATTTTTCCGAATTCGGCTCTGTTTAGAAGATATAGTTTTTGAAAAAAATGCCAAATACGTGCCTGATACGATACTCTGCAATGATCTCAAAGTACATATTTCTCGATTGAAATTGAGTTGATACATTTAGGGAATACTCAAGTAGGTACTAACCTTATTTCAAACGAAACCGATTTTGAAAAATAGAATAGGGTTTGATGAGACGAATCTACACCCTCGTGATCGTTAATACCCCTTCCATGAAAAAGATCTATATCCGCCCTTGAATACTAGTATCTATACTCCATTGACAATTATAAAATCACAACTCTGGCCTTGGAAATTTGACACATTCCACTCTGTATCGAAGTTATGACGTTTTTCAAAATATTTTTATGTTCCAAGTCAATACTATGTTACCCTTTCTACATACTTAGCGTATTTCTCAGAATCTCAATTTATTCGGAAAATTAATGAATTGGAAAAGATGGTATGGACGAAAATAATTAACGTTTATATGAATTGATAGAAAGGATTCCTTTTCTAGTTATTTGCATGAAAAGTACAAGAGATCACTGTTGAAATATATTATTTTTCGCCATGGAAGAAAATTGCATTGCTTCCACATAATTTTCATATGCATGCTTGTGAAGATTTAATGTTTATTATCCTCTTGAACTGAAAGTTTAAGACTTGACGACATCAATTGTTGATTCTAATCAAGAATTCATTGAAAAAAATCAACCCAACGATATAAGATGAATTGATGAGAGAATCAAGAATAATGTCAATTTTATTTTGTTGATAACTTTCTTAAAATCAATGTTGGGATATAAAACTCGGCTGCGTTTGTTCAAACAACATCTAAAGAATACATTTTTCACCATCTCGACCTTTGAAAGGCGTTTCTTATAGGAGAATTAGGTCTAAGTTCCACCTCATTAGTGAGGTACCTAACTTTTGCAAATCTGCTCAGATATCGCCAAATTTCTTGGAAAACCTGAAAAATATCATCCTAATCGACCTCTCGAGGCTCCATCCGATTCATCTACTGCGATATCTGTCCAAATAACAGCTTTTTCAACGAAATTCCCGTGTATCCCTTCAACCTCGAAATGTAAACATTCGTCCTGGTCTTGAAAATCGTCCTCACGCTCCAAACTGGTGCTAAAAACAATAAACATACGTTAATCTTGGATATTCGACGAAAAACTCACCTGCAAATATCGATTAAATACCAAAAATCTGCGATCAATTTGTAAACCTAACAAAATGTGGAATATCTTTGATACTTTTACTTTGATGTAAACAAAGAAACAGGCAACGTCGTTTTGTCATTAACGATATTTTCTGTGCGCGCACTGACTTTTCATCATATGTTCTGTGCTTTTCATCAGGGGCACCAACTCCTGAAAACGAAACCATGACCTCCTATATATGTGAATGGAGTATAGCACATTTGGTACACACAGAATCGAATTTCTTTGGAGTATGTGGACGATATCTTTTACTGCCACCACTGTCCCAAACTTGAATGAAATATTCATGACTTCGAAAGAGAGAATCCTAAAAATACTCCGACTGAATAAGTCCTCAGCTCGGTTGGTCTACATCTCCGAATTGAGCGCTTCTTTTCCTTCGTTTAATCCACTTCTGGGATCATCGAAACGAACTTGAATCGGGTTCAAGAACAAAGAAATAAATTTTTGCGTTACGACGACGACGTCTCTTGAACTGTCTCTTATCGAACGAAATTTACTGTATAATTCTTCAATTCGAAGGGTCGGGACTCTTCGAAGCCTGATTTACGTCGCCCCCGGTTAACTACGTAGAATTACGGAACTCACCTCAAAATCGTCCATAGAAATGGAACGAAGTGAAGCTCTTCTTCTCTCTGATGTAACCGTCTTGACAGATACTTCATCATGAAAGATGCCAGGATTAATTCATATGGATCAGCTTCTTGAAAAAAAAATTCTTCTCTATGGTCTTTGCGTTTCAAACTGAGCTTTGTTTCTCGTACATTTTTCGATTGACTGAGAGATAAACAAGTAATATTCCCTTGCAAATTATTATTTATTCCAGTTAAAATCTCTACTTCATGATGTATTATTCCATGTTTCTTTTGCAGATATACAAAAACTGTGGTCGATGCAAGCCAGGATATGCAGAAGTACAATCCTGAAGTAAAACCCAACCCGAATCCACAGAACGCCGACAAAAGGATCGCCGATTTGGCCGATAAACTCAGACATATACACAACGTAAGTGTATAAAAATGAAAAAGAAAATTATCCTCTCTAAAAAATGTTTGAACCATAGAACTTATAATGTAAGTTCTATGGTTCGGACTGCAAATTTGCTTGACACCTGCATAGATATTAAATGGAATATTACATTCTTGATTGCATAAGGGTGTGTTCAGGAATTGATATGATATTTATCCCTTCCAAAATAAAAATACGTCTTTGTTTTGTTTTTTTCAGATTGTCTTAGCAACTTTAGGCTCCACATTCTCGAACGAATTCGACTCCATGCAGAGAGACAGCGGAGCTGATGGATCTGGTTCCGGTAGTGGACCAGATATGGAAGATGACGATACCGAATATTCTAGAGGATCTGGATCTGGTGACGGTCCAGGTGCTGTAGAGGGAGGAGGAACTCCTACTGGTCAGTGTCCATCAAATTTGAACATTATATCGTTTTTAGTATCACTCATAAGTTCGGTGCCATGAAATATTGGCAAATTATTCGAATCTAGTACTTATTCTTCTTTTATTTACAGCACGTCAGCCAAGCCACGGAAAAACAAAGGTCAAACCAACTTCACCACAGGTCAGGGTAGACCACCATCCTGACAGGTTTCCAAAACATGACAGCACACCTACCACTCCACCCTCTAGTTCTAACACTGGATGTTCAGTTTCTTCAATTCTCATTGCGTTCTCGGTTATTGTACTTTTTCTTCGTACAGACGTGTCGAGAATCATATAGACTTTATATTTACAATTTTGAAATATTTCCTCGAGGTTCTATGGTTGCTGACAACACGGTTCAGTGGCGCAAAATGTTTTGGATGCATAAATAACAACAGTGGGAACGCTCCAGCTTTCAGAACGCAGCAATAATTGAAGGTTTAATAATGGAATTCTATGAGTCAAAGTCAAATATGAATTTCGATCCATTCAAACGGTTCCATCGATGTATTATGGAAGCTGGAGTGGTAGTACCCACGACAATAGAGATTAATAGTGTAGGTATACTATTTCAAAATTGGCTGTTTATAAAATAATATATTTATTATAAATGTAATAGAGAGTAGCTTCAAATGTCATTTTAGGAGTAATTGGAAATAGAATCGATTCTTCCGTGTTTCCAATTGTTGTAAATATATATAGATTATTAAAAGAGACTGTATAAGTAGACATTAAGTTCTTCAGTGGATACATCTGTTCTAATATGACATTGTTACTTTTCTATGTTCTTTCAACTGGAGCGCATCCTATTCCTATGTGGAATATATTCTGTGTTCTGTTAGTAGCTTTTTGAAGAAAAACCACAATAATGCTTTGTGTACCATGACCACCGTCTGTGGTTCATCTTCCACGATTACCATAACGATATTGGAGTATAGGAAGACGAAATACGGTTTTCAAATTTGCCCAACGATTTATTTTCATTTTTCCTGCGGTTTTATTTTATTATAAAATCGAAAATCAAAACTTTATTCGGTCTCGTGTAGATTCCCCCTAGTTTCCGAATGAATGTAAATACACCATATTATGGTGGAAAATATAGAAATTCGGTGCTGCTGATGCTGATGCTGAAAGAATTTCAAGCAGCTAATAATCCTAATATGGTTTGAAGTCGAAGTGAAATGAATCCATAGAATTATGTGAATGGATCGAGGTTGATGGTTAAGTTAAAGCAGAAAGTCTTCGCAATCACAGAACGAGGATATTTCCTAGGCCAGTTTTTGAATCTATATGTCAAAATTGTAAAATATGCCATAACATACGTGGTGAAAAATTCCAGTCAACCCATTTCTGGTGACGTTTGTAATGAAATTGTTGACATGTTAATATTTGTAAATATTAGAAGCCCATTTCGAAATTCGATTATTTTTAAATTTACGAATGTACACTTGAATTCGTTGGCATCAATGATTTCTTGTTTGTTTGAGAATTATCCAATGAGTTTGAGTGTCTAATTAAGTTACTATTTATTTTTGACTATTTATTGGAAATGTAATACCTATTAGTGAAAACCGAATGAATGTGTGTATATTTTAAGGTGTATTTGTATTTTTTAAATTAATTTGCGAAATGTCTGTGATTAAAAATATTTTATTAATCTAATTATTATGAAATTAAGAAATTTATAATTCGAAATTGATACATATTATCTGTGTAATCGTTATTTGTAGATATAATAATTATAGATCTTTCCTTTTTTCAAATTATTTGAATATAATAAAAAGTGTTCAAAAACATGATTTATTTCTTGTTTGAATTTGAATTTTATTCGACCTTATATAAAATCTTGCCATTCTGAAAAAAAAACTGTTGATATTCGTATACGCTATATGGAAGATCTATATTTATGTTTTATCTATACTTATATTCTGGAGAAAAATTATCTAGATTATGTTGAAAATTTTGATTAGTATTTAATAATACAAGATTGGAAAGCCATATTAAATTAGGAATTAGATTTTTTCCTATTTCAACTATTTCGCTTCAAGTAATTCCTATTTTTAATTTCTTTTCTTTGTTTACATATCATGTGAGGCAATAATGAATTTTGTGTACTTGGAGTCATTCGAATATTATGTTGCTCACTAACATTTATTTTAGGTATAACTGTTCGAAACTAATTACTAGTCTTACGCTTTTTGTGAATAAGAAATTTGTTTTTAATACTGATTGTACTTTCCGTTCTAGTAGAATGAATAAATAGCTGCCTTTTTTAATTGTTGTTACTGAGTCGAATTTATTTCAAAGATTTTCTTATTTACGAACACAATTATCGCATTCGAAATACAAGCCTACCCTGCAAATTTACAGTTTCTAAGTTTTCCCTCCAAGAGATATCGTTTTTACGACTGGAGGACATGTGGAATCTAATAAAAGTCTAATGGTGGGTTTCACAAAGCGTAATCACCGTTGATTCGAGCTTGATCTAGAATCAACTCGACAGTTCAAAAATCAGAGAATCAAGCAGTTGATCTCGGATCACCGGTGATTACGCTTTGTGAAACCCACCGTAAGAGAGTCTCTTCAACATCATTCAATTTGTCGTTGTTTGAGATTTGAATCAAAACTTCTTGAAATTTGGTGTTCCTCTCAACTGAAGTCCGATAAAAATCTCACGCGTATTGAATTCACTTAAAATACCATGATAAATCATCAAAATACAAGAGCCTCAACAATAACTGTTCATTCTATCCCATTCCTTCAAATTATTGAATCCACAACGAGCTTAACGTGCCGACGAAACATGGAACACAGCCCAACGATAAAATCGATGACCGATGTAACCACGGTATCTTTTTCCTTGACAATCTACGTTGGTACGCCGCTGCTGCTAACGTCACCGGCTCTGTGACTTGAAATGTCGCAAAATCTATGAAGGTGCATTTGACAGTCGAAAGGGTGCGCCGTAAACATGTTAGTTTTATGAGGACAATAATTTCTTTGTTTAACACTTTTATGTCTTAACTTTAGTAGTAGGATATTCTCAATTCGATCAGCTACTATTGCAATTATGTATTTCTGTAAATTTTCTACGTGTTAGTGATTAGGAATCTGTGAAGTGTTATTTTGGTTCTGAACTCAAAATGGCGCATCAAATGCCCCCTTCCGTGAACTGTTCCCTCGATGATATAGACCTCACAGCTCTTAAAGTGAGTACTCTAACATTTTATGATCGTATACCTATAATAGAATACAATTTCTCTCAAAAATAGGTTGTTTCACTTCAAGAAGTAGGGTATATCGCTAACAAAATAAACATGTCAGACTAGGGTGTGATTCACTATACAAACATTTTTCGGAATCATGTCTTTCTTTTGCAACCTTCGATAACCGGTATTTTTTCGTTTCCAGGATCCTGCTGGGATTTTCGAGTTGATAGAAGTCGTAGGGAATGGTACTTATGGTCAAGTGTACAAGGTAAGTTCAAAATTCAAGTAGATACTTGATAAATTCTTCCTGAACAGAAAAATCTATTTTTTTTTGCTTTATGGTGAATGGAATATGGTATCCCAGCTTTTGAATTTCTTTGGCATTAATTCATTCAAAACAACTCCAATTGTGTTTTTCAAACTGTCATCTGGAGTTTATTATGCACTTGAGTTGCATGAATCAATGAAGTACATCTAATTGGATTCTCACCTTTTAATCTGATCAGTTTTATATATCAAAGTATTATGATTTTTGGCTTCAATGGAGATTTAGAATTAGGATCAACTCTTGTCGTTGCAATAAAGTTGTATTATTTAAGCTCGCAGTGGGCTTGATATACAATAACAATGCAAAAGTGTTGTAATGAAAACAATTATTCTCCATTGTTTAATCTTTAATGTTCTTAATTAAGGGAATGATATTTACTCTCAAACCTCCAATTTGTGTTTCCATGCACTTTTTCTAAATTGTGTAATTGAAGGTATTTTTTCATTGTCATTGTTTCTTCAAGAAACCTTCAATATTAAGTAATGTTTAGAAATTTTTTTCAACTTGAAGAATTCAATTTTATGAGTTGATCAGTAGAAATCAATCAATAGTTAGAAAAAATACTTATGCAATTCAGTATCTTGTCCAACTTCCTATCTGAGTCAATGTTTGTAGTAGATAAATATCCCTCAAGTTGCACTGATAAAATTTGATATGACAGGAAGAGTAGTTTTATAAGGAAGATATTCTAGGCAGGTATAACATTGACTGGAAATGATTCATTTATTAACTATTTCATATCATAACTCCTACATTAAAAAACATTTTCAGCATTCTCATATGATTGTTTTAGCTTGTGGGAATGTAATTGAGCTCCAGTTAATATACTCAAGGCAATTAGACTATTCATTGTCTTGTCAGCATAAATCACATGATGAACTTTCTTCTTTGAAGTCGGACTGAGCAGTTAATTATAATGATTCTTCCATAAAAATGGCAAAAATTCATGTTTAATATCACATCACTTCACATCATACCACTTTCGAATTTTGGAGAACAGTTTTCAATATTATTTATATTCTTGAGAAGCCATATAAACATAATGTTTTTCATTTCATGCTATCAATTATATCCAATAGTTGTAACGTCATATTTTGGTGTCATCAATGCCCAATGAAGAAAAACAGTTACACTTAATGATGTTTTAGTCTCTCACCATTTGGTTATTTTATATTCTATTTTTCATATTTATAGATTTCCAGTTAGATTTTTATGTATATGAATAAATAAAATGCATTTTTGGTCTAGCACTTCTGTCAAGAAGCCTTCCATAATTGTGATACCAATAATAATTACAATTTAAATTCAATTTATGGGAAATTATCTGCTTAAACTCTTTACAACGTGGCCCACCGTGGATTGATCGTCGCCAATTCAGAAACAGAATTGATTTAAGTAACTTCAAAGTTGATACTTTTTTCCATTTAACTCGAGATCAATAACAGAGGTGTAGGATATGCTCTTCAATTTGAGAGTTAGTTTAGCAAACCAATTTTTTTCTGCATACATACATTATTCAAAGTGATTTCAACCTAACAAATAAAAATTTGGAATGGTATCAATTCAGGCTTGTTTCCTTTCCATTTAAATCCAATTTATATCTCAGTTTGGATATCATAGGTACCTAGTAATCGTAATTCATAAATAATTCATAAAAATATCCTCATGTGATACAGAATTGTTTTAAAAAATGTTTTTTGTTTTGCTTAGGGCCGTCACACAAAGACGGGCCAGCTGGCGGCCATCAAGGTCATGGACGTCACGGAGGACGAGGAAGAGGAGATCAAACTGGAAATCAACGTGCTCAAGAAGTTTTCCAACCATCGCAACATTGCCACTTATTACGGCGCCTTCATAAAAAAGTCTCCTGCGGGGAAAGACGACCAACTATGGTTGGTTATGGAATATTGCGGTGCAGGTGGGTGATTTTTCTTGAGGAAGGCGTGTTTTTTAACCCTTTTTGAAGATTAAGAGTTCTGATATCCGAACAGGAACATCTTATGCCGGGTTTCCACCAAGCGGACAGAACAAAAACAAAACACGAACTCGGTCCGTATGTGACAGTCCGCGAACTGTTCTAGAACTTGTGGATTGTTTTCCGGACTCGAAAGTCCGCGAATTGCGTTTTTACGGACACAAACAGAGTCCCATCCAATGTCGGTAAACTTCAAAGGATTTACGAGTTCTAGGACTGTTTGTCAGCTTGGTGTAAACGCCCAGTTTGTTTTTATTTACGTTGTTGCGATCTAGTGGTAGTTTGATTCGGTGCGTGAAGGGAAGAAGTCGTAATCTATATATATAAAAGAAAGATGTTGGTTACACCATTTATAACTCGAGATCGGATGGACTGTTTGTTATGAAACTTCATATATGGATTCGTCTACGGTCTGGTTATTATAAAATACAATGAAACTTCGAAAAAATCGATGAAAATTTCACTTATACAGGAAATGCTTTTCCTCCCTTTGAGCGAGGCCACTAGGTGTCGTTACAGTTACGCTACCGCTAATTCGTAGATAGTTGATTTCATATTCTCTCCGTTAGATGACTATATTAGCACTATTGACTATAGTCACTGTAAAAGTGTGTAATTTGAGTTGCCTACAACTCTGCGCTGTTGGCGAACACCAAGAAGTCTTAGCGTAGGAGATGTCTAAAATGATTAGTTTTCGTACCACTTCAGATGGCGCTATTCACACATTATGACTGATTATTAGTAATTTTTATAGTTTTATTTGTTCAAAATAACGTAATCGTGAAGTAGGATGTCTAGAATAATGGTGTAGGCACTGATTAGATTTTGTTGTGACCAAATTGATTATATTAGCAATGTTTCGTTCTTTCCACTTCAGGTGGCGCTATTCACAAATTATGACTGATTTTTATCAGTTATTTCAAATATTTGAATTTATTCTGGCGAACGTGGCGTGTTAATGGTAGATAATTTTGTCAAGCAATAATGTGTGTTTATATTCCTGACATTCTGATGTATATTAGTTCTTAGGAAAAGTAGAAAACTTTCATTATAAAAAGATGCCATTCTGCTGTCATGTCATAATTGACTTTGGCAAATCAGCTGTTGATACATCAATCAAATTGACAACGGAAAATACACTGAAATGATATTGCGGCGCCGCCACATTGCTAATATTTTCGATTTGGTCGAACGTCATTCCATTCAAAAATTGACGGGTGCCTACACCATTATCATAGACATCTTATCGTGAAGGTACTATATTTGACATTAGCACCATTAGATGGCGATGAATTTGTTCAGGCTTTCGCGACCATCGATTTATGTCATCTGTTTTTTTTGTGAATTTCGGTCGTCGTGGTTTGAAATGGTCGAAAAAAACATATGACATCAATTACAGTGTAATTTGCATAGGACTTATAGTACCATGAAGGGCTATTAACAGATCCAGAAGCGCGTGAATATCACAGTGAATTTTTATCGAAATGTCAAGTATATACGATTTTGGCGATCAGTTTCAATCGTGATATGTTCATTCTCATCTTTTCTCATAATTTTTAAAATGTTTTTGAATTTCTGTTTGGGTAATAAATATATTTTCGGAAATCACTAAATCCAAAATTGCTATAATCGGTAATTGACATATTATTTTTATGTATCTGTTCTGTGTGACAGCTCATATCCATCGAAACATTTGACAGTTCAAAAATCAGAGAACCAAGAGGTTGATCTCCGATCACCGGTGATTACGATTTGTGAAATCCACCGTAAGTATCATTTAGGCGGAACAAAGTCCGCCGGGCCAGCTAGTGTTTATTAAAACTTGATCGAAGTTCATCTCCTATACTCATATCATCTCCTCGGAGACTGAGATCTTGTAACAGTTTAGACATCACATTTCCTCCTTTTTGCCTTAAGCATGGCCTAATCCAAAACCGGCGTTTATAGTTTTGTTCTTTTTGATAATGTAGAATGTCAGCAAGAATAAATCCTCGTCGTCTTGTTTTCTCAAGTTTGCAGCGCGCCACATTCTCACAACTACACGTCCGGTGTAAACTGAATGAAACTTAAACAAAACACGAACAGTTTTCATTCATTTCTGTCCGCTACTGGTGTAAACAGAAAGTCCGTTAGGAACCCCAACAGTCTTCGAACATTTTCCGAACAAAACTGTTCAAAATTTCTATTCGAACGGACAGTTCGTGTTTTGTTTTGACCTGTCCGCTTGGTGGAAACCCGGCATTAGAAGTAGGGACGGGTTTTTGAAGATTCGAATGAAGCAAAATGTGAATAAATAAGTGCCAAATCTAAATTGAGCTGATTCAGCGGTTCTTCTGTGTTGGTTCAACCATTTGTTTACATTGTTTTCCTTTTAACAGTGGAAATGTGAATAACTTCAATGTAAAAGAGTTATTCATGTAGCCCAGGAAATGTCAAACGCGCACGCAACTATTTTTTTCGATTCAAAGACAAATTTAACTTGTCCTTTATATGGGTGTTCTTTTTCAGAGTGATAAAACTTTAAATTGAAATAAAACAAATTCACATTAAGATTGAAGCCAAGTGTTTTTATTTGAAAGATAATTTTATGACATTTATGTTGTAAAAATAATTTCCGGCATACGTCCACCACGACTAGCTCTGAGGAACCGCATTCGACCAGACCAATTTTGGACCACTTTCTATAGTAATTTAGGCCTTATTTCAACAATAAAACGAGTTATGTTATCTTCCAAAGCTTCTATTGTTTCTGGTTTATCAGCATAAACCAATAACTTGACATTACCCCAAAGAAAATAATCCATTGGAGTTATGTCGCATGATCTTGTAGGCCAATCAATTGAACCAGTTCTCGAAATGACGTTATCGCCAAGTTTTTCTATCAGTAAATCAATTGTTACGGTAGCAGCATGAGGTGTAGCACCATCTTGTTGGAACCAAAACACCTCTGGGTCGATACCATTCAAGTTTTGAAACAAATAATCATTGATCTTCGATTTTTAACGAGCACCATTCACTGTAATATTAGCCCCAGCATCGTTTTTAAAGAAATATGGACCGATGATGCTTCCAGCGTGTAAGGCACAAAATACAGTGCATTTTTCAGGATGCAATGGCACTTGCAGGCTGCGTTCCAGTGTCCGCAGCTACTATAGTTTCATTCTTGGTGTTTTATATGAAACTTTCAGCCGTTGGCTGGTTTCGATTGGCCTCTCATACCAATTGTTGTCTCAAATAGTACTCGAAAATCTAAATTAATCGGATCGATCGCCGAATGTAGAACGCAGATGTTAATGTAGATTAAACGGAGTCAATTTCACTCCCGAGTAGTTTTTGCCCGTATTTCTCATCGGGATCAGATATCGTTGACAATTTGTAAGGCGAACTATTGGCTGAATGCCCTATGCATCGATTGTGCAACTGTGGGAGCTTCTGGTGCACGGATATGACCTATTGCTATACGGACCCGATGCAGGTTCAAGGTTTTCCCGTTTATTGTGCACCTAGAAGCTATTTTATCGGTCATTGTAAATTTAAATGGTTGACATCGAATTGAAATGCACATCGGCATTGTTCGATATGCATCTGTTTTGTCTCTTGACCCACCGTATGTACGGGGTCCCCTAAGATAAACTCGACGATTCGTAAACAAACGAGAGCGAGCGATTATGCGTTATTTTACGGTCGTCGTTTGTTTGTTTTTCCTTGTCGAGCATAATATTGATTGGCTCTGACAATGGAAAGGGCATAATTTTTTTACGCTAGTTGGTTCACTATTGTTGTCATCCGCGGGATATAAACTGTTTTGCGAAGGATGGAATGTAATGAACATTCAAAAGGGGTTTATTATTCGACATACTTATTATGATAATGTCAGGCCAAATAAATATACATAAGGTCGTAAGGTTCGCCATATGGATAAAAAAAAACTGAAACGGTTTCTCGGAAGGAAAATGAAAGAGAAATTATGTGGAGGATTTTCCAATAAGATGTGTTATTTTGACATTCAAAGAAAAATGCCATTTTTTTTAGATAAATGATAGCATGTTTATTTCATTGAAAAGAGAAAGGTGTTCCGTTAAGGTCGCTGTTCAGAGCGAGTAGGAAAACTAATCCAATAGAGGCGCCACCGAGCATTTTATGGAATATCTCCATAGAACTTACATTATCACTTCAAGTTCTATCATTGAGTTTAAATATACATAGAGACACAGCCCAGTTCAACGATTTGAAGCTAAATTTTGTGTAGTTCCTTCACCGGTTCATAGATGGATAAGTGTGTTTCAGAGAAGCGAAAATTTTTACTCCCGCATCTGGCGGTAAGTAGCTGAACTATAAGGCTTTATTTCCGAAGCCGAATGCGATGACGATCAGGACCGGCATATGGAAATGTGGGATGTTCAGTATTTCATCACCTGATTTTTTTGATGCAATAAAACGACAGTTATTTCTGATATTTCATGAATATAAAATACTGATGTATGAAAAAATAAATGCATGCAAATTTTTCTTCATTCACAAGTATTTATAAATAGATTTTCTATGAATTTTTAAAAATATTTAATTTTTTATAAACAGGAGGATGCTTCTGTGTCGAGATTCCTCTGTTTTTTTTTCTGTCTCCTGTACAGCTTCACTCTAATCAGTTGCCTCAACAAATGAATACTGTGCTTTTTAAATTCTGGAGTTAACGGAGAGTTCCAATCTTCTATAAATTCATTTCTTTTTTTAATTTTCCTAAAATATACCTTTGAAGTCATATCTTTTCTGATTTTGTGACCATAATTTTTTTATTACCAACAGCGCTTTCCTTATCAAATGTTTGAAATCGGTTGAGGGAATTCTCAAATGTATATCCGATTTCGATTTGCAATCATTACCAAGCTTATTCAAATCATCAATGAGGAGTGCTTTTTCGCACTTACCGCATTTGTTTTTTTTGCGATGTTCCTCATCAAATACCCCACGAAACTTGCGATTGAGTTGGATTCTAGGGTATTAAGGGATTCAATTAACTCTTCATCCCTTATATACCCTCACTAGGCTCACCGTTGCCCGAATCCGCAGAAGTAATGGTCGAATCTGTCCAATCAACGACATCAATGGGCCTACTTTCAGATTCTCCCATTGTACACAGGTCGAAATCATTGTCGTCTTGGCAGTTAGAATTATCAGAACATTTTTCAAGACAACCAGTCATGACCGACTGCAACCCAAATCTGAAGCATCGAGATGAGGGGTTTGGATCATAACCCCTACACTGTCTTATATTGGAGAATGAATTCTCAATTGGGTCCTGCTTGAGCCGACTCTTTATCAAATATGGAAATGTTTCCTTCGTCTCCTCCCACAATTTAAGGATGCTACTGATGGTTTGTATCAAACCGTTGAAACAATAGTGAATATTTTTCCCAACTGTCCTAGACTTAATGAATTCAATTGATTCCGTCAGAGTTTGTATTGCTTGCTGATGGCTGATAATTTCCCTCAAATTTTCCATTCGAATTGAGGCAGTCGAAAAGATCATTCATTTTCAGAATGAACTGAGCAGTTGAATTGGCACTTCTCGACCTCAGCTCACCAGTTGCAATGACTGTTCTCATAGCCAAATATAAAGTTCTGATGAAAATCTACGTGGCCAATTTAACCTTCATTTTCTGGAAGGCGTTTGGATTTATGTGGTTTTCAGTTATCTTCAAGGGAGAACGAGAAAGACAAATTCTTTTCATCGATTAAGTACGTTTCTTTTATGTCCCTCCAAGAAACATTTTCACCCCTCATTTCCTACCTGAGAACACTCCTTTGGAGAAATTCATGGCTAATAGTTCATCATTATTGAATCACACCGTTTGTAACGAATTTGGACGAATCCGACCCTGCCTACGATTCATAGAACTAGAGGAAAATGAATCTCCTACAGATTTCTATAAATGAGTAGTGACAAAATGGATCGGACGAATATAGTTCCTTTAGTAGCTACTATGTGCCGCCACTTAAGTTGGCAAATTGGCAAGTAAACTGCCAAAAATTTGTGCATCAAATCAATGAACTGGGTTGTGTCTCTATGTATATTTAAACTCAATGGTTCTATGAATATCTCTATCTTTATGAATTAACTGTACAATGGCGCTTTCTATCCGAATATCGCTGAACTATGAAATTAGTGAATATGTGGGTAAAACACCAACTTTTTCCCACCATATATTTGCATTTGGTCATTGTCTGCCAATTCCGTATTTCAAGTTGATTTTCTGAACGAAATTATCTGTAGATTCACTTTAAATCGGAACTTGAACTATTTTCATGGGTCTCTCATTTGAAATAAAACAGAAGCATGAGTTGGCTCATTTTCTTCTGAAAAAAATGAACTTTCGAAATGAAATCGATTTAAATTATTTCATTAAGAACTCCAATCATTTCTGAGTTTACCCACAAAATTTCAGGTCACAAAGTGAAACCATTTTCAAATGCAACTTGAAATAAAAATACACTTCATTGAACGCCCACCTTAAAAATGGAAAAATAACATCTTCTTCTTTTTTTTTCAAAAAACTTCCAAAAGGTATTGCCTCGGGTGGGACAAAGCCTTTGGACATTTTCGAGATACCGACTGGTCCGGTATAAAGCACTTTTACCAACAAAGACTCCGCCTTTGATGCGTGGGGCTAGTTCTTTCTCTCCCGAACCGCTGGGGGTAAACAACCTCCGGAGAAGAGTCCGCTTTTCGGGGGCAGCGTTCGTTTAGTTCGTTTTGCGGTCGTCGAACGGTCACTACTCCGGCTATTTATCGTATACTCCAGGGAATGCCGGTCTAGGAATTCCGCTGGCAGACGAAATTGACAATATTCCAACGTTTCTCGAAGTTTGAATCCGAAATGGAAACAGAGTGGCCATAAGGGTTGTTGAAAAAAGGATACATTGATGGAAGTGAACTAACACGATCGTAAAGGGTCTTGTACACGATGAGGAGAAAAGCCGTATTTCATCGTATCTCTAAAGGCGCATTCACACTATGACGATTCAACTATAGTTCATCCAAGAATTGTTGACATCAGAGCAGGCCTTGGAAGTCCAGTCGCAGCTTTATTTCTAGTTACAAAAAAGTAACTAAAAGTTTTCTGTGCTTTCATCATAGCAATAAAAAAATATAGATATAACCTGAAAATTAAATGATATTTTTTCAAAGATATGTAGAATATCTTTGTATTTTTCAAAGTACGGCAAACTGAACATGAAAATGTTTCCAATTATCACATACGATTACCTGCAAACTGAATTGGGAAAATTGTAATACAATCAAAAAGATTTCTTCCATGAGGAAACAAATTAATATATCGATTAATCAGATACACCGCGATCATTGATATAAATATCAACAACCGCCATGAATCTGACTCGAACTTGCCACAAATCATCATACAGGTAACCAACGAAAGTTCCAACCTCATCGAAAGCGGGTTTTGTTTAAGAGGACCTCCGTTCCACTCCAATTTTCATCGAGGTAGGGTTATGTTGTCCTGAAGATGATCAAAACAATGATTCGAAACCTAGGTCGACTTCTACCCGCTTTCGATGAGGTTGAAACTTTCGTTGGTTCCCTGTATGATGATTTGTGGCAAGTTCGAGTCAGATTCATGGCGGTTGTTGATATTTATATCAATGATCGCGGTGTATCTGATTAATCGATATGAAAATTGTAATAGACATCAAGACAGACACAAAACTTAACGTATGGATTTATTCAATATAATATGAAGAATTTCATATGACATTGTAACTTTCAATATTTGTGAGCAATGAAGGTGTAAAATATGAAATGTGAATATTCCTACTGTTGTTTCAACAACCACAACTGTTTTTTCCTCATGTGGGCAGACCTCATCTTGTTCATAATGAAAGATTTTATGTCAGCATCATCCCATATATTGCGACTAATCTTCTCTTATTTCTTTTTATATGTGCTATGGAAAGCCTTTCCAATTATAAGCTGTACACTCTTCAAGAGCCTCATTCTAAAGATATTTATTTCACTTGCTCAATTAGTATTCGAAACATTAATGACAGAACAAAATGTCAGTGTGATTTCCAACACCAACCTGAATTCTACAACTCAAAATATCACTGAACGGGCATTACCAACCTAATTTCGATTTTCCAAAGCCTCCCGAGATGTCAATAATTCTTGGATGGACTTTGAAAGGTGTCATTTTGAATAACCCGCTATTTCGGTAG
Source organism: Adalia decempunctata (assembly GCA_951802165.1). Classification (NCBI taxonomy): domain Eukaryota; kingdom Metazoa; phylum Arthropoda; class Insecta; order Coleoptera; family Coccinellidae; genus Adalia; species Adalia decempunctata. The sequence continues at coordinate 18,146,137 of OX637696.1, read as the reverse complement.
ATGTCACTGTTGAAGCTGTCATTTCTGACATTTGACAAGTAGAAACTACGCCATTGATAAAAATGGAACGATACACGCTTCAACAACGCATTTAAATTATTAAAATGAACTATAAACGTGCTGAAAATTTGGCAGAGACTGTTCGTAAATCTCGAACATTTTTGGGTCGTCGTGAAGCACCTTGACAAACCGCAATACAGAAATTGTCGGAAAAATTTGAGATGTTAGGACAAGTTAGTGATGTGAAGAATGAAGCCCCTGCACGTCGTTCAGAACAGCTAGAATGATACTGCTGTAGCCGAAAGTGTTGACGACAACCCAGGATTGTCCATATTCATTGGCTATAAAAAATTTCAAGCACTTTTCCCAAACATTCACATACATATCGTAAAATTAAAATTCAACTCGAAAATATTCGACAGGGTGGACTCAGCCTCATTGAATGATATTTAATCCATGTACACATAAGAATCATTAATTTTGGGTGAATCATAATCCTACTATCTCACGCGAATTTCCTAAACACTCAGGTTTTGTGAAATTGAAATGGAACTCGAAAATATACTGCTCCACAAGAGTTAGGGATATTGTATTCAATCGTTTTTCAAAGCATGTAATCTTCGAGAAAATCATTTAAAACTCAATAACAACTTGAATCGATCCAATAAAAATCAGTATGAGACATTTCGCCTTCATTCTGAAGTTTGATTCTTTGCATACGCTTCATGAATGTTCTTATTTTGAAATGAAGTCAGTTTATCAACGGCTTCGATTTGAAACGAGTTTTCTGAAAATGCCTAGACGTAAATTAACAAACGCTGAGGCTAATAGGGCTATCGGAATGCTACAGGGTGGCCTAACTCAGGTTGTTGTAGCGGAAAGGCTCCAAGTCAGCCAAAGTGTGATATCTCGACTTCGAATAGGTTCAGGGAGACAGGTTCCGTGTTGGAAAGACTAAGGCTTGGTGGGCGACGAAAAACAACACCTGCTCAGGATCGTTTCATCACCGTTTCGGTGAGAAGAAACCCTACATCTACGTGTAGAATGCTACGGAATACTCTTTCAAAATGCAGATGGGGTCCAAGTTTCCATCGAAACCATCAGACGACGTTTGAGAGAGGTGAATCTAGGTTCTAGACGTCCATTAAGAGGAGTTCCATTAACACGTGACCATAAGCGTCAAAGACTGGAATGGGCAAAGCAACATATCAATTGGAACGATCAATGAAGTAATGTCCTTTTCACTGATGAATCCAGATATGGACGATTTTCAGATTCTCGAAGAATAAGGGTGTGGACAATCCCATGCATACCCCTTAATGGTCGCTATGTCCAAGAAGTCCATCCATTCCGAGGGGGTAGTGTTATGGTATGGGCGGGGATATGTTTCAACGGGCGCACAGATCTACACATTTGTCCTGGGAATATGACCGCCTTACGCTATAGGGACATGTCATTGACAATGTTGTGCCAAATTTTCACTTTTCAATTTCTAGACGATAACGCTAGACCGCACCATGCAGCCATAGTTGAGAATGTGCGCGAGAGGAGCTTGGTATTCCACATTTACCAATACCTCCGCACTCACCAGATTTGAATTGCTCCAAAGAAGATTAGATAATCATCAACCTACCCCAGAATCCTTAAATGATCTGAGAGAGCTTCTGTCCCGTTTATGGAACCAAATTCCTCAAGAAATGTTCAACAACCTCGTGTGTAGTATGCAAACAAGAGGTCAAGCTGTTATTGATGCCCGTGGAGGCCATACATTGTATTGATCGTCTTAAAATGCTTGAATTCTCTGGGAATAAAATTTCGTTATTTTACTCGATTTTTCTTAACCACCCTGTATACGCTGCAGACCTACAGGCTAAAATTAATTTGCAACCTGAAATCATATTAATATGAATTTTCATCACAAAAATCTTATTTTAACTATATTTTTTTGCAATTTAAGTCAATATCCCTAAATCATGTGGAGCAGTTTATTTGACAGGGTGGACTCAGCTTCATTGAATGATATTAAAATCCATGTACACATAAGAATCATTAATTTTAGTGAAATCATAATCCTACCACCTCAAGCCAATTTCCTTGAAACTAAAGTTTTTGTACTGTTCAGAAAATTTTCACATGAGACTTTTTGTTCTGAAGGAGTGGGCTTGATTCAATGATAAAAAAATTTGGATTATTTCAAGCAGTTTCCTCAAAAATTCACATAAGGACTTAACTAACCGAGATGCCTTCTATTTGGTTGAAGAGTTTATGAACGAATTATTCACATGTTTTTTTTTATATGATGACTAGCTGGCCCGGCGAACTTTGTTCCGCCTAAATGGTACTTGCGGTGGATTTCACAAATTGTAATCACCGGTGATCGGAGATCAACGGCTTGGTTCTCTGATTTTTGAACTGTCAAATGTTTCCATGGATATGAGCTATCACACAGAACAGATACACAAAAATATTATATCATAATATGTCAATCACTAATAGTGGCAATTTTTGATTCAATTATTTCCGCAAATATATTTACTACCCAAACAGAAATACGAAAAAAAATTTAAAAATTATGAGAAAAGATGAGAAATCTCACGATTGGAACTCAACTCCATAATCCGATTTACTTGACATTTCGATAAAATTTCACTGTGATATTCACCCGCTTCTGGATCTGTTAATAGCCTTTCATGGTACTATAAGCCCTATGTAAATAACACAGTAACTGATGTCATATGTTCTTTTTTCGACCATTTCAAACCACGACGACCGAAATGCTCGAAAAAAGAACAGATGACATCAATGGGTGGCCGCGAAAGCCTCAACAAATTCATCACCATTTAATTGTGATAATGTCAAATATAGAACCCTCACGATTACGTTATTTGAAATAAATAAAACTATACAAATAACTAATAATCATCAGTCATAATGTGTGAATAGCGCCATCTGAAGTGGTAAGAACGAAACATTTCTCATATCTCAACGAAATCTAATCATTTTGTACTCCTACGCTAAGACATTTTGTTTTTGCCCAACAGCGCAGAATTGTAGGCAACTCAAATTACACACTATTACAGTGACTATAGAGGGAATATAGTCACTGTACACACTATTTGTTTATATCGCCATCTAACGCGGAGAATATCAAATGAAGCACAAACGAATAAGCGGTAGCGTAACTGTAACTGTAGCGACATCTAGTGGCCTTACTCAAAAGAAGGAAAAGCATTTCCTGTATAAATAAAATTTTCATCGATTTTTTCAAAGTTTCATTGTATTTTATAATAACCAGACCGTAGACGAATCCATAAATGAAGTTTTATATCAAACACTCCATCCGATCTCGAGTTATAAATGGTGTAACCAACATCTTTCTTTTATATATATAGATGTTTTAAATAAAATTTTACCATATTTTGCATATAACACGTCCAGTAATGGATTGAGGATAAAAAAATAAATATATGGGGTGGATTCTAGTTCTAATTGTTCATCGACCATCGTACGTTAAATACAGAGCTTCGTTTAGCTGAAGTAATCCAAGAAATTATCGTTATTAATAACAACGCTCTGCAAGGATGCGTCAACCGCTTAATCTAAGTTAGTCCCCCTCTAGATAATGAACGCGACTTCAACAATGAACCTGCCTGATAAAGTTCCACAGAACTGCGAGTTCTTAATCTACCATTCAGTATCGCCTGTTTTCAATGGTTTATTGTTCATGGAGTAATACAAGGGAATCAATCTTATATAGGGAGTCCTTTCTTCTCGTATCTATAAAGATATGATTAATTAATTTTGTTTCGGGCTATGTTTTACATCGAAGGTTCAGATTACATTTTCAGAAAAACTGTCAACCTTTGACTTGGAAGTTTTGTGCCTTTACACTCTGTATTTTACTGAGCTGACTGTGTGGTTGATATTTTGGTAACATAACCTATACTCCATTCACAATTATAAAATCACAACTCTGGCATTGGAAATTTGACACATTCCACTCTGTATCGAAGTTATGACGTTTTTCAAAATATTTTTATGTTCCAAGTCAACACTATGTTCATGTTGCCCTTTCTACATTCTTAGCGTATTTCTCAGAATGTGAATTTATTCGGAAAATGAATGAATTGGAAAAGATGTGATGGACGAAAATAATTAACGTTTTTATGAATTGATAGAAAGGATTTCTTTTCTAGTTATTTGCATGAAGAGTACAAGAGATCACTGTTGAAATATATTATTTTTCGCCATGGAAGAAAATTGCATTGCTTTCACATGATTTTCATATGCATGCCTGTGAAGATTTAACGTTTATTATCCTCTTGAACTGAAAGTTCAAGACTTGACATCAATTGTTGAATCAAGAATAATGGAACATTATATCCCTCTACTGGAATCCAAATAGTGGAAGGGAGTTCTGATGCAACAGGAACTTTTTCTTGGAACATAACCTTAATAGCTAACTTAATAAAAATAAGCGTAGAAGATATACATTTCATTTGTTTGATCTTATGAACAAGGAGTAAAATATTCTGACTGTATAGTAATTTATTAGTTTAAAAAATATTCATACATTACAACCACAGTAGGTTTGTACAAATAATATGGAACAGGTCAAACATATGCTTCACATTTATCATTCACCTGTTCTAAAATGAGACACAAACTCCTCCACATTATAGGGCCCCTACAGCATTAAAAGCTTGTGTCTCTTTTGAAAGAAGTAGCACTAGATATAATATATTCTTTCGATTAAGAGCAAATACCTACCGTTGAATGTTACATACACAAATTTCTTCAAAATGGGCTTATACGAAGTGGTTCTTTTTCTGAAACGTGAAAACGATCAACAATAATCATTTAGAGACCGATGATGGCCATCCAAAATCCGTTTACTTACGAAAATCGTGCAATTTCATTCTGCAAGTTCTTTCCTCATAATTCCTCGAAAATCCTACCTGAACCATATTTTCTGGTCGCTTTCGTGAAAAGATCGTATAAGGAAGCCTTTTTTGTCCATTTACACATTCCAAATAAATTTTGAGCACCAAAAACGATACCGAAACTAACCAAACTTCTGGGGGACCGGAATTTCGTTTGAAATCTTTCCAAACGGCCAGATACCTAAAAAAAAAACTTCGTTATCAAGTGTAAAAAAGGCGATTAGTACTTACTTTTGCTTTATTCATGCTTATAAATCGATTTTTGGTCCAATTCAAATTTGCCGTTTGTACCCATGTCAAAATATCTTTGATACTTTTACTTTGATGTAAACATTGAAACTGGCAACGCCGTTTTGTCATTAAAGATATTCTCTGTACGCGCACAGATTTTTTATCAGGTGCACCAATTCCTGAAAACGAAACCATGGCCAGAGTTTTGATTTTATAATTGTGAATGGAGTATAACTGCTGGCATTAGAGGCTCTTAAACCGGCGTTTTATCCACTCGATTGGTAATTCTGATTTCTGAAATCGATCAAAATCGGGATTTCTGAAATCGATCAAAATCGGGAACAAGCCCCAAGCACCGTTTCGTATCATTAATCTTAATCTGGGTCGTTATACGACAAGAATCTTAATTTTCTAGATTGCCCATATAGAAAATGGAAGAAGTATTCGTCCTTTGTTGAGGCTCGTGTAGGCGGAACTTAATCGAATATGAATGCGTCTTGAAGACAACGAACTGTTCGTCTAAACGGGTTAATTGCACATGATTTTCTTCAAGGTGGGGTTGGAATTGAAGCTAGCGACATGGCGATTATAGCGAGTGTGGAAAAAGAAAAGGAACGTATTTTTTGAATAAGAATTTTTCGTACAAAAGTTGTCAATTATATATAGCAGTACCAGACAAACCTAAGTAATTGCGAACATTGGCACGTGCTCAAACTAGACTGGTCTGTCCAGAACCGTATTATAATAAATAAACTGCTCCACATGAGTTAGGGATATTGGCTTAGATTGCAAAAAAAAAATATAGTTAAAATAAGATTTTCGTGATGAAAATTCATATTAATATGATTTCAAGTTGCAAATTAATTTTAGCCTGTAGGTCTGCAGCGTATACAGGGTGGTTAATAAAAATCGAGTAAAATAACGAAAATTTTATTCCTAGTGAATTCAAGCACTTTCGAGACTATCAATACAATGTATGGCCTCCACGGGCATCAATAACAGCTTGACATCTTCTCTGCATACTACACACGAGGTTGTTGAACATTTCTTGAGGAATTTGGTTCCATAAACGGGACAGAAGCTCTCTCAGATCATTTAAGGATTCTGGGGTAGGTTGATGATTATGTAATCTTCTTTGGAGCATATCCCATGCATGTTCTATGCAATTCAAATCTGGTGAGTGCGGTGGTAAATGTGGAATACCAAGCTCCTCTCGCGCATTCCCAACTATCGCTACACGGTGCAGTCTAGCTTTATCGTGAAAATTTGGCACAACATTGTCAATGACATGCCCCCTATAGTGTAATGCCGGGTTTCCACCAAGCGGACAGGTCAAAACAAAACACGAACTGTCCGTTCGAACAGAAATTTTGAACAGTTCGGAAAATGTTCGAAGACTGTTGGGGTTCCTAACGGACTTTCTGTTCACACCAGTAGCGGACAGAAATGAATGAAAACTGTTCGTGTTTTGTTTAAGTTTCATTCAGTTTACACCGGACGTGCAGTTGTGAGAATGTGACGTGCTGCAAACGACGAGGATTTATTTTTGCTGGCAGTTACATTTTACATTATTAAAAATAACAAAACTAAACCTGTTTTGGATTAGGCCATCCTTAAGGAAAAAGGAGGAAATGTGACGTCTAAACTGTTACAAGATCTCAGAGGAGATGATATGAGTATACGAGGTGAACTTCGATCAATTTTTAATAAACATTACAACTTCTTCCCTTCACGCACCGAATCAAACTACCACTAGATCAGGCCCGCCGCTAGCTGTCTGAGCGCCCGCGTGCAAATACTGTTATGCCGACCCCAATAGGGCGCTACATCAGGGGCGTATCCAGAGAGCAATTCGGGGGGGGGGGGTTGTGGCAAGTTTTAGCGAGGGACAAAACCCCCCCCCCCCCCCCGTGAATACTCCACTGCGCTAAATATGCTGAGTCTTCTCCAGAAAGGGTTCCCTCATTATGGTGGGAAAAAAATTAAAAAACCTATTGAATTATTGTTATATATACATTACATTATTGTTATTTCTATTCATAAAATTGAAAAATCATATAGATACACACTCAAATATTTATCTAAAAAAATTTCACTCTTCTCGCTTTTATATTTGCGAAATCTTCTATAATCTTAGTCATATCCAATCTATCCAAAATTTGGTGTTCAATTGAAATTATAGCTAAATTACTTAATCTGTGTTGGAGCATAGTGGATCTTAAATAATTCTTGATAATTTTTAATTTTGAAAAAGATCTTTCTCCAGATGAAACTGAAACCGGCAACTGCGGAACTTCGGGGGGCGGCAGTGCCCCTCCCGGAAATATACCTGAAAGAAACACTGCAGTGAATTCCGTGGATATACGGAAATTATCGATGTTGGCCGCCTGTCCTCCCGATCCTTCAGAGAAAAAGTCTCTCTAAGGGGGATGAGGAGACCTTGCCGCCCCCAATGTTGAACGGAGTTGGAGAAATTTCAAAGCAGTTGGCAAAGTTTCGATCGCATATGTCAAAATTTCTATGTTTCTATGACAGTTGGCAAAATTTTAAAGCAGTTGGAGTTGGACAACCGCTCCCCCTTTTTTTCTTCCCCCCCCGCTTACCACGTTGTTTGTCCCCTCCAAAAAAATATTCAATTTCACTGGACTTGCCGCCCCCTTGGACGTGCCGCCCTTGTGCCGAGCACGCCTTGCACGCCCGCTTACGGCGGGCCTGCACTAGATCGCAACAACGTAAATAAAAACAAACTGGGCGTTTACACCAAGCTGACAAACAGTCCTAGAACTCGTAAATCCTTTGAAGTTTACCGACATTGGATGGGACTCTGTTTGTGTCCGTAAAAACGCAATTCGCGGACTTTCGAGTCCGGAAAACAATCCACAAGTTCTAGAACAGTTCGCGGACTGTCACAAACGGACCGAGTTCGTGTTTTGTTTTTGTTCTGTCCGCTTGGTGGAAACCCGGCATAAGGCGGACAAATGTGTAGATCTGTGCGCACGTTGACACATATCCCGGCCCATACCATAACACTACCCCCTCGGAATGGATGGACTTCTTGGACATAGCGACGATTACGGGGTAAGCGTGGGATTGTCCGTACCCTTATTCTTCGAGAATCTGAAAATCGTCCATATCTGGATTCATCAGTGAAAAGGACACTACGCCATTGCTCGTTCCAATTGATATGTTGCCTTGCCAATTCCAGTCTTTGACGCTTATGGTCACGTGTTAATGGAACTCCTCTTAATGGACGTCTAGAACCTAGATTCACCTCTCTCAAACGTCGTCTGATGGTTTCGATGGAAACTTGGACCCCATCTGAATTTTGAAGAGTATTCCGTATCATTCTACACGTGGATGTATGGTTTCTTCTTGCCGGAACTGTCCTGAGCAGGTGTTGTTTTTCGTCGCCCACCAAGCCTTGGTCTTTCCAACACGGAACCTGTCTTTCTGAACCTATCCCAAAGTCGAAATATCACACTTTGGCTGACTTGGAGCCTTTCCGCTACAACAACCTGAGTTAGGCCACCCTGTAGCATTCCGATAGCCCTATTAGCCTCAGCGTTTGTTAATTTACGTCTTGGCATTTTCAGAAAACTCGTTCCAAATCGAAGCCGTTGATAAACTGACTTCATTTCAAAATAAAAACATTCATGAACCCTATGCAAAGAACCACGATTTTTTTTCTCCAAATTTATTCATTGACTCCTTGCTATACCATCTATGTTTTACCGAAAAAAAATTTAAATTTAAACATCTCCTCCTGGGTGTTGCAGTTCCCGTGTCAGTTAGTATATTTTAAATAGCCCGCTATTTTGGGAAAAGTATTCCGGACCCTTAAGAAAAAAAAAAAGTTGACCTTGAAATAGTCTCGAACATTGTATCATGAGTAGTGTATGGGCTACTTTACAGGCGCGCCTTTTCTACAGTGAACGCAAATCGGTTTGAATTTTTCTCGAAGCTTCTAGGAAAAACGATAGATTATAGTTTGGGAATCAGTGGAAAATTGTATATTCGGAGTTTTCCTCCGTATTCTAATTTTCCCTTGGCCGTTTCTTCATGACGCCGAATCTAACTCCAGTTAATTCTATAGTTCTATTCCGTCGTGCATCATTACGTTCTAAAATTAGAACGGAAAAAGGAATGATTTGCCATAATAGCCGTGTTTCAATGAAACATGTGAGTCAGCGGGTCACTCTTGAACAGTTCCGAGTCGATCTAGCAGGCGTTTCAGTCTTTGACGCTCGATGGGATGCCGGGAAATTGGAAAAGTTAACGATATTCAATTTGTTGAATGGCACCATCAGAGTCTCTGTCTGATTACCTGTTTTACATTAATTCTCAATATTGAAAATTTGTGTACCCTACGTTTTTATTTTCCACCTTTCTTATCTCTTTTCGTGTACATCAACACTTAATTAATATCCCCATTGTTTCTTCTTTTAATTACGGGAATCTACGAATTTCCTGAACCGTTTATTATTTCTCCTGAACTACTAGCATATCGTTTGTCAGACAAGAATTGTTAGCCGTTTAATTGGCTTTCTGCAGAAAACAATGATGATGAATGGGAGAAAAAGAATTTCATATTTTCTCAAAGTAACTCGAATTTCTTAATTAATTCTTTGAGCATGACTAGTTTCTCCTTGTAGCATTAATTTGAACATTTTTCCAAGAAAGTCACTTGCCAGTAGTCTTTCATTCATCATCATTTTATTGTGCATTCCCAACATAACATATTATTTAACGATTATAAAGGGATTTCCAATGATTTCATTTACTTAAATGAAATAATAATAATATATTTCCTTCTCAAAATTACGTTCTCCTTAAAGAAATTTTCTTTCATTTCCAGGCTCCGTCACTGACTTGGTGAAATCGACCAAAGGACAGTCCTTGAAAGAGGAATGGATAGCCTACATATGCAGAGAGATCTTACGGGGTTTATCATATTTGCATTCGAACAAAGTAATCCACAGGGACATCAAGGGACAGAACGTTTTGTTGACGGACAACGCCGAAGTCAAATTGGGTAAGATCATTTTTCGTAGCCTGAGTTGATGATGGACCATCGTCTAGAATTACAATTCAAACGTTGTCCTCTATTCCTACACATTTTAGGTTTGTTGTCGAGGGTGTTTCTAAAATGAGTTTAACGTATGGTCCGAAAGTTTTGGGAAGAATTTCAAAAGCATATAACTCTGACTTAAATAATCTTATATTTTTATCGAATTATTCAACAATTTAAGTTAACTATCCTTATTATGAATCAAAATTCAAGTAACAGACAAGGGACCATTATTTTTGATTTGCCTAATTATTCCCCTGACACGTTGCTTCTCAATCAGACCAGGTGAAATTTTTCCCAAAACTTTCGGACCATACGTTACAGTGATGTTTTTGGGTGATTCGCATACAAATGTTGTTTTCTGATGCATTTTAATGCAATTCCTTTGGGATTTTCGGTCATGGGTGGAGTGTAGGTTGTATTCTGTGAATTTATATAGGTCTTTGAAGAATTTATAGATGATTTGGATAATTTTAAGTATCCAGTTCCATTTTTAAATTATCATAAACAGTTGGTTTGGAATCAATTACCATTCGAAAAACCATTGAGATTGGCGATAAAAACAAAATTACGCTTATCCCATAAGTTTTGGCACAAATTTCATAGACCAATATAGTGGTGATAAGAAGAAGACAATAGGTTACTATTGAAATAAAACTTTGTTTGTAACCTTGACTTCACTTTAACACTTCAGTTGTGAAGTGGTAAAGTCGATATGGATTAAAAAAAAAAGAAATTCGGAAAAGTATTTATAATTTTGTTGAGCGAGTCGATAAGCCGAGATGAGATAATAAGCTTTTTTGAAAATCAGAATATATCCTGTAGAACTATTTATCAGACAATCGCTGAATGTGAGCTAGGTATACATTGTATGAACCTTGCAAAAAGTGGAAGACATAGAATTTTTGTCCAAGCAAAGGACCGTAAGACTGATAAGAAGAGCGGAAAACAAGGGTGGTACTTCGCAAAGAAAACTAGCACGTCAATTTATGACATCTAATTATATTTATATTACTAGTTAATTTTATTAGAGCAGAACACGTTTGGTTTTCAAATGTTCAATATTTGTCACTTTTTTGGTCTCTGAAATTTGTGCCATAACCTATGGGACATAGATGCATATTCAAATGATCATCAGTTCGGTTTGGAATCTATTACTATTGGAACAACCATTGAGATTGGCGATGAAAACAAAATGGACTGCTCCACAAGAGTTAGGGATATGGTATTCAATCGTTTTTAAAAGTATGTAATCTTCGAGAAAATCGCTGTAAAATCATTTAAAACTCAATAACAACTTGAATCGATCCAAAAAAAAATCAGTATGAGACATTTCGTCAGTCTGGTCGCCTTTTTTCTGAAGTTTGGTTCTTTGCATATGCTTCATGAATGTTCTTATTTTGAAATGAAGTCAGTTTGTCAGTTTATCAACGGCTTCGATTTGAAACGAGTTTTCTGAAAATGCCAGGACGTAAATTAACAAACGCTGAGGCTAATAGGGCTATCGGAAAGCTACAGGGTGGCCTAACTCAGGTTGTTGTAGCGGAAAGGCTCCAAGTCAGCCAAAGTGTGATATCTCGACTTTGGAATAGGTTCAGGGGGACAGTTTCCGTGTTGGAAAGACCAAGGCTTGGTGGGTGACGAAAAAAACACCTGCTCAGGATCGCTTCATCACCGTTTCGGCGAGAAGAAACCCTACATCTACGTGTAGAATGCTACGGAATACTCTTCAAAATGCAGATGGGGTCCAAGTTTCCATCGAAACCATCAGACAACGTTTGAGAGAGGTGAATCTAGGTTCTAGACGTCCATTAAGAGGAGTTCCTTTAACACGTGACCATAAGCGTCAAAGACTGGAATGGTCAAGGCAACATATCAATTGGAACGATCAATGGCGTAGTGTCCTTTTCACTGATGAATCCAGATATACGATTTTCAGATTCTCGAAGAATAAGGGTATGGACAATCCCACGCATACGCCGTAATCGTCGCTATGTCCAATAAGTCCATCCATTCCGAGGGGGTAGTGTTATGGTATGGGCCGGGATATGTTTCAACGGGCGCACAGATCTACACATTTGTCCTGGGAATATGACCGCCTCACACTATAGGGAGCATGTCATTGACAATGTTGTGCCAGATTTTCACGCTGCTATTGGTGAAACTTTTCAATTTCTAGACGATAACGCTAGATCGCACCGTACAGCCATAGTTGAGAATGCGCGCGAGGAGCTTGGTATTCCACATTTACCAATACCTTCGCACTCACCAGATTTGAATTGCATAGAACATGCAACGAAGATTAGATAATCATCAACCTACCCCAGAATCCTTTAATGATCTGAGAGAGCTTCTGCCCCGTTTATGGAACCAAATTCCTCAAGAAATGTTCAACAACCTTGTGTGTAGTATGCAAAGAAGATGTCAAGCTGTTATTGATGCCCTTGGAGACCATCGCCATACATTGTATTGATAGTCTTAAGATGCTTGAATTCTTTGGGAATAAAATTTCGTTATTTTACTCGATTTTTCTTAACCACCCTGTATACGCTGCAGACCTACAGGCTAAAATTAATTTGCAACTTGAAATCATATTAATATGAAATTTCATAACAAAAATCTTATTTTAACTACATTTTTTTGCAATTTGAGTCAATATCCCTAACTCATGTAGAGCAGTCTAATTTGATCCAAAGTATAAGTACATAATGCAATGATTATTTATTGTGATAGAGAATTGAAAATTTTTTTGTTTTATTTTGTTCGCCTTCTGGAGTTCTTAACTTTCACTTTTCAGTAACTTGTCGTAGTTTTTTCAATTTTCCTTCCAAAGAGTGAAATGAAATATGTTAATTAACAAATGATGCTTCTATCAAGCTCCGTATCAAAGATACTGGGCATTGAGATTTTCAAAATATTCTTCATAATACCTCAACATCTAGAGATAACTACAAAAAACTGGAAATTGTTACTCTTTTTATGTAATATTAATTGTTATCACGTATTTGGCACCTTCTGTTCCGATGCCTCAATACCGAACTCTTTTTCCAGTGGACTTCGGTGTATCGGCACAATTGGATCGGACAATAGGCCGAAGGAACACCTTCATCGGAACCCCGTATTGGATGGCCCCCGAAGTCATAGCTTGCGACGAGAATCCAGAGGCCACCTACGACAACAGAAGCGATCTGTGGTCGCTCGGAATCACGGCGCTGGAGATGGCCGAGTCACAGCCACCACTCTGCGAGCTACATCCCATGAGGGCGCTCTTCTTGATACCCAGGAACCCGCCACCCAGGCTCAAGAGCAAAAAGTGGAACAAGAAGTTTCACGGTAGGGTCGAGTGGATTTGAGGTGAATTTTTGGATGTTATCATTGATTTTTTCTTTAAGGTTTCATCGACACAGTCTTGGTGAAAGACTATCACGAAAGACCTTACACCGAACAATTACTTAAGCACCCTTTCATCAAAGACCAACCTACGGAACGACAGGTTAGGATTCAACTCAAAGATCATATTGATCGTTGCAAGAAGAGGAAGCAAGAGAAAGAGAGAGAGGATTATAGGTCAGTAAGAACCAAAGATTACATTTTGGAGCACCGACTGTCAATATGTGAATTCATAAATTACAATTAATATCGTTCTTATCTAGATTGAGTAAGCTTTTCTAATTGATTTATAGATATTCTGGTTCTGAGAACGAGGAGGAAGAGCCGCAGATCGCCGGTGAACCAAGTAGTATTATTCAAGCTCCAGGTGGCGATACGTTGAGAAGGAACTTCCAGCAGATTCAAGAGGGTCGTACACTCAGTCAAGCGGTTGAACCACCTCCTAGGTAATACCCAATTTTTTGAAGAAGTCGTGGATTTTTTTTCATTACGGATTGTTTTAGGGGTGGAAGACACAAGGACAAAGAAGAAATACCAGAACCTGGACCGCCAGCCAGACCTCCAATACCTCAGAGAATCATTGTTGTGCCAGAGCCTGCACCTCCACGAAGGTTAGTGTTGTTTGAATACTTTTATGTGGTTAAATTAAAGATTTACCTACGGAAGAAGGCTTGGCCCTATTTTGTTGATAAATTGGAGGTTTTCCCAAGTTTGTTCACCTTCTTATTCATCCTGTAGAATTCTAGACGATAATAGGTTAGAGTTGAATATGAAACGTTGGAGAATTTAGTGCCTCAGAATCAAGTTCATAATCACTTTGTGAATAAATGGAAGGGACACGAAAACACAAAGCTGTTTGGAAGAACCTGTATCTAAATAATTTTTTTCAAACAAACCTTGAATAAGTTATTAACAATGTTCTTCGTCATTCATTGGTTAATTAATTAAATCATAGACAATTCATCTCTGTCAAAAATAACACTTCATACATGTATCTTAACCGTCGTCAAACCTTCATTTGGACACCATGTATATTCGTTGCAGACCACTGCCACCGCCTCCAGATAATTTTGTTTCAAGATCTCAGCAACAGCAGCAGCAACAACAAAGAAATTCGCAATCACAACACATGTTCAAACCAATGGTATGTTGCATGAACTTCAATGTTTATTATCGATAATTATTACTTTTTGACATAGAACAATATACACGACCATATTTTTTCGTTTCATACAGTATTTAGCAGAAAGGAAATATACTCTTTGTGTAAAATATCGGGTGTTTTTTTAGAGTGATTGAATTTTCGATGGGGATAACTGATTTGACAGAAGGTAGAAGCCATGTTGTTTTGACATTTCTGTTCAGTAAGCATTGACAAATTATCATGGAAAGACTCACGCTGCAACAACGTTTACAAATTGTTGAAATTTATTTTCAAAATCAATTTTCTGTTCTCCAAACTTATAGAGCACTTCGTGAAATAAATGGTTTACATAATCGTCCATCAGAGAAGCTTATTCGTTGATCTATCGTTAGATTTCGCTCAACATTTTCTCTACTCGATGCAACATCAACAAAAAGAGAAAGAACTGTTCGTACAGAAGAAAATATCGCTGCTGTAAGTGATAGTGTTAAAGAAGATCTAGATTTGTCTATTCGTCGAAGTTCACAACAAGTTGGACTCTGTTCATCCACCACATGGAAAATTTTGCGTAAAGATCTTGGTCTACAGTCTACACCCATACAAGATCCAACTGGTTGAAGAACTGAGGCCACTTGACCATAATAAGCGTCATTTGTTTGCTGATTGGGCCTAGAACAGCTTGAAGTTGATCCACTTTTATCGAAAAATTGTGTTTAGTGATGAAGCTCAATTCTGGTTGAACGGCTACAAGCAAAATTGCCGTATATGGAGAAAAAACAATCCTCAAGAAGTACTGTAGGTTCCATTGCATCCTGAATAATGCATTGTATGGTGTGCTTTACACGCTGGAGGCATCATCGGTCCATATTTATTTGCAAACGATGCTGGAGCAAATGTTATAGTGAATGGTGCTCGTTACAGATCGATGATCAATGATTATTTGTTTCAAAATTTGAATGGTATAGACCAGAAGTGTCATGCTGCTACCAAAACAATTGATTTATTGAAAGAAAGATTTGGCGATAACATTATTTCCATGGTCCAATTAATTGGCCTCCAAGATCATGGGACATAACTCCAATGGATGATTTTCTTTGGGGTTACGTCAAGTCATTGGTTTATGCTGATGAACCAGATAGACTACAGGCCCGTGTCGAAAATTGATGGGTCATTTGAACCAGAAGATGACCTATCTAGAACGATAGAAGGACATAAAATAATAAGATTCAGCACTATGCCGTCACTTGTAAGCTGTCCAACTGAGTACAGGTGGCACTTCAAAAGGACAGGTAGACTGGGTACATTTGGGTCATATGACTTTTGACGGCATTCTTACCATCGATAGCTCCATGGAAAATAATAGGAAAACGGGCAGTGCCGTACAAAAATGATGCGCCATATATTCGGAAAATTTTTTTGATTTTCCGAAAATTTCCATGGTAAAATAGGTCATTTGACTTTGTACGGCATCAGTTTTATACGGTTGCCATACATCTTCTAATCCATTATTCAGCAACGCCGTCCAAAAATCATGCGACAAAGGGAATATATCGAGGGTTGCAACCCCCTCTCTTGCCGTGCTCCAGGGGGTCATTTGAAACAGTACGGCTTCGGTTCCAAAACATTATCCAGCACTCAAAATTACTATTAAAAATAATGCCGTCAAAAAAAAGTTGTTCATTTTGATGTTATATCATTAATTATCTTAATTTCATCTTATGCTTGACCCATAAAGCTCTAAAGTCATTTGACCCAGTACGGCAACTTTTTTTTTACATGATACTTTAAGATACAATTCGTATATTATATTGCCGTTCAAAAGAAACTGTTCTAAAAAAAATTATAGAGAAATACAAAAAGTGAAATTTTTCATATTATTGTAAAAGTTTGGAACTCATAGATTAATGATATATAACAATTTTCTACATTTTATCCCTTGTTTTGAATAGTATTAAGGTAAATAAATTAGGAACAAATGATGCCGTACATTTTTATCCAGACCATATCATTTAGGATGATGAAAATTGCGCTACCATTTTAAGGATACTCTATGGTCATTTGATACTGTACGGCATCAACATATTTTTGAAGAGAAAAATTGAAAAAATGACAAAATCATTATACCGTCTGAAGTGTCTATATCATACCCAACAAGTGAAACCGTTTTGTATACTTTTTGGTTTAAAAAAAGGTATACTTGAAACATTATTGATACATATATAATTGATTGTTCACTGTAAGTGAATGAATAAATCAACTATTCTATAGAAAAATTTTATATATTTATAACTATCAATGGTGATAAAAACACAAATTTAATAACTTAAATTATTCGCTATCCGAATCAGCCTCTGAGTTGTTAATATTGGATATACTGTTTATTCAATATTTACAGTGTTTTCATTCGCATTTTTAAACCAAAAAGTATACAAAACTGTTGATACTTGGATTGACGGTTTCACTTGTTGGGTATGATATAGACACTTCAGACGGTATAATGATTTTGTCATTTTTTCAATTTTTCTCTTCAAAAATATGTTGATGCCGTACAGTATCAAATGACCATAGAGTATCTTTAAAATGGTAGCGCAATTTTCATCATCCTAAATGATATGGTCTGGATAAAAATGTACGGCATCATTTGTTCCTAATTTATTTACCTTAATACTATTCAAAACAAGGGATAAAATGTAGAAAATTGTTATATATCATTAATCTATGAGTTCCAAACTTTTACAATAATATGAAAAATTTCACTTTTTGTATTTCTCTATAATTTTTTTTAGAACAGTTTCTTTTGAACGGCAATATAATATACGAATTGTATCTTAAAGTATCATGTAAAAAAAAAAGTTGCCGTACTGGGTCAAATGACTTTAGAGCTTTATGGGTCAAGCATAAGATGAAATTAAGATAATTATTGATATAACATCAAAATGAACAACTTTTTTTTGACGGCATTATTTTTAATAGTAATTTTGAGTGCTGGATAATGTTTTGGAACCGAAGCCGTACTGTTTCAAATGACCCCCTGGAGCACGGCAAGAGAGGGGGTTGCAACCCTCGATATATTCCCTTTGTCGCATGATTTTTGGACGGCGTTGCTGAATAATGGATTAGAAGATGTATGGCAACCGTATAAAACTGATGCCGTACAAAGTCAAATGACCTTTTTTACCATGGAAATTTTCGGAAAATCAAAAAACTTTTCCGAATATATGGCGCATCATTTTTGTACGGCACTGCCCGTTTTCCTATTATTTTCCATGGAGCTATCGATGGTAAGAATGCCGTCAAAAGTCATATGACCCAAATGTACCCAGTCTACCTGTCCTTTTGAAGTGCCACCTGTACTCAGTTGGACAGCTTACAAGTGACGGCATAGTGCTGAATCTTACTATTTTATGTCCTTCTATCGTTATAGATAGGTCATCTTCTGGTTCAAATGACCCATCAATTTTCGACACGGGCCTGTAGTCTAAGAAACAATAGACGTATTGGAAGCCAACAATAACTTGTGTTTTTGCTGAAATAAGGCCTGAAATACTCGAAAAAGTGTTCCAAAATTGGTCTGGTCGAATGCCGTTCCTCAGAGCTAGTCGTGGTGGACATATGCCGGAAATTATTTTTTAAACATAAATGTCATCAAATATTATCTTTCAAAAAAATTTTTGGCTTCAATCTTGCTTCAAATGTGTTTTATTTCAATTTAAAGTTCCTTCACTCTGAAAAAACTCACCCTAAACTTGACAATTCCAAATGGTTATGTGTATTTTTTTGAATTTTTTGGAAACGATACTGAATTACCCCAAATGGGTTCTAACTATCAATTCTTCTTTTCTCTACACTCACGATATGTGTTGAACTATGTTATCTGTCTTCTCTTTATTATTTTGTGCCTTTTCCTTTATCTAATTTAGCTCGTTTTTATTCATTTCATGTACATGTTTCACCAATTTATCCATAAACACAGGGTCCTCCACGAAAACCTGAGGTAGGTTATCACTGCTTGCTGACAAAAATAAGGCGACAGAAAGGAAAATATGTGAAGTTTATTAAGAAAAAAATGGCATCAATTGCCTTCAAAATAGTAGTCCATCTCACGTAGTTCCTACAATTTTGCAAACAAGAACGATAGAAAAGAATGCGAGTGAGAGAATAAAGCTGTTTTGTCTTCGAAATTTTAGTGGTTACATCTTTGTTATTGTTCCTTTCTGATGCTTTCTCTTTTTTTTTCTTCCTCCTGACCATTTTTGTCAATAATTACACCTGAACACTCTATAAATGGACATTTGGATAAAATTTCGCGCTATCTTATTTCAACTGGCCCAATCTTCTGATCGTGAACTATTCCAGGAATTGGACGCTCTGGCTGCTCATCTAAACGAGTTGGGCGTGCAGTCTTCGGCACAGCCCGAGGCGCCACCTAGGAACAACAGGAACACCAAACAGGCGCAATCGGCGGCCAACAACAACGTATCGACGCCCGGATCTACAAGCAATCACACGCCCGGCAATCAGTCGGGCGGCATCCTAGATCCTATGGACGATAGCGAGAGCGATTCCGAACCCGAGGACAACGGAAGGGTGAGGAACGACGGTACTCTTCTCGCCAGCGATCCTCCGAAGCCGCTGTAAGTCCTTTTATTGTGTGGTATGATAAGGGGCTATTTAACGGTGGGTTTTAACAGAAAAATTTGGACAGGGTGACGTGAGAGGAAGTTTTACAAATTCAAAACGCTAGAAAAAACTTCTCAATGAAATAAATGTAATGAATCAAAGCCCAAATCTTATATGTTTTTCATAACCAAAAGGTTTTCCAATAAGAGGTGAAATTTTTACATTTAAAGAAATAACATCAGTCGAATGACGACCATGAACTAAAGGAAGATATCCTTTTCATGAAATTTTCCATAACTAAATCGCAAAGTGACTGCCCTATGTCCTCGATAGCCTCACGAATTCCATCTTTGTGTTCCTGAATCGACGCTGGGCTCTTGGTGTAGAGTGTATACCTTCTCCTTCGCATGGTCCCAAAGGACCTCTTCGAGAGATGACACGGTCCAGAAACTTTTCCCGTACAAGATCAATGGCTTCGATGCTTGTGTGACACGTAGCGCTGTCTTGTTGAAAGTAAACATTGTCCAGATCAATACCATCCAATTCCGGTCATAAAAAATTATTAATCATCTCTCGTTACCGCAATCCATTCACCGTAACTGTTGCTCCAGCCTGATTATTAAGGTTATAGAGGCTTTTCAACAATAACTATTGGGTTTTCCGAGCACCGGATGCGACAATTTTGCTTGTTAAGGGGAAGTATCACCTTTTGAATCGTGGTAAATCTCCATTCAAAAAGTGGTCTCTTTATTTCACGAGTAACTACCCTAATTTACGACGTAGAGCTTGATTTTCAAATGCTAGTTTCACCTGTCCCGGTGTCTGTCTGTAATCAAATCTTGCAAGTTAAATATGACACACTTCTAATCGTCCGATTGATTGGAAATTTGGCAGGTGTATATAATTCTGGCGACAATGCATCATGAAATATTTGTTATAGAAAAAAGCAAAATGGCTGATGAGTTTTGTAATTTTTATCGGATTCCATTCAAAATTAGTATCTGGGGGTTTTTGAGTTCGACAATGATGATTATTTTGTCAAAATTCGAAAATTCAAGATGGCGGACGAGTTTTGGAATTATGATCCGATTTTATTCAAAATCGGTATCTGGGGATTTTCTGGGTCGAAAATTACGATTCTTCAAAATTGAGGAATTCAAAATGGCGGTTTCAGAATGGCGGATGAGTGTTGTTGTAATAAAAGCTTGTCTTAGAAAATGTTTTATTTTTATAAAAGCTTGTTTTTAAATTGAAGTTGACGAACGTCCTGAGGGCAAATAGTTTTCTTTTTTTCGATTAAATTATTTTTTTGATTAAAAAGAACTGGTTGAAATTCATTCGGCGTTTTGGAAACTACCCTTAATGATTTTTTTTTCGACGGCAATTTAATCTTCTATAAACTTCAAAAATTTTCATGATTATTATTTCAAAAATATAGCTTGTATACATGAAAAACGAAAAACATATTCAATAACCCCAGATCTAACGATTACCCTGGTTTTTTTTAATTGAAAAACTAATTAAATCGAAAAAAAGAAAACTATTTTACCTCGGGACGTTCTTCAACTTCAATTTAAAAAAAAATCAAGTCCCTACGTCGTAAATTAGCGTAGTTACTCGTGAAATAAAGAGACCACTTTTTGAATGGAGATTCACCACGATTCAAAAGGTACTTCCCCTTAAGAGAACTACCCTAATTTACGACGTAGAGACTTGACTTTTTTTTAAATTGAAGTTGAACGTCCTGAGGTCAAATAGTTTTCTTTTTTTCGATTTAATTAGTTTTTCAATTAAAAAAACCAGGGTAATCGTTAGATCTGGGGTTATTGAATATGTTTTTCGTTTTTCACGAGTACAAGCTATATTTTCGAAATAATAATCATGAAAATTTTTGTAGTTTATAGAAGATTAAATTGCCGAGGACAAATATTTGCGATTTTTCCAAAAATGATGAATAACCGTCGGAAAAAATCATTAATTGTAGTTTCCAAAACGCTGAAGTTCAACCTGTTTTTTTTTTATTGAAAAACTAATTAAATCGAAAAAATCGCAACTATTTGCCCTCGGCAATTTAATCTTCTATAAACTACAAAAATTTTCATGATTATTATTTCAATAATATAGCTTGTACCCATGAAAACGAGAAACATATTCAATAACCCCAGATCTAACGATTACCCTGGTTTTTTTAATTGAAAAACTAATCAAATCAAAAAAAGAAAACTATCTGCCCTCGGCACGTTCTTCAACTTCAATTTAAAAAAAAATCAAGTCTCTACGTCTTAAATTAGGGTACTTACTCTTGAAATAAAGAGACCACTTTTGGATGGAGATTTACCACGATTCAAAGGGTGATTCTGCCCCTTAACGAAGCCACCGAAATGGACCTCATCACTCAAGATGATTCTTCTTTCGATGGAATTCTGGATCATTTTCATGCATTTCAAGGATCCAACCAGCAAAGACACGACGTTGTTGATGATCGGCCGGCTTGAGTTCTTGTGTGAAATGAACTTCATGAGCCTTAAGACCCAAATCATTATGCAAAATACAATGTAATGACGTTTGTGGGATGCTTAACTCCAAAGAACGACGAGGAATGGAAAAACATGAGTTTTCTTCAACACTTCCGGCTACAGCAGCAATATTCTCGGCTGTTCTTGAGCGACGTGCACGGGTTTTATTCTTCCATTACTTACTTGTACCAACAGCTCAATTTTTTTCCACCACTTTCTGAGTTGCGGTTCAACAATGTGCTTCACGACGACCCAAAAATGGTCTAGTTTTACGAATTGCGTTGTCGAAGCGTGTATAGTCCCATTTTTCATTGATAGCGTAGTTTCTACTTGTCAAATGTCAAAAAATGACCGTTTCCGAAGTGACATCGACCGAAATATCGTGCTATTCAAAATAACACCTCTTATTGGAAAACCCTTTAATATTTTGCGAGGATCATTTTCTTGAATGGAAAAAGTAAAACTCTTGTTGATAGCAAATCATTTTCTTAGCCGTTGTTGAAGCTTCAGTTGTTACTGTATGCAGGACAATTTAATCAACCTTAGCAAACGAAGTACAAGTACTAATTGGAAATCTATTCCCCCCTCCTCACCTCGTATTTCGAACCCTGCATGATACGACGACGATTTCGTCATTTCCACGCACGTCCGCGTCGATTTTTTTTTTCGATTTTGTTTCGCTTCTTGAACGACATTTCGTTTGCATCCGTCCCTCGTTTCTGCTTCTTTTTGTTTTGTTAGTCCCGAGTTTTCTTTCAGGACCGGTTTAGGTTCGGTGCCGGAGAGCTCGACGAGCGTGTCCAGCCCGGGCGCCATGGGTTCCGGGTCGAGTTCGGGCGGTGCGCCCAACAGGCCCCTACCGCCCACACCCGACGACGACGACGTAGGGGGCGACAAGACGCTAGTGGTCCGAAGGGTGAGTTTATATGTCCGTATGTAGTGAGGGTCTTTAGTTAGTTCAGTCTCTTCTCTGTCGATTTTTCGAGCTGAAAGGTTTGTTGTGGTGTTTCGAATGAGTATGGGCGTGAAAAATGAAATTATCTACAGTAACGAAGAAATAAATTTAATGTTTGCTGATTCAATTTGTAAATTACGCATTTTGAGCCTTCTATCCACAGGAAAAATTGTTACTTCCTGCACTACTCCATGTTTTGTGGAAATCTTGATGATTTGGTTAGTTTGAAAAAACTGTCAAACGTATTTCGAAGGTAGCAATTGGGTGCGTTCATCCGACTAAGCAGCTACCGCTACATGCTCCTTCAAACGTCAAAACCATATGATTTGTTCGATTCAAAGTATGAAGCGGTAGCTGCTTAGTCGGATGAACGCACCCATTGATATTTTTCCTGTTTATCATTATTATAAACTCACGTTGCCAAATTTATTTCGCATACCTAGTGTTTTCTGGAATGTTCTTTCTCATTTTCATAAGGGTGAACAAACTCTAGGCCCTTCTTTCTCGATCTAATTTAAAATGTTCCATTCGAAACATGAACACAATCTCGGTTCTTATATCACCCTTTCTTTTTTTCTTTGAATGTTGTATTTGCAAATGACAGCAGACTGCAGCCAGTCAAGCAAACGTTCCGTCCAAACCGGACGATATCGATGAAGCCACCCTGCTTAAAGACTGGGACTTCGACAAGTTCTTTCCGCAGAACAAGAAACTGCAGACCGCCTCTTCCTCCTCGAGCGGCTCCGGCAAAAGAGACAAGCGTAAGAAAGAAACGAAAGACGTCAAGGAGGCCAAGAGCCCCAGTCACCGTAGAATGGACAGCGATTCCAAGGTTGGGCCGTTCCTGCGGGGATTCAGAAGGGAAAACTCTGACCTGTTGCCTTTGGGATCCAGGCATTCTGCTATTTTCTTAGATAGGACCAGAAGCAGCGGTATATTCAACAATAGGAGGAGCTCGGACGCTGGTTTCAACAGTACCAAGAACACCGGAGAACCGGTTTTGATGGATTACGTGAAGAGAACCGAATCGCCCAGCTCTACCAAGAGCGATGCTCATAAAAACGCAGCTAATAGAAGTAGGGATAGGTTTCCCGAAAGTGGACTGATAAAAATAGAGGACATGTTCAAACCCAGAAGGGAAAAGACTGAATCTGACATAGTTTTAAGGAATTCCGATGCAAGGAGGAGTATTAGAGAGAGCCTGGAGGCGAGAAGAAGGGAAACTGATTTGGATAAAATCAGGTCTTCCAGGGACGCAAATTCCGATTTGCTATCAAGCACCACAAACTCCTTTAGTGGTGATGAATATTTGTTTATTCAGGTAATAGTACCCTGTTTGGTTTTAAGGTGATTTTTCTTTTCTTTGACCTCTTCCTGTATATAGTTCCTGTTCCTGGGTTAGTTTTCATTTAACATTGTGTTCTGTCACTTATTAACTATCTTGTTTTACACGCTGATCTTTCCTAGATGAATTTTAGTGCTAGTTTTTGGGAGCTAGTCTTAGGATCTTAGTCAGGCTCGCTATGGTGAGGTTTCATCACAAAACAATAATCTCGATACTTTTCTTGGATACTATTTAATTGATACATTCAAATGCTTAAAATTTGGATATTATTGTTTTGTTGCAGTTATTAGAACAGCAAACGAAGTTTATACATAAATGTGGAATTTTTGTATATGCTAGAAATATTTATAAATATTGTAACTCACACTATCTCACAGAATAAGTTCTTTGAAATGATCAATTTCATTCAGTACCACATCATGCATTTAATGACGTGACTTTCTTCTTGGTTGACTCAATAAGGTTCTTATGTTAATTTTTCACCACTAATATTTTTGGGTTAATTTGAAAAGGTGGAGGCTTTGTAATTAATATATCTTGTTTATGGTTTTAAATCAATTTCTTGGTAGAACCTATAATTTCAGAACTCATAAATTCACTTTTTCTATACTGAATTTTTATAACTTTTGTAAATTTTGTTGTATAATCGGAATATTGAAGAGCATCAAAAGGAACTGATCAGCCTATTGCATGACTAATTTTCTTGAAAAAATACCTAATTTTCATCGCTTAAACTAATGTCTAACCAACCACAAAAGGAGATAAAAAGTGCAGATGGATGAAGAGGATTCGTAAGTCCAAATGGAAGAGTTCAGCATGTTTTTGCGAAGATTCTCCGAATCGAAAGCATGGAAATTGATCTAAAACGACTGGTTGCAGCTGCTGCCATCTATTTTAGTGCCTTGAAAATCAAAGTTAATCATGCATAAAATCCTTAGTAATCTCATAGTGAATTATCATCAATAATTATTTGTGATGTTTGTTATTTGCAGTTAAAATTGTCATTGTTCTAATTTATTTCCGCTTCTGCTTTGTGTGTTTATTCAGATAGTAACATTGGTTTGTTCTTTCTTACATTTTCATTTGTTAGCTTTTGAGCTATTTTAAATTTTCTAGAAATTATTCCAATTTGGTGAGATCTCAAAAATTAGCTTTCATAAGTAGGTATAAACTAAGAAATACTCATTTTAATTGCGATCGAAGATAATTCAGATCAGTTTTCTGTACAATGTGCAAAATCATAACTTCCATGTGTTTGTAGAATGGACGTAGCGGAGACAATATAAGGCAAAGCAATGTCTTGCCTGATTTGTTGAGTCAAGCAAGTGGCAGTCCTGGAACTCCATCAGCTCGTGATAAATCACAAAGTGAAGAGGTGAGTCTTCCATGACATGTCGCGAATATCCTTCAGAGCTTCTTGCTTTTATTGTGATAATACGATAAGTTTTTAACACTTTCAAAATTGAGGCTTTGCTTTGAAAGGATAAAAGTGTCCAAGAAAATCTTCAATTTTAAAATATTTTTTGGAATTTGAACCTATTCAAAACGAAATGCCGTTATGTCGCCTAGTTGAGTCCATAGGTCCTATACTCTGAATAGAATTCTTGCAGAGAAAATAAGCTAGGATATATGATATTTTCTTCGTATGATTTTCTGTAAAAGGCACTGTGTTCTGATCAGCAAGTGCTTTTTCGAAAACAATTATTCGCAAGCATGCAGAAACCTTCATAATAATAAGTTGTTTTTAAGTTACTCATTTTGTTTATTTGATCCATGTTTCGGTATAAATTGAAATCAAGTAAAAATACACACAAAAATTAACGCACATTCTGAAAATCTCAATTTTAATGAAAGTTAACTCTACATTGACTTTATAACTTATTTTTTATGTTCTCTCGGGAAGGTTTTGAACGAAACAAGACACATTAAATGGAAGACAAATTCAGGATTTCACCGAATCTTATATGAAAGAAGAGAAATGAACAATTTTCAAAATACTGAAATGCTGATAAGTGATTTAATACTTGGTATTTCCACCTCTTGCGTTAATTACAGCTCGGCGACGACGGTTCATACTCAAAATGAGTGATCTTAAAATGTTCTGATCTAATCCTTCCCAGATTTCTCCGAGTTGGATTCCTAAGTCATTGAGAGTAGCTGGATGATTTTCTGAACTTCTCAGCCTTCTATTGAGGTTGTCCCAAACTTGCTCAATCGGATTGACATCTGGACTTCTTGCTGGCCATTCCATTCGAGAGACTTCAACCTCTTCAAGGTACTCCTGAACGATGCGCGCACGATGGGGTCTGGCATTATCGTCCATAAAAATGAAATTTTCACCAATGTATGGGGCAAATGGCACTACATGCTCTTCAAGAATGTTCCTTATATACTTATCAGCATTCATAGCTCCATTATCAACGACCACTAGGTCTGTGCGAGCAGTCAAAGATTTTCCACCCCATACAATAATCGATCCTCCCCCGAAACCAGTAGTATTCAGGAAATTGCACTGAGCATATCTTTCATGTGGACGTCTGTATACAAGGGAACGTCGATCACAATGGTAGAGGCAGAATCTAGACTCATCTGTGAAGAGAACTCTTTTCCAATCGGCCTCTTCCCAATGGATATGCTCCCTCGCAAAATCCAAACGCGCCCTTCGATGGGCTGGGGTAAGAGCTGGGCCTCTTGCCCCGACACGAGGCCTTAAATCATATTCTCTGAGGCGATTTCTTATTGTCTGAGTGCTAATTTGCACTTCATGAGTTTGCTCAAGCTGATTTCGAAGAAGGCGAGCGGTTGCAAACCGTTGTCTCAACGAAGAAACTCTCAAGTAACGTTCTTGAATGGCAGTTGTTACCCGTGGTCTACCCTGTCCTGGTCTTCGGACATTCAAACCTGTCTTCCTGAATCGCTGCAACATTCTGGACACACTTGTACGGGAAACTCCAAACCTTTCTGCAATTCTTGTGTATGTCCACCCTTCTTCTCGCAAAACTACCGCTTGGGCACATTCCTCTTGGGTCAAATTGCGTGTTTCGCGTTGCATAGTGATCGAGTGTAGAAAATCAAACTAAAGAAAAACTATTGATCACTAGAATTGATCGAGAACAACTGATTTTAGAATGTAGCCAATACATTAAAAATCTGATAATATCATCTTTTTTTTATTCCTGCTGGGTGGAAACATCTGTATTGAAGAAAAACGTTGAAAGTGGATAACATATGCATGCATAATTCTGATAAGAATAATTATCATTGAGAACACCTTCAGTTGTAGAATAAATTTGAGATTTCCATAATGTGCGTTAATTTTTTTGCGCATTGTATTATCAAAATTCATCATCAGTGTGCTAAAATGAAAGCTTTTATTCAATCAATTGAGAGCGCAAAATCACAAACTGTGTTGCTGTGATTTATGTTTCTTTTTTTGTCTAGGTTGTACCTAATGAGTATAGTAGCACAAAAAAGGCGCATTTAAAGGTTCCATCAAAATGAGCTGAAGGTTCAACTGTATGCTTGTGAGCACAAAAGCCCTCAAAAATTTCGAAAGAAAAAAATATTAATCTTGAAGAATGTGTTATTTTACTTGTCCAAAACTTATTGTGTCCCATGTTAATGTCTTTCTCTTTGGTTTTTGCCTTTCTGAGTGACGTCCATAACACATCGTAACATAAAAAACTGTAAGTATGATACTGTTCAACTGTTCGTTGTATAATTGTAGTGTCTTTGCCACATTGTATTGTTTATGCATCACTGCCTGTCATAGAATGTTTTTAATTGTTGTCATTCAGTTCTCGCTTTTGTCTCACTCATATTTGAATGTCACATTTATTTTGGAGAGAATGTGGAATCATTATCAACATTCATTTTTTGTTATTAAATAATGCTTGAAATGTTATCATGCCTAGACAACCGTAAATAGTGCACCAACATGTTGAGCATAGGCTCAAGCACTTGAGCAGCTCTGGTGGCTTCACGCCCAGCTCAAAACGAAAGCAGGAATTCATGAAGATCGTGTAATTAAAGGAATTAAAAAAAATAGATGTTGAAAAAAATCAATATATCCGGAACTATGTAATCGTTCAACGATAAATCGATATAATCGCTTCATCAAACTATCAAAGTCCTGAAAATTATTTTTTATCTGGAAGCCAAGTTTTTTCCTTAACATTTTCGGAATACAGAATGTCAAAAATATGCAAGTAATGCTAATACAAACCTTTTGAAAATTTCTTCTGTTCTTGATTGGAATATCCAAAATTATGGGAAAACCTCACAGAAAAAATGACGAAGGTTATGAATAGCAGGTTGAGTGCGTCTATCTCTTGGAGAATAACTTTGTCCACGACTATTGAGTAAAGTGTTCATAATCCATTTGTTCCTTCAAGCATAATGGCATCCTTAGTTCACTTTTCATTAATGAGACATAATTCATTTCTGGTTTATCAAAGTTCAATCTGATTAACACACAATATCAATAGAAAATTGATTAATATACTGAATGGCATGAGACAACTCATAAATAAGTGGTAACTCACAACTTACAATAAAATGCTAACTCCATTTACACCGTGATGTCGATTATTACTCGATATTTTCGTTGAAACGGCGTTTTGGTCCCGGCAAGCGAATCTTTTAATGAAGAAGGTCAACTCAATCTTCGTCGGAATGGAAAGAATTATTTCCATTGTTCGATCATTTTGGCAATGAGGATCCCGAATCATACGATCTGGTCATATGTAGATTACCCCCGGTCAAACGCTGTTTTTTTGGCAGTGGACAATGTTGTGTTTGTAGGATACGAAGTGGATAAACAATACAATGTAATACTGGTAGAATTTCGTATTTTTATTTTGCTCACAGTGTAATATTTTGTTTTGAAAACACGATTTTCACACCTAATTGGTTTTGGAAAACTAACGGGAAAGACTAATGCATTTTTTGTTTGACTATCGAACTAACCATTTTTTCGCTTTGCTTGAACGTTTTACGACAATTTTTTGAGTATTTTTAGCGCCTCTGGGCTTTTGCCAATTACGTATGTTTAGGTTTCATTTGTGCCTTGTATACAATAATTGACTAATTTGGATTGTTTTGTTTTGATGTTAGTTTGAAGGTGAAATCGCATATTTATGCCGGTATTTCTATTGTTCTAGTCACAACTTGAAAAGTACAATGATAATGGAGTAGACTATGTCATTTTATTTTTTTAATTTTCAGCTACATAACGTTCATTACGAAAGTCTTAATTCATAATGGTTTAAACGAAAAAGGCAGTAACTATAAGAAATAAGGATAATCGTCACCAAAAATTCAATTTTAAAATAAAGATTTCAAATTTCAAGTCTTAATTCATAATGGTTTAAACGGAAAAGGCAGTAACTATAAGAAATAAGGATAATCGTCACCAAAAATTCAATTTTAAAATAAAGATTTCAAATATCTTCTCTCATACTTATTTCATTAGGTATATTGAAGTAGATCTAGTTCAAAATTGGTTTGTCTAAGCTTTTCACTTAGAACTTCAGTTCCTAATACTTGGATATGCCATTATATTTCGGATATTTTCATTGAATGAATTATTCACTGCGTCGATAAAGATACTCTTCACATAATACCATAATTTTTCGTACATTTCCCGTTTTTTTTTCAATAAAGAGAATCATTGAGTTAACCATTGCTTCAAAATGAGTCAGTATCACTTGTCATCCATTCAAGCAGTAATTCACAGCCAATAATCGACTGAACAAACATAATTTCGCATCTCTTATAAGCCTGACTTATTGATTAACTATGTAAATATGTAGTGCGAACACTTTCGACTACTTTGCGCAGGCGCTCTCTAATATAATGTTCTTACCTTTTCAGTATCGCCAAGCGATGTCTCCCATGCACACTCCCTCCCCTAACAAAATATCAACGCCCATTAACGTTAACGCGCTTGCCCTGCAACAGAAACAGCGTTCCTTCCTGACTTTCGGGTTCGGAGCAGGATCCGCCCAGTCCAGGAGGGAGTCGCACGTCAACGTGAACGTCACGCCCACATCGCACGACCTGTCTTCGGACACGCCCGAGATAAGAAAGTACAAGAAGAGGTTCAACAGCGAGATTCTGTGTGCCGCCTTGTGGGGTAAGTTAAAGCACAGCCTTCTATAGGAAAAGCCAGTGCACAATCTGACATTTCCTCTCAAGGCCTGCGATGAGACCACGCCTATTCGAATGTGACTTTTTGAATAGGTTGGCTATGGTTGAAGACGATGTTCAAGAAAGTGTTATCTTTGTTATGGTTTCATTGAATTTACATCATCAAGCTTCACTCCCAATGAAAAATTTCGAACCATTCTAATTTTTCCACATTTTGACAACATATTATTTCTCGTTGCAGGAGTGAACCTTCTCATTGGCACAGAACATGGCTTGATGTTGTTAGATAGAAGTGGACAAGGGAAGGTGTACCAACTGATATCTAGAAGGAGGTTTCAACAGATGGAGGTGCTAGAAGGACAGAACATTCTGGTGACCATTTCAGGAAAAAAGAACCGTGTTAGAGTATATTATCTTAGTTGGCTCAAAAGTAAAATTTTGAGGACAGATGGTGTGAGTGATGTAAGTGTAAGTAGTTTTTCATATTTTGTATGATAAACTCAATCCCTATACGTAATTTGGCAACTATTCCAATACTGTTGAAAGAGGTTGTATGAAGTGAGGGGTAATACTGTTTATTGCAATCATAGGACCTGATAAGTGATATAAAGTAGGATATAGTAGGCAGATTTCATCATAACTGCTTTCAACAGTATCGGCTTGTTGCCTCAGTTTTGGTAACGGTCAAAATGACGAAAAGAGATCATTTTACAGCAAGTAGAGAGGAGAAACGGTTGGATAAACGTCGGTGATCTACAGGGTGCTGTGCATTTTAAAATTGTGAAATATGAAAGGATAAAGTTTCTGGTGATAGCTTTAAAAGACAGTATTGAAATTTATGCGTGGGCGCCTAAGCCCTACCACAAGTTCATGTCGTTCAAGTCGTTCTGTGAGCTGACATACCGACCGCTATTAGTTGATCTGACCGTAGAGGAGGGAACCAGGCTGAAAGTGATATATGGTAGTGCTGAAGGGTTCCACGCTGTCGATCTGGACTCTGCCAGTGTTTACGATATCTACCTCCCTAAACTTGTGAGTATTCTGGGTGTTATCTTGCATGATGTTTTCTTTTTCATCAACTACAGTCCTGGCCAATGGTAGTGAATGAAACAGCCCTACAAATTTTTTTAGAACATCGCCGATAATGTTTTTGTTCTTGAAGTTTTCAGAAGAATTTTTTTAACTCCGATTTGATAACCTAAAATTTCGGATTTAATCCGTGGTCAAATTGAATTCTGTCCATCCGTCAGTTAAATCTATAACTTGTCAGCAATTTTATTTTGATTGCACAAAATAAAGACTAGACACAAAAGGTTTTGTCCAAAGCAGTCCTGATCGGAAATCATCATCATTACGATATGGTTTAATTTTTTTCAGACACAAGGATCTATAACTCCACATTGTATTGTCACGTTACCTAACAGCAATGGAATGCAATTGTTACTTTGTTATGATAATGAAGGTGTCTACGTCAATACCTATGGAAGGATCGCCAAGAACAGTCTACTTCAGGTGAGTTAATTTTGGAATCTATGAATACTATCCCCAGTAACTTCAAAACTTTCATTTTATGGCCTTATTGAAAAAACCATTGCTTGTCATGTTCCCTAGATTCCCTATTGTCCCTCATTTTCAACTATCAAAACTCCAATAATAATTCGAATTTTGATAGAGCTAGCATGTTGAGAGATGCATCTCAAGGCAATATGTAGATATCGTGATGAATTTAACATCAAATTTAATTTAGCCTCACTCCCAAAAGGCGTCGAATTGCTTCATATTCGACAGAAATTCGAATGGTATGGAGTTACTGAATCACCTTTTATTTCTGTTTTGAGTACTGTCCTAAAAAATGTATTTAATCGAAGTGTCAATCGATCTTGCAGTGGGGGGAGATGCCAACTTCAGTGGCTTACATAGGTACAGGCCAAATAATGGGCTGGGGCAACAAGGCCATAGAAATCAGATCGGTGGAATCAGGTCATTTGGATGGGGTGTTCATGCACAAGAAAGCACAGAGGCTGAAGTTCCTTTGTGAACGGAACGATAAAGTGTTCTTTTCTAGTGCAAAGAGTGGTTCCTCTTGTCAGATTTATTTCATGACCTTGAATAAGCCGGGCATGGCCAACTGGTAACTATTTGACGATAATCGACTTTGCTTATAGCAACTCTGTAAAACAAAAGTGAAAGACTATGATGATTACTGATTGTGCGTTGGATGTTTTTGTATAATGAATCAATATCAAAATTTTTTCACTGCTGAAATCATCTAATGGTAAGACATTTCCTGTTTGGGATATTTGTATGGATGGTACAGGAGCTGACTGATTGTATTTGGAAATTTTAATCCCTAACTGGAATGATTGTGGAACTAGGAGATCCTGCCGTTTTTTTCAAAAGTGTAGATTTCTTTTCTAAAGAAAAATAAATTTTAACACTTGCACTTCAAATGTAGTATTTTATAGACGAACCCTAGGAATTTGTTTAACACTCTAGAGAGTGGGTAATTCAAACAAACATTTAAATGATAGTCATTTGTAACCAGGATCTCTATGTTTCCACTTTTTCATTCTCTAAGAATAGTGTAATCTCAAATCTAAATCTGTGATATTCATTAGTCGGCTTTTGTTTTAATTTTTAACATTTTCAAAAGTGCTCAAAAGTGGGTTTGTGAAATATTAACCAGCATGTAGATGTCATCATGTTTTTATTGCTTTTGAAACTGCTCTGTACCATCATATGAAATCCGTCAGAACAATATCAAAAGGAATATTCTCGTTTTTCATCTAATCAATATCGACTTGTGTAAACTAAAGCAATAAGTTGATTATGCCATTCAGATTTTTTCTCTGGTCAATCCTTGAAGAACTAGTTTCCAAGTGTTACAGCTTGTTTTAATGGGGACTGAAATCGATTTTAACTTTTTTGATCCACTTCAATTTGATGCAAGAACTATTTTTTCAAATAATGTTCCATTTGAGAAATGTATAGGTTTCCCTTTTCTGAATCTATCTTTTTGAGTGGGACTATTAGCAGAGTTATTTAATTTATAATTTATTTAGTGCCAATCTCTTCTATATAGTGGGATCGAAAAAGAAATGCTCACTAAATGTAGATAAGTCCAGTATAGTGTAATATTAATTTGATAACGAGTTGAGATAAAAAATTCGAGGATTTGTTTGTAATCACAAATTCTCGTGATTTGTTGTATATATTGGATAGCCAAGGGAATTTTTGGATAAATTCACAGTGCAGTGTTAGCCTAAAGCACACAAAACATAGGCTGTATTAATTTTCTTTTGCACAGAAAGTCAAAAAATTTTATACTAAACGAACCATTAGTAAATGTCTGTAATAAATGTTATATTTTTTTTTGTTGTTATTGGTGCAATCAAGACTGTCTGATTTATGTATATTCAGAGGCGATTCCCCAAAACAGTTGTGGAGAACGACTTCTATCATTCATACACTTCTCATAATTTTGAAGCAGCTTTAAGAGTATTTATTTTTTTCTTTGAAAAACTATTCATTTGGGAAATTCCATATTCTTTGAAATTTTTGTTTGATCTTCATTTATTTCCATTAATTTTATAGAATATGTATTGTTTTTCGCAAATGAATTTTCAAAGAAAATCCTATAAATATTAGAAAATACCAAAAAATTTAAAGCATATTTCTTTTTCGGTTACAAATATGGTCCTATTTTGATTCATTTTCTATCAGTAGTGATTGTCTTTACTGTGTCACTCTTTATATACATTCATAGCACTAAAAGTGTATTTTATAGTATCTTGATGTTTGGGGATTGGCCTCCCTAATGTAACCCATTTTTCATAGCAAATTTAAGTCTGTTCAGTTGATGAATATCCTTTATACAGTACATTTATATTTTGCATCAAACACTACTTACTTTATAAGCAAAAAATTTTCGTACTCTTGATGAATACCCAAAGAGTTGGTATAAGTGTGATTTTTTTATGAATGAGTAACAATTATATAAATCAAATCATTTTATTAATATTATTATTATTCCAAATATTAAAAGTTATATATTATATTATTGCTGCAATTATTTTCAATCCTCTTGTCAATCATGTTTGAATAAATAATTTACTACCAAATGATCTTTATTTTAAATAGACTGATTCCAATGGATAAATGCATGACTTTGGTGTAGATGTACTACCAGTGGCGGCTCGTGACAGTTTAAGGTGGTGAGGCACATCGGAGAAAAAAGATTCCCTGCCGTGGAAAAGGCTATTGCAAAACTGATGATTAGAATAATCCTTTATCGCTCTCATACTCAAGGTCATCTTTTTCGAGAAACATTTTGCTTTGTAAAATATTTACTTCTAGCGATGAAGAATTATCTTACTCGAAAACTGAACATTTTAAAGGGTGTGTATAAAAAGTAATTTGAAGCCAGTTGAAGAAAATGAGCCTCCTTATTGAAATTCTTCAATTTTGGACCTTGTTAAGAACATCCTCTACAAGCAAGTTGCTTTCCATCTTATCATCAGATTTGAAACACCCATTAACCAGAACATTGAGAATATTGAAGTTTATGTAACTCTGATAATGAAGTAAAATCTTCCACTTTCCCATAATTTTTTCGTTATATGTCAGCCACGCCGGATAAATTAAGAAAAATGTTGATGCCAATGAAAAGAAATGCTAATTTGGCACTAAGAGATGAAATAATATGAAGTGGTTACCATTAGAACAAACTGACCTAATTCTGATACCAGTAATACCGCTTCAAACAAACACCCTATGGCCGGTATCTACTATTATTTTAGGCTGATATATCAGTGCAAGAACAACCATTTTTGCAGTAAAATTATTCCGTAACTGACGTAAGTAATGAGATTATCTACTTCATTGCACTAATGGGACACTCTGTATATGTACATATACCTATAAATAACTAGTTCTAGTGAACTCTCTTCTTCGTCAGTTGCGTAATATTCTCAAGACATTCACTCAAATCTGGAATAGATCGCTTTACTTCTTGAACTATATATGATTTATCCCCATAAGAATTACGCCAAAAACTTTGCTGATTACCTGAAAAATCAAAAAAATCACAAGTCTTTCGAGCGTTTACATCTAACTGGGGAATTCGTGACGTCCCATCGGTCCCGTTAAATACATTTCGCCTTCAGATCTCCGATGGAAATTGAATTCAGTAATAAGATTGAAAGACATCATATGAACACTGAGACAAACCTTAATCTACACGAAAAACAGATAAAACTATTTTTACAAATCGAACCCAATTTGAAAACTAACCCGAGTTCATAGATTAAAGAACTAGTTCCCGAACAGTTTGCCCTTCGCGATAGAATATCAAGAGGCTAGACTCAGACTCAACGTAATATTTGGCTTTTAGGGGTGCGGTTTTCTCGCCTGCCGTCCGTTCCGTATGATGTAAAATGACGCGTAAAGAAAGGCAGTGTGAAGCCTGCCTCTGCCGTTTACTGGCAGTTGGAAACCCAGAAATCGTGAGATACGGAAACTTAGACCCAACCGGAGACGCATTTTATTGCTATATAATGAAGGGAAATTTCGATATAAATGCGTATGGAAGAAGATAATGAAAACAATTTTAGTTGATTGAATAAATAATTAATATGTAAATATATGATATTTATACGTGTAATTTTCGACGTTTATTGGTGAGGCACTGCCTCATAGGACAAGCCGCCACTGTGTACTACTATATTTTGGTGAGTGTTATTGGATTCCAGTGTACTCCATCTTACGGCGGCAATCAAACTGTATTCCCAATAATTGTAAAACACCAATATATGGATTTTTTGTTCATTATGCTAACCCAGAATCGCTTGAGAAAAATTCGTATTGAGTGAAACACATATTTTGACGATTTTCCTTGTGTTTTATTTTACAATATTCACATCTTTCATATACTTCAGGTTTTCTGCATGAAATACTTTATCTGTAACATTGACAGTCAATTCCTTGGATAAGATTCAATATCAAATTGCATTCTGAGTGTTTCATTTTTTTATTCTACAATTTTATTATATTTATATTTTCCCCTCCAATGTTGTGGTAAAGGACATGTGCCTGGACATGGAACTTGTCCAGGAATTTCACATATACAGTGTCTATCACATAATTCCCCAAAATTTGCTGGATTATCCTTTTTTTCTCTTGCAATTGCTTCCTCTTCTAATACTTTTCTATAAAGAAGAAAAATTTGTTTTATAATTAATCAAAATACTTCAGTATGGGTGTTATTCAATATAACATGTTGGCTTTAAATGCATTCAACTTTTACATTGCAATTTATATCACAATACAGGTATCTCATACAACTGAGGTGTTCTTATTTACATGATTGAACTTTGAGGTGTTCATTTATGTGTATTATGGGTAAGAAAATTATAGGTTTGGGAGGATATGCCTCTGGTACTATTTAAGCGAGCAGAAACTACTATTATTGTACCCAGCAACTTTTTGAGGGGAGTGCCATAAGCTATAAAGGTTCATGAAAGGATGTCAGTGGTGTTCACAAGGTGTAAGTTACTGGCATTGTGTAAACGCGGCATAAGTGACATTTTGCACATTTATTGTTGAGCATTCAATCCAGAACTACGACCATCATAGGATAGAAAGGCTCCAACGTTTGAAACTTGACAGTCTTACTCCAGGGATTTTATCTCAGGTCAAGTCGCCCCCCACACAGTAGAGTTTGTTAAACCCAGGTTTAGTGCGAAGTTGGGCTGTGTTAGGACTTCATTGGATATTCCATACCTATCTTGTCCCAATCTAACCTCAATTCGTGAAAATATGGAGAACTCATTGATGTAATATTGCAGGAGAATATAATAATGAGGGTTCAATACGAGACATCAACAAATTAATCTACTTCTCAATTCTCTCTAAATAGATACAACCTATATAAAGAATAATAGTAGCTGTCCTTGGGAGGAACATCAATATTTTATAGTATGCAAGATAAAGGAATTCAAACAAACATCATTTTGTTGAGCATGCTTTAGAGAGAATCTTGTGAACTCATTACTCACTGTGATTTGCCAATAACTTTAATAAGATGCTCATGTATTTCATCTTTGGTTCTACTATCAAGGTCTATCAACATTTGATGGCCAGTTTCTAGAAACAAGAATACCTTACGCAATTGAAACCAGAAATAATGGAGATATTTACCATAAAACACCCTCACAAACGGAGAGGGTGCCATATTCTTTAAAGTAAGAATTTGTACATCAGGGTTCTTGTACTGAACTTGTGGTAAATGCCAAAATACAAAATCTCTGCAAAAAAGCCCAACTGTTAGCGCTGAACAAGTATAAATCTTTTCTTCTTACTTCGTTCCTGAGTTATTCTTCGCATTTAAACTGTAATTAATGGTTAATATCTTAATTTGATCTTTCAGTACCAATCTTCCCGCTTCCAAATATTGAATTGTTCTCCTAATAGGAGCTCTGCCTTTCATGAAAGGCATCTTTGGAAATTTTCAATTGAATTTGATATGAAATTATATATTTTTAAATAATTTTTTTGTGAGGTTAGGTCAGACTGTCAAGAGACAAAGAATATTCGTGTACCATAGAGGATAATTTACACAGAAGATAATTAAGGGCCAATTGCACCGCTTCGTTGAAGCGCGGCATAACACAATGTTCGGGTAGATCGAAATTTTATGAAGTAAAAAAGAAAATTGTGGAAATTCTCTCAGGAATGCCATATTCAATAATTTCCAGTTCATCAAGATTTTCCCAGAAAATGTCATAAATATTCGATTCGTGCAACCAAAAGGCGCATTCGGTATTCCCTTTCGGAGACGGATCGGACGCAGAACATCCAATAATTCGGATCTCTCTCTCTCTGGCTGAAAGAGAGGTCCGTATTTATTAGATGTTCTGTGTCCGATCCGTCTCCGGATTGGTAATAACGAACGCAGTATTTATACGTTGATTCCTTCCCCTCAAAAAAGGGTTGCTATGATATCGCAACGGTGCAGTCGGATTTTTTCAGCGAGCCAAAGCGGTGTATTTTGCCCTTAATAAATTCACGTCTTGATTTAGCAATGAATTTTTGCCCGTTTTGACTCGAGTAGCGTTTCAAGGGTGTAAAGAACAGTCCTCATTATTCACGAGCGTCCGTTGTAAAGTAGGAAATACCTCTTTTAAAATACACAAACTTTCTTCAAGAGATATCCAGTTTGCCACAAAATTATAACATCTTCTCGCCTTTTCTATGCTTTATAGCAAGCTTATAAAATAGTACCAGAATATAAGTCAGGAAAAAAAAAAGAAGATAAATGTTTCATTCTTTAATGACAGTCAGGCTCAAAACAAAAACGACTAGTCGAATAGACCGAAACCCATGTCATCATCTTCACTGTCCTCGCTCTCCTCCTTCTTCTCTTCCTTCTTGGCTTCAGCGGAAGCAGCAGCTGGGGCAGCTGAAGCTGCTGGTGCAGCGGCAGCAGCAAACTTGCTTGGATCCTTAAAAAAAATTATGAATTAATAAATTTGTTACAAAATCTCAAAGTTAGTTTTTTCTTTGAATCAAATCAGAATGTTTTTTAATTTCATTAGCAGTGTAACATACTAGGGGTTCATGCCTTTCGGCAACTAGTACAATACAGAGTTCAAAAAAAGTTTTCATCATGAAAGGTGACTGAAAAACGATTGAAGACAACTAAAAAATGATTCTTACCTTCAGGTATTCCTTAAGGGTCTGAGCTTCCTTGAACTCAACATCTGTGACAGCAGCAATAGCAAGGAGATTCTTGAAACCATTTGCAATGCTGTGTGGTGCAGAAGCAGCTGTTGGATAGCTGATTGCCAAGGAAACAGAAGCCAAGTTTTGAACTCCAGCCAAAAATTTCTCAATGAGATCTTCTGGCTTGATGTCCAAAATTTCAGGTGAGAAAATGGTGCCTGAATCGTAAACTTGCTCAACAATCAAACCATATGAGAATGGCGAGATGTTCAACATGTTGAGGAGTGTAGCTTCAGAAGCACCAACCTTGTCGCCTGGTTTCAAGATGTGGACATCATTGATGATTTCAATAGTTCCCTTTGAAATCTTAGTAGGAATCGACAAGGCTTGGAAGAAAGAAGTTTTTTCTGGACCCAAACCAGTATTTTGAGCGGGAATAACAACTGGAAGAGGAGCAATTGCACCAGGACGAGCTGGGGCACGTACTTTGTTGGCTAACAGTCTATCACGGATTTCAACCAGTTCGTCCCTTGTAAAGACAAAACCCACATTTCCTTTGATGTGAGGAAGGATTCTCTCTAAAGAAGGGTTATTATCCAGGTGACCTTTGATTGCTTTACGCATCATGGTATTCTTTCCCAGGAGAAGCACAGCAGAGCCTCTGAGGGAAATCCGAATCTGTTGCATTTGTTTAGAGCCGACATTGTCTGCGCCCACAATGAAACACTTTGGATAGTCATCCAAAAGTTGCTGTAAAAGAAATTTTCAATTAGATATTGTAAATTTAAAAAAACGTCAATGAGCTATTGGAAGAAATAAATCAGAAAAATTTGTCCACATGCTATTTCATTATGGCAGGGGTTCAACCAGTTACGGTTACTGCCATAGTATAGAAATAATTGAGAGACGAAAAAACTCATCATTTAGAAAGACTAGGGGCGGATGTAAAATAAAACTAGTTCTGTATACTTACTACAAGTTTTCGGAAATAATTAGATTTCCAAGTAGCTTTGTCCGGCCGGCCCATCTTGTAAGCAAGACTTTATAGGACTGAAAAAGAAAACAATCGATCAAGGAATGCACAAATGCTACAATCTAGACTAATAAGGCAATCCAACTAGTTTTCAAATGTTTATTTGAGGTTATCAGGACTATCAGGTGGTGAAACATGGAAACGTTTAATATGTTTATCAAGTTCTGAATCGAAGTAATTTTAACATTTGTCTACTCAGAAAAAGCATAAAATTTGTCAAATTGACCTCTTCGGTGCTAAAGATAAGTAGTTTGCACCACCTTTTCGTGAAACATGATGCAACAGAAAATATTTATGTTGCGAAAATAAAATTCAGTATTATTATATTTTAAATTGATAATAGGAAAATTTTAATGTGAATCAATTTTCGCAATCTTAATAAAATGAAGGCATTCAAAAAATAACAAATAAATCATCAGATTACCCAGATAAATATAAATTCAGAATTAGACGACTTACCAAAGACAACTTTTAAGACGCAATGAACGAATTCAAACGTGGACGTTGAGGTTACAATTTTCTGTTCGTTTTCTGTGGTTGATCGAAATCATAAAATTCTATTTCTGTTTATGGACTCTACACATTGGCACAGGCGCACAGCCGTTACGCGCTGAACGTCTGAACTAAAATTTGGCAACGCCGTATTTTTAGCATCCATCGTAAACACAGTAAATGGCATCTTAATGCCGGAATAAACATCAATTTTACCAAAGTATATATGCAATGCTTCTAAAACTGAAATAATTCGAAGTTGTACGGGTCAAGTTTGAAGTACCAATTGCAAATCTGTGGTAGAATGGAATAAGGACTTACAAGCTGTGAAAAATTGAGAAATATTTCGGTTTTTTTCTATAATTTGCTGCAGTTTTATATAGTTCTGGCTAACAAATCTTTGCGTGTAGCTTGAATACTCCATCTCGATCGAATCCCTAGTTTCGAAATCGAAAGCATCAAACATTATCTAAAGAAAGCAATTTTCAATCAATTTTTATTTAGAAAAAACATGATATTTCTCTTGTTGAGAGCTGGCAGAACTTTCCTCTTTGGCAGAACTATGCATTGGGATTTTTTAATCATTTTAAGCGCCCGGCACAGTATGTTCTGTGATCTCCGTAAATCAATACGCAACTAGACAATGAACAATAAATATTTCTCCGCAATTAAGTGAGTTTCCCAATCAGTTTTTTTGCCAATTCCATAAATTCATATAACATCCTATCTTGAAATGATTTTATACATTATTGCCATTGAACATATGGCACCAAAGGCCTTATGGACTTATGGACATAATGGGGTAATGAGAGTCAAGATTCATAAATGAAATTTTGTCACGAAAAATTGGATGCAGCGAATTCAATCTCTCGGCAATTGCACCCCTAAATAAATGGATAGGGGCAGTGTGATACCTCATTATTTGAAAGATTTCCCGGTTGTCTTTGCAGAAATGCAAATAATAATATTAATGAAAGAAACCTGCTGCAAAAAGGTGAATGAGCGAGGCATCGCAGAACTCGGCCATTCACTTTTATAAAGTATTAAAGTATCCTGTTTGGCCATGACATTCTGACACATTTTCCTGTGTATATTTTGAAAATGTTAGGTTATAGTCATTTTCCTGTCAAATAACTACGCAACGTTGCTCTTTCTACATAGAGGTCATAGAGTATAATTACGTATTTATCGAAATGTTTATTTACTCTGGGAAAATAATGAATTTGAGAAAATATTATGTGAATTCAATAATTCAAAGACCTGGCGAATGTTGAAGAAACTTTTTTCTCTGTTA
The DNA here is from genome assembly GCA_951802165.1 of Adalia decempunctata. Classification (NCBI taxonomy): domain Eukaryota; kingdom Metazoa; phylum Arthropoda; class Insecta; order Coleoptera; family Coccinellidae; genus Adalia; species Adalia decempunctata. Next base: position 18,104,235 of record OX637696.1, on the reverse strand, counting down.
ATACTGGAAATATTTCACGTATATAAATATGGTTGGAAGATTCAGTTATTCTATTTTTTGTACGGATCTCAAAAATCGAGTGTTGAAATTTTACTGAAAAATAATGGACAGAATAATCCGTTACTTCGTGAAATTTCATTCGAAAAAATGAAGAAAGTACTCGAAAAACCCGACAGAAAAACAGACGCACCTGGGACCTATGGAATTTCCTACTTTTCCAAATTCTCAAGAAATAAGCCTGCAGAAGGCATTTAAATACCTATTTGCAGAACTTGAAAGGTACTCCAGTATGAAAATGCAGTAGTACTACGAAAACTGTGTAACAGTTGAACCCTAAAAAAACTAACTCCATTTACAAAGTTAAAAGAGAGTAAATACAAATAATAGCATTGGCAATTTCTTTGAAAATTATTTTGACATTGCCGATATTTCACCAGTGATAAACTGCGTCAGTTTCAAGTAAAAAAAAAAACTTGATAAACCTAGATCTTGGCCAACCGGGATACTTTATAAAAGTGAATGGAGTATATATTTTATTTGGGGTGTATTAGTTACCCTCAGGGCCGGATTAACCAAGAGGCAGAGTAGGCAACTGCCTAGGGACCCCGCATCAGCTAGGGGCCCCGTGGCCGTGACCCGTCCCCCGTGCCCGGAACTAAAGGTGTCCCCGAGCCAAACGAAAGAGCAATAAAGGGATCCCCGATTATCGCAAACTTACCGATTCGCGAAATTTCTCTAAAATAATGAGCAAAACAAATAAATTCAATAGCCCAGGAAGTTATAATTATACCTATACCAGAAAAATATTCCGGAATTACATTCCAGTCGGCATATCACATCCCCTATTTTCAAGAGTGTCGGAATTCTCTTAAAACGTCACTAGATGATAGTGTTATTAGGCAGGCGGCACCTCTGATGTGAGAGCCGTTTCACATGCGACAGGCGGCATCTTATGTATTTCCAAAATGATTATCCAGTCTCCAATCAGTATATTCTTCCAGAAGGGGAAAAATATTCCAGATTCTTTTTGTAGTTCTATTTCCATTCTAGTGGAACCACGTTGAGATTGCGTTCAGAGTCAAAGTGTTCAATATTTCGTGAATTTACTGTATTTATTTGGATTTTTTTATTTCGAATTGTATCATTGAAGGTAAGTTCTATATTTAAGAACGTAGCTAATTTTTCCGTTGGCCGCCTCTTCTATTTTTTTATTTTTAATGTTCTCCGGTGGAAAACAAGTTTCAATAATATGATTTTCGCTATTTTTCTAGAATGACATACATACTAGTATTTCAGGAGATTTCGGAACAAGATCGGAAGTGAATTGCTGGGTGCTGTGTATGGATATTAGAATAAAAATCAATAACAGATCTACATAAAATACAAAGGAAAACCAAATAACAAAAATCACCAGAAAAAATAATTGAAAATCTACATAAATTGCTCAAATGATCCTCCATCTTTTTCAATGCATAAACGAATTCGTTCAAGAAAAGAGTTTTTAACATTAGCAAAAACTCGGGGTGTAGTGCTTGCAAAAGCTTCTTTCATTCTTCTTTTCATGTCTTGAGGAGTTTTTACGGGATTCTCATACACAATACTTTTGATATAACCCCATAAAAAATCTCCAGATGTTAGATCTGGTGACCTTGCAGGCCAATTTTGTGGGCCTCCACGACCTATCCATCTGTCAGATCATAGAACGTTTTTCTATGAATATCATTGCTCATCATTATTTGAGCGCGCCAATCAATTTTTGAATTAATATATGGGGTATTACATTGAAAAAAGTGTAACTACGGTCTATATCTTTGTTATCGAACACCCTGCATATGTGGAGACAATTTTAAATTGTGCATCTGATTGCCCTTTACATTTCACGAAAAAAAAAATTTCAGAATGTCTTCGTTTACTGCCTAAAATGAGAACCGCGTCTTGGGCGGGCCACCCTGTATATACTTATCAACTTGAAAAATTCTGATAATGGTGAATAAGGAGGGGCCCCGAAAAATGCACTGCCTAGGGGCCCCCCACATGGTTAATCCGGCCCTGGTTACCCCTAGAACCTCCCCCCTCCTACAGAACCCTTGAACATTTATTGAGGAATCCCTAGAGGTCTCAATTTCGAAGATATCGATCTGAGATTTGAAAAAAATGTTGAGTAAACGGGACATTCTGATAAAAGTGTTACATCTCGCAAAACAAGCCTAGTAGTACTGTTTCCAATCTCGAAAATTGCATAAAACGATTTCATACTTTCCTGATTTTCGCTCAGAAGCAGGTTTTTCTTCTCGAGCTTTCGGAATCGATATCGGAACCAACATTTTAAATCACATCCGATAATGCCGTGTCCCCCTCTTCGAATTGTCAATAATAATGTTCAAGCAGCATAAATTGAGTGAGTCAAATCCGTCCTACTAGTGTAACAGGTTTGTTGATAGCTTCTGCTGATGATACAAAGTTTATTTGCGAGTAGTTCGTTTACCTATGTGCTGTGCTCTAATGAGTAGATCCCTAGACTTCTATCTAGCTTGAGCAAGGTAAGTACTAAGTACCAAACCCTCACGGATTGCAAGAAAAATTTCGAGAATTCTGGTAGGAAAACTAGAAAGAATGATAAAAATTAGAAGTAGAGGAAGATCGCAGTTCTTGAGTTGCTGGCAAAAACTCCAGAATTAGCGGTAAATAATTCGCAATCCTACTATCAGAAATATTAGGTTTCAAATAATTTCTTTTTGAAAAATGTTTCTCAAGGGAGTTAGGTACAGCCCTTCAAGGTTACTAATTTCAAGATGAAATATTTTCGCACAACAAACGCACAAGAAATTGAAAAATTTGTACGACTTGTTATTCAGAAGCTCAAATTGTGATTGTGAACATACTCCTAAAAATTCGATCAGGTCCGTCCCAAACTTGGGGCTGTAGGGATAAATCTCACAACAACTTTTCAGTATCTCAATATTTTCAAAGCACCCCGCACTTTTTCTATGGCAAATGGCGTTCCGTCAAATGTTCTAAAATTTTAGTGTAATGTAGTACTCGACCTACTGATCAAAAGTATCCATGGCCCCAACTCAATCCTATGACTAGTTTTTGAGATACAGGGCGTTGAAGTTGAGAATTACCCACTTTTACTACGCCCGTATCTCGGAACAGAATCGAATGAACTTCAATTTTTCTCAAGAAACATTTCATTCCATCCCCAGGGAGCAACCATATAGAGGAATATGACCGAAAATCGTTACGAATACAGGGTTATCCATAATTGAATGCGTGCCCGATTTTGAAAGTATAAAATATGTCAGTTTCAGAGCGAGAACGTTCACAAAATGAACTATTAAACTAGATATGTTGTTGTTACATCGAAAAAGTTTGTAATACCCAGAATTCATACTGGGTGATCCATTATTAGAGAAACTATTCTCAAGGAAGGTTAAGTGGACACCCTGTATTTATGGGTTGATTCAAGGTGTTTGTTTAATTTTTTTAGAACATATCGTCATGGACTTCAAAGAATACAGGGTGATTCAGTCATGAAATGAACTTTGAACCTCACGAAAATACCCAAAAATCACCTTTTTTTCATCACCCTCTATTCCAAGATTAACTCCGATGAGGTGGGAGTTTTCTTTCACCATTGTACTTGAAATAAAAACATCAATACGGCTGAGAGTTTTCATCCACCTCCTATGACCAGATTTTTTTTATGCTAGAATAAGAATAAAATGACATAAATAAATAATTTTCATATTATAACATAAAAAAAATCTGTTCATAGGAAGTGGATAACAACTCTCAGCCGTATTGATGTTTTAATATCAAGTACAGTGGTGAAAGAAAACTCCCACCTCATCGGAGTTAATTCTGAAATAGAGGGTGATGAAAAAAAAGGGGGTTTTTGGGTATTTTCGTGAGGTTCAAAGTTTATTTCATGACTGAATCACCCTGTATTCTTTGAAGTCCATGATGATATGTTCTAAAAAATTAAATAAACACCTTGAATCAACCCATAAATACAGGGTGTCCACTTAACCTTCCTTGTAAATAGTTTCTATAATAATGGATCATCCAGTATAAATTCTGGGTATTACAGACTTTTTCGATGTAAAAATAACATATCTAGTGTAATAGTTTATTTTGTGAACGTTCTCGCTCTGAAACTGACCTATTTTATACTTTCAAAATCGGGCATGCATTCAATAATGGATAACCCTGTATTCGTAACGATTTTCGGTCATATTCCTCTATATGGTTGCTCCCTGGGGATGGAATGAATTGTTTCTTGAGAAAAATTGAAGTTCATTCGATTCTGTTCCTAGATACGGGCGTAGTAAAAGTTGGTAATTCTCAACTTCAACGCCCTGTATCTCAAAAACTAGTCATAGGATTGAGTTGGGGCCATGGACACTTTTGATCAGTAGGTCGAGTACTACATTATACTAAAATTTTAGAACATTTGACGGAACGCCATTTGCCATAGAAAAAGTGCGGGGTCCTTTTAGTCAACATACCGAAAAACCAAAGCTTTGCCAAAAAAAGAAACACTTTGTTTTTCGATCAAATCCAGATTTCTTGGGAAAAATAGATTTGAAAACTCCTCATCGACAAACAGTAGTAAAATCATTTATCGGAGATTACTGAGTTGTGAATGAAAGTGTATTCAGAACCGTTTTCATGAATTTTGCATAGCAGTTTTTCGATTATGAGTTCGGTGACTTAAACCATTTCCTTCATACTTGCCGTGAAATCAAAATCAAGTGGATTAATGTCAGGCTCACTTGGTGGCCATGGAACTGGATCACCTGGAGCTGGAGCGCTAAAGGTGATAATCTTTCAAAGGTCCACCTTAGTCCTTATCAAAAATGTCACCTATCTTTCAGAATGCTGAAAGTATCGGTTGTTTTTTTGGAGTAATGGAACTTTAAATTGAAATGAAACTCATTTATGTAATTTGAGATTGAAATTTTTCTTATTTGAAAGATGATTTTATGACATTTATGTTCTAAAAATAATTTTCGGCATATGTTGACCACTCTGAGGCTCTGAGGAACCGCATTCGACCAGACCAATTTTGGACCACTTTTTCGAAAAATTCAGGCCTTATTTCAGCAATAACCCAAGTTATGTTGGCTTCCAAAGCGACTATTGTTTCTGGTTCATCAGCATGAACCAATGACTTGACATAACCCCAAAGAAAGTAAAGGCGGGTTTATACAGCATATAAGATAAGAATATGAATAAGAGCGTTTAAACAGATGACTAGATTAAATAATAAAATAAAGGTGAATACAGACCATTCTGACGTGACGTGATTCCAGGAATCACGTCACGTCAAAATAATCTGTATTCACCTTTATTTTATTAGTTATTCTAGTCATCTGTTTAAACGCTCTTATTCATATTCTTATCTTATATGCTGTATAAACCCGCCTTAATACATTGGAGTTATGTCGCATGATCTTGGAGGCCAATTAATTGGACCATTTCTCGAAATAATGTTATCGCCAAATCTTTCTTTCAATAAATCAATCGTTACGGTAGCAGCATGTGGTGTAGCACCATCTTGTTGAAACCAAAACAGTTCTGGGTCGATTCCATTCAAATTTTGCAAGAAATAATCATTGATCATCAATCTGCAACGAGCACCATTCACTGTAATATTAGCTCCAGAGCTAGTCTAGCTCCAGAGCTAGTCATGTCATTAAATTATCTTTCGAATAAAAAAAATGTTTCAATCTTATTTTAAATGTGTTTTATTCCAATTTTAAATTCTATCACTCTAAATAAACACACGATACTTAAGCCTTAAGTTGAATACACACTCACATTTTGACGTTCACGTTCATATTAGGCCAATGGGAGCTCTGATTGTGCCTGACGTGACGTGGAATCACGTCACGTCAGAATAGTCTGTATTTACCTTAACTTCTTTGGATTTTCGTCCACCCAAAAATTGCTATTATGGATATCAAGTATACCGTCCCTAGTGAATATACACTCGTCAGTCCAGGGTAAATTGGAGATGAAATTATGCCAATTATAATATTGATGCACAGTAGAGTCATTGCAAGAGATAAGCTTTTAGTGAATGACTGATATACAAAATGTAATAGGAATATCTTCCACAAATAAAATACATTTAGCATAACGACAAAGTAATCTCATCAGATAACTATTATCTGTTAGATTTAAATGAAAATTTTCTTACAACTATTATATATAACATCTTAATGAAGGAAGAAATGGTAGACACAATTCTGCATAATTGTCGTACAAATAATAGACCATAAATTATGAATTCCCACATTTAATTATTCCGTTAAACAACGATTGTTTCGCCAACACTGTGGCATCTTCAGCTTACACTGCATACATCCGGAAATCAGGACATGAAATTGCAACCTACATTAGTAATAATAAACCAGTGGCGTATGAAGTGAGGGGGCTGAATTTTATGATTTGCAAAAAAAATAAAGTTTCGAAAACACGCAGAGTCATTTTACCCGTAATGCCACCCTATTGTTACGCCACTGAGGGAACGTGACACATCATTTCAGCAGTCTTTTCGATCTGAAGCAATAATTCTTTAATCTATGATCTGAAGCAATTATTGAAATTATTTTAATTCAATAATTGCAGCTTATTTGAGTGTGGGAAAGATACTTATAACGAATCCATTATAAGATACTAGGTTTCTTTCGAGAAAATATTCGGCTGTATACTGTTATGTGGATCACCCTGTATAAACATAGAAAATTAAATAATTCGTTGATGAAGGTTAACTTATTAATTCGGAAGGGCAAATAAATTCATATGACTTGATCATGGTTGACCTAATACGTAAGGCAGTAGTTCTACGTGGCCAATATTTTATTCTACATACAGGGTGAGTCACGAGGAACTGTACCCACATATTTCGCCCTCGTATAGATACTACTCGGAAAAATATCAAATGACCATTTATAAGTGTCTTCTCCTCTTCATATAAGCTTTATACAGGGTGATTTTCGATTTTCACCGAAAATTTCTATCCATCATAACTTTTGAACGGTTTCCTTGAATCACTTGAAATTTTCAGAAAATATTGTCTTGGAGTATCTTCAGGAACAATTTTTTTCATAATTCTGAAAATCCTATTAAGCAAATTTTGGTTTGTCTATCGCAAAAATCAATTTTCGATGAGGAATATTTGAACCCTAGTAATTAAGGAAGAAAACTGCAAAAAAAGTTTGATTCTGAAACTATTGTAGGATTTCGAATTGAATAATAAATTTCAGTAATTATTATCACTTATAATGATAATGATATATTGTTTATCCTGATTACTCCTAGGTCTCCTGAGGAGACCCCTCTGAAACTACAAGCTTCGAAGCTTGTAACTTGTGTCGAGTTCGGGGTAAGCAATTGTTTTCTGTTAAGTATAAGTTATAGGCATTGAATAACAACATAATTTTTCATGAAAATGATTAGGAACAAAAAGAAGGTTACAATTTTTTCACATTATTTCCAAAATGAAATCCTGGTTCCACACATTTCTGTTGTCGTGAAGATAAATTTCTGATTGCTTTCCTGAAAGCATCTAGTTCTAGATCGTTCCTATTAATATTAGAAGAGCTTATGATTTTTATACCAATTTTTTGTGTGTGTTCAGAGACTATTCATACACCAGTTCTTTCAGTAGATCCCAAACGAAATAATCAATAGGATTTGAATCAGGGGACCTTGGTGGCCAAGGAATAGGACCTCCTCTCTTTATCGATCTGGAACCCTATGTTTCTTCCCATACTATAAATATACATGCATTTAATGGTGTCTTAAATTGGAATAGAGAAAGCTAGTAGAGCCCCTAGATCTACTTATTAAGTAGGTACCTATAGTTATCCTTATGGGTAGACCTCTGCAAATCTGGTGATTTTATAGATGAAATGTCTATTGATCTGTTCTCTTTCGATCCGTATATTTACATCACGGCTGTGAAAAAAGTTTTATCGAGTTTGATTGATTGGCTGACGAACAAGAGACCGGGTTAGCACATGACCTCCCTGTGACACTGCGACCAACTTGGGTCTATTGTATCACTCTTTCGTCAGTGGTTCCTCACGAGAATAGGTTTGTGTCCTTTTTCAGGTTCAGTAGCCTGTTTATGAGGTTTTTCGGATTCATTCCCGTTTCCGGACTGATTTGTCCGAAGGTTCTGTGACGCCTTCTTCTTCTTCCTAGGGCGTCGCATTCAAAGATGATGTGAGAGGCTGTATCTTCCTCTTCACCGCAAAGTCTGCAATCCACGGGTTTTCTAAGTATTCCCATGGTGTTCAGATGTGTCCTAAGGCCGCAGTTTCCCGTCAGCAGACCTACTATTATACGTGCATTTGTTCTGTTCAAATTCAGAAAGTCAGTGTCCTACCATGACTTTGCTGTGTGTTTGCCCGTCGCTCTGTTCCCATCATCAGTGTTGTTGGTGTCTTTGTTTTATCCACTCCTCAATCAGGGTCCTGCATCGGTTTTTGCTGATTCCAAGCGCAGGTTCTGACTCTGTGAATGGCGTTTCAGATGCTTATCTTGCTTACTGGTCTGCTGTATCGTGTTTAAAATTGTTCTTTTTGTAGGATTTTTTCGTGATTTTCGCGAATTTTTCAAAAATACTTCTACTTCGCCTAGAGAATCGAAATTTCACCCACGTATGAATCGATTATTCCTCTTTGGACCGTTTTTCATTCTATCGCAGCTTCGCTGCGATTTTAAGATTCCCCTGGACTAAGATGTCTAGACATCTTACCCTGGACCCCTTTCTCTTCAGATTCCCTCGGATCGGTCTACTTACCATTTTAGTATAGTATAGAATAGGAACAATACTACCTGAAAATCTTCATAAAAAGTAACGTCATTGACGTTAATGTAGTGGGCTATGTTTTGAAGTGCCTGAACTGAGAACTTGACATTTGCATCCTCTATATAAAGAAATCCTTTGAGCTGAACTCTACCTATTTGTTATTAATAAGTCACTCTGAATGCAACAAAACACCGATCAACATTATCTAGTTTGCATGGATTTCAGCATTTTTTCATAATGCGTCACTGGAATTTTGAAATATATTGGAACTTATCAGTAGGAAAATTGTTATCGAGAAGTTTCCAGGGGACAAATTCAATTCAAAAAGCAGCCTTGTGTGGAATATTCAAACGAACCATTCTGTTTTCAAGTTCACTCAATTTTATCCAACAATAAAGAAAATAATATTGAAGAAGTTAAATCTTCACCTTCATCAGCTATTATCCGTCATTCACAGGAAAAAAACGTTTTCAAGGAATTCATTGATTGCAAATCAGAATCACGAAGGAGGAAAAAGACGGTTGTAATTTTCTTGTGCATTTCATTAACATTTATTGGCTTGATCATTTTTGCACTTTAATCATCAGGCTTCATCTTCGCAAATGAAAGATGATTACTACATAAGATTTACTTATGTTTACCTACCTATTGAAGATACGAGATATTTCGATGACTCTTCAACTTGTAGGTGCTCCAAGAATGGAAATATTTGTTGTAATCCATTATTCAACACTGCGACTGTGTGTACTTAGACAATATATTCTTATGGCTTCTTCTGATTTATAATTTTCCGTGATTTTAATGCGTTTAGATATTATCTTGATTTTTCCTCGCTTTGTTTTGAAAATTGTACATCGTGTCACGTGGTGTAAAAGAAAACTATCGTTAATTTATCGTTGAGAATGACCGTTGTCTACTCCTCATCTAGTATTATTGGGGAAATGTAAAAATGACAACATACATTTCTACATATTATGATATAGAGCACAGATAAGAGCCTTAATAAAAACACTGTCTCCCCGTATGAGCGTAGGATATTAAATTTGTTTACAGAATATGCTGACATTCATATTGAAGGAAGTCTTTTCTTTGGAATAAAATTTCTACTTCCATTCTCCACAGAAATCTAAGCTTTTTGTTTTAATCTGAAACCGAAACAAAAAGGAAAAACATAAAAGAATAAGAAAACGTGAATTATAGAATTTCTGAATCTTTATTCAAAGTATTCTCATTTCTCAATCAATCACGAATGGCAAGATCGATAAATAAATATGCATAAATGAATTCCTAAGACATCACAGAAGTAAAAAGTATGGGAGGGAATATAAAACTGATCCTTGTGGAAGCCCTAATTTTTAACTACTATCACCACCAACAAAAACTCGAAGCCTTCTATCGGATATCATATTTTCAGAGGAACTCTTTACCATATTTCAATTGGTTATGAACATATGATAATTCTTTTTTATTTAATTTTTTACTAGAAGTATTAACTTAGTGTGACATTCAAAGAGAATCTGCACCACTGCCTTCATAACAGGAAAAGCTTAATTCCTTTTCATAGCAGTTTTTTAGATTTATAAAAAATATTGTCAATTTATCAGTTGTTGAAAAATCCATCAAATTCTTTAAGTCCATGCACTGTTGAAAAAATTCAGAAATGTATTCGTCAGAGAATGTATACTTTTGCATAATAATAAATAATATTGAATAATTGAATTTATTTTACATCTCCTATAGTTATACCGAAAGATAATATGGCCTTTATCATTCTGCATAGATTATTGAATAATAGCAATCTGTTTCACCTCCCGAGAACCAACAATTACAGTCTTACCTAGAATTATTACGTTAATCTACTTTTTAAAGGTAGGTTCTATCGATTATCTCTGTGCCACTTTGTGGGATTTTGTCATGAATGTTCCAGATTATTTTTTTCTGTGTTATTCAAGCGTTAAAGGATCCTTGCGCCATAGCTATTTTATGCGGTTAATGATAGATTTGGGTTCACTTCTTAAGTGAAATTAACACGTTCAATGGTTCATATTCTACAGGGTCATTCTGTCTTGACCTCACCCAAAATTAAACGGTTAACTACAAAATAAATTTTCATGAAATCGATTTTCAGATTTGAGGAGTACCTGTAGAAATTTCCTACAAAATCAGATTGTAAAATAAACAGCATGACTACATTTACATTTCCTGGAAAATTCTCCCTTCTAACATGTAAGGGCAAGTAGCTATGATCATTTTTCTGATCATGTCGAATAGAAAATTTATTTCTAAACACTACCAACTTCGAAATATCATTGAAGTCATGCATAATTATGATTAAATTCCGATGAGGAACCCAGAAATGTGATAATTAATCTTGTAATTAATTGAGCATGCCATTTGGAAGAACAAAGTTGATGGCTTACGATATAGCCAGAAGTGACAAAAACATGAAGATATTTTCCATCTTTTCGGCATTGCGATTGCAGATAACACATTGAAAATGAATTTCATGAGTAAATCACCGTATGATTTTGGGTGACCTTTAGATCTTCCTTAATCTGCGAAGAGATTTATACAAATTACAAATAAGATCAGTCTTTTCGCGAAATTGTAGTGAAAAGTGTTCTTCAGATCAAAACCACCTTGGATATTCGTTTTACAAGTGCATATCATTTCAATCATGAGAGGATTCTTGAAATTCGTCACAATCCAAATGAATAAACAAAAGTTGATGTCAGTTGCATTCATAAGCCTTCTTTATCCTTTCAAGGTCTCGATTTCCAGTAGTTAATTGTCAAAAAATTATTCTAGCGACATTCGACGGCTTAATGCAATCAAGGTCCGCAGTGACCCATAAACGACGATCTTCAGGTTTCAATAGGTACATAAAAAAAGCCTTGACCTTACCTGCCTTAAGTCGCCTAACGAATGCCATTGGTTTCGTGTTATTACATAGCTAGACTCGACATCGATAAGAAAGCCGGTATTGGAGACAAGAGGTGTTGGGAATTCCCAAGTCGATGGTACATATCTGCGATGTTTATAACATAGGAGTGTCAATCAATATTTGAGTGCGGATGGGAGAAGAACAATAGTTCATCATGAAAGAACCCAAAAAAACGACAGTTGTACATTATCGCTGCATATTGAATTATACAATTTGCTTATTGTCGGTATATAAGTAAAAAAAAATCTGAAATCACCTAAAATCTTTTATTATGCAAAACCTTCGCGATTCGATGGTGCCGATGGCTTCTTTTAATTAAATTGCGATCAAGTGATTAACATAAAAATAACCATGGAAGTTTGCGTATAAGTTATGAAGAAGAACGCCACTGATCCAAGTTTACTTTCCCAAATAGATAAAGAAAGCAAAGAGGAAGAAGAAACTGGGTGAAGATATCCAAAGCCATAATCCGCTCTGAATTGAGAGGCCATGTTGACCTTGACCCACAAGGTATAGCTATTGACTATTCAACAAGAAAACTATCATTATCTAAAGTCTACATAACTTTAATGTGAACCACCTAGAAGAGTGTAGTTCATCCAAAAGGAATGATTCTTAGAAACAATTCTTTTTATAATTTCATATACACTGCGCAAAAAAATTAACGCACATTCTGAAAATCTCAATTTTAATGAAAGTTAACTCTACATTGACTTCATAACTTATTTTTTATGTTCTCTCGGGAAGGTTTTGAACGAAACAAGACACATTAAATGGAAGAAAAATTCAGGATTTCACAGAATCTTATGTGAAAGAAGAGAAATGAACAATTTTCAAAATACTGAAATGCTGATAAGTGATTTAATACTTGGTATTTCCACCCCGTGCGTTAATTACAGCTCGGCAACGACGGTTCATACTCAAAATGAGTGATCTTAAAATGTTCTGATCTAATCCTTCCCAGATTTCTCCGAGTTGGATTCCTAAGTCATTAAGAGTAGCTGGATGATTTTCTGAACTTCTCAGCCTTCTATTGAGGTTGTCCCAAACCTGCTCAATCAGATTGAGATCTGGACTTCTTGCTGGCCATTCCATTCGAGAGACTTCAACCTCTTCAAGGTACTCCTGAACGATGCGCGCACGATGGGGTCTGGCATTATCGTCCATAAAAATGAAATTTTCACCAATGTATGGGGCAAATGGCACTACATGCTCTTCAAGAATGTTCCTTATATACTTATCGGCATTCATAGCTCCATTATCAACGACCACTATGTCTGTGCGAGCAGTCAAAGATATTCCACCCCATACCATAATCGATCCCTCCCCGAAACCAGTAGTATTCAGGAAATTGCACTGAGCATATCTTTCATGTGGACGTCTGTATACAAGGGAACGTCGATCACAATGGTAGAGGTAGAATCTAGACTCATCTCTGAAGAGAACTCTTTCCCAATCGGCCTCTTCCCAATGGATATGCTCTCTCGCAAAATCCAAACGCGCCCTTCGATGGGCTGGGGTAAGAGCTGGGCCTCTTGCCGCGACACGAGGCCTTAAATCATATTCTCTGAGGCGATTTCTTATTGTCTGAGTGCTAATTTGCACCTCATGAGTTTGCTCAGGCTGATTTTGAAGGAGGCGAGCGGTTGCAAACCGTTGTCTCAACGAAGAAACTCTCAAGTAACGTTCTTGAATATCCTGGTCTTCGGACATTCATACCTATCTCCCTGAATCGCTGCAATATTCTGGACACACTTGTATGATAAACTCCAAACCTTTCTGCAATTCTTGTGTATGTCCACCCTTCTTCTCGCAAAACTACCGCTTGGGCACATTCCTCTTGGGTCAAATTGCGTGTTTCGCGTTGCATAGCGATCGAGTGTAGAAAATCAAACGAAAGAAAAACTATTGATCACTAGAATTGATCGAGAACAACTGATTTTAGAATGGAGCCAATACATTCAAAATCTGATAATATCATCTTTTTTCATTCCTGCTGGGAGAAAACATCTGTATTGAAGAAAAACGTTGAAAGTGGATAACATATGCATGCATAATTCTGATAAAAATAATTATCATTGAGAACACTTCAGTTGTAGAATAAATTTGAGATTTCCATAATGTGCGTTAATTTTTTTGCGCAGTGTAGTATAACCATTGTTTTGAAAACAATGGTAAGTATATGTATTTCGGTTCATAAAATACCTCTACCTTCCCAATTTCATTCTCACATTGCCATTTTAGTGCGCTTGTCCTACTATATAGCAATAAAAAAATTTGGTGATTGCTTCCAATAATTTCACGTATATATTGTACGGTATATTGTCGTAGGTATTGCTCTTGAGCCACTGCATAGTAAATTTATCGCCTACATCCTACATCCTAAAAGTATGTCGAGAGAAAGTCGAGTACTTGACAGAAATGAACTGGCATGAACTTTTTAGTGGTAGACGATATGAATAAATAACCGGCAATTAGAGTCAATGTCTATATGACGAATGCCTTGATTATTCTCCATTGTTCGCGATAATTAAGCTTTAAATTCTATAGGAAAAAAAATCGAATTGGTTCAAAAAACAAATCTCTGTTGACCTATACAAGTTTCGATAAATTTGAATGCACTAACTTCGGATCAGGAGCTTTTGAAGACCCGTTCATCCTCCTTGTATGTAGATTCGCATTTCCATTTCGAACTGACTACTGACTGTTTTGAAAACAATTAACAGTATTTATTGAAGAAACCGTAAATGACCCCTGATCTGAAATACTGTTTTTTACCGATAATTGCCCACATTTCATGGTTCTCCTAAAAAAAGAGAAAGTGACATCAAACCAGTTATCCCATTTGTTTGGATCCATTTTACCATTTCGACCAGATCTTATATTAACTTAACGAGTAATGAGCAATAAAACAATCCAATAAAGTGGACTAGATTTACCGATGGAACTGATTCGGATAACCTGGACGCCTTTTTTCTATTCGTGACATCGCTTGACTTATGGAATCGGCCGTTTTGAACGTCTGCATTTTGGAATTTATTAGATTCAGCCAAAAACTGTGTTCTACTGTCAAGGAGGTATGTAAATGAATAATCTTCGAGACATATACACTGCGCAAAAAAATTAACGCACATTCTGAAAATCTCAATTTTAATGAAAGTTAACTCTACATTGACTTTATAACTTATTTTCTCTATTTCAGTATCGTAATGTGTTCATTACAGTACTAAAAACAGTGCTGTAATGAATTCATTACAGCATCGTTTTCAGTAACATTTTTCGTTTTGTGGTTGTCAGCAATGACTTCCGATCCTTTTGAATTTCAGCAGACGTCAATTTGGAAATGTCAATTTTCGTACTTCCTTACATTCACACCAACTGTCAAGATACAATATGAAAGTCACTAGGACCTATAATTTGAATTTTTTAATTGAATTCCTCCAAATTTGAGCGAAATAGAGAAAATATCGTCTAATACTCGTTGCATAATGCAATTCCGATACTCATGCGTTCGAAATCTCGCTCCTTCGTCGCTCGTTTTCGTTTTCGCATTCGTATTGGAAAATGAGCCCATTCTGCAACTAGTTTTAGAATATACTATTTTATGTTCTCTCGGGAAGGTTTTGAACGAAACAAGAAGTACATTAAATGGAAGAAAAATTCAGGATTTCACCGAATTTTATGTGAAAGAAGAGAAATGAACAATTTTCAAAATACTGAAATGCTGATAAGTGATTTAATACTTGGTATTTCCACCCCTTGCGTTAATTACAGCTCGGCAACGACGGTTCATAGTCAAAATGAGTGATCTTAAAATGTTCTGATCTAATCCTTCCCAGATTTCTCCGAGTTGGATTCCTAAGTCATTAAGAGTAGCTGGATGATTTTCTGAACTTCTCAGCCTTCTATTGAGGTTGTCCCAAACCTGCTCAATCGGATTGAGATCTGGACTTCTTGCTGGCCATTCCATTCGAGAGACTTCAACCTCTTCAAGGTACTCCTGAACCATGCGCGCACGATGGGGTCTGGCATTATCGTCCATAAAAATGAAATTTTTACCAATGTATGGGGCAAATGGCACTACATGCTCTTCAAGAATGTTCCTTATATACTTATCAGCATTCATAGCTCCATTATCAAAGACCACTAGGTCTGTGCGAGCAGTCAAAGATATTCCACCCCATACCATAATCGATCCTCCCCCGAAACCAGAAGTATTCAGGAAATTGCACTGAGCATATCTTTCATGTGGACGTCTGTATACAAGAGAACGTCGATCACAATGGTAGAGGCAGAATCTAGACTCATCTGTGAAGAGAACTCTTTCCCAATCGGCCTCTTCCCAATGGATAGGCTCTCTCGCAAAATCCAAACGCGCCCTTCGATGGTCTGGGGTAAGAGCTGGACCTCATGCCGCGACACGAGGCCTTAAATCATATTCTCTGAGGCGATTTCTTATTGTCTGAGTGCTAATTTGCACCTCATGAGTTTGCTCAAGCTGATTTTGAAGGAGGCGAGCGGTTGCAAACCGTTGTCTCAACGAAGAAACTCTCAAGTAACGTTCTTGAATGGCAGTTGTTACCCGTGGTCTACCCTGTCCTGGTCTTCGGACATTCATACCTGTCTCCCTGAATCGCTGCAACATTCTGGACACACTTGTATGGGAAACTCCAAACCTTTCTGCAATTATTGTGTATGTCCACCCTTCTTCTCGCAAAACTACCGCTTGGGCACATTCCTCTTGGGTCAAATTGTGTGTTTCGCGTTGCATAGCAATCGAGTGTAGAAAATCAAACGAAAAAAAAACTATTGATCACTAGAATTGATCGAGAACAACTGATCTTAGAATGGAACCAATACATTCAAAATCTGATAATATCATTATATTTTATTCCTGCTGGGAGAAAACATCTGTATTGAAGAAAAACGTTGAAAGTGGATAACAAATGCATGCATAATTCAGATAAAAATAATTATCATTGAGAACACCTTCAGTTGTAGAATAAATTTGAGATTTCCATAATGTGCGTTAATTTTTTTGCGCAGTGTAGTTTTAACAAAAAAAAATAAAATTCAAACAGCTCCTTCTGGGTGTTGCAGTTTCTTTGTCAGTCAGTATATTTTCGCAACTCGAACAAACATAGTAAAGTTTTACGTTTCTTGATTGAAACATGATGTGGCTCTTCTGTAAGACAGACATACAAATAACCATAATAGGCTCATCTGATCTGCATCTTCCCACCAAACGGCAATTTACGCGAAAAACAATCATTCCGCATAATTTATTCCGAGTCCTCGCGCCTGAGATTGATAAATTGGCCGAATTACTATGTTTCCGGTACAGGACTTCAAATTTGTTTGATTATATTAAAAGGTCTTACAATAGCCGCGGTCCGTATATCAGTCTCGAAGAAAACGCGCTTGAATTGGGACCTCGTCGAGGCGAATATGTAGGTGTTTCTCTTTTTCGATTACTGCCATGTCTCAAAAAGAAGTGTCGAGTGAAAGACCAACATTGGAGCTTTGAGAATTATTTTACAGTCCATAATTGTATGTATGTTTAGTTATATGCGTTTATTTCTATATCTACAGGGTGAGTCTTTGACTTGTACATATATTTTAACTATAGATTCCTCCCATCAAAAGAAACACTTTTTTCCCATACCATTTTTCAAAATTCGGTTCCGTTTGGAAGATACAGGGTGTCAAAAATCCATGAAATTAACACTATTCTTTCCATATATGCGGAACCGATATTTCGAATGAACTGAATTTTGGTTAATAGTCTACTCTATTCATGGTGCATATTCCTCAATTGAAACTTATTTCATATTTCTCCTGGTAAAAAAGTTACAGTATAGTCGACTTATAAATTCACGCAAAAATACTATGAAACCACTTAAAAAAGATGAACGGTTCACGTTTTCGAAAGAATTGATTATTTTAGAAAACAAAAGTATTCTTATATTTTTTCAATAAAACGCGTCGTTCTCAAGTTATTCCTAATTGTATAAGATTGAATTAGAGGAAAAAATCATGAATTTCAAGAATTCTCTGAGTGCAGTCCTGGGTTAAATCTCATCGAAAATAATTTTTTTCTCTGGTCTCTCAACAAGTTACCAACGTTGTCAGGATGTTTATCCACTTTGTCAAGACTAAAATCTCTATGATGAAAAAACGTTTGATGTAGAGATATGTAATAATAAAATTCTACATTCGTGGGACATAAAATTGAATTCTAAGAAGCATGAAATTATTTTATAGGCACTAATAGGCAGTTTCTATTTAAAATTCATTGTTACCGGTCCTTCAGCAAAATATCTATCGAAACAATATAACTCGACACCAGAACGACACTACTATATCACATCAATTCACTGAAAGTCATTTACATAATCATCACCTGTTTGCTTAGAATATTTGTTTTATATTCTAAGCCTGTTTGCTTCATTCTCTGTAAATAAATAAAGAGTGAACTTCGTCTATGGGATCACTGACTAAAGTTTTAGGTTGGACTGGTTGGAGCACAGAACAACGGTCTTGCGTCACGGCTACAATGGCTTCATCCACGCCGTGGATTCCACGGCCATCTGAAGGGAACGTAGCGCTTTCTTGAGTTCGCATTGTTTGAAGAGAAAATCGGCAATCTGGCATCGTCTTCTCTAGAGTTCTCTGGGTGAATTGAATATGTTCTGTGTTGAATATCACAGAGGATGGGTATAGTTAGGTCATTGACACCGAAACATATGACTTTGGTTAATGGAGTTGGGATAGGTTAGTGAGAAACCAATTTTTATGAGATCGTTTTAGAATATCGAGGAAATATGAACAAATTATTAGTGTCTATAAACTAATCTTCAGGACAATCGAAGAAGGAACTTATTTTGGTGTGAGAAATATAGCTTTTCATACAGCCGAAATGATCGGACAGAACTAAGTGTTTTGTTAGGAAATATCGTGTTTATAACATTCTTATTCACATAAGGTTGGTGCTTGAGTATTTTTCATATGTATCACCCAGAATATCTAATAATCACATCAATTTCAATCAAAAAATATGAACTTTGAAGTGTTTGCAGATAATTGATCCAGGCACGCATTAAGCTCAACTTTTTTTTTCAAATGGCTATATCTCTTTAACAGAGCCGAATTCGGAAAAATGGAAAATGAAAAAAAGGTTTCCTTTGGCTTCAAGAATCTACAGTTAAAATATATGTACAAGTCAAAGACTCACCCTGTATAGAGCGAAGTGTGTAGAATTCCAAAATATTTTATGGCTCTTTGAAGATCTTTCTTTTAATCAACTTTTGAAAATGCATTAGGAATTTTTTCAGGATTTATTTTTTCGAAATTGGGATATTTTAACATTTTTACAGTTGTACTCGTATGTACTTGTTACGAAGTGAAAATAATTCCATTTTGATTCTCGATACCTATGTATGTATGGTTGTTGTAAAATTACACTAGGATTCTTTTTTGAGGGTTCATAATATTTCCAGCTTTTCCTTGCTCCAGTTGAAAATCATTGAATTGATGTCCCTTTAATTTAGTAGGTATTTAATTGGATTCATTATTTTTCTCAACTGATTTTCTTTTTTTTTATTTTCATACCAATTTTTAAATTTTTTTGATATTGTCAACATTGTTGATATTTTTCGTCCAGTGATAGCTAATTGTCCTGTGCTTATCCTTTTCCAAATATACAGGGTATTTGAGAAAAAGTTTCGTTAATTCCCAAGGCAAGAATATAAAAAAATGATTTGATGAATAAGCTTATGCTCCCTTAAAATCTTTTTCACATAATCCTGAAAAGTGTTTAAAATTTAACCAAATAGAATTCAGACTGAAATTGCTTTTGATTTAGTCCAAAAAATAGGTATTTCGATATTTTGTACATGAACGTCGGTAGATGGAGGTGGACACACTCATCTAGCCCCTAAATACACTGCGCAAAAAAATTAACGCACATTATGGAAATCTCAAATTTATTCTACAACTGAAGGTGTTCTCAATGATAATTATTTTTATCGAAATTATGCATGCATATGTTATCCACTTCAATACAGATGTTTTCTCCCAGCAGGAATAAAAAAAGATGATATGATATTATCAGATTTTGAATGTATTGGCTCCATTCTGAAATCAGTTGTTCTCGATCAATTCTAGTGATCAATAGTTTTTCTTTCGTTTGATTTTCTACACTCGATCGCTATGCAACGCGAAACACGCAATTTGACCCAAGAGGAATGTGCCCAAGCGGTAGTTTTGCGAGAAGAAGAGTGGAGAACACAAGAATTGCAGAAAGGTTTGGAGTTTCCCATACAAGTGTGTCCAGAATGTTGCAGCGATTCAGGGAGACAGGTATGAATGTCCGAAGACCAGGACAGGGTAGACCACGGGTAACAACTGCCATTCAAGAACGTTACTTGAGAGTTTCTTCGTTGAGACAACGGTTTGCAACCGCTTGCCTCCTTCAAAATCAGCTTGAGCAAACTCATGAGGTGCAAATTAGCACTCAGACAATAAGAAATCGCCTCAGAGAATATGATTTAAGGCCTCGTGTCGCGGCAAGAGGCCCAGCTCTTACCCCAGCCCATCGAAGGGCGCGTTTGCATTTTGCGAGAGAGCATATCCATTGGGAAGAAGTTCTCTTCACAGATGAGTCTAGATTCTGCCTCTATCATTGTGATCGACGTTCCCTTGTATGCAGACGTCCACATGAAAGATATGCTCAGTGCAATTTCCTGAATACTACTGGTTTCGGGGGAGGATCGATTATGGTATGGGGTGGAATATCTTTGACTGCTCGCACAGACCTATTGGTCGTTGATAATGGAGCTATGAATGCTGATAAGTATAAAAGGAACATTCTTGAAGAGCATGTAGTGCCATTTGCCCCATACATTGGTGAAAATTTCATTTTTATGGACGATAATGCCAGACCCCATCGTGCGCGCATCGTTCAGGAGTACGCTTGAAGTCTCTCGAATGGAATGGCCAGCAAGAAGTCCAGATCTCAATCCGATTGAGCAGGTTTGGGACAACCTCAATAGATGGCTGAGAAGTTCAGAAAATCATTCAGCTACTCTTGATGACTTAGGAATCCAACTCGGAGAAGGGGAAGGATTAGATCAGAACATTTTGAGATCACTCATTTTGAGTATGAACCGTCGTTGCCGAGCTGTAATTAACGCAAGGGGTGGATATACCAAGTATTAAATCACTTATCAGCATTTCAGTATTTTGAAAATTGTTCATTTCTCTTCTTTCACATAAGATTCGGTGAAATCCTGAATTTTTCTTCCATTTAATGTGTCTTGTTTCGTTCAAAACCTTCCCGAGAGAACATAAAAAATTAGTTATAAAGTCAATGTAGAGTTAACTTTCATTAAAATTGAGATTTTCAGAATGTGCGTTAATTTTTTTGCGCAGTGTATTTATATGGAGAAATTTGGAATTTCATGGACAAGGATAATGATGTTGAACAATTCACAGAAAAAAGATATACCTTGTCTATAGTCAAAACATCTACTCTCGTTGGAGTTATTTGAGATTTCAACAAGTTTTGCCTGAAATATGAAAATTGAAAACAGGAATAATCATTTAATTTTATTTCATTCATGTAAATGGGAAATATTTCAATACTATGCTACAGAAAACCATGTTTTATTAAACACTGAAATGTTGCTATCTTATTGAAACACCTTTACATAAAAAATATTCGGCCTACTCAAAAGTTATTGCACCTCTATAGACTTTCGCTTGACCCTACTTTTGGGATAACCTGTATAATTGTCAGTAATTGTTAGTCCGAAGTGGTCGCTGAGATTGAAATAAAGTTCTGATCTTCGAGTCAACGATAACCAGCTCTGATTTCGTGGTTTCGCTAAATCAATTCCTCGAAGGTATGAGATATGTAACCTATTCTAAGCGATATAATTTTATGCGTTTTCTTATCTTGTTCCATAACTTCCATACGAATGGATTGGATATTGTTGCCAGGTGTATGAAAATATTTTATATCGTCCACAGGAGGTCAATGAAATTTCCGCTTTATTATGGAAAATAATATTTTTTAATTTTTTAGTTTTTCATAAATGCTTTACCCAAAGAGTCTGAGTAGTTTCCATAAATTACAGATGAATCCGTAAATGCCATCAAGTGTTTGATATTTGTCGTGATTGAGTGAGATTTCCACAAACACGATCGTTTTACAGGCTCATAAATTACGATTCATAAATATTTGGACTTTTATGGTCACTGCATTTCGAAAACAGGTATCGATAGGTGTCAATATTGGAGTATAACTACTGTTAAAACATTCATACAAGTTTAGTACTGAATTTTCCAATTTATTGCACACCGTTAACAATACATTCCTCAAACATCGAATAATATCGCAATTATTTGTAAATTTTGAAAAAACTAAACTTTTATATGTTTTCTCTGGTCCAGAGTATGATTGGTTTGGATTTGTCATCAATTACTACGAAGAAACATTTGTTTCTCCCGCAAAACCCTGTATACAGTGCAGTGTTTCGTTATGACTTAGCGATAATTTAAGGGCATCATATATACCTAATTTTATCGACAAAAACACCCACATCGGGGAGTTTACCCCCTATTTTTGGAATAGCCGCCATTTTAAATTAGTTTCTTTATTTTAGTTGACTCTTTCAAATTTTATCGATTTCTCTGGACATAAAGGTTCTACAGATTTGAAAAAAAAATGTTTTTTGAAAGATAATACTACCACCTTTTATCAAAGTAGAACAATATGAAAACATTCAACTCAAAAACGTCGTAAAATAATTTCTAAAAAAAAATTTAGTCAAAAAATTTACTGAATTTTCTAGTAAATTCTCAATAGTACAAAAACTAGCACATTGAAGTATTATTTTTTTTCAATGAACTAACACGCAACGATATTAGCTACAAAACGACACTCACATTATTTCTGTACGTTACATTATTTGAGAGTTATTGCTGTTTGAACATGACCCTTATGAAAATTCATTAAATTAAATAAAAACTCAGTACTGTACTTTTGATCATTTTTAATGATCAAACCAATAAATTTATCATGAAAATTGCTCAAAAAGTCCGCCTCTGCTTTGTAGACAGGCAGTGGCCCTTATGACGACTCTTCTTGTGGCTCTGGAAATCAATGCAGTGTCTGCTCTTATTTCGTTTGCAACAGTCATTATTTTTTGCACCAGTTCTTTTCTGGTGTTTGGCACTGTGGAGTGTGGAATATACCCATTACTTCATCCATCCCCATAAAAAATAGTCCAGTGGTGTTGAGTCCGGAGAGCGTGGTGGCCAAGCAACTGTTCCACCACTGCATTGATTTCCAGGGCCATAAGAAGAGTCGTCATAAGGACCACTACCTGTCTACAAAGCAGAGGCGGCATTTTGAGCAATTTTTATGATAAACTAGCTGGCCCGGCGAACTTTGTTCCGCCTAAATGATACTTACGGTGGATTTCACAAATCGTAATCACCGGTGATCGGAGATCAACGGCTTGGTTCTCTGATTTTTGAATTGTCGAATGTTTCCATGGATATGAGCTATCACACAGAACAGATACACAAAAATAATATGTCATAATATGTCAATCACTAATAATGGCCCAAAACCCAAACAGAAATTCAAAACATTTCAAAAATTATGAGAAAAGATGAGAATGGACATCTCACGATTGGAACTCATCGCCAAAATCCGATTTACTTGACATTTCGATGAAAATTCACTGTGATATTCACCCGCTTCTGGATCTGTTAATAGCCTTTCATGGTACTATAAGCCCTATGTAAATTACACAGTAATTGATGTCATATGTTCTTTTTTCGACCATTTCAAACCACGACGACCGAAATGCTCGAAAAAAAGAACAGATGACACCAATAGATGGCCGCGAAAGCCTCAACAAATTCATCGCCATTTAATTGTGATGATGTCAAATATAGTACCTTCACGATTACGTCATTTGGAATAACTAAAACTATAAAAATAACTAATAATCATCAGTCATAATGTGTGAATAGCGCCATCTGAAGTGGTAAGAACGAAACTTTTCTCATATCTCAACGAAATCTAATGACTTTAGACATCTGTACTCCTACGCTGAGACATTTTGGTTTTGCCGAACAGCGCAGAGTTGTAGGCAACTCAAATTACACACTATTACAGTGACTATAGAGGGAATATAGTCACTACTCACTGTACACACTATTTGTTTATATCGCCATCTAACGCGGAGAATATCAAATGAAGTACAAACGAATAAGCGGTAGCGTAACTGTAACTGTAGCGATATCTAGTGGCCTTACTCAAAAGGAGGAAAAGCATTTCCTGTATAAGTAAAATTTTCATCGATTTTTTCAAAGTTTTATTGTATTTTATAATAACCAGACCGTAGACGAATCCATATATAAAGTTTCATAACAAACAGTCCATCCGGTCTCGAGTTATAAATGGTGTAACCAACATCTTTCTTTTATATATAAAGATTCGTTAGTTTGATCATTACAAATGATCAAAAGTACAGTGCTGAGTTTTATTTTATTTCATCAATTTTCATAAGGGTCATGTTCAAACAGCAATAACTCTCAGATTATGTTACATACAGAAATGTGGGTGTCATTTTGTAGCTGATATCCTTGCGTGTTAGTTCATTGGAAAAAAATTATACTTCAATGTGCTAGTTTTTGTTCTATTGAGGATTTACTTAAAAATTCAGTAAATTTTTGGCTTAATTTTTTTAAGAATTTTTTTATGACATTTTGGAGTTGAATGTTTTCATATTGTTCTACTTCAATAAAAGGTGGTAGTATGATCTTTCGAAAAACATTTTTTTCACATCTGTAGGACCTTCCTGTCCAGAGAAATCGATATCATTTGAAAGAGTCAACTAAAATTAAAAAAAATAAATTAAAATGGCGGCTATTCCAAAAATAGGGGGGTAAACTCCCCAATGTGGGTGTTTTTGTCGACAAAATTAGGTATATTTGATGCCCTTAAATTATCGCTAAGTCATACCGAAACACACCGTATAACTATTTCCCACAATTTCTCCAATAACAAATAAATTTATTGGAGCACATTTTGTAAACTCATCGTACAATTATGCTTGCTTGAGCTTGACAACTAATAATGAGTAATGAAGGAATATTAAAGTAACACAATAGATAAATATGACAATGGCCATGTCGAAATGAACTCACCGAAGCTTGAAGATGAATCAGGATCAGAATATGAAATAATTGCTAATAAGTTATCGTGCAGTAGAAATTGGATAGTTGAGGGTTTACGAGCTGCAAGGTCGTCAGAATTTAAAAAAGCACGCTTATATCTTCACCCATTATTAGCATAAATAATAGAGATGATAATTAATTGTAAATTGTAATTACACAATTTTTAAACGGATGTCTAGTCAATGCAACAATTTGGGAGAAAAGCATTCATTATAATCAACAGAATATCACAAAATGAAATAACAGAAAAGCGCAAGTCATGTGAAGATGATTTTTCAACTTTTTATTCATGAAACCATTTTGAAGTTCCCACTGAAATATTTAAAATGTCCGGTCAATAACGATTCAATTACTTTCCTGATGAAATAATTTTTACAATATACATTGTTGTTGAAAGCATCATCACATCTCAAATTCACGTTATGTTGTTATGTAACCAAATCGATTTAACCAAATAGAATAGTGTCTCATGATTAAATTCGCTCATGGAAATCGACAATTACTGTCAAATTATTGTACTTGATGTCTTTTTAATTCCGAATTCCTAGCAATTATGGGAACAATAGCCATAATTCAGATCTCGGAAAAAAATTTTGGTGTTTACCAAGGATATTCCATTTTGCAGAATTCGTGATAAAATATGAGCATTTTTCGCGCACTGATCTAGTATTTTATGAGCGTTACTACTACACGATTTTGCGAGCTCCATGAGGTGAAATAAACTTGAATAAAATAGTGGAAACGTGTGTTCAATCGATTATAACATTTTATAAATTGCCATTACTATTCGACTGGAATGAGCCAACAACATTTTTTTCTATTGTTATAGTTTTGCAGCAGGTGAAATAGTTCTTGAATAATGAGGTAAAGAAGATAAAAGACTATAAAGGATGGATCCAGGAGCTTCTATAAACAGGAAGCCGAATCCTAAGGACAAGGCGGGATTCTTTTCTTTAGCATCTTTGGGGTAAGTTCCAAAAGTACTAGGATTTCATTCTTTAGCATGTAAGCAATATCATTTTGACATATGACAGGAAAATGTGGAAGTATAAGGGCAAATTGAAGCCTTGAATTTGAACTGAGAATGATTTAGTGATGAAGGTCATCTTTATAGGAACGAGACAGTTCGACAGGATATGCATCGTGAGATCGAGAAATAGAATAATAATTATAAAAATTTTATTCATTGAGCCTTATATAGTTATTTTTGTATCTAGTGCGCGAAATGATACTTTGGTGATCGAGAATTGATAGTCGAGATCACCAAAGTATTTCGCGCATGAGATGCAAACAAAATTTTTTCTACAAACGTCAAAAATATTTTTCTAAAATAAGTAACATGCTTAGCTTAATATGAAAAATAGTATTGAACTGGCTTAAACTGTTTTTCTCACAATTTGAAAGCCTTAATTATTGTTATACATTAATAAATAAATGTTTTCTTGGATTTTTGCTTGATTGAGGAACATAAAGGTTAAAATATAAAAATCCCATATAGTTTACATGTAGTGTGCGAAGTAGGTATTTCGCACACTACTTCGCGCACGGTGTCATGGTAACGAAGGAAAATGAAAAAAAGGGTCGCAGCTTGCATATTCTTAATTGGTTAGGACAACTTTATTATTATTATTATTATTGTCACAAATGAGAAATGGCGGTGTAAGCGTTTTCTAGTTTTCAGTTCATTTCGTAAATTTTTATGGCAAATTTAAGTAAGGGCGACATATTGGGTTGTCTCAATCCAACAAATATACCTACGCGTCGTTAAAAAAGTGTTTTCCAATAAGATTGTTATTTTGAATAAGCCCGCTCTTTCGGTAGATGACACTTTTAAAGCTGTCATTTTTTGACATTTGACAATGAGAAAATACGCCATTAATAAAAATGGAATGATACATCAGGCTTCAACAACGCACTGAAATTATCAAAATTCACCAAAAATGGCGAAAATTTGGCAGAGACGGTTCGTGAAACTCGAACATTTTTGGGTCGTCGTGAAGCACCTTGTCGAACCGCAATACAGAAATTGGTGGAAAAATTTGAGCTGTTGGGACAAGTTGGTGATGTGAAGAATAAAATTCGGGCACGTCGCTCAAGAACAGTCGAGAATATTGCTGCTGTAGCCGAAAGTATTGAAGAAACCCAGGTTTGTCCATTACTCGTCGTTCTTTAGAATTGTGCAATCCACAAACGTCATTACACCGTATTGAGTCTTGAGGCTTATAAAGTTTAGTTAACACAAGAACTCAAGCCGGCTGATCATCAAAAACGTCATGTCATTGCTGATTGGGTCCTTGAAGTGCATGAAAGCATCTGGGACTCGAAAATGCCAAGAGTTATTGTTGAAAAGCCTCTCTATTTTCAACGTGCGACTGTTTGGTGCGGTTAATGGTCTAGTGGGGACCATACTTTTTATAGAACGAGGCTGGAGCAACAGTACGGTGAATGGATTGCGCTATCGACAGATGATTAATGATTTTCTATGACCGAAATTAGATGGTTTTAGTCTGAACAACGAATACTTTCAACAAGACGGCGCTACATCCGATCATTTATCTAATAAAATGTCAAAATAACACTTATTATTGAAAAACTCCTTATTACTTCTTGGTGACGTGGAAATCTATTGGTAAATACACTGCGCAAAAAAATTAACGCACATTCTGAAAATCTCAATTTTAATGAAAGTTAACTCTACATTGACTCTATAACTTATTTTTTATGTTCTCTCGGGAAGGTTTTGAACGAAACAAAACACATTAAATGGAAGAAAAATTCAGGATTTCACCGAATCTTATGTGAAAGAAGAGAAATGAACAATTTTCAAAATACTGAAATGCTGATAAGTGATTTAATACTTGGTATTTCCACCCCTTGCGTTAATTACAGCTCGGCAACGACGGTTCATACTCAAAATGAGTGATCTTAAAATGTTCTGATCTAATCCTTCCCAGATTTCTCCGAGTTGGATTCCTAAGTCATAAAGAGTAGCTAGATGATTTTCTGAACTTCTCAGCCTTCTATTGAGGTTGTCCCAAACCTGCTCAATCGGATTGAGATCTGGACTTCTTGCTGGCCATTCCATTCGAGAGACTTCAACCTCTTCAAGGTACTCCTGAACGATGCGCGCACGATGGGGTCTGGCATTATCGGCCATAAAAATGAAATTTTCACCAATGTATGGGGCAAATGGCACTACATGCTCTTCAAGAATGTTCCTTATATACTTATCAGCATTCATAGCTCCATTATCAACGACCACTATGTCTGTGCGAGCAGTCAAAGACTCAAAGATATTCCACCCCATACCATAATCGATCCTTCCCCGAAACCAGTAGTATTCAGGAAATGATATCTTCCATGTGGACGTCTTTATACAAGGGAAAGTCGATCACAATGGTAGAGGCAGAATCTAGACTCATCTGTGAAGAGAACTCTTTCCCAATCGGCCTCTTCCCAATGGATATGCTCTCTCGCAAAATCCAAACGCGCCCTTCGATGGGCTGGGGTAAGAGCTGGGACTCTTGCCGCGACACGAGGCCTTAAATCATATTCTCTGAGGCGATTTCTTATTGTCTGAGTGCTAATTTGCACCTCATGAGTTTGCTCAAGCTGATTTTGAGATTTGAGATTTCCATAATGTGCGTTAAGTTTTTTGCGCAGTGTATATACACAAGGTGTTCCTTGAATGGGGCTACAAACGCCGAGGGAAGGGAGCTTCATAATTAAAAAAAAATCCTATAAACATGGGACTGCGATCGTTTTGTTTTCGAGGTACACGGTTTTTGTCGTTTTCAAGTTTTTTTCTCTTAGTATCCGCACTTCACGAAATAGTCAACTGAAATTTGGCATAGATACTACAATTTAGTACCTACACCATTTGACTTGCCAATTTTTGTTGCAAATCTACAGGGTGTTTTTTTCTGGAACACCGGTCATCAAATGAACTCTCTCTTTAGTTTCCAGTTCCAATGACTCAAAGTTTAATCGTCAATTTCAACACGATCAAAAGAAGCATCAGTTGTCCTTCCGGGCAAGCCCTATTAAGACACAATCCCATAATAGCACCTAACCTCAATGATATGAATCGTTCTGGGTCATAAATAAACGTGTCCCTAATAATTCTCAACGTTTATCTCGTACACTGTTCACGATTCATCCATCTCATAAATTACGCCATAATAACTCTCATCATTCCCCTCTTATGCAGGTACATTGCGCCACTGCTATGGCAAGGTTACCACAAAGATCTGGACGAAGGGGACATATACCAGGTGACCAAAGATCTCGAATCCAGGAAGATCACGGACAAGCTCGAAAAGCACTGGGAGCTGCTGAAATTCAACAATAAGAAGCCTTCGCTGATCAGGCTTCTTTTTAGTTGCTATGGGAAGAGATACTTGTGTTTGGGTTTGATACAACTGGTTATGGAGTTCGCGTCAAGGTTAGTTCGATGTTTTTTTTGGATGTTATTTGAAATATCTATTGCAGTTTGCAGTGGCGGATAGTTCTATTTCCATCTGTGAGCGAGAAGGCATTTTGAGTAGTTGAGACGGCACTGAGCCATTTCAATTGGACTCTGACTGTTCAAAATCTTGTAAATATACTAACTGACAAAGAAACTGCAACACCCAGAAGGAAATTAATTTTTTTTTCGTGAAACAAATGTTGTACCTATAGGAAGAGTAAATGATTAAATTTGGGGAAAAAAATTAGGTTTTTCATGTAAACATTTTTTGTGACTCAAAGATTGTAGTCGTTTTGTGCAATTTTTTAAAATTTTACAACAAACCAGCTGTTCGAGGAGATTCAAAGTCGATTTTTAATTGTTGTTGAAATGCCTATAGTAGGTACGTGTACGTGGAATTTATCGCCAGCTAAGTGAATTTGAAAGAGGTGGAATTATTGGTCTACGGAAGGCGGGGTTGTCATTTCGAGAAATCGCTAACCGTACGAACAGAAATCCAACTACTGTTATTAGATATTGTCAAGCGTGGTTTGATAATGCCCAAAAACGAAGAAGAGTAGGCACCGGACGTCGAAGGGGTATTAGAGTCCAATTTGCGACAACTCTATATTTGGCTGATGAGTAGTTAGGAGAACAAGGCCATCGTGTAACTGTACGAACGGTTTACCAGCATTATCTACCCCATCTTGTATTACCTCTGACGGTTGAGGATCGTCGGCAACGATTAAAGTGGTACAGAGAACGTCAACATTGAAATGTGGAATGGCATCAGTTCATCTTTTCTGGAGAAGTGAACCTCAGTTTGATGTTGAGCGTCATGTCCACCGGACATCAGTAGGCGTTACGGTATGGGGTGCTATTGCACATGCAAGTGGGACACCTTTATTCTTTATTCGAGGTAACATGACAGCGCTGAGTTACTTTCAAGGAATAGTGGAGCCATATATTCTCCCTTACCTTAACCGGCTCGAGAATCCAATATTTCAGAAAGATAATGCTCGACCTCATGTTGCCAGAGTTAGTTCTAACTTTTTTGAAGCCACCCATGTGAATCTTTTGCTATGGCCGCCCAGATCCCCCCCATCTTTCGCCTATAGAGCATGTTTAGGACATCATGGGTTGAAGGCTTGCAAATTTACCCCAGCCCCCACGGACTTTAGCGGCTCTGAGACATGAAGTATGGAACCTTGGGATAGTATCCCTCAAGTAGAAATAGGCCATCTTATTGCATCAATGCCAAGACGTGTTGGGGAGTGAATAGATAATCGCGGTGGACAAACACATTATAAAAAATTAATTAAAAAAAATTGTAAACCCTTCGTTTGTTTCTCCAAATCTTAATCATCAACTTCTTGCTATACTATCTATGCTTGAACAAAAAAAATCGATATTTAAACAGCTCTTTCTGGGTGTTGCAGTTTCTTTGTCAGCCAGTATATTACAGGGATCTCACATTCGTACAACTGGTATTGTAACAACATCAAAGTTCAAGCACGATCATTACCATTTGACAGTTCAATATAACAGTGCGATATCAGTGCAGAAAGTATGAAGTCAAATCTGGGGTTATTCAAAATTCTTTTATTCATAGTTTTGTTCCTGGCAATCCTGAAGTTGCTCAAGCTGATATCCTTGCTTTTTGTTTGTTTGGTTGGTGGTTATTTTGCTAGAAAATTCGTAAAATCAAGTTAGCACAACAAAAACGATACAGTGAGTTCAAAAAGGGTTATTGGAAATATTGTTTGTCACATTTGGAAAATAATATCGATCTGTTTCACGAAAAAAAGTTGGCTATCATTCATGTGTGGTATTGAAATTGATTTCAACATTGTTACTCGAAATCACAACGAGATATCTACACATTTGCGATGTGATCTATGGCATTTTAAAATTTTCAAGGCTACATTGTATTCCGAAGCCATACAAAAACGTAATTGAGATACGATAATGGCAGCATTGGCAGCTCCGACATATAATGCAATGCATTTGGTATAGCGTTCATTATTCCCGTGTTAATTAATATAGTTATATGCTGCCATGACATACAACCACATCCGTTTTCGAATAAGAGGCAAAATTGTTGGATTTTGTGAATCCCCCTTCAAATTTGAAGTTATTGAACAGTAAATGAGTTTCTTAGAATAATAAATCAACCTGCCATCTTCTTAACTACTTTTCAATTTATTATAATTTGCAGAGTCATTCGCGAAAGCATCTTCGCAAACAATTATGGCACTAGAAGAGTGTGGTTCCATTCAAGTGATTATTTACCTGATTTTATGGTGTTTATACAATGTATAGTGGTTGTGCCAATTTCAAAGTTGTTTGGCAAAACGGTCCTGAATTGGAAAGTCCATGTGTTAAATTCACTAGTTTTTTATCTTTATAATGGTCTCCACTGACGAAGCAACCGAACCGGACACAAGCGGCAAAGATAATAAAGGGCCATAAAATCCGGCGCGTGCCATTGCAGATGCTTTTCAGGAGCAAATTTTTCGTTGGCCAAGGCTCTGTTGACTCGAAGATATACATCGAGGAATACTTGAAGAAGCTACTTTTACCATTTTTACGTGAGCACGATGTGTCAATTTTTTGGCCAGATTTAGCTTCATGCCACTACAGCAAGGCCACCAAGGAATGGTACGAAGCTAATGAGGTGGTTTTTGTCCCCAAAGAGGCCAAACCACCAAATTGCCCAGAACTCAGGCCAATCGGAAGATATTGGGCCCTGGTGAAAAGAGAATTGAAGAAGACTAAGGAATCAACGAAAACATTAGCGGAATTCAAGCAAAAGTGGAGGACAGCATCCCAGAAAGTGACTGAGAACACTATAAGAAGCATGATGGGAAGAATTCCAGAAAAAATCCATGAATTTTGTAAAAAATAGTTCTGGTTTTTTTATTGTAAAAACAGTTTTCATTAGAATTAGAAGATGATTCGAAAATGAGTTTGATTTTCGAAATCGGTCCAGTGGTTCAAAAGATATAAGCGTTTTTGTGATAGCGAATTTATTCTCGTTCAGTCCTTATATGGCTTTGTGTAGCCATTTTGAAAAAAAAAATCACACCTACATTGGGCTATTGGGCCCCTAACTCATTGTCTTTTTTTTTTAATCACCACTATATTGGTCTATGAAATTTGTGCCAAGACTTATGGGAAATATGTTAGGAGATCAATTGCGTGCACTTCGAAATCGTTATTTCACAGCCCTCTACCGAATTTCAACCACATCGGATTTGTTGATTTTGAAATTTGAGAAATTAAATTTCCTGCTTCTTCAGCCTTGTCTTATTTTCACAGCATCCTGAGACCTCATGCCATAGCCAAACTAGTGGAGTACTTTATACCAGGACAAACCGCCATTTCAAAAGAAGAGGCTCACTTCTACGCCATGTTCATTTTGGGCATAATGGTAACGATGTCCTTCTACGACACTCACATAGGCCTTGCAAAATCAGTGTTAGCTCTGGAGATGAGAATGGCCTTCTCATCTCTTGTTTACCGGAAAGCATTGAAGCTACACCCTTCTGTTCTCAGTGAAATGTCCACCGGAAAGATAGTGACACTCATCACCAAAGATCTACAAGCTGTCGACTCCGCTGTCCATTTTGCTAATGACTGTTGGGTGGAAGTCTTCATTGGGATGTTCATCGCGTATTTGATTTACCAGAAGGTCGGCTTGGCAGCTTTGGTAATACTGGTATCGTTCATCATTGTGTTTCCCTTGCAAGGTATGTATTTAAGAAATTGAATACAAGACTGAGTCTTCTACCTAGATAGTCCTTATAAAGCTACCTCCTTCCGAAGTTGGTGATAGCAAATAAAACGTTGTGGCTTATATTTCAGGAAGTTTGGGTTTTTGTGTCTTCAAGAAGAGAAGGGTGGCCAATAAGAGATCAGATGAAAGAATACAGTTTACCCAAGAGATCTTATCATTTATACGTATCATCAAAATGTATACTTGGGAAAAAATATTCACAGACAAGCTCATTGATGCTCGTAAGTAAGTAAATCATGGATTCACTCATTTTGAGTGGCTTCTCTTTTAATCTCATTATTCAAGATGAAGATTCTTTTTCGTTGCACCATATTCTCTCTTACGCGAAAAAGGCAGATACTAAATTACTCCTCTCCTTCCAGGAAAGAGGTGAAGAGTCTCAGAACCCTGATGATATTCAAGCAAGGCGGTATATTCATGGGTGAACTCATGGGCAAGCTTGGATACAACTTGCTCCTAATCGTATACTTGCTCCTTGGCCATTCGCTCACCCCAGGCGTCGTTTACTACATCCAGTCCTCATACCACAAATTGCGTTTTATCCTTACCTACCTCATAACACTATCAATGACAGAAATGGCAGAGCTTCTGGCTTCCTTCAACAGAATCGAGAACCTCTTCAATGCCGAAGAATACCAGCCCAGTCGTCATTACAAACAGACCAACATGATGACTCGCATCTTATTAAGAAACGCATACGTTAAGTTGGGGGATCAGGAGATTTTAAGAGACCTGACTTTCAGCTTAGAAAGTGGTTTGAACATCATTGCAGGACCTGTTGGAAGTGGGAAGAGTACCTTGGTGAAGGCTCTTCTGCATGAGTATAAGCTCTCGTCTGGTACTCTATTCGTAAACGGGGAAATATCTTACGCTTCCCAGCAACCTTGGCTGTTTCCGTCTACTGTTCGACAGAATATACTGTTTGGTTCTGAGTATAACGACGAAAGGTACAAGAAGGTACTTGAGGTTTGTGCGTTGAAGCTGGACTTGAAGCTTTTTCCCAACAGCGATATGACGGTGGTTGCTGAATCTGGTTCAAATCTGAGTAAAGGTCAACAAGCTAGGGTCAACTTGGCACGTGCTGTGTACAGAGAAAGCGACATCTACGTACTAGACGACTGTTTCTCAGCCCTCGACGTGAACGTCCAGAATTTCATCTTCAACAACTGTATCAAAGACTTCCTGAAGAATAAACTGGTAGTTCTGGTTACACACAATACTTCATTTTTAAACAAAGCTGATCATGTCACGATCCTCAAAGACGGTAAGATGCCCTACTCTGGCAAGTTCGACGACGTAGCCATAAAGAATTACATTAACGAACTCAACATCACGGAGATGGTTGAAGAGAAAATTGAGGCAGAATCGAATGCCCAAGTGAACTTGGTGAACGGTTGTTCGAAAACTGATGAGAAAGGAAAGAAGAAAGTTGTTAAAACTGGGAATATTTACAGTGAAGATATGAAGGTTGGTACGATTGGTCTTGGTGTTTACAGGAGATATATCGCGTTTGGATCTTGGGGTTTATTCATCTTCCTCTTGGTCCTCCATATATCTGTTGAAGGACTCTATGCCACCACTGAGAAATTGATCAGTAAATGGTAGGTATCCTTCAGATGACTTCCTGTTCATGTATTCAATGTTTCTACTCGTAGGGTGAATGAACAGAAAACCAACCCAACAACATTATTACCAGAGCAGAATCAGAGTGAAAGAGATGCAGCCTTATCAACAATAATGCTTCTTTCCCTACTCACAGGAGCTAGCGTTTTTGCCAAATTCTTCAGAGCCATCATTCATTTGATATTTTCCATGAGAATATCCAGAAACATCCATTCTGCTCTGGTGAAAGGAATCGTTTATGCTAGAGTACAATTCTTCGACAGCAACTTGATAGGGAATATTCTCAACAGATTCTCGAGAGACCTTGGTCATATCGACGAATATCTTCCTCATGTCGTAGGGGAAGTCATTAAGGTATGCACACTATTTTGTCAATATTTTTAAAATTTGTGGGCTTGATGGTAACATATTTTTCAGATGACTTTCATGGTGGTGAGCACTGTAGGACTGGTAGTTACAGTCAACGTTAGATTTTTGTACTATTCTTTAGTCCTTTTCATAATAATGATAATGACAGCTTCGTTTTTCATGCCTTCAGCCAGGAGTTTAAAGAGGCTCGAAGCTGTTTGTGAGTAGATCCTTTTGATGAATCTTAAAACAATTATGACAATACATTTTTTTTGCAGCTCGCAGTCCCATGATTGGTCATCTAAATTCATCGATAGAAGGTCTCATCAGTGTACGTGCATTCAAGAAGCAAGAAAATTTGAGGGCAGAATTCGATGATCACCAAAATTACCATATATCTGCCCAGTTTATCGGAATGATCACATGGAAATTGCTCCAGTTGTACTGCCATATGGTGTGTGCCTTTTATGTTGGAGCCATTCTGGTCACTTTCATGATCTTCAAATCAGGTATGTTCAGAATTCGAAGTGTTGGTATGGTGGTAGAAACAATTGAAAGATGCATGGAGATGAATCTAGGAAAATATGAGAAAAGCTGCTACCAAATTATTGAGCTATCATGTCTACCCTTTACTTTGTACTATATAGGAATCACCCTTTATAATCGTCCAATGTTTTTTTAGATTTCCAAGCTGGAGACGTCGGCCTGTCTTTATCAACAGCTGTTGGATTGGGTCTACAGCTGCAATGGGGCATCAGAAACGTCATCCAACTAGAAAGTACCATGACCTGCGTTGAGAGGGTTCTAGAATACACTGACGAGCCACAGGAGGAAAAGAACGGAAAAAAGGTGGAAAACTGGCCAGACAATGGATCACTATCCTTTGAAAAAGTCGACTTGAGATATCCCCTCAATTCCCAGCCAGTATTGAAGAACATCAACCTCCAAATCAATTCCAAAGAGAAGGTGGGCATCGTTGGTCGAACTGGAGCTGGAAAGTCCTCCATAATCGTAGCCCTCTTCCGTTTTTACGATGTAGAAGGCGAGATATCCATCGACAAAGAGAACATCGCTGAGGTATCATTGGATTGCCTCAGACAAGGAATATCGATTATCCCTCAGGAACCTGTCATCTTCTCCGGAACAATAAGGTCTAATATCGACCCTACGGGTAAATACACGGATGAAGAGATATGGCAAGCGCTAGAGACTGTCAATCTGAAGGGAATAGTGACCAATTTAGACGCTGAAATCGATCCGAAAGTTTGTGGGTACAGCTTAGGCGAAAAACAGCTGATATCCATTGCCAGAGCTGTTATTCGAAAGAACAAGATAGTGGTTCTTGATGAAGCAACTGCGAACATGGACAAAGATACCGAAATCGAGATCAATACCAAGATCAAGGAGATTTTCCAGAATTGTACCCTTCTGATAATAGCGCATAGAATGGAGACAATCTTAGACTGTGATAAAGTAATTGTGATGGACCAGGGGGAGGTTGTAGAGTTTGATAGTCCTCTGGATTTGGCGAGGAGGGAGGATAGTAGATTTTATGAAATCATTAGAAAAACTGGAGCGCTGGATACGTATTTGCAACGAACAAGTTGATTGTGAAATGTTAGAGATAAGGAACTGGTTGATATTGTCAGTGAAAATAAATGAGATTAATCCTTTTTTGAGGAGAATGTATGCTGCATTGGCTAAATCCAATTCATCTTGTATATAATGTGAATAAATTTTAATAGTATCAGTAGGACTTTATTCAACCCCAAAACACACCAAGAAATAATGTTGAGTTGATGTCGAAATAATTTCTTCAAATTCAAAAACCTACCTTTATCGATCTTTGTTGAGACACTTTAAAACGTTTAAAAGTTGCTTATTTTATTGACTATTCCACTTTGAGTTTGTTCCTTAAATTAAAATTAAAAGTATATTTCGGTGGGAACTGTATAGTTAAATTGATAAGTGAGTTGGCCATCGGCCATCGCAAGTATATTTCTGAACATTCGTATTTTTTTCAAATGGATCCCGATAGAAAATATTTGAGCATTTTTAACGATGACTCGAAAAATTTTACATTTACTGTGCACAAATTTCGTAATCACAATATTTTGAACTTTTGTTCGAATCGACGAAAATAACATTTTTCCGATCTTTGCAAATAGACGTTCAAACGTAATTATTTTAGGTTATAACATTAACTAATTCAATTACAAATGATTCAATTCTCAGGAGAATTGTATATTTCTTTTGTAAAATGACTGAAACAATACGATTTCCTTAAACGGTGTTAAAAATTTGTTACACTGCGGCGAATAAAATGCGGCGTTGCCATATCGTTTTATTGTGCGTGCAAATTAACAGCTGTGATCCTTTTCATTCTATTAAAGAGAAAGATATAGTGAATCTGTGGTTAGAACATAAAAATGAAATGACAAGATTGACATTTCAAAATCCGTCAAACGTGCTCTAACCTAAGCCAAGTCTTTTGGAGTTTGGTTCCAGACGTGTCTTTGAGACAATTTGATCTAGTTCCTGTGTACTGTTACTCATACACTTAAAATCATGGGCTCCACCGAATTAGCGTGTGTTTATGCTTCCCTTATTTTGGCTGATGATGATATCGCCATTACTGTAAGTATCAGTATTTTTTCCCCCTTATACGCTTTTACATTGTGTTCAAACAAAGCCATGTTCATTCGAAGTTTATTAGGCCATCTCTTAATTCCTATCTTTCAATTAGATTTTGTAATATATGTGCGATATTCAGCAAACTATATTTTTTAATAATAACAATTATCACATGAGATAAACAGATTCATTCCCTTGCACATGTGACTCGTTCGTTTACGGTTCCTAACCATCAAACAATTTTATAAATGGTTTTCAAGCATTCTATATGAAGAAATGCCGATGATAAACAGATACTTTTTTGCCAACCTTGCGAATTCTATGTAAGGGAATATCAATTAAATTTCACTCGTACCTGAAACTAATTGAGTAGTTTTGCATATTGAATTATAACTGCCATAATTTGAAGTTCAAACATTTTGTATATTTGTGAGCATTATACTTCAATTTGATTCTTGAAGAAGTTGGTTTATGAATTACTTTTTTTACAGGGAGAGAAAATTCAAACTATCCTGAAAGCAGCAAATGTTGATGTTGAACCTTACTGGCCAGGACTCTTTTCCAAAGCTTTGGAAGGCCAAAACATCAAGGACCTGATCTCCAGGTTGGGATCCGGAGTGGGTGCTGGCTCTGCCGGAGGAGCATCTGCTGCTGCCCCAGCTGCAGCAGCTGAAGCAGCACCAGCCAAAGAAGAGAAGAAGAAGGAATCTGAACCTGAAGAATCCGATGACGACATGGGTTTGGGACTCTTTGACTAATTTTTATGGAATGAATAAATGTTTTATATAATTTTTGTGTTATTTGAATTCATTTTGTTCCCACTGAGTGTTGTTAGTTTATTTGAAGTCCCCAGAAGATATAAGTAACTTCTGAACTGAAATATGTCAGAGACTGAATTTTATCTCAATACCATGACTTTGGAGTTTTGAATTATTTGTCCTAAATAGTTGAAGAAATTCACTTGAATTTGCGAATGGAATAGAAGATACGTCGAAAAAAATATACCAACAATAATTCAGAATTGTTCCATTCAAATTAAAAACATTGACATCCTACCGCTGAAAAAAATGATCTTACCAATCTATTCTTGACCTGCAATGTGAGAATTAATAGGGAAACCTTTAATGAGGATCATAAATTTCTAAAGCCAAGTCCATCAATTTTATTTTATTTACTTGTGATAATTATGGAAAATTTTATCCGAATTCAGAATTGCCGAAGTTGAATTACTGGCGCCATCTCCTGAATGTAGATGTAACTCGTTGATACATGCAAAATCACAGCACTGCTGAGGTACAGTATTCTGTAATACGGCTGGTTCTTCAAAAGCATGCATTAAGGGAGTATCACACCGAGTCCGGTGGTCTCGTCTCACCCTAGGGTGTTCTGTGGGGGTGAATCCGAAGAACACAGCGCCCTCATTCGGCAAAAATTCCAAGCTAGAAAATGAGTACTGTTTTGAAATCTTGTTTATTTCGCGTGCTTTTGAGCTATAATATTTTGTTTCATATCGAGGTATTCTTGAGGGATATTTAGAAGTTTTATCGTGTTCTGAGCATATTTAAATGAAAATTGTTGGAAAGATGTTATTCACTCAAAATATTATTCACAAATGAATTAATGAATAATGATTCATTAATCACTGCTGAATTGCACTTCTGAAAATTTTTAATTCGTCAGGATTCGAACCCGACGGAAAAATGACTGCCAACCACCAAGCCATCAGCGCAATGACAATTAAGAGAAAAAATAACCACTTAATGTTTTCTTCTATGATTCCCATTCAGTTTGACAAGATGAAAAATATTCAAACCGTCTGTTTTCATTGAGCCTCCCATAAATTGTAATTCTTCTCGAAGATACCTGCATTACAGAGTCATGAAGAAATGTTGTGTACTCCACCAGAAATAAGACATCTATTGCCGGAAAAATCAAGGAATCTCAGCCTAAAAGCGTTTAATAATTTCATGGACTGAGAGCAGCTAATAAAATCCACTCATTTTCGGAGTCAGTTTTACTGGCTTATTTTTCGAAAATATCAGCTACCTATATAAACAAAGAACCCTATGGGGCCATTATTCCATGCTCAAGAATACTCTCAACATAAATGAAGGCAACGATATTGGAAATTATGAAAAACTGCGTTCACTTTTGAAAAGGAAATCAGAAGGAAGAAAGCTAGAGTATTATTCCTGAAGCATGCGATCAAAAATATCTTGTGATGAAGGTGAAACACTAGCTTGCATACATTTGTATTTCATTTTCATCAGAGCGAAAGTATGGAAATGAATCGATGTCAACTGAACTTTTTGACGTTTATCGAGATTTTGCATTATTCAGTGCGAACACAGAAAATGTTATGTCAACGCTTTTGATAACTATTTTCGTTGTTGAAAATGCAGATTAAGGTCGGCGTTTAAAGCGAATAGGAAAGCTCAGCCGATAGAGGCGCCACCGTCCATTTTATGGCATATCTCCATAGAACATGCACTATCACTATCAAGTTCTATGAATATCTCTCTAATCATGAATGAAATGTACAATGGCGCTCTCTATCCGAAAATCGCCGAACTATGAAATAAGTCAATTTGTGGGTAAAGCAGGAATTTTTTCCCGCCAAAATTTGAATTTGGCCATTTTCTGCCAATTCCGTATTTCAAGTTGATCTTCTGAATGAAATTATCAGTAGATTCACTTTTAATCGGAAGTTGAACTATTTTCATGGGTCTTTCTGTTGAAATAAAACAGAAGCATGGGTTGGCTCATTTTCTTCTATTTTTGAAAGAAAAAAATTAACTTTCGGAATGAAATCGATTAAAATTATTTCAACAAGAACCCTAATCCTTTCTGAGTTCACCCACAAAATTTCAGTTCTCAAAGTGAAACCGTTTTCGAAATCAACTTGAAATAAAAACACACTACATTGAACGCCCACCTTAAATCGAATTTTACCGACGAAGCCGTGGACAAAGTATAGTATTCTATTCGCACATAATTACTATTATTCACCCGGGTGAATTGCGACACTCGCCTGGCGGCTCGCGTCGCAAACTTCCCCCTCGTGAATAATAGTAATCATTATGTGCTCATCGAATAATATACTATTTTTCACTATTGATGATTTTAAAAAGAATAAGAAATCATATACTTCGACTGTATGAAGAACTGAATTATCAATTAATAATTGATTATTTTATTTTTCTACTATATTCAATCGATTTATAACATATCGGAAAGCATGGGTCTCACTTGGCTCATCTACTTTACCGCAAATATTTCTTGAGTAACTATATGATCTTATAAACTTAAGACAAATAACAAGTCCTCGGTAGTATAGTGGTAAGTATCCCCGCCTGTCACGCGGGAGACCGGGGTTCGATTCCCCGCCGGGGAGGAAACTTTTTTTATTTTTTTTCAATCATTTCAGATCCCAATTAAACAAACTTCATCAATGATCACCCATAAAAAACACTCGGATGAGAATTTTTCCACAATTCCCCTTTCCTGTCGGTCATATCCTGCATATTATTTTTTTACTATTAATTCGAGAAGTAGAATAAAAGTGAATAACAAATAACAATATTGAAAAAGTTCCATGGTAAAATTGAATAATCAAGTCATGCTCAGCCAAAAACCCAACCATCCCCCTCACCCTCGTATAGTTGAAAATAATACTCTCAACTGCTGCCGTTCTCAAATTGATAATTTCTTTTTTCAATTAAAAAAAAACTTATTGATTCACCAAAAGCAAAGGCTGCATGTATTCGAGGGAAGACCTCTAGATCGTTTGTACTCCTTCCCAGGATTTAGTTATGGGGGGGGGGGGGCTGAACTGAACCGAAGAATTGTTCTTGCTATATTAAGGGAATTTCATTGGGCAATAAACATACGGTAACCTGAGCTAGAACTACCCTAGACGAATCCAAAAAACTGATATATGATAGGTCCAATCAAATCCATAACCGAGATAGAGGGTGGTTCATGTATTACCAAAAATTTAAATTTCCATTTTTTTTTAACCAACCAGTATAGTCGGTTGGTATTTGGAACGTATCATCCACTTTCACATAAATTTTTTTTCAGTAGATTTAATTGTCTCGTACTTCATTTTGCTCAAAGAAAGCTCCAGGGAAAGATCCAATTGAATATTGGAATTCCACTAATTCTCAGAAGAATCGTACATTGTGATCAAATTGATTTTATTTTGTCCCACATTCGAATTTCATAGTATTCTGAGGAATCATTTCAAGTTATTTCCGGAAAACATATTGATTGCGAAAAATTTATTTGAAGTCAACAAAGATGAATAAATAAATAAAGAAACATAAAAACTTAAAGTGAATTACAGAAGGTGCTCGAAAGTACCACCATTTTGCGCTATACACATTCTTGCCCTCTTCAAAATATGTCAGATACTTTTTTTATAATGTCTGGATTATTACTCATTTTATTACCAGCAACTTTGATACGTTGCTTGAGGATCTCTTCACTTTCTATTTCAGATGAATATACTGAACATTTCAAATAACCCCGACAGAAATAATCAACAGGAATCTGGTGATCCAGTGGGCCAGGCATGCGGTCCACCTCTGCCAATCCACATATTTCGAAAGTTCTTATCTAAAAATTGCCTGATCATTACTCTGAGAGGGGGTGGAGCTACATCATGCTGAGAAGGCATTCCTGCAATGTACCTAATAGTGCCCATCCACGGGGGACACCGAATCGGAAACATTGTGTCCTGATCTACAATAAATCATGGCCAATAAAATGTGTCGCTTGGGTTTTGACAAGAGGTAGACGGATTATGTTGCTAGAATTTGCCAGCGTTGCCACTTCTACGGAATTCAGAACGCAGTATCTACGAAATGCACTCCGTATCGTCTTAATTTTTCTTTTCACCCAGTCTATATATCTACTAATTCATTCTCATTT
The DNA here is from genome assembly GCA_951802165.1 of Adalia decempunctata. Lineage (NCBI taxonomy): Eukaryota > Metazoa > Arthropoda > Insecta > Coleoptera > Coccinellidae > Adalia > Adalia decempunctata. The sequence goes on along the minus strand of OX637696.1, from coordinate 18,061,418 downwards.
TTTTCCTTACAATAGATCATAAGTTCCTCATAGGCCTTATTTCTAAGATATCTGTTGGAATATCCTGTGCTTTTTACTTTCCACAGGCAGGTTTTCTGCCTGTACAATTCTATGAATCCTGTTAAAAATTCTTTCATTTTAAGCGAAGTTGCTTCTGAATTTCAACTAGAAGATGTTCTGGAATCGACTGCCCAGTGCTGCCACACGCGTAACTTAAAAATGAGCTGAAAAAATTTGTAAGGTAAAATTATGAAAGAAACCAATAACGGGAAGTCAAACATACCTTTTAAATTGAATAAAAATGTCACACACCACAATGAATTTCCACAGAAAATGAGGAAGCTATCAGTAAGGAGGCTGGAGAAAGACTGAGTATAAAATGAATAGATAATTCTTAGCGGAAATCACAGATGCAAACACAACAAAATCTTGATTACCCAAATTCGACCGTCTTCTCATAATAATAAGAATGAAAATAGCGTACCTACCTGTACAAGCACCACCAGTCTAGGTACAAAGGGTGCGAATTGTAAACAGATGTTTTTTTTATGACATCTAATGCCAGCATAACCAATTTTGCAAAACTGATAAGAATTCAACTACCTGGTGCAATAATATTCAACAAAATCGGAGATGCCGTTGAAACTTTCTGAATTCCCTAATTCTACGGAAATTTTCGTAGAAGTGACTGACACAACTGCAAAAATTCCGATGTTCTTCATGGGAACTGATAGCATCTGCAATGGCACGCGCCGGATTTTATGGCCCTTTATTATCTTTGCCGCTTGTGTCCAGTTCGGTTGCCTCGAGAGTGGAGACCATTAGTATGGTGTGGCGTTTATAAAAATCGATTGATTGCCAAAACGGCTTACGGGTGATCACACTGATCTTCACTTAGATTTCCTCCAAAATCAACCAAAAAGGCTGATTGATAATGCTTGACGTTCGAAAATGAACTGAGAAAAATGTATATTTGGAGCTTTGGGGGGGGGGGGCAAAGCCCCCCTTGGGTGCGCCACTGCCCCTTCCACTTCCAGTTTATCACTTAATTCGAAGCGATAAACAGTGCAGTGCTATTTCAACCAGCTTTATCTCGCGCTCCACAACTAACACAATTATAAATCTCTAGGAATCCCCTCAGGCACCCGCAACAGTTGCATTTCCTCGTTAACTTTCGTACTCACATTTAACGGAGAAAATCTCTCGAAATTCCTTTTCATAAATTCCGGAAAGACTTTCCCGCATTCCCGCCAGACGGAAAAACATATCTGGATTGCTCCTTCTCGACTTTAGATCTCTGGACGGGTTGGGAGAATTAAATTTGCGGCATAACATGAAATTTATCCCTTTGTTGTCGGAGAGGGAATTTCAAAAGCAGGATCAGAACGGCGAGGCGTTCCCTCTTAATAAGGAGCATTATCAGGGTGTGCGGCAAACGTGGCGATTACTCATTACACTGCTAGAGCCCCCTAAGCTACGGTTTCAAGTTTCACGTTCCACGTCACTCAATTATTATACTGGATGAGAGTTCCGCATATTAGTTTGGGACAGGGTCCAGTCCTGAGTCCAGCTGGCCAAACATTTTTTCAATGCTATTCTACACTCAAAAGATACAAAATACACAGAACCTACACTACCCAGATATTTTCATGGAATTAATTTTCCTTGGGTTATCCGGGGTTCCCAGAAAATCAAAAATGTTTCATAATTTTTCTCATTTCCGGTTATTTATTTATTCATTTATTTAATATATTGGATCAACCCCATTACAAACTCAACTGCATATTATGAAAATATGTACCTACCAACCAACTTAAGCACTATAAATATAAAATAGATCCAGGTATGAACAAAAACACACATAGGTATACTTATATAAAAAAAACAAAGATATCAACGGCAAACTATGGCTTTCACGGTCCGAAAGTAATTAACAAAAATTAAAACTAACATAATACAAAAAAAAATCAAAGTTTATTCCTAACTAGCTGGCCCGGCGAACTTTGTTCCGCCTAAATGATACTTACGGTGGATTTCACAAATCTTAATCACCGGTGATCGGAGATTTTTGAACTGTCAAATGTTTCCATGGATATGAGCTATCTCACAGAACAGATGGACAAAAATAATATGTCATAACATGTCAATCACTAATAATGGCAATTTTGGATTCAGTTATTTCCGCAAATATATTTATTACCCAAACAGAAATTCAAAAACATTTCAAAAATTATGAGAAAAGATGAGAATGGACATCTCACGATTGGAACTCATCGCCAAAATCTGATTTACTTGACATTTCGATAAAAATTAATAGCCTTTCATGGTACTATAAGCCCTATTATACAGGGTTGGGATAAAGTTTGGCACCAAATTAATATCTTTAAAACGAAACGGGCGATATTTTTGAAATTTGACAGCTGAGTGTAATGGACCACAATACATCTGATGAGCATATTTTCATTAATGAGATACTTCCGGTTTAACCGGAAATGACAAAAAAAAATTTATTTAAATGGGAGACCCTGTATATTTCTGCAGATTCTGAAAGTGCACCTTGTTTCGGATCTGTCCATATCGGGTTCCTTGCTTTTCATGACGAATTTTTTATGAAAATCTATAAAGAGAAGAAATACAGGGCTTTTACAAGTAGAAAAAATTTATTGAAAATAATTAAAAAAAAAATCATTTTAAATGTTCGAAGTGCTTGCCATTCACTCAGCTGCCAAATTTCAAAATTACCGTCCGTTCCGTTTTAAATATATTAATTTGGTGCCAAACTTATACCAACCCTGTATGTAAATTACACAGTGATTGATGTCATATGTTCTTTTTCCGACCATTCCAAACCACAACGACCGAAATGCTCGAAAAAAAGAACAGATGACATCAATCAATGGCCGCGAAAGCCTCAACAAATTCTAAATTCATCGCCATTTAATTGTGAGATGTCAGATATAGTACCTTCACGATTACGTTATTTGGAATAAATAAAACTATGAAAATAACTAATAATCATCAGTCATAATGTGCGACTAGCGCCATCTGAAGTGGTAAGAACGAAACTTTTCTCATATCTCAACGAAATCTAATCATTTTAGACATCTGTACTCCTACGCTAAGACATTTTGGTTTTGCCCAACCGCGCAGAGTAGGCAACTCAAATTACACACTATTACAGTGACTATAGAGGGAATATAGTCACTGTACACACTATTTGTTTATATCGCCATGTAACGCGGAGAATATCAAATGAAGTACAAACGAATAAGCGGTAGCGTAACTGTAACCGTAGCGACATCTAGTGGCCTTACTCAAAAGGAGGAAAATCATTTCCTGTATAAGTAAAATTTTCAAGTTTTTTCAAAGTTTTATTGTATTTTATAATAACCAGACCGTAGACGAATCCATATATGAAGTTTCATAACAAATAGTCCATCCGATCTCGAGTTATAAATGGTGTAACCAACATCTTTCTTTTATATATATATAGATACTAGCTGGCCCGGCGAACTTTGTTCCGCCTAAATGATACTTGCGGTGGATTTCACAAATCGTAATCATCGGTGATCGGAGATCAACGGCTTGGTTCTCTGATTTTTAGACTGTCAAATGTTTCCATGGATATGAGCTATCACACAGAACAGATACAAAAAAATAATATGTCATAATATGTCAATCACTAATAATGGCAATTTTGGATTCAATTATTTCCGCAAATATATTTATTACCCAAACAGAAATTCAAAAACATTTTAAAAATTATGAGATAAGATGAGAATGGACATATCACGATTGGAACTCATCGCCAAAATCCGATTTACTTGACATTTCGATAAAAATTCAATGTGATATTCACCCGCTTCTGGATCTGTTGATAGCCTTTCATGGTCCTATAAGCCCTATGTAAATTACACAGTAATTGACATCATATGTTCTTTTTTCGACCATTTCAAACCACGACGACCGAAATGCTCGAAAAAAGAACAGATGACATCAATGGATGGCCGCGAAAGCCTCAACAAATTCATCGCCCTTCAATTGTGATAATGTCAAATATAGGACCCTCACGATTATGTTATTTGGAATAAATAAAACTATAAAAATAACTAATAATCATCAGTCATAATGTGTGAATAGCGCCATCTGAAGTGGTAAGAACGAAACTTTTCTCATATCTCAACGAAATATAATCATTTTAGACATTTGTACTCCTACGCTAAGACATTTTGGTTTTGCCCAACAGCGCAGAGTTGTAGGCAACTCAAATTACACACTATTACAGTGACTATAGAGGGAATATAGTCACTGTACACACTATTTGTTCATATCGCCATCTAACGCGGAGAATATCAAATGAAGTCCAAACGAATAAGCGGAGCGTAACTGTAACTGTAGCGACATCTAGTGGCCTTACTCAAAAGGAGGAAAAGCATTTCCTGTATAAGTAAAATTTTCATCGATTTTTTCAAAGTTTCATTGTATTTTATAATAACCAGACCGTAGAAGAATCCAAAAATGAAGTTTCATAACAAACAGTCCATCCGATCTCGAGTTATAAATGGTGTAACCAACATCTTTCTTTTATATATATAGATTAAATGGCATGCTCAACAAATTATCATCTTGCATTCTTGGATTACCTATCGAATTTCTATACCACTTTGATTATTATATGACTGACTCCTCTGATATTTCGAAGCTTATTTCTAGAACATTTAGACCAATATTCTCTATTAGGGATGATCCAATACATGGGCATAGCTACTTGCTTTTTACAATTAGAAGGATAAAATTTTCACTGTTATTGAAGCAATGTAGTACGAGATTTCATCAAGAACCTCCGAACTTGAAAGTGGAACTCAAATTTTTACCACATCAAAGATACACATATCGTCAAAAGTCTACTCGAAGGAATCGAACGATATCTGTAACAGCCCTTCGCACACTCTTCGCAGTAATTTTCTGAGGACCTCTAGACGGGTAGTCCCAACCAGTGAACCAGTACCATAAGGAGACGGTTTAATCCTCAAATTTAAGGACAATATTTAAGAATACCTCGACTATCCCTTGGACAAAGAGCTACCCATCGGCAATAGGCAGAACATCACCAAGACTGGCTTTTACCACAATGGCGTAAAGTACTTTTTTCGGACGAGTCACGATTCAGTTAACAAAGTGATAGTCGACGAGAAAGAGTTTGGAAAGGTCCATGCAGACTTGAGTGACTCAATTTTACCCAGGAAGTTGTACCCTTTCAAGGAAGATCAATAATGTGCTGGGGGATGTAATGTTCGGTCGTCGTACCCCTCTTATTATCTTTGAACGAATAATTGCTGGTGCCATCTACGTAGAAAACATCAATGAACCAATCATTGTTCGCCTGTGCAACGAATTTGGGGATAATTTCATTTATCAGGATGATAACGCCCCACCGCACACGAAAGCAAATTTCATCATCTTCCTGAATTTCTAATAATATACAGGGCATTCCATTTGAAATAAACAACTTTCAGACACTTTTTCAAGCAACTGAAAAGACTGTATTTTTTACCACCCTGTATTGGAGTAACGAAGATCAGGCTGATGTTTTGGAAGCATTCATGTTTCACCTAACTCCAAACCAAATTTCAATGCCATAGTGTTTCTCAACCCAAAGTTAACAGCATTTTTAGAGGTCATGATTTTCGGCGAAAAAAATTGAAATTAATTTATGTTTCGAAAACGGAAACAGATAGGTATAGAGAAATCTGAAGAAGAGTTGTCGAGAAGTTGTTAGAGAATCCAAAAATAATATAATATACCAGGTGTTCCATCTGAAAAAGCAAAGTTGCTACTACTTTCTGAAGAGAGTGGCAACACCGCATTGACGAAAATATTTCAGTTGTGTAGTGAATTTCCGATTATGCACTCATGCAAATTTTCAAACCGATCCGATATCTGGTTCACCAGAAACGTCTAATGTGTCATCCACCGTGAATCACCCTGTGTATTGCAGTTGAAATAGTGGAAAATATTCATCTCATTTCCAGAACATACATTGTTTATTTCTCCAGACAGTTATTCAGGGGGGGCATGACAACCCTGTGTCCTAGTTCACCATAAGGCTTTCTAAGAACCGATACATCCAAGAAAGGCCGGCTTCTTGATTTATTTAAATATCGAAAAATGCGTTTTACAAATTGGCGAAAGCGCCAGTACAGAGCATCCTGATAGTTACAATCCTCATGACAATAACCCTCGTTAAAGAAGGACTAGCGGTGAACAATAAAGAGTCAATAATTTCTCGCAAGACTATATTGAGATTGAAAATATCTTCGAAATGATTTATCGAACGATTCACCTTCCTTATCCAAAAATTCGAGAGGGTATAGCTTTGGATAGTGAGGAAATGAAGTTGAAGAAGGGCTTCCTTAGTCTAAGAGGGCTTCAATGCTTTTTTGAAAAATTAAATGCGTGACAGTTCATGAAGGATGGCGCGCGTTCAGGTCGGGGCACTATGGGTACGTATATTATACTTTGGGAAATTCACTGATGCGATTAAAATTGTCTTCACAGATGAGACACACTTGAGCGGTGGAGTAGTTTACCATTTGATCTCTCCAGTAAATGAGCTAATTACGTCCTAGTTAGAGCGGAAACCTGAATAATGCCTGATCCTGGCTGGATCGGATAATTCTGAATTGGATTTCAACTGCAGCAGTTATACGCCTATAAATTCATACAGAGTAAATGGAAATTGCCACAGGACATATATTGCAATGGTAGGGTGAATCGTTTATTCACCTAAGTACTCGACAGAGTATAACTTTTGCTTCACGTACAGTATACAATATACATTAAGGCCTCCCATGAATTTTTAGTTTCGAGAAAGGACAATGACTCGAAAACGAAACGTTCGCTGTTCCATGTTTATGGGACTTCCTTCATTAAAATTATGCAAGGAATCTCCTCTCTTCGTTAGAACCTCCAATTTAGGAACACCCAGTATACTCTTCTTGTATTCAGTTATCTGATATCCATAGAAAGAATTTTCAAATATTCACTCACGATAAGGAATTGAAATTGCCCATCGAACGTTGAAAAATATCCTCCATTATACATAGTAACAAAGAACAATACTATTAAAATAGAAAGCAATAACTACGAAGTTGTATTGATATCTAGTTAGCCTAGACCAGTTCCATGCATAAACAAAATATTGCGATACCATCAACGACCAATAACTCATTAGAAGTGTCAGTGTAGAGTTCGACGTCAAAAAAGTAAACCAGAGTTACGCAATATATTGAAAAAAAAAGATGTCCAGCGAAATTGGAAAAATCGAAAAATTGGAGTATCAAGCCATCATCAAGTACCTGTATTTAAAAGGGTTAAGAGATAAGCAGATTTACGAAGATATGCTTAATACCCTTGGTGATCAATGTCCTTCGTATGAGACCGTGAAAAATTGGACTGCAAGCTCCAAAATAGGTAAATTTTCCATTGAAGATGATGACCGATCGGGAAGGCCAGTTTCTGTGTCAGTCCCCGAAAATATCGATGCAGTTCATGACATGATTTTATCAGACCGTCGAATTGGGCTAAAACGGATATCTGAAAATTCTGAAGCACTGAAGATTTCATACGAACGCGTTCATCATATAGTTCTAGTCAATTTCTGCAAAATGGATCCCCAAATGTTTGAATGTTGACCAAAAGCGTGCAAGGGTAGAAGCATCACGTTCGATCTGTGCTCGATTTGAAAACGATGTAGACTTCTTAAACCGAATAGTTACTATGAACGAGACTTGGGTATATTTCTACGATCCAGAAACAAAGTAACAATCGATGGAATGACGACACTCTGGTTCTCCAAGACCTAAGAAGTTTCGTGTCCAAAAATCTGCTGGAAAAAATCTTGCTCCAGTTTTTTGGGATTGCCATTGAGTAATCATAATTGATTTTTTGGATAAGGGTAGAACAATAACCGGAGATTACTATTCGACATTAGTGACCACTCTACGGAAAAAAATTAAAGGGAAAAGACGAAGACGGGAAGCTATTCAAAGGTGTTTTGTTTTTACAGGACAACGCCCCAGTACACAAATCTCATGTTGCAATGCAAAAAACTCGTGATTTAGGGTTCGAATTTCTAGAACATCCCCTTATTCACCAGATTTGGCTCCGTCCGACTATCATATCTTTCCTCAAATGAAAAAAAAAGTTCAAAGGGTCGTAAATTTTCTTTCAACGAGGAGGTACTAAAGGCTGTAGAGGACTGGTCTGCAGAGCATGAAGAAACATTTGGTTTGAAAGGTCTAGAGACGTTGCGGGTTCGGTGTAACAAATGTATTAAATTAAGAGGAGAATATGTTGAGTAATAAAATATTTTGACATTGAAATTTCGTTTGGTCCTATTGTAGGCTAAGAATTCTTCAATATATCCTCGTACGTTTCTGCTTTTTGAACATGAATTGAATTAAAAGCTTTTCACATCAATAATTAATCGAAAAATAATGTTTCGTTTGAATGAATTTGTTTATTTACCGAAATAAACTTTATTATTATTTTCATAACCGCATGAAGGTGAATTACGATTCCGTTTATTCATGGCATTTCATATGATCAGGGTCATTTTTCATTTCATTGGATTTCTCATCTGAGAAAAATTTTCATTCGAATGCATGACATGGCTATCGATCGAATTTTCACCTTCCATTCATACCACTTCACAGAAGGCATTTTTATCGCATTCTCGAATAATATGGTAGTAAAGAAGCAGATCTACACACGTCGTCAAAAGTCTTGACCCTCTAGGTTTCTCAAGAAATAAACAATCTATGTTCTGGAACTGAGATGAATATTTTCCTCTACTTCAACTGCGATATACGAGGATATATTGAAAAATTCTTAGCCTACTATAGAACCAAACAAAATTTCAATGTCAAAATATTTCATTACTCAACATATTCTCCTCTTAATTGAATACATTTATTACAGCGAACATGCAACGTCTCTAGACCTTTCAAAAAAAAAATTTCTTCTAGCTCTGCAAACCAGATTTCTACAGCTTTTAATACCTCCTCGTTGCAAGAAAATTTACGATCTTTTAAACTTTTTTTCAGTTGAGGAAAGAGATGATAGTCGGACGGAGCCAAATCTGGTGATTAAGGGGGTGTTCTAGTAATTCTAACCCTAAATCACGAATTTTTTGCATGGCAACATGTTATTTGTGTACTGGGGCGTTGTCATGTGAAAACAAAATACCTTTGGATCGCTTTCCGTGTCTTTTCTCTTTAATTTTTACCCGTAGAGTAGTCAGTGATGTCGAATAGTAATCTCCAGTTATTGTTCTACCCTTATCCAAAAAATCAATAATGATTACCCCATGGCAATACCAAAAAACTGAAGCAAAAACTTTTCCAGCAGATTTTTGGACACGAAACTTCTTAGGTCTTGGAGAACCGGAGTGTCGCCATTCCATCGATTGTTGCTTTGTTTCTGGATCGTAGAAATGCACCCAAGTCTCATCCTTAGTAACAATTCAGTTTAAGAAGTCTACATCGTTTTCAAATCACGCACAGATCGAACGCGATGCTTCTACCCTTGCACGCTTTTGGTCAACATTCAAACATTTGGGGATCCATTTTGCAGAAATTTTTTCCATGTCCAAATTAACGTGAACTATATGATGAACGCGTTCGTATGAAATCTTCAGTGCTTCAGATATCCGTTTTAGCCCAATTCGACGGTCTGATAAAATCATGTCATGAACTGCATCGATATTTTCGGGGACTGACACAGAAACTGGCCTTCCCGATCGGTCATCATCTTCAATGGAAATTTTACCTCTTTTGAAGCTTGCAGTCCAATTTTTCACGGTCGCATACGAAGGACATTGATCACCAAGGGTATTAAGCATATCTTCGTAAATCTGCTCACCTCTTAACCTATTTGAATACAGGTAGGTACTTGATGATGGCTCGATGCTCCAATTTTTCGATTTTTACGATTTCGGTGGACATCTTTTTTTTAAATTTATTGCGTAACTCTGGTTTACTTTTGTCTTTTTTGACGTCGAACTCTACACTGACACTTCTAATAAGTTATTGTTCGATGATATGGTATCGCAATATTTTGTTTATGCATGGAACTGGTCTAGGCTAACTAGATATCAATACATCCTCGTATTTGATCGAAAATCTTTGTTGGTTACTCTTTGCTTTATCTAGGATGAGACAAAATAGGAAAAATGGGAAACAATCATCTCATTTCCAGAACATAGATGTTTATTTCTTGAGAAACTTAGGGGGACCAAGACTTTTGACGATGAAATTACAATTACAATAACTTGTTCAGATCTCCGTATAACTCCGGGTGGAAATAAAGAATGACCCCTTTTCAGAACTCCCAAAAGCGCCTAGGGACCTCCATCCAACCTATAAACTGCTCACTGCTCTCATTACTGCATTAGAGTGCTGCAAATTTGGATAGAGCCTAACTCACTCCATTCAGGGGTTTGTTAAAACCCGATAGCCGCTGAATAACCGATGAAAATGAATTCCAATCGACGCTCTCACAATTCAGACTTCAATGGTTATGTATACAATTCGAAAATGGTTTTAATGCATGAATCAATTTTGGACCACGCTGATGCAATTTGGAGATCGAGTGCTCGTGGAATAACGTGATAGTGACAGCGAGTAATTGCTGTTAGTGCTGTTAGGATTCGCAAGCTGGGACAATGGGATTTTTGCGGACGCTACAGTCATGAATATGTTTGTAATGAAGGAGATCAACATGTAAATTGTTGTAGGTGAATGGAATATATCCCTCAGGAATGTTTATTGATCGACACAATATTGCTGAATTGATGCGCACCTGTTAATGATCACAGAACGTCGGCATAGGTATGTTGAAATTTAAATAAAAATGCAGTATGAAAACTCTGTTTATTCGAAAGCTCAATTATTAATTTCAAATGGAATTTTCACAGATAGAATGATTTGAAGCTGAGAGATCAGTTATTGAAAGAATACCATTGAATCATTACATTAATACGAAAAAAGGACTTATGAATAAATAAATTAAAAATCAAAAAACCTTTCTAGCAAGAAGCTTTCATTTTCGCGATTTAATTGCGTGAACAAACTATACTCTGTTCAAGTGTAAGGAAGGAGCAATATCAACAAGTATGGCGCAGCGGTAGGAGGGGACTTCGTATATAGTTACTTCCAGAGTCGAATCGAGGGGATTTCACACAATCGTTCAGTTTTAACTGAATATTATCATTGTTTAAAGAGAACAAGTATATTATAATACGAATGCAATTCATACAACACATCTGAGTGAAATATACAGGGTGGCCATTTGAAAACGAAACAGACGAGATTACAGACGAAATAAATTTTTTCGATAGAAATGCTCGGACAGGTCGATTTCTGTTTCGAGGGGGACAACTTAAGATGTAGGTTACGGACGCATAGCTCTTCAACCCTTGCTACTACAGCCCTCACCCCCAATTTTTGAATAGGGAAGATGGGGTGAGTGATACCTCATTTGAAAGGTATTTTTATACTGATTTCAGCACAGTAATTGTTTTTTAATTTTATGCATTACTTCTCGAAATATTCTTAACTAAGTATTTGAAAATGAAGTGGTGTTTTCATGGCACTTGTAGTGTTTTTTTTGTGAAAAATCGACATTTTGAGCTTCAAAACAACCATGACTGTGGCTTCCTTCCTCCAATCCACTGACATAGAAATCTTTAATCAAGATGTCGATTTTTCACAAAAAAACACTACAAGTGCCATGAAAACACCACTTCATTTTCAAATACTTAGTTAAGAATATTTCGAGAACTAATGCATAAAATGAAAATACAATTACTGTGCTGAAATCAGTATAAAAATACCTTTGAATTGAGGTATCACTCACTCCATCTTCCCTATTCAAAACTTGGGGGTGGGGGTTGTAGCAGCAAGGGTTGAAGCGCTATGCGTCCGTAACTAACATCTTAAGTTGTCCCCCTCGAAACAGAAATCGACCTGTCCGAGCATTTCTATCGAAAAAATTTATTTCGTCTGAAATCTCGTCTGTTTCGTTTTCAAATGGCCACCCTGTATATTTAAACATAACTGGAAATGTCTTCAATTATACATGTGTTCAAATCAAAATCAATCCTTCTGATAAGGTTCATATCGAAATCATCAACCGACTGAGCTCTCCTCTTAGGTGGCGTCAATGTTTTATTCTCTTTATATTCTCTGAGAATTCTGAATACAGCTGAATCACTCACCCCTGAGGATTTTGAAACAATTCCTACTAAATCTCTTTTCGATAAATCAGGATGTTCTTCCAATTCTTTTCGAAAAATGTTCAAAATTATCTCTTTCTCTTCAGCAGAGAAATGCGACCTTTCGGACTTTTTCCGTGGTGGTCCCCACATATGATCCTCAGATGCAGTATCCGTTTCCGAATTCGACATTGTTCTATAAACACTATATACCTACACTTTCTCAAAAGATTTTCCAACACAATACACTTTTCACAACAAAATCTATAAACACTTTGAACAGCTAGACCTTCACAGTAGGTCTAGGTATTTCAACTAGTCTTGTCAATTGACAACTTCGATATTTATGCAAATCAAGATTGCTTTAACCCATTAAGGGAACGGACCCAAATCTGGTGTTTCCCGGAATTACCTTGTCGGAATCTTGAGCAGCCGACAAAGAGTTTCGTACAAAATAATATGAAGTTTTGGACTGAAACTAAATATATTTCGGATATTACAAGTATATGACCATTATAAATTTGAACACAGATCTTTTACGAGTCTTGTCAATTGAAAACTTCGATATTTATGCAAAACAAGATGGCTTTCACCCATTAGGGAAAAGGACCCAAATCTGGTGTTTCCCGGAATTATTTTGTCGGAATCTTGCAAGATTCCGACCCAAATCTCTAAAACTCTGGTGTTTCCTGGAATTACCTTTCTGCAATCTTGAGCATCCGAAAAAGAAATTATTTAGTAGATAATAATATAAAAACAAAACAAAAATTAAAAAAATAGGGTACGTCGGATATAAAATGTTTATGACAGTTGCAAATCTTAACAGAAATTTTGCTTCTAATGTGGGAATTGCTGACTCAAATTATTGAATCATTTCTATCCATGATACTAAAATAGTATCATGATTTCTATCCAGTACCATCCACAGTCCGTTCCGAGTACGATCCTGGCAGTCTTTTAGGGCAGTCGAAGAGAGCGTTGTTATGACAGTTTGACCAATAAGAGCTTTATTGTGCGCAAACCAGACGATTCTGTTTGTTTACAAAGCTCCTTCTTATATTTGAACGGACTATAGAACCTATTTGATTGAGTAATCTTTGAACATACTATTTTTTTTTTCTTGACAATTTCTGCACGCCTGTAAAGAAGATACAAAGACCTTGCCAAAAAAGTACCACATGACCAACTTTTCCTATTCAAAAAATTTAGAGGCTTGATGGGGATGGCACAGGGTGCAACAAAAATCCTTCAAAATGCATAAAAATGTGGTAAAAGTGAAACAAAATTTGACCTGTTTCAGGATTTTGTTGCCAAATATTTTTCTTCTGAGAAAATGAATTTTTTGTTCCATAATTTTGACAAGCACTGTATTGTAATATCTGCGAGTATGTTAGGGTGTTTCTATCACACACCTGTTACCGCAAATAAGACATCTTACCTTCTCAAGTCTGCACACTTTTCCAGCCGAAAGGGAACCTGGATTCGTGCCTTGAGCAAACGCAAGGTCTTATGAAAAATTTAATCGTTTTCTGAGAGGGGATGAAATGAAAAACAGCGGTCATAAAAATCAACAATATATAAAATAAAGAAAATCTCTTCTACATTCACTGAACAAACAAAATTGCGATTTTTCAACCTTTTTAAAAACCCAACAGTAAATATGAGGAAAAACATTAGAACAGAAAACCAATAAAATGGAGAGCGACGTAGTACCTTTTGGTATATGTATTCCTATATTAAATAACCGCGAATTCCCAATTTAGTATTAAAATGTCTCTTTGACCAGACCAAACACTCGCGAAAACACTTGCTGTTAATCCCAAAAAAAAAATAAATCGCTTAGGGGAAGGTGGGGTAAGACGGGGTAGCGAGGTAAGATGGGGACCCTAACAAAATAGATAATGCAGTGCCACTAGAAAATTTATTTTAATGCCATCTGACGCTATTTATCAGTACTAGTTAGAGTTAGTAAAATTTAGGCGGAGAAGTGCAGAGATCCACTTGGTAAGTATGTTTTTCTGAATTCACGTGGTTTTATCTAATTATTGGCGTGTCTAAAGTACGTGACTCTTCATAATATATGTTATACAACGTGCGTGATATATTTTTTTATTAATGTTCGTTTATTTTTCCATTATAAACTCATAAATTCTTCTCGGTTTGCTTTGATTTATAACCTCGAAAAATACTATACAACTTATAAGTCCAGTTTGGGAAAGATGGGGTACCTCCTTCGGGACAAGACGGGGTTGGTACCCCATCTTACCCGCTGATTTGTTATTCTTTTTGGATTCAGATTCCGTTCTAAATTATAATTATAACTAAATGATTCTTTGGATGATGCAGCATTCCATCTGGTTAGCCCGAAACAGTTGATGCCTTATCAACGAATGACCGAAAAAAGATCAAGGCAAGTTCGGAGAAGAAGAAAAGCAGCTACTATCACTGCTTCTATATATAAAACAGAAGAAGAGAAAAGACAAAACAGTTGAAAACCGAAACCTGTTGTCTCAAGCGAAAAGAAAATGAAAAAAAAAAACAAATAGGAGATCTCGAAAAACTAAGAAAGCTGAAGAAGAAGCTCAGACATCAGAAGATGAAGATACAGCATATCTATTCTGTCACGTCTTGTATTTTGAGTCTACCGCCACTTGCCAGGTTTGCGCTAATTGAGCGCATTGTGGCTGTGCAGGAGTGGAAGACAACGATGATGAAGCTGTCCATATCTGCCCATTATGTGAAGATGAAGATGGTTGAATATTCTGTACCCCATCTTACCCAAGGGGGTACCCCGAAGATTTTGATATTTTTTGAAATAGATATTTAAATGAGAAGAATTATTTATTTTTTGTTTTGACTGATTATTATTGAAAATAGAAAGACCGATTATTTTCCCAATGAAAATTCCAACATTGTGCAGTTATAAACAGCAGTTTTATTCAAGAAATGCCTTAAGGTCCCCGTCTTACCCCACCTTCCCCTACAAATAACCGTTTTTTTTAATTTTGTATAACCGACCAAAACTTAACTTCCTATTAACACAGGTACTTCCTACGATTTAATTCGCATTTTCCCCTCCCCGCGATGCACACGTTGTGCTTCTCTGCTTCACGCCACTGTCGGAACTCCCGTCGAATCTCCTTTAATTCCCGAAAATTACTCTATTTAAAGCTAATTCCCCCCTGTATCCTGTATCTTTGTCCCTTTGGAACGTTCTGGAAGGAATTTCTCTGGAACGACGTGGTCTCACACTATTGATTAAAAAAACTATAAAATTCGGTGATTGATAGAAAAAAATCTGTCGACTACGCTCCCCTTGGGTTACGTATCCCCTTGAACTGCCTATCAGCGTTCTCAACAGTCAACGGATTCGCCCGTCGAAGTTTTAATTTATGTGTCCGCTGTTATTCTACACTTCGCATTACTTTCGTCTAGAATGATTTTAAAATCGAATTTTAAGATGAAATTATTTTTTACATCCAACTGGAAAATCGCAAGAATACAACCAGTCCCTAAAAAAGGCAAACAGACCCTACCTAGCAACTACAGACCTAACGCTCTGTTATCTATTATTTCAAAGATCATGGAAAAAGCCATCAACTTCGAGCTCATGAAACATCTGGAACACTTAGGAATTATCAACGATAGACAATATGGTTTCCGTCATCTGAGATCCACTGGTGACTTGCTCGCTTACGTCTCACATACATGGCAGCTATCTATTGAGAAATATGGTGAAACCCTAGCCGTAGCACTGGATATCTCCAAGGCATTCGATCGAGTCTGGCATCAGGGACTCCTCGCCAAGATTCCATCTTATGGCGTGCCCCCAAAGCACTCTGCTGGCTAGTTTCCTCTCAAACAGATCTCTACATGTAGTGGTCGATGGAGTTTCATCTGACTCTCTACCCATAAATGCTGGTGTTCCGCAGGGATCAATTCTGGCTCCGACACTTTTTCTACTTCACATCAACGATTTGTTGGAAGCAACTTCGTGTCCAGTGCACAGCTTCGTGGATGATAGTACCCTTCATACCGCCTTTTCTTCTAGGGCTCCAATACCAGCCAGTCAAATCAGAAACGAACTAGGAAGAAATGTTAACAATATAAATATGAACACAATTCTTGAATGGGGATCTAATAACTTGGTGGAATTCAAGGCAAGCAAAACACAAGCATGTCCTTTCTCTAGAAAAGCCGATCTTACTGTGCCCAGCATAGAATTTTCGTGAATGACCATACCATTGAAGTCATCCATTTCGATGGGTGGTATTACTGTCGGCAGTAACCTTTCTTGGGAGAATCACGTGAGATCCATTGCTAAAAGTGCATCCCAAAAAGTTGGTTTTCTGTTTCGTGCCAGGAGCTATTTCAGCTCAGGTCAGCTACTTATGATCTATAAGGCACAAATTCGACCTGACCTGGAATACTGTTCCCATATTTGGAGTGCTGCACTTAAACATACCCTAAAACTATTGGATTCTGTACAAAAAAGGGCAATTCGTCTCGTCGGTGAGGCCTCTTTACAAACTCGCTCACCTCTCTAGAACACCGTAGAAGAGTAGGAGATCTGTCTCTATTTTATAGATATTTCCATGGGCGATGTTCTTCTGAATTATTATCAGCAATCGTTCCCTCTCTGCCAGTCTCTTCGAGACTAACCCGTCAAGTTAAGTCTTCAAATCCCTTCGTGGTCACTTTGGAGACCTTCAGAACATCTCTCTTCAAAGACTAGTTCATCCAACGAACAGCGAGGCTTTGGAACACATTGCCTAGGGAGGTGTTCCCCGAGGCATATAACCTCCAGAAATTCAAGAGGAACACCAATTCCTACCTGCTTGCCCTTGGTTCTCGCGATGTTCTCTGAACATTACAGGGTATTCCTTTTCGTGAGAACCACAACTTGAAAAAAATCGCAGAGGAAAATCCTCTATACCAATCAATATATCAATATATGTATTTGATTTTTGTTTGTTACTCTTTGATTTATGCAGGATAAGACAAAATAGAAAAATGAGAAACAATCTAATGATTATTTATTTTTGATCGATCATACTTCTTTCAATCAACTGTCCAATACGCCTAGGCATTTCACGGATCAAATCATCAATGAAATTTTCAGGCATATCGTTCCATACTTCCTGAAGTGCTAAACTCAATTCTTGAAAAGTTAAAGGTGCTGGTGGGTTTTGGCGATTGCATATTGACCTCCCTAACCTAAGTAATCCCATACATGCTCAATTGGATTGATGTCCGGTGAGTTTGCTGGCCAGTTCATTCTCAGGATATCTGTTCTCTTGAAGAAAGTTTCGAAACTAAATTCGTTGCGCAGAGAAACAATGATTGGTTCAATGATGTTTTCCACGTAGATGGCACATTACAAGTCATTATTTGTTCAACGATAATAAAAATGATACAGAGATCGAACATGATTCGCCTTGATAGGGCAAGACTTTGACGATGTGTATTTTCATGATTTTTTCCCTTCCGGTTATATCGAATGCAGCCAACAACAATTCGTTAAAGCATTATTCAAAATTGAATTCAAGGATGGCACAAGACTTTTGATGTTGAGTGTAATTACTAATTGGTGTCTACATGAACATGGTCCTTCATGAGAAATGAACATGGTCCTTCATGAGAAGCCCCCAATCTTACGCATAAACAATAACAATAACAAGAATACTTTTCTACTTAACTGGGGAGTAATCTGTTCAAAGCACTTTTCAACACTTTCTGTATGAAAGTTGGAGTTCCACTCACTCTGAATCTGAGATCGGGTTGTTTATCTTCAGTATTATATCCATTGATCTTCGCTCTGGGGACGACTTAACATGAAACAAACCAAACCGGCTTGTGTCCAGCTTCATCGTCAGGTAAATCCTCCAATAAAAATGTTTTATTGTTGATATAATGCGCAGAATATAGTCTTATCACAGAAAACAGCAAATGCTGTAATAATTCCACTCCACATAATAGCCAGTAAAACGTTTCTTTATTACCTGTATAGAGAGGAAAGATAAAGGTGTGGTCATATTACTCGTTATATTTGAAGATTTGTAAGAATTATGCAATATTCAATCGGTTCTGGATGCATCCAAGAACGGAAACATTGACGAAGAATTTGATAATAAAGTACATGCTGCGAAATTTGGTTCATCATAGAAAATTTTAAAAAATTAAATTTTTTCAGATGCAGCAGAACAACCAGCTAAATACTCAGCTTCGATTGAAGATTATGAGGCACAACAGTTAAGGACGATCACAAAATCAGACAGAGGCACTGGCATTGGGGTATATGGACCTGAACTGAAGATCTCTGAAGCCCTTGGAAGTGAGCCCTCTGTTTTAGACTGAGATACTGGCTGTTTACGTACCCTCCCAGGAGTGTCTCAAAATATACCTCAAAGGGGCGCATATCTACATCACCACAGATACCCAGGCCATGCTGAGGTCCCTGGAATAACACTGCCAGGGATTTATGCTGACCTGGGAGTGCCGTAACACCATAAAGCAACTAGCCAGAGGCAATAAAATGACCCTACAATGGGTGCCATGGTATTGTGGTGTTGAAGGAAATGAAAAAGCCGATGAGCCTGCAAGTGCATCACACCAGCTGGGCCTGAGCCTTTCTGTGGGCTTGGATATGACCAATATAAGGCAGCGGTCCAAAAATGGGAGTTGGAGAACAGAATAACCCTCTGGAGAAACACTCCTGGACTCACTCAGTCTAAGAAATTCGTGACGATTTCACCGACTTATACCAGTGAGCTCCTGAAGCTGTCATGAGCTGAGCTTCGGATGATGGTAGGTCAGCTGACGGGACACTGTCGGTACAAATATCATTCGTACTGTATGGGAAAGTCAGCAGATGAGATTTGTAGGGTCTGTAGATCAGAAGCAGAAACAGCTGAACACATGGTATGCAAGTGTCCAGGGCTGGCTGGCCGAATAACCATTCATATGGAGAAACCAGTCCTGGATACCCACGAAGTAACAGCCAAGGCTGCTAAGGATGTTATCGATCTCATCAACACCATCGACGATCTCCTTGGGTTTCATTGAATGAGTAGTATAGTGAACAAAAGATCCATGTGGTCGCAGTTCCCGGAAGGTTAACTGAGCCATAACGACCCCAGTTCAAATAATAGTAATAATAATAAGGATGAAAGATTCAGAAACTATTATTGAAGACTTGTTGTGCACTAATATTTCGAGAGACTTTGCTAATGGTAGTGAGTAAGAAGAAAGATATTTGTTCTGCTATGTAAAGTTGTCTTATTGCAGCCTTGAAAATACAGAACTTTACGGAGGGAATGACACCATTTTCTCCATTATTATTTTTATTCAGATTCATGTATTCCACCGAACCATAATGCCTCATCGGAATACAGACAGGAACCTATCACGTGTCAAATCTTTATGATCCAAGCGATGTGATCTGCATGAAATCGATCTGACGCCAACACGGTAGCGGTATCCAACATCAAAGAGTAATTAAGGCTCGTGACAATGTTTGAGCATATCGTTAAGCCCGTCCACATATTAATGTTCTAATTCCACGTCAATTTAAATGGTGGTCCGAGTCTATTTGGATCTTCCGACGCACCGAACTCGATTTTTGCTTGCCCGTCCACGGATTGGCGTTGACGCCGAAGAGATCGTTGGTTTCGCGTGAAATTGGACGCTGATTGATAGAGATCGACGTGGGGAGGAATTTGTGATGATTTGATTCTAATTTGATACAAATAGACCATCCGATGAAGACCCAATATTAGCAAATTCATAAATGCAATATATCATGTAATCTTGATTGTTTTTTAAAGTTTTGGTGAACCTCAGTCATTAAAGCAGCTAAGGGGGGGGCTTCGGAACAGCAGCCCCTCATCATAAAGTCAACATCTGAGGTTCAGAATTCATATTTTTGTTCATACTGAATACCACAAAGTTCATACTGCGAATGGACCTCGTCGGTAACAAAGAACATCCAGAGCTCTATGATTTACCTACTTTCTTCGACTCTGTGGTCTGAAGTTCTCGAGGAAAGTACTCAGTACCCCACCAATTACATTTTTAAATGGAAACTCTAACTTTTTGTGCCAGAAATGGAAAGATCCTACCTGAGGATGATTTGGTCATTGATTTTGTTTTTTTTTTATCAACCCCAAAACAATCATTTTAGAATGTTCAAGATTATTTGAAATAAATATTGAAAGTTTCTGAGTTAGTTTTGAGTGAAATTAAAAATGATAGCAATATGTCAAATATTAATTATTTTTGTATATTGCTAATAAGCATGTTGAGAAGGACACAATGTTCATTTTTGTAGATTCTGGTAGATCTTATTCATATCTAATCTGTAAATTTGATCAGTGGACTTGGAAAATAAGACTGCATTCCATTGCACCTTGAGATGTTCTCCATTTTTCTAGAAATTGGAATTGGTCACACAGGGTGTCCAAAAAAAGGGATAGTCTCCAGGATAGATAGAAAACGGAAAAATATTTGAGGTTTGCCCAGTAAACAATTTTCGTAACGCCCCATCCGTATTCAAGATAAACAGTACCTCTACCAAATTAATGATGTTTGGAGTTCACTTGAAATTTTGCTTGGTGAATCTGATATTGAAAAAGTTATGATCAGTACTACTCGGCACGAACCGTGTAACTGGCGCCTTCTATGAGAGTCAGATACTAAAACCAATTCGTTAGATGTATAAGTTTCCAAAACATAATCATATGAAATTTCATTAAAATGTTGCCAGAAGTTTGGGCAAAATACCCAAATATTTTTCATTTTTTATCTATCCTAGGAAAGGGGTCAACTCTTTTTGAAACACCCTGTATCTTATTAACTGAATATGCTCCTTGAAGCATTCTATTACCCCTTATATACAGCGTCTTTCACGAGGAACCTCACCCATATTTATACGGGAAACTACTGAACGTATTTTCATGAAATTCACTAAATTCAGTACTTATAAGTATTTCCTTAGAAAATTTTAAGTTATTTTGATGTAACATTTTTCAGCGGAGCTCCGCTGGAACAAGAATAACTTCGAGGTTTTTGAATGGAAAATTTTCATTTTTGGGATTTTTCGAGATGTAAGATTGATGTATCCACTTTAAAAATCGAAATCACGATTCATGATACAGGGGGTGAAAAAATCGCTTTCAAAGTTAGGGATGACAAAATCGTGAAAAATCATTTTTTTCAAATTAGAACCCCATTTTTTTATGGCAGATATTGAATCTACGTTAAAAAATACTGTGAGTGAGTGTATGCATCACACCCTTGCCCTAAAGTGGATATTTTAAGAGTTATTCACAAAAAACTGTTTTTCGTCTTGAATTTTCAGCTATTCCTTTTCCCTTCACGCCAAAAAGATGAAATTTTCAGGAACTGTTACTTAAACCATGTTTCAGATTTTACTACCCTAATATGCAAGAGAAAAAAGTTACAGGTTGTTCCTAAATAGATGGCGAATTTGGATTCGAATTTGTATCGTAAACCTCTTTATTTCAACTAATCGGCCATCGGTTTTCTCTCCAGTGATAAATAAATAATTCCTTATGAACCATATGCAAAAACTTACCATGTTTTACATTCTTTTTTTTAATGATAGATATCAATAATTAAATCTGCCAAATTCCTCTTTATTCAGTAGCATTTTGTGTTTACTATTAATTTGGTGATAATTCGTATTAAGTTATAAAATCGATCACTATGCCTAATTTTACCAATGAAGATTATTTAAATCTCATTCTACTTCATGGAGAATGTAATAAAGTTGTAGATAGAACGATTCGACTGTTTATTGAGAGGTTTCCTGACCGACCCAGACCAACGAGAGATACCATTAACAGAACCATGACAAACTTGAGAAATGTCGATTCTTTCGTTAAGAAAACTATACACAGAGAAAAAAGTGTAGTAGAAGATGAGAACAACGAAATTACAGTTCTTGCATATTTTCGTGTGAATCCTCAAAATTCTCTCAAAGATGCCGAGATTGATCTGGGATTATCTCAATCGAGTGTTTGGAGATTATTAAAAAAACATAAAATGCACCCATATAAATTCAATAGGGTACAGCATTTGAAGGAAACTGATTTCGTCAGGAGAACAGAGTTTTGCGAAGCTATGATGATTCGATTTCAAGAGAATGAAAACTTTTTGGACTGTATAATTTGGACAGATGAATCTAAATTCACAAAGAATGGTTCTTTCAATAGGCATAACAGTCATTATTGGGATGAAGAGAACAACCACCACTTCAGACAATGGAACTTTCAAGAGACCTGGAGTTTCAATGTTTTTTGCGCCATCAAAAATAATGCAATTCTCGATGTTCACATTTATGATGGGACTTTAACTGGTAAGATAGAACACTACACATGTTTGCATTATTTAAAGAATGTTCTCCCTTAGGAGATAGATATTCTGACATATTGACTCAAATAATTGAGCCGCTAGTACAGAACCATAATGACTTATGGTATCAACAAGATGGCGGGCCTCCACACAATTCACTCAACGGGTCAAATATCCTCTACAGGCTATTTGAAGATCGATGGTTGGCGAACAATGGTCCACATCTTTGGCCACCACGTTCTCCCGATTTAACTCCTTTAGATTATTATGTTTGGGGTAGGATAAAAAATATTGTCTACTCAACTCCTCTGACTGATAAAGAGGACTGCATAGAACGAGTCAGAAATGCGTTCAGGTTTGTTTAGATTTTTAGATTCATAGTTTTGAAACTCAATTTGGTTTTTAAACACTTTTGCAGATCTCTTCCTCCCGATGAAATAAGAAGAGCAACGCACGAAGCATTCCTGAGACGTATAAATAAATGTCTAGAAATTAACGGTCAAAACTTTGAGCATCTTCTCTAGTTATAACTGCGAGAGTTTGCCATGGTTCTCCTAATAGTAACTTGAAGTCGGTTTCAAGAAGGGGTGAAAAATCTACAGCATGGTTCAAATAACAGTTCCTGAAAATTTCATCTTTTTGACGTGAAGGGAAAAGAAATAGCTGAAAATTCAAGACAAAAAACAGTTTTTTGTGAATAACTCAGAAAATATCCATTTTAGGGCAAGGGTGTGATGCATACACTCACATTATTTTTTAACGTAGATTCAATATCTGCCATAAAAAATGGGGTTCTAATTTGAAAAAATTGATTTTTCACGATTTTGTCATCCCTAACTTTGAAAGCGATTTTTTCACCCCCTGTATCATGAATCGCGATTTCGATTTTTAAAGTGGATACATCAATCTTACATCTTGAAAAATCCCAAAAATGAAAATTTTCCATTCAAAAACCTCGAAGTTATTCTTGTTTCAGCAGAGCTCTATTTTCGATTTTTTTTTCGAATTTTTCCGCTCAGAGAGAATTTTCCAACCAAAACTGAAAAATGTTACATCAAAATAACTTGAAATTTTTTAAGGAATCTATTTCTGCAATAAAAAAATGGTGTTCTAATTTGAAAAACGGAAGTTGACGTTATTTCCGGAAAAACCGGAGGTGCTCATGCCTTGAAAATATTTTAGATTTCATCAGCATCGTGAAATACTTATAAGTGCTGAATTTCATGAAAATACGTTTAGTAGTTTCCCGTATAAATATGGGCGAGCTTCCTCGTGAAAGACCCTGTAGATTTGAATGCATTTTAGGCTTCTGTTCTAGTACAACAATGATTTTCTCTTGCTGTTCAAAAAGTCCATAATCGTATTGACGAAATCTTATTTTTTATGAATGTGCTAGGTACGAACAACTCATCTCCTAAGCGGTAATCTGGGGAAATTTTCATTGTTTATTCTTCGAGTGGAAATTATTGTTTCCGGAAAATAATGGTCTTCCACCCAGTTGAGCTCAATTTGAAGATTTTAGCGGTTTTTCATCGAGACGCTGAGGAAAATATGGAAGAAACTCGTAAATTGAAACTTTGCATCAAAGAACTCGTTCACTTTCTCGAGGTGGAGTTTGTGTGGTAAGTTGAGAACAATTTCCTTCGAATCCTAGCACCTCAGAAAGGTTGACAAGTTCGCAAAGTTTGGACTTGAAGCCACAACGTTGGTTAAGTCAGGTTGTTTGTTGTGGGAATTTGTGTCTTGATTCAACAAAGATACTACTTCTTATCGAGTTTCATGCAGCTATAAGCAATAATTTTCTACAATTTCCCTATTTGAAATTATTCCATGTAAATTCACATACCAGAAAAAAAAATTCATCTTTCCTTATATTATGTATAAACATATTCTTTCGAAAGAGAGTTATTCATACTTTTTCCTTAAATAAAACAATATATACTCAATTCACCATTATAAAATCACAACTCTGGCCTTGGAAATTTGACACATTCCACTGTGTATCGAAGTAATGAAGTTTTTCGAAATATTTTTATGTTTCAAGTCAACACTATGTTGCCCTTTCTACATTCTTAGCGTATATCTCAGAATGTGAATTCATTCGGAAAATGAATGAATTGGAAAAGATGTGATGGACGAAAATAATTAACGTTTATATGAATTGATAGAAAGGATTCCTTTTCTAGTTATTTGCATGAAAAGTACAAGAGATCACTGTTGAAATATATTATTTTTTGCCATGGAAGAAAATTGCCTTGCTTTCACATAATTATCATATGCATGCTTGTGAAGATTTAATGTTTATTATCCTCTTGAACTGAAAGTTCAAGACTTGACGACATCAATTGTTGATTCTAATCAAGAAATCTTCGAAAAAATCAACCCAAAGACCTAAGATGAATTGATGGGTAATTACAAGAATCAAGAATGTCAATTTTATTTTGTTGATAACTTTCTTAAAATCAATGTTGGGGTATAAAACTCGGCTGCGTTTGTTCAAACAACATCTAAAGAAAAAAGTTTTCACCATCTCGACCTTTGAAAGGCGTTTCTTATAGGAGAATTAGGTCTAAGTTCCACATCATTAGTGAGGTACCTAACTTTTGCAAATCTGCTCAGATATCCCCAAATTTCTTGGAAAACCTGAAAAATATCATCCTAATCGACCTCTCGAGGCTCCATCCGATCCATCTACTGCGATATCTGTCCAAATAACAGCTTTTTCAACGAAATTCCCGTGTACGCCTTCAACCTCGAAATGTAAACATTCGTCCTGGTCTTGAAAATCGTCCTCACGGTCCAAACTGGTGCTAAAAACAAAAAACATACGTTAATCTTGGATATTCGACGAAAAACTCACTGCAAATATCGATTAAATACCAAAAATCTGCGAACAATTTGTAAACCTAACAAAATGTTGAATATCTTTGATACTTTTACTTTGATGTGAACAAAGAAACTGGCAACGTCGTTTTGTCAATAACGATATTCTTTTCATCATATGTTCTGTGCTTTTCATCAGGGGCACCAACTACTGAAAACGAAACCATGACCTCTTATGTGAGAATGGAGTATACATATGTATATGTATTGTATATGGCACGTGTGTAGAAATGGCTACAAGGATATTTATAAATCTCAGTCATTTCAAAAATTCTGTTTCGATCGAAATGAAACCAAATTGTTTCTTGCAAAATAATTATAGGATGACTTATGCAATTTTGCGAGAAGCGTAACAATAGACACCTAAAATATTGATTTTTTTACCAAAGTAGGAAATGCCTTACGCGCGACACGCTGTAAAACACTGAATGAAGCTGAGTAAGTAATTGTTGAGGAAATGACTCCCGAATCGGGAAGACAGTAGAAACCACAAACTAACTAGATTAACTATCTATATCAAAGAATGAAGCCATTTATAGAGTCTTCTCTAAAAGGAGGTTCGATCATTCATCTTCAGGAAAGCATATAATGGCATGGGAAGTAACTGAGTTAGTCGGTAAAATGGGGTATATATCGATATAATGTTGGTAGGTACTTTCTAATTTTAACACTTGAAAATCCAAAATCTCAATCAACACAACGGTTCGATCATTTGCAACGAAGATTCAAATATATTGAAATGGAAATATCGAAATAGCAGGCTATTCAAAATACCACCTCTTATTGGAAAATCCTTCATTTCCATAGAAAAGTTGATCTTTCAAATTTTTTATTATAAACTTGTGTGTGATTGTGTGAAACTGATATGTTTTCATGAGCGGGAGATTTACCGACGAATTCTAGAAAGTCTAGATGCAGCATTATATTGATTGAATCGAAAGAATTCCTTGAAATTCCTAGGTTTCGGAATACTATAAGCATTCCAATTAATCAAGTGCATTGCAGGAGGATTTGTTGAGGTAGTTATCTTGATAGTGCCGTCAATGATCAGCCGGTTTTCCCGTAGGTTGGAAAATTCATATTGAACGATATACATTAATGATTATTGACCTAATATATCAACATCGTGTTACGATATAACATCAAAGTACCGCTGATAGCGAAAGGTTTGTTTGGACAAATATTTGATTTATAACTATTTGGGTAGTTTGCCTACGTACAGCGTGATAAGGGATCATATTTTGGACTGGTGGTTTCCAATTTTCATTGATGATGATTGGAAAAAAAATTGGAATGTAGGTCCTTTGAGTATGCTTTGCAATGAACGAGGAACGAAACAAATAGGACATTCAAGATTTAGTGGTACCGTAGAGCGGTGTGACTTTGCACCACTTTTTAGAGTATTCTTGATGTAACTTCCTCGTTTTTTTGTAAAATGAGTTGTGTTTGAATTATGTTTAATTTCAACAATGTAGCTATCGATTTCTGTTATTAGAAACGGAACAAAAAGTGCGCAACAATTTTTTTTCCATTTTAAAAATTTGGCAAAGTCACCCGCACATCGGTGCGAATTTGCCACTTGCATCAAAATGCGTTTGTTGGCAATTTAATCAAGTGCGGGTGGTATTTTTGCCACGAGAACGTTTTTCTTTAACTTTCTTGAAGGTTAGTTAGCAAGGTACTAGTCGCGAATAAAACAACAAATTATAAGAAAATAAAATCTATTATTCTTAATAAAATATACAGGGTCTTTCACGAGGAACCTCACCCATATTTATACGGGAAACTACTGAACGTATTTTCATGAAATTCAGCACTTATAAGTATTTCACGATGCTGATGAAATCTAAAATATTTTCAAGGCATGAGCACCTCCGGTTTTTCCGGAAATGACGTCAACTTCCGTTTTTCAAATTAGAACACCATTTTTTTATTGCAGAAATAGATTCCTTGAAAAATTTCAAGTTATTTTGATGTAACATTTTTCAGTTTTGGTTGAAAAATTCTCTCTGAGCGGGAAAATTCGAAAAAAAAATCGAAAATAGAGCTCCGCTGAAACAAGAATAACTTCGAGGTTTTTGGATGGAAAATTTCCATTTTTGGGATTTTTCAAGATGTAAGATTGATGTATTCACTTTAAATCGAAATCGCGATTCATGATACAGGGGGTGAAAAAATCGCTTTCAAAGTTAGGGATGACAAAATCGTGAAAAATCAATTTTTTCAAATTAGAACCCCATTTTTTATGGCAGATATTGAATCTACGTTAAAAAATAATGTGAGTGTATGCATCACACCCTTGCCCTAAAATGGATAATTTCTGAGTTATTCACAAAAAACTGTTTTTCGTCTTGAATTTTCAGCTATTTCTTTTCCCTTCACGCCAAAAAGATGAAATTTTCAGGAACTGTTATTTGAACCATGCTGTAGATTTTTCACCCCTTCTTGAAACCGACTTCAAGTTACTATTAGGAGAACCATGGCAAACTCTCGCTGTTATAACTAGAGAAGATGCTCAAAGTTTTGACCGTTAATTTCTAGACATTTATTTATACGTCTCAGGAATGCTTCGTGCGTTGCTCTTCTTATTTCATCGGGAGGAAGAGATCTGCACAAGTGTTTAAAAACCAAATTGAGTTTCAAAACTATGAATCTAAAAATCTAAACAAACCTGAACGCATTTCTGACTCGTTCTATGCAGTCCTCTTTATCAGTCAGGGGAGTTGAGTAGACAATATTTTTTATCCTACCCCAAACATAATAGTCTGAAGGAGTTAAATCGGGAGAACGTGGTGGCCAAAGATGTGGACCATTGTTCGCCAACCATCGATCTTCAAATAGCCTGTAGAGGATATTTGACACATTGAGTGAATTGTGTGGAGGCGCGCCATCTTGTTGATACCATAAGTCATTATGGTTCTGTACTAGCGGCTCAATTATTTGAGTCAATATGTCAGAATATCTATTTCCTAAGGGAGAACATTCTTTAAATAATGCAAACATGTGTAGTGTTCTATCTTACCAGTTAAATGAAAATTTTCCATCCAAAAACCTCGAAGTTATTCTTGTTTCAGCGGAGCTCTATTTTCGATTTTTTTTCGAATTTTCCCGCTCAGAGAGAATTTTCCAACCAAAACTGAAAAATGTTACATCAAAATAACTTGAAATTTTCTAAGGAATCTATTTCTGCAATAAAAAAATGGTGTTTTAATTTGAAAAACGGAAGTTGACGTCATTTCCGGAAAAACCGGAGGTGCTCATGCCTTGAAAATATTTTAGATTTGATCAGCATCGTGAAATACTTATAAGCGCTGAATTTCATGAAAATACGTTCAGTAGTTTCCCGTATAAATATGGGTGAGGTTCCTCGTGAAAGACCCTGTATAAAATGAGTCCCTTTGTAAATGAACAATATATAATAATGATAATTCATTTTCCAAAACAGCAGAACTGTTGCTTCCATTCAATATTTTATCCTCCAACAAAAAATCGCTTCCATTTTCCTCTTCCCAACGTAGATGGTTTGTCTGCATAAATCTGCAAACAATAGAATAATTTGGGTCCGTGAAGTTAGCGAAAAGTTGGAAGCACTAATTCTGAAACTATTATCAATATTTAGTGCTTAATTAGTGCCTATTAGTGCTTCATCAAACTCTCAT
The DNA here is from genome assembly GCA_951802165.1 of Adalia decempunctata. Taxonomy (NCBI): domain Eukaryota; kingdom Metazoa; phylum Arthropoda; class Insecta; order Coleoptera; family Coccinellidae; genus Adalia; species Adalia decempunctata. Next base: position 18,032,225 of record OX637696.1, on the reverse strand, counting down.
TGCACCATTATAGTTTTTGAGAAATTGACAATTGAAGTTTTTGGTGCTGACTTCACGCTCAGCACCAACATGTTCGAATTACTATGAAATTAATATGTCAATATTTAGTGCTTAATTAGTGCCTATTAGTGCTTCATCAAGTTCTTATGTCACCATTGTAGTTTTTGAGAAATTGACAATTGAAGGTTTTGGTGCTAACTTCACGCTCAGCACCAACATGTTCAAATTACTATGAAATTAATATGCCAATATTTAGTGCTTCATTAGTGCCTATTAGTGCTTCAGAAACGGCTGCGATATCATTTTTAGTTTTGAAGTAATTGAGTGTTGTTTTTAGCCAAGCGTGAAGTTAGCGAAAAAGTTGGAAGCACTAATTCTGAAACTATGTCAAATATTTAGTGCCTGGTTAGTGTGAATTAGTGCTTCATAAAGCTATCATTCCACCACTGTAGTTTTTGAGATAAACGCAATTATATCTTTTTATACTGCGTCGCCATCTATGGGCGGACTTGGGCGAGTCGTTCCGTCTCGTAGATTTGGCTCTAGTACGTCGTACGTCGTAATATTCTCATTGCCTAAAGGGGCTCACGAACGCACGAGTTGGGTTGCCAAGTCAATTTCAATATCGAAGAAAGAAATTAATTTGTGGAGGCAAAACCATTCTCTGCAGTATATTCATGTATCGATTATATGAAGTGATGAAATCATTTACGAATACTTTTCGAGTTTTTGTGATGAATAAAAGAATAGAGCGAATAAAAGAATAAAGAGAAATGAATTGCTCGTGCCATAACAACAAGAGTAGTACAGGTAGTAGGTATTGCTTTTTTCTCAATTGAAGTATAAGAATTCCAACAGAAAAATTTGAAGTGCGATAAAAAAATGGGTGTTCCCAAATTGGAGATACAAACAAAGAAGGGAGTTTCCTTAAGTTATATTGTGAAAAAAAGTCCAAAACACATGAGAACGCATACTTCACGGACCCGTTAAAGGTTGAATAAGTTTTTTTTCTTAGTATCTACACTTCACAAGATATTCAACTGAAATTTGGCATATATATTACAATTGAGAGTTTACACCATATGACATGTACTGAAGAAACCTCCCCTCTTCGTTTGTACCTCCAATTTAGGAACAACCTGATAATGGAGATATAGTAGGTAGTTTAATTTATATTAATGATGAAGGGTTAGGTATATGAAAATTGAACTGTCTCAAAACGTACATAAAAAAATATATTTCGGGTTCTTTATACAAAAAATATATTATTACACAAGCAGGGCGACCCAGCTTCGCCCGGTGAGAAATTTGTTTCACGCGGCGGTTTCATCTTCAACACTTCAACCCGCCATATCTTTTGATGTACTCGTTGTAATTGTATGATGTGAGGGGCAATTTCGTTCTAAATTAAATACTGGGGATAAATAACGTATTAGGTTGGATGAGGATCAATACCCAATTCATAAAAACACACTCCCAAATAGTGCATAATTTTGGAAAACATCTGATTACCATAAACAGGTAATAGCAAGTCAATCTTGAGAGATAGATATATGCTATCGCGGACTTTTTTGTAGAACTATTTGAGAGGTACATTTCCGTCATACATTGTATCCACGTAAGTCTTACGGTTTCTGCAGCGCACGTGAAAATAGCTGATTATGGCTGATTTTTTTGTAATTTTTGTAGTTATAGTAGGTATCCTCATTTTTTTCGGGTGAAAAGTATAGCCTATGTCACTCAGGGATAATAAAGCTTTCTGAGGGTGAAAGAATTTCTGAAATCGGTCCAGTAGTTTTTGAGCCTATTCGTATCAAACAAACAAAAATACAAATCTTTCCTCTTTATAATATTAGTATAATAGTATAATAATAGTATGATAAAAACTTATTTAAATAGTGTACAATAGCAAATGTGGGTTTACTACAATGTCGTTTCTGAATAAATTGTAGTTCTTGGATAGGCCATCATATTCTTCCCACTGCCCATCATTTCTTCTGCAATAGGAATTTAATGGCCTATCGCCTATCCCAATTTCTATACAGTGGGCTTTAAAATCAGCAATTCTCCCTAATAGATAATTTTTGTCATTGATGAATAGATTTGATTTGATTTCATCAATACTTACTGATGATCCGATATCACAGTCGATTAACAGAAAATCTGCGTACGTTCTTTTAATTTTTAAAAAATTGTGACAGCTTTTGGGCATTTAGAGTTTGGAGGGGAATTGAAATCTATAGATTCATATAAATATTTGAATCTCCTTCTTTTCAGTTGATGAAGAATTACCGGGATGAAAAAATATTTCTTTATTTTCACGAAATTTGGACAATTATCGCAAGAATACTGATGTATCGAAATCGAAGTGGGATCACTTTTCAATAAATGAGTCGCAATATAAGTAATGTTACAGTAACATCAAATATATATAATATACTCCGTTCACCATCTCATTCACCTTGGAAATGTTATCTTTTTCGAGCACCTCGCACCGAAGTTTGTAGGTACATCGTTTTTTCCCATTTTCCGGAAAGAAATTAAGGAAATTGAATAAACTAGAATCTGAGTTTTGAGTATTCAGAGCAAAATTGCCACTCACAATGTGGCGATGCAAAGTATCACCCTGTGGATTTGCCATCGAAATTGACATGTCATTTGGTGTAAACTCCCAATTGTAATATCTACGCCAAATTTCAGTTGAATATCTTGTAGATACTATGAAAAAAAAACTTTAACAACCCGTATCACGAAAACGAATCTTCCTTCTTCGTTTGTACCTACCTCCAATTTAGGAACACCCATTTTTTTATCGCACTTCAAATTTTTCTGTTGGAATTCTTATACTTCAATTGAGAAAAAAGCAATACCTACTACCTGTACCTACTCTTGTTGTTATGGCACGAGCAATTCATTTCTCTTTATTCTTTTATTCACTCTATTCTTTTATTCATCACAAAAACTCGAAAAGTATTCGTAAATGATTTCATCACTTCATATAATCGATACATGAAATACTGCAGAGAATGGTTTTTCCTCCACAAATTAATTTCTTTCTTCGATATTGAAATTGGCTTGGCAACCCAACTCGTGCGTCCGTGAGCCCCTTTAGGCAATGAGAATATTACGACGTACTAGAGCCAAATCTACGAGACGGAACGACTCGCCCAAGTCCGCCCATAGATGGCGACGCAGTATAAAAAGATATAATTGCGTTTATCTCAAAAACTACAGTGGTGGAATGATAGCTTTATGAAGCACTAATTCACACTAACCAGGCACTAAATATTTGACATAGTTTCAGAATTAGTGCTTCCAACTTTTTCGCTAACTTCACGCTTGGCTAAAAACAACACTCAATTACTTCAAAACTAAAAATGATATCGCAGCCGTTTCTGAAGCACTAATAGGCACTAATGAAGCACTAAATATTGGCATATTAATTTCATAGTAATTTGAACATGTTGGTGCTGAGCGTGAAGTTAGCACCAAAACCTTCAATTGTCAATTTCTCAAAAACTACAATGGTGACATAAGAACTTGATGAAGCACTAATAGGCACTAATTAAGCACTAAATATTGACATATTAATTTCATAGTAATTCGAACATGTTGGTGCTGAGCGTGAAGTCAGCACCAAAAACTTCAATTGTCAATTTCTCAAAAACTATAATGGTGCAATGAGAGTTTGATGAAGCACTAATAGGCACTAATTAAGCACTAAATATTGATAATAATTTCAGAATTAGTGCTTCCAACTTTTCGCTAACTTCACGGACCCGAATAATTTCCTGAAATTTCGAGATCCGCCCAACTAAATGCTCTCAGTTTTTTTCTACGCGACTCTAAATACGTGTGAAATAAGCTGCTAAATGTATTTTGATGTGCCATTTTCATGTTTTCTACACAACCCTTAGTATTTCGCATTTATAAACACGTTAAAACTTACCTGCTCACACAACACAGCATTGCACACCCTTCAATCCAAGCCAAAGGACTGCGACTGTTGAAACAATGTGGGGATATAGTGTCTCTTAGGTTCCGATTCGTGCTTTCGTTTAGAAGTTACTGACTTTACCAAAATAAAATGAAACATAAAACATTAGGTAGTTTGGCAAAGTCACCTCCGTTGGCAAAGCCACACCGCTCTACCGTATACATATTTATTCAAACTTAGGAATAATATGTCTATTACACTAGCTTGGTCATATAGTTTGGTCCTCTGGTCTTCTTGAAAATGGGTATCTGAAATAAGAAAATTTACATTTAAGGATTTAGGTTGATATATTGCGATAAATCATGAAAATAAATGAATATAACTCACAGTTACGTATATAAAAGCACGAATTTATACAACTACAATAAAAAACAATAATGTAAGACTTTTCAGTATTCAAATGAAAGGGGAATATTTGGCAAAATTCAGCGAATTATGATTGGAATACTTGACGACCTGTTATTAGTTACACCTACACGAGAATATTTTTTTTTCATATTTGAATCTTACATCAGACACCTTCTGGGTAGTGTAGAATTCTTACCGACTGAACACCTCTCCTGCTGTTGGTTCCGTGCATATAAACCTTACATCTTCTCATATGTATATTTTTTCTTTCGAATTTTTTATGCTGACTGTTTGTGTTTATCCTTCAAATAGACATCTATTTCTGTAAATATGGAGTTCTATTTCTTCATTTTCCAACTGGTCTCTCAGTCTCTGGGTCTTTTGCGGAAAATTCTCGCTGTTTTTGCATCTTCAGCCAGGTCATAATCAACTATCCTTCTGAGGTCATCATTTGGATGTTCACTAGCTCTTTCACAAGCTTTTGCAGCTTTTCGTTCGATGGACTCCCATTTTATGTGTTTTCGGATTTGTTCATTCCTAACAAACCAGGGGGCGTCTAATGCCCATCTCAAAAATTTGTTTTCTGTACTTGGTATCCTCTTTATATGGGTTCTCGCGGCATAGCCCCATGCTGTTGATCCATTGATGGTAATGTTAGCTGCGGTCTGGCTACTGCTTTTATGATCCCCGACGTCGTGTTTCTGTTCATTTGGCTTCTTCTGCCTATAATCGGGTATAACCTTATCATTGCTACATTCGTTTTATCCACTGCATACTTAAAGTGCTGTTTCCACGTTAGCGATGACATTTCGCATTTAGATGAACGATGACAAATTCAAGCTCCATGCAGAATTTTTTTCCCTAGCGAATTATTGAAGAAACTAGTGGACCCGTAGTTTTTCTAAGTGTTCAGTTTAAATAGTTCGGAAAAATAATGAAATTTCTTTGAAAGATCTAAATTTTATAATAGTATGTGTACACTTTCCGAGTCTCTGTAGGTATTCGTTTTTCAGACTTTCCAGGAGTTGATTATACCCCTGTGAGCAGTTCCCTACTTTGATAATCACCAAACATTTCCGATATAATTTCACACATCAACAATTCTCACAGATCTACCCATAAAAACCACTACACCAGTGTTCACACGAATTAGCTTTTATTTCGTTCACGGAGCTCTGCCTGCGATTCATAAACAGAATATTAACCCACGCTTATGTGTACAAATTTACAGCATTTTCCTTCACAATCATGTAATATGCTTTTCCGGGAGGAATTTTCATGTTTCGCATCAAATAAAACGAATATTGTAAAAAATGTTATTACGTTCATTACCCAAAAAAATTCCACATGAGGAACATTATTGATTAGTTTCTGCAGTGTAGATTCATTGGAAATTCGCAATTTTGAGTATGGAAAATTTTTTCCTGAGTTATGGGCAGCTCATTTTGTTTTTTTCGAATTATAAATTTCTGATAACTGCCCTGTTTTTCTTTTACTTATTTCCTACTTCCTGATCCTGCGTTGCAAGGAATTTAACAAATGACTTGGAGAACGAAATTCTTATGATGTTGTACTCTGGTAGTTACAGAAGGAATTAACAGCTGCTCCCCCTAGAGTTTCACAAGTACCCCTTCAAGACTCACCACAACAACCTGTATATTCATGCATATTTGAGTTCTTCGTTTAATTCTGCAATGATTCGATGTATGATATGTGCAACCACATCAAGCGATTGTTGAGTTATAGCCTGATTCCCAAATTTTTTGACAGAGAAATTGTCACAAATAAGTGTTTATATCTCCAGAATCTCTCATTGTAAGAAATTTTTTTCGCAACAGTGGAACAAAAGAAAGTATACGCTGATACTGTTACCTGTATAAATTTTGAGGAAATACACTGCGCAAAAAAATTAACGCACATTCTGAAAATCTCAATTTTAATGAAAGTTAACTCTACATTGACTTTATAACTTATTTTTTATGTTCTCTCGGGAAGGTTTTGAACGAAACAAGACACATTAAATGGAAGAAAAATTCAGGATTTCACCGAATCTTATGTGAAAGAAGAGAAATGAACAATTTTCAAAATACTGAAATGCTGATAAGTGATTTAATACTTGGTATTTCCACCCCTTGCGTTAATTACAGCTCGGCAACGACGGTTCATACTCAAAATGAGTGATCTTTAAATGTTCGATCTAATCCTTCCACGATTTCTCCGAGTTGGATTCCTAAGTCATTAAGAGTAGCTTGATGATTTTCTGAACTTCTCAGCCTTATTGAGGTTGTCCTAAACCTGCTCAATCGGATTGAGATTTGGACTTCTTGCTGGCCATTCCATTCGAGAGACTTCAACCTCTTCAAGGTACTCCTGAACGATGCGCGCACGATGGGGTCTGGCATTATCGTCCATAAAAATGAAATTTTCACCAATGTATGGGGCAAATGGCACTACATGCTCTTCAAGAATGTTCCTCATATACTTATCAGCATTCATAGCTCCATTATCAGCGACCACTAGGTCTGTGCGAGCAGTCAAAGATATTCCACCCCATACCATAATCGATCCTCCCCCGAAACCAGTAGTATCCAGGAAATTGCACTGAGCATATCTTTCATGTGGACGTCTGTATACAAGGGAACGTCGATCACAATGGTAGAGGCAGAATCTAGACTTACTGTGAAGAGAACTCTTTCCCAATCGGCCTCTTCCCAATGGATATGCTCTCTCGCAAAATCCAAACGCGCCCTTCGATGGGCTGGAGTAAGAGCTGGGCCTCTTGCCGCGGCACTAGGCCTTAAATCATATTCTCTGAGGCGATTTCTTATTGTCTGAGTGCTAATTTGCACCTCATGAGTTTGCTCAAGCTGATTTTGAAGGAGGCGAGCGGTTGCAAACCGTTGTCTCAACGAAGATACTCTCAAGTAACGTTCTTGAATGGCAGTTGTTACCAGTGGTCTACCCTATTCTGGTCTTCGGACATTCATACCTGTCTCCCTGAATCGCTGCAACATTCTGGACACACTTGTATGGGAAACTCCAAACCTTTCTGCAATGCTTGTGTATGTCCACCGTTCTTCTCGCAAAACTACCGCTTGGGCACATTCCTCTTGGGTCAAATTGCGTGTTTCCCGTTGCATAGCGATCGAGTGTAGAAAATCAAACCAAAGAAAAACTATTGATCACTAGAATTGATCGAGAACAACTGATTTTAGAATGGAGCCAATACATTCAAAATCTGATAATATCATCTTTTTTATTCCTGCTGGGAGAAAACATCTGTATTGAAGAAAAAAGTTGAAAGTGGATAACATATGCATGCATATTTCTGATAGAAATAATTATCATTGAGAACAAATAAATTTGCGATTTCCATAATGTGCGTTAATTTTTTTGCGCAGTGTATTATACAGGTTTTTTGGAACAGGGCTTCAAAGGGAGCCTCAACAAAACTATGAAATCTCATGTTTTTCAAATGCGAACCATATAATTTTGTAATTCCGATCGATTGCTCGTCAAAAAACAGCAAGAGTGTTCCAAAATCTTGTCTTCAAAATCAGAAGTTTTGCTGTTATTGAATAAAATTCTACTTTCACGACTAAAGCCAGGTTTCTTTGCCAAATCTAATCATCAAGTTTATTAAGATAATTTTCAACTAGGCTATGTCAATAGTTAGAATATGTCTATTTTAAACTAAGATTTTTTTATTTAGTCATCATTCATTATCTGCTTTGTTTATTTGTCACATTCGCCGCAAAAAAAGAACAGACTTTTGACATGAACTTCTAGTGTACCTTATTATTATTGCTTGTTTTGCATAGTGCTTGTTAAATAAAAATGAGGAAGAATGATAATTACTAACATAGCCTACTATGAAATAGACGAGCATACCACTGAATTTGACCGAGTCAAACCAGACTTTCGTCGTAAATTCGAATTTTATTCGACAACGGCAAAACTACTGATTTTGAAGACATGAAATGTTTGGCACACTCTAACTAGTTTTTGACGAGCAATCGATCGGAATTACAAAACTATATGGTTCTCATTTGTGAAAAATGAGATTTCATAGTTTGGTTGAGGCTCACTTTGAAGCCCTGTTTCAGAGACCCTGTATAATATTTCCTCATAATTTATACAAGAAGCAGTATCAGCGTACTTTCTTTTGTTTCACTGCTGGGAAAAAAATGTCTTACAATGGGAGATTTTGGAGATATAAACCCTCATTTCTGACAATCTTTCTGTCAAAAAATGTGGGAATCAGGCTATAACTCAACAATCGCTTGATGTGTTTGCGTATATCATACATCAAATCATTGCAGAATTAAACGAAGAAATCGAATATGTACAGGCTGTTGCGTTTGAAATAACGAAGTTCACATTCGTTTCCGGTAGAACCGGAAGTAGATTCCGCTTGAAAATATTTTACAAATTGAGTTCATGTACTCTAAAACAAAAATACGAAATTTTGAATAAATTTGTATTGCAATTCTTTCCTCGAATATGTCTAATGAAACTCTTAAAAAATCACCCTGTATAGTACGGTATGCTGATGAAACCTGAAAAAAAATGCATTTCATCCTACACTACCTCCAGTTCATTATTTCAATTGTAATTTTCTTGCCCCCCCCCTATATCGAGGGCTGGGGACGCCCTTGTCGGGGAACCGATTCAACAACGTAGATTTCAGACGGAGAAAATCTTCATTTTGCAACCATTTTTAATTGTCCTTCCTCAACGAAATGATTACAGTTACGAGAAAACTCTTTTGGACGAAAAAACAGACCTGGAAAGTCGATATCGCCGAAAATCTCAATTTTGATGATCCGGAATTTTTCCAGTCACGATTTCCCGTCGGAAAACTGCGTGGAAACCCTTCGGACGCAACAGAATGAGCAAACCAATTATCGGGAACACCGTTCAATCGAAAATCAGCAGAAATTCGAATAACGATGTCAACGTGCATGAATGACACTTGACGTGCGAGTGTCTGATGCGCATGCTGACGGCTCCTATAAAGGTATATACATGGTGGCTCGCAGTCCACAAACTTCGTGCCCCCTGACGTTTCCAGACGCCAGAATCACGCAGGTAAACGGTTGACCCGTGTGGCGCGACGTGCGGAAAAACCGTTCGTTCCGATTTTCCGACTGCGATCCGGCCCTACCTGTTGATTAGGACTTCCTGACGAGTTCATCCCGGCTTGTTTTTGCGGATTTCCGCGACTCGAAGGTGAGTGAAGAGACGGGGAAAATTGGGGATTGAATATTTAGTATCCGGAAAAATGCATCTTTCATGCGGATAAATTTTTGGTCGGAGAATTATTCATGTGGAGAACTTTTTCGGTTTGAAAATATTCATGAAATTTCCACACAATTATTTTGGGTTCGGGAATTCTTTCAGGATGAAGAATTGCATTTGAGTGTTCTTTCTCAGTATCGTCATAGTTGATACCAACTTCTTCAAGAGAATATAAAATAAAAAACGTTTTATTTTCAATAATTAGATAGATATATGAAAGTTCTGAATAAAATCCCAACGTTTGAATGAAATCATAATTTTTGAGCGTTCGTTTGACTCACACTAGAGCTGCCTATATCATTTCGTCACAATGCCTGTATTTTTCGAAATGTGTGCAAAAAATGGTCTTAAACGAAATGAATTCTGTCAACCCTGTCTCGAATGCTCTGGTTCAGTTTGTTAAGGGTCTACGTCCCTGAAAAAAAGGGAGTCAGAAACGATTTATTTTTCTCTGATTGATGAAGGGATGTTTGAGTGTATAAAGATAAAAATAATAAAAAAAATATTTTATAAGTATTAAATGAATGAAAAGGATATTCCCCATCATTTTTGGTAATTTTTCAACATTTCCACCATCAAAACGAACAAATATTTTTATGTTTTTTCATTTCAGTATTGAAGTCTATCATTTAGTTAATCAAATGTCTATCTCCTGATTCTTTCAAAATTTTCCGTTTTTCTGTAAATAATATTACAACAATGTGTTGTCTTCGCGAAATTTATTTCCTTGAATTTTTCTACTCGAATTGATAAATATCCATTTTTATCAAAGACATTTTATTAAGGATTTTATTAACCGTCGATTAGTGAAAATTAATTGTTTCTTACAATTGTGGATTCTTACATGGAATTGAATTTCTTTTAAATGACACGCCCCGCAGGTATTTACTCCCAGATGACTGGTGAAGGAAAATTAGTGTATTATACAGTCAGTGTGAGATCTAGTTCAGGGTAGGATTTCTTGTTAATATTCCCTGCGCCCCAAAATTTGTTCGATTGAGCTGAATCATCCAATAAATAATAAACTGCACCGCCATCTGGCGGTATACGTTTCCTATTTTGAAGGCTGAAGACTCTTAAGTGAAAATATATGCAAAATGGTGAAGGGGCAGGTACAGACGAGTCGATTTATAAATATTATATTTTTGATTTAACAGGAGATTCTTGGGGTCAAAGGAAACATTGTTACCATATAGTTCGATAACATTCAAAATGAAGAGATCAGCCCAAAATAATCGCAAACTTTAATACTGAATTCAATTTACGACTTATCCAGTAAATTCAAAATACTTAAATACATTGCGCAAAAAAATTAACGCACATTCTGAAAATCTCAATTTTAATGAAAGTTAACTCTACATTGACTTTATAACTTAGTTTTTATGTTCTCTCGGGAAGGTTTTGAACGAAACAAGACACATTAAATGGAAGAAAAATTCAGGATTTCACCGAATCTTATGTGAAAGAAGAGAAATGAACAATTTTCAAAATACTGAAATGCTGATAAGTGATTTAATACTTGGTATTTCCACCCCTTGCGTTAATTACAGCTCAGCAACGACGGTTCATACTCAAAATGAGTGATCTTAAAATGTTCTGATCTAATCCTTCCCAGATTTCTCCGAGTTGGATTCCTAAGTCATTAAGAGTAGCTGGATGATTTTCTGAACTTCTCAGCCTGTCCCAAACCTGCTCAATCGGATTGAGATCTGGACTTCTTGCTAGCCATTCCATTCGAGAGACTTCAACCTCTTAGAGGTACTCCTGAACGATGCGCGCACGATGGGGTCTGGCATTATCTTCCATAAAAATGAAATTTTCACCAATGTATGGGGCAAATGGCACTACATGCTCTTCTAGAATGTTCCTTATATCCTTATCAGCATTCATTGCTCCATTATCAACGACCACTAGGTCTGTGCGAGCAGTCAAAGATATTCCACCCCATACCATAATCGATCCTCCCCCGAAACCAGTAGTATTCAGGAAATTGCATTGAGCATATCTTTCATGTTCGTCTGTATACAAGGAAACGTCGATCACAATGGTAGAGGCAGAATCTAGACTCATCTGTGAAGAGAACCCTTTCCCAATCGGCCTCTTCCCAATGGATATGCTCTCTCGCAAAATCCAAACGCGCCCTTCGATAGGCTGGGGTAAGAGCTGGACCTCTTGCCGCGACACGAGGCCTTAAATCATATTTTCTGAGGCGATTTCTTATTGTCTGAGTGCTAGTTTGCACCTCATGAGTTTGCTCAAGCTGATTTTGAAGGAGGCGAGCGGTTGCAAACCGTTGTCTCAACGAAGAAACTCTCAAGTAACGTTCTTGAATGGCAGTTGTTACCCGTGGTCTACCCTGTCCTGGTCTTCGGACATTCATACCTGTCTCCCTGAATCGCTGCATTCTGGACACACTTGTATGGGAAACACCAAGCCTTTCTGCAATTCTTGTGTATGTCCAACCTTCTTCTCGCAAAACTACCGCTTAGGCACATTCCTCTTGGGTCAAATTGCGTGTTTCGCGTTGCATAGCGATCGAGTGTAGAAAATCAAACGAAAGAAAAACTATTGATCACTAGAATTGATCGAGAACAACTGATTTTAGAATGGAGCCAATATATTCAAAATCTGATAATATCATCCTTTTTTATTCCTGCTGGGAGAAAACATCTGTATTGAAGAAAAACGTTGAAAGTGGATAACACCTTCAGTTGTAGAATAAATTTGAGATTTCCATAATGTGCGTTAATTTTTTTGCGCAGTGTACTTCCGAAAGAAATTTCCAAAAGGATCGATTTTTTCAAATCTATCATTTTAGGTTAGTTTAATCGTAACTTCTTTTTATTCTAGAGATATCCATTCTGTAGGTGGATCCGCATTCAAGAATCCAACAGCACCTAATTTTTATTGTAAAAATATTTGAAAACACTTGTCAAGGATCTATAAGAAATTTTTGATATAGCTTGAAACCCCTAATAGAATTTTGACAATTAACGAACATAGCATTGTCATTAACTCATTATTCCATCTAAAAAGCATAGAACAATCTTAATTCATGAGCATAGAAACTTATAATATTCTCTTGAACACTACATCATTTTTTAAACACGCTTATCGGTTTCCAATGTTTTTTGGAGCGATTGTATATAAATTTGAGATATCCTTATTTCGAAAAACATCTAAAACTACGGAAATAAATAATTAACCATTATTTCCATCGTTTTGATCAACTAATCAAACTAAATGAATACTCCTGAAAATCATGAAACCTTCCACTTTATACAAATTTGATATCTTCGTGAGAATTTATACTAGAATGAGACTAATTACGCTTGAATCTCTCAAATTTTCTTCGCAAATTTCCTTGAAACTCGACAGCGTCCTTTCTTGATTAAATGCCATCTTACATAAATTCTTCCTTTGAAGGGGCTATCACAAACAAGCCGATTTCTCCAATTCATTACACTATTGAAGCAAACCAGTTTCATAATACAATATTCCTCGAATTGTTTGTTTTCCTTCATTTCCTCATTCATATTACGCGGAGAAAAACTGAATTCTTCTCAATAATATAAGGAAAATTATTCACTAAAGGAATAATACGTTCATGCCAGATAATCAGAAGGCAATGGAATGATATACATATATTCATTAATATATCGATTTCAACAAGAAATAGCCTTATTCTGGAAATAAAACGAATTCCGATAACAGCAAGTATTCAGAATTTGGATAGAACAATTTTTTAACGTGGTCTTATGAATTATGTGAACTGTTTTTTATTTTATCTGCAGTAGGTAACTATGGGAAGAACAGAGCATCAATTTGCTTATCTTAATTCTCAGCATCAAGCTGCATCATTACTTCGAAAATCATTTGATAGTTTCAGGGCTAGAATCTTCGGTATATAGATCTTATATCTAATATCTTCAGCTGTATGAATATATCAATTTTCAATATCAACAGCATGCTGTATAGAGACCCCAATCAGCAACAAATAGCTTGTGGCATATGCTGCCAATTGCCAATGTAATACCTCAAGGAGAGATTTCATCTATATTGCATTACACAATTCAGTTTAATGTACCTATTCTTGACAACAAAGTTAGTTTTCCTTGGAGGAGTTTACCATGTTGAAACTACGATTGAGCAAGAGATGCAATTTTAATTATCAATTGAAAGGACTTCCTTGGATGTTTAATTGCATCGTTATTCAGTTGATGGAAATTAATTTCGAATATTCGAAAGGAAACAAAGTTAACTCGTTGGAAATTTATACAATTCTCTGCTTGTGACAGCTATTATTCCACAAATCAAATCACATCTGAATATTTTAGGTTGTTTTCCCATCGACATATGGCATCAAAAAAGGAAAACGGTTTATTACCATTTAAATATATATCAATATCCAATAATTTACCTAATTGGAATTAATATTCGGAATTGAAAGAAATTACAGTTTTGTAATGTATCCCGGTTGGCCATGATACAGGTTTATCCAGTTTTTTTTACTTAAAACTGACTCAGGTTGGTATCGTTAAATGTCAAATAATTTTAAGAGACGTTATAATCAATCTTTTTCAAGTTTGTGAATGGAGTTAGTTCTTTTAAGGTTTAACTGTGACGCAGGTTTCGAAGTGCTACTACATTTTCATACTGGAGTATTTCAAGTGTCATCTCTAGGTTTATTTCTTGAGAATTTTGAAAAGAGGGGAATTCCACTGTTCGTTTATAAGTTTTTCTGTTGGGTTATTGGAGTACTCTTATTTTGTTTTCGAATAAACTATCACAAAGTAAAGGACTATTCTGTCCATTATTTTTCAGAAAAATTTCAACTCTCGATTCTTGATGTCCGTGCAAGAAAATAGCATAACTGAATCTTCCAAGCATGTTTATATACGTGGAATATTTCCAGTATTAACAGAGAAAAAAGTTTCTTCAACATTCGCCAGGTCTTTTGTGTTATTGAATTCATATGGTATTTTCTCAAATTTATTATTTTCCCGAAGTAAATGAACATTTTGGTAAATACGTAATTACTTTCACTTCTTTGTAGAAAGGACAACGTTGCTCATTTATCTGACAGGAAAATTACTATAACCTGACATTTTCAAGATATACATGGTGAAATGTGACAGAATTTCATGCCCAACCGGGATACATTATAAAAGTTAATGGAGTATAGATCAGAATTCGAGAAAAAAAAGGATAATGAATTTACAATTCGGGCCATTCTTTCTCGAACTCAACCAAAATTACATGGAGACCTACTCAAAGCTCAATACTGATAAAGTAATTTAGGAATTTTTATACAGGATGTTCCTAAATTGGAAGGACAAACGAAAAGGGGAGATTCTTTGCATAATTAAAAAAAAGTTCCATTAACCTGGGAAAGTAAATGTTTCGTAATCGAGATCCAGGGAGTTGAAGTTTGAATCTTTTTCATGTTTTTTCCCCAGTACCTGCATTTAACAAGATATTCAACTGAAATTTGGCAGAATACTATACAGTTTAGAGTTTACACTATGTGTAATTTCGATTACAAATCAACTAGGTAATATTTTTTCTGTGACAGAACTTTTTTAAGTGATCCACTGTTAGTTTGAAAAATTGTAGAAAGAAGCTTTGTTGTTGTACTGAACTTCTTGGTCTCTTGTAGTCTTGTCGTATCTGCTTCCCATTCCAAGAGCAAAATATTGAATAATTCTCCCGAAATCGTCAGCTTAATCGAAATTGTCATAAAAAACCAGTTAGTATAAAAAGAAATCTAAAGTATTTAAGTCTGGGGATCTGGTGAATCATGCTTGATGTCCAGTCCGCCCAAACCACCATTTTTCATAATTTTTTTTAAAATATGTACTTTTTAGTTAATCTAGTTCTCCCTATATCTTGAAAACGAAACATTTGTGGTTCCATATTTATGGGGTATTTTTTCTCAAAATCATGCAAGCATTCTTCCCTCATCGTTTTGTACCTCCAATTGGCGATTTCAGGTGGAATAACTCATTCAGTGAGTCCCGCCTCCTTTTGAAAACAGTCTTAACTCTGAAAATCCCCTTGTTAAGTATAGAAGAGCTCTCTTGGAGAGAAAAATGGACTGCTGTCCCAATTCTTATCACCGCGAGAATAAAAGAAAAAATTTATGTGAGAAATAGAAACAATACCACGAAGCAAACAATGAAAGATTGGTACTTACGGTTGGTCTGACTTGAAGAGATGTATCTTCTGATTGACTGGAGTA
Organism: Adalia decempunctata; assembly: GCA_951802165.1. Lineage (NCBI taxonomy): Eukaryota > Metazoa > Arthropoda > Insecta > Coleoptera > Coccinellidae > Adalia > Adalia decempunctata. The sequence continues at coordinate 18,016,338 of OX637696.1, read as the reverse complement.
TGTGTATTGAGAAGAGTCCTTATCTCACGGAACGCATTCACTTTATCGATACGAAACTAACTGGTTGCGGCGTGGGGAAGAATGGACTCTGATAGGGTTGCGAACTCAAGGCCGTGTTAAACGAACAGAGATAGCTAACTGATGGCGATTCATGTGGTTGTTGCTAAACAAGTAGCAGATGTGTTATGAACAGGTAGAATCTTTGTGGTATTCTGGGTGATTCAAGACCATAGAATCGAACCACTGAGTTCTCGGCCTTCTTCGTTATTGACAAAGTCTTTTGGCTGTTTGAACTTTGTGGTATTAAAAAATGAAAAATATGAATTTTGAAAACACCCGATTCTGACTCAATTCCGCACGTGTGAATAAATTGACTATTCCCTTTGATGCCCTTTAATTTAAATCCTCTGAATTCTTGAAGGTATATTTCGTGATTCTGAAATGAATCATGTAATGATGTAATATCACATTTCTCGTAATTAATTTTTTTTATATCCCCCTCCAATGTCGCTGTTCAATAACTGGCGATGTTAACGAATTCCCAAACCTATATTGGGCCAAGTCCCGATACAAAGCGAATTCATATCGGGAATATTGAATAATCTCACCCAGCACCACCCTTCAATTACGGTTCGACATGATTAAAATTGAAATTATTTCTTCCAACGGGAAATCAAGTGGAAACGGATTGTTTCCTTCGTGAAAACCGTTTGATCGAGATATTCATGATGTTGAATATTGCCCAGGGCGTTCCGGACTGAATTGAGCTTATCATCCCTAATTTGAAATTTTAAAGACGGATTGTTTTTATTCGTTATTCACCACGGAATTGCGAGAGAGGATATGACAGGTTCAGCAGTCAATCGAAACAGTTATTTTGCGGCGTTTTTGGTGAAACTACTCAATTTATTTTGTGGTTTCAGTTAAAAAATTTATTGAAACCATTAGAGAAAATCATCAGACAAGTTTTTTTGAGACACTGCTCACATAAACTCCATTCATTTTCATCATGTTTCCCGGATGGCCATGACATTCTGACACATGTATATTTTGAAAATGTTAGGTTGAAGTCATTCTCCTGTCAGATAAATACGCAACTTTATCATTTCTACATAGAGGACGTGGTAATTACGTATTTATCAAAATGTTTATAATAATTCAATAATTCCAAAGACCTGGCGAATGTTGAAGGAACTTTTTCTCTGTTAATACTGGAAATACTTCGCGTATATACATGGTAAGAAGATTCAGTTATGCTAATTTATTGTACGGAAATCAAGAATCGAGTGTTGAAATTTTACTGGAAAATAATGGACAGAATAGTCCGTTACATTGTGATAGTTAACTCGTAAAAAAATAAATGTACTCAAATAACTCGACTGAAAAACTTCTAAATGAACAGACGAACCTAAGGAATTCCCCGCCTTTTAAAATTCTCAAGAAATAAGCCCACAGAAGACATTTGAATACCTTTTTGCACAACTTGGAATACTCCAGTAAAAAATGTAGTAGTACTACGAAACCTGCGTCACAATTAAACCTTAAAATAACTAACTCCATTTACCAATTAAAAGAGTGTAAATAGAGATTAGCATTGGCAACGTCTCTAAGAATTATTTTGACATTGCCGATATTTATCGACTGCCAACCTGCGTCAGTTTCGAGTAAAAAAAAGTTGATAAACCTAAATCTTGGCCAACCGGGATACTTTATAAAAGTGAATGGATTACAACTCTTCATACCTAGAAGAATGTAACATATTGATCAAGGCTTTCACGGCTGGATTCACTTAAAATCGATCTTATTAATTGGAGGTTAAAATTTAGAGAATACTGGGTTTTCTAACTGTGGTCCAATAGGAATTTCCCCTAACGGTAGGCATCTTCAGAGATTTCCCGGTCGGAGGTTGTAACCCGACGAATGACCGCTCCGAACTGGAGATGTTATTGGATCCGCCGCTGTATGCATGCTGCTGCCCCACCTCTGGCGAGACCGGTCGGTTCATCCCCTCCGCTTGGAAAATTGTTATGACCTAGCCTAGCAGATGACTGGCAACAAAGCACTACGAACAATGGGAGTTTTCTCTTTCCTGTTTATGTTGTTTTGTATTTATAGATTCCGATAGCCATCATATTCATCCTGGAATAATATCTCTTGATGTTGGAAATGGCCTGTGTTTCAGCGGATAGAACATTATGTTCATCTTTCAAAGCGCATGTTTCGCGAGGGCAGACTTCTTTGTTTGATGCAGTCGACAACACCTGTTGTGTTCTTTGATTCGTGTATGAATGCTCCGAATGTGTCCGTGCTATGATAACACAATTTCTTGTGCTTCATTTGGAAGCTATTGATCTTGACGAAATGAGGTTTCAGCAGAATGGTGCCACATGTCATACCGCCCGTGAAATATTGACGATTTTCCACGAGTTTGGTCCTGGTCATGTCATTTCCCGATTTGGTGATCAGAATTGACCTCCACGCTCTCGCGATTTAACGTCTAGCTGTGGAGTTATCTGTATATTTTCTAAATCAATAAATTTTTCAATAATTTTCTACAGAGAACCATGTTTTATTGTACACTGAAATCTTGTGCACTTATTGAAACACCCTTTAGCTTGGCGTTCTCTGAGCGTTATACAGGTTTGGAAATATAAGTTGGAAACATAGCCAATTCAGCGTTAAACGAGTGGATGAATATCATCTATTGGACCATTAAAATGATCATAATCCTCGGCGCGTTGTGACAACGTATAAATGACTGACCTCACTCAATGACATAGGAGAGTGGGGGCTTCGAGCTCTCGCGAGTCTCGATGTAGTTCCTATGACATTGAGTGAGGTCAGTTATTTATTCGTGTCGCATCGCGCCGAGAGTTCTGATTATTTTACTGGTCCACTAGACAATATTCATCCACTCGTTTAACGTTGAATTGGCTATGTTTCCAACTTATATATCTGAATCTGTATATTGTTCGACGGTTTGGCGTTCCTGATTATTTCAGAAGCATCAGCCTTTACCTCCACAGGTGAAATTCCTATCGGACCACGGTTAGAAAACCCGGAATACTCTTAATTTGAAGGATGTCTTTTTCAGTTTTTGAATTAAAAAATAGTTATTTATGATATGACTGTTAAAATTGACGTTTTATTTTGTGAGTGAAAAAGTTTGTGAAATGAGCGGAGCGAATTGAACAATTTCACGAACAAAATAAAATCACTTTCAACACAAATACCATACAATGTTTTTTGTACAACTGCCCTATTTTGATAATGAAATGGGCGAATTTGCAATGACAATAAACTTCAAAATGCATTTTAATATTCAAATAATCAAAAGGTTGTTGTGAATGGCAAACGTTGCCAACGTTATGATTACTAACAAATGAGAAAAGACGCTGTAATTTGAATTCCGTTCCTGTCCAATTTTCGTCTTGGGTTTTTAACTGCTTAATACGTTTGTCGAGAGTCCAATTATTAATAAAAGTGACGATTTAGTTGTTTCTGTGGATATTGAAGAGTCTGCAAGAAGAGCAAATCTGGAACTCCTAACTAAAAAATCTGTTCAGCAGTGCGATATTGCATATAACAATTTCCTGGCCTGGTGTAAATTGAAAAATGTAGAAGGGAACTTCAGTGAACCTGTTTTCGTGGCATACTTAGAAGAAAAATAAAAAATATGGAGTTCATCAACTTTGTGGAGCAAATTTTCAATGATAAAGTAAGCGCCCTTATTAAAAATGGTGTGGATGTTAGTAAATATTTTAAGGTAATAGCATATTTAAAACGGAAAAGTGAAGGATATCATCCCAAAAAATCGAAAATTCTCACTCGTGAACAAGTTGAAAAGTTTATAAATGAGGCACCAGATTATTTGAAGCCTGTCGGCGTGAAGAATTGTGTAATTTATCAGTGGAAGACATCGAAATAACAAAAAAATCATTGGTTATACAACTTCCAAGCAGACAAACGAAAGTCAGTCGTTCTTTCAGTGTTATTGGGAAGTATGTTGACTATTTTCATAAGTACTTTGCACTGCCCCCTTCTTTCATCAAACATCGTCGTTTTTTCCTGAAATACATGAATAATGAATGCACTGCCAATCCAGTTGGTATCAATACATTTGGGAAAATTGCATCTATTGTTGCCGAATTCCTCAAACTGCCAGAACCAAAGCAATATACAGAACACTGTTTTCGAAGATCCTCCGCTTCATTGCTAGCAGAATCAGGAGCAAATATTACGAATATAAAAAACATGATGGATGGAAGTCTACGACGGTAGCCGAGGGCTATGTTGATCATTCCATTGCATATAGAAATGTCATTGCTGAAAAAATTCTCCCTACCTCAACAGATTTTGGATCATCATCATCCAATAATTGTACTACCGGTTTCTACAAGAACTGATGGTGCTGAGGATTCTAATAATGTGTTGCGAAGCTCCCTAACGTCACAGGGCATTAATGTTAGTAATTGTTCTAGTTTTACGATTAATATTAATGTTCATAAGTAATGATTGTTGAATATTGATAATAAAAATTTGCAATTGCTGAATATTTTTCATCTGATTTCATCATAAGAAAATGGAGTGCTGAAAATATTTTCAACACTATTGTTAAAAATATTTTTAACACGCTTCCACGTAAAAAATCAATTTTAACATTGTTTGCTGGCATTAAAAGTGTCACTTTTATTGGCAGTTGCACAAAAATGGGTTTCCTGAAGCACATAATGATTTTCGAACTCTCGTTCTTCAATATTGCAACTAGATCCACCTTGTAGGTAGATTTGCATTTAAGAATCACTCATCTACGGTTTAAAAGATAACGCACCCCTTTTCAGTGGTAAACAAACGACAAAAGGGTGTGTATGCTAGTCCAATTATACCAACTCTTTCTGTTCTTAATTGAAATACACGAACCGCCATCTGTCCCAATTCTATCGCTGTATTGAAATAAAATTATCATTCGGTTCTATCTTCATCCGGGTTTGTTTCGTCCGCGACTAGTCACCGAATACGCTGATTGCCCAGCAATTCCAACCACCCCGAACAATAAAACAGGACCAGGATTCGTAACTACAAATTACGATCCTTTTTATCGAACAATGGACCGTGCTTAACGGAAATTTCATGGGACGATGCGCGACTGACTTCGAATTCAATTTCGGACGGCAATCTTATCGTTTCGGACTTTTCGAAGTCGCCTGGAAATGGTCCCGCGAATTTGCATACGATCTGGGCCATCATGGGCGCTTCTTATTCCGCGGATTTGAGACGCCTTCCTCATCCGTAGACCGGGAAACTTTAATTGGAATAATGTTAATCGCCGTGTGAAATTCGGCTTTTGGAGGCTGATGACGGAAGCACGTGGCAATGACACTATGAAAAATCGATAGGTCGTAGTACCTGCATGTTTACATGTGCTTGTCTAGTTTTCAAGTGTCTAGGATTGAATACTCGATGCATTGTGTCTAGCTAGACCGATATGGATATATGGGGGAAAGCCAATAACCAAATGAACCTAAGCGTATCAAGCCATGAAATCTGGAAATGGCAACGAGTTTCCTTCTGACATAATTAGATGATAATTCCCTAAAAACATATGTTTGATGTTGTGTCACTACCAACATTGCCAATGTTAGCTGTGTATCAGGATGCAAATCTAATTATGAAAGCATTTGGAGATCAGACGAAGCAAGATTGTCGCGTTTCGGTGGTTCTGTTTAGTTTCGGGATAAGTAATTCAATTAGAATAGCTCAAAACTGTTCTTAGAGACAATCGGTTTCCTACTCGAGAGTGTCTCATTTCAAGTTACATCGGAGATATTTATCTTTTACTAATCGCAAAATTGTGTGAAATCCTACAACAACAAAAAATTGGATCAGTAGTAATGGTGTAGGCACTCGTCAATTTTTGAATGGCATGACGTTCGACCAAATCGAAAATATTAGCAATGTTTCGTGGCGGCGCCGCAATATCATTTCAGTGTATTTTCCGTTGTCAATTTGACTGATGTATCAACAGCTGATTTGCCAAAGTGAATTATGACATGACATGACAGTTATAATATATATTATATTATCGCTCTCGCCGTCCGTTGCGGGCTTTATACTTTTCCTAAGAACCCATATACATCAGGATGTCAAGAATATAAACACACATTATTGCTTGACAAAATTATCGAGCATTAACACGCCACGTTCACCAGAATAAATTCAAATATTTGAAATAACTGATAAAAATCAGTCATAATTTGTGAATAGCGCCACCTGAAGTGGAAAGAACTAAACATTGCTAATATTCTCAATTTGGTCGAAACAAAATCTAATCAGTGCCTACACCATTATTCTAGACATCTTAACTCATACCTAGTATTGAATAAATTCAAATAGTTCTCTGTTCTGCTAGATATGGATAAACATAGTGTGTCCTTGACTTGTGCATATATTTTAACTTCAGTTTCCTCTCATCAAACGAATCACTTTTTTCCTATCCCTTTTTTTTTAATTTGGTTTCGTTTGAAAGATACAGGGAGTCAAAAATTCGTTAAAGAACACATTTCTTTCCAAATCTTTGGAACTATTATATACAGGATGGCCAAGAGATTGACGTCAAAAAGGAAAAAACAGGTCCCTCGTGTGATGGGCTATTCGAATCACCCCCATGTATGTTATGCTATTTTTCACGGTTTTCGAGTTATGAATTTTTATGAACTTTGAGAATTTTCGACTTGCCCATCTTAAAAAGGATATTAAAAAAAGTACAAGACTTCTCTGTGAAATTCTTTTTGTAACTCAATTTCCATGAATTGTACTTTTATACATAAAATAACCAGATTCGTAACTTTGATAAAAATTATGGAAATGTTGGTCTCAAGTGAAAAAGTTACGAAAATTGGATTATGATCTGAATTTTCGAATCAAAATTAAAAATGTAAAAAGGCTAATTCACGGTTTCTCAGTATGTTTAAAAACTGCGCTCAACATTCAGCTTTTAGAATCATTGATAAAAAAATGGTACTCAACACTCTACTTTTGCTAGAATTAGCCTTCAAAGTCATCGAGGTGGAAAAAATCAAAGAACTAGAAATTTACTACAAAATTATTTTTTGCCATTTTAAGATATTTCTGATCAAGTTATGATAGAATATGCTGAAAATCAGCTTTAGATGTTGGTCAAGAAAAGTTCTAGATAAAAAAAAAGAAAAAGGTAAGTATGGCAATAAATCACACATCATAATGTGAATAAAAAGAAATTTATTTATAAAATTTACAGTAGGTGTTCAAAGTGGCCACCTCCAGCCTCAATACACATTCTTCACCTTCTTAGAAAATTTTCTTTCAATCGCATAAAACCTGCCCTGTTCTCTCTTAGGACACGTTCGGCTTCTCTTATCTTTAGTCGCAGCTCGTCTTAACTCGAACATTCTCGGGCGTAAACAATTTCTTTGAAATAACCCCAAACGAAAAAATCGATGAGATTAAGGTCAGGTGAACGTGGGGGCCACTTGATTGTGTATGAGGCTATGTACCTACTGTGTATTGAGGCTGGAGGTGGCCACTTTGAACACCTACTGTAAATTTTATAAATAAATTTCTTTTTATTTACATTATGATGTGTGATTTATTGCCATACCTTCTTCTTTTTTTATCTAGAACTTTTCTTGACCAACATCTTAAGCTAATTTTCTATCATAACTTGATCAGACATATCTTAAAATAGCAAAAAATAATTTTGTAGTAAATGTCTAGTTCTTTGATTTTCTCCACCTCGATGACTTTGAAGGCTAATTCTAGCAAAAATAGTTCTTTGATTTTCTCCACCTCGATGACTTGGAAGGCTAATTCTAGCAAAAATAGGTTGTTGAGTACCATTTTTTATCAATGATTCTAAAAGCTGACTGTTGAGCGCAGTTTTTAAGCATACTAAGAAACCGTGAATTAGCCTTTTTACATTTTTAATTTTGATTCGAAAATTCATATCATAACCCAATTTACGTAACTTTTTCACTTGAGACCAACATTTCCATAATTTTTATCAAAGTTTTTTATGTATAAAAGTACAATTCATGGAGATTAAGTTACAAAAAGAATTTCACAGAGAAGTCTCGTACTTTTTGATATCTTTTTTAAGATGGTCAAGTTGAAAATTTCATAAAAAAATTCATAACTCGAAAACCGTGAAAAATAGCATAACATACATGGGGGTTATTCGAATAGCCCATGACACGAGGGACCTGTTTTTTCCCTTTTTGACGTCAATCTCTTGGCCACCCCGTATAAAATGAACAGAATTTTGGTTGACTGTTTACTCAATTCATGGTGCATATTCCTCAATCAAAACTTATTCAATATTTCTCCAGGTATGAAAATTAGATCGTATCCGAATCATAAATCTGCCCAGAAATACTATAAAATTAATTGGAAAAGATAAAAGGTTCATATTTTCGAGAGAATCAATCACTTTAAAAAATAAAAGTATCCCTATGTTTCTTCAATAAAACGTGTCGAGTTATTCCTAATTTTATCGGATAAAATTTGACAAAATCATCCCGAATCTCACGAATTATCTGGATGCTTCCCTGGATTTTAAATAGTAACGAATCACACAAAAATTATATAGAGATATATCATAATAAAATCCCATAAATGAGGCAAATAGAATTGAAATTATACATTCAATACGTACATTTTCCATTGAAAATTTATTGTTCATCATATCAAAGATAAATGTCAATGATAAAAATTCAGATAAATAAATGTTGAATGTCGATACAAACCACGTATTAAATTGAAATTAATGAAAAATAAAATGATACTTAACACCTAATAATCTGTGGCTGTTTCTAACTAAACAATATTCTATAGGAATTTTATAAACTCGACACTACACGCTTAATTTTACATTAATTCAAGTCTTCCAGATAATCATCATGAGATCGAAGAAAAACACCTTAAATAATCAATTTTCCCTTTTATAACAACACAGCTCTAGAAAAGATTTCCACCATATTTGTTCACAGATCGCGCCGGTTGTCGCTATACGCATGCCTCGTTCACAGACGATTGAGACACAGAACAACAATATAAGATTTTGAGATGTATCGATTCATAGATCTTACATAGTTTAAAGAGAAAATCAACAATCAGGCATCGTCTTCTCAAAAGTTATGCGATAGTTCTGTTTTGAATTTTGATTTTTGTTTTGAACGCAACATGGGTTAGGTTAGGTTGAGTAATCACAAATTGAATGAAAAATCTTCGCAGGATATTTTTGGGATATCGAGGAAAATATGAACAAGTTATTATTGTTTACAAATTGATCTTCAGAAAAATCGAAGAAGGGACTTATTTTGCTGGGAGAAATATAACTTTTTAATTGTAGAAATAATCGGACAAAATCAAGTGTTTTTGTTGAGAAATATCGTGTTTTCAGCATTCTTATTCGAATAAGATTAGTGAGCACTTGAGTATTCCCCAAATGTATTAACTCAATTTCAGTCGAGAAATATAAACTTTGAGGTGTTTGCAGAGACTCATATCAGGCACGTATTTGGTCCATTTTTTTAACATAAAAGAATTTCGAAAAATGGAAAATGTTTTTTTTTTGCCTCAAGAATCTACAGTTAAAATACAATGCGGAAAAAAATTAACGCAAATTATGGAAATCTCAAATTTATTCTACAACTGAAGGTGTTCTCAATGATAATTATTTTTATCAGAATTATGCATTCATATGTTATCCACTTTCAACGTTTTTCTTCAATACAGATGTTTCCTCCCAGCAGGAATAAAAAAGATGATATTATCAGATTTTGAATGTATCGGCTCCATTCTAAAATCAGTTGTTCTCGATCAATTCTAGTGATCAATAGTTTTTCTTTCGTTTGATTTTCTACACTCGATCGCTATGCAACGCGAAACACGCAATTTGACCCAAGAGGAATGTGCCCAAGCGGTAGTTTTGCGAGAAGAAAGGTGGACATACACAAGAATTGCAGAAAGGTTTGGAGTTTCCCATACAAGTGTGTCCAGAATGTTGCAGCGATTCAGGGAGACAGGTTTGAATGTCCGAAGACCAGGACAGGGTAGACCACGGGTAACAACTGCCATTCAAGAACGTTACTTGAGAGTTTCTTCGTTGAGACAACGGTTTGCAACCGCTCGCCTCCTTCAAAATCAGCTTGAGCAAACTCATGAGGTGCAAATTAGCACTCAGACAATAAGAAATCGCCTCAGAGAATATGATTTAAGGCCTCGTGTCGCGGCAAGAGGCCCAGCTCTTACCCCAGCCCATCGAAGGGCGCGTTTGGATTTTGTGAGAGAGCATATCCATTGGGAAGAGGCCGATTGGGAAAGAGTTCTCTTTACAGATGAGTCTAGATTCTGCCTCTACCATTGTGATCGACGTACCCTTGTATACAGACGTCCACATGAAAGATATGCTCAGTGCAATTTCCTGAATACTACTGGTTTCGGGGGAGGATCGATTATGGTATGGGGTGGAATATCTTTGACTGCTCGCACAGACCTAGTGGTCGTTGATAATGGAGCTTTGAAAGCTGATAAGTATATAAGGAACATTCTTGAAGAGCATGTAGTGCCATTTGCCCCATACATTGGTGGAAATTTCATTTTTATGGACGATAATGCCAGACCCCATCGTGCGCGCATCGTTCAGGAGTACCTGAAAAGGTTGAAGTCTATCGAATGGAATGGCCAGTAAGAAGTCCAGATCTCAATCCGATTGAGCAGGTTTGGGACAACCTCAATAAAAGGCTGAGAAGTTCAGAAAATCATCCAGCTACTCTTAATGACTTAGGAATCCAACTCGGAGAAATCTGGGAAGGATTAGATCAGAACATTTTAAGATCACTCATTTTGAGTATGAACCGTCGTTGCCGAGCTGTAATCAACGCAAGGGGTGGAAATACCAAGTATTAAATCACTTATCAGCATTTCAGTATTTTGAAAATTGTTCATTTCTCTTCTTTCACATAAGATTCGGTGAAATCCTGAATTTTTCTTCCATTTAATGTGTCTTGTTTCGTTCAAAACCTTCCTGAGAGAACATAAAAAATAAGTTATAAAGTCAATGTAGAGTTAACTTTCATTTAAATTGAGATTTTCAGAATGTGCGTTAATTTTTTTGAGCAGTGTATATGTATGTACAAGTCAAAGACTCACTCTGTATATGTATAATTTCTTAGGGATAGATATTTCCAAAATATCTAGAACGCTCAAGTTAGAATGAATAGATATGGCAGAATTATTGTTTTTCATATTTGCATGTTTTAATATACTCCATTTCTATTTGAATACAGCTAGCAAAGTTTGTCGTAGAACTTAATGAACTTATAATTATTCAGCGTAAATTTTGAATCATTCTGTGATTTTTCTTCAATTCAGAGCTCCCCAATATAAAAAATTTCGAAATTAATGTTGGAATTCATCAAGTTTCAAGTGTCTAGACTGAAAAGGGACACAACCCCATCCATCATTAAGCACAAACTATCAGCATACTGTTCTAATTTGATCGTAAACATCCCTTTCGAATTCGCAGCTCAAATTGCGGTCTAACAGCGATTTTCCGGCCCCAATTACTGTCGACGCCAAATACCCGAAAACAGTGGATAATGTCCCACATATTTCATTGTCGAAGTGAATTGTGGACTAGAGAACACAATGTTCGCCAGAAAAACGGCGTGACGCATCGATCTTTCGATGCGAATTCTTCCGGAAAGTTAAACTCGAACCACCTGAGACTACTTTCTCGGGCTGTCTCATCGAAATCCATTATTTCCGGTGTACAACTACAAGGAAGCGGTATTGGAGGGTGAATATTTTTCCTTCTCGGGCGAAACCACTTATTTGCTCAATATTGGGAGCGAGGGGTAGGATTTCGTAGGGGGCGCTTCGTTACTGGATAATATTGCGGTTAAATCTCATACGGAACACATCCCTAACCCCCGACCACAGAAATAGCAGAAACGATCACCATCGAGTCGAACGGACGCAAACAACTTCATTGCTGCGATTCCCGTTGAAATATAACGTTTGCGTCAACCTATCCACAGTCCCCCCAGTCTCCTAGGTCTCGTTAAAACCCCAACTTCCCATAATTACCCCCATCCATATGATATACAGATTCGGGGCAACAATAAAATCGCTATGTTCTCGCGTTGACACACAATAAAAACAACCTCCAGAGGCATCACCTTGGAAATGGGTCATAGAGCACCCGCTGGTTTAATTGCATCTGTGGTCAGCGGCAGGACTGGACTTCGGTCCAGAGACAAGCAGCTTTTATGTATATATGCGGTTGTATAATATGTATATCAGAGCCCTGTGGGAATTATATAGCGATAATTTATGTAATATCGTATTGATATGACAAATACGAAGGCAATAGAGCGAGGATAATTGGATACTTTGGGACCCATCGGAACCAGTAAGTACACTATTTGGGCTTGGAAAACACGACCCAATTTTTTCCTATGTGGAACATCGGGAAATTCAAACGCCATCTGTCACAAAGTTTGTTTAACTGCTGTTTTCGGTAATTCATATATGACAAACACAACTGTTATCCGAACCGTCATATGTTTAGTTTAACAATAAGGATCGTTTATCTACAGCTGAAAGTGTGAGAATTTATTACAAAATATACCCCATTCACTTTTAGAGTGTATCCCGGTTGGCCATGACATTCTGACACATTTTACCGGGCATATTTTGAAAATGTAAGGTTATGCTAGGTTATAGTCATTTCCCTGTCAGATAACTAGGCAACTTTGTCCTCTCTACATAGAGGTCGTATTAATAACGTATTCATCAAAATCTTCATTTACTTCGGAAAAATAATGAATTTGAGAGAATAATGTGAATTCAATAATTCGAAGAGACTTTTTCTCTGTTAATACTGAAATTATTTCATGTTGATGGTTGGAAGATTGAGTTATGCAATTTTCTTGTATGGAAATCCAAAATCTAGTGTTGAAATTATACTGAGAAATAATGGACAGAATAGTCCGTTACTTTGTGACAGTTCATTCGACAAAAAAATAAAAGTATTCGAATAACCAAAAAAACAAATTTCGAAGCGAACAGACGGACCTATGGAATTCCCTACTTTTCAAAATTCTCAATAAATAAGCATTCAAACACTTTTTTGCACAACTTGGAATACTCCAGTTAAACCAAAAGAACTAACTCCATTTACAAATTTAAAAAAAGAGTAAATAGAAATTATCTTTGGCAACGTCTCTGAGAATTATTAGACATTTCACGAGTACCTGAGTCAGTTTTGAGTAAAAAAACTAAAATCTTGGTCAACCGGGATACTTTATAAAAGAGAATGGAGAATATTACATATATGATTTTATAGTGAGTACCTACGTTTCGTGCATTAGGGGCAGATTATAGTCGACATAATCGTCCATCCTGGCATCCTAGCGTACAAAAATATTGCTGCTGTAAGTGAAACTTTTGAAGAAAATCCAAATTCATTCATTTTTCGGCTCCTACGACATTTGGGCTTTTCTTAAGGGTCAGTATCACCTTTTGAATCGTGGTAAATATCCATTCAAAAGTGGTCTCTTTATTCCACGAATAAATACCCTAATTTACGACGTGGAGACTCGATTTTTTTTTTAATTTAAGTTTTTCAATTAAAAAAAACAGGGTAATCGTTAGATCTGGGGTTATTGAATATGTTTTTCGTTTTTCATGAGTACAAGCTATACTTTTGAAAAAATCATCATGAAAATTTTTGCAGTTTATAGAAGATTAAATTCCCGAGGGCGAATTGTTGCGATTTTTTCGATTCAATTAGTTTTTCAATTAAAAAAAAACAGGTTGAACTTCAGCGTTTTTGAAACTACACTTAATTATTTTTTCCGACGGTTGTTCATCATTTTTTGGAAAAAATCGCAACTATTTTCCCTCGGCAATTTAATCTTCTATAAACAACAAAAATAATTGTCATGATGATTATTTCAAAAACATAGCTTGTACTCATGAAAAACAAAAAACATATTCAATAACCCCAGATCTAACGATTACCCTGGTTTTTTTAATTGAAAAACTGATTAAATCGAAAAAAAAACTATTTGCCCTCGGGACGTACGTTCTTCAACTTCAATTTAAAAAAAAATCGAGTCTCTACGTCGTAAATTAGGGTACTTACTCGTGAAATAAAGAGACCACTTTTGAATGGAGATTTACCACGATTCAAAAGGTGATACTGCCCCTTAAGGATACTGTGGCATATTTTTTTTGCGTCTGGATTTGCATCTCCATCCTTTTAAGGTTCAGTAAAATCCTCATGTAATTGCTGAGAGACCATTACATCTATGATGGCACTGGCAAATGATTGGCACGTACTTCTTTGAAGTTGAAGGTGTCACTCAAACCGTCAATTCTCATCGCTATAGCCAAATGATTACCGATTTTGATGGCCTGAAATTAATGATATGGAATAAGAGATATGGTTTCAGCAAGATGGTGCAACAAAATGGACAATCTCCAACAAATTGATAGGGTAAAAAATATCTGAAGAACTAGCTCAAGCATCTGACCGCATTGACAGCAAATACTTCTTCATGGGTTGAAGTTGGATCCAACCCTGTCCTTTTAATCAGAAAAAACACATCGCGAGTAACACTCAGAAACACTCTCATTTCTGGACGTATAAAAACAAAACAGTTTTATCGACAGATTCCAGATTGTTACGCTCATTCAAGCAATAATTAAACGAAACACATGCGTATTTAACAGCCCATTGGCGCTGATGATTGAAAGAAAAAGAAAAATCAGCCTCATACAGAAAAAGCTTCGTTTGGAGTTTCATTTCATCAAATGCCACCCATAAAAATGATAACAAATTCATTCATAAAGAGAAACTTTCAATATTTATGGATTGAGAAAATTCTATATCTGAAATATCATTATCCATTAAACCAGGATATATTGAAATAATCTTAGCCTACTATAGAAATAGAACCAAACAAAATTTTAATGTCAAAATATTTCATTACTCAACATATTCTCCTCTTAATTGAATACATTTATTATAGCGAACCTGCAACGTGTCTAGACCTTTCAAAAAAATGTTTCTTCTTGCTCTGCAAACCAGTCCTCCACAGTCCTCCAGCTTTTATTACCTCCTTGTTGGAAGAAAATTTACGACCTTTTAAACTTTTTTTTAGTTGAGGAAAGAGATTATAGTCGGACGGAGCTAAATCTGCTGAAGAAGGGAGGTGTTCTAGTAATTCTGACCCTAAATCACGGTTTCTTTTTCATGGCAACATGAGATTTGTGTACTGGGGCGTTGTCCTGTAAAAACAAAACAGTTTGGATAGCTTTCCGCGACTTTTCTCTTTATTTTTTTCCCGTAGAGTGGTCAGTAATGTCGAATAGTAATCTCCAGTTATTGTTCTAACCTCATGCAAAAAATCAATCATGATTACTCCATGACAATCCCAAAAAACTGAAGCAAGAACTTTTCCAGCAGATTTTTGGACACGAAACTTCTTAGGTATTGGAGAAGCAGAGTGTCGCCATTCCATCGAATGTTGCTTTGTTTCTGGATCGTAGAAATGTACCCAAGTCTCATCCATAGTAACAATTCGGTTCAAGAAGTCTTCATCGTTTTCAAATCGAGCATAGATCGAACGCGATGCTTACACCCTTGCACGCTTTTGGTCAACATTCAAACATTTGGGGTTCCATTTTGCAGAAATTATTCTCTTGTCCAAATTGACGTGACCTCTGATGCAATATTCAGTGCTTCAGATATCCGTTTCAGCCCAATTCGACGGTCCTATAAAATCATGCCATGAACTGCATCGATATTTTCGGGGACTGACATCTGCTGATTGGAGATCCATTTTGCAGAAATTTTTCTCATGTCCAAATGGACGTGAACTATATGATGAATGCGTTCGTATGAAATCTTCAGTGCTTCAGATATCCGTTTTAGCCCAATTCGACGGTCTGATAAAATCAGGTCTGCATCGATATTTTCGAAACTAGCCTTCCCGATCGGTCATCATCTTCAATGGAAAATTTACCTTTTTTGAAGCTTGCAGTCCAATTTTTCACGGTCGTATACGAATGACATTGATCACCAGGTATTAAGCATATCTTCGTAAATCGGCTTACCTCTCAACCCTTTTAAATACAGGTAACTTGATGATGGCTCGATACTCCAATTTTTCGATTTTTACAATTTCGGTGGACATCTTTTTTTTTCAATTTATTGCGTACCTCTGGTTTACTTTTTTGACGTCGAAGTCTACACTGACACTTCTAATGAGTTATTGTTCGTTGATATGGTATCGCAATATTTAGTTTATGCATGGAACTGGTCTAGGCTAACTAGATATCAATACATCCTCGTTACAGTTCAGCCCAGCGTCGATTCAAGACCTTAATGATGGATTTCGTGAGGCTTTCGAGAACATAGAGCAGCACTTTGCGATCTGGTTATGAAAAATTTCATGAACAGGATATGGTCCTGTAGTCGTAGTCGTGGTGGTCATTTGGCTGATGTTGTTTTCCATTATCAACTGCATTTCTTCCTCTCTATAATGAAATAAACATCCGATCATTTATCTAAAAAATGGCATTTTTCTTTGAATATAAAAAAACACCTCTTATGGGAAATCCCTTTATTAATGGAAGCTTCTGTGAATGAAATGATCGTAAATATCTGGCATATCCAACGATTACCCAACCGAAATACAGAAAATTTTCGGATGATTCAGTATTCGAATCCTTCCATTCCTAGAATCTATCGGGAATTCATCTTGAAAGGTTCTCAAATACTTCCTGACGTTTATCTGATATAATCTGAACAGGAAGGGCCTGGACATAGAGGGAACAAAATAATCCGAAAGAATGTTCAGATTACAACGTATAGGGACATGTCGACAGCGGATTTAGAATAATAAATTTCAGCCAACATCACTTCTTTTGAGCTTGCATGAAATCCTCAAATTCGAGGGTTGACTATTTTGTAAAATGTTGGACTTATCAGTCCCTTTCGAATCTTTCCACGGGAATAATCGCTCTTTTTATCCTAAATAACATTGATTTTTTCAACCTGGATATTAAATAGGAGAAAAATGATTCACCTGAAGCACAGTCAGGACATTTTGACGGCTCGTTCAGTCGTCTTAACTAAGGGAGTTTTACCACTGCCGCAAATTCCGCCCCAGACCATGACGGATTGCGGATTTTGACGGTGTTCGACGATGGCCGATGTACCGGGAGCCTCCACGGACCAGACTCTGTCGTTTTGGTGGTTGTGGGATTGTTCTACGGTAAAAAGCTTCTTGTCTGTGAAGAGAATTCACTCCCATTGCTGACAGGCGGCGAGACGAAGGAGTTGGCGGCACCTTTGGAGTCGTACGTCCTTGTTTTCCTTCGTGAGAAGTTGAACTTTTTGGAGCATGTATGGCTTGAAGTTGAGCTCCTTTTTGGCAATTTGACGGACTGATTCGCGGTTGATACCGGTCTCACAGGCTATTTTCCTCATGGAAACCCTCGGATTTCGATTGACTCACTTCTTGACGATGTTGCGATTGCTAGGTGTTGTTGACAGTGCGTTCTCTACTACTTCCTGGATGA
This sequence comes from Adalia decempunctata, assembly GCA_951802165.1. Lineage (NCBI taxonomy): Eukaryota > Metazoa > Arthropoda > Insecta > Coleoptera > Coccinellidae > Adalia > Adalia decempunctata. Next base: position 17,998,704 of record OX637696.1, on the reverse strand, counting down.
CGACCATCATGGCCAAGCTCCTTGAAACGACGAATTGCATCGGACACGGTTTGTCGAGGCACATTGAGCAAACGAACAATTTCGCATTGACGCCTACCTTGACGAAACAGCTCCAAAATCGCACTACGTTTGTTTGACATTCTAAAATTCTGTGAAATGAAATTTTATCAAACTGAAAATTCACATACTAGTACAGAAAGTGTAGAGAAACCAAGAGAATAAAAATTATTTGGCTGCGCTGAAATACTTTTGTTCCAGACCACAGCAAAATTTGTCCGAAGTTTTTCTTGTCACCTTGTATATTGTTCTGTATTAACGAACTGAATAAAATTTTGGGTGTAGATTGAAGGTGTCATCTTTCATCCAAATTAGAATTTCATCATAATCACGTTCGTTATTTTTAAATAATCTATAAAACAAAACATACTTCTCGTTCAAGTAGGACGAGCGCTCTAAAAATGTTTCCTTTGACCTCAAGAATCTATATTTGACGACATGTAGAAGTCAGAAAGTCACTCAGAATGATGAAATTTTCTGCAATATAAAAGTTTCACGGTTTGTGAGAAAATTCACAATTCCGTTCATACAAAATGATGAATGCGCCGGGTATAGAAAATGCAATTTATTCGAAAAACACGTTAATAATACTCGAGAAGATAAATCGTGCATTGCATTATATGAATATGAATGAAGTGTTGTTTTATACCTTAAATTCTTTGACATATCCTATAATTTATTCGTTGTACAGGAAGTTTCTGCAGAAAATGTGGCGACTGGAACCTGCAAACTGGCTTCCTCCATAAAGGCAATGCGGATCTACCCTCACTTCTCATATACCGCAGACAGTTTCTAATTTGAGCAAACCACGAAAAAAATCTGTAAATTCCACGGCGAATCCATTCATTCGAGATATTAGAAATACTGCTGCTGTTGGCATGTTTAACGAGTTAAATCATAACGTGCATATTTAGGATTTCTGCAAGACCAGCGACGGGATTTTAATGAGAAGCACGAATAATCTAATATCGGGCATGGGGAAGGGGGCCTTTCCACTCAGCACTCGGATTAGGTCAAAAAAAGTCTTGAAGGTTGACAACGAAGCGAGGCTTGCAGACCTGTTGAATATACAGGTTCCCACAACAGTAGCACATCTGGAAATCTGTTCTAGAATTTTTCTTTTTGGTTTCACCTCACCTAAATTACGATGTTATCGGTCACATAGGCTGTTAATTCTTTTTCGATTCAGCGGCAACTTTGTTTTGGCCCCCTGCCAATCAATAAAGTACTCACAAAAATGAAAGAAACAGAAAATGTGTAAGATAGGAGAACTCTTTTTGTTCGCTGTTCTTCGTCCTGGAGATGTACTCCAGAGGAGTGTAATGTTTTGCATCTCTCATTGATGTAATGCTGCCATATAGTGGTCCTTTCCAAGGCCACAGAATGGTTCAAGTCCAACGTCTTTAATCTTTGATGCACTTAAGAGATTCACTATTTTGCCTCTGACTTGTTGGGTTATGGTTAAATTCCAGAGCTCATAGTGCTGATTGACGTCCGTTGCTGTATTTGAGCGCCACCTTGAGGTTTCTTTTCAAACACTCTTGAACGCACGCATACACAGGGGAAGTCTTTGACTTGTACATATATTTTAACTGTAGATTCTGGAGGCCAAAAGAAACCTTCCTTTTACATTTTCTCGAATTCGATTCTTCAAAAAAAAACGTGCCTGATAAGATTCTGTAACATCTGTATATATATTTGTAAGGTAGCTAAATCTTGTAGTCACCTTGTATTATTTTATGATAATCAATTGTCAATTAGTTGTCAAATGAAATAAAGTTAATTTCCAATTTAAGAACCAAGTTTCTCTTAGAAGCTAATATATTACAAATTGGCGACGAGGATGAGATCTTTATGCAAACCATCTTTATCAATAAAATGACCTAAATATTTTATTTTTGGTTCGAAAAATCTACATTTCTTTAAGTTCAAACGGAATCCTGCCTTCGAAAACCGTTCAAAAACACGTTCCAAATTATTCAAATGTTCTGCCCTATCTTTTCCCGTTACTACTATATCATCCATGAAATTGATTACCCCTTGTAATCCCTGTAAAACTTTCTCGACTGTTTTTTGAAAAATAGCACATGCTGGTTTGGTTCCAAAGGGAAGTCGATTAAGTTGATAGATGCCCCTATGGGTACTCCAACATAATAATTTTTTCGTTTCAACAGTTAATTCCGATTGATTATAGGCATTGAGAAAGGCCGCGTGAAGTTGGCGAAAAAATGTCGGCACAAATTCTGAAATAATCCCCAATATTTAGTGCCCAATTTGTGCCCATTTGTGCCGTATGAATCAATTTCAGCACCATTATGGTTTTCTAGATATTCGAGTTTGAAGTTTTTGGTGCTAGCTTCACACTTGGCACCAACATTTTTCGATTTCGAAAAACTTTTAATGCCAATATTTAGTGCCGAATTTGTGCCCATTTGTGCCGTTTAATTGACCTCATTATCACCTGTAGTTTTTAAGTTATTTCAGTTTGAATATCTTGGTGCCAGCTTCACACTTAGCACCAACATAATCCAACTTTGAAAAAAATTTTATGCCAATATTTTGTGCCCAATTTGTGCCCATTTGTGCCATATAAATGACATTTCTACCATTTGTAGTTTTTGAGATATTGACTGTTGTTTTTTAGCCGGCGTGAAGTTGGCACCAACATATTCCAACTTTGAACAAATTTTGATGCCAATATTTTGTGTCCAATTTGTGCCCATTTGTGCCGTATAAATGACATTTCTACCATTCGTAGTTTTTGAGATATTGACTGTTGTTTTTCAGCCGGCTTGAAGTTGGCACCAACATATTCCAACTTTGAAAAAAATTTTCCGCCACTATTTAGTGCTGAATTTGTGTCAATTTGTGCCGTTGAAATGGCCTCGGTATCTTGGATAGTTTTCGAGTTATGAACAATATTGTGTTTTATTAACGGCGCCATCTATGGGAAAAAGCAAGTATTGTTTCGCTTCATAATAGGTCAAATATGTCGGCCTCACATATGTGAATTCTGTTACATAATAACTTCCCATGAACTTATAAATAGACCTCTGATTATTAAGCAAACAATTCCTTGCGTAAATCGAACAATCTATCCTTTTCGATGGTAAAAATATGTTGAATCGGGAAAATTGTTGAGTAATAAATTTCTAAATAATATTTTATTTCGATATGGAATTCAAAATTCAATAAATACAATTAGAAATATATTCCTTATTACAATTACTTGTATGGATTCACTTTCCTGCATAAAAGCAGACTAACACAAGGTTCGTAACAGTAGGTAATAGAAAGAACAGAAAAAAATTAGATTTTTATTACACTTCATATCTTTATATACTTATAACAAACAAACATCATCAACAGTTTTTGACAAAAAGGCTTTATGCTATATATTCAAATTGTATATAGAAGCAGATGAGGGTTCACGGAAACATCATTCCTAACAACTCTATATTCCTTCAATAAGTCATTGAATTCCTCCCACTGGCCATCATTTCTTCTACAATATACTGTGTAATGACCTATCCCGGTACTTACAGCTGGAGAAATAAAATTGGCTACTCCTCTGAGCATATAGGACTTATTTTCAATGCTCAGAACTAATTGAATTTCATTGAGGAATGAGGATAACCAGTTTTCCCACATCACAATCAATTATCAAATAATCGGTGAATGTTGATGATGTTTGTTTGTAATAAATAGTTATTTATTAATTGTACATAGTGATGATGTAAAGATATGAAGTGTAATAAAAATTTCATTTTTTTTTCTATTCTTTCTATTACCTACTGTTACGAACTTTGTATTAGTTCAAGTATATCACGAAGAATAACCTTAGTGATGCAATAATTCCTGAGGTGCTTCGGGACTAAAATTTGTGTCACAGTTTAAAAAAAAACTGATTTTCAACCTGGTTCAATATTCCATCTTAAACCTGGGTAAGTTTATCTGGGAGTCTGGGACCAAGCTAAATTCGATTTCAATTAATTCAGAAGGTCTGTAAATTACCAAAGTGAATTAAATTCACCAGTAAATGTCAGATCAAAGTTGGAATATGTTGGTGCCAACTTCACGCCGGCTGAAAAACAACAGTCAATATCTCAAAAACTACGAATGGTAGAAATGTCATTTATACGGCACAAATGGGCACAAATTGGGCACAAAATATTGGCATCAAAATTTGTTCAAAGTTGGAATATGTTGGTGCCAACTTCACGCCGGCTAAAAAACAACAGTCAATATCTCAAAAACTACAAATGGTAGAAATGTCATTTATACGGCACAAATGCGCACAAATTGGGCACACAATATTGGCATAAATTTTTTTTCAAAGTTGGATTATGTTGGTGCTAAGTGTGAAGCTGGCACCAAGATATTCAAACTGAAATAACTCAAAAACTACAAGTGATAATGAGGTCAATTAAACGGCACAAATGGGCACAAATTGGGCACTAAATATTGGCATTAAAAGTTTTTCGAAATCGAAAAATGTTGGTGCCAAGTGTGAAGCTAGCACCAAAAACTTCAAACTCGAATATCTCGAAAACCATAATGGTGCTGAAATTGATTCATACGGCACAAATGGGCACAAATTGGGCACTAAATATTGGGGATTATTTCAGAATTTGTGCCGACATTTTTTCGCCAACTTCACGCGGCCATTGAGAAAATCTAACTTTGTGTAACGTTCCCCTCCTTGTAATGCCGCGAATAATTCTTCAATCCTTGGAAGAGGATGTTTGAAATCATGAACGAATTTATTAATTGTTACCTTGTAATTCGCACATAGTCTTAATTTACCTGTTTCTTTCATAACAGGAACTAATGGTGTGCCGCCCCATTCAGAATTATCTACTAATGTAATAACTCCTTTTTTTTCTAACTCGTCCAACTCTGCATTTATTGAATCTCTGAATGAAAAAGGAATAGGACGTGGTTTACAAAAAATTGGCTTTACATTTGGATCAACTTTCAACTCTACTTTTTCATATGTGTATAACCCTAACTCATCTTTGAACAATTCCTTATATTTTTCCTATAATGAGTCTAACTCCTTGTCACACTCAATATTATTGACATCAGAAAAGTTATTTAAATTAAATTTGAAAACTTTCAAGAGATCACGACCTAATAAAGGTGTTGAACCATTTTCAATTATGATTAACCTACAATTATCCTTGGAAATATCATTGTATTGCATAGAAACAAATATTTCACCTTTTGGTAATATGATCGTTCCATCATATGATTTTAAACGTATCAAAGTTTGTTTCAATTCACATTCTTTGAATTTTTCCATGTAAACATTTTCTGGAATCACAGAAACACCAGCCCCTGTATCAAGCTCCATAGCTAATAGCTTATTATTTATCAGCATTTGAATTTTTACTGGCTTAACATAATCATTCGTGTTCATGAAATACATTTCCATGAAATCGTCTGAATTTACCTCATCTTCCTTCTGATCTTCAATAGCTTCTACGAAATGAGCTGATTTGCTGTCAAAATGACAAGCTCTAGCTAAGTGCCCAACTTTTTTACAAATTTTACATGTATAACCTCTATACTTGCATCTTGCAAAATTATGGTTGCCTTTATCACAACTATAACACAATAATACTTTTCCTTCATTTTTCTTCTGTGGAAACTGCATTTCTTTTCTCTGTCCTGCGACCTGACGACTCTGTGGTTTCTTTTGTTCAACTCTTCCTTCAGACCATTGATTCGAAAGTTTATGAATTCGAGAGTAATTCACGAGAGAACTTTCTTTCTTCAGAGCTGCTTCCATTATCACTTCCAATGTAGCCGTATGTTCCTCTTCACATACTTTGTCTAACACAGGTCCTTTACGTAGCCCAGAAACAAATTTGTCTTTCAATACTTCTATGAGAGAGCTACCGAACTTGCAATTGATATCCTTATTTTTTATTCTAACGTACCAGTCTTTAACAATTTCGTTCTCAAACTGCTTCAATTCATAGAATTCGATTCTTTCCTTGAAAACTGAAATCTTTTTCGAAAATTGTCCTCGTAAAATTTTACACAGATCATCGTAACTCTTGCTTTTTGGTAATTCAGGATCGCAAAGATCTCGCAAAATTTGATATGCCTGTTCGCCAATCAGAGTTAGAAGTACTGGAACATTCTTGCAGTCTTAAACATAATTAGCTAAAAGATATTGTTCCATGCGTTCTTCATACGTTCTCCAATCGGTGCCCATTTGTATTCAGCAAGGGAACCTATGGTTCCTCGCAGAACTTGTTGAACCGAGATCCGGCTTTCAGTTTTTGGCATATTAAAATTTTTTTCTTCTTGAACAATAATAAGTTCACCTTGAACTCTATTTATCGACTCTGACGAAGCACCTTGATTGGAGTGGAGAAGACATCTTGATCAGATCATAAAAGTTGGAAGTTTTTATGATAATGAAAATTCAGAAATAATGAAAAAAGACAATCTATCATCAAACAGTAATTCTGAAAACTTTTAGATCAAGATAACTTCACCAACAAATTTGAGTAGATTCAACAGACAAATCAAAGCACCCGATCGTCTGAATCTATAGTTTAAGATTATGAGAAAACACTTAAGGACGGAGGAGTGTAACATCTGTATATATATTTGTAAGGTAGCTAAATCTTGTAGTCACCTTGTATTATTTTATGATAATCAATTGTCAATTAGTTGTCAAATGAAATAAAGTTAATTTCCAATTTAAGAACCAAGTTTCTCTTAGAAGCTAATATATTACAGATTCATAACTATCGATTGAAATTGAGTACATTTAGGGAATACCCAAGTCCTAACCTTATTTGAATAAGAATGTTAAACAAACGATATGTCTTCACAAAAACACTTAGCCGAATATATCTGCAATTCAAAAGCCATATTTATATTACTCCCACCAAAATGAGTTCCTTCTTCGATATTCCTAAATATCAATTTCTAAACACCAATAACTTGTTTATATTTTCCTCGATATCCCAAAACAATCTTATGAAGAATTGTGTTTTCACTAATTTTATGATTAATCAACCTAACCTAACCCATCTTCAATAAATATTTCACACAGCTTTTGAGAAGACGATGCCAGATTGTTGATTTTTTGTTCAAACAATGGTATAATGGTTTGTCTTAAGGGATAGCAGCCGCGCAAAGAAACCGTAAGACCTATGAGTCGACTAATCTGAAACCTCATATTGTTGTTCTGTGTCCATGAGTGTCTATGAACGACGCATGCATATAGCGACAACCAGCGCGATCCGTAAATAGCGTAAACAAATATGGATTAAATTATTTCTAGAGCTATGTTATTATCAAAGGGGAGAGTGATTATTTTAGTTGTTTTTCTTCCATCTCGTGATGATAATGTGAAGACTTTCAATGAATGAATGTAATATTAACCGTATACTTTCGATTGTATGAAAGTTAAAGGGGATATTGTTTATATAGAAACATCGCCACACATTATTTAGTGCTAAGTATCATTTTATTTTTCATTAATTTCAATTTTAATACGTAGTTTGTATCGAAATTCATAATTAATATATCTGAATTTTGTATTTCATTGACATTTATTTTTAATATGGACCCGAGACAATAAATTTTTGATAGAAACTGTGGGTATTAAATGTATAATTGTACGATCCTTGATGTTCAGTTTTATCTGCCATATTCGTGGAATTTTATTTTTACAAATCTCTACTTCGAATGTTTTTCTATCATTTAGACTTAAGTCTCGACGAAGTTGATAAACATTCTAATAACATTGTTAACTTGTTTAGCGACCAAAGAAGTAATAATATTCGACGATATTTAATCCAGGGGAGCAAACAAATTTTTCTTGCGATTTCTGATTTTTTCTTCAAATTCTATCATATACAATTAGGAATAACTCAAAAAGAACGCGTTCATTAAAAAAAATACTTTTATACTGTGATAGTATATTGTGAAACTAGTTGCAGAATGGGCTCCTATTCCAATACGAATGCGAAATTCGAAAACGAGCGACGAAGGAGCGAGTTTTTGGACGCATGAGTATTGGAATTGCATTCTGCAACGAGTATTTGACGATATTTTCTCTATTTAAGTCAAATTTTGTGGAATTCAATGAAAAATTCAAATTATAGGTCCTAGTGACTTTCATATTGTATCTTGGCAGTTGGTGTGAATGTTAGGAAATACGAAAATTGACATTTCCAAATTGATGTCTGCTGAAATTTGATAGGATCGGAAGTCATTGTTGACAACCACAAAACGAAAAATGTAACTGAAAACGTTGCTGTAATGAATTCATTACAGCACTGTTTTCAGTACTGTAATGAACTCATTACGATACTGAAATAGAGAAAATGATTTATTCTTTCGAAAATATAAACCGTTCATCCCTTTCAAGTGGTTTTATTGCATTTTTGCGTGGATTTATGAGTCGGCTACAATGTAACTTTTATACCAGGAAAAATATTGAAGAAGTTTTGATTCAGGATTACGAACCATGAATAGCGTAAACAATCAACAAAAATTCAGTTAATTTGAAATAATAGTTCCTAAGATATGAAAAGAAAAGTGTTTATGAATGGATTTTCGACACCCTTTCAAATAAAACCGAATTTTGAAAAATGGTTCTTTCCCTGTTGACACGAAAAGTCTCAGATTAGGTGGTCCACTGCACTTTGCCTATTTCACATAACCATGAAAAATGGTCTTTCGAAATCAAAAGTAGTGGGCATTACGCCAAAGGGTTCTGAAAAGGTTAAAAATCTATCTCAATATTATTACAAAACATTCACCATTGTCCATTCGTATTGGACTCCGCTTTACGAAAAATTCTAAATTGAGTCAACACCGTGTTGTTGATTTATATTCATTCTACAGCGAAGTCATCTTCAAAAGGTCTGTACAAATAAAATCTTCATCCAGAATCAATTCTACCGAAGAGAATGCTGAAATGATAAACTCCCTGTTTTGATTTCTGAGGACTTGTTCTCCATCGATTCCTTATACGAAATAATAAAGACTTCTTCCTTTCTCATACACACATAAACATAACATAACGTGAACATTTTCTACAGAACATAGGAAGAAATTCTTCGAATAATTGCTGTCGCACATTTCACAGCGACTGGGAGATGATTTCCACGTATAAAAACTTTACTTCGTTTCAATTCTCGATCCACGCCAGAAAAAACTGACGGATCGAAGAGAGATACAGAGCATGTTCCATCCGCATCATGACATTCAGGAGCGGAAATTACTTTTCCTTTCCTCTGTTTCCAAACGAACGAGAATGTGAAGGCAGTAACGTATGTTAGATCGAGGGGACACCCTGTGAATGTTTTGAAACCTGGGTGCGAAAACCTGATATACGAGGATATATTGAAAAATTCTTAGCCTTCTATAGAACCAAACAAAATTTCAATGTCAAAATATTTTATTACCCAACATATTCTCCTCTTGATTAAATACATTTATTACAGCGACCCTGCAACGTCTCTAGACCTTTCAAAAAAATGTTTCTTCTTGCTCTGCAAACCAGTCCTCCACAGCTTCTATTACCTCCTCTTTGGAAGATAATTTACGACCTTTTAAACTTTTTTTCAGTTGAGGAAAGGGATGATAGTCGAACGGAGCCAAATCTGGGGGTTTTCTAGTAATTCCAACCCTAAATCACGAATTTTTGCATGGCAACATGAGATTTGTATACTGGGGCGTTGTCCTGTAAAAGCAAAATACCTTTGGATAGCTTTCCGCGTCTTTTCTCTTTAATTTTTTTCCGTAGAGTGGTCAGTAATGTCGAATAGTAATCTCTAGTTATTGTTCTACCCTTATCCAAGAAATCAATCATGATTACTCCATGGCAATCCCAAAAAACTGAAACAGATTTTTGGACACAAAACTTCTTAGATCTTGGAGAACCAGGGTGTCGCCATTCCATCGATTGTTGCTTTGTTTCTGGATCGTAGAAATGTACCCAAGTCTCATCCATAGTAACAATTCGGTTTAAGAAGTCTTCATCGTTTTCAAATCGAGAACAGATCGAACGCGATGCTCCAACCCTTGCTCGCTTTTGGTCAACATTTGATCATTTTGCAGACATTTTTCTCATGTCTAAATTGACGTGAACTATGTGATGAACGCGTTCGTATGAAATCTTCAGTGCTTCAGATATCCGTTTCAGCCCAATTCGAAGGTCTGATAAAATCATGTCTTGAACTGCATCGATATTTTCGAGGACTGACACAGAAACTAGCCTTCCCGATCGGTCATCAATGGAAAATTTACCCTCTTTTGAAGCTTGTAGTCCAATTTTTCACGGTCGCATACGAAGGACATTGATCACCAAGAGTATTAAGCATATCTTCGTAAATCTTGCTACCTCTTAACCCTTTTAAATACAGGTACTCGATACTCCAATTTTTAGATTTTCACAATTTCGGTGGACATCTTTTTTTTAATTCATTGCGCAACTCTGGTTTACTTTTTTGACGTCGAATTCTTACAGTGACACTTCTAATAAGTAGTTGTTCGTTGATACGGTATCGCAATATTTTGTTTATGTATGGAACTGGTCTAGACTAACTAGATATCAATACATCCTCGTATATTTCCATGTTATAAATATTGAAAAACATCCGCAATTATATTCCTACTTGCATTCGCCATTTTGCAACGTCGGCGCTTTCACCAATTTGCGTCCTTTCTCTTATCATTCACTAATTGCCATGAAAGAGACCTACTCTTCGAAAAATAGCAGAGAATTATATGTCAGCTGTCATAAAACTCGACGTATAATGTATAGAAGAAATTACAAATGTCTTCCAAATTGTGATCACCTTATGAAATCTACTATAAAAGCGCGGAAATTTTTTCAGTATACCCTCGATGATAAATATCAGTTAAAGTTCTCGGCTTTGATCTTCAAATTCAAGCTCCACAACTAGAAGTAGGGTACGGAGTTGCCACTCCAAAACTGAATAATTAACACCGAGAAGTTCATTATCAAGTTACAAGTACATATATCCATTTATGTATGGAGATTGGTGATTTTCCCCAACTTTGCATTCTGAATAAGGCAGCGAATAACATTGTTAAGGTGGGTTTATACAGCAACTAAAATAAAATAAGAACTAAAATAAAATAAAATAAGAATGTTCACTTCATGCATTTCAATGACAGCGTTTATACAGGAAATAAGCTAAAATAAGGAATAAGAATAAGAATGAGAGATGGTCAACTTTTATCTTTTTCGCTTATTTTATTTGGAAAATGATAGTGCGCATGACCCAAATCCACTCCCCGTATTGACACTTTTGACAAGTCCTAAGCCGAATTTTCGCGTGACAATATTTTAAAACTATTTCGTCCGTGATGACGTCACGCACCAAATAATTTGAAGCGGTTTGAAAGCAGGTAGCGGAATAGTTCGAACTGCAGTTTGAAGTTTGTAATCAGCTGATTGAGGAATATAGGTTATGCTTGTTGGATTTATTTTGTTTTCACCGTTTTTATTTTGAATAAATAATAATAATAACTGTTCTTCATTGCATTTAATATTGTTTGAATATGACAGCTTTGTTTTGAGAACGCATTGTGACCTGTGACTGTGAAGTAATAAATCACTTCGAGTAGAGCACACCTTTATTTTAGCATTTTAGCGATGCATGAACTGGTGACGTTTACTTCGAAATAGTTTTGAACCGTGATTCACGCGAAAAAATGGCTTAAATAAAATGACAACTAATCATTGTCAAAAAATCTGCGATTTGATTGGTTCATTCTTATTTCTTATTTTATTCTAGTGATCTCTATAAACCTATGTTTTCTGCTCTTATTTCTTATTTTATTTTATTTTAGTTCTTATTTTATTTTAGTTGCTGTATAAACCCACCTTTAGTCTGCGTAATTGATCGCAAGAGAAATGGCTCTTTCGTGGTTATAATAATTTACTTCGCGCCTGAACGAAATTGAGAAGCTCCACCAGGTATTATTACAGTGGTTTAGTCGTTGATTAGTGATAAGCTCCTTGGTCTGTTCTTGCACGGTCAATCTCATTTATCACTCTGCGGGTCGTCAGAATCGTAAAATTCAGCTGCTTTTTCTAAAGAAATAATCACATTAACAAAATTGGTGATATTTAAAACTTTGTTCATATGTGAATGAGGTAATGCCAAACTTTCGAATCTATGTGTAAAAAGCGATATGCTGTACGAAGTAAGGATGTGATACATTGGCCCTTAGAATTCGACAGCACGAAAATATGCTGCCCATTCATATTTTCCTGCCTAGAGGGACATGAGATGGTGCAAAAAGGTTCAACTCTTCGCTGAGAGAAGCTTCATTCTCCAAATGACGTTTGAAGAAGGTACATATATCAGAGTAATGATCCGAACGAGTTTTTCTACCATTTGGTGTTCGAATATCGAGTTATGTAGGAGTGAGAGATATAGATTTTCCACTTGACCGACTGGTATATTTGGCATGGAGACAGCTTGTCGGCCATATTGAATATTATGGAAAGCTTGTGTGGATGTATGAGGGTCAAATTTTCGAATTTTATCAACTTAGCAAAAAGCTGCAAATGTCTGCTTCGTTTCCAGTATTTGAAAACACCAAATATGAATATTTTTCATTTTTCGTGGTTTCATTTTAGGAAGAAAATTGTATGTCAGCAAAGGCTTATGAATATTTCGTTTTTGTGCTGAAAATTTCAATAAAGATATCGATTATATTTCATGATACAATAGGGCGTTTGAACTAAATTTGGTATACAGCATAAAATTGCATGTTTCCATATTTAATGATACAGGGTGCGGCAACATTTTCTCCCATATTTGAAGGAGCTGTTGAAGAAATACGAAGAGAGATATTGGAAATAGTAATTTATGATATTAGTGTTAAAAGTGACGTTTCATTTTGTGAGTGAAAAAGTTTGTGAAATGAGCGGAGGGAATTGAAGAATTTCACGAACAAAATAAAATCACTTTCAACACAAATACCATACAATGTTTTTTGTACAACTGTCCTATTTTGATAATGACATGGGCGAATTTGCAATGACAATAAACTTCAAAATGCAATTTAATATTCAAATAATCAACGTTATGATTACTAACAAATGAGACAAGAAGCTGTCATTTGAATTTCGTTCCTGTCCAATTCTCGTCTTGGGTTTTTAACTGCTTAATATGTTTGTCAAGAGTCCAATTATAAATAAAAGTGACGATTTGGTTGTTCCTGCAAGAAGAGCAGATCTGGAAATCCTACATAAAAAACCTGTTCAGCAGTACCACATTGCATATAACAATTTCCTGGCCTGGTGTAAATTGAAAAATGTAGAAGGGAACTTCAGTGAACTTGTTTTCCTGGCATACTTAGAAGAAAAATCAAAAATATGGGGTTCATCAACTTTGTGGACCAAATTTTCAATGATAAAGTCAAGCGCCCTTATTGAAAATGGTGTGGATGTTAGTAAATATTAAGGTAATAGCATATTTAAAACGGAAAAGTGAAGGATATCGTCCCAAAAAATCGAAAATTCTCACTCGTGAACAAGTTGAAAAGTTTATAAATGAGGCACCAGATGAGAAATACTTGATGGTTAAGGTTGCAACTATTTTCGTATTATTTGGAGCCTGTCGGCTTGAAGAATTGTGTAATTAATAGTGGAAGACATCGAAACAACAAAAACACAAAAACGAAAGTCAGTCGTTCTTTCACTATTATTGGGAAGTATGTTGACTATTTTCATAAGTACTTTGCACTACGCCCTTCTGTCATCAAACATCGTCGTTTTTTTCTGAAATACATGAATAATAAATGCACTGCCAATCCAGTTGGTATCAATACATTTGGGAAAATTCCATCTTTTGTTGTCGAATTCCTCAAACTGCTAGAACCAAAGCAATATACAGGACACTGTTCTCGAAGATCCTTCGCTTCATTGCTAGAAGAATCAGGAGCAAATATTACGGATATGAAAAAACATGGTGGATGGAAGTCTACGACGGTAGCCGAGGGCTATCTTGATCATGCCATTGCATATAGAAATGTCATTGCTGAAAAAATTCTTCCAACCTCAACAGATTTTGGATCATCATCACCCAATATTGTACTTCCGGTTTCTACAAGTACTGATGGTGCTGAGGATTCTAATAATGTGTTGCGAAGCTCCCTAACGTCACAGGGCATTAATGTTACTAACTGTTCTAGTTTTACGATTAATATTGATGTTCATAAGTAATGATTGTTGAATATTGAAAATAAAAATTTGCAATGGCTGAATATTTTTCATCTGATTTCATCATAAGAAAATGGAGTGCTAAAAATTTTTTTAAACTAATGTTGAAAATATTTTTAACACGCTTCCACGTAAACAATAATAATAATAATATAATAATAACTTTATTCAACCATAATTTGCATATTCAAATATTACAATATCACAAAAAAAACTTAAGCCTAAGGTAAGAACAAAGTGCTATCCAAGATGAACATCGACCAAACTACAAATTACAACTATATTATACCATGAAAGAAAATCTTGTGTATGGTGAGTACAGTAAACTGAAAAATAATTCTAAGCACAAGTAAGAAACAGATCAATAGTTTAATTCTCATGACACACAAAAAGAGCTTCAGAAGGTTTATAGTTACAGTCCGGAGCACATATTGACAACGCTCGTAACATGAGATGTATTAGAAAAGGTATGACAATTACCTACTTGATGGGAGCATTTTTCAGATCAATCAAATCAGCTGTGATCCTCCGTGGTTGGAGGAACATCCAATCTTTAATGAACTTCTTAAACGAACTATAGGACTTTAATTCTTTTATATTGTCGGGTAAAATATTATAAGTTCGTGGAGCTAAGTATGTATAGCATCTTTGCCCGATCGTTTTCAACATTCTGGGTATTGAGTGTCCTCCGAGAGCATATCTAGTTTGAAAATTGTGTTTTATTGGCTTTTTATCACTTTTATATTTATAATACAAGAGAAAGCTTTGACAGAATAGCTGCCTGGGGTCGAGCACCCCAGCCTCCCTGAATAAGTCATCAGAGGGGTAGATTACTGGCTTTTTATAAATTACCTTTAAGATTCTTTTCTGTACAATTTCTAACTTTTTCAAATGCACTGTATCCACCCCACCCCACACAAGAATACCGTAAGACAACAACGACTGACTGCACCAATGAAAAATAAAGCACCCTGAGATCGGCCAAACTGCAAAATCCCCCCACATGTTTAAATAAGCCTAGATGCCGTCTCAATTTAGTACAAAGGTGTTCAACCTGATGATCCCATCGCAGATGGGGGTCTATAATTATACCTAGATATTTGACTTTTTGTTCCCCATTTATATGGACCGTTCCATGGTCTAATTGAATAGAGAGTTTCTCAAAATCCGGAAGTGTGGAGACATAACTCGTAAACGGCATATATGAGGTCTTATCGAAATTGACAGTCAGCAATCTCTCTCTGAAAAAGTCTAAAATTAAGCTGAAGTCCCTCTCAGCCCTTGTCTTTAGGGCAGCCCAGGATTTTCCGGTGTAGAGCACCGCGGTGTCATCCGCAAACGAAATTATATCTCCACAGGTTGGCAAGTCGAACAAGTCATTAACATAAAGGCAAAACAAAAGCGGTCCGAGGACCGTTCCCTGCAGAACCCCACATTCAACAACCCTCTCAGAACTCCGCTCACCGTCCAGCACCACGATCTGCCTCCGGTCTTTGAGATAACTTTTCATCAAGTCAAATGACCTCCCTCTAAATCCCACATTCTCTAATGTTGAAAGCAGATCCAGGTGCGAAACGGTGTCGAACGCCTTCGACAGGTCCACAAATATGCATAGGGCAGGAACACCTTCATCCAAAGCTTCATAAACCTTTGATAATAGTCTAGCCATTGCATCTTCTGTTGATTTATTCGCTTGAAACCCGTACTGTTTACTGGACAAAATCTTATATTTTTCTATGAATCCAACTATTCTAGTCCTCAAGATTTTTTCAAAAATTTTACCCATGATCGAATTCACCGAAATTGGCCTATAGTTGGTTAAAAGTGTCCTGTCCCCAGCTTTGAATACAGGGGTTACCCTGGCAACCTTGAAAGCTTCTGGGAAATGCCCCTGGTGCATACACTTATTAAAGACTAAAGATAATGGTTCAGATACAATGTCACTCACACGTTTAAACAATCATCATCATCAATTTTAACATTGTTTGCTGTCATTAAAAGTGTCACTTTTAATGGCAGTTCTACAAAAAATTCTTTTTATTTTGAAAGTCTACAATTTCTACAAAAGCAAGTTGACATAAATGAAACAAAACTTGATTATGAAGGCTTTCCAAATGAAAGAAATATTTTCAATATCTTCTTTCGTATTTTTTTAATAGCTCCGTTGCCGCACCACGTACTACCAAGGTTCTTGAGAAACCATTCATCACCTTGAAATCTATTTGAGCAATTCTTCAATTAAAATCCTGTTCTGTCTATCCAATTAAAAAATTGTGATTTGTTATGGAACTGATGCTGACACGAAAAAATGTTTCGTGGGATTCTTGTTTATGATGAATTGTTCATTCGTGCAGAAATGATTAATAAAGAAAAAAATATTTCTGTGCATCATCAACGGGATTGTTTTTTCAGAATATTTTTTACATTCTCCCCTTCCTCTGGCTGCTTTGGCTGAAGGCGGCTAAGCGGAAGCATCCTCATTTGCAGTTCAATGTTTCCTGATTCCTTTTAATGTAATTTCGGGCTAATTTTAAAGACGACCTCGTTTGGAGCTCGGACAAATCTCACAATCTAGTAAGCTAACTAGTCGAGCGGCTTGTTCTTCTCAAATATTTGCATAACGTTCAACTAGAGGCTCTACGCCTGCATTCAACGAAAAGTACGAAAAGTTCAAGACTTCCTTAATAGACAACATGATTGGGACGTGCTGAAAACTGCAGAACTGTTGGATGCTAGTCAAGTTTCGGTGGAAAACACACAGATTGAGGATGAGTGCCATTAAATTTATTTTGTTGCGATGAAAAATGCAGCACTTTGGAGATAATTGTTTATTTATGGCTAGACGATACAGCATCTGTGTTTTCTTTTCAGATCCTTCCTTTTCGAATCAAACGAAAACTTTATTGCCTTCTGCAATCTCTCCCATTGAATTAAGGCTCAACAATAACGAAGATTTGATTTTCTGGGACTGAATTGTACGAAACAACGACTAACTTCTTCCGAATTTTCTGTGGAAAAGCTTTTCCAGAGGTAATGTTACTCAGGACTTATTATCATGACGATTTATTTCTATTTCTCAAGATGATCTTTCTCATATACAGAGTGTTTCACCTTAAGTAGACAATTCATTATTTCAAATTATTTTCAATTTTTTTTTAATATACGTTCTTCGAATGGTCTACACTTTGATGCACATTATTTTAAGATTAACTATTGCCCCTCAAAAAAAAGTTATATGTTTTCATCTTTCTAGAAATATTCGGTGTCTTTTGAACCATTAATAGTCCAAAATGTGAGTGTATATAGAAAAAGAGTAGACTATCGATACTTTGATGAATTATTGTTCAGTTTTTGTATCGGGTATTTTTTTAGAGTGATAGAATTTTCGATAGGGATAACTGTGATTTGACAGAAAATAGAAGCCATATTGTTATGACTTTTCTGTTCAGTGAGCATTGACAAATTATCGTGGGTAGACTCACGCCGCAACAACGTCCACAAATTGTTGAAATTTATTTTCAAAATGAAGTTCTATTCGCCTAACTTATAGAGCACTTCGTGAAATTTATGGTTTAAATAATCGTCCATCAGAGAAGCTTATTCGTCGAACTATCGATAGATTTCGGACAACATTTTCTATACTCGATTCAACAACAATAACAAGACAAAGAACTGTACGTACAGAAGAAAATATCGCTGCTGTAAGTGATAGTGTTGATGAAGATCCAGATTTGTCTATTCGTCGACGTTTACAACAAGTTGGAGTCAGTGCATCCATAACATGCGTAAGGATCTTGGTCTACGCCCATACTATTTCCAACTGGTTCAAGAACTAAATACACTTGACCACAATAAGCGTCGTTTGTTTGCCAATTGGGCCCTGGAACAGCTTGAAGTTGATCCACTTTCTTATCGAAAAATTGTGTGTAATGATGAAGCTCATTTCTGGTTGAATGGCTACGTAAACAAGCAACATTGCCGTTTAAGGAGTGGAAACAATCTTCAAGAACTTCTGCAGGTTCCATTGCATCCTGAAAAATGCACTGAATAGTGTGCTTCACACGCTGGAGGCACCATCGGTCCATGTTTCTTCAGAAACGATGCTGGAGCTAATGTTACAGTGAATGGTGCTCGTTACAGATCGATGATCAATGATTATTCGTTTCAAAATGTGAATGGTATTCACCCAGAAGTGTTTTGATTCCAACAAGATGGTGCTACAACTCATGCTGCTACCGTAACAATTGATTTATTGAAAGAAAGATTTGGCGATAATATTATTTCGAGAAATGGTCCAATTAATTGGCCTCCAAGATCATGCGACATAACTCCAATGGATTATTTTCTTTGGGGTTATGTCACGTCATTAGTTTATATTTGTGTACCCGAAAAAGTGGTCCAAAATTAGTCTGGTCCAATGCGTTTGCTCAGAGCTAGTCCTGGTGGACATAATATAATATCAATCTCAATAAGAATGTTTTTTCTTCAATTTGAAGTTCTATCACTCTAAAAAACACCCGATACTTTGTAGAGGAGCACCAATAAATTATCTGAAATTATCTATCTGATTCGTATCTCCGGTTTCTCCTTTTGTTCTTTTTAATTCAGATCAATATAAAATGCTTAGTCGATTTCTTTGGATGAAGGAAGAAGAAATTGTTTTCTAATAAAAAAGCTCTTCATTATACATGTAAGATAGTAAAACACTTCCTGGTGGATAACGTGTTGTTTATTCACAGTTTATCAGTATTTCCATAATGATTTCAACCAATCCATGAAGATTATCAATAGGTACACCCCTTGAAAAGTCTTTTTCCTTGCCTTAATTAGGAAGGTTCAGCGAAATTTTTAGTGCTTTTCACAACTTTCTTTATTTGATCTGTATAAATTTGCTTTGAGCATATCCAAGGCGTTAATACAATATACATATTATGCTAAGCATCTCTTAATCAAATCGCTCCAACGCATGAAAGGGCTTATACAAACAATCTTCGCCCTGTTTTCGACAACACAAATGTCAACCTCGGAAACATCAAAGGACCAAGGTATTCCATGGTCTTGGACCAAGATCAAAGAAATACGCACCGCAACTCGTATTCGAATATACAAATCTACGGATCCTTTGTTTTTACGACGGTCGTTTGTGGAATTTTTCGCTAAATTTTCCGGGAAGCAGAGAATCCTCGACTACATGGAGATTTAACGATAAAATTCTTTGACAAGCCTCATTCATTCTCTTCACAAGATTATCGAAATCTGGAAGTCAAAATACCTGAAGTAATTGGATTTTTCCAAATAAGACACACTGTATTTTATCAAATATCCAGAAATACAATAAAAAAAACCCTCTAAATTATGTACTGCTTCATATATCTATGAAATATCATGGACACGACATGATTGTCATAATGAAAATAGGACAATGAAAACATCAACATGCGGAAGGTTCATTAAAATCAATTTCCATGCATATACTTCATTCACTTTTATAATGTTTTCCTGATATTCTATTACATTTCACCGTGTATATTTTAAAAATGTTGGGTTATAGTCAATTTCCTGCCAGATGAATAAGAAACGTTGTCCTTTCTACAAATCTACATAGAAGTCTTAGTTATTACGTATTAATCAAAATGTTTATTTATTTTGGGAAAATAAACAATTTGAGAAAATATTATGTGAATTCAATAATTCCAAAGACCTGGCGAATGTTGACGAAACTTTTTTCTCTGTTAATACTGGAAATATTTCACGTATCAAACATGGTTGGAAGATTCAGTTATGCTATTTTCTTGTACGACAATCAGTAGCGAATTAACCGGTACGCGTAGTACGCTGCAGCGTAGGGCCCCGAGGTCCAAAGGGGTCCCCGGCGATCGAATTAATTTTTTTTTCTAGAATAAAAATTCAGTCTGTAAGTGTGAAAAAAATAGTCAGGCTGTACTATATTTTATAGGAAGCTCAGAGGCAACTTGTGAATTATGGATTATTACATTCACATGAAACGCAATGAATAACAAAATCCTCAGAGCAAAACTCCGATGTTGGAAAAAACACACCATTCGAGATTCAGCGTACTGTCCCTACTTATCTTGTCTGCCTGCAATAAATTCCGTCAAGGGTGGCGGCCGAATTCCAATGTTGACAATTACATCATAATTCCATAAATTTGTCGGCATTTCCTCTAAAATCTAGGAATGTGCTACAGAACGGCCGACCAGATGTTGTTTGGTTTAGGGGTCTAAAGTGAAAAATAACATATCCCGGCCCATACCATAACACTACATCCTCGGATAAAAAATAAATATAGAACTGTTATGACAGAAAACAGATTGCAGTTTTTAGGAATACTTTCTATCGAAAGTGATATAACGAGCAGTCTCGATTATAATTCTGCAATAAAAGAATTTGCTGTTATTAAAATAAGAAAAAATCATTTGTTTTAGTGCAATTTCATTTTGTAGGTAACGGATATGCAGCTTTACGATACTTGTATCTTTTGTGATGATTTTATTTATTCCTTAATTTCGATGCCGCAATAAAAAATTGGCAGATATGATATTCTATAGATATTTTGTATTTTAATTTTTGTGGTTTTTTCCCTTTTTTGAGATTTTTATTCATCTTTTATATTTTGTTTTGATATACATACCTTGTATTTTATTAAGGTCGGCGTTTAAAGCGAGTAGGAAAGCTCAGCCGATAGAGGCGCCACCGTCCATTTTATGGAATATCTCCATAGAACATACATTATCACTATCAAGTTCTATGAATATCACTCTGATTATGAATGAAATGTACAATGGCGCTCTCTATCCGAAAATCGCCGAACTATGAAATAAGTCAATTTGTGAGTAAAGCAGGAATTTTTCCCGCCAAAATTTGAATTTGGCCATTCTCTGCCAATTCCGTATTTCAAGTTGTTTTTCTGAGCGAAATTATCAGAAGATTCACTTTTAATCGGATCTTGAACTATTTTCATGGGTCTTTCTGTTGAAATAAAACAAAAGCATGAGTTGGCTCATTTTCTTCTATTTTTGAAAGAAAAAAAAAATAACTTTCGGAATGAAATCGACTAAAATTATTCCATCAAGAACTCCAATCCTTTCTGAGTTCACCCACAAAATTTCAGTTTTCAAAGTGAAACCACTTTCAAATGCAACTAGAAATAAAAACACACTACATTGAACGCCCACCTTAATAAACTTTTTATTTTGTTTTTAAAGAAGTGAGTTTCAATTAAAAAATTCTTTCGAAAGAAATCAAAAATTTTTCAGAGGGGCCCCAGAAGTTTTGGAGAATAGTCCGTTACTTTGTGATAGTTCATTCGGAAAAAGAATAAAAGTCCTACTCGAATAACACGACAGAAAAACTTCGAAACGAACAGAAGGGCCTATGAAATTCCCCATTTTTACAAATTCTCAAGAAATAAGCCTACAGAGATTTAAATACTTTTTTGCTCAACTCGAAATACTCCAGTATGGAAATAATGTAGAACTACGAAACCTGTGTCACAGTTAAACTAACTCCATTTACAGAGTTAAGAAAGAGTTAAGAGAAATGAGCATTGGCAACGTCGCTCAGAATTATTTGACATTTCACGAGTACCAGCCTGCGTCAGTTTCAAGTAAAAAAAAACTTGATAAACCTAAATCTTGGCTAATCGGTATACTTGATAAAAGTGAGATTATATAACATATTGTTTTATTGTATTTAGCTTGATATCTTGCAGTTTCTTCGTTTTCTTGAGCACATTTTTGTTTGGGTCTCCTTTTGAAATAACAGGCTTTGATAAATTTCTTAACGCTTTCAGTTTTGACCCAGAACTAAAGGAATTATTGTGTGATATTGACGAATTTTTTCTCATTCGTTGTTGATAATTGCATACATATCCATCATCCTTTCGCATGTGCTTGCTACAATTTGATCACAATCACCATGAAGAATGAACAATTCGAAGAGGTCTGCAACATTTGATGGACACATTTGTGTGTTTTCTTGAACGTTGAAACTAGCCGCCTTCAGACTAAAGAAGACTTCTGTAGTCTAGTTATGAACACTTTATTCGATAGTTCAGTGGACAAAAATATTTTATGAGGCAGGATAATGAATTCCTGATTCTCGGAATGCGTAATTGACCGGTAGGTACCTTATGGTCTCTCCTAATCGGTCCTCTATATACCTAGATATCGTATATTGTGCAATAAACAAAGGAAGGCTCTGAACAGAATCCTCATTATGGGGACGATGCCGGAGCATTCTTGGTTAAAATATTGAGTTTGCAATGAATGCCTTTCGGTAGAACAATGCTTTCAATATTCGGATGGACGTCAGATTCCATTTTCAATTGTAGAAAATGAAGTTTCCCAATAGACTATTTTTTGATCAACGAATTTGAATTTTTGTTCACATCAAATTATTTGGAATTGTATTTTTCATTCCGACATGAAAACAATACACTTCTAGTCATCTCAACCAATTATGTATGAATGTATTGATCTGAATATAATATTCCTTTCAATCTTTTCGATGCCCTACTCACAACTGTGAACTTTTAACTTTTACTCTAGTTTAAAATTGACGTCGAATAAAAAAGCTTTCTCGTGAAACTGGAGTCGACTTCCTCTCATTATAATATCGAACAAAGGAAACAAAACCCCATGTATTATAAGGGCAATGCCAAAAGCTCAACAAAACTCTAAATACTGGGGTGACAATGGAAAACCCTTCCTTATTTCATTACACCTCCATCGGTCTTTGTTCGTAGACATCCCAGATCGCAACTTTCTCCAAAGGATTTCAGAACAATTGCCCCAAAACTCGCGGTTCCTACGAAGCAGAGCTGCCATATTGCAGGTTATTCTAGTTCTTTGAGGATTCCTGTATATAATTTTTTTCCCTACATTCTCTGGAATTATGATTAACATATACAGTGCGCGTCAAAACTATGGAACAAACAAATTCATTTTCGCAAAAGAAAAATATTTGGCAACAAAAGCCTGAAACAGGTCAATTTTTGTTTCATTTTTGCCAAATTTTATTTTTGAAGGATTTTTGTTGCACCCTGTGCCATCCCCATGAACCCCCTAAATTTTTTGAATAGGGTAAGAATCAATTTACATAATTCAATTAGGGAACTTTCAAATAATGCTGTGAAAAGTGAGTCTTAACTGTGGCAATCCATAAGGGAACAATTTTTAGTTGGAGATGAATATACATATTTCAAAATAAATGAAATAAACATTACTATACTCTGTTCAAATATAAGAGACATCAAAATAAACAAAGTTGCGCAGAGGTAGGATGGGCTTTCTTCAGGTAGAGACTTTATTTCAGGGCTCCAGGGTCGGATCGAGGATAGTTCACACAATCATATAAACTCAAATTCATTTATTCAACATATTCAAATTACAAATGTCATAAGTTTGAAAAAAATAATGCAGCGTCCAAAATAATATATTATGTATTACCCTATTAAAAATTATTCAGAATTTTGTTGGTCTTCTTCTGTGTCACTTTCATCCAGATTCACCAGCACTCGCTCTATTGTTGACTCCATGATATTATCGAGCTGACACATTTTTTCTTCGACATCAGTTACAACATGATGTATGCATTTCTTCCATTTCTCAGCACCAATCGAGCCTATAGCTCCCAGAAACAAATTACGAACCTCAGCAATTTTAAATGAGGAGTTCTGAGCAGCTACTTTTCCTTTTACTTGAGCCCAAATGAGCTCGATTGGATTCAGCTCGCAATGATATGGTGGGAGTCTCAATACTGTTCTTCCCGTCTCATTGGCCATTTCATCTATAATTAATTTTTCATACCTCCCTCTATTTGCCTTGACCAGAGCAAGAAGTTCCGCCTTCAAAAGATCATTTTCGAAGGAAATATTTTTACTGAGCAACCAATTTTTGACATCTTCCTTGCGGGTTGAAGACGGAATCGATTCCATTTTTCTCGAATGATAACTGGCGTTGTCCATTACGATGACAGCGTTATGATCCAGAGTTGGCAAAATTGTTGAGAACCACTTTTCGAACGATTCCCCGTTCATTTCCTGATGGTAATCTCCGGATTTTTTCGATTCGAAAAACCATAGGCCGTTCTCTACAAATCCGTCTTCTCCCCCTATATGACATATAATCAGTCCTTTTCCTTTTCCACTTGGGTTTTTGAGACCAGTTGACAGACCTTCTCGAAAAGCCTGTCTGTTGGACCCAATCGATTCATCGACCCATATTGAATTTTTTGTACATCCCGCATTTATCCATGTCTCGTCAAGGTAATAAATTTTTCGGCCTTGCTCCCTAAATTCTCGAATTTTCTTCAAATAATTTCTCCTCCAAACAACTATTTCGTCTCTATCAATCAATAAACTATTACGACCACGTTTTTTGAATTTGAATTTCATTTTTTCAATAATTTATAAAATGTTGTTTTTTTAAAATTCGGCAGGCTGTCATCGTTATTAACAACTTCCAAAACCTTCGAAATTGTAGGAATTTCATCAAGAAAAAAAACCGTGAACTATTCTCCTAATTAAGTTCATGTCGAAATCGTCTATTGAATCGATGCTTTTTAGCGACTGGGATTTCTGCTTAGGTGGAATCAATAGATGATTTCGTTTATATTATTTTTCAGAAATCTCGTCGGAAACCGACAAAGGGTTAAGTACAATTCAAACAAATATTTATAACCGGGACAAATTGAGGTACCTACTTCAGATATATATATGTACCTACTATCGACATTCCGTTCTAAGCTTTAAGTACGATCCTGGCAGTCTTTTGGGGGCGTGACAAGAATTGTAGAAAAGATCCTTTGACCAATAAGCTGTTAGTATGCGCAAAACAAACCGATTTGGTTTGTTTGTTTACATTCTCTTATATTTGAACAGACTATAGTTTCCACTGGAATTCAACAAAGTTGTTCTTCATATTAGGTACATAGAATACGCTACTGGTTTTTAATAAAATTAAACTGTTCATTTATTAATTGGCCTATTGCTTGTATGAATCAAACTTGCTTCTTTCGTGTTTTCCGCATCCAGTGTAGTAGGCCCAATCGACGTTCGACGTAATTGATGGAAATCGTGTCTTGAAAATTACGGCTCCTATACAGGTGCAGCTCTAATTAAATTATTCCTTTTGGATCGATTCATAATAATAAATTATCCTTACTTTTCATTAATTGAAAAGAGTTTTCCACTGATATTTCCGGATATAAACCGGAAGATTTGTTATGTCGGGGTTGTTTTTCGAACCGCTGTTTAGTAACACAGTTTGTCATGTGGGGTCGTATCCATCATCGCTTGTTTGTGGGATATCCTTCTCCGAAGTTTGTTCATAAGACACGTGGCTGTAATAGCATAATGATAATATATTGGCGTCCTTTATAATTCTGGCGCAAGGGTGAACCACCTGCTACCCATTAATGTTATTATTGTCGGTCCAGAGATTACCTAGTTTTTCACACAGAATTGTACAGAGTGTCCCCAATTGAAATACGGTAATAACGTAACAAATTGTTGTTTTTTTCGAAAGTCTTTTACCACCACGTCTCGACCGATTCTGAAACCACTGGACCACTAATCCACATCAGTTCAGATAAAGACGATTCATCGTGAAGAAAATTCCATTAACAATGCGAATTTCGAAAGAGGTTCTCTGTTCGATAATTTTTTTCAAGCTGTGCTTTCCACGAGAGGAATATCCTGTGATGTTCAGAGAAGAGGAAGCAAAAACTTTTGAGATGAACTGACAAAATGGAGCAAGGAAAAGAAACTAAATGACAGGTAACGCTCAAATTCCGCAAGAATGTCGAAAATCCCTTTGGCGGGCTTTTCAAACGAACAATACGAACTCGAGAATTTTCCAATAAGATGTCACTCTTGAAGCTGTAATTTTTCGACATTTGACAAGTAGAAATAAGTAGAATAATAAAAATGGAACGATACACGCTTCAACAACGCATTGAAATCATTAAAATCTATATATATATAAAAGAAAGATGTTGGTTACACCATTTATAACACGAGATCGGATGGACTGTTTGTTATGAAACTTCACATATGGATTCGTCTACGATCTGGTTATTATAAAATACAATAAAACTTTGAAAAAATCAATGAAAATTTTACTTATACAGGAAATGCTTTTCCACCTTTTGAGTAAGGCCACTAGATGTCGCTACAGTTACGCTGCCGCTTATTCGTAGGTACTATTTGATATTCTCCGCGTTAGATGGCGATATAAACAAATAGTGTGTACAGTAACTATATTCCCTCAATAGTCATGCACTGTAATAGTGTGTAATTTGAGTTGACTACAACTCTGCGCTGTTGGCCAAAACCAAAATGTCTTAGCGTAGGAGTACAGATGTCTAAAATGATTAGATTTCGTTGAGATATGAGAAAATTTTCGTTCTAACCACTTCAGATGGCGCTATTCACACATAATGACTGATTATTAGTTATTTTTATAGTTTTATTTATTCAAAATAACGTAATCGTGAAGGTACTCTTTTTGACATTATCACCATTAAATATCGATGAATTTGTTGAGGCTTTCGCGGCCATCGATTGATGTCATCTGTTCTTTTTCGTGCATTTCGGTCGTCGTGGTTTGAAATGGTCAAAAAGAGAACAGATGACATCAATTACTGTGTAATTTACATATGACTTATGAAACCATGAAAAGCTATTAACAGATCCAGAAGTATGTGTACATCACAGTGAATTTTTATCGAAATGTCAAGTAAATCGGATTTTGGCGATGAGTTCCAATCGTGAGATGTCCATTCTCATCTTTTCTCATAATTTTTGAAATGTTTTTGAGTTTCTGTTTGGGTAATAAATATATTTTCGGAAATAACTGAATCTAAAATTGCCATTATAACTAATTGACATATTATTTTTGTGTACCTGTTCTGTGTGACAGCTCATACCCATGGAAACATTTGACAGTTCAAAAATCAGAGAACCGGTGATCTCCGATCACCGGTGATTACGATTTGTGAAATCCACCGTAAATATCATTTAGGCGGAACAGAGTTCGCCGGACCAGCTAGTTCACTATAAAAATGCTGAAAATTTGGCGGTTCGTGAAACTCGAACAGTTTTGGATCGGCGTGATGCACCTGATTGATTGATTGATTGATTTGCTGACGAACAAGAGACCGGGTTAGCACTTGGCCTCCCTGTGACACTGCGACCAACTTGGGTCTATTGTATCACTCTTTCGTCAGTGGTTCCTCATGAGAATAGGTTTGTGTCAATTGTGTCCTTTATCAGGTTCAGTAGCCTATTTATGAGGTTTTTCGGCTTCATTCCCGTTTCCGGATTGATTTCTCCGAAGATTCTGTGGCGCCTTCTTCCCAGGGCGTCGCATTCGAAAATGATGTGAGAGGCTGTTTCTTCCTCTTCACCGCAGAGTCTGCAATCCAAGGGTTCTCTAAGTATTCCTATGGTGTTGGGTGTTCAGATGTTTTCTGAGGCCGCAGTGTCCCGTCAGTAGACCTATTATTATTATTATACGTGCCATTGTTCTGTTTAGATTCAAGAGGTCAGCCGTCAAGGTTTGGCTTGTGTGTCCTACCATGACTTTGCTGTGTGTTTGCCCGTCGCTCTGTTCCCAGTGTTGTCGGTGTCTTTGTTTTATCCACTCCTCAATCAGGGTCCTGCATCGGTCTTTGGTGATTCCAAGCACAGGTTCTGGCCCTGTGAATGGCGTTTCAGATGCTTGTCTTGCTAACTGGTCTGCTTTTTCATTGCCCGCTATTCCCTTGTGACCTGGCACCCACATGCACCTTGTCGAACCGCATTATAGAAATTGGTGGAAAATTTTGAGCTGTTGGGACAAGTTAGTGATGTAAAGAATAGAACCCGTGTACGTCGCTCAAGAACAGCCGAGAATATTGCTGCTGTAGCCGAAAGTGTTGAAGAAAACCCAGGTTTGGCCATTCCTCTTCATTCTTTGGAATTAAGCATTCCACAAACGTTACATTACACCGTATTTTGCATGAAGTTTAGTTGAAACAAGAACTCAAGCCGACTGATCATCAACAACGTCGTGTCTTTGCTGATTGGGTCCTTGAAATGTATGAAAATTATCCGGAATTCCATAGAAAAATCATCTTAAGTGCCCATTTCCACCTCGGTGGTTTCGTCAACGTCAATATTCCGGTAAAGATGAAATAACCCCATATATAGTTATAGTTATAGTGAAAAGAGGTTATAGTCCACTGCGACCTCAAGGTCTATTGTGCTCCCTGACAGAGCTGTTATCATCGCGCCTCCTACAGCTCGCCCTCTAGTTCCAGAGATTTGATGAAATCCAGTATCTGAGACGGCTTCAAGCAGGATAACTCCCCACTTCTACAACTTTCTTGTCCAAAGCACTCTTTTCTTTGGCTTGCAATGGCATAGCATTCCGTAACCAGGTGAATAGGAGTTTCTTCCTCCTCCCCAAAGAATCTACATTCACCAGTGTCTGATAAACCCATTCTCAACAGATGCTTCTTTAGGCGACAATATCCTGTGAGAAAGCCACTGAGTAGGTGAAGTTGGTTTTTACTGAGATCCAGATATTTTTTGGATCTAGCAGTTTCAAAGTTCCAGAGGAACTTTTTGGAGTGATCCATCCCTGGGAGATTCCGCCAGAGTTTTTCTCTTTCGGTTTTCTCCTTCAGCATAAACTCCTTCTTATAGGTGCATTTTCCTATACCACAGAAGGGTTCTGGGCCAGTGAGTGACGTTTGTGCGCCCTTTCTGGCCAGTGTATTGGCCTCTTCGTTTCCTACGATTCCCGAATGACCGGGAACCCAGATTAAAAAGACCTTATTCTTCTTGCCTACCTCATTGAGTTTGTTTCGGCACTCCCAAATCAGCTTTGAGTCAATGACGTAGGAGCTCAGTGCTTTAATAGCAGCTTGACTATCTGTATGAATAGCTATATCGCACTTCTGATAGTTTCTTTCTAGATTTATATCTAGACATCTTCCGATTGCAAGTATTTCCGTTCGAAGGACGCTTGTACAGGAGCCTAACGATAGTGCACACTTGGTACTTGTCCCGTAAATCCCAGCGCCAGCTACTGTAGCGGTTTTAGAACCATCTGTATACCATTTCATTGTATTTTCTTTGAGATTGTAGTTGGTGTATTCCCTTTCCCAATACTCTCTTTTACTCAGCATTGTACTGAAGTTCTTCTCAGTGCTTACTTTCTTGATCATTACATAACTAGGAAGGTTTGCAGATGAAGTGTAGTCATTCAGAGAGGACCAAGCTCTCTGAAACCTGACTCTCTCATTGCCTGCTCCTTCTTTAGATACTCTGAGGATGGCCTCATGGGCTACCCTATCAATCACTAGATGTAGAGGTGTGAGGTCTGTGATGATCTCAAGCGCCCTGGCTGGGCACGTTCTCATAGCTCCCGTGATGCACACACAGGCAAGCCTTTGTACTTTGTCGAGCATTTTCCTCGTACTTACCTGACTTGTCTTAGCAAACCATGCTACTGCCCCATATGTGACTGTAGGTCTTACAATCATGACGTGCATCCATCGCAGTATTTTTGGGTTACAGCTTACAGCCCCAATTCCTGCCGCATAACTCACCAGGGAGTCTTTCACCCATATCATGATTCGTTACGGTGATTCTAGTTATTACGTCGTATTGTCCTTTGGGTTGTCTCAAGAATCGCGAGGGGCATTCACGATAAAGTGATTGTCTCTGTACATTGCTTAAGTTATCCGCGGAAGGTAAAAGTCACTGTCCTAACGTTAAACTCCTATTGCAAGGTTCCATAGGGATTTTTCAATTTAACCCCCTTTACAAGGGATCGTCCTTCAAGTTTCAAGAGAGTCAAGCCAGAAAATCAGCTACCTGCCGAACTGACAACTCGTTTGATACAGTCCCTGAAGTGTCGTCTCAATGTTTTAATGAGGTAAATGATACTCTTCTGTGCCAAATCCTGTGTAAACCTTCAGAACGTTCATGCATCTCATTAAATCTTGTATTCAAGTGACTTATATGAGTCCCAGCTTTCTCTTAATCGAGTTTAGGGCTCTTCGCCCTGTGATGAATGAAGACGTGTCCATTTATAACATAATTCCTGTGAAATGCGCCATCTTTGTGCGAATGATTCAATTAGTGCAGCTCCTCGATATCAGAGCTAATGGTTTTCGAATCCGAATAATATAGCTCAATTTTTCCACTATTCAAATGCAGTAATCGATCATCATCGATGCTGAGATAGGTCGTTGGCACCTATCACGATGTCATTCACCTGCCACGTGACCCAATTCGAAATTAAATTCAAGCTTTCGAACAGAAAATGACGCCTGGAACGGCAAATGGAGCGTTTAATGGATTTCGAGTTATTGTTTTGCACTCCCCGTAAACACCATTAAAATGTGTGGAATTCCCAGTACGTGATATACGTTCGAATCGAATCTTGTGTGAGTGGATTTCTCATTTGTACGTTCACAAATCTGTGATTCTCTATGATGGCGGGATCGGATTGAAAACTTTCTGTGTCTCCTCCATTAGCCTTTGTCGAACCCAGCGTGCTGTTGAGAGGCTTATTAAACCCATTCGCATCGTCAATATTTGAGTAGTTTGAGTAGTGTAGGAAATTAAATCTAATACAATAGGTATAAGTAGTTTCCGGACAGAGCAATTGATTGAACTACGGGGATATATTGAAAAATTCTTAGCCTACTAAACCAAACAAAATTTCAATGTCAAAATATTTTATTACTCAACATATTATTCTCATAATTGAAAACATTTATTACAGCGAACCTGCAACGTCTCTAGACCTTTCAAAAAACATGTTTCTTCTTGCTCTGCGAACCAGTCCTCCACAGCTTTTATTACCTCCTCGTTGGAAGAAAATTTACGACCTTTTAAACTTTTTTTTCAGTTGAGGAAAGAAATCTGATGAAAAAGGGGGGTGTTCTAGTAATTCTAACCCTAACTCACGAATTTTTTGCATGGCAACATGAGATTTGTGTAGGTACTGGGGTGTTGTCCTGTAAAAACAAAATACCTTTGGATAGCTTTCCGCGTCTTTCTCTTAAATTTTTTCCCGTAGAGTGGTCAGTAATGTCGAATAGTAATCTCCAGTTATTGTTCCACCCTTATCCAAAAAATCAATCGCGTTTACTCTATGACAATCCCAAAAAACTGAAGAAAGAACTTTTCCAGCGGATTTTTGGAAACGAAACTTCTTAGGTCTTGGAGAACCAGAGTGTCGCCATTCCATCGATTGTTGCTTTGTTTCTGGATCGTAGAAATGTACCCAAGTCTCATCCATAGTGACAATTCGGTTTAAGAAGTCTACATCGTTTTCAAATCGAGCACAGATAGAACGCGATGCTTCTACCCTTGCACGCTTTTGGTAACATTCAAACATTTTGGGATCCATTTTGAAGAAATTATTCTCATGTCCAAATTGACGTGAACTATTTGATGAACGCATTCGTATGAAATCTTCAGTGCTTCAGATATCCGTTTTAGCCCAATTCGACGGTCTGATAAAATCATGTCATGAACTGCATCGATATTTTCGGGAACTGACACAGAAACTGGCCTTCCCGATCGGTCATCATCTTCAATGGAAAATTTACCTCTTTTGAAACTTGCAGTCCAATTTTTCACGGTCGCATACGAAGGACATTGATCACTAAGGGTATTAAGCATATCTTCGTAAATCTGCTTACCTCTTAACCCTTTTAAATACCGGTACTCGATGATGGCTCGATACTCCAATTTTTCGATTTTTACAATTTCGGTGGACATCTTTTTTTTAAATTTATTGCGTAACTGGTTTAGTTTTTTGACGTCGAACTCTGCACTGACACTTCTAATAAGTTATTGTTCGTTGATAAATGGTATCGCAATATTTTGTTTATGCATGGAACTGGTCTAGGCTAACAAGATATCAATACATCCTCGTATCTTACTCCATATTCCCATAACGAAGGCAGGACGTCAAAAAGAAAGAGCCAATCTCTTCGAATATGATCAGCTGAAGAAGAAGATCTTTAATAACACATTTTATTCAAGACTTTTATGGCCTTTCCAAAGACAGAACAATGATGGATTATAAGAAATTACGAAATTAAAGAATTTTCGAATTCCAGAAAAAGTTGCATCCCGAGCAGGAATCGAACCTACGTCCCCTGCCCCGATTGCTGTTTAGGTACTCTATCCGCTAAGCTACCGAGGTATACACTTTCCCTGGAATCCAAAGTTAGCAGTGTCGCCTGCAAACTGTTTGCGGAAGTTCCAGCAGGTGCTAATCTTGATGCACTTTTCGCAAGCTCATCGGATTTTTCATTTCCTGTAGCGTTCCTCGAACACCTGAAGATCAGAAGAATCGATCCAATAGAGAGTTAGGACTTCTTGAAAAGTCTTTTTTTACTGTTTCTTTCTCGTTTCGTCTTCTCTGTTATTGTTACAGATATAATTACAAGATCCAGTTCGACGAAAAAGCTTATTTTGAAGAAGCTCTGTATCATCATATTTTTTTGAACCAATTCAGTATCACTACACATACACGGGGAGACAGAGTTCATTCAGAGATTTTTATCTGTTCTCGTGTATCATAGGCAGAATTGTATTATACCCAGTTCAAGTTCACATTTCCTCTGCTAACACTTAGATTTGGAGCGGGAAACAGATTTCTCTTATGCAATCTGTTCCTTGTCGCCATTTCTCCACACGTGCCTTATGCCATATATTGTTTGATTTAAGAAAAAAGTATGTATTGCTCTCTTTCAAAAGAATATACAGGGTGTTCCTAAATTGAACGTACAAAAGAAAACGGGAGATTCCTTGAGTAAGTTCAAGAAAGAAAAGGCCCCTAAAACATGGGGTCGCAAACGTTTCTTTTTCGAGACACAGAGTGTACTAGGTGTACTAGTACCTAATAAGTTTAAATTTCTTTCTATACTAACTGGACTCAATTTGTCCGAGTATTTCAAGGGAATCGTGCAAATTTTTTCTCGAATTCGGTGGCAGATACCAGTGATAAGACAAAACTATAAGAAGTCGAAAAGTTTAGCATAACAACAAAGCTTCTTTTTACAATTTTTCAAATCAACAGTTGCTCACCAAAAAAAAGTTCTGGAGGAAAACAGGTGACAGTGTTCCAGAAAAAATATCACCCTGTAGATCTGCTATCAGAATTACCATGTCACGTGGTGATAACTCTCAAATACACTGCGCAAAAAAATTAACGCACATTATGGAAATCTCAAATTTATTCTACAACTGAAGGTGTTCTCAATGATAATTATTTTTATCAGAATTATGCATGCATATGTTATCCACTTACAACGTTTTTCTTCAATACAGATGTTTTCTCCCATCAGCAGGAATAAAAAAAGATGATATGTATTATCAGATTTTGAATGTATTGGCTCCATTATAAAATCAGTTGTTCTCGATCAATTCTAGTGATCAATAGTTTTTCTTTCGTTTGATTTTCTACACTCGATCGCTATGCAACGCGAAACACGCAATTTGACCCAAGAGGAATATGCCCAAGCGGTAGTTTTGCGAGAAGAAGGGTGGACATACACAAGAATTGCAGAAAGGTTTGGACTTTGGACTGTTTGGAGTTTCCCA
Source organism: Adalia decempunctata (assembly GCA_951802165.1). NCBI lineage: Eukaryota > Metazoa > Arthropoda > Insecta > Coleoptera > Coccinellidae > Adalia > Adalia decempunctata. The sequence goes on along the minus strand of OX637696.1, from coordinate 17,964,763 downwards.
TACAAGTGTGTCCAGAATGTTGCAGCGATTCAGAGAGACAGGTATGAATGTCCGAAGACCAGGACAGGGTAGACCACGGGTAACAACTGCCATTCAAGAACGTTACTTGAGAGTTTCTTCGGTTTGCAACCGCTCGCCTCCTTCAAAATCAGCTTGAGCAACTCCAAACTCATGAGGTGCAAATTAGCACTCAGACAATAAGAAATCGCCTCAGAGAATATGATTTAAGGCCTCGTGTCGCGGCAAGAGGCCCAGCTCTTACCCCAGCCCATCGAAGGGCGCGTTTGGATTTTGCGAGAGAGCATATCCATTGGGAAGAGGCCGATTGGGAAAGAGTTCTCTTCACAGATGAGTCTAGATTCTGCCTCTACCATTGTGATCGACGTTCCCTTAATTGTATACAGACGTCCACATGAAAGATATGCTCAGTGCAATTTCCTGAATACTACTGGTCTCGGGGGAGGATCGATTATGGTATGGGGTAGAATATCTTTGACTGCTCGCACAGACCTAGTGGTCGTTGATAATGGAGCTATGAATGCTGATAAGTATATAAGGAACATTCTTGAAGAGCATGTAGTGCCATTTGCCCCATACATTGGTGAAAATTTCATTTTTATGGACGATAATGCCAGACCCCATCGTGCGCGCATCGTTCAGGAGTACCTTGAAGAGGTTGAAGTCTCTCGAATGGAATGGCCAGCAAGAGGTCCAGATCTCAATCCGATTGAGCAGGTTTGGGACAACCTCAATAGAAGGCTGAGAAGTTCAGAAAATCATCCAGCTACTATTAATGACTTAGGAATCCAACTCGGAGAAATCTGGGAAGGATTAGATGAGAACATTTTAAGATCACTCATTTTGAGTATGAACCGTCGTTGCCGAGCTGTAATTAACGCAAGGGGTGGATATTCCAAGTATTAAATCACTTATCAGCATTTCAGTATTTTGAAAATTGTTCATTTCTCTTCTTTCACATAAGATTCGGTGAAATCCTGAATTTTTCTTCCATTTAATGTGTCTTGTTCCGTTCAAAACCTTCCCGAGAGAACATAAAAAATAAGTTATAAAGTCAATGTAGAGTTAACTTTCATTATAAAATTGAGATTTTCAGAATGTGCGTTAATTTTTTTGCGCAGTGTATAATATCTATGCCAAATTTCAGTTGAATATCTTGTAAAGTGTAAATACTATGAGAAAAAAAATTGAAGAAAGTTCAAACTTCAACACTCTGTATTTCGAAAACGAAACTTTTGCGACCCCATGTTTATGGGACTTTTTTCTTGAACTCACTTAAGGAATCTCTCCTTTTAGTTTGTACGTTTGATTCAGGAACACCCTGTATATACTCATCATAAGTCATCAAGTAACATATTTATCTTTCACCCAGCATTCTCGACAATCTACTCACTCGAATGTCGTAGTGGCATTTCAGTCTGAGGAAAAACTTTCTTCATAGCCTACGACTATAAAAACCCACAGCAGAAATCAACACGTACATTCCGAAAAATAACCTATTGCCCCATCTCATTCCTCTGGATTTATTCCGCAAACAAAATCGACGTTTTTCTCATCTGTCACAAAGGGCGCGAAGAGGCGTGTGGGACGGTGGGAAAATGAACAATCCAAGAGAATAAGAGGTTCTTGTTTATTTTCCGGGAGAAGTCACACAATTGGATACGTCTAATTTTCGACCGCAAATAGGTTTTTGTCCTCCTCGTCTCCCCTGTACCAGGATTGATCGAAATCAATCGGCCGGAATGTTTGACTTGATTAGGATGTATAGCGTGATTTATATAGAGATAACGTTGAATACGCTCGTATTTTAGATACAGAAAATAGTGTCTTGCGGATTTATAGTCCTTTATTTTCATATTTTAGCGTTTTTGCTCCAATAGGACGATAAGGCAAAAAATAGACGTTTCGAATTTGATTATCCTTTCTATCGGGTGTTTTTTTTAGAGTAATAGAACTTTAAATTGATATAGACACTTCAAATTGAGATTGAAGCCAAATTTTTTATTTGAAAGATAATTTTATTATATGTATTTACTTTTTTGAGTAATTTAGGCCTTATTTTAGCAATAACAAGAGTTATGGTGGCTTCCAAAGCGTCTATTATTCCTATTATTCATAAGCCAATGACTTGACATAACCCCAAAGAAAATAATCCAATGGAGTTTTGTCGCATGATCTTGGAGGCCAAATAATTGGACCATTTCTCGAAATAATGTTATTGCCAAATCTTTCTTTCAATAAATCAATTGTTATGGTAGCAGCAGGAGGTGTAGCACCATCTTGATGAAACCAAAACACTTCTTTGTCGATACCATTCAAATTTTGAAACAAATAATCGAGCACCATTCGATATAACATTAGCTCCAGCATCGTTTTTGAAGAAATATGGACCGATGATGCCTCCAGCGTGTAAAGCACACCATACAGGGCATTTTTCAGGATGCAATGGAACCTGCAGAACTTCTTGGGGATTGTTTTCCCTCCATATACGGCAATTTTGCTTGTTAACGTAGCCGTTCATCCAGAAATGAGCTCCATCACTAAACACAATTTTCAACTTCAAGCGGTTCTAGGGCCCAATCAGCAAACAAACGAGACTTATTATGGTCCAGCGGCTTCAGTTCTTGGACCAGTCCAGTTGGATCTTATATGGGTGTAGACCAAGATCTTCACTCAAAATTTTCCATGTGGTGGATGCACAGAGTCCACTTTGTTGTGAACGTCGACGAATAGACAAATTTGGATCTTCATTAACACTATCATTTGCAGCAGCGATATTTTCTTCTGTACGCACAGGGTGTCCCAAATTCGATGATCACTGAGAGCATCTCGAGAACCATAAGGGTTAGAGAAAAAATGTTCATGGACTCCCGATCTCTTTTTTCAAAATAATCAATTGTCAGTAAACAGATCCCAGATATCTGAATTGGTTCTCGAGTTACAGGGCGTTTCTGAAAAATTGCTGTTTCAAATATTTCGCTATATCTTGTTTTCTGTTGGAGATATCACAAAAATTCCAAGAAATTTTCTTTTGTGATTTCTATTGCCTTTACGCTGCTTCCATCTGATCCGAAAAATTATTCGCCGTTCAGGTGCTAGAGAGAAAAGTTTGTGTTTTTTAAATGGGGCACCCTATATCTTTCTTCATTGCTTCTTACCCGCAGATTCACCGAATATTATCCTGTAACAGGTTTTTCGAAAATCTGATCCGTTTCGAAGATATTGAGTTTTTCGTCTTCACTTGAATTGGGACAGCCTGTATATAAAGATTTTCTTTTTATTTGGAGATATTTTATTTTTATTTTTTGTCTAGTTTGTTTTTTTTGAATAAACTGATCTTCTTGAATGAAGGAGATTCCATAGAAGAATACGATATGTCCTGAAAATTTCGATTCTATGAAATTAAAAACTTCATTTGTAAATGAATATATTCCATTTAATTCAATATCTAATTTGTCTAGTGTGTAGTGAATAATTGTAACCAAATGATTATCTTGAAAAGTAGAAATCATCAGATTCTATAAATAATGGAGGAAAACAATTCGAACATTTATTGTAGTTTTTTTTCAGAACTCATTTGTATTAAATTTTTTATTCGATTAATGTTAGTTTTTCATAGAATCGAACATAAAATATCTCCAAATAAAAGAAAAATTTAGATACAGGCTGTCCCAATTCAAGTGAAAACGAGAAACTCAATATCTTTGAAACGGATCAGATTTTTGAAAAATCGGTTACAGGATGATACTCGGTGAATCTGCGGCTAAGTAGCAATGATGAAAAATATAGGGTGTCGCATTTGAAAAACACAAACTTTTCTCTCTAGCACTTGAACGGCGAATAATTTTTCGGATCAGATGGAAGCAGCCTATAGGCAAAATAAATTACAAAAGAAAACTTCTTGGAATTTTTGTGATATCTCCAACAGAAAACGAAATACAGCGAAATACACTGCGCATAAAAAAATTAACGCACATTCTGAAAATCTGAATTTTAATGAAAGTTAACTCTACATTGACTTTATAACTTATTTTTTATGTTCTCTCGGGAAGGTTTTGAACGGAACAAGACACATTAAATGGAAGAAAAATTCAGGATTCCACCGAATCTTATGTGAAAGAAGAGAAATGAACAATTTTCAAAATACTGAAATGCTGATAAGTGATTTAATACTTGGTATTTCCACCCCTTGCGTTAATTACAGCTCGGCAACGACGGTTCCTACTCAAAATGAGTGATCTTAAAATGTTCTGATCTAATCCTTCCCAGATTTCTCCGAGTTGGATTCCTAAGTTATTAAGAGTAGCTGGATGATTTTCTGAACTTCTCAGCCTTCTATTGAGGTTGTCCCAAACCTGCTCAATCGGATTGAGATCTGGACTTCTTGCTGGCCATTCCATTCGAGAGACTTCAGCCTCTTCAGTACTCCTGAACGATGCGCGCAAGATGGGGTCGGCATTATCGTCCATAAAAATGAAATTTTCACCAATGTATGGGGCAAATGGCCCTACATGCTCTTCAATAATGTTCCTTATATACTTATCAGCATTCATAGCTCCATTATCAACGACCACTAGGTCTGTGCGAGCAGTCAAAGATATTCCACCCCATACCATAATCGATCCTCCTCCGAAACCAGTAGTATTCAGGAAATTGCACTGAGCATATATTTCATGTGGACGTCTGTATACAAGGGAACGTCGATCACAATGGTAGAGGCAGAATCTAGACTCATCTGTGAAGAGAACTCTTTCCCAATCGGCCTCTTCCCAATGGATACCTATGCTCTCTCGCAAAATCCAAACGCGCCCTTCGATGGGCTGGGGTAAGAACTGGGCCTCTTGCCGCGACACGAGGCCTTAAATCATATTCTCTGAGGCGATTTCTTATTGTCTGAGTGTTAATTTTCACCTCATGAGTTTGCTCAGGCTGATTTTGAAGGAGGCGAGGGGTTGCAAACCGTTGTCTCAACGAAGAAACTCTCAAGTAACGTTCTTGAATGGCAGTTGTTACCCGTGGTCTACCCTGTCCTCGTCTTCGGACATTCATACCTGTCTTCCTGAATCGCTGCAACATTCTGGACACACTTGTATGGGAAACTCCAAACCTTTCTGCAACTCTTGTGTATGTCCACCCTTCTTCTCGCAAAACTACCGCTTGGCCACATTCCTCTTGGGTCAAATTGCGTGTTTCCCGTTGCATAGCGATCGAGTGTAGAAAATCAAACGAAAGAAAAACTATTGATCACTAGAATTGATCGAGAACAACTGATTTTAGAATGGAGCCAATACATTCAAAATCTGATAATATCATCTTTTTTTATTCCTGCTGGGAGAAAACATCTGTATTGAAGAAAAACGTTGAAAGTGGATAACATATGCATGCATAATTCTGATAAAAATAATTATCATTGAGAACAACTTCAGTTGTAGAATAAATTTGAGATTGCCATAATGAGCGTTAAATTTTTTGCGCAGTGAATTTAAAACAGCAATTTTCCAGGAAGTCGAGAACCAATTCAGATATCTGGGATCTGTTTGCTGGCAATTGATTATTTTGAAAAAAGAGATCGGGAGTCCTTGAACATTTTTTCTCTAACCCTTATGGTTCTCGAGATGCACTCAGTGATCATCGAATTTAGGACATCCTGTACAGTGCTTTGTCTTGTTGTTGCATCGAGTAGAGAAAATGTTAGAAAGAGAAAATGTTGTCCGAAATCTATCGATAGTTCGACGAATGAGCCGATGCTCTGATGGGCGATTATGTAAACCATAAATTTAACGAAGTGTCTATAAGTTTGACGAATAAAATAAATTTCTACCAATTGTAAACGCTGTTGCGGCGTGATTTTTACCATGATAATTTGTCAATGCTTACTGAACAGAAATGTCTAAACAACATGGCTTCTACCTTCTGTCAAATCACAGTTATCTCAATAGAAAATTCTATCACTTTAAAAAAACACCCGATATTTCTGTTGTGCTTTTTATTGTTTCGTTTTCCTTTAATTTCATTGCTGATACCTTTTCGATTGCATTTTGCTTCCTGATCTACCCATACGGAAATGGTAAGGGCAAAGAGTACTATTGATAATTCTTCATATCGATCATTTTGATTCGTGGCAATTTTTCTTTATTTCACCTGCTCGTTCTGCGAATGTGAGAACTGGAATTCTATTGAGTTTTGAACCCAAGATCCCAGTTGGAAACGTTCAGTGAAACCTTCATCCAAGATTGCATTCCCAAAATTCCAATTAAATTATTCGAAATGCTGCCATTTTGGCAGAAACATAGTACATACCTATTCGTTCGACATTATCTACCTTCTGATGATGGTTCCAATCTCACTCCAAGCGCGTATTGGGCTCCACAATGCATAGTTCTCAGAGATAAGAACTCTTCATAAAGTACCTGGGTATTGAGCAGACAGACACTCGAGTTAATTATCCTTCAGACAACCGTTCCAATATTACTTGCAGATACACGGAATCTGTGCAGGTAATTATAGTGCCTTCGGCGGGAAAATGATATCATGGCAGTGTTCCCGAAATGTGTAACTTCATTCACCTTTCGAATGAGTATTTGAACGTTAGTTTCGAAATTTCACTTCGTTCATCTTGAGACTAATCAAATGAACATCGCCTATCTGCGTTGTCGTTGAAGACACTAAGTAATTGGATAATTGAATACTCTTGAGACATAACTGCATTTTGATAATTACTTTATAACTTCATGTCATGTTTTTCAACATAATATTGTAGAGAAACACTGATGAATTCACAGGTTTCTAATGTGATGTAAATAAACACATTTTTTTTGCGCTTATACGTTGCAAACGCTGACTAAACCCACGAGATAACAAAATAATGTACTCTGTGTTGTACACCTAAAAAAGGTCAACAAAAAGTCCGCGATGGTATATGTCTATCTCATAAGGATAACCCACAATAACCATTTTTATCCTTCACAATTTACGTGAAATGGCTTGTTTAGGAAGTTATTTTAAGCAACACAGCATTAATCCTTATCCAATTAAGTACCTTAAATACATTGTCCATTCAATATAGATCAATATGGCCATTTACAGCATGTAATTTAAATGAATATTTCCGAAGATATCACAGATTTAAAATGCAGGGACATAGCGGTGCGGCGCCGGCAATACCGATCCGCATCCTGTAGTAGGTAGTAGGTATTTACGTTGTACCAGCTTTGCATCCGTGCAAAGTGGCTGCCCTATGTCCTCGATTGCCTGACTAATTCCATCTTTGAGGTCATGAATCGACATTAGGCTCTTGGCGTAGACCTTCTCTTTCCCATGGCTCTAAAGTCTAAAGGAAGAAGTCACAAGATCTCGGTGACCAATTTTGATCACCTCTTCGAGAGATAACACGGTCCGGAAACTTTTTCCATAAAAGATTAATAGTTTCGTTGCAAGTGTGGCACGTAGCGCCGTCTTGTAGAAAGTAAACGTTGTCCAGATCAATACCATCCAATTCCAGCCATAAAAAATCATTCATCATCTTTCGATTCCAAAGAACCACGAGAAATGAATAAACCTGGGATTTTTTCATCACTTTCGGCTACAGCAGCAATATTCTCGGCGCTTCTTGAGCGATGTGCACAGGTTTCATTCTTCACATCACTTACTTGCCCCAACAGCTCAAATTTTTCCACCAATTTCTGTATTGCGGTTCGACAAGGTGCTTCATGACGACCCAAAAAATGTTTACGAATTTTATGAACCGTCTCTGCCAAATTTACACTATTTTTATAGTGAATTTTAATAATTTCAATGCGTTGTTGAAGCTTTTATCGTCCCATTTTTATTGATAGCGTAGTTTCTACTTGTCAAATGTCAAAAAAATACAGCTTTAGAACTGACATCTAGCGAAATAGGCTATTCGAAATAACATTCCTCATTTGAAAACACTCTACAATCCGAAAAACAAAATTCCGGACCATTTTATTAGTCAGAATGCCCAGAATCCGCCAAATACAGGGTGGCCAAATGTTTACTAGCAAACAGTCGATAGAAAAACTTGTTTTAAAACGAAAATTTTTATCAACATATTTCCTTATACGCTTCATTTTAAAGATACAGGGATGGTTTAAACAAAAGGTTTTTCCTATATTTGCTGAACAACTGAGGATGATCCAAATTCTGCATGTAGCATAACATTGCACACTTTATCACAAATATTAAAAAAAATGACGGCTCAAAAAAAAACCTTTGGCGAGTTGTATGCTTTTACTAGACAAGTTTTGGTACGGCTCTGTCTTCGCATTTTTGCCTGAAAGCCCAATTCATCCTCCACAAAAAATGTTTTCGTTACAGCCCTAATTGCCTCACAGAGTAGTTTTATCAAAGTATAAAAAAAAAGAAAAATGTTTCATACTAATATTCGAATATTCTAAAAACCCAATCAGAATTATTAATACTTTTCTTCGCCACACTTCGTAACAAGATGTTCCAGTATTTTTGAATACCACTTCAACTTTCACAATAGAGTTATAATAAAACATTCAATGCGGGGATCCCCCTTCTGACAATCATACAGAATCCGAGTGATCCGAGCGCTCGTGGTGTAAAGGGTTCGTATCCCAGATACCGTGGCACCGACGAGAGTGGGAAGAAAGATCAATAAACGTTTATTCTGATACCGTGTCGCTGTCACAATTTTAACCTCAATCTGTCGGGGTACGAAAATAAATAATATTTGTTGATCACATCAAACATAAACAAAAGAGTTTGAATGTAGAAATGAATATATCAGGAAAGAAGAATGAATACTCAAACACGCAAGAAATCGTTAACTCAAACGACGATCAGATATGCTCCACATGTATGAAGAAAAGTTCAATTACTATCAGAATAACCGATTTAGATTATGATGGCAGGACTTTCCTGGAAAAAATAAAAGCTTGTGTTTACCCTTCTTTGGTAAATGAATATTCGTCAAACTGAATGCCAATACTGTCCATTTCCAATTTTTTGTAGGAAATTGATAGAGAGAAAGTTCCTAGTATATGCCGAGTATGTATATCTACAATAAACTTATCTTTCAAATTCAGAAGAACAGCATTGGCATCATTGAAAAAACTAAAACTCGTCGTTGATACCGAATACGATCATGAAGGTTTGGAAAATTCACCAATGGTTGGATAATTTAATGAGTACCATATTTTTTTAGATTCACAAGAATTCAACACAGACTCCCGAGAAGTCAAAACAGAGTATCGAGAAATGAAATCAGAGTCAGATTTTTCCGATGAGCACATATCTTGTTCCAACGATAATGAATTTGCTGAAACAACTGAATTAAACGAAGCAGTGCTTCTAATAACGAAACTAACAGAGGGAGAAACAAATGATCAAAACTTGGAATTCAACTGCAATGAATGTACTTCAACTTTTTCTAAGAAATCTGAACATGATAAGCATATGATAAGTGTTCATAATAAGAGAATAGCATGTGATCTTTGTGGAAAAACATTTAAGGTTTTGTCTAGATTGAAAGAACATGTTATGTCGCACTCAGAAGAAAAAAGTTTCAATTGTACCCATTGTGATAAATCATTCATTCGAATATCCTCTTTGAAGCGACATATGACAACCCACTATGCTCCACCTGGACAAAAATCCAAAAAAACTCCCTTCCTCTGTACTATTTGCGGTAAAAACTTTCCATTTTCGAATGGAGCCACTAGGCATATGAGGATTCATTTTGGGATCAAAACGCATCAGTGTCAAATATGCCATAAGCAATTCAACCAGTCCACCCATCTACAAGTTCATATGAGAACACACAGTGGAGAAAAACCATACATTTGTGAAGTTTGCGGTGAATCCTTCACGTTGAAAGCTGGTCTTCATAAACATTCTAAAACTAAACATGGACAAGAAGAGAACAGGAAACTTTGTGGAAATAATGTTTTTTTGGTTGATTGAATGTTATTATTTATTTCTTGTTCAATAAATCGTAAAACGAAAGTTGTTTTCTTTATTTCCACCTATAAGGAATATGAGGTATTTGTATTTCACCTGAAGAAAATTTTCCGAAAGTATCAGAGGAAATTCCCTTGAGAAATGAAAAAAAAATCAAAAATACAATTCAGCTGTACCAATACCATGCAGAGTAAAATGGCAGGTTTGGCAAAATATCATAAATTCAGATGGGGCAATTTTATTACTCTTCTACTAAACTGGACGCAAGTGATAGGCCCCTTGGTGTAATAATGAAGATATAAAATCTTCGGTGGGTAGATACGAATTTTTTTGGTTGTACTTAAATTAAAACTCGTGTACACTTCATATTACATTTTATAATGCAGGTAATAAAATTTATTCAACAACTGCCTGCGAAGAGACGTCCTCTAGAGCTTCCCCGAAATGAACAATTAATTTTTATACCTGTAATAAAAACTGATGCTCCTTCCAATTACCAGATGCAGAATATAAAACTGACTACGGGCTAAAATTCGATTGGAGCACTTGGGTCTTCACAAAAGAATCATGTACCCAGATAATTGCCTTCTGTGTTAAGTGTGTACAGAGTACAGACCATGAGAGACCTATTTGATGGGGTTTCTATTGCATCTACTTGAGGATTGATGATTTGTTGACCTAGAAGAGTGGTGGCACTTGTGGGCAGTCAGTATTTTTACTGAATTTATACAAGAAGTTTCTTAATTGACGTGAAAGATATGATTCTTCAGCTTTTATACAATATGTTGCTTTAAGCCTATTCGCCTTCAGATTAGGTACTGTCTTTTGAAGCTGGTGAAAAATTGTTTTTATTGAATATCCCTTTTATGAAGAACAATCAGATTTGGCTGATAGCATTGAGTTTAAACTCAATGCTGATAGATATTTAATGTCACCTTGTGCCATCATATTTGTAATTCCGACATGTTATCACAAAGGGAGTGTGAAAATCAACATCTCCAAAGACTCCAATACTTTCAACGAAAACTTATGGATTCTTTGGCATTTTTCGGTTAGAAAAATTTATTGAAAATGACAAAATGAATACGCAACTTTTTTGTATCTTGGCTTTTTCTCCTTAAATTGTTGGCAAAAAGATGAAATACATAATACCTAGGTACTAAGACGGATTTCACATACATAAATTCAAAATTATAATTTTTTGGAAAACTTTAAGTTTGTTGATGTCATATTGAAAAATATTAAGTGAATTCAAGGCCGTAGCTAGAAAAAAATTTTGGGGGGGGGTCCGTCCGAGGCCGTAGCTAGAAAAAAATTTATTCGAACAATTTTCGGTGAAATGATTATCTGGCATTTCTGAAAAAATAAGTTTCGGGGGGGTCCGGACCCCATCGGACCCCCCCCTGGCTACGGCCTTGAGTGAATTGGCATGAAATGATGTGATAGTGAAGAAAAATATTCATTTCGAAATTCAAGCAAAAGTATAAAGTTTGATTATTTCTTCAAAATTTCAAGGCTCGGTTACTTTGAAACGAAATTTTTAAGGGCCTATGTTGATATGAAGTTTTCTCCTAAGAGCTCTGCCTGCTCTGCTACACCCTGTAGAAGTATAAGTGAATAATATACACGAGTACCATTCCTTCAGTATTTGCTTTGTGGTATTGTTTTATTCCATACATAATGCTTTCTTTTTCTTTTGCTCTCTTGGAGAGAAGAAATGGACTGCTGATACCAATTCTTATCGCCTCAAGAATAAAAGAAAAAGAAAGAATTATGTATGGAATAAAACAATACCACAAAGCAAATACTGAAGGAATGGTACTTACGTTTGTTCAGATTGAAAGTTACGTATCTGCTTCTGTTTTGGTCTCGTGTGGTGTTGTGCAGGGTAAAAGTTCTTATCACATACGAATTCACTTTGTATACAAAGTATATAGTAAAGGGTGGCGAACTAAAGGCCGACGACGTGGAAAGTATTTGTTAAGGGCTTCGAGCTAAGCCGTGTGAAAACAATGCGACTGAAGGCGGGTGGCTTGTTGAACTGAGCAGGTATATGCTTGTGGGATTTTTACAACACCCATAGAATCGCACAGAGCACAGAAAATCCCGTTTTTATTCTTAACCGAGTAAGCCCATCCTATGTATAGACTTTGTGGTATAATAAAACAAATGTGTGAATTCTGAACAATAAGGCACATTCACGTCAATATATTTCATTTCGAAAAAACCTTGAAAAGTTCCATAAGAAAAGCTGAAATTATTCCATAGATGCTATTTTTATTTCATGCAAACAAGAAAACAATTATCTTCCAAATTAACCTTCCCTATAGGACCCTAGGTATCATTCCCAAGAAAATTTCTCCTAGTTTTCCGAGCCATTTCCCTCTCTGGATGAAGGAAATTGTTTTCCGACTCGTTCATTTGGCTTCAGACCTAATTGCGTTATTCAATTATTTATTTATTCACAATTTATGAGGAACCTCCGCTAATGGAGGTTTTAATGTCGGCAATTTGATATATTGTTCTCTCAGTGCTTGAATAAACGAGATTAGTCTTTCGTTAATTGGGCTAGATGCAATTAACGAAATGTGGAGGTGAATTCAATTTTTTGTGTGTTTCGTGCTCACGTTCCTGAAGTAGTTTCAGCAAATGAATTCAACTATACGGTAATCTTTACAGAAATTGAACTCGAACTTCTCTTTTTGAGGATTTGCACCGAACACTATTTTTATTATATAAAGTAGTTGACAGGAACTAGGAATCGGGAATGAATTAACAGACCTTAGCTAATGCCGACGTTTCGCAAATATATTTTTGCCCTGAAGAAGCAAAAATATATTTGCGAAAAAAATATATTTGCGAAACGTCGGCATTAGCTAAGGTCTGTTAATTCATTCCCGATTCCTAGTTCCTGTCAACTACTTTATATACAGGGTGACTGGTGACGTAAGGGACAACGGCTAAGTGGAGATAGAGGACCTCAAACTGAATGAGAATTTGGGTTTCAAATGTCCCATAAGGGTATTCGTTTCGGAGATATTGGGTGATTTATGAAAAAATGCTAAATCTATGAACTCCCATATCTTCGTTAATATGATATGTTTTTCGCTGATATTTTACATGTTTGTTCATACAGGCATTCTCTGTCAGCATAAGAAAAAAAATTGAAAAAATTGCTGGCCAGTACTCAAAAATTTCAATTTACATGTCAAGTGAGAAATATCACACGGTATATGAGATAAAATAAAATCAAATAGAAATTTGGAAAGAGGGAAAAAAACTGATGAAATATCTGTTTTTTGTTTGAATGGCACAAATTTTCTTTCGTTTCCATGATATGTTGAAGTAAGAATATTACAATATTTTTATATTCAAATCATGAAAATTAGTACTACTGATAGAAAAAACCCTGAATTCGAGGCGCTAGAATGAGCCTGGCATCAAAATATTTCGTCAAATCTTGAAATCTATTTTTATCAATTAATATTTCGATGCCATATAAAATTTCAAAATAAAATTTGTTGTAGATGGGGTGATGAAAGAGTTGGGTGCTCAAACACAAAAATAGAAAAAGTCGCAAATATAATTAATAAAAAAATCAAGTAAGCAAATGTTCGAAATGAGAGCCGTTCACCTCCATACATTTATTGGCTTTCTTGAACAAATGAAGCACAGCTTTTCTAATCAGAGGAATATTTGTTTTAATTTCTTCGCATGCTTCAGTTATTCTGCTCTTCAAATGTTCACGGCTTGTTATTGTTTCTTTATACACCGTATTCTTAAGATGACCCCATAGGAAATAATCCAGAGGAGTTAGATCGGGTGATCTAGCAGGCCAATTCCTAGAACCTCCCCGACCAATCCACCTGTCAGGAAACTCCCTATTCAGAAAATTCTTTACTTCATCTGCAAAATGAGGAGGTGCATCATCATGTTTTATATGGCATCGAAATATTAATTGATAAAAATTGATTTCAAGATTTGAAGGAATATTTTGATGCCAGGCTCATTCTAGCGCTTCGAATTCAAGGTTTTTTCTATCAGTAGTACTAATTTTCATGATTTGAATATAAAAATATTGTGATTTTCTTACTTCAACATATCATAGAAACGAAAGAAAATTTGTGCCATTCAAACAAAAAACAGATATTTCATCAGTTTTTTTCCCTCTTTCCAAATTTCTATTTGATTTTATTTTATCTCATATACCGTGTGATATTTCTCACTTGACATGTAAATTGAAATTTTTAAGTACGGGCCAGCAATTTTTTCAATTTTTTTTCTTATGCTGACAGAGAATGCCTGTATAAACAAACATCTAAAATATCAGCGAAAAACATATCATATTAACGAAGATATGGGAGTTCATAGATTTAGCATTTTTTCATAAATCACCCTATATCTCCGAAACGAATACCCTTATGGGACATTTGAAGCCCAAATTCTCATTCAGTTTGAGTTCCTCTATCTCCACTTAGCCGTTCTCCCTTACGTCACCAGTCACCCTGTATATATATGAATCAAGGAAGTTATCTATCTATTAATGACTATTTTTATTCAACCAAAAACACATCGTGGGAAAAAAATTTAAATTTCAACTCTTGGGTGTTTTTTTAGAGTGATGGAACTTTAAATTGAAATAAAACGATTTAAATTAAGTTTGAAGCCTTTTTTTTTCTATTTGAAAGATAATTTTATGACAATTATATGTTTTGAAAATAATTTCCGGCACATGTCCACCACGACTAGCTCTGATGAACAGCATTCGACCAGACCAATTTTGGACCACTTTTTCGAGTAATTCAGGCCTTATTTAAGCAATAACATGAGTTTTATTGGCTTCCGAAGCGTCTATTGTTTCTGGTTTATCAGCATAAACCAATGACAATTGACATAAGCCCAAAGAAAATAATCCATTGGAGTTATGTCGCATGATCTTGGAGGCCAATTAATTGGACCATTTCTCGAAATAATGTTAACGCCAAACCTTTCTATCAATAAATCAATTGTTGCGGTAGCAGCACGAGGTGTAGCACCATCTTGTTGTAACCAAAACACGTCTGGGTCGATACTATTCAGATTTTGAAATGAATAATCATTGATCATAGATCTGTAACGAGCACCATTCACTGTAACATTAGCTCCAGCATCGTTTTCTAAGAAATATGGACCAATAATGACTCCAGCGTGTAAAGCACACCATAGAGTGCATTTTTCAGGATGCAGTGAAACCTGCAGAACTTGCGGGTTGTTTTCACTCCATATATGGCAATTTTGCTTGTTTACGTAGCCGTTCAATCAGAAATGAGCTTCATCACTAAACACAATTTTTCGATAAAAATGTGGATCAACTTCAAGCTGTTCTAGGGCCAAATCAGCAAACAAACGACATTTATTATGATCAAGTGGCTTTAGCTCTTAAACCAGTTGGATCATGTATTAGTGTACCTAGACCGAGATCTTTACGCAAAATTTTCCATGTGATGGATGCACAGAGTCCAACTTGTTTTGAACGTCGACAAATAGACAAATCTGGATCTTCATAAACACTATCACTTACAGCAGCGATATTTTTTTTTGTACGTACAGTTCTTTGTCTTGTTGTTGTATCGGGTAGAGAGAATATCCGAAATCTACCAATAATACACTGCGCAAAAAAAAATTAACGCACATTATGGAAATCTCAAATTTATTCTACAACTGAAGGTGTTCTCAATGATAATTATTTTTATCAGAATTATGCATGCATATGTTATCCACTTTCAACGTTTTTCTTCAATACAGATGTTTTCCCCCAGCAGGAATAAAAAAAGATGATATTATCAGATTTTGAATGTATTGGCTCCATTCTAAAATCAGTTGTTCTCGATCAATTCTAGTGATCAATAGTTTTTCTTTCGTTTGATTTTCCACACTGGATCGCTATGCAACGCGAAACAGGCAATTTGACCCAATGTGCCCAAGCGGTAGTTTTGCGAGAAGAAGGGTGGACATACACAAGAATTGCAGAAAGGTTTGGAGTTTCCCATACAACTGTGTCCAGAATGTTGCAGCGATTCAGGGAGACAGGTATGAATGTCCGAAGACCAGTACAGGGTAGACAACGGGTAACAACTGCCATTCAAGAACGTTACTTGAGAGTTTCTTCGTTGAGACAACGGTTTGCAACCGCTCGCCTCCTTCAAAATCAGCTTGAGCAAACTCATGAGGTGCAAATCAGCACTCAGACAATAAGAAATCGCCTCAGAGAATATGCCTCGTATCGCGGCAAGAGGGCAGAGGCCCAGCTCTTACCCCAGCCCATCGAAGGGCGCGTTTGGATTTTGCGAGAGAGCATATCCATTGGGAAGAGGCCGATTGAGAAAAAGTTCTCTTCACAGATGAGTCTAGATTCTGCCTCTACCATTGTGATCGACGTTCCCTTGTATACAGACGTCCACATGAAAGATATGCTCAGTGCAATTTCCTGAATACTACTGGGGGAGGATCGATTTAGGTATGGGGTGGAATATCTTTGACTGCTCGCACAGACCTAGTGGTCGTTGATAATGGAGCTATGAATGCTGATAAGTATATAAGGAACATTCTTGAAGAGCATGTAGTGCCATTTGCACCATCCTCCAGCTACTCTTAATGACTTAGGAATCCAACTCGGAGAAATCTGGGAAGGATTAGATCAGAACATTTTAAGATCACTCATTTTGAGTATGAACCGTCGTTGCCGAGCTGTAATTAACGCAAGGAGTGGAAATACCAAGTATTATATCACTTATCAGCATTTCAGTATTTTGAAAATTGTTCATTTCTCTTCTTTCAAATAAGATTCGGTGAAATCCTGAATTTTTCTTCCATTTAATGTGTCTTGTTTCGTTCAAAACCTTCCCGAGAGAACATAAAAAATAAGTTATAAAGACAATGTAGAGTTAACTTTCATTTAGTTAACTTTCATTGAAATTGAGATTTTCAGATTGTGCGTTAATTTTTTTGCGCAGTGTAGTTCGACGAATAAGCTGCTCTGATGGACGATTATGTAAACCATAAATTTCACGAAGTGCTCTATAAGTTTGGCGAATAGAACACTGATTTTGAAAATAAATTTCAACAATTTGTGAACGTCGTTGCGGCGTGAGTCTTTCCATGATAATAATTGTCAATTCTCACTGAACAGAAATGTCAAAGCATTGCTTCTACCTTCTGTCAAATCACAGTTATCCTTGTCGAAAATTCTATCACGCTAAAAAAACACCCGATATTCGTTTCAACACTCCTGAGTTTCCTATCGAAATTCTAAGTCGATAAATCGAATTGTAAAATTAATTTTTGTACAATCAAACGAGAATCCGAGTACCTATTACCTACTAAACGAGGGTATTATCAACAGAAGATGCAATATTTTACTTAGTGAAATCCACGGCTGTTCGATAATTCTTTTTTTGAATAATTTTTATTTGTGCAAAACGAACTACCTACTGGACTTGGAGCAAAACAATTGAACAGTTTTGGAGCTATGAATTCATCGATTTCTAAGATTAAGAAACACCATAAACATATATAGTGATCAGTTATTCAGTTGATCACAATATTCATACAAATGCCTATATTCTCCCAAGCGATATAGAGCCACCTACACAAAACTTCTTTCCGGTTAATTGCCCCAGTAATATTTCACTCATATCTTGGATTTATGGAAGAAACTCCCGGGGAATTCGAGGCGTAAATATGCCATATTGCGCACAATTTAAACAGCGTTTTGGTATAGGTAAGCAGCACGGCTCGATGCGAACGTAAATACGGAAATATCTATTTTTTCGCAAAACCTTATATTCGCCTGGCAGTTTCGAATTCGATGTCATTACCGCGAAAATCGTTTCTGGTATAATGTTTCCGAACAACTCTGTTCTCTGGAGGAATGGAAAAGATTGTTTTGTTGGGGTTTTGTAGGCGTTTCAAACATATGTGATTGCTTTTAGGGAGGTAACAGGGATTTTTCTTCAGATCTCCATGTTGCGATTTTCAAAGTGATTTCAAACTGTTTTCAATTTTTCTATTGATCTAGGCCCTAAATCGCAGGCTGTCGAGCTGAACGAAAAATATCCGTCGAAAGTACAATGCACCGGAGTGGCACAGGGATCTATTCTGGGATCGGTGCGTTTTTGGTAATATTTGGATCCTGTCCACCTTATGTCCAGCCACCGATTTTTTCTAATTTTTTTCTAGGTACATTTCACCATAAAAAATCGATCAGTGCCACTCTCAAGTTGTGGAAGGCTCTATTTTAAGGGTCTGAAAAAAAGGGAGTCAGAAACGATTTATTTTTTCTGATTGATGAAGGGATGTATGAATGTATAAAGATGAAAATAATAAAAAGAATATTTTATAAGTATTGAATGAATGAAAAGGATATTCCCCATCATTTTTGGTTATTTTTCAACATTTCCACCATCAAAACGAACAAATATTTTTGAATTTTTTCATTTCAGTATTTAAGTCTATCATTTAGTTAATCAAACGTCTATCTCATTTTTCTTACAGAATATACCGTTTTTTTATAAATAATATTACAACAATGTGTTGTTTTCGCGAAATTTTTTCCTTGAATTTTTTTATTCGAAATGATAAATATCCATTTTTATCAAAGACAATCTATTAAGGTTTGTTTTTGCCGTCGATTAGTGAAAATTAATTGTTTCTTACGGTTGTGGATTCTGACGTGGAATCGAATTTCTTTTAAATGACACGCCCCGCAGGTATCTACTTCCAGATGACTG
This sequence comes from Adalia decempunctata, assembly GCA_951802165.1. Classification (NCBI taxonomy): domain Eukaryota; kingdom Metazoa; phylum Arthropoda; class Insecta; order Coleoptera; family Coccinellidae; genus Adalia; species Adalia decempunctata. The sequence goes on along the minus strand of OX637696.1, from coordinate 17,946,029 downwards.
GTGAAGGAAAGAGAGTGTATTATACAGTCAGTGTGAGATCTAGTTCAGGGTAGGATTTCTTTTTAATATTCCCTGCGCCCCAACATTCGTTCTATCAAGCTGAATAATCGAATAAATAAAAATTAATGCACTGTACCGCCATCTGGTGGTATACGTTTCCTATTTTGAAGGCTGAAGACTCTTAAGAGATATGAATTTTTGAAATTTGCATAAAATATACCTACCATTTTAACCTATAATTTGATTATTACACATGACATATTCATGAAATATTGTGTTCGACATATTATTTACCCAATTTTTGTCTTCCTTTCGAATTAGGGGCGTCGATAATGTTTTATTTTGGAATAAAAGAACAATGGTGCAAAATGGTGAATGCGTGAGGCACCGCTGGTATACAGGGTCCTGCAATAGTGCGAAAATCTTCCATAGCTACCGAACCAAACATCTCAGAGATTTCGATGGAAAGTACATCTCTTGTACCCTCATTTCTGCATCTCAGGAAATTATTTTCTGATATACAGAGTGTCCCTGATTAATGGATGATTTTTTTGATGGATCACCCCATATATTTTCACATATTTTCAATGACCTTCATAACCTCTTTCTTGACGCAAAATATTAGCGACATTTTTCGAACGGTGTAGATCTTATTCGAAGAAAAGTGCAAAAAGGTAAGGGAAAAGCAGTTCAGTAAAAGTCTTCTGACGATTTTCAGAAGCGATAGTAACATAAATTTGATCTGAAGGTTTTTTAATTGGAGGATTTGCCTTGTCACCGTTTCTAAATGATCAACCTGTCATATGCAGGTTGTCCGTTATTAAGGTCCAAATATGCAGAACTTCAAATTATTATTCCTCGATTTTTTTCAAATGTAACACCCTGTATTTTTTTCCAAAATAATGTAGATAATCACATTTTGTCAGTAGTAAGCTTAGGATTATTCTCCCTCCCGCATCCAGCAGACACGAAAAATGCTATCGCAACTGAAAATTTTATTCAAATAATAATGTAATAAAAACTAACGGACCTTGAAAATATAGACAAAATGAAATTTTGCAGGTATTATTTAACACAGCATTACTCATCATGGGTATCTTTGATGGACAGGCTGTTCGAAATCGAACTGAATTGGTAGCATTTGTACGGATTTTTTTTTTATTTTCTATTATTGTAGATTCTCGAGATAGCTTTCAAGGTATCTTTATTTTCATGATCTACCATTATTTTTCAGTAAATTTCAACACTCGATTCTTGATTTCCGTACAAGAAAATAGCATAAACCGAATCTTCCAACCATGTCTATATACGTGAAATATTGCCAGTAAAGTTTCTTCGTCATTCGCCAGGTCTTTGGAATTATTGAATTCACATAATATTTCCTCAAATTCATTATTTTCTCAAAGCAAATTATCATTTTGATAAATACGTAATTACAACGACCTCTATGTAGAAACGACATGCGTTTGTATCTGACAGAAGAATGACCTAACATTTTCAAAATATACGCGGTGAAATGTATCAGAATTTCATGGCCAACCGGGATACTTTAAGTATAAAAGTGAATGGAGTATATATTAAATTTAATTGTGACAAGCGCCCACTTGATTAATAATTAACCCAAAGACTACAGAAGATATTCCTACAGAGAACAACTTATTCAGTTATCTCGTATGGCATTAATTAATAAAATAAAATGGGTAGTCTATTATGGGGAACCCTGTATATTATTTCTCTGGCGTTACGAAAAATTTAAAACATTCTTCCATACTCATTTCTGTCTTATAGATTATTCATTAATTCTGTATATAAAATCATCTTATAATTTCACAGAGTATATATTTACAATTCTGCAGAGGCTTGAGCAACTAAGTACGGAAATATTGAACAGTTTACGTCTATCAACGCTGAGAGCGAGTTCGAAGAAATATTTACCGCAGATTCAATATTGATAATCATATTTCGAAATAGATTTTCGAATCAACGAACGCTAGTATAGTGAATACAGTTTAATTGGAGTACTAATTTCAAACTTATGATATCTGGGACTACATGTCTTTGGGGGTATATTCGTCGAGAGTTTGTCAAATGTAAGTATTTGGTTGGGAGTATTAACTAATTAATAAAGTTCACTGGCAAAATTATATCAGAAATGTTGTTCTACCATATTATTTGAATGGATAACCACAGCCTACTCTTTGGGTTGTCTATGGCTAAACCAGCCCTGACTTCATGAGCTATAATGCATGTAACAAACCGAGTAATTCTTGTTTTAACACTGCGCTGAAGTGAATAGCAAATGATGCTCTTTTGTGATGCCGAGAATCATAATGTTGTAGGACAAACTTGAACGTTACGACACGAACATGAAAAGAAGCCATAACTCGGGGAGAAGAATATGAATAGATGAGAATTTTCATTACTCGAGTGCTTTTTATAGCCTGGAAATGCAGTTGAGGTGAATCTTGCAACTGGAGTTCAACACGGTTCATTAGGTTAAGGGTTTCCCAGTGAAGATGATATGTTTTTAGAGTGAAATTGAGAAAAAAATTGAAAAATAAGACCAAATAGTGAAATAACTTTCACAGGAATTTGGACACTTTTAATTTTCATTTAATTCTTCAATATTACATCGCCAACGTTTCGAATCTTGTGTGATTCCTTATCAAGGCTCGTATTCTCATCGAATTAAATATCGTCAATATTAATAAAAGTTTGATCCAATTGATTTTCATGAGAATGTCATAATACATATTTCATCTTCTTCCTTTCTTCTTGAAATATGTATTATGACATTCTTATGAAAATCAATTCGATCAAACTTTTATTAATATTGACGATATTTAATTCGATGAGAATACGAGCCTTGATAAAGAATCACACAAAATTCGAAACGTTGCCAGTTGGCGATGTAATATTGAAGAATTAAATTAAAATTAAAAGTGTCCAAATTCCTGTAAAAGTTATTTCACTATTTAAAACATGGACGTCACCAATCAACAATAAGGCCAAACTTTTTGCGCTTTTTTGTGGAATTTTTAGCCAAGAATTGTCTTAGAAGATAAGGTTAGACTGTACAGGGTGATTAACGATGGATGGCACATTAGACTTATCTGGTGAACTAGATATCGGATCGGTTTTAAAATTTGCATGAGTGCATTATCGGACATTTTCTACCCAAATTAAATATTTTCGTCAATGCGGTGTTTCCACTTCCATTATATATATATATATATTCTTTTGAAAGAGAGAATTACATACTGTTTTGTAATATCGAACAATATATGGCATATGGCACGTGTGAAGAAATGGCGACAAGGAACAGATTATATAAAAGAATAAAATCTGTTTCTCGCTCCAAATCTGAGTGTTAGCAGAGGGAATGTGAACGGGGTACCATACAATTCGGCGTATGATACACGAGAACAGATAAAAACCTCTGAAAAAACTCTGTCTCCCCGTGTATGTGTGGTGATACTGAATTTGTTAAAAAATATGCTGCTATCCATGTTACAGAGCTCCTTGTGCTTGAAAACATGCCTTTTCATCGAACTGGAGGCAAATATCTTGAAATTACATCTGTAACAAGAAAAAAAAGAAGAAAAACGAGAAAGAAGCAGTAGAAAAAAATACTTCACCTGCTAAAAAAACCTTTTCACAAAGCCCTAACTCTCTCATGGATCGGGAGGATCTTTCGATCAGGTCCGATCTTCCAAGTGATGATTCTTCTGTTCTTCAGGTGTTCGAGGAACGCTACAGAAAGTAGTAGCAACTTTGCTTTTTCAAATGGAACACCTGGTATATTATATCATTTTTGGGATCTCCAACAACTTCTTGACCACTTTTCTTCACATTTCCCTGTACCTATCTGTTGACGGTTTCGAAATTTAAATTAATTTCAATTTTTTTCACCGAAAACCATGTCCTCTTAAAATGCTGATAACTTCGGGTTGAGAGACACTATGGCATTGAAATTTGGTTTGGAGTTAGGTGATACATGAATGCTTCCAATACATCAGCCGGATGTACGTTACTTCAATACAGGGTGGTTAAAAATTTAGTCTTTTCGTTTGCTTGAAAAAGTGACTGAAAGTTGTTTATTTCAAACGAAACGCCCTGTATATTATTAGAAATTCAGAAAGCTGATGAAATTTTCTTTCATTCTATGTATATCATGCCTATACCTAACTAGTCAAATTTCGGACTTATGAGCATTTATTTGTCAAAATGTACCTTCAGAATGTTATTCCCATTCGATATTTGGTAGGCAGGCCATGATTACTATTCCACAGACCCACAATACCTTGTGACATTCTCCTAAAGATAAAGAAAACTATTCAAACGAAGTGCTCATGAATTTGTTTATTATTATTAACTGGAGAGACTTTTTGACGACCGGTGGATAAGGCACTTGGGACTATGGAATTGGCCAGCAAGATTACCCGATCTTAGTCCATTAGATTTTTATCTGTGGGGACTGAGGAATGTTGAAAAAAAAATTTGAAGATTGAAGTGCTTGGATGTGAACGGCCAGCGATTCGAACATACTTTGAAATGTTCGACATGATTCTTCTACTTTTTAATCATAATTCGTATAAAAAGTTTGACTTTCAAGTTTATTGGTGCCTTTATCATTAGGAGAATGTCAGAAGGTACTATCCAATAGTAATTATTGCTTGCCCCCTGCCTACCGAATACCGATTGGAAATACCATTCTGAAGGGACATTTCGACAAATAAATGCTCATAAGTCCGAAATTTGACTTGTTACGTATAGGCATGATATACATAGGATGAAAGCAAGTTTCATCAGCTTTCTGAATTTCCAATAATATACAGGGCGTTTTATTTGAAATAAACAACTTTCAGTCACTTTTTCAAGCAAACGAAAAGACTGTTATTTTAACCACCCTGTATTAAAGGCTGATGTTTTGGAAGCATTTATGTATCACCTAACTAAATTTCAATGCCATAGTGTCTCTCAACCCGAAGATATCAGCATTTTAAGAGGACATGGTTTTCAGTAAAAAAATTTAAATTAATTTATATTTCGAAAACAGCAACAGATAGGTATAGGGAAATGTTAAGAAAAGTTTTCGAGAAGATGTTGAAGATTCCAAAAATAATATAATATACCAGGTGTTCCATTTGAAAAGCGAAGTTGCTACTACTTTCTAATGGAAGTGGCAACACCGCATTGACAAAAATATTTTATTTGGGTGAAGAATGTCCGATAATGCACTCATGCAAATTTTCAAACCGATCCGATATCTAGTTCACCAGAAACGTCTAATGTGCCATCCACCGTGAAACACCCTGTATAGAAAGAGGAGACGCACCATTCAATAATGAATAGTGAAGCAAATTTTCAAAACATCAGAACTAAACTGGGTAACTGTACTACTACGGAATCAAAATAGTAGACATTTTTGCAACGTTGTGACGTTCTTTGAATTTTCTAATAAATAAACTCTGAATCAAAATGAAAAGTTCTTTAGATTGAAATTCATTTACTCATTTGTGAGTGAATGTCAGAAATGAGTATTTGTTTCTTGAATATTTTGCATTCTTCACATGACATATACCGAGACATATACTGAAGTATCGGAATGTTTGCGAAACGACGTTTTTGCCTCAGATAATGGATGGGCACGTTATGGCAACGCCGTTTTCTGAATATGTGTTACTAATGACGTTTTGAACGCCGTTGTCATCAGGATATCGCGTAGGAAAAATGGAATATGGATTTATTTCTGAATATTATTAGCAAAATACGTTGAAAAATGGTTCTTATACTCCATTCACAATTATAAAATCACAACTCTGTATCGGAGTTATGACGTTTTTTAAAATATTTTTATGTTTCAAGTCAACACCATGTTGCCCTTTCTACATTCTTAGCGTATTTCTCAAAATGTGAATTTATTCGGAAAATGAATGAATTGGAAAAGACGTGATGGACGAAAATAATTAAAGTTTATATGAATTGATAGAAGGATTCTTTTTCTAGTTATTTGCATGAAAAGTTAGATCACTGTTGAAATATATTATTTTTCGCCATTGAAGAAAATTGCATTGCTTTCACATAATTTTCATATGCATGCTTGTGAAGATTTAATGTTTATTATCCTCTTGAACTGAAAGTTCAAGACTTGACGACATCAATTGTTGATTCTAATCAAGAATTCATTAAAAAAATCAACCCAAAGATATAAGATGAATTGATGGGTAATTACAAGAATCAAGAATAATGTCAATTTCATTTTGTTGATAACTTTCTTAAAATCAATGTTGCGATATGAAACTCGGCTGCGTTTGTTCAAACAACATCTAAAGAATACATTTTTCACCATCTCGACCTGTGAGAGGCGTTTCTTATAGGAGAATAAGGTCTTAGTTCCACCTCATTAGTGAGGTACCTAACTTTTGCAAATCTGCTCAGATATCGCCAAATTTTTTGGAAAACCTAAAAAATATCATCCTAATCGACCTCTCGAGGCTCCATCCGATCCATCTACTGCGATATCTGTCCAAATAACAGCTTTTTCAACGAAATTCCCGTGTACCCCTTCAACCTCGAAATGTAAACATTCGTCCTGGTCTTGAAAATCGTCCTCACGCTCCAAACTGGTGCTAAAAACAATAAATATACGTTAATCTTGGATATTCGACGACAAACTCACCTGCAAATATCGATTAAATACCATACCAAAAATCTGCGAACAATTTGTAAACCTAACATAATGTGGAATATCTTTGATACTTTTACTTTGATGTAAACAAAGAAACTGGCAACGTCGTTTTGTCATTAACGATATTTTCTGTGCGCGCACTGACTTTTCATCATATGTTCTGTGCTTTTCATCAGAGGCACCAACTCCTGAAAACGAAACCATGACTTCCTATGTGATTAAAATAAAAGTGAATGGAGTATATATTATTATGTGTTTTGTTTGTACTATTCGAATCCTGATTTGTGTTTACACAGATATGATCTACTCTCATCATTTCTAAGTAGCAATTGCGTAGATTATTGGATTTTAAGAATTTCACTTTTCAAATTCCCGTCTGATATTGAGAGGTGGAACATTTGGTTATCAATTCTGAATTTTGTATGAATTCGTCAAAAAGAGTTGATTCACTAATTTTATTTCCATCATTCAATGTCGATGACACCACGCCACTGGACCTTTCCAAGTTAGATACTGCAATGTTGCCAAGGCATTATAAAATGATATTTCTATCCTTCCTTTGGTCTAAGGTTAGACCGTAGCCTACGTAATCTAACGATTACCTAGATTACGTAGGCTACGGTTAGTCTCATTGATGCCAATTCGTTCGTGGTCATATTCAGGTCTGTCAGTCCGGCTATAAACACAATAATGAGACCCAATGTCTTGAAATAGGTACTTGAACACTCGAAAATTGCACAGAAGACATTAAATTAGAAAATTTAGTGTTTTCCATCAATTCGTCCTTCTCGATTCATTCTAGACTACATCTTTTGCGTTTGGAGACACAAAAAATATCATCACGCCTCACAACAGCCACCGACAGATCATATTCCCCTCCCGAAATTCTCGGATGCCTTCAAAAGTTCCGAAGTTTTTTATGAAGTACAAAAATTAACAAAGTTTCAACGAGAATTAATTCGGGGAAAATAGACGCAGATGTATGGGATATTCTGTTTGCATTCGCGAACTTCAAACAAGAATTTCAATTTTATTTCATCAAAGAAACCACCTCCTCCCCCGCTATCCAGGTTGGTTTTTCTTTATCTGATTTAATTTCCCAACAAAACTTCAAAAAGTTTTGACGTACTCAAATCCTCAATATCGTTTTTCTGCAACTTGAGAAATCACCATTATCAACCTCATTAGTGAGAATTAATATTTGTCGATCACGGTGAATAATGATAACAAAAAAAAGGTCCCCACTGACATCGTCTAGGTCCCCATCTAGTCAGTCTATGGAATCTATACAGGAATCTCCAATTATTACAATAATTTGTTATTCATTGTACATCTTCGGCAGTCATCACGTTGAGAAATCGTGCAAGACTTCTGAATTACAGATTTTTATTATGTTTATATTGCCAGATACGGTTTTTGTGAATTTCGATTCAAAATTAGCTTGTTTATTATGACTTATGCGTTATTAACGATATTTATAACTGTGTAGATATGATCATTACAACGAATTTACGGATCGGTCCGATACTGAGAAGTTTTGGGTCAGTCGTCACTTCGAAAACGATCTTTTAAGATTATCATTCGGAAATAAAATTGTACCTACATTTCGTCCTACTTATATTTTATTTTTTCTGCCCGTCTGATGTATGTCTCTCACAGTAAATTTTCTCTAATCTACACGACAAAATGGATTGAAAATTGGTAAATATGTGACGCATATCGGAAAAGAACGATTATACACATATCAAAAGTCTTGGCCCCCATATAAATAAGCACTCTATGTTCTGGAAATGAGATGAATATTTTCCTCTATTTCAACTCCAAAATCTTTGATAGATACTGTTTGTTTGTTACTCTTTGCTTTATGCAGGATGAGACAAATTAGGAAAAATGGGAAAAAATAGTATATCGTTCAATGAGCGGTAATGTAAGTCATAACACACGCAGTTGAATTTTGCAGCCCGGGCCCTCAGGCGAGGGATGTAATTCATCAAGTGTGTTATGAGTGTTATGACCATTACCGCTAATTGAACACTATACTTTATCTTCGACTTCTTCAGTAAAATTCGAATAAATCTGCATTTTCAAAATTGACAACAGTTGTCAGAAGCAATTTCTGTGGTCGAGAATCGAATCGATATCGAATCCCGTAGAAAACGTCAAAAAATCACGTTTTCCAAATGCAATTTTTGGATATTCAGACCTAAGAAAATGTAGAAATGGATGGCGAGAACGTTGCCTTGATGTCTGAAATAAAGTTCTCCATTGACCCGATTTTTTTATTCATTTCGTAAGCTACAGTTTTTCCTATTTGTATTAGAGTGAGTTATTGTTACCTCACACTATTGGTTTATAGAGACTATTACAGATCAAAATCAGTTGAATAATGGATATATTATTCTATGGGAGTAGATGACTCTAATAGAATAATATAACCATTATTATTCAACTGATTTTGATCTGTAATGGTCTCTATAACCCAATAGCGTGAGTATAATAATAACTCACGCCTATAACTCACTCTAATACAAATAGGAAAAATTGAATAACTTACGAAATGAATAAGAAAGTCGAATCGTCTATTTCAGACATCAATGTAACGTTCTCGACATCCATTTCTACATTTTTTTGGCTCTGAATATCCAAAAAATGCATTTGGAAAACGTGAAATTTAGACTGTTGTCAATTTTGAAAATGCAGATTAATTCGAATTTTACTGAAGAGATCGAAGATAAAGTATAGTGTTCAATTCGCGGTAATGGTCATAAAACACTTGATGAAATACACCCCTCGCCTGACGGCTCGGGCTGCAAAATTCATCTGCGTGTGTTATGACTTACACTACCGCTCATTGAACAATATACTATTATCCATTATTTATTTTTGATAAATAATAGTTACTCCATAACTGAATCCAAATTCAATAGTACGTATTACCACCTATTCTTTCAATCAACTGCCCATTATCCCAAGAATCTAGTCAATCACGAAATTTTCAGGCATATCGTTCCATTTTTCCTGAAGGACTAAACTCAATTCCTGAAAAGTTGAAGGTGGGTTTGGGCGATTCTCCCTGAGTAATTCCATACGTGCTCAAGTGGATTCAAGTCCGGTGAGTTTGCTAGCCAGTTTTGGTTGGCACGATATCGCAGTTGAAATAACAATGAAAGAGTAAAGTACAATGAATGAATGAAAGTTCATTCTGTGGATATTCCTTCGTGTGGTGGGGCGTTATCATCCTGATATGTTAAATTATCCCCAACTTCGTTGCGCAGAGGTGGATCAATGGTGTTTTCTACGTACAGGGTCACCCAAATTGCTTGATTTTGGCTCTTTCTGGTACTTCTAGGCTAGATAGGTGAAAATGTTGAGAGGAGCCCTGGCCTCGATTTTCGTGAAAACTCCATAACTGAAAGCCGTTTCACGATATCTTCATTTGTTTTCAAGATATAACGAAATTTTGATATTTTGGCGATTTAGAAAATGTCCCTTAACTTCTTCATTTTCTAAAATATCTAAAAACGGCAAAAACTTCCTAGAGTCACATTTTCATCAGCAATACGAAACCGTATTCAGTTATTTTTTATCTCTTGTATAAAGGTTGGAAAAAAAAAACAACTTTCTTGTTTTAAATACGAATGGTATCTTTTTTCGATCCTATGTTATGCAAAAAAAAAATCAGCTTTTCGAAAATATATAGTATATATGTCGATATTTTTTTTCCGACCCTCACTTTCATAAAATAATGTATAACACCCACAACTTTAAGCGAAAATTCCACTTTTCTGCTATTTCTTTCTCAAATATGAAAATAATATATCGACATATATATATTTTCGAAGAGCTAATTTTTTTTAGCATAACATAGGATCAAAAAAAGATACATTCATATTTGAAATAAGGAGGTTGTTTTTTTTCATCCTTTATACAAGGGATAAAAAAAACTGACTACGGTGTCGTATTGCTAATGAAAAAGTGCCTCTAGAAAGTTTTTGCCGTTTTTAGATATTTCGGAAAATGGAGAAGTTATGGGACATTTTCTAAATCGCCAAAATATCAAAATTTCGTTATATCTTGAAAACAAATGAAGATATCGTGAAACGGCTTTCAGTTATGAAGTTTTCACGAAAATCGAGCCCAGGAGTCATTTCAACATTTTCACCTATCTAGCCTAGAAGTACCAGAAACAGCCAAAATCAAGCAATTTGGGTCACCCTGTACATGGTACCAGTCATTGTCGGTTCGATAATAAGAGGGGTACATCGACATGACATTCAACGCCCCAGCACATTATTGATCCGCCTTGAAAGGGCACAACTTCTTGGGCGAAATTGAGTCGCTCTAGTTTGCCTAGACCTCTCCAAACCCTCTTTCGTCAACTTTAATTTTGTAAACCTAGTCGTAACTCGTCCGAAAAAAAGTACGTTGCGCCATTGAGATAAAAGCCAGTCTTGTGGGTGTTCTGTCCATTGCCGACATGCAGCTTTACGTCCAGGTGATAGCCAAGACCTTTGGAGATGTGTGTGGATTCACTAATATTCCAAATGTTTGAATATTGTACTCATTGTTGAGCAAAATGGACACTTCACAACAAGACGCAAACGAATAGTTAATTTCGTCATTATCTCGAACGATATATAAAAGCTTTATTTACATTTCATAATTAAATAACGCAAGAAGTACTATTTTAATCGAAGAAATTCCAATAAATCGCATAAATTTTTCCATCGATTGCAAAAATTATGTCCACACTGATAATAATCATATTTATATTCTATAAATAAATACTTTATCTACCTCCAAAAATATATCCCAAATTAATGGGATGAATTACAGGATCGTATTCAGAATATCTGAACAGAATCATTTGTTTATTCTCTCAAAGAAATTTGTTCGCATCAGAAATATACAGTATGGTGCAAATGAAAGGAATAAATTCGTTATTTCGTAAACTTGCAACTTTTAAGAAAAATCCTGAAACCCGTCGATTTTTATTTTAAAACGGGCTATTCGTAAGGATACCTTTTTATTCTTGACGTCATCTATGTGAGCGTGATGACGTCATCGCTGAAATTTTCAAATGGAAATGTGGGTGTTGTAATACATTAATATGTGAAAGCTCTTTTAGATACCTATTCAGTCATATCAATAATTTGCAGTAATTGATTTTTGTATTTGTTAAAAAAATTAATGAAATTTTATTATTACAATGAATATTTAATATGTATTACTCAACAACGAAACCTAAATGAAGTGCTTGAATTGTTTACCTTCAGCTGAAATACAATGACGGCCTTCACGAAATTTATTTTTGTGTGTCAATAAATACATCATACCAATCCTCAATTCATTTTATTAAGAAACCGGTTGAAATTTCATCACTAATATTTGTGACAATTAGCAAATCAATTACTGTACATATTGGTATGGTTGAATAGGTATTTAAAAGACCTTTCAAATAATGTATCACAACACCCATATTTCCATTTAAAAATGTGATGACGTCATCACGCTCATATAGATGACGTCAAAAATGAAATGGTATCCTTACGAGTAGCCCGTTTTAAAATAAGAATAGACGTGTTCCAGGATTTTTCCTTAAATTCGCCGGTTTACAAAATAACGAATTTATTCCTTTCATTTGCACCATACTGTATATCCGAAAATCTATCCAATTCCAAGTGTCGATGAACGAGCACTCAAAAGCACATTTGACTCCACTTATTCCCGAATTTGTTCCACTGCACCAGTTGCCTACTTTTCAGAGCTTTAGCTTCATACACTTTTCGTCGGAAAATTCCAATATTCCATCTTTTAATATTGATGGATTCCAAAAAATTGATAACGGAAAGCGACGCTCCCCTCTTGTAACGGACATATTGTTTACTGTAGCATTTTAATTATGCATGGAAATGTTTTGCATACCCGAATAAAAAACCATAATCATACTTGTTTGCAAACTCACATTTTCATTAACTACATTCACACATCAAAACGACGCTCTTTATGAAATAGAATATTTATAATAACATGGATTTATTGGACAGGTGAACTACTTTTAAAGGTAATTGCAGTCAATGTTCCGACTTCTATTTTGTTGTCAAATTAGAAATTAGTTTAATTTAAACGAATTTGATAACTGAAAATTATGAATTTTCCTATAGAATCATCGAATGAAATCAACTGGAAATGTTTTATCGGAACGGAGTTATCAACCAGCAAATTGTTTGAATGAAACAGAGCCATATTCTTTTCACAATGCCATATTTTAAATTTACAACGTTTTCGAGCATAGAATTTATTCTCATCGAAATGCATCCAATAATACACTGCTCTGTGATGTTTACGATCAGCCATAGAAAATTGTGTATCTGGTTGGTAACTTTATATTCTGAATTTTTGTTACCACGAATAGTATTCCAGTTGATTGGTTTTTTCAACATGTAGGAATTTACAGGATGCATTAATTTTGTTATTGTTTGGAATATTTTATCTTCTCGAATTGACTTCCACGCGTATCACGTTTATACGTTTTTTGTATTCAAATCGGAACGTGATCCTATTTATCTGTGCTACCGAAGCAATCAAAGATTTTGGACGTTCATTCTTAGAATGGAATTTCTCCTATTTCGCGATAAGTGTTAACGGAAGGGCCACGTACATTATTTTATTGTCTATAAGAAGCAGCAAGATTTAATATTTATGGTTTCAACATAGAGGTAGGTCGAGCTTGATTTAATCTGATTTTTCTTCTTCAGTTTGCTATTTTTCTACTTGTCTGTGGTTTTGTGACATTTTACTGCGCACAACTTTCATACACAGAACTTGAATACACTGATATGTCATGTCAAAAACCTCAAGGGAATTATTTTCTTTCTATCGCAGGTATATTTTCAATCAATTGCGTTTATATTCAAGTTTTTTATAGGTATATCTTTACCATCTTACTGACTATTTACTGAACACTATTGTTTGACTTCACTTCTATGGTCGATTAATTAAATTAATTTCAGTTGGCAGATTTATGAATCCATCGTTAACGAAACTTTTTTGTTGCTCACTTCATGAAAAGGAATCGCGTCGCGTTCAGACTTCATTATTATATTAATGAAACCCCTACCTGTATTAAAAGAATAATCAGTTCTGACAATAACTCTGTTCGTGAAGTGACAATTCTATGCACAAGCTTTCTATTCTGTGAAACTTCCTACAATTGCATAATTGAATTTCCTGTTCCGAGCAAGTAGTAAGTTCGTCTCTTCTTCTATCTATTTCTATGACGAAAGTTTCGGAACTGTTGGTTGCATGAAAAACCTTCGCACGTCCGCGTCACTTGAAGAGATTCTAAATCAGCCATTTCCATAATTTATCCCCGATGATTGGGATTTATTCGACCAAAAAGATAGATTCGCGTCCCCCTTGTACAAACTCCATAAATATTTTATAGGGGGTTATTGAGGAGAATACGTTTTACGTGATGAAACTGAGAATCCTTGTCAAGAAGAAGAAATTCAATAAACGACGGCGCTCGATGATTTCCTCACGTATCCGACCATATCGGAAAAGCGATTTCGCTGATAGGTTTGCTTAATTCGAAATATCTTTCTCAGCTGTGAAATAATATTGCTCGTGAGTTGTGACTCAAAGGCGGCTGTTTGAATGGGAAATGTACAAACATGGCGATGAACGGCGGTAAACATAATATTGTTTGAGGAAATAAGCCCGAAAGGAGTTGGTAATCCTGCGCATTCCTTTTCTTGTTAAACCGTACCACTCCGGTTTCATCTATAACCATCACTGGAGAAGTCTAGATGATTTGGATTCTTAGAGTGAAATACTTTCGGAACATAATTCGATGAATGGCCTCGCGAGCATAGGTATAATATCTTATCATTATTCTATGACTTTATCAAAGAGTAACAACCCTTCATTACTCATGAATAAAGAGCAAGCGTTGATGATTGAATTCTTTTTTCAGGTCCCTATCATGCGTTTGCCCGTTTACCTAGCATGTGCAGCCTTGATTCTTGCAATAAAAGCTGAGGATAATTCTGTGGACTACTACGGCTCGTTCTTAGAGCCCATCAACATAGCTGCCGAACAGGAAACGTTGAACAACTATCTTCTGCCAAAGGTACAACCGAAATACAAACATGACTGGAGACTAGGAGGTTCTGGTCTTTATCTGGTGACAGATGACCTTAATACAGACTCTGGAAGATTGGTGAGTAGGAAAAATATTTGAGAATCAAAACAGTTGAGTAAAGTATAGAAACTGTAAATTGAAAATTGGCTTAAAGTATAAATCTGAATTACCGACTCGCTATATATTACGTTACCGGTTCGGTTCACCACTCACATTTCGAAAAGCATTTATAGAATCTTTCAATGTGTTAAGGCCTGTTTCACTAGGAAACGTCCTAGCCCTAGCGATTTAGGCATTCAAACAATGAAAAATACGCAAACGCAGTGACAGAACTCTTCTATTTTTGAGTATTAATACCTACCAATAAAATCGCACCCAACCAAACCATACCAGATGTTAATGATTACGTGGATCTGAATATAGAGGCTTTCATAACAAAAATAAAACTGTAAATGAAAACCCATAAATGGAAAAAGCGACATCTCTTTCACAAGGGGCACACTATTCTCCTGTAATTTCAGGATTTCCTTCATTTTCTTCATTGTTTAGGCACCTATCCAATAAGGACTGAACGCCTATATCTCTGGAACCAATTGAGAACAAATCAAAATTTGATCATAGTTAGCTTTGTTGAATATCAGAAACATGTGGAACATTTACTTCATAGATATTCCAATTCTCTGTCGCAAAATGTCAAGCGAAGTGAAAACACGAGAATTCATAGTGAAACTTTCAAAATAACCAAAAATGGAGCTTCAAAAGAATCGGAAAAGAGGCTCGCGTTCGTCCGGAAACGGTATCAAGAGTTCAACGAAGATCTTACAATCAACCGCAAGGAAGGAACCGGGAGAAAAAAGGGGTTTTATAGTCCAAAAAAAGATAGCCATCAGCCTTTTTCAGAAGAATCCTTACCTTTCAGGACGGAAAGTGGCCCAAATAGTGGGTTGTTCGCAGTCAACCGTTCAGAAAATCAAGTCGAGTTGTGGGCTTTCTTGAAAAATTTTTCCTGTTGCGTGATGGACGACGAAACCTATGTCTTGGCTGATTTCTCGCAACTTCCTGGTCAGGAATTTTATACTGCAGATTCTCGTGGAAATGTTGACGAACAATTTCGCGTGAAGAAACAAGCAAAGTTTTCTAAAAAATTCCTGGTTTGGCAAGCAATTTACACTTGTGGGAAAAGGAGCAAATTTTTCGTTGACCAAGGCTCTGTTGACTCGAAGATATACATCGAGGAATGCTTGAAGAAGCGACTTTTGCCATTTTTACGTGAGCACGATGTGTCAACAATCTTTTGGCCAGATTTAGCTTCATGCGACTACAGCAAGGCCACCAAGGAATGGTACGAAGCTATAATGAGGTGGTTTTTGTCCCCAAAGAGGCCAATCCACCAAATTGCCCAGAACTCAGGCCAATCGAAAGATATCGGGCCCTGGTAAAAAGAGAATTGAAGAAGACTAAGAAATCAACGAAAACATTAGCTGAATTCAAGCAAAAGTGGAAGACAGCATCCCAGAAATTGACTGATGAGAACACTATAAGAAGCATGATGGGAAGAATTCCAGAAAAAATCCATGAATTTTGTAAAAAATAGTTTTGGTTTTTTTATTGTTAAAACAGTTTTCATTAGAATTAGAAGATGATTCGAAAATGAGTTTGATTTTCGAAATCGGTCCAGTGTTTCAAAAGATATAAACGTTTTTGTGATAGCGAATTTATTCTCGTTCAGTCCTTAGGAAATTTTCTTTGAATATAGAAAATTGATTTTCTGATGGCACTCCAATCCCAATTAGTTTTCTACCAGAACATTGTGAAGTCAATTTTCATAGACTTTCAGAAAAAGATTAAAGCCCGCAACGGACGGCGAGCGATAATATAATATATATTATAGCTTTGCATTGACATATGTCATTTTAGTATGGAAAAATATTGTAATATCGGAATATATATTATAGCGTCGTCCGCGGGGCTTGGTGCATTTTCATAAGGAGCGATATTGGTGTAATACTCTCTGTATAAAAAGTACCCGGAAAATGTTATTTAAATGAACCGCCAAAAAGGAATCGGTAATTTTTTTTTCTTAAAGTTGGTAGGACCTTCCTTTATTACCAAGCCAAATTTGAGCGCGATCTGTCAACTAGTGTGTTTACAACAGCTGTCAGTATCAGTCGACCTCAAAAGTGCTCTGCGAATTTTACAATGGAAAAATAGTTGATCAAAGAGTTTGCCTCAAATTTTGTCTTGCAAACGAATTTTCTTGTGCCGATTCATTGAAAATGTTAAAAAAAGCCTTTGGTGATAATTGTATGTCAAAAACACAAGCATACGATTGGTACAAATCATTCAAAGACGGTCCGAAAAAACCACGTCAAAGTCGATCGAAAATTAAAGTTTTGCTCACTGTTTTCTTCGATTATCGTGGTGTTGTGCACTCAGAATTTCTTCCTGAAGGACAGACAGTGAATAAGGAGTATTACTTGGGTGTATTGAGGCGTTTGCGTGAGAATGTTCGTCGTAAACGGCCAGATTTATGGAAAGACAATTCGTGGATTTTGCATGATGATAACGCGCCGTCGCACCGAGCCATAATTATTAAGGAATACAAGACCAAAAACTCAATAAATACCATCGAACAACCGCCGTATTCACCTGACTTAGCTCCGTGCGACTTTTTTCTATTCCCAAGACTCAAATTGGAACGCGTTTTGAGTCCATTGAAGCCATCAAAACAAATTCGCAACGAGAACTGAAGGCCATACCTTTGGCGGCGTATGAGCGGTGCATGGAAAAGTGGGTTCGCCGATATCATAGTTGTATTGTAAGCAATGGGGACTATTTTGAAGGAGACAAAATAAATATTGATGATGAAATTTAAATTTATGTGTTTTTTTTTACAATTCCGGGTACTTTTTATACAGAAGGTATATGAGATATAATATATCGCTCGCCGTCCGTTGCGGGCTTTATTCATGCGAAAAAACGTTTTTTCAACAATAATAAATTGAAGTGCCCTCAGGACAGCCTTCAACTTCAAATTAAAAAAATCAAGTCTCTAGGTGGAAAATTGAAAGCGTGAACTTGGAAAAAAGGAATGCACTTTTTGAATAGAGAATTGGTGCCGTCGGGAGAGTCTAACTTCCCCTTAACACATGGTGACATTCTAGAAATGATTTTCAATATGAAATCCTGAATATTACACTGGAAATTATTTTCATAAATTTCGATATCTGTAGGCCAAAGAGGGGGTCAAGTAAATTCACATTTTTCGAATTCACGGAGCTTTTTCACAGTAGATTTCTAATAAAACATCAAATTGATCACAATATCCAGTAACAATGTTCTAATTTTCTTTATGAGGAATAGAGTTATTTCCATTTTCCTCCTTGTGCTTTCACAAACTACAGCGTTCTTCCTCTTTCGCTTTTCACGCTTCAGCTTTATTATTTGTTTCCTGTGTTCAAGTGATTCAGAAACCTAGCTGCGTCGCCTATATTGTAATTGAAAAAACATAGTAAGTATAATTTGTGGCTAAAATGTTTTTTCTGATAATAGGTACACATTCGAACAAAATAGGGAAGACATTTAGATGTCTAGATGGTTTTCCTTCAGGCCGATTCACATTAGACGGGCAAGGATAGGTCCGGTCAAGTAACGAGCATGAACATTGTCCGATTGACAGCCACGCTTCGTGTTTCGTCTTATGTGAATCGGTCAATTTTCGTTCTTATACAGATTGAATAGAATATAAACGCAGTATCGAGGAATCAATGTAACAGGCAGAGAGAATCCGCATACATCGGTAACCTATAGAAAGCCAGAAGAGGAAAACTACATCTGAACCGTTTCTTACCGTTGTGGTGGTGAAAATGATTTAATGTATCATGAATTAGAAGAAAGTGCAGGGTGTTCCAAATTCGATGATCACTGAGGGCATCTCGAGAACCATAAGGATCAGAAAAAAAATGTTCAAGGACTCCCGATCTCTTTTTTCGAAATAATCAATTGCCAGCAAACAGATCCGAGATATCTGAATTTGTTCTTGAGTTTCTGAAAAATTGCTGTTTCGAATATTTCGCTATATCTCGTTTTCTGTTGGAGATATCACGAAAATTCCAAAAAGTTTCCTTTTGTAATTTCTATTGCCTAAACGCTGCTTCCATCTGATCCGCAAAGTTATTCGCCGTCCAAGTGCTAGAGAGAAACGTTTGGGTTTTTTGAATGGGACACCCTATATTTTTCATCATTGCTTCTCAGCCGCAGATTCACAGAGTATCATCCTGTAACCGGTTTTTCGAAAATATGATCCGTTTCAGAGATATTGAGTTTTTCGTCTACACTTGAGTTGGGACAGCCTGTATATAAAGATTTTTCTTTTATTTGGAGATATTTTATTTTAATTTTTCGTCTAGTTTGTTTTTCTCAATAAACTGATCTTCTTGAATGAAGGGGATATCATAAAATATTACAATATTTCCTGAAAATTTCGATTCTATAAAATGGAAAACTTCATTTGTAAATAAATATATTCCATTCAATTAAAAATCTTATTTGTCTAGTGTGTAGTAAATAATTTCAACCAAATGATTATCTTGAAAGGAAGAAATCATCAGAACAGTTATTGTAGTTTTTTTTTCAGAATTCATTTGTATTAGAGTATTTATTCGATTAATGTTAGTATTTCATAGAATCGAAAATAAAATATCTCCAAATAAAAAAAATCTTTACATAGAGGCTGTTCCAATTCAATTGGAGACGAAAAACTCAATATCTTCGAAACGAATCAGATTTTCGAGAAACCGAATACAGGGTGATACTCTGTGAGTCTGCGGCTAAGAAGCAATGATGAAAAATATAGGGTGTCCCATTTAAAAAACACAAACTTTTCCCTCTAGCACTTGAGAGGCGAATAATTTTTCGTATCAGATGAAAGCAGCGTATAGGCAATGGAAATTACAAAAGAAAACTTTCTGAAGTTTTCGTGATATCTCCAACAGAAAACGAGATATAGAGAAATATTTGAAACAGCAATTTTTCAGAAACTCCCTGTAACTCGAGAACCAATTCAGATATCTCGGATCTGTTTGCTGGCAATTGATTATTTTGAAAAAAGAGATCGGGAGTCCTCGAACATTTTTTCTCTAACCTTTATGGTTCTCGAGATGCTCTCAGTGATCATCGAATTTGGGACACCCTGTATATCTGTCTGTTATACTGAAAACTCCGTATTCCGTTTGAACTTTATTCGATCAGTATGTACCTTTTACGGATTGTTGAAATTGTAGTTAGATTCTGAGCATGATGAAGCATGAATTCGTAGTGATCAACATATTCACGCATGTACAGTTTAGGCCCACAAGAAATACTATCTGCTATGCAAAATTTAAGACCGATGTTCGATGTTCAATCTAAATTACCGTACAAACTTCGCGTGAGTATAGAAAACAGTTGTGCCAACTTAGCGACAAAATGAATTTCGACAGTCTCCTCAAACGGTTTTTTTTTTAATATGTAATCATCTTGTATTACCGACTATCTTGAACGAATGTATCGGTGAATTTTCGATAGGGGTAACTGTGATTTGACAGAAGGAAGAAGCCATGTTATTTCGATATTTTTGTTCAGTAAGCATTGACAAATTATCATGGAAAGACTCACGCCGCAACAACGTTTACAAATTGTTGAACTTAATTTTCAAAATCAGTGTTCTATTCGCCAAACTTATAGAACACTTATTATTTATGGTTTACATAATCGTCCATCAGAGCAGCTTATTCGTCGAACTCACGAAAGTTTTCGAACAAAATTTTCTCTACTCCATACAACAACAACGAGTCAAAGAACAAAGAACTGTACGTACAGAAGAAAATATCGCTGCTACAGAAGAAAATATCGCTGCTGTAAGTGATATCCAGATTTGTCTATTCGTCAACATTCACAACAAGTTGCACTTTGTGCATCCACCACATGCAAAATTTTGCGTGAAAATCTTGGTCTCACCCATACAAGATCCAACTGGTTCAAGAACTAGAGCCACTTGACCATAAGGAGCTTCGTTTGTTTGCTGATTGGGCCTAGAACAGCTTGAAGTTGATTCACTTTTTTATCGAAAAATTGTGTTTACTGATTAAGCTTATTTCTAGTTGAACGGCTACGTAAACAAGCAAAATTGCCGTATATGGAGGGAAAACAATCCTCAAGAAGTTATGCAGGTTCCATTGCATCCTGAACAATGCACTGAAGGTGCGCTTTACACGCTGGAGGCATCATCGGTCCATATTTCTTCAAAAACGATGCTGGATCTAATGTTCAAGGATCAAGGATTATTTGTTTCAAAATTGGAATGGTATCGATCCAAAGGTTTTTTGATTCCAACAAAATGGTGCTACACCTCATGCAGCTACCGTAACAATTGATTTATTGAAAGAGAGATTGGGCGATAACATTATTATTTCGAGAAATGGTCCAATTAATTGGTCTCCAAGATCATGGGACATAACTCCATTGGATTTTTTCTTTGTGGTTATATCAAGTCATTAGTTTATGCTGATAAACCAGAAACAGTAGACGCTTTGGAAGCCAGAATAACTAGTTTTGTTGCTGAAATAAGGCCTGAATTACTCGAAAAATTGGTCTGGTCGAATGTGGTTCCTCCAAACTAGTCGTGGTGGACCTATGCCGGAAATTGCACTGCGCAAAAAATTAACGCACAATAATGTGCGTCCATAAGGAAATCTCAAATTTATTCTACAACTGAAGGTGTCCTCAATGATAATTATTTTTATCAGAATTATGCATGCATATGTTATCCACTTTCAACGTTTTTCTTCAATACAGATGTTTTCTCCCAGCAGAAATAAAAAAAGATGATATTATCAGATTTTGAATGTATTGGCTCCATTCTAAAATCAGTTGTTCTCGATCAATTCTAGTGATCAATAGTTTTTCTTTCGTTTGATTTTCTACACTCGATCGCTATGCAACGCGAAACGCGCAATTTGACCCAAGAGGAATGTGCCCAAGCGGTAGTTTTGCGAGAAGAAGGGTGGACATACACAAGAATTGCAGAAAGGTTTGGAGTTTCCCATACCAGTGTGTCCAGAATGTTGCAGCGATTCAGGGAGGCAGGTATGAATGTCCGAAGACCAGAACAGGGTAGACCACGGATAACAACTGTCATTCGTTACTTGAGAGTTTCTTCGTTGAGACAACGGTTTGCAACCGCTCGCCTCAGAGAATATGATTTAAGGCCTCGTGTCGCGGCAAGAGGCCCAGCTCTTACCCCAGCCCATCGAAGGGCGCGTTTGGATTTTGCGAGAGAGCATATCCATTGGGAAGAGGCCGATTGGGAAAGAGTTCTCTTCACAGATGAGTCTAGATTCTGCCTCTACCATTGTGATCGACGTTCCCTTGTATACAGACGTCCACATGAAAGATATGCTCTGTGCAATTTCCTGAATACTACTGGTTCCCCCGAATGGATCGATTATGGTATGGGGTGGAATATCTTTGACTGCTCGCACAGACCTAGTGGTCGTTGATAATGGAGCTATGAATGCTGATAAGTATATAAGGAACATTCTTGAAGAGCATGTAGTGCCATTTGCCCCATACATTGGTGAAAATTTCATTTTTATGGACGATAATGCCAGACCCCATCGTGCGCGCATCGTTCAGGAGTACCTTGAAGAGGTTGAAGTCTCTCGAATGGAATGGCCAGCAAGAAGTCCAGATCTCATTCCGATTGAGCAGGTTTGGGACAACCTCAATAGAAGGCTGAGAAGTTCAGAAAATCATCCAGCTACTCTTAATGACTTAGGAATCCAACTCGGAGAAATCTGGGAAGGATTAGATCAGAACATTTTAAGATCGCTCATTTAGAGTGTGAACCGTCGTTGCCGAGCTGTAATTAACGCAAGGGGTGGAAATACCAAGTATTAAATCACTTATCAGCATTCCAGTATTTTGAAAATGGTTCATTTTTCTCCTTTCACATAAGATTCGGTGAAAACCTGAATTTTTCTTCCATTTAATGTGTCTTGTTTCGTTCAAAACCTTCCCGAGAGAACATAAAAAATAAGTCAATGTAGAGTTAACTTTCATTAAAATTGAGATTTTCAGAATGTGCGTTAATTTTTTTGCGCAGTGTATTTTTCAAACATAAATGTCATAAAATTATCTTTCAAATAATGAAAATCGGTTACAATCCTAATTTGAATGTGTTTTATTTCAATTTATATAAAGTTCTCTCTTTAAAGTTTCTCTAAAAAAACACCCGATATATGCACTTCATCATACGCTTCAACAAATATTCGTCAATGGCTCCCCTATAAAGCTTCGTCTTCTTTGGAAAATATTTCAAGAGAAAGAACAGACTTTCATTTTCATGAACCCAGGCTGTCCTAAAAGCCCAAAAAAAAACACGAAACTGAAATTCATAATGGGCTTTCCGCCAAACAAAAAATAAGAATCCTTCTATCCGCATATACCTATACCTTCCCAACCACAAGGTATTTCGGACATTTTATTTCACTTGAAAGTATTGGCCATATTTTGAAACAAGGATAGGCATGATAAAACGACTCTCACCGGCCTATCAAGACGAAAATTCCCTTCAAAAAACAACTATTCAAAATTTTGGTACGGCTTGTGGACTAAACGTGCTTTTTGCTGAAATATCCTTTGATTTTTGGCTGGATTCTTTCTATATTACCTATCTGCTTACTTATAAACGCAAATATACCACTTTTCTAGTGATTATTTCATTTTTCAGGAGCCCTACAGGGCCAACCTACGAAAACGCTATTACGAATCATACGTGGAGGACAGGAACGTCAGGCCATCCTTGTCCATCAAGGCTCCAATCGATGCTTTGAGGAAAGCTATGTTGCACAAAAACTGGGAAAGAAACGTGCAGAAAAACAGAGAATTACTCCAGAGACTATAAATCCACTGCACAACATCTATAATAGAAAGACCCATTTTCATCCTACGGAAATCTGGAAATTTAGGCCATCACGTTGTCCTGATTTGAATGTGATATTTGAACATTTTAATTATGATTTCAAGGCTATTCCTAGATTTGCTGAACATTTCCAGTATTTCCGCTGTCTCAAATCGGCAGTCGATTAGAAAATGCTCAGGGATAAATAGAAATTCCTGTCACTAGAACATTTCTTAGTAATTAACGCTTATATGTGTATTTCAACTGTTGATAGTAAAACTGAAGGAGGAATATAAGAAGAATGTCTACAAATTTTCATATCCAATTCTTTTTCTCAAATTCTAGTCATTTAGTTTTATATTTTATTAAATTGAATCAAATATCTAGTCTTTCAAGGTATCTCAATCGTTGTACAGTATTTATCAAAGTATTTTTGTATCTAATTTTATTTAATATTCATGAGTTTATTTAATTTATTACTTCCTTCTTATTCTAGGAACTGAAACATTTGGATGTAGATAAGTAGATGACACTTTACTTAGTTATAAAGATTCAATAAATATTTATATGACTACAATAAACATGCAGCTATAAATCATTTTATATCTTCTTGAATCTCCTTCCCGTCAATAGAACAGCTTTCAAACCACAATCACGACAAAATTGCGATCTGAATCATCGAAATATTTTACTCTCTGAAGGAAAATAAAGCATTGCAACAGAGTTAGGTGTGTTTTTTCAGCCCCCAATTTTCACATAACTTGAATTCGAAAAAAGAATGAAATATGTTTTCTTCAATGATTCCAAATACACAAAAAAATCTTTTGAACTAAACACTGTATTAGTATGACACAACATTTTGATTTGAAAGAGTCTCTCGATCTCCATATACAATATCGCAAAATAATTCAAAAATTGAAGCTTATTTCTTGACCTTCTGAATGAAAATATATCACAAAATCAAAAGGGTTTATCCAGAATCATGAAGGACATAGAAAGTATCAACGTAGATAGATATCTTATGGAATCATTTTACTTTCGATTCTTTTTGGAGTAGTGTAATGGATCTGAAATTTCCGTACCCCAAAATTAGAAACAGAAATTCCCCCTGTATCCTCAAGTACAGAAACGATTGGTCCAAAGACACAACAAATCGACAGCAGTCATCCTTATCACATAAAATGATATTGAAAAAAAAATTTATTTCAGAATAATGTACCGACAGAAACAAGGATCAAGAGGGCAGAATATCTGAGATCAAGAGGTTCGCTGTCAATTGTGAATTCACTGGACGCACTCAGAAACAAGCTAGTCATGGAGATCGCACGGAAGAAGACCCAACAAAATGCTGAACGTAACCGTCAATTTCTGAAGTCATTTGGCAAAAGATCGTATGCTGGTCATCGAAACATCGATAGGTTCAACAATATGTAAATGCCATAATTTGCTCAGAGGAGCAAGAATCAGTAGCTAGACATTGTAAAGGAGAGATATGAGCGAAAAAATCGCTAAATAAACTCTGTCTGATTATAAAAAGCGTATTCATTTACATATTGCCTCTCATGTATTTTTTTTTTTAAACTTCATTCTTGATAGAGAGACAAAATTCATTGAATCTGTAATGGTATCCAGTTTCTTATCTAGAAAAGTACAGGGTTAGTTTGGAAATGTCTTGATAAAATCAGGCAGAGAGTTTTGAGTTTTTAATTTGTGTTCAATTGAATAAGGCATATTATTTATAATTTGCAATATTATGCATGAAATCACTCATGTAAAATAGAACCAAATCTTCCAATCAAATTGAGGGATAAAAATACCCTTGGAGCTAAATGTTTCATTCATTCAAATATGTACTTGAGTCTTAAGATAAACAACCATAAGCTTGAATTTCAGTTCATATTATTGAGAATTAAAACTGAGCATGTGAAAGGTTTCTATGTAGATGTTCTTGTTGATGTTGATAAATATTAAAATATAAATTTATAGAAAACTATTAATTTATGATTGATTTTGATTATCCCTTAACTATTCCTTCAGTTTTATGAATTAGGTTTAACACATATATGTACAACGACATTGTTGCATAGAGTATATTGAAAGAAATATATTTATTAAATGTGGATAATTAAAGATGAACCTATACATAGTGTAGATTTTAAGATATAAGAAATTGTGATGATTTTATTGTATACTTTGAAACATGAATTTGATTTTCAGCAATGTACCAATAAAAGTACCTTGGAAATAAATGAGATAGAAGCATTGAATTGATTAAAAAATATCTTCAACAACATCTCCTATCCTCTATTCATCAAAGAAGCAGCATATGTGTAATCTCCATGTCCATCGAAGAATAATCCTGTTCCGTCTCACAACACAATATTTAGATAGATACTTACTTAGAATTTCGAGCTGTTCATATCTTTATTACTCAATATAAGACAATTGAAATAGGGCACTATTTTCATCTTTTTAAACATTGGCCAATTTTTGCATGAGTTCATTTCTGAACGACTCACTAAACATTGGGCTGATTTTATTCAGAAGACTGTAAGGTGTCTCATAATAGTCTGTTTCATCAATGACATCACTATCAAATGTTTTGCCAACTATTCGAAATCCATTAGCCGATAATTCTACACACATAGTTTCATTCTCTAAGGTTTTCAAGTTCAAGAAAATCCTGTTGTTAGTACTTTGCAAATTTTCGGATATAGCTACTGCTTTGACGTGGTTTTTAATATCTCCAATAACACTCTGAGCCTCTAATTTCCAATTATTTTCGTCCAATAAATATTCTTCCATATCGGTAAATCAAAGAAATGGTATGTACATCTAAGCTGTTCAGCTGTTCTCGACTGTGAAGTGTAAGTGTAAATAAATACATAACCTCAAAAACACATTGTGACATCTAACCATAGAAGAAACTACACGAGGCGAAGTCATAGCCATCTTTTTTTAACAAGCCGAGGACTAGTGTTAACTAGGCAACACTGCGAGAGTAATGTAGGGTAAAGTCTAGGAGCTCCTAGGTGAAGTTCATTTCTTGATCAATTTGTAATTGACAGTCGAAAAAAGACGGTTAAATTTGTTCGATAGAAGTATATTGTATATTATTGGTAAAGTATTCAGGTGAAACTAAAGCCGAAATAATTCACTGTTAGCAAAAGTATCACGCTTGGAGAAATAAATACGGCGTTGCCAAAACTCCTGTTCGATTAGCCCCACAGAACACTGATAGAAAGACGGCTTCAAAGGACACAAATTGAAGCGGCATGACAACCCAAAGATATTCTACTATTTAATTTGTGGAATAATTGTTGAAGATCTTTGTGACAACCGGTGATGGTGTGGTGATGGTCGCAAAGGATTTTCAAAGATGCATAGAATATGTTTTCTATGCATATATAGATTTTCCTTCGTGCGCACAGGAAATTTCGTGTAATTTCTTGTGAAATGGAAATTTCGGGCCCAATGATCAACTGGCTTTGTAATCTAATTTCACTCAGATATTTTGTATTCCTCATTCGATACAAGCTGGAAGCGTTACTTTTAAAAATCGATTGCACAGTGCTTATACATGAAAGCGAATTTTTCTGAACTCTCGTTAACTGTGAATTATTAACAGACAACCACGTACCTACGTTCACTTTAAAAAAATGCGTGTGGTAAATAAAAATATGTTTTATTTCGCATGACTTTTATATGAAATGTAAATATTCCACCCTAGAGCAACACATTGGACGAATAAACTCTGATAATTCACGGGCATCAAATAAAAATTACAGAGCTGTACAAAAGGCCAAACGGCATAATTTACTTTGAGTATATCAAAGTAATAAACTCGCACAGCTTTCTGCGCTTCTGTCAACGATCTTCTTTTCATGGTTTCCAAAAGCATAAGAAAAATAGCCAAGAAGCAAGGTGCAAAAATAAATTGATCGCATAGGACCTTTTTTATAGCTCTCTCTGCTGGCTTACCCTTTACGTAGCGATCTAATATGGAAAACCACAAACTGGACGAAGGACCCTATAAAAAGATGAGCGCTTTCAGTAAGAATAAGGAAATATATATTCAATACACACAATGACGAAGGTTCCCAGCATTATAAAGGTCCTGTTTCTTTCAAAATCGAAGGGTTTCGGATCATAACGTTGTTCTATACATTTTTGGGCGATAGCATCACCAGTGCCCATAAGTAAACCAACTTGAACAGACTGCACCGTAATTGGATACTTTCGTAGAGTTCTTTGATAAGTCCGCAAAAATTTCGACATATTTTCGAATAATTACTTCAGCCCCAGTGAAATTTAGATATATAAATAAACCATCTGAACAAATATCAAATTTATTGTCACCCACAGAATGTTATCTCCACCAAGCATAAAAAGAATACTGAAGAAGAACAAATTTGGCGTCGATGTGTCAGCAGTGGAAATTGGTATCCCAGTTTTCTTAGGGAAATCAGATTTTCTAAGCGAACTTTCCACTGGTTGAAGTGCACAAAATCAGTCAATCCCAAATATCAAAGACTTTGAACCTTTGTCTAAGCTTTGAACATATGTCGCCGCATCATAGAACTTATAGTAACATAAAATCATAGACCTGGAATCCTAGGTCAATAAATAATATAATGTAAGCTCTATGCGCCGCATGCGACCGGTTGTTTCGTCACCTCCAATGTTGCCAAACTCCTTAAATTTTATGAAAAAATTTATTCAATAATAATCGTTCGATCAGGTATATAATAAAATTTATAATAAATTGAAAATTATATACATTTAGTTCCAACAACAATAAGGTATTTATAAAAAACAGAAATCAAGAAAAATGAGTGAATTGAAATTCCAACTGAATAATACAATAAATATAAGAGTAAAAATGCTAAAACTACCTGGCCTCGGAATAATTAATCATGGACGAAATTTGTTTCTTCTTGTTCCTCGAATCACAGAGCTCATTAAAAAATCCATCTAGTCTTTATGCGTTTTGTATGAAAGGTAAGTATTCCATCCTAAAGAAATTACTTGAACAACCAGCGTCTGATAGTTGAGCGGCACAAAATAAAAATTGCATATTTGCACCAATGGCCAAATACCGTAGTTCGCTTTCATTACATCCCAGTAATAATTCTTTACGGCTTTTTTGGCTTCTACAAGTGATCTCCTCTCCAAATATTCTAACGACGTCAAAAACACTGCGAGCAAGCATGGAATATACACCAATTGATCCAAAGCTACCTTTTTCAGGACCTTTTCGGCAGGTTTTCCCTTAACATGTTTGTCTAATATTCTAAACCACCTAGTATTCACAGGTCCCTGAAACGAACAATAAATTATTACCAGGCAAAAATATTTAAGTAATAAATTAAAATAGTATTAATATGTAATAAGAAACAAAAATGATAAATAAAATATTCTTACCAAGAAAAAAGTTCCTAGCAGAATAAAGTTTGCAGTTCTTTTAAAATCATATGGTTTTTCAGTATGTTTCTGTTCGATGAACTTTTGTGCAATAACATCACCAATTCCCATTAAACTACCGACTTGAACCGACTGCACTATTACAGGATGTTTCTGCAAAGCGTTCTTGTATAATTGTAAAAATCGCGACATTCTAAATGCCCGTACGATTTGCACAGGAGTCAATTTGAATAAGAAATGACCTGACATTTTCGGTATAAAAGCGCACCACAGAATTATGAACTTCAGCCCGCACAACTCTTCACAAACGACACAAACGTATGACTTGAAACTCAAATACTTCAAACTGGCGAGGAACTCACACGAACCTTAATGCGTAGATGTCAATGACAGACTGTGACAAAATTCGCTGAAGTATAGAATAAATAGGTGAAAACCACAGAAGTTTTTTGTTCACAGAATTTTAATTCTTCTTTGCAAAATGAAATGATTTCTTCATTTTAAGAGAAAACTTCATTCTAAAACAAGTATTATATTGGTTTCATTTTAATTTCCAATGTAAAAATATTGTTATGATGAATGTTATATCCACTAAGTTACTATATTCATTAATTATTTCAATCCAAATGCACAATTCCTTCATCCCATTTTTGTGCTTTTATCGTTCGATGGCGAAACCCATTTAACGTACCAATAAATAATATAATGGATCAAAATCAACTATAGGAACATTTTCATCGTTTTCCAATTCATTTTTACTTCTGCAAATGAGTCATCCAAGACAAATATGTGTTCCAAATTATGGCCACCGTCTGGATAAAAAGCACTTGATGTCGAAGTGGAATAAAATAAAAATTGACCAACTGAATAGCAGGCCACACTTTGTAATTAGCCAGTAGAATATCAGGAAAATCTTCGGACAAAATTCGTTCGATTTCAACATACATTTTACCCTGAATCAACGCTAGAGACACTAAAAATAGTAACAGGCCGAAAGGTGCGAAAAGCACTTGATCCAAAACTACCTTACGTAGCACAACTGACAATTCATTTTTGCCGGTCACGTGTTTTGCAAGTGTGGTTAACCAATAAACTTTTGGTGGTCCCTGGAACAGTTGAAAAGAAAACTAGTTACTAATATTGCTTATGCCATTGCTCTGCTAGGAAAGAGAATTATTATACCATTATACGTACAATAACGAAAGCTCCAATTCCGAAAAATTCTAATGCTCTGTGCGAATTGAATTCCAAAATTGGAGTATTTTCCACAATGGATTGACAGACAGCATCTCCTGTACCCACTAAAATACCTGTTTGTAAACATTGAACACTTAATGGATATTTCCGAAGAAACTGGCTATATACTTTTATTAATCTTGTTATCATCTCGAAATAGTCCTCTTTTAATGCTAGTAATATATTAAATTCAGCGAAATAAAAAATTTCCTAACCTATTTGGAAGCGATTGAATAATGGATAAAAATAATATGGAATCAGTGGTGTACATTCAGAGGATTTTATCTTTCAAAATACGAGATCATTCTTTTGGTCGAAATCTCGAAATTTGAGATCGAGTTCGATTAGTGGGCAAAATTGACCAGGGACCAGGGTTTCCGCAAAAATGGTACCTATATTCGTTGGGTTCTTGAATGTTTTTTCTTTGGTGTATCGTTACAAAAAGTCGCTAAGTACTGTCGACTTTGTAATTGAATACATGATTATAAGAAATTATATTTACATTACCTATTAGGATTAAAAAAAGGGTAGTCTTCGAACTCACTTCTCAATCGCATCTTGTTGACGCGACTGCGTTTTCCAGGAAATATATGTGTTCCAGCATATCGCAACTCCTTGAACAACTAATGTCTGATATTGCAATGGAGTAAAATAAAAATTTCCAAGTTGAACTAGTGGCCAGATCTGATAATTTGTCAGAAGAATATCTTTATAATTCCTCGAAATATCCTTTTGAATCTGTTGAAAATCGTTTCCTTGCGCGAATCCCAGAGCACATAGAAAACATCCAATGAAGGTGGGGGAGAAGCACAGCTGATCCAATGCCACCTTTTTGAGAACCGCTGATTTACCATCACCTTTCACAACAACGCTCAAAACTTTGTACCAAGTAACTAGTGTAGGGCCCTGTGAAAAGCTGTTTCAGTAGAAATACAAGTAAGTAAATATGTATTCTTACCACTAAGCATGTACCTAAACCTAAAAATGTTAATGTTCGTTGATAATCGTGTTCGTTAAAGTTTTTATTCTGGATTAACCTCTGCGCTAGAACGTCACCCACACCCATTAAGATACCTGTCTGGGCAGATTGAACCAAAAAAGGATGCGCTGCTAATAATTTTTGATACGATTTTATTATTCGAGACATAATCTCTTCTGGATCAAATAATTTTGATATTTCGAAATTTCGATTTTAACCTCACTTCTTATCTCAGACATAGGGTTATGTCATAGAGAATTATCAAAACGTCAGAAGAGAAATATGAATAGCCCATGTTGCAACGTTGAGCCAAAATAATCAGATTATAGGAAATTGTATTACCATTACACCACAATCACAATTTATATTTCTACCTATAGTAAGTCTTTTTTCCACATGTGGTAACTCGGGCGTTTGTCATTGAACATAACAGACTATTTGTGACTTGAGACACCAGTCCCTGAAAAGACAATTTTGAATATAGTGAACCTTTTTAGAGGTTAACATACTCCGAAGACAAATCCAACTCCCATGTTTTCAATACTTCTACGCCAATTCACGTCTTTTAAGGGTATTTTCTCGAAAACTATTTGTACCAAAATATCCCCTATAAGCATTGTTATTGCTGACTGAACACTTGCTGCCAGAAATGAGCCTACCCAATTAGAACTGCGTACTCTCCTTCTCTTCATTTATGAAGCCCCTCAATTCAAGTTATTTCTTTCATCGGTAACATT
The DNA here is from genome assembly GCA_951802165.1 of Adalia decempunctata. Taxonomy (NCBI): domain Eukaryota; kingdom Metazoa; phylum Arthropoda; class Insecta; order Coleoptera; family Coccinellidae; genus Adalia; species Adalia decempunctata. The sequence goes on along the minus strand of OX637696.1, from coordinate 17,913,875 downwards.
TGATTTAGTACATATCGATTCAGATGTGTAGATTTTGCAATTAACTTGAATTTGACGCGTTTAACTGTCATTCAATTATCATTTTCATGAAATTCTAAATTACTCGTATTAGTTTTCAGATTTTTCATTCATATGTACTGAAGAAATGAGTTCACTTTCAAGGCTGTGGCGCTTGGTCTATTCAAGATCAAAGCTTTCATTGGATTCTGTTAAAACTCCATTTAAAACATGGTGCAATTGTAAAACAATTTTGGGTCCTACAATGTTTGCATCTACCTTTTATAACACACATAATGAACAATATAATGAGAATTGTTTTATGAAAAGTAGTAAAGAAATTGAAGAAGAAGTAATAAATAAGGTTTTTACCAGTCCGGAACCTGAATTATTGGAACTTATGGAGGTTCTCGAAAAGTGCCTCTTAGAGTCATGTGTTCAATACAGAATATGCATACAGAAACAAATCGAAATAATTGAAAAGTCCTCAAGAAGTGGAATTTTCTCCGAGTATTTAGATGAATTGCCTGAATATCGAACTCTTGCCTATGATCTGAGTCATGAATTGAATAACTATATTGTTCTTCTCAAAACCGTTGGTGAAATGACATATCAACATCTTATTAGTTCCGCAAAAGGGGAAAGTATCAAAGACATCAATTTGATAAGCGAAAAATATAAAAACCTTGAAGTATTACTCCAAAAACAATTAGACGAGAATAGAAAGTTCGAAACAGAACTGAACAAAGCGAATCGTAATATGATAATGAATACCAAAACAAATAATTGAATATCTTATTGTAATCAAACGTTTTTTTTTTCCTAGAATTGATCAAGACTTTCCTCCAGGTTCGCGAAAATGAGTTCCCAAAGAGGGAGCGCCACCAGGCAAAGACCACAAAAACACAAGAACTCCATAGCCTTCAAAAACAACATGCATGACAAAAGTGATAAGACAAAAATGATAAACAGTTTGCAAGTCAACGACGTATGCAATCGTTGTAAGGAAGTTATTGAATGGAAAATCAAATACAAAAAATATAAACCACTAACACAACCTAAAACTTGTGTTTTATGTAATCAAAAAACAGTTAAACGAGCATATCACGTTATGTGCAACGCATGTGGAATTAAGACTGGAAAATGCACAAAATGCTGTAAATCTGAAGAAGTAGTTGAAGTTACAGTGGAAGAAAAGCCATTTAGAGTGGATAGAGAGATGAGGTTGATGATGAAAGAGTTGCCAGAACGAAGCAGAAGAATGATCAAAAGGTACATTGAGAAAAAAATGGAAGAGAAAATTGGAAATGAAGAGCTAAGGGAAGATTTGCTTAAAAAATTGAAAGAATTACAATTAGAAAATGAGGAGAAGAACAAGAAAAGAAAAGAGGAGATCCTAAAAAAAGATTTACTTGAAAAATTGGAAAACTTAAAAGAGAAAACTGGCTGTGAAAAGCTAAGGGAAGATTTGATCAGAAAATTAGAAAAATTGGAATTAGAAGTGGATTGTAAGAAGAAGGAAAGAAAGGGAGAGAAGCTAAGCAAAGATTCGCTTAAGAAATTGAAAGAATCAAAAGTAGATTATGAGGATGATGATGATTTTAGTTTTAGTGATGATGATGATGATGATTTTGGATGTGGTGATAATGATGAAGATAGTCAATCTTCAGAAGAGGAATTCTTGGAGGAAAAAGATAAATGATTATTTGTCATGTTATATAAATAAACTGTTATTTCTTTTGTAATTTTTCTTTGCTCTCTATCCAATATAAAAATATTTTATTGTAATATTTTTTTATTTGTCTGCATGACCAACAATACTTTCAAATTTGAAATGATACTGCGGCTATAAAAGCGAAGTTTACCAATACTTCTAAAATAAAATTCGGTTCCGTAAATATGGCCGTTCGAAATTTTGTTTTCTTGATACCTTCAAATCTCCATAATAGATCGAGATGAAATTAAAGATATTACATGCTAGATTGCTAAACCAGAACCATATCAAATACTGGTGTTCTATGGACAAAAAATTTCTAATTTTTCTGGTATCAAGGAGGAACTCAAAGAACTCTGTATCTTTAGAGGAACTCTTTGAAAATAGCTGAAAAATTTGGATTCTTGAATGGATCTACTTACAGATACAGAAGGGACCAGCGCTCAAAAACTTTTGACTTCACGGTACCCCAGGACTCAGGTGCCCATTTTCGGCATTTTCATTTACAATTTTATTCTCAACGGTAGCTTTGAACCACAGAACATATAATAGAACTACAACAACATGGAGTTAGGAAAACTTTTACCTCCTTGGAGATGACGAGTTGAGTGAAGAATATTGTTCTGTGGTGATGACTTATATATTTGTTCTGTGACTTTAACCTAACACCTGTCAAATGAATTCTATGTATTCATTTTTATTCAGGCAGAAAAAAACATTGTTGCCCAAGTCCCAAACACAAAAAATATTGTAGCGCAAAACTTTCGAAAATGAGCGAATCTAAGGAATCCATGGAAATGGAGGTTGACACCATTGGCGAATCGTCTAGAAGTCATCAGAATATGGAAACATCAGTTTCGGAAGAAAAGAGTGTTATGGCTCCAGGGACTGTGAGTTCAGTCACTTGTTCCCTTCACCCTCTTGTGATAATGAATGTGTCGGAGCACTGGACACGAGAAAGAGCACAGGAAGGTTCTGTACAACAAGGTTGATAGCTTCGAATATATTTTAGAGCTCTCTCTACCTCATTATTCTTTCAGTTATCGGTGCTCTGATAGGCAAGCAAAAGGGTAGAAATATAGAAATAATGAACTCGTTTGAGCTTGTTTTCAACAGAATTGGGGAAGACATAATTATTGATAAAGACTACTACAATGTGAAGGAGGAGCAATGTATGCCTTTTGAGAACTTTCCGTTGAATGCTTCCTAATGTGAATATTATTTTAGTCAAGCAAGTATTCAGTGATATGGATTTCATTGGTTGGTATACTACAGGTGAAGCCCCCACAGTGATAGATATAAAAATACACAAACAAATATGTGAAATTAATGAATCTCCTATATTGCTGAAACTGAATCCTTGGGATAAAAATATAGATGTGAGTTTTTTTGGGACCCTATCGTTGATAAATTTGAAAACCGATTCATTTTCAGCATTTGCCTGTCAGCATTTTTGAATCAGTCATTGATTTGGTCGGTGGAGAAACCACCATGCTTTTTGTACCCTTAACATATACTCTGGCAACTGAAGAAGCCGAAAGAATTGGTGTAGATCATGTCGCTAGAATGTCTGCATCAGATTCTGGTGAAAGTTCCTTGGTAGCTGAGCATCTGACTGCTCAGCATAGTGCCATTAAAATGTTGTATTCAAGAGTAAAGATCATTCTGGAGTATATGAAAGCTGTTGAGAATGGAGTATTGCCCAAAAATCATGAAATACTCAGAGAAGCCTATTCGTTGTGTCATCGTTTACCTGTGATGCAGAGTTCCAGATTCAGACAAGATTTCTATAATGTAAGTATTGGATTTCTATCTCTTTCGTTTATACAGCAAATAAGATCAGAATAGAATAAGTGAGATGAACAATATTTCAATGAAAGGGTTTATGCAGGGAATAAGATATTTAACAAGAATGCTAAATTTTTGGAGAAATAGCAGAATGTTGATGTTTTTGGCGAAAAAAGTTTCTGTAAATATTTAAAGGTCAAAACCTCGACTTGGAAGTGTAGGTTACAATTTATCATTTCTACAAAATGATTTCAATCCAATGAATTTTGTTGATGAACCTTTTTTATTTACAGCAAAATAACGATGTAGGTTTGATGACCTACTTAGGTACCCTCACTAAGGGTTGCAATGATTTGAACCAATTCGTCAACAAATTCAACATATTATATGATAGGCAAGGTTTGGGTAGAAGGATGCGTGGTATTTTCTTTTAGATTGATCAAATCATATTATTTATTAAAATTTGTAATAAACAATCCTTCAGTTACAGTGTGATGTCTTTTATTGTAATCAATAAATATAACAGCTGGTAAAAAATATTTATAAAAACTATTATAGTATACAATTTGAGTTCAGCGGAAGACAATTTACATTTTCAATAATTTTAGTTTGTTCCTCTCATTTTGAATCTACTGCATCCATAACAATAGTTTAATATATGAATATGATAATCAATAACAATAATTGTACTCATATTGTGAAGGCGTGTGATAGAGTTTGTATAGAACTAGTATTGTGGTATATCATTAGATAGCACTGGAAACTGGTGCTATGATAGAAAATTATTATTTTCATTATTTGTCTTCGAAACTTAACTGAATTATATTAAAGATATTGCAAATAACCTACTATTTAGTCCATCAATTTAAAATCTTCTCGAATCCAATTCTTCCAGAAAAAATACATTTGTGAAATCAATTAACCGTCCGTATTTCTTGTTTTATGATGATATATGCATATACAGAATGGGGAAAATAAAAACACAATTTTCGCTCTCTATCGTAAAATCAATGAAATACAATTCTGTCCAGAAGTAAACACAATAATTCTAAAACATATAAACCTACAATATTTCTGCAATAACATAACCTGAATCATAGACTATTTCTTTGACCGCTGTCAAATTTTGTATTGCAGGTGTTTTTAATACCATATAATGGAAATATCTACAACAAAACTATGGATAAATGTGACTGAATTTTTGTATACCTACTGAACTAGGTACATCATGTTTTAGTATGTTCCCCAACCTGTATAGGTAGCACTCACTTCCTATTGATAATAATCAAACCCTTCATGTGCTCCTGTCATGGCTTATTAGTTCTTGGAATAAATTTCCACTTATTTCCCTTCCGTGCAAAACTTGATTGGAGTATTTGAGAATTGCTTTGGTGAGATCTTTAACACACCACTTCCTATCTAAAAGTATTCTGCAAACTGTGTCCAGTTTCGACATTTGTTGATGCCCACACGTAAAGTAAATTAGAGAAGGGACTCCAGCAACACTTGCAGCCAACCACTGGATTATAACTTTTATTTGTACATCACCTTTTCTGGAAGAACCGCATCCCCAGTTGCCTGTTGCTATCGGCCGTAGACCTCCATTGGGAACTTGGGCTATTTGGGACATCTGCCGAAGAATATTGAAGGGTGAAAATGTAGAGTTTTCTGGTACTTTGATAATATTGATTGGAGTAAATATCTGATCAAAATTCAATAAAATAGTTTAAGACATTGATATGTCTCTCGTGCATTTGTACAGAAATTTACATAAGGTCATATAAAACACTCCTACAACCTTTGAAATTATGGCTTCAGATAATTATTACCGCCAAAAACTAGACACAAAAAGTATTTATTGTTCATTCAGAAATTCAGAAAATTTCAGTACACTAGTTGGAAGAGATTGAGTTTTCGTTTATGGTTGAATCCTCAATGACTTTAGGCAGAAGTTGACATTGTTTGTTAACACTCCTAGTGCAAGCATGAGATGAATAGTGGATAAAACAGTATTAGCTGGTTAGGTATGTGTTAAGACATGAATTTCACTTTTACCTTGTCTTTTTTCGGTGGCTTTGGTAGTGTTATTTTAACACTAACATCTTCTAAAGTTTGAACCACCGGTTCAGTATCATAAGTAACAAACCAAACTTTACGGGTTTCATTCGTTTTCATTGTTCGTTTCATAATGTCGTTATTCAAAGCGGGGGCCTCCTTTGTCATTTGAGCCTTATGTCTGATCTGTTAAAAAAGAAGCCCAAGGCCCAGTATCTGATCTATAATGACTTGGAAGATTTCTGCACTTGAATGTAGAAAACTTCATATTCTTTGAGAGGCTCGCATCATAATTATTGGTCCTCAAGAGACCATGCTTGACTTGAAATGACTTTGTGTTTACAGCAGAAGCTGAGAATAGTTTGGAAAAAACTGACTGGTGCATTAATAATTTAAAGAATTGGGTTTGAGAGATATCACCGCGTATCTGTGATAACGCCAGAGGAACGGTCGATTCATTGAAAGAATAATTCAGCAGGAACAAGGAGTAGCCCCCAATATCATGCGACTTAACTCCCATTGGTTTTTTGGCACCTGCCGCAAGAGTGTTGTAGGGACAGAGGTACCAAAAGGGGATGGAAAATAGGATCTCTCTTTAGGTGCTAATCGTGTAAGCTTTTTCAATTCTTCATTTGACTAATATGAAGTTTTCTATGTGCAATAAATGTAAAAGGAGTGTTATTAGTAATCGATGATTCAAAAATTAACTAAATTCATTGAGTATTCATCATTGTATACTGTTTATGAATACTCAACGCTAAATACACTGCGCAAAAAAATTAACGCACATTATGGAAATCTCAAATTTATTCTACAACTGCAGGTGTCCTCAATGATAATTATTTCTATCAGAATTATGCATGCATATGTTATCCACTTTCAACGTTTTTCTTCAATACAGATGTTTTCTCCCAGCAGGAATAAAAAAAGATGATATTATCAGATTTTGAATGTATTGGCTCCATTCTAAAATCAGTTGTTCTCGATCAATTCTAGTGATCAATAGTTTTTCTTTCGTTTGATTTTCTACACTCGATCGCTATGCAACGCGAAACACGCAATTTGACCAAAGAGGAATGTGCCCAAGCGGTAGTTTTGCGAGAAGAAGAATGGTGGACATACACAAGAATTGCAGAAAGATTTGGAGTTTCCCATACAAGTGTGTCCAGAATGTTGCAGCGATTCAGGGAGACAGGTATGAATGTCCGAAGACCAGGACAGGGTAGACCACGGTTAACAACTGCCATTCAAGAACGTTACTTGAGAGTTTCTTCGTTGAGACAACGGTTTGCAACCGCTCGCCTCCTTCAAAATCAGCTTGAGCAAACTCATGAGGTGCAAATTAGCACTCAGACAATAAGAAATCGCCTCAGAGAATATGATTTAAGGCCTCGTGTCGCGGCAAGAGGCCCAGCTCTTACCCCAGCCCATCGAAGGGCGCGTTTGGATTTTGCGAGAGAGCATATCCATTGGGAAGAGGCCGATTGGGAAAGAGTTCTCTTCACAGATGAGTCTAGATTCTGCCTCTTCCATTGTGATCGACGTTCCCTTGTATACAGACGTCCACATGAAAGATATGCTCAGTGCAATTTCCTGAATACTACTGGTTTCGGGGGAGGATCGATTATGGTATGGGGTGGAATATCTTTGACTGCTCGCACAGACCTAGTGGTCGTTGATAATGGAGCTATGAATGCTGATAAGTATATAAGGAACATTCTTGAAGAGCATGTAGTGCCATTTGCCCCATACATTGGTGAAAATTTCATTTTTATGGACGATAATGCCAGACCCCATCGTGCGCGCATCGTTCAGGAGTACCTTGAAGAGGTTGAAGTCTCTCGAATGGAATGGCCAGCAAGAAGTCCAGATCTCCATCCGATTGAGCAGGTTTGGGACAACCTCAATAGAAGGCTGAGAAGTTCAGAAAATCATCCAGCTACTCTTAATGACTTAGGAATCCAACTCGGAGAAATCTGGGAAGGATTAGATCAGAACATTTTAAGATCACTCATGTTGAGTATGAACCGTCGTTGCCGAGCTGTAATTAACGCAAGGGGTGGAAATACCAAGTATTAAATCACTTATCAGCATTTCAGTATTTTGAAAATTGTTCATTTCTCTCCTTTCACATAAGATTCGGTGAAATCCTGAATTTTTCTTCCATTTAATGTGTCTTGTTTCGTTCAAAACCTTCCCGAGAGAACATAAAAAATAAGTTATAAAGTCAATGTAGAGTTAACTTTCATTAAAATTGAGATTTTCAGAATGTGCGTTCATTTTTTTGCGCAGTGTATGTAGTTAGTACTACGAACTAATATGATCATAATTTTAACATCGTGAACTATTTACGTACCAGTTGAGCAGCAAGTCTGTGTTTGTGCCTCGCCAGCTCCAGACTCAAAGATTTCGCATTCAGCACCAACTTATTTCTGTTGAGTGTTTTAGCGGGGTTCGTTTTGGCATTCGAAACATTACCAACGATCTCTTCAGTCAATGGAACAGGAACACCGGCGAAAGATTCGCTCAGCGTGCGTTTCAGCAGGGATCCTGCGAATCTGACGACTGCAAGTTCCCGGTTGTCCAGTTCTTTTTTGGTTCCTCTTTCAGTTTCCAATATCGGGTCTTCCAGCCACTTGGAGAATTGCTCGTACAGTTCATCCAGTTCTGAACTGAAAAAGGGAGGGCAATCTTCAGGAATCTTTCGATCAAGATGTCGCTTACGGCTTGGTCGGTCGAGTTAACCAAATTTAATTGATTTGAAGAGTATACAGGGTTACCCACGGTCGATGGCTTCTTAGTTTTGGGATTATTTTGAAAAGGACCCCGCACTTTTTCTATGGCAAATGGCGTTCCGTCAATTTTTTTTAAATTTTGGTATAATGTAGTACTCGACCTACTGATCAAAAGTGTCCATGGCCCCAACTCAATCCTATGACTAGTTTTTGAGATACAGGGCGTTGAAGTTGAGAATTACCCACTTTTACTACGCCCGTATCTCGGAACAGAATCGAATGAACTTCAAATTTTCTCAAGAAACATTTCATTGCATCCCCAGGGAGCAACCATATAGAGGAATATGACCGAAAATCGTTACGAATACAGGTCATCCATAATTTAATGCATGCCCGATTTTGAAAGTATAAAATATGTCAGTTTCAGAGCGAGAACGTTCGCAAAATGAACTATTACACTAGATATGTTGTTGTTACATCGAAAAAGTCTGAAATACCCAGAATTTATACTGGGTGATCCATTATTATAGAAACTATTCTCAAGGAGGGTTAAATGGACACCCTGTATTTATGGGTTGATTCAAGGTGTTTGTTTGATTTTTTAAGAACATATCATCATGGACTTCAAAGAATGCAGGGTGATTCAGTCATGAAATGAACTTTGAACCTCCCGAAAATACCCAAAAACCACCTTTTTTTTCATCACCCTGTATTTCAAGATTAACTCCGACGAGGTGGGAGTTTTCTTTCACCATTGTACTTGATATAAAAACATCAATACGACCGAGAGTTTTTATCCACTTCCTATGAGCAGATTTTTTTTATGTAATATGAAAATTATTTATTTATGTTATTCTATTCTTATTCCAGCATAACAAAAAATCTGGTCATAGGAAATGGACAAAAACTCTCAGCCGTATTGATGTTTTTATATCAAGTACAGTGGTGAGAGAAAACTCCCACCTCGTCGGAGTTAATCTTGAAATACAGGGTGATGAAAAAAAAAAGATGGTTTTTGGGTATTTTCGTGAGGTTCAAAGTTCATTTCATGACTGAATCACCCTGTATTATTTGAAGTCCATGATGATATGTTCTAAAAAAATAAAATAAACACCTTGAATCAACCCATAAATACAGGGTGTCCATTTAACCCTCCTTGAGAATAGTTTCTATAATAATGGATCACCCAGTATAAATTCTGGGTATTTCAGACTTTTTCGATGTAGCAACAACATATCTAGTGTAATAGTTCATTTTGTGAACGTTCTCGCTCTGAAACTGACATATTTTATACTTTCAAAATCGGGCATGCATTCAATTATGGATAACCCTGTATTCGTAACGATTTTCGGTCATATTCCTCGATATGGTTGCTCCCTGGGAATGAAATGAAATGTTTCTTGAGAAAAATTGAAGTCCATTCGATTCTGTACCGAGATACCGGCGTAGTAAAAGTGGGTAATTCTCAACTTCAACGCCCTGTATCTCAAAAACCAGTCATAGGATTGAGTTGGGGCCATGGACACTTTTGGTCAGTAGGTCGAGTACTACATTATACCAAAATTTAAGAAAATTTGACGGAACGCCATTTGCCATAGAAAAAGTGCGGGGTCCTTTGGTTTCTCCAATAACTGATTTTGCTTTATCGATCTAAAATACACATATCGTCAAAAGTCTAGGCACCCCTAGGTTTCTCAATAAATAAACAATCTGGAAATACGATGAATATTTTCCTCCATTTCGACTGCAATACAGGGTGACAAGAAAAACGTCTGACAAATTTTGCTGTTGTCTGGAACTCAAGTATTTCAGCGCAGCCAAATAATTTTTATTCTCTTGGTTTCTCTACACTTTCCTGTACTATAATATGTGAATTTTCAGTTTGATATAATTTCATTTCGCAGAGTTTTAGAATGTCAAACAAACGTAGTGCGATTTTGGAGCTGTTTCGTCAAGGTAGGCGTCAATGCGAAATTGTTCGTTTGCTCAATGTGCCTCGGCAAACTGTCCGATGCAATTCGTCGTTTCAAGGAGCTTGACCAGGAAGTGGTAGAAAACGCGCTGTCAATACACCTAGCAATCGAAACATCGTCAAGAAGCGAGTCAATCGAAATCCGAGGGTTTCCATGAGGAAAATAGCCTGTGAGACCGGTATCAACCGCGAATCAGTCCGTCAAATGGCCAAAAAAAAGCTCAAACTCAAGCCATACAAGCTCCAAAAAGTTCAACTCCTCACGGAGGAAAACAAGCGCGTACGACTCCAAAGGTGCCGCCAACTCCTTCGTCTCGCCGCCGGTCAGCAATGGGAGCGAATTCTCTTCACAGACGAGCTTTTCACCGTAGAACAATCCCGCAACCACCAAAACGACAGAGTCTGGTCCGTAGAGGCTCCCGGTACATCGGCCATCGTCGAACACCGTCAAAATCCGCAATCCGTCATGGTCTGGGGCGGAATTTGCGGCAGTGGTAAAACTCCCTCAGTTTTCGTGGAACAAGGGGTCAAAATCAATCCACAAGTCTACCGCTGCGATATCCTCGAGGCCGTAGTACTTCCGTGGCCCAAGCCAGGCCCGGATCTACGATTTTTTCTGACCGGGGCAAAAATTCATGATGGCGCCCCCCCCCCATTTGTGAAATATATGAATTCATAAAAAAACAAAAATGAATGATACAAATAAATACTAAAAATAAGGAAAATATCACAAGGAGAGAAATTAGATTTTTTTTTCACAGCTTCACGCGACGTGATTTCCTTTCCGCGAACTCATCTTTCAACTCCTCAAAATCTGTTTCGGAGGCAGTTTTGTTTTTTATAGCTAAGATCGAGAGACTATAAAGACGTTCTGACTCATTGAGGAACGCAAATAATTTTTTATTATTTTTAATTTGCTGGAACTGCATTCACATCTTGCAGACGTGGTAGGTAATGTCCAGTTTCCAGTAAATTCTTAAAGCAATACTGACATCCTAATGTCAGAAGCTTTCCCTAGAAAGCTTCTTGCAGATCTTGCCTGTGAAGAATTTGTAGCAGGTCTAATGAAGTCGGTCTTCCAATAATTTCAGGAACCAGCTCTTTGAATACCGCTAATTCCTAACAAAAATCAATTGCATTCAAGTACCTTCAATATTTTTGGGCTAAAAGGGTCCCATTTTTCTGCAGATAATTTCCTTCGAGAATAAACCCACTAGATCTAGCGTTCTTGACTCATCCTTGCACCTTTCGTCGACCTGCTTTTTCTTCTTGAAAACAAGTTCATTTCTAAGAATTGGATCTACATCCAATTTTTCTGAAAGAAGTGTTGCTTCCGAGATCCAGTTTTCAATAGGTTTTTTCTCATTCCTTGCAAGATCAGCACAAGACTTTGCATCAACGATAATGAATGTGAAATAATTATATCCCCTTTCTGAATTTCCACGTTGACCCTATTGATCTCTCGGACTCTCGCAGAATATTATACCAAATTGTAAGGTTCAGGATGAATCTGAAATACATCACAGCATGAAGCAAATGACAAGCTTCATACTTGGATTCTGCGACTAGTGAGGATTCTTTGATTTCTTCCACAGCCTTCACAACTCCCGGTAAATTATTGAGCAAGGCATTAACAGCTTGATGTTTAGCCCATCTTGTTTGGCTACTTCCTTTCAAATTTGTTTTCATGCACTTTTTCATAATTGTCCTACGTGTAGTTAAACTAACAAAAGAAGAATACAGTTTTTGTACAACACCAAATAAATACTCTGCTTCTGAACATGATTAAGCCGAATGGACTGCCACAAGATTCAAAGAGTGTGCTAGAGGTATGGAACTAATACTGCCATCTCGTTCATCTGTAGAATTCTGGATTGTCCTTTATAATTTATGGCAGCCATATTAGATCTGCTTTCTGCTGTCGTAGGATTGCCCGCGACATTTTTTGACATCTAAATCATAAGCTTGCAGTTTATCAAGAATTCGCTATTATTATTCTCCAATTTTTCCGTCAACTTCTAAGAAGTCAATAAAACATTCCTTTATCTCATATGCAGACTCCGTTCTCTTTAAATATCGTATAACCTAGTTCATTCGTTATGTGTGAGATACATCTGGGGTGCAGTCGAACATAATAGTGAAATAGTTGATGCCTCCTTGATCTCATCAATAATGATATTCCGAAATTTGGTGGCCATTAAATCGATAATTTGTTTTTGTATAGTTTTGGACCGATAGGATGTTTTGTCCTTTTTCTGAGTGGTGAAGATGGCACTTCAGAGTCGGGTCATATTTAATTATAATACATTTTTCCGAGAAAATCAAAAGTAAAAAAATTTTAACCTCTGGTTGTTTTTGGCGCCCCTTAAGCTGGCGCCCAGGGCAAGCGCCCCGCTTGCCCCCCCCTAGATCCGGGCCTGGCCCAAGCAGCACTTCGGCGATACGCATGCATTGGACCTTTCAACAGGACTCCGCTTCGGCTCACAGAGCGAAAATGACGCAAGAATGGTGTAAGACCCATTTTCCTTGTTTCATCTCAATGGACTACAGCGTTTGGTCAATTTTGAAGCACAGGACTTGTGCTAAAAAACACAAAAATTTGGAGTCGCTGAAGCAATCTCTGCGCCGGGAATGGAACCGATTAACGCCCGAGGAGCTGCGGCCCATTTCCGAAAATTTCAAGAAGCGTCTGTAGCTGTGTATCGCCGCCAAAGGAAGCTACTTCGAAACGGCTTAAATATATTATTGACAAATGTTCAAGCTATTATTATTTGTTGTTGTTTTGTTCAATTTCTTCTGTTTAATAAAGTTAAATGAAAAAGAGCTTGTCCGAGGTTTTTCTTGTCACACTGTATATCCGATAGAAACTCTTTGTTACATTTTGCTTTATGCAGGAGAGACAAAATAGGAAAGATGAGAAAAAAATCTAAATTTATCTATCAAAATCGCGGATGAGTTTTGTAATTATGATCCTATTCCATTAAAAATTAGTATCTAGGGATTATTGGGTTCGAAAATGATGATTATTCTGTCAAAATTGGAAAATTCTAGATGTCGGCTACAATATGGCTGACGAGTTTTGTAATTATGATCCGAACTTGGTATCTGGGGGTTTTCTGGGTCGGCAATTACGATTCTTCAAAATTGAGGGCTTCAAAATGTCGGATGAGTGTTGTTATGATAAAAGCTTGTCTTTAAAAATGTTTTTTTATACACCATGTTATTATCTATCTTCGTTGAGAGAAAACAGAGTGTTTTGACAGAAAAAGTCGCCTAATTCCAGCGGTGGATTAGTGCTTTAAGGAAAAAGTTTATTATCGGAATTCATGATGATTTTTTCTCTTTTCTTTTATTAGTTTTCTAGAAGTACGGTAGCTTCTGACAGTGGCGCACCCAGGCAGGGCCGTCGAGAGCTTCGGCGGGCCCCGGTACAAACCAAAAATACGGGCCCCCCCGATGGTGTTACTTAACCGTATAATAAGATTAGGATATATGCCTTCTGAAATCAAAATCATTGAACATTGAATATTGTAATAGCATGGACAATCTTGAATGTTTACATTGTTGTTTTATAAGATTGAAAGGAATCACACAATCTTCATCAGTTCCATTTTTTTTTATGTAATTATAAATATCAATGAAAAAATTCTTGTTGCTGGAGCTCGAGCCCGGGCCCCCCATGAGTCCGGGCCCCGGTAATTTGTACCGGCTGTACCGCCCTCTCGTCGGGCCTGCACCCAGGATTTAGTTATAGGGGGGGGGGGCTGAACTGAACTGAAGAATTGTTCTTGCTATATACAGGGAGTTTCATTGGTAAATGAACATACCATAACCTGAGCTAGAGCTATCCTAGGCGAGTCCAAAAAACCGATATATGATAGGTCTAATCAAATCCATAACCGAGATAGAGGATGGTTTATGTATTCACCAAAATTTTAATTTCTCATTACTTTTGAACCAACCAGTAGTCGGTTGATATTTGGAACGTATGATCCACTTCCACATATCGATCGATTCTCTATTGAATTTCCCAAAAATTCCAGATCCGTATTTCAAAAATATGAGACTTCTTCCAAGCTGAGATTCGATACCCTGTATATTAAAATTTTGGGATTTGATTGAAATATTTGAACAGAGCAGAAAATTTTCAATGAGGTTCAGTAGATTTCATTGTCCCGCACGTCATTTTGCTCCAAGAAAGCTTCAGGGGAAGATCCAATTGAATATTGGAATCTCACTAATTCCCAGAAAAATCGTACATTGTGATCGAATTGAATTTTTTTTTGTCCCACTAATTGCACATTCGAATTCCATAGTATTCTGAGGAATCATTTCAAGTTATTTTCGGAAAAACATTATTGATTGAGAAAAATTTGTTTGAAGTCAACAAAGAGGAATAAATAAATATAAAAACTTGACGTGAATTACAGAAGGTGCTCGAAAGTACCACCATTTTGCTCAATACACATTCTTGTCTTCTTCAAAATATGTCTGATACTTTTTTTTATCATGTCTGGATTATTACGTATTTTATTGCAAGCGACTTCGATACGTTGATTTCTATTTTAGATGAATATACTGAACATGTCAAATAACCCCAAATGAAATAATGTTCATATCATTATACTGATTATAACTGATTTTTGTTTTCGAACTAATTTCTAATTTTTGTATTTTGAACCTATGTTCACTTGAATTTTTGTTATTTTTTTGTGAGTTCATAGAATTTTCTGAACTCTTACCCAATAAATAATAATAATAATAATCAACAGGATTGAAATCTGGTGATCCAGCAGGCCAGGCATGCGGTCCACCTCTGCCAATCCACATATTTCGAAAGTTCTGATCTAAAAATTGCCTGATCATTACTCTGAAATGGGGTGAAGCTCCATCATGCTGAGAATGCATTCCTGCAATGTCCGTACTCCGAACATATGTTGTGGCGTTTATAAAAATCGATTGATTAGACCACACGTCCTGCCAAGACGGCTTACGGGTGATCACTGATCTTCACTTGGATTTCCTCCAATATAATCTTCCTGTATCACTCGAAGGTACGGACATTTGCAAGAATGCATTTTCAGCAAGATGAAGCTCTCCACCCCATTTCAGAGTAATGGCCAGACTCAGACAACCGTCTTTTGTGTATTATGTATTGGGGAAGTGAATATTGAATACTTCAAAAATGACAGAGTAAAATCAACCAACAAATATTTGATGATGTTTGACGGTTGACAATGAACTGAGAAAAATTTAAAATGTTGGTATCTTTGGGTCTTTGGGGGGGGGCTGCAGCCCCAAAGCCCTCCCCTTGGGTGCGCCACTGGCTTCTGGTACCCACCTGTAGTCCGAGCTGAAGCTATATTCCGACGACTTGTTGGACTCTCTCTTGGCCGTGACCGAATGTTTATTTTTGAACTTATCTATCCATTTCTTCTCCTGCTGCAAGGAATCCTGCAGAAAATAATCGTCCAACGAGTCTTCCCGTAATGCGAAACCTGTCGATCCTTCCCTTCGGACCCTGAAAATTCGATAGTTCGGAAAACCTTTTCACGTTTCGAAGGAAGAGGACTTACTTAATGTTCTCGTCTCTAACTTCAGAACCGGTGACAGAAATTCCCACGGCGAAACTCGAGTCGTATGAAGACGAACTCGACTCGGATGGCGCCTCAGTTTTCAAGGCGTCTTTGAGCTTTTTCGCGAAGTGATGTCTTCTTTCGGAGGTGTCCAAGTCTATGCTGTATTTTAGGTTGAAGGTTTCTTCTTCGCTTTCTGTAACATCAGATACTTTCGTCACAAGAAGTATCGGATAATAAAGGGTGTTTTTTTAGAGTGATAGAACTTTATTTATGTATTGAAATAAAACACATTTAAATCAAGATTGAAGCCAAATTTTTATCGGGAGGTAAATTTTCCATTGAAGATGATGACCGATCGCGAAGGCCAGTTTCGGTGTCAGTCCCCGAAAATATCGATGCAGTTCATGACATGATTTTATCAGACGACCGTCGAATTGGGCTAAAACGGATATCTGAACCACTGAAGATTTCATACGTACGCGTTCATCATATACCTACACTGCGCAAAAAAATTAACGCACATTCTGAAAATCTCAATTTTAATGAAAGTTAACTCTACATAACTTATTTTTTATGTTCTCTCGGAAAGATTTTGAACGAAACAAGACACATTAAATGGAAGAAAAATTCAGGATTTCACCGAATCTTGCTGGCCATTCCATTCGAAAGACTTCAACCTCTTCAAGGTACTCCTGAACGATGCGCGCACGATGGGGTCTGGCATTATCGTCCATAAAAATGAAATTTTCACCAATGTATGGGGCAAATGGCACTACATGCTCTTCAAAAATGTTCCTTATATACTTATCAGCATTCATAGCTCCATTATCAACGACCACTAGGTCTGTGCGAGCAGTCAAAGATATTCCACCCCATACCATAACCGATCCTCCCCCGAAACAAGTAGTATTCAGGAAATTGCACTGAGCATATCTTTCATGTGGACGTCTGTATACAAGGGAACGTCGATCACAATGGTAGAGGCAGAACCTAGACTCAAGAGCTGGGCCTCTTGCCGCGACACGAGGCCTTAAATCATATTCTCTGAGGCGATTTCTTATTGTCTGAGTGCTAATTTTCACCTCATTAGTTTGCTCAAGCTGATTTTGAAGGAGGCGAGCGGTTGCAAACCGTTGTCTCAACGAAGAAACCCTCAAGTAAAGTAACGTTCTTGAATGGCAGTTGTTACCCGTGGTCTACCCTGTCCTGGTCTTCGGACATTCATACCTGTCTCCCTGAATCGCTGCAACATTCTGGACACACTTGTATGGGAAACTCCAAACCTTTCTGCAATTCTTGTGTATGTCCACCCTTCTTCTCGCAAAACTACCGCTTGGGCACATTCCTCTTGGGTCGAATTGCGTGTTTCGCGTTGCATAGCGATCGAGTGTAGAAAATCAAACGAAAGTAAAACTATTGATCACTAGAATTGATCGAGAACAACTGATTTTAGAATGGAACCAATACATTCAAAATTTGATAATATCATCTTTTTTTATTCCTGCTGGGAGAAAACATCTGTATTGAAGAAAAACGTTGAAAGTGGATAACATATGCATGCATAATTCTGATAAAAATAATTATCATTGAGAACACCTTCAGTTGTAGAATAAATTTGAGATTTCCATAATGTGCGTTAATTTTTTTGCGCAGTGTATTTGACTTTGAAATTTTGTTCGGTTCTATAGTAGGCTAAGAATTTTTCAATATATCCTCGTAACTAGAATGAGAAATCAAAATTCACCTTCTAAACTACCCTGGGCACTAAGAAACTCCTCATCGCTCGAGCTGCAGCTGGAGTATATCGTCCTCATGGTCTCCAAGGGTCTTCTAGTAACCGGCAAACATTCACCAGAGCTTCCCAGCACGATAAACCTCCCCCTCCTATTATGTACCAATTCAGAGTTTGTCCCAGCCTTCTTAACCATATTCCTATCTACGTTATTCTGCACCTGCAACCTGTTGTTGCAGACATTATTATTGTCGATTACTGAGCATGCATCGCTTTTTGTTGTACTGCAAGACTCTTGGGTTATCATCGGAACCATGCTTCTTTTTTCTTGTTTTCCAGAACCTCTAGATTCTCCTATAGGAGATAGACGCCGCTGCTTGTGAGGATTGGAGGGTTGAACGTTCGGTGTTTGGGAATTGTTGTTGGTGTTGGTTTGTCGTTGTTGAAAGGCTAAAAGGCATTTGTTTAATTCTCTGAGAATGTTGTCTTCTTCGTATTGGCCTATGGGCAGTTTTGTGTAGTCGTCTGCGTCCATGCAACAAATCGAAGTCTGAAAAAAAAAATGATAAGGACTGAACGAGAATAAATTAGCTATCACAAAAACGCCTATATCTCTTGAACCAATTGAGAAAAAAACAAAATTTCAGAAGAATCCTAAACTTTCAGGACGGAAAGTGGCCCAAATAGTGGGTTGTTCGCAGTCAACCGTTCAGAAAATCAAGTCGAGTTGTGGGCTTAGAACATATAAAGTGCAGAAAGTGCCAGACAGGAACGCTGTGAAGAAAATCAAGAGTAAAGAAATTTAAAAAAAAATTTCTTGAGAAATTTTTCCTGTTGCGTGATGGACGACGAAACCTATGTCTTGGCTGATTTCTCGCAACTTCCTGGACAGGAATTTTATACTGCAGACTCTCGTGGAAATGTTGACGAACAATTTCGCGTGAAGAAACAAGCAAAGTTTCCTAAAAAATTCCTGGTTTGGCAAGCAATTTGCACTTGTGGGAAAAGGAGCAAATTTTTCGTTGGCCAAGGCTCTGTTGGCTCGAAGATATACATCGAGCGGCTTTTACCATTTTTACGTGAGCACGATGTGTCAACAATCTTTTGGCCAGATTTAGCTTCATGCCACTACAGCAAGGCCACCAAGGAATGGTACGAAGCTAATGAGGTGGTTTTTGTCCCCAAAGAGGCCAATCCACCAAATTGCCCAGAACTCAGGCTAATCGAAAGATAATGGGCCCTGGTAAAAAGAGAATTGAAGAAGACTAAGAAATCAACGAAAACATGAGCGGAATTCAAGCAAAAGCGGAAGACAGCATCCCAGAAAGTGACTGAGAACACTATAAGAAGCATGATGGGAAGAATTTCAAAAAAAATCCATGAATTTTGTAAAAAAATGTTTTGGTTTTTTATTGTAAAAACAGTTTTCATTAGAATTAGAAGATGATTCGAAAATGAGTTTGATTTTCGAAATCGGTCCAGTGGTTCAAAAGATATAAGCGTTTTTGTGATAGCGAATTTATTCTCGTTCAGTCCTGACTCAACGAAAACAATACTAATCAGAGAAGATAAACTAAAAATGAAAGAATGAAGCAAAGTAACATCGAAGACCATCAATAATGAAGATTTGGGTATTTGGAATTGAGGATTTGAGCATTTATTTAACTGAATAAATTGAGCCCTACTCTATTTATAGTTTACCGTATAGGGATACTCCAGTTTTTCCAAAGTAGCTTTATGTTTGGGATCGTTGATCCTTGTTAGGTGCCTCACATTTTCAACTGTTAATACCTCATTATCTTCCAGAGCTTCTACATTCAGTAGCGTCGATAGAATTTCAGGAAATGTTGTTAGATTTATGCTCTCCTAAAAGAAAAATTCAAACATGAAAACGTTATATATCGGGTGTTTTTTTAGAGTGATATAACTTTAAGTTGAAATAAAACACATTTAAATTAAGATTAGAGCCAATTTTTTTTATTTGAAAGGTTATTTTATGATATTTATGTTTTAAAAATAATTTTCGGCATATACCTATCCACCATGATTAGCTCTGAGGAACCACATTCGATCATACCAATTTTGGATTACTTTTTCGAGTAATTCAGACCTTATTACTGCAATAACACAAATATTGTTGGCTTCCAAAGCGTCTATTGTTTCCGGTTCATAAGCAAAAACCAATGACTTGACATAACCCCAAAGAAAATAATCGATTGGAGTTATGTCGCATGATCTTGAAGGCCAATTAATTGGACCATTTCTCGAAATAATGTTATCGGTAGCCGCATGAGGGTAGAACCATCTTGATGGAACCAAAACACTTCTGGGTCGATACCATTCACATTTTGAATCAAATAATCTTTGATCATCGATCTGTAACGAGCACCATTCACTCCAGCATCCTTTTTAAAGAAATATGGACCGATGATGCCTCCAGCGTGTACATTTTTCAGGATGCAATGGAACCTGCAGAACTTCCTTAGGATTGTTTTCACTCCATATACGGCAATTTTGATTGTTTACGTAGCCGTCCAACCAGAAATGAGCTTCATCACTATAGTCCGTTCAGATATAAGAAGGAGCTTTGTAAACAAACAAAATCGACTGGTTTGCGCACAATAAAGCTCCTATTGGTCAAACGGTCATAACAATGCTTACTTTTAACGCCCTGAGAGACTGCCAGGATCGTACTCGGAACGGACTGTAGATGGTACTGGATAGAAATGATTTAATAATTTGAGTCAGCAATTCCCACATTAGAACTTTTTTCCTCAGAAACTAGTGCAAAATTTCTGTTATGATTTGCAACTGTCATAAACATTTTATATCCGACGTACCCTATTTTTTATTTCGTTTTGTTTTCATATTTTTATCTACTAAATAATTTCTTTTTCGGATGCGCGAGATTGCGGCAAGGTAATTCCAGGAAACACCAGAGTTTTAGAGATTTGGGTCGAAATCTTGCAAGATTCCGACAAAGTAATTCCGGGAAACACCAGATTTGGGTCCTTTTCCCTAATGGGTGGAAGCCATCTTGATTTGCATAAATATCGAAGTTTTCAATTGACAAGACTCGTAAAAGATCTCTGTTCAAATTTATAACGGTCATTTACCTACTTGTAATATCCGAAATATATTTAGTTTCGGTCCAAAATTTTATATTATTTTGTACGAAACTCTTTGTCGGCTGCTCAAGATTCCGACAAGGTAATTCCGGGAAACACCAGATTTGGGTCCTTTCCCTTAATGGGTTGAAGCCATCTTGATTTGCATAAATATCGAAGTTTTCAATTGACAAGACTAGACCTAGGGCTACTGTGAAGGTCTGATGTTCAAAGTGTTTATAGATTTTGTTGTGAAAAGTGTATTTTGTTGGAAAATCTTTTGACAAAGTATATACAGTGTTTATAGAACAATGTCGAATTCGGAAACGGATACTGCATCTGAGGGTGATATGTGGGGACCACCACGAAAAAGGTCCAAAAGGTGGCCTCCTCTGCTGAAGAGAAAGAGATAATTTTGAACATTTCTCGAAAAGAATTGGAAGAACATCCTGATTTATCGGAAAGAGACTTAATAGGAATTGTTTCAAAAACCTCAGGGGTGAGTGATTCAGCTGTATTCAGAATTCTCAGAGAATATAAAGAGAATAAAACATTGACGCCACCTGAGAGGAGAACCCATCAGTCGTTAAAAATTATCGATTCGGTTGACGATTTCGATATGAACCTTATCAGAAGAATAGTCCACGGTTTTTTTTTTCCGGAATGAAATCCCAACGATTTCTAAAGTACTAGAAATCGTGAATGATGACGACAGTTCGCCAAATTTCAAAAGAACAACGTTCTATAAATTATTGAAAAAAATGGAATTCAAGTTCAAAAAACGTGGTCGTGATAGTCTACTGATAGATAGGGATGAAATAATTGTGTGGAGAAGAGATTATTTGTAGAAAAACCGCTCATTAAGGGAACAAGGCAGAAAAATTTATTAGCTGGATGAGACATGGATAAATAAACTGAACGATTGTGTGAAATCTCCTCGATTCGACTCTGGAAGGAAAGTACCTTTACGAAGACCCTCCTTCCGCTGCGCCAAACATGTTATTATTGCTCCTTCTTACATTTGAACAGGGTATAAACACAATTTTTCGATAAAAAAGTGGATCAACTTCAAGCTGTTCTGGGGCCCAATTAACAAACAAACGACGCTTATTATGATCAAGTGGCTTTAGTTCTATAACCAGTTGGATCTTGAATGGGTGTAAACCAAGATCTTCACGCAAAATTTTCCATGTGGTGGATGCACAGAGTCCAACTTGTTGTGATCATCGACGAATAGACAAATCTGGATCTTCATCAACACTATCATTTACAGCTTCGTTATTTTCTTCTGTACGTACTGTTCTTTGTCTTGTTGTTGTTCCATCGGGTAGAGAAAATGTTGCCCGAAATATATCGATAGTTCGACGAATAAGCTGCTCTGATGGACGATTATGTAAACCATAAATTCCACGAAGTGCTCTATAAGTTTGGCGAATAGAACACTGATTTCGAAAATGAATTCAAAGAATTTGTAAACGTTGTTGCGGCGTGAGTCTTTCCATGATAATTAGTCAATGCTTACTGAACAGAAATGTCAAAACAACATGGCTTCTACTTTCTGTAAAATCACAATTATCCCTATCGAAAATTCTATCACTCTAAAAAAATAAACACCCGATTGCAATAGTGCAAAGTTTCATGAATAAAGAAACTAGTCATCTTGATGTTTACCTGAGAAGCACCTTTATCGAGAACGTTTTCTCCTATCTTGGAACTGGAAAAGCAGATTTTGAGAGCATTAGCTTCGGCTCTTTCTAATTTTCCATCATGTTTTATTTGTACTGAACAGAGGGGTAAACTACATTCTAACCAGTCTTCAATTGTAAGCCATTCTTTGCCACTCATCACCTGAAAAATAGAATAACATTCAATCTACACTCCATTACTGTATTGGGAATACAAATAAGTTTCCGCCGTTTTCTTCTTATCGAAAATTGGGCATTTATTATGTCAGCCCAGACAGGTTATGTGCCAAATCCATTTGAAAAAGTGAAAATCAGAAGGACAATATCTTGTGAATATGGCGGGTGGCTTAGGACTTCCCATTTGGGTTTTGACAACCGGTGGACGAGCTTTTTTGAAAAAATTGTAATGATGATGCAAAATCGATAGAACTTGAAGGTTTCAATTTTTCAACCATAGCTTACTGATCATATTGTGTATATCAAATGCTGGAAACTTATTTGTACTACCAAAAATGATTTGTGCAAAGAATTTGAAGAACAATTTATAAAACAGGAAATATGTTTCTGGTGATTCCTCTCAGGTTACCTGTCGCATTATCTTCATTCTGCCAATGCAATTTTCCTTCTTTTCTAGCCAATCGAAGTAGTGCAGAATGCCTTTAAGTTTGGATTTTTGGGAGGCCAAGTCCAGGCTTTCAAAAAAATTCGAAAAATTGAAATTTCTCAAAGTCGGATGACTCTTATCCGTTCTTCTGGGAAATGTCGAGAAAAAGGCGTTTGCAATTAGAGAAGAAACAAAATCGTATTCTAGTTCAGTGTAATCGGCTGGAAAAAACAAAATGTTTGTATCCCCCGAAAAAAAAGTCGAGATAATTTTCGGCAAAAATTTTTGTTCATTTAGCCTTATTGAAAAAATTGTGGGCACGTACGCTGTTGCTGTAGACTGAAATGAAGTCCTCCCTTAGGCTTATACTCCTTCATCTTGAGAGCTCTGTTAACCATGCTGGGCAACGTTTTGTTGAAAAAATGGACTCTTTCCTCATTGGACAGGTCGTTCTCTAAAAATTGTTTGAATCCATGAAACAAGTTCGGTTCTGGGTTTTCGTCGTCAGGATCAAGGCTTATGCTGCAAAATTATTGTACACTCAGCGAAAAAATCTTGGAATTGGCATTGATTTTCACAGGCTTATTCGGAGATATTGATTTTTTTTATTTTTTTTTCATTCTTGTAATTTCATGAAATATGTTACCGACAGTCTGTATCATTCAGGCATTCTATACAATGCCTAGGTGATGTATAGAATACCTGGGCCTTTTAGGCAATTCATGAAATTGTCGTTTTATTCGAGTCGCGCAATCAGAAAATTATGAATAACTCACTCATTATTGAGAAAAAGAGAATATCATTAGTGAAATTTGCATAATTATGAAGTAGATATGTCTATATGAATTACTAATTAGGACTAGTCTTTATTACTTGCATAATTCGTATATTTTTTCCATTTCACTTATGAGGGCCTCAGAGTCTTTGATCTTTCCAATACGTATAAGGTGTTGTTTCACTTTGTCCCACCATGGAAGATCACAAGGCAGCATTACTAACGCCATCTAAAAATAACACAAAAGATCTTTGATAGAACGTAAGAATAAATATAAGGTTCCATTGCTGCTCGGGTTCAAAATGTTGCGTACTGACATTAATTCTCTTTCAATGAAATTAGGATTAATATCGCAGAACATATTGATATGAGTCATGATTAATATCGATGAAATAATAATAGTTTTGTAAACAGAGTTGCTGGTTTGCGCACAATAAAGCTCCTATTGGTCAAACGGTCATAACAATGCTCCCTTTTGACGCCCTAAGAGACTTCCAGGATCGTACTCGGAACGGACTGTGTATGGTACTGGATAGAAATAATTCAATAATTTGAGTCAGCAATTCCCACATAAGAACTTTTTTCCTCGGAAACTCTAGTGCAAAATTTATGTTATGATTCGCAACTGTCATAAACATTTTATATCCGACATACCCTATTTTTTTGATTTTGTTTTTATATTATTATCTACTAAATAATTTCTTTTTCGGATGCTCGAGATTGCGGCAAGGTCATTCCAGGAAACACCAGTGTTTTAGAGATTTGGGTCGGAATCTTGCAAGATTCCGACAAAGTAATTCCGGGAAACACCAGATTTGGGTCCTTTTCCCTAATGGGTGAAAGCCATCTTGATTTGCATAAATATCGAAGTTTTCAATTGACAAGACTAGTTAAAATACCTAGAGCTACTGTGAAGGTCTAGCTGTTCAAAGTGTTTATAGATTTTGTTGTGAAAAGTGTATTGTGTTGGAAAATCTTTTGACGAAGTGTATACAGGGTCTTTCACGAGGAACCTCACCCATATTTATACGGGAAACTACTGAACGTATTTTCATGAAATTCAGCACTTATAAGTATTTCACGATGCTGATGAAATCTAAAATATTTTCAAGGCATGAGCACCTCCGGTTTTTCCGGAAATGACGTCAACTTCCGTTTTTCAAATTAGAACACCATTTTTTTATTGCAGAAATAGATTCCTTAGAAAATTCCAAGTTATTTCGATGTAACATTTTTCAGTTTTGGTTGGAAGATTCTCTCTGAGCGGGAAAATTCGAAAAAAAAATCGAAAATAGAGCTCCGCTGAAACGAAAATAACGTCGAGGTTTTTGGATGGAAAATTTTCATTTTTGGGAATTTTCAAGATGTAAGATTGATGTATCCACTTTGAAAATCTAAATCGCGATTCATGATACAGGCGGTGAAAAAATCGCTTTCAAAGTTAGGGATGACAAAATCGTGAAAAATCAATTTTTTCAAATTAGAACCCCAATTTTTTATGGCAGATATTGAATCTACGTTAAAAAATAATGTGAGTGTATGCATCACACCCTTGCCCTAAAGTGGATATTTTCTGCGTTATTCACAAAAAACTGTTTTTCGTCTTGAATTTTCAGCTATTTCTTTTCCCTTCACACCAAAAAGATGAAATTTTCAGGAACTGTTACTTAAACCATGTTTTAGATTTTACTACCCTAATATGCAAGAGAAAAAAGTTACATGGCGAATTTGGATTCAAATTTGTATCGGAAACCTCTTTATTTCAACTAATCGGCCATCGGTTTTCTCTCCAGTGATAAATAAATAATTACTTATGAACCATATGCAAAAACTTACCGTGTTTTACATTCTTTTTTTTAATGATAGATATCATTAATTACATCTGCCAAATTCCTCTTTATTCAGTAGCATGTAATTAATGATATCTATCATTAAAAAAAAAAGAATGTAGAACATGGTAAGTTTTTGCATATGGTTCATAAGGAATTATTTATTTATCACTGGAGAGAAAACCGATGGCCGATTAGTTGAAATAAAGAGGTTTCCGATACAAATTCGAATCCAAATTCGCCATCTGTTTAGGAACAACCTGTAACTTTTTTCTCTTGCATATTAGGGTAGTAAAATCTAAAACATGGTTTAAGTAACAGTTCCTGAAAATTTCATCTTTTTGGCGTGAAGGGAAAAGAAATAGCTGAAAATTCAAGACGAAAAACAGTTTTTTGTGAATAACTCAGAAAATATCCACTTTAGGGCAAGGGAGTGATGCATACACTCACATTATTTTTCAACGTAGATTCAATATCTGCCATAAAAAAATGGGGTTCTAATTTGAAAAAATTGATTTTTCACGATTTTGTCATCCCTAACTTTGAAAGCGATTTTTTCACCCCCTGTATCATGAATCGCGATTTCGATTTTTAAAGTGGACCCATCAATCTTACATCTTGAAAAATCCCAAAAATGAAAATTTTCCATCCAAAAACCTCGAAGTTATTCTTGTTTCAGCGGAGCTCTATTTTCGATTTTTTTTTCGAATTTTCCCGCTCAGAGAGAATTTTCAAACCAAAACTGAAAAATGTTACATCGAAATAACTTGGAATTTTCTAAGGAATTTATTTCTGCAATAAAAAAATGGTGTTCTAATTTGAAAAACGGAAGTTGACGTCATTTCCGGAAAAACCGGAGGTGCTCATGCCTTGAAAATATTTTAGATTTCATCAGCATCGTGAAATACATATAAGTGCTGAATTTCATGAAAATACGTTCAGTAGTTTCCCGTATAAATATGGGTGAGGTTCCTCGTGAAAGACCCTGTATAGTGTTTATTGAACAATGTCGAATTCGGAAACGGATACTGCATCTGAGGGTGATATGTGGGGATCACCACGATAAAGGTCCAAAAGGTCGCATTTCTCTGCTGAAGAGAAACATCTCCCGAGAAGAATTGGAAGAACATCCTGATTTATCGAAACGAGTATTAGTAGGAATTGTTTCAAAATATCAGGGGTGAGTGATTCAGCTGTATTCAGAATTCTCAGAGAATATAAAGAGAATAAAAAATTGTCTCCTAAGAGGAGAGCCCAGTCGTTAAAAATAATCGATTCGGTTGAAGATTTCGATATGAACCTTATCAGAAGAATTGTCCACGGTTTTTTTTTCCGGAATGAAATCCCAACGATTTCTAAAGTACTAGAAATCGTGAATGATGACGACAGTTCGCCAAATTTCAAAAGAACAACGTTCTATAAACTATTGAAAAAAATGGAATTCAAGTTCAAAAAACGTGGTCGTGATAGTCTACTGATAGATAGGGATAAAACAATTGTGTGGAGAAGAGATTATTTGAAGAAAAACCGCTCATTAAGGGAACAAGGCAGAAAAATTTATTAGCTGGATGAGACATGGATAATTGGAACGATTGTGTGAAATCTCCTCGATTCGACTCTGGAAGGAAAATACCTTCACGAAAGCCCTCCTACCGCTGCGCCAAACATGTTGTTATTGCTCCTTCTTACATTTGATCAGAGTATAGTAGAAATGGACCCAAATTGATGGGATAACTGGTTTGAAGTCTCTGTTGTCGATGAAGTGATTGAAAATAGATGTTTTGTATTCCGATCAATGATATTTCAGTTCCAACAAAGAAGGCATATAAATGTAATTATGTCTCAACTATTTTCCAATAGCAGGTGTCATTTTTTTTGACATTTGACAAGTAAACTAGGCCATTAATAAAAAAGGAACGATACACGCTTCAACAACACATTGAATTTATTAAAATTCACTATGAAAATGGTGAAAATTTGGCAGAGGCGGTACGTGATCTTTCACGGGCAAAGTTCCTGGACCGTGTTATCTCTCGAAGTGGTGCTCACAATTGGCCACCGACATCTTGTGATTTAACACCTTGCGACTTCTTCCTTTGGGGCCATGTATAAGAGAAGGCCTACGCCAAGGGCCTAGCGTCGATTCAAGACCTCAAAGATGGAATTCGTGAGGCTTTCGAGGACATAGGGCATCCATTTTGCGATTTGGTCATGGAAAATTTCACGAAAAGGATACCTACTCGTGGTCATTTAAAAAAAAATGGCATTTTTCTTTGAATGTCAAAATTTCACCTCTTATTGGAAAACTATTGGCATATAGCTTAATTTCTATTTCTTTAACTTCTCTCCAAATGATAAATATTCAAATTATTCAAACATTCAATCAGGAAGACTAAAAATTATAACACAAAAAGACTTATGCGGAATTTTTGCCGAGAAAAAGTTTATTTCTTCCTTTATTACATGTACATACTAAGTATTCTTTATTATTCTTATCACTCAGAAACGTGATGAACTGTGAGTTGTAACCGGTAACGTATATTTTGATCTCGTTTCTGGTAATTCATTTAATGTATTTTCTGAATACGAAACATTGGGAAAACTAAAACGGTGAATTCCAAAGAATTCTAGTAAATCAATTCTTGGAAAAGAAGAAAGGAAACATTTTCTTTTGAATTGAATACATTCAATAGATGACGTATTGTTTTTCCTTCAGATATTTTCCCAAACGAGTACGGCTAAATCTTAGATAACCTTTTTTCGGAGTAATCAGAGGTTATTCCCAGGACCTGATCAAAGCGGATCCAACTATAAACATAACCTCAGATAATTCTTGTAATGCACCATTGTCTAAGATCTAAGGCTACATCATTAATTTTTATCGACTTACCGTATCAATTGTTCCTTATCCAAGTGAAATTCAAAACTGTATCGGGTTTTGCGCTATTTTTAGAAACATAACTGATTTTCCACTCTTCGAAAATAAAAAAATTAACAGTTGGTGGAGGGTCACATCACAGTTCTTCGAAGGCACCAAGAGCCATTTCTTGCGGAGGATTGATGATAATTCAATCAAATTATCAATCGGGTCACTTTTCCATGGTGGAACCTCATCCTACACAGGTTTGCGGGCAGGCGCTCTAAAAATACACGCGTCGTACGAGTCGTCGCGACGCTGCTATGTGTGTATTTCGGCGTCAATCAGCTGTGCCCCTTGTTCTGGGCCCGGCGCCTACACTGAAAGGCAAAAGTCTTGTCCCCCCTTCGATTCAGACGAGGAGCGAATTCCAATATTCTATAAAAAAGGTTTTGCATGATATTACGTAAACGAAAAACCAAATCTTGAAAAAATTTTCACTCTCAAATTCAACCTTTTCAACTTCATGCCGCACGACCTGCCTCTTCCCTATTCTAATGCAAGGGGTTGATGCAGAGGGATGAAATGATATGATGATCATTGAGTTTATCAGATACATCGCGTTCATTGATATAAATATCAACAACCGCCATGGATCCGATACGAACTTGCCAAAAACCTCATCCAGGGGACTAGTGAAAGTTCCAACCTAATCGAAGTGGGTAGAAGTCGACCTAGGTTTCGATCTTTTTCTGATCTCTTCAGGACAACATAACCCTACTACGATGAAAATTTGAGTGGAACGAAGGTACTCTTTCTGATCCATGGCGGTTGTTGACATTTATACAGGGTCTTTCACGAGGAACCTCACCCATATTTATACGGGAAACTACTGAACGTATTTTCATGAAATTCAGCACTTATAAGTATTTCACGATGCTGATGAAATCTAAAATATTTTCAAGGCATCAGCACCTCCGGTTTTTCCGGAAATGACGTCAACTTCCGTTTTTCAAATTAGAACACCAGGGTTTGCCATGGTTCTCCTAATAGTAACTTGAAGTCGGTTTCAAGAAGGGGTGAAAAATCTACAGCATGGTTTAAGTAACAGTTCCTGAAAATTTCATCTTTTTGGCGTGAAGGGAAAAGAAATAGCTGAAAATTCAAGACGAAAAACAGTTTTTTGTGAATAACTCAGAAAATATCCACTTTAGGGCAAGGGTGTGATGCATACACTCACATTATTTTTTAACGTAGATTCAATATCTGCCATAAAAAAATGGGGTTCTAATTTGAAAAAATTGATTTTTCACGATTTTGTCATCCCTAACTTTGAAAGCGATTTTTTCACCCCCTGTATCATGAATCGCGATTTCGATTTTTAAAGTGGAAACATCAATCTTACATCTTGAAAAATCCCAAAAATGAAAATTTTCTATCCAAAAACCTCGAAGTTATTCTTGTTTCAGCGGAGCTCTATTTTCGATTTTTTTTCGAATTTTCCCGCTCAGAGAGAATTTTCCAACCAAAACTGAAACACGTTACATCAAAATAACTTGAAATTTTCTAAGGAATCTATTTCTGCAATAAAAAAATGGTGTTCTAATTTGAAAAACGGAAGTTGACGTCATTTCCAGAAAAACCGGAGGTGCTCATGCCTTGAAAATATTTTAGATTTCATCAGAATCGTGAAATACTTATAAGTGCTGAATTTCATGAAAATACGTTCAGTAGTTTCCCGTATAAATATGGGTGAGGTTCCTCGTGAAAGACCCTGTATATCAATGAACGCGATGTATCTGATAAACTCATGATGTGTTGTCACAACGATTCCTTTTGGAGATATGCATTTCTTTCTTATGATATGATGATAATTTTTGTGTGAAAAAAATGTCCCCTCAGGAACAAAATTGACGGTTCCTAGCGACTTGGCAAAATCTTGATTTTTCAACTAGAAAAGGCCTATGTTTCCTATTGAATGTGACACCCTGTATATTTCCAAAGTGAGCGCTACCTTGAAAAAACCCTGTGAACGAGTCAAAAACTCTATTTCCCAAGATTCGTACTATGTATTCTGTTTCCAACAAATCAATAAATGTCTTAAGACTACAGACATTTTTCAAGTGCCACACTTGGAAAGGATGGAGATGATATTTCGTCAAGGAAGAGAAAACTGTGATGGATTGTTGGGAATAAAGCTCTAAAAATCCACTCTATGCCCTGAGTTTATGTTCTGAGAAATAAGGATAATGTGATTGGTATATTAAATGGCACTTCTTTGATGTTTAGTTTATGGTCATTTAGTAAATAGAACAAAAGAGACGTGGTGACTGATGGCACTATATAATGGAGTTTTGTAGTTTCGTTATTACAACGCTTTATACTGCTTTTATTTCCTCTGTTAATGAATAAACATTTGCTGGAACATCGGAGAAGAATTGAAACTGCAAGGAACAGGATATCTCACTGTTTGACGAGTTCTTTTTCAGCCATTAATATATATACAGGGTGTTTGGTAATTCGACGTGAACCTTGAAAAGGGATATACTAGACTTCATTTGCAGTGAATTGCTTCGAGTGATGCATGGTCCGAAAATCTATGGTTACGAAGATATCGCGATTTTTCATCTTTTTTGAAATTTTCTGCTTCGTTATCGAAAATAATTAATTTTGTGAAAACTACTCGACTCTCAATATTCAATGAATATTTTTTTCAAAGCTGAGGAGATGGTCCTCATTTCTTGCGAAAAAGTATTCACTAAAAATTCAGATAACCCGAGATATACAGGGTCATAAATGGCTGCACCTGTTTTCCTCATAAAATCTTGATAAAACAATTGAGAATTACTCGAAAAAAATATTATGATATCGGTGTACAAATGGGAGAAAAAACTTCCCTGTTTCATCAGCTTTCCAAAAAGGTACATTTGTCAATAATTCCCTCATGCAATCTAAAAATATGGCCGGAAAACCAAGCAGACCACAGACTTTTTCGAGTCATTCAGATATCCTATTATCCTTTATTTCACTCGACGTGATTCCTAAGCTGTAAGCGGGCCATGGTTCGATCACTAAATGATTCGAAAAAGTCTGTTGTCTGCTTGATTTTCCGGCCATATTTTTAGATTGCATGAAGGAATTATTGACATATGTACCTTTTTGGAAAGCTGATGAAACAGGGAAGTTTATCCTTACATTTGTACACCAAGTTCATAATACTTTTTTCGAGTAATTCTCAATTGTTTTATCAAGATTTCATGAGGAAAACAGGTGCAGCCATTTATGACCCTGTATATCTCGGGTTATCTGAATTTTTAGTGAATACCTTTTCGCAAGAAATGAGGACCATCTCCTCAGCTTTGAAAAAAATATTCATTGAATATTTTGAGTCGAGTAGTTTTCACAAAATAAATTATTTTCGATAACGAAGCAGAAAATTTCGAAACAGTTGAAAAATCGCCATATCTTCGTAACCATACATTTTCGGACCATGCTTTACTCGACGCAATTCATTGCAAATGACGTCTAGTGTATCCCTTTTCAAGGTTCACGTCGAATTACCAAACACCCTGTATATCGGGTGTTTTTCAGAGTAATAGAACTTTGAATTGAAATAAAACACATTTAAATTAAGATTGAAGCCATTTTTTTTTATTTTTTATTTTTTGACGTTTATGTTCTCAATAGTATATTCTAAAACTAGTTGCAGAATGGGCTCCTATTCCAATACGAATGCGAAATTCGAAAACGAGCGACGAAGGAGCGAGTTTTCGAACGCATGAGTATTGGAATTGCATTCTGCAACGAGTATTAGACGATATTTTCTCTATTTCACTCAAATTTTGTGAAATTCAATGAAAAAATTCAAATTATAGGTCCTAGTGACTTTCATATTGTATCTTGGCAGTTGGTGTGAATGTTATTAAGTACGAAAATTGACATTTCCAAATTGACGTGTGCTGAAATTTAAAAGGATCGGAAGTCATTGCTGACAACCACAAAACGAAAAATGTTACTGAAAACGATGCTGTAATGAATTCATTACAGCAATGTTTTTAGAACTGTAATGAACACATTACGATACTGAAATAGAGAAAATAATTTCCGGTATATGTCCACCACGACTATCTCTGTGGAACCGCATTCGCCCAGGCCAATTTTGGACCACTCCTTCAAGTAATTTAGACCTTATTTCAGCAATAGCAGGAGTTATGTTGGCTTCCAAAGCGTCTATTGTTTCTTGGACCATTTCTCGGAATAATGTTATCGCCAAATCTTTCTTTCAATAAATCAATTGTTATGTTTGCCGCATGATGTGTAGAACCATCTTGTTGGGGCCAAAACACTTCTGGGTCGAGACCATTCGAATTTTGAAACAAATAATAATTGATCATCGATCTGTCACGAGCACCATTCACTATAACAGTAGCTCCAGCATCGTTTTCGAAGAAATATGGACCGATGATGCCTCCTAAGTGTGAAGCACACCATACAGTGAATTTTTCAGGATGCAATGGAACCTGCAGAACTTCTTGAGGATTGTTTTCACTCCATCCACGGCGATTTTGCTTGTTACGTAGCCGTTCAACCAGAAATGAGCTTCATCACTAAACACAATTTTTCGATAAAAAAGTGAATCAACTTCAAGCTGTTCTAAGGCCCAATCAGCAAACAAACGATTATGGTCAAGTGGCTTTAGTTCTCGAACCATTAAGATCTTGAATAGGTGTAGACTCAGTGGCGGCTCGTGAACTTTGATCTTGGGTCGGCAGATATACAGGGTGTCCCAAGTTCGAGTCCCTATTAGACGTTTGTGGAGACCTGGACATATTTGAAATCTGAAAATTGGGATTATGATATTGTTCGAAATTCTCTACAGACCTAAGATATTTTTGGATCCGAAGCACTTCCGGTTATACAAGGAGTGAAAATAAATTTGTTTTTAATTTCTTCGTTTTTGATATTTTCTGATTCTTTTCGATATTTTTAAATCTATTCGAATGAATACATTGGTTTTGACATAAATGTATTGAGCATTGATGACTCAAACATATAATAAACGAAAAAATGGAAAAAAAGAACGAATTTATTTTCACTCCTTGTAAATCGGAGTGCTCAGGCTTCAAAAATATTTTAAGTCTGTAGAGAATTTCGAACAACATCATAATCCCAATTTTCAGATTTCAAATATGTCTAGTTCTTCAGAAATGTCTAATAGGCACTCGAACTTGGGACACCCTGTATATAAAAAACAACTGAAGCCTGCAGCGCATCCCGCAATGCAAACGAAAACAGTCGAGGTACCCCCGATCCAATCCTTCCTCGTGTTTACGAATCGAGGCATTTCCAGTACGGCATAATTTCATTTGCCGTACCTGAGCCTGCAATAAGAGTTTAACGGCTACTGTTCAGCATTTTTTTCGGCTAAAAATTTCTGGAAATAGTGGAAATAGACGGAAATTTATATGAGTACTATCATATTTAGCATTCACGTCTATAAAAGTAAGGCACTATAAAGATAGGTATGCTAGATAGACCTGGCTCTATGGTTGATTGGGTCCAACCATAGACTCGAAAATTACAGGATTCGCAACATTTTCATCACCATCTATCGGGGTGATACACCAACATAAACAATAAATTATTATATATTTGACTATTAGATGCCGCGGCATTATTCTAACACCACGAACCTAACCTATTTCCAATCTTTTTCATGTGAGCATGCCGAAAAAAGTCACCACAAGATCTCTCATTCCGAAAATATGCTCATTATATTACAGATTTCATTTCATTCGAAGGAATCTGTAATTTTCGAGTCTATGGTTGGACCCAATCAACCATAGAGCCAGGTCTATCTAGCATACCTATCTTTATAGAGCCTTAATAAAAGTAGTAAAAGTACGAAATACGACAAAAATTCGTTTCAAGCAAATTTTATCTCTTATAATTTGTGAGATTGGACGAAAACATCGCATTTTCGATTATGAAAAAGCATTAACTAAAAGGCGAATATGATATTTATCATTATCTGAATAAAATTCCAACAGAAATCAGTCGTTTCGTCTCATTCGTATTCGCCTTTCATTGATCCAGTACGGCCGAGTACGGCATGCCGTACCTGCTTTAACGATGCTTGGCGCTCTCTTCTTCCCGCAGTTACACACATTTCAATTCTCGGACTGATTTCGGTTGACGAGATTGGAAGAGCGTATTTTCAAGAAGTTGAAATATTTCAGTTATATAATTTTTAGAATTTTATTCACATAGGTATTGGGAATACGATAATTATAATAAATTTGGTAATTTAATAGAAGAAAGAGTAATTTAAATTTTGGCTGAACACAAAATATATAGGGTCGGCAGTGCCAACCCTGGCGTCCCTGACGAGCCGCCACTGTGTAGACCAGAAATACGTCTAGTGATGATGAAAAATTTTACCACTCAGTTTATAAATAGAAAACAAGGCCGAAGAAACGTACAAAATTTATTCAAAACATTCCTTTATACAACAAAACAATAAGTATATCATAAAAAAGAAACTTTTTTGAAACTACCTAAAAAAAACTGCACCTATCGACATGAATAGCAACATTTGATTCAAGATATTCTCAACACCATTGTTGCAAACTTTTTTAATGTTGTTGGTGTCCAATCCTTTCATGTGTAGTAGACCGTGCACGCCACTGATATCGTAGTTGCTCAATCTGAGCCCTCTGGACAATATTACCGTGAAATGTCTCTCATCTGGTAGCTGATGGCAGAAATTCAACACCATGTGTGTGCCCACCACCTTCAAAACTTGAATAGTGCCAGCAAAATGGCTCACTTGAGGGTCCAAAGATGAACCTGTTAAAAGAAGGCATATACAGGGTGAAAACAAATAATCACCAGTAGATCTATCAGGCTGAAGTTCCTGCTCAAAGTAAAAAAAGATTGTTCCAAAGATACGCAGAAGAACTGATCATTTCTAACCCTTAAGATCCAAGTCTTGCTTACCATTATTAGGTCCAGAGCTGATCCAAAAGCCTGGCATTGAAACGTTGAGTCTGATCCTGTATTCCGTACTGACTCCATTTTCGTCCCAGAGCAGCCTCAATCTTTTGATTTCGTCGTAAAATTTTCTGCCGAATCCAACTGGTGGATACCTGTCTGGATGATACCTTGTGTCTAGGTTTGGTGGTAGTCTGGATAAGGGGTCTTGGTAACCTCTGTTAGACCCTCTGTTCTTGTCGTAGCGATCATTATATGGATCAGGGTTGTATTGGTTTCTATTGTAGGGGTCCCTACTGTTATAAATAGTTATAAATAAGTTGGAACAGAAGAAGCTATACATATTTGTAGAAGGCTCAATAATGTTGCAAGCATCCTAACTCAACTACTCTTAACTTTCTTGTACTTACGTCGGGAATGGATTCCTGTTGTATGGATCTCTGTACTGTGGAGTCCTGTGGTAAGGATCTTTATCCCTACTGTATGGATCCGAGCTGTAGGTATTCCTGGCGTTGTCATAAGGATAAGTCCTTGTCCTGTCGGTTGTCAGATCGTAACCAGTGTCGTATCCACCTGTCCTTCCGTAATTGTAGTTGTAGTCGTTGTAATCTTTGTATAGGGAACTGAAGGATCTGTCTTCAGATACGTGTATGATTGGACAGGACTGAATGCGTCGTACAAAATGCCTTTCGCTGTCGTGGTCGATTATCTCAATGCCGTACCAGATACCCATAAGCTGGAAGGAGATTAAGAAGTAACGGAGGAAGTGATAACGAATTTGAGGCTGAAATTCTGCGTTGCTCATCTGTTGGTTACAAACTCGCTGGGATGGTTTTAAGACTCACAGGTGTAGGCAAATACTGGAAAATTTTTGGAGCATTATGATTCTCAACATTGCCGTAGTCAGTGGGAGCCTCGAGTCTGTCTTTTGAGAGTGTATTTTTCTGATTTTGAGCCGGTAATGAAGGTCTCGAACGATAAGGTGCAAGTGCGTCCCCAGCCTTTGAGCTGGGGAGGGGGGCAAAAATATCAGAAAAAAATAATGAACTGGAGGTAGTGTAGGATGAAATTAAATTTATTCATCTACTCCTATAGAATAATACATATATTCATTATTCAACTGATTTTGATCTGCAATAGTCTCTATAAACCAATGGTGTGAGGTAATAAAAACTCCTATAACTATAACTCACTCTAATACAAATAGGAAAAATGTAGCTTACGAAATGAATAAAAAAGTCGAGTCAATGGGGAACTCTATTTCAGACATCTAGGTAACGTTCTCGCCATCCATTTCTACATTTTCTCAGGTCTGGATATCCAAAAATTGCATTTGGAAAACGTGAATTTTTGACGTTTTCTACGTGATTCGATATCGATTCGGGCTGCAAAATTCATCGACGTGTGTTATGACTTACATTACCGCTCATTGAACAATATACCTACTATTAATGTTACAGGACTATACCTACAGGGTGTTTGGAGGGTGAGTATAGCCATAGGTAAATGGTGGATAGGTGATGCTCTTGGCTACTTGTTGCGCCTAATAAAATAACATTTTGCCCAAAGTTTCAAATGTTATAATTTTTTTTCCATTTCTCTAGAAATTTTCCATTTTTCTCATAAAAATCTTGAATTTTTCAAAATTTAATGCTCGAGGTGCCTATAAAATGATTTATTTTTTTAGTCTAGTCTTGTCTTATTCAGATTGAATCATAATTTCATACAAACGTCTTCAAAAAACCTGACAGCGTCGTATCAAACATCAAAATGAAAAAAAATAATGTTGTGTCCACTTTACAAAGTGAAATTAAAAAAATTACATAGTGTTGGGTTTTAAAATGGTTTTAAAAACTTCTCTAGTTAATACTCTTTGCAATGGTATATAACATTAATAATCAGATAACTCAACAAAAAACCGTTTTGTCTTCAAGGATGCCTTAAAAGGGTGACGACAAAACTATTCGATTGAGCAGGTAAAATTAATCTAACATAGCTTTTTCTTGAGTTATCTGATTATAAATGATACATGTTACATACCATTGCAGAGAGTACCTATTAACTAGAGAAGTTTTTAAAACCCAACACCATGTAAATTTTTTTTTATTTCACTTTGTAAAGTGGACACAACATTTTTTTTTTCATTTTGATGTTTGATACGACGCTGTCAGGTTTTTTGAAGACGTTTGTATGAAATTATGATTCAATCTGAATAAGACAAGACTAGACTAAAAAAATAAATCATTTTATAGGCACCTCGAGCATTAAATTTTAAAAAATTCAAGATTTCAATGAGAAAAATGAGAAATTTCTAGACAAATGGCAAAAAAATTATAACATTTTGAACTTTGGGCAAAATGTTATTTTATTAGGCGCAACAAGCAGCCAAGAGCATCACCTATCCACCATTTACCTATGGCTACTCAGTACTCACCCTCCAAACACCCTGTATAATTCATATCAAAATGAAACCGAATAAAAATTTCAAACTAACTGTAGTAACGGGGTTGTTACTTAGGGTTTGAAGGAGAACACTTTACTATAAAATTATCTATTGAGCTCATTAGGTACACTGAAGTCTTACTTCTACAATAAATGACTAAAGACTGATCAATCCTTCTTCTATCTGTCCTACTTAATATAAGACAATGGGTACAGTGCTGAGTACGCAATATTGAGAAATATCTATTTAACATTCCAACGTTAGGTACACTACACCTTTCCCGAAATTTCAAAAAGAATTTTTATTACTTGGGGATAAAAATTCTATCA
This sequence comes from Adalia decempunctata, assembly GCA_951802165.1. Taxonomy (NCBI): domain Eukaryota; kingdom Metazoa; phylum Arthropoda; class Insecta; order Coleoptera; family Coccinellidae; genus Adalia; species Adalia decempunctata. The sequence continues at coordinate 17,875,681 of OX637696.1, read as the reverse complement.
ATTTCAATTCTTATAACTAACTTTAAACTAATCCCAATAGAATAATAAACCCATTTCGCTTATTCTTCATATACCTAACTAACCTAGCCTAACTAGACATAAAAATGTTTAACTCGTAATAATATCGGATGGCTAGTCTCACATTCAGGATTTCACTTTTGTCATTTTTAATTCACAACACTGTCTTGTAATAGTTACATGTCCTTGACCTCGCGCACAAAAGGTTTAGTTCGATTCTTATGAACCACACACTCTTTACCGTTTTTGCTGATTCGAACGTTCGGAGAATCATCTTTTATTACACTGAAAGGACCTTCGTAAACACTTTGCAGTTTATTTCCACTTTCGTTTTTCAATAAAATTAAATCGTCTTTTTCGTATTTTATAGGATTTATCTGTCTGTCATATATCACTTTTCTTTTGAATTTTTCTAATTCTAAATTTTGCCTTGCATCTTGTTGTGCTTTTTGCAATCTAAATTTGAGTTCTAAAGGATACGAATCCGCGTTATATAAGGGTTCGACAGTGTCACTATTCACTAGATTATTAGGCAAATTACACTTTTTTCCGAAAACCAGCTCATAAGGTGAATATCGTGTACTACAATGATACGATGTATTATACATGAAACAAAAATATGGGATCCATGAAGACCACGAAGAGCCATAGTTTCTCATTTGTATTCTTAAGAAAGAGTTTAATGTTTTATGTGAATTTTCCAAAGATCCAATGCTTTGATGATGGTATGCTGTAGCTTTTATATGAGATATTCTTAAAAATTTACAAATCTCCGACATTGTACTGGAAATGAATTCTGTTCCTTGATCAGTAGCAATCTCAGAGGGAACGCCATATCTTAATATGAATTTATCTACGAAAGCTTTCGCTACTGTTACTGTATCCTTTGATTTTAAGGGATATGCTTCGACAAATTTCGTTAGATCGCATTGTAGAGTTAGAACATATATAAAACCATCGTCATCTTTTTCTAAGGGGCCGACAATATCTAAGTAAACTTTTTCGAAGGCTGAATGCGCAGTTGGTGTTATTACCATCGGTTCTTTTATGGGTTTACTAAACTTTTGTTTTTGACAATTAGCACATTTCTTAACATAAGAGACACAATCATTTGATAATCCAGGCCAATAATAATATCTTCGTATATTATTGATCATTTTACGCACTCCCGAATGACCAGCCGTCGGCAATATATGAAAGTCGTTTAGAATAAGTTTTTTCGTATCTGGATTGAAAATTCTTTTTACACCTGTAATTACGCAAATTCGTGGACCGGTCCATTTAATTTTAGCAATCGTCTGCATAAAAAATTCCACTATAAATGCATTATATTCATTTTTCACTATGATTAGCTCTTTTATAATCATTTTCGTACATAATTCTTCCAAATCTCTCAATAATTCGTCTCGCGAGATTATCGATGGAGTATCTGGATGTATATAAACTAACTTCGAATTCGGTTCATAACATACACATTTTGATTTCGAAAATATATTCTCAGAATTTCCAAAACTACTTAAATCATCGTTTCTTTTTAGAACAATTAATTCGTTACCTTCATTGGGTTTTTTCAAAATTTCAACAACATTTGGTTGATCAGACCCATTATTCGTTGAAGTTTTATTTTCAAAATCAGGAAGGTTTCTCGATGCTTTAGCCTGGGCCCTGGTTAAAACAGCAAGTACGTTCCGATTCATTTCATTTAATTCCTTTGATGTTATGCGAGACAAAGCATCTGCTGGTCCGTTCATTGAACCTTTAACATATTCAATATGATATTGATATTCTTCCAGACACAAACGAAATTTTGTTAGACGACTAGAAGGGTCGGTATGGTTAAAAAGATAAACAAGAGGCCTATGGTCAGTACGAATTTTAAAATGTCTACCAAATAAATATGGACGAAAATATTTTACTGCCCATACCACTGCCGCTAATTCTTTCTCTATAGTAGAATAGTTGATTTCGGATTTATTGAAAGGGCGACTAGCAAATGCCACCGGCTTATTATTTTTGTTAGAAAGGACTGCACCAGCGCATGTTCCACTTGCGTCAGTTTGCACAATAAATTCGTTTTCATCTGAGAAATCGGGATAATCAAGCACTGGAGCTGTAGAAAGAGCAATTTTCAATTTTTCGAAAGCATTTTGACAATCGTCTGACCAATGGAATTCTGAATATTTTCTGCATAACTTATTCAGAGGATTAGCTATTTCCGCAAAATTTCTAATGAACTTTCGATAGTAATTAGCAAAGGCTATAAATCTTTTGACGTCATCGGTGTTTTTTGGGACTGGGTACAACTTAAGAACTTTCGTTTTATCAGGATCAGGTGAAAGACCTTCGGAAGATATGAGATGACCTAAATATAAAATTTGTTTTTTAAGGAATTCGCATTTTGAAGGGTTTAACTTTAAATTTACCTCTCTAAGTCTGGAAAACACTTTCAGAAGATTTTTATTATGTTGTTCTAAGTTTCTACCAAAAACAATCAAGTCGTCCAGATAACAAAAACATTTTTCGTAATTCAATCCGGTCATTGCAATTGAAATTAGCCGTGAAAACGCACTGCAGGATATTTTCAATCCCATAGGCAGTCTTTTCATTTGATACTGTTTTTTGTGGGTTGCGAACGCTGTGTAAGGTCTGCTGTCAGCTGCCAGCTCTACCTGGTAATAACCTTGACTTAAGTCTAAGTGAGAAAAATATACCGCTCCGGTAAGCGAATCGAAAATGTCGACTATGTTGGGAAGGGGGAATTTGTCGTCTTGAATTTTTTCATTCAATGATCTGAAGTCGATTACAAGTCTCCATTTCTTATTGCCATTTTTATCAGCTTTCTTAGGGACTAATAAAATTGGAGAGGACCATTCACTCTGGGCCTCCTCTATAATGTCGTTTTTTATCATATCCTCAATTTGCTTGTCTATCTCCTGTTTTTGTGAATGAGGAATGCGGTACGGTTTTCTATATACTGGCGCTTCATTTGGTTTTAAGGTGATAGTTTGCTCGAAAACTCTAGTTGTGGTTAATGTGTCATTTGGAAGATGGAAAATGTCGCTGAACTTAGCACATAACTCTTCGATAGATAATTGTTCTTCCTTATTCAAACCGTTCAAGTTTATCAATGAAAATAATTCTTTTACTCTAGTAGGTGAAATCTCGGTACTCTTTGTAAACGAACAAATTTGATAATTATCGAGATTATGAATTTCTGGTACACAATTCTTGAGGGTTACTTCGGTTTCTCTTGTATTAAGAATTTTGACAGGTATGATGTTATGCTTAGGTTTCACCACGGTTCCTGCTAGAAAAACGCCTCCACATATTTCCTGAGGAATTACAACACATTCGTTTTCTGTATTTATTGATAAGTATTCAATAATTTCGCATCTAGGTGGAATAGTCAAAACAGAATCAGTTTTAGAGTTCAGAGAAACCTCCACCTTATTATGGCGGTTATCCAGAATTAACGTATTCTCTTCAAAATTTAATATACCTTTATATTTTTGCAAAAAATCTTGACCTAAAATACCATTGTAATTACAAGGGATATCTCGAAACACATAAAATAATTGCTCGAAAGTAACACCGTTGGTATGCAATCTTAATGAAATATTTCCGATAGCTGTTATATTTCCACAAATACCGTTCACAGTAAGATTATCTTTGCGTATCAGAGATTTGTCTCTAATAGAATCTAATTTAATTGCACAGAGTGAAGCTCCGCTGTCTATTAAAAATTTTAATTTTTGAGATCCCACTGAAAATTCTACATTATTCAAACCCAAGCAAGCGAATATAGACTCAGTTATCGGAGTTAAGAAAAAACTGCTGATTGTTTGAATTTTTCTTTTCGGTTTCGTTATTTCCTCGATTCAAATACAAGACTCTGTTTTCTTGTGAATGATAACTCGATTGTCTTCCTCGAGAATTGAAGTTTCTCTGTGTTTGACCACGAGAGCGTCCTGCAAAATTCCGCGTATTATCGTTTGATGGTGCCCGACCGACAAATTTATCTGGCTTATAATTGGTATTATATCTTGAATTATTACCATGAAATCTATGCGACGGGCCTCTGAATCTACCACTGCCTCGGTTTTGCCATTTTCTACCTCTTTGCACTTGAAAATGATTCACAGAATGCATATTTTCCGATGAAGAAGCTTCGTCTAGTGCTGTGCGGATGGCAACTTTAAGTGAAGAAAAATCGCGTGCTGCAATAATGGTACTTAATCTTCTATTATTTAATCCGTCTGCGAATTGCTTTATAGCATTCCGCTCATTAATAGGTTTCAAAACCGAATATGCATTGTCGTCACCTTTAGCCTGTGAAATAGTCAAATCGACAAAAAGTTCTTCTAAAGATTTACCGAAAGATTCAATCGATCTATTTCCTTGACGTGAATTTATTAATTTAGTTTGGAGAGTAGTATCAGATTTAATGGTGAGGAGATGGGTTTTCATATCAGCCACTAACGAAGATGTTGAAGCATAATCCTTATTAAGACGAAGTTTAGCACTTGAAGATAACCGAGTTTTCAATACGAATTTTATTAGATGCTGCTTTTGGTCCGCTTTAAGCATTGAATCATAGAACTCTATAGCATCTATCAATAGTCGAACTGTATCTTCGCTATCATTGAGCATCGGTAACAAAGATGACGCGGTTTTCAAATCAAACGACTCCATTTCTATCAAACTAGGGCTCTCCTTGATCTGTAACTTTGATATTACACTATATATTTCCCGTATTTCGGAGGAAAATTGCTGAATTGCGCTCAAAACATCGGGTGGGATTTCTGAAATACTTTGTTGAATTTCCTGAAGAACAATCTCGAACCGTTCATAAATAACTGTAGCTTCCTTGATTTTAATTTTGAGAATCTCTTTCTGTCGCCTCTCAGGGCCAATTTTCCTCAGATATACTTTTATTGATTTCAGGGATTCCAAAATTTCCTTTAAATTATTGACTGCCATACATAAAATTTAAAAAAATAATGCTAATTCTCTAGTTTCTACTAAGGTATTATCAAAAATCAAATTGAGACAATAAAAATTCAAATAAAAATGTCATCATTATTCATTGCATATTATGTATATCGTTATGATCTGGGTCAACTCACGAACTTTGCAATTGCCACATGACACGGGCGTCACCAATGAATTTGTACAACTGTCCGGTGCTACGTCGGTTCCGCTTATGTGGACGAAAAATAAAGGTGCGGCTACAGAGTGTCCTTTGGAAGCTCACCTGATTTATATCAAACAAGCTTTTGGAGTCTGTTAATATCACCTAGGCGTTGTTGATGGGAGCTAACATCTGGCTTCTCGTGACTTCTCGCCTGATTTTCCTTTCCAACCTCTTCTTACATAAGTTGAAAGTGTAGAATACGGCCGCTGCTATAACCAGAAGGAAGATTACCAATTCACATACCTCTCGAGTGGAAATTTTTTCGCTGATTTGTCCATTAGTTTGGCCACCACTATTACCAGCCTGTGCGATGATAATCTCTTCTCTTTCTTGCTTAGCTTGGCTTGACCCCATTTTTACTTTTCTCCTTACTCTCCACTAAATATTCAAAAATTTCCAAGGTTTCGCCATCAGGATCGCCATGTAGTAACGGGGTTGTTACTTAGGGTTTGAAGGAGAACACTTTACTATAAAATTATCTATTGAGCTCATTAGGTACACTGAAGTCTTACTTCTACAATAAATGACTAAAGACTGATCAATCCTTCTTCTATCTGTCCTACTTAATATAAGACAATGGGTACAGTGCTGAGTACGCAATATTGAGAAATATCTATTTAACATTCCAACGTTAGGTACACTACATAACCAAAACACAACCTTCTTGGATTCTTAGCGAATTCTTCAACAACTCTGTTGTTGAAGTCTTCGAAGTTTTTACTTATGGCTTTACGATGAATGCTCGTCATCGCCAAACTGTAAAGTCCACTTTCAACCATCATACCCTTAGCCAGGTTTTGATCCTACGAAGGCTGCTGAATGATCGCTCCACAGTTCAAGTAGTACATGGTAGAGCGATCAAAATTTTTAAAACTTTCACGTCTCTGGAAAACATTACCCCGTTTCTCTAAAAACATCAATAATTGTCAGCTCTTTAAAATTACCTCCAGGTTTCTCCTGCCATGTCCTTTGCCACAATTCTACTCCACTTTTGATGCGGCTCAAATTGTGAAATTGGCAGAAGGCATAGCAAGCATCAGTGATACTTTGTAACGTATTGTTCTGCATCTGAGCAGGATGCAGTCTACTTAATGTAGATATACGCCTTCGTTGATGGATGATTTAAGAGCACCACATTGAGTTTTCAAGGGATACTTGTGAAGCTCTAGGGGGGGGAAGAGCGACCATGATAAGACGTTTTCAGCAGGATACCTACTACATGCTTGAATGCAAGAATGTCAATTGGCAACAGTTCAATGGCCAGCAGCTTCACCAGAATTTGTCCCATATTCGGTCTAAAGAAGATTAGATAGAATGAACTGTGCCACGAAAAGAATGTATCATTCGGTCGGTGTAACAAGCCTAGATATGAACATCACTAAACATTAGGAGGTGACCTAGTTTCGAGTGGTGGTTGTACATACAACCACATGTGAATGAAATAAATTATTTGTTGTTATTATGTAATTCGAGTAATACAAATGAAGGGTTTTCCAATAAGAGGTGTTATTTTGAATAGCCCGCTATTTCGGTAGATATAACTTTTGAAGCTGTCATTTTTTGACATTTGACAAGTCGAAACTACGCCATTATTAAAAATGGAACGATACACGCTTCAACAACGCATTGAATTATTAAAATTCGCTATAAAAATCGTGAAAATTTGTCAGAGACAGTTCGTAAAACTCGAACATTTTTGTGTCGTCGTGAAGCACCTTATGGAATCGCAATACAGAAATTGGTGGAAAGATTTGAGCTGTTGGTACAAGTTAGTGATGTGAAGGATAAAACCCGCGCACGTCACTCGAGAACAGCCGAGAATATTGCTGCTGTAGCCGAAAGTGTTGAAGAAAACACAGGTTCGTCCATTCTTCGTCGTTCTTTGGAATTAGGCATTCCACAAACGTCATTTCACCATAAAGATTTGGGTCTCAACGCTTCTAAAGTTCAGTTCACACAAGAACTCAATCCGGACAATCATCAACAACGCCGTATCTTTGCTGATTGGGTCTTTGAAATGCATGAAATTCATCGAAAATTATCTTGAGTGATGAGGCCCATTTCCACCTCGGTTACTTCCTCAACAAACAAAATTGTCGCATCTGGGGCTCGAAAACCCAAAAGTTATTGTTGAAAGGCCTCTCGATCCTCAACGTGTGACTGTTTAGAGCGGTTTATGGTCCAGCGGGGTCATTGGACCTTAATTTTTCGAGAATAAGGATGGAGCAACAGTAACAGTGAGTGGATTGTGCTAACGGGAGATGATTAATGATATTTTATGGCCGGAATTGAATGTTATCGATCTGCAGAACGTTTACTATCAACAAGACGGCGCTACGTACCACACGAGCAACGAAACCATTGATTTTTTACGGGAAAAGTTTCCGGACCGTATCATCTCTCGAAGAGGTGATCACAATCGGCCACCGAGATCTTGTGATTTAACACCTTGCGACTTCTTCCTTTGGGGCCATGTGAAAGAAGGTAATCGCCAAGAGCCTAGCGTCGATTCAAGACCTCAAAGATGGAATTCGTGAGGCTATCGAGGACATAGGGAAGCCACTTTGCGATTCGGTTATGGAAAATTTCATGAAAAGGATATGGTCCTGTAGTCGTGGTCATGGTGGTCATTTGGCTGATGTTATTTTCCATCATTAACGGCATACCTTCCTCTTTAAAATGAAACAAGCAGGCCTTCCCAGCTTCGCCCGTGTAGAAATTTGTTTCACGCGGCGGTTTCATCTTCAACACTTCAACCTGCCATTATTATCTTTTGATGTACTCGTTGTAATTGTATGATGTGAAGGGCAATTTCGTTCTAAATCAAATACTGGGGATAAATAACGTATTAGGTTGGATGAGGTTCAATACCCAATTCATAAAAACACACCCAAATAGTGCATAATTTTGGAAAACATCTGATTACCATAAACAGGTGATAGCAAGTCAATCATGAGAAGAGATAGATATATGCTATCGCCGACTTTTTTGTAGAACTATTTAAGAGGTACATTTCCGTCATACATTGTATCCACATAAGTCTTACGGTTTTTGCAGCGCACGTGAAAATAGCTGATTATGACTGATCTTTTTTGTAAATTATTGAAGTTATAGTAGGTATCCTTATTTTTTTTTCGGGTGAAAAGTATAGCCTATGTCACTCAGAGATAATGTAGCTTCCTAAGGGTGAAAGAATTTCTGAAATCGGTCCAGTAGTTTTTGAGCCTATTCATATCAAACACACAAAAATACAAATCTTTCCTCTTTATAATATTAGTATAGATATAGATAATTATCTGATCATTTATCTAAAAATTGGCATTTTTCTTTGTATGTCAAAATAATACCTCTTATTGAAAAACCCTATACTGTACTAGGGAAAACTATAAAAACGGGTGGATTGGACATCTGTCATGGCCCGCTAGATCCCCAGACTTAAATAGTTTAGACTTATTTTCATACTATACAATAAACATCCGATCATTTATCTAAAAAAATGCATTTTTCTTTAAATGTCGAAATAACACCTCTTCTAATTGTACTTTATTCTTTTCGATACATATTTCGGATACATTTAAGACGAACTATAGTAAGCTGTTATCAAAGTACAACCTAAAATTATGTCAATGCTGCATATCTACATTTTAGTCTTCGGTTTGTAAATAGGTGAGGGTGTCCTATTAGATTCAGGCCTTCTAAAGCAATTATATGTTCAGAAAAATCATACAGTGTAGTTTACAATGTTTCGCTTTTTCACCTGGTCTATGAGTATGGAGGGCTGAGGAGTCAAGTTCCTGCAGTAAATGTTCGTCATCCCCAAACTTCCGTACGGGAGCAGAACTAAGAGGAAGCACATAAACTTCACGAACATCTTGCTACTGTCTCACAGCAATCTTTCTACTAATATGGAACTACGAAATAATCATCAGGGCAATTCGAGAATTAAGCCTTTTCGTTCGTAACCGGCGTAGGTGGAATTACGTGTCAGCGCTTTCCTTCATTTGAATCAATTAAGGACATCCACAATTTTGACCGTGTTTTAATTGGATTATTTTGGTGGAAGAAGTTCGGAAATTTCTAACGCTGTGTTCAATTGGCAATTCGTCTTAGGGAATAGAAAAACTCACCTCGATTCGACCAAGCCTTAGATGAGAAGAAAAATGTTGTTTTGTTTGGATGAAATACACTGTTTCAAAAGTTTTGCAGCCTCTTCTTTATTTTATTGCAGTAGATGAGCTTGTGAAAGTTGTAGTTAAAAAAAGCATGAACGCAATAACTTGAAGTTATGAGCTTTAAAAGATCATTTTTAGTTTTTGATGCCACTGGGCAAAGTTGGGCTCAATGGTAAAAGTTTGCTGCTTTAACAGTATGTATATAAAGTATATACTGCTCCACAAGAGTTGGGGATATCGTATTCAATCGTTTTCAAAAGTTAGTAATCTTCGAGAAAATCGCTGTAAAATCATTTAAAACTCAATAACAACTTGAATCGATCCAATAAAAATCAGTATGAGACATTTCGTCAATCTGGTCGCCTTTTTTCTGAAGTTTAGTTCTTTGCATATGCTTCATGAATGTCCTTATTTTGGAATGAAGTCAGTTTATCAACGGCTTTGATTTGAAACGAGTTTTCTGAAAATGCCAAGACGTAAATTTACAAACGCTGAGGCTAATAGGGCTATCGGAATGCTACAGGGTGGCCTTACTCAGGTTGTTGTAGCGGAAAGGCTCCAAGTCAGCCAAAGTGTGGTATCTCGACTTTGCATAGATTCAGGAAGACAGGTTCCTTGTTGGAAAGACCAAGGCTTGGTGGGTGACGAAAAACAACACCTGCTCAGGACCGTTTCATCACCGTTTCAGCGAGAAGAAACCCTACATCTACGTGTAGAATGCTACGGAATACTCTTCAAAATGCGGATGGGGTCCAAGTTTCCATCGAAACCATCAGACGACATGTGAGAGAATCTAGGTTCTAGACGTCCATTAAGAGGAGTTCCATTAACACGTGACCATAAGCGTCAAAGACTGAAATGGGCAAGGCAACATATCAATTGGAACGATCAATGGCGTAGTGTCCTTTTCACTGATGAATCCAGATATGGACGATTTTCAGAAGATTAAGGGTATGGACAATGCCACGCATACCCCGTAATCGTCGCTATGTCCAAGAAGTCCATCCATTCCGAGGCGGTAGTGTTATGGTATGGGCCGGGATATGTTTCAACGGGCGCACAGATCTACACATTTGTCCTGGGAATATGACCGCCTTACACTATAGGGAGCATGCCATTGACAATGTTGTGCCAAATTTTCACGCTGCTATTGGTGAAACTTTTCAATTTCTAGACGATAACGCTAGACCGCACCGTGCAGCCATAGTTGAGAATGCGTGCGAGGAGCTTGGTATTCCACATTTACCAATACCACCGCAATCACCAGATTTGAATTGCATAGAACATGCATGGGATATGCTCCAAAGAAGATTAGATAATCATCAACCTACCCCAGAATCCTTAAATCATCTGAGAGAGCTTCTGCCCCGTTTATGGAACCAAATTCCTCAAGAAATGTTCAACAACCTCGTGTGTAGTATGCAAAGAAGATGTAAAGCTGTTATTGATGCCCGTGGAGGCCATACATTGTATTGATAGTCTTAAAATACTTGAAGTCTCTGGGAATAAAATTTCGTTATTTTACTCGATTTTTCTTAACCACCCTGTATACGCTGCAGACCTATAGGCTATAATTAATTTGCAACTTGAAATCAAGTTAATAATTTTCATCACAAAAATCTTATTTTAACTATATTTTTTTTTGCAATTTGAGTCAATATCCCTAACTCATGTGGAGCAGTTTATTTAGGTGTTCCAATTTGATGAAACGCCCTGTGTAAATTAACATATTTGACCTTATAATATCCGAAAAGTTTCATCTGAAATATTTTCTTCTCAAACGGTAGTTATGGAATGAATGGTCTTAGGTAAAACACCTTGCAATCATAAAGTAAGAAACAACTTTTATTTTCCAAGCCATCAACATTTTTTTCGTTTGTGAGAACAATGCTACTGATATTTTAAATGGGCGCAATTCTGTCTAATGCTAATGATTTCATATTGAATAATGTATAAATGTAGAGAGATTTCAATAAACCTCAAGAGTCAAGCAGGACTGTAAAGTATGTAACTAGCTGAAGAAACTGGTTGAACATCTTCATGTTATTGACATTGTGTACAAAGAGAAGTCCGCAAATAAATAAGGATATATGCTGGTGTAATCAATTGGCTATATGTCATGAATATTCATAAGGGACCCAAGGTCGACTTCATGACCAAGTGGATTTTGAGCTTCATCGAATATCTTCAAGAGAAGAACTTATGAAAATCACTACATCTCACAGAATATTAAATAATTTTATAAGGATATTTTTCCCGTGATTCTCAAAAGTTTGCTCACTTCGATATTGGATGATGCTCAGAATATACACTTTGTCTGAGGCATGGTGAATATGAAAATCAAACCTGTGCAATATGCACAAAACTGGGGTAAAGCTCATACACTAAAAATGATTTATCTTCTTTTGAAGTTACAGGATTCGACAATGTCCGCTCTGCTTTATATTTTGATCCCAATAGATAATAATATATTGTTCAATGAGCTGTAACATAAGTCATAACACACGTAGATGAATTTTGGACCACGAGCCGTCAGGCGAGTGGTGTAATTCATCAAGTGTGTTATGACCATTACCGCTAATTGAACACCATACTTTATCTTCGACTTCTTCAGTGAAATTCGAATTAATCTGCATTTTTAAAATTGACAACAGTTGTCAAAAGCGATTTCTGATGGTCGAAAATCCAATCGATATCGAATCCCGTACAAAACGTCAAAAATTCACGTGTTCCATATGCAATTTTTGGATATTCAGACCTAAGAAAATGTAGAAATGGATGGCGAGAACGTTACCTTGATGTCTGGAATATAGAGTTCCTCATTGACTCGACTTTTTTATTCATTTCCTAAGCTACATTTTTCCTATTTCTATTAGGGTGAGTTATAGGCGTGAGTTATTATTACCTCACACTATTGGTTTATAGAGACTATTACAGATCGAAACCAGTTGAGTAATGGACATATTATTCTATTGGAGTAGATAAAACAAATTTATAAGAGAAATGGACTAGTAGAGATCTAATTTCCAAAGTATACCACCGGGTGGCACCACCGCAGCAGGATAGTGACGTACCGGTTTCTGGCTTTTTAGCCGTCATCAGCGCCACTTAATCCATTGCTACGATGAGTGCCAACTGAAACCGTAGAAGAAGAGTTGGCACTCATCGTAGCAATGGATTAAGTGGCGCTGATGACGGCTAAAAAGCCAGAAACCGGTACGTCACTATCCTGCTGCGGTGGTGCCACCCGGTGGTATACTTTGGAAATTAGATCTCTACTAGTCCATTTCTCTTATTAATTACTCTTGTCTTATGGACGTGATCCTCTATTTTTAAAACAAATTTATCTACTCCCATAGAATCCATTATTCAACTGATTTTGATCTGTAATAGTATCTATTAATCAATATCGTGAGTTATACATAATAATTAACTCTCGCCTATAACTCACTCTGATACAAATAGGAAAAATTAAATTGCTTAAGAAATGGATGAAAAAAGTCGGATCGAGCGGGAACTCTATTTCAGACATCAAAGGATCAAAGTAACGTTCTCGCCATCCATTTCTAAATTTCCTTGGGTCAGAATATCCAAAACTTGCATTTGGAAAACGTGAGTTTTTGACGTTTTCTACACAATTCGATCCTCGACCACAGAGATCGCTGTTGGCAACTGTTGTCAATTTTGAAAATGCAGATTAATTCGAATTTACTGAAGAGGTCGAAGATAAACTTAAGTATTCAAGTCGCTCATTGTATATTTTACTATTACTCGTTCATTGTTTCTAAGTCAGGGTACATCTCAATCTCATTAATAATTCTGCATGTTTTAGATACATTTTAATTTGTAAAATGAATGAATAAATTATCATTATTTACATATTCATAAAATTTCATGGATACCTTATACAAAATGTACCTCATTTTATTTCCATCGTCATGAAAACTTGCTTTTTTCAAAAATGGGAATATGTTGTGTCGTTTGAAAGGGAATTCAGTTTTTCTTTCAATGCTTCTTATGATGTAGGTACAAGTCATTCGATTTAAAAAAAGGACTTTTAATGGGTTTTATAAGTCTCCTTTATCAGAAAAATCAAAACACTCCAGAATTCACAGCAAACGCATTTGAATTGAAATAAAAAAAATGAATTTCACGATATTCCCGCCAATTCTGGATTCATGCAACCCAAACATCTAGGGATGATAGACTTCCATAGCTGGTTGCCTGCGTGGTCAATGGGAACTCTTCTCTCCTTTCTGCGTATGAATGTCCCCTTGTCCTTCTTGAAAACCAGGGAGTAGAACGATCGAGAGAACGGTAACGTGGCCCTACTAATCAGTAGGGCCACGTCGCCGTTCTCTCGATCGTTCTACTCCCTGGTTTTCAAGAATAAAGGCCCTGGCCTGTCGCCTGTGATTGTAGTCGTATGGTGTAAATTTATATTTGTGTGTGGATGGACGCGAAATGGCATCGAGTGGTATCGGTCCAGTTCTAATCTAACGTCTTCATGAGAGTTCGAATCATTTTTACGTATTTGAGGATGGGCCTGAGAGGAGCATAGCTCCATTCACATCTGGATATAAAGAGAACTGGAGCACTAAGGAATTTAAGGGAGGCTTAGCCACCCTTGCTTCCTCTGCAGAGCCGCCACTGGTCTACACATTTATCATAACTTTATGTATAACTATGTCTTCAGAAGTGGAATTTACTAAATTGATGAAAATACTGTGTAAACCACATGCTCGACATAATCTTGACCTGCATTCTCTTTAGTCACTGTTATCGCCGACATAATACTCCATTTATCCAAATTCTTAATCGCAAGAATACAAGTTGCCGATAAATCAACAAGTTATCTTCAAATGTTAATGGAGGATCACCAAAATTTCTGTTTACTCTTCATTTAGTCAGTGGCGCCTCGCGGAAACAAAAATGCAATTTTCCAGCAACAAGTTCCACAATTTCAGTTTCACTCATGTGTTATCTTAGCCATTAAAATGTTGAATTTTTAAATCTTTATTACCACGGATGACCACAAAAATGGGACTTCGTTCGATATCTCATATATAATTGACTCCGCCTCTGCTTGCAGACAATTATTGATGGAAAAAGATTTGACCAAATGAAATAATATATATAAGTACTTCGGTTTTCGTTTGAATGGTCAGTTGGTGTTTTGATCTGTGGCTAAGAACATCTTCATCATGGATTTCAAACGTGAGTTAATCTTTGAGTTAAGTTCTCTAGTTTTGTTACCCAATGACCTTGTCGCGATTTGTCCACTTCATTATTCGCCTTTGCGGGTTTTTCCGAGAGGAATGGATCAATGGATTTTCATAATATTCTTTTAAATGTCGGAAATGAACAATTCTATTTTCATTATCGAATTTACTGCTGTTCGTTGGTTTTTAACGTTTTTTCTCTAGCTGTGGAGTAGATTGTAATATTTTAGAGTTAACTACTATTTGCGAAATAAAAAGGCCGATTCTTCAAGAGCTTTCGGAAATTAAAAAAAACACATAAAATTCAGAAAAATGCATGAAATACACTGCGCAAAAAAATTAACGCACATTCTGAAAATCTCAATGTTAATGAAAGTTAACTCTACATTGACTTTCAACCTCTTCAAGGTACTCCTGAACGATGCGCGCACGATGGGGTCTGGCATTATCGTCCATAAAAATGAAATTTTCACCAACGTATGGGGCAAATGACATGCTCTTCAAGTATGTTCCTTATATACTTATCAGCATTCATAGCTCCATACCATAATCGATCTTCCCCCGAAACCAGTAGTATTCAGGAAATTGCACTGAGCATATCTTTCATGTGGACGTCTGTATACAAGGGAACGTCGATCACAATGGTAGAGGCAGAATCTAGACTCATCTGTGAAGAGAACTCTTTCCCAATCGGCCTCTTCCCAATGGATATGCTCTCTCGCAAAATCCAAACGCGCCCTTCGATGGGCTGGGGTAATAGCTGGGCCTCTTGCCGCGACACGAGGCCTTAAATCATATTCTCTGAGGCGATTTCTTATTGTCTGAGTGCTAATTTGCACCTCATGAGTTTGCTCAAGCTGATTTTGAAGAAGGCGAGCGGTTGCCAACCGTTGTCTCAACGAAGAAACTCTCAAGTAACGTTCTTGAATGGCAGTTGTTACCCGTGGTCTACCCTGCAAGAGCGTACCCAGGATTTCAGCTAGGGGGGGGGGGGGGGGGGCAGCTCATACCTGAGAAGATGGTCGGTCAGGTATATTGTCAGGAAACCAGGAAAATTAACATTTATTTCATCTTCTAGGGGGGGGGGCAGAGGGGGGGCAGCAATGCTTCCAGCTGGTTTCACTCTAGAATCGACATTTCTGCTTATTTCGGCTACAATGCTTGCAGCAGCTGTATTTTGAAAGGCTTCACACCTAAATCCTTCCGCCAAATTTTCCACGTTGATGAGTAAAAGAGGCCTCAATTGCTGCGAACGGCACCGAATCGATAATTGATGGTCATGACTAACACTGGCCGATACAGCTGCGATGTTATCTTCAGTTCGTACTGTACGTAAGAGTGCTGGTGGTTGAATACCCGACAATGTAAATTTCGTTTGAATTATCGTTGTGATATTATCCCTGAAAATGAAAAATTGTTCAGAATCGCCTCAAGCCCATAGTGCCAGCAATAAATAAATAAAGCATAAAGCTGTGCACTGATAGAACCGATAATCACTTTTATTAGGTCAAAGCAAATATTTTGTGGGTCAAAGTTGCTCCATTATTTTCTTGGATCCTTACGTCTTTATCGAGAAATGTTTTATGGTATGTTATTCAGAATCTGTTTTGTATACTCATTTTGACTTTGGAATTATTTTTCCTACTGTAGAAATAATATTGAATCCTAATTACAACCAAAACACTGATTATACGAAAATATTCCCGATAATTTGATGATCATTTTTGAAGGATTTGGAAGAATTGCCTTTATAAAAACATTATCATATATTTTCTCTATGAATGCCTTTAATTGGAATTCCTTGACTCCACCTTCATTTATCTCTGAAGATAATAAATTCAGGATTACGAAAAGAATATAAAGATCACACGAAAGTTATAGCCGCGAGTTCTTCATAAAAAAGTAATCATATGCAGACACTTTAAATCCGGCCCTGATTCCGAAACCAGTCAGTTCAGTTCGTCGCCACAGACCTCGTGGCTTTAAAGAGTTTAAAGTAGTTTTTTTTATCTTGTAGTTCCTATGCTTAGCAGACATAAAGTTACACTGGCTAACATAGATAACCTACTGGCTAACCTCGAATTAATCAAAACGAATTTGTCAAATAAAATAACATAACATTTATTAATTTCTCACAGGAGTATTTCAACACATTCGCTTATTGAATAGATGTACGATAATTTTACGGGAAACTTTCTTTATTCAAGAGGTATTTACATTGTATGTAATAAGAGTATGACGTTTACTTTGTAAACAATAATTTGCAAAAGCAAAAGGTCAAATCGCAAGTAGTGGGCGGTTCAATAACTGGATTTTTGTGAGGAGTAGAAATAAGGAGCGTCCGTAAAACGATACGAATAATATTCAAGGTTAACTGCTGATCACATCCACACTGAATCATCGATATATTTCATATATTTTTTCGAGATAATAAACGATATTCTGAGTATTTTATCTAGTAATTTTCTGAAAAATAGATTTTCATATACCATCATTTCATTTACAGTATTTTTCACCATCTTATCAGCTTTAATTATTGGGACCATGGAGAAAGATCTAAGTGCAGAAAGTGAAATCCTCCAATCTAATGCCCAGTTCTCCAACAAACTTTATAAAGTTTTGGCAGAAAAACCTGGAAATGTGTTCTTCTCACCAATTAGCGTACATAGTGTATTGTCTATGTCTTACATTGGTGCTGAAGGAGCAACTAAAGATGCCTATGTTACAAGTCTTGCTTTACCAAGTAAGGAAAAAACTGCTGAGGGACACCACTTGATCACTGATAAATTGAATGCTGCAAAAAATATTACTCTCTACTTGGCTAATAAAGTTTATGTCAGTGATGTTGCTAAAATGAATGCAAAATTCACAAATGTTATTGTTGATCAATTCAGAGCTGAAGTTCAAAGTGTTGATTTCAAGGCTAGTGCAGAAACTGCCAAAACCATAAACACTTGGGTTGAAGCAAAAACAGTGAACAAAATAAAAGATCTTATTTCCGCTGATGATTTGGATTCAGATACTCGTCTCATACTTGTTAATGCCATATATTTCAAAGGAACCTGGCTAGAAAAGTTTAACAAGGCATCTACCAGAACTGAACCTTTTTATCTCAATGAAAATGATAAAATTGATGTACAAATGATGCATCTTGAAAAGAACTTCAGATACAAACATGATGATAATCTTCAAGCAAAAGTTCTTGTATTGCCTTATGAAAACAAGGACTTCAGCATGGTGATTATTCTGCCTGATGAAAAAGATGGCATCAAAGATTTGGAGAGCAAATTGGAAAAAACTGATTTGACAAAGATCACAGAAGGCACCTATTCCACATTGGTCAATGTGGCTCTTCCTAAATTCAAGATTGAAACCACAATCTATATGAATGATGCTCTCACAAAGGTAATTTTTTGAATGTCATCTCTATTGTACATTTTCTTTATTTAATCTTCATTTGAATACAAATTCACAACTTATTCATTCATCAATGCAATGTGGGTTTGATTTGTTCTATGTAATGGTTTTTTCAAATATTCCTTTAAAGTTGGGACTTGGTGAGATCTTTGGAACCAAAGCTGATTTCAGTGGAATGTTGGAAGGATCTGAACCACTATCTGTTAGCAAAGTCATTCAGAAGGCTTTCATTGAAGTCAATGAAGAAGGTGCTGAAGCTGCAGCAGCTACTGGTAAGTTTGAACCAGTTGATTTTTTCAAAATTACTTGCAACCCAACAAAGCTTCTCTAACTAGCTTTTTATATATTTATCCTGAGGAAATGTTATTCTCTGGCATTTTACTTTACATTGAGATATATCGAAATGATGTATTGAGCTTGTAGCTTCACTTGCTTTTATTTTGCTTGATGAGCATGATTTCTTTGCATGTATGTGTCAGGTAATGGTATTTGAATCAATCGATATCATTTTGGTAACAATGTAGTGTTCGTTTTTGTACAGTGTTGTGCAAACATTTTATCAATTTTGAATAACTAACGAAAGAGTAAGTATGAAAATTTATTTTTCTTTGCTTATTTTGTAGCAAATGAATAATTTTAATTCATAAATTCGAAATCATTTTTTTTATCACTCCTACAATTCCAAATACTTCTCAAACCTTTCGAAAACCTGTTTCAAAAGTCAAATCATTTAGATCCATAAATTATTCTTGTTACACTCCTTATTTAAAATATGGAACGATTTGAAATAACTACTTGATCTATATTTACATTGATCTCTTGCATCCTATCAGTTTTTTTTCTACTTTTTGCTGACAGAATCGCTTTACATATTTTAAACAACTGTAAACAACGACACTTTTTCCCAGGCATGGCATTGAGAAAAAGAAGAGCAGTCATAGAACGGGAAAAGGAATTCATCTTGTGCGATCATCCATTTGTGATGATCTTTTGCGTGAAAAATATCCCTAATGGTCCAAACCACATACTTTTCTCTGGAAAAGTCTCTTTGCCACCTCAAGTAGTTCATGACGAACTATAAATAATGATAAATTTTGGCATTGCTAGATTTAACTGTTTATTTACGTCGAGTTTAGCATGACTTCACAGTCATTGGACACTCAAAACCAAAATGAATGATTTCTGGCAACTCGCGATATTACGAATTTGTCAAATGCTGACTTAAAGTTGTTTTCTATTTGACCTTCCGGAATAAGGGCTACCCAACACTGTTTCTTGTTATGGTAAGACTACAGGTCGCTGCGTGAGCGTATGTTGGAAGTTACACCTATCTAGAGGGTTAAAAAGAGCTCAACTTTTTAAGACTTGAATTTTGTTGAGATAATGGATATCTCTGACTGCGATAAGGTCCTGTTTTACATTTCTCGTCATACCCAGGTTCCAGTTATGATGGGCCTTCTTTTCATATCATTCGAAAGAGGATACGCTATTTTTCCATATTTCAAGATACCAAATGCCGCGTCGACTGTGCAATGTCGTTAATCATAATTAAAATCAAGAGAATCTGTTTTTACGTATAAATTGGTTCACAGTTTCTATGGAAACCTTTTTGTTCGTTATAAACACATTTTACTCAAGAAAAATATTCGAATGTCTGACAATTCAGTATTATGACGTCATGATGAACTCCACATGAATAGACTATACGAAATGGGCTGAAAATGTATCTCCTTTAAATTGTTTCTTCTCACAAATTATTTGTTGTTCGTTTTGCATTGTTGTTTCTTCGTTGCCTCTTGTTAGAATATCTATAGAAAATGCTTAGTGATATTGATATCAACAAAAAACGATTGAGAATATAATTTGAATTGAGATCAATCGTTACTCAAGTAAATAATCAATGTTTTCAAAAATCAGGTCAACTGAAGGTTTTAGTTCAAAGGTGAACATAAATTTTTCGATCTTCGCTAACGTACGTTTTATAAGCATATTGATATAGGTTTGTTGAACAAAGTGGATTTTCATTGGATGTATAGCCTACTATAACTTCTGTATGATAAGTAGTCACATGTTAATTTTGGAATTATTCTGAAATTCAAATATGCTCAAAAATCCATGAATGTGATAGTGATTTGTATTGGTTGATAATGAACGATGAAATTCCAAGATATAATTTATCCATTTTATCAGACAATTTTATGCTTGACTGAAAATAACTCTGTTTTCGATATGATGCATTACATTTTGCAAATTGCAAAACTTCTGCATTTCAAGCCATATTCTGATTTGAGAAGGGATCTAGTTTTTTCTCATGAGGCAAATGACCTGTAATCTAAAGGCTTTGTATTCAGAATTTCATTTATATATGTATTAAATCCAAAACAATGTTGGAGATGACAAAATGTTATGCAAATAAATTCAATAATCAGGGGCCATTTTTCAATCATTTTTTGTTGGAAAAGCATGCAAAATTTGCCACTATAGAATCCTTATAAATAACAAGAAATCGTATTTATGTTAATACAGGTCGAGATGCATCTATTGAAGGGAAGATTAAAGTTCCTTTTCTCACACATGTGAGATATATTATGTATTTTTGAGACGAAAGCATATAAATTGCTTTTGATTTATCAGAATCAGAATTTCTTCAATAAAGAACATTTCGATCTCAAGATGAAACTCCTCAATTAATTCTTCGTATTTGTTAGGTATGATGTTTATGGCTAGATGTGTAATTTTACCGAAGGAGTCAGAAGATTTCATTGTTGATCATCCCTTCATTGCACTCCTCGAAAAAAGTGACAAGAACGATTCCAATATACAGTTGTTCATGGGTAAAATATCGAGAATTTAAAAGGCGCACATGCGAATGCTTTTTACTCCGCTTCCGTATTACACTAGTCCATGTTGTTATTTAGACTTAATTATTCAGAAACAATTATTGTATGCTTTTTATGACTTTATACTGGTTTTTAAATATATCGAGTTTGTAATTTAACCAATAAATCCATTGTGATTATATGAATTTATGACTGATGGCATGTTAAAACGATTTTCTGTGAGGTCGAATTTAAAAAACAGTAAGAAAATAGTAGAGATATCTATTTTTTTTTTCAATTTATAAGACATTGACGAAATATTTCTTATCATAGTTGATTTTCATCAATGATTCAGAAATTCGAAATATTCGAATAGTCAAATAACTGCGAACATTTTTCTGGCCGTAGGTATTCACATTTGGTACACCCTATTTTAATGGATCTTTAAAAAGTATCAAAATTTTGATGATTGAGTAGTGTTCCTATTAAATAACTTTACGATTTGAAACAGTATAAAGGATCCACATATTATATTATGGTCTATAAATAAACATGGGCTAGTGTAGGAATCGTTTCGATTTGGTCACTGCCGGCAACCCAAAATACATATAGATGATTTACCGATTGTATATCTTCTAACGTGTTCCCATTGTCGAATTGATTTACGGTACATATGGACCTAAGACAAAGACTTTCCTTTGTCTAAGATATGGACATTCAAATACACTTTTTGGTTTGTACAAAATATTTTAGGGCAAATGTTGGCATCATGTGAGAAATATGGTAATGAATTAAATTCGTAGTATGCGTGAAAGAAAATTTCAGTGCGGAAAAACGTAACCTTTTATTTTACGATTTACGGAGGCAAATTGCAAATTTTTGCTTGAGCCAATAATTGAAAAACTACTGCACCACTAACTGTGTATACAGGGCGAGTCAACAGTACTCGATTGGTCGTTTACTCCTGGTCGCCGCTGGAAGAAATATAAAAATTGTGCGTCAAATATTGGCTATTTTTTTTTTCTGATAAATTCTCCTCGATGAAAAATCGCGAAATGGTAAAATATAATTGATATTTATTATCAGCGAATACCCCTATGTTTCAATGTTGTCAGCTTTCATGAAAAATTCTCGATCCCTGCATGTCATAATAATAAAATAATATTATTTCTCCGATTTCAGGATTAGTACTCACAAAGATATCTGCTGTAGTAACGAACTTATATTTCAAAGTAGATCATCCATTTATGCTTGCAGTAGTGTATGAGAATGGACCGAAAAATAATATACTCTTCAAAGGAAAAATTACCCATCCAGCATTGTGATTTTGATTGTGATATAATAAAATATGAACCCTCAGTCATTTTCAATAGTTTCTACGGTTAACGAACTACTCCAAATAGTTCTAGTTGTCTTTGATTGTGACAGAGACTCAGATCAAGAATGAATATCGCCCTAATGTTCCAAGCTACCCTCTCAACTCAAGTTTTTGTATTGCGAATATGAATCGCCCTGAGGCGTATTTAGATAAAGTTCATATTCCACTATGTGAAAATGATCTTTGTTGATGTTTAATTCAAATACTGAAATACTGTAGTACTTTGCCTTGCCGTTTAGAGAAATTCTTTGAATATAGTTGAAAGCATCGAATGCAACATTTTTTTCCCGAATTGAACCCAGATAATGGATAATTCTTCATCGTCCCCTCTCCAAGCGGCTTTTTGACTGTTATCTTCATGATCCTGCCACATTAACATCATGATCTCTTGAGTCTTTCATTTGTTTTTGAATTCATACTGCAGAATCTCTGTTTTAGTAATCATTTTTTAATTTTCTCATTACATTTTGTTCAAGTTTTCCCGTATAAAGACTCATTATTGCTGTTACTGTTGCATTTTTTTTGTATCTCTTGATATGGTTGTTATTCTAGGTTTGTTTATCCGCCCTCTATCTGCTCCTAGAAGGACGTACGTTTTGGCAGATCATCCTTTTATTTTCATGCTGCAGACGCCTTCTGCTATCTTGTTTTCTGGAAAGTGCAACAAGCCAGTGTCTGGAGATGCCAATATAGCTCCTAAGGGTGTTCCAGTGAAAGATCCTTTTTCTCATAACATCTTTGTCAGCCTTGAATGAGAGTCTTTAGGCCATGTATGGTACAAACCCACATTCTTCTTTCTCGTATTCCGGCGTACGAATTTTACGTTCCATTTTGTATCATATCGATGTAATTTTGTTGATTGTTGAACATCTTATTTTGTGAACTTTGCTGAATGAATCTTTTTTTCAGTATACTGTTTTTTTCTTGCCTTTCCACGATTTCCTCGGGAAGTACGCAACTTCAAATCAGCCGAAAGACTGTAGAATCTCGGTTGACCCCATTGAGGAAATAAAAACTAATCCAGCCTCATCTTCGAAGCATGTGCATTTGAAGATGATTAAAAATAACCCTTTTATCTCTGAATAACTAAAACTGAAATTTTGTCGCTTTTTGCATGTTTTCATATCTGTCCTATATTCTTCAAAAGCGATGGGAAAACTTGCTTTCAAATCTAGCCAAAAAGTTTGGTAGGTAGCTATAATGGTAATCGTTCAATTTGAAATTTTATGTTTCAGCTGTCACTGTAGGCATAACGTTGTCATTGCAATATCCTATACGTCGTCTAGAACATTTCATTGCAGATCATCCGTTCACCTATATTCTTGGATTTAAAGAGAGTATTTTATTCTCTGGTAGATTGAATGATCCACCAAAATCTGATTAAGTATAGATGCAGTGTGACTATTAGATATTTCTTCGAGGAAACACTGTAGTTAAGATAATAAATTTTATTCAAGAAGCACCTAAGTAATATTTTTTCGAACATAAAGTCCAATTTGAATCATTATTCTCTCATGCTCTGAGCTCCCTGGTGCGACTAAAAATTAACTGAAATCTTCTGTTGTTGCGAATTTACATATAAACCATGTCTTTTTTTGTGAGAAGTCATATGTGTGAAAGTTATTTCAAAATAACCCTACAGCTGTTGTTCTAAAAAGTAGAGAACTATTCATTTTCTTTTGTTGAAATTCCAATGTGAATAATTATATTCACATGACCTTTGTTTAGTTTGGTCTGGTCGTATAAGATTAACAATATCGTCATTTTGATGGAGTTGATGAATGAGCATGAAGGTCAATTAACTAGATATTTACAGCAGTATTATCCGTTTGGAGAAATACTATAAATTTTGATATATTTTCCAGGATTCCTTCTGTCACGGCCAATCGCAGCCCCTATTGTCCAATATTTTCTTGTCGATCATCCTTTTATTTTTATACTGAAATCAGAAACTACAGATTTATTCAACGGCAAAGTAGAACATCCAGTATCCGGAGATAATGTTAAGGCTCCTGTAGGAATTCCTGTGAAAGATCCTTTCTCTCACAATATCCATATAAGTTTGAAATAAGATTGATTGTATTGTATTAAAAAAAAATAAAGCAAGAACAAACTATACTTTATCTATTCTATTATCTGAAATTGTGTGTGCAATTTTTGAATTAACTGAATTTTATCAATTTGTTGAGATACTTGAAGGTTATCTCATTATAATGTGTATGTTTGTTCGGGCTAATCTACGGAGTGGCGGATCCAAATCTCACGAGACTCAAAGAATTGAAAAAGGATTTTCAGAAAAGATTGATATCTATAATCTGTTCCATCTCTCCCTCTCTTTCTCTCTGTCTATTCAGCTCAGTCGCCTATAAATTTTTTCGACCAATTTGATCGAAAAAAATGTCCTCCGTTCCATATGCAGGGTGAGTCAACTTCAAAATTTTGGACTAGGAGAATGATTCGAATTTTGGCGGAATCGACCCAACTCAACATACAAGATAAAACTATTTTCGAGTATAGGGTGGTCCGAAAGTGGTGAAACACGATAACGCCCTGTTTGTGCAAATGAAAAAGCCCAATTCTGAAAGTAGGGAACTCCTTTTTTATGTTGAAATTTCCCTTATCTTTGATGATAATGATAATATTTACATGAGATTAACTTTGATTGGTGATGGTGATTTGGTGGTATAAGATTAACAAAGTCCTAGTCGAGCATTTCTTCTACTCATATCATCAAACCATTGTACTTAAACTTATATACATAATGAGCATGAAGGCAAATGAGTTGGTGGTAGTAGCAATATTACTCGATTGGTGAGAGACTCTACATTGTAAAATATTTTTCAGAACTGCTTGTCGTCGTACCAGTCTCAGCTACTATTAGCAAATATTTTCTAGTCGACCACCCTTTCATTTTTATGCTCAAAGCAGGAACCACACATTTATTCACCGGCAAAGTTGAACGTCCTGTATCCGGAGATAATGATAAAGCCCCTATAGGATCACCTTTGAAAGATCCTTTCTCTCACAATATCCATATCAAATTGGAATAAGATTGATTGCATAAGTTTGTATAGTACGTATTTCTATTAAAATATTTTGAGCAAGAACGATCTATTTTATTTACAATAATAAAGCACCATCCATTTCACTATTCGGAGCCTACTCTTATACGACTTTTCAGAAAATGTCTTTTTAACTGCTTGCTGCTTCACACTTGGTAGTCGATTGATTGTGATTGTGAACTTTGAAAATAATTATAAAATGGCATGCCAAGCATAAGGCAATGGAGGTTGTTTATAAAGATAGTGAAAGTGCTTCTAATATGCAGTAGTTGCAGTAGTTGATATGGGTAAGAGGTTAATAGTTATTCATTTATGAACCTCACGAATTGTATATCATAGGACACTGTCTTTGGGACTTGATTTCAGTTTTGGCTTTTGCTGGCATATAACAGCTAATTAACAGTTTCGTCCTTCATCAATGAAATTTTTTAAAGAAATAAGAGGAAGGATATCAAACATTCAGCCAATAAAACTTAATTATGATTTTAATGTCCGTAGAGCTGGAAATTGTAGCGGAAAGTTTGCCAATGATCACATACTTCTTAGCGGACCATCCCTATATAATAATGCTACGACATGAAACAAATGCCTTGTTCCACGGCAGAATTAGTGAGCCTGTCTCTGGAGATGGGAATATTGCTCCTGCAGGAGAGCCGGTAAAAGACCCCTTCGCTCACATCATCAATGTTAAGCTATAAGTAAATGTTGAATGTGAAATCAGTTAAGCTGGTCTGCTTGAACAAGCACTGGATACTCAATGCGTTGATTAAATGATTCTTATCTACAAACCCAGATTATTTCTACCCTACATGCTCAATCCTTACGTTTTCCTAATCTGAAAGACAATATCACTCTAATATTATTATTATTTGTTTATTGCATGTCTTTTTTTAATAGTTGCATAATATTAAAGACAATTGTTGCCTCAAAAGAGACTGTGCATGTATATGTAGTGATTTCAATGTTGGTACCATTGTTGGCATTGTTTTTGGGGTAACTCACAGTACAACTAAGCTCACTCAACTTTAAATATCTGATCCGAAGAAGTTTGTGAACCTTATACGATCTTAAGGCCGTAAAAGACCACTTCATACTACCCAGAAGCGACACTCATTGTAGTCAATATTTTTTGGTAGTACTCAATGAGCTTTATATAAATCATTATTATTTTCTTCAGAAATGGAAATTGTCTTAATGAGTGCACCTATGCCCAACTATTACTTAGCAGATCATCCGTTTGTGGTTATGTTACAAAAGGAAACAAATGTTTTATTTCATGGCAAAGTAAGTCATCCTGTAGCTGGAGAAGGAAATATCGCTCCAAAAGGGGAACCAGTAAAAGACCCCTATTCTCACATCATCAATATAAAGCTTTAGATGCAAGAGCTTAATCATATGAAAATGCCTGTTATAATAGTAATTGTTATATTTATTGACAATACTTATTCGGACTGTTGATTAAAATATTGAAATGTTCTGAGATTTATTTCATGAACCTTGATATTATGCACTGAAAAGTTCAATAAAAGCTCTGAGGATACGGAGTAACCCTGCCAAACCAAATGGTAAATATTCTCTACTGGAGCCTTATCGCCCATGCCCTCAACAATAAGAGCTAAAACTCCGAATAATTAAAGGTTTTTCATTTCAACCCACATAATACCTCACCTACATCATTTCTCATTTGAATGAAAACATCACATACCATTTAGTTTTCATTATTATGTTTACTGCATGATAATACAGTATAACTGACAATATAGGAATATTCAAGACAATGCCCTTCGTTTTTCATGGAATACGAGACTGTGTATGTTTATGTTGTGATTTCATGTTGTTGGTACCATTGTTTTTGGAGCGAAGTTTGTGAATCTTGTACGGCCTCAAAAGAACACCTCATACTATCCAGGAGCGACTTTCATTGTAGTCAATATTTTTTGGTAGTATTAAACGAGTATTTCGTTCAAATATGTTGAATCTCCCCTCCCAAAAGAGAAGTGCAACAGCACTTTAACCTTTTAACATAAGACATTTCTTTTTAAATTCGCTTAATTCATTATTGTTTTCTTTAGAAATGGGATTTGCCTTTATGAGTGCACCTATGCCCAACTATTACTTAGCAGATCATCCGTTTATGGTGATGTTACAAGAAGAAACAAATGTTTTATTTCATGGCAGAGTAAGTCATCCTGTTGCTGGAGACGGAAATGTCGCCCCCAAAGGGGAACCAGTAAAAGACCCTTTTTCTCACAACATCAATATAAAACTATAGATGCAAGAGATTAATCAGATAGAAATGCCTGTTTGAAATAATTCTTTTAATGGCAATACTTATTCGAACTGTTGATTAAAATATTGAACTGTTCTGAGATTTATTTCATAAACCTTCATCAGTACTTGATGTTTGCCCTGAAAGGTGAAAGATAACATTTCTAAGCGAACAAACTTTTATATAGCAAGAAAAACAAAATAAGCACAAAGTTCAATATCAGCGGAGTCTTCCTTCCAAAGCAAATAGTAAATATTCTCTCTACTGGAGCCTTATCGCCACCAGTGCCCATGTCCACAATAAAAAGTAGCTAAAACTCCGAATAATCATAAGTTTTTCATTTTAACCCACATAATACCACATCTACATCATTTCTTATTTGAATGAAAACATCACATACCATTTAGTTTTCATTATTATGTTTACTGCATGATAATACAGGGAGCGCTATCCTTGTAGTACTGGAAAACAAAGACACAAACTTTCGTTGCAACGCTCAGTAATACTAAACTCCTTCATTTTTGCCTCCATAAACACTGTAAGTAAATAAGCTTGGAAAGTGTTCAAAATATTCATATATCTAGTAATTTTATGATGGTTGTTACATTCAATATAACTAATCGTGAGAGTAATCTCAAGCATGGAAAATAAGACAATGTCTACATTTCTTCTGAAATTTGTGTTATTCTTCTCAGAAATGGAATTCGTTTTAACAAGTGCGCCGATGCCCAGATATTACTTAGCAGATCATCCGTTCATAGTGATGTTGAAACAAGAAACCAATGTTTTATTCCATGGCAGAGTAAATCATCCTGTAGCTGGAGACGGAAATATTGCTCCTAAAGGGGAGCCAGTAAGAGATCCATTTTCTCATATTATCAATATAAAACTTTAGATGCCAGGCGTGCAAAGTATCTTAAACAAATACTAACGGGTTTCACAAAGCGTAATCACCGGTGATCGGAGGTTGATCTAGAATCAACTCGATGTGGCAGTTGAAAAATCAATGAATCAAGCCGTTGATCAATGGTGATTACGCTTTGCGAAACCCACCGTAAGAGTACTATTCGAATTGTTGATTAAAAGATTGAAACGCTTTGATCTTTATTTCATAAACCTATGCTCACACATAAAAAAACTGCCAACGCTATTACAAATAACTCCATCGAAACACCCGTCTCATAGCAAGTTCGGTCCTATGAAGACAAATATTAAACAGCGATAATTCCAAAAATTTTCGGAGTCAAGAAGGTTCCAATGTATGTCAGAAAATGAATAAGTTATGATCATGAAACGTCTTCATTTTGCCTGTAAAAAAACCCTCAAAAAACGTAAGTATATGAACAATTTCCACATCATTCCGAAAAACTGAATTTTTTCGTTTTATTTTTGGATGTTTGCATATGATCTAAACATGAACCACTGGAATACATTCAGATCTAGAGTAATGAAGACAGAAGAATACACAGTTTTTGTTTTTGGATGAACTATATTTAAAAATCAATTGTATCATAAAAACCATTCACCTATACATTTGAGCTAAAATATAAAAAAAACATTAACAAAGTATAACTGACAATATAGGAATATTCAAGACAATGCCCTTCATTTTTCATGGAATACTGAGAATATTCTATTTTTAGTTGTGACAAACACAACTTCTATTTGAAATTACGTAAAAATTTCTTAATGTAGTTACGGCGCCTCATCAAGCGCAAGAATCTCTAGTCATGGCAGCTGGTATATTTTCCCTCGTCTTTGATATAACACTGGTTCCCAACAGCTCTGGACATTTCATTTTACCGGATTGTATTGCATCTATCGTTTTTAGCAGATCATAATTGATGGACTCCGTCACCTTGGAGTCTTGTCTGTGAAAAGGAAGAGTCATATACATGTACGAACCAATAATTCAGTGGTATCTTCAATTGACTTCTTCTATACCTCGTTGACAGTCGGAAATGGTGTGATACATCGCGAACAAACAAAACGATTTAATAGCGCCAATATCAAATTGTACTCACTTATATTCGGGATGTTCAGTTACGAATTTTCTGATCCAAGAGGCTGTGGTGAGTATTTCTCCTGAAGCTCTCCTCTGGATGAACTTGAGATATTGTTGTATAGTACAGTGGGTATCTGCATCAACATCCATACCGCTGAGATAATTGTTTATCAATGGAATGAGGCCTGGAAATTCCCCTTCCTGAAAAAAATATCCCCGTTGAAAAGGTTATCAAAATGTGGGAGAAACAGAATTGGCCATTCGAACCGACTTTATGAAACTCACATAAATGATACTTATGCAATATTTTGGGGCCAAGTCGGTGAAATTACATATTTTTCCGAATATATGTAATATTAAAGCCTGGGAATGTTAGGTAACGTAGGTCCCATAAGTTTTGGCACAAATTTCATAGACCAGTATAGTGATGATGAGAAGAAGACAATAGGTTGCGATTGAAATGAAAGTTCGTTTGTAACCTTGACTTTAACACTTCAGTTGTTGAAGTCGATATGGCTTTCAAAAAGAAATTCGGAAAAATATTTATAATTTAGTTGGGCGAGTCGATAAAGCGGAGATAATAAGTATTTTTGAAAATAAGAATATATCCTGTAGAACTATTTATCGGACAATCGCTGAATGTGAGCAAGGACCGTAAGACTGGTAAGAGCGGGAAACAAGGATGGTACTTCGCTAAGAAAACTAGTATGTCAATATAGGCCATCTAACTACAGGGTGACAAGAAAAACTTCAGACAAATTTTGCTGTGGTCTGAGACAAAAGTATTTCAGCGCAGCCAAATAATTTTTATTCTCTTGGTTTCTCTGCACTTTCCTGTACTAATATGTGAATTTTCAGTTTGATATAATTTCATTACACAGAGTTTTAAATGTCAAACAAACGTAGTGCGATTTTGGAGCTGTTTCGTCAAGGTAGGCGTCAATGCGAAATTGTTCGTTGCTCAATGTGCCTCGACAAACCGTGTCCGATGCAATTCGTCGTTTCAAGGAGCACTTGGCCATGATGGTCGTCGTCCAGGAAGTGGTAGAAAACGCACTGTCAATACACCTAGCAATCGCAACATCGTCAAGAAGCGCGAATCAGTCCGTCAAATTGCCAAAAAGGAGCTCAACCTCAAGCCATACAAGCTCCAAAAAGTTCAACTCCTTACGGAGGAAAACAAGCGCGTACGACTCCAAAGGTGCCGCCAACTCCTTCGTCTCGCCGCCGGTCAGCAATGGGAGCGAATTCTTCTCACAGACGAGAAGCTTTTCACCTTAGAACAATACCACAACCACCAAAACGACAGAGTCTGGTCCGTAGAGACTCCCGGTACATCGGCCATCGTCGAACACCGTCAAAATCCGCAATCCGCCATGGTCTGGGGCGGAATTTGCGGCAGTGGTAAAACTCCCTTAGTTTTCGTGGATCAAGGGGTCAAAATCAATCAAGAAGTCTACCGCTGCGACATCCTCGAGGCCGTAGTACTTCCGTGGGCCAAGCAGCACTTCGGCGATACGCATTGGACCTTTCAACAGGACTCCGCTCCGGCTCACAGAGCGAAAATGACGCAAGAATGGTGTAAGACCCATTTTCCTCGTTTCATCTCATCTCAGAATGGCCGCCCCAATCACCGGTTCTCAACCCAATGGACTACAGCGTGTGGTCGATTTTGAAGCACAGGGCTTGTGCTAAAAAACACAAGAATTTGGAGTCGCTGAAGCAATCTCTGCAGCGGGAATGGAACCGATTAAAGCCCGAAGAGCTGCGGCCCATTGCCGAAATTTTCAAGAAGCGTCTGAAGCTGTGTATCGCCGCCAAAGGAATCCACTTCGAAACGGCTTAAATATATTACCAACAAATGTTCAAGCTATTATTATTTGTTGTTGTTTTGCTCAATTTCTTCTGTTTAATAAAGTTAAATGAAAAAGAGTTTGTCCGAGGTTTTTCTTGTCACACTGTATATAGATACCGTCCAAAACCTGGTGTTCGCAGTTGCGCTCTGTGGAAGATAATGGCCCTCTTCATTTAATTTGAATTGATAGTTTTTTGCTTCTGAAACGTTTATTAATACGTATCAAAATACAATAAACAAATGTATAATTTTTGTCACTTTTTTGGTCTCTGAAATTTGTGCCAAAACTTGTGGGACATACGTTACACCTGCAATTTTTTCTTAATTCTTATCAACATCATCATAAATTGAAGAATTTTTATAAACGTTGAACAATTTTTGATAACCATCTTATTGACAAACGCTGTACCAGATAAGCGTATTTTGGTCTCTGAAGTTGCTTCAAGAAAAAGGGCATCTTTGATAACAATTTCATAAAAACTTATTCAAGATTAAGAGGAATGCATTTTATTTTATTTTCCTGAAAAAACTACCGTATCGTTGTATCAAATAAGAAAATCGATAATCACAATAAAACTTGATTTTCAATGTTATCTCGTACGTAGAAAAATATTAGGCGCGATTCCATAGACATTCACATAATACGATAAGATACAATTATTTCACTAATGTGCGTATATTATAATCCACGCCGTGACATGCACATAAATTCAAATGATGTAATGCATGAATGACTAGCAGAAACCCAATTATCATTGATTATTCCAAGCGTAACATTAATAGCCTACCTCAACATCCTCTTGCGAACAGATGAATTAGCATTTCATGTACAAGGGTAAACCGTAAAATATACTGCTCCACAAGAGTTAGGGATATCGTATTCAATCGTTTTTAAAAGTATGTAATCTTCGAGAAAATCGCTGTAAATCAATTAAAACTCAATAACAACTTGAATCGATCCAATAAAAATCAGTATGAGACATTTCGTCAATCTGGTCGCCTTTTTTCTGAAGTTTGGTTCTTTGCATATGCTTCATGAATATTCTTATTTTGAAATGCAGTCAGTTTATCAACGGCTTCGATTTGAAACGAGTTTTCTGAAAATGCCAAGACGTAAATTAACAAACGCTGAGGCTAATAGGAATAGGGCTATCGAAATGCTACAGGGTGGCCTAACTCAGGTTGTTGTAGCGGAAAGGCTCCAAGTCAGCCAAAGTGTGATATTTCGACTTTGGAATAGGTTCAGAAAGACAGGTTCCGTGTTGGAAAGACCAAGGCTTGGTGGGCGACGAAAAACAACACCTTCTCAGGATCGTTTCATCACCGTTTCGGCGAGAAGAAACCCTACATCTACGTGTAGAATGCTACGGAATACTCTTCAAAATGCAGATGGGGTCCAAGTTTCCATCGGAACCATCAGACGACGTTTGAGAGGGGTGAATCTAGGTTCTAGACGTCCATTAAGAGGAGTTCCATTGACACGTGACCATAAGCGTCAAAGACTGGAATGGGCAAGGCAACATATCAATTGGAACGATCAATGGCGTAGTGTCCTTTTCACTGATGAATCCAGATATGGACGATTTTCAGATTCTCGAAGAATAAGGGTATGGACAATCCCACGCATACCCCGTAATCGTCGCTATGTCCAAGAAGTCCATCCACTCCTAGGGGGTAGTGTTATGGTATGGGCCGGGATATGTTTCAACGGGCGCACAGATCTACACATTTGTCCTGGAAATATGACCGCCTTACACAATAGGGAGCATGCCATTGACAATGTTGTGCCAAATTTTCACGCTGCTATTGGTGAAACTTTTCAATTTCTAGACGATGACGCTAGACCGCACCGTGCAGCCATAGTTGATAATGCGCGCGAGGAGCTTGGTATTCCACATTTACCAATACCTCCGCACTCACCAGATTAGAATTGCATAGAACATGCATGGGATATGCTCCAAAGAAGATTAGATAATCATCAACCTACCCCAGAATTCTTAAATGATCTGAGAGAGCTTCTGCCACGTTTATGGAACCAAATTCCTCAAGAAATGTTCAACAACCTCGTGTGGAGTATGCAAATAAGATGTCAAGCTGTTATTGATGCCCGTGGAGGCCATACATTGTATTGATAGTCTTAAAATGCTTAAATTCTCTGGGAATAAAATTTCGTTATTTTACTCGATTTTTCTTAACCACCGTGTATACGATGCAGACCTACAGGCTAAAATTAATTTGCAACTTGAAATCATATTAACATGAATTTTCATAACAAAAATCTTATTTTAACTATATTTTTTTGCAATTTAAGTCAATATCCCCAACTCATGTGGAGCAGTTTAATTGTACTTTTGTACTTCGACATATCTACTCACCTTGCCGTTGATGATTTCATTCACAGTCATTTTCGCATAGCTGTCCGAGATATTTTGTCCGCTTTTGCTCGTCTGGCACACCTCGCTAGCTTCCGGCGGACTCACTTGGGTGGTTATGTCTTTCCGGAACCAGAACATGCCCTCCGCGCAGGCATTCCTCTTCTGGGCGTTCACCATATTTTCGTCCACCTGAAACGGAAAGAAAACCAAGACATCGACGGGTGTTCCTCAAGGATCCCTTCTAGGGCCAACGTTATTCTTTTGCGTCGACCTCATCATAAATCGAAGAAGCAGTAATTCGTTGGGGATTTCTTTCTACGCCTACCTTACTTATTGGAATCAAAAAGTCCAGCTGGTAGGATAGGATGACCCTGGTCAACAGAACGACGAAACACACTATGGCTGCGTTCTCGAAATCCGTCAATTGCACCTCACACGGCCTGAACTCTACCCTCCATCCTATGGTGGAGTTAGGGGGAGGGGGTTTGAACCTCATGGTCTGCCAGTTGGTAGACTGGATGTTCTAAGCAACAAAAATTGTTCGTTCAGAACCGAATACGTGAATACCAGAGTTCGCAGAGCAATCACCTCGAAATGATCAGTGTCCTCCTCGTCGTTTTGGTGGATCTTCTCCGAGAACAAAACCAAGGAGTCCCTGATGAAGAGGTGGGCGATGTGCTGAGCCAGGAGATGGTCGATATCGTTGTCCCTCAGCTTCTGATACAATTCGGGGTCGTAGGTGAGAGGAATGTCGTTGAATTTCTCCCCTTGGGGGGAAAGGTAGGAATCTATGGAATCGTATCTGGATTTTTTTATAACGAATTTGTTCTCGCTGAGCGGCTTCAGCCCTCTTTCCTCGTCCGTCCTACAATCTACGGAGGCGGCTATGATGCTCCATCGACAATCCACGTCCGTGAGGAAACCCCTGTGAGCGGGCGACGCTGCGGTAAATGCTAGCTGAAAGGAATCTTCCTTACATAATTTTCTCACTGAATCTGTACTGACGAGTATACTCCATTCACTTTTATTTAATCACATAGGAGGTCATGGTTTCGTTTTCAGGAGTTGGTGCACCTGATGAAAAGCACAGAATATATGATGAAAAGTCAGTGCGCGCACAGAAAATATCGTTAATGACAAAACGACGTTGCCAGTTTTTTGTTTACATCAAAGTAAAAGCATCAAAGATATTCCACATTTTGTTAGGTTTACAAATTGTTCGCAGATTTTTGGTATTTAATCGATATTTGCAGGTGAGTTTTTCGTCGAATATCCAAGATTAACGTATGTTTATTCTTTTTAGCACCAGTTTGGAGCGTGAGGACGATTTTCAAGACTAGGACGAATGTTTACATTTCGAGGTTGAAGGGGTACACGGGAATTTCGTTGAAAAAGCTGTTATTTGGACAGATATCGCAGTAGATAGGTCGGATGGAGCCTCGAGAGGTCGATTAGGATGATATTTTTCAGGTTATCCAAGAAATTTGGCGATATCTGAGCAGATTTGCAAAAGTTAGGTACCTCACTAATGAGGTGGAACTTAGACCTAATTCTTCTATAAGGAACGCCTTTCAAAGGTCGAGATGGTGAAAAAGGTATTCTTTAGATGTTGTTTGAACAAACGCAGCCGAGTCTTATATCCCAACATTGATTTTAAGAAAGTTATCAACAATTGATGTCGTCAAGTCTTGAACATTCAGTTCAAGAGGATAATTAACATTAAATCTTCACAAGCATGCATATGAAAATTATGTGAAAGCAATGTAATTTTCTTCCATGGCGAAAAATAATATATTTCAACAGTGATCTCTTGTACTTTTCATGCAAATAACTAGAAAAGGAATCCTTTCTATCAATTCATATAAACGTTAATTATTTTCGTCCATCACATCTTTTCCAATTCATTAATTTTCCGAATGAATTCACATTCTGAGAAATACGCTAAGAATGTAGAAAGGGCAACATAGTGTTAACTTGGAACATAAAAATATTTTTAAAAACGTCATAACTTCGATACAGAGTGGAATGTGTCAAATTTCCAAGGCCAGAGTTGTGATTTTATAATTGTGAATGGAGTATAGGTTATTTTAATTGTGAAAAAGTTTATATGAACCTGAATCCAAAAGCCCTCACTTTCCAAGATACGGAGAGCTTCTTTAGGTGAAAAACTGCAGCAATTGCCCTGTAGAAACTCTCGCACTTGATTCCTGAAGGGTTTTCCAATAAGAGGTGTTATTTTGAATAGCCAGCATTTTTCTTCGAATGTCAAAATAACACCTCTTATCGGAATAGTATATTCTAAAACTAGTTGCAGAATGGGCTCCTATTCCGATACGAATGCGAAATTCGAAAACGAGCGAGTTTTCGAACCCATGAGTATTGGAATTGCATTCTGCAACGAGTATTAGACAATTATTTCTCTATTTCACTAAAATTTTGTGAAATTCAATGAAAAAATTCAAATTATAGGTCCTAGTGACTTTCATTTTGTATCTTGGCAGTTGGTGTGAATGTTAGGAAATACGAAAATTGACATTTCCAAATTGACGTCTGCTGAAATTTAAAAGGATCGGAAGTCATTCCTGACAACCTCAAAACGAAAAATGTAACTGAAAACGATGCTGTAATGAATTCATTACAGCAATGTTTTCAGAACTGTAATGAACTCATTACGATACTGAAATAGAGAAAACATTTTATAACACCGTGTATAATAATTGAGATGTAACTTTTATTTAAATTTTTTCTGATCTTGAATAAAAGGGTCCATCACTGAGGCAATTTTGGTAGAGAAATAGAGATGCCCAAGATCACAGTGGAGCATGAAAATGACGATTCCAAACAACACGGATATAAAGACCTTCGATTCTTACCGCAATCTTCTGTATAGATTAATGGGCTCAATCAAGTGCGAGAGATAATGCAAATTCAACGCAATAAAAAACAATGGTTAAGACGATTAGATTCCTAATGCATAAAAAATGATTGGCGCTGTTGTAATTCGATAATGAACGTAAGAAACCTTGACTAGTTTTTCAATGTCTACATCCTCCCAAGTTGAAATCTGATATTGATAGATTCAAGAATGTGTCCTACATTATTCTCCAATTGAATAATAGGCATGGTCTTGACAGTTTGGAAGAAATAAGCAAGATAATAGGCATTTTAAAACATCGAGCGAAATGTCCGCTGGAAAAAATTTCGACAGCTGTCAAAGAAGTTCTATCACAAAGGAAATAGTCTCTACAAAAATTTCTTCTATAATTTGCTAGAAATTTATACAGTTTCTGATGAGCGAGCTAGACAAAATCTTTCATGTGGCTTGAATGAGTCATTCTCCATCTAAATGCAAAATTTCATTCCGATCGAATCGGTAGTTTTGAAATTATCAGGAAAATATTTCGAACGGCCATATTTTCGGAGCCCCCAACCGAAATTTTGAACATTAACGAG
Source organism: Adalia decempunctata (assembly GCA_951802165.1). NCBI lineage: Eukaryota > Metazoa > Arthropoda > Insecta > Coleoptera > Coccinellidae > Adalia > Adalia decempunctata. The sequence goes on along the minus strand of OX637696.1, from coordinate 17,838,442 downwards.
CTCAACCGCGGAATTCAGAATCCGAACCTACCCAGAAAATTAGACTCCAGACGGAGGGTCGAACAGAATTGAATTTAAACTCGGATTCGTAATCAGATAGTCGTTTGAGATCATTCAAGCCTCAAAATTCGAAAAATACAGAAATGATAAAGCCCTAGTGAAAGTAGAACGAGCGTCCAAAACTTACCATTATAGGGCACAATGGTGTTAGCTGATCGTAAAGTGTTCGTGCTTCTTTAATGTTGCAAGCCTGAAAGGTAAGTTGCAAACAGCAACATCCCATGCCAAATCCCATCGCGTCCATATATACATGATCAGGCAATGCGGCTTTAGAATGCTTATAGGAATCATCTACAGGTATCAGAGTATTCTTATCTCTGAAAACTAAGGAAAATTTGCAGAACAAACCCAGAAACACCTCAATCTATTGAAGAAGATTAGAAGAATTATGTCTCTCCTGATTAGTATTGCTTAAAGGTCATCTTTTGTGGAGGAAAAAATTGCAATAAAGAATAATTGAAAAATTAAGCTCATTTTGTTCAACTCCAAAGCAGGAACAGAATAACAAAAATTGTACTGTCAATTTTCTCAAATTCAAAAATACTACGCTGCAATTAAATCCATTATGAGAATGTCCAATAAAATCCATGAAAATATAGAACAAATCTTTTCCTGAAAATTCTTCAAGGATGTCCATATCTAAGTCATAAGTATTTTCAATTTCCAGATAAGGAAACGAAATAATCTATTCATAATAAATTTTATAGTTTGTTATCAGAACCTGAGGTTTCAATCATTGTAACAATGCAATTTCATAACCAATGTATCAGAAGTTTTCCTACTCAATATTGATAAAAAGCTGATAAAAAACAATGATGAAATCAGACTCGATATTTTGAAAAATTGATAAAATAATCTTCATAATATTTTCAGAATGAGGAAAAGCCTTGTAAACTGAATTCTGAGGTGCACGTGTCCCAAACAAGAATTCAGGTGAACAAAAATCCTTGACTAGTCAAATAGAAATGATAAATTACTCACTAGGTAGATTCATGGCGACCTTTTGACCCCGCCTCTGGCGTATATTTCTAGACAAGGTCTTGAACCTGGGATGTCCAGAAAAGATTGCTTCATCAGGAAAAAACAAAGATCTAGTACAACCCTCATCTGGGGTAGGTTTCACAGAAGAATCTGTGAAGTTTTCACAACCCAATCTAGAAAAATCCGATTCTTTCATCAAGAAAATATCAATGAACATTCCATGATTATTTAATCATATAATATGAATGAAAGACTTTTTATTTCAAGTGATGTGAAGAAGGACTTTTTAAATTTAGAATTCTCAAAGAATTCCGAATTACATCAAAAATACATACAAACATATACAAAAATAAAAACGAAAAAAATAGGATATTCGACCATTAGTCATCCAATCTCATTTTTTCCTACTATTCAATACATTATGCTATATATTAAGGGAAACCAAAAGTATTTTCATAGTCTTTTCAAATCATTCAGAATTTAAAAATCAAGTTGATGAGTAAACGATCAATTAGATCAACAGAAGAGATGAGCTCCATACAAAATGTTAGAAAAGGGGATTTTTTTTGTATTCTGTAATCTATTATTGCAACAATATCATGAAGGAACAGAAGGGTTCTTTATCTGAAAGTGATTAAAGGTCTTATCACAATTTGAAACATTGAAATTAATGCCCTTAAATGGAGAGCAACATAACGAGTATGAAATAACAATTAATGAATATAGCGATTTATTTTCAACAAAGAAATGGATGCATTCTGTCCCAATGAAACAGCCTTTAGGATCAATTAAAAAAAATATATAATTCCCAGTTTTTTATATGTGGACTAGTACAGTCTCCAATTGTGTTATCTTTGAAGATGGCTACAGCAATTGTGATTTGTGGGTGAAAATATTAATTAACCACAGTTAGGAAGACCAGAATAATCTTATCTTGGAGTCGAATCTGGCCATGAAAGCCTTTATCAATATGAGAATAAAATAATTGAAAAGAAGCATTTAACAAACCTTGGAAAACTGGTGATAGACATAACACACTCATTTTCCTTCAATAATTGCGTCACTTCTTCTCTCCTCATTTTCATATTAGCCTCAACGATGTTGAAATGAGCCAATAATCCTCCATAAGGCCTACCTGGGGTCCCTTCAACCATGTAAGCTCCATATTCTGGCCTCCACAAGGATTTACAACTCAAAGGATCAGCCTGCTCCTTTTCAGTTAATATTGCTAGGATTTCTTTGGCTCTCAAGCTAACTTTAGCTTCTCGACCTTCATCGTTGAATTTCACAATGATATATTCAACTTCATCTCCCCATTTCAAGACATCTCCTTGTCTGTCTTTCAATCTTTTGTAGAGATTTATAAACTGTTGAATACCATGTTCACGTACGTGCTGACTATACTTTTTGGTTTCTTCCCAGGATAGTGGACTACCCTCAGACAGGAGTCCCATTTCTGTTTGCAGAATCAAAACTCAATGTTATTTTGCAGCACAATACACTGTCCCGAGTTCCAAACTATCGGAAATCACAACACAGTCTTATATTCCAGTATGTTATCCCGATAATTTTCCTTTAATCCTCACGTTCACTTTCATAGGAACTATAATCAAATTCAAAAATTTGAACTGACATTTGATCGTACCTTAACCACAAAAGTAGTCAACCTACTAAACTGAAAGTTATGCGATTCGTTCTATCTGAGAATGAGGAATGATTGCGATACGCCGGATACGCGGAATTTGTAATTCAAATAATTAAATATTTTTATTTGTATTGTACTAATCGAGCGCACACCCGCGAGCGTTTATTAGTGACTTGACAGATCTTTTGACCTTGACGATTACATCGTAACTATTAAGTAGTGCTTTTGCGACCTACTCCTATTATGGGTGTCATTTGACCACAGATTAACCTATCCTCTTTGATTGAAGATTGAACCCTTTCGCAACAGGTCAGTATTCAGGTAGGAAATATTTAAATATGTGGCTTATATGGCAGTTATAGCTCTTATAATAACGTTTACTCTCGTTCATTTCGAGAGAGACCCCATGTCCGGAGAGCAATAACCGGTAAATGACTTTAGTGAGTGCCTATTAAACAGCATTTAAGGTTTCCCCAACTAAAAATTCTTATCTACAGGATTCAACAAATTTCTAGTATCCTGGAAAACGCTATATATTGTCATATTTTTAAATAATTAATAGCACTGGCTTACCCAGCAGGGGGAGGGTTGCAATGGTCTGCAGATAAATCTATTGCAGACCCTCCAGAGATTCATCATAATAAGAAATTGAGATTTCTACTAATGGTAAACAGGTAAAATGAGCTGGCTGCTAATGAAAAATATGCCATTCTTCTGTTCTAACAGAACGCATTCCTATATGTAGATATTCTACAAATCACATAATATATAGGTATTTGTTTATTAAGTAAACGGTTCGAAATTATTAAGTTTTTTCGACTTTTTCCCTTATAGTGCCCATCCACGGGGGACACCGAATCGGAAACATTGTATCCCAATCTGCCATAAATCATGGTCAATAAAATGTGCCGCTTGGGTTTTGACAAGAGGTAGACGGATTATGTTGCTAGAATTTGCCAGCGTTGCCACTTCTACGGAATTCAGAACACAGTATCCTCCTGACCTTTTGGAATCCTCTACTTTTTTGTATTCCCTTCTGAATGCACTCCGTATCGTCTTAATTTTTCTTTTCACCCAGTCTATATCTACTAATTAATTCTAATTTTTTTCCTTACAATAGATCATAAGTTCCTCATAGGCCTTATTTTTAAGATATCTGTTGGAATATCCTGTTAAAAATTCTTTCATTTCAAGCAAAGTTTCAACTAGAAGATGTTCTGGATTCGACTGCCCAGTGCTGCCACACGCGTAACTTAAAAATGAGCTGAAAAAATTTGTATGGTAAAATTATGAAAGAAACCAATAACGGGAAGTCAAACATACTTTTTAAATTGAATAAAAATGTCACACACCACAATGAATTTCCACAGAAAATGAGGAAGGTATCAGTAAGGAGGCTGGAGAAAGACTGAGTATTAAATGAATAGATAATTCTTAGCGGAAATCACAGATGCAAACACAACAAAATCTTGATTACCCAAATTCGACCGTCTTCTCATAATAATAAGAGTGAAAATAGCGTACCTACCTGTACAAGCACCACCAGTCTAGGTACAAAGGGTGCGAATTGTAAACAGATGTTTTTTTTATGACATCTAATGCCAGCATAACCAATTTTGCAAAACTGATAAGAATTCAACTACCTGCTGCAATAATATTCAACAAAATCGGAGATGCCGTTGAAACTTTCTGAATTCCCTAATTCTACGGAAATTTTCGTAGAAGTGACTGACATAACTGCAAAAATTCCGATGTTCTTCATGGGAACTGATAGCATCTGCAATGGCACGCGCCGGATTTTATGGCCCTTTATTATCTTTGCCGCTTGTGTCCGGTTCGGTTGCCTCGTGAGTGGAGACCATTACTCTTATGTTTCTTGAGATTATCTCAGGCAAGCTGGCACGCCATGTATATTTATCCAATTTGTTTCCACAATTTCTTACCTTTCTTCCCTAGCGAAACCTGTTATCAATGAAAAACTTTCATTTTATGTTTCTAGAACGAAATTGAAAATAATTCCATTATATTGCAATCCATTATTAATGGTGAGTCGTCAAAGTCGTTCGCCCAAATAGATCCACCTTTCCAGTCCTGGCACTATTATACCAATATTACCAATCCATTCTCATTATGCCACAAACACAAGAATTTTCATAAAAAACTAATTAATCCCATTTGCATCCACTAACGACAATAATAGATAACGATAGATGTGTACCTCTGGCCATCTTTTAATTAGTAGGCGTATCTAGAGTGAAATTAAACACTATCATTATGGACGCTAAGAAAATATGAATATTTTAACGGCCAAGTTACGTCGCCCTGGCAGTGGTGTAACAGAAAGGCACTCCTCTATGCAGATATTTTGCAAGCTGCGAATTAAAAAATTTCTAGCGAATTTTGGCCAGACCTGGAAGTGAAAAACGGCGTAATTATATCTTTCGGCGGATAGAAATTTATAGATTAAGAAATTTGGACCGATGGATACCAGATTTATTGTTGGAGATCTAGATCACCTCTTGACAAGTCAATCTGTAACAGATCTGATCATCGGAAGTGGAACAAATGATTGGAACTGGTCACGATGTTCATATATATTATCGTAAATTGTATTGTTGATATATTTGGCGATTACCTATTCTTTTAATGCAAATATATCAACCAATTTGGCAATTCTGAAAGCTACAAATCCCAAGCTTTGATACAGTGGCGGGTCATGGTCATTGGGACTGAGGAGAATCGGATTATGAACTATTTTTAGATTTTCGTAAATCCTATTCTTTTTAACTAATAAAGGTTTTATGCTTTATAAGATACATCTTCATTGTGAATTATTTTCAAAAGCATATATCATTGATGCCCAGCAAGAACCACCGAAAAAAATATACAGGACCTATAAAATGTTCTGGGAATGAGATGAATATTTTCCTCTATTTCAACTGCAATATACAAGGTGACAAGAAAAACTTCGGACAAATTTTGCTGTGGTCTGGAACAAAAGTATTTCAGCGCAGCCAAATAATTTTTATTCTCTTGGTTTCTCTACACTTTCCTGTACTAATATGTGAATTTTCAGTTTGATCATTGAGTTTAAATATTTAATATTTAAACTCAATGGTTTGATATAATTTCATTTTAGAATGTCAAACAAACGTGGTGCGATTTTGGAGCTGTTTTGTCAAGGTATAGGCGTCAATGCGAAATTGTTGGTTTGCTCAATGTGCCTCGACAAACCGTGTCCGATGCAATTCGTCGTTTCAAGGAGCTTGGCCATAATCGTCGTCGTCCAGGAAGTGGTAGAAAACTCACTGTCAATACACCTAGCAATCGCAACACCGTCAAGAAGCGAGTCAATCGAAATCCGAGGGTTTCCATGAGGAAAATAGCCTGTGAGACTGGTATCAACCGCGAATCAGTCCGTCAAATTGCCAAAAAGGAGCTCAACCTCAAGCCATACAAGCTCCAAAAAGTTCAACTCCTCACGGAGGAAAACAAGCGCGTACGACCCCAAAGGTGCCGCCAACTCCTTCGTCTCGCTGCCCGCCAGCAATGGGAGCGAATTCCCTTCACAGACGAGAAGCTTTTCACCGTAGAACAATCCCACAACCACCAAAACGACAGAGTTTGGTCCGTAGAGGCTCCCGGTACATCGGCCATCGTCGAACACCGTCAAAATCCGCAATCCGTCATGGTCTGGGGCGGAATTTGCGGCAGTGGTAAAACTCTCTTAGTTTTCGTGGATCAAGGGGTCAAAATCAAACGTCTATGAAGTTAGCAGTGCCACTTGCGAGAAAATCAATAAAACCTATTGCATTAATTGTCGAATAATTGTCGAGAATTTGTCGTGAAAGAAAAAAAATTGTCGCGTCCTTAGTTTTTTTCTACGGGGTGGCTTTGCTAACTTAACGTTAAGTTAGCAGAACCACTTTCTCAATATCTTCCAAATATCATAAAAATGGTTATAAATAATTGTCGAATAATTGTCGTAATCCATATGAAGTGAAAAAAACACAAAAAATCCATTCCTTCTTGTTTATTTTACGTCTTTTTCCCGCGAGTTTGAGATATTTCTGGAATTATCGCATTTTTGGCAACAGCGCATTCGTTTTTGACTTTTATTCGATTGCATCAATTGTCGGACACCTGTCCCGAATCTGTCGGGAAAGAAAAAAAATTGTAGCGTCTTTAATTCTTTTTCTACGGGGTGGCTTTGCTAAGTTAACGTTAAGTTAGCAGAACCACTTTCTCAATATCTACCAAATATCATGAAAATGGTTATAAATAATTGTCGAGAAATTGTGGAAGTCCATATGAAGTAAAAAAAACACAAAAAATCCATTCCTTCTTGTTTATTTTACGTCTTTTTCCCGGGCGTTTGAGATATTTCTAGAATTATCGCATTTTTGGGAACAGCGCATTCGTAATTGACTTTTTTCTATTACATTAATTGTCGAATACCTGCCTCGAATTTGTCGTGAAAGAAAAAAATTTGTCGCGACCTTCGTTTTTTTTCTACTAGGTGGCTTTGCTAACTTTATATTAATTTAGCAAATAGTGGTCGAATTTCATCAGGTTGATCATAAATGAAATGATTGTCGATGTTCAAATAAAAAAAAACACACAGAAATTTGAAATTTCTAGCAATTTCCACTCCATTTTCTCACGATATCCCTATATTTCTGAAAATATCTCATTTTTGGCAACAGCGCATTCGTTATTGACTTTCATTCGAATGCATCAATTGTCGGACACCTGTCCCGAATCTGTCGTGAAAGAAAAAAAATTGTCGCGTCCTTGATTTTTTTTTCTACGGGGTGGCTTTGCTAACTTAACGTAAAGTAAGCAGAACCACTTTCTTAATATTGACCAAATATCATGAAAGTGGTTATAAATAATTGTCGAAGTCCATAACTCCATATGAAGTAAAAAAAAAAACACAAAAAATCCATTCCATTCAGTTTATATCACGCGATTGATGCAATCGAATAAAAGTCAATAACGAATGCGCTATTGCCAAAAATGCGATATTTTCAGAAATATAGGGAAATCGCGATAAAATGGAGTGGAAATTGCTAGAAAGATTAAATTTTGTGTGTTTTCTACTCTATTTGAACATCGATAATTACTTGACAATCATTTATGATCATCGTGATGATATTCGACCACTATTTGCTAAATTAATATAAAGTTAGCAAAGCCACCTAGTAGAAAAAAACGAAGGTCGCGACAAATTTTTTTCTTTCACGACAAATTCGAGGCAGGTATTCGACAATTAATGCAATCGAAAAAAGTCAATAACGAATGCAGTGTTGCCAAAAATGGGATAATTCCAGAATATCTCGAACTCGCGGGAAAAAGACGTAAAATGAACTAAAAGGAATGGATTTTTTGTATTTTTTTCACTTCATATGGACTTCGACAATTATTTATCACCATTTTCATGACATTTGGTCGATACTGAGAAAGTGGTTCTGCTAACAGCTAACTTAACGTTAAGGCAGCAAAGCCACCCCGTAGAAAAAAATTAAGGACGCGACAATTTGTTTCCTTTCACGACAAATTCGGGACAGGTATTCGACAATTAATGCAATAGACAAAAAGTCAAAAACGAATGCGCTGTTGCCAAAAATGCGACATTTTCAGAAATATAGGGAAATCGCGAGAAAATGGAGTGGAAATTGCTAGAAAGATTAAATTTTTTGTGTTTTCTACTTCATTCGAACATCGACAATTACTCGACAATCTTTTATGATCATCCTGATGATATTCGACCACTATTTGCTAAATTAATATAAAGTTAGCAAAGCCACCTAGTAGAAAAAAAACGAAGGTCGCGACAAATTTTTTTCTTTCACGACAAATTCGAGGCAGGTATTCGACAATTAATGCAATAGAAAAAAGTCAATTACGAATGCGCTGTTGCCAAAAATGCGATAATTCCAGAAATAGCTCAAACTCGCGGGAAAAAGACGTAAAATAAACAAGAAGGAATGGATTTTTTGTGTTTTTTTTTACTTTATATGGACTACGACAATTACTCGACAATTATTTATAACCATTTTCATGATATTTGGTAGATATGGAGGAAGTGGTTCTGCTAACTTAACGTTAAGTTAGCAAAGCCATCCCCTAAAAAAAAAACTAAGGACGCGACAAATTTTTTTCTTTCACGACAAATTCTCGACAATTATTCGACAATTAATGCAATAGGTTTTATTGATTTTCTCCCAAGTGGCACTGCTAACTTCATAGACATCAAAATCAATCAAGAAGTCTACCGCTGCGACATCCTCGAGGCCGTAGTACTTCCGTGGACCAAGCAGCACTTCGGCGATACGCATATTGGACCTTTCAACAGGACTCCGCTCCGGCTCACAGAACGAAAATGACGCAAGAATGGTGTAAGACCCATTTTCCTTATTGTTTCATCTCATCTGCAGAATGACCGCCCTACTCACCGGATCTCAACCCAATGGACTACAGCGTGTAGTAGATTTTGGAGCACAGGGCTTATCTTGTGCTAAAAAACTCAAAAGTTTGGAGTCGCTGAAGCAATCTCTGCGCCGGGAATGGAACCGATTAACGCCCGAGAAGCTGCGGCCCATTGCCGAAAATTTCAAGAAGCGTCTGAAGTTGTGTATCGCCACCAGAGGAAGCCACTTCGAAACGGCTTAAATATATTATTAACGAATGTTCGAGCTATTATTATTTGTCGTTGTTTTGTTCAATTTCTTCTGTTTAATAAAGTTAAATGAAAAAGAGTTTGTCCGAGGTTTTTCTTGTCACACTGTAATAATAATAATAATTGGTCTCTATCAAAAAGAACAAAACACTCCCGAATTCACAACAAGAGCACTTTAAATTGAAATCAAAACAATGAACGAATTTAACGGTGTCCTCAATAATAGTGAAGTTATGCAACCCAAGCATCAAGGGATGATAGATTCCCAACGCTGGTTGCATGCTTCGTGAATTTTAAAGAAACTCTTCTGTATTTTCCTCGTAGTACGAATGTCTTCTGGTTTATCGCCAGTAGATGTAGGTATTATGCATAGGATGTATTTGGATGTGGATGGACGCAAAGTGGCATCAAGTGGTTTCGGTTTAGCTCTAATGCGGCTGGCCAGACGGACAGAATTAAATGTGACCAACTGAAATCTACTCTTTTGAGACCATTTTCGGTTCAGATTTCGAAAATTCCAGATTTTTGGGCGACCGTTTCTTGTTTCTGGAAACAAGCGCGCTGAAACAGAGATTGGAGTTCCTCAAACATATACCGTAAATTCGAAAGGATGCATTTCAGGACCGAAAAAGATAAACGGTGCAAAACTCTTACATTACGAAGAAATGATATTAATTGCCTGGTTTGGAATAAATTAAGAAACGGCTGGTAGCACGAAACCCCACCCCGCAATCGCTGATAACGAAGTGGTCCAGTTGGATGCTGATTGTGAAAGTCCGGCCAGGGATAGGGATTTCGTGTTTTGAGGAGAGCTACCGCTAAAAATCCACTACTACAATTTCCGTCTATATAAGATTCCGTAAACCGATTTTGAATCAGTCAAGTCCGACGGGGTTTTGATATTCAAACTGGGCATTCGTTCAAAGTAGTCTTGAAAAAATGGTGAGTGATGTGCGCTTGTAGCTTCCGGAGTTACCCCGACGAAAAACCGCGGAAAATTTGGATTTGCGGATAGTTTGTGGAATTCAGTGATTCAACGAACATATTACGGCTTCTTTTTCGGATTACGGTTATCCAAAAATAATTTTCAATATCGGACATTTTTTAAAATTTCCTCAGATTATTGTTGGCTCTGAGAAAAGTTGAGACGAAAAGAATAAAAACAAGATATTTCAAATCAAAAACACAACTGCATTCATTTACATCAAAAAGTTATTCACTTTCAACGTGAAGAAAAGAAAATAATACTAAACTCATCTTATTCATCTCTTGACAAATAGCAAAAAGAGCAAAATATCACCTTTGTTGTTTATTCCTCAAACCAAAAGTAGATTAACTTTGGTTTTCTTTCAATTTCTGGCCTTATGTTTGATTTTTTATTCCACATAAATCTTGTCCATATGAAAAAGTGAAATAAAAAATAACTGAAAACACGATAAATGATAGGTAGATCCTGTAGCCGAAAATATTTTGTTATTTGGGATCCGTTATACCAAATTGATCTAATTTATTCCTTAAAATCTTGAAATACTCATATGAGTGTACAGGGTGTACTACATCTCTTAAACTATAAGAGATAGAGAAAAAGTAATTTACATGTCATGTTATCTTTTTTCGAGAAACAGAAATTGCTGGAAACCCCAAGTTGCTACGGCGTCTAGTTTCCGAGCTACAGGGTGATTTTGGTATTCGGGACATTTTTATAATTGACTATAACTTCCGTATTATATAGGATCTACGCTCTCGAAATGAACACATCTTTGGGACACTTTTTTTACTGTTTTTCAGTGGTGCTATTGGATTTTTTGTAACTGCTCAAATTTCGGAGCTATAACAAACAAATTTTTTTACCATAGTGGTAAATTATATTTCCAAATTGGTCTTTTCTCAACGATTTCAAAAATATATATCATGATATACTTCCGATTTCACTATATATCAAAAATTTCGAAAAAACACTTTTCGTTCAACAAAATCCAAGCAGGCTTTGATTCATTTCCTTCAAAACTGAGGCGGGCAAAGAATTCCATGTCTTATTTATTTTCAATTGTCAATTCAATATCTCACCATTATTTTAAGCTGCCAAATTGATTCAGGAAATATTAGCTTTATTATTACTCAGACCAATAGAGGAGCTTCGCGAAACTTGTTGATTTCAGTATGATTTCTCTGCTTAATTGAATAATGAGAAACATTTATTAAATACTTAGAATACTTAGATGATTTGATGATGACAATAATACAAAGTTTCATGCAACCGGTTGAAAACAGTAATGAATTTTTCCATGACGGTCAAAAAAAAGCTCCTTCAAGAAAAAGATAGGTTTATTTGAAAAAATAATATTCACAACAAATGTTCAAATCGTTGTCAATTCGAAGGAATACATAAATTGCATGTTTTAATGATGTGATATAAATAAGAATTTTAGAAGAGCCAGACGATACAATAATGACTGAATTGAATTTGGCAAGTGAAAATAAATAAGACATGAAATTGTATGACCGCCTCAGTTTTGAAGTAAGTGAATCAAAGCCTGCTTGGATTTTGTTGAATGAAAAGTGTTTTGTTTTTTCGATATATAGTGAACTCGCAGGAAGCATATCATGATATATTTTTGAAAGCGTTGAAATGGTTTCCTTTTGAAAAAAAATTTTTTGTTATAGTTCCGAAATTTGAGCAGATACAAAAAATCCAATAGCGCCACTGAAAAGCAGTAAAAAAAGTGTCTAAAGATGTGTCCATTTCGACAGAGTAGATCCTATAATACGGAAGTTATAGTCAATTATAAAAATGTCCCAAATACCAAAATCACCGTAGCAACTTGGGGTTTTCAGCAATTTATGTTTCTCGAAAAAAGAGGACATGACATGTATATTACTTTTTCTCTATCTCTTATAGTTTAAGAGATCTCTTATAGTTTAAGAGATGTAGTACTAAACCATCGAAATCAGGCCACTCTGTACAACGATTCTTTAAATAAATATGTGTGTGTTTCCAAATTTCTATACAGCGAAAAGTTTGGTATTAATCCTCATCATTAGGTGCAACAGGAAATAGGGTGTTTCTAAATTGATGCCAAAGATTTCAAAGGCTGATTCCTTGTTCAAAATAAAGGGTAGTTTACTAGTTTGTTATATAAATGTTGGGTCAAAAGTCGAACGTTAGAAACACCCTGTATATTATGAATCTTTGGAAAGGTACCAAAAGGACTTCTGAATAAATGAACAGTTAATTTGGAACTCTAGAATTAGTAAATTTAGCTACATCCAAAAAAAATCACAGGAAATGTACTTTTTTTCCAGATGGCCACTTGGTTTTGGATTTTCAGTGTGTTAGTATATTTTCAAGATACTACTGCGACTTACGTTCCAGTTCCTCTGCAGTATACCCCAAAATGTGAAGTAAGTTAATCCATTTTATCATACTCTAGTATCATTTGCTTTGTTCAGATGGAGACTTTGTCAGAGAGTCAACATTTTCATCGTTGATTCAACGTGAGCCTTATGTACCATTTTCAGCATTTCCTGACTCAGGAGATCACTGTTAACAAACTGAATGATTGAGTTACAGATAAATAATATGTTTTCATTCAAATTTTCGGGAAATATGAATCTTAGACCCGATTTGTATGTACTCACAATTTAATTTCAAGTTGCTGATTCTTGAATACTTCATAAACATTCTACCTATTTGCAGGGTCTCCGATGCCAGCAACAGCCCCAATACAAGATATTACAACATCAATACGTACTTCAGCCACAAGTTCTTCAGAGTATCCAGCAACTAGAATATCAGAAGCCGATAGCGCAAGAAACTCCGATTCCTAAATGTCCCTTTGGTCACCCTGTAGAATCCAGCCAGAAGTATGAAGAAAACGACAACCAGAAGCTCATACAGAGTGCTCAAAACCTTCACGCTCTTCTCCAGTATCAGAGCCAGTATAAGAGTCAGGAACAAAAACAACAAGAATACCAAGCTTCCTATCAACAATTGAAGAATACGGAACAACAGAAATACCAAGCTATTTACGAACAGTTGAAGAAGGCCGAGGAGCAAAAATATCAAGCTCAAGCTGTGTACCAGTACAACAATGCCAACCAACAAAAAGGATACCAGGCTGCTTCGTACCAAAACATAAACAGTGGTTATCTGCCTCCTCAAATTCCTCATCAAGTATCAAACGATGTATACCAAACTGCGTACCAGTCTTCTCAAAAAGAATCCCAAAACTCGCTGTTTTCATCTCAAATCCGCCAGGAATTGTCATCTAGTTCCAACGTCCAAAAGGAATACGAATCATTGAGACAACAGTTCAACAACGCTCATCTTTCGTCTCAAATCCAGCAGCAGCAACTGCTTAACGCTAATATCCAACAAAGTGACCACGTCAAGACGGAATTGAGTCAGGAACACCAGGGAAAAATCAAGCAAACCATCAACTACGACATCAGTCATCAGCACCAAGGTTACAACCAACACCAAGGTTACAATCAGCACCAAGCCCAATTGAACATCCACAACGATGCAAAGTCTTCTACCAACATAGAACGACACCACGACATTCACCACCACTCGGAAGGAAACGATGGAGGTGCTGATGAGGTTGACCACGAATCGGGCAAGCACAAGAAGGACCATGATGCTTACTACAAATTCGAGTACGCCGTGAACGATAAACATACTGGCGACATCAAAAACCATAAGGAAGAGAGGGCTGGGGATGAAGTACGGGGAGAATACTCCCTGGTGGAGAAAGATGGCAATGTTAGAACCGTGAAGTATTTTGCTGATTGGAAAACTGGCTTCCACGCCACTGTCCATAATTCCAAGCCTAGGAACTAGGTTGACTATGCCATGTTTCGTCATCGAGGGTACCTTCAATTATGTGATTTAATTTAGTCATAGGTAATTTGTTTTTGTTGAAGATGATGATGACAATATTAACTACATATCGGAAATTCCTGAATTTTCGACTGTGAAAAACTGTTGCCATCACTCCTTGTTTTATGCCATATCATTTGTACATAACTTGTACCATTTTTTATATCGAGAAATATATGTTTTATATAATTTGGGTCTTATTGAATGAGCGAATACATAGAAAACTTATATCTTATTGAAACGCAGCTGACCGCTAAAATTGAAAAAGAAATTGTAGGAGCTTTCGTGCGCATTTTCTAGCTATAGTACAGTCAATCTGGCTAAAAATGGGCTAATAATTTCCAAGTGGATGGAACTTGGTAAGTCGTTAGAGACTAATGAAAGGAAGCTTACCTGTGACTGGCCAGGGCCACCTATTCGGGGATTCAAAAAAAACTCAAAAATATTTTGAAATGCATTTTTCTCAAAAACTATGCATTTCACAGAAAAATTTATTGAACAAAAAATGTAGAGGACATCTTTATCTACAATTAATGTCATTGGTGCTATGTTGTAAAACAAAAAATGTGCGCAGTAGGTGGCGCTAAAGTTCCCAAAAAAGTGTTTTTTCAATTTTTCGTCCAGAAATTTTCATTTTTCAGTTACGATTCAAATGGAAAAATTGTTCCTTTCAATTTTTTAAACAACTTTTATTTTAAAACTTTTTTCGTACGACACCCACATGACGCACATCATCCACAACAAACTTATCACAAATAAAACAAACAGGAATATTTTCACTCATTTTCACAGAGCAAAGTTTTGCTGTCACTACTCTCCGAAACTTACATAGCAACTGAAAAATGTACCTTCCTAGAAGAATTGGGCAGCTCTATGATTCGGCCCTTTTGTTAATACTATGCCACTATAACTTTGAAACGGTAAGTCGTACGAAAAAAGTTTTGAAATAAAAGTTGTTTAAAAAATTGAAAGGAACAATTTTTCCATTTGAATCGTAACTGAAAAATGAAAATTTCTGGACGAAAAATTGAAAAAACACTTTTTTGGGAACTTTAGCGCCACCTACTGCGCACATTTTTTGTTTTACAACATAACACCAATGACATTAATTGTAGATGAAGATGTCCTCTACATTTTTTGTTCGATAAATTTTTCTGTGAAATGCATAGTTTTCGAGAAAAATGCATTTCAAAATATGTTTGAGTTTTTTTGAATCCCCGAATAGGTGGCCCTGGCCAGTCACAGGTAAGCTTCCTTTCATTAGTCTCTAACGACTTACCAAGTTTCATCCACTTGGAAATTATTAGCCCATTTTTATATTTTTTTCGACAGATTGACTGTACTACTAGTTCGGTTATCCATCCATGTACTGAATAAGCTCAAAGGTGCTTGGCTTCCAGTAAAAAAATTTTTCTTTCTTCTAATATCTATAATGAAAAGAAGCTGAAATTTTTTGTGTAGCTCATTTTATTCAAAAAGAAGCTTTTGAAAGGTGATCATCTTCAAATGCTCAAGTTCAACCTGTCTGTGGATGAAAAACTAATTGCTTTTTTACGTGGGTTGCGTTTTGATATGAACAAATAAAACAAATATTCAGTCGGAAATGGCTTTTATTTTTTTTTGAGAAATACTAACTGATGAAAAAGAAACTGCAACACCCAGAAGTACCTGTTTAAATTTTTTTTTTGTAAAACATAGATATTAAAGCAAGGAGTACTAAATGATAAAATTTGAAGAAAAAAATCGTGAAGGTTTTTTCATGTAAATATACGAGGATGTATTGATATCTAGTTAGCCTAGACCAGTTCCATGCATGAATAAAATATTGCGATACCGTATCAACGAACAATAACTTATTAGAAGTGTCAGTGTAGAGTTCGAAGTCAGAAAAGTAAACCAGAGTTACGCAATAAATTAAAAAAAGATGTCCACCAAAATTGTGAAAATCGGAGTATTATCAAGTACCTGTATTTAAAAGGGTAAAGAGGTAAGCAGATTTACGAAGATATGCTTAATACCCTTGGTCATCAATGTCCTTCGTATGTAACCGTTAAAAATTGGACTGCAAGCTTCAAAAGAGGTAAATTTTCCATTGAAGGGGATGACCGATCGGGAAGGCCAGTTTCTGTGTCAGTCCCCGAAAATATCGATGCAGTTCATGACCTGATTTTATCAGACCGTCGGGCTAAAACGGATATTTGAAGCACTGAAGATTTCATACGAACGCGTTCATCATATAGTTCACGTCAATTTGGACATGAGAAAAATGTCTGCAAAATGGATTCCCAAATGTTTGAATGTTGACCAAAAGCGTGCAAGGGTAGAAGCATCGCGTTCGATCTGTGCTCGATTTGAAAACGATGTAGACTTCTCAAACCGAATTGTTACTATGGATGAGATTTGGGTAGGTACATTTCCACGATCCAGACACAAAGCAACAATCGATGGAATGGCGACACTCTGGTTCTCCAAGTTTCGTGTCCAAAAGTCTGCTGGGCAAGTTCTTGCTTCAGTTTTTTGGCATTGCCATGGAGCATGGAGTAATCATGATTGATTTTTTGGATAAGGGTAGATCAATAACAGACTGGAGATAAGGTACTATTCGACATTACTGATGACCACTGTACGGAAAGAGAAAAGACGCGGAGAGCTATCCAAAGGTATTTTGTTTTTACAGGACAAGGTCCCAGTACACAAATCTCATGTTGCCATGCAAAAAATTCGTGATTTAGGGTTAGAATTACTAGAACACCCCCCTTATTCACCAGATTTGGCTCCGTCCGACTATCATCTCTTTCCCCAACTGAAAAAAAATGTAAAAGGTCGTCAATTCTCTTCCAACGAGGAGGTTATAAAAGCTGTGGAGGACTGGTTTGCAGAGCAAGAAGAAACATTTTTTTGAAGGTTCTTAGACGTTGCAGGTTCGTTCTATCTGTAATGAATGTACCTATTCAATTGAGAGGAGAATATGTTCAGTAATAAAATATTTTGAAATTGAAATTTTGTTTGGTTCTATAGTAGGCTAAGAATTTTTCAATATATCCTCGTATTTTGTTACTTATATATAATTGCGTAGTCGTTTTTTGCAATTTTTTTTAATATTACCTACTACAAACCAGCTGTTCGAGGAGATCCAAAGTCGATGTTTAGTTGTTGTTGCAATGCCTAGTATAGAGGACTTGTACGCGGAAGTGAATTTGAAAGAGGTCGAATTATTGGTCTACGGGAGGCAGAGTTGTCATTTCGAGAAATCGCTAACTGTACGAACAGAAATCCAACTTCTGTTATGAGATGTTGTCAAGTGTGGTTTGATAATGCCCAAAATCGAAGAAGAGTAGGCACCGGACGTCGAAGGGTCTCAAATGAAGTTCAAGATCGACGTCTAAGACTTATGGCCATTAGAGACCGATTTGCGACAACTCGATGTTCGGCTGATGAATGGTTAGGAGAACAAGGCAATCCTGTAACTGTCCGAACGGTTAACCAACGGATAAGGTCTTTTGGACTGCAGCATTATCGACCCCATCTTTTGTGTTACCTCTGACGGTCGAGCATCGCCGGCAACGATTACAGAGGTGAAGAGAACGTCAACATTGAAATGAGGTCGTCTTTTCTGATGAATCTCGCCCACATCCCCCGATCTTTCGCCCATAGAGCATGTTCGGGACATCATGGGTAGAAGGCTTGGAAATTTACATGAAGTACAGGTAGCTTTGGATAGTATCCCTCAAGGAGAAATGAACCATCTTATTGCATCAATGCCAAGAAGTGTTGGGAAGTATATAGATATAAAAACAGTGGACAAACACATTATCAACAAATTTATTAAAAAAAATTGTAACCCCTCTTTTTTTCTCGAAATTTTAATTATTTACTCATTGCTATGTTTCACCAAAAAGAAAAAAAAATTAAAAATTGAATGGCTCTTTCTAGATGTTGCAGTTTCTTTGTCAGTATAGAATTAAACGATTATGGGCATGGATATTTCACTTCCAAGTCCCAAGAGTAAACTATACCTAACTACCACTATGAACAATTATTCTAATACAGATGAATCGGTTTTGATAAATCGATGAACCCAGGGCCGATCCTAGGGCGTGCAGAATCCTTACGTGCCGCCCCGAAGACAAAAAAATATATCTTCTCTTGACATATCTGTATATAAAAAATCTTTAATGTGCCTCCTTTTATTGTTAGAAAAAAACTGTACATACAGTATAACCTAACACTTTCGTATTCCTTATCTTCAATAATATGGATAAATTTTCTTGGGAGGGGAATAAGTTTGAAATGAGAGACGTTAAGTCAACAATAAAGTTGCGAAACGTCGCTTAAAGGAATGACTTAACTTATTTCTCTCCCAAGAAAATTTATCCATATTATACATTATAACCTTTCTAATACTAAATACTAAAAGAAAAAACACAAACAAACGAGCTAATATATAACAAAAAGTATAATTACGAACAGGGACAGTCTTTTATTAAGTCTGTAATGACTAGTATATGTATAAACAGGTACCTATAAAATAACTTTCCTAGCAAATAAATCAATAATTTCGCTCATATCAATTCTTTCCGATATTTCAGATTCAATAGAGATAATATGGCCAAATTCGAGAGTCTCTCCTGTGACATATTGCTCCTCAAGTAATCTTTAATTGTTTTTAAATAACTGAAACTCCTGAAGCAACAGAGACAGGCAATGTTAATAAAATTCTTATGGCTAATGTAAAATTGGAAAAACAAGAAATCAAATCGCCATCTAAATCCTTAACAATATTTCCTTCCGCATTTATCTGTAATCTAATATCTAAAGTCAATGCAGGTTTTCAGAAGATCATCATTAGAAAAATTTTCGAATTCATATAGAGGAAGCAAAATTGATTGTAACATTCAGACAGTGAAGTAAATCCTGTACTGAGGATGTAGCGTGGTCCAGAATTTTATAATAAAACTCAGCCTTTGAGCCTTAAAAATCTGGTAAGAATTAGAAATTGGTTCATAACTGCCCTCATAATTAAATAAGCGAACTTTATTTCTGGGTTAAGGGATGGGAAAGCTTGAATCAATTTCCAAGTCATTGGCTAAACATGTTGCTGAATAAGTCATGCCAAATTAACATTGAGCATAGAAACTTAAATATTTTCATGTTTTTCACTAGAGTTTTAGCTGTAATTTTTGTCCTATTATCCCTAGTGAGATCTCCAATTTAAAGCTCTTACGATATTTTTAAAGTCCTGCAGAGCCGGAACTAGGATTCTAGCGCCTGTGGCAAACTTTCGAAATGCGCCCTTGAAGAAATTCATTTTTCAATAAATACATGTTTTTCATAATTGACCTTTATTGATTATATTTTGAAGAAATTTTTTATTCACAATAATCTCCCATATTTCTTCCCTTTAAGTGACAAAAGACTGGGACATCTTCTTTTTTCTATGATTTTTTTGAGGTGGGAAATAATTCTCCCAAAGGACCTTCATCGAGAATCATATAGATGTGAATCAGAGGGAAAACCACCCACTGTTTTTCACATGTGTTACTTAGGCGAACTGAATTTGCAGTAGAACTTTGACCGTCTGGTTGGTTCTTTTTTCTGGCATAACCTTTACCAGGTGTATAACCGGGTTTTGTCTTCGAACAAAAATTTCCAATCAATTCGTTAGCCAAACATGATCTGAACTCAAGTGGCTCATAGGTTTCTTTTTTTGCGTGTTCATGGTAACTTTATGCAAAATGTAGGAATCAACAACACACGCTTCCAGCGAATAAAAAAAATTATCCACCATCTTCGAAATTTTTTATTTGTTGTAAAGAGACATAAACGGATCGAAGAGGACAACTTCTCCCATATATTTATTATAGGAAGATATCATTTGGAGATTTAGTGTTCGATGTCAACGCATTAAAAATACAAGTTGAAAAGTATCTGGAAAGCATTTGTCCCACTAAGACTCTACTAGATAAATTAAGATATGGTGGGAAAATAATATCCCACTAAGACTTAAAGGGTTGAAAAGTAATGAACAAAAACTCAATCATCAAAATGAATAGAAAATGAAAAAAAAAATTGTTATTTATTCTCAAAATAATATATACTGTTATATACATATAAACATTGAAGAAAGTATTAAAACATGAAGACAACAATAAATAAATGAGTGAACGAATAAAATAACGGTTTTGTTTCCGCTTCGATAGTGAATACATTTATGTGTGCGCGAACATGGATTGGAATAACGAGAAAACAATCCAATTCATTTAAGAAATAGAAATATATCCTGTATTGTGGGATTGTAATAATGAAGATTATAAAAACAGAAATAAGAAACATGATGCAGCTGAAGAGTTGGCTAAAAAAATTGACTGCGATTCCACAGAGATTCTGCCAAAGTGGAAAATAATTTTATCGCAGTCCCAAATTCGATGATCACTGAGAGCATCTCGAGAACCATGAGGGTTAGAGAAAAAATGTTCAAGGACTTCCAATCTCTTTTATCAAAATAATCAATTGCCAGCAAACAGATATCCCAGATATCTGAATTGGTTCTCGAGTTACAGTGCGTTTCTGAAAAATTTCTGTTTCAAATATTTCCCTATATCTCGTTTTCTGTTGGAGAATTGGAAATATCACGAATTCTCTAAAAGGTTTTCCTTTATAATTTCTATTGCCTTTACGCTGCTTCCATCTGATCCGAAGAATTATTCGCCGTCCAAGTGCTAGAGAGAAAAGTTTATGTTTTTTAAATGAGACC
Source organism: Adalia decempunctata (assembly GCA_951802165.1). Taxonomy (NCBI): domain Eukaryota; kingdom Metazoa; phylum Arthropoda; class Insecta; order Coleoptera; family Coccinellidae; genus Adalia; species Adalia decempunctata. Next base: position 17,817,438 of record OX637696.1, on the reverse strand, counting down.
CTATATATATCATGGCTTTTTAGCAGCAGATTCACCGAGTATCATCCTGTAAACGGTTTTTCGAAAATCTGATCCGTTTCAAAGATATTGAGTTTTTCGTCTTCACTTGAATTTGGGACAGCTTGTATATAAAGATTTTTCTTATATTTGGAGATATTTTATTTAGGCAATAGGAATTACAAAAGAAAACTTTTTGGAACTGATTCGTGATATCTCCAACAGAAAACAAGATATGTATAGCGAAATATTTGAAACAGCAATTTTTCAGAAACGCCCTGTAACTCGAGAACCAATTCATGATTTGGCGAACTATCGCCCAATTTCCATACTAAGTGTGTTTTCAAAAGTAATAGAAAGAATAATACTAAACCGAATGATGTCATATTTGGTCAAATTTAATATAATTGCCGAGAGTCAACATGGCTTCAGATCGGGACGTTCGACTGGGACGGCTGTCATTGATTTCCTCCAGTACGTTCAGTCATCTTTAGACGAAGGTTACGCTGTTGCTGGTCTCTTTTTTGACCTCTCACGAGCTTTTGATACCATCGATCCTAGTTTCCTCGAAAGTAAACTTTACAATCTTGGATTTCGTGGTGTTTTCTTGAGATGGATTGTTAGCTTCATGACAAATCGTAAATTGAATGTAAGGGTAGGAAATGTATGCTCTTCTGAATTTGAGATTGAACTTGGTGTCCCACAAGGTTCGGTACTGGGACCATTACTTTTTATATTGTTTATAAACGATTTGCCGGACCATATAAAGGTTAAATTAATTATTTTTGTTGATGATACCTCTTTTATTCTGAGAGCAAGAAGTTTAAAGGATCTTATTGAGTTATGTGAACTGCTGTTAAAGAGCTTTAAATTGTGGTGTCAGGCAAATAGACTTATATTAAATGTAAAGAAAACTGAAGTGATTAAGTTTGAACTGAGAAAATCCTCCCCCTTAACTTTGAACACTGGAAATGAGGTTATCTGTAGCAAAAGTTTCACCAAGTTCCTGGGTGTAATCGTCGACAGCAATCTGAGATGGTGTGAACATATCGCCTACATTTCTAAAAAACTATCGTCGTCATTCTACGCCATAAGCAGACTGAAGAGCTCGCTCCCACTCGAGGCACTATTGAATGTCTACTATGGACTAGTATATTCTCATCTGTCATATAACATCGAGGTCTGGGGCAAGTCAATTGACTTCAGTAGATTGTTTATTGCACAAAAACGTATTTTACGAATGATCTTTGGACTTAGCTCACGAATGTCTTGTAAATCAATTTTTCATGAACATAAAATATTGACTGCACCATGTATATATATTTATAAATGTCTTCTCTATACCAAGGATAATGAAAGAGTGTATGTTAAGCTCTCTAGCTTCCATAACTATAATACAAGAAATGACAGTTTGTTGTCCATACCAAAGCATAACACCAGCAAATTTGAAACATCTCCAATGTATATATGTATCAAGTTGTTCAATAAACTACCAGATAATATAAAAATTCTGGAAAAAAATCGTTTTCGTACAGCAGTGAAGGCATTGTTGTACGAGAAATGTTATTATAGTGTAGATGAATATCTGTGTGATAGTCTCTAAGGCTTTTCTTCATTTCCTTCATCATAAGAGTATAAAATGTGTTCATTTCTGTATTCTTTTTGACCTATCCTATACATTGTTTAATGTCTCACAGGATGAATAAAGATTTATTTATTTATTTATTTATTTAGATATCTCGGATCTGATTGCTGGCAATGGATTATTTTGAAAAAAGAGATCGGAAGTCCTTGAACATTTTTTCTCTAACCCTTATGGTTCTCGAGATGCTCTCAGTGATCATCGAATTTGGGACACCCTGTGTGCACTGTGCGCGCACAAAAGTTACACACAGCTGTACCAGAGTACCGGTGGAAACGGACGCTAAATGTGTTCACAGCTTGTACGCGAACTACTGGAGTGCAGCACAAAATGTTCGTAAACATTTGTGCGGCACACAGTTTTGGTGGAATCGTACCTTTACGTTAACTACGTGTTTCTCAACTTTGTATACTGGTAAATACGCCACTCTGTAATATAGAGATTGTAGTCAATCTTTATTTAAAATGGAATATATCATATTTCACATTTTGCGCCCCTAGGTCGTTTGCGCCCGTGGCAAATGCCTCCTTCGCCACGCCCACGGTCCGGCTCTGAAGTCCTGTTTTAAAAGCCTTATAGCATTTATGTGACTACCCCACCAGCATTCCTTTGTTTCTTTTTGTCGGTAAAGGAGAACAAGGAATATTTGATTTGACAAGATTGAAAAATTCAGTTTCATTTAATTTTTTTTCTCGTCTCATTCAAAATTTGGATGATTAGAGTTGGAAAGTAATAATCAATAATTGAAAACAATTATCTCTTTAAGATTTGTTGAAAATAATATTTTTTATCTACTCCCATAGAATAATATATCCATTATTCAACTGATTTTGATCTGTAATAGTCTCTATAAACCAATAGTGTGAGGTAATAATAACTCACGCCTAAAACTCACTCTAATACAAATAGGAAAAAGTGTAGCTTACGAAATGAATAAAAAAGTCGGGTCAATGGGGAACACTATTTCAGACATCAGGGTAACGTTCTCGCCATCCATTTCTACATTTTCTTAGGTCTGAATATCCAAAAATTGCATTTGGAAAACGAGAATTCTTGGGAGGGGTTCGATATCGATTCGATTTTGAACCACAGAAATCGCTTTTGACAACTGTTGTCAATTTCGAAAATCCAGATCAATTCGAATTTTACTGATGAAGTCGGAGATAAAGCATAGTGTTCAATTCGCGGTATTGGTCATAACACACTTGATGAATTACACCCCTCGCCTGACGGCTCGGGCTGCAAAATTCATCTTCGTGTGTTATGACTTACATTACCGCTCATTTAACAATATACTATTACAAACTGACATAAAAATGTGGCGGCCTGCGGCCGCCCCTTGAGTTGGCCGCCCGCGTGCGGGGCACGCGCTGCACACCTGCTAGGATCGGCCCTGGATGAACCTAATGATTTTTGAAAATACATATTAACAAATAAAGTATGCATTATTTGTACTGAAATCAACTTTGTTAACTAATTAGATGTGTTATCCATCTTATTCATTGGAGGCTCTTTGATATACGTTCTTGAACTGGTTAAAGCTACTGGCATTATCAGTAGAGGGTATACCATCCTATTAGATACCTACTACCATAGATTAAAGAATTACTACTTGTTAGCGCAGTCAATATAGGCCTGGTTAAACTGATATGGTATATATTAATTTTGGGAAAAGGGAAATTTCCTATCTCGCTCCACTCCGGCGTATAGGAAATACGGAACGTGGTTATTGATCAGCGTGTTCCTGATCAAATTCAAGATACCAAACGCGGCAAAAATGACCGGGTACTTCAACATCCGATAAATCATTTTTTCACGCGCCTCGGCTGTGATCTAACGGAATATAAAGAAACCAGATCTTTTGAGTTTGAGAAAACCGATTCAGATTTCATGATAGCATCAATCACGTTAACATTGCACAACGATATTCCTATATTTGTTTCAACTCAATATTTTTGAGCGGGTGTGACACTTCCTGAACGCCGTTCGAAAAATCTGTAACATTTTTTTTTCAGCATGATGGATAGCTTTCTACCTATTGCGTGTTTAGTCCTCACTAGTTGTATCTGACGGCACTTTCACTCAAGTGGAACAAAATATTGCTATATTAAACTTTAGGTGTGAAATTAGAGTTCAAACTTCTTTTAGATCGCTTGTCCTATCGTTTTAATTTCTTGTTATCCGCTTAATTATTGGTTGAATAATAAATTGGATCGTTTAAAACTGGATTAAAATCAGTGTCTCCTTTAATAGACGACGTCTGAAAGGTAGCAGTTGAAATACGGAGTGTTTCCGCGGTATTGTATAATTGGAAATGATCTTCGCCTTCAAAACGATCTATTAACGAACATGTGATTCAGGATATTGAATTCATTTCGGTCATAACATGTGTCGTAATCATCCCATTTGCACCTTGGGGTAAATTGTTATTGTACAAGATGCTATATCAGGAAACATACCTCCAATTTGATATTCCTCGATCACGCTTTATCGAATATTCAATTTGGTCTCGTAATATTCCCATTCAAACTTGGGTTGAACATATTTTATCTCACCAAAACATTCCATATTAAAGTGTTAAAAAGTTGCCAACACTAATAAAGCTCCACACATTCACTGTTACACTGTTAAAAAGTTATCTCATGAGACCAAGGACCAAGCCCATAATAACCGGAATTTTTTTACATTTTCTTGGTATATTCGTTTTAACAATTTGAATAAAAGACAAAAATTTGGTAGACTGAATGAAATACGTGCTTTATGCTTAGCAAGGATCTAATTACCTACTGATCCTTCGAATATACAGTGTGACAAGAAAAACCTCGGACAAACTCTTTTTCATTTAACTTCATTAAACAGAAGAAATTGAACAAAACAACAACAAATAATAATAGCTTGAACATTTGTTAATAATATATCTAAGCCGTTTCGAAGTGGCTTCCTTTGGCGGCGATACACAGCTTCAGACGCTTCTTGAAATTTTCGGCAATGGGCCGCAGCTCCTCGGGCGTCAATCGGTTCCATTCCCGGCGCAGATATTGCTTCAGCGACTCCAAATTTTCGTGTTTTTTAGCACAAGCCCTGTGCTCCAAAATCGACACACGCTGTAGTCCATTGGGTTGAGATCCGGTGAGTAGGGCGGCTATTCTGCAGATGAGATGAAACAAGTAAAATGGGTAGGTATTACACCATTCTTGCGTAATTTTCGCTCTCTGAGCCGGATCGGAGTCCTGTTGAAAGGTCCAATGCGTATCGCCGAAGTGCTGCTTGGCCCACGGAAGTACTACGGCCTCGGGGATGTCGCAGCGGTAGACTTCTTGATTGATTTTGACCCCTTGATACACGAAAACTAAGGGAGTTTTACCACTGCCGCAAATTCCGCCCCAGACCATGACGGATTGCGGATTTTGACGGTGTTCGACGATGGCCGATGTACCGGGAGCCTCTACGGACCAGACTCTGTCGTTTTGGTGGTTGTGGGATTGTTCTACGGTGAAAAGCTTCTCGTCTGTGAAGAAAATTCGCTTACTTTGCTGACCGGCGGCAAGACGAAGGAGTTGGCGGCACCTTTGGAGTCGTACGCGCTTGTTTTTTTCCGGGAGGAGTTGAACTTTTTGGAGCTTGTATGGCTAGAGGTTGAGCTCCTTTTTGGCAATTTGACGGACTGATTCGCGGTTGATATACCGGTCTCACAGGCTATTTTCCTCCTGGAAACCCTCGGATTTCGATTGACTCGCTTCTTGACGATGTTTCGATTGCTAGGTGTATTGACAATGCATTTTCTACCACTTCCTGGACGACGACCATCATGGCCAAGCTCCTTGAAACGACGAATTGCATCGGACACGGTTTGTCTAGGCACATTGATCAAACGAACAATTTCGCATTGAAGCCTACCTTGACGAAACAGCTCCAAAATCGCACTACGTTTGTTTGCCATTCTAAGACTCTGTGAAATTAAATTATATCAAACTGAAAATTCACATATTAGTACAGGGAAGTGTAGAGAAACCAAGAGAATAAAAATTATTTTGGTGCGCTGAAATACTTCTGTTCCAGACCACAGCAAAATATGTCCGAAGTTTTTCTTGTCACCCTGTAGGATATAGTTCCTGACTTTGATCTTCTAGGAAAAATTTGCATGAGCGACAAGAACTCTGTTAAACTTTTTCGCTAAGCCCCATTCCTACAATCTGTATACTTCGATTAAATGTGATTGGAATATTGAATTCCGTTAAATTTGCATGGAAAGTGGATCGCAGATTCTTAATGATCGTTTCCAAAATGAATCGAACATTCATTAAATTTGCTCCTGTAATAGCTTCTGATCATAATTGAAGCAATAGTTAATAATTCTTTTCGCCTTTCAATGACAGAAATTGCGCTTTGGAATGGACTGTTTTGAATACCAGAAATGCGATCATATAATGTTTCGAAAGTAATGAACATTTCTTGTTTTTATGAGACTTCCAGTCAATGAACCTCAATGCGGTTCAACTTTTTAGAATATTATTGGGGGTAGCAACATTGTTCAGAAAAATTTAATTATGCGTTTAGCAAGAAAAATATATTTCAAGCGCCCAAAAATTATAGACCTAGGTCAATATGATCTCGTCGCGATGTTTCTGTATTTTTGCTAATTTTGAGCAGGAAATGGTACAACCAACGATATTCCCTTATGGACAAAACAAATCAATTACAGGGCATTTGGGTCGATAGGAAATAAAATGGGAACAAAAGCGCGCAAAAATGAAAAATTCCAATAATTTTTTTTTATTAAAAATAACAACAAGAATATCAAACTATCAATCTTTCACACATAATGTTTTCATCCTTGTAACCACATGAAGGACAAGCAAATTTGGAATCAGCTTCCAAATTACCCTGAAAAATAAATTCAATAAAAAAGCAGTTTGACAAAGTTACAAAACCAGTCATAAACTTACTTTCAAACAGTAGTAACAAAATATGTGTTGGCACCCCATATGGTGAGGCAAGACTGGAGATTTCTGGCAAGAAGCACATTTTGTAGTTAAAGTCATACAAGGTTTTGATTGATTAGATTGTATTTTTCTTTCTTGGAATGGGTTTTTATCTTGTACAAATCTTTTCACTTTGTGGAAGTTTATAAGAGGGACCACATTTACCATTATTTCCTACAGACCATAGGAAGAAAATGATCATCGTAAATAATTGTAAACTGTACTCACAATTAAACTGTTCCACAACAATTCCCTCGAGAGATATTTCGAATTGAATGTTCTCTGTGAACTTCCATCTGTGTATACCTGTTTAAGTCCTAAGACTCTTTCAATTAATAGTGGTTTTGTACCTCTACATAAAAATAGTGTAAAGTTAATAAATTCCAAGATTCTTATAACGAAATATACTCTTCTGATAACATCATTCACTTTATGCGTAGGTTGCCAGAATTTAAGTTTATCCTTGAAGTAACCAAGAGAGGTCAGAGTGATATAAAGAATCCTTTTGAAAGTGGATATCTCTTCATATCGAATCGACAACAATTGTTGACCAAACGTTGAGCCCCTTTTCAGAATGGAGAAATTGAGTACGGCTAGGTTCAAAAGTAGATTGATTTCCTTCTCATAAGGTGAAAGCAGGCCTGGCTAAATATATATTTATTATAATATAGTCTTTTAAAGATGCAATGAGGGTAAACATTGGACTTACTGGTAAATTATTAATCGAACTATTAATTAAACCCTGTAGAGCTTTCAAAATTTCTCTGTCCAAGTAAATTGCGTTTAATTGAGTCACCCTCAACAGAATAGAAGACATCTTCATATTTCAGATCAAGACATCAATTAATATTCAATTGCTATGTTTACAAAAAATACAAATCGAAATCACATGTAATTCCAACATAACATATTTATTATGAGGTTACTTCAACAAATAGCCCCAATTTTACATACTTTCAATGTAAAAATTAGATCAATGATTATTATTGTTATTGTTAAGAAATTAACCAAATTTTTCGTTTTTGAAGTGGAAACTGGAAACTGAAAAGCTGTAGCATAAAAAAACAACTGTAGTTCAAATCATCATATCACATATTTCTGTAATGTAATGTATATTTTGTGTTCTGTGTGTAATGAGTTAACTAGTCTCTGGTTAAGAAAAATTTTTTGGTTAGGTTTAGTGTGATCTGTCGTTGACACTTCCCCTCAGAAACTAAAAAATACTTTGTAAATAAACATAAGAATCAGAATTCATTTTTAACAGGAAAATTATAGATTGCAGAGTTCCTCACGTGGTTAAAAGAAGACTTTTGTTAATCTGAAATCAGAATGGCTGCTAAGAATACTTCGGCTATAGATGCTCGTCAAGAACTGGGAGAATTAGTGAAAAGGAAGGCTGAGATTGCGGTAATTATCAAATGTGATATGAAATAAAAGGTATCACATTGTTTTCATTGCAGGATACCTTGGCGAATTTAGAACGACAAATATATGCCTTTGAAGGCTCCTATTTGGAAGATACACAATTATACGGGAACATAATTAGAGGATGGGATAGGTATCTTTCGAGTAACAAGACTACAAATTCAAAAGCCGATAAAAGAAATAGAAAATTCAAAGAAGCAGAGAGACTCTTTTCCAAATCATCAATTACATCCATGGCTGTAAGTGCATAGACATGCCTATTGTTTGGTATGATTTAACTTAATTTTGTCTCTTACAGGCTGTTAGCGGAATTGTTGATCCTAATTCAGAAAAAAGTAAGGACCCACATGAAATGAATGAGTTTGAACATTTTTCTAGTAGTTAGAAAATAGATGACATTGATGCCATTCTCATATAATTTTGACCTTGTAGATAATTTGTTTATTTTTTGTATTTTATTTCCATGATTTCTCTAAGTACACACTTTATAGATTTTTTGGTTATTCTTTTCATTATTACCTGCATTTGAAATTCCAACGTTTTTTACAAGCCTATGTATTATTTCTGTTGAGTACTTCTTTCTTTATTTCATTGAAGCAGCTTAAATTCTTCCATAATACTATAAGCTCTTCAGAAATATCGTCTCTGAAATTTTTAGTGGATCAACAAAGTGAATCAGAATCTCAAACCAACGAAGATTCAAGTGATAATACCCTTACACCCACAGCAAACTTAGAGTCCTCCTTAAAACCTGCTGGAAAACTGACAACTAACAATTCCATACTGTCAAATGGTACTCAAAATGGAATTGATCGAGGAAGTCCTATGCGGGACACTTCAGCCAAACAACGAAGTTTTAACTCAAATCCAAAGAAAAATAACACAAAGAAAGCTAGGCAACGTTAAGCGATTTGCCTGGTGAAAATCTGATTTTAATAATTGCCATAAACTTTATCTTATATTAACTCATACCCAATCTTATGTCAACACTACTACTGATGATTGAATTCAAGGTTTCAGAATCTGTCACACGTCCCATTTTTGTTTGAAAATGTTCAACCACACTTACTTGAACTCAGCAACAACTCAAACGAAAAGTAGGGGTTTGTAGCCAATAACTACAAAACTCTGGGAACATACCTTTATTGGTGTTTCGTAAATATTTAAGGTTTCCCTAACATGTATCGATTTAAAACAATTGTATAACAATATGGTATAATTTATCTTTCAGGAAAAATATTACAAAAATATACATAATAAATTGTCTTGAATGGAATAATATCACTTGCTACTTATTATATAAAAGAAATTCGAAATATCCGGTACTCATTCCTCTTCATCAGAAGTAACATCGTTTTCCCTATTCAAGTTACTGATAGACTCGGCTAAACGATTTTCTGCAAAAAAAAAAGTATAAGGATTCTACAAATGTATTGGTAATAAACTCACGTTGTAAAATAAGTGGGTTTCTTTTTTCTCCTAAACAATGGGTCATGATATAAAATAATGCAGTCAATAAAAATATTCCAACTGCACTACCAATGAAAATATATTCTTCATGTCTTCTATATTTACAACATTTGGTGCTCCAGTACCTTCGAGTGGTGTTCATCTGTAAGGTATCTCTTTAAAAAAACGTTCATCAAATTACTTATTGCAATACCTACTATATCCACAATATCCATACAAACTCCAATTTTCTCATTTTCATTACTTATGCTAACATAAAAACTGTCCAAAATCATGTAATTATCCAGACACCTATAACATATTTCTTCAGAATTGTTTGTATGTGTTCCATTGATGCATTTCACAAGGTCTATATAATATTGATCAAATTGTAGTGTTTCATTTGAAATGTTCGGTGTCAGACTCGAGTTTTCAAATTTGAAGCAACCTGTAAACACAAATAATATTCGTACAGAATAACAGTAAAGTCATTGTTATCGGTACAATGTTTGATTACCGTTGCATTTTGCTCTATTCCATAAATCATAGTTATTTTCATATACAGTTCTTACAATTTGAAGCCTGTCCAAATCAACATAATCATCAATACATTTTTTGCCTCCATTAATCTACAATATGAATACAATTTTCATAAAGAAAATTTTGGGTATAATAATTTAGGGTAATTTCGTACCTCACTCAAATTTTTGTAGCTTTCGATAAATTGCATATAAATTTCAACACAGTCTTCACAGAATGTTATTGGTTTTGAATATGCAATTGCACAGCCAGTGAAATTAGAAGATGCACTGGCAAAAGCATTTAGTTGGGAATCACAGGTTTCATCTGTTTCTGCCCTAACAGACAATCTAAAATTCGATTTTTTGATTAAATCCTTCATCTCAAGTGACTATCTACACTCACAACAAAATTATGATACATAAGGAGTTCCCAATGTTAACAAACATGATCTTTTTTATTCTTATAAATCATTGTTTAACATCTTTTTCCATTCGATATATCAACAAAGCCTACGATGGACTCAGATCAGATGATAAATGGGCATGATACACTGTAGATAAATGGGTAATCAATCCCCTTGTAACCCCAACACAAAAAAGATAATTTATCATATTCCTAAAAGTTCAAGCCTGATATCAGCTGATATAACCTTGAAATTTTCAAACGTCAGGAGTCAGGACCACAAACCTGTGAACAAACGCAGAATTTTCATTGTTATTGCATTGTGTGGCTTTTGTGATACACTCGTGATCATTCGATGAAAATTGAAAAGGAAATTAACGCTGAATGCTGATGCATTTACGATTAATCGTTTAGATATTTGGATTCAAATAAAAACGCATCCTCAGTGGTTGGTTGACAATGGACAACAATAACATAACCAAAAGACTTATAAACATCTTATAAAGTATAAACTACATTTAGGTCTTACTTCAAAATCAGGAACTGATCTTTGACAAAAAGTAAAAAGCATAAGTATGGATACACCAGAAGCATTACAAAAAAAGCTCTACTTTCTTCTGGAGCAATTACAAAATATGGCTAGCGACTTGCCACCGTAAGTTGGCCATTTAGTATTACTAGTGTTTCTAATCTATTAACGAAAGTGGTATATTTTTAGGAAATACCAAATGAGGCTACCAATTGAGCTTTTATCAGGCCTTGCAAATTGTCTTCTCAATGACACCATATTCGAAATAGTTAAAGGTCTATTAGAAATACAACATGTCACAGAACAACATTTGTATCAGCAGAGACTACAATTTATAAATAATAAAAAAAGTGAGTTCCCAATAGAATACAAACAATCTTCCATTCATGTATGATCGTTAATCGTTTTAAGTTGAGGAAGAGGGTAAATTAAAAGGACTGAATCCAGAAAAGAAAGTGGAAGAATTGAAAAAAATTATGAAGAAACAAAAAGAAGAATTGAAAATTTTTGATATGAATTTGGTTGTGCAACTAGATGAAAAAGTATAGAGGTAAATGTTAGTTTAGTTCAACAAACTGATGTCAATACTTTCAGGTTAAAGATCAACAGCAACTTTTGGAACAAGCAGGCGTTCCTGGATTTTATGTTACAACAAACCCTGTGGAACTGAAGGTGCAAATGTTTCTATTAGATTTTATGCTGCGATTGAGCAAAATGACAATTCCGACTTGAGGTAGGATATATCAACTTTTATTGTAGAATGAAGCCATTAGATTTAGTTTTATTCTTTGGGAATTCAACAAACACTTTCATATTTTGTAAATACATGGGTAACTCTAATTTAAACATTCTTCATGTATGATTGAAGATATACATGTGATATTTTGGCTCCATTGGAGAGAAAAAACAACCTTTCAAATATGTGTGGACATCGTGTTATTGTCAATTGAAATGAGTCTTGTTATTGAATATAATGAAATTTTTCAAACATGTTTGTCTTTTCCTAATACAACATTGATATATATTGTTTGAATTGATGAGGTGCTATTAGATCAATGAAAAACATTCGAAATGTTGGCTTTTGACCTTTCCAGAATACGTAGAACAAAGATGAAAGATATTAATTTTTTTATTTTTTCCATCTGAACTAATCGAGAGACATAGGCAAGCGATTTATTTGAATAACCAAACTGTATATTTTTAATTATAGAAATTATCATGATAATTTTATGAATCTCATTTTTTATAGCAAGTAGAAATCAATATCACCAACAATATTAAAATTCTGGTGGGAGAACTGATTTTTTTCCTTTTTCTTCCCATCCGATTATCAAGTTATGGTTGTACTTCTTTTATCTATCAATAGAGGGAGCGCCATTTGTTCATAACCAAATAAATAGTGTTTTGCGATTTAAGTGTAATGCTCATAGAATAATATTGATCTGTTCTGTGGTAAGCAGTTTAAATTTGAATTTTGAGAGTTGAATAAAAACATATTTTTACATGAGCAAAAAATAGTATGAAAAAAAGAGTGATAAGATAAGAGTGTGTTGTTTATGAGCGAAATTTTAAATGTTTAGGACAATGAATGAAAAATGAGCATAAACTAAATAAATCATAAGAAAAATGTATTTTCCAGTGAGTATATCAGAAATTTCATTAAATTTCTTGTTCGAATATAAATATTTTTACAAGGTTTCTCCAATACACAATAAACAAAAGACAGCAAATGACGATGAAGAAATTCCAACTTTAACATTGGCTCCATTTACACAAATTCCAAAATTGTCATTTCAAGGTGTTGCAGTTGATAGTCTGCATGAAATAAAGCTTTGTATCAGAAATAAAAAATCAGATTCTTTATTGGTAAGTACCAATAATGATTATTCATGTGTTTGAATACACAATTGTATAAATTATTAAATTGAGTTGAAAATGATTATATCCTCAGATAAACGTTTATAGGTAAATGTTTGTTTTGATGGTCCAGAAGAACTTGATTTCAGTATCAGTTGGTGTAAAAAATGTATTGAAGCAAAATCTTCCAAATTATTAGAGTTGTATTGGTGCCCAAATGCTGAATATTCAGGAAGATACAATCTCAAAATAACATGTGAAAAACAGTTGTGGAATGTACCCATAACATTCACATCAATTTTACTTAAGGTTTGAATTCTTTGACGTATATGTAGAGTCAAAACAATTGTCCATACATTTTTTGCAGAAGTCCAAAAAAAAGTTGTCCTCCATCTTGGTGAAGAAAACCTCAAAGAATAAACAAAAACTAGATACTGTTTCTTCTAAGACTTCAACTGAAAAGAAGCCGGTATGGAATGATAAACCCTTCATTCCAAAAAAGATTCCTTGTGGGAAGGAAAATTATGATAGCAATTCCAGCACCCAAAAGCTTCTTTCATCATCTAAAATCTTATTTACTAAGAAAATAAATAAACTTGGGGCAACAGACGAAGATTCACCAAATCTAGACGACAGTCTTGAAATAACAGAAAAGGTTCTGCCTAGAACTGCCTTGAAGGGAACAAATCTCAGCAAAAAGTTAGACTCATGTCTAGGAACTCCTCCCAATGAATTCTGCAAGCAAGCCCTGGTTTCTTCTGAGATACAAAGAAAGGATAAAAAAAACAACAGTATAGTAAAGAGCCCAGAAGTTATTAAGAATTTATCATTTGAGACGATTTATAAGATGCAGCGAAGCTTGAATATTCATTCTGAGACTCGCATTATTGAAAATTCGAGTTCTGATTCGATTTTTACTAGTATTGATGGTAATCGATCTGTGGAAAATTATGTTAGGTGTGGGATATTCAATGAAAAAGACAACACTTTAAATATTACCAGTAGAAGGTATTCCTTGAATTTAATAAATAATTTTTCTATACCACCATCAAATTCAAAAGATGAATTATTAAAATTTCCCAGTGAATGCAGTACAAGATTATATCAAAGTGTTGATAGTCTCCCTGAAAAACTTAAAGAACCTAATGAACACAACTTAAGTACTGAAAAATCTTTGACAGGACTAAGTTTTGAACACAATACCCAAGTTAGAATTTCACAGATCTCTGAGAATATTCTGATTGATCCAGATTTGCAATCCAAAGGATATGAAGAAGGCAATTCTTTCGTTGGAAGGGAAACAAGTCCCGTAAACAATTTAATAGGAAGAACAAAAAGAAGAATTTCTCCAGAAAAAGTTTTTCCATCAAAAGAAATACTTACTCCTGGTGATTCCAGTTTATTCCCAATAGAGGAAGAGAATACTGTTTTTAATTCAAAACAGCATTTTGAAAACCATTCAGCAAAGAGTAAATTTTCGCCACGAGACCTAATGGCAGATTTTCAACTCGAAAAAACAGTCCCAAAAATCAAGGATAATAATAGTTTTTTTCTCCTAAATAAGGAACTCATTAATGAATCCTTAAGGAGCACGAAAGACAAAAATAAATCTGATATAAAATTTAGTTCCACTCCGCTTAAACAACAAAATTTATCTCTAGGAACATGGTCCAAAGTAGGAGGAGAATACAGAACCCCAACAAGCATAAAGAGAGCCACTTCGTTATCCTCCCTTCAACAGAGCAGTCAAAAACCAACAAAGACATTTGCGAAGAAAAAACTAACTACAATAACAGATCCGTACATTTTAGCTGCCACTACTTCAGTAGATCCCTTTTTAAGCAATTCTATTCACCTGGACCAGAATTGGATCCAAAAACAGGAAAATCGTTTCAAGAACTGGTTGAACATGTTGTTGACTCCTCCTGCTGATTTGAATGTTAACGATGAAACACAGGTTATTGATGTGACGAAACTGTGGTCAGAAAGTTGGCAGAAAGATGTGGCAGCAGCTCCCACCAAAGAAGAAGTTTCCATCAAGTATCACACTTCATCCAAATTGGAAACCTTGAGAAGGTCAGCTCGTGAATTTTATAACAGGGCTGAGATACAATCTGTGCTGATACAAGTCTATGAAGCGATTGAGAAAGAGGAAATTGAGGTCAAGGAAGATCAAAATGTTCACTTAAATGTTGGCCTTCAGCACAAAATAATGTCCTTACTCTTAAGCTACAATCCATTATGGCTTAGGATTGCTTTGGAAACAGTTCACAGTGAAAAATTGAAGCTGATGTCGAACTCTGACTTGCTTGGCCTGAGCAAGTTCCTTCATGAAAGATTTTTCAAAGATCCCTCATTGATACAGAAGTTCAAAAGCATTTATAACCCCAAATATACCGTAGAAATAAAGAAATTCATGCTGAAGAAGTATTTCTCCATTGTATACTTTTTAGATCATGCAAAAATGAATTGTTTGATACCACATGATCCATGTTTGTTCCGAAAAAATGGAATAGTGAAAGAGAGTAGAGAGATTTTGATCGAATTCACAAAATACGTCATAACAGGTGCCATTGGTGATATAACAAAGTATCTGAAATACTTTGGATATTTCGTGGAGTATCGACAAGATTACATCCATGAGTTTGATTATGCGGTTAATAGTTTAGGTAGTGACCTGAGAGATGGAGTGCGCCTGACAAGAGTTATGGAACTTATATTGTTAAAAAATGATCTCACGAAGAACTTGAGAGTTCCAGCTATCTCTAAGTTGCAGAAAATTCATAATGTGAGATTGGTCTTTGAGTCTTTATCCAAGGCCGGATACCAGTTGGAACATAACATCAAGCCTCACCACATTGTTGAAGGACATAGGGAGAAGACTCTTTCTTTCTTATGGCAGATTATCTATAAATTCAAGCCGCCTTTGGTAATTGAAACAACCAAAAATATACAGAAATGGTGGAGAAGTATTCCAATCAGTGTTAAGCGTGCGAAGTTGCAGAGAAACTTCTTGGCAAAAAAAGAAGCAGCTACCAAAATTCAGAAGTGGTATAGACGTCAAAAACAAGCACAAAAATTGAGATTTACTGAGTCCTACTCCCTACAATTCCAGAATGAACAAAGAAAAGAAGAAGCTGCTATCAAAATACAACGTTTCTCCAAAATGCACAAACAGCAAAAAAATTACACAACAATGAAAAATGCAATAGTCAAACTTCAAGAAGAATCCAGGTTAGGTTTGCAGAAGACTCCTCATAGACTAAGAGAATCAGCAGCTACTATCATACAAAAAAACTTCAAGAGATATCTGGAAAGAAAAAGGTTCTTGCGCATGAAGTATTCTGTTCTGATTATCGAAAAATATGTATTGGCTAAAAAATTGATGGTATGGCACCAGCAGCAGTACTTGCAAATCAAAAGTTCTATTATCTTGATTCAAAGATGGTATAGGTCCACAAGCATAATGAGGAAAAATCGCAAATATTATTTGGATTTGAGATCAGCAGTTTGCAATGTCCAAAAAAGATACAGATACCATCGACTCAGCCACGGTACAGCCATGATGCAGAGTTATTTACAAGCCTATTTTCAAATGAGGAAGGATTTTAACTACTATTTATCCTTAAAGAACTCAGTAAACTTTATTAAACCAAAATATAGGGCACACAAATTGATGTTAAGAGAAAGGCAAAGCTTTGAGAATCTGAAGAGGGCGACAATTTATGTACAAAGAAAATTCAGAGCTAACAAACTGGAGCAAGTTGAAAGAAATACACGTTTACAGCTGGAAAAAAGTGCTTCAATCATTCAGAAGTTCTTCAGGGGATATTTGTTGATGAAACAAACAAGAAGAAAATTTATGGAACTGAAAATTAATACAATAAAAATCCAACAAAGGTACAAAGCCTACAAATTAATGTGTTCAGCGAAAAAAGATTATCAAGCACTGAGAAAAGTTGTAATATTTATACAGACTAGAGTTAGAGCAATAAAAGAAATGGGGAAACAAAGACAAGAATTCTTGAAGAAAAAGGAAAGTTGCATAATTATTCAGCAGTATTTCAGAGGGTATTCTCTGATGAAAGTAGAAAGGCGGGAATATTTAGATTTGAAATCAGTTTCCACTTTTTTGCAACAGAAATACAGAGCTAAGAGGGCGATGATGGAATGCCGAGAAAAATACTTGAATTTGAAGAAATCTTGCATAATAATACAGAGACGATTCAGAGCCAATAAACTAATGCAAAATCAAAGATCAGAATATGAAAAATTAAAAGAAACTACTAAATTCATTAAATCTAAATATCTAGCTAATAAAAAAATGTTGCAAAATAGAAATACATTTCTAAGACTCAAAAAGTACGCAATTCTTGTACAGAGAATTTATAGATCGAATAAAATGATGAAAATTCAGAGGGATTTAAAATCAGAGCAGAGAAAAAAAGTTGCTGAAATAGAGAAAAATGAAAACAAGTTACAGTTGGCGCTGCAACTTACACTGAGAATTATTGGAAAACTTTCTAGATTTGACTCCCAGGAACAAACAAAGGAATCTTGGAAGAAGTTGCATCATGCTGTTATTACTGTTCAACGAAGATTTAGAGCGAATAAATTAATGAAGAAAGAAAGAGATTTATATGTGGCAAAACGAAATGCTACTGTAATCATACAAAAATACTATAGAAATTATTTATTGATGAAAATACAAAGACAAGATTATATAGTGCTGAGAAAGAGTGCCATCATGATTCAGCAGGTATATAAGGCATACAAAAAAATGTGTATCGTACGAACTTACTATCAGACTTT
This sequence comes from Adalia decempunctata, assembly GCA_951802165.1. Classification (NCBI taxonomy): domain Eukaryota; kingdom Metazoa; phylum Arthropoda; class Insecta; order Coleoptera; family Coccinellidae; genus Adalia; species Adalia decempunctata. The sequence continues at coordinate 17,799,821 of OX637696.1, read as the reverse complement.
AAAGAAGTGCGTGATTATGATACAGGCAAAATATAGGTCTAAAAAACTGATGGAGGAACAGAAAAAGGAACATTTCAAACAAAGATGCAGTATTTGCATACAAAAATACTGCAGATGTAATATGTTATCAAACAACGAAAGAGAAAGGTTTTTGACTTTGAGAACGACAGTAAAATTTGTGCAAGAACGATACAGAGCAAAAAAGGCTATGGAAATCACCAAAGAAAGTTACTTAAAATTAAAGCAAATTGTGATGTATATACAGATGAGATTTAGAGCAAACCAAGAAGTGAAACTTCAGAGGTCTCTGTTCTTGAAACAGCGAGAGGCAGCTATCAAAATTCAAAAATATTTCAGGGGATACCAAGAGATGAAAAAAGATAGAAAATACTTCTTATCTTTACTTTCAGTCGTAATTTCAACCCAAAGGCTCATTAGAGGATTTTTGATAAGGAAGAAGTACGTTAATATTCTGACCATTAGAGCTCGAAATCAAGAAAGAATTAAAAAAGTACAGGAAGCTTCTGCAACAAGAATACAGGTAATAAAGTTTTGGCTTTTTTTGGTATAAAATATCTATGATCAATGTTTATTATTGATCTTATAGAAAATCTGAGGAATATGGGCACTACTTTTTGAGAAAGTATGTGACTTGTAATTTTTCTTTTGAGTAATTATATTTTTTACTGAATTATGGCGCATATCAGGCTTTCTGGAGGGGTTATCTTCAAAGAAAACAATGCAACAATACCCTTATTGAGATCAGGAAAAGATCTGAAAATGCTACAAAGGAAGCTGACCCACAAGAATCTTTAGAAAGCAGAAACAAAAGGGCATTCACTGTGATAGTTTCCAATGGTGTTTCAGTATCTGTGATCATATCTGCCCTCACTGATTTTGGTGTGTATTAAAATTATTTACTTTTTTCTAAAAATACCTCTGGAATATGCACTTAATTTATTAGTTTTGTAGAATATGTTACCAGAAGAAGTCCAGAGATTTGCAAGAAAATGGTACCTATATTGCCTGAACACCTTTATCTCTTGATAAAATCAGTTGCACGATCTCTGCCAGATATTCACATATGTGAAATGTCTACCTATATTCTGATCAACCTCTGTAAGTTTGACCAAACCACCGCTATGACTTGGTTTCCAGAGTACTTGGACAGCATTTTGAATATAATATCACATTGGTGTGACAAGGATAACATGGTTTTTCCAAGTTTATGTACTTTATTCTGGCTTTTTGCCCACAACAAAGAATACAAAAAAACTATTCTACAGTTACCAAACATCAATCAGAGAATTGAAAAAATACATAGCTCGGTACTGAGGAGGCAGAAAATGATCATGAGGACTAGAAATGTGGTTAAATCAATGTTCATCTCAAAAAAGCCACTATATTTACCTTCCATGAAACCCGATTGGGGGTTTGATTACCCTACAAGACCGAGAATCTTCATGAATTCCATACAAGCTATTCAATGCCTAGTGAAAATTTTAAAAATGCCATGAAATATTTTAGACATTTTATGATGACTGTGGTGAAGATTTGAGTATAAATTTTCTTCGGTATTTTATTGCTGTGATATTATCTTATGTATATTTACTCGAATGTAGATAATGTACTTTTTATAATTGACATATAAAGTATATATTGACGAAAATAATTATTTTTCTTATCCTAATTTTTTTCCAAGGCCCATGATTTCACTCGAAAGTAGAGTTTAAACAATTAACAGATAAACACGTTTTGTCAGCATTAGATGAAACTACTACTGAAATAATTGATGTAAATAACTAATTCAACCTTACAATCATATGAAGAAAGATTATGGAAAATGAAATTTCTTTACACATTTTCCCTTTATCAATTATAGTTTTCGAGATAGAACAATATTTTTTCAAGATGGTACTGATGATAATGGAGTGGGAGAACTGTAGTTCACAACCTTTTGAACAATCATCCAAAAATTTCCTACACATGCCATAAATTTCATTTTTTTTGCGCAGGTGCGAAAAGAAAACTATTAATGTGAATGTTGAATAAATCTACAATAAAATCTTATATTGAAACAAATTAAATTCGATCATAAAAAATTTATGAGAGCAATAACCTAAGGTTAGGAGCTTTTGCGCGCTTTTTCGGATTCGTAACTAGCTCGGTCACCTATTCAGGTACTGATTATGTCCAATGCTCAAAATATAATCCTTTATGTCCATTTCCAGCCCAGAAGTCCAGAAATTTGGGCAAAATGAAAATGCTCTTGTAGAAACAAGCTCGCAAAAAATGCGTACCTAGTGTAGGTCCTGCCAAAAAAATACAACTGGTGATTCAACATAAATATATTCTATAACAGAAATCATTACATGTAAATTTCCTTCTACAATTTAGCCATGGTAATAGTTCTGAATCAAGCAAATATAAATAAATTATAAGAAGTAAAACTCAACAAAATAATTCATTCAAGTACATTGCCTGCACTGTTAAAACCTCAGTGAAATTGCTTTCAATGAATTGAAACTTCATGCTCCAGGTTTCTACTATAACAAGAGATGGAATACACAACTGTAAAAATATTCTAAACATCCTGAATAAAAATTTGAGTGTAATAAAAGAGGGATATCCATATTTGTGTCATACTTTTGATATTTTTCCTTTTTTCTCCTCTAGAATGCAATGAAAACATCAAACATTAAGTAGACAGCAATAATATTTTGATTCTTTTTTTTTAAATATGATACAAGTTTTTCAAGCATAAGAAATGTAAAATATTTCTATAAAAAAATATAGGTACATAAATATCAACAACCTTGCATCTATAATACCTATGACATCCACACTATTGAAAGCTTCTTGATGAGCTTAGGATGATTTTATATTTGGCTTCAGTTACTTTTTTTTGCATCTATTCCATAAGTAGAGGATTTTTTCATATCAGACATGTTTAGTAAACTGTTCAACAAGAATAAAACTGAAAAAAAGTGATAATTCATCTTTAAAAAGTGGAATTTTGAAATCGACTTACATATTCCCATAATTCCTATGGCGATGGAAAAATAAACCAGCTGGCCACTGAACAGTAACTTGAAAAGATAGCTGATCATAGGAATAAGGACTACAATTGCCCATCCTACAGTATTCAGTAGGGTATAATAACGTCTCTTGGTTACTAGAGGCTCATATCTAGGGAGATTTTCTGTGTATTTGAAGAAATCTCCATGTTTAAGGAAGCCTTCTTTCATCTTATCCTATGAAGTATGGAATAACATTCTTTAATATCACTTTGTGTATAAAAATATTCAACCATAAAAGAAAATCAATCATATCATTCAACCAGCAATTTATATAGTAACCTATTTAATAGCTTGAAAAGTTACCTTCACAACGAAGAGATTCTTAAGATATTTATCCATTCCTTCCTCTGATTCAGGAACCTCTTCAAGAGGAATTCTCCGGAAATACATGTGCGTTGTGACAGATTTACCCATCAAAAGATTCCTCATTGTGGGTTTTACTGGTTCATCTTCTTTGAACACTGTTAAGCAATCATATATGGCAGGAACCTTGCCTCTCAAAGCAGGCATGCTTGCTATGAAACCTTTTGTTCTTGGCAGTAAGTGGTGTTTAAGTTCAGGCTGGTTATGTTTACGAGCGAACTCAAGGGAAGCCTTATGTTTTTCTTCATTGAAACGAGTGCCTTCTGGATACATAAGCAACTGCAACATGCAATAATTACAATTTTGCAGTGATTGCATAATTCTTTCGACTTACCCACATAGGATCAGGGTAATCTCCCAACTCTCCAACTTGGCGGTCAATACTTTTCCGGTCTTTTTCAAAGTTTCTTTCAAGAAAAACGAATTCAGAGAATTTCCAAGCCCATCCAAGAACAGGCATGTATTGGATAGCTTTCTTACAATAAGCTTTCGCATTCTAAGGATGAAACCAATGGAACTTTTGTAAAGAAATGTATCTCAATGAACTCACCCCTAATATTCTCACTCTCTCCAAAATTATCCAACCAAGCAGCCAGTCAACTTCATATGAATGATTCATAATAAGATAGCCATGTTCTTTTCCAAAATATTTTTGGAAATCTTCTCTGTCAACATAAACAATAACTTCACTACCAGACCACCATTCACCGAGACATACAATTTCTGAAATGAGTAATAGTCCCATGATTCAGAATTTGAAAAAATCTATGAACTTACGCGAATATATACTGTAGTCCAAATACCAGTTAATTTTTCTGAATAAACTTTTATCATAAACCCTCACTGTATAATATAATATCACTTGAACTAAATTGATAATCAGACCAGAAGTAAAGAATATAATTGCTAAACATAAATGAGAGAGTGTAGATCTCTTGATTGTACTAATAACAGAAGAATCCATGCTTATATAAAGTAAAATACAAGAAGACCCTTTAAAAAATTATTATAGAATATAAATCACGAAAATTACGAGTTCAAAATTGAGGACAACCAGTGAAACCTTCGGAATAAATCAACAAGTAGAGATACTGGATATCATTCAATCGACATTTGATTGTTGGTGTTGATTAATATTATTAATATTCACTGATATCACTAGCACTAGTAGCACTTTATAGTTTCATGATTATGGTCAAATCATTATTGTATTTCAGCGGTCGTTTCAACAAGAATTTTTCAGTCTATTCTACAACCTTGAATGCGTGCATTTACATTTATTTTTATGGCAATTAAATATTTTGTACGGCGCTTTTTACTCTGCACCTTTGGACTCGGAAAATAAATAAACTCCAAATGTAATCGGGCATTTAGTGACGCATGCCCAAAATTTGTGCGAGAATAGGTTACATTTTAAAGGCCCTGCTTGAGTGAATTTATTTCTCATAATTAATTCCTATGTATGAACGCATCTTCTATTCCCAATTAGCGGAAAGGATAGCTGTTATTTATCCTTTGATTTTTTTTTAAAGTTGTCAATTATTTGTTGTCATGTGTTTTTGACTATTTACTCCTGTCATTTTTATCCAGTGGCGTATCCTCGATCGAGGTCCCAATCATTCGTCAATGTGATCTGTTCATTCGTTTGGTCGTGAAATCGATAATTCTCGAATAACAAAAGTCAAAACATCAAGAGTTTATCAAAAGTCAAAACCTTTTTATGTAAGGTTCGGATCTCGAATGTCGCGTTGAAGTTCGTTAATACTATAAATATGGCCATTTGAGATTTTTTTTTTCGAAACTTCCTAGTAGGTGGATGAACGAGCGGTTTGAAGCTGCTGACTTCAAGTTTTTGCTATCTGAGTCTCTCTCACAGTGACTTGTTAATCCAGCCAATGTAGTTTCTATCGTATGTGGGGTTTTTGGGTTTGGATGTAGTTTTGATATACCTGACTGTTAAAACCATGATAACCAATAATACTATAAACTACTACACAGTTACATGCAGATATTAAAACTGAGAGAAGGTAGGAACTTGTCTTAGGAACAGTGGCTGGCGCACAATTTAGGTGAGTATTTTTTAAAACGTTTTCTAATAAGAGGTGTTATTTGGGCATTTAAAGAAAAATGCCAATTTTCAGATAAATGATCTGATGTTCATTTCATTATAAAATGACCATCACGACTACAGAACCATATCCTTTTCATGACATTTTTCATAACCAAATCGCAAAGTGGCTGCCGTATGTCCTCGAAACGAAAGTCTCACGAATCCATTCACCGTAGCTGTTGCTCCAGCCTCATGCTCGAAAAAGTAAGGTATAATGACCCCGCCGGACCATACACCGCACTAAACAGTCGTCGTTGGGCTAGAGAGGCTTCTCAACAATAACTCTTGGGTTTTTCGAGCCTTATAGTGCCCATCCACGGGGGACACATGACACATGACACTGAACCAAATCTTCATGAAAAATACGGTGTTATGACGTTTGTCGAATGCCTAATTCCAAAGAACGAAGGGGAATGGACAAACCTGGGTTTTCTTCAACACTTTTGACAACAGCAGCAATATTCTCGGCTATTCTTGAGCGACGTGCACGAATTTTATTTTTCACAACACTAACTTGTCCCAAGAGCTCAAAATTTTCCACCAATTTCTGTATTGCGGTTCGACAAGGTGCTTCACGACGCCCCAAGAATGTTTTACCAAATGTTTTGCGAACCATCTCTGCCAAATTTTCATAGTGAATTTTAATAATTTCAATGTGTTGGTGAACCGTGTATCGTTCCATTTTTATTAATGGCGTAGTTTCTACTTGTCAAAAGTCAAAAAATGACAGCTTCAAATTGACATCTAGCGAAATAGCGGGCTATTCAAGATAACATCTCTTATTGGAAATCCCTCAATAATTTAGGCAGGAGGAACTTTGAACAGGCATTTCTCAAGAAAACAATGAATTATAATAGTTAGTTTTATTATTCATATGAATTATCAGATCTTCATCACATTATTATGACATGTATTCACTGAATAGAATCTACCTCTTTTACACCTATCGAGATGCCAAGAAAAACTGATGTATTCACTCAGTTATAATTGAGTACATAATTATTCGATTTTGTTCTTTCTCTACGCATAATCTACTTTATCTTCCTTTTTGAGTAAATGCAGTCGATTATATTCATAAGCATCGTAAACTTATCTTTTAGTTTTGTTTTATATAATCATATTTGCCAAAAAGTATATACATTTATGTGTTCTCCACTTTTTCTATCTTATACCTTAGTTTATCATATTATACTTATTTGTTTGTATAAACCATTCAACTAATGGAGAATCTCTAATAAATAGGTACGTACTATTCCAGAAATACTTATTTCTTTGTACATTACGAGGACAAATTGGCAATCACTTAAGAAGTCACCTCTTCATTTTCTTTAAACATATCTGCCTCTGAACCTCTGTCTGAAATATTTCTCTTTTTTATCTTTCTTCGCGTCTTTTTGTTCCTCATCTTTTTCGCTTTCTTCTGCTGGTCCAGCAATGGCTGTGGCTTTGGGACTGGATACTGCCATACCTTCTTTACCAACAAGAGCTGTTGCTCTTGGACCAGATTCTGCAACTCCCCCAGGGCCAGCTAAAGCAATCGCTCCAGGTTCTGCTTGCGCCAAACTAGGTTCTTTCGGTTGTCTGGCAGGCACTGAAATAGCTGTAAGAAAAAATTTGGAATTCACTTTACATGGTTATTGAACTGGATTTGCCTCCGTTACATCTACATGTGAGGAAATGCAGCCTGCTGGATGCAATAAGAATCTTCCTTAAGGGGAAGCTTCTGCCTGGAATCTGGGTAGGCATATGAGAATATGAATTGGATTCAATCCTCCACATTTCGGTTGAATTAAGAAAACTAATGCCTTAATGTTGGTTCATCAGAATTTCTGGTACTACATCAGTTTTTGAGCTTTATCACTATGCACTAACCTTCGCTCTCCTTATCGTCATCGTCAAACTTTGCGTCGATCACAACAGAATCATTCTCAATATCATCTAGATATTGAGGGTATTCTTCAGCTCTAACAGGTTGGAGATTGAAGTCCTTGGTTGAGAATCTTATCTGCACATTTTGACCATTATTAGAAGTTAGAAGTGGCAAGATGGACCTTTGTATGGCATTCGGTGATTTTCTTTGACTATTTTCTGACTTCTCACTGTCACCCTTCGAAACCTCTTCAGACTGTTGACTTGGCTTCTCCTTCAAACCATAGATTTGTCCTTGAGGATTGCTGGAGGCAAGCGGCTGAGGTTCGGCTTGTTGTAGCTGTTGGGGGCTGTATTGAACAGCAGGAACGTGTGGTTGCAGGTAGTTAACAGGTAAATTGTCTGGGAATTGTTGGATTTGGGGTTGTTGGACATTTGGCTGAGGAACTAGGTTTTCTTGGAAGTATGGGTCGAAGTGCAGGGGAAAACCATTTGGCCTATTTTGGTCCGGCTTCAAACCGTCAAAATCGGAAGGATTCTGGAAATTCGGAGCTTGGAATTGTGGGTTTTGGAAATTGGGAGCTTGGAATTGTGGGTTTTGGAAATTGGGAGCTTGGAATTGTGGGTTTTGGATGGCAGGGTTCGGCTGGACTGGGATGACGGGAACGGGAACTTCCTGTGGACGAGATTGGGGATAGTTCTGGGAGTATTTGAGGACGTCTTCGGGATTAACGTTTTGGGGAAGGTAGAGTGAGAAAGGGTAATTGAATAGTGATTGGCCGTTTAGGAAGAAGTACCGATGTCCCGGTTTTGGGTCAGCTGCGTTCGTTTTGGGGGTTTTTTGCAGCACTTGCGGCGTTTGGTTTCCTTCCAGGTCGTCAGCTTCTGTGTTGGTGGGGGTTTCATCGAAACTCTCTATTTTCTCCGGTTTTCTTGCTGCAATTGAGGAAGCGGAGTTGGTTTAAAATTTAATTGTTATTTATGGTTTTTTAAAGATGTTCTTTCTTTGAGCGCACGTTATACTCATGAACGTCCGCAAACACGCTAGCATGATATTTTGTTTTCCTGATAATTTCAAAATTACGTATTCGATCGCGATGAAATTTTACACTTAGATGGCGAATGACGCAATCCAAGCTTCTTCCAAATTTTGTTCAGATCGCGTAACCGAAATCATAAAAAATTCTAGCGAATTCATTACAAAAAAATCCTAATTATTTCTATGATAATATATCATGGACCATGGACGATTCATAAATATTCCGTTGAATTCTATAATGCAAATCAATATAATGCAAATCTACCTACAAGGTGGTTAAACGAGCGCTCAAAAGTTGCTTTCTTCAAGTCAGTGACTAATTTTTTATACAGGGTGTTCCTGAATTTATGCGGAAGATTTCAATTGGTGATTCCTTGTTCGAAATAAAGGGTAGTTTGTTATACAGGGTGATTCACGGTGGATGGCACATTAGACGTTTCTGGTGAACCAGATTTCGGATCGGTTTGAAAATTTACATGAGTGCATTATCGGTCCTTCTCTACCCAACTAAAATATTTTCGTCAATGCGGCGTTGCCACTTCCATTAGAAAGTAGTAGCAACTTTGCTTTTTCAAATGGAACACCTGGTGAATCATATCATTTTTGGAATCTCCAACAACTTCTCGACAACTTTTATTTACATTTCCCTATACCTATCTGTTGCCGTTTTCGAAATTCAAATTAATTTCAATTTTTTTCACCGAAAATCATGACCTCTAATATTGCTGATAACTGCGGGTTGAAAGACACAACGGTATTGAAATTTGGTTTGGAGTTAGTTGATACATGAATGCTTCCAACACATCAGCCTGATCTACATTACAGGGTGGTTAAAAATACAGTCTTGTCGCTTGCTTGAAAAAGTGACTGAAAGTTGTTTATTTCAAATGGAACGCCCTGTATATTATTAGAAATTCAGAATGCTGATGAAATTTGCTTTCATTCTATGTATATAATGCCTATACCTAACGAGTCAAATTTCGGACTTATGAGCATTTATTTGTCTAAATGTCCCTTCAGAATGGTATTTCCATGCAGTATTTGGTAGGCAGGCCATGATTACTATTCCACAGTACCTTGTGACATTCTCCTAATAATAAAGGCACTGAGAAACTTGAATTTCGAAATTTTCGTCATTTCAGAAGTTGCAAATACCCTCGAAACCATGGAAGAAAACTATTCAAACGAATGCTCATGAATTTGTTTATTATTATTAACTGGAGAGAATTTTTGATGATCGCTGGATAAGGCGCTTGGGACCATGGAATTGGCCAGCAAGATCACCCGATTTTAGTCCATTAGATTTTTATCTGTGGGGAATGTTGAAAGAAAAAGTTTACAAAACATCCGTGCATTCAAGAGATGAATTGTTGGAAAGGATTATCCAAGCATTTGAAGATTTGGATTTCAAAGAAATACGATCTGCCACAACGAAAGCAACACCCGCATTTTGAAGTGCTTGGAAGTGAACGGCCAGCGATTCGAACATACATTGAAATTGAAATATTAGATATGATTGTTCTACTTTTTAATAATAATTCATATGAATAGTTTGACTTTCAAGTTTCTTGGTGCCTTCATTATTAGGAGAATGTCACAAGGTAATATCAAATAGCAATCATGGCCTGCCTACCAAATACCGAATAGAAATACCATTCTGAAGAGACATTTTGACAACTAAATGCTCATAAGTCCGAAATTTGACTAGGTATTGGCATGATATACATAGAATGGAAGAAAATTTCATCAGCTTTCTGAATTTCTAATAATATACAGGGCGTTCCATTTGAAATAAACAACTTTCAGTCACTTTTTCAAGCAAACGAAAAGATTGTATTTTTTACCACCCAGTATTGAATTAACGTAGATCAGGCTGATGTGGTGGAAGCATTCATGTATCACCGAACTCCAAACCGAATTTCAATGCCATAGTGTCTCTCAACCCGAAGTTATCAGCATTTTTAGAGGTCATGATTTTAGGTGAAAAAAAGTGAAATTAATTTAAATTTCGAAAACGGCAACAGATAGGTATAGGGAAATGTCAAGAAAAGTTGTCGAGAAGTTGTTGGAGATTCCAAAAATAATATAATATACCAGGTGCAAAGTTGCTACCACTTTCTAATGGAAAGTGGCAACACCGCATTCACGAAATATTTTGGTTGGGTAGAGAAGGTCCGATAATGCACTCGTGCAAATTTTCATACCGATCCGATATCTGGTTCACCAGAAACGTCTAACGTGCCATCCACCGTGAATCACCCTGTATAAATGTTAGGTGAAAAGTCAAACGGGGAGATATCGCGGTTCAAAGATGGCGGAAAAAAATGAAATTTGAAGAAAATTTACGCCACGACTTGAATAGAATTAAATTCGTTTAGCTTGATTTTGTTTGAAACTTTTTCATCTCCTGTATTTATCTCGTAAAATGTAACGTTTCGAAATAAAAAATAAAATGTAAATCATTACGTGTCGCGAAAGGGCAATTTATTTTAGAACTGAGTTACATTTTATTTTTTTATTTCAAAACGGTAAATTTTACGAGAAGAAGACAGGATATGAAAAACTTTCTAACCAATTCAGGCTATTCGAATTTGATTCGATCCAAGTCGTTGCGTATGTTTTTCTTTGGATTAAGTTAACAAAAATGATAGGGGTGGTCTACTTCAATCACTTTCACTCATACTAAAAATATGATAAAATATCGAGAAATTGTGTTTTCATAATAGTAATACATACTTCTATGAAATATCATCATTCTATCGCTTTTCGTTTTTTAAATATAATATAAAAACATGATTATTCCTCCATCTTTGAAACTCGATATCTCCCTAATGTTTGTCCTTTGACCCAACATTTATATAACAAATTACCCTTCATTTTGACCAAGGAATCACCCTTTGAAACCTTTCGTATCAATTCAGAAACACCCTGTATATGATATAGTTGAATGCGCAAATATCGGTCGTGGATGCGACAGTTCCATATAGAATTACCGGATGTATCAATTCATTTCCAATTATACACGAATTACATCTATCATGGAATTGCAAAATCTCAGTACCTAAGGAGTCTAATTATCTGGTATCAGATCATCCAGGTCACTGTCAATGAAAATACACAATTTATGCGTCAAAAGAACGTATCGCATGTTTGAAAACTTCCTAAATCATATAATTAATATTTTCACGTAATCTGACATAAAAGTACAATTTCATCGCTGATATGGTATCATTTATAATAAACTTAATACAACATATATAGAGAGAAAGACAGGAAAGTGAAACAATTTCATTCACTCCAGTGGAACATGAATAATATGATGTTTGTCATCAAGGGTAATGGAGGCTTTATCGATTTGAAGTTTTGTAAGACCTAAGTAAAAAACAGCACAAAATCGAAATGTGAAGTTGGAAATTCTGAACCGCTTGGCTCCTCAACTTCTGTTTCGAGAAAAAAGTGAAGTTTTCAATTCCTTGGGGATAGAAATTTCAAATATGTAAATCAGAAAAATGTTATTTCAATCAGTACAATTCGACTTCTCTTAAAAAATGAGGGGTAAAACAATAATTGACACATGATTCAAAATCCGACCCTGTTTTTCATTTCGAAATTGCCACTTCAAGGTCGATGGTTCAAAGTAGATTCAATGCACCCATTATTGAATTCTGTGCTTTGCATATCAATCTTTATCACTCATCAGGACACTTGTTCTATGATAAGATAAGTTTTATGACCCAATCTCACGGCATAGTCCACTATTCAAAAGTAATATGAATGCGTTCCACAATTTTTACATAGTTGGAATACTGATGAGTTTGTTGACTTTCGTACATATGGTCATACCTCTCATACCTGGTTTCTTAGGTTTGAAGGGAGGTATCTTTGCGGGATTTGTGGGAATCTCTTCTGCGTCCTTTTCAATGGGTGGTACGAAAGCTGGTTTTTGATTGGGGAAACCGCCAGCACCTCCGGGTCCTACGAAAAATGGCCTTCGGGGTTGAGGTTGTGGCGCACTTCTGTAGATGACGCCGGGTCCTTGTGGTGCTTCTGGTGGTGGAAAGAGGAAGTTGTTTGGGGGTTGTCCAGGGTTCAAGAGGAAAGGCTGGCCTGGTCCTGCTCCGTAGAATAGAAATTGGGGTTGGTACCTGAAAGCATACGATAGTTTTTCCTGAAGGAGGGTGGAGCTTTTGGTTGGTATATAATTTGTTTGGTACATGGGTATTAAGGACTGAACGAGAATAAATTCGCTATCACAAAAACGCCTATATCTCTTGAACCAATTGAGAAAAAATCAAAATTTGATCATAGTAAGCTTTGTTATGAACGTCAGAAACATGTGGAACATTTACTTCACAGATATTCCAATTCCCTGTCGCCATAGACAACCTGTCGCAAAATGTCAAGCGAAGTGAAAACACGAGAATTTATAGTGAAACTTTTTGAAAATAATCAAAAATGGAGCTTTAAAAGAATCGCAAAAGAAGCTCGCGTTCGTCCGGAAACGGTATCAAGAGTTCAACGAAGATCTTACAATTAACCGCAAGGAAGGAACCGGGAGGAAAAAGGGGTTTCATAGCCCAAAAAAAGTGAAGAAAGCCATCAGCCTTTTTCAGAAGAATCCTAACCTTTCAGGACGGAAAGTGGCCCAAATAGCGGGGTTTTCGTAGTCAACCGTTCAGAAAATCAAGTCGAGTTGTGGGCTTAGAGCATACAAAGTGCAGAAAGTGCCAGACAGGAACGCTGTGAAGAATCAAGAAGCGAAATCAAGAGCAAAGAAATTAAAAAAAGATTTCTTGAAAAATTTTTCCTGTTGCGTGATGGACGACGAAACCTATGTCTTGGCTGATTTCTCGCAACTTCCTGGTCAGGAATTTTATACTGCAGATTCTCGTGGAAATGTTGACGAACAATTTCGCGTGAAGAAACAAGCAAAGTTTCCTAAAAAATTCCTGGTTTGGCAAGCAATTTGATCTTGTGGGAAAAGGAGCAAATTTTTCGTTGGCCAAGGCTCTGTTGACTCGAAGATATACATCGAGGAATGCTTGAAGAAGCGACTTTTACCATTTTTACGTGAGCACGATGTGTCAACAATCTTTTGGCCAGATTCAGCTTCATGCCACTACAGCAAGGCCACCAAGGAATGGTACGAAGCTAATGAGGTGATTTTTGTCTTCAAAGAGGCCAATCCACCAAATTGCCCAGAACTCAGGGCAATCGAAAGATATTGGGCCCTGGTAAAAATAGAATTGAAGAAGACTAAGAAATCAACGAAAACATTAGCGGAATTCAAGCAAAAGTGAAAGACAGCATCCCAGAAAGTGACTGAGAACACTATAAATGAGAAGCATGATGGGAAGAATTCCAGAAAAAACCATGAATTTTGTAAAAAACAGTTCTGGTTTTTTATCGTAAAGACAGTTTTGATTAGAATTAGAAGATGATTCGAAAATGAGTTTGATTTTCGAAATCGGTCCAGTGGTTCAAAAGATATAAGCGTTTTTGTGATAGCGAATTTATTCTCGTTCAGTCCTTACTATCAAAATATCAAATTATCTCTCTACCTAGTAGAAGAAATTAGGATTAGAAGGCTTTGAAATATGAGAATGCAAACCAGATATGGCCTCATGTATCCTACCTTGGCAATGCATTTCTAGCATCAGCAAAGTTATACTGTGGCACTAAGGCTGATTGTTGTTGAGGGTTCAAAAAGTTGAAGTCCAAGATGTTAGATGAGTAGCGTGTGTCAGGTGTGAAGATCAGTTGCTTGGGCCTGATTTGATTTCCTCTGTTTTCTATACCCAGTGCTCCATTTAGGAGAAAAACCACTAGAAAACCTAGTCGATACATCTGAAAATTCAAAAAAATAGAGTTAAGTGCTAAAGAGTGAAATATTGTGCTTAATTTCTATTCAGAATATCATTTCCGAATTTCCTCATTAAGTTGGCACAACTGCCCTTAATACTCAGGTGGCGTTTGAGCGCCATCTGTCATTTAGTTTGCTTACAGTGCTCCATTTTGACAGTTCAACTCAAGTGTGTTTTGCGATTTTTACACCGGATTAAAATATCGAGCAAGGGTCTGTCCTAACTTTTGAATTTCGATTTATTTGCAATTAATTTTGAAACATAAAGGTGATGTAAGATATAATTATGTTTCAAATAAAAAAAAATTGGCTTCAATCTCAATTCAAATGTGTTTTATTTAAATTAAAAGTTCTATCACTCGGAGAAACACACCCGATATGTTGATGAAATCGAAAAAAGTGTGTGAACTACAGTGGGCGTCAAAATTATGGAACAAATTCATTTCCTCCGAAGAAAAATCTTTGGCAACAAATTCCTGAAACAGGTCAATTTTTGTTTCACTATTACCGAATTTTAATGCATTTTTGAAGGATTTTTGTTGCGCCCTGTGCCATTCCCATCAACCCTATAATTTTTTTGAATAGGGAAAGTGGGTTATGTGGTACTTTTTTGGCAAGGTCTTTGTATCTTCTTTACAGGCGTGCAAAAATTTTCAAGAAAAAATATTTTTTTTGAAAATTACACTGCGCAAAAAATTAACGCACATTCTGAAAATCTCAATTTTAATGAAAGTCAACTTTACATTGACTTTATAACTTATTTTTTATGTTCTCTCCGGAAGGTTTTGAACGAAACAAGACACATTAAATAGAAGAAAAATTCAGGATTTCACCGAATCTTATGTGAAAGAAGAGAAATGAACAATTTTCAAAATACTGAAATGCTGATAAGTGATTTAATACTTATTGGTATTTCCACCCCTTGCGTTAATTATAGCTCGGAAACGACGGTTCATACTCAAAATGAGTGATCTTAAAATGTTCTGATATAATCCTTCCCAGATTTCTCCGAGTTGGATTCCTAAGTCATTAAGAGTAGCTGGATAATTTTCTGAACTTCTCAGCCTTCTATTGAGGTTGTCCCAAACCTGCTCAATCGGATTGAGATCTGGACTCCTGAAAGATGCGCGCACGATGGGGTCTGGCATTATCGTCCATGAAAATGAAATTTTCACCAATGTATGGGGCAAATGGCACTACATGCTCTTCAAGAATGTTCCTTATATACTTATCAGCATTCATAGCTCCATTATCAACGACCACTAGGTCTGTGCGAGCAGTCAAAGATATTCCACACCATACCATAATCGATCCTCCCCCGAAACCAGTAGTATTCAGGAAATTGCACTGAGCATATCTTTCATGTGGACGTCTGTATACAAGGGAACGTCGAACACTATGGTAGAGGCAGAATCTAGACTCATCTGTGAAGAGAACTCTTTCCCAATCGGCCTCTTCCCAATGGATATATATGCTCTCTCGCAAAATCCAAACGCGCCCTTTAACGGACTTGGGAAAGAGCTGGGCCTCTTGTAGCGACACGAGGCCTTAAATCATATTCTCTGAGGCAATTTCTTATTGTCTGAGTGCTAATTTGCACCTCATGAGTTTGCTCAAGCTGATTTTGAAGAAGGCGAGCGGTTGCAAACCGTTGTCTCAACGAAGAAACTCTCAAGTAACGTTCTTGAATGGCAGTTGTTACCCGTAGTCTACCCTGTCCTGGTCTTCGGACATTCATACCTGTCTCCCTGAATCGCTGCAACATTCTGGACACACTTGTATGGGAAACTCCAAACCTTTCTGCAATTCTTGTGTATGTCCACCCTTCTTCTCGCAAAATTACCGCTTGGGCAAGGGCACATTCCTCTTGGGTCAAATTGCGTGTTTCGCGTTGCATAGCGATCGAGTGTAGAAAATCAAACGAAAGAAAAACTATTGATCACTAGAATTGATCGAGAACAACTGATTTTAGAATGGAGCCAATACATTCAAAATCTGATAATATCATCTTTTTTTATTCCTGCTGGGAGAAAACATCTGTATTGAAGAAAAACGTTGAAAGTGGATAACATATGCATGCATAATTCTGATAAAAATAATTATCATTGAGAACACCTTCAGTTGTAGAATAAATTTGAGATTTCCATAATGTGCGTTAATTTTTTTGCGCAGTGTAGTTCGGAGAGGTTTTCAGAATGTGCACTTTGTCATGGCTCTTTCTTTGAATTGAAACATTTTATCGAAAAGTTTCAACTTCAGTAGAAACGCAGGTACTAATAACATACCTACTTAAGATCATAACTGAAGCCCAGTGTGTCACACATTCTAATTTTACACGTAAGGGGGTTGAAAGTTGTGCATGAACAAAACTGTAATGGTCGTCTTTCATTTGGTGACAAATTTCATCAGGTACCATCGTCTCAAAGTAAATGAGCCATGACAAAGTGCACATACTGAAGACCTCTTTGAACTAACTAATTTTTGAAAAAAAATATTTTTTCTTGAAAATTTCTGCACGCTTGTAAAGAAGATACGAATACCTTGACAAAAAAGTACCACATGACCCAGTTTCCCTATTCAAAAAATTCAGAGGGTTGATGGGTATGGGAAAGGGTGCAACAAAAATCCTTCAAAAATGCATAACAATTTGGCGAAAGTGAAACAAAAACTGACCTGTTTCAGGATTTTGTTGCCAAATATTTTTCTTCTGAGAAAATGAATTTGTTCCATAATTTTGACGCGCACTGTATATTCGATATTCTTCCTTGAGGTTTCTTAAATATTTCAACGCCCTGTATCTTCGAATCTAACCATTCATGGATCCATGTTTATAGAACATTTACTTCTGAAGAGTTTTCCAATATACTGTTGAAGTCTTGTAGTATCATAAGGATTCTTTATTATGATCCAATCTCAAAATTGAAAATCTAATAGAGAAGGCATCTGTAATAATTTTTTGTGCAAAATGATATTTGTTTCAATTTTTCAAAAAAAAAACTGAATTCCTGAATTAATCTACATGGAAAATATGGAAATTTAACATTTCCCATCATTGAAACTAGACAACTTTTGAACAAAAAACTCACTACTCACATGGAAATTTGAAAAACATCAATTCCTAAAACTCACCGTAAGATCTTCTGTACCTAACACCTGATCTAGCACCAAAGGTCTGTGAGAGCCGTTAGACGGCTAATATGAAGAACACACTGATTAAAGGAAGGACTCTGAAGACTGAAACAAACGTGCTGCAAGAATAGTGATAAGCAAGAGGTACATCGACCCGTCTTATACTTAAGCTGGGTGGGGAGGGGCCACAGCATCGTTGAGAAACCAAAAAAAATCGTGGAAACACCCCGATTGACAGGTTGAATGTCAAGGCGTTGCAAGTCGAGTCATTCTTCTTCAGAATTCTGCATATTTCGGTTTTCACCGCTCGACTTCTGGGCCTTTATTCTTGAAAACCAGGGAGTAGAACGATCGAGAGAACGGTGACGTGGCCCTACTAATCAGTAGGGCCACGTCGCCGTTCTCTCGATCGTTCTACTCCCTGGTTTTCAAGAATAAAGGCCCTGGTGATCTGATTCATCTATTCCCAAATGAATAGAAGGAGAGCGAACTACATTTTGTATGTTGAAGTCAAACTACTGCAGTAGGTAGTTTTCCAAACAAAGAACTACTTTTTCTTCGTCTAATATATTATCGCATACAATGCTGATATTGCTGATCTGGATGAATACCTTCAACATTCTGAGCTCAATTCTTTGATTCTACCTTCCAGTTTTTGGAAATTCTTTGAGAAAATGGTTTTGAAGGACCTTCTCGTTTTAGAACTCGAGTCGTGATAAAGGGTTAGAAGTAAGGGGTAATTTAGGCTCTATACACATCCATCTCTTTTTCTGAAAAAAGTTAAATATAGCTTCTTGAGTTTATTGAGTAATTCGCAATTGCAATTCTGGGTTTTGGATGAATGCAATCAAGAAGAAATATATCGGATGTTTTTTTGGAGTGATAGAATGTTCGATAGGGGTAACTGTGATTGGACAGAAGGTAGAAGCCATAGTATTTTGACATTTCTGTTCAGTAAGCATTCTGCATTGACATATTATCATGAAAAGACTCACACCGCAACAACGTTTACAAATTGTTGAAATTTATTTTCAAAATCAGTGTTCTATTCGCCAGACTTTTAGAGCAATTCTTGAAATTTATGGTTTACGTAATCGTCCATCAGAGCAGCTTATCCGTCGAACTATCGATAGATTTCGAACAAAATTTTCTCTACTCGGTGCAACAACAATTACAAGACAAAGAACTGTACGTAGGTACAGAAGATATCACTGCTGTAAATGATAGTGTTAATGAAGATCCAGATTCGTTCACAAAAAGTTGGACTCTGTGCATCCACTACATGGAAAAATTTACGTAAAGATATTGGCATACAAGATCCAAATGGTTCAAGAACTAAAGCCACTTGACCATAATAAGCGTCGTTTGTTTGCTGATTGGGCCCTAGAACAGCTTGAAGTTGATCCATTTTTTCATCGAAGAATTCTGTTAAGTGATGAACCTCATTTCTGGTTGAACGGCTACGTAAACAAGCAAAATTGCCGTCTATACAGGGTGAGTCTTTGACTTGTACATATATTTTAAATGTAGATTCCTCTCATCAAACGAAACACTTTTTTCTTATACCATTTTTCAAAATTCGGTTTGGTTTGGGAGATACCGGGTGTCGAAAATCCATGAAAAAAACACTTTTCTGTTTATATCTTCGGAACCGTTATTTCGAATGAACTGAATTTTGGTTGAGTTTTTACTCTATTCATGGTGCATATTCCTCAATCGAAACCTATTCAATATCTTTACTAATATAAAAGTTACAGGGTAGTCGACTCATCAATACACGCTAAAACACCATAAAACCACTTTAAAAGATAAACGGTTCATATTTTCGAAAGAATCAATCATTTAAGAAACTAAAAGTATTCCTATTTTTTTTTCAATAAAACGCGTCGTTTTCGAGTTATTTCCAATTTTACCCGGAGAAATTTGACGAAAAAATCATTAATTTCAAGAATAATCTGAATGCGTCTCTGAATTAAATATCATCGAAGTTTATTCCTTCTCTGGTCTTTAAACGAGTTTACAATGTTGTCACAATATTTTTCAACTTGGTCGAGATATTTTAATAATAAAATCCCACAAATGTGGGAGATAAAATTGAACACCAAGGAGGATTTAATACGCACAGTTTCTATTGAAAATTCATAGTTACCGGTCCATATTGAAGTTAAATGTCGATGAAATACAAAATTCGGATATGAATGATGAATCTCGATACAAACCACTTATTAAATTGAAATTAATGAAAAATAATACGATACCTGATAATCTGTGGCGATGTTTCTATCTAAACAACATCCTCTTGGAATTTTATAAACTCGACACGGTTGAAATTATATTAATTCACTTCACATAATAATCACATTAGAACAATAAGTCACTGAATGTATTCAGATTATTCAGAACTTCACATAATGTTTACAGTTTGTTCAGAGACTCTGGTTTGTTATTGTTTAACGTTGGCCTCCAGATAACCATACTTCGGTTTTCGCTCTACGCATGCGTGGTAATATTTGGCGGCAAAGTCGATTTATGATGGAAACGGCAGAATTCATAGATATTTATACCACGGTACACAAATGTATCGTGATTTATACTATGTTTCGTAAAAAATCCTTAACCTCAATGAAAATATCAGCAAGCTGACAACATCTTCTTGAAATTTCTGTGCAAAAATTCACAGAATCGATACAAATTTCATTAGGTTAGGTTGTTTAATGATACATTTGAATGAAAAGTCTCTCTTCATGATATTGTTTGGGATTTCGAGGAAAATATGAACAAGTTATTAGTGTTTACAAACTAATCTGCAGAAAAATCGAAAAGGGAACTTATTTTGGTGGAATAAATGTGGCTTTTTAGTTGCAGATATAATCCGATGAAACTAACTGTTTTTGTTGAAATGATCGTGTTTGCAACATTTTTATTCCAATAAGGTTAGTACTTGACTACTTGAGTATTCCCTAAATTGGGCCTAAATGTATAAACTCAATTTCTATCGAGAAATATGAACTTTGAATCAATTCCACAGTATCATTTCAGGGACGTATTTAGCCCAATGTTTTTTTTTAATGGCTATATCTTTTTAACAGAGCCGAATTCGGAAAAATGGAAAATGAAAAAAAGGTTTCTTTTGGCCTCAAGAATCTTCAGTTAATATACAAGTCTTTGACTTGTACATATATATGTACAAGTCAAAGACTCACCCTGTATATTGAAAAGAATCCTCAAGAAGTTCAGCAGGTTCCATTGCATCCTGAAAAATGCACTGTATGGTGTGTTTTACACGTCGGTCCATATTTCCCCAAAAACGATGCTGGAGCTATTGTTACATTGAATGATTCTCTTTACAGATCGATGATCACTGATTATTTGTTTCAAAATTTGAATGATATCGACCCAGAAGTGTTATGTTTCCAACAAGATGGTGCTACACCTCATGCTGCTACCGAAACAATTGATTTATTGAAAGAAAGATTTGGAAATAACATTATTCCGAGAAATGGTCTAATTAATTGACCTCCAAGATCATGCGACATAACTCCAATAGATTATTTTCTTTAGGGTTATGTCAAGTCATTGGTTCATGCTGATAAACCAGAACCAATTGACGCTTTGGAAGCCAATTTAACTGGTGTTATTGCTGAAATAAGGCCTGAATTACTCGAAAAAGTGGTCCCAAATTGGTCTGGCCGAATGCGGTTTCTCAGAGCTACTTATTTTCAATACATAAATGTCATAAAATTATGTTTCAAATAAAGAAAAATTGGCTCCAATCTTAACTTAAATGTGTTTTAATTCTTTTTAAAGTTCTATCACCTGATACTTCATAAAAATGGAAAACCTGAGAACATCACTTCAGGTTTTAGATTCTGGAAGTATCACAACACGTTTGCATTCTAAACACTTCAGCCTGTAAAACCTATTGGTGGCATCGTCTTCATAAACTTTTATCCATTCACCCAGCTATCACCTCACATCCTGACCAAGTTTGATGTAGGGCTTTTAGAACACCCTGTATAATTTCTTGTGGAATGGTCCGAGTTTGTCCTTCAATAAAGCCAACTTCTGCGCCATCGCTAGCGTAACGACCGAACGAAAAAAATAGAACAAGTTCAAGTCTTCGATCTTCAACTTCCGAAGAGCTGAATCCATTTTTGTCGTAAAAAACTGGTTTTGATCGATGTTACTCAATGTTTATGGTAATTGGGAACTGTTTCCATCGCATCATAACAGTGATCAATATTTATTTCCAAGACAGAATTTAGAGCTGGACTTTCTGTAGCATATTATCTCAAATTTCTTCGGAAATTCGACGAGAGAATGTTAGGATAACAAAAATGGAAATTTCAATTTGTCTACTAGCTATTCACATTTGTGAATAAGAACTGTGTCTGTGCAGAATAAAATCGGTTTCGAAAATCTTAGCTTTTGGGTGAAAAATGATAAAAGGTGTAAACTACCTGAAAACACTCTATTTGTCAATTCCTTTTTTTTTTCAATGGGAAAATACAGTTTAAAATGGTGTAAAAAGAACTATGAACACCTGGGTGCCGAATTGAGAAAAATCATGCCTGTTGAGATTCCGAAATGGTATAGGGTGTTTTTTCTAGAGTGATAGAACTTTAAATTTAAATAAAACACATTTAAATAAGAATTGAAGTAAATTTATTTTTTTCATTTGAAAGACGACTAGCTCTGAGGAACCGCATTCGACCAGACCAATTTTGGACCACTTTTTCGAGTAATTCAGGCCTTATTTCAGCAATTACACGAGTTATGTTGGCTTCCGAAGCGTCTATTGTTTCTGGGTCATCAGCATAAACCAATGACTTGACATAACCCCAAAGAAAATAATCCATTAGAGTTATATCGCATGATCTTGGAGGCCAATTAATTTGACCATTTCTCGAAATAATGTTATCGCCAAATCTGTCTTTCAATGAATCAATTGTTACGTCAGCATCATGAGGTATAGCACCATCTTGTTGGAACCAAAACACTTCTGGGTCGATACCATTCAAATTTTGAAACAAATAATCATCGATCTGTAACGAGCATCATTCACTGTAACATTAGATCCAGCATCGGTTTTAACGAAATATGGATCGATGATGCCTTCAGCATGTAAAGCACACCATACAGAGCATTTTCAGGATGCAATGGAACCTGCAGAACTTCTTGTGGATTGTTTTTACTCCATATACGGCAATTTTGCTTGTTAACGTAGCAGTTCAACCAGAAATGACCTTCATCACTAAACACAATTTTTCGATAAAAAAGTGGATCAATTCTAAGCTCTTCTAGAGCCCAATCAGCAAACAAACAACGCTTATTATGGTCAAGTGGCTTAAGTTCTCGAGATAGTTTTATCTTGTATGTGTGTAGAAGTGTAGACCAAGATTTTCACGCAAAATTTTCTATGTGGTGGATGCACAGAGTCCAACTTGTTGTGAACGTCGACGAATAGACAAATCTGGATCTTCATTAACACTATCACTTACAACAGCGATATTTTCTTCCGTACGTACAGTTCTTTGTCTTGTTGTTGCATCGAGTAGAGAAAATGTTGTCCGTAATCTATCGATAGTTCGACGAATGAGCTGCTCTGATAAATTTCACGAAGTGCTCTAAGTTTGGGGAACAGAACACTGATTTTGAAAATAAATTTCTACAATTTTTGAACGTTGCTGCGGCATGAGTCTTTCCATGATGATTTGTCGATGCTTACTAAACAGAGATGTCAAAACAACATGGTTTCACCTTATGTCAAATCACATTTATCCCCATCGAAAATTCTATCACTCTAAAAAAAACACCGGATATATTTCTTCCTTATTGCATTTATCCAGAACCCAGAATTGCAATTGTGAATTACTCAATAAACTCAAGAAGCTATATTTCTTTTTTATCAGAAAAAAAAATTTTCTTTTACAATGAGTCAAGAGCTTTTTTGTATTGACAAAAGTGCTTAAATTTAATTCATTACTTGAAACTTAACGTAATTTTGGGATTTAATAATGAAGGAAAACCTGAACCTCACGATGAATCACCAATTTTCTCGAAATATTGTCAACTAACCTGCGGTTATATTTTCCTATGAAACATTAATGCATCCATCACAGGTATCTGTACATTTCATCACTTTTTTAATTGAGAAAAAAGTTCTTGACTCATTGAAATTTGAATTTATGATTTTTTATTTTTGTTTTATCATTTTATATTTACTAGAAATACAGTGAGGTATTCCATTCCGAAATCTCAGTGAAACATGCATGTTTTTCCTTCATCTGACACTCATGTGAGCACCTTTTTTTTCACACCTCGTTAGACGCAGCAAGAAAATGAACAAAAATCAAATTTGAGCTGGATCTTGGTTTGAAAAAAATTGTGCATGTGCCCATAAAATAATAATTTTCATTAAATAGAGCAACAATCCAAAAAAAAGCTCAAAAATTTCTTCATTTGGGGACTTACTACCAAAAAAAGAGGGACAAAGGCTGTGATTTTTTTTGTATTTTTGAAAATGTCGAATATCTAGGAAACCGAGGAGACTTTCATTAAACACAAAACATATTTTTCTGAAACGTCATGAAGTCTTCAACCAGCAGGTACCATATTATCCATTAAATACACTACTCCCTGAATAGCCCTCATGTAAGTGGACGGAGCGGTCAAAAACAAAGAAATGATGCGAAAATATGATAACTCTTCCAGTTCAAATGTAAACAAAATACTCATAAGTACATAACCATAGTAAGGATTTTCTAGAGCTTCTTTGGAAGCTCCAAAAACTCAACGAAGCAACAGTGAGTCAATGGTTCACACCCAGAAATTCCTACTACCATTCAGATTTACTTTCAGCAAACAACAATGTGTTTGTGGATTTTAATTTGAGAAGATATAAATCAGAACAGACACTTGTTGATATTATAAATTATAATATTCGGCGATGGATGAGCAGGTTTTGGTGGGCCATTCAATGGAAATTTTCGGGTGTCTGTTCACTCCAGTGGAAAAACGGCTAAACAATTGGTCATTTGCATTCAGGCCTGCTGTTCTATCACTTAATTTGGGATCGAATAGTTGACGAGGTAAACTTCGACTGCGCCAGGTGATTGAACACTGGAAAGGGTAGATGACTTTTGAAAGTGTCTCAAGCAAGAGGTCATTTTTCAGAGCAGTGGTTCCCCAAATTTTTGGTTCATCGAGCCCCTTCCATCCATTCTGAAGATTTTCTTTGAGAAACAGTATCTGGAGGCTTTTGCTTATGCCTACTTTGAGGACCACCGTAATAGATGATGGTGAAATAGAAGTAGTTTATGGATGAAGATTTAGAGGTGAGATACGATGAAGATCTAAAGGGTTTTCCAATAATAAAAGGTGTTATTATGACATTTGAAGGAAAAAGCCATATTTTAAGACGAATGATCGGATGTTTATTTCATTATAAAGAGGAAGGTTAGCCATCAGTCACGACTATAGGACCATATCCATTTCATGAAATTTTCCATAACCAGAACGCAAAGTGACTGCTTTATGTCCACGATGGCCTCACGAATTCCATTTTTGAGATCTTGAATCGACGCTGGGCTCTTGGCGTAGACCTTCTCTTTCACATGGCCCCAAATGAAGAAGTCGCAAAGATGTTAAATCACAAGATTTTGGTGGCCAATTGTGTCTTCGAAAGATAACACGGTCCGGAATTTTTTCCGTAAAAGATCAATGGTTTCGTTGCTTTTGTGGCAAGTAGCGCCGTCTTGTTGAAAGTAAACGTTGTCCAGATCAATACCATCCAATTCCAGCCATGAAAATTAATCATCTCTCGATAGCGCAATCCATTCACCTCGACTGTTGCTCCAGCCTCATTCTCGAAAAAGTAAGGTCAAATAACCCCACCGGATCATAAACCGGACCAAACAGTCACACGTTGATGATAGAGAGCCTTTTCAACTATAACTCTTGAATTTTCCGAGCTCCAGATGCTCCAATTTTGCTTGTTGACGAAGCAACCGCGGTGGAAATGGACCTCATCATTCAAGATGATTTTTCGATGGAGTTCCGGATCATTTTATGCATTTTAAGGACCCATCAGCCAAGATGCGACGTTGTTGATGATCGGCCGGCTTGAGTTCTTGAGTTAACTGACCTTTATAAGCCTTAAGACCCAAAGCTTTATGCGAAATACGGTCTAATGACGTTTGTGGAATGCCTAATTACAAAGAACGATGAGTAATGGACAAACCTTGGTTTTCTTCAACACTTTCGGCCACAACAGCAATATTCTCGGATGTTCTTGAGCGACGTGCACGGCTTTTATTCTTCACACCAATAAATTGTCCCAACAGCTAAAATTTTTCCACCAATTTTTGTATTGCGGTTCGACAAGGTGCTTCCCGACGATCGAAAAATGTTCGAGTTTTAAGAACAGTCTCTGCCAAGTTTTCACCATTTTCATAGTGAATTTCGATACGTTGTTGAAGGGTGTATCATTCCATTATTATTAATGACATAGTTTATTCTTCTCAAATGTCAAAAATGACATTTACAGAAGTGACATCTACCGCAATAGCCGGCTATTCAAAATAAAACTTCTCTTTGGAAAACCCTTTATCGAAAACCCTTGGAGATACTCGACTAGCCATTTACCATCGTTCAAAAGCAATGGGAATTATCAAATAAGTAGGAAATTAGAAGAGCCAAGAGACATACTTCACCAAAATAAAATTATTAATACGATATGTTCTTCGAAAAACTATTGACGCCATTGAATTCAATGTGAAATAAGGCTTCAAAAATGCTTTTATGAAAAATTCCCGACAGCAACTTTTCCAGCAACTTCTTTTTGTCCACTGATTCCAAATTTTTAATGTTTTTGAAGGCCTAATAGTCCGATTTATCTTTTTTATCTCGTTTGTGTCAAGGTCATTAAAACTCGAATAGTCAAACCAAAAAATTTTCGAATAACCCTCATATTCCCTCCACTGATTCTTGGTTTCAATTTCTGAACTTCAACAGCTTAGGCGAAAGGTATAGGTACATAAATCTTCCAGCTATCCGCTCATTCCCGGCTCTACCGTTACTCCATTTGAATTCCTGATTATATCAATGACTTTATTTTGTTGTGTATGCTGACTAGAAACGTTGACCTTACTTGCACAATCATACATTTGCTCGGCATCATCGTTCAACGTGAAAATTGACCTTCGAAATACATAGTAGAATGCACATACATTAACGCCTAGTACGAATTTTGAAATCAATGGGAATCCATTCAAAATTTGGTTTTCTAATTCATATTGTTCCTATAGGTATTCCTGAATCAGAGGTTTTCTACACGGTCAATATCGATACTGGCCAAAACATTGATCGTATCCTTCAAAATATATTGCGTCAATAATATTGTCTCAGAAACTTTGACCGTCCTGATCTTTCTTATGATTTCCTGATTTTTGTCCAATGTTGAACCTCTACATCATTATGAGATGAGAAGCAATCTACACTGCGCAAAAAAATTAACGCACATTCTGAAAATCTCAATTTAAATGGAAGTTGACTTTACATTGACTTTATAACTTATTTTTTATGTTCTCTCGGGAAGGTTTTGAACGAAACAAGACACATTAAATGGAAGAAAAATTCAGGATTTCCCCGAATCTTATGTGAAAGAAGAGAAATTAACAATTTTCAAAATACTGAAATGCTGATAAATGATTTAATACTTGGTATTTCCACCCCTTGCGTGAATTACAGCTCGGCAACGACGGTTCATACTCAAAATGAAAGATCTTAAAATGTTCTGATCTAATCCTTCCCAGATTTCTCCGAGTTGGATTCCTAAGTCATTAAGAGTAGCTGGAAGATTTTCTGAACTTCTCAGCCTTCTATTGAGGTTGTCCCAAACCTGCTCAATCGGATTGAGATCTGGACTTCTTGCTGGCCATTCCATTCGAGAGACTGCAACCTCTTCAAGGTACTCCTGAACGATGCGCGCACGATGGGGTCTGGCATTATCGTCCACAAAAATGAAATTTTCACCAATGTATGCGGCAAATGGCACTAGATGCTCTTCAAGAATGTTCCTTATATACTTATCAGCATTCATAGCTCCATTATCAACGACCACTAGGTCTGTGCGAGCAGTCAAAGATATTCCACCCCATACCATAATCGATCCTCCCCCGAAACCAGTAGTATTCAGGAAATTGCACTGAGCATATCTTTCATGTGGACGTCTGTATACAAGGGAACGTCGATCACAATGGTAGAGGCAGAATCTAGACTCATCTGTGAAGAGAACTCTTTCCCAATCGGCCTCTTCCCAATAGATATGCTCTCTCGCAAAATCCAAACGCGCCCTTCGATGGGCTGGGGTAAGAGCTGGGCTTCTTGCCGCGACACGAGGCCTCAAATCATATTCTCTGAGGCGATTTCTTATTGCCTGAGTGCTAATTTGCACCTCATGAGTTTGCTCAAGCTGATTTTGAAGGAGGCGAGCGGTTGCAAACCGTTGTCTCAACGAAGAAACTCTCAAGTAACGTTCCTGAATGGCAGTTGTTACCCGTGGTCTACCCTGTCCTAGTCTTCGGACATTCATACCTGCCTCCCTGAATCGCTGCAACATTCTGGATACACTTGTATTGGAAACTCCAAACCTTTCTGCAATTCTTGTGTATGTCCACCCTTCTTCTCGCAAAACTACCGCTTGGGCACATTCCTCTTGGGTCGAATTGCGTGATTCGCGTTGCATAGCGATCGAGTGTAGAAAATCAAACGAAAGAAAAACTATTGATCACTAGAATTGATCGAGAACAACTGATTTCAGAATGGAGCCAATACATTCAAAATCTGATAATATCATCTTTTTTTATTCCTACTGGGAGAAAACATCTGTATTGAAGAAAAACGTTGAAAGTGGATAACATATGCATGCATAATTCTGATAAAAATAATTATCATTGAGAACACCTTCAGTTGTAGAATAAATTTGAGATTTCCATAATGTGCGTTAATTTTTTGGCGCAGTGTAGATTTGAATAACTATTTGAAATTTTCTGCAAATCATGATATATTCCATAACACTGTTTACCCATTTAGTTTAAGTGAAAATTGTAGAATTGGATATGGATAATTTTATTGTCCTCAGCAACATAAGGTCTATCCATTTCTGGCGCAAAAATTAGAGTAGGTATCTATTTGAAAACTAAACTACCCTCCACCCTTCATAGAGGGGCATGTTCTCACGAACCCCTTTATTATACGTGATGAGTTGTGAAATTGAAAAGAAAAATTGAGGGGCTCCAGCATTTTTCTGCAAAATGATAACTACAGAAGAACGTATTACTGTTCTCCCCTCGTACATTCTAAATACTCAAATCACGCAATCAAGCGTATACTAAATCAAACAAAATGATTTTTATCACCCAAATCGATCAATTTAAAAGATTTCTTTGCGTAACATTGCTCTATACTTCATAAATAATTCACTACGAGTAGGACCTCTAATTTTTAAGTACTTACATGTTTCTTCCAAGTTTTGTATGCTTTGGAATCCAGTTTCCGTTCGCGCGTTTTTACTCGAAAAATATATATTTCATGTTTCGTACATGAGTGTGTAGTTCTATAATATTTATTAGAACTGAGGGGCATAGCAACAATCCTACAGCAGGTGGGCATTTGCTCAATAATTTATTAGCATGTTTACTAACTTCTTTCAATTGTTGGTTATTTTGTTCTGGGTACCACTCTTTATTATGCAGGGTATGCCACATAAAAAATAAAATTTCACTTGTCTCGACATTTTCTCGAAAAACTCATTCTAAGGGTGGGTTTAAACCAAACGAACAAAGAGCAAGAGCTATAGAACAAAAACATTCTTTGTTGATCTTTTAGTAGTTTTAGTGCTGATAGAATGACGAAAGAATGCTCCATGTATGCATTCGCTCGTCTGATGTAAATATACCTTTACAAGTAATATTAGTATGGTCTGTTTTATTTGGGCCAACACCCTGTATGCATATCCAAATTATTTGCTTTATTATGAATATTTGGAAGGTGATTTGAAAATATCGAGAAACTATAGAGAAAGAATTGTAGGTGATTCTGAAGATTGAAAGTAATGAGAGAAAAATTCTGAATCTAATGATACAGTTGCTACAATTAAAAAATAAAACTCGGGGTTCAAGAATGGACCAGAAAATTCACGTAATCAGTTTATTCGTTCATCAAACATAAATATATTTTCATTCAAAGACAAACAATCCATTGGCCTTAAGAGGAATCAGGTAAGGCACTAGAATGGAATTTCGAAATAATTCTCTTTAAGAATTCACTGGCATCACCCTGGTTTGGACTCTGAGCACCATTCCTTTTGGGCTTACTACCACCGACGTATCCTTCTGCATAAATTGGAACCAAAGCTTGATCAGGGGCTACTCCAGCTATCGCCGTTGCTATTGGCCTAGCTACAGCTAAACCATTTGGTCCCACCACAGCTGTAGCTACTGGTTTGCTTGAGGCAATGCCTCCTGCTCCTAATGGTGCAAAATTTCAGAAAATTAGTATCATAAGAGATGTTGAATGAAGCAAGCTGCCAGTATCACATGGGACGACTTTTGTTGCCACTGAAGAAGTGATTATTCACTGTAAGTTGTAACAGAAATTGCCCAGTGTGATCATGGCTTGTTGCGAGAATTGGAAGATTTAATCATAGAATAGACAAAAATCAGTTCACCATTTTGATTTTGATGTGAATTCATGAATGGAAAGTTTCCAAATATCGTTCTAATGTTTACCTGCTACTGCCAAACCAACTGGCATGGCTTCTGCTACTGAAGCATCATCTGGAGGAAGGTTGATTTCAACTGTATCATTTCCACTTTCTTCCCCATTTTCTTCTTCTTTCTCTTCCTTTTCCTCCTCTTTCTTCTTCTTCTCTTGCTCTTCTTTCTTACCTTCTTCACCAGTTTTGTTCCACCATTTACCAGTCTCTTCTTTTTTCGTTGTTGTGTTGTTATCAGTCTTGTTTATTTCATTTGTCTTATTTGTCCTCTTCGCTGCTTGCAATTTATTCTTTTTTTCGAACCAAGCACTGAGCCCTTCTCTATTTTCGAATTCGGAGTCGGATTTTTCTTCTTGTATCTTGGTAAGTTCTTCTGCTGCTTCAGATATCTCGTCGAGATTTTCTTGGTACAAAAGTTGTTCGTCCCTACTCAGTTTTCCTTTGGATTTGGCTTTTTCTTGGAGGGAGAGGATGTTTAAAGCGTTGGTGTTGATTAATTTTACGTGATCATCGAATTTTTTCTCGAATTTTGATGGCAGTTGGGGATATTCTAGCTCGGCTGGGTTTATATCTGTCTCCTTTTCATTGTTTTTGTTTGGATCTGGTGTTTTAATGATGTTCGTTGTTACTGATCCGTTTTCGTTTTCTATAATTTGTAGAGATTGGCCTTTTCCTCCTCCATAAAATGGCAGAAGCGTTATTTTTCTTTCTTCAGTCCTGAAAAAATCAAAAAGCTTTAATAAACGACACTTGAAAAACTGGTGATGGGATTTTTTGTCAGTAATTGGTATCTATTCATATATAGTTATATTAGGAGAATAAATCTGCGCAAAAAAATTAACGCACATTATGGAAATCTCCAATTTATTCTACAACTGAAGGTGTTCTCAATGATAATTATTTTTACCAGAATTATGCATGCATATGTTATCCACTTTCAACGTTTTTCTTCAATACAGATGTTTTCTCCCAGCAGACATAAAAAAAGATGATATTATCAGATTTTGAATGTATTGGCTCCATTCTAAAATCAGTTGTTCTCGATCCATTCTAGTGATCAATAGTTTTTCTTTCGTTTGATTTTCTGCACTCGATCGCTATGCAACGCAATATGACCCAAGAGGAATGTGCCCAAGCGGTAGTTTTGCGAGAAGAAGGGTGGACATACACAAGAATTGCAGAAAGGTTTGGAGTTTCCCATACAAGTGTGTCCAGAATGTTGCAGCGATTCAGGGAGACAGGTATGCATGTCCGAAGACCAGGACAGGGTAGACCACGGGTAACAACTGCCATTCAAGAACGTTACTTGAGAGTTTCTTCGTTGAGACAACGGTTTGCAACCGCTCGCCCCCTTCAAAATCAGCTTGAGCAAACTCATGAGGTGCAAATTAGCACTCAGACAATAAGAAATCGCCTCAGAGAATATGATTTAAGGCCTCGTGTCGCGGCAAGAGGCCCAGCTCTTACCCCAGCCCATCGAAGGGCGCGTTTGGATTTTGCGAGAGAGCATATCCATTGGGAAGAGGCCGATTGGGAAAGAGTTTCATCCACAGATGAGTCTAGATTCTGCCTCTACCATTGTGATCGACGTTCCCTTGTATACAGACGTCCACATGAAACATATGCTCAGTGCAATTTCCTGAATACTACTGGTTTCGGGGGAGGATCGATTATGGTATGGGGTGGAATATCTTTGACTGCTCGCACAGACCTAGTGGTCGTTGATAATGGAGCTATGAATGCTGATAAGTATATAAGGAACATTCTTGAAGAGCATGTAGTGCCATTTGCCCCATACATTGGTGAAAATTTCATTTTTATGGACGATAATGCCAGACCCCATCGTGCTCGCATCGTTCAGGAGTACCTTGAAGAGGTTGAAGTCTCTCGAATGGAATGGCCAGCAAGAAGTCCAGATCTCAATCCGATCGAGCAGGTTTGGGACATCCTCAATAGAAGGCTGAGAAGTTCAGAAAATCATCCAGCTACTCTTAATGACTTAGGAATCCAACTCGGAGAAATCTGGGAAGGATTAGGTCAGAACATTTTAAGATCACTCATTTTGAGTATGAACCGTCGTTGCCGAGCTGTAATTAACGCAAGGGGTGGAAATACCAAGTATTAAATCACTTATCAGCATTTCAGTATTTTGAAAATTGTTCATTTCTCTTCTTTCACATAAGATTCGGTGAAATCCTGAATTTTTCTTCCATTTAATGTGTCTTGTTTCGTTCAAAACCTTCCCGAGAGAACATAAAAAATAAGTTATAACGTCAATGTAGAGTTAACTTTCATTAAAATTGAGATTTTAAGAATGTGCGTTAATTTTTTTGCGCTGTGTATATTGCTACTAGTTTATATCATTGTTTCATCTCAAAACACCGTCATTTTGAAGTGTCATCATTAGGCTTTCTTTCTCAGTATGTGCCATTTCGCTGAAGTTCTAAGAACATTATAGTTTCTGAGCGCCCTGGAAATGTCAACTTTTGTACCGAATGATGTGTTTTTGCGGGGAGATTTACTTTGCTTCAATATGAAGAAAAATGCTGTAGAAAGTCGAATCGCTAACGTGTCAAAAGTGGTAATTTTGATCCGTCATTCGCTAGAATGATGGAAAAAAGTAATAGCTATCGACGGACGATATTTTGAACATTGAATGTATGGGCGATTTTTCACATAAATGTCATAAATCAATAGAAATTTGTTTTATCGATACTATCTTTGAGCTAAGGTTTCATCTTTCTCCACAGTAGACGCACATGATCCGTTGCTTGTCAAGCAATGTCCTCATTGATTTGATTTCTGCAAAGCAACTCAGTCAAGGCTAATTGCACAATTCTTGCAGGGTATTGTGGACATCCACAAATAATTATTCGAAAAAAATATACGCCTATGTGATTTGACCGCCAATATGCGTGATGTGTGTAGCAAGGTAAATGCACCCTGAATAGTAATTTGAACCGTGTTCCGACAATGATTTAGACACAGAAGACATCTGGAAAATTGCCTTCTCATGCGGCAAATAGAAGAATTCCTTTTCTGGAATGATTCACATCGGTTTCAGGAAATAATTCGTATGCTAATTTTATGGGATGATGCCATGAATTTTTCCTTATTCGGAATTAATAAATCTCGAATAAAATTTGTGTTTTCGCGAATTGTTGTGTACATTTTGTGTGTCAAGGTGAATCTTGTTTTTGATTGATTACGATTGTGCTTGTGACCTCGAAGCATCACCGACATAAAAAAAAATTGGCGAGAGAATTTTGGACTGAACACAATATACACTGCGCAAAAAAATTAACGCACATTATGGAAATCTCAAATTTATTCTACAACTGAAGGTGTTCTCAATGATAATTATTTTTATCAGAATTATGCATGCATATGTTATCAACATTCAACGTTTTTCTTCAATACAGATGTTTTCTCCCAGCAGGAATAAAAAAAGATGATATTATCAGATTTTGAATGTATTGGCTCCATTCTTAAATCAGTTGTTCTCGATCAATTCTAGTGATCAATAGTTTTTCTTTCGTTTGATTTTCTACACTCGATCGCTATGCAACGCGAAACACGCAATTTGAACCAAGAGGAATGTGCCCAAGCGGTAGTTTTGCGAGAAGAAGAGTGGACATACACAAGTTTGCAGTAAGGTTTGGAGTTTCCCATACAAGTGTGTCCAGAATGTTGCAGCGATTCAGGGAGACAGGTATGAATGTCCGAAGACCGGGTACCGGGTAGACCACGGGTAACAACTGCCATTCAAGAACGTTACTTGAGAGTTTCTTCGTTGAGACAACGGTTTGCAATCGCTCGCCTCCTTCAAAATCAGCTTGAGCAAACTCATGAGGTGCAAATTAGCACTCAATACAATAAGAAATCGCCTCAGAGAATATGATTTAAGGCCTCGTGTCGCGTCAAGAGGCCCAGCTCTTACCCACCCCATCGAAGGGCGCGTTTGGATTTTGCGAGAGAGCATATCCATTGGGAAGAGGCCGATTGGGAAAGAGTTCTCTTCACAGATGAGTCTAGATTCTACCTCTACCATTGTGATCGACGTTGCCTTGTATACAGACGTCCACATGAAAGATATGCTCAGTGCAATTTCCTGAATACTACTGGTTTCGGGGGAGGATCGATTAGGGTATGGGGTGGAATATCTTTGACTGCTCGCACAGACCTAGTGGTCGTTGATAATGGAGCTATGAATGCTGATAAGTATATAAGGAACATTCTTGAAGAGCATGTAGTGCCATTTGCCCCATACATTGATGAAAATTTAATTTTTATGGACGATAATGCCAGACCCTATCGTGCGCGCATCGTTCAGGAGTACCTTGAAGAGGTTGAAGTCTCTCGAATGGAATGGCCAGCAAGAAGTCCAGATCTCAATCCGATTGAGCAGGTTTGGGACAACCTCAATAGAAGGCTGAGAAGTTCAGAAAATCATCCAGCTACTCTTAATGACTTAGGAATCCAACTCGGAGAAATCTGGGAAGGATTAGATCAGAACATTTTAAGATCACTCATTTTGAGTAAGAACCGTCGTTGCCGAGCTGTAATTAACGCAAGGGGTGGAAATACCAAGTATTAAATCACTTATCAGCATTTCAGTATTTTGAAAATTGTTCATTTCTCTTCTTTCACATAAGATTCGGTGAAATCCTGAATTTTTCTTCCATTTAATGTGTCTTGTTTTGTTCAAAACCTTCCCGAGAGAACATAAAAAATAAGTTATAAAGTCAATGTAAAGTTCATTAAAATTGAGATTTTCAAAATGTGCGTTAATTTTTTTGCGCAGGTATTTGCGAGGTACATACTTTTCTTTACCTGCAACAGCCATGAAAAATGAGGAGAATATTGCATTAGCATTATGCAAAGTATGTCACAAAATTATCTTTGAACACAATTTGTTTAAGATATTTTTAATTTCCTGATTTTTCTTAATGTACTCTTCAGTGTAAGCAAAGTGAGGAACCTACAAATTTTTCGATAGTTGCCAAAAACGATTTTTTCTTTTTTCCACAAGGATTCATTTACAAGACGGATGTACGAGCTCTCAAAAGCTCGTTGATTCACGTCATTGCTTGAGGTGACGCATTTTTTTAGATGGCATCCTATAGTTTTATTGCCATTCAGAATCTCACGTAAAATCCTAGATATTTTTTTTACATCTTACCATACCCTTAAATTTATCAGTTTTTAGGTATTGGCGGTTCGATAGGGTGAAATATGTAAACTATTTTCATTTTCCTTATACACAGGGTGAGACAAAAGTACTCGATCGGTCGACATCTCTGAAAACTTTGGTTTGGAAAAGTGATATCGTGTTTCACCATTTATTGAGTAATCGACCGATTGTTGTACGTTTTCTTTTCAATGTATAGGGTGTTTCTGAATTGATGCGAAAGATGTGAAATGGTGATTCCTCGTTCAAAATGAAGGGTAGTTTGTTATATAAATGTTGGGTCAAAAGTCGAACGTTAGAAGGGGGAAAAGTGAAATTTGAAGAAAAAATAACGCAACGACTTGGAAAGAATTGAATTCGGATAGCCTGATTCGTTAAGAAACTTTTTCATCTCTTGTATTTTTCTCGTAAAATGTACCTTTTTGAAATGACAAAATAAAATGTAAATTATTACATGTCGGGAAAGAGCAATTTATTTTAGAACTGGTTCAATTTTTCATTTCAAAACGGTACATTTTACGAGAAAATACAGGAGATGAAAAAGTTTTAAACCAAATCAGGCTATTCTAATTTGATTCTAAAATAAATATAAAAAAAATATCCATAAAGGAGGATATTTCATAATAGTAATACTTCCATAAAATATCATCATTCTATCGCTTTTCGTTTTTAAGACACAAAATTAAAACATCATTTTTCCGCCATCTTTGAACCGCTATATCTCCCCAACGTTTGACATTTGACCCAACATTTATACAGGCCCGGATCTACGATTTTTTCTGTCCGGGGCAAAAGTTCATGATGGCGCCCCCCCATTTGTGTAATTTATAAATTCATAAAAGATAACAAAAATAAATAATACAAATGAATAATCAAAATTAATACTAATAATAAGGAAAAAAAGAGAAGAAATTTTAATTTAATTTAATTTTTTATTATTTTCAATTTGCTCGAACTGCGTTCATCTGGCAGACGTGGTAGTGCAGTAAATTCTTAAAGCTAAACTGACGTTAGAGAAAGCTTCTTGCAGATCTTGCCTGTGAAGAATTTGCAGCATGTCTAATGAAGTCGATAATTTCAGGAACTAGCTCTTTGAAAACCGCTAGTTCCTAACAAAAATCACCTGTATTCAAGTCTCTTCAATATTTTTGCGCTGAAAGGGTCCCATTTTTCTGAAGATCCTCTTTTTGCATGTTTGAAAGGGCATGGCCGTTGAGGAATGCGAAATTCTTTTGCAGACTCTCTGGGCTTTCTAAGCTTTTTCTGATTTCCGACAATAATCTTTCGAAAACAACTTTAATTTCCTTTGAGAATAAACCAACTTGATCTAACGTTCTTGACTCATCCTCGCACATTTCGTCGACCTGCTTTGTCTTCTTGGAAACACGTTTATTTCTAAGAATTGGCTCCACATCCAATTGTTTCGAAAGAAGTGTAGCTTCCGATATCCAGTTTTCAAGAGATTTTTCTTCCATTCCTTGCAAGATCTTCACAAGACATTGCATCAACGAAAATGAACGTGAAATAATTATATCCCCTTTCAGAATTCCAATGTTGACCCTATTGTTAGGTTCAGGATGAATTTAAAATCCATCACAGCACGAAGCAAATGACCATAGCTTCATACTTGGATTCTGCAACTAGTGAGGATTCTTTGATTTCTTCCACAGCCTTCAGAAATCCCGGTAAATTATTGAGCCAGCCATTAACAGCTTGATGTTTAGCCCATCTTGTTTGGCTACTTCCTTTCTAATTTGTTTTCGTGCACTTTTTCATGATTATTGTCCATCTTATGGTTGAACAAGAAAAAATACAGTTTTTGTATAACACCAAATGAATTTACTGCTTCTGAACATGATGAAGCCAAATGGACACCCACAAGATTCAAAGAGTGTCCTAGGCATGGAACTAATACTGCCAGCTCGTTCATCTGTAGAATTCTGGATTGGACTCCAGCCATATTAGATCCGTTGTCGTAGGATTTTGACATCTAAATCATCAGTTTGCAGTTCATCTAGAATTCGCTATGATATAGAGGCATAGAATACCTGGTGTTGGCACTGATTAAATTTTGTTTAAGACTTGCTTGTCGATCGAAAATCTGAGAATTTGTCCTGCTTGTCATTTCTCTCGAAAGGGGCGCGCTTTTTTTCCGTAACCAAAATCTGAAATCTAGAATGCGGCTTTGATCTACAAATTTTGGTCACGTTTTTGAGTAAGGAGTCGTTACACCAGTGACCAGGTATTCGATGCATCTATGCTATATTTTTGTGTCAACTTCTAAGAAGTCAATAAAACTTTTCTTTATCTCATATCCAGACTACGTTCTCTTTAAATATCGTATAACCTGGCTCATTTGCTCTGTGTGAGATACATCTGGAGTGCAGTCGAACATAATAGTGACATAATTGGCCTCCTTGATCTCATTAATAA
This sequence comes from Adalia decempunctata, assembly GCA_951802165.1. Lineage (NCBI taxonomy): Eukaryota > Metazoa > Arthropoda > Insecta > Coleoptera > Coccinellidae > Adalia > Adalia decempunctata. The sequence continues at coordinate 17,761,966 of OX637696.1, read as the reverse complement.
TTTTATTCCGAACTTTGGTGGCCATAAAATTTCATGTTGCAAAGTTTTAGACAGAAAGGATGTTTGTCCTTTTTTTGAGTGGTCAAGATGGCACTTCAGGGTCAGGTCATATTCGATAATAATACTTTTTTCCGAGAAAATCAAAAATAAAAAAAAATTATCCCCTGGTTGTTTTTGGCGCCCCCTTAAGCTGGCGCCCAGGGCAAGCGCCCCGCTTGTCCCCCCCTAGATCCGGGCCTGCATTTATACAACAAACTACCCTTCATTATGAACAAGGAATCACCTTTTGAAATCTCTAGCATCAATTCAGAAACAACTTGTATGAGGAATGGGTACATTGAATCTCCTAAATTTAACTCTGCTGGCTCTCATTTGGCTGGAAACATTTTTCTAACTAACTCAATTCATTTATTTCATTGAAATATATAATTCAGAAATAGACGAATTTCTGTTGAGAGATTATTTTTTCGTGCTAGTGGAAAAGGGGGTGTAATCATTTTGCCTTACTTGATTTTAAACAATTAGTTTGGACATATTGATGAAGGAATGTCTTTCTGTCCAAGACAACTACATAGTTCAACTGAACTGACGTGAAGTCAGTAGCTTTTGAATGCTTCCTCATCAACCTTCAAGGAACACATTGAAAAAAATTCACAGTTACAGGTTTTTTTTGCGGTAATTTTCTAGGATTTTTCAAACTGATTATACTCACCTGGGAAAACAATGGTATGACGAAACAATAATTGTTGAATATGAATAAATAAAGCGGAAATCAACGATGTTTTATGTAAATCAAGATGATGGTCTGTTAATTGAAGATACATTCTTGAATCATTGTCAACCTGACATGGTGGATGCGCTTCTTCTCACATCCTTGAAGTTAAACAACGTGATATTTCATAACAATTTACTGCAGGTACAAAAATAAACTCATTCACAAAATCAATAAAAAGTTCTCCTTAATTCATCTATAAGGCGAAATGATTCTCAATCTCATATACACATAAATTTTCATGGCTTTGAAAAAGACTAGAAACAAAAACTCTTCGTCTAACTGGTAAAAATAATAAGCGCTTAAAACAAATTTGACTAGTGAAATGATATCATCAACTCTTTTCTTCAGGATCTTCCTCGTAAAATATCTCCAAACTACTCTCAGCATGCGCTATTCCACCCGGTCCAGCAATAGCTACAGCGTCCGGCTCGAAAAGAATATCAGCATTGACTCCCTTTCTCAAAGCTGCCCTCGAAACAGGATTCGAAATTGCTTTCCCATCAACTCCTGCAACTGATCTTGCTACTGGTTTCAGTATCAGGGTGGTAGTTGCTGCTGGTACTTCTGATTTGTCATTTCTCACTTCTATTATCTTCGTGTTACCCAAGTTGATCCTCTGCTTTAGAAAATTGAGAAGAGGGAGAAACCTATATGGCGCTAATGAAGCTGAAGAGGTCATAGATCTTAAGGAGTCCATGGTTAAATCGCTGATCATCCTATTGATTGGGTTCATAGGAGTCACTGGAGTTCTTCCAGTTGTTCCCACGAGTTTTTCATTTGAAGAAGGATTGGCTTTGGTATTCGAGTTTTCATGTTTGAGAAGGATGTTTTTCATTTCAACTGAAGTTTTTTTGGGGAATTCTAGCGAATCGGCATGTCTTTGTATGGCTCCTCCACCATTTTTTGGGATTAATCGGTATAGATTGAGGTTTGGGTTAGAAAGAGGTTGGAGATGGTCTCTAGTGATCCAGTAGGGAATAACGCCACCGTACAGTATAGGAACCAATCTAGGGAAGAAAAATGAGTGAATTAGAAGTAAGGAATTAGCATGCTTACTTAAACTACACTAAGAAAGACTACGAAGGAAACTCTGGTGATAGGCATATTAGTCGAATTCATAGAGGGGTGATGAATGTTAAGATATTCATAGCGATTTGTTCTGAATTATTTATCATTTTGTAATTTTTTTTATTAAGAGATTTTATCGAAGATTCAGTGGGAAAGAATTTAGAGGAATAAATTAGATGTTGTAAACAATTCCATTGTATTTTTATTTACATATTTTTTATTTCGTTATCTACTTCTAGATCATATCAAATATTTGAATTGTTTTATCGTTAAAAGACATATTTACAGTTCTAGTAAAAATTCAACGTAATTGCTTAAAACTAATATACAGGAATACTTAATAATACTTTTATCAGTACTTGCAGTCATCAGTTACATTTATACAATCCATCAAAAAGGAACAATACACTCTGATCACTTGATATCACCCAATTTTCGAAATATCGATGATGAAAACTCTTATTCACTTTCCTCATCTTCCTGTCTTCATATTTCTCCATTTTTCAATGAATCTTACTCAACCTTTATTGTAATAAATCACAGGACCCACTGCTACCACTTTCCCTATTCTTTGCCCATCAGGTCCTTCCAATCTAGACCTATTAGTCCTGTTACCTTTCAAAAGCTCACTCAAATTTATCGTTGGTTCCACTGCTATAACTTTGGTTCCAGTCCCGGCTATAGCTAGACTATCTGGTTGAGTATAAGCATAACCATTAGGACCAACTATAGCAGTTCCTCCATCTCCTGCTGTGGCTATACCTCCGGGACCAGCTATAGCAACCCCACCCTTTCTTACTTTCAGTTTATGTATGAAGATGCCACTTCCAGTGTTGTCTTTGCTGAACAACTTCTTGTTGCCATCATGGGACACTTGGATATCTTCTGGTTTACCGCCAAAACCAAGACCTTTATCGTCTTCAGTTTCATCGTCATAAGGAGTATGTTGACGGGTAGGAGGGCTAGGTGGTGAGTCCACCAAATGTGCTTTATTTCCTATAAAAACCGTCCTCGAGGTTGTGGAAGATTCTTTTTTGTTGTATTTAGTACCAACCCGCACCATTGGTGGCCCCATATCAACTTTATTCTCTTTGATGTTATAGAGTGACGATTTGGAACTGGTTGCAGAAGATGCTAATCTCTCTGTTCTTGCTTCCTTTTCCTTCAAATCGTTTTTGGGGAATCTGATGTTCAAGCCACGTCCACTCGCTTCTTCCTCATCTTGGAAATTAGGGTTTTCGAACTCCAAACTGATGTGGCCATCATTTGTTAGGTTCTTGAGTAACAGGTTCAGGTTTTCTGCTTGCTCTGGGTCGTATTTGAATTCGTCCCCTTGGTTACTGAAAGAATTTCCGGTTGGTGGTGGCTGTGTGCTCTTCTCAAGGGTTTTTTCAGTATTTTCGTTGGAGTTTTGGTCCGATTCGTGTTTCCCCTTACATGCATCACTTGAAGCTCCTGTTCCAGCTTCTGGTCCATATTCCACCATCGTTGTGAGAGCTGTGAAGAAGTGCATGAGTGGATCTTTGATCATGATAGGGAAGTAGTCGTATAATGGTGACTGAATCTGTATTTGCCTAGTCATTTGAGCGGCTTCCAAGTTGGGAACCACATATGGCCCATAGAGCAGTGCAGGTGCTTGGTTATTTTGTGATTTATCAACCGATTTATGGGTATTTGGTGGGAAGTAAGGTGAAGGATTGGGTTGAAGGTATGGGTTGGCGTAGTTTGGAATAGGTTGGGAATTATAAACTATGTTCTTTATGTTGTTGAGAGTTTGAGCCTCGAGGTGGCCTGTTTTGTCCTTGACTGGGTTCTTTCGATTTGCTTCAATGCTGTTCTGCATGGAGAATGGGTTGGCCATAGGGGGAGCAATATTCTGTAGCCCATAACCTGGGTAATTTTGCATTGGGAAACTCTGCTGATACTGTTGAAATGCAGGATTGTACTGGTTGTTCATATACGTTTGAATACTTGGCACTATCATAACCTGTTGATGCGTTATCTTTCTTTTGACGTATTGGCCAGGTATCTCGTCCCCCTCCGTTACTTCTGCTTGAGGGTTCGTTTGGGCAACTGTGATGCCACCTGTTGGAAGGAGTGAGGAATATGTTTTCACTTGACTGGGTGGATTCTTCTCGTTATTTAAATATTGAAGAATGGGGTTCTCAAAAGGCGAGCTGGGGAATTTAAACTCGTGGTCTGTTCTTTGTTGCGGAGGTTGATCACGTGTTGGATCCTCCTTTGATCTGGAATAACTGAAGGGAAAGTGGAAATATGTCGGTTTCTTCTTTTTGACCAGTCCTTGCTTTTTGTTGAGTTCTTCTATCTTCTCCAGGATTTCTTTGGTGTTTTCCTCGATTTTCCTTTGGGATGACTCATCTCTCATGGATATATTGAAGGTTGACACATGCAGAATGTCCTGTGGTTGTACTCTGAAAAATTTATGTATTTCAAAAACAGGATGACGACAAAATTTTTTACTTCAGATATCAATTGAATCATGCTCTTTCCATATTAATAACATCAATAATTAGTTCCAACAACTTACCTACCCCATTAAAAAATATTCGTTTCTATCTACACTACTTACACTAACACATCACCCAACTATATTATATACATTTATTGTATAAACAAAATAGTACCGATTGGTTTTATATAATTCATTTCTTATCAAACAGTTTATTGAATGCCCGAAATTTTCCATGTTAGTTTAAGACGTGCTAATGATGTTATTTTTGCTGAAGAAAATTGTACTCACTCTACATTCGAGCTGGAGTCATCTAGTTGAAAACTTTGTGGTCTGCAGTGGGTAGAACTTAGGAAAGCCACCTGAGAAGAAATCAAACATATTATTCGAGCTGAATGGAATAATTTCTAATGCAGAACTATAAAGTTCGAAATGAAGATATAATGAATAGTTGCGAAAAAATTCAGAGGTACTCCTTGTCAAAAAATAGGGAGAGTTTTTCCTATAATCCTTTCTCATTTTAGCCCCCTTGCTTAGTTACAGCCCCCTAAAAATGGCGCCCAAAATTTTGTTTCAATCCAGAAAATTTACAAAAATGTCGACTTAGTTTCATTCCTGTCAGTTTTTTGGTTTGTAAGAAAGAAATTAAAACTGTTGGCTCCATATTTAGGGGGCTGTAACTATGCAGGGGGGATGTGAAAAGAAAAATTCCCTACATTTTTCGCAGCTATCCATTTACACCCTGTATAGAAAAACAGTGAAACGAAGAAGAATCAATCTTTACATGGATAGACTAAACAACGTCGACGAAAAAGTTATCTTTTTTGTTTTGAATATCTCGGAGTAAAGCGTTTCTAAATTTGTGTTGAGACTTTCTTATCAAAAATATTGAGGATTGTAGATACCTTTCCGATATTTAATCTAGTGGATAGGAGGAAAAAGCAGCAATGCTGAGAGATATATGGCATTATCTCATAAAAACCGGACCTCAAAATCAGTAGCTTCCTGAATTCCCCAATTCATTTTATTCTGAGAAGGCAGAAGGTATGATATAGAGAACGTTGTCTTTATCTCTTAAATTGTCTATTCAAAACAAATTGGTGTTAAATGAATACATTGCTGGCGGTTCAAAATTCAAGCTGTCTGCTAACGGTACCAGGAATCTACATTTTTATTAGATGCTAAATAACAGTTATTACATTACATAACATCAAGATTTGTGGTCTGCTATATTAGTTGACGTTTTGTTATTTTTTTACTGGGTTCAAGTTCATTGTTTTAGACAATAGTTTGAGGAATTTATGAATTATCATAACAATGAGTCAGAACATTGAGATTATTTAATTTTAAATTTTTTATATGCAATTAATGTATGTTTTCATGTACTTACATGGGACTTAAGCGTCCGTGAAATTTAATGTTCTCATCAGTTTTTTTGAGTTCATTTTTAAAATGATTTAAAGGATGTCTCACGAAGAGCGTCAGTACCCAATATAATATGCAAAGGAATTTATATTTCTGCATAGACATTCATATGTGATGATTTATGTTACTAAAAAAAGAAATAGAATTTTTCTTCATAATTTTGAATCGAATAGGTAAGGCATCTTTGAAATGATTGCCATTTAAGATACATATTTGGCAGGATTGTTTTATATGGATCCCCTGTATTGTCTGCCTGTATGTTATGTGGATTTTCTTATATGGAAGTATGGTTTTGAACAAAAATTAGTTCCCGCTTTATTGTGCTTAGCCTCCATTTCATATGGAAAATTTAATAAAAAGCAACAAATAGCAGGAAATAGTTTTTTCACATTCGTGGCGACGTTTCGCAAAGGTGTCCCTTTGCTTCTTCAGGCCTGCAATTTATTAAAAGAAAACATACATGTATACAGTTCACTCAAGTAACCAAATAATTACTGATTACTTGAGTGAACTGTATACATGTTCACTCAAGTAATCAAATAATTACTGATTACTTGAGTGAACTGTATACATGCATGTTTTCTTTTAATAAATTGCAGGCCTGAAGAAGCAAAGGGACACCTTAGCGAAACGTCGCCACGAATGTGAAAAAACTTGATCATCTGTTTTTTTCCTAGTTGTTGGGAATAATTCATATTTTTGATCTCCCTATCTTTGATTATTAATGTCAGTTTTGAAGGAAATATAAGTTTGAGTTATAAAGTCATATTTTTATTATTCTCGTTTCAATTTATTCATTTTCCTGCTTTCTAAATTAACATTTGGCGACCGTGACAGGACTTTAGAAGCTAGGAAATGGATGTTATCAAGAAGGAGCGAGAATGGATGAGAAAACAATTCTCAAAATGCTGCAGAGAGTTGGACCAGATGATATTAGATAAGGCCACACATGAGCAGCATCTGTTAGCAGCATTGAGACGGTTAGAAGATAAAAGCGAAAGACTGTTCAGAGCGGATGAAAATATCAGAACATCATTATTATCTTCAGACATCGACGACGCAGCGTTTGAAGAAGAATTAAATGGAGTTGAATTTTTCCGGGAAGAATTAATAAAATACAGATGTAAGTGCGAATTCTTCCTCAAGAAAGAAAAGTTTGAGGATGAATCACCGGGCAACTTGTATTTGGAATCGACAAATGCCCGCAGAAAGGTGATTAATGTTTGCAAAGATGAGAATACGCTAAATTTAAAGCAAGATGTTGAGGAAGAATATAACGAAGATGATTCAAGAGAAGATGCTAGCAGCCTATGTTTCCGTCTGCCACTCGAGGGTATGGAATCTAAGCTGGAATTGAGAAACAATGATTCGGATCCAGGTGAAGAACTGAAGAAAAACATAGAGAGTTTCTACGACATCATGAATGAAGCTAAAGGAAGAGAAACGCTTTGTGTACTGAAAAACAGCAAGGAGGTACAGTTCGACTTGGACTCGACATCTGAAAATAAATTGAAGAAGGATTTCCTGACCGTGAACGTGATAGAAAGATTTGAGAAGAATGACGTCAGCGAAAAGATTGTAAACGATATTGAAACGATGCAACTAGCTGTAGAAGCTATTTCTCTTAATACAGACAAAAGCGAGAAAAATATTGACAACTGTGTGATTGTGGTTACTGGACTTGACGAGAAAGCCTCGATGAAGATAGTTTCGAGGAAGGAGAAGACTTGGAAGAGAAGGAAGAAACTGTTGTAGCACTGAAACGTTATAGTTATTAATGAGAGTTTGAGCTTAACAATTTCAATATTCCATAAAATTGTTGAGGGGGGAGAATGTTGGGAATAATTCATATTTTTGATCTCCATATCTTTGATTAATAATGTCAGTTTGAAAAAAATATAAGTTTGAGTTAAAAGTCATATTTCCAATGATTATTCTCGTACCAATTTATTCATTTTCCTGCTTTCTAAATTAACACTAGTCCTATTTCCTGATATTTGTTGCTTTTTATTAAGAAAATGGAGGACGAAAATTATTATGACAATTTCGATTTTCATGGGGAAAATTTAATTTTATAATGATTTTTTTAGATCATTCAAACGTTGAATTAGAATTGTAAAAGTTTGCAGCGAAAAAGGTTAATATTTTGTGGATGTTGTTTTCTTAATTCAGCATCCAGATCGCCATATTTTACACTACGTAAGTTTAAACTTAGGAAAAAATTTGAGCTAGATCTTTATTCGAAAAAAAACTATGCAGGCGTCCAAAAAATCTATCCAAAAAGAGTTTCTAAAAAGGAGATTGAAAAAATTCCTACAAAAAAGTCACAAAAGGTGTAATTTCTTTTGATTTTCGAATCTCGAATATCTCGAAAGCAAAGGGACTCTTACTGCACATAAAACATTTCTTCTGAATCACCACAAAGTCCTCTACCCACAGGTATAATATTTTCCATTCATAAAGCGACACCCTGTATACTTTTATAATGAATGTCAAGCAACTGTTGGTCTAAAAGAATTTTAGCGTCATCGAGAGCAAGCCAAAGAATGAGATTGACAATTGTTTTAGGGTAGCATACTGTAAAAAGGATATTTTTAGTCTGTAAAATCAGCAGCAACTATGTTTTTAAATTAAACAGGTTGTTTCATCAAATTATAGGTTATTTCCAATGAAATTGATTGAATATATTATGTCCTGTTAGAAAAATCAAAAAATGAGGTACTTCAAGAAAATTCAATCTGGCTTGAAAAAAATCAAAAATCAGAAATCCATATTTGATGTAATCAATTTAATTTTTAAATTTGAAATACAAACTCTCAACCTCTTCTGAAGCTTTTTTCTCATACTAATTAATCATGATTGCCTCTCTATAATGAATGACAGAGTCAAATTTGAATCTTGAAATACATTCCCAGCCATCATCTCATCAATAAACTAACAGGTCTTCGACATGGCATGCCATAAAATTGAGTCTGCGAAGAGTAACCTGATTGAAAACCATTAAACTGTAATTGTTTTGGTCTGGTCACCTTGAAATGCGTTCCTGATTAAAATAGCATGCAGTAAATAGTGTCAGCTTGTTATTGATACTCGTTAATTTAAATTGCAATAAAATCAGTCTACGAATCAGTAGATTCAGAATCTTCTCAAAATTAAGTCATTCAGTAGATTCAGAATCTTCTCAAAATTAAGTCATTCAATTGGCTGATTAGGAAATGAAAAATATTTTCTGTTTATGGCAGTTCGAAAGCTCTCAGTTTAAGTTTGAAAATACTTGATCCAAAAATGAAACACATTCCGGAAAATCCTCGAAATTTTTTTCCGTATCACTTTTCCACTGACAAAGCACTATAATCCATCGGTTCACTATTTTATTATCTACGTACCCAAAAAACCATCAACCACATTCCGCTCATATTTGAATTCTAGCAGGATAAGACCAGAAGATCACCGAGCAGTTATTTGTTGTCGGACTGTCTGTTAAATATTTACTTCGGCCTTTTTAAAACTGTCGGAAGGCAGTATTGAGGCGCGTCACCTGCAAGATGACCTGTCGTGAAGACGTCGATATCGATGCTTTCTTCCATTTCTTCATATGGGAGGAAAGAGTAACGTTAGTTGGGCTAGAGCGCTTCTCCAACGAAAAGGAGTGAGGTGGAATTGGGTCTAATAGAATTTGGCAATTTTTTATTACATTTTGAATGATATATCTCAATGCCAAACTGTCGGAAATACTAAACTCTTTTTTATTTTTGAACAAGCTTCAAGTCAATATCCCAGTTTTCATATATCCACTCTAAATTGCAAAAATTTTGAGTTTTCTGAAGCAATCAAAACCTGTATTTAGACTCATGTATGGTTTAAAAATTCATTAAAGCAAAGTACACGCTATTACATCATTTGTTTAGTATCCAATAATTTTACAAAAACCATAGTAAGATGGTCTACAAGTAGGTACATTATCCTTGTTCTGTTCGAAACAAATTTCAATTGAAACAAGAACAGCGATCAAACAAACAACGAATCCAAGTGAATATGGACGCTGCAAGTGCGAGAATTACCAGGGATGATACAGATCGGTCTCCAGAACTCGGTCCTTCAAAAATGCCAACTTGGGATTTTGGCGTATTTTGAGAAAAGATTTGGGATATAAGATCGTGTAGACTCAAGAACTGAAGCCAAATTTTCATCATGATCGTCGTGTGCTTGCTGCTGAGGCTTAAAAAAACATAAATTTGATCCTGATTTCTTCATGAAATAATCTTTTCAGATCAATTTCTTTCCTGGTTGAACGATTTTGTATTTCCTTTGAAATATGGCATGATTAGTCCGGTTTTAATAAAATTGAAATGAAGACGAAATTCAGATTCATCCATTTCTTCAATATACCAGGATATTCACCCTCAAAAACCGAGCAAACTTCGCCGCATTGAAATTATTAGGATGAGGTTTCTCGCCTAACGCAATGTTGGGGTCTCCATACTAAATGTTACTGCAAAATGATTTCTTTGGGTTTTTTCTAGTATATTCATTGATTCGTTGTTAAGGGTAGTTAGTGGGTTTACCAGAAAGGACGATAAGCTTTTGAAATTGAATAACATTTAGAATATTTGAGTAAAAACCATTTTTTGAGCTCTTGATCGAGGGCTAATTCGTTATGATGTCTGTATTTTTTAATTTTGAGCCAGTAGTGGTCCCAAATGATCTGATTCAGTTCGCCGATGACTAATCCGTGCTCGAATTCAATAGACGAGTCCCTTCATGCTGGCCAACTGTTTAATAATACCTGAAAATCACTTCCCTTTTTTTCGCAATGATTCAACTCTTACCTGAAAGCTTTAATCCTAATGAGTGTATCCTGAAAATATTAGATGTCACGAAGGTCTTCATCAAAAGCTATAAATTCTTGTTTTCCTATGTTTTCATTAATGTACTATGACTTTCCAACCTAGAAAACGAGTTGTTTATATTTTTACTTGCTCCTAAGCCATAGACTAACTATCCTAAGCTGTTTCCATTGACTTAGAAATTAGAATATTCATTCTAAATCAATGGCTGTTTCAGGTTTTCTGGAGGGATATGATCCTCGTAATTCGAGGTACTGATGTGACTTCATATTTCTGTAAGATGGAAATTAGAAAAGGTGAAGTAGGTATCTGAGCGAAAAGATTTTTATGTTTCAATCCTCATGATATATTTGAATTTTAGGCCAGTAGATGATTATATAACAATGTAAGCAAAGTACAAGTACTGGAAAAAACTGTTTTCAATTCGTACTCTTCAAGGAAAAGTAAAAACACGGCTATTCGTTTTGATAAATTTCCTGAGAAAGATGCCTCAACACTGAATATCACTAATGCCTTTGGCATATTGAATAAATTGGACTGTCAAAAGCATGGATAGACAAACTATTGATGGGAAACCTGGCTGCAAAGAATATGTGTGTTTGTCCCCTTCACGTGGACGATTATGTCAAGTTAATTTCAGATTTATATCCAGATGTCTGTCCAGATCGAAAAATCCATAATTAGATTGCTTAAGAGAGCTTAGTTTTAGTATAAATAAAACTGAAAATGTTTGTGAAGTAGCCATTTTTTAGGGAGTTTCTCAATCAACTGCGAACAATATTTTTCGTAAATATATTGTGTGTATTTAGCTAATATTTTGAGATGTGGTATTCACTGGCCAATTTCTGATGTTGAATTGATGAATTTATCACTTTACATATCAAGAATTCACAATGATTCAAAAGTGATACTTGATTATAATGATTTTCCAGTGGATACAATGATCTTAATTTCTCATGCGGCATCAGAACTTATTCACATCCAGATCATAGTCTATGGCAGTTGTAAATACTTTTGTGTTGTTATTCTGTTTCCATGCAAATAAAGAACATTCAAAACAAACATTTATTTCCCTAATTCCCGTTGAATTCTTTGTAGAATTTCTATCCAATTAGAAGGGAAAAGCCAATTATACACCTATATTCAATAAACTCCACAATACAGGGTTAATAATACATTAATTCACTGAAAGTTTTCCTATGATCTCCACAAATTCAAAGAAATCACCTATAATAGTCAGTTTTACATCTTGCAACAGGTCTTCAAACGAGTGCTCCTTCTTCGGAAATGAATGAAATGTGAATTTGATATTTCTGCAGTATCTTGAATAATTTTTACACTGTTAACAGAAACATCTCATTACTGAGAAAAGTTATTATGAAAAACAAAGACTCTAGCAAAATCCTCATTTGATTCGAAAAATTCAAATTCTCCATTCAAATATTGTGGTGGGGATATTTATTTTCCATTCATGAAACCCTAAGAAAACAAAAATTTATAGCTTTTGATGAAGACCTTCGTGACATCTAATATTTTCAGGATACACTCATTAGGATTCAAGCTTTCAGGTAAGAGTTGAATCATTGCGAAAAAAAGGGAAGTGATTTTCAGGTATTTTTAAACAATTGGCCAGCATGAAGGGACTCGTCTATTCTGTCCGACGTCCATTCCTAAACTCGACAACTCTGGAGCGGAACATTTAAAAAAATAGAATCTTCAGGGTAGTTTCGAATCTCGAATACTCAGTTCATTAATGGTGCAAAGTCGATCAGGGATTCCGTAAATATGGCCGTTCGAAATATTGTTTTCCTGATAATTTCAAAACTACCCATTCAGAATAGAGATGAAATTTCCAATATAGATGGATAATGACTTAATTCGAACTTTTATTCATATCCTGTAATCAGAAACAAAAAATATTCTAACGAATTATCGGAAAAATCCCAATCTGCAAGAACAGATAATTGACGATTTCTTCGATACCTCGTGTCAATTTTTTTCAACAACTATCAGTTATTTTTCAATCAATTTCTTGTAGGGGCAAATGCAAATCTACAAGTTCCTAGATTTGATCGTTCCAGAGCTATCGTGTTTACGGACACGCAGAAGATCGGATGGATGGACAGAATTGAGTTTGACAATGAATTCTTCTTGAGTGCTTTGAATATGATTGATTAAGGGCTTAGAACTCGATAAATTGAACATCGTTACGAAAATTGTTATTATCCCGAATATTTCAAAAACATATCGCCTTTTTTTGGAACCATTTCACCACACTCAACAACGAATCAATAAGTTTCGTCAGAAAATACCGAAAGAAATCATTTTGAGACAACGTTGAATTCGGAGACCCCAACAGTGCGTTAAGCGAGAAACCTCACAGTGAAATCTTGAATACGGTGAATTTTTCTAGGTTTTCAATCGCGAATCTCCTCATGCAATGAAAAAATACCTTGTCGTCTTCATAGAAGACATATCCTTAATGTTTTCATTTCAGTAAGCCTATCATTTCTAGGATTATTGACATAAGGGACGAACAATATCTGGTTTGTGTGAAGAACCGGATAATAATATGTCTTGACATTTGGCATAAACTGCCCACTGAATTGCAGAAGTGGGTGTTTTTTCTACAACAACCACAAAGATTTCCTGGAGGTATTCTATGAGGGGTCATTGACATAATCCTGGCAAAGTCAAGGTTTTGTAATGATATTCGATTTCAAACACACTTCGTCCTTATTTGGAAAATAGCTACTACACTAAACAATGAATCAATAAATAAATCCTAAGATAAAACCTAAAAAATCATTTGGAGAAAACGTAGAATTCGGAGATCCCAACAGTGCGTTAAGCGAGAAACCTCACGTTACGGTGAAATTTTCTCTGTTTTCGATGGCGTACATTAAAGAAATACCTTGTCGTCTTCATAGAAGACATTTTTCATTACATTAAGCCTATCATTTCTAGGCAATTATTGAAATTGGGTACGCACAGTATCTGATTTGTCTGAAAAACAGGATAATGATATGTCTTAACATTGGGTATAAACTGCCCACTGATATGCAGAAGTGGGTGTTTTTCCTACAATAACCACGAAGATTTCCTTGAGGCGTTCTATGAGGGGTCATTGACATAATCCTGGCAATGTCAAGGTTTTGCAAGGTTACAGATTCTATAGAACACTAGTTTGACCAGTCATCCAGATGAGACAAGAATCACAAATCGATGAAAGGCCAACAAATTCAGTCGCCAATTTTTCGTCATTCCGCAAAAAAGAATATCGAATCGCTTTATCGATCATACATCGAACTCTGATATACACTACTGGAAAAAATTAAAGGATCAAAAAAAAATTCCAAATTTTTCGGCAATTTTCAACATGCCGTAACTTTGAGAGGAATGGTCGTACAAAGAATTCAAAAAAAGGAAATTGTAGCTCCAAGTGTCTAGTTTTTGGATTAGAACTTCAAAAATTTTAAGTTTCAGTGGTTTTCGAGTAATGATAGAAGAATCGGCAACAAAAAAATTCTCAAAATTTTACCACTTTTTTTTTCTTGTCTACGAGCGTGGTAATTTTATTTTTGCATAATCGTTATAATGATGGGATACTTTGTTAATTCAGCTTTAATTTATATTTTTATTGACCTCAATACGTCCACTTCTCGCCGAGATATCGGTCTTCAACTGGAAAAGGATCCATTTGTTTTTGATTATCGATTTCTCAGCAACCAATGATCGCATAGAAAATTGAAGGGGGGTTTCAAGACCTTAAATGAACTCCCATTAATGAACGACCATTGCTTATTCATAGAAATTTTTTTTTCTTAATGTCGCATCAATATGAAAATTTAACAAAAAAAGGGCTTTTGGTGGTTTCTTGGGAAATCTACCGCTGGATCGAAAATGTTGAGGAAACCAATAATGTTAAGTGTGACTTTCACAGTTCGATATGTTGATAAAAACCTTACGAAGAGCCAACTCAATTCAGCGAGCCGTTTTTTCGTTTGACTCGATTGAATTTTTGAAGAAAAATAAGGATCACGTTTTTTGCTCTGAGAAGCTCGTAATCTTTAAAAAAGGCAAAAAAGAATTTTCTCGAGCTTTTTCCACATTTTGATTCAATCAAGCGATTCTCTGCTCAAAATTCGGTAAATTCGAAATTCCGTCGGAGTTTTCTGTGAATCCTTCAATCATTCATCAGCCTCAAATTACCGCCTGCATTAACATGGCTGAACGTTTGAGAGCCGTTATTGAAAACAGGGGTGGCAATACCCGTTATTAAATTAATAAAAATGTTATTTGTTGTTTTTTTATTTTTCTTTTTTTGAAATTTATGAACTATCTGCAATTAAAATGTGGAAAAAGCTCGAGAAAATTCTTTTTTGCCTTTTTTAAAGATTACGAGCTTCTCAGAGCAAAAAACGTGATCCTTATTTTTTTTCAAAAATTCAATCGAGTCAAACAAAAAAACGGCTCGCTGAATTGAGTTGGCTCTTCGTAAGGTTTTTATCAACATATCGAACTGTGAAAGTCACACTTAACATTATTGGTTTCCTCAACATTTTCGATCCAGCGGTAGATTTCCCAAGAAACCACCAAAAGCCCTTTTTTTGTTAAATTTTCATATTGATGCGACATTAAGAAAAAAAAATTTCTATGAATAAGCAATGGTCGTTCATTAATGGGAGTTCATTTAAGGTCTTGAAACCCCCCTTCAATTTTCTATGCGATCATTGGTTGCTGAGAAATCGATAATCAAAGACAAATGGATCCTTTTCCATTTGAAGACCGATATCTCGGCGAGAAGTGGACGTTTGAGGTCAATAAAAAAATAAATTAAAGCTGAATTAACAAAGTATCCCATCATTATAACGATTATGCAAAAATAAAATTACCACGCTCGTAGACAAGAAAAAAAAAAAGGTGAAATTTTGAGAATTTTTTTGTTGCCGATTCTTCTATCATTACTCGAAAACCACTGAAACTTAAAATTTTTGAAGTTCTAATCCAAAAACTAGACACTTGGAGCTACAATTTCCTTTTTTTGAATTCCTTGTACGACCATTCCTCTCAAAGTTACGGCATGTTGAAAATTGCCGAAAAATTTGGAATTTTTTTTTGATCCTTTAATTTTTTCCAGTAGTGTAGTTTGAATAAAGGTGAAACTGAATCTTCTCCTCATGTTGATAAAAGCAATCATTTATTCTCGGTTGTAGTTTATTGAACCGATTTTTGTGATCAACATCGTGACAAGTAATAAACACGTATACCATTGTTTTATTTCTTTCTTATAGTGTAGATTACAGAATGTAGTCGAGCTCAAACAATTATATACCAACGGAAAACTATCCCATGAACTTGACCACAAAAACCAAACTGACATCCTTGTTGGTAGGTACATGAATGATTATATGCCGCAAGATATAAGTAATTATTCAAGTTCTGAAGTGAACTTGTATACAATAGGATAAGATGAATGTATTGAAAATACTTCAGTAGAGGGATTGAGGTTAAGTTATCTTCTCTAGGTAAAGATACTCATATGCGAAACTACCGCTATTCGATACTCCTTTTATGGATTTTTTTAAACTTGGTAACTGTTTGATAAAGGATTCAATGCGCCTTGTGTAGGACAAACTAGTTCTTATAATCATCGTAGGTTTTTATCTTATTGTGCACAACATACATTAGGATAGTTACTTTATTGACTACACGGTGTACAAGGAGGATAAATGATTATACCTGAAAGGTGTTGAAAATTGAGCATATTTTCCTGAATTTATTAATGGAAAAAATGCTGGATAATGGAACATTTTTGCTAGGGCAGATCTAAATCCAGCTTAAGCTTTTTTTAACCAGATTATTTTTATCAGGAAGCTCTCAGAAAAACTGAAGAATTTCACTTGTTTTTGTAAGAGTGAACATCTATCTGACAGTTGTGATATTCTTCACTGAACAAAATTTGTGTATATTTAATTCCGTCAAATGTGATACAATTCCCAACATGATTCTAATTTGGTAATATTCGACTCAGGTAGTGAATGTCAAAAGAAAAAGTGTCGAGAAATGAAGCACTTGCTCAAATGTTTGGAAAGAAGTTTGTGTAGTTCTTGGTTCTACCATTATATAATGGCGAGGTCTAGACGGAATATAGATTGATGACTAAAATGTTCAAAATGTGGGTCGAGAATTGACACAGTTTTTGAATTTAATTTTCGTTATTTACATACAGTGTTACAGTGATAAGTGTAGTGACATTATGTTGAAAATTATGAACTACTTATTCTTCATGAAATCTCGGCATGCAAAAATGCGTATTGATTTTACAAATAAATGAATAAAAACATTTTTTTTACTTCCTCTCATACGGATTTCTAAATGGTAATATTCGTCGTCGCAATTTATAGATCTTCAGGGTTGGGTCTTTTAAAGGAAATGAATTCGAATCAATGACGAAATATGGAAAATTTTATGATTTCCTCCCCAAATCTGTACCTGATGATGAGGGATTTATAAAAAATTATAAAACACTAATAAAGTTTTCATCAGTATGTACACATCATTGTTAACATTCTTCTGATAGAGTTCGTATGAAACTGCTTTCGGTCGTTCATCTCACTCATCAAATATTGAAGATCGTAATTTGCTTAAAATAGGATCACTTTTAGCGCATCCACCATTAACATTTAAAAGCTGCATGCTGAATAATTACAGAAATCATTGAGATTATATCGCAGCTTTGGATGCACCACTACAGAGGACACTCATAAATATAGTGCTTGTTAGTCGAAATCTGTAGAATGTAACAATAAAGATAACAGAGATCTTCAATGATCAGCTTTGAAGTTTGTATCCTAGGTGTCACTCAAATCTGGTTTTTTTAGTTCTAATATTCTCCCGCCAGATGTCCCTGTCCTAATAATTCAAATGGAGTCTGTGGAATGGACTATATCCAAATCTGTTTTTTTTTAGTTCTAATATTCTCCCGCCAGATGTCCCTGTCCTAATAATTCAAATGGAGTCTGTGGAATGGACTATATCCAATCTATTATCAAGACATTGTAAAGATTAAGCTATTATAAGTATAGTCCTTAAACAATGGTATAGTCGACTTGATACTTGACCAGACCAAAGGATTTATTGGGGATATATTGCCGAAATGAATATATCAGTGACAGCAAAATCAATAGAATAAAATAGTATGAAGATTCCAATAGAAAATGATCAAAAGCTCAAAAAGGTATTTTTAATTCATCAGCTGCCCAATATCAACAAGACGTGTCCTGCATTGACTAGAATTTTCTATAAGCACCATACAATGAAAGTTCCATAAAAGAGGGGAAAAACAATATTATCATTCAAGCTTAGAGGTAATTGAAAAGTCGAAGCCTTCCTGATGGGTTTTGAACGCTCTTCCTGGTGAGAATATTTCTCGAAAAGATTAATAGGTAGATGCCTGGGATTGTTGTTTGTCTCATGACTTTTTCCCGGGAACAAGCTTGGTATTTCCAAGGCTTTCTTCTATTTCCAACTGAAATTTTCTCTTCAAACTTGAGAGCCAAATAATGATTCTTTAGCATTAACATTGATAAAGCAACAAAAACCTTCATTTAACTGTAGGCATTAATACTTTTGGAATGACAAACATATCTCTCCATGAAAAGAATTCCTGGCAAAAACCAAATACCAATTCATGAATGCGAACTTCCTCATACGCGAAACACTCAATGAAAGTGAAAAAATAAGAAATAGGTATTCAGAACCAACAGTTCTTATATTATTTCGTCCCGAGTGCAGGTAGTTCCCTTCAAAAACTGAAAAAGGTTTACACACACTGAAAAAGCAAATCATTCTGCATTCTTAATCTGTTACATTGCAAGAGGTAGGTACTCAGATCATCGTATGAATAGAGGTTGACCACTGAAGTAGGCGATGCACTTTTTGTAGTGAAAAAACTCGAAACGCTTCCAGGAAATGCGGGGTTTAGAATGGTATTTTAGCGACCTGCCAATCTTTCATTCGGGTTCAATACCTGGAGCAGTAACAAATGATGGATTAAATGATATTTTTACCCATGCAAACTCTTTTCGCTTCGAGACACAGGGTGTTGAAGTTGGAGATAGATCTCGTACATATACTGACTGACAAAGAAAATGCCCAGAAAGAGCTGTTTACATTCTAAATTTTCTTCGAATAAAAATAGATAGTATGGAAAGGAGTGAATGATTAAATGATTGAATTTGAAGAAAAATCGTGAAGGTTTTTTCATGTAAACGTTTTTTGCTACTTAAATATTCAAGTCGTTTTTTGCAAATTTTTTGAATTTTACAACAAACCAGCTGTTCGATGATCAATAATTGTTAGCTAAGTGAATTTGAAAGAGGTCGAATTATTTGGTCTATGGAGGCGGAGTTGTCATTTCGAGAAATCGCTAACCGTATGAACAGAAATACAACTACTGTTATGAGATGTTGTCAAGCGTGGTTTGATAATGCCCAAAATCGTAGAAGAGTAGGCACCGGACGTCGAAGGGGCACAAATGAAGTTCAAGACTTATGACCATTAGAGACTGATTTGCGCCAACTCGATCTTTGCCTGATGAGTCGTTATGAGAACATGGCCATCCTGTAACTGTCCGAACGGTTAACCGCCGGATGAGGTCTTTTGGACTGCAGTATTATCGACCCCATCTTGTATTACCTCTGACGGTTGAGCATCGCCGGTAACGATTACAGTGGTGCAGAGAACGTCAAAATTGGAATGAGAAATGGCATCAGGTCGTCTTTTCTGATGAATCTCGAGTCTCCTTGGGTGCACATGATTGCCGAAGAAGGGTTAGACGACGTCGGAGAGAAAGACGTGAATCCCAGTTTGATGTTGAGCGTCATGTACACCGGACAGTAGGGGTTATGATATGGGGTGCTATTGTACATGCCAGTAGGTCACCCTTTGTCTTTATTTGAGGTAATTTGACAACGCTGCGTTACCTTTGAAAAATAGTGGACTGGTGGAGCCTTATGGTCTTCCTCACCTCAATCGGCTCGAGAATCCTATATTTCAGCAAGATAATGGATGACCTCATGTTGCCAAAGTTAGTTTAAACTTTTTTGAAGCGATCCATGTGAATCTTTTGCTATGGCCGCCCAGATCCCCCGATCTTTCGCCCATAGAGCATGTTTGGGACATCAAGGGTAGAAATCTTGGAAATTTACCCAAGCCCCCACGGACTTGGCGGCTCTAAGACATGAAGTACAGGTTATAGCTCGGGATAGTATCCCTCAAGAAGAAATAGAACATCTCATTGCATCAATGCCAAGACGTGTTGGGGAGTGTATCGATTTAATTATTCCTTTGAAAAAGAGCAATACATACTTTTTCTCAAATCAAACAATATACGGCACGTGTGAAGAAATGGCGACAAGGAATCTATATATATAAAAGAAAGATGTTGGTTACACCATTTATAACTCGAGATCGGATGGACTGTTTGTTATGAAACTTCATATAAGGATTCGTCTACGGTCTGGTTATTATAATATACAATAAAACTTTGAAAAAATCGATAAAAATTTTACTTATACAGGAAATGCTTTTCCTCCTTTTGAGTAAGGCCACTAGATGTCGCTACAGTCACAGTTACGCTACCGCTTATTCGTTTGTACTTCATTTGATATTCTCCGCGTTAGATGGCGTTATAAACAAATAGTGTGTACAGTGACTATATTCCCTCTATAGTCACTGTAATATGGTGTAATTTGAGTTGCCTACAACTCTGCGCTGTTGGACAAAACCAAAATGTCTCAGCGTAGGAGTACAGATGTCTAAAATGATTAGATTTCGTTGAGATATAAGAAAAGTTTCGTTCTTACCACTTCAGATGGCGCTATTCACACATTATGACTGATGATTATTCGTTATTTTTATAGTTTTATTTATTTGAAATAACGTAATCGTGAAGGTATTATATTTGACATTATCACAATTATATGGCGATGAATTTGTAGAGGCTTTCGCGGCCATCGATTGATGTCATCTGTTCTTTTTTCGAGCATTTCGGTCGTCGTGGTTTGAAATGGTCGAAAAAAGAACATGTGACATCAATTACTGTGTAATTTACATAGGGCTTATAGTACCATGAAAGGCTATTAACAGATCCAGAAGCAGGTGAATATAACAGTGAATTTTTATCGAAATGTCAAGTAAATCGGATTTTGGCGATGAGTTCTAATCGTGAGGTGTCCATTCTCATCTTTTCTCATAATTTTTGAAATGTTTTTGAATTTCTGTTTGGGCAATAAATATATTTGCAGAAATAACTTAATCCAAAATTGCCATTATTAGTAATTGACATATTATGCCGTATTACTTTTGTGTATCTGTTCTGTGTGATAGCTCATATCCATGGAATCATTTGACAGTTTAAAAATCAGAGAACCAAGCCGTTGATCTCCGATCACCAGTGATTACGATTTGTGAAATCCACCGTAAGTATCATTTAGGCGGAACAAAGTTCGCCGGGCCAGCTAGTAGATTGTATAAAAGAAAAAATCTGTTTGTCGCCCCCAGATCTAAGTGTTAGCAGAGGGAATGTAAACGGGGTAACATACCATTTTGCTTATGTTCCACGTGAACAGATAAAACCTCTGAAAAAACTCTGTCTCCCAGTAAATGTGTTGTGATACTGAATTTGTTTGAAAAATATGCTGATATCTATGTTGCAGAGCTTCTGTACTTGAAAACAAGGTTTTTCATCGATCTGGATGGAATTATCTTGAAATTATATCAAGAACAAAGAAGAAAAACCGAGAAAGAAGAAGAAAAAAAAGTACTTCACCTTTAAGGTCGGCGTTTAAGGCGAGTAGGAAATCTCCTCCGATAAAGGCGCCACCGTGCATTTTATGAAATATCTCCATAGAACTAACATTCGGGGCTATTCACTAAGCAGAGTTGTTATGGATAGCAACTGTAAATCGTCGTTATGTTCACAGTCAGTGGCTAAGCGCGAAATTGGTATTCACTATTTGTGTAAGTTGCTATAAAAGTTGCTATGTATAACAACCAGTGGCTTTGAGAAGTGGTTCACTGGCAACAGCTTTAGAGGTGTTGTTAACGAAAACCACGTGCGTTGGGCACTATTTTGGAATGTTTTTCTGTATTTGTGTGAACAATTAAATATTTTAAATCTATAAAAATGGCATTTCTCCTGCAGATGGACTTTTTAATAATTCAGAAATTAATTCAAAGGTATGTGTGGTGCTGTTGTAGGATGCATAGATAGTACTCATATTGCAATCATTAATCTTCCAGAGAAGAATGAAATTCACCCTGGGGCTGTTTATTGTAACCGAAAGGGGTATACTAGTATAAGTAAAACTTCAATAAATACTCGTTACCCATGGTCAACTCATGATGCTGCTATACGGCAAAAGTCCTTTATCAGAGAAAATATGAAGCAAAAATATTTTGAAGATAAAAATATGGCATTTAGGAGATTCCTGTACATGTCATATATCATAATAAGAAATCATCTTATTCAACATAGTAACAAATGTAATCTTATTTTTCAATTATTCTAATTATTTTTTGAATTCACAAAATAAAATGCTATTGGAAATTTGTAAGTTTTATTTCTAACTCTGGGTATATATTTAAACAAACCCAAGTAATAAAATAGAATAAATCAACACGTTAACAATCCTGATCGAAATATTTGGTGCAGTGCCGAAAGCCGAAACATTAAACATTTAGAGGTTATATCAAAGACTCCTCTTTGGTTATATACCTATTTTCCGTCATATATCCGCACCAAAGACAAATTTTAGATCCATGACCAGTACATTCGAACTATTCTGCGATGCTGCCACGTCTATCTTCACGGAAAGTTGTTATGATAGCAACAGTTGCCAACCGTTTATTAGAGAATACTGAAATTGGTCACCAGTGGTTATCAAAAGTTGTTATCAGAATTGCTTTGGTTAGCAACTGTTAAAACCACTTCACTTAGTGAATAGCCCTGATTATCACTATAAGTTCTATGAATATCTCTCTAATCATGAATGAAATGTACAATGGCGCTCTCTATCCGAAAATCGCCGAACTATGAAATAAGTCAATTTGTGGGTACAGCAGGAATTTTTTCCCGCCAAAATTTGAATTTGGCGATTCTCTGCCAATTCCGTATTTCAAGTTGATCTTCTGAACGAAATTATCAGTAGATTCACTTTTAATCGGAAGTTGAACTATTTTCATGTTGAAATAAAACAGAAGCATGGGTTGGCTCATTTTCTTCTATTTTTGAAAGAAAAAAATTAACTGTCGGAATGAAATCGATTAAAATTATTTCAACAAGACAACCCTAATCCTTTCTGAGTTCACCCACAAAATTTCAGTTCTCAAAGTGAAACCGTTTTCGAAATCAACTTGAAATAAAAACACACTACATTGAACGCTCAACTTAAAAAACCCCTTCACGAAGTCCTAACTCTCTCTTGGATCGGAAAGATCTTTCGATCAGGTCCGATCCTCCAAGTGATGATTCTTCTGTTCTTCAGATGTTAGAGGAACGCTACAGGCTCCTTATCTTGGGGGATCATCTCCCATAGATTCAAAGTGGTCAATTCATAGAAAAATTACCAAAAAAGGAAAATTCAAAAAAGAGAAAATTATTTAAACTGCTCCTTCTGGGTGTTGCAGTTTCTTCGTCAGTTAGTATATTATCAACAAAATGAAAAGGAAGCAGGAAAGTTAGAAGTGATGTGTGCTGAGTAAGGTCAAATATTGGTGAAATTCAACTTGAAAAGCTGCGATGTAGTTTAGTGGCCCCGATTGTAACTTGCCGATATCAACAATTAATTTATTTTTTCCTGAATGGAACCAACGGATCGTAAATTGAATTCAGAAACCTCACCCACCCCGTCAATACTTACAGAAAAATGAATGGAAGGCTGCGGTTCAATAATCCGCCTATAAGTTCTTGGATCCAGCAAATGTTGGCCTTTTTTTAGGTAAACGGTCGCGTCCGGCATCCGTGGTCTTTCTTCTCCCGAGGGCCAATAAATAAAATATCAGTGACAATTGTAGGACTGTGATATCGGCCCTTTGTGTCAGGCACATGTGCGGAAAAGCCAGGTGGCTAGGAACCGGGCAGCAGCCACCGCTGATGTGGACATTGGTCCGGCTTGTGCTCGTGTTTAAACCGATTTGGCTATTCCTTCTAATTTCGTCGGTGTTGGAATTGGTTATTTTCGCGTTGAAAACTCAATTTGGGAAGCGATGATCGCAGAAAATTGAGATGGAGTGTCAGGAAAACGATAGACCGAACAGACAGATATGTCTTTGGAATTAGGGGAAAGTCGTACGACATTGCTTGCAATAGTCGTGAATTGAGGAATACTTAACTTAATGGACTTGTGTGAAAACAATTCTAGATAGGAAATTTATCAATCTTGCTGGTTTTCATATTGACAATGTCCAACTAATTTCTCTCTATAACAATATTTTACTTTTTAAGAAGTATAAGGAAGTTATGTTCTGCACTCAGGCACTCTGCCTTTTTTGAAGGGGAAGGGTCACGGGGGCCAAAGCCCCCCCCCGAAATAATCTAATATACAGGGTGTATTTTAAGGTGAGGCTTTTCTTTTGACAGGTGATAGAACTCATCAAAATAATTCATTTCACCGAAAATTTCTCATATGAAATGTTCAATTTAAAAAATTTATAACAATTTTTGTGAATCAATACCTTAATACTACTCTGGCCTGCATCTCTCTGTTCCAGGTTTATGAACATCCGCAAACATTTGCAGAAATCTTGTTCTGCACAACTTATACGCTGAACAGGCATTTGGATTTGATTCACCATAAATTGAAAGCATATAAACAAGTTCATTATTTGAATGAACGTAAACACTCGCACCCTCGCCGTAACTGAGTCGTGTCAGTCATGTATGATAGGGGGCAAAAAACAAGAGATGTAAAAACACTTTTATTAATAACAATGTATTAACACTTTTCAGTATGTACATATATGAATGTATAATGTTTGTTATAAAAAACTACACAGAGTTTAGAGATCTTGAACTGAAACATGTATATAATACGAGATGTAAAAATTACTTAACTAGTAGAAAGGCAAATTTTACTTATTTGCAAAAAATGTAACATATTCAATCTTAAAAATATGGAATAAACTACCGTAGAATTTTAAGTGTAGACCCTTAAGGGATCAAACTGAGCATTTAAAAAAATTCCTAATCGGAAAGTGTTATTATAGTGTAAGAGAGTTTATGGAGGATCGTGACTTCACGAGTCTCTAGATATTTTTTTTTCTGGTATTTTCATATTGGGCTTTATTGTTTTTCATTATTTATGTTATTTGTGTTCACTTGTTGACTTGATCTACACCCATGTGGTAAAATGTAACTTTGTTTATGATCGAATAAAAGTCTATCTATCTATCTATCTACACAGATAAGCAGGCCAGGGAGCAGGTTCGAACTGAGGAATTTTCAGATTCACCTAGAAACTAGAAAATACATATTCTAGTTTCATTTTCTCGAAACAGGGGAATAATTCATATAAAACAATTTTGGTAAAATTACTTATTTTGATGAGTTCTATCATCTGTCAAAGGAAAAGCCTCACCTTCAAATACACCCTGTATACTCCATTCGCTTTTATGAAGTATCCCGGTTGGCCAAGATTTAGGTTCTTTCACTTGAAACTGACGCAGGTTGGCACTCGTGAAAGTCAAATAATTCTGAAAGACGTTGCAAATGCAAATTTCTATTCTCTCTTTTTTAACTTTGTAAATGGAGTTAGTTCTTTTAAGGTTCAACTGTGGCACAAGATTCGTAGTACTAGTACAGGGTCACCCAAATTGCTTGATTTTGGCTGTTTCTGGTACTTCTAGGCTATAGATAGGTGAAAATGTTGATAGGAGTCCTGTGCTCGATTTTCGTGAAAACTCCATAACTGAAAGCCATGTCACGATATCTTCATTTGTTTCGAAGATATAACGAAATTTTGTTATTTTGGCGATTTCGAAAATGTGCCATAACTTCTTCATTTTCTGAAATATCTAAAAACGGCAAAAACTTCCTACGGGCACTTTTTCATTAGCAATACGACACCGTATTCAGTTTTTTTTATCTCTTGTATGAAGGGTGAAAAAAAAACAACTTCCTTATTTCCAATATGAATGATATCTTTTTTTGATCCTATGTTATGCTAAAAAAAATTAGCTCTTCGAAAATATATATATGTCGATATATTATTTTCATATTTGAGACAGAAATAGCAAAAAAGTGGAATTTCCACTAGAAGTTGAGTGTGCTATACATTATTTTATGAAAGTGGGGGTCGGAAAATAAAATATCGACATATATTTATTTTCGAAGAGCTGATTTTTTTCTGCTTAACATAGGATCGAAAAATGATACCAGTCGTATTTGAAATAAGAAAGTTGTTTTTCTTCCACCCTTTATACAAGAGATAAAATATAAGTGAATACGGTTTCGTATTGCTAATGAAAAAGTGCCTGTAGAAAGTTTTTGCCGTTTTTAGATATTTTAGAAAATGAAGAAGTTATGGCACATTTTCGAAATTGCCAGAATATCAAAATTTCGTTATATCTTGAAAACAAATGAAGATATCGTAAAACGGCTTTCAGTTATGGAGTTTTCACGAAAATCGAGCCCAGGACTCCTCTCTACATTTTCACCTATCTAGCCTAGTACCAGAAACAGCCAAAATCAAGCAATTTGGGTGACCCTGTACATTTTCATACTTGAGTATTTCAAGTTGGAGCAAAAAGGTATTTTAATGTCTTCTGTAGGCTTATTTCTTGAGAATTTTGAAAGGTTCGTTCAGAAGTTTTTCTATCGGGTTATTCGAGTACTTTCATTCTTTGTCCGAATGAACTATCGCAAAGTAACGACTATTCTGTTCATTATTTTTCAGTGAAATTTCAACACTTGCCAGGTCTTTGGAACTATTGAATTCACATAATATTTCCTCATATTCATTATTTTCCCAAAGTAAATGAACATTTTGAAAAAACGTAATCACTACGATTTTTATGTAGAAAGGACAACGTTGCATATGTAATATGTATCTGACAGGAACATGCCTGTAATCTAACATTTTTAAAATATACAGTCCAAGATTCAACAAAATCATGAATGCACACAAAGGTGTCGAAAATTTTTTAAACTTATCTTATGTATAATCCCCGATTACTGAAAAGGCAATGAATAATAAATATATCGATAAAAAATAAGCTGATTTTCATTGTGAAAATAGCATATCTATGTTCGAGGTAATATATACGAATATACATTTTGGAAAGGTTCTATAACTTTTTTCCTATAAAACCAATTTTCCTGAAGCACTTTTTTAAGTTGAATTCCGAAGTTTTTCCACAATTTTCACATATGATTAGATATTTATAAAGAAACATTTTACTGGCCGAAAAGTGTCTCATGAGGTGTAGAATAATTGGAGTGAAATAGCATCATTTATACTGAAAACATATATCTTCTTTCTTATTTCGAAGAAGACATCCTTAATATTTCAGTAGAGCCTGAAATTCCAATATCGAAAATATGCCATACTTGAAAATATACTTAAATCATTTTATAAAATTAGAGATTACTAGTTAATGGTAAATAAGGAATTCTGATTAAGATGGTGAAGATTTCCGGCAAAATATCAAGTTTTGTAAATTTTTGGCATGGTAACCTCTAGCTATATTAAAATATACAAAAATCTCTAGTGTCAGAACCCCATTTGAAACAAAATATGGCTCTATATTATATAAATGTTGATATGCATTATTTTAGGAAAATATACCAACACTATTGATTGGTTCATAAAAAAGTGCCACGGAAAGTTTTCACAGAAGAGTAGCATATTCCACAAGAAAACAGTCACTTTACAAAAATGCACATTCACAAAAAGCACCTTCTAGCACCAAAACGGTGAGACACTGCCATCAGTTTCAGTTTATCTAGTTTATAAATTGTCCTTTCCATTCAAATGTATCGAATTTGGCTCACTCTGTACAGGTTGTCCCAAATTCGATGATCACTGAGAGCATCTCGAGAACCATAAGGGTTAGTGAAAAAATGTTCAAGGACTCCCGAACTCTTTTTTCAAAATAATCAACTGCTTAAAAGATCCTAGATATCTGAATTGGTTCTCGAGTTACAGGGCGTTTCTGAAAAATTGCTGTTTCAAATATTTCGCTATATCTCGTTATCTGTTGGAGATATCACGAAAATTCCAGGAAGTTTTCTTTAGTAATTTCCATTGCCTATACGCTGCTTCTATCTGATCCGAAAAATTATTCGCCGTTCAAGTGCTAGAGAAAAAAGCCTTGAACATTTTTTCTCTAACCCTTATGGTTCTCGAGATGCTCTCAGTGATCATCAAATTTGGGACACCCTGTACTCTTGGTTGAAAATTTGTATGCCCCATTCCTGGAAAACTCCCTATATCAGCTAGTGACTTGAAAAAAGTGTCAAAGTCAAAGACCCTGTATACCAAAACTTTGATCTCGGGAATATCTAATTCTTTAACCATCGGCGATTACAAAACCCGGCAAAAATCGGCCAGTCTCAGAAATAAAACCCATCACTCACACATAACCCATAAATCATATTTTCGACACGAGTTCTCAATACGAGTAGTAATGGGACCCATTCTTGGGGGGTTTTTTAAACAGAAATCAGTGGCATTGAGGACCGTCACGTGTGTGGTTTATTCGGTTCTCGAAGTCATGACTTGCTCATTTCTTTTTTTCGGTTAAAAGGCGTACAAAAGCTGTATTCGTCTTGATGTTTTCGATATTGCGAAATGCGTAGGATCTGGAGGATGATGTGGGGGTTGTGGCGCTATTGAAAATCCATCTTCTTGACTTGTTATTTCAACTGGGAATTGATGATGGATTGAGACGGAAATGTTTTTTATATGAGCCATATGAAGCCCAGCAGTCAAAAACGAATCAACGACAAAAGCGAGGACACTTTTATAGATGACCTGAAAATTTTTTATTCTACTGAATAGACCATTACAAATACGCGGGTATTGATATTTGAAAAGAAAAGAAGAAACTGACCCGTTGTTTTTCTGCACTTGAAATGAACAAAAAGTTAATTCCATCAAATTATTTTGAACGAGGTTTCCTCAAAACTGTAATTTTCTGGAAAATGGGATATCCGAGTCTAAGACTAAGTTGTTGACGAGATAGATGTGGCATTTTTATGAAACTTTATGAAAGGGACCCAACACAAAGTAGAAAAGAAAATAAAAACTTAGACACACAACTCGAAGAATATAACTTTTAAATTATTCTTAACTACACTCTTAAGTCTTAACTACTTCACTCTCGGTGGGCTTTGTTAACATATTCTGTTGACAGGCAATGGCAGGGAGCTTTTTTGATCCGTCATCATTTATGCGTATTGGTATTCTAATCTTGTCCTTCTCAATGACAAACTATGGATAATCTCTGCTTGAGGAATGGTGAATTAGAAAAAAAGGAACAAAAAGGTTTATTTCAAGGAGGGATCAGATGATTGGGAATACCTGGCATTGTGTTGAGTACAGTGAATGCTTTTTCAAAGGAAAATTTTGGACGGAATGGGTCTGAGAACAATATAAGTGGAAGTATACAGGACTCACTGTAAAAGTAAATCTATTTAATAAGGAGAATCAACTGTGAGTTGAAGAAAAAAATAAAAACAGATTATTCTGACTATTCCACTCATTTCAAAAACTGTCCAATCACAGTCCAAAGACAGCTCGTATTATCGCGAAAATACCAACTGTCTCTGAATTATGATTGGTCTGACAACTTCGGAGTTTTCAACGATTGAACTACAGAATAATCTGTGATTGAACTATGGATACGAACGATTTGACAACTGATAAATATAAATTGTAGACGTCAACATGAGTTTTTCCTTGCTTTCCTCGAATATGGAGTTTCTGACCTTTTATTCTGTTCGTGAAATAGTCTTATAAAATTTCACTCGAGATTGAATTTACCTCATAAGTCTATCTTTTATTTCCAAACTCAAATGAGTTGCTTTAAGGAAACACCACTCGTCCTCCGGACACCTGATGTTTCCAAGCAACTCATTTTCGTTTGAAAATACTTATATATATTTTTTTATTTCTGACATTGTGGTCTTGTAACTATGGCTCATTTTTTGTGTTTCTCTTTTATGTTTTTATGAATACTCCATGGTTGGCCAAGATTCAGGTTTATCAAGTTTTTTTACTTAAAACAGACGCAGGTTGGCACTCGTGAAATATCGGCAATGTCAAAATAATTCTCAGAGACGTTGCCAATTCTAATTTCTACTCTCACCTTCAATAAAATCATCACGCTTGGAAACTAAAAATGCCGTAGTTTTGAAGAACGAGAGACAAAATAGCAGGAAGTGCTATGTAGAATTGAAATGTCCAATAATTCGGAGAGACGTTGCCGATTCGATTTACTCTTTTTTTACTTTGTAAATAGAGTAAGTTCTTGTGAGGTTGAACTGTGCCACAATAGTTTCGTAGTACTACTACATTTTCATACTGGAATATTTCAAGTTGTGCAAAAAGATATTTGAATGTATTCTGTAAGCTTATCTCTTGAGAATTTTGAAAAGTGAGGAATTCCATAGGTCCATCTGTTGATAAATCGTTTAGAAGTTTTTTGTCGGATTATTCGATTTTTTCGAATGAACAATCACAAAGTAACGGACTATCCTGTCCATTATTTTTCAGTAAAATTTCAGTACTCGATACTTGTTTTCTGTACAAGAAAATAGCATAACTGTAATTTTCCAACCATGTTTATATACGGGAAATATTTCCAGTAGATATTAACATGGAGATAAAAGTTTCTTCAACATTCGCCAGGTCTTTGGAATGATCGAATTCAGATAATTTTGTATCGAAAACATTATTTTCCCAAAGTAAATAAAAATTTCTATAAATACGTAATCACTTCGACCTCTATTTATGAAGCACAACGTTTTCAAAATATACACGGTGAAATGTTTCAGAATGTCCTGGCCAACCGAGATATTCTATGAAGTTGAATGGAGTATATAGTCTGTAATTTTGAATATATAAAATGATAATATCAGAATTGGACTAGTAGAGATCTAGTTTCCGAAGCACACCACCAGGTGGCACCACCACAGGAGGACAATGCAATGACTACCTAGCAAGAACTAGTTCTTGCTAGGTAGTAATATAAGTTCTGCCGTTTCAGTTGGTATTCATCTCAGGATAAGGCTACATGCATCTGATGACGGCCAATAAGCCAGAAACCGGTAATGCATTGTCCTCCTGTGGTGGTGCCACCTAGTGGTGTGCTTCGGAAACTAGATGTCTACTAGTCCAATTCTGATATTTATTCTAGTTTGTTCCAACTTAGGGACATTATCCTCCTTTTTCATAAAATGATAATGTTGAATAATAATAAACAAAATTTATTAAAAGAAAAATAATAATGAGAACCTCCTTTATATCGCGAATATTCTGTGCTTGTGTTATAGTTTGCATTTGTCCTTTCAAAGTGTTTTATTAGTATGTATAAAGTTTACATAGTTTTCTGTATCCATAATGAATTGTCGTGCTGATGAATACTTAATAAAGGCCTAAAACGTCGTTGATTTTAATAAGGGTTTATGTTTCCTTTTTCATAATTCACCAGTCCTTAAGCAGAGATAGCTAATTGTTTGATTAAATTTCAATTTATTATTCGAATTTCACGAACCCAAACATAATCAACTTTCTCCTTTTTGAAAATTGGGTACAATCCTTTCAGACAATATTATGCAGTATTCTACACCGTGTACTTGTTATCTTGTTTCAAATTTGAATTGAGCATCTTTATAACGAAAATGAAATGAAAAATGCCAAAAAAGTGATCAGAGATATATTTAACCCACCCTAGTGAAACCACGTCTGTTACTTGTCCTGAAGTAGGTATTTGTGCCCGCAATTACAAAGCCCTATTTTTTTACATCAACTTCGAGTGTGGACACTAATCCAGATCCAGAAGTTACAATGTAAAAGTCCATTGTATTCATCCCGAAAACTAAGCCCGTGCCTTGTGCTCAAGATCATAAAAAGAATCATGGCTGGGTCACGATTTTTTTCCGTTGAAAGAAATCGCTTGTGTTCCATTGAAAAATATAATGGTCGACCAAAGCTAAGTAGCCCTCTACAACCCCCGATGGCCCTCACCTGCCCTTAAATGACCGCTAGCCATAGGTCACCAG
The DNA here is from genome assembly GCA_951802165.1 of Adalia decempunctata. Classification (NCBI taxonomy): domain Eukaryota; kingdom Metazoa; phylum Arthropoda; class Insecta; order Coleoptera; family Coccinellidae; genus Adalia; species Adalia decempunctata. Next base: position 17,730,092 of record OX637696.1, on the reverse strand, counting down.
ATTTCGGGTGTTATTAATGTCCAGAGTCGAAAGACACATTTTTTTATTCAACCGTGAAAGAAGAAGTAAAAGTAACAGTGACGGACATCCTGCTTTTCTACGAATCTATACACAAAGGTGTTTCTACGACTCTGTGTTTGGTTTTGAAGCTGAAAGGAATATTCCACATTCGTTCTCAAACATACAAAGATAATAATGAGAAAAAATTATGAGAAAATTTTTGTTCATATAATTTATGTCAATATGCACTACAATGGATTTGATAAGGGGTATTATCGGCGTCTATCGACGCCCGTGATCATCTCACTTTAAATTTGTAAACGAAACATTTCAACAATGATACTGTTCCTAATTTTTTTCAATCATAGGTAATTCATTATTTCATTTTTCTCATTCATTACACCCTATTCAATTTATTTTATTTCTTTAGTTAAAAGTAAACCCGAAGGAAAAATCATTCAAGGAACAGGTACGAAACCTCTGTAGATTCATATCTTCGTGTTTTTGGTCTAGTTTCTTTCTCGATTGAACTGTCAGCTGCAGTTGCGATCAGATAAGTTTGATGACAAAAATTGGGTTTAAAACGTGTGTGCGACAAATAATTCCAGATTTATTGGGCATAAATATTTGTGAGCACAGATTTTATCTCGACCATGAGCTTGAGATTCATTTTTAAATGTCCTAAGCCGCCTATTATGTTCGGGGGTGAAATGAGATTGAGGAAAACGAAAATGTCACTTCAATTTCGGGATGTATGTTCATAACGAGCGTTACAAAAATTCCACATCATAATGCATAAATTGCAAAAAGTATTTTTTTGAAATGATACTCAAGAAAAGAACACAAGACTGAAGGCGAATGAAAATATTATTTATAAGAATAATTTAATAACATTCACGATTGAATATCGAAATATTGTAATTGAATAATGATCACCAGTGTTTCCATAACACTTTTCTCAGAGCTTATATGACAATTTTGATTTTTCTGAAGGCCCTTAGAGAATTGTTTCACTTTTTTTCTGAAAATCGGTAGCAGATTTAGTATAACAACAAATCTTCTCTTTATAATTTTTCAAACTAACAGTGGCGCTCCAAAAAAAAAGTTGTGGAGGAAAACAGGGGACAGTGCTCCATAAAAATATTGTCCAGTGAATTTGCAATCGAAATTGGCATGTCACATGTTGTATACTCTAAATTATAATATATTTGCCAAATTTCAGTTGAATATCTTGTGAAATTCGGATACTGGGGGGAAAACAACTCATGGGACACTTTTTCTCAAAATTATGCGAGGAATTTTCAATTTAGGAGTCAGCCCATTTAAATTATATTTCAAATTTACTTGAAGTAATGAAAGTGAAAAAAAATAATGAAAGAATCTACATATATAACTATGCAGAACCAGAAGATAAAACATTAAAAAATGTTTTCAACCTGTGAATTCAAAGCAAAAAAAGACCCACCTGTGACTAAATGTCACCCCAACCTGACTATCGTTTTTTGTCGACCTGTGGCACGCATAAAAAACCCAACCTGCGGCCAAAAAACGCGTCGAGATCCTCTTTAACCTCCAGCCACTCAAGGTGCAACATCTGGAAAAAATTCCCCTACAGTACAAAAATAGAATAAAATAATTATACCGCTCTAAAGCGGCTATTCAAGGCTCCCCCCGTACAGGCACAAGCTCAGACATTTCCGCCCTTATGTTAATTCCTCCGGGGTGTTCTGCGAAATGCAAATCCCACCCCATTTTTTTTTCGGGACCTCGAATTATGCAGTCGTTTTCGGTTTTTCTACGTCCCCTTTTTAGAACGTGCCAAGCACACGTTTGGGGTACGTTCTTTATTTCCTCTTTTTGTCGTGTTTTTAGGGGTGAGGGTCCTTGCGCTTTCGTTTTGGCGAAACGGTGGAAAAATGGCCATGTTTTGTTGGACACACGACTGAGAACGCGCCTGCATATCGATTTTTATGGGAATATGGCTGATGGGGATATCAGAATGTTGATATTGAAGGGTCCCAGAGGCTGGGGGATGAAAAAATGGATCGCAGGTTTTATGATCTGAGGAGTAGTGAAACGACTTTGGTTTTCCCATGATCTGTATTCCGTGAGGTTTAAGGAAAATAATTCACACCATTGAATTCTACGTTGAATGTGCTTTGAAATTTTTTCTACAGGAAATAGTTTCTGCAACTTTTCAAAAATCCACATCTGCGAAAAACCATTGAGTTCGATATAAAAATGGACTCGCAGGCACTGAAATCAGTTTTTCCGTATCTAACTTGCATATAGGACTTTGGACTCTCCTTTCAAAAGTTCCCAATTTTGCCTATCTATACAGGACGTATTAAAGTTTTACTCTTCTGTGGACATTTCTGGTGGAGATCTGACATCTATACAGTGATGCAGAGCAGTGATTCCTCATTATTTTGTCTTGCACAACTGCAGAGATTCAAAATTTTCATGTTTTTTTTTGAGAATGATAGAATTTTCGATAGGGATAACTGTAATTCGACAGAAGGTAGAAGCCATGCTTTTTTCGACATTTATGTTCAGTAAGCATTGACAAATCATCATGGAAAGACTCACGCCGTAACAACGTTGAAATATGAAATCAGTGTTCTATTCGCCAAACTTATAGACCACTTCGTGAAATATATGGTTTACATAATCGTCTATCAGAGAATCTTATTCGTCGAACTATCGATAAAATTCGGAGAACATTTTCTCTACTCGATGCAACAACAAGACAAAGAACTGTAGGCACATTTACGAAAATGGAAAAAATGTCATGGGCGAAAGGACCCCGCACTTTTTCTATGGCAAATGGCGTTCCGTCAAATTTTATAAAATTTTGGTATAATGTAGGACTCGACCTACTGATCAAAAGTGTCCATGACCCCAACTCAATCCTATGACTAGTTTTCGAGATACAGGGCGTTGAAGTTGAGAATTACCCACTTTTACTACGCCCGTATCTCGGTACAGAATCGAATGAACTTTAATTTTTCTCAAGACACATTTCATTACATCCCCAGGGAGCAACCACATATAATAGAGGAATATGACCGAAAATCGTTACGAATATACAGGGTTATCCATAATTGAATGCGTGCCCGATTTTGAAAGTATAAAATATGTCAGTTTCAGAGAGAGAACGTTCACAAAATGAACTATTACACAAGATATGTTGTGGTTACATCGAAAAAGTCTGAAATACACAGAATTTATACTGGATGAACCATTATTATAGAAACTATTCTCAAGGAAGGTTAAATGGACACCCTGTATTTATGGGTTGATTCAAGGTGTTTGTTTAATTTTTTTAGAACATATCATCATGGACTCCAAAGAATACAGGGTGATTCAGTCATGAAATGAACTTTGAACCCCACGAAAATACCCAAAAACCACCTTTTTTTAACATCCTCTATTCTGGTCATAGGAAGTGGATGAAAACTCTCAGCCGTATTGATGTTTTTATATCCAGTACAATGGTTAATCTTGAAATAGAGGGTGATGAAAAAAAAGGTGGTTTTTGGGTATTTTCGTGAGGTTCAAAGTTCATTTCATGACTGAATCACCCTGTATTCTTTGGAGTCCATGATGATATGTTCTAAAAAAATTAAACAAACACCCATAAATACAGGGTGTCCATTTAACCTTCCTTGAGAATAGTTTCTATAATAATGGATCATCCAGTATAAATTCTGGGTATTTCAGACTTTTTCGATGTAACCACAACATATCTAGTGTAATAGTTCATTTTGTGAACGTTCTTTCTCTGAAGCTGACATATTTTATACTTTCAAAATCGGGCATGCATTCAATTATGGATAACCCTGTATTCGAAACGATTTTCGGTCATATTCCTCTATATGGTTGCTCCCTGGGGATGTAATGAAATGTTTCTTGAGAAAAATTGAAGTTCATTCGATTCTGTACCGAGATACGGGCGTAGTAAAAGTGGGTAATTCTCAACTTCAACGCCCTGCATCTCGAAAACTAGTCATAGGATTGAGTTGGGGCCATGGACACTTTTGATCAGTAGGTCGAGTACTACATTATACCAAAATTTTAGAAAATTTGACGGAACGCCATTTGCCATAGGAAAAGTGCGGGGTCCTTTCCGAAAAGCAACAAACTTGAATATTACCTGCTTAAATTTCATCTCGAGTGGTGTTCGGAATGACTATTTCACGAGAAAATGTCTAACATTATAAGTAATATGGCACATTTGACACGGATTCCGCTATTTGGCAAATTAGAATTCATAGATTAACTAAACGTTGTTTGTTTTCTCTATGATATTCATTTCGGAAGCAATATATGAATTGGAGAAACGTCAAAAATTTTATCGCTGGAAAACCAACATGTTGGTTTTGCCGGTTCGAAAGTTTTTTCGAGATGAAACGATCGTTGCTACGGAAACTTCCTCACTAAAAATGAAACGAGTAGAATAGTCACTCTAAAAAAACACCCGATATACTTTTACATTGACTATTCCACTCTTTCCATTTTTAGTGAGGCAGTTTCCGTAGCAACGATCGTTTCATCTCGATAAAACTTTCAAACCGGCAAAACCAACAAGTTGGTTTTCTAGCGATAAAATTTTTGACGTTTCTCCAATTCATAGATAGCTTCGGAAATGAATATCATAGAGAAAACAAACAACGTTCAGTTATTCTATGAATTCTAATTTGCCAAATAGCGCAATCCGTGTCAAATGTGACCATATTACTTAATGTTAAACATTTTCTCGTGGAATAGTCAATGCCGAATACCACTCGAGATGAAAGGACCCCGCACTTTTTCTATGGTAAATGGCGTTCCGTAAAATTTTCTAAAATTTTGGTATAATGTAGTACTCGACCTGCTGATCAAAAGTGTCCATGGCCCCAACTCAATCCTATGACTAGTTCTAGAGATACAGGGCGTTGAAGTTGAGAATTACCCACTTTTACTACGCCCCTATCTCGGAACAGAATCGAATGAACTTCAATTTTTCTTAAGAAACATTTCATTACATCCCCAAGTAAATCGTTACCAATACAGGGTTATCCATAATTGAATGCATGCCCGATTTTGAAAGTATAAAATCTGTCAGTTTCAGAGCGAGAACGTTCACAAAATGAACTATAACACTAGATATGTCGTTGTTACATCGAAAAAGTCTGAAATAAGGGCCAATTCTGCAAACAACTGTTAAATTTTAAAGCATGGTTAAAAATTAAACTATCCGCTAACTTCATTTCACTATTCTGTATGCTTCATAAGCTTTGAAATATTAACGGAAGACGCTTAATTTTAGCCGATATATGTTAAAATTTTTTAACGTGCCTTTAATTTTTAACCAGTTCTTATAGAATTGACCCTATACCCAGAATTTATACTGGGTGATCGATTATTATAGAAACTATTCTCAAGGAAGGTTAAATGGACTCCCTGTATTTATGGGTTGATTCAAGGTGTTTGTTTAATTTTTTTAGAACATATCGTCATGGACTTCAAAGAATTCAGGGTGATTCAGTCATGAAATGAACTTTGAACCTCACGAAAATACCCAAAAACACCTTTTTTTTCATCACCCTGTATTTCAAGATTAACTCCGATGAGGTGGGAGTTTTCTTTCACCATTGCACTTGATATAATAACATCAATACGGCTGAGAGTTTTTATCCACTTTCTATGACCAGATTTTTTTTATGTAATATGAAAATTATTTATTTATGTTATTCTATTCTTATTCCAGCATAAAAAAAATCTGGTCATAGGAAGTGGATAAAAACTATTAGCCGTATTGATGTTTTTATATCAAGAACAATGGTGAAAGAAAACTCCCAACTCATCGGAGTTAATCTTAAAATACAGGGTGATGAAAAAAAAAGGTGGGTTTTGGGAATTTTCGTGAGGTTCAAAGTTCATTTCATGACTGAATCACCCTGTATTCTTTGAAGTCCATGACGATATGCTCTAAAAAAATTGAACAAACACCTTGAATCAAACCATAAATACAGGGAGTCCATTTAACCTTCCTTGTATAAATTCTGGTATTTCAGACTTTTTCGATGTAACAACAACATATCCAGTGTAATAGTTCATTTTGTGAACGTTCTCGCTCTGAAACTGACAGATTTTATACTTTCAAAATCGGGCATGCATTCAATTATGGATAACCCTGTATTCGTAACGATTTTCGGTCATATCCTCTATATGGTTGCTCCTTGAGGATGTAATGAAATGTTTCTTGAGAAAATTGAAGTTCATTCGATTTTGTTCCGAGATACGGGCGTAGTAAAAGTGGGTAATTCTCAACTTCAACGCCATGTATCTCGAAAGCTAGTTATAGGATTGAGTTGGGGCCATGGACACTTTTGATCAGTAGGTCGAGTACTACATTATACCAAAATTTTAGAAAATTCGACGGAACGCCATTTGACATAGAAAAAGTGCGGGGTCCTTAAAGCAGGTAACATTTCTCTCTTGTAATATTCAAGTTTGTTGCTTTTCGGAAATTTCATATTACAATCGCGAAATTTTGCCGTCAAAATTCCATCTCTAGTGGTATTACATATGACTATTGTTCAGATCAGTGTCCAGATTGAAATAATTTTTGGTCGTTTTTAGTTCCGTGAATTAAAACTTCAAATATTGTATAGGGCATATTTATACGCCCTGTACAACATAATGAAAATAAATCAGCGAATCTCTAATGCGCCAGTGTGTAATATTCGTGTGTATCATAAGAAACTTGCATAAAAACAAACAACATTTTCTAATGAGCAACTGCATTTCGCCGAATTTATTGATAATTCGAAATTTGAAACTAATCCGAAACTATTCCACTTGCCTATGGTAATTTCGTAACTAATTAATTTCTATTCGGCAAAACAACGGACAAATCTCCACGAAATAAAAAAAAAACATAAAAATTCTCCCGAAATCATCAACGTCAGAATGCTGCAATTTTATATAAAATTTCGTCGGAAGCAAAGGTCAAGAATCAGTGTGTAACGGGTCCAGTTCAAATTTTTGATTTCGAAAAAAAAAACATAAAAAAACACCGTCGGAACGACCCAAGATATCCATCGTATTTACGTTAGTTCCAAATTATAAACATGATAACAAACCCGAGCATAAACATATCTAGTCATGGGGCAGGAATAATAAATCGAAGAATTTACGAAAAATACCGACTTGTTTTTAGAAACGCGGCACGTGTAGGCTGATACGGAAATTTGCGCCGTCGTTTTTTTCCAAATTGTTGTTCAACTTTTGGAACCGCTCGTGTTAGCGGTTTTCGAGAAAAAAGCGGGGGTCAGAGGTCGGAGACCTTTTGGAAAATTCAATATCATTTTGCGATCACGTTATTTTAAGTTTGATGCAGCTCAAATGAGTCGGCTCTTTGTTTCTCGGTGAAGTAATTTTGGATGAATCGTTTATTTTTTCGTTCTTAATTGAAATAATGATAGGATTTGGTAGAATATTCATAATGCTGGATCATTTCTCGGAAAGACTTGAGCATTTCAAACAGCATTCTACAGGGTGATTTTTTTAAGTGTTTCATTAGACGTAGGTATTCGAGGAAGGAATTGCGATACAAATTCAAAATTTTTGTTTTAAGTTTTAGAGTACATGAACTTAATTTCTAAAATATTTTCAAGCCGAATCTATTTCCGGTTCTACTGGAAACGATGTGAACTTCGTTATTTCAAATGCAACACCCTGTATATTTATACATATTCTGAATCTGAATTCTTCGTTCAATTCTGCAATGATTTGATGTATGATATGCGAACGACATCAAGCGTTTGTTGAGTTATAGCGTGATTCTCAAATTTTTTGACAAAAAGATTGTCACAAATCAGTGTTCATATCTTCAAAATCCCTCATTGTAAGAATTTTTTTTTCAACAGTGGAACAAAAGAAAGTACACTTATACTGCTTATTGTATGAATTAAGAGAAAATACTATACAGGGTGTCTGAAACGGGGCATCAAAGTGTGCCTCAACAAAACTATGAAATCTAACTTTTTCGAATGGGAACCATATAATTTTGTAATTCCGATGGATTGCTCGTCAAAAACTAGCTAGAGTGTGCCAAACATTTCATGTCTTTAAAATCAGTAGGTTTGCCGTTATCGAATAAAATTCGAATTTCACGACTAAATCCAGGTTTCGCTCAGTCAAATTCATTGGTATACATGTCTTTTTCAAAGTAGACTATAAGACTATGTTAGGAATTGTTATTCTCACTTATTTTCAGTAATCGAGCACCATTTGGTCATCGTTCATTATCTGTTTTTTTTTTGTCACATTCGCCGCAAATAGAGAACCGATGAATCATTCTAGTGTACCTAATTATCATTGCATGTTCTGCATAGTGATCGATCCATAAAAATAAGTAGGAATGACCATTCCTAACATAGTCTACTTTGAAAAAGACAAGCATACCAATGAATTTAACTGAGCGAAACCTGGATTTAGTCATGAAATTCTAATTTTATTCGATAACATCAAAACTACTGATTTTAATGACATGAAATGTTTGGGACACTCTGGCTAGTTTTTGACGAGCAATCGATCGGAATTACAAAATTATATGGTTCCCATTCGAAAATAATGAGATTTTATAGTTTTGTTGAGGCTCACTTTGATGCCCCGTTTCAGACACCCTGTATAGTATTTCCTCATAATTCATACAATAAGCAGTATCAGCTTACTTTCTTTTGTTTCACTGTTGCAAAAACAAATTCGTACAATGAGGGATTTTGAAGATATGAAAACAAATTTGTGACCATTTGGCTCCAAGTCAGCCAAAGTGTTATATCTCGACTTTGGAATAGGTTCAGGGAGACAGGTTCCGTGTTCGAAAGACCAAGGTTTGGACGCTCGGTGGGCGACGAAAAACAACACCTTCTCAGGATCGTTTCATCACGGTTTCGGCGAGAAGAAACCCTACATCTACGTGTAGAATGCTAGGGAATACTGTTCAAAATGCAGATGTCGCAGATGAGATCCAAGTTTCCATCGAAATCATCAGACGACGTTTGAGAGAGGTGAATCTAGGTTCAGACGTCCATTGAGAGGATTTCCATTAACACGTGACCATAAGCGTCAAAGACTGGAATTGGCAAGGCAACATATCAATTGGAACGATCAATGGCGTAGTGTCCTTTTCACTGATGAATCCAGATATGGACTATTTTCAGATTCTCGAAGAATAAAGGTATGGACAATCCTACGCATACCCCGTAATCGTCGCTATGTCCAAGAAGTCCATCCATTCCGAGGGGGTAGTGTTATGGTATGGGCCGGGATATGTTTCAACGGCGCACAGATCTATACATTTGTCCTGGAAATATGACCGCCTTACACTATAGGGAGCATGCCATTGACAATGTTGTGCCAAATTTTCACGCTGCTATTGTTGAAACTTTTCAATTTCTAGACGATAACGCTAGACCGCACCGTGCAGCCATAGTTGAGAATGCGCGCGAAGAGCTTGGTATTCCACATTTACCAATACCTCCGCACTAACTAGATATGAATTGCATAGAACATGCATGGGATATGCTCCATAGAAGATTAGATAATCATCAACCTACCCCAGAATCCTTAAATGAACTGAGAGAGCTTCTGTCACGTTTATGGAACCAAATTCCTCAAGAAATGTTCAACAACCTCGTGTGTAGTATGCAAAGAAGATGTCAAGCTGTTATTGATGCCCGTGGAGGCCATGTATTGTATTGATAGTTCTAAAATGCTTGAATTCTCTGGGAATAAAATTTCGTCATTTTACTTGATTTTTCTTAACCACGCTGTATACGCTGCAGACCTACAGGCTAAAATTAATTTGCAACTTGAAATCATATTAATATGAATTTTCTTATGTTAACTCAATTTTTTTGCAATTAAAGTCAATATCCCTAACTCATGTGGAGCAGTTTATTTGACGTATATCAACATGGTTAGAAGATTCGGTTATGCTATTTTCTTGTACGGAAATCAAGAGTTTAGTGTTGGAATTTTACTGAAAAATAATGGACAAAATAGTCCGTTACTTTGTGATAGTTCATTCGAAAAAAGAATAAAAGTACTCGAATAATCCAACAGAAAAACTTCTAAACGAACAGACGGACCTATGGAATTCCCCACTTTTCAAAATTCTAAACAAATAATCCTACATTAGACATTTAAATGCCTTTTTGCACAACTTGAAATACTCCACTATGAAAAAGAAGTAGTACCACGAAACCTGTATCATAGTTAAACCTTAAAAGGACTAACTCCATTTACAAGGTTAAAAAAGAGTAGATAGAAATCAGCATTGGCAACGTCTCTGAGAATTATTTGACATCTCACGAGTACCAACCTGCGTCAGTTTTAAGTAAAAAAACCTGATTAACCTAAATCTTGGCCAATCGGAATCTATACTAATATTATAAAGAGGAAAGATTTGTATTTTTGTTTGTTTGATACGAATAGGCTCAAAAACTGCTGGACCGATTTCAGAAATTCTTTCACCCTTGGAAAGCTACATTATCCCTGAGTGACATAGGCTATACTTTTCACCCGAAAAAATAGGGATACCTACTATACGAGTAACTTCAATAATCACAAAAAAATCAGCCATAATCAGCTATTTTCACGTGCGCTGCAGAAACCGTAAGACTTACGTGGATACAAAGTATGACGGAAATGTATCTCTTAAATAGTTTATGGTAATCAGATGTTTTCCAAAATTATGCACTATTTGGGAGTGTGTTTTTATGAATTGGGTATCGATCCTCATCCAACCTAGTACGTTATTTATCCCCAGTATTTAATTAAGAACGAAATTGCTCTTCACATTATACAACGATATTACAACGAGTACATCAAAAGATATGGCAGGTTGAAGTGTTGAAGATGAAACCGCCGCGTGAAAAAAATTTCTACCCGGGCGAAGCAGGGACGGCCAGCTTGTACTTAATAAAAGTGAAGGCGTCTTCATCTCATAAGAATAGCTTACAATATCCTTTTTTTTTCTTCTGGAAAGTTTATCGATAATCCGAAGATTTTTGGACTGACATGGAAATAATTTTCCGTCTAATTAATATTAGAGTTACCTATCATATGAATTGAAACTTAATATTATTGGATTATGGTCCAAAAAAATAATCAGATCTACGAATATTATATTTATCCCTCTTCTATTCTTTCCTGTATTAGCAGAAAGGTTTTAAGAAAGGATCGAACTTAATCTACCGTCACCCTTCAATGGCCGCCCCCAATTTCATATCTTTTATTTACGGTATTTACAACGAGTGCAGGCCATATTTCTTATTTCGGCACAATGTATCATGAAAATAGTTTTTGGGGGAGTCGTTTGTGGGGTTAGACTTGCCAATTTTTACAATGGGAAAATGCAAGGGTGAGTCACGCTGACCAGTGGTCATCAGTTTCTGTTCAGGGGGTAAAATAATAGATTTTTCACCCGTGAAGCAATCATGGAGGAATGTCTGGGACAGAAGGGGATTTACCCAGCTTGCACTTTATATGTAATTAGTCATCACTGCTTATGCTGATTGATGCTTAAAGATAATCTGAGATTTCATTAACAAAATATTGAGTAGGTTTGAATATGGAATTTTATTGATTTTTCAATTTCTATTTAAACTACAATAAAACGATTTTGAGATGAATTATAGAAAATAAGATTTTTCTAGAAAACTCTGTTGCAAATTTCCTTTTATGCATATTTTCGTGTGGGTAATCATTTTAACATATCTGAAATATTTCTTAACTTGTTCAAAATACACTGCGCAAAAAAATTAACGCACATTATGGAAATCTCAAATTTATTCTACAACTGAAGGTGTTCTCAATGATAATTATTTTTATCAGAATTATGCATGCATATGTTATCCACTTTCAACGTTTTTCTTCAATACAGATGTTTTCTCCCAGCAGGAATAAAAAAAGATGATATTATCAGACTTTGATTCTAAAATCAGTTGTTCTCGATCAATTCTAGTGATCAATAGTTTTTCTTTCGTTTGATTTTCTACACTCGATCGCTATGCAACGCGAAATACGCAATTTGACCCAAGAGGAATGTGCCCAAGCGGTAGTTTTGCTAGAAGAAGGGTGGACATACACAAGAATTGCAGAAAGGTTTGGAGTTTGCCGTACAAGTGTGTCCAGAATGTTGCAGCGATTCAGGGAGACAGGTATGAATGTCCGAAGACCAGGACAGGGTAGACCACGGGTAACAACTGCCATTCAAGAACGTTACTTGAGAGTTTCTTCGTTGAGACAACGGTTTGCAACCGCTCGCCTTCTTCAAAATCAGCTTGAGCAAACTCATGAGGTGCAAATTAGCACTCAGACAATAATAAATCGCCTCAGAGAATATGATTTAAGGCCTTGTGTCGCGGCAAGAGGCCCAGCTCTTACCCCAGCCCATCGAAGGGCGCGTTTGGATTTTGCGAGAGAGCATATCCATTGGGAAGAGGCCGATTGGGAAAGAGTTCTCTTCACAGATGAGTCTAGATTCTGCCTCTACCATTGTGATCGACGTTACCTTGTATACAGACGTCCACATGAAAGATATGCTCAGTGCAATTTCCTGAATACTACTGGTTTCGGGGGAGGATCGATTATGGTATGGGGTGGAATATCTTTGATTGCTCGCACAGACCTAGTGGTCGTTGATAATGGAGCTATGAATGCTGATAAGTATATAAGGAACATTCTTGAAGAGCATGTAGTGCCATTTGCCCCATACATTGGTGAAAATTTCATTTTTATGGACGATAATGCCAGACCCCATCGTGCGAGCATCGTTCAGGAGTACCTTGAAGAGGTTGAAGTCTCTCGAATGGAATGGCCAGCAAGAAGTCCAGATCTCAATCCGATTGAGCAGGTTTGGGACAACCTCAATAGAAGGCTGAGAAGTTCAGAAAATCATCCAGCTACTCTTAATGATTTAGGAATACAACTCGGAGAAATCTGGGAAGAATTAGATCAGAACATTTTAAGATCACTCATTTTGAGTATGAACCATCGTTGCCGAGCTGTAATTAACGCAAGGGGTGGAAATACCAAGTATTAAATCACTTATCAGCATTTCAGTATTTTGAAAATTGATCATTTCTCTTGTTTCACATAAGATTCGGTGAAATCCTGAATTTTTCTTCCATTTAAAATGACTTTTTTCTTTCAAAACCTTCCCGATAGAACATATAAAATAAGTTATAAAGTCAATGTAGAGTTAACTTTCTTTAAAATTGAGATTTTCAGAATGTGCGTTAATTTTTTTGCGCATTTACAATAAAACGATTCTGAGATGAATTATAGAAAATAAGATTTTTAAGAAAACTCTGTTGCAAAGTTCCTTTTATATACATTTTTATGTGGCCAATCATTTTAATACATTAGAAATATTTCTTAACTTGTTCAAAATAGTTTTTCTCGTTTACAACATTTTTAAGGAATTCTTAAATTCAATTATAGAAGGATCTGTTTCGTTCCTCCCAATAGTTACTGTTTCGAACAGAGACAATAAAAAGGGAAGAGCCTCGTAATAGGCAAATCCCTAGAACAAAGCCAGATGTTACACGGTGGAACGAGAAATCTATAATTACATAGTACAAACCTTAATGGTGAAACAAATGGCACGTGCTTTGATGAATTTCGCCCAGAATCATCATCTATCTTCCGAAACGACATCCCTGGCGGTACGGTACGATTCTGTGGTTTTTGAGTTGCGTGGCTTTGATGGATGAATTTTGAGGATGAGTCTAAGGAATTCCGTATCATCGTAAGAAGTTAATAAGGATAATATAAAAGCACCGATCTGGAGTTGTTCAAATATAGGGTTTTCCAATAAGATTTTTGCATTTTGCATAGCTTGCTATTTCGGTAGATGTCACTTTTGAAGCTGTCATTTTTGACATTTGACTAGTAGAAACTACGCCATTAATAAAAATTGAATGAAACACGCTAAAACAACGCATTGAAATTGTTCATATTCACTGTAAAAATGGTGCAAATTTGGCAGAGACGGTTCGTAAAAATCGAACATTTTTGGGTCGTCGTGAAGCACCTTGTCGAACCGCAATACAGAAATTGGTGTACAAATTTGAGCTGTTGGGACAAGTTAGTGATGTGAAAAATAAAAGCCGTCCACGTCGCTCAAGAACAGCCGAGAATGTTGCTGCTATAGCCGAAAGTGTGGAAGAAAACCCAGATTTGTCCATTCCTCGTCGTTCTTTGGAATTAGGTATTCCTCAAACGTCATTACACCGTATTTTTCAGAAAGATTTGGGTCTCAAGGCTCATGAAGTTCAGTTAACACAAGAACTCAAGCTTGCCGACCATCAACAACGTCGTGTCTTTGATGATTGGATCCTTGAAATGCACGGAAATGATCCGAATTTCCATCGAAAAATCATTTTGAGTGATGAAGCACATTATCACCTCGGTGGCTTCGTCTACAAGCAAAATGTCGCCTCTGGGGCTCGGAAAACCCAAGAGTTATGGTTGAAAAGCCTATCTATCCTGAACGTATGACTGTTTGGTGCTGTTTATGGTCCTTAAATTTTCGAGAATGAGACTGGAGCAACAGTTTTGCCATCGGGAGATGATTAATGATTTTTTATGGCCGGAATTGAATTGTATTGTTCTGGACTACGTCCACTATCAACAAGACGGCGCTACGTGCCACACAAGCAACGAAATCATTGACTTTTCACAGGAAAAGCTTCCGGACCGTGTTTTCTCTCGAAGAGGTGATCACAATTGGCCACCGAGATCTTGTGATTTACCACCTTGCGACTTCTTCCTTTGGGGCCATGTGAAAGACCTTCTTCACTAAGAGCCCACCTTTCTCTTTATAAAGAAAAAACATCCGATCATTGATCTACGAGAATGGCATTTTTCTTTGAATGTCAAAATAACACTTCTCATTGAAGAACCCTTCACAAGCTGTATAGATGAAAACTTGTTGTCCAATTTTCATGCAAACTCAGTGATAAAAATCGCTTATCGATATTGAGCATCATTTCAGAGTTATGGATAAGGCATTTTTTGCAAATGTGCTGCAACTTTTTTTCCTGTCAACAATTCTTAGTTCCTGTGAAAACATTTCCTTATCACTTTTTAGGGTAAAATTGAATTGTGTGAGTTTTTCCTGAAGCCTCACGTACCTACAAATAATTATTTAAAGAATAACAGTTAATTTCATCGAAACCCCCTATGGTTTTTTTCCTGACATGTTGAATTGTGTTCGATTTTTGTGATCATTTCTTTATTGAAATTCTTAGAAAATTCATTAGATCGAAAGAATCCAATTTAAACTGACAACAGAGAAAGAAAATCATGAACTTGGCGTGTTAACGGCTATTTTGAAATTTTTTCCTCAGATTTCTAGACCATATTTCAAACCAGCACCTAAAAATACTAAGATGAGACCGTTGCCTCACGCGGTATGGTATAATAAACTTGACAATGCAACAATTTTTTGTCAATTCTCTTCCTTATCGGTACAGAACCAAAACTGAAATACATATCCTTGTGATCGGCACATTCAACCCTCAAAGAGCACAAGACAACAAAAAACTGATAAAATGGAATGCAGAATAAAAAATTGAAGCCCAATACCAACCAATTTTTTCTGAGGATATACCTTTGGCGGCTTTCATCTCTTATTTTCATGGTAGGTCCCGGAATATAACTGTGTAGTTGGCTTAAAAAAGGGTTAGACCGTTATAAAATGCCTTTCCCGTAGAGTGGTCACCCTTTTTTTTGGAATTGTAGGCCATGGAATATAACGGTAATTTTATATGGTTCGAACGGTTTAGAACATCTCTTTCGACAACTTGTTCTATCAAGACATACAGAGAGGAAAAGCCAAATTTGACAAATTCATTATCTTGGTAACTGTTGCATTTATGGAAAATTCTGAAACACGTCAAATTTAAATGTTTTATTGTCATTCTTCTTCATAAAAATGCGATTTATGTGGATTTTTTTCGAACTCTAGCATCACATCTAATTTCACATCCCCACACAGTGTATTAGGATCTGCTTTTATGCTCTGCCGATATCCAGACTGGCGAAACTGTTTCTCTATTTTACTAATTGTTCCTTGGGATACAGACGATTTATTTCTTTTTCTGTTCGGGTGTTATCTCCTTAAGGGGCAGTATCACCTTTTGAATCGTGGTAAATCTCCATTCAAAAGTGGTCTCTTTATTTCACGAGTAAGTACCCTAATTTACGACGTAGAGAATGGATTTTTTTTAAATTGGAGTTGAAGAATGTCCCGAGGGAAAATAGTTTTCTTTTTATCGATTTAATTCGTTTTTCAATCAAAAAAACCAGGGTAACCGTTAGATCTGGGGTTATTGAATATGTTTTTCGTTTTTCATGAGCACAAGCTATATTTTTGAAAAAATCATCATGAAAATGTTTGTAGTTTATAGAAGATTAAATTGCCGAGGGCAAATAGTTGCGATTTTTCCCCAAAAATGATGAATAATCGTCGGAAAAAAATCATTAAGTGTAGTTTCCAAAACGCTGAAGTTCAACCTGTTTTTTTTATCGAAAAACTGATTAAATCGAAAAAATCGAAACTATTTGCCCTCGGCAATTTAATCTTCTATAAACTACAAAAATTTTCATGATGATTATTTCAAAAATATAGCTTGTACTCATGAAAAACGAAAAACATATTCAATAACCCCAGATCTAACGATTACCCTGGTTTTTTTAATTGAAAAACTAATTGAATCGAAAATAGTAATTTACGCAACAAGTCCGGAAAATAGGGTTTTTTTGGACGAATAGACAAGATTCTAGGACGAGCCAGAGGCGAGTCCTGGAAGTCTGTGAGTCCAAAAAAACTATTTCCGGGCGTGTTGCGTACAATATTTTTTCGGCAACCGTGAAGAATTACAAATCAATGAGATGACACATCTCTTTATTGATTTTGATTCATATTTGAATTAAACAGAACACAGAACAGAACTGTCATCCGTTATTTCGTTGCTATTGTGATGATCATAACAATGACAACAACGACGTGTTTTTCCGGCCTAGGCCGGGAAGTACGTACTTTCCGGCCTAGGCCGGGAAATGCTACTTTCTCAAAGAAAAAGCGTCCGGGAAGTAGGTACTTCCCGGACGGTTGCCGAAAAACTATTTGCCCTCGGAACGTTCTTCAACTTCAATTTAAAAAAAATCAAGTCTCCACGTCGGAAATTAGGGTACTTACTCGTGAAATAAAGAGACCACTTTTTGAATGGAGATTTACCACGATTCAAAAGGTGATACTGCCCCTTTACCAATCATTTGTAAGTTGTTATTTTGTTCCTTTACGGTAATCGAACCATTCTTCAAAATTGAAGTTAACCAAATCAAACACAAATTAGACAATTCATAAACTACAATTATCACCACAAACAAGGCGTTCTACAGAAACTAACATTGGTACAAAAAGTGCTTCACGCCGTCTTCTTGGTACTATCTGAAAAACACAATGTTATGAGGAAGATACAGGCCATTTTTCACACGAAGCAGTTGAATTTTTTCAATTTCGATTTCGTCCGATCCCACACAAGGGCGTCCGTTGGAGGGGTCAGCAGTTCCTTGATTGCGGGGGTAACTCAACTGGACGCACAATGACCAAAAGTATTCTTAACAATGGGGTGCATCGGACGCCATTATTTCGTATGTTACATTTATCACCAACAATCGAAATAACCTTTCGACCGTTTCGGACATTTGAAGAAATTCGTAATCCCAGCTTACTACGAACCAATTTGATGGCTTTAATTGTAGTGGCAGGGGGGTGGAACAGAAATATCACATGAGATTACATACGCCGGACATTTGGTTTCGATGGATTTTCTATTCAGAAATACGAACTCACAGCGCGTGGGATGTTGTGAAAGGTTTTGCAGCTTTAATTTCCTCACCGGACTGTCACACGATAAAGTAATGAAGGGATTTTTGTTGTTGTCCTTGTGACCATTCTTTCGAACTGCGAAATACTGATTTCACAATTTGACCATAGGAAAAGTGCACATAACCAAATATATAGGGTTTTCCAATAAGACGTGATATATTGACATTAAAAGAAAAATGCCATTTTTTTAGATGGATGATCGCATGTTTATTTCATTATAAGGAGGAAGGTTTATAGTGGAAAATAACAATCAGCCAAACGACCACCACTACCACGACTACAGTACCATATTCTTTTCATGAAATTTTACATAACCAAATCGTGAACTGGCTGCCTTATGTCCTCGATAGCCTCACGAATTCCATCTTTGAGGTCTTGATTTGACGCTGGGCTCTTGGCCTAGACCTTTACTTTTACATGGCCCAAGAAGGAGTCGCAAGGTGTTAAATCACAAGATCTCGGTGGCCAATTGGATGCCTTCTTCGAGAGATAACACGGTTCAGAATCTTTTTCCCTAAAAGATCAATGGTTTCGTTGCTTGTGTGGCACGTAGCACCGTCTTGTGGAATGTGAATGTTGTCCAGATCAATACCATCCAATTCAGGCCATAAAAAATCATGAAGCATCTCTAGATAGCGCAATCTATTCACCGTAACTGTTGCTCCAGCATCGTTTTCGAAAAATTAAGGTCCAATGACCCCGCCGATTCATAAACCGCACCAAACAGTCACACGTTGAGGATAAAGAGGCTTTTCAACAATAACTCTTGGGTTTTCCGAGCCCCAGATGCGATAATTTTGCTTGTTGATGAATCCACCGAGGTGGAAATG
The DNA here is from genome assembly GCA_951802165.1 of Adalia decempunctata. Classification (NCBI taxonomy): domain Eukaryota; kingdom Metazoa; phylum Arthropoda; class Insecta; order Coleoptera; family Coccinellidae; genus Adalia; species Adalia decempunctata. The sequence goes on along the minus strand of OX637696.1, from coordinate 17,711,306 downwards.
AGCCTCATCACTCAAGATGATTTTTCGATGGAATTCCGGATCATTTTCATGCATTTCAAGGACACAATCAGCAAAACACGACGTTGTTGATGATAGGCCGGCTTGAGTTCTTGTGTAAACTGAACTTTATAAGCCTTGAGACCCAAATCTTTCTTAAAAATACGGTGTAATGACGTTTGTGGAATGCCTCATTCCAAAGAACGATGAGAAATGGATAAACCTGGCTTTTCTTCAACACTTTCAGCTACAGCAGCAATATTCTCGCCTGTTCTTGAACGACCTCCACGGGTTATTCTTCACATCACTTACTTGTTCCAACAGCTCAAATTGTTCCACCAATATCTGTATTGCGGTTCGACAAGGTGCTTCAAGACGACCTAAAAATGTTCGAGTTTTACGAACAGTTTCTGCCAAATTTTCGCCTTTTTTATAGTGAATTTTGATAATTTCAATGCGTTTTTTAAGCGTGTATCGTTCCCATTTTATTAATGTTGTAGTTTCTACTTGTCAAACATCAAAAAACTACAGTTTCTACAGTTGAATCTACCTAAATAGCGGGCTATTCAAAATGACCCTCTTATTGTAAAACCCTTTATTATTTGTTCACTAAAAAATTCACAAGCACATGAAAGAATGTAAGTTTCACTGTTGTTGTCAGTCTTCTAAACTAGTGGTCAGATCTGGTGACCGAGCAGGCTATTCTACAAGGCCTCCAGGACCAATCAAATGCTCGGGAATATTTGCACACAGAGAATTTCGATCTGGTGGTGTATAATGAGAAGTTTCTCCATTCTGTTGGAAAAAGACTTCTTGTTCGAACAGGTTCTCGTCATTTTGCAGTTGCAACTTTTGTGTATATGGACATCGATGAACGTAATCTGAGGAGCAACGGGACACCCTGTATAGACAATATCTTTGCACAATATCTGTTATATTACTTTTTTTCTTAGCTCTTCTCTAAGCTCACATGGCGATCAGAAGACTTCAAAAAACCTTAGTTTAAAGACATCTTCAGGTTTTATTCTTTATCATACATTATCAATTGAATATTGTAGCCAACTGAATTTGTAAGGACTGAACGAGAATAAATTCGCTATCACAAAAACGCTTATATCTTTTGAACCACTGGACCGATTTCGAAAATCGAACTCATTTTCGAATCATCTTCTAATTCTAATGAAAACTGATTTTACAATAAAAAAACCAAAACTATTTTTTACAAAATTCATGGATTTTTTCTGAAATTCTTCCCATCATGCTTCTTATAGTGTTCTCAGTCACTTTCTGGGATGCTGTCTTCCACTATTGCTTCAATTCCGCTAATGTTTTCGTTGATTTCTTAGTCTTCTTCAATTCTCTTTTTACCAGGGCCCAAATCTTTCAATTGGCCTGAGTTCTGAGCAATTTGGCGGATTGGCCTCTTTGGGGACGAAAACCACCTCATTAGCTTCGTACCATTCCTTGGTGGCTTTGCTGTAGTGGCATGAAGCTAAATCTGGCCAAAAGATTGTTGACACATCGTGCTCAAGTAAAAATGATAAAAGTCGCTTCTTCAAGCATTCCTCGATGTTTATCTTCGAGTCAACAGAGCCTTGGACAACGAAAAATTTGCTCCTTTTCCCACAAGTGCAAATTGCTTGCCAAACCAGGAATTTTTTTAGGAAACTTTGCTTGATTCTTCACGCGAAATTGTTCGTCAACATTTCCACGAGAATCTTCAGTATAAAATTCCTGACCAGGAAGTTGCGAGAAATCAGGCAAGACATAGGTTTCGTCGTCCATCACGCAACAGGAAAAAATTTTCAAGAAATCTTTTTTAAATATCTTTGTTCTTGATTTCGCTTCTTGATTCTTCACAGCGTTCCTGTCTGGCACTTTCTGCACTTTGTATGTTCTAAGCCCACAACTCGACTTGATTTTCTGAACGGTTGACTCAGTTGACTGCGAACAACCCACTAATTGGGCCACTTTCCGTCCTGAAAGGTTAGGATTCTTCTGAAAAAGGCTGATGGCTTTCTTCACTTTTTTTGGGCTATGAAACCCCTTTTTCCTCCCGGTTCCTTCCTTGCGGTCAATTGTAAGATCTTCGTTGAAGTGCTTAACAACTCTTGATACCGTTTCCGGACGAACGCGAGCCTCTTTTGCGATTCTTTTGAAGCTCCAATTTGATTATTTTGAAGAAGTTTCACTATAAATTCTCGTGTTTTCACTTCGCTTGACATTGTGCGACAGAGAATTGGAATATCTAGGAAGTGAATGTTCCACATGTTTCTGACGTTCATAACAAACTATGATCAAATTTTGATTTTTTCTCAAATGGTTCAAGAGATATAGGCTTTTTTTTATAGCGAATTTATTCTCGTTCAGTCCTTAGTCGTCAGATCTGGGTACCGAGCAGGCTATTCAACATGACCTCCTGGACCAATCAAAAGCTCGGGAATATTTGCACACAGAGAATTTCGATCTGGTGGTGTTTAATGAGAAGGTTCTTCAATCTGTTGGAAAAAGACTTCATCTTGGAAGAGGTTCTCGCCATTTTGAAGTTGCGTTTTTAAGACTTTTCTGTATATGGACATCAATAAACGTAATCTGAGGAGCAATGGGACACCCTGTATAAACAAAATCTTTGCACAATACCCAAGCTCGCATGACGAGTAGTAGACTTAGTTTAAAGACATTTTCAGGTTTTCTTCATTTCTTAAAATAATACATAATCAAGTGAATAATGTAGCCAACTGAATTTGGAATTTGAGGTTGATTGAACATTTAAAAGAGATACGGATCTGTCATCATAAATAGTAAATACACTGTAGAACATATTTCATGTTTATATGATAAATTCCAACACTACGAATACCCATAGGCTTTCTATAGGTACCAAGATAATGAGAGAGAGCTACAATCCATCTTGCACGTATTGTTCTCGTCATTTGGGATTTTTTACGGGGATTACCGCTATTTCGGGTTAGTACCTGTTCAATATTGTACCTTTTGCCATGGAACCCTTTTTTTGTCAACTAACGGGCATTTGTTTCATGTAGATTTATCAGGAAAGGTTTTTGTACGTTCTAGTAAAAAGTGGTCTTCAACGGAAATTCCATCTACTTCAATACCAGACATCAGTATTTGTTAAACCTCAAATGAAAGACAAAACGCGTGGATAAAACATGTCATAATATTTCCTTCCTCTAAGGAAAATTTTCTGGAGAAATCGATACCTACTATTTTTGTCAGGGTCTTTTCTCTTGAAAGTCTAAGCCAGCATACTTGTCTTTTTTTTTGAGGATTCACAAACATTTCTGTTTAGTATTATAGAGCAGATGGAATTGTGATAAAAGACGCGTATGCTACCGTATGTAATTATGTTATTCATAATGGAATGAAAAATCCGCCACCCAACCGAGAATTTTCTTTTATTATCGGAAACATGGACTAATTCAACGTAAACAAATGGTTTGTTTCATCACCGATATTCCTAGAGCTGTCGGAAATCTTCGAAGATGTTCCGAATCTAAATTTTCAAATTCTAACATTTTAGCACGATTTTTAAAAGTCAGACTATTCTGAGAATTCGCAATAATAGTGCAAATAATTGTGCCACTTTTAAATTATTCTACAGAGTTCGAAGGATTTATAGAGTGCTTCAAGAAACGTATCATATTGAAAGACTTTTTAATTCTGTGAGAAAAAAATCGTATTGGCAATCAAAAAATTATCACGACATAAAAAAATCAAGAAATTTCGGGAATAAATAATAAGATTTGATAAACAGGGTGTCACAGAGTGGGGTAACATTCGGTGAAATCATATTCCTACTATCTCAAGCGAATTTCTCAAAACCTCCGATTTTCTGCAAACAACTTCTTACTTTCAATACACCGGGTGTTAAGTTGAAAAATATCTCGTTTCTTGCATTCATTTCGAAGTGGAATACTTTGATGGGACAGACTATACAGGGTGTCTACTTTTAAAACGGCAAAACTTCAAGGGGAGATTATTCAAGTGATTTGCAACACAAAATGTCATATAACACATGGTCGAAATCTTGACGGATATTCTTCAATTTAACATTTCTCGTTTTCACGAAATATTTCAATTTTTTCCATGAAATCTTTAATATATCAGTTATGCTTGTAGCTTCATCGAATTTGATCACATATTTGGAAATGGAATTAAATTTTCTACAAGAAAAGAATTTCAGTGTGCCAAAAATATTTCTATTGCGGGTTTGGTGAGGAGATGAAAATCATGATACTGAAGTGAACAAAATCAGTCATATTTTTCCAATGGGTTTTTCGTTGAAAAATTATCTATAATGGACATGTTTTCTTTTCAGCAAAAAATACCTCATTTAGTCAACTTTCTTGCTAACTGCTTGTTTTCTGCCATAATATCATTACTTATAAGATGAAAACGAAAGAGTCGAAAAATTTCAAACCTAAATTTGCTCCATTTTGAAACTCATTATGATTGAATATCGAAGTAATTCTAATGGAAATATGAATTTATCAATGAAATGAGAATATTTCAGAACAATGAAAAAATTTTTAATAATACAGATTTTATGAAAAAATTTAAAAAACAGACTATTACTATTTATAACAATTGTTCGAAATGTCCACCTCCTTGTTCAATACATTTAACACATCTTTTTCGAACTGAATCAACAACCTTGCGAAGTTCGCAATGTTTCTGACGCATTTCTGCACAACACAATTCAATCCTTTCGATCAGAGCCTCTCGAGTCTGAACGCGAATTCGGTACACATTTTCTTTTAAGGTGCTCCAGACATAAAAATCCAAAGGCGTCAGGTCTGGGCTCCTTGGTGGCCATCTTACCGGACCGTACCTTCCAATCCATTTCTCCCCAAAATACTCATTCATCAACTGTCGTACGTTCCGGCTATTATGAGCTGGGCAGCCATCCATTTGAAACCAGACATTTTGTCTGGTAGCCAGGTTTCATCCAATATGTCTGTTAAGCTGCCTTGAATTAATCTTATGAATTCATCAGAGTTGAGGCGATTGGGGAGTATAACTGGTCCGAAAAGTTCACCTCTTATGACTGCTAACCAAACTTTGACCCTTATTTCATGTTGATAATGAGAAACAATAGTAGCATGTGGGTTTTCTCTCTTCCATACATGGCTATTTCGCAAATTCATGAAACCCGATCTCGTGAAAGTTGCCTCATCAGTCCATAATATTCTATCACCCCCCCATTCTCCTAACTTATTCAGGAATTACTTCGATATTCAATCATAATGAGTTTCAAAATGGAGCAAATTTAGGTTTGAAATTTTTCGACTTTTTCGTTTTTATCTTGTTAGCCATGATATCATGGCAGAAAACAAGCAGTTAGAAAAACAGTTGATATGTCATTCGAAAGTAGACTAAATGAGGTATTTTTTGCTGAAAAGAAAACATGTCCATAATAAATAATTTTTCAACGAAAAACCCATTGGAAAAATATGACTGATTTTGTTCACTTCAGTATCGTGATATTCATCTCCTCACCAAACCCGCAATAGAAATATTTTTGGCACACTGAAATTCTTTTCTTGTAGAAAATTTAATACCATTTCCAAATATGTGATCGAATTCGATGAAGATACAAGCATAACTGATATATTAAAGATTTCATGGAAAAAATTGAAATATTTCGTGAAAACTAGAAATGTTAAATTGAAGAATATCCGTCAAGATTTCGACCATGTGTTATATGACATTTTTTGTTGCAAATCACTTGAATAATCTCCCCTTGAAGTTTTGCCGTTTTAAAAGTAGACACCCTGTATACGATTTTTTGATATTCTTACGAATATTACGATATTTTCAGGCCTTGCGCAGATGTAGGTACACACTAAATAAAAAGGACATTTATCTACGTTCAGACTGATAATAATCAATCGGTCCCCCATTTTAACTAATGATTTTTCTCCCCGACCTCGCCAAAAATAGAAGAAACAAGAATGAAGTGGAGACGCGCGTCAAAAACGGAACGGGGAAGTTGTGACTTACGGAGGTACGTCAGAATTCAGCTTTATTGACCGCAGACGTGGATTTTTTTCGTTGCGGCAGCTGCAGACTGCTGCGAGACCGTTAAAATGTCTTAGGAAGTTCGAGATGTCCCCCTCAAAAAGCGGAAAGGAGATGTATCGAATCCATTGATGCTTTGAATGAATTATAGCCCATTGATGCTTCTGGAGAAGGGACAAATTAGGTGGAAGACGTTGAAAGAACTCGAGAAATGTTAATAAGAAGTTGGATTCCGAATAGATCTTTCTCGATTTTTTAAACTGTTCCATTTCAGATTCAGTTCTTTGGCTCCGTAGAAACTTTATTAGTTTATTGTTATATAAACTGCTCCACATGAGTTAGGGATATTGACTTAAATCGCAAAAAAATATAGTTAAAATAAGATTTTTGTGATGAAAATTCATATTAATATGATTTCAAGTTGCAAATTGATTTAAGCCTGTAGGTATTCAAGGTGATTAAGAAAAATCGAGTAAAATAACGAAATTTTATTTCCAGAGAATTCAAGCATTTTAAGACTATCAATACAATGTATGGCCTCCACGGGCATCAATAACAGCTTGACATCTTCTTTGCATACTACACACGAGGTTGTTGAGCATTTCTTGAGGAATTTGGTTCCATAAACTCTCTCAGATCATTTAAGGATTCTGGGGTAGGTTGATGATTATCTAATCTTCTTCGGAGCATATCCCATTCATGTTCTATGCAATTCAAATCTGGTGAGTGCGGAGGTATTGGTAAATGTGGAATACCAAGCTCCTCGCGAGCATTCTCAACTATGGCCGCACGGTACGGCGTAGCGTTATCGTCTAGATATTGAAAAGTTTCACCAATAGCATGATGAAAATTTGGCACAACATTGTCAATGACATGCTCCCTATAGTGTAAGGCGGTCATATTCCCAGGACAAATGTGTAGATCTGTGCGCCCGTTGAAACATATCCCGGCCCATACCATAATACTACCCCCTCGGAATGGATGGACTTCTTGGACATAGCGACGATTACGGGGTATGCGTGGGATTGTCCATACCCTTATTCTTCGAGAATCTTAAAATCGTCCATATCTGGATTCATCAGTGAAAAGGACACTACGCCATTGATCGTTCCAATTGATATGTTGCCTTGCCCATTCCAGTCTTTGACGTCTAGAACCTAGATTCGCCTCTCTCAAACGTCGTATGATGGTTTCGATGGAAACTTGGACCCCATCTGCATTTTGAAGAGTATTCCGTAGCATTCTACACGTAGATGTAGGGTTTCTTCTCGCCGAAACGGTGATGAAACGATCCTGAGCAGGTGTTGTTTTTCGTCGCCCACCAAGCCTTGGTCTTTCCAACACGAAACCAGTCTCCCTGAACCTATTCCAAAGTCGAGATATTACACTTTGGCTGACTTGGAGCCTTTCCGCTACAACAACCTAAGTTAGGCCACCCTGTAGCATTCCAATCATGAAGCATATGCAAAGAACCAAACTTCAGAAAGAAGGCGACCAGATTGACGAAATGTCTCATACTGATTTTTAATGGATCGATTCAAGTTGTTGTTGAGTTTTAAATGATTTTACAGCAATTTTCTCGAAGATTACATACTTTTAAGAACGATTTAATACGATATCCCTAACTCTTGTGGAGCAGTAGGTATATTTGTCTCATAGAAACCATCATCAAGGTACTGCGAACTTTTCGACATACAGCGTGTTAAAATTTGATTTTTTTTCGTTTTCTTCTCATAGTATCTGCATTCCACAAGTTAATCAACTGGAATTTGGAGTAGATGTTACAATTTAGAGTTTACACCATGTGACATGCCAATATCGATTGCAAATCTACAGGGTGTTATTTTTTTGAACACTGTTCCCTGTTTTCCTCCATAACTTTTTTTGGTGAGCCACTGAGTTTGAAAAATTAAAAAAAAGAGCTTTGTTGTTATGCCTAACTTTTTAGTGCTTTGTGATAAAAAAATTCCATTCTCTCGAAATCCTCGGAAAAATCCGACTTGTCCTGAAATTCAATTAATATAAAAAGAAATCAATACCATGGATCTGGGGATCTGCCGAGCCATGACTGATGTTCAGTTCAACCGTTTTCAACATTCTCGATCGATTACTTTTTTTTTAATTATGAAAGGAAACTCCCCTTCCGTTTGTACTTCAAATTTAGAAACACCCCGTATATGAAACAAATCATGAGAATGAACCTGTTATCCTATGCAAACAGAACACATAAAAAACCTACAGGTAGATCCCCATGAAATCAGGGAGGCGAAACAAGATTATTAAACAATTCATCACGATCAAAAACTTCCTGGGATGTTTTTTGCCTCGTAATCTAACCCCAGTCTACCTTCGACACCGGAAATAAAATTATCAACCTGCTAAGAACCCATCACAAAAAACGGCACGCGACTTCCTACCCTCGTGCGCTAAAAAGAGGGGTGGAAGTGCGTCCTTAACCTGAGGGATTTTTTTAAAGCGACTGTTCAACTCGCTATTTAGATATTCACGCCTAGGGGACTTTTTATACCCCTCCGATCTACCTGATTCCACGGCACGCGCGAGTGGTTGAAAAAACGATCGGGGGAATTCGAAGGGTGATAGCGATGTAGGGTTGAGATTGGGGCATTTTTTATGATTTTAGGGCCGCCCTTTTCGGTTGTAAAATGGCCGGGTTATAGCTTGGCATAGGGGAGTTTTTTTAGAGGTTTTAGGGCGTTGAAAAAATGGTGGATGGAAAAGGACCCCGCACTTTCCTTATGGCAAATGGCGTTCCGTCAAATGTTCTTAAATTTTGGTATAATGTAGTAGGTACTCGACTCACTGATCGAAAGTGTCCATGGCCCCAAATAAATCCTATGACTAGTTTTTGAGATACAGGGCGTTGACGTTGAAAATTACCGACTTTTACTACGCGCGTATCTCGAAACAGAATAGAATGAACTTCAATTTTTCTCAAGAAACATTTCATTCCATCCCCAGGGAGCAACCATATAGAGGACTACGACCGAAAATCGTTGCGAATACAGGGTTATCTATAATTGAATGCATGCCCGATTTGAAATTATAAAATATTTCATTTCCAGAGCGAGAACGTTCGCAAAATGAAATTTTTCACTAGATTTGTTGTTGTCAATCGAAAAAACCTGAAATACACAGAGTTCATACTGGGTGATCCATTAATATAGAAACTATTCACAATGAAGATAAAGTGGACACCTGTATTTTTGGGTTGATTTAAGAGGTTTTTTTGATTTATTCAGAACATATCACCATGGACTTCAAAGAATACAGGGTGATTCAGTCATGAAATAAACTGTGAACATCTCGAAAATACCCAAAAACCACCTCTTTTTTCATCGCCCCCTATTTCAAGATTAACTCCGTTGAGGTGGGAGTTTTTTTTTTCTCCACTGTACTTGATATAAAAACATCAATACGGCTGAGAGTTTTTATCCACTTCCTATGACCAGATTTTTTTATGTAATATGAGAAGTAGTTATTTATGTTATTTTATTCTTATTCCAGCATAAAAAAATCTGGTCATAGGAAGTGGATGAAAACTCTCAGCCGTATTGATGTTTTTATATCAAGTACAGTGGTGAAAGAAAACTCAACGCCTCAACGGAGTTAATCTTGAAATAGAGGGTGATGAAAAAAGAGGTGGTTTTTGGGTATTTTCGTGCGGTTCACCGTTTATTTCATGACTCAATCACCCTGTATTCTTCGAAGCCCATGAGGATATGTTCTGAAAAAATCAAACAAACATATTGAATCAACTCAAAAATACAGGGTGTCCACTTAACCTTCATTGTCAATAGTTTCTATAATAATGAATCACCCAGTATGAATTCTGGGTATTTCAGGTTTTTTCGATATAAGAACAACATATCTAGTGAAATATTTCATTTCGCGAACGTTCTCGCTCTGGAACTGACATATTTTATACTTTCAAAATCGGGCATGCATTCAATTATGGATAACCCTGTATTCGTAACGATTTTCGGTTATATTCCTCTATATGGTTGCTCCCTGGGGATGGAACGAAATGATTCTTGAGAAAAATTGAAGTTAATTCGATTCTGTTCCGAGATACGAGCGTAGTAAAAGTGGGTAATTCTCAACTTCAACGCCCTGTATCTCAAACACTAGTCATAGTTGGGACCATGGACACTTTTGATCAGTAGTTCGAGTACAACATTATATCAGCATTTGACGGAACCCCATTTCCCATAAGGAAAGTACGAGGTCCTTTGTCAAAATTCGTTTTTCAAATGGGACATTCTGAGAGTATGACTCACAATTGAAAATCATCCTGTATGATTCGAGATAATCCTTGAAGAACGCTCATGTGGAGTATTTTTGGAACAGGCCATGTGTCTCCCATCTCTGTGAGAAATATGAACAGTTCATCAAGATTCACCCTGTATGTAGCCGAAGACGTCAGTCGCATGGTCAATCAAATAATGGAATGCTGAAAATATATCGATTTCAATTTGAAATTACAGTGATACCAGAATATCCCAACGTTTGATCAGATTAATCCTTCAAAGGATTGAAAATGAAGATATCCTTAAAAAAATCAGGATACGAGCATGAAACGGTCACTTGATTAGTAGACGAATCAAATGAAAGCACATTCACTTCCATCCTGTCAAGAGTTCTTATATAAATCCATCAAAGGAGCAGTCTACCGTGGCAAAAAAATAATATTTCAATCAACCATTCCTCCTCAACGTTAAAAAGTGTATCAAATATTCATTGACAGTCAACAAACCCAGTAGACCCAGAAAACCCGTCAAAAATCCATCAAAACATCTCCTTCGTCACAAGTCCATCACTCTGACGTATTATAGCTGACTTAGTTTCCTTTTTTCCCTTATTATTTCCATTTTTGCTCTTCCGTTTAGAGAGCAACCCTTAACAACATCTGAAGAAGCTGCTCCTAGGTGAAAAACGGGTAGATTTGGTACATTTTCGCTGAATTCAAATGGTGGGACGCATCTAAAGATCTTCGTCAAAGAAATGTCCGCCTTTCCTTTGAGACTAGAATGTGATGGTTTGGTTCTTGGGAGTGCAGGAAGGTAACAGTCTGGGGTTGTGTAAATAGATAGGTTTTTTCGCTATTATTTCGTATTTTGTTGGATGGTTCAGGAAGAGAAGTGAGCGACAGAGGGATATTTCAAACGTGTTTCAATTCAGGAGTGGCATATGGGACCGTTTTGTTATGTTGGTAGATCCGACTTCCTTTTTTATCTTTTGGCCTGTGCGGTTCACCATGCGTTTGTCGGGGACTGGATAAAGCCCATTTCACGGCACTTACTTACTCGAGATCAAAAGGGCCCAGATTATTAAAGGTGATTACAGGGAATTAGATTTCGACATCGTTATTTCCGGACGTCTCAATAACGATATGTTTATATTGGGATATTATGAAACGTTGTTTTATGTGTTTTCGTTATTTTGTTGCCTCAGAAAACTGACCTCATGATCTAAAAAACGGTTAACGAGCGCGCTATTTCGGTATCGCTTCTCTTCAGTTTTAAACGGTTCTTTTTGGGCGCGATTGGATTTCACGCTTTTGGATTTTATGCGTTCCCAGAATGAGATGTTTTCATTACGATTTTCCGGATAAAGTGGGTCAGGGAAACATCTGGATCAGATTCGGAGCAACAATAGATGGTCTTGCTGCTTTTTCGATTGGGTGGAAGATTTTGAGATAATTTTTAGTTTAATTTTATCGATACCAGCTGAAATTAAATGACGACCACAATAAATTCAGCCTATTCAAGGAATGGATAAACTTTGAGCCAATTGATGAAATTATAACCGGAATTCAAGATTACGGGAACAAGATACAAAAATAATTATGAGAAACCCTCCATCCACATTTTGTAATTGGATATATTCTTAATATCATCCAAGTTATACGGAAAACTAGATAAAATAATACACTGCGCAAAAAAATTAACGCACATTCTGAAAATCTCAATTTTAATGAAAGTTAACTCTACATTGACTTTATAACTTATTTTTTATGTTCAATCGGGAAGGTTTTGAACGAAACAAGACACATTAAATGGAAGAAAAATTCAGGATTTCACCGAATCTTATGTGAAAGAAGAGAAATGAACAATTTTCAAAATACTGAAATGCTGATAAGTGATTTAATACTTGGTATTTCTACCCCTTGCGTTAATTACAGCTCGATCACGACGGTTCATACTCAAAATGAGTGATCTTAAAATGTTCTGATCTAATCCTTCCCAGATTTCTCCGAGTTGGATTCCTAAGTCATTAAGAGTAGCTGGATGATTTTCTGAACTTCTCAGCCTTCTATTGAGGTTGTCCCAAACCTGCTCAATCGGATTGAGATCTCGACTTCTTGCTGGCCATTCCATTCGAGAGACTTCAACCTCTTCAAGGTACTCCTGAACGATGCGCGCACGATGGGGTCTGGCATTATCGTCCATAAAAATGAAATTTTCACCAATGTATCGGGCAAATGGCACTACATGCTCTTCAAGAATGTTTCTTATATACTTATCAGCATTCATAGCTCCATTATCAACGACCACTAGGTCTGTGCGAGCAGTCAAAGATATTCCACCCCATACCATAATCGATCCTCCCCCGAAACCAGTAGTATTCAGGAAATTGCACTGAGCATATCTTTCATGTGGACGTCTGTATACAAGGGAACGTCGATCACAATGGTAGAGGCAGAATCTAGACTCATCTGTGAAGAGAACTCTTTCCCAATCGGCCTCTTACCAATGGATATGCTCTCTCGCAAAATCCAAACGCGCCCTGCGATGGGCTGGGGTAAGAGCTGGGCCTCTTGCCGCGACACGAGGCCTTAAATCATATTCTCTGAGGCGATTTCTTATTGTCTGAGTGCTAATTTGCACCTCATGAGTTTGCTCAAGCTGATTTTGAAGGAGGCGAGCGGTTGCAAACCGTTGTCTCAACGAAGAAACTCTCAAGTAACGTTCTTGAATGGCAGTTGTTACCCGTGGTCTACCCCGTCCTGGTCTTCGGACATTCATACCTGTCTCCGTGAATCGCTGCAACATTCTGGACACACTTGTATGGGAAACTCCAAACCTTTCTGCAATTCTTGTGTATGTCCACCCTTCTTCTCGCAAAACTACCGCTTGGGCACATTCCTCTTGGGTCAAATTGCGTGTTCCGCGTTGCATAGCGATCGAGTGTAGAAATTCAAACGAAAGAAAAACTATTGATCACTAGAATTGATCGAGAACAACTGATTTTAGAATGGAGCCAATACATTCAAAATCTGATAATATCATATCTTTTTAATCTTGCTGGGAGAAAACATCTGTATTGAAGAAAAACGTTGAAGGTGGATAACATAGGTATGCATGCATAATTCTGATAAAAATAATTATCATTGAGAACACCTTCAGTTGTAGAATAAATTTGAGATTTCCATAATGTGCGTTTATTTTTTTGCGCAGTGTATATTCATGACATGTTATCTGGAATGCTCAGAAAAGCTTGCATATACTCCATTCACCTTTATAAAGTATACCGTTTGGCCATGGAATTCTGACACATTCCACCTTGTATATTTTGAAAATGTTAGGTTATGGTCATTCTTCTGTCAGTTGAACAAGCAACGTTGCCGTTTCTACATTTATGTCGTAGTGATTACGTATTTATCAAAATGTTTATTTACTTTGGGAAAATAATGAATTCGAGAAAATATTATGTGAATTCAATAATTCCAAAGACCTGGCGAATGTTGATGAAACATTTTTCTCTGTTAATAGTGGAAATATTTCACGTATATAAACATGGTTGGAAGATTCAGTTATGCTATTTGCTTGTACGGAAATCAAGAATCGAGTGTTGAAATTTTACTGAAAAAAAATAGACAGAATAGTCCGTTACTTTGTGATTGTTCATTCGAAAAAAGAATAAAAGTATTCGCATAACCCTACAGAAAAACTTATAAACTAACAGTGGAATTCCCCACTTTTAAAAAAATAAGCCCACAGAAGAAATTGAAATACCTTTTCGCACAACTTGAAATACTCCAGTATGAAAATGTAGTAGTACTAAGAAACCTGTGTCACTGTTAAACCTTAAAAGAACTAACTCCATTAACAAAGCTCTTGGGAATCTATGTGAATGATAGGTACAGCGAATTGAGAAGAACGTATTTATAAACTGGGATGCACCTTAGTTTCAGTCTGTTATCTTTGGCTGTAATGACAAGATATCTGGATAAATTCTGCATGAAAACCATCTATCATGCAATATTCGAGTCAAAAGCAAGATATGGAATTATGTTTTATGGACATACTTCGAAGTCAATTCAAATATTCAATCTCCAGGTGGGTGTTAAACGTCTTAAATGACAAATTTAATTATCTTATCAACTGGCATATAATGATTGGCTACAAAAACTTGAGAAAACGGTAACACAATAAAGAAATTGGTTTCGATACATAATAAAAAAACTTCAATAATTTCCCATCACAAAACAATAATTTCTAACATCGTTACATGTATATGTTTCTTTTTGAGAAAGAGCATCAGATTCTTTAATGTATCAAACAATATAGCATGTTGCATGTTCAAAGCAATTACAGTATTAGGAAAACAGATTTGAACAGGACACCATACATTTTTTCCTATGATACATGAGCACAAAGAGAAAAACCTCTTAATAAGTATAGAGATTTTGTAATTTTTTTCAAAGAATAGGCTGACATATTTATAACGGACAGAATCTTCTTCAGAAACAACATTTCATCTTTCTTTTGGATTGAGACTGACAAAATATCTTGAAATCAGCAACAGAAAAGGAGATAGAAAATCATCAGGACATAGTATATAACCCACATTTGGTCCTTGACAACGAAGGTCTTCCGACCATATCTGGTCCTCCATGCAATTAATTTTGAGCTTAGACAAAGGAAAGATTTTGAGATCCTCAGGTTTACGAAGAAGCATCATGTTCCTTATAATGAGAAAGCCTTTCCCAAAGTTTCCTAATTGGTTATTTTTCTATCTAGGTGGTTTGCAGCAACTTCTTCCTCCATATCCATAATATAGACTTTTTTCATTTTGTTTGATTCAGTTGAACCTCCTTGATCGTAGAAAATCTTCGATATAGTACTAGTTGAATAAGGAGGGTATTTGACATTTTAGCAATACTAGAAAACCTAAATGTTAGGTCTTTCACACTGCATAGAGGGTTCTGTTGAAAAAGGCAGCTCTTTCGCAAAAGTGAGTAGTGTATCAATGGAAAAGTGTTCATTTTTCAAATTATATTCCAAATTTGTCGTTGCAGATTCTTCAAAATAAAGTCTTCAGTCAGTGTCTTTTTGAGTGCCCCAATAGTAGGAAATTCTTTGTCGTCTTTTTCACTTAAAATCCTCCTAATTGTGTCTATCTATTCATACAAAATATAGAACCTTGGTTTTCACTCACATACGTCGAAAATGTTGGATAGCTGGTGATGAACTGTCGATGCCAAATTATCAGGGTTACTTTTAGAATGCGCAGATGTCAATTCTAAATAGCACTTCCTGATACTTTGCCTCTGCTTTTTCGAAACTACCTTCGGCATTGGTAGTTTCCAGGCTTGATAATTAATAATCAAAGATAAACGTCGGCAACGTCTTCGAGATTTATTCATTGACGTAATGTCATTCACAAGTGCCAACCTGCGATTTTTTTCAGGTGAAAAAACTTGATAAACCTAAAATTTGGCCAAACGCGATACTTTATAAAAGTTAATGGAGTATATGTTCAATTATCATGATTTGACACTTTCGGTTATGCCAGAATTAGCTATCAACTTCGTATTTTCAATGCTACCCTTATTATATAACCTGAATTACAGCTTTCTATAGAGTTATTTGAGCCAATATTCTTCTTTCGGGATTAATTATCATTGCTGATGGTTCTTTTGAACTTTTACTGAGATCCGGTCCTTAGTTCGATGCGTATGGTACTGCCTTCACTTTTCCGTGTAATTTTGGATTTGGGTGAGATTCAGAGAAAATAACCTTGTACATCAGTTATCTACCTTGATGCCCCATTAGAACCCACTTCAAGATACTTTCAAACCATCATATATCCCCCTAAAATAACACATGAGACTAATATCACAATATTTCTCCACGTGCTATCTAAGGGTCCAATGTTTTCCATTCTAGAACCATGAGCGATACGTATGGAATATTATCCACGTGCTATGGGGTCGAATGACGTGTGGTTTTTGATGGCAAACGGAAGTTACCCGAAGGTAGATGATGAAAGTACCCTCGCGGCCCATTCATGGGCCCCCACCCTGAATGAATTCGCCCCTGGAGACCCCGCCCTAGTAATTTTTAAGGAAAGAATCTTCGGAAGTGTAGGTTGCGCTTTGAAACTTGATATTCTTATTCAAGGATGAATGGTAATGTAAATGTTCCTTTCAGTTTCATCTTGAGATGTCGTTGAAATTGGAATTGTGTGTTTTAATTGAAAATTTGGTAGGTAACTTGAAAAAAGGTTTCGAAATCTTTGCTGACAATCATAAAATCATTGTCATGCTTTTACGTCGTCTCCTTGACCGAATATTCACGCTGCGAACGTTATGCTGTGTATTTTGCAGTACTAGGTCGTTGTTCTTTATTATGACCCGTTGAAACTTAGTGAAACCATTACTGGGGAACGATATCGCCTTCAATAGACGAGTCCCTTCATGCTGGCCAACTGTTTAAAAATACCTGAAAACCACTTCCCTTTTTTCGCAATGATTCAGCTCTTACTTGAAAGCTTAATCCTAATGAGTGTATCCTGAAAATATTAGATGTCACGAAGGTCTTCATCAAAAGCTATAAATTTTTGTTTTCTTATGTTTTTATTAATGGAAATGTATGACTTTCCAACCTAGAAAACGAGTCGTTTCTATTTTTACTTGCTCCTAAGCTGTTTCCATTGACTTAGAAATTAGAATATCTATTCTAAATCAATGGCTGTTTCAGGTATTCTTGAGGGATATGATCCTTGTAATTTGAGGTACTGAGATGTGACTTCATCTTTCTGTAAGATGGAAATTAGAAAAGGTGAAGTATCTGAACGAAAAGATTTTTATGTTTCAATCCTCATGATATATTTGAATTTTAGGCCAGTAGATGATTATATATCAATGTAAGTACTAATAATGGAAAAAACTGTTTTCAATGGCTCTTCAAGGAAAAGTAAAAACATGCTACCTATTCGTTATGATAAATTTTCTGAGAAAAATGCCTTAAAACCGAATATCATTAAATGCCTTTGGCATATTGCATAAATTGGACTGGAGAAAAGCATTGATATTGATGGGAACCTTGCTGCAAAGAATATATGTGTTTGTTCCCTTCACGTGGACGATTATGTCAAGTTAATTTCAGATTTATATCCAGATTGAAAAATCCATAAATAGATTGCTTGAGAGGGATTAGTTTTAGTATTAATAAAACTGAAACTGTTTGTGCAGTAGATATTTTTTAGGGAGTTTCTCAATCAACTGCGAGCCTGCGAACAATATTTTTAGTAAATGATTGTGTGTATTTTGCTGATATTTTGAGATTTGGTATTCACTGGCCAAGTTCTGATGTTGAATTGATGAATTTACCACTTTACATATTGAGAATATACTATGATATCAAAGTGATACTTGATTATAATGATTTTCCAGTACAATAATCCTAATTTCTCATGCGGCATCAGAACTTATTCACATCCAGATCATAGTCTATGGCAGTTGTGAATACTTTTGTGTTGTTATTCTGGTGTAATTTTCCATGCAAATAAAGAACATTCGAAACAATCATTTATTTCCCTAATTTCCTTTAAATTCCTCGTAGAATTTCTATCCAATTATACACCTATATTTAATAAACTCCACAATACTGGGTTAATAATACATTAATTCACTGAAAGTCTTCCTATGATCTCATCATTCAAAGAAAACACCTATAATAATCAGTTTTACATCTTGCAACAGGTCTTTAAACAAGTGCTCTTTCTTCGGAAATTAATGAAATTTGAATATTATATTTCTGCAGTATCTTGAATCATTTTTACACTGTTAATAGAAACATCTCATTCATCAGAAAATTTATTATAAAAATAAAGACTCTAGCGAAATCCTCATTTGATTCGAAAAATTCAAATTCTCCATTCAATTATTTTGGTGGGGATATTCATTTTCCATTGATGAAACCCTAAGAAAACAAAAATTTATAGCTTTTGAGTAAGACCTTCGTGACATCTAATATTTTCAGGATACACTCATTAGGATTAAAAATTTCAGGTGAGAGTTGAATCATTGCGAAAAAAGTGAATGGATTTTCAGGTATTTTTAAACAGTTGGCCAGCATGAAGGGAGTATATTGATGCGATTGAGCACTGCTCGAAAATCGGCCACAATACGAGCAGAGGCACCATAAAGTGATCGTACAGCATGACAACGCTCAGCCTCACGTTGCTTAACCT
Source organism: Adalia decempunctata (assembly GCA_951802165.1). NCBI lineage: Eukaryota > Metazoa > Arthropoda > Insecta > Coleoptera > Coccinellidae > Adalia > Adalia decempunctata. The sequence continues at coordinate 17,692,766 of OX637696.1, read as the reverse complement.
TTTGAAACGCTCAAATGGGACGTCCTATCCCACCCGCCGTATTTCCCATATATTTCCTTGGTTGATGGCTCATCAGCAGTTGCACTCGTATGAAGACATCAAAAAACGACGTGATGCAAGGATGGCGTCAAAAGATGCACACTTTTACCGTGATGCTATTCCAGTCCTGCCAGAAAGATAGAAGTTGCAGCTAACAATGGGCAATATTTTTCACAATAAGATTTCATTTTCATCAAAAACAGCGAAAACTTGGCAGATGCAGGATTTCCTCAATCAAATTTTTTTATGATCCCAATAATTCACTCGAGCTTGCACTAAAATCGAATATGTAAACATCTATTTCAGTACACGTGTTTAAAGGATGAGTGAGTATGTCCGATATTCGGAGCAATAATGCAAGGATGTGATGAAAATTTATCGGCGAGAAATGATTATACGAGGGCGATCAGAAAGGTTTGGAGACTACGTGGACAGCCGGGTATTGTTCAGTTGATCGGCATATGGGACCTTTGAAATCGGATGAATATGAAACTTTGTTCCTTCCAAATGTTTCACCTTTCACCCTACATCGTGTAGGTAAATATCTAAAGCATTTCCCAGTTAAATAGCTACAACTTTCTTCAGTTTCAAAATAATTTCTGGATGGTACTGTTCTGATATAAAATTAAATAATAGATAATGATAATCGTAATACATAATACATATGGTTTCCGTCATCAGAGATCCACTGGTGACTTGCTCGCTTACGTCTCACATACAGGGTGAGTCTTTGACTTGTACATATATTTTAACTGTAGACTCTTGATGCTAAAGGAAACCTTTTTTTCATTTTCCATTTTCCGAATTTGGCTCTGTTAAAGAGATATAGCCATTTGAAAAAAATTGTGCTGAATACGTGCCTGATATTACTCTTTACAAACACCTCAAAGTTCATATTTTTCGATTGAAATTGATGTGATTATTAGATATTCTGGGTGATACATTTAAAAAATACTCAAGCACTAACCTTATTTGAATAAGAATGTTACAAACACGATATTTCCTAACAAAACACTGTCCGATCATTTCGGAAATTGAAAAGCTATATTTCTCACACCGAAATAAGTTCCTTCTTCGATTGTCCTGAAGATTAGTTTATAGACACTAATAATTTGTTCATATTTTCCTCGATATTCTGGAACGATCTCATAAAAATTGGTTTCTCACTAACCTCTCCTAACTCCATCAACCTAAGTCAGATGATTCGAGGTCAATGACCTAACCGAACTCATCTTCTGTGATATGATATTCCACAGAACTTTAGAGAAGACGATGCCAGATGGCCGATTTTCTCTTCAAACAATGCGAACTCAAGAAAGCAGTACGCCCTCTATCGTTAGCGGATGAACTATCACAATCGCTTAAGGCGTCTAGGCGTTGCTCTTTGAAAATGCCAAACGAGTAGTTCTGATTCTCGCCAATATAGCGCTACGTTCCTAATTTCAGTCGCCACGGCCTACTCTTCCCTTCAGAAGGCCGTGGATGTAGCCGCCACGCAAGACCGTTGTTCTGTGCTCCAACCAGTCAAACCTAAAACGTTAGTCAGTGATCCCATACACGGCATAAACGAAGTTCACGCTTTATTTATTTACAGAGAATGAAGCAAACAGGTGATGATTATGTAAATAACTTTCAGTGAATTGATGTAATAGTAGTGTCGTTCTGGTGTCGAGTTATATTGTTTCAATAGATATTTTGCTGAAGGACCGGTAACAATGAATTTTAAATAGAAACTGCCTATAAAATGTATAATTTCATGCTTCATAGAATTCAATTTTATGTCCCACGAATGTGGAATTTTATTATTACATATCTCTACATCAAACGTTTTTTCATCATAGAGATTTCAGTCTTGACAAAGTTGATAAACATTCTGACAACGTTGGTAACTTGTTGACAGACCAGAGAAGAAATAATATTCGATGAGATTTAACTCAGGACAGCATTCAGATTATTCTTGAAATGCATGATTTTTTCCTCTAATTCAATCTTATGCAATTAGGAATAACTTGAGAACGACGCGTTTTATTGAAAAAATATAGGAATACTTTTGTTTTCTAAAATAATTAATTCTTTCGAAAACGTGCACCGTTCATCTTTTTCAAGTGGTTTTATAGTATTTTTGCGGGAATTTATAAGTCGACTATACTTAACTTTTTTACCAGGAGAAATATGAAATAAGTTTCAATTGGGGAATATGCACTATGAATAGAGTAAACAATCAACCAAAATTCAGTTCATTCGAAATATCGGTTCCGATTATATGGAAAGAATAGTGTTACTTTCATGGATTTTTGACACCCTGTATCTTCCAAACGAAACCGAATTTTGAAAAATGGTATGGGAAAAAAGTGTTTCTTTTGATGGGAGGAATCTACAGTTGAAATATATGTACAAGTCAAAGACTCACCCTGTATATGGTCGCTATCTATTGAGAAATATGGTGAAACCCAAGCCGTAGCACTGGATATCTTCAAGACATTCGATCGAGTCAGAGTCAGACATCAGGGACTCCTCGCCAAGATTCCATCTTATGGCGTGCCCCCAAAGCTATGTTCTCTGCTAGCTAGTTTTCTCTTAAACAGATTTCCCCATGTAGTGATGGATGGAGTTTCATCTTACTCTCTACCCATAAATTCTGGTGTTCCGCAGGGATCAATTCTACTATTCTAGCTTCAACACTATTTCTACTTCACATCAACGATTTGCTGGAAGCAACTTCGTGTCCAGTGCACAGCTTCGCGGATGATAGTACCCTCCATACCGCCTTTCCTTCTAGGGCTCCAATACCAGCCTGCCAAATCAGAAACGAACGAGGAAGAAATGTTAACAACATAAATATTGACTTGGCAACAATTCTTGAATGGGGAACTAATAAATTTGTAGAATTCAACGCAAACAAAACACAAGCATGTCTTTTCTCTAGAAAAGCCGATCTTACTAGGCTCAGCATAAAATTGTCAGGGGTAACCATACCATTGAAGTAATTCATTTCGATGCTTGGTATTACTATCAGCATTCTGCAATAACCTTTCTTGGGAGAATCACGTGAGCAAACTTGGTTTCCTGTTTCGTGCCAGGAACTATTTCACCTTTCACCTCAGGTCAGCTGCTTATGATATATCAGGCACAGATTCGACCTGTCCTGGAATACTGTTCCCATATATATTTGGAGTGCTGCACCTCCACCTAAACAAATCCTAAAACTCTTGGATTCTGTACAAAAAAGGGCAATTTGCCTCGTCGGTGATGTCTCTCTCGCAAACTCGCTCACTTCTCTGGAAGACCGTTTAGAGTAGGCGATCATTTTATAGATATTTCCATGGGCGATGCTCTTCTGAATTATTAGCAATCGTTCCCCCTCTGGCAGTCTCTTCGAGACTAACCCGTCAAGTTAAGTCTTCACATCCCTTCGTGGTCACATTGGAGACCTGCAGAACATCTCTCTTCAAAGACTCGTTCATCCAACGAACAGCGAGGCTTTGGAACAGATTGCCTAGGGAGGTGTTCCCCGAGGCCTATAACCTCCAGAAATTCAAGAAGAACACCAATTCCTACCTGCTTGCCCTTGGTTCTCACGATGTTCTCTGAACATTACAGGATATCATGGTGTTACGGCATTCCCATACCACCAAAGATCCCTCGCAATGTCCAAAAGTTTGATTTAATTTCAAAATTGGTGAATACCTCTGAATTCTTTCAAAATGCCACATACACTCTGTATTTTCTGTATAGGATTATATAATATGTAATAAAAGTCGGAGATACTGCAAGAATAAATATATTTGAAAAGATACCATTCCTACATGCTTTTCATGGAGAATTTCCCGAAATTCATCGGGACCAAATAAATAGGTGAACACATTTATATGGAAAAACATATAAAATATGTCTTATACTAATTTAGCTTATATTACAATTTGATATTTCTGCTCTAAGCCGTAAAAAATCCATTATATACAAATATCGATTATTATACCGAGGTAGACATATATTATTTACAACATCTCATATTTACAAATACTAAATACAATCAGTCTTTGGGGGAACGTTTTTTGGCTTTCAAACCAAAATACATAGTATTTGAATTTGATTATATAATGTTAGATTAAATAAGAGTTACTCCGAGTCCAAATGAAGAGTTTTACTGGTGAGTGGGCCCACAGGTGATACAATAGCTCAAATAGCTGTTATATCTACAAATTTCATTAAATGCCAGTTTTGGTTTATGTAATCTGTGGGCTAACTCATGCTTGAACGCATCATCAGGACCTGGAGATAAACCAACAACAAATCGTATAAGATACATACAATATAAGGTTACTGAAGACTCAAAATATACACAAATACGAGGTTTCAGTACAACCTCATAACCCGTCAATTTCCATCCTTGAGAAACAAAATTGCACACACAACAACGACTTGAAAAAACAATTACAATTTTGACTAGATTGCGACAATTCCACGATATACTCTATATCTACAAACTACAACCGTGAAACAGTTTCTGTACATATTTACAAGAGCTAAATTATGATTTTCTTCAATTCCTCATAAGCAGCAAGAAAGATTGTGTACACCTAATGAGGTCTCGAGAAGATATGGACCGTGAATTCAATCTTATTCTCGCATTTCTGTCCACAAGAGTTGCAGGTAAAAGGATCCATGAAATTGTGGAATCTCATATGAATGGTGAAGAGGGCAATATCGTCGAATGTGATGCAACAGTGTGGACACCTCAAGGATTCTACAGCTGGTAGCATTGATTCAGCTGAGGGTGTTGGTGAGTTTTGTTCTTCTGCGGGTGTATCGTCTACATCATGTTCTACTTTAACATTGTAAAGCAGTTTCATCCTTTCATCATCTTCGTCATCGGTGGTGGAAGGAGTTTCCATCTTGTAATCACGCTTTTCGGCTACTTCTTTGTTCGAATCTTTGTTAGGCGATAGGTCAAGAACTGAATCTTCTTCGTTACTCTGACATTCTTCTTTGGTTTCAGCAGGTTTGTTTATTGGCGAAAGCGGATTGACGAAACCAGAACCTTGATTCATCATTCGTAGATTCTGGAAGGTCTGCATGAGGAACGCTTGTTGCAGCATAAGCTGGAAAGCATTTTGGTGCATTTCAGGGTTTTGAGCCATCAGAGACAGAGGCATCATTGGCATTCCTGGGTGAGCCTGTGGTACAGCAGGCATTGAAGGCATTGTGGGAATTGGGTTCTCAATTCTGGTCCTCTTAGGCGAGGACATTAGCTGTTCTTCTTCTCCATTAGTAGATTTCACTTTTGGTCCTCTTCTAGTACCATAAACATCTATAATGGGAAGAGGGTTTGGGGTACCATCAGGGTTCAAAACCATTGCAGGTTGGTGGTTGTATTTCCTCAAGTGGAGTTTGAGGGAATGACAATATTTGGAAGAATATTGACAACTGGCGCATCTGTATTGGTAGATGTTGGAATGTGACTTCATGTGAGAATTCAACATAGATTTGTTAACGCATTTGTAATCACATGATTGGCACTGGAACGGCTTCTCACCCCCATGGTTTCTCATATGGTACTCTAAATGATGCTTGTATTCTGTCACAAAGGGACATTTCTCGCACTGTAACAACCTGTCTGGTTTTATATGTTCTCTTTGGTGTGTCCAGAACTCTAGTTTGGTATTGAATACAAGCTGACACTGCTTACATTTCACTACCTTTATTTTTCCATGAGAATTCACGCTTGGTACGCTGTAATCTTCATGGTTTCCATACTCATCGTTGTTATTCTCAGAGATTCTATCCTTTTCAAAAGATTCTGAAGATGATATATTCAAATTTTTCTCAACAGACATCTCAAGACTTTTAAGGGCACTCGTGTCGTTGGAGGAATCTAGACGTGGTGATGGTGATTCTCCCGTCTCATCATTATCAGTGTCATCATTCATCAAGTTGGGGAGGTCTGGCAGTGAGCTTCTGGGTGAATTCACAGCGTTATGGATTCTGTAGTTGTGAGGGTAGGAATAAGGTGAATGCGGCGATTGGTGGTTCGGGTATCGCTCGGATTCATCACTGCTTGGTGATGAGACAGGGCCTTCGCTACTCGAGTGGATTCCTGAGTCTCTCCTATCCGAAGGGGACTTGGCTTCACCCTGTAAGGAAAAAAAAATAAAATATTGTATGAAAGTAATATAAAACACAAGGAGGCAATACAGTCAAGAATTGAATGGGTATTGACCGTGTGGAGGGAATTTTGGAAATTTTCGTCGCTAAGTTGGCACAACTGTCCGCTATACTCACGCGAAGTTTGTCAGTTCATCTGAAGTGTATTTAGCGATTTTACAAATGAATAAAAAATCTAAAAAATTGTTTTTGATTTCGAATTAAAAATGAAATTCAAAAGCGTGGTATCCTTGTATTTTCGACACTATAGTTAACTCAGATAGCGTTACTGCGCATGTCTGAAATAGGGACCTCCCATAATTGGGAAAGTAGCCGATAAGAAAAATTTCCCTTTGAAAATGATAACTGAATCGATAACTAAGTAGTTTTAAAGTTATTCATGAGTACTCATATTTTTTCATTCCGATAAAGACTAAGTTCATGATTAGTGTGCACAATGCAATAAGGAGAATTTTGGAACAAAAGTTACCCCTTTCAATGTCTCAAGACTTCATACAACGATTATATTTAAAAATCAATAAATTCTTATTTATTCGCAAAAACGAATTGGTTTTCAATGAATAAACAAGAATCCTTCGAAAGTTATTAGGAGTTATCTACTGTGAAGTGTTGAAACATTTGAATTAGAAATATCAATATTTTGGCATTGAAATAAAAATACAATACAATGAAAAACAAAATTCCCAAAGCAGTATGAAGATATTCACCGGTACATTTTGATGAAGTTTCAGGAAACCAATGCAATCATTGAATAAAGCAAACATGAGGAAAAACTGTTGACATAAACAAACCACACAACAAATTAGAAAGGAAGACACAGACGGTGAATATAATTATGGAAAAATTAAACATGTTATTCACAAGTGTCAAAGGAGGATATTGATCGTGTGTGTTGACGTTATCATCCTTCTTTTTCTTTTTAATATTTCCCATTCTGTTCGTTTTATCATTTCAAATTTATTAATCGAAGGCAATGTTCAAATTCTTAGTTCTTACCTGGTACATCTGGGGGTATTGCCAGTTGATATTTGGAGGAGGCAGCCCCATATTCATGTGGAAATCCCTCAAAGGCTTGGGATAAAAACCAGTGACGCAGGTTGGTGACATCTCAAAGCAATCTTTCATTTTACAATCGTGTGCTCTGAAATACGAACGCTCAGTTAATCAATGCTCCAGTTTTCCCAAAGGAAGCAAACAGATATTTCCGGTTCAAATTTGCGGTCTGTTAACTCAACAGGAGCACGTTATCTACCATTAATTTTGGGAATAAACCGCTCTAAAACATTTTTTGGGGTCGAGATAAAGCCCACCTTATCGTTATTTTCGATTCTGGTGGTTGCGATAAATTTTTATCCGGTAGTTTTTGTTCATGAAAAATAGATTTCGGAAGAAATTATTTCCTTTTGAATGGACAGAAAAAGGAAATGATTATCGGAACATATCGCGGTTTTTTTCGTTATTAATGAGAGATAAGGCGTTTCTAAATTAGTGCATGAATGTGGGAAATTGGAAATATGCTGGTATAAAATAATCTACATCTTTAACGTATCCAGTTAACCAGGAAAAGGGTTAGTCAAAAAGGCACTGTATGCGTTAATGCAAGAGTGTCATAACAGAACCCTTTCGCCGAGAAGAATCAGTAATGAAACTCCGGAAAATGTGCAAATATCTCCAAAATCCAGTAGTCTTATCAAAATAATTTTCTATCCTCAATTAAAAAAAAATTAAGTATCCAAAAAAAAAAAGCCAGTTCACTCAAAACATCACTTGATTCGTACCTCGACAATCATGGACTGTCCTGTTCTATTTCCTTATAAATCACTGCAAGCTTCGAAATCACGTAAAAAATCACAATAAACAGATCAGTCGAAGTCACTTTTCAGTTCTTTCCAAAAATCACAAACGTTCACAATGCTTAGGTTCGGACAACTGACCATTTTAATGTTACGCAGCTTAAAATGTGCTTTCTTCCCCCACCACTGCTCTTCCCCACCAACGCGATAGAGCTTCGAATAGGCAAAAGAGATTGGGAGACGTGGTAGGGGAAGGGGTGGTTTTTTTAATTTGATTGTGATTAACCTCCATAATATTACTATAATTGTATATTACTGGTAAGGTAAATAAATTAAAGCTAAAAACTTTTACATTGATCTTAATCTTGTAGTGATGCACCCGATGTCACCGTATAGTGATATCCGCTGAAGTAAAGATATAAAATTTGCCAAAACCGGGGAAATATATAAGCTATTTTTTTATACTCAATTTCTGCATATAGCTCATAAAACGAAAACTCTTGTTGTTTTTTATTTCTCTTCTGTAATATTGGAAAGAATTCGATTTGATACTCCTTCGTGAGATATGGCTTCTATATTTCTAGATATGTATATGTTTTATGGAGAATCAAATTTTTTTAATCACTCAAATATCAGTTACTTAGAAGAATGTGCTCGCGAATTACAGTTTACATTTTAGTTTTTTCTCCTTGTGAGATATAATAAGTGAAATGGAATTCATGAAAAAAATTCGGAATATGTGAATTTTGTGCGTTACTTTTAACTCACTTTGTATCAGCAGATATGGAACTTGAAACTACCGACATATACTACCTTCATGAGTCAGTTGTCATATTACTCCCCGGGATTTCCAAGGGAGAAAGGGCTATACAACTTGTTGTAGGTATTCACAAAAATTTACGAGGTTGATAAGCTGGCCATAAAAAAATCAGACAGTACAGGTAAGATTTCGGCTTATTATTGAAAATTATATACCCGTGACTTACAAGGGTTGCCTTTTAGGATGGAAGAAATCTTCACTTTTGATCTTACATTGTTCTGCTGAAGAATAATATGCTTATTTGTGATTGTGAACATCAATCATCATGGGAGGAGAATATGAATAAAATGAGTAATTTTTGAAGCCATGGGTTTCCCCTGTTGACCCCTTTGTCTTCCTAAATCCGTTGATAATGAAAATGATTTTTTTCAATTCATTTCTGCAACTGGAAAATGCAAATCTACCTTACAAAGTGGAAAAAGAGTGCTTTTTATCAGTGAAACATTTTTTATCATTACTTCTACTATATTCTTATGAATATTAAGTTTTCTAATGTTTCATCCAGTAGCGTCCGTACGCAATCAGAGGAAAATATTATAAATAAAGAAAATTCTTATTTTGGGACTCTTTATTTCTGGCGCTTTCAAACGGAAAAAATAAAAATCAAATGCACCTATCGCTGTGCCAATCATTTCTGAAAGGAAGGCTAGGAACTGTCAACTGAACAAAACTCGTAAAATTATCGAAAAAATAAAACCTAAAAAATATACATACATAGACTTAAGGAAGGAAAATGGTTGACTTTGGTGTCAAAACCTAAGTTTTTGGGGTTGCTGCTTTAGGGAAAAAATTATGCAGAAATCTAACTAACATAGTTCAGATTTTCATCTGTAAAATCGTAAAATAAAAATTTTTCAAAATTGAAAATTTCAAACCATCAGGGCTTCCGTTTCTCTTATCGCATCCACAAGTTATTTATGTTATGTTGATCAGCATAGCTCAAAATATCTTTCGGAAAAATACGAGCGATTCAAAAAATCTCAAATTCTGAGTGAAAATTCTGAAAAAGGATCAAGGCGTATGACCCCCTAAAAACACCATATTATAGTGGATAAAAATAATATTTGGGTAGATATAAGATTGTTATTGACCTAAAAAGTCCTTCGAATCTTTCTAATCTTCAATGATAACCATTTTACAGATCGATCACAGCCTTCCCTTGAATTGTCTGAGCTTGTAAAACCGAACTCGAAAATGAATTATCAAAAAATAAAACATAAAAGAATATTGCTTGGTACTCAATTCATTGTTTTCTGATATTTTCAGTCGATTCAAAGAAACATTTTCGAAAATTTCATCTGGATTTTCACGTATTTTTTCAAAAAAAGCAAATTTCCACGAAATAGAAACGGGCATAAGAAAAGATATTTCACAGCAAGAAATTTCTGGTTCGAGTCCATCAAGTTCATTAAAATCCTCTTCGCATAATTGTATCTGTGTTCTTCTGGATCTATAAGATGATGATACACGTACTTTCTTCTTTAATCATACTTACAAGCTTTTCTTTCAATACTCCTATATTTTTTAAAATTTGAGCCAATTCGACAAAACTATATTTTCAAAAATAGTTTCTCCATTTATTTATTTAACTTCACTTTTCATACACCAAAAGTAATCACATACATTTAAAGTTTATAACTACAGATTGATTTACAATCTGAAAATATAAGATATAAGGAAAAAAAATAAAAACAATAACAAAATAAAATTAAAGATGATAGTGTACGATTTTCTTCAAATTTAGTATAGTAGCTACACAAAGCACCCTCGTAACATGCGAGAAAATTCGAGTTTCAACCTAAAGTTTCATTATTGAAACAAAAAAAACTGAAATCGCGTTGTAATAGTTATGAGCAAAAATTGGTTAATATGCGGCTTATTGTACAAAATAGGCAATATGGGTTGCAATATTTGCGAAGCCTTCAACGGGTGCCCATCGAGGTAAATAAATCGTCATTCAAAAGACAGGTACACAATGTCATACGGCATTCACAGATCTGGAATCTTATTATCCACGCAGGAAGTCCAGTATTCAATAGCGACGAAAAAATACTCTGTTACACTCGAATATCTGCAATAAGGAAAGGATTGCAGCTTGCAGACACCACCGGTGTATTATTTCTGTTTGCCTTTGTCCGAAATCCATATTTCGGCAAAATGCATGCTGTTCATCTCGCTCCATATGATTTTTTTGATGCTTCGATCCTTTTCGACCCTTCTTTCAGTCGATGCGAGTGGCTATTTTCTCCCCCGCTATTGGACGGTTGATAGAGAGGGGTAAGTCACCCTATCTGGTCCAGGCAATCCCTTGCCATTTGTTGTTTTCCAACAAAAAACGCACGGTCATCAAACATAAACTGTCTGGGTGTTTCCATGCGGATATTCCAACGAAGAATGTACGAAGTAGAATTATACATTCGGTGTTTAGGTTAGGATTCAATTAGACTTCTGTATTATGCCATGAGTAGTTTTGCACGTGCAATGCAATGGACCACCAAGTCTGTGACACCCTGTACATTCATTAGTAGGACCAAGAGCTAAAATGAATGTAGAGTAGGTACTAACCAATAACCATGAACAATAATGGTTTTGTAAACTGGAAAATTGTAACTAACCCTGCAGAAATTGAGGTCTTTTTGAGGAAATTAGTAGGCTCGGTTTCATAATACCTTGAGTGTTGTCTTAATGTTGGATAATGCAAGCATCATATGCTGTCCAGGTTATATACCTCCCACAACAATGAAGATTCAGTTTCTACCATCAATGCTGAAATCCCCCAAGGTGAGATATGCAGCAAGGCCAATGCTGATATGTTTGAGCTGACATCCTGCTGAGAGTGTCTTGTTATTCAACGTGTTGTATGGTGTCGGGTAAAACCAGCGTATTGAAATTACCCTACAGTCCATTTTGATCTAATTGCTCACTCAGCTGCGCATTACTCAAATTTTTGGAGAAATAGAACAATTGCTGACAAGGAAATGAATTCTTTAATGATGGTGAGATAAAATGAATCTTTGTTTCATTGCTTCTGCTTCTAACTAATTGCTTTATCATAGTCTTCAAATTAAAATCAAATTTTTCTCAGAAATCGATAGTGAAATCTTTTCGGTTTGAGTTTTGTGCAAATATAATCAATTATTAGAAATCTTCAAATACAATAGATCTGCAAATATTAAAATATATATTAAAAAAATTAAACTAAACTTTCTTTCCGAATATTATTCAACATTTTCCTCATTTCACATATGTAGTGAAAGAGTATGTCTGGATATCTTAAAAATTCAAGAAGATATTATGTTTTGAATCGTTATATTTTTATCTTATCACAATATTTTTCTTTGTTATCGCGCTATTTATTAATGTATTTGAAATTTTGGTTACCAATTACTCAAAATCACTCCTTATCTTCAAAATGCATAATAGTTCCCAAAATTTCGTAGACTGCAACCAAATATGGCTACATTTTCTATTCAGCAAGAAAAAGATTTTTCCGCAAATCACTAGTAAATTTTGACATCAAAATTTGTCAAAGAAAAGGTCAAGATTTCCTAACTGTTAGGAAATATTCATTTCCTTACTGTAAGGAAATGATATTTCCTTACAGTAGGTTCGACATACGCATATACGAACTTTTCTCATGATTTCTTCGGCAATTATTCTGAAGAAGCAGTATTTTCACTGCATCAACCAGCTCTGGAGGAGTCCCATCACTTATCATTTTACACTGTTTTAAATTCGGAAACACTAGCAATTAAATTTATATGCGTCAACTTTGACAATTTAACATGAATACGTTTCCATAGTGACCATGGTAACGTAACAAATTCCAATAAGAATTTCGAAGCATCATTTATTTATGAATGAAATAACTCGCGAATTCATCAAACGTATTTGAAATCTTTCGAATTTTAAACGATTTGTGGAAAAATAGTATGTTCACCTCGTAGGAAAAGACACATTCCTGGACTCTGTGTTGCTCAGTCTAGCAATCTTCACAATCGTCCAGGAAAGTTACGCTTTTCCTACCCGGTAAACAATGTACTATTTTTGCGAAATCTGAAAATAATTACCTGAATTTGTTTCAATCTTGAAAGATGAAAAGAGCTACATAAAACATTCATTGACAAAGCCCAGATTTGGGTCGTAGATCCGTTGCGAAATTTGCTTGTCTGATACAGCCTTTGTTCAACCTCATCAACATGAGATTCCGGTAAAGCGTCAAAAGGTGTTGAAGCTCAATGCATAACTTCCGTGGAAGTTTATTCAGCTGATTTTTTATAGCTACTTCTCATCGATCTATTTTGATATTCTATCGAAATAGTGAAACACAATGTTCGATTTTCAGGATGACGAAACTCGGAGAACTCCACAAAAAAGCGATTCTCCAAGCGAATAACTGATAGAGTTTCGAAATCTTGAGGCACGTGTATTCAATGAATTATTTTTATATTAAGCGATAATTTATACAACTCCGACGTTATTAATAACGAAAAAACGAAGAAAGATCTTGCGAACAGTTCCAAATATTTAATCATTTATTTAGAAACTCTAACTGTCAATATTTATCACTTCGTATAATGTTAATTCACATGTTATTATACAGTTTATTTCCTCATAGTTATCATTTTTTATTCAACTGGTATTTTGTAATCTTGATGTCTGTCCTTGACCTCCTTTTAGGCGGTAAACAGTTTATTTTTTGAAGAAGTATATTTTTATCATTAGACTACGAATTAGTGTTAGGGAAAGAAATAGCGTCGCTTCTGTCTCATTCGAATAATTCCCATTTCGATAAACTAGTCGATGTTTTTCAATGAATGCCATTCATCGATATATATCAATGAATTCCTGGCTTAGGACATCCACATCCTTTTGCTGAAGATCCACACAAGAGGTAGAGCCACTGGTTTGATATAGTTCTGATTGAGAAGAAAATTTCAATAATTTTCAGAATCTTACTTTTTTATACTCACATATTGTGAAGAGACTAGGTATTCGAGAAAATTTCATATAGTGAGTTGAGATTTTTTTTTCACCTAAAATTATTACTTAACACATATGGAACATTCAGCAAATACAAATTCGAATTTGAAAATGAATAGAGTTTGGAGAAAGGAAAGCCTTAGCTGATGGATGACTATTTTTTCTATTTTCACTGCCCAAGATATTTAAAACTGAATTTGGGCACTATGTTCTGTGCTTTAAATTCCATAGTTTTCATTTTTAATATTCGAGAAAACATTTTTGCTCTGAAAAATTCCAAATAGAAATCCAAAATCGAAATCTATATCAAATTGTTATTATTGTTGAATCAATGTCAATATTGAAATCAACAAATTAAGACGCTAAATATTTTGGGAATGACCAATTCTTAACAGATAATTTTGACAAAATGAGTCAAAAAGCCTCACTAGTAATGAATATTAATGTTAAATGTTAATATTTAAGGGTTCAACGACTCAATCCGAAGGGGAATAAACTACCCTTTATTCTTTGCCAAGCTTTCGCATTTATTTTAATGCTTCATCAGGTCTTCTACATAAAGTACATAAATTTTTTCTAAATTAAACATAAATATGTTTTTTACACTTACTGAATTCGAGGTTAGATGTTCCTTGCATCATGCTCAAAACTTTCGCCAAAAAAAATAAAATTCACAAATAAGATGGCAAATAAGATGACAAATAATGTCAAATGTATATGAATAGAGGCGTTAAAAATTAGGGGGTTATTCTTTGTCAAAATATTTAGTGGGTCTTCCATATACACTTTTCTTTTTTGACCCCACCCCAAAAAATAGTTTTGAATTTATTTCGTAGAAACCAAAAAACTGACTAGAATAACATTGAGCAGACAATTTCATGATAGTGTTCTTCTCGACTGATTGCAAGGGGTAGAAAAAGCCACCTGTTACCTTGTTTCGCGCGAAACTTCTTTTCATATTCATATTTCACCATGAAAAAACCTTTTTGAATAGCTTGATCCCTTCATTCCCTTCTTAAGGGGCAGTATCACCTTTTGGATCGTGGTAAATCTCCATTCAAAAGTGGTCTCTTTATTTCACGAGTAAGTACCCTAATTTACGACGTAGAGACTTGATTTTTTTTTAATTGAAGTTGAAGAACGACCCGAGGGCAAATAGTTACCTTTTTTTCGATTTAATTAGTTTTTTAATTAAAAAACCAGGGTAATCGTTAGATCTGGGGTTATTGAATATGTTTTTCGTTTTTCATGAGTACAAGCTATATCTTTGAAATAATAATCATGAAAATTTTTGTAATTTATAGAAGATTAAATTGCCGGGGGAAAATAGTTGCGATTTTTTCCAAAAATTGATGAATAACCGTCGGAAAAAAATCATTAATTCAATTAATTGTAGTTTCCAAAACGCTGAAGTTCAACCTGTTTTTTTTTAATTGAAAAACTAATCGAAAAAATCGCAACTATTTGCCCTCGGCAATTTAATCTTCTATGAACTACAAAAATTTTCATGATTATTATTTCAAAAATATAGCTTGTACTCATGAAAAACGAAAAACATATTCAATATTTTCAATTGAAAAACTAATTAAATCTAAAAAATTAAAACTATTTGTCCTCGGGACGTTCTTCAACTTCAATTAAAAAAAAAATCAATTCTCTACGTCGTAAATTAGGGTACTTACTCGCGAAATAAAGAGACCACTTTTGAATGGAGATTTACCAGGATTCAAAAGGTGATACTGTCCCTTAACAAATATGATCTCTTGTAATTCGTTGCTAAAGTTACAATTTTCTTTTTTAATTAATGAAATGATTTCAACACTTATTCTGAGTTCTCAAACACTTCTCTAACAGTACAGAATTGTCTGCGCAAAAATGTGAAGCGCTCTTGTTTTTCTGCTCTTTGAAAACACAGATTTTGAAATTTTTAGTATACAGAGTGTTGTTTCACGTCCCCAAATGTTGCGAATTATGATGTAAAGACACACAATATGTCAGTCACGATTTTTAGTTTCTGATTTGTTCTACGATTGAGAAACATGTGTAACCAATATAAAAGAAATATATGGATTTGTTCGAATGTAATGGCCCTCCGAAAAAATGTACGAAAACGATGAAACATTCGGGAACAAAGACTGTCCATGTGATCTTCATCTGCCATTGAAGAGTTTTTTTGGTCTAGCAAGTTTTATCAGGTACCTAGTGTGATAATCTTGTAGTTTCTGAGGACATGTCACATTTGTTGGGATCAACTAAAGTTTTATCAGCAAACAACAAATGAGTAACCTAACCAACGAATTTAACTGAACACACAGGCTGTAAAAGAGGATAAATAAGTTATCTAAAAATAACACTCAAATTTTTTCTCTTATGCCCTTTGCTTTGTCGGGTAAACGCCAAAGTTGAGATATAATAATCTTGGGGTGCGGATGTCGATATCTTTCTCAAACACAAAAACTGATAAATGTTTTGTGAATCCCTGAAATGAAGGCTGACATCCGAAAAAACAACCCGAATGCATCCATAAATCCCACGCCAACTTTCTACCTACTCTCTAAAACATCTCGCATATTTTCAACCCTTTGACGCTTTTTGCGATGAAATATTTTTTCTGATTCGTCCGATGCCACAATTGAAGGGACCGGTTCTCGGAGCAGGCAAGAAACGTAGCGAATTCGTTCGAAAATACAATATCTTTCTCGACAAAAACGTATATTTAACTGTTTCTAGAAAAGTGACCCTTTCGTTTTATGTCCAAGGTAAAAGTAACCCTATATTGCGGCAGATGTTCTGCAAAAACAGTCCTGTACCATGGGGCTTATTCGAGAGGCTGGTCAGCGGAATGGACTTTTGCATGAAATAATTTTCAAACAATAAATTATATGGACCGCACTATCGATTCAAATAAAGATTTCATGCATTTTCTGAATTTTATCGTTTTTTTTTAATTTCCTGTAGCTCTTACAAAATCACCCTATATCTTTTCTCACCTTCCATTTCTCCACTTTCGAAGATTTATCTATTTTTCAAAAAATAAAATTGGACAACTGCATGTTATTGTTAGATTATGTTTTCAATTTAATGCATCTCTTCTTTGACTTTACTCAAGCTAAGTTTGTAAATATTAATCATTTATTATATTCTCCTTGATAACGCAAAAATATCTTGCAAACAAATGTTTCCTATTCATTTATCTATTTTATTCGATAATATTGAACATAGCCTCAGATACTGAAGTTCAAATGAATTAGAATTACAAGGTTAAGATGCTCGGAATTTCAGTTTATGTTGTTGTTAGTTCTGAAATGTTCCTATTTACCAAATCACTGTTTCCAAATAGAATTGTACCTACTCATATTTCGAAGAACAAGATGAAATTGTCAATTCATTGGAGGAATGCAAAATTGGCTGGGAATGCGATAGTTTCGAATAAATAATTGTATTACTTGATTCGTGGTATGCCTAGGCGTATAGGGGAGTTGATTGAAAGAAGAGGTGGTTATACGGACTATTGAGTTTGGATTGTGGAATACATATATTAACTACACTGCGCAAAAAAATTAACGCACATTATGAAAATCTCAAATTTTTTCTACAACTGAAGGTGTTCTCAATGATAATTATTTTTATCAGAATTATGCATGCATATGTTATCCACTTTCAACGTTTTTCTTCAATACAGATGTTTTCTCCCAGCAGGAATAAAAAAAGATGATATTATCAGATTTTGAATGTTGGCTCCATTCTAAAATCAGTTGTTCTCGATCAATTCTAGTGATCAATAGTTTTTCTTTCGTTTGATTTTCTACACTCGATCACTATGCAACGCGAAACACGCAATTTGACCCAAGAGGAATGTGCCCAAGCGGTAGTTTTGCGAGAAGAAGGGTGGACATACACAAGAATTGCAGGAAGGTTTGGAGTTTCCCATACAAGTGTGTCCAGAATGTTGCAGCGATTCAGGGAGATAGGTATGAATGTCGGAAGACTAGGACAGGGTAGACCACGGGTAACAACTGCCATTCAAGAACGTTACTTGAGAGTTTCTTCGTTGAGACAACGGTTCGCAACCACTCGCCTCCTTCAAAATCAGCTTGAGCAAACTCATGAGGTGCAAATTAGCACTCAGGCAATAAGAAATCGCCTCAGAGAATATGATTTAAGGCCTCGTGTCGCGGCAAGAGGCCCAGCTCTTACCCCAGTCCATCGAAGGTCACGTTTAGATTTTGCGAGAGAGCATATCCATTGGGAAGATGCCGATTGGGAAAGAATTCTCTTCACAGATGAGTCTAGATTCTGCCTCTACCATTGTGATCGACGTTCCCTTGTATACAGACGTCCACATGAAAGATATGCTCAGTGCAATTTCCTGAATACTACTGGTTTCGGGGGCGGATCGATTATGGTATGGGGTGGAATATCTTTGACTGCTCGCACAGACCTAGTGGTCGTTGATAATGGCGCTATGAATGCTGATAAGTATATAAGGAATATTCTTGAAGAGCATGTAGTGCCATTTGCCCCACACATTGTTGACAATTTCATTTTTATGGACGATAATGCCAGACCTCATCGTGCGCGCATCGTTCAGGAGTACCTTGAAGAGGTTGAAGTCTCTCGAATGGAATGGCCAGCAAGAAGTCCAGATCTCAATCCGATTGAGCAGGTTTGGGACAACCTCAATAGAGGGCTGAGAAGTTCAGAAAATCATCTAGCTACTCTTAATGACTTAGGAATCCAACTCGGAGAAATCTGGGAAGGATTAGATCAGAACATTTTAAGATCACTCATTTTGAATATGAACCGTCGTTGCCGAGCTGTAATTAACGCAAGGGGTGGAAATACCAAGTATTAAATCACTTATCAGCATTTCAGTATTTTGAAAATTGTTCATTTCTCTTCTTTTACATAAGATTCGGTGAAATCCTGAATTTTTCTTCCATTTAATGTGTCTTGTTTCGTTCAAAACCTTCCCGAGAGAACATGAAAAATAAGTCATAAAGTTAATGTAGAGTTATCTTTCATTAAAATTGAGATTTTCAGAATGTGCGTTAATTTTTTTGCGCAGTGTATAATTAATCAAAAATGAATAATCCATTTTTTCTATTTTGTCTCATCCCGTATAAAACAAAAAATACCAAACAAAAATTTTCTATCAATATTGCAGTTGACATAAAGGAAAATTTTCATCTCACTTCCAGAACATAGATTGTTTATTTCTTGAGAAACCTAGAGTGGCCAAGACTTTTGACGATGCGTGTAGATGAAATATGGAATATGAAATTTCATTGAGAGAAACTCCTTTTCCTGTTGAATAACACTGTTTGAAACTTTGGAAACCGGCTGCTCTCATAAATTCTAGTTCGAATGTATCACGTTTGATAGTTGATACTGAAGGGTTGATTTTACTGACAGCCCACAAAAATGTTCGAAGAATGAGCAATATGAGTTCAAACGTTCATAACAATATTGTCTTGGACCCAGCATATTTGATCCTTTCGTATCATCCAAAAAATCTCACACATAGAGTTCAAAAGATTCCCATCGAAACGAAAAGATCAATACAAATTATCCCAAAAACCATTCAACAAATCCGCGAGCACAATGCAACGAACAAACATATATTAAATCCAAACATAAAGCACCTGACATTCGGTAACTATAAAAAAACACAATCAATCTTCCTATCGCCGACAGGTACCAGATAAAAAACGCACCTTCCCCGCTTAAACAACCCCAAGAACTGCCTAAGGTAGCGCTGTATTTTAAGGGTGGTACGACTCTAAATTCAGGGGTGGGAAAGTGCACAATAAAAAATGACTGGGGGGAGATCAGTCCCAATAAGTAGACTACTAAACGCCAACACGCCGCAAAAAACGACCCCTCATAAAAAGCAGGTCTACCCTTATTATTGCAGATGTTTTTTAGGATTTTCTATACACTTGCTGCGGCGCCATGGGTACTGAAAGAAAATTGGGGCTTTTGCACGGTCTGGTGATCATGAGTTTAAATTTAGAGGTACCGCCGTATTGTATTGAAGTGTACGAATTGGTAAAGAAGTATTTGACGATAATGAGGGTGAGCTACTGTAGGGATGGACAATTCTTTCATTTCCTTTTTTCCAAGGTCCCATTTAGTTGATTTCGCAAGATGAAGTCGAGTCTTGATCAATGAAATTAAGTCCTATGATATGCTGCTTTTTATTATAACTTTTCAATAATGGTAAACGAATTTTTGGCCTCTGAATGCCAACATATAAAGTATCTTATGATAACTATATTAACAATTTAATTAATGTAGGAAACAAAATTTTGTTACACATGACTTGAGAATAAAATTATCACCATGGTAGTGATTTCAACGGTGGTAGAATTTTCTGCAGGGTGTGGCGTATCGAATGAATAAAATGGTAAAGGGTTTTCCAATAAGAGGTGTTATTTTGCCATGCCATTTAAGAGAAAATGCCATTTTCTTTTATAGATAAAGGATCATATGTTTATTTCATTATGAAGTGCAAGGTATGCTGTGAATAATGGAAAATAAAATCAGCCAAATGACCCCCACGATCAAGACTACAGGACCATATCCTTTTCATGAATATAACCCTTTACATATACTCTACCGAATTCAATTATTCTAAGGTTTTTTGATAATTGCTACTTTCATTGAATACCGGACTTTAATGTGTTTCCATTTGTTGTCCTTCTGTTTAATTTTTTTGATTTCGTATAATGTCATAAATCCCTACAAGTAATATTTAATAATGGTAATGTCATTTGACAAGTCATACCTAAAGGCATTCATAATGAATGAGTACAACAAAAATTACCCAAACGAAATTAGTGAGCACGTTTTGAACATCAAGAAGCATCGATTTCAAGCCAAAAATGTTAAGTTAATTCTTTTCTGATTGCAGTTTTTCCTTTGACACACCGCAGTTGCAAAATTAAAAATTCAATTATCAGCCTATTAGTGTAAAATCTCGGTCTTTGAATCGTTTACAGTGGCTCCTAAATAGCGAAGCGTGCTCAAAAACCGATTTACATACAGTCGAAAATATTTTACGCTGGCCAGGTTGCCAAATTGTGCATAAAGTCATAACATAGTGGGATTATTTTTATTGATGAATCGACTTTTCTCATCAAATTCAGTATGTGGGTATTTTTTAAGGCTGTGTTGGACCATTATCCCTGTTTACCCCCATGGTTTTTGACTATTATAAATTTAATTTTCTGAAGAGTTTATTAGGTCACAATCAGCGAATTAGTTTGTAAATCTTACGGCAACCATGTGGATCCGCACGTTGATTTTATTTCTGGAACGAGTGAATCACAGGAGGCCGAGTATGCAAGGAATCCCATTGACGGTCTAACTCTGGCGCAATTTCATTCATGTCATTACACCTGACATTGCTCAATTTGATTCGTAGTAATTCCAGAGGTGATATAAAACTCGATCGTATTCCCTTTCATAAAATTTGTTCCAATTATTATCGTAATTGGACCATATTAAAATGTTATTGACATCCAATATTGTTTTGGCATTTCTGGAAGTTTGACAAGTCAGAAACTGCTCACGTTTAAATGGGTCACCTAATCCTAAAGCACTAACGCGAAGTCAGTGTGGAGCTTTTGAGCGTGCATTCATTCACATTGTAGGTAGATTCACCTTGTAGCTAGATTCGTATTTGCCAGTGTGATAACGCAATTGTTCACGTCCAAAGTTATCCTGTTTGAAACAACCTACGGAAGTAATATTTTCCTGTTGACTACGATTTCTGCTTCCAAAAAACTTTTTAGTCATACCTTCAATCTGCCATTACGCTGCTGCATCATCCCTACTCAAATGACCTTACAATTGGGAATAGAGGAGGTCATTCAAGATGTGAAACGTTAATGAGTGAAATAGATATGTACGCCAAATAGTGCATTGTGTGCACTTTCTAGTACTTAGTCTTCGTTTGTATCGGCGTCGATACATATTTTTACCTCATTATTTTCTGCGTTCTCCACATTAATAAAATTCGGTAATAAGCCCTAAGAATCTACTTCCTACAAGTGTTTCAGTCGATTCTAATGAGAAACACATTTAGGGACATAAGTGATGACTGGCTCAGTGCATCTTCGGTCGCGTCGGTAGAAAAGAGGCTGGAAGAGTCAGAGGCTAAGCAGCACGCGACTTGGGGGAACCAATGGGTGCCAGCTCAATGGTGTAACACCTGGATCCAGGAACATTTCGGTTCTTGACTATCCATTTCCAATAACATGCCTGTATGTAAATACAGAGATTACTCTCGGGAATCTTCGGAATTGTGGACTAGATAACTCGATGATAGATATCGGAATGGTTATAATTCTTCTAATAATTTCACAGGTCCATAAAACCGAAGCGAAATAAGTTCAAATGCAAGAAAAACTCGCGTGAATGAATGTTCAGTACGTTGTTTTCGAAGTAGACAAATTACAATCAATATTTGTTATCAAATAGTATAAAACATTACTAGCAAGGTAAGAGGGTTTTCACTGGCGAATGGAGGATATATCTGACGAGCCGCAGGCGAGTCAGTTACCTCCTTGAGCCAGTAAAACCCGTTACCTTGCGTGTATTGTATAATATATTTTATTTGTTTCTCATTTGTAAAAAGGTTAGATAAATTCCAAAAAAATCTCAATAATTTGTCGCAAATGTCGTAAGCTATAGAAGCGTTGACATGAACATGTCTGTTTATTTTTTTTTACATTTGTTTTTGCGAAAGCGAAAATGAATGTACCAAAAGAAATTACTGAGGCAGCCAGCAGTGAAGCTTCAAGTTTATTACCTGCAAAATCAGCTTCAAGGTACGAGCGAGAATACGACGACTTCAAAAAGTGGCAAAACAAAAGTAGTGTGATTGAGGTAACTGAAGATGTTATGTTGGTCTACTTGAATCAACTATCAGCTAGATTCAGCCCTAATACTTTATGGGCAAAATGGTCTATGCTGAAAAGCTGCTTGGAAAATGCCCCTGTTCGCAGGTTTGTTTTCCTTAAAAAATTAATTGAAAAATATGACGTTTAGTTGTCATTTGCAGATTTCAAAAGGTAATAGCGTTTCTGAAACGAAAAAATGAGCGTTATACGCCAAAAAAGGCCAAGGTATTGAGTAAAGAAGAGGCTGAACAATTTCTTTTTCATGCTCCTGATGACCAGTGGTTGCTGGCGAAAATTGTAACAATATTTGGGATTTTTGGATGTTGTCGATGTGACGAAATTCTCTCCTTAAACATGAATGATGTAGAAGATATGGGAAAATACGTTATTGTGACATTGTGGAAAACAAAAAATTTAACAACAAGAAGATTCACCATAACCGATGATGGCTGCAGCTTCAAGCCCTGCATGTTATACAGAAAATATGTAAATCTTCGGCCTCCTGGAACAGAAAGCCTAAGATTTTTGTTGACATACCGACATGGAAAGTGCATTTCCCTTAATGCTGGCCAGCACACTATTGGTGGTGTCCCAAAGCAAATAGCGAAATATTTAGGTTTAAAAGACCCAGAGTTATACACCGGCCTCTTTTTTCGCAGAACTGGAGCCACTATGGTTGCAGGAGGGTGGAAGAGCACCGAAATTGCGATGAGTTATGTCGATGATTCGGTCAACAAAAAAATCGAAATGTCTAGCAAATTATTTGGTAGTAAGGAGAGTACAAATGTTCTGCAGTCCTAGAGTTCAGCAGTTTCTGAGTCAACAGATGGTTCATCATCATCAGTATCAACTTTTTCATTATCAAAAATCTGTGTTACTGGAAATAACAATTATACCATGATTTTCAACATATATGACGATAAAACAAAATTTTCTAATGTTTTCATTTCGATGAAGGAACCTCCAAAACATGTCATTTGAACTCTGCTTCTTCAGGCATCTGAAAAAGTTGACCCCACATTTCAATTTTGATCTGCGGCAATACGAAGACATCATTGTCGGAGATTCCTTGCATGATTTCAAGAAAAAGGGTCCAAAAACAAGGGACCGTAAACCTTTTTGTTTCAGAAAATGCTGGCTTCAGATGGTGCTTCATTCAATTGCAAATGTCGAAGCTAGAGTTTTCCAATAAGAGGTGTTATTTTGAATAGTCCGCTATTTCGGTAGGTGTCACTTTTGCAGCTGTCATTTTTTGACATTTGACAATTAGAAATTGCGTCATAAATAAAATTGGAACGATACACGCTTCAACAAAGTATCGAGATTATTAAAATTCACTATAGAAATGGTGAAAATTTGGCACAGACGGTTCGTAAAACTCGAACATTTTTGGGTCGTTTTGAAGCACCTTGTCGAACCGCAATACAGAAATTGGTTAAAAAACTTGAGCTGTTGGGACAAGTTAGTGACGTGAAGAATAAAACCTGTGCACTTCGCTCAAGAACAGCAGAGAATATTGCTGCTGTAGCCGAAAGTGTAGAAGAAAACCCAGTTTTGTCCATTCCTCGTCCTTCTTTATGAATTAGGCATCCCATCAACGTCATTACACCGTATTTTGCATAAAGATTTAGCCCATTGCTGTTGGTTCGATCTACGTCAAAAGTCATCGAGAATCATCCCAGGAAAATGTTCCATTCATCGTCTAAGGTGAATGTTTTAAGTATCTGTAAACAACACAAATAGCACACTGATGTGTCTAGAAATTTTCCGTTCAAAAGCATGATAATGAAATTGTAAGTCTTACTTGACAACTGGCAAAAGATGTCACGATTTTGCCTATTTGTTTATTTACATTTCGTTTGAACATTTCATACAATCCGCCCCAAAATTAATGATTATTCTTCATGTTTGTCCTGTCTTTGTGGTTGGAGTCATTAGCTCTAATCAGCGTCCTCTGAGAACGAGGAAGTAACATAGTTCACGGGGGACAAATCAGGGGTCAATTTTTCAAACGAAAAATGACAGACGACCATTACCGTTTTTTTCACTACCGGTGGCCACATGAATCATTAAGACGTCCCAACATACGTGGCATATTTTGCGGGTTGGGAATTCCACCAATTTGGTCTTCCTGACACCTCTGTGGCGAATTTATTAACAAGCTTCTGGTTCCTGTTAGGACCTCTCGGACATCTGTGACAGCTTCCTGTCTCACAGATCCTCGGGCCCGTTTTAACGGTCAGCCCTGTATAATTTCCGATGGAAACACCGATAACTACTTAGGTTTACGACAACAAAGAACAAATTGGAAAATATGTCCGATGTGTTGTTTCGTATATTTCGGTCATCTTTCACCAGCTGATGTGTCTATTTCGCAGAATTTTGCGGTTGTATAGGAAGCGTTTTGGACAATCTGGGGTGCTTCCTTGAGGATAGGGAAATTTAGGGTTTTAAATGCGCGATATATCATTTGTCGTGGGTTTGTTGGGTGTTTACATCATATTTCCATTTATTCTATCACCATAAAGAAGGGAAACATCATTTCTTGTCCAAAATTCATGGTGTGCATTTGCTTTGAGAGCTGATGAGAAGGAAGTAGCATTGCCTTGATATTCAGGGTGCTTCTGAATTGATGCGAAAGGGAGATATCGCGGTTCAAAGATGACGAAAAAATGAAAATCAAAGAAAAAATTACGCAACGACTTGGGTGGAATTAAATTCGGATAGAATGGTTTGGTTAGAAACGTTTTCATCTCTTGTATTTTTCTCGTAAAATGTACCGTTTTGAAATAAAAAAATAAAATGTAAATCATAACGTGACGTTATTGAAAATTTCGTCAAAAGGATACACATATGCCAGCAAGGCCATTTACAATTTCTCAAATGTATTTTCTAAATCAATAAATATTTCAATACTTTATTATCAAGAATACCACAATCAACTATACTTACAATTTGCAGTCTTTTGGAGTTTGGTATATGTGAAGTACTAACCCAAGAAGTAGATTTTATGTAGAAACTTCTTGGGAGGTGCATTTGAACATTTGACTCAGTCATGTCTCTTTTTCGAAAGCTGTCTAGTACTTTCGGTTCAATATCATGATGATTCATTCGCCGTGATCATGAAATCACGATATTCTCATCAACCCTCATCACCACCCCTTTTCCCATAACCCGATAACAAATCCCGTATTGATTTTCGAGCAGCCCATGCATTTTCTGCCATTTTCTGCAGCAAAGTGACATTCCCCACACACTTTATTTATAGGCGAGGTAGTAGATAAATACAACCCTACCCTATCTCAATTCACCCTAGAGAAAACACATAGAGTATGGGAAAAGATAAAAGACACTTAAAGATCGACTAAAATAAATAAAATAATTGTGAACCCCATATAGGGGTGGCGTACGAGGTCCACTGCCATTGGTCCCCTTTTTCTTTGTCAAAACAATGGTAGATCATTTTGACGAGATAAGGAGCCTTCTGGATATGAGTCCAATGTATATTTCATGCTAAAGTGAGATTTATTTGGATTTCGCCCATATAGTTCAGCGTTTTTAATCAATGGAGCTAGGCTTGAGTACCTACAGTTGGGTGAAATTGGGATCATAACAACTTTTGGACCTTCATGTGTTAATCAAGGTTGGAGAAGGGATCAGTGTCGTGATTGGGCTCGAATGATCTGTCAATTATTTTTAGAGGATAATGTTGATTAGTTTTTGTATCATGATGGCATTATGCGGGACTTGAGAATGTTGAATGATAGTTTTGCCAGGGAGGAATACAGGGTGTTCCTAAATATGTGTATCAACGATTTCTCAAGAAAAATAAGATTTTTTTCTTCCATTTTTTCCTCTTATAATATTGTTAACTATGATCGCTAAAAAAAATGGAAAATAACTTTGCAATTTGAACTTAGAAACCTAGTTTTTTTTTTAATTAATAAACTTGTTATCATTACTCATTTTTCCAAATACAAGGGATTTACAATTCCTTAGCAAATTCTTTTTGATCATAAAATGAGCGTAATGAACCAGAAGTACCTTTTTTCTGTAAACTCATTGAAACTTCAAAATTGGCAAATGCAAATTTGCCAAGTGGTGTACCTACAAGTTGGGGGGTAAAACCTTTGTGCAAATTCCATATCTCCGCCACTGGCACGTCTGAGAAAACCTAGTAAAGTTGGATAAAGTAGATATTGAAGTGACAATGTGTGCACAGAAACTCAATTCTGTAATCCAAACGGTTCCTGAGATATTAGCAAAAAACTGAAAAAAATATAAATTTTTGACACCCTGTATCTCGGAAACGAAGACCCTGAGGAAAAAATTTAAGGAGAAACAAAAATGTTATTTTTTCATGAGAAATCTACAGTTGACCATTGATACACTTTTTTAGGAACACCATGTATAGGGTCATGTACAGGGTGGCCAGATTCCGATGGATTAGTACTACAACTCCTAAACTATAAAAGATAGAGAAAAAGTAACATACCCAAGTTGCTACTGCATCTAGTTTTCGAGCTACAGGGCGATTTTGTTATTTGGTCCATTATTATAATTGACTATAACTTCCTTATTATAGGATTTACGCTCTCGAAATGAACACATCTTGGGGGCACTTTTTTTACTGATTTTCAGCGGTGCTACTGGATTTTTTGTATCTGCCGAAATTTCGGAGCTATAACAAAAAATTTTTTCTTCAAATGGAAACCATAGTGGGAAATGATATTTCCAAATTGTTCTTTTTTGAACGATTTCAAAAATATATATCATGATATACTTCTGAGTTCACTTATATCGAAAATTTCGAAAAAACACTTTTCGTTCAACAAAATCCCAGCAGGGTTTGATTCACTTCCTTCAAAACTGAGACGGTCATATAGAATTTCACGCTTTATTTATCTTCACTTTTCAAATTCAATGCAGTTTCATCATTATTGGACCGTTTGGCGCTTCTAAAAAATTCTTATTTATAGTACATCATGCCTTAGGAGATTTATGAAAAATGTAATATGCTAGAATATTTTATACAAGCAAATGATGACGCTGATAATGCATCTCAAATATGTTTTGAGGGATATCCTGAAGAACCCAGTCGCAGAAAAGTATATTCACAAGGCTAAGGAATAATCAAATGGCTTTTGGTTCATCTGAGTATTTAAATGCTTTTCATTTTTCAATTTAGCAGAGGAATCATACTAGAATCAACAAGTTTCCCGAAGCCCCTCTATTGGTTTGAGTAATTATAAAGGTAATATTTCCTGGCAGCTTACAATAATTGTGAGATATCGAATTCTATGACCTTTTTAGAACTTCAGAAGCGCCAGAACGGTACAATAATGATGAATATGACCGTCTCAGTTTTGAAGGAAGCGAATCAAAGCCTACTTGGATTTTGTTGAACGAAAAGTGTATGTTCGAAATTTTCGATATAAGTGAACTCAGAAGTATATCTTGATATACAGGGTGTCCGGTAAACCTTGTACAATATTGAAACTGGTGATAGACCAGGTCATGACTGTTCAGAATATCAGAATTTCATCTCAGTAAAAATATCACCATTTTCGAGATAATGGGCATTTTCTAAATATCTAGAAAATCGTTACCTCACCTCCGTTTTTTGAGTGCTATGTCTACAAATTGAGACTAATTCAAATATCTTTGTTGCTGAATGGGCAGTCTTTTGTTATGAATGTTCACCTCCACGTGGTTATGTTTTTTTCAGGCAATAATGTCAAACTTTTGTTAATACAAATTGGTGGGATTCAAATCTGGCATTTTACCTCTATTTCTTGAAAAACTGTTTTGTACGTCTGAAAGCATCACTCATTTGTTATGAGTTCAGCAACAAAGATATTTGAATTAGTCTCAATTTGTAGACAAAGCACCCGAAAAACGGAGGTGAGGCAGTGATTTTCTAGATATTCAGAAAATGCCCATTATCTCGAAAATGGTGATATTTTTACTGAGGTGAAATTCTGATATTCTGAACAGTCATGACCTGGTCTATCACCAGTTTCAATATTGTACAAGGTTTACCGGACACCCTGTATTTTTTTGAAATGGTTCAAAAAAGAACAATTTGGAAATATCATTTCCCACTATGGTTTCCATTTGAATTTTTTTTTCTGTTATAGCTCCGAAATTTGAGCAGATACAAAAAATCCAATAGCACCGCTGAAAAGCAGTTAAAAAGCGCCCCGAATATGTGTACGTTTCGAGACCGAAGATCCTATAATACGGAACTTATAGTCAATTATAACAATGGACCAATTAACAAAATCGCCTTGTAGCTCGAAAACTAAATGTAGTACTAAACCATCGAAATCTGGCCACCCTGTACATCTTCATTTTGTACAGTAAAATAACTGTATTATCCAACTATCTGCTGGACATGACCCAAAAAAGTCAGATTTGGCATGGAACATTTTGGGGCGGATAAAAGATGGAATTCCTTCATTTAAAATAATCTTTTTGCTAGTGATACCGATGTTGAAGAGACGATAAGATACAATTCTACAATCGAAAAACTAATTTTCTTCTACCCGAAATAAGTTATCGGAAATCGATTCATTATTTCCGATAAACGGTAGGAAACTTGATACTGCACCTATGGCAAAACAAGAAACGGTAGACGGATAGGAACAAAAATCGTCTGCCGATATATCGGTGGCACATGGACCCTAAAATAATACATCTGCCAGGTTTCAATCATGCTGACAGGTCTAGTAGTAGAAACGGCGAAGTCGAGATTCGAAACACCAAAAATAACAAAAAACGAATAGCCCTCTGTTCTAGGAAGCTATTTTTCCTTTGAAAAATGAAGGTGCATGCTCCGCTGTAGCATTGTGGTAATTTTTCAGGAATTGGTAGCTGAATTCGGGAAATGTTGACTTGTGAACAAGGTTTTCCTATCTGCATTTTGGGGCTTGTAATATGAAACTTTCTAATGAGGCAAAATAGTTGAAACAATGCACATTGCTGCTCTTATAGCAACACTCTTCAATTGATGTTTTTGAAAAGAAATCATTAAACAGAAACAGAAAGTGATCCTTTGCACTTCTGTCCATAGAAAAACTTATATTAAGGGGCAGAATCACCTTTTGAATCGTGGTAAATCTCCATTCAAAAGTGGTCTCTTTATTTCACGAGTAAGTACCCTAATTTACGACGTAGAGACTTGATTTTTTTCAAATTGAAGTTGAAGAACGCCCCGAGGGCAAATAGTTTTATTTTTTTCGATTTAATTAGTTTTTCAATAAAAAAAACTAGGGCAATCGTTAAATCTGGGGTTATTGAATATGTTTTTCGTTTTTCATGAGTACAAGCTATATTTTCGAAATAATAATCATGAAAATTTTTGAAGCTTATAGAAGATTAAATTGCCGAGGGCAAATAGTTGCGATTTTTTCGGTTTAATTAGTTTTTCAATTAAAAAAAAACAAGTTGAACTTCAGCGTTTTGGAAACTACATGATTTTTTTCCGACAGTTATTCATCATTTTTTGGAAAAAATCGCAACTCTTTGCCCTCGGCAATTTAATCTTCTATAAACTACAAAAATTTTCATGATTATTATTTCAAAATGAAAAGGGCACATTTTCTTCTTCGTGATGACATCTCAACCTCGTGATACAAACCATCAGGTGATACCTAATTCAGAAAAACCAGTACCGGATTCACTACCACAAAGTTTGTAATACGTTTGATACGACCCTGATGTCCCAAATCAAATAATGCATCCTCAATAAGGAATCCTTGGTCTATAAGGGGATATCTCAAGATAAAGGCCATAGTTACACAACAAATTTGAGATTTTCCATTTAAACAAAATTTTACAGTTTGAATAAATTGTAACAGTATTTTTTTGAAACTTTTTATGTAACTGATGAACATTGTTTTGGGTATTAGTTCACCTGTGTATGTTCCATTGTGAATAAATTAGTGGGTCCTTATAGAAAAAATAATGAAACCGATACAAACAAAAAGTCAAAAAATTTATATTTTCTCCTTTACGTTTAGTGGAACAAAGAAAAACGTGGTATCGAATTTTTCTTTGTCGATTCTGAAAAGTTGCTTCATGGGTAGCGTCCCAGCTGCTCTCCAGAATCTACACGCGGAATGAAAACGGCAAAACATTAAAATCGCCGAATTACCGTAACAAGGACCGTATGCGAACCCGATAAACCGACAATAGAAAATATTCAAACAAGGATAATCCTACGGTAACGTCCGAAAATTCGAAAAGAGTGCCCCGATTATTCATTACTGGAGGTTAGAACAGATGTAGGCCAAAAGTCAACCGCACAGGTCTCGACAACAATGGACCAATACTTGATTTATATGATCTGTTTTATTAAAAACTGACCCTTGGTCACTCTCCACAATGGCCGAACGTTAACATTATCGTGACCTAAGTTTCATTTCCACCCCGGATCTTTTGTCGCACAATACTTTTCTTTTGTTATTGCCGACCCGAGGGTTAAACTTTTTGACCCTAATAATTGTAGCGTAGATAAACATATCAGCAATTTTTCATTGCTGAACCCCCCTTGTGTGTCCGAAGAGAGAATGTGAAGAAATTATGGTTGCAGTTCACACTAGCAGAAGTGGTGGTTTTCGAATGCTCCACCTTGGTTTTTTGACAATGAGTTGAAGGTGATTTACTGCTTCGATACTGCATGTTAAATCCATAGCCTTCTGAAGAGGTATAGGTTGGCTGTGTTTAATCAGGACTAAAGTTGGTTTGGGGCTGGGCAACGGTTTTTCCAGAAATTCTTCATCTTCATTCAAGGAAGAATTCGTTGTTTTCAGTGGAACTACTATTCCATGAATATTAGCCATCGTTGAAAAAATCGACGTCAAGAAGGCTGTCTACAAATTGGACTGGATATTCTGCGTTTCAGAGTACTGTTCAGCCAATACTTCATTTTTAGTATACCCCATTTCATATACAGGGTCTTAAATAGTAGGCAAAAATTCAAAAGCTCTTTCCTTGGACTATTTTACCTATACAGGGTCTTTCACGAGGAACCTCACCCATATTTATACAGGAAACTACTGAACGTATTTTCATGAAATTCAGCACTTATAAGTATTTCACGATGCTGATGAAATCTAAAATATTTTCAAGGCATGAGCACCTCCGGTTTTTCCGGAAATGACGTCAACTTCCGTTTTTCAAATTAGAACACCATTTTTTTATTGCAGAAATAGATTCCTTAGAAAATTTCAAGTTATTTTGATGTAACATTTTTCAGTTTTGGTTGGAAAATTCTCTCTGAGCGGGAAAATTCGAAAAAAAATCGAAAACAGAGCTCCGCTGAAACAAGAATAACTTCGAGGTTTTTGGATGGAAAATTTTCATTTTTGGGATTTTTCAAGATGTAAGATTGATGTATCCACTTTAAAAATCTAAATCGCGATTCATGATACAGGGGGTGAAAAAATCGCTTTCAAAGTTAGGGATGACAAAATCGTGAAAAATCAATTTTTTCAAATTAGAACCCCATTTTTTTATGGCAGATATTGAATCTACGTTAAAGAATAATGTGAGTGTATGCATCACACCCTTGCCCCAAAATGGATATTTTCTGAGTTATTCACAAAAAACTGTTTTTCGTCTTGAATTTTCAGCTATTTCTTTTCCCTTCATGCCAAAAAGATGAAATTTTCAGGAACTGTTACTTAAACCATGTTTTAGATTTTACTACCCTAATATGCAAGAGAAAAAAGTTATAGGTTGTTCCTAAATAGATGGCGAATTTGGATTCGAATTTGTATCGGAAACCTCTTTATTTCAACTAATCGGCCATCGGTTTTCTCTCCAGTGATAAATAAATAATTCCTTATGAACCATATGCAAAAACTTACCATGTTTTACATTCTTGTTTTTTAATGATAGATATCATTAATTACATCTGCCAAATTCCTCTTTATTCAGTAGCATTTTGTGTTTACTATTAATTTGGTGATAATTCGTATTAAGTTATAAAACCGATCACTATGCCTAATTTTACCAATGAAGATTATTTAAATCTCATTCTACTTCATGGAGAATGTAATAAAGTTGTAGATAGAACGATTCGACTGTTCATTGAGAGGTTTCCTGACCGACGAGACCAACGAGAGATACCATTAACAGAACCACGACAAACTTGAGAAATGTCGGATCTTTCGTTAAGAAAACTATACACAGAGAAAAAAGTGTAGTAGAAGATGAGAACAACGAAATTACAGTTCTTGCATATTTTCGTGTGAATCCTCAAAATTCTCTCAAAGATGCCGAGATTGATCTGGGATTATCTCAATCGAGTGTTTGGAGAATATTAAAAAAACATAAAATGCACCCATATAAATTCAATAGGGTACAGCATTTGAAGGAAACTGATTTCGTCAGGAGAACAGAGTTTTGCGAAGCTATGATGATTCGATTTCAAGAGAATGAAAACTTTTTGGAGTGTATAATTTGGACAGATGAATCTAAATTCACAAAGAATGGTTCTTTCAATAGGCATAACAGTCATTATTGGGATGAAGAGAACAACCACCACTTCAGACAATGGAACTTTCAAGAGACCTGGAGTTTCAATGTTTTTTGCGCCATCAAAAATAATGCAATTCTCGATGTTCACATTTATGATGGGACTTTAACTGGTAAGATAGAACAATACACATGTTTGCATTATTTAAAGAATGTTCTCCCTTAGGAGATAGATATTCTGACATATTGACTCAAATAATTGAGCCGCTAGTACAGAACCATAATGACTTATGGTATCAACAAGATGGCGCGCCTCCACACAATTCACTCAATGTGTCAAATATCCTCTACAGGCTATTTGAAGATCAATGGTTGCCGAACAATGGTCCACATCTTTGGCCACCACGTTCTCCCAATTTAACTCCTTTAGACTATTATGTTTGGGGTAGGATAAAAAATATTGTCTACTCAACTCCCCTGACTGATAAAGAGGACTGCATAGAACAAGTCAGAAATGCGTTCAGGTTTGTTTAGATTTTTAGATTCATAGTTTTGAAACTCAATTTGGTTTTTAAACACTTTTGCAGATCTCTTCCTCCCGATGAAATAAGAAGAGCAACACACGAAGCATTCCTGAGACGTATAAATAAATAAATGTCTAGAAATTAACGGTCAAAACTTTGAGCATCTTCTCTAGTTATAACTGCGAGAGTTTGCCATGGTTCTCCTAATAGTAACTTGAAGTCGGTTTGAAGAAGGGGTGAAAAATCTACAGCATGGTTCAAATAACAGTTCCTGAAAATTTCATCTTTTTGGCGTGAAGGGAAAAGAAATAGCTGAAAATTCAAGACGAAAAACAGTTTTTTGTGAATAACTCAGAAAATATCCATTTTAGGGCAAGGGTGTGATGTATACACTCACATTATTTTTTAACGTAGATTCAATATCTGCCATAAAAAATGGGGTTCTAATTTGAAAAAATTGATTTTTCACGATTTTGTCATCCCTAACTTTGAAAGCGATTTTTTCACCCCCTGTATCATGAATCGCGATTTCGATTTTCAAAGTGGATACATCAATCTCACATCTTGAAAAATCCCAAAAATGAAAATTTTCCATCCAAAAACCTCAAAGTTATTCTTCTTTCAGCGGAGCTCTATTTTCTATATTTTTTTCGAATTTTCCCGCTCAGAGAGAATTTTCCAACCAAGACTGAAAAATGTTACATCAAAATAACTTGAAATTTTCTAAGGAATCTATTTCTGCAATAAAAAAATGGTGTTCTAATTTGAAAAACGGAAGTTGACGTCATTTCCGGAAAAAGCGGAGGTGCTCATGCCTTGAAAATATTTTAGATTTCATCAGCATCGTGAAATACTTATAAGAGCTGAATTTCATGAAAATACGTTCAGTAGTTTCCCGTATAAATATGGGTGAGGTTCCTCGTGAAAGACCCTGTATTTTAACCTTTGGTTATTTTTAAAAAAGCACTTTTTGCGAAGATAGAGAACGAAATACATTCGAAGTGAGAAAAACAAATTTACTGCATTCTATGGCTCCTTTTCAGCTCTCTGGTATAACCCACGCCTCCGAGGTAGATAGTTCTATACGCCATAGTTCTATTTTGTGTTAAGTGTTAACATAGCTGTTTTAATGACTCGCTATACCAAAGCCGAGAAGGCTGATATGCATTTTATGTATGGACTTGCTGATGGCAATGCATTAGAAGCTATAGGTCTGTCAGCGTCATAGTTATGAATAGGTAGGTTCGCCCACCATTTCCTCCTTGAAAATATGATCGTCCAGTTCCGAAAACATCTTTTGAAAAATATGGAACTTCCATAATTGGTCTCTTTCATTCTCTATTATCAAGAAGGTCCGTATGTCACATGTTGCAAATTATTGCATTGACCACAGCGGCCTTCTCCCATTTCAGTCCGCTGTCCACCCAGCGTTTCGAGTACTAATCCGAAATAATGATCTTTCCTTGCATCCCCTTTTTAACCCCCCAACAATACGCGTCATTTCAACCCACGCAACCGTCATCTGTAGCTGGACATTGGGCAGTTTGGTTCCCATGCGAAAGACCTATAAATTCGCAGCGGATATCAGAGATTGTAGTTTCCTCTTTTCCACAAAGAATTTAGGACCGCGTCCATCATGTGGTGGGTGATGAAAATGAACGCTTCGTTGGTTCAGAAAGTTAGGCACAGATGGAAATCAATATTTCTTCAACTATCCGTACAATCTGAAATAGTCCAGAAAGATTATGAGGAGTTAAACTACTGAAAAAAATCATCGATAAGTTGACAAATAAAGAAAATTTCTAGAATTTTGGGGCTATTCCATATGATTTGTGGAAGTTTTATTTTAATCATCAAAATAGGAAATATGGGGAAATTTCTTGGGAGATCTCCGAGCTGTATCTACAGGGTGTTAGGTAAACATGCGGCAAAAATTTAAGAGGTAATTCCTTGCACTGTTTTAAGGATATTTATATTTTATCCTTTGATTATTTTTAAAGAGGAGCTTTGTTGCGAAGAGATGAGATGAAAACAAAATTCAGCAAATAACAATTTATTACTAACTAGCTGGCCCGGCGAACTTTGTTCCGCCTAAATGATACTTACGGTGGATTTCACAAATCGTAATCACAGATGATCGGAGATCTCTGATTTTTAAACTGTCGAATCGAGTTGATTCTATATCAAGCTCCGATCACCGATGATTACGGTTTGTGAAACCCACCGTTAAATACGAATTGGAGATCACGGGAACGAGGACAAAACCAATATTTTACAAAACTTTATTTATGAGTCAACGTTTCGTCTACATTTGTAGACTTCATCAGGACTAAATAATTATTGTAAAGGAAGTCATAAAAACAAAAAGTAATAAGTGTAAAAAACGGAGCAAACATCAACAGTGGAAGCAAACTAACACAAAAGGCACACAACCAAACCACCTTACATCTTCGAAATTATCAAGGACGTGACTACATTATGAACCCACCGTTAAAGTTGTATCAACTAATCATTGCTATTTTTTCAAGCAGAAGATAAGTTAGGCAAAATATACAAAATTTTAGTAACATTGTTATTCGCACGAAAAGAATTCTCTTTATTTAAGCGGTATCTAATTATTGTTGAACATATAATTTTTCTTTGAATACTTTACAGTTTTCTCATTGCTGTACCTACATAAAAATATGAATCACGATCGAATTTTATGGATGAGAAATAGTTCCAATGATTAATAATTACCTCTGATCACTGTAGAAACCATTTTAGTTCTGCCAATACAACGCTGAAAATTCGAATTGAAGTACTTTGTTTATGGTAATTTAATCTCACTTCACAGAATACAAATGAACTAGACGTTTTCTTATTTTTCTTCCTGACTAAGACATTTTTGTTTTGGTCCACAGCACAGAGTTGGAGCCAACTCAAATTACACACTATTGGTTTACATCGCCATCTAACGGGGAGAATATCAAATAAAGTACCTACGAATAAGCTGTAGCGTAACTGTAACGGTAGCGACACCTAGTGGCCTAACTCAAAAGAAGGAATAACATTTCCTGTATAAGTAAAATTTTCATCGATTCTTTCAAAGTTTTATTGTATTTTATAATAACCAGACCGTAGACGAATCCATATATGAAGTTTCATAACAATCAGACCATCCGATCTCGAGTTATAAATGGTGTAACCAACATCTTTCTTTTATAAATATAGATGTATTTTATAATAACCAGACCGTAGACGAATCCATATATGAAGTTTCATAACAATCAGTCCATCCGATCTCGAGTTATAAATGGTGTAACCAACATCTTTCTTTTATATATATAGATAATCACATGTAACATTTCTAAACCTACAACAATTGTTGGGAATGGCTATCTCCAGCTCGGATGCAACAATTCAATATTCTCCATGTAGACTGCCGAACTCTTTCAAAAACACAAATTTCGATCTCTTGAATCATCCACAGGCCTAGTATAAACTAATGACTTTAGACCGCCCCATAGGAAATAATACAGGGGGTTTAAGTCCGGGGATCGAGCTGGTCATACGTGAGGTCCTCCTCGACCAATCCAGCAATCTCCGTATGTTGCTGGTGAAGACTTTCGAGCAACTACACTAAAATGAGCTGGTGCACCATCATGCATAAACCACATTGCCATTCATCCGCGGGAAGAAGTGCCTGAACCCGTTGAATGTGGTTTGAGTTCAACAAATTATCCCTCAGAATGTTCCAAACAGTCCAATTACAATTACTTACATTCAAAGTATTTGCAAGTTTTCGCGTACAAGTACCTGGATCTTCTTCGATCATGTCCAGCACATTGTCTTCCACTTCTACCGTTCTTAAAGTCCTTGTCTTTCCTGAATCCTGATCCTTCACTTCGCTTCAATGTTCTCACTTCTCGAAGACGTTGATGAATACTTTGAAATAATTTTCTATCGGCTGCAATACGGTTAGGAAATCGTTCGAAGCCTATAGAAACCCTTAAGTTGTTAGACTTTTTTATAGAAAAAATGTGTTTTGTGATGAAGCTCATTTCTGGTTGAACGGCTACGTAAACAAGAAAAATTGCCGTATATGGAGTGAAAACAAATCTCAAGAAGTTCTGCAGGTTCCATTGCATCCTGAAAAATGCACTGTATGGTGTGCTTTACACGCTGAAAGCATCATCGGTCCATATTTCTTCAAAAACGATGCTGGGGCTAATGTTACAGTGAATGGTGCTCGTTTCAGATCGATGATAAATTCGTTTCAAAATTTGATTGATATCGACCCAGTGTTTTGGTTACAACAAGATGGTGCTACACCTCATGCTGCTACCGTAACAATTGATTTATTGAAATAAAGATTTGGCGATAACATTATTTCTAGAAATGGTCCAATCAATTGGACTCCGAGATCAATAGAGGGGTTATCTCAAGTCATTGGTTTATGAAAAACCCGAAACATAACTCGTGTTATTGCTGAAATAGGGCCTGAATTACTCGAAAAAGTGGTCCAAAATTGATCTGGTCGAATGCGGTTCCTCAGAGCTAGTCGTGGTGGACATATGTCGGAAATTATTCTTAAAACATAAATGTCATAAGATTATCTTTCAAATAAAAAAAATTGGGCTTCAATCTTGATTTAAATGCGTTATATTTCAATTTAAAGTTCTATCACTGTAAGTTGAGTGATTTTCTGACCAAAAAAATATTTAAAAAAATTCCCATAGTCATGGTACCGAAAATGTTTTGTTTCGAGATAAGTTTGAGGGCTTAGGTTTTAATTCTTTGAAGTTTTTTCCCATGAAATCGGTATACACAAAATATTCAACTGGAATTTGGCATATACAGTGCGCGTCAAAATTATGCAACAAATTCATTTTCTCAAAAGAAAAATATTTGACAAAATCCTGAAACAGGTCAATTTTTGTTTCACTTTTACCAAATTTTTTGAGTAGGGAAAGTGGGTCATGTGGTACTTTTTTGGCAAGGTCTTTGTTTCTTATTTACAGACACGCAGAAATTTTCAAAAAATTAATTTTTTTTTTGAAAGATTAGTTAGTTCAAAGAGGTTTTCAGTAGTGACCTTTGTCACGGCTCTTTCTTTAAATAGAAACATTTTATCGAAAAGTTTCAACTTCAGTATAAACGTACTAATAACTTACCTACTTAAGATCATAACTGAAGTGCAGTGTTTCACACATTCTAATTTTTTACGTGAGGGGGTTCAAAGGGGTTGAGAGTTGTGCATGAACAAAACTGTAATTGTCGACAGATTTCATCAGGTACCATCGTCTCAAAGTAAATGAGCCATGACAAAATGCACATACTGGAAACCTCTAACTTACTAATTTTTCAAAAGAAAAATTGTTTCTTGAAAATTTCTGCACTCCTGTAAAGAAGATACAAGGACCTTGCCAACAAAGTACCACATGAACCACTTTCCATATTAAAAAAAAATCAGAGGGTTGATGGGGATGGCACAGGGTGCAACAAAAATCCTTCAAAAGTGCATAAAAATTTGGTCAAAGTAAAACGAAAATTGACCTGTTTCAGGATTTTGTCGCCAAATATTTTTCTTCTGAGAAAATGAATTCGTTCCATAATTTTGACGCGCACTGTTTATTACAATTTTGAGTTTCACATGTCAATTTCGATTGCAGGGTTATATTTTCTGGAACACTGTTCCCTGTTTTTTTTTCAGAACTTTTTTTATGTGCCACTGTTAGTTTGAAAAACTGTAGGAAGCAACTTTGTTGTTTAACCAAACTTTATGGTCTTTTATGATATTTTGTAGTATCTGCCACCGATTGCGAGAAAAAAATGTTGAATGATTTTCCCTAAATCCTCAGAAAACTCCAAATTGCCATAAAAATTCACTGAGTAAGCTATAGTGAATAAATTCATTGTTAGTTTCAATGAGGGAAATGGAATTGTTAGTTTCCACACATCAAATTGAACTCCTGTTCAGTAGAATACCTTGGGATGTACAGGGTGGCCAAATTTCGATGATTTATCACTACAACTCTTAAACTATAAGACATAGGGAGAAGTATGATACATGCCATGTTCTCTCTTTCTCGAGAAACATAAATTGCTGAAAACCCCAATTTCCTACGGCGTCTAGTTTCCGAGCTACACGGTGATTCTGTTTCTCTAAAAAAGAGAACATGACAATGTATCTTGTTTTTTATCTATCTTTCATAGTTTAGGAGTTGTAGTACTAAACCATCGAAATCTGGCCATCCTGTACAGATTTGAAATAGTGGTTCATTGAAATTACAGGAAAGAATACATGTCATTTTTCGCAAAAAATTGCTGGAATACCATGTGAAAATTTCTGAGATATTTTGAGATACTCTGTATATTTCACCTTCGCATGAAAAGCTCTAAAATTGAGTGACCAATCTATGGGTGCGGTCGATTTTTAGGCTCCATTTTAATTGAATGTTAATTTATCCACTACTTTACGAATGCACTGTTCATGAGCACAGACTCCAAAGCAATTTTGGTAATACAACACCAATTCCCAAAAATGCCCCCCGTTTCAAAGCAGATGAACCTTTCTATCCTCTTCACCGACCAGGAAATGAGTTATACGATATTTTCGGAGATCCAATAAATCAAGATTAAAACAGATACATTAATTTAGCGCTAAAACATTCCGAATTCAAAAAATCAAGAACCCGGAACGACTTGTAATTTATTTCGGTCACTTGGGCGGTTCATCCCTTGAAACCCAACCGACTCGTGTTTTTTTTCCTAATGAGAGGATCACACGTTCGCATTTCCTTAACGATTGGACGCGCTTGGAGGGATCAGCTAAGAAGTGCTGAAAATTTTCGGGAAGGTCCATTTGAGAGCGCATTTTCGGGTATTTGCGGATGGTGCGAAGTTTTAATTATTTTAATCATGGAGACCGGAAAGAATCGCATGCATTTCTACAAAATAGACCTTATAATGGTCAATAACATTTCGTCATTTTGTCGACAAATCTTAAATAAAGGGGTTTTCAACAAGAGGTGTCCATATGTCACTTTTGAATCTGTCATTTTTGACATTTGACAAATAGAAACTACGCAATGAATAAAAATGCAACAATACATGCTGCAACAACGCATTGAAATTAATAAAATTCACTATAAAAATGCTGAAAGTTTGGCAGAGACGGTTCGTAAAACTAGAACATTTTTGGGTCGTCGAGAAGCACCTTATCAAACCGCAATACAGGAATTGGTGGAGAAATTTGAGCTTTTGGGACAAGTTAGTGATGTAAGGAATAAAACCCGTGCACGTCGCTCAAGAACAGCCGAGAATATTACTGCTGTAGCCGAGAGTGTTCAAGAAAATCTAGGTTTGTCTATTCCTCGTCGTTCTTTGGAATTAGGCATTCCACAAACGTCAATACATCGTATTTTGCTTTTAAAGTTCAGTTAACGCATCATCAAGCTGGTCGATCATCAACAACGTCGTGGCTTTACTGATTGGGTCCTTGAAAATGAGCCGGGATTTCATCGAAAAATCATCTGAGGACGATTTCCACCTCGGGTCTCGCGTCAACAAGCAAAATTGTCGCATCTGAGGCTCGGAAAACCCAACAGTTATTGTTGAAAAGCCTCTTTGTCCTCAACGTGTGACTTTTTGGTGCGATTTATGGTCTCGCGGGGTCACTGGACCTTTCATTGTCGAGAATGAGGCTGGAGCAACAGTAACGGTGAATGAATTGCGCTATGGAGAGATGATTTTTTAAGGCTGGAATTGGATGCTATTGATCTGGACAACGTTTAATTTCAACAAGACGGCGCTACGGGCCACACAACCATTGATCTTTCACGGGAAAAGTTCCCGGACCGTGTTATCTCTCGAAGAGGTTATCACAGTTGGCCACCGACATCTTGTGATTTAACACCTTATGTATTCGTGCTTTGGGGCCATGTGAAAGAGAAGGTGTACCAAGAGCCCAGCGCCGATTCAAGACCTCAAAGATGGAATTCGTGAGGCTATCGAGGCAGCCACTTTGCGATTTGGTCATTTTTCTTTGAATGTCAAAATAACACGTCTTATTAAAAATCCTATATGTTGACGAAGAGATTTAAATTTTCATTTTATTGAGAAGGCAGGAATTAAGATTTTGTTATTTAGCTTTTTATGCCTGAACATTTCCATGTTTTCCTTTTTATTGTTATATACAGATAAGGTCCACTAAGCCGTATCAAGAATTGAACAGTCGATAAAGAAAATTATTCCAAGTAGAAAATTCCCTATCAATACTAAACGCTTCGTTTCACATAAACTAAGCACTGAAACTTATAATTAATCATAAAATTGGGAAACGTTTCCAATTCTGATGAGCAAAACCTAGAATTTCACCCAAATATCAAAAATTTACCCTTACCATCGATTTTCTATGGACATTAATTATTCGAATGCTCTACAT
Organism: Adalia decempunctata; assembly: GCA_951802165.1. Classification (NCBI taxonomy): domain Eukaryota; kingdom Metazoa; phylum Arthropoda; class Insecta; order Coleoptera; family Coccinellidae; genus Adalia; species Adalia decempunctata. The sequence goes on along the minus strand of OX637696.1, from coordinate 17,650,620 downwards.
ATTTATTGATTTCTTAAGATTGAATATGCTGTTGTATTATAACATCGTGAAAATCGAAAAACTCCAATCATACTCGAATGAAACTGTCATGATATTCGAAAGTGTGATAATAACTTTCGTCTGAATTTCATGAACCAATTAGTGAAAAGGTTAACATGACAAGCCAGTGAGTAGATTTGATGGCAGAAATCATTATTGGATAATTGAATTTTAATCAAAGATGAAATCGATAGTCAGGTGGCAAAGCGCCATACCTGGTAGAAGAAATATTCTAGACCTTATGGTATTTTTTACGCTTATTTATTCGTTCCTTTACTCATTTAGGGTTTTGCTGAATTCCATTCAAAATTAAGATGATATTAATTCGGACTGTTGAGCTTTTACTATTCTATAACAATAAAATGATGAATCATTTGGGAGGATGTCAAAAACCAGTCAGATTTTAGCCTTGGATCACCTAGATTCAACTCAAAATAGTAATTTACATAACAAGTCCGGAAAATAGGGTTTTTTTGGACGAATAGACAAGATTCTGGAAGTCTGTGAGTCCAAAAAAACTATTTCCGGGCGTGTTGCGTACAATATTTTTTCGGCAACCGTGAAGAATTACAAATCAATGAGATGACACATCTCTTTATTGATTTTGATTCATATTTGAATTAAACAGAACACAGAACAGAACTGTCATCCGTTATTTCGTTGCTATTGTGATGATCATAACAATGACAACAACGACGTGTTTTTCCGGCCTAGGCCGGGAAGTACGTACTTTCCGGCCTAGGCCGGGAAATGCTACTTTCTCAAAGAAAAAGCGTCCGGGAAGTGGGTACTTCCCGGACGGTTGCCGAAAAAATATATTATTCAAAATAATGATTTGTCAAATGCAACCATAAAATTCTCAAAGAGTCGACCACAACAACAATACCTTAATCATCTTTTTCGAAAAAGAAACTGTCAACAATCCAATAGATCAATTTCAAACCATTACAATAATGAAGTAATTGACTCTAGAAATTTAACTGATTTCTTCCAAATTACGAAAGATATCTAATTATATGTGTTGACGAAATTATGTCGCCAAGCATTCTTGAATATCTATGGACATTATTATCTGTCTTTCATTTTTATTTGTCGGCTTAAAGGGAATCTTAAAAAAAAATCTCATCAGAAAACGTTCAACTGACAACTTGGACCACACGGGCAAAATAGATTGTCTTGCTCGTAGTTATCTGAATTATACACAACATTCTTATATTAAAAATCCATTTTGTCGCTTAGATACCTTTGAGAAAAGGCGGTTTAGATAGGGAAAAATCGAGAAAAATGCTCTTTCATCTATTCCAATGATTAGAAATTCTTTACCTCAGATTCATTTCAATCAGTTACAAACGAAATATCAAAAAAACAAGTGAGGACCACTGAACTGTAAACATATGATATGGGATTTAATATGATTTCAGTAAAGCCGTTTAGTTTATATCGATGAAGGGTTTTTGTAAAACCAACCTCTTAAAATTTGGCAGGAACATTCCAATCGGTATTTTACTACAAAGAGAATTTCATCTGGTCGAATTTGTTGAAATATAATAAGTGACAAAAAATACTCAGAAGGAGCTGCTTCAATAGTAGAGTTCCTTCATGCTGGCCAACTGTTTCAAAATACCTAAAAATCACTTCCCTTTTTTTCGCAATGATTCAACTCTTACCTGAAAGCTTCAATCCTAATGAGTAATGCATATATCCTAAAAATATTAGATGTCACGAAAGTCTCCTTTAGGAGTCATGATTTTTTCTTTTCTTATGTTTTCAACAATGCTTCTTTGCTATGAATCAGATATCCCCACTACAAAGTTTCTATGATATTTGTTTTTTCTTCGGAAATGGATGAAATCGTATTTTTTTATTTCTACAATATCTGGAATCATTTTTATACATTTTATAGAAACATCTCATTTTTGACAATTTACACAATATTCAAGGCAAAGCCAACGCAAAATATTCAGCGAAATTCTCTTAGGGATCGTAAAATTCAAATTCTCCATAGAAACTTTCTGGTGGGGATATCTTATTTATAGATTCATAGCAAAGAAGCATTGATGAAAACATAAGAAAATAAATAATTATGACTCCTAAAGGAGATTTTCGTGATCTAATATTTTAAGGATATATTCCTTAGGATTAAAGCTTTCAGGTAAGAGTTGAATCATTGCGAAAAAAGGGAAGTGATTTTGAGGTATTTTTAAACAGTTGACCAGCATGAAGGGACTCTTGTATTTTAATTTTTTTTTTGTCATACATAGATAGTATAGCAAGGAGTGAATGATTCAAATTTGGAGAAAAAACGAAGGGTGTTCAATTTTTTTTAATAAATTTGTTAATAATGTGTTTGTCCACCGCGATTATCTATACACTCCCCATCACGTGTTAGCATAGATGCAATAAGATGGTCTATTTCTTCTTGAGGGATACTACCCCAAGCTACCTTTACTTCATGTCTCAGAGACGCCAAAGTCCGTGGGGGCTGTAAATTTCCAAGCCTTCTACCCATGATGTCTCAAAAATGCTCTATGGGTGAAAGATCGGGGCATCTGGAAGGCCAGGGCAAAAAATGTACATGGGTCGCTTCAAAAAAGTTTAAACTAACTCTGGCAACATTAGGTCGAGCATTATCTTGCTCAAATATTGGATTCTCGAGCCGGTTAAGGTAAGGGGGAACATATGGGTCCACTAATTCTTTAAGGTAACCCAGCTCTGTCATGTTACCTCCAATAAAGACCAAAGGTGACCAACTTGCATGTGCATTAGCACCCCATATCATAACGCCTACTGTTCGGTGTACATGACGGTCAACATCCAAATGATCCAACTAAGATTCACGTCTTTCTCCCCGACGTCGTCTAACCCTTCTTCGGCCAGGATAATCGAGATTCATCAGAAAAGTCGACCTGATGCCATTCCACATTCCAATGTTGACGTTCTCTGCACCACAGTAATCGTTGAACTTCATGTGTGCCCCTTCGACGTCCGGTGCCTATTCTTCTTCGATTTTGGGCATTATGAAACCTAGCTTTATAAAATCTCAATACTGTAGATGGGTTTCTGTTCGTACGGTAAGCAATTTCTCGAAATGATAAACCCGCCTCCTGTAGACCAATAATTCGACCTCTTTCGAATTCACTCAACTGGCGATGAATTCCGCGTACACGTGCTCTAGGCATTTTAACAACAACTAAACATCGACTTTGGATCTCCTCGAACACCTGGTTTGTCGAGAAATTCGAAAAAATTGCAAAATACTACTGCAATATTCAAGTAACAAAAAATGTACACATGAAAAAATCTTTTTTCTCCGAATTTAATCATTTACTCCATGCTATACTATCTATGTTTAACTAAAAAAAAAAATTAAATCTAAACAGCTCTCTGGGTGTTGCAGTTTCTTTGTCAGTATATTTTTTTTCGATAATTAGCTATAATTTTATGTGTTTTGATGTGTATGTAGCTCGAATACGGGGTAGACTTTAGTCATGGCTCGCTGGATCCCCAGTTTAGATTTCTTTTACAACAAAAGCGGACCTCACAAAGCGCATTCAGCGCTGATCCACGAATCAACTCAAATTGACTGTTCAAAATTCACATTTGATTGGCAATCAACTGATTTCAAAATTGACAGAGATTTGTGAAACCCACAGTAACTGGATTTTTATGACACGTTTCATTTTTCTTGAATAAAAGAAGTTTGATCTCGAAATCGGTAGCAGATACGAAAGAACCACATGAGACCAAAAAGTTTTTCAGACTACCAGTGACCAACTAAGAGAAATTTGAGTAGAATAACAAGGAAATGTGTTCCAGAAAAATATCACTCTGTAGATTAGCAATAGAAATTGGCATATCACATGTTTAACCTCTAAATTGTGATATACAGGGTGTTTGGGGGGTGAGTAGCCATAGGTAAATGGTGGATAGGTGATGCTCTTGGCTACCGCTGCCCCCCATGTCCCCCCCCACCCCCAGCTCAAAAGCTGGGGGTAATTACTACATTTGCAAGTCATTTCATAGGCCTGCAGTAAAGGTGCAGTAATGCAGTTTTGAGTTCACTCAACATTTCGGTGGTTCATCAACATATTCTGTAGAAAACTAAAGATAGAGAACTTCAAATCATTTATTTTAAATCAAATTGTTGGCCATTGACACAAGAGATCAATAAATAGAAAAAATAGATAATGCATTTGTGATAATGAAGCAAGAAATTGGACTAAGCTATACCACAACGGAAATAAGAAAGAGATGTTACGCATGTATTAGAAATAATGGCCAACAATTTGAACAAGATTTAAAATGAATGATTTGAAGTTCTCCATCTTTAGTTTTCTACAGAATATGTTGATGAACCACCGAAATGTTGAGTGAACTCGAAACTGCGTTACTGCACCCTTACTGCAGGCCTATGAAATGACTTGCAAATGTAGTAATTACCCGCCCAGCTTTTGAGCTGGGGGGGCACGGGGGGCAGCTGCACCCCCCCTAGAGCTCAAAAATCCCTTAAAAACTTATGAAATAATAGCATAATATACGAAAATCAGTTCATTTTTTCTATTCTGATTGGGGGGGGGCTCGGGGGCAGCTGCCCCCTTCCTGGCGACGCCCTTGGGAGTATTGTTAGCCGATGATAGAGAGAGCACGCTATTTTTAGATGTGGTAGAATGAGAGGAAAGATTTTGCCTGCTCAATGGAATAGTTTTGTCGTCATCCTTTCAAGGCATCCTTGAAGACAAAACGGTTTTTTGTTGAGTTATCTGATTATTAATGGTACATGTTACATACCATTGCAAAGAGTATTAACTAGAGAAGTTTTTAAAGTCATTTTAAAACCCAACACCATGTAATTTTTTTTTTATTGCACTTTGTAAAGTGGACACAATATTTTTTTTTTCATTTTTAAGTTTGATACGACGCTGTCAGGTTTTTTGAAGACGTTCGTATGAAATTTTGATTCAATCTGAATAAGACAAGACTAGACTAAGGAAACAAATCATTTTATAGGCACCTCGAGCATTAAATTTGAAAAAATTCAAGGTTTTAATGAGAAAAATGGGAAATTTCTAGGAAAATGGTAAAAAACACCTTGAACTTTGGGCAAAATGTTATTTTATTAGGCGCAACAAGTAGCCAAGAGCATCACCTATCCACCATTTACTTATGGCTACTCACCCACCAAACACCCTGTATATCTAAGCCAAATTTCAGTAGAATAACTATCTTGTGGAATGCAGCTACTATGAGAAAAAATCTGAAGAACTTCAACACCCTGTATCTCGAAAACGAAATGTTGAGGTCCCATGTTCGTGGGACATTTTTACCCCATGGAAGCATCCGCTTTTACCAATCAACACAGAACATTGAACAATGATGATATTTCATCAAACATAAAAAAAGTAATACCATACCCACTTATTTAGGGTGTCACTGAAATCCTTGGCAAATCCGTCATTACCATAGAATCCTGGGGTTTTTCCACAGGTCTACTCAAACTCTTCAATTGTTTTATGGCGGAAGGGGGTGCATTTACTTTACAACTTCAACTTTACTAGGCAAGTCGTCTAGGCTTTAATCATTCATCCATGCCCTCTTACCGAGAAGACATGACAAACAGGCTGCCCGATAATTTATTGCACCTATAGCGAAACTTGACTTTCTGACTTCCAAAGTACGGTGCTCATAAAGAGGCTGCGTCTGTCCACAATTCCAGCTTCTGTAACCTTTACATCTGGCAAAATAATGGTCTTAAAATACAATGGGGTCCAATATGCCAGAACGTTTGCTTATTATGCAAGATGGTTGCAATCTACGGAATCGTTTACATTTTTACGTCTACTGACTGGTACCGTTTTAAAATTAGGTCAAGCGCTCTAAAAATAATGGATGTTTTGTTGATTTCTCGCGTGTTTGTTTTTTGTGATGATTCATTTTGGCGACTTGGAAATTCCACTGAAGTCGTTTCGAAATCGAATTATTTATATTTGATAATTAATAATGTTTCATTTTGTATCGAAAGATGTTTATGAGCAGTCTTGATTCGCATGCTTCTTACACACCTGTGTTTTTGTCAAAATGCATACTATGATTCTTACTAACCTTACTGTCCCATACCTATAATGTAAAGGAGACGTTATTCACTTTTATAAAGTACTAGCTGGCCCGGCGAACTTTGTACCGCCTGAATTATACTTAAAAGTGGTATAAACTTACCATTGCTTTTTTTCAAGCAGGAAAAATATAAGGCAAAATTAAAGTTCAAAATATACAAAATTTTAATAATTTTGTAATTCATATGGAAAGAATTCTCTTTATTTAAGCAGTAACTAATTGTTGAACTTGAACATATAACTTTTTGTTTTTAATTGTTGTACAGTTCTCTTTTTGCTTTAGCTCATGTGACTGTGAATAGCAGGAGTATAATCCATATTATACCTTTTCTCTTATATGAATCATAATGTCAAGAATATGAACAAAAATTATTCCTTTAATGAACTATCGACTATTAACACAGCCCGTCGACCAGAATTAAAAAAATCAGTCATTTGTTAATAGCCCAACCTGAAGTGGCAAAAACAAAACTTTTCTTATATTCTCACAATCTAATCAGTGGTTACACCGTTATTTTAGAAATCTTAGCTATACTGCTAAGCTCATATTAATGGGTAAACATCTCAGTTGGTGGAGCAGTGCGATTCTCATTATTCCATGGATATGAGCTGTCTCTTCAATTTGTTCAATTTAGTCGACGATATGAAGCTCGTTAAAAGATAAATCCAGATGTTAAAATGTCGATAGTACGGCAAAATTATCAACACTGTGAATTATGTTGAACTCATATTCAAATTTATTGATGGTCATTCGACCAGATCAGATTAGGCAACCCATGAAACATGACTGTATATCATAAGTGAAAACCTGTCAATTACTAATTATGGGCAATTTTGGATTCAGTTATTTCCGCAAATATATCTATTGCCCAAACAGAAATTCGAAAGCATTTCAAAAATAAAGAAAAAAGATGAAGATGGCCAACTCACTGATCGTCAAAATCAGATACTTGATCTTTCGGTAAAAATTCACTGTTCCACCAACTTGAGATAAGTTTACCCGGTTTTTGATCTGGCAATAGACTTCCATGTTACCATGAGTTCTATGCGAATCACATATCGCCATCTAACAGCGGTAATATCAACCTACGACTACGTAGAGTGACTTGTCTATTCACTGTACGACTACGCATCAACGGTAGCGACACCTAGTGGCCTTATTCAAAAGAAGGAAAAGCATTTCCTGCATAAGTAAAACTTTCATCAATTTTTTCGAAGTTTTATTGTATTTTATAATAACCAGACCGAAGACGATTCCATAAATGAAGTTTCATAACAAACAGTCCATCCGATCTCTGGTTATAAATGGTGTAACCAACATCTTTCTTTTATATATATAGATACCGGTTGGCTAAGATTTAGGTTCATCAAGTTTTTTTTACCTAAAACTGACTCGCGAAATATCGGCAATATCGAAATAATTTTCAGAGACTTTGCCAATGCTAACTTCTACTCTCAATCAGAGTCTTTGTCTAAATCTCAATGTAATCATCACGCTTGGAAACTAAAAATTCCGGAGGTAGTTTTGAAGAAGCCGAGACAAATTATCAGGTAGAATTGAAATCTGCCTATTCTGATAGTAACCCTAAAACCCTGATATGTAATTTGAAATCAATAATTTTCGAAGTAAGTAAGTGAAATCCAAAGTATTAGATTTTATATGAATATACAGGGTGTCCCACTAGTGCCGCAGCGGTCGATATACGCGTAACGGTCTGAGTTTGGCAACATTTTTTGATACAGACTTGATATACTCCAAGAAGAGCACAACCTAAAAATATGTTCGAATATATCTGGTGGCCCACAAAAGAGGAATAGAGGGTGACTTTGTTTTTTCAAATGGGACACCCTATATTCAATAGTGTTTTTCAATTCTCTGAAACTTCCTGCATGCTTTCGTATACTTTTCACATATTTTTATTCGACGTTTTCGAAATATTGGCAATTTTTACAAAAAAATTATACTTGTAGAGGCTATGTTATCCAATTATATTTCACGAACCCTTGCACATACCAATAACAGCTTCATATGGATCGAAAGACAAGACTTCAAAGTATCCTAGTCAGCTATAATAAAGCATCTCCAGCATATGCGGTGTCCACAAAAAGACTATCAACATGACGAATTTCAAATCGATTATTCTTCATTTTTTCAAATGCAATGCATATAATTTTTTTCATCATTAGAATCACCATTCATTTCACTTCATTTTCTGTTAAATACATGATACGCATATCTTTAACAGAATAGGATTTTTTAGAGTTCCTCATCTGAATACACATTTACTTCCGAATTCAAAAAACATAATATGTGGCTTTTCTGTGGTTATTGAGAACTGTCAAATTATTCTATTCAGAATATTAACATCATTGCAGCTTCAATTCATATCATCATAGTTTTTACTGATTGGATGAATTCTCACAAAATGATGTAAAAATTCAAAAAATACCAATGAGTTTGAATGTACAAGTTATGAATGTTACAAAAAACGAGTTTTGAAACTTTAGGATACAAAAAAGTGCCTGCTCTTATCCTTAAAAAACTTTCTTCGACAAAAATGATATTCATAAGTTTCACAGGCACGCACGCAGATCTTCAAGCTCCCAAGCTTGAAGCTTGTTTGAAATTTCTGCAAGATTCGACTCTTCAAGTAGAAACATAGAACATTATCAAAAATGTATGTATTTTGAAAAATGGGAACAGAAAGCAAGTTTCTGTCTTCAGTAACTGATTTCATCACATTTTTGAGTAGATACATCAAAACTTTCTAGTTCCTCATTTCGCTTTAATATGACTTGAAGGTTCAATAATGCTTACCTATTCTGAATGGAATAATTTGACATTGCATTTGAAAAAATGAAAAAAAATCGATTTGAAATTAGTCATGTTCATATTCTTTTTGTGGACACTCCATATGCTGGAGATGCTTTATTATAGCTGGCTAGGATACTTTGAAGTCTTGCCTTTCAATCCATATAAAGCAGTTATTGGTATGTGCAAGAGTTCGTGAAATATAATTGGATAACATAGCCTCTACAAGTATAATTTTTTTGTCAAAATTGCCAATATTTCGAAAACTGTCGAATAAAAACATGTGAAAAGTATACGAAAGCATGCAGGAAGTTTCAGAGAATTGAAAAACACTATTGAATATAGGGTGTCCCATTTGAAAAAACAAAGTCACCCTCTATTCCTCTTTTGTGGGCCACCGGATATATTCGAAAATATTTTTAGGTTGTGTTCTTCTTGGAGTATATCAAGTCTGCATCAAAAAATTTTGCCAAACTCAGACCGTTACGCGTATATCGTCCGCTGCGGCACTAGTGGGACACCCTGTATATTTATTTTTAAGCTGCACATAAACAAAATAAGAAAGATTTTTAGTGAAAGGGACGACAAAGAATTTTCTTCTTTTGGTACACCCAAAAAGACTTTATTTTGAGAAAAGATCTGCAACGACAAATTTGGATTTATAATAAATTCTTTTCTTGATTTCCGTACAAGAAAATAGCATAACTGAATCTTCCAACGATGTTTACCTGAAATATTTCCAGTATTAACAGAGAAAAATGTTTCTTCAACATTCGTCAAATCTTTGGAATTATTGAATTCACATAAAATTTTCTCAAACTTATTATTTCTCCAAAGTAAATAAACATTTTGATAAATACGTAATTACTACAAACTCTATGTAGAGAGGACCTTGCTCAGTTATCTGACAATTTTGAAGAAAATACACGCTGAAATGTGTCAGAATGACATGGCCAACCGGTAAACTTTATAAACGTGAATTGAGTATGTATACAGGGTCTTTCACGAGGAACCTCACCCATATTCATACGGGAAACTACTGAACGTATTTTCATGAAATTCAGCACTTATAAGTATTTCACGATGCTGATGAAATCTAAAATATTTTCAAGGCATGAGCACCTCCGGTTTTTCCGGAAATGACGTCAACTTCCGTTTTTCAAATTAGAACACCATTTTTTTATTGCAGAAATAGATTCCTTAGAAAATTTCAAGTTATTTTGATGTAACATTTTTCAGTTTTGATTGGAAAATTCTCTCTGAGCGGGAAAATTCGAAAAAAAAATCGAAAATAGAGCTCCGCTGAAACAAGAATAACTTCAAGGTTTTTGGATGGAAAATTTTCATTTAAGGGATTTTTCAAGATGTAAGATTGATGTATCCACTTTAAAAATCGAAATCGTCATTCATGATACAGGGGGTGAAAAAATCGCTTTCAAAGTTAGGGATGACAAAATCGTGAAAAATCAATATTTTCAAATTAGAACCCCATTTTTTTATGGCAGATATTGAATCTACTTTAAAAAATAATGTGAGTGTATGCATCACACCCTTGCCCTGAAGTGGATATTTTCTGAGTTATTCACAAAAAACTGTTTTTCGTCTTGAATTTTCAGCTATTTCTTTTCCCTTCACGCCAAAAAGATGAAATTTTCAGGAACTGTTATTTGAACCATAGAGAAGATGCTCAAAGTTTTGACCGTTAATTTCTAGACATTTATTTATACGTCTCAGGAATGCTTCATTGGTAAAATTAGGCATAGTGATCGATTTTATAACTTAATACGAATTATCACCAAATTAATAGTAAACACAAAATGCTACTGAATAAAGAGGAATTTGGCAGATGTAATTAATGATATCTATCATTTAAAAAAAAAGAATGTAAAACATGGTAAGTTTTTGCATATGGTTCATAAGGAATTATTTATTTATCACTGGAGAGAAAACCGATGGCCGATTAGTTGAAATAAAGAGGTTATCGATACAAATTCGAATCCAAATTCGAATCCAAATTCGCCATCTATTTAGGAACAACCTGTAACTTTTTTCTCTTGCATATTAGGGTAGTAAAATCTAAAACATGGTTTAAGTAACAGTTCCTGAAAATTTCATCTTTTTAGCGTGAAGGGAAAAGAAATAGCTGAAAATTCGAGACGAAAAACAGTTTTTTGTGAATAACTCAGAAAATTTCCATTTTAGGGCAAGGGTGTGATGCATACACTCACATTATTTTTTAACGTAGATTCAATATCTGCCATAAAAAAATGGGGTTCTAATTTGAAAAAATAGATTTTTCACGATTTTGTCATCCCTAACTTTGAAAGCGATTTTTTCACCCCCTGTATCATGAATCGCGATTTCGATTTTTAAAGTGGATACATCAATCTTACTTCTTGAAAAATCCCAAAAATGAAAATTTTCCATACAAAAACCTCGAAGTTATTCTTGTTTCAGCGGAGCTCTATTTTCGATTTTTTTTCCGAATTTTCCCGCTCAGAGAGAATTCTCCAACCAAAACTGAAAAATGTTACATCAAAATAACTTGAAATTTTCTAAGGAATCTATTTCTGCAATCAAAAAATGGTGTTCTAATTTGAAAAACGGAAGTTGACGTCATTTTCGGAAAAACCGGAGGTGCTCATGCCTTGAAAATATTTTAGATTTCATCAGCATCGTGAAATACTTATAAGTGCTGAATTGCATGAAAATACGTTCAGTAGTTTCCCGTATAAATATGGGTGAGGTTCCTCGTGAAAGACCCTGTATATATACAGTGCGCGTCAAAATTATGGAACAAATTAATTTTCTCAGAAGAAAAATATTTGGCAACAAAATCCTGAAACAGGTAAATTTTTGTTTCACTTTTACCGAATTCTTATGCATTTTCGAAAGATTTTTGTTGTACCCTATGCCATACCCATCAACCCCTCTAAATTTTTTGAATAGGGAAAGTGGATCATGTGGTACTTTTTTGGCAAGGCATCTTCTTTACAGGCGTGCAGAAATTTTCAAGAAAAATTTTTTCTTGAAAAATTTGTTAATTCAAAGAGGTTTTCAGTATGTGCACTTTGTCATGGCTCATTTACTTTAAGACGATGGTACCTGATGAAATTTGTCACCGAATGAAAGTCGACCATTACAGTTTGGTTCATGCACAACTTCCAACCCCCTCACGTGAAAAATTATAATGTGTGAAACACTGCGCTCCAGTCATGATCTTGAGTAGGTATGTTGGTAAGTTGAAACTTTTCGATAAAATGTTTCAATTCAAAGAAAGAGCCATGACAAAGTGCACATACTGAAAATCAAATTTTCGAAAAAAAATTTCCTTAAAAATGTCTACACGCCTGCGAAGATGATACAAAGACCCTGCCAAAAAAGTACCAGTAGTACCACATGACCCACTTTCCCTATTATAAAAATTTAGAGGGTTGAAAGGAATGGCACAGAGTGCAACAAAATTCCTTCAAAAATGCATTAAAATTTAGTAAAAGTGAAACAAAAATTGACCAGTTTCAGAATTTTGTTGCCAAATATTTTTCTTCTGAGAAAATGAATTTGTTCCATAATTTTGACGCGCACTGTATTTTCATTATTCAACGCACAATCCCGACGAAAACTTGCGGAAAATCTCCAGCAGCCGTCCCTGCCCTAAAAACCATCCCCTACCTCTTATTTTCGCCACCGACATTCGTCCTCGATATATGTTTTAGTATCGAACGGTAATAAAATCTAAAATGGCTGCGAATTGCAAGGGTCTTTTTTCTCCCCCAGCATCCCCAACGCCGGCTTTCCTTTCCCGCCCGTGGAGATATCACATGACTCATGCGGGGGTGGCTCAGCCAACCCTTAAATTACAATTTTGACAGATGCAGGAGCTGCAGAGCACGAATTAAAATGAATACGCGGCTTTACCCGATCCACCCAGGTATGAATAAAAGATTCGTCATTTATCAGAGGCTGTAGGGGAGGTTTTTGGATTAAATGAGGCAGTTTGGCAGATCAAGGACGAATTGAAAAGAGATCTAAGCGACTGGGTTATCAAAACACATAATTTTGTGTGAGTCATGCAGTGTCTTTTCATGATAGGTCAGTATAAACATCAATATTTGGGTTATAAATATGTACCTAGCGTCAATTTGGGTCCAAAATATGATTTAACCTTTGCGTTACTCTGAAAATCTTATTCTTCGCCTTTCCTGCATCTTTGATGATATCCAAAAAATTTATAAAATGAGGTTCTTGTTTATCTAGTTCATTAATTGGACTTTTGTTGAACTTTTTCATCGCCCCCCTGAAAGACATCCTATAGATCTGCTAGTGCTCGATAATGATCTACATACTTCTAGCTAGACCATCCGTCTCAAAATTCGAAAAATACAGCAATCGAAACGATATGATAAAGCCTACCTAGAACGAGTGCTCAAAATCAGAAAAAAATAAGTGCATTATTGGAAATTTCAATACCTGTTTCTGAATTGATGCGCAAGATTTCAAAGGGTGATTCCTTGCTCAAAATAAAGGGTAGTTTGTTATATAAATGGCGAGAAATGAAATTTGAAGAAGAACTTACGCAACAACTTGGATAGAATTAAATTAAATTCTGATAGACTGATTTGCTTAGAAACTTTTTCATCTCTTGTATTTTTCTTGTAAAATGTACCGTTTTGAAATAAAAAAATAAAATGTAAATCATTACGCGTTGTGAAATTTATTTTAGAACTGATTTACATTTTATTTTTTTATTTCAAAACGGTATATTATACGAGAAAAATACCAGAAAACAAAAAGTTTGTAACCGAACCAGGCCATCCTAATTTAATTCTATATCCAAGTCGTTACGAAAGTTTTTCTTCAAATTAAGTTAACAAAAATGATAGGAGTAGTCTACTTCAATTCCCTCCACTCATTCTAAAAATATGAAAAAAATTCAATTAAGTGTGCTTTCATAATAGTAACATGCACTTCCATAAAATATCATCATCCTATCGCTTTTCATTTTTAAGATACAAAATAAAAACATCATTTTTCCGCCTTCTTCCAACCACGGTTTTATATAGCAAACTGCATTTTTTTTTACAAGGAATCACCCTTTGAAATCTTTTTCATCAATTCAGAAACACGCTGTATAGCCATTCGTCCTCGAACATCCTGTAGGTGCAGATAAACTATTTCAGTCTATGATTTATCCAACTAAACTGCTCCACATGAGTTAGGGATATTGACTTAAATTGCAAAAAAATATAGTTAAAATAAGATTTTGTGATGAAAATTCATATTAATATGAGATCAAGTTGCAAATTAATTTTAGCCTGTAGGTCTGCAGGGTGGTTAAGAAAAATCGAGTAAAATAACGAAATTTTATTCCCAGAGAATACAAGCATTTTGAGACTATTAAAACAATGTGAATGGCCTCCAAGGGCATCAATAACAGCTTGACATCTTCTATGCATACTACACACGAGGTTGTTGAACATTTCTTGGGGAATTTGGTTCCATTTACGGGGCAGGAGCTTTCTCAGATCATTTAAGGATTCTGGGATAGATTGATGATTATCTAATCTTCTTTGGAGCATATCCCATGCATGTTCTATGCAATTCAAATTTCAAATCTGGTGAGTGCGGAGGTATTGGTAAATGTGGAATACCAAGCTCCTCGCGCGCATTCTCAACTATGGCTGCACGGTGCGGTCTAGCGTTATCGTCTAGAAATTGGAAAGTTTCACCAATAGCAGCTTGAAAATTTGGCACAACATTGTCAATGACATGCTCCCTATAGCGTAAGGCGGTCATATTCCTAGGACAAATGTGTAGATCTGTGCGCCCGTTGAAACATATCCCGGCCCATACCATAACACTACCCCCTCGGAATGGATGGACTTCTTGGACATAGCGACGATTGCGGGGTATGCGTGGGATTGTCCATACCCTTATTTGGATTCATCAGTGATAAGGACACTACGCCATTGATCGTTCCAATTGATATGTTGCCTTGTGCATTCCAGTCTTTGACGCTTATGGTCACGTGTTAATGGAACTTCTCAATGGACGTCTAGAACCTAGATTCACCTCTCTCAAACGTCGTCTGATGGTTTCGATGAAAACTTGGACCCCATCTGCATTTCGAAGAGTATTCCGTAGCATTCTACAGGTAGATGTATGATTTCTCCTCGCCGAAACGGTGATAAAACAATCCTGAGCAGGTGTTTTTTTTTCGTCGCCCACCAAGACTTGATCTTTCCAACACGGAACTTGTCTCCCTGAACCTATTCCAAAGTCGAGATATCACACTTTGGCTGACTTGGAGCCTTTCCGCTACAACAACCTGAGTTAGGCCACCCTGTAGCATTCCGATAGCCCTATTAGCCTCAGCGTTTGTTAATTTAAGTCATGGCATTTTCAGAAAACTCGTTTCAAATCGAAGTCGTTGATAAACTGACTTTATTTCAAAATAAGAACATTCATGAAGCATATGCAAAGAACCAAACTTCAGAAAAAAGGCGACCAGATTGCGAAATGTCTCATACTGATTTTTATTGGATCGATTCAAGTTGTTTTTGGGTTTTAAATTATTTTACAGCGATTTTCTCGAAGATTACATACTTTCAAAAACGATTGAATACGATATCCCTAACTCTTGTGGAGCAGTATATTTTCAAATCTCCCACTACAAAAAAAAAGTAGATACATAATTCCCAATGAATCAGAGGAAAATTCATATGCGCTGTAGAGAATATCGAAAAAGGTTCTCTCAATAAATGGATTTATCCATTTTCGCAAATAGATGGAACAAATATGAAGGTTTGAGATATGGCAGTGTTTCTGCTGATCTCACTGTTCCGTTATGTTGTTTTCCACCAGAAAATGTAAAAAGTTGCGTTGACCAAAAAACTGAAATGAGATTTCTGTCTAGTCACGATTGCTTCTGTGGAAACTCACCCCTCTTTCGTCCCTAATCTTCACAGGGTTGGAGCCAGGGAACAACGGAAATCGGTTTAGTCTCACGAAAAGGATCAAGATATAGGTTCTTTCATCAAAAGCACCCACGAAGTTCAATTATATCCGAAGAAAAAAAAACCATATTTATATTTACATAGTTGGATCGACGTGGGGAACAAATAAAAATCGTTGAAGTAATGTTATTTTCTAAACAACTGAAAATCGTGAAAATGCATTGGAATATTTCGGTAGCAAAATTTCAGTGCAAAAGTTGAACTATTTGACCAAAGGCCACCGTGTATCTTAGTTTTTGAAAAAAAAAATTGAAAAAGGGTCTAGAGAGGTATTAACTTATTTCAAACATCATAATGAATGCAATTTCAATGCAGTAAATTATTTTAGTCTTGAAACAGTATATTTTCGAGTTTTTTTAACTTCTTCTACTGGACAAGGGGTTCGTTTGATTCACAATTCCGTTGTAGCCTGATTCACAATTCCGTTGTAGCCTTCAAAAAGCGTGTAGGCGAGGTGGCCAGCAATATAATAATGATTGGCTTCTTTTTACCCAGAAACATCAAAGCCGCCTTCTGCAGAACACATTGCCCAAAATAACGAAAAAAGAGAAAAGACCACATCAATAAAAATTGACAGGCGAAACGGTCAGTCTAGAAAACTGCCACCAGGTCACCTAAATCTGCGGCAACAAAGAGCCACTGCCATGGTTATAATTGCCAACCATGGGTCCAGAAATGAGGCAATATATTACCCAGGAAATCTGAGACATCGAAAGTTTTTTGGTCCATTGTACGAAGATCGATTTCACTTTTTCACTAAAAAGAATTCTAAAGGACGCAATAATGTGCAATGAGCTTGTTATGGACCTGACTTTGCGCAAAAATGGGGCTGTGTGCCTGCCAGAGGGGAGGGCAAGCCCTGAATGGACACTGGAATGTTTTATTATGCAATATCTCTTTTTAGAAAGTTTGTGCGAATCAGCTGTTTTCACGCTCTGAATATGAAACCCAGAATATGAACTATGTGCTTTTCAGTATCACGTATTACCATTTCAATTAAATAAATAAAGTACACTGTATATCCCCGAGTAGTTTTATCAGTTTCAACTTATGCATTATTTCATTCATCTTCTCCTTCAAATTCTCTCAACCAATATCACCATCTTTATCTTCAGTAATTTTAAAAGCCACTGAACAACATAAACAAAACATTATTCTCAGCTCAGGAACGAAAATACTGGATTGATATAAGATTCCTAGAATTAAAAAACGATAATGCCCATTTGTTCAAATATTGTCTTCCGTGAATAAACAAAAACGAAAATGGTAAATAAGATGCATCAACGTTTTGTAGATTACGAATTTTCGGATGGGAACATTACAATTGGTTGTTTGTTGAGTTATCCCCTAAGTTGGAAAAAATCGCATCCATTTGTTTAGAGAAGAAGAAATGATAAAATTAGTCATATAGAAAGATGGTAATCTATTCGATATGGATTATTCGAAATATGTATATCAATCTACTCCTGACACGATAATTCTGTTTTATCAACTTGTAATTTGTCCTCAACCTTAATAATCAATTGGTACCAGTTTTCCAAGAATTTGTATACTTACCTGGGTTTACGAATTAGGTCTAAAACTTCCTGTTTCACCAAAAATATACGGGGTGTTCGTGAATGAATGCGACAAACTTCCGGAGATGATTCTGCATAAAAAACTGACACTTTGTTATACAGGGTGTTCCTGAATTGGAGGTACCAACGAAGAGGGGAGATTCTCTCATACAGTCTGCGCTTCAGAAGATTTTGAATTGAAATATGTCTTTTTAGTTTTTGGCCATAGTAAGATGAAAAGAATAGAGCTGGAAAGCCCGCAAATACTCTATTATGTATGTAATTATTTTTTCTGTTTTTCTTATACTTATGTGTACCTACTTATGAATGAATTCCGCTATTTTTCGAGATAACAAACGACGGTTATATCTTTTTTACTGTCCTTTTCTGTTTGTACTTTGTTCGGGCCTGTCATCAGAATGACTGGATGATGATAGCTTGGAGAATTTGCAGGTAAGGATAAAGAGCTACTTTAATCCCGCATCATCGTGCAATAAGGACCATATGAATGGCCCCAGATTATGCTGTTGTGACCCCTCAAATGAAAAAGGTTTAAGCAAAACGTTTTTTGAAGATCTTCTAACTGCTGTGGCCTTTGGTTTTACCTGACGATTATCAAACAATCTTTAAAACAGTTGGCATCTGCTTCTACACATATCGTCTTGGCCTTTTTTGGGTGTGGAATCTTCACTATCTTATTACTTTTATGAAAACAAGAAACCAGCGAAAAATGTTTTTGTTCGGGAGAATATTCGGAGTTAATCAATTTTTAGCGAATAACGATGGTTGTAATATTGAAATATTCCGTGGAAAATTCCGCCATTAATTCAGAAACACCCTGTATGTACATGCAGTTCAATAATGCGTCAAATATGTGTAAAATGCATACTTCAAAATTGTTGTTGTGAAAAATTGGACTGCAAGCTTCAAAAGAGGTAAATTTTCCATGATGACCGATCGGGAAGGCCAGTTTCTGTGTCAGTCCATGAAAATATCGATGCAGTTCATGACTTGATTTTATCAGCGCGTTCATAATATAGTTCACGTCAATTTGGACATGAGAAAAATTTGTGTAAAATGGATCCTCAAATGTTTGAATATTGACCAAAAGCGTGCAAGGGTAGAAGCATCGCGTTCGATCTGTGCTCGATTTGAAAACGATGTAGACTTCTTGAACCGAATTTTTACTATGGATGAGACTTTAGTACATTTCTACGATCCAGAAACAAAGCAACAATCGATGGAATGGCGACACTCTGGTTCTCCAAGTCCTAAGCAGTTTCGTGTCCAAAAATCTGCTGAAAAAGTTCTTGCTACAGTTTTTTGGGATTGCCATGGAGTAATCATGATTGATTTTTTGGATAAGGGTAGAACAATAACTGGAGATTCAAATTCGACATTACTGACCACTCTACGGGAAAAAAATAAAGAGAAAAGACGCGGATAGCTATCCAAAGGTATATTTTGTTAAGACAGGACAACGCCCCAGTACACAAATCTCATGTTGCCATGCGAAAAATTCGTGATTCAGGCTTAGAATTACTAGAACACCCTTATTCACCAGATTTGGCTCCGTCCGACTATCATCTCTTTCCTCAACTGAAAAAAAGTTTAAAAGGTCGTAAATTTTCTTTCATCGAGGAGGTAATAAAAGCTGTGGAGGACTGGTTTGCAGAGCAAGAAGAAACATTTTTTTTAATAATAATAATAATAATATGCTCTATATTCACATCATCCACATGATATACATTATGTAAAGCGATCAGACAGAATATAGACTTATATATGCCATCAAAAATAGTACATGGCTCGTCAGTTATAAAATGAATTAGGTACACTTAGTTTGATAAAAGACAAACAATACAAATTTGACAAACATTATTTTCAGTTCATGAACTCATTCACGGTGTATAATGTCCTCTGCAGTAAAATCTTCCTTACTTCCCTGTTGAAAGCCTCCGTCGATAATTGCTTCAGTCGATCAGGGAGCTTGTTATATAGTTTTAGACACGTGTAGTTCGGCCCTTGCTGAGCTTTCTTAATTCGGGCGAGAGGAAGAGAAAATTTGTCCTTCTCACGAGTATTATAGGAGTGATAAGCTGAGTTTCTTCTGAATTTTTCCTGCTGCCGGTGGACAAAGGTCACACAGGTAAGTATGAAAACCGAAGTAATGGTAAGTATCCCCTCTCTCCTGAAGACCTCCCTACAGCCTTCTGTCTGTTTCATACCAAATAGCGTTCTTATTGCTCTTTTTTGTTTCAGTTGGACTCTTTGAGCATCCCCAGACTGACCCCATATAATAACACCATAAGTTGCCAGGCTGTGAAATGCTGAGTAATATGTAAGTTTAGCTACGTCAATTGTTGATATTTCCTTTATTCTTCTTATCATAAAGATAGCAGTAGACAATCTCTTACAGAGTCCATCTATATGGTTACTCCAGCTGAGCGAAGATTGAAATTCCACGCCAAGGTATTTAAGGGATGAGTTATTGTGTTCCCTGTTCGTGAATAGAAGAGTTTGCGTTTTCTCTGGGTTCATGGAGAGACCATTTGCAGAGAACCAGTCTTTTGCCCTTGCCTCACAGTCCCGTGCCATCACTTGTAGATTATTTCTGCATCTTGACTTATTCAGGAATACTGTATCGTCTGCATAGCTACAGATTCTACCCGCAGGTACGTTTTCAAAAATGTCGTTCGTAAACATGATGAACAAGACCGGTCCCAAAACTGAAGGTTTAAAGGTCTAGAGACGTTGCAGGTTCGCTGTAATAAATGTATTCAATTAAGAGGAGAATATGTTGAGAAATAAAATATTTTGACATTGAAATTTTGTTTGGTTCTATAGTAGGCTAAAAAATTTTCCATATATCCTTCTTTGTTCAGCTCAAAGTCCTTTTTTGATTCATTTGACTTATTACTACCTTATTGTTTTATACAGTAAACTAAGAAATAAAGCATATCTTATGTTTGAAGTTTATTCATTAAATTACTCAAACGCGAATATACCTATACAAGGTGGACAACGAGCACTTAAAAGTTTCTGATCCCGGGTTTTTCTGATTTTTTTTACGTTTATTGGGATTGTCAGGATCTTAGTGGAAAAACCACAAATACCTTGAACACCAAATCGCATAGTAAAAGCAACAACGGGGTTCCCTCGCTAAATGAGCCCAGAATCAATATGAGCGGTACCACAAATTTATACCTGAACTCTCGCAACTTACTCCTTCCTGAATATGACAGCCGATAATAGCGAAATTAAGGAGGCAGATACGTGTCATCTCAACCTTTCAGCCTCATCTCAAATTCCTAATTGTCTTCCTTTTCCTAATAGACAGGAGGGCTTGTTTAACGTGCTGTTGATACAAAGATACTGTACTAAATTGAAGGCAAACACAAGTGTGAAAATGATACAAACGTCGTCGACGTATCCGTGTCACTCAGCTAAGCAAAAAACCGACCCCTAAGTCCATCAAGTAGGCTGATGGGGGCTGGTCGTTTCGTCCACATGTGGAATAGGAAGAGGATGTGGCATACGGATATTACTTTTTGCGCGGCAGAATGGGGAAATATGATATTTTTAATTTTGTTGGCAGCCCTGTTACAGCGGAGTAGGACGTGTTTTTTGAGATTTTTAGGTACCTCAACGTTTGGTTGGTTTTCTCGAATTGTCTACAGATGTTAGAAGTTCTGAATTCTCTGGGCTTGCTGATTCGTATCGAAAACTTAATATTACCAGCGACTTTGACCGCCTGGATAAGTATAGTCCATCCAAGAATTATTGACATCTCGGGCGGCTTTGGAAAATCGAAATTTGGTTGGTAATGACGGTTCAGTGATATTTTCAGTTGTAGAATTCAGGTTGGTGTTGGAAATTACACTAATATTTTGTTCTGTCACTGTCATTAATGTTTCGAATAATTTTGGCAAATAATTGAGCAAGTGAAATAGATATCTTCAGAATGAGGCTGTTGAAGAGTGTACAGCTAATAATTGGAAAGGCTTTCCATAGCACATATAAAAAGAAATAAGAGAAAATTAGTCGAAATATATGGGATGTTGCTGACATAAAATCCTTCATTATGAACATGATGATGTCTGCCCAGATGAGGAAATAACAGTTGTGGTTGTTGAAACAACAGTAGGAATATTTACATTTCCTATTTTGCACCTTCATTGTTCACAAGTATTGAAAGTTACAATGTCATACAAAATTATTCATATATTAAATAAATCCATTCGTTAAGTTTTGTTTCTGTCTTGATATATATTACAATTTTCCCAATCCATTCAGTTTGCAGGTAATCGTATGTGATAATTGGAAACATTTTCATGTTCAGATTGACGTACTTTGAAAAAATACCATTTAATTTTCAGGTTATTTCTATATTTTTTTATTGCTACGATGAAAGCACAGAAAACTTTTAGTAACTTTTTTGTAACTAGAAATAAAGCTGCGACTGGAATTCCAAGGCTTGCTCTGATGTCAATAATTCTTGGATGGACTATACGTCTGTTTGAAATGTCTTTGAATGTAAACTGAGCCTAACCTAACATCATACTCGTACTTCATATACACACATTGGCAAAAGTCTTCCCCCCCCCCCTTGGTTTCTCAAAAAATAATATATGTTCTGGAAATGAGATGAATATTTCCTCTATTTTAACTCCAATATGTTTGATAAAAAATCTTTGTTTGTTACTCTTTGCTTTAAGCAGGATGAGATAAAATAGGAAAATGAGGAAAAATCTAAATTTTTCGATTATTTATTTTTGACTGAACAATATATCCCCCGAACATTATTAACCACCCCCCAATTTCAAAACTATTCCTACGTCATGTTCATCATCATGCCTAGAAGAGAATCGATAGTTTTATGAAATTTTAAGAAATCCTTATTCCAATTCAACTCGAAGAATTTAGCTGAGATAGTTAAATTATTAAAAAATAAAATCGACCTATCTCAATGTCAAGTATGTATTTTGACTTGTATTCGAACTGAATGGAATAGCAATCATTATTATTTAAATCTACGGTTTCTCGATGAAGGAGGCGAAATAATAAAAGAAACATGCTGTAATAATATGGTGAATGAGAAGCGATATGCCTGATGTAGATCGCACTCGAAAATTATTCTTGGTGGTGGTAGTTACCCCTAGCCAAATCGACGCCTTTGCAAAGAACAGGAAAATTATCATGAATGAAATAATAGTATATTGTTCAATGAGCGGTAATGTAAGTCATAACACTCGCAGATGAATTTTGCAGCCCGAGCCGTCAGGCGAGGGTTGTAATTCAGCAAGTGTGTTATGACCATTACTGCGAATTGAACACTATACTTTATGTTCGATTTCTTCAGTAAAATTCGAATAAATCTGCATTTTCAAAGTTGACAACAGTTGTCAGAAGCGATTTCTGTGGTCTAAAATCGAACCGATATCGAATCCCGTAGGAAACGTCAAAAATTCACGTTTTCCAAATGCAATTTTTGGATATTCAGACCTAAGAAAATGTAGATGGATGGCGAGAACGTTACCTTCATGTCTGAAATAGAATTCCCCATTGACCCGATTTTTTTATTCATTCGTAAGCTACATTTTTCCCATTTGTATTAGAGTGAGTTATAGGTGTGAGTTATTATTACCTCACACTATTGGTTTATAGAGACTATTACAGATCAAAATCAGTTGAATAATGGATATATTATTCTATGGGAGTAGATAAAATTGGATATCTGTTCCCCTGAGGTAACTGTAAGCAACACATCATACAATCTCGTCTATTTTAGTAGCCCGTTGAGCTTCAGGATGAATTCTCAGGTTTGAATAATGATTCACTTTTGATTTACCGTGTTACCTGTTATATTCGATGAAGGTCTCTTCGACTTTATCATAATAAGTAAGCATTAGTACCTGATTAATCTTAGAACAGTCTGATAGAGAGGATAGAGGGATTCTACGACAACGTCCTAGAAAAATATTGCATTTTACAACGCAATATTTCGCTAATCCCTTCACGATCATTCCTACGTAATATGACTCGAGTAACAATTTTGGAAAAGCCAAAATAATGAAGAGATCATATTCCAGAGACCCCAAGACTTATAAAGTCAACTTCGACAATTCGCAAAAGTAAGAAGGGTTTGATTTACACCAGACAATAAAACCACATTGGGCAATTTCGCAGAATTACTCTACTTCAACATAAAAGTCAAACCTTTTCTATTGAAGGCGCCGAAGGGGGTACTGAGAACGCAAATAAGCATTGCGGCCTTGCCAAAATTTGTGTCAGTATGCAAAGAAGTTAACTTGCAACTTTTCAACCCCCACATAAATATGTCCGAGAGATTTATTATCAGGGCAATGTCTGTGCTTTGCGAGTATTTTAGGCTTGTTGAAATGCGACAGGTAAAGGCTAAAAAGGATTGTAAAAGAGGTGATTGAAAGAGTACCAATTTTTGACGGTATCGCTTGTTATTTACTATGCAAATGCGAGTAATTGGGTTTGTAGAAGGATGTTTTTATGGCATGGGTATTTCTTTTCAATTTGGTATTTGCGACTGAAAACCTTGAATTCTTTAGACTGTTTGTTAAACTGAATTTTTATGAATATATTCAACCACTCAGGTATCTGAAAACCCATCTTCATCAAAATAAGATAGACAACAACTTCAGTCAAAAACTGAAAAGATGTAGCATATGAAAACTCTTATTGTGAAGGCAACAGCCAAAGAATGAACAAATAGTAAGGATTTTTTTAAGAAAATAGTGACTAGCTCTATCACCTTAGAAAAATCTGAATATAAAAAAAATTGCAAATTTCGTAACGTATTAGAGATTGTCCTGTGTAAAGACTATTGTCTGTGTATTCAATATTATTAGCCAGTGGATGCTCCTTGATGCTGTGTGTCGAGCTTGCGAGGAGTTTGGGATGAAGATAAATATTAAAAAGACCAAGGTTATGGTCATTAAACGATCCCAAAATGTCCCGCGACCGGTTCAGATAGGTGGACAAGCTCTGGATCAGGTGGATAGGTTTCGGTACCTGGGGTGCTGGGTGGATTGCAAGCTGGATCCAGACACGGAAGTGAGATCTAGAATAGAACAGGCCAGAAACTGCTTTGTGCGAATTAGAAAGCTTCTCTCTGAATCACGAATCGAACTCGGTCTGCGTTTGAGACTATCGAAATGCTATGTTTGGTCAACACTCTTGTATGGAGCCGAGACATGGACGCTCAAGGCGGATACCATCAATAAATTGGAAGCTTTCGAGATGTGGACGTATCGCAGAATCCTTAAAATATCATGGACTTCGCACACAACAAACGAAGAAGTACTGCGCAGGTTGGGGACCGAACGAGAGCTATTCAAGCTAATAAAGATCCGCAAAACATCGTATTTGGGCCACGTCTTGAGAAACGACAAATACCGATACGCCCAACTCATCATAAAGGGAAAAATTGAGGGAAAGCGCGGGCTGGGAAGAAAAAGGCTGTCATGGTTGAGAAATATACGCCAGTGGACTGGTCTGGGTTTCGAGCAACTCATAAGATCCGCTCAGAACAGGGAAGAATATGCCATGGTGATATCCAACCTCCATTGATGGAGAAGGCACACTAAGAAGAAGAAGAAGGATTTAGAATCACTTGATGTATCGATTAACGCAATATCATCCGCATGTTATCAACTACAGGGTGTTCATAATAAATAGGGAAATGTTTCATCTCACAATGTAATTCAAATTTTGGACTTAAGTAGAGACTGATTTGAAATTTGGTTATACATAATATTCCTGAATTGAAGGTACAATTGTTAATGGGAGATTTCAGGAATGATTTTATGAAAAAAAATCAGACAT
This sequence comes from Adalia decempunctata, assembly GCA_951802165.1. Lineage (NCBI taxonomy): Eukaryota > Metazoa > Arthropoda > Insecta > Coleoptera > Coccinellidae > Adalia > Adalia decempunctata. The sequence continues at coordinate 17,625,227 of OX637696.1, read as the reverse complement.
CAAAGGTTTCATTTTTTAGATACAGGCAGTTAAACTTAAGAATTCTCTTGCATAGTATCTCCATTTCACTAGATATTCAACTGGGATTTAACATAGATATTAGGTACCATTCAGAGACTACACCATGTGACATGACAATTTCTATTGAAGATAAGATATTCTTTCTGAAACACTCTCCTATTTTCTTCCAGAACTTTTTTCAGTGAGCCACTGTTAGTTTGAAAAATTGTGAATGGATGCTCTATTGGCACAGCAAACTTCTGATTTCGTGTAGTTTTGTCGTATCCGCTACCGATTCCCAGAAAAAACATCTGAACGGTTCAGAAGAATCGAAATCAAGGTTTTTATGGTTTTTTTCTCGGTCTATATCATTGATTCGAAATGGGATCTTCGAACATTAAATAATATGGACCGTAATATCCATATAAATAAAGATGTCATGCACTTTTCTGAATTTTATGTGTTTTTTTAAATTTCCTATGGTTCTTAAGGTTAGGGGCGTTCAATGTAGTGTGTTTTTATTTCAAATTGCATTTGAAAATGGTGGCACTTTGAGAACGGAAATTTTGTGGGTAAACTAAGAAAGTATTGGAGTTCTTAATGAAATAATTGAAATCGATTTCATTTCGAAAGTTAATTTTTTCTCTTTCAAAACTGGGAGAAAATAAGCCAACTGATGCTTCTGTTTTATTTCAAACGATAGACCCATGAAAATAGTTCAACTTCCGATTAGAAGTGAATCTACAGATGATTTCGTTCTGAAATACAACTTGAAATACGGAATTGGCAAAGAATGGCCAAATTCAAATATACTGCTCCACAACAGTTAGTGATATCGTGTTCAATCGTTTTTAAAAGTATGTAATCTTCGAGAAAATCGCTGTAAAATCATTTAAAACTCAATAACAACTTGAATCGATCCAATAAAAATCAGTATGAGACATTTCGTCAATCTGGTCGCCTTTTTTCTGAAGTTTGGTTCTTTGCATATGCTTCATGAATGTTCTTATTTTGAAATGAAGTCAGTTTATCAACGGCTTCGATTTGAAACGAATTTTCTGAAAATGCCAAGACGTAAATTAACAAACGCTGAGGCTAATAGGGCTATCGGAATGCTACAGCGTGACCTAACTCAGGTTGTTGTAGCGGAAAGGCTCCAAGTCAGCCAAAGTGTGATATCTCGACTTTGGAATAGGTTCAGGGAGACAGGTTCCGTGTTGTAAAGATCAAGGCTTGGTGGGCGACGAAAAACAACGCCTGCTTAGGATCGTTTCATCACCGTTTCGTCGAGAAGAAACCCTATATCTAAGTGTAGAATGCTACGGAATACTCTTCAAAATGCAGATGGGGTCCAAGTTTCCATCGAAACCATCAGACGACGTTTGAAAGAGGTGAATCTAGGTTCTAGACGTCCATTAAGAGGAGTTCCATTAACACGTGATCAGACGCGTCAAAGACTGGAATGGACAAGGCAACATATCAATTGGAACGATCAATGGCGTAGTGTCCTTTTCACTGATGAATCCAGATATGGACGATTTTCAGATTCTCGAAGAATAAGGGTATGGACAATCCCACGCATCCCCCGTATCGTCGCTATGTCCAAGAAGTCCATCCATTCCGAGGGGTTAGTGTTATGGTATGGGCCGGGATATGTTTCAACGGGCGCACAGATCTACACATTTGTCCTGTGAATATGACCGCCTTACACTATAGGGAGCATGTCATTGACAATGTTGTGCCAAATTTTCACGCTGCTATTGGTGAAACTTTTCAATTTCTAGACGATAACGCTAGACCGCACCGTGCAGCCATAGTGGAGAATGCGCGCGAGGAGCTTGGTATTCCACATTTACCAATACCTCCGCACTCACCAGATTTGAATTGCATAGAACATGCATGGGATATACTCCAAAGAAGATTAGATAATCATCAACCTACCCCAGAATCCTTAAATGATCTGAGAGAGCTTCTGTCCCGTTTATGGAACAAATTCGTCAAAAAATGTTCAACATTTCATTCTTAAGGATAGAGATATTCATAGAACTATGGAGATATTCCATAAAAGGCACGGTGGCGCCTCTATCGGATCAGTTTTCCCACTCCATCTGAACGGCGACCTTAAAAAAATACTCATTATCTCAGGAATGGCGATTCGTAGGAAGAACAGTTCTAGTACAGTTTTTATAGACTATTGAATGATTTTCAACTTTCATTTTTGTTATTTTCATGATATCAATCACCGTTCACGAGAAGAATGCAAAAATCGATATGGGCGACCTTGGGATCAGTAGGCACTTTGGATATTCACTTATTATGGTGTACCAAAGACATATACCAAAATGTCGATTTCTTACAGGATAATTTTCCCTCAATATCAAGACACCCAGAATATCATGATATCAGAAATCACATGTGCTGCATACCTGAATTCAAAAAAATTGATCCCCGCGAAGTTCTGTTATTAAAACGGAACCCTACAGAGACCGATTCGCAATTGTGAATAATTGCGTTTCGATAATATCATTTCTGTCAGCCAGTTTATCCAAGATAATATCCCAGTTGGCAAACGCTCCATCTTGATACCTCCGATTTTTAGCAAATGCAAATGCGAAAATAACATGTAAGGCAAATCGGTGTTCAGTTAGAGCAGGATCGCTCCTGAATTTTTGCACCGAAGATATTTTATTATGCTGCAAATCGTTGACTAATTATAGCCATGCTCAGAAAGCTGTAATCAAATCTGACCTAAGAAGTGGTTGATACGGATAACTGCATACGTTCTGTTCAGATTTTAGCAGAAATGCGAATAACGGTACTGGCGATCATACTGGGTGTTTAAATCAAATAATACAACACAGGTGTCAATTCTGTTGTCAATTAAACTGAAGAGAGTTTCAACATGAGTGCAAGATTTGAATGGCGCGCCATGTTTGACAGTCATAATGTTACACGATTATGACGTGACAGATCGAAAGTTGACGGATGGGAGTTAGTGAACATGGAGCACTACACGGTAGAAATTGGAACGTTTCACTTCGAAAACGAAGAAGATAATGCAGTTCCGGTGATTATTTCATTCACACATGGCTCCGCCAATGAAAAGTCAGGAATTAAGGCACACGGTATGCAATATTATCGACTATTTAGGTAAACAAAGAAATACCAGCGGCTATTTTAAAGTGTCAAAATTTGGCATGACATTCATTCAGAATTAAAAATGTACGGAGGGTCCCGAGTTCAAAACTTGGTTGGGATAGCAATTTTTTGCAAAATAATTATAAATAAGTCCGACCGCTCGGTCTAAAATACAAGAGACCGCGGATTCGAGCGTTCGGAGCGTGTTCATGAAATAATTTTCCTGAATATCACTCGACTTTGACAAAAAGCGACTATTATTTTCTTTAATTCATCTCGAGCAACTTGTATTTCGACCATATGAACATTAATAATCAAAGAATAACTCCCTCGAGCTGAAGCTCTCGGGAGTTATTCAGATTATTAATGTTCATATCGTCGTGTTCCGGAGAAAACTACGTAACTCCTCGTTAATTGAATGGAGTTACGCAATTTTCTCCTGAAGACGACGATATGGTCTTATCAAATTGCCGAAATACAAAACGCTCTTGATAGAATTAGGTCGAAAATAATAGTCGGCTATTTGTCATAGTCTCGGGATATTACCTCCGATTATTGAATGGTAAACGTTATCGTGCTATGATAACACAGTTTCTTCTGCCTCATTTGGAATGTATTGATCTTGTGGTTTCAGCAGGACGGTGCCACATGTCATACCACCCGTGAAACAATGATGATCTCGCACGAATGTTTGGTCCTGGTCGTGTCATTTCCCGATTATTGAAATACCCTTTAAAAAAATATTATTCTCTAATACAACCTACTGGCCTATTCAACAAAGCCGCCATTACAGGAGTTGACAATAGAAAGTAAGGGCCATGTGTCAAAACACTGCCTACCTTATAGAAAGGGTTCCTCCGAGGTAAAGGGTTTCGAATCTCACTCTAGGCTTGTACAGTGGCGCTTGGATGTACAAGTGCCTCCATCTATTGATCGAACACGCGCCACTGATACCTACCTGCCTAAAGTTGCATTTGGAAACTTTTACCTGCCTTCAAAACTGTTCGACTGTTAAATCCTCAAATCCTGTAATTACAGATAACTTGAATCTCGACTTGAATAGAGAGTATCAGAAAAGGTGTATACTTTGAATGTTATCTTCAACAACAGAGAGTCTTTGCATTATTTTCAATAAGTGAACAACATTTTAAGTTCATTAACATCATCATACATACTAATGCCAAAGAATTCCTCTTTGCTGAAGCCTTGAAGAGCACCAAGCGAATATGAAGCGGATAAACAGTTAGGCAGAGTTTCAATCACAACAAACGAATGAATCTAATTGAAATATCCCATTATAGGTATAGGAATGTCAAATCAAAAAATAGAAAGGAACTAATTTTGAAACATAGCTCTTGCCATGTAGTCGTGACCAGTTAAAGTCGTCTCTTCTACCTAATACATTGTATTGAAATTAGTTGTATTCACCGTTATGTCCTCTCTGTCTTCTTTTTTGTTATTACGATTATTTGTCATATTTACTCCACTTTTTGCACCTACCACAAGCTGCCAGATTTATTTGATCGAAAAAGTGATGGAAGGTTCGATAATTTGTTTTTTAAATAGAAAACATTTGTCAAAGCACTGAAGTGAAGTTCAGGTATTCATCTACAAGGAAAATCTACCAGCAAGGTGGATGCAAGACGCAAGAGTGCTTGGGAGCTTATGTCCCCTAAGTCAGTGGTTTTCTAGTTTTTTGCTCAGCAAAATATCTTATACTACCTAATACTTCAATGTTATATTAAAGCTGTATACATAATATTATTTTGAAAGAGAGCAATACATACTATTTTCTTAAATAAAACAATATTATGGCACTTGTGAGAAAATGGCGACAAGGAACAGATTGTATGAAAGAAAAAAAAATCAATTTCCTGCTCCAAATCAAAGTGTTAGCAAAGGGAATGTAAACGGAGTACCATACAATTCTGCGTATGATACACAAGAGCAGAAAAAACCTCTGGAAAAACTCTATCTCCCCTTACATGTGGGGTGATACTCAATTTGTTCAAAAAATATGATGATATTCATGTCAAGCAGGTTTTTGTTTTTAGAAACACGCTGGCTGGAAGCAAGTATTTTGAAATAACATCTGTAACAAAAACAAAGAAGAAAAAACTAGAAAGAAGCAGTAAGAAAATAAGTTCTATGCATGCTATTATTTTTTATGATAGCTGCCTAGATGAATTATTCTATAATTCCATTCAAATCTGCCAATTTCGAACGAATCCATTCGGTGACATCTCCGAGTTATGGTTCCAGTGACATTCTGAACAAAATATCGAATAAATAAAAAAACCTTTGGTGAGTTTAATGTCTTTCACCTACTTCCTTTTCAACAACATTTCTAGAACTGGTTTCATGTATTCACTGTTCTAGAATAAGTCGAAAACTCGTTTAATTGGTGCTTCCGAAGACCTCTTCCAATTATATCTCGCAAAATGCTCTCAGCGTGGGATCTCTCAATTCAATATAGTTAACTGTATTCTACCTCTCATTTTTTTAACTGTAGTTTATGCAATTCCATAAGAAGTTTTCTTCTCGAACACAGACCACTGCTAATGCTCGGTCGCCAGACATGCATCTTGAGTTGGTATACAATACTGGGAGTCACATTGAGAAGGAAACATTCGTTCACGATATATTTGACTTTGAAAAGAAAATATCATCCAATTTACCTGATGGTGCATAGGAATATAACCAATTTCAAAGGAACAATGCAGAAGGGGAAACTAAGAAATAGTTCTTGTTGATCAGGAATGTTATGAAGGCTTGCCTGTGAGTGCATCACGGGAGCTATGAGAACGTGCCCAACTAGGGCGCTTGAGATCATCATATACATCACACCTCTACATCTAGTGATTGATAGGGTAGCCAATGAGGCTATCCTCAGAATATCTAAAGAATAACAGGCAATGAGAGAATCAGGAATCAGAGATTTTGGTCCTCTCTGAATGGCTACATCTCATCTGCAAACCTTCCTAGTGATGTAATGATCAAGAAAGTAAGCATTGAGAAAAACTGCAGTACAATACTAAGCAAAAGAGAGAATTGGGACAGGAATAGACCTACTATAATCTCAAAGAAAATACAATAAAATGGTAAACAGATGGTTCTAAAACCGCTTCAGGAGCTGGCCCTGGGATTTACGGGACAAGTACCAAGTGTGCACTGTCGTAAGGCTCCTGTACAAGTGTCCTTCAAACGGAAATACTTGCAATAAGATGTCTAGATATAAATCTAGAAAGAAACTATCAGAAGTACGTGCGATATAGCTATTCATTAAGATAGTCAAGCTGCCGTTAAAGCAGTGAGCGCCTATGTCATTGATTCAAAGCTCTTTAGGGCACTTTTTTACTGCTTTTCAGCGGTGCTATTGTTTATGGTTAAACCCTTTCACTGCTGAGTTAGGAAAAGGAAAGGCCAATCTAAGATTACAGCGTTCCATGTTACAAAGTGCCGTACGTATATAGACGTTTTTACCAATTTTAGAATTATTTTGAAGGAAATCCTCGCACGTATAAATACGAAGTTAGCATTGAATTTATGAATACTGGCAACGTACATGTACGGTCGTAGCATATCAAAAGTGCAAAGTAAAAACTTACATATACGGAAAAAGCAGTTGAAGGGTTAAGAGATGTAGTACTAAACCATCGAAATCTGGCCACCCTGTGAACTTGGTTCTTGTCTTTGTAACATTCCAAGTTTGTAAATCCTGCTCTGAAGAGCTGAGGGTAGAATTACGTTAAAGGGGGGTTTATACTTATATTTTTGGCTTGTGATGTGATCGTCTAGATTGGTAGAACTCTATGTTATGTCGTAGTAATTCAGATTCGTGATAACTCACATTAGTGAAATATAGGCTGGGAAATAATGAGGTAAAATAGATAAATAATACACTAGGTTGGACATAAAGATGGAACAAGAGCCTTTATTCGTCCAGCGCCATAGTTCGAAGAACCACAGCTATATGAAGGAAAAACGAACGAGAATCAATTGAAACTCAAAGCAAAAAACCTTCTAGCACGTTTACAATCCATAGAACAATTATTAATAAGACGAGCACTGGTGATATGTACAATATGAAGCTTCCTATACTCCCGTAAGGTTATTACTGGCACAATTGTGATAAAAAGCAGAATCCAATACATCCAAAGGTTATAGGCATATAGTGTGTCACTTTATTGTTGCGCAGAGCTTTTACAGTTCCATGTGTAAGAATCCTTCCTTCCAAGTGTGTGTGTGTGTGTGTGTGTGTGTGTGTGTGTGTGTGTGATTTTATTCGCGTTGGTTTGGAAGTGGACAATAAACTCTTTAGATTTCCTGTTGACTGATGAACGGTGGACCCGGGACGAAGCAATCCGTCCTAGGATACTTGCCCGGCTCACCAAGGCCAATGACCAAGGCTTGTTTTACTAAGGACGTTCGTCTACAGAACTCTCAGAGGGAAGTGTCCTCCACGATGCTAGGGAGGATGTTTTCCTTAGGCACAGGCGATATAAACAGTTTATTCTAGGCCTCCAAACCAATGATATTTGTACGTAGAATATTATCCTAAAAGCAACAACTCCAAATGCCTAAACCATAATGTCGAGTGAATAGTTAAATGTGCAGTAGGCCTTACAAACAGTATAAGAATATTCCAAATGGGTTGGTAGCAGAACAGAGTTCCACAATATTCAATAGAAATGCAATAATAAGATACAATAAGCTCACATGAGATTAGATCCTGTGAAATGAAACAGAGTACATACCAGATAACAAGGAAGCGTCTTTAAAATATACTAAAATGGCGGATTCCTAGAAGAGGAACTCCATTTCAAAGGAACACTATTGTGAACCAGAATGAAAAAGTGAAAACAGACAGCAGCCGAGTGAAAGTGAAGTAAAAGAGGCCCTTCCATTCGTTGTCGTTTTGGAGGTTAGTTTTTCTTCCACAGAATCGTATTTCTTCGATGGTCACAGAAGAACGAGTTTACTTCTTGGTGGATCTTTGATATGATTAAAATCTCCTATTTATAAAGATGCGAATTGCCTGAAGTATTGCTTGAAGTCGTACTAATATTCATCATGAAAAAGGAGGATCGTGTCCCTAAGTTGGAACAAACTAAAATAAATATCAGAATTGGACTAGTAGAGATCTATTCTCCGAAGCACACCACCAGGTGGCACCACCACAGGAAGACAATGCATTACCGGTTTCTGGCTTATTGGCCGTCATCAGATGCATGTAGCCTTATCCTGAGATGAATGCCAACTGAAACCGCAGAACTTATATTACTCCCTAGCAAGAACTATTGAGTACAGTTTTGTACAGTAGTTCCACCTAGGGGGCAAATATTCATCATTCATAGAATTATAAAATAATATCAAATAAGTTCATTCAACGTAGTTCCACGTTTCGACAATAGACGTTGCAAAGTTGGAAGCCATGGAGTCTGGCAACGGTGCATTTTATTTCATTGCAGGGTAGGAAATTCAGATATATTACATCTTTTTGAATAGAATCGTGCTAATGTTCTTCTGAATATTGTTAACTAAGAAAAAGTTAATCGAGCATATTCCAGTCTTTGGGGAACTGTGTAGAGTCCCAGGAAGAATACAGATTTCTTTCTAGCATCCCCCACCATGACAAACCCCCTAATAACCAAAATCGCTAAATCAAATCAAAAATCTTTTCCAGGCAAAATGGCGGACGACTCGTTGCCAGTGGACGAACCCATGAAGTACCACCCTGCCGACTCCCCCAGAGGCACCCTCTTCTACAATTTGGAAGAGCTGACGGAAGGCCAGCAGGTCCAACTGAACGCCCTGAAGATAAACACGATAAGAGAAGACGAGAAATACCTGGCCGCTCATCCGGAGGTAATCAAACATAGGTGTGATTAAACGCGAACGGAAATCGCTAAACGGAACCCTGATTGCCGCGTCCGAAGTGGAAAGAATTTGCCTGATGAATTATGGCCTCGGATGGCCGTTGAACACATTCGATTCTGCATGGTTTCGAAACGGGCAAATCGTCGGAAGATTAGCAGGAATATTTTTCTTTCTCAAGACACACAACTGTATACAGGTTGTTCCTAAGCCAGTGCCACAACTTAGATGGATTTGTCGATCATGTATAATGACATGGTGAAGCTCTATGATTAGAATTCCTCCCACCGAGATGCCTTTGAAGATGCCCACCGCAGTTGTTGAATAAAAAAGGGAATTACAAGATTTTATGTGTTTTATTTTACGAAAATTACATGGTTCATATGATATTATGATTATTACCCACTGAATAACAACTCGTTCTGTCTAGTCTGTTCAATTCAGACATTATTTTTCTTCAGATAAGAGCCATTATCGTCTTATTGCTGAGGGTGCTACTGAGAAAGAGACCCATGATCAAAGTCCATGAGTTCATCGCCAGATTTTTCAGCAGAAGCGAATCAGATATAGCAGATGACATTCAGGAGTACCTTGAATCCAGGGTGAGTGACGAAGATGATCTAGTTGAAGACAATATCTTTAATAGATTTATCATCCGGTGTTGGGCTAAATAAGCAAGCTGGCGTAAGATCACAATAGCAGGCCATTTGAGGAAACAAAGTTGATTGATGTTTATTGAAATATAGAGAAACATTTTTACAGAAAGACCATGTCTACGAAGATAAGAGCGCTGTCGAAATCTCAGTGAGCAAGAAGACTACCAAAGGAATACGTGAAGAAATAATTCCCGATAGGCCTCTAGATTTCATATGTGGAGAAGAATGTATATGCGACCACGCCATGGAATGGAAACTCCAATACGAGCAACATGACGTAAGTAAAATCGATCGAGAGAATATCCACCAGGCACTTAGCAAGAGGAAATTGAGGGTGATGAAAAAGCTGCTGCACTTGGGAAAAGGGCATCAAAGGTAAGAACCGTTGGACCTGAAGCCTTCTGCAGCCTTGGCAAGGACCACTATAGGGCAGCGTTACAGCAATTGGACACGCAAAACATCACTTCCCTGGAAGAGATCTCCAAGACTAAAACAAACGAAAAGATTTGAAGAGTGCCCGCTATTTCACACAGGGAAGCTGGATGCAATAAGAATATCCCTTAACGGGAAGCTCCTACCTGGATACCGGGTTGGGCATATGAAGACATTGAATCAACTGGATTCAAGCCTCTTGGCAAAACCATCTTCGATTTCGAAACGGTCATAGATGACCATCCTAGTGCAATAAGTCGCGTAAATTGGATGAAAAGTCATCCATATGGTTTATTGATGGATCAAAATCAGAGGGAGGCACTGGCATTGGGATATACGGGCCTAAACAGAGGGTCTCTGGAGCTCTGGGAAGCGAACCCTCTATTTTACAAACCGAGATACTGTCTTAAAATAATCCTCAAACGGGCGCATATCTTCATCACTATGGGCAGCCAGGCAATGCGAAAAGTGCATCAATGTTAACTCCTGCTGTACCTAAGCCTTTCTGTGAGCTTGGAAAAAATCAATATGATGCTGCAGTCCAACAATGGGAGGTGGACAACAGAATAACCTTTGGAGAAACACTATTGGACTTACTCAGTCCAAGAAATTCGTGATGATTTTAACGCCCTATACCAGTAAGCTCCTAAAGCTGTCATGAGCTGAGCTTCGGGTGATGGTAGGTCTGCTGACAGGGCACTGTCAGTACAAACATCATTTGTAATGTATGGGACAGTCAGCAGGTGAGATTTATAGGCTCTTGGATCAGAAGCAGATACAGCTGAACATATGGTATGCAAATGTTCAGAGCTGGCTGGCCTAAAAATCATTCATATGGGGAAACGGGTGCTGAATACCCACGAGGTAACGTCCCAGGCTCCTAAGGATGTTATCGGTCTTATCAACACCATCGACGACCTTCTTGGGTATAAGTGAATGAGTAGGGTAGAGAACAGAACATCAATTTGGTCGCAATTCTATAGCCAATCGACCCCATCATGAAATGATAATAGCAAGAGGAAATACCAGAAAGATCATAAGTTTCATTGAAGAAGCCCCACAAGCAACCCTTCTTTTCCTTGTTACAATCTTCTACCACTTGAACCACTGCAGTTTTCACTACTGCTTCTGCTATACCACAGAAGATACTGGATCATATAAAGCAATCAGTGCTGTCTGACAGTCGAAGAAGCTGGCAATATACCTATTTGCCTTTCTTCTATTTGAATTGTTACGTGGCTGGTAACAATTAGCTGAACTATCAGAAGAAGGAAGTGAAATAGCTTAAATGGATCAAGTACCAATAGGTATAGTAATGCAACAAGAGGAAAAAGGGTCCCTGAAGTGAGTAATGCAACTGATAATATTGATATTCTATTTGGCTGGCCTTTGTAGGATGTTTTCATGATCTGATCTGTCTTTTGAAGAATTTGAGCTTCACCGAGACGGAGCACTGGTTAACACCGAAAAGCAGCAAAACCTCCATGACTTTGGACGATAGTCACCACGGTGGTACGACTGACGAATACTTCAGCCTGACTGATTTGGCTAAAGTGATTGGAGCAGAAGAAGGTGATTATGGAGAAGATCAAATGGAAGCTGAAGAAGGAGGCCACGTAACAGCTCATGGTGAAGATGACGAAGACGCAGGGTTCTTCATGAAACAGAGTTCGAGCGAGAATCTTGCCAAGAAAGGTTAGTATTAGGAGTGGTTAAGATCGAAACGCAATAAATCGCTTAATTTTTTTTTATAGAGAAACACCTAAACACCTTTCAAAGAGGCTAGTTCCTAACTCCTGCAAGTTTATATCCCATGAATACTTGATACTTTTCTTTCGGTTGCAATGACTAGACATTCCTTGACTAGGTGAATGGGAGTTTCTTCCTCCTTCCTACTTACTGAGGCGACAATAGTCGGTGGGGAGGTGTAGCTGGTTCTTTTTTCGTTCGTGCGCCCTCTCTGGCAAGCATATTGGACTCTAGCGTTGGGTTTCACAATGCGTAATCACCGGTGATCCGGGATCAACGGCTAGATTCTCTGATTTTTGAACTGTCAAATCGAGTTGATTATAGATCAAGCTCGGATCACCGTTGATTACGCTTTGTGAAACCCACCATAAGTTTCCTTTGATTCCCGAATGATCGAGAAACCAGATTTTTTCTTGTCTACCCCATTGAGTTATTTAAACATAAGTAAATTAGGAAAGTATCATTGTTTATCCTTATTACTTTGCTTTGTTTTTCATTGAATTGCTAAGCAAATTTTTTCAAAACTTTGACTATCCCAGTGGGCACGCGCACGTAGAAAATACGTTGAAAAGATGTTACATAACCAAACGTTGAAAAACAGTAAAAATGTCGCGGAAAAAAACGTTTTCTTGCATCGAGAATTTAGTTATTAATAAACGTTGTCTTTCAACGTATTGATTAAAAATAAATTGGACGCAATATTAACGTATATTTATAACGTGTATGTATATTATTCTACCATACAAGTTTACTGTCTAACCGATAACGTATAAATAACGTTTATTTATACCATATCATATATACTTCATGAACGTAGTTTTTCAACGTAATGATTAAATATAAATTGGGCGCAATATTAACGTTAATTTATAACGTGTATGTATATTATTCTACCATACAAGTTTACTGTCTAACCGATAACCTATAAATAACGTGTATATATATTTGAGAATTGGACTATTAGAGATCTAGTTTCCGAAGTACACCACCAGGTGGCACCACCACAGGAAGACAATGCATTACCGGTTTCTGGCTCATGAGCCGTCATCAGATACATATAGCCTTATCCTGCGATGAAAAGCAACTGAAACGGCAGAATTTATATTACTCCCTAGCAAGAACTATTGAGTACAGTTTTGTATAGTAGTTCCACCTAGGGGGCAAATGTCTACGCTTCATCCCGGAGGTTCCCTCAAAAACTAGATCTCTACGTACATTCATTTTTGCCATACGGAGTTTCGCAAGTACTTATATGAAGTCTCATGCATTTACCGAGGGAAGTCGCAATTATTAAAAATGAAAAGGAGGATAATTCAAGTAGATGAAAAATAGTGGAATTGTTATTAGATAACGTTTAAATAACATTTTCCATAAACGTATTCGTATTGTTAACAGGATACGTATTTTCAACGATTTAAATAGACTAGTAGTTGAAAAATGGACGTTAAAAAAACGTTCAGAACACACATTAGCATTCTTTTTCATAATAACGTTTTTTCAGATGAACTATTCTTCTGGAAGTAAGAAAAGTACGTTGAACATACGTAAATAATTAACGTATCCATATTGTTGACTGGATACGTATTTTAAACGATAAAAAGTGATGAAAAATAGTGGAATTGTTATTAAATAACGTTTAAATAACATTTTCCATAAACGTATTCGTATTGTTAACAGGATACGTATTTTCAACGATTTAAATAGACTAGTAGTTGAAAAATGGACGTTAAAAAAACGTTCAGAACACACGTTGGCATTCTTTTTCATAATAACGTTTTTTCAGATGAACTATTCTTCTGGAAGTAAGAAAAGTACGTTGAACATACGTAAATCATTAACGTATCCATATTGTTGACTGGATACGTATTTTAAACGATAAAAATTAATGAGAAATTGTGGAATTGTCATCAGATAACGTTTAAATAACATTTGTCATAAACGTATTCGTATTATTGACTGGAGACGTATTTGAAACGATTCTAATGAACTAGAAGTTGTGGAATCGTTACATAAGAACGTTAAAATCACATCTTTCATAAACGTTATAATAATTTCGGGAGGAAACGTATTAGCACTCAATTTTATAACTGATTATTGTAAAATAACGTTTGATATATGTTATTGAAACGTATTTAATTAACGTTATAAATCATAACTGAAATGACAACGTTGAAAAATCAACTGATAACGTATTTTTCTACAAATCAACGTTAAAAAAACATTTATTCAACGTGTGTATGCCCACTGGGATGTACCTGCAGTATCTTTTCGGTGTAAACTATTACACTGCGTAAAAAAATTAACGCACATTATGGAAATCTCAAATTTATTCTACAACTGAAGGTGTTCTCAATGATAATTATTTTTATCAGAATTATGCATGCACATGTTATCCACTTTCAACGTTTTTCTTCAATACAGATGTTTTCTCCCAGCAGGAATAAAAAAAGATGATATTATCAGATTTTGAATGTGTTGGCTCCATTCTAAAATCAGTTGTTCTCGATCAATTCTAGTGATCAATAGTTTTTCTTTCGTTTGATTTTCTACACTCGATCGCTATGCAACGCGAAACACGCAATTTGACCCAAGAGGAATGTGCCCAAGCGGTAGTTTTGCGAGAAGAAGGGTGGACATACACAAGACTTGCAGAAAGGTTTGGAGTTTCCCATACAAGTGTGTCCAGAATGTTGCAGCGATTCAGGGAGACAGGTATGAATGTCCGAAGACCAGGACAGGGTAGACCACGGGTAACAAGTGCCATTCAAGAACGTTACTTGAGAGTTTCTTCGTTGAGACAACGGTTTGCAACCGCTCGCCTCCTTCAAAATCAGCTTGAGCAAACTCATGAGGTGCAAATTAGCACTCAGACAATAAGAAATCGCCTCAGAGAATATGATTCAAGGCCTCGTGTCGCGGCAAGAGGCCCAGCTCTTACCCCAGCCCATCGAAGGGCGCGTTTGGATTTTGCGAGAGAGCATATCCATTGGGAAGAGGCCGATTGGGAAAGAGTTCTCTTCACAGATGAGTCTAGATTCTGCCTCTACCATTGTGATCGACGTTCCCTTGTATACAGACGTCCACATGAAAGATATGCTAAGTGCAATTTCCTGAATACTACTGGTTTCGGGGGAGGATCGATTATGGTATGGGGTGGTCGTTGATAATGGATCTATGAATGCTGATAAGTATATAAGGAACATTCTTGAAGAGCATGTAGTGCCATTTGCCCCATACATTGGTGAGAATTTCATTTTTATGGACGATAATGCCAGACCCCATCGTGCGCGCATCGTTCAGGAGTACCTTGAAGAGGTTGAAGTCTCTCGAATGGAATGGCCAGCAAGAAGTCCAGATCTCAATCCGATTGAGCAGGTTTGGAACAACCTCAATAGAAGGCTGAGAAGTTCAGAAAATCATCCAGCTACTCTTAATGACTTAGGAATCCAACTCGGAGAAATCTGGGAAGGATTAGATCAGAACATTTTAAGATCACTCATTTTGAGTATGAACCGTCGTTGCCGAGCTGTAATTAACGCAAGGGGTGGAAATACCAAGTATTAAATCACTTATCAGCATTTCAGTATTTTTAAAATTGTTCAGTTCTCTTCTTTCACATAAGATTCGGTGAAATCCTGAATTTTTCTTCCATTTAATGTGTCTTGTTTCGTTCAAAACCTTCCCGAGAGAACATAAAAAATAAGTTATAAAGTCAATGTAGAGTTAACTTTCATTAAAATTGAGATTTTCAGAATGTGCGTTAACTTTTTTGCGCAGTGTAGTTTGCCCCTCATCTTCACTTGGTCAGATTTTCTATATTGATAAATATATACGACGTGGAAGGTGATTGACTTGAATAGTACTTGAATTCAAGTATCTAACTATATTTCAGAAAGTTCGGAGAACCAATTTGATGATGACGACTAAACTACAAGTTACTGGTCAAGGAATTGCTGTTGCTCAAGAAATGTCTTTAGTAAACATTCTGAATATTTCGCCTTGTTTTGTGCAAGTTTTATAATTCAATATTTATAATGAGAAAATATGTGCTTTTTCTTTCATTTCTCTATTCATCTATAAATGAAGACTATAAAGAAATTTTAATGATATTTTATCAAAAGGATCTAAAACTAGTTTGTCGAAAGTGATAACTATTTTTGACAATCAAGAAGAAATACTCATCTCTGTCAATAGATAAGTATCAAATAAATAATTCATCTAATAATTGGAAAGTTGGACAGTTTCAAAAGCATTTTGCTCTGAAGATAAATGAAGGGATCTTCTGAGTATGTTGGGTTGTTGCTTTAAGGGTGAATCCTAAGAATTCCTTTAGAGGAAACTAGAGGAAGTGATGACCATAAACATCCATTCTCTCGCAATTTTGACTGATCTTGACGAGTCAAAATGAGGACGAAACCATGGATTGGGAAACATATTGGTTGAAGGAAGCTTAGTAATTATTTTGGTTCATACTGTGTTCGTTGATGATCACCGACAAATGGACAATCTCTCATTAGACTTTATCCATGTTCAAGAAATAATTTCATTCCATAAATGGTAACCGAACCGTATGTAAGCCTACTTCACCAAACAAAACGAGTGGAAATCTCAAAAAATATTCAAAGAATCACCCATTGGGTCAGCACCTCTAACAGCACTTCTAGCTTAACATCCTCCTATCCGACGTACAGCAGGAGAAATAAAATTATTACCAAATAGCAGAGAGACAATAAACGCGCGTCTTTGGTGCCTCGACTTAACGTGTGAATGAAGAAGAACGAAATAAGTACACATTGTTGAAGTTTCGTTGCCCTTTCGGATGGAAGTTTGTTTGAATGTCATCAAGACTTAAATACGTTAACTGTAAAGTTAAATATTGAACCACAATTGAGCTCGGTTTAGCAGGATTTGACAACGCAAGCCAACAATAACACCTGCTGCGGTGAACTTCAGGTTTCTGGCAACTTTTGGGATATTTCGCCTCAGATTTTAACATACAGGGGCTTCCGAAAATAATGGCCCTAACATTCTGACACATTTCACTGTGTATATTTTGAAAGTGTTTGGTTATGATCATTAATGAATTTGAGAAAATATTATGTGAATTCAATAATTCCAAAGATTTGGCGAATGTTGAAGAAACTATTTCCCTGTTAATACTGGAAATATACTGCTCCACAAGAGTTAGGGATATCGTATTCAATCGTTTTTGAAAATCGCTGTGAAATCATTTAAAACTCAATAACAACTTGAATCGATCCAATAAAAATAAGTATGAGACATTTCGTCAATCTGGTCGCCTTTTTTCTGAAGTTTGCTTCTATGCATATGCTTCATGAATGTTATTATTTTGAAATGAAGTCAGTTTATCAACAGCTTCGATTTGAAACGAGTTTTCTGAAAATGCCAAGACGTAAATTAACAAACGCTGAGGCTAATAGGGCTATCGAAATGCTACAGGGTGGCCTAACTCAGGTTTTTGTAGCAGAAAGGCTCCAAGTCAGCCAAAGTGTGATATCTCGACTTCGGAATAGGTTCAGGGAGACAGGTTCCGTGTTGCAAAGACCAAGGCTTGGTGGGCGAAGAAAAACAACACCTGCTCAGGATCGTTTCATCACCGTTTCGGCGAGAAGAAACCCTACATCTACGTGTAGAATGCTACGGAATACTCTTCAAAATTCAGATGGGGTCCAAGTTTCCATCGAAACCATCAGACGACGTTTGAGAGAGGTTTTAGACGTCCATTAAGAGGAGTTCCATGAACACGTGACCTTAAGCGTCAAAGACTGGAATATCAATTGGAACGATCAATGGCAAAGTGTCCTTTTCACTGATGAATCCAGATATGGACGATTTTCAGATTCTCGAAGAATAAGGATATGGACAATCCCACGCATATCCCGTAATCGTCGCTATGTCCAAGAAGTCCATCCATTCCGAGGGGGTAGTGTTATGGTATGGGCCGGGATATGTTTCAATGGGCGCACAGATCTACACATTTGTCCTGGGAATATGACCGTCTTACACTATAGGGAGCATGTCATTGACAATGTTGTGCCAAATTTTCACGCTGCTATTGGTTAAACTTTTTAATTTCTAGACGATAACGCTAGACCGCACCGTGCAGCTATAGTTGAGAATGCGCGCGAGGAGCTTGGTATTCCACATTTGCCAATACCTCCGCACTCACCAGATTTGAATTGCATAGAACATGCATGGGGTATCCTCCAAAGAAGATTAGATAATCATCAACCTACCCCAGAATCCTTAAATGACCTGAGAGAGCTTCTGCCCCGTTTATGGAATTCCTCAATGTTCAACAACCTCGTGTGTAGTATGCAAAGAAGATGTCAAGCTGTTATTGATGCCCGTGGAGGCCATACATTGTATTGATAGTCTCAAAATGCTTGAATTCTCTGAGAATAAAATTTCGTTATTCTACTCGATTTTTCTTAACCACCCTGTATACGCTGCAGACCTACAGGCTAAAATTAATTTGCAACTTGAAATCATATAAATATGAATTTTCATGACAAAAATCTTATTTTAACTATATTTTTTTGCAATTTGTCAATATCCCTAACTCTTGTGGAGCAATTCATTTCACCTTATAAACATGCATGGTTGGAAGATACAGTTTCAAGAGCGTACTCAGGATTTCAGCTAGGGGGGGGGGGGGCAGCTCATACCTGAGAAGATGGTCGGTCAGGTATATTGTCAGTAAACCAGGAAAATTAACATTGATTTTATCTTCAAGGGGTGGGGCAGCTGTCCCCCCTGCCCCCTCCCTGGGTACGCCCATGCAAATCAAGAATCGAGTGTTAAATTTTTACTAATACATAATGGACAGAATAGGCCGTTACTTTCTGATAATTCATTCGAAAAAAGAATGAAAGAATAAACAAACAGAAGACTTCTAAACGAACAGACGGATCTATGAAATTCCCCACTTTTCAAAATTCTCAAGAAATAAGCCTACAGAAGACATTCAAATACCTTTTTGCACAACTTGAAATACCCCAGTAAGCAAATATTGTAGTAGTACGAAACCTGTGTCACATTTAAACCTTTGGCTTAGAAGAACTAACTCCAATCACAAAGATAAAAAAGAGTAAATAGAAATTAGCATTGGCAACGTCTCTGAGAATTATTTGATATTTCACGAGTACCAACCTGCGTCAGTTTCAAGTCAAAAAAACTTGATAAAGCGAAATCTTGCCCAACCGGGATACTTCAATAAGGTCGAGTGACAATACATTTTGAAGGTTTTGAAATACCTATTCATGAAAATGCTTCAGAATTTCTATTTGGCATCTGTTTTGATGTGAAAAAAACTCGTGGGGAGTGATGGGTGAAGTGCATGCAGTGGTCGCAGTTTCTGAACAAATTTTAATCAATATGATATCACCCGAATACAAGAAGAAGTAATTCGCTTATTTCGCAAGTTTGGGCATTCAAGGCAGCATAAAATAAAATAGAAATACACCAAAGCATGATAATGACAAAGCGGTTTCTGGCTTGTAAGCCTTCATCAGTGCCACATAACCCATACTGCGGTAGCAACCAACTGAAACGGCAGAAGTTGATTGCTACCGCGCTGGTGACACCAGTGGTGTACTTCGGAAATTAGATCTCTGCTAGTCCATTTCCCTCATTTTAATACACAGTGTGTGAATGTGAGGATATGGAATCAGATGTGATGCTTGAGTTTGAAGAAAATCCACATAAAACGTGTCGATCTCTTTTTCAAGACGGATTGATAAGCTTTACTAGAGTCTTTTCAGTTCTCCTTGAAAAAGTGTGAAAGTTTTCTCGACAAGGACTGTTGTTTTTCTTGTCAACCAGCCCTAAAAACCACAAACTTTTCTTCACTATTTAAAAATTCATGAATATTCACAGTGAACAAGATAATGAATTTATTCCATTTGGTTTTTTCAATCTGTATGTGTCATGCACATAGGACAATATTGTCTATTGATCAAGTGGTAAACCAGCTCCGTTTCGCCTAGAAAAAAAATTGATATCATGACTCCGAAACCGTCGAAAGGCAGCCAACCTGAAAAACTTAAAAACGGGCTCGATATTCGCAGACTAATATAATATCTTCCTGCAAATTTAAATTCAGCTATTACTTGCGGTTTGCGGTCACGGCTGTTACCGGGTACATGAGTTGTCTTCGGACATCGAAGATTCGGAGACAACAGTCATACAAGTCTCGCGGTAGTGTTCATCGCCCTCTTTCGCAATCAGATGGATCAAGAGAGAAGTGAATGCCTAATGGACAGATGAACTTGACTTTGGAAGATGATCGGAAATTATGGGAGGTCGAGGACGACACAACGGTGGCTCTTCGGTGGTTGCCGATGACTTGCGTTCGCCCGGAGTGCGTGCTCGACAAAGGACTCTGTTTACGTGTGAACCTAATGAATGTCACGAGATCAGAGATGAGGAAAGAGAAAAATAAGATTTATCAATGATTGAATTGAATCAAAATCCTTTTCTTGCACTCAAATTGGGTGCCAATGGCAGCACTAGCGAGTACTGCAGAATCTGATGATGAACATGAAAAAATCAATCACAAAAATGTATTGAGAGAGTGTTACCAGGCGCGTATCCAGGGGGAGGGGGCTATTGGGGCTCTAGCCCCCCAAGGCCTTCGCCTCAGGCGAAAGCCTCATTCTTTCCAGTGAATTCAAAAGATGAAAAAAAAAGTGGGCTACTTCAACACCGGATGATTCCAAATCATGTGCTTCATCTGCACTTTCAGCTCTAGAGAAATATAGCGGAGATTTCTATCCAAATTTGTACAAATTGCTTCAAATGTTTGGGTACACTTGTCCCATTTTGGTTGAGACTGCACTGTATCTCCGCTATTATTGAAGATAGAGACATGCGGTTATCGCGACCCTGTATCACATTTTTGTAAATCAAAGCCACAAACAGAAATATTCATTTTTTTTCCTATCTTATACAGGGCCTAAGAAATAATTACATTTCCAAAAGTGAACATTTTCGTTTTCGCCCTGTATTTCAGGAACAAGGAGTAGTTGGAATATTTCTGTTTGTGGCTTTGAAAGTTTTACAAAAAAGTGATACAGGGTCGCGAAAATCGCATATCTCTATCTTCAATAATAGCTGAGTTACAGAGCAGTCTCAACCAAAATGGTACACACTGTACTTGGCTCAGAACCACTTTGGCAGAAAAACCGCTTGAACGGATTAGCTCTAATGCACATAAATTGCGAGAGAGTCATAGATACAGAAATGGTTATGACCAGATTTGTTAATGCTGGCGCTTGGAACTTAAATTTAATAACTAAAAACTAATAAACCCATGGATGATTCAATATTTGTTTTTTAAGGTCGACGTTTAAAGCGAGTAGGAAAGCTCATCCGATAGTGGCGCCAACGCACGTCCATTTTATGGAATATCTCCATAGAACATGCATTATCACTATCAAGTTCTATGAATATCTATCTGATTATGAATGAAATGTACAATGGCGCTCTCTATCCGAAAATCGCCGAACTATGAAACAAGCGAATTTGTGGGTAAGGCAGGAACTTTTTCCCGCCAAAATTTGAATTTGGCCATTCTCTGCCAATTCCGTATTTCAAGTTGTATTTCTGAACGAAATTATCAGTAGATTCACTTTTAATCGGATGTGGAACTATTTTCTTGGGTCTTTCTGTTGAAATAAAACAGAAGCATGAGTTGGCTCATTTTCTTCTATTTTTGAAAGACTATTTCACTCTTTTCATTTTTAGTGAGGAAGTTCCCGTAGCAACGATCGTTTCATCCCGAAAATATTTTCAAGCCGGCAAAACCAACATGTTGGTTTTTCAGCGACAAAATTTTTGACGTTTCTCGAATTCATAGATAGCTTCGGAAATAAATATCATAGAGAGAACAAACAACGTTCAGTGGTTTAGTTAATCTATGATGAATTCTAATTTGCCAAATAGCGCAATACGCGTCAAATGTGAACATATTACCGTATTTTCTCGTGGAATAGTCATGCCGAATTCCACTCGAGATGAAATTTAAGCAGGTAAAATTTCTCTCTTGTGATATTCATGTTTGTTGCTTTTCGGAAATTTCGCGAATGACATTTGTATCAAAATCCCGAGCCGTCAGGCGTTCTTCAACTTCAATTAAAAAAATCAAGTCTCTACGTAGTAAATTAGGGTAGTTATACTCCATTCACAATTATAAAATCACAACTCTGGCCATGGTTTCGTTTTCAGGAATTGGCGCACCTGATGAAAAATCTGTGCTCGTACATAGAATATGGTTAATGACAATACGACGATGCCAGTTTTTCTGTTTACATCAAAGTAAAAGTATCAAAGATTTTCCCCATTTTGTTAGTTCGTATCGATCGGTGATTTTGGGGAGAAAAATCGATAGGAAATCGCCTATTGTTCCATTCTTCGGCGTCCAGAAGAAGTTTCGTGCAAGTGTCATTTTTTCCTTTCACGAGTTTTGGCGTTAGTACGAACGGCAAATTTGAATTGGACCAAAAATCGATTTATAAGCATAAATAAAGCGAAAGTAAGTACTAATCGACCTTTTTACACTTGATAACGAAGTTTTTTTAGGTATCTGGCCGTTTTGAAAGATTTCAAACGAAATTCCGGTCCCCCAGAAGTTTGGTTAGTTTCGGTATCGATTTTGGTGCTCAAAATTTATTTGGAATGTGTAAATGGACAAGAAAGGCTTCCTTATACGATCTTCGTTAGAAGATCGTATAAGGAAGCCATATTTTCCGGTCGCTTCCGTTAGGAAGCGACCGGAAAATATGGTTCAGGTAGAATTGAAATGTGTCACTGGAGCTTTCATTCCTTTGCCGAAAGTAGAAAAAGGCTATATTGAACCAGAACACATCGGTTTTTTCCATATTCCAGGAGTTTGTGTCTTATTTTAGAACAGGTGAATGATAAATGTGAAGCATATGTTTGACCTATTCCATTTTATTTGTACAAACCTACTTGGTAGTAATATATGAATATTTTTTAATCCAATAAATTACTATGCAATCAGAATATTCTACTCCTTGTTCATAAGATCAAATAAATGAAATGTCGTCAATCTTGAACTTTCAGTTCAAGAGGATAATAAACATTGAATCTTCACAAGCATGCATATGAAAATTATGTGAAAGCAATGCAATTTTTTTCCATTGCGAAAAATACTTAATATATTTCAACAGTGATCTCTTGTACTTTTCATGCAAATAACTAGAAAAGGAATCCTTTCTATCAATTCATATAAACGTTAATTATTTTCGTCCATCACATCTTTTCCAATTCATTCACATTCTGAGAAATACGCTAAGAATGTAGAAAGGGCAACATAGTGTTGACTTGGAACATAAAAATATTTTGAAAAACGTCATAACTTCGATACAGAGTGGAATGTGTCAAATTTCCAATGCCAGAGCTGTGATTTTATAATTGTGAATGGAGTATACTCGTGAAATAAAGAGACCACTTTTTTAATGGAGATTTACCACTATTCAAAATGTGGTACTTCCCCTTAAGGGTGGCGCGATGAGCCTTAACCGTTGTGACTAGTGTCAGAGGTTAGAGGTATATTCGAGAACAGGTAGGACCTTTTTGGGATTCTAGCTGAACCACACCAAGTAAAATTTCGCGTAAAGATCTTGGTCTACACCTATACAAGTTCCAACTGGTTCAAGAACTGAAGGCTCTTGCCCATAATAAACATCGTTGTTGATTAGGCCCTAGAACAGCTTGAAATTGATCCACTTTTTCATCGAAAAATTGTGTGATGAAGCTCATTTCCGTTTGAACTGCTACGTAAACAAGCAAAATTGCCGTATATGGTTCCATTGCATCCTGAAAAATGCACTGTATGGTGTGCTTTACACGCTGGAGGCATCATCGGTCCATATTTCTTCAAAAACAATGCTGGAGCTAATGTTACAGTGAATGGTGCTCGTTACAAATCGATGATCAATGATTATTTGTTTCAAAATTTGAATGGTATCGACCCAGAAGTGTTTTGGTTCCGACAAGATGGTGCTACATCTCATGCTGCTTTCTTAACAATTGATTTATTGAAATGAAGATTTGACGATAGCATATATCATTTCAAGAAATGGTCCAATTAATTGGCCTACAAGATCATGCTACATAGCTCCAATGGATTATTTTTTTGGGGTTATGTCAAGTTATTTATTTTTGCTGATAAACCAGAAACAATAGACGCTCTGGAAGCCAACATAACTCGTGGTATTGCTGAAATAAGGCCTGAATTATTCGAAAAAGTGGTCCAAAATTGGTCCAGTCAAATTAATGCTGTTCCTCAGAGCTAGTCGTGGTGAACCTATGCCGGAAATTATTTTCAAAACATAAATGTCATTAAAAAATTTTTCAAATAAAAAAAATGGACTTCAATCGAACAGGCTTCCTAACGGTTTAACAATTTTCAAGGAATTCATATATACGGTAAATGTTGAGTGGTTCAAAGGACATTGTGGTCAAGTAAAACATGTCTTAATGGTGTCCATCGCCGAAATAGGTAGAATCCTGTGTACCAAATTCAGTGACTTCTGTATTAACGGATTCTAAGATAAAAAATACCATTATTAGGAGTGAAATCCAGGGTTCTACAACTCCGAAAAAGTGAGCCCCCGGCAAAACTATAAAATAGGGGTCTCTTAATTTTGTCTGAACAATCTGTGACCAAATTTTGTTGCATTCATTTTGGGATACCCTGTATAGTTCTCCGAAATATTGAATCAAAAAATGGAAGGATCGAAGTTCTATCGCTTCAAATTTCGTCTTTTTTCGTCTTCGGAAAGTATATTTAAATAATATCGAGACATGAGATTGAGCCAGATTCGCAAAAAGATGGAAAACGGGGGAACATAAGGCTTTTTTAATAGGCCGCCTGGAGAAAAGATATGTATACCTACTGAATGAAGAAGCATCGAATTTTCGATGCCAAC
This sequence comes from Adalia decempunctata, assembly GCA_951802165.1. Lineage (NCBI taxonomy): Eukaryota > Metazoa > Arthropoda > Insecta > Coleoptera > Coccinellidae > Adalia > Adalia decempunctata. The sequence goes on along the minus strand of OX637696.1, from coordinate 17,600,398 downwards.
AAATCTCCTTTCCCTCCGATCTTCCATTTTCCTAGGGTCTTCATATAAACTTCTAACATTTCGTGAAAAAATTTTCATCAGCTCGAAACTCACAAATTATTCTGAGGTCAGTTTGGCTGTTTGTCAGATGAATTCTCTGTAGAGTTTTTGGTGGAACTCCTGGTACACCAGATTTTATCAATTTAAATCGCACTAATTGATAGGTACTGACATTATCTGGTATAAACATAATGCCTCATACATAAATTAGCCTAAGGTCACCGTAAACGCAGTCACCGTTATGTACGTACGGAGTCAACATGAAGACCAAGAAGAAGCAGAGGTGGAGGATATAAAGATGGATGGAAGAAGCCCATCGCGAGAGTGTTGTTCATGAAATCGCGAAGTTAACCTTGTGCTTCCACTTTCTTCTAAGCTTTCAGTGAGGACCTCGTCTTTATTTTTTGGAACGCACGCCAAAAAAGGGGTGAGTACCGTTTTCGGCGAGCACAGAATCTCGGGCGAACGGATGTGTTCCGTAAATCAGGTTGATGGAATTGATTAACTTGGTTGGGTACTTGTCGGAATGTGTAATTTATGATTGATTAGGATGGAAATTATAACATGCATCGTTCTACATCCATTAGAATGATTTTACTTTTGATCCTGTTTTCATTTATTCATATATATATTAATTATTTGAAGCAAGATCCTCTGTACCTTGTTTGGGTGGCCATTGATTCAAGTGATCCAAACTGAACACATTTGAAAATAAAGACCTATTTATAAACTAGATAAACAAAAAATGATGTCCATGTCTCCTCGTTCTAGTGTTGGAGGGTGATTTTTGTAAAAGTGTATTCCTAAAATGTGGCTCTAACATTTTTTCTGTGCAAAATTCCTACTTTCTGTGAAATCATTTCTGTGGCACTATTTTATGTACCATTGAATAGTATTGGTATATTTTCCTTAAATGATGCTTATCAATATTTATTATATTATATTTTATTTCAAATGGGATTCTGATACTAAAAGTTTTTGTATAATGCAGGAGAGCTTGAGGTTACTATTCCAAAAATATACAAAACTTCACCACTTCAATGAAAATACGAGAGGACACTGACACTTGTAATCTCTAATTTACAGAGATGATTTTATAGAAATACCAAACCATGCAAGTAAGGCATATTTTTTAAATTTGAATTTCAAGCCCTACTGAAATATTGGGGTATCCTCTTCGAAATAAGAAAAAAACTATGTGTTTCCAGTATGAATAATACCATTTCACGCCAAATATTTTACACCCCATTAAATTCTACATAGAAAAAGTGGTTCAGGAAGTAGGAACATTGGTTTGACGAGAAAAAAGTTATAGCAACTTTTTCAAAATGCAAATTTGCAAAAAACACACTATGACTCGAAGATAGATAAGCTATTATTACCATGAAGATTAACTTCCAGCCTCCAGATATCAACATCAGTTATCTAGCAGTGCGTATACTCCATTCACTTTTATAACGTATCCCGGTTAGCCAAGATTTAGGTTTATCAAGTTTTTTTACTTAAAACTGACGCAGGTTGGCAATCGTGAAGTATCGGCAATGTCAAAATAATTCTCAGAGACCTTTCCTATGCCAATTTTCTATGGGGAGGTCCGTCGTGGTTATTCGAGTACTTTTATTCTTTTTTCGAATGAACTATCACAGAGTAACGGACTATTCTGTCCATTATTTTTCAGTAAAATTTCAACACTCGATTCCTGATTTCCGTACAAGAAAATAGCATAACCGAATCTTCCAACCATGTTTATATACGTGAAATATTTCCAGTATTAACAGAGAACAAGTTTCTTCAGCATTCGCCAGGTCTTTGCAATTATTGAATTCACATAATATTTTCTCAAATTCATGATTTTCCTAAAGTGAATAAAAATTTTGATAAAAACGTGATCACCTCTATGTAGAGAGGACAACGTTGCTCAGTTATCTGACAGGGAAATTACTATAACCTAATATTTTCAATTTTCATCATTCGAGATAAGCAGAGATTGAAAAAATAATTATTTGACTGATTTGTCTGAAATCCGAATATAACAAATTGGCTGAATCGTCAAGGGTTTATTGTCCACCTTGAAGGGGGACCACACCCCCCTCAAATCCGCTAGTGTTTCTGATTCAATGTAAAAGTTATTTGGTTATAAAAAATTTATCATTGTCAGATGAACTAATGCAACATTCTCATCACCCAAAATTTAGTTGACAAAAATCACCCGATTCTAAATTATGTGAATAAGCTGCACCGGAGCACCGGTAAAATCATGGTGAAATTTATGATTGAATTCACTTTAATTATTAAACATCTGGTCGCAAGATCACCTTCCTGACGATAGCTATCTTCCTCCAAAAAACTCTTCATTTCTCAAATGCCAGTTTGCTCACTCAACAATATCGTGCTCGCAATTTTATTCCATTTAATTTCAAAAATAACAAAATTTACTCATCAGCAACATCGCATCATGTAAACAAACCGAATTATTCTAACTCTCTTTTATCTGCAAATACTATTTTTTATACAATTCGAAAATAAGTGAACCTTCTTCTCATCATATTCGTTTCATCCCATCAGAATCTCCTTTTTGAGACTTTATTTACGTATTCAATATTCAATTTAACTACCCAGTTAAGTCTACTAATTTCACAAGTTCATGTTGATACTAATTTTCATCGTTTCTTCAGTCGGTGTTGAATTTAATTTTTTTCTCAAGAAAATTTTACATTGTGGGTATTGCAGCCTGATATTTAGGCTCTACGAACATAACAAGCAAAATTTCATTTTTCACTCTCTTATTCATCCGGATAATGTAAGTACCTTCAGAATTAATTACATATCATTATTAATTATCCTAGAATCTTTCTGAGGCTATGCAATAGTCATCTAATCAAGAGTCCTCTTTTTTCCGCGACCATAATTATGATATTCATGGTGCTCGTCCTTGTTGATCATATGAGATAGACATCTGATAAATTCTCTTCTTGAATTAATTGATCTAATAAGGCATACGAAATAGATTTCCTCGGCTATCATTAAAATCCCAAGGGATAGATGATGACATGCCTGCCTCGTATATGTCGCAATTTGTTGCGAGTTATCTTGTCATGTCAATTGCTAATTTCAATTGTATATGGATGAGGAATAGGTACTTCAATTAGTGGATAGAAGTTCACGTTTGTGAGTGTCTACGTGAGCCATTAAAATAATGTTCGAGTAGTCAGAGCATAGTTAGGTTCAGATGTCTGCAATGTTCTGCTTTTTAAGAGATGCGAAATCTTTTCAAAGGAGAATAGGTTTTGGAATAGGTACTTCCTGGGTCATTCGATGATTAATACTCTTCTTTTGCCATCTAGCGACTGCATCATCAATATGCCAGTGTTGGTTTTTACATTTTGTATCAATAAAACGAAGATAAGTAAAGAATACCGCAGATGAATACTTCACTGGGACATTTCAATGAGTTTTTGATGTTGTTCTCAAAGAATGGCCGAAAGTATAGGGAGAGAAATGAGTTTGACCCACCCGAATTTTTGTACAAGAAATGGTTTCAAATTCAAAAAATTAAAAATACAGGGTGTTTCTTGATTTATGCGAAAGATTACAATGGGTGATTCCTTGTTCAAAATAAAGGGCAGTTTGATATACATATAAATGTTGGGTCAAAAGTCAAACATCCGGGAGATATCGCGGTTGAAAGATGACGGAAAAATGAAATTCCAAGTAAAAAATTTACGTCTTGGATAAAATTAAATTCGGATCTCATGTATTTTTCTCGTAAAATGTAGCGTTTTGAAATAAAAAATAAAATGTAAATCGTGTCAGGAAGGGGCAATTTATTTAAGAACTGATTTCCATTTTTTTCATTTTAAAACGAATTTATCTGAATTTAATTCTATCCAAGTAAGTTTTTCTTTAGTTAACAAAAATGATAGGAGGATTCTACTTCACCCCCTCCACCCATTCTAAAAATATGAAAAAATATCAAGAGAGTGTGTTTTTATAATAGTAAAACTTCCATTAAATCTCATCATTTTATCGCTTTTCGTTTTTAAGATACAAAATGAAAACATCATTTCTACTTACGTTAGACTTTTGACCCACCCTTTGAAATCTTTCGCATCAATTCAGAAATATCCTGTATATATTTCACAATATCATCTCAGCGTTTTTCGTTTAAAAATGACTGCTATTTCCTCTTTGAAAACTTTCAATTCTTTCTTGTCTCATTTCAATATATTATATTATTTTTAATAAAACGTCTACTTCTTCACCTGAGTGCCAAATTAGAAAAAAAACTATGCCTTTTTTATTGAGAATTAATGAGTATAACTGACTATATTTTCAGCATTCAGTAGAAAATAAATTCCTATTAGAATCAATCAAGAGCTTTTTCTTGATTACCAAAATGCTGAAATAATTAGAAACCTTCCTGTGATTGACGCAACCATGTTTTCTAGGAAAATATTACTGAAGGTTGATTATTTTTTTACCGATTAGTATTTCTTGAAAATCGGTGTTCAGAAAAGTATTCTTGAATGAAACACATAAAATTTCATGGGCAAAAGCTTTATTATGGATTTAAAAAACTATAGCTATCATTCATTTCAAAGATTATTTCGGCCTCTGCTTAGCCTTAGATGATCTTTTCATAATTTTCAATTTTCTATCATTTTGTAGGGGATAATTGAACAAAATTCTTTAGCGGCTCTTAATTGAGCTGTCTCAGAGCTCAGACACTGAAACCTTGCTCCTTAGACCGCTGTTTCAAAAACACAATTTGGAAATTTAATTTGATATGACGAATCCACGAAAAAACCATGATTATCACTTGAAAATATCCCATCTTTTGGAAAACACAAGTATCAGTGTTCTTTTTCCATTCCACTTCGTGAAATTTATAGTTTACATAATCGTCCATCAGAGCAGCTTATTCGTCGAACTATCGATAGATTTCGGTCAATATTTTTTCTACTCGATGCAATAACAACAACAAGACAAAAAACTGTACGTACAGAAGAAGATATCGCTGTTTTAAGTGATGGTGTAAATGAAGATCCAGATTTGTCTATTCGGCGACGTTCACAACAAGTTGGACTCTGTGCATCCACCACAAGGGAAATTTTCGTGAAGATCTTGGTCTACACCCATACAAGATCCAACTGGTTCAAGAACTAAAACCACTTGACCATAATAAGCGTCATTTGTTTGCTGATTGGTCCTTAGAACATCTTGAAGATTTGTCGATAACATTATTTCGAGAAATGGTCCAATTAATTGGTCTCCAAAATCATGCGACATAACTGCAATGGGTATTTTCTTTGGAGTTATGTCAAGTCATTGGTTTATGCTGATGAACCAGAAACCATAGACGCTTTGGAAGCCAACATAACTCGTGTCTTTGCTGAAATAAGGCCTGAATTACTCGAAAAAGTGGTCCAAAATTGGTCTGGTCGAATGCGGTTGCTCCTAGCTAGTGGTAGTGGACATATGCCGTAAATTATTTTCAAAACATAAATGTCATAAAATTATCTTACAAAAAAAAATTGGCTTCAATAGGGTTTAGTTCTATCATTCTAAAAAACACCCGATATAATATCCAATGTTGCCAGATTCATTTTTTAATTCTGCGGAATACTTCCTGATATCCTGATATCGATTAAAAATTCCAAAACAAAAAATTATTGTTATCACGACTGACTATCGCGAAATAGATTCCGCCAGAGTTGATCCGCCAACTTTATCTACCACAGTCGCTCCTACCGAAGACTAGAATAACAACACTATTATCAATGTCTGTAATTGAAGAAAACACGCATATCCCTTATACGAAATAGCAAAAAGCCTCTGTTGCCGTATGATTTCCTAGCTGGTCTCGTTAAAAAAAGACCAACACGACACGAACAGCCATCCTATCGTGCAGTGCAGAAACGCTCCTTTTCCGTTACCAGCTCCGGTAGATTCTCCTTCACCGGAGTGACTTCTTGCCCCATCAATTAAATTTTATTGTCCTGATGCTGATTGATATCGACTGAACGACTGTTACGTTTCCTGCGCGGAATTTTCTTGTTTGCTTTAATATTTCTTGCTGATTGATCGTCGGTCAACATCGCATGGGAATGAGGCTGCAAATGATAATCATGCAGAGTGTGTCTAATGAAGAATCGCCAATTAGTGTTTCTATGTTTCCGATGTTTTTATTAGTCTATTTCGAGAATATGTGGCTGCAAACTACCCACTTGATTTTCAAACATGATGAAGTGATCCTAGTAAATCCGCAAACGTCCAGCGAGTTGACAGAGGGTGAAGCGCGGTCGTAACCCCGTTGTGATCTCGCCAATGCCAACTCACAAAGACGTCGCTGTGGAATACGAATCGTCGAGCACCGCTGAGTGAAATAAGAATCGGTTACGGTTTTGAACCAACTACATCCAGACAAGCAGCTCAAGGAAAATGGAACCCCTGGACTTGACGAAGTCTCTCGTATTTCCGTCAATCTTCAGCGAATTGGGAAAAGGTGAAGCGCGGTCGTAACCCCGTTGTGATCTCGCCGATCTCTATCCTCAAAAGGTTGATAAATACAGAGATTAAGGTCTAACAAAATACAAGATGAAATCTTTTGAAAGAAAAATGGGTTAAAATATTAATCGGGTACGGTTGTGAACCAACAACGTCTAGACAAGTGGTCCCAGAAATGAGAACAGGACCTTTTATGAATGAAAATAACGGACTTCATTACAAGCTTCAAATGTGACATCTACCGAAATAGCGGGCTATTCAAAATAACACCTCTTATTGGAAAAATCCTTTGCTAGCACCCACCTAAAAACCACCAATTTCTCGGAGGTGTCAATACATTTGATTAACATAAATTGAGACATGAATTTTTAAGTCAACTCTAATAGAAATCTGACACAATTTTGGGTTCTTCCAGGACAATGAGCTATTGTTTCCTTCTGACAATTATCGTCACACGATCGACAATGAAGTTAATGAACCAACTGCTTGTTTCAATCAATAAGTACACTTAACCCTCTTTAAAATTCCCTGCTCGGCCTAACATACACATGTTAGACTTGAATATTATTAACACCGAATTCGCAATAGAAAATAACTGATCTTGTTTCTAGCATGCATCGGTGTCATCCGCATGTAACGGTTTAAGGTACGTGTGTTAAACTTGAACGGTTAATATGTAGTTGAGCGATTATGTCTGGGAACCGCAGGCAAACGATCAAAATAACTATCATTATGTCCGTATTTTGAGATGCAGAAAAAGATCGATTTATGCCAACCGGTAATAACTTCGGTAAACAAGATAACTGATCACGTAGGGAACCCTGGGGTTATTCGGGTGTTTCTTCTGACGGTCAGCCTGAGGAGGCATTGGTCACTTTTGAAGATATTAACACCTTTTTATGATTCGAATCTATATGGAGCAGAAAGAGTTTGGCTTTTATTCAGAAGGAATGATTTTTTGAATGGTAGAGTCATCCATTATTCTTTCTGGTAATCTTTATCCCACCAAAAACATTCTGTAAAAACTAGCCAAGTCTCGATGGAGCTGCTTGTTTATCTCTAAAAAGTAATGAAATCTAGAAAAAGTCGAGCCAAGTTTAAGGCTCCTTACTGCGATTTCTTTATTATTATAGTTAATGTTGTGTGACTTGACCGTTGAACATTCTTTATACGTTAGTGGGTACAAGTCAATTTTGTTTACACGTAATGCTATATCTGTTGTAACTACCTATGTTTGTTAAGCGAGATAATAGCCCATGCTGGTAATGGTAATTGGACGCTAGTGTCTCATTTTAGGCTGTTGTTGATTGTGCAACACATATGCATTCAGCATTGACTATGCTGACTTCTACTCTCTTCTTTTTGGAGCGTCAAATCGACCACCGATCTAAAATAAAATAGACGTACAGACGGTCTTCTATCAATGATTAAAAGTCCGTCTGTACTGGAAATATTTTTTTATACTTATTGTTTCAGGCTCGTATTATTGAATACGCAGCCTTATCAAGCCTACAATTGACTGGTTATTGAATGAACGTTTTCCAAGTGGCAATTTTCCATCGTCAATGGGTAGCGTTTCTGGCGACAGATTGGTGCAATGGTGTCATGGAGCACCTGGTTTTGTACCTTTGTGTACCATTCAACGGCCAAGTCACACAACATTAACTATATTAATAAAGAAATCGCAGTAAGGAGCCTTAAACTTGGCTCGACTTTTTCTAGATTTCATTACTTTTTAGAGATAAACAAGCAGCTCCATCGAGACTTGGCTAGTTTTTACAGAATGTTGTTGGTGAGATTTCACTTCTTTTTGTAGAAACGTGGGCATATTGATCTATTTTATTAGCTTTTCTTATTTGACACATTTTTTTAGGAGTAGTTTTTTTATTACAAATCTTTATTTTTTTTTCTGGTTCTGAACTATAGTATTTTTGAACCGATTTTTTTTTAAGGTGGGTGTTTAAAGTGAGTAGGAAAGCGCAGCCGATAGAGGCGCCACCGTCCATTTTAAGGAATATCTCCATAGAACTTACATTATCACAATAAGTTCTATGATTATCTCTCTAATCATGAATGAAATGTACAATGGCGCTCTATCCGAAAATCGCCGAACTATGAAATAAGCGAATTTGTGGGTAAAGCAGGAATTTTTTCCCGCCAAAATTTGAATTTGGCCATTTTCTGCCAATTCCGTATTTCAAGTTGATCTTCTGAACGAAATTATCAGTAGATTCACTTTTAATCGGATGTTGAACTATTTTCATGGGTCTTTCTGTTGAAATAAAACAGGAGCATGGGTTGGCTCATTTTCTTCTATTTTTGAAAGAAAAAAATTAACTGTCGGAATGAAATCGATTAAAATTATTTCAACAAGAACCCTAATCCTTTCTGAGTTCACCCACAAAATTTTAGTTCTCAAAGTGAAACCGTTTTCGAAATCAACTTGAAATAAAAACACACTACATTGAACGCCCACCTTAATGAATTTGGCGTCCTCGAAAACCTATAGTTTGATACCAAACTTATCCATATAGCCCAGCTCTTACACGATTCCTTTTCGGATTCAATTTTTTCTCTCCCAATCTGACCACCGCAGACCCATCTGATGATGTTTTTCTGAAGAGCAATAGATGTTCTATATTGTACCAAAATTTCATAGCATTTTTTTATTCAGTGATACAGCGAAACAGAGTTTCTTCTTCATCAAGCTCTTCAGAATGGAAAGAAGATATAGAGAACATAACTACTTTTACAGTTGCTGGTGATTCTCATAGAAGAGATTCGATTCACCAAATAAATCAACGAAGAGAGGAAGTGGGAGCATTCCCTCAAATAGTTCAACTATTGTTGAATGAGCACCCAGCACCCAAGCTTGTTGTCGTACATTCTGATCCCTGTACTCTGATGAAGAATGATCATTGATCACTTCATAAAGCCTGACGAGTTAGATCAAATTTTCATCCATTTTCACTTCAACCACTTCACAAAATATCCGACGTGATGTCACTTACGGTTAGAAAATGTAAATTTGCGGGTAGTTCTGGTGTGCTATCAAATGACAGCAGATTCTAACTTCGTGAATGCGTGAAATGATAACAATTGAAAAAAGGATAATAATCGGGTAATCAGTCTTATACACAGTGATAATTTTTACTGTCTCATTTATTGTTCCGGCCTAGCTTTCGAAAACCTATCGTTTCCTTGAACAATAAATGAGACAGTAAAAATATCACTGTGTATAAGACTGATCACCCGATTATTATTCTTTTTTTAATTTATATACTAAAGTCGATATTCACATTTTGAGAATGATAACAATGTGTTTCCAAGCGCATAAACTTCCATACATTATTGTGGTTGCACATTTTGCGAAGATGACGTGATAGCACGTGAGCTCACGTGACGTGCTAACAATGGTACTCCAGATTTTCGATTATCCTAGTTTTTATAGTTTTCCCATAAATTTCACGAAGATTTTGAAAATGGACGTTGTTGCGGCGTGACTCTTTCCATGACAATTTGTCAATGACTGAACAGAAATGTCAAAACATCATGGCTTCTACCTTCTGTCAAATCACAGTTAACCCTATTCAAATTTCTATCGCTCTAAAAGAAACACACGACATATGAGAAACAGCTGGAGCCAGCCTTCTGAAAAATTGTCGTCAAGATCAATAGCCCCCAAATGAGACACAAGAAACTTTGTTATCATCATAGCACGATTAGGTTCGCCATTCACCGTTACAGCATTTTTTTAAACATGACGCGTTGGTCTACCGTGTAATGTTCCATGTTTATTAACTACCATCTGTCAACTTTCGATCTGTCACGTCACAATCATGTGATATTATAACTGTCAAACATTGCGCGCAATTCAAATCTAGCGCTCTTATTTAGAACCATTCATAGTGTAATCCAATCCCTCAAGCCTTAATACAGACTTTTTCTTTCCATAATTGAGCACTGTCCAACATACAATTTAGTTACACCTCATGCACAGGATGTTTACACATACCACTTTGATCCGTATCAATTTCAATTGGGATCGATACATGCCTTGAACCCAGTCATTAAAATTGATTTCTTTCTTGCAGCATCTCGAAATGAAGAAATTACTGTCAACGGCCCTAATCTTGGGTATTTGCGCCGCTTCAATTGCTGCCTTTGGAGGCAGTGAAGACAAGTTCATAAAAAAGTATGCGATGATGAAGGTAAGTGAAAAAAGTACAGCTCTCGAATCCGAACCTAGATCTGGTGTATATGAAAAAAGCTGGGAGGCGTCCTAATACCAGGTTTAGATTGCTAATTTCTTCATTCTGGGACACCGTTATACCTACCGCAGTAAAGAAAAGGTCCCACAGTATACAGTATAATTATATGGAGATTTTTCTTTGATTACTGCTTGGGTAAATCTGTTTTTTTACAATGGAGATTTCTGTAATAAATCCGAGATGAAGAGACGACCCGAGTTTTTTGTTACTTCCGGACTATCAGTCTGTTCATCTTGTGTGAGCAACATTTTGAATATAATGGAAGCATGAATTAAAAGTACCTTGTTCTCCTTGAGTGGTATCGTCCTCATTACGCTTGTTAGTACACGCAGTAATTGAACATCATTTACATTGCTTCGTTCGCGTATAAAATATCTAGAATACTGGCTTTTTGCCCCCAACATCTAGATGAAATCTATATCAAATGGTCCTCAGGGACAGCCAGCTTGCAAAATTTGTTTGAATCCATGCATATGTTGCTGTAAAATGAGATTTTCTTATTATTTCTCAGATTTATGAAAGCTGTTTTGGTGCAGAAGTTGTCAAACAGATAAGAAGAGAAATGAAAGCAGCGTGTGCCAAATGCGCTTCGTACGAAATACCGAAGATGGCTACGCCAACAGAAAGACCTTTGCCAAACAACATGCCATCTCAAGAAACACCCCATGATGCTGGAAATGCACTTTTCCCCCAGCAACCATTCGATCAGGAGAAGCTGAACCAGGCTATTCTAGCTTTCAGACCGGTAAAACAATAAAATTGATGATAATAACACATCTGGACCAAATGAATCAAAATCTAACATTATTTTGGAGGTTTTCACCAGATTGGTCTCTAATTATTGTTATTCGCTTTGAAAATATGTGGATTCATGTAAAAATAGATCGGTAAAATTCAATTATCCTAAACAATAAGTTATTTTCAGAATCCCTTTGGTGCTCCCCAATATAGGCCATACTCTCCAGTATCTGGTTTCTATCCCTTCAACAACCCCATGTACCAACCTCCTGTATATTACCCAGGATATCAGCAAGCTGGTCAATTTTCGCCTTATTCCTTCCCAATGGTTGGACAGCCCTATCTAGGTAACAACAGAATATCTGTAAGTACCAAATACTCTTGATATCCTTATGATGGCAGATACTTCAAGCTTCAAAATACCGTTTCTAAATAAGATTTTTTTCCTCAGAGGGACTTGGATGTTAGGAGCCAACTAGAGGCCTTAACCTCAAGAATGAGCGGCAGAGTAAAGAATGTCACATGTGTCATGCAAGAATTGGGATATTTGGACGATAATTTGGAACCAAATTACCTCAAAATAAGTGAAAGAATAAATAACTTACCAGTGTCTGAAGAACTGAGGAAAGACATGTTGGATGGCATTCAGTTTTGCCAACAATTTTCGGTAAGAACCAAATCATTAGAAGTTCTTCATGTTAACAGAACGAAAACCACAATTTTTTCACGCATATATCATAAAAATTAATTCTTTTGACTCACCTCTTCTCCAGACATATTCACACCATATTTGTTTCAGCAATGTGTCCCTGAAATCAAGAAAGAAAGGGCCCCTCTGTCAAGGGAACTCATCAGGCCGATGTTCTTCTTCAAATGCTACAAACACAAAAAACTGGAAGCTTGCGTTATGAAGGACGTAAGAGAGAAATACGCTGGCGTCTCTGATGAAGACCTGGACGACGATGTCGAAATCCGGAGACAAGGAAAGGATCTCAAATTCGAAAACGACAGTGAATTGGATGGTCTTGCCACCGACATGTATGAATTTTTATACGGAAGTGATACTGGTTTAGATTTAGATAGCATTTTGTGAGAAAGTATGTAAATGTAAGTTTAAGAATTAGGTGCCAAATTGCTTGAAATAAGTATTTATTATCTTATCACGATTTAGGGATATTGATCTCTCAACTATTTATTATGTACTTTTGTATTTTTTTGAATTTTGACTGTAGAATGTCGGAAAACTAGATATTTTACTGTTGAAATTTGAATTGGGCGGAACATGGAGCTTCAATAAATGTCTTATAAACAATATACTGGTCTTCTTCTTCACCATCAACCATTCTTCCCCCAAAGGGGAAGAAGAAAATCAAATGAATAAATCAATATAATCATCCATCTTTTATTGTCTGCCACATACATGTTGATTGAAAATATCACATTACTAATACAATTTTCACTTACATTAAAGTTATTGTCGGACATCACATAAACATTATTGTTGACAAGGAACTAGGACATAATTCAGTTCAATCAAAGCCTAAAGTAGCATGTGCCTTTGTGTTAACTTATGCTAGTCTGGTAAGAATACATCTTGGGATAGCAATATAGAAAAAACCAAAAGTCCCTTTCAACCTAGACAAACTTTAATCAAAAGAAAAATATTATACATTCTTCTTATCTTTCCACATCCAATGACTAGAAGTCAGAAGCTTTTGAGGACTTATGGGTAGATTCGCATAAGCCAGTTCCAGAAATCAATAAAAGAATTTTTTTCTCTATAATACGCTAGAATTTAATATGGTTCTGGTTAGGCGAATTGGACAAATTTTGTAGAATCAAAATTCGGAAAATACGGAGATCGTGAAGAATATGTATAGCCCTCGTTAAGTAGAACGAGAAGTTTGATTGAAAGTAGAAAAGGTTTCATTCAGTCCAAAAAAAGTTTAATACAACGTGAAATAGATTTAAATCAATGCGAAAAATACTATATCAGAATTACTTCATTATTTCTATCAGTTTTTACTTCGTTTTTGATCTTTCAAAAATTTTAAATCCATGTTGTAAAATTGAATTTTCGAATAATCTCTGATCGCAGGAGAGGTGTTTAGTCAGTAAGAAGCGGACGCTACCCAGAAAGACTGGAACACGGAATCTGGTAGTTGACGCACGGTTCAACGGTCGGTTCTCCTTTTATAATACCGGCCCTAAGCTATGTTGGAAAGGGAAATATTTGACTCCTCGATAGAAATGATAGAATGCCGCCCCATCCTATCTTCTTTAATCTTATTGGATTGCAAAAATCATTTATAGAGAAGTTCATTGCATTGATATTTACTATCCCAAGGGTAGCCTTGCCAGAACTATATGAGATCTTTCAAAAATACCTATAGTGGAGACGTTTTCGGATGGCGAAGTCTGCGATAAAACATTGTTATTTCCAGTACCTTTCTGTGAAACCATCATCTGAATATGATGGGAAATACAAGATGACAAGAAAAACTTCGGACAAATTTTGCTGTGGTCTGGAACAAAAGTATTTCAGCGCAGCCAAATAATTTCTATTCTCTTGGTTTCTCTACACTTTCCAGTATATACTAATATGTGAATTTTCAGTTTGATATAATTTCATTTCACAGAGTTTTAGAATGTCAAACAAACGTAGTGCGATTTTGGAGCTGTTTCGTCAAGGTAGGCGTCAATGCGAAATTGTTCGTTTGCTCAATGTGTCTCAACAAACCGCGTCCGATGCAATTCGTCGTTTCAAGGAGCTTCGCCATGATGGTCGTCGCAGGAAGTGGTAGAAAACGCACTGTCAATACACCTAGCAATCGCAACATCGTCAAGAAGCGAGTCAATCGAAATCCGAGGGTTTCCGTGAGGAAAAAAGCCTGTGAGACCGGTATCAACCGCGAATCAGTTCGTCAAATTGCCAAAAGGAGCTCAACCTCAAGCCATACAAGCTCCAAAAAGTTCAACTCCCCGCAGAGGAAAACAAGCGCGTACGACCCCAAAGGTGCCGCCAACTCCTTCGTCTCACCGCCGGTCAGCAATGGGAGCGAATTCTCTTCACAGACGAGAAGCTTTTCACCGTAGAACAATCCCACAACCACCAAAACAACAGAGTCTGATCCGAAGCGGCTCCCGGTACATCGGCCATCATCGAACACCGTCAAAATCCGCAATCCGTCATGGTCTGGGGCGGAATTTGCGGCAGTGGTAAAACTCCCTTAGTTTTCGTGGATCAAGGGGTCGAAATCAAGTCTACCTGCGACATCCTCGAGGCCGTAGTACTTCCGTGGGCCAAGCAGCACTTCGGCGATACACATTGGACCTTTCAACAGGACTCCGCTCCGGCTCACAGAGCGAAATTGACGCAAGAATGGTGTAAGACCCATTTTCCTTGTTTCATCTCTGCAGAATGGCCGCTCTACTCACCGGATCTCAACCTAATGGACTATAGCGTGTGGTCGATTTTGGAGCACAGGGCTTCTGCCAGTGGCGCACCGAGGGGGGGGGCTGTCGGGCTGCAGCCCCCCCCGAGCTGTGACAAAGAAAAGTAATTCAAATATTTCCATCTTATTGTTTTTCTAAAAGTAATAATAATTATTTTAGAACAGAATGGAAACTTAAATATTTCCTTTACAGATAGAAATAGGGATTGATATACATATACAGGGTGTTTCATTGGTGAATGAACATACGTTAACCTGAGCTAGAGCTAGGCGAGTCCAAAAAACCGATATATGATAGGTCTAATCAATTCCATAACCGAGATACAGAGTGGTTTATGTATTCACCAAAAATTTCAATTCCTCATAACTTCTGAACCAACTAGTATAGCTGGTTGATATTTGGAACGTATGATTCACTTCTACAGGTCGATCGATTTACTTTTGAATTTCCAAAGAATTTCAGGTCCGTATTTGAAAAATATGGGACTTCTTCCAAGCTGAGATTCACCTTGTATATCGAAATTTTGGGATTTTATTGAGATATTTGAAAAGAGAAGAAAATTTTCAATGGGGTTCAGTAGATTTCATTGTCCTTTTGCTCAAAGAGAGCTTAAGGAAAAGATCCAATTGAATATTGGAATTCCACAAAATTCTCAGAAAAATCGTACATTATGATCAAATTGATCTCCAGAAAGTACAACGATTGGATCCAGGTGATGAAATTAGAAGAACTAACTTTAGTAGCTGGATTTTACGAAATGAAAGAATGGTCAACAGAATTTTATTATGCAATGAAATACGTAATAATCCAGACATGATCAAAAAAAGTATCAGACATATTTTTTTAAGAGTGCAAGAATGTGTATTGAACAAAATGGTGGTACTTTCGAGCACCTTCTGTATTTCACGTTGAGTTTTTATGTTTCTTCAGTTATTTATTCATCTTTGTTGACTTCAACTAAATTTTTCTCGATGAATAATGTTTTTCCGGAAATAACTCCAAATGATTCCATAGAATATTATGAAATTCGAACGTGCAATTAGTGGGACAAAAAATTTTCTTCTCTTTTCAAATATCTCAATCAAATCGTAAAATTTCATATACAGGGTGTTGAATCTCAGCTTGGAAGAAGTCCCATATTTTTCAAATACGGACCTGGAATTTTTTGGAAACTCAAAAGTAATTCGATCGACCTGTAGAAGTGAATCATACGTTCCGAATATCAACCGACTATACTGGTTGGTTAAAAAGTTATGAGGAATTGAAATTTTTGGTGAATACATAAAGCACCCTGTATCTCGGTTATGGAATTGATTAGACCTATCATATATCGGTTATTTGGACTCGCCTAGGGTAGCTCTAGCTCAGGTTACCGTATGTTCATTTACCAATGAAACACCATGTATAATAACGAATGCGATATATCCATCACTTAAGAAGGTTTTCGCTTGCGGCGCATTTTTTAAATTATATAACTTACAAAAACCTGATTACTCTTGAGCAGCCCCCCCCGAATAAAATTTCTGGGTGCGCCACTGGCTTCTGCTAAAAAACACAAAAATTTGGAGTCGCTGAAGCAATCTCTGCGCCGGGAATGGAACCGATTAACGCCCGAGGAGCTGCGTCTGAAGCTGTGTATCGCCGCTCGCCGCCAAAGGAAGCCACTCCGAAACGGCTTAAATATATTATTAACAAATGTTCAAGCTATTATTATTTGTTGTTGTTTTGTTCAATTCCTTCTGTTTAATAAAGTTAAATGAAAAAGAGTATGTCCGAGGTTTTTCTTGTCACACTGTATACATTTTATTAGCCATTCTTTTCTAGTGGAACTAATTTATCTTTACGTTGATTGTAAATTATTCAGGTGCGTATTTTAGGTGTTCAGGCGTTTTATTGAATGTCTCACCATCCGAAGAAGTCTCGACATTACTCAGACCATTGATTATTTATATATGAATACTCAATGATTCTTAGTGTATACCTATTTTGCGCGTTTGTTTTGGTCTTTTATGCACCAGAACATCCCAGGGTGTTCAGTCCCTGAAACGCGAATCAAAACTAAAGCAACACACACTTCATCACGAGTGGTACCAAATTCTGCATTGAATAACTATAAGCACGATAACAGTGAAGCAATACCTTGTTACCTAATCCTAATATTTATTCATCAATAACAGTGACATAATAATTTATGCCAGAAATCCCTCTGAAATATATTGTATAAACTGTGTTCAGATATGTTAACAGTAACAGCCAGAAAATGTGTTTGTACTGATTATCGAGATGAATATATGAAACAGTATATTCTGGAAATCTATTTAAAATATAGTTGGAATGTTCATCAATCTGATTCAATATGACTTCAAATGTTTGTTGAATCTTTTCATGTTTGTTTTAAAATAATCATGATATAAGACATGAACACTAGCTACTCCAATTCTTCGCAAAATAAAAGCCATTTCACTAATTTACTGAGATATATCACTAACAGAAATGTGTTTCAATGGAATCACATAGCAAAAAATTCCAATGTTAATCCTGTATTTCATTAAGCACATCTAGTACATTCAAAAAGCTTTTTAAGCTACCTATTTAGCTATGATTCATTTCAATTAATTTTTCGAATTTGAACTGAAGCCTCGTCCAGTTTCGGCTTGTACATTAAAAGCTTTGTGTAACGTTTCATAAGATTCAACCAATAACAATCAATATGTTTCATTTGTAAATTATGCCATATAAAATTGTAACCATTATTAGCTATTTCTTGGGCCAAGTCTTGATGATTATCGAAAAATTCTATCAATTCTCTAATTTCTTCTTTACTGGCATCCCTATCAACAGGAACATAGTGAACCCATGGTTTCAAAAAGTGATAGAAAAATTCTTGCCACTCATTACCAACATGAAAAACTAAGGACTTGCAGAGTAAAATATGCTTAAACCGAAAGCTAGCAGCAACACCTCGAAAATTAAAGAGATATTTATACATACAATGGTCTTCAAAGGAAACCTCCGAAGCAGGAGGAGCGTGGAGGGTGTCCTGTATAAAGAAATGCAATAAAAAAGAAGTTGACATTTTTTTTCTTCTTTGTTCAATTAACAATTTTTACTTACCGCATCTGATTTCCATGCCTGATTCTTTGTGTACTTGGCATCAACCAATTCAGGATTTTCCCTTGATAATAAGATGAGAGGATCCCTCTCTGAGCTTGTTCTAGAACCTCTAAAGAAAGCTTTAGAAATTTTTTTGTTCCATTCTGTATCGTTTCCAATTCTCCCAAGCACTTTTCTATGCTCATCCCAACGTCCTAGAATATGGATGCTTTCACAATGTTCACAGAAAAACTTGAAAAATCTCACCGATACCACGAGGATATAAGGAAATGGCAGGGCCACCTTCCCAGAAAGCCCAAGCAGGATACATTATATCCAAATAATCGTTAGTTTTGCTGAATGAAAATACAGGCCCATGTGGCCCATGACGTTGATAAATTTGGGGCCAATCTCTAGTGTTTAAAATAAATTCTGTATCATTCAATTTAGGCAACAGTTTCAAGATGAAATGTTCAATTCCTGAGCATCTAGCCGGAAAATGGCAATCTTTGTCACGATACAATTTGTGATCAATGATTTGATACTTGGTGCCCCTGCAATTCTCAGCATTAATTTAGATCGATTAGAAAATTAGTTTTCTTACTTGGACTTCATGTTATTGAGTGTCTTTTGGTCAACACCTTCCCTAAAGGGCTTCAAATCTTGTGATATAACTTGAGAATAGCATTTACACATATTCTGGCATGGCTCGTAATCCTTTCTAGCGGCCCGTATTATGGCTGAATATTTATTGTGGTTAACATTTGCTTCTGAAATTTGAGAGCGGTTTTATCTACATATTCCTCAAAACATTCATTTTTCTACCTTTTGAATATTTTTGTCCGTTTGAATTCAACTGGCAATTTTTATCTGAAGATTCTTTAACGCAAGCATCTAAAGACAGCGCTTTACAAAATATACAAAAAAATAGTGAAATGTTTATTATAAAATGCATTTTGATGATGAAATACTACTAGTAGATTGTTTTGTTTACATATTTTGAATATACGAATATAGGTTAACCCAAAGAGGTTAACTTCTTCTTCTCAGTTGCCTTCGTTCTAGTACAAAGATCTCCTCTCAAAATCAGATAATTCCAAAGTTTTTGATAATTCTTTGAAGTGGTTACTACTGCCAAAGAGGATAATCTTTCACTGTCTCATTAAATGGTACCACCAGTGGTACTTCCTGAAAAGATGAAAACCCTGGGGTCACTTTGCAAATTCTCGTTACTTACACAATTCATTATTTTCTGATAGGAAAGAGGAAAATGACAATAAGAAACTTGAATTAGTGTTTATAACTTTTATTTATACACTAATATCATTAGAAAAGAGCATATCACCCTGGTTTCAATATGTTCGGTTATGTACAAACATCATTCCTTGAAGCTCACCAACCTCCGTTCTCAATTGGATGCTGAGAACAATAACTTCATATTACCTTTAGTTCAACTTCATCTAAAGTGGAATTTTTTAACCACCATAAAAACTTCAATAATGCTATAGCTCATTTATTCCTGAGTGTTTTCAATATTCCGTTCAAAATCTCTATGGACTCCAAGTGCAAAGGATTATTCTTATCAAGCTGCTGCAATAAACCCATAACTGTCGTTTTGAACAATTTGAGTTCTACAATATTACTCTGCAGCCAAACTCTCGGCAAAATCTGTGTTATAAGATTCACTTTAGAAACTGCATCTGTCAGCATACAGAACTTGATTGCCGTCAACAAATATCGGTTCATTAAAGATGTCAAGGCTAATTCTTTCAGGGTATTATCATTTAGCACTCCCTGCCAGCTTGTTATATTCTTTAATAACTTCATTCCGCTGGCGAACTGTCTTTGGAAAAAGTGTGATTTGCTGTCAGCTAACTTGGGACTCATGGGTATGAAAACATCATGCTCTAGGGAAGTTTTCATCTTGTGTAAAATGGCGTGGAATAAGTTACTCAACGGTTTGCAAGCAGGTCCAAGAGTTGGAAATTTTCTTATATATCTAGAGACAACGCTTAATAACCTTAGAGTTTGAGAACTGGATAGCGGATCCCAACACCTATCTACCAATTGAACTAATTTGGGAACAATTAATTTTTCCACAAGAATTGGTAGTACATTTATATCTGGATCTTTTGCCAGGGAAGACTCGGTTTCATCATCGTGCAATCCATAAAGAGCCAAAGTTCGATACCAAGAAAGTTTCTCTAAATCTTGACTCTCCAATAAGGGATTCCAGAAAATCATATTGAGCCTCACAAACGGGCTCACAACTTTAGGTAAACACAAAGTTGCATAAGCTTCGTTATAAGAATTAACGTCATTCTCTCTCCAATGCTCAAATCTGATTAAGATATTGGCGATTGTCGAGAAGTCATCTGTCACATCTGCAAGCACTCCTTTAGCATCATTCTCAATCTGTTCTTGATCTTTATTGAAATTCATTTCTTCTTGCTGGGATATTTCATCGTCACTCGACATTCCTTCCACGTGTTTTGTTGCCTGGTCAGCAAGTTCCCTGGCTCTTCTTCTTCTTGTTCTTCTACCTTCCCTCTCAGCAGCTCTCCTTACTTTCAGTTCATCGTCTGGCACTTTCCTCACATTCAATTTACTCGTCACTTCTTCTGCTTGGTCTCTCACATCCTGTCTCCTTCTTTCAATAAACCATTCAGATTTTTTGGCCTGCAAATCCATTGCTTTCTGCTCTAGAGACATAATCGTGCCTATTTTCTCATCAAGGCATTCCACAAGATCTGTGATATAACCTGAAAAGAAACAAAAATAAATTCTAATCTAACCTAACCTACTATTTTCGATTCTAGCCTTATTCAACCAAAAATTAAACTAAACTGACACAACCCAAGTTAGTAAGAACCAAAAATGAAATATGTAGTCACAAAAAATGAATATTTTGATTCTTACCTCTGAGTTCTTGATAGAATCTGAACCTCTCGGCAGCTTCAGGTATCTTCAGTTTCAATTCATCTAGTTCAGAAGCAAGTTGTTCCATATCCTCATGAACTTTATCCAATTGCTTTGAGTGTTGATTTCGTGATTTCTGCACATCTTCAAAGTGCTCCTTCAGTTTATCCATTATCATTTGGGGAGTTCTAGGTACTCCAGGTTCTATCACAGGTGCAGGAATAGTTATTTGTTGATGCAATTGTTCGGAGTTCATCATAAGCTCTTGTGCTAAGGCTGCCGCTGCGCCTAAAGCAAAATAACTCGTTGAATTCATTTGGTTCTAAAGTACGCAGTGAATGATCATGATAATTGTTGCCAATTCATGAATCAATGGATCTTTACCTGTTACACCTTTCCGAATTTGCTGATCTTCCCATTCATCAACTTCTTGGTCACTTTCTTGAGCAGCATAAAACTGCTCTCTACGCCTTTCAATATCTCTGACTTTGTGATTTAAATCCATGTCAATTCTTTCTTCATCACTCTCATCATGCTCGTCTTCCCTCTGTAAACGACCACCACCATTGTCTGGCTCTTTTTCCTCTTCCAAGGGAATCATATCACCCATTTCCCTTGCTCTTTGCCTTCTTTTTCTAGCTGCGTGAATCATTGCAGCATCTGGTATAGCCCCTGATTCTAATACTTTCTTGAAATTGTCTGGTTTAGAAAATCTAGAAATGAGTCAATTACAAGTTTAAGAAAAACATTGATGATGTCTAGTTTTACCTGTGCACGCTTTGGCTATTTTCATCATCATCCTCTGAAGAAAGATCATCTTTACCTGCACAAAGTGCATCTCTTCCTGATAAAATAGGAGGTGGTGGAGTTGGAGGTTTTTTATGACTAGGATTTACAACTAACACAAGATCATCGGTTATTATTTCAGTTTTGTCCTTGTTTTTTCCTTCTTTCTCAGGTTTTGACTCTTTTTTCTTGTGCTTTTCTTTTTCAAACATCTTCATTACTTTCTTATGATGTGAAGATTTTTTCACTTGAAATACTTCACCTTCTTCCTCAGTTTCAAAACTCAAGATACTTTGCTTGGGTTTCTTGTCTTTTTTATCCTTTTTAGGTTTCTTAACGACTGGTACACTTTGCACCTCCACTTCCATGGCTTCATCTTCGTCGGAGTTTTCAGTGAAAACCCTACGTTGAATTTGCTTCTTCGGTTTTTTGAAAAGCGACATTTTTTCCAATTCGTTTAAACAACAAAGTTAGGATATTTCGAGGTTAGGTGATATGACAGTCCAGTAGTGGCAAAAATAACCATAGAGTAACTTAATTCACATTCCAAAAATACCACTCACCGACGAAAGTCTCAAATTTGTTGTAAATTCCAATAAATCTATACAATTACCAATTTTTTTTTATAAAATATCTTTAATCAGTGGAAGTAAATTATGATTTTGTTCGATGGTAATTTGACAACTAAACATAACCTAAAACTCGATAATTCTAACCTTAAATAAAATGCCTGTTTTGGAGTTGTGGTAGTGGGGAAAACATTTGGAAGGAGATCCGAAGCATAAATAATATTGAATTGAAGAGTAAATAATCATATATTATCATTATCCCTTTCCAATTTTCAGTACGTGGCAGACTATCGCGCTGAGCGCTTTTCTATTAATGAGTGAATAACGTTCAGTGGATACGACTTTTTAAGGTCGAGGTTCGAAGATCGTTTAAAGTTTATGTATTGATCTTGTTTTTCTGATCTGAAAACCAATTCAGGGTCACCAAAATCAAATTAATTTTAAAAATTGTTCAATTCAAGTAGAATTTTTTCATAATGGCAAGCGCAAAAGATAGTAAAAAGAAAGAACCATCTGCTCTTATACAAAGTTATTTGATAGCTTACAATGCAATACAAACCATAGGGTGAGTTCATTGGAAAAGCATCTTTCTAATATCAGTTAAGTTGACCTAAGAAATTCATTTCAGATGGTCATACCTACTCTACCAATTAATAACGTACTATTTTGTACAGCATGACGGCAGATCACAACAAAAATCCCTCTATGAAACTGTTAAATACACAGTGATGATATTTCAAAATGCCGCAATTCTAGAAGTCGTACATGCCTTTTTAAAATTTGTATCTTCAAATCCTATAGTAACTGTTCAACAGATTTCGTCTAGAGTTATCTTAGTTTGTGGTGTACTAATGGTAACGGATGCATCGAGGGAGACTGTAGGATTGCCATTGGCACTTTTTGCATGGTCAGTAACTGAAGTCATTCGATATGGAAATTATATGATGACTTTACTCGGTTATGTTCCTTTCTTCATCAAGTGGTTGAGGTGAGTGTGTTTTATTCAAATGTTCATAACCTCAGCACATACTGTGATTGGATTTAAAACATTGGCGGGTTTTATATGTGTGAATAATACTGTGAATGCCAATTCAGAAAATTCCTGGATAAGGAGCAACAATGTTTTATATCCATCAATGGTTAGAAATTTTGAGAAGAAATATCCAATAACAAAAACTCTTCATCATTTGAAACTATGTATTTATGCATTTAACATACATTCAGTTCAAATAGCATGATTGAATAATGTTAATGAGAACCATTAAAAAAAAATTTATTTCAAGAAATTTTATATTACATAGATTATAAATTACAGTTTTATTGTTAACATGCAGTCTTATTTAAAATTTAATGATTATTTCAACTTAGCAAGACACTGATGTATCTTGTTATTCTCGCATGTTGATTATTATGATTCTTTCAATATGAAGGAGATAGGTACTCAAAGGAACATTTTATAAGCTAAAATTCATTTAGTTTTTATTTTTTCCTTTGTGATATTCAGCATCACTTTTTAATGATATTTGAAACTTCTACTATTGTTCATATTTAATCTCTAAGTTTTTCTAGAGAAATTTGAGGATTTTCGCAATAGTTTTCCTGTCATTTAAAGGTATATGTACTTTTTTTTTCAAATTCTTAGGTTCAGTAATTTCGGATATAAGAGGGGGTTATAATGCACACAAAAAATAAACTAGATCCCAAGAACGACAAACTAAGTTCCAAAGTTCTAATAAGGAATTTTTATGATTCCTAGACGATATTTTAAGTATTCGTGAATTTTGCTTTCATATATGCACTACTACAGATCATTTGAATAATTTTAATCACATAATGAGTTTCTGATGTGGAGGAAAACATGAACATTATGCTATTTCGAAAGCATTTAATATTTACACCAAGAATGTTGACTAATTTTGAGTCTAATCTTTTCCCTCTGTCCAAGCACCTACTCAACTTTTTTCTGGTTATTCTTTTCTTGCATAGTCCACTATCGTGAATATTTGCTTACGAAGTTGTGAAATGATGACATTTTTCTTCTTGTTGTTATCAAAATGAAATAATCAAATTGAATAGTTTTGCTAATCTATAATTTTGTCAAGAAGGAAAAGGGCCAGACAGACACTAAACCTACCAAACAATCCAGTTGTGATAAATGAAGAAAAAATCATTGAAACAATATAAACTCTTATGATGCTTCATTTGAATTGCATATGAGGCATAAACTTATTATTATGGAACTGTCATTACCCTTGTTTTCAACTTGAATTAATAAGTTGGTGAAACGAAAATATTTTAGGTGAATGACCACGAATTTTTTTGACCGCTCGTTTACTCTAAAACGGAAACCTATTCAATTTCAAGTTCAGTTTGATGCTAATGATCTGAGGATAGTTCAGAGTTCAGTTTTGAAAAAAAGTATAAATATTCATTTGTATTGAATGTTAATTCGCAACCATACATCGGATATATCTCGGAAACCATAGTAACATCATGAAGATTATTTGATTTCATTTCTGTAGGTTTCCCTTTCGATCCTTTTTTATCTCTATCAATTCATCGTCCGATTGGCCAAAGTTCAATAGATTAATGTGATGATTGAACAAAAACAAAACGTCCTTTGGATTATGATATAATTGCAAGTGCGGATATTCATTAAAAAAAGAAGATGAACTTCTGTTTGCGTGAATTATGCTCAGTATTTCAAGATGTAGAGAAAATCCATCATTTGATAATATTCATTTCACAAATTGATCATCCCCATTCCCAAAATTACACCAAATTTCGATAGCTTTCAAAAATAAAATTTCGGTAACTGCTTTATTATACCTGTATAACGTATTGTTCCCACACGCTATTGTCTGTATGCATGCACTTATATTATTATTGATGGTGATAACATATCTATATTCTGAGGTGATATACCTGATGTCTTCGTAACCAATCTCAAAAAGCTCGTTCGAGAGCTATTAGATCTTGTAAACCTGTACAGGATCATGCTTTTTAACTTCCCACAAAGTTATATAGATAACTACTCAAGATATTTTCATAAAACTCATTTTCAGTGTGTTTACAGAATACGGAGACAATCTTAAATATTTTCATGATATCGGAAGTAGATACAAACCTCTTTTTTCAAAAGCATGCTCAATAAAGCATTACATTTTTGGATTCCCGATCGAATTTTAATGTGACTTTGATCATACGACTTCAGTGATATTCCACAGTTATTTGAGCTTTAAGACAAATATTTTTTATTTGGGATGATTAGAAAGTTGTCATAGCCTTTAGAAGGATAAAATTTTCAAGAACTGTTATTGATGCCATGTACGTTTTGCACTCTCATTTTGAAATTATCAAAGGAATTGACAAAAACAAGTCGATTTTCGACTAAAGCTTTCAACAAAAACTTCCTTATTTCAAATGCAAACCTTTAGTTTTCTAAGAATTATGATTCTTTTCATATAAAAACCAATAAATAATTGTCCATGTAGAAGACTCGATGATTTCGGAAATCATTCATTAGAATAGTTTTTCTGCATATTTGAAATGGTAGGCTCACTCAAACTTACCTACTTATTTAAAGTCTAATTTGCTTCTGACGGGCAATTAATTGTAATTTACAATCGGGAATGTTTCGTGATATAGGTATTTCGGCATCAATAGGTATTCGTTTTGAATGACGAACATAATGATGCAGAAACTGAAATGGAAGTTTCCTCCAACTGATTTAATTAATTTGCTTAAATTGGTGTCAATTCACACTGTCGTTATCTGGTTTTGTTATTTAAAATTGCCGAAATATCGTTATCCGTTTGCGTAGGTAAACGATGGACAATGAATTATATTATTCATTCAATATGTTCGAGATCGTTCAATTTCTCGCACATCACAGAGTAATTTGATATAAATCAATAATTATCAGTGCAATGTCCAACTTGAAATTACGGAAAAATTCGATAGGACTGTTTTTTGTTGTTTACCATATCTGCATAATTTACACCAATGACATAATAAAATGCAAATAGAAAACAGGTATCTATACTAATATTATAAAGAGGAAAGATTTGTATTTTTGTTTGTTTGATACGAATAGGCTCAAAAACTACTGGACCGATTTCAAAAATTCTTTCACCCTTTGAAAGCTACATTATCCCTGAGTGACATAGGCTATACTTTTCACCTGAAAAAATTAAGGATACCTACTATAACTTCAATAATTACAAAAAAATCAGCCAAAATCAGCTATTTTCACGTGCGCTGCAAAAACCGTAAGACTTACGTGGATACAATGTATGACGGAAATGTACCTCTTGAATATTTCTACAAAAAAGTCCGCGATAGCATGTATCTATCTCTCAAGATTGACTTGCTATTACCTGTTTATGGTAATCAGATGTTTTCCAAAATTATGCACTACTTGGGAGTGTGTTTTTATGAATTGGGTATTGATCCTAATCCAACCTAATACGTTATTCATCCCCAGTATTCAATTTAGAACAAAATTGCCCTTCACATCATACAATTACAACGAGTACATCAAAAGATATGGCAGGTTGAAGTTTTGAAGATGAAACCGCCGCGTGAAACAAATTTCTACTCGGGCGAAGCTGGGACGGCCTGCTTGTATTTAATAAACCTACATCATCAATTTGTTTCTCGAAGTATTTTTAACAAATAAAAGTTTTTCCCATTGTTAACTACGTAGCAATATCTTCATTTTCATTGTTGCTGATTAAATATTAATAATTCATCCTCGAGTTTTCTGAATTCTGATAGTTATATTTAGCTCTGCATTCATATAAATTAACCTTTTGTATTATAAAAATTTTTTGGAGAACGTTCGATTGTATTCAAATTCGATGTTGAATATTCAAGATTGCATGATACGGAAAAAAATGAGAAAGTCCAGTTGTGTTTAGAACTGAAATTACGAATTCGTTTATTTATGAGATCGAAATAGGGGAATAAAGAATATTTGAATGTAGAATACTGCATAGCTTCACTCTATCACTCTACAGATAAGTGAAAGTTAAAATAATAATTATAAAAGAGTGAAACAATTGTATTATGTATAGGTCTCTCTAAGCCTTTCAATGCATGAAAACCAATAAGTTTATAATTTTTGGTATAATGTCCTTTTTTGTTCAATTGCAGATATTCAACCTTCATAATCCTCTATCCTATTGGAGTGACAGGAGAATTACTCTGCCTGTATGCCGCTCAATTGGAAATAAGGAAAACAGGAATGTTATCTATACAAATGCCTAACTCACTCAATTTCATTTTCAACTACCAACATTTCCTTATCATTGTAATGATGATGTACATTCCCTGTGAGTAGTGTTTAAACTTTCATCTTTAAAAAAGTGTGCCAATTACATACATCAAGCAATTGGTTTTGATAGCAGCATTCAATGTTTCACTAAATTCAGCAATTATATGATTATACTGATCAAAAAATTTTTTTTTTGTCTTGGTAGATTGATGTACGTATTTCTTTGAGCTGTTTCCCATGATGTATATGTATAGCTAATGCATTTTTTAAAGATATCCAAATATGAAAGACAAATTGAATGTTAATTATTCATTGTGTACCTATAATGATGTCCATTACTTATATATCAATCTTTTTCAGTTTTCCCTCAATTATATTTGCACATGTTCACCTTGAGAAGAAAAGTACTTGGGGGCCAAGCACCTGTGAAGAAACAAAGTTAATTTCATATTGAAAATAATTGATTATTTTTTTGAAAATGTTTATTTATAAATGTTGAAAATATAAGATTTATGTTTTTTATATATTTATTTCAATTTATGCTTGTCAACAAATTCCAGCTTCTAGTTCATGTGGAATGTATACAATTTCCAATGGAATCACAAAGAACCTTGCTTTATTCCTATCGGAATCCTTTTATAGATAATATACGAATCTTCAAGAAGTATTCAAAGTTCTTTGAAGTTTTCTGCAGTGTCTACTCTTGGATTCTTCCAGAGCTTTTTCTAATTCACTGCAAATGTGA
This sequence comes from Adalia decempunctata, assembly GCA_951802165.1. NCBI lineage: Eukaryota > Metazoa > Arthropoda > Insecta > Coleoptera > Coccinellidae > Adalia > Adalia decempunctata. Next base: position 17,571,997 of record OX637696.1, on the reverse strand, counting down.
TTCAAATTATTAACATCAGTTTGTATTATATGGTGTTCAACATTAAAATCTGCAGAATTTTCCTTTTGAGTTTTCAGAGACAGGTCCATAGTTATAATAGGATTCGATTGATAGAGCATGCATCTTGAAGCAACCTGGAAGACAATTATTTCAAATTGGAGAATTTCAAAAACACCTGATTAATCATCACCACTACTTCCAGTCTCCATTCCAAGTTGTCGAAATGTGGTTCTTTAACACTCCAATGTTGGAGAATATTACTTATTTCTGCTTTTTTACTTTGATAAAATTTGTTCAATATAGCCTCTTGATCGTCATTGAAGCCTAGTGTGAGAATTGAGTCATGAAAATCAGCTTCACTAAGCTGGAATACCCCAATATGAGCCTAAACGATTTCAGAAATTGTTTACATGAATTACCTTATGTTGACAAGAAAGCATAAGTAGATTGACTAATCCATAAACGCAATTTTGTATGGCTTCCACTGAAACACCGAGCTTCTCTGCTGCTGTTGTGTATAATCTTTCATTGGGGCCCGGGCCATTATTTAGATAGTCGATAGACAATTTACAGAAATCGACCAGAACTGTAACTACGAAATATGAACAAACAGTTTTCAATTATAATACTGAATACCTTGGGAATTTTGATCCTTCAACAAATTTAAATGTTCTTTATGGTCGTTCCTCAGCGATAATAACATAATTTATTCCTGAAATATAGCAGGAATGAGGAATATATTTTAAATTTTAATAAGATGACGTATCACGATGTTTGTTTTGACTTTTGAATCAACATAACATAACCTAATATTTGTTGAAAAATGACAAACGATTTTCGTCATAGAACTAACTTTGTTTATCGTGACTACTATCAGTGGCGTCGATAATTTTTTTTTATTTAGAAAATTCGCTTCAACTTTTTGGAAGGTAATTGTACAAATTCACACTCCATTGTTGTGACTTTTTACTTTGTTGTATACGAAAGTTGAGCTCAATAAAATGCCACAACACAGTAGATCAGGAGTTTATTTGAACGCTCGTTATAAATAAAGTATTCCGCTATGTTCAAGAAAAATGGTTGGTACAGACTAAACTCGACATCTAAAAGAAAAAATTATATAATTTGCTGTTTATTATTACATATCCTTACAAATATAGAATCACACATACAATGTTTTAAATAATAATTGACTAGAATTCGCATACTGCTAAAAAGATTCCAAAACACATTACATCATGAGCAAATACAAAATACTGTTCAAGTTGTTTGCATTCACTTATTTCATCTATTGTGGAAACCATTCTGCATGTTCATTGTGTTGTATAGGTTGACACTGCAGTACATGAAAGGGCTTATGGAAGCCATAATCAGAGCAACTCCCAACATTGGCCTATAGGCAATCCATGACAGAGCAATAACAAATAAGGAGACTGATAGTGACATCAATAGGTTAGAATAGCTACTTATGTCTTCAGAGAAAATGCTTCTCAGCATTGGCACACCATTGACTGAAAAAATTGATTTAGAAAACATACACCACAAACAATCAATTCATTGTCTAGTCTACCATGTAAAACTCACATGCTATTCGTAGAAGCCTTGCCAAGCAAACACTTGATGCATACAAAATGAACATCCCTATACCCCGATATTTCCAAGTTTCTGTTTTGAGATCTGCATGTTCTGCCTCAAACATAGCATCAACACTCAATATGCCATGCCTTATGAAAGCCACTTCTTGTCCTTTTGAAGTAACATAAGGAACTAAAATACCATCCTTTTGCATTGCTGTAACTGTAACCTAAAATTTTCACATGTCAAAACAGCTGTCAAAAAAAGCTTAACTGTTCATACTGGGTCTCCTGATATACCAGCATAGTAAAACTGAACTCTTATATCCCCTACTTCTGGATTCCAAACGTCTTCGCAATGATAATATATACCCAAATGTAGTTTAATATTTTTGTTATCTGGTCTTTCATCACTAGTAACCTCCACAAATTCATCAAACTTTTTTTTTAGATGTTTCCCAAGAGTTATCTTACCGACTCTTACAAAAGGAGCTATGTACGTCCGTGTTTTCAATGGCATTTCACTGAAAAAATCTGTCACAAATAACTCATTTGTATACTTTGACGAACAAACCTACGTAGGATTCTGGTGACCATGCCTTATGTAAAAACTACTGCTGTCAACAAGTTTATCCCTCCATTCTGTATCATAGTGATAATCAGCTGTATCTGAACTAGAACCCATCTCATTTGTGCTTCTAGGGCTGAAAAAATTGATGAGTTCCTTCATAACTTAACTCAAAAAAAACTCACATAACTTCTTCTACCCACTGATACATTTGAACTCTTCGTTTCAGTTTAACTGATTGAATGGAAATACCATAATCTGGTTCAGTAAGGGGCTCTTCCACAATAAGTGGCCCACTGATATGAATCAATTCACCGTCATATTCCCTTCTAGCGGAATCATATGAATTTAAGGATATAACACTATTATAGGCTTCGTCAAGAACATCCGCATGATGCACTGCCTGTCCCTAAATAAAAATGGGTATTTCAATATTTTTCATTTGTCTAATAAAAATTCAAACATGCCTCGTTCCATGTTAGAATCCAGACCCCTGTGCAAAACAAAGCAATACCTATCAAGGAGGTTAACCAGCTTCTATGAAATTCCTCAGCGATTGAATTCATGATGAAATTTGTAAGGCAATTCCGATGAATAAGTTTACCTATTCATGGTGAAGAAAATGTTTCTGTTCTTAATATTTTGTTAAAATAATGTGAGATTCTACGTCAATGGTTTGCAATAACAAAGCCACTAGGCATGTGACGGTTTTAGCGAAACCAAACTGAAAACCGTTTTCAGTCAGAAAACGGTTCGAACCGTTCTCATCATCTGAAAAAACCGTTTTCGCAAAACTGCCAATTCAACTATCACAGATCACAAGAAAGAAACGTTATTCAAACAAGTGAAAACGATTAAATTCGGAACTGAAACCAACGAGAACCGCATCATCTCCTTCCATATATCGGAAAACATTGAGAGCGAGAGAGATAGTGCAGTTACCGTTGCCAAAACTGACGCCAAACGATATGAAAACCATACGGGAATAACAACTAAAACTAACGAAAACCACACTATCTCTTTCCTTAAATTAGAACGCTTCGAGAGCGAGAGAGATGGTGCGGTTTTCGTTTTCAAAACTGACGCCGAACGATATGAAAACCGAACCGGAATGAGAATTGAGAACTAAAACCAACGAAAACCGCACCATCTCTCTCGCTCTCGAAGCGTTCTAATTTAAGGAAAGAGATAGTGTGGTTTTCGTTGGTTTTAGTTCTCATTCCGGTTTGGTTTTCATATCGTTCGGCGTTAGTTTTGAAAACGAAAACCGCACCATCTCTCTCGCTCTCGAAGCGTTCTAATATATGGAAAGAGATAGTGTGGTTTTCGTTAGTTTTAGTTGTTATTCCCGTATGGTTTTCATATCGTTTGGCGTCAGTTTTGAAAACGAAAACCGCACCATCTCTCTCGCTCTCGAAGCGTTCTAATTTAAGGAAAGAGATAGTGTGGTTTTCGTTGGTTTTAGTTCTCATTCCGGTTTGGTTTTCATATCGTTCGGCGTCAGTTTTGAAAACGAAAACCGCACCATCTCTCTCGCTCTCGAAGCGTTCTAATGTAAGGAAAGAGATGGTGTGGTTTTCGTTGGTTTTAGTTCTTATTCCCGTATGGTTTTCATATCGTTTGGCGTCAGTTTTGGAACGAAAACCACACCATCTCTCTCGCTCTCGAAGCGTTATAATTTAAGGAAAGAGATGGTGTGGTTTTCGTTGGTTTTAGTTCTTATTCCCGTATGGTTTTCATATCGTTTGGCGTCAGTTTCGAAAACGAAAACAGCTCTCGCTCTCGAATCTGGATGCTTTGCGAAATTTGGAAAGAGATTGTGCTGTTTTCGTTTGTTTTCAATTTTTTGAGTTATTATTTCAGTTTTGTTTTACCATTTTTTTCCTATAACCCTTTTTTATTGTCTAATATAATTGCAGTTATTAAATAATAAATAGTAACATAACATAAACTGCCTGATAAAGTGTTGAATTTTTTACATTTTTTAAGTTTTCTCACGATTTGATCTTCAATATTGTAATGTGTAATCGATACTCAAAAACCAAACCAAAAACGGTTTTGAAAACCGTTTTGAAATTCTAAAAACGGTTTTAAAACGGTTTGCATAAAAATCTGAAAACGCCCATCTCTAAAAGCCACTCGTTTGACTCATTGGTTCTACTTCTTTCAATTCTATGCAATTTGATTCATATGATCTACTACTACTGTGGATACCACAAACCAACTGGTCTGTGGTGAATACTTATTTGCGATCAACTAAAAAGAGTATGAAGTTATTTTCAAATTTTATTTATGTCGATTCCATTGCTTTCATCAAGTTCATGGCAATCAATCATTGCCTTATCAAAAAGTGTTCATTAAGTCATTAAGTCCAATCAAGGACCAGTTGGTCTGTGGTCCAATTGTACACAACATAGAATTCTCCTTTCAATTTCCTGAAAGAAAAAATCTTAGCAAAATCATTTTCAATTCAAAAATTGAAAGCATTGTATAAATGAATCAATTATTATGAGAAAAATTCACTCTTCAATAATAAATTGCCCAAAAAGTATGTAGGTATATGCAGAAAGTTAGTAGTCAAAGTGAAAATAGCATATTTAATGTGAAAATAACATACCTATTAATGGATTTGATTTTTTGCGAATGAAATAGCAAGCTTGAATATTTATATTTTGCACTTATTTTATTTATGTATTTTGTATTTATTGAATAATAAAATTTTCATTTGAAAGATTCTTTTTATTCATCATTTCTCCTTTTGCTTGTCGTGTTTATTAGGTTATGTAGAATTTTTTATTTTGAACAAAAATTAAATGACTATAATTGGTTGCACTGCATGTAGAATAGAACCGAATGGCAGTAATATCCTTATAGAGATAGAATGAAAAATATTCTTATTCTATCTATATCTAAGAATATTCATTCTATCTCTAAGGTATTATCGTATGTTCTCACACCATACCATCATGGGCGTCGATATGTGGATTGTGGAGTTACAGGGGTAACTACCCCACAAAAATTATTGAATACCAACAAAAGAAAAAACTCGACGCCCCTGCATCTCACTTTCAGTGAAGATGAGAATATGAAGAAATGATTCTTAGTAATAATTTCCTCTTCCGATATAAATAGATTTATGTATTACCTTTTCCACAGCTTCTGCTATGGAAATGCCTTTAAAGTGAACTGTAAAAATGCGACCAGCAGTTGTGACAATATGGGTTTTCATAAATCTTCTGTTTTTTGGAATGTGTGGATACATGTATGTACTTTGGTCGCAGTATTGGCTGTATATGGTGGGAGAAGTCAACCCAACACCATCTCCATACGATCAGCAGATTTACTTCTACAACCATGGTTTTATGCCCACAGAAAAATATATAATCGTCCACAAACAGAACGAAGAAGTTAAAACACGAACGAGAAAACATTTGAAGGAAAATTCCACATTTACGGTGATAAAAGATAGCAAACCTAGATTTCCGAACGTTAGAAACTCAAATTTAGAGTTGGACACGAAAAAATATAGGTGTCGAAGAAATACGCAAGACTTCGAGTGTTTATCCAGAACCATAGATTTTAAGGAGAAACTTTTGAGAGAGTTCAGAAGAGTAATTTTGGATGAGAGTAGCGTTTTCAAATCAGGCTCCGAAAACCCGTATAATGTCCAATTCGAAGGGCCTAGAGAGAATGTGGAGAGTAAAATACCTGAGAATGTTCTGTGCGATTTGAAAAGAGTAGAATTTGGAACGTTGAAACGATCCGATTTGCCGGTGGAGTCTTACTTGAGGCCTTATTTGCCGCGGAGGGGAATTTTCGAGAATAGATTTTTCAATACTTGCGTCATCGTAGCTAGTTCTGGCGCTTTGTACGGCTCTAATCTAGGAAGATTTATTGGTGAGTGAATTTTCATTTCGATAGAGACTAGATAGACCATAGAACGATCATAGATGCATAGAAATTCTATGCATCTATATGAACGATCTATGGTCTAAGGAAAGAGACAGTGGCGTCTCATCTGATGTCAAGAGAGGCTTATGTTCCACTGGAAATTTAGTGGTTTCTAATTCAACTTTTTTTAGATTCCCACGATTTGGTCCTACGTTTTAACAATGCTCCGACCACGCATTTCGAAAAAGACGTAGGCAGAAAAACGACGATGCGGGTCTTGAACTCCCAAGTGGTTACCAAAAAGGAGTTCGAGTTTTTGTCCTCCAGTTTGTACAAGAATATCACTTTAGTGGCTTGGGACCCCAGCAACTATTCATCGAGCCTGGATGAATGGATTCGGAAACCAGAATTTCAACTGTTTGAAAACTACATGGATCACAGGAAAACCGTGGAGAAATCAAGGTTTTATCTGGTGGACCCGAGGTCGTTGTGGGGATTATGGAGGTTTCTGCAGAGGAATACGCTCAGTAGGCTCAGAAAAAATCCACCCTCCTCGGGGTTTTTAGGTAGGTGTTGTTGTTAAAGGGTTTCCCAAGTTCCGCGTGGCCTACTCATAAATCCACGAAAAAATACTATAAAACTACTTGAAAAAGATTAACGGTTCATATTTTCGAGATAACATTATAGAAAACAAAATAAGTAGTCTTGTGTTTTTAATGATACGCGTCGTTTTCGAGTTATTCCTCATTTTCTCTGATGAAATTTCAGGGAAAAATCATAAATCTCAAGAATAATCTGGATGCTTCCCTAGATTTTAAATATTACCGAATCCTAGAAAAATTATTACTTCTTTGGTAGCTATACACATTACCAATGTTGTCAGATTGTTTATCAACTTTGTCGAAACCAAAGGGCCGATCATCAACAACGTCGTGTCTTTGCTGTTTGGGTCATTGAAATGCATAAAAATGATCCGGAATTCCATCGAAAAATGATCTCGAGTGAAAAGGCCCATTTCCAACTGTATGGCTTCGACAACAAGCAAAATTGTCGCTACTGGGGCTCGGAAAACCCACGAGTTATTGTTGAAAACTGAAAACTCTCTCTATCCTGAACGTATGACCGTTTGGTGCGGTTTATGGCCCGGAGGGCTAATTAATGAATATAACATTTGCAAATTATGACTAGACATGGAAAAGTTTGTCTCTGATTGGTCACGCAAAGAGCTCACATTTACATTTTCCAGGAATGGAAGTTTTTTCGCAATATAGTGTTTTTTTTTGCGAAGGAAAAAGTGTGGCCAAGCAGGCCAAGGGATTATCTGAACATAAAGAATCTATACTGGCAGCCAAAAATTCATTTCCATGCGAAAATGTGAATGACGCCAAATGTAACCAGTGGGAAGGAGGGGGGCTAAATATAGTTTGAACTTGAGGGGAGGTGCTACACGTCCGAGCTCGCGAGCTCCCTTCAAAAATAGGGCTTTTTATTTCCATGATATCTCAGTTCGTATGCGGCGTAGACCAACATTTTTCTTTAAATTGAAGCTTAATCATTTCTCTAGAGTGTGTATTACTCGCTTTTCCGTTTCTTCTTCGTATATTAGGAAGAAAAACCTGGTTAGCTGTAATTTCATACAAATCTGGACGAATGATTTTGTTTCCATGATATCTCCGACAATTTTCGGGATAAATGTATGAAATTTTCAGTATATACTCCATTCACAATAATTATAAAATCACAACTCTGGCCTTGGAAATTTGACACATTCCACTCTGTATCGAAGTTATGACGTTTTTCAAAATATTTTTATGTTCCAAGTCAACACTATGTTGCCCTTTCTACATTCTTAGCGTATTTCTCAGAATGTGAATTTATTCGGAGAATGAATGAATTGGAAAAGATGTGATGGACGAAAATGATTAACGTTCATATGAATTGATTGGAAGGATTCCTTTTCTAGTTATTTGCATGAAAAGTACAAGAGATCACTGTTGAAATATATTATTTTTCGCCATGGAAGAAAATTGCATTGCTTTCACATAATTTTCATATGCATGCTTGTGAAGATTTAATGTTTATTATCCTCTTGAACTGAAAGTTCAAGATTTGACGGTATCAATTGTTGATTCTAATCAAGAATTCATTAAAAAAAATCAACCCAAAGATGTAAGATGAACTGATGGTTAATTACGCGAATCAAGAATAATGTCAATTTTATTTGGTTGATAACTTTCTTAAAATCAATGTTGGGATATAAAACTCGTTAGTTTTCCTTCATTCCTTCATATAAAACTCGGCTGCGTTTGTTCAAACACCATCTGAAGAATACATTTTTCACCATCTCGACCTTTGAAAGGTGTTTATTATAGGAGAATTAGGTCTATGTTTCACCTCATTAGTGAGGTACCTAACTTTTGCAAATCTGCTCAGATATCGCCAAATTTCTTGGAAAACCTGAAAAATATCATCCTAATCGACCTCTCGAGGCTCCATCCGATTCATCTACTGCGATATCTGTCCAAATAACAGCTTTTTCAACGAAATTCCCGTGTACCCCTTCAACCTCGAAGTGTAAACATTCGTCCTGGTCTTGAAAATCGTCCTCACGCTCCAAACTGGTGCTAAAAACAATAAACATACGTTAATCTTGGATATTCGACGAAAAACTCACCTGCAAATATCGATCAAATACCAAAAATCTGCGAACAATTTGTAAACCTAACAAAATGTGGAATATCTTTGATACTTTTACTTTGATGTAAACGAAGAAACTGGCAACGTCGTTTTGTCATTAACGATATTTTCTGTGCGCGCACTGACTTTTCATCATATGTTCTGTGCTTTTCATCAGGGGCACCAACTCCTGAAAACGAAACCATGACCTCCTATGTGATTAAATAAAAGTGAATGGAGTTTACATGCGGAGTAATATTTTGCAGATTGTGTAATAATCAGTTTTTCTGTTTATTGCCCCCTGAATTTTTAAATAAATTATAAAGTAGAAACTTTGGTCATATCTTCAACCAGGTTTTTTTTCTAATATACGAAGAAAAACGGAAAAGCGAGTGAAACATATTCTAGAGAAATGATTAAGCTTTAATTAAAAAAAAAATTGTTGGTCTACGCCGCATACGAACTGAGATATCATGGAAATAAAAAGCCCAATTTTTGAAGGGAGCTCGGACGTGTAGCACCTCCCCTTAATTTTTGGATTAAACGACGATTGATTTCAAAGCTCTCAATGTCTAAATAAAAATTTGTAACCTAACTTATCAACGAAATTTTCTTTATGTTTTCAGGTCTGCGTCTTCTCTTGCCAATATGTGGTTTTGTAGATTTGGTAGAGTACATTCCGTCGACTAGGGTCACCAAACGATGTCACTATTACGACACCGACGATAACGCAGCCTGTACTTTCGGCGTCTGGCATCCCCTGGCCGCAGAAAAGTTGATTGCTTATCACTTGAACGTCTTGAACGACAGTCAAGTGTTTCAACAGGGATCTATCAGGATTCCCGGTTTCAAGAAGATGAATTGTTAATGACAAGTGGATTTTGAGGGGAAGAAACGGAGTAGTCAATTATTTGAATTATCTAGATAATGTACCTTGACTTGAATTTTAGATAGCTTAATTGAATTTTAACACTGGCGGATCCAGAAGAGCATCTCTTTGAAAGGTACTGCTGCTCTGGATTTTTCCTGAATTTTAAATGTGGTGTTTAGAGATATGGAGGTTGTCTTCTTACAGGTTTTCAGTTTGACAATTTTTGGATTCCCCATCGAATTTCAATGTACACCTGAGTGTATTTCAAATGAAAATCGATTGACCACGGTTTGAACATTATTTTTTAACGTTGAAGAACCCAATATTTCAATTGTGATAATTGTTTTAATAAATTTAATCGGAGATGATGCAGTTTCATTTGATTTCCATATAATTCTCCCATCCAGCAATGATTGTTTATGGTCATGAAGTGAGTCTCATTATTGAAAAAAGTGTATTAAGGGTGTTTCAATAAGAATAAGAGCGCAAGATTTCAGTGTTCAGTAAGCAAAGTATAGAAATATACTGCTCCACAAGAGCTATAGGATAGGGACATGGGCGCCCGCAGAAACTCGTAGAAATTTTTCTCAGGGGGGGCCAAAATAGAGATTAGAAGGTAATATTGAGGTGTCGGGCTGAAAAACGTTAGGGGCATCAAAATCTCAGGGGTGGCCATGGCCCCTCCTGGCCCCCCCTGCGGGCGCCCATGGATAGGGATATCGTATTCAATCGTTTTTAAAAGTATGTAATCTTCGGGAAAATCGCTGTAAAATCATTTAAAACTCAATAACAACTTGAATCGACCCAATAAAAATCATTTCGTCCATATGGTCGCATTTTTCTGAAGTTTGGTTCTTTGCATATGCTTCATGTTTTTATTTTGGAATGAAGTCAGTTTATCAACTCCTCCTCAAAATAAGCTGGGTGAGCAGAACAACGAACGAGGAGGTATTGAGAAGAATGAGAAAAGAGAAAGAAATAGTTAACACAATCAAAGTCAGAAAATTGCAGTATCTAGGCCACGTGATGAGAGGGGAGAGGTATACACTGTTGCAGACTATTGTGCAAGGAAAAATACAGAGTAAAAGAGGTGTAGGAAGAAGACGCATCTCCTGGTTGAACAAAACCTAAGGCAGTGGTACAACAGTAGCTCTGCGGAGTTGTTCAGATCCGCAACTTCAAAGATAAAAATCGCCATGATGATAGCCAACCTTCTTAAAGGAGATGGCATCACGTAAAGAAGAAGAAGAAGTGTTATGGTATGGGCCGGGATATGTTTCAACGGGCGCACAGATCTACACATTTGTCCTGGAAATATGACCGCCTTACAGTATAGGGAGCGTGTCATTGACAATGTTGTGCCAAATTTTCACGCTGCTATTGGTGAAACTTTTCAATTTCTAGACGATAACGCTAGACCCCACCGTGCAGCCATAGTTGAGAATGCGCGCGAGGAGCTTGGTATTCCACATTTACCAATACCTCCGCACCCACCAGATTTGAATTGCATAGAACACGCATAGGATATGCTCCAAAGAAGATTAGATAATCATCAACCTACCCCAGAATCTGATCTGAGAGAGCTTCTGCCCCGTTTATGGAACCAAATTCCTCAAGAAATGTTCAACAAGCTCGTGTGTAGTATGCAAAGAAGATGTCAAGCTGTTATTGATGCCCGTGGAGGCCATACATTGTATTGAGTTAAAATGCTTGAATTCTCTGGGAATAAAATTTCGTTATTTTACTCGATTTTTCTTAACCACCCTGTATACGCTGCAGACCTACAGGCTAAAATTAATTTGCAACTTGAAATCAGATTCAGATTTTCAATCAATAGAAACCCATTATTTTTCAATCAAGTGGGCCCCCTGAGATTTTGATGGCACAACCTGAATATTACTTTCTTAAGGTCGCCGTTTAAAGCGAGTAGGAAAGTTCATCCGATAGAGGCGCCACCGTGCATTTTATGGAATATCTCCACAGAACTTACATTATCACAATAAGTTCTATGAATATCTCTCTCTAGTAGTTGCGTTCGTTAAATACATATCCGCGGATTGAAAGGAGAGAATACGAACACAGAACATCTAATCAATTCGGATAAGAATATACAATTAAGTGACTTCGGAGCAGAAACTGTGAGGGAAGTGTCGATAGATGGAATGAAGGAACCCAACGTGGACACTTCCCTCACAGTTTCTGCTCCGAAGTCACTTAATTGTACATTCTTATCCGAATTAATTAGATGTTCTGTGTTCGTATTCTCTCCCTTAAACCCGCGGATATGTATCGAACGAACGCAACTAATGATGAATGAAATGTACAATGGAGCTTTCTATCCAAGAATCGCCGAACTATGAAATAAGTGAATTTGTGGGTAAAGCAGGAACTTTTTCCCGCCATAATTTGAGTTTGGCTATTCTCTGCCAGTTCCGTATTTCAAGTTGTTTTTCTGAACGAAATTATCTGTAGATTCACTTCTAATTGGAAGTTGAACTATTTCCATGGGTCTTTCGTTTGAAATAAAGTAGAAGCTCCAGTTGTCACATTTTCTTATATTTTTGCAAAAAAAAGAACTTTCGAAATGAAATCGATCTCCATTATTTCATTAAGAACTCCAATCCTTTCTGAGTTTACCCACAAAATTTCAGTTCTCAAAGTGAAGCCATTTCCAAATGCAACTTGAAATAAAAACCCACTACATTGAACGCCCACCTTAATCCAAAGGGCAAGGAAAAATGGATAAATAATATTTATAGTTCTTCTTCATTTATCGGATGTTGAAAACGTTGCGTATGCAACCCTCCTTTAATGGTTATTAATACACTCGCATAAACCATATGAAATTCGCCACCGGCTCATTTCGAATCCGGTTGATGCTCGTTCATTTATAACCATCATGACATCGTTGCATAATATACTATTTTGTGAATTTTTTCGAAGAATAATTGGATTATTAGAAGCTTTATCAGCGTGTGCTGGGATTATCTGAAAACAAAGTAATATAATTGTGCAAGTCTAAAATTTTTCACCACTTGCAAGATCGTTAATGTTTCACGTGTGGTATGACATGTGATAACGTCCTGCAGAAACCACATGACGACCAGCTTTCAAATTGACGTTATTAACTAATTTGTTGCCAAAAACTCAACAATTAAATATTACCGAACCACCACCGTATTCACCTGATATGGCACCGGCCGATATTTTTCTCTTTCCAAGACTCAAATTACATTTGGGACGAAAGAGAATTCTTCTAAAAATGTTTGGACCATTGGCTGTTGGCTGTAGTGTATTATTCCTTACGGCAGGTTGTAAAATTGAAATTGCAAAAGAGGAATTTTCAATTTATCATTGTAGTACCACACGATTTCCAGTTATCTTCTGTGGCCGAAATTTTCTTTGGATGTTGTAAGAATTCTTCACTATATATATTATGATAAGACAGTGGTTTCATTACACGGAAAAATTGCGTTTGTCTGCTTTTTCTTCACTCGTAATCTGTTAACTGAACTTTGCAGTCCAAAATGCGCTACGTTAGTTTTGGAATTTTCTTGATATTTATCTGTTTTAGTTTATGCGAAAGCAAGCCCAAAAGAGTTGAGAATGCAGTGGTGAGTAGAAATACTTTCAGTTTCTTTATTGAAAACCACTTCTTGTCATTTGTATATGATTTATTGTATAGTTTTTCTGTTGTTGCATCAGCTCAGGATTCGAATAGTTCAACCAGGAGAAACATCTTTTTTCGATGTTACAATCAGAATTTTTACAATTCCCTTAACCGTTATTTCGTTTCGAAACAATTTTGAGGGTTGATATCATAAACTGAGATGCTGAACATCCAAAAATATAGATTTTTTATTCTTTTCAAGTTCTGAAATTTCGATATGAAAGTTTTGGCTTGATATCTTTAAATTCTCGAAAAAATACTATTGGAAACCGGAGAATCATTAAGGTCGGCGTTTAAAGCGAGTAGGAAATCTCCTCCGATAGAGGCGCCACCGTGCATTTTATGAAATATCTCCATAGAACTTACATTATCACTATAAGTTTTATGAATATCTCTCTAATCATGAATGAAATGTACAATGGCGCTCTCTATCCGAAAATCGCCGAACTATGAAATAAGTCAATTTGTGGGTGAAGCAGGAATTTTTTCCCGCCAAAATTTGAATTTGGCCATTTTCTGCCAATTCCGTATTTCAAGTTGATCTTCTGAACGAAATTATCAGTAGATTCACTTTTAATCGGAAGTTGAACTATTTTCATGGGTCTTTCTGTTGAAATAAAACAGAAGCATGGATTGGCTCATTTTCTTCTATTTTTGAAAAAAAAAATTAACTGTCGGAATGAAATCGATTAAAATTATTTCAACAAGAACCATAATCCTTTCTGAGTTCACCCACAAAATTTCAGTTCTCAAAGTGATACCGTTTTCTAAATCAACTTGAAATAAAAACACACTACATTGAACGCCCACCTTAATGGTTGACTTATTCTGAAACAAGATATTCAAATTTTTTTTGGATTAATCCTTTCTGAATCATATTTTACGAATTTTTAGTCCCATTTCTTTATTTCGAACCATTTCTTATTGCTGTGATCAAAAATGATTTGGGTGCACTTCAAGCTGGTTTTGAACCTACATTTGTGGATGAATAATGACTTATACTCCATTCACTTTTATAAAGTAGCTCGGTTGGCGCTGGAATTCTGACACATTTCACCGCGTATATTTTGAAAATGTTATTATCATTCTTCTGTCAGATATGGACGCAACGTTGCCGTTTCTACATATAAATCGTAGAAATTACGTATTTATCAAAATGTTTATTTACTTTGGGAAAACAATGAATTCAAGGAAATATTATGTGAATTCAATAATTCCAAAGATCTGACGAATATTGAAGAAACTTTTTTTCTGTTAATACTGGAAATATTTCACGTGTACGAGTATAAATATGATTGGAAGATTCAGTTATGCTATTTTCTTGTACGGAAATCAAGAACCGAGTGTTGAAATTTTACTGAAAAATAATGGACAGAATAGTCCGTTACTTTGTGATAGTTCATTAACCCGATAGAAAAACTTTTAGACGAACAGAACAGACGGACGTATGGAAATCTCCACTTTTCAAAATTCTCAAGAAATAAGCCTACAGAGGACAATTAAATACCTCTTTGCGTAACTTGAAATACTCCAGTACGAAAAAGTAGTGGCACTACGAATCTTGTGTCACAGTTAAATGAGTTAAAGCTTAAAAGAACTAACTCCATTCACAAAGTTAAAAAAGAGTAATTAGAAAGTAGACTTGGCAATGTCGCTTGATTTTCACGAGTGCCAACCTGCGTCCGTTTTGAGTAAAAGAACTTGATGAACCTAAACCATGGCCCACCAAGATACTTTATAAAAGTGAATGGAGTATACTTCTAATATCGGAATGATGCCACTGATGGCTTGAGGTAGGCCAAACCAAACCGATGTATCAGAAATATCCACCTGTCCACTGAGGGTGTTGAGTTTATTACTCTTGACTGAATATTACTAACTGAAAACTAGACTATCAACTCGGTAGTCACTTCATAGTTAGATTCTTCTTCTTCTGAGTTTCGAAGCAACGATCGAATATTAGATCGGAGTCTCATACTGTTAACTGCTTCGTTTTCTTATCTGAGGACGGTGATCACAAACATGTCGCTTTCTCTCATTCAAGATGTACCTTGCTCAGTATGGATATCTTGCACCAAACAGTATGGGAAATAGCTCCTTGGTGAATGCCAAAACCTTCAAGAAAAGTTTGAAAGAGTTCCAAGAGTTCGCAGGGATTCCGAAAACAGGTGAGAAGGATCAAATGAGGTTACCACTGACATATTGAATAAAAGAAAATTCTTAACAGGTAAACTGGACAAGCTCACTTTGGAAGTGATGAGCTCGCCGAGGTGCGGTATTAGCGATAAGGTTGGCAAGGCTGGAGGAAGATCTAAACGATATGTTACTCAAGGTATTTAATTCCTCCACATCATTGGCTTATGGCTTTTTATAACTTTTTGTTAAATAACCATAGTAGGTGACATTTGTCTGCAGAAGATCATGAATGCCACATGTGTGTTGTTAGGAAGTCAAGGGTTTATTTTCTTGATCTTTTTGTCGGGAAAATCAAATTCCACAACCAAAATCAGCAATATATAGAATTATTTGGGGTTTTCTTCTCAGAAAAACTGAAAGGACCCCGCACTTTTAGTAGGTAAAGTGGTGACCGGTCAAATTTTCTGAAAATTTGGTATGTTGTTGTACCCGACTCATTGACCAAAAGTGTCAATGGGCCCAACCCAATACTATGGCTAGTTTTCTAAATACGGGGTGTTAAAGTTGAAAATTGCCCAGATTTTCGGATTTATTTGCTAATTATTAAGAGTTACATTGGATTTCTGTTGCATACACACGTTTACTACATGTTCTAGGTATGAAATTAGAGGATACGTATGATTAAAAATATTTATATTCACCGGGTGATTCACGAATATATGACGGTAGTTTTTTTCCGAAATTCACTTTTTCTACTGTGACGTCAGGAGGGCATATTTTTGAAATGATCTTTCCGATTTAGTATTATGACGACAAAATATTGCACAGTGCATATTTTTTATACAGGGTGTTTCACAGAGAGAACCACTAGACATAATCATATTTTTTTAGGATTAATTCGAAATCCTGTATTTTTGAATTGATTTTTGGGAAAAGTAATACCACAAACATATGTGTGTCTCTAATCACCAAAATATTCAGGGTGGTTTATTCATAGGAAGGTATTCAATTTTGGGAAAAGTACAAAAAACATGAACACCCTGTATTCGAAAATTTCCTCGGTCAAATGCAACTATTTTATCACTTTATATTGATTCCCACAACATCTCCCGAGGTATGAATTTTAAATCCGATACTATGACCAATTTTCGAGATACAGGGCGTAAAAGCGGAGAATAACTCATTCCATCAATTTTTTTTTTAATTGAAAAGCCGAATTTATTTTATGTTGCGCCCATGAGTTCAGTATGAGAGCAGATCAGATGCACATGGGAAGATTTAGCTAAAATATTTACTGTTACAGGGTGATTCATGAATAAATCACAATAGCTTTTGCAAACACTCGATAATTCTAAAGTTTCGTCACAGCGAAATTATTCCATGAAGTTAATACCTAGCTATAGTCGTTCACAATTTTCAGTCTGAAATACTTCACTTGATGTAATGTTAGACAGTTATTCAAAATTCACCAGAAAAGTTCTCCTTTCAATTATTTCAAAGCATATTATTTATGACTCATCCTGTATGAAAAGTACCTAATTATTGTGAAGTATTTCAGACTGAAAATTGTGAACGACTAGGTATTAACTTCATGGAATAATTTCTCTGTGATGAAACTGCAGAATTATCAAGTGTTTGCAAAAGCTATTGTGATTTATTCGTGGATCACCCTGTAACAGTAAATATTTTAGCTGAACCTTTCCTTGTGCATTTGATCTGTACTCATACTGAACTCATGGGCGCAACATAAAATAAATCCGGCTTCTCAATTTGAAAAAAAAAATGATGAAATAAGTTATATTCTCCGCTTTTACGCCCTGTATCTCGAAAACTGGTCATAGTATCGGATTTAAAATTCATACCTCGGGAGATGTTGTGGGAATCAATATATAGTGATAAAATAGTTGCATTTGACCGAGGAAATTTTCGAATACAGGGTGTTCATATTTTTTGTACTTTTCCCAAAATTGAATACCTTCCTATGAATAAACCACCCTGAATATTTTGGAGATTAGAGACACACATATGTTTGTGGTATTACTTTTCCCAAAAATCAATTCGAAAATACAGGATTTCGAATTAATCCTAAAAAAATATGATTATGTCTAGTGGTTCTCTCTGTGAAACACCCTGTATAAAAAGTATGCACTGTGCAATATTTTGTCGTCATAATACTAAATCGGAAAGAACATTTCAAAAATATGCCCTCCTGACGTCACAGTAGAAAAAGTGAATTTTGGGAAAAAACTACCGTCATATATTCGTGAATCACCCGGTAAATATAAATATTTTTAATCATACGTATCCTCTAATTTCATACCTAGAACATGTAGTAAACGTGTGTATGCAACATAAATCCAATGTAACTCTTAATAATTAGCAAATAAATCCGAAAATCTGGGCAATTTTCAACTTTAACACCCCGTATTTAGAAAACTAGCCATATGATTGGGTTGGACCTATTGACACTTTTGGCCAATGAGTCGGGTACAACAACATACCAAATTTTCAGAAAATTTGACCGGTCGCCACTTTACCTACTAAAAGTGCGGGGTCCTTTCCTTCCAAACAAAATGTGCCAACCATGTGCTTCAATAACTGCTTGGCATCTTTTTTGTGTATATTTTTTCACCCTCATAGGTATATTGAATCATTTTTTCAGGAAGTAAATGGTCCACTAAAAAACTCACCTACAGTATTACGAAATATACCAGTAAACTCAGTCGAGAGGAGGTTGATAAGGCGATAGAAGACGCTTTCAACTTATGGTCGAAATACACCGATTTGACATTTGAAAGATCCGACAGAGGGAAGATTAACATCAGATTCGAGGAACGAAACCATGGGGACGGCTCTAATTTCGATGGACCAGGAGGAGTATTGGCTCATGCTTTTTTCCCAGTAGGTCAATGCTCTCATTAACTTGAGACAATTCTAGTTGTAACATTAATAGTTGTGGGCCACGTAGTGGGGACTTTCGAGCTAAGAAGCACTGTATGGTCGCCACTATCTCTGATGGTCAACGGTTAATGAAGTTACTCTATACAGGGTGGCCAAGAGATTGACGTCAAAAAGGAAAAAACAGGTCCCTCGTGTCATGGGCTATTCGAATCACCCCCATGTATGTTATGATATTTTTCACGGTTTTCGAGTTATGAATTTTTTTATGAACTTTGAGAATTTTTGACTTGACCATCTTAAAAAAGATATTTAAAAAAGTACGACACTTCTCTGTGAAATTCTTTTTGTAACTCAATCTTCATGAATTGTACTTTTATACGTAAAATAACCAGATTCGTAACTTCGATAAAAATTATGGAAATGTTGGTCTCAAGTCAAAAATTTACGTAAATTGGATTATGATCTGAATTTTCGAATCAAAATTAAAAATGTAAAAAGGCTAATTCACGGTTTCTTAGTATGCTAAAAAACTGCGCTCAACAGTCAGCTTTTAGAATCATTGATAAAAAATGGTACTTAACCCTCTACTTTTGCTAGAATTAGCCTTCAAAGTCATCGAGGTGAAAGAACTAGACATTTACTACAAAATTATTTTTTGCCATTTTAAGATATTTCTGATCAAGTTATGATGAAAAATGCTGAAAATTAGCTTTGGATGTTGGTCAAGAAAAGTTCTAGATATAAAAAGAAAAAGGTATGGCAATAAATCACACATCATAATGTAAGTAAAAAGAAATTAATTTATAAAATTTACAGTAGATTTTCAAAGTGGCCACCTCCAGCCTCAATACACATTCTACACCTTCTTAGAAAATCTTCTTTTAATCGCATAAAACCTGCCCTGTTCTCTCTTAGGACACGTTCGGCTTCTCTTATCTTCAGTCGCAGCTCGTCTTCACTCGAACATTCTCTGGCGTAAACAATTTCTTTGAAATAACCCCAAACGAAAAAATCGATGGGATTAAGGTCAGGTGACCGTGGGGGCCCCTTGATTGGTCCACTGCGTCCGATCCATCTGTTCGGGCATCATTCATTCAAGTGGTCAATCAAAAATTGTTCTCGAAAATTTGAATAATACCGATCGGTTTTGCATTGCTGCGCAGCGGACGAATCAAGTGGCCCCCACTTTCACCTGACCTTAATCCCATTGATTTTTTCGTTTGGAGTTATTTCAAAGAAATTCTTTACGCCCGAGAATGTTCGAGTGAAGACGAGCTACGACTGAAGTTAGGAGAAGCCGAACGTGTCCTAAGAGAGAACAGGGCAGGTTTTATGCGATTGAAAGGAAATTTTTTAAGAAGGTGTAGAATGTGAATTGAGGCTAGAGGTGGCCACTTTGAAAACCTACTGTACATTTTATAAATAAATTTCTTTCTATTTACATTATGATGTGTGATTTATTGCCATACCTTTTTCTTTTTTTTATCTAGAACTTTTCATGACCAATATCTAAAGCTAATTTTCATTAATTTTCAGCATTTTCTATCATAACTTGATCAGAAATATCTTAAAATGGCAAAAAAAATTTTGTAGTAAATGTCTGGTTCTTTGATTTTTTACACCTCGATGACTTTGAAGGCTAATTCTAGCAAAAGTAGAGTTTTAAGTACCATTTTTTATCAATGATTCTAAAAGCTGACTCTTGAGCGCAGTTTTTAAGCATACTAAGAAACCGTGAATTAGCCTTTTTACATTTTTAATTTTGATTCGAAAATTCAGATCATAATCCAATTTACGTAACTTTTTCACTTGAGACCAACATTTCCATAATTTTTATCGAAGTTACGAATCTGGTTATTTTATGTATAAAAGTACAATTCATGGAGATTGAGTTACAAAATGAATTTCACAGAGAAGTCTTGTACTTTTTTTTTAATATCTTTTTTAAGATGGTCAAGTCGAAACTTCTCGAAGTTCATAAAAAAATTCATAACCCGAAAACCGTGAAAAATAGCATGACATACATGGAGATGATTCGAATAGCCCATGACACGAGGGACCTGTTTTTTCCTTTTTGACGTCAATCTCTTGGCCACCCTGTATTACAATAACCGTGATTGGCAAGTTGCCATAGTGAGGGGGTTGTTTGTCTGTAAGGTTTTTGGTGTTCCTGGTGTGCAAACATTTTGAGACAAAAGTCCACAGAAAAACAACTTCGTCGTCAACTATGTTGACCTAGTTTGAGCTGCTTTAAGCGCCAAACTACAGCCTGAAATACATTTCAAATCCGATTTTTTTCAGCAATATGGGGGTACCACCCACTTCGATGATTCTGAACCGTGGATAATTGGTAGTGGCTCAGGTATTAACCTATACCAGGTGGCAGCTCATGAATTCGGACACGCTCTAGGTCTCAGTCACTCTCAAATCAAAGAAGCACTTATGGCCCCCTTCTACAAGAGGGACTGGACAAACGAACTCTACCGAGATGATATAGCAGGGATACAGAAATTGTATGGAGCTAAAGGTGGTGCAGCAGCTCCAGGTCCAGATCCAGGTCCAGATCCAGCTCCAGCTCCACCCCCACAACCACAACCTCCAAGAAGGTTCCCTGGTTTTCCCGGTTTTCCAAGATATTTCCCCAGCTTTCCCGGTTTTCCAAGGTATTTTCCCGGTTTTCCAAGACAACCAAGATTTTTCCCAGGATTCCCAAGTTCTGGAGGATTTCCGTCTTACAGACGTGTCTACAGAGTAAATTTTGGAAGATAGGATGTTGATTTCGGGAGGTTATTGTTGAAAATGAATATTAATGAAATTATATCATAATTTATTACGTGCTTTGTTGAATGTCTGCGATGCCTTTTTACCACCCGACTGCGTCAGAAGGAGAATAATGTTTCTCGAGTGAACCTCTGTATGTCCATTCCTTTGGCCCACTCTATAGCTCAGAAGGAGACTGGGAGTTATCTAAAGCCACGTATACATGTGCGAGCCGAACCTATCGCGAACCAACAACGAACTTACCGAAATACCGTAAAAACTGACGAACCTGTCTACGTGCCGTCCAAATTTACACTGGGCTCGCGTTGTGTTCGTGAAAAAACCGACTATCGATGGATCGGCGCGAACGGTTTGCGAGCGGCTCTATGTACGTTCGACATGCCGTCCAAATTATTGTCGCGATTGGTTCGCGAGCGGTTCGCGATAGGTTCGGCTCGCACATGTAAACGCAGCTAAAAAACACGACTATCGATGGATCGGCGCGAACGGTTTGCGACCGGCTCTATATACGTTCGACATGCCATCCAAATTATTGACGCTATTGGTTCGGCTCGCACATGTATACGCAGCTTTAGATGTGTCGCATCTGAAACAGCTGGTCGATTGTACCTTATACTGGTCCACTGGGATCGTTTGCTATATTTTCATGTTGCCAAACTGAGCAGATTGCAGGTTTTTCTGATGACCTATTATCATTGTTTTAGGAGAAGAAGTTTAAACAATGCTATTATTATACACAAAAATTTATTTCTCTCATTCACAATGCTAAATTGATATAACATCTCGTAATTTTTAATTGAGACGGTCTTTTCTAATATATTATTAATGAGTAAATCAAAGAATTCAGTTTATTATGCTCTTTTATGCCAGAGGCTGTTGTATGAAAGAAATTCAGGTTAGATTTGAGACAACACCGCTCTTATCTCTACTTCTGTTCGAAGAGGGATGGAGAGATACTTTTCTCAACACGTGGTTATCGAAGAAACACGTTGCCAGAAGGAATCCTTTGAAAGTCGTAGAATTGCAGGAAAAACTTTGGTGGAAATTGGTGGCTGTTTATGATTCAGTGGCGTAAAAACTTTATATTAGGAAGCCTTCGGCTTGTATATGTTCAGGTACAAATTCATATTACAGTCAGGATTGTTTGTTGTTTAGTAACAATGTAGTCTCTGTTACATTTATTGTTGCATAACCAGTAGTTGCAAAGAATATTGTCTTGATTGGCCAAAAATTCTAGTTTGTTGGGATTACTATCAGGCAATATAATTATTTTTGAACATTTACGAGGATGTATTGATATCTAGTTAGCCTAGACCAGTTCCATGCATGAACAAAATATTGCGATAGGTACCATATCAACCAACAATAACTTATAAGAAGTGTCAGTGTAGAGTTCGACGTCAAGAAAGTGAACCAGAGTTACGCAATAAATTCAAAAAAGATGTCCACCGAAATTGTAAAAATCGAAAAATTGGAGTATCGAGCCATCATCAAGTACCTGTATTTAAAAGGGTTGAGAGGTAAGCAGATTTACGAAGATATGCTTAATACGCTTGGTGATCAATGTCCTTCGTATGCGACC
Organism: Adalia decempunctata; assembly: GCA_951802165.1. Lineage (NCBI taxonomy): Eukaryota > Metazoa > Arthropoda > Insecta > Coleoptera > Coccinellidae > Adalia > Adalia decempunctata. The sequence continues at coordinate 17,549,347 of OX637696.1, read as the reverse complement.
GTGAAAAATTGGACTGCAAGCTTCAAAAGAGGCAAATTTTCCATTGATGATGATGACCGATCGGGAAGGCCAGTTTCTGTGTCAGTCCCCGAAAATATCGATGGCATGATTTTATCAGACCGTCGAATTGGGCTAAAACGGATATCTGAAGCACTGAAGATTTCATACGAACACGTTCATCATAAAGTTCACGTCAATTTGGACATGAGAAAAATTTCTGCAAAATGGATCCCCAAATGTTTGAATGTTGACCAAAAGCGTGCAAGGGTAGAAGTATCGCGTTCGATATGTGCTCGATCTGAAAACGATGTAGACTTCTTTAACCGAATTGTCACTATGGATGAGACTTGGGTACATAAAAGCAACAATCGATGGAATGGCGGCACTAAGAAGTTTCGTGTCCAAAAATGTGCTGGTAAAGTTCTTGCTTCAGTTTTTTGGGAATGCCATGGAGTAATCATGATTGATTTTTTGGATAAGGGTAGAAGAATAGATCACTATTCGACATTACTGACCATTTTACGGAAAAAAAATTAAAGAAAAAAGACGCGGAAAGTTATCCATGTTTTGTTTTTACATGTCCATTACATTATCCATGTTTTGTTTTTACAGGACAACGCCCCACACAAATCTCATATTGCCATGCAAAAAAATTTGTGATTTAGGGTTAGAATTACTAGAACACCCCTCTTATTCATCAGATTGGGCTCCGTCCGACTATCATCTCTTTCCTAAATTGATAAAAGTTCAAAAGGTCGTAAATTTTCTTCCAACGAGGAGTTGGTTTGCAGAGCAAGAAGAAAAAATTTTTTGAAAGGTCTAGAGACGTTGCAGGTTCGCTATAATACATGTATTCAATTAAGAGGAGCATATGTTGAGTAATAAAATATTTTGACATTGAAAGGACCCCGCACTTTTTCTATGGCAAATGGCGTTCCGTGAAATTTTCTAAAATTTTGGTATAATGTAGTACTCGACTTACTGATCAAAAGTGTCCATGGTCCCAACTCAATCCTATGACTAGTTTTCGAGATACAGGGCGTTGAAGTTGAGAATTACCCACTTTTACTACGCCCGTATCTCGGAACAGAATCGAATGAACTTCAATTTTTCTCAAGATACATTTCATTCCATCCCCACGGAGCAACCATATAGAGGAATATGACCGAAAATCGTTACGAATACAGGGTTATCCATAATTGAATGCATGCCCGATTTTGAAAGTATAAAATATGTCAGTTTCAAAGCGAGAACGTTCACAAAATGAACTATTACACTAGATATATTGTTGTCACATCGAAAACGTCTGAAATACCCAGAATTCATACTGGGTGATCCATTATTATAGAAACTATTCTCAAGGGGGGTTAAATGGACACCCTGTATTTATGGGTTGATTCAAGGCGTTTGTTTATTTTTTTAGAACATATCATCATGGACTTCAAAGAATACAGGGTGATTCGGTCATGAACTGAACTTTGAACCTCACGAAAATACCCAAAAACCACCTTTTTTTTCATCACCCTGTATTTCAAAATTAACTCCGATGAGGTGGGAATTTTCTTTCACCATTGTACTTGATATAAAAACATCAATACGGCCGAGAGTTTTTATCCACTTCCCATGAGCAGATTTTTTTTATGTAATATGAAAATTATTTATTTATGTTATTCTATTCTTATTCCAGCATAACAAAAAATCTGGTCATAGGAAGTGGATAAAAACTCTCAGCCGTATTGATGTTTCTATATCAAGTACACTGGTGAAAGAAAACCCCCACCTCGTCGGAGTCAATCTTGAAATACAGGGTGATGAAAAAAAAAGGTGGTTTTTGGGTATTTTCGTGAGGTTCAAAGTTCATTTCATGACTGAATCACCCTGTATTCTTTGAAGTCCATGATGATATGTTCTAAAAAATTAAACAAACACCTTGAATCAACCCATAAATACAGGGTGTCCATTTAACCCTCCTTGAGAATAGTTTCTATAATAATGGATCACCCAGTATGAATTCTGGGTATTTTAGACTTTTTCGATGTAACAACAACATATCTAGTGCAATAGTTCATTTTGTGAACGTTCTCGCTTTGAAACTGACATATTTTATACTTTCAAAATCGGGCATGCATTCAATTATGGATGACCCTTGTTATGTTAATAAATAGGATCGTGGAGAATTATATGACTTTATTGTATCAAAATAATTGACAACTGTCATTCTCCTTATTTTCTAGTAACTTGATAATATTCAATATTACAACATCTCCCCCAAGCTCATGTACCATCTTCTCCCCCATCAGCGGTTCTCTTCTTTTTGATTACACGAAGAAATTTTCTATTTCTTCGAATGACGCGACCACTTGGTTTCATTATGCTGTAATTTCGATTCTTGCCAACTTCAATAATTTTGCCAAATGTATCCCATAATTTTGTCAGTGGATCTTGTATCCGAACCATTTGACCAATGGAAAGAGGTTGAAGACTTCTGGTACCTCGGTTGTACAAATTTATTTTATAATTTGTATTCCTAGAGGCTTTTTCATCATAACAATCGGCTTTTTCTTGCCATTTTCTAGCAAAAAATTTTAAATTCGTTGGAAGTAATGACCTAATTGGACGACCATACAGTACTTCAGCTGGAGATCGTCCATCTTCCCGGGGAGTGTTTCTTAACTCGAGTAAACCGGCATAGAATTTTTCTTGATTCAAATTTCCGCATTCAAAACACTTTATTACTAAATGTTTTGTTGCTTTCACGTTGGCTTCTGCATGTCCGTTGCTCTGAGGATAATATGGAGATGATGTTACATGGGAGACATTCCATCTATCTAAGAATTTCTTGAATTCATAAGAATTATATTGAGGTCCATTATCTGATCTTAATCGAATAGGAATACCAGTGTCAGAAAACAAAGTCCTCAAAGTATCAATAATTTTCTTTGTATCAGGATCTCTTTTGCCATAATGACAAACGATTGGCCATCCTGAAAATCGATCGGCATATACCATGAAGTGATAACCTGCATATGAAAACAAGTCAGTAGACACGTCTTGAAATGGAAATATTGGACAAGGTTCGTCCATAAAAGGTTCTTTCCTTTCGGAAGGTCGAAGAACTTGACAATTTTCGCAATTCTCAATCATATTAGATATTTCATTATTTATACCAGGCCAGTATACTGTTTGTCTTGCTCTTCGTCTGGTGCGTTCTATACCTTGATGTGAATCGTGAAGTCGTTCTAACACCATTTTACGAGCCATTTTCGGAATTATAATTTGAGATCCTTTAATGATCAGATCATCTTCAAATGATAACTCATCTCGTATGTTCCAATATGGTTTGAAACTATTTTCAAGTTCACTTTTAGTTCTAGGAAATCCATTTCTGATCAAATGTTTCAAACCTTGATAATCTTCATCCCTGCGTGCGATATCTTTAATAGTTTCGAGAATAGGATCTTGTAAATGCGAGGATCTCGTCATGGGATCTGTATCATCGACAATTGCTATTTGCTGTACAACAAATGATCTCATATGCTCTGATGTATCTTCTGCCAATAAATCTTCATTATTTGGTTCTGAGATAGGATGGCGTGAAAGAGCATCAGCTATGAAATGACATTTCCCTTTCACCCATTCAGCTAAAAAGCTATATCCAATTAGTTTTTCTTTCAATCTTTGAAGCCTTGGATTTTCTATAGAATCTATTGTTGAATCATTCAAAATTGTTATCAGAGGTTTATGATCAGTTACAATTTTGAAATTTTCCAAACCTTTCAAATAAATTTTACATTTATTAATGGACCAAACTATAGCTAATAATTCAATTTCTATCATTGCATATCTAGATTCAGTATCTGAAATATATCTTGATCCACATTGTACAAATTTCCATGTATCATTTTCATGTTTTTGCATGAGAATATATCCTATTCCGTGCAAACGAGATGCGTCTGTATGAAGTGCAGTGGGTAATTTTGGATCATATTGTGCGAGTACTGGCGGTTGAGTTAATGTATCGCAAATTTTTTTGAATGCTGAGGTGTGATCATTATTCCACATGAAAGTATTTTTTTTTTAACAAATTCCTCAATGGACTTGTCAAGGTACTTAGTGCAGGTGTGAATGGACTTAATTGATTCACTAGTCCAAGAAACGATCTGAGATCTGAAATGTTTTCGGGTTTTGGGAAATTTTTTATTGATGAAATTTTCTTTGGGTCCGCTTTTATTCCGTTTTCATTCAAAATGAAACCCACATATGGAACCTCTTGTTTGGCAAACAGAAATTTGTCTACATTTAAAGTTATTCTCATCTTTCTACATCGTTCTAATACCTCAATAACTTTCAATACATGTGATCTGAAACTTTTTTCAAAAATTATTATATCGTCCACTACCTTCTCAATATTTTGGAGGCCAGCTAATGCTTCATCTCCGCGTCTGCAGTATTCGTCACCAGAACTTATCAACCCCATAGGAGACCTTAAGAATTGGAATCGACCCCATGGTGTTAAAAATGTTGTCAGTTTCTGACTTTCTTCGTCTAGAGGTAATTGCCAATATCCAGATTTTGCATCTAAAGTGGAAAAAAAATTGCAATTTTTTGGTATGTTAGATACAGCTTCCCACGGCGATTTAAAAGGATGAATTGGTCTCTGGATGAATTTATTGAGTTTTGTGTAATCCACACAAATTCTTATATTTCCATTGGGCTTTTGAACCACTACCAATGGACTCACAAAATCTGTAGGACAATCTCCACTCGGTTTGATTACACCTTTTTGTATCATTGACTCAAGCTCATCCTTTACCTTTTCTCTCCATGAATAGGGAATTTTTCTAGGACATGATATTGAAAAAGGAACATAATCTCTTTTTAAATGAATATGTACTGGTTTACCATTCATAACTTTCAATTCACTTTCAGTATTGAATACATCAGAGTATTCTTTTATTAACTTCTCATGAATTATTTCAATTTCATTAGGACTCGGATCTTCTGATAAATTACTATCAATAGATAATGCCTTAACTGAAATTTCGCTATTTATTGGTTCGGGAAAATTTTCATGAATGATAGTCAAATCGATCATAGCCTGTCTGTTAATCAAAAATTCTCTCACGTTTTGGCAAATGTATAAGGTTATAACCGATGTTTTCTTTCTGAAAGAAATTTTACATTCCAATGAACCTAAAACCATTATACTTGAGCCATCAGCAGAATTGAGCTTGATTTTAGATATTTTCAATTGAGATTTTGCTATTCTCATTGATTCCAGAAAATTTTCTCCTGCTACACAAACCTCTGCACCTGTATCAGGTGTCGCTCTGTATTTTAACTGTTTTTGGAAACCTACTACTTGAATTGAAATTTCAATGTAACGATTCATTCCATAGTTATGATTCACTCTGGAAACAGACACGTAAGTTAAATTCAATGATTTATCTTCTTGAATATCGATATTTGAAATATTCTTCTTTCGGCAATACTCCGAATAATGTCCTTTCAATCCGCATTTATTACAAATGGTATTTCTAGCCGGGCACAAACGTAAATATTTATGCCAATTTTGAGAACATCTGGGACATTTTTTTGGTACTTCATTTTTACTACTGATTTTACACAATTGAGACTGTTTTTCTTCTCGTTGTGCAATTTCCTCCGATTCACAGATTTTGATGATATCTTCTAATTTGATAGTATCCGGTAATGATCTACATTTTCGTCTCATTTCCGAATCGAATAATACTTCTATAATATGATCTGTTAGAGTTCTTTCATAACAATGTGTACAGGGGTCGCATATTTGAAAAAGTTTCACTTTCTCTCTATACAATAATATGAATGACTCACCTGGTTCTTGTCTACGATTCATGAATTGACTTGTGCGAATTCGATTATTTTCTTTACCTTTGAAGTATTTTTCAATACCATCCAAAATTTCTTGCACTTTTGCTTCATTTACATTAATCTTCAAGACCAACTTCACAATGTCTGTTACTTCTTGAGAAAAAAAACTCATCAGTAATGCTACCATTTGATATTCTGGAATATTCTCCACAGCTTGGAATTTGAGGTAATTTTCAAATTTTACTCTCCAATCTCTAAATTGTGCATATGTCAGAGAATCAATTAGTCTCTCAGGTCCTGGTACTGCAGAAGACAGACATAATCTTGGACGAGTAGGTTCTCGATCAATATTCTTGTCCATAATATTTACTTCTTCAATGGATTCATGAACTTGATCAATATTTCCATCAGAAACATTATTTGACGTTCCTCCAATGCCAATTTGTTCCATGAACGCTGTTAATCGATCCAATTTTTCTTGAAAAGTTTTGTTCAACTCAAATATATTATTTTCTAGCGATTTAACTGAATCCTGTGTTGCTGCAAGAGAATCTTCTACGTGCTTCATCTTGTTATTTGGATTTTCTTCGCAGCTCTTCCTCTTGGGCATGTTTCCACCTCGTTTACTCATTCAGGACTAAGTACAATTAAATTCGAACTACCGACTGCGCCATGTTATGTTAATAAATAGGATCGTGGAGAATTATATGACTTTATTGTATCAAAATAATTGACAACTGTCATTCTCCTTATTTTCTAGTAACTTGATAATATTCAATATTACAACAACCCTGTATTCGTAACGATTTTCGGTCATATTCCTCTATATGGTTGCCACTTGGGGTCTGGGGATGTAATGAAATGTTTCTTGAGAAAAATTGAAGTTCATTTGATTCTGTTCCGAGATACGGGCGTAGTAAAAGTGGGTAATTCTCAACTTCAACGCCCTGTATCTCGAAAACTAGTCATAGGATTGAGTTGGGACCATGGACACTTTTGATCAGTAGGTCGAGTACTACATTATACCAAAATTTTAGAAAATTTGACGGAACGCCATTTGCCATAGAAAAAGTGCGGGGTCCTTTAGTTTGGTTCTATAGTAGGCTAGGAATTTTTCAATATCGTATATTCTGGAAATGAACAATTATTTTTTTCATAAGTAACGCAATATCCTCAATAATTCAACAGTAAAATTACGACTGGATTCAAAATATTGGATTAACTCGATATTCACTTGAAGGAAATTGATTTTAATAGGAATTAAATGATAAGTTATTCTATTTCAATGTTTTTATTTCAAAACGATACATTTTACGAGAATAATACATGAGATGAAAATGTTTCTAACCAAATCAGGCTATCCGAATTTGATTCTATCCAATTCGTTGCGAAAGTTTTTCTTTAAATTTCTACCCTTCATTTTGAACAAGAAATCACTCTCTGAAATCTTTCGCATCAATTCAGAAACACCCTGTATATACTCCTAATATCATATGCGATTACGATTGTAAAAGTTGACAAGAAAATTCGCAGATTTCATATCCTATGAATGCTGCCACAGATTAGTGAGATTCAAATAGAAATTAATAGCCTCCGCCAATTAAAGAAGACTCAAACGATTTAGCATCGTTGAATACCGCTCTTAAAGAGTTTTGACCCAAACAAAGAATCCACACAACAAGATTTGAGGCCTATGAACCTTATCATCACAAACGTTATGATGAGCGTATCATCATATGGTTTCAATAAAGTGTTCAATTAACTTCCAGGAATGCTTCCACACACTGTAATTATACCTCTCCATCTGGAATGGAAAAATTACTTGACTTCATGAGAAAATCGGGATTCTTTGAAATCCTTAGATTTTTATTCGCCACCTGCGGAGGATCATAGAGGAAATTTTGTGTTTTCTAGAACTTGATGATTGGGAATTTTATGGAGCTTTATCTGGATTAATTGGGTATCAACCATAGAAATCATAATATATATACTTACTCTAGAATGCTAAATCAATTGGGCCGAAGTGTTGTAAAAATTTCAGTATGGTCCATAATGCGCATACGTGCCATCAGGTTGTTTCTGAACAGGGTCGGCTTCATTAAAATTTTATGCTGTTATTGTTGCAGTTGAATTGGATCAATTCATAATTAGTATTCGACACTAGTTGTTTTGAACATATTGATAATTTTCAACAGCTATTTGAATGGTAAATTTGGAATCATCAGCGACTGGAAGATAAGCTGAAAATCTTTCATTATTCCAAAACCTCTTCAGGCGTTGAAAAAACCCGGTTTCGGTATAAAAATTAATTCAAGGATCAAGGAAGACAAATTCTGGTTAACAAACAACGAATCTTTTGGTAAAGTACAGAAAAAAAATCAAATGAGCAAAATATACTAATATATCCCTTAAGGAAAGTTCGATTCATCGGTGTTCCTGAAATTAGTGGAAACATGAAAATGCATTGTACATCTGCCAATGCGTTACTCTGCATCGTTTCATGAGTGAATTCTGATACCTACATTCATTCTTCAAGTCATTTGTCTTTTTGAGTTCCGAGTATATTCCAAAATCAATCTGTTATCTGAATGAAACTGCAAAGTTTTACTTCAACAGATTTTATTTTCGAGTTCGAATTATCCATTAAAAGATGGTTTACTCACAAGATTTCATGATTTTTCATAATGAATTGCGTCCTTTTGCTATATAAAGAACCAATCTCATGATGCGAGTGGATAGATATGTGTCAATCGAATGAAAAGCAAAGCGTAAATCGGCAAATCATAAATTTTTAACAGTTTATATGAATGAAAAGGTGCACATAGTTTACATACTTAAGTGGAAAATGAACAGGTTAAGACAAGGACACCACAACACTAAACAGTTCATTGTTTATCGGATACGAAAAAATCCAAATCGAACACAACACACAACAAAAGCAAAATGCACACGAAGAATATCAAACACGAAAATAACAGTTAAGCACCAGTGAACTAGTTTGTCTATGCAGTAAACTAAACTGTGGCTGCAGACTGACACTGACCCGTTCCTGCCTAGACTTTCACTAAGGTCATTTCAAAGTCATTTGCCATGAGGAAGAAAAAGCGGTGTTGCACGGTCTATATCTATTTACTAAAACCTGCTACATTACTGCTCTAATTTTCTCACCACTTCCACAAATATTGCAATTCACTTATAATATTAATGTGTCTAATAGTCGTAGGAAGTCGCTCATGAGCTATAAGATAAGTTTGTTACTCAATGGAATATTTTTATTGTTTAATTATATTGAACTTAAAATAGGACCGACAAAATATTTAGGGACTTGGCATCGTTCTACGTGAAATGTGCTAATGGTGAACATGCGCACATTGTAAATCAGTTGCCTATGCGGCACGTTTTTTGCTGCGGAACTAGAAGGAATTAGCATTCTAGAGTAAGTATATATATTATGATTTCTATGGTATCAACTGTATCATAGTCGATGGTTGCAGCATTGAGTTTTCATCTACATTTAATGAAATTAATTGAATTTGCGGTTGGCTTTAGGTGAAACAAAATAACAATTTTTCTTGGTCACTTGAAGTCAGAAGCTTTTAAGCGATCTTTCATTCACCCTTTAGCTATCGGGTGTTTTTTTAGAGTGATTGAACTTTGAATTGAAATAAAACACATTCAAACTAAGATTTAATCCAATTTTTTTTTTATTTGAAAGATAATTTTATGACATTTTTGTTTTATAAATCATTTTCGGCAAATGTCCACCACGACTAGCTCTGAGGAACCGCATTCGACCAGACCAATTTTGGAGCACTTTTTCGAGTAATTCAGCAATAACACATCTGTTATACAAGGTGACAAGAGAAACTTCGGACAAATTTTGCTGTGGTCTGGAACAAAAGTATTTCAGCGCAGCCAAATAATTTTTATTCTCTTGGTTTCTCTACACTTTACTGTACTAATATGTGAATTTTCAGTTTGATATAATTTCATTTCACAGAGTTTTAGAATGTCAAACAAACGTAGTGCGATTTTGGAGCTGTTTCGTCGAGGTAGGCGTCAATGCGAAATTGTTCGTTTGCTGAATGTGCCTCGACAAACCGTGTCCGATGCAATTCGTCGTTTCAAGGAGCTTAGCCATGATGGTCGTCGTCCAGGAAGTGGTAGAAAAAGCACCGCCAATACACCAAGCAATCGCAACATCGTCAAGAAGCGAGTCAATCGAAATCCGAGGGTTTCCATGAGGAAAATAGCCTATGAGACCGGTATCAACCGCGAATCAGTCCGTCGAATTGCCAAAAAGGAGCTCAACCTCAAGCCATACAAGCTCCGAAAAGTTCAACTCCTCACGGAGGAAAACAAGCGCGTACGACTCCAAAGGTGCCGCCAACTCCTTCGTCTCGCCGCCGGTCAGCAATGGGAGCGAATTCTCTTCATAGACGAGAAGATTTTCACCGTAGAACAATCCCACAACCACCAAAACGACAGAGTCTGGTCCGTAGAGGCTCCCGGTACATCAGCCATCGTCAAAATCCGCAATCCGTTATGGTCTGGAGCGGAATTTGCTGCAGTGCCGCAGTGGTAATACTCCCTTAGTTTTCGTGGATCAAGGGGTCAAAATCAATCAAGAAGTCTACCGCTGCGACATCCTCGAGGCTGTAGTACTTCCGTGGGCCAAGCAGCACTTCGGCGATACGCACTGGACCTTTCAACAGGACTCCGCTCCGGCTCACGAAAATGACGCAAGAATGGTGTAAGACCCATTTTCCTTGTTGTTGGCCGCCCTACTCACCGGATCTCAACCCAATGGACTACAGCGTGTGGTCGATTTTGGAGCACAGGGCTTGTGCTAAAAAACACAAAAATTTGGAGTCGCTGAAGCAATCTCCGCGCCGCGAATGGAACCGATTAACGCCCGAGGAGCTGCGGCCCATTGCCGAAAATTTCAAGAAGCGTCTGAAGCTGTGTATCGTCGTCAAAGGAAGCCACTTCGAAACGGCTTAAATATATTATCAACAAATGTTCAAGCTATCATTATTTGTTGTTGCTTTGTTCAATTTCTTCTGTTTAATTAAGTTAAATGAAAAAGAGTTTTTCCGAGGTTTTTCTTGTCACACTGTATATAGAAATATTGAAATTTTTGTCCTCCATAAATTGGTAGAATTTTATAGTGTTCTGACTGAGTGATCATGCAAATATTTGCACGTGGCTTGAATATGTCATTCTCTATCTAAATGCAGAATGTCATCTCGATCGAATAAGAAATTTCGAAATTATCACGAAAACAAAATTTCGAACGGCTGTATTTTCGGAACCCCTAGTCGAACTTTGCCCATACTGAATTCCACTCATCACTAATCTCCGAATCGATTCGGCAGTTTTTCAGTGGGTCAACAAGAACAAGGCCTACTACGTTACGTCTCGCATGATTCATTTACTATTTCGTCAATAGAATTATCTTCAGCTGGCGCGACACGGAAATGAAAAATAGAGGAAACGAAAGAGTGATAGTTAGGAAATTGCGGTGAATGTGAAGTAAACACGAATTTATTGAGAAAAGTATCATGAAATGAGCGAGAACTGATATTTCTTACGAAATTCTGTGACCGTCACTGAAGGGCAACGCCCTGCTTTGATTAGACTCTATAGAGTCTAGATAACTCCATAATCCGAAGTTTTTCTTGGAGTTCTATCTGTAAGGGTATGGAGGTTTCTTCTCCCAGAGAAAATGGACCTAAATTGTAGCTCCAAATATTGAAGGGATTCACGGTAGGGTCGATGAACGATGTGTTTGTAAAACGCCATGATAATCATTATACACTGCGCAAAAAAATTAACGCACATTATGGAAATCTCAAATTTATTCTACAACTGAAGGTGTTCTCAATAATAATTATTTTTATCAGAATTATGCATACATATGTTATCCACTTTCAACGTTTGTCTTCAATACAGATGTTTTCTCCCAGCAGGAATAAAAAAAGATGATATCAGATTTTGAATGTATTAGCTCCATTCTAAAATCAGTTGTTCTCGATCAATTCTAGTGATCAATAGTTTTTCTTTCGTTTGATTTTCTACACTCGATCGCTATGCAACGCGAAACACGCAATTTGACCCAAGAGGAATGTGCCCAAGCGGTAGTTTTGCGAGAACAAGGGCGGACATACACAAGAATTGCAGAAAGGTTTGGAGTTTCCTATACAAGTGTGTCCAGAATGTTGCAGCGATTCAGGGAGACAGGTATGAATGTCCGAAGACCAGGACAGGGTAGACCACGGGTAACAACTGCCATTCAAGAACGTTACTTTAGAGTTTCTTCGTTGAGACAACGGTTTGCAACCGCTCGCCTCCTTCAAAATCAGCTTGAGCAAACTCATGAGGTGCAAATTAGCACTCGGACAATAAGAAATCGTCTCAAAGAATATGATTTAAGGCCTCGTGTCGCGGCAAGAGGCCCAGCTCTTACCCCAGCCCATCGAAGGGCGCGTTTGGATTTTGCGAGAGAGCTTATCCATTGGGAAGAGGCCGATTGGGAAAGAGTTCTCTTCACAGATGAGTCTAGATTCTGCCTCTACCATTGTGATCAACGTTCCCTTGTATACAGACGTCCACATGAAAGATATGCTCAGTGCAATTTCCTGGATACTACTGGTTTCGGGGGAGGATCGATTATGGTATGGGGTGGAATATCTTTCATTGCTCGCACAGACCTGGTGATCGTTGATAATGGAGCTATGAATGCTGATAAGTATATAAGGAACATTCTTGAAGAGCATGTAGTGATATTTGCCCCACACATTGGTGAAAATTTCATTTTTATGGACGATAATGCCAGACCCCATCGTGCGCGCATCGTTCAGGAGTACCTTGAAAAGGTTGAAGTCTCTCGAATGGAATGGCCATCAAGAAGTCCAGATTTCAATCCGATTGAGCAGGTTTGGGACAACCTCAATAGATGGCTGAGAAGTTCAGAAAATCATCCAGCTACTCTTAATGACTTAGGAATCCAACTCGGAGAAATCTGGGAAGGATTAGATCAGAACATTTTAAGATCACTCATTTTGAGTATGAACCGTCGTTGCCGAGCTGTAATTAACGCAAGGGGTGGAAATACCAAGTATTAAATCACTTATCAGCATTTCAGTATTTTGAAAATTGTTCATTTCTCTTCCTTCACATAAGATTCGGTGAAATCCTGAATTTTTCTTCCATTTAATGTGTCTTGTTTCGTTCAAAACCTTCCCGAGAGAACATAAAAAATAAGTTATAAAGACAATGTAGAGTTAACTTTCATTTAAATTGAGATTTTCAGAATGTGAGTTAATTTTTTTGCGCAGTGTATTTGAAATGGTAAATGGTTACTTGATTTCATTTATTATGGCATATATACTAACTGGCAAAGAAACTGCAATACCCAGAAGGAGCTGTTTGAATTGTATTTTTTTTATAAAACATAGATAGTATGGGAAGGGTTTACAATTTTTTTAAATAAATTTGTTAATACACTCTCCAAAACGTCTCGACATTGAAGCAATAAGATGGTCTATTTCTTCTTGAGGGATACTGTCCCAAGCTTCCTCTACTTCATGTCTCAGAGCTGCCAAAGTCCGTGGGGGCTGGGGTAAATTTCCAAGCCTTCTACCCATTATGTCCCAAAGATGCTATATGGGCAAAAGATCGGGAGATCTGGGCGGCCATGGCGAAATATTCGCATGGGTAGCTTCAAAAGAGTTTTAACTAACTCTGGCAACATAAGGTCGAGCATTATCTAGCTGAAATATTGGATTCTCGAGCTGGTTAGGGTATGGGAGAACATCATATGGCTTCAGTATTTCTTGAAGGTAACGTAGCGCGCTCATGTTACCTCGAATAAAGACTGAAGGTGATCTACTTTCATGTGCAATAGCATCCCATACCATAACGCCTACTGTCTGGTGTACACGATGCTCAACATCAAACTGAGGTTCAAGTCTTTCTCCCTGTTGTCGTCTAACCCTTCTTCGGCCATCATGTGCACCCAAAGACAATCGAGAATCATCAGAAAACACGACCTGATGCCATACCACATTCCAATGTCCACGTTCTCTGCACCACTGTAATCATTGTCGGCAATGCTCATCCGTCAGAGGTACCACAAGATGGGGTCGATAATGCTGCAGTTCAAGAGACCTTATCCGGCGGTAAACCGTTCGGACAGTTACAGGATGGCCTTGTTCTCCTAACCACTCATCAGCCAAAGATCGAGTTGTCGTAAATCGGTGTCTGATGGCCATAAGTTTTTGACGTCGATCTTGAACTTCATTGGCGTCCCTTCTACGTCCGGTGCCTACTCTTCTTCGATTTTGGGTATTATCAAACCACGATTGACAACATTTCATAAAACAGTAGTTGGATTTCTCTTCGTACGGTTAGCGATTTCTCGAAATGACAACCCTGCCTCCCGTAGGCCAACAATTCTACCTCTTTTAAATTCACTTAGCGATAAATTCCGCGTACACGTTGTCTAGGCATTTTAGCAACAACTAAACATCGACTTTGGATCTCCTCGAACAGCTGGTTTGTTGTAAAATTTAAAAAATTGCAAAAAACGACTACAATATGTGAGTAACAAAAAATGTTTACATGAAGAAACCTTCACGATTTTTTTCTCCAAATCTAATCATTTACTCCATGCTCTACTATCTATGTTTATACACAAAAAAAAAAAATTAAATTTAAACAGCTTCTTCTGGGTGTTTTTTTGCCAGTCATTATATTTCATGCTTCTGATAAATTGAGATGTATTTACTTTTCAAACGCAAGTTCTGTTGTATTTTAGGATAAGTCAATGAATCCATGATTCATACGCAAATTTCAAAAGATGAAACATTGAAGATGGTTTTATTTCTTCCACAATTCGATTCTCAAAAAATTCCATCCGAAACATAAGAAAACTCGTTCCAATAATCGTCCCATCTCTCTTCGGATGTTTCTGCTGGCTTCGGCGGCATCTGCACCCTCTTTTTTCCATATAATTTCTGGATGCCCTGTATATCATCCGTATGCAGCATAAAATCTGGAATGTAATCGTTGTACAAGGGGGACATTGAGGCATCAAGTTCATCAGAATGACTCAGCCCTAAGGAATGCCCTATTTCATGATTGGCCACTTGCAGGAGGTTTGTTCCTTTCGGTGAATCGAACGTCCAGTGTTCTGAGTCATCGAAGTGGATATCCCCGCCAGATTGCTGAAAAAAATTGCTATTCTAATCTAATGAGAGCGTATGTAGATACTACATTCACTTTTATAATGTATCCCGATTGGCCATGATTTAGGTTAATCAAGTTTTTTTTACTTAAAACTGGCGCAGGTTGGTACTCGTTAAATGTCAAATGATTTTCAGAGACGTTGCCAATGCTAATTTCTATTTATTCTTTTTTAATATTGTAAATGGGGTTAGTTCTTTTAAGTTTTAACTGTGACACAGGTTTCGTAGTACTTCTACATTTCCATACTGGAGTATTTCGAGTTGTGCAAAGAGGTATATTTAAATGTCTTCTGTAGGCTTATTTCTTGAGAAATTTGAAGAGTTGGGAAGTTTTTTTGTCGAGTTGTTCGAGTGATTTTATTCTTTTTTCGAATGAACTTTCACAAAGTAACGAACTATTCTGTCCATCATTTTTCAGTAAAATTTAAACACTCGTTTCTTTATTTCCGTACAAGAAAATAGAACAACTGAATCTTCCAGCCTTGTTTATATACGTGAAATACACTGCGCAAAAAAATTAACGCACATTATGGAAATCTCAAATTTATTCTACAACTGAAGGTGTTCTCAATGATAATTATTTTTATCAGAATTATGCATGCATATGTTATCCACTTTCAACGTTTTTCTTCAATACAGATGTTTTCTCCCAACAGGAATAAAAAAAAGATGATATTATCAGATTTTGAATGTATTGGCTCCATTCTGAAATCAGTTGTTCTCGATCAATTCTAGTGATCAATAGTTTTTCTTTCGTTTGATTTTCTACACTCGATCGCTATGCAACGCGAAACACGCAATTTGACCCAAGAGGAATGTGCCCAAGCGGTAGTTTTGCGAGAAGAAGGGTGGACATACACAAGAATTGCAGAAAGGTTTGTAGTTTCCCATACAAGTGTGTCCAGAATGTTGCAGCGATTCAGGGAGACAGGTATGAATGTCCGAAGACCAGGACAGGGTAGACCACGGGTAACAACTGCCATTCAAGAACGTTACTTGAAAGTTTCTTCGTTGAGACAACGGTTTGCAACCGCTCGCCTTCTTCAAAATCAGCTTGAGCAAACTCATGAGGTGCAAATTAGCACTCAGACAATAAGAAATCGCCTCAGAGAATATGATTTAAGGCCTCGTGTCGCGGCAAGAGGCCCAGCTCTCACCCCAGCCCATCGAAGGGCGCGTTTGGATTTTGCGAGAGAGCATATCCATTGGGAAGAGGCCGATTGGGAAAGAGTTCTCTTCACAGATAATTTCACTTTTATGGACGATAATGCCAGACCCCATCGTGGGCGCATCGTTCAGGAGTACCTTGAAGAGGTTGAAGTCTCTCGAATGGAATGGCCAGCAAGTGAGCAAGAAGTCCAGATCTCAATTCGATTGAGCAGGTTTGGGACAACCTCAATAGAAGGCTGAGAAGTTCAGAAAATCATCCAGCTACTCTTAATGACTAAGGAATCCAACTCGGAGAAATCTGGGAAGGATTAGATCAGATAATTTTAAGATCACTCATTTTGAGTTTGAACCGTCGTTGCCGAGCTGTAATTAACGCAAGGGGTGGAAATACCAAGTATTAAATCACTTATCAGCATTTCAGTATTTTGAAAATTGTTCATTTCTCTTCTTTCACATAAGATTCGGTGAAATGCTGAATTTTTCTTCCATTTAATGTGTCTTGTTTCGTTCAAAACCTTCCCGAGAGAACATAAAAAATAAGTTATAAAGTCAATGTAGAGTTAACTTTCATTAAAATTGAGATTTTCAGAATGTGCGTTAATTTTTTTGCGCAGTGTATTTCCAGTATTAACTGAGAAAAAAATTTCTTCAACATTCGCCAGGTCTTTGGAATTATTGAATTCACATAATATTTTCTCGAATTAATTTTTTTCCCAAAGTAAATAAACATTTCGATAAATACGTAAATACTACGACCTCTTTTAGCAAGGACAACGTGGCTTATTCATCTGACAGGAAAATGACTATAACCTAACATTTTCAAAATATACACGATGAAATGTGTAGGAATTGCGATCAACAATTCTTTCTAACAGGACCGTCAAAATGGAAGCATCACAAGATATAATTGACAGAAAAATGTAGTCTCAGAATTGACGTTGAAAAAAATTACATAGTGAAGATTTTCACTAGAGCGTTGTTTGATCGAAAAGTTTTTATAGAATCAACTCCCGCAGTTAAGACCGTTATTTGAGAAGAGGAATAATAAGAAGAATACTCACGGGGAAGAAGGCATGAGCTAAAATACCATCTGGTCCATCAAAAGGTGTTTCATCTCCATGTTTGCCTACAGCAAAGGCAATGTCGATATCAACTATGTCACTGGAGTTTTTACTAGCCTTGAACATGAGTTGACTGTGATTTGCCCATAAGTTGAAGGCTTTTTCCATCATTAGATCAACATCGTCCTTCTTGAGTTGTTTCGGATATTTATTGATTCTGTAAGATATGAGTTTCTTCCCCCAAGTGCTTCCTGTAATTAATTATTTATTGTGAATGCAAAAAGATACATGATCCTCCAATGTTAACTGCTCCACAACAGTTACGGAATTTCCGAAATATTAAGGCTGTTTTTAAGTTTTAATTTTTTTTCACCAATTTTTTAATCATGTGAAATTCGAAGGTTCAATAATTCATTTCTTCATAAGTTTCACAGTTTCAGATGACAATTTATTTTTGGTATTTGAAGTACAAGCTCATTTCACTCAAAAAAAAAAGAAAATTAAAAAAAAATTGCCTCGATCAATTTTTTCCTGAGTTTTATCTTGAGTTAGGAACATGAGGCTGGTTTGATATGAATAAGCATGGACTTTTATGACTACCTTCTACGTCAAATCGTTTGACCCTTCGTGTAGGACCAGTCAAGTCTTTCACTCCACACCTTGACATGCTCATCATTTTGATAGTGGCTTTATTGAGTTTGCCTGAAAAGTAATTCTTGAAGTATTGAACTACATATGTTCACATTGCGTTACAAGATCTTTAGATATTATGATTCGTGGAATATCACCTGTAACAGGGAGACCCATGAATTTTTGAAAATCCTTCAGGCTTTTCACCAGAGAACTAGCTTTTATTATTGGTGAGGATGACTCCATGTCCAGTTCCTCCATGTAACCAAATTTTGATAGATAGACCTAGAAGATTGAATTGGAGCTAAATATTTGCGTTTTTATTCCAGAATCATCTGTTTTTGAACGTTCGTTCTACTTAAACCAATGCTAGTTAATTGTTAATTTCGATTTTTTCTATAATGTATCGACATTATCAAAGAATTTTGCTGAGTAATTTTCTCTCCGAAGTTCCCCTTGATACTTGTGGCAAAGGAATTGACATCCGACAATTCCTGCAGAAGTATACATACAGGGTGTGCTTTTTAAAACGAAAC
Source organism: Adalia decempunctata (assembly GCA_951802165.1). Lineage (NCBI taxonomy): Eukaryota > Metazoa > Arthropoda > Insecta > Coleoptera > Coccinellidae > Adalia > Adalia decempunctata. Next base: position 17,530,846 of record OX637696.1, on the reverse strand, counting down.
AGACGAGATAACGGGCGGAATAAATTTATTTCGAAAAAATGCTCGGACACGTTGATTTTTGTTTCTAGGGGGACAACTGTTAAGGTGAAATTCACAACTATATCGCTTCAACCCTTAGTGTTAGAACACCAACCCCTAAATTTTGAATAGGAAAGATAGGGTGAGTGATACCTCATTTGAGAGGTCCTTTTTTCCTGAATTCAGGATATTGATTATGTCCTCATTTGATTCATTGATTCTTGAGATATTAACATTTGAAGTTGAAACAAAGATGGTATTGTCGTCAAGCAAGCTGTCTGAATCAATCGAATTTATTATTCATTCATTCTGTAGATTTGACGAAACTCCATAACTGCCATACACCAGACATCAAAATACAAAGTTAAAATTTTAACAATGAATAATTAGTCGAATAATTGATGAATTCACTTAGCCTGGTTAGCGGAATGAATGGTACTGTACGAAATTCAAAATTGAATATCTCGAAAACGAATGCGTTAGATGAGAAAAAAATTGAAGCGATATAGTTGTGAATTTGACCCTAAAAGTTGTCCCCCTCGAAACAAAAATCAACGTGTCCGAGCATTTTTTCGAAATGAATTTATTCCGCCCGTTATCTCGTCTGTTTCGTTTTAAAAAGCCCACCCTGTATATACGAGGATATATTGAAAAATTCTTATCCTACTATAGAACCAAACAAAATTTCAATGTCAAAATATTTTATTACTCAACATATTCTCCTCTTAATTGAATACATTTATTACAGCGAACCTGCAACGTCTCTAGACCTATCAAAAAAAATGTATCTTCTTGCTCTGCAAACCAGTCCTCCACAGCTTTTATTACCTCCTCGTTGGAAGAAAATTTACGACCTCTAAACTTTTTTTCAGTTGAGGAAAGAGATGATAGTCGGACGGAGACAAATCTGGTGAATAAGGGGGATGTTCTAGTAATATAGAATTTTTTGTATCGCAACATGAGATTTGTGTACTGGGGCGTTGTCCTGTAAAAACAAAATACCTTTGGATAGCTTTCCGCGTCTTTTCTCTGAAGCAATAACTTTTTCAGCAGATTTTTGGACACGAAACTTTTTAGGTCTTGGAGAACCAGATTGTCGCCATTCCATCGATTTTTGCTTTGTTTCTGGATCGTTGAAATGTACCCAAGTCTCATCCATAGTAACAATTCGGTTTAAGAAGTCTACATCGTTTTCAAATCGAGCACAGATCGAACGCGATGCTTTTACCCTTGCACGCTTTTGGTCAACATTCAAACATTTGGGGATCAATTTTGCAGAAATGTCCAAATTGACGTGAACTATACGATGATCGCGTTCGTATGAAATCTTCAGTGCTTCAGATATCCGTTTTAGCCCAATTCGACGGTCTGATAAAATTATGTCATGAACTGCATCTATATTTTCGGGGACTGACACAGAAACTGGCCTTCCCTATCGGTCATCATGTTCAATGGAAAATTTACCTGTTTTGAAGCTTGCAGTCTAATTTTTCACGGTCGCATACGAAGGACATTGATCACCAAGGGTATTGAGCATATCTTCGTAAATCTGCTCACCTCTTAACCCTTTTAAATACAGGTACTTGATGATGGCTCGAAACTCCAATTTTTCGATTTTTACAATTTCGGTGGACATCTTTTTTTAAATTCATTGCGTAACTCTGGTTCACTTTTTTGACGTCGAACTCTACACTGACACTTCTAATAAGTTATTGTTCGTTGATATGGTATATTTTGTTTATGCATGGAACTGGTCTAGGCTAACTAGATATCAATACATCCTCGAGAGTATGTATAAAATATAAAAATTAATATACTCACAATTGCATTTTGTATTCCAGGTTTGCAACTACAATATTGCAGACAGTAGAGTATAAAAAAGCATCTAATTTCAATTTTCATGGAAGAATCACTTGATGAAACTTCTCAAAGACAACAGAATATCATAAAAGTACTTCGTACTGATTACTGGGACTTGCTATCTGTGTTTTTACCAATTGTATGACTGTCTTTATCATATTCTGACCATGCTTATTTCGACATTGGAAAAATCAGAGAAAAATTGAAGTAATTGCAACAGAACAATATTTATACACTCATCCACAGAAGACTTGCTTTTTATTAGATAAATCGTAAACATGAATGGATCCGATTGAAAAATAACATACAGTGTGTTTCAACAAAAAGGATGTACATATATTGAATTTCAATCAAACGAAGAAATAACATTTAAAACATTCGTACACTTCAGTTTTAAGGATAGAAGGATTTAACATCTCCCGAAAACATCCCTGAAGAGGAAAGGTAACCATTGATTAATTCAGAATTGGGGAACAACAATGCAGAAAAACTCAGGACATGGAAAATTCCCCAAACCCGCCACTGCTCACAGGTGACAAAAATCCGAATAATAAAAAGTGTTGGTTGATATAAACACTCCCTGGCGTGTGGATTCAACTAGATAAGTTGCATTGTGTGATTCACTCCGTATATAGGCTTTCAAATTTCAATAACCCTGCTGATATTGTTTTTATTTGTGCTTGCTACACTTTGCTCTTGCTACCTTATCTAGACAATGAAAAAGGAATCGTCAACGCCCTAGTGTAGTGTGATAGTATTGGGAAATTTGGCCTCATAGGAATTCCCAACGAAATAGTTTTTTGTTTGGTCAGATGAATAGATGGGATCTATTTTGTTTCAATATAGATTGGGAATAATGATGATATATGATAATTACTGATTAATCTTTGATGTATTTTCAAGCTAAAAGTTCCATCTTTCATTATAAATTTCTATCTTTTTGAGGCAACCATGAAAATTTAATTTTTTTCGTTTTATTATGGCATTGAAATCTTCTTACGATATCTCCATATGGTGTAATATTCTCAACGCATTGGGTGTCCAAAAGTTTATTCAAATATTTGACTCTGTGTAGGTTTTACGTCTACAGTGTTATGCTCAGAATACATCAATAATACAGATATTATTGGCATTGTTTACGGATTTAATACGCACTGACAATAACTTTTCGAAGACATTTTCGAACAATATTATTCGGTTTTTAGATACAGGAATTACTGAAGAACATTTTTCGTTGTATACTAACTGACAAAGAAACTGCAACACCCAGAAGGAACTGTTAGAATTTTAATTTTTTTTGGCGAAACATACAAAGTTGCTATACTATACTCCATTCACAATTATAAAATCACAACTCTGGCCTTGGAAATTTTACACATTACACATTCCACTCTGTATCGAAGTTATGACGTTTTTCAAAATATTTTTATGTTCCAAGTCAACACTATGTTGCCCTTTCTACATTCTTAGCGTATTTCTCAGAATGTGAATTTATTCGGAAAATGAATGAATTGGAAAGATGTGATGGACGAAAATAATTAACGTTTATATGAATTGATAGAAAGGATTCCTTTCCTAGTTATTTGCATGAAAAGTACAAGAGATCACTGTTGAAATATATTATTTTTCGCCATGGAAGAAAATTGCATTGCTTTCACATACTTTTCATATGTATGCTTGTGAAGATTTAATGTTTATTATCCTCTTGAACTGAAAGTTCAAGACTTGACGACATCAATTGTTGATTCTAATCAAGAATTCATTAAAAAAAAATCAACTCAAAGATATAAGATGAATTGATGGGTAATTACAAGAATCAAGAATAATGTCAATTTTATTTTGTTGAAAACTTTCTCAAAATCAATGTTGGGGTATAAAACTCAGCTGCGTTTGTTCAAACAACATCCAGAGAAGACATTTTTCACCATCTCGACCTTTGAAAGGCGTTTCTTATAGGAGAATTAGGTCTAAGTCATCTCATTAGTGAGGTACCTAACTTTTGCAAATCTGCTCAGTTATCGCCAAATTTCTTGGAAAACCTGAAAAATATCATCCTAATCGACCTCTCGAGGCTCCATCCGATCCATCTACTGCGATATGTGTCCAAATAACAGCTTTTTCAACCAAATTCCCGTGTACCCCTTTAACCTCGAAATGCAAACATTCGTCCTGGTCTTGAAAATCGTCCTCACGCTCCAAACTGGTGCTAAAAACAATAAACATACGTTAATCATGGATATTCGACGAAAAACTCACCTGCAAATATCGATTAAATACCAAAAACCTGCGAACAATTTGTAAACCTAACAAAATGTGGAATATCTTTGATACTTTTACTTTGATGTAAACAAAGAAACTGGCAACGTCGTTTTGTCATTAACGATATTTTCTGTGCGCGCACTGACTTTTCATCATATGTTCCGTGCTTTTCATCAGGTGCACAAACTCCTGAAAACGAAACCATGACCTCCTATGTGATTAAATAAAAGGGAATGGAGTATATGTATGTTTCACCAAAAAAATTGGATTGAATGATTGAAATCTGAAAAAAAACTAAGGGTTACAATTTTTCTTCATAAATTTGTAAATAATGTGTTTGTCCACCGCGATTATCTATACACTCCCCAACACGTCTTGGCATTTATGCAGTAAGATGGTCTATTTTTTCTTGAGGGATACTATACCAAGCTACATGTACTTCATGTCTCAGAGCCGCCAAAGCTTGTGGGGGCTGGGGTAAATTTCCAAGCATTCTACCCATGATGTCCCAAACCTGCTCTATGGACGAAAGATCGGGGGATCTGGGCGGCCATGGCAAAATATTCACATGGGTCGCTTCAAAAAAGTTTTAACTAACTCTGACAACATGAGGTCGAGCATAATATTGCTGGGATATTGGATTCTCGAGCAAGTTCAGGTAAGGGAGAACATATGGCTCCACTGTTTCTTGAAGGTAACGCAGCGCTGTCATGTTTCCTCGAATAATGACTAAAGGTGACTTACTTGCATGTGCAATAGCACCCCATACCATGACGTCTACTGTCAGGTGTTGGTGTACATGACAGTCAACATAAAACAAAGGTTGACGTCTTTCTCCCCGACGTCGTCAAACCCTCCTTCGGCCATCATTTGCACCCAAGGAGAATCGATATTCATCAGAACAGACGACCTGATGCCATTCCACATTCCAATGTTGACGTTATCTGCACTATTGTAATCGTTGCCGGCGATGCTCAACCGTCAGAGGTATAACACAAGATAGGGTCGACAATGATGCAGTCCAAAAGATCTTATTCGGCGGTGAACCGTTCGGACAATTACAGGATGGCCTTGTTCTCCTAACCACTAATCAGCCAAAGATCGAGAGATCGCAAATGGGTCTCTTAGACGTCGATCTTGAACTTCATTTGTGCCCCTTTGGCGTCCGGTGCCTACTCTTCTTCAATTTTGGTCATTATCAAACCATGCTTGACAACATCTCATAACAGTAGTTGGATATCTGTTCGTACGGTTAGCGATTTCTCGAAATGTCAACCCCGCCTCCCGTAGACCAAAAATTCGACCTCTTTCAAATTCACTTAGCTGGCGATAAATTTCAATTCCGCATACACGTGCTCTAAGCATTTTAAAAACATCTAAACATCGACTTTGTATCTCCTCGAACTGCTGGTTTGTTGTAAAATTTGAAAAAATTGCGAAAAACGACTACAATGTTTAATTAACATGAAGAAACCTTCACGCATATTTTCCCAAATTTTAATCATTTACTCCTTGCTTTGTTTTCCAAAAAAAAATTAAAATTTAAATAGCTCCCTCTGTGTGTTGCAGTTTCTTCGTAAGTTAGTATATTAATATGGAACAATTCTGAAGAAAAATTTCCATACGCAATACCATTTCACGTCAGTGCTTTATGTGAGCCATTTTCAGCACATTCTGTTTTCTCAAGAAGTCACGGCATGTTTTATGAAACACTCGGTATATCGATGGGGAATGAAAAACGTTAACAAAGATTCCTTCAAATGCCATAACCACACGTGTTCTTGATTGAAATGACGAATCAAATGTTTTAATAGCTTTGTGTTCCGAGTAAAAACGCCCATTGTCATTGTCGTAACTAACAATTCAGAAATTTAATTTTTCTGCCCTATAATGAAATCATCAAGTCGATATCTGATGTTGGGGTTGTTGAATCCTTCAACTCAAGGTCTCCGCAACTATTCCTGATGTAGTTGTCAGCCTATCAAACGAGCTGAAGATGTATGTTCTTGAGATTGATGACGGTAACGATAATATCAATATAAAGTTTTATTGCCTACCGTTTTGCATTACAATGGGACGATAATATCATGTTCGCTTTGTTCTGATAGGTCAGGAACAACAATAAACGCGAAAGCGACGTTTGAGCGCTACTGAACGAACCTTTCAGAGGAGGTAACTGCCTCAGACATTAAGTAACTACAAGTAAATGAAATTAACTTAAGGATCATACCGTTTATGATCCGCATGTCAGAAGAGGTATTCATATCTTTGGATGAGTTTATGGATGGTTCATATCCCAAAAATAAGTGGGACGTTTGGAAATTAGTCTCAAATTCCGCAAAACGTGTTTTACTGTTCGTTTTTTTAATTTTGAGGATTTTGTTTCCCTCGCTAGAAACTTGGTTGTTATAACTTGATAGTATGTTCTTCAAAATTTTGCTTCTTTATTTTCCTTGATATACATGGTGTTCCAAGATGGGTGTATCAACGGTCAACTGTGAATTTCTCATGAAAAAAATAAAATTTTTGTTTCTCGTCTCTTCTCTTTTAAGTTTTTTGCTAATATCACAGAAACCGTTTGAATTACAGAAATGAGGTTTTGTACACTCATTGTCACTGATAATAGCTATTTTCTTGCACTTTACTGTGTTTTATTAGACGTGCCAGTGGGGGAGATATTGAATTCGCACAAAGGTTATACCTTGCAAATATGAATAAGCTCATTTCGCTCGCACTTGCGCGGCAACATTTCTCGTTCTGGCAGATGGTTCGTGATGTAAAAAATTTCTGTCATAATTATAATTCGCTTTCTAGACACATTTTCTTTATTTACTGTGAATTTCAAGCGTACTTAAATGACATAGGTAAGTACAGCTGTTCTCAATGAATTTTCAAAGAGTTCTGCCAACACTTAGGAGGGACGAAAAAGTTCTGTCATTATTTTTTATAGATTCAATATATTATCAATAACAATTCCTGAAAGTTTTGTGTATGATACTATGACATAGTTGAACCTAATTTTCTGGCCTCTTTGAGCGCTTATGGTAAGACACTCCTCATTATGGGCTGGCAGAAGTGGTTTTTATTTTCGAGCAGATATTGAATATTAAACAAGTAAATTTTGGTGAGTTATGAAATGACATATGAAAATTGGTCACTGGCTCTTGGTCTACTTATATTGTATTTAAAAAAAACATCGACTACGAAAAAAAATCTCCAAAACGATATTTTTTGTCGTTTCAATGGCTATTAATTGATTGATATATGACTTCATGAAAACGCGAAGATGTATCCGATATAATCTTGTCGATAGGTACCCGAATTGTTTCGTTAACCCAAGAGACTTCGACGAAATTTCGAACTTTCATTGTGGGTATCCAATTGATACTTTTTGTCCACTTTTCCATTGTGTATCACCACTTAACTGAGCAACGAACCTACTACACCTGAACAATTTACTACAGAAAAATGAGTTATGAATAAGCAATTTGTCATTAGCATTTTTATGATACACCGAGAAGGTATTCAGAGATACCTTTAACGAAAACTGTACGAAGGTGGCTATGGAAATCCATCTTCCAAAGATAGCAGAGTCGTATTAACGAATATTTCGATTACAGAAGCACCAATTCTGTAATATTCAAATTGCTGATGTATAGACATGTATGAGAAACCTCATTAAACCTTCGAATATTCTGATGTTTTTTTTATGTGGATCAACCTGTACCTATACTCCATTTACTTTTATTTAATCACATAGGAGGTCATGGTCTCGTTTTCAGGAGTTGGTGCCCCTGATGAAAAGCACAGAACATATGATGAAAAGTCAGTGCGCGCACAGAAAATATTGTTAATGACAAAACGACGTTGCCAGTTTCTTTGTTTACATCAAAGTAAAAGTATCAAAGATATTCCACATTTTGTTGGGTTTACAAATTGTTCGCAGATTTTTGGTATTTAATCGATATTTGCAGGTGAGTTTTTCGTCGAATATCCAAGATTAACGTATGTTTATTGTTTTTAGCACCAGTTTGGAGCGTGAGGACGATTTTCATGACCAGGACGAATGTTTACATTTCGAGGTTTAAGGGGTACACGGGAATTTTGTTGAGAAAGCTGTTATTTGGACAGATATCGCAGTAGATGGATCGGATGGAGCCTCGAGAGGTCGATTAGGATGATATTTTTCAGGTTTTCCAATAAATTTTGCGATATCTGAGCAGATTTTCGAGTTGGGTACCTCACTAATGAGGTGGAACTTAGACCTAATTCTCCTATAAGAAACGCCTTTCAAAGGTCGAGATGGTGAAAAATGTATTCTTTAGATGTTGTTAGAACAAACGCAGCCGAGTTTTATAACCCAACATTGATTTTAAGAAAGTTATCAACAAAATAAAATTGACATTCTTCTTTATTCTTGTGATTACCCATCAATTCATCTTATATCTTTGGGTTGATTTTTTTAATGAATTCTTGATTAGAATCTGTTGAAGTAATTTTAACTCAGAATAAAGAATTGTCCTATTATATTCATAAATTTATTGACACATTACTTTGACATCTCCAAAGTATGTTGATCTTATAAATAACAATCATAGAACCAAAATAAACTAATGCTGCTAGCTGAAAAGTATCTCCAGCTTCAATACCTTCCCTCATTGGAATATTTTGGTTAATCCCATTTTCTCTCTAAGTATTTGAAGTCGAGGTTTGAACAAAGGTTTTGTCATTAGGTCTGCCAATTGGTCCTCTGTTGAAACTTTTTCAACTTTCATTTCACCATCTAAAACAAGTTCACGCACAAAGAAATGCCTTATATGAATATGTTTAGTGCGTCTGTGAAATTCTGGATTTTGGCTCAGCTTAATAGCAGCTTCGTTGTCTACCATTAATGTTGGAACTGACTGAAAAGTGAGTATTTCTTTGAATAATCGCTTTAGCCATTCCATTTCCCGTGCAGCTTCACTAGCAGCCACTATTTCTGCTTCTGTTGTGGAAATTGCAACAGATGTTTGACGTTGACTAAGCCAAGATATAGCTCCACCAGCATACATGCATAAAACGCCAGAAGTTGAGCGCCCTGTTTCAAAATCTCCTCCGTGGTCTGCATCACTGTAGGCCACTAACTCATCTCTTTCCTTTGACTTGTAGCTAAGACCAAGATCCACTGTGCCCTTCAGATAACGAAATATCCTTTTAACATTAACACAATCTGCGTTCGTTGGATTTTCCAGCTTTCTTGAGGCGACACTGACTGCATAAGCTATGTCTGGCCTTGTACTCGTCATTAGGTAAAGTAAAGCACCAACTGCTTCTCGATAAGGAAAAGTATTGTTCAATTCTTCATCTTCCTTCCCTAATTGAGAAACTTCCTTAACAATTGGAGTTGTAACTGGTTTGCAGTTTGACATACCATATCTTTCAAGAATTTTCCTAGTATAAGAAGATTGATTCACTTGAATCGTACCGTTCTCTTCTTTCTGAATCTGGAGACCAAGAAAGTAGGATGCCGGTTTTATCGTTATTTTGAATTCTTCTTCCAAACTATTCAAAAATTCATTTTTCATGATATCATTGCTGCAAGCTAGTAGTCCATCGTCGACATAAAGAGCTAATAATAACATGTCAGTGCTTTGTTTTTTGATAAATAGGCATGGGTCGGCATCAGATCGTTTGAATCCTCGATTTTCAAGAAAATCACTGAAACGTTTGTTCCAACATCTTGGAGCTTGTTTTAACCCATACAAACTTCGTTGGAGTTTACAAACCATGCCGCTTTTATTTTCGAAACCTTCAGGTTGTTTCATGTACACTTCTTCATCTAATTTACCATAGAGAAAAGAAGTGCATACGTCAAACTGTGTAAGAGACATATTTTTACTGGCAGCTATGCTTAATAGTGATCTTATTGTTCCTCCTTTTGCCACTGGACTAAAAGTTTGGTCATAATCAATCCCTTTCTTCTGGGAGTATCCTTTTATAACCAGTCTCGCTTTGTATTTTTCAATGGAGCCATCAGGATTTGTTTTCAACTTGAATAGCCATTTGCAAGGAATTGCCTTTTTTCCAGGTGGTAATTCCTCCAAAACCCAAGTATTATTTTCCTTCAAAGATTGTAACTCCTGCTTCATTGCTGAAATCCAGTTTTCTTTTTCATCACAAGTTATGGCATCCTTGTAATTTAAAGGTTCATTCGATGCACATATTTCTGCTGCGACTGTCATAACATAGTCATCAAAACGTGATGGTTTTCTAATGTTTTTTCTGTCTCTTAACTCCTGTCTCATTTCTTCAGTACTCTGCTCACTTTCTTCAACTACTTCTTCAGGTATCACTCTTTCTTCCAGATTTTGATTATCTTCTTCAGTTGACTGTTGATCTTGTTCAGTGTCAGAATTGGATGATTCAAGGAAATGTTTACCTTTGTCAACAGCTCTCAAGTAATCAAAATTATTTTGAATTTGACTATTTTGACTTTCAGTCTGTTGACTATGCGTTATTGGCAAAATTTCACATTCATCAAAAATGACATCCCTTGATCTTACTAGTCTCTTCTGTTCTACAGACCATATCCGATAACCATCGTCATTTTCGTAACCCATAAGAATACCTTTAGTAGGTTTCTTTTCCATTTTCTTCCGATGCATCTTAGGAATATGAGCATAGCAACTACTGCCTACGATTCTCAAATGACTCAATTTTGGTTTCTTATTGAACCACATTTCATAGGGAGATATTCCTTCAACACTTGATTTGCTGGTTCGATTCAGAATATATGTCGCTGTGTTGACTAATTCTGCCCAAAAACTCTGATCAAAAATTCCTTCTCTAGCATGCATTAAAGCTCTTGCTGTTTCAACAACAGTTCGGTTTTCTCTTTCTGCACAACCGTTCTGTTGTGGTGTATATGGCATGATAAGTCTTTGTCGTATGCCATAATGGTTTAGCATTTTTCTGACTCTATTATTGTCAAACTCACGACCATTATCTGATAAAACTTCTTTCACGCCATAACCTGCAGCTTTGATTTCTTCTAGGACAATGTTTAAATTATCTATCACTTCTGATTTGTGTTTCATGAAATATATGAAACGATATCTGCTATAATCATCCTTGAATAAGACATAATATCGATAGCCGGATTTGGATGGGTCAAATGGACCACATACATCTGTATGTAAAAGTTCACCAGGTGCATTGGATCGACATCTTGTACCAAATTTGAGTACATGAGCTTTCCCATAGACACAACCTTCACATATTTCACTATCGAGATTGACATCTAATCCTAGTTCTCTTTTCAATATTGTCTTTATATATCTCTTATTTTGATGTCCAAATCTTTCATGATATAACTGCAAAACATTATCATTATTAACTAAATTAATTTCTTTTGAATTTTCTGTCTTCAAAGATTTCATCTTGAGTTTATACAATCCACCTGAACAATTTCTGGATCCAACAAGTATAACTTCTCCTGATAACTTGAAATAACACTCTTCTGTTGTTGAAACAAATTCACTGTCTGGATTTTTATCTTGTGCTGACAATGTTGAGAACAAGTTTTTCTTGATATTAGGAACATACCATACTTCAGTGAGAGGAAAAACTTGAATTTTACCATTCACGTTTGTTTTTACTCTGATGGTACCTTTTCCTAATGCTGGTACTGACTCTCCATTTGCTGTTGTTATTCGGTGATGATTGTCAAATGGTACATAGCTCTCAAACACATTATTTTGGTTTGTAATGTGATTAGTTGCGCCATTATCGACATACCAGTTTTCTTCATCATTTTCACACAACAATACAAAATTGGAAACGGCTAATAATGAAACATTGTTCTTCGTATCACTTGCTCTATTAGTTTTGTCAGGTTTCGGTGGCTTACCATCTGCTTTCCATTTCTGGCACTGTCGTATTTTATGTCCTCGTGATTTACAGTACTTACAAAATGAATTGCTTCTTTTGTTTACTGTATACAAAACTTCCTGTTTAGTCTCAATTTTGCTTGATAATGCTTTTTCATAAGCAACCAATTGATTTGTCAAGTTATCTATTGTTCTATCTTTGTTTGATATGAGCATCCAACTTGACTTGAATGAGAAGTAATCAGAAGGTAGAGTTTCTAAAATTTTACAGATGAGTAAAATTTCAGGTAAATCACACTTGCACTCATTTCCAGCAGTCATTTTGTCCTTCAAAATATCTTTCTGAAGTTTATCCCAAAGATTCTTCAGTTTTGATGTATGTGTTGCTATATCATCATCTGCTTGTTTTACATAGCTGAAGAATTGCATGCATAGGTCATATGTCTTGTCCTCGACATTGCCATCATAAAGTCTGTGCAATTCCAGCCAAACTTCTCTAGCGGATGTAAAACGCATTACTTTTTCTAAAGTATCTTGTGTCATATTTAGGGTCAGAATTAGTAAAGCATTATTATCGGCTTGATTGAAATCTGATAAGTCCTTCTCGTACCTGTTTTTCTCATCAGTTGCAGCATCTTCTGGTATGGATTTAGGGGTTTTCAATTTACCTTCGATAACTTCTAGACCTCCTTTAATTCCTCTTAATAAAATGCACAATTTATACTTCCAGGTTGACCAGTTTGACTTTCCCTCAAGCAAACCAATTTGTATTTTACTTGAATCCATCTTCTGAGTTTAACTCCCTTGCAATTTATAAATATCTTCACTCTTATTCTGTTTCTTCCACCTTAACCACGCTCTGCTACCATGTTGAAGTAATTTTAACTCAGAATAAAGAATTGTCCTATTATATTCATAAATTTATTGACACATTACTTTGACATCTCCAAAGTATGTTGATCTTATAAATAACAATCATAGAACCAAAATAAACTAATGCTGCTAGCTGAAAAGTATCTCCAGCTTCAATAGAATCAACAATTGATGTCGTCAAGTCTTGAACTTTCAGTTCAAGAGGATAATAAACATTAAATCTTCACAAGCATGCATATGAAAATTATGTGAAAGCAATGCAATTTTCTTCCATGGCTAAAAATGATATATTTCAGCAGTGATCTCTTATACTTTTCATGCAAATAACCAGAAAAGGAATCCTTTCTATCAATTCATATAAACGTTTATTATTCTCGTCCATCACATCTTTTCCAATTGATTCATTTTCCGAATAAATTCACATTCTGAGAAATACGCTAAGAATGTAGAAAGGGCAACATAGTGTTGACTTGGAACATAAAAATATTTTGAAAAACGTCATAACTTCGATACAGAGTGGAATGTGTCAAATTTCCAAGGCCAGAGTTGTGATTTTATAATTGTGAATGGAGTATATGTAGGGAAAGATATTCGGAGCTTTCTGGCTTCTTGATGAACACAAAATAATTGTTTGAGTAAGGGAAGCCCTATAAGGTGTAGAAGCTTCCTCTGAGCAGTTCTAGAATTTGGAGTTTTTGAGGTTGAACAATGCATGAAATTATTCAACAAGAAACTGCTGCAGTTTTCCACAGACCCCATGGCCATTTCCAATCTGATGAGGTCGCAATACAAATCAGAAACAATATTTGAATACCTTCGAATTAAAATTTTCCTCAATTTTTAAGGCGTGTAATAGAATGACCCCCTTTAATATTTGACAAATAATTAGCCCCTGAACAATTTCGTACTTATTTGCCACTTTTATTACTCTGGGGTTCATGAAGAAATAATCATTGAAAGCTTTTGGGAACGAAGAAGAATTTTGAAGTCTGAGTCCTGAGCTGGCAATGATGCGGCAATATTTAGGGAACCTCCAAGATCTGAACCCACAGATACTATCACATTTGATATGCATATCTAACAACTGATTTTCGTTTGTAAACAATCGACTATATCGGACATTGAAAAACCACCACCGCTTTTATACAGTTTTGCATGCAAATTAAGTATATTGCCATATCTAAGCTTAGGGTCACTGAGTCACTTTGAGTGCAATTTTTCGACAATGATTTCCTACTGTCAGATTCTCGAAACCCATCAGAACGGAATTTTCGAATGAATAAATCAGCATAATGCAAGTGTTCTTGGGCGCAGTGATTTGGGAATTGAACACACCCTCCCTTACAGTCAATTTAGCGGTAGGTCGTTCAACCGAAGGAAAACCCGAAGGTTTGTTATTCCCTCGAAATGACCCATGAGGTATAACTGCATTCTTCGTCTGAAATAGAGCAAATTCGTTGCGCAGAGGAGCAAAGATTGGTTGAATGATTTTTTCTACGTAGATGGCACCAGTCATTGTTCGTTCAATGATAATGAGAGGGGTAGCACATTATTGATTCGTCTTCGAAGGGCACATTCTTCCAGGCGAAATTGAGTCGCTCTAATCCGCCTCAACCTCTCCAAAACTTTCTCGTCGATTATCACTTTGTAAACCGAATCATGACTTGTCCAAAAAAAGGACGTTGCGCCATTGTGGTAGAAGCCAGGGTCTTGATGGTGTTCTGCCCAAAAACAACGGTAAGCTCTGTTCAGGTGATTTATTTGTATATTTATTTACATACACAGGAAAACCCAATTATTCAATGAATAAAACAAATATTGAAAAATGTTGGAAACTTATTCCTAAACTACTTCAAAGTTTCATTCCGAATACTAAAAATGAACACATTCAGTAATTCCTACATAAATATTGTATCATATTTCTCTTGAAGACAGTGAGTGACAAATTGAAAATATCGATGTTATAAAGGTGCCAGTTATAAAAACACATTAATCTCAAGAAAATCGAGTGGTAAAATAAAGATGTACGGGCTCTAGGTATGAAAAAAAGTTCCCTACGACGGCCAGTAAAAACTCGGACATTAAGAAAAATGGTGATAGCCGAGGTACTCTTTAGGGTCTCCTTGCCCTTCGAGTAACATTAGCGATAAAATGGTCTCCCCTTGCAGATGTTACTCTGGGTCGACCAGGCACCGGTCTCCGAGCAACGCTGCCGATTTCCAGAATTCCAGAAAAAGTGCCACTATGCGCCTCACTGAAGTCCAAGGAATATTCAAACGTTGCGCAATCTACTGGTTCGACATAGCTTCTAGATGTAGGGCTACTATTCTTGGACGGTCAAAATGAGAAATTTGATGTCCCTGCATTTTCCACGGAATATTCTCAATAATGTCGAATAGTAATCTCCAGTTATTGTTCTACCCTAATCCAAAAAATCAATTATGATTACTCCATGGCAATCCCAAAAAACTGAAGCAACAAACTTTTCCAGCAGATTTTTGGACACGAAACTTCTTAGGTCTTGGAGAACCAGAGTGTCGCCATTCCATCGATTGTTGCTTTGTTTCTGGATCGTAGAAATGTACCCAAGTCTCATCCATAGTAACAATTCGGTTTCAGAAGTCTACATCGTTTTCAAATCCAGCACAGATCGAATGCGATAATTTCTAACCTTGCACGTTTTTGGTCAACATTCAAACATTTAGGGATCCATTTTGCAGAAAATTTTCTCATGTCCAAATTGACGTGAACTATATGATGAACGCGTTCGTATGAAATCTTCAGTGCTTCAGATATCCGTTTTAGCCCAATTCGACGGTCTGATAAAATCATGTCATGGAGTGCATCGATATTTTCGGGGAATGACACAAAAACTGGCCTTCCCGATCGGTCATCATCTTCAATGGAAAATTTACCTCTTTTGAAGCTCGCAGTCCAATTTTTCACGGTCGCAAACGAAGGACATTTATCACCAAGGGTATTAAGCATATCTTCGTAAATCTGCTAACCTCTTAACCCTTTTAAATACAGGTACCTACTTGATGATGGCTCGATACTCCAAATTTTCGATTTTTACAATTTCGGTGGACATCTTTGTTTTTAATTTATTGAGTAACTCTGGTTTACTTTCTTGACGTCGAACTTTACACTTACACTTCAAATAAGTTATTGTTCGTTGATATGGCATCGCAATATGTTGTTCATGCATGGAACTGGCCTAGGCTAACTAGATATCGATACATCCTCGTATATCCAACAAATTAATCCAAAAATCCAACAATTTTTTTGTTTCCTCTTTTTGTGTTTTTGATGAGACAACTTTCATTTTTCCTGACTTTTTAATAGTTCTTACTGTAAACATCTCGAATATTTTTTTTCTATTTTGCTTTTATGTGAGTTTATAGGCTCTGCCTCAACTCTTGCCATAATGTATTAATAATACTAATAATTCAGAGTTGATAGGGGGGGCGTTGGACGATTTGTGTATTTCAATTCTTCGAAATGCAACAAAAATAGGGACCCCAGAAACAACTCTTCTTGAGGATATTTCATTACCAAACTCAAATATTCTTCGAATCGCCGACAGATACAATAAATAGATGGAGTATCCGATGATTCCGATGTAAACCAAAGTCACTCTTCGATTTCAAACATACACAGCTTCATCCGTATTCAAAACAGACGTTCGCATACAATGAATCGAAGATCAATGTACCGGAAAAAAGATATATCAAACGTTTTTATAAATAAACATTCTACCTGCTTCAAGATCTACGCCTCACATTTTATCGGAACCTTGTTGAGAAGAACCTTCTCAAAATTGCGTGCTGATTTTCTCATAATAGTTTGAAAAACGCGCACAGCGAATGCGAAATAGGATATTTTAATATGTCTCATACCAATTATTCCGGATGTAATACCATCGGAAGTGGATTGGTGCCGTTGTTTGGTGTTGCGAATGCTGAATTGATTGATTCCTGTTGAACCAGGAACCTCTATTGATAAAGCAGAGACACATTGGTAGGAAAAACGAGCCGTGAATTCATTAATATTGTAAAATTCTCTAATTCAACCTACACACATCGTCGAAAAACTTGGCCTCCCTAGTTTTCTTAAGAATTAAACCATTTATGAAATGAGATGAATACGAGGATATATTGAAAAATTCTTAGCCTACTATAATCAAACAAAATTTCAATGTCAAAATATTTTATTACTCAACATATTCTCCTCTTAATTGGATACATTTATTACAGCGAACCTGAAACGTCTCTAGACTTTTCAAAAATAATGTTTCTTCTTGCTCTGCAAACCAGTCCTCCACAGCTTTTATTATCTCCTCGTTGGAAGAAAATGTACGACCTTTTGAACCTTTTTTCAGTTGAGGAAAGAGATGATAGTCGGACGGAGCCAAATCTGTTAAATAAGGGGGGTGTTCTAGAAATTCTAACTCTAAATAACGAATTTTTTGAATGCCGACAAGAGATTTGTGTACTGAGGCGTTGTCCTGTAAAAGCAAAATACCTTTGGATAGCTTTCCGCGTCTTTTCTCTCTAATTTTTTCACGTAGAGTGGACAGTAATGTCGAATGGTAATCTCCAGTTATTGTTATACCCTTATCCAAAAAATCAATCATGAATACTCTATGGCAATCCCGAAAAACTGAAGCAAGAACTTTTCCAGATGATTTTTGGACACGAAACTTCTTAGGTCTTGGAGAACCAGAGTGTCGCCATTCCATCGATTGTTGCTTTGTTTCTGGTTCGTAGAAATATACCCAAGTCTCATCCATAGTAACAATTCGGTTTAAGAAGTCTACATCGTTTTCAGATCGAGCACAGATCGAACGCGATGCTTCTACTTTTGCACGCTTTTGGTCAACATTCAAACGTTTTGAAGAAATTTTTTTCCATGTCCAAATTGACGTGAACTGAGATGATGAACGCGTTCGTATGAAATCTTCAGTGCTTCAGATATCCGTTTTAGCCCAATTCGACGGTCTGATAAAATCATGTCATGAACTGCATCGATATTTTCGGGGACTGACACAGAAACTAGCGTTCCCGATCTATCATCATCTTCAATGGAAAATTTATCTCTTTTGAAGCTTGTAGTCCAATTTTTCGCGGTCGCAGAAGAAAGACATTGGTATTATAAACATATCTTCTTAAATCTGCTTTCCTCTCAACCCTTTTAGATACAGGTACTTGATGATGGCTCGATACTCCAATTTTTCGATTTTTACAATTTCGGTGGGCATCTATTTTCTAAATTTATTGCTTTACTCTGGTTTACTTTTTTGACGTCGAACTCTACACTGGTCACTGACACTTCTAATAAGTTATTGTTCGTTGATATGGTATCGCCATATTTTTTTATGCATGGAACTGGTCTAGGCTAACTAGATATCAATACATCCTCGTATTTTGCAAATAAAATTAGAATAAACAGGAAAAAAAAACACCTTTCAAACCTTTGAAACTAAACCGGCAGCAGAGACGAACCCGAAATTCCTGGGTATACAGGGTGAGTCTTGGACTTGTTCATATACTTCAACGGTAGATTCTTGAGGCCAAAAAAAAACACTTTTTCCATTTTTCCGATTTCGGCTCTGGTAAAGAGATATAGCCCTTTGAAAAAAATTGGGCCAAATACGTGCCTGACACGATTCTCTGGAATTGATGCAGACTTCATATTTCTCTATTGAAATCGAGGTGATTATTGGATATTCTGTTGTGATACATTCAGGAAATACTCAAGCTCTAACCTTTTTTGAATAAGAATGCTACAAACACTTAGTTTTGCCCGATTATTTCTGCAATTGAAAAGCCATATTTCCCCCACCAAAATGAGTTCCTTCTACGATTTTCCTGAAGATTAGTTTGTAAACCATAATTATTAGTTCATATTTTCCACCATATCCCAAAACTATCTCATAAAAAATTGTTTTCTCACTAACCTAACCTAACTCCATTAACCTAGGTCATAGGATTCGAGGTCAATGACCTAACCTAACCCATCTTCTGTGATATTTCGCCGAATCTTTGAGAAGACGATGCCAGATTGTTGATTCTCTCTTCAAACAGAGATTTAGGGCATAGGCGAAGCCAAGGAAGCAGTACGTCCCTTATCGTTAACGGATGACCTATCGTAAGGGCACTAGCTTTGTTAACGGTGCGAGGTAGCCGACACGCAAGACAAACCGTTGTTCTGTGTCTCCAACGTTAGTCCCATGGGCCATCTTTATCGGTGAAGTGATAATGGAGCAAGAACATTCAGAAGAATAAAATAAATTTTACATTCTCAATAGCACTTATTGCCGACGTTTCGGAACGACTCTTTCCTTTTTTGTCCAATTCCCTGTGAAATTTTATTTCATTTCATCAACATGGACACGAACTCTTATGAATCCAGAAGAATGTCAAAAATGTAATTTCTTAAAATGAAATGCAACAAGGGACACATAAGAGCCATCGAGACAAGAATTCCACAATTCATCGTGGGGATCAGAATGCACATGTGGATGAAACTATTACTCATCGCATCTCAACTTCTTCCGCTCTATATGAAGGCTCTGAAACCGCAAGAGCTGTCCGACTATCGTTCACCAGGAGAAATGCAAAAAAAAAGGGTTATGGATCTCCATCAGCCTATAGGAATTCGATAGAATAAGAAGAACGGTGCACTCTGATATGAGTCACAAGCTGTCTCATGCTAATTTTGTCGTAGTCTGCAAAACCTCAATGAGTCAACTCGTTTATTTGCTCTGTGGGATGTAGTAAGGGAACGCAGCATATTTGCTAAAATAACAATAATTGATAATTAATTAATTATTTTCACCGGAAGATTCAATATTTCAATCACTAGAGTTTAGAAATGGATTATGAAAAAACTTTGGTTAGAAGATTTAGTTATGCTATTTTCTTGTACGGAAATCAAGAATCGAGTGTTGAAATTTCATTGAAAAATATTGGACAGAATAGTCCGTTACTTTGTGATAGTTCATTAGAAAAAAGAATATCCTCGAATAAACCGACAGCAAAACTTCTAAACGAACAGACGAGCAAGTTGGATTCCCCACATTTCAAAATTCTCAAGAAATAAGCTTAGAGAAGACATTTGAATACCTTTTTGCACAACTTGAAATTTTCCAGTATGAAAATGTAGTAGTAAACCGAAACCTGTGTCACAGTTGCAAACCTTAAAAGAACTATATCCGTTTTCAAAGTTGAAAAAGAGTAAATTGCCGAGTAAATTAGCATTGGCAACGTCTCGGAGAATTATTTGACATTTCAAGAGTACCAACCTGCGTCAGTTCTAAGTGAAAAAACTCGATTAACCTAAATCTTGGCAGGGATACTTTATAAAAGTGAATGGATGAATATAGAAAAAATGTGAAAACATATATGGTGTGCAATAATTAATGTATAATATGGAACCGGCTGGTAGAGGACTTTATGGCGGTTCAGAAAAATATGTTCTATGTTCAGTAAAAGTCCCGCGGTTTTCGACATATTCAACATATACGAAAATCAAAAAAAAATCACACCCTTTGCCACTCTTTCTGTTGGCATGACTTCGAATTAAGGAATTTTTTCATTTTGTTTTTTTGGATAAGTTTCTTGGATGAATGCGCTATCTAATGTGAACTATGATATTTCGGACGCATGCATAGTTTCATTTGAACGAAGATCTGTCTCAAATTTCACGTTTTGCAAATTTTTTTCTGAGTTAAACCTAACGTAGGAAAAAATACGATGACCCAAAAAAACAGCCAAATTGAGAGAATACATGCCTGTTTCATTGACATTCCGAAATGGTATAGTAAAACTCACTGTAGCTCCACCATTTAATACACAATGAATTTTTATTACAATGAGTCAAGAGCTTTTTTTTTAGTTAAAAGTGCTGAAATATACAGATAAACACGATTGACGCCACCATGTTTCATAGGGAAATAATACTTAGTTGGGTGCTTTTTACTGATGTGTATTTCGAGAAAACTGTTGATTCATCGTAAGGTTCAGGAAAATATTCTATAAAAAGACAAATGAATTTTTATGCCATAGCTACAGCTTCATTAGAGACTGTATAAAATAGCATTCATTTTTTGAAGATTTTTTCGGCCTCTGCTAAGTCTAAGATTATTTTTGATTCATAACCTCCAATTTCCTTCTACTCGTTAGAGATGAGGATGGAAATCTAGACAGTTTCAGGAACAATGTTCGCTTGCTATGCTTCTATCGAAGATGTCGATTTTGTCAGCCATTGAACAAAAGTCCTCTCTGAGCAGTTTCAAAGCCTAGGCACTGAAATATTGCTTCGTAGACCTTTGATTTTAGCTAGTAACACAATTTGAAGTCGCGTTAAACAACATTTCTAAATTTTCATTTGATGAAACGATATTTTGAAATGTTATTCTTTTTTCGTTTTCTTTCATTATTCAATCGTGTAATAAAATCAATATTTTTAAGTGAATTTCGAGTTATGAAGTGAATTTTAGCACTTTGGTGTTTGAAAGCTGTTGACTGAGTTTTAGGTATATGAATTTATATTGTATTGCTGGAAATACATTCAGTTATGCCGTTTCGCAATGTCAATGAGACAGGCATATTTTGTCTTAATTTTGCACTCAGGGGACCATATTTTTTTTCAATATACCGTTAGGTTGGACTTACGTTACTTGAAAACCGGAAAGAAACCTATTGCCTAAATAGTGTACACAATGTTCTAGCGAAGTGCCCTTGAAAAAAAACTCTCATATTAGGTGAATTGAAACAATCCATTTCAGCCCGATTGAGAACATTTTTCTTCATCAAAGAAAGCATGAAATTCTCTTTTATGAATCATGAATAATTCTGCCATCTCCCTTACACTACACAATCTCGCGAATATCATTTCCTGAACTGACATAGACCGCTTTCGAGGTTATTGATCATGTATGAACAATAATCACACAATAACAATTATTTGGCCCTCAATGTTACATAAAAATGGACGAGAAATATGAATTCCTGCGGTGTGACCAAGTTCACTGCACAAACATATATCAATAAAGTGGAATATTATTGTGGCAGGTTCTTAAGACAGATATTAAAGATGATAAACGTCATTTCGCATGCATCCAGATATGTATTTTCAAACAACTGTTTCAACTAGGTACTTAAATAAAGTGTTTACAATTGAGGATTTAACGTTCGTATTGTCAAAGAGATGCAGATTGATAATGAGTAATTTCTGCAGTAGATTGAGCCCATTTAGAGAGATTTACTAGTAAGCCAGTAGATCTACCTTTGAAGAGAATTCGCATATGAGATATCAGAAAAATCAAAAGATCGCATGCAAGATAGATCGCAGAAATGGGCACATTGATATCATTATTTGATGAGGTATTAGTTATATTCAGAGAAAAAATCGAAACTCATGAGCAAATAAAGGAAAATGAAAATGAGGGAAACAATTTCCTGTTTTTTCTGAGAAAAAAATCATCAAGAAGTAGACTAAATATACGAAAATGTAAACATGAATTGTTAAATTATTTTCCCACAAACAATTCAAAATGTGTTATAAAACATAGTCATGAGTAATTTTTCAGATATTTTTATTATTATTATTGAACATAATTACAGAGTTGAGCATTGCCAATTGTAGAAAACATTATTTGGATCGATTTCAAACCAACATTTATTCATCACATTTTCCATTCGATTATTAGTAATAAATTAAAATTTTTGTATAAAATTAACACTATAATGATCAACACATAATACTATTTGATTGTAGGCTGAACAGGATGATGAGAAGAGGAAATATTTTGATGAAAATGTATATACAGGGTGTTTCCTAATTGAATGTCAATATCCGTGGGGGTGATTTTTGGGCACATTTCAAGAAAAAAACTTCATTTGAACACATGTCCTAAACGTCTTTCCTTTTGATATACAATAGGGTGGTAAAGTATTCAAAAATAAATCATTCATTATTGATATCTAAATATTAATATTCAAAGACATGAAGTGATCACAACCAAATATCAATTCTTGGCCACAGCCTACTAAGATAAGAACCAATTCTTCCTTACTTACAAAAATAGTGTAATTTATTTCAATGCAGAGAAAGTTTTCATTTTTTAAGCGAAAGCATCGGATTGAAAAATTCAAGTGATGAATTATGGTGAGAAATGTTTGTAAATTTCAAAAATGAATTTAATTTTAGGAAAAATCTGTGGCGTACCATCAATGTCTGCCAAAATAGGTAGGTCAAGTTACGTACGAACGCCACTGGTAGGAATAAAAAAAAAGTGATACAATGCCTCTTGATTCATAGTCCATGTATGATAAATTTCGTCAAAATATCAGAAGTGGTATTGTAGTTATTAATAATAAATGATTTATTTTTGAAAACTTTACCAAACTGTATCTCAAAAGGTGAGACATTTAGGACATATGTCCATAAGAAGTTTTTTTTTAATGGGCCCAAGAATCACCCCCACAAACATTGACATTCAATCAGGAAACTCCCTGTATAATTATATAAATATGCACAGAAACTTTTCTTAACATGTCAGGAGTTGACCTTGAATGAGGCATAAAAGCTCGTTTTGTATATATGCCTATTTGCTTCCGAAAAAAACATGAGTATTTTTGGTGTGCTTTTTATAACATGACTTTGACCCACACGCCACAAAAAATATTTGGGAATATAACTGGATTTCTCGTTGTAAATCGGCCAGTTACATTGTGATGACATAATGGTTTCGAGTATAAAATGGTTTTCGCAAAAAGAAACACAAATTGTACCGTAGTAGGTAAATTCAACAAAAAGTTGTGAATAAGTGCATGTTTTGCTCATAAGAGTGTGAATTTAATCAAAAAATATATATCATTTGTAGAATTCCGCACATTAGATAGAAAAAAAGGCAGTCACAGTCAACTGGACAGAATTTATTGAAATTTGGAACATACAATGACCTTTATATTCCTAAAAAGAACGTATTCAGATCAAATATTCAGTTTTGAGACATTTGTAGGACAGGGCCGAATCAGAGTAGTCAAACAGGGAAATGAATAAGCTGAACATTTTTCCACAGAACTGATATCAATAAGAGCCGTTTTCAGTATCATATCAGGTCTTACAAGGATTGCGAATTATTCTTGTTGCAAATTATTATTATTTTAAACGTTAGGTCTCGTTAAAGTGCAGTCAATCAGCCATTACAAAAAGCAGCGAGGTTTTTGAAAGTGCTCTTCTTTCGGTTTCACCTGTTGTTTTTTAAATGTGTTATACTCGGTAGGGAGGCGCAAAAATGGCAACTCGCACGGTCGACATTATAAACTCTGATGTAGCTAAAACGCGATATGTTTCAAGTCAGAATAAACCGAAATCAATATATTATATGTACTTTATTCTATAAATGTACTATGATTACTTGTTGCATACATTTGACCTACTGATTGATGTATTGAATTGAGGCATCAATTAGAATTTCTCGAGAAACTATATGATTTTGAAAATAAGATACAAACCTTGGAGGTTTGTAAAATATTTATCAGTTTTCAGAGTGTTTACGCAAGTTTGTAATCTTCAGCTGCTATAATATCTAACACACATTCCAACTATATTAGCATCAATAATATGAGAGAAAAAAATCTCAGAAATATCTTTTAAAGTCTTCAGAGGCTATTGCACAAACCTAGATATCACCGATGATATATACATGATCATATCCAAAATCAATCATCAAGAAGTCAAGTTAATCAAAATAAATAGATCGTGGTCAACATATTCAACATTCAACATGAACTCTGCATTTGAAACATTCAGTAGCATAAAATAGGAATGCAGTATGTCCCAATAGCAAAATGAAGAATTTCCCAGAAATACGAATTTTACAGGAGAAATGCTACGTGAAGTTTCGACAATATAGAAACTTCAGAATGTGTGATATGCAGTAATGAAATAATATGGAATACATAAATTCGAAAGAAGACATATATATTGACTCAAGAAAAATAATTAATGGCCCTTGTGTTTCAAGGCCTCTTGCAACGACAGAGAATTCTCGCGAGAATTTTCTGTCAAATTCACTGACCGAAAATTCTCTGCCGTTTTATACGATGGCACAATGGAATTTCACAGAGAATTCTACCGAAAGTAGTGTGCAACGACAGAGAATTTTCGGTCAGTGAATTTGGCAGAAAATTCTCGCGAGAATTCTCTGTCGTTGCAAGAGGCCTTTACATTCATTTAATAATGAGAATTGACGTATAAGAAAAAAGTTACTTTGAAAATTATGCCTTTGTGTTTCTTCAAAATCAGATATTCACCAAGAAAATTTGTTATGTAAACAATTTAAAAATCTCAGAAATATAAGGATGCATACATACATATAGTATAGTAAATGAAAATTTGCTTAGTATTTGGTTGAAGGGTTAATCCATAGGTATACAGCAGAAAGCAATCATCAGGAGTGCAGGGTTCATCGAAATATAAGTGGCCTAACCTGGGGTGACAAATGTCCCACCATTCAAGTGACGATGCATTATGATTAATTCAATAACATCTGCCTGCAAGAGTAATTTAACATTATTGTCACCAGTAGTCAGGATTATTAATTTTTTATGTGAAAAGTATTTAATTCTGCATGTGAATGTTGAAAATGAAACCTGGTGAATATGATTTTTTTCCAATAATAATATGATAAAAGAAAAATACTTCAATCTAATATTAAATAAAGCATATACATATAAGAAAAGAAGAGATGTGGTAATAGCAAAATTTGCCATTACTTAATCGTATCTTCATAAGAAAAAGTAATACGTATTATTAGTACTGGAAAAAATTCTTTATACACCCAGGTTGGAAAGGCCATTATAAACCTTGGACACTATATCCTTAGGCGATACAAACCTCCTGATATGATAGTACTCCGTTGACATAAATACATGATCTTCTTATGTTATTGGTGGTGGAATATCACCGTTACCCCTTTTTCACTGAATCATAATGATTTCCGATCAATTTTCAACTTTTCAGAAACAAAATATGCATTGATATCGAAAAGCCATCATCCTTGTGTTCATCTGAAAACTAACAAAAATTTGGAATTTAAGAAATCACCTCTTTTGTCTTGATACTTACATAAGTAATAAGTTTTCCATGTAAAACTGTTTAGACGATGACTAAAACGATTGTTCTCCATTTCGAATAATATCTGGAAAGATTCATAGATTAAGATGTGGCATATAAATTATAAGGAATTTGTCATCAGAATGAATAAATGGAAGCGATGATTCAAAACAAAAATAATGTGAAAACATAATTGTCGTCTCTCATCAAATATGACCGTTCTATTGCATAATTCAGAAATGAGGTTTGTTCTTTGAGAATGCATGAAAAAACTTCAGATATAATATGGGGAGTGAAGCAGTTGAAATCTATGAGACATGGAACGCCCTATTTAGCCCCATAATACTGACCTGTTTGCACGTTTGCAGATAGATTATCAGCAATTTTCCACCAGACCAAATAATAATAATAAAGAACGCTATGACACAATCCTCTTTCATCCAACGTAGTGAGCAGGGTCGTAGAAAGCTTTCTGTTTGCCTGGTGATGAAAACAGTACGAAAACATTGAAAATACCAAAATCTGGAAGAAAAAATAGTTAAAACCTTTGATAACCAAATATATACATATGTATACTTACCTCCAATACTTCTAATATACTGAACATTTTGACCATTATCTGATTTAGAAACAAATAAAAGTTAGTTGGTCGATTTGAGATTGAGGTTAAGGTGGAATTCGACCAGATGAACGTCAAAACTCACATCATCGGTTAAAGTTGAATTTAAATAGATACGTATGTAAAATAAGGTCCAATCATTCATTTTCTACCAAATTCATGGCTTATTTATATTAGTTACGCGAAATACATTCCCATTCAGAACATGTCAACAAACCCGGGCTACGTCAAATTTGACAGCGACAGCTACAATGTCAAATCGTTCTCTGTGATCACTGCAGATCGGGTGATTTTACAGGAGAAATGTCAAACTTTGATCGATTTTCCTGAAGAAATGGGGAAATTATGGAAAATATCAATACCAAGCTATTAAGCATTAACATTTCCTCTTTCGATCCGTGTATTTACATCACGGCCAGGATATCTGTGGAAAAAGTTTTATCGAGTATAAAATTGCCCATTTTGCCGGAATTTTTCGCGATTTTCGCGAATTTTTTAAAAATACTTCTAGATTGCCTAGAGAATCGAAACTTCGCCCAGGTATAAATGGATTATTCCTCTTTCCGACCGTACAAAAATCTCCTCGATGTATCGCAGCTTCGCTGCGATATTAAGATTCTTCTGGACCAACTTTTTTGACAGATTCCCTCGGGCCGGTCCACAGAGTTACCAGTTTAGTATAGTATAGAATAAGTTACTCCACATAATGTCCATAAAAGATATTAAATCATAAAAATAGTACATGATGATTCAGCCAATAATACATAACATTTAGTTTCAGTCTCTCTTTTACATCTTCTTTCAGCCAGTGCCAAGGGCGGTCCTAGGCTGATTTTCTGGGGGGGGGGGGGGGGTGGTAATAATTGGATGAACAATCGAAATTTTAAACTAAAAATTTGAAGGAACACCCTTTAGGTATGTCGAATACGAAGCATTTGCAGTCCCATGTTTGAAGGTCTTGTGTATGTATCCGTACTGAGTGATTATACAGGCTGTCCCAAGTTCGAGTGGCTATTAGACTTTTCTGGAGAACTGGACATATTTGAAACCTGAAAATTGGGATTATGATATTGTTCATTGTTTTTCTCCAACGCAATCATAAAAAAAAAAGGTTCTAATTTGAAAAATAGAAGTTATGAATAAACATGATACTAGCTATGAATATTCGACTTTTTCTAAGGTTTTTTTTTCGATATTTTGAAAACTATTTGATTGAATACAATGGTTTTAACAGAAATGTATTAACCATTGAAAACTCAATCATCTCATTGACGAAAACATATTTATTTTCACTCCCTGTATAACCGGAAGTGCTCAGGCTCCCAAAATATTTTAGGTCTGTAGAGGATTTTGAACAATATCATAATCCCAATTTTTAGATTTCAAATATGTCCAGTTCTAATAGGCACTCGAACTTGGGGCACCCTGTATATAAAAACACAAAGCCATATTCCATGATCTGTGACTTGATTCATAATTCATATCACTTAAGGATTTTTCCATTCCGCTGTTCTCTTTATTAATTTTATGTTAATCTTATTTCATATTTCAATGTCTTAGTGTGAGTTTTTTCGAAGTTTATACCTATAACTCCAGAATGTTTTATTTATTTGTGTTGTTTATTTTTTTCTGTTCTCAAAGATGATATAACTTTTTTGTTAGTTTTTTCATGAATAAAATTTAAAAATCGAATTAGTTGTAGTGCTCTGGGAGGGGGTAATTACGCCCCGTAGGACCGCCCTTGGCCAGTGCATTCTTCAGGGCTGAAGCAGGAAAAGCAGAAAGATGACAATGGGTGTTGATGTCAAATTTATCACAAGAACAAATTAATATTATGCGAAATATTGAATTTAATTCAAATAATTATTGGCAATCGAACTTGCAACCAGTCGTTCTTGCGAATTCCGAAGAGAATACTACCAAACTCCTCGGAAAGTACGCATCTACCACTGTCACCAATAGACCCAATTAATCTCCAAGAGCTCGACTTGATAACCTCAGAATAAATCAAGGAATCTGCAAATTTACCTCTGACGTACGAATTCCTCTCTTTTATCAGAATTCACGTCTTAAACCGGCCTCCCGCTATTACGTGGCGGTGGTTTCCTCCACGAGTGGTTGGCCCAGTTTTCGAAGATCGGCAGACCAGTCATCCGGAAAATTCTATTGAATGAAATTTGGTAATACGAGATCCGTGCTCATTTGATAATATAATTCGATCTGGTTCCCTCATCGGAGCCAGTTATATCGACGACGTTTCGGAACGGAACGGAAGAAAGCGAAATGGGTCTAAGGGTCCGCACACGCAGAAAGACATTCGATGCTCTTTGATGGCAGAAACCAGAGGTTCAAAATTGATATTCCTGAGAACTTCGTTGACCTCTTATCTCTCGTGTAATGGATTAAATTGGACATTATATCAATGATACTACATATACTCCATTCACTTTTATAAAGTATCTTGGTGGGCCATGGTTTAGGTTTATCAAGTTCTTTTACTTAAAACGGACGCAGGTTGGCACTCGTGAAAATCAAGCGACATTGCCAAGTCTACTTTCTGATTACTCTTTTTTAACTTTGTGAATGGAGTTAGTTCTTTTAAGCTTTAACTGTGAGTTGTGACACAAGATTCGTAGTATCAATACATTTTCATACTGTAGTATTTCAAGTTGCGCAAAGAGGTATTTAATTGTCCTCTGTAGGCTTATTTCTTGAGAATTTTAAAAATTGGGGATTTCCATACATCCGTCTGTTCTAAAAGTTTTTGTATCGGGTTAATGAACTATCACAAAGTAACGGACTATTCTGTCCATTATTTTTCAGTAAAATTTCAACACTCGGTTCTTGATTTCCGTACAAGAAAATAGCATAACTGAATCTTCCAATCATCATGTTTATACTCGTACACGTGAATTATTTCCAGTATTAACAGAAAAAAGTTTCTTCAATATTCGTCAGATCTTTGGAATTATTGAATTCACATAATATTTCCTCAAATTCATTGTTTTCCCAAAGTAAATAAACATTTTGATAAATACGTAATTTCTACGACTTATATGTAGAAACGGCAACGTTGCGTCCATATCTGACAGAAGAATGAGTATAACCTAACATTTTCAAAATATACGCGGTGAAATGTGTCAGAATTCCAGCGCCAACCGGGCTACTTTATAAAAGTGAATGGAGTATATGTAATATAAATTTTATTTTTATGCATTCAAGTAACAACGAAGATTCTTTTTGAAGATAATGGACGTTGAAATTCGAAATATATACAGGGTGTTTGTAGGGTGAGTAGCCATAGGTAAATGGTGGATAGGTGATGCTCTTGGCTACTTGTTGCGCCTAATAAAATAACATTTTGCCCAAAACTCAAAGTGTTATAATTTTTTTGCCATTTTTCTAGAAATTTCCCATTTTTCTCATTAAAATCTTGAATTTTTTTAAATTTAATGCTCGAGGTGCCTATAAAATGAGCACGCTATTTTTAGCTGTGTTAGAATGAGAGAAAAGATTTTACCTGCTCAATGAAATAGTTTTGTCGTCACCCTTTTAGGGCATCCTTGAAGACAAAACGGTTTTTTGTTGAGTTATTTGATAATTAATGGTACATGTTACATACCATTGCAAAAAGTATTAACTAGAGAAGATTTTAAAACCATTTTAAAACCCCACACTATGTGAATTTTTTTATTCCACTTTGTAAAGTGGACACAAATTATTTTTTTTTCATTTTGATGTTTGATACGACGCTGTCAGGTTTTTTGAAGACGTTTGTATAAAATTATGAGTCAATCTGAATAAGACAAGACTAGACTAAAAAATAAATCATTTTATAGACACCTCGAGCATTAAATTTAAATAAATTCAAGATTTTAATGAGAAAAATGGCAAATTTCTAGAAAAATTGCAAAAAAATTATAAGACTCGGGACTTTGGGCAAAATGTTATTTTATTAGGCGCAACAAGTAGCCAAGAACATCACCTATCCACCATTTACCTATGGCTACTCACCCTCCAAACACCCTATATGTATATATCGTCTGTTGAATAATGTAAAATGCTTCATCACTTTCACTCTCTTTTGCATTCTCAATATACTCAGTGTAATATGTCTTAACCTAATCGAAATAGAAGAATGTGGAAATGTCGTGCATTTTTGTCAATATTACTTCTACCAGTATTGTGTCAGAAATTGTGAACAAAATTCGATCATGGCATTCGGTTTTCAAATTGGAACCCTATCCTTTCATTATCACCATGGATTTTCCAAAATAAATTGGGGATGAAAATCTGCATCTCTCTTTCAAATTTCAGTTTTCGAGAAAAATGCCCCATATACTTTCCGACGGCCGTAGATCGATCAATCAGACTTTGTCATTTTTCTACAAAACCTTGGAAGATACAAAATTTCTTTCACCACGGATAATTTACGGATAAATCACTGAAAAAATGAGCTAGTTTGTTTTTTGCTGAAAACCTTTTTTAGATAGTTGTTTCGCTAAGTTGACATCAAGTTAACGAAACATTTTGCATTTTTAAAATACAAGAGTGGCGATGTTTTTTTTTCACGGATAATTTACGGATAAACCTCTGAAAAAGATGAGCAAGTTTCTTTTTTGCTGAAAACATTTTTCGGATAGTTGTTTCGCCAAGTTGATATCATACATAAAAAATCTCATATTTTTTGTAATGTAGGAGCGGCAAAAAATTATTTTTTCATATGTAATACCACTAGAGATGGAATTTTGCCGGCAAAATTTCTCGATTGATTGTAATATGAAAGTTTGTTGCTCGGAAATTTCGCGAATGACATTTGTATTCCGAAAAGCAACAAACTTGAATATTACAAGAGGGAAATTTTACCTGCTTAAATTTCATCTCGAGTGGAATTCGGCTTGACTATTCCACGAGAAAATAGGGTAATATATTCACATTTGATGCGTATTGCGCTATTTGGCAAATAAGAAGTCATGATAGATTAACTGAACCACTAAACGTTGTTTGTTCTCTCTATGATATTTATTTCCGAAGCTATCTAGGAATTCGAGAAACGTCAAAAATTTTGTGGCTGAAAAACCAACATGTTGGTTTTGCCGACTTGAAAATTTTTTCGGGATGAAACGATCGTTGCTAGGGAAACTTCCTCACTAAAAATGAAAAGAGTGGAATAGTCACCGATAAATCATAAATAAAAAACGACAAAATTTTGAGATATTACGAGTTTGATTAACGATTAACCCGAGTTGTTTTGCTAACTTTATGTACATCAGTTTCCTTTATCGTCGCGCTTGATTCCGTGGGCTTACAGTCGAGTTTATTCTTGAAATACTTTCCTAGCTACCCCGTGTAATCGTGGATGAATCCATAATCTACCTATTCCGAAGATTCATTGGACTTGGAACATCCCCGCTACTCGCTAGGGTCTCTCTCTTCCCTCTCATTTCATTACAATTCGTGTCCAGACCTGTCCAAGAGAAGGCAAACCGCGATCTTCCACCGAATTGAGATTTCGATGATACTTCCATATCCTATTGTGACATTGGGAACTGAATGAACGAATGGTAAGCAGCCAAAAGAAATTAAACTTCAAACAAATCGGATATCACACTAATTTTGATTCATTACAAGCAAAAGAAACAAAGCAGAAACATTAGTCATATGTTATGTTCATAGTATATTATTCAACGATATTATTCAATTTTGTAGCACGAGCCGTCAGGAGAGTGGTGTAATTCATCAAGTGTGTTATGATTATTACCGCGAATTGAATACTATACTTTTTATCTAAGACTTCTTCGGTAAATTCGAATTATTCTGCATTTTCAAAATTGAGAACTGATGTCGAAAGCGATCTCTGTGGTCGAGAGTCGAATCGCGTAGAAAACGTCTAAAATTCGCGTTTTCATAATGCAATTTTTGGATATTAATACCAAAGAAAATTATGAAATGAATGGCGAGAACGTTAACTTGATGTCTGAAATATAGTTTCCGATCGATCCGACTTTCTTTATTTTTTCGTGAGCAATTGCTATTTTTCCTATTTTATTGGAGTGAGTTATAGGCGTGAGTTATTATAACTCACGTTGTTTGTAGTAGTTTATTATTCTGGTATGGTTGTCTCTCCTTGTGAGGAATTTCCGGCATAATGCACGAGTTATATTGGTTTACAAAGCGTCTATTGTTTCTGGTTGATAAGCATAAACCAATGACTTGAAATGACCCCAAAGAAAATAATCCATTGGAGCTATGTCGCATGATCTTGGAGGCCAATTAATTGGACCATTTATCGAAATAATGTCAACGAACAAACGACACTTATTATGATCAAGTAACTTTAGTTCTTGAACCAGTTGGACCTTGTATGGGTGTAGACCAAGATCTTTACGCGAAATTTTCCATGTGGTGAAAGCACAGAGTCCAACTTGTTGTGAACGTCGCGAATAGACAAATCTGGATTTTCATCAACACTTTCACTTACAGCAGCTATATTTTCTTCTGTACGTACAGTTTTTTGTCTTGTTGTTGTTGCATCGAGTAGAGAAAATGTTGTCCGAAATCTACCGATATTTCGACGAATAAGGTGCTCTGATGGACGATTATACAGTGCGCGTCAAAACTATCGAACACATTCATTTTCTCAGGAGAAAAATATTTGGCAACAAAATCCTGAAACTGGTCAATTTTTGTTTCACTTTCAGCAAATTTCTATGCATTCTTAAAGGATTTTTGTTTCACCCTGTACCATCCCCATCAACCTTCTAAATTTATTGAATAGGGAAAGTTGGTCATGTGGTACTTTTATGGCAAGGTCTTTGTATTTTCTTTACAGGCGTGCAGAAATTTTGAAGAAAAAAATTTTTTTTTTAAAATTAGTTAGTTCAAAGAGGTTTTCAGTATGTTCACTTTGTCATGACTCTTTCTTTGAATTGAAACATTTTATCGAAAGGTTTCAACTTCAGTAGAAACGTATACTAATAACATAACATACCTACTTATGATCATAACTGAAGCGCAGTGTTTCACACATTCTAATTCTTCACGTGAGGTGGTTGAAAGGGGTTGAAAGTTAAGCATGAACAAAACTGTAATGGTCGACTTTCATTCGGTGACAAATTTCATCAGGTACCAAGTAAATGAGCCATGACAAAGTGCATATACTAAAAACCTGTTTGAACTAACTGATTTGAAAAAAAAAAATTTTCTTGAAAATTTCTGCACACATTTAAAGAAGATACAAAGACCTTGCCAAAAAGTATCACATGACCCGCTTTCCCTATTCAAAAAATTTGGAGGGTTGATGGGAATGGCACAGGGTGCAACAAAAATCCTTCGAAAATGCATAAAAATTTGGTAAAAGTGAATAAAAAATGGACCTGTTTCAGGATTTTGTTGCCAAATATTTTTCTTCTGAGAAAATGAATTTGTTCTATAATTTTGAGGCGCAATTTTGTCAGAAATTTATCGATAGTTCGACGAATAAGCTGCTCTGATGGACGATAATGTAAACCATAAATTTCACGTGCTCTATAAGTTTGGCGAATAGAACACTGATTTCGAAAATTAATTTCAACAATTTGTAAACGTTTTTGCGGCGTGAGTCTTTCCATCATAATTTGTCAATGCTTACTGAACAGAAATGTCAAAACAACATGGCTTCATCTTTCTGTCAAATCACAGTTATCCCTATCGAAAATTCTCTCACTCAAAAAAAAAACAGCCGGTAGTTATAAAGTGTGGATATTTTGATTGAGTTGCCGTCCTGCAATGACCATGCTGTTCATTCATTTGTCAAAATTTTTTCCATGTTTATGTTCGTGGTAATTTGCGTTCCTACTTATAATTTTGGATTTACAGGCTTGTCACACTTCCCAAAAACACCAATACAATTTATTAGGTCGGCACAATGCAAACAAAAGTCAATTTTCCACTTGAACCGAATCCCAACCCAATTATGCGGAAAAACGGCATCTTTGATCCAACTCGCGGTTTTCCCAGCCATAGCGGCGTCTTTTCAGGAAACCTCCTGCGGAACAGCTCATTGCCTTTCCGCAAATCAGCCAGAAGGCCCCCAACAGTCTTAATCTTGCGGTAATCTCCGATCGCAGGCTGCATTTTCACGATCCTTCGCGCGGTGAGTAACCCGCGCTGTTCATAAAAGCTCGGGACGCGCGCTCAGCGGATTAGTAGCACCGCACCACACAGACATGTTCAGACCGTCCTACTGAACAGGTCAGGATAAGCGCTTTTCTGCCATTTAATTATTAGCAGTAATTATCGGGATTCGGTACCGACAGTTACTTGATTGGTTTTATCTGGCCGAAACGAAGTGTTTTTTTTTTCGTGTTGAGACGTTTTGCTGGCCCTTTTTTGGTAAATGGAGATGGAGAGATTCGCTGCTTTGGTTTTGGCGCTGTTCTTCTGTTTTGAAGGGACGAATAGCGCTCCCAGTGCACAAGGAGCATTGGTATGTACATCATTTTTTTCCGGTAACATTTTATCTATTTTTCCAATTCTCAGGTTCGAAAATAAAAAAAAAACCTGCTTATAACATTTTTTTAGTTGTGCTATTACCAGAAAAACCTGTGTAGGAATCATTCGTATGCAATCTTTTTCATCATATTATTTAAAACAGAGTATTTTTCAACTTTAAATGAAGTACCCTACATTCCATTTTTTTTCCGTTTTGTTAATGATCGATAATCAAGAATTTCACCCTTTCGAAATCATAGTTTTAGGGGATCCTTGCAGGATCAGGATCAATCGTGTGTTTACCTCTCCGTATGACAGTGACAGTCAATTTTTCCGAATCTATCTGACAAACATTTAAAGTTAATAGGAAAGTTTAACGACCTAATCATCGAAGATTTTTTTGCATAAACGAATTCCGATAACTGGGAAGAAAACTGGCATAATTTCCATGTGACTCCTCGAATGAAAACTTTAGTTGCGGAGACTACAACCCAACTCTTCATATTTATTCATAGGAAATATTCAGGAAATCCTGTGATTTTGGAAAAGTAGATAATATACAGGGGGTCCTAATTGAAACACTACAACCTTTATGAAAAGTAATACCAACTAGTATAGCCCCTAGATCTACCTATTAGTAGTTATCCTAATCGGGTGATTTTATAGTCGAAATGTCAAAGTTTGATCAATTTTCCTGAAGAAATGGGAAAATTATGAATGAAATGAATACCAAGTTATTTTGCATTGGACTTTCCTCTTTCGATCCGTATATTTACACCACGGCCAGGAAATGTGTGAAAAAAGTTTCATCGAGTTTAAAATTGCCCTTTTTGCCGTATTTTTTTTTGCGATTTTCGCGACTTTTTAAAAATACTTTTACATGTCCTAGAAAATCGAAATTTGACCCTCGTTTAAATCCATTATTCCTCTTTCTGACCGTATTAATATTTCCTCAATGCATCGCAGCTTCGCTGCGCTGTTAAGATTCTTCTGGACCCCTTTTTTCGACAGATTCCCTTGGTCGGTCCACTGAGTTACCATTTTAGTACGGTACTGAAAGAAAGATTGGCCACAACCTTTGAATACGTCATTTTTCCTTTGGAGAGGGGTGCCTTTTGAAGAGGATTTCACTGCCTCAAGTTCATCCCCCTAGTGTTCCGAACTACCCCTCAAGTTTTGAAGAGTTTTCACAGTTTGATTGGAAACAACAATTTACGAAAATTACAGCATCTGCTCTACGCCTCTAGTAATGAGTTATTGTTTTCCTTCAGTCATTGGAGTTATATGAATTTTTGCGCTGAATCACAACCTATTGATTATTATTTATATAAGCATGATCTGTTGACCAGTTGACCTAGCGAAACTTTTCGATAATAGTTGATTGGATCGGTCTACGCTTGATGAACACTGAATTTACTAAATATAGCTTCATATCCAAAAATCATAAAGTTTAGATGATTGTTTAGTGTTTGAAATATATACAGGCTGTCCCAGCGTAGCTGTAACATACTTAAAGTTAGATAATGTTTATGAAAAAATAAAAATTTCTTCCAATGATGAAACAAATTGGAAAGAAACCCTTTTTTGCAATAGTTCCAAAATGACTGAAGACATTTAGAACCGTTTCAAAACAGCCAGCTTGTTGAAAATTAACTTTAATCATGTTTCTTGCATTTCTCAAGCATTCTTAGTGGCGTGGATGAAAAAGGATATTCAATTTTACAACGTCCCAAACTTGAACGCTACTGACCTATGTCAACTTTTTTGATGGAATTGAAATTCTTCAAATTTGGTGCTCTTGGTCGAAAGCTTTAAGTCTCACTTTTTTCGAGAAAATTGTCTCGAACAATTTGAAATTTGATTTCTCATATGGAAAGGAAAGTGTACTTGCAAATCTCGTTGCAAATTAACGGCACTCTTATTTAAAAATTGGTCGAATTGCCGTGAATTCAGAAATTTTTGGGCGGTCGTTAAACCACCTTGTAGGTAGATTCGCATTCAAGAATTAGCTGTTCGTCCCGCCATAAACACGATAACTCTTGAACTGATAAACCTAGAGATTTGAAATGTTCAGGTTAGGTTCGAATCTCGAATGCAACTGTTCTGTTCGTTGATTGGCAAAATTCTATCGGGGGTTCCGTAAATATGGCCGTTCGAAATTTTGTTTTCCTGTTGAATTCAAAACTACTGATTCGATTGGGATGAAAGTCAGCATTTAGATGAATGAAGTGTTTCAGCTTCGTGCCAAATTTTATCCATATTGCTCAACCAGAACCATATTGAATGATATCGAACTATTGATAATTTTTTCAGTAATAATGTCTTAAATTCTAATCTACCTATAAGAAGGATCAGCTCACTAGATGGATCAGATTACTAGATGGATCTTCGTTCATAATTGATGGGTAAAGCTCTCTGAAATTCGATTTATTTGTGCTCGAAGATGCTAAATTGCTGTAGGAAATTATGATTCAATAATAATTATCATCGATATTTTCAAATACGAAAGTGTGGTATGAATCATGACCTTTAGATGTTCTCTAAATTACGGAATCGCAATTCACGTTGCTCGTATATTTGAAAGCATATTTACAGAATTGAACATGATTGTCGTCCTCAAATACTTGATATCTTTTGTGGATCTAGACCAGCAGAAATGTAGTCTGAGACATTAACATTGATTTCTTTAAATTTCCTAGTTATAGCTATGTAGCTTTAAGTTTTTCTCTGATTCTTGACACCGAAATCTTCAAGATTAACTGTCCTAAAATCAACCACTTGGACATAAATGAAACGAAATATAATATTCTGCGAAAGTATTCTGCTCATTCCGTGGTACGAATAGAAAAGTTCATGAACAATATTCGATTCCTCATTATGTTCATGGGACCTTCAACCCTCTAATCGATAAAGAAATGAAAGACAGCAAGTCACATAGGTCGTAGAACTTATGGATTTTCCACCATCTATAAACCTTTATCTAGAATCTAAATCATTACGTTGAATGGTAACGAATGAGTCATGTAGCAATTCCCACCATGACAAATACACCCTGATAACAAGTCTTGAAAGTTAACATGTAGGTATACAAAAACTTTCATCTTTTCCTGAAATTCATAATGATATAAGATTGTATTTTGCGTGATGTTTTTGGAAGAAAGTGAATCTCGACATGATTTAGGTCATTGTAGATTTCAGATCTCTTGCGAATCTAAATTGAAAAGTTCCGTATTTTGTTTGCTTCGAATCTTGACAACTTTGAACTGAATTTAATTCTACTGCTCTCGTATTTGTTCTAAAAAATGGAACTTTGAGACAATCTACAGATAAGAGGAAGGTATAGAGTAAACACGTTATTATTGAAGAATGTTATCTTTGAAATGACGACAAATATTGCCCGATTTTTAGACTCCATTGAAGATTCCATACCGTGAAAAACTGGATAATTGTTACGAATGACGAGAATCAGCTGATTTCGTCATGAATAGTGATAGATCCTCCAATCCTTTACGCAATGTTACCAATTCGAATGGTACAAAATCCGTATTGTGTTCTGATGTAAACCATCATTTAGTTGAGTTCAAACCGATAAAAGTTCCATGACAAACGCTATTATTGATGCAAATTTTCAAGGCTTGGGCCGGCATCGAAGAACAGTTATATTCTCTTCGCAAAAACGTTCCATGAGGAGAGGAATTTGATCATTTTCGAACGCCCGATCTACTTATGTATTTCCATAATATCTCATTTCCACAGTTGAGTCAATTGAAACCAATTGCAACTAATTCATAAAAATTGAGATGTCTGCAAAAAACCCAATCGTAGAAAGTTTAACAAATCGCACTTATAACAGAATTTTTTTGGATCTTAACCGTCAATCATTTATCGAAACTGATGTTATGTCACCAAGATCAAGTAGTGGAACAAAAGTTCACTTTTTTGAGCGGTGTTTCAAAATGCAATTCTTTACCTTACTCGGCCTATTAATTCAAGCTTATTTAGATCAGTTGTATAATGTTGCAAAGGAGAAATCTTGAGGCTGATAGTCTGTAAATGTTTTCACATATTTGAATGGTTCTGCTCTTCATGGAATAGATACATTATACAGGGCGCGTCAGCAAGGCTTAAGGCTAAAATAGCGGCTAAACTGTACCGTGTGGAAAAAAACTTATATGACATGGTTATGAGGTTGACAAAAATCTACAAACCAATAATATTTTTACATATACAGGGTTCGTCAAAAAAAAGTTATGGAAAATAGGTAGTTTTTTCAAATAGAACACCATGTATTTCATGGTATAATTCTTTCGAGGACAAAAAGAACTTTAGACGTTTACCTCTTTTTTGAAATTTCATCACGGTGTTGCCACATAATTTGTATTTTTAGGATATTTTTAGTGTTTTAAGGGATTCATCAAATTTATTTTAGCAACAGTTGTGTTCAATCTATATGAATGATATTTTTACAGTAGTTAGCTCAGGGCATCAGCTTCATCATTAGGTAAACATCTGAAGTTTTTTTCCATACAGAGTATCTAATATAAATTTACCAATTTGCTCAAATCAATTATGCGATAACTCGAATTTTTCAAATTGAACGCTGTATTTTTCTCTTTCATCAAATTTGTTTTTTAGATGTCTACATTTTTTACAAAGTATGTCCCATATTTAACCCGTTTTTCTTTGAGATTCTTCAAAAAACGATTAATTCGGAAACAATGTAAACATTTGAATCACAAATTTCATGAAACAGAAAAATACAGGGTGTTCCATTTGAAAAAATCAAGTTATCGCATATTTAATTTGAGTGAATTGATAAATTCATATTAGACACTCTGTATAAAAAAAACTTCAGATGTTGACCGAATGATGAAGCTGTTTCCCCAAGCTAACTACTGTGAAAATTTGATTATCTAGATTGAACACAGCGGTTGCTATACGAATTTTGATGAACCCCTTAAAACACTAAAAATGTCCTAAAAATACAAATTATTACATTTTAAAAATGGGGTAAAAGTGTAAAGCTCTTGTTGTCCTCGAAAGAATTATGCCTTGAAATACAGGTTGTTCTTTCAAAAAAACTACATATTTTTCCGTAACTTTTTTCAACGCACCCTGTATATGTAAAATTGTTTTTAGTTTGTAGATTTTTGTTAACCTTATAACCATGCAATATAAGTTTTTTGCGACATGGTATAGTTTAGGCGCTATATTTTTGCTTTGCTGACGCACCCTGTATAGTTTATACACTGCGCAAAAATATTAACGCACATTCTGAAAATCTCAATTTTAAAGAAAGTTAACTCTACATTGCCTTTATAACTTATTTTTTATGTTCTCTCGGGAAGGTTTTGAACGAAACAAGACACATTAAATGGAAAAAAAATTCAGGATTTCACCGAATCTTATGTGAAAGAAGAGAAATGAACAATTTTCAAAATACTGAAATGCTGATAAGTGATTTAATACTTGGTATTTCCACCCCTTGCGTTAATTACAGCTCGGCAACGACGGTTCATACTCAAAATGAGTGATCTTAAAATGTTCTGATCTAATCCTTCCCAGATTGTCCGAGCTGGATTCCTAAGTCATTAAGAGTAGCTGGATGATTTTCTGAACTTCTCAGCCTTCTATTGAGGTTGTCCCAAACCTGCTCAATCGGATTTAAATCTGGACTTCTTGCTGGCCATTCCATTCGAGAGACTTCAACCTCTTCAAGGTACTCCTGAACGATGCGCGCACGATGGGGTCTGGCATTATCGTCCATAAAAATGAAATTTTCATCAATGTATGGGGCAAATGGCACTATATGCTCTTCAAGAATGTTCCTTATATACTTATCAGCATTCATAGCTCCATTATCAACGATCACTAGGTCTGTGCGAGCAGTCGAAGATATTCCACCCCATACCATAATTGATCCTCCCCCGAAACCAGTAGTATTCAGGAAATTGCACTGAGCATATCTTTCATGTGGACGTCTGTATACAAGGGAACGTCGATCACAATGGTAGAGGCAGAATCTAGACTCATCTGTGAAGAGAACTCTTTCCCAATCGGCCTCTTCCAAATGGATATGCTCTCTCGCAAAATCCAAACGCGCCCTTCGATGGGCTGGGGTAAGAGCTGGGCCTCTTGCCGCTACACGAGGCCTTAAATCATATTCTCTGAGGCGATTTCTTATTGTCTGAGTGCTAATTTGCACCTCATGAGATTGCTCAAGCTGATTTTGTAGGAGGCGAGCGGTTGCAAACCGTTGTCTCAACGAAGAAACTCTCAAGTAACGTTCTTGAATGGCAGTTGTTACCCGTGGTCTACCCTGTCCTGGTCTTCGGACATTCATACCTGTCCCTCTGAATCGCTGCAACATCCTGGACACACTTTTATGGGAAACTCCAAACCTTTCTGCAATTCATGTGTATGTCCACCCTTCTTCTCGCAAAACTACCGCTTGGGCACATTCCTCTTGGGTCAAATTGCGTGTTTCGCGTTGCATAGCGATCGAGTGTAGAAAATCAAACGAAAGAAAAACTATTGATCACTAGAATTGATCGGGAACAACTGATTTTAGAATGGAGCCAATACATTCAAAATCTGATAATATCATCTTTCTTTATTCCTGCTGGGAGAAAACATCTGTATTGAAGAAAAACGTTGAAACTGGATAACATATGCATGCATAATTCTGATAAAATTAATTGTCATTGAGAACAACTTCAGTTGTAGAATAAATTCGAGATTTCCAAAATGTGCGTTAATTTTTTTGCGCAGTGTATAGTGAGGAGATTAGAAATTTCGAAACATACCTATTAAATCACATAAACATTTTAGGGGCAAGGTTCTTTTGAGAATTCAGATAAATTATAAGTTAATTTTCTTGAAATAAGTTGAAGTTGAAGTCTTGGCAGGCAAAATAGATCAATTTATAAAATCAAAAGAATATTTTTCGTCGAAGATGGTCTTGAATTTGTCATATACGAATCATTTACCTCATTGAACTATTTCAATGTTTTCAATCAGAATAATTTATATTACCTACATAATATATCACAAATTACTAGGAATTCACTTAGAAGTTTATCACTTAATAATTTTGGCTCAGTTCTGCTGTCTTTTATAATTATTCACCAAATTGAATAAACCTCCACGCGAACGTCATAAAAAGCCAGTATCACCGACGAGATCAATGTTCAATTCTTCGAAAGACAACAATGTGATCAACATCCTACCAATTGTTCCCGTAAAAGTGCCAATATAATTAATATTCTTCCACCGAGTCAATTTTGCATAGTATCTACTCCGATTTTCAATAGATTTTTCAAAGAAGAAAAGCCTTGATCGGGACGAGGCATATTTTTCTCGAACGGTGATGCTTCCTTTGAATAGAAATGGAAGAGGCAAGGTTATTTCCGCTTTTTCCTCTGTTTTGATTCGACCTTGGCTACCTGGGTACGATGGTACCTGTGGCAGCGTTTTGTTGATCGGTATAAACTCACATGTCAACATTTTCTTCGTTGGTTTATTGTCGCACGATGTTAATGGCAGAATGCGCCGATTTCTGAATAGAGAAAGAAGTTTTAAAAAATTTTCTTCGATACCTAAACATGTATTTTGTGGGGATCAAAGAACTGCCAATATAAAATTATTGAAACTTAACCGAAAGTAGAAAGAAACCAATTTTTTATCAAATGTTGAAGACAACAAATCAAACATAGATCTATACTCCATTCACTCTTATGAAGTATCCCGGTTGGCCATGACATTCTGACACACTTCACTGTGTATATTTTGAAAATTTTAGGTTATAGTCATTTTCCTGTCAGATAACTACGCAAAGTTGTCCTTCCTTCGTATAGGTCGTAGTAATTATGTATTTATCAAATAGTTCATTCACTTTGGGAAAATAATGAATTAGAGAAAACATTATGTGGATTCAATAATTCCAAAGACCTGGCGAATATTGAAGAAAATTTTTTTTTATTTATACTGAAAGTATTTCACGTATATAAACATGGTTGGACGATTCAGTTATGCTATTTTCTTGCACGGAAATCAAGAATCGAGTATTGAAATTTTATTGAGAAATAATGGATAGAATATTCCGTTTCTTTGTGATAGTTCATTCAAAGAAAGAATGAAAGTACTCGAATAACTCGACAAAAAACTTCTAAACGCACAGACGGACCTATGGAATTCACCACTTTTCAAAATTCTCAAGAAATAAGCCTACAGAAGACATTTTGATACCTTCTTGCACAACAATCCTAAATCT
This sequence comes from Adalia decempunctata, assembly GCA_951802165.1. Classification (NCBI taxonomy): domain Eukaryota; kingdom Metazoa; phylum Arthropoda; class Insecta; order Coleoptera; family Coccinellidae; genus Adalia; species Adalia decempunctata. The sequence continues at coordinate 17,487,474 of OX637696.1, read as the reverse complement.
TGGCCAAATGGTATACTTTATAAGAGTGATTATAGTTATTTTCAACTGTTATTACTCCAGTGTGAATCAAATTGTCCCTTACTTCAAAAACAAATATCAAATTCAAAGTTGAAGTTGAAGTACACACAGCCAAAGTAATATGGTCTCACCCTGTATTTTGAAGGAATATTTGTCCACTAAAACGATTCTCAGAAAATAATGTTGTTTTTACTGATAAGAATTGTTTGGTTCGTTGAAAATACTATCAGTATTTGTTGACTTTGTCTCTACGATTTAAGAAGTTACATCCCAGGTTTGTTTATTAATTGTACTGTCTTAAAATAATGTGTAATTCTTTTTGTGAGGTTATCAGATACAGTTTTCCAGATGGTAGATCACTCCAAAATGTCAAAATTGATTATATTGAACTCAATTTTAATTTAGTGATCCATTTGAAATGGTACCCTTGATGAATAATTAAATCTCATTCGTATTTCAACCTTTCGTGTGTACAGGTGGACTGAAAACTAAACACTGATTTATTAAACACGAAAATTGCTCTGCACTGGGCTCCACAATTTTCAGAACGACATATTTTCCTCAATAAAACAACAGGTCGATATTGTTACCATGACCTACTGACTGAGGTAGATGATAACACGCGAATATGTCATACTTAAAGAACAGTTTAATGAGTTTGAAATCTTAGATATCGTGATCTATAGATTCATGATTTCCTGATTTATTTGGATGGGCGAGAGTTCATGAAAGAAAGACAGGTAGAGCTATTACCTAGATCTAGTATCTTAATACCACGAAAACAACTAACAAGAACGTCTGTGTAGAAGCAGTTCCTGCTGGGCAGGAACCACTCCTAAGATAGAGAATCAACTCCAGAAGAACTTGCAACATTATTAGAAGTGGACACTTTCAATATGGAAAGAAAAACAGAGAAGATTATTGGGAATCTATTGGAAAACCACTGCACAGATTATTCAAGAAATTTTTGTTAAAGAAAAAATCCTTAAGACCGTATTACAACAAGATTCAGAACATCATTTGGAACATGTTAAAAATTTTAGATTTTTTTTATTTATGTATTTTCCTCATAATGACGATTTGAGATCTGTCCACGTGTTCTGTAGTTTCATCATCTCAATCATCTTTCACAGTTAACGAAGATATATCATTTGATGATCGTGCACTTCGTTGATTACACGTAATTCACCTTAATTATTCATTAGAGTAATAATCGAATGATATTTTGAGGACTGCTGTTACTGCAGCCAACCGAATGAAATGTTTGAATTTTCACTTTTGTTTTTCGTTTGCAATCCTGACAGGACATTATTCCGCGAACTTTTAAATATTTTATTCGCGATCGCCAAGGACTGGACACAAAGTGTTGTGGTGTTAACGGAATATTAATGATGGTCGAATGGTCACTGTCAATGACCATGCTTACAATTATTGTTCGAAGCTTCTGACCCATGGCAAGCAGTTTTCATATCGGAAGTTATTGTTCGCAGACCAGTCGTATTTCGCCACTTCAAGCAGAACGTTTAGAACAGACAAATTAACAGTTCGAGGTGTCCCTCAAGGTTCTCAACTTGGTCACATATTTTCTCAAAAATACAGGGTTGGGATAGAGTATGGAAAAATTTAATACCTTTAAAACGAAAAGGACAATATTGATGACATTTTACAGCAAAAATATACAGGGTGTCCCAGGTATATTCAAAACGTTGAGTGTCCTTCTCGTTTTGAAGATATTCACTTGGTTCTATATTTCATACAAAGCCTACATGTTTGGATTATCATGTAATGATGGCGTACACCAATAATTGTGCTCTGATACTGAAAGATGATCATCTTGAAACATGGAATCCGGAAATAAAATACGGGATGCATTATTCAGTGAGTGAGTTGCGATGAAGGATAGACAAAGGTCATCTGTTGAAAATGTAGTCTTAGACGAGAAACACGGAATTTATTTGAAGACGTCGCGCAAACATTAACTTCTGCGAGACAAGAATAGGTTACGATTTGAATACGGCAACCTTTAGCCCTTTCGTGAATAGAACAGCCAAGATGTTAACAAGGGATTTATGGTCACTTTTTCAGTCTGAAATAGGTTGAGACTCCACAAATGTCCACCTCGCCAAAATATTATAGCGAGTTGTGAATTTGTTTAATCAAAGGAAGAATTTGAAGTTTCTACAATGACGAAGCTTTTTCAAAATTCAATGAAGAACAAATTATTCGAAATTAAATCAAAACTTTTTTTTCGAAACGAAACAATGATGTCTTTAACAACTTTCTCTACTGAGGCATTACTTACGAAATATTTCAATTCAGTTATAATGAAATTCAATTGAAATAAAAGTTGTCAAATGCCAGAAGAGAGAGAGGAAGAATTATTACCTCTGCTTGTCTCTGAGGGTATTTAAAAAATTTCAACTGGGGAAAGCTACACCCACGGCTTTTCAGAAAATACAATTTAATGAATCTCTCCTTGTATTAAGGAAAAACCCGATCGAAAAGTATGAATCAAGTTAAATTGGCTCCTACACTTTATGCGGTTCCATAAGTATCAGAGTAGGCAGTGATTCTAGGTACAATATACATCGTTTGTTCTTGAGTAGATTGATAAATATGCAAACCGCATAGGAACACCGGTATTTATTTTAATTGAAATAATTCGATGTGGAGTTCTGAAAATGAAGGTCTTCCTCATTTTCGAGCCGGCATTATAAACAGTTTGTTAGTCAGGATTTCATATATTTCCTGTCTACAATCGAAGTTAGAGATACACTATGAATTGTAGGATCAATGATCATAGAAATTTTTTACTATGAGTTGACGAAAATTGCATTTGTGCATAAAATCCCCATTTTAGTAATTCTTCTGTGTGTTCGGCGATATTTTTTCCACTCACCACTGCCTTAGCACGTTTTCAAAAATATATGTATTGTTGTTTTTCATTCAATTCATGTTTCTACAACCTATATCAATCTATCGGGTGTTTTTTTAGAGTAACAGAACTTCAAATTGAAATAAAACATATTCGAATCAAGATTGAAGCCAATTTTTTTTCATTTGAAAGACAATTTCATGACATTTGTGTTTTAAAAATAATTTCTGGCATATGTCCACCACGACTAGCTCTGAGGAACCGCATGCGACCAGACCAATTTTGAACCACTTTTTCCAGTAATCCAGGCCTTATTTCAGCAGCAACGCAAGTTATGTTAGCTTCCAAAGCGTCTATTGTTTCTGGGGTTTCAGCATAAACCAATAACTTGACATAACTCCAAAGAAAATAATCCATCTTGTTGGTACCAAAACACCTCTGGGTAGATCACTAGATACCATTCAAATTTTGAAACAAATAATCATTGATCATCAATCTGTAACGATCATCATTCACTGTAACATCAGCTCCAGCATCGTTTTCGAAAAAATATGGACCGATGATGCCTCCAGCGTGTAAAGCACACCATACCTACATTGCATTTTTCAAGATGCAATGAAACCTGCAGAACTTTTTTAGAACTGTCTTCACTCCATATTCGGTAATTTTGCTTCTTTATGTAGCCGTTCAACCAGAAATAAGCTTCATCACTGAACACAAGTTCTCGATCAAAAAGTGGACCAACTTCAATCTGTTCTAGGGCCCAATCAGCCAACCAACGACGTTTATTATGGTCAAGTGGCTTTAGTTCTTGAACCAGTTGGATCTTGTATAGGTGTAGACCAAGATCTTCACGCAAAATTTTCCATGTGGAGGATGCACAGAGTGAAAATTGTTGTGAACGTCGACGAATAGACAAATCTGGATCTTCATTAACACTATCACTTACATCACCGATATTTTCTTCCCTACGCACAGTTCTTTGTCTTGTTGTAGTTGTTGCATCGAGTAGAGAAAATGTTGTCCGAAATCTATCGATTCTTGAAATTTGTTGAATTTTCGGTTTTGATTGTAATTCAAATGCTTTGTTGTGAATTTTGGAGTGTTTTGATTTTTTTTATAGAGGAAATTTAGTTTTTTATGGACGATATCATATCCATGTATATTTAATTCCCTGGAAATTTATGGAACATCATTTTATTCGAGTGACATCCAGTATCTGATCTCGTGAGTCAAGGTCATTGGAAGAATTGGCAAGGTTGCAATTTTTCACGATTAATACATAGAATTGATTCAACATTTAATTTTAGATTTCCTCACTATTCACATTGAATTGCCCATAATAATTATTCAATACCATAAATGAACTAGACTACAAAAAAAAGATATTTACAATCAGTATGGTATCGAAATCCATAAGCATTATGGCGAAGCTACACAAAAATTTTTCCTGATTCTGGTGTGCGTATCTCCTGAAAAGAATTAATAGTTGCGAAATTATTTTATCTTCATATTGTTCAAAAAGAAGGAATCGGGAATGAGATAAGAAAACCAATATGAAGAGTAACACACTTTCGTTAAGATATTTGAGCGTAGTTATTGAGCTTATCAAATCCAAAGCAGTTATCTTTATTGAGGTTTATATTTGGTTGGTATGAAAGTCTGTTTGTTTGGCTCCCTGGGAAATCCACAGTTTCGATATAATTTCGAGGCAATTTTGAAAAAAGATAATACAAATTGCCAAAAATAGTACAAAGCAGTAATTATTTTTATCTACTCCCATAGAATAATATATCCATTATTCAACTGATTTTGATCTGTAGTAGTCTCTATAAACCTATAGTGTGAGGTAATAATAACTCACGCCTATAACTCACTCTAATACAAATAGGAAAAATGTAGCTTACGAAATGAATAGAAAAGTCGGGTCAATGGGGAACTCGCCATCCATTTCTACATTTTCTTAGGTCTGAATATCCAAAAATTGCATTTGGAAAACATGAATTTTTGATGTTTTCTACGGGATTCGATATCGATTCGATTTTCGACCACAGAAATCGCTTTTGACAACTGTTGTCAATTTTGAAAATGCAGATTAATTTGAATTTGACTGAAGAAGTCGAAGATAAAGTATAATGTTCAATTCGCGATAATGGTCATAACACACTTGATGAATTACACCCCTCGCCTGACGGCTCGGGCTGCAAAATTATGCGTGTGTTAACTACCTACATTACCGCTCATTGAACAATATACTATTTATTTTTCTAGTTTTTCATCCAGAACTCAATATCCACAATCAAATCAATAATTTCAACTTCGAATTAATTCATATTAGATATGTTGACGTAATTCTTAGGCGGGACATTCACATTTTGGATTTTTTCTTTCAAAGGTATTGAGTTCCATAAGTGTCAAATTTTTTCAATTCATTATACGAATAACAGTCCTGATTCCTAGTGTCTTTTCATTTTCTGAGACGCAGACGGTTCTATTTTGATGCTTTACAATTCACATTTTTTTACATGCCTTTTTAGAAGCTTCCCTTGGCTCATTTCATGAGGATTTTGAAAGTTGAGGAATTCCATAGGTCCGTATGTTCTTTTAAGAAGTTTTTCTGTTGTTATTCGAGTACTTTTATTTTTTTTTCAAATGAACTATCACAAAGTAACGGACTATTCTGTCCATTATTCTTCAGTAAGATTTCAACACTCGATTCTTGATTTCCGTACAAGAAAATAGCATAACTGAATCTTCCAACAATGTTTATATACGATGATATATTGAAAAATTCTTAGCCTACTATAGAACCAAACAAAATTTCAATGTCAAAATATTTTATTACTCAACATATTCTCCTCTTAATTGAATACATTCATTACAGCGAACCTGCAACGTCTCTAGACCTTTGAAAAAAATGTTTCTTCTTGCTCTGCAAACCAGTCCTCCACAGATTTTATTACCTCCTCCTTGGAAGAAAATTTATGACCATTCAAACTTTTTTTCAGTTGAGGAAAGAGATGATAGTCGGACGGAGCCAAATCTGATGAATACGGGGGGTGTTCTGGTAATTCTAACCCTAAATCACGAATTTTTTGCATGGCAACATGAGATTTGTGTACTGGGGCGTTGTCCTGTAAAAACAAAATACCTTTGGATAGCTTTCCCCGTCTTTTCTCTTTAATTTTTTCCCGTAGAGTGGTGAGTAATGTCGAATAGTAATCTCCAGTTATTGTTCTACCCTTATCCAAAAAATCAATCATGTTTACTCCATGGCAATCTCAAAAACTGAAGCAAGAACTTTTCCAGCAGATTTTTGGACACGAAACTTCTTAGGTCTTGGAGAATCAGAGTGTCGCCATTCCATCGATTGTTGCTTTGTTTCTGGATCGTAGAAATGTACCCAAGTCTCATCCATAGTAACAATTCGGTTTAAGCGTTTAAGAAGTCTACATCGTTTTCAAATCGAGCACAGATCGAACGCAATGCTTCTAACCTTGCACGCTTTTGGTCAACATTCATTCGGGGATCAATTTTGCAGAAATTTTTCTCATGTCCAAATTGACGTGAACTATATGATGAACGCGTTCGCTTGATATCTTCAGTGCTTCAGATATCCGTTTTAGCCTAATTCGACGGTCTGATAAAATCATGTCATGAACTGCATCGATATTTTCGGGGACTGACACAGAAACTGGCCTTCCCGATCGGTCATCATCGTCAATGAAAAATTTACCTATTTTTAAGCTTGCAGTCCAATTTTTGACGGTCTCATACGAAGGACATTGATCACCAAGGGTATTAAGCATATCTTCGTAAATCAGCTTATCTCTTAAGCCTTTTAAATACAGGTACTTGATGATGGCTCGATACTCCAATTTTCGATTTTTACAATTCCGGTGGACATCTTTTTTTTTTATTTATTGCGTAACTCTGGTTTACTTTTTTGACGTCAAACCTAACATTCACAAAATGGCCAACCAAGATACTTTTTAAAAGTGAATGGAGTATAGGTGAATTTATTCGACAAACCCCGTATATCTGATCTCGATAGTTTCTAGTGATTCCATGAATCACAATTTCTCGTCCGAGATAATTTCCATTGAAAATCCAACTCCAATAACGTCAATCTAATCAACATCTACCGTAATTAAACAATTGCATTTATCTAGATCCTGATTCTTTCATTTTTATGAGTTCCGTCGAAACTATTACTGTGGCATTGAGTCTTTGAAGGATTTGAGTCAAAACATCACGATCAGTTCTTTTTGTGCCTTAGGGGAGGGAAGATTTGGCTCGTTTATTCATTATTTTCGACCGCAAAACGTGTATTATCGCAAATGGAGAAAGGATGCATAGATTGAAATAAACAATGTGATTATTAGATACGTTTGTGGTGTGACTCAGCCGAACGCATTTAGTAATTTGTACTTTGTTTGGATGGCGAATTAAACTTCGTTTCGACGAATAACAAATGGGTTTCTGGGAATGTCCATAATCCTTTTATTATTATTGATCAGAGGAAATATGTGTGAGGGATTTCAAAGTGTCATACTTAATTGCGACATGATCCAATTAAAACATTATTCGGCTCCACAATGAAAAAAGACTGAGTTCTGGAAGTGCCATGGTTTCTTTGTTTGTGTGGCACGTAGCGCCGTCTTGTTGACAGTCAACGTTGTTCAGATCAATACCATCCAATTCCGTCCATAAAAATCATTAATCATCTCTCGATAGCGCAATGCATTCACTGTTACTGTTGCTCCAGCCTCGTTATCGAAATAGTAAGGACCAATGACCCCGCCGGACCATAAACTGCACCAAACAGTTACACGTTGAGGATAGAGAGGCATTTCAACAAGAAGTCTTGGGTTTTCCGAGTCCCAGATGCGACAATTTTGCTGGTTGACGAAGCCACTGAGGTGGAAATGGGCCTAATCACTCAAGATGATTTTTCGATGGAATTTCGGATCATTTTCATGCATTTCATGGTCCCAATCAGCAAAGACACGACGAAGTTGATGATCGGCCGGCTTGAATTCTTGGGTTAATTGAACTTCATAAGCCTTAAGGGGCAGTATCACCTTTTGAATCGTGGTAAATCTCCATTCAAAAGTGGTCTCTTTATTTCACGAGTATACGAATAAGTACCCTAATTCACGACGTAGAAACTTGATTTTTCTTTAAATTGAAGTTGAAGAACGTCCTGAGGGCAAATAGTTTTTTTTTTCGATTTAATTAGTTTTTCAATTAAAAAAACCAGGGTAATCGTTAGATCTTGGGTTATTGAATATGTTTTTCGTTTTTCATGAGTACAATATATTTTTGAAATAATCATCATGAAAATTTTTGTAGTTTATACAAAATTAAATTGCCGAGGGCAAATAGTTGCGATTTTTTCGATTTAATTAGTTTTTCAATTAGAAAAAACAGGTTGAACTTCAGCGTTTTGGAAACTACACTCAATGATTTTTTTCCGACGGTTATTTATCATTTTTTGGAAAACATCGCAACAATTTGCCCTCGGCAATTTAATCTTCTATAAATTACAAAAATTTTTATGATGATTATTTCAAAAATATAGCTTGTACTCATGAAAAAACGAAAAACATATTCAATAACCCCAGATCTAACGATTACCCAGGTTTTTTTAATTGAAAAACTAATTAAATCGAAAAAAAGAAAACTATTTGCCCTCGGGACGTTCTTCAACTTCAATAAAAAAAAAATCAAGTCCCTACGTCGTAAATTAGTGAACTTACTCGTGAAATAAAGAGACCACTTTTGAATGAAGATTTACCACGATTCAAAAGATGATACTGCCCCTTAAGACTCAAATCTTTGTGATGCAACAGCAGCAATGTTCTCGGCTGTTCTTGAGCGACGTGCATGTGTTTTATTCTTCACATCATTAACTTGTCCCAACAGCTCAAAATTTTCTACCAATTTCTGTATTGCGGTTCGGCAAGGTGCATCACGCCGACCCAAAGATGTTCGAGTTTTACGAACCGTCTCTGCCAAATTTTCACCATTTTTATAGTGAATTTTAATAATTTAAATTCGTTGCTGACGCGTGTATCGTTCCATTTTCATTTATGGCGTAGTTTCTACTTGTCAAATGTCAAAAAATGACAGTTTCAAAAGTGACAGCGGCTATTCAAAATAACACCTCTTATTGGAAAACCCTTTAGAATTGCGTTTATGGATATTTCGAAAGGAAAGAAGACAGATTCTCCAAGAAATGGACAATCAACAGTCTGTCAGCCAATCCCTACTTCCTGTTTGATTTAAAATCCGGATATGCCTTGAATTCGCATTGATCGGCGCATGTTTGACCTTCCTGTTTTCTGAATCGACCAATTATATTTTCCGCATTTGTAATAATATCAAAAATTGACCTATGCTCGGAAAATTACCATTTCAACGCTAGTTAATCGCGGTAGTGACAGTGACAATGAACTGGCCGTGAACATCTATACGCTTGATGGATAAAGCAATCATAATTTCGATGACGGTTCTAGTTTACAAAATCACTCAATTATCTTGCAGGGATCGTGTGGATAAGAGGAGATTGCGTTTGTCTCTTTGGAAATCATACTATGTATTTATACAGAGATTAGAGTGACTGATTTATTAGATTAACGCAAAGTTAATGAATTTTTATTCTGATATTCTTGATTTTAAAAATTTATCGATCCAGCGAATTTTTTGAGGGATAGTTTTTGGGTTGGTATAAAGTTTCTTTATTCCGTCATTCACATCGTTACAAAGTGGCGGAGGATCCTGTTAGTATTAAGGGGAGGTGCTACTCGTCCGAGCTCGCGAGCTCCCTTCAAAAATTGGGCTTTTTATTTGCATGATATCTCAGTTCGTATGCGACGTAGACCAACAATTTTTTTTTAAATTAAAGCTTAATCATTTCTCTAGAATGTGTATTACTCACTTTTACTTTTTTTTAGTATATGAGGAAAAAAACCTGGTGCGATGTAATTTCATGAAAATCTCGACAAACGATTTTATTTCCGTGATATCTCCGTCAATTTTCGGGATAAGTGTATGAAATTTTCAGTATACATGCGGAATAATATTTTGCAGAATGTGTATCAATCAGTTTTCCTGTTTATTGCCCCTGAATATTTGAATAAATGGTAAAGTAGGAACTTTATTGGTCATTTTTCAAACAGGTTTTTTTCCTAATTCACGAAGAAAAACGGAAAAGCGAGTAATACACATTCTGCAGAATATTATTCTGCATGTATACAGAAAATTTCATACGTTTATCCCGAAAATTGACGGAGATATCATGGAAATAAAATCGTTTGTCCATATTTTTATGGAATTACAGCTCACCAGGTTTTTTCCTAATATACGAAGAAAAACGGAAAAGCGAGTAATACACATTCTAGAGACATGATTAGGCTTCAATTAAAAAAAAAATTGTTGGTCTACGCCGCATACGAACTGAGATATCATGGAAATAAAAAGCCCAATTTTTGAAGGGTTCTCACGAGCTCAGACGTGTACCACTTCTCCTTAACACTTGTTCGATTTATTCGTAAATCCTAGAACTTCAAAACCTTCCACTGAATACTAATCAGATCTGCTCTCATTTTCGAGGAAAATCTACCGATAAAATCAAAATACATCATCTGAATTCTTTCCGTTTTTTTATTCCACAAAGAAGTCGTTATTTATGATCACCGGCATCGGAGAAGTTGTTTATAATTACAGATCATCGATTCCTAGAATTAATTTTATTCCTAGATGTTTAACAATTACGGACTTCATTGTTTTCACGTAAGAATAGAGTAGTGAAGGTCGGAAATCAGTTTAGTATACAATATCGGTTTGGATTTTCTTGAGAGATCGATGAGCGGTATAAGATCAATAATCTGAGGTTCATCTGCTGCTTCAACTGGACCAAAAGACACGGAAAGAATGAGAAACAAATTTCATTTCATTTTGATGAGTGAGGAATCATAGCGGACCTAATCTACTACCCTGAGGTACACCCGTTGGTGAAAAATATAATCCACAGCAAAACCAAATCTCCATGCATTCACAGAACGAAAGTTTTATTTCACTCGCAAATAATCAATGTCAATACGAACTGTTGGCTTGGAAGAATCCAAGAATAATCCAGTAGGCATTTGCTCTTTATTGACCGATGTTTGTTTCAGTGTTTTTGCCCTGCATGTTCATAAGGTAAAGGTACCCGAGAGAAAAGTATGCTTCATAATTGTTTTAGGCATATGGCTCACATTCTGATTATTGTTTAGTCTATTTCTAAGCTATTTCGAGCATTATTCCTTGCAAGTTTATATTTTGCATATAGTAACCAAAACAGTTTGTATCCTGAAATAATTTAAGAGCAAATTATGAATGAAAAAAGAAGGTTCGAGCAAATATCGAACTTCTTTTGTTATTCCTCAACATGTACCTCAGCTGCAAATGAAACGTTGACCTAACTCGATAGATTTTGTGCAGTCCTTATGGTAAGGCAAAAGTCAATATCTTCTTGTTCATTTGTATGGGTACAATTTATCATTAATTCTTCGCACATCCATAAAGAATAATATTTGGAATTTTACAAAATGCCCTCAGTGGTTATCTTCTCATTAAAAATATTTCGAAATGCATACAAATTTTTGTGTAATTTTCATGAGGAAATGGAAAAGAAATTTTTGATTTGAATAATCTATGGATGTACATATACTCCATTCACTTTTATAAAGTGGCCCGGGTGGCGCTGGAATTCTGACACATATCACCGCGTATATTTTGAAAATGTTAGGTTATACTCATTCTTCTGTCAGATATGGACGCAACGTTGCCGTTTCTACATATAAATCGTAGAAATTACGTATTTATTAAAATGTTTATTTACTTTGGGAAAACAATGAATTTGAGGAAATATTATGTGAATTCAATAATTCCAAACACCTGGCGAATGTTGAAGTAACTTTTTTTCTGTTAATACTGGGAATATTTCACGTGTACAAGTATAAACATAATTGGAAGATTCAGTTATGTTATTTTCTTGTATGGAAATCAAGATCCGAGTGTTGAAATTTTACTGAAAAATAATGGATAAAATAGTCCGTTACTTTGTGATAGTTCATTAACCCGAGAGAAAAACTTTTAGACGAACAGAAGAGACGGATGTATGGAAATCCCCACTTTTCAAAATTCTCAAGAAATAAGCCTACAGAGGACAATTAAATACCTCTTTGCGCAACTTGAAATACTCCAGTATAAAAATGTATTGATACTACGAATCTTGTGTCACAACTCACAGTTAAAGCTTAAAAGAACTAACTCCATTCACAAAGTTAAAAAAGAGTAATTAGAAAGTGGACTTGGCAATGTCGCTTGATTTTCACGAGTGCCAACCTGCGTCCGCTTTAAGTAAAAGAACTTGATAAACCTAAACCATGGCCCACCAAGATACTTTATAAAAGTGAATGGAGTATATGTGGCGAATTTGTAAACATTTCATTTAAAATCGATCTTGTACTTAACAAAGTGGGTTTGGGAAGTGCTTGGAGACTCAAAATAAGTTCTAAGCTTGATTTTTATTGCGAATCTCAATCAAGATCTATGTTTTCAGAAATTATCATTATCGTAACACTCTCATCGAGTACAATTTGGTATCCGCAGTTTTCTCAATCCATTAGCCCGAGTCTCCAACGGAGGTCATTACCACCAAAATACCAAAATTCGACTGGCCTTACTCACATCAAGTCCAAAAGCATTGCCGCACCCTTTCTTACAGTTTTTTGAACTCGCAAACTCAATTTGTCATTATAAACACGTGTGCCACAGTTGACAACCGATGCAGTAGGTGCACTACCCTTTTTTTGTTCTCCTTTTTCATCATACATTCATAACCTATCCGAATTGTAAAAAGTCGATGAATATTTCGGTTCTCATTACCGAATTTTGAACAGATGACATGGGTCGCATTACCATTGATTTATCACCTCCAGATGATGGACTTTTGAGAGATTGTTTTGACGCAAAATGTGAATGAACTCATAATTCTCTCTACGTGATCTGCGTAGGGTGTATTGCAATGAATATGCTCATCAGATACGGATAATAATCGTGATGAATTGTTAGCGATTAGATATGGGAACTCATGGTTCTACAGGGTGTTCTAGAAGCTTTATGACATATTTCGTATTTTGAACATTCTTTACTTTCTTAAATTAACATTGGTCAAACTTTACACTCATGGCATTCTTAGGACTTGAGATTCCGTCACTGACGAATGAGTTTTTTTTACTTGAAACTGATGCAGGTTGGTACCTGTGAAGTGTCAAATAATTATCAGAGACGTTGTCAATGCTAATTTCTCTTTACTATTTTTTAACTTTGTTAATGGAGTTAGTTCTTTGGGGGACAAATGTGACACAGGTTCCGAAGCACATTTTCATACTGGAGAATTTCAAGTTGCGCTAAAAAGTATTTAAACGTCTTCTGTAGGCTTCTTCCTTGAGAATTTTGTGCGGAATTCCATAGGTTCGTCTATTCGTTCAGAAGTTTTTCTGTTGGGTTATTCGAGTACTTTTATTCTTTTTTCGACTGAACTATCACAAAGAAACGGACTATTCTGTCCATCATTCTTCAGTATAATTTCAACATTCGATTCTTGATTTCCGTACAAGAAAATAGCATAACTGAATCTTCCAACCATGTTTATATACGTGAAATATTTCCAGTATAAGCAGAGAAAAAAGTTTCTTCAACATTCGCCAGGTCTTTGGAATTATTGAATTCACATAATATTTTCCCTAATTCATTATTTTCCCAAAGTAAATAAAAACAGGAAAATGACTATAACCTAACATTTTCAGAATATACACGGTGAAATCTGTCAGATTATCATGGCCAACCGGGATACATTAATATTTAATGGGGTATAGTGGACGTTTTCGGTAGTCTTACAAATAGAGCATGTGATCTACTTGATCAAGCTCATTATAAAATATTCAAAATTATAAATGAGCAACTATCTCCCGAAGCATTATGAAATAACGAAATCGGTAATCTTGACCTTCCTATGACTCAGCGACGTATAGTAGTCATTCATTTAAACGAGAATTATTAATATTTCTTGCGTTTACTCACTAGATTTCCGAGAAAGCAGATTTTTCAAGATACTACCCACCGTGAGTACCATTCACCTCAGTCGATTCATGAATCGGAATTCGTTTTAGCACTTTTAACGGTGATGACTCACTTAATTGTCAATTCAGATAATCCAGGTATTCTACGCTGATAAAAAACTGGACTGCTTATCAGAGCCAAATAGTGGAAACAGGTGGAAAGAAAGTGAATCTTCCTGAAACCACAATCATGAATAAAAGGATATTATTTTTTGAAATTTGGGTTTCTCTCTCAATATCTGGAACACAATCGATAGTGCAGGGCGTTTGTTTGGGACAGAAGCACATAATTTTTAGATTCAGTGATATTATACAGGGTGTCACATTGAAAAGGAAACAGAATTTTTTTGCTAGAACTATCGTGTTTTTTTTAGAGTGATAGAACTTCAAATTTAAATAAAACACAGCCAAATTTAGATTGAAGCCAAATTTCTTTTTTATTTGGAAGATAATTTTATGACATTCATGTTTTGAAAATAATTTCTGGCATATTTCCACCATGACTAGCTCTGAGGAACCGCATTCGACCAGACCAATTTTGGACCACTTTTTCGAGTAATGTAGGCCTTATTTCAGCAATAACACGAATTATGTTGGCTTCCAAAACGTCTATTGTTTCTTTTGATGAATCAATTGTTATGGTCAATTGGCTTTAGTTCTTGAACCAGTTGGATCTGATATGGGTGTAGACGAAGATCTTCACGCAAAATTTTCTCTTTGGTGGATGCACAGATTCCAACTTGTTGTGAACGTCGACGAATAGACAAGTCTGGATCTTCATTAACACTATAACTCACAGCAGCGATATTTTCTTCTGTACGTACAGTCCATTGTCTTGCTGTTGTTGCATCGAGTAGAGAAAATTTTGTCAGAAATTTATCGATAGTTCGACGAATAAGCTGCTCTGATGGTCGATTATGTAAACCATATATTTCACGAGGTGCTCTATAAGTTTGCAGAATAGAACACTGATTTCGAATATAAAGGATCCCGCACTTTTAGTAGGTAAAGTGGCGACCGGTCAAATTTTCTGAAAATTTGGTATGTTGTTGTACCCGACTCATTGACTAAAAGTGTCAATGGGCCCAACCCAATCCTATGGCTAGTTTTCTAAATACGGGGTGTTAAAGTAGAAAATTGCCCAGATTTTCGGATTCATTTGCTAATTATTAAGAGTTACATTGGATTTCTGTTGCATACACACGTTTACTACATGTTCTAGTAATGAAATTAGAGGATACGTATGATTAAAAATATTTATATTTACCGGGTGATTCACGAATATATGACGGTAGTTTTTTCCCAAAATTCACTTTTTCTACTGTGACGTCAGGAGGGCATATTTTTGAAATGTTCTTTCCGATTTAGTATTATGACGACAAAATATTGCACAGTGCATATTTTTTATACAGGGTGTTTCACAGAGAGAACCACTAGACATAATCATATTTTTATAGGATTAATTCGAAATCCTGTATTATTGAATTGAATTTTGGGGAAAGTAATACCACAAACATATGTGTGTCTCTAATCTCCAAAATATTCAGGGTGGTTTATTCATAGGAAGGTATTCAATTTTGGGAAAAGTACAAAAAACATGAACACCCTGTATTCGAAAATTTTCTCGGTCAAATGCAACTATTTTATCACTATATATTGATTCCCACAACATCTCTCGAGGTATGAATTTTAAATCCGATACTATGACCAGTTATCGAGATACAGGGCGTAAAAGCGGAGAATAACTTATTTCATCAATTTTTTTTTAAATTGAAAAGCCGAATTTATTTTATGTTGCGCCCATGAGTTCAGTATGAGAGCAGATCAGATGCACATGGGAAGATTTAGCTAAAATATTTACTGTTACAGGGTGATTCATTAATAAATCACAATAGCTTTTGCAAACACTCGATAATTCCAAAGTTTCGTCACAGCGAAATTATTCCATGAAGTTAATACCTATAGTCGTTCACAATTTTCAGTCTGAAATACTTCACTTGATGTAATGTTAGACAGTTATTCAAAATTCACCAGAAGAGTTCTCCTTTCAATTATTTCAAAGCATAATATTTATGGCTCACCCTGTATGAAAAGTACCTAATTATTATGAAGTATTTCAGACTGAAAATTGTGAACGACTAGGAATTAACTTCATGGAATAATTTCTCTGTGATGAAACTGTAGAATTATCGAGTGTTTGCAAAAGCTATTGTGATTTATTCGTGGATCACCCTGTAATAGTAAATATTTAAGCTGAACCTTTCCTTGTGCATCTGATCTGTACTCATACTGAACTCATGGGCGCAACATAAAATCAATCCGGCTTTTCAATTTGAAAAAAAAAAATGATGAAATAAGTTATTCTCCGCGTTTACGCCCTGTATCTCGAAAACTGGTCATAGTATCGGATTTAAAATTCATACCTCGGGAGATGTTGTGGGAATCAATATATAGTGATAAAATAGTTGCATTTGACCGAGGAAATTTACGAATACAGGGTGTTCATGTTTTTTGTACTTTTCCCAAAATTGAATACCTTCCTATGAATAAACCACCCTGAATATTTTGGAGATTAGAGACACACATATGTTTGTGGTATTACTTTTCCCAAAAATCAATTCAATAATACAGGATTTCGAAT
The DNA here is from genome assembly GCA_951802165.1 of Adalia decempunctata. NCBI lineage: Eukaryota > Metazoa > Arthropoda > Insecta > Coleoptera > Coccinellidae > Adalia > Adalia decempunctata. The sequence goes on along the minus strand of OX637696.1, from coordinate 17,470,769 downwards.
TAATCCTATAAAAATATGATTATGTCTAGTGGTTCTCTCTGTGAAACACCCTGTATAAAAAATATGCACTGTGCAATATTTTGTCGTCATAATACTAAATCGGAAAGAACATTTCAAAAATATGCCCTCCTGACGTCACAGTAGAAAAAGTGAATTTTGGGAAAAAACTACCGTCATATATTCGTGAATCACCCGGTAAATATAAATATTTTTAATCATACGTATCCTCTAATTTCATTACTAGAACATGTAGTAAACGTGTGTATGCAACAGAAATCCAATGTAACTCTTAATAATTAGCAAATAAATCCGAAAATCTAGGCAATTTTCAACTTTAACACCCCGTATTTAGAAAACTAGCCATAGGATTGGGTTGGGCCCATTGACACTTTTGGTCAATGAGTCGGGTACAACATACCAAACTTTCAGAAAATTTGACCGGTCGCCACTTTACCTACTAAAAGTGCGGGGTCCTTTCAACAATTTGTGAACGTTGTTGCGGCGCGACTCTTTCCATGATAATTTGTCAATGCTTCCTGAATAGGAATGTCAAAACAACTTGGCTTCTACCTTCTGTCAAATCACAGTTATATACCCATCGAAAATTCTTTCCCTCTAAAAAAAGGGCAAATCCAATCAAGATTTTGGGGAATAACTCGGACTCTTCAATTTGGTTTTTAAGTGGGACATTTTTCACATAAAATACATCATAGTTTGAAACAACAAATGCTCGAATTGAGCCACGCCAACTTCCATAAAATGGTATAAATTTTGCTTCGTCTCTTAATCCCGATTAATCATTCTCTTTCTGTATGAGTTCTGCTGTTATTATTTCAAACCTTCTATTTTAAACCCTCCAGAAGCCCTCATATCTCTAACAATCTCTCAATTCTATTTTTATTTCAGCTCTATCTTTCCCAATATGGCTACTTGGGTGCAACACACATTAATAAAAACAATAGCGGTGCTTTAGTAGACGAAAAGACATTCCAGAAGGGCATAGAAGATTTCCAAATGTTTGCGGGCTTGGACATAACAGGTAAGCAGTACCTATACAACCTGTACTACTCCTACTTCCCACTCGTAACAACTACATTTCAAAATTCATTTTTCTCCTCAATCCCTTGATCTAAATATCAGTTTATAATTTTCCACAAATCGAGAATTTAAATTGAAAAGTAGGCTATTATATCTGTGTGAGGAATATCATACAATCAGTACTAAATGGAACAAAGAATAGGTTAAGGTCGACACCAGTATATGTATTTGACTTGTAGAGATAGTTTCTAATGAGAATTTATCTCTCTGGTATCATTCGGTCTGGAAATATTGCAACAGGTACTGATAAATAGATAAATTAAGTTTGTACCAGGTGAAGGTAATGTTGTTTCTAGACAGTTGAGAGGAATTTATGTTCAATTTGCTGATAGGATAATATTCTCCTTATATCAAATTTTACATATGAACATTTTCACTAAAATCCAAACGTATTTGTTTCTACAGGAAAACTTGATGCCCAAACTATAGAAGTGATGAGTATGCCACGATGTGGAGTAAAAGACAAGGTTGGCACTGGCGACAACAGGGCAAAGAGATACGCTCTTCAAGGTAAAAAAAATTCTGAGAAAACATCGACCTGTAATCAAACTTCCGATAGAACTAACGAACTCCTTTTTATTTTCCTTTCAGGTAGCAGATGGAAGGTCAAAAACCTCAAATACCGCATCACGAAATATCCCTCTAACCTCAAAAGAAGCGCTGTAGATACCACCATCCAAAAAGCCTTCAACGTATGGTCTGAATATACTGATCTCACTTTCTCGCCATCTAGCGGCAACGTTCATATCGATATAAGATTCGAAAAGGGAGAACATGGTGATGGAGATCCTTTCGATGGTCCCGGAGGAACCCTTGCTCACGCCTATTTCCCAGTAAGTACCCAGCCTAAGACGAAGTCAACTGATTGAATGAAAAAATTTGAAATGAAAATTTAAGATTGAAATGTTCTTTTTTTAAGGTTTACGGAGGCGATGCTCACTTCGATGCTTCCGAAAGATGGACAATAGACTCTTACTCCGGTACCAACCTGTTCCAAGTGGCTGCCCACGAATTTGGCCATTCTTTGGGACTAAGCCACTCCGATGTACGCGAAGCCCTCATGGCACCCTTCTACAGAGGATACGATCCTGTGTTCAATCTTCACGAAGACGACATTTACGGAATCCAAGCCTTGTACGGCAAGAAAACGAAGAAATCCTCCAAACCATCCTACGACAGCGACGATGGAGATTACGATGAAAGCAACGTCAACCACAGGAAAGAACCAGCTCCAAAACCATCTGCTGGAGGTTCTAACGAAGATCTCTGCAAAGATCCTAAAATAGATACGATTTTCACATCTGCCGACGGTCAAACTTTCGTGTTCAAAGGTGACAAATACTGGAGGTTGACTGATACTAGCATAGCTCCAGGATATCCTAAACCAATCAGCTCCAACTGGCCTGGTTTGCCGGGTAACATCGACGCTGCTTTCACCTACAAAAACGGAAAGACGTACTTCTTCAAGGGTAGCAAGTACTGGAGGTATATTGGAAGTAAGATGGACGGTAGCTACCCCAAAGAAATCTCCACTGGTTTCACTGGAATACCCGACAACATCGATACAGCAGTCGTATGGAGCGGAAACGGTAAGATCTACTTCTACAAAGGAACAAAATTCTGGAGATTTGACCCATCAGCAAGACCTCCAGTTAAAAGCGTGTATCCCAAGCCAATTTCAAACTGGGAAGGATTGCCAGACAATCTAGACGCAGGGTTCCAATGGAGCAACGGTTATACGTATTTCTTCAAGGATAATGGTTACTACAGATTCAACGATAAGGCTTTCGCTGTAGACAGGGTTTCTCCTGCATTCCCTAGAGATTCGAGGTATTGGTGGTATGGATGCGAGAATGCTCCTGAAGGAACAATAGGAACCAGTGAGTCCAGAGATTGGTTGATCAGTGAAGAGGGCGAAGATGCCAGTAAAATCTACAATGACTCAGGTAGGGATTCATCCAAGAGCATGCATTTCATTGAAAAATATTGACTGATAAACCTTAATCAATCACCAAAAACCATTTAGCGTCCTCGAAAAAAAGGGTTTTGATTTACCTATCTCCATTGATTCTGGAAGTGACTGCATTCTAGTTTACTAACTGCAATGGTTTTAAATCGTAGAAACTTTTTGAAATTATTGGTGTGATCAGAAAGAAATGAGAATTTAAATTTTTTCGAGTAAAATACATTTAGTTATTCAATATTGTATCGATTTGTGCCTTCGAAATACATTTTTCTATGAGCTACATTTTCCAAATGCTTTTAATCGTGAGTTATTGAAAAGATAACGAATTTTGAAATATGTATAATTACCACAAGAGGTGTATTTTTTTGCAAACGAAATTTTAAGGAATTAGTAGTTTGCTATTGATTTTTACTAAATTCCGAAGATTTCTCATTGATTAAAATTAAAACTCATTGCTTTTTGATCCCACATAATATCTCTCGAATATTTGTACTAACTGATGTCATATTTTTCATCTATCGTTTGAAAAACTATGAGATACTTGTTTCATGATGCAACAGAAACATTGAATCATAGTTTTTCAAACTGTTCATGTTCTAACCCTTGGATTTCAGCATTTTCGAAAAGTCATTTTCGCTCTCTTCATTGAGTATGTATTGAACTTTTCTTGCATGCACGAATTTTTATGCTTCATTTCTAACTTAACATGATGATCAACACAAAAACTAACAATTCTTAAATCATAATCACCTTTGGTTGGCATGTTATTATTTAGTAGGATTTGTGCATATCTATTTATACTTATTTATTATACTTTTTACTGCATAATTGCACAGCATTGCCTTGGTTGTTTGGAATGTAGCACGTTTTTATTGAGAATGTTGAAGAATCTGTAGTAAGTGAAAAGAATGTAGAAGAAACAAGTTTTTAAAAGCTGAAAACGGTAATCATTTTCGTGATTCTGAAATGAAAATTTCTCCCATTGGAAGATTCATTTTGAATGAATACAATCTATTCAACTTTCCCTCGATTTTCTTCTACAAATACTAAGTGACATGGAAAGAAGGATACCCAGTAATGATGGACTCGTTGGAAACTACACTGCGCAAAAAAATTAACGTACATTCTGAAAATCTCAATTTTAATGGAAGTTAACTCTACATTGACTTTATAACATATTTTTTATGTTCTCTCGGGAAGGTTTTAAACGAAACAAGACACATTAAATGGAAGAAAAATTCAGGATTTCACCGAATCTTACGTGAAAGAAGAGAAATGAACAATTTTCAAAATATTTAAATGCTGATAAGTGATTTAATACTTGGTATTTCCACCCCTTGCGTTAATTACAGATCGGCAACGACGGTTCATACTCAAAATGAGTGATCTTAAAATGTTCTGATCTAATCCTTCCCAGATTTCTCCGAGTTGGATTCCTAAGTCATTAAGAGTAGGTGGATGATTTTCTGAACTTCTCAGCCTTCTATTGAGGTTGTCCCAAACCTGCTCAATCGGATTGAGATCTGGACTTCTTGCTGGCCATTCCATTCGAGAGACTTCAACCTCTTCAAGGTACTCCTGAACGATTCCCGCACGATGGGTTCTGGCATTATCGTCCATAAAAATGAAATTTTCACCAATGTATGAGGCAAATGGCACTACATGCTCTTCAAGAATGTTCCTTATATACTTATCAGCATTCATAGCTCCATTATCAACGACCACTAGGTCTGTGCGAGCAGTCAAAGATATTCCACCCCATACCATAATCGATCCTCCCCCGAAACCAGTAGTATTCAGGAAATTGCACTGAGCATATCTTTCATGTGGACGTCTGTATACAAGGGAACGTCGATCACAATGGTAGAGGCAGAATCTAGACTCATCTGTGAAGAGAACTCTTTCCCAATCGGCCTCTTCCCAATGGATGCTCTCTCGCAAAATCCAAACGCGCCCTTCGATGGGCTGGGGTAAGAGCTGGGCCTCTTGCCGCGACACGAGGCCTTAAATCATATTCTCTGAGGCGATTTCTTATTGTCTGAGTGCACCTCATGAGTTTGCCCAAGCTGATTTCGAAGGAGGCGCGCGGTTGAAAACCGTTGTCTCAACGAAGAAACTCTCAAGTAACGTTCTTGAATGGCACTTGTCTCCCTGAATCGCTGCAACATTCTGGACACACTTGTATGGGAAACTTCAAACCTTTCTGCAATTCTTGTGTATGTCCACCCTTCTTCTCGCAAAACTACCGCTTGGGCACATACCTCTTGGGTCAAATTGCGTGTTTCGCGTTGCATAGCGATCGAGTGTAGAAAATCAAACGAAAGAAAAACTATTGATCACTAGAATTGATCGAGAACAACTGATTTTAGAATGGAGCCAATACATTCAAAATCTGATAATATCATCTTTTTTTATTCCTGCTGGGAGAAAACATCTGTATTGAAGAAAAACGTTGAAAGTGGATAGCATATGCATGCATAATTCTGATAAAAATAATTATCATTGAGAACACCTTCAGTTGTACAATAAATTTGAGATTTCCATAATGTGCGTTAATTTTTTTGCGCAGTGTATATTTTCCCGCCATGCTTTATCGACCCAGCCAGCGGACGGCTCGATAACTATTATTTTTCTTAAATCTACTTCTTCTTCACCTCGTGCTGTAGCCTTTGAGTGATGCTCAAACGTGGACAGACGAAATTTTTAAAAATGTTTTGCGTTCTTCTGCTCATATAAAAACTCTTAACATTGTTTTTTTTCAATATATCTTATGTTTAAACATAGGATCTGTTCCAATTTTATTTTTCACAAGATGTTCGCTTACTTTAGGACAAAACACTACCACAGTTGCATGGTATTTTTTTTCTATGACACTTAGTAAATGTTGTAATATTTTGCATGAGTTAAACTAAATAGCACTAATTTGTTTGGATAACCGATATATGGAAAGAGTAAGTTGGAGGTTATTTTGGTGGGAATTGTTATTTGGTTTTTGTTTCAATTTGGTTCTTGGAAGGATTATATAATTTTTACTGATCGATATGGATGCAATGTCCTATTCAACGAGAATATTATGGTAGTAATTATTCACTCGGATGCGATTATATTAATCTTTGTCAATGGCTGTTGAATAATTCTTTTTGAAATAATTCTTATTTCTACGAAAAATATGCCGTTTCAGATTGAAATGACATTTCATAGAAGAATCTTCTGCACAGAAGAATTTGAGTTTTCTATCGATATATTCTGTGGTTGTCATATTGAAGTTTGAAGAACCATTAATTACTGGTGATTGATTACCAGATGGATTAGTAACACTTTACTCGCTTTTCGTGGACAAAAACTATTCGAAATCTAGTAATATTCTCATTGTTTCTTTATCGATCAGTCTCACATCGCCGGAGCTTTGCTTTGGGTCTAACGAATTAGTGTATTGTTTAGTTTATCGATTCCTTTGGCCAATCTTTAATGGACACGGCTACATTCCAGAAAATTACAGAAGACCGCCCAGGCAATGAAGTTGGCAATTCTCCACGTAATGAGTATGTTGTCCTTATTTTTATTTGTTTTATGCACTTTGTTATTTTAAATCAATTATAAATTTGTGTGTCTAATATATGTACTTATGTACTTAGTAGCTATATGTTATCTATATGTGCTATATTTCGTTCAAATCAAGATATTTCATACTTTCATATTTGAATTATAATGATTGCCTTAAATGATGACCGAACTGTTCGAGATGATCATCGAACTAAATCTTCTTCTTTTGACAGATGACATGAACAATTTGGTGGACGAAGAGGGTCCGAAAGTGTCCGCGAGGACTGGAAACTCGACAACCAACCTAAAGAACAACAGCTTGAGGATAGCACCATCAGCTTCGTTATTTCTCCTTTTAGCAACGTTGAGATGGATCCTCTGTGTTTCGTGAAACACATTATTTTTTCGTTTTATAAACGAACTAGATTAAATTAAGGACTAACAGTGCCTCCGTGTTGAAAATCAAGGATACAGTGTACAATGTATATACGATCGTATTTCTTCAGTTCAATTGAGGCCACTAGTCATACTTTTCGAATCAATTGAACTGGAATGAACCTTTTAATGATGCGGATAAAGAAGGTTCCTAAGTCTGGAATGCGGTTTCCGCAGTTGAAATGCCGGCAACTAGATGGAGTCTGTCATATCATTGTTAAAATCATTGCCTTACACTTGTTTTGTGATATTTGTATAAATACGTAGGATATGAACGAGAGGTCCAGTGGATGTTCGTTATTCCCAAATTTCGATTACCAGTTGACTATTAGATTCTGCAACTACCAAATGTTAGTCCATACAAAACCAATTGATCACAGTATTCAGTAGTTCGATAGTGCCAAGCCAAGAACACAGATCTTGCTCTTTGTCTTGCATAAATGGCGTTATACTTATTGAAAAAAGGAAAATTGATTTGTTTTCGATTAAATGTAACACAATGTGTTACCGTGTAACTAAAGGTGCTTTAATTAGCAATAAGTTATTGAGAAGGATATTTTCTTTAGGATATTTTATTTGTTTAAAATCTATGTTATATCTATTAGACGAATGTTATCATGATCTGTTTTTCATTTTTCGACTAGGAACTGAAATTGAATGTTTTCAGTTATGCATACTTAAAAAAGTAAATTTTGTATTATTCAGCTAATAAATTATATTTTATATTATCACGCTCTTGATTTTCAATCCTCCTAGGCAAGAAGATTCTGATGGATTCTATTAGACCATAAATGAAGGTACCTCAATAAATTTCGCTACTTATTAAAAAGGATGCTCCAATATAAGAGCGCAAGATTCCTGTGCCTCAATAGAGCATGGTTCTCTGTAGCAAAGTATTGAAATATTCATTGATTTAGAAAATACGAGGATGTATTGATATCTAGTTAGCCTAGACCAGTTCCATGCATAAACAAAATATTGCGATACCATATCAACGAACAATAACGTATTAGAAGTGTCAGTGTAGAGTTCGACGTCAGAAAAGTAAACCAGGGTTACGGAATAAATTAAAAAAAAAAGATGTCCACCGAAACTGTAAAAATCGAATAATTGGAGTATCGAGCCATCATCATCAAGTACCATGTATGTAGAAGGGTCAAGAGGTAAGAAGATTTACGAAGATACCCTTGGTGATCAATGTCCTTCGTATTTGCGACCGTGAAAAATTGGACTACAAGCTTCAAAAGAGGTAAATTTTCCATTGAAGATGATGACCGATCGGGATGGCCAGTTTCTGTGTCAGTCCCCGAAAATATCGATACAGTTCATAACACGATTTTATCAGACCATCGAATTGGGCTAAAACGAATATCTGAAGCACTGAAGATTTCATACGAACGCGTTCATCATATGTATTGTTCACTTCAATTTGGACATGAGAAAAATTTCTGCAAAATGGATCCCCAAATGTTTGAATGTCGACCAAAAGCGTGCAAGGGTAGAAGCATCGCGTTCGATCTGTGCTCGATTTGAAAACGATGTAGACTTCTTAAACCGAATTGTTACTATGGATGAGACTTGGGTACATTTCAACGATCCAGAAACAAAGCAACAATCGATGGAATGGCGACACTCTGGTTCTCCAAGACCTAAGAAGTTTCGTGTCCAAAAATTTGCTGGAAAAGTTCTTGCTTCAGTTTGTTGGGATTGCCATGGAGTAATCATGATTGATTTTTTGGACAAGGGTATTACTATTCGACATTACTGACCACTCTAGGGAAAAAAATCGAAGAGAAAAAACGCGGAAAGCTATCCAAAGGAATTTTGTTTTTACAGGACAACGCCCCACAAATCTCATGTTGCCATGCAAAAAATTCGTGATTCAGGGTTAGCATTACTAAAACACCCCCCTTATTCACCAGATTTGGCTCCGCCCGACTATCATCTCTTTCCTCAACTGAAAAAAAGTTTAAAAGGTCGTAAATTTTCTTCCAACGAGAAGGTAATAAAAACATGGAGGACTGGTTTGCAGAGCAAGAAGAAACATTTTTTTGAGGAGTCTAGAGACGTTGCAGGTTCGCTGTAATAAATGTATTCAATTAAGAGGAGAATATATTGAGTAATAAAATATTTCGACATCGAAATTTTGTTTGGTTCTATATAAGGCTAAGATTTTCAATATATCCTCGGATATACTCCATTCACGTTTATAAAGTATCCCGGTTGGCCATGATTTAGGTTAATCAAGTTCCTTTACTTAAAACTGACGCACTGTTGGCACTTTTAAAAGTGGAATAATTCTGAGAGGCGTTGTCGAAGCTAATTTCTTTTTACTCTTTTTTATTTTTGTGAATGGAGTCAGTTCTTTCAAAATTTAACTGTGACACAATTTTCGTAGTACTACCACATGTTCATACTGGAGTATTTCAAGTTGTGCAAAAAGATATTTAAATGTCTTGTAGTACCCTGGGTGATGAAAAGATTAAAAATTCAAATTTAAAATGATTCTAGAAGAGAGTTATTTGAACGTGTGATAGGTGTGAAACCATCCCACACACATAAATTAAAACTTCGATGGGCGAAGCCCTTAAGAACGCTGATAAGCTGTTCAAGTGTTTACGTAACCCAAGGGGATGTAGTCGACAGTTTTTTTTATATAAATCATCGAATTTTAAAGTTTTTTTCAACTAATAGTGTAAGACCACGTCGTTCCGACAGGGAGTTCCAATGGTGGAGTGAAGTAAAAAAGCACAACGTGTGCATCGAGAAGGCAGGGAAAATGCGATCGTAGGGAGTACCTATGCCAATTGGAAGTAAAGTTCGGTCGATTTTTCAAATTTCAATGTAACATAAAGGTAATTTGGAAGTAAATCAATTTTTTTTTGCGATCAACATCAAGAGTTTTCGAGAGTGTTATTTGGTCTGGTGAGAGATACATTTTTTTGATCAAATGAGAATTTTCGATTAGTTGATTTAGAAAGGCACTCTCAATTATATTTGTTTCTCCGTTCTATTGTTTTTTTATGTTTACAGTTGGGTCCGTAAAAAATTCGATCAATAGCTTACGAATGAGGCACAGGAAACTATGTTATCATAGCACGATAACGTTCGCTATTCACGTTTTTTTGACAATGAGGACGCGTTGTTCTACCGGGTAATGCTCCATGTTTACCATCTCCCATCTGTCAACTTTCGATCTGTCACGTCTTAATCATGTGGCATTATGACTGTAAACATGGCGCACCATTCAAATCTTATTGAAACACCCTTTATTATGGGAAATATCGGGGGTGGCATCTGTCCGTTGGTCATCCTGTGTTTTCGAGGTCATGACAGAATGAGGTTATGGAAACATTGCCTGACCAATTTCGATACTCAAGGATCCGTTCGACAGTATAAAGACTTAAACAAAATTTTCTCAGTGCCGACCCATAGAAATATTCAGATCTTGGTATGGTACAAGCTGAGGAGTACTTTGAAACAAAAATATTCCACTGTTATTCGTTGTTTGCTTTTTTGGGCGCTCGATATTCTGATGGCAATGTACTAGGGGAATAGGCGAAAATGGAAAAGAATCCTTTTTGGTCCTTCGCTTCGGATACTTGTCGCGAAAATTTGTAGGGCCGTTAGATAGCGCCAGAATCGCGTCAGCCGCAGAAGTGTAATTGATCTGAGCGGGCCGGAGGGCGGCGGCGGCGGCGTATCGATCTGTTCGGCGCGTGCGCCCTGGAATCGGTGCGAGCGCCAGTGTCGAGCGAGAGACGGCCGGCACAGCTCGCGCCCGGGCGGGGAGGACTGTTACCAACATACCTTCTCAAAGATGGCGGCCGTTGCCAGCAGCAGAGCAAGTGCTCGCGTAAAAGACAGTTCAGTGGAGAAATCTCGAGTCCAGTGAAAGCGTCAGTCGAAAAATCGTGGAGTGCCGCGGTGTGCCGAAGTGGGATAGAGATGTGATGTGCGTGCCGGGTTCCGGAGCGACACAAGCCGACACGAAGACGTCGCCGAGGAGCATGCAGCATGACTTTGGTGAGTGGGGCCCGGGGGCGGCCTAGCGGGCCCTGGCTGACGGCCCCCGGGGGAGCCACGAGGGGGACAACCGCAGAGATGCTCCCGGCTCCCGCAGCTGAATGCCCCGCAGAATGCCCCGGGTCTCGTCGGTCGGCCTGTCGCTGCTCCTGATGGCCGCCGGCCTGGCGTTCGCCAATGCCGGTAACAACGTCCCGCCGCCGCTACTGAACCCCTGGCTGTCGCCGAACGACCTGCAACTCACGGACGGACTGCGGGACGTCTGTTCTAGATCGCATACCTCGTCAACGGGAGAGATAACCTCTTCCGATTGTCCGCCGCCTTGCCCCGCCACTGTTACTAGTAACTCTACTCAGTGCCTTTATTATTTGAAAGAATCGCACAAAGAGGAGGTGTGCGGCCGCGACCTGGGTGTCGAGCGCAGGCGTGAGGTGCTGCACGGTCTTCGGATGCGCCACTGCTGTGAACACGCCGTGGACGGGGCCCTTCCCGAGATGGTTCTTCGGGGGGGCGAACCTTGCAAACAAATGCTGGACGAACTCCTGGTGCTCGACAGCCTGGCGGGGGAGGCGGCCTGCATCAACTTCGACCTGCTGTCCCGCTACGACTGCAGTCAAGCCTACACCAGAAAGTTCCGTTGCAAAGAATGCAAGGTAGGTCCAACGCTCCAAGGTTCACTCCTCTTGATCCAAAACTCATCGAGGTACTTCCCCAAACTTGAACCATACTTGAAATGGTGATATATATTGATTTGGATAGGAGCTATCTTCTTCATAACTGTATCTGCCTTAAGCAGCAACTTTAACTGAGCTGTCTCTGAATCTTTCTCGAAGATGATCAATTATTGTTCGAATCGGGGTTTTTATGGCTCGGTTAGCCTTCCGGAGGCCGTCGATGGTGTTGATAAGACCGACAACATCCTTAGGAACCTCGGCCGTTACCTCGTGGGTATCCAGGACCGGTTTCCCCATATGAATGGTTCTCAGGCCAGTCAGCTCTGGACACTTACATACCATGTGTTCTGCTATTTCTGCTTCTGATCCACAGAGCCTACAAATCTCATCTGCTGACTTCCCCATACGGTACAAATGATGTTTGTACCTACAGTGCCCTGTCAGCAGACCTAGCATCACCTGAAGCTCAGCTCGTGACAGCTTTAGGGGCCTACTGGTCTATCATCACGAATTTTTTGGACTGAGTAGGCCCAGGAGTGTTTTTCCAGATGGTTATTCTGTTATCCAAAGCCCATTGGTGAATCCCTGCCTTACATTGCTATTTCTAAGCCTACAGAAAGGCTCAGGTCCAGCAGGTGTTAACCCTGATGCACTTCTTGCAAGCTCATCGACTTTTTAGTTTCCTCTCCAGCACCACAATTCCCTGGCACTCACAGTAGACTTTATTGCCTTTGGGCAGTTGCTTTATGGTGTTATGGCACTCCCAGGTCAGCAGAGATCCCTGGCAGAGTATCCTGGCTGTCGGTGGTGATGAAGGTAGGCGCCCCTTTGAGGTTCATTTCAAGACACTCCTGGGTGCATACGTAAACGACCAGAATCTAGGTCTGTAAAATAGAGGGCTCACTTCTCAGGGCTTTAGGGATCCTCAGTTTAGGTTCATATACTCGTATCCCAATGCAAGTGCCTCTCTTTGATTTTGATCCATCGGTGGACCATATGGATGACTTTTTGTTAAAGCGATTTACGAAACTTATAAACTAGGATGGTCAGCTATGACCGTTTCACAGGGCGTTTCGAAATAGAAGATTGTTGGCATAACATCCGATGGATTTGCCAAGAGGTTTGAATCCAGTTAGTCCAATATCCTCATATGCTCAACTCTCAGTTTCCAGGTAGGAGAGGAATATTGTTATTGCATCCAGCAGGTTGCATGTTCCTTCATGAGACTAGATCGATAGATTTGATGCATGCATTCAAGACACTTGTCTTCAAGATATATCTATCCCTGACAGGAGTTTTAAGTTTGACCAGTGACTATGTCGACAACTGCTTCGATTCTATCCTTTGGACCAAATTCAGTTAATAATGCTGTTTGCCTCCAACTAGGAAATCTACGCATAGAAGATGAAATAGAATCTCTCTGGTTCATTCCACTCCAGCCAGAGATCTTCTACCTAAATTGAGATCTGTGTAAAGCATATTTCAATTTTCCTTGAAGAGGAGGAATAATGATTAACTGTTAACAAGCTGCACCACAGACTCCTGATGAGATAGAGTTATAATGTCCTAAGATTTTGGCGGATTTTAGGCTCGAATCCTGAATCTTGATGGATTCAGAAAGAGCGTCGTTTGTATGCACTTGTATGCCTTGATCAGCTGCTGTACTATTGACTTTTTGAATTCTCGTCGATTCTTTACATCGAGCTCCTGATCCTTCACATCAAGCTCTTGATCCTAATCTTCTGATGAATTCATTTCTTTCCTTGGCAGCAACCCCCGCTCTATGTACTTGTACGATGTACTTCGATATTTATTGAAAGCTTTCAGCGCTACTTTCCTTGATGTAACACCATAACTACTATGTTGGGAAGAATGCCATACAAAAACGATTTTTGAAACCAAAGGCGGATCTAGAAATAGCTTCGATCAGAAACAAAGGTTAAGTTAGAAGCTTTCTTTCAGATTTGACATCGATATTCCTCATTGTTGAATTATTCAATTTCTTGTAGTACTCGGAAATATTAATCTGAATGTTGTTCTGACACTCGTCACTAGCTTCGAGGGTTAGTACTTAAGGGGCAGTATCACCTTTTGAATCGTGGGTACCTAACCTCCATTAAAAAAGTGGTCTCTTAATTTCACGAGTAAGTACCCTAATTTACGATGTAGAGACTTGATTTTTTTTAAATTGAAGTTGAAGAACGTCCCGAGGGCAAATAGTTTTCTTTTTTTCGATTTAATTAGTTTTTCAATTGAAAAAACCAGGGTAATCGTTAGATCTGAGGTTATTGAATATGTTTATCGTTTTTCATGAGTACAAGCTATATTTTTGAAATAATCATCATGAAAATTTTAGTAGTTTATAGAAGATTAAATTGCCGAGAGCAAATAGTTGCCATTTTTTCGATTTAATTAGTTTTTCAATTGACTATTCCACTCTTTTCATTTTTAGTGAGGAAGTTTCCGTAGCAACGATCGTTTCATCCCGAAAAAATTTTCAAGCCGGCAAAACCAACATGTTGGTTTTTCAGCGACAAAATTTTGGACGTTTCTCGAATTCATAGATAGCTTCGGAAATAAATATCATCGAGAGAACAAACAACGTTTAGTGGTTTAGTTAAACTATGATGAATTCTAATTTGCCAAATAGCTCAATACGCGGCAAATGTGAACATATTACCATATTTTCTCGTGGAATTGTCATGCCGAATTCCACTCGAGATGAAATTTAAGCAGGTAAAATTTCTCTTTTGTGATAGTCATGTTTGTTGCTTTTCGGAAATTTCGCTCATGACATTTTTGATACAAATGTCATTCGCAAAGTTTCCGAGCAACAAACTTTCATATTACAATCGAGAAATTTTGCCGGCAAAATTCCATCTCTAGTGGTATTACATATGAAAAAAACAGATTGAACTTCAGCGTTTTGGAAGCTACACTTAATGATTTTTTCCGACGGTTATTCATCATTTTTTGAAAGAAATCGCAACTATTTGCCCTCGGCAATTTAATCTTCTATAAACTACAAAAATTTTCATGATGATTATTTCAAAAATATAGCTTGTATACTCATGAAAAACGAAAAACATATTCAATAACCCCAGATCTAACGATTACCCTGTTTTATTCAATTAAAAAACTAATTAAATCGAAAAAAAGATAACTATTTGCCCTCGTTCTTCAACTCCAATCAAAAAAAATCAAGTCTCTACCGTGTAAATTAGGGTACTTACTCCTCAAATAAAGAGACCACTTTTTGAATGGAGATTTACCACAATTCAAAAGGTGATACTGCCCCTTAAAATAAGATATTTTTTAGATAAATTTAGGTGGATATGCCATTTTTAAGTTTCCAAATTCGAGATTGGACTAGAGCACATCCAAAGAAATTTTGGTTGAACGACATATGTACATCGATAGAAATGTTTCAAAAAACTAGAGAGGTACATATTGATTTAAGGGTAACGAAAATAATCATTCTTCTTTATAACTCTTTTCATTTGGCCTCTCCATCCCTTAGAAATTTTGACATGGGACTTTTATTTCATGAAACAAGAGGCTCCTAGTGATCAAGAGGTGTGAACCAAGATATATGCATGATTTCCAAACAGATTTTTTCACAAGCGCTCCAAATTTTTATTTCTAAAAAATATCCTCGTATCAACACTTTTTGTCCTACTGTAATGGGTGTAATTTTGAATATTCGTTTGTGTACGGATTGAATAATATCAATCTGGAGTAAGGACCATCATTCAATGTAATGTTTACAAGGACCTGCCCTAATTTTGATACAGGGATACCGATGAATTATGAGTATGGCGACCAGAGTTTTCAAGGCTTCAGCTTCAGTCACCTGTCATACTCACATCAGGCAGATGATATTGAGATACTTGTAGACTAGTTTAGTGTCTCCTAGTCTCGAGGTATCCCAGTTGCAGAGTAAGTATCCAGGACAGAATAAATACAGAAGAGATGGTAATTTACTTCTGTAGCAACATACCAAGAAGCATCTTGGTGAACTCTAAATCTGGGTAGTATCACGTGCACGGAACGAAATAACGTCTTTATAATTTGATGGATATATCCGAGTAGGTATACTTGTAAACTCGAGGTGCCGTTTGATAGAGGAATGTAGACCATAGAGCGAGTTAACCACCGAATTTTGGGTATTCTTCTCGGTTACTGTAGTTCAGTCACGAAATTAATTTTGTGATATTACACGAAAATAAGGTGAACGAATCATGAACATTGCTTCATTCTGATTGTCGTTTGTATGAAACATTGGACTGCATGGTTGTGTGTTGCCCAGTTTCTATTTATGACCGAATCGCGCATATATGCGGCAAATCCCAGAAAGGCAATAACGGAACAAAAACTGCCGAAAAAACAGCCCCGCCATGAATGTTCGCGTGCAAAAAACGGCTTTCAAGTGCCATCAATCGTCGACCAAAGTACTCCGACCATTTTTCCATTCATCCACATCAGAACAAAATCAAAACCGAAACGATGTGGGCGCAATAAATCCAGCAGTTTCCCTAGCAATTTGCCCGATTTATCGTCCAGAATGGGCAGGTGGACAAGTTGATTCAATTGTGAGCTTGTCATATCCAATAACGCTCATGAAATGTGGCCCCACTTAATGGCGCCACTCTGGGGTCCATCGAAAATTCATAACCTTCACATTCGGACACGGCCGTATCGGAACTCTATGTTCGCGTGACGTAATAAGATTTCGGGCTTGTTCCTTCGGACGACAGGGCAGTGTAATTCGAAATGGAAGGCACTGGTTTCTGACAGTCTGTCGTCCCTCGAAATTCCCTGTGTCGACGTTGAGGGTTTCGAAATTGATGCGGGGGTAACGTATTGTTTCGAACGGTAGGTTTGACAGCCTGGAAACGATAGGTTTCCATAGAATAACAGGGGTTATTTGTTATTTTCGATGGTCATATGATGACATGCGCTTTGTGCTCGCTGATGATTGACGTTCATGTCTGTGGTTTTCAGCAATAAAGATTAAAAGAAGACAGATGATCTTTGGTTAGAATTGAATTTTACGCATGCGTCGAATGGTAATGACGAAAAATTATTATTTCATTTAGCTGAAGTGAAAATGTCTCAAGCAAACCATACTTTTTGCCTTTCCAATTGAATGTTTTCATCCTTGCTTATATTCGGGACCACAGAAGCCACATTTCACCACCAACCACCTTCACTCTAATTCCTGCAAAGCCCCCAGCTCTCTTGATCAATTTCCTGCGTCAGGCAGGCAGAAATATGACCTCACTTCCACTGCCTAAGATCCACCTGCTCGAGACAACTGAAAAATCGCGCCCAGGCGGATATTTCCGGAACGCGGCCCTTAACGGCCGGGTGCGATACGTGAATCGAATCCACTCCAGCAATATCACGCATAATTTCGCCATTGGCGGGCTCCATTTGCCGAACAGCTAATAGCTTTTATCGAAAACCATTCACAGACGAATTTCACATCTACTTTCCGTTTCCCGAGTTATATCCCTCCCTGTTTGGGGCTTTCGAAATTGCGCTTAACAGCCACCGACCATCCGCCCATTGATGAATGGGGTATGAGATGAACAGGAGATGTCGTTAGAGGTGATATCGGGGTGAAATATTTCTGGATACGCGATAGAAGTGAGCTTGGATATCCGTATTAATATCACTGATATCCTTACTAATATTGTTGATATCTTTTTTTGTTTTCTCCTTTTACGCCCATACAGAATGACGGATAAACGTCAGTTTTTTCAGATAGGAAAAATGGATAGTCGAGGGCGTTCCAAGCATATTTTCGGTCCAGTTTGGGAGAAAAGAGGGCAAGGGGGAAAATGACAAAGGGGTATAACCCCTAAAAACACCATATTTGTCAATAAAAATATATTTGGGGAGGATCTAACGATATCGATGAAAATGGAAGTTGCACGAATCTTCAATAATAGCAATTTTGCGGACCGACAGCACCCTTACCTTGAGTGGTGTGAGCTCGTGAACAGAACTCGAAAATGAAAAATCGAAAAATGAAAAGTGGAATATTTCATTACCTATGTGGGCTACATGGGTTATTTTGGTATCAAAATGTAGGTTTTCGAGGTCGTTATAATCAATAAAAAATATTTCGAAGCCTTTACTATCACCGTTTAGATTTTGACCTGTCAGATGGCATTTTTTCAAAAATCGGAAATTTCGAAATGTCATAACTTCCGTCGCTCTCGTCGCCGCCAATAGTAATTTATATAATGTTGATCAGCATAGCCTCAAGTGTCTCTGTGCAGAATATGACCGATTTGAAAAATTTCAAATTTTGGGTGAGAAATGACAAAGGGGTATGACCCCCTAAAAACACCATATTTGTCAATAAAAAATATATTTGGGGAGGATCTAAAGTTATCGATTAAAATGGAAGTTGCACTTCCTATACGAATCTTCAATAATAGCAATTTTGCGGACCGACAGCACCCTTACCTTGAGTGGTGTGAGCTCGTGAACAGAACTCGAAAATGAAAAATCGAAAAATAAAAAGTGGAATATTTCATTACTTATGTGGGCTACATGGGTGATTTTGGTATCAAAATGTAGGTTTTCGAGGTCGTTCTATTCAATAAAAGATATTCCGAAGCCTTTACTATCACCGTTTAGATTTTGACCTGTCAGATGGCATTTTTTCAAAAATCGGAAATTTCGAAATGTCATAACTTCCGTCGCTCTCGTCGCCGCCAATCGTAATTTATATAATGTTGATCAGCATAGCCTCAAGTGTCTCTGTGCAGAATATGAGCGATTTGAAAAATTTCAAATTTTGGGTGAGAAATGACAAAGGGGTATGACCCCCTAAAAACACCATATTTGTCAATAAAAAATATATTTGGGGAGGATCTAAAGTTATCGATTAAAATGGAAGTTGCACTTCCTATACAAATCTTCAATAATAGCAATTTTGCGGACCGACAGCACCCTTACCTTGAGTGGTGTGAGCTCGTGAACAGAACTCGAAAATGAAAAATCGAAAAATAAAAAGTGGAATATTTCATTACTTATGTGGGCTACATGAGAGATTTTGGTATCAAAATGTAGGTTTTCGAGGTCGTTCTATTCAATAAAAAATATTCCGAAGCCTTTACTATCACCGTTTAGATTTTGACCTGTCAGATGGCATTTTTTCAAAAATCGGAAATTTCGAAATGTCATAACTTCCGTCGTTCTCGTCGCCGCCAATAGTAATTTATATAATGTTGATCAGCATAGCCTCAAGTGTCTCAGAATATGAGCGATTTGAAAAATTTCAAATTTTGGGTGAGAAATGACAAAGGGGTATGACCCCCTAAAAACACCATATTTGTTAATAAAAAATATATTTGGGGAGGATCTAAAGTTATCGATTAACATGGAAGTTGCACTTCCTATACGAATCTTCAATAATAGCGATTTTGCGGACCGACAGCACCCCTACCTTCAGTGGTGTGAGCTCGTGAACAGAACTCGAAAATGAAAAATCGAAAAATAAAAAGTGGAATATTTCATTACCCATGTGGGCTACATGGGTGATTTTGGTATCAAAATGTATGTTTTCGAGGTCGTTCTATTCAATAAAAAATATTTCGAAGCCTTTTCTATCACCGTTCAGATTTTGACCTGTCAAATGGCATTTTTTCGAAAATCGGAAATTTCGAAATGTCATAACTTCCGTCGCTCTCGTCGCCGCCAATAGTAATTTATATAATGTTGATCAGCATAGCCTCAAGTGTCTCTGTGCAGAATATGAGCGATTTGAAAAATTTCAAATTTTGGGTGAAAAATGACAAAGGGGTATGACCCCCTAAAAACACCATATTTGTCAATAAAAAATATATTTGGGGAGGAGCTAACGTTATCAATGAAAATGGAAGTTGCACTTCCTATACGAATCTTCAATAATAGCAATTTTGCGGACCGATAGCACCCTTACCTTGAGTGGTGTGAGCTCGTGAACAGAACTCGAAAATGAAAAATCGAAAAATAAAAAGTGGAATATTTCATTACCTATATGGGGTTTATGGGTGATTTTGGGATCAAAATGTATGTTTTCGGGGTCGTTCTATTAAAAAAAAATATTTCGAAGCCTTTACTATCACCGTTTAGATTTTGACCTGTCAAATGGCATTTTTTCAAAAACAAGGGTGAATGTTCAAGAAAAAACGTTGCAATAATGAGGTCTATTGAAAAAAATAAAGTTATCACCACATATGCTGTATACATTCGAAAATGCTCAAATTTAGTTTTCCTATTTGAAAATGAACTAAGTCAAAGTATGTAAATATTAAACTAGAGATCCACAGTAGGTACATACATATGTATATTCCAAACATCACCTCACACTCCTCACAGTAACAGACAAAAATTGTCACTATTCTTCTGTAGAGATATTCAATAAATTTCGATTCCTTTCTATTCTTTTCTGATAATTATAATTCAGTGAGAATTTTATGTCCGATTTGTAAAAACTACACCCCAGTTTTTGATAATCAGAACCTTCAACATGAATGAGAATCAAAGAAAAAAATTTTAACCTCATGGAGAGGTAGAGCAAAAAGTTGATCTTCAAAATATCAGAGATGAAAGATTGAATATATATAAAAAACGGGAATATCGAATTGAAAATGAAGCTGAATAAAAAGAATTCAGATAATATGCGAACATACGTTCTCTGAAATCAGGAATAGTGGAAATCGTTGAGCATTTCTCATACTAGAAGCCCTAGAAGGAAAACAAAGTCTATGATAATGGGTATCGATAGGAAGGGATAAAATGCAAGAGCTTTCTTGGAGTGAAGAATGCACTGCTGTACCAATTCTTTTCACCACGAGATTAAGAGAATAAAATGTATGTATGAAATAGAAATAAAAGCGACAAAGTAAACACTTTAGAAAATGGTACTCACGGTTGGTCGGGCTTGAAGAGATATATTTGATATCTGCTGGAGGTCTGTAGCCTCTTGAGGATGAATAGTTCTTTTTTTCACGGAACGAGTCCACTGTATAAACACATAGGTTTTAGTCATTCTTGTCACAGAACGAACTCACTGTGTTAGGGTGGCGATCTGAGCCGTATAACTGATGCGACTAATGGCGGAGGTTTATTGAACTATTGAATGAACAGGTAGGTCATTTTTGGGATTCTCGCTAAACCACAGAGAAAGTGGGTGAAGTCATAGAGCTGGTTTTTTTTTGTTACCGCACCATTCGCAGTAGGAAAATTAATTGATAAAGGAGTCAAGGAAACTGAAAAAACACATAAAATTCGGATAAATGCATGAAATCTTTATTTGAATCGTTAATAATATACACGAGCTCTCTTGGAGAGAAGAAATGGACTGTTGTACCAATTCTTATCGCCTCGAGAATTAAAGAAAAAAAATGGATGTTTGATAGAAAATAAATACCACAAAGCAAATATTGAAGGAATGGTACTTACGGTTGTTCAGACTAAAAGTTATGTATCTGCTTCTGTCTGGTTTCATGTGATGTTGTGCAGGGTAAAAGTTCTTATATCACACGAATTCACTTTGTAAAGGGTGGCGAACTGAAGGCCGACGACGTGGAAAGTATTTGTTAAGGGCTTCGAGCTAAGCCGTGTAAAAACAATGCGACTGATGGCAGAGATCTTGTCGATCTGAGCATAGAATCGCACAGAGCACAGAAAATCTCGGTCTTATTCTTATCCGAGTAAGCCTATCCTATATATAAACATTGTGGTACAAGAAAACAGAAGTATGAATTTTGAACAAATCGATAGTTCGGTCCATATAATTTAATGTTCGCTTAGTCCAATTTTGGCATACTCTCTCCAACATTTCGGCCGGTATCTCATGAATAAATGCTCCAATGTTGTCTTCCAATGCGTCGATCGAAGCGAGCTTGTCAGTATAGACATGAGCCTTAACATAGCCCCAAGAAAATAGTCTAAAGGCGTTAAATCGCACGATCTAGACTGCCAATTGACCGGTCCCAAACGTGAAATAAACTGTTCAACGAACTCGCCTCCTAATTGGTTCCTTGTTTCGCGTGCTGTGGGGCATGTGACACCATCTTCTTGAAACCCCATGTCATGCAAGTTCTATTTTGGACAGAAACAGTTGGATATCATCTCACGGTAGGTGCCGAATCGAAAATTGATGGCCATCACCAACAGTAGCCGATACAACTGCGATGTTTCCTCAGTTCGCACTGTATGTAAGCGTGTTGGTGGTTTAATGACGCATTTCAATAATAAAATTCAAGGATTTGCAAGCTTTTTTCGTTTGACGATCCATGGTTAAATTATAGACCACACTGAAGATGTTTGACAGTGACACAAAACGTGCCTGAGCTATCAAAATCAGAGTTTGCGGTTTTTTTTATTAATATGTGTGTTTTCACTTTTCTTGCTCTTGCCTCCATATAATGTAAAATGTTGTGCAATTTTAAGATTTTTCCTCATAATGTTTCTGTTTTAATTATAATACATATTGTAGTTTTTTTCAATCATTTATCAACCTAAAAAAATCACAAAAAATGGAATGCTCTTGAAGAAGAAAGTCAGTTTCAGCACTTTTCATTAATGTTATTTTGTATCTTCGTGCTAAATGAGTATATTTTCGTGGTTTTACCAGTGTCATTACCTACTTTTGTTATTGTGCCCTGATGAAGGAAATATAATTTCAGAAACGTTGGCTAAGTTGAAGGTTCGATTCCTGTAAACCATATTCAATATATACGTTAAAAGCCAAAAAGAAAATAGTTAGAAAATCGTTATTATATCTTGATAATCAAGCACAACTTTCAATCATAACAAGAGCTAGTGATAAAGAAAGATATTAAGGCGAATAAGTTTCAGGAGTTATGAAAGCGCCTATTGACTGCGTCCTCAATAGAATTCAAGCATTGATTCCATTGATGGGAATAATATTCCAGGCATCATTCTGAAGGTTTTGCTATTCCTTTTATGAATGTGGTCGAATAAGATGTATCTTTGACGTTCGCTTTGATGTAAAAAAAATCGTTGGAAGGGGTAGGTGAAGTTTGTAGACTGTTTTCAGTGAATTTTATGTGGTAATATTCCCTGATACATTTAATATTCTGCCATTCTGATGGAATATCAATTTTCCATTATAACCTAACCCCCCTCTTCCTTCCCATTCTGTTTTCAAGAAAAACAATTATCCCTTGGAAGCCGGAAAAGCAGCATTCCAAATTCACCCATTCAATAGAAATGGAGCCGCCAGTTATCTATTTCATCGATTATCTGGCTTCATATTGGAAAACATCAATCTGATCTGGCATTCCCTCGGCTATTCCCCCAATTTCCCATTCATTTCCCCCTTTTCAGCAGCTGGATCTTTCCACTCCAGAAAATTGAAAATCGAATTATTTCCCGTATTATAAGAGGCTGCGAAAGACTTCTAGCTTTGCACCAATGATAAACGAAATATTTAATTGAGGGAATAGTCCTTAAAGATAATAGAAAGGATAAACAGCATTTCACAAAGTTTGTTGTGAACCTTGTTGGTGAATTCTTATTCTGCTGATAGTTTGATATTAAGGGCAAGTAAGTTCATTCTATTTCATAACCTTAGAATATACCTACAGTGCGCGTCAAAATTATGGAACAAATTCATTTTCTCAAAAGAAAATTAATTGGCAACAAAATCCTAAATTTTTATGCATCTTTGAAGGATTTTTGTTGCACCCTGTGCCATCCCCATCAACCCTCTAAATTTTTCGAATGGGGAAAGTGGGTCATGTGGTACTTTTTTTGGCAAGGTCTTTGGATTTTCTTTACAGGCGTGCAGAAATTTTCAAGAAATTTTTTTTTGGAAAATTAGTTAGTTCAAAGAGGTTTTTAGTATGTTCATTTTGTTATGGCTTATTTACTTTGAGACGATGATACCTGATGAAATTTGTCACCGAATGAAAGTCGACCATTACAGTTTTGTTCATGCACAACTTTCAGTCCCCTCACGTGAAAAATTAGAATGTGTGAAACACTCCGTTTTAGTTATGATCTGAAGTAGGTATGTTATACAGGGTGTTTGGAGGGTGAGTAGCCGTAGGTAAATGGTGAATAGGTGATGCTCTTGGCTACTTGTTGCGCCTAATGAAATAACATTTTGCCCAAAGTTCAGAGTGTTATAATTTTTTTGCCATTTTTCTAGAAATTTCCCATTTTTCTCATTAAAAACTTGAATTTTTTAAATTTAATGCTCGAGGTGCCTATAAAATGAGCACGCTATTTTTAGCTGTGTTAGAATGAGAGAAAAGATTCTACCTGCTCAATGGAATAGTTTTGTCGTCACCCTTTCAAGGCAACCTTGAAGACAAAACGGTCTTTTGTTGAGTTATCTGATTATTAATGGTACATGTTACATACCATTGCAAAGAGTATTAACTAGAGAAGTTTTTAAAACCATTTTAAAACCCAACACTATGTACATTTTTTTTATTTCACTTTGTGAAGTGGACATAACAGTTTTTTTTTCATTTTGAAGTTTGATACGACGCTGTCAGGTTTGTTAAAGACGTTTGTATGAAATTATGATTCAATCTAAATGAGACAAGACCAGACTAAAAAAATAAAAATCATTTTATAGGCACCTGGAGCATTAAATTAAAAAAAATTTAAGATTTTAATGAGAAAAATGGGAAATTTCTAGAAAAATTACATAAAAAACACTTTGAACTTTGGGCAAAATGTTATTTTATTAGGCGCAACAAGTAGCCAATTTACCTATGGCTACTCACCCTCCGATCACCCTATATTAGTACGTTTCAAATGAAGTTGAAAATTTTCGATAAAATGTTTCAATTCAAAGAAAGAGCCATGACGAAGTGCACATACTGAAAACCTCTTTGAACTAACTACTTTTTCGAAAAAAAATTAAATTATTTAAAAAAAAAATAGTAGGTACATTGTTTACCGGGTAGGAAAAGCGTAACATTCCTGGACGATTGGGAAGATTGCTAGCAACACAGTAACACAGAGTTCAGAAATGTGGCTTTTCCTAAGGTGAACATACTATTTTTCCGCAAATCGTTTAAAATTCGACAGATTTCAATTGATTTTGATGAAATAGCGAATTATTTCATTCATAAATAAATTGTGCTTTGAAATTCGTAATGAAATTGGTTACGTTACTATAGGAACGTATTCATGTTGAATTGTCAAACTTGACGAATTTCAATTTAATTGCTGGTGTTTTCGAAGACAAAACAGTGTGAAAAGATAAGTGATGATGAATTTTCCATTTCTGGGACTCCTCCAGAACTGGTTGAGGCAGTGAAAATACTGCTTCTTCAGATTGATTGCCGAAGAAATCATGAGAAAAGCTGGAATATGCATATTATGTCGAACGCTAACAACTGTAAGGAAATATCATTTCCTTACTGTAAGGAAATGAAGATTTCGTAACAGTTAGGAAATCTGGACTTTTTCTATGACAAATTTTGACTGGCATTTATTAATTACCTACGTACCGATATTTCAATATTGTGTTACTGATGACGTTTTGAACAGTTGTCACCACGATATCGCTTATGAAAAGTGAAATTTGGACTTCTTTCGGAAGATTATCAGCAAAATACGTTGAGACAATGGTTCGTATGTGTCTTGTTTGTGATAAATTGGACTATTTGAATCGTGATTGGTTTTGCACAGGTATGTTCAACTCTTATCATTCTAACAGTGGCGTAGAAGTAGATTCTTCGATTTTTAGAATTTCACTTTTCAGATTCTCTTCTGATATTGAGAGGAGGAACATCAATTCTGAATTTAGCTGACTCTGTTTACCTAACTCAGAATCTGTTTCAATGTTCGGAACGTTGTATATGAATTCGTCAAAAAGAGTAAATTTATTTCCATTCTTCAATACCGATAACGCCACGCCACTGGACCTTTCAAAGTTAGATTCTGCAGTGTAGCCACGGCATTATCTGATGATATTGCTATCCTTTATGCTATCTTAGCCCCAGTCATTGAAAACCAATTCTCGAATTTATTAATGAGATGCTGTGTCTTCTCTTTATATGGTCTCGATTCATACCACATTTAGTCAGTTTTTTTTATGACAATATCCATAAACTGCGGGGAAGTTCTAGTGTGACGATGGAAGCAGACTCTCCTGGGGACCTGATTACCGTGACTTACCAGATATTCCATCTCCAACAATTTTTATTCAAATGTATGATACTATCGCATCGCATATCATGACAGAAAAAATCCGGAAGGAGATTAAAGTTGACGAGTTCCGGAAAATGACATAAAGCACTCCTTTTCTCTCCGATAAATCATTGTTCTTCCGCCAAGCCCTCCATTTTCCATCAGGAAAAAGCCCCGTTCATTCAAAATGCGAAATGCATCAGACAAAGACGTCCCGATTGTTCCCCTCAAAATGCCGAAATCATAAAAGAGTCCAGACGAACGTGGGAGTTCTAATTATATGGCCCGCCTATTCCTGGCCAAATCCGCAGTTTTGTTCGTATAGCGGCAGGAAACCGCGACTTTTGGAGCTACGCATTCGTTGATGAATAGAAGACCGCCAAAAGGAAGAAGAAGAATTTGGATATTTCATTTAGGACCCCTGGTTTCCGCTGCAATGGGCGCAAATTCGTCAATGTCAGGAATGGGTGAGAAATACAGGGTGCATTCAAAGGTGAGGCTTTTCTTTTGACAGATGGTAGAACTCATCGAAATAATTCATTTTACCCAAAAATTTTTCATATGAATTATGCCCCTGTTTCGAGAAAATGAAACTAGAATATTCTCTAGTTTCTAGGTGAATCTGAAAATTCCTCAGTCCGAACCTGCTCCATCGCCTGCTCCTACGTATATATCAACATATCTTGTTTTTTGTACGATGTAAATTGTAGATTGAGAGTTTATTGCTTCGAAAATGCCGCACGTTTATTCAAATAAGGAACTTGTTGATGTGCTTTCAATTCAAGGTGAATCGAAACAAAATGCCAGTTCAGCGTATAAGTTGTACAGAACAAGATTTCTGCTAAGAAATCACCCAACTTCGCGAATGTTCATAAACCTGGTGCAGAGATGTAGAGATATGATGAACAGAGAGATGCAGGCCAAAGTATTAAGGTATTGATGCCCAAAATTTTTTTAATTTTTTTAAATTGAACTTTTCGGTAAAATGACTTATTTTGATGAGTTCTATCACCTGTCAAAAGAAAAGCCTCACCTTGAAATACACCCTATATAGTAAAAGGTTTTCTACCAAGAGGTGTTATTTTACATTCGAAGAAAAATGCCATTTTTTTTAGATAAATGATCGGATGTTTATTCAATTATAAAGAGGAAAGTAAGCAGTTAATAATGATAACATAGGTTTGTTGAAGAAGCCACTGAGGTGGAAATGGGCCTCTGCATTCAAGATGATTTTTCGATGGACCCAATTAATCAGCCAAGACACGTCGTTGTTGATAATCGGCCGGCTTGAGTTCTTGTGTTTACTGAACTTTATGAGCCTTAAAACCCAAATCTTTATATTTATATTGCTACGATGCTATGACGTTTGTGGAATACCTAATTCCAAAGAACGACGAGGAATGGACAACCTGGACTTTCTTCAACACATTCGGCTGTAGCAGCAGTATTCTCGGCTGTTCTTGAGCGACATCCCCACCAATTTTGTATTGCGGTTCGAAAAGGTGCTTCACGAAGACCCAAAAATGTTCTAGTCTTAAGAACCGTCTCTGCCAAATTTTCTTCATTTTTGTAGTGTATTTCAATGACTTCCATGCGTTTTTGAATCGTGTATCGTTCCACAAGTTTCTACTGGTCAAATGTCAAATAATGACAGCTTCAACAGTGACATCTACGGAAATAGCGGGCTATTCGAAATAACATCTCTTATTATGGAAAACCCTTCATTACGACAGAAGAACAATTGCTAGCAGAAAACATGATAGGTAATTCTAAAGTCCTTAAGGTGGGCGTTCAATGTAGTGTGTTTTTATTTCAAGTTGCATTTGAAAATGGTTGGACTTCGAAAACTGAAATTTTGTGGGTAAACTCAGAAAGGATTGGAGTTCTTGATGAAATAATTTAAATCGATTTCATTCCGAAAGGTAATTTTTTTTCTTTCAAAATGAGAAGAAAATGAGCCAACTCATGCTTCTTGTTTATTTCAACAGAAACACCCACGAAAATAGTTCAACTTCCGATTAAAAGTGAATCTACTGATAATTTCGTTCAGAAAAATAACTTGAAATACGGAATTGGCAGAGAATGGCCAAATTCAAATTTTGGCGGGAAAAAGTTCCTGCTTTACCCACAAATTCGCTTATTTCATAGTTCGGCGATTTTCGGATAGAGAACGCCATTGTACATTTCATTCATAATCAGAGAGATATTCATAGAACTTGATAGTGATCATGCATGTTCTATGGAGACATTCCATAAAATGGACGGTGGCGCCTCTATCGGATGAGCTTTCCTACTCGCTTTAAACGCCGACCTTAAACTGCAGTTGTTTCTTCTGTGAAGGAAATATTTCCTAATTAATAATTTCTCATTTAGGAAACGACTCATATTGCTCTCGTCAGAATTATTATATTGCCATCTCCTCCACATGAGTCATTGGACTGTTATCCAATATTATTGTGGATATCCTTTTTGGTTTGTACTCATTTCACGCCCATTTCATGTTTTGCTCATTTAGCACTGTTGTAATTAGGGAAAAACGCTCTTGACTCATTGAATTATGAATTTATTTTGTATAAAATACCAGAAATACACTGAGCTATGCCATTTCGGAATATCAATGAAGGATTTATGTTTTCCCAATAAGGACTCAGGTGACCATATTTTTATCACACTCAGGAAAAATTTGAAAAACTTGAAATTTGAGCTAGATCTTCGTCTAAAGAATAAAACTATGCATCTGCCACGAAAATCATAGCTCACATTCGAGAGCGCATCTATCCAGAAATACCATCCAAAAAAACAGACTGAAAAAATCACTTCAATCAGAGTCTTGTCAGCAAATAAGTGGCAATGAGTGTAATTTCGTAAATACAACCATTACGCTCAAAACTCAATAGATAACTCAGTAGAATCAACTCAATGGCAGTCTTCACGCCCACACTGTCAAACCAATGTGAACGAAATTAGGCCTCGACTAGGTACTCGAAACGAAAGTGTCGAGACGAGATGAGTAAATCGCGTTGTGTGGGTGCGCCTTTTCAAAAATCGAAATCGACATCACGCTCCAGCGATTTTCCGCCCCAATTTCATTTCAAATCTTTCGCATCATCCAAATATTGAAATCCTATCCGACAAAGGTATTTACATAACTTGGACGTTATTTGTCATGTGCTAGAAAGTCTGAATTATTCAGACATGCGGACGAATTTATCATAGGGTAGATGTAGGACGGCGCCAAAACCATCTCCCTTCCATCCCCCCAAAACGAAGGGAAACAACATTAATTTTTTGAGCATTCATACTGACGGCCAAAATGAATACATCAAGAAGGATGTAGGTACATATCTTTGTTAGTTTGTTTTCGTTATATTTCAGGATTTATAGCTTGACCTGCCGATAGCAAAACTGATTTTACTCTAACGGCTTGGGGCAGTATCACCTTTTGAATCGTGGTAAATCTCCATTCAAAAGCGGTCTCTTTATTTCACGAGTAAGTACCCTAATTTTCGACGTAGAGACTTGATTTTTTTTAAAATTGAAGTTGAAGAACGTCCCAAGGGCAAATAGTTTTCGTTTTTTCGATTTAATCAGTTTTTCAATTAAAAAAACCAGGGTAATCGTTAGATCTGGGGTTACTGAATATGTTTTTCGTTTTTCATGAGTACAAGCTATATTTTTGAAATCATAATCATGAAAATTTTTGTAGTTTATAGAAGATTAAATTGCCGAGGGCAAGTAGTTGCGATTTTTTTCAAAAAATGATGAATAACCGTCGGAAAAAATTCATTAAGTGTAGTTTCCAAAACGGTGAAATTCAACCTGTTTTTTTTATTGAAGAACTAATTGAATCGAAAAAAACGCAACTATTTGCCCTCGGCAATTTAATCTTGTATAAACTACAAAAATTGTCATGATTATTATTTCAAAAATATAGCTTGTACTCATGAAAAACGAAAAACGTATTCAGTGACCCCAGATCTAACGATTACCCTGGTTTTTTTAATTGAAAAACTGATTAAATCGAAAAAACGAAAACTATTTGCCCTCGGGACGTTCTTCAACTTCAATTTAAAAAAAAATCAAGTCTCTACGTCGTAAATTAGGGTACTTACTCGTGAAATAAAGAGACCACTTTTGAATGGAGATTTACCACGATTCAAAAGGTGATACTGCCCCTTAAGTTTGTTCGAAGATCTTGAGGAAACATTGAATTTCTTAATTATATTGATGGAGGCTTTCACGGCCAGATTCAATTTCAAAATTAGAATATTTCGCTTTCGCCTACAACTGCGGTAGGCATGCTCAAAGTTATATGGTGGTTGTATCCCGATGATTGACCGCTCCGAACTGGTGAGAGTACAGGGTGTCTCATTATAAATTACAAGATGGCTATCTCCGTTATTTTTGATCACCCTGTATAGTTCAAATTAGCAAAGTTGTAGTAGTCCTGAATCGTCCAAATCTGATGACAAAATTGATATTATGTCAATCGCTTGTCAGATTTTTCACATATGTCTTCTTATTTTAAATGAGACACCCTATATAATTTGCAGTTTATCGATTCTCCTTAAAAATACAGTCCATTCGATGTATCACAGGCAAACTTACGTTCAACTGTTTTTAAGATATTAACAATTTAAAATCGACGTTTAACTGATATTGTTATATCAACAAAAGAGTTTGTTAGTTTGCTTCGGTAAATACCATTTTGAAATAAAATGACATTTATAAAGCCATGAATAATACTTAATTATGTAATATTGCTATTTTTGTTATAATTATTAGGTAATATATGTTGTTAAGAAATAAAAATA
The DNA here is from genome assembly GCA_951802165.1 of Adalia decempunctata. Classification (NCBI taxonomy): domain Eukaryota; kingdom Metazoa; phylum Arthropoda; class Insecta; order Coleoptera; family Coccinellidae; genus Adalia; species Adalia decempunctata. The sequence continues at coordinate 17,440,029 of OX637696.1, read as the reverse complement.
TATTTAACTACATATGTCATAATTATTACCATATTACACAATAGAGAATCATACAACAAATAAACTCTTTTGTTGATATAACAATAAAACGACGCGTTTTATTGAAAAAACATAAGGATACTTTTATTTTCTAAAATGGTTGATTCTTTCGAAAATATGAATCGTTTATCTTTTTCAAGTGGTTTATAGTATATTTGCGTGAATTTATGAGCCGACTGCGCTGTAACTTTTATACCAGGAGAAATATTGAATAAGTTTTGATCGAGGCATATTCACCAAGAATAGAGTAAACAATCAACCAAAATTCAGTTCATTCGAAATATCGGTTCCGAATATATGGAGAGAATAGTGTTGATTTCATGGATTTTTGAACCCTGTATATTTAAAACGAAACCGAATTTTGAAAAATAGTATGAGAAAAAAGTGTTTGGTTTGATGAGAAGAATCTGCAGTTAAAATATATGTAACTGTCGATTCCTCTCATCGAACGATACACTTTTTTTCCATACCATTTTTCAAAATTCGGTTTCGTTTGAAAGATACAGGGTGTCAAAAATCCATAAAATTAACACTATTCTTTCCATATATTCGGAACCGATATTTCGAATGAACTGAATTTTGGTTGATTGTCCACTCTATTCATGGTGCATATTCCTCAATTGAAACTTATTCCATATTCCTCCTGGTATCAGAGTTACAGCCTACTCGTCCCATGAATTCATGCAAAAATACTATAAAATCACTCGAAAAAGATAAACGGTTCATATTTTCGAAAGAATCAACCATTTTAGAAAATAAAAGTATTCCTATATTTTTCCATAAAACGCGTCGTTTTTGAGTTATTCCTAATTGTATACGAACTAATTTGAGGAAAAAATCATGAATTTCATAAAAAATCTGAATGCTTCCCTGAATTTAATATCATCGAATATTATTTCTTCTCTGGTCTCGTCAACAAATTAACAATGTTGTCAATGTTTATCAACTTCGTTAACACTAAAATCTCGATGATGGAAAAACGTTCGATATAATAATTGAATTCTGAGAAGCATGAAATGAAATTACACAGTTTATAAGCGCAGTTTCTTCTGAAAATTTATTGTTACCGGTCCTTCAGGAAAATATCTATCTCAACAATATCCTCTTTGAGATTTTAATCGACACTACACGGTCTGCACCTCACAATCATCACCTGTTTGCTTTAAAATCTGCAAGTAGATATATTAATATTAAATAAGGTTATCCCGTTTAAGCGCCGTTCATTGAATCATAGACTAGCCTGCGATGGGACTCGTAAGCGGTTGGAAACACAGAAACAGAACAACGGGGCCTGTCTTGCGTGCCGGCTACATCGCAGCGGAGCGGACCGCGATTGAAATTAAGATCGTAGGGCTATATCGGCGAGAATCAGAACTCGTTTGGCATTTCCAAAGAGCCACGCCTAGACGCCTTTAGCGAAAAGTGAATAAAACTGGTGTCCTTGTGATAGTTCATCCGCTAACGATAGGGGACGTACTGCTTTATTGAGTTCGCCTATCTATACCATTGTTTGAAGAGAAAATCGGCAATCTGGCATCGTCTTCTCTAGAGTTCTTTGGTTGATGGAGTTAGGATAGGTTAGTGAGAAACCAATTTTATGAGATGGTTTCAGAATATCGAGGAAGATATGAACAAATTATTAGTGTTTATAAACTAATCTTCAGGAAAATCGAAGAAGGAACTTATTTTGGTGGGAGAAATATGGCTTTTCAATTGCATAAATAATCGGACAGTGTTTTTGTTAGGAAATATCGTTTTTGTTACATTCTTATTCAAATAAGGTTAGTCCTTGAGTATTTTCTAATTGCATCACCCAGAACATCTAAGTCACCTCAATTTCAATCGAAAAATATGAACTTTGAGGTGTTTGTAAAGAATAATATCAGGCACGTATTCAGCACCATTTTTTTTTCAAATGGCTATATCTTTCAAACAGAGCCGAATTCGGAAAAATGGAAAATGAAAAAAAGGTTTTCTTTGGCCTCAAGAATCTACAGTTAAAATATATGTACAAGTGAAAGACTCACCCTGTATAACCTCTCAAAATAAAAGTAGATATGAAGCTGAATTACAACCATGTCTGAAAGCTCCTAAATGACAATTGTAAACCAACCTTTTCGCTCCTCAAGACGTTAATCCTCGTATCATAAAGGAAATCAAAACTGAATAAAGCTGATTGAAAGTGGCACGTTCCCCAAAGTGAACAATCATAAGAAACCAGACAGAAAATTCGCCAACATATTTCAATCTCTCCCAGACCTCCTTTCAGGCTGCCAACACAAAGGACGAACATTTCTCCAATTAGGAAAAACGATGACCCCGGAGTTTTTACGAGCAAACGAAAATGAAATTTTCATAGAATTCCGCAGTCCAATCACTCCAAAATTATATCCGATGTCTTTGAGAAGTTGGCTCGCATTCAAAGGCGATGATGCCTCCGGAACGAGCGGGAAAGATCAAATCGGGACTTATTTCTCGTTTGGCGGAACTTTGACGTCATATCTGTTCGCAAATTCTCCCATGAAAGGAGGAGAGAGAGGAGTCGCGCCCTCTTATCTTTTTTGTCAATAACATTTGAGTCGCCCCGGTCTGAGATGGAAGGGAATATTCTGGAGTATGTGCGAGGTCGAGAGTTCCACAGATTTGGTCGATATCTTCATCTGTAATTCCGGATGAAATGCGAAATGCACTGAGGGAAGAGTGGAGTAATGGATATTATGCATTCTTCAGCCTCAACTTGTTTGATATCTTTGGGAGAAAAAAAACACGCATGAGAACATCTGGAAGAAAATTCTTTTCAAAAAACGTCTAAGGAGGTATACTCCATTTACTTTTATAAAGTATCCCGGTTGGCCCTGACATTCTGAAACATTTCGTGCATATTTTGTTAATCTCAGGTTATAGAAATTTACCTGTCAGATAACTAGGCAACGTTGTTTACTCTACACAGAGGTAGAATGTGAATTCAATAATTCCAAAGACCTGGCAAATGTTGGAGAAACTTTTTTCTCTGTTGATACTGGAAATAAACTACTCCACGTGAGTTAGGGATATTGACTTAAACTGCAAAAAAATATGGTTAGAATAAGATTTTTGTGCTGAAAATTCATATTAATATGATTCCAAGTTGCAAATTCAAGCATTTTAATACTATCAATACAATGTATGGCCTCCACGGGCATCAATAACAGCTTGACATCTTCTTTGCATACTGCACACGAGGTTGTTGAACATTTCTTGAGGAATTAGGTTCCATAGAAGCTCTCTCAGATCATTCAAGGATTCTGGGGTAGGTTGATGATCATCTACTCTTCTTTGGAGCATATCCCGTGCATGTTCTATGCAATTCAAATCTGGTGAGTGCGGAGGTATTGGTAAATGTGGAATACCAAGCTCCTCGCGCGCATTCTCAACTATGGTTGCACGGTGCGGTCTAGCGTTATCGTCTAGAAATTGAAAAGTTTCACCAATAGCAGCGTGAAAATTTGGCACAACATTGTCAATTACATGCTCCCTATAGTGTGAGGCGGTCATATTCCGAGGACAAATGTGTAGATCTGTGCGCCCATTGATATACATATCCCGGCCCATACCATAACACTACCCCCTCGGAATGGATGGAATTCTTGGACATAGCGACGATTACGGGGTATGCGTGGGATTGTCCATACCCTAATTCTTCGAGAATCTGAAAATCGTCCATATCTGGAATTACCGGTGAAAAGGACACTAGGCCATTGATCGTTCCAATTGATATGTTGCCTTATCCATTCCAGTCTTTGACGCTTATGGTCACGTGTCAATGGAACTTCTCTCAATGGACGTCTAGAACCTAGATTCAATGTACATAAAGTTAGCCAAACAACTTTCGCGAATCAAACTCGGAATAGCTCAAAATTTTGCCGTTATTTATCCGTAATTTATCCGTGAAAAAATAAATTTCGCCGCTCTCATATTTAAAAAGATATGGGGTGTGTCGCTAAGTTGATATCAAGTTGGCGAAACAACTTTTCAAAAAATGGTTTCAGCACAAAACAAAATAGCTCATCTTTTTCAGTGATTTATCCGTAATTTATCCGTGAAAAAATAAATTTTGCCGCTCTCATATTTAAAAAGATATGGGGTGTGTCGCTAACTTGATATCAAGTTGGCGAAACAACTTTTCGAAAAATGGTTTCAGCACGAAACAAAATAGCTCATCTTTTTAAGTGATTTATCCGTAAATTATCCGTGAAAAAAGAAAATTTGTATCAATCAAGGTTTTGAAGAAAAATGACAAAATTTGATTGATCGATCAGCAGCCGACGGAACATGATTTATGCATTTTTCTCGAAAACTACGCAAGCAATATTGTTGATATTTGAAAATTAGATGTAGCTTTTCATCTTTGATTTATCCGTGAAGAAAAAAATTTTGCCGCTCCCGTTTTTAAAAAAATATCACGTGCGCTGGTATGTGTACATCAAATTACATGGTGACATATTGAAAAAATGATTTCAGCAATCAACAGATAATGCAATTTCTTTTAATGATTTATCCGCAAATTATCCGCCATCGCCACTCTTGTATTTAAAAAAATATTGGGTGTTTCGCTAACTTTATATCAATTTGACAAAACAACTTTTCGAAAAATGGTTTTAGCACGAAACAAAATAGCTCATCTTTTTAAGTGATTTATCCGTAAATTATCCGTGAAAAAAGAAAATTTGTATCAATCAAGGTTTCGAAGAAAAATGACAATATCTGATTTATCGATCAGCAGCCGACGGAACATGATTTATGCATTTTTCTCGAAAACTACGCAAGCAATATTGTTGATATTTGACTAGAAGATGAAGCTTTTCATCTTTAATTTATCCGTGAAGAAAAAAATTTTGCCGCTCTCGTTTTTAAAAAAATATCACGTGCGCTGGTATGTGTATATCAAATTACCAGGTAACATATTGAAAAAATGATTTCAGCAATCAACAGATAATGCAATTTCTTTGAATGATTTATCCGCAAATTATCCGTGAAAAAATAAATTTTGCCGCTCTCATATTTAAAAAGATATGGGGTGTGTCGCTAAGTTGATATCAAGTTGGCGAAACAACTTTTCAAAAAATGGTTTCAGCACAAAACAAAATAGCTCATCTTTTTAAGTGATTTATCCGTAAATTATCCGTGAAAAAAGAAAATTTGTATCAATCAAGGTTTTGAAGAAAAATGACAAAATCTGATTGATCGATCAGCAGCCGACGGAACATGATTTATGCATTTTTCTCGAAAACTACGCAAGCAATATTGTTGATATTTGAAAAGAAGATGTAGCTTTTCATCTTTGATTTATCCGTGAAGAAAAAAATTTTGCCGCTCTCGTTTTAAAAAAAATATCACGTGCGCTGGTATGTGTACATCAAATTACCAGGTGACATATTGAAAAAATGATTTCAGCAATCAACAGATAATGCAATTTCTTTAAATGATTTATCCGCAAATTATCCGTGAAGAAAAAAACATCGCCACTCTTGTATTTAAAAAAATATTGGGTGTTTCGCTAACTTTATATCAATTTGACGAAACAATTTTTCGAAAAATGGTTTCAGCACAAAACAAAATAGCTCATTTTTTGAGTGATTTATCCGTAAATTATCCGTCTGATGGTTTCGATAGAAACTTGGACCCCATCTGCATTTTGAAGAGTATTCCGTAGCATTCTACACGTAGATGTAGGGTTTCTCGCCGAAACGGTGATGAAACGATCCCGAGGAGGTGTTGTTTTTCGACGCCCACCAAGCCTTGCTCTTTCCAAAACGGAACCTGTGTCCCTGAACCTATTCCAAAGTCCAGATATCACACTTTGGCTGACTTGGAGCTTTTCCGCTACAACAACCTGAGTTAGGCCACCCTGTAGCATTCCCTATTAGTCTCAGCGTTTGTTAATTTACGTCTTGGCATTTTCAGAAAACTCGATCCAAATCGAAGACGGTTGATAAACTGACTTCATTTCAACATAAGACATTCATGAAGCATATGCAAAGAACCAAAAACTTCAGAAAAAGGCGACCAGATTGACGAAATGTCTCATACTGATTTTTATTGGATCGATTCGAGTTGTTATTGAGTTTTAAATGATTTCACAGCGATTTTCTCGAAGATTATAAACTTTAAAAAACGATTGAATACGATATTTCAAAACTGGGATGCAGCTTAGCTTCAGTCTGTTATCTTTGGGTGTAATGGCAACGTCTCTGAGAATTATTTTGACATTGCCGATATTTCACCGTTACTGCATTTTTTGACGATAAGGACGCTTTGTTCTTCCACCTTATGCTCCATGTTTATTAACTCCCATCTGTCAATTTTCGATTTGTCACGTCATCATAATGTTGCATTATGACTGTCAATCTAAGCGCGAAATACAATTCTTTCGCTCTCATTGAAACACCCTTTAAAATAAACCACGAAAAATTATTCCAAATCCACGCTTTTCCCCAAACTCCACCATATCGTCCCCTGAACCATATAAAAAATTTAATGATTCAATTTACGGATTAAAATTTGCGGTCCACCAATGTTACATCGGTTCCCTGGGTAGTATTTAACGCCATCGCGATATTCCCAGGGTATACCCACGTGACTCGTTAATTTTTGATGGCCTGCGGCGGTCATAATGTCCATATTATGCGACTATTAAAATTTCACCGGTTGAGTGACGTGTCGCGAATGGGGTTGAAAGACACGGATTACCGTGACATAACCGGTAGATTTTTAGAGCTTCCTCTCTAAATTTCAGCAACCGTATTGTCGGTATTTTTTGATATTCGGTATCGCACGCTCGTCCAGTGGTCCTTTTGTTAGATATGCCAGAATTAACCGAACACGACCCTTGACAGACAGTCAAGAACAATAAAACTCCTGGTGAAGTGGTATATTGAATATTCTGACATATTCTCCAAGTCCTAAAGATCCTTCCAAATACATGTCTGCAAGGAGTAAATACACCATATACGCGGAAAAACATTTAGTTTTATTGATTGATATTTCACGACCGAATGCCACGAGGATGTATTGATATCTAGTTAGCCTAGACCAGTTCCATGCATAAACAAAACATTGCGATACCATATCAGCGAACAATAACTTATTAGAAGTGTCAGTGTAGAGTTCGACGTCAAAAAAGTAAACCAGAGTTACGCAATAAATTGAAAAATAAAAGAAATTGAAAATTCGAAAAATTGGAGTATCGAGCCATCATCAAGTACCTGTATTCAAAAGGGTTAAGAGGTAAGCAGATTTAGGAAGATATGCTTAATACCCTTGGTGATCAATGCCCTTCGTATGCGACCGTGAAAACTTGGACTGCAAGCTTCAAAAGAGGTAAATTTTCCATTGAAGATGATGACCGATCGGGAAGGCCAGTTTCTGTGTCAGTCCCCGAAAATATCGATGCAGTTCATGACATGATTTTATCAGACCGTCGAATTGGGCTAAAACGGATATCTGAAGCACTGAAGATTTCTTACCAACGCGTTTATCATATAGTTCATGTCAATTTGGACATGAAAAAAATTTCTGCAAAATGGATCCCCAAATGTTTGAATGTTCATCAAAAGCGTGCAAGGGTAGAAGCATCGCGTTCGATCTGTGCTTGATTTGAGAACGATGTAGATTTCTTAAACCGAATTGTTACTATGGATGAGACTTGGGTACATTTCTACGATCCAGAAACAAAGCAACAATCGATCGAATGGCGACACTCTGGTTCTCTAAGACCTCAGAAGTTTCGTGTCCAAAAATCTGCTGTAAAAGTTCTTGCGTCAGTTTTTTGGGTTTGCGATGAAGTAATCATGATTGATTTTTTGTTTCAGGTTAAAACGATAACTGGAGATTACTATTCGATATTACTGACCACTCTACGGAAAAAAAATTGAAAGAAAAGACGCGGAAAGCTATCCAAAGGTATTTTTTTTTCACAGGACAACGCCCCAGAACACAAATCTCATGTTGCCATGCAAAAAATTCGTGATTTAGGGGCAGATTTGGCTCCGTTCGACTATCATCTCTTTCCTCAACTGAAAAAAAGTGTTAAAGGTCGTAAATTCTCTTCCAACGATGAGGTAATAAAAGCTGTGGAGGACTGGTTTGCAGAGCAAGTAGAAACATTTTTTTTAAGGTCTATAGAGACGTTGCAGGTTCGCTGTAATGAATTAATGTATTCAATTAAGAGGAGAATATGTTATATAGGTAATAAAATATTTTGACATTGAAATTTTGTTTGGTTCTATTATGGTAGGCTAAGAATTTTTGAATAAAGCCTCGTACCATAAATTAGAAAATTCTGGGCTTTCCAGCAATGAAAAGGTGTTTCAAAAATTATCAGAACAGGATGATTAGATGAGGTAGAAACTAGAACCGTCCCAATATAAAAACTCGAAAAGACCATATAGGTCTTGCAAGCTCAGACAAACAAGGTCATTAGAAAATGCTTCAAGACTCGATGGAGCGAAGATTAACGGTCTTATTGAAATCCAGAAAAATGTTATGCGCGATCAAGACCTGTTGTGTGACTCGACAACATATGATGTGACAACCTTCAACAACCCTATTGTGCCTTAACATCATTACATCCAACTTTATTTCCACTGCAGAGGCGACTTTTACTGGATGTATGGTCATCCCTTTAAGTATTGCGATTACCTATTTCTATATACCTAGCGCCATTGAAACAGCCCCAAAGAAACCATCCGAATGGCTGCACCTGAGAAACATGCTTTTCTAACATCAAAAGTTATTATCCAAGGATAAATATGGACGCCATCGAAATTTATAACCACAAAAACAACATGAACAGGAAAGAGGAGACTCCCATTAATTGGGCCTTGGAGTTTCCATTGGAGAAGTTCAAAAATGGCGCTTCGCAAACAGAGCAAACAGATAAATCGTTATACACGTAGTAAGGGGTAAGCCCCCCACAAAACACTAAATTTGTCATCACCACGGAATCCCTGGGAACTCTAATGGGGATATTCATTCAGAATAACCATTTTGCTGGTCAATAGCATCTATAATCTGAGTGCTCTGAGCTTGTGAACAAAACTCAAGATGAAATAGAAGGATCAGAATATATGTATGGTCAAGTTTGGTTTCCGAGGACGCTGAATTCAATAAAAAATAAACCAAGGCCATATCTATCATGGTTTAGATTTTCACCAACTATATCTGCAGGAAGAAATTTCCTTCTTCATCAGCGAAACCAGATGAATCTGTATGAAAGGTAATGGTCGATTAGGGTTTAAAATATTGTTATGTTCGCTCTGGATACTTAACAAAACCATTCAATCAAAATTTTCTACCACATCAAAAAAATCAGTGCTAAAGATTGTTAACAGAAAGCCATTCAGTAGTTGAGAAACAATTTTTGATGCTTACATACCAAAAATTGAAAGTACCACCGGAGAGATTGATGGAGAGGAAACAGAAAACGATGGCGAAAGAAACAAGCGGCCGAAAAGGCATTCCTTCAATGAAGGATCAACAACCGAAATAACTGGATCAGAAATGACACCCAGAAAAGAACTGTGTAATTTCGAAAGGATGACTTCCATATATCATGCTGTAGATGCGAAGATAAGGGTCCAAACCTGACTCGAAATCCCTTACTCCTTTTTTCCGCTGTCATCCCAAAAACACTCCCATTTACATAAAAATACGTTCCTCCACAATATTCGGATCAGGATTTCCGAGAACACTCGGTTCTGTCCAGAAATTAATGCAGAATTACACCTACGAGTGGAAACCATGTCCACCAGTAGCACAAGAAGGCGAGTCCTCACAACCGTGTCGGTCGCTGCACTCGGTTATATCTTGTCAACGAGCATTAGTGTCATCCACAGTGGCCCACCCCAGCCTCACGAACTGGAGGCATATTTATTGCGCAAAATACCTCTCAGATGCCATGTTTGGCCCCGTCATACTAGTTATCTCTGAATTTATGTTCGTTATTTTCAAACTGCACTAAATCAAGGATCATGTCCCATGACCCCTGTTTCTAACCAGTTGGATACGGTTGCCAGTGTAATTCTCATTTTTGAGAACGAAATAATGGGAAAGTTAGCATGCAGACAAAAAGGTTTACACAAGACCAGTCTTATGTGGAATCATCCAGTATACTCCATTCACTTTTATTTAATCACATAGGAGGTCATGGTTTCGTTTTCAGGAGTTGGTGCCCCTGATGAAAAGCACAAAACATATGATGAAAAGTCAGTGCGCGCACAGAAAATATTGTTAATGACATAACGACGTTGCCAGTTTCTTTGTTTACATCAAAGTAAAAGCATCAAGTATATTCCACACTTTGTTAGGTTTACAAATTAATCTCAGATTTTTGGTATTTAATCGATATTTGCAGGTGAGTTTTTCGTCGAATATCCAAGATTAACGTATGTAATTACCCATCAATTCATCTTATATCTTCGGGTTGATTTTTTTTAATGAATTCTTGATTAGAATCAACAATTGATGTCAAGTTTTAAACTTCAGTTCAAGAGGATAAGCATGCATATGAAAATTATGTGAAAGCAAAGCAATTTTCTTGGCGAAAAATAATGTAATTCAACAGTGATTCTTGTACTTTTCATGCAAATAACTAGAAAGGGAATCCTCTCTATCAATTAGTTGTGATTTTATAATTGTGAATGGAGTATAGGTATACTCCATTCACAATTATAAAATCACAATTCTGGCCTTGGAAATTTGACACATTCCAGTCTGTATCGAAGTTATGACGTTTTTCAAAATATTTTTATGTTCCAAGTCAACACTATGTTACCCTTTCTACATTCTTGGCGTATTTCTCAGAATGAGAATTTATTCGGAAAATGAATGAATTGGAAAAGATGTGATGGACGAAAATAATTAACGTTTATATGAATTGATAGAAAGGATTCCTTTTCTAGATATTTGCATGAAAAGTACAAGAGATCACTGTTGAAATATATTATTTTTTGCCATGGACGAAAATTGCATTGCTTTCACATAATTTTCATATGCATGCTTGTGAAGATTTAATGTTTATTATCCTCTTGAACTGAAAGTCCAAGACTTGACGACATCAATTGTTGATTCTAATCAAGAATTCATTGAAAAAAATCAACCCAAAGATATAAGATGAATTGATGGGTAATTACAAGAATCAAGAATAATGTCAATTTTATTTTGTTGATAACTTTCTCAAAATCAATGTTGGGATATAAAACGGCTGCGTTTGTTCAAACAACATTTAAATAATACATTTTTCACCATCTCGACCTTTGAAAGGCGTTTCTTATAGGAGAATTAGGTCTAAGTTCCACCTCATTAGTGAGGTACCTAACTTTTGCAAATCTGGTCAGATATCGCCAAATTTCTTGGAAAACCCGAAAAATATCATCCTTATCGACCTCTCAGGCTCCATCCGATCCATCTACTGCGATATCTGTCCAAATAACAGCTTTTTCATAGAAATTCCCGTGTTTTCCTTCAACCTCGAAATGTAAACATTCGTCCTGGTCTTGAAAATCGTCCTCACGCTCCAAACTGGTGCTAAAAACAATAAACATACGTTAATCTTGGATATTCGACGAAAAACTCACCTGCAAATATCGATTAAATACCAAAAATTTGCGAACAATTTGTAAAGCTGACAAAATGTGGAATATCTTTCAATCTTTGATACTTTTACTTTGATGTAAACAAAGACACTGGCAACGTCGTTTTGTCATTAACGATATTTTCTGTGCGCGCACTGAATTTTCATCATATGTTCTGTGCTTTTTATCAGGGGCACCAACTCCTGAAAACGAAACCATGACCTCCTATGTGATTAAATGAAAGTGAATGGAGTATATATGTCATAGAAACATTTGTTCACCAAAAAGTCATCATATTTCTTTTATATCATAATTTCATGTTAGGGGAACTGTCTATCTACTTGAAGTACTTACCAGAAGAACCCCTGTTGAAAGAATTAACCCCTAAGAATTTCCTTTCGTCATTATCAACCGGGATATACTTCATAGAAGCGAATGGATTATAATTACTTTACTATTATTCTCCTTTTGTAAATTATTGTTCAATTATCAAGTATCATTGACTAATCGTTCAGATAAAAAATATGCAATTATGGTTTGAAGAAGAATCATTCCAAAACAGTAAAATTCTTGAATTCAACACTTGGAATTTCCATCTGCTCGCAAAGATCTCAGCTCATGGGTACATTTTTTTATATGACGGATATTAAGAACATCCTGAATTTTCAAGTCCTCCAGAGTCTGGAATTTTTATGAGGATATGCCGTTTTACTGCTCCGCTGTTGTTTCACTTTATGCGATCGTTAATTGATGATAGGAAAAAGAAGAATGAGATTCTATGGCTTACCCGGCCAGATAAGTCAGCTTTAGTTTTACAACTTTCTCGAGTGGCGTTAATGGTAGAATAATAAAAGAACTATCTTGCTGCCTGTATAACTTTAACTTATCAGACCTCCTCTGGGGTGGATAGAAGATTTCAATAAAAAAACGCTTAAGGTTACTGAAATCTCGCAAAAAATAGGTCTCTTTTAATGGGGGCGAATGCCATCACTGAGAGAGGTAAAGAAAGGGTGAAACTTATTGACTTATTGACTAGACAAAAATATGTGATATTTGGTTCTTTTGGAAAACAACTTTTCACATAAAGCCCTAAAATGAAGCATAACCTTCCAAATATCCAGAATGTATACTCCATTCACAATTATAAAATCACAACTCTGGCCTTGGAAATTTGACACATTCCACTCTGTATCGAAGTTATGACGTTTTTCACAATATTTTTATGTTCCAAGTCAACACTATGTTGCCCTTTCTACATTCTTAGCTTATTTCTCAGAATGTGAATTTATTCGGAAAATGAATGAATTCGAAAAGATGTGATGGACGAAAATAATTAACGTTTATATGAATTAATAGAAAGGATTCCTTTTCTAGTTATTTGCATGAAGAGTACAAGAGATCACTGTTGAAATATATTATTTTTGGCCATGGAAGAAAATTGCATTGCTTTCACATAATTTTCATATGCATGCTTGTGAAGATTTAATGTTTATTATCCTCTTGAACTGAAAGTTCAAGACTTGACGACATCAATTGTTGATTCTAATCAAGAATTCAAAAAAAAAAATCAACCCGAAGATAAAAGATGAGTTGATGGGTAATTACAAGAATCAAGAATAATGTCAATTTTATTTTGTTGATAACTTCTTAAAATCAATGTTGGGATATAAAACTCGGCAGCGTTTGTTCAAACAACATCTAAAGAATACATTTTTCACCATCTCGACCTCTGAAAGGCGTTTCTTATAGGAGAATTAGGTCTAAGTTCCACCTCATTAGTGAGGTACCCAACTTTTGCAAATCTGCTCAGATATCGCCAAATTTCTTGGAAAACCTGAAAAATATCATCCTAATCGACCTCTCGAGGCTCCATCCGATCCATCTACTGCGATATCTGTCCAAATAACCGCGAAATGTAAACATTCGTCCTGGTCTTGAAAATCGTACTCACGCTCCAAACTGGTGCTAAAAACAATAAACATACGTTAATCTTGGATATTCGACGAAAAACCCACCTGCAAATATCGATTAAATACCAAAAATCTGCGAACGATTTGTAAACCTAACAAAATGTGGAATATCTTTGATACTTTTACTTTTATGTAAACAAAGAAACTGGCAACGTCGTTTTGTAATTAACGATATTTTCTGTGCGCGCACTTACTTTTCATCATATGTTCTGTGCTTTTCATCAGGTGCACCAACTCCTGAAAACGAAACCATGACCTCCTATGTGATCAAATAAAAGTGAATGGAGTATAGAGTGTTTCACTTTCTGAGTGATGAATTTTTAATGACCTATCGTTTATCTATGACGCGACACAGAAAGAAATAAATCGGGTATAGTATTCGTGGTTTAGCATCGATAACCTCTTCTGTTACGTCACAAACCGATCACAATTCCTCAGTGTCCAAGATGGTGAATAATCTATGTTCCTAGCCCACCATGGGCTCCCAAACTGCGCCATTGGAACGTAGCGAACCATAGAATTCGCTTTAATTGAATCAATCACGGCGTAATTGATCTAAGTGAAGAGGAAAGCTTCCATCTCTGGCCCCGGTGATCCGCTGAACTCATAACGTAATTTTTTCGTATGAATGCACCGATTAATTTCACCCAGAAAATCCTGACCGGGTCGAAGGCCTCGAAGGGGGAAGATTTGTATCGGAACTCAGGAAGGTCGATTGGGAATCTCGCCCTAAAGAGGACAGAAAGGGGTGGCAACATCGAATATTGTATGGAATATTCGATGAATTCACACTGGAGCTGTTTCAAGCCAAAAGTAGAGCCGATTTCAATTTTTTTTGTCGTTTCGTTGGCACATCCGATTGCCCATCGATTATTTATTTCGTTCACAGCTCTCGTCGAAAATTGTTATGGAATGGTCAATTCGGACCCTCGGCCTATTTTTCCAATCAGAAAAATTCATCTGAGTAAACATCGATAAATAGTTGCCCTCATACGCACAAAGAGAAGGCGCGAGCACAGAGGGAGAGAGGCCAGGGTCATAGAGGGGTGCGTTCACGCTTCGGCGAATGTCGGTCTATCGATTAACAGCTTACGTTGCGTTTCGGATTTCGAGGCTTACGCTTGGACCCTTTTTACGACGGTTTCAGTTAATTTCGAATGTAATTGAGAGGTTTTGTCATTTGGGTCATCGATACGAGCACAGACTACAGTGATGTGAAGGGGGCTTCTCAATGCTGCCAAAGATACTTTCTTTACGAACTGTTTCAGTGAAAAAGCGCTTCATATTCTGTTGTTGAGAGATCAATGCCATTTTTGTTTGAATTTGATGGAATTTCGAGCCTTTCAAGTTATTTGAATCCACCACTTGTGTTGTATTGCGAATTGATTTTAAATCTGATATTGTCTATCCCAGATTCAAATTCAACAAATGGTCTTCAAGAATACAGTGATTGAAATGCCTTAATAATGAAGAAGATGAAGTGACAGATAGCCAGAGCTTCCAAACGAAAAAAATGGCGCTTCGATCCTCCTCTAACCATAGATGCATCTTTCTCTTACCTAAAATCCAGTACATAGATTGTGCGAAAGATTAAGCGATCATAGATATTATAGATGCTGGAAATCTTCCTTGCCTTTGAATATATCGGGTGCTTTTTTAGACTGATAGAACTTCAAATTGAAATAGAAAACATTTAAATAGAGATTGAAGCCTATTTTTTTATTTGAAAGATAATTTTATGACATTTATGTTTCGAAAATAATTTCCAGCATACACTAGCTCTGAGGAACCGCATTCGACCAGACCAATTTTGGACCACTTTTTCGAACAATTCAGGAAATAACACGAGTGAAGTTGGCTTCCAAAGCGTCTATTGTTTCTGGTTTATCAGTATTAAGGGTCTACGTCCCTGAAAAAAAGGGAATCAGAAACGATTTTTTTTCTGATTGATGAAGGGATGTATGACTGTATAAAAATAATAAAAAAATATTTTATAAGTATTAAATGAAAAATGAAAAGGATATTCCCCATCATTTTTGGTAATTTTTCAACATTTCCACCATCAAAACGAACGAATATTTTTGAGTTTTTTCATTTCAGTATTGAAGTCTATCATTTAGTTAATCAAATGTCTATCTTCTTTTTCTTTCAAAATTCACCGTTTTTTTGTAAATAATATAACAACAATGTGTTGTTTTCGCGAAATTCATTTACTTGAATTTTTCTATTCGAAATGATAAATATCCATTTTTAACAAAGACATTTTATTAAGGATTTTATTAGCAGTCGATTAGTGAAAATTAATTGTTTCTTACAACTGTGGATTCTTACATGAAATTGAATTTCTTTTAAATGACACTCCCCGCAGGTATCTACTCCCAGATGACTGGTAAAGGAAAATTAGTTTATTATACAGTCAGTGTGAGATCTAGTTCAGGGTAGGATTTCTTGTTAATATTCCCTGCGCCCCAACATTTGTTCTATTAAGCTGAATAATCCAATAAATAAAAATTAATGCACTGCACCGCCATCTGGCGGTATACGTTTCCTATTTTGAAGGCTGAAGACTCTTAACCAATGACTTGACATAACCCCAAGGAAAGTAATCCATTGGAGTTATGCCGCATGATCTTGAGGACCAATTAATTGGACCATTTCTCGAAATAATGTTATCACCAAATCTCCCTTTCAATACATTAATCGTTACGGTAGAATCATGAGGTGTATCGACATCTTGTTGGAACCAAAACACTTCTGGGTCGATACCATTCAAATTTTGGAACAAATAAACATCGATCATCAATCTGTAACGAGCACCATTCACATTAGCTCCAGCATCGTTTTTGAAGAAATATGGACCTATGACGCCTCCAGCATGTGAAGCACACCATACAGTGCATTTTTCAGGATATAATAGATCCTGCAGAACTCCTTTAGGATTGTTTTCACTCCATATATTTTTTTTGTTCACGTAGCAGTTCAACTGGAAATGAGCTTCATCACTAAGCACAATTTTTCAATAAGAAAGTGGATCAACTTCAAGCTCAAGGGCCTCATGAGTAAAATGGCGCTTATTATGGTCAAGTGGTTTCAGTTCTTGAACCACTTGGATCTTGTATGGGTGTAGACCAAGATCTTCAAGCAAAAAAATCCATGTGGTGGATGCACAGAGTCCAACTAGTTGTGAACGTCGACGAATAGACAAATCTGGATCTTCATTAACACAATCACTTATAGGAGCGATATTTTCTTCTGTACATACAGTCCTTTGTCTTGCTGTACGTACATTTTTTTTCTTGTAGTTGTTGTGGCATCGAGTAGGCAATGTGGTGTCCGAAATCTATCGATAATTCGACGAATAAGATGCTCTGATGGACGATTATGTAAACCATAAATTTGCCGTGCTCTATGAGTTTGGCGAAAAGAACACTGATTTTGAAAATAAATATCAACAATTTGTAATAGAGGAAGAGCCAGTGACCAATTTTCATATGTCATTTCATAACTCACCAAAATTTACTTGTTTAATATTCAATCTCTGCTCGAAAATAAAAACCATTTCTGCCAGTCCATAATGGCCGGAGTAGACTACCATAAGCGCTCAAAGAGGCCAGAAAATTAGGTTCAACTATGTCATAGTATCATACACAAAACTTTCAGGAATCGTTTTTGATAATATATTGAATCTATAAAAAATAATGACAGAACTTTTTCGTCCCTCCTAAGTGTTGGCAGAACTCTTTGAAAATTCATTAAGAACAACTGTACCTACTTATGTCATTTCAGTACGCTTGAAATTCACAGGAAATAAAGAAAATGTGTCTAGAAAACGAATTAAAATCATGACAGAATTTTTTTACATCACGAACCATCTGCCAGAAGTCAGAACGAGAAATGTTGCCGCGCAAATGCCAGCGAAATGAGCTTATTCATATTTGCAGGTCAGACCTAGAGCGCATATTGGGCATTTAAAGGAATTAAAGGTGTTTATTTTTAACATTACAACAATTTATTTAGTAATAAACTATTCAAAAAAATATGCTCTTCCTACGCATCCTCAAAATTTTTTTCCTCATCGTCGTCATCTTGGTTGACATTTTCAATGAATGAAGAATCATCTGAATCCTCACTCCTCAGTTTCATCACTCGAAGAATATTTCTCAACAAAATTAATAAATTATAATGGTTAGTTCTCAAAGAATGAGTAAAAATATTTTCACCAACTGATTATTCAAAAACATTGACTTTGTTAGAAGAATTTATGCTCGAATCTGAACTGAGCTCCAAGAATTTTTCGAGTGGATTGAGGAGGTCTTGGGTATACCTGTGTGACTTACGAAACATTCAAAGAAGTGTAAGATCTCAGTCACATTAAGGGATAAAAAATAAACCATCAGGGCATTTAAAACCCCAAAAGTTGGGTAGACTAAGAGTAGTAAAAGAGAGTATAAGACTTTCACACTGAGCTTTAGTATTACGAGTACATAGCGAATACCCTTATCATCGGATCAGATAAATGAAACTGAAAACAAATTCTATAATTTCATGAAAGAATTTGAGCTTCCTCCACATAATTTTCTATCAATTTTTGATGAGTCTCGTAAATGCCCAATATGCGCTCTAGGTCTGACTTGCAAATATGAATAAGCTCATTTCGCTCGCATTTGCGGGGCAACATTTCTCGTTCTGGCAGATGGTTCGTGATGTAAAAAATTTCTGTCATGATTATAATTCACTTTCTAGATACATTTTCTTTATTTCCTGTAAATTTCAAGCGTGATTGAATGGCATAAGTACAGCTGTTCTTAATGAATTCCGGCCATTATGGGCTGGCAGAAATGGTTTTTATTTTCGAGCAGATATTGAATATATTGAACAAGTATACAGGGTCTTTCACGAGGAACCTCACCCATATTTAAACGGAAAACTACTGAACGTATTTTCATGAAATTCAGCACTTATAAGTATTTCACGATGCTGATGAAATCTAAAATATTTTCAAGGCATGAGCACCTCCGGTTTTTCCGGAAATGACGTCAACTTCCTTTTTTCAAATTAGAACACCATTTTTTTATTGCAGAAATAGATTCCTTGGAAAATTTCAAGTTATTTTGATGTAACATTTTTCAGTTTTGGTTGGAAAATTCTCTCTGAGCGGGAAAATTCGAAAAAAAAATCGAAAATAGAGCTCCGCTGAAACAAGAATAACTTCGAGGTTTTTGGATGGAAAATTTTCATTTTTGGGATTTTTCAAGATGTAAGATTGATGTATCCACTTTGAAAATCGAAATCGCGATTCATGATACAGGGGGTGAAAAAATCGCTTTCAAAGTTAGGGATGACAAAATCGTGAAAAATCAATTTTTTCAAATTAGAACCCCATTTTTTTATGGCAGATATTGAATCTACGTTAAAAAATAATGTGAGTGTATGCATCACACCCTTGCCCTAAAGTGGATATTTTCTGAGTTATTCACAAAAAACTGTTTTTCGTCTTGAATTTTCAGCTATTTCTTTTCCCTTCACGCCAAAAAGATGAAATTTTCAGGAACTGTTTTAGATTTTACTACCCTAATATGCAAGAGAAAAAAGTTACAGGTTGTTCCTAAATAGATGGCGAATTTGGATTCGAATTTGTATCGGAAACCTCTTTATTTCAACTAATCGGCCATCGGTTTTCTCTCCAGTGATAAATAAATAATTCCTTATGAACCATATGCAAAAACTTACCATGTTTTACATTCTTTTTTTTTAATGATAGATATCATTAATTACATCTGCCAAATTTCTCTTTATTCAGTAGCATGTAATTGATGATATATATCATTAAAAAAATAGAATGTAAAACATGGTAAGTTTTTGCATATGGTTCATAAGGAATTATTTATTTATCACTGGAGAGAAAACCGATGGCCGATTAGTTGAAATAAAGAGGTTTCCGATACAAATTCGAATCCAAATTCGCCATCTATTTAGGAACAACCTATAACTTTTTTCTCTTGCATATTAGGGTAGTAAAATTTAAAACATGGTTTAAGCAACAGTTCCTGAAAATTTCATCTTTTTGGCGTGAAGGGAAAAGAAATAGCTGAAAATTCAAGACGAAAATAGTAATTTACGTAACAAGTCCGGAAAATAGGGTTTTTTTGGACGAATAGACAATATTCTAGGACGAGCCGGAGGCGAGTCCTGGAAGTCTGTGAGTCCAAAAAAACTATTTCCGGGCGTGTTGCGTACAATATTTTTTCGGAAACCGTGAAGAATTACAAATCAATGAGATGACACATCTCTTTATTGATTTTGATTCATATTTGAATTAAACAGAACACAGAACAGAACTGTCATCCGTTATTTCGTTGCTATTGTGATGATCATAACAATGACAACTACGACGTGTTTTTCCGGCCTAGGCCGGGAAGTACGTACTTTCCGGCCTAGGCCGGGAAATGCTACTTTCTCAAAGAAAAAGCGTCCGGGAAGTACCCACTTCCCGGACGGTTGCCGGAAAACAGTTTTTTGTGAATAACTCAGAAAATATCCACTTAAGGGCAAGGGTGTGATGCATACACTCACATTATTTTTTAACGTAGATTCAATATCTGCCATAAAAAAATGGGGTTCTAATTTGAAAAAATTGATTTTTCACGATTTTGTCATCCCTAACTTTGAAAGCGATTTTTTCACCCCCTGTATCATGAATCGCGATTTCGATTTTCAAAGTGGATACATCAATCTTACATCTTGAAAAATCCCAAAAATGAAAATTTTCCATCCAAAAACCTCGAAGTTATTCTTGTTTCAGCGGAGCTCTATTTTCGATTTTTTTTTCGAATTTTCCCGCTCAGAGAGAATTTTCCAACCAAAACTGAAAAATGTTACATCAAAATAACTTGAAATTTCCTAAGGAATCTATTTCTGCAATAAAAAAATGGTGTTCTAATTTGAAAAACGGAAGTTGACGTCATTTCCGGAAAAACCGGAGGTGCTCATGCCTTGAAAATATTTTAGATTTCATCAGCATCGTGAAATACTTATAAGTGCTGAATTTCATGAAAATACCTTCAGTAGTTTCCCGTATAAATATGGGTGAGGTTCCTCGTGAAAGACCCTGTATTTTGGTGAGTTATGAAATGACATAAAAATTGGTCACTGGCTCTTGGTCTATAAACGTTGTTGCGGCTTGAGTCTTTCCATGATAATTTGTCAATGCTTACTGAAAAAATGTCAAAACAACATGGCTTTTACCTCCTGTCAAGTCACAGCGATTCCTATCGAAAATTCTAATCACTCTCAAACACCCGATGTTGGGAATAATTGATATTTTGATCTCCCTATCCTTCATTGTTAATGTCAGTTATTGAAAGAAACATAATTTGAGTTAAAAAGTCATTAATCTAATTATTCTCGTACCAATTTATCCATTTTCCTGCTTCTAAATCAACACCCGATATTATAAGTTTATCGGGAAATGAATTGACCTCTTATGGTCATTTTAGTTCTTTCGATTGGTTCAGAGTGATCAGAAGCAATAGGACATTTTAGTAGAGCAAGCAGACTGAGATCAACTGAGTAGGGTGATATTTATATGAATTATTTTTGGAAACATGGACCGAAGTACTGAAGAGTCGTGTCATTTGAAGAATATTGTTAGATTCGTTATCTTATGAAAATGCCACATATTTCACTTATCTCTTGATGATTCTGTCTCATCGAGAAGCTTCACAATGGCGTACGCCTAGCAACAGCCCTCCAAGGAGTCAATCCATCGGCCGTGAATCAAATGCGAACCGGACTAGTTTCTCTCAGATTAATGCACGCCCCACATTGAATAATAGAGTAGAAACCTAGGCTGCGGTTGTGCCTGACAGGCAGAATCATTTAGCAACTGCATCTGTATGAGTTCCCACATTATACCTGCGGAAGATGTATTGCCCCGTGCCCATTACAGGCACACGCCTGTGATTAGCCAACGCTCGACCTGGAGGCTTCTTCTCCGCATCAATTTCTCAATTAACCGATATTTTAACCAGCTTGTGCTAGGTTGCGAAACTGGGTCACGTGTCGGGGCCGTGGACGCCATGAGAGGGTTGTATTGAAATTATTGGAAATAGCATTACGGCGTCGTAAACTTGGAGATGGGTTTGGGGAAGATGAAGTAGGGAGAAAAATAGGGTTGATAACGGGGCCATTTTTTGTTTATATGGTGCCCTTGGCAGTATTGATGGCTTTTGTAATTCTCCTCTGTCACTGCGGCCAGAAAGATCTATTGTTACCATCAACATGCTGAAAAATATGGGATTTTATAGGAAATAAGAATGTTTTCGACGCAAATTCGAATCGAAATTAGAAAATTTGTTTTTTTGAATACCCAGTACAGTTTCCTCGTCAAAATCAAAGTGACAACGTGGAGCTCGATACAATAACAATTCCTGAATATTTCATCCTTCTAACGCGGAAGGTCAAGTAGCTATGACCAAATTTCTGATAATCCCGAATAGGAATTGGTGCAAATTGGCGGATGCGTTGGTCTTGAAATATTCTTTTGCGCATCAATTCCACTGGCAGATTTGAGGAAGGGGGCCATGGCAACTGCGGCCATTCCCTTCGAGGTCGACAATAAACCCTTGATGCTTGTTTAACCAATTTCTTATATTCGAATTACAGACTCATCATTCAAATTAATACACTGCGCAAAAAAATTAACGCACATTATGGAAATCTCAAATTCATTCTACAACTGAAGGTGTTCTCAATGATAATTGTTTTATCAGAATTATGCATGCATATGTTATCCACTTTCAACGTTTTTCTTCAATACAGATGTTTTCTCCCAGCAGGAATAAAAAAAGATGATATTATCAGATTTTGAATGTATTGGCTCCATTCTAAAATCAGTTGTTCTCGATCAATAGTTATTCTTTCGTTTGATTTTCTACACTCGATTGCTATGCAACGCGAAACACGCAATTTGACCCAAGAGGAATGTGCCCAAGCGGTAGTTTTGCGAGAAGAAGTGTGGACATACACAAGAATTGCAGAAAGGTTTGGAGTTTCCCATACAAGTGTGTCCAGAATGTTGCAGCGATTCAGGGAGACAGGTATGAATGTCCGAAGATCAGGACAGGGTAGACCACGGGTAACAACTGCCATTCAAGAACGTTACTTGAGAGTTTCTTCGTTGAGACAACGGTCTGCAACCGCTCGCCTCCTTCGAAATCAGCTTGAGCAAACTCA
The DNA here is from genome assembly GCA_951802165.1 of Adalia decempunctata. Taxonomy (NCBI): domain Eukaryota; kingdom Metazoa; phylum Arthropoda; class Insecta; order Coleoptera; family Coccinellidae; genus Adalia; species Adalia decempunctata. Next base: position 17,417,174 of record OX637696.1, on the reverse strand, counting down.
TGAGGTGCAAATTAGACTCAGACAATAAGAAATTGCCTCAGAGAATATGATTTAAGGCCTCGTGTCGCGGCAAGAGGACCAGCTCTTACCCCAGCCAATCAAAGGTCTTCACGATTTTCAGTTAGAAGTCGTTACACTAGGGTTTATATGTGGAGTTACACATACATTCTTTCTTATTTCGAAGGGTACATCTTTTAAATTTCAGTAGAGCTTGAAATTTCAATTCAAGAAATATGCCATACTTGGTTTTATACCACAAACATATCAAGTTTCCTCGTGTGTTATCATTGAATTGGTGGAGAACAGAAAGAAATGTTTTTTGAAGTTAATGCTGTATTACAAATTCTGATTCGGATAGTGAAGATTTCAGTCAAAATATCAAGTTTGGTATATTTATGGACTGGTAACCTCAAGCTCTACTGGAATAAACGAAAGTGTCCACTTCCAGAATCCCATTTGAAATAAAATAATAGCTAGGCACACACGAAAGGGAAATCTGTAAGATCTGATCGGCAGTCCAGATCTGTAACAGATCTGGACTGCGGATAGGATCGCTCCCGCTGATCGGGTCCGTCGCGGATCATATATCTCATTGATCCGCGACGGACCAGATCAGCGGGAGCGATCCGATCCGCAGTCCAGATCTATTACAGATCTGGACTGCCGATCAGATCTTACAGATTTCCCTTTCGTGTGTGCCTTGCTATTGTTCCACAAATGTATATTGATGAGCATGCAAGTGCAAGTGGCACAGAAATAGTAGTACTAACAGTGAATTTATCGCCCCTATACAATTGACCATCGACCAAGGTTCCTTCAGCCTTGCACAGAAATATTTTCACAGAAACGTAAAAGTTTTTTCTGTAGCCAATTTTTCAAAAATGCACAAGTACCTACAAAAAGCAGCCTTCAGCACTATAAAGTTGAGACTTTACATTCTAATGTCGAATTTGGCTCACTTTGTACTATTGGTTAAGAATTCCAATGTCCTGCCCCTGAAAAACTGTCTAGATCCACTAGTTGACTGGTGCCTATAACCATCAGGAATTCTTCGGAGCAAATTGGCGGATGCGTCGGTCTTTAGGGAATCTTCTTGCTTCTTGCCATATTATTGTATTATATACCAATCCTACTGTTCGAGTCTCTGCTTTCTTACATTACATAAATAAACATATATGTTATTTCAATTGCTAAGCTGGTAATACTTTTTCTGGCAATACACCATGAAGGAACAGAGAAAGACACAACGAAATAAAGTCAACCCAATAAATTTGGTTCAAGCTTTCATTTACGATTGTTCAAAATTCACTCATTTGTTTTCTCTTACCACAAAGTTTATACATAGGATGGACTTATTTGGTTAAGAATAAGACCGAGATTCTCTGTGCTCCGTGCGATTCTATGGCTGTTGCAAAAATCCCACAAGCATATACCTGCTCAGTTCGCCAAGATACATACCTGCCTTCAGTTGCATTGTTTTTACACGGCTTAACTCGAAGCCCTTAACAAATACTTTTCACGTCGTCGGCCTTTAGTTCGCCACCCTGTATACGAAGTGAATTCGTATGTGAGACGAACTTTTACATTGCACAACACCACATGAAACCAGATAGAAGCAGATACGTAACTTTCAGTTTGAACAACCGTAAGTACCATTTCTTCAGTATTTGCTTTGTGGTATTTATTTTCAATTCTATCAAACATCCATTTTTTCTTTGATTTTCGAGGCGATAAGAATTGGTACAACAGTCCAGTTCTTCTCTCCAAGAGAGCTCGTGTATATTATTCAACGATTAAACATCAATTTAATCATAAGAAAATCTGTGTAACCTGTGTGATCACAATGAAACCCCTCGTTTCCTACGAGAATAACAATTAATTTTCAACTTCCAATGTGCGACAGATAACTCCATATTATTCCACGAATCCACAACCATCGATAAGTTCAACTCACTTCCTGACTTCCTGATATTATTTCAAACAATACCCACATACACAGTCGCGACTTGACGCCTCGCGAAGGCTCGAAGTCTTCACCAACAGTATTCTGAGGTATTCTACAGTGGCGAACTGGTATTATTCCAACTGAAATAAGTGCTTTGTGATGGAAAATTGGGGCCAAGTTGAAATAACAGCGATCGGCTGGAGGATCTGGTTGAATGCATGTTAGAAACTTATAGTCAACGACTGAAGTGTGCTGTAGAGAATGGTAGTCTGAATGATTTTTCAGAAAATGGAGAATATTATACTTTATCCCTTGATCGGATATTTATTCGGCACCACCTCTTTCATGTTAAGTGAAGGATTCTTTAATGAGGACGATATAATTTCAAAACAGCAATGGAGAAACTGAATGGTAGAGTAGAAATGCCAAGAGCTGTGATTTGTGTATTGTCATAATCCTTACAACAAATCTTTTGTGTTTTCTCTCTCTGACTTGTACATATATTTCAACTGTAGATTCTGGAGGCCAGAAGAAACCTTTTGTTCATTTTCTATTTTTCCGAATCCGGCTTTGTTAAAAAGATGTCGCCATTGGAATCTATGAATCGACCCATCTCAAACTTCTGATCTGTGTAAGTTCACGACGCATGCGTATAGCGACAATTGACGCGAACTGTGAACAAACATGAAGGAAATCTTTTCTAGAGCTATGTTGATATGTTGATACTCTCAGATAGGATTGTAAGATTTGTTTTAATGAAAATCCATGATAAAAAAAAGATTTCTTTGATGTTGACAAACTCAATTCCTGTGAGTTCTTTCCATCCTCAGTTAATTCACGTCATTTTATCCTGCCTTTTTGTATTTTAGTGCTCCTGAGGAAGAGATGAATAAAATCTCGAAAGCTCGAGCTGAAGGAAAAAAAGTTTTTCTTAACAACGGCTGACAACCCAAGAACCCTTTCCACTTAGATTGCATAGAAAACATCAAATAATACTTTACTTCTTGTCATGAAAGGGGGAAGTGATTATTATAGGTGTTTTCTTCGATCTCGTGATGATTATGCAGTGAATCAATGTAATATTAACCGTGTAGTGTCGAGTTTAAGAAATTCCAAGAGGACATTGATCAGATAGAAATATTGCTACAGATTACTTAGAGCTAAATTTCATTTTATTTTTCATAAATTTCGATTTGATACATGGTTTGTATTGATATCCATCATTCAAATATCTGAGTTTTATATTTCATTGACATTTATTTTCAATTGTGATATTTTATCATTACATATCTCTACATCAAACGTTTTTCCATCATTTACATTTTAGTCTCGATAAAATTGATAAACATACTAACAACATTGTTAACTGGTAGTTCGATTAATTCTTATGCGATTCAGCGATATTTAAAATCCAGGAAAGTCACGATACTATATTATTACTTATAATTTGTACAATTCTAATTGTTTAACTTTGGACAGGAAGAAGCTCCATACCAATGCATTCTTGTGTATCCAGATTATTCTTGAGATTCATGATGTTTTTCTCAAATTTTTTTTAAATAAAATTAGGAATAACTCGAAATCGACGCCTTTTATTGAAAATATATAGAAATTCTCTTTTCTGAAATGATGGAAAATATGAATCGTTTATTTTGTTCAAGTGGTTTTATGGTATTTTTGCGTGGATTTATGAGTCGGCTACTTTGTAACTTTTTTACTAGGACAAATATTGAATAAGTTTTCCTCGAGGAATATGCACCATGATTAGAGAAAACAATCAAGCAAAAAAGAGTTCATTCGAAATAATAACTCCGAAGAAATGAAAAAAATTGTTTTTTCATGGACTTTCCACACACAGTATCTTTCACGGATTTTGAAAAATGGTATAGGAAAAAGGCTCGGTAGTCTTATGATAGTGCCCAACTGACAGCATATCATAAATGCACTATTCTGAAAACACAAATAACAAAACCAACGTTGAATCTTGTTGTTATAACTCATGCAAAAGAGCTTGAGCATGTTTTCAAGAGGGAGATAAACGGGCAAATGCTACACTGTAGCATTGCACATTGAAGGGGATTTTATACTTAAATTTTTGGCCTGAATTTCTGATCGTCTAAACTTTTGGTAAGACCTTAGACCATAGAAAGAGGAGACACAGCATCTCATTCATAAATTCGGGAATTGATGAAGCCAAAATTCAGTCAGGCTTCAATGAGTGGGACGAAGATAGCATAAAGGATAGCAATATCATTTTACATTTATGTGGCAACATTGCAGAATCTAACTTTGAAAAATCCAGTGGCGTGGAGTTATTGATTTTGAAGAATAGAAATAAAATAACGAGTGAATAATCTTTTTATGGCGAATTCTTTCAATATTGGTACGGGGGCGGTTTATAGAAATGTAAAATTATTTTGTACTATAAATATATTTGAAGATTCGTAATTGATGAATTATTGAACATATTGAAATGCGCAGCTTTTTTATATCACTTGGAATTAGTGAAAATTAGTATGAAAAATTATAGAAAAACAATTGATTCTTTAGGAAGTCTATTAAGGTATATAAAATAAACTACACGGTTCATTCAATGCTGAAATTGACCCCAAAAATGTGTAAATTCATTTGAAGGAATCAGATTTTCCTCTTCACGAGATTTTACAATAAATGGAGATATTTTATCACGTTATTACAAATATGATAAGTAATGGCTGCAAACAGCATCAAACCGAATCAACAATATTTGAGATGAAAATCTACGGGGCGGCGAATTGCCGAATTGCCTATGAACGGCGTTCAGTATGAAAAAAGCAACAATAATTCATGCCTTCTTTATTTATTTACAAAATTAAGCATAATTCCTTGAAGAAAATGAACCTCATTTATTAATCCACATCATGAAGAAGAACATAATACAATCATAAAACCATAGAATATCTACTGAATGCGATATTAAAATGAACAATAATATTGAAAACAGGTCCATTTGTTGTTAACTGCTCCTTCCAAAGCCCTTTATACATTCAATAGTCATATCATAGTCCTATTTGGAAGACAGAATCCAAGTTGGTACCAATATCAACATATCCTGAGAATCTTGTACCAGTACCGGGGATATGAAACTTCTTCTTGTCTTTGGACCAAAGGAGTCAATGTTTATTTTATGAAACCTGGACTTCCATCCACAGATCTATACTTTGAGATAGTTTCTGAAAGGGGAGGGCTGTTGGTGTTGATGAAAGTTTTTCTCACAGAATTGTATTCTTGGGGAAAAAGAGAGGCTACTGTTAATGCAATGGCTTTCAATGTTGGGTTGTACTTCTGCTTGCTTGGATCTTTTAACATTATTTCAAATGGATCTCTTGCAACTCCTGAATTAATGAATGCCTGAAAAGAAGAGAAGATTTTTTGATATGATCATGACTTAGTTCTTTCATTTCTGAAAGATAAACAAAAAGGCAACATACAAGAAAACTTGCTTCTGACATAAGGAATTTTTCTTTTAGATGGTATATCAATGTTTTCATGGATGTTATTTTATGTCTCATTCTTCGAACAGACTGTTGTAGTGAAAGTAAGTTTCTCTTCGGACTGTTAACTTTTGTCCTGGTGACATTCACATTATTTTTCCTCTTTCCAGGAGTAGAAAAATTACTAGATAGTATGCATATGGTCAATATGAAATATCTTTCTGAAAAAACCCTGTACAAGTGGTCATAGTTAATGGAATTGAAGAGAATTGAGATAAAATATTCACCTTATTCTTCTAATTTTATAAGAAGATGGTGCCTCAGTGAAACAGGAAGATAAATCTCATTTCTCCACTGGCTCGATTTTTTCAACCCTGCAACACAGATTACACCAGATATAATGAATCAGTAATGCAACAAAAATTACAACCATTCCACCTGATAGTAGGAGAACAGGTACTGAGAAGAGACTTATCGATTTATCGAATTTGTCATATGATAGCATTTCACATATGTGAAATGCTTATATCTGATCCATCCCTCTGTTAAGTTTTCAGAGTACCGGCACAATGATGATTTTTTTGGTGAAATGCTAATATTTGATTTCAATATTTTGGTTCTTTCTCTGGAAATTCCCAGAAACTTACCTTGAGGACGAAAGTTCGAAGATTGGTTTGGTAAGAAGGGGATTGGCATCATTTTTGAGATATCTGGTACCATTCACTCGAATAACGAAATGTTTGAGCTCAAAGTGTTCGGAACATACAAACAGTTTCTGAGAAAGATCATCATAGTCAGTAATATTCAGGATTGAGAACCAGATGTTCCTCAGTTCCTCTTCTCAATATCAGAATGGAATCTGAAAAGTGAATTTCTAAAAATCTACGCCTCTGATACTAAGTATGAAAAGATTAGAAACATACCTGTGCAAACTCAAATAGGATTCAAATAGTCCAATTTACCTCACACAAGACACTTACGAACCATTTTTTATCGTATTTAGATGGAGATATTCAAAAATAAATCCAAATAACGCTTTTAACATACAATGAAGCCCAGAAACTTTGTTGACAACACTGTTCAAAATGTCAGAAGTTTTATAGAATAAAGATGGAGGCACGTAATTAATGAATGAATTGGACATAGATTCAAAAAACCGTATTGCCAAACGTTTCTGTACATTAATCTGAGGTGAAAAGATCGATCCGTTTCGCGAACATTTACATATACTTTAGTCTATGGAAAGTTAAGAATGCACAATATTTGAACAAACCAATACTCGTTTCTGACATCCACACATAAAAGAGTAAATGCATTTCAATCTGATGTACTTTCCATTTTGATTGAGACTTTGTTTATTAGAAAATTCAAAGAACGTCACAACGTTGCAAAAATTTCTACTACATTTTGATTCCGTAGTAGTCCAGTTACCCAGTTCAGTTCTGATGATTTTGAAAATTGGCTTCACTATTTATTATTGAAAGGTGTGTCTCCTCTTTCTATGGTCTAAGGGTAAGACGTAGTTATTCAGCTAAATAATAATTCAGATCAGTAAAATAATGAGGTGATAACAAGCAATGTTTCTTTCATTTGTCCATGAGACAGTAGTTCCGAACAACTTGAGAGGGAAAACGGAAAAGGAACCAACAGCTGGTTAATTCCTCAAAGCAAAAATCTCGGCTTCATAGTTGAATGAAATTACATGTCACCAGTATTAAACATGCTGGCTGGAATCAATTGGTTGAATATTTTATAGAGCATTCAGATAAATGAGCATAGGTGACGGATATCCATCGAGTCATTTTCATAGAGAATAGACAGAGTAAGTTTGTGTTGTAGGGAAACAATTCTCAGTTCTCAAACAATAAATGGTCTGCAACTCTGTCTTATAGCTTTTCACTTGATATCGTCATTACTTTGAAATAACTACACTATCATTGTGCAACTCATACAAAGACTCCACAAGCGATTTTGATGACAATAAATGAATGTTGAATGTTGAAAGTCGACTAAGTCGCGGCGCTCAGATCCCCAGGATCGTCTTTGTCGGGCGTCACATTTATATAATAATTTACCCATTGAGCCAAAAAGGTAGCATAACATCACAACGGATCGTTCTTTATCATCACATTAGGATCTCGCCTCCTTTTCATCATTTTTGACGTGAAAGCAGGACCACAAACAAACTCTGGTAAAAGGTTACGATATTAGTTTTTCGGGATAAGGACCGCATCCCGAAATCTTATCCGTACCTCATGGGATAGTGTGCCATAAAAATCAAGTGATTCCTTCCGGGATATTGCATTAACGACACTCGACTATATCGTTTTACGGCAGGCGAAACGTGGTCTGCAGTTTTTTAGAATGAGTAGCGAGGAAGCAGGAGGCGCGATAAATCGAAATTTGCGAAAATGGAAAACGGCTAAAGGCAGGATTTTCTCACGACACCTGACACTTTGGCCGAGAATTTATGGTTGACCGTTAGTTGTTATCTGAATCCCTGCCAGCGGATTGGGGAGAAAGGTTTTCTATTCATCGACGAAGAAAGAGGAGGAACTGATTATTTTGGGATTTCGAGAGGATTGTGCAATAGTTTCAGCGGACCAACAATATTTTTTACCGTGTTTCTTTTGAAAAACTCGTTTCTGTTTCCAATAATAAAAGCAAACTATATTAATCCCTTCATACATACAGGGTGAGTCTTTGACTCGTACATATATTTTAACTGTAGATTCTTGTGGCCAAAATAAACCTTTTTTTCATTTTTCATTTCTCCGAATTTGGCTCGGTTAAAGAGATATAGCCATTCAAAAAAAAAATTGGGCTAAATGCGTGCCTGATATTATTCTCTACAAACACCTCAAAGTTCATATTTTCCGATTGAAATTGATGTGATTATTGGATGTTCTGGATGATACATTTAAAAAATACTCAAGCAATAACCTTATTTGAATAAGAATGTTACAAACACGATATTTCTTAACAAAAACGCTAAGTTTTGTCCCATCATTTCTACAATTGAAAAGCCATATTTCTCACACCAAAATAAGTTCCTTCTTCGATTTTCCTGAAGATTAGTTTGTTCATATTTTTCTCGATATTCTGGAACGATCTCATAAAAATTGGTTTCTCACTTACCTATCCGAACTCCATCAACCTAAGTCATATGATTCGAGGTCAATGACCTAACCTAACTCATCTTCTGTGATATGATATTCCACAGAACTCTAGAGAAGACGATGCCAGATTGCCGATTTTCTCTTCAAACATTAGTATAGGCGAAACCAAGGAAGCGGAACTATCGCAAAGGCCCCAGTTTTGTTTACTTTTCGCTAAAGGCGTTGCTCTTCGGAAGCGCCAAACGAGTAGTTCTGATTCTCGCCGATATAGCGCTACCTTCTTAATTTCAGTCGCACATAACGGTGCGATGCCGGCTACTCCTCCCTTCTGAAGGCTGTGGATGTAGCCGCCACGCAAGACAAACCGTGTTTTTGTGTCTCCAACCTCAGTCAGTGACTTCGATTTATTTATTTATTTATAGTGAATAAAGCAAAAAGATGATGATTATGTAAATGACTTTTAGTGAATTGATGTAATAGTAGTGTCGTCACTCGTCCGGTGTCGAGTTATATTGTTTTGATAGATTTTTTGCTGAAGGACCGGTAACAATGAATTTTCAATAGAAACTGCCTATAAAATGTATAATTTCATGCTTCTTAGAAATCAATTTCATCTCCCACATTTGTGAGATTTTATTATTACATATCTTTACATCAAACGTTTTTTCATCATAGAGATTTTCGTCTTGACAAAGTTGATAAACTGATAATAATTCTGACAACATTGTTAACATTTTGAGAGACCAGAGAAGAAATAATATTCGATGAGATTTAACTCAGGACAGCATTCAGATTATTCTTGAAATTCATGATTCAATTTTCAAATTTTATCTTATACAATTATGAATACCTTGAAAACGACGCGTTTTATTGAAAAAACATAGGAATACTTTTGTTTTCTAAAATAATTGATTCTTTCGAAAACGTGAATCGTTTATCTTTTTCAAGTGGTTTTATAGTATTTTTGCTTGAATGTATGAGTTGACTACACTGTAACTTCTATACCAGGAGAAATATGGAATAAGTTTTAATTGAGGAATACGCATTATGAATAGACCAAACAATCATCCAAAATTCAGTTCATTCGAAATATCGGTTCCAAATATATGGAAAGAATAGTGTTAATTTGATGGATTTTCGACACCCTGTATCTTTCAAACGATACCGAATTTTGAAAAATGGTATGAAAAAAAAGTATTTCGTTTGATGAGAGGAATCTACAGTTAAAATATATGTACAAGTGAAAGACTCACCCTGTATACCAGGTAGCTCACATAAAGCAGCGCAGCCAATTATTTCCGTATTTTGTTTGGAAAGGCATCATTTGATGAAAAATTCGTAGCATATGCTCTTGAGCAACAACTCCAGAGGCTTAAATGATATATTTCCATCAGCGGATTTCTGAATCGGATTAAATATTCAACAAAATAAAAAGCTTACCTTCAATTTTGCGTATATTTTTCGAGATCAGGTAGATTTTGAAGAAGCTTTGCATGCATCTGACACATATTATCCCTAAAGAAGGTTTAATCAGTACGGATTATACAGATTTGAACTACCAGATCACTGGAAGTATTCGAACAACAGAAATTACCGTCACCGATCAAAGGCGGGCGTTTGAGATTGGAGGTTCGATTCCGGTACTTCGAATTCGATTCTCATTTTATATTTGATTTTATGGTGGAATTCACAGATATTTATACTATGTAACCCACTGAAAAATGAAGTTTATTTCATGAAAATGGCCGTTGCTGGCACTGTCCATTCTAAAATGTTCAATATTCGATACAAAATATTATTAGGTTTTATTTATAAAATAATCAATATGATTTCAGACATATTCATTATAAACCAATTCAAATAATAATAACATACTTCAACCTTCACAAAATTTTGTGAGAACAGAGCTTTGTTATTATTATTCAAACTGAATTTCCACCAAGTAAAGACCGAATCAATTGAATGAACTAGCTTGTTTGTTGTAATCAAAATGCGAATAGATAACTCATTCCTTTTTTCCTTATATCCTAATGAATGAAACATGTATATTGTACAAGATAAATACAAATGACACACAAAAACGTAATCGAACACTCATCTAAAATTCTAAATTTCGTCGTCTTTTTGGCGTATTTGACAGTATGAAAACAAGTAAATTTATCATGGAATCGAAAACAGTCAACCTGCTATCAGATTGATTAGTCATATAAATTTAGATAATTCCAATCAAACCCAATCGTTAAAGAAAACAGCCAATCATCATATTCAATATTTCTCCTGGTATAAAAATTACAACGAAGTCGACTAATAAATTCACGCAAAAATACTGTAAAACCACTTGAAAAAGATAAACGGTTCACATAATTTCGGAATGATCAATTATTTAAGAAAATGAAAGTATTCCTATGTTTTTTCAATAAAACGCGTCGTTTTCGAGTTTTTCCTAATTGCATACGATGAAATTTGAGGAAAATATCATGAATTTCAAGAACAATCTGATTGCAGTCCTGCGTTGAATATCATCGAATATTATTTCTTTTCTGGTCTCTCAACAAATGAACAATGTTGTCAAAATGTTTATCAACTTTGTCAAGACTAAAATAGATATGATGAAAATACGTTTGATGTAGAAATATGTAATAATAAAATCTCACAAATGTGGGAGATAAAATTGAATTCTAAGAAGTATGAAATTACACATTTTTTACGCAGTTTCTATTAGAAATTCATTGTGACCGGTCCTTCAGGAAAATATCTATCGAAACAATATAACTCGACACTACACGACACTACACGACACTACACGACACTACACGACACTACTATTACATCAATTCACTAAAAGTCATTTACATAATCTTCACCTGTTTGCTTAATTCTCTGCGAATACATCTCGTAAGCGTCGATCATGGGATCACAGACTCACGTTGGAGGCCCAGACCAACGGTTTGTCTTGCGTGGCGGCTACATCCACGGCTTTCCGACGGCTAGAGTAGGCCGTGCTATATCGCAGCGCACTGTTATAGATCGTAGCGCTATATCGGCGAGGATCAGAACTGATCGTTGGGCGTTTGCAAAGAGCAACGCCTAGACGCCTTCAGCGAAAAGTAAAAAAAAACTGGTGCCCTTGCGATAGTTCATCCGTTAACAATAGGGGAGGTACTGTTTCCTTGGTTTCGCCTATACCATTGTTTGAAGGGGTAATCGGCAATCAGGCATCGTCTTTTCTGAAGTTCTGTGAAATATCACAGAAGATGGGTTAGGTCATTGACCTCGAATCCTATGACCTATGTTAATGGAGTTAGGATAGATGAGTGGGAAACCAATTTTGTATGAAATCGTTTTATAGTATCGAGGAAAATATGAACATTTAATTAGTGTTTACAAACTAATCTTCAGGAAAATCGAAGAAGGAACTCATTTTGGTGTGAGGAATATGGATTTTCAATTGCAGAAATGATCGGAGTGTTTTTGTTAGGAAATATCGTGTTTGTAAAATTCTTATTCAAATAAGGTTAGCGCTTGAGTATTTGCTAAATGTATCACCGAGAACATCTAATAATCACCCCAATTTCAATCGAAAAATATGAACTTCGAAGAGTTTGCAGAGAATTGTATCAGGCACGTATTTTGCCCAATTTTTCATTCAAATTGCTTTATCTTCTTTACAGAGCTGAATTAGGAAAAATCTACAGTTAAAATATATGTACAAGTCAAAGACTCACACTGTTTAACTTGTTATATTTGATTCTATGGCGGAATTAATAGACATTAACTTAATTTCAGGAATGTAGAAGTTGCTGGCAACGTCTACACCAAAATGTTCAATATTTTGAATCCAGAATAGATTGATATAGCTTGATGAATCATAAGAATTTCATGAGAGTCCCCGGAAAACCATCGACTTACTAATTCCCGGCATGAATCGAAAAACCGTCCGCCACCCTTTTTCTCTCTCCCGGCTCATTCGCAGGCCGAATGCAAGATGCGACTCGTCCAATTTTCGTGACACAAAAGCACACGCCGGCTGTTTCAGTGATAGCGGGGGCGGTAGCGGGCCATATTCAGGTCATACCCGCTCTGATCGATCAGCCTAAGCCGCTCGAGTGAGAGAACACTGCTGCCGCTTGCCAGCGAACGGCCAGGAAGCGGCAGCGTTGGATTTTCGACAGCGGTGGTTGAGGCAGACGAGAAACTTTGCGAGAGCGTTGCGACTCGGGCCAAATCTGATTAGGGGGAGAGTGGCGCTATGCGTTGATGTTTGGAGGGGATGATTTCGCGAACGAAATTGTGAATGATTAAATCCGCTGGAATATCCGGAAACACTGCGTGTTCTCTGTAAATCTTAGAACAGGAAACCGTTATTGATAAACTATGTATACAGGGTGAGTCTTTGACTCGTACTTTTTTCAAACTGTAGATTCCATCAAATGGATCACTTTTTTCCTATACCATTTTTCAAAATTCGGGTTCACTAGAGAGATACAGGGTGTCGAAAATCCACGAAAAAAACCTTTTGTCCATAACTTCGAAATTTTTTTTGTTAAAGAACTGAATTTTGGTAAAGCGTTCACTGTATTCATTGTGCATATTCCTCGATCAACACTTATCCATTATTTCTCCTGGTATCAAAGTAACAGCAAAGCCACCTAATGAAGCCACGCAAAAATACTACAGGGTGAGTCTTTGACTTTTGTACATATATTTTAACTGCAGATTCCTCTCATCAAACGAAACAATTTTTTTCAATACCATTTTTCAAAATTCGGTTTGTTTTGGGAGATACAGGGTGTCGAAAATCCATGAAAAAAACACTTTTCTGTTTATATCTTCGGAACCGTTATATGGAATGAACTGAATTTTGGTTGAGTTCTTACTCTATTCATGGTGCATATTCCTCAATCCAAAATTTTTCAATATCTCTACAAGTATAAAAGTTACAGGGTAGTCGACTCATCAATACACGCTAAAACACCATAAAACCACTTTAAAAAGATAAACGGTTCATATTTTCGAAAGATTCAATCATTTAAGAAACTAAAAGTATTCCTATTTTTTCAATAAAACGCGACGTTTTCGAGTTATTTCAAAAAATCATTAATTTCAAGAATAATCTGAATGCGTCTCTGAATTAAATAATCATCGAATATTATTCCTTCTCTGGTCTTTAAACGAGTTCACAATGTTGTCAAAATATTTATCAACTTTTTCGAGATATTTTAATAATAAAATACAACAAATGTGGGAGATAAAATTGAACACCAAGGAGGATTTAATACGCACAGTTTCTATTGAAAATTCATAGTTACCGGTCCATATTGAAGTTAAATGTCGATGAAATACAAAATTCGGATATAAATGATGAATCTCGATACAAACTACTTATTAAATTGAAATGAATGCAAAATAATACGATACCTGATAATCTGTGGCGATGTTTCTATCTAAACAACATCCTCTTGGAATTTTGTAAACTCGACACGGTTGAAGTTGAAATTACATTAATTCACTTCACATAATAATGACATTAGAACAATAATTCACTGAATGTATTCAGATCTTCACTACTTCACATAATTTTTACTTTACAGTTTGTTCAGAGACCCTGATGGTTTGTTATTGTTTATAGTTGGCCTCCAGATAACCAATAATTCTGTTTTCGCTCTACGCATGCATGGTAAAATTTGGCGGCAAAGTCGATTTATGATGGAAACGGCAGAATTCATAGATATTTATACCACGGTACACAAATGTATCGTGATTTATACTGTTTCGTAAAAAATCCTTAACCTCAATGAAAATATCAGCAAGCTGACAACATCTTCTTGTAATTTCTGTGCAAAAATTAACTGAATCGATACAAATTAGATTAGGTTAGGTTGTTCAATAATAAATCTGAATGGAAAGTCTTCCTTCTTGATATTGTTTGGGAATTTCGAGGAAAATATGAACAAGTTATCAGTGTTTACAAACAAATATGCAGAAAAATCGAAGAAGGAACTTATTTTGGTGGAATAAATGTGGCTTTATAGTTGCAGATATGATCCGATGAAACTAACTGTTTTTGTTGAAATTATCGTGTTGCATCATTTTTAATCCAATAAGGTTAGTACTTGACTATTCCCTAAATGTATAAACTCAATTTCTATCGAGAAATATGAACTTTGTATCAATTCCACAGTATCAGGGACGTAATTAGCACAATTTTTTTATTAAATGGCTATATCTTTTTAACAGAGCCGAATTCGGAAAAATGTAAAATGAAAAAATGGTTTCTTTTGAACTCAAGAATCTTCAGTTAAAATATATGTACAAGTCAAAGACTCACCCTGTATACAGGCTGTATTTTGTATTTCAAGGTGAGGCTTTTTTTTTTGACATGTGATAGAACTCATCAAAATAAGTAATTTTAACGAAAATTTCATTTACTAAATGTTAAATTTTTGGCATCAATACCTTAATACTACTCTGGCCTGCATCTCTCTGTTCATCATATCTCTACATCTCTGCACTAGGTTTATGAACATCCGCGAAAGTTCTGCACGCCTGTGAAGAAGATACAAAGACCTTGCCAGAAAAGTACCATATGACCCACTTTTCCTATTCAAAAAATTCAGAGGGTTGATGGGGATGGCACAGGGTGCAACAGAAATCGTTCAAAAACGCATAAATATTTGGTAAAAGTGAAACAAAAATTGACCTGTTTCAGGATTTTGTTGCCAAATATTTTTATTCTGAGAAAATGAAATTGTTCCATTATTTTGACGCGCAATGAAACTTTTCTTGGTCTCTTCGGGCCAATTAATGTGTATTTGACTGAAATACAGCATGAAGACAGGTTAATCTATCATGGAATCGAAAACAGCCAATCATCTTTCGAATTTATTAGTCATATAAATTTGGATAATTCCAATCAAACCTAATATTAATGTCAAAGAGTTGATACTGGTCATATATTAACGCGACCAATTAAATTGAAATTCCGAACGGCCAGATCAGTGGAAGAATTCGAACTACGGAAATTGGAGTCACCGATCAAAGGCGCACATTCTGATTTTTTTGAATACGAAATAGAAATACAAATACGAGTTCTGAACAGGGGATGTTTCGGGCATCAAGTTTCTATTATCAAACTGTAGAGCTTCATAAAAGCGAACAATGGTTTTTCCCTCCAATCGAGCCCAGGCCGATATAACCCAAGAAGACGCCGCGCATCAGCAGGCTCCTCTTCTCGTAATCGATGATGTCGCACTTAAATGCACCGAAATTTATGTCCGTTCATCGGAATTAGGCAATCCAAACCACGTGGCGCCCTGCCTCCAGATAACCTATAAATTTTCTGACAGGTCGCTAGCTTGCAGTAAATATGAGGAATTTTATTATCTTATATGCATTTCATGAGTGAACGAGTGAGTTTTTATGATTTCTAATATCAAAAAGTATCCTGAAGTATCACTGACGAAGAAAATTTCACTCAATCATATGATTACAACTTTTAGTATTGGAAGCCCGAAGAGATTGAAGAGAAAGCATTGGAGAAGGAATATTAATCAGAGCTCTGTCCCTGTAACTTCTTTATCCTTTTATATGATATAAATTTAAATATTCATCAATTTTACATTTCACATGAACTGAATACTGCTTATTTCAGTGTCTACGAAGACACATTCACTTTAGTTTCTTATCTTCGATATTGTCAAGTCTTGATGACTGCTAACCCAATTTCCTTTTGTTTCCTGATAAGTCACTTAATATGTGTATAATACACCAAGTTACACACACTGGGTGTTCCAAAATATTCAAGAAAATCCTCATAATTTGAACGACTTGCACATCCAACTTTGGCACACATTTATGGCATTTTTTATTGAAAATGCACTCAATTTAAATAATTTTCACTGGTCTGATATTCCTAAGAGTAAGATTGACTAGAAATATCAAAAAAATGTCCACATAAAACAATTTTTCAAGCAAATAAACGGTTTTAATGTCTACATGAACAAAGCTAAACTTGGTTTGTTTGACCACCAGCTAACCTCAAAAAAATATTTGACAGGTCGTTGGATTCCCTAATAGATGTGTTCGCTGAATTCGAATAGCCGAAAATGTACAAGCGCCCGTTTTATACGCGTCGCCGTTGCTTTTGGGCGCGATTGAATAGTCGAAATGTTGAACAAGCAAACCGGGCGTGTGATTGGCCTTTGATGGAGTGTGTTACGTGTGTGATGAAGCAGCGGCTTTATGGATTCGCGCAACGGAAGTAGTCACACAGAAACCGCATCCTTTCGCAGCCGTATTGGTACATAGATCGTTTCGGTAATTTCCGGTCGATTGTATTTGCGGTGGTGGTGGATTTGTAACTCGGGGGCATGGATTGGGACTGATTCTAAATGACTGAATCGTTTCTGTTCTATTCGATCTTTATTAGCCTTTCGCAGTCTGCACTATCTGAGCCTACTAAAAGTATTTTCACAGAGCTACTCAGTGAAGTTCGGCCGTTTCAGTTGGTTGCTACCGCAGGAAGGGTTATGCGGCACTGATGACGGCCAACAAGCCAGAAACCTATCTGTCATAATCCTCCTGTGGTGGCGAAACCAGTAGAAATTACGAGCATGTATTGATATCTAGATAGCCTAGACCAGTTAAATGCATAAACAAAATATTGCGATACCATATCAACGAACAATAACTTATTAGAAGTGTCAGTGTAGAGTTCGACGTAAAAAAAGTGAATCAGAGTTACGCAATAAATTAAAAAAAAAGATGTCTACCGTAATTGTGAAAATCGAAAAATTGGAGTATCGAGCCATCATCAAGTACCTGTATTTAAAAGGGTTAAGAGGTGAGCAGATCTACGAAGATATGCTTAATACCCTTGGTGATCAATGTCCTTCGTATGCGACCGTGAAAAATTCGACTGCGAGCTTCAAAAGAGGTCAATTTTCCATGGAAGATGATCGATCGGGAAGGCCAATTTCTGTGTCAGTCCTCAAAAATATCCATGCAGTTCTAAAAATGATTTAATCAGAACGTCGAATTGGGCTAAAACGGATATCTGAAGCAATAAAGATTTCATACGAACGCGTTCATCATATAGTTCACGTCAATTTGGACATGAGAAAAATTTCTGCAAAATGGATCCCCAAATGTTTAAACGTTGACCAAAAGCGTGCAAGGGTAGAAGCATCGCGTTCTATCTGTGCTCGATTTGAACACGATGTAGACTTCTTAAACCGAATTGTTACTATGGATGAGACTTGGCTACATTTCTACGATCTAGAAACAAAGCAACAATCGATGGAATGGCGACACTCTGGTTCTCCAAGAAGTAAGAAGTTTCGTGTCCAAAAATCTGCTGGAAAAGTTCTTGCTTCAGATTTTTGGGATTGCCATGGAGTGATCAAAATTGATTTTTTGGATAAGGGCAGAACAATAACTGGAGATTTCTATTCGACATTACTGAGTTACTGACCACTCTACTGGAAAAAATTTAAGAGAAAAGACGCGGAAAGCTATCCAAAGGAATTTGTTTTTACAGGACAACCCCCCAGTACACAAATCTCATGTTGCCATGCAAAAATTCGTGATTTTGACATTGAAATTTGTTTGGTTCTAAAGTAGGCTAAGAATTTTTCAATATATCCTCGTATATCCTCACAGACAAGATCTTGTATTATTGATTCTTGAAATTATTTTATCTCCCTTTTTCGTTTGTACCTCCAATTCAGGAACACCTGTAGAATGGGATTGCTTGAGTAATGTACAATGGAACATTATAAAGCGCTGAAGAGTTTAAGCTTGCAGGTATCTTAGGTTGATAATCTTGGGTTGATATAGTTGATTGTATACCAAGGACATGAAGTAAATGTCTATGTTCCGAGTGTGTAAACTCGGAGCCGAAAAAGCGAAAGAAGCAGTTGGAACCGTATTGCCAAAGAGTACATCGCACTTTCCTTATGGCAAATGGCGTTCCGTCAAATGTTCTAATATTTTGGTATAATGTAGTACTCGACCTACTGATCAAAAGTGTCCATGTAACACAACTCAATCCTATGACTAGTTTTTGAGATACAGGGCGTTGAAGTTGAGAATTACCCACTTTTACTACGCGTGCATCTCGAAACAGAATCGAATGATTTTGTTTTCCAAACCTTCTACGAATTAGTTGAAAATGGAAGTAAAAGTGTAACAATAATTAGAAAAAAAAACTAGTTGCTGGAATAAGAATGGAATAACAAATAAATAATTATCATATTACTTAAAGTAAATCTGGTCATAGGAAGTGGATAAAAACTCTCAGTCGTATTGATGTTTTTATATCAAGTACAGTGGTAAAAGAAAACTCTCACCTCAACGAAGTTAATCTTGAAATAGAGAGTGATGATAAAAAGGTGGTTTTTGGGTATTTTCGTGAGGTTCACAATTTATTTCATGACTGAATCACCCTGTATTCTTCGAAGTCCATGATGATATGTTCTGAAAAAATCAAACACTTTAATCAACCCAAACATACAGGGTGTCCACTTTACCTTCATTGTGAATAGTTTCTATAAAAATGGATTACCCAGTATGAATTCTGGGTATTTCAGGTTTTTTCGATGTAACAACAACATATCTAGTGAAATAGTTCATTTTGCGAACGTTCTCGCTCTGGAACTGACAAATTTTATACTTTCAAAATCGGGCATGCATTCGATTATGGATAAGCCTGTATTCGTAACGATTTTCGGCCATATTCCTCCATATGGTTGCTCCCTGGGGATGGAATGAAATGTTTCTTGAGAAAAATTGAAGTTCATTCGATTCTGTTTCGAGATATGCGCGTAGTAAAAGTGGGTAATTCTCAACTTCAACGCCCTGTCTCTCAAAAACTAGTCATAGGATTGAGTTGGGGCCTAACACTTTTGATCAGTAGGTCGAGTACTACATTATATCAAAATTTTAGAGCATTAGACGGAACGACATTTGCCATAAGGGAAGTGCGGGGTCCTTTGTGAAGTAGATGGCAGTAAATTGAGTGGAATATATAAATGTGCTGCTCGGATACCTTACCGATCTCAATTTTTCTATGAAACGTATGATAGTTGTTGGAAACACTGTCAATAGATATAGAAAATCATCTATCCGTTTACTTTACGTCCCCAGGGCCATAAAGTGTTCACATTGCGCCCTAGGGCGTGAAGTACTCAATTATGACATCGGTTACCTAGCAATAAAATGAAAATAATGAACCGGTATGACTCAGACTCTAAAAACGATTAATCGAAACAACCGTTAACCAATCAGGACGATCGCCCCATCCAAATCTCCGGTAACAAGTGTGATCGGGGAGCAAAACATATCGAATTATCATTTCTCGACGAAATTGAAACCGTAATTGCGAAACTTTCGAGCAGGGGCGCTGATCGCACTATAGACGTGAATGTGTTACGTAACAGCGCCGATACACGGGGACCTATAATTTCCCAATTTTCCGATATCCCGGAAAAGTGGCGGCTTGTGAGGCGGAATACGTAGGGGATGGAGGGGGATCTCTTAGATATTGGTTTATGTGGAAGTCGGCGAAGTAAGTTCTCGATAGACGATAAATATTCGGTATTTTTGGGGCGAGATCGACCGATCTAGTCTCGTTGCGCTTCGTGTATCAGCAGTTTCAGGGGGTTGATGGGAAAATTGATATTTTCTTTGAGATTACGATATACAAGGTGTGTAACGTTAGCTGTTGAATATACATGGTGAGTCTTTCATTTGGTCATATATTTCAACTGTAGATTCCTCTCATCAAACGAAACACTTTTTCCTATACCATTTTTCAAAATTCGGTTTCGTTTAAATGAAACAGGGTATCGAAAATCCATGAAATTAACACTTTTTTCTCATATCTTCGGAACTATCATTTCAAATGAACTGAATTTTGCTTGACTATTTACTCTATTCATGGTGCATATTCCTCAATTGAAACTTTTTCAATATTTTCCCTGGTATGAAAGTTACAGTATAGCCGATTCATAAACCCAGACAAAAATACCATAAAACCACTTGAAAAAGATTAACAGTTCATATTTTCGAAAAAATCGATCATTTTAAAAAATAAAAGTGTTCTTATGTTTTTTCAATGAAACGAGTCGTTTTCAAGTTATTCCTAATTGTATACGATAAAGTTTGCGGAAAAATCACGAATTTCGAGAATAATCTGGATGCTTCTATGTATTTCAACTATCATTGAATCGCCGAAAAATTATTCGTACTACAAGTTAACAATGTTGTCAGAATGTGTATCAACTTTGTCGAGTCTGAAATTTAAATGATGGAAAAACGTTTGATGAAGAGATATGTACCTGATAATGAAATCCCACAAATATGGGAAATAAAATTGAACACCAAGGAGCATGAAATTATACATTTAAAATGCATTGTTTCTGTTTGAAATGTATTGTTACCGCTCCATATTGAAAATAAATGTCAATGAAATACAAAATTCAGATATATGAATGATGAATTTTGATACAAACCACGTATTTGGGGGCACGGCAGTGGCCCCGCCAAGTCGAGCGCGAAGCAAACGCTGCCGTACCATCTTTACCCGAACCATTTCGCCGCATTTTCAGGCCCCTATTTGAGAACCTCCGGATAAGACCAGAACGCCGAAATTTTCGTCATCCAGTAAGCTATAATCACGTACTCATTGTCAGAAATGACAATGAAGTGTCAGACGTTTTTCGAATTTGCTCTAGCTTTTTTGCTGATTTTTCGCTAAAAACAACCACTCTTATCTATGGGAGATGATCCCCCAACATAAGGGGCCTGTAGCGTTCCTCGAACACCTGAAGAACAGAAGTATCATCACTTGGAAGATCGGACCTGATCGAAAGATCCTCCCGATCCATGAGAGAGTTAGGACTTTGTGAAAAGGTTTATTTAGCAGGTGAAGTATTTTTTTCTACTGCTTCTTTCTCGTTTTTCTTCTTTTTTGTCTTGTTACAGATATAATTTCGAGATATTTGCCTCCAGTTCGATGAAAAGGCATGTTTTCAAGCACAAGGAGCTCTGTAACATGGATAGCAGCATATTTTTTTGAACAAATTCAGTATCACCACACAAACACGGGGAGACAGAGTTTTTTCAGAGGTTTTTATCTGTTCTCGTGTATCATACGCAGAATTGTATGGTACCCCGTTTACATTCCCTCTGCTAACACTCAGATTTGGAGCGGGAAACAGATTTTGTTCTTTTATACAATCTGTTCCTTGTCGCCATTTCTTCACACGTGCCATATGCCATATATTGTTTGATATTACAAAACAGTATGTAATTCTCTCTTTCAAAAGAATATATATATATACGTACTCAAAATCCAAAATTTCAAGTATGTAGGTCATTTAGTTCCGATCGATGCGAAAGCAAAATTTCGCATTTTCGACCCTCACTCACTCATGATCATCAAAATAGAACTAGTACTTCCCATGAAATCAGAGAGCTGAAATTTGGTACAGAGTTAGGGTTTAATGGCCACATAAAGGGAAAATTATAAAAACTAGGATAATCGAAAATCTGTTGGCACGTCACAAGAGCTCACGTGCTATCACGCCATCATCGCAAAATGTGCAACCACAATAATGTATGGAAGTTTATGCGCTTGGAAACACATTGTTATCATACTCAATATGTGAATATCGACTTTAGAATATAAATTGAAAAAAAATAATAATCGGGTGATCAGTCTTATACACAGTCATATTTTTACTGTCTCATTTATTGTTCAAGGAAACGATAGGTTTTCGAAAGCTAGGCTAGAACAATAAATGAGACAGTAAAAATTATCCTTTTTTCAATTGTTATCATTTCACGCATTCACGTAGTTAGCATCTGCTGTCACTTGATAGCACACCAGAACTACCCGCAAATTTACATTTTCTAACCCTAAGTGATATCAGGTCGGATATTTTGGTGAAGTGAAAATGGATGAAAATTTGATCGAAATTGTCAGGCTTCATGAAGTGATCTATGATAATTCTTCATCAGAGTACAGTACCTAATCAGAATGTACGACAACAAGCTAGGGTGCTGGGTGCTCATTCAATAATTGTTGTACTATTTGAGGTAATCCTCCCACTTCCTCTCTTCGTTGATTTATTTGGTGAATCAAATCTCTTCTATCAGAATCACCAGCAACTGTAAAAGGAGTTCTTTCCATTCCGAAGAGCTTGATGAAGAAGAAACTGTGTTTCGCTCTGTATCACTGAATAAAAAAAGGCTATGAAATTTTGGTGCAATATAGAACCTCTATTGCTCTTCAGAAAAAACATCATCAGATGGGTCTGCGGTGGTTAGATTGGGAGAGAAAAAATTGAATCCGAAAAAGAATCGGGTAAGAGATGGGCTATATGGACAAGTTTGGTATCAAACTATAGGTTTTCGAGGACGCTGAGATCAATAAAAAATAATCGGAGGCTCTATCTACCATAGAAAATATTAAATTTGAGGTATTTGCAGGGAATCGTATCAGGCACGTATTTGGCCTCGTTTTCCTTCAAATGGCTGAATTTTTCTAACAAATTCGAATTAGTAAAAATGGAAAATGAAAAAGAAGTTTCTTTGGGCATCAAAAATCTACAGTTGGAATATATGTACGAGTCAAGGACTCAACCTGTATATAAGGAACAGCTTAATATATCGAAATATCCATTTTGGGCCTTCATCTGGACACACTTGAATAAAGTGAGGTGCATGATCGAGTGTATCACTTGATCGCTGTCCAAATTGCCCCATTTGTCGATACCAACATAAAGACTCTTGCAAATTAGATTTGGACCTGCTACAGTGGCCGACATTCAAACAACCTAAACAATAAACAAAGTTCCCATTTTTTCCATAAACGAAACGCAGAATTCTACCAACTATCATCCTCTAACTCACGTCAGTTGAAAGCGCGAATGATAGATAATAATATTCCAATCGCACCCCGACGTTTTTCCTCAACTTTCTCGGCGTGAAAATCGCCTCGCAGAAAGTTGGAAGCCCAGAAAACGTGAAACTTGAGAACGGCATGATAAGTTGACACAGTTCAGTCGTTTTGTCTACGTCGACGATCGCTAGGTGGGACGTGAGGACGCGCTCGCCAAAAAGGACAACTATACAGGCGCCATTAAATACGCGAACAGCGTTGCCACATGAATTTCCCACTTTATCAATTCTGAAGTTGAATATACGTGGAATGGAGTTCAAGATCTTCTTTAAAATCAATGAAGCTATGCCTTCTAAAATGACCGTTATCAGATAATAACAATTTGTCCCCATTCACCACTGACGCTTTGCCCACTTGAATCACAATTATCAGATCAATACAATCACTGGGTATGAA
Source organism: Adalia decempunctata (assembly GCA_951802165.1). Taxonomy (NCBI): domain Eukaryota; kingdom Metazoa; phylum Arthropoda; class Insecta; order Coleoptera; family Coccinellidae; genus Adalia; species Adalia decempunctata. The sequence continues at coordinate 17,393,276 of OX637696.1, read as the reverse complement.
GTACTTGAGGTACTGGTGCATACACCATTTCGTTACAAACGTTGGAATGAAGATAATGTGAATATTTTTCGAGACAATATAGGCTGGTCTGCTTTATACCAGCAAGTCTTCGACGATTGATATGAAAACTCATTAAAAAAAGCAAAATTTCATGTCAAAATAAGTTTCATTTTACTGTGCGGTTAAATTGTCAGAAAACTTCGGTTTTTCTTTATAATTCCCTTAGCTCCAGAGGTATTTGTACCAAATTTGGGTATGCACCATCATATTACACAATAGCATGTTTTGTGATCATATCACGGTTTTAGTACTGCCACTGCCGGAGTTGTTGGGTTTCATTGAAATCATTTTTAAAAAGTCATTAATAAGTCTCTAAAGTAAACTATTCTTAAAATTCATTATTCACTCAAGCCCAATCTCTCAAATCAAAAAGTCTGGAGTAAAAATGGGAACTGTGAAAATCTGAGTTTTCAGGACATTGACTTGAGAAAATCAATGATTCTAATGTGTACTTGGATTATTCATCATTCAATAAATCTAAGTACACCCTGTTAAATATTTTCGAGTAGAAATTTGAATTTTACAGTATCTGAATTCTTGGGAATCTGCTTGAAATAATCGAGAATTTTTTGTGCCAATATCAATAAGTCACCAAACTATAATTAAAATTCATCATTCACTGAAATTCACTACCTCCAATCAAAAACTAAAAATCTACTAGAAAGTGTAAGTCCTAGTGTAGTGGAACAAGAGGTACACAATTATTTAAGGAAATTCTAGAATCAAAACTTTTCTTGATTATCGACGACATATCGCGTTCTGAAAGTACCATTACGAAATAAATACAATGTATCACTGAGTATCGAGTACTGGCGCCTACGCCATTTCGTTACAGCTAGTAGAAAATGGCCCTCTCTGCTTACGTATAGGACATGCCAATTCATGAGATGATTTCGCACAAAAGCCCATCATGACCTTCACTGAGAATCCTATAGTATCGTATAAACGAACAAGAATCAGAATTTATAAAAGAGGATTGGAAATGCCGATAACAACTTCCCTATTCTGAAGAAAACTCCCCCTTTTGACAACCGTGTACGTGGGAGGGAACAAAGGTAGGTTTTGAATGAGAACAAGGGCCATCGATGCGACTTTTTTGCAGGACTTTGGCAACGAGTCACGGTTGAATACGCAAAGTCGATGGCTTGTTAGAGGACGAATATGGGGACGGTAAAAAGGCGTATTAGCGCTAATGAAAATGGAAGGAGGTTCATTCATTAATCGAATGAAGGTTTAACAAAAAAGGAAAATTTAATACTTCGGTTGTGACCATATCGGATCGACGTATGGGAATTCAGGTAATTGATGGATGTTTTTGTTCGATTTGATTCGATACGGTCTTTCGGGAGACGATTCACAAGTCAGGAATTATTGAACCTGATCGGATTTTGAAAGAAAGAGACGTTCGTGGCTCATAAGTCGAGAAGAATTGAATGGAAAATAACGATTTCAGTTATTCTCCGCTGCGTTCACATTGAATTCTATTGATAATAAATGTCGTTTTATTGTCGTCGTCTAGGATTTAATGACCTTCGCTCCGCATGCCGAACTTTCTTTTACGTCTCCTGCTTACAATTCTTGACGTTTGGTAAATTTCAAATGTCGGTATTTGATGAATATTTCTGGGCTGTCTGTAGACGGAATTGAATCTTAGTCATTCAAGTTTATCGTCAATATTCACCGAATTATCACAATCGCGGATATATAGAATATACAGGGTGATTCTAAATTGGAAGAACTTACAAAGATGGGATAATTTGAGGAAAACAAAGTCCCATAAACAAGGTATCACAAACGTTCCGTTTTCGAGGTACAAAGGTGTGATATATTCGCTATTTAATATAGTTTCCGGAACACTATCTGGGAAGGTATTTGAGAGATACTCGTTATTCCGCAGATCATCTAAGACTGTTCTTTATTTTAAAAAAGTCACCAGTACAAACGCGCAGGTATGCGCATTCCAAATTAACAATCAATCCATATAATTCAAATAATACAGTACACATTTCCCCCCTTAAATAAAAATAAACTAAACTTAATTCTAAAATGTCATACATTCATTCACTAACATCATTCCTTGTAATTTATATTTTTGTTGCAATTTCGTTTACTACGTCTTAATTCTACTTCCTTAATTTCACTGTTAGTAGCAGCCTGTTTGCTAGTTACAATTTCATCTTCGCAGTTTTCCCGAATATGAACATTTTCAACATTGCTCGAATTCAGTCCAACAGTTTTGTCTCCAAACTTATTATTAGCTACATCTACAGGAAAATCAACAATCTGATTAATATGTCTTCTCCACGTTTTTTCAATAGAAGGAATATATACAAAATAAGTTCTTGACCCTATTTTCTTTTGAATAATGCCTTTCAACCAAGAAGACTTATTAGGATTTCGATAGTCCTTTACTGCTACCATCTCATTTTTATTGAATTCCCTTCTTTCCACACCTCTGTAATATTTTTTTTGCTTTTCTTGTTGCTTTAATACGTTTTCTTGTACCTTATTCACTAACTTATCACTATACAACATTTTATTTTCCATATTTACAAAATCCAAAATAGTCCTAGGTTTTTTACTTAATACTAATTCGGCAGGAGAAAGACCTGTTGTACAGTGTGGTGTTATTCTATATGATAACAGATAATTATTTAAATATAAACTCAACGAGATAAGAGTTATATGTTTTGATACTTTCAATATTGCATTTTTAATAGTTTTAACAGTATTCTCTGCCTGGCCGTTAGTGGCAGGGTGAAATGGAGCAATTTCATTAAAATTTATCTGATTCTTACTTAAAAATAATTGAAATTCACTTGATTTAAAACATGTGGCATTATCTGAAACAATATTTTTCGGCAATCCAAATCTGGCAAAAATGTCTCTCAAAATATCAATTGTACAAGAAGATGTTATTTTAGAAGTTATAACAGCCTCTGGCCATTTACTATAAGCATCCACCAAAATGAAAATATATTTTCCCATTATAGGGCCTAAGTAATCTACATGTACTCTCTCCCAGGGAGAATCAGGATATTTCCATACTTTTAATGGGACCTTTGGAGTACAACGGGTATTCACACAATATTCGCAAGATTTAATTATTAATTCTATGTCATCGTTTATATTTGGCCACCATACATATGAACGTGCCAAACTTTTAGTTTTGACCATCCCCAAATGCGTCGAGTGCAACATGTTCAAAAACTTAACTCTCAGTGACTCGGGAACGACTATTTTGTGCCCTAGCATCAGACAGCCATCCATAATTGAAAAGTGGTTTTTCCAAACTGAGTATGGTTTTAACTCTGGCTCAAGCAATTTAGGCCAACCATGTAATACATAGTATTTAACTTTCAACATTATTGATTCTTTATCTGATTCATTTTTTATTTCAGACCAGTTTAGTATCAAATCATTACTAGAGGCAATAAAATTCAAAAATGGGTTTTCTGCATCTCTATGGTCAACTAATTCTTTAAGTGGTAATCTGGAAAATAAATCTGAGTGATTTTTGGCCGATTTGATATACTGAATATCATAATCAAAACTGGACAGAAATAAGGCCCAGCGTTGCAGTCTATGAACTGCTAACATAGGCAAGCCTTGTTTACTTCCAAATAAGGTTAATAAACATTTTGCGTCTGTTTTAATCGTAAATTTCCTACCATAAAGATAATAAAAAAATTTTTTTACGCCTACAATCATTGCTAAAGCCTCTTTTTCGACTTGGGAATAGTTTTGTTGACTGCGAGTTAACGTGAGTGAGGCATATGCTATGGGTCTCTCATCATTTGGGCCATATTGATGAGAAATCACTGCGCCCACACCATAAAAAGAGCTATCTACTGACAAAACAATTGGTAATTTAGGATCATAATGCACCAACACCGGTGCAGAACCCAAAATTTCTTTAACTTTCTGGAATGAATTGTCACAATCTTTATTCCAATTAAATATTGCACTCTTTTTCAAGAGCTCATACAAAGGGTGTAATACAATAGACGCATTAGATATAAATTTATTATAAAAATTGGCAAATCCTAAAAAAGACTTCAGCTGAGTTACGTTCTGAGGCACTGGAGCCTCTAGAATCGCTTTAACTTTTTCTTTACAAGTATGCAAACCGTTTTTATCTATTTTATATCCCAAATAAGTTACAGAATCCTTGAAAAATTCACACTTCTTAATAGAAATTGTAAGACCAGATTTATTCAGCCTACTTAAAACATTATTTATTCTGTCAATGTGCTCGATTCTATTTCTACCCGTTATAAGAATATCATCCAAAAAACAAGTTACCCCGTCCAAACCAGCAAGAATTTTCTCCATAGTGCGCTGAAATATAGCAGGAGAGCTAGAAATTCCATAGGGCAACCTATTATATTGAAACAAACCTTTGTGAGTATTTATAGTTGTTAATGGTTTAGACTCTGAATCTAATTCAATTTGTTGATAAGCTTGAGCCAGGTCTATTTTGGTGAACTCCTGTCCCCCCTGTAATTTACTGAAAATGTCCTCAATGCGAGGCAAAGGATATTCATTTTTACGCAATGCAGGGTTGAGGGTTACTTTAAAATCACCGCATATTCTAATCCCTCCATCTTTTTTTATTACCGGTACGACAGGAGTTCCCCAGTCGCTATGCGATACAGGGATCAAAACACGTTCCTTTACCAACCGATCCAGTTCCCTTTCTACTGCCTCTCTCAACGCAATCGGCAATGGTCTCGGCTTGAAGAATCTTGGCATAATTCCTTCCCGCACAGTCAGATGTATGGTGCCGTCTTTGTAACAACCTAAATCAGAAGAGAAAACATTAGGGAATGATAAAACTAATTGCTGTTTAATATGTTCTATATTGTTAATATTCTTTTGTAGTATTCCAATATGTTTAATTGTCAGATTGAATATACTGAAGAAATCACGACCTAGTAGGGGTGGACCTCCCCCTTTTATTATGAAAAGATTAATTGGTTCCAATACTCCGTTGTAAACCATATTTACATTTACACACCCAACTGGCAAAATTGTTGAGCCATCATAACTTATCAGTATTTTATTTGTTTTGTTTATTTCAATATGATTTAAATTTTGTTGCCAAAAATAATACGAAATTACAGAAAGAGATGCTCCTGTATCCAATTCGAAATTGAAATTTCTTTTCCCAATTTTCACCTGTAATACAATCGGAGTATTGCTGGTTTGTTTACTTTTTGAATTAGCTCGAATTTGATACATGGTGTCTAACACTTCGGCCAAGTCTGACATTGACTCATCACCATCATCATCTAAATAATTTGCGGATTTATTATTACACATTTTTGCTAAATGTCCTACCCTATCACATATTCTACATTTAAAAGATTTATAAAAGCACTTATCTTTTGAATGGTTCATTTTCCCGCAGACCGTACAGAACGATGGCCCATTGGCTCCATTTTGACGCATGTCCCTTCTTCCTTGCGCTGGTCGTGGCGCGCCGGTGTTTGGAGCGTGGGTGCCATATGAACGTTGTACATCTTTGCCACTGCTGCCGGTACCGAATTTTCTCGAATTCTGTTTACCCATATGCTGATAAAAAACTTCTTGTTTCACTGGAACAGTTTTTATCACGGGCTTATCAATTTGGCTGCTGGCTAATTCAATAACTTTGTCGAATTCGATGATGACCTTCTCTTCGAAGATTTTTTCCATTATCTTCGGATTATCTAAACCCATTATGAATTTGTCTCGTAGCACTATGTTTAATTCTGCTCCAAATTCGCATTTAACAGCTAACGATCTCACTCGGGCTGCCCATTGTGGAACTGATTCTTCACTACTTTTCACAGCGGAATAAAATTTATATCTTTGCGCGAAGGCACTGATGGTCGATCTAAAATGTTTATTGCAAATCTCCACTAACTCTTCATACGTTTTATCTTCAGGCAACGTAGGTAGACAGAGATTGTAAATTAATCGGTACGCTTTTTCATCACAAGCATTTAACAATAACGCCCTTTTTACTTCCGCGGTTGAAATTTCATTTGCGATAAAATATTGTTCTAATCGAGCTTGGAAGATAGACCAGTCCGTTTCGTCGAGATTGAATTCTCTTAGTTTACCGATCATGGCTGCCATAGTTTTTTTTTAGCGTTTTTGTTTTCACTTAAGTTTTCACTTTATGATGACTTCACTAATAGGTTTTTCGCTTGGTTAGCTAGGTTAGCGTAGTTTCGAGTTTTTATCCTCGTCGCCAAGTTGTGATATATTCGCTATTTAATATAGTTTCCGGAACACTATCTGGGAAGGTATTTGAGAGATACTCGTTATTCCGCAGATCATCTAAGACTGTTCTTTATTTTAAAAAAGTCACCAGTACAAACGCGCAGGTATGCGCATTCCAAATTAACAATCAATCCATATAATTCAAATAATACAGTACAAAAGGGGAACTAGAAAGTATTTGAAGGGGACTTATGAGGTAGATTGGACGCTGTAGACATCTGTCATGGCCCACCAGATCCCCAGACTCAAAAAGTTTAGGGTCTTTGACTTGTACCTACATACGTATGTTTGAACTGTTGATTCCTCTCATCAAATGAAATACTTTTTGCCCATACCATTTTTCAAAATTCGGTTCCGAAACATACAGGGTGTCGAAAATCCATAAAAAATACACTTTTCTTTTAATATTTTCGGAAATTTTATTTCAAATGAACTGAATTTTGGTTGTTCGTTTACTCTATTCATGGTGCATATTCCTCAATCAAAATTTGTCGAATATTTTCCCTGGTATAAAAGTTACAGCGTAGACAACTCATAAATCCACGCAAAAATACCGTAAATCCACTTGAAAGAGACAAACGGTTCATATTTTCTAGAAAATCACTCATTTTGGAAAATCGAAGTATTCTTATGTTTCCAACGAGAAGGATATCGTCCTAAGACTAGCATAATTATGTTTTTCCAATAAAACAAGTCGTTTTCAAGTTATTCCTAATTTCATCGGATAAAATTTGACGAAATAATCACGAATCCCAAAATTATCTGAATGCTACCCAGGATTTCAAAAAGCACCGAATCGCAAGAAAATTAATCGCACTACAAGTTGACAATGTTGTCAGAATGTCTATCAACTTTGTGGAAAGTAAAATTTAAATGAGGGAAAAAAGTTTGATGTAGAGATATGTGGTAATGAAATCCCACAAATGTGGGAGATGAAATTGAACCCCGAAAAGCATGAAATTATACAGTTAGTACGCATAGTTTTTATTTAAAATACGTTGTTACCTGTCCATATTAAAAATAGGTGTCAGTACAAAATTCAGATTTATGAATGATGAATATCGAAACAAACCACGTATTAAACTGAAATTAATGAAACATAAAATGATACATTAGCACAAAATAATCTGTGGCGATATTTGTATCCAAACAATATCTTCTTGGAATTTTATTAACTCGACACGACACGGTTATTTATACTTTAATTCACTGTATTCCATATAATCATCACGATATTGAAGAAAAATCACCTCGAAAATAATAAATTTCCACCTTAATAACAACATAGGACTAGAATAGATTGCATCCATTCTTGTTTACACTCACAGATCGCGCCGGATAACCCTATACGCATGCGTCGTTCACAGACGATGATGTTTGAGACACAAAACAACAATATATGGTTTGAGATGGGTCGATTTATAGATCTTTCATAGATTCATAGTGTCTTGTCCGTAATACCATTTTTTAAAGAGAAAATCAACAATCTGGCATTGTCTTCTCGAAAGCTCTGCGATAGCTCTGTCATAAAAGATTTTTATTTGAATGCAAAATGGGTAAGGTTAGGTTGAATAATCATAAATTGGGTGAAAAACCATTTTCTTCGAGATACTTTTGAGATATGGAGGAAAATATAAACTATAAACAAGTTAATAGTGTTTTAAAACTAATCTTCAGGAAAATCGAAAAAGGAACATATTTTGCTGGGAGTGATTTGGTTTTTCAATTGCAGATATGACCGGACAAAACTAAGTGTTTTTGTTGAGAAATATCGTGTTTTTAACATCCCTATTAGAATAAGTTTAGTACATATTCCCTAAATGTATTATCTCAATTTCAATCAAGAAAAATTAACTTTGAGGTCTTCGCAGAGAATCGTTTCAGTCAGGTATTTTGTAACGGCCGAATTCAAAAAAATTGAAAATGGAAAAAAGTTTCTTTTGTTAAAATATGTGTACAAGTCAGAGTCTCACCCTGCATATTGACTAGATGTTTATAATGATTTTGATGTACCTGAAGATTTTCTCAAAACTGATAGCAGAAACGACAAAACTACAAGGGATCATAAAGTTAACTATATAACAACAAAGCTTCTCATCACAATTTTACAAACTAACAGTGGCTCACCAAAAAAAGGTCTGAAGGAAAGCAGGGGAAAATGTTCCAGAAAGAATATCACCTTGAAGATTTGCAATAAAAATTGGCATGTCCCATGGTGTAAAATCTACATTGTATTATCCGAATTTCAGTTGAATATCTTGTGAAGTGCAGATACAATCAGAGAAAAACTCAAGAAAAAGTTCAAACTTCAATACCTTGTATCTCGAGAACGAAACGTTCGCGACCCCATGTTTCTGGTACTTTTTATTCTTAAAATCATTCAAGGACTCTCCCCTTTTCATTTGTACTACAATTCAGGAACATCATGTACACGAAACTTCTAAAATGCCTACATCATGAGATCACCGACGTGATTTTGGCGAATACCTGTGGATGTTCGATTATGTCTAGGCATGTTTAGCCCATAACGAGCAAGGTATATGGCAACCGCAGAACAGACCGCAGTGGGTTGCCATCCGAAGGGTTCATGGAACGTATCCAAAGCCATGCACTCCTTTCGAACAAAACTATGGGCCGGAAAGTGAACGCTGGGGAGTTGTCATAGGGAAAGGAATGGTCAGTATCGGTTTGGAATGAGTTAGTGGTAATTTCCCCTAATATTATTCTCGCATTTCCTTCTGGTATATTTTGTATGTTCGGCGTACTTTTGCGAATACCCTGCCGATATTTTTCTTCGAAATCTAGGCGTAAAACGTACAACATGGCTTCAATAACAGCAAGTGAAAATTTCATCCTCCTAATGTTTAAGGGAAAGTAGTTATGGCCATCCTTATGGACCGAATAGAGAATATTTGTCAGAAGGCTCAAATTTCTCTGGAAAAAATCGAGTAAAAATTGATCTGACGAAATTGGAATCTTCAATATCAATCAGTTCCTCAGAATTATAGTCTTGAATCTGAATTCATGATATTTAATCCGAATTTCGAAATTCGAAGAAGTTCAGGCGCGCGAAATGTGTTCGGGCTTAGCGAACTGCAAAAGGGGGTGAACTGATAGCCGTGCTAAATGAATAGAGGCGAACTGATAGAATGGGCCGTGGCGAGACGAGAAGAGAGGGTAATGGGTACCTCTCCTTGAAAACTTAAGACCACGGAGTCAAAAAGAGAGTGGGTAAACCACATATGTCTGAATCTGCTACATGTGATAGTTATTTATGATATGAGTGTTGAAAGTGACGTTTTATTTTGTGAGTTAAAAAGTTTAACGAACAAAATAAAATCACTTTCAACACAAATACCATAATATAATGTTTTTTGTACAACTGCCCTATTTTGATAATGAAATGGGCGAATTTGCAATGACAATTAACTTCAAAATGCATTTTAATATTCGAATAATCAAAAGGTTGTTGTGAATGGCAAACGTTGCCAACGCTATGATTACTAACAAATGAGAAAAGACGCTGTCATTTGAATTTCGTTTCTGTCCAATTTTCGTCTTGTGTTTTTAACTGCTTAATATGTTTGTCGAGAGTCCAATTACTAATAAAAGTGACGATTTGGTTGTTCCTGTGGATATTGAAGAGTCTGAAAGAAGAGCAAATCTGGAACTCCTACCTAAAAAATCTGTTCAGCAGTACGATGTTGCATATAACAATTTCCTGGCCTGGTGTAAATTGAAAAATGTAGAAGGGAACTTCAGTGAACCTGTTTTCCTGGCATACTTAGAAGAAAAATATGGAGTTCATCAACTTTGTGGAGCAAATTTTCAATGATAAAGTCAAGCGCCCTTATTAAAAATGGTGTGGATGTTAGTAAATATTTTAAGGTAATAGCATATTTAAAACGGAAAAGTGAAGGATATCGTCCCAAAAAATCGAAAATTCTCACTCGTGAACAAGTTGAAAAGTTTATAAATGAGGCACCAGATGAGAAATACTTGATGGTTAAGGTTGCAACTATTTTCGGATTATTTGGAGCCTGTCGGCGTGAAGAATTGTGTAATTTATCAGTGGAAGACATCGTTTTAACAAATAAATCATTGGTTATACAACTTCCAAACACAAAAACGAAAGTCAGTCGTTCTTTCAGTATTATTGGGAAGTATGTTGACTATTTTCATGAGTACTTTGCACTGCGCCCTTCTGTCATCAAACATCGTCGTTTTTTCCTGAAATACATGAATAATAAATGCACTGCGAATCCAGTTGGTATCAATAAATTCCTCAAACTGCCAGAACCAAAGCAATATCCAGAACACTGTTTTCGAAGATCCTCCGCTTCATTGCTAGCAGAATCAGGAGCAAATATTACGGATATAAAAAAACATGGTAGATGGAAGTCTACGGGGGTAGCCGAGGGCTATGTTGATCATTCCATTGCATATTGAAATGTCATTGCTGAAAAAATTCTCCCAACCTAAACAAATTTTGGATCATCATCATCCAATAATATATGAGGATTCTAATAATGTGTTGCGAAGCTCCCTAACGTCACAGGACATTAATGTTAGTAATTGTTCTAGTTTTTCGATTAATTTCATAAGTAATAATTGTTAAATATTGATAATAAAAATTTGCAATTGCAAAATTTTTTTCATCTGATTTCATCATAAGAAAATGGAGTGCTAAAAATATTTTTAACACGCTTCCACGTAAACAATCAATTTTAACATTGTTTGCTGTCATTAAAAGTGTCACTTTTAATGGCAGTTGTACAAAAACATTTATTCACGCGTTGGATATTTTTGGTCGATTCAAATTGAAGGAAGATTATATCAATCAACGCAGATGTGACAACTGACAACTGAAAAATCTCCAATGATATCGTGATGTGCAGATAAATATCTATTAGTGGACCATCCCTGTGAAAACGTTAAAAACTGTATCTCCCAGAACAATGATCTAGCGAACTTTCCCGCTCTTAATAGAGGACCTTTTCATCCGAAAGTTCCCCTTAAAAAAGCAAATGGAGGAAGGAAAAGTACGATGCGAAACTTTTTCATTTCTGCGTCGAATAATGAGACAAATCGCGAGCATAGTTATGCGAATAACTGGTTTTGCATTAAAGCCGTTTCGCCGGAACTTGTTACCGAGTTTCGCATGGAAGTTTCACCCTTTTCGCGACTCGTAGAACTTGCGGCGGCGGCTGCCGCCTCGCAGAGAAAACGATCTGCGCTTTTTGGGTTAGGAAGGTTCTTTTTTCCCGGAAGTTTCGCGTTGAAGGTGGAGTATCCTTCATTATGAATTAAAGCTGGTTCGATTATTCTCCGGAAACACGTTTCTGACGTTTGAAACTGGATTATTCGAAATGAAACATGTGAGCTTGTGTAGCTTCGTGAGTTTCAGCACCACAACTGTTCGACATCAATTGCCAATTCGAAGGGCTCTCACGTTTTTTTATTATTTCAAATGTTTGTTTTGTTTCTGCGAAGCCTCAAAGTTCATATTTCTCGATTGGATTTCAGTTGATACATTCAGGGAATACTCAAGTACTAACCTTATTTGAATAAGAATGTTAAAAATACTATATTCCTTAACAAAAACACTTAGTTCTGTCCGGTTATTTCTTCAATTAAAAAGACATATTTCTCCCCCACCAAAATAAGTTCCTTCTTCGATTTTCCTGAAGATTTTTTGTAAACACCAATAACTTGTTCATATTTTCCTCGATATCCCATGTATCTCATGAAGAATTGTTTTCCACTCTACTTACGAGGATTTATTGAAAAATTCTTAGCCTACCATAGAACCAAACGAAATTTCAATGTCAAAATATTTCATTACTCAACATATTCTCCTCTTAATTGAATACATTTATTACAGCGAACCTGCAACGTCTCTCGACCTTTAAAAAAAATGTTTCTTCTTGCTCTACAAACCACAGCTTTTACTACCTCCTCGTTGGAAGAAAATTTACCACCTTTTAAACTTTTTTTCAGTAGAGGAAAGAGATGATAGTCGGGTATTCTAGTGATTCTAACCCTAAATCACGAATTTTTGGATGGCAACATGATATTTGTGTACTGGGGCGTTGTCCTGTGAAAACACCTTTGGACAGCTTTCCGCGTCTTTTCTCTTTATTTTTTTCCCGTAGAGTGGTCAGTAATGTCGAATGGTAATCTCCAGTAATTGTTCTACCCTTATCCAAAAAATCAATCATGATTACTCCATAGGAATCCCAAAAAACTGGAGCAAGAACTTTTTCAGCAGATTTTTGGGCACGACACTTTGAGAACCAGAGTGTCGCCATTCCATTGATTGTTGCTTCGTTTCTGGATCGTAGAAATGTACCCAAGTCTCATCCATAGTAACAATTCGGTTTAATAAGTCTACATCGTTTTCAAATCGAGCACAGATCGAACGCCATACTTCTACCCTTAAACGCTTTTGGTCAACAATCAAACATTTGGGGATCCTTTTTGCAGAAATTTTTCTCATGACCAAATTGACGTGAACTATATGATGAACGCTTTCGTATGAAATCTTCAGTGCTTCAGATATCCGTTTTAGACCAATTCGACGGTCTGATATGTCATGAACTGCATCGATATTTTCGGGGACTGACACAGAAACTGGCCTTCCCGATCGGTCATCATCTTCAATGGAAAATTTACCTCTTTGGAAGCTTGCAGTCCAATTTTTCACGGTAGTATACGAGGGACATTGATTACCAAGGGTATACATATTAAGCATATTTTCGTAAATCTGCCTACCTCTTGACCCTTTTAAATACAGGTACTTGTTGATGGCTCGATACTCCAATTTTTCGATTTTTACAATTTCGGTGGACATCTTTTTTTTTAATTTATTGCGCAAATCGGGTTTACTTTTTTGACGTCGAACTCTACACTACTGATAAGTTATTGTTCGTTGATATGGTATCGCAATATTTTGTTTATGCATGGGACTGGTTTAGGCTAACTAGATATCAATACATCCTCGTATGATAAATCACCCTAACTCATAGGTTTCTAGATCAATGACCTAACCTAACCCATCTTCTATGAATATTTCACAGAGCTTTCGAGAAGACGATGCCAGATTGTTGATTTTCTCTTCGAACCGTGTGCGTGGTAGCAGGCGCTCAAGATCACGCTTTCTATTGAAAAAAACATAAGAAATCTAAAATGATTGATTCTTTCGAAAATATGAAATATCTTTTTCAAGTGGTTTTATGGTATTTTTGCGTGGATTTATGAGTCGGCTACGGTGTAACTTTTATACCAGAAGAAATATTGAATAAGTTTTGATTCAGGAATATCCACCATGAATAGAGTAAACAATGAACCAAAGCTCAGTTTTTTTTTAAACTAGCCAGGGTAGAAATTTGTTTCACGCGACGGTTTCATCTTCAACTCTTCAACCTGCCATATCTTTTCATGTACTCGTTGTAATTGTATGATGTGAAGGGCAATTTCGTTCTAAATTAAATACTGAGGATAGATAACGTATTAGGTTGGATGAGGATCAATACGTAATTCAGAAAAACACACTCCCAAATAGTGCATAATTTTGGAAAACATCTGATTACCATAAACAGATAATAGCAAGTCAATCTTGAGAGATAGATATATGCTATCGCGGACTTTTTTGTAGAACTATTTAAGACGTACATTTCCGTCATATATTGTATCCACGTAAGTCTTACGGTTTTTGCAGCGCACGTGAGAATAGCTGATTATGGCTGATTCTTTTGTAATTATTGAAGTTTTAGTAGGTATCCCCAATTTTTTCGGGTGGAAAGTATAGCTCATGACACTCAGGTATAATGTAGCTTTCTAAGGGTGAAAAAATTTCTGAAATCGGTCCAATAGTTTTTGTCGTATCAAACACACAAAAATACAAATATTTCCACTTTATAATATTAGTATAGATATAGATAACGGTTCCGAAGAAATGGAAAGAAAAGTGTTTTCTTCATGGATTTTTGACACCCTGTATCTTCCAAATGAAACCGAATTTTTAAGAATGATTCGAAGAAAAAGGTTTTATTTGATGGGTGGAATCTTAACTTTAAATATATGTACAAGTCGGAGACTCACCCTGTATTGTGAACCAAAGTCATGCAAAGCAGTTAAAAGTTCATAAAAGATTCTGAAGCAATCAGGTTTGAGCACGGTCGTTGTTATCGTCTGAAAGAATTGATATCAACAACATTCATCACAAAAAGATAAGAATTTGAAAACCCAAGATCTCCGTACAGATCGTGACATAAAAATACAAGAAAAATAAGACACATTTCCATTTATTGCAAAGCATTCAGAAGGAAAATTCTTCTCCTTACCCGACGTTCGCTGCAGCATCTCGGCTACATCTAGAGACATAAATAAGCCCTATAATTGATCGGCAAGACAGCCCAGAGGGACGAGATAAAAACAAATTGCTGTCAACGTTTCCCTCCAATTTCTTCTGAGAGGTTGGTAAACCCTATTAATAAAATTCCTGACGATCGAGATATCTTATCAAAGTCTACTCTCTCAGCGTAGAACTTTCAATTTTGATCCTGCGGAAGATATATGAAGTAATTCCATTGCGCTGGACAACGCTCCCTGGGGGATTAAGGCGAAAAGCTCTTATATAGTGAATCGAAGTAAAGGCACTGCATAGAAATTCCACTATGAAGTTTGAAGTTGACTGTTGTGTGGACATGGATGGATGCCAGGTAGTGCCGATCCAGATTTTACGATAAGGCTTTCACGAGATTTTGAGTCAGATTTGCAGGAAGAGGACTGTGAAAACTGCATCAAATTCTATCCAGAAGTTTCTGAGTAATGGGTAAACGAACTCACATATACTCCATTCACTTTTATAAAGTATTCCGGTTGGCCAAGTTTAAGGTTTATCAAGTTTTTTTTCTTAAAACTGACGCAGGTTGGCACTCGTGAAACATCACAATGTCAAAATAATTCTCAGAGACGTACCCAATGCTAATTTATATTTACTCTTCTTTAACTTTGTGAATGGATTTACTTCCTTTGGGGTTTAACTGTGGGGAAGGTTTCGTAGTTCTACTACATTTTGGTACCGGAGTATTTCAAGTTGTCTAAAAAAGTATTTAAATGTCTTCTGTAGGCTCGTTTCTTGGGAATTTTGAAAAGTGGGAAATGTTATAGGTCCGTCTGCGTCTGTTCGTTGAAGTTATTCGAGTAATTTTATTCTTTTTTCGAATAAACTATCACAAAGTGACGGATTATTCTGTCCATTATTCTTCAGTAAGATTTCAACACTCGATTCCTGATTTCTGTACAAGAAAACAGCATAACTAAATTTTCCAACAATGTTTATATACGTGCATTATTTCCAGGATTAACAGAGAACAAAGTTTCTTCAACATTCGCCAGGTCTTTGGAATTATTGAATTCACATAATATCTTCTCAAATTCATTATTATCCCAAAGTAAATTAACATTTTGATAAATACAAATTACTACGACCTCTATGTAGAAAGGACCACGTTGCGTATTTATCTGACAAAAAAAAAATTACTAAAATATAACATTTTCAAAATATACAAGGTGAACCAAATGACCTGTTTCTGGTACTTCTAGGCAAGATAGGTGAAAGTGTTGAAAAGAGTCCTGGGATCGATTTTCGTGAAAACTCCATAACTGAAAGCAGTTTCGCGATATCTCCTTTTGTTGTGAAGATATAACGAAATTTTGATGTTTTGGCGATTTCGAAAACTTCTTCAGTTTCTTAGACATCTAAAAACTGCAAAAAACTTTCTACAGGCACTTTTTCATTAGCAATACGACACCGTATTCAGTTTTTTTTTATCTCTTGAATAAAGTGTAAAAAAAACAACTTTCTTATTTTGGATAAGAATGATATCTTTTTTTGATCCTATGTTATGCAAAAAAAATCAGCTCTTCAAAAATATATGTATGTCGATATATTGTTTTTTCATAATAATAAATTGAATTTTTCTCGTCCGCTACTTTCATAGACTAATGTAGATATTTTTTTCAAATTTTCGAATGGCACCCTTATATTTTTCTCACTCTTTCACGATTTCCTAGTGGAAGAAGAAATATGTTAAAACAATTTTTCATCATTTTACATAAATCCAACCCTCAAAAAAAATTATTATTATTTCCGGCACATTCACCATTTTTCTCAGTAGGTACATTCTCTATGTCTATCTTCTACACTGCGCAAAACAATTAACGCACATTATGGAAATCTCAAATTTATTCTACAACTGAAGACTCTCAATGATAATTATTTTTATCAGAATTATGCACGCATATGTTATCCATTTTCAACGTTTTTCTTCAATACAAATGTTTTCTCCCAGCAGGAATAAAAAAAGATGATATCAGATTTTGAATGTATTGGCTCCATTCTAAAATCAGTTGTTCTCGATCAATTCTAGTGATCAATAGTTTTTCTTTCCTTTGATTTTCTACACTCGATCGCTTTGCAACGCGAAACACGCAATTTGAGCCAAGAGGAATGTGCCCAAGCGGTAGTTTTGCGAGAAGAAGGGTGGACATACACAAGAATTGCAGAAAGGTTTGGAGTTTCCCATACAAGTGTGTCCAGAATGTTGCAGCGATTCAGGGAGGCAGGTATGAATGTCCGAAGACCAGGACAGGGTAGACCAAGGGTAACAACTGCCATTCAAGAACGTTACTTGAGAGTTTCTTCGTTGAGACAACGGTTTGCAACCGCTTCGAAATCAGCTTGAGCAAACTCATGAGGTGCAAATTAGCACTCAGACAATAAGAAATCGCCTCAGAGAATATAATTTTAAGGCCTCGTGTCGCGGCAAGAGGCCCAGCTCTTACCCCAGCCCATCGAAGGGCGCGTTTGGATTTTGCGAGAGAGCATATCCATTGGGAAGAGGCCGATTGGGAAAGAGTTCTCTTCACAGATGGGTCTAGATTCTGCCTCTACCATTGTGATCGACGTTCCCTTGTATACAGACGTCCACCTGAAAGATATGCTCAGTGCAATTTCCTGAATACTACTGGTTTCGAGGGAGGATCGATTATGGTATGGGGTGGAATATCTTTGACTGCTCGCACAGCCTTAGTGGTCGTTGATAATGGAGCTATGAATGCTGATAAGTATATATGGAACATTCTTGAAGGGCATGTAGTGCCATTTGCCCCATACATTGGTGAAAATTTCTTTTTTATGGACGATAATGCCAGACCCCATCGTGCGCGCATCGTTCAGGAGTGCCTTGAAGAGGTTGAAGTCTCTCGAATGGATATGCCAGCAAGAAGTCCATATCTTAATCCGATTGAGCAGGTTTGGGACAACCTCAATAGAAGGCTGAGAAGTTCAGAAAATCATCCAGCTACTCTAAATGACTTAGTAATCCAACTCGGAGAAATCTGGGAAGGATTAGATCAGAACATTTTAAGATTGAGATTTTGAGTATGAACCGTCTTTGTCGAGTTGTAATTAACGCAAGGGGTGGAAATACCAAGTATTAAATCACTTATCAGCATTTCAGTATTTTGAAAATTGTTCATTTCCCTTCTTTCACATAAGATTCGGTGAAATCCTGAATTTTTCTTCCATTTAATGTGTCTTAACTTTAATTAAAATTGAGATTTTCAGAATGTGCGTTAATTTTTTTGCGCAGTGTATATTCTATTATTATTCTATACTCAAAGGTTGCCAGCGAAAACAATGCCAGTTTTCGAAATAAAATAGGTATAGAACATAGACATAGAGAATGAAATAAGAAAAATGGTGAATCTGCCGGAAATTTTAATTTTTTTTTTGAGGGTTGAATTTACCTATGTTATATGATGAAAAGTTATTCTAACATATTTTTTCTTTCACTAAGAAATCGTTTAGAGTGAGAAAATGTAAGGGTGCCATTTAAAAAAAATATATGTGGCAGTTTTTTCAGGGGTGGTAATTAGAAACAGAACTTTAAAGACGGATTCTGGTAGAGTTTTTGATGCCATTTGAAATACTTTTTGTTTGAATTTTTTACCTTGTCTGAGAGCCGAGATATTTGCTGTTTGTAACATCTTGGGACACCCTGTATTTATTTTCGAAGAGCTCATTTTTTGCATAACATACGAGTAGGATCAAAAAAAGATACCATTCGTATTCAAAATAAGAAAAGTTGTTTTTCTCTCCACTCTTTATACAAGAGATAAAAAAATGAATACGGTGTCGTATTGCTAAAAAGTGCCTGTAGAAAGTTTTTATGAAAATGGAGCCCAGGACTCCTCCCAACACTTTCACTTATCTAGACTAGAAGTACCAGATACAGTCAAAATCAAGCAATTTGGGTCACCCTGTACACGGTGAATTGTTTCAGAAAGTCATGGGCAACCGGGATACTTTATAAAAGTGAATGGAGTATTGTGTCCGGCATTTTTTCGTGTTTGCCTTTCAATCTTCGATACATCGACCATCGTTGATCTCTTTCGGAGGTCTTTCCCGATTATGAGATCTCAATAACCCAAATAGCGCCGAAATTAAACGTCTGCGACTCCTTCATCCTTCTGGAGCCGAACGTGGCATACATAACGGTCAATCCGGGGATGTCGGCTCGAAATTGAAAATGTAAATTCGCAAATCCCGTGAAATATATTGAATCCGACTAGCGACGCGACACGGAGATCGAAAAATCGTGTAATACGGAATGGAAGAAGGAAAATTCGGTCGTCAGATGTCGTATACCAGATAGGAGCGGGACCACCTGATATCGATTCCAAAAAGAAAGGCTCCATGTTTTTTGCTTGGTACAGAGGCGGAATCTTGGCACTTCTCTCAAACTGAGTTGCTTCAAAGCATTGATGCTTTCATGGATACGATACTCAGACTTATACCTAGGAGCATAGAATAACTGGAGAGAAGGCTCCCCTACGAAAATGAACTGCCAAAAACGTCCGAACTTGTCAGTTCGCCGCAAGGCTACGAGATGGCGACAACGTCGTTCGTTCCTACAACATGACTATCCTTAATAAAATTATCTTTAATGGTTATTCGTTGTTATTACTTATTAGGTCCCATTTATTACTATATCATAATATATTCTTTTGAAAGAAAGCAATGCATACTTTTTTTCGTAAATCCGACAATATAATGCATATAGCACGTGTAAAGAAATGGCTACAAGGATCAGATTGAATATAGGAAGAAAAATCTGTTTCCCGCTCCGAATCTAAGTGTTAGCAGAGGGAATGTAAACGGGGCACCATACAATTTTGCGTATAATACACGAGAACAGATAAAACCTCAGTCTTCCCGTATAATAATAATAATACTTACCTGAATGTTCGCTTTTTCCGATAAGGATATTGTTTTGACAAATTCATTACCGATCACAGACTTCCCATAAAATTGCGCATAAAAAGTTGATTAGAATAAAGCGATGATATGTCATCAATATTGTCTATGTTATGATTTATGGCCATTTTCAATTAAAAAGAAGCATAAATGTATCAATAACAATGACAGCCACATTATATTCTTTGCAATTGTAGCGCCATAGAACAAAATATCTGACATGTTACTGAATAAAGGATCTCAGCGTTATCTATCGGGCGTCACACGAAACTCTAACCTCCGCCGTTATTGGCAGTTCAAAATGATCTGTCGAGCGTATGAAGCCTTCCCTCCAGTTATTCTATGCTCCTAGCTAATACTGTTCACATTGACAGAAATAAACTGATCCACATGAGTTAGGGATACTGACTTAAATTGCAAAAAAATATAGTTAAAACAAGATTTTTGTGATGAAAATTCATATTAATATGATTTCAAGTTGCAAATTAATTTTAGCCTGTACGTCTGCAGCGTATACAGGGTGGTTGAGAAAAATCGAGTAAAATAACGAAATTTTATTCCCAGAGAATTCAATCATTTTAAGACTATCAATACAATGTATGGCCTCCACGGGCATCAATAACAGCTTGACTTCTTCTTTGTATACTACAAACGAGGTTGTTGAACATTTCTTGAGGAATTTGGTTCCATAAACGGGGCAGAAGCTCTCTCAGATCATTTAAGGATTCTGGGGTAGGTTGATGATTATCTAATATTCTTTGCAGCATATCCCATGCATGTTCTATGCAATTCAAATCTGGTGAGTGCGGAGGTATTGGTAAATGTGGAATACCAAGCTCCTCGCGCGCATTCTCAACTATGGCTGCACGGTACGGTCTAGCGTTATCGTCTAGAAATTGAAAAGTTTCACCAATAGCAGCGTGAAAATTTGGCACAACATTGTCAATGACATGCTCCCTATAGTGTAAGGCGGTCATATTCCAAGGACAAATGTGTAGATCTGTGCACCTGTTGAAACATATCCCGGCCCATACCATAATACTACCCCCTCGGAATGGATGGACTTCCTGGATATAGCGACAATTAAGGGGTGTGCGTGGGATTGTCCATACCCTTATTCTTCGAGAATCTGAAAGTCGTCCATATCTGGATTCATCAGTGAAAAGGACACTATACGCCATTGATTGTTCCAATTGATATGTTGCCTTGCCCATTCCAGTCTTTGACGCTTATGGTCACGTGTTAATGGAATTCCTCTTAATGGACGTCTAGAACATAGATTCACCTCTCTCAAACGTCGTCTGATGGTTTCCACGGAAACTTGGACCCCATCTGCATTTTGAAGAGTGTTCCGTAGCATTCTACACGTAGATGTAGAGTTTCTTCTCGCCGAAACGGTGATGAAACGATCCAGAGCAGGTGTTGTTTTTCGTCGCCCACCAAGCCTTGGTCTTTCCAACACGGAACCTGTCTGCCCGAACCTATTCCAAAGTCGAAATATCACACTTTGGCTGACTTGGAGCCTTTCAGCTACAACAACATGAGTTAGGCCACCCTGTAGCATTCCGATAACCCTATTACCGTCAGCGTTTGTTGATTTGCGTCTTGGCATTTTCAGAAACCTCGTTTCAAATCGAAGACGTTGAAAAAGTGACTTCATTTCAAAGTAAGAACATTCATGAAGCATATGCAAAGAACCAAACTTCAGAAAAAAGGCGACCAGATTGACTAAATGTCTCATACTGATTTTTATTGGATCGATTCAAGTTGTTTCAATAACAACTTTAAAATGATTTTACAGCGATTTTCTCGAATATTACATACTTTTAAGACCGATTGAATATGATATCCCTTACTCTTGTGGAGCAGTATATAAGGTCGTACTATACCACTATATTAGGTAACAGCATAAAGATTTCAGCAGATAAAATTTAATTATATTTTCCTTCTTAATGTTCTATAAGTGCGTCAAATAATGAACTTGTTGATATTCTTTTAATTTATGGCGAATCAAAACAAAATGCCAGTTCAGCGTGTATAAGTTGTACAGAGATAGAATTTCGGATTTCGCGGATGTTCGTAAACCTGGAACAAACAGATGCAGGCCAGAGTAGGAATAAGGTATTGATGCCCAAATTTTTTTGTAAATTCTTCAAATTGAACATTTCACATGAGAAGTGTTCGGTAAAATGACTTGTTTTGATGAGTTCTATCACCTGTCAAAAGAAAAGCCTCACCTTGAAATAGACCCTGTATATTAGGCTGTAGGAAATCGTGCCATGAAAGCCAAATGACCGAAATGAAACCGGAGATCGAGAAAGAAATATGACTTTACTCTGTATTAAGTGTATTCCCCACCACCGTGTTGGTAGAGTGCTAGGCGCGTTTTGTCTTTAAGGTGGGCGTTCAATGTAGTGTGTTTTTATTTCAAGTTGATTTCCAAAACGGTTTCACTTTGAGAACTGAAATTTGGTGGGTGAACTCAGAAAGGATTAGGGTTCTTGTTGAAATAATTTTGATCGATTTCATTCCGACAGTTAATTTTTTTTCTTTCAAAAATAGAAGAAAATGAGCCAACCCATGCCTCTGTTTTATTTCAACAGAAAGACCCATGAAAATAGTTCAACTTCCGATTAAAAGTGAATCTACTGATAATTTCGTTCAGAAGATCAACTTGAAATACGGAATTGGCAGAAAATGGCCAAATTCAAATTTTGGCGGGAAAAAATTCCTGCTTTACCCACAAATTCGCGTATTTCATAGTTCGGCGATTTTCGGATAGAGAGCGCCATTGTACATTTCATTCATGATTAGAGAGATACTCATAGAACTTATTGTGATAATGAAAGTTCTATGGAGATATTCCTTAAAATGGACGGTGGCGCCTCTATCGGCTGATCTTTCCTACTCGGTTTAAACGCCGACCTTAAGGGGCAGTATCACCTGTTGAATCGTGGTAAATCTCCATTCAAAAAGTGGTCTCTTTATTTCACGAGAAAGTACCCTAATTTAGGACGTAGAGACTCGATTTTTTTTTAAATTGAAGTTGAAGAACGTCCTGAGGGCAAATGGTTTTCTTTTTTTCGATTTAATTAGTTTTTCAATTAAAAAAACCAGGGTAATCGTTAGATTTGGGGTTATTGAATATGTTTTTCGTTTTTCATGAGTACAAGCTATATTTTTGAAATATGTAATCATCATGAAAATTTTTGTAGTTTATAGAAGATTAAATTGCCGAGGGCAAATAGTTGCGATTTTTTCCAAAAAATGATGAGCAACCGTCGGAAAAAATCATTAAGTGTAGTTTCCAAAACGCTGAAGTTCAATCTGATTTTTTTAATTGAAAAACTAATTAAATCGAAAAAATCGCAACTGTCTGCCCTCGGCAATTTAATCTTCTATAAATTACAAAAATTTTCATGATGATCATTTCAAAAATATAGCTTGTACTCATGAGAAACGAAAAACATATTCAATAACCCCAGATCTAACGATTACCCCGTTTTTTTTTAATTGAAAAACTAATTAAATCGAAAAAAAAACTATTTGCCCTCGGGACGTTCTTCAACTTCAATTTGAAAAAAAATCAAGTCTCTACGTCGTAAATTAGGGTACTTACTCGTGAAATAAAGAGACCACTTTTTGAATGGAGATTTATCACGATTCAAAAGGTGATACTGCCCCTTAAGTGGTATCCCCAGAAGGCCTAATCCTTTTCAATTCGAGACGTTGGAATCGTTTTAAATCACTTTCTTGAACTGGCGAATGCGAATCTACATACAAGGTGGGACTATCTTCAAATGGGATAGACAAGAACTCAGAAGCTACAGAGACGTCGCGTCGTGTCAATGCTTCAATTGGCCCATTCTTTCATTAATAAAATACAGCTCATATTATGGTTCGATAGGTGGAGAAGATCCGTTGAGTTTGATGAGGAAATTCAAAGTTTCCCCTTCACTGAGCGTAATGAATACTCATTCATATTCTTTCAAAATCCGTTTTCGTCAGCTGTAAACATGTCTGGAACAGAAGACGTTCATCATTGACGGCACTCTCGAGTCGAGATGCTGTCGCAAGCACGACTAAAAATAACAATCCGTAACAAACGCAGGTGTACCGCAGCCTCGTGCAATAAAAAAGTTAATTAAGTTTCCTTTAATTGCGTAATTACCTCTCAACAACTTCAAAGTTTCTAGGGTAATCGTGGACTTTACACCAGCGCAATCCAATTATTACACCCCCTTATCCCACAATAGATGTAATTTTTTCATTTTCGGAGAATTTCTTGTTCGACAGTCAGATTTCCGGAACAGAGTGGTTTGTTTTTCTAGTTGACGAGCCGTGAAAACACAACAACCTCAGTTTCGGAAGAGTTATTAACATAATTCGAGATCAAAGGAATTCGAGTTTCTCAGGCTTATGCGGATCAAGTTGTGTTTTGCTTTTCAACATGTAAATGACTCGACTTCAATTAATAGGTACTCCAAACGTCGGCGATTTGTTCATAGGAATGAGAATTATTCGAGAGTCGTGGACAAAGTTGATTATTCTACTTGACTGCGTCTCATTTAGTTGACCTCATCCGAGTGAATAACAGCCATCATAATAAGTTGTTAGGACAATATACTATTCTAACTCACGTTCGCGTTCTTAGATATCAAAGAATAAGTTTTCACCACTCGCCTGACAACTCGTTCTGCAAAATTCATCTGGGTGTGTTATTACTCACATTACCGCTCATTGAATAATATACTATTTTTGCGCTTACATCGCAAACGCTGACTGAACCCCACGAGATAATTCAAAATAATGTACCCGGTAGCATATTCAGTAACAGCAGACGCGCTATATTTTCGAATTGCGTTCGGCGACGACAGTAAAAGCAGACGATCTAGGTCTAGAACGTCTGCTGTTTCTCACCTCAAGTCAAGTTCCAAGTAAATGGAAATGATTAAAAAAAAAAGATTTTATTTATTTTAGCTTATCAAATAATGACTTTGTTTTCGTTATTAATTTATTTATGAAACACATTTAAAAACAAACAAAAATACATAACCTAATGTATAACTTTTATTATGTTGTAATGATTTATAAATTATTAAAAAATAACCTTGAAAAAATATCAAATCAGCATAAAAAACGGATCAATTTTTACACTTATTTTCATATGAGCCTATATTCATATT
Organism: Adalia decempunctata; assembly: GCA_951802165.1. NCBI lineage: Eukaryota > Metazoa > Arthropoda > Insecta > Coleoptera > Coccinellidae > Adalia > Adalia decempunctata. The sequence goes on along the minus strand of OX637696.1, from coordinate 17,368,430 downwards.
GACACATTCTTGTAGAGAATGGGGTGCTTTAGCCTTTTTTTAATAAACTTTTCACTTTTCCACCAGCTGAGGAATATTTTTTGCCACCCATTGCCGATTTTCGTTTAGCTGCACTTGTTGGCTGCACACTTATATCATTCCTTTTCTTATACCCAGGCGCTTATGCTTATGAGTTGTTCCGTGGTATTTAAAAGAATTATGCAACCCTGATATAAGAGAGTTGTTACTTCTATCACACTTTTCTCTATTTTTTTAAGAAAGTGGAAATTGCAGGATAACATTCTATTGGATTATTGACAAGATGTGTCAGGATTCCATTAGAAAATTTTGACTCAAACTCACCCCGACATCGTCTTTTGATTTTAAATTAGATCTTACAATACATTTATCGTCAAATTTCTTATAATTATAATTATGTATCTGGTAAGCAATCCATTTTTATACATCAGCCAACACGTTCCAACTGATTTTTCTGCTGTAGTCTATCACCCATTACTGAAAAGCCGAAAAAAGCCGAAGCACCGCCGATGACCTAGCGCGTCTGCTGTTACTGAAAATGCTACCCGGTATTATACACCTAAAAAAGGCCAACAAAAAAGTCCGCGATGGTATATGATAACCCACAATAACCTTTTTCATCCTTCAGTTATTTTAAGCAATACAGCATTCATCCTTATCCAATTAAGTACCTTAAATATATTTTAAACTCAATATAGATCAATATGGCCCTCTACAGCATATAATTTAAATGAAAATCTCCGAAGATATTACAGATTTAAAATGCAGGGACATAGCGGTGCGGCGCTACAAGATTCCTCAATTCTTTGAACCCGTCTGGACTCAATTCTCATAAAATGGTGTTGAAAGTAGGTTGTCCTGTTATTTTATTGAAACCTGAATCCACTTAAACTTCGTAATGGCACGCGTTTGCTGGTAAAATCACTATAAACGTTCATAATAGAGTGCACAAGATGTATTCATTCCCCGAATTCCGCTGATACCATTAGATTTACCGTTCCAATTCAAACGTCTACAATTTCCGGTGAAGACATCTTTTGCAATGACCATTAATAAATCGCAGGGTCAAACTTTCAACGTTGCGGGCTTAGATTTGAGCGTTGAGTGTTTTTCTCATGGTCAATTATATGTCGCTCTTTCAAAAATATGTTTGTATTGTCTTGTGACAAAAAAATCTGTAAACTTTGTTTATAAGGACATTCTGTAGCAGGTAGTAGGTATTTAGTATCAGCATTGCATCCGTGCGAAGCCAGGGCGGGTCGCTAGTTCAGAATAAAATTTTTAGGCATAACCTGCAGAACAATTCGAGCAAGTGTTACTAATACTGTAGACATAAATTATCAATTGTGAAATACACTGCGCAAAAAATTAACACACATTATGGAAATCTCAAATTTATTCTACAACTGAAGGTGTTCTCAGTGATAATTATTTTTATTAGAATTATGCATGCATATCTTATCCATTTCAACGCTTTTCTTCAATACAGATGTTTTCCCACAGCAGGAATAAAAAAAGATGATATTATCAGATTTTGAATGTATTGGCTCCATTCTACAATCAGTTGTTTTCGATCAATTCTAGTGATCAATAGTTTTTCTTTCGTTTGATTTTCTACACTCGATCGCTATGCAACGCAAAACACGCAATTTGACCCAAGAGGAATGTGCCCAAGCGGTAGTTTTGCGAGAAGAAGGGTGGACATACACAAGAATTGCAGAAAGGTTTGGAGTTTCCCATACAAGTGTGTCCAGAATGTTGCAGCGATTCAGGGAGACAGGTATGAATGTCCGAAGACCAGGACAGGGTAGACCACGGGTAACAACTGCCATTCAAGAACGTTACTTGAGAGTTTCTTCGTTGAGACAACGGTTTGCAACCGCTCGCCTCCTTCAAGATCAGCCTGAGCAAACTCATGAGGTGCAAATTAGCACTCAGACAATAAGAAATCGCCTCAGAGAATATGATTTTAGGCCTCGTGTCGCGGCAAGAGGCCCAGCTCTTACCCCAGCCCATCGAAGGGCGCGTTTGGATTTTGCGAGAGAGCATATCCATTGGGAAGAGGCCGATTGGGAAAGAGTTCTCTTCACAGATGAGTCTAGATTTTGCCTCTACCATTGTGATCGACGTTCCCTTGTATACAGACGTCCACATGAAAGATATGCTCAGTGCAATTTCCTGAATACTACTGGTTTCGGGGGAGGATCGATTATGGTATGGGGTGGAATATCTTTGACTGCTCGCACAGACCTAGTGGTCGTTGATAAAGGAGCTATGAATGCTGATAAGTATATAAGGAACATTCTTGAAGAGCATTTAGTGCCATTTGCCCCATACATTGGTGAAAATTTCATTTTTAAGGACGATAAAGCCAGACCCCATCGTGCGCGCATCGTTCAAGGGTACCTTGAAGAGGTTGAAGTCTCTCGAATGGAATGGCCAGCAAGAAGTCCAGATCTCAATCCGATTGAGCAGGTTTGGAACAACCTCAATAGAATGCTGAAAAGTTCAGAAAATCATCCAGCTACTCTTAATGACTTAGGAATCCAACTCGGGGAAATCTGGGAAGGATTAGATCAGAACATTTTAAGATCACTCATTTTGAGTATGAACCGTCGTTGCCGAGCTGTAATTAACGCAAGGGGTGGAAATACCAAATATTAAATCACTTATCAGCATTTCAGTATTTTGAAACTTGTTCATTTCTCTTCTTTCACATAAGATTCGGTGAAATCCTGAATTTTTCTTCCATTTAATGTGTCTTGTTTCGTTCAAAACCTTCCCGAGAGAACATAAAAAATAAGTTTTAAAGTCAATGTAGAGTTAACTTTCATTAAAATTGAGATTTTCAGAATGTGCGTTAATTTGTTTGCGCAGTGTATCTCTAGTGTGAAATATATATTCCCTTATAATAGTTGCGTAAATAGTGCAAATAAATTAGTGACTCAATACAATTTAATTAACCCGAAGAACATAACAATTGATTGGTTTGATTCACTTGGAGGATTCACAATACTCGTCTACGGCTCGTCTGGTGACCTTTATCCGCGTGAATAATAGCCATCATAATAAACTCACTGAAATTATTAATGCCCTATTCCCGAAGCACTTAAACCCGAAATTACGCAAGGAGTGAAGGTATAGTGTAACTCACATCAGTGGCGTGCTACAGGAAGAGCGGGAAATATTGTATGTAGGTATATCCAGATTTGTATAGCGAAACGGGTGAGAAGGAGGCACGGCGCTTCCCTGGGGAACCCTTCGCGACATGGCAGGATGTCAGGGGCTCTACCTTTGTTAGGAACAGGGTCAATATTGGCATGGTAAACACGGGAATGCATCATGCCATAATAGCCAGTTCGTAGCGGGCTGTGAAATGCTCATTTATCTCAGGAGAAGTAGATTGCTTTCTGATTTTGGCTCATTATTTACGGAGTGACGTTTGGACGGAAAAGTTTTCACAGATTACGGTTTCACACTATTTTTTTGAAGAAATAGTCATTTATTGTTTCATGGCGTATTGCAATAGTTTGTGTATAGTGATGTGGTTAACGTTTCGACCTAGCTTCGCTCATAGGACTCATCAAATTGGCTTTTATACCATTACTGAGAAGAAATTAAAAAAAACAAAACAGATTTGTTTATTCTCATAGCCTTAGCAACACGTTGTCTGTAGCATGTTGCCAAGACGTTCGCGGCGAGCATTTTGAACATTTCCTACATTGACATTCATGTTTTTTTTTGTTTTTTTAATAATTAAGAAATAATCAGTATTACTTATTAGGTTCTAAGTGTAATGTACCGAATTTGCGAAATAAAATAATTTTTATTTAAAACGTTGATTTTTGCAATAAATCTGAAAACACTTAATACTACCGAAATAGTTAAAGATAGGACATTGAGCATGAATTGTGTCTAGAATTCTCTGAAGAATCCAAAAAATAAATGATATACAGGGGGTTGCATTTGAAATAAGAAAGTTGGTATTGGCCACGGTCACAGGGAACACCCTATATAATATTATTTTCTTGAGAAATATGCGCATTTAAAAATACAAATCGACGTGTCCGAGCGTTTTTCCCAACACGCCCTCATTTATTCGTTATCGAATTTATTCCATTTGGCTGTTACACTCTGTATAATTAAGTATAGGAATGTTTGCGAAACGGCTCGGGCGTTTTTGCCTCAGATGATGAAGAGGACGTTATAAGAGCACCGTAATTTTGTGTTACTTATAACGATTTGAACAGTGTTGTCATCACGATATCGCGTTTCATTGTGACTGAAAAGTGAGATTTGGATTTATTTCTGAATATTATTAGCATAATATGTTTGAAGAATGGTTCGTAAGTGTCTTTTTTGCGGTAAATTGGACTATTTGAATCCTAATTTGAGTTTACACAGGTATGTTCTACTCTATAATTCTAAGTAACAGTGGAGTAGATTCTTCGATTTTTCGAATTTCACTCTTCAGATACTCTTCTGATATTGAGAGGAGGAACATGTGGTTATCAAATCTGAATTTAGCTGACTCTGCTTCAATGTTGGGACCATTGTATGAATTGTTCAAAAAGAGTTAATTTTCTTGTTATTTCATTTTCATTCTTCAATACCGATAACACCACGCCACTGGACCTTTCAAAGTTAGATTCTGCAATATTGCCTCCGCAGTATCTAATGATACTGCTATGCTTCATGCTTTCGTCTTTTCACTCATTGAAAACTGAATTTTGGCTTCACGAATTCTCGAGTTTCTGAATGAGAGGCTGTGTCTCTTTTCTTTCTATGGTCTACAAAATCCCAACGTTTCATATTGTGTCCTTAAAAAAGGACCAAACCAGGTCCAAAACGTTGGCGAAGAAATTAAGAGTTTTTATTGCCAAAATGCCAATTTCCCTTTGAACCTAATCAAAAACTTTTGACTTACTTTTTCCAAAATATGAAACTATATCATCATTTTCTTTCAGTGTGGTAATATTGGTTGAGGAATCTGCACCATGACCTCTTCACAAAAGTACAGTTTCTTTTATATATACATTTTTTCATGAATTTTCAATAACCTCCATCTTTTGAACGAACTGAAATTTCGAAGAACGTTACAGGAAAAAGTGTTTCCTTTGGCGAGTTGAATCTACAGCTGCAAAACATGTACAAGAATCTCCCTGTATTCGTAGGGTTGATTATCCAAAGAACAACAAGCTGATACCCAAAACTCATACCCTAGGCTAGGACCTACATGATAAAATACACTAAAATCAATATTTCATAGCAGAAGCGTGTATTCTTGCTTCCTATCGAGAATTTCAATGAAGTCATTATCAAATCTCTCTAACCTATCGAACCCTCCTGTGCAGTTACAGTGTTCCTGTGTAATCCTGAATTGATCATTTCACCGGATTGACTATTTGTCCCTGCCATTTGGAGTTGTGATAGGGTAGTCTCACTTGAATAGGTGGTCAACAAGATGTGGATGGGGCCTAATTGCCTGTTGGAGCTTCATTTAATTGGTTAATTATCTAACGTTGCTGAGGGGTGCCGATCTAATGACGACCTATAGCTGGCCAATATATATATATTTCAAATTATATTATTAATTTATTGAGACAGCTCGACGGATTCAATGAGGTTGCGATATTGAAATCAGCAAGAATTATTTTGTTTGTGGGGTTCTTTTCATACTTTTCTGGTTTTGAGTATGGGAAAATGATAATATGGGAGTATTTTATAAACGAACGGCTTTTTTTCTGTCAACTAACTCATTCTTTTGCCCATTTTCCATAAGTTTCTCAGTTTCAGATGAAAGTATGAGTATCGAAGTTAGGCAATATTGTGCACATTAAATATACTGCTCCACAAGAGTTAGGGATATCGTATTCAATCGTTTTTAAAAGTATGTGATCTTCGAGAAAATCGCTGTAAAATCATTTAAAACTCAATAACAACTTGAATCTATCTAATAAAAATCAGTATGAGACATTTCGTCAATCTGGTAGCCTTTTTTCTGAAGTTTGGTTTTTTGCATATGCTTCATGAATGTTCTTATTTTGAAATTAAGTCAGTTTATCAACGGTTTCGGTTTGATACGAGTTTTATGAAAATGCCAAGACGTAAATTAACAAACGCTGAGGCTAATAGGGCTATCGGAATGCTACAGGGTGGCCTAACTCAGGTTGTTGTAGCGGAAAGGCTCCAAGTCCGCCAAAGTGTGATATCTCGACTTTGGAATAGGTTCAGGGAGATAGGTTCCGTGTTGGAAAGACCAAGGCTTGGTGAGCGACGAAAAACAACTCCTGCTCAGGATCGCTTCATCACCGTTTCGGCGAGAAGAAACCCTACATATCTGTGTAGAATGCTACGGAATGCTCTTCAAAATGCAGATGGGGTCTAAGTTTCCATCGAAACCATCAGACGACGTTTGAGACAGGTGAATCTAGTTTCTAGACGCCCATCAAGAGGAGTTCCATTAACACGTGACCATAAGCGTCAAAGACTTGAATGGGCACAGCAACATATCAATTGGAACGATCAATGGCGTAGTGTCTTTTCCACTGATGAATCCAGATATGGACGATCTTCAGATTCTCGAAGAATAAGGGTATGGACAATCCCACGCATACCCCGTAATCGACAATCGTCGCTATGTCGAAGAAGTCCATCCATTCCGAGGGGGTAGTGTTATGGTATTGGCCGGGATATGTTTCAACGGGCGCACAGATCTACACATTTGTCCTGGGAATATGACCGCCTCACACTATAGGGATTATGCCATTGAAAATGTTGTGCCAAATTTTCACGCTGCTATTGGTGAAACTTTTCAATTTCTAGACGATAACGCTAGACCGGTCGTGTAGTCATATAGTTGAGAATGCGCGAGAGGAGCTTGGTATTCCACATTTACCAATACCTCCGCACTCACCAGATTTGAATTGCATAGAACATGCATGGGATATGCTCCAAAGAAGATTAGATAATCATCAACCTACCCCAGGATCCTTTATTGATCTGAGAGAGCTTCTGCCCCGTTTATGGAACCAAATTCCTCGAGAAATATTCTACAACCTCGTGTGTAGTATGCAAAGAAGATGTCAAGCTGTTATTGATGCCCGTGAAGGCCATACATTGTATTGATAGTCTTAAAATGCTTGAATTCTCTGGGAATAAAATTTCGATATTTAACTCGATTTTTCTTAACTACCCTGTATACGCTGCAGACCTACAGGCTAAAAGTAATCTTCAACTTGAAATAATATTAATATGAATTTTCATGACACAAATCTTATTTTAACTATATTTTTTTGCAATTTAAGTCAATATGCCTAACTCATATTCCACGTATATAAACATGTGTGGGCGATTCAGTTATTCTATTTTCTTGTTCGGAAATCGAGAATCTAGTGTTCGAATTTCACTGAAAAATAATGAACAGAGTAGTCCGTTACTTCACGATAGTTCATTCGAAAAAGAATAAAAGTACTCGAATAACCCGACATAAAAACTTATGAAGGAACAGTCGAATTCCCCACTTTTCAATGTTCTCAAGAAATAAGCCTACAGAAGACATTTGAATACCTTTTGAACAAGTTGAAATACTCCAGTATGAAAATGCTGTAGTACTGCGAAACCTGTGTCACAGTTGAACCTTAAAAGAACCAACCCCATGTACAGAGTGAAAAAAAGTGTAAATAGGAAATAGGAATTGTCATTGACAACGTCACTGAGATTCATTTGACATTTAACGAGAACCAACCTGCTTCAGTTTTAAGTAGAAAAACTTGACAAACCAAAATCTTGTATGTACTTATGTCGCGTGAAATCCTCTGGTGTGTTTTGACATTAATAGGTCCCAGGATATTCCTAGCAAATATCCAACGATATTTGCTATTTGCCTCCTTTAATCCCCTTCCAAAACTGTGTACACCGTAGTAATCTGCGCTATTGTTTCCGAAACGCCTTCTGTGACCTTCCGTCACTGAGTATGACTAATTATCGCCTCAGAAACGTAATATCTGATTCAGACTTCCCTCCAAGCCCCGTCGTTTGATAAAGTTCCGCTGAGCACTCAATTAAACACTAAATCTGTAAGATAAACATGCAACAAAGGAACTCCGTACTACGTAATTTTCGATTAGTTATAAAGTTCTCGTTTTAATCTTTGAACGAGCCGAATCCTAAACTCCCTAAACTTGGCGCGAACATTCTCCCTCCGCAATGCCGGAATTTTGAATCGGAAATTATGTGGAAACTGAAGACGTTTCGATAGTCGCGAAACTAATCAGGAATTCTGGCCGAAGAGAGTTGAATATTGCATATCGACGCATTTCAAATCCTGGAGATTCACGCTTTTGAAAATATTCGAAACAGTCGGGGAGCTGTCGACTGAAATGGCGTACTGAAATTCCACAAAATATAAACTGGACCTGGCGAAATAGTAAATCATGTACATGTCAGCTGATATCATCTGCATATCAAAAAGAATCTCGATGAGTAATGGACAAAATGCCCCATCGAAATTTACATAGGAAGATTGTGCGATACTTTTGACATAACGTCAAACTAATATACAGGGTGATTTTTTAAGTGTTTCATTAGACGTTTTCGAGGAAGGAATTGCGATACAAATTCAAAAGTTTGTATTTTTGTTTTAGAGCACATGAACTCAATTTGTAAAATATTTTCAAGCGGAATCTACTTCCGGTTCTACCGGAAACGAATGTGAACTTCGTTATTTCAAATGCAACCCTGTATATCTATACATATTTAAATTTTTCGTTTGATTCTGCAATGATTTGATGTATGATATGCGCAACCACATCAAGCGATTGTTGAGTTATAGCCTGATTCTCAATTTTTTTGACAGAAAGATTGTCACAAATTAGTGTTTATATCTCCAAAATCTCTCGTTGTAAGAGATTTGTTTCTCAACAGTGGAACAAAAGAAAGTACGCTGATACTGCTTCTTGTATAAATTATGAAGAAATATTATACAGGATGTCTGAGACAGGGCTTCAAAGTTAGCCTCAACAAAACTATGAAATTTCATTTTTTTTCAAATGGGAACCATATAATTTTGTAATTCCGATCGATTGCTGGTCGAAAAATAGCTAGAGTGTCCCAAACATTTCATGTCTTTAAAATCAGTAGTTTTGCTGTTATCGAATAAAATTCGAATTTCACGACTAAAGCCAGGTTTCGCTCAGCAAATTCATTGGTATAGTCCATCTAAGAATTATTGACATCTCGGGCGGCTTTGGAAAATCGAAATTAGGTTGGTAATGCCCGTTCAGTTATATTTTGAATTGGAGAATTCAGGTTGGTGTTGCAAATAACACTGACGTTTTGTTCTGTCATTAATATTCGAATAAATTTGGCAAATAATTGCGCAAGTGAGAAATCTTTGAAATGATACTCTTGAATAATGTGGGTACAGCTTATAAATGAAAAGCCTGCACAGAGGACGTAGAAAAAGAAATAAGAGGGGATTAGTCAAAATATATGGGATGGTATGATATTGCTGACATAAAGCCAATTATGAACATGACGAGTTCTGCCCAGATGAGGAAATGATAACAGTGGTTTTAATACGAATATTTACTTTTTCAATATTAAATATTTTACTCCTTCTTTGTTCACCAATATTGAAAGTTACAATGTCATGACAAAATTCTTCATATATTAAATAGATCCATCCGTTAAGTTTTGTTTCTGTCTTGATATCTACTACAATTTTTCGAATCCATCCAGTGTGCAGATACACGCTTCAAATTATCAACTAGATTTTTCTGGTTAAGCGAATATTCATATTGAACTTTGGAAAGAAGCATGCTTTTTTATCATCCACTATATTTTTCATTATCGGACCAGAATTTCCATACTGTATGCATGCTCCTATAATTGATCGTTCGAAAATGTATCAATACAAGATGAACATAATATACTGCCGGTTTACGAAATAACGAATTTATTCCTTTCATTTGCGCCATACTGTATGCACGTCGTTCACAAAGTAGTCTATGTTAGGAATTGTCATTCTTACGTATTTTTATTTATCAGCACTATGGAAAACATGCAGTAATAATTAGGTACACTAGAATAGAATGATATATCGAAAGCTTGTGCCTTATTTGCATCGAATGTGACAAATAAACAAAGCAGATAATGAATGATGACTAAATAAAAAAAAATTGTTTTAAACTATCACAACAATTTTCCTAACAACGACAAACTTTGACAGAAATTTAATAATCGCTATTACAATGAATTTTCAAAATGTTGGCCACCTTCCTCCAAACATTTATTGATTCTTCTAAGAACTTTCATTTCGTTAAAGGTATTAAATGTGGATTTCTTTCGTTAGAAATTCTGACTATCCTTTCTACTTTTTTGTTACATTTACCATAAATGAATATTTAATACATCACTGTTACTGTAATTGATTTTGCATATTGCTCGAATTCAAACAACAAGTAATAAGTATGAATGACAGTTTTCAACAGTGCATTATAAATGAACTGACATATCTAACTATTGACATAGCCTACTTGAAAATTATCTTAATAAACCTATGATTAGACACAGAAAACTGGATCTATTCCTGAAATTCGAATTTTATTCGATAACGGCAAACCTACTGACTTTAAAGACATGAAATGTTTGGCACACTCTAACTAGTTTTTGACGAGCAATTGATCGAAATTACAAAATTATATGGTTCCCATTTGAAAAAAAAATGAGATTTCATAGTTTTGTTGAGGCTAACTTTGAAGCCCTGTGTCAGACACCGTGTAAAATATTTCGTCATAATTTATACAAGAAGCAGTATCAGCGTACTTTTTTTTCCACTGTTGCGAAAAAACAATTTTGCAATAGAGATTTTGGAGATATAAACACTAATTTGTGAAAAATCTTTCTATCAAAAAAATTGAGAATCAGGCTATAACTCAACAATCGCTTGATGTGGTTGCGTATATCATACATCAAATCATTGAGAATTGAACGAAGAATTCAAATATGTATGAATATACAGGGTTTTGCATTTGAAATAACGAAGCTCACATTCGTTTCCGGTAGAACCGGAAGTAGACTCCGCTTGAAAATATTTTACAAATTGAGTTCATGTACTCTTAAACCAAACTACAAAATTTAGAATTTGTATCGCGATTCCTTCCCAGAACACTTAAAAAAATTGTCGTCAACTTTTAATTGAATTTTTTTCTGAAAAAATGATCAAATTAAACATTTTTCCCAAATTCGAGGTTAATTTCGGAAAAATGAGTCACTTCGGTGGTCTAGTTGGCTAGCATATCGGACCGTAAATTCGAAGATGCGAGTTCGACTCCCGCCTGAAGTGGAAACTTTTTCCGGAAGTCGAAAAATCCGTCTGAATACCGCTAATGATTTTCTCTGATAAAAATGAGGTTGCATACTTCCGATAGTATTGACCGATCACCAAAAACGACGAAAATTCCGAACCTGTCCCTAAAAAAAGCGAACATCGCTGGCGGGAACGTCCGGAAAGACGGGAAGAAAGGGCGTCACTCCAGGGATTTACCCGGAGATCAAATCAAGATGAATGATCAGATGATTCCGTAACGAATACCGAATTTCCTAGGCCCTTCTCCATATTCCTAGGCGGAAACCTGGATTCTGACCGAAGAACTCGAGTGGAAATTCTTACAGCGAGTGGGTGGATGCGATTTGAGCCCGAGGGAAGGCAGGAAGGGTCACATAATCGATGAGGAAGGCAGCTGCAGCCAGTGGCGCGACGGAAACTTGAGAAGTATCAGCTGAGATGGAAAGTTTCTGGAGTGTTAAATAGAGATGGCAACGCGCTTATTTTGCTTCGAGGAGTGTCAGGAAACTAAATTGTCAACTGAAATTGATCAAAAGCATAAAAGCTCCCAGCTTCAGTTATAAACTAAAGGGTTATCAATAAGAGATGATATTTTGAAAAGCTTTCTATTGCAGTTGATGTAACTTTTGAATCTCTCATTTTTTGATAATTGACAAGAAGAAAGTACATCATTGATAAAAATAGAACAATACACGCTTCAACAACGCATTGAAATTATTAAAATTCACTATAAGAATGGTGAAAATTTGGCAGAGACGGTTCGTAAAACTCGAACATTTTTGGATCATCGTGAAGCACCTTGTTGAACCCAAAACACAAAAGTTGCTGGAAAAATTTGAGCTGTTGGGACAAGTTAGTGATGTGAAGAATAAAACCCGTGCACGTCGCTCATGAAGAGCCTGGAATATTGCTGCTGTTGCCGTAAGTGTTCAAGAAAACCCAGGTTTGTCCATTCCTTGTCGTTTTTTGGAACTAGGCATTCCACAAACGTCATTACACCGTATTTTGTTTAAAGGTTTGGGTCTTAAGACTTATAAATTTCAGTTTAGACGAGAACTAAAGCCGGCTGATTATCAACAACGTCTTGTCTTTGCTGATTGGGTCCTTGAAATGCATGAAAATGGTCCGTCAATAAGCCAAATTGTCGCGTCTGGGGCTCGGAAAACCCAAGAGTTATTGTTGTTGTCCTCAACGTGTGATTGTTTGGTGGTGTTCATGGTCCGGCAGGGTCATTGGACCTTACTTTTTCGATAACGAGGATGGAGCAGCAGTTACGGTGAAGGGATTGCGCTATCAAGAGATGATTAATGATCGTTTATGGCCGGAATTGTATGGTATTGATCTTTCCTCAACTTGCGGCTGTTAGGTGCGGTTTATGGTCCGGTGGAGTCATTGGACATTACACTTCGAGAATTATAATAATAATAATCTTTATTCATTCCCTTAGGACATACAAAATATGTATAGGATACATCAACAAAATATACATTCAGTAGATACAAAAACTTAACTTCAATGTAAAGTCAAATTCAAAATTCCTAATAGTATCCTAAACTTTTTTTCTAAAAAGACACTGTAATTTTCATGCTCAAAAAACTTCTCAACACTATGATATTGTCTGGATACCTTCACATACACTAAAAAGTTATAAATATAGACACAAGAAACTGTCATTATTTTATACTGTACAAAGAATGGTCTGCTGGAAGCAGGGATTTTCACATGAAATATCATTCTAAGTACTCGCTTCTGGCACAATAATATTATAATATTAATAAGACTACAAAAATTCTCACAGAGGAAAAAAGTGGTAGACTCTATCCAATAGAAAGTAAGAAAACTTTTTTTCATAATTTGCAAGTTGTCACACCGGTACCCTGGCTAGAAAAATAGCTATTATTACAACAAGGAAAATATGAATATTATATTTCCCAGGTTGTCAAAGTTACAGTTATGTATAGACATAACCGAGGAAATATATTCATATTTCCCGTGTTGTAATCAATAGTTTTTTTCTGATTGAAACATTATTGTTCTGAAAATGGAAAAATTAATATTAGATTGCAAATTTTTGAATTCATTGGATTTTTAACGTTTCTATGGGCCGTGTTTGTGAAAATCATAGTTGACTGTTTCGATTTTAATGTCTTGTCAGAAATAAAATTGATGAAATAATATCTATCATATCAGAATTGGACTAGTAGAGATCTAGTTTCCGAAGCACACCACCACAGGAAGACAATGCATTACCGGTTTCTTGCTTATTGGCCGCCATCAGATGCATGTAGCCTTATCCTGAGATGAGAACCAACTGAAACGGCAGAACTTATATTACTCCCCAGCAAGAACTATTGAGTACAGTTTTGTACAGTAGTTCCACCTAGGGGGCAAATGTCTACGCTTCATCCCGGAGGCTACTAGTCCAATTCTGATATGTATTTTAGTTTGTTCCAACTTAGGGGCATTATCCTCCTTTTTCATGATTAATAATTGCGGGCCCCTTAACCGTATGAACCGGGCGTATTCGACTTCCATCGGTAAGTGCATGAGACTTCATATAAGTACTTGCGAAACTCCGAATGGGAAAAATGAATGTACGTAGAGATCTAGTTTTTGAGGTAACCTACGGGATGAAGCGTAGACATTTGCCCCCTAGGTGGAACTACTGTACAAAACTGTACTCAATAGTTCTTGCTAGGGAGTAATATAAGTTCTGCCGTTTCAGTTGGTTCTCATCTCAGGATAAGGCTACATGCATCTGATGACGGCCAATAAGCCAGAAACCGGTAATGCATTGTCTTCCTGTGGTGGTGCCACCTGGGGGTGTGCTTCGGAAACTAGATCTCTACTAGTCCAATTCTGATATGTATTTTAGTTTGTTCCAAGTTAGGGACATTATCCTCCTTTGTCATGATGAAATAATGTCAAATTACGTGGAAACTCAAGCGGCAAAAGCCCATGAATGTTTGGTTCCGGAGAGAACAAATTGGTGAATATGTTATCTTCCGATATCGCAGATCGTGGTTCGGTGATCGTGATCAAAGTGTCAAAAACGAAGAATGATATAAATAGGACTTTTACAATAAATTGATGAAGAATGAAGGTTTCTGGAGTGTCGATGATGGCATCGCGTGAAGCACAATCATCACAATCTTTGGAGACGATTTTTGGAGAATCGTTCGAGACTACAGCTGAAAGGAATGTTCATAACGAAAGGGCAGTCTCATCGACGAATTGCAAACAAGATATTTCATCTTTTGTATCTGGTTACATTACCTTTAGCGGAAATTTTAAGAAATGCACTTTTCTTTTTTCAATAAATAAATGAAAGATTTCTTATAGTGAAATATGAATATATCATATTGTCCCAAGGGAAATATGATTTGACGTTTCATATTTCCCTTGGGAAATATCAGTGTGTTATGACATATGGTAACTAAGGCGATATTGCTCAATATTGTTCCGATCAGAAAAAAGGTTATAATTGTTGCAAAATTTTTGGGATGAATTTGGGAGGCAAAATTGTATAATAAAGGCCCCCGGCAACGACCTTCGCGAACCAGCGAAACAAAAGACCCCTCGGAATTTTCGCGGTGAAGTGAACTCAAGGCGGCCAAATTCCACTCGAGTCATGCGACTCTTACCGCAGCATCCGATCTGTACTCCTCGAATTCGATCTGTCTGAAACCGACGCCCCTACCCGGTCTTGGACTAACTCGAAAGTTCATTTTCGCTATCTGTTACAAGCGTAACGGCCCTCATCCCGTGCCACCACAAGGAGAGGACGATGCACACTTGATGCCCGAGACTAATGGCCATTTCCGGATTTTCAGGATGTACTGCTCCAAGGAAGGCTAAGAGTTGGCCGTTCGGGCGAGGACTTAGGGAAACGGTCGGTTTGTTTGGGCAGTATCGTTATAGTTTTTACACGAGAGGTTTTGTTGGATGGGCCCATAACCTGTTAATATGTACGAAGAGGGGGGATGCTTGATAAAAACGAAACTATTTAAATCATTGCAGTTTCATTAGCTTAAACGAATCTGCGAATGCATGAAGAATTCAAAATAATTTTGTTCATATACAGGATGGGCAAAATCCGTTGTCTACAGGAAGGATCTCGAGAACTATGGCAGCTAGAACAAAACTGATAACATATCCCAGAACTCTTTTTTCCTGACCAATCCTAATCTGAAATCAGATCCAGCCTATCGTTCATAGATTTTGAATTATGAATAAAAATTGAGAAATTGTGGGTTTCAAAAATGCTGAATAACTCGCTTGTTTGAAATCGTATTCAAAATCCTACGTTACCTACACGCCCTTTTTTAGGAGTAATTCAAATATACTATGATGAAATCTCTCAATCCAGCTATTTTTCATAAATTAGGAATTATTGATTTCTCAATTGTAAACTATAGTCGAAAGCTCCATTATGCTACATTATTATTGCTGATTTCAAAAAGGTTTCATATGTCTCTATTTACATATATTATGGGAAAAAGGGGGTAATGTCGGTCAGTTAAGCTGTTTTTTAATAAAACTCAAATTATAAATCACAGCTCTGTTAGGAACATAATATCACAATTCTGCATTAAAGGACTATTAATTGAGGTCAGAGTAACAAGCTTTGGAGTTACGATTTATTAGTAATAATAGTTTGAAAAAAGACAGTTTTTGACCACTATTGCACTCACGTGAGGGCTATGGTAGTCATGATTTTGACAATGATGATCAAATACTTCTAACATGCGGAATCCAAGCCAGTGCCAGCAAAGTGAGTTCAAAGACCAGAGGAAGTTCATCGGTACCATACTTCGTTGTTTCGGCTAAATTACCCGCATAAAAGACAATTGTTTTCTGAGTTATCTTCATCAAAAGTATCATCGACGCAGTGGTCGTTGGTCGTCAATGTCTACGTCAGTCAATGATGAGCCATTTTCTTCCTTTCAGCCTTTTTAAGTCTCACCTTCAACTCCTTGGTTTTTTTGTCCTTCCCCTTGCATTTTCCTTTCCGTTCAATTTCTTGACCACAATAACCCGCAATAGAATTAATAGAGTAAATTTCGAATAGAAAAAAGAATACCATATTATTCTGATTCAAATTGAACATTTTTATAAATTTATGATGGACGTTTCAACCAACTTTCGATGATTCACGTAAAAAAATTTCATAACTTACCTTGATAACTCAGAACTACGTCAAATAAGAAAACGAAAAACACTCGTCATATTTGAATATTATGAATGCGTCGAGAGGAAAGACCGAAGGTATTCGGGGACTCGCGGGTTGTGAGGAATGTGAAGTTACCACACTTCGCACGCAGAGGCAGCTTCAATTGTTTCAGCTGTGGTCATGACCACCATTGCTCGCTGACCACGATTGCTCTATCACCCCCTAGACTTAGTTCTTCAGCTCCGGCCCCTATCGCTGTGTTAGAACCATCTGTTAACCATTTAATGGAATTTACTTTGCAATTTTTGTTACTGTATTCCTTTTCCAGTTCTTCCTTTCTACAAAGCATCAAGCATCATGTTAAAGTTCTTCTCAATGCTTACTTTTTCAATCATAACAACATTTGGTAGGTTCGCTGATGAGATGTTCAAAAAGGACCTGGCTCTTCGACTTTTAATTCTCTCATTACCTGTACCTTCCCTAGATAGTGTAAGGATAGCCTCATGGACTAGCATATGGATCGCTAGATGGAGAGGAATGAGATCTATGGTGACCTCAAGTGCTCTTGTGCAGCACGTTCTCATAGTTCCAGTGATGCATACCCATAGCCTTTGTATCTTGTCGAGTATTTTTTCCTCGGGCTTGTCTGCCCTGCATTAGCAAACTTGACTTATGCCTCATAAGTTGTCATGGTCTCACAATCATGACGCACATCCATTGCATCCATTTCCTAGGCACACCCATATCAGCTTTGAGTCGATGACATGGGAGTTCATTGACTTGTTAGCATTGTTGTACCATAAGAATTCATGTGAGATCATGTCGACTACTTTTTATTGGAATTCAAACAAAATTTTGATCCCTCCTTTCTTCTGAAGAAATTTATGGAGTTTCTAAAAACCAAAATGTCGCAGAAGCCTGAAAGTTGCTGATGCATACATTCCACGCAAGAATGGACCACTTTGATACCACAGACCTGATGTGATCACCATTCTCGGTGTTGATCACTACCTAGGAATCCTAGGATGATAAGACAACTCAGAGTGTCACTCCCTCCTAAAAACACGTACGTAAAACCTGTAGCAGCGCAAAACTTCTGTCCCAATGAAAAATTCATACCTCCCTCCTGAGTAGCTCAGAGAAGACAGATCCGACGCACACAAGAACTTTTATTGCCGACGTTAACTACAATTTCGGTCCAACGGTCAATATGGCCGACGTACCGGTCGTAAACCACCGCGGTGATTCACTGGCGAACCTTCTTCGGCGATTTTATGGGTCTTGATGCCGCCTTTAAACTTTATAATTCTTGCATCGATCATTATTTTTATGAGTCGGTCGTGCACTCCGCGAACATAAGCCTCGATGCGGTGGTCTTGTAAAGGGGGCATAAACCGACGTATAATCACGCTGGCGCAATTCATCCAATCGCCTCTTGAATTATTCATGAGGAGGCTGTTTCTGAGCCGTTTCCAGATCGAAGTATAGTTGGCGAGTGGATGCTTGGGCCTTAATGAATCTTTGCCAATTCTGGAATTGGTTACTTCTCCCCTCGCTCTCAATTTCTTTCACCATAAGTGATTGTTCTTGATGCACATTCTTATGTGGACTTGGTAGTCTTAGGTTGGTTAGGTTCTACATTTTATCTGGTCATAAAGACCTCTAATTGATTTGAGTGATGGTTGCTTAAAAAGACCATATAAAGTCTTGATGAAATTGCTGATGTGCCAGCAAGGTACAACCTAATCCAGTGCCGCAAAGAAGTAAGTATGATCCTTTCTACCAAGTGCCCAATTAACAAGTCTTCAAATACCCTATCCTCAGAATATCTAGGGAGCTTACAGGTAATGAGGGAATTGAAACTCAGAGTCTGGTCCTCTCTGGACAAGTACATCTCATCAGCTAGCCTACCTATTGATTTTATGATTGAAAAGCTAGCAATGGAATGAAAATAAACACGATGCTATGTAAAAGGGAAGACGGAAGAATAGGAGAAGGAATTCAGTGCTAAAATTTGAAAGTAACTACCATTAAATGGTATACAGATTGTTTTAAAACCAAAATAGGGGACAGTGCTGGGGTATACGAGGCAAGAACCAAGTGAACACTATTGTAAGGCCTCCACTCGAGTGTTTTCAGGCAGAAATACTTGCAATAGAAAGATGCGTAGATATAAACCTGATGGAAAGGAACTATCAAGGGCGTCACAGAGTGATCTATTCAGATAGTCAAGTTGCTGTCGAAGGTTTGAACTATGTCGTCGATTCAAAGATGATATGGAAGTGCAGGAGGAAACTCAATGAAGTAGGCAAGATCAACCAGGTCCCTTTCGACTGGGTTCTTGGCCACTTATGAATCGAAGGAAACGAAGATGTTCCCTAGAAAAGGAGCACAAACGCCACTGACCCAAAGCCTTTCTGTGGCAGAGGCAACCTGGAAGAGGTCGTTTTTGCAGAAGAAGAAACTCTCTGGAGGAATCTTCAGGGAATGGATCATTTCAAAAAGTTACTTCGAGATTTCGGAACTGTAAACACCAAGAATTATTTGGATCTCAGTAACTATAAGATACGCCTCTCCACTGGCTTCCTCGCAGGACATTCTCGTCTTAGGAATCATGTGTGTCCCTGGCTCAGTGGTTAGAGTATTGGACTAGGACCTCGCAAGTCCGAGTTCAATCCCGAGCTAGGAAAGAAATTTTCTACTCTTGATAGGAGCCACACTTCACTGTTGGGTAGAAAATTGACAGTGCTGTGCCTAAGGTGGCGTAAGGACACAGTAACAAAGCCTACACAGAACAGAACTGCTTCTCCGAACTCGTACAAGTTACAAGCTTCAAAGCTTGTAGTTTCAGAGAGGTCTCCTCAGTAGACCTAGGAGTAATCAGTATAAACAACATATATAAAAAAATATCAATCTGAAGAGAATAGGCGTAATCAGAAAGTGACCAGTCCAGATTTTGTTCACCTGGTTTCGGAATGCCTCGCAATTACAAGCCTGCACAAGAAATGTCTTGGACAAGTGAGTTATAGGAGTAACGATGATTTAACCTCCTTGAAACCCTCTCAGATACTGGAGTTCATTGAAGCTCTGGAGCTGGAGAGCGAGCTGCAGACCTTGATGTCGCGTTAGATTTTAACCTTCCAACTAAACATTAAACAGCACGAAGTTCCCTTATCTGTCGACGGCGAGAAGGGGGGTAGGTCGTAGAGTATGTAGCACTCCAACAGCGTCAAACAACAGGCTGGGTAGACATTTAATAGCAGCTCGATTCACCAATTACCGATTAGTTAAATAAAGGGAAATATTCCTTTGAAATCCCTGCCTACGAGAAAATCACCAGAAAAATGACGGCGGTACTCATAACCAATGCTGCTGTTTCACTCAGACGAGGTAGAAGCGCTAGCCATCTACCGGGGAATCAAGGAGCGGCTAAGAAAGTCGTAGATTCCTAATCATAGAATAATTACAATGCTAAGTAAAGTGGATAGATGCTGGAGTTGGTAGTTTGACTAATTAGAGTTCAAGACCTAGGAAGCTTAATTGCAAGGATTCGTTCAACTAAATATCACAAAGTTTATTAACAAGTTGATTCTACTGAGCAAATAAAAACGGTTACAAATCATAACATTCTTCCCATGAACGTAGCCACGATTTTTTTTCTTTCAGAAGAAACAAACATTCGTACAGATCTATTTTCATGCTTGAATTGAAAATACCTAGGCTGACTAAACGAAAATACTAGGTACTGTTTTTATATGGGTATTTCAATGCAAACTCCAGAGCAGCTGTTGGACAAAACCGAAGACTTCGAGAAACAGGAAATCCTGCCAAAAAAATGTATGAAATGAAGAAAATGTAATAGAAGCTGTGCCCAGAAATTCTTCAATTAATAGTCCTCATTTATTCACCTTAACAGTTAGTTTATATCTTATATCTGGCTGTTTACGTATGCGCCCAAGGCTGTCTTAAAATGATCCTCAAAGGATTTTCATCACCTCGGACAGCCAGGCAACGATGATATCCCTTGAATCAAGGATATCTGCTGACCTGGGAGTACTGTTACACCATGAAGCAACTGGCCAGAGGCCATAAAATTACTCTACCATGGGTGCCAGGGCATTGAGATTGCAAAAAGTGCATCAAGGTTAACACCTGCTGAGCCTGAGCCTTTCTGTGGGATTGCAAAAGACTAATATAAGGCAGCTGTTCAACAATGGGAGTTGGAAAACAGAATAACCCTCTGGAGAAACGAGAAACACTCCTTGGTTACTCTGTCTAAGAAAGTAGTGATGATTTCACCGACCTATACCAGAAAGTTCCAAAAGCTGTGACGAGCTGAGCTCTGGGTGATGGTAGGTCTGCTGATGGGGCACTGTCAGTACGAACATCATTTGTACCGTATGGGAAAGTCAGCAGATGAGATTAGTAGGCTCTGTGTGTCAGAAGCAGAAACGGCTGAACACATGGTATGCAAGTGTTCAGAGCTGGCTGCCCTCAGAAACATTTATATGGGGAAACCGGTCCTGAAAACCAACGAGGTAACGGCCAAACCCCTAAGGATATTGTCAGTTTTATCAACACCATAAACGACCTACTTGGGTTTCAATGAATGAGTAGAGTAGATAACAAAAGATCTACATGGTCGCAGAAGGCTAACCGAGTCATTACGACTCCGGTTCAAATAATAATAATAATAACTGCGAAAAATAAGAACAGGGTTATCAAATTGCTCAACACCAAGCTGTCTGCTAAAAACCAGATCGATGCCTTGAACTCTTGGGCTACGCCAGCTCTGACCCACACTTTCGGAGTCTTGAAGTATTCAGATGCTGATCTGAATGAGTTGGACCGACTCACGCGTCGCCTCATGACAAAGTTCCGATGTCTGCACACCAATGCAGCGGTGCAAAGGCTTCATCTACCTATGAGAGACGGCGGACAAGGTCTGCTGAACATCTGTAGACTCCGCAGAACCCAGTAAAAAAACTTGAGGCAGCGACTGCTCGAGTCTGAAGATAGCCTGATGAAATTGGTGACAACAGAGGATAAGGGATACATACCTCTGAACCTGCAACACAGAGAAATGACCTTCGATATCACTACCAGAAGCGAAGATAGAAGAATATGGCGAGAACAAACTTTGCACGGCAGATTTCCCAAAAACCTTGAGGGGGAAAATGTCGATAAATCAGCTTCTTCGTCGTGGTTGAATGCGGGACAATTGTATCCTGAAACGAAAGGATTTCTGACGGCTATCCAAGATCGAGTTATAAGAACTAGCAACTACGAGAAGCACTGTTTGAAGCTGAACGTGGAGGACAATTACAGGAAGTGCGGCGCGGTTAGCGAGTCTACTGAACATATAATCGCCGGTTGTCGAATTCCTGCCGACAAAGCATATCTGGGCCGACACAACCAAGTGGCAAAAATTGTTCACCAGCAGTTAGCTCTTCGACATGGATTTTTGGATACTTGTCCGCCATATTATAAGTATTAACCTGCAGCAGTGTTGGAAACGGACGCAGCGGTTCTCTATTCACTATTGGAACAGATCCATAGCAACAGATAGAACCGTGGACTACAAAATAGTAAAATACCGGGCCGCATATTCATATCCCACGTACCGTATCGCAGCTCGGAGACAGCCGAAGCTTACTCGATAAACCACGCGCGTGATCGCGTCTTATTTAGCGATATCAGTCGTGGAATATGAATTGGGATTATACGTTATAATAATACCCCGATTCTTTTATTTTTTTTCAGTTCAAATAATAACGATTAGGTTTTTTCCATATTCACGAATAATAACGGCTACCTCTTATTCAAGAGTGAATGCTTTAAGGTTATGAATTTATTGGGGTGAAAAAATAGCCAAAAGAATGATCGAAATCTTCTCTTCAATGGTATATTTTTTTAAACTTTTTGAGGGGTGTTCTAATAGTTGTTGTCATTGATCGAGTTACTTTTATTGCATTCATAAGTTCGGCCTCCCACTTCTGAAACGAATAGACAAAATTAATCTTAATTTACATAGCTATTAAGCAAATTGAATTTTGTGAGTAGGTACATATTATATTCCGTTGCTGTTGCAAAGATACACAGAGTAAAAAGCCGTTGAAAAGAAGAATCACTGAGCCTGTACACAATTGATAGAGGAGTTATGAAGTTCAAAAGTTGTCAAAAGGAGAATGGTATCAGAAAAGAATATCACTTAATTGAGATAAGTTGTCCAACATACGAAAGAGTAAAGACAAAAATAAGGATCATCTTTGCTTGGAAAAATTGGTGAAAGTGAAAGTATGATTGGAAGACTATTCAGAAAGTTAAGGTCAACAGAATTTTCTCGAAAATTATATTCAATGAATGAGATCACTCCACATTTTTCTCAAATGGTATAGTTATATCAGAACTAAATTTGGGAATACCTAATTAACAACATCCAATAACGCTGTCCAAATGATGATTCAGATCGTTATAACAAAAAGTAGTTTGTAAGGAGTAAGAGTAACCCTATTTTACCTGAATGAATAGGAAAATGAGGAGCTCAGCTATATGTCGATATGAATTTCATTCTATATATAATGTGTTCATTGAGAAGGATCACGAGTATGGGGTGATAATTGATGTGGCTGTACCATTGACCCATAACATCGGAAGAACGGATTACGAAAAAATAACGAGAACTTGGCATCAATGGAACAGAAGAATATGTGGTAATTGTCGAAGGTCACTATTATACCGTTGGTAATTTCGGCTGAGGGAGTCATGTCCAAATCATTTAAGAGAAATCTTCAAAGGATCGAATTATCCCAGAGGATCGTGGGATATGCACATCAGGCTGTAGCTTTGCAAACCTGTCACATCGTGCGGCAATTCCTGAACTAGTGGGAGGAACTGAAATGTTTTTTCACTGGTTCATAGAAGTAATACCAGCTCAAGCTGAGACCAGCAGACCGATGACGAAGAATAATAAAAGGGTAAATCGTATGTCGATGAAGCATCGACATCCTCTAAGTTTTCAGTCCTGCTCAGCGCCCATCCATTCGATCTCCCTTTCCGTGGACTTGAATCTCGTGACAAACTGTCGTCGTTGACCTCAGAAACTTTCCTCCGTAAATAAACCAAAGAGACGATTTATTTCCGGGACAATACGCGTTACCAACAGACCGAACCTGCCCGTAAACCGCCGAAGCGTAACGACATTAAAACTTTGCCATCCAAGAAACGCGAGCTGCCCGATCAAATTGCCCTCGGACTCTTTTCCCCGAAAAACACTGATAAATGAGAAAATCCCCGAAATAATCGTCTCTCCCGAAGTTTCATAATCGATTCGGACGTAGTTGTCGTCGACGGCACGTACAAAAGAAGCCTCCGAGACGAAAAAGCGATACATCAAAGAGACAGCGCGCGATCCATCGGGCCGACTCTGACAAATATGGATTGCATCCGCCAAGAACTTCCGTTATATGTTTTCATCAGGATCGAGAGTTGATACTGGCGGCGATTACCCAGATCGGGAAACTTTCGAACGTACGACGGAGTAGCTGGCAGCTGCTGATGCGATTTGCTGTGCCACGCTTTCTGTTTCTGATTGAGTTATTCTGCTGAGGCTAGTGGCGCTCGCGAAAGAGCCATCTATCTGGAGGAAATGACGGATGGGGCTGATAATGGCGGATTGTTAATTGCTGAAACGTATTGCAGTCACGACCATTTATGTCGCGTTTACAGGGAGCCAGTAGGCTTGAGCCAGTTGACTTACACCTCAATGGACCAATTTTTTGACCCTAGACTCCAATGGTGTTCATACCATGCCATTCAGTGACAACTTTCCACTGGCTTTAAGCAACTGGTATCTCCAGAACGCTGTCTCGAAGATTTGGCTCAATTGAATAAATGTGTACCTTGAAACAGCGTCCACATTTTCTCCAGGTTGATTTGGGAGTGCCAGAGAAAACTCAATGAGGTAGGCAAGTCAAGCAAGGTCTCTTGAATCTGGTTTCTCGGTCATTCGGGAATCAAAGGAAACGGAGAGGCCAATATACTTCCCAGAGAGGTCTCGAACGCCATTCACTGGTCCAGAACTTTTCTGTGATATAGGGAAATGCATCTATCAGAAAGAGTTTCTGGAGGAGGAGAGAAGCGAAAGGGAAACACTTCGGCAGAATCTCCCAGGAATCGATCATTCCCAAAATTCCTTCGGAGCATTGAAAGTGCAAGATCCAAGAGGTATCTGGATCTCAGTAAGAACCAGCTTCACCTCCTCACCAACTTTCCCACAGGACGTTGTTGCCTTAGGAAGCATCTGGTGAGAAAGGGTTTAGCAGACACTGAAGAGTGTTGATTTTATGGAGAGGGGAAGAAACTCCTATTCGCCTAGTCAAGGAATGCCTTGCCATTGCAACACAAAGAAAAGAATTCTTTGGGAAAGAAAATTGCAGGAGATAGGAACAAGCCTTGTTGAATCCTTACCAGACATTGGATTTCTTTAGATCTCTGGAAGTGAAAGCCGAGCTGTATAGTGCAAGGTAAGAACAGCTCTGTTAGGAGGCATAATAGACCTTCAGGTCGCAGTGAACTTTAACCCCTCTGGGGTTCATGATTTCAAGAAAAAAAAATCTCATCAACATGGGACCGCCAACATTTCGTTTTCAAGATTCAAGGTGATTAAGTTTGAATATTTTTCAATTTCAATTCGATCTAAATAATCAGTTAAAACAAAGAAGAATCCAACGAAAATATGAGAAATTTACAAAAATAACGAAGTTTATCGAAACATAAACATAAAATTGGATCAATATCACAGAATGAAAGCATGAAAAATTATAGTTTCAAATAGTTATTTATGATATATATGAGTGTTAAAAGTGACGTTTTATTTTGTGAGTGAAAAAAAGCGAATTGAACAATTTCACGAACAAAATAAAAGCACTTTCAACACAAATACCATGCAATGTTTTTTGTACAACTGCCCTATTTTGTTAGTGAAATAGGCGAATTTGCAATGACAGTAAACTTCATAATGCATTTCAATATTCAAATACTCAAAAGGTTGTTGTGAATGGCAAACGTTGCCAACGTTATGATTATTAACAAATGAGAAAAGAAGCTGTCATTTGAATTTGGTTCCTGTCCAATTTTCGTCTTGGGTTTTTAACTGCTTAATATGTTTGTCGAGGGTCCAATTATTAATAAAAGTTACGATTTGGTTGTTCCTGTGGATATTGAAGAGTCTGCAAGAAGAGCCAATCTGGAACTCCTACCTAAAAAATCTGTTCAGAAGTACGATATTGCATATAACCATTTCCTGGCCTGGTGTAAATTGAAAAATGTAGAAGGGAACTTCAGTGAACTTGTTTTCCTGGCATACTCAGAAGAAAAATAAAAAATATGGAGTTCATCAACTTGGTGGAGCAAATTTTCAATGATAAAGTCAAGCGCCCTTATTAAAAATGGTGCTGATGTTAGTAAATATTTTAAGGTAATAGCATATTTAAAACGGAAAAGTGTAGGATATCGTCCAAAAAAATCGAAAATTCTCACTCGTGAACAAGTTGAAAAGTTTATAAATGAGGCACCAGATGAGAAATACTTGATGGTTAAGGTTGCAACTATTTTCGGATTATTCGGAGCCTGTCGGCGTGAAGAATTATGTAATTTATCAGTGGAAGACATCCAAATAACTAATAAATCATTGGTTATACAACTTCCAAACTGAAAAACGAAAGTCAGTCGTTCTTTCAGTATTATTGGGAAGTATGTTGACTATTTTTATAAGTACCTACTGTGCACTGCGCACTTCTGTCATCAAACATCGTCGTTTTTTCCTGAAATGCATGAATAATAAATGCACTGCCAATCCAGTTGGTATCAATGCATTTGGGAAAATTCCATCTATTGTTGCCGAATTCCTCAAACTGCCAGAACCAAAGCAATATACAGGACACTGTTTTCGAAGATCCTCCGCTTCATTGCTAGCAGAATCAGGAGCAAATATTACGGATATAAAAAAACATGGCGGATGGAAGTCTACGACGGTAGCCAAGGGCTATGTTGATCATTCCATTGCATATAGAAATGCCATTGCTGAAAAAATTCTCCCAACCTCAACAGATTTTGGATCATCATCATCCAATATTGTACGGTTTCTGCAAGTACTGATGGTGATGTGGATTCTAATAATGTGTTGCGAAGCTCCCTAACGTCATAGGGCATTAATGTTAGTAATTGTTTCAGTTTTACGATTAATATTAATGTTCATAAGTAATGATTGTTAAATATTGATAATAAAAATTTGCAACTGCTGACCTTTTTTCATCTGATTCCATCATGAGAAAATGAGTGCTAAAAATATTTTTAACACGCTTCCACGTGAACAATCAATTTTAACATTGTTTGCTGTCATTAAAAGTGTCACTTTTAATGGCAGTTGTACAAAAAAACTTTTTTTTTCGATTTACGTTTAAGAACACTTGATCAGCTGTTTCACATAGATATTCCCGCTCTGATTAATTCAGAATTGCCGAATAGGTCCGAAGTTGAACGATGAGAATCAATTGAACTCCTGACCAGACATGGGCTAGGGGAAAAGGGGGTAACGGCGGTCAGTTAAGCTCTTTTTGGAATAAAACTCAAATTAAAAATTGCAGCTCTATTAGGAACTTAACATCACAATTTTGCATTAAAGGAACATTAATTGGGGTCAGAGTAATAAGCCTAGGAGTTACGATTTATTAGTAACAAGCAGGCCGTCCCAGCTTCGCCCGGGTAGAAATTTGTTTCACGCGGCGGTTTCATCTTCAAAACTTCAACCTGCCATATCTTTTGATGTACTCGTTGTAATTGTATGATGTGAAGGGCAATTTTGTTCTAAATTAAATACTGGGGATAAATAACGTATTAGGTTGGATTAGGATCAATACCCAATTCATAAAAACACACTCCCAAATAGTGCATAATTTTGGAAAACATCTGATTACCATAAACAGGTAATAGCAAGTCAATCTTGAGAGATAGATACATGCTATCGCGGACTTTCTTGTAGAACTATTCAAGAGGTACATTTCCGTCATACATTGTATCCACGGTTTTTGCAGCGCACGTGAAAATAGCTGATTTTGGCTGATTTTTTTGTAATTATTGAAGTTATAGTAGGTATCCTTAATTTTTTCGGGTGAAAAGTATAGCCTATGTCACTCAGGGA
This sequence comes from Adalia decempunctata, assembly GCA_951802165.1. Lineage (NCBI taxonomy): Eukaryota > Metazoa > Arthropoda > Insecta > Coleoptera > Coccinellidae > Adalia > Adalia decempunctata. The sequence goes on along the minus strand of OX637696.1, from coordinate 17,340,689 downwards.
TAATGTAGCTTTCTAAGGGCGAAAGAATTTTTGAAATCGGTTCAGTAGTTTTTGAGCCTATTCGTATCAAACAAACAAAAATACAAATCTTTCCTCTTTATAATATTAGTATAGATAACCGTTCGAAAAAAGACAGTTTTTGACCACTATTGCACTCACGTGAGGGCAAATGTACTTAGTCATGATATTGACAATGATGATCAAATACTTCTTACAAGCGGAATCCAAGTCAGAGCCAGCATAGTGAGTTCAAAGCACACAGGAAGTGCATCGGTACTATACTTCGTTGTTTCGGCTAAATTCCCCGCTTATAAGACAAATATTTTATGAGTTATCTTCCTCAAAAGTATCATCATCGGCGCAGGGGTCGTCAATGTCTACGTCAGTCAATGAAGAGTCATGTTCTTCCTTTCAGCCTTTTCAAGTCTATCCTTCAACTCTTTGGTCTTTTTGTCCTTTCCCTTGCATTTTCCTTTTCGTTCATTTTCTTGACCACAATTACACACAATAGAGTTAATATTGTGAAATGTGAATAGAAAAAAGGATGCCATATTTTGATTCAAATTGAACATTACTATAAATTCACGATGAACAGTTTCAACCAACTCTCAATGATTCACGTAAAAAAAGAAAAAATTCATAACTTACCTTGATGACTTCGAACTACGTTAAATAAGAGTAATAAGACCGATTAAGAGCGAAACGAAAGACACTCGTCATATAAGAATGCGTCGTGTGGAATGACCAAGGGTGTTCGGGGACACGCATAGGCAGCTTCAATTATTTCAGCTGTAGGCATACCACCATTACCGGCTGAACGCAATTGCCCCATCTACCCCTAACAGTAGGAGGGTTGAAACCAGTAACACCACTTGCACCGTTACAAGGTGGAGTAGGAAGAGGAAATATTGATAGAAAACGTGCTCACATCTCGAATCATCATAATCTCACCTGAAAGGCTCCAAATACCTATCCAATGTCAATGATCGAACACAACCCAATCATCACCACACGAATCAATACGAAAACCCACACTGACACTTGTCTTCGCCATTTCCGCCATCAGCCCATGCTACACTCACGTCGACTTCGTCCATACGGACTACGGAGTCTGCAATCCAATCCCAGATCTCGTTGTAACTAATTTGTACACATCGGTGCAGAATTACTTGCCGGCCGCAAATTGATTGCTCATTCATTGATGGGAATGTCAAACACAGCGGGAACCCCCTGAAAACCATAATTTCTGACCGGCATAGCGCTGGCATTGGCAAGAATTGATACGCGTGTAATTCGGTCGCCAGTCTTGACAGTTGACAGGTGTCCGCGTGGATCTTGACCGGCAGGCCTTATTTATCTGTGTGCCTGTTGGTCGAACGCGATATGAACGCGATTGAGACTCCTGCTTTGATTTATCTCAACATCCAGACATAAAGATGGGCCCAGTTATGAAGGGTTTTAAAATAAGAGGTGTTATTGTGACAGAAAAATGCCATTTTTTTTTTCAAATAAATGATCGGATGTTTATCAATACTTATATAAAGCAAACGGATTTTGAAACGCTTTTTTTAATAGATAAAGTGATTCAAGAGGATGGTTTATATAATTGAGTAAAGACTCGTGTGAAGTTCACTTACAAATGATTTATTATCACAGTTTTAGATCAATGAGTACTCTCTAGTTCTAGTTTCATTATAAAGAGGAAGGTATACCGTTAATAATCAAGAACAACATCAGCCACATGACCACCACGACAACGTTTCTAGGACCATATTCTTTTCATGGAATTATCCATAACCAAATCGCAAAGTGGTTGCCCTGTCCTCGACAGCTTCATGAATTCCATCTTTAAGGTCTTGAATCGACGCTGGGTTCTTGTCGTAGACCTTCTCTTTCACGTGGCCCCAAAGGAAGAAGTCGCAAGGCGTTAAATCACAAGATCTCGGTGGCCAATTGTGATCATCTCTTCGAGAGATAACACGGCCTTAAAACTTTCTCCGTATTGCGGTCACGACCCAATAATCTCTCTGCCAAATTTCCACCATTTTTATTGGCGAATCCAAAGATCAAAGCGCCCTCTTTCGGCAAAAACGCCAAACTATGGAACAAGTAATCCGTTGAGATCTTCTATGTTTCGCGTGCTTTTGAGCAATAATATTTTGTTTCATATCCAGGTATTCTTGAGTGATATTTCGAAGTTTTTATAGTGTTCTGAACAGATTAATTAGTACTTAAATAAAAATTGTTGAGAAGGTATTTATATCAGTGTTATTCATTTAAAATATTATTCACAAAGTTATCATGTTTTAGGTTACCAGACGTCTTGTTTGAGTTTGATTTTCTGGTGCAGTTTTAACCGATGTGAAAGGTTGATACCCCAATTATCAATAAGAGTGTTACGAAATTGATCATCGTAATTCACGGTACTGAGCTGGGCCTTTATTATTCTGTAAGATAGGAATTAAAAAATAAGGTGAAGTATCTGAGCGAAGGGGTTCATGTTTTAATGCTAATGTTATGTTTAATTTCAGGCCAGTGCATTGATTATAGAACAATGAGTTAGCTTAGTTCTAGTGCTGAAAAAAAAACTGTATTCAACTGTTGTGGTTTCAATTGCTCTTCAAGGAAAAATAAACACCAGTCTATACGTTTTCATAAATTTCCTGAGAAAGATGCCTTAATACTATTTATCACTAATGCCTTCGCTAAATCGGAAGAATTGGACTGAAGAAAAGCATGGATAAACTATAGATGGAGAAAACTTGCTGAAAAGATTTTCGTTGTTTCTCGAACAACTGCGAACAATATTTTTAGTGAATATATTAAGTATTTAGCAAATATTTTGGAAGTGAACTCGAAGAGTCACTTCCTCTGAACATCATGTAAAGTAATTTTGATTGGGAACTAGGAAGGTGGTTAAATAATCATAAACATTTTTCAATGTTTCGCTGGCTGCGGTTCTTATTAATTTTGAACAACTTTGGTACGCATAGTTTGGCTTCGGTAAGTGTGTTTGGGGCAGATCGTACTCTATAATAGTTTATTTTCTTATGTATGTGTTGGTGTTTGTTTCTCCCCGGTTATGTTATTTAGTATATTTTTTATCATTTGATTTGTATATATGACTTTTTATCTGTATCTTTTAGCCCTGAAGAAGCAACAATATATGTTGCGAAACGTTGGCATTAGCTGAAATTTGCTGATTATTTAACCACCTTCCTAGTTCCCAATCAAAATTACTTTACATATTTTGGAAGGTTGTATTCAGTGGCCAAGTTCTGAGGTTGAATTGATAAATTTACTGCTTAACATTTTGGGAATATTCAAGTGATACTTAATTATGAGGAAATACCATACAGATCTTCATGTTTGTCATGTCGCATCAGAACATATTCACATTCTGATCATAGTTTAGGCAGATGTGAATCTTTTTGTGTTGCTATTTTGTAGTATATTTCCATGAAAATAAAGAACATTCAAAACAATAATTTATTTACATAATTTCCATCGTATACCTCGTGAATTGTCTATCCAATTAGAAGGGAAAAAAGCCAAATTGTATAACAAAATTTCATAAACTCGACACTGTGCTGTCAATAATACATTAATTCACTGAAATTATGCACAAAATCATCACGAGAACTAAGAAAATCACTTAAAATAATCTGTTTTACATTTCAAAACAACGTAGCTTCAAAAGAGATTACTGGAATTCCGCCATGTTTGTTTACAGTCAGCAGCGCCCTCATCGGTGGTTGAAATCGCCAATAGTGAATTTTAATAATGAAACTGAAAACATACAAGGTTAGTCTTTGACTTGTACATATATTTTAACTGTAGATTCCTCTCATCAAACGAAACACTTTTTTCCTATACCATTTTTTAAAATTCGGTTTGGTTTGGGAGATACAGGGTGTCGAAAATTCACGAAAAAAAAACTTTTCTGTTTTTATCTTCGAAACCGTTATTTCGAATGAACTGAATTTTGGTTGAGTTTTTACTCTATTCATGGTGCATATTCTTCAATCGAAACCTATTCAATATCTTCACTAGTATAAAAGTTACAGGGTAGTCGACTCATCAATACACACTAAAACACCATGAAACCACTTTAAAAAGATAAACGGTTCATATTTTCGAAAGTATCAATCATTTAAGAAACTAAAAGTATTCCTATTTTTTTTCAATGAAACGCGTCGTTTTCGAGTTATTTCCAATTTTACCCGGAGAAATTTGACGAAAAAATCATTAATTTCAAGAATAATCTGAATGCGTCTCTGAATTAAATATCATCGAATAGTATTCCTTCTTTGGTATTTAAACGAGTTTACAATGTTGTCACAATATTTATCAACTTTGTCGAGATATTTCAATAATAAAATCCCACAAATGTGGGATATAAAATTGAACACCAAGGAGGATTTAATACGCACAGTTTCTATTGAAAATTCATAGTTACCGGTCCATATTGAAGTTAAATGTCGATGAAATACAAAATTCGGATATGAATGATGAATATCGATACAAACTACCTATTAAATTGAAATTAATGAAAAATAATACGATACCTGATAATCTGTGGCGATGTTTCTATCTAAACAACATCCTCTTGGAATTTTATAAACTCGACACGGTTGAAATTATATTAATTCACTTCACATAATAATCATATTAGAACAATAAGTCACTGAACGTATTCAGATTATTCAGAACAGAATTTGGCGGCAAAGTCGATTTATGATTGAAATGGCAGAATTCATAGATATTTATACCACGATATACAAATGTATCGTGATTTATACTATGTTTCGTAAAAAATCCTTAACCTCAATGAAAATATCAGCAAGCTGCGAAAATTCACAGAATCGATACAAATTAGATTAGGTTAGGTTGTTTAATAATAAATCTGAATGAAAAGTCTCTCTTCATGCTATTGTTTGGAAATTTCGAGGAAAATATGAACAAGTTATTAGTGGTGACAAACTAATCTGCAGAAAAATCGAAGAAGGAACTTTTTTTGGTGGAATTAATGTGGCTTTTTAGTTGCAGATATAATCCGATGAAACTAACTGTTTTTGTTGAAATTATCGTGTTTGCAACATTTTCATTCCAATAAGGTTAGCACTAGACTACTTGAGTATTCCCTAAATTGGGCCTAAATGTATAAACTCAATTTCTATCGAGAAATATGAACTTTGAATCAATTCCACAGTATCAATTCAGGGACGTATTTAGCCCAATGTTTTTTTTTCAAATGGCTATATCTTTTTAACAGAGCCGAATTCGGAAAAATGGAATATGAAAAAAAGGTTTCTTTTAGCATCAAGAATCTTCAGTTAAAATATATGTACAAGTCAAAGACTCACCCTGTATATTTGTAGGGCACTACAAAACTTTTATCGTTCCATTTTTATTAATGGCGTATTTTCAACTTGTCAAATGTCAAAAACTGACAGCTTCAAAAGTGACATCTTCCGAAATAACAGACTACTCAAAATACCACCTCTTATTGAAGAAAACCCTGTATTTTCTTACACTCAAAGTCAGCATGCATCACTCATACTAATTTACGAAGTAATGAACCTTCTCAACGGATGGAGTATATACAAATCAGATTCCTCGTAATAATTCCACTAATTACCCATCCCTTTCAGAGCAGTATAAGCCCGATGATTAACCTCAAATCCATCCTTCACCCGACACCCACGCAAGAAGCCAGTAACCCCTCCTTCCCCTCGCAGCTCGCAAATTCGCCACACACGCGAAAACAGGCCGCCCTGTTGCCACGTCTCCCTCGAGACCGGATTTCGCTAAAACGAACGGCATCCAGATCTCATTTTCGTCCTTCTGTCGGTGCTTGTGTGTCCCGCTCGGTTTCGTTCCTTCTGTGGTTTCTATGGTTATCGTAGATGAAATTTCTAAGGTGGCGCGTGCGAACATGGATGCCGTGGACTGTTTACAGTTTCTCCGGCGAGGAGGGTCACGTGTCTTCGGAATCGCGAGCCGAAATGGGTGTATCGATCGGGCGAAGAAATGTGGAGGTTTGGAGGAAAATAATGTTTTGGGGGCTTGTAGGAGCTCACAAAGCGGAAATTTATGTACTTGGGCTGAGTTTCTAATGGGGGTTGTTTTGATTGATGTTGCTGTTCATCGACGAAATTTGGAGTGGGGAGGGTCAGTCTCGTGTCTTTACAGACACGGCGGTATATTTTAATCGTTGGCGCCATCTATTGACTGTCTATAAGAAGACGCCTGACTATGCTTAATACACTTTTGCATTGATTGGCATCGCTGATTCATGTCCATTTATTGATTCTGTTTCTGAACGAAGGTTTTTTTCCCTTCCTGGATTCTCATGGGCATAAGCATCTTTAATACGTTTTTATAACGATGAGTTATGTATTTGGTGTACTGTTTCTCCAGACATCTATCAGTGTTCTGAGCAGAAATGTTAAGAATAAACAGCAGCTGCTTTTTTCATCTGCCTTACATATCCAAACTCGCGAAACTGCTTCTCTCCCTTTGTGTTCGGGTGTTATCTCCGTAACTGATGACTACTTGTCTCTGTAACATAGGGTTTAAAAGACAAGCAGAAGAAAAAATGGGAGGTCCATTTCCTCTGAGTAAAAGAGGGAAAGATCAACACTTGATTGGGTGTCGAAAAACGCCTTGTTAAGCCCCAAAAGTGCTCTCATTTGTTAGTTTTGACTAAAGTGGAAAAAACAACCCATTTCTTGTGTCTACAGACATTTGATGTCAAGCCTGGGTTTTCCGATTTAAAACTTGTCTTGATGGTAATAATAGTTGAGTATTATTGTAATAAGAGGATTTTTCGAAAAGATATTATTATGAATTACGGTTATCCCATAATTTTATTTTCTTCTATTTTTATTATTGGCATAATTATGGAATAGAACATTTCTGAATAACTCGACCTTGCAAACGATATACGTATCTCAAGCCCATTCATACGAAGGAGAATAACACTTTAAAATCAAAGTTTGTGTATTCCAGGATATTTCATGAATCTGTAAATATTCACCGAGGAAATGAATTTATTCCATTTGGTTTTTCCACCCTGTATATTGTTCTGTTCATTATTGATCTTGTGCTTTTGATGCTTGACATTACATTATATAGTTTTCTGTTATATTCTTCTCTTATGCTTGGAGTTTTCGCTGTAATTCGGAAGACCATGTTGGTTCAATTTGAAGCTATAGTGTGGTAGGACAATCTAGAAATTTCATGCGAGATTTTGATGTTTGAGAATAATCACTAGTATTACGAAGATATTTTGAAAAATTCTTAGCCTACTATAAAACCAAACAAAATTTTAATGTCAAAATATTTTATTACTCAACATATTCTCCTCTTAATTGAATACGTTTATTACAATGAACCTGCAACGTCTCTCGACCTTTCAAGAAAAATGTTTCTTCTTGCTCTGCAAACCAGTCCTCCATAGCTTTTATTACCTCCTCGTTGGAAAAAAATTTACGACCTTTCAACCTTTTTTTCAGTTGAGGAATGATATGATAGTCGGACCGAGCCAAATCTGATGAATAAGGGGGGTGCTCTAGTAATTCTAACCCTAAATCACGAATTTTTTCAATGGAAACATGAGATTTGTGTACTGGGGCGTTGTCCTGTAAAACCAAAATACTTTTGGATAGCTTTCCGCGTCTTTTCTCTTTATTTTTTTTTTCGTAGAGTGGTCAGTAATGTCGAATAGTAATCTCCAGTTATTGTTCTACCCTTATCCAAAAAACCAATAATGATTACTCCATGGCAATCCCAAAAATCTGAAGCAAGAACTTTTCCACCAGATTTTTGGACACGAAACTTCTTAGGTCTTGGAGACCCAGAGTGTCGCCATTCCATCGATTGTTGCTATCCCGAGTCTCATCCATAGTAACAATTCGGTTTAAGAAGTCTACATCGTTTTCAAATCGAGCACAGATCGAACGCGATGCTTCTACCCTTGCACGCTTTTGATCAACATTCAAACATTTGGGGATCCATTTTGCAGAAATTTTTCTCATGTCCAAATTGACGTGAACTATATGATGAACGCGTTCGTATGAAATCTTCAGTGCTTCAGATATCCGTTTTAGCCCAATTCGACGGTCTGATAAAATCATGTCATGAACTGCATCGATATTTTCGGGGACTGACACAGAAATTGGCCTTCCCGATCGGTCATCATCTTCAATGGAAAATTTACCTCTTTTGAAGCTTGCAGTCCAAGGGTATCAAGCATATCTTTGTAAATCTGCTCACCTCTTTACCCTTTTAAATACAGGCACTTGATGATGGCTCGATACTCCAATTTTTCGATTTTTACAATTCCGGCGGTGGACATCTTTTTTTTTTAGTTTATTGCGTAACTCTGGTTTACTTTTTTGACGTCGAACTCTACACTGACACTTCTAATAAGTTATTGCTCGTTGATATGCTATCGCGATATTTTGTTTATGCATGGAACTGGTCTAGGCTAACTAGATTTCAATACATCCTCGTATATATCTCTTCCCTGCACCCTTCTGACCGAAGGGAATAAAATTATTCTGTTCCTAAATATGATCATTAAGATCAAGAAGCAGAGCAAAGGCCCAAACACAGACTCCTGAGGTACTCCCAAAGTTGCATCGGTAGTGGCGGACCAATTCTGCAATTGACACGAAAAAGATAACTTTTATGCACTCTAAGAATAATCTGAGGATAAAAAATAAAGTTTGGTCAAAATGAATTGAAATATGAAGCAATCAAAGACTCTGGGGAAATTGAAGAATTGGCCAGCTACAGAGAGGCCGTCAGCAAGACTATTCATTCAAAAACGGTACATTTTACGAGGAAAATACAGGAAATGAAAAAGTTTCTGACCAAATCATGGACATCCAAAATTGATTCTCTAAATTTAGTTAACAGAAATGATAGTGGTTGTCTTCTTCAACCCTCTCCACTCATTCTGAAAATATGAAAAAATATCAAGAAGGTATGTGTTTTCATAAAAGTAATACTTTCATAAAATATCATCATTCTATCGTTTTTCGTTTTTAAGATACCAAATAAAAACATAATTTTTCCGCCATCTTTGAACCGCGATATCTCCCTAACGTTTGACTTTCAACCCAACATTTATACAGCGTGGCCAAGAGATTGACGTCAAAAAGAAAAAAAACAGGTATCTCGTGTCATGGGCACTTTGAACACCTACTGTAAATTTTATAAATAAATTTCTTTTTATTTACATTATGATGTGTGATTTATTGCCATACTTTTTTCTTTTTTTTATCTAGAACTTTTCTTGACCAACATCTAAAGCTAATTATCATTAATTTTCGGCATTTTCTATCATAACTTGATCAGAAATATCTTAAAATGGCAAACAATAATTTTGTAGTAAATGTATAGTTCTTTGATTTTTTCCACCTCGATGACCTTGAAGGCTAATTCTAGCAAAAGTAGTGTGTTAAGTACCATTTTTTATCAATGATTCTAAAAGCTGACTGTTGAGCGCAGTTTTTGAGCATACTAAGAAACCGTGAATTAGCCTTTTTACATTTTTAATTTCGATTCGAAAATTCAGATCATAATCCAATTTACGTAACTTTTTCACTTGAGACCAATATTTCTATAATTTTTATCGAAGTTACGAATCTGGTTATTTTATGTATAAAAGTACAATTCATGGAGATTAAGTTACAAAAAGAATTTCACAAAGAAGTCTTGTAAGTTTTTTTAATATCTTTTTTAAGATGGTCAAGTCGTAAATTCTCAAAGTTCATAAAAAAAATTCATAACTCGAAAACCGTGAAAAATAGCATAACATACATGGGGGTGATTCGAATAGCCCATGACACGAGGGACCTCTTTTTTTCTTTTTGACTTCAATCTCTTAGCCACTCTGTATAACAAACTTCCCTTAATTTTGAACAAGGTATCACCTGTTGAAAACTCTCGCATCAATTTAGAAACATCCTTCAAATTTCAATATTAATCATAATTCACAAGAATCCAAAAAAACGACTTCTAACCCCGATAATTTGTAGGTCAGTAGCATAATTTATCACCTCCTCCGACCATTGCCCTTCACGTTTTGACGTTACTACCTCACCTCCATATAAAAATTGGCAGCGCGTCCCCTCTGCCAGCTCAATCCACTAATTTGATGCTTCTCCAGAGTATCATCCGCCTTTCGCGGATGAGCAGCAATTATCATCGTAATTTTTCATCATCAGCTTTTGGAGAACGACATGATTAATGTACAAATAAAATGGGGACTAATTGGGAGGATTCCCTTTTAAGAACTGCGGTGAAATTATGGAGAAGAGATAAATTGGATGAGCTCTCGCCGGAATTATTCAGTAGGTGAGGTACGACAGGGTTGGTTTTGCTGCATGCGACGTAGATTATGTGGTTTTATCCCGAAGGGTTCACTTGAATTGCCGCCTTTGTTTGTCGTTAGGGAAAGTGAGCCGACAGTGTTCTCTCGTCTCGAAAAAGTCTTATTGCCCAACACTTTCGGAGGTTTAAAGCATCTTTTTAGGGGAGATGAATCTATGAGGACCGAGTATTTTTGCAGAAAGTAATGAATCTCTATTTTATAGGTTTTTTCTTTCAAGCTTGAGTAACCTATTGAAAATCGGCACTATGTATGATATCCAATACGTAACATATGAGGAACAAGAAGTATACGTATTACAATTATTGAGAGAAATGGACTAGCAGAGATCTAATTTCCGAAGTACACCACTGGGTGGCACCATCACAGCAAGATACTGACAAACCAGTTTCTGGCTTGTTGGCCTTCATCAGTTTCAGTGCCACATAACCCTACTGCGGTAGTAACCAACTGAAACGGCAGAACTTATTCTACTGCTCATTGATTATGCTATTCCAAGGGACGTTATCCTCTATTTTGATTACAACATCTATTGTCCAATCTACATTGTTAATTATACAAGAGCTCTCTTGGAGAGAAGAATGGACTGCTTTTCCAATATTCTCCACCACGGAAATGAGAAAAAAATGTATGCAAAAGATAGGAAAAATACCACAAAGTAAATACTGAAAGAATGGTACTCACGGTTGGTCTGACCTGAAGAGATGTATCTGCTGGTTTTATGGCTTCGTGTACAGAATAGAGCCTCTTTTTCTCACGAAACGAATTCTCTTTATGAATACTTCGGCTTTAATTAATGGTTTTGCAGGCAAAAGTGCTTGCGGATAACTTTTTCGACCGTGGAAGAGAGCTATACAGAGGCGAATTGATGCGCGAGTGAGTGAAAGAGTGATAAAACATATATATATATACTCTATTCACAATTATAAAATCACAACTCTGGCCTTGGAAATTTGACACATTCCACTCTGTATCGAAGTTATGACGTTTTTCCAAATATTTTTATGTTCCAAGTCAACACTATGTTGCCCTTTCTACATTCTTAGCGTATTTCCCAGAATGTGAATTTATTCGGAAAATGAATTAATTGGAAAAGATGTGATGGACGAAAATAATTAACGTTTATATGAATTGATAGAAAGGATTCCTTTTCTAGTTATTTGCATGAAAAGTACAAGAGATCACTGTTGAAATATATTATTTTTCGCCATGGAAGAAAATTGCATTGCTTTCACATAATTTTCATATGGATGCTTGTGAAGATTTAATGTTTATTATCCTCTTGAACTGAAAGTTCAAGACTTGACGACATCAATTGTTGATTCTAATCAAGAATTCATTAAAAAAAAATCAATAATTACAAGAATCAAGAAGAATGTCAATTTTATTTTGTTGATAACTTTCTTAAAATCAATATTGGGGTATAAATCTCGGCTAGAGAGAGACATTTTTCACCATCTCGACCTTTGAAAGGCGTTTCTTATAGGAGAATTAGGTCTTAGTTTCACCTCATTAGTGAGGTATCTAACTTTTGCAAATCTGCTCAGATATCGCCAAATTTCTTGGAAAACCTGAAAAATATCATCCTAATCGACCTCTCGAGGCTCCTTCCGATCCATCTACTGCGATATGTGTCCAAATAACTGCTTTTTCAACGAAATTCCCGTGTACCCCTTCAACCTCGAAATGTAAACATTCGTCCTGGTCTTGAAAATCGTCCTCACGCTCCAAACTGGTGCTAAAAACAATAAGCATACGTTAATCTTGGATATTCGACGAAAAACTCACCTGCAAATATCGATTAAATACCAAAAATCTGCGAACAATTTGTAAACCTAACAAAATGTGGAATATCTTTGATACTTTTACTTTGATGTAAACAAAGAAACTGGCAACGTCGTTTTGTCATTAACGATATTTTCTGTGCGCGCACTGACTTTTCATCATATGTTCTGTGCTTTTCATCAGGTGCGTCAACTCCTGAAAACGAAACCATGACCTCCTATGTGATTAAATAAAAGTGAATGGAGTATACATATAATCAACCATGGGGTTCTGGATTACTCTTTTTAGAACTTCAAACACAAATAAAATATCAATTTTGAACATATACTCCATTCACTTTTATAAAGTATCCCAGTTGGCCATGACATTTTGACAAATTTCACCGTGTTTATTTTGTAAATGTTAGGTTATGGTCATTTTCCTGTCAGATAACAACGCAGCGTGGTCTTCTCTACACTGAGGTCGTAGTTCTATACTATACTAAACTGGTAATTATATATTAAACAAAATGTTCATTTACTTTGGGAGAATTATGAATTTGATAAAATATTATGTGAATTCAATCATTCCTGGCGAATGTTGAAGAAACTTGTTACTCTGTTAATACTGAAAATATTTCCTGTATATACAAGAATATATTGAAAAATTCTTTGCCTACTATAGAACCAAACAAAATTTCAATGTCAAAATATTTTATTATTCAACATATTCTCCTCTTAATTCAATATAATAATTACAGACCTTTCAAAAAAAAGGTTTCTTCTGGCTCTGCAAACCAGTCTTCCACAGCTTTTATTACCTCCTCGTTGGAAGAAAGTTTACGACCTTTTGAACTTTTGCAGTTGAGGAAAGAGATGATGATCGGACGGAGCCAATTCTGGTGAATAAGAGGGGTGTTCTAGTAATTCTAACCCTAAATCACGAATTTTTTGCATGGCAACATGAGATTTGTGTACTAGGACGTTGTCCTGTAAAAACGAAATACCTTTCGATAGCTTTCCGCGTCTTTCCTCTCAAATTTTTTTTCCGTAGAGTGGTCAGTGATGTCGAATAGTAATCTCCAGTAATTTGTCCAAAAAAATCAATCATGATTACTCCATGGAAATCCCAAAAAACTGAAGAACTTTTCCAGCAGATTTTTGGACACGAAACTTCTTAGGTCTTGCAGAACCACAGTGTCGCCATTCCATCGATTGTTGCTTCGTTTCTGGATCGTAGAAATGTACCCAAGTCTCATCCATAGTAACAATTCGGTTTAAGAAATCTGCATCGTTTTCAAATCGAGCACAGATAGAACGCGATGCTTCTACACTTGCATGCTTCTGGTCAACATTCAAACATTTGGGGATCCATTTTGCAGAAATTTTTCTCATGTCCAAATATAACCTATATGATAAACGCGTTCGTATGAAATCTTCAGTGCTTCAGATATCCGTTTTAGCCCAATTCGACGGTCTGATAAAATCATGTCATGAACATGACACAGAAACTGGCCTTCCCGATCGGTCATCATCTCCAATGGAAAATTTACCTATTTTGAAGCTTGCAGTCCAATTTTTCACGGTCGCATACGAAGGACATTGATCACCAAGGGTATTAAGCATATCTTCGTATATCTGCTTACCTCTTGACCCTTTTAAATACAGGTACTTGATGATGGCTCGATACTCCAATTTTTCGATTTTCACAATTTCGCTGGACATTTTTTTTATTCATTGCGTAACTCTGGTTTACTTTTTCGAAGTCGAACTCTACACTGACACTTCTATAATAAGTTCTCGATCGTTGATTTTCAAAATTTTTAAGAAATAAGCATACAAAAGACATTTGAATCCCTTTCTGCGCAACATGAAATACTTCAGTATGAACTAACTTCATTTACAAAGTTCTTGGTAATATATTTGAATGTGTCAGTGAATTGGGAAGACATATTTCAAACACATAAATAAATAAATAAACATATTTCCATCAGATAGCAATGGAGCAATGTGTCAGGTTAGTGCCTATTTTTTGAGCACTTCAAGATATACACACGCATATCAACTTCAGTCAAGTAACAACAATAGCATAAAACACAAATTTCTATGATTTTCAAATATAATCGCATTTATTGAGCTCAACTAAAAACGTGTCTCGAGATATTCCTGAATACTGTAAAGTGGTCTGGACAAGAGGAAATCTTTAACTTTTTTATCAAAATGCTTTGGTCTATTCAAATTTTGTATTGACATATGGAGATGATTTTATACAACACATATGCATTTGCAACGTCTCTGAGAATTATTTTGACATTTTCGATATTTCACCAATGCCAACCTGCGTCAGTTTCAAGTAAAAAAACTTGATAAACCTAAATCTTCTCCATCCAGGATACTTTATGAAAGTGAATGGAGTTAACATGGTAACTACTCTTTCATATGTTTCTTTGACAATCCACACAGCAGAATTCTATGACCCAGATCCTTTCTGTGGTATTGGCAGATGCACCCCATAAGAAAGAGTTTTTGGACAAGGAAAAACTCTCTGGAGGAATATTCAGGAATAGATCATTCCATGGGATTTCGGAACTGTGAGAACCAAGAATTATTTGGATCTCAGTAACAATAAGATACGCCTCCCCACTGGCTTCCTCACAAGCCATCGTCACCTTGGGAAGCATGATGAGAATGAGCTTGTCAAAACATTTGATTTTAGTAGTGCTCAAAAGGACACCCGAAAACCTGAAGAAAGTTATCGCCAGGTCAAACCCGGGGACTAACCGCCAAAACATCCCCTAGGTGCCTTGAAAAACTACCCTACTTGCCGGATAAACTGGAGTTATGCCACAAACCAACCCTCGGGTCATGGCCCCCCATTTTTAAGATCGAATTGCTGTCAGAACAACCCCCGGCCTCACAGTCGCCGCCTTTTCCTACGGCCCTCTCTCGTCCCCTCGAATTATATTAATTGGTTATGACATTTTAATTAAACGCCTGCTAACTGTTCAGAATTCCTTCGGGATAAAAACTAATTACTTAAAATTCTGGATCCGAGCTCGGCTCGCTCTTTTTAATCTACTATTATTCCGGTGAAAAATGTTAGGAGCATAATCTGTATCCTTTTAAGGCTAGTTTGATTGCCACCAGGATCTATTGTGGTCGACATGTGCTCCAGAAGATGGATATTGATGGAATTAGGATGCTTTGATTGATCGATTCTTTTATGAGATTGAAT
Organism: Adalia decempunctata; assembly: GCA_951802165.1. Lineage (NCBI taxonomy): Eukaryota > Metazoa > Arthropoda > Insecta > Coleoptera > Coccinellidae > Adalia > Adalia decempunctata. Next base: position 17,325,286 of record OX637696.1, on the reverse strand, counting down.
CGCTGATAAGAAATGTTTTTTTTAGACATTGTTAGAAATGGGTTACTTCTGACAAAAAGGAAGGTATTCAATTGTCTTCATTATTGTGGAAAAATACAGGGTGTTACATTTGAAAAAGTCGAGAAATAATAATTTGAAGTTCTTCATATTTGGACCTTAATAACAGAGACCCTGTATATGACAGGATGATCAGGCAAATCCTTCAGTTAAAAAACTTTTAGATCAAATTCATGTTACTATCGCTTCTAGAAATCGTCAGAAGACTTTCACTGAACTGCTTTTCCATCTGCACCTTTTTGCAGTTTTCATCGAATAAGATCTGTGCCTTCGGAAAAATGTCTCTAATAGAAGATAATGAAGTTCATTGAAAATATGTCAGAATATATGGAGTGATCCATCAAAAGAATCATCCATTTGTTGAATAACATTTATCGGGGACATTCTGTATATCAGAAAATAATTTCCTGAGATGCAAAAATGAAGGTACATGAGGTCTACTTCCCAACAAAATCTCTGAGATGTCTGGTTCGGCAGCTATGGAAGATTTTCGCACTATTGCAGCCTATACAGAGTGGCCAAGAGATTGACGTCAAAAAGGAAAAAACAGGTCCGTCGTGTCATGGGCTATTCGAATCACCCCCATGTATCTATATATATCTATATATATAAAAGAAAGATGTTGGTTACACCATTTATAACTCGAGATCGGAAGGACTGTAGGTTATGAAACTTCATATATGGATTCGTCTACGGTCTGGTTATTATAAAATACAATAAAACTTTGAAAAGATCGATGAAAATTTTACTCATACAGGAAATGCTTTTCCTTCTTTTGAGTAAGGTCACTAGGTGTCGCTACAGTTACAGTTACGCTACAGCTTAGATTGCGTTAGATTGCGATGTAAACATATAGTGTGTAATTTGGGTTGCCTCCAACTCTGCGCTGTTGACCAAAACGTCTTAGCGTAGGAGTAGGTACAGATCTCCAAAATGATTAGATTTCGTTGAGATATGAGGGAGAATTCGTTCTTACCACTTGAAGTGGCGCTATTCACACATTATGACTGATTGTTCTATACTATACTAAACTGGTTATTAGTTATTTTTACAGTTTTAGTTATTCAAAGCAGAACAAGGTAATCGTGAAGGTACTATATTTGATATTATCACCATTAGATGGCGATGTATAGAACTTATAGTACCATGAAAGGCTATTACCAGATCAAGAAGCGAATGAATGTCACAGTGAATTTTAATCGAAATGTCAAGTAAATCGGATTTTGGCGATCGGGTTCAATCGTGAATTGTCCATTCTCATCTTCTCTCATAATTTTTGAAATGTTTTCGAATTTCTGTTTGGGAATGAATATGTTTGCCATAATTAGTAATTGAAATTATTTTGGTTTCTGTTCCGTGTGACAGCCTATATCCATGGAAACATGGAAATCTCGCTGCTCCACCAACTGAGATGTTTACCAATTATTTCAAGCTGAGCACCAAAAGGCTAAGATGTTTGAAATAATGGTGTCAGCACTAATTAGATTTCGATTAGCCAACATTGAGAATATAAGAAAAGTTCCGTTTTTTCCACTTCAGAAAGCGCTATTCAAAAAATAAGTTCTAATTTTATTAGTTGGTTCAAATATTTGAATTCATTCTGGTGAACGTCAAGAAGGAAAATAGGAAAACGTCTTAGCGTATTTGTATTCTCTGAAGTGAAGTTAAAGTACCATAGACAAAGTACTTCAATTCAAATTTTCAGCGTTGTATTGGCAGAAATAAAGTGGTTTATACAGTGATCGAGTGAGCAGAGGTAATTCATCATTGGAACTATTTCTCATCCATACAATTCTATCGGGATTTATATTTGCATTAGTGTTGTCATTCATTACAAGATAGGTACTGCAATGACAAAACTGTAAAGCATTTAAAACAAAATGTTATATGTTCAACAATTAGATACCACTTAAATGAGGAGAATTTTATTCGTGCGAATAACAATGGTACTAAAATTTGGTACATTTTGCCTATTTTATCGCCTGCTTGAGAAAATAGCAATGATTAGTTTATACAACTTCAATGGTAGGTTTCACAAAGCGTAATCACCGGTGATCGGAGCTTGATCTAGCACCAACTAGATTTGACAGTTCAAAAATCAGAGAACCAAGGCGTTGATATCCGATCACCGGTGATTACGATTTGTGAAATTCACCTTAAGTATCATTTAGGCGAAACAAAGTTCGCCGGGACAGCTAGTGTCATGATATTTTACACGGTTTTTGAGTTATGAATTTTTTTATGTACTTTGAGAATTTTCGACTTGACCATCTTAAAAAAGATATTAAAAAAAAGTACAAGACTTCTCTGTGAAATTCTTTTTGTAACTTAATCTCCATGAATTGTACTTTAATACATAAAATAACCAGATTCGTAACTTTGATAAAAATTATGGAAATGTTGGTCTCAAGTGAAAAAGTTACGTAAATTGGATTATGATCTGAATTTTCGAATCAAAATTGCAAATGTAAAAAGGCTAATTCACGGTTTCTTAGTATGCTTAAAAACTGCGCTCAATAGTGAGCTTTTAGAATCATTGATAAAAAAAGGTACTTAACACTCTACTTTTGCTAGAATTAGCCTTCAAAGTCATCGAGGTGGAAAAAATCAAAGAACTAGACATTTACTACAAAATTATTTTTTGCCATTTCAAGATATTTCTGATCAAGTTATGATAGAAAATGCTGAAAATTAATGAAAATTAGCTTCAGATGTTGGTCAAGAAAAGTTCTAGATAAAAAAAAAGAAAAAGGTATGGCAATAAATCACACATCATAATGTAAATAAAAAGAAATTTATTTATAAAATGTAGAGTAGGTTTTCAAAGTGGCCACCTCTAGCCTCAATACAAATTCTACACCTTCTAAAAAAATTTTCTTTCAATCGCATAAAACCTGCCCTGTTCTCTCTAAGGACATGTTCGGCTTCTCTTAACTTCAGTCGTAGCTCGTCTTCACTCGAACATTCTAGGGCGTAAACAATTTCTACGAAATACCCCCAAAAGAAAAAATCAATGGGATTAAGGTCCGGTGAAAGTGGGGACCACTTGATTGGTCCGCTGCGCAGCAATGCAAAACCGATCGGGATTATTTAAATTTTTGAGAACAATTTTTGATTAACCACTTGAATGAATGATACCCGAACAGATGGTTCGGACGCAGTCGACCAATCAAGGGGCCCCTACGTTCACCTGACCTTAATCCCATCGTTTTTTTCGTTAGGGGTTATTTCAAAGAAATTGTTTACGCCCGAGTATGTTCGAGTGAAGACGAGCTGCGACTGAAGATAAGAGAAGCCGAACGTGTCCTAATAGAAAACAGGGCAAGGTTTTATGCGATTGTAGACAATTTTCTAAGAAGGTGTAGAATGTGTATTGAGGCTGAAGGTGGCCACCTACAATGTTTCAATCAAAAAAAAACTATTGATTACAACACGGGAAATATGAACATATTTCCTCGGTTGTCTATACATGTAACTTTGACAACCTGGGAAATATACTATTCATATTTCCCTTATAATAATAACTATTTATGGAATTGGTAATAAAACCATAAACTTACCTCCCCTGATTTCAAGAATTGAACCCCCGAATATACCTCAAGTTTGCACTGTATGTCAAATGAAATTACTTTAAAACCTGCAGAACAAAAAAACGTAAATAAACAACCAAGGAATTCTTCAGAAAAAATTGGATGAAGCACTTCATTTGCACCTCTTGCAATCCTCCTTTATTTTTTGCATAAAACGGATAGAATAATGATTTCCATTCGACCTTTTTAGAGTGAGAAACGTGATTAAAAACGTGACTCAGAACTTCAATGGCCTATAAAGCTTGTCGCTGTTGTTGATTGAGATTATCCTGTCTGGAACAGTTATGTCTTCTGTAAGTTATTATTCCAGATTGAGGAATAAAAAGAAATGAATTTCTCAGAAATAACGAAACCTCGGTCTATTGCTGTTGCATTCTTCAGAAATTCTGATTCTAGTGTAACAAAAATTCGGATTCATTTATGTTGATTATTATGTTGCAAATAGGCGGAGGCGCTAGTTATTTGATATTTGGACTGACACTTTGCTTCGAGGTAGAATCAGAAGCTTCTTCAATATAATGAGGCCAATAACTTCCTGTCTTGAGAGTAAATATTTGTCCTATTCGGCTGCAAGAAGTATTTATTGATCGGTGAATTGACCTAACATAGACTAATAATACTCTTCAGAGTTCCAGTTTGATTGACATCCACTGCTCATTCTCATGACATTCACCATAGTTGTGGGAATATATCTACCTTTTTTTTACCTTTGAGAGGGTAGAACACATCACAAAAATTCGCCTAGATAAATCTTTCAAGCTGACGAAATAAGAGCATGTGAATTTATTACGGTGCAATTTTTGATGTTGCAAATTGGTGAATGCGAAGGTGTTAGTCGATATTTGTACTGACTCCCCTTTTGAAGCTTCAGAAACATGTGAACTTTATTTGGAAAAGATTTATACGGTGGTTTTGAATTTATGTACTCGCGATGAAATCGGCAAATCGATAATACAGCGGGAACAAAGTGAGTGTGAATAGATTCCGTATATTAGGTGTCTTTGTTAACTATAGAAGTCTTGCGGGATATAATCTAATTGTATTACATTCACATATACACAGTGTGTTTCGGTATGACTTAACGATTATTCAAGGGCATCAAATATACCTAATTTTATCGACAAAAACACCCACATTGGGAAGTTTACCCTCCTATTTTTGGAATAGCCGCCATTTTAAATTGATTTTTTTATTTTAGTTGACCCTCTCAAATGATAACGATTTCTCTGGACATAAAGGTCCTTCAGATGTGAAAAAAATGTTTTTTGAAAGATAACACTACCACCTTTTATTGAAGTAGAACGATATAAAAACATTCAACTCAAAAATGTCATAAAAAAATTCTTTAAAAAAATTTAGTCAAAAAATTTTGTGAATTTTTAGTAAATCCTCAATAGAACAAAAACTAGCACATTGAAGTATATTTTTTTTTTCAATGACCAAACACGCAAGGATTTCAGCTACAAAACGACACCCACGTCATTTCTGTATGTTGAATAATTTGAGAGTCATTGCTGTTTGATCATGACCCTTATGAAAATTGATGAAATAAAGTAAAAACTCAGTACTGTACTTTCGATCATATTTAATGATCAAACCAACAAATTTATCGTGAAAATTGCTCAAAATGGCCGCCTCTGCTTTGTAGACAGGCAGTGGCCCTTATGACGACTTTTCTTGTGGCCCTGGAAATCAATGCAGTGTCTGCTCTTATTTCGTTTGCAACAGTCATTATTTTTTGCACCAGTTCTTCTGTGGTGTTTGGAACTATGGAATATACCCTTTACTTCATCCATTCCCATAAAAAAAATAGTTCAGCGGTGTTAAGTCCGGAGAGCGGGGTGGCCAAGCAACTGTTCCACCACTGCATTGATTTTCAGGGCCACAAGAAAAGTCGTCATAAGGGCCATTGCCTGTCTACAAAGCAGAAGCGGCCATTTGGAGTTATTCATATGATAAATTTGTTAGTTTGATCATTAAAAATGATCGAAAGTACCGTACTGAGTTTTTATTTTATTTCATCAATTTTCATAAGGGTCATGTTCAAACAGCAATAACTCTCAAATTATATGTAACATACAGAAATAATGTGGGTGTCGTTTTTTTAGCTGATATATCCTTGCGTGTTAGTTCATTCAAAAAAATTATACTTCAATGTGCTAGTTTTTGTACTATTGAGGATTTACTAAAAAATTCAGTTAATTTTTTGCACAAGTTTCTTTTTAAGAATTTTTTATGACATTTTTGAGTTGAATGTTTTCATAATGTTTCTCTTTAATAAAAAGTGGTAGTATTATCTTTCAAAAAAACATTTTTTTCACATTTGTGGGACCTTTAAGTCCAGAGAAACCGATATCATTTGAAAGAGTCAACTAAAATAAGAAAATTAATTTAAAATGGCGGCTATTCCAAAAATAGTGGGGTAAACTCCCCAACGTGGGTGTTTTTGTCGATAAAATTAGGTATATTTGATGCCCTTAAATTATCGCCAAGTCATACCGAAACACACTGTATATTGCTCGTATGAAATTAAGATGGATCTTTTTCATAACAAAACTTTCTCAGCCCACCCATTTCCGAGATATCTCCCTTAAAAATAAAAGATTGAAATTGAGTTCTTATTTTTTTCTCTTCAGCTTTTGGTGTTAGGAAAAAAATTCAAGAACGAAAAATAATTTTTAATAATAAATGAATTTTTATTACTTTCGAAAGGGATTAAAACTACAAAGCTATGGCATTGTACAGGGAGACAAGAAAAACTTCGGACAAATTTTGCTGTGGTCTGGAACGAAAGTATGTCTGCGCAGCCAGATAATTTTCATTCTCTTGGTTTCTCTACACTTTCCTGTACTAATATGTGAATTTTCAGTTTGATATGATTTCATTTCACAGAGTTTTAAAACGTCAAACAAACGTAGTGCGATTTTGGAGCCGTTTCGTCAAGGTAGGCGTCAATGCGAAATTGTTCGTTTGCTCAATGTGCCTCGACAAACCGTGTCCGATGCAATTCGTCGTTTCAAGGAGCTTGGCCATGATGGTCGTCGTCCAGAAAGTGGTTGAAAACGCACTGTCAATACACCTAGCAATCGCAACATCGTCAAGAAGCGAGTCAATCGAAATCCGAGGGTTTCCATGAGGAAAATAGCCTGACCGGTATCAACGGCGAATCAGTCCGTCAAATTGCCAAAAAGGAGATCAACCTCAAGCCATACAAGCTCCAAAAAGTTCAACTCCTCACGGAGGGAAACAAGCGCGTACGACTCCAAAGGTGCCGCCAACTCCTTCGTCTCGCCGCCGGTTAGCAATGGGAGCGAATTCTCTTCACAGACGAGAACCTTTTCCCTCTAGAACAATCCCACAACCACCAAAACGAAAGAGTCTGGTCCGTAGAGGCTCCCGGTACATCGGCCATCGTAGAACACCGTCAAAATCCGCAATCCGGTTTGGTCTGGGCGTAGTAGGTACTTCCGTGGGCCAAGCTGCACTTCGGCGATACGCATCGGACCTTTCAACAGGACTCCTCTCCGGCTCACAGAGCGAAAATGACGCAAGAATGGTGTAAGTCCCATTTTCCTTGTTTCATCTCATCTGCAGAATGACCGCCCTACTCACCGGATCTCAACCCAATGGACTACAGCGTGTGGTCGATTTTGGAGCACAGGGCTTGTGCTAAAAACCACAAAAAAGCTGAAGCAATCTCTGCGCCGGGAATGGAACCGATTAACGCCCGAGGAGCTGCGGCCCATTGCCAAAAATTTCAAGAAGCGTCTGAAGCTGTGTATCGCCGCCAAAGGAAGCCACTTCGGAACTGCTTAAATATATTATTAACAAATGTTCAAGCTATTATTATTTGTTGTTGTTTTGTTCAATTTCTTCTGTTTAATAAAGTTAAATGAAAAAGAGTTCGTCCGAGGTTTTTCTTGTCACACTGTTGATGGTTTCTGTCGAAAACAAGGAGAAAATCTAGAACCTCCCTATTGGTAATAAATACATTTTCGCTGTCTCCAATTTCTTCAGATTCTTCAAGAAAATCGTCTTGATTCCCAACCTCTTCCAAGTCTCCGTGTCGGAAAACACAGGACTGATGTAAAATTGCGCTCAAACAATTACAACCTCCGGCCAAATCCCGCTCAAAAGCCAGTGCCATCCCCTCCGGCCGTTCCGTCTGGATTTACCTGAGTCGGAGTGACATAAAACGATGCTTTTCGTGCAGCGACGACGTCAGTGCCAGGTAGGAATGAATGAGTTACAAAGTATACGCTCACGAGGAACGCGAACGGTTGGAGGATTACGGGAGGCAGGGGGAATTGGAGAAACTAGAACTGGGGACACCGCCCTTCCCTTGTGCCAGCTGGTGTTCGGGGATCGATTCCTCGCCAACAATACGAAACTAGGTTTGGCCAGGACCGGGTCAGCCGAAATTCCGTTCATTGACCGTTTTTTTGGGGCACGGAAAGCTTTGGAGGATTCCTTATTTGTGACCTCTCTAGTATTCGGGATCCACTTTCACGTTTTCCATCTGGATCAGTACGATCTGGTACTCTGTTCTTCGGAAAAGTCTCATCTCACTTTAACTCTTTTGCAGTTTCTGTAAACTGAATTGTCTTGATCTTCAGTCCTAAATAACAATTTTAAATCTATGGCCAATGATCCCCCAACAAAAGGGGACTGTAGCGTTTCTCGAACACCTGAAGAACAGAAGAATCATCACTTGGAAGATTGGACCTGATCGAAAGATCCTCCCGACCCAAGAGAGAGTTAGTTCTTTGTTCTTGTTACAGAAAAAATTGCAATATACTTTCATCCAGATTGATGAAAAAACTTGTTTCCAAGTACAAAAAGCTCTGTAACATAAGCATTTTTTTAACAAATTCAGCATCACTACACATATATGGGGATACAGATTTTTAACAATGGCTTTTATCTGTTCCCGTGTATCACATCGCAGAATTGTATGGTACGCCGTTTACATTCCCTCTGCTAACACTTAGATTTGGAAGAGAAAACTGATTTTTTTCTTTTATAAAATCTGTTCCTTGTCGCGATTTCTTCATACGTGTCTGATGCCCTATATTATTTTTATTGAGAAAAAAGTATGTATCGCCCTCTTTCAAAAGAATATTAGGTGAGTCTCTGACATATTTTAACTGTAGATTCTAGAGGCAAAAAGAAACATTTTTCCATTTTCCATTTTTTTCTAATTCCGCTCTGTTTGAAAGATAAAGCCATTCGAAAAAAATTAGGCTATATAGAGGAGCGAGGGGCTTGTTGTAACAGGGGCAAGTAGTAACAGGCTCTTTTCAATAGGATCTTAAACTTCATTGGCGTATTTCTTCGACTCGATTTTACCAATAAACCACGCCGCATAATGTTGCAATATCAAGTATCCTGTCAGCCTGCGAAGTGACCGGAAGTGTGCTCGTGCTTCATTTTTGCCAGGTAATATAAAATTGTGCTGTCGTAAAATTTTGGTTTGCATTAATATTATCGACTAATTTTAAACTTTCTCTATCCTATCTGCACTCAAATTTATCCATCTCTGATAATGTGTAACAGTTTTTAAGATTGTTAAATTGTTTGAATAGTTATCTTTATGAATGTTAAAAATCATACCATGGGGTTAGTTGTAACAAAATCCCGGGGCTTGTTGTAACGTGTTACAACATGCTCCAAGTTATTATGAGGGTGTATAAAGTGGAAAAAGATGACAAAATCAAACAAAAAGGGAAAAGGGAAGGGAACAGGCAAAGGTAAATCAACAAAAAATGAAACCGGAGTAGACAGAGCTAAAAAAAAGATTTTATGTGGTGGAGCTTACACAGATTCATATAAGGAAGATTGGTCGAGTGTATCATTTGTAAGATGTGGGCATAATTGAGATGTGTTACAGGAGACACGATATCTTTTATTCGTATTAATTGTAGCTCCGATGAAGAGTGAATTGAATTATGATACCCGCCGAATGTTGATTCTTGTATGTGCAATACTTTGTTTGATAGATATCAGAAGGAGATAATTACGAAGCATACCTCAGTTATAAATAATTTCATTACTTTTTCTGTGATTTAAAAGTGCCATGATGATTATAAGGAGTGTTCATCTGAATGAAACTGTTAATTACTGAATTTTTAGGTGTTGATTACCAAAAAAGTATATTCAAGTTGATTTTCGATAAGAATTACATAAAACTTACTTTAGAAAGATGTTAATTAGGGAATCCAACGACCTGTCAAATATTTTTTTGAGGTTAGCTGGTGGTCAAACAAACCAAGTTTAGCTTTGTCCATGTAGACATTAAAACCGTTTATTTGCTTGAAAAATTGTTTTATGTGGAAATTTTTTCGATATTTCTAGTCAATCTTACTCTTAGGAATATCAGATCAGTGAAAATTATTTAAATTGAGTGCATTTTCAAAAAAAAAATGCCATAAATGTGTGCCAAAGTTGGATGTGCAAGTCGTTCAAATTATGAGGATTTTCTTGAATATTTTGGAACACCCAGTGTGTGTAACTTGGTGTATTATACACATATTAAGTGACTTATCAGGAAACAAAAGGAAATTGGGTCAGCAGTCATCAAGACTTGACAATTTCGAAGATAATAAACTAAAGTGAATCAGTGAATGTGTCTTCGTAGACACTGAAATAAGCAGTATTCAGTTCATGTGAAATGAAAAACTGATGAATATTTAAATTTATATCATATAAAAGGATAAAGAAGTTACAGGGACAGAGCTCTGATTAATATTCCGTCTCCAATACTTTCTCTTCAATCTCTTCGGGCTCCCAATACTAAAAGTTGTAATCATATGATTGAGTGAAATTTTCTACGTCAGTGATACTTCAGGATACTTTTTGATATTAGAAATCATAAAAACTCACTCGTTCACTCATGAAATGCATATAAGATAATAAAATTCCTCATATTTACTGCAAGCCAGCGACCTGTCAGAAAATTTATAGGTTATCTGGAGGCAGGGCGCCACGTGGTTTGGATTGCCTAATTCCGTTAAAAATCAACAAGAATATATGATCAGAGGTATTATTGTTGTCTTTCTTTGTCTACTTGTTACTACTTGCCCCGGTAGACGTTACAACTTGCCCGAAGCACGAGGTAAGTTGTAACACCGCACTTCTTCTAGAAAATAATTGATTATGGAATAATGAACAATAATTTTGGTATTATTTTCACTTGATTTGGTAGAGGAAGAGTTACAGCATCCATCCACCTTCATTCGGTAGCAATTCGATCAATGGATCTCAAGATATATTAGTTTTCATGAAAACTGTTACAACAAGCCCCTCGCTCCCCCACGTGCCTTATACAATTCTCTGCAAAGACAAAGTTATTATTTCTCCATTGAAATTGATTCAATACATTTAGGGAATACTCAAGTACTAACCTTATCTGAATAAGAATGTTGAAACCACGATATTTCTTAACAAAATCCCTCAGTTCTGTCCGATTATTTCCGCAATTGAAAAGCCATATTTCACCCACCAAAATAAGTGTCTTCTGCGATTTTTCTGAAGATTAGTTTGTGAAAACTCATTTTCGACATCCCAAAAATATTTCATAAAGAATTGTTTTTCACCTTATTCATGTTTAATCGATCTAACGCATAGGATTCTAGGTCAATGACCTAACCTAACGCATCATCTTCTATGGATATTTCACAGAGCTTTTGAGAAGAAGATGCCAGATTGTCGATTTTCTCTTTAAACAATGTTGTAACGGTGTGTCTTGCGAAGTAGCTGGCGCTCGAGATCAACCGTAAGATCTTTTAATCGACTCGTCTCGAATATGGAGGAAATCATTTCTAGAGCTATTTTGTTGAAAAAGCACATCGAAAATTAAACTTCTAACAATGTGTATTGTATATCGATGATATGAGATAACCAGGCATGAATCTAAAATAACCTTGAAATTTACGACTTCTTCGACAAATCTCATAGGATGAATTGAGTAATCATTAAAAGTCTGAGTTTTGTCCAAATAACTTGGAAATACTTTTAATTATCAAAAATATGGAACATTCGTCGGTCTCAAGTTGTCTTATTTATCCGTGGATTTAACAGTTGGTCAGGTTGTTACCCAGATTACAATTGCCTTTTTGTAATCAGTAATATACAGGGTGTTCTACAAGCTCTACGACAAACTTTGACACATGGTAGCTGTGCATATTCTGAACATTTTTTCCTATGAACCAAGGTCCGATCCGATTTGTTCAGAAGATACAAGCATTTGAATAATTATATTTTTATGTTCAAATCATAATAATAAATGGAAATTTTGAGACTATAAAAATTGTTCTAAATCACAATATTCTGTGGGAGTTTTTGTAACCTGTACATTCTCCCCAAAAACCACACCAGAATGCAATGGGCAGCAAAATGTACCCCCAGAGACTCATTACAAATTTTTTCCAACCCCACCAAAAAGTATCGCCCTCATTAGCGTTCTCCCGGATCTGCATGAGCAGGTTCACTTCCACCAGCTTCGTCGAAAAGTTACAAGCCACGATCAGATACCGCCGCTGGCGTTGGTCGGCCCCCCCCCTTTGGCCCACGTCTCTTATTCCTTGAAGTATACCGAATTAGCGCCAAAAACTCGCCTAATTAAACAAGTTTCACGACTATGAAATCTACCATTACGAATACTTGGATGAGTTCGGAAAAACTTGGACGTTTTGGATTACCGGAAATTACGGTGTTCTTTTTCGAGCTGGTTCCTGTTTCCGGTTAGGGATCTGGAATGCAGAGCGTCTTTTAGCGGAGGTATTCCGAAAGAGTTATTTCTATATCTATATCTATACTAATATTATAAAGAGGAAAGATTTGTATTTCTGTGTGTTTGATACGAATAGGCTCAAAAACTACTGGACCGATTTCAGAAATTCTTTCACCCTTAGAAAGCTACATTATCCCTGAGTGACATAGGCTATACTTCTCACCCGAAAAAATTAAGTATACCTACTATAACTTCAATAATTACAAAAAAATCAGCCATAATCAGCTATTTTCACGTGCGCTGCAAAAACCGTAAGACTTACGTGGATACAATGTAGGACGGAAATGTACCTCTTAAATAGTTCTACAAAAAAGTTCGCGATAGCATATATCCATCTCTCAAGATTGACTTGCTATTACCTGTTGCATGGTAACCAGATGTTTTCCAAAATTATGCACTATTTGGGAGTGTGTTTTTATGAATTGGGTATTGATCCTCATCCAACCAAAAACGTTATTTATCCTCTGTATTTAATTTAGAACGAAATTGCCCCTCACATCATACAATTACAACGAGTACCGTAGAGCGGTGTGACTTTGCACCACTTTTTAGAGTATTCTTGATGTAACTTTCTCGTTTTTCTGTAAAATGAGTTGTGTTTGAATTATGTTCAATTTCAACAATCTAGCTATCGATTGCTGTTACTAGAAACGCAAGAAAAAGTGCGCAACAATTTTTTTTTCCATTTTAAAAATTTGGCAAAGTCACCCGCCTATCGATCGGTGCGAATTTGCCACTTGCATCAAAATGCGTTTGTAGGCAATTTAATCAAGTGCAGGTGGTATTTTTGCCACGAAAATGTTTTTCTTTAACTTTTTTGAAGGTTAACTAGCTAGGTACTAGTCGCGAATAAAACAACAAATTATAAGAAAATAAAATCTATTATTCTTCATAAAATACATAAAATCAGTCTCTTTGAAAATGAACAATCTATAATAATAATAATAATAACTCATTTTTCAAAACCGCAGAACTGTTTTTTCCTCTTCCAGACGTAGATGGTTTGTCTGCATAAATCTGCAAATTTTGTTATTTGGCAAAGTCCCCCGCCCAAGTGCAACAATAGAATAATTTCCTAAAATTTCGAGATCCGCCCAACCAAATGCTCTCAGTTTTTTTTTACGCGACCTAAATACGTGTGAAATAAGCTGCTGAATTTATTTTGATGTACCATTTGTCATGTTTTCTACACAACCCTTAGTATTTCGCATTTATAAACACGTTAAAACTTACCTGCTCACACAACACAGCATAGCACACCATTCGAATCCAAGCCAAAGGACTGCGACTGTTGAAACAATTGGGGATATAGTGTCTGTTAGGTTCCAATTCGTGCTGTCGTTGAGAAGTTACCGACTTTACCAAAATAAAATGAAACATAAAACATTAGGTAGTTTGGCAAAGTCACCTTCGTTGGCAAAGCCACACCGCTCTACCGTACATCAAAAGATATGACAGGTTGAAGTGTTGAAGATGAAACCGCCGCGTGAAACAAATTTCCACCCGGGCGAAGCTGGGACGGCCTGCTTGTATATGATAAGGATATTGAGACTATCGTTATGTAACAAGTCGTGGAGTTATTGGGCGTAGCTGAGTTCGATAACACAAGGTGTGCCATAATGATTGTTTATGATAAATAAAATGGTATATTATAGAACCATCATGAAATGATGGTTATTAAAACACGAGCGAGTGTATTAATAACCATAACATGAGAGTTGCATACGCTGTTTTTTCTACACCCAATGAATGATAAAGAACTATAAATATTATTTATCCATTTTCCAACGACGGATATAGCTCTTTTTATGATGGGGAGGGGGGGATCACGATTGAAAATCAGTAAATCAATGTATGAAATCTTTTATGTGCACCACATTGCTTTACTATTCTCAGGTTGTCGATAATCATGGGGGACGTAATCACCTCAATACCTCATCACTCAAGATTTCTAGATGGAATTCAAGATCATTTTGATGCATTTCAAGGAACCAATCATCAAAGAGTTGTTGATGATCGGCCGGCTTGAGTTCTTGTTTTAACTGAACTTTACAAGCTTGAAGACCCAAATCTTCATGCAAAATACAGTGTAATGACGTTTATGGAATATCTAAATCTAAAGAACGACAAGGAACGGACAAGCCTAGGTTTTCTTCAACACATTCGACTACAGCAGAAATATTCTCGGCTGTTCTTGAGCGACGTGAACGGGTTTTATTCTTCACATACCTAATTTGTCACAACAGCTCCACCAATTTATGTATTCTGTATTTTTATGGCACAAAAATCCTTCAATCGCTTAGTAAAAAATGGCTCATATTTTGAATGAATTCGGAAAAATGGAGAAAAAAGTTTACTTTGGACCTCAGGAATCTGCTATCTGCAGTTAAAAAATGTAGGTGTCAAAGATTCTCCTTGTATATAGGGTTATCATAATAATCCGCGCATTAGACGTTTCTCGGCTTCTATGAAGAAAAGATTTCTGAAATTTGGCACACGGCCATTTTTCAAAGGGGGAAATCAAGCTAAAATATTTTCATCGAAATCGCACTTCCGGTTATACCGGAAGTAACCATCAGCTTTACTATTTCAATTGGAACTACCTATTTTTCTAACCAGAAAAGGATTCCTTGTTGAATTTTACACATTTTTTATCTGAATTATTTTCACGTAGTTGTCATGGTTACGAGGAATAAGGACTTCTATGAGGAAATGGCAAGGTCGCAGAGGTCCGCGAAACGTATAATAGCATGCATGCTATCCATAATGAAGAAACAAATGAATGATCTTACGAAAATTCAATAATTTATGCTTCGTATTGCATGGGCCATGGCTATCGAATCATGTTCTTCTGTTGGAACTGTCACAATAAATCCATATTTCTGAGAAATTTCAAACCGCAATAACTTCATTTTTTCAAACGGCATGCCATTTTTTGTACAGAAATCGACAGAAATTGTCTGATTTATTCCCTGAATTGATGTTCATAGTTGGCTGCCTATGAGGCTCCGTTGCTAATGATATCGAAGTAAGTGCTTTTGTTCTATCTGAATTAATCTTTGAAGTTTTTAATCTTGCAAACATGGAAAATCGTCGTTTTGTTTATTCAAACGGGATGGTGTTTTCATAATTTTGTTGTTACGGGGAATGCCAAATTTCAGAAATCTTTTCCTCATAGAAGCCGAGAAACGTCTAATGAACAGATTATTATGATAATCCTGTATTGTATAGGTATGCGTAAAATATGGAATATCTATGAATAACTTCAAAACGAAACCAATTTGAAGAATATTAAATGACTCAAATCTATTCAAAGAATACCTATAAATGCGACCAACATTTTATCCTACCACCAACAACAAAAGCAATTAAACGAATGGATTCTACGAATTTGCATCCCATAAAAAGCAATTTAAAACTAAAAGACAACCCTTAAACGACAATTTCCCAACGTTCAACCCCATTTTTCACGCTCATAAACCACAAACACCACGCTGTTGGCATCTCCCAACCGCGATTGTTGGTCTACATTTATGTAACGTCGTCATTTCCCCTTGCTTCTAATTTAACTACGATGCACTTCTCTAAACTCCATCGCACTCACTAGTTCAGTCTTCAGTTAACCATGCTATTAACCACTTAAGTTCAATTAAATGAGGAACTTTTCCTACAAGTCCTACTGTCGTTAACGAGTTTAGCGAAGGAGATTGTTCGCACATCGATGTCATAGGAATTCTGAATATTTAATAGGTTGTGGAAAGTTTCACCTTAATGGAAAAGAGCACATAGCAGAAACACGAGGTTTTGGCTTTATGTCGAAATAGTTTTCACAACTGAAACTCATGAGAAATTCCTCTGCCACACAAAATCAACCAAAAGTGCATTTAAACATAAACTAGTTGCGAAAAGCTTTATGAATTTTGAATATAAAAGATTTAAAATTCATCTACATCAAATTTGTCTAAACCAACAAGTTTTATGAAGTTTTCAGACTAATTAATAAGTCGAGTTCCCTTTTTATATAGGAGTTCACACAACTGAAACTTATGAGAAATTCCTCTGCCCTCTGCCATACAATATGAAAAGTTGTAACAATCATCCAAATAAAATGTGTTTCATGTCTGATATACAGGCTGTGTATTCGTTTCAAGGAATTTCGGTGAATAGCATTATGCTTTTTTGGTTTATAATCCCCGCTCTTTTTTCCGAATATAAAAATAATACGACAAATACTTTCAAGGAACGTGGCAAAAATAATTTTTGTACAACTGCCATTAAAAGTGACAATTTTAATGACAGCAAACAAGGTTAAAATTGATTGTTTACGTGGAAGCGTGATGAAAATATTTTTAACATTAGTGTTAAAAATATTTTTAGCACTCCATTTTCTTATGATGAAATCAGATGAAAAAAATTCAGCAATTGCAAATTTTTTTTATCAATCATTACTTATGAACATGAATATTAATCGTAATACTAGAACAATTACTAATGTCCTGTGACGCTAGGGAGCTTCGCAACACATTATTAGAATCCTCAGCACCATCAGTGTACTTGTAGAAACCGGAAGTACAATATTGGATAATGATGATCCAAAATCTGTTGAGGTTGGGAGAATTTTTTCAGCAATGGCATTTCTATATGCAATGGAATGATCAACATAGCCCTCGGCTACCGTCGTAGACTTCCATCCACAATGTTTTTTCATATCCGTAATATTTGCTCCTGATTCTGCTAGCAATGAAGAGGAGGATCTTCGAAACCAGAGTCCTGTATTATGCTTTGGTTCTGGCAGTTTGAGGAATTCGGCAACAATAGATGGAATTTTCCCAAATGTATTGATACCAACTGGATTGGCAGTGCATTTATTATTCATGTATTTCAGGAAAATATGACAGAAGGGCGCCGTGCATAGTACTTATGAAAAAAGTCAACATACTTCCCAATAATACTGAAAGAACGACTAACTTTCGTTTTTGTGTTTGGAAGTTGTATAAACAATGATTTATTTGTTATTTCGATGATAAATTACACAATTCTTCACGCCGACAGGCTCCAAATAATCCGAAAATAGTTGCAACCTTAACCATCAAGTATTTCTCATCTGGTGCTTCATTTATAAACTTTTCAACTTGTTCACGAGTGGAAATTTTCGATTTTTTGGGACGATATCCCTCACCTCTCCGTTTGAAATATGCTATTATCTTAAAATATTTACTGACATCCTCACCATTTTTAACAAGGGCGCTTGACTTTATCATTGAAAATTTGCTCCACAAAGTTGATGAACTCCATATTTTTTATTTTTCTTCTAAGTATGCCGGGAAAACAGGTTCACTGAAGTTCCCTTTTACATTTTTCCATTTACACCAGGCCAGGAAATTGTTATATGCAATATCGTACTGCTGAACAGATTTTTTAGGTAGGAGTTCCAGATTTGCTCTTCTTGCAGACTCTTCAATATCCACAGGAACAACCAAATCGTCACTTTTATTAATGATTGAACTCTCGACAAACATATTAAGCAGTTAAAATCCCAAGACGAAAATTGGACAGGAACGAAATTCAAATGACAGCGTCTCTTCTCATTTTTTAGTTATCATAACGTTGGAAACGTTTGCCATTCACAACAACCTTTTGATTATTTGAATATTAAAATGCATTTTGGAGTTTATTGTCATTGCAAATTCGCCCACTTCATTATCAAAATAGGGCAGTTGTACACAAGGCCGTAGCCAGGGGGGGGTCCGATGGGGTCCGGACCCCCCCCGAAATTTATTTTTTCAGAAATGCCAGATAATCATTTCACCGAAAATTCTTCGAATAAATTTTTTTCTATCTACGGCCTCGGACGGACCCCCCCCCGAAATTTTTTTCTAGCTACGGCCTTGGTTGTACAAAAAACATTGTATGGTATTTGTGTTAAAAGTGAGTTATTTTGTTTGTGAAATTATTCAAATTGCTCATTTCACAAACTTTTTCACTCACAAAATAAAACGTCATTTTTAACACTCATATCATAAATAACTATATATCTTTTGAGAGAAGACACTTATTTTATTTAGGTGATTCTTAGTGAATCTTCAAATTCTTCTCGAGAATCTGAAGTTGAAATTTTTCTAATCCGCTGTGATGAGACATGCTGACGAAATAGAACATTTTGCAAATGCGAAATATTTTTGACTGCATATAAGGTGTGTTTCAATAAAAGCGCAAAATTTGAATTGCGTGCCATGCTTGACAGTCATAATGTCACATGATTATGACGTGACAGATCGAAAGTTGACAGACGGGAGGTGTTAAACATGCTGCATTACACCGTAGAACAACGCTTCCTGATTGTCGAAAATTATTATCAAAATGGTGAATTTTTGATTGCCACTATTCGTAAAGTGCGACCAATGTTCGAAACAATATGGTCAATTCATCTGCCGTGGAAATAATAATCAAGAAAAGTACTGGGTCGGTAAGCGATGTGAAGCACACGATGAGAGCTCGTAGAGGTCTTTCAGAACAAAACAGGGCAGTTCGCGAGAGTGTGACAGAATAGCCAGAGTTGTCATTAACGTTCAAAATGATTCAACAATACACAAATCCACAGAAACAAACATAAGCAAGAAAAGTTAATGAAACTAAATACAATTCAACAGAAACCAAATAGAAAAAGATACAAACAGAAACTAACGGCAAACAAAACAAAATAAAAACAATGGAAACAAAAAATCTAACACATACCGACAAGAATAAAAAAACAGCATGAGAACAAAACTACGAAAGAAAGAAACATGAGTAGCACCATACAAACGAACTGAAAATGGACGGTGTATCCGATATATTCAGGATTCCTTTGGGAGTTCGCATTTTAAATTTCTCATTCTGGTTGCATTCAGGATAACCCTGGGAGCTCGCAATGGAAATTTTTCATTCTGGTGACATGCAAGGGATATTTGGTAGCTTGAGCTTGTAATGGGAATTTCTTGTTCTGATTGCATGAGCGATTCTTAAAAGGCTGCTAAAAAGAATTTCTTTTTCTGGTCGATAAGAGAGAAAGTTGCAAAAGGGGTTTATTGAAGATTTCGCTTGGTAACAGCGATTTCTGGGACTTCGCAATAGGTCGATTGAGTTAACGGTCGACAGTCAACCTCTCAGAGGTCTAGCGGAAAAGTCTTTGTTTCCTGGTCATGTTTCGTAACGAGCCGTAGGCTTGTGCACTGTCTAATAGTCAACTGTTTTGATTCACGTAAATTTCGACCAAAATCGATGCACCAAATCTTCATTCCCCCTTTATGCATAAATCCCCCGCATACAAACTAAACCCCACAGATTACCCTACCGAAATCTCGAGATTGAAAGCCGATATACCCGACCGCTGCGACGTCTGTGTGCAAACAAACGTCGCATTAGAATTTAGATTAAAGCCCGTTCTGGAACGTTCATTCCTAACCGCCCTATTATCTTTTCCAGGAGGCGTATAGGCGGTGGATGTGCAGTACCTTTATACCTCACTTCTCACCTAAGGGGCGCCGTATGAGACCCTGTCTGGGCATCTGTCATAACGTGGAAAAACAGTGCCCGTTCCTGCTGCCCGTCGATATCGCAGGGGAGACCACCACGCACCCTACGCCTCAGTACGCCGGGGAGCCTGCGTTTATATGCCTGGGTAAGTTTTTTCAGAACATTTTGTGTCATTTTAAACTGCCATTTCCACTTTCATGTATTATAGGTCGTTGGGTGGCCGATTGCCAACAAAACAGGGCTGTTTTCCGGAAAATAAATTGTTTTTATTCAATATATTTCATTTGATGTCAAAACAATTCAGAATAGTAAGAGAAAGGTTTATCGATGTGCAGATAAATTCTTTGAAAATTCCAGAAGGAATCGAACCCGAGTCTCTTGTATACCGGACAAGTACCCCACCGCTAAGCTATCGGTGTGCATGGTACTTCTTCCGGAATTCATTGTTACTGCCGGCTGTTTTCTTAGAGTGATCGAATTTTCGATAGAGATAACTGTGATTTGCCAAAAGCTAGAAGCCATTTTGTCCCCACATTTCTGTTCAGTAAGCATTGACAATTTATCATGGAACAAATTTATAGAGCACTCCGTGAAATTTATGGTTCACATAATCGTCCATCAGAGAAGCTTATTCGTCGAACTTAGATAGATTTCGGACAACATTTTCTCTACTCGATGCAACAACAACAAGACAAATAACTGTACGTACAGAAGAAAATATCGCTGCTGTGAGCAGTAGTGTTAAGGGGCAGTATCACCTTTTGAATCGTGGTAAATCTCCATTCAAAAGTGGTCTCTTTATTTCACGAGTAAGTACCCCAATTTACGACGCCGACGTAGAGACTTGATTTTTTTTGAATTGAAGTTGAAGAACGTCCCGAGGGCAAATAGTTTTCTTTTTTTTCGATTTAATCAGTTTTTCAATTGAAAAAACCAGGGTAATCGTTAGATCTGGGGTTATTGAATATGTTTTTCGTTTTTCACGAGTACAAGCTATATTTTTGAAATAATAATCATGAAAATTTTTGTTGTTCATAGAAGATTAAATTGCCGATGGCAAATAGTTGCGATTTTTTCCAAAAAATGATGAATAACCGTCGGAAAAAATCATTAAGTGTAGTTTTCAAAACGCTGAAGTTCAACCTGTTTTTTCATTTGAAAAACTGATTAAATCGAAAAAATCGCAACAATTTGCCCTCGGCAATTTAATCTTCTATAAACTACAAAAATTTTCATGATTATTCGAAAAACATATTCAGTAGCCCCAGATCTAATGATTACCCTGGTTTTTTAATTGAAAAACTAATTAAATCGAAAAAAAGAGAAGTATTTGCCCTCAGGACGTTCTTCAACTTCAATTTAAAAAAAAATCAAGTCTCTACGTCGCGCGTCGTAAATTAGGGTACTTACTCGTGAAATAAATAGACCACTTTTTGAATGGAGATTTACCACGATTCAAAAGGTGATACTGCCCCTTAATGAAGATCCAGACTTGTCTATTGTCGACGTTGACAACAAGTTGGACTCTGTGCATCCATCACATGGAAAATTTTGCGAGAAGACCTTGTCTCCGCCCATAGAAGATCCAACTGAATCGAGAACTAAAGCCACTTGACCATAATAAGCTTCGTTTGTTTGCTGATTGGGCCCTAGAAAAGCTTGAAGTTGATCCACTTTTTTATCGAAAAATTGTGTTTAGTGATAAAGCTCATTTCTGGTTGAGCGGCTACGTAAACAAGCAAAATTGCCATATATGGAGTGAAAACAATCCTCAATAAGTTCTGTAGGTTCAATTTAAGCCTGAAAAATGCACTGTATGGTGTGCCTTGAACGCTGGTGGCATCATCGGTCCATATTTCTTCAAAGAACGATCATGGAGCTCAAATGTTACAGTGAATGTTGCTCGTTACGAATCGATGATCAATGATTATTTGTTTCAAAATTTGAATGGTATCGACTCAGAAGTGTTACAGTTTCAACAAGATGGGGCTACACCTCATGCTGCAACATTATTTCGAGAAATGGTCCCATTAATTGGCCTCCAAGATCGTGCGACATAACTCTAATGGATTATTTTCTTTGGGATTATGATGAGTCTTTGTTTTATGCTGATAAACAGAAATCAATAGACGCTTTGAAAGCCAACATAACTCGTGTTATTGGTGAAATAAGGCCCGAATTACTCGAAAAAGTGGCCCAAAATTGGTCTGATCGAATTAGGTTCCTCAGATCTAGTCGTAGTGGACATATGCCGGAATATCTTTTCAAAACATCAATGTCATAAAATTATCTTTCAAACAAAAAACAAATATGGCTTCAATCTAAATTTAATAGTATATTCTAAAACTAGTTGCAGAATGGGCTCCTATTCCAATACGAATACGAAATTCGAAAACGAGCGACGAAGAAGCGAGTTTTCGAACGCATGAGTATTGGAATTGCATTCTGCAACGAGTATTAGACGATATTTTCTCTATTTCACTAAAATTTTGTGAAATTCAATGAAAAATTTCAAATTATAGGTCCTAGTGACTTTCATATTGTATCTTGGTAGTTGGCGTGAATGTTAGGAAATACGAAAATTGACATTTCCAAATTGACGTCTGCTGAAATTCAAAAGGATCGGAAGTCATTGCTGATAACCACAAAACGAAAAATGTAACTGAAAACGATGCTGTAATGAACTCATTACAGCACTGTTTTTAGTACTGTAATGAACTCGTTACGATACTGAAATAGAGAAATGTCTTTTATTCCATTTTAAAATTCAATTACTCCAAAAAAACACACGATAGGATCATCTTTTTGGGGTTTGAGATAGGTCACAGCTAGGGGACACTGATTCGCCATTATTAGCCTTCATTCCACGTTGGGTCGAGGAAGAATGATCCTGTATTGTTCCGTGTAGGACATATACAGGGTGTGTCTTTGACTTGTACATATATTTCAACTGTAGATTCCTCTCATCAAACGAAACACTTTTTTCCCATACTATCTTTCAAAATTCGGTTTTGTTTGAAAGATACTGGGTGTCAAAAATTTAAACACTATCCTTTCCATATATTCGCAACCGATATTTCGAATGAACTGAATTTTGATTGATTGTTTACTCTATTCATGGTACATATTCCTCAGTTAAAACTTATTCGATATTTCTACTGGTATAAAAGTTAGAGCATAGTCAACTCATGAATTCACGCAAAAATACTATAAAACCACTTGAAAAAGATAAACGGTTCATATTTTCGAAAGAGGAAAAAATCATGAATTTCATAAAAAATCTGAATGCTTCCCTGAATTAAATATCATCGAATATTATTTCTTCTCTGGTCTCTTGACAAATTAACATTGTTGTCAGGATGTTTATCAACTTCGTCAAGACTAAAATCTCTATGATGGAAAAACGTTCGATGTACAAAAAATCCCACAAATGTGGGAGATAACATTGAATTTCGAGAAGCATGAAATTACACAGTTCCTATTGGAAATTTATTGTTACCGGTCCTTCAGGAAAATATCTATCTGAACAAAATCCTCTTGGAATTCTTAATCGACACTACACATCACATCACAATCATCACCTGTTTGCTTCATTCTCTGTAAGTAAATAAATAAATCGAAGTCTAGGAGAAGGTTATCGTGTAAGCGTCGTTAATTGTATCACAGACTTGAGACTGGCCTGTGATGGGACTCGTTAGTCGTTGCGTTGGCGGTGAAGACACAGAACAACGGCCTGTCCTGCGTGGCGGCTACATCGTGGCAATCTGGCATCGTCTTCTCTAGAGTTCTGTGGGTGAAATATCACAGAGGAATGGTAAGGTTAGATAATTGACCTCGAATCATATGACTTTGGTTAATGTAGTTAGGATAGGTTAGTGAGAAACCCATTTTTATGAGAACCTTCTAGAATATGAGAATAGTTTAACGTCTGTAAATATAATTAAGGAAAGAAATAACGGCATGCAGACAATTGAATATTTTTGAAATTCCGGAAAAAGTCACACACCGTGCAGGAATCGAACCTACGTCTCCCTACTTTCCGGGCATGGGGCCTTGACCACTGGGCTAACGATGCATATGATACTTTTCCCAGAATTCAATATCCTGAGGTTCACCTCATATGTTGGTGAGAGGGGGGATCCTAGTTGGGGAGCAATGATTCACCATCATTGGTCAGGGGATTCCACTTATCCTTCACTCCACGTCATCGAATTTTTCGATTTCAGTTTTAAGATCGGATTTCGGATTCCGACCAATGATGTTATTTTAATAAGCCGAGAATAATACATGAGAATAGTTTAACGTCTGTAAATATAATTAAGGAAAGAAATAACGGCATGCAGACAATTGAATATTTTTGAAATTCCGGAAAAAGTCACACACCGTGCAGGAATCGAACCTACGTCTCCCTACTTTCCGGGCATGGGGCCTTGACCACTGGGCTAACGATGCATATGATACTTTTCCCAGAATTCAATATCCTGAGGTTCACCTCATATGTTGGTGAGAGGGGGGATCCTAGTTGGGGAGCAATGATTCACCATCATTGGTCAGGGGATTCCACTTATCCTTCACTCCACGTCATCGAATTTTTCGATTTCAGTTTTAAGATCGGATTTCGGATTCCGACCAATGATGTTATTTTAATAAGCCGAGAATAATACATGAGAATAGTTTAACGTCTGTAAATATAATTAAGGAAAGAAATAACGGCATGCAGACAATTGAATATTTTTGAAATTCCGGAAAAAGTCACACACCGTGCAGGAATCGAACCTACGTCTCCCTACTTTCCGGGCATGGGGCCTTGACCACTGGGCTAACGATGCATATGATACTTTTCCCAGAATTCAATATCCTGAGGTTCACCTCATATGTTGGTGAGAGGGGGGATCCTAGTTGGGGAGCAATGATTCACCATCATTGGTCAGGGGATTCCACTTATCCTTCACTCCACGTCATCGAATTTTTCGATTTCAGTTTTAAGATCGGATTTCGGATTCCGACCAATGATGTTATTTTAATAAGCCGAGAATAATACATGAGAATAGTTTAACGTCTGTAAATATAATTAAGGAAAGAAATAACGGCATGCAGACAATTGAATATTTTTGAAATTCCGGAAAAAGTCACACACCGTGCAGGAATCGAACCTACGTCTCCCTACTTTCCGGGCATGGGGCCTTGACCACTGGGCTAACGATGCATATGATACTTTTCCCAGAATTCAATATCCTGAGGTTCACCTCATATGTTGGTGAGAGGGGGGATCCTAGTTGGGGAGCAATGATTCACCATCATTGGTCAGGGGATTCCACTTATCCTTCACTCCACGTCATCGAATTTTTCGATTTCAGTTTTAAGATCGGATTTCGGATTCCGACCAATGATGTTATTTTAATAAGCCGAGAATAATACATGAGAATAGTTTAACGTCTGTAAATATAATTAAGGAAAGAAATAACGGCATGCAGACAATTGAATATTTTTGAAATTCCGGAAAAAGTCACACACCGTGCAGGAATCGAACCTACGTCTCCCTACTTTCCGGGCATGGGGCCTTGACCACTGGGCTAACGATGCATATGATACTTTTCCCAGAATTCAATATCCTGAGGTTCACCTCATATGTTGGTGAGAGGGGGGATCCGGAATTTCAAAAATATTCAATTGTCTGCATGCCGTTATTTCTTTCCTTAATTACTTCTAGAATATCGAGGAAAATATTAACAAATTATTAGTGTTTTCAAACTGATCTTCAGCAAAATCGAAGAAGGAACTTATTTTGGTGGGTGAAATATGGCTTTTCAATTGCAGAAATTATCGGACAGACCTGAGTGTTTTTGTTAGGAAATAACGTGTTTGTTACATTCTTCAAATAAGGTTAGTGCTTGAGTATTTTCTAATTGTATCACCCACAACATCTAATCACCTCAATTTCAATCGAAAAATATGAACTTTGAAGTGTTTGTAGAGAATTTTTTCAGGCACGTATTTAGCTCCATTTTTTTCAAATGGCTATATCTCTTCAACAGAGCCAAATTCGGAAAAATGGAAAATGAAAAAAAGATTTCCTTTGGCCTCAAGAATCTTCAGTTAAAATATATGTACAAGTCAAAGACTCACCCTGTATAATAAAAATTATTTTCTTCAACTTCAAAAGGCAGTCGCTCGAAAGAGAAAAGGGTTCAGAACCAAAATTATATGAAAAACCTCCTTTAACTTCCGTTAAGTAACCACCATCTGCAGCATCAATTTGAAAACACTCTGTATATATACAGATATACCTATAGGCCTTCAACAGTCCCTAACACCCCAGTAATAACAGAAAAACTGTGTATTGTACTTTCTCTAATGAATCTTCGAAGAACTATCGTATTCGGTGTATTTACTATTCTTCAATCAACCCCTACCGGAATTCGCGATCCTGCCGGATTCACTCACCCCCCTCGCTGTCCATTCAAGATTTTTCCGATAGTCATACCAATCCCCTCCCCCAGTCCCCACTTCTCAACCCCACAACCCCCCCAAAAATCGAAGCAAATCCACTTAAAACGCGCCAGTCCAGATCCAGGTGGGGCCTTAAATAAGACCTAAATTCATCTGGAAGGCTCTTCCTTATCGCTGGAGGAAATCTCGGGTCGTCTATGGCAACGCGGGCCGTCAGAGGGCGCTAGCGACCGGCGATCGTGGCGGCTGTTTGTTTTTCACTTCACGGAAGTGGATTTTCATTAAGACTAGACATTCTATCGACGCCGAAACGAGATTAGAGAGGTAAGGTTTAATAAAACTGACAGTGCGGATTTTTCGAGAGTTAATATGATGACAGCGATACAGGGGTGGCTTCAATCACGTCTTAGGTTGTTACCCTTCTTGCCTTTCACACTTGGAAAATGGGTGAATGGAAAGAGGCATAAATCAGCAAGGTTTTTCACGTTCAGACAACAGAATTTGGACGCAGCAATTTATCGAAGTTTCTGAATTGGTGGCTTCGTGTCCGAGATACAGGGTGTTTAAGTTAGAATTTTTTCATAAATTTCTGTTAACGCATACGTTTATCTCAATACGACATGATTGTTAATGACACATGAGCTCTCTTGGGGAGAAGAATGGACGGCTGTACCAATTATAATCTCCACCAGAATTAAGGAAAAAATGTATGTAGTAAATACGGCACGAATGGTACTTACGGTTGGTCTGACTTGAAGAGATGTGTCTGTTGGTTTTCTGGCTTCGTGTTGTGAACTGAATAGAGTTCTCTTCTCACGAAACTCTAAATAATCCCCAGCCTACCCACGACTTTCCGAACCCTCGATATATCACAACCAAAACACGTATATCTCCAATCTTAAATCAAATATAATCTTCCCCGAGTAGGAAAAAAAATTAAGAACTTCCAAGTTAAGAAATTAAGTTAAAAATTAACGCCCCAAAATCTTTCGGCCATAATCTCGTTTAGAGTTTCCTCACCAAAGGTCTCCCCCGCGTACAGCCAGCTTCAGAAACCATCTCAACAATGTAAGTTATTCGTTCAGTTCACGAGATTAAAACGACGAGATATTCAAGAGTTTTAATTACCTTATCTTCGCGCGAGTCCTGCTATTTCATTAGCAGAGTCCCGAAGATTGATTTCGGGAAGTTGACAACCTCACTTTTACGACAGAATATAAGTCGGTTTTCGGAGAGAGAAGGTACAGCGATTTCAGCCCCAAAATATAACATTAATTATTTTTTGTACAACTGCCATTGAAAGTGACACTTTTAATGACAGCTAACAGTGTTAAAATTGATTGTTTACGTGTGTTAAACAATTATTTAACATTAGTGTTAAGAATATTTTTAGCACTCCATTTTCTTATGATGAAATCAGATGAAAAAAATTCAGCAATTGCAAATTTTTATCATCAATATTTAACAATCATTACTTATGAACATTAATATTAATCGTGAAACTAAAACAATTACTAACATTAATACCCTGTGATGTAAGGGAGCTTCGCATCACATTATTAGAATCCTCAGCACCATCAGTACTTGCAGAAGCCGGAAGTACAATATTGGATGATGATGATCCTAAATCTGTTGAGGTTGGGAGAATTTTTTCAGCAATGACATTTCTATATGCTATGGAATGATCAACATAGCCCTCGGCTACCGTCGTAGACTTCCATCCACCATGTTTTTTTATATCCGTAATATTTGCTCCTGATTCTGCTAGCAATGAAGCGGAGGATCTTCGAAAACAGTGTTCTGTATATTGCTTTGGTTCTGGCAGTTTGAGGAATTCGGCAACAATAGATGGAATTTTCCCAAATGTATTGATACCAACTGGATTGGCAGTGCATTTATTATTCATGTATTTTAGGAAAAAAAGACGATGTTTGATGACAGAAGGGCGCAGTGCAAAGTACTTATGAAAATAGTCAACATACTGCCCAATAATACTGAAAGAACGACTGACTTTCGTTTCTGTGTTTGGAAGTTGTATAACCAATGATTTATTTGTTATTTCGATGTCTTCCACTGATAAATTACACAATTCTTCACGCCGACAGGCTCTAAATAATCCGAAAATAGTTGCAACCTTAACCATCAAGTATTTCTCATCTGGTGCCTCATTTATAAACTTTTCAACTTGTTCACGAGTGAGAATTTTCGATTTTTTGGGACGATATCCTTCACTTTTCCGTTTTAAATATGCTATTTCTTTAAAATATTTACTAACATCCACAACATTTTCAATAAGGGCGCTTGACTTTATCATTGAAAATTTGCTCCACAAAGTTGATGAACTCCATATTTTTGATTTTTCTTCTAAGTATGCCAGGAAAACAGGTTCACTGAAGTTCCCTTCTACATTTTTCAATTCACACCAGGCCAGGAAATTGCTATATGCAATATCGTACTGCTGAACAGATTTTTTAGGTAGGAGTTCCAGATTTGCTTTTCTTGCAGACTCTTCAATGTCCACAGGAACGACCAAATCGTCACTTTTAATAATAATTGGACTCTCGACAAACATATTAAGCAGTTAAAAACCCAAGACGAAAATTGGACAGGATCGAAATTCAAATGACAGCGTCTTTTCTCATTTGTTAGTAATCATAACGTTGGCAACGTTTGCCATTCACAACAACCTTTTGATTATTTGAATATTAAAATCTTAAGATTAAAATGCATTTTGAAGTTTATTGTCATTGCAAATTCGCCCATTTCATTATCAAAATAGGGCAGTTGTACAAAAAACATTGTATGATATTTGTGTTGAAAGTGATTTTATTTTGTTCGGAAATTATTCAATTCGCTCCGCTCATTTCACAAACTTTTTCACCCACAAAATAAAATGTCTCTTTTAACACTCATATCATAAATAACTATACGTTCAGTTGGAAAATGCTTGGCAAAGTACAGAAACTTGCCTACATGTCCATCACGAGAGCTATGAGAACATGAGATCATTACAGATCTCACAATCCCACATCTAGTGATTGATAGGGTAGCTCATGAGGCCTTCCCTAATAGTCTGGGTGCCGGTGGGACAAATTGCGAATTATTAATAAAGTTTTCTTACTTTCTGTATATCTTCATTAGGTAGAGTCTACCACATTTTTCCTCAATGAAAATTATTGTAGTCGCGGCTTTTTTCAGCAAACCTCTCGTAATTCGACCATATGTTCAATTTTTTTAAATCGTACTTTTTTTTGAGAAATGCAATCATAAAAACAATCTGGGAGAAATGATAAAACATACCTAATTGTCCTACAAAAATAGTGTGGCTTTGGGCTTGTCCACCAACATGAACATGACTGAAAATCGCATTTTTTAAAATTATTAATACCCTCCTTATTCTTTCAGATTCGGTTGATATAACCATATGAAATATGAAAATGCAATTGTCTGACAAAAAAAATGTGGCGTTTTTCTTGTCTGACAAATGAAAACCGACTTTTTAGCGCTATCCAATGTGAGGGCGAATGTGTTTTAGAGATCAGTAGGCGAAGTGAAGAGAACTTGCCAACTCCCTACTTAAACTGTAGACTCTAAGACTCCAGGTAACTTCTTCTGGAAGTAATCATGTTTACGTAAAGACAAAAATGAATTCAACCAAGAACAGTGAGTCCAATCTAATTGAGGATCTTTCTCGGTACAACATTCCACAATAATAGACATTCAGGCAAAACATAACGCTCTTGTGCGGTCGGATAAGCGCGTAAAAATCTGGATAAAACCCGTCTATCCGATGGTCCACCAGATTTCCGGCTGTAATTTATAAAGTATGCATTGCATGAACCGTGAACGATACACTGAGGTGCTCAACTGCAAACATAGTGTTTACCACTCGGTTAACGTTCTGGACGGCGAGTATTTGAATTATAAATGAAGCTCTACACCTCTGTGATTTATTTTTGATGAGTTTGGTAACGTATCAGTTATTATGTGATTAGAGCTTGTTGGTTTACTCAGTTAAATTGTCTTTGTCGTGGAATTATTATCCGGCAATTGGATTGGGTGAACAGGGGTTGTAAAAGAGCTTCCAATAACCACACAGACGTAAAAAAAAGGGAAAATAAAGTTAGGAAATTCGTCACCTTTCCACGATATTCATCCGTTGTAAA
Organism: Adalia decempunctata; assembly: GCA_951802165.1. NCBI lineage: Eukaryota > Metazoa > Arthropoda > Insecta > Coleoptera > Coccinellidae > Adalia > Adalia decempunctata. The sequence continues at coordinate 17,294,717 of OX637696.1, read as the reverse complement.
CATTGTTATTTCAGCGTAAATTCGACTGGAATATAACGATTTTTCAATGTTTTTTATTCAATCACATCCCACTAGGATTAAACGTTGAAATCCTGTATTTAGGTATCGATGATATTCTCGGTTTGATCAACGTTGATTGATTATATCGTTATAAGGATAATAGCAATAGCACACATTACAAACGACCTCAAGGTTCATCAGAGCCCTCCAGCTCCAAAGCTCCAATGATCTCCAATATTTGAGAAGGCTTCGAAGAGGTCAAGTCCTCATTTCTCCTTCAATTCTCTTGTCCAAGACATTCCTTGCGTAGGCTTGCAATGGCGTGAACAGGAGTTTCCTCATCTTCCTCGAAGAATGAACACTCATTAGTTTCTGATAAGCTCATTTTCATCATATACTTACTAAGGCAATGCCCTGTGAGGAGGGTAGTGAGAAAAAGTGTCTTATTCTTACTGCGATCCAAACAATTCTTGGTTCTTACAGCTCTAAAATCCTGAAGGAACTTTTTGGAATGATCCATTCCTGGAAAATTCCTTCAGACTGCTTCTGTTTCAGATTCTTCCTCCTCAAAAAAACTCTCTCTTTCAAGTGCATTTGCCTATACCACAGAAAAGTTCTGGGCCAGTGAATGGCGTTTGTGGTCCCTTTCTGGTAAGTGTGTTGGCCTCTTCGTTTCTTTTGATTCCTGACTTTTCATATTTGAGTTAGAGACATAGAAGTTCAGAGCTTCGATAGCAATTGACTATCAGAATGGATCGCTGTGTCACACCCTTGATAGTTTTTTTCTAGGTTTAGGTCTAGACATCTTTCGATTGCAGGTATTTCTGCCAGAAAAACACTCGAGTGGAAGCCTAACGATAGAGTACACCAGGTTCTTGCCGTATACTCCAGCTTCGGCCTGTGTCTTGATTTTAGAACCATCTGTATAACATTGAATGGTATTTATTTTGAAATTTGTGGCTTCTTTACAAGCGACCTTAGTTGTAGAGAATGGATCAAGCTATCCAAAATGAATTTCTCCATTTTAAAATAATATGATTATGGAAATAAGTTTCTTGCGATACATTGTTTAGGGGTAGCTTCTTCTTCCTCTTGCGATAATAGAAAAACAACACCAGAAATTTTTTGAGTGCCTTATCACTCACATAACATGTCTGCTGAATTTTATTCATTTCAGTTTTTTGATTTTTGAGAACAAAATTGAAATCTGTTTTTCGGTCACTTTAGGGGGCTGAAACTACACAGGGGGGCTCGAAAAAATGGTTAAGATGAAAGATCCACCTTTTTTTGAAAAGGAATCAATCATTCAATTCTTTCTCAACTATTCATATACACCCTGTAGTCATCAGAAAAATATTTGAAGAATTCATCAAACTGTGATGATTTTTAAACCCCTGTTGCTCCTAATCTTGATTTTTTTCTAATTTAATTTTTCCTATGTTATCCTGGATAGTGCTTTTCTAACCTGTAACCTTTGATCTAAGCCAACTGCTTCAACTTGGAAGATATGTCCTCGGCTAAAAGTGATATTATCATGTCCCTTTTCTCAAAATTGATATTTCACCAAACTTCAATTGACTGTACTAAAAAAAATTGTTCTGCATCTGTTTGGCGAGTGACTTTGAAAGTTAGCTCATCTAATAGGCATTCTAGAATGCTTAGTTTGTGCGGAAAAAAAGATTTGTATTAAAGAAACTCAGTTTCGAATAATTTTCCTTAATTCACTGAAGTCCTTCCATACAATGTGAGTAAGATATATACTGACGCCACATTTTGATATTGGTACATGCCTTAGAGTCCTTAGACCATAGAAAGAGGAGACTCATTCATAAATTCGAGAATTGATGAAACCCAAATATAGTCAGTTCTCAATGAGTGGGACAAAGATAGTGTGAAGGACAGCAATATCATTAGATACTACCGTGGCAACATTGCAGAATTTAACTTTGAAAGGTCCAGTGGCGTGGTGTTATCGGTATTGAAGAATAGAAATAAAATTACAAGTGAATCAACTCTTTTTTGAAGAATTTATACAATGTTCCGAACATTGAAACAGATCCTGAGTTGGGTAAACAGAATCAGCCAAATTCCAAATTGATATTCCACCTATCAATATCAGTAGGGAATCTGAACAGTGAAATTCGAATAATCGAAGCATGTACGCCACTTTTACTCAGAATGATAAGAGTAGAGCATACCTTTCTAAACCCAAATCAGGATTCAAATAGTCCAACTCACATATGAATTTTTTTTTTCAAGTTATTTTGCTGATAATATTCCGAAATAAATCCAAATTTCAATTTTCATACGCGATATGGTGATGACAACACTGTTCAAAACGACATTAGTAACACAAAATCAAAATAGCCGTACGTAATTAATGAATAAACTGGCCACAGATTCTGAAAACGGTGCTGCAAAAACGGCGAACATTCCGGTACTTTAGTTTGTGTTATGTGAATAATGCACAATATTTGAAGAAAAAAATACTCGTTTCTTACATTCACGCACGAATGAGTAAATGAATTTCTATCTGAAGTACTTTTCATTTGGATTGATAGTTTACTTATTAGACTATTCCACTCAATTCAAAAACAGCTCGTATTATCGCGATAATACCAACTGTCTCTGAATTATGATTGTTCTGACAACCACCATCTGTGATTGAACTATGGATACGAACGGTTTGACAACTGATAAATATAAATTGTAGACGTCAACATGAGTTTTTCTTTGCTTTTCTCGAATATAGAGTTTCTGGCCTTTTATTTTGTTCGTGAAATAGTCTCATAAAATATCACACAAGATTGAATTTACCTCATGAGTCTATCTTTTATATTTATATTTATATTCAAATGAGTTGCTTTGGGGAAACACCACTCGTCCTACGGACTCGTTATGTTTCCAAGCAACTCATTTTCGTTCGAAAATAAATCGATAGACATATCACGGAAATTCAATCTCTTGTGATATTACTACTGAAAATTCAACGAACGTCAAAACGTTGCAAAAATGTCTACTACATTTTTATTCTGTAGTAGTAGAGTTACCCAGTTTGGTTCAGATGATTCTGAAAATGGCTTCACTATCTTAGGTACATGTAATACAGATCAGTACGCTACGCCCATTCATCTACTACGCATCTTTCCGTATTCGATTGTGTTATTTGTGTATTGACCAATAAGGCAAGTTGACAGTTTCTATCTTGTTTGAGATTTCGTAGATCCATGAAATGAACTTTGAACCGACTTATTTGGGGTGGTTTCATCAACGGAGACATACAAATATTTTCGAGATTGCGAACGTGAAAGAATCTATAGGTAGCGTTTATAAGGGGTGTATAATCGTCAAGAAGATAAAACGTCAGAGAAACACCATCGATTCCATTGAAAACAGGTAAATCATCGAAAACCCTGTTTTCCCTCGTCGATCTCCAGCAATCACACAATATTACTGCTCTCCTCCGTCGGAATCCCCCGGGCCGCGAAGAACGGGGAAAGAAAGAAAAACAACAGCGTTACGATCCCAATCCATCTGTGCGACGAGTTATTTTTCGTCGTTTCCATGTAAAACAACGTCATCCCCCAGTTTTCCACCAGCAGCGTCGACATTAATGAATTCTTCTACCAACACAGACAACCGTTCGGCATTAATTATCGGAATTTTCCGTGATCGCACTCAGCGAAGAGGTCGCGGATAAGGGCGAGCTTTTTTGATTGGTTGCCGCGGAAACGTGACCTCTCGTCCCCGCGGAAATCGGAGACGATGGGGATGCAGTCTCGTGTTTTTCTATGTGCGATCATTGAATTACGGAGGAAAAAGAGGAAACTTTGTGTGCGATGACGTTCTTTCGGAGGGTGTTGTTTTTCGCCTCTTAAATAGCCTATACTTATAATCCATTCACTTTTATAAAGTATCGCAGTTGGCCAACTTTTAAGTTTATCAAGTTTTTTCACCTGAAAAAATCGCAGGTTGGCACTTGTGAATATTACGTCAATGAATAAATCTCGTAGACGTTGCCGACGTTTATGTTTCATTACTAATTATCAAGCCTGGAAACTAAGAATGCCGAAGGTAGTTTCGAAAAAGCAGAGGCAAAGTATCAGGAAGTGCTATTTAGAATTGAAATCTGCGCATTCTAAAAGTAACCCTGATAATTTGGCATCGACAGTTCATCACATTTTCGACGTATGTGAGTGAAAACCAAGGTTTTATATTTCATATGAATAGATATTCATTTTTAGCTGCACATAAACACAATTAGGAGTATTTTAAGTGAAAGAGACAACAAAGAATTTCCTACTATTGGGGCACCCAAAAAGACACTGACTGATGACTTCATTTTGAAGAAAGATCTGCAACGACAAATTTGGAATTATAATTTGAAAAATGAACACTTTTCTATTGATACACTACTCACATTGAAGAATCTAATGCTCTTTCTCAAAAAGAAACATATACATGTAACGATGTTAGAAATTATTTTTTTGTGATGGAAAATTATTGAAGTTTTTTTATTATGTATCAAAACCAATTTCTTTATTGTGTTACCCTTTTCTCAAGTTTTTGTAGCCAATCATTATATGCCAGTTGATATGACAGAAGAATGAACATAACCTAACATTTTCAAAATATACACGGTGAAATGTGTCAGAATTCCATGGCCAACCGGTATACTTTATAAAAGTGAATGGAGTATATACTCCATTCAATTTTATAAAGTACCTATACCGGATTGTCATGATAACATTAATGAAGTAAGTGTTGGAAATGTCCATCATTTTGTAAATTCAACTTTGAGTGACATTGTAAAATCCTTGAATTCAGCGTTAAAAGTTATTTCGAAAAGTGTCATCAAATATGCAGGTCCGTATTGAAAAAAATGAGGTTGAGGGTGGCCCAGAAAGTACGAAACGTTGGATACGAAATCTGATCATGTCAATTTGAGGATAATTTGCTGTCGAATAAAAAATTTCTCTAACATTTTTTGATAATATTTGAAATAAAGTGGGAAAAAATAAAAATCTAAATGACAGAATTTACTTTTCTTATGATATTTCAATAACCGACCCTGATAATCTCGATTTGTTTGAACTGCTTGACAATGCTTCTATGAATGCAACTTTTTCTGCATTTGATCGACCTCCTAACTCTTAGGGCCGATTGTACCGTAGACAAAACTGTAGATTAAATCTTAAACCTCGATTAGTGTCTATTGATTATCATAGGCACTAATCAAGGTTTAAGATTTAATCTACAGTTTTGTATACGGTGCAATCGGCCCTTATGGTTTGAACGTTACCAATACAATCCCATTGAAAAAGTGGCCACTCTGTATAATATAAAGGATAGCTAGATTCAAACATCGGGGTTCACACCAGCAAAATAGCTTTTTGAATCTGTTTAAACAAGAAATGATAGTATAATAAGATTACCACATTTTTATTTCTTATGAAATATCTCGAAACTTTTGGGGGTCTCGCCTCATAATCGATATATCTTTCGTGTAATATTGAAGAACTAACAGAACGACGTTTAAAGCGAAAGTTTCGGTGTATTTTCCTCTGAGAAAATTCCAGAAAGTCTTGAAGAGGAGGCCAATTTTCAGATATTTAAATCTGAAGTATAAGACCAGTTAATAAAGGGTGTTTTAATAAGTACTCGCCATGTTTAACAGCCTTAATGTCCCGTGATTATGACGTGACTGATCGAAAGTTGACAGATGGGAGTAAGTAAATATGGAGCATTACACGGTAGAACAATGCGTCCTGATGGCCAAAAAAAGCAGTAACGGTGAATGCTGAACGTTATCGTGCTATGACAACACAGTTTCTTGTGCCCCATTTGGAAGCAAGATGTTTTTTTCATATAAGTACATAATTTCCAAATGAACATTTTCTAAATCAATAAATATTTCAATAATTTGCTACAGAAAACCATGTTTTATTTAACACTGAAATCTTGCGCTGTTATTTAAACACCCTTCAGATTTCACTCCGGCAACCACAACATGTTTTCTCCGCTGTCCATCGTTTTATTTCACCGATAAAGATAAATCCGAAGCTTACAAGGATCATTTCCAATAAAACCCGAAATCAACCACGAAAAACATCGAAACGATGATACCAACTTTTGAATAATGCGCCTCTAAAGCAGAGGAAGCAGCCGAATAAAACCAGCAATCACGGAAATAAGTCGAAAACTGGAACGGCTCTTTGCTAAGACAGCCAAAGCCCCTAATGCCAAATTGCTCCTGGAGTGCTCCTATAAATCTCACCTCACATCTCCCGATAAACCGGGAAAATATACATTCCCGACGAACCGACCCAGAAGACGGATCCCAGCGCCGCTTTCCTCAATCAGGGCGACTCAATCTGACCGGGATATCAATCCGGGATTCTTCCCCCTCCCGCGCACTTGCTCCGCAAGGTTTTTCTCTCGGAGGGAAAACAAATTTCCATTGAGAAGCTCGCGCTCCGGTAGCACCGGCCGCGTTCTCATTAAAATGATGAAATATGTTGGTTGCGGTTTTGGAAAAAGGATGCCATTGGTCCGGGATGCACTGTTGCCGAGTCGCGAGATCAGATGAATTGATCTACACCATTTCCAGTTGTAGCGAGTGATTTTTTAACTATTTTCTTTTTGGCAACACTGATTTTGACAGCTCACCCACTTTACGTGTGCGATTTATCGCATTTAGAATATTTTTTGTGGGGATATGTTGAGGCTCATGTCTATACTGCTTCGCCCGTTTCGATTGACGCATTAGAAGACAACATTGAAGCATTTATTCGTGTGATACCGGCCGAAATGTTGGAAAGAGTATGCTTAAACTGGACAAAGCGAATGGACTATTTGAGGCGGAGCAGCGGTCAACATTTGCATGAAATAACCTTCAAATATCAAATTATATGGACCGTACTATCGATTCTAATAAAGATTCCATGCATTTTCCCGAATTTTATGTGTTTTTTTTTCATTTCTTATAGTTCTTAAAAAATTACCAAATATTTCATTAATGGTTAAGCTGAATTCAGAAAATATCGGATTTATTTCGGATTAGTCAAGTTTATTTCAGAAAATATCGAGTGTATATCAGACTTGTCAATTCAACTTTCAGATATGAATATTTGAAATTCAGTTTACTCATTCATTTATCTGTTCTCGTGATGTATGATTTATTGGGGACACTAAAATAGCGTACTTGAATGCTTGTTGCAAATTAGTAGATGCGCCAGGCATGTGACAAACTATAAACTGCTCATCCAAATGATCCAATGTTTTCTCTTCAAAAAATTCCAATTTCCTTTTGAAATATGTATATGATTTTCAGGTTAGAATTAGAAGCTTTCAGTGAGGGAGTGTCAAAAATGCAATATGGAATTGAAGAAGTGTAAAATTTTACGAAAATCCGAAATTCTGAAAATTTCAGAATACAATATACAAAGCATAATCACCACTAAGTTATTGGGAGTATTCTTCTCAATTGCTTAAGTGTCTACGTCCCTGAAAAAAAAAAGTAGTCAGAAATGATTTATTTTTTCTGATTGATGAAGGGATGTATGAGTGTATGAAGATAAAAATAATAAAAAAATATTAAATGTATTAAAGGATATTCCCTATCATTTTTGGTAATTTTTCAACATTTCCACCATTAAAACGAACAAATATTTTTGTGTTTTTTCATTTCAGTATTGAAGTCTATCATTTAGTTAATCAAATGTCTATCTCCTTTTTCTTTCAAAATTCACCGTTTTTTTGTAAATAATATTACAACAATGTATTGTTTTCGCGAAATTTATTTCCATGAATTTTTCTATTCGAAATGATAAATATCCATTTTTACCAAAGACATTTTCTTACAATTGTGGATTCTTACATGGAATTGAATTTTTTTTTAAATGACACGCAGGTATCTACTCCCAGATGAATGGTGAAGGAAAATGAGTGTATTTTACAGTCAGTGTGAGATCTAGTTCAGGGTGGGATTTCTTGTTAATATTCCCAGCGCCCCAACATTTGTTCTATTAAGTTGAATAATCTAATAAATGAAAATTAATGCACTGCACCGCCATCTGGCGGAATACGTTTCCTATTTTGAAGGCTGAAGACTCTTGAGTAGGAGCTAAAGATCTTCCAGCTGTTGTAGCTTTCCTGGCTGTGGTCTATGATAATCTAAAAATTCACGCATAAATATTATGTTGATTGTATGTATATTCTTCTCCAAACGAAGAACAATCTATCTTCAACTACCTATAGGGATATCAAATACAGGATGAGAATTCCGGTTTGAAAAATAGAAACTTAATATTTTCATTTCGACATTTTCTTTGTTGCTTTCCGCCAAATTCGCCATGACATTTTTTCCAAATATCATTCGCAACATTACCAAGCAACACACTTTCTTATACAGGGTGTGCCATCCATAACTTTCCACCCCGAATTTTGAGCTCTGGGATGGAATAACGAAAAAACGCTCGGACAGGTCAAATTTTGTTAAAAGGGGGACAAATAAGGGTGTTCAAATGAGTTTGACATCACTAACCCTCTAGCTGCAACCCCTAACAGCTCTCATTTTTCAATTGAGAAATGGGGTCGAGCAGCACCTTGTTGGAAAGGTAATTCAATTTCCTGCATGAGTATATTTCTATTTTTTTTTCATCGCTTTATTATTATACAGAGTGACTCAGTATTCCATCAATAACTTTCACACGCTGAATTTGGATCTTTGAGATGGAAAAAAAGCTCATACGGTTCAAAAAATGAATTCGATATCACTACCCCTCTATCCGGTACCTGAAAAAAACCTGAAAAAACTGAAAACGTGAAAACAATAATATTCACAACGTAAATCGTGCGCTTTCGTTTAAGGGTCTACGTCCCTGAAAAAAAGGGAAAGAAACGATTAATTTTTTTCTGATTGATGAAGGGATGTATGATGTATATTTTATAAGTATTGAATGAATGAAAAGGATATTCGCCATCATTTTTGGTTATTTTGTAACATTTCCACCATCAAAAGGAACAAATATTTTTGTGTTTTTTCATTTCAGTATTGAAGTCTATCATTTAGTTAATCAAATGTCTATCTCTTTTTTTTTCAGAATTTACCGTTTTTTTTGTGAATAATATTACAACAATGTGTTGTTCTCGCGAAATTTATTTCCTTGAATTTTTTTATTCGAAATGATAAATATCCATTTTATCAAAGACATTTTATTAAGGATTTTATTAGCCGTCGATTAGTGAAAATTAATCGTTTCTTAGAATTATGGATTTTGACATGGAATTGAATTTCTTTTAAATGACACGCCCCGCAGGTATCTACTCCCAGCTCACTGGTGAAGGAAAATAAGTGTATTATACAGTCAGTGTGAGATCTAGTTCATGCTAGGATTTCTTGTTAATATTCACTGCGCCCCAACATTTGTTCTATTAAGCTGAATAATCCAATAAATAAAAATTAATGCACTGCACCGCCATCTGGCGGTATGCGTTTCCTATTTCGAAGGCTGAAGACTAAATTGAAATAATTGCGGTAAAGGTAGCGGCTATAGGGGTACTGATATCGAATTCATTTTCTGACCCGTCCGAGCGATTTTTCCCTGTCAAAGGTCCAAATCCAGCGTGTGAAAGTTATTGATGAAATAATGAATCACTCTGTATAATAATAAAAAATCCACTCATGCAGGAAATTGAATTGCCTCTCTAACAAGGTGCTGCTCGACTCCTTTTCCCTATTCGAAAATGAGAGCTGTTAAGGGTTGCAGCTAGAGGGGTAGTGAGATCAAACTCATTTGAATACCCTTAGTTGTCCCCCTTTCAACAAAATTTGACCTGCCCGAGCGTTTTTTCGTTATTTCATCCCAAAGCTCAAAATTCGGGGTGGAAAGTTATTGATGGTCCACCCTGTATATAAGAAAATCATGTGCGGAACAATTGTTATCTTGTGTGAACCAATTGTTAGGTTGTAGATAATAGATGCGCTGTGTACCGAAAATTAAAAAGATTCTTCCTAAAGAGATGAGTAGGACCGACGCATCCGCCAATTTGCGACCAAAATCCACATCCCGCGAAATAATCGTTCTCCATTCCCCCAACCCGATTTTCCGGCTCAAGATCGACATACCGACTTCGTCACCGAATAAATCCGAGATTACGACGAGTCAATCCCGCCTCCGGGTCCGGACTATCGATTGATTCCCAGTTTGCCGACCCTTTTTCGGGGCCCTTTCAATCCGCCCTGCGAGGCTCAAAAGTCAGCGAATTCGTTTTTTTTTCCACGCGACGGTATTTTTGCCCGGCCGCGCACGTGGGACGTTCGCGGGCCGCAATCGACGAATTTATCAGGGTGTAATTTCGCTATCCGGAATTATCGTCATAAAAGCGGGACGTCGTCTGGATGAATTGAGCCGCGGCTGCCGGTTCATTAAACTCCGGGCCGGATTGGACCGTTTCGAGTTTTCGTCTGGTGAGGGGTTTTGTGAATGGAGGAATGGATGTATTGTTGGGTTCGGAACGCTCGCTGGTCTTGAAGATGTGGATTATCTACACTTCGGACTATTCCGGTGATTTGGGGCGAGCTTGTTTTCGCCCACGCTATAGGTCACCTCGACACGAAGGAAATTTAATAAGGAATTCGACAGTGTAATCAGTCAGAATCGAAATAGGTCTCACATGTCACTTGACAAATGCGAAACACCGAAACTATTCTATTTGTTACAGCATTTTCATAATTTAGTACCGTTTCGACTACCAGCTTATGAAAATTTCCCAATATAATTTGTTCTTAATAATGGAACATCTTTTTTGGTGGTTTATTGGTAGCTAATTATTTCTGAGCTGAAAACTTTAATCGATTGTTTAGGACAATTTAAATACACAAAATTTTACAGAATTTATCGAAAGACTTTTGAGAATTAGGAACAACATTTGGGAAGTTGAAATCGTAACTATAATAACGTGCTATAAGGTGTCCCAAGTTCGAGTGCCTATTAGACGTTTCTGGAGAACTGGACATATTTTAAATCTGAAAATTAGGATTATGATATTGTTCGAAATTTTCTACAGACCTAAAATATTTTTGGAGCCTGAGCACTTCCGGTTATACAAGTGAAAATAAATTTGTTCAAAAAACTTTCTTTACAATTTTTTTTTTTTCTGACACGATTGAGTATTCAATGCTGCATACATTTCTGTTAAAACCATTGTATTCATTCAAATAGTTTTCAAAATGTATTATTGTTCATTTTTTTTATTCTGAACATCCCGAGTGTAAACTGTTCTCAAAACGTCAAAGTAGAAGAATGTGGAAAGGTCATGCATCTTTTGAATTTCATAATAATCATCACAGGGAGTTTCAAATTTTGTGTCGAAAGCTGTGATCGAAAATTGGCCATAACAGCTGTTTCTCAAATAAGAACCCTATTTTTTCATTATTGTGATAGCACTCTAAGATGCTCTTACATTCAGTAGTTTTTGAGTTATTCAAGATTTTCTGGGTTCATGTTGTACGTAGAGTAAAATTCATATTATCTTTTGCATGAGGATATTCTGTGAACATAGAAGATAAATGATCCCATTGATAACTCACAAGTGACAGGTCTCATTATTCGTTGTTACTATGGTTTCATGAAAATATTCATCGAATCCGTTTTGATTCGATGAATTTGACTCTACGTACAACATGTATCAAGAAAAGCTCAAATATTTCGGGAATTACTGAATTTAGGAGCAACAGCATCTCAAAGTGCTATCACTATTTTTCTTCGCAGAATCCAACGCAATCAAAAAATGGGTTCTAATTTGAAAAACAGAAGTTATGGCCAAATTTCGATCACAGTTCTCGACGCAAAATTTGAAACTTCATAATGATATCATTAATTATTATTATTCTTCTACTTTGACGTTGTGAGAACGGTTTACACTCGGGATGTTCAAAATAAGAACAATGAGCATAATATTGACGACCATGAATATTTTACTTTTTTCAGGTTTTTTTTCGATATATTGAAAACCGTTTGAACAAAGGATCCCGCACTTTCCTTATGGCAAATGGCGTTCCGCCAAATGTTCTAATATTTTGGTATAATGTAGTGCTCGACCTACTGATCAAAAGTGTCAATGGCCCTAACTCAATCCTATGGCTCGTTTTTGAGATACAGGGCGTTGATGTTGAGAATTACCCACTTTTACTACGCTCGTATCTCGGAACAGACTCAAATGAACTTCAATTTTTTTCGAGAAACATTTCATTCCATTCCCAGGGAGCAACCATATAGAGGAATATGACCGAAAAATGTTACGAATATAGGGTTATCCATAATTGAATGCATGCCCGATTTTGAAAAAAAAAGTCAGTTCCAGAGCGAGAACGTTCGCAAAATGAACTATTTCACTATATATGTTGTTGTTACATCGAAAAAACCAGAAATACCCAGAATTCATACTGGGTGATCCATTATTATAGAAATTATTCACAATGAAGGTTAAGTGGACACCCTGTATTTTTGGGTTGATTTAAGATGTTTGTTCGATTCTTTCAGAACATATCACCATGGACTTCAAAGAATACAGGGTGATTCAGTCATGAAATGAACTGTGAACCTCACGAAAATACTGACAAACCACCCTTTTTTCAACACCCTTGATTTCAAGATTAACTCCGTTGAGGTGGGAGTTTTATTTCACCACTGTACTTGATATAAAAATACCAATACGACTGAGAGTTTCTATCCACTTCCTATGACTATATTTTTTATGCTGGAATAAGAATAGAATAACATAAATAAATAATTTTCATATTACATAAAAAAAAATCTGGTCGTAGGAAGTAGATGAAAACTCCCACCTCAACGGAGTTAATCTTGAAATAGAGGGCGATGAAAAAAAAGGTGGTTTTTGTATTCTTCGAAGTCCATGTTGATATGTTCTGAAGAAATCAAACAAATATCTTGAATAAACCTCAAAATACAGGGTGTCCACTTAACCCTCATTGTGAATAGTTTCTATAATAACGGAACACCCAGTATGAAGTCTGGGTATTTCAGGTTTTTTCGATGCAGCAACAGCACATCTAGTGAAATAGTTTTGCGAACGTTCTCGCTCTGGAACTGACATATTTTATACTTTCAAAATCGGGCATGCCTTCAATTATGGATAACCCTGTATTCGTAACGATTTTCGGTCATATTCCTCTCAATGGTTGCTCCCTTGGGATGGAATGAAATGTTTCTTGAGAAAAATTGAAGTTCATTCGATTCTGTTCCGAGATACGAGCGTAGTAAAAGTGAGTAATTCTCAAATTTAACGCCGTGTATCTCGAAAACTAGTCATACGATTGAGTTGGGGCCATGGACACTTTTGATCAGTAGGTCGAGTACTACATTATACCAAAATTTTAGAACATTTGACAGAACGCCATTTCCCATAAGGAAAGTGCGGGGTCCTTTATTTTCACTCCTTGTATAACCTGAAGTGCTCAAACTCTGGAAATATTTTAAGTCTGTAGAGACTTTCGAACAATATCATAATCCCAATTATCAGATTTCAAATATGTATGTCCAGTTCTCCAGAAACGTCTAATAGGCACTCGAACTTGGGACACCCTGTATTTTGGTATTAGCTTCATGAAATCTCTTCAACATTTTTGAAATCATAAAACAATAAAAGAGACATGCATGACAAGGACATAATTTTTCATGAAAATATTTCATTGTCTTGTTCATGTTCTGTTTAGACAACCCTTACTCTTCAAAACAATATGAATCTTTTCTCTGATCCATAAAGAATCAGAACTTTAATGTAAGTTCACAAATAATCCAATCAAACCACCCCAAGTTGCCCGATCACGAAACATCACCCCAACTATCTAAATTCCCGTCGGCGCTTTCGCCATTTCGCAACAAGTCCCGCGGAATCCGCATTCCACGCAAAGTGATTGAAATTGATTTGACTCCCGTCGAGTTCGATGAAACATATTTCCATCGAATTTTCGGCATTTAGCAGCACCCCCTGGAATGTTTGTCAATGGACATAAAAATAATCCACTCCATTCCGATCGACAAACGTTGAAAAACTGCGTTTCCGTTCGGATCTGACGCAATTAAAGTCTTTGAATGAGCGTGATTCGCACCGACGCTAAATTCATGTGATAGTGGGCTGGTGCAGGTTTCCGATTCAGGAATTTTCACCACCCGATTCTCTTCACGAACAAAACGTCCTCCGAATATTAAAACAATTTTGCCTCAAACTTCTGGGGTTTTATCTTTGTTCTTATATCATACGTAGAATTGTATACCTACTACCCCGATTACCTTTGCTATGGAGCGGGAAATAGATAAAAAATTTTATACGATCTTTTTCTTGTCGCCACTTCTTTACACGTGCAATATTATTTCTTTTTTTTTTAATTCTGTACTGCTCCTATTCAAACGAATATGAATATCACAATTTTGCATCAACTCTGTGACACCCTGTTTTAAGAATGAAAATAACAAAGCTATCGATATGCCTGAAGTGGCGTGAGGATAAAGTAAGAATACAAAATGTCTTTTCGAAATAAAATTTATTGTAAAATTGAATAGGAATAATGAAAATTCAAACTCATCCAAATAAACAGGAAGAGTTTTTGACTTGTATATATATTTTTAATTGTAGATTCCCCTCATCAAATGAAACAATTTCTTCCTATTCGTCGAAAAGCCATGAAAAAAACAATATTCTTTCCATATCTTCGGAACCGTTCACTCTATTCATGGTGAATATTACCCAATCAACATTGATTTATTCAATACTAGCTGGCCCGGCGAACTTTGTTCCGCCTAAATGATACTTACGGTGGATTTCACAAATCGTAATCACCGGTGATCGGAGATGTTAACGGCTTGGTTCTCTGATTTTTGAACTGTCAAATGTTTCCATGGATATGAGCTATCACACAGAACAGATACACAAAAATTATATGTCATAATATGTCAATCACTAATAATGGCAATTTTGGATTCAGTTATTTCCGCAAATACAGGGTGAGTCTTTGACTTGTACATATATTTTGACTGTAGATTCCTCTCATCAAACGAAACACTTTTTTCCTATACCATTTTTCAAAATTCGGTTCCGTTTAAAACATACAGGGTGTCAAAAATCCATAAAAAAAACACTTTTCTGTTCATATCTTCGGAACCGTTATTTCGAATGAACTGAATTTTGGTTAAGTTTTTACTCTATTCATGGTGCATATTCTCAAATCAAAACTTATTCAATATTCCTTTCGGTATGGAAGTTACAGCGTAGCCAACTTATAAATCCACACAAAAATACTATAAAACCACGCGAAAAAGAAGAATGGTTCCTATTTTCGAAAAAAGCAATAGGTTTAGAACATAAAATTATTCCTAAGTTTTTTCAATAAAACGCGTCGTTTTCAAGTTATTCCTAATTAAATCCCATTAAATTTGACGAGAAAATCATAAATCTCGAGAATTACCTGAATACCCCACTGCATTCTAAAGATCACCGAATCGGAGATGTATTAATATTCTGTAATCGAATTAAATGTCAACAATGTTGCCGGAATGTTTGTCGAATTTTCATTTGGAAATGACTGACCTGAAAACTACTTAAATCTCTATGATGGGAAAACGTTTTTTTTTTTTTCGAAATTATACGTCCAGTAATTTATTTGTTTGTCCAACCTTCGAGAAAATATTGAAAATGAATGATATGAAATAATTCAGGTATATGAATCACTAGTACAGCCCACGTACTAAATTGAAATAAATGAAAAATCAAATTATACTTAGCGATGTTTCTGTCTGAATAATATCCTCTGCCATAACTCGCAAAAATCCTAACTGGAACAGTAAAACTAGAACCAACTAGGCTGAATTTTTCAGCCATTTCACACAAAACATCACTAGAAATAATGCACTTCAAAACAGCCTACAGATGTTATCTTAAGTTCGTGCCAAATTAAAAAAATTTAAAATCGTATCGTGTAATACATACACCACCCAAATTAATAGTCAATTAACTGACCGAATCAGTTCATGAGTTCATGTTCATGCCAATTTTCGCGGGAAATGATGACTTAACGAAGCCATAGAATATGCGCTATACGCATGCGTCGTTCACATGTCATTATGTATCTATGGTTACCTAATTTGGCATTTTATACCGTGCCGAACCATAGCCTCTCCTTTGTTTCGCCAAGGAAGCATTACGTCGCGTGCCCTATTGTTAACGAATGAACTAACTCAAGGGCAATTTAGTATTCTTTACTTTTCGTTAATGGCGTCTAGGTGTTCCTCTTTGAAAATGCCCTAGACAATCCAAACCACGTGTTTTTCCACCATTTTCATTTTTCAACCTCCAAACGTTTCTGACAGGTCGCTGGATTGTAGTAAATATGAGAAATTTTATTATCTTAGGCATTTAATGGGTGAACAAGTGAGTTTTCATGATTTGAAATATCAAAAACTATCCTGAAGCAACACTGACGAAGAAAATTCCACTTGCAGTATATTCTATATTGAAAAGTGTATCTCATGTGGGTTGTTGATATGAACACCAGAGGGCGTCGGTCCTAGTACCGAATGATATGTTCTGTGAATGTTTTATGTATTATGTTCTGTGGTTGGGAAAAGAGAGGTTAGGTGGATTAAGTTAGGAGATGAAGAGTTTGATGAAGGAAGGTATCCTGAATCCTGGTGAAGTGTGTATCACGAGATTATTTTTGGTATATTAGAAAGATAGAATAGAACGGTAGTTTTATTTTAATCACGCCCGATTATCACTACAGGATCTATGGTCAAATTCATAGATATTTATTCAGTAATGAAATCAGAAAAATCAATTTCCTTAGTTTCAGGAATATTGCTGAAACTGGCAACAAAATCCAAGTTCTGTGACTGTTTCACTTCAGTGATATCCGGAAGATTTTATTGACATTGTTTTAATAGGTTAAAGCTTGATCGAAATTATAAATTGAATTGAAAACTACAATTTATAAGATGATTTTGGGATATCGAGGAGGATATGAACAAGTTTTTAGTGTTTACAAACTAATCTTCAAGAAAATCGAAGAATGAACTTATTCTGATTGGAGAAATATGGCTTTTCAATTGCCGATATAATCGTAGCAAACAAAGTGTTTTTGTTAAGAAATATCGTGTTTTTAACATTCTTATTCAAATAAGGTTAGTACTTGAGTTTCCCCAAATATATCAACTTAATTTTAATCGGGAAATATGAACTTTGCATTGGTTCCAGAGAATGTTTCCAGACACGGACTCAGCCGAATTTTTTTTTTCAAATGGCTATATCTTTTTAACAGAGCCGAATTCGGCAAAATGGAAAATGTAAAAAAGGTTTCCTTTGGCCTCAAGAATCTACAGTTAAAATATATGTACAAGTCAAAGACTCACCCTGTATATTTATTACCCAAACAGAAATTCAAAAACATTTTTAAAATTATGAGAAAAGATGGGAATGGACATCTCACGATTGGAACTCATCGCCAAAATCCGATTTACTTGACATTTCGATAAAAATTCACTGTGATATTCACCCGCTTCTGGATCTGGTAATAGCCTTCCATGGTACTATAAGCCCTATGTAAATTACAGTTGATTTCATATGTTCTTTTTTCGACCATTTCAAACCACGACGACCGAAATGCTCGAAAAAAGAACAGATGACATCAATCGATGGCCGCGAAAGCCTCAACAAATTCATCGCCATTTAATTGTGATAATGTCAAATGTAGTACCTTCACGATTACGTTATTTGGAATAAATAAAACTATAAAAATAACTTATAATCATCAGTCATAATGTGTGAATAGCGCCATCTGAAGTGGTAAGAACGAAACTTTTCTCATATCTCAACGAAATCTAATCCTTTCAGACATCTGTACTCCTACGCTAAGACATTTTGGTTTTGCCCAACAGCGCAGAGTTGTAGGCAACTCAAATTACACACTATTACAGTGACTATAGAGGGAATATAGTCTCTTTACACACTATTTGTTTATATCACCATCTAACGCGGAGAATATCAAATGAAGTACAAACGAATAAGCGGTAGCGAAACTGTAGCGACATCTAGTGGCCTTACTCAAAAGGAGGAAAAGCATTTCCTGTAAAAGTAAAATTTTCATCGATTTTTTCAAAGTTTGATTGTATTTTATAATAACCAGACCGTAGGCGAATCCATATATGAAGTTTCATAACAAACAGTCCATCCGATCTCGAGTTATAAATGGTGTAACCAACATCTTTCTTTTATATATATAAATTTCTCCTGGTATAAAAGTCACACACCGTAGCCGACTCATAAATCAACGCAGTAATACTATGCAACTACTTGAAAAATATAAACGGTTCCAATTTCTGAAAGAAACCACTATTTCAGAGAAAAAAGTATTTTTATGTTTTTTTCAATAAAACTAGTCGATTTCGAGTTAGTTCCTATTGTATCCGATAAAATTTGACGAAAAAATCATGTATAAGAATAACCTGGATGCTTCCCTGGGTTTTGAATATCACCGAATCGCAGAAAAATAATGAACTCTTTGATCGCACTACAAGTTCAGAATGTTCATCATTCTCTATGGAAAAAACGTTTGATGCAGCGATATGTAATAATATCCCTCAAATGTGGAATATAAAATTGATTTCCAAAGAGCATGAAATTATACTTTTCATCTGCACAGTGTCTATTTAGAATTCATTATTACCAGAACATCCTTCATGAAAATATTAAAAATAAATGTCAATGAAATACACAATTCAGATATATGAATGATAATTGTCTATAGAAACCGATGAACAATAAAATGATACTCACCACTTAATAATCTGTTTCTATCTGAACAATGTCCTATGTGATAATTTGCTACCAACCACAAACTAGGGAAAACTTTCTTCACTAAAAAATTTCCAATTTATACACGTAAATTTTATAAACTCGACACTAGTTCACTGAATGTCTTCACGTAATCATCACGAGATCGAAGATGAACACTTATAATAATAACTTCCCCCTTCACAACAAAATATCTCTAGAAAAGATTTTCTCCATGTTTGTTTACAGTTCGCAGGGCCTCCAACAGTAGTTGAAGTCGCCAATACACGCCGACAGTTGTCGCTACACGCACGCGTCGTGAACTTTCGCGGCATAGAGAAGGGACATCACAGACTGACGATTGAGATGTGTCCATCATTAAAAAATCGTAGAATCCATAGATATTCATAAACTATGTTATCCGAAAAATCGACCAGCTGGCAACGTCTTCTCAAAACCTCTGTGAAATATTCATAGAAGTCAAAAGGAGAGTTAACGTCCGTTCTCTCTAATTCATAGCAGATTATTGGTTCGAATACTGAAGATGTTGATTAATCACAAATTGAATGAAAATCCTTCCTTCACAAGATATTTTTGGGATATCTAGATGAATATGAATCTTTAGGAAAATTGAAGAAAGAACTTATTCGGAATGGGTATGGTATGGCTTTTCAACTGCAGATATAATCGAATGAAACTAAGTGTTTTTGTTAAGATATATCGTGTTTGTAAAATTTTTAATCCAATTACGTAAGTAGGTACTCAAGTATTCCCTGAATGTATTAACTCATTTTCAATCTAAAAATATAAATTTTGTATTAATTCCAGAGAATCGTTTCAATTTTTTTTCAAATGGCTATATCTTTTTGACAGCCGAATTCGGAAAATGAAAAAAGGTTTCTTTTGGCCTGAAGAATCTACAGGGAAAATATATGTACAAGTCAAGATTCACTCTGTTTTCATATCATTGTGAAAAGCTCAGAACACGCATGACCCCCTTACTCTAACAAGCACTTTTTTGGGCTTTTGAAACGTGTTTACAAGAATAAAATCTGAATTAAATTTTCACGAAAAACGCTCCAATTTTGTTAGCCCTGGGACACAATTGCGTATCTCGAACGAATAATCCGATTTCCCTTTCTACCCTTCCGAACCCGAAGTATTGTCCACAGTCGCAACAAAATGAATCCTTGAATTCCTGCTACAACAGGAAGGACTCCTACGATTTTTCACTTCTTCCTACATCGTTCATCCCTTTATGATTTCCCGAAACACTCTTTCCGTCCCCTAGGATCTGTATTTGTTTTTCCGAACGTTGAACAAATCGCCCAGGAAATATCTACATATGACCGCTCCATTCTGTTCGAATCCTCCCGGCGGCCTAAATGGTCCTGGAGGACATGTTTGAATTTCGTACTGGAACTCGTGCGGGACTGGCGCCTTCGCCAAATTGCAACTGTTGCTGTTTCCCTCAATCGACAAAGGTCATGGGAACTTAAATGAATTTGTACAAAAAAGGGTATCAGAGAGATATACAGGTACATATGTTGAGAGTAAGAGTCTTAACATCGCATGCTATCACAATACTCGAAAAATGTGGAACAATTGGTCATTCTCGAGGATGCGAAAGAAGGCCCAATAAAAAAGTGTTTTCCAATAAGAGGTGGTATTTTGGCATTCAAAGAAAATTGCACTTTTTTTGAATAAATGATCGGATGTTTATTTCATCATAAAGAGGAAGGTATGAAGTTAATAATGGAAAATAACATCAGCCAAATGACCACTACGACCACGACTACAGGACCATATCCTTTTCATGAAATTTTCCATTATCAAATCGCAAAGTGGCTGCCTTATGTCCTCAATAGCATCAGGAATTTCATCTCTGAGGTCTTGAATCGACGCTGTTCTCTCGACTTAGACCTTTTCTTTCACATGGCCCCAAAGGAAGAAGTCACAAGGTTTTGAATCACCAGATCTCGGTGGCCAATTGTGATCACTTCTCCGAGAGATAACATGGTCTGGAAACTTTTCCCGTTAAAGATCAATGGTTTCGTTACTTGTGTGGAATGAAGCGTCGTCTTGTTGAAAGTAAACGTTGTCCAGATCAATACCATCCAATTCCGGCCATAAAAAATCATTAATCATCTCTCGATAGCTCAATCCATTCACCGTAACTTTTACTCCAGCATCATTCTCGATAAAGTACTGTCCAAAGAATCCACCGGACCATGAACCGCACCAAATAGTCACACTTCGAGGGTGGAGAGGCTTTTCAGCAATAACTCTTGGGTTTTCCGAGCCCCAGATGCGACAATTTTGCTTGTTGACGAAGCCACCGAAGTGGAAATGGGCCTCATCACTCAAGATGATTTTTCGATGGAATTCCGGATCATTTTCATGCATTTCAAGGGCACCATCAGCAAAGACACGACGGTATTGGTGATCGGCTGGCTTGAGTTCTTGTGTTAACTGAACTTTATAATGGTCAGGAGTTCGAAAATATGGCTCTCAGTAGTCTCAGTTGTACTCTTCATTGCTCATTCCTAGCTTTCGGCTCTGGGTACGAACCTTCTTCAAGAAAACTAAAAAAACATGCCATCTCCTACATTTCATGAAATTTATACATAAAAACTCACACATTCAATTCGAGGTTTAAAAATTCTGTCTTTTGTATTCATACATCAGACGATAGAAAGTCAGCAGGAAAAAACGGTCTTTCAATTAACTACGCTGTAATGTTTTAATGTATAAATGTTATGGAATTTTTGTGATACCGTGTTTTTTTTAGTTTCTCTGGAAAAGGCTAAAACCAAGAGCCGAAAGCTAGGATTGAGCAATAAAGAGTAAAATCCTTTCAATCGAATAATTACAGAATTCGATATAATTATACTAATGAACTTCATAAGCCTAAGACCGAAATCTTCATGCAAAATACGGTGTAATGATGTGTGGAATGCCTAATTCCAAAAAACGACGAGGAATGGACAAACCTGGGTTTTCTTCAACATGTTCTGCAATAGCAGCAATGTTTTTTTCTTCACATCACTAACTTGGTCCCAACAGCTAAAATTTTTCCATTAATTTCTATATTGCGGTCCAATGAGGTGCTTCAAGACGACCCAAAAATGTTCGAGTTTTAAGAACCGTCTCTAGCAAACTTTTACCATTTTTCAGTGAATTTTAATGATTTCAATGCGTTGTTGAAGCGTGTATCCTTCCATTTTTATTAATGGCGTAGTTTCTACTTGACATATGTCAAAAAATTACAGCTTCAAAAGTGAAATCTACCGAGATAGCGGGCTATTCAAAATAACACTTTTTTGGAAGAACATTTAGTTCCAGAATGTTGTAGTTACGAGGATGTATTGATATCTAGTTAGCCTAAACCAGTTCCATGCATAAACAAAATATTGCGATACCATATCAACGAACAATTACCAACCTATTAGAAGTGTCAGTGTAGAGGTCGCCGTCGAAAAAGTAAACCAGGGTTACGCAATAAATAAAAAAAGATGTCCACCGAAATTGTGAAAATCGAAAAATTGGAGTATCGGGCCATCATCAAGTACCTGTATTTAAAAGGGTTAAGAGGTGAGCAGATTTACGAAGATATGCTTAATAACCTTGGTGATCAATGTCCTTCGTATGCGACCGTGAAAAATTGGACTGCAACCTTCAAAAGAGGTAAATTTTTCATTGAAGATGATGACCGATCGGGATGGCCAGTTTTTGTGTCAGTCCTCGAAAATATCGATGCAGTTCATGACATGATTTTATCAGACCGTCGAATTGGGCTAAAACGGATATCTGAAGCACTGAAGATTTCATACGAACGCGTTCATCATATAGTTCACGTCAATTTGGACATGGGAAAAATTTCTGCGAAAATTATCCCCAAATGTTTGAATGTTGACCAAAAGCGTGCAAGGGTAGAAGCATCGCGTTCGATCTGTGCTCGATTTGAAAACGATGTAGACTTCTTAAACCAAATTGTTACTATGGATGAGACTTGGGTACATTTCTACGATCCAGAAACAAAGCACCAATCGATGGAATGACGATACTCTGGTTCTCCCAGACCTAAGAAGTTTCGTGTGTAAAAATCTGCTGGAAAAGTTCTTGCTTCAGTTTTTTGGGATTTCCATGGAGTAATCATGATTGATTTTTTTGGACAAATTACTGGAGATTACTATTCGACATTACTGACCACTCTACGGAAAAAAATTAAAGAGAAAAGACGACGAAAGCTATCCGAAGGTATTTTGTTTTTACAAGACAACGCCCCAGTACACAAATCTCATGTTGCCATGCAAAAAATTCGTGATTAAGGGTTAGAATTAATAGAACACCCCCCTTATTCACCAGATTTGGCTCCGTCCGACTATCATCTCGATCTCTTACCTCATCTGAAAAAAAAGTTCAAAAGGTCGTACATTTTCTTCCAACGAGGAGGTAATAAAAGCTGTGGAGGACTGGTTTGCAGAGCAAGAAGAAACGTTTTTTTTTTTGAAGGTCTAGAGGCGTTGCAGGTTCTCTCTAATAAATGTATTCAATTGAGAGGAGAATATGTTGAGTAATAAAATATTTTGACATTGAAATTTTGTTCTATAGTAGGCTAAGAATTTTCCAATATATCCTCGTAACTCGGTCTTGATTCTTAAGCAATATGAGAAGGCAGAAAACTACTTGCTTCTCAACTTCAAACACTACCTAGACCTCGGAAAATTCAGGATTTTTCCGTGAAATTTGCCCCCAGAACGAATTAGAACCTTTTGATCCCCCCGGTCTCGACTAAGACCCCATTCACATCGCGTCAGTTCGATTTAATTATTTCATTAAGAACTCCTATCTTTTCTGAGTTTACCTACGAAATTTGAGTTTTCAAAGTGAAACCATTTTCATATGTAACTTGAAATAAAACACACTACAATGAACGCCCACCTTAAACAAGGAACGAAGATTGTAAAACAAAGGAATTTTCTTTTGTCCCAATGCTTTCGTAGTGGAACGCATCAGTACATATAGAGGGTTTTCCATTAAGAATTGTCCATAACTGGAGGAACTTTTGAAGAAATTCTAAGATTTGACCTAAAACGCTCGAATAAAATATGCCTCCATACCGAGAGTTTGTTTTATTATAAATATTCGAAGATATTGAAAAAAAAATAAAAAAAATTAAAAAAATGAATAAAAAATAGGATATCGTCCCTAGGACATACGAGGATGTATTGATATCTAGTTCGCCTAGACCAGTTCCATGCATAAACAAAACATTGCGATACCATATCAACGAACAATCACTTATTAGAAGTTTCACTGTATAGTTCGATGTCAAAGGTTACGCAATAAATTAAAAGAAAAAAGATGTCCCCGAAATTGTAAAAATCGAAAAATTGGAGTATCGAGCCATCATCCAGTACCTTTATTTAAAAGGGTTAAGGTAAGCAGATTTACGAAGATATGCCTAATACCCTTGGTGCTCAATGTCCTTCGTAGGAGACCGTGAAAAAGTAGAATGCAAGCTTCAAAAGAAGTAAATTTTCCATTGAAGATGATGATCGATCGGGAAGGCCAGTTTCTGTGTGAATCCCCGAAAATATCGATGCAGTTCATGACTTGATTTTATCAGACCGTCGAATTGGGCTAAAACGGATATCTGAAGCACTGAAGATTTCATACGAACGCGTACATCATATAGTTCACGTCAATTAGGACATGAAAAAATTTTCTGCAAAATGGATCCCCAAATGTTTGAATGTCGACCAAAAGCGTGCAAGGTTAGAAGCATCGCGTTCGATCTGTGCTCGATTTGAAAACGATGTTGACTTCTTAAACCGAATTGTTACTATGGAAGAGACTTGGGTACATTTCTACGATCCAGAAACAAAGCAGCAATCGATGGAATGGCGATACTCTGGTTCTCTAAGACCTAAGAAGTTTTGCGTCCAAAAATCTGCTGGAAAAGTTCTTGCTTCAGTTTTTTGGGATTGCCATGGAGTAATCATGATTGATTTTTTGGTTAAGGGTAGAACAATAACTGGAGATTACTATTAGACATTACTGACCACTCTACGGGAAAAAATCAAAGAGAAAATACGCGGAAAGCTATCCAAAGTTATTTTGCTTTCACATGACAAATCTCATGTTGCCATGCAAAAAATTCGAGATTTAGTGTTAGAATTACTAGAACACCACCCTTATTCGCCATATTTGGCTCCTTCCGACTATCATCTCTTTCCTCAACTGAAAAAAAGTTTAAGAGGTCGTAAATTTTCTTCGAGTAGGTAATAAAAGCTGTGGAGGACTGGTTTGCGGAGCAAGAAGAAACATTTTTTTTTAAGGTCTAGAGACGTTGCAAGTTCGCTGTAATAAATGTATTCAATTAAGAGGAGAATATGTTGAGTAATAAAATATTTTGACATTGAAATTTTGTTTGGTTCTATAGTAGGCTAAGAAATTTTCAAAATATTCTCGTAACTCGGTCTTGATTCCTAAGCAATATGAGAAGGCAGGAAACTACTTGTTTTTTCCACTTTATCCTCAACTTCAAACACAACCTAAACCACTGAAAATTCAGGATTTTTCCGTGAAATTTGCCCCCGGAACGAATTAGAACCTTTTGATCCCCCCGGTCTCGACTAAGACCCCATTCACATCGCGTCAGTTCGCCTCCGGCAAAGAAAACTTGCTGCCTAGGCGAATCACGTCGCGATCTCCTCCGGTGGATCTCTCAGAACCGCACAGCTGGAAAGATAAACAGCATATGTGGAAGGAGATCTTGAATTAGGAAGAATTTGTTGGCGAAGTAGCAGGCAATTATGTGGAGTACCGTCCGTTCCCACAATGAGCGATACTTGACCCGGTTTCGTGAACGAGATCGCTGCAGCTCCACGTCTTCTGCATCCACATTATCTGGGAGCATCTTCCCTCTAATTATCGGCATTGAGGGTAGCTGCGAGATATTCGTCTTCTGACAGGCCTGCTCGATGACAAGAGTTAATTTGTCGCTTGTGCTGCAGAGTGAGATTGATGAGATATGGAGGCAGAGTCACAGCCTTCCATACAGGGTGATTACAGCAGATTTTATTGGAACGTTCTACCTGTTGTCTTGATTCGGCAAAATTTATGTTACATGCATATTAGTGCCCTTGGCTCAGTGGTAGAGCAATTAGGACCCAAAAGTTCGTAGTTCAATCCCGAGTTAGGAAAGAAATTTTTTAGTCTCGATAGGGGCCACCATTCTCACTGTTGGGTCAAAAATTAACAGTGCTGTGTCTAAGGTGGCGTAAGGAGACAGTAACAAAGCCTCCACAGAACACAACTGCTTACTCCGAACTCGGCACAAGTTACAAGCTTCGAAGCTTGTAGTTTCAGGAGTAATCAGGTTAAACAATAAACAAAAAACAAACAATGTGTTGGGTACAGTTTCAGTTAACCAACTGAAGTGCGGTTCAATTTTATTGAATGAATGAAAACTTACCAAGTTTCCGAATAGAAAAATAATACAGCTAATAAACTGTTTACGTAAAAAAATTGTTATACCAAAAACAACGGATGAAATACAGTCTTACATATTTCAGCAACACGGTCAACCAGATCTTGTCGGTAACTCCTATTTCCATGAAGAGAGTAATCGAACTCGACAAACGAACATGTAATGAAGCTGACGTGAAAATCCGTTGCTAAAAATGTCAAATTGCGCACACTTATCATTGTGGTAATATAACATAACCACGCCACTGGTAAGAATCTTTTGTTCGAATGAAAGTTTTGAACTGAATGCAATTCGATGAAATCGAAATCATAGGAAAAACTGAAATTTTCCGAATTCGCGAAAGGATACAGAAAATATGTAACATTCATTTTAATCGGAAGTTGAACTATTTTCATGGGTCTTTCGTTTGAAATAAAACAGATGCTTGAGTTGGCTCATTTTCTTCTATTTTTGAGAGAAAAAAATGAACTTTCGAAATTAGATCAATTTAAATCATTTCATTAAGAACTCCAATCCTTTCTGAGTTTTCCCACAAAATTTCAGTTTTCAAAGTGGAACCCTTTTCATGTGTAACTTGAAATAAAACACACTACAATGAACGCCCACCTTAAACAAGGAACGAAGATTGTAAACCAAAGGAATTTTATTTTGTCCCAATGCTTCCGTAGTGGAACGCATTAGTACTTATATACATATAGAGGGTTTTCCATTGAGAATTGTACATAACTGGAGAAACTTTTGAAGAAATTCTAAGATTTGACCTGAAACGCTCGAATAAAATATGCCTCCTTACCGAGATACTAAGTTTTTTATTATAAATATTCAAAGATATTGAAAAAAAATTTAAAAAAATTAAAAAAATTAATAAAAAATAGGATATCGTCCCTAGGACATACGAGGATGTATTGATATCTAGTTAGCCTGGACCAGTTCCATGCATAAACAAAACATTGCGATACCATATCAACGAACAATCACTTATACAGTTCGATGTCAAAGGTTACGCAATAAATTAAAAGAAAAAAGATGTCCCCGAAATTGTAAAAATCGAAAAATTGGAGTATCGAGCCATCATCCAGTACCTGTATTTAAAAGGGTTGAGAGGTAAGCAGATTTACGAAGACATGCTTAATACCCTTGGTGATCAATGTCCTTCGTAGGCGACCGTGAAAAATTGGACTGCAAGCTTCAAAAGAAGTAAATTTTCCATTGAAGATGATGACCGATCGGGAAGGCCAGTTTCTGTGTCGGTCACCGAAAATATCGATGCAGTTCATGACATGATTTTATCAGACCGTCGAATTGGGCTAAAACGGATATCTGAAGCATTGAAGATTTCATACGAACGCGTTCATCATAAGTTCACGTTAATTTGAACATGAGAAAAATTTCTGCAAAATGGATCCCCAAATGTTTGAATGTTGACCAAAAGCGTGCAAGGGTAGAAGCATCGCGTTCGATCTGTGCTCGATTTGAAAACGATGTAGACTTCTCAAACCGAATTGTTACTATGGATGAGACTTGTGTACATTTCTACGTTCCAGAAACGAAGCAACAATCGATGGAATGGCGACACTCTGGTTCTCCAAGACCTAAGAAATTTCGCGTCCAAAAATCTGCTGGAGGAAAAGTTCTTGCTTCAGTTCTACGTATGATACACGAGAACAGATAAAAACCTCTGAAAAAACTCTGTCTCCCTGTGTATGTGTGGTGATACTGAATTTGTTCTAAAAATATGCTGCTATCCATGTTACAGAGCTCCTTGTGCTTGAAAACAAGCCTTTTCATCGAACTGGAGGCAAATATCTTGAAATAGTATCTGTAACAAGAAAAAAAGAAGAAAACGAGAAAGGAGCAGTAGAAAAAAATACTTCACCTGCTAAAAAAACCTGTTCACAAAGTCCCAACTCTCTCATGGATCGGGAGGATCTTTCGATCAGGTCCGATCTTCCAAGTGATGATACTTCTGTTCTTCAGGTGTTCGAGGAACCTCTACAGGCCCATTATGTTGGGGGATCATCTCCCATATATAGTGGTTGTTTTTAGCGAAAATTCAGCAAAAAATATTTTGACATTGAAATTTTGTTTGATTCTATAGTAGGCTCAGAATTTTTCAATAAATTCTCGTAGCATAATAAATGAGGGAAATGAACTAGCAGACATCGATACGCG
Organism: Adalia decempunctata; assembly: GCA_951802165.1. NCBI lineage: Eukaryota > Metazoa > Arthropoda > Insecta > Coleoptera > Coccinellidae > Adalia > Adalia decempunctata. The sequence continues at coordinate 17,266,201 of OX637696.1, read as the reverse complement.
CATCAGTTGGGTAGAGTTTCAGTGAAGTGCGGTTCGATTTCATTAGATGAATGAAAACTTGCCAAGTTTCCGAATAGAAAAATAATATAGCTAGTGAACTGTTTACGTAAATAAATAATTGTTATTGAAACCCAACAAAAATAAAGGATAAATGTACCAAAAATAACGGATGAAATGCAGTCTTACCTATTTCAGCAAAACGGTCAACCAGATCTTGTCGGTAACTCCTATTTCCATGAACAGCGAGTGATCGAGCTCGACAAAGGAACATGTAATGAAGCTGACGTGAAAATCCGTTGCTAAAAATGTCAAATTGCGCACACTTATCCTTGTGGTAATATAACATAACCACGTCACTGGTAAGAATCTTTTGTTCGAATGAAAGTTTTGAACTGAATGCAATTCGATGAAATCGAAATCACAGGAAAAACTGAAATTTTCCGAATTCGCGAAAGGATACAGAAAATATGTAAGATTCATTTTAATCGGAAGTTGAACTATTTTCATGGGTCTTTCGTTTGAAATAAAACAGAAGCATGAGTTGGCTCATTTTCTTCTATTTCTGAGAGAAAAAAATGAACTTTCGAAATTAGATCAATTTAAATTATTTCATTAAGGTGGGCGTTCAATGTAGTGTGTTTTTATTTCAAGTTGATTTCGAAAACGGTTTCACTTTGAGAACTGAAATTTTGTGGGTGAACTCAGAAAGGATTAGGGTTCTTGTTGAAATAATTTTAATCGATTTCATTCCGACAGTTAATTTTTTTTCTTTCAAAAATAGAAGAAAATGAGCCAACCCATGCTTCTGTTTTATTTCAACAGAAAGACCCATGAAAATAGTTCAACTTCCGATTAAAAGTGAATCTACTAATAATTTCGTTCAGAAGATCAACTTGAAATACGGAATTGGCAGAAAATGGCGAAATTCAAATTTTGGCGGGAAAAAATTCCTGCTTTACCCACAAATTGACATATTTCATAGTTCGGCGATTTTCGGATAGAAAGCGCCATTGTACATTTCATTCATGATTAGAGAGATATTCATAGAACTTATAGTGATAATGTAAGTTCTATGGAGATATTTCATAAAATGCACGGTGGCGCCTCTATCGGAGGAGATTTCCTACGCGCTTTAAACGCCGACCTTAAGAACTCCAATCCTTTCTGAGTTTTCCCACAAAATTTCAGTTTTCAAAGTGAAACCATTTTCATATGTAACTTGAAATAAAACACACTACAATGAACGCCCACCTTAAACAAGGAACGAAGATTGTAAACCAAAGGAATTTTATTTTGTCCCAATGCTTTCGTAGTGGAACGCATCAGTACTTATATACATATAGAGGGTTTTCCATTGAGAATTGTCCATAACTGGAAAAACTTTCGAAGAAATTCTAAGATTTGACCTGAAACGCTCGAATAAAATATGCCTCCTTACCGAGATACAGAGTGTTTTATTATAAATATAATATAATATAAATAAGATATTGAAAAAAAAATTTTAAAATTTTAAAAAATTAAAAAAATTAATAAAAAATAGGATATCGTCCCTAGGACATACGAGGATGTATTGATATCTACTATCTAGTTAGCCTAGACCAGTTCCATGCATAAACAAAACATTGCGATACCATATCAACGAACAATCACTCATTTGAAGTTTCACTGTATAGTTCGATGTCAAAGAGTATAGTTTCTATGTCAAAGGTTCGCAATAAATTAAAAGAAAAAAGATGTCCATCGAAATTGTGAAAATCGATAAATTGGAGTATCGAGCCATCATCCAGTACCTGTATTTAAAAGGGTTGAAAGGTAAGCAGATTTACGAAGATATGCTTAATACCCTTGGTGCTCAATGTCCTTCGTAGGCGACCGTGAAAATTGGACTGCAAGCTTCAAAAGAAGTGAATTTTCCATTGAAGATGATGACCGATCGGGAAGGCCAGTTTCTGTGTCAGTCCCCGAAAATATCGATGCAGTTCATGACAATATGATTTTATCAGACGGTCGAATTGGGCTAAAACGGATATCTAAAGTACTGAAGATTTCATACGAAATCTATATATCATATAGTCCACGTCGATTTGGACATGAGAAAAATTTCTGCAAAATGGATCCACAAATGTTTGAATGTTGACCAAAAGCGTGCAAGAGTAGAAGCATCGCGTTCGATCTGTGCTCGATTTGAAAACGATGTTGACTTCTTAAACCGAATTGTTACTATGGATGAGACTTGGGTACATTTCTACGATCCAGAAACAAAGCAACAATCGATGGAATGGCGACACTCTGGTTCTCCAAGACCTAAGAGGTTTCGCGTCCAAAAATCTGCTGGAAAAGTTCTTGCTTCAGTTTTTTGGGATTGTCATGGAGTAATCATGATTGATTTTTTGGATAAGGGTAGAACAATAACTGGAGATTACTATTCGACATTACTGACCACTCTACGGGAAAAAAATTAAAGAGAAAATACGCAGAAAGCTATCCAAAGGTAACGCTCGAGTACATAAATCTCATGCATGTTGCCATGCAACAAAGGTCGCAAATTTTCTTCCAAAGAAGAGGTAATAAAAGCTGTGGATGACTGGTTTACAGAGCAAGAAGAAACATTTTTTTGAAAGGTCTAGAGACGTTGCAGGTTCGGTGTAATAAATGTATTCAATTAAGAGGAGAATATGTTGAGTAATAAAATATTTTGACATTGAAATTTTGTTTGGTTCTATAGTAGGCTAAGAATTTTTCAATACATCCTCGTAGCCATAATAAATGAGGGAAATGAACTAGCCAGACGTCGACTTTTCGAAGTACACCACTGGTGTCACCACCACAGCAGGATAATAACAAACCGGTTTCTGGCTTTTTAGCCTTCATCAGTGCCAGATAAGTGATGACGGCTGTGGTGGTGACGCTAGCGGAAATTAGATCTATGCTAGTCCATGTCCCTCATCAAAGATATTGTTGATTTTCTGTGGTCTAATGTCAAGCCCCCATGTTTCAGACGTAAACATCCCATTGACGGGTATGCAGAGACGGAGGACCTCCCACGTTGGAGAAGAAGACTGCTGTTACTCCCATTGCGGTTCGCCGGGAAGGGGAGGCGGAACAAAGGAATTGTGTGAACACTGCCCAGGCCGGCCCGCCAACAAAGAAGAACCATCAATCGCGACCCGGACTCATCGCCGTACCAGTGTTTTAATATGGACCGCGTGGATTTTCGCGCTAAACCAAATAAAAGACTTTTTAAAATGTTTGTTAGTTATGTGCGCGGTTAGTGTAAGGACGACGCTCACATGGACAAAAAACGCGTACAGATCGTGCTCATAGAATTAGGGGAATTAGACGATTTGTGTTCTTACCGACATCCTGCCACTCTATGCGCTTCGCGTCCACAGAATAAAATCCATAATCATGCAACGATCTAATAGATTTTGTCCAGTCGTGTACAATGAAGGCGTGTTCACTTATTAAGGGTCTTAGCATCCTCACGATGTATTTTTACGGTTTCTTTTGTCGGGCCCAATGATTTTTGCCAGTTTTTGAAACCGCCAAGGCGTTTAGCATGAATTAATCTGGCTCTTATGTGGAAAAATGGGTAGAGGAATCTTGGCCACATTTCCATCAAACCATTCAAATGACATTTCAGAATTTGGCTGCTATATGCTCATTTTTTATACAAGGTGTTTAGGTAAATGAAGAAAGTCGATTTTTGACCAAAAATAGCGGCAATATAATGGTTTAAATCAAATAATTTTCGAACATAATTCAAAAAAGCTATAATGGTTGAAATGAAATCTGTGGAATTGAAATAACAGAAAACACTTTTTCACTATCAATTGCTCCAATTTTTGTATCTTTTCTCGAATTTGAATAAATAGAAACTGGATTTCGATTTCTGCCTCCCATTCCTCTTAATATTCGTCAGAGATTGAATTCCGTTATGTTTTCCACTTGCCGAGAAAACATAAATGTTTTATCGAACGAAATTATGTTTGATGATAACAGAATATAATTTTTCTTATATGTTTCATTATTTATTGAATGTGCAAATGGCCTAGCCTAGCCTACCATAATATAAATGAATAAATATAAACAATGCGAGCCAAAAATTTGGAATAAAATTCATACCAACTTAAGCACAGTACGGTTAATTTTTTTTTAACCAGCAATGAATCAAGGCGCCTGACCACAAAATTTCTTTCTTAAGGGGATGTGGTACACGTCGGGGCTCGCGAGCTCCCTTCAAAAATTGGGCTTTTTATTTCCATGATATCTCAGTTCGTATGCGGCGTAGACCAACAATTCTTTTTTTAATTTAAGCTCAACCATTTCTTTGGAATGTGCATCACACGCTTTTCTGTTTTTCTTGGTATATTAGGCAAAAATCTGGTGAGCTGTAATTTCATGAAAATCTGGACAAATGATTTTATTTCCATGATATCTCCGTCAATTTTCGGGATAAATGTATGAAATTTTCTGTATACATGCGGAATAATATTTTGCAGAATGTGCATTACTCGCTTTTCCGTTTTTCTTCGTGAATTAAAAAAAAAAACTGGTTGAAAATATGACCATTAATGTTCCTACTCCTAATTTTTTTAAAAATTCAGGGGGCAATATACAAAAAAACTGATTTATACACATTCTGAAAATTATTATTCCGCATGTATACTGAAAATTTCATAAATTTATCCCTAAAATTGACAGATATATCATGGAAATAAAATAGTTTGTCCAGATTTTTATGAAATTACACTTTTTTCACGATTAATTGCTTCTATTTTTGTATCATTTCTCCATGAGTGTCCCGCAGGGGGGGCCTTTGTCCCACCTCAGATTTTGATGGCCCTATCGTTTTTCAGCACAACACCATCGCAATATTAGTCTCTAAATCCAAGGGGCAAGAAAAAATTGCTTTTATTTTGCCCCCCTGAGAAAGAATTCTGCGGTTGCCCATGCATTTCTCGAATTTGAATAAATAGAAACTGGATTTCGATTTCTGTCTCTCATTCCTCTTATTATTTGTCGGATATTAGATTCCTTAATGTTTTCTACTTGCCTGAAAAACCTAAATATCTCAATCTCTCAAATTATGTTTGATGATACCAGATAATAAAATTTTCCTTATAGTTTTATCATGGTGCAAAGAGCCAAGTCGAGACTTGCACAATATAAATGAATAAAAGTGTAAAATTTGCAACCCAAAAGTTTGGAATAAAATTTCTTCTTTCTAGACGTAACAGGAAATATGAATATTATTCCAAAATTTTCGGCACACACTGTATACATATAATTAAGATGAATTAAGCAACCAACATCATATTCAGTGTGGTCCATGCCAAAATTTGACTATTACAAAAAGAAACTGTTTAAGTTTAACTACACATAAATCTTTCAAAACTTAATTTTTTCTGTTATCAAGTTCATCGTATTCTTCATTTATTTATTTGTGATTGCCCCCAACTGCTTGTTGCATCGAGAATAATTGAGTAATTCTCTCGAAAATGAATCATACAGGAGATAAAACTAATGGTTACTTTATGAGAAATAACACTAAAATTTGTGTCCAACTATTTAACGAAGATTTTTCTGATAACTGTTATCGCTTGGCCAACAATTTCAGCATATATCAGCCAAATTCGAAAATTGTACAACGATTTTAAACCTCTTCAAAGTGTTCTTTCCGAAGTCTTATCGACAGTTCCCCAAATAAAGCCTTTCAATTTTCAAAAATAATACAAAACTTAATTATCTTCAATTATTTTCCATCAATTCTTTAGCTATCTCATTTTATGTGTCAACTTGATTCATCAAATAATTTTATTCATTTTTATTCATCATCTTGAAAAATGACTAAGAGCCTCTGAACAAAAACAGGACAAAAGTCAAGAATACTTGGTTCCGAAAAATATTGCTACAGCAGAATTTTTCGACCTCACCAAATTTGTCAAAGATCGCTCAATAAAGAATCAAAATCCATGCACAATTCCACAATATGTAAAAATTTCGAGAAAATACCGCTATCCATTTAAATATGCTCAAGAGACTTAAATATGAGCAATAAAGACGAATAGTCCAAAATTCACTCTTACCAAAAAACATTTGTAGGTAGAATATATGCAGGGCGTCTCAGAAAAGTTGTAACAAACCGATAGGGTAGATAGCACTAATTAAAATAAGAACAAATTTCATACAAACATGGGTCCTATACCTTCTCATTCAATTAACTACATTTCTATCGAAAATAAAGAGAATTGAAGCAGAAAACAAATTAAAGCCTGCTCAATATGACTTCAATTGTTTCCGATGCAAGCAGTCAATCTTTAAAAATTATATGCAACCTTAACACCCAGTACCCTGGTTTGCAGGAAATTTTTCTTATTCTCCTTGGTGCAGTTTTTTACCCCCACTGTGGGAAAGACACCCTGTGTATGGAGTGAATAGAACAAGCTTCTCAATCCGAGAAATTTCCCCTTTATGAGTTTGCGTCCCCAGCTAGAGCTCTAATTCCAGTAACAGAACACAATAAGGCCTAGTTTCCTCATTTTCGACAGCTTGAACTGGATGAATGAAAGGAAATATTTTGTTATAAGATATCTATATTATATGTAATATATATGATAAAAGGAATTTGGTTGTGTGACCAAATATGTACTATTAAAATACCTTTGATATTCAAAGGACCTAATATTTATTATTCATAGCGAAGCGATGCACATAGAGTAGGCTGTGGACTATTAGAAGGGTTATATCTTCATGCACATAGATTTGTATCAAGACTGCAAGTCTAGTCGAAAATATATCGTTGTCAATTGAAATATCAATATATTTCCTCTCCGGTTTATCTGGAAGCCATGAGATTTTTGTTCGATGAAACCAATAGGTACCTTTTCACTAAAATAAGTTGAACTTTCTGTATTGCTAATCTTGTTTCAAAACTCAAGAACATTTGTCGAATTTTGATGGGAAACGTCCTCTTTTCATGACAGAGAATTGGGATACCACGACAAATATAGAAATATGTGAATGTTTACGGAAAATTCGAGGAAAGTTATCGAGAAAACCATTATGGCGTAAAAGGACGCCCCAATGCCCAGCTTATTATTGACATTAATATGGTTTAAACGACCAATTCAAACCAGATTTTACGAGATACAATAAAATATTATAGGACACCAATTGCTGAAATTAATTATTTTCCATTTTGCGGATAGTAAGAGGGGAAATATGGTACCCGAATCAATAAATTTTCATCTGAAAACATTCTCAAGAAGACAAAAGTGGCCAAACATATAAACTGCATTATCCTTCGTTCATTTTACTAGCAAAACATTTATCAATTATGAATCTGAGGAATTGAGAAGAATTCAACGGAATTTAGGGATTTTAAATAAAGAAAAATAAGAAAATTATTAAGAAATTCGTCACAGGCCTTGAAAACCGTCCTAGAAAATATATAGGCATACTATCCAATGAAAAAAACAGCTAAATTGAAATGAAACACAATACTGCAACACAATATTAACAATACAGAAAGAAATATACAAGTCTTTTATTTTCCCGAAGTTCATAAACCTTTCGTTGATATTTTCATTGACCTCATAAGTGCATATTCATATTGAAACGGTTGAAAACTTGTAATTGTAGGTTCCGAATGAAAGTTCCACCACTGTGAGCATTAAGAGCCCAATCATTACCATTTTGAAGTATGGCACAAATGAATCAGCAGTACAGCTACCGATTGTGTGGAAAAGATTAGTAGACGTTTTTGTGGACAATTGTTTAATGTTTTAACTTTCTCAGGAAATCTTGGTATTACAACTTTGTTGTGATTTTGAAGAACGTAGAAATCCCAGTTTCGTTGAAGTGGAAACTTTTTGTAATGTACGAAGTTCAATGTTTTAATTGGAAAAACTAGTAATATCTGATTTACTAAATGCAGGATTGGCATAAGTTAACAATTCCTTATTTTTCATCATTCAAGTTTTGGACCAGTATTTACTATTTGCTGGTGATTTTTGAAGACTGAAGAACATTGAACTTCTGTCGGTTTTATTTTTTGGAGAAATTGTTCAAATCTTCACTAAATTTATGTAGGAAATTTTCTGAAATGGCCACATTTGATACAAGAATTGTTTTCAGAAATATAAGTAGGAATAACTTTCCATGGAAACAATGGGATAATATAACTTGATGTCAGTAATAATTTGATTATTATAGGTATTAATTTTCTTTTAGTGGCAAATTTGAAACTGTTCAAACTGCAGATGGAAATGAAATAGAATTCCCAAATTACTTTTTATAATTAATAATTCGATAACTATTTATAATGTTCTGTTGAGACTGTCCACTGTTTGTGTGAGTATGTTTTAGTACAGAAAAATCAAAATATAATATAATACAAGATATCGTATATAAGTGAGACGACTTTTGCGTAGTAAATTTTAGATTCGTTCGCAATGCGAAGATGTCGCTAGTGGTCTCATGTTACTAGTTGTGTTCGTTAGAGGTCTTATACATACTCAGCCGAACAGTCATATGCTTAGATAAGGAGCCCTTTTACCAATGTACGCTCATCAAAAAGAGCCTTATATCAAAACAGCTCAAATACAATTGAATATCAATCAGAATTCTGGACCACTACATCCATAATTATTCATTTAGATAAAGATAATTTAATTTTTCAAATCCTGTCAATTTTCTTTAATCAAAAGTTTCCTACTATCAAAAACACTTATTCAAAATAGACAATTAAAGAATATTTAAACGAATGTAGTGGTTCTAGGATGTATACAACTATAAAGAAAACTCACTTTAGCAGCAGGAATTCGAGGCAACCTCATTCTTTCCTTGATGGACCATAGACTCCTTTTGTTCTTTTTTTCTACTGACTCTGAGTTTGCCACGTATTTCCTGCAGTTTCAGAATTTTATAGTAACTAAGAGCTGAGCCTTAAAACGCAATATAGTCAGGATGAATGTGGAGTTTATTAATATCTCACTATATACTTATTACCTTTTCAATATTATAGGAATAAAATGATCCAAGTGTATCTAAGCATATTTCAGTTGGGATGTTCAAATTGTATAAACAAATCAAACGTTTCCATCAAAAATAATTACACTCAATTGTAAAATTCAGGTTCTGATATATTTTAGAGGTTTTATAGACATTTAGGATCTTGGTTCGATATTGATTGGGTGTAGGATCAAACAAACAACAGTATACAAGTGCTTTTTTTGTATTATGTCATTATTTTTGCATTTGAATGTCAATTGTATGGATTTTTGTAAGATATCCTTTGTGATTCGAAACCAGATTCGACAGTATTGTAATGATAGTGGCCTCAGTCGAAAATGACGTGCCAAAAAGTTTCCAAACATACTACAAATATCTGACTCGTTGCTGTTAACTAGGAATCATTTTTATGATATTTATGTGTTCTATTTGATTTCATAGCTCAATTGTGTAATTTGCCTCCAACAATGCAAGATAGACTTTGAAAATAATTTCAAAAAGAAACAATGATAATAAAGTAAATGTAGTGAATGTAGGATAATTGAAGCATGTTAAATGTACTGACAATGAGTGTCTTTGGTTGAAGTTTGTTGTATAATTTTCAATTGCACCCAAACGATTATACTTTCAGCTAAGGAATTAAAATGAATCTGTTTACCATGATGAATTAAATGAAATTCTTTAGTTGGAGTAACAATTTTTTCTTGAGAAAATAGTCAGATGGCTAGAGAAATAAAAGTACCCTTTTTAAATTTCAATATCGGAAAGTAACAGAAAAAGAAATGACGTATATACGAATCACTCCTACTAAATTTCGATTTTTTGGTTCAATCTTATTATTCAAAGAATTTCTCTTTTTATTCAAATTTTATTGATTCAATTTATAGTCACAAACATCAGTACGATCAACTTGTGTATAAACTTATGATCTTCAATTAAGAAGATTTTCTTTGAAAATCCGAATTTTGTTTTGAAAAAACATATAATTGAACACAAGAGAGCTCTATCTTTTGAATATTTATTTAGTTTGGGATTTCATTGGAATTATTGACTTTGTTCAACTACTCAATACGTCCAAACTTATTATACAGATGCATTTTCCTGATTTTTGAATTTAGTGAAAAAAAGTTCGGAGTAAGCCCAATTGCAATAATGATGAATTTAAGAACAGTATTCGCTTGAATTTCAAATGATTTTCTCTGCTTTGCATTGTTGTATTATTGTTAATGTTAAAAAGATATATTATATACTTATTGTTGCTAGAGCTAGCGTTGTTGTTGTTACTTATATTCAAGAAATAGTTAAATATATTTTTGTTCATTCAATAAATTTTTCATATAATATACATACTTAAATAAGAATATGAAGAAACTAGAGACTATGTATGAAATTATACGATGCTCTGAAAATTAAATTTGCACAAATATATATAGTTGCCTAGATATATAGATAGGTATAGTAATTGCTTATTTATTTCAAAGGTTGGTATAAATTTAAGCAGTTACTCCTCTATATGTGTATGAGAGATAAAAAATTGTGAAATACTGACTGAATGCATTTTGTAAAAACCAATTGTTGTTACTAGTGTAAATATTAAGGAATTTTAAAACCTAAGACCTAAGGTCCTACTGGTAACGCCAGATTTTATATGATGCCATTCATTTGTATATATCATATGGATGTCTATTTTATGTGATGTTCTGTGTTAATACCTATCATGCGCCCCATGGTATACTTTTACTAGCTACAATCTAACTCTAAACCGAAGCTCATATCAATATTTTATAAAATATAAAGTAATTTTCAATAATGTTCATATACTACATAAGCAACTGCTACAAGCTGAAGTCATCATAGATCTATTCGTTTAAAATTTTTTTTTTCTAAATGTTTGGAAATGTTCTTGACCAATTAAAAAATTCCTGATCAACCCGAGGTCACTTTTTTCAGTATAAAACAATTAATATTCAATGTGTTCAGAATTTATTCGTGATTATTGAAGCTTTGATTAAAGTCTTTATTTACTGGACAATTCTATGATGTCTATCTGGGTTTGATCCTCAACAATCATTATATTAAACAATTTTTACTCAGTCACCTGGGGGGCTTTTTAAGTACTTTTTGAGAAACCGAATCTCCAAGATGCCTCTACCCGAATTAAATAGATCTGCAGATGTGCAGTTGCTTATGCCCGATTTTAAATGTCTCTTTTAGCCAATGGGGCTGCATTTAGGAAGTTGTAAATGAAATAATTCCAGATATCGCGAAACGAGTCAGATATTTGTCAGTAATCTACTTTCGTTGGAAGTTTAAATGGGTTTGTGAGCTCGAACGATTTGAGACAAACCGAATTTGTGTGAAATTTATCCTTCCATCGATGAATTTTTGTGGAAACGTTGTGTGTATAGCGATTAAGTTCAAAGTTGAAAAATCTAAAATAAGAGTAATATATAAGACACAACAACATTGATTTTAAGGTTGTTTTTTTTTATTAGTGAAAAGTATTATAAATATTGAAAACGATAAAATAAAAAATTCAAACTAGTATTGTTTGATGTTGTTAATAGTATACAGTTGACAATAAAGGCCATTTGGGGTGATTTCTCTTAGTAATTTTGGTGTAGCAATCTATTCGGGCAGTCCCAACAGCCTTTTGGGAATCCATAAAACTTTCATACTTGTATCTTTTTCTTCAGTCAGAACCTCTCTTGCAATTTCCCCCAATTTCTCACCTCAGAAACCCTCTTTCCATAACTTATAAATCTGATAACCTACACAAATATCTAGAATTCATATTTCATTCCAAATACAAATTGATTTCCTAATAATATACATTGGAGAAACCCTTTTTCCATAACTTATAAATCTGATAACCTACACAAATATCTAGAATTCATATTTCATTCCAAATACAAATTGATTTCCTAATAATATACATTGGAGTCCAAAGCTCAATTAGTTGGTAACAAGAACAAGATCACACCAAAGTATTCTATGGTTCTTGGTGGAAGATGACTGATTGAGGTTACCCCAACATAACCCTAAATTCCAACACATTTTACTACAAAAACAATAACATCATACATGTAAAATGGAATCATTTAGTGATGCAGATCTACAAATTCCACCATGCAAATACGAATGTAAGTAATTCCCCAACTGACAACTTTCATCTCAATAACCATTTCATATTATTCACTTTTCAGATCTAGACCACACAGCTGATGTTCAGTAAGACAAACAGTGATAATAACCTATATAACAAATACTAATTCTATTATTTTTAGACTTCATGCCTGGGGTAATTCTCTGAAAGAAGCTTTTGAACAATGTGGTGTTGCTATGTTTGGGTACATGACAGAGCTCCCTTACGTTGAAATTAAAGAATCCGCTGAGATTGAAGCTGACGGACACGACTTGGAAAGCTTACTGTACAAATTTCTGGATGAACTCCTATTCTTATTTAGTTGTGAACCATACCTAATATGTAAGAAAGTGAAGATTACCGAGTTTATAGTTGAGGGAGAAGAAATGAGGTTAAAGTGTAAATGTTACGGAGAGGAGTTTCAAATTGGAAAGCATCCACAAGGGACTGAAGTTAAAGCTATTACATATTCTGCTATGCAAATTGTAAATAATCCGGAAAAGAATGATTTCCAAGTGTTTGTGATAATAGATATTTAAGCCGATCACTGTGTTTATGATGCCCCCATGCCCCACATATGTGAATGTTTTACAAAATCTCATTAAATTATTATCAGTCGTTTCAAATTGTAGACAATAAATTTCCACATCAGGGGTCTCATTGGGAGACCTAGGAGTATAATCAATATCAATCATGAATATAGCTGTTAATTTTAATTTTTTATCTTCTTTGTTCATTTCGAGAGTGAATTCCTCTTAAATGAGCAATTAAAACTGCCGATTTTACTGAGATATTTCCTCAAAGACGATGCAAGAAATTTGGGAAATGGATATTATCGCAAAATAGAAATAAGGCATACTCGAAATTATGATCATGGACAAGTGGCGCATCCACCTTTTTTTTTCATTTCACTTCTACGCTTTTTCATTCAATCTTGTGTTTAACGAATCTATAAGCGTTTCTGACCATATTGTTCGGTTGTCTGGTCAGTAGCATATACCTGTAGTTGAATAATCAATGCCAATACCATTTACACCGATAATGGCTCAAAATTTTGCATATAAGTAACTTCGATTGAACAAATTATGCAAAAATAGACAAGTTCATGAAACCTCTTCGATAAAGATATGCTTCCCTTATTAAGATCAGTCAGATTAAATAAAAAAAACAGTCCCATATACATGAAACCGCAAACGTTTCGTTTTCAAGGTACAGGGTCTTAATATTTGAGTTTTGTCTTGTAAGATTTGCATTTCAGAAGAAATAACAATTCAGAGTTTACACATGACATATGGAACACTGTCCCCTCTTTTACTCAACGACTTTTTTTGGTGAGCCACTGTTAATTTGGAAAATTGTAGAAAGGTTTAAAAATTCAATGATCTCTTGTAGTTCTCTCGTATCTGCAACCAGTTTCGAGAAAACATTTTTCGTTTCTCTGGAAAACCCTCAAAGGAATCAAAATAGTCATAAAAACAGTTAGCATAAAAAAGAAAAATAAAATATTGAAGTCTGGGGATCTGACTGGTCATGACTGATGTCCACCCCATCCAATATCCTTGTTTTCATAATTTTAGTTCTAATACTCCCCTGTAGGGAAAAAGGGGGTAATGGAGGTCACTTAAACTCTTTTTGGAATAAAACTCAAATTATAAATCACAAGTCTATTAGGAATATATAAAATCACAATTCTTCGTTAAAAAGGACTATTAACTGAGGTCAGAAGTAATAAGCTTTGGAGTTACGATTTATGAGTAATAACCGTTTGAAAAAAGACATTTTTTGAACTCTATTGCACTCACGTGAGGGCAATGGTACTAATGATATTGACAATGATGATCAAATACTTCTAACATGCGGAATCCAAGTAAGTGCCAGCAAATAAGGGAGTCCAAAGCCCTCAGGAAGTTCATCGGTAGGTACCTACCACACTTATTCGTTGTTTCGGCCAAATTCCCCGCATATATAAGACAATTATTTTCTGAGTAAGTAATCTTCATCATAAGAATCATCATCGACGCAGTGGTCGTCAATGTCTACGAGTCAATCAAGAGTCATTTTCTTCCTTTCAGCCTTTTTAAGTCTTTCCTTCAACTCTTTGGTTTTTTTGTCCTTCCCCTTGCATTTTCCTTTCCGTTCAATTTCTTGACCGCACAATTACCCGCAAAAGAGATACTAGAGTGAATTGTGAATAGAAAAAAGAATACCATATGTTGATTCAAATTGAACATTAACATAAATTTATGATGAATAGTTTCAACCAACTTTCAATGATTCACGTAAAAAGAAGAAAATTTTTTATTTATAAAAATTTTCTTTTTTTACGTAAGATCGATTAAGAGCGAAAACCAATGACACTCGTCATATACAGGGTGGCCAAGAGATTGACGTCAAAAAGGAAAAAACAGGTCCCTCATGTCATGGGCTATTCGAATCACCCCCATTTATGTTATGCTATTTTTCACGGTTTTCGAGTTATGAATTTTTTTTTATGAACTTTGAGAATTTTAGACTTGACCATCTTAAAAAAGATATTAAAAAAAAGTACAAAAGACTTCTCTGTGAAAGTTTTTTTGTAACTTAATCTCCATGAATTGTACTTTTATACATAAAATAACCAGATTCGTAACTTTGATAAAAATTATGGAAATGTTGGTCTCAAGTGAAAAAGTTACGTAAATTGGATTATGATCTGAATTTTCGAATCAAAATTAAAAATGTAAAAAGGCTAATTCACGGTTTCTTAGTATGCTTAAAAACTGCGCTCAACAGTCAGCTTTTAGAATCATTGATAAAAAATGGTACTTAACACTCTACTTTTGCTAGAATTAGCCTTCAAAGTCATCGAGGTGGAAAAAATCAAAGAACTAGACATTTACGACAAAATTATTTTTTGCCATTTTATGATATTTCGGATCAAGTTATGATAGAAAATGCTGAAAATTAATGAAAATTAGCTTTAGATATTGGTCAAGAAAAGTTCTAGATAAAAAAAAGAAAAAGGTATATATGGCAATAAATCACACATCATAATGTAAATAAAAAGAAATTAATTTATGAAATGTACAGTAGGTTTTCAAAGTGGCCACCTCTAGCCTCAATACACATTCTACACCTTCTTAAAAAATTTTCTTTCAATCGCATAAAACCTGCCCTGTTCTCTCTGAGGACACGTTCGGCTTCTCTTCAGTCGTAGCTCGTCTTCACTCGAACATTCTCGGGCGTAAACAATTTCTTTGAAATAACCCCAAACGAAAAAATCAATGGGATAAAGGTCAGGTGAAAGTGGGGGCCACTTGATTGGCTGCGCAGTAATGAAAAACCGATTGGGATTATTTAAATTTTCGAGAACAATTTTTGATTAACCACTTGAATGAATGATACCCGAACAGATGATTCGGACGCAGTCGACCAATCAAAAATGGCCCCCACGTTCACCTGACCTTAATCCCATCGATTTTTTCGTTTTGGGTTATTTCAAAGAAATTGTTTACGCCCGAGAATGTTCGAGTGAAGACGAGCTGTGACTGAAGATAAGAGAAGCCGAACGTGTGTCCTAAGAGAGAACAGGGCAGGTTTTATGCGATTGAAAGAAAATTTTCTAAGAAGGTGTAGAATGTGTATTGAGGCTGGAGGTGGCTGAACACCTACTGTGAATTTTATAAATAAATTTTATGTGTGATGTGTGATTTATTGCCATAACTTTTTCTTTTTTTATCTAGAACTTTTCTTGACCAACATCTAAAGCTAATTTTCATTAATTTTCAGCATTTCCTATCATAACTTGATCATAAATATCTTAAAATGGCAAAAAATAATTTTGTAGTAAATGTCTAGTTCTTTGATTTTTTCCACCTCGATGACTTTGAAGGCTAATTCTATCAAAAGTAGAGTGTTAAGTACCCTTTTTTATCAATGATTCTAAAAGCTGACTGTTGAGTGCAGTTTTTAAGCATACTAAGAAACCGTGAATTAGCCTTTTTACATTTTTAATTTTGATTCGAAAATTCAGATCATAATCCAATTTACGTAACTTTTTCACTTGAGACCAACATTTCCATAATTTTTATCAAAGTTACGAATATGGTTATTTTATGTATAAAAGTACAATTCATGGAGATTGAGTTACAAAAAGAATTTCACAGAGAAGTCCTGTACTTTTTTTTAATATCTTTTTTAAGATGGTCAAGTCGAAAATTCTCAAAGTTCATAAAAAAATTCATAACTCGAAAACCGTGAAAAATAGCATAACATACATGGGGGTGATTCGAATAGCCCATGACACGAGGGACCTGCTTTTTCCTTTTTGACGTCAATCTCTTGGCCACCCTGTGTGATTGCGTCGCATAGGCAACTTCAATTTTTTTCAGCTGTGGGCATGACCACCATTGCCTGCTGACCACGATTGCCCCATCTTACCTTTCACCTAATAGACCCTGTATCTGGAAAACGACTCGTTTGCGGACCCATGTTTATGGGCCTCTTTCTCAAAATGATGTGAGGAATATCCCCTCTTAGTTTGTACAATATTGGAACACCATGTATACCCTATGAAAAAACGGATGCAAAAACTTGTCGGATAAAGTTGCAAGCTCGTACAGATTTAAGCTGTCATTCATGGAATAAGCTACCTTAGAAAATTCAATTTATCGTATTTCCTTTGGGAATTTGTATAAAAGCTCCTCTATAAAATTTAGCTTCACTTTTGATTTCATCCTTCAATTTGAGTCCAAACTGAATTTCTGAATTCGAATGCGTCCATAAGATTCGAGGTGAATAAGAAAAAGTCGATCTAGACCTAGATAAAACATGAATTCTCTCCGGAAGACATCCAAGAGTAACATCAGAATTCCAATTCCCATCCAAATCCAGGAGGCGCTTCCGTTTCCACCTTTGATAACTCATAAATATAGTTTGGACTTTTTAATCCCGCAAATGGAACCCCTGCTCGCTGGGCTTTTCCGAAATTGAATGGCCCCCCTTTCACGAAACTGTAGTTATTGAAATTCCTTCGGCATCTTTGAGCCCTTGCGGGCGCGCTCGGCACCGGCAGTCAGTCAGTGCATCGCGATTCGGCCAGCTTTCGAGTCCATTTGCCGCACCAGAGCTTTCTTCAACGTTCGCCGCAGACATGTGGAGCTTTTCGCGAAAATGAACCCAAGACTTGGTCGGAAAATCTTCGGCATAGTTGGGGCTTTAGTGTGATGTGGACCTGGTGCGATCACCATGAATCTGGCGACGTTTTTGCTACTCGCGATCTTGCTGGCAGATTTTGCGGAAGGAATCAAATGGCTGTAAGTCGAATTTGGGGTTTTTAATTTTTTTTATTTATATCTTCTCGATTTTTTTGTCTGAATAGACGTTATCAGAATATTTTTCCTCCTTGATTTAACTTTAAAACTTTGATTTGAAATTTGAAAGGGGCTTACATAGGTGTCTCAAAAGTTATTGAAAATATTTCAACTATACAGATTTTCCTAACTTGGAGGTGAAAACAAAAGGGGATATTACTTGAATAAATTTAAGAAAAAAAAGTCCCATGAATATGGGACCGTAAACGTTTCGTTTTGGAGATACAGGGTGTTAAAGTTTGATTTTTTTTTCAAGTTTTCTTGTCGTAGTATCTGCATTTCACAATATATTCAACTGAAATTTGGAGAATATATTATAATTTAGAGTTTACGTCATGTGACATGCCAATTTCGATTGCAAATCTACAGGGTGATTTTTTTTGGAATACTATCCGCTGTTTCCTCCAGAATTTTTTTTTGTTGGTAACGGTTAGCTTGTAAAATTGTAGTTTGTCGTGACTGCTACTGATTCCGAGAAAAAAAATTTGATCGATTCTCTCGAAATCCTCAGAAAAATCAAACTATTAATGTATACTCCATTCAATTTTATAACGTATCCCGGTTGGCCATGATTATGGTTCATCAAGTTTTTTTTTACCTAAGCTGACGCAGGTTGGTACTCGTGAAATGTCAAATAATTCTCAGAGACGTTGCCAATGCTAATTTCTATTTAATCTTTCTTAACTTTGTAAATGGAGTTAGTTCTTTTGAGGTTTAACTGTGACGCGGGTTTCGTAATACTACCACATTTCCATACAGGAGTATTTCAAGTTGTGCAGAAGGATATTTAAATGTATTATATTGGCTCTTTTCTTGGGAATTTTAAAAAGTGGGGAATTCTATAGGGGAAACTATCACAAAGTAACGGACTATTCTGTCCATTATATTTGAGTAAAATTTCAACACTCTATTCTTGTTTTGCGTACAATAAAATAGCATAACTGAATCTTCCAACCATGTTTATGTATGTGAAATATTTCCAGGATTAACAGAGAAAAAAGTTTCTTCAACATTCGTCAGGTCTTTGGAAGTATTGAATTCACATAATATTTTCTCAAATTCGTTATTTGCCCTAATTAAATAAAGGGGTCATAAAAGAATTCAAGAGATTTACCGATTCTGAAAAGCGTTCAAAAATATTTACCCGAAGAGCTAACTGAACTGCTCCACATGAGTTAGGGATATTGACTTAAATTGCAGAAAAATATAGTTAAAATAAGATTTTTGTGATGAAAATTCATACTAATATGATTTCAAATTAATTTTAGCCTGTATGTCTGCAGCGTATGTGGTTAGGAAAAATCGAGTGAAATAACGAATTTTTATTCCCAGAGAATTCAAGCATTTTAAGACTATCGATACAATGTATGGCCTCCACGGGCATCAATAACAGCTTGACATCTTCTTTGCATACTACACACAAGGTTGTTGAACATTTCTTGAGGAATTTGTTTCCATAAACGGGACAGAAGCTCTCCCAGATCATTTAAGGATTCTGGGGTAGGTTGATGATTATCTAATCTTCTTTGGAGCATATCCCATGCATGTTCTATGCAATTCAAATCTGGTGAGTGCGGAGGTATTGATAAATGTGGAATACCAAGCTCCTCGCACGCATTCTCAACTATGGCTGCACGGTCTATAGCGTCTAGAAATTGAAAAGTTTCGCCAATAGCAGCGTGAAAATTTGGCACAACATTGTCAATGACATGCTCCCTATAGTGTGAGACGGTCACATTCCCAGGATAAATAATGTAGATCTGTGCGCCCGTTGAAACATATCCCGGCCCATATCATAACACTACCCCCTCGGAATGGATGGACTTCTTGGACATAGCGACGATTACGGGGTGTGCGTGGGATTGTCCATACCCTTTTTCTTCGAGAAACTGAAAATCGTCCTTATCTGGATTCAGCAGTGAAAAGGACACTACGCCATTGATCTTTCCGATTGATATGTTGCCTTGCCCATTCCAGTCTTTGACGCGGTCACGTGTTAATGGAACTCCTCTTAATGGACGTCTAGAACCTAGATTCACCTCTCCCAAACGTCGTCTGATGGTTTCGATGGAAACTTGGACCCCATCTGCATTTTGAAGAGTATTCCGTAGCATTCTACACGTAGATGTAGAGTTTCTTCTCGCCGAAACGGTGATGAAACGATCCTGAGCAGGTGTTGTTTTCCGTCGCCCACCAAACCTTGGTCTTTCCAACACGGAACCTGTCTCCCTGATCCTATTCCAAAGTCGAGATATCACTCTTTGGCTGACTTGGAATTTCCGCTACAACAACCTGAGTTAGCAAGCCACCCTGTAGCTATTAGCCTCAGCGTTTGTTAATTCACTTCTTGGCATATTCAGAAAACTTGTTTCAAATCGAAGCCGTTGATAAACTGACTTCATTTCAAAATAAGAGCATTCATGAAGCATATAGAGATAGAGAGAAAATATTATGTGAATTCAATAATTTCAAAGACCTGACGAATGTTGAAGAAACTTTTTTCCCTGTTAATACTGGAAATATGTCACGTATACACAAGGTTGGAAGATTCAGTTATGTTCTTGAACGGAAATCAAGAATCGAGTGTTGAAATTTTACTGGAAAATAATGGACAGAATAGTCCCTTACTTTGTGATAGTTCTTTCGAAAAAATAATAAGAGTACTCGAATAAACCAACAGAAAAACTTCTAAACGTACAGCGGAATTCCCCACTTTCAGAAATTCTCAAGAAATAAGCCTACAGAAATACCTTTTTGCAAAACTTGAAATACTTCAGAATGAAAATGTAGTAGTACTACGAAACTTGTGTGACAGTTAAACCTCAAAAGAACTAACTCCATTTACAAAGTTAAAAAAGAGTAAATAAAAATTAGCTTTGGCAACGTCTCTGAGAATTATTTGACATTTCACGAGTACCAACCTGCGTCAGTTTTAAGTAAAGCAACTCGATAAACCCGAATCTTGGCCAACCGGGATACTTTATAAAAGTGAATGGGGTATAGAGAATAATTTCCCAGCAGCAATAATTCTTGAACAAACTCCTAATATCAGATCCAAACAACTCAGACACCCCCAAATAACCAACAACCCCTTGGCTGCATTCGTAATAATATACGGTTGACAATCTTCGCATGTATTCGCTGGCACACTCTGATAATTTCAGTTTCTGAAGGTAAATTTCCCAGCACGCAAACGTGACATTAAACCCCACGTTTCTGCAGTTAGGAGATGTCGTTTCGCTTTGTTCCTCACTTGTTTATGTAGATTTTGTCGAAATATATCTCCTGTTTTGGCTGAAAATCCGAAAAAGATGATAAATTACTAGGCACCGAAGGAAAACCCGCTGTAATTTGGTAGGGGCGGTTTTCTGCAAGGTGTATCAGACGGTTATTCTTCGCGACAACAAAGGGGGAGACGACACCGTATACTTTATGAATTATTTGCAGAAAGCACGATCAGTAAATTGTTTCACTATTTTTTCATCGAAATTCAGTTATGTTCGCTTAAGTTATTGTTGGTATTTATTAGTTAAAGCTTCATCAACGTACTGAATTATGTTTTCCTCCTCGTTTTATAACCCGTCCGAAAATAGCCCATATTTCAACTGATAATACCACGAACACGTCAGAGGAAAGTGTTCCTTACAATTTCTCACAAATTGTGGTTTTTGGGGATGAGAGCTTTGTATTGGTATAAAATCGTGTCAGGTGATGAAAAATGAATACATTACAACTGCCCAAAGATAAGAAAGCCATGAAGACTGCCCATTCATGCTTCTACGTCGCCGCCTTGACCGAAAATTCACGGTGAAGGTTATCCTGTGTATTTTATGGGACCAGGTCGGTGTTATTTATTATGGGCTGTTGGAACCGAATGAATGCATTACTGGAGAACGGTATCTACTTTAATTGATGCGATAGAAACGAGCACTGTACGAAAAACGGCCACAATACGAGCAGAGGCACGATTAAGTAATTCTACAGCATGACAACGCTCGGCCTCACGTTGGTGAACCCGTTGAAACGTCGTATTCCACAGATATTGCTCAGTCTGCCTCATCAGCGGTTCCACTCATATGGAGACATCAAAAAATGGCTTGATTCGTAGATGAACACTAACTAAAGATGAAAACTTTTACCGTAACGGTATTCGAGCTCTACCAGAAAGATGGAAAAAAGTTGTTGCTAACAAAGGGCAATACTTTGAGTGTTCCATTCGTGAAAATTTTTCACCATAATGTTGCATTTTCATCAAAATGACAGTGGGAACTCATACCATTTTAGAATCACAACGTAACCTGGCCAAATTTATGAGTGTTAATACCGATATCGAGTTGTACCAAAATATCGGGTGTTTCTTATTCAAATTGATATTTGAATAAAGATTGAAGCCATTTTTTTTATTTGTAAGATAATTTTATGATGTTTATGTTTCAAAAATAATTTCCGGCATATGTCCACCACGACTAGCTCTGAGGAACCGCATTCGACCAATTTTGGTCAACTTTTTCGAGTAATTCAGGCCTTATTTCAGCAATAACACGAGTGATGAAGGCTTCCAACGCGTCTATTGTTTCTGGTTTATTAGCATAATCCAATGACTTGACATAACCCCAAAGAAAAAAATCCATTTGAGTTATGTCGCATGATATTGGAGGCCAACAAATTGGACCATTTCTCGAAATAATGTTATCGCCATGTCTTTTTTTCAATAAATCAATCATTACAGAAGCAGCATGAGGTGTAGCACCATCTTGTTGGAACTAAAACACTTCTGGGTCGATACCATTCAAATTTTGAACCAAATAATCATTGATCATCGATCTGCAACGAGCACTATTCTCTGTCACATTAGCTTCAGCATCGTTTTTAAAGAAATATGGACCGATGATGCCTCCAGCGTGTAAAGCACACCGTGCAGTGCATTTTCACGATGCATTGGAACCTGCAGAACTTCTAAATGATTGTTTTCACTCCATATACGGCAATTTTGCTTGTTCACGTAGCCGTTCAACCGGAAATGAACGTCATCACTAAACACAATTTTTCGATAAAAAGTGGATCAACTTCAAGCTGTTCTAGGGCCCAATCAGCAAACAAACGACGCTTATTATGGTCAAGTGGCTTTAGTTCTTGAACCAGTTGGATCTTGTAAGGGTGTAGTCAAAGTCCTCCACCCAAATTTTCAATGTGGTAGAGCACAGAGTCAAACTTGTGGTGAATGTCGACGAATAGACATATCTGGATCTTCATTACACTATCACTTACAGAAGCAATATTCTCTTCTGTATACGTACAGGGTGGGCAAAATTCGTTGTCTACTGAGGGGATCTCGAGAACTACAGCAGCTAGAAGAAAATGGAGAACACATTCTCGAGCTCTATTTTCCTGAATAATCCAAATCTGAAAACAGATCCGACCTATCATTCATAGATTTTGAGGTCTGAGCGAAAATTGAGAAATTGTCAATAATGCTGAATAACTCGCTCGTTTGAACTCCTATTGGAAATTTGTTGTTACATTCTACAGGCACTTTTTTAAGAGTAATTCAAATATAATATGATTAATTTTTTTCATCCAGCTGTTTTCGAGAAATGAGGATTTTTGATTTCTCAAATGTAAACTATTGTCTTTTATCTTGCTGCAAATTTTTTGCTGATTTCGAAAATGTATTATATGTCACAATTCACATTAAAATCACCTGAGAAAAAAATTATAATACTTTTCCTGCTTTTCGATTCACTGTTGAATTATAAGCAGGCTGGCGTTGCCATGGAGACCGTTGAATATGCATTCTCTTTCGTGAACTCTATGCTTCTATGATTGAAATAATGTTTCTATAGTTAATGTGTTGGCGATTATTCGATAAGAAATAGTTTATCTGTTAAATTCATTATCCAAAATGGCTAGAAATATTTCAAGTCATGAAAAATTCGATATATTGGTGTGCTCCATTTTCTACTAGCTGCTGTAGTTCTCGAGATCCCCTCAGAAGACAACGAATTTTGCCCACCCTGTACAGTTCTCTGTCTTGTTGATGTTGCGTCGAGTAGAGAAAATGTTGTCCGAAATATATCGATAGTTCGACGAATAAGCTGCTCTGATGGACGATTATGTAAACCATAAATTTCACGAAGTGCTCTAAAGTTTGGCGAATAGAACACTGATTTTTGAAAATAAATTTCAACAATTTGTAAACGTTGCTTCGTGAGTCTTTCCATGAAAATTTATCAATGCTTATTAAGGGGCAGTGTTGGGAATTGTTTTAATTTATTTCATCATAGTGTACATGTTATAATTTTTGAAGTATGTTGTCGTGGTTATGACTAAAGAGTAAGTATGACATAAAAAGGTTGTTAAAATAAAAGATCGTCAAAAAGTCACCTTCCAAATTATTATTTAAAGAAAAAGCAATCCAACAGGCAGTATCACCTTTTGAATCGTGTAAATCTCCATTCAAAAAGTGGTCTCTTTATTTCACGAGGTAGTACCCTAATTTACGACGTAGAGACTTGATTTTTTTTTAAATTGAAGTTGAAGAACTTCCCGAGTGCAAATAGTTTTCTTTTTTTCGATTTAATTAATTTTTCAATTAAAAAAACCAGGTTAATCGTTAGATCTGGGGTTATTGAATATGTTTTTCGTTTTTCATGAGTACAAGCTATATTTTTGAAATAATCATCATGAAAATTTTTGTAGTTTATAGATGATTAAATAGCCGAGAGCAAATAGTTGCGATTTTTTCGATTAAGTCAGTTTTTCAATTAAAAAAAACAGGTTGAACATCAGCGTTTTGGAAACTACACACTGATTCTCTTTCGACGGTTATTCATCATTTTTTGAGAAAAATCGCAACGATTTGCCCTCGGCAATTTAATCTTCTATAAACTACGAAAATTTTCATGATGATTATTCCAAAAATATAGCTTGTACTCATGAAAAACGAAAAACATATTCAATAACCCCAGATCTAACGATTACCCTATTTTTTTAATCGAAAAACTAATTAAATCGAAAAAAAGAAAATTATTTGCCCTCGGGACGTTCTTCAACTTCAGAAATTCAAAAAAAAATCAAGTCTCTACGTAGTAAATTAGGGTACTTACTCGTGAAATTAAGAGACCACTTTTGAATGGAGATTTACCACGATTCAAAAGGTGATACTGCCCCTTTAACAGAAATGTCAAAACAACATGACTTCTACCTTCTGTCAAATCACAGTTATCCCTATCTAAAATTCTATCAATCTAAAACAAACACCCGATAGGACATTTTGAATCTCAATTCTCCGTCGAAATACTCCGAATCTACCTTCCAGGCTAGGGTATCCAACAATGAGCATACATAGAAACATAAAAAACTTGAAATTCCCGAATAACAACGGCAATTTCGCAATTCAACGACCCAAACGTCAATAAATCTTCCTAACAACTTCCAATTTTCAACGATACCACTGAAAGAACCGTATTTAAGTTATTATGGTAGGTGCTTCGCCCTCTAAACCTTATTGGGTCATTTTGGGAAACTCTTCCTGTCTCCTTTACGACCTAATCACGAAACGATGTGTAAACAAAGGGCACGTCGAGCTTACGACTTCGACGTAAATCATAAAAATATATTTATTCACAATTAACACCTACGTTAGCGGTGAAATATCAAATGCACGCGCTTTATAAACATTCCAGTACAGCTCCACCCTGTATGCAGCGCACACAATGCTGTAATTGCGGTTTTATCTCCTCATTTTACACATCAGAATAACTCGTCGGATAATTCCATAAGTTTTACGATGATTGGGAGTTGTGCGACTTTGGGTTCTGATAGCCCTTTTAGATATTGAGTGTTAAAAGTTTTCGAAGAACTCCGCATGTTGATGAAGCAATTTCATGCTGTCTGGAGGACATTTCTTGGTTGATGGAGCTATGAAAAATGAGTCTTCTGCGGTGATTTTAATGTCCGGCTCAACTGTTTCATGTGGACACCCAGTATACATTTATATTCCTTCATAATATCATTTTCGATAGAAATTTGAAGAAAGTGAAGTTTTTGACTGGTAACTTCAGAACTTTTTGTAATATGAGGATATAATAATTCTGCACCAAGTTTCCTCTTATCATGATGCATTTTGAGTTAATTTTTATTATATAATTATGATCATTAGTCATTACCGTCAGATTCTTTGATCTTCAATCAATTCAATATGTAGATTCTCATTTCGATATATTTTCTTAAATTTATAAAGAGTTTTCCAATAGGAGGTGGTATTTTAACATTCAAAGAAAAATGCCATTTTTTAAATAAATGATGGGAAGTTTATCTATACGTATATTATGAAGAGGAAAGATTTGTATTTTTGTGTATTTGATACGAGTTGACTCAAAAACTACTCGACCGATTTCAGAAATTCTTTCACCCTTAGAAAGCTACATTATCCCGGAGTGACATAGGCTATACTTCTCACCCGAAAAAAATTAAGGAAACCTACCTACTATAACTTCAATAATTTAAAAAAAATCAGCCATAATCAGCTATTTTCACGTGCGCTGCAAAAACCGTAGGACGTGGATACAATGTATGACAGAAATGTACCTCTTAAATAGTTCTAAAAAAAAGGTTTGCCGTTAATAATGGAAAATAACATCAGCCAAATGACCACCACGACTACAGGACCATATCGTTTTCATAAAATATTCGATAACCAAATCGCAAAGTGGCTGCCCTTTGTCCTCGATAGCCTCACGAATTCCATCTTTGAGGTCTTGAATCGACGCTGGGCTCTTGGCGTAGACCTTCTCTTTCACATGGTCCCAAAGGAAGAAGTCGCAAGACTCGCAAGTTGTTGTATCACAACTTCTCGGTAGTCAATTGTGATTATCTCTTCGAGAGATAACACGGTCCGGAAATATTTCCCGTTAAAGATCAACGGTTTCGTTGCTTTTGTGGCATGTAGCGCCGTCTTGTTGAAGGTGAACGTTGTCCAGATCAATACCAGCCACTTCTGGCCATAAAAATCTGTAATCATCTGTCGATAGCGCAATCTATTCACCGTTACGGTTGCTCAAGCCGCATTCTCGAAAAAATAATGTCCAATGATACCACCGACCATAAACCGCACCAAACAGTCACACGCTGAGGATAGAGAGGCTTTTCAACAATAACTCTTGGGTTTGCCGAGCCCCATATGCAAAATTTTGCTTGTTGACGAAGCCATCGAGGTGGAAATGAGCCTCATTACCCAAGATGATTTTTCAATGGAATTCCGGATCATTTTCATGCATTTCAAGGACCCAATCAGCAAAGACACGACATTGTTGATGATCGGCCGTGTTCAGTTCTTGTGTTAACTGAACTTTATAAGCTTGAAGATCCAAATCTTTTTGCAAAATACGGTGTAATGACGTTAATGGAATGCCTAGTTCCAAAGAACGACGAGGAATGGACAAACCTGGAGTTTCTTCAACACTTTCGGCTACAGGAGCAATATGATTGGGGAACTCATGTTGACTATCTTTGCCATAAACTGAGCACCACATCATTTGCTATAAAACATGTTTCAAAATTTGTAGACATTAGGTCATCTATTGTTTTATTTTTTGTTTTAAGATACGGCATTGTATTTTGGGGGCTAATGCATTGATCCAAACAAATTTCATTATACAAAAAAGGATTATACGCTGTATAAACAAAATTAATTTTAGATATGGTTGCAGGGGAGTTTTCAGACAGAATAATATTTTTACCATATATGCATTGTACATCTATGAATGTCTCCAATTTCTTTTCAAACAGAGTGAACATTTTTCAACACAGGCCAATCACAACTATGCCACAAGACATCAAAGTTACTTATACACTGCGCAAAAAAATTCACACACATTATGGAAATCTCAAATTTATTCTACAACTGAAGGTGTTCTCAATGATAATTATTTTTATAAGAATTATGCATGCATATGTTATCCACTTTCAACGTTTTTCTTCAATACAGATGTTTTCTCCCAGCAGGAATAAAAAAAGATGATATTATCAGATTTTGAATGTATTGGCTCCATTCTGAAATCAGTTGTTCTCGATCAATTCTAGTGATCAATAGTTTTTCTTTCGTTTGATTTTCTACACTCGTTCGCTATGCAACGCGAAACACGCAATTTGACCCAAGAGGAATGTGCCCAAGCGGTAGTTTTGCGAGAAGAAGGGTGGACATACACAAGAATTGCACTAATTGCAGAAAGGTTTGGAGTTTCCCATACAAGTGTCCAGAATGTTGCAGCGATTCAAGGAGACAGGTATGAATGTCCGAAGACCAGGACAGGGTAGACCACGGGTAACAACTGCCATTCAAGAACGTTACTTGAGAGTTTCTTCGTTGAGACAACGGTTTGCAACCGCTCGCCTCCTTCAAAATCAGCTTGAGCAAACTCATGAGGTGCAAATTAGCACTCAGACAATAATAATCGCCTCAGAGAATATGATTTAAGGCCTCGTGTCGCGGCAAGAGGCCCAGCTCTTACCCCAGCCCATCGAATGGCGCGTTTGGATTTTGCGAGAGAGCATATCCATTGGGAAGAGGCCGATTGAGAAAGAGTTCTCTTCACAGATGAGTCTAGATTCTGCCTCTAACATTGTGATCGACGTTCCCTTGTATACAGACGTCCACACGAAAGATATGCTCAGTGCAATTTCCTGAATACTATACTGGTTTCGGGGGAGGATCGATTATGGTATGGGGTGGAATATCTTTGACTGCTCGCACAGACCTAGTGGTCGTTGATAATGGAGCTATGAATGCTGATAAGTATATAAGGAACATTCTTGAAGAGCATGTAGTGCCATTTGCCCCATACATGGTGAAAATTTCATTTTTATGGACGATAATGCCAGACCCAATCGTGCGCGCATCGTTCAGGAGTTCCTTGAAGAGGTTGAAGTTTCTCGAATGGAATGGCCAGCAAGAAGTCCAGATCTCAATCCGATTGAGCAGGTTTGGGACAACCTCAATAAAAGGCTGAGAAGTTCAGAAAATCATCCAGCTACTCTCAATGACTTAGGAATCCAACTCGGAGAAATCTGGGAAGGATTAGATCAGAACATTTTAAGATCACTCATTCTGAGTACGAACCGTTGCCGAGCTGTAATTAACGCAAGGGGTGGAAATACCAAGTATTAAATCACTTATCAGCATTTCAGTATTTTGAAAATTGTTCATTTCTCTTCTTTCATATAAGATTCGGTGAAATCCTGAATTTTTCTTCCATTTAATGTGTCTTGTTTCGTTCAAAACCTTCCCGAGAGAACATAAAAAATAGGTTATAAAGTCAATGTAGAGTTAACTTTCATCAAAATTGAGATTTTCAGAATGTACGTTAATTTTTTTGGAAGAAGTTTCAAAAAGAGAGTTAAGAAATACCTAATTAATTTGGAACCTTATACTTAGTCTGGATGACTTCTTGGTTTCAGGGATAGGTACCCTAGGTTGAGGTAGATTTTGTTGTGATGCCATTTCATTATAATTTTTGAATTATTGTGAAATAAAGAGATTTATTTATTATCTGCTGTTCTTAACCTTGCAAGGGTTCTATTCTTCACATCATACTAACTTGTCCCAACAGCTTGAATTTATTGCGGTTCGACAAGTTGCTTCGCGACGACCCAAAAATGTTCGAGTTTTACAAACTGTCTCTGCCAAATGTTCACCATTTTTATAGTGAATTTTAAAGATTTCAATGCGTTGTTGAAGCGTGTATCCTTCCATTTTTATTAATGGTGTACATTCAGCTTGTCAAATTTCAAAAATGACCTCTTAATGGAAAACCCTTTAGATTGAATTTAAAACTTGGAGTTTGAATATAAAAACAACCATTTATCATTGAAACAACTCCAGAAACTATAAATCTTTTACGGCGCACCCTGTTCACAAGATCGTCCCCATAAATCACGAATCATTCCCAGACCTATGGAGATCAAACGGAAAAATTAATCCAACGAAATTCTCACCACCTGATTCCAAGTCAGTCACCTGGAAGGGGTAGTTCCCGCTGAAAAAACCCCAACCCCTGCACAATTACAATCGTCCCTCCTGGTATAAATTAGGGCGATAACACGGAACCTTGTTGAATAAGGGAAATTACATATCGTGAGGAGTTCTCAACTTTTCTGCTTGTGAGGCAACCCGTAATTAACACATGATATTGGAGTGGCTCAGGTAGTCACTCAGGGCGCCTCTAATTACAGGTATGATTGCCAGTGGCGTGCCGAGATAACCGCGCTCTTGGAGGGTGGCTATTCGACTTGAGTTCCTGTAGAAGAAGAAATTATTCTGAAGACACCTTATTGCTGAGCTTAGTAGAATACAAATTAATGCTAATAGGACTAACGTTTCAGTTATTTCATTTCATGCCTAACAGCCTAACAGATCATGTCATATTTAAATTAATCAATCATACTAAATAATTACTCTGTTTTGTTTATTATTTTTAATTTTGTATGTTGAAATTTCATAACATCTATCTCATACATATTAATATAGCAATACAAATACGTTTGTGTGGTTCTTTTTCGAAAATTAAAGCTTTACTTTTATAAAGTATCGCGGTTGGCCATGATTTAGGTTTATTAGATTCTTTCACTGAAAACAGACGCAGGTTGGCACTCCTGAAAAGCAAACAATTTCGGGCGACATTTACTCTTTTTTAACTGTAAATGGAGTTAGATCTTTCAAGGTTTAATTGTGACACAGGTTTCGTAGTACTACTACATTTTCATACAGGAGTATTTCAAATTGTGAAAAAGGTTTTTAAATGTCTTCTGTAGGCTTATTACTTGAGAATTTTGAAAAGTGGGGAATTCCATAGGTCCGTCTGTTCTATTCGTTTAGAAGTTTTTCTGGGTTATTCGAGTAGGTACTTTTATTCTTCTTCCGAATGAACTATCACAAAGTGAAGGACTATTCTGTCCATTATTTTTCAGTAAAATTGCAACACTCGATTCTTGATTGCCGTACAAGAAGAAAGCATAACTGAATTTTTCAACCATGATTATATACGTGAAATACACTGCGCAAAAAAATTAACGCACATCATGGAAATCTCAAATTTACTCTACAACTGAAGGTGTTCTCAATGATAATTATTTTTATCAGAATTATGGATGCATATGTTATCCACTTTCAACGTTTTTCTTCAATACAGATGTTTTCTCCCAGCAGGAATAAAAAAAGATGATGCAGCGATTCAGGGAGGCAGGTATGAATGTCCGAAGACCAGAACAGGGTAGACCACGGGTAACAACTGCCATTCAAGAACGTTACTTGAGAGTTTCTTCGTTGTGACAACGGTTTGCAACCGCTCGCCTCCTTCAAAATCAGCTTGAGCAAACTCATGAGGTACAAATTTGCACTCAGACAATAAGAAATCGCCTCAGAGAATATGATTTAAGGCCTCGTGTCGCGGCAAGAGACCCAGCTCTTACCCTAGCCCATCGAAGGGCGCGTTTGGATTTTGCGAGAGAGCATATCCATTGGGAAGAGGCCGATTGGGAATGAGTTCTCTTCACAGATGAGTCTAGATTCTGCCTCTACCATTGTGATCGACGTTCCCTTGTATACAGACGTCCACATGAAAGATATGCTCAGTGCAATTTCCTGAATACTACTGGTTTCGGGGGAGGATCGATTATGGTATGGGGTGGAATATCTTTGACTGCTCGCACAGACCTAGTGGTCGTTGATAATGGAGCTATGAATGCTGATAAGTATATAAGGAACATTCTTGAAGAGCATGTAGTGCCATTTGCCCCATACATATGGACGATAATGCCAGACCCCATCGTGTGCGCATTGTTCAGGAGTACCTTGAAGAGGTTGAAGTCTCTCGAATGGAATGGCCAGCAAGAAGTCCAGATCTCAATCCAATTGAGCAGGTTTGGAACAACCTCAATAGAAGGCTGAGAAGTTCAGAAAATCATCCAGCTACTCTTAATGACTTAGGAATCCAACTCGGAGAAATCTGGGAAGGATTAGATCAGAACATTTTAAGATCACTCATTTTGAGTATGAACCGTCGTTGCCGAGCTGTAATTAACGCAAGGGGTGGAAATACCAAGTATTCAATCACTTATCAGCATTTCAGTATTTTGAAAATTGTTCATTTCTCTTCTTTCACATAAGATTCGGTGAAATCCTGAATTTTTCTTCCATTTAATGTGTCTTGTTTCGTTCAAAACCTTCCCGAGAGAACATAAAAAATAAGTTATAAAGTCAATGTAGAGTTAACTCTCATTAAAATTGAGATTTTCAGAATGTGCGTTAATTTTTTTGCGCAGTGTATTTCCAGAACTAACAGGGAAAAAAGTTTCTTCAACATTCGACCGGTCTTTGGAATTATTGAATTCACATAATATTTTCCCAAATTCATCATTGTCCCAAAGTAAATAAACATTTTGATAAATACGTAATTACTACCACTGCCTTCTGAAGACATTGATGACATTTGATGAAGTAGGCCATGTTACTACAATCTCTATGTATAAACGACAACGTTGCGTACGAATATGACAGGGGAACGACGATAACCTAACGTTTTCAAAATATAGACGGTGAAATATGTCAAAATTTCATGGCCAACCGGGATACTTTATAAAATTGAATGGAGTATACATTAAATGTTCAAAGTATTATCCGTCGCTAGCCACTACTTTTTCTCATCTTTTTGGCAATTGACGGATCCCATCTCCAAAAAGGCCGGCTCTTTGGCAGCTATCGATGCATCGATACATTTTTGGACTTCAAAAAAATTAGATAAACCTAAATCTTGTCAAACGGGATACTTAATAAAAGTTAATGAAAATGAATGATGATCAACCATTATTGCGCCGACTGAAATGAAGTTACGGATTATATTCAAAACTATTATTGGTCTGTTCTTATTGAGTAGACCTACAAACATGAAAGCAGTTTGTAATTTTCAGTTTTAGAAGGCATCTTTTCGAGTAGTTGGAATCAAAATGTGTAGCTTCTACCTTAACTGTCCTCATTTCTACGCCCTTGGCGTTGGTGGCAACTGATTGGGTTTTCTGGGTGCCAGGCTGACGGTTCTTTTGTCTTGAATTAACCTGATTTATTATTTATTAGTTTCGTTCTTTTAATGAATGAGCTTGTGCACGAAATATCCACGTATTAGTTACGATGCACATTCCGTATAAATAAGGAATTTTATGGCATTCGTTATGATTCAGACCTCGAGTTTGATCGTTACAGAAAATTCACAGGGTGGTATTCTCACACGCACATTATTTTACTAACTGACAAAGAAAACTCAGAAGGAGCTGTTCAAATTTTAAATTTTTTGGTTTAAATAAGATAGTATAGTAAGAAGTGAATGATTAAAATTTGGAGAAAAAACGAAGGGTTTACATTTTTTTCAATAAATTTGTTAATAATGTGTCTGTCCACCACGATTATCTATACACTCCCCAACACGTCTTGGCATTGATGCCATAAGATGGTCTATTTCTTCTTGAGGAATACTATCCCAAGATACCTGTACTTCATGTCTCAGAGCCGCCGAAGTCCGTGGGGGCTGAGGTAAATTTCCAAGCCTTCTACCCATGATGTCCCAAACAAGCTCTATGGGCGAAAGATCGGGGGATCTGGGCGGCCAGGGCAAAAGATTCACATGGTTCGCTTCAAAGAAGTTTAAACCAACTCTATCTTGCTGAAATTGTAGATTCACAAGCCTATTAAGGTAAGGGAGAACATATGGCTCCACTATTTCTCGAAAGTAACGCAGCGCTGTCATCTTACCTCGAGTAAAGACGAAAGGTGACCTACTTGCATGTGCAATAGCACCCCATAGCGTGTACATGACGCTCAACATCAAACTGAAGTTCACGTCTTTATCCATCGACCCTTTTTCGGCCATCATGTGCACCCAAGGAGAATCGAGATTCGTCAGAGAACATGACCTGAGGCCATTCTATATTACAATGTTGACGTTCTCTGCACCACTGTAATCGTTGCCGGCGATGCTCAACCGTCAGAGGTAACACAAGATGGGGTCGATAATGTTACAGTCCAAAAGACCTTTTCCGGCGGTGAATCGTTCGGACAGTTACAGGATGGTCTCATTCTCCTAACCACTCATCCGCCAAAGAAAGAGTTGTCGCAAATCGGTCTCTAATGGACATAAGTCTTAGACGTCGATCTTGAACTTCATTTGTTCCCCTTCGACGTCCGGTGCCTACTCTTTTTAGATTTTGGGCATTACCAAACCACGCTTGACAACATCTCATAACAGTAGTTGGATTTCTGTTCGTACGGTTAGCGATTTCTCTAAATGACAACCCCGCCTTCCGTAGACCAATAATTCGACCTCTTTCAAATTCACTTAGCAGGCGATAAATTTCGCGTACACGTGTTCTAGGCATGTCAACAACAACTAAACATCGACTTTGGATCTCCTCGAACAACTGTTTTTTTTTTAATTTGCAAAAAGCGACTACAATATTTAAGTAACAAAAAATTGTTCACATGAAAAAACCTTCACGATTTTTCCACCAAATTTAATCATTTACTCCTTGTTATACTATCTATGTTTTACCAAAAAAATAAATAAATTCCAACAGCTCCCAGAAGGATGTTACATTTTCTTTGTCAGTTAGTATATTTATTAACTTCATTTCGAAAAATAGCTTTTTCAAATCTTTACCTTTCGTTATCATTATATTGAATATCTCGTTTGGTTGGCTCTTCTAGGTCCCTCCAGCACTCCAACATCCACTGGAATCTCTCGTCAGCCAACAACAATCCATCCCGAGGGATACGATCAGGCCTCCGATCTCCGTGTGGCGTTGCAAGGAGAAGATACGGATTTATCAAAATCCAGGCGAAATTGTGTAGATCCTGGATGGAAACGATGCCCCACGTCCAGTTGGCTGCCACGATTGCTGCAGATACCTGCCAGAAGATCTTCGCTGATAGGCGATGGAACTGTTCTTCCATCACCAGAGCTCCCTTTCTGATGCCAGACTTGACAAGAGGTGAGGCAGGATAAAATCTTGAATTGATACTCATACTGATATTCCAAAGATTCTGCGTGATCTGTTTTTACGCTAATTCTACATCAGCAAGGGCGCTCGCAAGGGGGGCCATGGCCCCCCTGAGAGTTTGATGGCCTTACCCCCTTATCTTTTTTCAGCACAACACCCTCAATACTACATTCTTAATACAAAGGGCAAGGACAAATGGCCCCCCCTGAGAAAAATCTCTGCGAGCGCTCATGATAATAAATAGAAAGCATCATTTTGTCCGGTAGAGACAGCCCTACAAATATGACTAAATTTTCCAAAAAAAGTTGAAAATTTCCTAAAGTATCAAATCTAGGAAAGAACTAAGGACTGAACGAGAATAAATTCGCTCTCACAAAAACGCTTATATCTTTTGAACCACTCGACCGATTTCGAAAATCAAACTCATTTTCGAATCATCTTCTAATTCTAATGAAAACTGTTTTTTCAATAAAAAACCAGAACTTTTCTTTACAAAATTCATGGATTTTTCTGGAATTCTTCCCATCATGCTTCTTATAGTGTTCTCAGTCACTTTCTGGGATGCTGTTTTCCACTTTTGCTTGAATTCCGCTGATGTTTTCGTTGATTTCTTAGTCTTCTTCAATTCTCTTTTCACCAGGGCCCAATATCTTTCGATTGGCCTGAGTTCTGGGCAATTTGGAGGATTGGCCTCTTTGGGGACAAAAACCACCTCATTAGCTTCGTACCATTCCTTGGTGGCCCTGCTGTAGTGGCATTAAGCTAAATCTGGCCAAAAGACTGTTGACACATCGTGCTCACGTGAAAATGGTAAAAGTCGCTTCTTCAAGCATTCCTCGATGTATATCTTCGAGTCACCAGAGCCTTGGCCAACGAAAAATTGGCTCCTTTTCCCACAAGTGCAAATTGCTTGCCAAAACAGGAATTTTTTAGGAAACTTTGCTTGTTTCTTCAAGCGAAATTGTTCGTCAACATTTCCACGAGAATCTGCAGTATAAAATTCCTTACCAGGAAGTTGCGAGAAATCAGCCAAGACATAGGTTTTGTCTTCCATCACGCAACAGGAAAAAATTTTCAAGAAAGCTTTTTTTAATTTCTTTGCTCTTGATTTCGCTTCTTGATTCTTCACAGCGTTCCTGTCTGGCACTTTCTGCATGTGTATGTTCTAAGCCCACAACTCGACTTGATTTTCTGAACGGTTTACTGCGAACAACCCACGATTTGGGCCACTTTCCGTCCTGAAAGGTTAGGATTCTTCTGAAAAAGGCTGATGGCTTTCTTCACTTTTTTTGGGCTATAAAACCCCTTTTTCCTCCCGGTTCCTTCCTTGCGGTTAATTGTAAGATCTTCGTTGAAGCGCTTAACAACTCTTGATACCGTTTCCGGACGAACGCGAGCCTCTTTTGCGATTCTTTTGAAGCTCCATTTTTGATTATTTTGAAAAAGTTTCACTATATATTCTCGTGTTTTCACTTCGCTTGACATTTTGCGACAGAGAATTGGAAATGTTCCACATGTTTCTGACGTTCATAACAAAGCTAACTACCTATATATGATCAAATTTTGATTTTTTCTCAATTGGTTCAAGAGATATAGGCGTTTTTGTGATAGCGAATTTATTCTCGTTCAGTCCTTAATTACATATTCGTAATCTACGACCTCGAATGAGTGAATACAGAATAACTTTGGTGGCTATCTGAGAAAATGATATTTCGGCTAAATCGGAAAGTTGGAAAATTTCGCATAGTTTGGGAAAAAAATTCTCGGATCCCCACCAAAGTTGCTGGATCCTCTAATTCGAGGGCGTAGATTGAGAATATGCAATCAGATATTTTTTATAAAATATGTATAGTTTTCGAGTAATGACTATCAAAAAATTCAAAAATTTTCGGAAATTTTACACTAAAAGTTGAAAATTTCCCGAAGTATCAAACCTAGGAAGGAACTTATTACATATTCGAAATCTAAGACCTCGAATTAGTCTTCTTCTTCTTCTTCCTCTTTCGATAGGACTGTGTCCTGTTTCTTTCTGCCTTCTAGCTGTTATTGTTGTGTCTCTTGAGATATCGAGCTCCAGCTTTCTTTCCATCTCTTTGGGGGGCGTCCCAATGGTCGACGTGTGTTTGGTTTCTGTGTTTCCGCCCATTTCGCTAGTCTTTCTGCTGGTATTCTCTCTACATGGTCTCTCCAGAACCTCCTGCGTGCTCTGATCCATCGGACCACATCCTGCATCTCTAGTTCCTCCCTAATGTCTGCACTCCTAACACGATCTCTGAGTGTTACTCCTTTGATGCATCTTAAAATTCTCATTTCTGTTGTTCTTGCCATTCTCTTGGTTGTAGATGTTTCTGACCTCGTTTCAGCAGCGTATGTGAGCACTGGTCTCACACACGCTTTATATATACGAGTTTTTGATTTTTGGCTCATAGTTTTGTTGGTCCAGATTACATCTCGCAGACAGCCTCCGATTTTTGCGGCCTTGTGCGCTTGTGCTCGTACTTCTTCTGCAACGCATCGTTCACTGGATACTATCACCCCTAGATAGTTGAATTTTGACACCTGTTCTATTATCTTATTGTTGACAACTACCTTACATCGGATAGGCTCTTTGGCGATGACCATGGTCTTAGATTTTTCGCAACTTATGCTCATGTTCAACTCTTCTGCGGCTATTTTAAACTCGTGCACCAGGCGTTGTAGATCGTCTTCATTCTCTGCTACCAGGACTGCGTCATCTGCATAGCACATAATCTTCAGAGAGCGATTTCCCATCTTAAAGCCTGCTCTCACCCTTCTGACTCTCTCAACTATTCGATCCATTACTAGATTGAACAGCAATGGACTTAGGCTATCTCCCTGTCTTATGCCGGTGGAGATGCGGACCTCCTCAGATAACCCACCGTTTGTTTTTATCATGGTAGTGTTATCGATGTTAATATTTTTTATTATTCTCACAATTTTTTCGTCTATGTTTTTACATTGAAGGGTAGCCAGGACATCGCAGAGTCTTACCCGGTCGAAAGCTTTCGTCAAGGAAGCACGTGAACATGGGTTTGTTGAATTCAATCGATTTCTCGATCAATTGCCGCAAGATGAAAATTGCGTCTACTGTGGACCTATTACGTCGGAATCCTTGTTGTTCTTCAGAAATGTTGACTTGATTGGAGATTTTATTAGCCAGTATCTTAGTGAATAATTTGTGAGTCGAGTTCAGCAGTATATTTCTATAGTTATCGGGGTCCTTCTTATTGCCTTTCTTAAATATTGGTATTGAAATACTGCTTTTCCATTCACGTGGTACCTCACCGATTTTAATTATATTTTGGAAAAGCATCGTTATTTCTTGTTGTAATTTGCTTCCGCCGTATTTGATCATTTCGTTCGTGATGTTATCCGTCCCTGGTGATTTATGGTTTTTAAGTTTCTTCACTGCTTCCTGAACTTTATCTATAGTTATGGTATCTCCTTCGTCATGTGATTCCTCGGCCTCCTGCTGTTCCTCTGCGATATTGGTGTGATTATCATAGAGATTCGATAGTCAGTTGTCCACTCTTCTGGTGTTATCTTGTTGATTTGTACTTCCTCTGTTATAGGCTTCTTTCTCTTCCTCAGCATGTTCCATATCTTTCTCTGACACCCGTAAAGATCATGCTCCATCTCGGCGGAAAACCGCTCCCAATATTCTTTTTTAATACATGAGAATAGTTTAACGTCTGTAAATATAATTGAGGAAAGAAATAACGGCATGCAGACAATTGAATATTTTTTAAATTCCGAAAAAAGTCACACACCGTGCAGGAATCGAACCTACGTCTCCCTACTTTCCGGGCATGGGGCCTTGACCACTGGGCTAACGATGCATATGATACTTTTCCCGGAATTCAATATCGAGGTTCACCTCATATGTTGGTGAGAGGGGGGATCCTAGTTGGGGAGCAATGATTCACCATCATTGGTCAGGGGATTCCACTTATCCTTCACTCCACGTCATCGAATTTTTCGATTTCAGTTTTCAGATCGGATTTCGGATTCCGACCAACGATGTTATTTTAATAAGCCGAGAATAATACATGAGAATAGTTTAACGTCTGTAAATATAATTAAGGAAAGAAATAACGGCATGCAGACAATTGAATATTTTTTAAATTCCGGAAAAAGTCACACACCGTGCAGGAATCGAACCTACGTCTCCCTACTTTCCGGGCATGGGGCCTTGACCACTGGGCTAACGATGCATATGATACTTTTCCCGGAATTCAATATCGAGGTTCACCTCATATGTTGGTGAGAGGGGGGATCCTAGTTGGGGAGCAATGATTCACCATCATTGGTCAGGGGATTCCACTTATCCTTCACTCCACGTCATCGAATTTTTCGATTTCAGTTTTCAGATCGGATTTCGGATTCCGACCAACGATGTTATTTTAATAAGCCGAGAATAATACATGAGAATAGTTTAACGTCTGTAAATATAATTAAGGAAAGAAATAACGGCATGCAGACAATTGAATATTTTTTAAAAAATATTCAATTGTCTGCATGCCGTTATTTCTTTCCTTAATTCTTTTTTAAGTTGTTTAATCCTGTTGTTCGTTCTATTCCTAATCACCTTGTACTTTTGATATTCTTCCGGTGATCTATTGTTCATATATTGGATATAAGCCTTCTTCTACTCATTGGACTGATCTTTCACTTCGTCAGTAAACCAGGGTTTGGTATTTTTTCTGCCGCTTATGTTGACTTTTCTTTCCCCGATTGCTTCCTCCGCGCTGTGTTTTATGTTATTTTTGATCTTATTCCAAGCCTACTCTGGACTGTCCTCCAATGTTATTTTGTTCTGGGAAATCTTCTCATCTAATCTGCGCTCATACAACACTTTCGTGCTGTCATCTCTCATGGACTCCGTGTTGAATTTAGTGATGTAGATTGGTGGTCTTTTTCTCGATCTTGTATGTTTTAAGCTAAGCGTCCACATGTCCGCACCCTACGCATCGGACGGATCGGATCAAACGGATTTCGGTATTCTTTGTATAGAAACTCGTGCAAGCCCGTCCACAGACCCGCATCGGACGCATCGGAGCATCGGCATTTCTACAATGGAGATCCGTCCGATGCGTACGGTGCGGACATGTGGACGCTTAGCTTTAAGCGGTATTCGCACAGTACCAATCCATGTTGTGTTCCCACATTAGCGGAAGACAAAGTTCTTACATCCAAAATTTGACTAGGATGTACGCGCCTGTTTGTAATTACAAAGTCGATCATAGATTTCTGTCCTCTTGTATTGTAGAACGTATATTTGTGTTGTTCCTTATGATTGAAGAACGTGTTGTTGATTCTTAGTTCATTATGCGCGCAGATGTCAAGCAGCATATTGCCATTTTCATTTGTGATCTCCTCATTGTACCTTTGCATGATCCCCGGTATTATATGGTTACCGATTCTGGAGTTGAAATCGCCCATTATAAAGGTGTTGTCGTTGCTGGGCAGCGTTATTAGTACCTCTTGCAGGATGTCGAAAAATTGTTCCCGCTCTTCTCGTGGTTTCGTTATATCTGGTGCATATACACTAATGAAATGATGTTTTTCATTGTCTATCTTAATTGTTATGTACATCAAGTTTTGGTTCACATAACTCACGTCGTCCACCAGCGATTCAAACTTTTCGTGCAACAGTATGCCCACACCTGCTCTCGCTCTGCATTCTTTATCTACTCCACTGTAAA
This sequence comes from Adalia decempunctata, assembly GCA_951802165.1. Classification (NCBI taxonomy): domain Eukaryota; kingdom Metazoa; phylum Arthropoda; class Insecta; order Coleoptera; family Coccinellidae; genus Adalia; species Adalia decempunctata. The sequence goes on along the minus strand of OX637696.1, from coordinate 17,225,921 downwards.
ACAGAATGTAGTCTCTGTATTTTATGTTGCCCTTGCCTTTCTTTTTAGTTTCCGATATCGCACAGATGTCTATACCAGTACTAGTGATCTCAGTGATGATTTCTTGGTCTTTTGAGTTCCATGATGTAACATTCCAACAGCCGAGACGCAGTATGTTCCTTCTCCACAATCGTTTCTTCCTTTTCCGTGCCGTGTCGTTAACCGTTGTGATCCGTCCGTATTCCGAGGCTTCTTCAGCAGTTCTTTGAGCAGTTCACTTTTTTACCAGTTGTAGGGTGCTAACCTTGCCCCTCAACCCTCCTCCTTTATCCGGGCTTGGGACCGGCAGCAGATTCCACTGGACTACTCAATCCATCCAGTTTCCTCTGCTTGCGAATTAGTGAATACAGTAACTTTGGTGGCTATCTGAGAAAATGATATTTCGGCAAAATTTGCATATGTTGGAAAATTTCGGGTATTTTGAGAACAAATTTTCTCGGATCAGCACCAAACAAAAAAGATAAACATGGGCGCCAGCAAGGGGTGGCCAGCAGTGCCGTTGCGCCCCCTGAGATTTTGATGACTTTATCGTTTTTCAGCACAACACCCTCAATATTACTTTCTTAATAAAAAGGGCAAGGAAAAATGGCCCTCCTGAGAAAAATTTCTGCGGGCGCCCATGCTCATCAGCATGTTAAATTTACATTTATAGCTATTGACAAAGTCTTCTAAAGGGTTTTTCAATTAATAAGATTTCCAAATAGCAAAGTTACTGCCTGCCCTATGTCCTCGATAGCCTCACAAATTCAATCTTTGGGCTCTTGGCGTAGACCTTCTCTTTCACATGCCCCCAAGGGTAGAAGTCGCAAGGTGTTAAATCACAAGATCTTGGTGGCCAATTGTGATGGCCAATGGTGATGGTATAGATGATTTCCTCGGGAATTGATTCAGTAGAGTATTAGAACGTAAGATCGCAGTTCTGAAAGGTTCTCCTAGAACTAATCGACCCCATCATGTAATAATAATTAATGTGAAGAAGAAAGACTAGGTTATGTTAGGTTAGGTTAGTATTTCACAAGAAAATTCAAGTAGAATTAAAACTTTTGATTGTGTGTGTTTTCCCGGAGTCAGTTCTACCAAATAACCGGAATAGAATATACTTCCCTAACTACCGTGTTGCACAAGAAAAAAATATCATCTATTTTGTCTATTCAGGATCCTCAGTTCCATATGCAATTCTGCGAGAGACAACGTTTTTAATTTTTCAGTCCTCTCTGCCACGTCTGAAGACATTATTGGCTCTATTTCCTGAAAATCACGTAGTTCCAGCACTACAAAGTTAACTTGGAGCTTGTACGGGATCGTAAATATTCAATTTGTTGTTGTGTTTCTTGTACGAGGACGTTGTTAGGGCGCATTAACGTGTGAAGCTGTCCTGGAAGTTTCAATGAGATTCTGTCGGGATGAAAGGAATGCAGAATAAGTCCTTTTTTTACTTTCTCGCGCCTGGAGGTCATTGTGGATCTAAAAAAGTCGAATTTGAGATTTTGTCAAATTTGAATTCAAACCACTTTTTGATATGTACTGAAAATTGTATTTCAAAAAATGATTGAATCATTTGTGATATCGGTTTCCTGCTTTTTTTTAATACATAATCCAATGAAAAAAAATGTTTCCCTATATTCCAGCAATGTTACATAATAAATGAGTTGAAAAACTTTTGTCTTTCTTGTGAGGTATTTGATGAAAGCTCGAATGGAAATTCGGAAAGTTATTGTTAATAGGTACCCTTTAGAATTTTTTCATCAGAATCAGAGTGAAAACTTACAACATGGCTTCAAAAACTGCTCCTGAAAATTTCATCCTTCTAACGTTGAAGTAGCTATGACCATTGTTTCTCCAGAATAGAGAATATTTGTCATAAAGCTTGATTCATTAAAAATTCCAAAAATGTGATAAATAAATGAACATGCAATTTGAAAAAGGATAGATACGAGGATGTCTTGATATCTAGTTAGCCTAGACCAGTTCCATGCATAAACAAAATATGTATTGCGATACCATATCAACGAACGATAACTTATTAGAAGTGTCAGTGTAGAGTTCGACGTCAAAAAAATAAACCAGAGTTACGCAATGAATTAAAAAAAGGTGTCCACCGAAATTGTAAAAATCGAAAAATTGGGGTATCGAGCCATCATCAAGTACCTCTATTTAAAAGTGTTAAGAGGTCAGCAGATTTACGAAGATATGCTCAATACCCTTGGTGATCAATGTCCTTCGTATGCGACCGTGAAAAATTGGACTGCAAGCTTCAAAAGAGGAAAATTTTCCATTGAAGATGATGACCGATTGGAAAGGCCAGTTTCTGTGTCAGTCCCCGAAAATATCGATGCAATTCATGACATGATTTTATCAGACCGTCGAATTGGGCTAAAACGGATATCTGATGCACTGAAGATTTCATATCAACGCGTTCATCATATAGTTAACGTCAATTTGGACATGAGAAGAATTTCTGCAAAATGGATCCCCAAATGTTTGAATGTTGACCAAAAGCGTGCGAGGGTAAAAGCATCGCGTTCGATCTGTGCTCGATTTGAAAACGATGTAGACTTCTTAAACCGAATTGTTACTATGGATGAGACTTGGGTATATTTCTACGATTCAGAAACAGAGCAACAATCGATGGAATGGCGACACTCTACACTCTGGTTCTCCAACTCCAAGACCTAAGAAGTTTCGCTTCAGTTTTTTGGGATTGCCATGGAGTAATTATGATTGATTTTTTGGATGGGGGTAGAACAATATTCAGAGATTACTATTCGACATTACTGACCACTCAACGGGAAAAAATTAAAGAGAAAACTATCCAAAAGTATTTTGTTTTTACAGGACAACTCCCCAGTACACAAATCTCATGTTGCCATGCAAGAAATTCGTGATTTAGGGTTAGAATTAATAGAATTACTAGAACACTCCCCTTATTCACCAGATTTGGCTCCGTCTATCATCTCTTTCCTCAACTGAAAAAAAGTTTAGAAGGTCGTATTTTCTTCAAACTAGGAGGTAATAAAAGCTGTGGAGGACTGGTTTGCAGAGCAAAAAAAAACATTTTTTTTTAAGATCTAGAGACGTTTCAGATTCGCTGTAACAAATGTATTCAATTAAGGGGAGAATATGTTGAGTAATAAAATATTTTGGCATTAAAATTTTGTTTGGTTCTATAGTAGGCTAAGAATTTTTCAATATAACCTCGTATTTCCTTCTATTTTGAGAATTTTATGAGGAGTAAATGATCTTCTAAAAAATTTTTAATTTTGAGAAAATCCTGTTGAGCAATATGCCTAATTCTTCGAAATATTTTCCTGTTTGAAGAATTGAAGTATTATAAGTAATATAAGTATTATAACAATCCTTGAGGAACACCATACTGGACATCCCTAAAAGAGCTAATTGCACCACTATCTGTTAGACTGGATTTCATCAACTAATTGCTTTAATTTTTTCTGGAGGATTGAAGGTGGATCCCCAAAAGTGCGGAGGGTATCACCGAAATCAATGATACCAAGTCAATTTTTCAATAAAAAATCTTATCCAACTCACTAGATAATCTGCAGCAGCCCCCTGAATCAAATAAATTAGCATATAAAAAATGTGCAACTTTGAGGAAAAACGGGAAAAGCGATGAAAAGATTACCGTCAAATAGAAAGCCGATTCCAATTTCCGCTCAACAATCGCCCTCAATAGTCCACATGATGAATTGCGTGCGAAAATCAGAAATATGCATTCCGCATTCAGTCCACGATTCTTATTTGATGAAGTATAAAGAAAAGTCAATAAAGGAACAAGTAGGATGAGAAAATCCGAGCGCTTGGCTGTTGTGCAAAAGAACTACAGCTATTCCTCCCCATTATACGTATGTCGGATGGAAAATTGAAAATTGGATCGAGGGATCGTGACTAGAATTGGATACTAAAAGAAAATTATTGTTGTAATTCTAGATTTTTCTCGGTTCTCAGAAGGGGGATGTTCTTGAACAACTTCTGGGGGCTGGAGGGAGGAGGGGGAGTTGCGACTACGATGTTTCAGATTCAGACATGTTAGAGTCTGCTTTAATTATGACAGTTTTCGTTGGTTATTTTTCCAAAGAGCCAGAAACGGTTTATGCATTCTTTAGAATACTCGATTACTAGTGGTTCAGCAATATACAGGGTATCACATAGAAACGAAGGGAGAGGAGTTTTTTTAGAGTGATAGAACTTTAAATTGAAATAAAACACATTTATGTTCGACTGCTTCATAAACACTTGATTCATGAATTCGTTTAGCGTCCATAATTGACTACTTTATTGGACAGCACTTTATTGGACACCACTTTATTGGACTCAACTGTCACAGTCTTCTCTCGATTTCGCAATTTTCTTCATTTCACACCACTTGTTATAGGCCGCATACAAATTTTCATAAGCACTTTTAGTGGGTAGGAGAGATTCTTTGGCACTTGCGGCTAAATTATTCACGCTTTCCTCTTCCGAACTATCCATTTTTGGGATTATTATGACGTTTGTCACAGAATTAACGAAGTAAACAACTTTGTTCAGTGAGGTTGCTAAGGTCGTTGATGGTTACTAAGGTAAGATAAGCAAAGCACACTCAATGTATTTCTTGAAATAAAGCGACAAATATATTAATTGCCATTTCAGAAAATAAAATGTCTGCATTGCAGTCAAACATAAAACTTTGTATGCAACTCGTACATAATTAGGCTTATGGACTTGCCCAAATTTTGGACTCGTCCATAAAGACCTAATTTATGTACTTGTTACTTAAATAGCTATTAAACTAAGTTTGAAGCCCATTTTTTTATTTGAAAGATAATTTCATGACATTTATGATTGAATAGTATATTCTAAAACTAGTTGCAGAATTGGCTCCTATTCCAATACGAATGCGAATGAGTATTGGAATTGCATTCTGCAACGAGTATTAGACGATATTTTCTCTATTTCACTAAAATTTTGTGAAATTCAATGAAAAAATTCAAATTATAGGTCCTAGTGACTTTCATATTGTATCTTGGCAGTTGGTGTGAATGTTAGGAAGTACGAAAATTGACATTTCCAAATTGACGTCTGCTGAAATTTAAAAGGATCGGAAGTCATTGCTGACAACCACAAAACGAAAAATGTTACTGAAAACGATGCTGTAATGAATTCATTACAGAACTGTTTTTAGTAGGTACTGTAATGAACACATTACGATACTGAAATAGAGAAAAATAATTTCCAGCATATGTCCACCACGACTAGTTCTGAGAAACCGCATTCGACAAGAACAATTTTTGACCACTTTTTCGAGTGATTCAGGCCTTATTTCAGCAATAACACGAATTATTTGGGCTTCCAAAGCGTCTATTATTTCTGGTTTATCAGCATAAACCAATGACTCGAATAACTCCAAAGAAAATAATCCATTGGAGTTATGTCGCATGAGGCTAATTAATTGAACCATTTCTCGTAATAATGTTATCGCCAAATCTCTCTTTCAATAAATCATTTGTTACGGTAGCAGCATGAGGTGTAGCACCATCTTGTTGGAACCAAAACACTCCTGGGTCGATACCATTCAAATTTTTAAACGAATGATAATCGATCTGTAATGGGCACCATTCACTGTAACATTAGTTCCAGCATCGTTTTCAAAGAAATGTGGACCGATGATGCCTCCAGCGAGTGAAGCACACCATACAGTGCATTTTTCAGGATGCAATGGAACCTGCAGAACTTCTTGAGGATTGTTTTCACTCCATATACGATATATTCGCTTGTTTACGTAGCCGTTCAGCAAGAAATGCGCTTCATCACTAAACAAAATTTTTCTACAAGAGAATGGATCAACTTCGAGCTGTTCTAGAGCCCAATCAGCAAACAACGAAATCCGAAATCTACCGATAGTTCGACGAATAAGCTGCTCTGATGGACGATTATGTAAACCATAAATTTCACGAAGTGCTCTAAAAGTTTGGTGAATACAGGGTGTTTGGTTATTCGACGTGAACCTTGAAAAGGGATATACTAGACGTCATTTGCAGTGAATGGCTTCGAGTGATGCATGGTCCGAAAATCTATGGTTACGAAGATATCGCGATTTTTCAACTTTTTTGAAATTTTCTGCTTCGTTATCGAAAACAATTAATTTTGTGAAAACTACTACTAAATATTCAATGAATATTTTTTTCAAAGCTGAGGAGATGGTCCTCATTTCTTGCGGAAGAGTATTCACTAAAAATTCAGATAACCCGAGATATACAGGGTCATAAATGGCTGCACCTGTTTTCCTCATAAAATCTTGATAAAACAATTGAGAATTACTCGAAAAAAGTATTATGAACTTGGTGTACAAATGTAAGGAGAAACTTCCCTGTTTCAACAGCTTTCCAAAAAGGTACATATGTCAATAATTCCTTCATGCAATCTAAAAATATGGCCGGAAAACCAAGCAGACAACAGACTTTTTCGAGTCATTCAGATATCCTATTATCCTTTATTTCACTCGACGTGATTCGTAAGCCGTAAGCGGGCCATGGTTCGATCACTAAATGACTCGAAAAAGTCTGTTGTCTGCTTGGTTTTCCGGCCATATTTTTAGATTGCATGAAGGAATTATTGACATATGTACCTTTTTGGAAAGCTGATGAAACAGGGAAGTTTTTCCTTACATTTGTACACCAAGTTCATAATACTTTTTACGAGTAATTCTCAATTGTTTTATCAAGATTTTATGAGGAAAACAGGTGCAGCCATTTATGACCCTGTATATCTCGGGTTATCTGAATTCTTAGTGAATACTTTTTCGCAAGAAATGAGGACCATTTCTCCTTCATCTTCGTAACCATACATTTTCGGACCATGCTTTACTCGAAGCAATTCACTGCAAATGACGTCTAGTGTATCCCTTTCCAAGGTTCACGTCGAATTACCAAACACCCTGTAGAACACTGATTTTGAAAATGAATTTTCTGCAATTTGCAAACGTTGTTGCGGCGTGAGTCTTTCCATTATAATTTGTCAATGCTCACTGGACAGAAAGGCTTCTACCTTCTGTCAAATCACAGTTATCCCCAACTAAAATTCTATCACTCTAAAGAAACACCCGCGATAGAAGATTGAGATTTTCGAAAATAGCTAGAACCCGTAAATTTTTATATATCTCACTCTGCACGACAACCCCAACACAAAGTTTTAATTCCTTCTGAATATGACTCTAACATCTTTTCAGATTTAATCATTATTTTATTTACGCAGTTTTCGACTTTGAAAATGAAAGATCACCTTTGTTTCAATGGACATACAGAATTGTTGGTGCTTGATGCTACCATGAATGCGCTGGATTTACGTAGAGCAAGTCGTTGCCAATAGTATTCCTTTGATTCATGCTGCTACTAGGGCACTAGGCCAAATTTCTCATTATTGGACGATAATGCACTAAACTTGACAGAAGCATTTGGCCCTCCTAATTTCACGACTATATCTTTCTTTTCGAACGAGTTTACGACCAGGCGGACAGAATTGAATTTGACCACAAAAATTTGAGCTCGAAAAGTTATCAGAAAAAAACACTTTCATCGTTGTGGGGATTTAGTACCAAAATGATTGACCCCGATAGCTATCATTTAGAAAAAGCGCCATGTAGCTCCTCACCTCACGCACTTTTTGTGGAGTTATATGCATTAAAGGAAACGATGAGGTGTGATCTCATCTCGAAAATTGGCTAAATCATCACTAAATTCCCACATTTAATTAAAATTTTGTTTGTAAATCGTTCCCTTTCGAATCTGTGAACTATCTTGGCAGCAAGAATTGTTATTCCCACCTCGAAAAAAATTCGTTTTCCCCTCTCCAATCTTAAATCTCATCACATCACCTCCGGTTAAATCTCGACAAAAATTGGAACCCCAAGAACATTGCAGCAATTTCATCCCCATTCCGTCGAAATTGCTGACAATTCGTATGCCTTGTCAGGAACTTATCTCAGCAATGGGCATTGAGGGGTCTACGCTCGTGCAAACAGCAGTTTAACCGCTGGTTCATCAGAAAAAGAATACAGGGTGAACCTAAAAATATATGTACCTACCAGGATGTATTGATATCTATAATTAGCCTAGACTAGTTCGATGCATAAACAAAATATTGCGATACCATATCAACGAACAATAACTTATTAGAAGTGTCCGTGACGTCAAAAAAGTAAACCAGAGTTACGCAATAAATTAAAAAAAAAAAGTTATCCACCGAAATTGTAAAAATCGAAAAATGGAGTATCGAGCCATCATCAAGTACCTGTATTTAAAAGGGTTAAGAGGTAAGCAGATTTACGAAGATCTGCTTAATACCCTTGGTGATCAATGTCCTTCGTATGCGACCGTGAAAAATTGGACTGCAAGCTTCAAAAGAGGTCAATTTTCCATTGAAGATGATGACCGATCGGGAAGGCCAATTTCTGTGTACTGCCCTGAAAATATCGATGCAGTTCATGACATGATTTTATCATACCGTCGAATTGAGCTAAAACGGATATCTGAAGCACTGAAGATTTCATACGAATGCGTTCACAATATTGTTCACTTCAATTTGGACATTTGGAAAAATTTCTGCAGAATGGATCCCCAAATGTTTGAATGTCGACCAAAAGCGTGCAAGGGTAGAAGCATCGAGTTCGATATGTGCTCTATTTGAAAACGATGTAGACTTCTTAAACCGAATTGTTACTATGGATGAGACTTGGGTACATTTCAACGATCCAGAAACAAAGCAACAATCGATGGAATGGTGACACTCTGGTTCTCCAAGACCTAAGAAATTTCGTGTCCAAAAATCTGCTGGAAAAGTTCTTGCTTCAGTTTTTTGGGATTGCCATGGAGTAATCATGATTGATTTTTTGGATAAGGGTAGACAAATAACTGGAGATTACTATTCGACATTACTGACCACCCTACGGGAAAAAATTAAAGAGAAAAGACGCGGAAAGCTATCCAAAGGTATTTTGTTTTTACAGGACAACGCCCCAGTACACAAATGTCATGATGCCATGCAAAAAATTCGTGATTTAGGGTTAGAATTACTAGATCACCCCCCTTTTTCCCCAGATTTGGCTCCGTCCGACTATCATCTCTTACATTTTCTTCCAACGAGGAGGTAATAAAAGCTGTTGAGGACTGGTTTGCAGAGCAAGAAGAAACATTTTTTTTGGAAGATCTAGAGACATTGCAGGTTCCCTGTAAAAAATGTATTCAATTAAGAGGAGTATATGTTGTGTAATAAAATATTTTTACATTGAAATTTTGTTTGGTTTTATAGTAGGCTAAGAATTTTTCAATCTATCCTCGTACCTAACAAGAATGTGTTTTGACATTGAAATATATTTTCCTTAAATGCGATTTTTTTCTCGCATTATGTAAGGTGGAAATCTATTTTCAATAAAATCTCATGAACGTGTGGTTAAATTTCTTACCAAACACTAAAATTTTGTCTATTCACAAAGCGTATAGATCAGAAATGAGCTTGAATGGAAATAGACTACAGGCCCGTGTCGAAAATTGATGGGTCATTTGAACCAGAAGATGACCTATCTAGAACGATAGAAGGACATAAAATAATAAGATTCAGCAATATGCCGTCACTTGTAAGCTGTCCAACTGAGTACAGGTGGCAATTCAAAAGGACAGGTAGACTGGGTACATTTGGGTCATATGACTTTTGACGGCATTCTTACCATCGATAGCTCCATGGAAAATAATAGGAAAACGGGCAGTGCCGTACAAAAATGATGCGCCATATATTCGGAAAATTTTTTTGATTTTCCGAAAATTTCCATGGTAAAATAGGTCATTTGACTTTGTACGGCATCAGTTTTATACGGTTGCCATACATCTTCTAATCCATTATTCAGCAACGCCGTACAAAAATCATGCGACAAAGGGAAAAAATCGAGGGTTGCAACCCCCTCTCTTGCCGTGCTCCAGGGGGTCATTTGAAAAAGTACGGCTTTGGTTCCAAAACATTATCCAGCACTCAAAATTACTATTAAAAATAAGACCGTCAAAAAAAAATTGTTCATTTTGATGTTATATCAATAATTATCTTAATTTCATCTTATGCTTGACCCATAAAGCTCTGAAGTCATTTGACCCAGTACGGCAACTTCTTTTTTTACATGATACTTTGAGATACAATTCTTATATTATATTGCCGTTCAAAAGAAACTGTTCTAAAAAAAATTATAGAGAAATACAAAAAGTGAAATTTTTCATATTATTGTAAAAGTTTGGAACTCATAGATTAATGATATATAACAATTTTCTACATTTTATCCCTTGTTTTGAATAGTATTAAGGTAAATAAATTAGGAACAAATGATGCCGTACATTTTTATCCAGACCATATCATTTAGGATGATGAAAATTGCGCTACCATTTTAAGGATACTCTATGGTCATTTGATACTGTACGGCATTTGTTATATATCATTAATCTATGAGTTCCAAACTTTTACAATAATATGAAAAATTTCACTTTTTGTATTTCTCTATAATTTTTTTTAGAACAGTTTCTTTTGAACGGCAATATAATATAAGAATTGTATCTTAAAGTATCATGTAAAAAAAGAAGTTGCCGTACTGGGTCAAATGACATTAGAGCTTTATGGGTCAAGCATAAGATGAAATTAAGATAATTATTGATATAACATCAAAATGAACAATTTTTTTTTTGACGGCCTTATTTTTAATAGTAATTTTGAGTGCTGGATAATGTTTTGGAACCGAAGCCGTACTTTTTCAAATGACCCCCTGGAGCACGGCAAGAGAGCGAGTTGCAACCCTCGATTTTTTCCCTTTGTCGCATGATTTTTGTACGGCGTTGCTGAATAATGGATTAGAAGATGTATGGCAACCGTATAAAACTGATGCCGTACAAAGTCAAATGACCTATTTTACCATGGAAATTTTCGGAAAATCAAAAAAAAATTCCGAATATATGGCGCATCATTTTTGTACGGCACTGCCCGTTTTCCTATTATTTTCCATGGAGCTATCGATGGTAAGAATGCCGTCAAAAGTCATATGACCCAAATGTACCCCGTCTACCTGTCCTTTTGAATTACCACCTGTACTCAGTTGGACAGCTTACAAGTGACGGCATAGTGCTGAAACTTATTATTTTATGTCCTTCTATCGTTCTAGATAGGTCACCTTCTGGTTCAAATGACCCATCAATTTTCGACACGGGCCTGTAGTCTAAAAGGAAGATTGAAAAAAATTCAATTTCTGCAATTCTCTGATAACAAATCATTCCGAACTAAAATATCTTTCGTTCTTTTTAGCAACAAGAGAGCAAGCCTTCGTGTACTCCCTGAGCTCAGCAAGTTTGACCTACGCGATGGCAAGAGCCTGCTCAAGTGGCGCCCTCTATCACTGCACCTGTGCAGTCAAACCTACAGACGCCCCAAACGAAAATTTCCAATGGGGTGGCTGTGGCGACAACCTCAAATGGGGCACGTCCTTCGCCAAAAGATTCATAGATAACGCTGAGAAATACGTGGCGAAAAAAACCAAAGAAAAATTGAAGAAAAGAGACAACAGTTTCGAAGGTGAAGAACAAAGGAAATCTTCGTTGCTGAAGACTCAGATGGCCTTGATCAACCTCCACAACAATAGGGTGGGTAGAAGGGTGATTTCCGAGAGCATGGCGATTCAGTGTAAATGCCATGGAGTCTCTGGTTCTTGTAACATAAAGACTTGCTGGAGAGCGTTGCCCTCCATGGTGGAAATTGGAAGGAAGCTGTTGCAGAGGTATTCAAACGCCAAAGAAGTTGTGAAAGATGTGATGCCTGATGATGTTGAAGCTGGGTATAAGTACCCTGGTACCAACCAATTGATCTACCTCTCCAAATCACCCGATTACTGCACCAGAGATGATAAATTAGGGAGTCTAGGGACAGTTGGGAGGTAAGTTACCAATATCAATTGTGTTCAAAATTCATATTTTTTGTCGTCTTATACCACAAAATTTTCCACTGCGAAATGATGCCGTAACAAGAGCCTCCTTTATAATGGAAGCACCGGATAACTCTCCTGTTTCAACTCCATCTTTTGGAGGTCTCGGAATGTAAATTCAAAGCAGTGTCGCCCGTCAAAACGCCAACAAGTTACGAACCCAGGTCGTTCATGGAATACCAGTTGGCGTTCGATCCGTCATTTGGAATAATTTCTCTGAGCCACCCGGCATTGGTTAATATATTCCTCCTCCCCATACTTTTCGAAATAAGCCCATACGCAGATCGGAAAGCTTATAATTGGAAGCTGAACTTTCTTTAACTTTCTCCTTTTTTGTTTGTTGATTTTTCTCATTTGAAAATCTCAATTTTAATGAAAGTTAACTCTACATTGAATCTATAACTTATTTATTATGTTCTCTCGGGAAGATTTTGAACGAAACAAGACACATTAAATGGAAGAAAAATTCAGGATTTCACCGAATCTTATGTGAAAGAAGAGAAATGAACAATTTTCAAAATACTGAAATGCTGATAAGTGATTTAATACTTGGTATTTCCACCCCTTGCGTTAATTACAGCTCGTCAACGACGGTTCATACTCAAAAACCAGTAGTATTCAGGAAATTGCCCTGAGCATATCTTTCATGTGGACGTCTGTATACAAGGGAACGTCGATCACAATGGTAGAGGCAGAATCTAGACTCATCTGTGAAGAGAACTCTTTCCCAATCGGCCTCTTCCCAATGGATATGCTCTCTCGCAAAATCCAAACGCGCCCTTCGATGGGCTGGGGTAATAGCTGGGCCTCTTGCCGCGACACGAGGCCTTAAATCATATTCTCTGAGGCGATTTCTTATTGTCTGAGTGCTAATTTGCACCTCATGAGTTTGCTCAGGCTGATTTTGAAGGAGGCGAGCGGTTACAAACCGTTGTCTCAACGAAGAAACTCTGGAGTAACTTTCTTGAATGGCAGTTGTTACCCGTGGTCTACCCTACCCTATCCTGGTCTTCGGACATTCATACCTGTCTCCCTGAATCGCTGCAACATTCTGGACACACTTGTATGGGAAACTCCAAACCTTTCTGGAATTCTTGTGTATGTCCACCCTTCTTCTCGCAAAAGTACCGCTTGGGTCAAATTGCGTGTTTCGCGTTGCATAGCGATCGAGTGTAGAAAATCAAACGAAAGAAAAACTATTGATCACTAGAATTGATCGAGAACAACTAATTTTAGAATAGAGCCAATACATTCAAAATCTGATAATATCATCTTTTTTTATTCCTGCTGGGAGAAAACATCAGTTTTGAAGAAAAACGTTGAAAGTGGATAACATATGCATACATAATTCTGATAAAAATATTTATCATTAAGAACACCTTCAGTTGTAGAATAAATTTGAGATTTCCATAATGTGCGTTAATTTTTTTTGCGCAGTGTATATTCCTTCTCCCCATCCTTTTCGAAATAAGCCCATACGCAGATCGGAAAGCTGAACTTCCTTTAACTTTCTCCTTTTTTCTGTTGATTTTTTCTCATTTTCACTAGTAGAAGTTCTCACCAATAACTTCAACAGCTTCATTTAACTGAATTTCATCAGCTTTCAAACAGTATGGTGATTGAGACAGGAAAAATGTCTTATTCGAAATTTGCATCTTCTCCTATATCCATAACATCATTTATGGCTTCGCTCAAAACGATCACAACAATTCAGTTATGTCCTCATGCTTATGGATGAGAAGATAATGCACATTTGCACATTCAACCTTCATTTCCATTAAATTTGTTCAGTATGCTCTATTGTCACATAGTTCTCATTAGAGAATAATTTTATATCGTTCAACAATTGACCTACCTTGATTGCATCTTGAATGCAAAACAATAAGATTAATGGGTTATTGGTCGTCTTTTGCAGATAGAAAAGACTGGGTATATTCGCCTACTCGTCTGGTTATTGCATTGTTGATTGTTCTTATTGGTGTCATTTTTTCCGTGTGCATGGAAAGAATTGCCTAATGAAGAATATTTTTATAAGGAAATTCCAATGCATACAAGACCAAGTTTGAATGTTTTCAAAAATTATTCGGATAAATACATAGTTCCATTGTTCTTTTATTAATTTTATTACAGAATAATGGCAGTGGTTCATAAAAATTCGAAAAATTCTTGTTATATATAACAAGAATGAAAATGAGTATATCAATAATGATATACTCAATACTTGTATTGAGTATATCATTTCTTTTTCATGGCTATAACAAGAATTTTTCGAATCTTGACTCTGTAAAATTCTTGAAACAAAAAGACTAAATTACACCGGAAAAATTCAAACTTGAACACTAGGTATCTCTAAAACAAAGCGTTCGCGAAGCTATGTTATTCATGGGACTTTCATTCGTGATATTATCATCCACCTTCGAATTTCAAAGATGTAATTTTCAGATTTATTATAACTAATATTATCGGAATTCATTCCATATTTTTTTTTTTTCGTGTGGGTGGTCTAATATTACTACCTTCTACCTATTTCGCAGCCATAAGTTTCCGGTGCTCCAGACAGTATTGAAGGTACGTCGTTGAACAGACCAAAAATGCAGATAATTGCCGGTTAAGTTTTTGCCTTGCACATTTCCGCTCAACTGAATTAACCACCAATTAGTTTCTTTTAGGGCCCGCCTTTTTGTCATCGCTCAAATCTCCTGAATTTCAAAGGTATCAAGACACAAATAGTTGCTTCTAAATGTATCGCGGCCTTTGGAAAAGTATTCCGTTTAATTAAAGGAACGAAATAAAACTTACGAAATCTTTCTTCATCCATTCCTTCATCTTCCATTTGAAAATACTCTCTAAAAGCTCAAAAACTAGTAGGTGAAGAAAATAAATCCTTAGACTTTCGAACGAGAAATTGCAAGTCTCTAGGTTTGTCCGCTCAAGAGTTAAAGTGTTTACGGCGGGTCGAACATAATTTAATTCGACCACGTATTCCTCATCAGGGAGTCGAACCGTGAAGTTTGAGACCATTCCCCGCACAAAATTCCAAGAATACAGGCAATGAAGTTATTCAGATTTTCAAAAATTAAATTACCTGTGCGTTTATAAGACTACTTTATTTCCAGACAATGCAACGTTACCTCGAAAGGCTCTGACAGCTGCCGCCTGTTGTGCTGTGGAAGAGGTTACAGAACGGTGTTGGAGGAAAAGATAGAAAGATGTCATTGTAAATATTATTACTGCTGCTATGTGAAATGTAAAGTTTGTAAGACTAGCACTTTAAGGTATGAATGCAGCTAAGCTGGCCTATATCCAACTTATTTATAAAGAATATTTATTGAAGCAAAGATAATATATCAGCGCCCACTCTAGGGGGTAACCTTGACATTTATACAGAAAGCGAAAATTTAGGAGCGGCATTTTGGCTGTAAGTTTGAGAAAAATATGTATTTAATATGCAATTATTAGAAAAATCCACATATCGATTTTTTCAATCGCTTAAAATTTTCAGAAAGTTGTAATTATACATCCAATTCAAGTTTTTACGTTCATTATTCATTTTGCATAAAATACTGCATTAACAGATTATTTTCATATGGTCGCCTCCCATTTTGGAGTTAATCTCCAACATTCATCAATAGTAATTGTGATACACCAAAAAATATACCATAACAGGTATTCTAATAACGCATACTCCAAAAAAATTATCAAATATCCAGATCTCATTCCTTTGGACTTTTTGTGAATTCTTCTTTTGAAATCAAATGTTGAATCCACAGAATGAGCCATTGGTGAATGTAGCAATAACCCCCTGAATACTCAAGAATGTCAGGCAAAATTTGGAATAGAAGTTATGCCATTGTATGTAAGTGAGACAAAACAGTTTACTTTCATACTATTTTCTGTTCAAGAATTATCATTCTCATTTTACCTTTTAATTTTCAGATAAATATTATGGTCATATTCAGAGAAAGAATTCTAATGATATATTTTCTTTCATATTCGAATTTCAAACATTAATTTTCATGTCTTTTCAAATTTCTTGATATGTTGCTTTCTAAATAAATATGTGATGCTTTTATTGAAATTCAAATGAAATGATTTCATTTTTATTGAAGATATGTACCTTTATTCCAAACTGTTTACGCTTGTACCTTGCTTGAAATGAAACACATTTTTGTAAATATTGACTTTTTAATTGGAAAATTTTGTATATAAATTCATTTAACATCCCTACAATTCCGTATGTATATCTGTACTTTTAGTTTTATCTGTAAAATAAAATGTAATGAATAAGGTCTATACATATTTATTTTCCCAAACTCACCTCCTTCATTTTCCACTGCTGGATCCTCATCCAACAATCCAGAATCGATTTTTTTCTGAAGTTTCCTTACATCATTATCGTAATCTTGCCATTCTGGGAGTATCCTAACAGCCGCTGATAATTTGGCTTCTTTTGTTAAGGGATTGTTACACTAGAAAATGTTTAATGTGATTCTCAAACAGTTTCGATCCATATTTTCTCTCGAGAATCATTGTAAATTGGACAGTTAAATGAAACAATCATTCCAATAAACACGCTACCAGAATAATGCAACACAACTCACCAAATCGATCGTTTTAGCTGTTTTCTTCGACTTCTCATCGCACCACGTTTCACACCACAACCATTCTTGAGGCAGAGACTTTATGGCCACCTGATGAATCATGTTGTTAGGAAGGTCTTGATCCAAGTTCGATAAACTGTTAGGATCCTGACTCAACGCTTGATATTGTCCCCTCAGTCTGTCACCCGCTGCTATCCTACGGAACCTCTTGAGATCAACAACGTAAAGAGCAGAAATGTGGTATTTTCTGCCTTGGAGGTGGTTCCTCCAGTAACCTTGTCTCCAGAATCGGAATCCATCCATCTCTTTTCTCGAATCGCAGAAGGGGGTGTATCCGTATGGAGCCCCGCCCAAATCTAATTGCTGCAGTTCCCTGAGGTCAGCTCTGACAACCTAAAGGATTCAATGAATGTAAAAACCAGGAAAGGATCAAGTATGTTATCCCATACCTGATCTGCGTCTACGAATATGATCTTTTTGACATCCAGAGGGAAAAGCACATCCAAGAAAAGTATTTTATATCCCCAAATAGTCCTCTGTTTTTCAGTTTGCTGATGTAACCATCTCGGCCATTTATACTGAACCAATTCATACTCAAACCCGTATTCTTTGGCCATGTAAGGCAAAAAGTCCTATTGGAAGAAAAAGTTATATATAGTGTTTCATCAGGAGAGCCAGTTCACGAACTGAAGAATACTTCCATAGGGAATTCTGGGGGTATCATGCATACATCATTACCTTGATCTGTGGAGAAAGATAGTTCTTCAGGAACCAAAACTTGACAGGAGTCTTTGTGTGTTTAAGTACAGATAACATCATTATTCTCAAAAATCTTTCATACAAATGTCCGGAGGCCAGGGAGAAAATGTTGAGTTTTTCTTCTGCTTCATCTTCGTTGCCTCCAAACGAGCTGGATTCAAAAGAAATAATCATTGCAAAAACATTTTATAATTTCATTTTCTCTCACCTTGCTATCGAATTCCAAATTCCAGTAGGCGAATCATCTTCAGACAATAGATCCAAGTTCAACTTGTCAGGTTTCTTTTGAACTCTCAATTTTACAATATGAGATCTCAAAGAACTGATAAGTACTTTAATATCGCTGGAATTAGCTGGAGTATCCGTTCCATCGTGACTGAAAACCTAACAGTTGAAAATATGGAAGCGAAAACAACTTATTGTCGAACGTTTACCTAACAATGTCATAAATTTCAGAGCTTCGACCTTGTCTCAGCCTCAACAGCCAAGCACCGGGATTGGCTTTAAGTTGGAAATATCCAAGATTAGCCATAACTATGGTGTCAACGATAACAGGTTCGCTTTCAGTTCCAAGAGTTATCTGAAGGCCTCTAGGTGGACTACCTGATGAGGCGTCGAAACAATGACCCTCCAAGAGCAAGTATTCCAGTTCATATTCACTGCAAAATGATTTAAACTCATCACAAGATACAAACGTTATAGCCACCTCATTTACCTATGCACATTGCTGTCGACATTTTCCAACCTAATGTTATCTAAATCGTAGACAGATCTGACTACTTCTACAAGCCAGTTTTCAGGTACGTGGTAGTTTTGAGTGAGCAACGGTGAGGTCGGCATGTTTGCAAACTTTGCAATAGGACCGGGGAGTTGTTTGCCGTTTTCGTCAAACTGAATTTCCTTCTCCAGTACGAAACGGTAAAAGCTAGAAGGGATATATTCAAAATATCAAATGAATTATGAGATTATAGAATACAGCTTATCACCTAATTCTAACAAGATCTAATAAGTAGTTTTCGAAATAACTAAATCTGATCAAAAGGAAAGACTATGAAATTTTCTGAAACTCACCTTTTCAGAGGCATATCGCTGTTTTTCTCGACACTATTCAGGAAAATCTTGATGTTACAATTTAGAACCTCATGAAGAATCTGCAAAATAGGCCCGAATTTTTGCGCTCCTCGAGAAACAGGATCTACTATGGCTATCAATTCGAAAGCCACTTCATCGGGATGTCTGGCAGGAATTTTAACAACTGAATGTTCCTCTGTTTCTCCTTTGACCTCGAATCTAGCTTTAGATTGGGGTTTCGACACCAATAAAGATATGATCTTGAGTAAGGAATCACTTGTAACATCTGAAATAGATTAATTCATTTTTAGAGAAACAACAAGCAAGAACAGGAATGAATATACCTTTAGAATCATCAGTCTCTTTGGATACAACCTCAACAATTTTATCTAGGTATTGTACAGAACTATATCTCTCAAACAAGGCGAAATCTTCTTCAACAAAAGCTTCGTCTTCATCTAGAGGACCTAATATCCTTCCATTGGCTACAATTGCTCTCTGTCCCACACCTAACCCCAAAACTCTTTGACAGTAGACCCTCAACATCTTCAAGTTCAACTCTTGATTACCAACTGCAGATTTCACTTCGCTCTAAAATGAAATTATTCAACACGACTGGAACTCATCATTGCCTGGTTACTCACAGGTAAAGAAGACAAATCGCCCATCAAAATCTTCTCAAGTTCCTCTGGATTCTTCAATAAAGTCGTCACGAAATTCAGTGATCTATCAGATGGAAGACTTTCCAATGCTGAGAGGACCACTTTGTTCAGAGAGTTCTTGCCGGAGCCCTCAACATTGGGCATAAAAGTCACTCTTACATCAGACGTCTGTAAAATTGTTTAATTATCGAAAATTGTTTATAATTAAATTGTAGACTTACGGCATGTTCTAAAGCGGCCAGAAGAACATCCCTGGATTTGCTCGAACTCAAGTCACCAACAATCCAGTAGGTGAAAGTATTGAACTTTCTTCCTTTCTTGGCCACTGAAAAATACTTGACGTTTTCCAAAGCCGTGGCTGTCATATCTCTAGGACTCAATTTGACCAAATTTTGCACATCTGTTATACTGGAAGATGTTCCAAGCATGTCTAGGTTAGTAGATTTTTCTTTGTTCAAGACCCGTTCAGTCAGCCTAAAAACAGAAAGCCGAAAACTCATCCTTATGCCAGTGCCTAGAAAATGATATCAAGTATATCCACGAAAATAGTAAATACCTGGGCATAACATTTGGTTGATTCATCATGTAATCGATAACATCATCTGAATCAGATAATTTTCCACGATAAACAGCTCTTTGGAAATTTTGAGTTTGGGTCATGACTTCATTCAGTACAGCTTCTTCAAAATCATCTACGTTCAATTGACTAGCAGGAAGAGGAATACCGTTAATAAGTGCTTGAGGAAGAGTATTTCTTCCCAAACGTTGTATAAAATCGTGTGATAATTGCCGTCCAAAATCGAAATCTGAGTAGGAACCTAGAGTATCCTCGATATCTGCCCCATATTCTTTCTTCAACTGGGTCTTCACATCATCGACACTCACTTTATTTTCTCCTGCAGCACTCATAACCTAATAAAGGAGTACTCATTACTTACACTTCAACAATCTACATATTCTGATTGCAAATTTAGATGTCCACTTACATTTTTCAAGAAAGAAACTGCATTCTGAGGTGTTTTCATTTGAGACACGTAGTTGAATGCACACTGTATAGCTACTCCGGCATCATCCAAACCGTTCAAACTAGTGGATGGATCTACCTTAAATACTAGGCCCACTCTAAGCGGAGCTGTATGTACAATGAAAGACTCAATGAGTTTCACAATCCCTCTGGATTTAGTGTCAGTAGGATCTAATATCAAAACCTGAAAACATATGCCTCTTTATAAAGGGCCTCCATCAGACGGTTATGATTTTGAGGGCTTCAACGTTAAGTTAAAAACGTTAGAGGTGCTCAGGAGCAGCATTTCAAAGAGTGGTCATATTAATGAGAATTTCATATTCAAATATAAAGAGTGGAATATGGAATGAGATTCAATTATTTCAAGCTTTATTTGAATATAATTTTGTTTGACATCTTTAGCAGCGGATTTTCACGTCAGCTTCATTCCATGTTCGTTTGTCGAGCTTGATCACTCTGTTCGTGGAAAAAGGAATAACCGACAAGATCTGGTTGACCGATTTGCTGAAATAGGTAAGACCTTGCAATTGTTAATTTGAGTACATTTATCCTTTCATTTGTGTTGGGTTTCAATAAAACTTTATAATTATACAATACAGTCCATTAGCTCTCTTATTTTTCTATTCAGAAACTTGGTAAATTTTTCATTAAATAAAATTGAACCGCACTTCAGTTGGTTAACTGAAACTCTACCCAACACCTTACTGAAAAACCCTCCATGAAAACAAAGTTAGACAATGTAGACATTTTGTACTCCTTTGCAATTAGGCAATCCTTAAATATCAAAAAAATGCCCCCTAAAACAATGTTTCAAGCAAAAAACTTTCCATTGTTTGACCACCAGCACTAACTTCAAAATTTGGAAATAGTTTGATACAACTTTAAATTCATTTGTTCCATTTTTCAGCCTCGAAAAAAGGGAAATTCAAATTTCTGAAACGTCTCTGTTTGTTCTACACCTTTTCCAATTGTAATTCAGAAAACGTAAAATGTAATTCAGAAAAGCAAATTGAATTTCAGAAAATGGAAATTGTAATTCAGAATAGTAAGTTGATATTCAGAAAAGGTAATTTGAATTTCAGAATAGTGATATGTAATTCAGAAAGTGTAATTTGAATTTCAGAATAGTGATATGTAATTCAGAAACGGTAATTTGAATTTCAGAAAATATAAATTGTAATTCAGAATTGATGATTTGAAATTCAGAAATGGGAAATTTTAATTCAGAAAAACGAAATTGTAATTCAGAAAAAATAAATTGTAATTCAATTGCTTTCCACTTTCTCTAATGTTATGTATGTTATTGCAATGGAGACATGATTTCATTTAAAATGGGCGGCGAAAAATATTAATTATGATTCTTGAGGTCATTTTCGACTCTTAAAGTACTTAGATACCTTCATAGAAGTAAGAAATATAATAACAATAACTTTATTTCCAAGAATAGAATGGAGGTATATACAGTCAAAAACGAAAACAGGAAAAAAAACAAATTTGAAAATACGAAATACTCAAGACAAGTTCGATGCCACATTGTCCTAGATTCCTATGTTGCATCACTTGATATCGAGCTCTATACTATTCTGAATTACATATTATATTTTCTGAAATTGAATTGATAACTTCTGAAATACAATTTCCCTTTTCTGAAATTGAATTTGCCATTTCTGAATTTCAATTCACTATTCTGAATTACAACTTTGTTTTTCTGAATTACAACTTCTTAATCTGAATTTCAATTTCGTTTTTCTGAAATTGAATTAACTATTCTGAAATTCAATTTCTGTTTTCTGAATTACAAATTGCTATTCTGAAATACATGTTCCCTTTTCTGAAATTCAACTTTGAATTTCTGAATTACAACTGTGAAAGGTGTAGTTCAATTTTTAAATGAATTTCCCTATTGCCTGTTACCGACTTTCTTTAAATTCAGGTTAATTCATGCAATAGTAACATTGGACTCACCAGGTTGAAGAGGTTTTTCCTGACCTGCCTCATCATACCAGGGAATGTAGGTCTCAATAAATCCATCAAGCTGGACGACCATCTGTGATACTTCATATCAGTTTCGATATTATTGACCCAAAGAATGGCACTATCTCTAATATCGATGGCAAATTCCTGTGTGCCTCCCGCTTCCGAGAAATCCAATGCCAGAAGAGAACTCAACTGCTTGCTGCTGACCCCGATCTGATTCAGACCTTCCATGGTACGAAGTTCTTGCCTGACAATATCTAAAATTCCGTAGATGTCCATAACGTCAACATCAAAGAACATTCCATTGATGAAGAGTGCTGAATCTTGAGGTTGAAGATTGAGAGTGATGCCAAATATCTCTTGATTCTTTTTTACTTCTTTTTTCAATTCTGGCTTCACAGTTGTCTTCACTAAACTTTTCGCCTGGAAATGAACAATGTGAATTGAATATTTTCAGTCTTGTGGAGAAACTAACCAGCATGGGGAAGTTTTGTGCAACATAAGTTAGAACTTTTAACGATTCTTCTTTTGGAGCATTCATTATCCGTTCTGCCGCTTGAAGGCTTAGCTCTTGAAATTGCCAAACTTTCAAAGGAGCCATCTCGTTCGAAGATTCTTCCAAATGTTGCCTGAATTTGTTCAATTCATCAACTTTATCGGGAAACAATGTCCTAAAAAACAAATTATATAAACATCTTTAAATTCAGAATATCCTCTTAGCGGACTTACTGCAACTTTGAGAAGTCAAATCCTTCAATTTCAGACTCTTCATCCTCTTGTCCTGATTCGTCTGATCTATTATCATGAATTTCAGCATCATCTTGAGCTTTGTATTCTGTTGATTTCATCTGAAGTTCCACCCCATAACCTGAGAGTCTGAGTTGCTTTGCATCTGCAGTCTAAAGAATTCAGTTTTTATAGGTTAAGATCCAAGTTTTAGGTTAAGGTACCCCAGTTATACCTGGGTTAGACTATTGCATTTTCAGTATGTACACAAATTGTAGTAGGAATTACCTTCACAAAATGTCTTATCACATAATCAATGACACCTTCTTCAGCTTTTCTAGACAAAACCTGATGAAATTCAGCAAATTTCTTAGAACCCAATTCACCATATAAAATGGCTATGTTACTCCTATTTTGGGAGCCAGGAAAATGCGTATCTACATTGAACACTTCTACTTTATCTTTCACTGGTAATGGACTCTAGAATTCATGTGTCGTTAAAAATATCTGCAATAGATTAAATTAAACCTCACTTTTTTGAAGAATTTCTTTAATTCCTCTAAAGAACATATCAAATGGCCATTGACATCGACAACAGTGGTGCATTTTGGTAGGTTTCTCTCTGATGCTATTTGGTTGTACATTTGAATTTTAGGCGAATAAATGTGAAGGGAAAGACCTAATTTGAGAACTTCCAGTTCAGCTGGTGTGATTGTCTTGCCAGCTAATTTTATCACAGCATCGTATTTTAGTTTATCGTTTTCTGAAATCATAACATTTAGAGTACTATTCATGAGTTACTCAGTATTTCCTTACCTCTTTCGTTAAGCGGAGGATTTAATTGGCATATTGAATTTATGAAATTCCAGTAAAAATCTACATTTTCGTCAGCTAAATATTCCGCTACTTCCAATAATAAAGGTGTAGATTCCCATTTAGCTTCCAATGAAGTGGTAACTGATTTTGATTTTTTATTCTTCGCTTCAATATCAACAGTGAATAGAACACACAAAATGAAGTATACTGCTAGGTTTTTCATACTGAAAAATTAACCACTTGAAGAAAATACATACAATATCCTAGAGGATTATATACCTTATAGCAACCTAAGTCAATAGACGGATATTTGAACTGTAGTGAATTGAAATTACATCAGAATATTTGGATACCTATATATTGCTAATCTAAAATATCACAATAGAGCAGGGAAAATCATTCCATTTTCATGAAAAGCGCTTTTCACTGCAACAACAAACCTAAAACACGTAAACGACTACCTGCTCTCTCATGTCAATAATCAAATTGGAAACATGGAAACTTGTCAAGATCAAGAAATAACCAATAAGCTGACGCCACAGGAGTGCGCATTTGGCAAATAAGATGCTTGCGCGAGATTGTCGAGTTTTCCATTTTCATTTCCACATTTTCCACGAATCACTTTGTACTTATTTTTCATAATCATCCAAATTATTTTAGAAATCCAAAGGTATGAATTAATAATATCCAATTTACATTTTTCTGGTGGAATCGCTGTGAGAAAACTTAGCATTCAGATCAGTGTGTACAGGTAGGCAACTAGAAATACAGTGTGACCATAGTACTTGTATAGAATTTTGATTTCTACAAATAAAGTTTATTTTGAAAGTTTATATTTTCTTTCTGTTGAGTGAGGATCATTGCATGGAATGTATACTTCTTGTTCATGATTAATGCATGACTCTTTTGTTTTATTCCCATTAATGTAACCATTGTAACCTGCAACTCATCTCAAGCTCAAGGAGATTGCAATAATAATTGTTTTGCTAAAAATAGACTGAGATCGTTAGGTATAGATGTTAGGTATCTCAGGTTTTTGCACGTCATCCAAAAAAAATTCACTGCAGGATATGGGTTATTTGGAGCAAATTAATATGGTACCTACAAATTCAATGCTCTTTGAATGGACATGCGCAGTAAAATCGACAAAATTTGAATTATTCATATTTTTCGAAGAGAATATTGTTGAATTTCAACTGCAGAATGAGAGTGTCATTGTCAGCACTAAATGTTACTATGTACCGCTAAAATTAGAAGATGAAAAATCAGTTTGATCTTTGTCACTCAATGTGAGAGTAGTGTTGAAAATTATCGAAAATTGAATGAGAAGTTTTAGGATATTGTGACCTTGGCAAAAGTTGAGTCAATTTTTTACTGATAATAGAGATGTATTCATCACTTTTGAATGTTGAAAGGATGTATATTATCTCCTGATGCATTAGGTCCTATAAGGGTAAGTTGAAATCATGATTGATTTTGAAATTTTCTCCATTCATTTTTTCCAACATCGCATGTGAGAAAATGAAATTTGTTTGCATTTTAAATTCACGATTATCAATATTGATTAGTTTTATTCCACTCCAAAATTAAATATTCACACATCAACAAATATTTTGCTCCATCAGTGTGGTTTTTCGAAACTCACACAGGAGACAAAAAGAATCACTATTTACACAATAAATAATGAACTTGAGATAAGGCATCAACGTATATTTGCTTTAATGAAGTGAGATTAATGTTATCAATTTCGTGTCAAGAATGTAGGTACCATTGATAATTGTGCTCTCAAGACTTATTGTTTCGTCGTATGATACATTTAGTTTTACCCCTTCCACAATTTTTGTAGATGATCAGCTTTTCTTTGTCGATGACGAAAAAGGAGATTTCGAATTTTTGGACATTGGCAAAATTCGGAATTGCAATTAGTGATTTAAATTATAACAGAACGAGTGTTTCTTTTGGACCTACATATTTTACGCGTTAATCAAATTCTGTTTCGTAATCTTCGTGAGGTGTGAATATTGTGGACAATGGAGACCAAAAATTATACAGATAATATCAACCTTGCAGGTAATTGTAATTAAAATAAACAACAAATGAAAATAAAATAAATCAGAACTAAGTTTCGAACCCTATAGGGATACCTTGTCAAAGTCAAAACGGGGTAGCTTAGGTTTGATGCTGAATAAAAAATGAAGTTGCCAAGTGCAGGTGGCCTACACGTGGTATCAAAGATTAGAGCTCTCAAATCAGTCTACAGATTTTGGATGTATAACAACATTCATTTTTATAATGTATCCTGGTTGGCCTTGAGATTCTGACACATTTCACCGTGTATATTTTGAAAATGTTAGGTTATACCTAGTCATTTTCCTGTCAGATAACTGAGCAACGTTGTCCTTTCTACATAGAGATCGTAGTAATTACGTATTTATCAAAATGTTTATTTACTTTGGAAAAATAATGAATTCGAGGAAAAATAATGTGAATTCAACGATTCCATGGACCTGGCAAATGCTGAAGAAACTTTTTCTCTGTTATTACTGGAAATATTTCACGTGTATAAACATGGTTGGAAGATTGCTATTTTCTTGTATGGAAATCAAGAATCGAGTGTCGAAATTTTACCAAAAAATAATGGACAGAATAGTCAGTTACTTTTTGAAAATTCATTCGAAATAAGAATATAAGATGCTCGAATATCCCAACGAGTTCCCCAATTCTAAAGAAATAAGCCTACAGAAGACATTTAAATACCTCTTTGCACAACTTGAAATACTCCAGTATGAAAATGTAAAATGTAGTAGTACGAAACCTGTGTCACAGTTGAACCTTAATAGAACACCAGTTACAAAGTTTAAAAAGAGTAAATAGAAATTTGCATTGGCAACGTCTCTCAGAATTATTTGACACTAGCTGGCCCGGCGAACTTTGTACCGCCTGAATTATACTTAAAAGTTGTATAAACTTACCATTGCTTTTTTCAAGCAGGAAAAAAATTAGGCAAAATTAAAGTTCAAAATATACAAAATTTTAATAATTTTGTAATTCACATGGAAAGAATTCTCTTCATAAAAGCGGTAACTAATTGTTGAACTTGAACATATAACTTTTTGATTTTAATTGTTGTACAGTTCTCTTTTGGCAGTACCTCATGTGACTGTGAATAGCAGGAGTATAATCCATATTATAGGTACCTTTCCTCTTATATGAATCAAAATGTCAAGAATATAAACAAAAATTATTCCTTTAATGAACTATCGACTATTAACACAGCCCGTCGACCAGAATTAAAAAATCAGTCATTTGTTAATAGCCCAACCTGAAGTGGCAAAAACAAAACTTTTCTTATATTCTCAAAATCTGATCAGTGGTCACACCATTATTTTAGACATCTTAGCTATGCTGCTAAGCTCAAAATAATGGGTAAACATCTCAGTTGGTAGAGTAGCGCGATTCTCATTATTCCATGGATATGAGCTGTCAATCTCTCTTCAATTTGTTCAATTTAGTTGACGATATCAAGCTCGTTAGAAGACAAATCGAGATGTTAAAATGTCGATAGTACGATCGACACGGCAAAATTATCAACACTGTGAATTATGTTGAACTCATATTAAAATTTATTGATGGTCATTTGACCAGATCAGATTAGGCAACCCATGAAACATTATTGTATATCATAAGTGAAAGCCCGATGAGCAAACGTTTGAAAATTATTGACGCTTACAATACTGTCTCTGTGCGAACAGAAACACTAAACTAATATGTCAATTACTAATTATGGCAATTTTGGATTCAGTTATTTCCGCAAATATATCTATTACCCAAACAGAAATTCGAAAGCATTTCAAAAATAAAGAAAAAAGATGAAGATGGCCAACTCACGTTTGAAACTGATCGTCAAAATCAGATACTTGATCTTTCGGTAAAAATTCACTGTTCCACCAACTTGAGATAAGTTTACCCGCTTTTTGATTTGGCAATAGACTTCCATGTTACCATGAGTTCTATGCGAATCACATATCGCCATCTAACAGCGGTAATATCAACCTACGACTACGTACAGTGACTACTCACTGTACGACTACGCATCAACGGTAGCGACACCCAGTGGCCTTATTCAAAAGAAGGAAAAGCATTTCCTGCATAAGTAAAACTTTTATCAATTTTTTCGAAGTTTTATTGTATTTTATAATAACCAGACCGAAGACGGTTCCATAAATGAAGTTTCATAACAAACAGTGCATCCGATCTCTAGTTATAAGTGGTGTAACCAACATCTTTCTTTTATATATATAGATTTCAACCTGCGTCAGTTTTAAGTAAAAAACTTGATAAACCTAGATCTTGGACAACCGAGATACGTGAATGGAGTATATTTATTTCTGTTTAATTGAATCTTTCGAACTTTCCAATTAATTTTGGTTTGTATGTGTGTATGAAAACACCATTTTCTTGAGCTGAAACTTAAAATCCTAATTTTCACAAAAATGTGCCCTCCTGAAAACGTCAGAATATGATGTTTTTTTCATTCGATCCCTAGGACTTTCCTGGCTCCTGGCTCCTATCAGGATAGTCAAATTTCGAACGGAACCCCTGGTCGAATCTTGCCCCATTAACGAACTTACAGCGCCATTGGAGAACTCCACCTACACTGAAATTTTCAAGTTTTTAGGGTTTTCCGTTCAGGAGTTATCGAGCTTACGACCGGACGGACTGAATTGAATTTGGCTACGAATTCGTCAGTCAGTCGAATCTTATCATTAGAGGTCATCATAAGTAGGACGAGCTCTCAAAAAATGATGCTACGGTATTACAGGCGAGTTATACTCGCACTTGACCATTTATTCTCAATAATATATCTGAATTAACGTTTCTTGTGTGTTCAACAACAGGCTACCGGATTTATCCCAAATCTGATAGTGTAAAACTGACAAAGACGCGATTGTACGCCTACGCAACTCTCTTTTAAAAGGGCCTAATAGCAGAGACAATCTGTCTCTGCTAATAGAAAAGAAGGGCCACTTGCCAGGGGTAGACAATCGTGAAAGCACAATCCAAGTAGAAGTGACAGGTTTCTCTTATCGAGCGTTGGAATGTGCTTGTTAACTTCTGGCGATCGATTTTAATTATGTGAGTGCGAGCATAAGAAATAGGGTGAGAAAAACTAACTTTAACCATTCATTAACTATTCATATGTTAATACTAAATGCTGCAACTAACAAAGTATCAATCCAAACATTCGTAAACGACAAGACAAGAATAGTTTTCGAAGAACTTCATCAGACCCTATCGTCCCTATCCGAATTCTCATACATCAGTTAGAAAATCGTCTGACCAGTTCTTCAAGAATGATGACCTTCACCCCTTGTCTCTTTCATATTCATATCAGATACCTATACACGTTTAATTCTTTTATTTAACGTATTTCTTTCAAGGACTCGTGTAAAAGGTTCTTTTTCTTCGTATCGCATATTTAAAAATTTAGTTTCTCACTGTACGAAACCAATAACTTGTAGCAAGTGCCTTTCGGTTTGAATATACCGTTTTCTGATAGGCAGTGGCGGCTCTAGGGGCTGGGGAGCGGGGTAATCGCCCAGGAACTCGTGTAGTACTTAGAGTGGATAAAAATTGTTATTTTTTCATTTTTTATGGATATAACAATGAAATGAATAGTCATTTTTAATTACATATGTAAATAAACATTAAATGACTATTTCTTTCAGTGAATCATACTTAATTAACAACATTTATAGTAGGTAACTTATTTCTGCTTTTGAGTTTCTCGAGGTTGTTACAAATGACACTAATGACAGCTCATTCGTTAGATTATTGTGCTTTGATTTATTATTTCAGTCTTGCTCCAATATGTGTGTAACTTACAGTTTATCATAAATACTATATTGTCGGAGGTAATATCCCAAGACTATGACAAATAACCGACTATTATTTTCGACCTAATTCTATCGAGAACGTCTTGTATTTCGACAATTTGATAAGACCATATGAACATTAATAATCTGAATGAGTTATTCTTTGATTATTAATGTTCATTTGGTCGAATTGCATAGACCTTTCCAGAATACGTAGAACAAAGATGAAAGATGTGATCTAAACCAGAATGAGAGAGAAACAGGTATATTTCATGCGCAACTTGTGGGCAGCATTAAAAGATGCGCAAACCTTAGTGCGAGAGAGAAAAGAAAGAGAGAGAGGGAAGCAATGAAATGAGATCCTACTGGTTTTATCGTACCGTGACCGTCACTTAGTAACACAACATTGTTGGGGCATACTAAAATTTTGATTTTCGATAAAGAATACAACAAATAACATCCACATCCAAAACATCGACTGCGTAAAATAATAATATCAATTGTCAAATGTCAACGATTTAAGGAGGGAAATTTTGACGACCAATGATATTCATTCTTGGCCCACAAGTGACGCGCGCAACTGTCACCTGCACAGGTAATTCTGGAAAGGTCTATTGTCGAAATACAAGTTGCTCGAGATGAATTAAAGAAAATAATAGTCGCTTTTTGTCAAAGTCGAGTGATATTCAGGAAGATTATTTCATGAACACGCTCCGAACGCTCGAATCCGCGGTCTTTTGTATTTTAGACCGAGCGGTCGGACTTATTTATAATTATTTTGCAAAAAAATTGCTATCCCAACCAAGTTTTGAACCCGGGACCCTTTGTACATTTTAAATTCTGAATGAATGTTATGCCAAATTTTGACTCTTTGAAATAGCCGCTGATATTTCTTTGTTTACCTAAATAGTCGATAATATTGCATATCGCGTGACTGAATTCGTGACTTTTCATTGGCGGAGCCATGTGTGAATGAAATAATCGTTTTTATGTTCGTTAAAGTTTATAATATTATTTCAAATTCAAGACAAGAACCTCGCAAAGTTATGGAGAAGTTATGTCTCCATTTTCCAATCATAAATCTATGAAATCAGTTTTCATTTCACTTCATGGTAGTTATCAAGATATTCAATGAAGTTCAAATGTTGCTTTCGACTGCTTTTGACAATGAGTTACTATTTCAAAATATTGTTGAAGAAATTTATAAGAAAAATATTCAGGTTTTTCAACATATTATTTTAGCAAAGATACCAATGATCTAGAAAGAAAAATCACAGGCTAGTTGGGTGGTTAGTGTGACTGTCAGACTCCCCCAAAAACATGGTGATCCACTTTTTACCAACAAAACTTTAACAGTCGATAAAAAAACTATTTTCGTGTCGGAAATTTCATATCAACATATTTCCATAAACGCTTCCTTTCGAAGATACAGGAAGTTTGAGTTTGAAAAAGGAATGATTTTTCCTCAAAGGAAGCCATAGGTGAATCAAATTTGGTATTCAGAATAACATTGTACATATATTTAGTAGGAATATGAATTTCTCCAGATGCCAGAAACATGAAGATTCTATCGGATTATTGAAAAAAATCCAATTTTGCTGTAATAACATATTAAGGACCATGGACGATTGGTATGACAGCTGCTGAAATTTTTTTTTTGACCGCTGTCGAAAATGTTCACCGCGGCATTCGTCAATTCAAAAATAGCCACAAAGTGAATCAACTTACAATATTAATGAATGAGCGCTCAAAAACTGCTGATTTTAGTGATTTTACGTCAATGCTTTAGGTTACCATTTTTTCATTATTTCAACTAATCTAAAATACTCCATGTTCGACATCATCAGGTCTTAGTCCACCTAACATTATATCAGCTGAATGAGGAATTCTTGTTCTATTTATTCGTTTATTTTCGCCAAGTAGTTATTCTATAATTCAGATGTTTAATTATGAAAATGCCTTGTGTCTGATTTGAATTGTGTTATCTATACTAATATTATAAAGAGGAAAGATTTGTAATTTTGTTTGTTTGATACGAATAGGCTCGAGAACTACTAGACCGATTTCAAAAATTCTCACCCTCAGAAAGCTACATTATCCCTGAGTGACATAGGCTATACTTTTCACCCGAAAAAATTAAGGATACCTACTATAACTTCAATAATTACAAAAAAATCAGCCAAAATCAGCTATTTTCACGTGCGTTGCAAAAACCGTAAGACTTACGTGGATACAATGTATGACCGAAATGTACCTCTTGAATAGTTCTACAAAAAAGTCCGCGATAGCATGTATCTATCTCTCAAGATTGACTTGCTATTACCTGTTTATGGTAATCAGATGTTTTCCAAAATTATGCACTGTTTGGGAGTGTGTTTTTATGAATTGGGTATTGATCCTAATCCAACCTAATACGTTATTTATCCCCAGTATTTAATTTAGAACAAAATTGCCCTTTACATCATACAATTACAACGAGTACATCAAAAGATATGGCAGGTTGAAGTTTTGAAGATAAAACCGCCGCGTGAAACAAATGTCTACTCGGGCGAAGCTGGGACTTCCTGCTTGTAATTTATAAGTAGATTGAAATTGTACCTAAGTCCAACACTCAAATACGGTCCTGTCCGCCATATTCGGATGCATTTCAATTTCTAGGTTCAACATTCGAAATTCAATACATACGAACTTTCATATTGTCGTAGAGGATTGTTATAATGTAATAAAGATTGAATTGCTCTCGGTCGAATTTGTAAATTGGATGTTATTCGATTATTGTATACAGGGTGAAGTATCGAAATTATACCAGATTATGTAGGGTTGTTTTGGAATGTGAATAACCTGTGGAGAATTATATGATAATATTGATAATGGCAAGGGTGTACGAAGTTACCCCCAGGAACATATTTGACCCTTCAGCGACTAATTTGGGATTCCATTTGAATCGGTAGATGAGCAAAATAAACAACAATTATTACAACAATATTAGTTACTGATTTTTCATTACTGGTAATCATTAGGTCGAATTTTTATTGCCGCCATCTTTCCCATGCATTATGCATTGCCTCTCTAAATGGGCCTTTGCCCTATTTGATGAACAGCCAAACACCTAGTAGCTATTAATAAATATTGGTATTTAAATGCTGTGTATAATTGGCAATCGTCTGACCTGCAACAATCTTAATTACTTAATTATCAGCAATTTGATGGCTTTAAAATGAATGATAATTATGGAAAACATTCATATGGAACGAACTCAATGAGCGATGTACAAATATACCACATCTCTAGAGCATTACATTTTCTTCATTAACAGACTCATTACCTAAATAGGATTATTTCTTGGAAGGAGAGGTTAATTCTACATAGTCGCTAAAGCTCTACAATAAGGGCTGTTGATATTTTCTTAAATGTCGTATTCACGTTAAGTCTAGAAACCTTGGAAATTGATCTGCCTCGGAGTTTTCCAGAAAAACTCATACTCATGGAAAGGTTCCGCTGAACTTTTTCACTGACCGGAGCTGTCCCATGATCCTGGTTGTTATTACAGAAATTTTGGATTTTTTTTTCCAATATGTTATTCACTAGAATTCAATATGGTTCTGGTAGAGCAATCTGGAGATAATTTTGCATGCAGCTTGAATACACTAGTCTCCATCCAAATGCAGGATTTCATCTAGATCGAATCTGTAGTTTTGAAATTACATATCAGGAAAACAAAGTTTCGAACGGCCATATAAGGTGCGCAACTGAGTTCCCGCTATATTTTCGATGAAAATGCAAGTTTTTATGTGAAAAAAATAACATTTGAACCATTCGAAGTATGACCCATTGTTAGCTATCGCCTTCCCATCTATCTGGTAAAGCTTGAATATAACGTCAAACTAAAAGTGTTAATCTTTTGACGCCATCCATGAATCAAGCCCTTTTTTTATGTATTCATATGAGTGGAACTGCTGATAAGCAAGACCATATGCCATCGACCACAACAAGAAAATAATCTGACGGCGCAATATCTGGGGAATACGGCGGGTGAGGTAGGACGTCCCAATTGGGTATTTCCAGATAGGTTCAAACGAGGCAGCGTTGGCATGTTGTAGAATCACTTTATCGTGTCTCTTCTCGTATCGTAGCCGTTTTCGCACATAGTGCTTGCCTCAATCTCATCAATTGAAGTCGAAACCGTTTCCCAGCAATGGTTTCACTCGGTCAGAACAGTTCATTATGAAAAACACCGAACTGGTTCCAACAAATATACAGTATAACCTCCGAAGAGTGAATATTCGGTTGATGCGACGACGTAGAATGGATGACCGGACAGTCCTCGTGAATTTCTGTCCTTCGGGTTCACTTTGAAACAGTTGTTTACAGGCGAAAAAACGAATTTTAATGACCCTGGCTTCATTTCACATAATCTCAATAAATTCGATTGAATGAACAACAAAAAATATAGAATTTCATTAATAAAGTCAACTATGAAATTCATTTTTGTTTTTGAAAGATGAAAAACGTCTTCAACCTCGAATAATTCTGATATTGTACCCTCCATCTCATTTTGGGACAACTGAATATACAGGGTGGCCATTTGAAAACGAAACAGACGAGATTACAGACGAAATAAATTTTTTCGATAGAAATGCTCGGACAGGTCGATTTCTGTTTCGAGGGGGACAACTTAAGATGTAGGTTACGGACGCATAGCGCTTCAACCCTTGCTGCTACAACCCCCACCCCCAATTTTTGAATAGGGAAGATGGGGTGAGTGATACCTCATTTGAAAGGTATTTTTATACTGATTTCAGTACAGTAATTGTTTTTTCATTTTATGCATTAGTTCTCGAAATATTCTTAACTAAGTATTTGAAAATGAAGTGGTGTTTTCATGGCACTTGTAGTGTTTTTTAGTGAAAAATCGACATCTCGATTTAAGATTTCTATGTCAGTGGATTGGAGGAAGGAAGCCACAGTCATGGTTGTTTTGAAGCTCAAAATGTCGATTTTTCACAAAAAAACACCACAAGTGCCATGAAAACACCACTTCATTTTAAAATACTTAGTTAAGAATATTTCGAGAACTAATGCATAAAATGAAAAAACAATTACTGTGCTGAAATCAGTATAAAAATACCTTTCAAATGAGGTATCACTCACCCCATCTTCCCTATTCAAAAATTGGGGGTGGGGGTTGTAGCAGCAAGGGTCGAAGCGCTATGCGTCCGTAACCTACATCTTATAAGTTGTCCCCCTCGAAACAGAAATCGACCTGTCCGAGCATTTCTATCGAAAAAGTTTATTTCGTCTGTAATCTCGTCTGTTTCGTTTTCAAATGGCCACCCTGTATGTTTTAGCCATAACTAAGTTTATCCGACCGTTATAAAAAACACTACTGAAAATCATAGGCACCTATGGTGGGACATTCATACCATATTTCAATGGTGACGAGATAATTCTTATACAAATTATTTGTTGAAAAATTTGAATGAAACAAATATCATTAATGATGTACATACAATGTTACAGTGTATTAACGTTGCTTTATAAAACAGGATAGCAATGCGTGGAATGCTCATAAAAAATAAATATGTATAATAGTACCTACTTATATCATTGAACGCGAGTGGTAATTTAGGTTATAACCGCGAATTGCATACTATACTTTATCTTCGACTTCTTCATTAAAATGCAAATTTATCTACATTTTTAAAATTGAGAAGAGTTGTCAAAAGCTATCTCTGTGGTTGAGAAACGAATCGCGTAGAAAACGTCAAAAATTCAAGTTTTCCAAATGCAATTTTTGGATATTCAGTCCAAGGAAATGTAGAATGGATGGCGAGAACGTTACCTTAAGGGGCGGTATCACCTTTTGAATCGTGGTAAATCTCCATTCAAAAGTGGTCTCTTTATTTCACGAGTAAGTACCCTAATTTACGACGTAGAGACTTGCTTTTTTTTTAATTGAAGTTGAAGAATGTCCCGAGGGCAAATAGTTTTCTTTTTTCGATTTAATTGGTTTTTCAATTAAAAACTAGGGTGATCGTTAGATCTGGGGTTATTGAATATGTTTTTCGTTTTTCATGAGTTCAAGCTATATTTTTGAAATAATAATCATGAAAATTTTTGCTGTTTATAGAAGATTAAATTGCCGAGGGCAAATAGTTGTAATTTTTTCCAAAAAATGATGAATAACCGTCGGAAAAAAATCATTGAGTGTAGTTTCCAAAACGCTGAAGTTCAACCTGTTTTATTTAATTGAAAAACTAATTAAATTGAAAAAATCGCAACTATTTGCCCTCGGCAATCGAATCTTCTATAAACTACAAACATTTTCATGATTATTATCTATATATAGAAAAGAAAGATGTTGGTTACACCATTTATAACTCGAGATCGGATGGACTGTTTGTTATGAAACTTCATATATGGATTCGTCTATGGTCTGGTTATTATAAAATACAATAGAACTTTGAAAAAATCGATGAAAATTTTACTTATACAGGAAATGCTTTTCCTCCTTTTGAGTAAGGCCACTAGATGTCGCTACAGTTACAGTTACGCTACCGCTTATTCGTTTGTACTTCATTTGATATTCTCCGCGTTAGATGGCGATATAAACAAATAGTGTGTACAGTGACTATGTTCCCTCTATAGTTACTGTAATAGTCTGTAATTTGAGCTGCCTACAACTCTGCGCTGTTGGACAGAACCAAAATGTCTTAGCGTAGGAGTACAGATGTCTAAAATGATTATATTTCGTTGAGATATGAGAAAAGTTTCGTTCTTACCACTTCAGATGGCGCTATTCACACATTATGACCGATGATTATTAGTTATTTTTATAGTTTTATTTATTCCAAATAACGTAATCGTGAAGGCACTATATTTGAAATTATCACAATCAAATGGCGATGAATTTGTTGAAGCGGGTGAATATCACAGTGAATTTTCATCGATATGTCAAGTAATTCGGATTTTGGCGATGAGTTCCAATCGTGAGATGTCCATTCTCATCTTCTCTCATGAATTTTAAAATGTTTTTGAATTTCTGTTTGGGTAATAAATATATTTGCGGAAATAACTGAATCCAAAATTGCCATTTTTAGTGATTGACATATTATGGCATATTATTTTTGTGTATCTGTTCTGTGTGATAGCTCATATCCATGTAAACATTTGACAGTTCAAAAATCAGAGAACCAAGCCGTTGATCTCCGATCACCGGTGATTACGATTTGTGAAATCCACCGTAAGTATCATTTAGGCGTAACAAAGTTCGCCGGTCCAGCTAGTTTCAAAAATATAGCTTGTACTCATGAAAAACGAAAAACATATTCAAATAGAAACACCTATTCAGAACACAAATCCAGAAGACAGAAGGCAGGAACTGTAACTGCAAAGTCTCACATAACAGAAATCAGAAACTTCATTTTCAATATCATCAAAAATATGTATGGATTATTATCAGTGAGTTTGATTGAATGAACAACAAAAAATTTAGAATTTCAATAATTAGGTCAACCATGAAATTCAATTTTTGTAAAAATGGTTCAATTAGAAAACAACGTACACATACCAATACCTTTTTTTAAAAGATACAAAACATTCCATCTACAACAACAAATAGTTCACAACTATTTCAATGGTGACGAGATAATTCTTAAACAAATTATTCGATGGAAAATTCGAATGAAACAAATAGGTATCATGAATGATATACAATCATGTTATAGTATAAAAATGCTGCGTTATAAAACACGATAGCTATGTGTGAAATGATCATGAAAAATAAATATAAAACGAATTTTACGGGGAAAGTTTATTGGCCGGAGACGGTCCTGACCCCCATTTCCAATACACCCCACATATTCGCATTCCCAATCTCCATTCAATCGAAAACAGACCGTATGTAATGTATCGATAACACTTTCCCAGATCCCCATCAACAAACAACACCTCAATTCCTAACCTAACCAAGTAACCACATCACAAAATGAACCCCGAGTTAACCAAAGACCTCAGATTCATCACGAACCTCTGCTCAGTTTACAGCATGGGAGGGCCGGAAAAATGCTTCGGGAGACCGGAGGTCATCCCGGAATCATCCGGCGCCTGGAAGAGCAGGGAAGAGAACGAGTCCTCCTGTAGTTATTCCATTTCTGCCGGGAGCGAAGAACCGAGGGGGAGGAGGGAGAGGAGCAAATCCTTGTCGCAGTTGGATCCTGATATGGCTTCGGGGGAACTGACTAGGATACGGGAAAGGTTGTTGAGGTAGGTCATTACACGAATGTATATCATAGATATGCAATCCTAAAGAGCAAAACATTTATGCCATAATTTTGCTCTAAATACACAAGGTCACTTCTAAAGAAAATACGTTAGATTTCAGTCTCATTGTAGGAAAATATGAATCCAATGATAGAATTTTATTAAATTCCGGGAATTAATAAATATTCACTCATTCTCAGCCCAGGATCTACGATTTTTTGAAACCGGGATAAAGCTTATTATTGGCGTCCATGCCCTTCAAAATGATGACTGAAAAAAAATATACAGTGCGCGTCAAAATTATGGAACAAATTCATTTTCGCAGAAGACAAATATTTGGCATACAGTGAAGTAGAACATGCATGTTACATAATGACAAATAAATAATTTTTTCGGACGCTTTTTCTTTGAGAAAGTAACATTTCCCGGCCTAGTCCAGAAAGTACGTACTTTCCGGACTAGGCCGGAAAAACTCACGTCGTTGTTGTCATTGTGGTGATCATCACAATAGCAACGAAATAACGGATGACATTTCTGTTCTGTTCAATTCAAATAATAATCAAAATGTATAATAAAGAAATGTGTCGTCTCATTGATTTGTAATTCTACACGGTTGCCGAAAAAATATTGTACGCAACACGCCCGAAAATAGTTTTTTTGGACTCGCAGACTTCCAGGACTCGCCTCCGGCTCGTCCTAGAATTTTGTCTATTCGTCCAAAAAAACCCTATTTCCGGACTTGTTACGTAAATTACTATATTATTATTATTTCAATATTTTCTGAAAAAAACTTTTTCACGATTTGTAATGGTTTATATTTCTCAAAATTCTGCGATACTTTGTGTGTCTAGTGTATTTATACAGTGCTCGTCAAAATTATGGAACAAATTCATTTTTTCAGAGGAAAAATATTTGGCTACAAAATCCTGAAACAAGTCAATTCTTGTTTCACTTTTACCAAATTTTTATGCAATTTTGAAGGATTTTTGTTGCACCCTGTACCATCCCCATCAACCCTCTAAATTTTTTGAATAGGGAAAGTGGGTCATGTGGTACTTTTTTGGCAAGGTCTTTGTATCCTAATCTTTACAGTCGTGCAGAAAATTTTCAAGAAAAACTTTTTTTTTTTTAAATTAGTTAGTTCGAAGAGGTTTTCAGTATGTGCACTTTGTCATGGGTCATTTTTACTTTGAGACGATGGACGTTTTGTTCATGCACAACTCTCAACCCCTTTCAACCCCCTCACGTGAAAAATTAGAATGTGTGAAACACTGCGCGCTTCAGTTATGATCTAAAGTAAATACACTGCGCAAAAAAATTAACGCACATTCTGAAAATCTCAATTTTAATGAAAGTTAACTCTACATTGACTTTATAACTTATTTTTTATGTTCTCTCGGGAAGGTTTTGAAGGAAACAAGACACATTAAATGGAATAAAAATTCAGGATTTCACCAAATCTTATGTGAAAGAAGAGAAATGAACAATTTTCAAAATACTGAAATGCTGATAAGTGATTTAATACTTGGTATTTCCACCCCTTGCGTTAATTACAGCTCGGCAACGACGGTTCATACTCAAAATGAGTGATCTTAAAATGTTCTGATCTAATCCTTCCCAGATTTCTCCGAGTTGGATTCCTAAGTCATTAAGAGTAGCTGGATGATTTTCTGAACTTCTCAGCCTTCTATCACAGAATACCTAACTACACAGAAGCGTCACTAAGCGTCGGCACTTTGATCTTCAAGGGGCAAATTTTCGTGACCTTCATTCCCTGTTAGGTAGTACATATGTCATTTTTGAGCGGATAATCACAGAATACCTAACTAATTTAGGGTATTCTGTGACATTATTCTATACTTTATTTTTAATTCTATGGGTCCAGCAGGAAGTTTGAATTTCACGTTGACATTTGTACTACCTAGCATGGCACAAGCGTCATCAAATAAAGTTTTGGCGGGAAGGCGGAATGACGCTTCTGTGTAGTTAGGTATTCTGTGCTTCTATTGAGGTTGTCCCAAACCTGCTCAATCGGATTGAGATCTGGACTTCTTGCTGACCATTCCATTCGAGATACTTCAACCTCTTCAAGGTACTCCTGAACGATGCGCTCACGATGGGGTCTGGCATTATCGTCCATAAAAATGGCAAATGGCACTACATGCTCTTCAAGAATGTTCCTTATATACTTATCAGCATTCATAGCTCCATTATCAACGACCACTAGGTCTGTGCGAGCAGTCAAAGATATTCCACCCCATACCATAATCGATCCTCCCCCGAAACCAGTATTATTCAGGAAATTGCACTGAGCATATCTTTCATGTGGACGTCTTTATACAAGGGAACGTCGATCACAATAGTAGAGGCAGAATCTAGACTCTTCTGTGAAGAGAACTCTTTTCCAATCGGCCTCTTCCCAATGGATATGCTCTCTCGCAAAATCCAAACGCGCCCTTCGATGGGCTGTGGTAAGAGCTGGACCTCTTGCCGCGACACGAGGCCTTAAATCATATTCTCTGAGGCGATTTCTTATTGTTTGAGTGCTAATTTGCACCTCATGAGTTTGCTCAAGCTGATTTTGAAGGAGGCGACCGGTTGCAAACCGTTGTCTCAACGAAGAAACTCTCAAGTAACGTTCTTGTATGGCAGTTGTTACCGTGGTCTACCCTGTCCTGGTCTTCGGACATTCATACCTGTCTCCCTGAATCGCTGCAACATTCTGGACACACTTGTATGGGAAACTCCAAACCTTTCTGCAATTCTTG
The DNA here is from genome assembly GCA_951802165.1 of Adalia decempunctata. Lineage (NCBI taxonomy): Eukaryota > Metazoa > Arthropoda > Insecta > Coleoptera > Coccinellidae > Adalia > Adalia decempunctata. The sequence continues at coordinate 17,185,345 of OX637696.1, read as the reverse complement.
TGTATGTCCACCCTTCTTCTTGCAAAACTACCGCTTGGGCACATTCCTCTTGGGTCAAATTGCGTGTTTCGCGTTGCATAGCGATCGAGTGTAGAAAATCAAACGAAAGAAAAACTATTGATCACTAGAATTGATCGAGAACAACTGATTTTAGTATGGAGCCAATACATTCAAAATCTGATAATATCATCTTTTTTTATTCCTGCTGGGAGAAAACTGTATTGAAGAAAAACGTTGAAAGTGGATAACATATGCATGCAGAATTCTGATAAAAATAATTATCATTGAGAACACCTTCAGTTGTAGAATAAATTTGAGATTTCCATAATTTGCGTTAATTTTTTTGCGCAGTGTATGTTATTAATACGTTTCTACTGAAGTTGAAACTTTTCGATAAAATGTTTCAATTCAAAGAAGGAGCCATGACAAAATGCACATGCACATACTAAAAACCTCTTTGAACTAGGTAATTTAAAAAAAAACATTCTTGGAAATTCCTGCACTCCTGTAAAGAAAATACAAATACCTTGCCAAAAAAAGTACCACATGACCCACTTTCCCTATACCAAAAATTCAGAGGGTTGATGGGGATGGCACAGAGTGCAACAAGAATCCTTCAAAGATGCATAAAGATTTGGTAAAGTGAAACAAAATTGATCTCTTTCAGGATTTTGTTGCCAAAAATTTTTCTTCTGAGAAAATGAATTTGTAGTAAGCATCTACTTCATCAGATTCTACATTTTATAACGTTCGAATTTTTAGGAAATATGGGGAAGATGTACAGTTGTTTTTAATTGTTCAACAGCTGCTGAAAATAGCACTATTAAAAATACACAGGGGAATCAAATTGAGATGGCTCAAAGTCTCTTTCTGTGCCAAAACTGATTGAAAAACAGGAAAAGTATAACAACTAACGTCTCTCTTATTCTGCCACTATACTATATCTTAACTTAAATAAAGGAATAACTCAGAAATTCCTAGGAACCATTAGAAATGCATGTGATTATCACAGATTAAGAACAATGCAAATGCAAGTCGATAATTAGCAACCATCAGGTTTATACTCATTCATTCAATTAAACATAAAGGAAATTTACTATCAGACCTGTGCTACCATATTTTTAAATACCGGTCATCAATGTATCGACACCTTATTGGTATCATGATACCATTGGTATCATTAAAAAATATAACTAGTTGAACGTCAATTTTTTGTGTGTGGAATCTCTATCTTAAAACTTGAATGAAAACAATAAACCAGCAAGAAATGTTTGTTGTTCGGGAAAATACAGGTGTATTAGAAGTTAATCGGTTTTTAGCGAATAACTGAGTTGAAATATTAAGAATATTTTCGAACGAGCCACGATTCGGTTTAAAAGTCGACGAGAAAGTGTTTGTAGAGGTCCAAGCAGACTAGAGAGACCCAATTTCGCCCAGGAAGTTGTACCCTTTCAAGGCGGATATAATGTGCTGGGGAGTAAAACTTTCGGTAACCGTTCCCCTCTGATTATCGTTGAACGAACAATGACTGATGCCATCTACGTAGAAAACATTATTGAATCAATCATTGTTCCTCTGCGCAAAGAATGAACTGGCCAGCAAACGAATTCAATTTTCAAAAAGAGAATTGCATACAACAACGGATACCATTGATGATAAATAAATTTATAACAACGTAAATACATCAGAAAATAAATATTCCAGCTTCACTTATCTAGGTAATATCGGTATTCAATCGGAAAATCTATAACAGAAAATATTAAAGTTGACTTCAAAACAACAATGCGATCAGTAAATACCTACATTAAAAATAATAAAAACCGAATCCATAAACTTCATTTATCAGGAGTGTATAAACTCACTTGTATGGACTACCCAAAAGTTATAGTTATTTTATTGGTGGAACTGGTAGAATATTCGGTATTACTATTTGAACATTAAAGTTTTCATAAAAATAAGAATGACTCACAATATAGCAAAACACCTTCTAGAAAATTATCATTGTTGAGCGCTAGATCTACTTAAAGAGGGCTATATAATTTTTTTCGAATAATTTAGAAATTGAACACATAAAATGATGGGTCTTTCCTATAACAAATCAAAATTTCCTCAGCACACCCCTTTCCGAGATATCAACCTTGAAAGGTGGTGACTAAAATTGAGTTTTCATTTTTTCTCTCTTCAGCATTTGGTTTTGGGAAAAAATGTAAGAATAAAAAATTGTTTTAAATAAAACAAGGATTTCAAGTTACAATTTTATTTCATGAAACTTCATCTCGAAAAAAAGATTTTGATAAGAAATAACTTAAGGGTTGCTAACTACAACCCAGTATAATGTAGCAGGAATATTGAAAAAATACCCGTGTTTAGAAAAAAGCCATCTTATTTCAATCCGCGCAATCACCACCTGAATTTTTCGCATGAATTTGGAAACACCCTGTATAGTTCGTAGATGAAAACACTAGTTTCCAAACCGTCGACAAACCTCTCTAATTTTTTTTATTCAATCTATTGAAGTAATTTTCATGGAAGAATATGTTCATCAATTTACGAATTAATTTTTTTTCCAGGACGAATTCTCACGTGGAAAAATCGCATCTCAAGAACTTTTCCGGTGTTCAACGTCTCACATTACTTCTGCTGGCTCTAGTAGATTTCATGGGATTTTGCTCGATGTCCATCATGGCCCCCTTTTTCCCTAAAGAGGCATATCAGAAAGGACTGAACGAGACTGTGATTGGTTTAATTTTTAGTTTTTACGCTCTTATCATGTTCCTGACGTCGCCCATTTTCGGCAAAATAGTGGGTAGTTCTCAAGGTTTTCACAATGTTATTTGATGGTTTTTTGGACAAGAAGATTTAAAGAAGCAATAGCTTCGTACAAATTGTTTTCTTTCAAATCAATTAGTACTATTTTTCAGCTGCCAAAAGTGGGGACAAAATGTTTATTTCTTGGTGGAATATTGGTGGTAGCCATAACCAATATTCTCTTTGGGTAATTAGTACTAAATCAATTGTTTATTCTGAACTAAATTTGTACTTTTTTTTTCCAGTTTTTTAGTATATGTCGATGATTTTACACTATTCATAGCATTATGTATTATAGTTAGAAGTATTGAAGCATTGGGTGCCTGTGCTTATTCCACGGCCAGCTACGTTTATGTAGTAAACGCCTTTCCACAAAGCATAGGAAGTGTTTTGGTGAGTCCCTCTTATTTAAAAATTATGTGTGTTCCATTTGATTGAATAAAAAAAGGAAATACAAGAATTTGTTTTGAATACTGTCATGTACACGCCAAAAGAAAATTGAAAATAATCTTTATTAATGTGTTATGATATGATATATTTGATTTTTAGGGCATCCTGGAAACTTTTGTAGGCTTAGGAATGAGTACAGGACCGGCCATAGGGGGATTCCTCTATTCGGTGGGTAGATATAAAGATCATCTTCGAGTTCTTTGAAATAACTCGGCTTCTTTAGATACTCGAAAGTTGAAATGATTTTTTTCTAGATAGCTGGGTGGATTTACCCTGCCATTTTTAGTTTTGGGCATCACAATGGCTATTACAGTACCCATAAACTTGGTATTTTTACCTAATGTCGAAGGTAAATTACACGTACATACATACTCAATTCTGAATTATGTTAATGTATACTAAGTGACAAAGAAACTGCAACACCCAGAAAGAGCTGTTTGAATTTTATTTTTTTTTTGGTAAAACAGATAGTATAGCAAGGACTAAATGATTAAAGGACCCCGCACTTTTCTTATGTATAAAGTGGCGACCGGTCAAATTTTCTGAAAGTTTTGTATGTTGTTGTACCCGGTCAAATGCAACTATTTTCTCACTATACAGGGTGACTGGTGACGTAAGGGACAACGGCTAAGTGGAGATAGAGGACCTCAAACTGAATGAGAATTTGGGATTTATGAAAAAATGCTAAATCTATGAACTCCCATATCTTCGTTAATATGATATGTTTTTCGCTGATATTTTACATGTTTGTTCATACAGGCATTCTCTGTCAGCATAAGAAAAAAAAATTGCTGGCCCATACTCAAAAATTTTAATTTACATGTCAAGTGAGAAATATCACACGGTATATGAGATAAAATGAAATCAAATAGAAATTTGGAAAGAGGGAAAAAACTGATGAAATATCTGTTTTTTGTTTGAATGGCACAAATTTTCTTTCGTTTCTATGATATGTTGAAGTAAGAATATTACAATATTTTTATATTCAAATCATGAAAATTAGTACTACTGATATAGAAAACCTTGAATTCGAGGCGCTAGAATGAGGCTGGCATCAAAATATTCCTTCAAATCTTTAAATCTATTTTTATCAATTAATATTTCGATGCCATATAAAATTTCAAAATAAAATTTGTTGTAGATGGGGTGATGAAAGCTAGTTGGATACTCAAACACAAAAATAGAAAAAGTCGCAAATATAATTCATAAAAAAATCAAGTAAGCAAATGTTCGAAATGAGAGCCGTTCGCCTCCATACATTTATTGGCTCTCTTGAACAAATGAAGCACCGCTTTTCTAATCAGAGGAATATTTGTTTTAATTTCTTCGCATGCTTCAGTTATTCTGCTCTTCAAATGTTCACGGCTTGTTATTGTTTCTTTATACACCGTATCCTTAAGATGACCCCATAGGAAATAATCCAGAAGAGTTAGATCGGGTGATCTAGCAGGCCAATTCCTAGAACCTCCCCGACCAATCCACTTGTCAGGAAACTCCCTATTCAGGAATATTTTGATGCCAGGCTCATTCTAGCGCCTCGAATTCAAGGTTTTTTCTATCAGTAGTAGATACTAATTTTCATGATTTGAATATAAAAATATTGTAATATTCTTACTTCAACATATCATAGAAACGAAAGAAAATTTGTGCCATTCAAACAAAAAACAGATATTTCATCAGTTTTTTTCCGTCTTTCCAAATTTCTATTTGATTTCATTTTATCTCATATACCGTGTGATATTTCTCACTTGACATGTAAATTGAAATTTTTGAGTACGGGCCAGCAATTTTTTCAATTTTGTTTTTCTTATGCTGACAGAGAATGCCGTATGAACAAACATGTAAAATATCAGCGAAAAACATATCATATTAACGAAGATATGGGAGTTCATAGATTTAGCATTTTTTCATAAATCACCCTATATCTCCGAAACGAATACCCTTATGGGACATTTGAAACCCAAATTCTCATTCAGTTTGAGGTCCTCTATCTCCACTTAGCCGTTGTCCCTTATGTCACCAGTCACCCTGTATATTGATTTCCACAACATCTTCAGAGGTCTGAATTCTAAATTCGATAGAAGTAGGACCAGTTTTCGAGATATATGGTTAAAGTGAAAAATTACTGATTTTATGTTGCGCCTATGAGTTTAATATGAGTTTCGGTCAGATTTTCATACAGGATACATGGTGAGCCATACTGCCCAAGTGCCCACTATACCAAAAATAATTATGCGTTGAAATAATTGAAACTGATGAAATCAGTAATTCTCCACTTTAACGCCATGTATCTCGGAATGAAGTACAGGTAGCTTAGGATAGTAGTGTTGGGGGGTGTATAGAATATAGATAATCGCGGTGGACAAATACATCATTTACAAATTCGTTAAAAAAAATTATAAACCCTTCTTTTTGTTCTCCAAATTTTAATTAATTATTTCTCGATATACTATCTATGTTTTACCAAAAAAATTTCAATTTGAAAAGCTCCTTCTGAGTTCTGGGTGTTGCACTTTCTTTGCCAGTTTAGTACAGTGTGACAAGAAAAACCTCGGACAAACTCTTTTTCATTTAACTTTATTAAACAGGAGAAATTGAACCAAACAACAACAAATAATAATAGCTTGAACATTTGTTAATAATATATCTAAGCCGTTTCAAAGTGGCTTCCTTTGGCGGCGATACACAGCTTCAGACGCTTCTTGAAATTTTCGGCAATGGGCCGCATCAGCTCCTTGGGCGTTAATCGGTTCCATTCCTGGCGCAGAGATTGCTTCGGCGACTCCAAATTTTTGTGTTTTTTAGCACAAGCCCTGTGCTCCAAAATCGACCACACGCTGTAGTCCATTGGGTTGAGATCCGGTGAGTAGGGCGGCCATTTTGCAGATGAGATGAAACAAGGAAAATGGGTCTTAACCATTTTCGCGTCATTTTCGCGTGAGCCGGAGCGGAGTCCTGATGAAAGGTCCAATGCGTATCGCCGAAGTGCTGCTTGGCCCACGGAAGTACTACGGCCTCGAGGATGTCGCAGCGGTAGACTTCTCGATTGATTTTGACGCCTTGATCCACGAAAACTAAGGGAGTTTTACCACTGCCGCAAATTCCGCCCCAGACCATGACGGATTGCGGATTTTGACGGTGTTCGACGATGGACGATGTAACGGGAGCTTCTACGGACCAGACTCTGTCGTTTTGGTGGTTGTGGGATTGTTCTACGGTGAAAAGCTTCTCGCCTGTGAAGAGAATTCGCTCCCATTGCTGACCGGCGGCGAGACGAAGGAGTTGGCGGCACCTTTGGAGTCGTACGCGCTTGTTTTCCTCCGTGAGGAGTTGAACTTCTTGGAGCTTGTATGGCTTGAGGTTGAGCTCCTGTTTGGCAATTTGACGGACTGATTCGCGGTTGATACTGGTCTCACAGGCTATTTTCCTCATGGAAACCCTGGGATTTCGATTGACTCGCTTTTTAACGAATTTTCGATTGCTAGGTGTATTGACAGTGCGTTTTCTACCACTTCCTGGATGACGACCATCATGGCCAAGCTCCTTGAAACGACGAATTGCATCGGACACGGTTTATCGAGGCACATTGAGCAAACGAACAATTTCGCATTGACGCCTACCTTGACTAAACAGCACCAAAATCGCACTACGTTTGTTTGACATTCTAAAACTCTGTGAAATGAAATTATATCAAACTGAAAATTCACATATTAGTACAGGAAAGTGTAGAGAAACCAAGAGAATAGAAATTATTTGGCTGCGCTGAAATACTTTCGTTCCAGACCATAGCAAAATTTGTCTGAAGTTTTTCTTGTCACCTTGTATATATGATATATCTCAATATGAAACGGATTTTCATTCCTGGTCCAATTCATCGAAATTCATTTTCTTTCAGAATGTAACATGTCCAATAAATCTACCTCGTTTTTCAAACTGATAAAAATAAAAGAAGTCTTGGTGATTGGCTTGGTCGTTGTTTTCGCCTCGAGCACCTGGGCCTTCTTAGATCCTACCTTAGAGCCTCACTTGAGACAGGTAAGATTTTGAAGAGAAACAACAAAGATGTATCTCACTGTGAAATATTTTTCCAGTTCAATCTCACCGCTGGAAATGTGGGATTGATTTTCCTGCTTTTCTCTGCTTTGTACGCCATCGCTAGTCCCATCTGGGGGTGGTGTGCCGATAAAGTTGATAACCATTGGTCAATGATGGTTGTAGGTTTATTTATAAGCACAATAGGGCTACTTTTACTGGGACCTTGTCCGTACATACCTTGGCTCGCAAGGTAAATGAAGATTCAGAATTTAGTTGCTTCATTTGTTCATTGTTTCTTTTTTTTTTCAGTGCCAATTCTCTTTGGCTCATTATTGTGGCGCTGTGTATATTAGGAGTATCAATCGCGCTCACTTTGTTGCCAACATTTAGAGGAATACTAACATCTGCTACGTGAGTATAATCTTCAATATTTTGCCCCAAATGATAAATAAAAGTTACCCCCATGACCCCCCCCAATATCGACGCCCTTGGATACAAAATCGACAAAAAACGTTAGAAACAACGAAACAAGTCAACTAAGTATGCAGTAGTAATCTCACTCCCACGGCTTATTTCAGAGAAATTTCCATTGTCTCCCATTAAATTTAAAGGCATCCTTAAAGGATCAGTGTTAGTCTCCAAATTATTTAATATTACAGAGATGCTGGGCATAAAGAATCCCTAGCAACTTATAGCGTCGTGGCAGGGATTTGGTCTTGCCTTTACTCCCTTGGCGAAGTCATTGGACCTTCTTTAGGAGGTGTTCTACTACAGTATTATGGTTTTCCCGTAATGTCAACTGTGATGGCCGGCATCATTTTTGGAATCGTAAGTTTTCGAATACTCCGTTTACAGTTTTCATAGATTTGTTTTTAGGCAATTATAACCCTTCTCTATTACACAACGAAGTCTTTGGGTACTTCGGAAGCTACTGCGTCTTCTGATAGCGGTATAAACGAATCTTGGGGGAGTACGAGTCCTAATAGTGATGAAGAATCCTCCGAAACCACTTCCCTTTTGTTCTCCAGGACAGATCACAAAGATTACAAGACTTACACGGAAGACAAAGTGCAGAACTATGGAGAAAGCAGGAGGATTGATCACAAGGTAAATTTTAAGATCAGTTAATTCTTTATTATCTTAAAGAATCATCCCAGATTTGAACTGGACACGTTGAGTAAAGTGTCGAACGTAATATGAAAAACTTTTATATCAACTTTTTCAGGCTGGTGATATAGATGCAAACCAATGGACAGATGTAAGAGGTACTATTTCTATCACTGGGGGTGGCGCTTGTGAAGTTTAAAAGAAAGAAATTGTTATATTCTTTAAGTATCCTATTTATTGTATTAATAAATAAAATCATTTATTATCTTTCGTTTCTATTGTGATCCTTTAAAACACTGATTCCTAACTGAACCAATAAGCGCTAAATTAAACAGGTAGACTGGCAGGTATAGATATACGAGGATATATTGAAAAGTTCTTAGCCTACTATAGAACCAAACAAAATTTCAATGTCAAAATATTTTATTACTCCACATATTCTCCTCTTAATTGAATACATTTATTACAGCGAACCCGCAACGTCTATAGGCCTTCCAAAAAATGTTTCTTCTTGCTCGGCAAACCAGTCCTCCACAGCTTTTATTACCTCCTCGTTGGAAGAAAATTTACGACCTCTTAAACTTTTTTTCAGTCGAGGAAAGAGATGATAATCGGACGCAGCCAAATCTGGTGAATAAGGGGGGTGTTCTAGAATTTCTAACCCTAAATCACGAGTTTTTCGCATGGCAACATGAAATTTGTGTACTGGGGCGATGTCCTGTAAAAACAAAATACCCTTGGATAGCTTTCCGGGTCTTTTCTCTTCAATTTTTTCCTGTAGAGTGGTCAGTGATGTCGAATAGTAATCTCCAGTTATTGTTCTACCCTTATCCAAAAAATCAATCATGATTACTCCATGGCAATCCCAAAAAACTGAAGCAAGAACTTTTCCAGAAGATTTTTGGACACGAAACTTCTTAGGTCTTGGAGAACCAGAGCGTCGCCATTCTATCGATTGTTGCGTTGTTTCTGGATCGTAGAAATGTGCCCAAGTCTCATCCATAGTAACAATTCGGTTTAAGAAGTCTTCATAGTTTTCAAATCGAGAACAGATCGAACGCGATGCTTCTACCCTTGCAGGCTTCTGGTCAACATTTAAACATTTGGGGATCCATTTTGCAGAAATTTTTCTCATGTCCAAATTGACGTGAACTATATGATGAACGCGTTCGTATAAAATCTTCAGTGCTCCAGAATTTCTGATATCCGTTTTAGCCCAATTCGACGGTCTGATAAAATCATGTGATGAACTACATCGATATTTTCGGTGACTGACACAGAAACTGGCCTTCCCGAATCCCGATCGGTCATCATCTTCAATGGAAAATTTACCCCTTTTGAAGCTTGCAGTAAGCATATCTTCGTAAATCTGCTTACCTCTTAACCCTTTTAAATACAGGTACTTGATGATGGCTCGATACTCCAATTTTTCGATTTTTACAATTTCGGTGGACATCTTTCTTTTTTAATTTATTGCGTAACTCTGGTTTACTTTTTTGACGTCGAACTCTTGACTGATCCTCCTAATAAGTTATTGTTCGTTAAAATGGTATCGCAACATTTTGTTTATGCATGGAACTGGTCTAGGCTAACTAGATATCAATATACATCCTCGTATGTACACATTTTTTTTATCCAGCTGGATATTTTTACTGATTGCTAGTATTGCTACAAAACTTATTTAAGGAATTCATGATTGGAATAGGTTGAACTATAGATGGAGGAGCAATGAGCATTCACAGCTCCTGAGCTTAAGTGAGTCCTCTTCTCTTTTATTTTTGAGTAGACTGATCAACAAATTAGGTTTACTGCCACTTCAGGGAAATGATGGGATGAAGAATAAGAACTCTTTGCTTGTAAACTTTTAATGATAAAGTTAATACTTTTCCGAGACTCATTCCATAGAGCATCAGGTAATCTCTAGCAATATTACAATATTTATATCAAAAATATATATACAATATAAAAATTCTCACGATTTGCAACATTCACTCTCGGATACACTTATAGAATTCACTATTTCTGATGACTGATCTTTCACAACTACTACGCTACCGTTGCTAAAATTCTCTGCTGTGATGATTATGGGCTTATTATTATTGGGCACTTCAACAACATCTTTCTTAGTCCTAGTCATATAGAATATTGTCACTAGTATCGACGTCACCAGATTGACCACTGCGAATACTGTCGACGTCACTGGAAAGTCGTAGTTGTTCATCAGCGCCCCTCCCGCAATGGGGCCTATCACCTCCCCCATTGAGTAGACGCAAGACCACAAACCCGCTATCAGACTGTGGGTGCCTATGTTCTCTACGAAACCTCCGGTCCTAAGGAAAAATGAAAAGATTAAAAAACAGTTACACTATGTTTATGACATTACCATGTTAACTTGAAAACACGACTATTTATGATTTCTCTTCTTTTTACCCTTTTTTTCCAACGAAACTTTTAAATAAAATACAGTGAAGTAGCACATGCATGTAACATAATGACAAATAAATAATTTATTATTATTATTATTTTAATATTTTCTGAAAAAAACTTTTTCGCGATTTGTAATGGTTTATATTTCTCAAAATTCTGCGATACTTTGTCTAGTGTATTTATACAGTGCGCGTCAAAATTATGAAACAAATTCATTTTTTCAGAAGAAAAATACACTGCGCAAAAAAATCTCAATCTTAATGAAAGTTAACTCTACATTGACTTAATAACTTATTTTTCATGTTCTCTCGGGAAGGTTTTGAACGAAACAACATTTAATGGAAGAAAAATTCAGGATTTCACCGAATCTTATGTGAAAGAAGAGAAATGAACAATTTTCAAAATACTGAAATGCTGATGAGTGATTTAATACTTGGTATTTCCACCCCTTGCGTTAATTACAGCTCGGCAACGACGGTTCATACTCAAAATGAGTGATCTTGAAATGTTCTGATCTAATCCTTCCCAGATTTCTCCGAGTTGAATTCCTAAGTCATTAAGAGTAGCTGGATGATTTTCTGATCTTCTCAGCCTTCTATTGAGGTTGTCCCAAACCTGCTCAATCGGATTGAGATCTGGACTTCTTGTTGGCCATTCCATTCGAGAGACTTCAACCTCTTTAAGGTACTCCTGAACGATGCGCGCACGATGGGGTCTGGCATTATCGTCCATAAAAATGAAATTTTCACCAATGTATGGGGTAAATGACACTACATGCTCTTCAAGAATGTTCCTTATATACTTATCAGCATTCATAGCTCCATTATCAACGACCACTAGGTCTGTGCAAGCAGTCAAAGATATTCCACCCCATACCATTGCACTGAGCATATCTTTCATGTGGACGTCTGTATACAAGGGAACGTCGATCACAATGGTAGAGGCAGAATCTAGACTCATCTGTGAAGAGAACTCTTTCCCAATCGGCCTTTTCCCAATGGAAAATCCAAAATCCAAACGCGCCCTTCGATGGGCTGGGGTAAGAGCTGGGCCTCTTGCCGCGACACGAGGCCTTAAATCATATTCTCTGAGGCGATTTCATATTGTCTGAGTGCTAATTTGCACCTCATGAGTTTGCTCAAGCTGATTTTGAAGGAGGCGAGCGGTTGCAAACCGTTGTCTCAACGAAGAAACTCTCAAGTAACGTTCTTGAATGGCAGTTGTTACCCGTGGTGTACCCTGTCCTGGTCTTCGGACATTCATACCTGTCTCCCTGAATCGCTGCAACATTCTGGACACACTCGTATGGGAAACTCCAAACCTTTCTGCAATTCTTGTGTATGTCCACCCTTCTTCTCGCAAAACTACCGCTTGGGCAAATTCCTCTTGTGTCAAATTGCGTGTTTCGCGTTGAATAGCGATCGAGTGTAGAAAATCAAACGAAAGAAAACTATTGATCACTAGAATTGATCGAGAACAACTGATTTTAGAATGGAGCCAATACATTCAAAATCTGATAATATCATCTTTTTTTATTCCTGCTGGGAGAAATCATCTGTATTGAAGAAAAACGTTGAAAGTGGATAACATATGCATGCATAATTATTCTGATGAAAATAATTATCATTGAGAACACCTTCAGTTGTAGAATAAATTTGAGATTTCCATAATGTGCGTTAATTTTTTTGCGCAGTGTATTTGGCAACAAAATCCTGAAACAGGTCAATTTTTGTTTCACTATTACCAAATTTTTATGCATTTTTGAAGGATTTTTGTTGCACCCTGTGCCATACCCATCAACCCTCTAAATTTTTTGAATAGGGAAAGTGGGTCATATGGTACTTTTTTGGCAAGGTCTTTGTATCTTCTTTACAGGCGTGCAAAAATTTACGAGAACATTTTTTTTTTGAAAAATTTTTTAGTTCAAAGTGGTTTTCAGTATGTGCACTTTGTCATGGGTCATTTTTACTTTGAGACGATGGTACCTGATGAAATTTGTCACCGAATAAAAGTCAACCATTACAGTTTTGTTCATGCACAACTTTCAACTTCTTTGAACTAACTAATTTTTCAAAAAAAAATTTTTTCTTGAAAATTTCTGTACGCCTGTAAAGAAGATACAAAGACCTTGCCAAAAAATTATCACATGACCAACTTTCCCTATTCAAAAAATTTAGAGGATTGATTGATCATCAAACTCAAAAAGTCTATATTGAAACCATTTTAGACAAAATCATATTTAAGAAAAAATCGAAGCTGGACAAGCAATAATCCGGGAATTTATAGACGAAAACATGCAGTTCAATCGTGCATAAGATGATTTCTGTCCAATGAGTAATTTTTGCACAATCGCTTCATAACAATTTAAGTGCTTATCTTGTAAAATGCACCGATTTGAGGAAAATCATCGTATTTGAATTCTGTACACGAAATCTGTAAGTAGAGATCATTACTGAAAACTTGGAAATGTCATTGATAATTTTCCCAAACGCTTGTCGGGTAGCGCTATTGAGGCAAAGTTATCCCTGCTATTTGTAGTGGTATGTAGTCTTGTAGTGAGCGCTGTTCCATTTAAATACACGGAAAAAAAATCACCGTATAATACGCCCTAGCCATTACACGTAGGTTTACATAAGTCTGAACCGGGCATTATACTAATGATGTACTTACATGGCACTATCCAGCAGGCTCCTGTAAGTGGGCATTTGTGCCATGGCTACTGATATTCCTAAGGTTGAGAGTGATATTATATTCAACCAAATTGTACTGAAACGAAGGAAAAATAAAGCTTGAATAAAATAAAAGAATTAGATTCCTGGGAAGCGAAAATAATTGTAATTTTGTTTTTAAAGCTTATCTTATAGTAACGAGATTAACCAAAAAACGAATAGTTATATAAAAGCTTATGAAGGAAACCCTTTTCTAGAGTATTAAGGACTGAACGAGAATAAATTCGCTATCACAAAAACGCCTATATCTCCTGAACCAATTGAGAAAAAATCAAAATTTGATCATAGTTAGCTTTGTTATGAACGTCAGAAACATGTGGAACATTTAAGCCCGCAACGGACGGCGAGCGATAATATAATATATATTATAGCTTTGCATTGACATATGTCATTTTAGTATGGAAAAATATCGTAATATCGGAATATATATTATAGCGTCGTCCGCGGGGCTTGGTGCATTTTCATAAGGAGCGATATTGGTGAAATATATGAGATATAATATATCGCTCGCCGTCCGTTGCGGGCTTTACTTCATAGATATTCCAATTCTCTGTTGCAAAATGTCAAGCGAAGTGAAAACACGAGAATTCATAGTGAAACTTTTTCAAAATAATCAAAAATCGAGCTTCAAAAGAATCGCAAAAGAGGCTCGCGTTCGTCCGAAAACGGTATCAAGAGTTGTTAAGCGCTTCAACGAAGATCTTACAATTAACAGCAAGGAAGGAACCGGGAGGAAAAAGGGATTTCATAGCCCAAAAAAAGTGAAGAAAGTCATCAGCCTTTTTCAGAAGAATCCTAACCTTTCAGGACGGAAAGTGGCCCAAAAAGTGGGTTGTTCGCAGTCAACCGTTCAGAAAATAAAGTCGAGTTGTGGGGTTAGAACATACAGAGTGCAGAAAGTGCCAGACAGGAACGCTGTGGAGAATCAAGAAGCGAAATCAAGAGCAAAGAAATTAAAAAAGATTTCTTGAAAATTCTTTCCTGTTGCGTGATGGACGACGAAACCTATGTCTTGGTTGATTTCTCGCAACTTCCTGGTCAGGAATTTTATACTGCAGATTCTCGTGGAAATGTTGACGAACAATTTCGCGTGAAGAAACAAGCAAAGTTTCCTAAAAAATTCCTGGTTTGGCAAGCAATTTACACTTGTGGGAAAAGAAGCAAATTTTTCGTTGGCCAAGGCTCTGTTGACTCGAAGATATACATCGAGGAATGCTTGAAGAAGCGACTTTTGCCATTTTTACGTGAGCACGATGTGTCAACAATCTTTTGGTCAGATTTAGCTTCATGCCACTACAGCAAGGCCACCAAGGAATGGTACGAAGCTAATAGGGTCGTTTTTGTCCCCAAAGAGGCCAATCCACCAAATTGCCCAGAACTCAGGCCAATCGAAAGATATTGGGCCCTGGTAAAAAAATGAAGAAGACTAGGAAATCAACGAAAACATTATCGGAATTCAAGCAAAAGTGGAAGACAGCATCCCAGAAAGTGACTGAGAACACTATAAGAAGCATAATGGGAAGAATTCCAAAAAAATCCATGAATTTTGTAAAAAATAGATTTGGTTTTTTTATTGTGAAAACAGTTTTCATTAGAATTAGAAGATGATTCGAAAATGAGTTTGATTTTCGAAATCGGTCCAGTGGTTCAAAAGATATAAGCGTTTTTGTGATAGCGAATTTATTCTCGTTCAGTCCTTACCCCGAATAGATCGTCTGAATATAGAAGCATCAATCTCTGCAGAAGTTTCGATAGAAACCTAATTCAATCTAGTTTATAGATGGAAATAATTCAGTCTTATCAATACGGAAAACTCTATCAGCGCATTGAAATTAAGATTGAATCGAGAACTCTAAATCGGAATAATATAAACGGAAATTCCCAAGGATTATTGTATTGTATCCGTATCATTCAACTAATTGGGGAGTTATATGGAAATGCAATTATACATTTATGAATAACATAAGTTATAATACAGTTTGATCATACCATATTTTCTCAAATTGATCTACAGTATATTTAATTATTTGTAGCTTCCATAGTTACTAGTACTCGCTGTATTCAGCATCTTTTAAATAAATCAATTCCATGAATTTTAAAATCCAATACTGAGTCTAGAAACGAATTTTATTCGAGATGACAAAGATTATCGGCATGCTGACAAATTTTTGTAATTCCGGAAGATGTTACAATATAATGATCATGTCAAGTATGAACTAAATTCAGTGCGAAACAGTTTCTCATTTAGTACAATTTTTATGTCTTAGTGGTAAATTCAGAAAAAGAAAACATACAGAGAGATACACGAAATGAAGGAAACGTTCTATATGATTGAATCATTAATTCATGAACAAAATAAAAGAAAATATACATATCAAGAGAACGGAAATAAATAAGAATTCAATTAACAATTCTCTTTCTTCTCTGAATTGTCCAACTCTTGACCTAATTTCAGATTGATCTTGGCTTTTTAGAATTTAGTTTCTCTTTCGGTTTCATTCTTCTTCTGAAACACTCTCTTGTAGATTTAGACTCCAGACTAACAACCCTCCCTAGTTCCCCATTTTTAAATAGAATGAATTAAGTTTCCAGTGCTTGTTTTTGTTGGTAAGAGTTAGAGTATAACTTACTTAGTCAAGAAATGCAGTACTGGAGAGGGTCCTAAGCACATCAGGCAGAAAAAGTTGATGAGCAGACCAACTGACATAATCCACCAATAAGTATCCAGTTTATCTGACAGCCATCCCCATCCAGGACAGAAGATGCCGTACATGGCAGACAGGAGGAGGAATATCAATCCAATTTTACCGGCATCAAGATTGAACTGCAAAAAATGGTAATTAAATACATACATATCTTTGGTATTCGTTTCGAGTACGAATAAAAATATTATCGTCAGTATGATCATATGTAAAAGTTTTTTTTATTGCTACTTACTGGTCTTAAATGTGGCTCCAAGGTAGGATCCAAGAATCCCCAAGTTGCAGCGACAACCACTAAGATCAGGCAAGTAACCAACACCGAGGGTAGTCGCAGTAGTTTCGTGAAAGATCCTGATTTTTGCTCCAGGGTGAATTCTGCAAAATAATAATATAATATAATAATAAATAAAAGACATATTGAAGAATATCGATTTGTCGGTATCACTAGCTCATCCACCTTGTAAGTGGATGATAGTGATACTACTGCAGGTAAATTGAAATTTTTTGACGGCTGTCAAATCTCAAGCCAATTTCGAGAAAACTCAGATTTTGTGAAATAAAAATATTGGACAGGATGGGCTCAGCTGCATCCGATGAGAATAGATCCAAGTACATATAAGATTCATGAATTTTAGTAAAAACAGAATCCTTCTATCTCAAGCCAGTTTCGAGAAAACTCAGATTTTGTGAAATGAAAATTCTCTTCGAAAATATTGGACAGGATGGACTCAGCCTCATCCGATGAGAGTAGATCCAAGGACATATAAGGTTCATGAATTTTAGTAAAAACAGAATCCTTTTATCTCAAGCCAATTTCGAGAAAACTCAGATTTTGTGAAATAAAAATTCTCTTCGAAAATATTGGACAGCATAGACTCAGCTTCATCCGATGAGAGTAGATCCAAGGACATATAAGGTTCATGAATTTTAGTAAAAACAGAATCCTTCTCTCTCAAGCCAATTTCGAGAAAACTCAGATTTTGTGAAAGAAAAATTCTCTTCGAAAACATTTGACAGCCGTCAAAATGTTCGACAGCAGTTGTCAAAACATTTGATAACAGCTGTCAAAAACTCTAACATGATCCCGGATAAGTTATTATAGAAGAATTCTTTGTTGATAATTCGCTAGCTTTTTTGTTGTTTCTGGTCACATCAATCAAATCTAGGGCAACTGACCTTTCACTAAATGGTCGTAGGCCTTCCAAGGATGCATTCAATAAAAACGGCAATCCCGGCCAGAAAAGTTCCTCATGCAGTCGATGAAAGTGGAATTGAAGCAATTAAAGTTGTTCAATTACACCCACTGCGGGTCACTTCAATGAGTCCGAACAAACAAAGAGATTATTGTAAAATTAAACCGACAAACGAGCGTACTACCGGACATGTGGGGTGAACAGAAATGGTCAAATCGAGAAGGAAACAAGGAAGACAATCTTTAGGTTTTTGATGCGGTATTGTGGATAATCGAATCCTAGGGCCTATATTTTATAGGAACAATTTGAATCTTACATTAACAGAATCAATATCTGAATTGGTTGAACAATGATATCGAAGAAAGTCTAGAGGTGCTTCCTTCAAATTTATATAACAACCTGTAATGGGGTTTTCTCGTAGAAACCTTACCTCGAGCGCCAGGCTATTCTTTTTGCTTATAAGGTAGAATAGCAACCTGCCAGGATAGCTGCTTAGCCGGAGACAGAGTTCGGTTGTATCTAGGGTGTTAGCGATAACTAAGAAGTCGGAAATAGAGCAATTCACACAATTTATTCAAACGGAAGAAATAGTGATACAAAAGCAATAATGTCAAGAAAATATCAAATATGCAATAATAAGAAAATATCAAATATTCACTAATATCAAGAAAACATCAAATATGTATTGATCCCAATAAAATATCAAATATACACAGGTGAAGAAAAATGGTTCAGTTTTGTCTGACTTCGAGCATTCATTCAAAAGAAATATTTCACGGTACGAGTCAGCCAGAATAGAAGGGGATGAAACGGATATGAAAATGTACAGTGACTATTTTTGTCCGATATTCTTTCAGTCCGAAAACTCAAAAGAGTTATATTGTCTACTTAGCTTGTTTCACGTCTAGAAAGGTCGGGTTTGGCCAGGTTAAATTTAAATGGTCAAACAGGACGCACCGAACTAGGGGCGCGAAGGATCGGTACCGAACAGGATATTATGCGACTGCACGTTCTATAGCATTGGTTTGCATGGGCCCTCCAGTCTGACTATGAGATTACTCGCCATAAAGGACAGACACTAATCGGGCACCGATTAATCGGATTAACGTACTAAAGCCGGAGTCCTGAACGAGTAAAGGAAGGTTTAACACGGATCTCGACGTAACAGCTATTTTTGATAGACTCAACGAAGATACAGAAAAATAGGACTGAAATGAATTGAATCGGTACTTACGATTTCGGTGCACTGATACTCACTCGGTAAATGCAAAAATAAGAAATTAATACTAGCAGCAATAACGGTAAATCGGCTTTTGCTGACTACTGACTCTAGAAGCTAGAAGCTACTTTTAAATCAAAAAAGATGAATTAACTCGAAAAGCAAAAGAAAAGAAGTGTACTCTACTCAAGACGAATCAAACGTGAATAATGGATGACAGATGAGGGGAAAATCGCCTTTTATAATCTCCCTGAGGGGGACGGAAACGGCAGGCGCACAAATGCTACTTTTCTAGAAAAGTACTCTGGTAAAAACTTCTTCGAATCTGGCTTATCGTACGTATGAACTAGAAAAACGGCGTTATCTGCATTCTACGTGGTTCTTATGACTCTTTTTACTATGTTCTCTGCATGCAAAACAATATCGAAAGTACCATATTCGATCTTCTCGGTTTAATTCTGAACGGAAATGAAATGCAGGAATTTGAAATAAAAATCCGGAAAAATTAATTTAAAATGAAGGCCGATTTCATGATCGGAAAATCGGAGTTCATTACAAACCTCATTTGGCAATAAGATGGCTCTCCAATTCACAATACCGTCGCAGTAACGCTGTTTCTCAGTAATGAATATCGACTTCATATTGGACGAATTTTCCCTAGTATAAGATGGCCACCACGCAGTCCAGATTTGAACCTCTTGGACTTTTTTTGTGGGATCACTTAAAAACTGTTGTTCATAAAACTCGCACCATAAATGTAGATGAAATTGAACTGAGAATTAGAGACGAAATTGCAAGACTGAATAATATTAAGAACAGAGTACTGCTATAAGAAGTGAGTGAAAGGCACTTTCAACAGTTTCTGTGAAAAGCATTTTTGTTAATGAGAAGAAAATTGTCATAAATTGTGTGTATACTCTCGGTTGGCCATGCTTTAGGTTTATCAAGTTTATTTACTTGAATCTGACGCCGGTTGGTACTCGTGAAATGTCAAATTATTCTCAGAGACGTTGCCAATGCTAATTTTCATTTACTCTTTTTCAACTTTGTAAATGGAGTTAGTTCTTTCAAGGTTAAACTGTGTCACAGGTTTTGCAGTACTACTACATTTTCATACTGGAGTATTTCGAGTTGTGCAAAAAGGTACCTGAATGTCTTCTGTATTTCTTGAGAATTTCGAAATGTGGGAAATTCCATAGGTGCATCTGTTTGTTCAAAAGTTTTTCTGTCGTGTTATTTGAGTACTCTTATTCTTTTTTCGAATGAACTATCACAAAGTAACAGAATATTCTGTCCGTTATTTTTCAGTAAAATTTCAACACTCGATTCTTGATTTCCGTTCAAGAACATAGCTGAATCTTCCAGTATTAACAGAGAAAAAAGTTTCTTCAACGAAAGACCCATGAAAATAGTTCAACTTCCGATCAAAAGTGAATCTACAGATAATTTCGTTCAGAAAAACAACTTGAAATACGGAATTTGCTGAGAAGGCCAAATTCAAATATATTGCGGGGAAAAGTTCCTCTTTACCCACATATTCACTAATTTCATAGTTCAGCGATTTTCGGATAGAGAGAGCCTTTTTACATTTCATTCATAAGGATAGAGATATTCATAGAACTTATAGTGATGGTCTTTCGTTTGAAATAAAACGGAAGCATGAGTTGGCTCATTTTCTTCTATATTTGAAAGAAAAAAATCAACTTTTGAAGTGAAATCGATTTAAATTATGTCATTAAGAACTCCAGTCCTTTCTGAGTTCACCCACAAAGTTTCAATTCTCAAAGTGAAAACATTTTCAAATGCAACTTGAAATAAAAATACGCTACATTGAACGCCCACCTCAATGAATATAAGAACCTCGCACAAAAACGACATGAAATAGGAATGCAAAATTTCTCAACTAATTTTATTCATTGCTCACTGTAATTGCTTAAGAATTCGAAAAGCTTCGATTATTTTGAAGCCATCCTTAATAAATCCTCAGCAAATTTCTACTATCTGGTCTAAATGGACGTCATCCGCTTGATATCTCATAAAAAATTGAATTCCGCGTGATATGACTTCTAATAGACAAAGGTTGATGATTGATAAAACAATGTGAATGGTTATGAGGATCGATCAACCTAAAGTCCCATTTTATTGGTCCTGTCTAATATTTTCGTTGGTTCTTCCCGAGATACGCTTTCGAAAATAATTCAAAATGAAGATGTATCTTAGAGCATAACAAATTTAATATTTATTGGTTCAAATGTCGACGAGCCGCCACTGACAACAACAAAGAGAATTAGATCCCTTATCAACAGATTAGACAGCCAATTCATTGCAATAACAATCTGAGAATGTACGTTAAAAACAAACTCTTTCATTGTTAACATAAAACATGATCTTCGTCAAATTAATACGTGTTTACTGGATAATTTCGTTAATCGGATTTCTTGTGCATCAGCACAATTTGTGATAAAATTTAATATATTCTCGATTAATTTTTGCACGTGTTGAAAATTGATAGCGTGAGATAAGTGCAAGGAAATATGATTTTAATGATTTTTATGGAAATTTTGAGTCAAGGTCAAGTGGAGATATTTTTCTGGAACATTCTCAGTCTCACACCCATAAATCTACTAATTAATTCTAGTTAACCTACAGTCAAATCTACCTGACGATCGTCCACAACTATACATTACCGTCCACAAAAAAATGATCAGAATTATAAATTTAGAGATCAGAAATCTCAAACGTAGATTTCAGTTACCTTCTCCTATAATTATCAAAAATATCACATATCTGAGAAGGACTCGATATCATGTTTCAATTCATTCAGAAAAAAAACTACAAGAATAGATTAACTATAAAATGTGAAGGTCAGACAAAACGATGGATGTGACTGATATTTATAGTTTCGGTGAAACTGCGGAGGAAATTCTAATTAAATGTGTCACAATGAAATGAACCTTCACCGCTAAGCTAATCTTAGATTTTGGGAAGCTATGAAGTTTTCTCCCGAAGTATAAAATACTTACTTGACAGTTTCAAGATTTTCGCAAAACCATTATTTTTGTCTCGTACGCGTTTACTTAGAAACATCATAGTCAAAATGGTGAAAACCTCAAAACAATATCTACCATAGTTTGAGAGTTGGAAGTTTCTTCCTGAATTTTCGCATATTTATAGTTATTTATTGAAAAATATTTCTCTAGATGGGACACCGTATATATTTGTTGCATATTTCAAATTACTATTCCAACATAATACCAAACTTGATTTTTGGTCTAAAGTTGAATTAAGTCTTCAATATCTAAGCCATAATTTGACAAGTATACCTTTGAGATAAGATTCTTTTTTTGTTTTTCTTATCATTATTTAATGAACGACTGAAAAAAGACATCATTGGATTTCAGTGTATTATGCAGAATTCAGATAATCAAAATTAAATTCGCATATCTTTTATGAATAAGTTAAACGTTTACTCACTGTCTAGCTTGGGAAGTAGATAAATATTCATTGGAGCTATCACAATTGTTATAAATCCTACTACGTAAAATGGCAGCCCAAAACCTCCAACCTTCCTAGAAGAAAAGGAACAATCAAATCATGAAATTTTTATCGCACTGCTATTATAAAGTGGACTATCCTTCATAATGAGACTAAATAATATCGAATTCATATCTATTCAAAATTCTGGAATGAAAACATATTTACCGCATAGAGGAGACCCCCTATAGCAGGTCCGGCGCTCATGCCTAATCCTACAAATGTTTCTAGAAGGCCCTGAAATGAAACAACATATCAGTTTAAGAATGCATCGATTTCAAAACACACAAAAATAATAGAAAAATTTCGAAACAATCAATAATGAATCAAATGTACAAAACTGAACAATACAATAAAGTATTCAAATGTTCTTGTGGGAGTTATAGTTATCCAGGAATTAAACTTTCCCCTCAGAACCCCTCTGTATTTCATGTATTTGAACCCCCCTTTTTCCTTTCCACCACCTCTTCATCGTAGAATAAAATTGTTGCATAAGTGCCACTTGGGTGATCATGAATATGCAAGAAAGTTAGGAGGAACTGTATATACAGAGTGTTTCGGAATTGGTTCGAATGATTTCAAAGGGTGATTCATTGTCCAAAATAAAGGGTAGTTTGTTATATAAATGATGGGCCAAAAGTCAAACGTTAGGGGTTCAAATATGGCTGAAAAATAATGTTTTTATTTTGTATCTTAAAAACGAGAAGCGATAGAATGATGATATTTTATGGAAGTATTGCTATAATGAAAACACACTTTCTTGATATTTTTAATTTTTCAAGAATGAGTGGAGGGGGTTGATGTAGATTACCCCTATCATTTTTGTTACCTAGATTTTAAGAAAAACTTACGCAACGACTTGGATAGAATTAAATTCGAATAGCCTGATTTGGTTAGAAACTGTTTCATCTCTTGTATTTTTCTCGTAAAATGTACCGTTTGAAATAAAAAAAAGAAATGTAAATCAGTTTCAAAATAAATTGCCCTTTCCAGACAATGATTCACATTTTATTTTTTTTCAAAACGGTAGCTACATTTTACAAGAAAAATACAAGAGATGAAAACGTTTCTAAATAAACCAGACTATCTGAATTCAATTTTATCCAAGTCGATGCGTGACTTTTCCCTGAAATTTCATTAACGCCATCTTTGACCCGCAATATCTCCCAAACGTTCTACTTTTGACACAACATTTAATATAAAAAACTACTCTTTATTTCGAACAAGGAATCATCCTTTGAAATCTTTCGCATCAATTCCGAACCACCCTGTATATTCCTACCACATATAGGAGCTACTAAGGTGAATATCAAATAACCATTCAAAAGTGCTTTCTGCTATTCATAAAGTTTTTAAAAAACCTACAATAGTATTAAGAAAAATATTTTTGGCAGTTTTCCTCCTTATTTTCTAAGGTTTGAATATTCTTCATAAAACATTGAAAAGAAACCCTACACAGGATGACATTTTTGCGAAAAACAAAAACAACCGAAATTTTTAGAGCCGGACCTGAATTTTCAGTGCCTTTTCAATCAATTGTTCATAATTATTATGAACAATTGATTGAAAAGGCATTTTTAAATGATCATTTGTGATTCGCCAGAGTAGCCTCTAAACGTGGTAGTACAGTTCCTCGTGACTCCCCCTGTTTATTGTACTTAATCCATTTAACCATTTAAGATGGTACACTCTAATAATTCTTCAAAAAACCTCACTCACCCTAACTGCCCCGGCATGTTCTGGAAAAATATTAACTATTATCACATATCCAGCTGTCGAGTAGGCACTGGCTCCCAAGGCTTCGAAGCCTCTTATTACAAAAGATAAAACTGTAAAGGTGGTATAATCATCTACTAGATTCAATAGCCTGAAAGGAAGATTGTTAAATAGGTAAAAGGAAGAAATTATATAAGGTGTTCACTCACCCGAAAGCGAAGCTGCATACTCCAGAAAAAAGAGTTCCCAGAATGAAACAAAGCTTCACTCCCACTTTCGGCATCTGGAATAGAAGAAACATTTTTTTTAAACATTTATTCATACTGAAATGTATGAAGTTAGGGTTTCCCAATAAAAAGGAGCCACCCCTGATATTTCTGATGTTATGATTTGCGAAATTCAATGAGATACGATCTTAAAAACGACGAGTGACAAAATGACATAAATGACAGTAGTGTTACAACTGTAGTTACAAAGTACACAAATGAAGCGCTTGGTTCTTCTAGGAACATCAGTAGAAGATGCGTGAGCCCAATGGAAGCAGTTTATGCATCGGAACCAGTCTTCTCCAGGCTTAGATTGGGAAAGAAGATCATTACAATAGATACATGGACAGTTACTGTAGTCTTCATCATCTTGAAAGTTGCTAACAACATTTTATTCTTCATTGTCTTCTTGGAATAAAGCCTTAGAGACTTATCTCCTTCTCTTTGGAGGAGGTGTAGGCTCATTTTTTATTTGATTGCAATCATATTAGGTGTAGAAGTTACGTTTGCCTTGCCAACTTATACAGGGTGGCCCACGCGGTTCTCATTTTGAGGCAGTAAATGAAGACATTTTGAACATTTTTTTTTCGTGAAATGTAAAGGGCAATCAGATGTACGATTTAAAATTGTTTTCACATATACGGGGTGTTCGATAACAAAGATATAGACCATAGTTACGCTTTTTTCAATGTAATACCCTATATATATGAATTCAAAAATTTAATGGCAAGCTCAAATAATGATGAGTTCATAGAGACCATTTTATGCCTTAGGTCCTTAGGAGAACCATTCAAGAGAAATGGCGAAAAATCGAAAAAAGGAGTATTTTTA
The DNA here is from genome assembly GCA_951802165.1 of Adalia decempunctata. Lineage (NCBI taxonomy): Eukaryota > Metazoa > Arthropoda > Insecta > Coleoptera > Coccinellidae > Adalia > Adalia decempunctata. The sequence goes on along the minus strand of OX637696.1, from coordinate 17,160,328 downwards.
ATTTGCAATTAATGAATAAACCCTTCAAGCCAACGAGACAGACAATGTTTTTTCGTGTAGACATTGACTACCCTTATGCATAAAAAAAAAGGGAACTCTGGAATATACAGAGTGATCATAATTAATATTCAAACGTTACCTACGAATAATGGTCAAAAACTTTCTTATTTCAAATGGCACACCCAGTATTTATGTACCTTGTTGAACGTAAAAATTAGTATCGAAACCTTAGACCTTTGTCTAAGATCGAAACTATCTTCATTGGGTTTCCCTATACCTTAACCTAATAGTTTTCCATTTGAAATAAGAAGTTTTTGACCATTATTTGTAGTTAATGTTTGAATATTAATTATGATCACTCAGTATATTCCAGCGTTAAATTTTTTTCTACTGCATAAGGGTAGCCAATATGTCTACACGAAAAAACATTGTCTGTCTCGTTGGCTTGAAGGGTTTATTCATTAACTGCAAATTACAAATACTCCTTTTTTTCGATTTTTCGCCATTTTCTCTCAAATGGTTCTCCTAAGGCATAAAATGGTCTTTATAAACTCATCATTATTTGAGCTTGACATTCAATTTTCGAATTCATATATAGGGTATTACATTGAAAAAATTGTAACTATGGTCTATATCTTTGTTATCGAACACCCTGTATATGAGAAAACAATTTCAAATTGTGCATCTGATTGCCCTTTACATTTCACGAAAAAAAAAATTTCAAAATGTCTTCATTTACTGCCTCAAAATGAGAACCGCGTCTGGGGTGGGCCACCCTGTATAAATCGTTATTTAGGGACTGGGGAAATCTCCTGATATAGGGACAGCAAGAGTAGGATAAGATGTATCGCCTTTATTAGCCGCAGATGAATGTTTCTGTTTGAATATGCTAGGATAAGTCCTGGTTCTTTGTTTGCTTATGGAACCTTGCTTTTGTCCGGTAGATACTGTTAATCCAGCTGAAATTCCTATGTCATTTTGTCCGTTTACTGTATATGCCATTTTGTCGATATGGCGTTATAAAAATAGAAATATATCGAATGAATACAAAAAGTATATTTAACATTGAAAAAGCTTCGTGAATACAATTACAAATAAGTATTGTATAAGTTTGAAATTAATGTAATATAAATGAAAAAAATAGTGAAAACTGGCCATTTATTCTAACATGTTGGCACAATGAAAAAAAAACTCGTGACCATTGATTCCTGTTATCACTCGAGTGGTGTGATATGGTAGACAGTTACGCATTTGATACCTCTAAACTCAAATTATGATACCTATCATTTTGTACGTATTTCCGGTACTACATAAGGAGGCACTTCATCCTATTAGAAAAAGACAACAGCCTCGATTAGGTTCAGTAAACAGGAACTGAGGAAACTGACAGGCGCACTCACGGGACACTGTCCCGTGAGGTATCACCTGAAGAACATGGGTAAGTCGCTAGAAGACACATGTCGTTTCTGTCAAGAAGCCACTGAGACAGCCAAGCACTTGTTATGCGAATGTGAAGCTGTTCATCGGAAAAGACTACAACACCTTGGCTTCTGGTTTCTAAAGCCGGAACAAGTGATGGATGTAGCCCCCAGAAAGGTGATAAAGTTCATGGAGACACTATTGCCTGACTGGTAAACAGCGCGGGGATGCACAATAGATCTTTAGGTCAAGGTGCTTGCGAGTTCAGATGATCTTCCGCCCCTCCTCTAATCTAATCTAATCTAATCTAGGTTCTCTTCATTTTGCAGTATAGTTCACGTCTTCATTCAGGTTTTCAGGAAGATACAATACACCGACGATATGAAGGAAATAAAAAAAGTGTCTCTTTAGTAAATACCAGAATCTCAGATGTTAAACAAATGTGTCCAACACCAGTGACTTGAGAAAATATACCTGAAATTTCGAATCCGGTTTTTGTTATTGAACATTGAAGCGGATGTAATTCCATTCTAACATTAAATTCGAATGATTTCTAAGTATTTTGCACACAATGAAATGAGACGATCGGAACGGAAAAATCGCATTCTTGCCGAACTACTGAACTGAGAAAATGGAGTCGGACATTTCTGAAAAGGAAATTCAAGGACCTTTAAAATGTGACATTCGCTCCTTCCTACTTTTCAAATTTTTGAGATTCCATCTCGATCGAAAACAAAATTTCTATCGGCCATACCTATCCACGGAACCCTTGGTCGAATTTTGCCAATAAACGAACCTAACCGAGACATTTTAAGGCCGAATCTATCCTGAAATTTTCAAGTTTGAGAATTGAATTTGACATCTCCTGAAAAATTATCCCACTAACTTCCAACATTTTTTATTCGAGAATTATTGGGGAACTTTTCACTGCTTGGGAGAAATTGCTGCAAAATTTATATTTTTGGTCGTAGGATTTCAAAACCGTTCAAATGGTTTGTCCCTTGAACTATATTCAATATTCCATTTTGACCAAGGGATGCCAACCCTGCAAGAGAAGCTTTTTCAGTTTTCAGAAAGCGTCAACTGCATCAAAATATGTCCTGTTCGAAGATATATTTACTTTTGCGTTTTCTCCAAAATGCAAAAATAAATTGTCTAATACCTAATAAAAGGTCAGCCTGTATAGTCATTCCATTGGCAAAAAATCGAAATTGTTAAACTTAACCGCATTCCATCGATAAAAATATCAACAAATGCCAAGTTCGACTCGAACTTGCCATACCACTATCCAGGTAGACCAAGTTCCGTTCCTGTTAATGAGTCCAATCCGATTTTTGTCGAGGTAAAGTTGTGTTGCTCTGAAGAGCCCTCAATAAGACCAGAATCTTGGTCAACTTTCGTTGATCTTTTAGAAACTACCCACTCTTGTGTAACTGAGTATATTAAGACTTATTACCTAATTCATAAAAGTGAAAGACTTTCATTCATAAAGGATCTCTGATGACCAACCGGACAATACAGAAACTGCTGAACTCGTGATGAGAAACTCAAAGTTCATTAGCTCCACTTGAAAAATCATCAAAACTTATCGGAACAAATATAAATTGTAGGTAGATTGTTGCCTGCAACTCTGAACAAAAAAATTGTCGAAAGGCAAGCGTTTCGCAAAAACTGGTCCAGATTTCCCCAGCAGCTCGTCAAAATCCGAAACCTTGACCGTGTGGATAGCAATTTGCATCGAGACGAGAATATAACAGGATCCGATAATGTCAAGGAACGAGAGATACTCGTATCTATCGACTATTTACCGTTAGATAACACTCCGCCGAAAAGGACCTTCAAATACTCACCACTTTGCCGAAGACCGGCGAGCTCAGCATCACCACCAAGGCGTAGAAACCGAAGACGAAACCGGCGGTCAGCTCCGTCATCCCCTTCGCGGCCGCCTCCTTGGGGTAGAAAGGGGCCATGATGGACATGGAGCAGAAGCTCATGAAATCCACGGTGGCCAGCATCACCAGCGCCACCTTCTGCCGCAGCGTGAACGTTTGCCTGCAACCGAACTTTTTTTTAACGGGCTGTTTCACGAAAATTCGCTTCTTCGCGAGCAGCGGAACGGACTGAAGCTGCACAATGGTCCCGTCGGCCATCTTTCTATGCGAACTGCTACTAGGTACTAGACAAGACTGTGCGATTAGTAAAACGTGCCCGCAGTATCTACGAAACAACTGGTCGCTGATAAAACTATGATTAATTCCGATTCCTTTACCGTACGCGTGGAGTTTGCATCGAATTTTTTGAGAAAGTGGAGCACGTTCCGTTCTCTAACCTCCAAAAGGTGTATCGGAGCTGTCACGACCGCGTACACTGCGCGCAAAAAGATGCGGCCGCAGCAGGCGAGGACCTCGGTAGGACGTGGACATGTTTATGGAAATATTCAACTGAATTAATAGTGCGAGAGATGATGACATCAAAAGCGCAGTCATCGCCGTCTGTGATTTATGCAAAGAAGGGTCAAGAGCTTAATCGCCTTGTATGCTACCATATTGAATGAAAATAAAATGAGGAAGTTCAAAAGATCTAATACCCTCAGATCTTCCTTCCCTCCCTTAGTTCTTTCATCATTTTCTTCAAGAAAATGGAAATAGAAGTTAAGAATAATATTGATATGAGCTTGATTGATATATTGCATCTAATGGCCCAAAATTCTTCGCGAATAACTTGAAATAAATTGAAAATTCCAATAAACAGCAGAGAAATTAGGTTGTTTTGTTTTAACCCTAAGTCGTGAAAAAGGAAATTGCCAAAATCTGCAACCAACGGTTTAGGTCAAATTAATGTTCGTACCAGTGGCGCACCCAAGGGGGGGGGGGCTTTGGGACTGCAGCCCCCCCCAAAGACCCAAAGAAACCAACATTTTCAAACGTCAAACATTATCAAACAGTCTTCTTTTGGTTGATTTTAAACTCTGTCATTTTTGCAATATTCCATATTCACTTCCCCAATACATTTTTGGGAAATTCAGAAGTAAATCGGTCGATATGTAGACAGGGTCGTAGCTAGGGGGGGCAAAATGGGGCAATGCCCTATCTTAAATTTCCAATGCCCTACCTTGAAACATAGTACCAATTTAAAAAATATGCTAAGTAAAATGTTTTTCCATAATGTGACGTGAGGTAATAGTATATTATTTCATTAGGAGGAGAAGTGTCACTTTTCGTGGCGAGCTTGAGTTTATCCGCCGAACGGAGTGAGGCGGATAATTGAAAGCGAGCTACGAAAAGTCACTTCTTCTCCGAATGAAATATGCTATTTTATTTCCAAACGTTTTCAAATTCATGAAAATTGTACATTTAATGCAACTTTATCAAATAAAAATGACGTTTGAATTGGAAGTTTTTGTATTCTATGCTTCTATGTTCATGGTAACCAATTAATCTTTTACGTAGCAACCACTTTTCCTGCCGCCGCGCCGGAGGGAAAAGTAAATATTTCTCCGCCTAGGCGGAGAAATAGAACTTTTCTATGGTCCTGTCGGTCGAGAACTGACGTTGTTATCGTACGTTTGGAAATAATAGTATATTATTTCATTAGGAGGAGAAGTGTCACTTTTCGTGGCGAGCTTGAGTTTATCCGCCGAACGGAGTGAGGCGGATAATTGAAAGCGAGCCACGAAAAGTCACTTCTTCTCCGAATGAAATATGCTATTTTATTTCCAAACGTTTTCAAATTCATGAAAATTGCACATTTGATGTAACTTTATCAAATACAAATGACGTTTGAATTGGAAGTTTTTGTATTCTATGCATCTATGTTCAATGGTAACCAAGTAATCTTTTTCGTAGCAACACTTTTCCTGCCGCCGGAGGGAAAAGTAAATATTTCTCCGCCTAGGCGGAGAAATAGAACTTTTCGATGATCCTGTCAGGCGAGAACTGACGTTGTTATCGTACGTTTGGAAATAATAGTATATTATTTCATTAGGAGGAGAAGTGTCACTTTTCGTGGCGAGCTTGAGTTTATCCGCCGAACGGAGTGAGGCGGATAATTGAAAGCGAGCCACGAAAAGTCACTTCTTCTCCGAATGAAATATGCTATTTTATTTCCAAACGTTTCAAATTCATGAAAATTGTACATTTATATTGTAACTTTATCAAATAAAAATGACGTTTGAATTGGAAGTTTTCGTATTCTATGCATCTATGTTCATATTGTTCATGGTAACCAAGTAATCTTTTTCGTAGCAACCACTTTTCCTGCCGCCGGAGGGAAAAGTAAATATTTCTCCGCCTAGGCGGAGAAATAGAACTTTTCGATGATCCTGTCAGTCGAGAACTGACGTTGTTATCGTACGTTTGGAAATAATAGTATATTATTTCATTAGGAGGAGAAGTGTCACTTTTCGTGGCGAGCTTGAGTTTATCCGCCGAACGGAGTGAGGCGGATAATTGAAAGCGAGCCACGAAAAGCCACTTCTTCTCCGAATGAAATATGCTATTTTATTTCCAAACGTTTTCAAAATCATGAAAATTGTACATTTAATGCAACTTCATCAAATAAAAATGACGTTTTGATTGGAAGTTTTTGTATTCTATGCATCTATGTTCATGGTAACCAATGAATCTTTTTCGTAGCAACCACTTTTCCTGCCGCCGGAGGGAAAAGTAAATATTTCTCCGCCTAGGCGGAGAAATAGAACTTTTCGATGATCTTGTCAGTCGGGAACTGACGTTGTTATCGTACGTTTGGAAATAAAGAATATTACTCGCAAAGTAATTCCGAATTGACCACGGGTTGTTAGAAATTGCGAATTACATCAATAGAGTGCAACGTGATCATTGTACAGGATGCCCCAAATAAGTGCGACTGATTTTATTTAAATGCCCAGCTTATTAATTGCTCCAAAGAAATGGGGTTTTCACTAGTTTATCAAAGAGATTTTTTTAGGCGTCGTTGGCATTTCATCTCATCAACACAGGGTGATTTACTGATGTTGATCAAATTCAAAGGGGAAAATATGTATTGAGTATTTTAAATGGAACACCTATAATTTTTGATCTCATTCGAAATAGCAATCATACTCCGTTCCAAAAATGTATAGCTTTCTATCTTTTGTTTCATTAACAACAAAGATATTCGAGGTTTCATGCAGTAGTACATTTTTAATAGGTAGTTTTATATGAACGTATTTTGATGCCTAAAATCATTTCGAAACCGACTTATATGACTTGACAAAATTACTATTGTCAAAATTGCTGATGCGCCAAACGATTGTTACGCGCCAAACGGTCACAGCATGAGCTGATTGCAGGCATCAAAATACGTTCATATAAAACTACTAATTAAAATGTACTACTGCATGAAACCTCGAATATCTTTGTAACTTTGTTGTAAATGAAACAAAACATAGAAAACTATACATTTTTTGGAAAGGAGAATGATTGCTCTTTCGAATGAGATCAAAATTATAGGGTGTTCCTTTAAAAATAATACATAACAATAAAATAAACCTGAATAAATGAATATTTTGATATTAACTACCTATAACACTCAAAAGTAGGCACAGTAAAAATTTTTACTTCTGCCCTACCCGTAACCTCCATTGCCCTACCTTAAATTCATCTCTAGCTACGGCCCTGTATGTGGAAGTGGATCATACGATCCAAATATCACCCGACTTTACTGGTTGGTTCAAAAGTTATGAGAAATTTAAATTTTTGGTGAATACATAAATCATCCTCTATCTCGGTTATGGATTTGATAAGACCTATCATATATCGGTTTTTTGGACTCGTCTAGGGTTGCTCAGGTTACCGTATATTCATTTACCATTGAAACTTCCTGTATATACATAGCAAGAAAAATTCTTCAGTTCAGTTCAGCCCCCCCTATAACTAAATCCTGGGTGCGCCCTTGGTTCGCAATGTGTTTTCCATAATTATATGTACTTATACCTATACTGCTCCACAAAAGTGACCGATTCTTATTCACCAAATGTTCATTTATGAGAAATCTAATGTGTGCTCTCTTATAAAGGGTTTTCCAATAAGAGGTATTTGGTGGATGTCACTTTTGAAGCTGTCATTTTCCGATATTAGACAGGTTGAAACTCGCCATCAATGAAAATGGAACGATGCACGCTCCAACAACGCATTGAAATTATTAAAATTCACCATAAAAATGGTGGAAATTTGGCAAAACTCGAACATTTTTGGGTCGTCGTGAAGCACCTTGTTGAACCACAATACAGATGGAAAACTTTGAGCTGTTGGGACAATGGGAAGAATAAAACCCGTGCACGTCGTTCGAGAACAGCCGAGAATATTGCTGCTGCAGCCGAAAGTGTTGAAGAAAACCCATGTCTGTCCATTCGTCGTTGTTCTTTGGAATCAGGCCTTCCACAAACGTCATTATACCGTATTTGCATAAAGATTTGAATCTTGAGGCTTAAAGTTCAGTTAACGCAAAAACTCAAGCCTGCCGATCATCAACGACGTCGTGTCTTGGCTGATTGGGTCCTTGAAATGCATAAAAATGAACCGGAATTCCATCGAAAAATCATGTTGGAAGATGAGACCCATTTCTACCTCGGTGGCTTCGTCAACAAGATAAATTGTCGCATCTGGGGCTCGGAAACCCCAAGAGTTATTGTTGAAAAGCCTCTCTATCCTCAACGTGTGGCTTTTTGGCCTTTGGGCCATGTGGAAGAGAAGGTCTTCGCCAAGAGCTTCGATTCAAGACCTCAAACATAGAATTACTGAGGCTATCGAGAACTTTGCGATTTGTGCAAACCTCTAAATGTAGTCCTGAAACATAGCAATAGATGTACCTACGTCACGATTGTGAGACCTAGACTTGAAAACCCGCATATATAAATTCTCTTGCAATATTTTTCATTCGTCTTCTTGAATTACACTCAAATTTAGCAACCAATGGCATCTGCAGTAAAAAAAACTAACACTTCCATAAACTCTTCAAGGATATTCGCAAATTGTCGCAACATTCTCTCGATTGATGTGGCCATATATTCTTATCTTCCGATAGTAAATTAAACGCTGTATGATTGTCACTCATCAAACATTCATGATTATTCAAATTGTGAGTATCTACTAATCACAAATTGGCTCTACTAGTGATTTCATTCAAACGAGGAATACGGCGAAACACAGATAAAATTGGAGATATACAGAGGATGTTTCTGAATTGATGCGAAAGATTTCAAAGGATGATTCCTTGTTCAAAATGAAAGGTAGTTTATCGAATGAGTGTTGGGTCAAGTGTCAAACGTTAGGGAGATATCGCGGTTTAAAGATGGCGGAAAAATGAAATTTAGAGAAAAAAAAACTCGACGACTTGGATGGAATTAAATTCGGATAGCTGGGTTTGGTTAAAAACTTTTTCATCTCTTGTATTTTTAATTATATCCAAATCTTGAATTTAGTTAACAAAAATCATTCAACTTCAGTGTTCGTGTCCTATTCTTCAAATATGTAGGGGAAGTGTGCCTATGTCGGCACCCTTAACGAATTATCCACATATCTCATTGGAAGAAAATTTTTTTGGATAATCGATTTCATAGATTTACTTATGCTCCTATGTAGTATGCATTCTTGAGTATATTTTCAGTATAAATTTTGAAGGAAATGAATGATAGCACTTTTCAAAATTTGGCCAAGGGTGCCATCATAGGCGCACATATGTCCTATGATGGCATATGACTGAAAATGAAAAGAAACTAATTATTGAATTAGTTTATTGACAAAAAATTGCAGTCTCATCGCATAAAAATGAAATTGAGAGGTCAACAGATGAGTAGACCTGCACGTAAGAGTGTAACAAAACATAAAACTAAATTTAAATTCTTTGACATTTATATTATTAGATATCTTAATATTATTTTTTTTTCACAGCATTTAGCGCTGCCTCCATATCTTCCTCTTTCCAAAGTTGACTCTTGCTTCTTGTTGTCATAAAGTTGATTTAGAAAAAAAAAATTCAATGTGATGAACCACTTTTGTCCTATGATGGCACCCTTTACTATCATAGGAACACTTCGACTATGCCATCATAGGCATAAATGTCATATATCTTTCAACCAACCGAAAAAGGCAATTACAATACGACATTACCTCATACTTCACACTTACAGCATTGTTATAAGGCATTCAAAGGAAAGTAAAATTTTTTTAAAACAAAGTTGTGAAACATCTGAATAATATGAAAATAAAGGAGATAATTATCATACATCAACACTTACCAAAATAATTGAACTGTTATAAAAGACACAAAATGCCACGTATTAAGTTGTAACTACGAATACCTCTCATTAATACTATCTGGCGAACAACCTCAGTGAACATAAGTTTATTCAGTTGATATTAACAGACTTCTTCATGGTGTGCCATCATAGGCAAGGTGCCATCATAGGCATACTTCCCCTAGTGTTAACAAAAATGATAGGGGTTGTCTACTTCAACCCCCTCCACTCATTCTGAAAATATGGAAAAATATCGAGAAAGTGTGTTTTCATAACAGTAAAATGTACTTCCATACAATATCATCATTCTCTATCAGTTTTCGTTTTTAAGATACAAAATGAAAACATAATTTTTCCGCCATCTTCATCATACTCATTTTCCCAATAACGTCGAAATTATTTTGAGTTAAAAAAATATTTATCTTCTTTAACACTAGCTTTTCTGCGTCAACATATTTTTCTTCTGTTTCGTTTTCTTGTTGGTGCTCTGATATCGTTTGTAGAATTAATATGTGAATATCGACTGTATATTATATTAAGAAAAGGAGGATGATCGGGTTATCAGTCATAACACAGTGATGTTAATTACTGTCTCATTTATTGTTCCGGCCTAGCTTTCGGAAACCTATCGTTTCCTTCTTCAGGGCCACTAAAAAAGAAGTTAATAGTAATACACAAACGAAAGCATGTATCAACACAACTTACATCAATGTGAGACGATCGTATATACTACGTTTGTAGAATTTGTTTAAATTTTTCAATAAATCAACACATATCACAGTAGTACCATAAACTCCAAGAAGATCACGTTGATAGGGATCAAAAGAACTTTTATTCAATTCAAACTAAAAGCACTCTACAATTCAACTAGAAAGATGTAAGCTGAATCTGGTATAAGAATCCGCCTACAACTCGGGTCAATGATACCGTATGCAAATTGGATCTGATGCTGAAGCTACACGGAAGAATGTAGAACCGGGATTCATTAAATTTTTTTCGATCTTCTGATTGGAAATGTGGAATTTGTCGTGTAATGGTGTAATAGGCAAGCGACACTTAAGTTCGCAAGATTGAGATTTGATGTACCATGTACCTATTCATTATTCATCCAAACCAAATGTTTACTTTCCTCGAAAACACTTACGTCCATTATCCATTCGTTATTCTTAGGAATTAGAAGGTTGAATTCATAATGAAACTATGGCTTTGACCAGCGGTGTCACTTGCTCATTCTTTGTACAAATTAATACTCAAGTTCATTGAATTCTAAGCCGAGTTATCAGGGTGTTTCAAAACAAGTCCGAAAAATTTAAGGGATCGATTCCCTGTTAAAAATAAAGGATAGTTTGTCATATGAATGTTGGGTCAAAAGTCAAACGTTAGGGAGATATCGCGGTTCAAAGATGGCAAAAAAATTATATTTTCATTTTTTATCTCCAAAACGGAAAGCGTTAGAATGGTAATTCATGGAAGTATTACTATTGTGAAAACACACTTTCTTGATAATCTATATATATATAAAAGAAAGATGTTGGTTACACCATTTATAACACGAGATCGGATGGACTGTTTGTTATGAAACTTCATATATGGATTCGTCTACGATCTGGTTATTATAAAATACAATAAAACTTTGAAAAAATCGATGAAAATTTTACTTATACAGGAAATGCTTTTCCTCCTTTTGAGTAAGGGCACTAGATGTCGTTACAGTTACGCTACCGCTTATTCGTAGATACTTCATTTGATATTCTCCGCGTTAGATGGCGATATAAACAAATAGTGTGTACAGTGACTATATTCTCTCTATAGTCACTGTAATGGTGTGTAATGTGAGTTGCCTACAACTCTGCGCTGTTGGGCAAAACCAAAATGTCTTAGCGTAGGAGTACAGGTGTCGAAAATGGTTAGATTTCGTTGAGATATGAGAAAACTTTCGTTCTTACCACTTCAGATGGCGCTATTCACACATTATGACTGATGATTATTAGTTATTTTTATAGTTTTATTTATTCCAAATAACGTAATCGTGAAGGTACTATATTTTACATTATCACAATTAAATGGCGATGAATTTGTTGAGGCTTTCGCGGCCATCGATTGCTGTCATCTGTTCTGTTTTCAAGCATTCCGGTCGTCGTGGTTTGAAATGGTTGAAAAAAGAACATATGACATCAATTACTGTGTAATTTACATAGGACTTATAGTACCATGAAATGCTATTAACAGTTAACAGATCCAGAAGCGGGTGAATATCACAGCGAATTTTTATCGAAATGTCAAGTAAATCGGATTTTGGCGATCAGTTCCAATCGTGAGATGTCCATTCTCATCTTTTCTCATAATTTTTAAAATGTTTTTGAATTTCTGTTTGGGTAATGAATATACATATTTGCGGAAATAACTGAATCCAAAATTGCCATTATTAGTAATTGACATATTATGACATATTATTTTTGTGTATATGTTCTGTGTGACAGCTCATATCCATGGAAACATTTGACAGTTCAAAAATTAGAGAACCAAGCCGTTGATCTCCGATCACCGGTGATTACGATTTGTGAAATCCACCGTAAGTATCATTTAGGCGGAACAAAGTTCGGCGGGCCAGCTAGTTTTTCAAATTTTTAGAATGAGTGCAGGGGGTTGAAATAGTACCCCTAACATTTTTGATTACTAAATGTAAAGAAAAACTTACGAAACGACTTGGATGGGATTAAAGTCGGATAGTCTGATTCGGTTAGGAACTTTTCCATCTATTTTATTTTTCTCGTAAAATGTATCGTTTTGAAATAAAAAAAATCTTAGAATTTGTCCTGCTTTTCATTTCTTCCAAGAGGGGTCGCGCTATTTTCGACTGCCGCAATAGCGCCACGGCCTCAAAATATTGCGGATTATTCCGGAACTAGGCCAAAATCTGAAATCTAGAATGCCGTTTTGATCTACAAATTTTGGTCACGATTTTAAGTAAGGAGTCGTTACACCAGGTATTCTATGCATCTGATACATGCTTCAACAACGGATTGACGTTTTTGAACTCGTGAGGCTAACGAAGACATAAGGCAGCCACTTTGCGATTTGTTTATGGAAAAGTTGATGAAAAGGATATGGTCCTGCAGTCGTGGTCGTTGTGGTCATTTGGCATCAATTAGGTTATTTTCTCTCCCTCTATTGTGAGCTTATTGTAATGAAGTGTTCGAGTGATCAGATTTATGTTGATATCATCCGGAAGGAATTATTAGAAATCCGTTCAGGCTCCAGAACATCACGAATTCGGTGCATTGACATCAACCATTCTTCCATTCTCCAACTCGGTGGTCAATCTTATGTTCGCTTCACCAAAGAAACCCCTTCTCAACCCAACAATGAAAGGTCATAGTCTCTACCCATGTTTGTTTTCGTTATCAACACAGAAATTGATTCTATTGTATCGAGTGAGTAGTTTGTTAATCACGTCCAATGTCAAGCTTTTGTCGTCTATTTAGAAACAATTTACCGACTGCGAATTCTAGGTTGTTCTTCAATTGGAAGACAACGGACGCAAATACTATTTGAAACGTAACATCCTCCGGGATGGAAAGGGTCTCTGCGAAAACGACCTTTATGTTCATTAATTAATTTAAGGCGTTTTTGATTATAGCCCTTGAAATTAACGAGAGTCGCAATAAGCACGAAAAGTTCATTAAATTTAATATTGTTCTCATTTTATCTTTGGATACTTTCCACATTTTTAATTGTAAGAAGTCAATTTTCATACTGCCATTTTTCCACAACTTGGGAAGTCTACCAGATTTTGGCTTTGCATTAGCATTGCATTCCCAATAAGTTTTATGGAGTTACCTGAATTCATTTGGAATTATTTGATAACCTTGTTCTGCCTCAAAGATTCTTTCAGAAGGAATCTTCAAGAGATCAAAATTCAAAAGATTCGCTATGATATTAAAGTTGTTAGTGGATTGAATGGTTTCTAAATTGATACATTTTTGTATACAGTCTCAACTCTTCTATAGGTTTGTTGTCATCAATTAGCTTCATGACCTAATAACTAGAAAAGCGATATCTTTATACAGGGTGTTTCTGAATTGATGCGAAAGATTACACAGGATGATGTTCAAAATGAGGGGTAGTTTGTTATACATATAAATGTTGGGTTATACAGGGTGTTTGGAGGGTGAGTAGCCATAGGTAAATGGTGGATAGGTGATGCTCTTGGCTACTTGTTGCGCCTAATAAAATAACATTTTGCCCAAAGTTCCTAAGTGTTATAATTTTTTTTTCATTTTTCTAGAAATTTCCCATTTTTCTCATTAAAATCTTGAATTTTTTTAAATTTAATGCTCGAGGTGCCTATAAAATGATTTATTTTTTCAGTCTAGTCTTGTCTTATTCAGATTGAATCATAATTTCATACAAACGTCCTCAAAAAACCTGACAGCGTCGTATCAAACGTCAAAATGAAAAAAAAAATAATGTTGTGTCCACTTTACAAAGTGAAATAAAAAAAATTTACATAGTGTTGGGTTTTAAAATGGTTTTAAAAACTCCTCTAGTTAAACTCTTTGCAATGGTATGTAACATGTACCATTAGTAATCAGATAACTCAAGAAAAAGCTATGTTAGATTAATTTTACCTGCTCAATATGGAATAGTTTTGTCGTCGCCCTTTTAAGGCATCCTTGAAGACAAAACGGTTTTTTGTTGAGTTATCTGATTATTAATGGTACATGTTACATACCATTGCAAAGAGTATTAAATAGAGAAGTTTTTAAAACCATTTTAAAACTCAACACCATTTAATTTTTTTTATTTCACTTTGTAAAGTGGACACAACATTATTTTTTTTCATTTTGACGTTTGATACGACGCTGTCAGGTTTTTTGAAGACGTTTGTATGAAATTATGATTCAATCTGAATAAGACAAGACTAAACTGAAAAAATAAATCATTTTATAGGCACCTCGAGCATTAAATTTTAAAAAATTCGAGATTTTAATGAGAAAACTGGGAAATTTCTAGAAAAATGGCAAACAAATTATAACACTTTGAACTTTGGGCAAAATGTCATTTTATTAGGTGCAACAAGTAGCCAAGAGCATCACGTATCCACCATTTACCTATGGCTACTCACCCTCCAAACACCCTGTATAAATGGATACATATAGTTTTTGGCTTTCCCCGATACAAACATACAAATATGTTAGTTATTGTTTCGATCAATTTATTTATAAACTATTTATCGCGATTGATAGTGTGTTCGATTGTCGGACATCCATGTATTCATTGCGACAATTATCAACGCTATGAGTAACAATTTACGTACTTTCCGGTTCAAATTACACTCTGATTTGTTGACCTATAAGAACAAATTTCCAAAAAATTCTTCCACTAAAAAAGAGTCGATGTGAATGAAATAAGCTACAAAGGGAATAGACCAAATTCTACTAGGAAAAATTAAACACTAACAAATGTCAGAGCAATAATGAGAAAATGCAGACATTTTCACGAAATTATAAAGCTCCCGTTTGAGCAGTACGAGCGCTCAAAATGCGTCTTAGAATTGAAGACTTGTCGTTTGAAAAAAAAATAGTTCGCCTGGACAGCCGTTTGAAGTAAACAATATTTCTTAATGATGTTGTTGAGATGGGACAATGGCTCCAATTGAAAATAACCTTGAAAGGCTTCGAGAAAATTGGGAAATGTCGTTATAAATAATAATTGTTATTGTTTAAAAAATTGTATGAAATAAATTCGATTCACTTTTCATCGTCGTATTGTGCCCAATGCATTTTAGAAGACTGCAATCTGTAAGTAGGTGAAAAATTATCGATTAAATCAATAGTCATACGACACTAAATAAACAAAGCTTTTCAAATAGAGTGATTTTTCCATAAATCAAAGAAATGCGTTCAGCGATCTTCAAGATATTAAAACAATCCATTTATCAATTGAATTTTTTTTCTAACCTATATTGTTTGTTAATAGATGTAGCTGTTGAAATTACGAGTGAAGTGCGTAGCATTGTTTTAAAAGTTGGTACAGTAAATCTTCATTTTTATCATTGTTATCTCAGTCGATTCAATGGAAAACTCTTCGTTCGTATCGAAAAAAATACCATAGAACCTAGTCTAAGATCACTGGACAATAGAACAATTTTATCAAATATAGATACGTACATACATAGAAATTTATTTTTCTCTAATGTAACTTTATTGCACGAGCTCATAAAGTATGTTCCAATTTTCGTAACTCTGAATATTTGAAATTATTCAGTTGTCAAGTACCATTGAAACTTATTTTTGGTCAAATATTGTGCATTGTGCATTAAAAAAATTGAATCTGGACTCAAATTACGTTCATTATTCGCACGAAAAGTTTTCCTAATATAAAAGGCATCAGTATACAGTGAATAAGGATTCAAACTAAAATAGATCAACAACTGTGTCGTTGACTTAACCAACTCTGCTCAAATTCAAATATAGAACATCGTGAGAGATTCCCTAATTATTTAGTCGAACGAAAGATTTAAACTGTTCAGAGGTCAGTATTCGCAAACTTTAACTTACAAAGAAGCAACTCACGATTAAGTTCCAAGTACCCACCTTTTATCTGGTCCGAGATTTTTCATGGAAGCAATTCCTTTCATAACGACTAGTAAACTGCTCATCGCATTCACGAACTTAATTTCCGAAAATAAATTGATTATCCACTGTAATCCGAGCTGTAATCACATAACCGCTGTGACTTTAGTGACACAAAGCATCGAGAAAAGATATGAAGTAAAGTCGAAGGCACTTTTTTCTATGAGGTGTTCTAAAACGTTGGTTGGATACAGGGTGACTCACCAAAAATTTTGAATGTTTCAGATTAAAAAAAAAACTTCAAACGTAAAAAAATTGACTGCAAAGGTGAATTAAAGATCTACAAAGGTAGATTATGACCCTCGCATTTATTAGTTTTGCGCCTGGCTAAACTAATATTAGCATTACGATTATGGGTTCATTTATTTGTAGATTGTTGATTTCTTCAATCAATTATAAAGCCTTCAACGAAAACAAAACCTAATTTCATGAATAGATACCACCTAAAACCATAAATATTTGAATAATATTAAAATCATTAGTTGGCATAAGGTGACAAATATTATTCATCCAAATAGCAAGAATATGTTTTCTTAGCGAAACTCATCAAGAAACCCTTAAATATAAATGAGTACAAATAATGCTTATTGTATTTCATAATCTGAATAAACATTGTTATTTGTTTACAAACCTGATAAAGATAGATTGGGGACAAATCAACGTGAATCAATTTTAATTTTTAAGTTAAGATGAAGACAACTGTAGAGACCGTGGTATAGTCACACAGTTTTCGAAAATTGATTGCATTGTTATCACAGGGTGATTTAACTAATTGAAAGTTTGTTAATTTCTTCGAAAGCTACTGTCAATTTTTTGACTGAACACCGAAAAGTTATGGGCACTATTTTCTTTGTAACCTAAAAAAATGTTGGATTTGTTTTCAAACAACTATGTATTATGAATTTTTGACCTGATTAAATTTTATTCTATTATTATTTTTTAGGAATACATATTTGGCATTCTGGTAAATAATGAAAGCATAAAAAAAGAATTTTCACAAGCGATCATACTAAGAGAAAATATCGAAATGTATGTGAGACAATAATAAAAAATCATTAAAATTATTACAACTCCTGAAAATCGTATAAAATAGATACATGAAGTGATTTGGGGATTTATCAATGTGAGGTATCTAAATTTCAGCTTTGGAAGCCAAAGTCTTCCCTGAAGAAGTTAAATTTAGAAAATAAATTACTACTTTCGTAAAAAAAATATTGCCATATAATAAAATATAAATAGTCAAATTGTAAAAAAAATATTTGGAACCCCCTATATGCGAATAAAGGATGATTTAACAAAATTTAAAAAAATAAATTAACCCTATTTTCTACCAATTAATTTTGGAGTTGGTATCAGTTTCGGAGAAATTTGAAAAATAACAGCAGATTCATAATGATAGTAGTGAATTACTTCGAGAATCTACAAGAAATTTGAAAAAAAATTCAATAATACTTGTGGTTTTCCAGGATTTAAGTCCCTAAAAAAAGAATGATGACAAAATAATGGTTTTCTTCCACAAAAAATCCCTAAGCAATATTTAACCTTAAAATGAATACAAAAGGGTGTTCCAGAAGTGAGAATTTTTCTGTATTATCCCCATTTTCATAATAAACACATTGTTTATCGATATTATAATTTTTTTATTCTATTGTAAATTAAAAAATATTTGGGGATTTTTTTATCGAGCATTTATACGTACTTCTTCTTTTTCTTCCCGTTGTTGTTTTCTTCATCCTTCTTCCCATAATCTTGCGAAACCATATTCGCAGCGTATTTATCTTCGGATGCCATCCTGGCAGAACTGACAAGACACAAAATTAACAATTACCCGAATTTCTTTAACTTGAAAGAATAGCGCATAAAGTTTTTGTTAAAAACCACGAAACACACTGATATTCTGTCCTGGCAAAGAACATTTTCTTTCACAGAAGAATTTCGGAAATATGATACTGACCGGGCCCGTTAGAGAAAAGGCATTTAATCGGTAGCTGGGAGAAGAAGCCCGCCGACTGATTTTTATTTCTATTGCTCCGTAAATTTATATGGTACGCACGGTGTACGGGGTCCGTCAGAAAATTCAGGGAGCCACTCCATTGATTCATTAGAATTCTGGGTCAATTTGTTGATTGAATTATGTTATTCTGAGTGCGAGTAATTATTTTAGGGCAACAGTTGTAAATTGTTCAATTTCTGACCTAATAATAACGTTTCTTTTATTCTTGTTGTTTGTTTCGCGCGATAGTATTTTCAATTCATGAATGAAAACCATCTTGAGATTTTTTTATATATGGAATACAATCACGGAAAAAAATTCTGATGCAATTTAATGTAATTACGGATTTTTCAACTGATTTCGGTATGCTTTTTTATAATTTAAAAAAATGTTTTAGTGCGGCATTTCGTTTAGACTCTTTTCAGTGTTTGCACAATTTATTGATGTACGATTTTTTGTTAGATGCACTGAAAATCGGTATAAATCAAAAAAGCAGACTGATATTTAAAAATGTTCGAATTACCGTTATGTAATGATTGATCAATTTGTAACGATTGAATACTGGACCTCAAAATTTCGAAACATTGTTTGAGGAATAAATTTGTGTAAGAAATAATGATGTCAAAAAGGATGAACTAAATAATACGTACCTACAAATAAATGTTACACACATGGATTCATTTTCCTGTCAGATAAATACGCAACGTTCTCCTTTCTACATAGAGGTCGTAGTAATTACGTAGTTATCAAAATGTTCATTTACTTAAGAAAAATAATGAATTTGAGAAAAAATCACGTATGTGAATTCAATAATTCCAAAGACCTGGCGAATGTGGAAGAAACTTTTTTCTCTGTCCATACTGGAAATATTTTGATAAACCTAAATCTTGGCCAACCGGGATACTTTATGAAAATGAATGTAGTATACTTAACCAACAAAGCCTTAAAATTTTTAGGGAAGATTAAGTTCGAAAATTGGTTTTCCTGATAACTTCAAAAATATCGATTGGCTCAGAATTATCTTCTCATTTAGATGGAGATTTTTTGATAGCTCAACCAGAACCTTCTAAAATTCTAGCGAATTTTTGAAAAAATATCAACAATATATCCATGATCATTGATTATTCCTCCGATAGCTGCTGTCAATTTTTTGACAAAGGACCCCGCACTTTTTCTATGGCAAATGGCGTCAAATTTTGTAAAATTTTGGTATAATGTAGTACTCGACCTGCTGATCAAAAGTGTCCATGGCCCCAACTCAATCCTATGACTAGTTTTCGAGACACAGGGCGTTGAAGTTGAGAATTACCCACTTTTACTACGCTCGTATCTCGGAACAGAATAGAATGAGCATCAATTTTTACAATACAGGGTTATCCATAATTGAATACATGCCCGATTCTGAAAGTATAAAATATGTCAGTTTCAGAGCGAGAACGTTCACAAAATGAACTATTACACTAGATATGTTGTTGTTGCATCGAAAAAGTCTGAAATACCCAGAATTTATACTGGGGGATCCATTATTATAGAAACTATTTTCAAGGAAGGTTAAAAATGGACACCCTGTATTTATGGGTTGATTCAAGGTGTTTGTTTAATTTTTTTAGAACATATCATCATGGACTTCAAAGAATACAGGGTGATTCAGTCATGAAATGAACTTTGAATCTCACGAAAATAGCCAAAAACCACCTTTATTTTTCATCACCCTCTATTTCAAGATTAACTCCGTTGAGGGGGGAGTTTTCTATCACCCCTGTACTTGATATAAAAATATCAATACGTCTGATAGTTTTCATCCACTTCCTATGACCAGATTTTTTTATGTTAAATGAAAATTATTCATTTACCTTTGTTATTTTATTCTTATTCCAGCATAAAAAAAATATGGTCATAGGAAGTGGATGAAAACTCTCAGCCTTATTGATGGTTTTATATCAAGCACTCCCACCTCATCGGAGTTAATCTTGAAATAGAGGGTGATGAAAAAAAAGGTGGTTTTTGGGTATTTTCGTGAGATTCAAAGTTCATTTCATGACTGAATCACCCTGTATTCTTAATTCTTTGAAGTCCATGATGATATGTTCTAAAAAAAAATAAACAAACACCCATAAATACATGGTGTCCATTTAACCTTCCTTGAGAATAGTTTCTATGATAATGGATCACCCAGTATAAATTCTGGGTATTTCAGACTTTTTCGATGTAACAACAACATATCTAGTGTAATAGTTCATTTTGTGAACGTTCTCGCTCTGAAACTGACATATTTTATACTTTCAAAATCGGGCATGCATTCAATTATGGATAACCCTGTATTAGTAACGATTTTCGGTCATATTCCTCTATGTGGTTGCTCCCTGGGGATGGAATGAAATTATTCTTGAGAAAAATTGAAATTCATTCGATTCTAAGATACGAGCGTAGTAAAGGTGGGTAATTCTCAACTTCAGCGCCCTGCATCTCAAAAACTAGTCATAGGATCGAGTTGGGGCCATCAACACTTTTGATCAGTAGGTCGAGTACTACATTATACCAAAATTTTAGAAAATTTGACGGAACGCCATAGAAAAAGTGCGGGGTCCTTTAAAAAAATTATTTTATGAATTCAAAGTTGAGAGTCTACCTACAAGGTGATTGAACCTGCGCTCAAAAGCTCCTGACTTCACATCAGTGCTTTTGGTGAACCAATTTTTGAACAAAATATAGAGTTTTTTTAGAACATGTGAAAAAGTATTGAAGAAAACGTTTCACAGTTCATGGAACTTCTGTAGAAAATTGTGAAGGAACGGCGTATTTTCCACCGAAAAAAGACGTGAAGATCTCAAATATCATTTTCTTTAATTATAATTTTTATAAATTCTGTACAAACAATATTGCGGAAACTAACATCTAACTTTCCTATAAAGCTATGAAAAAAGATATGTTCACAGAAGTCCGGAGTTTTTAAGGAAATTTTAATTTTCATATTGGATGGTTTTTACGTTTGACACGAAATTTGATCAAATATATTTTTCTATCTGTCATTCATTTAAGCTCTACCATGAAACAATTTTGTAATTAATGTCTGCAAGAAAAAAGTTATATCCAACGGTACAAATACTCAGATTCATTAATATAAGTGTTTCGTACATAGATCCATTGTATTTGACACGCAGTAGAATCTAGAATTTTCCACAGAATATATGTCCATTTGTGAAAATTTTCCATTCAAAGTTCTAGATACTTATTTTTCAGTTCCGAATCCCATAACAAACAAAATTGAAATATGTCCTAATCCTTTTTTTATTTGATTCCTGACGTAGATTCTTTGCCGATAAAGCAAATATGTTCGTGTTCTATAAAGCTTCATAAACGTTATGATAATGAATACAATATGTCTTCTTGGAAGGTTATTCAATACAGTGCAACGAAAAACCCAGATTTTTTCTTGCAAACATTATGCTACATGGAATCGATATGACAGGCGTGTTAGTTTTTCCCTCATTCTTTACCTGAATATCAAATGATATTCCTCCTACTCCAGCGGTTTTCGAACTACAGATTTGTTTTTAATAAGCTCTGACTATTCATTAATTCCAAGAATAGTGATTTTGTACTTTGCCGAAGAAGTCAACATGTGTACGTAGTTTTCCATTATTTTACTGGGAATGAAACAATGAAAGATATTCAAATTGATTTGGTTTTGGAAAATTTGTTCGTGTACAATTTGATCAAGTGGTAAAACCTAAAAGGCAGTTGTAATCTATATCTATACTACTTACATACAGGGTACACATTTTCAAGCTGCATGTAAAATTTCTGGCGAACTATCTAAAAGAATTCACAATTATTTTTCTCTTCAATTTTTTCTAAAATATTCGGTTCAATTGGTTTCCCGATAAGGAAATTACAAATTGTTGAAATTCATTTTCAAAATCAGTGTTCTATTCGCCAAACTTTCAGAGCACTTCGTGAAATTTATGGTTTACATAATCGTCCATCAGAGCAGCCTAATTGTCGAACTATCGATAGATTTCGGACAACATCTTCTCTACTCGATGCAACAACAAGACAAAGAACTGCACGCACAGAAGAAAATATCGCTGCTGTAAGTGATAGTGTTAATGAAGATCCAGATCTGTCTATTCGCCGACGTTCACAACAAGTTGGACTCTGTGCATCCACATCATGGAAAATTTTGCGCAAAGATCTCGGTCTACACCCTTACAAGATTCGAATGGTTCACGAACTGAAGCCACTTGACCAAAATAAGCATCGTTTGTTTGCTGATTGGGCCCAAGAACAGCTTAACGTTGATCCACATTTTATCGAAAAATTGTGATGAAGCTCATTTCTGGTTGAACGGCTTCGTAAACAAGCAAAATTGCCAGATATGGAGTGAAAACAATCCTCAAGAAGTTCTGCAGGTTCCATTGCATCCTGAAAAATGCACTGTATGGTGTGCTTTACACGCTGGAGGCATCATCGGTCCATATTTCTTTAATAACGAAGCTGGAGCTAATGTTACAGTGAATGGTGCTCGTTACAGATCGATGGTCAATGATTATTTGTTTCAAAATTTGAATGGTATCGACCCAGAAGTTTTTTGGTTCCAAAAAGATGGTGCTACACCTCAGGCTGCTACCGTTACAATTGATTTATTGAGAGAAAGATTTGGCGATAACATTATTTCAAGAAATGGTCCAATTAATTGGCCTCCAAGATCATGCGACATAACTTCAATGTTTTATTTTCTTTAGGGTTATGTCAAGTCATGTCGTGTTTCATTGCTGAAATAGGGCCTGAATTACTCGAAAAAGTGGTCCAAAATTGGTCTGGTCGAATGCGGTTCCTCAGAGTTAGTCGTAGTGGACATATGCCGAAAATTATTTTTAAATCATATGAATTCCAAAAAATTATCTTTCAAATAAAAAAAACTTTGGCTTCAATCTTAATTTAAATGTGTTTTATTTCAATTTTAAGTTCTATCGCACCCAATACTGTTCAAATAGAAATTACCTAAGATGGATTTCATATCTATAGAAGTAAAACTAAGAACTAAGCTCCTGAAAATTTATTGTGAAGATTTTTTGTTCAAAAAGATATTTAAGAAATTATGGGAAATTCTAACATTCCGAGAAAATATGCTTCTTATTTGAATTTCCAGACTTATACAGGGTCTTTCACGAGGAACCTCACCCATATTTATACGGGAAACTACTGAACGTATTTTCATGAAATTCAGGACTTATAAGTATTTCAAGATGCTGATGAAATCTAAAATATTTTCAAAGCATGAGCACCTCCGGTTTTTCCGGAAATGACGTCAACTTCCGTTTTTCAAATTAGAACACCATTTTTTTATTGCAGAAATAGATTCCTTAGGAAATTTCAAGTTATTTTGATGTAACATTTTTCAGTTTTGGTTAGAAAATTCTCTCTGAGCGGGAAAATTCGAAAAAAAAATCGAAAATAGAGTTCCGCTGAAACAAGAATAACTTCGAGGTTTTTGGATATAAAATTTTCATTTTTGGGATTTTTCAAGACGTAAGATTGATGGATCCACTTTGAGAATCGAAATCGCGATTCATGATACAGGGGATGAAAAAATCGCTTTCAATGTTAGGGATGACAAAATCGTGAAAAATCAATTTTTTCAAATTAGAACCCCATTTTTTATGGCAGATATTGAATCTACGTTAAAAAATAACGTGAGTGTATGCATCACACCCTTGCCCTAAAGTGGATATTTTCTGAGTTATTCACAAAAAACTGTTTTTCGTCTTGAATTTTCAGCTATTTCTTTTCCCTTCACGCCAAAAAGATGAAATTTTCAGGAACTGTTACTTAAACCATATTTTAGATTTTACTACCCTAATATGCAAGAGAAAAAAGTTACAGGTTGTTCCTAAATAGATGGCGAATTTGGATTCGAATTTGTATCGGAAACCTCTTTATTTCAACTAATCGGCCATCGGTTTTCTCTCCAGTGATAAATAAATAATTCCTTATGAACCATATGCAAAAACTTACCATGTTTTACATTCTTTTTTTTTAATGATAGATATCATTAATTACATCTGCCAAATTCCTCTTTATTCAGTAGCATTTTAAAGAGGAATTTGGCAGATGTAATTAATGATATCTATCATTAAAAAAAAAGAATGTAAAATATGGTTCATAAGGAATTATTTATTTATCACTGGAGAGAAAACCGATGGCCGATTAGTTGAAACCACAGAGTTACCAGTTTAGTATAGTAAATAAAGAGGTTTCCGATACAAATTCGAATCCAAATTCGCCATCTATTTAGGAACAACCTGTAACTTTTTTCTCTTGCATATTAGGGTAGTAAAATCTAAAACATGGTTTAAGTAACAGTTCCTGAAAATTTCATCTTTTTGGCGTGAAGGGAAAAGAAATAGCTGAAAATTCAAGACGAAAAACAGTTTTTCGTGAATAACTCAGAAAATATCCACTTTAGGGCAAGGGTGTGATGCATATACTCACGTTATTTTTCAACGTAGATTCAATATCTGCCATAAAAAAATGGGGTTCTAATTTGAAAAAATTGATTTTTCACGATTTTGTCATCCCTAACTTTGAAAGCGATTTTTTCACCCCCTGTATCATGAATCACGATTTCGATTGTCAAAGTGGATACATCAATCTTACATCTTGAAAAATCCCAAAAATGAAAATTTTCCATCCAAAAACCTCGAAGTTATTCTTGTTTCAGCGGAGCTCTATTTTCGATTTTTTTTTCGAATTTTCCCGCTCAGAGAGAATTTTCCAACCAAAACTGAAAAATGTTACATCAAAATAACATGAAATTTTCTAAGGAATCTATTTCTGCAATAAAAAAAATGGTGTTCTAATTTGAAAAACGGAAGTTGACGTCATTTCCGGAAAAACCGGAGGTGCTCATGCCTTGAAAATATTTTAGATTTCATCAGCATCGTGAAATACTCATAAGTGCCGAATTTCATGAAAATACGTTCAGTAGTTTCCCGTATAAATATGGGTGAGGTTCCTCGTGAAAGACCCTGTATAGTCATATATGAGAGATCATTATAATCAGTGATCAATGTTTTGAGACCACTGTAAACTATGCTAAAACACTAAAAGCTCCTTCCTCGGATGTAGATCCAAATCTTCAATATCTTATATTGCTTTGTCATCTCAAGTCGACTACTAGATACAAGGACTTCTTCTCTTTGTTTTCATTGAGATGAATCTCGAAGACAAACACATAACCCTTTTGCGCATCATAACACTAATTTACAGCTATAAATTACGTAAGTAAAAATTTTTGTATTGTTGAACAAGGTTGGAATCCTAATGTGATTT
Organism: Adalia decempunctata; assembly: GCA_951802165.1. Taxonomy (NCBI): domain Eukaryota; kingdom Metazoa; phylum Arthropoda; class Insecta; order Coleoptera; family Coccinellidae; genus Adalia; species Adalia decempunctata. Next base: position 17,134,686 of record OX637696.1, on the reverse strand, counting down.
TATATAATGGTGAGTGGCTCAGTAATTTCCAAGCAATAAACAAAGTGATGATAAATCAATGGTCAACTGTGTTTGTTTAATCGTCGATGTCCATGTCTCTGATGTTGGTAAACCCGGGCAAAAATTCCCAGTCAGAAGCGAAAAAGAATATTGTGGTTTATTCTAAACAGTTCTGCATATTTTAATATAGGCGTGCATACATTCATGTTACTAGCAATTAAAACGTTATACATATACAGGGTGAGTCTTTGACTTGTACATAAATTTTAACTGTGGATTCTTGAGGTCAAAAGAAACCTTTTTTTCGTTTTCCATTTTTCCGAATTCGGCTCTGTTAAAAAGATAGAGCCATTTGAAAAAAAATAGTGCTGAATACGTGCCTGGAAACATTCTCTGGAACCAATGCAAAGTACATATTTTCCGATTAAAATTAAATTTTTTTCGTGGATTTCCGACTCCCTGTATCTTTTAAACGGAACCGAATTTTCAAAAATGGTATAGGAAAAAAGTGTTTCGTTGGATGAGAGGAATCTACAGTCAAAATATATGTACAAGTCAAAGACTCACCCTGTATATGGTTCTCATGCGGTTTGATTTTAAGGGCTTAATCTAAAGGAATGTGTACTTGATTAAAAATTGTTAATTTTCTACATCAGAATATAATATTTCCTCTACGCTTAATTATTCTCGACAAGCGAGAGATTTTCTCAATGAAGTGCTTTCTGACAGATGAAAAGGCAGAAGAGGACCAACAGAATGGACGCCTAGATCATCAGATTTAACTCCACTTGATTTCTTTCTCTGGGGGTATTTGAAAGCTAATCTTCGCCCCAACTCCCACTTTTCTTAGAAAAACAACTATAAACAAACAGATCATTTTAATTTTGCTTAGCATAATCAAAGAGGAACAGGAAAGAGGAATAGAAAAACCCAAGAAAGCAGTACGCTTTCGTTAACTAATGAACTAACGCAAGACTCAAATGTTAATAATTTCATTTATCCATTTATGGGCCCTAGTTTTATTTACATTGTTATAGAGGAAGAGCCAGTGACCAATTTTCCTATGTCATTTCATAACTCACCAAAATTCACTTGTTTAATATTCAATATCTGCTCGAAAATAAAAACCACTTCTGCCAGTCCATAATGGCCGGAGTAGACTACCATAAGCGCTCAAAGAGGCCCGAAAATTAGGTTCAACTATGTCATAGTATCATTCACAAAACTTTCAGGAATTGTTATTGATAATATATTGAATCTATAAAAAATAATGACAGAACTTTTTCGTCCCTCCTAAGTGTTGGCAGAACTCTTTGAAAATTCATTAAGAACAGCTGTACTTAGGTATGTCATTTCAGTACGCTTGAAATTTACAGGAAATAAAGAAAATGTGCCTAGAAAGCGAATTATAATCATGACAGAAATTTTTTACATCACGAACCATCTGCCAGAACGAGAAATGTCGCCGCGCAAATGCGAGCGAAATGAGCTTATTTATATTTGCAAGTCAGACCTAGAGCGCATATTGGGCATGTATTATTGTCAATCCAAGGAATAAATTAAAGGAATTAAAGGTGTTTATTTTTAACATGAGAATAGGTTTAACGTCTGTAAATATAATTATGGAAAGAAATAACGGCATGCAGACAATTGAATATTTTTGAAATTCCGGAAAAAGTCACACACGGTGCAGGAATCGAACCTGCGTCTCCTTACTTTCCGGGTTACTTTCCGGGCGGGGGCCTTGACCACTGGGCTAACGATGCATATGATACTTCTCCCGGAATTCAATATCCTGAGGTTCACCTCATATGTTGGTGAGAGGGGGGATCCTAGTTGGGGAGCAATGATTCACCATCATTGGTCAGGGGATTCCACTTATCCTTCACTCCACGTCATCGAATTTTTCGATTTCAGTTTTAAGATCGGATTTCGGATTCCGACCAATGATGTTATTTTAATAAGCCGAGAATAATACATGTGTGACTTTTTCCGGAATTTCAAAAATATTCAATTGTCTGCATGCCGTTATTTCTTTCCTTAATTTATTTTTAACCTTACAACAATTTATTTAGTAATAAACTATTCGAAAAAATATGCTCTTCCTACGCATCCCCAAAATTAGTTCCCTCAAAAATTTTTCGAATGGATTGAGAAGGTCATGAGTATACCTGTGTGACTTACGAAACATTCAAAGAAGTGTAAGATCTCAGTCACATTAAGGGGTAAAAAATAAACCATATGGGCATTCAAAACCCCAAAAGTTGGGTAGAGTGGAGTAGTAAAAGAGAGTATAAGACTTTCACAGTGAGCTTTAGTATTACCATAGTACATATAAAGAAGGGATAGTATGCCAATCCCAGTGTAAATCTCATTTGAGGCGATTTTTGAGCGTCATCTGTTGGTTTGTGTACTCGTTCACTAAAATTACGACTCAGTTCTTTATACTATGGTATTACGAGTACATAGCGAATACCCTTATCATCGGATCAGGTAAATGAAACTGAAAACAAATTCTATAATTTCATAAAAGAATTTAAGCTTCCTATCTACTTTTGATGAGTCTCGTAAATGCCCAATAGATATGCGCTCTAGGTCTGACTTGCAAATATGAATAAGTATTTCACGTTCTGGCAGATGGTTCGTGATGTAAAAAATTTCTGTCATGATTATAATTCGCTTTCTAGACACATTTTCTTTATTTCCTGTAAATTTCAAGCGTACTGAAATGACATACCTAAGTACAGCTGTTCTTAATGAATTTTCAAAGAGTTCTGCCAACACTTAGGAGGGACGAAAAAGTTCTGTCATTATTTTTTAAAGATTCAATATATTATCAAAAACAATTCCTGAAAGTTTTGTGAATGATACTATGACATAGTTGAACCTAATTTTCTGGCCTCTTTGAGCGCTTATGGTAGTCTACTCCGGCCATTATGGGCTGGCAGAAGTGGTTTTTATTTTCGAGCAGATATTGAATATTAAACAAGTAAATTTTGGTGAGTTATGAAATGACATAGGAAAATTGGTCACTGGCTCTTGGTCTATTAAGTTGAAGCGTTTCCCTTTGGAAAGGTCCACAGAGTAGTTCTGATTCTCGCCGGTACAGCGCTACAATCTGAATTTCACTCGTGATTGGCATAATTTAACTCCGTGTTGGCAACACTACTGACATATCTTCTATGGTTATATGGCGTATGTTTAATGTTTATTCTATGGTTGTAACTGTCATTTCAAATGTGTGTTGTTTGAAATTGAAAATAATAGAAAAAAGTGTTTTAGCTATTTTTTATTGAGATCCCATATACAATCAGATATTTTCAGCATAACAAACTAGGGTTCTAAGGAATGTGATAATTGTATACATAATCTCGTGATGTCGCAGTCGAAAAATACAAGAAGTAAACGTAAACTTCTACCCACTGAATTTACTGTTTCCCTGAAAACACCAAAATCCCGGCAATATCTATTTTCTGATGGATCTGTCTCTAATACTCCAAAGGAATGTGCTGATGGTACCGAAGATTTGAAAAGATCGAAGAGAAAAAAATTGAGGAAAACGCAAAATTTCCCCTTCGCAGATGAAACCAAACGAGACTCATCAGGTGTTTCATCAGCTTCTAATAAAAGGAAGAAAACTTCATCTAAAAGCTCAGTGAGTTCAGCAGTTGATGGAGATGTATCATCTGATGTGTTTCATGAACTAGAAGAGAAACCGAAAACAAAAAAATCTAAAAGGAAGAAAATTAAATTGCCTGATGTGTGTCTCGATGATTTTGAAAGCTTGGACAATACACTCAAATGCTCTGAGAAAACAATTTCTCATAAAAATAAAAATTCCTCAATGGATTCTATCAGCTCCTCTACATCAGACGGTGAGCTTAATTATTGCAATTGGTTTTGTCGTAAAAACTCTGCATTTCTGAAGTATTAAACCAATATTATTTCCCAGTACTTTATTCATTTCATTATGTCTCTTATGTGTTTGCACCCAAACACATCATAAATTTTCATGAATTGTCTTATTTCAGTAATCAACGTGAATACTTCTGAGAAGAAAATCAAGAAGAAAAAAGGATCCAAAAAATCAAAACAAGATGATGAAAACAATACAATACCTAAAACTAGAAGTTCAAGAAAAACTAAAAACCATGGGAATGTTGAAAATGTCGAAATGAATAGTGAAAATAAGGAGAACATTATAACTGACATTGATTCAAATTCAAGTACCTCTAGAAAACATAAGTCACGAAGAAACAAGTCTAAATCAAGTGATAAAATAAACAAATCAGACGAAAATATCGAAAAAACCAGTGTTGAATCTTCAAGAGCTTCAAGGAAAAGGAGACATCCTGAACCCACTGATGAAACTGAAGAATCAGAAAAAAACATTGAGAAGCCTAGCAGTGGAAGTTCAAAAAAATCAAGAAAGAAAAGACGATTGCGTAAAACTGAATCGAGTGAAAAATTGGATGAAATTGAATTGAATATTGAGAAGACTGGTGCTGAAGATACGAGACCTCGTAAGAGAAATAAGCGAACTGCCAATCCTGAGAGTACTGATGAAACTGAAGAATTGGAAAAACCCGTTGAGAAATCACGATCTTCTAAGAAGAGTAGGCTAATTCTCAATGCAGAAATAATCATCCAGACTGAAGAAACAGAAGAAAACATAAACAAGTCTAACAATAAACTCACGAGGATTTTCAGAAAAAGTATGGAAATTTTAAACTCTGAAAGTACTGACGAATCGGATAAGGTGGCAGGCTCTATCAAAAAATCAAATTCAAGAACTTCCAGAACAAGTCTACAAACGCTCAATAAATCTGGAGAATCAGAAGGAAGTAACAATACAAGAACTTCAAAACCATTATGGCAAAGTCTAAATGGTGAAATTACTAGTGAAATTGGAAATGGTGATTTTGAGTCAAGTTCAAGATCCTCCAGAAGAACATGGAACATTGCTAGCAATGAAATTTCTGTTAACAATGAAGAACTAGAAACAAATGATAGCAAATTGAATGTTAAAAACTCCAATGGAAATTTAAGGTCCTCCAGAAAAATTTGGGACATTGCTAGCGATGAAATTTCTCTTAACGATGAAGAAGAGGAAAAAACTGATGCCAAGTTGAATGTTGGAAATGTGAGGACTTCCAGCAACAGGTTTCAATGTCCCAATTTAGACATATCTGATAAAAATGAGACAGTTCACAAAAGTATCGACATGTCACGTAGTAGAAATTCAACCAGTTATAGAAAATCTATTAAAACTGAAGAACTTGAAACTATGGATGCATCTACAGAACTGCAAATTGATGATTCAATGCCCATCCCCAGTACTGAAATTCCTACTGTATCTGAAGCTCTTGAATTGAACGAAGAGGAATACGATATTGGGAAACCCGGGACTTCAAGGAAAAGTTTTCAATGCCTCACTTCAGAAGTTAGTGGTACTAATAAAACATTCGATAAAAGCACTGGGAGGTTAAGTGGTAGAAATTCAAGGAGTTCTAGAGGGAGAAAAACTATCGAACCGGAAACTTTGAATAAAACTTCAGGACTCCAAAAAAATGATTCAATCATTCCCAGCAATGAAATTACCGCCATATCTGAAGACATTGAGGCAAATGAAGAGAAGCTTGATGTTGTGAATCCCAGAACTTCAAAAGTTAATGAAAACTTGGGCGAAGATATTGGATTGTCAAGTAGCAGGAATTTGAGGAGATCTAGAAGATCTGATAAAACTCTGGAATCTATAACTTTGGATAAATCTTCAGATATCCAAAGAAATCATTCAAGGAAAAGTTGGCAAATTAATCCTGACAATGGGGAACTGGCAGAAAATATAGGGGACAATGAGATCAATAAAGATATTGCTTCCTTCCATAAACCTTCTGACTCAGTTCTCCAAAGTTCCAAGGGTAGTGAGACTAACGGAATTGAAAAACCTAATGTCTCCTTTAATAATACTTTAAAGTCTCCTTTTAAAAGCAGGAAGTCCGTTGCTAACCAGAAATCAAGAAAGAGGTGAGTCTTGATACCAAATAATCTCAATATTCAGTTAATACTATCAATTTCACTTTCTGACGAAAAACAACAGTTAAGTCTAATTTCAATACCTATAATAGTTCAGTAAACTAAATAAATTATTGTAAAGGATTCAAGTGGGGTAAAGTTTTGGACACCTTATAAATTACTTTATCAAAAGATACCAAAGTCAAAAATTTGGCCCTATTCGTTCTTCAAACCACTCGGTGTACAGTACTATAATATTTCAATACGTTATTAATTTCATCCAGATGGACAATTATCAATGATAATGAAGTTAGATCATCAATTTCCAAACAAAACTCAGATCATCTCGTGGAAAGACCAGAGAACCAAACATTGTCTGAAATAATGGATAATAGCAATGTACGTCGCTCTGTCAGAAAAAGATGGTCTACTGAGATGAAGAAAAAATCTTTCAATCCAAATGAACTTAAAATAAAAGAAATTAATGATTCACTCCACAATTCAAAAGAGGAATCTATGAAAATTGAACTTGAGAACAGTCCAGCCAAGATAAAAAGGTAAGAAATTTGAGAATGACATTAAAAAGAACCATTTTTTATTCCTTAAAGATTGAATTTTTATCACCATAAGATTTGCAAATTATTTCAACAAGTCAGAAAACATGAAAATACACATCAATATCATTCAATGTTATAAGTTAGATGAAAATTTGAGATAATGCTTACAGCTCCCCAAATACATCGAGGAACTCAATCAAAAAAGAAAATTCTACCATTCTTGACTCCACTTTCGTTCAGAATACATCAACTGAGACAATACCAGCATTTTATTATTCAGAGCCAGAAATTCACAATAGTTTCATTGCTGACAATTCTCCAAGGCGTTCTAAAAGGTATGGTATATTGAAATGTTTTAAAATATGACCAAGAACTTATTTTAATTATATAGGATTTCAAAGTCTTTGGATTCCTTAGAGGGAATTGAACCATTGGACAATACCATGACAGAAGAAAATGCTGAGATTCCATTCAGCGAAAAAAGTCTAAGGAATTCTTGTAATAGGTAATAAAAAGAGAACAAATATATTTTCGATATGATAATAAAATTGCAGGCTCCATCAGTATATCGTTTATTTCCAGATATTCCCAATCCGCTGGTCCCATTTTGAAACGAAGAGGTACCTACGATTTGGAAGTTAGTGTTACAGAAGTTTCAATTCTCAAATCACTTTCAGAGAGCAATATTTCCAATTCGGAATCTCCCATCGAAGATAATACACAAAATGTAAGAAAAAGTGTTAGATTTCAGCATGTTACCAGAAGGAAACCTATTTCTAGGAGAATTGATCCTATGGATTCACCAGAAAATAAGCCTCAAGGTAAGTCAATATGTATTCCCAGTATTTTTGGGAAACCATGGTCAAAAATACCGTTTTTTATCGAATTTCTTCGAGATATTTTATTTACAAGCAGAGAAAAGTTGTTGATTTGATTCAAAGAGATTAAGATGCTTTTGAACTTTCAAACCCTTGTAAACTTTTTCACGATATACCAAAAGGTGATTCTCAGTGTGGAATTCATGAAACCAATATTTCACATAATGTTGGATTGCAAAACCTCGAATCTTCTATCCAAAGTACAAATTTAACATTGATTTTCAGCATCAATTATGAAGAAGACCCCAAAATTAGCAAACAAATCAGTAAGTTTCGACCATACAATATTTTCTGCATGTACTTCTAGTACACCTCTACATTCCCTGAGAAAGAATGCACTTCTGAAACAAACTCTGACGAAAAACGATGTGAGTGGTGTATCCAGTAAAAGGAGAAGTAGGAGTTTAGATGAAAAGAGGGATAAATCGTCAAACAGAATAAGAATGCCGAACTTCGCGAAAATACATCAAAGGTTGAACGATAGAATGGAAGACATTGCTCAGATGGCTGCTAGGAAAGCTGAAAGAGCAAGACTCTTGTTATCAGGCCAGAAACCTAATGCAAACTCCACTTGTATACATAATGATTCGCAAAAGAAAACTGATGATAAAGTTAAACATCCAAAACAACTAAAATTCAATGATGTTAAACAAGAGGCGAGTAGCACAAGCAAAAGTGCCTCAACTTCCGTCAGAAATAAAAAAGAAGATACACCGAAGAAATTGAAGATAGAAGATAAAATTAAAAGAATACCAGTTGTATGTAACAAAAATACTATCGGGAAATTGGTTGCTGGTAGTTCTCGAAATTTCGTGGCAAAACCAGCTGTAGATCAGAAAATAGTTATTCCTGCGAAATTGGACACTGCTAAATCCACCAATTTGCTGGCAAAATCTGGCATACCAAAAAGATTACAAAACATTAAAGGCCTACCGAATGCAATGAAAAGAGTAGAAGAGATTAAAAGTATTGCGACTAAAAGTAAACCACAACATGACACTAAGGAGGAAAAGAGAACAATTTTGAAAGGCGTTAGGGGAAATAGACGGTTCGAATTATTGATGAAAATGCGAAATAAGTGATTTTGTAATTATTCTGTTGTGCTTGTTTTACCAATATTAACTAACGTATTATTTTTGTGAAATATTTTAATTTTAACTTTTGTTGTAACTTCCTGGCAGTTCGTTTTTTTCAAGTGCTTATGATTCATTTTCGGATCGGAAATAAACGTATTGAAGAACTGCCAATGTAACTTATTCATACACTTATAACAAGATTTATGGAAAGTGAAATTTAAGTGTGTATTTAAAGGTGCAAGAGGTGCAAAAACTGTATGATTAAAAATGTGCTGTTTTTAAATTGAAGAGGACCGAATGGCGTGTATTGTTTCTATTGTGTACTTACAGCATTTATATTAAATTTTTTGAAATTTTATTTTTTTTTTCATTAAAATTTGGCTTGATATTTTACATGAATTGCTGAATCAGGGAGACTGTTGGCCACAGCAATCTCAGATTTCGTTGGAAGTATTCAAACTAAAAGTTCTTATCGTTCAATATTTATTTTATCAAAAATAGAAAATTCTCTCAAGCCCCATCGCTGAAAGACACAACCACAGCGTCTTTGGAAATGCTATCACCAGTTTTGAAATGTACGCCAGCAACAATAGCTTCTCTCGGAGCTTTAACTACATGTTCCATCTTCATCGCGATCAAAACGAAAAGATTTTCCCCTTTTTTGACGGTATCACCTTCTGCAACGAATATTTTATCGATTATTCCTGGCATTGGCGATACCGCTTTGTCCGAACTCGATACCGAATCTTCATCTATTTCTGTTTGTTCAATCAAATGGGACAGGCTGAACTCCTTTTTACCAATCTACAAAAGCGAAAATCGATGTAAGTAAAACTCCATGAATATCTAAATTATGAATACTTACTTCATTGAAAAGGACAACTTTATCTTCATAGTGAAAAACTGTACATGTTGATCTGAAGTCATCTATAATTGTGTTCAGTATAGTTTCTTCATTGATTGTTTTCAATTCTGCAGATACGTTGCGCCAAGTTTTTCCATCGTTGAGTGAAACTTCATATTTATTACTTCCTATAAACTTCACTTTAACAGGCGTTTCTGAAATGAGAATCTTTCAGTTTTGGTCACATTCATAACAAATACTTGAAAAAACTTCTGAATCATATTAAATTTTCATTGATTGCGGTTATAGTGAACTCATTGAATGGAGATTACCTTCTTTATCCAATACAATCACGAAATCCTGCAAATGAAAATGATTGACCCTGAAATTGGACTCCAATACAAATGGATTGAATGCATCATTCTTTTCTGTCGCTTTTTGTTCATTTACTTTCCTCTCATGTAGAATAGTGGCTACTGCTGCCTGAATTCTTTCGTTTTCTGTTGCATTCACTTGGGGGAATAAAGTGTTGTGATGGTCTCTGATGAAGTTAGTGTGTACATGCCCTTTTTTGAATTCTTTATGGTTAGACAGGTCCAGTAAGAAGTTAACGTTAGTTTCAAGTCCTGCGATCTGAAAGTAGATCATTCAATATTTAAGAAATGTTTGAATGAGATCATTTGAGACTTTTTTAAGGATGTTTTAGGTTTTAGTCTAAATCTTCTCGAAAAAATAGGAAGTTTAGGTGAATCTGAAGAATATCGAAATTGTTACTCACATTGTATTCTAGAAGATTGCCACGTAATCTGCTAAGGGCTTCTGATCTGTCTTCTCCCCAAACAACCAATTTTGCTATCATTGGGTCATAAAATACCGACACCTCATCACCTTGTCTTACTCCTACAACATTATGTCACTCTACTTTAGACTAAAAACAAAACTGATTTTGTTTACGCCAAAAAAATTTCACTTGGAATTCCAATAGCTCCTTTTCTAGTACCAATTCATCATTTCCATTAAGACTTACCTGTTTCAATTCGTACATGCTCAGACCCTTCTGGAGGAACAAGGTATTTAAGATTGCCAGCACCTGGAAGAAAACCTTCTCTAGGGTTTTCAGCATATATCCTGGCCTCAAAAGCATGCCCATTAATTTTTATGTCCTCTTGTCCCAAAGGTAACTCTTCACCTGACGCTACTCTGAGTTGCCATTCAACAAGATCAGTACCTGCAATGTTGAAACAGAATAAATTCAATCTCCTCTTGTTTAGGCTCTTGAAGCACACCTGTTATCATTTCTGTGATGGGATGTTCAACCTGTAGCCTAGTGTTCATTTCCATGAAATGAAAATCGTGAGATTTCCTATCCAAGATGAATTCTACCGTCCCAGCACCAACATATCCCACAGCTTTTGCAGCTTGGACTGCTGCTTTGCCTAGTTCATTCCTTAGTTGTTTCGAAATCCCTGGCTTGAAACAAATGAAAGTCTCAGCTTATCCGAAGAATTAAAGTACCAGTCATAGTTTGATTATGAAAAATAGTGATTGTCAGATTTGTAATGCTGCTACAATCTAGTACAATATTGTTGTTAGTGGAGACTCAATGAACAAACTTATAGACAAGAAAATTCCATTATGTTTCTTATTATACTCACAGCGGGGGCTTCCTCAATAATTTTCTGATGCCTCCTTTGCACCGAACAGTCTCTCTCAAACAAATGCACAGCATTTCCATACTTATCAGCGAAAACCTGGACCTCCACATGTCTGGGTTCCTGTATAAATTTCTCCAGAAGTACCACGGAATCACCGAAGGCTTTCTGCGACTCTGTTCTTGCCGATTCCAAAGCTTCTTCGAATTCATGTTCGGTGAGTGCAATTCTCATGCCTTTACCCCCACCACCTCGCACCGCTTTTATCATAACTGGAAACCCGATTTGATGTGCTTCTCTTCGTAAAGTGTCCATGGATTGATCTTCTCCATGGTATCCGCCTATAACTGGTACACCTGCTTTCGACATGATGGCCTTGGATGTGCTGAGGGTAATGAATGTGAGAAGGGAATCTTTATTCAGAGACTGCTTTTATTACCTTTTAATTCCCATATCCCTTATAGCTGACGCGGGTGGACCAACAAATATGATATTATTTTTTTCGCAACTTTCTGCAAACTCCACATTTTCAGACAGAAATCCATAACCTGGATGAATAGCAGAGCACTTGGATCTTCTAGCCACTTCAAGTATGTACTCTCCTCGTAAGTAGCTCTGTGAACTTGGAGGAGGTCCTATATTGAATGCTTCATCTGCCTGGAAGATCAAAATTGAGAAAAGGATAGGGATTTCGGAGCACAAATTCAACCATTTCTACGTGTAAGGCTGTCTTGTCTGCATCGCTGAAGACGGCTACAGTCCGCACCCCCATACGTCTAGCGGTTCTGATGATTCTGCATGCTATTTCCCCCCTGTTTGCTATAAGCAGCTTGTCGATTCGTCTGACAGCTTGGCTTTTCCATCTTCGGGAGCCAATAAAAGCTGCCCTGAGGAAAGTAGGGGACAGGATAAATGAGAAAAACTATTTTGTTTGAAACATGCTGTTAGTTTATGCATGCATTTGCTTTCTCTTTTATTTGAGTATTTTGAATGATTTATTTTATATTCCCATCGTTGCTGATAAATAGCGGATCCAGTGGATAAACAGAAAAATTCATTATGTACATCAGAATTGCTCTACAGAGGTTGAAAAAACTCTCAACGTATAGGATAACTGATAATTTATACTTCAACCGTTGGATACGCCACTGGTGTTGAGACACCCAGTTAGGCAATACAAATATGTACACAATATTTCATTAATTTTTCGGTAATCTACATAACAACAAAGCTTCAAATTCCAAAGAATTGCTTCATAATATTTTTGAGATGGAAAAGCTGTATTCAGTAGCTGCGCTAAGGAAATGTACAATGTACCTATTCGTACTTGGGTGCAGAAGAGAAGAAATCTATGGATCCAGAGTTTGATGAGAGAGAAGATTTAAATTTCAGTTCTTATTTCAATGGAAATTCCATCCTACAAGTACTTATTCAAAAAGGGGCATTTGTGAATTGCAAATTCATTGCGTCTCCCTAATCATCCGATTGAGGTGACGCCACTGAGTAGTGTAAATAATAGGAAACAGGATTATATTTTGGCAAATATTTCTCCGATTCTTTTTTATATGATATGAATGAATTCAATTAAATAGTTCATAATGAATGAATGTGCTTCGTCAAAGCAGTTATCCATCTACAAAACTTAAAATAATATTTTCGCCTTGATATAGATTTTAAGGTTAAAAATGATAACATCTAACATCAAAGAGTTACTAACCTAGAAAGTTCAAATTGAACAATTTTCTGCCACATAACGGATTATAATATGATTCACTGGGGGATTTGAATAATTTTTGAATGATAATTCGATCCAAATGAGATAACACATTATCTGTCTTCTGACGAAAGAACATATAACGATACTCGTCAGAAACTAAATATTGATAACAATAAACAATTTAATGTTGGGTTTGGAGGGAGGCGAGAACTTGAATAAATATTATCGGGATTCGGGAGCCTATTCCCTTTATTCATTTTTCGGAATAATAATGAATGGTGCCAAGTATCTTTCAACTAACAATGAACCCATTATCATTGAATTAATTTCATACCCAAAATTCTTTCGACCGTTTTAAATAATAATCGTTGCAAATTGAAGTATTGCCGAGAAACTAAATGCCTTCGGGCACTGCTGTTATCAGATTTGGACATATTTACTCTTTTATCATTATTTCTGGTATCTGTCATGGCAACTTTACTGATTTCCGAAGAATCTTCATTGCTTCTTTTCTTAAATATACCTGATTCTATTCTCCAAACTCTACCAACAACAATAAGTAACTGTATGTAATATCACTATCATCAATAAGAGAGTAGATATTAATTATTTTTTCAATAATGTAATCGCACGATCTTCAGCTTCGCGGAATTTTGTAGACAGTTTATAGTTTGTTTTTTTCAGCTTATTACATTTTAACGCGATCTCAAAATTCGATTTTTGAATTTTCGGGAAAATGAAATTTCAAAAATTAATAACTCCGGACTCATTGGACCGATATAACCCATTAACGAAACGCGTAAGAATATTTTCGGCTCATAGGAAAAAGCCAGCAACCGAAGAGTCTAATTTTATTATTTCCACTTTCAAAGTAAACAACCATATGCAAAAACATGGTGATCCATCGTTCTAGGAAGACCCCTAGGTTGAATACTTAAAAAAAGAAACTAATTCAAAAATAATTGAAATACACCATTTGTTTATTGGGAAGACTTCACAGAAATGTTATACATGAACAAAAAAATCCTCCTTAAGTAGACATTTTATTAAATTTATCTAAATTACATAAATATATATCTGGACTCTGAAATTATTCTGTAAATATGTTACACTACGAAATAAAGCATAAACGTAAATAGAAAAATTTATTCTGATTGCACAAGGCTTTGATTTAATTTTAAGAGATCCTCGAATGATTCGCAAATTTTTTTTGGATAGCTCAATTACAATATGATAATTGAAAAAATAAGCATGCCTCCTCTAAATACAACTTCACCATTTGTGCATAAAAATATTGAACAATGTGAAACGATTATGATGGATTGTAAGGCAATTTAACTTTCCACCAAATAAACAATAAATTCTAAATTTTTTTTCAAAACTTGAAATCAAGAACTACTCAAGTAGTTAACTGAATCACTTCTACCATCGAAAGGTACATAATTTATACATTCCTATGTATAATGGCTGTTTTCTATCATTCCAACAAGTTCAGAAATGTAAAATAGTGTATCTTTATTTTTATCAGTTAAAGGTATATACATAATATTCACTGTCATAATTTCATTATATCCCTTAAAAATATAAAGAAACTCATGAAGAAAGAATTAAAACAAATTTCTTTCTCCATTCGAACACAAATCAACGAAAATGTTCTCAATAGACAGCCTCTTCTGATTCAATGCAAAATACCAAGTGAGAAATTTCTAAAATATACATAATTTGCTCAGTCCACTTTCACCACACTGTATATCTTCCTTATGAACCAGAAACACGCAAAGAATCCAATGGTACCAGTCAATAAGTTGAACAAGAAAACCATTATCAGCGTATAGCCAAAGTATAGGAAAGCAGATGCTAGATCCTCTATCTGCAATTTGCTGAAGAAATAATGACAGCAATAAAGGAAAAGATATACGGAAGTGAAACCAGAAGTTAGGTATGAACGCCACCACCAGTGATAGTCTTCAGCGCACAGGTGGAAGTAACACAGTAAAATCGTCGTTTCAGCACACGTGATGACCAGAATAATGAAAACCAGGAACAAAAAGCCAAACATGTAATACATGTGCCAGGACCAAATGGAGTTCATTATGAAGAAGAGCTGGATGAATATGCAGCCAAAGGGTAGAATACCACCCATCACAATTCCTGGGAGCGGTTGAGTATACACAGATTGTTCTGGAATCAATCTTGGAATTTGGTTTGTCCTCACAGGGTGTTCCAAAGGCTAAAACAAGACAATTGCTATAAGGGTGAAAATTATGATAAATTGAGAGTAGGAAATTTCCCACAACATCTGAAAATGTTCTATTTTTTCGTGAAAATTGTTTTCGTTCTCTAAACTGTCTTCAGTTGATGAATGGAGCAATAAATAAATCACCTACTGAATAAATTAATTTTTGAATGATTAGTTGAAAACTCCTGCAAATATGATTCGCTTGTCGATTAACTTATTGTTCGTAATAAAAAGTAGATAAATACAAGTAAACTTACCCTCTTTCTGAACCCAAAGAATGCCCCTACAAAAGTCAGTGGAACAGACACTAATAACCACATGGACAGCAATCCTAACAGGGTACTAAATGGGATGGCAGCGGAACTTCCTTTACTCCAGAGTACCAAATTCATCACAAAAAACAGTCCAAAAACAATGCTGGAAATATTTTCATGATACAATTGAGTCTTCAATAATGGTAATTTTTATTATTGATGTATCATCATGAGAGTAAAAACCTACCCAGAGCACAGCATTGAAGTGAGGAGAACATTAGACTTCCATTTTTCACCACCAAAGCTCTTATAAATCCTTGCAGAAGTATATCCGGCAGGCGATCCCAATAAAACATATAAAATCATGGCACAAGACATGAGGGCACCTCTATTGGCTGGACTCAAGAACCCAAGACAGGCAAATGCCAAAGTAACCAAAGTCATACAAAATACCTGCACACCAGAACCGAGCAGGACTGATAGAAGCATTCCTTTTCGAGGAGGTCGGAAAACATCACCATGAACCAATTTCCATCCAAATTCTTCCTACAGAAATGATAACTTCCAATAAAACTGAACTGAGATAACAATTAATTTCTTCAAACATTGTACTTACTTGAGCATCTTCCCCGCTATCGATTTGATTATACCTTGCTATATCTTTATGTAGAGTTCTCAGTAATATCATAGCCACCATTCCAGATAAAAATAATACAATGACAAGTGAATTGAGTATGCTGAACCACTGAATATTCATATTTGGCATAGATTCCAAAATGTAATCCCAACGAGATGACCATTTAACATCATCACTCCGAACAAAGTATACAGAATATGAATAAGTTATGTTCAACCCATTTTGAGGAACTTTCAAGGGCACTTCCATCAAGTCTGCATCTTGGCTACAGTCCAGTTTGCTGAAAGGAAATTAATTTCATTCATGATCATTAATTGACAATTATATGTTATGCTCTGAACATTTGACATTTCGGAGAATTTTATTGGGTTATTGCTGATTCCATCCCTTACATGATACCTATGATGTTATTCCTGGAATTAAGCAAGATAATTTGATTAGATTTTGTTTAACATATTCTTGTCAATCCAAAATCTAAGATGGGGTCCTACTTTTCTTTTCTCCCTAAAGGAGTCGCGCTATTTTCCATTGCCACAGTAGCGCCACGACCGCGAAATATTGCGGATAATTTCGAAACTAGGACCCAATCTACAATCTGGAGTGCCCTATGTGATCTACAATTTTTGGTCACGATTTTTAGTTAGGACCTTATTTGTGGAATTATGAAAAGTAGCATTTTAATGGAATTATTAACCAATTATACCTACAAGTTTATGGTTTAATTATGTAGGTACAAACATAATAAATTGTTATACAGGGTGTCCCGAAAACAATGGATAAGCCTGCAACTATAGATAGACACTGTCGTGGTCTAACTTATTCCAAATTTTGACCTCAATGAAAATTCCACGGTCTCGGAGATATTCATGGTTTTCGTATTTTTAGAAAAATTCCAAGTGCGATTAGTTTTTCTTGTGCCATTTCTACAAATGGAGAGGTATTTCGATATGGCTTTTTTTAATTTCACATGAGATAGTTCAGCTATCGGAAACAAAGACTTAAATTCATCAAACTAGTGTAAAAAGTTAGAAACTCGTGAATTAAAAAGAAAAATTGAAAACTAAATGAAATTTCCTTCAAGTTTGAGGAGCTACAGTGTAAAAAAAATGTAGGAGGCCCCTGGTAGACATCATCTTAAAAACTTGCTCAGTTATTGCAGATTCCAAAAAGGTATCATAATCCTAGGCATTCTGTAGTTTTTCATTCTCGTAACTACTTGATTACCAAATAGTCGAAAAATTGTGAAAAACTGTTTTTGTTGTAATCGTTATTCTGAGCTCATGTGTTAATGTAAATGTATGATTATACCCAGCTATTCTGATTTGTTTAACCTTATGGTTATTTTTCAATAGCAAAAGTATGAATCTTTCAAAGAACTTCAATACTAATACCAAATTACTATTCATTGGAAATGAATGAAGAATGCAAAATAAAACAATAAGTTCATTATTCATATCGAACATTTATTCATAATAAATGTTCAAATTGACGTCCTTGCGCCCTTATACACGCTCTACACCTTTTAATGAACGCACTTTTAATGCGACGCGCGTAATGCGACGTATTAATTTGAGCCGCTGCATTTTGGATACGAGCCCGTAACTCCTCAATCGAAGATATTGGCTTGGAGTAGACTAGATCTTTTAGGCACCCCCAATAAAAAAAATCCAGGGGGTTTAAGTCCGGTGATCTCGGGGGCCACGAAATAGGGCCAAGCCGGCCTATCCACCTTTGAGGGTATTTTGCATTCAGGTTATTTCTCACTCTTACTGCGTAATGAGCTGGGCACCCATCATTTTGGAGCCACATATTCCGCCTTATAGCCAAGGGAACATCTTCTAATAGGTCGCTTAATTGATTTTCTAAAAAATCGAGATAAATCTCACTATTTAGTGTGGCGGGAAGTTCATAAGGCCCGATCACCCGGCCATCAATAATTCCAGTCCACAAGTTGGATTTAAATGGATTATGTGATCGATTTTCCCTCATGATATGCGGGTTTTCAGTTTCCCAGCTATGCAACACAGGGTATTTTTTTAAGTTGATACCTTCCTTTTAACACTGTACAGAATGTAAGAAAATAAGAAATTTTGTCAAATACAATTAGGTCCGGTAAGGTTTTCGAGATACAGGGTGTTGAATGCAAATAATGCCATATTTCTATTCAACCAGAGAAACGATACGCTATTGCTTTTTTCAAATTAAAAATAATTTTCGTAATTTCCCACTAGATTCCAACAAAAATGGCCTCCTGACTTTAACACATGAGCTCAGAATAACGATTGCAACAAAAACAGTTTTTCGAAATTTTTCGACTATTTGGTAATCAAGTAGTTACGAGAATGAAAAACTACAGAATGCCTAGGCTTATGATACCTTTTTGGAATCTGCAAGAACTGAGCAAGTTTTTAAGATGATGTCTACCAGGGGCGTCCTACATTTTTTTTACACTGTAGCTCATCAAACTTGAAGGAAATTTCATTTAGTTTTCAATTTTTCTTTGTAATTCACGAGTTTCTAACTTTTTACACTAGTTTGATGAATTTAAGTCTTTGTTTCCGATAGCTGAACTATCTCATGTGAAATTAAAAAAAAACCATATCGAAATACCTCTCCATTTCTGGAAATGGCACTAGAAAAAATAATCGCACTTGGAAATTTTCTAAAAATACGAAAACCATGAATATCTCGATAACCGTGGAATTTTCATTAAGGTCAAAATTTGGAATAAGTTAGACCACGACAGTGTCTATCTATAGTCGCAGGCTTATCCATTGTTTTCAGGACACCCTGTATATAGGATACACATTTTCTCATAAAAGAAAACTCATTTTCATTTTACCTGCCATGTTTGATACTTCTAGGTGTGACTTTAACTGAAATTATCCTTCCACCATTTTCATTAAATTTGGTGCCCCACTCTTCGTTACTACCAGAATGGAAAGTAATTGTAAGATCCACATGATTATTGATGTAGTATGCATCGCCTTGGTTTAATTTCATGGGACAAGTATTTCTACCATTTTTGACATAGCATCCCATTGGAAAACCTGTGGTACATACTTGACTCTTCAAGTCTGTATCTAATCTACAATTGGTGACTGGCATGTTATCAACTATCCAGTGGTGTTGGTAATTGAAAATTATGCCATTCCTTAATGTTTTCAAGGCATATTCTGCTTTAGAATCGCCAGATTTGTAGTTCTTTGTACATACTGCCTGGCATGTATCATTTTTCATGAAACTTATTTCATAGGGTGATGTTTTTATTCTCTCTCCAAACACCACTTGACCTAAATTTTCTGTAGGGTTTGAATCATCATTATTAGATGTACAAAAATCGAAATAGCTGTATTCATAGGGCATCACCATTTCTTCAGTGTTCAGTCGATTAACATATAAGAGCACCTCTGACTGAAACATTCAACAAACATTTAGGATTGAAGATTTAGTTGATGTATTCATAGCGGTCATCTAGAATAAGCCAACTCACCTTACAATTATTAATTTCTTCTGCTTTTTTGCAAAAATTCACTGGAGCTAGACCAGGCAAATAAAAGCCGCAAATACCGAAAATTAGGTGTAAAAAATAGAAGAGCGAAATCGTATTTCTTTCCAACATCTTCATTTTTGAAGAACTTACAGTTTCTTATCTCGTATGAAGCATTAGATATGACTATTATTTAAACAAAAGTAATTTTATAATCCAAATTTTAAACATAAACGTCACCACATTCGTGTTATCACTTCAAACAATAAAAAGGTTATAACTATTCGAACAATCGTTTTTGGATATATTATTAAGAATTAATGTTTAAAATTTTCATGCGGATTTTATACTAATTGAAATAAATATCTTTTTATTATATTTTCATCTTATAAAAATTAATATTTTCTTTCATCAATCTATGTCCATTTCATAGCACTGTCAAAGTACGGCTAATGTTCTGTGTCTGCTATGGCAACACTGATAAAGGATTTATTCATGTATAATCGAAAAAATCGAATAAAAGCACTAATTGATGTTAGGAGCTTTCACGCCTTTATTCACCTGCAAATTGAACGAAATAACAATTATAACTTATCCCTTATACCATTGTTTAAACTCAAACCCACTTAACATATAACTACCATTGTTTAAGGAGAACAATGTTAACTACCTAATACATTGATGGGTGAATGAGAATGAGCAGTAATCAACAATTTTTTGGGTGGCCAAAATAGCTTCAAACTATTTAATTTCCAGGGAAATTAGATATTTACTTTGATTAAATTAATATTGAAAATACTTGTGTTCAAAATTCCTGAAATAAAATACGGCGTTGTCATATTGGATGGCTTGCTATATATGAGTTCTGTGAAATAGGAAGAATAATTACTGTCATCTATGCTCATCATTCCAGTGGCATAATGAATTTGTTTGATTATCTTGAAAATTGAAATATTATTTATCCAAGTAATTGAAATTAGGATAAAAAGGTCCAAGCCTCATTAATAAAGTATATATTCTTTATGTTTACGGTGCCCAGTGGAATACAAGGTATATATTTTTATATAAGCACTTTTTTCACAACCGCCTCAATGGCGTGCTTGGTTTATGAATTTATTCATTTGTCTTGTAGATGCGTCGTAAAAGCACTAGGAATACTTCAAAATCAACACCAGAGACCAAAACGGAAACGCGTAAATCTACCAGAAGTTCCCGGCGGCGTAAATCACCTTCGGTGGAATCAGACAATTGTACTACTGCTCCAAATGCTGACAACATCAATGATAATGTAGCAGAAAATACTAATGAAATAATCTCAAATACTCCCGAACAGAGCAAAAATGAAGAAAGCATTACTGAACCATTAGTGGAGGATGAACGTAACTGTGAAGATGAAAAGGGGGGCCATACCCCACCTTCTGTTGAATCGACAGGTAATGACACACCAAAGAAAGACGAAGTTGATGCTGAAAAAGGTAAGTCTAAAGGTTTAAATAACTCACAAGTTGAGGAGAATTCTGAAATTCAAATGAACAGTGTCACCACCGGCAGTCCAGAAGAAGCAATTAATAATGAGGTTAATCCTGATGTTGTAAATATTTCTGTGAATCAAATTGATGAAATTTCTGAAACCCCGAACATTGATTCTGAAATCAAGAGTGATGTTGTTTCGATCACTGAAGTATCTGATATCAAAGAAACTGAAGTGGCTGAAAAAAATGAGGAATCGTTTAATAATAGTGATGTGAAAACTTGTGTAGAAAATGAAAGTGATGAAAAATGTATAGCTGAAGTTGAGGAGAGTGAAAATGTGAATGGTGATAGTGAAATGAAAGAAACAGAAACTGATAACTCTAACAAAAATATTGAGGCTGATGATGATCAGACTGAAGAAGGGGAGATTAGAGAATCTAAATCAGATGAAGAGAATGAAAAATCTAGCAAGGAATCCCCAAATTTTAAAGGTAAGGACTTCGAGAATAATTTTGATTTTTTTAATTCACAACCTTCTGTAAAATTTATATTTTGAATGTGCTATTTTTGTTCCAGCTAAAAAGACACCTATGAGGATTAAACTTAGAAGGGACAGCTTCTTTGATTCACTTGAAAAATCCACTGAGTCAGATGTTATCTTTCCAACTAAAAAAATGACATGGGATTCCGAAGTACACAAATGTTTCAAGATTTCATTTGACAACTTGCAAAGATTGGATGTTGAAGATTTCAAGTCACTCTCATCAGATTTGAAGCTTGCTGAAGAAACTGAAGTGAAGCTGGAGGATACATACCAGCCCAAAGTGATCAAAGAACGTGTGAAATCTATAGATACATTTACTGAGGAAGCAGAAAGGCCTGATTATAAAAAGCAGATTTCAACGACATCTTCAGATGACCAGGAAAATACAAATATAATTGCAATCAATAGGAAAATCAGCATTGTCGATGATAGCGCCAGCAAGTTGAAACCGCCACCAAGTCCTGCAAAACAGCCTGTTTCTCCGATTTTGTTCATCTCGAATCTGGTCAGACCATTTACCCTTAAGCAGCTCAAAGAACTACTCGAAAGAACAGGTACCATTAAGGAAGGAGGTTTTTGGACTGATCGCATAAAGTCGAAGTGCTATGTTTGGTATGACTCCATCGAGTAAGTATTATTTTCACCTGACTTGACCAGTGACTAACAAAACTTGAATTTGCAGGGAAGCTGAGGGTACAAGGAACGCTCTACATGGAGTCAACTGGCCTGTCGGCAATGGAAAAAAGCTGATCATCGAGTTCGCTACAGAGGAAGAGATGGAGAAGGCAAAGAACCCCCCTGCTCCACCAGCACCACAACCTGTACAAATTACGCCTCCGGTGACGAAATCTCCCCAAAAGGAGAATACTGTAAGTTGCATAACATTAATACAAGTATCAGAACGTGAATCATTTTTTTGTCTTAGGAACCTGCACAGGACCTGAGGAATGGAGAAAGGAGAGAGGAAAGAAAAAGGAAAGACAGCGAGAGAGAGAAAGAGAGGGTAAAACCATCTGCGAGAGAATGGGATATCGACAAAGACAACAAGGAAAGAGTACGTTCACGAAGTAGGGATAGAAGGAGGAAATATAGTGGCAAAAGATCCCCTACTCCCTTAGAAGGTATGAATGTTGTCCATCTAAATGAGTCTTCTTATTTATCCTTAATTTCTTCTTATTTACAGACTTTATTGCAAAGAAGCAGAGGAAATTGGAAGAATCAGTACCCCAGAAACTCATGGACGATTTGTTTCAAAGAACAAAGGCAATGCCCTGTATATATTGGCAGCCCCTCTCTCCAGAAGAAGTAAGTAAACCCCATTCGTCTTAGCGGTGATATCTCCTCGTTATTTGAAAGCCGAAATTGTTTCCAGAAATTATTCTCACATATTGAACGATTGGTAATGTGATGGTAATTTGAATTTAGGATGGGAAAAATTGTACACATTTTAATGGAAAATACATTTTTTTTTAACTGTGCAATCAAAGTTTCTAAAAATTCATAAATTCGGATTGAAAGATACTTAAGAGGTGAAATTCTAAGGAAAAACCTGAAAATGTAATATTCAAGACGGGTTTGGATTTCAGATGCCACAGTTGAGTTCATTAATAGCCAAATTCCGATCAGGGGTTCTGTATTTTGTTCGAAAATTAAGCAATGAATAACAATATTTTTGGTATTTATTTATATTATTTTACTGTCTCAAAACCCTTGGAAATCACAAGAAAGGATTTTCTGTACCAAATGTAATGCATGATAATAATTTTAAAATTTATTATTCTGTAAAAACCTTGGGGCAATTATGGAATATATACTCCATTCACTTTTATTATGTATCTCGAAGGTTATGGTCATTTTCCTGTCAGATAACCAAGCAACGTTGTTCTTTCTACATAGGGGTCGTAGTAACCACATATTCATCAAAATATTTATACACTTTGGGAAAATAATGAATTTGAGAAAATATTATGTGAATTCAATAATTTCAAAGACCTGGCGAATGTTGAAGAAACTTTTTTCTCTTTTAATAAACATGGTTGGAAGGTTCAGTTAAGCTATTTTCTTTTACGGAAATCAAGAACCAAGTGCTGAAATTTTACTAAAAAATAATGGACAGAATTGTCCGTTACTTTCTGATTGTTCATTTGAAAAAAGAATAAAAATACTTGAATAACCTGACAGAAAAACTTCTACAAGAACAGACAGGCCTATGGAATTCCCCACTTTTCAGAATTCTGAAGAAATGAGCCTACAGAAGACATTCAAATACCTTTTTGCAGAACTTTAAATACTCCAGTATGTGGTAGTACTACGAAACCTGTGCCACAGTTAAAACTTGAAAGAACTAACTCCATTTACAAAGTTGGTAGAGAGTAAATAAAATTAGCATTGGCAACGTCTCAGAATTATTTGACATTCACGAGTACCAACCTGCGTCAGTTTTAAGTAAAAAAAAACTAGATAAACCTAAATCTTGGCCAACTGTGATACTTCATAAGAGTGAATGGGGTATAGCTCCAATCATAGGAAGTTAAATGAAGAACTTGTATTTAAAATCAAATTAATGTCAGATTGATATGAACTACACTGCGCAAAAAAATTAACGCACATTATGGAAATCTCAAATTTATTCTACAACTGAAGGTGTTCTCAATGATAATTATTTTTATCAGAATTATGCATGCATATGTTATCCACTTTCAACGTTTTTCTTCAATACAGATGTTTTCTCCCAGCAGGAATAAAAAAAGATGATATTATCAGATTTTGAATGTATTGGCTCCATTCTAAAATCAGTTGTTCTCGATCAATTCTAGTGATGAATAGTTTTTCTTTGGTTTGATTTTCTACACTCGATCCCTATGCAACGCGAAACATGCAATTTGACCCATGAGGAATGTGCCCAAGCGAGTTTCCCATACAAGTGTGTCCAGAATGTTGCAGTGATTCAGGGAGACAGGTATGAATGTCCGAAGACCAGGACAGGGTAGACCACGGGTAACAACTGCCATTCAAGAACGTTACTTGAGAGTTTCTTCGTTGAGACAACGGTTGTCAACCGCTCGCCTCCTTCAAAATCAGCTGGAGCAAACTCATGAGGTGCAAATTAGCTCTCAGACAATAAGAAATCGCCTCAGAGAATATGATTTAAGGCCTCGTGTCGCGGCAAGAGGCCCAGCTCTTACCCCAGCCCATCGAAGGGCGCGTTTGGATTTTGCGAGAGAGCATATCCATTGGGAAGAGGCCGATTGGGAAAGAGTTCTCTTCACAGATGAGTCTAGATTCTGCCTCTACCATTGTGATCGACGTTCCCTTGTATACAGACGTCCACATGAAAGATATGCTAAGTGCAATTTCCTGAATACTACTGGTTTCGGGGGAGGATCGATTATGATATGGGGTGGAATATCTTTGACTGCTCGCACAGACCTAGTGGTCGTTGATAATGGAGCTATGAATGCTGATAAGTATATAAGGAACATTCTTGAAGAGCATGTAGTGCCATTGGTGAAAATTTCATTTTTATGGACGATAATGCCAGACCCCATCGTGCGCGCATCGTACAGGAGTACCTTGAAGAGGTTGAAGTCTCTCGAATGGAATGGCCAGCAAGAAGTCCAGATCTCAATCCGATTGAGCAGGTTTGGGACAACCTCAATAGAAAGCTGAGAAGTTCAGAAAATCATCCAGCTACTATTAATGACTTAGGAATCCAACTCGGAGAAATCTGGGAAGGATTAGATCAGAACATTTTAAGATCACTCATTTTGAGTATGAACCGTCGTTGCCGAGCTGTAATTAACGCAAGGGGTGGAAATACCAAGTATTAAATCACTTATCAGCATTTCAGTATTTTGAAAATTGTTAATTTCTCTTCTTTCACATAAGATTCGGTGAAATCCTGAATTTTTCTTCCATTCAATGTGTCTTGTTTTGTTAAAAACCTTCCCGAGAGAACATGAAAAATAAGTTATAAAGTCAATGTAGAGTTAACTTTCATTAAAATTGAGATTTTCAGAATGTGCGTTAATTTTTTTGCGCAGTGTAGATGATAAAAAGAGGCATAAACGGACCTCCTTCTACAATAACTCCGATCATGAAATGTTTTACACAAATCGAATGCTAATAATTCAAAAACAATCAATATGGCCGTTCGAAATTTGTTCTCCCGATTAATTAAAAACTAAGGATCGGAATGAAATTTTGCGGATTATTGAAAAAACTTACGATATTCCTGCAAAGACAGATCTGGGATCATGGAATATTTGCTGCATCGTTTTGCTTATATTAATGACAATGGATTTGGGATGAATGGCAGAATCTTTGGTCCTACATCTTGCGTTTTTTCCAGATTTCCGTAAAACAGCAGCAAAGGCTGTCAAGAATGGAAGAGCACAAAAGAAGGTTGCAAGAGAACTCGCGTAACAGGGGCGGCGGCGCCAGAGATAGGGGGTCTTATAGGAGACGTTATGACTGAAAACTGGTATTTTCAGGAATTTATCCAAGATAATTATTCCTTGATTGTATGATAGTGGTGTGTACATGCGTACCTTAACAAATCCATAGATGAAAATTATTTAATTACTTAACAAAATAATTCCCTAATCCCTTTGGTCGTCTAACTCCCTTTCCCTACCAGCTGTAACTTTTCCTCGTGTGTGAATGGGCCCAAATCCGTAACTATTCATCCAGTGGTCCTAATCCTAATCTGGAAAGATCATCGCATCACGTTTTCCTTTGGATTGCACTGCACTGTTGAAGTTCTTGATTTCCCTCTTAAATTTTTCCTGATCAACACTAGCCTTCCTGTTTTTGTCCACCATGTGTGCTTGTGATTGAGTGGTAATAGTGTTATTTCTAGGAATTTCAGGCAGGAATTCGTCGTGTACACAGATGTGGGAATTTTTTTGTTTCAGAAAGGAAAACTTACATTCGTTCATTCTTAAATTTTATGGTTTCGTGTTTTATGAAAACTGCAATTTATTCAATAAAATTTTTATTAAGATTTCTGCATACTTGTTTTGTTATAAAAAGAAAGTATTCAATAGGTTCTTATCACAATAAAAGCTTAATTTTAGGGGTGGATATCAAAGAAAAGAAAGATTATTTTGGTATTAAATCGAGTTGTTCAGTTTATTTAGATATTTTCAATATACAGTTTGAATTTGAAATTGTTGTTTGAAATTCAAATGTCCAGGCTTTGTTCTTTTGAATTCAATGAATTTAAATATAAGGCAAATTTTTTTAAATGTTTTTTTAATCTTCCGAGTTCAAAATACAATTCCATTCACTGCTTATTAAAAAGTTTATGGTCCTTTCATTGGAAAATTATCTAAAAATTTACAATTTTACACAACATTCTATGGTTAGCTTTTCTACCAAGTCTTAGAGTAGTTCACATTAGTCAAAGTCCAGTTACTTTTCCTTTAGCCTTTAGCCCCTTAAAAATATTTTCATCAACTCACATTTGTTCTTTTTGGCAGAAGGCCAATCATTGCTTTTAAGTTAAAAAAACTTAGTTCTCAAGAAAATTTCGAATGTCTTTCTAGAGAATAAACTAGAATTTCTGAAAAAAGTATTTTTCAGTTTTAAAAGGTGAGAATTTTTTGACAGAATGTAGCGCTCATCTAAATAAACCATCTGTCCAAAAATCGATCATATAAGTTTGAAGATCGCGAATTTAAATAATTAATTAAATATGTCCTATTATGAAGGCAGTCTGTCCTGCACCATAGAAATAGACTTGAATCGGACCAATAATGAGCTCGACAATTTTCATTTCACTGAATCGAATTCGATTTCAAGGGATGATAACTTCGCCATCTTGAAAGTAATCGATTTTTGGGAAATGGTGTATTTGAATGAGTTCTACGTACTTGAAAAAATTCACCTTTTAGAAGTATCTTTTTTCATATTTATATGGAAATCAGCTATAAATAGCCCTTCAAATGGACTCAACTAGTTTATTAAGTTAAAATGCGAATATCAGTTGGTATTCAGATATGATGATAGTTATAAGCTGTATAAATTCTCGCAGTTTGTAAATACATCGATGAGAAATTAGTACGGTATTCCCAGTGTTTCCTAAATGTTGGCTGACATAATATTTTATGGCATAGAGCGTTCTATATCTAGCGATTGGATGCTGAAATTAATCAATTTTATAAGGGGAAGTCGAAATTTTTGGTTGAAAACTGAAGAAATTCTATATGCAGGCTATTCTAGTGGTGGCAGATACAATCATAAGTTCAGTACAGTCAATGAATATCTTCGACGAATTATCTAATCAGAATTTTTTTACTGAAATGAACAATAATGTCACCATTATACTTTCTATAATGAGAAGAGAAAATAAAGAAATTTCTTTCATGAAATATCTATCTGAGACAAGGTTAATTGATGCTAGTGGCTGAATTGTATGTAAATTATGTTATTAACCCTTTGACCTACTTGAATTCTGCCATTCCGTTGATGCACTCTTGGGCAGAAATTGAGAATTAACATTTATATTCATATTTTATGGGAAGAGGACCCTTCAATAAATCAGTTGACTGAATGTAAACTAGTCCCAAGAAAATCTCAAGCAAGGAATAACAATATTTTTGGTACATTATTTTACTATCTCAAAACCCTTGGAAGTTACCAGAAAGGATTTTCTGTACCAAATGGAATTGATAATAGTAATTTTCAAATTTATTATTCTGAAAAAACCTGAGGCAATTATGAAACATAGCTCCAAGCATACAAAGTTAGATTTGTACGAAATGAAGTACTAGTATCTTTAAATCAAAATAAATGTCATTAATATGAACTAGATGATATAACAGAGGCAGAAACTGACATTCTTCTACAATTTTTGAATCATTTTTCAGTTGAATATTCCCAGTAATTCATATTAAACGATGAAAAACTGTAATTCTGTCACATTCAACTGTCCACGTAGCTAAGCTTCTCAAAAATTACATCAAGCCAATTCTCCGGCTGCATTTGTAAGAAAAATCAGATACTTTCTATAAATCTAAACTAACGGATGAAATAATGTGATTTTCTAACATCTAGTCATGAAATGTTTTACACAAATCGAATGCTAATAATTCAAAAACTATACGACTACTTTATCTTCTACCTCACAAGCGGGTTGTTCTATTGTAGCAGCTAGGAAAAAATAGAAGGTTAAAAAGATGTAAAGGTAGATGTGACACCAAGATACAAACCTTTCCAGCAACCTCCGTTTAAGGTCAGGTGGATAAGTTACATAAATATACTCATTATCTTTATCTGGTGCTAAGTAGTAGTCTTCGGTGTATATTTGATGGCCGTCTGGAGATGTGTATACTTCGTGTCTATGAGACACATGGGCCGGAGAAGGCGTAGAGCGGTCGGTTAGGCTGGAGACGCTCACGTCGTCGGTGCTTAAAATGATGGTTGCATCAAAATTCAACGAACTCATTCACTTTTATGAAGTATCCCGGTTGGCCATGACATTCTGACACATTTCACCTTGTATATTTTGAAAATGTTAGGCTATACGCTATAGCCATTTTCCTGTCAGATAACTACGCAACGTGGTCCTCTCTACATAGAGGTCGTAGTAATTACGTATTTATCAAAATGTTTACGTACTTTGGGAAAATAATGAAATAATTTGTATAGGATTATGGGAATTCAATGTAACCAAAGCCCTGGCGAATGTTGAAGAAACTTTTTTCTCTGTTAATACTAGAAATAAACTGCTCCACATGAGTTAGGGATATTGACTTAAATTGCAAAAAAATATAGTTAAAATGAGAATTTTGTGATGAAAATTCATATTAATATGATTTCAAGATGCAAATTAATTTTAGCCTGTAGGTCTGCAGCGTATAAAGGGTGGTTAAGAAAAATCGAGTAAAATAACGAAATTTTATTCCAGAGAATTCAAGCATTTTAAGACTATCAATACAATGTATGGCCTCCACGGGCATCAATAACAGCTTGACATCTTTTTTGCATACTACACACGAGGTTGTTGAACATTTCTTAAGGAATTTGGTTCCATAAACGGGGCAGAAGCTCTCTCAGATTCTGGGGTAGGTTGATGATTATCTAATGTTCTTTGGAGTATATCCCATGCATGTTCTATGCAATTCAAATCTGGTGAGTGCGGAGGTATTGGTAAATGTGGAATACCAAGCTCCTCGCGCGCATTCTCAACTATGGCTGCACGGTGCGGTCTAGCGTTATCGTCTAGAAATTGAAAAGTTTCACCAATACCAGCGTGGAAATTTCGCACAACATTGTCAATGACATGCTCCCTATAGTGTAATGCGGTCATATTCCCAGGACAAATGTGTAGATCTGTGCGCCCGTTGAAACATATCCCGGCCCATACCATAACACTACCCCCTCGGAATGGATGGTCTTCTTGGACATAGCGACGATTACGGGGTATGCGTGGGATTGTCCATACCCTTATTCTTCGAGAATCTGAAAATCGACCATATCTGGATTCATCAGTGAAAAGGACACTACGCCAATACGCCATTGATCGTTCCAATTGATATGTTGCCTGGCCCATTCCAGTCTTTGACGCTTATGGTCACGTGTTAATGGAACACCTCTTAATGGACGTCTAGAACCTAGATTCAGTGGCGCACCCAGAAATTTCTTTCGGGGGGGGGCTGCTCAAGAGTAATCGGGTTTTTGTAAATTATATAATTTAAAAAATGCGCCGCAAGCGAAAACCTTCTTAAGTAATGGATATATCGCATTCGATGTTTCATTGGTAAACGAACATACGGTAACCGATATATGATAGGTCTTATCAATTCGATAACCGAGATACAGAGTGGTTCATGTATTCACCAAAAATTTCAATTCCTCATAACTTTTTAACCAAACAGTATAGTCGGTTGATATTTGGAACGTATGATTCACTTCTACAGGTCGATCGATTTACTTTTGAATTTCCAAAAAATTCCATGTCCGATATGAAAAATATGGGACTTCTTCCAAGCTGAGATTCAACACCCTGTATATTGAAATTTTGCGATTTGATTGAGATATATGAAAAGAGCAGAAAATTTTCAATGGGGTTCAGTAGATTTCATTGTCCCGCACGTCATTTCCAATTGAATATTGGAGTTCCACAAAATTCTCAGAAAAATCGTACATTATGATCTAATTGAATTTTCTTCGTCCCACTAATTGCACATTCGAATTTCATAATATTCTGTGGAATCATTTGGAGTTATTTCTGGAAAAACATCGAGAAAAATTCAGTTGAAGTCAACAAAGATGAGTAAATAACTGAAGAAAGATAAAAACTTAACGTGAATTACAGAAGGTGCTCGAAATTACCAATACACATTCTTGCCCTCTTCAAAATATGTCAGATACTTTTTCTGATCATGTCTGGATTTTTACGTATTTCATTGCACGCGACTTCTATACATCGACACTTCCTATTTCAGATGAATTTACTGAACATTTCAAATAACCCCGAATGAAATAATCAATAGGATTGAAATCTGGTGACCTAGCGGGCCAGGCATGCGGTCCACCTGTGCCTATCCACATATTTGGAAAGTTCTGATCTAAAAATTGTCTGATCATTACTCTAAAATGGGGTGGAGCTCCATCGTGCTGAAAATGCATTCCTGCAATATCCGTACCTTCGAGTAATACAGGAAGATGATGTTGGAGGAAATCTAAGTAAAGATTTTCTTTAAGCCGTCTTGGTATGACCTGTGGTCTAATCAATCGATTTTATTAAACGCCACACCATACGTTTCTTCAAAATTTGTACAAGGATTTCGTATGCCTGACTGCATGCAGATTCTCTTCAGCCCATTAATGCGAATCCCTAATAATGACCCCATCCCCCGCGAATCGGTAAATAAAATTCTGGTGACCATTATTTCATTTCGTAAAATACAGCTACTAAAGTCAGTTCTTCTAATTTGATCACCTGGATCCAATCTTTGTACCTTCTGGAGATCAATTTGATCATAATGTACGATTTTTCTGAGAATTTTGTGGAATTCCAATATTCAATTGGATCTTTCCCTGAAGCTCTCTTTGAGCAAAATGACGTGCGGGACAATGAAATCTACTGAACCCCATTGAAAATTTTCTTCTTTTTTCAAATATCTCAATCAAATCCCAAAATTTCAATATACATGGTGTTGAATCTCAGCTTGGAAGCAGTCCCATATTTTTCAAATACGAACCTGAAATTTTTTGGAAATTCAAAAGTAAATCGATCGACCTGTAGAAGTGAATCATACGTTCCAAATATCAACCAACTATACTAGTTGGTTCAAAAGTTATGTGGAATTGAAATTTTTGGTGAATACATAAACCACTCTGTATCTCGGTTATGGAATTGATTAGACCTATCATATATCGGTTTTTTGGACTCGCCTAGGTTAGCTCTAGCTCAGGTTAATGTTCATTCACCAATGAAACACACTGTATATGTATGTCAATCCCTATTTCTATCTGTAAAGGAAATGCTTAAGTTTCCATTCTGTTCTAAAATAATTATTATTGGTTTTAGAAAAATAATAAGATGGAAATATTTGAATTACTTTTTTTTGGTCACAGCTCGGGGGGGGGCTGCAGCCCGACAGCCCCCCCCTTGGTGCGCCACTGCCTAGATTGACTTCTCTCAAACGTCGTCTGATGATTTTGGTGGAAACTTGGACCCCATCTGCATTTTGAAGAGTATTCCGTAGAATTCTACACGTAGATGTAGGGTTTCTTCTCGCCGAAACGGAGATGAAACTATCCTGAGCAGGTGTTGTTTTTCGTCGCCCACCAAGCCTTGTTCTTTACAACACGGAACCTGTCTCCTTGAACCTATTCCAAAGTCGAGATATCACTTTGGCTGACTTGGAGCCTTTCCGCTTCAAAAACCTGAGTTAGGCCACCCTGTAGCATTCTGATAGCCCTATTAGACTCAGCGTTTGTTAATTTACGTCTTGGCATTTTCAGAAAACTCGTTTCAAATCGAAGCCGTTGATAAACTGACTTCATTTCAAAATAAGAACATTCATGAAGCATATGCAAAGAACCAAACTTAAAAAAAAGGCGACCAGATTGACGAAATGTCTCATACTGATTTTTATTGGATCGATTCAAGTTGTTATTGAGTTTTAAATGATTTTATGTTCGACTGCTTCATAAATACTTGATTCGTGAATTCGTTTAGCGTCCAGAATTGACTACTTTATTGGACACCACTTTATTGGACTCAACTGTCACAGTCTTCTCTCGATTTTGCAATTTTCTTCGTTTCACACCACTTGTTATAGGCAGCATACAAATTTTCATAAGCACTTTTAGTGGGTAGGAGAGATTCTTTGGCACTTGCGGCTAAATTATTCACGCTTTCCTCTTCCGAACTATCCATTTTTGGGATTATTATGACGTTTGTCACAGAATTAACGAAGTAAACAACTTTGTTCAGTGAGGTTGCTAAGGTCGCTGATGGTTACTAAGGTAAGATAAGCAAAAGCACACTCAAAGTATTTCTTGAAATAAAGCGACGAATATATTAATTGCCATTTCAAAAAATAAAATGTCTGCATTGCAGTCAAACATAAAGCTTTGTATGCAAACTCGTACATAATTAGGCTTAAGGACTTGCCCAAATTATTGGCCTCGCTCGCTTTGCTCGCTCTGCCATAAATTTTGGACTCGTCCATAAAGACCTAATTTATGTACTTGTTACATAAATAGCTATTACAGCGATTTTCTCGAAGATTACATACTTTTAAAAACGATTGGATACGAAATCCTTAACTCTTGTGGAGCAGTATATTTCACGTATATAAACATGGTTGGAAGATTCAGTTATGCTATTTTTTTGTACGGAAATCGAGAATTGAGTGATGAAATTTTACTGTAAAATAATGGACAGAATAGTCCGATACTTTGTTATAGTTCATTCAAAAAAAGAAAGAAAAATACTCGGTATAACTCGACAGAAAAACTTCTAAACCAACAGACGGACTTAAACTTTAAAAGATCATGGGGGGGTAATAACGATTGAAAACCATTAAATCAGGTATACAATGTATGAAAATTTTATGTGTACCACTTTTTTCTTAGGTCTTCGATGCTCATGGGGGGGTAGTTACCCCCAGTACCCCCCCGTGAATCCGCCCTTGCATGAAAGGTATCTATCATGCATTATTCGAGTCAAAAACAAGATATGGACAGTAGAAATTAGCATTGGCAACATCTCTGACAATTATTTTGACTTTGCCGATATTTCACGAGTGCCAACCTGCGTAAATCTTGGCCAACCTGGATACTTTATGGAAGTGAATGGAGACTACCTAGGAATCTTAAGCAGTTCTACTTGATCTTGAATACAAAAAGAACAATGCAAAAAATGGCCGAATACTCCGAAATGAATGCAACTATGTAGAAGTACCTGTTTATAATACCTGTTTTATAATAGTTCGAAGATATTTGGTAAGTTATTTCATAATGGGAGAATACTTACTCGAAAAGAACCCATATAATATAGTAGCAGATGCAAATCCCTACAGATAATACCATAACTATCATGCAGAGTAATCCCCAAGGAAAACTTCGAATATCTGTTTGGAAATCCTCCCAATATCTATCGCAAGTCAGGTACCAACACACTGCTCTATTTAGCTCATCTAAAAATGTTTAGAACACCATATTTAAGTATACTGTTTGTTGACCAGCATATTTAAAGTACAACACATGTAAGGGAAGCTCTTGCGAGGCAAGAGGAGAATAAAACTATAGTAAGATGGTAAGAGATGTTAATATGATGAAATACAGGTAGGAAATCGACTCATTCAAAAGAATTGCCATTAAATGTTAGAACTGTAAAAGTAAGAATGTATCTTCTATGAAGAAATCCCATATTATGGAGTTCATTAGAGCACAGTGCAGATGCCTAAACATCTCTACTAGAGACTTCAGTACACCACAACCTCTTTATAAACAATCTACAATATTGATAGTAACCTTGTTACTATCCATTTTTTAAAAAGCTTAAAATAATTGTACCTTCAACTTCTTTGAAATCTTTCGTAGACAGTTGTATCAGTAACCCAGCTATGCAATCCCTGACCAAAATTTCACACTTCGTTTTGATCTTCTGCAAAGTCTCCGGCTTGCAGTTAGCTTTCAACTTTTGTAGTTCTAATATTCGTTGTTGCTTATTGTTGGGAGTGGGAAGAGCAGAATCAACAAGATCGCTTTGGCAAATGTTGTTTGCACTGGAGTTTTGGGATTTTTCATCTTCGTTCGCATTTTGTTCTTCTGAAAATTGTAGGGAGAGAATGAAAGAATTCGTTAATTTTGTGCTTACCATTAGTTTCTTCTACAGATTCTGGTTTTTGGCAATAATTGCTAGTATCACTAGTTTTGGTTTTAGTCGGTGGAACACCTTGTGTATATTTTGCTAAATCTCTTGGACCTGACATAACTAAAGCTTTATTAGAATAGGATGATGCCTCTCTCCAGATCTCAATGCCAGTATTCTCTGAATCAGGATATACAGATTTGGGATCTTGAGTCAATAAAACATCACATCTAATTATGTCACAGTAATCAGCAAGGCACACAGCATCCTCAGCCTAGAATTCCCGAAGTACATACAAAAATAAAACTACATATAGTCAAATTTTCTCACCATATTAATATGGCTCTTGTGGCGATTGTCAAAATGCATGTCTAGCTGTTTTTCATCGAAAAATGATTGACCGCATAAGCCACAAGTCCACTGCGAAGATCTGTAGTGATATTTTGCAGCTTCCTGTAGCGCAAATATATCCCTCATAGGGTGGAATGGACATTCTATAGGTAAATTTACTTTGTATTTTTCCAGAATAGGTATCCATTTCGATTTTATGAGATTTCTCACAATTCGAGCATTATCTCGAGGACAAGATATTTTGAAAACACTGGGGCCAGGCCAGGGTATCAGAGATAATAGGAATAATACCAACAGCTAGAAAAAACATAATACAATATTATCTGAGAAATATTATTACCTATGTAGTTACCTGTATGTTTAAATAATTCAGCTTCATTCATATTATTTATAGCGCACTTATGTTTATTTCAATATCCTACTATAATGAACACTGGAGTCGGCTTATTATTGATTTTAGCATTGGAAAAATTGGGAATATCTGTTGGAAATAATAAATAATTATGAGAAATTGCTCAACAGATTCTTCATGAACATAAGTGGAGATATTGATTTTTTGAAATGATGGTTGTTAAAATGAAGACTGAGGCCAACATTAAAGTATACTTACATTTCTCTGCCGCCGTTATCAAATTTTTTAAATTGAGTTATATGAGACGAAAACGATATATCATGCAAAAATTCGAAGAAATGTTGAAAATCTGATTTACATACTGTAAAATTTTCGTCAACTTACCTCTCAGGATCGAAAGTTAAAAGAAAATTTACTCTATGATCTCCAGAAAGGTTCATTTAACCTCAAAATTGAAAATTGAATAAAAAAAATTCATAATATTTTTGATTATTAAATAATTAAAGGGAAAAATGTCACTTTTGCGAAGATGTAAGCCTCCACAATGTAATTTGTGTGTTCAATAATGTTGGTCGATTCGTTTTAGCATTGCTAGAAGCTGTCACTCCTTTCGTACAGCCAAAAAGATTCAGAGGAAAAATAAATATTCAAAAACCAAAACCACCACATTTCATCAAGGCAAAATACTTGGAGATTTGTAAACCAATTTACCATTCACCAAAGTATGGTAAATCCACTGTCGAACTTTGTACTATAAATAAGAAAACTAAGAATGAGGAGATTGAAAACCCGCTGCAGGCTATCATTGCTAAAGAAACTCTCGGTCATTTTCAGTCATCCAGACTTATAGCTTTTTATCATTTTAACCACATGACTGGAATTGACCAGTTTAAGGCTTATTCAATGTTTCATAAAGAGAGTATGAAAATGAAGTGGCTTGGTAAGAAGACTCTGGAAATGGCCATTAAGGGAACACCTTACGAAGCTGTGCTGGACTTTTACATATCCCGAAATATCATTGTTTTCAGCCCTGAGCCAAAAATAAAGCAGTTGCTCAGAATAAATAAGAGGTTTCCACAATTGGTTTTGTTAGGTAAAGTTTTTCAACTGATGAAGTTTTATATGTATTTTACCGTTACATTGTTTTTATATTACAGCTGGAATATATGAAGGCAAATTCTTGAGTTTAGATGAATTGATCAAATACAGTAAAATACCAAATTTGGAAACTGCACAATCTATGTTTGTCCATACTCTGAATGCATCAGCTAATAGATTACATAGGCAATTGAATTCTCAACAAACCAGTTTATCAGCTCTACTTGAAGATAGAAAAAAACAATTAGGTGGTGATAGCGAATAAAAAATATGTATATAAATATGTAAATCATTTCTTCTTCTTTTTCTTTTTGTCCTTTTCCACCTTTTCCTTTGTCAATTTTTTCGGAAGTGGTGTCTCCGCCTCAACAAATGTGTCTAGGTAAAATGCATAGTTCGGTAGGCACATCGTTCTGATGAGAGGCAAGTTTCTGAGGTATATCTTGCAAAATAATTTCATTATATTATCGCTTTCGTCCATTGAAAATATTTTAATACTGTCTGGAGGACTCTGAAAATAATATTAACTAGTTCTTTCAAGCGATAAGTATAAGATTGTTCTATTTACCGCTACAGAGTGGCATATCATTATTTCCTTGAAATATAAGTAAAGTTTCTCGGCTGCAATATTGAAGGAGCTAGTGAAAATCATGTGGGTTAGGTAAAACTGTGACAAGAGTGCTCCAGTTTGTTTCAAGTTGAAGTCGTTTCTCCTTGCAAATTTTACTATTGTATACATGAGTTCTGTGAACAGTGTTCTGGCAGGTTCTTTACACGGCTTCGGAATACGTTTATCTGAAAATCTCAATTTACAATCAAGAAACAAATAAAAATTCATTCACCAATGAATAGTCGCAGTTCTTTTTTTCCTTTGATTTCATTCAATTGTTTCAATTCTGCATCGTTTAAATATTCATACACACAAATCCTTGGCCAAATTATCTTGCACCTAGGCTCGTTCAGAATAACTCTTTCCAGGAAATCTTCGTTTTCTTTTATTTCTTGTACCTCTTTATCATTTACAATTTCGAAAGGGAAAGCCAAATAGTTTTCTACATTAGTTTCGCCCCTGCTGAAATTCCCTTTCAGGATATCGAAAACCTGCTTGTTCTTCATAATTTCGAAGTGATTATTTCAAATGTCTTCAATTAAATTTCCTGTCATTCAATGGAAATTCATGTAATCAATTTCAAATCCGTATTATTATTCCCGCCGTCTTCAAATTTTCTGAAATCGGGAAGTGGGGGACTTGCGCATTGAACGATTTTAATTCAATTTGTTGACCTTTTGAAACAGAATGGCGGACGTGGTGGACGAAATTATTATGGATTGCGACGAAAATGTCGAAATTATCTCTGCAGCTCCAGAAGAGTAAGTAATATCAATAATTTTCGAGTATTCATGGATTATAATTATTGTCAGTTTAAAAGATTGTACTAAGTGAAATGGTCGAAATGATTCTGGAATCTGCTAGAGAACATGGTAGAATTGATGTCAGATGATTACCTTCCTACATGCTTTGTTCTGGAACAATGTTGATTTTTACCATCAACTTTATTTATCCGGAGATAACTTGGAACAAGAAATTAATTCGCGTCAAATTTATAATTCAATAAAGAATTGTTATAATCGTGATCTACATTTTCTGATGAAAGTATTCCACATAACGGAAGTGTATTATTAATCACAACATACATGTGAAATATTATAATAGGCTCCCAGACATCATATTCATAATTGCGGTTGTTTATCATTTTTGTTTGTGGCATATTTCTTGTCTCTTTTGATTGATAACTTTTGAATGTTTGAAGGAGATAATTTTCTATCAGATTTTGTCATTTATACAAAATTGTGAATTGTGTTGATATTTATGTATAATGTAATTATTTTGCCAAGGAAAACAACTCCTGAATATTGCTAAATGTTATCAATGTAAGTAGATCATCCTTATCAAACAGAGTATATTTTATGGATGATTTGAGGTTTGAAAAGTTTGATTGTGATTAATTATCTTTCCATAGGCTTGCAGAAACCAAAAAGGAACATGGAAACGAACTCTACAAAACAAAGCAATACCATTCGGCTCTCACATTTTACTCGGAAGCCATCAAACTATGTCCAGAAACAGCTTCATATTACGGCAACAGATCGGCATGTCTCATGATGATGAACAGGTTTCAGGATGCTTTAGAAGATGCCAGAAGATCAGTTCAGCTTGATAACAAATTTGTCAAAGGATACGTAAGGATTGCAAAATGTGCAATAGCTCTTGGAGACTTGGTCACTGCAGAAAGTACTGTGAAGCTCTTGGAAACTATGAACCAAGCTGGTGCAGTGGCTTCAGAAAAGAAGGCTCTTTCAAAATTACAACAGTTTGAAACAGAAGCCCAAAGAGCATATGAGAAAAAAGATTTTAGGAAGGTTGTTTACTGTATGGATCGCTGTTTGGATGAGGCCCCCACTTGTCCTCGGTACAAACTCACCAAAGCAGAGTGCTTAGCTTTCCTCGGCAGATATGGGGAAGCCCAAGAAATTTCAAATAGTATTCTTCACATGGACAAAGGAAACGCTGATGCCATCTACGTTAGAGGAATTTGCTTGTTCTACGAAGACAACATAGATAGCTCAGTAAATTACTTCCAACAGGTACTCAGACTGGCACCAGATCACGCCAAAGCTATGGATTTATATAAGAGAGCTAAGCAACTGAAGAAGAAAAAGGAAGAAGGAAATGAAGCTTACAACGCTGGAAGATATGCGGAATCCCTCAACCTGTTCTCAGAAGCTTTGAAAATTGACCCGCTGAACAAAATGACTAATGCCAAATTACACTTTAACAGAGCCACAGCCTTATCAAAGCTGAATAAGCTGCAAGAGGCTGTAGACGACTGCACAGCTGCCCTCGCGTTAAATCCGAGCTATATGAAAGCTTTGTTGAGGCGGGCAAAGTGTTACATGGATCTGGAAAATTTCGAAGAGGCTGTTAAAGATTACGAGAAGATCAACAAAATGGACAAGAGTCGAGAAAACAGGAGGTTACTGCAAGACGCTAAGTTGGCACTCAAGAAATCCAAACGAAAGGTAGGTGAAGTGATTTTAGTTTCCTGAAGGAATGAGCTTTTCATGAAAAATACTATTGACTTGTTGACTGCTCATATTTTACAAAATGAGGCAGTCCTTTTTGTGATTAGTGTAGCTGCAAGCATTGTGATAAAATTGGTATATTTGGAAGATATACGATTAACAAATATCCTTTCCTCCATTTTCACTATAGGACTATTACAAAATCTTGGGGGTGGACAAAAATGCATCTGAAGACGAAATAAAGAAAGCATACAGGAAGAGGGCGCTCGTCCATCATCCTGACCGTCACGCGAACGCGTCTGATGTAGAGAAGAAAGAACAAGAAAAAAAATTCAAGGAAGTTGGAGAAGCATATGGAGTGCTCTCTGACCCCAAGAAGAAATGCCGTTATGATTCCGGTCAAGATATGGAAGATTACGGTTGTGGAATGTCAGGTAAGGACTTTATTTAGATTTCTGATATGAATAGACCATATGAAAGTGGTAGAAAAAGCGGAAAATTACCATTGTTTCAAGAGATCTCCAAAAACAATGATATTACTTTCAACTAAAAGCAAACGCACTTGGTTTATTTATTTCATTAGTCTACGACCTTTGTAGTCCATTTAAATATTGATTGATTATTTTTCAGACATTGATCCCAGCCAGGTATTCCAGTCCTTCTTCAGCAATGGTCATGGTTCAGAATTTTCCTTCGGTGGTGGAGGCGGCGGTGGATTCCCCGGTGGATTCAGCTTCCAATTTGGCTGAATCTCATGAAAGAGTAACCTTAAAATTGTTCAGAACATGTGTTTCCACTTGTAAAATAATCTTTGTATCTGTTACCACATTCCTAATTTTTCATCTCGCTTTTTTCTCAAAACGAAATCAAACTTGTGTTAGTATTTATTGCTAGTGTTGATGTTCTGGAATCCTGTTTCACCTTCGTTATTCTACTCAAGAATATAACAACATTAATAATGTTATGTTAATTTTGAGCTCTCAACCTACAGAGCATAGAAATTTTGTGATAATTTAGTGAAATAAAGATAGTCTTTATGGAAATTGTGTTTCTATTCGTTCTTCGCCGCGTAATTAGAATTTCCAGCAGTGATGTTGGATCGATTTAACACACCACATTGTGAGGTTTATTGTAAGGTCTACTTCCACTGATTGATTGATGGGAAATTCTCCTCTGAGGGCCTTGTTCAAAGCCGGAGGTCAAAAAGCTCTTGATTCTCGAGAGGAAGCAATTGTGACTGGTGCTTTAACTGGCCATCTGTTAAACAAACATTTAAAAAGAATGGGGCGACTAACTGAGTGTTCCCTGTGCCGTTGGTGCAAGAATGCAGATGAAACGGCGGAATACATACTGTTCGCGTGCAGAAATCTATCACCTAGGGAACCCTACACCTTCCATCTCAATGGTGAGAGGGACTCCACCTTGTCGACGTGCCTTCGGGTCTGAGTCTCTCTAGTATTGCATAAATGCGGTATGAACAATGGGCCACAAGGCATACGTTCGACCGACCAAGGGGGCCGTACGAGAGGTAGAAGAAGAAAGTTACTTGAAGAAGTCATAAAAACTTTCACACAAATATTCCTTTGAAGGATCAGACCGAAATTTCATTACTGTAGTTGGTTCACGGCAGAAGATACGAATTTTCAAAGTGGACGAATTTGAATTAAAAAAATATTTTTTTCTACATTGAATTTTTTTTCGTCCAATCGGAATTCTCCTTGGTTCACGGAAGAAGATACGAATTTTCAAAGTTGACGAATTTGAATTAAAAAATATTTTTTTCTACATTGAATTTTTTTCGTCCAATCGGAATTCTCCAGGCTGTAACTGTTATGTTTTTTCTAAAGAGAAATAATGGCTCTATATTAGACCGCAATTTCAGAAGATAAGAATTTTCAAAGTTGACGAATTTGCATAAAAAAATATTTTTACATTTAATTTTTTTTCGTTCAATCGGAATTCTCCAGGCTGTAACTGTTATGTTTTTTCTGAAGAGCATTAATGGCTCTAAATCAAACCGAAATTTCATGACTGTAGTTGGTTCACGGAAGAAGATACGAATTTTCAAAGTTGACGAATTTGAATTAAAAAAATATTTTTTTCTACATTGAATTTTTTTTCGTCCAATCGGAATTCTCCTTGGTTCACGGAAGAAGATACGAATTTTCAAAGTTGACGAATTTGAATTAAAAAATATTTTTTTCTACATTGAATTTTTTTCGTCCAATCGGAATTCTCCAGGCTGTAACTGTTATGTTTTTTCTAAAGAGAAATAATGGCTCTATATTAGACCGCAATTTCAGAAGATAAGAATTTTCAAAGTTGACGAATTTGCATAAAAAAATATTTTTACATTTAATTTTTTTTCGTTCAATCGGAATTCTCCAGGCTGTAACTGTTATGTTTTTTCTGAAGAGCATTAATGGCTCTAAATCAGACCGAAATTTCATGACTGTAGTTGGTTCACGGAAGAAGATACGAATTTTCAAAGTTGACGAATTTGCATTAAAAAAATATTTTTTTCTACATTAAATTTTTTTTCGTCCAATCGGAATTCTCCAGGCTGTAACTATTATGTTTTTTCTAAAGAGCATTAATGGCTCTAAATCTGACCGAAATTTCATGACTGTAGTTGGTTCACGGAAGAAGATACGAATTTTCAAATTTGACGAATTTGCATAAAAAAAATATTTTTTTCTACATTTAATTCTTTTTCGTCCGATCGGAATTCTCCAGGCTGTGACTGTTATGTTTTTTCTAAAGAGCATTAATGGCTCTATATTAGACCGAAATTTCATTATTGTAGTTGAGACCCCTCTGAAACTACAAGCTCCGATGCATGTAACTTGTGCGAGTTCGGAGAAGCAGTTTAGACTACAGGCCCGTGTCGAAAATTGATGGGTCATTTGAACCAGAAGGTGACCTATCTAGAACGATAGAAGGACATAAAATAATAAGATTCAGCACTATGCCGTCACTTGTAAGCTGTCCAACTGAGTACAGGTGGCAATTCAACAGGACAGGTAGACTGGGTACATTTGGGTCATATGACTTTTGACGGCATTCTTACCATCGATAGCTCCATGGAAAATAATAGGAAAACGGGCAGTGCCGTACAAAAATGATGCGCCATATATTCGGAAAATTTTTTTGATTTTCCGAAAATTTCCATGGTAAAATAGGTCATTTGACTTTGTACGGCATCAGTTTTATACGGTTGCCATACATCTTCTAATCCATTATTCAGCAACGCCGTACAAAAATCATGCGACAAAGGGAAAAAATCGAGGGTTGCAACCCCCTCTCTTGCGTGCTCCAGGGGGTCATTTGAAAAAGTACGGCTTCGGTTCCAAAACATTATCCAGCACTCAAAATTACTATTAAAAATAATGCCGTCAAAAAAAATTGTTCATTTTGATGTTATATCAATAATTATCTTAATAGCAAGGCACACACGAAAGGGAAATCTGTCAGATCTGATCGGCAGTCCAGATCTGTAACAGATCTGGACTGCGGATCGGATGGCTCCCGCCGATCTGGTCTGTCGAGGATCAATGAGATATATGATCCGCGATGGACCAGATCGGCGGGAGCGATCCGATCCGCAGTCCAGATCTGTTACACATCTGGACTGCCGATCAGATCTGACAGATTTCCCTTTCGTGTGTGCCTTGCTAATTTCATCTTATGCTTGACCCATAAAGCTCTAAAGTCATTTGTCCCAGTACGGCAACTTCTTTTTTACATGATACTTTAAGATACAATTCTTATATTATATTGCCGTTCAGAAGAAACTGTTCTAAAAAAAATTATAGAGAAATACAAAAAGTGAAATTTTTCATATTATTGTAAAAGTTTGGAACTCATAGATTAATGATAGGTATATAACAATTTTCTACATTTTATCCCTTGTTTTGAATAGTATTAAGGTATATAAATTAGGAACAAATGATACCTTAATACTATTCAAAACAAGGGATAGAATGTAGAAAATTGTTATATATCATTAATCTATGAGTTCCAAACTTTTACAATAATATGAAAAATTTCACTTTTTGTATTTCTCTATAATTTTTTTTAGAACAGTTTCATAGGGCACTGCCCGTTTTCCTATTATTTTCCATGGAGCTATCGATGGTAAGCATGCCGTCAAAAGTCATATGACCCAAATGTACCCAGTCTACCTGTCCTTTTGAATTGCCACCTGTACCTACTCAGTTGGACAGCTTACAAGTGACGGCATAGTGCTGAATCTTATTATTTTATGTCCTTCTATCGTTCTAGATAGGTCATCTTCTGGTTCAAATGACCCATCAATTTTCGACACGGGCCTGTAGTCTAGTTGTGTTTTGTTACTGTGTCCTTACGCCACCTTAGGCACAGCACTGCTAATTTTTGACCCAACTGTGAAATTGTAGGGTATAAGAACAAAATATCCACTGGTCGCAATTCTGGTAGGTTCTTCTATGGCCAATCGACCAAATCATATAATAATAATAAGTTGAGCGTCAATTCTTGAGAAAGTTTTCTTGAATTAACAACACTTATGCAGGATTCATATTCCAACTCTCAAGAAATTTTCAGTTTGATGAATTTATTTCTGTCAAAGATACGTAAAAATGTAGAAAAATGTACATGTTTAATGATGGTTTCTTTTTATTGAATTGAGCGATGACTACATCAGTTCCCCCATTTTCATTGTTACATCTCACTCTTCTTCTTCTTTCATCTTCTTCGAACGGATGCAATCTGGTTTGTACTTTATATATTGTTTTCCCTTTTCTTCTTCAGCTTTTTGGACATACGTGAAGGCTTTTGTAGGACCTGCCTTCAGCTTGGCTTCTTGCGGTGTAACATTTTGGGATCTATTAGGAGAGATGATTAGAAGAAACAAGAAGTAATACGTTTTGACTTTTTCGAGTGCTCATTGCGGAGAGTTGTCTGGAATTAAGTCCATTCGGTCGACCGTCAGTAAACACGATAACTCTCGAACGGATAAACCTAGAAACTTGAAATTTTCAGGATAGCTTAAGATCTCGAACTAGTTCTTTAATGAGCTATATTCCAGCTTTGTTGCTGTTTTCATCACGTCATAATCTTGAATGGAATTCGAACTTCATACTTGATACTTACTTAAATGCCACAATGGGTAGAATTTTCTTCTTCTCCGTGTGTCTTGTGTAACGTTGAACATGACGACGTTTTACAAATGAGTCGGTCTTCTTGTCTTGTTTAGTGTAGGT
The DNA here is from genome assembly GCA_951802165.1 of Adalia decempunctata. Lineage (NCBI taxonomy): Eukaryota > Metazoa > Arthropoda > Insecta > Coleoptera > Coccinellidae > Adalia > Adalia decempunctata. The sequence continues at coordinate 17,089,846 of OX637696.1, read as the reverse complement.
ATCTTTCTGGTATTGGTCTCTTTCTTTGAACCACATTCTGAAGTAGTCGTAGTTCAGCAAGCAGCCCAAAGTGGGACGACCATGCTGAAATGGTTTTCACAGGATGGTATAAATTGTTAGAAAACTACTGGGTGGCCCATGCAATTTCGGTCAAGACACGAAGGAGAGTTACGATACTTCAAAACGTTTTACTCACATCGTAGGATGGTATAAAACCGACTTCACCTCGTTCTGTGAAGACGGAAGATTTTATGTAGTCTGGTCTTCGAAGGGGAACAGTTCTTGTCCATCTTATTTGCGGCTTTTTATTTTTCTTATTATCAGCTGTCATCGTGGGAAAAATATTAGTTTGACAGATGGTATGTTTTTATTTGGCAGCGATGTAACAGTGGAAACGATTAAGAAAATAAATCAGGTCAGAGAATTGTTTATCAGGTGACCAAAATGAGAGTTTTTAAGATATCCAGATGAAAAATACCGATCATATAGGTTAGAGTTTGGAGCATCAAAATTTGATGATAGAAGAATGGTGAAAAGGCTTATTTTCGGACGAATCCAGGTTCCTTCCAAATGCAAGGAGTCTGTGATGAAGGCAAAGTAGTCTCCAAGCGGCTGCCCTACTGCTACCGAAGTACAGGGTGACAAGAAAAACTTCGGACAAATTTTACTGTGGTCTGGAACAAAAGTATTTCAGCGCAGACAAATAATTTTTATTCTCTTGGTTTCTCTACACTTTCCTGTACTAATATGTGAATTTTCAGTTTGATATAATTTCATTTCACAGAGTTTTAGAATGTCAAACAAACGAAGTGCGATTTTGGAGCTGTTTCGTCAAGGTAGGCGTCAATGCGAAATTGTTCGTTTGCTCAATGTGCCTCGACAAACCGTGTAGCCGTTTCAAGGAGCTTGGCCATGATGGTCGTCATCCAGGAAGTGGTAGAAAACGCACTGTCAATGCACCTCGCAATCGCAACATCGTCAAGAAGCGAGTCAATCGAAATCCGAGGGTTTCCATGAGGAAAATAGCCTGTGAGACCGGTATCAACCGCGAATCAGTCCGTCAAATTGCCAAAAAGGAGCTCAACCTCAAGCCATACAAGCTCCAAGAAGTTGAACTCCTCACGGAGGAAAACAAGCGCGTACGACTCCAAAGGTGCCGCCAACTCCTTCGTCTCGCCGCCGGTCAGCAATGGTAGCGAATTCTCTTCACAGACGAGAAGCTTTTCACCGTAGAACAATCCCACAACAACCAAAACGGCAGAGTCTGGTCCGTAGGCATTTAAACATTCCGTACTCGAGTTTGGCACCAAGCGCGAATAGCGCTCTGCCATTGGCCTGACGAACTCGAACTGAGAAACCAATCACACTTCGAATGCGAAACATAATCGTATAATAATAGGTGTAATAAGCGTAATTCAATTGAAGTTCGGTATTTATCATCTTATTCATCTAATTGAAAGTGGGATTATTCCAAGTGATGAATGAATCTTTACTGGTAATGTAGGTAATTTATATTCTGCAGCATCTAAATGGAATACTTTCGAGATGAAAAGTTATAAAGAAAGAACTTTTCAATTTTGAAGCAACGAAATGGAAACGTCTAGTTTGAATGGGGTACAATCATTTCGTACGTTTTCTAAACACGAAAATTCGATTAATTCAATCACTTTCCAACTTTCCATAAAAATCCAATATACAATCTTGAGTATTATGGTGGGTTGGGTTGCAGTTCTGACAAAAAACATCTCTACCTCCCTTATTGAAAAATCAAATGGAGATGAGAATAGGTTATCAAAATGAAGTAATTTAATCAACTGATATAACACGCGCGAGCAGAGTGAGGACATTAATACCCATAGTTTGATTTATTTTTATTCTTTCTTTATTGAAACTCTATATTATATGTGTAGGAAATCGTTGATACCGAAAGAAGTTATAAGCGATTTGAGTTATTTTTAAGGTTGTGAGTTTTCATAGGTTCTCGGCTTGTCTAGGGCTTGTTGAAAGAAACACAACTATTGCTGTTCTTTGTCTATATTTCGGACCGATTGGGTCCTTCGTCAAGACATGAGCAACTCGCTGTGAAGAAACCAGCTAAATAGCAGCTAATGTTCTGAAAAAGGAGCTAATAAAGGTCCGAAATATAGACAGAGAACAACAATAGTTGTGTTTCTCTCAACAAGCCCTAAACAAGCCGAGAACCTATGGAAATTCACGACCTTGGATGATACGGCTATACCCCTTGTATATTTTTTGTTTGTTATTTTTAAGTATAGATAGGTATTCCTATATGTATTCTAGATTTTTCAAGCAAGGAAAATACAGAAGAAAAACGACAGTGCAAGTGGGTAACGGTATTTTATGAAATAATCAAATATAATGAACATGAACATATATGCGGAGGAAATATTCAGTGGGATGATCCATGTTTAATAGCATTAGGCTGATCCCTTTTCACATTTTGTGAGAGATGTCCATGGCTCAGAGATGCCGTTTCGCATTCGAAGTGTGATTGGTTTCTCAGTTCCAGTTCGTCAGGCCAATGGCAGAGCGCTATTCGCGCTTGGTGCCAAACGCGAGTACGGAATGTTTAAATGCGGTCCGTAGAGGCTACCGGTACATCGGCCATCGTCGAACACCGTCAAGATTCGCAATCCGTCATGGTCTGGGGCGGAATTTGCGGCAGTGGTAAAACTCCCTTAGTTTTCGTGGATCAAGGGGTCAAAATCAATCCAGAAGTCTACCACTGCGACATCCTCGAGGAAGTAGTACTTCCATGGGCCAAGCAGCACTTCGGCGATACGCATTGGACCTTTCAACAGGACTCCGCTCCGGCTCACAGAGCGAAAATGACGCAAGAATGGTGTAAGACCCATTTTCCTTGTTTCATCTCATCTGCAGAATGGCCGCCCTACTCGCCGGATCTCAACCCAATGGACTACAGCGTGTGGTAGATTTTGGAGCACAGGGCTTGTGCTAAAAAACACAAAAATTTGGAGTCGCTGAAGCAATCTCTGCGCCGGGAATGGAACCGATTAACGCCCGCGGGCATTTTCAGTAACAGCAGACGCGCTAGGTCATCGGCGGTGCTTCGGCTTTTTTCGGCTTTTCAGTAATGGGTGATAGACTTCAGCAGAAAAATCAGTTGGAACGTGTTGGCTGATGTATAAAAATGGATTGCTTACCAGATAATTATAATTATAAGAAATTTGACGATAAATGTATTGTAAGATCTAATTTAAAATCAAAAGACGATGTCGGGGTGAGTTTGAGTCAAAATTTTCTAATGGAATCCTGACACATCTTGACAATAATCCAATAGAATGTTATCCTGCAATTTCCACTTTCCTAAAAAAAATAGAGAAAAGTGTGCTAGAAGTAACAACTTTCTTATATCAGGGTGGCATAATTCTTTTAAATACCACGTACGGAACAACTCCTAAGCATAGGCGCCTGGGTATAAGAAAAGGAATGATATAAGTGTGCAGCCAACAAGTGCAGCTAAACGAAAATCGGCAATCGGTGGCAAAAAATATTCCTCAGCTGGTAGAAAAGTGAAAAGTTTATTAAAAAAAGGCTGAAGCACCCCATTCTCTACAAGAATGTGTCAATATGAATATAGGCTCATATGAAAATAAGTGTAAGAATTGATCCGTTTTTTATGCTGATTTGATATTTTTTCAAGGTTATTTTTTAATAATTTATAAATCATTACAACATAATAAAAGTTATACATTAGGTTATGTATTTTTGTTTGTTTTTAAATGTGTTTCATAAATAAATTAATAACGAAAACAAAGTCATTATTTGATAAGCTAAAATAAATAAAAACAACTTGAGGTGAGAAACAGCAGACGTTCTAGACCTAGATCGTCTGCTGTTACTGTTGTCGCCGAACGCAATTCGAAAACATAGCGCGTCTGCTGTTACTGAATATGCCGCCCGCGGAGCTGCGGCCCATTGCCGAAAATTTCAAGAAGCGTCTGAAGCTGTGTATCGCCGCCAAAGAAAGCCACTTCGAAACGGCTCAAATATACTATTAACAAATGTTCAAGCTATTATTATTTGTTGTTGTTTTGTTCAATTTCTTCTGTTTAATATGGTTAAATGAAAGAGAGTTTGTCCGTGGTTTTTCTTGTCACACTCTATAGGGTATCACATTGACAAGGAAACAGGTTTTTTCTAGAAGAAAAATCTGAATGTCTATTGGCTATTGTGTGCTGTCTGGGTAGTTGATGTGCGGACAGTGAAGACAGTTTTATAAATAAGCTCAAATGAATTTTTGGGAAACATATATTTTCACAATAAATACATATATAACATCACAAATAATTTTCACAATATACAGTTTTCAACAATGATAACGTCGATGATTGAACACGTCACTTCAGTTAGTGACCAGAGAAAGCTTTCAGAATTTTAAATTACCATAAATATACAATATTCAATCGTGAATTGAACCAAACTTTGAACAATTTTTGATAGCAAGGCACTCAAAACATTGATAAGTCCCCTGCCAAATACCCTGTGAAGTTCCAGATCATTCAACATTTATTCATGCTCAGTATCCCGTTAAATTTATGATCAAAAATGGTAACAATGAAAATATCGAGTTCAGAAGTGGAGTGGAGTGTACATTTTCATCAAAAAGTCCTCTTATCTTCGGAAAGGTCTTCTTTAATCGATGTAACCGTATTATTTCAAGTCTTTGGGGTTAAATTCTCAACGAATACAAATGATTCCTCGGATAAAATCCTTAATATAAGGAGAAAATCAGTCAATCAATATTGGGCAACTTATATGGCGTTTTACGAATTATGGAATGTCTCGTCATCCTGGCAACGTCTCCAGATATTTCACTGCCTCCATTTCCTTTGGCAACAAATAACCTTCTGTGTCTAGGACGTCTTCCCTGAGGAGCAGAGGGATAGGCGGAGGCCTCGGAAGAGTCTTCCCACATTTTTCTTTGGAATCCATGTTTTCGGCTGGAAAAATGAAGGATTTTCACATTTTTGCGGCAGATTTTCGATATAGATTTCGTATACTATACAGGGTGAGTCTTTGACTTGTACATATATTTTAACTGTAGATTCCTCTCATCAAACGAAACACTTTTTTCTTATACCATTTTTCAAAATTCGGTTTGGTTTGGGAGATACAGGGTGTCGAAAATCCATGAAAAAAACACTTTTCTGTTTATATCTTCGGAACCTTTATTTCGAATGAACTAAATTTTGGTTGAGTTTCCACTCTATTCATGGTGCATATTCCTCAATCGAAACCTATTCGATATCTTCACTAATATAAAAGTTACAGGGTAGTCGACTCATCAATACACGCTAAAACACCATAAAACCACTTAAAAAAAAACTGTTCATATTTTCGAAAGAATCGATCATTTAAGAAACTGAAAGTATTCCTATTTTTTTCAATAAAACGCGTCGTTTTCGAGTTATTTCCAATTTTACTCGCAAAAATCATTAATTTCAAGAATAATCTGAATGCGTTTCTGAATTAAATATCATCGAATATTATTCCATCTCTGGTCTTTAAACGAGTTTACAATGTTGTCACAATATTTATCAACTTTGTCGAGATATTTTTTAATAATAAAATCCCCCAAATGTGGGAGATAAAATTGAACACCAAGGAGGATTTAACACGCACAGTTTCTATTGAAAATTCATAGTTACCGGTTCATATTGAAGTTAAATGTCGATGAAATACTAAATTCGGATATGAATGATGAATCTCAACACAAACTACTTATTAAATTGAAATTAATGAAACGATACCTGATAATCTGTGGCGATGTTTCTATCTAAACAACGTCCTCTTGGAATTTTATAAACTCCACACGGTTGAAATTATATTAATTCACTTCACGTAATAATCACATTAGAACAATAATCCACTGAATGTATTCAGAACTCCACATAATGTTTACACTGCTTACAGTTTGTTCAGAGACTCTGGTTTGTTATGGTTTAATGTTGGCCTCCAGAGCTCCAGATAACCAATATTTGGGTTTTCGCTCTACGCATGCGTGGTAAAATTTGGCGGCAATGTCTATTTATGATGGAAACGGCAGAATTAATAGATATTCATACCACGGTACAAAAATGTATCGTGATTTATACTATGTTCCGTAAATAATCCTTAACCTCAATGAAAATATCAGCAAGCTGACAACATATTCTTGTCATTTCTGTGCGAAAATTCACAGAATCGATACAAATTGGATTAGGTTAGGTTGTTTAATAATAAAACTGAATGAAAATCTTTCTTCATGATATTGTTTGAGAATTTCGAGGAAAATATGAACAAGTTATTAGTGTTTACAAACTAATCTGCAGAAAAATCGAAGAAGGAACTTATTTTGTTGGAATAAATGTGGCTTTTTAGTTGCAGATATAATCCGATGAAACTAACTGTTTTTGTTGAAATTATCGTGTTTGCAACATTTTTATTCCAATAAGGTTAGTACCTACTTGACTACTTGAGTATTCCCTAAATTTGGCCTAAATGTCAGTGGCGGCTCGTGAAATTTTATCTTGGGTCGGCAGATAATTTTTTTTTTTTTAATAATCACCATATAGGGTAGGGATCTCTGAGAGAGATATATATATATGATGATTAAAAAAATATATATACAGTCAGTACCTATGCAGGTTTCCACACCACCATGAGGTACTGCACTCGGCGCGTTACTTTTTTATAGTGCAGTTTTTCCTTCATGGCCACGAAATGGTAACTCCTGAAAGGCTAAATACAAAATTATATCAATGAGCCTTCTCAATATTTCGCGGTTTTTTTTAACTAATTTATTGTGATCTTCAATTCTTTGCTGGTAAGCGTTATCGATTGATTGCTGAATATTCGTTGTACCAAAAAGTTTGAATTTAAGAGCTGAATATATATGCTCTCGTGAAGCTTCATGTTTACTCAGTGACCTAGGAAGTTCTTTAATGTTGTCGAACCCGGTAGTCGCCCATGGACTTTTCTTATTATCCGAGAAAAGTAAGCAATATCAGCAATATAATTTATTTCTAGTTGTACTGCCAGTTAACCACCAAATTTAGAAAACCAAATTTCATTAAATGACCTATTCGATTGATTTCGCGATCCCGTCTGAACCAAACTACTCATCTTCGGGCACGGTCTTGGCATGTTCTTCAAAAATAGCCTATCATCGTGAGATAAATTTTTCATCGCATCAACTATAAAATTTACGACGTCTGGATGTTCACAAGAAGCTACAAATTCTCTAACCTGATTATTGGCCATTTTGTTCGCGTAAAATAATTAATTTCCTGGAAGAAACGATCCAACCACCCGTTAAGAACCAAACAAACTAACACTGAAGGCTCCTTAGCGGGCCGCATCCCGAACGAAAACAATCGAGGCACCCCGATCCGATGGTTCCTCGTGTATACGAGTCGAGGCATTTCTAGTACGGCATAATCCCATTTGCCGACCCTGCGATGTATTGAGCCTGCCATAAGAGTTTAGCAGCATTTTTTTCTCGGCTAAAAATTTCTGGAAATAGTGGAAATGGGCAGGAATTCGTATAAGTACTATCATGTTCAAAATCCTCGTCTATAAAAGTACGAAATACGACAAAAATTCGTTTTGAGCAACATTGGTCTCTTAAAATTGGTGAGGTGGAACGAAAACATCGCATTTTCGATTTTGAAAAAGCATTAACTAAGAGGCGAATATAATAATTATCATTATCTGAATGAAATTCCAACAGAAAACAGTCGAGTTAAAATTGTTTCGCCTCATTCGTATTCGCCTTTCATTGATGAAGTACGTCCAAGTACGGCATGCCGTACCTGGTTTAACGTCCGTCCCCAGAAAGCGTTCGATGCGTGGCGCTCTCGTCTTCCCGCAGTTACACACATTTCAATTCTCGGACTGATTTGGGTTGACGAAACGGCGCGGCGTTGAGATTGGAAGAGCGTATTTCCAAGAAGTTGAAATATATCAGTGATATACAAATAAGATTTATAGAATTTTATTCACACAGGTCTTGGAAATACAATAATTATAATAAATTTGGTAATCAAACAGGAGAAAGAGTAATTCAAATTTTGGCTGGACATAAAATATATAGGGTCGGCACTGCCGACCCTGCCGTCCCTGACGAGCCGCCACTGCTAAATGTATAAACTCAATTCCTATCGAGAAATATGAACTTTGAATCAATTCCACAGTATCATTTCAGGGACGTATTTAGCCCAATTTTTCTTTCATATGGCTATATCTTTTTAGCAGAGCCGAATTCGGAAAAATGGAAAATGAAAAAAAGGTTTCTTTTGGCCTCAAGAATCTTCAGTTAAAATATATGTACAAGTCAAAGACTCACCCTGTATAGTTTGTGAGTGAAGAAACTGGCCAGGGGGAACAAAGTGACTCTTTTAAGGGTGCCAGAGCACTGTTATTCTACAGCCAATCGATCTCAAGCGTGTATTGTTCGATTTTTATCAATGGCGTAGTTTCTACTTGTCAAATGTAAAAAAATAACATCTACCGAAATAGTTGGATATTCAAACTAACACCTTTTATTGGAAAAACCCTCTACTATGATTTTTCTTACCATTTGGGAGAGAGTAAATTTGATTGAACATACGATAGTGCTTCGTCATACTCACATTTACATTTCACTTTCTCGTTCTCGATGTGCAGCTCCAATGCCAAAGAATCCTGGTAAGCCACCTCTAACTTATCGCAGATATTGACGAATCTTATCCTGTCTCTGGGTTCCGTCTTCCAACAGTTCTTCATCAGGTCGCAGATCAAATGCGGACAATCTGGTGGAGGTATCAGCATGATCCCGTCCAGTATGAACTTGACCACTTCTTCGTTCGTGTGGCCGAAGTAGGGCTGCTTGGCGAAGCTGTAGATCTCCCATAGAACCACACCGTAGGACCAGATGTCGGATTCTAGGGTGAAACGTCCGTAAACAACACTTTCTGGGGACATCCATCTTACAGGAAGCAGTCTGGAGCCTCCAATCTACCACACAAAAGAGCTAGAACCTGATCCACTACTGTGTAATCGAAGAAAACAAGAAGGGAGACACCTTGAGAGACATAAAGCAGTTCTAGTTGTTGTAAATAGAAGTATGTAATTGAAAGTCTTGTTTCAATCTTAATACACTGCGCAAAAAAATTAACGCTCATTCTGAAAATCTCAATTTTAATGAAAGTTAACTCTACATTGACTTTATAACTTATCTTTTATGTTCTCTCGGGAAGGTTTTGAACGAAACAAGACACAATAAAAATTCAGGATTTCACCGAATCTTATGTGAAAGAAGAGAAATGAACAATTTTCAAAATACTGAAATGCTGATAAGTGATTTAATACTTGGTATTTCCACCCCTTGCGTTAATTACAGCTCGGCAACGACGCTTCATACTCAAAATGAGTGATCTTAAAATGTTCTGATCTAATCCTTCCCAGATTTCTCCCAGTTGGATTCCTAAGTCATTAAGAGTAGCTGGATGAATTTCTGAACTTCTCAGCCTTCTATTGAGGTTGTCCCAAACCTTCTCAATCGGTTTGAGATCTGGACTTCTTGCTGGCCATTCCATTCGAGAGACTTCAACCTCTTCAAGGTACTCCTGAACGATGCGCGCACGATGGGGTCTGGAATTATCGTCCAAAAAAATGAAATTTTCACCAATGTATGGGGCAAATGGCACTACATGCTCTTCAAGAATGTTCCTTATATACTTATCAGCATTCATAGCTCAATTATCAACGACCACTAGGTCTGTGCGAGCAGTCAAAGATATTCCACCCCATACCATAATCGATCCTCTCCCGAAACCAGTAGTATTCAGGAAATTGCACTGAGCATATCTTTCATGTGGATGTCTGTATACAAGGGAACATCGATCACAATGGTAGAGAATCTAGACTCATCTGTGAAGAGAACTCTTTCCCAATCGGCCTCTTCCCAATGGATAGGCTCTCTCGCAAAATCCAAACTCGTCCTTCGATCGGCTGGGGTAAGAGCTGGGCCTCTTGCCGCGACACGAGGCCTTAAATCATATTCTCTGAGGCGATTTTTTATTGTCTGAGTGCTAATTTGCACCTCATGAGTTTGCTCAAGCTGATTTTGAAGGAGGCGAGCGGTTGCAAACCGTTGTCTCAACGAAGAAACTCTCAAGTAACGTTCTTGAGTGGCAGTTGTTACCCGTGGTCTACCCTGTCCTGGTCTTCGGACATTCATACCTGTCTCCCTGAATCGCTGCAACATTCTGGACACACTTGTATGGGAAACTCCAAACCTTTCTGCAATTCTTGTGTATGTCCACCCTTCTCGCAAAACTACCGCTTGGGCACATTCCTCTTGGGTCAAATTGCGTGTTTGGCGTTGCATAGCGATCGAGTGTAGAAAATCAAACGAAAGAAAAACTATTGATCACTAGAATTGATCGAGAACAACAGATTTTAGAATGGAGCCAATACATTCAAAATCTGATAATATCATTTTTTTTCATTCCGGCTGGGAGAAAACATCTGTATTGAAGAAAAACCTTGAAAGTGGATAACATATGCATGCATAATTCTGATAAAAATAATTATCATTGAGAACACCTTCAGTTGTAGAATAAATTTGAGATTTCCATAATGTGCGTTAATTTTTTTGCGCAGTGTATAATAACTGACAAAAAAACTGCAACACCCAGAAGGAGCTGTTTAAATTTTGATTTTTTTGGTAAAAGAAAGATAGAGAAAAAATCGTTCTTTACTTAAATATTGTATGTAGTAGTTTTTTGCAATTTTTTAAAATTTACAACAAACCAACTGTTCGAGGAGATCCAAAGTCGATGTGTAATTGTTGTTGAATACCACACTTTTTGGAATCAAAAACTACATTGGAGTGAAAGTGGGCCTGTTAAGTGAACAGATGTTTCTGGAAAACACGGTTTGATCCCGGATATGGACATTTAGTTGATTTTAGTCACCTTATAGTAGTCGCAGGTGTACACATCCCTGCTCATCCCGAAGTCAGCGATTTTAACCACAGGACCTTGAGATACCAGGCAGTTCCTGCAGGCCAGATCACGATGAACGAACCTTTGGTTGGCAAGGTAGCTCATACCCCTTGCAATCTGCAAGGCTATATGCAGAAGATCTGAATTTTTGAGAATGAGAACTTCCTCTTCATCCGAATCGTAGAAGGTCTTCTTTTGGACTCGTAACAATTCTGCTAGGTCCCCATGCGTCATGAATTCGAACACCATCATGGGGTTCAAATTTCCTTCTGAAAATGAAACTTTCTATTAACAGGTATACAGGATAAGTCATTGACTTGTACATACAGGGTGGCCATTTGAAAACGAAACAGACGAGATTACAGACGAAATAAATTTTTTCGATAGAAATGCTCTGACAGGTCGATTTCTGTTTCGAGGGGTACAACTTAAGATGTAGGTTACGGACGCATAGCGCTTCAACCCTTGCTACTACAACCCTCACCCCCAATTTTTGAATAGGGAAGATGGGGTGAGTGATACCTCATTTGAAAGGTATTTTTATACTGATTTCAGCACAGTAATTGTTTTTTCATTTTATGCATTAGTTCTCGAAATATTCTCAACTAAGTATTTGAAAATGAAGTGGTGTTTTCATGGCACTTGTAGTGTTTTTTTGTGAAAAATCGACATTTTGAGCTTCAAAACAACCATGACTGTGGCTTCCTTCCTCCAATCCACTGACATAGAAATCTTTAATCAAGATGTCGATTTTTCACAAAAAAACACTACAAGTGCCATGGAAACAACACTTCATTTTCAAATACTTAGTTAAGAATATTTCGAGAACTAATGCATAAAATGAAAAAACAATTACTGTGCTGAAATCAGTATAAAAATACCTTTGAATTGAGGTATCACTCACCCCATCTTCCCTATTCAAAAATTGGGGGTGGGGGTTGTAGCAGCAAGGGTTGAAGCGCTATGCGTCCGTAACCTACATCTTAAGTTGTCCCCCTCGAAACAGAAATCGACCTGTCCGAGCATTTCTATCGAAAAAATTTATTTCGTACGTAATCTCATCTGTTTCGTTTTCAAATGGCCACCCTGTATGCATATTTTAACTGCAGATTCACCTCATCATGCGTAACACTTTTTTCCTTTACCATTTTTCCAAATTCGGTTTCGTTTCAAAGATACAGGATGTCGAGAATCCATGAAAAAAAACACTTTTGTTTTCATTTCTTCTGAAGTATTATTTCGAATGAACTGTATTGTGGTTGATTGTTTACTCTATTCATGGTGCATATTCCCCAATCAAAACTTATTCAATATTTCTCCTGGTATAAATGTTACAGAGTAGCCGACTCATAAATCCACGCAAAATACTATAAATCTACTTGAAAAGGATAAACATATTTACGAAAGAACCAATCGTTTTAGAAATTAAAAGTATTCCTAATTTTTTTTCAATAAAACGCGTCGTTTTAGAGTTATTCCTAATTTTATTCGAAAAATATTCGACGAGAAAATCATAAAATTCGAGAATAATCTGGATGCTTCCGTGCATTTTAAATAGCACTGAATCGCAGAAAAATTAATTGCACATCAGGTTAACAATGTTGTCAGAATGTTTATCAACTTGTCTAAACCTGAATTTAAATGACGGAAAAACGTTTGATGTGGAGATATTTAATCAGTGGCGGATTTACGATTTCAAGGGCCCTACGCTTCAAAACTTGGGGCCCCTCTGAAACATTTTTGATTTTTTTCAAAAGAATTTTTTAATTGAAACTCACTTCTTTAAAAACAAAATATAAAGTTTATAAAGGTGGGCGTTCAATGTAGTGTGTTTTTATTTCAAGTTGCATTTGAAAATGGTTTCACTTTGAAAACTGAAATTTTGTGGGTAAACTCAGAAAGGATTGGAGTTCTTGATGAAATAATTTTAGTCGATTTCATTCCGAAAGTTATTTTTTTTCTTTCAAAAATAGAAGAAAATGAGCCATGCTTCTGTTTTATTTCAACAGAAAGACCCATGAAAATAGTTCAACATCCGATTAAAAGTGAATCTTCTGATAATTTCGTTCAGAAAAACAACTTGAAATACGGAAATACGGCAGAGAATGGCCAAATTCAAATTTTGGCGGGAAAACATTCCTGCTTTACCCACAAATTGACTTATTTCATAGTTCGGCGATTTTCGGATAGAGAGCGCCATTGTACATTTCATTCATAATCAGAGTGATATTCATAGAACTTGATAGTGTAAATGTATGTTCTATGGAGATATTCCATAAAATGGACGGTGGCGCCTCTATCGGCTGAGCTTTACTACTCGCTTTAAACACCGACCTTAATAAAATACAAGGTATGTATATCAAAACAAAATATAAAAGATGAATAAAAATCTTAAAAAAAGGGAAAAATACCACAAAAATTAAAATACAAAATATTTCTAGAATATCATATCTGCCCATTTTTTATTGCGGCATCGAAATTAAGGAATAAATAAAATCATCACAAAAGATACAAGTATCGTAAAGCTGCATATCCGTTACCTACAAAATGAAATTGCACTAAAAAAATTGTTTTTTTCTTATTTTAATAACAGCAAATTCTTTTATTGCAGAATTATAATCGAGACTGCTCGTTATCATATCACTTTCGATAGAAAGTATTCCTAAAAACTGCAATCTATTTTCTGTCATAACAGTTCTATATTTATTTTTTATCCGAGAATGTAGTGTTATGGTATGGGCCGGGATATGTTATTTTTCACTTTACACCCCTAAAGCAAACAACATCTGGTCGGCCGTTCTGTAGCACATTCCTAGATTTTAGAGGAAATGCCTACAAATTTATGGAATAGACGAGTCCCTTCATGCTGGCCAACTGTTTAAAAATACCTGAAAATCACTTCCCTTTTTTTCGCAATGATTCAACTCTTACCTGAAAGCTTTAATCCCAATGAGTGTATCCTGAAAATATCAGATGTCACGAAGGTCTTCATCAAAAGCTATAAATTTTTGTTTTCTCATGTTTTCATTAATGGAAATCTATGACTTTCCAACCTAGAAAACGACAATGAAAACGACTTGTTTATATGTTTACTTGTTCCTAAGCTGTTTTCATTGACTTAGATAATTAGAATATCTATTCTAAATCAATGGCTGTTTCAGGTATTCTTGAGGTATCCTCGTAATTCGAGGTACTGAGCTGTGACTTCATCTTTCTGTAAGATGGAATTCAGAAAAGGTGAAGTAGGTATCTATCTGCACGAAAAGATTTTTATGTTTCAATCCTCATGATATATTTGAATTTTAGGCCAGTAGATGATTATATAACAATGTAAGCAAAGTACTAGTACTGGAAAAAACTGTTCCCAATTGCTCTTCAAGGAATAGTAAAAACACGGCTGTTCGTTTTGATAAATTTCCTGAGAAAGATGCCTCAATACGGAATATCACTAATGCCTTATAGTGAAAAGGGGTTACAGTCCACTGCGACCTTAAGGTCTATTGTGCCCAAATCACTCATGCCTTTGGCATATTGCATAAATTGGACTGGAGAAAAGCATGGATAGACAAACTATGGATGGGAACCATGCTGCAAAGAATATATGAGTTTGTTCCCTTCACGTGGACGATTATGTCTAGTTAATTTCAGATTTATATCCAGATTGAAAAATCCATATATAAATTGCTCCAGAGAGATTAGTTCTAGTATTAATAAAACTGAAACTGTTTGTGAAGTAGCCATTTTTAAGGGAGTTCCTCAATCAACTGCGAACAATATTTTTAGTGAATATATTGTCTGTATTTATTATTTTGAGATGTGGTATACACTGGCCAAGTTCTGATGTTGAATTGATGAATTTACCACTTTACATATTAAGAATATACTATGATTTCAAAGTGATACTTCCTTATAATGATTTTCCAGTACAATGATCCTAATTTCTCATGCGGCATCAGAACTTATTCACATCCAGATCATAGTCTATGGCAGTTGTAAATACTTTTGGGTTGTTATTCTGTAGTAAGTTTCCATGCAAATAAAGAACATTAAAAACAATCATTTATTTCCCTAATTTCCTTTGAATTCCTCGTAGAATTTCTATCAAAATAGAAGCGAAAACCCAATTATGCACCTATATTTAATAAACTCCACAATACAGGGTTAATAATACATTAATTCACTGAAAGTCTTCCTATGATCTCTACGAATTCAAAGAAAACACCTATAATAATCAGTTTTACATCTTGCAACAGGTCTTTATACTAGTGCTCCTTCTTTGGAAATTAATGAAATTTGAATTTGATATTTCTGCAGTATCTTGCATCATTTTTACATAGTTAATAGAAACATCTCATTCATCAGAAAAGTTTTAAAAAACAAACTCGAGCGAAATCCTCATTTGATTCAAAAAATTCAAATTCTCCATTCAAACATTTTGGTGGGGATATTTATTTTCCATTGATGAAATCCTAAGAAAACAAAAATTTATAGCTTTTGATGAAGACCTTCGTGACATCTAATATTTTCAGGATACACTCATTAGGATTAAAGCTTTCAGGTAAGAGTTGAATCATTGCGAAAAAAAGGGAAGTGATTTTCAGGCATTTTTAAACAGTTGGCCAGCATGAAGGGACTCGTCTATTATGATGTAATTGTCAACATTGGAATTCGGCCGCCACCCTTGACGGAATTTATTGCAGGCAGACAAGATAAGTAGGGACAGTACGCTGAATCTCGAATGGAGTGTTTTTTCCAACATCGGAGTTTTGCTCTGAGGATTTTGTTATTCATTGCGTTTCATGTGAATGTAATAATCCATAATTCACAAGTTGCCTCTGAGCTTCCTATAAAATATAGTAGAGCCTGACTATTTTTTTTCACACTTACAGACTGAAATTTTATTCTAGAAAAAAAATTAATTCGATCGCCGGGGGCCCCTTTGGACCTCGGGGCCTCACGCTGCAGCGTACTAAGCGTACCGGTTAATCCGCTACTGTATTTAATAATAAAATCCCACAAATTTGGGAGATAAAATTCAAGGAGCATGGAATTATACATTCAATACGCACAGTTTCAATTAAAAATGTATTGTTACCGGTCCATATTAAAAATAAATGTGAATGAAATACAAAGTTTCATTTATGGTATATCTGTTTTTAACATTATAAGGTGCGCGACTAAGTTCACGCTGTCTGTTTGATGAAAATGCAACTTCATATTGGTATTGGTTGCAAATGAATAAAATTCCGGCCATAAAAAATTATTAATCATCTCTTGATAGCGCATTCCATTCACAGTAACTTTTGCTTCAGCCTCATTCTCGGAAAAGTAAGATAAATGATCCCGCCGGACCATAAAACGCACCAAACAGCCAAACGTTGAGAATAAAGAGGCTTTTCAACAATAACTCTTGGGTTTTCCAAGCCCCAAATGCGACAATTTTGCTTGTTAACGAAGCGACCGAGGTGGAAATGGGCCTCAGATGATTTTTCGATGGCCTTCCAGATCATTTTCATGCATTTCAAGGACCCAATAAGCAAAAGCACGACGTTGTTAATGATCGACCGGCTTCAGTTCTTGTGTTGACTGAACTTATAAGCCCAAATCTTTATGTAAAATACGGTGTTATTACGTTTGTGGAATGCCTTATTCCAAAGAACCTGGGTTTTCTTTAACACTCTCGGCTACACCAGCAATATTCTCGGCTGTTCTTGAGCAACGTGCGCGGGTTTTATTCTTCACATCACTAACTTGTCCAAACAACTCAAATTCTTCTACCAATTTCTGTGTTGCGGTTCGACAAGGTGCTTCACGACGACCCAAAAATGTTCGAGTTTTACGAACCGTCTCTGCCAATTTACCATTTTTTTAATGAATTTTAATAATTTCAATGGGTTGTTGAAGCGTCTATCGTTCCATTTTGAATAATGGCGTAGTTTCCACTTGTCAAATGTCAAAAAATGACATCTTCAAAAGTTGCACCTACCGAACCTACCCCTTTATTGGAAAACCCTCTAGTTAAGATAATTACCGATCTCATTTGTCAAAAATTGGCGCCAACAATTTTGTGGCTCTCATCTTCTCTCAATTATACCTTTTCTTCATTGCCTTATACTTCAAATTGAAATTGTGACATTCCAGAGAAATGTAAGTTCTAATTTAACGTTTATTCGCATATGAGACATTCCTATTTGTAGAACTTCTTACGCTCAGTCGCTCGGAAAGAATTTGAACAAATCATTTTCTCCCCTGGAGTCCTCTTAAGTTCTGGAATCTTATCATAAATCTGGATTTGTCCCTTTCATTCTCGAACAGACTTGACTTATTAATTTCACGTATTATAAGAGACTGCGAAGGGAGTCCCATTGAACGATTTCGCTTTATTGTAGCCTACAGCGTCCCCTGGAAATAAAGTAACAAATCTCACCTCTCGGCACGACCCCCAGTAGCGAAAGGATGTTGGGGTGACGGAATGCGCTCATAATTTCCACTTCCCTGAGAAAATCGTCCTCGGCCTCCTTGGACGCGTTCTCTTTCAGAACTTTTATTGCTACCACCTCGACTCTGCTACCTCCGTCTAGGATGTACTGACCTGTAAAGAATAATTAGAGGTGTCTTAGGAATTTTTCACTTTGAGGAATTTCACTTTAGAAATCCCATATTATTTCACAAGGATATGTTTTTTCGAGCGGTTCATATAACTCTATTCACTCTTATAAAGTATCCCGGTTGGCCAAGATTTGGGTTTATCTAGTTCTTTTACTCAAAACTGATGCAGATTGGTACTCGTTAAATGTCAAATAATTCTCAGAGACGTTGTTAATGCTAATTTCTATTTACTCTTTTTTTAACTTTGTGAGAAGTTTGTTCTTTTGGGGTTTAACTGTGACACAGGTTTCGTAGTACTACTACAATGTTACAACGCTCAGATTGCCAGGAACAATAGTCAGAGAAATCATACAATTGGTGATTTGGCAAATTGATTTATTCATAAATTATTTAAATCGCGACAGTTTCGAGATTGGATTTATCTCTTCTTCAGGCTGAAAAAAGTAACAAGACATTGTAAAAAACAAATATGACAAACTACACACACAATAAAGCTTACCGAAATAAACACAGTTACAAAAATATGGACTATCAAAATGTTTCGACATCAACAGACATTGGAAAACAGATCAGACCTAAGATTGTCACCTAAATGGAACTTTCTAGAATAATTCATAAAATAAAAAGAAAAACAATTAACCATATTTACATCCCTCAACAATGAGGTCAGCTGTCATAATCCTATCTTCCGTGTTCGCATTACTTATACACCACATTGGCCTACTATAAACAACATACAAACCAGCAATTCAACTCGGAAAAACAAATCATTCAACACTTAGAAATCAAATTACAATAAATCTTACTCAAATCTTCCATGTCCGTCCTATAATTTACAGAATTATGCTTTTTAATATAAAACATCTCGGCAAAGAATCTTTTTTTGTAATTTTTCTCCCTGTGCAGAATTTCAACGTTGTCGAGATCAAAATCGAACATGTGTCCTGTACTAAGATGGTGATAGACTAGAGCCGTTTTGTTGTCGGAAGGATGCTTAACAGAGTATTTGTGATCGGATATTCTCTTACAGATATGCTGTCTAGTTGTTCCTATATAGCATTGTTGGCAATGTAGACAATTAATCTTGTATATTAGATACGATTCCCATTTCTTAGGAATTTTGTCCTTTAGTTTAGTGAAGAACAATCTGTCAAAAGTGTTTTTACTCCAGGTTATAAATTTCATGTTGTCTTTCCTCAAAACTCCCTTCAGATTGTGAGTCAAATTTGGAATTAGAGGGAGTTTAACAAACTTAAAACTACTATTATCGTCTACGGTATTTCGACTCATATTGTAGATCGGAACATTGTTAGGGTTGACATTCACAACTTTATTAATTAACCTTACTGGATAACCATTTTTAATCAAATCCTTTTTTAGAATGTCTAAGTTTGATGACACAAACTCTGGACTACACATTCGAAGAACCTTCAAGTATCCTTGTCTGATGATGTTCATTTTTTGATGTAATGGATGTAGGGACCAATAATTAATTGTCCTACATGTACTAGTGGGTTTTTTATATAAATTCGTTCTAATGCTTTTTCCCCTAGGATCTCTAATTAACATGATCTCCAGAAAAGGCAATGAGAGATTTACATCATTCTCCAATTCGTATGTGAACTTAAGGTTAGGTTCTATACTATTAAAAATACTTAAAGTGTCCTCAAGCGAGTTTCTCGGAATAGACATACAGATATCATCTACATAGATGAATATTGTTCCCGTTCATATTCATCTATGTAGATGATTTGTTTTTCCGAGTTGAATTGCTGGTTTGTATGTTGTTTATAGTAGGCCAATGTGGTGAATAAGTAATGCGAACACGGAAGATAGGATTATGACAGCTGACCTCATTGTTGAGGGATGTAAATATGGTTAATTGTTTTTCTTTTTATTTTATGAATTATTCTAGAAAGTTCCATTTAGGTGACAATCTTAGGTCTGATCTGTTTTCCAATGTCTGTTGATGTCGAAACATTTTGATAGTCCATATTTTTGTAACTGTGTTTATTTCGGTAAGCTTTATTGTGTGTGTAGTTTGTCATATTTGTTTTTTACAATGTCTTGTTACTTTTTTCAGCCTGAAGAAGAGATAAATCCAATCTCGAAACTGTCGCGATTTAAATAATTTATGAATAAATCAATTTGCCAAATCACCAATTGTATGATTTCTCAGTACTACTACATTTTCATACTGGACTACTGGAGTATTTCAAGTTGTGAAAAATGGTATTTCAATGTCTTCTGTAGGCTTTTGAGAAGTGGGTAATTCCATAGGTTCGTTTGTTCGTTTTGCTTTCGGGTAATTCGAGTATTTTTATTCTTTTTTCGGATGAACTATCCCAAAGTAACGGACTATTCTGTCCATTCTTTTTCAGTAAAATTTCAACACTCGATTCTGGATTTCCGTACAAGAAAATACACTGCGCAAAAAAATTAACGCACATTCTGAAAATCTCAATTTTAATGAAAGTTAACTCTACATTGACTTTATAACTTATTTTTTATGTTCTCTCGGGAAGGTTTTGAACGAAACAAGACACATTGAATGGAAGAAAAATTTTGGATTTCACCGAATCTTATGTGAAAGAAGAGAAATGAACAATTTTCAAAATACTGAAACGCTGATAAGTGATTTAATACTTGGTATTTCCACCCCTTGCGTTAATTACAGCTCAGCAACGACGGTTCATACTCAAAATGAGTGATCTTAAAATGTTCTGATATAATCCTTCCTAGATTTCTCCGAGTTGGATTCCTAAGTCATTAAGAGTAGCTGGATGATTTTCTGAACGTCTCAGCCTTCTATTGAGGTTGTCCCAAACCTGCTCAATCGGATTGTGATCTGGACTTCTTGCTGGCCATTCCATTCGAGAGACTTCAACCTCTTCAAGGTACTCCTGAACGATGCGCGCACGATGGGGTCTGGCATTATCGTCCATAAAAATGAAATTTTCACCAATGTATTGGGCAAATGGCACTACATGCTCTTCAAGAATGTTCCTTATATACATATCAGCATTCATAGCTCCATTATCAACGACCACTAGGTCTGTGCGAGCAGTCAAAGATATTCCACCCCATATCATAATCGATCCTCCCCCGAAACCAGTAGTATTCAGGAAATTGCACTGAGTATATCTTTCATGTGGACGTCTGTATACAAGGGAACGTCGATCACAATGGTAGAGGCAGAATCTAGACTCATCTGTGAAGAGAACTCTTTCCCAATCGGCCTCTTCCCAATGGATATGCTCTCTCGCAAAATCCAAACGCGCCCTTCGATGGGCTGGGGTAAGAGCTGGGCCTCTTGCCGCGGCACGAGGCCTTAAATCATATTCTCTGAGTGCTAATTTGCACCTCATGAGTTTGCTCAAGCTGATTTTGAAGGAGGCGAGCGGTTGCAAACCGTTGTCTCAAAGGAGAAACTCCCAAGTAAGGTTCTTGAATGGCAGTTGCTACCCGTGGTCTACCCTGTCCTGGTCTTCGGACATTCATATCTGTCTCCCTGAATCGCTGCAACATTCTGGACACACTTGTATGGGAAACTCCAAACCTTTCTGCAATTCTTGTGTATGTCCACCCTTCTTCTCGCAAAACTACCGCTTGCGCACATTCCCCTTGGGTCAAATTGCGTGTTTCGCGTTGCATAGCGATCGAGTGTAGAAAATCAAACGAAAGAAAAACTATTGATCACTAGAATTGATCGAGAACAACTGATTTTAGAATGGAGCCAACACATTCAAAATTCGATAATATCATCTTTTTTTATTCCTGCTGGGAGAAAACATCTGTATTGAAGAAAAACGTTGAAAGTGTATAACATATTATCATTGAGAACACCTTCAGTTGTAGAATAAATTTGAGATTTCCATAATGTGCGTTAATTTTTTTGCGCAGTGTATTTCCAGTATTAACAGAGAGAAAAGTTTCTTCAACATTCGCCAGGTCTTAGGAATTATTGAATTCACAAAATATTTTCTCAAATTCATTATTTAACCAGAGTGAATAAACGTTTTGATAAATACGTAACTACTACGACTTCTATGTATACTCCATTCACAATTATAAAATCACAACTCTGGCCATGGTTTCGTTTTCAGGAATTGGTGCACCTGATAAAAAATCTGTGCGCGTACAGAGAATATCTTTAATGACAAAACAGCGTTGCCAGTTTCTTTGTTTACATCAAAGTAAAAGTATCAAAGATATTTTGACATGGGTACAAACGGCAAATTTGAATTGGACCAAAAATCGATTTATAAGCATGAATAAAGCAAAATTAAGTACGAATCGCCTTTTTTACACTTGATAACGAAGTTTTTTTTAGGTATCTGGCCGTTTGGAGAGATTTCAAACGAAATTCCGGTCCCCCAGAAGTTTGGTTAGTTTCGGAATCGTTTTTGGTGCTCAAAATTTATTTGGAATGTGTAAATGGACAAAAAAGGCTTCCTTATACGATCTTTTCACGAAAGCGACCATTTTGAAGAAATTTGTGTATGTAACATTCAACGGTAGGTCTTAATCGAAAGAATATATTACATCTAGTGCTACTTCTTTCAAAAGAGACACAAGCTTTTAATGCTGTAGGGGCCCTATAATGTGGAGGAGTTTGTGTCTTATTTTAGAACAGGTGAATGATAAATGTGAAGCATATGTTTGACCTGTTCCATATTATTTGTACAAACCTACTGTGGTTGTAATGTATGAGTATTTTTTAAACTAATAAATTACTATACAGTCAGAATATTTTACTCCTTGTTCATAAGATCAAATAAATGAAATGTATATCTTCTACTCTTATTTTTATTAAGTTAGCTATTAAGGTTATGTTCCAAGAAAAAGTTCCTGTTGCACCAGAACTCCCTTCAACTATTTGGATTCCAGTAGAGGGATATAATGTTCCATTATTCTTGATTCAACAATTGATGTCAAGTCTTGCACTTTCAGTTCAAGAGGATAATAAACATTAAATCTTCACAGACATGCACATGAAAATCATGTGAAAGCAATGCAATTTTCTTCCATGGCGAAAAATAATATATTTCAACAGTGATCTCTTGTACTTTTCATGCAAATAACTAGAAAAGGAATCCTTTCTATCAATTCATATAAACGTTAATTATTTTCGTCCAAAACACATCTTTTCCAATTCATTCATTTTCCGAATAAATTCACATTCTGAGAAATACGCTAAGAATGTAGAAATGGCAACATAGTGTTGACTTGGAACATAAAAATATTTTGAAAAACGTCATAACTTCGATACAGAGTGGAATGTGTCAAATTTCCAAGGCCAGAGTTGTGATTTTATAATTGTGAATGGAGTATAGAAAGAAGAACGTTGCTTAGTTATCTGGCAGGAAAATGACTATAACCTAACATTTTCAAAATATAGGTACAGGGTGAAATGTGTCAGAATGTCAAGGCCAACTGGGAATGGATAGGCACATTATAAAAGTTTTCTATCTTCTATCTTCGAAAAAAAAATAGATGCTTTGTTGAGAGCAATTTTTCAGTAAGAAGGGAACTGCATTGATAAATATCTCTCAGAAGTTTAATATTATGTTAATATTGAATATTGTTAATTTGGGTGTTAACACCTGTGAGCGTTCTTCTTTGTAAAAATCCTAGTTCAATAATCTAAATAAATTTAAGGAAAAAACACGCCTATATTTATAACTATGCGAACCCTACAATATAGATGAATATTGGAAATATTGTAGGAAACACAGATGTTAACAAAAAAAGGAAAGGAAAAAGGAAGAATTTTTCATTAATATTGTAATTTTGGTTTGACGATTAACATTTTTGTTGCTCATCTTAGTATAGTTGTAACAAATTCTGTTGGTGAGTAAAGATTATTATTATTATTATTATAAATATTAAGTGGCATAGCCCCTGTGACGAGCCGCTACTGTTCCATGGACTACCAAAGTCTTCAAACTACTGATCAATGGCGCGTAATGTCTTCCATGAAACAGGTAACGATTGAAGAATAGCGGAAGAAAAGAAAGATCACATAGTTGATCAATGATGATTAAGAATAATTAAAGAACCACTAGAGTTTACTTTTAGACCACCCTGTTAGAGTCTACGTTGTTGCATGTCACAAGATTTTGGTCAAGAGGGGGATTTTCATAGTAGAGTAGTTTTTTGCCTGTGGTATTTGCAAGGCCTCAAGAATTTGGTTGAATATTCGAAATTTACAGGAATTCTATATTTCCGTATACAGGGTGCCACATTGAAAAGGAAACAGAGGTGAATGGATTGCGCTATCGAGAGATGAGTATTGATTTTTGTTGGCCGGAATTTGATGGTATTGATCTGGGTAACCTCACTTTCAACAAGACGGTGCTACGTGCCACACAAGCAACGAAACCATTGATTTATTCCGGTTAAAGTTTCCGGACCGTGTTATATCTCGGAGAGGTGATCACAATGGCCAATGGGCCACCGACATCTTGTGATTTAACACCTTGCGACTTCTTCCTTTGGGGCCATGTGAAAGAGGAAGTCTTCGCCAAGAGCCCAGCGTTGATTCAAGACCTCAAAGATGGAATTCGTGAGGCTATCGAGGACATAGGGCAGCCACTTTGCGATTTGGTTATGGAAAATTTCATGAAAAGGATATGGTCCTGTAGTCATGGTCGTGGTGGTCATTTGACTCAAGTTATTTTCGATTATTAACGACATACCTTCTTCTTCTCAATGAAACAAACATCCGATCATTTATCTAAAAAAATGGCATTATTCTTTGAATGTCGAAATAACACCTCTAAAGGTGGATTTACATCAGACGAGCGAATGCTCATTCTATCAAATTCTTCTAGTTTAAACAAACGTTAAGCATTGTCACGGTTCGAAAAATCAATAGAGTAATTCATCTCAATTTATAATTATTTTTTGGATCTCCTTGTATGATGTTCTGAATCGAGGAGCGGGACGAAATAAATTAACGGACCCATATGGACCGAGTTGAGTGAGATAATTTTGATATCAAGATCGGCATTGCGAAGTTAGATATGCGTATGAGTAGACGTTGGAATTCGATTATTTAGAAGGTTTATTTTCATAAGAGAATTCATTTCCATTTATTGGGATTTTTATATTCATACGATCGAGAGGCCTATCACATTTATAGTGGTTTAGCTGCAAGTCAGGATTACTTCTCAAGACCAAAAACTTCGGAAAAGAGCCACACAACATCTAAGGTATGCGATCGATGTGTTGATGTTCTCTCGTTTCATGAGTTGTTTAATTCCTCATTTAGGCTCTTTGGAGTACTCCTCAAGAAGTACACTCAAACATCCGGGTGTACCTACCGATTTATTGCTGTTCCATCCAGTAACACGCATTAGGGAGATTTCCGGAAAAAATAGGATAAGTACCAACCGATAATTTTAGACATTTGGTGAAAACAAGGACAATTTGTGGACGACATAATAAAAGACGATTGTTATACATTTCCATCTTACGACAATAATTTGATGCCTTTATTTCTCAACTAATAAATTGTACTGTGAGGTTTATTGCATTTATTTTTTTGTTATCAAGAAACCAATAACAACCTCTCCAAAATTTGGAGAACAAAGAACCACACCCTCCGACTGAGCTGGGTATACACTTTTTCAATTACCTGCTCAGTATAATTCTGTTATGCTATAATTCACTTAGAGCAGATTTAAAGTGTTACAGCATTCTTTCGTCATTCTATCAGCACTAAAACTACTGAAAGATCAACAAAGAATGTTCTTGTTCTAGCTCTTGCTCATTGTTCGTTTGGTTTAAACCCACCTTTAGTGGAAAACTCTCAATATGTTTTGTGAAAAGCTTTATGAAGTAGGTATATGCCAAAAATTTAAAAAAATATATATGCGAACCCTTTTCCGCACAACACTGGTCACAAAAAATTGCGAATATAAATTATGAAATGATATACCTACACATGTAAATTATCAGAAAAAAAACATTCTGCTTATCATTCAATTACACAAATAAAATGATAGAGGACTCGAGAGTGATAAATTCCTTACTTCGCATAAATTTGTCGAACCGTGCTCGAAAAATTGTTCCAGTCGCCTGCTAGATTGTGAAATAATTGTGAATGATACTAGGTGGCCACTTTTATAGAAACGTGAACGCAAATGGAACTTCAGGTTTCTGAGGAAGTTCTAATAGTAAAACGAAACATAGCCAATTTGAAATAGAATGTGTGTTGCAAACAATAATGAGTGAAGTGTTGAATATTAGCGAGGAAGTGTTTCTATTATTGGTGTGATGTTTCATCAAACAGCCGGAATCAGAAGTGAATTAGAAGAGGAAAGGTATGATAAAAATATAGACTTTGTGTTATACGGGCTGTCCCAATTGAAAGAGCCTTTATAATTAGTCACTCAATTGATTTTTCTGAGGAGTTTGAGGGAAACACGCATTTCTGCTTGAATTATACTTCCCAGGATAATTTTAATCTATTTACGGTATTTTTTGTCTTCAAGTTACAATTTTAATAGCATTTTATTCAATTTGTATATTATGATGGCCATTGAATAATAGCCGCAGATGAGGTTCATCAGACGATCGATAGAGTTTGGTAAATTCAAGTGAATACTATGCGAGTAGAATATTCAACTTTTCCTACGACTGTGGAATAATTCTTTTCGAAATAATTGATATTTCTACGTACAAATTGCCTGTTCAAATTGAAATGACATTCTATAGAATCATACAGGGAGGTTCTGAACTGATGCGAAATATTTCAAAGGGTAATTCCTTGTTCAAATAAAGGGTAGTTTGTTATTTAAAGGTTTGCTCAAAAGTCAAACGTTAGGAAGATATCACGATTCAAAGATGGCGGCAAAATTATGTTTTTATTCTGTATTTTAAAAATGAAAAGCGATATAATGATGATATTTTATGGAAGTATGACTATTATGAAAATACACTTTCCTGATATTTTTTCATGTTTTTAGAATGAATGGAGGGGGTTTAAGTTGTCTACTCCTATCATTTTTGTTAACTAAATTTAAAGAAAAAATTCAATTTTTCCACCATCTTTGAACCTCGATATCTCCTTAACGTTTGACTTTTGACCCAACATTCTATGAAAAACTACCCTTTATTTTGAACAAGGAATCACCCTTTGAAATCTTTTGCATCAATTCAGAAACACCCTGTATATCTTCAGAAAAACTCGAGTTTTCTATTGATGTATTCTTTGGTTGTCACAAGTGATTTATGGATGTCATATTGCTTGTGAAACAAATCGATTATGAACACTTTATTCGATAGTCCTGAACAAAGGGCGTTGATATAGGGGGGAGAGTACTGAGGGTAACCCATCCTCCACGAAAAACCTAACCGGCACATTCACACCCCACACTTGCCCTGAAAACTTCGAATTTCAAACTTGAAATTCAAGCTGACAAAAACATACTCAGGTTGAAAAAACATTTGAAAGAATGTATCAGTCTAACTATATTCCCCATTCTTCGAAGGGTGCCCTTGGAGGTAGGGGATGAAGTCAGGTAACAGAAATCCACATCAAAATGCACCCCCTCAGAAAAAAAAATTGTCGATATACGAAAAATCAATTGTGTGAAGTGTTATAAAGGCTGGTGTATGCTAGTTGAGCCACCCTATATATTAATTTTTGTCAATACTAGGACGTATTTGCGTTGAATTGATTTTTCCCTCGAAATTTTTCTCGTTGATGAATGACTTCGGTAAAATCTTCACTGGGCATTTTCTTCCTTTCAGATTCGATGAGAGCGTACGTCACTGGATGTCACGTTCATGGTCCTCCATAGGCCCTTAATAAATAAAATCGGGACACACACGACTTTAATCTTAATTTGTTTTGTCTATGGGAAGGTCTTCATAGACACATCCCCTCCTAACCATAGGGGTATATAATGGCTCCAATAGGGGTAGGGAAATAAGTATATAGAGAGACTGATACACAAAGGTCATTGACTAATCCAAGTCTAGCAATAGAGGCGCTCACGACTTGTTTGAATTATTAGTTGATGTTCCCAGGCTAGAAACGATAGTTCAGATAGGAAACATCATGTACGTGACAAAGGAACTGTGCAAGCGCTTGTCCGACATCTCATTTCCCACATTACGCGCTTGTTCGGAGGCAGTGCGAGATTTTCGGGGCATACCCTCGCCCGTGGGCCTACCCATAATCGGTACGAGGTTGGCGATCCTGGCCTCTGGTTCATCGAAATATCTACACGAGTACATCGATAAGAGACATAGAGAATTAGGACCGATATTCTGTGAAAGGCTGGGTCCCACAACCGGAATTTTCGTGTCTGAACCCGACTCCATCCGAAGCATATTCTCGCAAGAGGGTAAACACCCTATACACATCATCCCCCAAGCCTGGACCGTATTCAACAAGAAGCACAACTACACCCGGGGTCTGTTTTTCATGGACGGTCCGGAATGGTTGCAGCATAGAAAGAAAATGAACACCCTGTTGCTCAAGGGAGATTTAGCGTGGATAGAAGAAGCTACAGATGCCGTTATCAACAATTTCATAGAAGACTTGAAGAAGGATGTCTCTTCCAAAGTTCATACTCTGGACGGTGATTTATACCAAGTGTTCCTCAGGGTACTGGTGAGTGTGTTGTTAGGTGAAGATACTTACAGGAAGTATAAGACTAGCATTGAAACCCTAGTGAAGGATCTGGCCGATACTGTGAAGTTGGTGTTCGAGACAACGGTGAAGCTAGAGATGATCAAGGTGGAATTGGCAGAAAAGTTGAGGTTGAAGAGGTGGAAACTCTTCGAAGCTGCCATGTTGAACGCGTTGCTTGGTGCAAACCAAATGTTGGATAAGCTGACTGGAGAATGCGGTTATGGTAGTGGCTTATGGGCAAGGATGAAAGACCAGAATATGGAGGAGGAGCGTATAAAGGCTATAGTAGCTGATTTGTTTTTGGCTGCTGCTGATACCACAGCTTACACGATGCAGTGGATCATTTACTTGGTGGCCAAAAACAAGCGTGTGCAGGTGAGGAATCTCTTGAGTAATTCGTAATTTAGTATCTAGTATGGATGTTTAAAAGCCTTGATTAGATTAGACCGTAGAAAAATGCGGAAAAACTGCAAAGAAAACAGTCACCATTTTCAGTTAGGAGTGACTACACCAGGTATCTATTATCTAATAATTCAAAAAAGAGCCACATCATCTGAATCTTATAGATAAAATACATTCGAATTACGGTTTTTCTGATATGGAATTTGGCTTTGAGTAGCTGGGTAGAGGAAATTCTTCAGGTTGCTGGTTTACCCTCGCTCACATTTGTAACTACGCCTATGGATGGTATCATGTTATACGGTGGTCAATGAATTATTTTGGTGATGCGTGTTCAGTAATTTCATTCAACATATTATTTCGTTTGATTTCAAGGTTGAATCATTTATGATTATCTCAAGTCATATATTACAACACATTAGTTTAGGTATGAAAAGTTAAGTGAATTTTTGAAATGTATTCTGGCCGAGTGATTATTAGAAATAAGAGGAAACTTTTCACACGTGAATAGAGTTGCAAATAGAGATAACTAACTTAAGAAATAGCATTGAGTTTAAATATACATAGAGACACAACCCAGTTCATTGATTTGATGCACAAATTGTTGGCAGTTTACTTGCCAATTTGCCAACTTAAGTGGCGGCACATAGTAGCTACTAAAGGAACTATATTCGTCCGATCCATTTTGTCACTACTCATTTATCGAAATCTGTAGGAGATTTATTTCCCTATAGTTCGATGAATCGTAGGCAGGGTCGGATTCGTCCAAATTCGTTACAAACGGTGTGATTCAATAATGATGGACTATTAGCCATGAATTTCTCCAAAGGATTGTTCTCAGGTAGGAAATGATGGGTGAACATGTTTCTTGGAGGGACTTAATCGATGAAAAGAATTTGTGTCTTTCTCGTACTCTCTTGAAGATAACTGAAAACCACATAAATCCAAACGCCTTCCAGAAAATGAAGGTTAAATTGGCCACGCAGATTTTCAATAGAACTTTATATTCGGCTATGAGAACAGTCATTGCTACTGGTGAGCTGAGGTCGAGAAGTGCCAATTCAACTGCTCAGTTCATTCTGAAAATGAATCATCTTTTCGACTGCCTCAATTCGAATGGAAAATTTGAGGGAAATTATCAGCCATCAGCAACACAAACTCTGACGGAATCAATTGAATTGGGAAAAATATTCCCTATTGTTTCAACGGTTTGATACAAACCATCAATAGCATCCTTCAATTGTGGGAGGAGACGAAGGAAACATTTCCATATTTGATAAAAAGTCGGCCCAACCAGGACCCAATCGAGAATTCATTCTCCAAAATAAGACAGCGTAGGGGTTATGATCCAAACCCCTCAGCTCGATGCTTCAGATTTGGGTTGCAGTCGGTCATGACTGGTTGTCTTGAAAAATGTTCCGATAATTCTAACTGCCAAGACGACAATGATTTCGACCTGTGTACAATGGGAGAATCTGAAAGTAGGCCCATTGATGTGGTTGATTGTTGATTGGACAGATTCGACCATTTCTTCTGCGGATTCGGGCAACGGTGAGCCTAGTGAGGGTATATAGGGGATAAAGAGTTAATTGAACCCCTAGAATCCAACTAAATCGCAAGTTTCTCGGGGTATTTGATGAGGAACATCGCCAAAAAAAACAAATGCGGTAAGTGCGAAAAAGCACTCCGCATTGATGATTTGAATAAGCTTGGTAATGATTGGATATATATTGCAAATCGAAATCGGATACATTGATGAGGAAAGCGCTGTTGGTCATAAAAAAATTATGGTCACAAAATCAGAAAAGATATGACTTCAAAGGTATATTTTAGGAAAATAAAAAAAATGATTTTATAGAAGATTGGAACTCTCCGTTAACTCCAGAATTTGAAAAGCACAGGATTCATTTGTTGAGACAACTGATTAGAGTGAAGCTGTACAGGGGACAGAAAAAAACAAAGGAATCTCGACACAGAAGCATCCCGCTGTTTATAAAAAATTAAATATTTTTAAAAATTCATAGAAAATCTATTTCTAAATACTTGTGAATGAAGAAAAAAATTGCATGTATTTATTTTTTCATACATCAGTATTTTATATTCAGGAAAGAACAAAAATAATTGTCGTTTTATTGCATCAAAAAAATCAGGTGATGAAATACTGAACATCCCACATTTCCATATGCCGGTCCTGATCGTCATCGCATTCGGCTTCGGAAATAGTGCCTTATAGTTCAGCTACTTACCGCCAGATGCGGGAGTAAAAATTTTCGCTTCTCTGAAACACACTTATCTATCTATGAAGGAACTACACAAAATTTAGCTTCAAATCGTTGAACTGGGCTGTGTCTCTATGTATATTCAAACTCAATGGAACTAGATACTGTCCTCATAAAAAAAAGTTACGGATGAGATATTTTTGTAGACAGCTTCTTGAATTTATATGAATTTAAAAATAATTTAAAACAACTTGACTTGAAAAAGGATTACTCAACCTATTGTTCGTTACTGATTTTTTGTTTAATTGAGGAGAAATGAATTTGATACCCATAGATGCATACTAGGCATTTTTTTAGAAAAAAGTAGATACTTTTATCGACTGAAACCCACTGATTTCAATATCGTTACTAGAGTTTACAACTCAAGTACCTACCTACAAACAATGTGTGGCCTGTGTGAATGTTGTTGAGTCTGAGTCAATATCAGAGTGACAGTAGTCATTCAATTTACTCAATACCATTCCTCAAAATGAAAGAGGAGATTCTTTGCAAAATGTCAACAAGAGATCATAAAGTTTAGTATAACAACAAAGCTTCTTTTAACATTTTTTCAAACTGACACTGGCTCCCCCAAATAAGTTCTGTAGTAAAACAGGAGACAGAGAAAATATCACCCTGTAGATTTGCAATCGAAATTGGCTTTCAAATGGAGGAAACGCCGAATTGTAAAATGTAAAAGACTTGAAAATATCTCGAAAGCGAAACTACTTTTATTTGTTTCTCATTTGTAAACGTCAGTTTCCAAAAACACAATATTAAGGTCGGCGTTTGAAGCGAATAGGAAAGCTCAGCCGATAGAGGCGCCACCGTCCAATTTATGGAATATCTCCATAGAACATGCACTATCACTATCAAGTTCTATGAATATCTCTCTAATCATGAATGAAATGTACAATGGCGCTCTCTATCCGAAAATCGCCGAACTATGAAATAAGCGAATTTGTGGGTAAAGCAGGAACTTTTTCCCGCCAAAATTTGAATTTGGCCATTCTCTGCCAATTCCGTATTTCAAGTTGATCTTCTGAACGAAATTATCAGTAGATTCAATCGGATGTTGAACTATTTTCATGGGTCTTTCTGTTGAAATAAAACAGAAGCATGGGTTGGCTCATTTTCTTCTATTTTTGAAAGAAAAAAAATTAACTGTCGGAATGAAATCGATTAAAATTATTTCAACAAGAACCCTAATCCTTTCTGAGTTCACCCACAAAATTTCAGTTCTCAAAGTGAAACCGTTTTCGAAATCAACTTGAAATAAAAACAGGCTACATTGAACTTGAACGCCCACCTTAATCAAGAAAGTTTATTTTATCAAGTCACTAACTTGTAAAACTGACAGTTAACTTGCAAATTTTTACAAGTTAGTAGTATTATTTACATTAGAAAATTTTGTTTTATCGTCATATATGTTGAAAATCATGGTACAATTGTTATTTCCAGTAACACAGATTTTTGATGATGAAAGAGTTGATACTGATGATGATGAACCATCTGTTGACTCAGAAACTGCTGAACTCGACGACTGCAGAACATTTGTACTCTCCTTACTACCAAATAATTTGCTAGACATTTCGATTTTTTTGTTGACCGAATCATCGACATTACTCATCGCAATTTCGGTGATCTTCCACCCTCCTGATGCACGCTTTAGTGCTAAAATATTTCCACCCGAATCCGCAACCATAGTGGCTCCAGTTCTGCGAAAAGAGTGGCCGGTTTATAACTCTGGGTCTTTTAAACCTTAATATTTCGCTGTTTGCTTTGGGACACCACCAATAGTGGGCCAGCATTAAGGGAAATGCACTTTCCATGTCGGTATGTCAAAAAAAATCTTAGGCTTTCTGTTCCAGGAGGCCGAAGATTTACATATTTTCTGTATAACATGCAGGGCTTGAAGCTGCAGCCATCATCGGTTATGGTGAATCTTCTTGTTGTTAAATTTTTTGTTTGGCGCAATGTCACAATAACGTATTTTCCCATATCTTCTACATCATTCATGTTTAAGGAGAGAATTTCGTCACATCGACAGCATCGAAAAATCCCAAATATTGTTACAATTTTCGCCAGCAACCACTGGTCATCAGGAGCATGTAAAAGAAATTGTTCAGCCTCTTCTTTACTCAATACCTTAGCCTTTTTTGGCGTATAACGCTCATTTTTTCGTTTCAGGAACGCTATTACCTTTTGAAATCTGCAAATGACAACTAAACGTCATATTTTTCAATGAATTTTTTAAGGAAAACAAACCTGCGAACAGGGGCATTTTCTTTCATTTAAAAGCAGCTTTTCAGCATATACCATTTTGCCCATAAAGTATTAGGGCTGAATCTAGCTGATAGTTGATTCAAGTAGACGAGTAGACCAACAAAACATCTTCAGTTACCCCAATCACACTATTTTTGTTTTGCCTGCACTTTTTGAAGTCGTCGTATTCTCGCTCGTACCTTGAAGCTGATTTTGCAGGTAATAAACTTGAAGCTACACTGCTGGCTACCTCAATAATTTCTTTTGGTACATTCATTTTCGCTTTCGCCAAAACAAATGTAAAGAAAAATTAACAGACATGTTCATGGCAACGCTTCCATAGCTTACGACATTTGCGACAAATTATTGAGATTTTTTTGGAATTTATCTAACCTTTTTACAAATGAGAAACAAATAAAATATAAAACAATACACGCAAGGTAACGGGTTTTACTGGCTCAAGAAGGTAACTGACTCGCCTGCGGCTCGTCAGTTATATCCTCCATTCGCCAGTAAAAACCCTCTTACCTTGCTAGTAATGTTATATGTTATATACTATTTTTTCTTTGAATTATTCAAGAAATCTCCTCTTTTCGTTTGTACCTTCAATTTAAGAACACCTGTATATTTCAGATATAAATTACGAATTATTCCTCGAAACTAACTAGTTTTTCTCCAGGATAAAATAAGGAAAGAGCTGGACAACCCAGAGTCGAACTACAACAAAAACGTCCTGAGAGAAACTCTCAGACTCTACCCAGTGGCACCATTCCTAACCAGGTTTTTGCCCCACGAGACCACCATCTCTGGCTACAGAATTCCCGAGAATTCCCTCATAATCATGTCCATTTACAGTACGGGAAGGGACGAGAAATATTTCGAAAACCCCCTGGAATTCTGTCCAGAACGTTGGGAGAGGGGGAACAAAAATATGGTGACGAAGCAAGCCAGTTTGCCCTGGGCAATGGGCACCAGGTCCTGTATAGGCAAGAAACTGGCGGAGTACGAGCTGCAGGTGATGCTGTCGAAGCTCGTGGAGAATTTCGAGATGGAGTTATGTAACACCAATGATATCCATATGGTGATGAAGATGATCGCTGCTCCCTCCGAGCCTATAAGGCTGGCATTGAGGAGGATCACTTGAGAGTTTTGGTGTAATTCTTATAAGAGTTTTATGTTAGTATTTATTTGTAAGTTTGACGGTGTGACGATAAGGAAGTTTTTACGGAGTACCATGACAGTAGAGTAGATACTGTCTGGCGAGGTTGTATAAATTATTTACTTTTTGTTCTTTTATTTCTCTCCACCAGTGATAACCTCAAAACGTTTCCGACAGGTCGTTGGTTATCGGTAAATATAGGGAATTTTATGAGTGAACCAGTGAGCTTTTTCGGTTTGTTATATAAAAAAAATCCTGAAACAAATATACTTTTTCAATATGTACCTTACCAACGCTGAATTCCCAGTGTTTGACCACCAGCACTAACCTCAAAAATATTTGACAACTGTGCAACTATATTATACATGATTAAACTCTGTTCAAATGTAAGAAGGAGCAATAACAACATTTTTGGCGCCGCGGTAGGAGGGCCTTCGTATAATTACTTTCCGTTCAGAGTCGAATCGAGAAGATTTCACACAATCGTTCAGTTTATTGATCCATGTCTCATCCAGGTAATGAATTTTTCTGCCTTGTTTCCTTAATGAGCGGATTTTCTTCAAATAATCTCTTCTCCCCACAATTATTTCATCCCTATCTATCAGTAGACTATCACGACCACGTTTTTTGAACTTGAATTCCATTTTTTTCAATAATTTATAGAACGTTGTTCTTTTGAAATTTGGCAAACTGTCGTCATCATTCACGATTTCTAGTACTTTAGAAATCGTTGGGATTTCATTCCGGACAAAAAAAACCGTGGACAATTCTTCTGATAAGGTTCATATCGAAATCGTCAACCGAATCGATTATTTTTAACGACTGGGCTCTCCTCTTAGGTGGCGTCAATGTTTTATTCTCTTCATATTCTCAGGAATTCTGAATACAGCTGAATCACTCATCCCTGAGTATTTTGAAACATTTCCTACTAGTCTCTTTTCGATAAATCAGGATGTTCTTCCAATTCTTTTCGAGAAATGTTCAAAATTATCTCTTTCTCTTCAGCAGAGAAATGCGATCTTTTGGACTTTTTTCGTGGTGGTCCCCACATATCACCCTCAGATGCAATATCCGTTTCCGAATTCGACATTGTTCTATAAACACTATAAAGGGTCTTTCACGAGGAACCTCACCCATATTTATACGGGAAACTACTGAACGTATTTTCATGAAATTCAGCACTTATAAGTATTTCACGATGCTGATGAAATCTAAAATATTTTCAAGACATGAGCACCTCCGGTTTTTCCGGAAATGACGTCAACTTCCGTTTTTCAAACTAGAACACCATTTTTTTTATTGCAGAAATAGATTCCTTAGAAAATTTCAAGTTATTTTGATGTAACATTTTTCAGTTTTGGTTGGAAAATTCTCTCTGTGCGGGAAAATTCGAAAATAGAGCTCCGCTGAAACAAGAATAACTTCGAGGTTTTTGGATGGAAAATTTTCATTTTTGGGATTTTCCAAGATGTAAGATTGATGTATCCACTTTGAAAATCGAAATCGCGATTCATGATACAGGGGGTGAAAAAATCGCTCTCAAAGTTAGGGATGACAAAATCGTGAAAAATCAATTTTTTCAAATTAGAACCCAATTTTTTTATGGCAGATATTGAATCTACGTTAAAAAATAATGTGAGTGTATGCATCACACCCTTGCCCTAAAATGGATATTTTCTGAGTTACTCATAAAAAACTGTTTTTCGTCTTGAATTTTCAGCTATTTCTTTTCCCTTCACGCCAAAAATATGAAATTTTCAGGAACCGTTACTTAAACCATGTTTTAGATTTTACTACCCTAATATGCAAGAAAAAAAAAGTTACAGGTTGTTCCTAAATAGATGGCGAATTTGGATTCGAATTTGTATCGGAAACCTCTTTATTTCAACTAATCGGCCATCGGTTTTCTCTCCAGTGATAAATAAATAATTCCTTATGAACCATATGCAAAAATTAACATGTTTTACATTTTTTTTTAATGATAGATATCATTAATTACATCTGCCAAATTCCTCTTTATTCAGTAGCATTTTGTGTTTACTATTAATTTGGTGATAATTCGTATTAAGTTATAAAATCGATCACTATGCCTAATTTTACCAATGAAGATTATTTAAATCTCATTCTACTTCATGGAGAATGTAATAAAGTTGTAGATAGAACGATTCGACTGTTCATTGAGAGGTTTCCTGACCGACCCAGACCAACGAGAGATACCATTAACAGAACCATGACAAACTTGAGAAATGTCGGATCTTTCGTTAAGAAAACTATACACAGAGAAAAAAGTGTAGTAGAAGATGAGAACAACGAAATTACAGTTCTTGCATATTTTCGTGTGAATCCTCAAAATTCTCTCAAAGATGCCGAGATTGATCTGGGATTATCTCAATCGAGTGTTTGGAGAATATTAAAAAAACATAAAATGCACCCATATAAATTCAATACGGTACAGCATTTGAAGGAAACTGATTTCGTCAGGAGAACAGAGTTTTGCGAAGCAATGATGATTCGATTTCAAGAGAATGAAAACTTTTTGGACTGTATAATTTGGACAGATGAATCTAAATTCACAAAGAATGGTTCTTTCAATAGGCATAACAGTCATTATTGGGATGAAGAGAACAACCACCTCTTCAGACAATGGAACTCTCAAGAGACCTGGAGTTTCAATGTTTTTTGCGCCATCAAAAATAATGCAATTCTCGATGTTCACATTTATGATGGGACTTTAACTGGTAAGATAGAACACTACACATGTTTGCATTATTTAAAGAATGTTCTCCCTTAGGAGATAGATATTCTGAAATATTGACTCAAATAATTGAGCCGCTAGTACAGAACCATAATGACTTATGGTATCAACAAGATGGCGCGCCTCCACACAATTCATTCAATGTGTCAAATATCCTCTACAGGCTATTTGAAGATCGATGGTTGGCGAACAATGGTCCACATCTTTGGCCACCACGTTCTCCCGATTTAACTCCTTTAGACTATTATGTTTGGGGTAGGATAAAAAATATTGTCTACTCAACTCCCCTGACTGATAAAGAGGACTGCATAGAACGAGTCAGAAATGCGTTCAGGTTTGTTTAGATTTTTAGATTCATAGTTTTGAAACTCAATTTGGTTTTTAAACACTTTTGCAGATCTCTTCCTCCCGATGAAATAAGAAGCGCAACGCATGAAGCATTCCTGAGACGTATAAATAAATGTCTAGAAATTAACGGTCAAAACTTTGAGCATCTTCTCTAGTTATAACTGCGAGAGTTTGCTATGGTTCTCCTAATAGTAACTTGAAGTCGGTTTCAAGAAGGGGTGAAAAATCTACAGCATGGTTCAAATAACAGTTCCTGAAAATTTCATCTTTTTGGCGTGAAGGGAAAAGAAATAGCTGAAAATTCAAGACGAACAACAGTTTTTTGTGAATAACTCAGAAAATATCAATTTTAGGGCAAGGGTGTGATTCATACACTCACATTATTTTTTAACGTAGATTCAATATCTGCCATAAAAAAATGGGGTTCTAATTTGAAAAAATTGATTTTTCACGATTTTGTCATCCCTAACTTTGAAAGCGTTTTTTTCACCCCCTGTATCATGAATCGCGATTTCGATTTTTAAAGTGGATACATCAATCTTACATCTTGAAAAATCCCAAAAATGAAAATTTTCCATCCAAAAACCTCGAAGTTATTCTTGTTTCAGCGGAGCTCTATTTTCGATTTTTTTTTCGAATTTTCCCGCTCAGAGAGAATGTTCCAACCAAAACTGAAAAATGTTACATCAAAATAACTTGAAATTTTCTAAGGAATCTATTTCTGCAATAAAAAAATGGTGTTCTAATTTGAAAAACGGAAGTTGACGTCATTTCCGGAAAAACCGGAGGTGCTCATGCCTTGAAAATATTTTAGATTTTATCAGCATCGTGAAATACTTATAAGTGCTGAATTTCATGAAAATACGTTCAGTAGTTTCCCGTATAAATATGGGTGAGGTTCCTCGTGAAAGACCCTGTATACACTTTGTCAAAAGACACAATACACTTTTCACAACAGAATCTATAAACGCTTTGAACAGCTAGACCTTCACAGAAGCTTCAGGTATTTTAAATAGTATTGTCAATTGAAAACTTCGATATTTATGCAAATCAAAATGGCTTTAACCCATTGAGAGAAAGCACCCAAATCTGGTGTTTCCCGGAATTACCTTGTCGGAATCTTGAGCAGCCGACAAAGAGTTTCGTACAAAAAAATACATAGTCCGTTCCGAGTACGATCCTGGCAGTCTTTTAGGGCGTTAAAAGGGAGCGTTGTTACGACCGTTTGACCAATAGGAGCTTTATTGTGCGCAAACCAGACGATTCTGTTTGTTTACAAAGCTCCTTCTTATATTTGAACGGACTATAGTGTTTTCCGTAGTTCTTTAGAATGTCAGGAGAAAATTATAATATTTCAGTTATTTTTTCAAATATTACAATGCTTTCGAAAATAAAAAACGTCTGGTATCTTCAAAACGAAGCTATTAAGAGAGTATGCATAATTGAATTTATTTTGTATTGAACTCCTGCTGAAAAAGCGATCTTCCTGTAAAACTCCGAGTTACAAACTCAATTTAATGAAGAAAAAGCGTTTAAAGTGATTCAGTCAAGGTATATTTAAACTTTTCATCCTGTTGATTCGGGATATAATTAAGCCGACAAACACTTGCCGCAACTTATGGGCCGAGATTACGTTTTGGCGGATGCTCGACTTACCTTTGTAAACTTTCCCGAAACAACCTTCACCAATCTCCTGCATGAACTTCAAAGTTTCCTTCTTCAGCAACGGAACCCCTGTGCCGGCGCAGGCTGTGTACTGAGGGTTTGGGGCGTAACGTTTCGACATGAGCAGGTTTGATTTCAGATTTACTGGCGATGCCTGGAAAAAAATAGTCAGTAATGAGTCGATAGGATGGATGTGTGACCGAAATGCTATACTGTGTCAAAAAAGTACTAGGAACCGGTCAATGAAAACAAAAATATTAGGTATTCTGTGTCCTATGAGCGGAACTGGGACGAAACGTGAACCCATCCCGGTTATTATATGTATCTTACCCACGAGCTACAATTCGATAAATGGAACACGTCGGAGAAAATTGATAAGCAAATTGCAAAAGAAAAAGTCAGGTCATTTAAAATTTAGAAATATGCTGCTTTTGTTTTCGTTAAATAAAGATGCTTTTTTTTTCCACTCAAACTTCTTTTTTATGATTTCTGATCAATGAACTGTGAATGTTTATAATATTTTCATTTTCTCATTTCATCTGAATAAGGGAATAATTATACATATACGAATAAGAAAAATTATAGAGGGTGAGTCTTTGACTTGTACATGAATTTTAATTGTAGACACTTGAGGCCAAAAGATACCTTTTTTTCCATTTTTCCGAATTCAGCTCTGTTCAAAAGATATGGCCATTCATCTGAAAAAAATGGGCCACATACATGCCTGATAAGATTCTCTGCCAAGACCTCAAAGTTGATATTTCTCGATTGAAATTGGGTTAATACATTTAGGGCATACTCAAGTAACTAACCTCATTTGAATGAGAATGTTAAAAACACGATATTTCTTAACAAAATCACCTAGTTTTATCAGATTTTATCTGAAATTAAAAAGTCATATGTCTCGCAACAAAATAAGTTCCTTCTTCGATTTTCCTAAAGATTAGTTTGTGAACCCTAATAACTTGAACATAATTTCCTCGATATCCCAAAAATATCTTGTTAAGAATGGTTTTTCACTCAATTTATGGTTAATCAACCTAACCTAACCCATTTTGCATTCGAAACAATCAAAACAAAAATCTTCTATGAATATTTTACAGATATTTCGATGAGTGCGTTGCCACCTTCACCAATATTCCAGAAACTATGCAAGACACAAGATCTATGAACCGAACCGTCTCAAACGTCTGTGAACGACGCATGCGTATAACGCCAACCGACGCGATCTGTAAGTGTAAACAAATAAGGAGAAAATCTTTTCTAGAGCTATGTTGTTATAAAAGGGAAAATTGATTACTTTAGGTGCTTTTCTTCGATTTCGTGATGATTATGTGGAAGACTTTCCGTGAATTAATGCATTATTAACCGTGCAGTGTCGAGTTTATTAAATTCCAAGAGGATATTGTTTAGATGAAAACATAGCCAGAGGTCATTTAGAGCTAAGCATCATTTTATTTTGCATTAATTTTAATTTAATACGTGGTTTTGTGTCGACATTTATTATTCATATGTCTGAATTTTCTATTTGATTGACATTTAGTTTTGATATGGACCACTAACAATAAATTTTCAATGGAAACTGTGCGTATTAAATGTATTATTTCATGCTGCCTTGTGTTCAATTTAATCTCCCAAATTTGTGGGATTTCATTATTGAATTTATCTACATCAAACATTTATCCATCATAGTGACAACATTTTTAACTTGTAGTGCGATAAATTTTTTTGCGATTCGATGCTATTTAAAATCCAGGGAAGCATCCAGATTATCCTTAAGATTCATGATTTTCTCCTCAAATTTCATCGCATAGAGTTGGGAATAACTCTAAAACGATGCGTTTTATTAAAAAAAAAAACATCTGGATACTTTTATTTTCTAAAATAGTTTCTTTCAAAAATATAAACAGTTTATCGTTTTCAAGTGGTTTTATGGTATTTATGCGTGAATTTATGAGTCGGCTTCGCTGTAACACTTATCCCAGGAAAAATTGAATAAGTTTTGATTGAGGGATATGCACCATTAATAGAGTAAACACAAAATTCAGTTCATTTCAAATAAAAGTTTCGAAGACATTAGAAGAAAAGTGTTTTTTTAATGGATTTTCGACACCCTGTATCTTTCAAACGAAATCGAATTTTGAAAAATGGTATAGGAAAAATCGTTTCGTTTAATGAGAGGAATCTACAGTTAAAATATACAGGGTGGCCATTTGAAAACGAAACAGACAAGATTACAGACGAAATAAATTTTTTCGATAGAAATGCTCGGACAGGTTGGTTTCTGTTTCGAGGGGGACAACCTGAGATGTGGGTTACGGACGCATAGCGCTTCAACCCTTGCTGCTAAAACCCCCACCCCCAATTTTTGAATAGGGAAGATGGGGTGAGTGATACCTCATTTGAAAGGTATTTTTATACTGATTTCAGCACAGTAATTGTTTTTTCATTTTATGCATTAGTTCTCGAAATATTCTCAACTAAGTATTTGAAAATGAAGTGGTGTTTTCATGGCACTTGTAGTGTTTTTTTTGTGAAAAATCGACATTTTGAGCTTCAAAACAACCATGACTGTAGCTTCCTTCCTCCAATCCACTGACATAGAAATCAAGATGTCAATTTTTCACAAAAAAACACTACAAGTGCCATGAAAACACCACTTCATTTTCAAATACTTAGTTAAGAATATTTCGAGAACGAATGCATAAAATGAAAAAACAATTACTGTGCTGAAATCAGTATAAAAATACCTTTGAATTGAGGTATCACTCACCCCATCTTCCCTATTCAAAAATTGGGGGTGGGGGTTGTAGCAGCAAGGGTTGAAGCGCTATGCGTCCGTAACCCACATCTCAGGTTGTCCCCCTCGAAACAGAAATCGACCTGTCCGAGCATTTCTATCGAAAAAATTTATTTCGTCTGTAATCTCGTCTGTTTCGTTTTCAAATGGCCACCCTGTATGTACCTACAAGTTAAAGACTCCCCCTGTTGAAGTACATAATTTCGCTATTTGATCCCTAATTTTGTAGCCGTTTTTTTTTAAATGTCAGAATGCCATAACATAAAAAAGGTAACAAATAAGCTTTCAGAGTTTTTATATAACAAAGTATTGGAAATGAACTGACAAAATGGAACACTGTGAACAAACTAAACGGCAGATGGAGATGGAGCTCAAATTTTGCCCGAATACAGGAGACAGTTTTGCCAACTTAGCGAAAAAAACTCGACAATCTCCTCAAGCGTGCTTTTCATTTGATCAACTCAAGGGTACTTTCTTGACAGAAGTATAGCTATTTACATTCCTTTTGGGAGAGGATATGC
Source organism: Adalia decempunctata (assembly GCA_951802165.1). Taxonomy (NCBI): domain Eukaryota; kingdom Metazoa; phylum Arthropoda; class Insecta; order Coleoptera; family Coccinellidae; genus Adalia; species Adalia decempunctata. The sequence continues at coordinate 17,047,401 of OX637696.1, read as the reverse complement.
TGCGACCTCCAATCCGCCAAAAGCGTGGAGTTAAACCGAATCAGAACAGTAGGAAACTCGTCTCGAACTATCAAACTTCGATCACGAGGCAAAAGGGCAATTTTCGCAAAGTTTGCGTTAGTTATGAACACTTTGTTTACTTACAATCGAGTCGTGTCTGGGTCTTGAACAGCATTTTCGCCTCAGGATCAGCCCGAACATCAGGATTGTGACGAGAAAGAGGGAAACGCCGCCCCCGACTACGTAGTAATTTACATGATTCGCAGAGGCGGGCTGCGCTATCGAATGTGAAACCTGAAAAAAAAAATTGGGTCAAATATTGAATCAAATCTAAAGTTGGACTTATAAGATCAGAGAGTTTTTCTTATTTCTATGACTTTTGACGTTAAATTTAGGTTAGAGTTCTTGACAACGGCATTCAAAATTTGACGCGCCGCACAGAAGACCGTTTTGAGGTTGGATTTTTTCGAATTTTCTTGACTTGATATGACCACAGAATACCTAACTACACAGAAGCGTCACTAAGCGTCGGCACTTTGATCTTCAAGGGGCAAATTTTCGTGACCTTCATTCTCTGTTAGGTAGTACATATGTCACCTTTGAGCGGATAATCACAGAATACCTAACTAATTTAGGGTATTCTGTGACATAATTCTGTACTTTATTCATAATTCTATAGGTCCAGCAGGAAGTTCAAATTTCACGTTGACATTTGTACTACCTAGCAAGGCACAAGCGTCATCAAATAAAGTTTTGGCGGGAAGGCGGAAAGACGCTTCTGTGAAGTTAGGTATTCTGTGATATGACTCCTATCGATGTCTATGGATAATCACAGAATATTATGACATCATCTCAGACCTGTAGGTGCCTTTTTTACTGTTAAATGCGAATCTACCTTCAGAGGCGGATCTACCAACAAGGCGGATCTACCAACAAGGTGGATCTGTGGCCCAAACTAGTTAACTAATAATGAAATAATAGAGCTTTTTGTACTTTAACCATGTATTTCAATTATTTCTCAATTCTGGAGCGCTTTCGGCACTACGCCATCTTCAGCAGACAGAATCGGCATCAAAAGAACTTAAAAGCTTTTTTACAAAGCATGAGCAACTTCCACAATATTGATAAAAACCGGTTGAATTGTACAAAATGGAGTGAGGAGAAGAATTATAGAATTTTTTTTTCAATAATTCCCCGGCCAAAAGGAATGGTTTTCATCGTGACGGGTGATGAGGAATAGATCGATTACAGCAGCCCAAAGTAGAGTAAGTCATGGAGACTGCCCGGTCATGCTTCTACGTCGCCACCTCCACCGAATGTTCAGGCTACGAAGGTTACCTATGATGTGTTTTTGGTGGGACCTGGTTGGTTTCCCTGTGATTTCTTTCTGTGGGGTTAACTGAATAATGAGGTCTTCAAACATCGCCCTAGGACCCTCGATGACTTGAAAGAAGCAATCAAGGAGGAAATAATCCAAATTGAAACCTCTATGCTGAAGAGAGCGATGGAAAACTTCCTCGAAAGACTCCACATGTGGAGGCCGTCATTTGGATGATATTATTTTCAAGACATAGGTAAATGAAAAAAAAAAAACTTGATGATGTAGGCTTTCAAAATAAAAAATATTTTTCCAATATCTTCTTTCGTATTTTTTTAACAACTCCTTCGAATGTGGGAGAACTACACTGCGCAAAAAAAAGTTAACTCTAAATTGACTTTATAACTTATTTTTTATGTTCTCTCGGGAAGGTTTTGAACGAAACAAGACACATTAACTGGAAGAAAAATTCAGGATCTCACCGAATCTAATGTGATTATGTGAAAGAAGAGAAATGAACAATTTTCAAAATACTGAAGTGCTGATAAGTGATTTAATACTTGGTATTTCCACCCCTTGCGTTAATTACAGCTCGACAACGACGGTTCATACTCAAAATGAGTGATCTTAAAATGTTCTGATCTAATCCTTCCCAGATTTCTCCGAGTTGGATTCCTAAGTGATTAAGAGTAGCTGGATGACTTTCTGAACTTCTCAGCCTTCTATTGAGGTTGTCCCAGACCTGCTCAATCGGATTGAGATCTGGACTTCTTGCTGGCCATTCCATTCGAGAGACTTCAACCTCTTCAAGGTACTCCTGAACGATGCGCGCACGATGTCCATAAAAATGAAATTTTCACCAATGTATGGGGCAAATGGCACTACATGCTCTTCAAGAATGTTCCTTATATACTTATCAGCATTCATAGCTCCATTATCAACGACCACTAGGTCTGTGCGAGCAGTCAAAGATATTACACCCCATACCATAATCGATCCTCCCCCGAAACCAGTAGTATTCAGGAAATTGCACTGAGCATATCTTTCATGTGGACGTCTGTATACAAGGGAACGTCGATCACAATGGTAGAGGCAGAATCTAGACTCATCTGTGAAGAGAACTCTTTCCCAATCGGCCTCTTCCCAATGGATATGCTCTCTCGCAAAATCCAAACGCGCCCTTCGATGGGCTGGGGTAAGAGCTGGACCTCTTGCCGCGACACGAGGCGATTTCTTATTGTCTGAGTGCTAATTTGCACCTCATGAGTTTGCTCAAGCTGATTTTGAAGGAGGCGAGCGGTTGCAAACCGTTGTCTCAACGAAGAAACTCTCAAGTAACGTTCTGGAATGGCAGTTGTTACCCGTGGTCTACCCTGTCCTGGTCTTCGGACATTCATAGCTGTCTCCCTGAATCGCTGCAACATTCTGGACACACTTGTATGGGAAACTCCAAACCTTTCTGCAATTCTTGTGTATATCCACCCTTCTTCTCGCAAAACTACCGCTTGGGCACATTCCTCTTGGGTCAAATTGCGTGTTTCGCGTTGCATAGCGATCGAGTGTAGAAAATCAAACGAAAGAAAAACTATTGATCGAGAACAACTGATTTTAGAATGGAGCCAATACATTCAAAATCTGATAATATCATCTTTTTTCATTCCTGCTGGGAGAAAACATCCGTATTGAAGAAAAACGTTGAAAGTGGATAACATATCCATGCATAATTCTGATAAAAATAATTGTCATTGAGAACACCTCCAGTTGTAGAATACATTTGAGATTTCCATAATGTGCGTCAATTTTTTTGCGCAGTGTAGTTGCTGCACCCTGAATATGAGATTCACGAAAAGGCGGATGCGCCGGGACTTTATTCGCACATTGCTTGACATAATATTCAATCTGTAGGTGTGGTGGCACTGAGATATTGTGATATTATAGAAAGCCACGAGATGAATATTCACCAATTTAAGAGATGACCCTTATTTTTAGACATTGCCAATGATATGAATAATTCCTCATACCAAGATGAATCAAAAGTTCATAAACCTCAACTCTGAGAACATGCTCCCTGAGGAACTCAAACAGAATTATTGGCCAAAAGATATCGGTCTTGACGATTTATTTGAAGTGCCTTCTTTGAGATTCCACCGGGCCCTGTAAACCCCATTCAAAACCAACGAAATGGAAATTTTAACAATATTTATATAGCTGCCAGAGATTCGAGTTGGGCAGATTAGATGTAAGCCTTTCTCGATAAATTGTAATCCTCGAAAGCGCGGACCAAAAGAATATTTCCACCTACAGATAATGATTTCAATTTACGGTAGATATTGTCTTCAAATAGCTATTTCGTAAGATGTTTGGATGAATCGATAGATTACGACGTGGGTTGAAATCCATTATGCCTTTTTCGATCTTCTCTATGTGAACAGTTTGGGTAACGAATCATTTTCATCAGTGTGGGAGATTTCACAATGGGAAAGGGCCCTTTCTCATCGATAAAATCATCTGAATAGCTTTATCTTTCGTTCGAGATGAAGATATGGGATTTTCGCTAGTCTTCCTGTAAATCCTGTAATCTATGAATGGATCAATATGCGAGTAATTTCCAGTATCTTAGACTCTTCGGAGATGAGGGATATATGCAACTGATAGAATAGACCTTTCAGAAAAGTTGATTTTATCGGGGATTTTTTTAGATTGATAGAATTTTCGATAGGGATAACTGTGACTTGACAGTTGACAGAAGGTAGAAGCCATATTGTTTTGACATTTCTGTTCAGTAAGCATTGACGAATTATCAGTAGTACCTGATATCACAAGAGATTGAATTTCCGTAATAAGTCTATCGATTTATTTTCAAATGAAAATGGGTTGCTTGGAAACTTTACGAGTCCGTAGAACGAGTGGTGTTTCTTTAAAGCAACCCATTTGAGTTTGGAAATAAAAGATAGACTTATGAGGTAAATTCAATCTCGAGTGAAATTTTATGAGACTATTTCACGAACAGAAAAAAAGGACAGAAACTCCATATTCGAGAAAAGCAACGAAAAACTCACTACGATTTATATTTATCAGTTGTCAAACCGTTCGTTTCCATAGTTCCCGATTATTCTGTAGTTCAATCGTTGAAAATACCGAAGATGTCTTTGGACTGTGATTGGTCAGTTTTTGAAATAGTCATGGATCACGCCGCAACAACGATTACAAATTATTGAAATTTGCTTTCAAAATCAGTGTTCTATTATAGAGCACTTCGTGAAATTTATAGTTTACATAATCATCCATCAGAGCAGCTTATTCGTCGAACTATCGATAGATTTCGGACAACATTTTCTCTACTCGATGCAACAACAACAAGACAAAGAACTGTACGCACAGAAGAAAATATCGCTGCTGTAAGTGGTAGTGTTAACGAGGATCTAGATTCGTCTATTCGTCGACGTTAACAACAAGTTGGACTCTGTGCATCCACCACATGGAAAAATTTGAGTGAAGATCTTGGTCTACACCCATACAAGAGCCTACTGATTCAAGAACTAAATCCACTTGACCATAATAAGCGTCGTTTGTTGGCTTATTGAGCCCTAGAACAGCTTGAAGTTGATCCACTTCTTTATCGAAAAATTGTGTTCAGTGATGAAGCTCATTTCCGGTTGAACGGCTACGTGAACAAGCAAAATTGCCGTATATGGAGAGAAAACAATCCTCAGAAAGTTCTGCAGGTTCCATTGCGTCCTGAAAAATGCCTTTATGGTGTGCTTTACACGCTGGAGGCATCATTGTTCCATATTTTTTTAAAAACGATGCTGGAGCTAATGTTACAGTGAATGGTGCTCGTTACAGATCGATGATCAATGATAATTTGTGTCAAAATTTGAATGGTATCACTCCAGAAGTGTTTTGGTTCCAATAAGATGGTGCTACACTTCATGCTGCTATCGGAACGATTGACTTATTGAAAGAAAGGTTTGACGAAACATTATTTTGAGAAATAGTCCAATTGATTGGCCTCCAAGACATAAAATTAACTCATAGGTTTTGTGGTATCACAATAATAAACTGCTCCACATGAGTTAGGGATATTGACTTAAATTGCAAAAAAAATATAGTTAAAATAAAATTTTTGTGATGAAAATTTATATTAATATGATTTCAAGTTGTAAATTAATTTTTGCCTGTAGGTCTGAAGCGTATACAGGGTGGTTAAGAAAAATCGAGTAAAATAACGAAATTTTATTCAAGCATTTCAACACTATCAATACAATTTATGGCCTCCACGGGCATCAATAACAGCTTGACATCTTCTTTGCATACTACACACGAGGTTGTTGAACATTTCTTGAGGAATTTGGTTCCATAAACGGGGCAGAAGCTCTCTCAGATCATTTAAGGATTCTGGGGTAGGTTGATGATTATCTAATCTTCTTTGGAGCATATCCCATGCATGTTCTATGCAATTCAAATCTGGTGAGTGTGGAGGTATTGGTGAATGTGGAATACCAAGCTCCTCGCGCCCATTCTCAACTATGGCTGCACGGTGCGGTCTAGCGTTATCGTCTAGAAATTGGAAAGTTTCACCAATAGCAGCGTGAAAATTTGGCACAACATTGTCAATGACATGCTCCCTACTGTGTAAGGCGGTCATATTCCCAGGACAAATGTGTAGATCTGTGCGCCCGTTGAAACATATCCCGGCCCATATCATAACACTACCCCCTCGGAATGGATGGACTTCTTGGACATAGCGACGATTACGGGGTATGCGTGGAATTGCCCATACCCTTATTCTTCGAGAATCTGAAAATCGTCCATATCTGGATTCATCAGTGAAAAGGACACTACACCATTGGTCGTTCCAATTGATATGTTGCCTTGCCCATTCATCCAGTCTTTGACGCTTATGGTCACGTGTTAATGGAACTCCTCTTAAAGGACGTCTAGAACCTAGATTCACCTCTCTCAAACGTCGTCTGATGGTTTCGATGGAAACTTGGACCCCATCTGCATTTTGAAGAGTAATCCGTAGCATTCTACACGTAGATGTAGGGTTTCTTCTCGCCGAAACGCTGATGAAACGATCCTGAGCACTGAGCAGGTGTTGTTTTTCGTCGCCCACCAAATCTTGGTCTTTCCAACACGGAACCTGTCTCCCTGAACCTATTCCAAAGTCGAGATATAACACTTTGGCTGACTTGGAGCCTTTCCGCTACAACAACCTGAGTTAGGCCACCCTGTAGCATTCCGATAACTCCTATTAGCCTCAGCGGTTGTTCATTCACGTCTTGGCATTTTCAGAATACTCATTTCAAATCGAAGCCGTTGATAAACTGACTTCATTTCAAAATATGAACATTCATGAAGGATATGCAAAGAACCAAACTTCAGAAAAAAGGCGACCAGATTGACGAAATGTCTCATACTGATTTTTATTGGATCGATTCAAATTGTTATTGAGTTTTAAATGATTTTACAGCGATTTTCTCGAAGATTACATACTTTTAAAAACGATTGAATACGATATCCCTAACTCTTGTGGAGCAGTATATTTGGCGATAACATCATTTCGGAAATGGTCCAATTAATTGTCCTCCAAGAAATAAAATTAACTCATAGGTTTTGTGATTTCACAATAATATTATTTGTATGAAAGAAAGTATATGATACTTACGGACGGAGTTGTATCTGGCAATCGGCTGCTACTATTCGTTTCTTCATTATTGTTGGACGGTGGTAGAACATTTGGAATCAACCCTGGTTGAAGAGGAACTGAAAAAACATATTTTAAAGCAATTTGATATTTTTTAACATCCTAAACACTAAATTTCACGGGGACTCTTTCAGAGCATTCGTGCGATGCTGGCTGCCCGAAAGTCCCGTAAAAAGTCCTCGTGCGTGGCCTACACAAGATCCAACGAATTTCAGGAAGAAAGAATGAGGGGTAATCCATATCAAAGGATGACCTAAGCAAACACTTAAAATCGAGAGGAAACACTTAAAAAACCATCCGATGAAGGTATAAAAAATAAAGGTTGCCGCCGACACAAAAGATCTCCATACGTCGCGGCGGTTCCAGCATCTATTTCCCTCTCAAAGGTGAAGGAGTTAAGAAAACACTTCAAAGCGAGACCAGACTGTCAATACAAGAAGTATTGGATTACTCCCTGACAAAGCTGCGAACATCTGTTCGGCTCTCGTGAAATGTGTAAGATTTTAACCTGCGAAAGCTTGACGCGATTCCTATTTTTATAGACGTCAATTCCAACTTGACGAGAGACAAGCCACACTTCCTATTTTAGTAGGCGTCTTTTCCGTAGTTTTCATGGAATATTGGAATGCGAGGGATTGTAGATCCACCACGATTTGTGTAGGATATGGGGTGTTTTGGGAGGGAAGTTGTTGTTTTGACGTGTAGACCAAAACAGAATAATATCGGCTTGATGGACGTCTGTTTTTGTCCCAGTTTCTTCGTTGAAGACGGCATTGTTCAGGAAACTGATGATGAGACTCTTCTTCAGTTCCACCGAAGAAGGAAGTGCACAAAAAAGATCAAAAAAATTGAGGGGTATAATGGAATTATTTATGGTAGTTATAACTGTTATAAGACGATTTGTTTTCCTGAAATGCTTTGGAATTTGATTCAAAATTGACTAAAACTTGACGAAGGGTGTATTTTAAGGTGAAGCTTTTCTTTTGACAGGTAATAAAACTCATCAAAATAAGTCATCTCACAGAAAATTTCTTAAACGAAATGTTCAATTCAAAAAATTCATAAAAAATTATGGGCATCAATACCCCTGGATACTACTCTGATGGCTTGCATCTCTCTGTGCATCATATCTCTACATCTCTGCACCAGGTTTATGAACATCCGCGAAGTTAGGTGATTTCTTAGCGGAAATCTTGTTCTGTACAACTTATACGCTGAACTGGCATTTTGTTTTGATTCACCATAAATTAAAAGCATATTAACAAGTTCATTATTTGAATAAACGTGCGGCATTTACGAAACATGAACCAATCGTACCCTCGCCGTAACACGATCGAAGAATACTGATCACAATTGATATTCTGAGCCATGTATGATAAGAAGACAAAAAACAAGAGATGTTGATATCTACGGGGGAGCAGGTTCGGTTTGAGGAATTTTCAGATTCACCTAGAAACTAGAAAATATTCTAGTTTCATTTTCTTGAAACAGGAGCATGATTCATGCAAAAAATTTTTGGTAAAATGACTTATCTGGATGAGTTCTACCATCTGTCAAGAGAAAAGCCTCACCTTTAAATACACCCTGTATAAGTGTATCAAGGGTAAACTGTAGATTCCTCATGAAAAATAACCTTTTTTTCTCTTCCATTTTCCTTCGGGTCTTCGTTTCCGAAATACAGGGTGACAATTTTTTTCAGTTTTTTGCTAATATCTCAGGATACGTTTGAATTATTACAGAATTGCGTTTTTGTACACATATTTTCACTAATACTAGTTACTTTCTTGCACTTTACTCTGTTTTATTAGACGTGTCAGTGGCGGAGATATTGAATTTGCGCAAAGGTTTTACCCCCCAAATTTTACACCACTGGACAAATTTGCATTTGCACAGCGAATTCGGATACGTCAATGTGTTTTACATAAAATAAATACTTTTGGTTCATTACTTTACATTGAACCGTAATCGAGAAAACTGGCATTTTATGATCAAAAACAATTTGCTAATGCATTGTAAATTTCCTGTAGTTGGAAAAATGAGTGGTGGTAATTAACAAAAGTCAATCAAAAAGATATCTTCCATAAGGATACAAATGAATATAAATCGATTAATCAGATACACCCCGTTCATTGATATAAATATCAACAACCGCCATGAACCTGACTCGAACTTGCCACAAATCATCATACAGGGATCGAGGTAGGGTTATGTTGTCCTGAAGATGATCAAAACAATGATCGAAACCTAGGTCGACTTCTACCCGCTTTCGATGAGGTTGGAACTTTCGTTGGTTCCCTGTATGATGATTTGTGGCAAGTTCGAGTCAGATTCATGGCGGTTGTTGATATTTATATCAATGAACGCGGTGTATCTGATTAATCGATTTGTAATTAACAAGTTTATTTTTCAACAACACTTTCCTTATGGCAAATGGCGTTCCGTCAAATGTTCTAATATTCTGGTGAAGTGTAGTACTCGACCTACTGATCAAAAGTGTCCATGGCCCCAACTCAATCCTATGACTAGTTTTTGAGATACAGGGCGTTGAAGTTGAAAATTACCCACTTTTACTACGCGCGTATCTCGAAACAGAATCGAATGAACTTCAATTTTTCCCAAGAAACATTTTATTCCATCCCCAGGGAGCAACCATGTAGAGGAACATAACCGAAAATCGTTACGAATACAGGGTTATCCATAATTGAATGCATGTCCGATTTTGAAAATATAAAATATGTCAGTTCCAGAGCGAGAACGTTCGCAAAATGAACTATTTCACTAAATAAGTTGTTGTTACATCGAAAAAACCTGAAATACACAGAATTCATACTGGGTGATCCATTTTTATAGAAACAATTCACAATGAAGGTCAAGTGGACACCCTGTATTTTTTGGTTGATTAAAGGTGTTTGTTTGATTTTTTCGAAACATATCATCAAGGACTTCAAAGAATACAGGGTGATTCAGTCAGGAGATATACTGTGAACCTTATGAAAATACCCAAAAATCCCATTTTTTTTCATCACTCTCTTTTTCAAGATTAACTCCGTTGAGGTGGCAGTTTTCTTTCACCATTGTACTTGATATGAAAAAATCAATACGGCAGAGAGTTTTTATCCGCTACCTAGGACCAGATTTTTTTTATGTAATATGAAAATGATTAATTTGCAATTCTGATTGAAATTAAATGAAAAACCATATTACATAAAAAAGAATCTGGTCATAGGAAGTGGATATAAACTTTCAGCCGTAGGTATTGATGTTTTAATATCAAGTACAGAGGTGAAAGAAAACTTCCACCTCAACGGAGTTAATCTTGAAATAGAGGGTGATGAAAAAAAGGTGGTTTTTGGGTATTTTCGTGAGGTTCACAGTTTATTTCATGTCTGAATCACCCTGTTTTTTTTAAGTCCATGATGATATGTTCTGAAAAAATCAAACGAACACCTTGAATCAACTTGAAAATACAGGGTGTCCACTTAACCTTCATTGTGAATAGTTTCTATATCAATGGATCACCCAGTATGAATTCTGGGTATTTCAGGTTTTTTCGATGTAACAACAACATATCTAGTGGAATAGTTTATTTTGCGAACGTTCTCGTTCTGGAACTGACATATTTTATACTTTCAAAATCGGGCATGCATTCAATTATGGATAACCCTGTATTCGTAACGATTTTCGGTCATATTCCTCTATATGGTTGCTCCTTGGGGATTGAATGAAATGTTTCTTGAGAAGAATTGGAGTACCTTTTTTATGTAAAACACATTGCCGCATCAGATTTTACCATGCAAATGCAAATTTATCCATTAGTGTTAAAGTTGGGGGGGGGGGTAAAACCTTTGTGCAAACTCAATATCTCCGCCACTACTGCGTCTAATGAAATCGAGTAAGATGCAAGAAAGTAGCTATTATTAGTAACAATGTGTGTACAAAAACTCAATTCTGTAATTCAAACGGAACCTGAGATATTAGCAAAAAACTGAAAAAAATATAAATTCTTGACACCCTGTTGGTGGGTTTCATAAAGATCGTTGATTGAGTGATTCACAGAATACCTTGACGTTTTTTGTCAAATCGACCAATAGAATTTCAAATTTACGAATTTTTTTTATCACAGAATCTCTCGATCAAGCATTTGATCACCCGATCAACGTTTATGAAACCCGGCTTGTATCTCGGAAACGAAGACCCGGAGGAAAAAAATTGAAGAAAAAAAAAATGTTATTTTTTCATGAGAAATCTACAGTTGACCGTTGATACACTTATTTAGGGACAACCTGTTTGTCCAAAAGCGAAAGATGGTCAATTTTTTTCTAATGTACGAAATGTGAAAAATGTTGGAACAAGTCGCCGACAGGGTATAAACCCCTCTTGAATGTTGATTTATCAAGTTCTTTCAACCGAAGGCTCTGCCCAACTTCAACCTCCACTCAGTTCTTTACCTATTACACATCTCGGGTAAAAAAACGAAATTAAATTCTTCCACTCCATATATATACATAAGAATACTCGAGGGGGAAAAGTTGCTTCCACTCACCTGTGTATCTGGGGCAGGATCCGTCAGGGTTGGGGGCTTTGGAGTCATGGGGGCATACACATGAGTAATAGTTGTTTTCCAATTCTTTACATGCCAGCTCTCCAGCGCATTTGCCTCGACTACAATTGCCAAGGTGCTTTTCCACTCTTCTTTCCTCTGAAATATTCAATAACGCTAATATTAGACGCTTTCGTTGATTCCTGTTCCTTTATATGTCAATAAAATACAAATAGGAATAAATTGCCATGATTTCGAAGTTATGAGAATTCTCGGTTAAAAGTTCATGAACACTTAAGCTCGCAGAAAAAGATTCGAGAAGGACATATGAATTTCAAAATAGAAAATTCATCCATGATTGCCTGTGGAACAAGCCTATAATTATTGCTTTGAATTACGATTCATGTATTCCCAGGGGCGATTGTAGTGTCCCCAGTTCTCGATTTCAACATAGAAACAGAAACAGAAGAAGAAACATTTGTTGAACTGAAGACGAGGACGTTCTTTGGAATATAGTGAGAATTTTTCATGAATTCACGATCAGTTTGTGAAGGGTTTTCCAATAAGAGGTGTTATTATGAATAGCTCGCCATTTCGGTAGATGTCACTTTTGGAGCTGTCAAATTTTGATATTTGATAGAAATGGAAGGATCACGCTTCAACAACGCATTAAAATTATTGAAATTCACTATAAAAATGGTGAAAATTTGGCAGACACGGTTCGTTAGACTCGAACATTTTTGGGTCGGCGTGATGCACCTTGTCGAACCGCAATACAGAAATTGGTAGAAAAATTTGAGCTCTTGAGACAAGTTAGTGATGAGAAAAATAAAACCCATGCACGTCGCTCAAGAGAATATTGTTGGATTGTTGCTGTAGACGAAAGTGTTGAAGAAAACCCAGGTTTGTCCATTCCTCGTCGTTCTTTGGAATTAGGCATTCCACAAACGTCCTCACACCGTATTTTGCATAAATAATTGGGTCTTAAGGCTTATAAAGTTAAGTTAACACAAGAACTCAAGCTGGCCGATCATCAACAACGTCGTATCTTCACTGATTGGGTCCTCGAAATGCATGAAAATGATCCGGAATTCCATCGAAAAATCATCTTGAGTGACGAGGCCCATTTCCACCTCGGTGGCTTCGTCAACAAGCAAAATTGTCGCATCTGGGGCTTGGAAAACCCAGGAGTTATTGTTGAAAAGCCTCTCTATCCTCAACTTGTGACTGTTTGGTGCGGTTTATTGTCCGGTGGGTAATTGGACCTTACATTTTCGAGAATGAGGCTGGAGCAACCGTTCTGGTGAATTGATTGCGCTATCGAGAGATGATTCATAATTCTTTATAGCAGGAATTGGATGGTATTGATTTGGTTATGATGAATATTTTGATATGTGATACGGCATTAAGTTCCCAATTCTCATATATAGTACATCCAAGAATTATTGACATCTCAGGCGGCTTTAGGAAATCGAAATTAGGTTGGTAATGCCCGTTCAGTGATATTTTGAGTTGTAGAATTCAGGTTGGTGTTGGAAATAACACTAATATTTTGTTCTGTCATTAATGTTTCGAATAAATGTGGCAAATAATTGAGCGAGTGAAATGAATATCTTTATAATGAGGCTGTTGAAGAGTGTACACAATTGGAAAGGCTTTCCATCTATATATATAAAAGAAAGATGTTGGTTACACCATTTATAACTTCAGATCGGATGGACTGTTTGTTATGAAACTTCATATATGGATTCGTCTACGGTCTGGTTATTATAAAATACAATAAAACTTTGAAAAAATCGATAAAAATTTTACTTATACAGGAAATGCTTTTTCTTTTTTTGTAAGGCCACTAGGTGTCGCTACAGTGACAGTTACGCGTGTGTAATTTGGGTTGCCTCCAACTCTGCACTATTGGCCAAAGCCGAAATGTCTTAGCGTAGGATTACAGATCTCTAAAATGATTAGATTTCGTTGAGATATGACTTATATGAGAGAGGTTTCGTTCTCACCACTTAGGGTGGGGATATTCACACATTTATTCAAAATAACGTAGTCGTGAAGGTACTATATTTGACATGATGACCATTAGATGGCGATGTATATACAATTACTGTCTAATTTGCACAGAAAAGAACTTATAGTACCATGAATTATGAAAGGCTATTAGCAGATCAAGGGGCGAGTGAATATCACAGTGAATTTTTATCGTTATGTCAAGTAAATCGGATTTTGGCGATCAGTTTCAATTCTCGAAATGTTTTTGAATTTGTGTTTGGGTAATAAATATATTTGTGATAATAAACTGAATCCAAAATTGCCATAATTAGTAATCGTCATATTGTTTTGGTGTTTCTGTTCTTTGTCAACTCAAATCCATGGAAACATGGAAATCACGCTGTTCCATCAACTGAGATGTTCACCAATTATGTTAAGCTGAGCACCAAAAGGCTTAGATGTTTAAAATAATGGTGTGAGCACCGATTAGATTTTGATTAGACAACATTGAGAATACTAGAAAAGTTTCGTTTTTTCCACTTCAGAAAGCGCTATTCAAAGAATAAGTTCATATTTCATCAGTTATTTCAAATATTAGAATGAACGGGTTGTGTTGATAGTCGATAATTTGTGTTCATATTCTTGACATTTTGATTCATATTAGTTCTGAGGAAAGTTATAATAATAATAATGTGGTTGTTGAAAAAACAGTAGGAATATTTACATTTCATATTTTGCACCTTCATTGTTCACAAATATTGAAAGTTACAATGTCATACCAAATTCTTCATATATTAAATAAATCCAATCGTTAAGTTTTGTTTCTGTCTTGGTATCTATTACAATTTTCTCAATCCATTCAGTTTGCAGGTAATCGTATGTGATAATTGGAATTATTTTCATGTTCACATTGCCGTACTTTGAAAAAAAAACCATTTAATTTTCAGGTTATTTCTATATTTTTTTATTGCTATGATGAAAGCACAGAAAACTTTTAGTTACTTTTTTGTAACTAGAAATAAAGCTGCGACTAGACTTCCAAGGCTTGCTCTGATGTCAATAATTCTTGGATAGACTATACTGGGATCTTCGAGTAAAATGGCCTTTAGATGATGACAGAGGATCTGATAGATTTTTGGGAGTAGGTACAGACATCCAAATTTAGCTGTTAAATGATCGAATAGAGAGAAAACATCCGAGAATGTTTCTTGTGGACACATCTTATTGATTTCCAACCACATCCACAATCGATAATTTACCGACGCAACCCGAGAAAAAACATATGTTCTGACACCATAATGATTTGTATGTCAACAGAGCAATGTCATATGTACGATGCTAAAGGAAAAGACCGATCGCATTCACCCTTTTCCTATCGATTTTCCATCTGTTTGGCAGGTAGTGCTTTTGGAGCTGAGATATCAAATTTGCAAATATTGTAACCAGAGGAAAAGGTTATTATCGACAAGAGGACGATGAAAGAAAACGACTCAACTTTTTTCAAAGTAAAAATGCTACCAAATTGGGTAAATAATCTACTGTCAACTGGAAAAATCCCGGTTTCAAGGAAAATCCCCTTTCGCGAAAATCATTGCTTCAACGAAAATCCTTGCCTGTTGGAAAATCTTCTCAAGTACTTATACGTATTATAAAAGCGATTCAGTTTATGTGAATCCAGCATAATGAACGAAAAAACATAATATTGATTATGCTTTCATTGTTTCAGAAATATACAGATTGTCCACTTTTTCAGTATGATTTCAAAGGTTGATAGAATCATTAACAATCTCTGTATAGTTGTTAGTAACTCTCATCCGAAATGATTGTATTCCCTTCATAAAACACCATTTTTTATCCAAGAAATTAGGATTCATATCCAGAATTCAACTTCTATATTCTTCTTGTCTGAATCAATACGGTCTACTCCAAAGAACAATTCCAGTAAATTTAAATATACACCTAAATCTCCGGGCATTGAAATGTAAATCGAACTTCATACATAAAAGGATGTCCATAGATCAGGTTTCTCAGTATATCCAACCATGGGATGAACAAATTGAATAAACTGTTATTTTTGATAGATTTCTTATGAAGTATTTCTCTTTTCTTATCACATGAAAGTAACATTTTTCTTATAAAGTAGTGGACTTGAGACAGCATTGGATCGACATGATATTTAATTACATATGGAGGGCTATACGCAAAAACTATGGGAGTCACATTCACTGGCGGGTTTGTGGGGGTGGGACATAGGGGGCTATGGCTCCCCTTCGAAGATGACAATAAACCATTGATGGTAGTTCTAACAATTGCTAATAAATTCAGGAAAATCATTTAAATAGTTATTTTTTTATTCCCTCAATATCACCGAACTGAAATGAAACGAAATAATCTAATTTATATCCTTCACTTTTCCGTTTTAAATATTATGCTATTACCTTAAAATATTTACTAACATCCACACCATTTTTAACAAGGCCGCTTGACTTTATCATTGAAAATTTGCTCCACAAAGTTGATGAACTCCATATTTTTTATTTTTCTTCTATGTATGCCAGGAAAACAGGTTCACTGAAGTTCCCTTATACATTTTTCAATTTACACCAGGCCAGGAAATTGTTATATGCAATATCGTACTGCTGAACAGATTTTTTAGGTAGGAGTTCCAGATTTGCTCTTCTTGCAGACTCTTCAATATCCACAGGAACAACCAAATCGCCACTTTTATTAATAATTGGACTCTCGGCAGTTAAAAACCCAAGACGAAAATTGGACAAAACGAAATTAAAATGACAGCGTCTTTTTTCATTTGTTAGTAATCATAACGTTGGCAACGTTTGCCCTTCACAAGATTATTTGAATATTAAAATGCATTTTGAATTTTATTGTCATTGCAAATTCGCCCAATTCATTATCAAAATAGGGCAGTTGTACAAAAAACATTGTATGGTATTTGTGTTAAAAGTGATTTTATTTTGTTTGTGAAATTGTTCAATTCGCTCCGCTCATTTCACAAACTTATTCAGTCATAAAATAAAACGTCACTTTTAACACTCATATCATAAATAACTATTTTAAACATAAACGTCATAAAATTATCTTTCAAATGAAAAAAAAAGTTGACTTCAATCTTAATTTGAATGTGTTTTATTTCAATTTAAAGTTCTATCACCCGATAGAAATGTGTCCAATTAAGCTCACTCTGTACTCCATGTTGAAATTTTCGTGAAGAAATATCCAGATCCTTGAGTTAAGGAATAACGAATGCCGAAGGAAATATTTTCAATTCGAATCAATGGTAAAGAAGAAGAGAAGGATGTAAGCATTAGGTTGCTTTCATGGATTTAAATGAGCGTTCATCCACTGAAAAAAGCATAACAATAATTTTTCTGTTTGTGAACTGGGAACCATGAAAACATCCACTTATAGGCCAGTGCCTCGAGTAACTGTACTCTCAGAGGGTGTGGTCCTCCATCATAAAAAAGCATAAATATATATGGAATGATAATTATATAGGAATCATACAGCCGTAGGTGGATTATCCAATGGATATTGCATTGTTATACTCTGATTTCATTCACGATTGACCGATATTAAACATAAATAATGTATTTTTTTATTGAAACCTAACAATTACGGGGCGAAACAATGAAATCGAATGATAGAATAGCATTTCCTGATTAATTAAATCACATATGAGAATATGACAGACGGGACAGATACTAAGCCTGTAGATAGATGTTGATTTTTACTTTCAAATTGATTCCGAATGTTACAACGGGTTTTACATGACAATATATGGGAAGGTAATGAATCAGGAAATAGAAGGCGTTTTGCCGTCGAAAAAGGTACTATCAAAAGTAGTCTGTAGGTATCGGGTGTTTTTTTAGAGTGATAGAACTTAAAATTATGCAAATCATAAATTTCAGCAAGTGCTCTTTAAGTTTGGCAAAAAGAAAACTGATTTTGAAAATAAATTTCAACAATTTGTCAACGTTGTTGCGGCGTGAGTATTTCCATGATAATTTGTCAATGCTTACTGAATAGAAATGTCAAAATAAAATGGCTTCTACCTTCTGTCAAATCACAGTGATCCCTATCGAAAATTCTATCCCATAAAAAATAGTACCTATATTGTTCAATGAGCGGTAATGTAAGTCATAACACACGCAGATGAATTTTGCAGCCCGAGCCGTCAGGCGAGGGGTGTAATTCATCAAGTGTGTTATGACCATTACCGCGAATTGAGCACTTTACTTTATCTTCGACTTCTTCAATAAAATTCGAATTAATCTGCATTTTCAAAATTGACAACAGTTGTCAAAAGCGATTTCTGTGGTCAAAAATCGATATCGATATCGAATGCCGTAGAAAAGGTCAAAAAATCACGTTTTCCAAATGCAATTTTTGGATATTCAGACCTAAGAAAATGTAGAAATGGATGGCGAGAACGTTACCTTGATGTCTGAATTGGAGTTCCCCATTGACCCGACTTTTTTATTAATTTCGTAAGCTACATTTTTCCTGTTTGTATTAGAGTGAGTTATAGGCGTGAGTTATTATAACCTCACACTATTGGTTTATAGAGACTATTACATATCAAAATCAGTTGAATAATGGATATATTATTCTATGGGAGTAGATCAAAACTCAAAATACAGTGTGACAAGAAAAACCTCGGACAAACTTTTTTTCATTTCACTTTATTAAACAGAAGAAATTGAACAAAACAACAACAAATAATAATAGCTTGAACATTTGTTAATAATATATCTAAGCTGTTTCGAAGTGGCTTTCTTTGGCGGCGATACACAGCTTCAGACGCTCCTTGAAATTTTCGGCAATGGGCCGCAGCTCCTCGGGCGTTAATCGGTTCCATTCCCGGTGCAGAGATTGCTTCAGCGACTCCAAATTTTGGTGTTTTTCAGCACAAGCCCTGTGCTCCAAAATCGACCACACGCTGTAGTCCATTGGTTTGAGATCCGGTGAGTAGGGCGGCTATTCTGCAGATGAGATGAAACAAGGAAAATGGGTCTTACACCATTCTTGCGTTATTTTCGCTCTGTGAGCCGGAGCGGAGTCCTGTTGAAAGGAACTTCTTGATTGATTTTGACCCCTTGATCCACAAAACTAAGGGAGTTTTACCACCGCCGCATATTCCGCCCCAGACCATGACGGATTGCGGATTTTGACGGTGTTCGACGATGGCCGATGTACCGGGAGCCTCTACGGACCAGACTCTGTCGTTTTGGTGGTTGTGGGATTGTTCTACGGTGAAAAGCTTCTTGTCTGTGAATTCGCTCCCATTGCTGACCGGCGGCGAGACGAAGGAGTTGGGGGCACCTTTGGAGTCGTACGCGCTTGTTTTCCTCCGTGAGGAGTTGAACTTTTTGGAACTTGTATGGCTTGAGGTTGAGCTCCTTTTTGGCAATTTGACGGACTGATTCGCGCTTGATACCGGTCTCACAGGCTATTTTCCTCATGGAAACCCTCGGATTTCGATTGACTCGCTTCTTGACGATGTTGCGATTGCTAGGTGTATTGACAGTGCGTTTTTTACCACGTCCTGGACGACGACCATCATGGCTAAGCTCCTTGAAACGACGAATTGCATCGGACACGGTTTGTCGAGGCACATTGAGCAAACGATCAATTTTGCATTGACGCCTACCTTGACGAAACAGCTCCAAAATCGCACTACGTTTGTTTGACATTCTGAAACTCTGTGAAATGAAATTATATCAAACTGAAAATTCAGAATAAAAATTATTTGGCTGCGCTGAAATACTTTTGTTCCAGACCACAGCAAAATTTGTCCGAAGTTTTTCTTGTCACCTTGTATTATTCAGTGAGCATACGATGTTGCGAAGTCGAGTTTTGTAAATCATCCCAGTGAATGAATACAGAAAGAAATAATTGTATGTGGGTCACTCTGTATATTCAGAACTTGCTGAGTTTTTTTAGTAGTGCTAGAACACAGATTATTATAGCTCTGTATACATACTTATTTCGACTGAATTTCTAGATTGGTGAAGCACCTTCCGACCAGTCGATGCCGATGGTTATTATTGCTACGAGAATAGCTGGAATTACGAAATAGTGCACCAGTGAACATAAATAACGGTTGTGCTCCAGCATCAAAAACAATTAATCGAAACTTGACATAACAACTGCCAATATTAGAATACGTTCCGATAATAATTGTAAATTGACCCCGTTACGCTATAAAAGCGAGACCAAACACCGTGCGGCGATGTCTGTCGACTTTACGTGTAGTATGTAGTAAACCTATAAAACTGGAATTTACAGGGAACCCAAAATTGGATGGCATCTCCGAACCTTTAGAAATATAATCGACCTTGTAGGTAAATTTTTATTCTTCGGTTCAAGAAACGAACTGAAAAATATTTTTTTGACAGCTGCTGTCGAAAAAATTGACTGCTGCTGTCAAAAAAATTGACAGTTGCTGTCAAAAAATTGACAGCTGCTGTCAAAAATTTGACAGTGAAACGAGGGCCTTCAAGTTGATGTCGATATATCCGTCATTTTTCCTGGGAAACAGAATAATGATTGCAATTCAAAGATCCCTAATTCTTGCTAGCATCGTTTAGGTAGAACGAGCACTCAAAAATTAAGTTCTATTTGTCCACGGCTCTCTAGATAATCCCAATTTTTAATTTTGACATAAATCAATAGAAAAACGTCTCAATTTGGAATGAATTCCTCGAGTTTTAAAAAGATTCTCTCTAAAGTCTACAAGATCTTTCATTAACGAATAAAAAAATGTCTTTTGTACTCTACCCTTGAGGGTAATTCGATGACCCTTTCATCTTCAGTTTTGTGGCAATCCTAAGTTATAATATTCCTCAACTCCACAACATTAGAGCCTTATTGAAAGTTACTTCCAACCTCATTATTACCCCAATTGTCCAAAGGTCTTCGAAATAGTCTCTGATGACCTATTCACATCATAAGATATTCTTCCTCAACTATGACAGCAATTAGGCATTGATTACAGGTTATTTGGAGGTCATAGTAATCACATGGCGTGAACCTGACATTACTTTTCTCTTGGATATTGGTTTATATCGATCAGACAAATCATGTTTTTTTAGCGGATCAAAATAGAACATAGATAAACACAGCTCTGTTGTTGAGTCTGTGGAATAGATAAATGACGCTGATTTGGGTTCGAAAGGTGATCGATAATGAAAAATTGTGTAATCAGCAGGAGTTACGAAAATAAGCATGCCAAAAAGCGTTTATTTATTTTCATTATATTCCGTGATGTTTCTTCTTATTTTTTTCGGTTCATTATAAACGGTATCCAAGTTTCGACATTTTACCGTTCCATTAGATTATCAGTTCTATACAGGGTGTTTAATTAAAAAAATATTCTATGAGCTGAGAAACCATAATTTCGGATCATTTTTATCCATTTCAAGGACCCAATCAGCAACGACACGACGTTGTTTTCTTCAACACTTTCGGCTACAGCAGCCAATATTCTCGGTTGTCCTTGAGCGACGTGCATAGGTTTTATTCTTCAATCATTAACTTGTCCAAAAGCTCAAATTTTTCCACCAATTTCTGTATTGCATTTCGACAAGATGCTTCACGACGACCCAAATAATGTTCGTGTTTTACGAACCGTCTCGGCCAAAGGACCTCGCACTTTGGTATGTAAAGTGGCGACCGGTCAAATTTTCTGAAAGTTTGGCATGTTGTTGTACCCGACTCAGTGACCAAAAGTGTCAATGGGCCCAACCCAATCCTATGGCTAGTATTCCAAATACGGGGTGTTAAAATTGAAAATTGCCCAGATTTTCGGATTTATTTTTTAATTATTAAGAGTTAGATTGCATTTCTGTTGCAGACACACGTTTGCGACATGTTCTAGTTATGGAATAAGTGGATACGTATGATGAAAAATATTTATATTTACAGGGTGAATCACGAATATATGACGGTAGTTTTTTGCCAAAATTCACTTTTTCTACTGTGACGTCATGAAGGCATATTTTTGAAATGTTCTTTTCGATTAAGTATTATGACGACAAAATATTGCACAGTGCATATTTTTTATACAGGGTGTTTTTACAGAGAGAACCATTAGACATAATAATTTTTTTTAGGATTAATTCGAAGCCCTGTATTTTTGAATTGATTTTTGGGAAATATAATACCACAAACATATGTGTGTCTCTAATCTCCAAAATATTCATGGTGGTTTATTCATGGGAAGGTATTAAATTTTAGG
Organism: Adalia decempunctata; assembly: GCA_951802165.1. Classification (NCBI taxonomy): domain Eukaryota; kingdom Metazoa; phylum Arthropoda; class Insecta; order Coleoptera; family Coccinellidae; genus Adalia; species Adalia decempunctata. The sequence goes on along the minus strand of OX637696.1, from coordinate 17,025,578 downwards.
AAAAGTACAAAAAACATGAACCTGTATTCGAAAATTTCCTCGGTCAAATGCAACTATTTTCTCACTATATATTGATTCCAAAAACCACCCCAGAGGTATGAATTCTAAATCCGATACTATGACCAGTTTTCGAGATACAGGGCGTTAAAGTGGAGAATAACTCATTTCGTCAGTTTTTTTTTTCAAATTGAAAAGCCGGATTGATTTTATGTTGCGCCCATGAGTTCAGTATGAGTACAGATCAGATGAGCATGGAAAGGTTCAGCTAAAATATTTACTGTTACAGGGTGATTCACGAATAAATCACAATAGCTTTTGCAGTCTGTGGCGAAACTGTAGAATTATCGAGTGTTTGCAAAAGCTATTGTGATTTATTCGTGAATCACCCTGTAACAGTAAATATTTTAGCTGAACCTTTCCATTCACATCTGATCTGTACTCATACTGAACTCATGGGCGCAACATAAAATCAATCCGGCTTTTCAATTTGAAAAAAAAACTGATGAAATAAGTTATTCTCCACTTTAACGCCCTGTATCTCGAAAACTGGTCATAGTATCGAATTTAGAATTCATACCTCGGGAGTGGTTTTTGGAATCAATATATAGTGAGAAAATAGTTGCATTTGACCGAGGAAATTTTCGAACACAGGGTGTTCATGTTTTTTGTACTTTTCCCAAAATAGAATACCTTCCTATGAATAAACCACCATGAATATTTTGGAGATTAGAGACATACATATGTTTGTGGTATTACATTTCCCAAAAATCAATTCAAAAATACAGGGTTTCGAATTAATCCTAAAAAAAATGATTATGTCTAGTGGTTCTCTCTGTGAAACACCATGTATTAAAAATATGCACTGTGCAATATTTTGTCGTCCAAATACTCAATCGAAAAGAACATTTCAAAAATATGCCTTCCTGACGTCACACTAGAAAAAGTGAATTTTGGCCGAAAACTACCGTCATATATTTGTGAATCACCCTGTAAATATAAATATTTTCAATCATACGTATCCTCTAATTTTTTATAGTGAATTTCAAAAATTTAAATGCGTTGTGTGTATCGTTCCATTTTTTGATGGCGTAGTTTCTACTTGTCAAATGTCAAAAATAACAGATTCAAAAGTAACATCTCCCGAAATAGCGGGCTATTCAAAATGACACCCCTATTAGAAAACCCTTTAGCTTGTGAGTAAAGGAAATACCACTCGTCAGTCCTCATGCAGAATATCATTAGAAAGCAACCTACTACACTGGGTGTTGTTTTTTCCGTCATATATCTACCCACATTTTCTATTGGTGCATTTGGCTCATACAAAATTTACATCTTCTAGATATTACTACCTTAGCCGAGATTGAAACCCATTTGCATCCTATCTATCTCCAATTAATCTTTATTCAAATCAATACTCACTTAGTGAAAAGGAGTAGCTTACGTTACAGCGATATCTTACGATCTCATGGGAAGTGATTAGTTACAAAAGCAAGGTTCATTATTTTCACAGTAGGCGCACTGCCAAATCAAAATCATTTATCTTTTTCGAGATACGATACGTGTATCAGCATGGAAATTATCAAAATAGTTTTTTTTCAACAACAATGTGGAAGGATGAAGAATGAGGTTTTGTTAAGTCAGCTCATCAGCATAAATTAATCTTATTTTCAACAACAGGATTTCTTATTCGTTCAAGGTGTAGGTATTTTCTTTTTAGTGTGGGCAGCGGAAAGAAGAATTTCAATGAATTCGATATGAAAAAGTTTTCGTGAAATAAATGTATAGATGTTGAGTCTATCGATGTGTAGAGGATTTTAATTGTGGTTAATTTTGAAGGGATAAGCGATGAAATATTTTTTCTAACGATTGTTAAATTCCTACTTATACAAAGTGGAACACTCTGTATATGAAGATATAAATGGCTCTCATAATGTCACATGATTATTACGTGACAGATCGAAAGTTGACAGATGGGAGATGAATATTTTCTAAATCAAAAAATATACTGCTCCACAAGAGTTAGGGATATAGTATTCTATCGTTTTTGAAAGTATGTAATCGTCGAAAAAATCGCTGCAAAATCATTTAAAACTCAATAACAACTTGAATCGATCCATCATAAAAATCAGTATGAGACATTTCGTCAATCTGGTCGCCTTTTTCTGAAGTTTGGTTTTTTGCATTTGCTTCATGAATGTTCTTATTTTGAAATGAAGTCAGTTTATCAACGGCTTCGATATGAAACGAGTTTTCTGAAAATGCCAAGGCGTAAATTAACAAACGCTGAGGCTAATATGGCTATCGGAATGCTACAGGGTGGCCTAACTCAGGTTGTTGTAGCGGAAAGGCTCCAAGTCAGCCAAAGTGTGATTTCTCGACTTTGGAATAGGTTCAGGGAGACAGATTCCGTGTTGGAAAGACCAAGGCTTGGTGGGCGACGAAAAACACCTGCTCAGGATCGTTTTATCACCGTTTCGGCGAGAAGAAACCCTACATCTACGTGTAGAATGCTACGGAATACTCTTCAAAATGCAGATGGGGTCCAAGTTTCCATCGAAACCATCAGACGACGTTTGATAGAGGTTAATCTAGGTTTTAGACGTCCATTAAGAGGAGTTCCATTAACACGTGACCATAAGCGTCAAAGACTGGAATGGGCAAGGCAACATATCAATTGCGTAGTGTCCTTTTCACTGATGAATCCAGATATGGACGATTTTCAGATTCTCGAAGAATAAGGGTATGGACAATCCCACGCATACACCGTAATCGTCGCTATGTCCAATCCATTCCGAGGGGGTAGTGTTATGGTATGGGCCGGGATATGTTTCAACGGGAGCACAGATCTACACATTTGTCCTGGGAATATGACCGCCTTACACTATAGGGAGCATGTCATTGACAATGTTGTGCCAAATTTTCATGCTGCTATTGGTGAAAATTTTCAATTTCTAGACGATATCGCTAGACCTCACCGTGCAGCCGTAGTTGAGAATGCACGCGAGGAGTTTGGTATTCCACATTTACCAATCCCTCGATCCGAAATCACCAGATTTGAATTGCATAGAACATGCATGGGATATGCTCCAAAGAAGATTAGATAATCATCAACCTACCCCAGAATCCTTAAATGATCTGAGACAGCTTCTGCCCCGTTAATATAACCAAATTCCTCAAGAAATGTTCAACAACCTCGTGTGTAGTAAGCAAAGAAGTTGTCAAGCTGTCATTGATGCCCGTGGAGGCCATACATTGTATTGATAGTCTTAATGCTTGAATTCACTGAGAATAAAATTTCGTTATTTTACTCGATTTTTCTTAACCACCCTGCAGACCTACAGGCTAAAATTTATTTGCAACTTGAAATCATATTAATATGAATTTTCATCAGAAAAATCTTATTTTAACTGTATTTGTTTGCAATTTAAGTCAATATCCCTAACTCATGTGGAGCAGTTTATTTCAATACTTTGCTACTGAAAACCATGTTTTATTGGACACTGAAATCTAGCGCTCTTATTACTCCGTAAGGAATCTACCTAAATTTGTACCCAACTTTTATGTTACATTTTATGTTTCAATCAGTATATTAGCCAGCATTATTCCTCTTTTTCGAAAAAAAAGTTTTATCATCGAATAAAAATCTCCAAGAATTTATCGTCAATTAAGACATTCCCAAACACTGGGGGCTGATATAGTTGATAAATATTAACGACTCAAAAACGTTGGTGGTAGGTGAAGGTACTGAATATTTGTAGATTTTTATAGTTTTGCAGTTAAAATTGGGACGACCATAAAAAATTTGATGACTTTTATCAGTATACGGCAGTTCATAAAATGACCGTTTACAACTTTATTTTATACTCGATAAATTTTTCTTTCCATTTTACGATTTTCTCAAAGTGGGATTCCTACTGTGATTTTAATTTGCTGAACTTTCTTTTTCATAAATCAAGATTCCGTTGGAATTCATTAATCAGATACCTAAATCGCATCTTTTGCCTCCTCTGAATCTAACTTGCCCTACCATCATTCTGGGAGACCAACAAAACTTTTTTTTTCAAAGAGAGTAGAATATTTCGGCCTCACTATGGCTATTCTCAGAGCTATCTCTTTATGAAACCTCGTCTCTTAAAATAAGACTAAAGGGCTATCCAATAAAAGGTGTAGATGTCACTGGAACATTTTTAGGTCGGTCTGAACCACCTTGTCGAACCACAATATAGAAATTGGTGGAAAAATTCGAGCTGTTGGGACAAGTTAGGGATGTAAAGAATAAAACCCATGCACGTCGCTCAAGGACAGCCGAGAATATTACCGCTGTAGCCGAAAGTGATGAAGAAAATCCAGATTTGTTCATTCCTCGTAGTTCTTTGGAATTAGGACTTCCACAAACGTTATTACATCGTATTTAGCATCAAGATTTGGGGCATATAAAGTTCAGTTAAGGAGCAGTATCACCTTTTGAATCGTGGTAAATCTCCATTCAAAAGTGGTCTCTTTATTTCACGAGTAAGTACCCTAATTTACGACGTAGAGACTTGATTTTTTTTTAAATTGAAGTTGAAGAACGTCCCGAGGGCAAATAGTTTTTTTTTCGATTTGATTGGTTTTTCAATTAAAAAAACCAGGGTAATCGTTAGATCTGGGGTTATTGAATATGTTTTTCGTTTTTCATGAGTACAAGCTATATTTTTGAAATAATAATCATGAAAATTTTCGTAGTTTATAGAAGATTAAATTGCCGAGGGCAAATAGTTGCGATTTTTTCCAAAAAATGATGAATAACCGTCGGAAAAAATCATTAAGTGTAGTTTCCAAAACGCTGAAGTTCAACCTGTTTTTTTAATTGAAAAACTAATTAAATCGAAAAAATCGCAACTATTTGCCCTCGGCAATTTAATCTTCTATAAACTACAAAAATTTTCATGATTATTCTTTCAGAAATATAGCCTGTACTCATGAAAAACGAAAAACATATTCAATAACCCGAGATCTAACGATTACCCTGGTTTTTTTAATTGAAAAACTAATTGAATCGAAAAAAGAAAACAATTTGCCCTCGGAACGTTCTTCAACTTCAATTTGAAAAAAAATCAAGTCTCTACGTCGTGAATTAGGATACTTACTCGTGATTCGTGAAATAAAGAGACCACTTTCCAATGGAGATTTACCACGATTCAAAAGGTGATACTGCCCCTTAACAAAGAACTCAAGCCGGCCGATCATCAACAACGTCGTATCTTTGCTGATTGGGTCCTTGAAATGCAAGAAAATGATTCAGAATTCCATCGAAAAAAACTTTTGAGTGATGAGGCTCATTTCCACGTCGGTGGCTTCGTCAAAAATTGTCGCATCTGGGGCTCGGAAAACCCAAGAGTTATAGATGAAAAGCCGCTCTATCCTCAACGTGTGACTGTTTGGTGCGTTTTATGGTCCTGCAGGGACCTTACTTTTTTGAGAATGTGGCTGGAGCAACAGTTGTGGTTAATGGATTGCGCTATCGAGAGATGCTTAACGATTTTTCATGCCTGGGATTGGATGATATTGATATGGACAAAGTTTACTTTCAACAAGACGGCGCTACGTGCCACACAAGCAACGGCACCATTCATCTTTTGAGTGAAAAGTTTCCGCACCGTGACTTCTCTCAAAGAGGTGATCACAATTGGCCACCGAGATCTTGTGATTTAATACCTCGCATCTTCTTCCTTTGTGGCCGTGTGAAAGAGAAGATCTACGCCAAGATCCCAGCGTCGATTCATGACCTCAAAGATGGAATTCGTGAGGCTATCGAGGACATAGGGCAGCCACTTTGCGATTTGGTTTTGGAAAATTGCATGAAAATGATATGGTCCTGTAGTCGTGGTCGTGGTGATCATTTGGCTGATGTTATTTTCCATTGTTAGCGGCATACCTTCTTCTTTATAATGAAACTAGCTGGCCCGGCGAAGTTTGTTCCGCCTAAATGATACTTGCGGTGGATTTCACGAATCGTAATCACCGGTGATCGGAGATCAACGGCTTGGTTCTCTGGTTTTTGAACTATCAAATGTTTCCATGGAAATGAGCTATCACACAGAACAGATACACAAAAATAATATGTCAATCACTAATAGTGGCAATTTTGGATTCAATTATTTCCGCAAATATATTTATTACCCCAACAGAAATTCAAAAACATTTTAAAAATTGTGAGAAAAGATGAGAATGAACATATCACGATTGTAACTCATCGCCAAAATCCGATTTACTTGACATTTCGTAAAAAATTCACTGTGATATTCAACCGTTTTTTGATCTGTTAATAGCCTTTCATAGTACTATAAGCCCTATGTAAATTACACGGTAATTGATGTCATGTTCTTTTTTCGACCATTTCAAACCACGACGACCGAAATGCTCGAAAAAAGAACAGATGACATCAATCGATGGCCGCGAAAGCATCAACAAATTCATCGACATTTAATTGTGATAATGTCGAATATAGTACCTTCACGATTACGTTATTTGGAATAAATAAAACTATAAAAATAACCAATAATCATTAGTCACAATGTGTGAATAGCGCCATCTGAAGTGGTAAGAACGAAACTTTTCTCATATCTCAACGAAATATAATCATTTTAGACATCTGTTCTCCTACGCTAAGACATTTTGGTTTTTTTTATTGTATTTTATAATAACCAGACCGTAGACGAATCCATATATGAAGTTTCATAACAAACAGTCCATCCGATCTCGAGTTATAAATGGTGTAACTAACATCTTTCTTTTATATATATAAATATCCGATCATTCATCTAAAAAATAAAAAATTTCCAAATAATGTCTCATATTAGAAAACCCTTTAGTTTAAATAGCAACGTTATCCTTATTCAAGCGGCAAATTACGTTCCCGAACTTATATACTGTAAGACACACCCTGTATATACAATTTTATCTTTTTTATCGCATAATTTCTGCTCAGTTAACTTTCTTGTGCGGCAATTAACTTAACTAAATATCCTCAAAGCGTCAAACGTGAAATTCTGCGCTGCTGGAGAACCTTTGGGAAACCTGATGGAACACTCGACTGAATAGTTGTTGCCAGAAGCAGTGGACAGAAATGCGGTAATTCATCAAGTGAACCGAACCAAGCGCAAAAACGACTAAAACCAAATTGCTAAGAGGTCTGTAACAAAACAATGAACATACGGTAAAGTTTAGTGCATACAGTCTACCAGCAGCGAGCTCAATATTCTAATGTACGTTTCGATTATGGCTCATGAATGAATGGTCTGAAGTGGTTTCTAAACGAGGCGTGAAACGTTGAATCTTGGTCAGTCGAGCTGTTTCCACGAAACTTTCAAGCGCTATTTACGGTTTTTAATTGAATACAGGAGATGATTAACTTTTAGCAAAGCGCATCTCTCATTCCAGATGAAATGGAGGAGAATCATGAACTCGTGAACAAGATTAATCTTTGAAGGGACTGTCCGGTTCTGTTTCCTAGAATGACCAGTGCGAAACTGGAGATTCGCAATTCGAGGGGCTTTTGATTAAGTTATTACTTCCAGCATTCCTGAAAAAAATTCTTGGAAATATCTCGAATATCAAGTTAGCAGAACACTTTCCTGGAAAATTCCCTACATATCAAGTGTTTTTTGTGAAGGAAGGTGGAAATAAACAACGTTTACAAATTGTTGAAATTTATTTTCAATATCAGTGCTCTAATCGCCAAACTTATAGAAGCACTTACTGAAATTTATGGTTTACATAATCGTCCATCAGAGCAGCTCATTCGTCGAAGTTTCGATAGATTTCAGACAACATTTTCTCTCCTCGATGCAACAAGCAGAACAAGCTGCTGTAAGTGATAGTGTTAATGATGAGCCAGATTTGCCTATTCGTCGACGTTCACAACAAGTTGGACTTTGTGCATCCACCACATGAAAATTTTTGCGTAAAAATCTTGGTCTACACCCATACAAGATCCAACTGGTTCAAGAACTAAAGCCACTTGACCATAACAAGCGTCGTTTGTTTGCTGATTGGGCCCTAGTACATCTTAAAGTTGATCCACTTTTTTATCGAAAAATTGTGTTTAGTGATGAAGCTCATTTCTGGTTGAACTTCCACGTAAACAAGCATAGTTGCCGTATATGGAGTGAAAACAATCCTCAAGAAGTTCTGCAGGTTCCATCGCATCCTGAAAAATGCACATTATAGTGTGCTTTAAACGCTGAAGGCATCATCGGTACATATTTCTTTAAAAACGATGCTGGAGCTAATGTTACAGTGAAGGGTGCTCGTTACAGGTCGATGATCAATGATTATTTGATTCAAAATTTGAATCGTATCGGCCCAGAACAGTTTTGGTTCCAACAAGATGATGCTTCACCTCATGCTGCTACCGTATCAATTGATTTTTTGAAAGAAAGATTTGGCAATATCATCATTTCGAGAAATTGTCCAATTAATTGACTTCCAAGATCATGCGACATAAGTCCAATTGATTATTTTCTTTGGGGTTATTTCAAGTCATTGGTTTATGCTTTAGAAGCCAACATAATTCGTGTCATGGCTGAAATAAGGCCTAAATTACTCAAAAGGGGTCCAAAATTGGTCTTGTCGAATGCAGTTCCTCAAAGCTAGTCTTGGTGGACATATGCCGGAAATTATTTTTTAAACATAAATGTCATCTTTAGATGGCGTCCGAAGGACAGTCTTAATTTCTTTGTTCAGATCCAAAAAACTGACAAGAATGAAATCAACCAGAAATTCCATGCGAGCGAAAAGACACTCAAAAGATTTTTTGATGGTCTTCCTCTATGATGGCAACAGATAGAAAAAGCCAACCAAACATTGTTTCGCAACTTTTTTCTACAAACAAGACACTAACGAACCATTTTTTCAACGTATTTTGCTGATAACATTCAAAAATAAATCCAAGTCTTACTTTTCATACACAATGAAACGCGATATCGCGTTGATAACACTGTTCAAAAGGTCGTTAAATAATAGTATATTGTTCAATGAGCGGTAATGTAAGTCATAACACGTGTTATGACCATTACCGCGAATTGAACACTATACCTTATCTTCGACTTCTTCAGTAAAATTCGAATCAATCTGCATTTTCAAAATTGATAACAGTTGTCAAAAGCGATTTCTGTGGTCGAAAATCGAATCGATATCGAATCCCGTAGAAAACGTCAAAAATTCACGTTTCCCAAAAGCAATTTTTGGATATTCAGACCTAAGAAAATGTAAAAATGGATAGCGAGAAAGTTACCTTGATGTCTGAAATAGAGTTCCCCATCGACCCGACTTTTTTATTCATTTCGTAAGCTACATTTTTCCTATTTGTATTAGAGTGAGTTATAGGCGTGAGTTATTATTACCTCACACTTTTGGTTTATAGAAAATATTACAGATCAAAATCAGTTGAATAATGGATATATTATTCTATGCGAGTATTATCATTATCTGAGACAAAAAAGGCCCAGCCTTTTCGCGAACTTTCTGATACAAATCAAACAATTTCGCACTTTTTTCAAATTGAATATGATATTAGATAGGCATGACGAAAAGCAAATGCAATTCATCACAAATAAGAAGTAAAGCAAGAAATAAAATACGACTCAGACGTATTATCTGTTGAGGATTTTTTCTCCAAAACCGTGAACTTTAGGGAGAAATTACAAGAAACCTCATTTGTTAAGAGTTAATCAATTTTTTTTTATGGAAAAATGTTCTTAGCGAGAGAAGGTTGAGGGGTGGCTTTTTGTGCCCCTTGAAATCATAGAAAAACACGACCAAATTCTTTTTAGACTTCTCGCTCGCATGAAATGTCTGCTTGATTTTTTTTTGATTTTAAAGAAAAAATCAAAAACTATTTTTCGGGCGCCTTCTTTAGGAGGTTTTCACTAAGCAAGGGGGGCTGAAAAAAGAAGAGTTCATATAGAAGACCCCCAAATCCTTTCGAAACTATTCATAAACATGAAGTTAAAATTTCATGACGAAAAATCCTGATTTTCATCTATAAATTTTCCAACACCAACTCGCTTCTAAGTCGAATAAGTAAACCAGCAAGGATACCCACCAACTCATTAACACACCGACACCATAACCTTAGAGAACTAACGAAAAAATGCGCAAAATTCATTCGAAAGTGCAAAAACCGTAGGAGGCCACGGTCTGACGCCTCTTCATGGCACGCTTTTATGATTTAGTGCTACAGCTCACCTGGTGAATATGCTCCTAAAACGTATATCAAGAAAGAATTTATGTGCCTGGTAATTTATTACGGAGGTATGATATGAAGATTCCATTTGTTCAAAAGTTGTATATCATGGGTTTTTTGCTTGGTATCCTGGCACGCCAACTATCGCATAACAGGAAATATGGCCAAGAATGGACTGGTGAATGGAAGAGAGCTGGGATTTAATACCACCATCAGGAAAAGCTGTAGAAATGCAGTTTAATTTCTTTCACAAGCGATGGTACAGAGAATGATAAGCTTTCTGACATAAATAATTCCAATATGCCTGGCGTAGTGTCCCTTTTCACTGATGAATCCAGATATGAACGATTTTCAGATTCTCGAAGAATAAGGGTATGGACAAGCCCACGCATACACCGTAATCGTCGCTATGTCCAAGAAGTCCATCCATTCCGAGGGGGTAGTGTTATGGTATATAGGCCGGGATATGTTTCAACGGACGCACAGATCTACACATTTGTCCTGGGAATAGTACCGCCTTACACCATAGGAAACATGTCATTGACAATGTTGTGCCAAATTTTCACGCTGCTATTGGTGAAACTTTTCAATTTCTAAAAAATAACGCTAGACCGCACCGTGCAGCCATAGTTGAGAATGGGCGCGAGGAGCTTGGTATTCCACATTTACCGATACCTCCGCACTCACCAGATTTGAATTGCATAGAACATGCATGGCATATGCTCCAAAGAAGATTAGATAATCATCAACCTACCCCGAAAATGATCTGAGAGAGCTTAAACCCCGTTTATGGAACCAAATTCCTCAAGAAATGTTTAACAACCTCGTGTGTAGTATGCAAAGAAGAGGTCAAGCTGTAATTGATGCCCGTGGAGGCCATACATTGTATTGATAGTCTTAAAATTCTTGAATTCTCTGGGAATAAAATTTCGTTATTTTACTCGATTTTTTTTAACCACCCTGTATACGCTGCAGACCTACAGGCTAAAATCAATTTGCAACTTGAAATCATATTAATATGAATTTTCATCACAAAAATCTTATTTTAACTATATTTATTTGCAATTTAAGTCAATATCCCTAACTCATGTGGAGCAGTTTATTTATTTCAGAAGATGTTCCATATTATGTTGTTTCGGATAAAAACGTTAAGCCGGCCATAGACATCGTTATTTTTCATCCGTTCATAACGCCGCGATACGAACCGACTCGGCAAAAGCGCCAAAAACCGATGTGTGTGGCGAAGAATCGTCGGTACGCATCGTCGGTAGAAATATCTGCCGATGCTTGATTTTTGTCACGACGCGCGACGGTTCATCGGTTGTCGTGCCATACCGACTGTGTGTGGGGGATTTCGTCGAGAATCGGCGGTTATTTTCCATTAGCGTAGTACAAATCCCATATTGACCGTTTCTTTATTTCTTTTTTATTCAGCACCGAAACCGCGGCCGCCACTGCCAAGAGATGTTTCCTCTTCATGACGTGCTAATTCGCGATCGACAGCAAAATAACTGGTAGAATTTACCGAAACCGAAGTGTGTGGGCAAAACAGTTCTGCGATATGACTCGGCGGTTCGAATCGTGGCGAGGAAAACGGATGAAAAATAACGATGTCTATGGCCGGCTTTAGATATTACTTGAGGAGTTGATTCGAAAATAATTATCAATAATTGACTCTGTGAGAAATAAATCTTTCAAAAAGTAATATTTCATGTTTATTGTGTGAATTATTTTTTTCTTTATTTCACCGTTTGAACAACCTTTTTTCACAGTGAAAAAAGTAATCGTTTACGCATTCATAGTGATGAAGAAAAGTCAAGTTTTTTGACAGTTGTATAAAAAATTAGTATTTTATATCTCTTCGATATAGTATCAGCTGATACAAGATGCTTCGAAATTTTCTTTTTTGATCCTCATGGACAACATATTTTCTTCAAAACAAGATCAAATGAAATTCTCGTCTTGTCAAAAGCCGGATGAATAATACGTTTATAAGCGATAAATGTCGATACGTCGAACAATATTACACATGCGATGTACACAAAAACGATAACATCAACTCGTGCCTTTCATTACATAATAACGTTCAATAAACAAGAATTTCAAATTAGTTGCGTACACATCAATGAATCACACGGTTGACATATTTCGAAGAAACCGTCAGTCATCGGCGGCTTCGGCAAAGGCGATTGGATGGCAGTGCAACATCCAATCGTGTCGGTGCAACCCCACCTTAACGAGTGCACCAAATGCCAATAGACCTTTCCAGAATTACCTGTGAAGGTGAAAGTTGCGCGCGTCACTTGTGGGCTAAGAATGAATATCATTGGTCGTCAAAATTTCCCTCCTTAAGTCGTTGACATTTGACCATTGATATTATTATTTTACGCAGCCGACTTTTTGGGTGTGGATGTTATTTGTTGTATTGTTTATCGAAAATCTAAATTTTAGTATGCCTCAACAATGTTTTGTTACTAATTGACGGTCAAGGTACGATAAAACCAGTAGGATCTCATTTCATTGCTTCCCTCTCTCTCTTTCTTTTCTCTCTCGCACTAAGGTTTGCGCATCTTTTAATGCTGCCCACAAGTTGAGCATGAAATATACCTGTTTCTCTCTCATTCTGGTTTAGTTCACATCTTTCATCTTTGTTCTAAGTATTCTGGAAAGGTCTATTGCATCTTCAAAGGCGGACAATTCGTTCGTGATGCAATGATATCGAATTAGAGGAAATATAAAAACGGTTGATTGGCGGACAAAACCGCTGGTTCGATTCATCGGTTTCTTTCTGTTGGCGGGTTGACGTTAACACTCGACCCTTCCGGATAACGGGATCAAGTAGGTCGAGAATTCGCCGATAAGTGATCCGGTAAACAAAACCTCATGACTAGGAAGTAGTAGTATTGGCGGAGATGCTACTGGAGTAGTTGGAATCTAAATTGTACATTATCTGGCTTGATACGATCTCTGTAGACTTGAGATCACGATTTTTTGAGGCGTTGGCGGATACTTACAGCGAAGATTGCAAGACTCTCGATTTTATGAGCGGTGAATCCAAATTTGGCGCCATAGCTGTGCTATGACAGTCAAACTATAATGACAGTAACGGGACGATATTCTGCCATGAGAGGCTTACCTGCTGTGAGAAAAAAAAATTACTGCCATAATTTTAAACTCATCGGATAATATCTACTTTCTACTTTATTGAAGACAAATATTCAGCGCTCCCATCTTGTTGAAACAAAAAATATTAGTATCGGGTGTTTTTTAAGATGATAGAACTTGAAATTGGAATAGAACCAATTTGAATTGAGATTGAACTATATTTCGAGAAATTCAGGCCTCATTTCAGCAATAACACGAGTTATGTTGGCTTCCAAAGCGTCTTTTGTTTCTGGTGTGGCACCATCTTGTTGGAACCAAAACACTTCTGGGTCGATACCTTTCAAATTCTGAAACAAATAATCCTTGATCATCGATCTGTAACGAGCACCAGTCACTGTAACATAAGCTCCACCATCGTTTTTGAAGAAATACAGACCGATGATGCATCCAGCGTGAAAAGCACACCATAGAGTGCATTTTTCAGGATGCAATGGATCTTTCTTGAGGATTGTTCCCACAACATATACAGCAATTTTGCTTGTTTACGTAGCCGTTCAACCAGAAATGAGCTTCATCACTAAACAATCGATAAAAAAGTGGATCAACTTCAAGCTGTTCTATAGCCCAATGAGCAAAAAAACGACGCTTATTATGGTCAAGTGGCTTTAATTCTTGAACCAGTTGGATATTGTATGGGTGTGTAGACCATCAAGATCTTTACACGCAAAATTTTCCATGTGGTGGATGCACAGAGTCCAACTTGTTGTGAACGTCGACGAATAGACAAATCTCGATCTTCATTAACGCTATCACTAACAGCAGCGATATTTTCTTCTTCGTCTTGTTGTTGTTTTTATTTCAAGTTGAATTTGAAAATGGTTTCATTTTGAGAACTAAAATTTTGTGGGTGAACTCAGAAAGGATTGGAGTTCTTAAGAGGGGTTTATAGTGCCCAGCTTTCTTAGCGTAGGTCAAAGTCTACCTACTTCTCACCCCTCACCACCCCTAAGAAATCGTCGATTTTCAGAAATAATTTAAATCGATTTCAATTCGAAACTTTTTTTTTTCTTTCAAAAATAAAGAAAATAAGCCAGCTCATGCTTCTGTTTTATTTCAAACGAAAGACCCATGAAAATATACTACTACACAAGAGTTAGAGATATCGTATTCAATCAAGTATGTAATCTTCGAAAAAATCGCTGTAAAATCATTTAAAACTCAATAACAACTTGAATCGATCCAATAAAAATCAGTATGAGACATTTCGTCCTTTTTTCTGAAGTTTGGTTCTTTGCATATGCTTCATGAATGTTCTTATTTTGAAATGAAGTCAGTTTATCAACGGCTTCGATTTGAAACGAGTTTTCTGAAAATGCCAAGACGTAAATTACTGAACGCTGAGGCTAATAGGGCTATCGGAATGCTACAGGGTGGCCCAACTCAAGTTGTTGTAGCAGAAAGGCTCCAAGTCAGCCAAAGTGTGATATCTCGACTTTGGAATAGGTTCAGGGAGACAGGTTCCGTGTTGGAAAGACCAAGGCTTGGTGGGCGACGAAAAACAACACCTGCTCAGGATCGTTTTATCACCGTTTCGGCGAGAAGAAACCCTACATCTACGTGTAGGATGCTGCGGAATACTCTTCAAAATGCAGATGGGGTCCAAGTTTCCTTCGAAACCATCAGACGACGTTTGAGAGAAGTCAATCTAGGTTCTAGACGTTCATTAAGAGGAGTTCCATTAACACGTGACAATAAGTGTCAAAGACTGGAATGGGCATGGCAACATATCAATTGGAACGATCAATTGCGTAGTGTCCTTTTCACTGATGAATCCAGATATGGACGATTTTCAGACTCTCGAAGAATAAGGGTATGGGCAATCCCACGCATACCCCGTAATCGTCGCTATTTCCAAGAAGTCCATCCATTCCGAGGGGGTAGTGTTATGGTATGGGCCGGGATATGTTTCAACGGGCGCACAGATCTACACATTTGTCCTGGGAATATGACCGCCTTACACTATAGGGAGCATGTCATTGACAATGATGTGCCAAATTTTCACGCTGCTATTGGTGAAACTTTTCAATTTCTAGACGATAACGCTAGACCGCACCGTGCAGCCATAGTTGAGAATGGGCGCGAGGAGCTTGGTATTCCACATTTACCAATACCTCCGCACTCACCAGATTTGAATTGCATAGAATGCATGGGATATGCTCCAAAGAAGATTAGATAATCATCAATCTACCCCAGAATCCTTAAATGATCTGAGAGAGCTTCTGCCCCGTTTATGGAACCAAATTCTTCAAGAAATGTTCAACAACCTCGTGTGTAGTATGCAAAGAAGATGTCAAGCTGTTATTGATGCCCGTGGGGACCATATATTGTATTGATAGTCTTAAAATGCTTGAATTCTCTGGGAATAAAATTTCGTTATTTTACTCGATTCTTCTTAACCACCCTGTATATGTTGCAAACATACAAGCTTAAATTAATTTGCAACTTGAAATCATATTAATATGAATTTTCATCACAAAATTCTTATTTTAACTATATTTTTTTGCAATTTAAGTCAATATCCCTAACTCATGTTGAGCAGTTTAGTTCAACTTCCGATTAAAAGTGAATCTACAGATAATTTTGTTCAGAAAATCAACTTGAAATACGGAATTGGCAGAGAATGCCAAATTCAAATATATAGCGAGAAATAGTTCCTGCTTTACTAGATATTCACTAATTTCATAGTTCAGCGATTCTCGGATAGAGAGCGCCATTGTACATTCCATTCAGAAGGGAGACTATTAAATGGAATGTTCCATAAAATGCTCGGTGGCGCCTCTATCGGATTAGTTTTCCTACTCGTTGTCATCGGTGACCTTTAAGATATTTACCTGATATAATTGATCCCAACCCTGTATAACCTCCATACAGAGTCACAACAATGAACATATACAGTGTGGAAAAACCATAATGCAATAAATTCATTATCTTACTTCTTTTTGTGTTCGTTTGTTATCTCGGTAACGAATCATTTGTAAAATTGTTATTTTGTGCATTTCCGTTAATCGAACCATTATTCAAAATTGAAGTTAATGAAATTCAAACATAAATAAGACAATTTATAAACAATTTATCATTTTCTTCTACATCTTGAAGAAAAATAAGTTTAGGATTAATGTAATAAGATTTGGGAATATTTCATACTAGTGCAAAAAGTAATCACATTCCTCACAAGTGAGGCAATCAGCCAATTCCCCCACCAAAATTGCGTTTAGAAATGTTAAATTCCTTAACGATTATAGGTGAATAACAAACATTGAACGTGTATCTCATCAATGCCACATTAATAGATAGACATCAACCCTCGATTTTTCGACATTCTATACAGACAGAACATGGTGGCTTCCAAGGAAAATGGACGATCGATGAACAATTCTCTTGAGTTTATTCGAAAGCTCTCAGCCTAATCTCCCTGGAAATCTCCCTCGACCAACACCTTTCAAACCTAATGTGCCTCCATCACTCTTTTCCACGCTTCGAACCTCGATACGGCTGTCCAGATTGCATTATAATAATAGACGATCCCCGGCAGAACCGCAGATCGTCTTGATTGAATTGTCCGTCTCGGTCAGCGTTCAAAGTAAATAATTACACGGCTATAGGTGTATGTTTATATGACGCGGTCGCCTTTTATGTTTCGGCCTTTTCGAAAAGAAAGGATCGTATCGGATTACGGATTGGAAATTGATTCATTACGGCACATCGGCGATGTGTTTTCTCGTCACGTATCGATGAAAATTGGTCTCGCCGATTTATTTTCATCTTTTTGCGGGACTGGTTCGACTCGTATGAAAAACACTTTTTTTCCGAAGGGTTTTTTGAGGTGAGCTCATTAAGGGACAAATTGGCGTTACTGAGGATGTGCATGGCATCGTAATATGTGCTTAGGCTGTGGCAATTAGAGGCTGTTTTTTTAAGGCCACTGATTAAAGCCCTTCTCGATAAAAACGTATGAAAGCTCGAACCTTCGATTCATTCAATTTGGTTCAACAGGACTGATATAATGGGTGATTTTTCAGGAGCTGTAGGAAATTTAAATGGAATACAAGAGCTCTCTTGGAGAGAAGAAATGGACTGCTGTACCAATTATTATCACCACGAGAATTGAAGAATGAAATGGATGTTTGAAAATAGAAATATATACCACAAAGTAAACACTGCGAGATTGTTCTGATTAAAAGAGATGTATCTGATGGCTGTCTGGTTTCGTGCAATGTTGTACCGGATAAAGTGCTGGTGACGGGTGTATAAGTCTGGGTCAGGGTTGCGAGCTGAGCGTTGCGACTATAGTCCGTTCAAATATAAGAAGGAGCTTTGTAAACAAACAGAATCGTCTGGTTCGCGCACAATAAAGCTCTTATTGGTCAAACTTTCATAACAACGCTCTCTTCGACCGCCCTAAACCGGTCGGAACGGACTGTGGATGGTACTGGATAGAAATCATGATACTATTTTAGTATCATGGATAGAAATGATTCAATAATTTGAGTCAGCAATTCCCACATTGGAACTTTTTTCCTCAGAAACTCTAGTGCAAAATTTCTGTTATGATTTGCAACTGTCATAAACATTTTATATCCGACGTAACCAATTTTTTATTTTGTTTTGTTTTTATATTATTATCTACTAAATAATTTCTTTTTCGGATGCTCGAGATTGCGGCAAGGTCATTCCAGGAAACACCACAGTTTTAGAGATTTGGGTCGGAATCTTGCAAGATTCCGACAAAGTAATCCCGCGAAACACCAGATTGGGGTCCTTTTCCCAAATGGGTGAAAGCCATCTTGATTTCCATGAATATCGAAGTTTTCAATTGACAAGACTCGTAAAAGATCTCTGTTCAAATTTATAATGGTCATAGACTTGTAATATCTGAAATATATTTAGTTTCGGTCCAAAATTTTATATTATTTTGTACGAAACTCTTTGTCGGCTGCTCAAGATTCCGACAAGGTAATTCCGGGAAACACCAGATTTGGTCCTTTCTCTTAATGGGTTAAAGCCATCTTGATTTGAATAAATATCGAAGTTTTCAATTGACAAGACTAGTTAAAATACCTAGAGCTACTGTGAAGGTCTAGCTGTTCAAAGTGTTCATAGATTTTGTTGTGAAAAGCGTGTTGTGTTGGAAAATCTTTCGACAATATGTATATAGTGTTTATAGAACAATGTCGAATTCGGAATCGGATACTGAATCTAAGGGTGATATGTGGGGACCACCACGAAAAAGGTCCAAAAGGTCGCATTTCTCTGCTGAAGAGAAAGAGATAATTTTGAACATTTTTCGAAAAGAATTGGAAGAACATAAGGATTTATCGAAAAGAGACTTAGTAGGAATCGTATTCTGTATTCAGAATTCTCAGAGAATATAAAGAGAATAAAACATTGACGCCACCTAAGAGGAGAGCCCAGTCGTTGAAAATGATGGATTCGGTTGACAATTTCGATATGAACCTTATCAGAAGAATTGATTTTGATTTGAACACATGTATAATTGAAGACTTTTCCATAAACTTGTTATGTTTGAATAATTGAATATACAGGGTCTTTCACGAGGAACCTCACCCATATTTATACGGGAAACTACTGAACGTATTTTCATGAAATTCAGCACTTATAAGTATTTCACGATGCTGATGAAATCTAAAATATTTTCAAGGCATGAGCACCTCCGGTTTTTCCGGAAATGACGTCAACTTCCGTTTTTCAAATTAGAACACCATTTTTTTATTGCAGAAATAGATTCTTTAGAAAATTTCAAGTTATTTTGATGTAAAATTTTTCAGTTTTGGTTGGAAAATTCTCTCTGAGCGGGAAAATTCGAAAAAAAAATCGAAAATAGAGCTCCGCTGAAACAAGAATAACTTCGAGGTTTTTATATGTAAAATTTTCATTCTTGGGATTTTTCAAGATGTAAGATTGATGTATCCACTTTGAAAATCGAAATCGCGATTCATGATACAGGGGGTGAAAAAATCGCTTTCAAAGTTAGGGATGACAAAATCGTGAAAAATCAATTTTTTCAAATTAGAACCCCATTTTTTCATGGCAGATATTGAATCTACGTTAAAAAATAATGTGAGTGTATGCATCACACCCTTGCCCTAAAGTGGATATTTTCTGAGTTATTCACAAAAAACTGTTTTTCGTCTTGAATTTTCAGCTATTTCTTTTCCCTTCACGCCAAAAAGATGAAATTTTTAGGAGATAGATATTCTGACATATTGACTCAAATAATTGAGCCGCTAGTACAGAACCATAATGACTTATGGTATCAACAAGATGGCGCGCCTCCACACAATTCACTCAATGTGTCAAATATCCTCTACAGGCTATTTGAAGATCGATGGTTGGCGAACAATGGTCCACATCTTTGGCCACCACGTTCTCCCGATTTAAATCCTTTAGACTATTATGTTTGGGGTAGGATAAAAAATATTGTCTACTCAACTCCCCTGACTGATAAAGAGGACTGCATAGAACGAGACAGAAATGCGTTCAGGTTTGTTTAGATTTTTAGATTCATAGTTTTGAAACTCAATTTGGTTTTTAAACACTTTTGCAGATCTCTTCCTCCCGATGAAATAAGAAGAGCAACGCACGAAGCATTCCTGAGACGTATAAATAAATGTCTAGAAATTAACGGTCAAAACTTTGAGCATCTTCTCTAGTTATAACTGCGAGAGTTTGCCATGGTTCTCCTAATAGTAACTTGAAGTCGGTTTCAAGAAGGGGTGAAAAATCTACAGCATGGTTCAAATAACAGTTCCTGAAAATTTCATCTTTTTGGCGTGAAGGGAAAAGAAATAGCTGAAAATTCAAGACGAAAAAGAGTTTTTGTGAATAACTCAGAAAATATCCACTTTAGGGCAAGGGTGTGATGCATACACTCACATTATTTTTTAACGTAGATTCAATATCTGCCATAAAAAAATGGGGTTCTAATTTGAAAAAATTGATTTTTCACGATTTTGTCATCCCTAACTTTGAAAGCGATTTTTTCACCCCCTGTATCATGAATCGCGATTTCGATTTTTAAAGTGGATACATCAATCTTACATCTTGAAAAATCCCGAAAGTGAAAAATTTCCATCCAAAAACCTCGAAGTTATTCTTGTTTCAGCGGAGCTCTATTTTCGATTTTTTTTTCGAATTTTCCCGCTCAGAGAGAATTTTCCAACCGAAACTGAAAAATGTTACATCAAAATAACTTGAAATTTTCTAAGGAATCTATTTCTGCAATAAAAAATTGGTGTTCTAATTTGAAAAAAGGAAGTTGACGTCATTTCCGGAAAAACCGGAGGTGCTCATGCCTTGAAAATATTTTAGATTTCATCAGAATCGTGAAATACTTATAACTGCTGAATTTCATGAAAATACGTTCAGTAGTTTCCCGTATAAATATGGGTGAGGTTCCTCGTGAAAGACCCTGTATATTTCACTTAGATGTGTTGTATGAATTGCATTCGTATAATATCATTGATCTCTTTAAACGATGATAATATTCAATTAAAACTGAACGATTATGTGAAATCCCCTCGATTCGATTCTGGAAGTAACTATACGAAGGCCCTCCTACCGCTGCACCAAACTTGTTGATATTGCTCCTTCTTACATTTGAACAGAGTATAGCGGCAGGGGTGTGATCGATCTGAGCAGGTATAAAGAATGTTTTTTGGTTCAAGGTGAACCACAGAAAAGGTTGGTCGAGTCATAGACCTGTTCTTTTTGTTAGGACACCATTCGCAGAAGGAAACTTTGTGGTTAACAACAATAACAACATAAAAAGTATGAATTTTGTACAAAATTTTTTCAAAGAAACATAAAATTCAGAAAAATGATTGAAATTTTTATTCGAATCGATAGTAGGTACCTACGGTCCATATAATTTAACGTTTGAAGATTATTTCATGCAATCCGAACCATTCGACTTGTTTATTCTGTCCTTTTTGGGAAGCATTACTTTGTCCGATTGGCTGTTTATTTCAATCCCCTATTGTTTTCCTGAACATGACACTACCATTCAGTAATTAACTGAAACACAATCATTTTCGCCGAACCAAAAGAAATGAGTCAACATAATAAATCGACATCCCCGATGGAGATTGGTCATTGGACATGATTCGTGACAAAAATTGCCCTCTTTTTGTTTCGCACCAACCGATAAATCTGCTACACTTGACGTGCGAATGTCCTCCTGTCCATTGTGCTTCTATAATTCGGATCAGAAAGCATCATTAGCGATGGCTACTGCAGGCTTTTTGCCTCTTTAGTCCGAAATGTGATTCAATTTGGGCCACTTTCAAGCTGTCAGAATACATCGAAAGTTCGACTGAACTATACAGACTATTTGGACTGAAGTGAATTTGATAGGAATGTTACACATTTCAAAAGATAAAATACATTTCTATTCATTTTGTTAATCCTTAGTTTTGCCTTTCATAATATGTATCGAATGTTTATTCTGTATTACCTAGTTGTTGTAGATTTTTTTTGATTTACGTAGGTATACGTAAAAAGATATTTTCTGGATTAAATGATTTTATACATCAGAATATGAGTTATTGAAAATGAATTTCGAATTTGTAAAAACTACTTTAGGACTCAGAAAGAGCTTTGTATCATTGGACCATACAGCTTTACTATTTAGTTCAGAATACAGGGTGTCCCAAGTTCGAGTGCCTATTAGACGTTTCTGGAGAACTGGACATATTTGAAATCTGAAAATTGGGATTATGATATTGCTCGAAATTCTCTACAGACCTAATATATTTTCAGAGCCAGAGCACTCCGGTTATACAGGAAGGGAAAATAAAATTGCTCAAAAATTTGTTTTTCAATGTTTTTGTTTTTTATATGATTGAGTATTCAATTCTGAATACATTTCTGTTGAAACCATTGTATTCATTCGAATGTTTTTCAAAATATCGAAAAAAAACCTGAAAAAAGTCAAATATTCATAGTCAGTATTATGTTCATTTTTCTTATTCTGAACATCCTGAGTGTAAACCGTTTTCACAACGTCAAAGTAGAAGAATGTGAAAAGGTCATGCATCTTTTGAATTTCATACATATTTTCACTGGGTGTTTCAAATTTCGTGTCAAAAACTGTGATCGAAAATCGACCATAACTTCTGTTTTTCAAATTAGAACCCTATTTTTTTATTATTGCGTTGGATTCTGCGGAGAAAAATAATGATAGCACTCTCAGTTGCTCTTGCTCCTAAATCCAGTAATTCCCGAGTTATTTGGGCTTTTCAGGATTGGCCCTCAACCATAAACCAAACAATAATTGTTTCGAAACTGCCTTGACTAGTGTAAACACTATAATAAACTTCTCCTAAAATTTGACAGTCTTCTCCGGAATCACCCTGTATTTTATAACTAGCTGGCCCGGCGAACTTTGTTCCGCCTAAATGATACTGGATTTCACAAATCGTAATCACCGGTGATCGGAGATCAACAGCTTGGTTCTCTGATTTTTAAACTGTCGAATCGAGTTGATTCTATATCAAGCTTCGATCACCGATGATTACGCTTTGTGAAACCCACCGTTAAAGTTGTATCAACTAATCATTGCTATTTTTTCAAGCAGGAGATAAATTAGGCAAAATATACAAAATTTTAGTAACATTGTTATTCGCACGAAAATAATTCTCTTTATTTAAGCGATCGAATTATATGGATGAGAAATAGTTCCAATGATTAATTACCTCTGATCACTGTAGAAACCATTTTAGTTCTGCCAATACAACGCTGAAAATTCGAATTGAAGTACTTTGTCTATGGTACCTACTTTAATCTCACTTCAAAAAATACAAATACGCTGAGACGTTCTCTTATTTTTTTTCTTGACTAAGACATTTTTGTTCTGGTCCACAGCACAGAGTTGGAGGCAACTCAAATTACACACTATTTGTTTACATCGCTATCTAACGGGGAAAATATCAAATTCCTACGAATAAGCTGTAGCGTAACTGTAACTGTAGCGACACCTAGTGGCCTTACTCAAAAGAAGGAAAAGCATTTACTGTATAAGTAAAATTTCCATCGATGTTTTCAAAGTTTGATTGTATTTTATAATAACTAGACCATAGACGGATCCATATATGAAGTTTCATAACAAATAGTCCATCCGATCTCGAGTTATAAATGGTGTAACCAACATCTTTCTTTTATATATATAGATTCGGTAGGTTGACGTAGTCGCTCTTCGGTAATGAACATACATAGCCATTCAATCTAACAACAGTTACATTCCTATCTACTCTTCTGATTTCTGATCCAAAGTAGTACCGAGATCAAATTGCAGTACTTCGTCACAGCATCTCGCACACATCAACATCAATCGGAGTAATTTGTACCTCTCGACTAGAATTTCTCCGTATCGCAATATCAATAAAGCGTGCGGCAAATGGCCAATTAAGGAGGTTCCCCAGAGCCTTCATATCCTCTTTTTGGATACACTGGCCATAAATCGGACGCAATCGCACTTATCTGCGAAATCAACGGAATCTGATGTACGCTAAACAACCTATTGTGGTATATCAGGAATACGGCATCGCAATGTTGAAATGTTTATCACTGCGAAGCGTGATTCTTCACCTGAGGCAAGGGTGTACGGGAGGTATCTTGAGATCCTGCTGGCTGGGCAATGAACAGAGCTGTCTTCAGTGTTTTTAGTTGGACCCATTATTATTATTTTTCTTCATCATCGGTCTCCCGGTCTCAGCTTGAGCTGGTATAACTTCTATGAACCAGTGAAAAAACATTTCAGTTCCTCCCACTAGTTCAGGAATCTCCGCACGATGTGACAGGTTTGCAATGCTACAACCTGCTGTGCATATCCCGCAATCCTCTGGGATATTTCGATCTTTTGAAGATTTCTCTTGAATGATTTTGGTATAACTCCCTCAGCCGAAATCACCAACGGCACAATAGTGACATTCGACAATTGCCACATATTCTTCAGCTCTATTGCCAAGTTCTCGTACTTCGTTATTTTTTTGGATTCCGTTCTTCCGATGTTATGGTACCGCCACATCAATTATCACCCCATATTTCTGAACCTTCTCAATGAACACAAGGTCCGGTCTATTGTAGTCCACGGTTCTATCTGTTGTGATGGGTCTGGGTCGATAGAGAACCGCTGCGTCCGTTTCCAACACTGCTGCAGGTTACTTATAATATGGCGGACAAGTATCCAAAAAACTGCTGGTGAACAATTTTTGCCACTTGGTTGTGTCGGCTCAGATATGCGTTTTCGGCAAGAATTCGGCAACCGGCGATAATATATTCAATATACTCGCCAAATGCACCCACACTTCCTGCATTTGTCCTCCACGTTCAGCTTCAAACAGTGCTTCTCGCAGTTGCGAGTTCCTATAACTCGATCTTGGATAGCTGTCAGAAATCCCTCAGTTTCAGGATACAATTGTCCCGCATTCAACCACGACAAAGAAGCTGATTTATCGACATTTTCCCCTTCAAGGTATTTGGGAAATCTGTCGTGCAAATCTTTTCTCGCCATATACTTTCTTTATTTCTAGTAGTGAGATCGAACGTCAGTTCTCTGTGCTGTAGATTCAGAGGTGTGTATCCCTTATCCTCTGTTGTCACCAATTTTATCAGACTATCTTCAGACTCGAGCAATTGCTGCCTCAAGTTTTTCTCCTGGGTTCCGCAGAGTCTTTAGATGTTCAACAGACTTGTCTGCCATCTCTTCTAGGTGGATAGAGTCTTTTCACCGATGCATTGGTGTGCAGACATCGAAACTTAGTCATTAGGCGACGGGTGGGTGGGTCCAATTCATTCAGATCAGCATCTGAAGTTTCCGATTCTTGTCCACCAAATGTTCATTTATGAGATATCAAATGTTTACTGTCTTATATTGCTCCTCGTTTGAAAACTTCTGTAGTTTCAGGAAAGTTATTGTGTGATGTTCTCACAATCAACTTTGATCCAAAATCTGGAAATCTGTTTTGTAATAATGCGTAAAATTGGTGCGGAGATTTGAATGTTGTGGTTACTCTTTTTTACTCACCCTGTATCAATGCTTATACATTTTAGAATACGGCTGACACACCATTCTCATTAAATCTCCTAATTGAGACATTGCTCGAAAATTATGTTGATTAATTATTAGATAATTTGATCGAACGGATTCACTGGAATAGATGTGGCAGGGAGACTGCAATAAAAAATTCCTGCTATTAATTCCCAGTTTAACAATTCGCCGGAAGTACCATTAACGCTAAAATACTGTGGAATGGCATGAAAGTGAAAACCGGTCATTTGCGGCTTTCAAATTGAATTGTTTCCGAGGATCTATTTATATTTACAGCTGCGGTATATCAAAGTTTGCATATTTCGAGTGACTTGTTTGCTATTCCATCACAGGATCGTTGATTATTCTTTTCGAAATTGATTGATAATTATTAATTAATAAATGTATGAAATGGTGTGGCTTCATTTGGAACAACCGGCGGTTGAACTCGCACGGAAATTCGTTAGAACAAATGGGCGCACACGTTTGCTTGTCATTCCACATTATAAATACCCACCATTAGGATAGGTACATATTTGTTTCTGTACATTGCAGGAAAACGGTATGATTTCAGTTGAGGGAAAATCGAATACTTGAATTGAATGTAATTGAATAATATACGCGAGCTCTCTTGGAGAGAAGAAATGGACTGCTGATACCAATTCTTATTGCCTCGAGAAATTAAAGAAAAAAATGGATGTTTGATCGAATTGTAAATAAATACCACAAAGTGAACACTGAAGGAATGGTACTTACGTTTGTTCAGATGAAAAGTTACGTATCTGCTTCTGTTTTGGTCTCGTGTGGTGTTGTGCAGGGTAAAAGTTTTTATCACATACGAATTCACTTTGTATAAAGGGTGGCGATAACTGGCGAACTAAAGGCCGACGACGTGGCAAGTATTTGTTAAGGGCTTCGAGCTAAGCCGTGTAAAAACGATATGCGACTAAGGCAGGTTGCTGGAGAACTGAGCAGGTATATGCTTGTGGGATTTTTACAACAGCCATAGAATCGCACAGAGCACAGAAAATCCCGTTCTTATTCTTACTGAGTAAGCCCATCCTATGTATAGACTTTGTGGTATAATAAAACAAATGTGTGAATTCTGAACATTCTCCGCCGGGAAAATGCATCTATGCATTTTAAGAAACAAAGATTGAGAAAAGTGAAATATTGAGAGAAAGGAGAAATGGTCGTGAAATGAGAAAAAATTAACAAAAAAAAAAGGAAAAGTAAAAATAAAAAGTTGAAGAATATTTAGCTTCTAATTAAGTTTTCCGATCTGCATATGACTGTCTGGCTTATTTCGAAAGGGATGAGGAGGAGGGAGATATAAATCAACGCAGGATGGCTCAAGGATTGGTTTGGAAGGTAATTGTTCCAAATTACTAATGGAACGCCAATTGGTGTCTGATGAACGATCTGGGTTCTTCACTTGTTGGCGTTTTGACGGGTGACTCTGTCTCGAATTTATATTTCGACTGTCCCGAGACCTCGAAAGAGTGGAATTTGAAACAGGCGCAGATCTTTTATTCGATGATTCGATAAGAAAGGAGGCTGTTGACAAAACTGAATGGACCTGTTCAATAGGCGACCGAGGCGACGATGGCGAACTGGGAAGTGAGGTTTTCTTTGAACGGCCGACTTGGGTTCTCGAAAGAGGCATTTTGTCCACATGCAATAAAGTGTGGTGTTCACCGGACCCACATTTCTTGCATTTATATGCTGACTGGCAGGAGCAAACGTCGTGAGATGCACTCAAACAATTAAGACAAAGGTGCGATGCTCTACAGAAATCGTAGCGTTGATTTGGAGATTTCGCAGAGAACGCATTGCATCGGTAAATTGTATGTTTACCTTTGCAGTGGAGACAAGTGCGTGAAGATGAGGTATTCATAAAAAGCGTGGTGGATTGATAATGATGGGTTTTTCTGTCTTGCTGGAATCTTTGTCGCGTGTTGGAAATATTGTTGTGGGAATTCATATTCCCAGGAGAGGAACCGACAACCTTCAAAGTTTCTAATGCTGTGCAGCGTCTCTCAAGAAATGACAGGAGATCTCTATAATCAGGAATTTCGATCGAATTCCTATTGAGCTCAAAACTAGTGACAGTCGCGTGATCTAGACGCTTAATTAACATAATCGATAAAACAAAGTTCCAGCTTTCGACAGGAAAATTCATTTGGGTGAGGCCGGCAAGATTCTCGGAAAAAGTGTCTAAGAGTTTCCTCAAGCTCGCGGCGTTCTCGGATTTTAGAGATGGCGCATTTTCCAACTCGTTCCACATGTCTTGAGCGCGTAATCTCTTATTGTGATACCTGCGCTTTAACTGATCATATGCAATCTGATAGTTATCGCTGCATAACCTTAGCGTTGTGACTAGAGTCAAAGGTGGTCCAGAAAGGGAGGATATCAGGTAATTGAATTTTTCTATAGTTGATAATGAGCTATTGGTATGTACTAATGCGTCGAATAAATCTATGTAAGAAGGAAACGATTTGTAATCACCGTTGAACTTCGTTAATTCAAGAGTTGGAAGCATGATATGTGAATGCTGATTGGTAATTGAATGGTCTGCAATTTCGGCTTTAGTTTCTGATTCTGAGATATCGGCGTGGACACTTTTGATAAAATAATAGGATTCTAAGAAATCCTCACGAATTTTGAATTCGTCCTCCAAATTTCCGTCTGACTCGGTTATGAGCGATGAAATGACCGTGTTATGATGTTTTAAAAACTCTTCTTTGATACCTTCTAAGTCTTGATAATGCGCTTTGAAACGGGACAGAATTGATTTGTCCGTGATGACTTTATCTGCGAGATCGTGCAAATTTAGAATATCACGAATATAAATCGATCGAAGAGTTGAGTGCTTCTGCGTTTTTGCCATATTCAATGAAATATTTGAACTATAAATACGAAGTGCCAGAAATCTTCACCCAATTTACGACTGGGTCTGAAGGTTTCAAAATTACCTGGACGATGCGACGCAGAGCAATAAAACGTACCGAAAGGAATTTCGTATCGGAAGGACAGCAGGTACTTGACGGATAAGAAACAGATATGCAGATAGGAGGTAAACAGTTCGAATAGTGTTAGAAATGAAATTGATAATTTTGATTTCTTCAACTCTCAATATGACAATTAAATTGATACCAATCCGGCAAATCGAAGGACCAATGAATAATATACGCGAGCTCTCTTGGAGAGAAGAAATGGACTGCTGATACCAATTCTTATTGCCTCGAGAAATTAAAGAAAAAAATGGATGTTTGATCGAATTGTAAATAAATACCACAAAGTGAACACTGAAGGAATGGTACTTACGTTTGTTCAGATGAAAAGTTACGTATCTGCTTCTGTTTTGGTCTCGTGTGGTGTTGTGCAGGGTAAAAGTTTTTATCACATACGAATTCACTTTGTATAAAGGGTGGCGATAACTGGCGAACTAAAGGCCGACGACGTGGCAAGTATTTGTTAAGGGCTTCGAGCTAAGCCGTGTAAAAACGATATGCGACTAAGGCAGGTTGCTGGAGAACTGAGCAGGTATATGCTTGTGGGATTTTTACAACAGCCATAGAATCGCACAGAGCACAGAAAATCCCGTTCTTATTCTTACTGAGTAAGCCCATCCTATGTATAGACTTTGTGGTATAATAAAACAAATGTGTGAATTCTGAACAGTAATTTTTTTATTATCCCCTAAAAAGACCCCGCACTCTCCTTATGGCGAATGGAGTTCCGTCAAATGTTCTAATATTTTGGTATAATGTAGTACTCGACCTACTGATCAAAAGTGTCTATGACCCCATCTCAATCCTATGACTAGTTTTTGAGATACAGGGCGTTGAAGTTGAGAATTACCCACTTTCACTACGCGCGTATGTATCTCGAAACAGAATCGAATAAACTTCAATTTTTCTGAAGAAACATTTCATTCCATCCCCAGGGAGCAACCATATAGAGGAATATGACCGAAAATCGTTACGACTAGATACAGGGTTATCCATAATTGAATGGATGTCCGATTTTGAAAGTATAAAATATGTCAGTTCCAGAGCGAGAACGTTCGCAAAATGAACTATTTCACTAGATATGTTATTGTTACACCGAAAAACCCTGAAATACCCAGAATTCATACTGGGTGATCCATTATCATAGAAACTATTCACAATGAAGGTTAAGTGGACACCCAGTATTTTCGAGTTGATTTAAGGTATTTGTTTGATTTTTTCAGAACATATCATCATGGACTTCAAACAATACAGGGTGATTCAATCGTGAAATGAACTGCGAACCTCACGAAAATACCCCAAAAACACCTTTTTCTTTCATCACCCTCTATTTCAAGATAACCTCCGTTGAGGTGAGAGTTTTCTTTTACCATACTGGTACTTGATATAAAAACATCAATACGACTAACTACTGAGAGTTTTCATCCACTCCTATGGTTTTTCATTTGATTTCAATCAGAATTGCAGATTGATAATTTTCATATAACATAAAAAATCTGGACATAGGAAGTGGATAAAAACTCCCAGCCAGATTGATGTTTTGATATCAAGTACAGTGGTGAAAGAAAACTCCCACCTCAACGGAGTTAATCTTGAAATAGAGGATGATGAAAAAAAAAGGTGGTTTTTGGGTATTTTCGTGAGGTTCACCGTTGATTTCATGACTGAATCACCCTGTATTCATTGAGGTCCATGATGATATGTTCTGAAATCAAACAAATAACTTAAATCAAGCCAAAAATACAGGGTGTCCACTTAACCTTCATTGTGAATAAATTCTATAATAATGGATCACCCAGTATAAATTCCGGGTATTTAAGGGTTGTTACTGTTGTTAGGTGTAACAACAGCATATCTAGTGAAATAGTTCATTTTGCGAACGTTCTCGCTCTGGAACTGACATAATACATACTTTCAAAATCAGACAAGCATTCAATTATGGATAACTCTGTAGTCGTAACGATTTTCGGTCATATTCCTCTATAAGGTTGCTCCCTGGGGATGGAATGCAATGTTTCTTGAGAAAAATTGATGTTCATTCGATTCTGTTTCGAGATACTCGCGTAGTAAAAGTGGGTAATTCTCAACTTCAACGCCCTGTATCTCCAAAACTAGTCATAGGATTGAGTTGGGGCGCTGGACACTTTTGATCAGTAGGTCGAGTACTACATTATACCAAAATATTAGAACATTTGACGAAACGCCATTTCCAATAAAGGAAGTGCGGGGTCCTTCGTTCAAAATGGCAAGAAGAATTTTGAAGCATAAAAGAAATTCGCAAAATCTTGAGCATTTCATTTTCTCCACTTCTTTCAAAATGGTGAAAGAATCCAATAGAGTGAGGAAAAAATTTTTAGTTTGAAATATTGGCTGAAAAGACTTTCTTCCAACTGTGAAGTTCTGATAAACAAACAGCCAAAAATTAGTTTTTAATGATGCCCAATGACTCAAACAACTCGAGAAAAATGAAGTCAAATTAATGAATTTGAAGAATTCAAAATTTTGCAAAAAATGGAAATTATCTATTCATGTTGTGGTTGTAAAAGTAACCAGTTACGCTTTAAGAATTGTTTTCATTTATAGTCGATCTATTCTTTATTTTCTCGAACTCGTTTCAATCAGGACGATACATTACGAATGCATTTATCTTGTTTTCGAAGGCAACGACTGTAAAAATCTGGTACCTCGTAAAGCAAGTGTTTATGGATGTTCTTAGTGGGTCTGCTCGATACCAACCATAAAATAGGTTTATGGACATAATGGTCAGATAGTACTTGTGAAACATGAACAATGAAAATGGAAAGAATAGAAAACACATTATGGGTTGATGTTCTCATTCTTGAACAAGAGCTTTTAGACTTTTAGACGACAGAAATCTATTGAAAACTATTTTTAAACTTCACTGAATTCATTGAGTATAGATTAATAAACTGCTCCACATGAGCTAGGGATATTGACTTAAATTGCAAAAAAATATAGTTGAGTTTTGTGATGAAAATTCATATTAATATGATTTCAAGTTGCAAATTAATTTTAGCCTGTAGATCTGCAGCGTATACAGGGTGGTTAAGAAAAATCGAGTAAAATAACGAAATTTTATTCCCAGAGAATTCAAGCATTTTAAGACTATCAATACTATGTATGGCCTCCACGGGCATCAATAACAGCTTGACATCTTCTTTGCATACTACACACGAGGTTGTTGAACATTTCATGAGGAATTTGGTTCCATAAACGGGGCAGAAGCTCTCTCAGATCATTTAAGGATTCTGGGGTAGGTTGATGATTATCTAATCTTCTTTGGAGCATATCCCATGCATGTTCTATGCAATTCAAATCTGGTGATTGTGGAGGTATTGGTAAATGTGGAATACCAAGCTCCTCGCGCCCATTCTCAACTATGGCTGCACAGTGCGGTCTAGCGTTATCGTCTAGAAATTCAAAAGTTTCTCCAATAGCAGCGTGAAAATTTGGCACAGCATTGTCATTTGTCAATGACATGCTCCCTATAGTGTAAGGCGGTCATATTCCCAGGGCAAATGTGTAGATCTGTGCGCCCGTTGAAACATATCCCGGCCTATACCATAACACTCCTCCTCGGAATGGATGGACTTGTCCATACCGTTATTCTTCGAGAGTCTGAAAATCGTCCATATCTGGATTCATCAGTGAAAAGGACACTACGCCATTGATCGTTCCAATTGATATGTTGCCTTGTCCATTCCAGTCTTTGACGCTTATGGTCACGTGTTAATGGAACTCCTCTTAATGGACGTCTAGAACCTAGATTCAACTCTCTCAAACGTCGTCTGATGGTTTCGATGGAAACTTGGACCCCATCTACATTTTGAAGAGTATTCCGTAGCATTCTACACGTAGATGTAGGGTTTCTTCTCGCCCACCAAGCCTTGGTCTTTCCAACCCTGAACCTATTCCAAAGTCGAGATATCACACTTTGGCTGACTTGGAGCCTTTCCGCTACAACAACCTGAGTTGGGCCACCCTGTAGCATTCCGATAGCCCTATTAGCCTCAGCGTTTGTTGATTTACGTCTTGGCATTTTCAGAAAACTCGTTTCAAATCGAAACCGTTGATAAACTGACTTCATTTCAAAATGATAAAGCATATGCAAAGTTAAACTTCAGAAAAAAGGCGACCAGATTGACGAAATGTCTCATACTGATTTTTATTGGATCGATTCAAGTTGTTATTGAGTTTTAAATGATTTTAACTCGATTTTCTCGAAGATTACATACTTTAAAAAACGATTGAATACGATATCATTAACTCTTGTTGAGCAGTATATTTGGGAGCTGCTTTAATCTCTTTATCATGCCTATAGTGAGGGAGGGGTCTTTCCTAGTAGAAAAGATTTTGACCCATCGAATTTGTTCTTATCGGGGAAATTTTTTTACTCAACAACCATCATCGTATCATTTCGTCCCTAGGCAAGCCCAACCCCTTAAGTTTGGATAGGTATGATAGGTCATGCGACATGTTGTCGAAAAGTTCTTTTCCTTCTGAATAAAAAAGTGAAAATTTTACCACCGGAATGCTCCAGATTGTGAATTTGAGCAAAGTCCCAGACTATACCACTGCCCGACCCAATTCACTCAGTCGGTGCCTTTGATGGCCCTCTAATGTCCAAAATTCGCAGCTTCGAATCCCATTACATCCGCAATCTCACTTCAGCGATCACGCAATTACAGAAACGGAATTACGGAAGGAATCGTTGGCAATAATTATTAGAAACATCAATCTTGTTTAGCCTCATCGCCTCAAAGGGTCGCTCGACGCTGGAGGAGAAAGCACCATTGGCGGTCCCAGCGCGCACATGAAGTTAGTTGAAATCTATTTAAATTAAATTGAAAGGAGAGAAAATGAATACGATGCGAGGATCATTCAGAATTTCCAATAGGGAATAGAAAGAATATAAAATAAAGAAATTATCAGAGTTATAATCCGAAGTTAGAGCTTTTTTGGCGTACGCGTACGATTTTTCAAGCAACCTTTTCTATACAAGATGAGTCTTTCACTTGTTCATATATTTTGACTGTCGAATCTTGGTACCAAAAGAAACCTTTTTTTCATTTTCCATTTTTCCGAATTCGACACTGTTTAAAAGATATACCAAGCCATTTGAAAAAAAAATTGGGCCAAATACGTACCTGATAGGAATCTCTGCAAAGACCTCATAGTTCATATTTCTCGATTGAAATTGAGTTGATATACAGGGTGGCCAAGAGATTGACGTCAAAAAGGAAAAAACAGGTCCCTCGTGTCATGGGCTATTCGAATCACCCCCATGTAAGTTATGCTATTTTTCACGGTTTTCGAATTATGAATTTTTTTATGAACGTTGAGAATTTTCGACTTGACCATCTTAAAAAAGATATTAAAAAAAAGTACAAGACATCTCTATGAAATTCTTTTTGTAACTTAATCTCCATGAATTGTACTTTTATAAATAAAATAACCAGATTCGTAGCTTTGATAAAAATTATGGAAATGTTGGTCTCAAGTGAAAAAGTTACGTAAATTGCATTATGATCTGATTTTTCGAATCGAAATTAAAAATGTAAAAAGACTACTTCACGGTTTCTTAGTATGATTAAAAACTGGGCTCAACAGTCAGCCTTTAGAATCATTGATAAAAAATGGTACTTAACACTCTACTTTTGCTAGAATTAGCCTTCAAAGTCATCGAGGTGGAAAAAATCAAAGAACTAGACATGGGGGTGATTCGAATAGCCCATGACACAAGGGGCCTGTGTTTTCCTTTTTGACGTCAATCTCTTGGCCACCCTGTATTTAGAGAGTACTCAAGTACTAACCTCATTTCATTAAGAATGTTAAAAACCCGATAATTCTTAACAAAAACACTTAGTTTTGTCCCACCAAAATAGGTTCCTTCTAGGTTCCTTCTCCGATCATCCTGAAGATTAGTTTGTAAACATTAATAACTTGTTCATTTTTTCCACGATATCCCAAAAATTTCCCATAAAAAATTGTTTTTCCACTCTATTCATGATAAATCAATCTAACTCTTAGGATTCTGGGTCAATGACCTAACCTTACCCATCTTCGATGAGTATTTCACAGAGATTTTGAAAAGACGATGCCAGATTGTTGATTTTCTCTCTAAACAATGGTATAACGGTGTCCTGCGAGGTAGCGGGCGCGCAAGACAATCCGTAAGATCTATGGATCGTCCCATCTCAAACCTTATATTGTTGAAGTGTCTCAAACGTTTGTGTCTGTGAACGACGCGACGCATTCGTATAGCGGGAACCAGCGCGATCCGTAAATGGCGCAAACAAATATGGAAGAAATAAATACTAGAGCTCTGTTTCCATAAAAGGGAAAAGCGATTATTTTAGGTGTTTTTCTTCGCTCTCGTGATGATTATGTGGAGACTTTCAGTGAATGAATGTAATATTAACGGTGTAGTATTGAGTTTGTAAAATTCCAAGAGGACATTGTTCAGATAGAAACATCACCACAAATTATTTAGTGCTGAGTATCATTTTATTTTCCATTAATTTCATAGACATTTATTTTTAATATGGACCAGTAACACTGAATTTTTACTAGAAAATGTGTGTATTGAATGCTTATTTCCACGATCCTTGGTGTTCAACTTCATCTCCCCCATTTGTGCGATTTTATTATTACGAATCTATACATCAAACGTTTTTCCATCATTTATAGATTTAAGCCTCGACAAAGATGATGAACATTCTGAAAGAATTGTCAACTTGTTTAGAGACCAAATAAGTAATAATATTCGATGATATCCAATACAGGGAAGCATCCAGATAATTCTTGAAATACATGATTTTTTTTCCTCAAATTTCATCGTATACAATTGGGAATAACTCGAAAACGACGCGTTTTATTAAAAGAACATAGGGATACTTTCATTTTCTAAAATTATTGTTGCGTGGATTTATGAGTCATCTACGCTGTAACTTTTATACCAGGGGAAATATTGAATACGTTTTGATTGCGGAATATGCTCCATGAACAGAGACAAAGGCCAAAGACTCACCCCTCATTAATGCGACTGAAAAATTTCTCTTCGACTCTGTGGTCTACAGTTCAAGAATTGAAGTACCACAATTGACTTCACCCTCTCTCTCTCTCTCTTCATCTTCCTCACACCGGAATAAGTTAGCCGTAAGTAAGAGCACGTTTCGTATTCGTAAAGTGAATTCGTTCCGTGAGAAAAAAGAGTCAAATTCGTATAATACATATACGAGGCCGGCAGATATATCTCGTAAGTCGGCATCAATCGTGAGCACCATCCTTTCAGGGTGTACTTCGTGGTATATTTTTTTATATATCTTCCCTGTTATTTATTCTTGTGGACGCCCATGGGATGCGACGAAAGCGTCATCAGAAACCGCGGCGAACCATGAACAGCACGTGGATTGCCCTGACATCAGTTCGAACAGCACGATAAAAGGGCGGTGATTACCAGATGCCACGGAATGAATTAATTCAATTATTGACCTGGAAGAGACACACGTGTCCTGTTTGGGGACGGATTTCAGCTGCAAAGTGGATAATTGCAAAGTTAACCGTGCATTTATCTACCGAGTGTCATGTATGTTCGTAAAAATCGTGATAGTTCGAGGGACAACTTATTTTGATTACATCGGGATTACGATTAGGAGCAGTCAACGCGGATCAAAGGACACGAAATTAGACGATGCATCAATTGAATACCACCACCATGAACAGGAAAGAGAAGACTCCCATTGTTCATTATGCATGGTTGCCTGCCTTCTGTAATACTAAAACCAAACCTTTCCGAAGCGAAGTAGATAAACCGATCGGCCACGATAGTTTTGGAGCTACGGCTATAAGTGGGTAGAGTGCTCGATCCAGTAACATCGTCAATTCCGATGAACAATACTTGTTTTGTAACGGTCAAGATGCAAAAATCTAGCCATTTAATCTATTTGGGGGCACGGCAGTGGCCCCGCCAAGTCGAGCAAACACTGCCGTACTATCTCTACCCGAACCATTTCGCCGCATTTTCAGGCCCCTATTTGAGAACCTCCAGATCAGACCAGAACGCCGAAATTTTCGTCATCCAGTAAGCTATAAGCACGTACTCAAAATTCAAAATTTCAAGTGTGTAGGTCATTTAGTTCCGAAGTTACGCGAAAGCAAAGTTTCGCATTTTCGACCCTCACTCACTCATGATCATCAAAATAGAACTAGTACTTCCCATAAACTCAGAGAGCTGAAATTTGGTACAGAGTTAGGGTTTAATGGTCACATAAAGGGAAAATTATAAAAACTAGGATAATCGAAAATCTGTGAGCTCACGTGCTATCACGCCATCTTCGCAAAATGCGCAACCACAATAATATATGGAAGTTTATGCGCTTGGAAACACATTGTTATCATACTCAATATGTGAATATCGACTTCAGAATATAAATTGAAAAAAAAATAATAATCTGGTGATCAGTCTTATACATAGTGATATTTTTACTGTCTCATTTATTGTTTAAGGAAACGATAGGTTTTCGAAAGCTAGGCCGGAACAATAAATGAGACAGTAAAAATTATCACTTTGTATAAGACTGATCACCCGATTATTATCCTTTTTTCAATTGTTATCATTTCACGCATTCACGAAGTTAGCATCTGCTGTCACTTGATAGCACACCAGAACTACCCGCAAATTTACATTTTCTAACCGTAAGTGATTGATGAAGTGAAAATGGATGAAAATTTGATCGAACTTGTCAGGCTTCATGAAGTGATCTATGATCATTCTTCATCAGAGTACAGGGATCAGAATGTACGACAACAAGCTTGGGTGCTGGGTGCTTATTCAACAATAGTTGTACGTTGTACTATTTGAGGTAATCCACTCACTTCCTCTCTTCGTTGATTTATTTGGTGAATCAAATCTCTTCTATCAGAATCACCAGCAACTGTAAAAGCAGTTATGTTCTCTATATCTTCTTCCCATTCCGACGAGCTTGATGAAGAAGAAACTGTGTTTCGCTCTGTATCTCTGAATAAAAAAATGCTATGAAATTTTGGTGCAATATAGAACGTCTATTGCTCTTCAGAAAAAACATCATCAGATGGGTCTGCGGTGGTTAGATTTGGAGAGAAAAAATTGAATCCGAAAAAGAATCGGGTAAGAGTTGGGCTATATGGACAAGTTTGGTATCAAACTATAGATTTTCGAGGACGCTGAAATCAATGAAAAATAATCGGAGGCTCTATCTAACATAGTTCAGAACCGAAAAAATATAAAGATTTGTAATAAAAAAACTACTCCTAAAAAAAGTGTCAAATAAGAAAATCTGATAAAATAGATCAATATGCCCACGTTTCTACAAAAAGAAGTGAAATCCCACCAAAAACATTCTGTAAAAACTAGCCAAGTCTCGATGGAGCTGCTAGTTTATCTCTAAGAAGTAATGAAATCTAGAAAAAGTCGAGCCAAGTTTAAGGCTCCTTACTGCGATTTCTTTATTATTATAGTTAATGTTGTGTGACTTGGCCGTTGAAGGGTACACAAGGGTACAAAACCAGGTGCTCCATGACACCATTGCACCAATCTGTCGCCAGAAACGCAACCCATTGACGATGGAAAATTGCCACTTGGAAAACGTTCTTTCAATAACCAGTCAATTGTAGGCTTATTGATAAAGCTGCGTATTCAATAATACGAGCCTGAAACAAACAGTATAAAAAATTATTTCCAGTACAGACGGACTTCTAATCATTGATAGCAGACCGTCTGTACGTCTATTTTATTTTAGATCGGTGGTCGATTTGACGCTCCAAAAAGAAGAGAGCAGAAGTCAGCATTGTCAATGCTGAATGCATATGTGCAGTGGCGTAGCTAGATAGTCCGAGGCCCTGGTGCAAAAATCGAAGAGGGGCCCCTTAATGAATTGTTTTCGAGTCAAAATATAAATACTTCGAAGAAGCAAAGTTACTTACTGAAGGTACAGTTGAGGAATATACTTGAATAAATTATGATGTTATTTTTGTATTTGAGTAGGTATATTAAATTCATTATATTAATGTGGATGAAAAAAAGGGCTTTGAAAACATTTTTTATAGATATTTACTATATTATGTACAAATATTCACAAAAAAATTGTCATTGTCACTATGACCTTCTAGCCTTATTTTTTTTATTGATACGTTAGATTATTTGGTGAAATCCCAATAAGAATAAATTATTTGAGGAATTTATTCAAATTAATTGTTGGGGATTCGAACCTAGAGGTCAAGTCTAGATTTGAAGTCATTTATTCCTTCGGAAAAAATATGTTGACAACCTCTTTCTAGACCTAGTCTTTGCGAAAGATTCAATGACCTCCTCAAATCTAGACTTGATGCAGCTTCATTTTCAATTGATAGGTATAAGCCATAAATGTCGCAGTTGAGCTTGGCTCATAGTGTTCCGCAAATTATTTTATATTATTCTTAATTTGCTGAAAGATCTTTCAGCTTCTACAGAGGTTACAGGAAGATTGTATGGAACAGTAATATTGCTCTAAATACTTCTGTTAAATCGCATTCCAGCATTCCGTATTTCCTTATTATTTTCATACACAATTCATGAATTGTCCATGCCTCATTCAATTCAGGTAGAAATAATAGGTGATAAATATTAAGAATTTAAAAATTGGTCCCTTTCATATCGCAATATTTACTTTGAAATTGGTCGAAGCTTTGAATTAAAGTTTTTTCGTCTACCTATATCTAGTGGAAATGATGGTGAAAATTCAAAATTTTGTTGACTGCAGTCATACACCCGAAACTTGAATTCAATCAATCAATCAAATCTTTATTGTACTACAGGCTTAATACAATAGCGTGTACTCGTCAATTTTCAGCATAAATAACACATTATTGAAAAAAATATGGACAAGGGTGGATATAGATCTTTTTCATGGGGGGGGGGGGTAATAACGATTTAAAACCATAAAATCAGGTGCAAAATGTATAAAATACCACCTTTTTCTTAGGTCTTCGATACTCATGGGGGGGTAGTTACCCCAGTACTCCCCCCGTAAATCCGCCCTTGAATATGGACATAAAATGAACTCACAGTCTAGAGCAAACTATACTCATATCAAAGATAGGTTTGTGTCGCAGAAAAACTCTGAGAGCGAATAATACGCTTTTGTTACAAGGAGCCACTGGCAGGTACAGGGGGGGCCCTCCATTCTCTTTTAAATTTAATGAAACTTAATAGTTTCCAATGATTCGGCAGTTTGTTGAAAACTGCAACCCAAATATAAGAAGGCGACTTCTAAAATTGAGGAATTATTGTTTCGAGCACTCTATTGAAAATATTTATTTCGGAAAATTCTCCCCTGCTTCGAAATCGGTGATCGGAAGCTAATTCATCGAATTTTTTTTTAACTTTTTTGTCTCTTTTCTTCGAAATAGGTATCTTTATCTTATGCTATGACATTTTCTCTAGCCTTACACTTGAAGGTCTCGAAGTCACTCCTATAATTTTTTTTCTTTGTATTCGTCTCTTCTAAAGCTCTGCATACGTCGTCCAAACTGACATCGCATTTTTGTAATACTTCAGATGCATAATTGATATCATTGAGAATGCGGTGCATTAAATCGCCGAGGAAAATAAATTCAAAATTCAACATTTTTTTTAAATTTCTGCTTGTTTTCGCTCTTATTTGCCAGAATTTATTCTCCTATTTCAGCTAATGCACGAATGATATGAAAAAAAATGAAATTTGATTGCCGAAATTATGTTAACCCTACCGGACCATCTAGTCGGATTTAGTTTTTTTAGATAGGTGTCCGATTCACCAGTGAATTTTGGCAATAAATCCCTAGATTTTATGATATTTCGGAAAAAACATTTTTCAACAACTGAATATAATAAAAACAATGTTATTCACATAATAGATCACAGAGAAAAATCAAAGCTTGAATTTTTTTTTAAGTTCAAACGCGATTTGATGGTCAGCGCTTGAGGGCCTCCTGAGGTCGGGGGCCCCCTGAGGTCAGGGGCCCTGGTGCACTGCACACCCTTGCACCCACGTAGCTACGCCGCTGCATATGTGTTGCACAATCAACAACAGCCTGAAATGAGACACTAGCGTCCAATTACCAATACCAGCATGGGCTAGTATCTCGCTTAACAAACATAGGTAGTTACAACAGATATAGCATTACGTGTAAACAAAATTGACTTGTACCCACTAACGTATAAAGAATGTTCAACGGCCAAGTCACACAACATTAACTATAATAATAAAGAAATCGCAGTAAGGAGCCTTAAACTTGGCTCGACTTTTTCTAGATTTCATTACTTCTTAGAGATAAACTAGCAGCTCCATCGAGACTTGGCTAGTTTTTACAGAATGTTTTTGGTAGGATTTCCTTTGTTTGAAGTCAATTTTGTAATGGTGGGTTTTGTTCTGTTCCACTCTTCACCGTATATTGACTATTTCACCTTGTTTTTTTAGTAAGTTTGTTTCATCATTTTTGTTTCAAAATTGTATGATGACCTGAAGATGTAGAAAACCCTATATCCGAAACTAAATTAAAGATTCTATATATTAGTTGTTTACTAATTTTAAGCCTTTATTCTTTTGGAAAATTTCGAAGATTAAAATGGAAAGCGTAATTTCTTTCATCGATATTTAGTTAGCCGCCCCAGAACAATATTTCTGACTGCGTCACTGCTATTGAATATTAATTTAAAGGAACAAGAGAAGCGATTGAAACTAAAATAGTGCCAATATTGCAATTATAGCCATTCTGTGCAAAACTGCGATTTAAATCATGTAGATTCCCGTGGTTTTCCCTCGCAACCGACGTGAATTATTTCTTAATCGAATAATAGCATTAAGATTTGAAGTAAGAGCTTTCCGATATGTTCCTCATTAACCACCAGCTAACACACCGCGTTATGCAGTAAATCATATTCGAATATCCCGTAAATCGGAAATCTCCCCAATAATCTATCTGCGTGATTCCAAGCCGAGCCCTATTGCCTGCGGCCTTTAATGGTCTTCAAGGAGCCATTAAGCGTTCGCAGAGTAATTCGCGCAGAGGATTCAGGAACATTTTTCTCCGAACATTTCATAACCGCTTTCCTTATTCACTATCGGCATGAAGACATTCTTATAGCAGGCCAATTATATAATTTAAAAACAGTTTCCGTTGGCTCGGTATCTATCTCGAAATGACCTTTTCGATTTTATGTTATTTATCTCGTTATGGTAACGATACGATGTGCACGTTGTGAAGGCAGAAGGTTCTTTCCGTCTTATTTGTTTATAGTATTATATGGCACGCATATTATGTGGAAATAGACTATAATGGAAACGATGTCACTAACCCTGCCCGGGGAATTTGACCTCTGCATCTGATGGATTGCTTCAATTTTTACGTTCTGATATCACATTGGAGTAAGTTCGATTTCCAAAAAAAATTGTGACAAAAGACAAGAAGAAGATTAAAAATGCAGAACTTATTCGACAAAATCAAAAAAATCATACAACTTTACGTAGGCAGTAATAATGAATATATACATTTTTATTTACGATATATACAGGGTGTTTCATTGGTAAATGAACATACGGTAACCAGAGCTAGAGCTACCCTAGGCGAGTCCAAAAAACCGATAAATGATAGGTCTAATCAATTCCATAACCGAGATTCAGGGTGGTTTATGAATTCACCAGAAATTTCAATTCTACAGGTCGATCGATTTACTTTTGAATTTCCAAAAAATTCCAGTTCCGTATTTGAAAAATATGGGACTTCCTCCAAGCTGAGATTCAACACCCT
Source organism: Adalia decempunctata (assembly GCA_951802165.1). Taxonomy (NCBI): domain Eukaryota; kingdom Metazoa; phylum Arthropoda; class Insecta; order Coleoptera; family Coccinellidae; genus Adalia; species Adalia decempunctata. The sequence continues at coordinate 16,983,298 of OX637696.1, read as the reverse complement.
GTATATTGAAATTTTGGGATTTGATTGAGATATTTGAAAAGAGCAGAAAATTTTCGAATGGGTTCAGTAGATTTCATTGTCCCCCACGTCATTTTGCTCAAAGAGAGCTTCAAAGAAAGATCCAATTGAATATTGGAATTCCACAAAATTCTCAGAAAAATCGTACATTATGATCAAATTGAATTTTTTGGTCCCACTAATTGCACATTCGAATTCCAGAAGGTACAACGATTAGAATCATGTGATGAAATTAGAAGAACTAACTTTAGTAGCTGGATTTTACGAAATGAAAGAATGGTCAACAGAATTTTATTGACCGATAAAGCCATATTCACGAGGGATGTGGTCTTCAATATGAGGAATTCGCATGAATGGGCTGAAGAAAATCCGCATGCAGTCAGGCATACGAAATTCCAATACAAATTTTCAAAAAACGTATGGGGTGGCGTTTATAAAAATCGATTGATTGGATTGGACCACACGTCCTAACAAGACGGCTTACGGGTGATCTTCTCTTAGATTTCCTCCAAAATCATCTTCCTGTATTACTTGAAGGTACGGACATTGCAGGAATGCATTTTCAGCAAGATGGAGCTCCACCCCATTTTAGAGTGATGGTCAGACAATTTTCAGATCAGAATTTTCCAAATATGTGGAAAGGCAGAGGTGGACTGCTGGCCCGATAGGTCACCAGATTTCAATCCTGTTGTTTATTTCATTTAGGGTTATTTGAAATGTTCAGTATATTCATCTGAAATAGAAAGTGAGGACATCCTCATGCAACGTATCGAAGTCGCCTGCAATAAAATACATAATAATCCAGAAATGATCAAAAAAAGTATCCGACATATTTTGAAGAGGGCAAGAATGAGTACCTACTGAAGAAAATGGTGGTACTTTCGAGCACCTTCTGTAATTCAAGTTAAGTTTTTATGTTTCTTCAGTTATTTATTCATCTTTGTTGACTTCAAATAAATGTTTATCGATGAATAATGTTCTTCCGGAAATAACTCCAAATGATTCCTCGGAATATTATGAAATTCGAATGTGCAATTAGTGGAACAAAAAAAAATTCAGTTTGATCATAATGTACGATTTTTCTGAGAATTTTGTGAAATTCCAATATTCAATTGGATCTTTCCCTGAAGCTCTCTTTGAGCAAAATGACGTGCGGGACAATGAAATCTACTGAACCCCATTGAAAATTTTCTGCTCTTTTCAAATATCTCAATCAAATCCCAAAATTTCAATATACAGGGTTTAATCTCAGCTTGGAAGAAGTCCTATATTTTTCAAATACGGACCTGGAGTTTTCTTTTCATAGTTACTTCATTTCACAAGGTATTCATCTGAAATTTGGCATATATAGGGTGTTTCTGAATGGATTTCAAAGGGTGATTCCTTGTTCAAAATAAAGGGCAGTTTTTTATATGAAAGTTGGGTCCAAAGTCGAACCCGAGATCCAAAGATGGCGGAAAATGGAATTTGAAGAAGAACCTACGCAACGACTTGGATAGAATTAAATTCGCATAGCCTGATTTGTTTAGAAACATTTTCATCTTTTGGATTTTTCTCGTGAAATGAACCGTTTTGAAAAGGAAAAGGCAATTTACTTTTGAACTGATTTACATTTTATATATTTTTTTCAAAACGGCCTGCTTGGATTTTGTTGAACAAAAAGTGTTTTTTCGAAATTTTCGATATATGTATATTGAACTCGGAAGTATATTTTTTAAATCGTTGAAGAAAGATCAATTTGGAGATATCATTTACCATTGGTATGGTTCCCATTTGAAAACTTTTTTTGTGATAGCTCCTAAATTTGAGCAGACACAAAAAATCCAATAGCACCGATGAAAAGCAGTAAAAAAGTAATACGGAAGTTAGAGTCAGTTATAAAAATGGATCAAATAAAAAAATCACCCTGTAGCTCGGAAACTAGACGCCGTAGCAACTTGGGGTTTTCAGAAATTTATGTTTCTCGAAAAAAAAGACATGACTTGCATATTACTTTTTCTCTATCTCTTATAGTTTAAGAGATGTAGTACTATGTAAACCATCGAAATCTGGCCACCCTGTACAGTGTACACCCCGACCCCGTCCAATCAAACTGTTTTCATAATTTTCCTTCAAATACGAAACTTTTGCGGTTTATGGAAGTTATTTCTTAAAATTATTCAAGGAATCGCCTATCTTCGTTTGTACTTCCAATTTGATGAAACCCTGTATAATTGGCCGAGAAACTTCAAGAACCTATAATTGATTCATTTTTTAGTCTAGGAGCAAAATTTTGTCCAATTTGAATAACCAGAAAAAAGAAATTCCAATGTTTCTGTAATAACATATTCGGGATCATGGACGATTGATTTAACAGCTGTCAAAAATTTTTTCTTTGGATTCAGATGGATCTAGTTACAAGCTCAAAGAAACACTACTCAAAAATCAAAAGCTCCTGACTCAAGTCAAAGCTTTAAATGACCCATTTTATTATGTCTATACGGTGTATAACTTCTCTCAATCTTCAAGGATGTGAGAATTAAATGGAAAGGTGGTTTATTTCATTGCATACAGAAGAAACAATTTTAATTCAATGTAATTCGTAGCTTATTATATCACTGAAGTGTAGGTAAATATCAAGAATCAAATTGAATTCTGTACACAACCACTACATGTGCCTTCTACTGTATGCGCCTACTAAAGCTGTCTGTAACGCGTACATAATCAAATTCCGCTGTTTTCCGGGTATCAAACTATATTCCCTCTAAATTGGTCCTTAATCCTCTCATCCATCGAAGCGTGATTCCATCGTAAACATATACATGAATCCATTAGTGAGAGGTAATCAGGGTCTTTGTTATACCATTTGCAATGATTGATATTTGGAATTGAAAAGGAAGAACAAATCTTCGATGCTCATTATAGTTAGGTTTGATGTGAAGATTTAGAAATTCGAAGGAATTAAACAGAAACAGAAAAATTTTCAATAATTGTCCTTTTCAATAATAAATAGTGAAGCCAATTTTCAAAATCATCAGAACTAAACTGGGTAACTGTTCTACTACGGAATCAAAATGTAGTAGACATTTATGCAACGTTGTGATGTTCCTTGATATTTCTAATAAATAAACTCTCAATCAGAATGAAAAGTACTTTGGATTGGAATTCATTTACTCATTTGTGCGTGAATGTCAGAATGAGTCTTTGTTTCTTCTAATATTGTGAATTCCTCACATTACATATACTAATATCCGTAATTTACGGATAAATCATTGAAAAAAATTAAATTATCTGTTGATTGCTGAAATATTTTTTTCAATATGTCACCTGGTTATTTGATGTACACTTACCAATGCACGTGATATTTTTGTAAAAACAGGAGCGGCAAAATTTTTCTCTTCACGGATAAATCAAAGATGAAAAGCTACATCATCTTTCCAAATTTCAACAATATGGCCTGCATAGTTTTCGATAAAAATGCATATATTATGTTCCGTCGGCTGCTGATCGATCGATCAGATTTTGTCATTTTTCTTCGAAACCTTGAATGATACAAATTTTCTTTATTCACGGATAATTTACGTATAAATCACTTAAAAAGATGAGCTATTCTGTTTCGTGCTGAAACGATTTTTCGAATAGTTGTTTAGATAACAAGTTAGCGAAACATCCAATATTTTTTTAAATAGAAGAGTGGCGACGTTTTTTTCTTCACGGATAATTTACGGATAAATCATTGAAAAAGATGAGCTAGTTTGATTTCGACTGAAACAATTTTTCGGATAGTTGTTTCGCTAAGTTGATATCAACTTAGCGACACATCTCATATCTTTTAAAATATAAGAGCGGTCAAATTTATTTTTTCATATATAAAACCACTAGAGATGGAATTTTGCCGGCAAAATTTCTCGATTGTAATATGAAAGTTTGTTGCTCGGAAATTTCGCGAATGACATTTGTAAAAAATGTCAAATATCTTTGGCGAAATTTCCGAAAAGCAACAAACTTGAATATTACAAGAGAGAAATTTTACCTGCTTAAATTTCATCTCGAGTGGTATTCGGCATGAGTATTCCACGAGAAAATAGGGTAATATGTTCACATTTGACGCGTATTGCGCTATTTGGCAAATAAGAATTCATCCAAGGCCGTAGCTAGAAAAAAATTTCGGGGGGTCCGTCCGAGGCCGTAGCTAGAAAAAAAATTATTCGAAGAATTTTCGGTGAAATGATTATCTGGCATTTCTGAAAAAATAAATTTCGAGGGGGGGTCCGGACTCCATCGGACCCCCCCCCTGGCTACGGCCTTGAATTCATCATAGATTAACTAAACCACTAAACGTTCTTTGTTCTCTCTATGATATTTATTTCCGAAGCTATCTATGAATTCGAGAAACGTCAAAAATTTTGTCTCTGAAAAACCAACATGTTGGTTTTGCCGGCTTGAACATTTTTTCGGGATGAAACGATCGTTGCTACGGAAACTTCCTCACTAAAAATGAAAAGAGTGGAATAGTCACGGATAAATTACGGATAAATAACGGCAAAATTTTGAGCTATTTCGAGTTTTTTTGCTAACTTTATGTACATAGAAAATTGCATAAATTAGAACCTTCCTTGTAGCATTTCCAGATTCTGGAGTTCATGCGAATTCTGGAACTGTAGGATGAGTTGTAGATCGTGCAACAACGTTAAATTAAACTGATTAATGCCCTCAATACCAAAGCGTTAAGGATTAGATATCCGAGATTGCAGAGTGTTTTCCACATTTTCGCAAAAACATCAAATGCAGCGGAAATTGAACGCCAGCTTCCCAAAGGACACCTTCACTGCCTCAACTCATTTGGAATCATCCGAGCTCACGAAAGAATGAACAAAAAAAATGAGGATGAGCATTCTCGTCCTTTCAGTATTCTGGTTATTGGAAAATGGGATTCTTTCTCTCGTCGACCAGGAAGTTTCGAAACGAATCGTGTTCGTTTTCAAACTTCGCGAAAACAATATCCTACAGATTTAAAATAACCGTCAATAAGACTCAGTCTGGTTGCCCCTGGAGCTATCGGAAACGGAAAATGATTTCCAGGATAAAAAAATTATATAATCGATATGTAGTGGATGAGGATATCGGTGTAGGCTAACTAACTGGTAAACATGGAAACCAATAGAAATTCCGTCTGCCAACAATTTCGAATTTTTGCCGTCGTTATTACTTTTTTGTTTGTCATCCGAATTGCAAGGGATGGAGTTTCGGTCGATTCTGCAACATTTTTTTTGACTGCTCGTTGTTGATTCCTGATTTTTGGAAAGATGGAAAAAAACGTCACAGGAATCAATATAGTTCCACCCTTCGAGGTCGACAATAAACCGTTGATGGTTGTTCAACCAATTTCTACTCGTAATGTTCGAATTTCACTCATAGCATTCAAAATAATGGTAACCTGGTTGATGACCTTTTTAATTCAAACGTGACAGAGGATAGCTGGAGAGGTCAGAAATGCAAACAAACACCTTCAATTCGGCCGACGTTTCGACATATTTAATGTCTTCATCAGGGCAAATTTGGATTGGTTTCTTTTAAGTTAGCAAGTATATAACACGAACATTCAGTTGTTGTTTTCTTTCCTTGCGTACTACAGAACTTAAAAAAAATTAAAATTTTTTTTTGTCGAACCAATTTTCCTATCTTCACTTTCTTCACGTTGAATTCAACAGTGTTGATAGTGTTTCCAAAAACCGTACATATAATTGGATATTTATAAAAAAATATTTTGCTGTTTCTGATGGGGTTTAAAATATTTGGAGTGAAAAGGCATAATTATACTAATAACATACCTTCTTTTTAGTCCGAAGGGGACATCCTTAATAATTCAGTAGAGCTTGAAATACCAATTTCGAAAATACGACATGCTTGGGATTATACTGATTTTTTCGAAATTCTTCGAAAATTTAAACTTATGGTAAATGTGGAAGTGTGAGTTAGATGAAGGATATTTCAGGTAAAATATCAAGTTTTGTATATTTTTGGAATGTTAACCTCAAGGTCTACTGAAATATTCAAATCTATCTTGGAGTCTCCATTTTGTTTTTTGGCACCTGCCACATTTTAGGTGAATTGTAAAACCTAAAATGAGTGAAAATTCACATTCGAAATGTAAAGATCTAAGAACGGATTTCCATATTTATTATGAACACTCTGTATTTAATGTTATATGAGGATGATATTGTTTAAATTGACACAATAGGAGACTCTGAATTCGTTGGAATTCTAACTTGGGCAAAAGACTCGGTCGCGTCTACAGAGGGCTGTGGTCTACACTGTCTGTATACTAAGCACAAATTATATCTATAGTCCGTTCAAATATAAGAAGGCGCTTTGTAAACAAACAGAATCGTCTGGTTTGCGCACAATGAAGCTCATAATTGGTCAAACGGTCATAACAACGCTCCCTTTCAACGCCCTAAGAGACTGACAGGATCGTACTCGGAACGGACTGTGTATGGTAATGGATAGAAATGATTCAATAATTTGAGTCAGGAATTCCCACATAAGAACTTTTTTCCTCAGAAACTCTAGTGCAAAATTTCTGTTATGATTTGCAACTGTCATAAATATTTTATATCCGACGTACCCTATTTTTTTATTTTTTTTTTGTTTTTATATTATTATCTACTAAATAATTTCTTTTTCGGATGCTCGAGATTGCGTCAAGGTAATTCCAGGAAACACCAGAGTTTTGGAGATTTGGGTCGGAATCTTGCAAGATTCCGACAAAGTAATTCCGGGAAACACCAGATTTGGGTCCTTTTGCCTAATGGGTGAAAGCCATCTTGATTTGCATAAATATCGAAGTTGTCAATTGACAAGACTCGTGAAAGATCTCTGTTCAAATTTATAATGGTCATTTACTTGTACTATCCGAAATATATTTAGTTTCGGTCCAAAATTTTATATTATTTTGTACGAAACTCTTTGTCGGCTGCTCAAGATTCCGGTAAGGTAATTTCGGGAAACACCAGATTTGGGTCCTTTTCCTTGATGGGTTAAAGCCATCTTGATTTGCATAAATATCGAAGTTTTCAATTGACAAGACTAGTCAAAATACCTAGAGCTACTGTGAAAGTCTAGCTGTTTAAAGTGTTTATAGATTTTGTTGTGAAAAGTGTATTGTGTTGGAAAATCTTTCAACAAAGTGTATATAGTGTTTATAGAACAATGTCGCATTCGGAAAAGGATGCTGCATCTGAGGCTGATATGTGGGGACCACCACGGAAAAGGTCCAAAAGGTCGCATTTCTCTGCTGAAGAGAAAGAGAAAATTTTAAACATTTCTCGAAAAGAATTGGAAGAACATCCTGATTAATCGAAAAGAGACTTAGTAGGAATTCCTTCAAAATCCTTATGGGTGAGTGATTCAGTTGTATTCAGAATTCTCAGCGAATATAAAGAGGAAAAAAAATTTACGCCACCTAAGAGGAGAGCCCAGTCGTTAAAAATAATCGATGCGGTTGACGATTTCGATATGAACCTTATCAGAAGAATTGTCCGCGGTTTTTTTCCGGAATGAAATCCCAACGATTTCTGAAGTACTAGAAATCGTGAATGATGACGACAGTTTTCCAAATTTCAAAAGAACAACGTTCTATAAATTATTGAAAAAAATGGAATTCAAGTTCAGAAAACGTGGTCGTGATAGTCTACTGATGGATAGCGATGAAATAATTGTGGGGAGAAGAGATTATTTGAAGAAAATCCGCTCATTAAGGGAACAAGGCAGAGAAATGTATTACCTGGATGAGACATGGATAAATAAACTGAACGATCGTGTGAAATCTCCTCGATTCGACTCAGGTCTCCGGACGGAAAGTAACTATACGAAGGCCCTCCTACCGCTGAACCAAACATGTTGTTATTGCTCCTTCTTACATTTGAACAGAGTATAGCATTTCTGTTGCTCAACTTGGACTGCCGTGAAATCTAACCATATCCTATGGATGAAGAACTAGACCGAATCATTTGAAATAGAGGATGAAAACCAGGGAAAAGCATGTACTTATAGAATTCGTTGAATCAATAAAATTTGCAACAATGTTGTCCAAGTCCCAACTTTCGTTATCTTTATGGATGCCGATAAAGCTGGGGGCCTAAGAGGTATCGCACCACCAATATTTTTATCTGATAAAAAAGTGTTTCAGTAATTTATCACTCAATGGTCTCTGATGACACAGACCAACATATTTCATGGTTCAACCCCAACATTTTATCTGAAATTATTCTAATGATATTTAAGTTGAATTTTTTCTTGTTTTGGGAACTTCGTTGCATGAACAATGAACGAGATAGAAAAGAGAATGTACAATGTAGAAGAAACAGTCTTCTTCATTTCCTCCAATCGAATGAAAACGTGACGAATAGCAAGAATGGGGGTTCGTACATTCCTCGAATATTCAGTACGACAAAGCGAAACGTTCTTCTCGACTTAGCATTCCAATAATTCAAGAAATGAGGGGTTGAAACTATCAAAACAGCGTCTCAGAATGCAATCGATGAAATATCTCAGAAACGAAACGAATTTGAAGGGAGTTTTCCTTTGAAGGAATGCTGTCTTGGATTTGGGACAAAATAATTTAAGACACGAGTGGATAAAAAGGGTTTGTGTGACATTTAATTGAAATTGAAAAACGAAAATTTTCAGTGACTAAGGATTTTAAGTGTTTTTTATTGTGCAAAATAGTAAAGACATACAGAACATTTTCGAGAAAATTCCATATTTCTTCTCATATACGAGGATGTATTGATATCTAGTTAGCCTAGACCAGTTCCATGCATAAATAATAATAATAATAATTTTATTACAGACATCATATGTACACATAAGATAACATATACAATATCATATAATAATTTAACCCATCAAACTATTACATGGGGAGTCAATATAGCAAAGAATTAGTATTTATAGGATATAAACTACAATTTGTACACAAACAGACAATACATTGTAAAATTCGACACAAAAACACATATAAATTCTCCAATTTACACTTCCAAAATTCTTCCATATCATAATATGCTTCCTGGATTAGAAATTTCTTCAATTCATTTTTCATTCTTGGTTTATTCAATATTTTGAAGCGATGTGGAACCCGGTTGTATATTAACAGTGCTTCGTGGTTTGTACTCATTTGAGATGCTGACACCGTATAATAGGATGTGGCTAGTTTATCAGCATTTCTGGTTCCATACTGACGGAAATCTTCGTTCTTTGAGATGTTTTGACCATATTCATGAACATAAATTATGCAGGTAAGTATATACAATGAGGTAACCGTAATAATATTTTCTTCACTAAAATGAAGAAAATATTGCGATACCATATCAACGAATAATAACTTATTAGAAGTGTCAGTGCAGAGTTCGACGTCAAAAAAGTAAACCAGAGTTACGCAATAAATTAAAAAAAAAGATGTCCACTGAAATTGTAAAAATCGAAAAATTGGAGTATCGAGCCATCATCAAGTACCTGTATTTAAAAGGGTTAAGAGGTAAGCAGATTTAGGAAGATATGCTTGATACCCTTGGTGATCAATGTCCTTCGTATACGAAAAATGAAAAATTGGACTGCAAGCTTCAAAAGAGGTAAATTTTCCATTGAAGATGATGACCGATCGGGAAGGCCAGTTTCTGTGTCAGTCCCCGAAAATATCGATGCAGTTCATGACATGATTTTATCAGACCGTCGAATTGGGCTAAAACGGATATCTGAAGCACTGATGATTTCATACGAAAGCGTTTATCATATAGTTCACGTCAATTTGGACATGAGAAACATTTCCAAAAATGGATCCCCAAATGTTGACCAAAAGCGTATTATGCAAGGGTAGAAAGATCGCGTTCGATCTCTGCTCGATTTGAAAACGATGTAGATTTCTTAAACCTAATTGTTGCTATGGATGAGACTTGGGTACATTTCTATGTTCCAGAAACAGAGCAACGATCGATGGAATGGCGACATTCTGGTTCTCCAAGACCTAAGAAGTTTCGTGTCCAAAAATCTGCTGGAAAAGTTCTTGCTTCAGTTTTTTGGGATTGCCATGGAGTAATCATGATTGATTTTTTGGATAAGAGTCGAACGATAACTTAGATTACTATTCGACATTACTGACCACTCTACGAGAAAAAATTAAAGAGAAAAGACGCTTAAAGCTATCCAAAGGTATTTTGTTTTTACAGGACAACAAATCTCATGTTGCCATGCAAAAAAATCATGATTTAGGGTTAGAATTACTAGAACACTCCCCTCATTCACCAGATTTGGCTCCATCCGATTATCATCTCTTTTCTCAACTGAAAAAAGTTCAAAAGGTCGTAAATTTTCTTCCAACGAGGAGGTAATTAAAGCTGTGGAGGACTGGTTTGCAGAGCAAGGAGAAACATTTTTTTGAAAGGTCTAGAGACGTTGCAGGTTCGCTGTAATAAATGTATTCAATTAAGAGGAGAATATGTCGAGTAATAAAATATTTTGACATTGAAATTTTGTTTGGTTCTATAGAAGGCTAAGAATTTTTCATTATATCCTCGTATCAATACTTTGATACAGAAAACCATGTTTTATTGAACTCTGAAATCTTGCGCTCTTATTCATATATCTTAGATCTCTTATGTTGAATCTAAGTTCCTAAATAAAGTCCTCAATATGAATTTCCTTATATTAACGAAAATATTACCCAAGGCAGTGATCAAATAATTCATACATGAAACGAATTTTCATCACAGACAGAAAATAATGTTCATTTTGACAACGCTGAATTCATTTTCCTGTCCAGTACACTTTTGAATAAATTTTTTCGACTGATTCACGTAACTCTACGCCCGTTGATAAGGAAATCTGATACTTTTGTGCCGAAAGACCGCGAAACACATGTTGGGATTTTCATGGCCAGTGTAGATGTGGACGTGGTCATTCGTTTTTCAATTAAAAAAAGCACCCTTCTTCTGTTCAAGGTTCAAAGCCCTCGCAGGTAAAATACGAGGTATTCATAAATATAAATTTGAATTGGGATTCTGTTTACACTAATTTATCAGGATGGATCTTAAATTTATTAGTGTCAAATGGGTGGATGATGGAGTATGTTGATTTTTTTCGGTAAGAACCGGACTGGCCACTGTGCAAAAGAATAAATTTCCATCGCAAAAATAAATGGTTTTTCCCTATACATTGTTGTCCATTCAGGAAACTTATCTCGTTTTTCTGAACATATTTTAATGGGTTATTCGCTGAAAACTGATTAACCCTGAATACATCTGAATTCTTCCGAACAAGAAACAGTTTTTGCTGGTTTATTTTTTTCATTTGAGTTATGAGATAGTGAAGATTCCACACACACAAAATTGTCATATATATTGAAAGTGGATGGGGGGGGGGGGGGGGGTAAGACTTTTGACGATGTGTGTATACTCCATTCACTTTTATTTAATCGCATAGGAGGTCATGGTTTCGTTTTCAGGAGTTGGTGTCCCTGATGAAAAGCACAGAAAATATTCTTAATGACAAATAGACCTTGCCAGTTTCTTTGTTTACAACAAAGTAAAAGTATCAAAGATATTCCACATTTTGTTAGGTTTACAAATAGTTCGCAGATTTTTGGTATTTAATCGATATTTGCAGGTGAGTTTTTCGTCGAATATCCAAGATTAACACTTTGGAGCGTGAGGACGATTTTCAAGACCAGGACGAATGTTTACATTTCGAGGTTGAAGGGGTACACAGGAATTTCGTTGAAAAAGCTGTTATTTGGACAGATATCGCAGTAGATGGATCGGATGAAGCCTCGAGAGTTCGATTAGGATGATATTCTTCAGGTTTTCCGAGAAATTTGGAGATATCTGAGCAGATTTGCAAAAGTTAGGTACCTCACTAATGGGGTGGAACTTAGACCTAATTCTCCTATAAGAAACGCCTTTCAAAGGTCGAGATGGTGAAAAAAGTATTCTTTAGATATTGTTTGAACAAACGCAGCCGAGTTTTATATCCCAACATTGATTTTAAGAAAGTTATCAAGAAAATAAAATTGACATTATTCTTGATTCTTGTAATTACCAATCAATTCATCTTATATCTTTGGGTTGATTTTTTTTAATGAATTCTTGATTAGAATCAACAATTGATGTCGTCAAGTCTTGAACTTTCAGTTCAAGAGGATAATAAACATTAAATCTTCACAAGCATGCATATGAAAATTATGTGAAAGCAATGCAATTTTCTTTCATGGCGAAAAATAATATATTTCAACAGTGATCTCTTGTACTTTTCACCTAAATAACTAGAAAAGGAATCCTTTCTATCAATTCATATAAACGTTAATTATTTTCGTCCATCACATCTTTTCCAATTCATTCATTTTCCGAATAAATTCACATTCTGAGAAATACGCTAAGAATGTAGAAAGGGCAACATAGTGTTGCCTTGGAACATAAAAATATTTTGAAAAACGTCATAACTTCGATACAGAGTGGAATGTGTCAAATTTCCAAGGCCAGAGTTGTGATTTTATAATTGTGAATGGAGTATAGGTATATTTTAAGAAACAGTAGCCAACCATACACAATCTAGAATCATTGTGGGCTTTAGATGCGATTTTATATCCTTTGATGTGACTTTAGGCTTGTTAGCCTACACTAAAGTTAGCCCATTTCTTGAAGATTATCATTCTTGGAAACTACTTTCGCTAAATCGCGAGTTTCAAAGCGAAAGTATGGAGCTGAAACCCAATCATCTTCTACCAATATCGTTGTTGATACTTCATCCCAACAACAACAAGGTGCGTCATATTATAAGTAGGTTCCCTATTGACCTTGACCTGACACACAAAAGACCATCCGCGCCACCCTTCATCCTTTCCATGGCCACCTTCGCTGGATTCATATTTTCCGAGAAGAACACATCAAATTGCGGATCAGGTGTATCATCCGGTCAAAAGGGCTCTGGATACGAGACTAGGAAGTGTCAGGTGTCATTAGATGTTCCACAATTTGTTATTGTCCTGCCTGCGCTCATTAGAATACCATTAATCAAGTAGGCTTGAACACCTTCGGTGTTTTATTGTTCACGCAAGTGGCCACGAAATATATTGTGTGTAGTTGGCTGGTGTTTCTGAAATATACATTGGACAGGGCCGGAATAGATGGAGGAATGTATTCGGACCTTCTCGGTGTAGGCACAACTGAACAAATACCTGGTATCATATACAGTGCGCGTCAAAATTATGGAACAAATTCATTTTCTCAGAAGAAAAATATTTGGCAACAAAATCCTGAAACAGGTCAATTTTTGTTTCACTTTTGACGAGCAATGTATCAAGGAAGCAGAGATCTACTCTACTACTGATAGGACAATCAATAGCAAAATTTATACTATTGTATGGAAGTTGGCGGGGCTCAATTTGAGTGTTTGTGAGATTGAACTATTCAGGACACTTATCTAGATTTTCTGAACAAGACTTGATGCAATGTAGCTAAAGCGGGGTGAATTATATGAAGATTTTAGCAGAATATCGATTGACTGATAATTTGGGAGACGAAATACATTTTGTGTTTCTGATATTGGAAGAGAAAACCCTGAAAATTTCAAAGATAATTTAAGCTATACATTTCCGTCAATCTTTACCCCTAAAATAAGGCCGTTTGTTACTTCCCATTTGGTAGGGGTGTAATCGCCTTCCAAAAGTAGGATTCATACAGCAAATCAGTCCAATTTGAACTAAACTAACTGAAATGAAAGCGGAGATACGTTTCATTATGTTCTGAAACCGGGAATCCAAACAGAATTGGATTTGAGGAGAGCAACCTTTTCACATTGCACGAAATGGAAACTTGTTTGCTTCATTTCATTAGAACACTTTCCATTCAACAACTGTCAAATTTTCTCTCTAAAACAACAAGTAACTACACGGGTTGTATCTTGGAGTAAATTTAAAACAAGCAGAACCATGTTTGTTGAGCATGATTTGATATCTGATACAAGCAAAATGACGCAACATGAGCATTTGTGTGGATATGAAGGAAATCTCATGTACATAAAGTTAGCAAACTCGGAAAGCTCAAAATTTTGCCGTTTTTTATCCGTAATTTATACGTTGAAAAATAAATTTTGCGGCTTTCATATTTAAAAAAAAATGAGAAAGTTGTTTCGCTGAGTTGATATCGAGTTAGCGAAACATTTAATATTTTTCGAAATACAAGAGTGGCGATGTTTTTTCTTTACGGACGATTTACGAATGAATCAATGAAAAAAATAAAAATATCTAAGGATTGCTGAAATCATTTTTTCGATATGTGACCGGGTAATTTGATGTCAACTCACAAGTGCACGTGATATTTTTCTAAAAACAGAAGCGGCAAACTTTTTCTCTTCACGGATAAATCTAGAATGAACAGTCACATATTTCTTTCAAATTTCAACAAAATAGCATCCATATTTTTCCAGAAAATACCCGTTATACGTTATTATCAGATTTGGTCATTTTTCTACAAAACCTTGAAAGATAAAAATTTTCTTTCACCACGGATAATTCACGGATAAATCACAGAAAAAAGGAGCTGCTTTGATTTTCGCTCAAACATTTTTTGGATAGTTGTTTCGCCAAGTTGATATCAAGTTAGCGATACATCCAATATTTTTTAAAATACAAGAGTGACGATATTTTTTTTATTCACGAATAATTTACGGATCAAGCACTGAAGAAATAATATTATCTGTTGAGTGCAAGAATAGTTTTTCCAATATGTGACCGGGTAATTTGATATCAACTCAGAAGTGCCCGTGATATTTTTCTAAAAACAGAAGCTGCAAAATTTTTCTCTTCGTGGATAAATCTAGGATGGACAGTCACATATTTCTTTCAAATTACAACAATATAGCATCATATTTTTCCAGAAAATACCTGTTATACGTTTCGACGGCCGCAGATCGATCTGTCAGATTTGGTGATTTTTCTACAAAACCTTGAAAGATGAAAATTTTCTTTCACTACGTATAATTTACGGATAAATCACAGATAAAAATGAGCTACTTTGATTTTCGCTGAAAATATTTTTTGGATACTTGTTTCGCCAAGTTGATATCAAGTTAGCGAAACATCCAATATTTTTTTTAAAATACAAGAGTGGACAGTTACATATTTCTTTCAAACTTCAACAATATTGCATGCAAAGTTTTCGAGAAAAATGCCTGTTATACGTTTCGACGGCCGCATTTAGATCAATGAGATTTGGTGATTTTTCTACAAAACCTTGAAAGATAAAAATTTTCTTTCACCACGGATAATTGTGTGTGGGATTTGAGTTTTAGGCTCTCACAAGGACGATATTTTTGGGTCCCGGTTGAACCACTTGTTTGCATATGTACATAAATTTTGCTTTTGCGGCGACAGATCCCTTCGAGAGAAAAAAAGTGCAATCTCGCCCGATTTCACGCTCATTTATATTCCACTGACCAACACAACAGCAATAAATTTCGGACTCTCGACAAGTAGCGTAGAAAATTCGGCAATTAGAAGTGAGATACGCCGTGCAATCAACTGAATTACCATTCAGCGATCATTAAAAACATTGTCTAGCCTGGTAGCTCCGAAGAATTACCAAAACACAGAACATACAAATGATCCATTTTGGAACGGAAGTGTATTCCAGAAACCAGATATGAATTGTGTATAAACTCCGATGGAGAGTTCTCCGCTGAAAGAACTCTTCAGATTTCTTGTGTCTTTTTTTATATTATAAGCTTTTATTTAGTTTCACCTGTCCCGGTGTCTGTCTGTCTGTCTGTCTGTAATCAAATCTTGCAAGTTAAATATGACACACTAATCGTCCGATTGATTTGAAATTTTGCAGGTGTACCTTGTCCTGGTGACAATGCATCATGAAATATTTTTTATAGAAAAAACAAAATGGCGGCTCCAAAATGGCGGATGAGTTTTGTAATTATGATCCGATTCCATTCAAAATCAGTATCTGGGGGTATTTGGGTTCGAAAATGATGATATTCTTGTAAAAACTGTGAAATTCAAGATGGCTGCCACAATATGGCAGACGAGGTTTGTAATTATGATCATATTCTATTCAAAATTGGTATATGGGGTTTTCTGGGTCGGAAATTACGATTCCTCAAAATGGCGGATGAATGTTGTTATAAAAGCTTATCTTCAAAAATGTTTTTTGAAAATTAGGCTTGTTCTTAGTGTGATTTCCACAATACTGAGGTGATGACTGCACTCACATAGGATACACTGTTTTTTTATGAAAACGCACATCGCCAAAAGTATTGCCCCCCACCCCCCTATCAACTCTCAAATTGTTGAAAGTAACATGATAATTTTTTGCGTGGAATCACTTAAATGAGCACCAAAAAATGTATCTTGTTCGGGAGAATATGAATTATCGCATTTTTGGCAACAGCGCATTCGTTATTGACTTCTATTCGATTGCATTAATTGTCGAATACCTGTCCCGAATTTTTCCTGAAAGAAAAGAAATTGTCGCGTCCGTATTTTTTTTTCTACAGGGTGGCTTTGCTAACTGGGATAATTCCCGAAATATCTTGAACTCGGGGGAAAAAGACGTAAAATAAGCTGAAAGGAATGGATTTTTTTTACTTCGTATGGACTTCGACAATTATTTATAACCATTTTCATGATATTTGGTTTTTTTTTCTCATCCTGCAGAGAGTGAGAAACAAAGATTTTCTATCAAATAACTTGCAGTTGAAATAGAGAAAAATATTCATCTCTTTTCCAGAACAGGGATTGTATATTTCTTGAGAAACATAGAGAGGCCAAGACTTTTGTCGATGTGTGTAATTTAAAAACGAACGCTCAAAAATATGCCTTGCAAAATGAATTTAAATAATAAATTGATACCAATCTATTGATTCACTAATCATGATTTATTCCTTATAACACAAAAAATAAATTAATCTAATCCAATTAGTTTCAGAACTGGAATACAATTAAGCTCTAATAAGATATTTTTTCAATCATTTGTAACGATTATCGATATTCTTCGGCAATTATCGAATGATATAGATTTAATGAGAATATAAATTATTTTTCTAATTGATTTATTCAACATATTCAATCTTTGGAAAGTCTTAAATCAGCATTTTCATGTTTGAAATGAAGTATTGTTCAATGTTCTGCGTAGTTTGATAGTTTTGTAGTTACGGGTGATTGTCTAACTATTTTCTTTTTGAGAACACTGATTTGGACAGCTCACGCACGTTTCGTGTTTTCTGTCACTGTCAAACATCTTGAGTTTTGGTGCCAAAATGGGACTTAGCGGATGGTCCATTTGAGTCGCAGCTGCGGTCAACATTTGTTTGAAATAATCTTCGCATATTCAAATACACTGCGCAAAAAAATTAACGCACATTCTGAAAATCTCAATTTTAATGAAAGTTAACTCTATACATTGACTTTATAACTTATTTTTTATGTTCTCTCGGAAAGGTTTTGAACGAAACAAGACGCATTAAATGGAAAAAAAATTCAAGATTTCACCGAATCTTATGTGAAAGAAGAGAAATGAACAATTTTCAAAATACTGAAATGCTGATAAGTGATTTAATACTTGGGATTTCCACCCCTTGCGTTAATTACAGCTCGGCAACGACGGTTCATACTCAAAATGAGTGATCTTAAAATGTTCTGATCTAATCCTTCCCAGATTTCTCCGAGTTGGATTCCTAAGTCATTAAGAGTAGCTGGATGATTTTCTGAACTTCTCAGCCTTCTATTGAGGTTGTCCCAAACCTGCTCAATCGGATTGAGATCTGGACTTCTTGCTGGCCATTCCATTCGAGAGACTTCAACCTCTTCAAGGTACTCCTGAACGATGGTCTGGCATTATCGTCCATAAAAATGAAATTTTCGCCAATGTATGGGGCAAATGGCACTACATGCTCTTCAAGAATGTTCCTTATATACTTATCAGCATTCATAGCTCCATTATCAACGACCTCTAGGTCTGTGCGAGCAGTCAAAGATATTCCACCCCATACCATAATCGATCCTCCCCCGAAACCAGTAGTATTCAGGAAATTGCACTGAGCATATCTTTCATGTGGACGTCTGTATACAAGGGAACGCCATTACAATGGTAGAGGCAGAATCTAGACTCATCTGTGAAGAGAACTCTTTCCCAATCGGCCTCTTCCCAATGGATATGCTCTCTCGCAAAATCCAAACGCGCCCTTCGATGGGCTGGGGTAAGAGCTGGCCCTCTTGTCGCGACACGAGGCCTTAAATCATATTTTCTGAGGCGATTTCTTATTGTCTGAGTGCTAATTTGCACCTCATGAGTTTGCTCAAGCTGATTTTGAAGGAGGCGAGCGGTTGCAAACCGTTGTCTCAACGAAGAAACTTTCAAGTAACGTTCTTGAATGGCAGTTGTTAGCCGTGGTCTACCCTGTCCTGGTCTTCGGACATTCATACCTGTCTGCAACATTCTGGACATACTTGTATGGGAAACTCCAAACCTTTCTGCAATTCTTGTGTATGTCCACCCTTCTTCTCGCAAAACTACCGCTTGGGCACATTCCTCTTGGGTCAATTTGCGTGTTTCGCGTTGCATAGCGATCGAGTGTAGAAAATCAAACGAAAGAAAAACTATTGATCACTAGAATTGATCGAGAACAACTGATTTCAGAATGGAGCCAATACATTCAAAATCTGATAATTTCATCTTTTTTTATTCCTGCTGGGAGAAAACATCTGTATTGAAGAAAAACGTTGAAAGTGGATAACATATGCATGCATTATTCTGATAAAAATAATTATCATCGAGAACACTTTCAGTTGTAGAATAAATTGGAGATTTCCATAATGTGCGTTAATTTTTTTGGGCAGTGTATATGGACCTTAATATCGATTAAAATAAAAATTTCATGCATTTTCCTGCATTTTGTATTTTTTTCCAAAAAATTTCTTATAGCTCTTAGAAAATCACACTATATTTATTCAATACGCCACACCCTTTAAAGAACCGTTGCAGAAATCTTCTGGATATTTCGAACCCAACAAAACCTTTGTTCAATGAATCCTGTTTTGCCAGAAAGAATGCAAGCACAATACGTTCAGCAGAATTCTTTGCCGAGCTTACAAACATTTCCAATCAATTCAAGAAACGCAAAGTCCCTTTTTCCCGAATTAAAAACCCACATCCGTTTTATCCAGGCATAGTCGAAACATAAAAACCGGCCTTAAGCCTTCCGTGGACGTGGAGCGCACACAATGACAGCCAATTATTCATGCCCGAAAAACTCATTTTAATCAAATGTATATTCATCAAACAGGGGATTCGCGATCGTCAATCATCTAGAGGGCGAGGAATCAACGGACCGCAGTAAGCAGCCTCGTCATTTTCACTCTCGAATAACAATGTGAAATATTGCACGATGTTTCGGCACTAATTCATTGCGAAACCCAACCCGCGGAACTCCTCGGTTTTTCCGTTTTCCACGCGAGGACCGGGCGTATCAGCTACTTGGGGTGATTTCCAGTCAACTGCGTGGAAATGAATACAGTTTTTCTTCAGATTGGGACTCTAAGGTTTGCAAATGATGCCAAGTGATTTCTCTTTTTATTCGAAGAAAACGAAGGGTGAAACGTACCGAGAGCTCCAAAAAGTTTACGGAGACGACAAAAATCTCAGAAGACTCTGAATTGGAGGTAATGCTCGAAGAAAATCCGTGCCAAACGCAAAAGGATCTTTCTTCGGCTGTAAGAGTTAAATCCCAAATATACCGCTCCACAAGAGTTAGGGATATCGTATTCAATCGTTTTTAAAAGTATGTAATCTTCGAGAAAATCGCTGTAAAATCATTTTAAACTCAATAACAACTTGAATCGATCCAATAAAAATCAGTATGAGACATTTCGTCAATCTGGTCGTAAATTAACAAACGCTGAGGCTAATAGGGCTATCGGAATGCTACAGGGTGGCCTAACTCAGGTTGTTGTAGCGTAAAGGCTCCAAGTCAGCCAAAGTGTGATATCTCGACTTTGGAATAGGTTCAGGGAGACAGGTTCTATGTTGGAAACACCAAGGCTTGGTGGGCGACGAAAAACAACACCTGCTCAGGATCGCTTCATCACCTATTTGGCGAGAAGAAACCCTACATCTAGGTGTAGAATGCTACGGAATACTCTTCAAAATGCAGATGGGGTCCAAGTTTCCATCGAAACCATCAGACGACGTTTGAGAGAGGTGAATCTAGGTTCTAGACGTCCATTAAGAGGAGTTCCATTAACACGTGACCATAAGCGTCAAAGACTGGAATGGGCAAGGCAACATATCAATTGGAACGATCAATGGTGTTCCTTTTCACTGATGAATCCAGATATGGACGATTTTCAGATTCTCGAAGAATAAGGGTATGCACAATTCCACGCACACCCCGTAATCGTCGCTATGTCCAAGAAGTCCATCCATTCCGAGGGGGTAGTGTTATGGTATGGGCCGGGATATGTTTCAACGGGCGCACAGATCTACACATTTGTCCTGGGAAAATGACCGCCTTACACTATAGGGAGCATGTCATTGACAATGTTGTGCCAAATTTTCAGGCTGCTATTGATGAAATTTTTCAATTTCTAGACCGCACCGTGCAGCCATAGTTGAGAATGCGCGCGAGTAGCTTGGTATTCCACATTAACCAATACCTCCGCACTCACCAGATTTGAATTGCATAGAACATGCATGAGGTATGCTCCAAGGAATATTAGATAATCATCAACCTACCCCAGAATCCTTAAAGGATCTGAGAGAGCTTCTGCCCGGTTTATGGAACCAAATTCCTCAAGAAATGAAAGTGTAGTTTGATACCTTTGTTCTTAGATTTAAAGTTGTTTAAGAGGGAAAAGGTCAGGTTTATGCAACAAAACCACTTCTTAAAACATGGCCGACTAGTTTCGATTTTAATCCAAAATCATCTTCAGGGCTCTACAATGAAAAATACAAAGCTTTTACAATATAGCACATAAAACAATTAATTTAAAAGAAGAATAAACGAAAACATGTGAACATAATCATAATTATAATAAATAGAATAAGATTGTGGGTGGTGAAGATATCATGTGTCATGATTCAGCTAGTGAAACTGTAGGAAATGGTTATGTTTTTCTTCCTTTCAAATAAATGAATATATTTTTTCCCCTCTTAGTTGGTGAAAGATAATCTCGATGACAATTTAATGAGGGTATGAACGAATTATGGGAATTCACTTACAGTTTTATGGTGGTCTGAGTCATGTAACAAAAAGATGAAAACAAATACACCTCGCAACACATAGATAGATAACTGCTGGACAGGAACTGACATATTGATATACATATATTAAGTTCTAATATGTTGAAAAGGCGCATGTAAACGTTTACAATTCTTTCATCTGATCTTATTAATTAGATAATAATAAGCGGTGTTCAAGTTCTCGATATCGGTCCTCTTATTGATTGATTTTTCGACCTGTTTTATAGAAATCATCTCGTGCAGCAATCGTTTTCTTAAAATCCTCTGATGTCCTAGAATTTTAATTGACTGGATGTTGAAGTCAAAAGAGTGAAGGGTATCTGAAACATGCTCAGCTAGCGCGGTGTTATTTTCCTTTTTCTTCTTCAATGGATTGAGTATGCATCTCTCTGATGTTCAGATATTCTGTCTTTGAGATAACGCCCTGTTTGTCCTATATAGGTGGATTGACAATCTTTGCAAAAAATCTTGTAGATCATCACATCACTAAGCAGTTCTTTGGGTGTCTCATTTTTTATTCGGGTGAAAAGTCTTTTATTAGTGTTTGAAGATCTAAAAGCAATGTTGACATTAAGTGACGAAATTTTTTTCTTTATTTGTTCTGAAAGGCCATGTTTTAAGAAGTGGTTTTGTTGCATAAACCTGACCTTTTCCCTCTTAAACAACTTTAAATCCTCAAGAAATGTTCAACAACCTCGTGTGTAGTATGCAAAGAAGATATCCAGCTGTTATTGATGCCCGTGGAGGCCATACATTGTATTGACAGTCTTAAAATGCTTGAATTCTCTGGGAATAAAATTTCGATATTTTACTCGATTTGTCTTAACCACCCTGTATACGCTGCAGACCTACAGGCTAAAATTAATTTGCAACTTTAAATCATATTAATATGAATTTTCATCACAAAAATCTTATTTTAACTATATTTTTTTGCAATTCAAGTCAATATCCCTAACTCATGTGGAGCAGTTTATTTATGCGGTGTAATCCCATTTGTGGAATGCCTAATTCTAAAGAACGACGAGGAATGGACAAATCTGGATTTTCTTCAACACTTTCGACTACAGCAACAATATTCTCGGCTATTCTTGAACGACGTGTACGGGTTTTATTCCTCACATCACTAACTTGTCCCATCAACTCAAATTTTTATACCAATTTCTGTATTACGGTTCGACAAGGTGCTTCACGACGACCCAAAAATGTTCGAGTTTTACGAACCGTTTCTGCCAAATTTTCATAATTTCAAATCGTTGTTGAAGCGTGTATCGTTCCATTTTTACTATGGCGTAGTTTCTACTTGTCGAATGTCTAAAAGTGACACATTAAAACGTGACATCCATCGAAATGGAGGGCTATTCAAAATAACACCTCTTATTGGAAAACCCATTAATATTTTTTGAGAAAATCATTAAGAATATTTTAAAGGCGCAATAGGAAAAATTCATTTCCAAGGAAGGACATCCATCTGTTAATTGTCACTTATCTCAGGACGGTCTATCCTGGTGATTATCAGAGTGTTGGAAATCCCTTTCTTGACATTTGGTGGGATTTGGATTTTCCTGCCCACAGGATATTTCCCAAAAAACACAATAATAACGTCTGGTTGGTATTAGAAAAACTGAGTGCCTACGAACTCTGATGTGTTTCTGACAAGTGAAATTCCCCCTAATCCTTGTTAATCCTCGTCCTGCGCCAAACCAGAGCAATTTCCGCAGGAATTTCCAAGAAAATCCAGCCGAAAGTTCATATCGATTAATGGCGTGAATTTCTCCTGTCCTCAACACCTGTAGATGTTTGGTATCATACGAAAACGAGGGTCATAAAAACGAGAACTTTCCATGTTTCCCAAAAAAATAAGATTGAAACACATCACTGATCCAAGATCAAATTCAATTCTGTCTGTTCAGGTCCAGCATAAATTTTGGATCTTCTACCTAGATAGTTTAAATTTTCAGTTTGCAGCAAAACGTCATCTGTACATCGGGATTTTCAAGCGACACACGCTATCATCGTGATTGGAACCACCAGATCGATTCTGATAAAAGAATTACATCCTCGATTGTACAAACACTGGGACGTAAATAAGATAAAGCTTGAACTTTGGGTGGAAGGTCTCCCCTGTCAGGTTTCAAACTGGATAAGAGGACAAATCCTTCTTTTGAGCCTACATACAGAGTAATCAGGAAAAATCTGGATGATAGTCAGCATAATTCGAAGAAGGTGTTTCTCGTTAATTGATATTGTCGTTTTGAGTACCAAAACAAGATATGCGGGTAGTACTAATTGGTAGAGCGATTATTCGAGAAAACATGTTGTTTGGCAGAGGCCAGATATTCAAATTTCTTGGGATTCTTTCTAAAGTCTTCGGGATATCGTACATGTCGAGTTTGCGAGAATCGTAAAAAAGAAAGTTTATACTTTACAAGTTATCTGCACTTGTTTTTTCGTGAATACGAAAATAAAGATGTCGTAAGTGCCAAACAGTAAAAAATCTTATAGCCTTATTTTTAATTCGTTTGTGTTCACTCTTTTCAATAAAGAAAAAACTCGTTGAAGTATTTTTCAAGAAATACCTACTCTACATTAATTAATTGTTTCAAAATATTGTTGTTGATAATTTTAACGAACGAATTTGAAACATTGGTTGAAATTACACATTCATACAAGGTTTTTCAATACATGTAATTTCTGGGATTAATAAAATATAGAAAATTAGAAACGGTACTCTTCAATTCGAAAATATTTTCATGTGTATTCTTTTTCTATTCAAAAAAGTTTTTTCCTTCCTATACAGGGTATTCCACCATGAACTGGACAAGCATATATCGGGTGTTTTTTTAAGAGTGATACTTGAAGTGCTTGAACTTCAAAATGAAATAGAACACATTTAAATCAAGATTGAAGCCATTTCTTTTTATTTGAAAGATAGTTTTATGACTTATGTTTCAAAAATAATTTCCGGCTAGTCCACCACGACTAGCTCTGAGGAACCGCATTCGACCAGACCAATTTTGGACCACTTTTTCGAGTAATTCAGGTTTTATTTCAGCAATAACACGAGTTATGTTGGCTTCCAAAGCGTCTATATTGTTTCGGGTTTATCAGCATAAACCAATGACTTGACATAACCCCAAAGAAAATAATCCATTGGAGTTATGTCGCATGTTCTTGGAGGCCAATTAATTGGACCAATTCTCGAAATAATGTTATCGCCAAATCTTTCTTTCAATAAATCAATTGTTTTGGTAGCAGCATGAGGTGTAGCACCATCTTGTTGGAACCAAAACACTTCTGGGTCGATACCATTCAAAGTTTGAAACAAATAATCATTGATCATCGATCTGTAACGAGCACCATTCACAGTAAGAGTAGCTCCAGGGCTAGTCATGGTGGACATATACTCCATTCACGTTTATTTAATCACATAGGAGGTCATGGTTTCGTTTTCAGGAGTTGGTGCCCCTGATGAAAAGCACAGAACATATGATGAAAAGTCAGTGCGCGCACAGAATATATCGTTAATGACAAAACGACTTTGCCAGTTTCTTTGTTTACATCAAAGTAAACGTATCAAAGATATTCCACATTCTGTTAGGTTTACAAATTGTTCGCAGATTATTGGTATTTAATCGATATTTGCAGGTGAGTTTTTCGTCGAATATCCAAGATTAACGTATGTTTATTATTTTTAGCACCAGTTTGGAGCATGAGGACGATTTTCAAGACCAGGACGAATGTTTACATTTCGAGGTTGAAGGGATACAGGGGAATTTCGTTGAAAAAGCTGTTATTTGGACAGATATCGCAGTAGATGGATCGGATGGAGCCTCGAGAGGTCGATTAGGATGATATTTTTCAGGTTTTTCAAGAAATTTGGCGATATCTGAGCATATTTGCAAAAGTTAGGTACCTCACTAATGAGGTGGAACTTAGACCTAATTCTCCTATAAGAAACGCCTTTCAAAGGTCGAGATGGTGAAAAATGTATTCTTTAGATGTTGTTTGAACAAACGCAGCCGAGTTTTATATCCCCCAACATTGATTTTAAGAAAGTTATCAACAAAATAAAATTTACATTATTCTTGATTCTTGTAATTACCCATCAATTCATCTTATATCTTTGGGTTGATTTTTTTTAAAGAATTCTTGATTAGAATCAACAATTGATGTCGTCAAGTCTTGAACTTTCAGTTCAAGAGGATAATAAACATTAAATCTTCACAAGCATGCATATGAAAATTATGTGAAAGCAATGCAATTTTCTTCCATGGCGAAAAATAATATATTTCAACAGTGATCTCTTGTACTTTTCATGCAAATAACTGGAAAAGGAATCCTTACTATCAATTCATATAAACGTTAATTAGTTTCGTCCATCACATTTTTTCCAATTCATTAATTTTCTGAATAAATTCACATTCTGAGAAATACGCTAAGAATGTAGAAAGGGCAACATAGTGTTGACTTGGAACATAAAAATATTTTGAAAAACGTCATAACTTCGATACAGAGTGGAATGTGTCAAATTTCCAAGGCCAGAGTTGTGATTTTATAATTGTGAATGGGGTATTTTATTATGCCGAAAATTTTTAAAACAGAAATGTCCTTAACTTATTTTTCAAATAGAAAAAAATTGGGCGTCAATCTTATGTTAAATGTTTTATTTCAATTAAACGTTCTATCACTCTGAAATCTAAAAAACACCCTATACATATAGTCGTGTAGATGAAGACAAGAGGAACATTTTTTTTCTCAAGATGCAGGTACAGGATGTTGCTAAATAAATACGAAAGTTTTAAGTTGTTCATGCCTTCTCGAAAATTGAAGGGGGCCTTTTATGTAAAACAAAAATTTTAAGGCCTCTGCATGAAAAAGTATGCAAAATTCTTCACCAAAACTATTAGAACAAACAACATTGCTCAATATGTGTTGAAAAGAATTAATCACTACAAATCTTCTTCAACTTTTGTTGTGTTCGTGAAAACAATTATTTTTCAATGACTATTCCACTCATTTCATTTTTAGTGAGGAAGTTTCCGTAGCAACGATCGTTTCATCCCGAAAAAAATTTCAAGCTGGCAAAACCAACATGTTGGTTTTTTAGCGACAAAATGTTTGACGTTTCTCGAATTCATAGATAGTTTCTGAAATAAATATCATAGAGAGAACAAACAACGTTTAGTGGCTTAGTTAATATACAGGGTGGCCATTTGAAAACGAAACAGACGAGATTACAGACGAAATAAATTTTTTCGATAGAAATGCTCGGACAGGTCGATTTCTGTTTCGAGGGGGACAACTTAAGATGTAGGTTACGGACGCATAGCGCTTCAACCCTTGCTGCTACAACCCCCACCCCCAATTTTTGAATAGGGAAGATGGGGTGAGTGATACCTCATTTGAAAGGTATTTTTATACTGATTTCAGCACAGTAGTAGTTTTTTCATTTTATGCATTAGTTTTCGAAATATTCTTAACTAAGTATTTGAAAATGAAGTGGTGTTTTCATGGCACTTGTAGTGTTTTTTTGTGAAAAATCGACATCTTGATTAAAGATTTCTATGTCAGTGGATTGGAGGAAGGAAGCCACAGTCATGGTTGTTTTGAAGCTCAAAATGTCGATTTTTCACAAAAAAAAAACACTAAAGTGCCATGAAAACACCACTTCATTTTCAAATACTTAGTTAAGAATATTTCGAGAACTAATGCATAAAATGAAAAAACAATTACTGTGCTGAAATCAGTATAAAAATACCTTTCAAATGAGGTATCACTCACCCCATCTTCCCTATTCAAAAATTGGGGGTGGGGGTTGTAGCAGCAAGGGTTGAAGCGCTATGCGTCCGTAACCTACATCTTAAGTTGTCCCCCTCGAAACAGAAATCGACCTGTCCGAGCATTTCTATCGAAAAAATTTAATTCGTCTGTAATCTCGTCTGTTTCGTTTTCAAATGGCCACCCTGTATGATGAATTCTAATTTGCCAAATAGCGCAATACGCGTCAAATGTGAACATATTACCCCATTTTCTCGTGGAATAGTCATGCCGAATTCCACTCGAGATGAAATTTAAGCAGGTAAAGTTTCTCTCTTGTAATATTCAAGTTTTCATATTTCAATCGAGAAATTTTGCCGGCAAAATTCCATCTCTAGTGGTATTACAAATTCCATCTCTAGTGGTATTACATATGAAAATTTAAATAAATAAATGATTGTGCATTTTGTGAACAAAAATGCACAATCAAGAGAAAATTATGTTTTTCTCGTGTGTATCTTTCCAAGTACCTAATCAACCCCTAAAAACTTTAGAAATTATTGGATATCCTGTTGATTGTGGTAGGTACGCGTGAGCCCTAAAATAACAGTTTCAACAATTTTCTTCGCATGTCTATATCGAAATGAAATGCCACCAAAAACTACTGAGATTTTTCCTGGTTACTACACCAACATTCAATGTAAAATTGTCGGACATAATGTCAGTACAGCATAAGTTTTCAGTTCTGTGAAACTAATTTTCCTCTTTGCTTTCTTAATCATCATAGAATCACTTAAATTCTGGAGTGCAATGAGACTTTGTCGTTTTAAGATTGAGAGGGCTGGAAAGTTTCAAAGAAAAACAAGAAACTTGTGCACTGAATCCATAATTGCATAAATCAGCATAGGATTCTTTGCGCTTCGTCCCAAACTTTAAAAAAATACGGAAGCATTGAAAATTTGATTGCATTGCTTTTGGAAATTCCTATCGTCACAAATATCCTTATACTAAGTTTTTTTTAATGTAGGAACCGTTACTACTTCAAGTTCTTGAATGCACCCTCAAATATGATTTTCCTCTATGACTAGAAATTCATCACTCTGGAAAACTCTTCACTTTGTTAGAATATCTCTTCTTCTTATACTTGATATTAAATATTGAACCGAGTATTGAACCATTCAGAATTCTTGATTCCAATCGAAATCAAAGATTCGAACACGAAAAAGAACGATAGTGAACATCAAATTCTCTAGCACTCTAACAGAGGACATTGTCCACAGAAAAAATCTATAAAAAGGAAATGGGAAACTCACCCTCAGGATCATCGACAGTAGCCCTCTTGAGATCCCGAAATCTTCTATTCCTCATACTGACAAATTTCATTGTACAAAACCGAAGGACACATAAAAATCACTCATGATACACATATTTCGGAACACATCCCCTTAAATTCAATTTTTCTCTATGACAACTGTCACCATTTTACGAGAATGACGGGCGCGCATATAATTTCGTCGCACATACGCGCAGCACGGTATCCGGCGAGCTTTTGGATGAGCGCTGAAAGCTGCTACCGACTGTTGCGTCGTTGTGGGTTGCAGGAGCGTAATCCTTTGCCTTCTTGATCCTGAATGAAGCGCAACCACCCCCAATGTCTCCCCACCGCGAGCTTTGCGGACGCTGATAAGTAGAGTCAAAATAATCATTATCTGTATGATTTATGGGTCCAGAAAATTTCTACTCGGGGATGCTGTGTAGTAAAATGATAGTTTGGGTGCGCCTATAATGTTATCTTCGTCTTAATGAGCTTGGTAAAGAGTGAAATTGGGGTGGCTTATCGTCACGCTCGGGATCTGATATCGATGGGTTGTTGTTGGTTCATGATTGAATAATTTCGGTTTGAGTCATGAGAACTAACGAATTAGTTGAAGAATCTGGTTCAGGGAGCAATATTTGGCGAGAGTACTGATAAATTCTTATCTGCAAGTTTAGGGTGCAAATTAAATTGAAATCTTTTCTAAATGAAATGGATGAATCTGGTTGTAAACGAAGATCAATTAAGAAAGAATCGAAAAATTTGCAGATTCTCAAACAATATTTTCGAATTTACAATACTCAGGGTTTTCTAGCCTTGGTCACATAGGAATTTCACCTAATGTGGAAGCCTTCATCAATAAAATATTTTATTATTTTTCTACAAGGTTTTTGGTCTGAAAAAACGATAACAGTGCTTATCTAATCTTCTGATTAACAATTCTGGCTCAAGAGTTGATTAAAATTCAGATATGTGCCTTATGTTGAGTATAATTCAAATCTACCATATAAATATGCAGGGTTTATATTAATAGTTGCAAAAAAATTAAGGGGGTGTTTCTTCGTAAAAAATAGGGTGGATCTTCCATAAAAACTTTTCTTTTTTGAGCCCCCCTCCTTAGTTACATACCCCTCAAGATGGCGCCAGAAAAACAGTTTTCAATTTTTTTCTTGAAAATCAAAAAACTGACAAGAACAAAATTGTTGTGATGTTCCTATATGATGTAGAAAAATCCACCTCTAAACCTTGTTTTGCAAGAATCATTTTCCATTTTCATATTCTACAATATTATGATTAATAATCAATTTCGAATAGCTTCATTTTCTATCGAACATATTGCAGTTGAAATAGAGGAAAATATTCATCTCATTTCCAAACGAAAGATTATTTATTTCTTGAGAAACCTTGGGGACGAAGACTTTTGGCTATGTGTGTTTTTAATATGATATTTAATTTGTGAAAAGCTCAAAATTCTGTGTTTCGTTAAATTTGTTCAATTAACTGCTCCACATGAGTTAGAGATATTGAGTTAAATTGCAAAAAAATATAGTTATAATAAGATTTTTGTGTAAGAATTCATATTAATATGATTTCAAGTTGCAAATTGATTTTAGCCTGTAGTTCTGCAGCGTATACAGGCTGGTTAAGAAGAATCGAGTAAAATAACGAAATTTTATTCCCAGAGAATTCAAGCATTTTAAGACTATCAATACAATGTATGGCCTCCACGGGCATCAATAACAGCTTGACATCTTCTTTGCATAATACACACGAGGTTGTTGAACATTTCTTGAGGAATTTGGTTTCATAAACGGGGCAGAAGCTCTCTCAGATCATTCAAGGCTTCTGGGGTAGGTTGATGATCATCTAATCTTCTTTGGAGCATATCCCATGCATGTTCTATGAAATTCAAATCTGGTGAGTGCGGAGGTATTGTTAAATGTGGAATACCAAGCTCTTCGCGCGTATTCTCAACGGTGCGGTCTAGCGTTATCGTCTAGAAATTGAGAATTTCCACCAATAGCAGCGTGAAAATTTGGCACAACATTGTCAATGACATTCTTCCTATAGTGTAAGGCGGTCATATTCCCAGGACAAATGTGTAGATCTGTGCGCCCGTTGAAAAATATCCCGGCACATACCATAACAATCTGAAAATCGTCCATATCTGGATCCATCAGTGAAAAGGACACTACGCCATTGATCGTTCCAATTGATATGTTGCCTTGCCCATCCCAGTCTTTGACGCTTATGGTCACGTGTTAATGGAACTCCTCTTAATGGACGTCTAGAATCTAGATTCACCTCTCTCAAACGTCGTCTAATGGTTTCGATGGAAATTTGGACCCCATCTGCATTTTGAAGAGTATTCCGTAGCATTCTACACGTAGATGTAGGTTTTCTTCTCGCCGAAACGGTGATGAAACGATCCTGAGGTGTTGTTTTTCGTCGCCCACCAAGCCTTGGTCTTTCCAACACGGAACCTGTCTCCCTGAACCAATTCCAAAGTCGAGATATCACACTTTGGATGACTTGGAGCCTTTCCGCTACAACAACCTGAGTTGCCACCCTGTAGCATTCCGATAGCCCTATTAGCCTCAGCGTTTGTTAATTTACGTCTTGGCATTTTCAGAAAACTCGTTATAAATCGAAGCCGTTGATAAACTGACTTCATTTCAAAATAAGAACATTCATGAAGCATATGCAAAGAACCAAACTTCAGAAAAAAAGGCGACCAGATTGACGAAATGTCCCATACTGATTTTTATTGGATCAATTCAAGTTGTTATTGAGTTTTAAATGATTTTACAGCGATTTTCTCGAAGATTACATACTTTTAAAAACGATTGAATACGATATCCCTAAATCTTGTGGAGCAGTATATTTATATTTTCACTACAACCAGTATTACTTCTTTCTAGATAACAATTACATCCCCTGTCATCATAAAAAACTAGATACATTTGACAACCTGGCAAAACCCATTTTGTTGCAGATCATCTGAAAACACATTTTAATCCTCTATAAGTCGAAATTGAATCAGTAGGTTGCTCGTTAAAAGCTCCAATATAAAACACATCAGAATGAACGGAACCTAAGTTATAATAACTTCAGTTCAATCATAAGTTCGGGAAACTGTTTACAGGTACACCGCAATCATTTTGCATGAGAAAAGGTCACACGGGTTAAGTTTGCCTGTAGCTAGTTGGATGGAAATGTTTTCCCGAGGAAATTGTAATCTATTCGGCTGCTCTGAAAGTTGGAAAAGAAAGCAATTATCAATTATTTGGTGGAGAATGAGAAATTAATTTCGGAATGAATTGAATGAAAATTCGTTACGCACAATGAATCAAAATGAACAAAAGTTTAATTTAGTATTTCAGGAAATATTCACTCATTAAAAATGTGATATAAAATAGTAAATTATAAATCAGATAAAGAAAAACCAAATGAAAAAGAATCGGCGTATGGTATAATATATTTGGCTATTTCATTTTGAGAATTCATTAAAAGCAGAAAGACGTTTTTGGAAATATTCATGTCGAGAATTCTCATTCCGTCCCAAATACCAACATATTCATTCGACGTATTTATTTCATCGATAAATTTCCCGAATTCTTCTGGATTTCTTCCGCATGTTGGCAGGAAGGAATGCAAATTCAACAATATTGGACAAATTTTCAGCATCGGTGCCTTTCACCTACAACAACATAACTTTTAATGGACAATATATAACATCTTCGCAAGGTTTAACGACACAGATGACCTCCTCTTAAATACGTACCATTGTCTACATGGATCCTCATTCTCCATTCTCGCAATTTTGTTTTTCTGCTTTCCAGCGTAGACTTTCGAACTTTACATTTCGATCATTTGACCCCATTTGAACGCTATCGGGTGATTTTTCAACTATTTTCTTTGGACCGTAGTATCGATTCAAATCAAGATTTCGTGCTTTTTTTTTAATTTTTTGTATTTTTTTATTTCCTGTAGTTCTTGAAAATTACCCTTCAAAAGGCGTTTAAAGTTGAGCTCCTAATTTCAGTTTATGTTCATGATAACAGTCCGGAATTATAAGGAATTACCAAATTACTGTTCACAAGTAGATGAGCATAAAGTTGTCGATGTACCTTCGGAATAAATATCATCAAAAAGAGGTCGATCGGAAGAAACCTTTTGTGTTTTAATCGGAGTGAGTGTGATAAAGGAAAGAAAGGTTAAACTGTTGAAAAGTTGTTCTCAAAACGAGAATTTTGCAACTTTCTGATAGCATTCAGAGAGAGGACTAATAAAATATTCAAGAAATGGTAATGCATTTTCGAATTCGTTCATTCGAACATAATGCTACTAGTCGACTAGTCCATTTAAATGTAACATCGAATTAACATTTTTGGGGGAACGCCCATTATTTATTCATTTATCGTATCAATGTGAGTTGTGAGTCCAGTATTCAAGGGCCCTTTTCCCGCGTTGATTGGTAAAAAGGGTTTTTGCTTTAGGTATGTCTTCTTAAGCTTTGGATCTCAAAGGGAATTTTTCAGTTTCACTTCGATCGTTCACGTGTTTGTCTGTCAGTGGCGGCTCGTCAGGGACGGCAGGGTCGGCAGTGCCGACCCTATATATTTTATGTCCAGCCAAAATTTGAATTACTCTTTCTTCTGTTTGATTACCAAATTTATTATAATTATTGTATTTCCAAGACCTGTGTGAATAAAATTCTATAAATCATATTTGTGTATCACTGATATATTTCAACTTCTTGGAAATACTCTCTTCCAATCTCAACGCCGCGTCGTTTCGTCAACCAAAATCAGTCCGAGAATTGAAATGTAACGGCGGGAAGACGAGAGCGCCAAGCATCGAACGCTTTCTGGGGACCGACGTTAAAGCAGGTACGGCATGCCGTACCTGGCCGTACTGCATCAATGAAAGGCGAATACGAATGAGGTGAAACAATTTTAACTCGACTGTTTTCTGTTGCAATTTCATTCAGATAATGATAAATATTATATTCGCCTCTTAGTTAATGCTTTTTCAAAATCGAAAATGCGATGTTTTCGTTCCACCTCACCAATTTTAAGAGACCAATGTTGCTCAAAACGAATTTTTGTCGTATTTCGTACTTTTATAGACGAGGATGTTGAACATGATAGTACTTATACGAATTCCTGCCCATTTCCACTATTTCCAGAAATTTTTAGCCGAGAAAAAAAATGCTAAACAGTAGCCGCTAAACTCATATAGCACTTATAGCAGGCTCAATACATCGCAGGGTCGGCAAATGGGATTATGCCGTACTAGAAATGCCTCGACTCGTATACACGAGGAACCTCGATTGTTTTCGTTCGTATTGTGGGATGCGGCCCGCTAAGGAGCCTTCAGTGTTAGTTTGTTTGGTTTTGGTTCTTAAAGGGAGGAGTGGTTGGATCATTTCTTCCAGGAAATTAATTATTTTACGCGAACAAAATGGCTAATAATCAGGTTAGAGAATTTGTAGCTTCTTGTGAACATCCAGACGTCGTAAATTTTATAGTTGATGCGATGAAAAATTTATCTCACGATGATAGGCTATTTTTGAAGAACATGCCAAGACCGTGCCCGAAGGGCGAAGATGAGTAGTTTGGTTCAGACGGGATCGCGAAATCAATCGAATAGGTCATTTAATGAAATTTGGTTTTCTAAATTTGGATGGTTAACTGGCAGTACAACTAGAAATAAAATATATATATATATCTGCCGACCCAAGATAAAATTTTACGAGCCGCCACTGTTGTCTGTGTGTCGTTCACGTGTTTGTCTGTTTGTATGTCTCTCTGTTAAAGTACACTCAATCTACTTGATAGAAGTGATTGAAATGTTGATCATATTAATTTTCCGATTATAATAGACAATAAAATATGCAAGCAAGATTTCTCAATAATTATTACGAGGATATACTGAAAAATTCTTAGCCTACTATAAAACCAAGCAAAATTTCAATGTCAAAATATTTTATTACCCAACATATTCTCCTCTTAATTGAATACATTTATTACAGCGAACCTGCAACATCTCTAGTAAATACTTTCAAAAAAAAATGTTTCTTCTTGCTCTGCAAACCAGTCCTCCAGAGCTTTTATTACCTCCTCGTTGGAAGAAAATTTACGAACTTTTAAACTTTTTTTCAGTTGAGGAAAGAGATGATAGCCGGATGGAGCCAAATCTGGTGAATAAGGGGGGTGTTCTAGCAATTCTAATCCTAAATCACGAATTTTTTGCATGGCAACATGAGATTTGTGTACTGGGACGTTGTCCTGTAAAAACAAAATACCTTTGGATAGCTTTCCGCTTCTTTTATCTCTAATTTTTTCCCGTAGAGTGGTCAGTAATGTCGAATAGTAATCTCCAGTTATTGTTCTACCCTTATCCAAAAAATCAATCATGATTAGTCCATGGCAATCCCAAAAAACTGAAGCAATAATTTTTCCAACAGATTTTTGGACACGAAATTTCTTAGGTCTTTGAGAACCAGAGTGTCGCCATTCCATCGATTGTTGATTTGTTTCTGGATCGTAAAAATGTACCCAAGTCTCATCCATAGTAACAAGTCTACATCGTTTTCAAATCGAGCACAGATCGAACGCGATGCTTCTACCCTTGCACGCTTTTGGTCAACATTCAAACATTTGGAGATCCATTTTGCAGAAATTCATTTCTTATGTCCAAATTGATGTGAACTATATGATGAACGCGTTAATATGAAATCTTCAGTGCTTCAGATATCCGTTTTAGCCCAATTCGACGGTCTGATAAAATCATGTCATGAACTGCATCTATATTTTCGGGGACTGACACAGAAACTGGCCTTCCCGATCGGTCATCATCTTCAATGGAAAATTTACGTCTTTTGAAGCTTGTAGTCCAATTTTTCATGGTCGCATACGAAGGACATTGATCACCAAAGGTATTAAACATATATCTTCGTAAATCTGCTTACCACTTGACCCTTACAGGTAGGTACTTGATGATGGCTCGATACTCAAATTTTTCGATTTTTACAATTTCGGTGGACAGCTTTTCTTTCAATTTATTGCGTAACTCTGGTTTACTTT
The DNA here is from genome assembly GCA_951802165.1 of Adalia decempunctata. Taxonomy (NCBI): domain Eukaryota; kingdom Metazoa; phylum Arthropoda; class Insecta; order Coleoptera; family Coccinellidae; genus Adalia; species Adalia decempunctata. Next base: position 16,947,839 of record OX637696.1, on the reverse strand, counting down.
TTTGACGTCGAACTTGAAACTTCTAATAAGTTATTGTTCGTTGATATGGTATCGCAATATTTTGTTCATGAATGGAACTGATCTAGGCTAACTAGATATCAATACATCCTCGTATAACGGCCTTGCCCTTGCAAAAATTCGAAGAAAAGCGTTCTAGCATCAATATTCTATCTATACCATCGAATGAATGAGCGAAATGAAATCGGAAGATAGGCCCAGTGGCCTGTAATCAATAGCCCATAAATTGCATTTCGGACAATCTGAATTCCATCGGATTTTTCGGTGGGGCTGTGAACACGGAAAGAAATAAACCAATTTAAATTGAAATTAAAACAACGCAACCAAGTGCTTCTACCCATGGGCATATTTTGAATTATGTGCTGAACACCCGTAAGAAACGTGTTCTTTCATTGCTCAGGGCTGGTCATTACCATCAAAAGGCCATAACAGGAGAAGACGTTCCTATGTGTATTTATTTAATCGTTAACTTCGACAAAAAAATAATCTTCTACTTCTCCATTTGTGCAGATTGATGTTGCTGTTAAAAGGTTGCGAGGGGGTTTTTCAACCTTTACGGTGAGTTTCTTTGTTTTGGTCCGCCAAAAATCGAATAAAAATGGGCAAGTGGGAGTAGGAATCATTTGTCAATTTTCAATATTTATTATCATGCTTATTTTCTTATGAGAAATTATCAAGTAACGAAAAACTGATGCCTTCAAAGTGGACAAAAATGCTCCTCTTGAACTTACCAGTATTCTGTGTTCAATATTTTTTTGGTGTAGGGGCAACTACAGGGTGAGTCTTTGACTTGTACATATATTTTAACTGTAGATTCCTCTCATCAAAAGAAACACTTTTATTCATTTTTCAAAATTCGGTTTCGTTTGAAAGATACAGGGTGTCGAAAAATCCATGAAAAAACACTTCTCTGATCATATCAAATGAACTGAATTTTGGTTGATTGTTTACTCTATTCATGGTGCATATTCCTGAATCAAAACTTATTCAATATTTTCCCTAGTATGAAAGTTATAGCGTAGCCGACTCATAAATCCACGCAAAAATTCCATAAAACCACTTAAGAAAAATAAGCGGTTCATATTTTCGAAAGAATCAATTTAAAAAATAAAAATATTTCTGTGTTTTTTTAATAAAACGCGTGTCGTTTTCGAGTTATTTCCAATCTCACCCGATAAAATTTGACGAAAAATCAAAAATCATGAGAATAATCTGGATGCTTCCCTGGATTCTTAATATCACAGAATGGCTGAAATTTATAAACCCTCTGATCTCTATACAAGTTAACAATGTTGTCAGAATGTTTATCAACTTTGTCAAGACTTTTTAATCTTTTTTTTTTTTGAAAAAATTTCCTATAGTTTTAAAAAATCACCTTTCAATTTAACAGAATTTAGTAGATAGAATATCTTGTGAAATACACTAGCTTGATTTAGGCCTTTCCATGTGGATCCTTCCTCCTTGAGAGTAGTTTTCAGTAGGAACTTTTCCTGAACTGGATTTCCTTTCTTGAACCTCTGTTTCGTATCTATTTCAGCACATCCGACGTTTGGACAGTCAGGAAAAGAATTTGTCAGAAAAGTGCTACATTAACCAAATTTTTATTCCACTTCATAAATCTGAGAATCTAGTCGTAAAAACTCGACATTTATGCCCGACCTCTTAACTATGATATTTTATAACCGCCGTTTTGACGAATTGGGATTTGGATCGGATTCTATAAATAAAGTTATTTGTTCGGACCAGACAATTTTTTCCGTACGACTTGTAAAAAAACTCGCTTCTTACTACATCGCCCAATTAAAATATTATTATTACGGGCTTTCTGGAAAACGATACGACACTTTATCGGATATCTTCGCGACACCCAAATTCGCAGGTCACTATGTTGGAGTTTCTCACAAAGCAGGCCATTCTATATTGTCTGATGAATTAATTATCTGGCAGGAAGTTAGGAAATTAATCTGCGACTCTGAGGACAACTGACTGATTCATTATTTGGACCAGTCAATCAAAATTGTGTATTCTGAAACGTACGAAATATTCACTTCACTTTCAATCTAGCTAAGATGTAGATTGTATGATGAAGGGTTTCAAATAAAAGTTGTCATTTTGAATATCCCGCTATTTCGGTTGCTGTCATTCGACAAATAGAATCTACGCCACCAATGTGGAACGATACACGATTTAACAACGCATTGAAATTATTAAAATCCACTATAAAAATGGTGAAAATTTGGCAGAGACGTTTCGTGAAATTCGAACATTCATGGGTCGTCGTGAAGCACCTTGTCGAACTGCAATACAGAAATTGGTGGAAAAATTTGAGCTGTTGGGAAAAGTTATAGTGATGTGAAGAATAAAACCCATGCACGTCGCTCAAGGACAGCTGAGAATATTAGTGCTGTAGCCGAAATTGTTGAAGAAAACCCAGGTTTGTCCATTCCTCGTCGTTCTTTGGAATAAGGCATTCCACAAACGTGATTACACCATATTTTGCTTAAAGATTTGGGTCTTAATGCTTATAAAGTTCAGTTAACACATTAAGGGGCAGTATCACCTTTTGAATCGTGGTAAATCTCCATTCAAAAGTGGTCTCTTCATTTCACGAGTAAGTACCCTAATTTACGACGTAGAGACTTGATTTTTTTTTCAATTGAAGTTGAAGAACGTCCCGAGGGCAAATAATTTTCTTTTTTTCGATTTAATCAGTTTTTCATTTAAAAAAACCAGGGTGATCGTTAGATCTGGGGTTATTGAATATGTTTTTCGTTTTTCATGAAGCTATATTTTTGAAATAATCATCATGAAAATTTTCGTAGTTTATAGAAGATTAAATTGCCGAGGGCATATAGTTTAATTAGTTTTTCAATTAAAAAAAAAACAGGTTGAACTTCAGCGTTTTGGAAACTACACTTAATGATTTTTTTCCGACGGTTATTCATCATTTTTTGGAAAAAATCGCAACTATTTGTCCTCGGCAATTTAATCTTCTATAACCTACAAAAATTTTCATGATGATTATTTCAAATATAGCTTGTACTCATGAAAAACGAAAAACATATTCAATAACCCCAGATCTAACGATTACCCTGGTCTTTTTAATTGAAAAGCTAATTAAATCGAAAAAAAGAAAACTATTTGCCCTCGGGACGTTCTACAACTTCAATTTAAAAAAAATCAAGTCTCTACGTCGTAAATTAGGGTAGTTACTCATGAAATAAAGAGACCACATTTTGAATGGAGATTTACCACGATTCAAAAGGTGATACTGCCCCTTAACACAACCTCGTGTCTTTGCTGCTTGGGTCCTTGAAATGCATCAAAATTATCCGAAATTCCATCCAAAGATCATCTTGAGTGATGAGGCTCTTCAACAAGCAAAATTGTCTCTTCTGGGGCTCGGAAAACCCAAGAGTTGTGACTGTTTGGTCATTGGACCTTACTTTTTCGAGAATAAGGCTGAAGCCACAGTAACGATTGCGCTATCAAAAAATGATTAATGATTTTTTACGGATGGATGGTATTGATCTGGACAATTTTTACTTTCAGCAAGACGGCGCTAGGTGCCACACAAGCAACGAAACCATTGATCTTTAAAGGGTAAAGTTTCCGGGCAGTCTTATCTATCGAAGAGGTGATCACAATTGGCCACCGAGATCTTGTGATTTAACCACATTGCGACTTCTTTCTTTGAAGCCATGTGAAAGAGAAGGTCTACACCAAGAGCCCAGCGTCGATTCAAGACCTCAAAGATGGAATTCGTGAGGCTATCGAGGAAATTGGGCAGTCATTTTGCGATTTGGTTATGGAAGATTTCATGAAAAGGGTACGTTTCTGTAGTCGTGGTCGTAGTAGTCTTTTGGCTGATGTTATTTTCCATTATTAACGGCATACCTTTCCTCTGTTGTGTATCTCAATGGTATACATTGGAGATTCTCACCAGCATCGAAAGAAAGTCCAACTCTGGAACCTTTGATTGCTTTGAACCCATCTGTATACTGCACAAGTTCTCCAGCTTGCCGAAGATGTTAACAATGTTCACTCCAATGTAACTGAATTGTGTTGGGGTGTTTGGGCTGATCTTCCTCAGCATGCAGTAAGTCCTCAAATCTAATAGATATAATGATGTCAATCCATGACATCTCTTTATGCTGAAAGCAATGATTGCACTTTTGTTGTGTTTGACTGTAAGATCATTCCTCTTGTGCTTCTATCTTTGAACAGTGTTCAATATTCATATTGTTCGTTTCCTAATATCACGATGTTCATAGATCGGATGGGCCTACTCGGTTGAGAATATGACCGAGATTTTCTGTGCTTTCGATTCTATGGCTGTTACAAAAATGCCACTAGCAGTTTCTACCTGCTCAGTTCGAGAATACATCTGCCACCAGACGCAATGTTCAAATAGTTACTTCCCTCGGCCCTAAAAGGGAATTCGCCAGCCCTTTAACCGGTACAACACGACACGAAAACAGACAGTCAGCAGATACATCTCTTTAAGTCAGACTAGCCGTTAGTACCATTCTCACAGTGTTTACTTTGTGGTATTTATTTCTATTCCAAACATCCAATTTATTCTTTAATTCTCGTGGTGATGAGAACTGGTACAGCAGTCCATTTCTTCTCTCCATGAGAGCTCGTGTGAATTATTGAAACATAGTTTTGGACGGGCGATCAGAACCTAACTCCAAAGGTCAGGAGTTCTCATCTCACAGATCTAATCATCCAGAAGAAAATGATTTCGTATATTTTCCGAAGAAGAGTGCCGTAGTTCAAGGCAGTATATTTGGGTTTCAAAGGATAGCACCGAAACAAATCCATTGTAATGGATTTGTATATGTAATACCCCATTCACAATTATAAAATCACAACTCTGGCCTTGGAAATTTGACACATTCCACTCTGTATCGAAGTTATGACGTTTTTCAAAATATTTTTATGTTCCAAATCAACACTATGTTGCCCTTTTTACATTCTTAGCGTATTTCTCAGAATGTGAATTTATTCGGAAAAAGAATTAATCTGAAAAGATGTGATGGACGAAAATAATTAACGTTTATATGAATCGATAGAAAGGATTTCTTTTCTAGTTATTTGCATGAAAAGTACGAGACATTACTTTTCGCCATGGAAGAAAATTGCATTGCTTTCACATAATTTTCATATGCATGCTTGTGAAGATTTAATGTTTAGTATCCTCTTGAACTGAAAGTGCAAGACTTGACGACATCAATTGTCGATTCAAATCATGAATTCATAAAAAAAAATCAACCCAAAGATATAAGATGAATTGATGGGTAATTACAAGAATCAAGAATAATGACAATTTCATTTTATTGATAACTTTCTTAAAATCAATGTTGGGTTATAAAACTCGGCTGCGTTTGTTCAAACAACATCTAAAGAATACATTTTTCACCATCTCGACCTTTGAAAGGCGTTTCTTATAGGAGAATTAGGTCTAAGTTCCACCTCATTAGTGAGGTGCAAATCTGCTCAGATATCGCCAAATTTCTTGGAAAACCTGAAAAATATCATCCTAATCGACCACTCGAGGCTCCATCCGATCCATCTACTGCGATATCTGTCCAAATAACAGCTTTTTCAACGAAATTCCCGTATACCCCTTCAATCTCGAGACGTAAACATTCGTCCTGGTCTTGAAAATTTTCCTCACGCTCCAAACTGCTGCCAAAAACAATAAACATACGTTAATCTTGGATATCTGACGAAGAACTCACCTGCAAATATCGATTAAATACCAAAAATCTGCGAACAATTTGTAAACCTAACAAAATGTGGAATATCTTTGATACTTTTACTTTGATGTAAACAAAGAAACTGGCAACATCGTTTTGTCATTAACGATATTTTCTGTGCGCGCACTGACTTTTCATCATATGTTCTGTGCTTTTCATCAGGGGCACCAACTCCTGAAAACGAAACCATGACCTCCTATGTGATTAAATAAAAGTGAATGGAGTATATAAGTATCCCACAGATGAGAATCGAGCGGAAAACTTTCTGAGCCTTTTAAACCAAGAACCTGAGCTCCACAGATGTAGGCCGATTGAACAATAGAAAAACAATAATCTGTATGTCATCTCTAGCCACCGATTTATGCAGTCCCGTTCCAAATACGGGAATCGTGTCTATAAATCGAAGGTGGAAGATCGTATACCGAGATACGTCGAATTTAAAGCTCCTTGTAGGATCGGCTCTGAGGTAAATGAAGTGAAGGTAGGATTGGTATGAACGATCGCGTCACGACTAAAAACGTTAGCGTAGAGCCGATTCGTGAAACAATGATACATTATACGATTGTTCTACAGACTCGTTAGGAGATTTTTGGTTTCGGGAGAACAGGGCCGTCTCGAAGATAATGGTGCTCTAATTATAGACCAAGAGCAAGTGACCAATTTTCATGTCATTTCATAACTCACCAAAATTTACTTGTTTAATATCCAATATCTGCTCGAAAATAAAAACCACTTCTGCCGGCCCATAATGGCCGGAGTAGATTACCATAAGCGCTCAAAGAGGCCAGAAAATTAGGTTCAACTATGTCATAGTATCATACACAAAACTTTCAGGAATTGTTATTGATAATATATTGAATCTATAAAAAATAATGACAGAACTTTTTTGTCCCTCCTAAGTGTTGGCAGAACTCTCTGAAAATTCATTAAGAACAGCTGTACTTATGTCATTTCAGTACGCTTGAAATTTACAGGAAATAAAGAAAATGTGTCTAGAAAGCGACTTATAATAATGACAGAAATTTTTTACATCACGAACCATCTGCCAGAACGAGAAATGTTGCCGCGCAAATGCGAGCGAAATGAAGCTTATTCATATTTGCTAGTCAGACCAATAACGCATATTGGCATTTACGAGACTCATCAAAAGTTGATAGGAAGCTAAAATTCTTTTATGAAATTATAGAATTTGTTTTCAGTTTCATTTACCTATTTATCCGATGATAAGAGTATTCGCTATGTACTCGTAATACTAAAGCTCACTGGTAAAGTCTTATTACCCTCTTTTACTACTCTTAGTAAGTCACACAGGTATACTCAAGACCTCCTCAATCCATTCATTACTAAATAAATTGTTGTAATGTTGAAAATGAACACCTTTAATTCCTTTAATTTATTCCTTTAATTGACAATAATACATGCCCAATATGCGCTCTAGGTCTGACTTGCAAATATGAATAAGCTCATTTCGCTCGCATTTGCGAGGCAACATTTCTCGTTCTGGCAGATGGTTCGTGATGTAAAAAATTTCTGTCGTGATTATAATTCCCTTTCTAGACACATTTTCTTTATTTCCTGCAAATTTCAAGCGAACTGAAATTACATACCTAAGTACAGCTGTTCTTAATGAATTTTCAAAGAGTTCTGCCAACACTTAGGAGGGACGAAAAAGTTCTGTCATTATTTTTTATACATTCAATATATTATCAATAACAATTCCTGAAAGTTTTGTGTGTGATACTATGACATAGCCTCTTGAGCGCTTATGGTAGTCTACTCCGGCCATTATGGGCTGGCAGAAATGGTTTTTATTTTCGAGCAGATATTGAATTATTAAAAAAGTAAATTTTGGTGAGTTATGAAATGACATATGAAAATTGGTCACTGGCTCTTCCTCTAATAGAAAGGCCAGATACCAAACTACTGTAAAACTTTCACGAGATATTCTATTGAAACCTGGCATTACTGAGTGATTCTTTAAGAGCTATAGGAAATTTTCCCAAAAAAAAACAACATAAAATTCAATTGAATTAATTGAATCTTTTTTGGATTAATTAATAGTACCGTCAATATAATTTGAAGATTATTTCATGCAATTGTTGACAGCGGCTGCGATTAGATGAATGTTACAAAATTCACGATCTTGTTTTTAAATTGGCTACCCTGTATAACATAAAAAAAAACAGATATTCCTCGTAAATCAGCTTCCAATGATTCAGACAGAGTTATATCGGTCCCTTAAATAATAATTTATGTATCGACCATCGATTTTTATGACCGCCCCCGTAACTTTTCGGTCTTCGTATTTATTCATACGAAATTCTGGAATAATTAGTCACAAGACGTCGAAGAAGGTAATGAAGTAATAAATAAGTATTGGAATCCATGTTACTGGAAATGGCAACCTAATTGCTTTACACTCGGCAATCGCAGTTAATTTTATATTGTCGAGATGAATTATACGCATCTTGGAGCTCTAATGGGATATTTATTTCTGTTTTTCGAATGGACAATGATGATTTTTCGTTTTCGATGATAATTGATCATTATGATGAGGATTAACGAAGGTCGAGTTGCTCAGCTATAATTCAAGCCTTTGTTACATTCCCAGAATTGGAATACAATTTGGATTTTAGATAATTTCAATGCTATATTTAGCTGTAGCTATTTCGTAGAATCCTACAATATTTCTGATACTAGTTCATGGTTCATCTCGATATAAATGTAACAGGGAGTTTGTCGTTTCAGAGAATTGTCATTTTATTCATAAAAAATTCGAGAAAAGCTCATCTCAAACGGGAGCTACATCATAATTCAAATAAATTTTGTTTGGATCGAGAATCAAACAGAATTCTAGCGAAATATTGAAAATAATTCTGTATAACATTAGAGAGAGGAGACGCAACTGTCAATAATAAATAGTGAAGCCAATTTTCAAAATCATCAGAACTAAACTGGGTATCTGTACTACTACAGAATCAAATTGTAGTAGAAATTTTTGCAATTTTCTAATAATTAAACTCTCAATCAAAATAAAAAGAACTTTAAATTAAAATTCATTTACTCATTTGTGCATGAATGTCAGAAATGAGTATTTGTTTCTTCAAATATTGTGAATTCCTCATATTACATACAGGCTGGGCCATCCATAACTTTCCACTCCGAGTTTTGAGCTTTGGGATGGCATAACGAAAAAACGCTCAGACAGGTCAAATTTTGTTGGAAGGGGGACAAATAAGGGGGTTCAAATGAGTTTGATATCACTACCCCTCTAGTTGCAACCCCTAACAGCTCTCATTTTTGAATAGGGAAAAGGGGTCGAGCAGCACCTTGTTGGAAAGGCAATTCAATTTCCTGCATGAGTGTATTTTTTTTCATCGCCTTATTATTATACAGAGTGACTCAGTATTCCATCAATAACTTCCACACTCCGAATAATTTGGATCTTCGAGATGGAAAAAACGCTCGGACGGGTGAAAAAATGAATTCGATATCCCTACCCCTCTAGCCCCTACCACTCAGAGCAATTATTTTTCAATAGAGATAATAGGTCGAGTAGCTTTGTTGAAACAATAATATTTACAAAGTAAATCGTGCGCTTTCGTTTAAATTGAAATAATTGCTAATAAAGCGATGAAAAAGAAAATACACTCATGCAGGAAATTGAATTGCCTTTCCAACAAGGTGCTGCTCGACCCCGGGGGGGCACGGGGGCACGTGCCCCCCCAGACGGTAGTATACTCTATATTTTACTTTATAGATACATACTTGTTATTATTGACTCTTTACCCATCCGCCCCTTGTGCCCCCCCTGAAAAAAATTCTGGATCCGCCCCTGGATCTGAGATCATAGAAGATAATTTGACATCAACCTACCAGATGGATGACTGAGCCTTTCAGCACACACTCAAGAGTCCTGAACAACGGATAGATCTGAGCGCATCATGGGTACCTGCCCTTATTGCTGTCGCACACGGTGAAACGGTCACAGCAATACTTGGAATTCATCGAACGTACATAGAAAATTAAAAGTTGCCTCTTTACAACAACCAGCATGACATACTCTAGTAAAACCTATAAAGTAACAAAATCGATATCAATTCCCCTTCGATAAAGCTACGGCTTCCCTCAAAGGGGAAACGACGTGCTTTCCACATATATCGACGCATTTCTGAAAGTACACTAACACCCATGGAAAAGCAGAACCTCTGATCCAAAAGCGCAATTCAGATAAGAAAATGAGCATAAAGAATCCATTCTCTGGTGGACGCGAAACCTAACATGGAGTTATTGCGCAAATATTCCTGCAATACGAAGCTGTAGCTGACCGAGCACAGAATAAATCACATCTTCTTATCTCGTCTGAGCCTCATACGGGATCTAGGAAGAAGTTCTGCAGTCCAGTGAACACCGGATGACAAACGATACTATGTGTGAAGAAAAAATATATAAGATGGCGAAATATGGATTCATACGATGCGAGTAGGTATTTCGAGAAACGTATCATCTTTATCAGAAAATGATCTCCATCTTAGTTGTACAGCAGGGAAAACTCAAACTACGTCACTATTTTTGTGGTTCAAATGTCACCTGTCACTTTGGCAAGATCCATTGAAACCCTGGTTTTTGCTTCGTTTAGATTTGGTCTAAGACTTAGACCATAGACGCAGGGCCGGATTAACCATGTGGGGCTCCTAGGCAGTGCAATTTTCGGGGCCCCTTTCCAACCATACAGGGACACTGAGATAACTCAGCATCTCATTCATAAATTCAAGAATTGGTGAAGCCAAAATTTAATCAGTATTCAATGAGTGGAACGAAGATGGCATAAAGGATTGCAAAACAATTAGATAAAGCCGTGGCAACATTGCGGAATCTAACTTTGAAAAGTCTAGTGGCGTGGTCTCACCGGTATTGAGGAATGGAAGTAAAATTACAAGTGAATTAAATTTTTTTGGCGAATTCATACAATGTTTCGAACATTGAAACAGATTCTGATTTAGGTAAACAGAGTCAGCTAACCTCAGAACGAAAAGTTTCTTCCCTAAATATCAGAAGGGAATCTGAAAAGTGAAATTCAAAAAATCGAAGAATCTACGCCATTGTTACTTAGAAATGATTAGAGTAGAACATACCTGTTTAAACTCAAATCAGGATTCAAATAGTCCATTTTACCACAAACAAGACACATACGAACCATTTTTCAACGTATTTTGCTAATAATATTCATAAATAAATCCAAATTTCACTTTCCTACGCGATATATCCTGATGACAACAATGTTCAAAACCTCATTAGTAACACAAAATTAAAATAGCTGAACGAAATTAATGAATGAACTGGCCACAGATTCAGAAAAAGATGCTGCCATAACGTTCCCATTAATTAACTGAAGCAAAAACGGCCAAGCAGTTTCGCGAACATTCCGATACTTCACAATATTTGAAGAAACAAATACTCACTTCTGACATTCACGCACAAATCAGTAAATGAATTTAAATCTCAAGTATTTTGATTGAGAGTTTTTTTATTAGAAAATTCAACGAACGTCACAACGTTGCAAGAATGTCTACTACATTTTGATTCCGCAATAGTACAGTTACCCAGTTTGAGTTTAGTTCTGATGATTTTGAAAATTTGCTTCACTATTTATTATTGAAAGGTGCGTCTCCTCTTTCTATAGTTTAACATTCGATCTGATTTTCATTTCTCTCGGAAGTGGTCCCACTATTTTTCCTTTACCTCAATAACGGCTCATTCCGGAACTAGACCAACTACTACAATTTTGGCGATACTGCAATGAAATCACATTATCAGATTACCAGTCCGATGTAATATCCAATAGACCCTTCATGCTGGCCAACTGTTTAAAAATACCTGAAAATCACTTCCCTTTATTTCGCAATGATTCAACTCTTACCTGAAAGCTTTAATCCCAATGAGTGTATCCTGAAAATATTAGATGTCACAAAGGTCTTTATCAAAAGCTATAAATTTTTGTTCTCTTATGTTTTCATTAATGGAAATCTATGACTTTCCAACCTAGAAAACGACTTGTTTTTATTTTTACTTGCTCCTAAGCTGTTTTCATTGACTTAGAAATTAGAATATCTATTCTAAATCAATGGCTGTTTCAGGTATTCTTGAGGGATATGATCCTCGTAATTCGAGGTACTGAGCTGTGACTTCATCTTTCTGTAAGATGGAAATCAGAAAAGGTGAAGTAGGTATCTGCACGAAAAGATTTTTATGTTTCAATCCTCATGATATATTTGAATTTTAGGCCAGTAGATGATTATATAACAATGTAAGCAAAGTACTAGTACTGGAAAAAACTGTTCTCAATTGCTCTTCAAGGAAAAGTAAAAACACGGCTGTTCGTTTTGATAAATTTCCTGAGAAAGATGCCTCAACACCGAATATCACTAATGCCTTCGGCATATTGCATAAATTGGACTGGAGAAAAGCATGGATAGACAAACTATGGATGGGAACCTTGCTGCAAAGAATATATGTGTTTGTGCCCCTCACGTGGACGATTATGTCAAGTTAATTTCAGATTTATATCCAGATTGAAAAATCCATAAATAAATTGCTCCAAAGAGATTAGTTCTAGTATTAATAAAACTGAAACTGTTTGTGAAGTAGCAATTTTTAAGAGAGTTTCTCAATCAACTGCGAACAATATTTTTAGTAAATATATTGTCTGTATTTATTATTTTGAGATGTGGTATTCACTGGCCAAGTTCTGATGTTGAAATGATGAATTTACCACTTTACATATTAAGAATATACTATGATTTCAAAGTGATACTTCATTATAATGATTTTCCAGTACAATGATCCTAATTTCTCACGAGGCATCAGAACTTATTCACATCCAGATCATAGTCTATAGCAGTTGTAAATACTTTTGGGTTGTTATTCTGTAGTAAGTTTCCATGCAAATGAAGAACATTAAAAACAATCATTTATTTCCCTAATTTCCTTTGAATTCCTTGTAGAATTTCTATCCAATTTGAAGCGAAAACCCAATTATGCACCTATATTCAATAAACTCCACAATACAGGGTTAATAATACATTAATTCACTGAAAGTCTTCCTATGATCTCTACGAATCAAAAGAAAACACCTATAATAATCAGTTTTACATCTTGCAACAGGTCTTTATACGAGTGCTCCTTCTTCGGAAATTAATGAAATTTGGATTTGATATTTCTGCAGTATCTTGAATCATTTTTACACTGTTAATAGAAACATCTCATTCATCAGAAAAGTTATTATAAAAAACAAACTCAAGCGAAATCCTCATTTGATTCGAAAAATTCAAATTCTCCATTCAAACATTTTGTTGGGGATATTTATTTTCCATTGATGAAACCCTAAGAAAACAAAAATTTATAGCTTTTGATGAAGACCTTCGTGACATCTAATATTTTCAGGATACACTCATTAGGTTTAAAGCTTTCAGGTAAGAGTTGAATCATTGCGAAAAAAGGGGAAGTGATTTTTAGGCAATTTCAAACAGTTGGCCAGCATGAAGGGACTCGTCTATTGAACTACCAAAGTTACTCATCTTTCCAGAGTTCGATTCTCATGATACCGCGCAGACAAAAAAAAGATGTTTGAGCTTTGGTAGTTCAATTGGATCGAACATCGGACTGGTAATATGAAATTCTGGGTTCGACTCCCGCTCGAAGTGAAAACTTTTTCCGGAGTTCGAAATTCGTATGAATACCGATCAAAAAAAAATATTTTCTCTAATATTATTCACAGACGTAACCTTCAAATATAAATTTTTAACAACATCAACTTAGTAGACTTTCCCCTTTGAGGGCGCTCATCTTCGTAGACGGTAAAAAAATAACACAATGAAAATTGAAATTGGAATCGGTATACTTGTGCTTCACGAAGATTTTTCAATTAAATTGGCCGTTTCTGAAGAAATTTAAGTCCCGTCAGTGGGATTTTTTATTGAACTCCCGATTTAATTGACTTGAGGGGGGGGGGGTGTTAATTCGAGCAGCGTGGACTTTCGAACTTTTCACCAATTATTTCGCAGACGGCTGGTGAGAGGGCAAGAGAGGGGTTCGTAAAAAGATGTCGAGGAGAGGAGAAATCTGTTTGTCCGAAAAATTACAAACCAATCTGAATAATTCTATTTTTAAAGGATGACATTTATTGGAAAAGCTAAAGGCAATAATTTATTCTTAGACCGTAGAAAGGGGAGACACAGCATCTCATTCATAAATTCGAGAATTTGTGAAGCCAAAATTTAGTCAGTAGGTACCTATTCTATACTCCATTTACAATTATAAAGTCACAACTCTGGCCTTGAAAATTTGACACATTCCACTCTGTATCGAAGTTATGACGTTTTTCAAAATATTTTTATGTTCCAAGTCAACACTATGTTGCCCTTTCTACATTCTTAGCGTATTTCTCAGAATGTGAATTTATTCGGAAAATGAATGAATTGGAAAAGATGTGATGGACGAAAATAATCAACGTTTATATGAATTGATAGAAAGGATTCTTTTTCTAGTTATTTGCATGAAAAGTACAAGAGATCACTGTTGAAATATATTATTTTTCGCCATGGAAGAAAATTGCATTGCTTTCACATAATTTTCAAATGCATGCTTGTGAAGATTTAATGTTCATTATCCTCTTGAACTGAAAGTTCAAGACTTGACGACATCAATTGTTGATTCTTATCAAGAATTCATTAAAAAAAATCAACCCAAAGATATAAGATGAATTGATGGGTAATTACAAGAATGAAGAATAATGTCAATTTTATTTTGTTGATAACTTTCTTAAAATCCATGTTGGGGTATAAAACTCGGCTGCGTTTGTTCAAACAACATGTAAAGAAGACATTTTTCACCATCTCGACCTTTGAAAGACGTTTCTTATAGGAGAATTAGATCTAAGTTCCACCTCATTAGTGAGGTACCTAACTTTTGCAAATCTGCTCAGATATCGCCAAATTTCTTGGAACACCTGAAAAATATCATCCTAATCGACCTCTCGAGGCTCCATTCGATCCATCTACTGCGATATCTCTCCAAATAACAGCTTTTTCAACGAAATTCCCGTGCACCCCTTTAAACTCGAAATGTAAACATTCGTCCTGGCCGTGAAAATCGTCCTCACGCTCCAAACTGGTGCTAGAAACAATAAACATACGTTAATCTTAGATATTCGAAGAAAAACTCACCTGCAAATATCGATTAAATACCAAAAAATCTGCGAACAATTTGTAAACCTAACAAAATGTGAAATATCTTTGATACTTTTACTTTGATGTAAACAAAGAAACTGGCAACGTCGTTTTGTCATTAACGATATTTTCTGTGCGCGCACTGACTTTTCATCATATGTTCTGTGCTTTTCATCAGGGGCACCAACTCCTGAAAACGAAAACATGACCTCCTATGTGATTATATGTAAAGTACGACATCACCGTACTTCAGATAATGTTCTATAAACCTTTTTGTCTATGTTTCTTTATTTATGATTATGTACCAATTGATCATTTGTAACTATAGTAATAAGTTGTTCATTTGTTGATTCCGGTTCGTATTGTCTGATATTTTGTATTTCATCATTACAGGTATGTATTTAGTTATAAAGTTATTCATGTTATCAAAATAAATCATCATTACAGATGCAATCCTAAATCATTTCACGAATTGGAGTCTTACAAATACAAAATATCAGACAATACGAACATATTCATTGAATGGAACAAAGATGACATAGATGATAGCAATATCATTAGATACGGACGTGGCAACATTGCGGAATCTAACTTCGAATGGTGAAGTGGCCTGGTGTTATCGGAATTGAGGAATGGAAATAAAATTACAAGTTTATTAACTCGTTTGACGAATTTAAACAATGTTCCATTGAGAGAGATTCTGATTTAGGTAAACGGAGCCAGATAAATTCAGGATTGATTTTCCTTCTCTCAATATCAGAAAGGAATCTGAAAAGTGAAATTCAAAAAATGGAAGAATCTACGCCATTGTTTCTCAGAAATGATAAGAGTAGAACATACCTTTGTGAACTCAAATCAGGATTCAAATAGTCCAATTTAAGACAAACAAACACATCCGAGCCATTTTGTCAACGTATTTTGCTAATAATATTCAGAAATAAATCCTAATATCAATTTTCCTAGTCGATAACAATGTTCAAAACGTCAAAAGTAACACAAAATCAAAATAGCCAAACGAAATCAATGAATGAACTGGCAGCCAGTTACTGGCTACAGATTCAGAAAACAATGCTGCCATAACGTGCCCATTCAATATCTGAGGCAAAAACGGCCGAGCCGTTTCGCGAACATTCCGATACTTAATGTTACGTGAAGAATGCACAATATTTGAAGAAACAAATACTCATTTCTGACATTCAAGCCCAAATGAGTGAATGAATTTCAATCTAAATTATTTTTCATTTCGATTCAGAGTTTATTTATTAGAAAATTCAAAGAACGTCACAACGATTCAAAAATTCCTACGACATTTTGATTCCGTAGTGGTAGTAGTAAAGTTACCCAGTTCAGTCTCCTCTTTCTATAGTCTAAGTATTTATTCATTTCAAATATTCCAATTCAATGTTCAATCACTCCTTATCGCTTTGTATATGATTAAATAATCAAAAGCAAGGTTTAAGTCTCTCCAAAATATTTCATTTGAGAATTTGAATTTGGAAATGTGAGATTATTTTCAATAATTTAATGGATTCGCCATTAATTTTCACGCTTAATTCCAATATTTCTGTGATATCAGAATCGGAATTATGGAGGATTTATAGCAGCTGTCAAAAGGAATTTACTTTTGGATTACTGATTGCGAATCTACCTAGAAGGTAGTTCTACTTCAGGGTTGATTAGCGAATACCCAAAAGCTCCACATCAATGCTTTAGGACGTTTAGGTGAACCATTTTTTCTACATGGTAGCCCAGGAAGCAGAATCCAATTTAAAATGAGGTTGAAAGTAATTATATTATTATTACTCTAATTTAGTTATTGGATGGCCTCCCAGTCGGTTTTCTAATACAATCATATTATTATTTTTTTCCGAACTTCCTGCTAATTCAGAGCCATAAACGATAAGGTTACACTCACTTCCATTCATGGAAACTGTCCGAAATTCTTTATCATAATTACAGAGATTCATAAACTGCTGTTGATCTTTGCATTAGAGAAAACTCACACAACCGATTGAGTTTATTGTCTCAGATGATCGAAAATATTTGTGAATGGTAAACAGGGCTATCAGATCAAATATCATCTCATTAAACAAAGAGGTAGCTACCAATTGCATTCGTATCTACAAGGTATTATTTCAGTTCTTTTTTACTTCTTGAAGATTGATTTCAACGAAACGAGCTCATTCTACAAAAGGAGCTAATTTTGATGAATACCAATATGGTAGGAGAAGGTTGACTGACAAATTTCACGTTTATGGAACTTTATGGAACTTTCAACTTTCAAGTCTGATTTGTCACTGAACAAAACCCCTTAGCAGTTCCTTCCTCAATAAATTCGCATGAAGCTGTTTTGCTGTCAACTTCTTTATTTCTGTTTCAACGTCAATATGATCTGAAGAAAGATCATAGGAAATGAAATCTTGTGAATGAGAATTCTTCAAAATCTTTCCCTCCAAATTGTGTTTTCAGACAAAACAATTTAATGCTTATATTCAAAATTAAATAATTATATCCAGAAGCAATCCATATATGAAATGACCACCCTGTAAAGCTTTCCGATTTTCCTAAGATCGTGCTCATTTCAAATTCCTTAAAAGCTATATACGACTGGGACACCAGTTGGTTGCAGACTGCTGGGGCCCTGATTGTTTATGTATTATCGATATAATGGAAACGGGTGACTCTTTTCAACTACACGGAAAGAGGCAGTGGCGTTCGTAATTTGTAAATATGTATGTAAAACAAATATCACATTCATCAGAATTGCTTTATTTGAAGGTACAAATGAAGAGGGGAGATTCCTTTCATAATTTTAAGAAAAAAATCCTGTTAACATAGGACCGCAAACGTTCCGTTTTCGAGGTACAGGGTGTTAAAGTTTCAATTGTTTTCAAGTTTTTTCTCGCAGTGTTTTCATTCCTCCTGATAATCAACTGAAATTTCGATTGCAAACCTGTGATGTTTTTTCTGGAACATTGTCCCCTGTTTTCCTCCCGAACTTTTTTGTGTGAGCCACTTACTTATAGTTCGAAAAATTGTAAAAAGAAGCTTTGTTTTTATACTGAACTCTATGATAGTTATGTCGTATCTGCTACCGATTTCGAGAAGAAATATTTGAAGGATTCTCCTGAAATCCTCAAAAAAATCTACCTAACGTATGGTCCTAAAGTTTTGGGAAAAATTTCACTTGGTCTGATTGAGAAGCAGAATGCATTCAACGAAGAAGGCCATGGAATTGAAATGTCACCAGTTATTGACATTTAATAAACAAAGCAGAATATTTTGGTTTGTGCTCTGTAAAATGTCTTATAAAATTGATATTCGTCGAGGTGTTTATAATCTGGTTGGGCGAATGGCGAAACGAGATATTGTTAATATTTATCGAGATCAAAACATAAGCAAATCGACAGTTTATCGCACAATCAGAGAATGTAAAGAAGGGATACCATGTGTTAACTTGCCTAAAAGTGGCCGACCGCGGATTTTGAACCAGATAAGAGAGGCAAGACTTATTGAAGCAGCTAAGAACAAAATTGGGATCTCACAACGAAAACTGGCCAGAAGGTTTAATGTTGGAAAGACTACAGTATTCAGGACCCTATCGAGTAACAATATTATCTACCGGAAAAGAAGGAAAGCTCCAAAATACACAGAGAATCAATTAGAGAGAATTCCGAGATGTTGCCGCGCGTTGAGGCGAGTGCATTTTGTCGACAAGTTGATTGTGATGGATGATGAAAAATATTTTACTTTGTCCAACTCTGAGATGAAGGGTAACGATGGGTTTTACACGGACGATCACGAAAATGTACCTGATGAAGTAAAATTCAAAAGTAAGAAAAAATTTGAGGACAAAATTTTGGTATGGTGTGCAATTTCTGAGGCTGGCTTTATCTCACAGCCCTACATTGGTGTTGTTCGAGGCGAACCTTAAACGCAGAGCTTTATATTCAAAGATGTCTCTCTAAATTGCTTCAGTTTGTGAACACACATCATGCAAATGATCAAATAGTGTTTTGGCCAGATCTTGCTTCATGTCATTACGCAAGGATCACAAAGGACTGGTACGAAACTAACAACATTACCTTTGTACCGAAAGCAGACAATCCCCCCAACCTACCTCAGGCTCGCCCAATTGAAGAGTTCTGGGCAATATTAAGTCGGAAAGTCTATAATAACGGATGGGAAGCACAAAATGAGGAACAGTTGAGACGCCGCATTTATAGAAAAATTAGAGAAATTGACGCCGAGGTCGTCCAAAGGATGATGCAACGTGTCAGGGGAATTATTAGGAAAATCGAAAATAATGGTCCCTTGTCTGTTATTTGAATTTTGATTTATAATAAGGATAGTTAAGTGAATTTGTTGAATAATTTGATAAAACTATAAGATTATTTAAGTCAGAGTTATATGCTTTTGAAATTTTTCCCAAAACTTTAGGACCATACGTTATTTTCCCAATTTTCGTTCACCTACTCCCTAGTACATCTAGTACACCCTGTATCTCGAAAACGAAACAATTGTGGTCCCATGCTCATGGGACTTTTCTCTTAAAATTAGTCTAAAAATCTCCCCCTTCGTTTGATCTTCCAATTTAGGAACATCTTATACATCTATCGGACAAAACTGAGTGTTTTTGTTGAAAAATATCGTGTTTGTAACATTTTTATTCCGATAAGGTTCGTACTTGAGTATTCCCAAAATGTATTAGGTCAATTTCAATCGAGAAATGTGAACTTTGAGTTCTTTGCAGAGAATCGTATCAGGCACGTATTTGGCCCAATTTTTTTCTTCAAATGGCTATATCTTTCAAACAGAGCCGAATTCGGGAAAATTGAAAATGTAAAAAAGGTTTCTTTTGGCCTCACGATTTTACAGTTAAAATATATGTATAAGTCAAAGACTCACCCTGTATATGGTTCTCATATCTCAATAAAGATTTTTGCCGCATCTTTAGCAAACGCCCTGTATAAATAAACAGCAAGGTATTTTTTTCGAATCTGATTCGAACAGATATAATACATTAATACAATGAGAAGTAGTGAATCAGTTAATAACTCATCGGGAGAGTATCTACTCCCCAACACCTACGCCGCTGCCAACTATAAATACAAGAAGAATATAAGCCCCGCGCCTCTACGGAAGGTTTACTTTTTCTTTTATTCCGTTTTATTTTAAGTGCGAGCAGTTCGACATGTTTGTACTGAGTGTAACGGATAGCTTTCCTTTGACATATTTCACGCATAAAGAGGATCTCCTGTTGTTTTCAAAATAAACAAATCGATAAGTGAGTGTTAACAGTTTCAGTTACAACAAGAACTGCCCCTTAGCCTAAAACATCACACAAATTCTCATTTTCCTCTTAAGATTTGTTTACTTGCTGGTGATACACGGTGGTCGAAAAAATTACGTCCATAATTGGCGTTAATGAACGAGCAAACATTGCTTACACTAACAGGAGCATTTATTCAAACTTCGTGAAAAACACACATCAATTGTACAGAAATATAAACTTCTTTCAAACCAACAATATTGCCAAGACATTCACTGTTGAAAAGTTAGCAGATCTCATGAAGAGCCAAGTCTCTAACTCTAAAGCACTAATCCAAAATTTTCATTTTGGTCGAAAAGTGGCTACGTCTCTGCTGTCGCGCTGGCTTATCATAAGAAATTAATTCTTCGGTAGTTTTATATTGCATTAGTTTTTCGGCCAAGCAGCCAAGTCATTCAGGCATAAATTGCATTATGTAGACTCTAAATCAGAACTGGCAAAAATGTTGATCAATTTCTTCCATGAAAAATAAACCCAACGCAGATTCAAAATCTGCAATCCATACAATACTCGTAGAAATTGTCATTCTAACAAACATATGGTGGATGCGCCAAGTAGTAACCTGGGGATTTCTTAAGAAATTTTAGGATATCACTATTCGTGTGGTTCAGACTCTCCAAAATAGATGTCGCTATAGTCGCCCACATAAATTGCATTATGTGGACTCTAACTCTGAACTAGAAAAAAATGTTGATCAATTTCTCCCATGAAAAATAAACCCAACGCAGATTTAAAATGTGGAATCCATACAATACGTGTAGAAAATGGCAGTCATTCTAACCAACATATGGTGGATGCGCCGAATAGTCCAGAGATTTGTGGAAATAACTATTCGCGTGGTTCAGACTTTCAAAAATAGATGCCGCCATAGTCGCTCCCATAAATTTATTCACTTTGGCCATAAATCAGAACAGGCAAACATGTTGACCAATTTCTTCCGTGAAAAAGAAACGGAAAACTGATTTCAAATCTGCAATACATACAATTCGTAAAGAAATAGGCAATAATTCAAACATACATATGGCCGATGCGCCTAATAGTATCTTGAGAATTTCAGTTTCGAAGATTTTGGTGTTTATTTTACCTACTACCATTGAGTTTAATTATTCTATTCTATACTAAACCTTAGACTATAGTCGAAGATTTAACTCCATGGTAATACTACGAAATAACAACGACAGAGATTAATTTCAATTTATTTCTTGATAGATCTCCATGGGATGAAAAGCAATGTTGAAAATACAATGAATGATATTCAAAGATTAAATTAATAATTGACAGTGGAATTAATATCATCTTTACAATAATACCTGTCCAACAACAACCTTCTTTGGTTTATTAACAGTCATATAAAAGATCATCGAAGCAAAACTGAAGATCGAACATATAACAATGATGTTAAAAATATACCTAAACCAAAAATCAGTTTCTGTATAGTCCAAATCTCCATACCACCACACCAAACACATCACTAAATTCTCCAGATAAACCAAACTGAAGAAACCGTAATATATAAATTTAGCCTTTTTGAACTTTATCTTGAATTCGATTATGCAGAACAAGTAGATGTAACAGACGAAGATGAAAAATAATATTTTAGAACTAGTAACACTGTTTGATTTGTCGTCGTAACAAAGAATAGCTAACGTTAAAATGAAATGAGATACGAGGATGTATAATACTTGTGTTGGGTAGAAATACTGAAAAGCTAATATTGCTAGGATTCTAGCTAGCAGAAATGCTGACCACCAACAAAATGCAATCAGTTTTCCTGCTAGATCATCTTCCGGTAGCCCTTTGATGAAAAGTACTCGGCGTATGTTGAAATCAGGCTGTGCAGATGAAGAAGTGCCGGTGCTTTCTTGCGAAATACTTGTTCTCCATCTGTACCTACTCATCCTCCTCCAATGATTTATTACAGAAGGAATTCTTGAAGAATAAGGGGGCAAATATGTCCCCCTTATCTCTGGCTCTAAGTACAGATCGCTGCTTCTTCTGTTCATAGTCCTTTCATAGGAATTATCTTTGTCTGGAACATCTGATGTGGTTTCAGTTCTTCTTGGTTTCAACATAGAGGATCTTTCTGGTTTCATACGTAAAGTAACTTCGCTCAATGATGGATCCAATTGGTATTTATGTGGTTTGTACCAAGGATACTGAGCACCAGCTAGCTTCTGTGTCTTAAATCTTTGGTAATAGGATACTGTTATGGCCAACTTGGTCAGATTCAGTATTATACTGATGGATTGGGAATGAGCTGGAAAAAAGCAATCAGGAAATGAAAATAATTTTTTTATTGATTTTCATCACAGTAATTAGCCTTCATGAGCGCAAAAAAAAGAAGAAAGTAAAAATGTACAATTTTCGGATGCACCAACCTGTTTGTTTGTCTGTAGTATGAGAATGTCGCATAAGCAGATACATCTGAAATAAAATCTGCGGCAGTGAATGCAAGAATGCTTGTAAGAATATATACAGTTCGATTGTCCTTGGTGTTGTTGCATTTCTGAGGGCCAATTGCCTTGAGTCTTCATCTTCTGATCTGCAGGCTTCTATCGACCAGAATATTCTTTCAGCAAATCTGCAGATAATATTGATAGAAACCACAATGATTCTACGTTATCAGAAGAATATGAGTAACGGACTGGTAAGTCCTAGATGGAATATACTTCTTGGTATAAAAATATTTGTCTATTCTGGCAATGACTTCTTGTGCATTTCTTTCACGAATATTCGACGATGAAGGCCTGTGAAATATTTTAGGTATATTCCAGGGCCTTCTACAGGATATTCTCGTCAGTTACAATATCTAGGGAAGTAGGGACCTAGGATCTTCCTTTGGACTAGTAAGCAAACAGAATACAATAGACTAAATTATTTGTGAACTCACCTCCACAAACTACAAATAGGGAAGAATATATGCTGCACAGTTTTTTGCCATAGCCATGTCAAGTTTTTCCTACCACCAAACCTTCTTTCCGGCCATAATTCTGACCGTGAAATAATAATAAGGTAGCTAGTTATGGCTGGTAGATACATTATGGCCAAAGAAGCCCATGTTAATGTTTTATGCCAATTCAGAAAATGTCTATGAATGAGGCCCACTTCTGTCGCGAATAACAAAATATAAAGGATGCAGGCTCCCACTGATGGTACCAAATAGTTGACCAGAGCATCTTGATTTGGCGTCAGGGGAAACCCCAATAGTTTCTTAGTAGAGATGCCCTGGTTGTGTAGAGACATCTATGAACTTTCACCGGAAACTCATGTATGCATATCAAAATATACAAGCTCACATCTCACTTTTTTCTACAGCTTTCAAGTTTAAAATTTCAAATTTGACATACACATACACTAAATATCATTTATTTATTGTTCTGGGTTCACAATCTAGTGTGCTGGTGTGTTTTATCTTATCTCACCTTCCCTGAAATGTTAGGACGAGATATCTGATATTCTATATAATCTTTATGACTGGTTATTATCAGTGAGCAATGCACTGATGTCAAGTGATAATGGGGCATTTCCTCATTGATTTTTTTTTTCTAAATGAAAGAATGAGGCACTGAAATTAAAGGTGATCCACATAAAAACGAGTGATTGAAACGTGGTGGAAAGGCTCTCATGAGAGATTTCTTTTAGCACAATTTCTACAATTATTTGCATTGTGTTGAAATATGCATTTTTCTTCAATTGTATGAAGGGTAATTAAAAAAAAAGTCCTAGTACTTTAATAAAGATTGATCCGTAAGTTACAGTGTTCAAATGGATTTTTTTCCATGTTAGTGGAAAATTGAAGGAATTGAATGAAATAAAACAAAAAATAATACAAAACAATTCTCCATATATTTCATTACCTAATTATATCACTCTCCAATACAAAGAAGAGCAGAGATGACAAAAACTCCAACAGTAGAAACAGATGACAATTTAATTCAACAAATACTTTTATTTTTCTAAATCTAGGTGTTCTTATATTGGGGAATGTCAATAAATAAATTTTTTGTGATGAGTGACACGACGACTTCCTTAATTATGTATCTATTTACAAATGGGGCTTCAGATTTATTCTTTCCTAGGTATTGAGTCGGTGTTACGCATCCTGTTTGAGTAGATTGTCCATTCCCTTTCCTAAGATGGAAATTGACTTCTTGGTTTGTTCAATCACCAAGTCTGTTGTCCTAGAAATATCTTGCACTTCTTTATCGAGCTTTGTAATCACCCACTCTATAGCCTGTCTTCCTTTACCGGCGTTGTTCGATATTTTGTTGGTTAAGAGATCTTCCATATAGCTTGATAGAGGTACTCCTTTAACTGTAACTACAGCTTCTTGTTTAAGTAGAGTTTTCGAAGAATCTTCAGGGTGAGGTGTGTATTTTATTGTTTCATTGACTGCTATGTGACTGCAGAATGTGAGGTTTATTGTTCTTAGGGTCATAGATCTTAAACTAGGGTTCACTTCACTTTCTTCACTGGCGTAGCATATATTCGCTGATCCAATCAACTGGAACAAAATAATTCGATTATTTCAGGGAAATTCTTGTTTCTGAGTTCATAACACATCGGGGGCCCAATTTTTTTAAATATTGATCAATTACTGACCTAATCCTAAGACATGTATACAAAAAATAATCATTAAGGTGGGCGTTCAATGTAGTGTGTTTTTATTTCAAGTTGCATTGGAAAATGGTTTCACTTTGAGAAATACAATTTTGTGGGTGAACTCAAAAAGGATTGGAGTGAAATAATTTAAATCGATTTCATTTCGAAAGTTTATTTTTTTTCTTTCAAAAATAGAAGAAAATAAGCCAACTGATGCTTCTGTTTTAATTCAAACGAAAGACCCACGAAAATAGTTCAACTCTCGATTAAAAGTGAATCTACAGATAATTTCGTTCAGAAAATCAACTTGAAATACGGAATTGGCAGAGAATAGCCAAATTCAAATATATGGCGGGAAATAGTGCCTGCTTTACCTACATATTCAGTAATTTCATAGTTCAGCGATTTTCGGATAGTGAGGGCCATTGTACATTTCATTCATGAGAGAGATATTCATAGAACTTATAGTTTCACTATAAGTTCTATGGAGATATTCCATAAAATGCACGGTGGCGCCTCTATCGGCTTAGTTTTCCTACTCGTTATGATCGTAACGTTATTAATGTTTTCGTTGTTTTCCCTATGTCACTCAGAACATTATTGATTTTTTGATATTATGTCCAACTAATGAAGGAAGGTAGAAAACATCTATACTCCATTCACTTCTATTTAATCACATAGGAGGTCATGGTTTCGTTTTCAGGAGTTGGTGCCAATGGTGCCCCTGATGAAAAGCACAGAACATATGATGAAAAGTCAGTGCGCGCACAGAAAATATCGTTAATGACAAAACGACGTTGCCAGTTTCTTTGTTTACATCAAAGATATTCCACATTTTGTTAGGTTTACAAATTGTTCGCAGATTTTTGGTATTTAATCGATATTTGCAGGTGAGTTTTTCATCGAATATCCAAGATTAACGTATGTTTATTGTTTTTAGCACCAGTTTGGAGCGTGAGGACGATTTTCAAGACCAGGACGAATGTTTACATTTCGAGGTTGAAGGGGTACACGGAAATTTCGTTGAAAAAGCTGTTATTTGGACAGATATCGCAGTAGATGGATCAGATGGAGCCTCGAGAGGTCGATTAGGATGATATTTTTCAGGTTTTCCAAGAAATGTGGCGATGTCTGAGCAGATTTGCAAAAGATAGGTGCCTCACTAATGAGATGGAACTAAGACCTAATTCTCCTATAAGAAACGCCTTTCAAAGGTCGAGATGGTGAAAAATGTCTTCTTTAGATGTTGTTTGAACAAACGCAGCCGAGTTTTATACCCCAACATTGATTTTAAGAAAGTTATCAACAAAATAAAATTGACATCATTCTTGATTCTTGTAATTACCTATATTATCTTATATCTTTGGGTTGATTTTTTTTAATGAATTCTTGATTAGAATCAACAATTGATGTCGTCAAGTCTTGAACTTTCAGTTCAAGAGGATAATAAACATTAAATCTTCACAAGCATGCATATGAAAATTATGTGAAAGCAATGCAATTTTCTTCCATGGCGAAAAATAATATATTTCAACAGTGATCTCTTGTACTTTTCATGCAAATAACTAGAAAAGGAATCCTTTCTATCAATTCATATAAACGTTAATTATTTTCGTCCATCACATCTTTTCCAATTCATTCATTTTCTGAGAAATACGCTAAGAATGTAGGCAACATAGTGTTGACTTGGAACATGAAAATATTTTGAAAAACGTCATAACTTCGATACAGAGTGGAATGTGTCAAAGTTCCAAGGCCAGAGTTGTGATTTTATAATTGTGAATGGAGTATACATAAAAGTATAAAGTTGCTAACCACTCTTCCCCTCAAATTATGTCACTTTCATAATAAAAAATAAAATGCGTATAATCCACGCTTAGAATCTGAAAGCTCGAAGCTCCACATGTCTTACGTCATCCAAATCACGCCAAATTCCAAAGACAATCTAATCTACATGCGAACAGATAAAATTCCAAATCCCCCATTGTCAAATCCACGCGAGATCGCAATAGGATGTACAAAAACGAGTCGTATGCGTAGTGCAGAATCGCGATACAGAATTAGGCATATTGTCAGCTGTCAGCTGAGCTGAGCTGGTGGGAATATCACCCACAAATTTATGTAACTACTCGTGCTCGCAGATTTTATTTTCATTTCATTGATTCACGCTGATGCATTCTCCCGTTCTGACGTTTCGAAAATAATACACGTTATGTAATTATATGATGCTATATTGAGGGGGCAACAAACTGTCGACGTAATCGATTTGATTATGAATTCCTAAGCATTCTGGACGAATTTGGTGGTTCAGATGTAGAATTGGGCAACTATTTGGAAAGATGTGGCCTTGACATAGAATATACCGTTCGAGGTTGAAAATGAATGAAAAGTAGCTAGGCTTTGCCAAATTCGGATGGAGCAAACGTTGCAACAACAAATTAATTAATTCGTCACAAAATTCATCTTTTAACAGCCTGGCAATTTAGATGACTTGACTGAATTGTGGGGGTGCTATAAATACTTCAGCAACTTTTCCATATCCATTCTACAACGTATCGAGAAAATATTGCTTTCTTTGAAGCAATAATATTTTCATGATTGCATCAGTTGCTACTTCATTCTAGTTTTTCCATCTGCCTCAGATCAACCACAATAGGCTTTGCCAACTTCTTTGAAGAAAGATGATCCGGCAGATAGAGTGTTTTCTGATGATGTATCTGTTTTTTTTTTAATCATACGTATACTCCATTCACTTTTATTTAATCACATAGGAGGTTATGGTTTCGTTTTCAGGAGTTAGTGCCCCTGATAAAAAATCTGTGCGCGTACATAAAATATCCTTAATGACAAAACGGCGTTGCCAGTTTCTTTGTTTACATCGAAGTAAAAGTATCAAAGATATTTTGGCATGGGTACAAACGGCAAATTTGAATTGGACCAAAAATCGATTTATAAGCATAAATAAAGCAAAGTAAGTACTAAACTAATCGCCTTTTTTACACTTGATAACGAAGTTTTTTTTTAGGTATCTGGCCGTTTGGAAAGATTTCAAACGAAATTCCGGTCCCCCAGAAGTTTGGTTAGTTTCGGTATCGTTTTTGGTGCTCAAAATTTATTTGGAATGTGTAAATGGACAAAAAAGGCTTCCTTATACGATCTTCTCACGAAAGCGACCAGAAAATATGGTTCAGGTAGGATTTTCGAGGAATTATGAGGAAAGAACTTGCAGAATGAAATTGCACGATTTTCTTAAGTAAACGTGTTTTGGATGGCCATCATCGGTCTCTAAATGATTATTGTTGATCGTTTTCACGTTTCAGAAAAAAAACCACTTCGTATAAGCTCATTTTGAAGAAATTTGTGTATGTAACATTCAACGGTAGGTATTTGCTCTTAATCGAAAGAATATATTATATCTAATGCTACTTCTTTCAAAAGATGCACAAGCTTTTAATGCTGTGAGGGCCCTATAATGTGGAGGAGTTTGTGTCTTATTTTAGAACAGGTGAATGATAAATGTGAAGCATATGTTTGACCTATTCCATTTCATTTGTACAAACCTAGTGTGGTTGTAATGTATGAATATTTTTTAAACTAATAAATTACTATACAGTCAGAATATTTTACTCCTTGTTCATAAGATCAAATAAATGAAATGTATATCTTCTACTCTTATTTTTATTAAGTTAGCTATTAAGGTTATGTTCCAAGAAAAAGTTCCTCTTGCATCAGAACTCCCTTCAACTATTTGGATTCCAATAGAGGGATATAATGTTCCATTATTCTTGATTCAACAATTGATGTCGTCAAGTCTTGAACTTTCAGTTCAAGAGGATAATAAACATTAAATCTTCACAAGCATGCATATGAAAATTATGTGAAAGCAATGCAATTTTCTTCCATGGCGAAAAATAATATATTTCAACAGTGATCTCTTGTATTTTTCATGCAAATAACTAGAAAAGGAATCCTTTCTATCAATTCATATAAACGTTAATTATTTTCGTCCTAAACACATCTTTTCCAATTCATTCATTTTCCGAATAAATTCACATTCTGAGAAATACGCTTAGAATGTAGAAAGGGCAACATAGTGTTTACTTGGAACATAAAAATATTTTGAAAAACGTCATAACTTCGATACAGAGTGGAATGTGTCAAATTTCCAAGGCCAGAGTTGTGCTTTTATCATTGTGAATGTAGTATAGAATTGTATGCACCATAAATTGTACTACTTTTTTTTTATTTTTCCGTCCAAAAAGCATAGTAGTACCGTTCCACCGATTTTCGTTATTGGGGCGAACAGGAAAAATCCAACTTCAACATTGGTAGCGTTTGCTCTTATTATAATTAATTGCGACTGAACATATCGATCGCGATATCAGAAGCGTGTTGTCAGCGACGATTCCCAGAAAATTTCCAACAGGTTTCCCGAACCATCAATCGATAGGTTATTCAACGGACGATACAAACATCCAATAGCGAGAAAGGTGAATGAATACACCGGTTCTACGAACTGAAGGAAATGTTATATTTTTCTTCGATATTCTAGCTATCATTGTAGTAGAATTCCGCTTCCTAAAATTTCCTGTTTTGTTTGATAAGGGCGAAATGATAATTCCTCGCGAGTAATGCATGTTGAGGACAGAGCATAATAAATATTAACAATAACTGTAATATGACATTTCAATCCGTGTACCAATAAAATACAGAAATAACGAGCGTTAGTAAAATTGTGAAGCCCACTTAACTACGAATTTCTTTCCATTTGCAATATTTTAAGAGTCTTGGTATTATCAGATGATTGTCTCTTTTATTGAATCATAATGATATATACTGCGCAAAAAAATTAACGCACATTATGGAAATCTCAAATTTATTCTACAACTGAAGGTGTTCTCAATGATAATTATTTTTATCAGAATTATGCATGCATATGATATCCACTTTCAACGTTTTTCTTCAATACAGATGTTTACTCCCAGCAGGAATAAAAAAAGATGATATTATCAGATTTTGAATGTATTGGCTCCATTCTAAAATCAGTTGTTCTCGATCAATTCTAGTGATCAATAGTTTTTCTTTCGTTTGATTTTCTACACTCTATCGCTATGCAACGCGAAACACGCAATTTGACCCAAGAGGAATGTGCCCAAGCGGTAGTTTTGCGAGAAGAAGGGTGGACATACACAAGAATTGCAGAAAGGTTTGGAGTTTCCCATACAAGTGTGTCCAGAATGTTGCAGCGATTCAGGAAGACAGGTATGAATGTCCGAAGACCAGGACAGGGTAGACCACGGGTAACAACTGCCATTCAAGAACGTTAGTTGAGAGTTTCTTCGTTGAGACAACGGTTTGCAACCGCTCGCCTCCTTCAAAATCAGCTTGAGCAAACTCATGAGGTGCAAATTAGCACTCAGACAATAAGAAATCGCCTCAGAGAATATGATTTAAGGCCTCGTGTCGCGGCGAGAGGCCCAGCTCTTACCCCAGCCCATCGAAGGGCGCGTTTGGATTTTGCGAGAGAGCATATCCATTGGGAAGAGGCTGATTGGGAAAGAGTTCTCTTCACAGATGAGTCTAGATTCTGCCTCTACCATTGTGATCGACGTTCCCTTGTATACAGACGTCCACATGAAAGATATGCTCAGTGCAATTTCCTGAATACTACTGGTTTCGGGGGAGGATCGATTATGGTATGGGGTGGAATATCTTTGACTGCTCGCACAGACCTAGTGGTCGTGGAGCTATGAATGCTGATAAGTATATAAGGAACATTCTTGAAGAGCATGTAGTGCCATTTGCCCCATACATTGGTGAAAATTTCATTTTTATGGACGATAATGCCAGACCCCATCGTGCGCGCATCGTTCAGGAGTACCTTGAAGAGGTTGAAGTCTCTCGAATGGAATGGCCAGCAAGAAGTCCAGATCTCAATCCGATTGAGCAGGTTTGGGACAACCTCAATAAAAGGCTGAGAAGTTCAGAAAATCATCCAGCTACTCTTAATGACTTAGGAATCCAACTCGGAGAAATCTGGGAAGGATTAGATCAGAACATTTTAAGATCACTAATTTTGAGTATGAACCGTCGTTGCCGAGCTGTAATTAACGCAAGGGGTGGAAATACCAAATATTAAATCACTTATCAGCATTTCAGTATTTTGAAAATTGTTCATTTCTCTTCTTTCACATAAGATTCGGTGAAATCCTGAATTTTTCTTCCATTTAATGTGTCTTGTTTCGTTCAAAACCTTCACGAGAGAACATAAAAAATAAGTTATAAAGTCAATGTAGAGTTAACTTTCATTCAAATTGAGATTTTCAGAATGTGCGTTAATTTTTTTGCGCAGTGTAAATGAATACATGATTTTCATCTCACGATCAGCTTGATAATCAGTAACTAGTATCTATGGTTTCCTCCTCCATCCTTCAATTTTGCTACGCATTGGAACTGATGGACAATGCTGTCAAATGTAGAATGAAAAACAAACATTGATATATACGCCATACATAACGAGCTTTCGAAAAATGTCGTGGTCAAGAGTGCCGTGGAGAACACTAGTCCTCGAATTCTTTTTAAGGCACGTTACAGAAACGTAAAACATGTAAACTTGACGTCGGTTGTAGTTTTATGCGAATCAAAATGTTACAATGAAATTGCATCATAACTATAAGCGCGTTAATGCAAAGCAAATGATCCTATACAAATCCTGAATAGAAGAACTAACAAAGCGCAAAATTATGAAACATTGAGAACCTCAAAAATTAAAGGAAGAATATCCTGACTAGATCCATTATCGATTCACCGTATATCAACCACATTGAAAACCAATTCCGGCATTCAAAAGAATGTTCTAGATTACGCAAAAAATATAATTCCAAATGAAAAAGTGCACTCAATTCAATTCTATACCTATAAATTGATTCATTCAAATTTCCCGCCAAATTACACGAACTTTTTATGAGGGCATCTAAAGAACCATAGGGAGAATCGATATTGAATACCTCCAATTAATAATTATTCCATTCTAATGGAATTGCCAACTATATCATTATCAAATCAACTCAAATGATTTAAAATCGGAATTTATGATCAGAAAATCCAACTCAAGTGAACAAAGTATCAGCATATCGAAAATCAATAATTGATAAGTTTATCCTAACCTAAGCCAACATTGTCTACAAGAAATGGGGAATCCTATCAATATTCAGAACTGAACTTTTAAGAAGTCAATTAACTAGACATTAATTTTTACTGTGCTACCAAAAAAATCATTCAGTTGAAGGAATTCATGCCAGCTTATAGCAAATTGCCATTCGTTCTTATAAATTAGGGAAGCAAACTATCACAAGGTACGAATAGGTGAAAAGAAACATGATATTGAAACTTACCGCTTGCGCCCATCTGGGAAAATACCATTTGGAGCTGACTAATCTATGGGAATGTAAAACACCATCCACCACTTTTCTCTCTATTACATCGGTTCCGATGACTGCTGGATTGTGAGGATTAGGATATTTCCTCCAAGCAGCTATAGTTACAGTCTCCCAAGAATGACTACAAAAAATATGTTAATATTTTTTGATTGCCCAAGAGGAAAACAAAAATAATATACTCACTTGAATGTGTATTCGCTAGTCCAAATCCTCATTTTATCGAGATTTTGTAAAAATTCTCCGGAATGACGGAATGAGTGACCACACCAAACAACGTCGTCGAGTCCACTGACAGCAGATGACAGAGCAGTTGAGCACCGATAGACAGTCTTCAACCACTGAAAAAGGTAAAAGAACGCTGTTAAGGCTACGGAATACGCGGGCGAAATCGTCAGAATCACAAATGTAAAGCACGACTATAGGAATCCTTGAATCGTGATGTAAAGTACAAAGTTCGAAATCGACAAATTCTGATTAAATCAAAATTAACCTTACATTGAAATCAAATCACAGAAAAGTCTGTGTTGAAATCATAGACGATGAATATGATTTTTATGATCAAATAGGGTAATCATCATAGAATATCAATCATCTTTTTCTTTTACCCCCATGTAATCATCGATAACAGTTCAGATGCCCCTCGAGAGAGGGCTCCCTACTTGAAAGGAATCTTTATGAGAATGGAAGATCACTAGACGTTTCAAGGAAACTGTATTTCTACAATTGCCTAGGAAACTGTAGAAATACAGTTTCCTTTATATTCAATAATATACTTTCTAACGCAAAACACTAGATGGCGCCTCGATCGATTCAGAGCTCCGCAACTTTTAAAACACCTAGATAATTACTAGATCCGCAGGTAAAACATCAACAACCGTGTATACAGCAAGTGCGACCGAGTTCGTCGAAGTTGTTCACGGATTGTACTCGCAGTGCGGTCAAGTCTTGTGCTAATTTCGCTAAAAATGTTCAACTTTCGTCTCTCCGTCCTGTGAGCGTTACACGTGAACCTCAGGGTGCTGAACAAGGGAAAACTCCGGAAAAAGTGGTGCCCGACTAGGATTTTTCACGATGTTTTGGAGTCATTGACAGTTATAACCAAGAGCAACAGGTGAGACGATTACAGACACGTAGCTATTGTTCCCGTGCTCCGCCGACCGAATAGATCAGCGACTTTTCGAAATTAGCCCAATTTTGGAGTACAACTTAGCCTTCACATGGAACGCTTATCAAACTTAGATTTGTAGAATTTCGAAAACGTATCCGCCAGTTCAATTCTGAGGTCATGTGTCGCATCAACGGTTATACAAATATATATACCGGTTCTCTGCGTACTTCGTCCCGTGTTGTCATGATATACAGGGTGAATCGGGCAAGGCTGGCAGGAGTACCACATTCTATAACAAACCTTTCATCTACTCTGGACGGAATTGGTCAAATTCGTGACCCAAATTTCATGTTCACACCCCAAAATACAAAAAAAATTCTTCGATAGACGAAAAGGTTCAAGTTAAGAACTCTTTTCAATAGTAGGTCGAAATTAATTAGTCCTTAATGAAATTCAAACTTCAACATAAATTTATATTTTTTGTAGAAGGTGGCTATCATAAATATAACAATACACCCTGCTTACTTCACTAAAATAAAGACCATACCTTATTTTTTTACGGCGGGTACCTGATTGAAAATGCCCATGAACTAAATTCGCCAATATTTTTCTAAAGAATACTTCACTGTTTTTTCAATTTAAAAAAAATCATCAATTTCGAAGAGCTATACTAATTCACAGTTTTGTATAATTGGCATTTAATAGAAAGTTGCTTTGCGTCCAATAATGAAAGTAGGTAACAATTATGAGCTTCCCAAGAAAGTAATATTCCATGTTAAAATTCCAGTAAATACTAAATTGGAAATGACATGTTTAGGATTTTTCGAGACCATAATATAACTTCAATTACTTCATTTATTTCTAAGTTCTTCAAGCTGGAAATATCTTTTTTCAATGAGAATTAAGCGATTCGTTAAATTTTTGAAACAATATCCACAAAACATTTAAAAATATATCTACTTTCTGCAAAACGAATATAAAAAAATTTGATTTGGATTTATTTCGTTGAATCAAAATTATGTTTCGTCATAAATATTCATTGTAATGTTGTCTTAACGGCAACAAACATTTCAGAACACATAAATACCTCGATTAGCCTTTTTAGCCAGTAATATAGGTACATTTTTTCCCTATTAAACATTACTTAGAAATCTGAAGTTTCGAGTTCAAGAAATGCTCGCACAGAATTTTTATTAGTTCTCCCAAAATAATCAATGACCATTATTGTGAAAGAGATTGTAATTTTGTGTGGGACCTTTAACTCACCCTAACAACAGTTTCCAGCTCTAATAATGCAAAGTGTAAGTTGAGACAATCGTATTATCGAATATCAAGAAAAAGCAAAGACATGTACGAAAATATCAAATCTAGTAATAACTGCATGGTCCAGTGGTCTATATGATTTCACATCCAAATAACATTATTCCTATAATTAAATCCACTTTCCGTTAGTCTTATCATTGTAAAAACTTTTCTAAACTCAATTTTTACGGATAAATTGCGGCAATTATTGTAGAAGGTTCAAATTATTATCGCTGCCGAATGCCGATAATGGTTTATTAAACACCGATAAAATAATGAAATATTTCAGATATTTCTAGTAGGATATCATAATATCATTTATCGATTGAGATCTAATTCACCCAAAAATGTTGTTACCATATTTAAATTTGAGATTTGCGTACCTCAGTCTATCGAGGTACTTGTTATTTCCTTTAAAAAAAATGGCATGTAACTAATTAGGCAAATTAAAAATGTTCCATGTGAATTCATTGAAAATTACTTAACCCTGCAATTTAATTAATCTTCATGCATTATTCTATCTATTCGAAGCATAAGACATCGTAGGAATCATAAAAAAATAGTACCTTCTTCGATATGAAAAAATTACTTAAATTCCCTTACTCGTTAGATCTTAATTCGAATGAAGATTCAAACCTCAGTTAGTGTGATGAACCTATTGAACATTATCACGGAGCATTATCAAGTCGAGAGACAATTATCCTTTATTTTATTTTTACCAGTTTTATCGACTATTAAACGTTAAGTACACCTGCTTTTCAATTACAAGCGGTTTCGTAAGCACTCTATCAACAAACTTGAATAAACTTATTTGTCATACCTTCTAATAGAATAATGGAAATCTCTTCTTCATTTCAGATTGAGTTAATGAATTGCCTCCACAATGGTCATCGTAACAAGGGTGAGTTAACTGTGAAGCTTTCAATTATTCATAAAGCAATCAGTAGATTTTCATTGAAAAAACATGGTTAGGACTTATCATGAGGCTGAGCAATACACACAATATGTGAAAAAAAATACTCGTTAACATATAATACAGCACATATACAGGATGTCACTTTGAAAAGAGGAAAGGAAAAAATAAGGATGAAATGATATGATGGTAGTTTTTATGTAAAAAAAGTCTCAAGAACAAAATTGACGGATTCGCTGTTTTTCGAAAGCTTGATTTTTCTAATAGAATATTTAATATGATGTCTCAATCGATAGTTCTTATTCACCAAGCGACATGAGATTAAAATCACATTCAATGACTAGAGTTCATTACCGATTAATTTAACCGTCTATCAATGAATACCTACTTGCAAATTTTAGGTACTCAACCTTGGACTTTCGGCGGAAACGTTTCAAAAATATTTGTGATAATTATCACCGTTTCACCTTTGTCGATTCATATCAACAAATTACTGAAAGTACTCGATCTCGAAAATACGTTCCAATATCAAATACATATTTGAATAATAAGGCGGTAGTCAACATTTCGTTATTTTCCGTAGAATGAGCCCGCTGTACAGGGTTGTCTACTGAAGGAATCTCGGTAACTACAGAAGCAAGAAGAAAACTGATGATGATTCTAGAGCTCTATTTTCCTGACTAATCCGAATCTGAAAACAGATCCATCCTATCGTTCAAAGAACTCCCAATGAATAAGATGGATAACACATCTAACAAAGATTTTGAGTTATGAACGAAAATTGAGAAATTGTCATTGTCAATAATGCTGAATCTCGCATTGAACTCGTATTCGAAATCTGTTGTTGCATTCTACAGGCACTTTTTTAGGAGATTCCAAATACACTGCGCAAAAAAATTAACGCACATTATGGAAATCTCATATTTATTCTACAACTGAAGGTGTTCTCAATGATAATTATTTTTATCAGAATTATGCATGCATATGTTATCCACATTCAACGTTTTTCTTCAATACAGATGTTTTCTCCCAGCAGGAATAAAAAAAGATGATATTATCAGATTTTGAATGTATTGGCTCCATTCTAAAATCAGTTGTTCTCGATCAATTCTAGTGATCAATAGTTTTTCTTTCGTTTGATTTTCTACACTCGATCGCTATGCAACGCGAAACACGCAATTTGACCCAAGAGGAATGTGCCCAAGCGGTAGTTTTGCGAGAAGAAGGGTGGACATACACAAGAATTGCAGAAAGGTTTGGAGATCCCCATACAAGTGTGTCCAGAATGTTGCAGCGATTCAGGGAGACAGATATGAATGTCCGAAGACCAAGACAGGGTAGACCACGGGTAACAACTGCCATTCAAGAACGTTACTTGAGAGTTTCTTCGTTGAGACAACGGTTTGCAACCGCTCGCCTCCTTCAAAATCAGGTTGAGGAAACTCATGAGGTGCAAATTAGCACTCAGACAATAAGAAATCGCCTCAGAGAATATGATTTAAGGCCTCGTGTCGCGGCAAGAGGCCCAGCTCTTACCCCAGCCCATCGAAGGGCGCGTTTGGATTTTGCGAGAGAGCATATCCATTGGGAAGAGGCCGATTGGGAAAGAGTTCTCTTCACAGATGAGTCTAGATTCTGCCTCTACCATTGTGATCGACGTTCCCTTGTATACAGACGTCCACATGAAAGATATGCTCAGTGCAATTTCCTGAACCAGTCCAACAAAACAGCTGATCACCTTTTTTCAAGATGGCTGCTGGGCCAAACAAATAACAAACATTTCTGCTATAGTGTTACTCTATTATAACTATCATTTTACATGGCATAATTGAAGACATTGAAGTTGAAAATTGAGAAACGAACAGAAACTACCCTGAAACACGTACCTCGTAACTGAAAAACCTCGGTTTGTTATTTGTTTGACCCAGCAGCCATTTTTAAACAGCTGATCGTGACAGATTGTTGGACTGGTCTATACTACTGGTTTCGGGGGAGGATCGATTATGGTATGGGGTGGAATATCTTTGACTGCTCGCACAGACCTAGTGGTCGTTGATAATGGAGCTATGAATGCTGATAAGTATATAAGGAACATTCTTGAAGAGCATGTAGTGCCATTTGCCCCATACATTGGTGAAAATTTCATTTTTATGGACGATAATGCCAGACCCCATCGTGTGCGCATCGTTCAGGAGTACTTTGAAGTTGAAGTCTCTCGAATGGAATGGCCAGCAAGAAGTCCAGAGCTCAATCCGATTGAGCAGGTTTGGAACAACCTCAATAGAAGGCTGAAAAGTTCAGAAAATCATCCAGCTACTCTTAATGACTTAGGAATCCAACTCGGAGAAATCTGGGAATGATTAGATCAGAACATTTCAAGATCACTCATTTTGAGTATGAACCGTCGTTGCCGAGCTGTAATTAACGCAAGGGGTGGAAATACCAAGTATTAAATCACTTATCAGCATTTCAGTATTTTGAAAATTGTTCATTTCTCTTCTTTCACATAAGATTCGGTGAAATCCTGAATTTTTCTTCCATTTAATGTGTCTTGTTTCGTTCAGAACCTTCCCGAGAGAACATAAAAAATAAGTTATAAAGTCAATGTAGAGTTAACTTTCATTAAAATTGAGATTTTCAGAATGTGCGTTAATTTTTTTGTGCAGTGTATCTATAATATGATGGAATATTTTAATCCAGCTTTTTTCGAGAAATGAGAAGGATTTATGATTCCTCAAATGTAAACTATAGTCGACAGTTCTCTTATCATGCTACAAAATTTTTGGTGATTTCAAAAATATATCATATTCACATGAATATGACATGATGAAAAATTTAATTCTTCTGTCTTGCTTCTAGGTTCACTGTTGAATTATAAGCAGGCTGGCGTTACCTTAGCGACCGTTGAATATGCATTATAGTTCGTGAACTCCACATAATTCTATGTGAACTCAACCTTCAGCGTCGAATAATTATTTCTTTTTGCATCTATATCCTTTAGTAGAGAGTAAAAGACTTTCATCTGATTAATAAAGAAAAATCATGTTTGCAATTATCTCTTTTCCATTTATGAAAGAAATTTAAAAAGTCAGTTACATTGCTAAATATCACAAAAGATAATGCATATTCAACGGTCACTATGGTAACGCCAGCCTGATTATAATTCAACAGTGAATAGAGAAGCTGATTGTTTTTTGCATAAAATAGGATCAAAAAAAAGATACCATTCGTATTTAAAATAAGAAAGTTAAATTTTTCCACCCTTTATACAAGAGATGAAAAAAACTGAATACGGTGTCGTATTGTTAATGAAAAAGTACCTGTAGAAAGATTTTGCCGTTTTTAGATATTTTACAAAATGAAGAAGTTATGGCACATTTTCGAAATCGCCAAAATATCAAAATTTCGTTATATCTTCAAAACAAATGAAGATATCGTGAAACGGCTTTCAGTTATGGAGTTTTCACGAAAATCGAGCCCAGGACTCCTCTCAACATTTTCACCTATCTAGCCTAGAAGTACCAGAAACAGCCAAAATCAAGCAATTTGGGTCACCCTGTACATGTTTGAAGTAGGAAAAAACCGATTGTATGGATCCAGATAATGATTATTTCTAGTAAGCACAATGGCCATCGAAGTAATTAAAATTGTATTTGGATGTAATTATCGCATACATCGGCTGAAGATGAGAGTGAAGGTATAAAAAGTATGATGCAATTATTCAAGATTTCCCATCAAGGTTATCGATTGTTTGTACGGAAAATAGAACAATTTGATTATGGAATCTGTTTACTTTCGAGTAAACCTCAAATACACTGCGCAAAAACATTAACGCACATTCTGAAAATCTCAATTTTAATGAAAGTTTGACTTTATAACTTATTTTTTATGTTCTCTCGGGAAGGTTTTGAACGAAACAAGACACATTAAATGGAAGAAAAATTCAGGATTTCACCGAATCTTATGTGAAGGAAGAGAAATGAACAATTTTCAAAATACTGAAATGCTGATAAGTGATTTAATACTTGGTATTTCCACCACTTGCGTTAATTACAGCTCGGCAACGACGGTTCATACTCAAAATTAGTGATCTTAAAATGTTCTGATCTAATCCTTCCCAGATTTCTCCGAGTTGGATTCCTAAGTCATTAAGAGTAGCTGGATGATTTTCTGAACTTCTCAGCCTTCTATTGAGGTTGTCCCAAACCAGCTCAATCGGATTGAGATCTGGACTTCTTGCTGGCCATTCCATTCGAGAGACTTCAACCTCTTCAAGGTACTCCTGAACGATGCGCGCACGATGGGATCTGGCATTATCGTCCATAAAAATGAAATTTTCACCAATGTATGGGGCAAATGGCACTACATGGTCTTCAAGAATGTTCCTTATATACTTATCAGCATTCATAGCTTCATTATCAACGACCACTAGGTCTCTGTGAGCAGTCAAAGATATTCCACCCCATACCATAATCGATCCTCCCCCGAAACCAGTAGTATTCAGGAAATTCCACTAAGCATATCTTTCATGTGGACGTCTATATACAAGGGAACGTCGATCACAATGGTAGAGGCAGAATCTAGACTCATCTGTGAAGAGAACTCTTTCCCAATCGGCCTCTTCCCAATGGATATGCTCTCTCGCAAAATCCAAACGCGCCCTTCGATGGGCTGGGGTAAGAGCTGGGCCTCTTGCCGCGACACGAGGCCTTAAATCATATTCTCTGAGGCGATTTCTTATTGTCTGGGTGCTAATTTGCACCTCATGAGTTTGCTCAAGCTGATTTTGAAGGAGGCGAGCGGTTGCAAACCGTTGTCTCAACGAAGAAACTCTCAAGTAACGTTCTTGAATGGCAGTTGTTACCCGTGGTCTACCCTGTCCTGGTCTTCGGACATTCATACCTTTCTCCCTGAATCGCTGCAACATTCTGGACACACTTGTATGGGAAACTCCAAACCTTTCTGCAATTCTTGTGTATGTCCACCCTTCTTCTCGCAAAACTACCGCTTGGGCACATTCCTCTTGGGTCAAATTGCGTGTTTCGCGTTGCATAGCGATCGAGTGTAGAAAATCAAACGAAAGAAAAACTATTGATCACTAGAAATGATCGAGAACAACTGATTTTAGAATGGAGCCAATACATTCAAAATCTGATAATATCATCTTTTTTTATTCCTGCTGGGAGAAAACATCTGTATTGAAGAAAAACGTTGAAAGTGGATAACATATGCATGCATAATTCTTATAAAAATAATTATCATTGAGAACACCTTCAGTTGTAGAATAAATTTGAGATTTCCATAATGTGCGTTAATTTTTTTGCGCAGTGTATGTGTCGTCCTAATTGAACGAAGTATCAAAATTAATACAGGGTGTTACCAAATAAGTATACGAAAAATTAAAGGGGTTCTTTCATGTGAGAAGAAGTTCTTAGATCTTTCCTCGAAAAGTTACATGCTTGGAATAGTGAGAGCAATTGATAGTTTCCTAATAAAAAAAAAACATTTTCATGATGGGATTTTCTAGGCATAGAATAAAAAAAATAATAGATAGCTGTTACGTTTTGTTTGCACAACATTATAAGACAATAGTCATAACTAGCCTTTCTATTGGAAGAACATGCCCACAAAATGCCATTTCTTTCATTTTCGACAAAAAGCCATTCCCTAAAAATGCGAAAATATTCAAAAGGTTTGGAATTTCCTAATGGAAATACATATTTGAAACTGATCTGATATTTCTCTTTGCAATCCGAAATCTATGTGGGCGGTTGAATGGACAAACAACAAAAGAAGTAGCTATCGTAAAGTAGGTTGAAAAAACAGCGAGAATTGCTAGCACAACCGCAAAATAGACCTCGACCATCCACAAAGACCATCATTCGTTTTACGCCAGTCCAATTGGAAGAGAATACCGGAAGTGACTTCATGCTTTACTGATCGCAACAAGAGATCCATCCACACGACAAAACGAGGATAGCCGGTGGTAGATCCATAAAAATTAGTGATGCAGCTTTTAGTTTTGTACGTGCTTTATCGAAGAATAAGTTCCGAAAGAAAGTTATTTCCGGTTTGGGAGTTTAGTCGCGGAAGTTAATTTCGAAATCATATGCGGGGGACATATTGAGAATTATACAGGGTGACTGTGTTTAACCGCCTGTAATTTTTAGAGGTTATAGAATATAGGGAATCAAAAATAAAGTAGACTTCCATTTGCATATGGATCGAATGATATGCTCAAAAAAAGATAGTTCATGCACTCGTTTCCACACCACCCGACCACCCTGTAGGGGCTGTAGGTAGAGTGCTCGGCGCGTTTTGGGGCAGTATCACCTTTTGAATCGTGGTAAATCTCCATTCAAAAGTGGTCTCTTTATTTCACGAGTAAGTACCCTAATTTACGACGTAGAGACTTGATATTTTTTTTAATTGAAGTTGAACGTCCCGAGGGCAAATAGTTTTCTTTTTTTCGATTTAATTAGTTTTTCAATTAAAAAAACCTGGGTAATCGTTAGATCTGGGGTTATTGAATATGTTTTTCGTTTTTCATGAGTACAAGCTATATTTTTGAAATAATCATCATGAAAATTTTTGTAGTTTATAGAAGATTAAATTGCCGAGGGCAAATAGTTGCGATTTTTTCCAAAAAATGATGTATAACCATCGGAAAAAAATCATTAAGTGTAGTTTCCAAAACGCTGAAGTTCAACCTGTTTTTTTTAATTGAAAAACTAATTAAATCAAAAAAATCGCAACTATTTGCCCTCGGCAATTTAATCTTCTATAAACTACAAAAATTTTCATGATGATTATTTCGAAAATATAGCTTGTACTCATGAAAAACGAAAAACATATTCAATAACCCCAGATCTAACGATTACCCTGTTTTTTTTAATTGAAAAACTAATTAAATCGTAAAAAAGGAAACTATTCACCCTCGGGACGTTCTTCAACTTCAATTCAAAAAAAATCAAGTCTCTACGTCGTAAATTAGGGTACTTACTCCTGAAATAAAGAGACCACTTTTGAATGGAGATTTACCACGATTCAAAAGGTGATACTGCCCCTTAAGTGGTATCCCTATGCAGAAGGCCTACTCCACTTTTTGTCGAAATGCGCCAAATTTATTTCTAATAATCTATTAATTAACAAATTAACGAGATATTAAGGCCTCTTGCAACGACAGAGAATTCTCGCGAGAATTTTCTGTCAAATTCACTGACCGAAAATTCTCTGCCGTTGCATACTACTTTCGGTAGAATTCTCTGTCGTTGCAAGAGGCCTTTAGATGATCGTGGAAAGGAAAAGTTTCAATTTAGTTCTAGCCTACGATTCTTCTCAAAGTCAAACAGAATATACGTACAGCATATTAAGAGAACCATGCCATTAAAGCCCCTTATGGCCCAAAGAAAACCGGAGATCCAGAAAGAACTATAACTTTTCCTTGTATTTTTGGCGAACTCCGACGGAGAGAATTTTCATTGGCGCAAACTTGATTCCGCATTTTTTAGCGCATACTTTTTTCCGAATTATCCTTTCGAACGAATTTCACCAAGGGAATGTGAACGCGATAGTTAATGCATTCTTTTTCAGCGCAATTTTGTCGCCGCATTCTTTGGCGCAATCTTTTTTCCGCATTTTTAGGCGCATACTTTTTTCCGCATTATCCTTTTGAACGAATTCCACCAAGGGAATATGAACGCGAAAGTTAAGGCACTCGTTTCCACTCCACCCTGTAGATAGAGTGCTCGGTTACTTGAACGAATTCCACCAAGGGAATATGAACGCGATAGTTTGGGCGCAACTCAGTTTCCGCATTTTTTTGCGCATACTTTTTTCCGCATTATCCTTCTGAACGAATTCCACCAAGGGAATATGAGCGCAATTTTGTCTCCGCATTCTTTGCCGCAAACTTTTTTCCGCATTTTTGGCGCATACTTTTTTCCGCATTATCCTTTTGAACGAATTCCACCAAGGAAATATGAACGCGATACATAATGCACTCGTTGTCACACCAGCCTGTAGGTAGAGTGGTCTGCTACTTGAACGAATTCCACCTCCACCAAGGGATTTTTTTTATCAATGATTCTAAAAGCTGACTGTTGAGTGCAATTTAAGCATACTAAGAAACCGTGAATTAGCCTTTTTACATTTTTAATTTTGATTCGAAAATTCAGATCATAATCCAATTCACGTAACTTTTTCACTTGAGACCAACATTTCCATAATTTTTATCAAAGTTACGAATCTGTTTATTTTATGTATAAAAATACAATTCATGGAGATTAAGTTACAAAAGAATTTCCCAGAGAAGTCTTGTACTTTTTTTTAATATCTTTTTAAGATGGTCAAGTCGAAAATTCTCAAAGTAACATACATGGGGGTGATTCGAATAGCCCATGACACGAGGGACCTGTTTTTTTTTCTTTTTGACGTCAATTTCTTGGTCATCCTGTATAAGTATTTTCGAAGAGCTGATTTTTTTTGCAT
The DNA here is from genome assembly GCA_951802165.1 of Adalia decempunctata. Classification (NCBI taxonomy): domain Eukaryota; kingdom Metazoa; phylum Arthropoda; class Insecta; order Coleoptera; family Coccinellidae; genus Adalia; species Adalia decempunctata. The sequence continues at coordinate 16,903,643 of OX637696.1, read as the reverse complement.
AACATAGGATCAAAAAAAGATACCATTCGTATTCAAAATAAGAAAGTTTTTTTTTTACCCTTTATACAAGAGATAAAAAAAACTGTCGTATTGCTAATGAAAAAGTGTCTGTAGGAAGTTTTTGCCGTTTTTAGATATTTCAGAAAATGAAGAATGTTATGGCACTTTTTCGAAATCCCCAAAATATCAAAATTTCGTTATATCTTCAAAACAAATGAAGATAATCGTGAAACGGCTTTCAGTTATGGATTTTTCACGAATATCGAGGCCAGGACTCCTGTCAACATTTTCACCTATCTAGCTTAGAAGTACCAGAAACACCCAAAATCAAGCAATTTGGGTCACCCTGTACAAATCACAGACCCATCCTGTATAGTGCCCTTTCAAATGTACGTGTATGAACTACATGGAGCTTATAAATGTAAATAGCCTACTTGACCACGTTTTTTGAAGCTTGTTATAATAATAATAATTCGCTGGTTTTCTTATTCATTTCCCGGAAACGTTAATGGAGATTCAATCACTCAATGACTCAATATGCAATTTTTGTCTTAGACAAAAGACGCTAGATGAAAATTTCACGCGAGATTGACTAATTGAATGGATGCATAACTACGCCAACAGTTAGATCCATACAGGTGTCTCATAATATGAAAATAAACAAGGCAAGATCTTTTCCTTTAACAATTTAGAAGAGATGTGAGGACTGAGTAAACATTCCAGAATGTCTGTGTCTGAACAGAAACATTCGTAACGGTAGTGCCAGTTATGTGTTGATTACCCAGCTGAATACCTAGAGTTAGGAAGCATGGACACGGAGATGGCCACACGATGCTGCTGTCTTCATAAATATTAATGGATAGTTTTTATCGATCAACAAATAACGTATATTTGTTAACTCTACTTTTACCAGGATGATGAGGAATAATAAGTTTTCAAATAAGTTAGCCACAATCCAGCACCATATAGGTACATCAAGTTTGCACTAATATATTTTTTAAACTTTTTCGAAATGATATCGCCTACTCCATTCACTCTCATAATGTATCCCGGTTGGCCATAACATTCTGACACATTTCACCGTGCGTATTTTGAAAATGTTAGGTGATGGTCATTTTCCTGTTAGATAACTAAGCAACGTTGTCCTTTCTACATAGAGGTAGTAATTACGTATTTATCAAAATGTTTATTTACTTTGGGAATATAATAGTAATAATAATAAAACCACGGGTGTGGTTTGGTTTCTGCCACACCACATGGGGGGTGACGTCCCCACGGCCCGAGTTACCTGGGCCACCAAGGGTAAAACGTGGCAAACCCATGAACGAGAAGTGGAAACCGATATCATGGCAGAAGATCGAGATGCCACTCCACCTGCTGCCTCGACCACCGTGGGGAGGACTGCCCGCAGGGGAGCTCGCAACGCACGCATCCAGTGGAGCCGCGAAATGAATATTGAAGTAATGCGAGCTTTTCATTACGTGAACAATTGCGAGGACAAACCACTTCCTGGATGCATATACTCCCTCTATACCGAGTTCACCGGGAGGCATCCGGAACTTCAGAAGACGGAAGGGAATAATTCAAGAGAAATCTTCAAGGGATCGAATTATCCCAGAAGATCGCGGGATGTACACAGCAGGCTGTAGCTTTGCAAACCTGTCACATCGTGCGGAAATTCCTGAACTAGTGGGAGGAACTGAAATGTTTTTTCACTGGTTCATGGAAGAATTACCAGCTCGAGCTGAGAACGGGAGACCGATGAAGAATAATAATACGGTCTTTATTTCCAACGAAAACCTCAAGGGGAAGTTCACCAGAAGGTGCTCTACCACTTAACCCTTGTTACAAAAAAAGGATGTGCTGTAAAGTGAAGAAAACGTACAATCATATAACAGTGCATACAGAAAGAAAGTAAATACCAATACCATACGAAGACAATCAGAGATTCAAGTTAGCAGCGGCTGAGAAGAAAATCTTTTTGATTTTTTTTTTAATTTTTCATCCTTGAGAAAATATCATGTGAATTTAATAATTCCAAAGACCTGGCGAATAATGACAAAACTTTTTTCTGTTAATACTGGAAATATTTCACGTTGGAAGATTCAGATAAGCTATTTTGTTGTACGGAAATAAGTAATCGAGAATTTCACTGAAAAATAATGGCAATAATAGTCCATTACTTTGTGATAGTTCATTCGTAAAAAGAACAAAAGAGTACTCGAATAACCCAACAGAAAAACTCCATTTACAAAGTTAAAAAAAAGGAAATAGAAATTAGCATTGGCAACCTCTCTGAGAATAATTTGACATGTGACGAGTACCATCCTGCGTCAGTTTTGAGTAAAATAACTTGATAAACCTAAATCTTGGCCAACCGGGATACTCTATAAAAGTAAATGGAATATAGGAAGATCCCAGTCTTATGTGATTCGATTCGGAGGAAAACAAAGAAATAACAGACAATGTTTATTCGATTTTCGGATTTTATTAAACATACATTGAATTTAAATGTGAATGTGTACTATTATTAATTGTTCGGAGATTATTCATATGGGAATTGTAGTAAAATATTACTTAAATTGGTTTCATCCTTAAGGGGAAGTGGTACACGTCCGAGCTCGCGAGATCCCTTCAAAAATTGGGCTTTTTATTTCCATGATATCTCAGTTCGTATGCGGCGTAGACAAACAATTTTTTTTTTAATTGAAGCTTGATCATTTCTCTAGAATGTGTATTACTCGCTTTTCCGTTTTTCTTCGTATATATGGAAAATAACCTGGTGAGCTGAATTTCCATAGAAAATCTGGACAAACGATCATATTTCCATGATATCTCCGTCATTTTTTGGGATAAATGTATGAAATTTTAAGTATACATGCAGAATAATATTTTGCAGAATGTGTATTACTCGCTTTTCCGATTTTCTTGTTATATTTTGGGAAAAAACTGGTTGAAAATATGACCAATAAAGTTCCCACTTTATAATTTATTTAAAAATTCATGGGGGCAATAAACAGAAAAACTGATTAATAATACACATACACATATACTATTCCGCATGTATACTGAAAATTTCATACATTTATCCCGAAAATTGACGGAGATATCATGGAAATAAAATCGTTTGTCGAGATTTTCATGAAATTACAGCCCACCAGGTTTTTTTCCTGATATACGAAGAAAAAAGGAAAAGCGAGTAATACACATTATAAAGAAATGATTAAGCTTCAATTCAAAGAAAAATTGTTGGTCTGCGCCGCATACGAACTGAGATATCATGGAAATAAAAAGCCCAATTTTTGAAGGGAGCTCGCGAGCTCGGACGTGTACCACTTCTCCTTAAATCAGAATCTAATCAAAACAGTGAGTTATTCATTTATGTCGATGATAGAAAAATGTTGATTCATTAACCTCCATATCTCTTAACGATGAAAAGATTAAACAAAATTTATCACGCTAACATAAGAAGATTGGTGCATACTCAGAATGACAAGGATTTTTTGAGCTCCCGTGGGTTACTAACACATAATTCTATGGTTACTAACTTAGACCATAGAAAGAGTCAAGTCTTAAGGTTACTAACCCAAGGAATGCGGGTAACTTGTTTTGAAACATTCCCTGGCTGTACCTACAATTCCTTCGAGCTTATAATTGCGACAAATTCAATTAGAGAAGAAACTCTTATTGATCTATTGACCCACATACATCCGTATTTACCTACTAATTACTCATTCTGCTCATACAAGAGGAGGAAATGCAGTATCATATTTAGCCCATGTTCTTTGTTTTCTCTTCCGAATAAAAGAATAAGACCTTGCCCACAATTATTATCGGGAGTATTTGCAATTTGCACCTGTGCCTGGGTACGAGCTGCTCCCGCAGCAGTTTTTTCAGTAGTTTTCCTTGTTTGCTTTAGTTTTTCGCTTATTCTCTATGGTTCTTGATGTGTGTTTGCATTGAGTTGGTACCGCTAGTGGTAAATATACATGTGGCATCGCGGATCTGTGATTTGTCAACTACAACAAATTCTGTGATTCTAGACATACATGTCAACTTCAAAATTAAGAAATTCTGTGATTTAAGACATAGAATATTTTCTTTTTCTTCACCTGCTGTCCTCGCTAACATTCTTATTTTTTTTAAGGGCGACTACATATGGATCGAGCCAATCTCAGGAGACGAATTCGATGTGGCCATCGGGGCAAGGGTGATATCGACAGAGGGCCGGAGGATCCTGGTCCGAGACGATGATGGCGTGGAGCAGTGGTTATCCCCCGACAGGAGGATAAAAGCGATGCATTCCACGTCGATCCATGGGGTGGAGGACATGATCGGATTAGGTAGGATCTAGTTTCGTTTTGTGGATGTCTGGTTGATTAACTCTGGTTAATTCTGATAGGTGATCTTAGAGGGGAGGCTGGTATACTCAGGAATCTGCTGATCAGATACGGGGAAAACTTGATATACGTGAGTATCTCTCTTCATATTCCTAACCCTTATCTACAGATAATTTCGTTCAGAAAAACAACTTGATATACGGAATTGGCAGAAGAATACCCAGATTGAAATATATGGCGGAAAATACACTGCGCAAAAAAATTAACGGACATTATGGAAATCTCAAATTTATTCTACAATTGAAGGTGTTCTCAATGATAATTATTTTAATCAGAATTATGCATGCATATGTTATCCACTTTCAACGTTTTTCTTCAATACAGATGTTTTCTCTCAGCAGGAATAAAAAAAGATGATATTATCAGATTTTGAATGTATTGGTTTCATTCTAAAATCAGTTGCTCTCGATCAATTCTAGTGATCAATAGTTTTCCTTTCGTTTGATTTTCTACACTCGATCGCTATGCAACACGAAACACGCAATTTGACCCAAGAGGAAGAAGGGTGGACATACACAAGAATTGCAGAAAGGTTTGGAGTTTCCCATACAAGTGTGTCCAGAATGTTGCAGCGATTCAGAGAGACAGGTATGAATGTCCGAAGACCAGGACAGGTTAGACCACGGGTAATAACTGCCATTCAAGAACGTTACTTGAGAGTTTCTTCGTTGAGACAACGGTTTGCAACCGCTCGCCTCCTTCAAAATCAGCTTGAGCAAACTCATGAGGTGCAAATTAGCACTCAGGCAATAAGAAATCGCCTCAGAGAATATGATTTAAGGCCTCGTGTCGCGGCAAGAGGCCCAGCTCTTACCCCAGCCCATCGAAGGGCGCGTTTGGATTTTGCGAGAGAGCATATCCATTGGGAAGAGGCCGATTGGGAAAGAGTTCTCTTCACAGATGAGTCTAGATTCTGCCTCTGCCATTGTGATCGACGTTCCCTTATATACAGACGTCCACATGAAAGATATGCTCAGTGCAATTTCCTGAATACTACTGGTTTCGGGGGAGGATCGATTATGGTATGGGGTGGAATATCTTTGACTGCTCGCACAGACCTAGTGGTCGTTGATAATGGAGTTATGAATGCTGATAAGTATATAAGGAACATTCTTGAAGAGCATGTAGTGCCATTTGCCCCATACATTGGTGAAAATTTCATTTTTATGGACGATAATGCCAGACCCCATCGTGCGCGCATCGTTCAGGAGTACCTTGAAGAGGTTGAAGTCTCTCGAATGGAATGGCCAGCAAAAAGTCTAGATCTCAATCCGATTGAGCAGCTTTGGGACAACCTCAATAGAAGACTGAGAAGTTCAGAAAATCATCCAGCTACTCTTAATGATTTAGGAATTCAACTCGGAGAAATCTGGGAAGGATTAGATCAGAACATTTTGAGATCACTCATTTTGAGTATGAACCGTCGTTGCCGAGCTGTAATTAACGCAAGGGGTGGAAATATCAAGTATTGAATCACTTATCAGCATTTCAGTATTTTGAAAATTGTTCATTTCTCTTCTTTCACATAAGATTCATTGAAATCCTGAATTTTTCTTCCATTTGATGTGTCTTATTTCGTTCAAAACCTTCCCGAGAGAACATAAAAAATAAGTTATAAAGTCAATGTAGAGTTAACTTCCATTAAAATTGAGATTTTCAGAATGTGCGTTAATTTTTTTGCGCAGTGTAGTTCCTGCTTTCGGATAGAGCTCCATTGTACATTTCATTCATAATTAGAGAGATTATCATAGTAGGTACTTAAAGTGATAATGTAAGTTCTATGGAGATATTTTATAAAATGCACGGTGGCGCCTCTATCGGATTAGTTTTCCTATTCGCTCTGAACGGCGACCTTAGTGGAAAACCCTTTATCTTCATTATGTGAATTCCTGATGATTATCAATAAAACATTTTTCCCAGACCTACACTGGATCTATCCTGATAGCCGTAAACCCATACCAAATCCTCCCGATATACACTGCAGACCAAATCAAACTGTACAGGGAACGAAAGATAGGCGAACTACCCCCACACATATTCGCCATCGGTGACAACTGCTACGGCAACATGCGAAGATACAGGCAAGACCAGTGCATAGTCATTTCCGGAGAATCTGGAGCAGGAAAAACGGAGAGCACCAAGCTCATTCTGCAGTACCTGGCAGCCATTAGCGGCAAACACAGCTGGATAGAGCAGCAGATCCTGGAGGCCAATCCCATCCTGGAAGCGTTTGGTAACGCCAAGACCGTCAGGAATGATAACAGTTCCAGGTTTGGCAAGTATATAGACATACACTTCAATACCAGTGGTGTCATAGAGGGTGCTAAGATCGAGCAGTATCTTTTGGAGAAGAGTAGGATTGTGTCGCAGAATCCGGAAGAGAGGAATTACCACATCTTCTACTGCGTATTAGCCGGTCTAGGAAGGGAGGAGAAGATGAAGTTGGAGCTGGGAGATGCACAGCAGTATAGGTATCTTACTGGGGTGAGTATCATTTGCAGCACTTGGTGCTGAAATAGAAATAATGCTTCTACTATTACTCTCTTTGTATATAACATCTTTCAAAGAACACTTTTGGTTTCCTGGTAAGAATGTAGACTTCTGAAGGAAATTACAATTTCCTGGAGCTGGCGCTTGTCAACCACATGGGCCAGGTGATCTACTTCGAGGTGAATTTGCAGATCTCTTAAAATTATCCTCAAAAGTCAAAGGGGCGTATATCTTCATCAACACGGATATTCAGGCCATGCTGAGGACCCTGGAATCACACTGCCAGAGATCCCTGCTGACCTGGGAGTACCGCCACCCCATAAGGCAACTGGCCAGCAATAAAGTGACTCTACCAGGTGCCAGGGCATTGCGGTGTTCAAGGAAATGATGTGCTTGCAAAAAAGGCATAAAGGCTAACACCTGCTGGTCCTGCTGGGTTGGGAAAAGGCCAAAATAAGACAGCGGTTCAATAATGGGAATTGGATAACAGAATAACCTTCTGGAGAAACACTCCTGGACTTACTCAGTCGAAGAAACTCATGATGATTTCACCGACCTATACCAGTAAGCTCCTGGAGCAGTTGCGAGCTAAGCTTCGGGTGATGGTAGGTCTGCTGACGGGGCACTGTCGATCCAATATCATTTGTACCGTATGGAAAAGTTAGCAGAAGATATTAATGGCGCGTTTACATTAGTCAAGTGAGTTGATCAAGTCAGTTGAATTCAAGTGACTTCCACAAAGTTGACCGTGCTTAAACTTAGAAGCCATTCAATTCAGCCGATCGAGTGAAACGAATTGAGGAGTTTACACATTCAATTCCCTTTCAATTCAACTGGCTTGATCAACTCACTTGACTAATGTAAACGCGGTGTTAGGCTCTGTAGATCCGAAGCAGAAACAGCTGAAACATGGTATGAAAATGTCCAGAGTTGGCGGGTCTAAGAACCTTTCATATGAGAAAACCTGCCCTGGATACCCACGAGGTAACGACCAAGGCTCCTAAGGATGTTATATGTTTTATAAACACCATTAACGTCCTCCTTGTATTTCAATGAACGAGTAGGGAAGAGAACCAAAGATCTACATGGTCGCAGTCCCCGGAAGCATATTCATATCCCACGTACCGTATCGCAGTCCGAATTCACCCGAAGCCGAAGTGAACTTAACGTACGAGATCGCACTGGTGCCTGCGATCTCGAACGTATTTTATGAATTGTATGGGATCGCTAAGAGTGCTAAGAACATCCTATCGCATTGTTACCAAATGGAGTTTTTGAAGAAAATAAGCGCAGATTTTTCTGCAAACCGATGACTGATTAGTAAGAATGAAAATAGCCACAAAAGGAGAATTGAAATTGAGGTGAGGGGTTTTGCATACTTCCCCCATAGTAACAATTCCAAAATTCATTGTATCAAAAAAATGGGAGGGAATTAAGTCAAGAAGTTCCTCTCAGGCTACGACTAAGCTACGACCTGAAAGATTGACAAGCGCTATCATATTTATCCAATTTTTCCCAAATATGAAGACATATACTCCATTCACAATTATAAAATCACAACTCTGGCCTTGGAAATTTGACACATTCCACTCTGTATCGAAGTTATGACGTTTTTCAAAATATTTTTATGTTCCAAGTCAACACTATGTTGCCCTTTCTACATTCTTAGCGTATTTCTCAGAATGTGAATTTATTCGGAAAATGAATGAATTGGAAAAGATGTGACGGACGAAAATAATTAACGTTTATATGAATTGATAGAAAGGATTCCTTTTCTAGTTATTTGAATGAAAAATACAAGAGATCACTGTTGAAATATATTATTTTTCGCCATGGAAGAAAATTGCATCGCTTTCACATGATTTTCATATGCATGCCTGTGAAGATTTATGTTTATTATCCTCTTGAACTGAAAGTTCAAGACTTGACATCAATTGTTGAATCAAGAATAATGGAACATTATATCCCTCTACTAGAATCCAAATAGTTGAAGGGAGTTCTGATGCAACAGGAACTTTTTCTTGGAACATAACCTTAATAGCTAACTTAATAAAAATAAGAGTAGAAGATATACATTTCATTTATTTGATCTTATGAAGAAGGAGTAAAATATTCTGACTGTATAGTAATTTATTAGTTTAAAAAATATTCATACATTACAACCACAGTAGGTTTGTACAAATAATATGGAACAGGTCAAACATATGCTTCACATTTATCATTCACCTGTTCTAAAATAAGACACAAACTCCTTCACATTATAGGGCCCCTACAGCATTAAAAGCTTGTGTCTCTTTTGAAAGAAGTAGCACTAGATATAATATATTTTTTCGATTAAGAGCAAATACCTACCGTTGAATGTTACATACACAAATTTCTTCAAAATGGGCTTATACGAAGTGGTTCTTTTTCTGAAACGTGAAAACGATCAACAATAATCATTTAGAGACCGATGATGGCCATCCAAAACCCGTTTACTTACGAAAATCGTGCAATTTCATTCTGTAAGTTCTTCCCTCATAATTCCTCGAAAATCCTACCTGAACCATATTTTCCGGTCGCTTTCGTGAAAAGATCGTATAAGGAAGCCTTTTTTGTCCATTCACACATTCCAAATAAATTTTGAGCACCAAAAACGATACCGAAACTAACCAAACTTCTGGGGGACCGGAATTTCGTTTGAAATCTTTCCAAACGGCCAGATACCTAAAAAAAACTTCGTTATCAAGTGTAAAAAAGGCGATTAGTACTTACTTTTGCTTTATTCATGCTTATAAATCGATTTTTGGTCCAATTCAAATTTGCCGTTTGTACCCATGTCAAAATATCTTTGATACTTTTACTTAGATGTAAACAAAGAAACTGACAACGCCGTTTTGTCATTAAAGATATTCTCTGTACGCGCACAGATTTTTTATCAGGTGCACCAATTCCTGAAAACGAAACCATGGCCAGAGTTGTGATTTTATAATTGTGAATGGAGTATACGTTTCAGCTATGATTCGATCAGTCACCTACAACATTCTGATCTTTCTAGGGAGGATCCATAACTTGCGAAGGCAGAGACGACGCGGCGGAATTCGCGGACATCAGGAGTGCCATGAAGGTGCTTCTCTTCTCCGACCAAGAGATATGGGAGATCCTCAAACTGTTAGCCTCGATACTCCACATCGGCAACATAAAATATCGGGCGACAGTGGTGGACAACTTGGACGCCACCGAAATCCCAGACCCCACGAACGTCCACAGAGTAGCGAATCTCCTAGAAGTTCCCCCCCAACCGCTCATAGATGCCCTCACCCAAAGAACCCTATTCGCGCACGGAGAAACCGTTGTATCCACCCTTTCCAGGGACCAGAGCGTGGACGTGAGAGATGCCTTCGTCAAGGGGATATACGGCAGACTCTTTATCCTTATTGTCAAGAAGATCAACAGTGCCATCTACAAGTCGAAGGAGCGTCAACGCACGTCTATAGGAGTACTCGACATATTCGGCTTCGAGAATTTCGCACACAACAGCTTCGAACAGTTCTGCATCAACTACGCTAACGAAAACTTGCAGCAGTTCTTCGTCCAACACATTTTCAAGCTCGAGCAGGAGGAATACAATTTGGAGGCCATCAATTGGCAGCATATTGAGTTCGTCGATAACCAAGATGCCCTAGATCTGATAGCAATAAAACAGTTGAATATCATGGCTTTGATAGACGAAGAAAGCAAATTCCCGAAAGGTACAGATCAGACCATGTTGGCAAAACTGCACAAGACCCATGGGAACCACAGGAACTATCTGAAACCTAAATCAGATATAAACACGTCGTTTGGACTGAATCATTTCGCTGGTATAGTTTTCTATGACACGAGGGGTTTCTTAGAGAAAAATAGAGATACCTTCAGTGGAGACTTGCTTCAATTGATCACCATATCTAGGAATAAATTCTTGCAGCAGATTTTCGCAGGAGACATAGGCATGGGATCTGAAACCAGAAAGCGTACACCAACTTTATCCACCCAATTCAAAAAGAGCTTGGATTCACTGATGAGAACATTGTCCAACTGCCAACCGTTCTTCATTCGCTGCATCAAACCCAACGAAAACAAGAAACCGATGCAATTCGACAGAAATCTATGTTGCAGACAATTAAGGTACTCCGGTATGATGGAGACCATAAGAATACGAAGAGCTGGATACCCAATACGACATGCTTTCCGAGACTTCGTCGAACGCTACAGGTTCTTGATTTCAGGAGTACCGCCAGCCCATCGAACGGACTGTAGGGCAGCATGTTCGAAAATATGTGCTGTGGTTTTGGGAAAATCCGACTACCAGTTAGGACATACCAAAGTGTTCCTCAAAGATGCCCACGATTTGTTCTTGGAGCAAGAAAGAGATAGGGTTTTAACGAAGAAAATCTTGATTTTGCAAAGGTCAATAAGAGGCTGGGTATATCGACGACGATTCTTGAGACTTAGAGCAGCGACCGTCATTATTCAGACTTACTGGAAAGGGTACATTCAAAGACAGAGATATAGAAAGATGCGGGTCGGTTATATGAGATTCCAAGCTTTAATAAGAGCGAGAGTTTTATCGCATCGTTTCAGACATCTTCGAGGTCACATCCTAGGCTTGCAAGCCCATTGCAGAGGCTACCTAGTCCGAAGAGAGTATGGTCATAAGATGTGGGCTATCATCAAGATCCAATCGCACGTAAGAAGAATGATAGCGCAGAGAAGGTTCAGAAAGGTCAAGTACGAAGAAAGGCACCATATTGAAGCGTTGAGGCTGAAGAAGCAAGAAGAAAAAGAGCTGAAAAGCGCTGGCAATAAGCGCGCTAAGGAGATAGCTGAACAGAACTACAGAGAGAGAATGTACGAGTTGGAGAGGAAGGAGATGGAGCTGGAGATGGAAGACAGGAGAAGGGTAGAAATTAAGAAGAATCTCATAAACGATGCAGCTAGGAAGGCTGACGAGCCGGTCGATGATTCCAAGCTGGTCGAGGCCATGTTCGATTTCTTGCCAGATAGTAGCAGTGAAACTGCCACACCAGGTAAGACTTGATCCATTTCAATGAAAGATTTATCATGAAATGATGAAAAAGCAAAGTACCAATTACCATTGGCTTTAAATATATATAGAGGTACATCGCCCTCGAACGATTTGATGCAAACATTTTTGGCAGTTAACTGCAAACTTTCGTGCAGCAGATCAGTGGCGGCTTGTCCTATGAGGCAGTGCCTCGCCAATAAACGTCGAAAATTACACGTATAAATATCATATATTTATTAATTATTTATTCAATCAATTAGAATTGTTTTCATTATCTTCTTCCATACGCATTCATATCGAAATTTCCCTTCATTATATAGCAATAAAATGCGTCTCCGGTTGGGTCTAAGTTTCCGTATCTCACGATTTCTGGGTATCCAACTCCCAGTAAACGGCAGAGGCAGGCCTCGCACTGCCTTTCTTTACGCGTCATTTTACATCATGGGGAACGGACGGCAGGCGAGAAAACCGCACCCCTAAACGCCAAATATTACGTTGAGTCTGAGGCTAGCCTCTCCTCTAGTCTCAGGGCAAATTGTAATTATTCTGCACTATTCGGGGACTAGTTCTTTGATCTATGAACTCGGGTCAGTTTTCAAATTGGGTTCGATTTGTAAAAATAGTTTAATCTGTTTTTCGTGTAGATTTAGGTTTGTCTCAGTGTTCATATGATGTCTTTCAATCTTATTACTGAATTCAATTACCATCGGAGACCCGAAGGCGAAATGTATTTAACGGGACCGATGGGACGTCACGAATTCCCCAGTTAGATGTAAACGTTCGAAAGACTTGTGATTTTTTTTTATTTTTCAGCTAATCAGCAAAGTTTTTGGCGTAATTCTTATGGGAATAAATCATATATAGTTCAAGAAGTAAAACGATCTATCCCAGATTTGAGTGAATGTCTTGAGAATATTACGCAACTGACGAAGAAGAGAGTTCACTAGAATTAGTTATTTATAGGTATATGTACATATACAGAGTGTCCCATTAGTGAAATGAAGTAGATAATCTCATTACTTACGTCAGTTACGGAATAATTTTACTGCAAAAATGGTTGCTCTTGCACTGATATATCAGTCTAAAATAATAGTACCGGCCACAGGGTGTTCGTTTGAAGCGGTATTACTGGTATTAGAATTAGGTCGGTTTGTTCTAATGGTAACCACTTCATATAATTTCATCTCTTAGTGCCAAATTAGTATTTCGATTCATTGGCATCAACATTTTTCTTAATTTATCCGGCGTGGCTGATATAGGTACAACGAAAAAATTATGGGAAAGTGGAAGATTTTACTTCATTATCAGAGTGAAATAAACTTCAATATTCTCGATGTACTGGTTAATGAGTGTTTCAAATCTGGTGATTTGATGGAAAGCAACTTGCTTGTAGAGGATGTTCTTAACAAGGTCCAAAATTGAAGAATTGCAATAAGGATGCTCATTTTCTTCAACTGGCTTCAAATTACTTTTTATACACACCCTTTAAAATGTTTAGTTTTCGAGTAAGATAATTCTACATCGCTAGAAGTAAATATTTTACAAAGCAAAATGTTTCTCGAAAAAGATGACCTTGCATGGGTATGCTAGCGATAAAGAAGTATTCTAATCATCAGATTTGCAACAGTCTTTTTCACGGCAACGCCACGGCAGGGAATCTTTTTTCTCCAATATGCCTCACCACCTTAAACTGTCACGAGCCGCCACTGGTTTTTGTGTTTTTCGTGTACATTAATTTTCATACTTTTTATCATCATTTTCCAGACTATTCTTATAAGAAACCGATGAAATTCGATATTTCCGCCAGTCGTTTGTTTCAGAGAAGAAAAGGGGAGGAGAACTACAGCGAAGTGACTTCAAGAAACAAACGTTTGTTAATAATGTCTTCAGAAATATACAGCTATCATTTTCAACATTCAAGGCTTTTGTTTGTGTCTGTAAATGCATGGGCGATGCTTGAACATTTCAACAATTATATTCCATTGTATTTTAACTCAAAAAAAAATCACTTAGCCAGAGGCAGTTTTCTCCACTTGTATTTTCTCAAAGATACATTATACCTCTCTTCTTAAAATTCAATTTCTTCATCTACGCTTCTAAATAATTGTAAATTCTTCAAAAGGCTGAGGTGAGTGTTTTCTCAGGATTACATTCTTCAGCTTCCCAAGCAACACAGCCCAGAATTCTAGATCAGTTCAATCCACTCAGCCCACAAAAACAGTATCTCATTTTCATCTCATCTCTGGGGATTCGAATAGTTGTAGATAAAATTCGTAGCTTATACACTGCGCAAAAAAATTAACGCACATTCTGCAAATCTCAATTTTAATGAAAGTTAATTGACTTTATAACTTATTTTTTATGTTCTCTCGGGAAGGTTTTGAACGAAACAAGACACATTAAATGGAAGAAAAATTCAGGATTTCACCGAATCTTATGTGAAAGAAGAGAAATGAACAATTTTCAAAATACTGAAATGCTGATAAGTGATTTAATACTTGGTATTTCCACCCCTTGCGTTAATTACAGCTCGGCAACGACGGTTCATACTCAAAATGAGTGATCTAAAAATGTTCTGATCTAATCCTTCCCAGATTTCTCCTAGTTGGATTCCTAAGTCATTAAGAGTAGCTGGATGATTTCTTGAACTTCTCAGCCTTCTATTGAGGTTGTCCCAAACCTGCTCAATCGGATTTAGATCTGGACTTCTTGCTGGCCATTCCATTCGAGAGACTTCAACCTTTTCAAGGTACTCCTGAACGATGCGCGCACGATGGGGTCTGGCATTATCGTCCATAAAAATGAAATTTTCACCAATGTATGGGGCAAATGGCACAACGTGCTCTTCAATAATCTTCCTTATATACTTATCAGCATTCATAGCTCCATTATCAACGACCACTAGGACTGTGCGAGCAGTCAAAGATATTCCACCCCATACCATAATCGATCCTCCCCCGAAACCAGTAGTATTCAGGAAATTGCACTGAGCATATCTTTCATTTGGACGTCTGTATACAAGGGAACGTCGATCACAATGGTAGAGGCAGAATCTAGACTCATCTGTGAAGAGAACTCTTTCCCAATCGGCCTCTTCCCAATGGATATGCTCTCTCGCAAAATCCAAACGCGCCCTTCGATGGGCTGGGGTAAGAGCTGGGCCTCTTGCCGCGACACGAGGTCTTAAATCATATTCTCTGAGGCGATTTCTTATTGTCTGAGTGCTAATTTGCACCTCATGAGTTTGCTCAAGCTGATTTTGAAGGAGGCGAGCGGTTGCAAACCGTTGTCTCAACGAAGAAACTCTCAAGTAACGTTCTTGAATGGCAGTTGTTACCCGTGGTCTACCCTGTCCTGGTCTTCGGACATTCATACCTGTCTCCCTGAATCGCTGCAACATTCTGGACACACTTGTATGGGAAACTCCAAACATTTCTGCAATTCTTGTGTATGTCCACCCTTCTTCTCGCAAAACTACCGCTTGGGCACATTCCTCTTGGGTCAAATTGCGTGTTTCGCGTTGCATAGCGATCAAGTGTAGAAAATCAAACGAAAGAAAAACTATTGATCACTAGAATTGATCGAGAACAACTGATTTTAGAATGGAGCCAATACATTAAAAATCTGATAATATCATCTTTTTTTATTCCTGCTGGGAGAAAACATCTGTATTGAAGAAAAACGTTGAAAGTGGATAACATATGCATGCATAATTCTGATAAAAATAATTGTCATTGAGAACACCTTCAGTTGTAGAATAAATTTGAGATTTCCATAATGTGCGTTAATTGTTTTGCGCAGTGTATTTTGTATTCCTTTCGCAATGATGTACGCTATTGGATTATGTTATCAGGCTGAAATAAAATAAAACAAATTTTTCATCAGGCATTTATTGTTTTAGGTCGGGAAACTTCAGTTTTCAACGATCTACCCTCTCAACCATCTGAGAACGAAATAATAAGTCCCATGCATACCGCATCTGACGATGAGGAAGATCTATCCGAATTCAAGTTCCAGAAATTTGCTGCCACCTATTTCCAAGGAAACGTGGGCCATCAGTACTCCCGAAAACCACTCAAGCATCCACTATTACCCCTTCATACGCAAGGTGATCAATTGGTGAGTCTCAAAATAATTTTGTAAGGTTCAATTCTTGTTCAAACATATTATTGTATATGTATTATGATACTTCTAAGTCACTCCACGTTCAAATGATACTGGTTTTTCTTACAGGCTGCCCAGGCTCTTTGGGTGACCATTCTTCGTTTCACTGGTGACCTCCCTGAACCACGCTACCACACGATGGAGCGTGACAACACTTCCGTGATGTCCAAGGTCACGGCCACGTTAGGTCGTAACTTCATACGAAGCAAGGAGTTCCAAGAAGCTCAATTGATGGGGATGGAGCCTGAGTCATTCCTCAAGCAAAAACCAAGGTCCATCAGAAACAAACTGGTCTCCCTCACCTTAAAGAGGAAGAATAAATTGGGAGAAGATGTTCGAAGGAAACTTCAAGATGAGGAGTACACAGCTGACAGTTACCAGAGCTGGTTAGAATCAAGACCGACTTCAAACCTGGAAAAGTTGCATTTCGTCATCGGGCACGGTATTTTGAGGGCAGAACTACGGGATGAGATTTACTGCCAGATCTGTAAACAACTGACGAATAACCCTTCGAAGTCGTCTCATGCTAGAGGTTGGATATTGCTGTCATTATGCGTTGGTTGCTTTGCGCCATCAGAAAAATTTGTAAGCTATCTCCGTGCTTTTATCAGAGAAGGTCCACCAGGATACGCGCCATATTGCGAGGACAGGCTGAAGAGAACCTTCAATAACGGCACCAGAAACCAACCACCAAGCTGGTTAGAACTGCAGGCGACCAAATCTAAGAAACCCATAATGTTACCAATAACTTTCATGGACGGTAACACAAAGACTCTCCTCGCTGATTCTGCAACCACAGCTAGAGAACTCTGCAACCAACTGTCTGACAAAATAGGTTTGAAAGATCAGTTTGGTTTCTCCTTGTACATAGCGTTGTTCGACAAAGTTTCCTCGCTGGGCAGTGGGGGGGATCATGTGATGGACGCCATCTCACAATGCGAACAATACGCTAAAGAGCAAGGTGCTCAAGAGCGTAACGCCCCTTGGAGGTTGTTCTTCAGGAAGGAAATCTTCGCACCCTGGCACGAACCTGGGGAAGATCAAGTGGCTACCAACTTGATTTACCAGCAAGTTGTACGAGGTGTCAAATTCGGAGAATACAGATGTGATAAGGAGGAAGACCTGGCTATGATTGCTGCGCAGCAATATTACGTGGAATATGGACCAGATATGAACAACGAGAGGCTCTTAACGCTTCTTCCTAGTTATATACCAGATTATTGTTTGACTGGGGTGGAGAAAGCTATAGATCGTTGGGCTACCCTAGTAGGGCAGGCTTACCGAAAGAGTTATTACGTGAAAGAGAAGGCTGAATCTTTAAGAGTCAAAGAAGATGTGGTCAGTTACGCAAAATTCAAATGGCCCTTGTTATTTTCCCGCTTTTACGAAGCTTACAGAAATTCCGGTCCCAACTTACCGAAAAACGACGTCATCATAGCAGTGAATTGGACAGGAGTTTACGTGGTAGATGACCAGGAGCAGGTCCTTCTAGAGTTATCCTTCCCAGAAATAACCGCCGTAGCTAGTCATAAAACCAACAAGGTTTTCACGCAAACCTTCAGTTTGAGCACAGTAAGAGGAGACGAGTTTACTTTCCAGAGTCCAAATGCGGAAGATATACGGGACTTGGTGGTTTATTTCCTGGAAGGTCTGAAAAAGAGGTCCAAGTTCGTTATAGCCTTACAGGATTATAGGGCTCCTGGAGAAGGTTCTAGCTTCCTGACATTCCTAAAGGGAGATTTGATTATTTTAGAAGAGGACAGTACGGGCGAAACGGTGTTGAATTCTGGTTGGTGCGTGGGAAGGTGTGAGAGAACGCAAGAGAAAGGAGATTTTCCAGCTGAGACCGTTTATGTTCTACCCTGCATGTCCAAGCCTCCAAAGGAGATTCTGGTGCTGTTTTCTGCAGAGGGTTAGTAACTTTACATCCCTTAACAGATTGGTCTATTAGATCTTCAACATAAATTTAACTACACTACTGGAAAAAATTAAAGGATAAAAAAAAAATTCCAAATTTTTCGGCCATTTTCAACATGCCGTAACTTTGAGAGGAATGGTGGTACAAGGAATTCAAAAAAAGGAAATTGTAGCTCCAAGTGTCTAGTTTTTGGTTTAGAACTTCAAAAATTTTAAGTTTCAGTGGTTTTCGAGTAATGATAGAAAAATCAGCAACAAAAAAATTCTCAAAATTTTACCACTTTTTTTTTCTTGTATACGAGCGTGGTAATTTTATTTTTGCATAATCGTTATAATGATGGGATACTTTGTTAATTCAGCTTTAATTTATTTTTTTATTGACCTCAATACGTCCACTTCTCGCCGAGATATCGGTCTTCAAATGGAAAAGGATCCATTTGTCTTTGATTATCGATTTCTCAGCAACCAATGATCGCACAGATAATTGAAGGGTGGTTTCAAGACCTTAAATGAACTCCCATTAATGAACAACCATTGCTTATTCATAGAAATTTTTTTTTCTTAATGTCGCATCAATATGAAAATTTAACAAAAAAAGGGCTTTTGGTGGTTTCTTGGAAAATCTACCGCTGGATCGAAAATGTTGAGGAAACCAATAATGTTAAGTGTGACTTCCACAGTTCAATATGTTGATAAAAACCTTACGAAGAGCCAACTCAATTCAGCGAGCCGTTTTTTTGTTTGACTCGATTGAATTTTTGAAAAAAAATAAGGATCACGTTTTTTGCTCTGAGAAGCTCGTAATCTTTAAAAAGGCAAAACAGAATTTTCTCGAGCTTTTTCCACATTTTAATTGCAGATAGTTCATAAATTTCAAAAAAAGAAAAATAAAAAAACAACAAATAACATTTTTATTAATTTAATAACGGGTATTGCCACCCCTGTTTTCAATAACGACTCTCAAACGTTCAGCCATGTTAATGCAGGCGGTAATTTGAGGCTGATGAATGATTGAAGGATTCACAGAAAACTCCGACGGAATTTCGAATTTACCGAATTTTGAGCAGAGAATCGCTTGATTGAATTGTTGACAACAATTCCGTAAATTCGAAATTCCGTCGGAGTTTTCTCTGTATCCTTCAATCATTCATCAGCCTCAAATTACCGCCTGCATTAACATGGCTGAACGTTTGAGAGTCGTTATTGAAAACAGGGGTGGCAATACCCGTTTTAAATTAATAAAAATGGTATTTGTTGTTTTTTTTATTTTTCTTTTTTTGAAATTGATGAACTATCTGCAATTAAAATGTGGAAAAAGCTCGAGAAAATTCTGTTTTGCCTTTTTTTAAAGATTACGAGCTTATCAGAGCAAAAAACGTGATCCTTATTTTTTTTCAAAAATTCAATCGAGTCAACAAAAAAACGGCTCGCTGAATTGAGTTGGCTCTTCGTAAGGTTTTTATCAACATATTGAACTGTGGAAGTCACACTTAACATTATTGGTTTCCTCAACATATTCGATCCAGCGGTAGATTTTCCAAGAAACCACCAAAAACCCTTTTTTTGTTAAATTTTCATATTGATGCAACATTAAGAAAAAAAATTTCTATGAATAAGCAATGGTTGTTCATTAATGGGAGTTCATTTAAGGTCTTGAAACCACCCTTCAATTTTCTGTGCGATCATTGGTTGCTGAGAAATCGATAATCAAAGACAAATGGATCCTTTTCCATTTGAAGACCGATATCTCGGCGAGAAGTGGACGTATTGAGGTCAATAAAAAAATAAATTAAAGCTGAATTAACAAAGTATCCCATCATTATAACGATTATGCAAAAATAAAATTACCACGCTCGTATACAAGAAAAAAAAAAGTGGTAATATTTTGAGAATTTTTTTGTTGCTGATTTTTCTATCATTACTCGAAAACCACTGAAACTTAAAATTTTTGAAGTTCTAAACCAAAAACTAGACACTTGGAGCTACAATTTCCTGTTTCTGAATTCCTTGTACGACCATTCTTCTCAAAGTTACGGCATGTTGAAAATTGCCGAAAAATTTGGAATTTTTTTTTGATCCTTTAATTTTTTCCAGTAGTGTATTTTCCTTATATTGAATAAAATTTCAGGTGCAGAGCATGGTAGGTATTTGAGCAGGCAGTACTCGATGAACGGACTGGATAACAGAGAGAACAGACCGCATACCCTAGCAGAATATTCCATAGACCACTTCAGGCCCCCTATGAAGAGGACCATGTCGAAAGCTTTGACCCTTACATCAGGCCGTAGAGGAGGAGGTGCTGATGACTTGTGGAGACACAGTAGGGAACCAATAAAACAACCTTTGTTGAAGAAGTTGCTGAGTAAAGAAGAATTAGCGGAAGAGGCTTGTTTCGCCTTCACCGCCATCTTGAAATATATGGGTGATCTACCGTCCAAGAGACCTCGATTGGGCAACGAATACACCGATCACATATTCGATGGGCCTTTAAAACATGAGATTTTGAGGGATGAAATATACTGCCAGATAATGAAGCAGCTCACTGAAAACAGGAATAGGTGAATATTACCAGGCGTATTGGAGCGGATCAAAAATGATTGTCGTGATTTTTGTCTAAAGTTTTCGAACCGTAAGTTATACAGGTGTCCCAGAAGTCGCGCACCCCATTGAGGAGATCGAAATTGAAAAATATTCTAAGCCTAAATATCCATGTTTGAATTTTTTGATAAGGTAATCAGTAATTAATTAATGAGAGTGACCAATCAGGAGCGCGCTTCAGAAGAATGAGTAAGCAGTTGGGGATGCGAGAGTGAAACGCCAGAGCTGCTGCCGGCTTTTCACGCAGTAAACCGAGACTGGCGTATCACCTTCGCGTCCCCACTGCTTACTCTTTCTTCTGTAGCGCGCACCTGAATGGTCACTTTCATTAATTAATTACAATTTCAGACATGGATTTTTGGGCTTAGATTATTTTTCACTTTCGATCCCCTCAATGTGGTGCGCGGCTTCTGGGACACCCTGTATACTAACTGACAAAGAAACTGTTTGAATTTTAATTTTTTTTTTGGTAAAACATAGATGATTGATAAGCTGACAAACAAGAGACCGGGTTAGCGCTTGGCCTCCCTGTGACACTGCGACCAACTTGGGTCTATTGTATCACTCTTTCGTCAGTGGTTCCTCACGAGAATAGGTTTGTGTCCTTTATCAGGTTCAGTAGCCTTTTTTATGAGGTTTTTCGGATTCATTCCCGTTCCCGGATTGATTTCACCGAAGATTCTGTGGCGCCTTCTTCCCAAGGCGTCGCATTCAAAGATTATGTGAGAGGCTGTTTCTTCCTCTTCACCGCAGAGTCTGCAATCCACGGGTTCTCCAAGTATTCCTATGGTGTTCAGATGTTTTCTGAGGCCGCAGTGTCCCGTCAGTAGACCTACTATTATGCGTGCCTTTGTTCTGTTTAGATTCAAAAAGTCAGCTGTCAAGGTTTGGCTTGTGCGTCCTACCATGGCTTTGTTGTGTGTTTGCCCGTCGCTCTGTTCCCAGTGTTGTCGGTGTCTTTGTTTTATCCACTCCTCAATCAGGGTCCTGCATCGGTTTTTGCTGATTCCAAGCACAGGTTCTGGCCCTGTGAATGGCGTTTCAGATGCTTGTCTTGCTAACTGGTCAGCTTTTTCGTTGCCTGCTATTCCCTTGTGACCTGGCACCCACATCAAAGTGACCTTGTTGTGTTTTGCCAGCTCCAGAAGGTCCCGGAGGCATTCCCAGACGAGTCTAGACTTTATCTGTGTCGAGTTGAGAGCTTTGATGGCGCTCTGGCTGTCAGAGAGAATGTGGATGTGTTTTCTTTGGTAGCCACTTTCCAGGTTCTTCTGTATGCATGTCCTCATGGCATGTGTTTCAGCTTGAAATATCGTGGCGTGTTTGCCGAGAGGTATTTGTAATCCCTACTTGGCCTCACTCCATGTATTCCCGCTCCTGTTCTGCCTTCTGTCTTTGAACCGTCTGTGTACCAGACTATTTCTGCAGATGATTGTGATTGTATACTCGAGTCCCACCTGTTCCAGTCGAGCTGTGTTTTGAATGGTTTTTCAAATGAGTATAGAGGTTGCATGTAGTCTGAAATCATATTAAGCTCGGCTACGTCAGCTACATGAGTGATTCTGGTGTGCCCAGTTGTGCTGGAACATAGGTAGTATAGCAAGGAGTAAATGATTAAATTTGGAGAAAAAAATCGTGAAGCTTTTTTTTATCTAATACTACTAGAGATGGAATTTTGCCGGTAAAATTTCTCGATTGCAATATGAAAGTTTGTTGCTCGGAAATTTCGCGAATGATATTTTTATCAATATAGCGAGTGATTTTGGAAGAAATAGTGTCATTGTGGAAATTTCCTCACTAAAAATGGAATGAGTGAAATAGTCTGGTAAAAATGTTTTGTTACTTGAATATTTTTTTTATATGCGTTTATTTATCAGCAATCAGGATACAAATTCTATGAGCTAATTTTAAGACAAATATTTTATAATAACATGAAGATGTTCTCCCCATTAGGAGAATCTCTTAGTATTCCATTAGGTCAGTTGGCCATTTCCTTTGCAGTCTTCTTGTTTCGTTGACTTGTGTTAAAGGTTGTATAAGGATATTTGTGTGTGCTTCCAGTCTAGAATTATGTTTTCTACTTCTTGCTTTTATAACATCCTGTACAAATGGTATTTTCATATCTTCATGGAGTGTTTGATTAGTAACATACCATGGTGCGTTGGCTATCACACGCAGTATCTTAGACTGGCATCTTTGGATAATAGCTATATTTGACTTGCTTGCGCACCCCCAAATTTCAAGTCCGTACGTCCAAATTGGAATTGTTGTTTTATATAAAAAAAATTATTTTCTAGAGACAGTTTTGACTTTCTTCCCATAAGCCAATATAATTCCTTGATTTTAAGATCTACTTGTTTTCTTTTCTTTTTAATGTGTTAATTCTTTCCAAGTGAGTCTGGAATCTAAGTGGAATCCTAGATACTTGGCCGTTTCTGCTTCTGGTATTGCTTTGCCATTCAGGTGAATTGGTAGGCATCGTTCTTTTCTCAAAGTGAAGCCTACCTTTTTTGATTTCGTTTCGTTTATTTTCATTTTCCATTTACTGACCTAAAGTTCTACCAGATTTAGATGTGATTTGAATATTGTGGTCATTTTTTGCAAATTTTTTAAATTTTACAACAAACCAGCTGTTAGAGGAGATCCAAAGTCGATGTTGAGTGGTTAAAATACCTAGAGCAACTGTACGCGGAATTTATCGCCAGATAAGTGAATTTGAAAGAAATCGAATTATTGGTCAACGGGTTGTCATTCCGAGAAATCGCTAACCGGACGAACAGAAATCCAACTACTGTTTTAAGAAGTTGTCAAGCGTGGTTTGATAATGCCGAAAATCGAAGAAGAGTAGGCACCGCACGTCGAAGGGGCACAAATGAAGTTCAAGATGGACGTCTAAGACTTATGGCCAGTAGAGGCCGATTTGCGACAACTCGATCTTTGGCTGATGTGTGGTTAGGAGAACAAGGTCATCCTGTAACTGTCCGAACGGTTTACCGCCGGATAAGGTCTTTAGGACTGCAGCATTATCGCGACCCCATCTTGTGTTACCTCTGACGGTTGAGCATCGTCGGCAACGATTACAGTGGTGCAGGGAGCGTCAATATTGGAATGTGGACTGGCATCAGCCCTTTTTTCTGATGAATCTCGATTCTCCTTGTGTGTACATGATGGCCGAAGAAGGGTTAGACGACGTCGGGGAGAAAGACGTGAACCTCAGTTTGATGTTGAGCGTCATGTACACCGGACAGTAGGCGTTATGGTATGGGGTACTGTTGCACATGAAAGTAGATCGCCTTTATTCGAGGTAACATGACAGCGCTGCGTTACCTTCAAGAAATAGTGAAGGTAACCCTTACCTCAACCGGCTCGAGAATCCGATATTACAGCAAGATAATGCTCGACCTCATGTTGCCAAAGTTGGTTTAAACTTTTTTGAAGCGATCCACGTGAATCTTTTGCCATGGCCGCCCAGATCCCCCTCTCTTTTGCCCATAGAGCATGTTTGGGACATCAATAAGTAGAAGGCTTGGAAATTTACCCCAGCCCTCACGGTCTTTGGCGGCTCTGAGACATGAAGTATAGGTAGC
Organism: Adalia decempunctata; assembly: GCA_951802165.1. Taxonomy (NCBI): domain Eukaryota; kingdom Metazoa; phylum Arthropoda; class Insecta; order Coleoptera; family Coccinellidae; genus Adalia; species Adalia decempunctata. The sequence continues at coordinate 16,879,440 of OX637696.1, read as the reverse complement.
TTGGGATAGTATTCCTCAAGAAGAAATAGACCATCTTATTGCATCAATACCAAGACGTGTTGGGGAGCGTATAGATAATCGCGGTGGAAAAACACATTATTAACAAATTTATTGAACAAAATTGTAAACCCTTCATTTTTTCTCCAAATTTAGTCATTTATTCTTTGCTATACTATCTTTTACCAAAAAAAAATTAAAATTTAAACAGCTCCTTCTGAGTGTTGCAGTATCTTGGTCAGTTACTACAATATCGTCCACACCAAACGATATGCCCTTCAGCAAATACGACATTCCTTTTTGGTCTCGCAAATACATAAGCACTCCGTTATTCAGTTTCCATCTAGAGTAATTTTCGACACGAATATATTTCCACAGATTATCAGAAGAACGTGGTTGGGAACTCATGTGGCTGGCAGCTGGACTGTTCACCTGCTCCCAAAACCTCCTGAAGGAACTCACCGCCTTTCTCCGAAGCAGACGTCATCCAATAGCTCAAGATTCGCTTCAGCGACTCCAGAAAACGCTCCGTAACGGTCAAAGAAAATACCCTCCTCACCAAGTTGAAGTGGAAGCCATCCAGCACAAAACAACGCAGATCTTCCACAAGGTCTACTTCCCTGACGATACAGACGAAGCGTTCGAGGTAGATTCCAGCACAAGGGCCAAGGATTTCTGCCAGAATATCAGCCAGAGGTTGAGTTTGAGGTCCAGCGAAGGTTTCAGCTTGTTTGTGAAGATCGCAGATAAGGTTATATCGGTGCCAGAGGGTGACTTCTTCTTTGACTTCGTCCGGCACTTGACCGATTGGATTAGGAAGGCTAGGCCGACTAGAGATGGCATCACGCCCCAGTTTTCGTATCAAGTTTTCTTCATGAAGAAACTTTGGACTAACACTGTTCCTGGAAAGGATAGGAATGCCGATCTTATCTTCCACTTTCATCAAGAATTACCCAAGTTAGTGAGGGGTTATCATAAGTGTTCCAAAGAAGAAGCCATCAAGTTGGCAGCTTTGGTATACAGAGTTAGATTTGGAGAGAGCAAACAAGAACTGCAAGCTATACCGTAAGTTAGATGCACCCTTTGAGAAGTGGAATATTCTGTCATTTACTCTTGTTTTCAGTCAAATGATCAGAGAGCTGATACCCAATGACTTGGTTAAAATCCAGAGTAGTAACGACTGGAAGAGATCCATAGTCCAGGCTTATAACCAGGATGCAGGAATGAGTCCAGAAGATGCTAAAATCACCTTCCTCAAGATTGTATACAGGTGGCCCACCTTTGGTTCTGCCTTTTTCGAGGTGAAACAAACTACAGATCCTAATTATCCTGAAATGCTGCTGATCGCCATCAACAAACACGGAGTCAGCTTGATTCATCCACACACAAAGGTAAGTACTTCTCTCTTAGAACTGACTATTTCACCACCAATATTTCTCTAATATCATATCTGAACTGGGGTCGAATATCATATCTTAAATTTATGTCATCTCGAACCACCGTATTATCCTGATATGGCTCCTGATGACTTTTTTCCTCTTACCAACAATCGTGACTGTACCGGGTTTTTCACTATAATTTGACCCCCCCTTCAACTTTGTTACTAAAGGAGATACAAAAAAATGTTTCATACAAAAATTTCACGAAATCAACTGAGGTTTTTTAATATGACTTCACGAACTGAAATATATACAAGGTGGCCAACATATTGATGGCAACTTAATTTTTTCAAATGGAACACCCTGTATATTTTCCTATATTTGGCTAGCTCTTTTTCCATTAATTTCGAATATGTAACATATGTTGGTCTATCTCTCTTATTCTGAGCACCACAGAGTTTCAAATTTAAAGAACAACCTGGCAAGCTCAGCAATAACTTTTCAAGTGGCAGGCTGCGATTACTCAAAATGCCCGTTTTTGGAGTTATGATAACGTCAATTGGAATATATACAGGGTGAACAACATATTGAATGCATTTTGAGTAATCGCAGCCTGCCACTTGAAAAGTTATTGCTGAGCTTGCCAGGTTGTTCTTTAAATTTGAAACTCTGTGGTGCTCAGAATAAGAGAGATAGACCAACATATGTTACATATTCGAAATTAGGGGAAAAAGAGCTAGCCAAATATAGGAAAATATATAGGGTGTTCCATTTGAAAAAATGAAGTTGCCATCAATATGTTGGCCACCTTGTATATATTTCAGTTCGTGAAGTCATATTAAAAAACCTCAGTTGATTTCGTGAAATTTTTGTATGAAACATTTTTTTGTATCTCCTTTAGTAACAAATTATAGTGAAAAACCCGGTACCTGCATAGTAGGTGAATCAAATTTCAAATGTTGCTCGTTTTCGATGTAGCAAATGTAACTGGGGTTTTCTTCTGTTTTATCCGGACGAATCGTAGAAGCAAGAATGCATTTATATTATTGGACCAGGAAATTTGCTATAGTTTTTTTAAGATGAAGTTTTATCACATGTGATATTGGGGTTAACCTAGGTAGAGCCTGAAACCATTGAACCAATTGATTTTATTATGGTTTCAATTCAGGCATGGGATATTTTGTGATAAGAACACGAAAAAAGAATCTAACTCTGGTGAAACCACAAAGTGAATTAGTGCAACTATGCATCAAATTTGCTGTTGCCAAGAGAATCATCTCAATTTTTCAAAGATGACACAATCAAAACCACTAATTATTCCTTCATTACATTATTAATATTTGCTTTTCATTAATTACTGTGCTGAATGTATTCAGGAGTCTAATGAATGAACATTTTAATCACAGGAAGTACTTCAATTTTACATGCAATCAGCGTGGGAACTGCCTATTATGTTGTTCTATGAGAATATTGCCTCTTGTACAGCTACCTGCGTTCGGATCTTCCCACAGAAAAATGATACTGCAAAATTTTTCCACAATAGGGGACTTATAAGCACAAAAAAATGTTGCAGCACGACATATCGCCTGATAAGTCCAAGGACTAACACAACCTATTTTGCATTTTCTACACCGGTTGTCTGCTCCCGATCACTGTTTAAAATGCTACTTCTTTCGAAAACTGCATGACATTTCATTGAACAATTTCATTTCATCTTACAATATCAATGAAACCGAAGTTTTTATTTGATAGTGGAAGAATGAATAATCATTCAGTTTCAAATACTAAGTTGTCCAGCAAAATTGTCACCTATTTTGAACCTAAAATTTCAATAATCTAGACAGAATTTTCAAGAAACTCATTACTTAGTTATAAATCTAAAAATATCACTTCATTGAAGTTTTTTTCTGATTCCAGGAAATTTTGGTCACCCATCCTTTCACTAGAATATCGAATTGGTCTTCAGGAAATACCTATTTCCACATGACCATAGGAAATTTGGTGAGAGGGTCCAAACTGCTCTGCGAAACCTCCTTAGGTTACAAAATGGACGATCTGTTAACATCGTATATTTCTTTGATGCTGACGAACATGAACAAACAACGCAGTATCAGAGTGAAATAAGTACCTTCTTTTTTTCCATTGTTCCATGTTTTACTCATCAACAGTGCATTATTTATAAAATCAGGTTCTTCGAAATAGCCAGGGGTTTGTATACAGTCCGTCCATTGTTAGTCAATTTATTACAGCTAGTTTTATTGGTTAGGAATTAAATACTCATGAGTTTATATCTGTATATGAATATTGAGAACCATATTTATTTAAAAATGTATATTTAAAATAAAATTATGATATGAGTTTGGTCTTTATATATGGTAACTCCTCCCTCCAACAAAATAGATAGTCAGGGATTTATAAGAAAAGTACTTCCTGATTGGGGCATAATTTGAGGAACATCTTCATAAACAACCATATGCTGGATTAAAAATTGAACCATTCCATTTAACATACTTTCTAAATGGGAAATAGAAGAAAATGACAATTCCTCTCATTCAGAAAAAAATTACATACTACATTCTCGTTGAAAAGAAGCTATCCTGGGAACGGGAGCAATAGTTACTTCGCTCAAAACAACACTTTGAAACTCCTTGTCATTGTTCCTCCAAATTCCCACATTCAAATTTAATAGTTTTGTTTTCGAATCAAGATATCAGTTTTCTCACAATTCATCTTGTGGGAACTTCCTTGAAAGTGTAGTTAAGACCATGGGAAAATGCACAACTTCCTCATTTTTATTCATAATTCAGAACAGTAATGAGAATATAACAGGAAAAATGGCAACGTATTCATTCACCTACAGCAATGTTATTTCTACCGAATGGAAAATATTTTTATTTGGGACTAGTAAACAGTTCAATTACTATATTAAATATTTTATTCTGTATTTCTATAAAATATGCATTATACTGTACAAATATTTAATTTACCAATAATATTCTCTTCAAGACTTTGTACAAATTTAATTTTCGATGTGTTCGTGGAAAATAACGATTAAATACCATCTATATTTTCACATATCAAAGGTTTTTTCAAATTCGACTTGAATAAAAAAATAAATGAGCAATCAATTGTTAGCTGTCTTAATTACCCTATGTAAATGCTTTGGTCTAAATACCTATACTAGATCTTTGGGAATAATTCCCAAAAAAATTATTAACAAATACCAAAATATACAAAAGAGAGCCAACAAAAATACTTTATGCTAAGATTCAAATCTTCATTCTTCTTTATATCTACTTTGTTCTGATCTTACTAGTTGGAGTATTTTGGGATTGACGCATATGTCTAAAAAGTGTCTTCAATAAAAAAATGTCTCTAGCCTTTGCACTCAATCAAATAAATATCACATCAAAACTGAACAGATTAAAGAAATCTGGTAATCACCATAAAATCAATCTGAACTTTCAAACGAAATAATACCGAGTTTTCCATATAATTAATGTCAAGAAATTAGCTCCATTAAAAGTATAGATGCTCAATATCCATCACAAAATACATTGCGCCAAGAAATTGAGGTACAATATTATGAAAATCTAAAACTTCAACACCCTGCATATTTCTTAGGAATCCAGACGAAGGTATAATAAATGTTGCATTAAATTTTGTTCGTTTAAAATTATACACCCTTGATTCAATAAAAAATATGTTTTCTACATTGTATTTCAATTTCTTGGAGTAGTGTATATCTTATCTTAATCTTGATGTGTAATTTAATCAAGATTTGGGGTATGTCTTATCGATAAATCACAACAGAATCCTAGGATTTCTAATTTGTTCTTAACTTTGAATTATCGAGATTTATGAAAAGTCTGTAATGTCAAATGAAAAATAATGGTTCATTATCAACCACATGAATGTTCTGAACAATGAAAATAATTGTAATAAATTACTTTAATAATAGTTAACAAGATTCAAATTATAATAATACAGGGCTCACATGCATGCCACAAATGACGACATGATGGAATTATAAATGAATATTCAATTTTTATTGAGCAATCATGTTTTCGTATATTCTAGAATGGAAGTCTTGAGCATCTAAAAAACTGGATAATCATTATGAAAGTTCATTGTATGTTTTCCATTTCCAATAGAAATTATTAATTCAATTGAATATTGTCTGGGTGGTTGCTCATTGAACTAACCATCTGAATTCATTGACCAAAATCTTCAATACTCAGAAAATCATGGCAATTTCTTCGTTTTTGAGTTTCAAAATGGAGCATTTCAATCACATTGTGGTGTTCATACCAATCTCTTATATACAGTAAATATATAAAAAATCACGGTGGTTAAGAAAACAGAGAAAACCACCAAAACAATAGTCTTCCGTCTTTCAACCTGCTATTGGAAATCAACCTTTACTAGGATCACAACCTAACCGCAAAACGTCTTTAGTGCATAGTTCCGGAATGTGGCTGTCCCCAACTGTGTTCAGGATTTTGCTGCTGTATTGTAGCACTTCTCATAACATCATCAGCTGGGGCATAATGGGGCCTTGGACCCGGCTCAGGTGTGTATGTAAAGGTTAAGCCCGTAGCATAAATAATACCGTCAGATCTTACCAGAGATACAGGAACTTGGGTGGGTTGACGCACCCAGAGCCATTCTCCCCTGAATTGCGAAATGTCTGGAACAACGCACAACATGGACTCCTGGAAAAGAGAACCATGGTTCAGCCAACTTAATATTTTACGATCCTTGTTTTCAAAGATTGTTTTGAGAGAAATTACTGATGTGGACTTTCACCCTGAGTTAACGAATAATTAAGTAAGATATATCACCAACCTGACACCTATACATGGTCTCAGCCTCCACATCGCCGAACCAAACTTGCAGGGAGGGCGAAAAATTATCTCCGGTCAACTCCAACATGGCCACGTCACCACCCCCATTCAAATGGAGGCTGTGGACAATAGGCACAGGAGTAACGGGAGATCTAACAGGTCCCATACCCTCGTAAAACTGATACTCGGCCTTATCAGTTGAAATGATGGTCCAGCAAGCTCCATCGTTGATCATCTCCTTGTTAGCCTCTTTGGGGCAAGGTGTGGCCTGGAACTGTATAATACGTTCTTGGGATAGGCAGAGGTACATGCGTTCCGTGTCTTTCATGTAGAAGGCACATTTGTGGAGCTGCGAGACTGGATCGTCGGCTTCCAACAGGGCCTGCTGTTTGTCTACCTGGAAAGAATTGTCGAATTCAAGCATGATCTTTCTGAAATGCCAAGAAACTGTGTATTTCTTCAGAGTTTTATGCATCATTAAATAGGTATCATTTTTAGCATTATAAAGCCTACAAAAATCGAAATTAGTGAAGTATATTATTTTTATGCAATCGATCTGTCTCCTATGAATCCCGCAGCTATTCCAATGCTTACTAGGTAATTTCAAAAAATGTTCTAAAATTTAGTGGTTTAAATTACATGTCAGCAAATCAAAACCTTCTTTGTTAACTTCATCAAGTCATTTTGAAATTTTCAAGAATATTCAATACAAGTTGCACATTAATTATTTGTTTGGCAAGCGTTTGCTTACATTTATGCCATAAAAAAACACACATAATTATTGGAATTGATTATTTTGAATTCAAAAGATATAAAAACTATTTTGAATGAGATTTAATTTCCTTTCCATTTCAAGATTTTTTTTATAAAAGAAGGAATAGAAATGAAAAGAATACAAACAGCACAAGAGAAAAAAAATTATGAATATAGTACCTGTGCAATGTATGCAAAAAGGAGTTGATTATTTCTGGCAGTATAATTGAGATACTGAAGCATTTGAAATTTTGTGGTGTTATTAAAATTTGATTTCTCTTACAAATCAACTACCTAGTATTCATATATGAATCTGTCATATGATTAGCTCTGCTATTCTTTCTTTCAAGATTATTTCTATTGAAATAGGACATTTGTATATTCTCACCTTCCGAATGATCAGCCTAGGCAGAGCCATACCAGTAACCGAACACACCAATTTGACGGTGGACCCATAATGTATGTATCCATCACGAACCTGAAACTCCTCACTCTCCGATTCATTATCATCCAGTAGATGTATCGTAAAAGCACCCCACTGCGTAGAACTGGCATGAAAATGTCCGTTTTCTACATGCAAATACCTGGTGCTTACAGTCTGAGACCTCAACCGATTGAAAAGAGCCACTTTAGTACCACTAGCTATACACAAATCTGCGTTTTTTAAGGATTGTTTTTTCTTGGAGGGTTTTGAAATAACTTTAATTCTTTTACTATGAAACACACCGATATCATGTCCTGAACCGTAAAACATCTTCACAGAGAGCATAAAATGTTTTCGTTTGTCTGAATCTGATATGTATAAAGTTTTCGCAGCACAATACTGTTTACCATTGTTCAAGTCTAATTGTTGCATGTCTTGGTCAGAATTCCCAATTCCTATGAATGCACATAATTGGGAGGCCTGTTCGGACTCTCCCTCTCTGGCCATCTGTTCTTGCCTCAATCTCCAGCCATCACCAAAGAGGTATATACAAGGGGGTGGACAGAAGAAGCGCTTCTCGTTACCGTAGGATTTCTGGGCAACTTTGGCATGGAGGATCACGATGACCATGTCTGATCTGTCTCGTAAATACCTTTCCATTGCTTCCCTGGTCAGTCTGCGGTCTTCGCGGTAGCCCCCTGGAACCACTGCTCCGGAAAACCTGCCTCCGTACATGGCCCCCTGCTGGGGTGGAGGTGTTGGGGGCGACTGTCCATGGGCTATCCCAGGTAACCCGTATTGATGGGGCATCTTACCACTAAACTTTGTTTACAACAACCACTGAACACATCTCAGAACTAACACATGTTGAACTAACTCCTTGTACCATAGGAAGAAAGAATAAACAACAAAATCAGCTGTCTTGATTTCAACAACCACGATATCCTTTCAATCTGTTGAAATTGGAAAGACTACTGAAGTACGTGAGAACCTCCAAGCCGGTTGCCTACAACAACCGATACCTCATTCCAGTTTATCTTCAAACACCTGTTTTCGAACTCGATTTTCCGACAGTTCAGCCAACCCCACCACTTCCCAAACTCGCGTAATTCCATTCTGAAACAATTTTATTTGATGCGCCTCACATATCCTCCAGATATTACGGCTCACATGAACAGATTTCAAGACGTTTGAAACGTGTGGCTCGTGAATGTTTACGGACAGTACGAGCAGTCTGGGTAATTAACTGATCTTGTAGGGTTATTTAATTTGACAATATTGGTAGCGTAATGCGCGGTTCAGACGGCGTAAAGGTGCCCATACCCTCAAGGGCGAACACGATACAGCAATGGCCATAAAATCATTAAAATCCTATGTTTTATGGTTTGATTAGTCCTCATAAATCGAATCTGCCAATAGGCTACCTACTAAGGCCTCTGCCATTATGATTTATTAGTTTATTGCAGACCTTGCTCTGGTCTTCGGAAATTCTTCAAACGTCAAACCGCAAAGAAAACATTTAATACTCCCAGTGCTTTTGAATTTTTGTCTAATTTTCTCAGGATGGCTGTAAATCGAGCCTTTAAACGATTCCAGGTCCAGCGGGCTGTGAAATTTTACTAAAAACAATTTTCGCTCACGAAACTCTTTCTTCTTTTCTTTATTTGTATACTACTGCTTAGGCAGTTGCATACAAAAAAGGCTTTTTCATCTCATCGTAAAACATCGTATTCATCATGTCCAAATCAACCTGATGCGAAAACAAAGACGAGATCAGATCAGTCTTGATAACCGGCGTTATAAGAGCAATTTAAATATAATAGAGCGGCGGAGTTTATGTGAATAGGGCCTTACTCCAGTGATTATCGCTCCTCCCTCCCCCCAGCGGGCGGGGTAGGTCAGGCCGTGGGAAAATACCGTGTGGGAAAGAGTGGGTGGCGTGGCAACGATAGTTTGTTTTGTTTCCCTCTTTCTCTTTCGCCAGCACGCGACTGGGGGGATAGCAATGCCGTGTGACGTTTCTAGATCGACCGTGCGGGTTCCCCAGTGAAACAATTGAAAATTGACGTGTGCACCCCATCGTTTTCGATGGCGCTTCATGACTGGACGACATTGGGGAGGTATTTGCTCGATTTTTGGGGTTGAATCGGAGAATGTTGTATTTTCGTCTGATAATGGTTCAAATTTAGCCAATAAAATCGCCCATTTCACATTTTCGAGAAATCCTAAGAGTAATATAACTTCATTTGAAAGCCTATTTGAACTATTGACTATTGTATATTCTATGATCCTTCCAGAAAAGTTTCTTCCAATTCGGAAAAAACTACGGATTCAAGCGAGATGAAACTCTGCATTCAGGTGGAAAATGGCTTATCCAAGTTACACGCTGAGTTTCGTGCAGGTCACGTAAACAAAATCATATAAAATTATTGAAAAAATCTAATATTTCGGTAACAAATTGGACGATATTTTTGAAAGCCGCAAAAAAAATTTCATTCGATTTTTCGGACTTATAAATTCGAATCTATACAGAGTGTTCCGAAATTGCAGTTACAAACGAAGATGGGAGATTCCTTGCATCATTTCAAGAAGAAAAGTCCCATAAACATGGATCGCAAACGTTTCGTTTTCAAGATACAGAGTTTTTCGATTAAAATTTTGTTTTTTCTAGAATTTAATTATTTTAAAAAATTTCAAAGATCCAACCGTATCTTCTAGGACCGTTTTCGGCTCAAAATTCCACAATTACAGTCAATACACATTTGGGGAAAATGATTTCGTTCTTATTCGTACAAACAAAAGAGCGCAAAAATAAAGTTACTTTTCCATTCATAACAGTCAAAAACCATTGGAATAATCTAGTTATAAGTGATCTGAACTATCCATCTTCGAGGTTGCAAAGAATGTAATGTATTATTATAATAAATTTTCTTCGCTGGTTCCCACAGTACATCTCCTCATTTTGAATCTTTCATGTGGCGGAAACATCATACCATGGGAACTTTTATAGATCGATTTAAAGGTTGCCATACACCGACGTGATTAATAGTTTCGAGAATTCAATGGCCAATGCACACCTGCATATTACAATAAATTCTAATTTATCAACCAAAATGAGATGTCAAAAGATGATGCTTTCGGAATACGATACAGTAATAGCCATTTTAAACTCAAAATATTGTTGAATGAATTGAAGTTTTCAGTTCGTCGATTTTTCTAAAGGTGGGTATATTTCAGCATGGTATTGTATGGACCCCTTTACCCAAGGTCGGAACCGTCAAATTTGCTCCCCAGTCCCCACTTCTCACAAATCAAGACGAGGCTCATTTTCAGCGTCGTCTACGGATCGTGGGAATTTCCTACATTTGATTTAAGATATTTCGCGCCTCCGATTTAATTATCATTACTTGTCCGTCTTGGTGTTTGGACCATGGGAGTTCACGGTCTGTGGAGGCTCATTGAGCCTTCCGGTAAACCTGTACCTGTGGAATCCCTCGAAAACAAAATATTGGCTGTCGGTATCCTTTTACATTTCAGAGAAAAAAATTCTTTCCCCACCTTTTTTGGGTTACACATTTCTAACCTCGAAAACTCAAAAAAGTTGGGATATTTTCTAGACGATCTTTGATATCTTCACAAACTTGAAATTCTCAATTGAGAAGTTCAAAAGCATTACTCTTCCCTCACACAAAGTCAAATGTTGAATAACATACATGCAATCCAGTATTAACAGTTACATTTTCTCAATTTAAAGATATTTTTCTTATGACAAATTAGATGTTTCCATTTGGCTGCACCAGGCAATAAAAGGATTTCAAGATGCAAAAGGTGCACCTGCTCTCAATGCCAATGCCCATTTGCTGGGTATTTTCCACAGAGTTTGCAAATTATTATATTTCAAAATCAAACCTGTGTTTGTTTTTGATGGAGGTGTTCCAGTTCTCAAAAGAGAAACTATCGTTAGTTCCCACAATTCATACCAAGAAAAATAATACTTATAAATCTGGATTTTAGGCTAAAAGAAACAAACTAAAACACAAAAACATAACAGAAGCGGACAAAATCCAAAAGCAACTGCTTGATACTTTAATAAAGCACTCAGCAGTTAATAAAGTGTTGGGAGAAAAAGCCAAGACTGAATTAGCTTCAGCATCATCCAAGCAAGAAAGAACAGGTGATGACTTGTTCAAACTGCCAAAAACAGATGTTAAATCGGAAAACACTGATGAAGAAACGTCAAGTGAATCAGATTATGCTAGTCCTACCAAAAATTGGAACCTGCATAACATAGACACTAGATCTGATCATTTCAAGTCCTTACCTGCCGATGTAAGGCATGAAATTCTCACAGAATTGAAAGAAACTAGGAAGCAATCTTCGTGGGGGAGACTACATGAGTTACCCACCCAGAGTGATGATTTCTCAGGTAATCTATTAAGTTATTAATCAATTAGTAAATAATTCAATTGTTACTTTAAAAGGTTTTCAAATGAAGAGACTTCTGAAGAGGCAAGAAGTACAATTGGCTCTAGAAGAAGCTCAGAAAGAGATGGGAGGTCATTCCCTTTCATTATTAGAGTTAGAAGAAATTCTCAAGGATCAAGGAGTGATATCAAAAAATGATATTGGCAATAGAATTGCTTCAGATGAAAATAAAAGGTAAAATCAATGAATAATAAGATAAAGACTATTTACTGATTAATTTATAGATATCTCTACATTAAAGATGTTAAACAAGCCTTAGAGAAGGCTAGACGTGAAGAGGAAAAGAAGGATTTGAATGCTGTAAAGGAAAAAAGTGAAGAAAACAACTCAGAAACAGATGACCAAGAAAATGATCAACCTGAAAAGAATAAGGCAGAGTTAGAATTTGTAACAGATATGCAGACAGCTATTGCTTTATCTCTGCAAGATCAGCCGTCGGGATCTGGTCAGGTTGAGAGAAAAAAATTATCAGAATTTTCCTTTCTTGAAAATTTTGATATGGCAGACTGCGAATCCGACACTGAAGAAGAAGAAGAAGACTTGGGTCAAATTGTGAAAAGTACTAAATTGACTTCAGCTCAAAATTATATGATGGAATATAGTGGCTTAACTCCTAATGAAATTGCAAAGATAATTGTCAATAATGAAAAGAAGAAAACAGTGAAGAGAAAATTAGTACCAATATTAGAGGATGATGGTCAGAAAAAAGAGGCAGAAAGTCCTGTTAAAAACTCAGAAAAAGAATCAGAAGAACCGAATATAAAAAAAATAAAACTAACACAGGAGAAGGAATTATTAGAGAGTGAAAATTCATCTGATGATTTTGAAGAAGTAGAGAATCATGATGTAGAAACAGAAAGCAAAGGATTGCAATCAAATCATGAAACAGAAGCCCCAAAAATTATGGAAACTAGCAGTAAAATAATCAATGCAGAAGATGTAAAGAAGAAAGAAAATAATTTGAAACATATAGATACAGATGATGGTAGTTCCAAAATAAAAGAAATTATAGTGAAAACTGCTGATGAAGTCCTTACAGTAAAAGCACCAGTAGAAGTAATATCAGGAAGTGAAGAATCAGAAAATGATTTTGAAGAAGTTGAAGAGATTCCTTTGACTAGTTCCAAAAGTGAAGAAAATAACTTGATGGAAATAAAGATTGAAGCAAAAGAATACAATGAAGAGGATGACTTGTTTGCTGACATATTTGCCACAACAGCTACAACTGAAATGAAAAATGAAGAAAAAAATATTGAGAAAACTGAAATTAAAAGAATCACGAATGAAACGATGGAAGTAGAGATGAAAAAAGGTGTGGAAACAGAGAGCAATGATCTACCAAAGGAAATTGAACAGAATTTCCATTCACCACAAGATCTGATGAAGAAGGCTGATGAAGTGAAAAGCAATGAAAGTAATCAAAAGAATGAGGATAAACAGGATACTGAAGATAGAGTGAAATTAACAGAGAAGGATTTAGAAACACTGAGAGATGATTTGAATAAGGAAGAGCAAGAATTGAGAAATGAGCAAGGATTGAGAGAGAGGCTTGGAACTAATATCACTGATCAAATGTACCAGGAGGCTCAAGTGAGTAACTCTGGCTTTCCAGGAAAATTTCCTGACAGTTAATTATAAAATATCATACTCTGAAAATTTAAACGATATCATATAATGCAATATTTTTAGGATTTATTAGAACTTTTTGGTTTACCTTATGTGGTGGCACCAATGGAAGCTGAAGCCCAGTGCGCATTTTTGGAATCAGCTTCATTAACTGATGGAACCATAACTGATGATAGTGATATATGGCTCTTTGGGGGCAAAACCGTTTATAAGAATTTCTTCAATCAGAGCAAGCATGTACTGGAATACAGAGCAGAAGATATCAAACATCACTTCAGTAAGTATAGATTGTGATTATCTGTGTTTTTTATAGTATTCATTGCATTCCTACCACAATTTCATCTTGATTTATTTAAGACGTTTTCATTGTATATTGGAGTGTTGTCATTATTAATATGATACTCTCATAAGATGCCATCCTATTCAGTACTTCATTTGACAATGAAATTTTCACCACCAATTCCAATTTTTGCAGAACTCACACGAGAGCAAATGATTTTACTAGCTCTATTGGTGGGTAGTGACTATACAACTGGTTTACAAGGTGTTGGTCCAGTAACGGCAATGGAAATCTTAGCACACTTTCCACCAAGCAGTACCTCAAGTTTTACTCTATCACATAATCAACTACTGATGGGATTGAACGAATTCAAATCCTGGTTTATGGGAGGTAAATCGATAGCTAGGGGCAAGAATTCTTTGCGGAATAAACTCAAAAACGTAACCTTCGTTGAAGGTTTTCCAAGCATGCAAGTCGTACAAGCCTACCTTAATCCCACCGTAGATGACAATGAAGAACAGTTTTCCTGGTCCAAGCCTGATATAGTCGGATTGATAGATTTTGGCAGGTCCAAATTTGGTTGGAGTAAAATCAAAACAGAAGATATACTTAAACCAGTTATTAAAAGAATGAAGGAAAGCAAATACCAAAGTACCCTTCTCAATTACTTCAAAATAAAGCACGATTTGAATGCTGAAGAGGCTCAGAAACTTATGAGCGAAAGAGTAAGATCAGCTGTGAAAAGAATCGGGCAGGATCCCAAGGATATAGAAGAAAGTGATGATTCTGAGGAGAAAGAATCCAAGACAATTAAAAAAAAGAAATCTAATGAAAGAAATAAAGATAAAACAAATATACCAACTGGAAAACAAAGGCAAAAGAAGAAGAGGACTAAAGATGTCAAAGAACTTTTATCAGACGATGAATTTATAGAATTAGATCAAATAGAAAAACTGCTAGAAAATATTGAAAAAGCAACAGATAAAAGTAAAAAGGGAAGGAAGGCCAAAGTTGCCAAACCCTCAAAACTTTTGGGGGCAACTGAATCAGTTGTTCAAACCAAAGTTGATGCAAATTCTGATGAAAACAAAAGTATGGAAGAACAAACTTCCAGTAAATCAATAGAAAATGTTGAACCAGGAGATGTAAATGAACCTGTCTCTGTGCTAGAAAATAAAGAAATGAATCTTCTGATACAAGTATTGAGTAATCAGGAACCAAGTTCCTCAGAAAATGCCAGTAAAATCGCAAAAGTTAAAAAAATTGCAGAAAAGATAGAAAAAAAGCAAACTCCTATATCAAAGGAAGAACAAGAACCTTCAATTAAGCAGAAAAAGGCAAAATTAAAAAAATCAAAAGATAATGATTCAGTAGAGGGTCAAGAAGAACCTAGCACTTCCAGAAGAGAAAGTAATGTAATGAAATTAAAAAGAATCGCAAAACAATTGGAAGGAAAGAGTGTCAAACTACCTGAGGAAAAGAAGCAACCTAGAAAAAGGAAAACAGCTGAAGCATCAACTTCGAAAGTTTTGGATAATGTCGATGAAGAGTTGAAACTTCTGCAAGAAACAGAATCTTTCTCAGAAAAGCGTGTTGAGGACATAAAAGCTGAAGCAGAAAAAATGCTTCAATATGAATTAAATAAGAAAAAATTAATAGGTAGGAAATTGCATAGAAAGGAAGTAATTCCTCAGAGGGAAAGGCAACAGAAGAATTTAATCAATACTAGGCTGAGAGCAATTGAAGTTTTCAGAAAGTCAAAAATAGACCCATCTTCTAAGAAGAGCGGACCACATAGGGCAAGACCTCCAAAAGAAGATGCAGAATTGTCTGAAAGTAGTAGTGATAGTGATTTATGATTCTTTGAAATAATATTTTAAATATTTCTGTGATAAATAATTTATTGTCCTTATTATTTTTACATTACAATCATTAATTTTTTTACAATAAAACATTTTTTATAAATTGAATTATTCTTATTCTACTAACCCACTGAAGAAATCTGACGAATTTCCATATTTTGAGGATGGTAAATTATGTTTCATTTCTTTCTTAGAATTATGTTTTTTATGCTTATTATCAACTCCATCAAAATCTTTGAAATATTCAATATTCCAAAAATGGATATCATTTTCTACTGAACTGAGTGAAGCTATAAAAGTTCCATCATTACAAATGTCAACTTTCTCCACTGAGTTATCTTCATGTTGACCAACAATACCAAGATTCCTGTGAGGAAACAAATGTGTTGCTCTTATAACTCCATCATCACAAGCTGTCACGACAATATTCTCAGTTATGGGCACCAGAGAGTTGATAGGTGTTTTCGGTCCAGGGAAGATATCGCTATGAAGGCCAAATTGATTCCAATTGAAAAGTAGCAGTTTACCTTTGTTTGTACCAACTAAAACCTTAGTTTCTTGACGGAATAGTCCTACACAGGTCAAGTCTTCTTCGTATTCTTCTGTTTGCACTAAGAAATTCCTATGGAAAAATAATGGTATGATTTGATTCATTGAAATGTAAAACACATGAAAATTTATCAAGCATTAATGTTCTCACCTATTCCTTAGATCGAACGTTGTGAGGGATCCATCACCACTTGTACAAAATAGATATTTTTCTTCTTCGTTTGTGATCATTTCACTTATATAGTCTTCGTTCTTTCTAGCTTTGTAAATTTGTTGAGGAGCTCTTGGATCCCACAGTCTTATATGACCTTCGTCATCTCCTGTAGAAAACAGCTGTTCTCCTAATACAGCTACACAATTTATCGGATGGTCATGAGCATCTTCATAAAATTTAATCAATTTTTGAGTTGTCACATCACTCAACATAATAGATTTATCGGAACCAACAGTATACATGACTTTTCCGTCATAACTGAAATCCAAGTCTCTGCAAGACGTTGAGTGTAGTTCCAGGGTACTCAAACAGGTATTTTCCTCAAGAGAATATTTATATAGATGAACGTCCCCAGAAACATCAGATACCGCTAGTATATCTTCATGAGGGTGGAACGAAAGAGTGGAAATGTCTTCTTCCATTTTGATAACCGGTGGATGATTGCTCTTCTTTTTGGATGCAAGTCGCATAGCCTTGATAACTTCATCTTCTTCCTCACTTTCTTCATTTTTTTCAGTACTTTCATTGTCGTCACTAACCATATCAATGTCCTCATCACCTGGCTGTTCTTCATCGGAATCGGTCATACTAACACTACTATCATCACTATCTGAATCTTGGGGGTCCATGATGATTTCCTGTTTTTTATGACCAGAAGGACACATGATAAAATTGAGATCCTTGTATGAAGGTTTCAATTTTGTTTATCACTTGGCAAAAACAGCAGTTTTTCAAGATTCGAAAGTTAGGTTATATCACAGATCAACCTTTTTGGTAAGGTTAGACCACAGACTGTCCAGAAGTTGGACTTTGGAACTAAAAAGCAGAAATTACTATTTCTCCTTTCGCCAACAATCGAATATTACTGAGAGATGTTATATATTTTTATTTAAATAACAATAATTATTCGAACACAAGAATCCACATTGTTATTTGGAAACATCAGAAGTCTTTGGAAACATTCACCAGTAGTTGAAAAGTACCAATTAACAAATTTGGTGTATCGGTGTATGTTTTCCTGTCAAGTCGTCGATCATGTCAAAGAATGATAAAATTGGTGCATTTGTAACAATCAAATTCTAATCCATTCTAATTGCTTATCAACAACAAATTTTCCTTTATCCTCTCACAAGTGAAGAAGTTGAACATCACCTATTATCATTTCTTTTGGAAATATGACAATGGGCGATGAAACTCCTGCTACATCGCTGATATTTCCTGTTTTAATACGCCCAATTCTGTCTCAGGTATTTATCTCTGAAAATTCCATTATCTCATTCATATCATATACTATTCTAGCTGGAAAAACAGGACATATCAGCCTCACAAACTTTGCGTTCAGCTCTCACAAAAGCTGAAGCTTCATATCCTGGAATTACATATGATCTGGTTGTTGGTATCATGAAAAAGGGGGATGTTGCAGTTAACATGAATGAAAGCATTCTGAGACTTCAAGGAGGAGTTTCAGACACTGATGGTAATCGACAAATTTTTTGAACTTAATAAAAAGTATAGGAGTAATAACTTGTACGTGTCGATATTTTTAGTTGTAGAATATAGACTAAGCAGGTCTGAAGATGCTTTTCAAGAACTGAATAAGAAGTCAGCATCACTTAAAAGAATATTGAGCCGGATACCAGATGAAATCATGGATAGAAAGACATTCCTCGAAACTATAAAGTAAGTTAGGTACTTCGTATGTTTTCAAACAGGTCCAGCTAAAAAAGATCTTGGCATAGGACTAGTGATATGATCAGGATAATTGCTACTAGCAAAGGAGAATGACATTTAATATGATTTTCAGGGAAATTGCAAGTGCCATAAAAAAATTATTAGATGCTGTGAATGAAATAAGTGGTTTCATTCCTGGAACTACTGGCAAACAAGCTTTAGAGCAAAGAAAGAGGGAATTTGTTAAGTTTTCTAAAAGGTTCAGTAATACGTTGAAGGAGTATTTCAAAGAAGGACAGTGAGTAGATATTTAATTATGGAATGTATAAGTTTGCAAATTATCAAATGAGCTTCAAGTCAATGTGAATTATTGCAAGTATCAGAAGCTTTGTTCAATGTCCGATTTCGATTATTCCTAATGTTTCGTTTTTATTTTCTTTCAGTGCCAATGCAGTATTCATTAGTGCACTTTACTTAATTCATCAAACAAATATGATAATATCCACAGTAAAGAGCAAATGTGAATAATCTGGTGCCAACTGGTTCAATATTCTTCTAATTTAGTATTGTACGTTATGTCTGACTTGTTGAAGTATATGGAGTTTGGTTAAGGTTAGGTCATACACAAAGTCTAGGAGGATTATACAAAATGACAATGTTATGATAGTATTTAATTAGATTATAAAAATATTTGTATATTATTTGAAATGAAGATATATTGTTGTACACAACACATAATAATGGAAAATACATATTTTGAAGTTATTCAGCTAGTTTTAATGATGACCCATAGTATTTGTCATGATCGTCAAGCAGAACATGAGTTTTCAAACTCATAATCAACTGATTAACATAGAGGGAAAAAGGACTTATTAACATCAATTCGAACTATTCCCTATACTTATACCATGAAAATATAAAATTTCTAATTGATAATTAGAAGATTATTGATCCCAAATTTGAATGAGTACACAATCTAGAGATTTATAAAATTTTTTATTCCAAAAAGTTAAATATGGGGAAAAATTTTCATAATCAGAAAAGAGTTCAGATACTTCTTGAAATTTTTAAGAAAGAAAATAGTGTTCTTTCCTTGTTCAATGAAGTGATAGATTATTTAATTAATATACCAGATTGCTTTATTCTGAAATCTCTGCGATGGGGATCGACCAATCGCATCTCAATTTACCCCATCCATCCCTCTGGTGAATGTTTTCTGACGTAGGCGTTGTAGGTCACGTTCGAAAAACACGTGAATCCCTAGAACGCCTCAACATTTGACGCACTACCTAAATCCCATTAACGTTGAGCGCGCCCCTGGCAGCACACGATGATGCTTTGCAAATATTCGCTTTTTTACCATTCTGGATAATTTTCGAAATTTTGATGTGCAGGCTGTGTGCTAGATGTTTTTTCGATATTTTGGTAATATTTGTGTGTAAGAGCGTCTAATACTTCCACATCTGGTGAGTGGTTTGTTCATTTTCATGTCAGGAATTTGAATATATTATGATCAATGTGGCAATGTTTCAAAAACAATTAGTGCTTTCCAGTAAATTTAATTTAAAATAGAAGAGGTTTAATTCAAATGGCATCAGTCTGTCAGAAGCTCGATACATTCAATTTTCTACGGTAACATTATAATACTATCCCCCATTCGAACTGAATGGGTCATTAAAATGGGGCTCCTATATAATTTAATGATTCAAATTAACTTATCCCAGAATACCAGGACTGTTAGGTATATCAAATACTCTATATTATATTACTCGCATACGTTATAATACTTTGATCATAAATTTGCAAGTCGATTAGCAATTCTTCAGCAAACGTCGAAAAATCTCCACTTTACTAACGTTAGTTTACAATTCCAAAGATATATCATGCAATCTTTCTTGGAAATATTCCCTTAATTCTATCGTTTACTTCCGTTTGCGGAGAAAATCGCTTTGGTGTACGTACCTAAAAGCATGTTGTGGCTCGCCTGAAACATCCATTCTCGCTAGGAAAAGTCACACTTAAGCTCATAATAAAACAATATTCTATTGCCATTGTTGTCTAATAAAGTACTTGAAAACATTGTATTTTCATGATGAACAAATCAGTGAATCCTCTTTCGAATCAATAAATTATAATTAAGACAAAAGTTGATTTCTCAAGAGATAGTTTCAATAAGACATATAAGATATAGATCATGACACGAAGCTATACTTTCACCAAGGAACCTTCGTCATGAAGAATAGGTACAAAACCAATATAAAATGCAACAATATCAACGCACTGCACAAACGCAAACTACGCAGCTCATCTTGGTTTCCTTAGCGCCGCCAATGGGTATATAAAGCCGTAGACCAAGCTTTTCAGGACATCCATACAGTCAAGAAAGTACGGGGAATTGATCGTTTAAAAAGCCTTCTTAGAGAGAAAATAAAAATTTGTCCTCTATCTAGAGAGCCTTTCCTGTAAATTTTTGTGGTGCCCCATTTTGTCAGTACAAAACAAAAGTGTTTTGCGATTTTTTACTATATGTATAAAAATTAGAAACAAAGAGTCTGCATGTATTTCGCATTGCCAATCGAATTTCGTGTGCGTTGACAATGTTACATAAGATGTATGCAGAATCAACTATCGACTTCTTCAAAAATACGTGAGTATACATATAGGTACAATATTACCCGAGATTTGGTGGGAGATTTGTCTTGAATAACCACTTTATCTACGCCACTGAAAATGTTTTTAACAAGAAACATTAAAAGTAAAGGTTCAACATGCAATCTGGCTGCTTTGGGTAGCTTCGAAATGTCTTCAGGCATCTCAGAATTATTACAAACAAGAATATAACGGAAAACAAAATTTGTGAGCTTTCAAAAAATGACAACACCTGTCGGAGAAATCGTGCTTGAGCCCAGATGTTATTACAGAAATATTGTGATTTTTCAATAATTCCCTAGAATTTCATGGGGTTCTGGCTTCGCGATCAGGACAAAATTTTGCCTTCAGCTTGAATGCGTTTTTCGATTAAACATATACTCCATTCACTTTCATAGAGTATCCCGGTTGACCATGACATTATGACACATTTCACCGTGTATATTTTGAAAATGTTAGGTTATAGTCATTTTCCTGTCAGATGAGTAAGCAACGTTGTCCTGTCTACATAGAAGTCGTAGTAATTACGTATTTATCAGAATTTTTATTTATTCTGGGAAAACAATGAATTTGAGGAAATATTATGTGAATTTAATAATTTCAAAGACCTGCCAAATGTTGAAGAAACATTTTTCTTTGTTAATACTGGAAATATTTCACGTCTATAAACATGGTTGGAAGATTCAGTTATGCTTTATGCTATTTTCTTATACCGAAATCAAGAATCGAGTGTTAAAATTTTACTGAAAAATAATGGACAGAATAGTCCGTTACTTTGTTATAGTTAAATCGGAAAAAGAATAAAAGTTCTCGAATAACCCGACAGAAAAACTACTAAACGAACAGACGGACCTATGGAATTCCCCACTCTTCAAAATTCTCAAGAAATAAGCCCAGAAGCACTGGCGGATCCAGACAGTTTTTCAGGCGGGGGCCATGGAAATACTCCAGTTTGAAAATGTAGTAGGACTACGACTAAACCTGTGTCACAGTTAAACCTTAAAAGAACAAACTCAATTTAAAAAGTTCTCGGGAGTAAAGTGAATCGAAAATGAAGTTGGTAAGGAACCATGTTCGCACGAAATGTCTTCTTATTCTCATTAGTGCTTCCTACCCTCTCAGTTTCACACCTATATACTCCGGTACAACCTGTATATTATACTTTTCTCGCAATCCCAAAACCCGGAAGTACTGCAGTCGATACTGAAATAATTCATCGGCTTTCAAATTAGCTCGATGAAACACGTCATCTGCATCGTATTATTTTCAGAAAAATCTATCAATAGATCTATGTTTTCCATTACGAACAAAATAGGTACTTGCAGATTGTTTCGCATCTGTCCCCATCATCCAGAAATGCTGGAGATGACTGCCATAACAACAAACCTGTCGATAAAATCCGTCTGTTTCCAAGGATAAAAGGAAGACGGGAAATTTCCACTACGTTTTCCCTTATTATACAGACTTCATATTGAAATATTCGATTTATTTTCTACGTGGGTGGTAAGAGGTTTCTCGAAGAAGAGAAAATACATGTTTGTGATATGGTAAAACTAATATATCTATACAGGGTCTTTCACGAGGAACCTCACCCATATTTATACGGGAAACTACTGAACGTATTTTCATGAAATTCAGCACTTATAAGTATTTCACAATGCTGATGAAATCTAAAATATTTTCAAGGCATGAGCACCTCCGGTTTTCCGGAAATGACGTCAACTTCCGTTTTTCAAATTAGAACACCATTTTTTTATTGCAGAAATAGATTCCTTAGAAAATTTCAAGTTATTTTGATGTAACATTTTTCAGTTTTGGTTGGAAAATTCTCTCTGAGCGGGAAAATTCGAAAAAAAAATCGAAAATAGAGCTCCGCTGAAACAAGAATAACTTCGAGGTTTTTGGATGGAAAATTTTCATTTTTGGGATTTTTCAAGATGTAAGATTGATGTATCCACTTTAAAAATCGAAATCGCGATTCATGATACAGGGGGTGAAAAAATCGCTTTCAAAGTTAGGGATGACAAAATCGTGAAAAATCAATTTTTTCAAATTAGAACCCCATTTTTTTATGGCAGATATTGAATCTACGTTAAAAAATAATGTGAGTGTATGCATCACACCCTTGCCCTAAAATGGATATTTTCTGAGTTATTCACAAAAAACTGTTTTTCGTCTTGAATTTTCAGCTATTTCTTTTCCCTTCACGCCAAAAAGATGAAATTTTCAGGAACTGTTATTTGAACCATGCTGTAGATTTTTCACCCCTTCTTGAAACCGACTTCAAGTTACTATTAGGAGAACCATGGCAAATTCTCGCAGTTATAACTAGACATTTATTTATACGTCTCAGGAATGCTTCGTGCGTTGCTCTTCTTATTTCATCGGGAGGAAGAGATCTGCAAAAGTGTTTAAAAACCAAATTGAGTTTCAAAACTATGAATCTAAAAATCTAAACAAATCTGAACGCATTTCTGACTCGTTCTATGCAGTCCTCTTTATCAGTCAGGGGAGTTGAGTAGACAATATTTTTTATCCTACCCCAAACATAATAGTCTGAAGGAGTTAAATCGGGAGAACGTGGTGGCCAAAGATGTGGACCATTGTTCGCCAACCATCGATCTTCAAATAGCCTGTAGGTGTAGAGGATATTTGACACATTGAGTGAATTGTGTGGAGGCGCGCCATCTTGTTGATACCATAAGTCATTATGGTTCTGTACTAGCGGCTCAATTATTTGAGTCAATATGTCAGAATATCTATCTCCTAAGGGAGAACATTCTTTAAATGATGCAAACAAGTGTAGTGTTCTATCTTACCAGTTAAAGTCCCATCATAAATGTGAACATCGAGAATTGCATTATTTTTGATGGCGCAAAAAACATTGAAACTCCAGGTCTCTTGAAAGTTCCATTGTCTGAAGTGGTGGTTGTTCTCTTCATCCCAATAATGACTGTTATGCCTATTGAAAGAACCATTCTTTGTGAATTTAGATTCATCTGTCCAAATTATACAGTCCAAAAAGTTTTCATTCTCTTGAAATCGAATCATCATAGCTTCGCAAAACTCTTTTCTCCTGACGAAATCAGTTTCCTTCAAATGCTGTACCCTATTGAATTTATATGGGTGCATTTTATGTTTTTTTAATATTCTCCAAACACTCGATTGAGATAATCCCAGATCAATCTCGGCATCTTTGAGAGAATTTTGAGGATTCACACGAAAATATGCAAGAACTGTAATTTCGTTGTGCTCATCTTCTACTACACTTTTTTCTCTGTGTATAGTTTTCTTAAAGAAAGATCCGACATTTCTCAAGTTTGTCATGGTTCTGTTAATGGTATCTCTCGTTGGTCTGGGTCGGTCAGGAAACCTCTCAATGAACAGTCGAATCGTTCTATCTACAACTTTATTACATTCTCCATGAAGTAGAATGAGATTTAAATAATCTTCATTGGTAAAATTAGGCATAGTGATCGATTTTATAACTTAATACGAATTATCACCAAATTAATAGTAAACACAAAATGCTACTGAATAAAGAGGAATTTGGCAGATGTAATTAATGATATCTATCATTAAAAAAAAGAATGTAAAACATGGTAAGTTTTTGCGTATGGTTCATAAGGAATTATTTATTTATCAATGGAGAGAAAACCGATGGCCGATTAGTTGAAATAAAGAGGTTTCCGATACAAATTCGAATCCAAATGCGCCATCTATTTAGGAACAACCTGTAACTTTTTTCTCTTGCATATTAGGGTAGTAAAATCTAAAACATGGTTTAAGTAACAGTTCCTGAAAATTTCATCTTTTTGGCGTGAAGGGAAAAGAAATAGCTGAAAATTCAAGACGAAAAACAGTTTTTTTGTGAATAACTCAGAAAATATCCACTTTAGGGCAAGGGTGTGATGCATACACTCACATTATTTTTTAACGTAGATTCAATATCTGCCATAAAAAAATGGGGTTCTAATTTGAAAAAATTGATTTTTCACGATTTTGTCATCCCTAACTTTGAAAGCGATTTTTTCACCCCCTGTATCATGAATCGCGATTTCGATTTTTAAAGTGGATACATCAATCTTACATCTCGAAAAATTCCAAAAATGAAAATTTTCCATCCAAAAACCTCGAAGTTATTCTTGTTTCAGCGGAGCTCTATTTTCGATTTTTTTTTCGAATTTTCCCGCTCAGAGAGAATTTTCCAACCAAAACTGAAAAATGTTATATCAAAATAACTTGAAATTTTCTAAGGAATCTATTTCTGCAATAAAAAAATGGTGTTCTAATTTGAAAAACGGAAGTTGACGTCATTTCCGGAAAAACCGGAGGTGCTCATGCCTTGAAAATATTTTAGATTTCATCAGCATCGTGAAATACTTATAAGTGCTGAATTTCATGAAAATACGTTCAGTAGTTTCCCGTATAAATATGGGTGAGGTTCCTCGTGAAAGACCCTGTATTATACCATCTATACTAATATTATAAAGAGGAAAGATTTGTAATTTTGTTTGTTTGATAAGAAAAGGCTCAATAACTACTGGACCGATTTCAGAAATTCTTTCACCCTTAGAAAGCTACATTATCCCTGAGTGACATAGGCTATACTTTTCACCCGAAAAAAGGATCCTACTATAACTTCAATAATTACAAAAAAAACAGCCATAATCAGCTATTTTCAGGTGCGCTGCAAAAACCGTAAAACTTACGTGGATACAATGTATAACGGAAATGTACCTCTAAAATAGTTCTACAAAAAAGTCCGCGAAAGCATATATCTATCTCTCAAGATTGACTTGCTATTACCTGTTTATGGTAATCAGATGTTTTCCAAAATTATGCACTATTTGGGAGTGTGTTTTTATGAATTGAGTATTGATCCTCATCCAACCTAATACGTTATTCATCCCCAGTATTTAATTTAGAACGAAATTGCCCTTCACATCATACAATTACAACGAGTACATCAAAAGATATGGCAGGTTGAAGTGTTGAAGATGAAAACGCCGCGTGAAACAAATTTCTACCCGGGCGAAGCTGGGACGGCCTGCTTGTTTGAAAGAAATAGCGAAACTTTTTTATTTTGAAATAAATGACAATTATGGGATGAGAAACACATCATTTAATGATGTTATGGCTCGGTTAGCCTACCGGGAACTGCGACCACATAGACCTCGTTTTCTCAACCCTACTCATTCATTTAAACCCAAGAGGTCGTCGATGGTGTTGATAAGACCGATAACATCCTTAGGAACCTTGGCCGTTATCTCGTTGCCCCATATGCATGGTTCTTAGGCCAGCCAGCTCTGGACACTTATTGCATACCATGTGTTCAGCTGATTCTGCTTCTGACCCACAGAGCCTACAAATCTCATCTGCTAACTTTACCCCGTCAGCAGACCTACCATCACCCCAAGTTCAGCTCGTGACAGCTTTGAGAGCCTACTGGTATAGGTCGGTGAAAGCATATCGAATTTCTTGGAAAGAGTAAGTCCAGGAGAGTTTCTCCAGAGGGATATTCTGTTGTCTAACTCCCATTGTTAGACTGCTGCCTTATATTGGTCTTTTCCAAACCCACAGAAAGGCTCCTGAGTCCAGATGGTATCAACCTTGATGCACTTTTCGCAAGCTCATCGGCTTTTTCATTTCCTTCAACTCTACAAAGCCCTTGCACCCATAGTAGGGTCATTTTATTGCCTCTGACCAGTTGCTTAATTTATGGTCTTAAGGCACTCCCAGGTCGGCAAAGACCCCTGACAGTGTAATTCCAGGGACCTCGATGTAGCCTGGCTGTCCGTGGTGAAGATGCCTACCGGCATAGATCAATATCTTCAAATATTCCCCAAGAAAAGACATCCAATGCGCTGTTAAATCAAAACTTTTTGAAGGCCAATCAGTAGTTCAATTTACACCCTATACCTAAATACTGAGTGTTCCCTATATTTTAATATCATCCATTTTAACCGTAAGATACACCACTGACTGCCTACTGATGTAACAAAAGGTGAAATGACGGAAAGACCGATTGAAAAGATTCGCCTACGACTTCAGCCTATTGGAAAGAAATTTCACGTGCATCGGAACGTGCTCGTTCGTTTCCTTTGTAATTTTCTCATCCGAATTGATTCATCCAAGGGATGAGAGTGAAGGGAAATTTAATTGAGGGTCAATATCATCTTAAAATTTTCAAGGTTCTACGTTTTCCGTTTGAGGAGTTTTGTTTTCGGATGGACAGACATAATTTAATTTGCTCACGGATTCGTCAGCAGTTCGAGACTATCCCAGGTTCACAATTTGGGAAATATAGAATTCACGAAGAAATTATACAGGGTCCCAATTAGTGCGATAAAGTAGAATTACTCTCAAGGAGAGATGCTACACGTCCGAGCTCCCATAAAAAATTGGGCTTTTCTTTTTCATGATATCTCAATTTTTTTTTAATTAAAGTTCAATCATTTCTCTAGAATGTGTATTACTCGCTTTTCCGTTTTTCTTCGTATATTTGGAAAAAAAACCTGGTTGAAAATATCACCCATAAAGTTCCTACTTTATAATTTATTTAAAAATTCAGGGGCAATAAACAGAAAAACTGATTAATACACATTCTGTAAAATATTATTCCGCATGTATACTGAAAATTTCATACAATTATCCCGAAAATTGACCGAGATATCATGGAAATAAAATCGTTTGTCCAGATTTTTATGATATTACAGCTCACCAGTTGTTTTCCTAATATACGAAGAAAAACGGAAGAGCGAGTAATAAACATTCTAGAGAAATGATTAAGCTTTAATTTTAAAAAAATGTTGGTCTACGCCGCATACGAACTGAGATATCATGGAAATAAAAAGCCCAATTTTTGAAGGGAGCTCGCGAGCTCGAACGTATAGCACCTCCCCTTATAGCACTCATGTGATAGAACTTGTCAAAACAAGTCATTTTACCGAAAATTTCTTATATGAAATGTTCAATTTGAAAAAAATTATAAAAATACCTTAATACTACTCTGGCCTGCATAATATTTCTGTTCATCATATCTCTACACCTCTGCACCTGGTTAGGTTAGGCACCAGGTTTATGAACATCCGCGAAGTTTGGTGATTTCTTACCGGAAATCTTGTTCTGTACAACTTATACGCTGAATTGGCACTTTGTTTTGATTTGCCATAAATTAAAAGTATATCAACAAGTTCATTATTTGAATAAAAGTGCGGCATGTTCGAAACATAAAACACTCGTACCCTCGCCGTAACACGATCGAAGATTACTGATCACAATCGAAATTCTGTCATGTATGATAAGAAGACAAAAAACATGTTGATATCTAAGGAAGAGCAGGCGAGGAAGCAGGTTCGGACTGAGGAATTTTCAGATTCACGTAGAAACTAGAAAATATTCTATAGTCCACCCAAGAATTATTGACATCTCGGGCGGCTTTGGAAAATCGAAATAAGGTTGGTAATGCCTGTTCGGTGATATTTTGAGTTGTAGAATTCAGGTTGGTGTTGGAAATAACACTGATATTTTGTTCTGTCATTAATGTTTCGAAAAAATTTGGCGAATAATTGAGCAAGTGAAATAAATATCTTCAGAATGAGGCTCTTGAAGAGTGTACAGCTAATAATTTGAAAGGCTTTCCGTAGCACATTTAAAAAGGAATAAGAGAAGATTAGTCGAAATATATGGGATGTTGCTGACATAAAATCTTTCATTATGAACATGATGAGGTCTGCCCAGATGAGGAAATAACAGTTGTAGTTGATGAAACAACATTAGGAATATTTACATTTCATATTTTACACCTTCATTGTTCACAAATATTGAAAGTTACAATAGCATACAAAATTCTTCATATATTAAATAAATACATGCATAAGGTTTTGTTTCTGTCTTGATATCTATTACAATTTTCCCAATCCATTCAGTTCGCAGCTGATCGTATGTGATAATTGGAAACATTTTCATGTTCAGATTGTCGCACTTCAAAAAATACAAAGATACTCTACATATCTTTGAAAAAATATCATTTAATTTTCTGGTTATATCTATATTTTTTTATTGCTATGATGAAAGCACAGAAAACTTTCAGTTACTTTTTTGTAACTAGAAATAAAGCTGCGACTGGACTTCCAAGGCCTGCTCTGATGTCAATAATTCTTGGATGGACTATAGTTTCATTTTCTCGAAACAGGGGCATAATTCATGAAAAATTTTTTTGGTAAAATGACTTATTTTTATGAGTTCTACCATCTGTCAAGAGAAAAGCCTCATCTTTAAATACACCCTGTATATGCTGCTCGTCTGAAACCTATGAGTTATTCTCATGGTCATTACCATTGGGACCAGTCCTCCTTCCTGGCCTTCCAACTGTCATTGCGTAAACACGGCTCAAGATGAATTTTCTTTTACAGTGTCATTTTGTTTTGGACTCAGCCATGACTTGGGTAAATGGAAATCTACAAATCTACAACACGTTTGCTTCTTTAGTAAGAAGAAACGGAGATGTTATGACTGTAAATTCTGACTGTCTAGGTAAGACATTCACACCCATTAACATATGCATTCTCTTGAGGATCTCTATTTCAAATTTGAACCTTTGAATCATTCAACAATTTCAGATACTCTAGAAGAAATAAACCAAGAATTAAACACCGAAGACTCCAACCTAAGAACCTTCAGAAGGGCAATAGGTTTTAGCAAGAACATTCAGAACGACCTGATACCCCTCCTCATCCACCTAAAAGAAAACAAGAACATCACCAACTCGACCAAAATAGTCAACTGCACCATAAAGCTCCTGGTCAATCTCACCATCCCCACCGAGCATCTCCTGCCACTCGAGATGATGGAAGGCAGTGACGTCGGCAAGCACAGCATCTTCGAACTCAACAGCCTGCTCAGGGCCAGCAAAGAGTCCTTTTCGGACAGTAGAAGCACCAAGGCCATTCTGGATCACATCAAACAAATCACAGAGTGTGATAGTCCCTTGACTCTTGAGCAATGCGATAGTATCAATAATTGTTTGTTGCTGCTGAGGAATATTCTTCACATACCTGAGATGAGTGTTCCTGGCAGCCACTCGACCTTGCAGAACCAAATCGTGTGGAATTTGTTCACGCAGAGCGTGGATAAGATTATTATTTTTTTGGTCACATGTCCAGAGAAGGTAGGGGAATTTCAGAACCATTACAAATCTTCGAGTCAACATAAAGAAATCATAATTGTTTCAGATCTTCTGGAGCGTAACGATGGTTCAATTAATAGCCCTCTTGTATAAAGACCAACACGTTGGTACTCTACAGAAGCTGTTGAACATATGGCTGGAAGCCTCTCTCAGCGAAAGCTCCGAAGACAACGAGAGTAACACATCAGCACCCTCCCAAGGAAGTGGACATTTATCCCCTTTCATCACATCAGATCCTACCTCCGACAGCAGCGATACTGGTGGGGGTAATGACATGACAAAAATCGGGGGTAATGACCTGACCAAAATCGGGGCTAATGACTTGACCAAAATCGGGAGTAATGCTATGAAGGATGCGAAGAATGCTCAAACCAAAAATAAGACCATTAAGAGGGTGCAGTCAACAGAAACAGAGGCCAGTTCGAGCAGTGGTGTTTCTTCCAAGCTCAGTCAATCAACCATTGATAAGGTGAGCTTTGCACTTTGCAGGTATTATTATTGCTACCACTCTTCGTACGGCTGCTTTAGCCTTGGTTTTTTCTGCAGCTGAATACTGCTCTTCTGTTTGGTTGAATAGTTCCCATGTCCATAAAATTGATGGGCAACTCAATATTTCTATGAGGATTATAACTGGAACCATTAAATCTACTCCATAAGCTTGGTTACCAGTTCTTTCAAACATAATACCTCCTCATATTCGTAGACAGGTTGCTGCCATGAAGTCTTGGGATAAATTTCATTCCTTTCCAAATTCATTTCCTATTATGAGTTATATGCCAGATACAAGACTGGCTAGATTGAAATCTCGAAAGCCTCTATGGATAAATAATTTTCTTTATTCTAAAAAAAATCATAAAGAAATTTGGAGTTCGGAATGGACTTCATATGATTTTTTCAATAAAAGTTTAATTCTCGATCCTTCAGAGAAAGTTCCCGGTTTTCATTTGTCTAGGAAAAATTGGTGTCTTCTGAATCGTCTTAGGACAGGTCATGGACGTTGTAATAGTATGCTCTTCAAATGGAATGCCATTGATAGCCCGAGATGTGAGTGTGGGCATGAAGAGCAAACTATTGACCATTTGGTCAATAATTGTCCAATATATAAATTTCCAGATGGTTTCAACTCTATTCATTCAGTATCTGATTCATTTTTGAGATGGGTTGGTACCTTCAAAACAATTTGAATATAGTAGTGGATTTTGCTGTTCCTTTTTTTCTCCCTTTGGTTTTTGTTTCAGATTATTTGAAAATGCTTTGTCAACCCCTTCGAAGAAATGAAGAAAGAATTACATTCGAAGAAGATGCCCTCCAATATGAATACGTATTTGTAAACAAATCCAAAATCCCTACACTTATACGGGGAGACAGAGTTTTTGCTGAGGTTTTTATCTGTGCTCTTGCATCATACGCAGAACTGTATGGTGCCCCGTTTGACATTCCTCTGCTAATACTGAGAATAGGAGCGGGGAATGGATCAATATGTTTGTTTGAATGATCTGTTCCTTGTTGCCTTTTCGAGACACATGCCATATTTGGAAACAAATCTGTACAGCTCCATTTCATAAGAATATATATATTATTATTATTATATGTACTGGGGTCTTGATGGCTCAGTTAGCCTTTCGGGATCTGCGATTGTTTTACACCCCACTCATTCATTAATACCCAAGGAAGTCGTCGATGGTGTTGATAAGACCGACAACATCCTTAGGAGCCTTGGCAGTTACCTCATGGGTACCCAGGACTGGTTTCCCATATGAATGGTTCTTAGACCAGCCAGCTCTGTACACTTGCATACCATGTGTTCATCTGTTATGCCTCTGATCCACAGAGCCTACAAATCTCATCTGCTGACTTTCCCATACGGTACAAAGGATGTTTGTACCGACAGTGCCCCGTCAGCAGACCTACCATCACCTCAAGCTCAGCTCGTGACAGCTTAAGGAGCCTACTGGTATAGGTCGGTGAAAGCATCTCGAATTTCTTGGACTGAGTAAGTCCAGGAGAGCTTGATATGATTTCAGACTACATGCAACCCCTATACTCATTCGAAAAACCATTCAAAACACAGCTCGACTGGAACAGATGGGACTCGAGTATAGAATCACAATCATCTGCAGAAATAGTCTGGTACGTAGACGGTTCTAAGACAGATGAAAGAACAGGAGCGGGAATACACGGAGTGAGGCCAAGAAGGGACTACATAATAACTCTCGGCAAACACGCCACGATATTTCAAGCTGAAACACATGCCATTAGGACATGCATACAGAAGAACCTGGAAAGTGGCTCCCAAAGAAAACACATCCACATTCTCTCTGACAGCCAGAGCGCCATCAAAGCCTCAACTCGACACAGATAAAGTCTAGACTCGTATGGGAATGCCTCCAGGACCTTCTGGAGCTGGCAGAACACAACAAGGTCACTTTGATGTGGGTGCCGGGTCACAAGGGAATAGCGGGCAACGAAAAAGCAGACCAGTTAGCAAGACAAGCAACTGAAACGCCATTCACAGGGCCAGAACCTTTGCTTGGAATCAGCAAAAACCGATGCAGGACCCTGATTGAGGAGTGGATAAAACAAAGACACCGACAACACTGGGAACAGAGCGACGGGCAAACACACAGCAAAGCCATGGTAGGACACACAAGCCAAACCTTGACGGCTGACTTTTTGAATCTAAACAAACAAAGGCACGTATAATAGTAGTTCTACTGACGGGACACTGCGGCCTTAGAAAACATCTGAACACCATAGGAATACTTGGAGAACTCTGCGGTGAAGAGGAAGAAACAGCCTCTCACATAATTTTTGAATGCGATGCCCTGGGAAGAAAGCGCCACAGAATGTTCGGAGAAATCAATCCGGAAACGGGAATGAATCCGAAAAACCTCATAAACAGGCTACTGAACCTGATAAAGGACACAAACATATTCTCGTGAGGAACCACTGACGAAAGAGTGATACAATAGACCCAAGTTGGTCGCATTGTCACAGGGAGGCCAAGCGCTAACCCGGTCTCTTGTTCGTCAGAAAATCAATCAATCAATCAAGTCCAGGAGTGTTTCTCCAGAGGGTTGTTCTGTTGTCCAACACCCATTGCTGGACCGCTGCCTTATATTGGTCTTTCCCAAGCCCACAAAAAGTCTCAGGTCCAGCAGGTGGTTACCTTGATGCTTTTTCATTTCCTTCAACACCACAATGCACTTTGCAAGTAAAATTCATGTCATAGGATCGATCAGGTCAGATGAGGTGAAGCTTTCATAATCCACAGACCAAAATGTCTTCTGGATAATCTTGAGGTTTGGATCGTGGTAGGGAAAGAATGGTTCTTGCTTTATGGCCTCTCAGACTTTACTGTGGCAACCTTCAACTACTCTTGCTATGACCCTGGTACTTGTTGATCACCAGAATTTATATTTGGATTTCCTGCTGAGTTTACCCTTATGGTATATGTGCTGTAGAATCTCCTGCCACTGAAAGTTCAACAGGGCCTTGTGTATAACCATAAGGTATTGAGGTCATTTTGAGGATCATTCCACACATTCTGCTGCATCTACCTAGTGCTTTTGAGGCAATTTTCTATGTTTTTTTTTCGATATGAAAGACCTATGTTAGTCTTCGATCTATTCCCTTGAATAGTCTCTATAACCATAAAGGAATTCGTGAAATGTTGTTCTTTCCAGTCACAATCTTCTGTCCACACCGATCAGAGCGCAATCTCATCCAAGAAAAGAGAATGTCCTTCATCAACCAGCGAAATCTCAGACTGCGGCTATGCAACCCAGGCTGAAAATCAAGAATTCGTGTCCACCTCCAGCAACGATGATGATCAACCAAGTCAGAAACCTGTACACCAAAAACCGCACACCTTTCAAAAGACCAGGTACATAACTGGTAAAAAAACGATTACAGCTCTGGAGAAAAAGGAGCTTGGACGAAAGAAACTGGTCAAACGCAGCAAAACCAACATGTAAGTGAATCTTCAACTATAGAAGTTACAGGAAATATCATATTTGTGAAAAGCTATGCAATAACGCTTTCTACCATTTTCAGCATCAATGTCAAAGGCCTCATGCACCATCTCCCGACAGACGAAGATATTTCTAACGTACTGAAGGAATTCACGGTGGACTTCCTCCTGAAAGGATACAGCATCCTCGTCAAGGACCTCCATACGCAGCTGCTCACCAACGTCCATGCCCAAATTGACACTTCTCATTTTTTCTGGCTTGTGACCTATTTCTTGAAATTCGCGACGCAACTGGAATTAGATCTGGAGCATCTGATTCCCGTGTTGTCCTACGATTTGTTATCGTTCCTGGTGTTACAAGGAGTTTGGGCAATGGAGGAGTTCGAGCTGAAGTCTAGGATGGTCTACGTGGACCTGAAGCCTTGTCTGAGGAGGCTGCATTTGGTGAGCGGGATTTAGGAGAACAATGTTCCATTTATATGACTCATTTTGTGTTTTTAATCAATTACACCTGTCCAAAAAAATCATTTAGGTGCGTAAACTATCTCGACCAAAATTCTTACAGGTTGTGACTGCCATTAGAGAGTTTCTACAAGCAGTCGACACTTACCAAAAGATCATCCAACTGAACGATGAAGACAAAGAAAACCTTTTGAGCTTGCAGTGTAAGATTGTAGGCACACAGGAGACTGGATGCCTGTTTCTTCTTTTACTCAGACATTATGATGGCAAATTACAAAGCAGACAGTATTTACAAGATTTAATATTAACAAATCATATATACCTCTTGTTCTTGGACAACGTTTCCAAGCTAGAGGAAGTGAAACCAAAGTTCAGTTTTATGGAGCATCTGAAAAAGTGAGCTTCTTGAATTTCAAATGAAGATACAATGATTCATTTTTAAATTTTAAATTCTAGCTTCGCAGCCGTAGAAATAATGTGTAAATATGGAATTCTCCTGGAAAACTTCAAGGAAAATGGAGAATTCATCAACAACTGTATCTTCACAATGATGCACCACATAGGTGGCGACCTGGACAACGTTTCGATCTTGTTTCAGCCTAACATACTCAAGACATTTTCCCAAATTTGGGAGACCGATTTCGAACTTTGTGACGTGAGTTTTCGTATATCTTTTTGATTATGCAATGACGAGAAGAGCAAACACAAATTAATTGAATATACTTACTCAACTTTCGAAAAGTTTTCCATATTTTGAGTTAACTCTCGGCACACATATACTGTACCTAGTTGGGAATGTAATAATACTGTCGAATAATGAAAACCTCATTGATGCTCTTGTAAAGCACGCTAAAATCCCTAAACTAACAGCCGAATTTTGTAGGACTGGGCAGATCTGATCGAATATGTGATTCACAAATTCATAAATACCCCTAGAAAGAGCCACTGTCTTTCCGATAAGAACTTGGATAGTACTTCAGATACGGAATCATCCGAAAACTCAGAGCAGTCTGAGTAAGTTAACTAAACCTCTTAAACACTTCAAAGCTATATAGATTTTCGCTGTTTCAGATTTCCGGAAAAAAGGAGAAATAGTCATCAAATCAAAAACAAGACAAACCTCGAGACCATAGACGAGATAACCGAGATACACAAGGAAAATGGAATGAATCACAAAACAATTTCGATAATCAAGGACTTGTTGTTGCAAAACATCATCAGCGAAAAACAATATAAGGATTTCACCAAGAACGAACAACCAGAAAAAGTTCAAAGCGATGGGGAAACGAAGAGTGTTCAAAAGGAAGGAGATGAATCGGTAGATAAAGAAGTAGAAGCGTTGAGAAGTTACCTGATCAAAGAAGGCAGGGAAAAGTATTTGTCATGGTTACAAGATGTGCTGTTGGAAATTTGCTACGCCAAACTTTTACTGGAGAACCCTGAGAAGTTCGGAAAAGGGAGTCCGACAGTGGAACCGACTATTTTCTATAATTCACGTAAGAACTCAATTACGTTCGTCCATCTCTGGATTACAATAATAAGTGAATCTATTTATAACCTTTTCATCTTTCAGTGTTAAACCTGCCATTGCCGTTTATACACTGGACAACGGAACAAAGCGCAGCATTGAAATTTCCACCATTCGTTGTGTTATTACATAAATTGGGACTGTATTTACCAGCTCATACGGGAAAACTATTTGTGAGAATACCAAACTTTTGGTCTGCTGGAGTATTGTATGGCAAAGCTCAGCAATTAGGTCCCATCAACAGAGGTAAGAAACGATTTTAACTTTTTCAAACATCTGGAACGATCCACACACGGCGCATGCTTGCGAGCGACTAAAGAAGTGAAAGCTTTAACGCGTGCGCTTAAGACGCCACTGCATATGCAATATATATTGGTCATCCTCATTAATTTCACAAGTTTGCTTTTTTTTAAATAATTATTCACTTACATAACCATGCAGATCATGATAGGTCCTAGGTCCTTTGATGTTCATTATTAAACAAACATTTGAAGATTTCGAAGTCCAAAATGTTCACATCCACTTGATCATGTTGAAATCGTTCATTAATTCGAATGCCAATCAGGGTACAATTGACGATGCATCAATTTCCTTGTTTCCATTTCAGATAAAATCAAATTTGACGTCAGACTCTTAGAAGGGGGCAATAAGGGCAAACCAGTCAGTTTCAGCAAGCTGGAAGAAAACGCAACCAAGGATCATGGAAAGTTCTTTTATGACTCGAGAGAAACACCCTACCTGTTTCGATATACACCCCCGTAAGTTGACCAATCATTTCTAAATTATAAATACATACTTATTTAATTCATTGCTCAAGATATATAAAACGAGCATACCTAACTCTTTGTATCTATGAGTGTTTTATTCAACCATACATTCTAATTTAATTTTTTGCATTTAGGCCCAACGAATTGAGGATAGTAATCCCAGAGCAAGACATATGCAACTTATCATTACCTCACGAATCTTCAGAATCCATAAAAAATACGAGGCTTTTGTCGATAATGGACCTCTCCAATGGAAACCACGAAGTAGACCGTGATAGCATTTGCGAAACAGTTTCATCTGGTCTGAATGGAATGTGCGTTAGTGACGAAGAAAATTACACTGTTTTCTCACTAGACCTCAAGTGTACTTAAGAGACAAAACCTATTTTGAAAGGAATATTCGTGAGGGAATACAGGTCTGTTCCTGAGAGACCACAGAAGATGAACCAAAGCACTGGAAGTTACATTAACTGAAAGTGAAATGTGAATGAAATCTTGTACAGTTGTCTTAAATGTGGACACTGATTTATTCTAAAACCCTATATTTTGATCAAGATTTATCTTTGCATTAAAGTCTTCGAGGTTTCTATGAAAGTACGAAGAAAATAAGTTTTGAATTGTTTCTTGTTTATATGTAGGTATTTTTTCCAATCTGTGTTCAGTTCCTATTGTAAGTAATCAAGCTAAGCTTCAGGTTGTTAAGTTTCTACTTTGGATGTCTAATTTTTTAATCAATAAAATCTATTATTTTATCTTTCACTTTTCCTGGGTAAAATTACGTATTTCTTTTGTTTTTCCTCAATAACGTGTAGTTTTCATGAAATTTCAATGAAGTTGCTTGAAAACTTAAGGGGAGGTGCTACACGTCCGAGCTTCCTTCAAAAATTGGGCTTTTTATTTCCATGATATCTCAATTCGTATACGGCGTAGACCAACAATTTTTTTGAATTAAAGCTTAATCATTTCTCTAGAATGTGTGCTACTCGCTTTTCCGTTTTTGATTGTATATTGGGAAAAAACCTGGTTGAAAATATGACCAATTAAGTTCCTACTTAATAATTTATTTAAAAATTCTGGGGGCAATAAACAGAAAATCTGATTAATACACATTCAGCAAAATATTTTTCCGCATGTATACTGAAAATTTCATACATTTTTTCCGAAAATTGACCGAGATATCATGGAAATAAAATCGTTTGTCAAGATTTTTATGAAACTACAGCTCACCAGGTTTTTTCCTAATATACGAAGAAAAACGGAAAAGCGAGTGATACACATTCTAGAGAAATGATTAAGCTTTAATTACAAAAAAAATTGTTGGTCTACGCCGCAAACGAACTGAGATATCATTGAAATCAAAAGCCCAGTTTTTGAAAGGAGCTCGCGAGCTCGGACGTGTAGCAACTCCCTTTAAACAACCTTCAAAATTCCACATCGCTGTTGAAAAGATGTGTGGATTCTGAACTCTAAATAAAAAAGTGCCATGAGTGTAAGTCTGATAATTTACACAAAATATCGGATAACATCAAAACAAAGAACTTTGATAAAAAGTGTCTCATGATGAAAAAGTTCTCATGGTGCAGATTATAAATTTTATAATGGCCTCCTAAGGGAAGCATCTTCTTTTCGCTTATTACCCAAAATTTGTTTAGTGAAAAGCGAAACTAAATTGTCATGTATGAATTCCGATTATATCTCGGAAGATCATTTTCGAACACATGCTTTCCTTTTTTAGCTTTGTTCTCAACAATCGGTGAAGGTTGAAGAATAGGCGTGACTTGGATTTATATCATTTAATTATCTATTATGAACATTATAACAATAAATGAGAGAGCTACCATGCTATGATAGATGTATACGTCGTAAGTATGACAACAGCAGATCTAAATCACGGAAATGCGGATTCAAATAAATACCAGATTTCAAGATCAAGGTAAAAAGTAATAATAAATATTCATCAGACTTCTTAAACCTCTAATCAACGTACACGATTAAATAAAAAATTGAAATAAAAACACTAAGTTTTATTTACAGATTTTGCACACTGTCGGAAAAATTATAAGTCATAATACTTTAAGTATATTATATACAAGTTGTATAAAATAACTGAGTGGAAAAAATATCATTCTTTTGCAACAGGACACTTCCCAATAGTGCTTCGCCCACCCAGTATGTTTACACAAGGAAATAAAAAATATACAGAAACAAGTAACCACTATCATCAATGTGGGCTAAAACTATCAGATACATGTCCTATTCCATATCATTCGAGTCTTCGAATATTCTTATGACTTTGTCCTCTTTTGAACGGAATGCCCAGGAACTTGAATTCTTCATTTTGAGTTTTTGGTACAAATATTAAATTTCGAATAGCTTTGGTAAAATTGAATATGAAAAGAATAAAACAATTTTATATTAAAATCCTATAATAATTTCAAACTTGAACGATGTTTACTTATTCAAGTTTGCTTGACATTTTTGAAATTCCATGCTTAATTACGAATCTGATACTTTCTGGGAGAATATAATATTCAAAATGAAGGTTCAATAGAAGACACCCTACATATCTTCAGTCCTTCGATTCACCCCATCCAAGTGTTAGACAACAAATTCCAATTATTCAAGCTTATCGCAGTAAGTAACCCTAAGTAGTTCATTGTTAATAAACGGGAATACATAGTAAAATTTATCAAGCGTATTTTTCATTTTCCAGTTGTCTGTTTAGAAACCTCGGCTATAGCATACCATTTTTTGTTAAACCGCCTTACAAAGTCTTTAAGTAGAAGTTTCAAGCACTGATAAGCGTTCCTTCTAAATTTTTTTAGCTTCATGTATCACAGTTCACTTCGCTCACCACTAACATTCGCGATACTTTCGATCGTCCTTGTTACCATTCCTCATACCTGAACTCACAACTTTTAATTAGTGCCGAAAGGAAATATGTTTCAGTCTGACCAAGTTCATCAAACTAATTTCCACTAGAACATTAGGCTTGAAACCAACAAAAGTTATCGATAAACTTTCCATCACATTTACACAAACAGACCTTACGACATATCGGCGTTACCACTCTCACGCAATTTCTCAGCTTCTAACTTTGCAGCGGCGTGTTCTGCAGCTGCCGCGCGTGCGGCTGCGGCTGCCGCTGATCGACTAGCACTTGAACGTAGGTTCTTTTTCTCGCGCACCGATTCCGGATCGATCGGAGGGAGGTCTCCAGATTTACGCTTACCGCGCGTTCTCTTTGTACTTTTCTTTGGGGGCGAGGTGTCTCTTTCCGGTTCGCTGACCGGAGCAAATTTTTTCTGTTCCTCCATCTCTTTCTTTTCTTCAACCACTGGTTCTTGATACTCCTGCTCTTGGGCAGGTTCTGGTTCAGTTTCTACTTTAGCTTGTTCTTTTTCATCTCCCGATCGTTTTACTACGGTTGAAGGAGGCAACAATGCTTCGATATCTACCCCATCTTGTTCGCCACTTGGTGGTTTGGACGTAGTTGCTGGGATAGGTTTTTCAGACAATTCCTTGATTTTTTTTGGTGGGTGTTCATCAGGACTGGGTTCCATGCTTTCCCGGCTTCGTTTGGTCGATGGGGTCATCCGTTCTTCCGGAGCATACGCTTTGGAAATCATCAGTTCAGCGTTGTTTTTACTGAGTTGCTCGATGGCTTCCTTCATCTGTTGTTCCTGAGTCTTTTTCGCGGTTTGACTGACTTGAGCTTCCAACAACTTGGTGAAATCGGACAATCCTGGTAGATCTTTCCTTTCCTTCAACTTATCCGGGGTTGTGAAATCGGTCGGCAACATTCCCCTTAAACTCTCAAGAGCTCTACGTTTCTCTTCCTTCTTATCGTTCTTCATCTGTTTCAAAGAAGCGTCTAAAGAACTCGCCGCTTTGGTGATGCTTTCCAGGATTTGAGTATCGGGCGGCAATAGTAGTTGTTGAAGATGAGCGTCCCTACTAGACGTTCTTGGTTTGGAGGAAGAGGAAGTGGTCATCGTTGAAGAGGCAGAGGGTCTTGAGCCACCACTGGATTTGCTCGATTTAGAGCTTGAGTTCGGAGATGCGGCTGGGTTCAGATTACCTCCATTCAGCAATCCGCACTGTTGAGCTAAAGTATCGTAAGCTGCGGACATGCCGGGTTGCAAGGTGAACGGATTCAACCCTCCCAATCCTAGCGGAGTGTACAATAGACTAGGATTAGGGAAGAAGAACGGGAATGGGTTGGACGTCGGTATAGAATTGCTCGACGATTGATTCGACGATTTGCTCGAGCTGTGCGCCTCTTGTGGCTTCGACTGTTTGCTGTTCGAACCCTTGCTCCCCGATTTCTGCGGCTCCGTTGGTACCCCAGCTGCAGCAGCAGCGGCGGCCAAAGCTGAAGGATCCATGCCCAAACCGGGCAAACCCAATCCCGCCAGATTGGCGAAGAGATTCATATTATTGAGATTTCCTAAACCGCCCATCGAACCTAACGATCCCATGTTCGGTAAGCCTGCGAACGGCATCAGCAACGGACTATTCTTAGGATCGAACTGTCCTAAACCGGATAAACCTGAAAGAAGATTGGAATTTATGCCTCCGAGTCCAGCTCCTGTTAAAGAGGGGAATGATAAATTCGACGGCAGGGAAGTGTTAATGCCGACCGAACCAACGCTGGAGTTGGAGCCCGTTGGACTGGCCATGAGGGGCGGCCTACCTGGAATGTTGCTCTTCTTAGATGAACCCGAAGACGAGGATCCGCCTTGGACGCGCTTCTGGAGGTCGTGGCTGAGATTGCCGCGTTCTTTCACCAATTCCGACCATTTCGGGTCAATGTCGTACATTG
Source organism: Adalia decempunctata (assembly GCA_951802165.1). NCBI lineage: Eukaryota > Metazoa > Arthropoda > Insecta > Coleoptera > Coccinellidae > Adalia > Adalia decempunctata. Next base: position 16,837,959 of record OX637696.1, on the reverse strand, counting down.
GGTTCTCCAACAGCCATTGACCCAGTCTCTTCAGAGTCGGAGCTTTCGGTCCTGTTAGTTTCTTCCCGCTCACCCTATGGATGACCGATACGTTTTCGTCTCCTGTCAGTTTCTTCCAATCTAAAAGGGAAGGATCCACTCTTGGTCTTCTTCTTCTCGGGGACATGTAGTCTGCACCTAGCGGTTGCTCGGAGAGAGCGGCGTTTTGTTCCGCCAACCATTTGTTTACCTTAGCTTCGTGGGAGAAAGAATTGACTTTCGCGCTGTAATCGGAGACCTTGCTGATGTCTGCGATCATAGCCTCGTAGCTTTTACGTTGTTGCTGTTGCTTCTTCAACATCAAGTTCTGTTGTTCCGCTTGGGCCAAGAAGGACGAAAAGCTATCTTTGCTGGAACCTGGCATTGAAGGCATCATGCTTGGCATAGAAACGTTACGAGAAGCGGACGAAGATGGTACGGATGTAACCGTTATCGTGAATGGTTTTTGAGACTGATTATGACACGAGCTCATTGGTGCAGACGTTGGTGTCAACGTGACGCTAGGAGGAATGGTAGGTTTTTTGGTTGGTTCCGGGAATAGCGACTGTTCCTTAGCTGCAGATAGACCAAGTACAATTTCGTCCAGCTTCTTTCGTTTCTTTTCTTTTCCAACCAAGGGTTCAGGCTCAGGCTGCAAAATAAAAGGTTTAAAATAAACTCCAACTGGAGTATCGTTATAACTTACGCAATTCTTTCTCTTCATCAGCTTGGATAAAGTATCATCGAGTTTGTTTCCGCCCATTTTGGATGATGAACCGCTGGCCATCTTCCTCGAAGGCATGGAGAAGTCTTGGACTTCTCCCATGTCACTCATTGACCTATCGGGTTTGGGTATGCTGTAACAAAAGGGTAAATTACAAAAAGAACTGAAATGGGGATGTTTCGTTCCTAAGAGCATTTTGAGGCGAAAATTAGGCAAGCCGAACCATGTGATTATTCCACCAGTGTTAACCACAAAAAGTTTTCAGACAGGTCGCTGGTAATCGGTTTATACGAGGATTTGTATTATTTTGTTCATTTTATGAGTGAACCAGCAGGTTTTTATGCTTTGTAATATCAAAAAATATACTGAAGCAACAAGGGCGAAGAAAATTTCACTCAATCATATGATCACAACATTTAGTATTGGGAGCCCACAGAGATAAAGAAAAAGTATTGGAGAAGGGATATTTATCAGAGGACTGCAACCTGTAACTTCTTTACCCGTTTATATGTTTTCAATTTGAATATTCATCAGTTTTACATTTAACATGAACTGAATACTGCGTATTTCAGTGTTTACGAAGAACTGCTCACTTTAGTTTCTCATCTTTGATTTTATCAAGTCTTGATGACCGCTGACCAAATTTTCCTTCCTTTCCTGCTAAGTCACAGAATATGTGGATAATACACCAAGTTACACACACACATATTTAAGAAAAACCTCCTAATTTGAAGTCCACATAAAACAATTTTTCAAGCAAATAAAATGTTTCAATGTCAACATGATCTGTTGGTTAGAGTTTCAGTTAAACAACTGAAGTGCGGTTCAATTTTACTGAATGAGAATTTTACCAAGTTTTTGAATAGAAAAATAAGAGAGCTAATGGACTGTATATATTTATAAGGTTTTATTGAAACCCAACACAAATGAAAGGATAAATGCACCCAAATTAACAATTGCAAAGTCTTACCTATTTCAGCAAAACGGCCAACCAGATCTCGTCGGTTACTCCTATTTCCATGAACAGAGTGATCGAGCTCGACAAACGAACATGGAATGAAGCTTATGACGTGAAAATCCGTTGCTAAAAATGTCAAAGTAGGAACACTTATCCTTGTGGCAGAATAATAACCACGCCACTGGTAACAGTCTTTTTCGAACTAAATTCGCTCAAACGAATGTTCTTAAATGATTGTAATTCGAATGAATCGAAATCACTAGAATTGTGAAACACAAGAAAAACTGAACTTTTCTAAATTCACGAAAGGAAACAGAAGAAATTTAAATTAGCGGTAGCAGATATATTCACGATTAAGGCAATCAATGAACTGGGTGAAAAATGAAATGAAACAAAATATACGACATATGCCTTTGTTTCACAGCTGACGGCGCTGACGCACCTACACATGGAATCTCCCTGGTATCGGGGAAATTGAATTAATTTTGAAGGAATGGAAATGAAAAATTCAGAAAAGTTATCTGAACCGTTCACTTGGCGTGAACATGATCAAAGCTAAATTCCCAATGTTTGACCCCCAGCACTAACCTCAAAAAATATTTGACAGGTCGATATATTGCCTAATTGTCTTAATCTGGTTGGACTTGCTGATTAAGAATTCATGGTTAAATAATATTTTCAACGTTATAAAAGGTTCAAAATTTTCAACTCACCTCGAACTCAAATCGATGGGAGTCAACGTACTGCTGGTACCCGGAATAACTGTAGTCTGCCCGATAGTTTTGGCCATAGGTGCATGATATTTCATATCGTAACCCATGTTCATGTTGCTCATCATCCTCGATGGGCCCTGATGAGCCGGCGGAGGCTGCAGACTGCTCTGAACCGGAGTAGATCTTCTGGAGTCCTCGGAATCGTCATTATCTCCCCAACCCATCGAGTGTTTCATCATCGGGTTGCTCAAATGACTAGAGCTATTCAGAAGAGCGTGTAATTTGGCCCTTTCCGTCTCCACGTCGATCGCAATATGGCGTTTCCTCTTCTTGGGGTTGATGTCCGAATCGACGGACATCGGAGTGGAAGTTTCCCTTTTCGGTGGATCATTGGGAAGTTCGTGAATCGGTATATCGAATTCGTTACCAATACCGGTAGCGTACGCCGAAAAAGTTTTGGTGGCGGGCCATTCTTTGGTTTCGACAGCGTATATGATGTGTTGAAGTCTGACTTGAATAGCGTACTCCTTAGGCCACTTGATGGCATTCGTGAACAATTGAGCCACTGTGGTTTCGCTGAAATCTAAAGCACCAGATCCCTGCTTGTCTCTGAGAACGAACGTATCGATTTGAGAAAGCCTGGAGAGTGGTTGAATGACTTCTAAATCTGGGAACATTGCTTTTAATTCTGCAGCTTGTTTTGAGCATAAGTCGTTTTCCTCCTCAATTGAAGTCTTCTTTGGAGTGTCTGCAGGTGTAGGCTCAGGTGTTGGTAATTTCTTCGACATATCTTCAGGTTCGTCGGGTTCCTTTTCTTGTTTGACATCGACAGCTTCCTTTGGTTCTGTATCAATCTCATCTACTTTCTCTTCTTTGGTCTTTTCCTGTTCTTCACCATCTGTCGCCTCAGTTGGTTCTTTATCTTTAGTCGAGTCCTCATCAGTTTCGGATTTCACAAGAGTCATTTCGATCTTGCTAGGTTCCTGTTCTTTCTTTTCCTTTTCATCGGCGTTTTCTTTCTTGAGAACTTTCTCGATTTTCAAGATACCTTCGCCCTTTTCGAGTTTCACCAATAATTCGTCTTTGTTTAATTTCAATATATCTTCGCGACTGCCTAACTTTATGGCATCTTTTGAATCTTTCATTTCGTGTGAAGATACTTTCTTCCTCAGTATGTCGTGGAAAGACAGCTCGGGATCGTCCAAAAGGTAATAATCTGTTCTTCCCAATCCATGTCTGAAATTAAAAAGAAATTAATAGTTTTGTTCAATCATTTTCCACAGTTGCATAGGAGTTGTATGAAAAATAACTTACTTAGCCACACCAATCAACAACTCTTTATCGTGCTTGCCAGATATCCACCAATCAGGCATATCCGCAGATGTTACACACACTTTCAACCTTTCGTCTAGCTTTGGATGAGTGATGACCTCCTCTCTTATCCTGGACAACAGTTCTAATCTTTCCAAAGTCCTTCTGGCTTTTTCCTCCCCTATATGTTCGATAGTTGTATCGTAACTACCTTCTTCATTCAAAATACCAGTCTGTTTCTTGCACATCATCACAAAGTGCTTATAATACTCAGTCAATTCCTCGTCAGTCTTCTTTTCCAACTTTGAAAGCTGCTTGAATTTGGACCAATCGTAAGCCTTTCTCTTTCGGTAATAGATAACACCATAGGAGGATGCTACCCTGAAAAAGTCGGCCTCTTCCCTTTTCGTCCATCTTTTGTTGAGCGTCAATTTTTCCTTCTCCCTCATGGCCTGTTCAATAACTTGCTTGCCCTGTCGTTCCATCTTCTGAAACGTTTAGTATCACACTTCTAGATTGACTGGTTTTGGTTAGTAAATGGATGGTTTTGAAACTCAAAGTTATGGATAAGTTAAGTTAGATGATGATCAAGAAGATGATACAGTCAACACAAAGATCTATGGGGCTTACCTTATTATTGACTTCTAATATGGAAGGACATCTTGGAGGATAAGGATTTCAGGTAAGGGTGAGTTAATAACAGTATTAGATGGTACTTCCAAACTCTACAGCCCTTTAAAAATGTGAAGTTTTCAAATTAATTTTACTGATTTGGATTTTTTATATTATAAAGCGTTTTCTAATCTGTACAGTGAAATGTGAAGAGATAGCTATAAGATGCGAAATGGTAATTTATTACTTAGGATTGTATCCATCTAGTGTTGAGAAGTGATGTTAATGAAAAAAATTTACTGTATTTGTATAATTACAATAACTATTGATCACTGGTGAAAAAGTCTACTTCAATGAAGAGTACCTCGACTGTACTCCATTCACGTTTATAAAGCATCCCGGTTGGCCAAGATTTAGATTTATCAAGTTTTTTTTACTTTGAACTGAAGCAGGTTGGCACTCGTGAAATGTCAAATAATTCTCAGAGATGTTGCCAATGCTAATTTATATTTACCCTTTTTTAACTTTGTAAATGGAGTGAGTTCTTTCAAGGTTTAACTGCAACACAGGTTTCGTAGTATACACTACTACATTGTCATACTGGAGCATTTCAAGTTGTGCAAAAAGGTATTTGAATGTCTTCTTTAGGCTTATTACTTGAGAATTCTGCAAAGTGGAGAATTCATAGGTCCGTCTGTTTTTCTGGCGGGTTATTCGAGTACTTTTATTCTTTTTTGAATTAACTATCACAAAGTAACGGACCATTCTTTCCTTTATTTTTCGGTAAAATTTCAACACTCCCATGTTTATATACGTGAAATACACTGCGCAAAAAAATTAACGCACATTATGGAAGTCTCAAATTTATTCTACAACTGAAGGTGTTCTCAATGATAATTATTTTTATCAGAATTATGCATGCATATGTTATCCACTTTCAACGTTTTTCTTCAATACAGATGTTTTCTCCCAGCAGGAATAAAAAAAGATGATATTATCAGATTTTGAATGTGTTGGCTCCATTCTTAAATCAGTTGTTCTCGATCAATTCTAGTGATCAATGGTTTTTCTTTCGTTTGATTTTCTACACTCGATCGCTATGCAACGCGAAACACGCAATTTGACCCAAGAGGAATGTGCCCAAGCGGTAGTTTTGCGAGAAGAATGGTGGACATACAGTATACACAAGAATTGCAGAAAGGTTTGGAGTTTCCCATACAAGTGTGTCCAGAATGTTGCAGCGATTCCGGGAGACAGGTATGAATGTCCGAAGACCAGGACAGGGTAGACCACGGGTAACAACTGCCATTCAAGAACGTTACCTGAGAGTTTCTTCGTTGAGACGATTTGCAACCGCTCGCCTCCTTCAAAATCAGCTTGAGCAAACTCATGAGGTGCAAATTAGCACTCAGACAGTAAGAAATCGCCTCAGAGAATATGATTTAAGGCCTCGTGTCGTGGCAAGAAGCCCAGCTCTTACCCCAGCCCATCGAAGGGCGCGTTTGGATTTTGCGACAGAGCATATCCATTGGGAAGAGGCCGATTGGGAAAGAGTTATCTTCACATATGAGTCTAGATTCTGCCTCTACCATTGTGATCGACGTTCCCTTGTATACAGACGTCCACATGAAAGATATGCTCAGTGCAATTTCCTGAATACTACTGTTTTCGGGGGAGGATCGATTATGGTATGGGGTGGAATATCTTTGACTGCTCGCACAGACCTAGTGGTCGTTGATAATGGAGCTATGAATGCTGATAAGTATATAAGGAACATTCTTGAAGAGCATGTAGTGCCCCATACATTGGTGAAAATTTCATTTTTATGGACGATAATGCCAGACCCCATCGTGCGCGCATCGTTCAGGAGTATGAACCGTCGTTGCCGAGCTGTAATTAACGCAAGGGGTGGAAATACCAAGTATTAAATCACTTATCAGCATTTCAGTATTTTGAAAATTGTTCATTTCTCTTCTTTCACATAAGATTCGGTGAAATCCTGAATTTTTCTTCCATTTAATGTGTCTTGTTTCGTTCAAAACCTTCCCGAGAGAACATAAAAAATAAGTTATGAAGTCAATGTAGAGTTAACTTTCATTAAAATTGAGATTTTCAGAATGTGCGTTAATTTTTTTGCGCAGTGTATTTCCAGTATTAACAGAGACGAAAGTTTCTTCAACATTCTTTGGAATTATTGAATTCACATAATATTTTCTCAAATTGAAAGTGAATGAACATTTTGATGAATTCGTAATTGCTACGAGCTCGATGGACAAAGTTGCGTATTCATGTGACAGGAAAATGACTATAACGTAACATTTTCAAAATACATATATGTACACGGTGAAATGTATCAGAATGTCATGATCAACCGGGATACTTCAAAGTGAATGGAGTAGATAATTTTCAAATACAAAGTTTGTTGTTTTTACGTAAAAGAAACTATATTAATTTCAATCAATTCAGGAAAAGCTGAAAATCTACCGACAGTTCCAAAACTTCAATTGTCACATTGTTTCCAAAAATCAACACGCCACCACAATCGCATGACAAAACTAACATCGACAAAAAAACATATAAGGGTTACTTACAAGTAGGTACAAAGCCAACTGCTGCAGATCCCATCCGGGCAGTCCAAGGCCTTGAACGGAGTCTCTTCCGTCGAACTGCTGCGTCACTTGGGCTAATGCGGCCAATGGCGAAGACATGGAGGGCGGTTCTATGGCGTTCTGGACACAGTGCAATAACTACATACTAACAGGTATACGAAAAGCACGCAACATGCGTGTGCATATCTCTCGCAGAAGTAAGTTATGAAGGAGATAACACAGCCATGATGCAAACAATAATGGTGAAGTTGAAAAAACATTTATATGAAAAATGAGTGAATCATGAGATCAAAACTGAATAATTTTACCTACATGAGTGGTAAATCTGATATAAAGTAAATCAATATCTATTTTTTATTGGAAAGCATAAGGCTACTCCGATAGATGTTTGTTCTACGTCAATGAGTTCTTTTTTTTTCAATTGTCAAATCGTTATATTTCGAAAGAAATGATGATGAAATGGAACCACTAATCAAACAATTAGAACAATTATTCAAGCATTAAAACATGTTCTCGAAGCACATCCAATAATGATATCTAAAATTGAAATATACAGATACCAAGAAAGGATTTAACTGATGGTAATTAAACAACTGAACATAAAAAATGAGACAGGAGTATCTGGCAACATTTGATTTCATTAAAATCATTCGAATAGATCAGTAATTTCTTGCTAGTACTCTCACTTGCTTCAATTACTACACACCTGGAGTATCAGTGGAAATATTCCAATTTAACTGAATTGGAATTTCAGAAAAAATAGCAAATGTTATTCTGATGAATTTCAATGAACAATAATTATCATCATCGTGAGGGCTGATCACAAAAAGAAATTGACAATCTCTCAAACGACATTATGGTGAATTTTGCGTAAAGATCTCAGCTGATGCGTAATAGGAACTTTCTGATGAATGTGAATAAAGACAATATTGCCAAACACTCAAGTGGAAGAGAATCGATAAATGAAATTTACCTTCAATTTGCTGTTAGCCAGCTTTTGCTCTTCCTTACGATAACTCCTCTGATAAGATGTAATAACCCTTCTCAACCTGGTGTTGAGATCTGTGATAGTTGGCCATTGTTTATCGTCCAGAGTCTCTTCAGTCCTCATTTCCTCATCAGGAATGTGAGTTTCGGAAGATCCTGAAGGACCAGGTGATGGTTCAGGGATTTCTGAATCAGCGACTTCCTTAGTTTTAGACTTAGTCTCGTCATTTCCATCATCCTCTTCCGCTTCTTCTTCATTGCTACAGAAAAATGTCAATGAAAAGATGGAAATAGATTTTAGGTTTAAAAAAAATCCTTCAAAGTTTCCTAACATTTAATCTTCTAATTTTCTATCTTACCTTTTTTCTGGGATAATAATAATGTTTGTTCATGCAATGCTAATTAAGAATAGTTCAGCTTAAATGGAAAGCAAGTAGTTGCAAAATGGAAATTATAAACCACATAATTAATATTTTATTGTAGTGAAACTTGTCGTTTTCAATAACTGGCACGATTATAGGTAAACATTTATCTGCAATTTATTTATTATTGAAACTATCCACATTAGAAAAACTGTACTTATGAGATAAATAGTAGTAGTAGTAACTGCGTTTTATTGCTACAATACAAATGGCCATCGACCAAGGGTCCTTCAGCCTAGAGGTAAATAATAAAATGAAAAGTTTGATTAGATCTGAACTTGATTAACCAACTCCCAAATTTCGAGACAAATCATGTAGGAAGAAAATTTAAAAAGAATTGTTTTATCTTCTAGTGATTTCATGCATTATAAAATGAAAGATTAACCATGAAGTTTTGTGACATCACAAAATATAATCGATTAATCATTGATATAAATAACAACAACCGCCATGGATCTGGCTAGAACTTGCCACAAATTATCATCAAGGGAAACTAGCGAAAGATCTAACCAAAACAAAGCGGGTAAATGTTGACCTAGGTTTCGATCTTGTTAGATCTCTTCAGAACAAGATAACCCAACTTCGATGGCAATTGAAATGGAAGTAAGGTCCTCTTAAAACTGAAGATCGTTATGAGGGGGGGCTACATCATGGCGACATCCAGTTGAGAATGCGACCAACAATTCCCTCTCGAAGTTAATTGGACGAAGATTCTTGCTTGCTTAAGGAGCAAATGAGACGTATGCCATCTATCTTCGTCCAGGTAACTTCGAGAGGGAGTTGGTCTAATTTCCAACCAGTTTTGTTTTAAGAGGACCTTCGTTCCACTCCCATTGTCATAGAAGTTAGGTTTTGTTGTACTGAAGGGATCTAACAAGATCGAAACCTAGGTCAACACCTACCCGCTTTGATGAGGTTGGAACTTTCGCTAATTTCCCTTGATGGCGATTCGTGGCTAGTTCGAGTCAGAGCCATGGCCGTTATGGATATTTACATCAATGAACCTGATTAATCGATGTTTTCATTATTGTATTTCCTTATGAAATTAAACTGTAAATTGAGTACAAAATATATATATCATAAATCTACTCCGAGAAGTATGTACTAGATTATAACAAATTTCGATTAGTACTTTCTGCAGAAGAGCATTGATCAAAGTTAGGAAGAGTATCCACCATAGCTATTGAAAACGTCGAGTTGCACAAACGGTCAAAAGTTAGTATATAGAGAAAAAACGACAACAGAATCGGATCCAGCAGGAGGGACCGTCTTGTAGCTCCAATTGTTTTAAAGTCTACTCACTTTGCCGTAGAGGGCGTCGACGGCTGTATATTCGAGGCGGCCAGCAGCTGAAGATCTCGATCGGAGGGAGGGCCACAGCGGGACAGGAAACAAAGGTTAGGGTCGGCGCGCATCGCAGTGTAGTTCTCATAGCCGTGCTTCAGCGTGCCAACGAGCAGAGACTTGTCACACTCACTGTCCCACCACTCAGTAGGTAATTGCTCCGTAACGGGAGGGTTTATCGGCAAGGCACTGTGGATTACGTTACGCCAATTGTAAATTTTGGAAGGTTCGACACGAACGATTTAACCGTGTTCGGTTCTCTTCGTCGAGAAGTGAAACTTCCGCAGGAGCATTGAGCGCTTACTTCGATGCAATAATTCATACATTTTTTACAAAAATTTTCTTCAACCAATAATTTATTTCCAATAGTAAATTAGGAAACTAGGATCGAACTTCAAAACGTACAGTTGGACTATCAAGACACACTTCAACTAATGAAAATAGTTTGAAATTTTTATTCGTCATTGAAAAAGCAAAACGAATGGAAAAATATTCTTACTAACTTCCATCTCCCTTTAATTTAAATATTTTTCAGAGTTTAACATTCCTTGTCCTTCTGAGATAAATAAAATGTTTTTATGTAGTTCTGTACTATTCCCACTGCTTGAAAGATTCATCAAATCAATGATGGCCAAAAAAGGGACAGAATGTTTATAAAGCTCACCCCCACTGCTCATACTGAAGTTTCACTTAGTACGGTTTTAAAATCACGCTTTTCTTTCAGAAAAATAACCCCGTTTTCGAAACAGGAAATTTCGATTATGATGAAAATTTTCTGTTTGTCAATCAGCTCAAAGTGCCTTCGAAACTTGCTTTATTATTCGATTGTTAGTCGAGATATATCTTTAAAGTTCAGTACATCATACAAATGTTCATAAAGCTTGGGCAAAAAGTGTTTATTGGACTGAACAAATTGCATGTTTTCAATGATATTTACAAATGGAATCTTCCCAACCTCATTTACTCTTTTCGAACGTTTCAAGAATTCATAATTTGATGAAGTGGAAAGAGTAATGCTGAATTTTAAGCCAATGTACAACATTTTTGTCCTAGTCTTTTTGTCTAATTGTATTCTCTTAGGAAATTCATGGAGATAATCAGGAGAAATTTGAAGAGTAAAGAAGATGAATTGTTTCTTCTTGTGGCCATTATTTGGCTCAAAATTTTACCACAATAAAACACTGCTACTTTCGAAGCATTGGGTATTAAACAGCCTGCAATCCATCTCGAACAAAAAAAAAGACAACACGTTGATAAGCCTCTGCGTCTAATGGAAAACTACCACACAATTACTAGAAGACAATTGATTTAAATTAAAGCAGTAAAATCCAAATTTACTGTTATATCAGAAGCCACTAATTCTTCATCAGTCTCAAAAAATGAACATTGCAGCTGAGTGCAAATTTGACAAACAGAAAATTTCAAAGTACAAACTGTACCTGATTCCCATTTATCATACAGGAATGCCAATTAACAACTTTTATTTTTCTCCAAATGCACGGCAGTAACTTTATGGACTTTCAACGATAAGAATATACTGGTCCAAAATGGAAATTTGGTAACTAGTGCCGTACCGTGTCAACTCAAGGAATTGGATACTGGACTATCTTTAATTGTGTTAATAACAAAATGTATGTTGTTAAATAGTAAGCGAAAGAAGCTGTGGAAATATGATTATGCCATAATTATTAAATAATTGGAACAGCATTGGTTCGGTCCATAACAGATGTAACTCCTAATTCATCAGTTTTAATTAATAATAAAATGGCCTCAGACTTTCGAATTAAATTTTGTATTCATCAACCAATCAATTTATTTTATGTTCTTTTTCCCCTCATTTGAAACAAAATCATACCTAAATTTCGATTTTGAGGTTCCCACTTTCCTAATAATCAAAACTTGAATTATTCGCATATATTTTGCGGAGTGAAATCTTTTGGGACTGAACCAACGGATATGGCTTTCTCACTGAGAGATTCGGAATTTTGAGAATGAAATTAGCACTAGTAATGAAAATATCAATAGAGGCATTCGTAAGCTCCAATTGTCAGGGCTTGCTAAGCTAAGCATGACCTCAAGCAGGGACATGCAAACATGTTAAAAATATTAAAAAGGCAAGCTGAATCCCAACATTATTCATTAGCGAATATCCTTATTTTTTTTCGAGAATTATAAGAGTAAATGGGTAATGAGAACGTCCTTAGGTAAAACCACTGGATGAGTACAAAACATGCCTTCCAAACATTGCAATTTCGATATTGAAATAAATCTTGATAGGATTGCAATTTTATATTTAGAATTTTTTCATCAAGGCTGTTCTTCCTTTCAAAATATCTTTTTATTCCTTTTTTATGAAAAATACTTTGTTATCAAGTCTCACCCACATTTTTTGCCCAAGGTTTAGATAAAAATGCTTACCTTCGACTTATCAAATAAAATCTCACAGCTGACTTAAAAACTATACTAGAAATGAAATATGAAAAAAATTACCTGGCATGTACTCCATCAGCTATGTGTTGAACCAAATCTCCTATGATTTCATGTTTGATATAATAAAGCATTCGAACTCGTAACAAAACCCTAGAAAGAAAGAAACCACAAATTTCGTTAGCACCAAATCAGATTGAATCAAATTGTACATAATTAATATCTGAAGTCAGTTGTTGAAATGATTTCATCAAATACCTAAAGTATTCTCTAAATTAGCATGTAATTCATCACTTAGAAATAAAATTAAGAGAAATCACGTATTAACATAATTCAAAATACAAAACTCACTTATTTGCATGTCGACCAAGATGCTTCTTGTAATTACTCTCTAAAAATATGTCTCCGTCATATTTTTCATCTTTACTCCAATGATTAGGATCATCCACCGCATCCAAAGTATTATCTTTCTTTTTCTTGTGTTTGTTTCTTATACCCCTGGGTACTGGATCTTTCAAACCTTGATGATTCTTAGAAACTTTAGATTCATCTCCTGGAGTGATCAAGTCCCAGATGAAAGATCTAATTTTTTCATCTCCTCGATAAAACCTCAAGCAGTATAGAAGCTGCAAGAAAAATAAGAATAAATTGCAATTCAAACTGAATGATCTTAAATAAGTCATTCAATCTAAAAAATATAATCAGGACAAGTTTATTCCATTGAGGAATGTCATCCTGATCCAAATTTTGAATATGAACAGTAACTTATTAAAGAAAATGATATATTATTGAAATGTGATGCTTACTATAATTCTGGCACAATCTTCTATATCGACATCTTTCCACCCTTTCCTCAGTTGTGAATTCTGCAGGATTTCGCCCCATCGTCCCCAGCCGAAAGTAAGGAGTCCTCTCTCAACCATAAAACATTCCCGTCTGGCCCAACTACCATAAACTATATCGCCTTTCTCGCCTTCTCTAGGATAATAATCATCTCTCAGTTTCTTCTTTTTCAATTTACTCCTCCTAGTACGTCCCATTCCAGGGACGCCCTCATTTTCCGGGTCAGTATCAGAAGAAGTTTCCAAATCAGACATATCGATGGCACTCTCATCGTGTCCGTACCTTTTGATCTGGGTCCTCCTCCTTGGTTCCGATATCACCAAGTCTTCGCTTTCGTCTTTCTCTGTCGTATCTATCTCCGCCTTTTTGGCCCATTTGGTCCAAAAATCGGGGTCGTCTAGGTTAATGTCAGAGCGGTTGGCGCTGGAGGCAAAACTGGCCTTGGAGAAGGTGGAGCCTTTCTCGGACTCCATGGTGATGACTTGCGTTCTTCTTGCGAGGATGACATCGATGTCTTCTTCGCAGAACTTATCACCGTCGTTCCCTTCGTCCAGCAAAGCGCCATAAGCGCCCTTTTTGAGCAAATCTTCAATTTCTTTCTTACTTAACTGTCGGTTACTCGAATCTTTGCCACTCTGTGATGTGTTCATACTCTGAAGAATAGCTTTGTCGAGACCTAACTTCAAGGAAGCCTTGTCAAACATTTCTCTTTCGTATGTATTTCTGCATAACAATCTGTATATTTTGACCATTTTTTGCTGACCAATTCTGTGGCATCTAGCTTGTGCTTGAAGATCGTTTTGTGGATTCCAATCACTGTCGTATATGATAACAGTGTCAGCTGCTGTTAAATTGATTCCTAATCCACCAGCTTTGGTGCACAGCAAAAATACAAATCTATCAGAGTCGGGTCTTGAGAATCTATCAATAGCCGCTTGTCTCAAGTTTCCTCTGATTCTTCCATCTATTCTCTCGAAAGGATATTTCCTATACATCAAATAATCTTCTAGAATGTCAAGACACCTAACCATCTGACTGAAAATTAATACCCTGTGGCCATTTGCTCTCAATTTGGGCAGGAGCTTATCTATAAGGACCATTTTACCACTGGAATTAATCAAAGATTTGTAGTAGGCATCAGAGTCGTCTCCTTGAGCTTGTTTGAATTCATATTGGATTTGCTCTTCTGCTCCGTTTAATAAATAGGGGTGTATACAACATTTTCTTAGTTCCATCATTGTGTTCATCAAGTTGGGTATGTTGCTATTTGTTGTACCTTTAGAAAGGAAAGAGAAATTTCTTTCCAAAATACCTCTATAATATTTCTTCTGAATATTGGTCAATTCTACTTCTACAACAGTTTCTTCTTTTGGCGCTAAGGACTTCTCTACATCTTCCTTCAACCTTCTCAACATCATCGGTTTGAGCAAGCATTGCAGCTTGGAAACTTCCTGTTCGGATTTTAATGCTCCAAATTCTTGAAGGAAAGCCTCGGAACTGTTGAATTGTTCTGGTTCCAAGAAGTTGAGAAGAGAAAACAGTTCATTAACGTTGTTTTGCAATGGGGTTCCAGATAATAATACTCGATGTTCCAGGGTAAGTTGTCTCAAACCATCCAACAATTTGCAGTTTCTGTTTTTGAGCCTATGGGCTTCATCAATTACACATATTCTCCAGTTGAAGCCTTTGAGGTCAGAGAAGTCAGTGACTATAATTTCAAATGTGGTGATTAAAATATTGAATTTGGTTAATTCTTTGATTGGTTTTCCTTGGTCATTCCTATAGTGCATTTCATATTCCTGCAACATATTCTTGCTAGCTGCTGAACCGTGATAGACAATAACGTTCATTTCTGTCCAAGCTTCGATTTCTCTCTGCCAATTGGGAATAGTTGATAATGGAGCAATAACTAAGAAAGGACCTCTCATACCATACTCCCAAGCCGAATTAAGGAACGTTAAACTCTGGATAGTTTTTCCCAGACCCATTTCATCAGCTAAGATGCAATTTCTTCCATTATACCAGGAGAAAAGCAGCCAATTCAAACCTTCTAACTGATATTCTCTCAAGCTGTTCCCCGATTTGTAAATGGGCGATTTGTCCAGCTTTTCCCATTCTTCAGGATTGGGTTTTCTCTTAGGCTTCCATTGATCTTTAGGAGGTACTTTATTGAACCTTTCATACTGCTCGATTTTTATCGGATCAACGTCCTCTTCCAATTCCCACGTACAATCTTCGTATTGTAAAGACCTCCATTTGACCAAGTAGTGCTTCACTGTCTCTTGAGTAACAGGATCAGTGTGTACCGCAACATCCAGCACTCTCTCAACCTCAATGTAATCAGGATTGAAAGGTTCATCTTCAAGATTTTCGAATATGTTCAATTGTTGCGCTTGCTTCTGCTTGAATCTCTTGATTTTGTTGGCTATGCGTTTATCTCCCTTGAACAGTTCTTCTTCGGTTTTCCATTCGCAGTGTAGGTAGGAAAAGTTTCTGTATTTAACGTAATATTCTTCCACTTCTTCCATTTCAGGATCTTTACCGTCAGATGAATCAGTAGTTGTTTTAATATCTGTATCTGTTTTTAGTTTCTCATCATCTTCCTTATCTGAATCTTTATTGTCTTCAACATCGATTTCCTTGTCTGCAGGCTTCTCCTCATTTTCTTCTTTTTCATCCTGCTTGTCTTCGTCCTCAGCTTTCTTTTCTTCAGGCGGAGGTGCAGGTTTCTTAGGTCTGGTCGTCATTCTTGACGTAAGGACATGTTGAACGACCATGGAATCTTCCTCGGTTGTGTTGACATAAACGAAATTTGGTTTGTTGGCGTTTTCTATTTTCTCCTCGTGATTGGACTGGGATGACTCTGGACGAGGAACAGAAGGCGGTGCAGGACCAGATGACGATTTTTTCTTCGATTGAGATACTGGCGAATCTTCGTCAGAGAAACGGAGCATAACATCATCGATATATTTTTTCCTTTGGGTATTTCTAGCGGAACGTCTTTTGTTCGAATCTTCGTCCTGAGGAGAAGGAGGTGGTGATGAAGCCATATCGTCGCATTCTCCATCAGATTCTGGCACAATAGGTCCTCTACGTCTTCTACTTCTAGACGAACCAGGGGTGGTATTTCTGTTCCTTACTCTAGGAGTCGACGATTTCTTCGCAGGAGCGCGAATACGCTTCTTACGAGGCAATTCTCCCAAGTCTTGAGGACTCGCAGGTAGATCTTCAAATGCGTATTCGTCCTTAACGACAGTCTCTGTAGATTCTGGTATAGATTCAGAAACATCGTCGGGAGTTTGGGAATCCACAACTGCGTCGGTTTCTCCAGAGAGATCTGCTGTTGTGGAGTCATAGGCGGCTTGGGCTGAATCCGGTAAAGCCTTCTCTTCAGGAATAGATTTCGCCTCATCGGCTGATGCATTTCCTGATGCTTCGTTCACGTTATCTCTAACAGCCTCGGATAAAGAGTCTTCTGTTATTTCTTCAGATTTATTCAAGTCGTCAGTTGCAACACTGTCGTCTAACGATTCACCTTTCTTTTTTCTGTTACGTTTTTTCGAATTGGAGTCTTTAGGCTCTCTCTTTTTCCTTTCTTTGGGGATTTTTGGTTCAATTGTTTCCTGAGAATCTTTTGGTTGCTTCGGTTTACTTTGACCCCTAGGTTTTCGTTTCTTCTTCTCAGATATTTCTGCCAACATAATATCGTCTCCCATATCCATAATATCAACTGGTTCTTCTGAAGGAATACTTAAACCTGCACCTGGTGTAACACAATCTTCAGACACTGGGAGCTGCTGAGGAGTCAATGCAACATTTGTTATTGGCTGAGGCATCTGTATTGGAGAATTAGCCTTTTCGCCTTTTCTCTGTCTAGGCTTTTTGGCTCTACCACCACTCTTAGATCTACCACGTCCTGTTGTGCTAGTCACTTGAGGACTATCGATCATAGGAGAAGTGAATAAAGGCAACTGCAATACGCACTGGGGTCCACCGTTACATTGCTCAGTCGCTTCGTGTTGACTAAGAACATTCAAACGTTCTTGCAAATGGGCTATTTTCTCTTGGTGATCAGGGCCAGGAGGCATACAATAAAGTTCTTGCAGTTGCTGTTGGAGTGCGGCCCTTTCTTGCTGATGACTCACTGGAGGTTGGTAGCCTTGAAATTCCGGAGTTGGTAAAATTGTGTGCTGCATTATGCTGGGGTGAGTTGGCATCCCCATAGCCAGGTTAGGATGTGGCATTGGCGGCATGGTATGCGGCAAACTAGTAGCAAGACTTCTTGGAGGCATAGCAGAATTTTGGTCATACATCATACTATTTTGAACCGATGGAATAATTGTATGATTTTGCGCCAAGTTTCCAACCATTGGATTGGGTGGAACCACTTGTGATAGTTGATTTGGAGCGCCTCCTATTGCTGCAGGTGGTGTAGTATTATTCAACGGACTCAGTTGTGTAACGACATTTGAAACTGCAGGAGTTGCAGATACTGGAATATTAGTTTCACTAATTATCGGTGCAGGATTAGACACACTGGTAGGAATAGTTGACAAGTCTTGGTGAGATCCAAACGTATGAACAGACGAAGTTAAGTTTGTGCTGGTCTGACTGGTATTCGATAAAAACAAAGGAGAAGATCTACTTGTACTTATTTGGTTCGAACTCACGTTTGAAGGAGGCGAAGTTATTTCAGAGGGCATAGACGCAACAGGGTGTTGTGGTGCATGAACACTATTCGAAAAACTAGTAGGAAACGAGGAGTTGCTATTTTGGTTGATTGAATGTACATAAGACGAGTGAGTATTCGATGGTGCTGCGTCATTATTAGAATCCATCGATGAGTCTTGAGACAAGGAATTTTCTTGAGAAAATGTCGATGGAGCGTTAGACTGTACCAAATCGTCCATCTTAGTAGTCTTTGGTGTATTTGGCTCACTATTATACCCTGACATACTCGACACGCAATTGAAATCTGTGAAGCTGTTGGTTTTACTTTGTGTCGGTTGTTCTATCGGAGAAGCATTTTCGCTCAACTCTTCTGTTGGTTTACAAGAATCGCTAAGAGGAAGACTGACATCTGGGGCATTATTTATATTGTCATCTGTTGTCGAAGAAGGTGTTGGCGTTGGAGGATGCGGCGATATGCTAGCTGCTGCTGAGTAAGGAATGTTCATTTCCCTGTTCACCTCCGAGTTAGTCGTACTGCTTGGTTGTTTATCTGGTAGACTATTCGTGGGAGATTGTACCGAGTGAAGAGGAGGAGCAAAGTCTTTATGAGCACTCAAAGGTACGTTCTGAGGAGTTGCTTGTTCTCTTATAGGCATTTCCGGGATGGAAATATTGGTCGGTTTGTTTAGATCTGACCTCATATCCTCGTTGCCGAAGTTAAAGCTCATACCCTGAGGAGGTAATCCTGGATTATTCAAACCCTGATTAGGGGGCAAAGCTTGAGAGGTAGGAGGAATATTAGATTGTTGGGAGTGCGGTGGAATTTGCTGCTGCTGTTGAGGTGGTGGAGGCGGTGGTGGTTGCGGCTGTTGCTGTTGAATATTTTGCATTTGAGAAGGATCCATCATTCCCATCAGTCCATTTATACTAGAAATATTATGCGAAGGAGGCTGTCGTGGAGATTGATTCTGCCACTGATCGGGCATTTGATTCCTCATTCCCATAACCGGGGAGAGAGGATTTTGAGACGGCTGAGGAGGTATCAACGATGTTCTGGAAGAATAAGGCGGATACTCAGTGTTATTGGTACTGGCAGGTGGCATGACCATTTGCTCCAGGGCCTGTAGGGTGCTTTGCTGAGAGTAAGGCGGAATAGGAGCCGGCGAGGCAGCCGTAGTTTTTGGCGTTAAGCTTGTGGCAGGTCTAGGGCTAAGATTCGTCTGTTGCATTTGTGCAGGATGCGGGGACATGTTCGGTTTCGCCGGGGACATCACCGGACGAGGCGACATTTGTGGCGCTTGAGGTCTAGGCGACATTTGAGGCCTGGGCGACATCTGCGGCGATAATTGTGGAAAAGGCGCTCTGTACTGAGGACTGGAGTTGCCCATAGGACCCGCCGGATGTTTCTGCGGATACTGTTGAGCCGGGGCCGGCACCTCCATCGACCTCTGTTGCATTGTTTGCTGCATAGACTGGTGCGTTTGAGTGTACCCCATACCGCCTGGATGCGCCATCGGGTTTTGAGGGGTCGGTTGAGGAGTTGGCAAAGATTGATTGGACGCGGGATGTCCAGAAGGGTGACCGCTCGGATGTCCGGGATGAGGCGGTTGGTTCATGTGCGAAGGCGTCGAACTGACGTGTGGAACGGGATGACCTGCCAAAGACTGGGCGTGTCCCATCTGACTATACTGTTGCGCTTGCGAAGCTCCCATCTCCATTTGGTGATGTGCGTGAGGATATTGATGATGTTGAGGTAATCGTTGGTGCATGTAACTCCCGTAACCTTGAGACGCCGCCGGTGTAGGGTATCCGGCGCTGCTCTGAGGATAATGGGGCGTATGTCGTTGCTGCATCTGATAAGCAGTCGGTTGATGAGGCTGTTGCATCATTGGGTGAAATTGCTGTTTTTGCGTTTCCTGTTGGTAAGCCGAGAGGGTCTGTTGCCGATAAGCGCCCATCTGAGAGTATCTATGCATGGGGTAGTTAGGCGGGGAAGCGGCGACCGCCGCCGCAGAATGTTGTCCCCATCCTGCTTGCATGTTGTTGGCGTCTCCCATCGTTCCTAACTGATGATCCGGCATCGAATACATGTTGTCCGTCTGATAGGGATACTGGTTCGGGTTGGCCGCCTGCGGTGTGGGCGCAGGTCGTGCCATCTGTCGCTGGTGACCGTAGGCGCTGCCCGGAGGTCCCATCGGTCTGTCGGTGCCGTAACCTTGAGCGTACATCGCTTGCGCGTTGGGATCCATGTGATTGAAGTCTGTGCCGCCGAATGAAGCCAATTTTTGAAGGGGGGTCTCTTGCGAGTATGCAGGCTGAGAATAGGCCGATGTCGCATTGCGCGTGCCCGTCACCGCAGGTTCGAAATGATCAGAGCCCAGTTCGGGCAGACCGTCCAACATACCACTTCCATCTTCGCCGAACAAGTCGTAAGAGTCCATCGCTTTAAGCGGCACATATCGCTTTCTTGTTCATCTCACCACACCATTGCTGCAAACGACAAGAACCGTCAGAAATCGATTAAATTACACTAAGGACTGAACGAGAATAAATTCGCTATCACAAAAACGCCTATATCTCTTGAACCAATTGAGAAAAAAATCAAAATTTGATCATAGTTAGCTTTGTTATGAACGTCAGAAACATATGGAACATTTACTTCATAGATATTCCAATTCTCTGTCGCAAAATGTGACAACACGAGAATTTATAGTGAAACTTTTTCAAAATAATCAAAAATGGAGCTTCAAAAGAATCGCAAAAGAGGCTCGCGTTCGTCCGGAAACGGTATCAAGAGTTGTTAAGCGCTTCAACGAAGATCTTACAATTAACCGCAAGGAAGGAACCGGGAGGAAAAAGGGGTTTCATAGCCCAAAAAAAGTGAAGAAAGCCATCAGCCTTTTTCAGAAGAATCCTAACCTTTCAGGACGGAAAGTGGCCCAAATAGTGGGTTGTTCGCAGCCAACCGTTCAGAAAATCAAGTCGAGTTGTGGGATTAGAACATACAAAGTGCAGAAAGTGCCAGACAGGAACGCTGTGAAGAATCAAGAAGCGAAATCAAGAGCGAAGAAATTAAAGAAAGATTTCTTGAAAAATTTTTCCTGTTGCGTGATGGACGACGAAACCTATGTCTTGGCTGATTTCTCGCAACTTCCTGGTCAGGAATTTTATACTGCAGATTCTCGTGGAAATGTTGACGAACAATTTCGCGTGAAGAAACAAGCAAAGTTTCCTAAAAAAATTCCTGGTTTGGCAAGCAATTTGCACTTGTGGGAAAAGGAGCAAATTTTTCGTTGGCCAAGGCTCTGTTGACTCGAAGATATACATCGAGGAATGCTTGAAGAAGCGACTTTTACCATTTTTACGTGAGCTCGATGTGTCAACAATCATTTGGCCAGATTTAGCTTCATGCCACTATAGCAAGGCCACCAAGGAATGGTACGAAGCTAATGAAGTGGTTTTTGTCCACAAAGAGGCCAATCCACCAAATTACCCAGAACTCAGGCCAATCGAAAGATATTGGGCCCGGGTAGAAAGATAATTGATGAAGACTAAAAAATCAACGAAAACATTAGCGGAATTCAAGCAAAAGTGGAAAACAGCATCCCAGAAAGTGACTGAGAACACTATAAGAAGCATGATGGGAAGAATTCCAGAAAAAATCCATGAATTTTGTAAAAAATAGTTTTGGTTTTTTATTATAAAAACAGTTTTCATTAGAATTAGAAGATGATTCGAAAATGAGCTTGATTTTCGAAATCGGTCTAGTGGTTCAAAAGATATGAGCGTTTTTGTGATAGCGAATTTATTCTCGTTCAGTTCTTATTTTTGAGAATTATACGAACAAACATTCTAAAATCAACTAGGACAATACCAGAGCAAGCGAGAAATGAATTTCATTATTTCCATAATTTATTGATTACCCCCCACTTCCAAATTCATCAATGAATAAAGCATAATTTCTTGAAATATACTTTTAGAGCGTTCCACTTGGCGCTCACAAAAATCAAAATGCTCCACTAGCCGTTCCACATGGCGACTACGGTCGTTGTGAACGCGGCGAATACGTCACTCATGACGTCATTGTTTTCGCCCACGCCAAGCTCACAACGACCCATCCGAAGACGTAGGTCTTTGCGGTCGTTCGAAAAGTGGGGACCACAATCTAGCCCGTTCCACTTGTATGTTTGATTGCAACGATCGCGAGCAGGAGGAATGGGAAAAACAGCGGTCGTGAGCGTAAGCATTGTGAGCGCCAAGTGGGACGCACTATATGTAAAACATAGATAGAAAAGCAGCTAAGTGAATTTGAAAGAGTTCGAATTATTGGTCTACGGGAGGTGGGTTTGTCATTTCGACAAATCCGCCTGATGAGTGGCTAGGAGAACAAGGCCATCCTGTAACTGTCCGAGCGGTATACCGCCAGATAAGGTCTTTTCGACTGCAGAATTATCGACCCCATCTTGTGTTACTCCTTACGGTTGAGCATCTCCAGCAACGATTACAGTGGAGCAGAGAACGTCAACATAGGAATGTGAAATGGCATCAGGTCGTATTTTCTGATGAATCATCATGAGTAGAAGTCCCTCAAGAACAATAGACCATCTTATTGGATCAAATTCCAAGACGTGTTGGGGAGTGTATAGATAATCGCGGATAACAGCTCTTTCTGGGTGTTGCAGTTTCTTTGTCAGTTAGTATATATTGAAAAATCAATCGGGAGCCACAAGAAATGGAGGGGGTACAGAGGACATGGTATCCGCACGGACAACAAAAACGATTAAAATTTCTTATGGAAGAAGTTAAATTGACTTTTTTCCATTTGAACGCAGGGACCCCAAGGCTCATTTAAAAATAATGATGAAAATATTGGTCATTGAACGCACTTTCTGTCTCACAATTCTTTCAGTCTAAGAAACTTCAAAAAACCCTCAAATGAATTTTTCCTAAGACGAAGTTGTTCAAAAAGTTTCATTGATACGTGGAGAATTATAAAAGTACGAAGAGGAGTTTCTCGATCTTATAGTAGCACGATGATAACGATTCATTGGGTAACTCATAATTTCATTGATTTTCTTGAGTCAAGTATTGAATATTATTCACACGATTATTTTGAAATTTTGTATATACGCAGAAGTCGTTATTCTACAGTTTGACACCAAATTTTCAGTTCATCGGATTTTGAGTTTGTGGTGAGAAAATTAAAACTATTAGACTGGTTTTGGCCATTAACGAATTCATTGTGAACTTCGATTTCAAAGTAAACTCGAAATTTAACTCTATGCATTTCATCAATGGGTCCAAGCTGATCGTTTACAACTACACTGTGCAAAAAAATTAACGCACATTATGGAAATCTCAAATTTATTCTACAACTGAAGGTGTTCTCAATGATAATTATTTTTATCAGAATTATGCATGCATATGTTATCCACTTTCAACGTTTTTCTTCAATACAGATGTTTTCTCCCAGCAGGAATAAAAAAAGGTGATATTATCAGATTTTGAATGTATTGGCTTCATTCTAAAATCAGTTGTTCTCGATCAAAATTCTAGTGATCAATAGTTTATATTTCGTTTGATTTTCTACACTCGATCGCTATGCAACGCGAAACACGCAATTTGACCCAAGAGGAATGTGCCCAAGCGGTAGTTTTGCGAGAAGAAGGGTGGACATACACAAGAATTGCAGAAAGGTTTGGAGTTTCCCATACAAGTGTGTCCAGAATGTTGCAGCGATTCAGGGAGACAGGTATGAATGTCCGAAGACCAGGACAGGGTAGACCACGGGTAACAACTGCCATTCAAGAACGTTACTTGAGAGTTTCTTCGTTGAGACAACGGTTTGCAACCGCTCGCCTCCTTCAAAATCATCTTGAGCAAACTCATGAGGTGCGAATTAGCACTCTAGACAATAAGAAATCGCCTCAGAGAATATAATTTAAGGCCTCGTGTCGCGGCAAGAGGCCCAGCTCTTACCCCAGCCCATCGAAGGGCGCGTTTGGGTTTTGCGAGAGAGCATATCCATTGGGAAGAGGCCGATTGGGAAAGAGTTCTCTGCACAGATGCGTCTAGATTCTGCCTCTACTATTGTGATCGACGCTCCCTTGTATACAGACGTCCACATGAAAGATATGCCAAGTGCAATTTCCTGAATACTACTGGTTTCTGGGGAGGATCGATTATGGTATGGGGTGGAATATCTTTGACTGCTCGCACAGACCTAGTGGTCGTTGATAATGGAGCTATGAATGCTGATAAGTATGTATATAAGGAACATTTTTTAAGAGACTGTAGTGCCATTTGCCCCATACATTGGTGAAAATTTCATTTTTATGGACGATAATGCCAGACCCCATCGTGCGCGCATCGTTCAGGAGTAACTTGAAGAGGTTGAAGTCTCTCGAATGGAATGGCCAGCAAGAAGTCCAGATCTCAATCCGATTGAGCAGGTTTGGGACAACCTCAATAGAAGGCTGAGAAGTTCAGAAAATCATCCAGCTACTCTTAATGACTTAAGAATCCAACTCGGAGAAATCTGGGAAGGATTAGAGCAGAACATTTTAAGATCACTCATTTTGAGTATGAACTGTCGTTGCCGAGCTGTGATTAACGCAAGGGGTGGAAATACCAATTATCAAATCACTTATCAGCATTTCAGTATTTTGAAAATTGTTCATTTCTCTTCTTTCACATAAGATTCGGTGAAATCCTGAATTTTTCTTCCATTTAATGTGTCTTGTTTCGTTCAAAACCTTCTCGAGAGAACATAATAATAAGTTATAAAGTCAATGTAGAGTTAACTTTCATTAAAATTGAGATTTTCAGAATGTGCGTTAATTTTTTTGCGCAGTGTATTTTCAGCTCAAAATTCTACAATATGAGCTCTTGTCCATACACTCTTACTTAAGAAACTTTTCAATATTCTATCAGCACCAGTGCTAAAATTGCATCAAAGTGATATTTTCCATATATTTCAAGACATCCTTATCACTACAGAGCTCTGAAATTCGTCACATTCTACTCTAGGACTGTACATAATCAATAAAAGTATAATAGATAGTATCTGTTCAAGGTTGGAATTAACGACTTTTAACGTAAAACTGGAATTAAAATTTCGATTGCGAGGGCGGGTAACATCGGATTACCATCGACAAAGCGAATGATATAAAGCACACATTTACCACAAATTATAAACCTTTTTCAGAGTCATGAAAAGTGCCCAAAAACGATATTTTCAGATTCGTCAATTGCACGCTATGAACAAGCCTAGGAATTGAATTTTCACCTGAATATTATGACCAGATCGAACCACTTCAAACTGTTGAAAGAACAGAGTTACAATGAGTAACCGAGCAGCAATCATTATTGAAACTTGAATGCGATGATAACGAATTCCATTTTTGGTAACAATGTCAACCGCTCTTATCAAAACAAAATAATGGTATTTCGTTTAATCAAATTAAGCAAAGTCGATTTACCAGCACACAATATGACTGACACCGAGAAATTGCGAAGGTATCTTGTTCATAGTTTTACCTCGCCTAATTATAATATTATCGGAATTGATAAAAGGAAAGTATAATTTATCGAGTTGTGTATGTATATCGGCCAACGAATATATGGAATAATAAATGCGGGCTTCCGCACTTGAATTATGTAAGGCGAATTTTCGTAATTCAAGGAGGTAATCTGGATAGAAACTAACGTTTTTATGAAATGTAATAGTTTTACGAGATGTTATCGAAGCTCGTTCGAAAAGTAATAGTTTGTATTTAGTCCATGGTGATGAGTGCGATTTGAATGTTTGGGACAGTCGCAATTTCAATTTTCCACACTTGACGTTCGTTCTTTTGAAAAAATATTCGAAATGCTCAGTTTTCTCGCTTCAAAAAAATTCACAAAATTAACTATACACGCTTCAAAATCAAATAAGGACGGTTCGTGAAACTCGAACATACACTGCGCAAAAATTTTTAACGCACATTATGGAAATCTCAAATTTATTCTACAACTGAAGGTGTTCTCAATAATAATTATTTTTATCAGAATTATGCATGCATATGTTATCCACTTTCAACGTTTTTCTTCAAAAAGAGATGATATTATCAGATTTTGAATGTATCGGCTCCATTCTAAAATCAGTTGTTCTCGATCAATTCTAGTGATCAATAGTTTTTCTTTCGTTTGATTTTCTACACTCGATCGCTATGCAACGCGAAACACGCAATTTAACCCAAGAGGAATGTGCCCAAGCGGAAGAATGGTGGACATACAGTATACACAAGAATTGCAGAAAGGTTTGGAGTTTCCCATACAAGTGTGTCCAGAATGTTGCAGCGATTCAGGGAGACAGGTATGAATGTCCGAAGACCAGGACAGGGTAGACCACGGGTAACAACTGCCATTCAAGAACGTTACTGGAGAGTTTCTTCGTTGATACAACGGTTTGCAACCGCTCGCCTCCTTCAAAATCAGCCTGAGCAAACTCATGAGGTGCAAATTAGCACTCAGACAATAAGAAATCGCCTCAGAGAATATGATTTAAGGCCTCGTGTCGCGGCAAGAGGCCCAGCTCTTACCCCAGCCCATCGAAGGGCGCGTTTGGATTTTGCGAGAGAGCATATCCATTGGGAAGAGGCCGATTGGGAAAGAGTTCTCTTCACAGATGAGTCTAGATTCTGCCTCTACCATTGTGAACGACGTTCCCTTGCATACAGACGTCCACATGAAAGATATGCTCAGTGCAATTTCCTGAATACTACTGGTTTCGGGGGAGGATCGATTATGGTATGGGGTGGAATATCTTTGACTGCTCGCACAGACATAGTGGTCGTTGATAATGGAGCTATGAATACTGATAAGTATATAAGGAACATTCTTGAAGAGCATGTAGTGCCATTTGCCTCATACATTGCTGAAAATTTCATTTTTATGGACGATAATGCCAGACCCCATCGTGCGCGCATCGTTCAGGAGTACCTTGAAAAGGTTGAAGTCTCTCGAATGGAATGGCCAGCAAGAAGTCCAGATCTCAATCCGATTGAGCAGGTTTGGGACAACCTCAATAGAAGGCTGAGAAGTTCAGAAAATCATCCAGCTACTCTTAATGACTTAGGAATCCAACTCGGAGAAATCTGGGAAGGATTAGATCAGAACATTTTAAGATCACTCATTTTGAGTATGAACTGTCGTTGCCGAGCTGTAATTAACGCAAGGGGTGGAAATACCAAGTATTAAATCACTTATCAGCATTTCGGTATTTTGAAAATTGTTCATTTCTCTTCTTTTACATAAGATTCGGTGAAATCCTGAATTTTTCTTCCATTTAATGTGTCTTGTTTCGTTCAAAACCTTCCCGAGAGAACAAAAAAAATAAGTTATGAAGTCAATGTAGAGTTAACTTTCATTAAAATTGAGATTTTCAGAATGTGCGTTAATTTTTTTGCGCAGTGTATTTGTGTTGTCGTGAAGCACCTTGTCGAACCGCAACATACAAGAACAGCGGAGAATATTGCTGCTGTAGCCGAAAGTGTTGAAGAAAACCCAGGTTTGTCCATTCCTCGTCTCCGCCAAGAGCTCAGCGTTGATTCAAGACCTTAAAGACGGAATTCATGAGGCTATCGAGGACATAGGGCAGCCACTTTGCGATTTGCTTGCGGAAAATTTCATGAGAAGAATGTGGTCTTGTAGTCGTGGTGGTCATTTGGCTCATGTTATTTTCCATTATCAAAGGCATAAAGGCATACCTTCCTCTTTATAATGAAATAAACATCCGATCTTTTATCTAAAAAAAATACCATTTTTCTTTCAATGTTAAAATAACCCCTCATTGGAAAACCCCTCACTACACTTTGGTCCCTGGTATAAGGACCCCGAGATTGGAGTTTGCATAAGAAATGGAAAGATTGCTATTATTCGTTGCGAAATAAACTTTTTTCCGACATCGACGAACGTTTAGGATCCATAAATCGAGAGCCAAGGTCGAAATTAGAAAAATCCAGAAATAATATAATTGTCCACAGTAAATTGTGACAATAAACAACGGATATACTTACGAAATGGATCTATTCAATTATTCTCTGTCGTTCTATTCTATTAATATTTAATTGTATTTTTAAATTGCTCAGAGAGTTGTGTGCATGGACAATTGTAGAAAATGATTCAACACGTTTGAAGCAATAATCCTGGTAACAGCATCTAATTCGACAGCGTGCTGACACACAGGTTTCCGAGGGAGACAAATAAAATTGCTGTACATTTACCTGTCTTCAACGTACACGAAAGTGTAGACTGACAGAAAATATCAATGCCACACTGAGGTGCCCTAACTAAGCAGAAACATGAATACTAAAGCATTTAAAAGGCTTAAGAGGAACCAAAATACAGAGAAATTAAAAGAACAATAGAAGCAATTTGGTCCGTAAAATATGTATTTTGAGTGTTGATGTTTAAATTCTGTAAAATAATTTCAATTCCTGAAAAAGCTCTTGTACAGGGTCACCCAAATTGCTTGAATTTGGCTGTTTCTGGTACTTCTAGGCTAGATAGGTGAAAATGTTGAGAGGAGTCCTGGGCTCGATTTTCGTGAAAACTCCATAACTGAAAGCCGCTTCACGATATCTTCATTTGTTTTCAAGATAAAACGAAATTTTGATCTTTTGGCGATTTAGAAAATGTCCCATAACTTCTTCATTTTCTAAAATATCTAAAAACGGCAAAAACTTTATATAGGCTTTTCGAAAACATATATATGTCGATATTTTTTTTCCGACCCTCACTTCCATAAAATAATGTATAACACACTCAACTTTAAGTGAAAATTCCACTTTTTTGTTATTTCTTTTTCTTTCTCAAATATGAAAATAATATATCGTCATATATATATTTTCGAAGAGCTAATTTTTTTTAGCATAACAAAGGATCAAAAAAAGATACCATTCGTATTTGAAATAAGGAAGTTGTTATTTTTTCCACCCTTCATACAAGAGATGAAAACAAAATGAATACGGTGTCGTATTGCTAATGAAAAAGTGCCTGTAGAAAGTTTTTGCCGTTTTTAGATATTTCAGAAAATGAAGAAGTTATGGGACATTTTCTAAATCGCCAAAATATCAAAATTTCGTTATATCTTCAAAACAAATGAAGATATCGTGAAACGGCTTTCAGTTATGGAGTTTTCACGAAAATCGAGCTCAGGACTCCTTTCAACATTTTCACCTATCTAGTCTAGAAGTACCAGAAGCAGCCAAAATCAAGCAATTTGGGTCACCCTGTACATATACAGGGTGTTTGGAGGGTGAGTAGCCATAGGTAAATGGTGGATAGGTGATGCTCTTGGCTACTTGTTGCGCCTAATAAAATATCATTTTGCCCAAAGTTCAAGGTGTTATAATTTTTTTACCATTTTTCTAGAAATTTCCCATTTTTCTCATTAAAACCTTGAATTTTTTCAAATTTAATGCTCGAGGTGCCTATAAAATGATTTATTTCCTTAGTCTAGTCTTGTCTTATTCAGATCGAATCATAATTTCATACAAACGTCTTCAAAAAACCTGACAGCGTCGTATCAAACATCAAAATGAAAAAAAAAATAATGTTGTGTCCACTTTACAAAGTGAAATAAAAAAAAATTTACATGGTGTTGGGTTTTAAAATGGCTTTAAAAACTTCTCTAGTTAATACTCTTTGCAATGGTATGTAACATGTACCATTAATAATCAGATAACTCAACAAAAAACCGTTTTGTCTTCAAGAATGCCTTGAAAGGATGACGACAAAACTATTCCATTGAGCAGGCAAAATCTTTTCTCTCATTCTATCACAGCTAAAAATAGCGTGCCCTCTCTATCATCGGCTAACAATACTCCCAAGGGCGTCGCCAGGGAGGGGGCAGCTGCCCCCCGTGCCCCCCCCCCCAATCAGAATAGAAAAAATGAACTGATTTTCGTATATTATGCTATTATTTCGAAAGTTTTTAAGGGATTTTTGAGCTCTGGGGGGGGCAGCTGCCCCCCGTGTCCTCCCCCCCAGCTCAAAATATGCTACAGAATATGTTGATGAACCACCGAAATGTTGAGTGAACTCAAAACTGCATTACTGCACCTTTACTGCAGGCCTATGAAATGACTTGCAAATGTAGTAGTTACCCCCCAGCTTTTGAGCTGGGGGGAGGGGGCACGGGGGGCAGTCCCCCCCTAGAGCTCAAAAATTCCTTGAAAACTTATGAAATAATAGCACAATATACGAAAATCAGTTCATTTTTTCTATTCTGATTGGGGGGGGGGCACAGGGGGCAGCTGCCTCCTCCCTGGCGATGCCCTTGGGAGTATTGTTAGCCGATGATAGAGAGGGCACGCTATTTTTAGCTGTGGTAGAATGAGAGAAAAGATTTTGCCTGCTCAATGGAATAGTTTTGTCGTCATCCTTTCAAGGCATCCTTGAAGACAAAACGGTTTTTTGTTGAGTTATCTGATTATTAATGGTACATGTTACATACCATTGCAAAGAGTATTGACTAGAGAAGTTTTTAAAGCCATTTTAAAACCCAACACCATGTAAATTTTTTTTTATTTCACTTTGTAAAGTGGACACAACATTATTTTTTTTTCCATTTTGATGTTTGATACGACGCTGTCAGGTTTTTTGAAGACGTTTGTATGAAATTATGATTCGATCTGAATAAGACAAGACTAGACTAAGGAAATAAATCATTTTATAGGCACCTCGAGCATTAAATTTGAAAAAATTCAAGGTTTTAATGAGAAAATGGGAAATTTCTAGAAAAATGGTAAAAAAATTATAACACCTTGAACTTTGGGCAAAATAATATTTTATTAGGCGCAACAAGTAGCCAAGAGCATCACCTATCCACCATTTACATATGGCTACTCACCCTCCAAACACCCTGTATATCTTTTATCATTAACATGAGAATTTTATCACTAAAGAGGATTTATTCCAGAGTATAATTATTTGAAAGAATGACGACAAAAATAAAAACTGTTTCAAATGGAAAATGCAATTTTCTTTACATCATTCTTTCAAGAGATGGAAATCTGCCAGGTAATTTGTGCCAATTCATTTTTAAGAATTATTCTCGGCTCAATTCTTTGAAACATGAAAATTGAATATCAACCATGAAAGGAATCAAGGGAGATAAATTAAGAAATTATTGAAAATATCTGCATCAATCTGTCCAGTTAGTCAATGAGGAATCCGCATATTTCTACTTTCCAATAATCCACATCCCCAATAGCAAAAATTGTTCGATTTACAAATCATTGTAAGTTAGTACTTTATTCTCAAAATCCTGAAATATTTGTGCTGGAAGACACTATTTTCATATACCAAGTAGAAACATTCTTTTACTTAGCTTACAAATAACCTCCGAGAATTGTAAAGCTCTCTAACGACTTCGACTTCTTACCTCTAATTTGCCCGGCAAGTCAGTGACGCAGAAATCCTCGAAAGGTATTAAGTTCTCAAATTTTCTGTCAAGATTTATGCATAATAAATAACTCAAAAGGGACTGTTGAGACTTGGAACAAAAAGGCCCTGTCACAACAATGGACTCTTCTTGGAAGTCAGTTCGTCACAAACATGATCATGGCACGTCTTGTATACAGCCAATAATATTGGGTGGAGTTTGCCAGCGCAATAAAAGAAGAATTTTACGAAGAACAGGATTACTAAACATTTTTAACGGAAATCGACTCGAAAGCATTCTCTTCAAAAGTCTTAGTCAAAACCTACTTATTTATCTTCATATTCCAGGCTGTAAACTTGGTAGGCAAAGCAAGTGATTGTATCTCCGATAGGGATTCTCTGTACATCAATAAAAATCTTCCCCAGAAAGGTGAAAATACCACGTGCTGAAAAATTTCCCGTTCGAAAAGGCAATGCATATCATTTGAAATTATGAAAGAAATGTCAAAAACTTTGAATTTTTTCCCTGGAAGACAATGAACAGGACTAGAATAATTTCCAGTTGAGATAGCTAATTAACAAATGATTATATCAGAACAATGCAAAAAAAGCACATTCAGTTTTATTATTTCCCCAATTAAACAGATAATTAGATACATAGTTAAATTTTCAGCTGAAATGCGATATAGCTACTAGGAAGACGATTTATTCCACGACATTCAACACATTACATTGAACGAATTCCAAGATACAAGAGAATAACTTCATTTCCATCCATACTTCAATTCATAATAAAATAACAATATGCAATAAGTACACAACTACATTCAGATGTTTTGGAAATAATCTAATAACAACAGTTACGAAAGATCTAAGTTTTCAGTTGAGTATACGAATCCCAACCCACGTTAAAACTTACTTCCAATTCGTCGATGTACTTGAAAAATTTCACGGCCACCCCCTGTACACTACGATATCGTATCCCAGCAAATCGATGATATTCCAAATTATTCACTCACACTTCAATGAATCTGACAACATCTCCCCTATCTGTCAAACACCCGTACAATTTTACTTTCAACAACACACACAGAACACCAAAATCCTAGCTTTGTTGACAACAGAGGTGTCTTTCATTCGAATATTTTTAGGAACTGGTACTACATTTCTAATTTCAAGGGAATGGTTAGTGACTAGACTAGTCGGAGATTATATCGGCTACGCTAATTATGGTGCAGGTAGCCAGGGAGTCGGAGCATCGAAGATTGACACTTTTCTATAGCCGACATGCAAAACAAACATCCGAAACACCGAAAGAAGTGCGGGATTGA
Organism: Adalia decempunctata; assembly: GCA_951802165.1. NCBI lineage: Eukaryota > Metazoa > Arthropoda > Insecta > Coleoptera > Coccinellidae > Adalia > Adalia decempunctata. The sequence goes on along the minus strand of OX637696.1, from coordinate 16,805,561 downwards.
AGCTCAAGGGGAAAAGCTATACGCTTATGAGCTAGATAAAAACATGAGCGACATAACTTTTCACCCATGAGCCCCAATCAATCGAAACCAGATCAAGAATTACATAATTACAAACAGCATAACCCATTCAAATCAATAAAGTTTACCTATTCGACGACACTGAATCGGCGAAAAACGTGAAAACCGATGGTGAAATAATGGACAATCGACGTGGGAGTGCGGGACTCAAATACCCCTTGCATTGAATCGGAATTAAGAATGAGAAAAGTAAGAAAATCCATGACAACGACAGTCGAACGAATTTGCAATTACCTACATCGGCCACGCATTGGCAACCGCGCACAACAGAAGATACGGACAGAAAGCGACTAAACTTAATTACTAAATTGATTAGCAGCGGGTGTCCTGACAGACTTTGGAAATAATTAATTCACGATATCCACGTAAAACCGACATCTGCCATCCCCTACTTGCAAAGATCGTAGAAAATAATATTCGGCATCGGCGGTATCTTTTCCAATGCATGCTTTGCCGATACAAATATCATCCGTCAAGTTATCAATCTAGTTGTCGAGAACAATGAACCTTACCGCGACCGCCATTTGAAAGATGTCCAGGCTTGGGTTCGAATTAGCGACATTTGCGGTGTTCATCAAAGGTCACAGCATCACTTATGTTTTAAAACAGTTCGATGTAAACAATAATAATATCACGAAATTCCGAATTTCGGGATTCTTCAAAGAACCATTTCACATATTCCGATTTACGACATCAATCGTAATGAGATGTACCAGACTACTTAATTGGTTAGAATATCAGAATTTAGGATAGAGTTGTGGAAACACGGCCAATCAGGTGATAACTTCAACGGATACATTCAATGTTTGATTTCTCGGCGAGGATTAAGAGAGTATTTACTAAACCGAACAGAAAATCATCACAATCCATTCAGAAAGATCCAATTCACACGAAAAAATATACAAACTATGAAGCAAGCCATTAATATGAAAGTGCTATTACGATTTGCATTACTTACCATGGATACCTTAGATCTGTCTGTTTCGGTTGTTCTCTTTTTACTACTTCGTATGACAATTTAACACTTTAACCGGAATTTTCACTGAATAAAACACTTTGATTTTGTGAATCACACATATAACAACCGAACTGTAGTTAATACTACCTCTTTATTTCACGTATATACAGATATTTACCTAAAATTATTTTGTATATTATCCGCACGTATAAATATGTACTCCATTTTATCATTACGCTTCTGTTCTGCGATTGAAGCGCTCCCTGGCGGACAATTATTGAGAGAACGTCTGCAATGGCGCCAAATTCAAACTTCGATGTCATGAAAACGAAATACACAAATCTCAATAACACTAGAAAAAGTCTTCAAATAGACGATTATACTAGGCAACTCTTTCATTGCAAATAAATTTCTGAAAATCAAGAACGTTAGTTAATTTGGAAATTCAATGAATATCTAATATTATTTAGTTCAGTTGGCAGCACTTGCAGATACAATAATTTTGAAAACTGGTTAAACTCAAATTTGAAATCGAATAAGAGCCCTAAATAAATTATAAACTGTGATATGATGAAATATCAATCGATTATTGAGTATAAATGGCATTCACCTTATGATGAAAATTAGATATTCATTCCATGTTTAACCAAAAGTAGGAATGTGAAAAATATAATGAGCTTTAAGAAACGTTGTAAAATAGAAACTAATGCCATATTGGTTTCAACATTGAGTTTAAATGTACAATTCTACAATATAAACTCAATGGTATTAATTATTTTAAACAAGAAAGCAGTGATAAGTACTAGATGATTTCAAAAGTTGACGTGGCTTCGTTTTTTCTATTTTATTACATTGAAAATTTTCTTCATCTGTAATAAATACGGCGTATCAATTTCAAAGATACATTCCAGACTAGTTTTTCTATTTTGTGTATTAAGAGGATAAACATTTTTTCAAAATCAATTGGCATAAACAAATTCCCCAGTTCATGTATGGCTTTATATTTATATTTTATAGAAGATTAATAATTTGATATTCTTTTCACATATATTTTTCCTTCTTCTGTCTGCTTATTGGACAGAGGAGTGTAGTAATTCAAATTAGGAATAACTGACTTTATATCTGAATATACGTGAAATAACGATATCAGAAATGATATAATTTTTGTCAATCTACTAGATGACTTGAAATTTGTTTGTATTTTTTCAACAATTCACTTCTTGGAAGTGAAATCTTTGTCCCAGAATAGAATGTTCGAATCAGAAATGAATATTGAGATATAAATATTATTCAGGCAATACAATTAATGGAAATTTCAATCTGAAAAGTTGACGAATATTGAGAGCAGCCTCTTGCATCGGATAGCAGCCAAAATAAAAGAGGAACAAATAAAGGTTTATTAAAATACAACAAGTACAAAGATTCATTTTTAAACAATAATTAAAGAAAAAGAAAAATGTTTTCTATGCTATCAATGTAATAGTGTCTTCCCATTTCGTTCTCTTGGCTTCTGGTCCATTGACTTCCATTTCTTCATCATCAGAATCATCTATTTGAACTGTGCTTATGCTATCATCGATTGTAATTGTTTCAATCATAACTATTGATTTTCCATGACATCGACCCACTAAAAAAAATAATTCAATATAATAAATGCTCATCCATGCCTGTTTAAGAGGAAATAGATCAATAATGTGACAGTTAAGATCCTTTTTTTAGTGAAAATCTATGTGAGAAACTTTTTCTGTTCAAGTAGAACAAAAATCCAAGGAGAAATTTCTTTCTATGTGATGGTACATACCTGCTTTTTTGCAGAGCTCAGCTCCACAGTGAGAAACAGCGTCTTTAGCCTGTTGCATGTTCAACCCAAATATGATTCCCCTGAAACAAATCCAAATCTGTAATGAATCTCAGAAATATCAGTTCTAAAGAACACTTACAAGTTTATTATGTCATATGCACTTCTCAGATACATCAAATTGGAAGCTCCGCTTGAAATAATTATGTTTTTAGATTTCCCATATGTGTGGTACATATGAGACATATGTATTGTATTCTTCCTTTTGCTCGCATCTTCTATGGTACAACCATATAATAGCTCAAAGTAGAATCCTTTCTTGGCGAGATGATTATATACATTTCTCTCTACTCTGTATGTTGCTTTATCTGTTGCATCATAAGTTAATATATCAGCTTCAACACTGGTGCATATGAACTAAAATTAGGAATTAATACAAATATGTACTTTCAAATTTCTTGCTGATACTTACCATATATGCTACTTTCGTTGTAGGTAATACTGCCAATATATCATATTTCTTCAAGTTAGATGATTTTGTCTGGAAAAAATCTCTTAAAAATTTGATATTAAAAACCTTATTTCAACTTACTAATTTGTAATAGAAATCCTTGTCAGAAAACGAGATTGTTAGCCTAGTCAATATGGTTATATCTTTGAATTCCTGAAATCAAACATGAATGAAAATATAATCTATCAAATTGAAATAAGATTAAGTTTTGACTACATACTTTTAAGGTAGCTTCGTCTATCTTGATTGGTTCTGGCACTATATCACTGCTCTCTTTCGGGGCGCCCTTCTTTTTTTTCTTCTTATTTTCATTGGTTATTTCTGAATTCTGATTTATTTCATGATTTATAGCAATTGTTCGATAGCCATCTGAAAAGAATCCATACATAAATAAACTGAAAGTAATTATCCTCTGTGAGAACCCATTTAAATACATTCAGATATGATGTAAAACTCACATTTTTGTAATGCTTTCAACGTTGAGTAACATTTATTATCAGTGAAATGAATTTGGGGAACACATAAATCAAAGAAACTTTTAGCCTCCATTTTCTTTCAGAAATGAAAAAATAATATTTAAAAAATTTATACGAAATTCAAAATTTTACAACTTGGAAGCATGGGTTTTGTTTATATTTATGAATTGGACCAGAGAACCATAGAAAAATGTGTCTAAAGAAGATAGCCGTCTTGACCTGAAATAGTATGTTACGGCAACGTTGCAAGGGGAATCCAAGCCATGATAATTTTTGTGAACATTTTCCTTTGGTCTAGTTATGAATAAAATAATATGAAAAAATAATAAAAAGACGCTATGTTATCAAATGCATTACGCTCTGGGCCTCTAGGAAACAAATACATGGGTTGAACGTAACCCTTATATTGTTGTCTGTGACTTAACCTAAGACATTTTGCCTCAACCTCTCTTTTCAAAATAACAAATAGAATCGAAATTTTTATAATAGGGCGCGGGCACATGACGTCACACGCCAACTGTCATTCAGCCTGCTGGACAAACAAACCGAATTAGGCATTCTAAATCACGTGACCTAAAATGGCGTCTGCTGAGGGCAAACCATAGACAACAAGTTGTCTATGGGGCAAACAACTTTCTAAAGTGTCATAACACGTCATAAGGAACCTGGTGAATAAATTAGTTGTGTGTATTTGTTGTTGTTGATAGACTTTTTAAGATGCAAAGTGTTTATTTGACAGAACAACATAAACACCAACGTATTGTTTGCCCCATAGAACTTATAGTACATGTACTATGAGTTCTATGGTTTGCCCTCAGCCGCCATATTGAGAATTTGTTTTTACAGGTCATTAGAATGCCCTATTTCAATAAACAACAATGGTAATTTAATGGGATTAAAATTGCAATTCTGAGAAGATTATGGGTTTATCCTTAGACTATAAAGGGTATAGTCACAGTATAAGGTACTTTACCTCATACTGGGGTATAGTCAATGGGTTTATCCCATAAAACTTATAGTAACTATAAGATCTATAGTTTATCCTGAAAGAGGGTAACGTAACTGTAAATATTAAATAAACTGTTTTATATCATCATTTCAATAATTTAATTAAATATTTTGTATATAGGCTCATTAGTACATATTGACTGAAAAATTGAATAATGCATAAAGGAAATTATATAAATGATAAATCAATAAAATCAGTAAAACAAATATTTCAATTTAATTTTTGATGAAAATATATATCTAACACTGTATAAATATATCAACTCTCATAAGGTACTATAGTGGACATGAATTTATGAATGCACAGCAAACTGTCAAATTTAATCGATCACAGGAACATTATTCTGCTTGAACTTGATCATATGCACGGGTAAGGTTGAAGATGTTATTTTATATTTGTTTCTCATGGAACCAATAACACGCTCAACTTGTATTCTAACATTTGCAAGTCTTCTAGTTTCTTCTGCTTCTTCCATTGTGAATGTATAACTCTGCAAAGTTTCCCGGAGATGATGGATTATAACAATTCTGTAACTCGAGATTGACATCAGGAAATTGGTGTTTACCAATTTTGTGCATGTTCCACTTCTTCAACAGGTTCACTTTCATCTTCTTTATCAATAATATCCAAGCTTTGAACAGCTGGATTATTCAAGGCTTCACACAAAGGGTCATTGTCAATACGATCCATAATTCTATCCACATAAACTGGAATATTTGGGTTTGGTATCTTATTTTTATCTCTGCTTCCTACGATTCAATCTCTGGATGCTTTGAACTGCATTGATATTTGTTTTGTAGCCAAGTGATTGATTTGGTACCCAGTCTATATTGTCAACATCTTTCAATGCACTTGGCTTGCCTAAAATGACGAAAAATAATAATTTTTTATATGCCTATGTTTCCTTGATTCTTTGAACATACCTCCTACAAAATGTTTCGAACATACAGTTGCCCATTTCAACTTCTCAGTAGTTAAATCTGCTCTTCTAGTTGCCTTAATCCACAATTCACGTCTCTTTTCAGCAAGAGGATTAATATGTTTTCTATTGTCGAAAATAGAAGGGAATCGGTGAAATGAAACCTTATCTCTTCCGCTTCAACTTCCACATTTCACAATCGCGCAAAATTGAGGCATTATCGAGAAAAAAACAATTTAAATATGATATAAACACACAATAAGCATTTGTAGATCCGTTTGTTTGTCCAGCAGGCTGATTTGACAACTGTAATTTGCTGTCGTCTGTCAGATGTGCCCGCGCCCTATAGATGGCAAAGATGAGTTTCATCAAGCCACTATTAATTTGGACCACTAAACGATCCAATTTCTTTTGTCAGATCAAATCAAGAAGCATATTTTCTTCCAAATGTCTGAAATCAAGCTGCACACCAAAAATATTGAAACCGGATGATAAAAACCTAAACTCTAAATTTCAAGTTTTCAAAGATGAAACAGAGGTAGTTTTGGATATTTATGATGAAGAGAGAAATAGGCAATATGGCTATGATCTCCCAGGAAATACAGAGGAAGAGACCGATAGATATAAAGGCTTGAACTTGAACCGTAATAAATGAAGGAATTTGCTCAAGGTAGAACTGAAGTGTTTGAGTTTTTAGGTGGTTCAACAGGAGTTTTTGACATAGAAGATTTAGTTGATGTTTTACAAAGGGAAAATGCATCAGATATATTTGTCGCAAAGATACCTGAAGGCATAAATTATGCAGATTTCATTTGTTTAGCATCTGTGAAATCTTCCAGGCATATGCATGCTGTTTCTCAATTTGTTAGAAAGGTGTACAAGATGAAAAGGGGTAAAAAGGATCTTATACCCAAATTGGAAGGAATTAATTCTAAGGATTGGCAAGCATTAGATTTAGGTGACTTGTTTTCAAATTATACTGTATTGAATTTTAAGTATTCTTGTTATTTTAGGTAATATAGCTTTACATGTTTTCTCAAAGGAAGCCAGAGAACGGTATGATTTGGATTCTTTATGGGCAGTCGGACCAGAAATGGACTTAGAATATAATAAAAAAGACCCTCTGGTTGAAATGTTAGAAAAGAACACATATTTTTTGAATGATTTAAAGCCAGCAAGTTGAATATCTGTTAAATTAAATTGTTGGTTTGTTTGAAAGGTGATATTTTTCATTTGTATGTGCACAACTATAGATGCATAGAACACCTGGTGTAACGACTCCCTACTAAAAATCGTGACCAAAATTTGTAGATCAAAACGGCATCCTAGATTTCAGATTTTGGACTAGTTCCGGAATAAATCCGCAATATTTATCGGTCGTGGCGCTACTGCGGCAACGACAAAAAACGCGACCCCTTTCGGGAGAAATGAAAAGCTGCACAAAATATCACGTTTTCGATCGACAAGAAAGTCTTAAACAAAATCTAATCAGTGCCAACACCAGGTATTTCTATGCATCTATGCACAACTACATATCCTATGAAATTGTGTAATCTACTAATAGATGGCGCTTCCATAGGTACTAATTGTCACTATAATATTGAGACTATTCAACTTTCAACAGCCTGTAGAAAAGGAATACAACCAGAACCATATTAAATATTTCTCTGTTACCAAAGAAGCACAGTGTGCTAGTGGGCATTTATCTTTCATATGGATATTAAACGCTAGAATTTATAGGGACGATGTAGCACAGGTTGCCTATCATTTCCTAGCATGAAATGAGGAATCTACAATCTGCTCATCTTTAATTTATGGTTTGCTGACGGAGTTACGTCACGAGTGTTGAAGAAATCGACTTTCAAAAGTGGAATTTAACATATTTTTTGGATTATTTACATACAAAATGTCTGAGATATTAAAATTTGTCACTGGATGGAGAGAAAACCAGAAAGATAGATGCATAGAACACCTGGTGTAACGACTCCCTACTAAAAATTGTGACCAAAATTTGTAGATCAAAACGGCATCCTAGATTTCAGATTTTGGACTAGTTCCGGAATAAATCCGCAATATTTATCGGTCGTGGCGCAACTGCGGCAACGACGAAAAACGCGACCCCTTTCGGGAGAAATGAAGAGCTGCACAAAATATCACGTTTTCGATCGACAAGAAAGTCTTAAACAAAATCTAATCAGTGCCAACACCAGGTATTTCTATGCATCTATCCAGAAAGGTACAAGCACAGCACAGAAGGAGAACCAAAGACTAATCTTTGCACAGAACATCTAATAAAGAAAGAAAATGTCGACTTGTCAAGTCAGTCAAGTGCATATTTGTGGTAATGATATTCACTTTGAATTTGAATATGACCTTATTTGTAAATATAATCTTTTCTCAGACTTGGATTTTTAATTCGTTGTATCTCCCTAACTCAAAATGTCACCCTGTGTTGAGTCCAATCAATAGTCTGAACTGAAATTAACAATGACCCCAAACCTATTCCTATCTAGATGAACAGGCCATATCAAAACCGGATTCACTTTTTGGATCATGCTCGATTGCTTCCAGTGAATCCGTCGATTTCTGCGCGGACCTAGGCACCATCAGCCGATTACACGTCAAAGGCACACGTGGCTCCGAATATGAGACATGAAATATTTATTAGACCGCTGGAAATTACTTGCATCCTTTTTCTTCCTAGTTCCACAGTCGGCACGTTCGTAAATAATCAATTGTGAGCTTAACCACAGTAATTTTTTACGTTAATTGGCTAGTTGAGGACGATATTTATGTTTTTGTTAATCCTATTTAAATTGAGTTCAGTTACCGGCGAATTCTCTAGTCTACAATCAAGGCGCAGGTACAATCTAAAATTTACGCTAGCGCATCAGCCAAGTTCAGTTTAAACTTGGCAGCTGTGTTGATGTATGTCGATAGGTTTGATCGAAACTCGATTTAACCTCAAATAATTGTTAATTCTCGTAAGTAAACATAAGGAAAATACGATATATTTTAGAAGTTCAGAATGTTAAATGCAAACAGGAGTGGCCTTTTTGATTCTTCTCTGTGCAATAAGCACTGTCAAATTCTACTACGTGTCAAAAAGTGTCATTTGTTATGAAAGAAACCAAATTTTTCAGGGGCAAATCTTATTGATATTATTAGTAATGCTGGGTGAGGAAAGTATACATTTATTGGTTCTTCATTATTTTAATTGGAACAGCAATTTCGTCAATACCTCAATCTTTCGAGTTTTTCATATTTCCCATCTGATAATTTGCAAAAATTTTGCAATTACATTCAGAAACTTCCCTTTTCCTTGCTTCCACCTAACATAATATTTACAAATGAAGTTTCAAGAATTGTATTTGTTATTTTAGCATACAAGAAGAGAAGAATCGTTTTTTGCAATGTCCAGGAAAAGAACTAGAAGCAGATCTGAAGACTCTTCACCCCATCTCGCAACCTGCAATATGGTGAGTGCCTTTATTACTTAATTTTTCAATACTTTTGAATTAAGTTCTCATGAATCTGCATACCTAAGACTTCATCATACAGGATGAACTTGTAAAATACAGTATAACCATTTACTGAGGTTAGGTTAGGTTAGGTTGCTTAGGGCCGTGTAGAAACTATAACCTATTATATACATACTATTTATCTGAGATAATGGCCTAGTTCCCCAACATGTCGCTAGTGAAATTGTTAGGTTATGTTGCATCATTGAGGTAGGAAACGAAATAGACGATTTCATCGGAAATTAAGCCCAAAACCAGTGATTCGAATAGCCCATTCGCTTGTTGAAGAGGAGAATGACTATGGAACTTAGGCAGTGGCGTAGTAACGCCACCACGGGCCTGTGTTCAAGATATTATCCGGGCCCCTACCCTCCCTATTAGCGCTAGTCGTCCCAAGCCCGCGGGCCCCTCGGGCCTGTGTTCTTCGAACACGCCGAACACTGGTCACTACGCCACTGAACTTAGGGTTTCGGAGCCTTCGTCCCATTTTTCGTTGAGACAATAAGCTCAAGCAAAATGATTCTTGAGTAATGTATCCTGGTTGACCATGACATTCTGAAACATTTCACCGTGTATATTTTGAAAATATTAGGTTATAGTCATTTTTTTTTTGGTCAGATAACTAAGCAACGTTGTCCTTTCTACATAGAGGTCGTAGTTATTACGTATTTATCAAAATGTTTATTTATTTTGGGAAAATAATGAATTTGAGAAAATACACTGCGCAAAAAAATTAACGCACATTCTGAAAATCTCAATTTTAATGAAAGTTAACTCTACATTGACTTTATAACATATTTTTTTAGTTCTCTCGGGAAGGTTTTGAACGAAACAATTAAATGGAAGAAAAATTCAGGATTTCACCGAATCTTATGTGAAAGAAGAGAAATGAACAATTTTCAAAATACTGAAATGCTGATAAGTGATTTAATACTTGGTATTTCCACCCCTTGCGTTAATTACAGCTCGGCAACGACGGTTCATACTCAAAATGAGTGATCTTAAAATGTTCTGATCTAATCCTTCCCAGATTTCTCCGAGTTGGATTCCTAAGTCATTAAGAGTAGCTGGATGATTTTCTGAACTTCTCAGCCTTCTATTGAGGTTGTCCCAAACCTGCTCAATCGGATTGAGATCTGAACTTCTTGCTGGCCATTCCATTCGAGAGACTTCAACCTCTTCAAGGTACTCCTGAACGATGCGCGCACGATGGGTTCTGGCATTATCGTCCATAAAAATGAAATTTTCACCAATGTATGGGGAAAATGGCACTACATGCTCTTCAAGAATGTTCCTTATATACTTATCAGCATTCATTGCTCCATTATCAACGACCACTAGGTCTGTGCGAGCAGTCAAAGATATTCCAGCACCCCATACCATAATCGATCCTCCCCCGAAACCAGTAGTATTCAGGAAATTGCACTGAGCATATCTTTCATGTGGACGTCTGTATACAAGGGAACGTCGATCACAATGGTAGAGGCAGAATCTAGACTCATCTGTGAAGAGAACTCTTTCCCAATCGGCCTCTTCCCAATGGAAATGCTCTCTCGCAAAATCCAAACGCGCCCTTCGATGTGCTGGGGTAAGAGCTGGGCCTCTTGCCGCGACACGAGGCCTTAAATCATATTCTCTGAGGCGATTTCTTATTGTCTGAGTGCTAATTTGCTCCTCATGAGTTTGCTCAAGCTGATTTTGAAAGAGGCGAGCGATTGCAAACCGTTGTCTCAACGAAGAAACTCTCAAGTAACGTTCTTGAATGGCAGTTGTTACCCGTGGTCTACCCTGTCCTGGTCTTCGGACATTCATACCTGTCTCCCTGAATCGCTGCAACATTCTGAACACACTTGTATGGGAAACTCCCAACCTTTCTGCAATTCTTGTGTATGTCCACCCTTCCTCTCGCAAAACTACCGCTTGGGCACATTGCTCTTGGGTCAAATTGCGTGTTTCGCGTTGCATAGCGATCGAGTGTAGAAAATCAAACGAAAGAAAAACTATTGATCACTAGAATTGATCGAGAAGAACTGATTTTAGAATGGAGCCAATACATTCAAAATCTGATAATATCATCTTTTTTTATTCCTGCTGGGAGAAAACATCTGTATTGAAGAAAAACGTTATGCATGCATAATTCTGATAAAAATAATTTGAGATTTCCATAATGTGCGTTAATTTTTTTGCGCAGTGTATTATGTGAATTCAATAATTCCAAAGACCTGGCAAATATTGAAGAAATTTTTTTTTCTGTTAATGCTGGAAGTATTTCACGTATATGGTTGGAAGATTCAGTTTGGTTATTTTCTTATACGGAAATCAAGAATCGTGTGTTGAAATTCTACTGAAAAATATTATACAGAATAGCCCGTTACTTTGTGATAGTTCCTTCGAAGAAATAATAAAAGTGCTCGAATAACCCGACAGAAAAACATCTAAACGAACAGACTGACCTATCGAATTCCCCACTTTTCGAAATTCTCAAGAAATAAGCCTACAGAAGACATTTATATACCTTTAAATACCTACAACTTCAAATACTCCAGTATGAAAATGTAGTGATACTACGATACCTCTGATGTGTCACAGTTAAACCTTGAAAGAACTAACTCGGTTTACAAAGTTAAAAAACAGTAAATACAAATTAGCGTTGACATTTCACGAGTGCCAACCTGCGTCAGTTTTGAGTAAAAAAACTTGATAAACCTAAATCTTGGCCAACCGGGATATTTTATAAAAGTGAATGGAGTATACCACCATTTGAGATCATAACTTTTTTTAAATTTACAAGCGATCTGTAAGTGGATACTCCGCCACAGTCGATGTCATTGGAAGCAGCTACAGGGACATTTTGGACCATATCTTTAAATTGGTGGCAATACAATACCAGCGTTTCTTTAGATCTCTGCTAATTTTATTTGGTCAAATGATCCGAGTTCACAGTTGGCGTCATTCTCTTATTTTTTTGACGTCGTATCGATGTTTATTTTTAATTTTCCATCTTAATAACAGGACATGGGTTATTTTAGCTCGAGGTTGATTCGAGCTGAAAGGTATCATCATCTCCATTTAATGCAATCAGTGATTTTTTTCTGATGACGTCAGTCGTATGGAAATAATTCTTTCGAGTTGATTTTTTCGAGTACAATACATTATGAACTCACTTCCTTCTCGGTAATCTACTCAGTACTATTATAAAATCCTAATGCTGCGTTCACACTAGCTACTTAGATTCCTAGATATAACCATTCACTCGTTTAGCTGCGATGAGAATAGAATGAAGAGAATTCCAGCACCTTACACTAGACATCACGTAATATTTGTCATAGTAAACATCGGTTCGCTTCAACCTTCGTTGTTGTGTAATCTTTTTTGGGTTGGGATAGGTAAGGATCGATCGTCTTGGAAAGTTCAACTGAAGAATACGACAACCGTGTCGACGTGTCCTGCTAGTACTATGTCGACGTCTTTCATTTCTTGTTCATTGTAGTAAGAGCATGAGTCGATCCCGTACTACAATCAGGTTAACTGATTGCTTTTGCTGGCCGCTTAATCTTCTATTGAGACACATTGTATATTTTCTGTCGGGAAAATAGTAAATTAAACTGAAAGAAAAAATATTAGATATCTTAATGAAAATTGTAGTTTAAATTTTAAATGGTATTTTATTTACCGTAAAGTTAACTAGTTGCTTTTTGTTTTAGCGATAAGAACGAATCACTTATTGAAATCGGTGAAACTTTGATGAATCGCCCATAGGTAAATAATTGCCAATGGCGTACTATTGTACTAGACCAGTTAATGTTATCGTCAATAACTGTGGTCTCATTTTTCTTCACTTTTTATGATGACACATATTATCCAAATATTTTTGTCTAGGTTCAAATGCGGCCTTTTAGGAGTTGTCCTACATATTCAAGTCCTAGAACTGATCATTCGTTTCATATCTATTCTATTATCTGTGATCTATGGGTTAATATTACAATACGTTCACTTCTACAAACAAAAAGTGGTACGAAGGCTTTTGAAAAAATTAATTGTGTCACTTGTTATGATTGTTAGCACTTAGCAGTGAGTTTTAGGTGGAACACCCTGTATACAGAATGTAGAAACCATTGCCTACCGAGTTTTTTTTTAACATCTTGAGAGTCTTGAGACCTTCGAATAGAAAATAAGATGACAGAAATTACTTTTTTATAATAATCTGATTTATTGCTTAGATAGGCAGTATACCATCCTTTTACCTCAATTACACTCAGCCACTTCCACTGCTACTCGCGCTATCAGAAATATTTCCCGGAATATTTCTGCGGCAGTATGGAAAGGCATCAGTGAGTATTTACACTCTGCTCAAAAAGCTGCAACCGATAGTTTATGAATATGGTCAATTGACGGGTTAGACTATACAGGTGTCCCAGAAGTCCCGCACTTCCTTGAGGGGATCGAAAGTGAAAAATATTCTAAGCCCAAATATGAAATTTTTTGATAAAGTAGTTAATCAGTAATTAATTAAAGTGACCAATCAGGAGCGCGCTACAGGAAAATGAGTAAGCAGTTGGGGACGCGAGAGTGAGACGCCAGAGTTGCTGCCGGCTTTTCACGCAGTAAACCGAGACGTGGCGTCTCACTTTCGCGTCCCCACTGCTTACTCATTCTTCTGTAGTGCGCTCCTGATTGGTCACTTTCATCAATTAATAACTAATGAACTACGTTATAAAAAATTTCAAACATGGATATTTGGGCTTAGAATATTCCCCTCAAGGAAGTGCGGGACTTCTGGGACACCCTGTAGAAAGAGGAGGCGCACCTTTCAATGATAAATAAGTAGTAAAGACAATTTTCAAAATCATCAGAAAAAACTAAAAAATGTAGTAGGGATTTTTGCGACGTTGCGTGAATGTCAGAAATGAGTATTTGTTTCTTCGAATATTGTGAATTCCTCACATTACATAAACTAAAGCAACTGAATGTTCGCGAAACGGCTCGGCCGTTTTTGGCTCAGATAATAAATGGGCACGTTATGGCATCACCGAATTTTTAAATCTGTGGCCAGTTCATTCATTAATTTCGTTCCACTTTTTTAATTTTGCGTAACTAAGGACTGAACGAGAATAAATTTGCTATCACAAAAACGCTTAAATCTTTTGAACCACTGGACCGATTTCGAAAATCAGACTCATTTTCGAATCATCTTCTAATTCTAATGAAAACTGTTTTTACAATAAAAAAACCAAAACTATTTTTTACAAAATTAATGGATTTTTCTGGAATACTTCCCATCATGCTTCTTATAGTGTTCTCAGTCACTTTCTGGGATGCTGTCTTCCACTTTTGCTCGAATTCCGCTAATGTTTTCGTTGATTTCTTAGTCTTCTTCAATTTTCTTTTTACCAGGGCCCAATATCTTTCGATTGGCCTGAGTTCTGGGCAATTTGGTGGATTGGCCTCTTTGGGGACAAAATCAAGCATTCCTCGATGTATATCTTCGAGTCAACAGAACTTTGGCCAACGAAAAATTTGCTCCTTTTCCCACAAGTGCAAATTGCTTACCAAACCAGGATTTTTTTAGGAAACTTTGCTTGTTTCTTCACGCGAAATTGTTCGTCAACATTTCCACGAGAATCTGCAATATAAAATTCCTGACCAGGAAGTTGCGAGAAATCAGCCAATACATTGGTTTCGTCGTCCATCAGGCAACAGGAAAAATTTTTCAAGAAATCTTTTTTTAATATCTTTGCTCTTGATTTCGCTTCTTGATTCTTCACAGCGTTCCTGTCTGGCACTTTCTGCACTTTGTATGTTCTAAGCCCACAACTCGACTTGATTTTCTGAACGGTTGACTGTGAACAACCCACTATTTGGGCCACTTTCCGTCCTGAAAGGTTAGGATTCTTCTGAAAAATGCTGATGGCTTTCTTCACTTTTTTTGGGCTATGAAACCCCTTTTTTCTCCCGGTTCCTTCCTTGCGGTTAATTGTAAGATCTTCGTTGAAGAACTTAAGAACTCTTGATACCGTTTCCGGACGAACGCGAGCCTCTTTTGCGATTCTTTTGAAGCTTCATTTTTGATTATTTTGAAAAAGGGGTGGATATCACAGGATTAGGACTTAAATAACAACAACTTTTTTAAAACAAAGTCGACGTTTCGTCGATATATTTCGACTTCCTCAAGACTAAAAAAACAGAAGCAACAATCAGATACATTAAAATTCTACAAAAAATTGTGTCCTACCTAGTTTTATCAGTTGTCCAATTTGAATGGTAATTCGAATGTGAGATGAAATAGAACACTTTGTCCAGTCATAATAAACGTCAATTAATCAAAAACCGTTCTTTAACAATACAAATGACAAATGAGCCAACTAACAATAAATATACAGTGTAAGAAACGGTTTTCACATATGGAAGGCGAACATAAACGATCCAATAAGAATTCGGATGGATTATTTCAACGAACATTTAACTCTTTAAAAAGTGAAATCAGGTGATTGTATGATCGGTTCAATCCCTGAGTATCACTCCTATTATTTACTGTTTTATTTAAATTAATTTGTATCATCTCGCTCAAATTTCTCTTGGACCAATTTTTCTCCCCATCCAAGACAGACATTTCGTCGAAGTTGAATTGGTGACCTGTATTAAAAGTGTGAAACGCTAGCGCTGTTTTTCCGTCTTTGTCCCTGAATTTCTCCTTGCAGTCATTCTTATGTTGTTTTATTCTATTAGAAAGTAGTTGTTTCGTCTGTCCTATGTAACATCTTTCACAGTCGGCGCAGGGTATTTTATAAATAATATTTGAGCGCTCATGGGTTTCAGTTTTATCCTTGAGCCTCGAGAATAATGACCTTACAGTCTTTGAATTATAAAAAACCAATTTCGTGCTATTTGAGACCTTTTGGATGGAGTTAGCTATATTTGGGGATAATTTCGGTATATAAGGAAACCTAAAATAAAATCGGTTGTCTTGTGGTTCGCTAACATTTCTATTAATTGAGGATGAATGCTTGTATTCTGTGATGATTTTGTTAACTAAGGGTTTGGGGTAATTGTTGAGCCTTAAAAGGTATTTAATTTTCCTAAAATTCTCTGACTGGAATACGGCGCTACTCAGATTGACAGATCTGTGCAACAAATTTTTAATTACCGAGATCTTATATGTTCTGCAAGTATTAGATCTGAAATTCAATAATTTTCCTGAGCTTGTAGGTTTCATGTACCATTGTGTACTTAATGTTCCATTATTTTCCCTACGTACTCTGACATCCAAGAAAGACAATTCACAATCCTTTTCCCGTTCCACAGTGAATTGTATGCGAGGGTGGAATGCATTGAACGTTTGTAAAAGTTGGTCTACGCAGTTAGATGGGACTATCAGAAAGGTATCGTCAACGTAAAGTTTGATGCAGTTTACCACAAAGTTAAGTTTTTTCAAGCATTCATGTATGATCTCAGTCATCAATATATTCGCCAAAGATGGACCTGTTGGATTGCCCATGGCGGAACCATCTTTTTGTTCATAGAACTCACCATCAAACTTAAAATAGCTCGAATTGAAAATGAAATTGATTACTCTTAGAAACAACTGTTTATCAATATCAGTGTACGCTGAAATGTAATGCCATTTTTTATTTATGATGGAATTAATTAATTCTCTAGGGATGTTGGTGAACAATGACACCACATCAAGTGAAATTAGTTCGTAACCCTGAGGTATTGTCAAACCTCTGATAGAGGCCACAAACTCGAAGGAATTCTTCACTGTAAACGGACATGTTGAGTTTACTCTGGACAATACATTATGGACAAAAAACTGAAAGATTGTATGCAGGGGCATCGACGCAACTAACAATTGGTCTTATGTTGATTTCGGTCTTGTGTGTTTTTCGTAAGCCATATAGTTTAGGGGGAACCGAATTATAACGTCTCATTTCTGAAGCTAACTTGGTGCTTATAACTTTGTTGGTTTCAAGATCCTTGATTAAATCATTCGCTCTTGTTTGAAATTTATTGGTAGGGTCTCTACTGATTTTTTTATATGTACTCACGTCTGATAGCATTGCGTTCATATAATCAAGGTATTCTGAATTGAACATAATCACCGTGGAATTGTCCTTATCTGATTTCATCACGATCAATTCAGGATGTTGTTTGAGAAAAAATTTTGTGTTGTTATAGGCTTTTTGAGTTGGGGTAATTTTCGCGTTTGGTTGAAAACTATGCCAAAAATTTGTAATGATGTTAATATTCTCAGACCTGAGTAAATCTTTTTCCTCTGTACCTAATTGTAAGTGTTGTATACAGTACTCTAAATCTTTCAAAACGGTCGGTATAGATAATTCTTTCTTCGTCAATGGAACGCTAAAGTTCGGACCCAAAGATAGGATGTCGTTAACTTCTTGTGGTATCTGGATGTTAGTGAAATTGTAAATGAACTTACTGCTCTGATCTTGGATAATTTTCGGGGGCGACCTGTATAATGTCAGTAATGAGTTCAATTTATTTATATTAGATCGTTTGATGTTCTTAAATAGTTCTTCATAATTTCGTTTACATGTTCCGAGGAAGTTGGTAAGTACCTCATGTGGCAAATTTTTCTCTAGGTCTTCCTCAATTCTCAAAATTTGTCTACATGTTCTGTTTATCTTCCAAATTGTTATTTTTATTTCTAAATTCAATATTGACTTTTGAAATCGGTTACGGATATTATCACAATGATTCTGGAAGGGACAATCATCATCTAATGCTAAATTATCCAGACACTTCATATTATAGACAATGTGTTTAGGGAAAACGAAATTCCTCCTGCATTCCAATAAAAATATTTTTCTGTTGTATAGGGACACCAACTTCTTGTCAAGGTTGACTTTTGATTTCAGCAGTGCTCTGACCTCACCTCCATATACTCGGTCCATGGTCTCAAAAAACTTCCCAGTATTACGATATTCAGTTTGTGTTTCACGTCCTTCCATAATAATTAGGGGTGGATATCACAGGATTAGGACTTAAATAACAACAACTTTTTTAAAACAAAGTCGACGTTTCGTCGATATATTTCGACTTCCTCAAGACTAAAAAAACAGAAGCAACAATCAGATACATTAAAATTCTACAAAAAATTGTGTCCTACCTAGTTTTATCAGTTGTCCAATTTGAATGGTAATTCGAATGTGAGATGAAATAGAACACTTTGTCCAGTCATAATAAACGTCAATTAATCAAAAACCGTTCTTTAACAATACAAATGACAAATGAGCCAACTAACAATAAATATACAGTGTAAGAAACGGTTTTCACATATGGAAGGCGAACATAAACGATCCAATAAGAATTCGGATGGATTATTTCAACGAACATTTAACTCTTTAAAAAGTGAAATCAGGTGATTGTATGATCGGTTCAATCCCTGAGTATCACTCCTATTATTTACTGTTTTATTTAAATTAATTTGTATCATCTCGCTCAAATTTCTCTTGAACCAATTTTTCTCCCCATCCAAGACAGACATTTCGTCGAAGTTGAATTGGTGACCTGTATTAAAAGTGTGAAACGCTAGCGCTGTTTTTCCGTCTTTGTCCCTGAATTTCTCCTTGCAGTCATTCTTATGTTGTTTTATTCTATTAGAAAGTAGTGGTTTCGTCTGTCCTATGTAACATCTTTCACAGTCGGCGCAGGGTATTTTATAAATAATATTTGAGCGCTCATGGGTTTCAGTTTTATCCTTGAGCCTCGAGAATAATGACCTTACAGTCTTTAAATTATAAAAAACCAATTTCGTGCTATTTGAGACCTTTTGGATGGAGTTAGCTATATTTGGGGATAATTTCGGTATATAAGGAAACCTAAAATAAAATCGGTTGTCTTGTGGTTCGCTAACATTTCTATTAATTGAGGATGAATGCTTGTATTCTGTGATGATTTTGTTAACTAAGGGTTTGGGGTAATTGTTGCGCCTTAAAAGGTATTTAATTTTCCTAAAATTCTCTGACTGGAATACGGCGCTACTCAGATTGACAGATCTGTGCAACAAATTTTTAATTACCGAGATCTTATATGTTCTGCAAGTATTAGATCTGAAATTCAATAATTTTCCTGAGCTTGTAGGTTTCATGTACCATTGTGTACTTAATGTTCCATTATTTTCCCTACGTACTCTGACATCCAAGAAAGACAATTCACAATCCTTTTCCCGTTCCACAGTGAATTGTATGCGAGGGTGGAATGCATTGAACGTTTGTAAAAGTTGGTCTACGCAGTTAGATGGGACTATCAGAAAGGTATCGTCAACGTAAAGTTTGATGCAGTTTACCACAAAGTTAAGTTTTTTCAAGCATTCATGTATGATCTCAGTCATCAATATATTCGCCAAAGATGGACCTGTTGGATTGCCCATGGCGGAACCATCTTTTTGTTCATAGAACTCACCATCAAACTTAAAATAGCTCGAATTGAAAATGAAATTGATTACTCTTAGAAACAACTGTTTATCAATATCAGTGTACGCTGAAATGTAATGCCATTTTTTATTTATGATGGAATTAATTAATTCTCTAGGGATGTTGGTGAACAATGACACCACATCAAGTGAAATTAGTTCGTAACCCTGAGGTATTAAAAAAGTTGTTGTTATTTAAGTCCTTATCCTGTGATATCCACCCCTAATTATTATGGAAGGACGTGAAACACAAACTGAATTTTGAAAAAGTTTCACTATAAATTCTCGTGTTTTAACTTCGCTAGACATTTTGCGACAGAGAATTGGAATATCTATGAAGTAAATGTTCCACATGTTTCTGACGTTCATAACAAAGCTAACTATGATCAAATTTTGATTTTTTTCTCAATTGCTTCAAGAGATATAGGCGTTTTTGTGATAGCGAATTTATTCTCGTTCAGTCCTTAATGACGTTTTCAACGGTGTGGTCATCATAATATCGCGTAGGAAAAGTCAAATATGGATTTATTTCTGAATATTATTAGCAAAGTACGTTGAAAAATGGTTCGTATGTGTCTTGTTTGTGATAAATTGGACTATTTGAATCCTGATTGGAGTTTACACAGATATGTCCTACTCTTATCGTAGCAATGGCGTAGATTCTCAGATTTTTTTAATTTAACTTTTCTGATTCCCTTCTGATATTGAGAAGAGGAAAATGAATTCTGAATTTAGCTGACTCGGTTCACCTCACTCAGAATCTGTTCGGAACATTGTATGAATTCGTCAAAAAGAGTTAATTCACTTATTATTCTATTTCCATTCCTCGATGCCGTTAACACCACGCCACTGGACCCTCCAAAGTTAGATTCCACAATGTTGCCACGGCCTTATCTAACGATATTGCTATCCTTCATCTTCGTTCCACTCATTGAATAGGTACTGACTAAATTTTGGCTTCACTAATCACCAATTCTCGAATTTATGAATGAGAGGCTGTGTTTCTATGTTCTTAGATGCCATCCATGTGCTGCAAAAGCTGCTGGGTTGTCAGCATAAACCAATGACTCAACATGGGCCCATTAAAAGTAATAATCAACTAACAGGAACAACCCAAGAAAGAAAATTGTCACCAAATCGATTGTTGCACGAGCTGCATGACATGTAGCCCCATCATGTTGTATTTTCAGCTGCTCAATTTTTGGAAACAATTGTTCGGTAACTGTAACGACTGCTCCTCCCTCATTTCGAAAGAAATAAGGACCGATGGTGCCTCCAGCTTGTAAAGCAACCTTGAAATTCAATTTCGATGGATGTATTGATGATTCAAGGATAGCTTGAGAATTGTCGATACTTCATTTACGTCAATTTTGACGTAACCATTAATGAGCGTTATCACTGAACACAGTTTTTCGTTTAAAATGCTCATCTTCGGCCCAATCTTCGAGTCATATTCTGATTTGTTTCGGACAAGAATGTTGCAGAGTAATAACCATAAGTAATAATGCAGGCGGAGTGAAATATTATCTTAAGTAAGAATAAATTACATTGGAGTACCGTTCAATTAGGATCGAATCTTGATAACTACGACGATCCACGTGCGCCACTGTTCATCAGTAGGTGCAGTTTCAGATTGCAATTGCAAGCTCTGGAAATTTGTCGTTCTCCTATTCAGTTGCAGGAAACGCGTCCGCGTGTTTTTCCCCACTCGATCCCGCTAGTATCAAAACTATGCGAAGCTTATGAACCTATTTGGTTTCGCAATTTTGACTTATAACCGAAAAATAAGATTGGGGTTGCGTTTCCAAGAATCTCTAATGAGATATAATTAAAGGGCAGAATGTCTTGATGTAATGTCATTACCAATCAGACTTTTAGTACTTATTCGTCCCTTCTGAAGAGAGTAGTAGTTTGTTTGTTTATGTGTTGGTGTAAAATCTTTACCATAAGAGTTTTAGAAATTATTCGGACGTTCTGACGATAGTGATTGTTGGTTTGTTTATTTGTGTAAACGTTTTGTGTCTTTTGTGCATTTATTTGTTAAGCTCGATCATGATGAACTACGATGTACAGGTGTGTATGTTGCTTAGGACCATTTTTTCACGGTCATTGAACTTTATGTAGATTTACCTAGCTCCATCTACATTTTCACATTTCTTTAAGTGATTTCCAGGAATGCTTCACTTAACATGATATTTTGTCAAGAGGGGCGGATTTCAGTACAGCCACTTCTACAGTGGCGGACTTACGATTTAGATGACCTCACTTATGCAGAACATAAAATCGTAGGTTACCAGTACCCAACACATACAGTGCGCGTCAAAATTATGGAACAAATTCATTTTGTCATATGTAATATCACTAGAGATGGAATTTTGCCGGCAAAATTTCTCGATTGTAATATGAAAGTTTGTTGCTCGGAAATTTCGCGAATGAAATTTGTATGAAAATCACGAGCCGTTATGCGAGTGATTTCGGAAAAAATGTCATGAGCGAAATTTCCGAAAAGCAACAAACTGGAATATTACAAGTGAGAAATTTTACCTGCTTAAATTTCATCTCGAGCATCTCGGCATGACTATTCCACGAGAAAATGTTTAACATTAAGTAATATGGTCACATTTGGCACGGATTGCGCTATTTGGCAAATTAGAATTCATAGATTTATTATTTCACGAGTAAGTACAATAATTTACTACGTAAAGACTTGATTTTTTTAATTGAAGTTGAAGAACGTCCCGAGGGCAAATGGTTTTTTTTTTCGATTTAATTCGTTTTTCAATTAAAAAAAACAGGGTAATCGTTAGATCTGGGGTTATTGAATATGTTTTCGTTTTTCAGTACAAGCTATATTTTTGAAATAATCATCATGAAAATTTTTGTAGTTTATAGAAGATTAAATTGCCGAGGGCAAATAGTTGCGATTTTTTCGATTTAATTAGTTTTTCAATAAAAAAAAAACAGGTTGAACTTCTTCAGTAGTTTTGGAAACTACACTTAATGATTTTTTTTCGACGGTTATTCATCATTTTTTGGAAAAAATCGCAACTATTTGCCCTCGGCAATTTAATCTTCTATAAACTACAAAAATTTTCGTGATGATTATTTCAAAAATATAGCTTGTACTCATGAAAAACGAAAAACATATTCAATAACACCAGATCTAACGATTACCCTGTTTTTTTTTAATTGAAAAACTAATTAAATCGAAAAAAAGAAAACTATTTGCCCTCGGGACGTTCTTCAACTTTAATTCAAACAAAAATCAAGTCTCTACGTCGCAAATTAGGGTACTTACTCGTGAAATAAAGAGACCAAGGTGATACTGCCCCTTAAGTAGGTATGTTATTAGTACGTTTTTACTGAAGTTGAAACTTTTCGATGAAATGTTTCAATTCAAAGAAAGAGCCATGGCCAAGTGCACATACTGAGAACCTCTTTGAAATAACTAATTTTTCTTGAAAATTTCTGCACGCTTGTGAAGAAGATACAAAGACCTTGCCAAAAAAGTACCACATGACCCACTTTCCCTATTCAAAAAATTTAGAAGGTTGATAGGGATGGCACAGGGTGCAACAAAAATCCTTCAAAAATGCATAAAGATTCGGTAAAAGTGAAACAAAAATTGACCTGTCTCAGGATTTTGTTGCCAAATATTTTTCTTCTGAGAAAATGAATTTGTTCCATAATTTTGACGCGCACTGTATAATTACGGCAAATGTCAAAAAATGACAGCTTCAAAGGTGACATCTACCGAAATAGCGGGCTATTCAAAAATCAAAATAACACACCTTATTGAAAAACCCGAATAGAAAATGTTGATATGGTATCCTCATTCGATACCTACACTAGTTTATTTTGTTACACCTGAGTTTCAGATTGTTTTTGTTTTTTTTTGCTTGAAACAGTTATATCAGAGGAAGGAACATTCCTTACCAAAAAAATGTAGTTGGACTATTTTGTAAATTGCATTCGCACACCTCTGTTCTAGTTCTAGAATCCGTTGCAGAAAGTGTGGCATTTTCCGAATGATGTAATTTTTTTATCAGTAGAACGTCAACGATTTCAGGTCAACAGGTCCCTCCCGCGGTACGATACGAAAAATCAGGCGATGTTCCACAGATTACATCCAGAAATTGTCTCATCGTAAATAATGGCTCCATGCAGATTATTCATCGTAACGTCATCGAAAAATCAGGCGTGTTTATCATTGTAACAGTTCAATGATTCAGTTGTTTGGATGCGAATAGAGAATACGGGGAATCGCCTTACGAAAATAGTCACATTGTCAGTGAATGATGATTTCAGTCAAGTATGAAGACAGTAATGACTAATGAAAGAAGCTTGGTCTTGCCTGCTTCTATAGCGGAGCCACTTGCCTAGAGATTTCATTATGAGCTTTCTTCAATTTCTAAAATAGTATATTATTCAACTAGCTGGCCCGGCGCACTTTGTTCCGCCTAAATGATACTTACGGTGGATTTCACAAATCAGAATCACCGGTGATCGGAGATCAACGGCTTGTTTCTCTGATTTCTGAACTGTCAAATGTTTCCATGGATATGAGCTGCCACACAGAACAGATACACAAAAATAATATGTCAATTATGGCAATTTAGGATTCAGTTATTCCCGCCAATATATTTATTACCCAAACAGAAATTCAAAATTATGAGAAAATATGAGAATGGTCATCTCACTACTGAAACTGATCGCCAAAATCCGATTTACTTGACATTTCGATAAAAATTCACTGTGATATTCACCCGCTTCTGGATCTGGTATAGTAGCCCTTCATGGTACTATAAGTCGTATGCAAATTACATAGTTATTGATGTCATCTGTTCTTTTGTCGACCATTTCAAACCACGACGACCGAAATGCTCGAAAAAAGAACAGATGACATCAATCGATGGCCGCGGAAGCCTCAACAAATTCATCGTTATTTTGAATGAATAAAAGTTTAAAAATAATTAATAATCAGTCATAATGTGTGAATAGCGACACCTGAAGTGGTAAGAACGAAACTTTTCTCATATCTCAACAAAATCTAATCATTTTAGACATCTGTACTCCTACGCTAAGACATTTTGGTTTTGGCCAACAGCACAGAGTTGTAGGCAACTCCCAACTCAAATTACACACTATTATAGTGACTATAATGGAAAAGCATTTCCTGTATAAGTAAAATTTTCATCGATTTTTCAGAGTTTTATTGTATTTTATAATAACCAGATCGTAGACGAATCCATATATGAAGTTTCATAAGAAACTGTCCATCCGATCTCGAGTTATAAATGGTGTAACCAACATCTTTCTTTTATATACAGGGTGGCCATTTGAAAACGAAACAGACGAGATTACAGACGAAATAAATTTTTTCGATAGAAATGCTCGGACAGGTCGATTTCTGTTTCGAGGGGGACAACTTAAGATGTAGGTTACGGACGCATAGCGCTTCAACCCTTGCTGCTACAACCCCCACCCCCAATTTTTGAATAGGGAAGATGGGGTGAGTGATACCTCATTTGAAAGGTATTTTTATACTGATTTCAGCACAGTAATTGTTTTTTCATTTTATGCATTATAGTTCTCGAAATATTCTTAACTAAGTATTTGAAAATGAAGTGGTGTTTTCATGGCACTTGTAGTGTTTTTTTGTGAAAAATCGACATTTTGAGCTTCAAAACAACCATGACTGTGGCTTCCTTCCTCCAATCCACTGACATAGAAATCTTTAATCAAGATGTCGATTTTTCACAAAAAAACACTACAAGTGCCATGAAAACACCACTTCATTTTCAAATACTTAGTTAAGAATATTTCGAGAACTAATGCATAAAATGAAAAAACAATTACTGTGCTGAAATCAGTATAAAAATACCTTTCAAATGAGGTATCACTCACCCCATCTTCCCTATTCAAAAATTGGGGGTGGGGGTTGTAGCAGCAAGGGTTGAAGCGCTATGCGTCCGTAACCTACATCTTAAGTTGTCCCCCTCGAAACAGAAATCGACCTGTCCGAGCATTTCTATCGAAAAAATTAATTTCGTCTGTAATCTCGTCTGTTTCGTTTTCAAATGTCCACCCTGTATATATAGATTCAACGAGCGGATGAATTTTGCAGCACGAGCCGTCAGGCGAGTGTTGTAATTCATCAAGTGTGTTATGACCATTACCGCGAATTGAATACCATACTTCATCTTCGACTTCTTCAGTAAAATTCAAATCAATCTGCATTTTCAAAATTGACAACAGTTGCCAAAAGCGATCTCTGCGGTCGAGAATCGAATGGCGATCAAATCACGTAGAAAACGTCAAAAATTCACATTTTCTAAATGCAATTTTTGGATATTCGACCCAAGAAAATGTAGAAATCGATGGCAAGAACTTTACCTTGATGCCTGAAATAGAGTTCCCGATCGATCCGACTTTTTTATTAATTTCGTTAGCAATTTAATTTTCCCTATTTGTATTAGAGTGAGTTATAGGCGTGACTTTACTCAAAACTGACGCAGGTTGGCACTCGTGAATTGTCAAATAATTCTCAGAAAATTGCTAATTTTTATTTACTCTTTTCCAACTTTGTAAATGGAGTTAGTTCTTTTAAGGTTTCAATTAGTGTAAAATAGTATATTCTAAAACTAGTTGCAGAATGGGCTCCTATTCCAATACGAATGCGAAATTCGAAAACGAGCGACGAAGGAGCGAGTTTTCGAACGCATGAGTATTAGACGATATTTTCTCTATTTCACTCAAATTCTGTGAAATTCAATGAAAAAATTCAAATTATAGGTCCTAGTGACTTTCATATTGTATCTTGGCAGTTGGTGTGAATGTCAGGAAGCACGAAAATTGACATTTCCAATTTGACGTCTGCTGAAATTTAAAAGGATCGGAAGTCATTGCTGACAACCACAAAACGAAAAATGTTACTGAAAACGATGCTGTAATGAATTCATTACAGCACTGTTTTTAGTACTGTAATGAACACATTACGATACTGAAATAGAAAAAGGTATTTAAATGTCTTCTGTAGGCTTATTTCTTGAGAAATCTGAAAAGTGGGGAATTCCATAGGTCTGTTCGTTTCGAATTTTTTCTGTCGGGTTTTTCGAGTACTTTTATTCTTCTTTTCGAATGAACTATCACAAACTAACGGACTATTCTGTCCATTATTTTTCAGTGAAATTTCAACACTCGAGTCTTGATTTCCGTACAAGAAAAAAGCATGACTGAATCTTCCAACCATGTTTATACAAGTGAAATATTTCCAGTATTACCTAACATAGAAAAAAGTTTCTTCAACATTCGCCAAGTCTTTGGAATTATTGAGTTCACTTAATATTATCCCGAATTCATTATTTTACCAACGTAGCGTAGTTATCTGACAGGAAAATGACTACAACCATTGAGTTTAAATATACATAGAGGTACAACGCCTTTGAACGATTTGATGCAAAAATTTTTGGCAGTTTACTTGCCAACTTGCCAATTTTAGTGGCGGCACCTAGTAGCTACTAAAGGAAGTATAATATGCCGATCCATTTTGTCACTATTCATTTACAGATATCTGTAGGATATTTACCTTCCCCTAATTCTATGAATCGTAGGCAAAATTAATGGTCGTTTTATTGCATCCAAAAAGTCAGGTGTGATAAAATACTGAACATCCCACATTTCCATACGCCGTTCCTGATCGTCATCGCATTCGGATTAAGAAATAGTGATTTATAGTTCAGCTACTTACCGCCAGATACGGGATTAAAATTTTCGCTTCTTTGAAACACACTTATCCATCTATGAACCGGTGAAGAAACTACACTAAATTCAGCTTCAAATCGTTGAACTGGGCTATACCTCTATGTATTATATTCAAACTCAATGCTACAACCTAACATTTTCAAAATATACACGGTGAAATGTTTCAGCATGTCATGGCCAACCGGGAAACTTCATGAAAGTGAATATAGTAAACCACATACATTTCAAATACAATGATGAATAATATACCACTTACAAATTTCTCGCAGGATCACGCCATGTACCTATAGCTTTGAAATTTGAATTAATGAAAATGTAGATACCGCATTCATATGCTAAAATCGAAAAGTGAGGCAGGATTTCGATGTCTATAGGAAATTGGTATGAATATTGTGATAGCCTGGTGTTGATAACGTTTGCCTGTTTATAGATGACAATATTAGAACAGTGTTTCTGTGGGTACATAAATTCAATGGTGATTGATCATGTGGCGTAAATTAACGGGAAAAAAGTCCCGTCGTAAGATGGAGTTCAATGTGAGTTTCTCAAAATTTCAATTTCGATATGTTACGTGAACTTTTCTGTCGATCATATTGGAGAGTGTCCAAGGTTTTGAAAAATAAAAACGAGGAATAGAGGTTACGTCCTCTGGAAGAATCAGCGATGTCTAATAGAATCTTTAATGTTTTCGTTATATTGTGTATTGTTGTTCCACTAATGACGTGGTTTAAACCTTTGTCATTCATCAGAAATGCTATTTGTCCTCCGAAACAACTGACTGTGTTTCGCTCTCTGAACGATTAGAGGCCCGCTGTATAGTTAAATTCCACTTACGCTTTTAATGTCACCTATTTATATCCGTCTTATTGAGTTTAAATACTTTTTTCAAAGTGCTATAATTATGGGATGGATGTTCAATTCCAATATTCGTTATAAGACTAATTATGAGTTTATTAGAGTCGATTTGTTAGTCAATGAAAATTTAATGATGATTCGTGAATTTAAGATTGATTTCAACATTTTCTCCATTGACAGAGTCGGAGGTAGCTTAATTCATACCTGGTTTTATATTAACATTTCTTTGATTTAAATAAAGTATTCTTCTTCGCATTTGAATGTCTTCTTTATATTTATATTTTCAAGCTGACAATATTCGGTTCATTGCGAATAGCATTTAAATAAATATCAGAATGAAAATGTTACAATTTGGGTTTCACATTAAGCACAGAAACTAATAACTTCGATTGCAGCTATATCTTGGCCCATGCGTGGGGCAGTAGATCTGTTCCTTCCATTGTGGAGGCCGTAGGTATGCTTCCGGAGGCCGACTCCTTTTTTTCGTCTTCCAAACTTCCTTGTTTTCGTCTCCCCTTATCGGTCCACTACTTTGATGTTCCCTTCTTCTCCTTGAACTTGAGTAAGTCGAACCTGGACAATTCTGCCCTATTTGTTTCGAGATGCAATGAAAAATTCCCCCATTACTCGTGGATTTTTACTGACGCCTCAAAATCGAGGGATAACGTTGGTATTGGAGTATATAACCCTGGGGGTGTTTCCTTCAGGGAGAGGGCTCCTTCCTTTTTCTCTATCTCGTCTGCTGAGCTTCTTGCAATTGATAAAGCCCTGTCTATGATTGGAAAAATGAATGTAAATAGGATTCTGATTCCAGAAGCGCCCTTGAAAAAATCAAAAATTGGCTTCCCCTCTCCCAAAATGACTACACCACCCTCTCCATTCGACATAAAATCTACCTCCTTTCTTGTTCCAACCGGCAAATAAAATTCGTCTGGGTCCCCAGCCACACAAACATCAAAGGCAATGGGAGATATAAGAATTTTGGCCTAAACTCAAACGTAACATATGGGAAAAGTGGAACGAAGAGTGGAGACAGACGTCCCTTCATAGAGGTCATCTGTATTCAGTGATGATAAACTCCACCAAATTTAATCAAGGTCCATGGTTTCGCTCAGTTGATCTCCCTGGAGGTAATATCACAACGATTAATAGATTAAGGGCAAACCATTGCTCCTCCCCTGCACATTTATTCAAAATTCAGGTCAGGGATGATGACAAGTGTTTATGTGGAGAGAGAGGAGGCTTGCAACATATTTTTTTTGCATGCTCTCTTAATGAGGGTAAAAGTAAACTCCTATATTATGATGACATTGTGAAGCTGTCTCTCAATTATTCTTTCCCCCTGAATGTTCAGGATTTGATATTTTCCGACAATATTTTAGTTTTCAGATCACTCTACGGTTTTTTAATTCATGTGGATATTAACTTGTCAGTGAAGTTTAACTACTAACACCTCCAACACCCTTTAAGTCCCATCTTGTGGTGTTTTGTGTTACCTTTCCTGCCCGGGAGCTAAAAGGAACCACTAAATAAAATTGTATGACCAGGATAGTATATCTTGGGAATGAAATGTTCAATGTGTAGATGGCCTCGCTGCCAAGCACAATAAAAGAAGAAGAAGATGCAGCTATGGCAGTTTTATTTTTTGTTTTATGGCTACATTTTGTCTTTGATAATTTGTTTTTTGTTGCTGACGCTGACTAACATAAATATTCTTAGTTACTGAATTGGATCATTCCTCAGAATATAGAAAGAGGAGATGAGCCTTTCAATAATAAATGGTGAAGCGAATTTTCAAAATCATCAGAACTAAACTGGGTAACTGTATTACTACAGTACTACAGAATCAGAATGTAGTAGAAATTTTTGCAACGTTGTGACGTTCTTTGAATAAATAAACTCTCAATCAAAAATTAAAAGTACTTTAGATTGAAAGTGAAATTTGGAATTATTTCTGAATATTATCAGCAAAATACATTGAAAAAATGGTTCGTGTAGAGGTATGTCTTGTTTGTGACAAATTGGACTATTTGAATCCTGAGTTGAGTTTATACAGGTGTGATCTATTTTTATTTCTATTACACTTCTGATATTGAGAGGAGATGCCCCTGAACTAGTTGTCATTCACAGAACAGAATATTAGTTATACGTTCAGTGGCTTGAAACGTTGCCATTCTTTCTGAATAAACTTATCCTTGGATTTAATGAATGGAAAATATTAATTAATCCATTTTCAGTCGATCTGCCGAGAGGCCCCGTTCAGCGACGAGCCCGAAGCCAGCCGAAACAGAGAACTGTGCGATTACACCAAAAGAATAACCATCGAAATGGCCAGAACCGGAAACGTACCCAGACCGATTCGAATATATGCGGATGGTATCTACGATCTCTTCCATCAGGGTCACGCGAGACAGTTGCTGCAAGCCAAAAATTTGTTCCCCAACGTCTATCTCATCGTTGGAAGTGAGTGAAAGATATATGTATTTTTCGATGATTTCAGACAACTCTGACTGAAAGTTCAGACGAATTCGTGGTCAAGTAGGCTAGGCTGACGAATTTCGAAGTGAACTCCATTCACTTTTATAAAGTTTTTTTACTGACGTAGGTTGGCACTCCTGAAACATCGGCATTGTCAAATTAATTCTCAGCGACGTTGCCAATTATCTGGAGATTGAATAATTGTCTTCAAAGTATGTCCATAATAAAACATAATTCCATTTCTTGCTTTAGATAGTTTTCATGGAGAATTTATCCAGATATCTTGCAACTACACCCAAAGATAACAGACTGAAGCTAAGCTGCATCCCAGTTTAGAAATATGTTCTTCCCAATTCAGTGTATCATTCACATAGATTCCCAAGAACTTTGCAAAGTTAGTCATTTTAAGGTTTACCTGTGACCATTGAGTTTAAATATACATAAAGACACAGCCCAGTTCAACGATTTGAAGCTAAATTTTGTGTAGTTCCTTCACCGGTTCATTGGTGGATAAGTGTTTCAGAGAGGCGAAAATTTTTACTCCCGCATCTGGCGGTAAGTAGCTGAACTATAAGGCACTATTTCCGAAACCGAATGCGATGACGATCTGGACCGGCATATGGAAAAGTGGGATGTTCAGTATTTCATCACCTGATTTTTTTTTATGCAATAAAACGACAATTATTTTTGATATTTCATGAATATAAAATACTGATGTATGAAAAAATAAATGCATGCAATTTTTTCTTCATTCACAAGTATTTATAAATAGATTTTCTATGAATTTTTAAAAATATTTAATTTTTTATAAACAGCAAGATGCTTCTGTGTCGAGATTCCTTTGGTTTTTTTTGTCCCCTGTACAGCTTCACTCTAATCAGTTGTCTCAACAAATGAATCCTGTGCTTTTCAAATTCTGGAGTTAACGAAGAGTTCCAATCTTCTATAAATTCATTTTTTTTTCCTAAAATATACCTTTGAAGTCATATCTTTTCTGATTTTGTGACCAACAGCGCTTTCCTCATCAAATGTTTGAAATCTGTTGAGGGAATTCTCAAATGTATCCGATTTCGATTTGCAATATATATCCAATCACCAAGCTTATTCAAAGGTGCGTTTGAGTTGACGGTCAAAATGCTCCGAGCGCACTCCTCGTCTACTTTAGAGTTTTATTTCTCAAAAATAATTTCGAATTTCTGTCACAATACAATTCCCCCGTTAGGTTAGGTTTGCAAGCTTTGACTTCACCGTGTTCGATTTGACAAAAGTGCTCGGGAACTCCTCTTTCTACTCTGTTCACTATTCTACTCGCTCCGCCGATCGTCAACTCAAACGCACCTCAAATCATCAATGCGGAGTGCTTTTTCGCACTTACCGCATTTGTTTTTTTTTGGCGATGTTCCTCATCAAATACCCCGAGACTTTCAATTGAGTTGAATTCTAGGGTATTTAGGGGTTCAATTAACTCTTTATCCCTTATATACCCTCACGAGGCTCACCGTTGCCCGAATCTGCAGAAGAAATGGTCGAATCTGTCCAATCAACCACATCAATGAACTTTCAGATTCTCCCATTGTACACAGGTCGAAATCATTGTCGTCTTGGCAGTTAGAATTATCGGAACATTTTTCAAGACAACCAGTCATGACCGACTGCAACCCAAATCTGAAGCATCGAGCTGAGGGGTTTGGATCATACATAACCCCTACGCTGTCTTATTTTGGAGAATGAATTCTCGATTGGGTCCTGGTTGAGCCGACTTTTTATCAAATATGGAAATGTTTCCTTCGTCTCTCCCCACAATTGAAGGATGCTACTGATGGTTTGTATCAAACCGTTAAAAAAATAGGGAATATTTTTCCCAACTGTCCAAGACTTAATGAATTCAATTGATTCCGTCAGAGTTTGTATTGCTGATGGCTGATAATTTCCCTCAAATTTTCCATTCGAATTGAGGCAGTCGAAAAGATCATTCATTTTCAGAATGAACTGAGCAGTTGAATTAGCACTTCTCGACCTCAGCTCACCAGTTGCAATGACTGTTCTCATAGCCGAATATAAAGTTCTGATGAAAATCTGCGTGGCCAATTTAACCTTCATTTTCTGAAAGGCGTTTGGATTTATGTGGTTTTCAGTTATCTTCAAGAGAGTACGAGAAAGACAAATTGTTTTCATCGATTAAGTACGTTTCTTTTATGTCCCTCCAAGAAACATTTTCACCCCTTATTTCTTACCTGAGAACACTCCTTTGGAGAAATTCATGGCTAATAATTCATCATTATTGAATCACACCGTTTGTAACGAATTTGGACGAATCCGACCCTGCCTACGATTCATAGAACTAGAGGAAAATAAATCTCCTACAGATTTCGATAAATGAGTAGTGACCAAATGGATCGGACGAATATAGTTCCTTTAGTAGCTACTATGTGCCGCCACTTAAGTTAGCAAATTGGCAAGTAAACTGCAAAAAATTTGTGCATCAAATCAATGAACTGGGTTGTGTCTCTATGTATATTTAAACTCAATGCTATAACCTAACATTTTCAAAATATACACGGTGAAATGTATCAGAATGTCATAGGCAACCGGGATACTTTATAAAAGTGAATGGAGTTTAGGGCTTCAGTTGCAAACTTGTATGTCACTCGATAGGATGTCACTGACATTTAGATTCATTCATTTAATTAAGTTAAAAGCTATTTTGAAAGTTGACCCCTTACTTGCCAACGCTACTCTCTGAACGCTCGGCATTTCTGACTTTCCTTTAATGTTATCTATGGTTCTGTGTCGCGAATCGGACTAGTGATGTCAAGGTCCGTCTCGTCTTATCTAAGAACATTCCGTCTGCTTTCGAAGCGGAAACACGTTGACCTCAAGTCTCTTGGGGTTCAATTGTTTCTTATCACATGTGAAGAATCAATAATATGGAAACATTTATACCGACTAGCCGTTGTAGGATCGAATGTAATATTTTTAATTGAATAAGGTCTCTGTAAGGTTGAAAATTAATCGAATCGTTTTCTCATAGACCGTTTGAAGTGCAAATTGCATGAAATTGCCGAAAACAGTAAAATTAAAAATCAGTTCAATTGCTGATGACAGAAATCGTGAATAAGTACAAAATTCGGTCAATGAAAAGTATATTTCATCGACCACTACAGAGATAATTGGAAAACTGTTTTACAATGAGCTTGAAACCGTGTACATCAAGCAAAATAAATCAGGTCAAAAAGTGGCAACGCTAGAATTGTTATCATAAGTAACTAGTCAGATACGTATTGCGTTTGTTGACGTTCAATTATGTGCAATTGCAATATGCAAGCTCCGTGCATCAGAATGATGCGAAGAAAGCCTCAAACACTCGGATTTCAACTGCGACCCAGTGGTGGCATCTGTGAATAAGCAAGGAACTAAAGGTTTACCTTCACTTTGTTGAACCGGTTAATTGTATCAGCTTCATTTTTTGCCCAATACAAAATTATTTCCAAGGCACAGCGGCCATATAGGCATGCGAAGGCTCTTTGAAAAGACCTGGAGACTCTGGTCCTACATGGTTATAGCACGCCCCATTGACACCTATGCGTCATTAGTATGTCGGACAAACCTCGTTTGGGTACCTGGCCACTCGGGAGTGCATGGGAATGAGATGGCTGATCAGCTAGCAAGGAAGGGTGGACTCGTCCCCTTCATTGGACCGGAGCCTTTCTGCTGCTTCTCAGCAAGCCATCAAGCGATGGCTGTTGGAGAATGGGAACAGAAAAGGAAGAGTAGGTCCTGGCGACTGGTCCAGGGACAGAGACAGGCTAAGTCTTTCCTCTCGTACTCAACGAGCTGGACCAAAAAAGTTCTGGCACTAAGCAAATTAGAACTGAGGGAAATGACGGGCATACTCACGGGACACTGTCCTGTAAATTATCATCTTCGGAACATGGGAAAGGTTCCTGATGATACCTGTCGCTTCTGTCAAGAAGCCACCGAAACAGCTGAACACCTGCTTTGCAGTTGTGGAGCTGTCTTCAGGAAAAGGCTGCAACATCTTGACTTCTGTTTCTTAAAACCGGAACAAGTAATGGGCTTGGCACCGAGAAGAGTAGTGAAGTTTATAGAGGCTTTGCTACCTGATTGGTAAACAGCGCGGGGTAGCACAATAGATCTTCAGGTCAAGGTGTTTGCGAGGCTAAGCTAAGTCTAAACGCCCTTCCTTAAATCTAATCTAAAATCTAGTATCGGACAAAATCAGAAGAGGTCACTACACATTGCAAAGGCTTGCATAGGAGTATATTGTCCTAACCTGAAACAACCAGGTCACGCTGAGGTACCTGGAATCAGATTGCCAGGGATCTCTGCTACCTGGGAGTATCGTAGCACCATAAAGCAACTGGCTTGAGGCACTAAAGCCACTACTGTGGTTGCCAGGGCATAGTGGTGTTGTAAGAAATGAAAAAGCCTATGATCTTGCAAAAAGTCCATCAAGGTTAACACCTACTGGGGAAATCGGTCCTGGATACACACTAGGTAACGGCCAAGGCTCCTAGGGATGTTGTCGATTTTATTAACACCATTGAGGACCTCCTTGAGCTTCAATGAATGAGTGGGGTAGAGAACAAAAGATGTTGTCGCAGTTCCCGGTAGGTTAACTGAGCCATAACGACCCCAGTTTCAAATAATAATAATAATTAACTAAAACTTTCCGTGCCAATAGGACAAAAAACTCCGTTTTAAAGGTGAAAATACAGTGTGACAAGAAAAACCTCGGACAAACTCTTTTTCATTTAACTTCATTAAACAGAAGAAATTGAACAAAACAACAACAAATAATAATAGCTTGAACATTTGTTAATAATATATTTAAGCCGTTTCGAAGTGTCTTCCTTTGGCGGCGATACACAGCTTCAGACGCTTCTTGAAATTTTCGGCAATGGGCCGCAGCTCCTCGGGCGTTATTCGGTTTCATTCCCGGCGCAGAGATTGCTTCAGCGACTCCAAATTTTTGTGTTTTTAGCACAAGCCCTTGCTCCAAAATCGACCACACGCTGTAGTCCATTGGGTTGAGATCCGGTGAGTAGGGCGGCCATTCTGCAGATGAGATGGAACAAGGAAAATGGGTCTTACACCATTCTTGCGTCATTTTCGCTCTGTGAGCCGGAGCGGAGTCCTGTTGAAAGGTCCAATGCGTATCGCCGAACTGCTGCTTGGCCCACGGAAGTACTACGGCCTCGAGGATGTCGCAGCGGTAGACTTCTTGATTGATTTTGACCTCTTGATCCACGAAAACTAAGGGAGTTTTACCACTGCCGCAAATTCCGCCCCAGACCATGACGGATTGCGGATTTTTACGGTGTTCAACGATGGCCGATGTACCGGGAGCCTCTACGGACCAGACTCAGTCGTTTTGGTGGTTGTGGGATTGTTTTACTGTGAAAAGCTTCTAGTCTGTGAAGAGAATTCGCTCCCATTGCTGACCGGCGGCGAGACGAAGGAGTTAGCGGCACCTCTGGAGTCGTACGCGCTTGTTTTCCTCCGTGAGGAGTTGACCTTTTTGGAGCTTGTATGGCTTGAGGTTGAGCTCCTTTTTGGCAATTTGACGGACTGATTCGCGGTTGATACCGGTCTCACAGGCTATTTTCCTCATGGAAACCCTCGGATTTCGATTGACTCGCTTCTTGACGATGTTGCGATTGCTAGGTGTATTGACAGTGCGTTTTCTACCACTTCCTGGACGACGACCATCATGACCAAGCTCCTTGACACGACGAATTGCATCGGACACGGTTTGTCGAGGCTCATTGAGCAAACGAACAATTTCGCATTGACGCCTACCTTGACGAAACAGCTCCAAAATCGCACTACGTTTGTTTGACATTCAAAACTCTGTGAAATGAAATTATATCAAACTGACAATTCACATATTATTACAGGAAAGTGTAGAGAAACCAAGAGAATAAAAATTATTTGGCTGCGCTGAAATACTCTTGTTCCAGACTACAGCAATATTTGTCCGAAGTTTTTCTTGTCACCTTGTAATGACCATCTATGCGTGCGACCAAGAGTGTTTAAAAATTAACCACAAAGGGTCCATAAATATTGCAACAGAAAATCAGACAGCACTAAGAGAGCTATGGAATCTAAATGCCTGTGGTCAGTGGTCACCTGGGAATGCCGCAGTACCAGGGAGCAACTGACCAGGCGCAACAAAGTCACTCCCTTTTGGGTGCCCGTGGCATTGAGGGAAATCAGAAGCGTATCAAAGGTTCTGTGGCCTTGGAAAGGACCACAATGGGGCAGCGTTACAGCACTGGTTGAAATAAGACATGACACTCCTCTGGAGAAGATCTCTAGGACCAAAACAAGCGTAAAGATTGTTCTCGCAGTCCTACACAAGGAAGCCCGTCCAGCTAACGCGGATAGGGCTTCGGTGTATTGTAGGACTGCTGTATAAATATCTGAGAGAATTGGACTAGTGGAGATCTAATTCAAAAGTAAACCGACGAAATTTATAATATACCATTTTGCCAATTTTTTCTTATCAATGACTCAATGGTATCAACTATTTCCAGTATGTAGCGACAAGCTGACGCACAGTAAGAAGGGCAGAACTGTGATGAGCGAGACGGAAAGGTACGAGGCAGTCCGACACTGCAGATACGTGGACGAGATAGTAAGGGACGCGCCCTGGGAGGTGGACGAGGTCTTCGTGGCCAAGCACAAGATCGACTTCATAGCCCACGACGACATCCCTTACGGCACGGACGACAGCAATGACATATACGCGCCGTGGAAGGCGAAGGGGATGTTCGTGGCCACCCAGAGGACCGAGGGCGTGTCGACGTCGGACGTCGTAGCCAGGATAGTCAGAGATTACGACATATACGTACGAAGGAACCTAGCCAGGGGTTACACCGCGAAAGAACTCAACATCTCGTACCTGAGCGAGAAGAAAATCAGGTAAATTCAGTCGATGAAGGACTCTGAAAGATCCTCTAATTTAATTGATTTCCAGGTTACAGAATAAGATGCACGAGCTGAAAGACAAAGGACGTAAAGTGATCGACACCATCGGCGAGCGCAAAGACGACATGATAGCGAAATGGGAGGAGAAATCCAGGGACTTCATCGAGAGTTTCCTCCTTCTGTTCGGAAAGGAACGACTGACCTCCATATGGAACGAATCCAAAGACAAAATCATGAACGCGATCAGTCCGCCTAGTTCGCCCCCCGCGTCCCCCTCGTCCAGCAACGGCGATCTGGAGGCCCTGGACGACGACACGCCCCCAAGGAAGAACGCCAGGTTCGACGAAGCCCGAAGTGCGTCTAGTCTCAACGGATACTACACTAACGATTATAGTGATGAGGACGAGGAATATGTTACACCAGCAGGATCAGTGAAACACTGAATTTTGCGTTATTTACAAGTTAAACTTACCATGCAAGGTATTCGACTGTTGATGCAATTGTTGTATATGTCTTACGTTTTTAAAATATACAAATTTATTTATTTATTTTCAATGTAAATTATTTGAATCGTTGGAGTAGTGAATGGAAAATTTTGAATTTGATCGTTGTTGAGTATTGTTGATGCACCTAATGAGGTATCAAACACTGGTGAATGAGGAAAGCTTGATTCTTCGATTGTGGAAAGGTTCTTGTGATATTACGAGAATGTTATTTTTAGATTATGCGATAGGAGTTTGCGGAAACCTTATTGCTGATAGTGCCTTTAATAAAACTTTGTATTCATTGCGATGTCAGACATTTCAGGAATGACAATGACGATACAATGTCACAAACTTAATGAAATTTGTTGAAGTGTTGTATGCTAAATGGAATTACTCATAAGTGATGAAATGGTCTCTTCGGCTACTTCTTTTTTTAGATATTCCATCTCTTTTTCAGGATCAGCTTTTGAATTATTCAATTACTTTAGATTTCATTCCTATTCGAAATTATACGTGAGGTGTTTAAAGTTCAGCAATCACTGGGTGGAGATCTCAATTTTTGATCCAGAATAATCAAGTTTTCTCAAGTCTAGTGTCACTTATGATTTTTCAATCAACACTTGAAATATGAAGAAGGTTGAAATTGATTGGCTTGTTAAAATTTCAGATTTTGAGTGAGTGAATCAGTTCTTCTCTTGGCAACTGTGTTTCACCAATGTCGTAACAATATTTTTGAGCATTTTCTATAGATATCCCAAAAAATTATGGGAAATATGCCAAAAAAAATTGGATAAATTAAAGCTTTGTTCATCCATTTCCACATTTTTATTTCGAAAATGTCATGAGATTTCTATGAAATAAATTTCAAAAGAAAATTTAGTCTCATGTTTATGAATATTTGATCTGATAATTTACATACATCGTTCCAAAGAAAACCCAAATTTTTGTTTCAGAAATCAGAACACAAATCTCGACGTGTATAATAAATTGTGCCAATCAATGAATTAACTGCAAAAAATATTCACTTAAATATTTCAAGATGTAATATGAATTTTTTGTTATTTTTTGTATGAAACTTTATTAAGTATTGTACTTTTACTACGACCCCACTGTCCATCTAAACAAAATGGTCCCAATAAGGTTATGAAAGAAAATGAATTTGAAATTTTCCTGTTGTTTCTATATTTTCAATTATCTTCAAGAAAAGAGAATATCTTTTATACCTTAATATTTTAAACAACTTGGTTTTTTCTCTTTTCGTACATAAAATCTTTTATGCGTATGCATTTTTGCTCATTGCACAGTTTTTTGGAGGTTCAACTTTGAGGTGCTGAAAGTGTCCCTTTAGAATGATAGTAACTGGCATGTGCACATTTAGATTTGAAAATATATGAATTTTTGCCAAAAAAAAACTTTATAAGATATAAATATTTGTTTAGCAAGTCATTTTAATAAAAAGTTTTATTGACATTTCTGTTGATTCACTCAACCTAAAATCAAATAAAATATTGTACTGCAATTTCCATAATTGCGGAAATCACAGTTTGTTTTATTTAATAACTAATAAGATTACCAAGTAAAGACTAGCTCCATGAAATGTAACCTGAAATCATTTGTCATCACTTCAAAACAATTTCGAGCTTAATATTATTGCATAATGTATTGCATATAATCCCGTACAAAAAAAGCATCACTAATCAAAAGACAACAATAAATTAACAGAAATAGAGGAATTTTCATAAGCCCTCGTAATTAAGACATCTTACTCGTAGTTTTTAAAAATGTCTCGCGAAAAAACGGCTTAATCGAAATTCCTGTCATCACTTTATTCTGTGGTATAGATTGACATATTGACATTATTTATAACATACCCTCTATGGTGCTTCTTCCTACCTGTCGAAGTCGCGACGGTTTAAAAAGTGAATTCCAGCCAATCACGGGCAGTTATTTAACTTCAAAGTTACTATGGTGCATTTTCTTACCAAACAAAGTAAAAATACAAAAATATGAAACTTAAATATTTCAACATGTCCAGAACTAATGTGAAGTCAATGAGAAGTGTTCAATTGAAGTGATATGTTGCATTGTTGTCGTCGTTTTTATACAATTTTTGTATTATTTTTATGGATGTTATAACCAATAATCCTGTGGTCAAAATGGACGAAGTTAACAACGTTCGTCAGAACACATTAATACCGCAATATTCAACTTGCAGCTTCGATTCCAATTCTAACGGAGATGATCAAAGCAAAAGTGATTGTGAGTAAAATCTCTAGCTAGTTGTTATTTATTTGGAAATTTGTGGGAAGTAGGGTTATGTTGTCCAATACTTCAAGGTTGAAATAACTGAAATCCGAAGAAGATAATCCCATTAAACTATCAAATTGAATCTTGTTTAGAATATGATTAAGATTGAACCATGTTTTCAGATACATCCTCGTATCAACGAATATGTTTTATTGGCGATGTTGCTTTTGATGATGACCTACGAACAATTGCTGGACATTACAATCTACCCATTGTCACATCCGAAACAGGCAGAGAATTTGCTCAAGAGAATAATTGCAGTACAATATTTGTGATAGATAAATTCCAAGGCA
The DNA here is from genome assembly GCA_951802165.1 of Adalia decempunctata. Classification (NCBI taxonomy): domain Eukaryota; kingdom Metazoa; phylum Arthropoda; class Insecta; order Coleoptera; family Coccinellidae; genus Adalia; species Adalia decempunctata. The sequence continues at coordinate 16,764,723 of OX637696.1, read as the reverse complement.
CCGTGTTTACAAATTTACACAGAGCGAAACAACCCTTACTAGGGCCACCTGCCTTGAGACAGTTAGTTCTGAGAAATGAGCCTCTTCCTAATAATAAGACTAGGCCTTTATTTAACCTTGCTATGTCTGGGGTTGTTGTTTGCTTTACTGGGTTTAGAAATAAGGAGGATTTGGTAAGCTAAAATCAATATAAAATTGTGATTTTGTATAATAGTTTGTTTTTCAGGCCAAATTAGTACCATTGATACATCACTTAGGTGGATCGATTAGGAAGGAAATGTCTGCCAAAGTAACTCATTTAATAGCTTACACTTGTGGAGGACAGAAGTATCATTATGCGGCTACGTTTAAAGTACCTGTTCTTAATCAGAGCTGGGTATTAGATGCGTGGGAGGAAAGATATGACCTTGATTTTTCTGCTACAAATGACACTTTTTTGGTAAGCAGTTTTCTTGAAAAATCTATATATTATGATTAAACTTGCATAGTTATAAAACATGAACTAAATTTTCTATGAGATTGGCAGATTCATTTAGTATGTTTGTTGCAGTATCAACACAAATTGAAGCCCTTTCAAGGTGCTCATATTAGATTTGAGGGATTTCCTGAAGATGAGGAAGAGCACATGAGAGAAGTATTAATTTCAAATGGCGGCACTGTTAGTGACATCAACGATCCAAATTGCACACATGTTGTAAGTTTTTCAACTTATTCCCACTTCAAGAAGAATTCATGATTAGATTTTTCGATATATTTGAAATTTTTTTCTCATTTCAATCACGGGACTAATAAAGTAAATTGTTTTTATCTTGTTTTGGTTTTTAAATGGATAATGTTTGCAGTAATTTTGACTTTTAGTTATTAACAATTTATTTGGTGATGATTTTTTTGGTGGCAATTTTTGTAAATATCTCCTTTATTTTATTGCATCTAGTTCAACCCTTTCAACAAATCATTTTCATAACTAACAAAAAAGTGGGAGTGTATTGATTCTACAAATTTCCATTGCCAAATATTATCATTCATCATAGTCTTAGTAGGCCTAGTCAGTACTCAGTAGCATATGGATTTTTATCTTTATTGAAATGAAATTGACGATCCAGCATTGTAGAAGTCTGTAGAAAGAGACTAGAATCTCGCTTGAACAAAAACGAGATTGTCTGCACAGCGGCTAGATATTGTACAGGAACAGATAAGTACTTCTGATTTCATTGAATTAAATTCGAGTTCAAGGACTGATACCTTCACCAGATTGAATGTTTGACATGGCGATTATTGAAAAAAGGTCAATCTCAATAAGCTCTTCCAGTTGAAACTAAAGATTCGCTATTGATCCTTTTTATGGTCCTTTTGTACAATTACATATATCAGAGGTCATCATATATGAAGCCCTTCAGAACTGATACCATTATTGATCTTTTGGTCAATCTTATGAATAATATAGTTTCTGAGAAAGCCCAAACCTTTAATGAAGTTTGGACATCTTTGGGAGGCGTACTTGTAATGTCTCCAGGTTTCATGTTGTAATGTCAGCGTTACATTCAACATTTTGAGTTGAACACAAGGTGACTGGGACAAAGCGTTACAAACTTCTTCAAGTTTTGTATAATAGACAATAGTTTGAAAGTGAGGTACACCATAAATTGTTATAATGATATTGGCAGCATTGCAATACGTCATGGAGGTGGTCCAAAACTTTTTGGATCTTGGAGACTGTGTTGAAGCCATAGAAATCATAATATATATACTTACTCTAAAATGCTGAATCAATTGGGCCGAAGTGTTGTAAAAATTTCAGTTTGGTCCATAATGCGCATACGTGCCATCAGGTTGTTTCTGAACAGGGTCGGCTTCAATAAAATTTTATGCTGTTTTTGTTGCAGTTGAATTTAATCAATTCATAATTAGTATTCGACACTAGTTGTTTTGAACATATTGATAATTTTCAACAGCTATTTGAATGGTAAATTTGGAATCATCAGCGACTGGAAGATAAGCTGAAAATCTTTCATTATTCCAAAACCTCTTCAGGCGTTGAATAAACCCGGTTTCGGTATAAAAATTAATTAAAGGATCAAGGAAGACCAATTCTGGTTAACAAACAACGAATCTTTTGGTAAAGTACAGAAAAAAAAATCAAATGAGCAAAATATACTAATATATCCCTTAAGGACAGTTCTATTCTTCGGTGTTCCTGGAAATAGTGGAAACATAAAAATGTATTGTACATCTGCCAATGCGTTACTCTGCATCGTTTCATGAGTGAATTCTGATACCTACATTCATTCTTCAAGTCATTTGTCTTTTTGAGTTCCGAGTATATTCCAAAATCAATCTGTTATCTGAATGAAACTACAAAGTGTTACTTCAACATATTTTATTTTCGAGTTCGAATTATCTATTAAAAGATGGTTTACTCACAAGATTTCATGATTTTTCATAATGGCCTTCTTCTGCTATACAGAGAACCAATCTCATGGTGCGAGTGGATAGATATGTGTCAATCGAATGAAAAGCAAAGCGTAAATCATAAATTTTTAACAGTTTATATGAATGAAAAGGTGCACATAGTTTACATACTCATGTGGGAAATGAACAGGTCAAGACAAGGACACCACAACACTATACAGTTCATTGTTTTACGAAAAAATCCAAATCGAACACAACACACAACAAAAGCAAAATGCACACGAAGAATATCAAACAGGAAAATAACAGTTAAGCACCAGTAAACTAGTTTGTCTATGCAGTAAACTAAACTGTGGCTGCAGACTGACACTGACCCGTTCCTGCCTAGACTTTCACTAAGGTCATTTCAAAGTCATTTGCCATGAGAAAGAAAAAGCGGTGTTGCACGGTCTATATCTATTTAGTAAAACCTGCTACATTACTCCTCTAATTTTCTCTCCAATTCCACAAATATTGCAATTCACTTATGATATTAATGTGTCTAATTCCGGCCACTCACGAGGCTTCCGAGACGGGCGTTTTATGATTGTTTCTAAGGCCACGTGCGAAAAGAGTCTCCGTGATTGGTCAAGGGCTCTTAAAGTGTCATAAAAGGCCATAAAACGCCCGTCTCTGTAGCCTCGTGAGTGGCCGGCATAATAGTCGTAGGAAGTCGCGCATGAGCTATAAAATAAGTTTGTTACTCAATGGAATATTTTTATTCTTTAATTATATTGAACTTAAAATAGAACCGACAAAACATTTAGGGACTTGGCATTGTTCTACGTGAAATGTGCTAATGGTGAGCATGCGCACATTGTGAATCAGTTGCCTATGCGGCACGTTTTTCGCTGCGGAACTAGAAGGAATTAGCATTCTAGAGTAAGTATATACAGGGTGGCCATTTGAAAACGAAACAGACGAGATTACAGACGAAATAAATCTTTTCGATAGAAATGCTCGGACAGGTCGATTTCTGTTTCGAGGGGGACAACTTAAGATGTAGGTTACGGACGCATAGCGCTTCAACCCTTGCTACTACAACCCTCACCCCCAATTTTTGAATAGGGAAGATGGGGTGAGTGATACCTCATTTGAAAGGTATTTTTATACTGATTTCAGCACAGTAATTGTTTTTTCATTTTATGCATTAGTTCTCGAAATATTCTTAACTAAGTATTTGAAATTGAAGTGGTGTTTTCATGGCACTTGTAGTGTTTTTTTGTGAAAAACCGACATTTTGAGCTTCAAAACAACCATGACTGTGGCTTCCTTCTTCCAATCCACTGACATAGAAATCTTTAATCAAGATGTCGATTTTTCACAAAAAAACACTACAAGTGCCATGAAAACACCACTTCATTTTCAAATACTTAGTTCAGAATATTTCGAGAACTAATGCATAAAATGGAAAAACAATAACTGTGCTGAAATCAGTATAAAAATACCTTTCAAATGAGGTATCACTCACCCCATCTTTCCTATTCGAAAATTGGGGGTGGGGGTTGTAGCAGCAAGGGTTGAAGCGCTATGCGTCCGTAACCTACATCTTAAGTTGTCCCCCTCGAAACAGAAATCGACCTGTCCGAGCATTTCTATCGAAAAAAATTATTTCGTCTGTAATCTAGTCTGTTTCGTTTTCAAACGGCCACCCTGTATATTATGATTTCTATGGTTGAAGCGATGAGCGGACAAATATTGCAACGACAGAAGTCAAGAAGTGAAACCTTGTATTTTGTCTCATAGGTATTCCCGTTAAATTGGATTTTGATGGAAATTTTCGAAAAGTCATACATTCAAAATCATTTAGAGAGAATTTACTTGATTTATTGTTGAAAGGGTGAATCTAGTTGTTTCGAGTACCATATTCCTCAAGCACATATAACTAGATCACGGTTGTGGATTTTAGGTAATGGATTACAGAGAAGGCTACAGCATGGACCTAGGTGCACAGTTAACCTCACCCGCTAACGAACCCCCTATCCTTCCTAACCTAAACGAAACTCCTCCCGCTTCTAAAGATACTGTCGACGACCTCGAGTCCTTCAGCCGCTTCCAGAGCATCTACAACACCCCCTTGAACTCGACAACTCGCAGCGTCTTCCTAGAAACGCTCGACGAGAAATCGCACGACAACAGTGAGATGGGCAGCGTTTTCGATCAGACCATGGACACCACCACTTCCTCTACTCGTAAGAGAAAGATGGAATCCCCTGATTACTTCACAAACGTAAAAAGAAAGAGAGACAAGAGTTTCAGCGAGAAAAAAAAGCGGGTCTCGAACTTCTTCAAGACACCCATAAATTACTTCTCGCAAAGAAGACGCACGATTCACTCCACCAGCTTCAACGCAAGCTTGAACGAAAGTGTGGTCTCGAGCTCCGGAGTGTTCAACGTTGACACAGTCCAAGATCTGAGCAGCACTACAGAACGGTCCGAGACTCCGGTCAGCAAAAAGTCCAAAAAGAACCTTCTTAGGAGAACGTTTAGCTCGAAATTTTCGGCTAGCAAGAAGAGGCTCAAGATGGACTTTGACTCGTCCAAGTTGTCGTTGGCAGAAGGGGGTCGTGAAGCGGACGAGGTCGACAAGTTGAACACATCCTGTTTCCCGGCCATCGGCCGAGTTCCCGCCTTCCCAAGCCTAGCACCCGACCAAACCGAGTCCAGCAATGAGCTGACCAGGGAGTTGAGGGGGCTCTCCGTAACATCAGCTGCGGTACTAACTTCATTTCATTCTGAATTAACTGAAACGTAGTCCAAACACTTTTTCGGAAGATTTTGTTTCATATGTTTTCATTCACTAATGTTATTTTTCAAGACTTGTTGATTTACGTGAAGCAGACTTGTTCATACAGAACTGGTATTAATTTTGCGGAATGTAGCCAGTTGACCAGTGCGAAATGAAAAACAGACACTTTTATGAAATATCCCGGTTAGCCATGACATTCAGTCACATTTCACCGTGTATATTTCGAAAATGTAAGGTTATAATGAATTCAATAATTCCAAAGTCCTGGCGAATGTTGAAGAAACTTTTTCAATACTGGAAATACACTGCGCAAAAAAATTAACACACATTCTGAAAATCTCAATTTTAATGAAAGTTAACTCTACATTGACTTTATAACTTATTTTTTATGTTCTCTCGGGAAGGTTTTGAACGAAACAAGACACATTAAATGGAAGAAAAATTCAGGATTTCACCGAATCTTATGTGAAAGAAGGGAAATGAACAATTTTCAAAATACTGAAATGCTGATAAGTGATTTAATACTTGGTATTTCCACCCCTTGAGTTAATAACAGCTTGGCAACTACGGTTCATACTCAAAATGAGTGATCTTAAAATGTTCTGATCTAATCCTTCCCAGATTTCTCCGAGTTGGATTCCCAAGTCATTGAGAGTAGCTGGATGATTTTCTGAACTTCTCAGCCTTCTATTGACGTTGTCCCAAACCTGCTCAATCGGTGAGATCTGGACTTCTTGCTGGCCATTCCATTCAAGAGACTTCAACCTCTTCAAGGTACTCCTGAACGATGCGCACACGATGGGGTCTGGCATTATCGTCCATAAAAATGAAATTTTCACCAATGTATGGGGCAAATGGCACTACATGCTCTTCAAGAATGTTCCTTATATACTTATCAGCATTCATAGCTCCATTATCTACGACCACTAGGTCTGTGCGAGCAGTCAAAGACATTCCACCCCATACCATAATCGATTCTCCCCCGAAACCAGTAGTATTCAGGAAATTGCACTGAGCATATCTTTCATGTGGACGTCTGTATACAAGGGAACGTCGATTACAATGGTAGAGGGTAGAATCTAGACTCATCTGTGAAGAGAACTCTTTCCAAATCGGCCTCTTCCCAATGGATATGCTCTGTCGCAAAATCCAAACGCGCCCTTCGATGGGCTGGGGTAAGAGCTGGGCCTCTTGCCGCGACACGAGGCCTTAAATCATATTCCCTGAGGCGATTTCTTATTGTCTGAGTGCTAATTTGCACCTCATGAGTTTGCTCAAGCTGATTTTGAAGGAGGCGAGCGGTTGCAAACCGTTGTCTCAGCGAAGAAACTCTCAAATAACGTTCTTGAATGGCAGTTGTTACCCATGGTCTACCCTGTCCTGGTATTCGGATATTCATACCTGTCTCCCTGAATCGCTGCAACATTCTGGACACACTTGTATGGGAAACTCCAAACCTTTCTGCAATTCTTGTGTATGTCCACCCTTCTTCTCGCAAAACTACCGCTTGGGCACATTCCTCTTGGGTCAAATTACTTGTTTCGCGTTGCATAGCGGTCGAGTGTAGAAAATCAAACGAAAGAAAAACTATTGATCACTAGAATTAATCGAGAACAACTGATTTTGGAATGGAGACAATACTTTCAGAATCTGATAATATCATCTTTTTTTATTCCTGCTGGGAGAAAACATCTGTATTGAAGAAAAACGTTGAAAGTGGATAACATATGCATGCATAATTCTGATAAAAATAATTATCATTGAGAACACCTTCAGTTGTAGAATAAATTTGAGATTTCCATAATGTGCGGTAATTTTTTTGCGCAGTGTATTTCACGTATATAAACATGGTTGGAAGATTCAGTTATGACATTTTCTTGAATCGAGTATTGAAGTTTTACTGATAAATAATGGACAGAATTGTCTGTTACTTTGTGAAAGTTCATTCGAAAAAAGAATAAAAGTACTTGAATAACCCAACAGAAAAACTTAAAACGAACAGACGAACTATGAAATTCCCCACTTTTCAAAATTCTCAAGAAAGAAGCCTACATAAGACATTTAAAAACTTTTTGCACAATTTGAAATACTCCAGTATGAAAATGTAGTAATACTACGATAACTCTGTCACAGTTTTACCTTAAAAGAACTCACTCCATTTACTAAGTTAAAAAAGAGTAAATAGAAATTAGCATTGGCAACGTCTCTGAGAATTTTTTAACATTTCACGAGTGCTACTTGCGTCAGTTTTAAGTAAAAAAAAACTTGATAAACTTAAATCTTGGCCAACCGGGATGCTTTATAAAAGTGAATGATGTGTACCTGATAATCACTTTTCGTGTATTTCAAATATTTTGGTGAATGTTGACCAACCGCTAAATTTATGGTCTATCGGAATAAATAAGGTGCTTGAAGGCTAATAATCCTTTGTGGTACTAGATTACCAATCTGAAACTATGAATTTGATGATAGGTTTAATATGAAAGGTGAGTGGAATTCCACTTAAATTTATATGTAAAGCTAGTGAATTTTCTTATAAACATAGGACACCTCAAAACGAAAGTATATTTTGTTCGCAAACGTATTGTTTTGAATTGATTTTGAAATGCAATTCCTTTTTAACTACCCTGCACATTGTTTCAATTTATATAATTCGAGGACTAAGACTAAATATTTTTGATTGACTCAACTTGCTGCAAAAAAATATGCATATTACTCTTGTGCTTCTTCTGCAAATAGTTGAGGAGTGTCAATTTCAAAAAAAACTGTACTTCTAAGTCAAATTTAAATCTAGTGTCATAAGTGAATATCATTAAAAGCTAAATATGACACAAAAATTTATCATTTACCAGTATGTGTCCAGTGTATTTTATCTGTTTTCAATGAAAAGATTTATTCTTGAAAATTCTTTCCTGAGGGGAAGTAAGTTCTCTTAGATTGAAATGGGTTAAGTTACATAAATCTCATCACAAGTGTCATTTGGGGTTCGTTTGCAAACTAATTTTCATTGGCAAATAAATGTTGATAGCCTAGTTCGATTGGATATATTAGCAAGTTGTTATATCCAACTTAGAATTTGATCTAACACCTAACCTTTGTGAATTAGCTTTGTACTTTTGAGTAATGCTGAAAATGTTTCAATCTAACTTATAAGTGAATGAAAATATTGCAATTTACACATCCTTCACAATAGTATAGTTATTACTGCTGAAAGCGGCAGCCAATGAAAGAATCTGTGTTTGGATTACGTATGAAGTTCTGCAAATGAGATAAGGAATGTGTCCATTAAATGTCCCACATTGTGATCTATCATTCTTTGCCTCTTTGCAGAACTTCTTTGATGGATGTGTTGTCTTAACCTTTCAGGCTAAACCTTGGTGAATATTCTTCTGTCTCAAGGAGTAGACTTCACTTTTATTACGTAAAGAAGGGTTTTAAAGACAATCTCTTATATATTCTAATTTTTGTTTCTACCTAGGTCGTTGATGAGTCTGCGGTAGGGGAGAAGCCAGACGCTAATGCGAAGACATGGGTGGTAAAAGCGGAATGGTTTTGGATGTCTGTACAGAAGCAGATAACCCAGTGCGAGAAGGATTACCTGTTCGACGATGTAAGTAGTCAAAGTTATACCAGCTTTAAATTTCTTAATAAGGACTGAATGAGAATAAATTCGCTATCACAAAAACGCTTATATCTTTTGAACCACTGGACCGATTTCGAAAATCAAACTCATTTTCGAATCACCTTCTAATTCTAATGAAAACAATAAAAAATCAAAACTATATTTTACAAAATTCATGGATTTTTTCTGGAATTCTTCCCATCATGCCTTATAGTGTTCTCAGTCACTTTCTGGGATGCTGTCTTCCACTTTTGCTTGAATTCCGCTAATGTTTTCGTTGATTTCTTAGTCTTCTTCAATTCTCTTTTTACCAGGGCCCAATATCTTTCGATTGGACTGAGTTCTGAGCTATTTGGTGGATTGGCCTCTTTGGGAACAAAAACCACCTCATTAGCTTCGTACTACATATTCCTTAGTGGCCTTGCTGTAGTGGCATGAAGCTAAATCTGGCCAAAAGATTGTTGACACATCGTGCTCACTTAAAAATGGTAAAAGTCGCTTCTTCAAGCATTCTTCGATGTATATCTTCGAGTCAACAGAGCCTTGGCCAACGAAAAATTTGCTCCTTTTCCCACAAGTGCAAATTGCTTGCCAAACCAGGAATTTTTTTAGGAAACTTAGCTTGTTTCTTCACGCGAAATTGTTCGTCAACATTTCCATGAGAATCTGCAGTATAAAATTCTTGACCAGGAAGTTGCGAGAAATCAGCCAAGACATAGGTTTCGTCGTCCATTACGCAACAGGAAAAATTTTTCAAGAAATCTTTTTTTAATTTTTTTGCTCTTGATTTCGCTTCTTGATTCTTCACAACGTTCCTGTCTGGCACTTTCTGCACTTTGTATGTTCTAAGCCCACAACTCGACTTGATTTTCAGAACGGTTGACTGCGAACAACCCACTATTTGGGCCACTTTCCGTCCTGAAAGGTTAGGATTCTTCTGAAAAAGGCTGATGGCTTTCTTCACATTTTTTGGGCTAAGAAACCCCTTTTTCCTCCCGGTTCCTTCCTTGCGGTTAATTGTAATATCTTCGTTGAAGCGCTTAACAACTCTTGATACCGTTTCCGGACGAACGCGAGCCTCTTTTGCGATTCTTTTGAAGCTCCATTTTTGATTATTTTGAAAAAGTTTCACTATAAATTCTCGTGTTTTCACTTCGCTTGACATTTTGCGACAGAGAATTGGAATATCTATAAGCGCGTTCGGCAATGACATCTGACTGGTCGGATTGATCTAAACCGTTCGTTTATTACATCCAGATTGAGGGGAGTATACATCTGGACCGTTTGGCAAGAAAATCTGATCAATCGGATGTAGATCTTTTTTCTCGGTGTATTTCGACGGAGGAAACGGATCTTTTCCACAGAACAGAAACAGAAATTACTTTTCGGCCTTTGTGAATGGATTATTTATCCCGCTCATGCTATTGCCGAACGCGCTTTATGAAGTAAATGTTCCACATGTTTCTGACGTTCATAACAAAGCTAACTATGATCAAATTTTGATTTTTTCTCAATTGGTTCAAGAGATATAGGCGTTTTTGTGATAGCGAATTTATTCTCGTTCAGTCCTTATATATTTTGTCCATTATCACCTTCAACAAGTTTTTGGGAGCTGTATTTTTTTCTGTATAACTCAACCTAAGGTAGACAGATACGGGTTTAAAAAAATATTAATAATAATGTGAAATAAATGATTTTCCCTGAATTTCATTTCACAAGAATTGATTTTGGGACATTCCGTACATATTGCTCAGTTTGAAATTTCCATATTGCAGTACATCGAGCAGGTGCTCTCCCCTAGCGGCAGGAGGGACTCCCATCAGGCGACGCCGAGCAGCGCGAGCAGGAGGAAACGCAAAAGGATCCACGAGACCATCCAGTCCCTGGTCAACCAGCATTCGCCCACTTTGCATAAGCGTCGGTCGTCGGTGAGCGATGCCGGTCTTCTGTCAGTGTCGGGCTCGTTCTTGGATTGTACGGCCAGTCCGGACAAGGCTCTTTTGGACGGTGCCGAAGTGCCAGACACCCCCCGAAAGGGCAAAACCGCCAGACATCAGGTGTTCCTCGAGCTGCTACAGACGGAGTCGAACTATGTCAGCATTCTCGAGACCATAATGACGGTGAGTGGAAAAATAAGTGGTTTCTTTATATTCCTGGACTGTGCTAGCTACCATTTTGGCCATCGATTGGAAAAATTGATAATCTAACGTCCCAATATCTGGGGAATACGGCGGGTGGGGTAGGACGTCAAATATTTGAGCGTTTCTGGATAGGTTTCAACGGGTTTAGAAATGTGAGGCCGAGCGTTGTCATGCTATATAATCACTTTATCGTGTCTCTGATCGAATTGTGGCCGATTTTCGCACAGTGCTCGGCTCAATCGCATCAATTGATGTATTGGGTGTTTTTTCTAGAGTGATAGAACTTTAAATTGAAATGAAACACATTTAAATCAAGATCGAAGCCATTTTTTTTTTATTTGAAAGATTTGTCTTGCTGTTGTTGGATCGAGCGAAGAATATGTTGTCCGAAATCTATCGATAGTTTGACAAATAAGCTGCTCTGATGGACGATTATGTAAACCATAAATTCCAGTGCTCTATAAGTTTGGCGAATAGAACACTGATATTGAAAATAAATTTCAACGTTGTTGCGGCGTGAGTATTTCCTTGACTATTCCACTCATTTCAAAAACTGACCAATCACAGTCCAAAGACAGCTCAGGTGGATTAACTGCTGCATTTCGGACAGAAAGATTTCGGTGAAGGTAGAAAACTCTTTTTCTGATGAGTACGGACTAAAACTTGGTGTTCCACTGGGTTCAGTTTTGGGACCGTTATTGTTCATATTGTTTGTAAACGATCTACCAAGATATTTAAGAGATTCAACATTAAATAAAATCATTATCTTTGTTGATGATATGTCATTACAAATAGTAGCAATTGAATTAAACAAACTCAAAAAATTGTCCGAACAACTGATAAATGGTTTCAAACAATGGTGTCGGGATAATGCTCTAATACTCAACAATAACAAAACGGTCTGTGTAAAGTTCGAGTTAAGGAAAACTACTCCTCTCACAATCAACAACGGTGAAAGCTCTTTGATCTCGAGCGGCTCAGCAAAGTTTCTTGGTGTGTACGTAGATAGTGGCTTGAGATGGACAGATCATGTTGCATATGTAAGTAAAAAACTTGGTTCCTCTTTTTACGCGATCGGCAGATTGAGATGTTCCTTACCTGTTGATGCATTAATTGGAGTTTACTATAGCCTAGCATATAGTCACATTGCTTATAACATTGAGGTATGGGGTTGTTCTGTTGGGTTCCACAGAGTTTTCATAGCACAGAAACGTATTTTGAGGATTATATTCAGATTAGATCCACGTGATTCTTGTAGGCCTATTTTCAAAAATTATGGAATATTGAGTGCTGCCTGTATTTTCATCTATAAATGTCTCGTATACGCCAATGAAAATAAGCAAAAGTTCGTTAAACTGTCTACCTATCATGAGTACAATACTAGAAATAGAGAAATTCTGTCCATACCAAGGCATAGTACCAGTAAATTCGCAACATCAACTCTTTATCAGTGTATAATTCTTTATAATAAACTACCTGAATCTTTTAAAACCTTGAACGACAAGAGTTTTCGTAGATCAGTGAAATCATTGTTACTTGGGAAGGTTTACTACAGTATAGATGAATATTTGTCAGATGACCTTTAGAATTTGAATTTGAGTTGTTGAACATGTGTATTCTTTTTTGTTTTTCTAATTGTTAACATTATCTTGCAATCATTGACATGTCCTATACATTGTAAAAATGTCTGACAGGATGAATAAAGATTATTATTATTATTCTTCATCGGTCTCCCGTTCTCAGCTTGAGCTGGTAATTCTTCTATGAACCAGTGAAAAAACATTTCAGTTCCTCCCACTAGTTCAGAAATTTCCGCACGATTTGACAGGATTGCAATTCCACAGCCTGCTGTGCACATCCCCCGATCTTCTGGGATAATTCGATCCCTTGAAGATTTTTCTCGAATGATTCCCTTCCGTCTTCTGAAGTTCCGGATGCCTCCCGGTGAACTCGGAATAGAGGGAGTATCTCCATCCAGGAAGTGGTTTGTCCTCGCAATTGTTCACGTAATGAAAAGCTCGCATTACTTCAATATTCATTTCGCGGCTCCACTGGATACGTGCGTTGCGAGCTCCCCTGCGGGCAGTCCTCCTCACGGTGGTCGAGCCAGCAGGTGGAGTGGCATCTCGATCTTCTGCCATGATATCGGTTTCCACTTCTCGTTCATGCGTTTGCCACCATTTACTCTTGGTGGCCCAGGTAACTCGGGCCGTGGGGACGTCACCCCCCATGTGGCGTGGCAGAAACCAAAACACACCCGTGCGGTATTATTATTATTATTATCGCGAAAATACCAACTATCTCTGAATTTTGATTGGTCTGACAACTTCGGTGTTTTCAACGATTGAACTACAGAATAATCTGTGATTGAACTAATGATACGAATGGTTTGACAACTGATGAATATAAATTGTAGACGTCAACATGAGTTTTTCCTTGCTTTTCTCGAATATTGAGTTTCTTACCTTTTAAACTGTTCGTGAAATAGTCTTACAAAATTTCACTCGAGATTGAATTTACCTCATAAGTCGTATCTTTTATTTCCAAACTCAAATGAGTTGTTTCAAGGAAACACCACTCGTCCTCCGGACTCGTGATGTTTCCAAGCAACTCATTTTCGTTTGAAAATAAATCGATAGACTTATCACGGAAATTCAATCTCTTGTGATATCACTACTGATAATTTGTCAATGCCTACTGAACAGAAATGTCAAAACAACATGGCTTCTTCCTCCTGTCACAGTTATCTCTATCGAAAATTATATCACTCAAAGAAAATCACCCGATATATGACGCGAAAACAAAATCACTAATGTTTGTTTACCGTATGTCTAAGCTTGGTGCATAACGTTTTGGATTTGTCGAAATCACAGTATAGACACTAACCAGTAGTCGCACTTCGTGGATTTTCTTACTCGGTTTCCGACTCGCGCATCATTTCCGTGAGCATAACTTCAAATCTATTTATTTACTCATTCGTAGAGAAATGCTATGAAAGGTCAATTTTTATTTTGAATTTGACTGAGAACAAAAGATTAAAATGTTAATTACTTCAATAAAATGTATTGAATTGAAAAAATTCAATAGTTGGTGTTCTTTTGTTTAATTTTGTCATAAATTTCATTTCGATATAGTCACAGTTTGTTATTTTCATTTAATATTCGAAAAATATTAACTAAAAATTATTTATATGACAGAGCAACGTTTGCCGTATACAAAAGCTATTAAAGATATTAAAAACATTCCTCAACTTTGAAGCGGACTAGTTTCTAATTAAAATGATAATGAATGTAGAATTCAATGGAATACAGATATTATTTCTCACTATATCATAATACATTTATTGAACTTGAGCAAGAAAAAAATATTTTACTTCCAACCTACCCCACCGATGATTATTCGAATTATGAAAAACGGATTTTTTGAAAACAATCCATGATCATTCCCAATGTTTATTATACTGCCGGTAAAATGTCAATTCAAAGTTTCCTCTCGATTTCTCCTGCGCGCAGAAATGGTGCGCGAATTCTCGAGGTTTCATTTCATTTTATCGAGAGTACGACTACTGGTTAGTGTCTATACTGTGGTCGAAATTGACCAGCACTTACCTCTGGAGCCATCTATTGACAATAGGTGAAACATAGTTGCATACGTAATATGTACTTGTATCTTTCCAGATGTTCAAAAAGCATCTCGAGGAGATGCCGGAAGAGGAAGCGCTTCTCAACAACACGGAATTGAATCTCATTTTCGGCAAAATCCCGCCAATCTACGACGTGCACGTCAAGATGCTCGGTGAACTGAAAAAGACTGCAGCGCAATGGACTGAAGACCGATGCATCGGGAGCATAATCGTCAAGTACTCGAACGAACTGTTGAAGGCCTATCCCCCTTTCATCAACTATTTCGAAGAGATGAAAGAAGTGTTGATAAGGTGCGATCAGAACAAACCCAGATTCCACGCCTTTCTGAAGGCCTGCCAGACACGACCGGAATGCGGCAGGCAGAGCCTCACGGAGCTGATGATCAGGCCGGTCCAGAGGCTGGGAAGCGTCAGTCTGCTCTTGAACGGTAAGAAAAACGGAGGTCGCAAAGGACCCCGCACTTTCCTTAAGGTAAATGGCGTTTCGTCAAATGTTCTAATATTTTGGTATAATGTAGTATTCGACCTACTGATCAAAAGTGTCCATGGCCCCAACTCAATCCTATGACTAGTTTTTGAGATACAGGGCGTTGAAGTTGAGAATTTCCCACTTTTACTACGCGAGTATCTCGAAACAGAATCGAATGAACTTCTATTTTTCTCAAGAAACATTTCATTCCATCCCCAGAAGAAAGGAAGAAAAGGGCGATAAATACGAGGAATGTCTGAGATATCTTCGGACGTACTGAAAATCGACGATTTCTTAGGGGTGGTGAGGGGTGAGATGTGGGTAGACTTTGACGTACGCTAAGAAATCTGGGCACTATAAACCCCTCTTAACCTACCGTTGAATGTTACATACACAAATTTCTTCAAAATGGGCTTATACGAAGTGGTTCTTTTTCTGAAACGTGAAAACGATCAACAATAATCATTTAGAGACCGATGATGGCCATCCAAAACCCGTTTACTTACGAAAATCGTGCAATTTCATTCTGCAAGTTCTTTCCTCATAACTCCTCGAAAATCCTACCTGAACCATATTTTCCGGTCGCTTTCGTGAAAAGATCGTATAAGGAAGCTTTTTTTGTTCATTTACATATTCCAAATAAATTTTGAGCACCAAAAACGATACCGAAACTAACCAAACTTCTGGGGGACCGGAATTTCGTTTGAAATCTTTCCAAACGGCCAGATACCTAAAAAAAACTTCGTTATCAAGTGTAAAAAAGGCGATTAGTACTTACTTTTGCTTTATTCATGCTTATAAATCGATTTTTGGTCCAATTCAAATTTGCCGTTTGTACCCATGTCAAAATATCTTTGATACTTTTACTTTGATGTAAACATAGATGCATAGAAATACCTGGTGTTGGCACTGATTAGATTTTGTTTGAGACTTTCTTGTCGATCGAAAATGTGATATTTTGTGTGGCTTTTCATTTCTCCCGAAAGGGGTCGCGTTTTTTGTCGTTGCCGCAGTAGCGCCACGACCGATAAATATTGCGGATTAATTCCGGAACTAGACCAAAATCTGAAATCTAGGATGCCGTTTTGATCTACAAATTTTGGTCACGATTTTTAGTAGAGAGTCGTTACACCAGGTGATGCATCTATATGTAAACAAAGAAACTGACAACGTTTTGTCATTAAAGATATTCTCTGTACGCGCACAGATTTTTTATCAGGTGCACCAATTCCTGAAAACGAAACCATGGCCAGAGTTGTGATTTTATAATTGTGAATGGAGTATAGATATGTTGATGTTACATCGAAAAAACCTGAAATACCCAGAATTCATACTGGGTGATCCATTAATATAAGGTTAAGTGGACACTGTGTATTTTTGGGTTGATTCAAGGTGTTTGTTTGATTTTTTCTGAACATATCATCATGGACTTCAAAGAGAACAGGGTGATTCAGTCATGAAATAAACTGTGAACCTCACGAAAATACCCAAAAACCACCTTTTTTTCATCACCCTCTATTTCAAGATTAACTCGGTTGAGGTGGTAGTTTTCTTTCACTACTGTAGTTGATATAAAAACATCAATACGGCTGAGAGTTTTTATCCACTTCCTATGACCAAATGAAAATGAGAACAGAATAACAAATAAATAATTTTCATATTAGATACTTAAAAAAAATCTGGTCATAGGAAGTGAATAAAAAATCTCAGCCTCTATATGATTGCTCCCTGGGGATGGAATGAAATGTTTCTTGAGAAAAATTTAAGTTCATTCGATTCTATTTCGAGATACGCGCGTAGTAAAAGTGGGTAAATTTCAACTTCAAAAACTAGTCATAGGATTGAGTTGGAGCCATGGACACTTTTGATCAGTAGGTCGAGTACTACATTATACCAAAATATTAGAATATTTGACGGAAAGCCATTTGCCATAAGGAGAGTGCGGGGTCCTTTCAAACTCGAATTTTAGTCGAGTTTAAAAGTTCGATTTTGAACTGAATTTTCTCGGTCCATTTCAGATATACTCAAAAATACTCCAAAATCGAATCCTGATAACGCAGCTCTGGATCAAGCTCAAGAAGTACTGAAAGAAATTATGACTCACATAAATGAGGATAAGAGAAAAACGGAGGGTCAAGTGACGTTGTTCAATATTTTTAATGAAATCGATAACTGTCCTGTAAGTACACTTTTATTCTCATTATATTCTAGTTCTGGCAGCTAAAACCATTATCGTTATAAGTTTGCATCGTTTGAATTTCCATTGCTCAGTTTCAAAGGATTCCTTCACTAAAATTGTCCTCGATTTTATTCAACATAAATATGATTATTTTCGAGCCATATCATATTTTCACGCTACTGTAGATGTTGATTCTTCTACCCTCTTTTTATGACATTTCAGAAATGAAAAAGCTTTCAATCGAAACATGTTTTTTCTCCAACTTTAAAAGGAAAGGGCTTGAAACAAAAATTATATAAATATTCTCCTTCATATTTGTTGAAGAGATGCCTATTAAAATCCATTACACAATTTAGACCTTAGACTATAGAAAGAGGAGACGCAGCTCACAATGATAAATCATCAGAACTAAACTGGGCAACTGTACTGAAACAGAATCAAAATGTAGTAGAAATTTTTGCAACATTGTGACTTCCCTTGAATTTTATAATCAATAAACTTCCAATCAAAATGAAAAGTACTTTATATTGAAATTCATTTACTCATTTGGGCTTGAATGCCAGAAATTATAAATCTAAGCAAAATAAGTTGAAAAATGTGTTGTATATGCCTTGTTTGTGGTAAATTGGACTATTTGAATCCATCCTTATTTGAGTTCACACAGGTAAGTTCTAGTCTTATCATTTTTAAGTAACAATGACGTAGATTCTTCGATTTTTTGAATTTTACTTTCGAGATTCCCTTCTGATATTGAGAGGAGAAAAATCAATCCTAAATTAAGCCGACTCTGTTCACCTAACTCAGAATCTGTTTCGATGTTCGGAACATTGTATGAATTCGTCGAAAAGAGTTAATTCACTTGTAATTTTATTTCCATTCCTCAATACCGTTAACACCACGCCACGGCCTCATCTAATGATATTGCTATCCTTTATGATATCTTCATTCCACTCATTGAATACTGACTAAAGGTGAATACAGACTATTCTGACGTGACGTAATTCCACGTCACGTCAGACGTGTACTGTGCTCCCATTGGCCTAATATGAACGTGAACGTCAAAATGTGAGTGATATAAAAATGCAACACATTGTTCTGTGCGTTCACGTTCATATCAGGCCAATGGGAGCACAGTACACGTCCGACGTGACGTGGAATCACTTCACGTCAGAATAGTCTGTATTCACCTTTAATTTTGGCTTCACCAATTCTCGAATTTACGCTGTGTCTTCTCTTTCTATGGTCTAAAATTAAGACACACTCTGGATATGGGTTCCATTTGAAATAATCGAGTAGAGGTCCAACAGAAGTTGTAGTATTCAAGTGAATGTAATCTTTTTGTTGTTTAATTTTTCGTTATCTTATTACTTCCGCAGCCTGACATGGTGTCGTCCCATCGAATTTTCATTGCCAAATCCGAGGTGATCCAGCTCAATTCACCGGATGTCCTATCAAGTAAGGGTAATAATTTGGTTCTTTTCCTCTTCTCCGACCAATTGGAAGTCTGCAAAAAGAAATCGAAAGCCTTCAACAGCCTGAAAAGCCCTACCGGCGTCAGCACGTCTCAGGGTTCTAAGACGAACTGTAAGCCCTACAAGCACATCAGGTTGATGGCGCTGAATACGATCAAAAAGGTCATCGATATAAAAGAGACTGAGGACTGCCAGAAAGTTTTTAGTCTGGTTTGTAGGCACAATGACGAGGTCAAGGAGAGGTTGTATTGTTTTGCGATGGCCGACGAAGATGCAGACAAGGCTGATTTTCTGAAGACCCTCACCAAGCAAATGGCGACCAATTCCTGTACAGCTGATGCGGTAAGTGTTGCCCTGTTTATCAGGCTTTCTTAAAGGGACATAACGGATTTGTATTTGAATTGGAAGCAGCCTAGAATGTTTATCATTGTCGGTCAACTTCAAGACATCAATCAAGGTAGACTTTGAATCATGTCGAAGTTTGCGAAAAAGCAATTTTCGTAATTTATTGAAAATTATTTGTGATCGCTAATTTCCATTATATGAATGTCAAAACAAAATTAAACCCCTTATTGGAAAACCCTTTATAAGCAGTGTTCAGTTCATGTACATTGTACTGATAAATATTCGAATTTAATACACTGCGCAAAAAAATTAACGCACATTATGGAGATCTCAAATTTATTCTACAACTGAAGGTGTTCTCAATGATAATTATTTTTATCAGAATTAGGCATGCATATGTTATCCACTTTCAACGTTTTTCTTCAATACAGATGTTTTCTCCCAGCAGGAATTAAAAAAGATGATATTATCAGATTTTGAATGTATTGGCTCCATCTAAAATCAGTTGTTTTCGATCAATTCTAGTGATCAATAGTTTTTCTTTCCTTTGATTTTCTACACTCGATCGCTATGCAACGCGAAACACGCAATTTGACCCAAGAGGAATGTGCCCAAGCGCCCAAGTTTTGCAAGAAGAAGGGTGGACATACACAAGAATTGCAGAAAAGTTTGGACTTTCCATACAAGTGTGTCCAGAATGTTGCAGCGATTCAGGGAGACAGGTATGAATGTCCGAAGACCAGGACAGGGTAGACCACAGGTAACAACAGCCATTCAAGAACGTTACTTGAGAGTTTCTTCGTTGAGACAACGGTTTGCAACCGCTCGCCTCCTTCAAAATCAGCTTGAGCAAACTCATGAGGTGCAAATTAGCACTCAGACAATAAGAAATCGCCTCAGAGAATATTATTTAAGGCCTCGTGTCGCGGCAAGAGGCCCAGCTCTTACCCCAGCCCATCGAAGGGCGCGTTAGGATTTTGCGAGAGAGCATATCCATTGGGAAGAGGCCGATTGGGAAAGAGTTCTCTTTACAGATGAGTCTAGATTCTGCCTCTACCATTGTGATCGACGTTCCCTTGTATACAGACGTCCACATGAAAGATATGCTCAGTGCAATTTCCTGAATACTACTGGTTTCGGGGGAGGATCGATTATGGTATGGGGTGGAATATCTTTGACTGCTCGCACAGACCTAGTGGTCGTTGATAATGGAGCTATGAATGCTGATAAGTATATAAGGAACATTCTTGAAGAGCATGTAGTTCCATTTGCCCCATACATTGGTGAAAATTTCATTTTTATGGACGATAATGCCAGACCCCATCGTGCGCGCATCGTTCAGGAGTACCTTGAAGAGGTTGAAGTCTCGAATGGAATGGCTAGCAAGAAGTCCAGATCTCAATCCGATTGAGCAGGTTTGGGACAACCTCAATAGAAAGCTGAGAAGTTCAGAAAATCATCCAGCTACTCTTATGCCCACTTGCACCGTTTTATGCCTAGGACAGACTTTGTTAAGAAGTGCCTTAACATTAAGTTGGTCTTATTCTCGGCTTTGCGCATCATAGCTTGCACCGGTCTCTCACTAACAACGACGTAGTAAAGCACGTGTTAAGGAATGGTGAATCTGGCAACATGGCTAAGTTTGATGATTTTGTCGGTTTCTGTACAATTTTCTACCTGCGAAGAGAATTGCTATAGCAGATTTGACAGAGAAATTATTGAAGAATGAAGTGGAGTCGCAAAAGAAGCAACCGGCATTGAAGGAGGAAGCGTTGCAAGTTGCAGTTGCAGTCAGATATTGAGATCTATTTTCTTAACAATCTCGATGAAATATTTTCAACATTTGTGTGATGGTTTTCTGATCACAATATAATTTTGAAAAATTCATTGTATATGTTTACATTAATTCGGTAATAATAATTCATCTTATTTATTTATAAAACTCGAGAGTAATTTAATTTTCGTGTTTGTTATGTGGAGAAAAGAGAAAAATTCAAGTCAGTTCATGTGATCACACTGAATTTTTTTTAAATAATACGCCTTCATTGTCTTTTTTTTTTAATGTGAAATATCCCAAAAAAGAGCAGTAAAAAATGTAGACATTTCAAAAACAAATTTCATGAAGGAGAAAAATATAGGGTGTTCCATTTGACGCACCCTGTATATGTAAAATCATTTTTATTTTGTTGATTCTTGTCAACCCTATAACCATGCTATTTTAGCCGTACGCCTTGCTGACACACCCTGTATGTCGTCGATTTCAGTGAACCTATTTTTTATTTATGTGGAATTGAATACCACAATAACAACAAACAGTTTCTACTCCTTGACAAATAACTCGTTGATACGGCAAAAACTGACAGAGAAGTTCTTTTTTGAGGTTATGAATCCTCAAGACGGCCCTAAGTCTTCCTTAAGGACCTTAAGCCATGAAATATCACGGCTTAAAATAAGAAGGACTTTACCTGCACTTAACCTGTGGTGCAAGAGAATCTGTGTCTCAAACCCTACTTACATTTAAAGACGTCCTTAAGGCAGGCTTAGATTCGACGGTGCAAGTGGGCATTAATGACTTAGGAATCCAACTCGGAGAAATCTGGGAAGGATTAGAGCAGAACATTTTAAGATCACTCATTTTGAGTATGAACCGTCGTTGCCGAGCTGTAATTAACGCAAGGGGTGGAAATACCAAGTATTAAATCACTTATCAGCATTTCAGTATTTTGAAAATTGTTCATTTCTCTTCTTTCACATAAGATTCGGTGAAATCCTGAATTTTTCTTCCATTTAATGTGTCTTGTTTCGTTCAAAACCTTCCTGAGAGAACATAAAAAATAAGTTATAAAGTCAATGTAGAGTTAACTTTCATTGAAATTGAGATTTTCAGAATGTGCGTTAATTTTTTTGCGCAGTGTATAATATAAAAGGTTGAAGAAGTTGCAGTGCTCTGATAAATATTCGACCAAAAATGTTTTGAGATTAACACTGGTGGAATAATACTCTGACTGCAGTATTGGTCATCATTCGCTCTTGAGTTGAATCAATAGCACTGTGCCACCATTCATTTTATTGTGTGTCAATTTTCGTTAATATTTTTTCAGGATAAGTTTATGGCTTATCTGGAACCTCAACAGCTGGAAATCGATACCAGTGATCTCAGTAACGGTACGCTCTCGAAAGCCATCAAGTTCGCAAGTCGAACGAAAATGAAGGTCGGGAGGGCGTTTTCCTTCAACAAAACGCCCTCTAAACTGAAAAGGGCCGTGTCTTCCATGATGTCGCCCTTCGGCAGCTCTACAAACCTCACCCCGGCAAACCAGCTAGCCCAGATGAAGCTAGCCAGTTATAGTAATATCAACGTAAGTATCTATAAGATGTGGCGGAGTTTCAAATTGTGATCACACACCTTTTTCTTTGTGCCGAGGTTCGTTTGGCGCCCAGTGTATAGTAGTCAGTTGATACGCCTGGTAATTTTCAAGGTTTGTTATTTTATTTATTTTTCTTTTCTCATTTTCTCCATCTATGCTAGGTTCAATCATTCAAGTGGGATATTCGATTTGGTAAGCTGCATCTGTATTCGAAAGTTTTCCATTTTGATATCGGTGTAGTTTCGTAATAATTCATGAAATTTGACAAACACAAAATCAAAAGCTTTGCACCTCCAATAAAGTGATTTGATGCGACCTTATTAATTTTGCAACTGTCGTTGAAATCACAGGCATTAACGGGAAAAGAAATCATGAATTCCAAAATTTTCGGATTAAGGTCGGCGTTTAAAGCCAGTAGGAAAGCTCATCCGATAGAGGCGCCACCGTCCATTTTATGGAATATCTCCATAGAACATGCATTATCACTATCAAGTTCTATGAATCTCTCTGATTATGAATGAAATGTACAATGGCGCTCTCTATCCGAAAATCGCCGAACTATGAAATAGATGAATTTGTGGGTAAAGCAGGAAATTTTTCCCGCCAAAATTTGAATTTGGCCATTCTCTGCCAATTCCGTATTGCAAGTTGTTTTTTTGAACGAAATTATCAGTAGATTCATTTTTAATCGGATGTTGAAATATTGTCATGGGTCTTTCTTTCTGTTGAAATAAAACAGAAGCATGAGTTGGCTCATTCTCTTCTATTTTTGAAAGAAATAAAATTAACTGTCGGAATGGAATCGATTAAAATTATTTCATCAAGAACTCCAATCCTTTCTGAGTTCACCCACAAAATTTCAGTTTTCAAAGTGAAACCATTTTCAAATGCAACTTGAAATAAAAACACACTACATTGAACGCCCACCTTAACGGATCAGGAATCATTTATTTTGCAGTCAATATTTTTCACAGCTGCTATTTTTTATGCTTCCTGGAACTGGTGAATATGAATCTACCTACAAGGTGGATGAACGGGCGCTCAAAAGCTCTCGTTTCACTTCAGTACTTTTGGTGACTTGAAATGTCTTCAGCATTATTGAGGGGTTTCCGAAACTTTTGACTTTGTGTATAGTTTTTGGAAAAACTTATTAAAGTGCTCAAATGGATTAGTTGACAAAACTTTTGAATTTATATGCAAACATCGTTTATGGATCAGCTTTTTGAGTTGATTCAGAAATTACGAGCAGACTTTCTACTTAAAAAAACACTGATAGTTAACTCTTTAGTACACAAACTCCTCCTTACCATTTTGATCTTCCTGTGAACAATATTTTATTAACATTCTTCACATAATTTTCCATCAGCTTGCTAAGAATTTGATTTTTAACTACACAGTGGTCTTGTCCCAAAATTTTTGCCCCTTATATGAGAGTCTTTTCAAATCAGTGAAATTTTACGAAATATTCATGGTTTATGGAAGCCTGAAAGTATTTATCAGAATAAACGCACTGTAGGAAAGCGATATCAGTTAACTTTTTCCATGAAATTGTCTATCAATTCATTAAAGGGAAGAAAATGTGAAAATTGTTTCAAGTGATCAGATTTCATTTATAATTTTTAAATTTGATACACGCTCTGCAGATATTTTGTTGTAGTTCCATCTTCGATTCTATGCGACAAGAACATTGTAATAACCAGAAACTAATTAATTTCTTGCTACTAATGCATTAACAAGTCTTTGAATATACTTTTTTTTTGGTGTGATCGGGATATCTTGCATATACAATGTGTTTCTTTATTTTTAAGGGTGTACGTTCAGTGTTGAAATTTTTGTTTCAGGAAATAGGAAACGGCGAAAATGAACCTCAAAATCCGCCACAAGCTCCTTTATCGGTACAACCCACCCGTAAAATGAAAGCGTCTTCATTGGGAGTAAATGTAATGAAAAGATTATAACAGTTAGTGTTTCAGATATCACTTTTTTAAGTTTTATCTCTGTCGAATATTTGTACATAGACGTAATAGATCAAAATAATAATTAAGGATTAGATATTAACTGAATTCTATTATTTATGTTTTAAAATCAATAATTCTATTGTGATTGGAAAGTAATTCAAGCAATTTTAAAACAATGTAATATATTTATTCTACCAGATTATAAACTGTACAAATTGTAGTTTTATACCATGTTAAATACACCTTATAGGTGACTTTTAATTCAATATATTTTATGCTTCTGGATTTACACTCATATTTCGCTTTTATTTCTTCCTCCTGCCTTTTCAAGATCATGAAGTTGGTGATATTTTTCCACATACCTACGTTGGGACAATTTTTTTAGGAGAAAGAAAATTAATTGCAGAACTTCAAACACTTTATTTTCGGTTTTATTATAGATATCTTGATATGGTGTTCTGGGTGTATATTTTTGCTACAAAAAGAATATTTGGAGGAGATTGACATCAATGAACGCCATGTAATTGAATATAGGTGCCCAAAAATAATTCTGAACGCCCTCAGATTCCTCAGAATTTTATGTTTGACGTACTATCCGAAAAAAGAAACGCTTGTCGTGATAGTTTATGATTGCAAATTTGTTGATGTTAGATCTTCTCCCTCAGCAGGGTGGTACCCCCTCCAGAATCTTGGATAGCAATAGGGGGCGAGTGACATAATTCAGAAGGTTTTACGCTTCTATTTATGAATTCGCTGAAATATTTCTGTTGGATTTCGTTCCCTCGAATAAAAGTTGCCCCGTTTTACTTTGAAAGCAAAAACTTAGACCTAAAGATATTTTCGACTGGGCTTTTTCATGTGGGTCATCCATTACAACAGAATGAAACCAAAACAGTCTTGTTTCCTGCTAAATCATTGATGCTACCGCTGATTCACGGTTAAAACAAAATCAGGATAATTTTTCTGAATTGGAACTGGAAAGCATTTGACATCTATGAATTAGCAAGTACATATTTAAAGCCTATTTCGGTATCATTCTGATGAAGGAGGTATTGGACCTTTCTACATGAATTAGAATACTCAATATCCTTTCTTTTATTGTCCCATTCCCTTTCATTGGAAGGGGTGAATGAATCTGATGATCTGCACCTGAAACAAACAAAAATATGCTATAAAATAATAACGAAAAGAAAATACAACCAATATTTAGGAAGTTATGTTAATTTTAATCGCCAACGTCAAGGGGATTGATTGATAGGGCATTCTGAGAAGAAGAATCAAGTACCTAGTTATTGAGTAAATAGACAGTAAAGCTTTGGTAAATTCTAAATAGTACTAGACAGAAAAGAAAATTTCTGATATTGATTTCAAATAAGGAATAACTTTATTTCAGTCAATTCAGTATTATTTTTTTTAACTTCTTGTGTGAAATAGGTGGTGCTTTGATGATTGCATATTCCATGCATGTGTATTCAAAGCACATAAAAGAACGTATTTTTTTATTTACTTGAAATATTCCTTTTTCAAACTGGCAAAAAAGTTCTTCGGACCCTGTTCCACTATTTTAATTAGTTGAATTCGTTATCTGAGATATGAAAAAGTCGAATAGGTGAGTATAAATCGACTTCCTTTAGTTCGCATTGCATTAATCTTTATCGCCTTCCAACAGAGTGAAATTGTTGATAAGTGTGACCTATATGTATATTTCGTAATTTACAACAAGAAGGGAATATTAATTTCAAATGAGGGCACTAACTTCTTGCCATTGTGCACTTCGAATAAATAATGTTTGTGGATAAGTCGGTTGACTTGATCTCCATTTGATAATAGCATATATTTTTCTTTGGTGTTACCATATAGGCTGTTGAAGAAATTGATGAAAATCTCAGAGAGAACCAAAGAGAATAAGGAGCAGCAAAAGGTTACTCGAGCAAGTGGAGGTAGATGTATTGAATTGAATTTATAGCGAAATTCGAACAACACGACCATAAAAGATTGCATTAAACAATAGCCAATCTTGCACCAGTTCTGGTTTGCTACAAGGCTGGTGTTTATGTTCCTTACGATTGTTACGTCTCGCACTTTTTCGAATTCTTATCGCCGATTTATATTCGTCCGTAATTTCAATCGAGTGTCGAATACATATCTATAAACGTTCTTTTTATTAAGTATTACATTCCTAAATCGTTAAAGAGGTTAACAGTGGAAATCCCTTGTGATTAAACATTCATCGTTGTAGTCGCATTAACAAGATCGAAAGAACCTGGAGATTGGAAATAAAACAAAATTGGGAGAATCTTTTTCAAAATTTATAATGAAAGTCCTCGAAATTATTGACATAGTGACCTTAGGCATTCAATTCAGATCGAAATTGTCTTCCACATGATAAAATTTAGAGTTATGGTACCGGAGTGGTGGTAGGTTTTTATAAGTATAATCAATTCCAACGATCCGAACTGGCAGGACCCACTATTCATCGTAGGGTCACGTAGCCGATGGAGACTACGGAATCTAAATTCCAAAAACTGATGTGCATTAGTTTGTACTGATACAGAAATTTGACACATGGAAAGTTTTAGAAAACTGACTCTGAATTTAGTTCGATCATTTCTCGTTGTCCGAAACTCCTATTTTATTGATTTTCTTTACTATACAGGGTGCATTCAAAGGTAAGGCTTTTCTTTTGACAGATGGTAGAACTCATCAAAATAAGTCATTTTACCAATAATTTTTTATATGAATTATGCCCGTGTTTCGGGGAAATGAAACTAGAATATTTTCTAGCTTATAGGTGAATCTGAAAATTCCTCAGTCCGAACCTGCTTCCTGGCCTGCTTATCTGTAGAAATCAACATCTCTTGTTTTTTGCCTACTATCGTACATGACTCGGTTACGGCGAGGGTGCGGTGTAGATTGTACAATAAAATAATGAACTTATTGATATGCTTTTAATTTATGGTGAATCAAAACAAAATTCCAGTTCAGCGTAGGTATAAATTGTACAGAACAAGATTTCCGCGAATGTTCGCGGAAGTTCATAAACCTGGAACAGAGAGATGCAGGCCAGTGTAGTTTTAAGGTACCTATTGATGCCCAAAATTTTTTGAAAATTTATTAAATTGAACATTTCATAATAATATAAAAAATTTTCGGTAAAATGACTAACTTCAATGAGTTCCATCACCTGTCAAAAGAAAAGTCTACCTCAAAATACACCCTGTATAGACCCAAAATTCTTATTCATCATGACAGATCAACTTGTTCTTTAATGGAACAATTATTAAAGAAAAACAAAATCCCGACTGCAAAAACATTTAACTGAAAAGAAAAAAAACAATTTTCATCCATCAGAGTCGAACAGTTTAGATTTTCTGATTTTTTTCGCGAAGGTCCAAATTATCCGATTTTTCATCGTTCGTAAATCAAAAACTGTTTTCCTCACGGAAGAACTGATTGGATATTCTTAATCTACGTCCTCAAATTAGTAAATGGTGTGAGTAGGAGTCGATCGGAGCCAAAAAAATTTTTTCGAAAAATCGAAATTTTTCCATAGGATATTTCGCAAAAATTCGAATCTCGCCTATCGATACGAAATTTTCACCATTTAATAATTCGATGCCGTAGATTGAGAAAATCCAAACAGATTTTCTCTGAGACTAATTGTTTTTTGAATATGGTTGATGGAAAATCGGAAAAATTGGACGTTCGCGAAAAAAAATTAGAAAATCCAAACCCTTCTTCTCAGGTATATAAAAAATACACCATTTTATTCTTAAAGAACCAAAGTATAACCAAAAAATGAGCTTCTCTCAATTCCAATTTTTTTAGAAGTTACGTCACTCCAAAGTCGACCCAATTCGCCAATTTTCCACTCAAAGTCGAATTTCCCGAACCAAAAATTTTTCGAAAAAACTAATTAGCGCATCGTGTAATCTATGACCTCGAATTAGTAAATGAAATGACCCTGGTCGATATACTACAAAAAAAATTGATCGGACTTGGAAAAATTTCGATCTCGACCACTCGACTCCTCCATCTTGTTCGAAATTTCTTTAAGTCTGATCGAAAATGTTTTCTTCGGAGTATATCGACCCGGGTCATTTTATTTAATGATTCGGACACGTAGATTACGAATCTGTAATTAGAATTCTCCTGTGATGCGTAGTTTGGGAAATAATCGACCTTGAGTCGAAAAATCGCGAAAAATAGGTCATTTTTGGACTGCAATTTATTCTTAAAGAACCAAAGTATAACAAAAAAAATCAGCTCCTCTCAATTCCAATTTTTTTAGAAGTAACGTCACTCCAAAGTTTACCAATTTTTCTGTCAAAAAAAAAGCCTCACCTTAAAATACACCCTGTATAGACCTAATTCTTATTCATCATGACAGATCAACTTGTACTTTAATGGAACATTTATTAAAGAAAAAACAAAATCCCGACTGCAAAAACATTTAACTGAAAAATAAAACAAGACTAATATTAGTCAATGTTAATATGTTCTAATGTTTGCAGGCGGGGACAAATGAAAATATCGGAATATATGTAGGTATTATGAAAATTACAAAAGATATACAATCAATTTGTCTGCAATTCATATTGAAGCAAAAACCTTGCATAGTGCTTAGTATACTCCATTCACTTTTATAATGTATCCAGGTTGGCCATGAAATTTTGACACATTTCATGTATATTTTGAAAATATTAGATTTTCCTGTCAGATGAATAAGCGACGTTGTCTTTTCTACATAGAGGTCGTAGTAATTAGGTACGTATTTATCGAAATGTTCATTTACTTTGGGAAAATATTATGTGAATTCATTAATTCCAAAGACCTGGTGAATGTGAAGAAACTTTTTTCTCTGTTAATACTGGAAATATTTCACGTATATAGGTAAACATGGTTGGAAGATTCAGTTATTCTATTTTCTTGTACGGAAATCAAGAATAGAGTGTTGAAATTTTACTGGGAAATAATGTACAGAACTGTACGTTACTTTGTGATAGTTCATTCGAAAAAAGAATAGATGTAGGTACTCGAATAACTCGACAGAAAAACCTATGAACAAACAGTGGCATTCCCCACTTTTCAAAATTCTCAAGAAATAAGCCTTCAGACGACCTTTGCATAGGTACCTTTTTACGAAATCTGTGTCACAGTTAAACCTTAGAAGAAATTAGCATTGGCAACATCTCTGAGAATTATTTTGACATTGTCGATATATCACGAGTGCCAACCTGCGTCAGTTTTAAGTTAAAAATTTGATGAACCTAAATCTGGCCAACCGGGACACTGGAGTATATCGATAGCCTAATTCTAATACCCCGTATCTGAAATAAGTGAATTTAAGAGGAGAGACAAAATACTAATTTAAACCAAAAAAACGAAAGAAGGCAGAACTTTTTTCTTGACCATAGAAAGAATAATTTCATTTTTTGGTAAATAAAAAATAAAAAAGTTCTGCCTTTTTTCGTTTTTTTGGTTTAAATTAGTATTTTGTCTCTCCTCTTAAATTCACTTATTTCAGATACGGGGTATTAGAATTAGGCCATCGATATGTAGAATTCTTCGAATTAATAATGGGGGTATATGAATGAAGTTGATATTTTCCATCATTACTAGGAAGTAGGTAGGAATGTAATCAAGAATAAATCAAGGCGTTTATTTTTGAAATGAAATTTTTTGTTCAGACAAAGTTAAATCCTGTATAATAAAATGAGAATATTTTCCTTATTTGTATGCCAATAATTTACGTTTTACTAAAGTTGAGTTTTATTTTGTGTACCTATAAATACTGTTCTTGGGTGCTCTCATGCATCTGTTTGTATTCCTTCTTGTGTATAAATAGATTATTCTAACAGAATCATATTGATTTTAGTTAGTACAGGTCTTGTTTTTCCTTTTCAGTTAAATTTTTTGTAGTCAGGTTCCTTGTTATTTTTCTTCGATAATTTGTTGGTTTGACTACTTTTCCAGCTAGAATTTGGACTCTTTTGTGATATAAAAAAATGTATAAGGACTTGCGGCTGGCCATCTGATATTACGTTTTACTTACCACTCAACAGTAGGTAAATGAGATTAGGTACTATAGAAAACCTCATAAAAGTAAATAAGGGAAGCTCCAGATAATAAACGTTTTACAGGTGTAATATCCTCAAACATTTTTACAATATCCTATTCAACTGATTTTATTGCCAAGTGTGATAGTGGTGCTCGTTTTATTTTTGCATAGCTTGAAGTGCTACCATAATACTTGAGCCGTTGCATAATTCTACCAATCTTAAAGTACCGTATCTCTTTGCCAAACGATGCCGCCTGCCTGATGCAAATTTTTACAATTTGGGTTTTATTGTGGCCCTTTCAGGTATTTGTGAATGAAATCTCAAGGGTAGGGGTTGTGCAAGGGAGAAATTAGGTATGAATGTTTACGTAGAGAACGGAATTGGTCATATTATTTTTACCCAAAAAGTTTCAGAATCGAAACTACACTGCTCGATGAAATTTTGGCACGTAAATTCTGTTCGAGGATTTTTTTCCCCCATGATTTGATTTCAAGGTTTTTCATAGCTCTAATTGGCTATATTGACATTCAAATTTTCAAAACTGTACATTTCAGATGAACCCTAGCCGAAAGAGATATTTGCTCTTTTCGTGAAGAAAAAGGCTAAACGCTTTTGCCATTTCGATGTCAAATGTATCATGGAAAAGCCAAATCTCAATTAGCAATTCAAAAGTATTTAATTTTTTCTCATGTAATATTCCTGTGAATAGCTATCATATTATGATGCATTTTCGAAATCAACAAAAATTTTGTAGCAAGGTAAGAGAACTTTCGACTATAGTTTACATTTGAGAAATCATAAATCCTTCTCATTTCTCGAAAATAGCTGGATCCATGATTACATAAGGACTGAACGAGAATAAATTCGCTATCACAAAAACGCCTATATCTCTTGAACCAATTGAGAAAAAATCAAAATTTGATCATAGAAACATGTGGAACATTTACTTCATAGATATTCCAATTCTCTGTCGCAAAATGTCTTGCGAAGTGAGAACACGAGAATTTATAGTGAGACTTTTTCAAAATAATCAAAAATGGAGCTTCAAAAGAATCGCAAAAGAGGCTCGCGTTCATCCGGAAACGGTATCAAAAGAGTTGTTAAGCGCTTCAACGAAGATCTTACAATTAACCTCAAGGAAGGAACCGGGAAGAAAAAGGGGTTTCATAGCCCAAGAAAAGTGAAGAAAGCCATCAGCCTTTTTCAGAAGAATCCTAACCTTTCAGGACGGAAAGTGGCCCAAATAGTGGGTTATTCGCAATCAACCGTTCAGAAAATCAAGTCGAGTTGTGGGCTTAGAGCATACAGAGTGCAGAAAGTGCCAGACAGAAACGCTGTGAAGAATCAAGAGCAAAGAAATTAAAAAAAGATTTCTTGAAAAATTTTTCTGTTGCGTGTTGGACGACGAAACCTATGCTTGGCTGATTTCTCGCTACTTCCTGGTCAGGAATTTTATACTGCAGATTCTCGTGGTAATGTTGACGAACAATTTCGGGTGAAGAAACAAGCAAAGTTTCCTAAAAAATTCTTGGTTTGGCAAGCAATTTGCACTTGTGGAAAAAGGAGCCAATTTTTCGTTGGCCAAGGCTCTGTTGACTCGAAGATATACATCGAGGAATGCTTGAAGAAGTGGCTTTTACCATTTTTACGTGAGCACGATGTGTCAACAATCTTTTGGCCAGATTTAGCTTCATGCCACTACAGCAAGGCCACCAAGGAATGGTACGAAGCTAATGAGGTGGTTTTTGTCCCCAAAGAGGCCAATCCACCAAATTGCCCAGAACTCAGGCCAATCGAAAGATATTGGGCCCTGGTAAAAAGAGAATTGAAGAAGACTAAGAAATCAACGAAAACATTAGCGGAATTCAAGCAAAAGTGGAAGACAGCATCCCAGAAAGTGACTGAGAACACTATAAGAAACATGATGGAAAGAATTCCAGAAAAAATCCATCAATTTTGTAGAAAAAAAATGGTTTTGGTTTTTTTATTGTAAAAACAGTTTTCATTAGAATGAGAAGATGATTCGAAAATGAGTTTGATTTTCGAAATCGGTCCAGTGGTTCAAAAGATATAACCGTTTTTGTGATAGCGAATTTATTCTCGTTCAGTCCTTAATTAAATTAGGTACTCCTAAAAAAGTGCCTGTAAAGAATGTTACGTCGTAACGATATATTTCGAATACGAGTTAGTTATTCAGCATTTTTGAAAATGGCACTTTCTCAATTTTCATTCGTAACTCAGAATCTATGAACGATAGGCTGGATCTGTTTTCAGATTCGGATTAGATACTCAGGAAAAAAGAGCTGGAGAATGTGTTTTCAGTTTTCTTCTAGCTGTTATAGTTCTCGAGATCCCTTCAGTAGACAACGAATTTTGCCCACCCTGTATACTGGACGAATAACACATTTGAATCGCACCATGTAAAAAAAGGTTTCAAAAATTTTCAAATTTTGTCAAAACTTCTGTACAAATAGTAAAATTAGGGACATATTGCTTTCTTTGAATCAGTTTGAGGAAACTCAATAGAATTTGTTTAGGGATGCCTTCCAATCAAAATTCAAGGAATACTTCACATTTTTCAACAGGTGTTTTTTCTCTTTCAGATAAGATAAGAAACCTTCTAAATTTGTTTTCATTCGATTCGAATTATAAGCCAAACACTCTCTTCGAATTAGTTTCGCTTATTTGTTACGATATCTTGAGTAAACCTCATCAGCTATACCCATTCCTATCTATTCGAGGTCTTACCTGATCTTCTTTGCAATTTTCGAAAAACAAACTCGATGTATATTCCCCGAGGAATTCTTGTGCAAAACAGAGTAAACAAATAATACATTAGTACAATGAGACAATTGAAGAAGTGTCACCAA
Source organism: Adalia decempunctata (assembly GCA_951802165.1). Classification (NCBI taxonomy): domain Eukaryota; kingdom Metazoa; phylum Arthropoda; class Insecta; order Coleoptera; family Coccinellidae; genus Adalia; species Adalia decempunctata. The sequence continues at coordinate 16,731,397 of OX637696.1, read as the reverse complement.
ACGGTTCGAAAACGCTAATTTACAATCCTATTTGTGCCCGGGCCAAACCATCAACAAGCTGCAAATAAATTAGTCATACTTTTAATCTTGTTTACACTTGCTCTCGAGGGTTAAACTTTCGAAAACAGAAACTGCTGAAAAGGCCAAGGGCAGTTTTTGACGATCAAACAATTTAACGCCCTGTGCAAAAATGTTTTGGGAATAGCGACACAAAACAATTTCAGTATCGAAATATACAGGGTGACTGGTGACGTAAGGGACAACGGCTAAGTGGAGATAGAGGACCTCAAACTGAATGAGAATTTGGGTTTCAAATGTTCCATAAGGGTATTCGTTTCGGAGATATAGGGTGATTTATGAAAAAATGCTAAATCTATGAACTCCCATATCTTCGTTAATATGATATGTTTTTCGCTGATATTTTACATGTTTGTTCATACAGGCATTCTCTGTCAGCATAAGAAAAAAAAATTGAAAAAATTGCTGGCCCGTACTCAAAAATTTCAATTTACATGTCAAGTGAGAAATATCACACGGTATATGAGATAAAATACAATCAAATTGAAATTTAGAAAGAGGGAAAAAAACTGATGAAATATCTGTTATTTGTTTGAATGGCACAAATTTTCTTTCGTTTCTATGATATGTTGAAGTTAGAATATTACAATATTTTTATATTCAAATCATGAAAATTAGTACTACTGATAGAAAAAACCTTGAATTCGAGGCGCTAGAATGAGCCTGGCATCAAAATATTCCTTCAAATCTTAAAATCTATTTTTATCAATTAATATTTCGATGCCATATAAAATTTAAAAATAAAATTTGTTGTAGATGGGGTGATGAAAGAGTTGGATACTCAAACAGAAAAATAGAAAAAGTCGCAAATATAATTCATAAAAAATCAAGTAAGCAAATGTTCGAAATGAGAGCCGTTCACCTCCATACATTTATTGGCTCTCTTGAACAAATGAAGCACAGCTTTTCTAATCAGAGAATATTTGTTCTAATTTCTTCCGCATGCTTCAGTTATTCTGCTCTTCAAATGTTCACGGCTTGTTATTGTTTCTTTATACACCGTATCCTTAAGATGACCCCATAGGAAATAATCCAGAGGAGTTAGATCGGGTGATCTAGCAGGCCAATTCCTAGAACCTCCCCGACCAATCCACCTGTCAGGAAACTCCCTATTGTAGTTGTTTGCATTTTATTTATCTTCGTGATGGGAATATAAAAATATTGTAATATTCTTTCTTCAACATATCATAGAAACGAAAGAAAATTTGTGCCATTCAAAAAAAAACAGATATTTCATCAGTTTTTTTCCCTGTTTCCAAATTTCAATTTGATTTTATTTTATCTCATATACCATGTGATATTTCTCACTTGACATGTAAATTGAAATTTTTGATTACGGGCCAGCAATTTTTTCAATTTTTTTTTCTTATGCTGACAGAGAATGCCTGTATGAACAAACATGTGAAATATCAGCGAAAAACATATCATATTAACGAAGATATGGGAGTTCATAGATTTAGCATTTTTTCATAAATCACCCTATATCTCCGAAACGAATACCTTTATGGGACATTTGAAACCCAAATTCTCATTCAGTTTGAGGTCCTCTATCTCCACTTAGCCGTTGTCCCTTACGTCAGCAGTCACCCTGTATATCTTAAGAAGAAATTGCAAACGATATAAACACCTTCTTATCCATTTCAGGTGGGTACCTACGAAGATTACTAGGTACCTATCTCAAAACCTACCTATTATTACTGAACAGTAGTACCTATAGTATACCTAACTGTAACTGGTACAGTTTAAAGGTGGTAATATAAACAGAGTGGTTGTATAATTTGCTCAAGATTTCGGCAATCTTCAAAAATGTTCCATAAAAAATTACTTGAAAGGTTTTATGAAGAGTTCTGTAAAATCTTACCTCATCATAAATTACGAAAAATCCTTTTCAAAGACAACCAAAAAAGGGTGCTCTGTATCCGCGAAATCTTACCTATTTTAAATATTTTTGTTGCTTATTTTCTTGTCAACCATAAAACCGGTTTTTAGACTTTTTTATTGATAGGTATAGGTACTCCAGAGAGTTTTGGGTTGGTAAAAAGACAAATAATATTTCCAAGTTTCTTGATCCTGAATTTTTTATGTCATATGTAATCATAGAACCAGCTCACTAATTTTGACGAATATTCACTGTTTGATTATTACCCTGAGATCCTCTCACTCAGAAAAAATTCTTTTTCGAATGGAGGCTCGCACACCTTTCAAAATGACCTATAGTAAATATATTTGGTTAATTATCGCCAAATTATTGTGGTAAAACACATATTTATATAGTTCAATTATTTGTATGAAATTCAGATTACAAAACTTCAAGATCGATTCAAAACTGATCCATTAATGAAACTGTTCAAACAAGGAACGTTGACGAAATACGGAATTGATCAACGATTTCATCACAGATTTATATAATGTTCATTTCAAATCACTTTCGCAAAGCCATGTTTTGTGAAAAAGGAAAAAAATATTGAATTTTGTTCGACATATTGATCGATTTTTGAACGAGCATATACAAGCAAACGGTTGTGATCAGAGTAAATGAATGAAAATTTTCTCCTTTGATTTTATTTACTGAATCTTATCTCCAAATTCTAACAAATAGACAAACAGAAACGAAATTTGAGTGTATTTAGATAATATTGAAACTACATATTTGAACATTATTAATGGATATTTTCGAAAATAGAAAGATGAAATCAAAACTGTCAATTTAGTGAATTATTAAAAGAATGAGAGTTTCGGATATCGATGAAATTTTTGATTTCATTTCAATTTTGCATTCACACCATTAATTAATTTTTTTCAGTAACTTAGACTATTACAATAAATCAGTCAGTGGTAATTTCGAGATATTGAATTTTCATCAATTAGGTCTAATTCGAGGTCGAATTTTAGTTTATTTTCCATCAGTTACCGCTTTGAACTTGTCGAATATTTTTATTTATTTTTTGTTCCTTTTATTATTTTTGAGCGCTCATGAGAGAATTGTACAATTTCAAAACGATGTCTATTTTTCGAATGTTGGGCCAAAAATGGACACTAACACCATAACTCTCGAAAAAAAAAACATAAAAACTGGAAATTAGATAATGGTTCGTTAGATTTTTCTACAAAAAACTGAATATCCCAGATACGAATTTTGTGTGATAGGACATTCAACTCACTCTGTGTATCCTTTTGCATACGTATCACTCAGTTTGGACTTTGACAACAAGAATATCGAAATTAGAGTCAGAATTTTTTCTTTCGAATTCAAAGAGTTTATAGGAAGATGAGTTGGGTATAACTACCTATACAGTCATGTCTATTATACTCAAATTATAAAAAAAATTCTAAGATCGCAGATTAGTTTCTACAAGTTGTATTTCAGCTTGTCAATTTGATTTTGAAAACCGTAATTGGTAATTCAGAAAACGTGAATTGTAATTCAGATTAGTCAATTAGATTTCGGAAACTGTCTATTCTATATTTGAGATGAGTACATTTATTTCAGGAATTATTATTGTAATTCAGATTAAACCATATGCACATCAGAAATCGTCAATTCAGAAAGCAGGTTTCAGAAACCGTCAAATATGATTCAGAATAGTCATATTCATCTCAGAAACCGTCATTTGTGATTCAGGAACCGTCAGTTGTAATTCAGTTAAATCACATTTAATTCAGAAACTGTCAATTGTAGTCCAGATTCAATTTCAGCAATGATCATTTGAAATTCAGATCAATCACATTCATTTCAGAAACCGTCAATTGAAATCCAGAAAGTAGGACTAGAAAATAGAGAAAAGGTTTATTTATGTATTTCGATTTTCTCCTGAATTAAATTCGTCAACTCTGAAATACAAATGATGATTTCTGAAATAAAGGTGTCTACATAAACTGAATTTCAAATTAACATTTTCGAATTTGAACACACTAATTTAAATTACGTTTGATGATTTCAGAAAAACAATTGACGATTTCGGAAATAAATGTGAACAATTTGAATTATATAAATGACGGTTTCTGAAATTATGGTGACCCAACTCTATAAATAATACAGGGTGTTTGGAGGGTGAGTAGCCATAGGTACCTAAATAGTGGATATGTGATGCTTTTGGCTACTTGTTGCGCCTAATGAAATGACATTTTGCCAAAAGTTCAAAGTGTTATAATTTTCTGCCATTTTTCTAGAAATTTCCCATTTTTTCATTAAAATCTTGAATTTTTTAACATTTAATGCTCGAGGTGCCTATAAAATGATTTATTCTTTTAGTCTAGTCTTGTCTTATTCAGATTGAATCATAATTTCAAACAAACGTCTTCAAAAAACCTGACAGCGTCGTATCAAACATCAAAATGAAAAAAAAATGTTGTGGCCACTTTACAAAGTGAAATAAAAAAAAATACATAGTGTTGGGTTTTAAAAACTTCTCTAGTTAATACTCTTTGCAATGGTATGTATTAATAATCTGATAACTCAACAGAAAACCGTTTTGTCTTCAAGGATGCCTTAAAAGGGTGACAACAAAACTATTCCATTGAGCAGGTAAAATTAATCTAACATAGCTTTTTCTTGAGTTATCTGATTATTAATGGTACGTGTTACATAACATTGCAAATAGTATTAACTAGAGAAGTTTTTAAGATCATTTTAAAACCCAACACTATGTGAATTTTTTTTATTTCACTTTGTAAAGTGGACACAACATTTTTTTTTATTTTGATGTTTTGATACGACGCTGTCAGGTTTTTTGAAGACGTTTGTATGAAATTATGATTCACTCTGAATAAGACAAGACTAGACTAAAAAAATAAATCATTTTATTAGGCACCTCGAGCATTAAATTTAAAAAAAATCAAGATTTTAATGAGAAAAATGGGAAATTTCTAGAGAAATGGCAAAAAATTATAACACTTTGAACTTTGGGCAAAATGTTATTTTATTAGGCGCAACAAGTAGCCAAGAGCATCACCTGTCCATTTACCTATGGCTACTCACCCTCCAAACTCGATAAAATATTTCCTTGAGGAGATATTTGCTTCTGAAGAGTTTTTCAATTTTCAAAGTGTAATTAGCGAAAAATTATGAATTATATCAAAAAACTTCTAAAGGTCGTATCTAGGGAATGCTCATGTAAATGCTCCCTCAAAATTTGAATGAAATCCGGTGAACTGTTCATGAGTTATCCAGGTTATCCTCGATATCAATTAACATTGAAAAAGTATAGGCACAAAGAAGGTGATGTACAGCCTTAAACGAAAAGCGATAGAATGATGATATTTAACGGATGTTTTACTATTATGAGAACATATTTCATATTTTTAGAATGATTGAAGGGGGTTGAAGTAGACTATCCCTATCAATCTTGTTAACTAAATTTAGAAAAAAAAACTTACTCAACAGCTTGGATAGAATTAAGTTCGCATACCCTGATTTGGTAGAAAACATTCTCATCCCATGTGTTTTTCTCGTCAAATATACCGTTTTGAAATAAAAAAATTAAATGTAGGATGTAGGTGAATCTGTTCTGAAATTAATTGCCTTTTCCCGACACGTTATGATTCACATTTAATTTTTTTATTGCAAAACTGTAAATTTTACGAGAAAAATACAAGAGATGAAAAAGTTTCTAACTAAATCAGGCTATCCGAATTTAATTCCATCCAAGTATCCACTTTAAATTAAATTTTCCGCCATCTTTGATGACTTTCGATCCAACATTTATTTAATCCTCATTTTGAGCAAGGAATCACCCTTTGACACACTGATTGATGCGAAAAGTGTTTCCATGATCGAAAAACAACATAATTAATGTATCGAATTAGTATTTCGAATACATTTAAAAAAACTTTATGTTTCATTTCACTTAGAAATTCTGAAGGACTGATTGAACCAATCTCTATAACAGTGCCTTTATTTACAGGGAGAATGCAATGAATTACCCAACAATTCCCGAAATATTCTGTTTACTCAACTATCTAATCAGAAAGTACCTTTAGTAGCTCCCAAAATTTAAGAAATACATTTTCATTACCGAATTCACTCAGCATTGGACATTTCCGAAGAACCAGTTCGAAGTAGGGACAAACAGCTTCCATAATGATGAATAATTTATTGAATTGCTACTTACGCGTGTCCACCATGGAAGAAAACAAATAGCTAGGAGCGTCCTTCCCCCACCACCCATCCAACTAGCCCATCCCCTCTCCCTAAAAAGACTTAAGCCGCTTTACAGCTATAGCCCGACCGAAAAACAGACGAAGCTCTCTACAACCGAGCACTGAGCGTAGAACTGAGCTGGTTTTTCTGCGTGTGTCGTTCGAAGGCAGTTATTGTGTGTAGTTCTATTTTGATAGTGGTTGATAAACACTCAAAGCCGATAATAATGGCCGCTAACACCAAGACAGATTATCAACGTTCCTACGGTAAGTTGATAAAAATTTATATACATAGATTATTTTATAGTGGGCCGGTTGGCTGTCAGTACGTTTGCATGATCCGTCAACTCTGGTTTTCCACGGAGTTTTCACGTCGGAAGATGACTTTTCGCGGCGGCTTCGATCATCGTTGCTCATCGAATGTTCGTATTCAAATATTTTCACCCTCCATCTTATAACAACAGAAGGAAAAATTGATGAAATTTTCCCGGGAAAATTTGTGACTTCATTAGATAAAAGCATGAGCGTAACAAGGGTTTTTTGGAAAATTTTATGTTTTAGTTCCAATTTTTGAAACCACAAAATGGTGAATGCGTTCTTACGTATTTGTACACTCCGCACAATACAGGGCGATCACATATCTGTAGAGAATCTTTGACAAGAGGAATATTGAGTCTGTTTTTAATATTCGTGTCGAATAATATAAATAATTATTTTTCTGTATGGTCGAATATTTGAAGTAAAATTTTTTCGTTGTCGATTAAAGCTACGTTTACACATTGTCGCTTGTTCGTATAATTGTTTTTCTTACTTATCATGATGAGAAGATCTAAGTATAATTTCACTATCACTGGGACTACTCGATTCCTACGTTTGTCCGTTTGCAGATTCGAAATTAATCAAAAATTCGTCATGAAAAATTTCGTTAATTTTTTTCCAGTGCGTCAGTTGACTGTATATAACTAAATATTCAGTATCAACTGTCATGTATGTGACTAGTTCTATAGAACACTCTACATATGTCAAGAAACACCCTATAGACTAGGGATTATCACAATAAAGTTGCATAATTGAATGCGGATTTTACAATTCTTCATCCACTGTGCGAAACACAATTGTACATTTCTACTTTTCTTTGAATAATCTTTCTTCAGCATAATTTGTACAGGGTGTTAGTGAATAAGTGCAACAAACTTCAGGAGCTTATTCTACACGAAAAATAAGGACAGTTTGCTATATATAACTTTCGATTTTACTAATATTTTCATCGAACAGTCTATTACTTTGACTTAGTTCATGTGTTGAATAATTAGATATAAAAAATATAGCTACTTTTTGAGTTCCATATAAGTAATTTTTTATATCAAAGGTTCCTAAGGATCAGAAACTATGGAATTCTTATCCACTTATTCGATCGAAAGGACTAGATTTTTGAACAGGTTTAAGGAAATACACATTTTAAGATGTTGCAAAGAAGAAACATCCGAAAATTATTGAAGAAAAAACAAAAACCCAACTGCAAAAACTTTGAACTGGAAATAAAACACAAGACCTATAGGTACTTAATCATATTTTTTTTAGTAAAGTAAAGTATGTCCTACGCTATGTTATTTTCGATGCCTACTTGAGCAGTTAATAATATACAGGGTGTTTCTGAATTGATACGAAAGATTTCAAAGGGTAATTCCTTATTCAAAGTAAAGGGTTGTTTGTTATATGATGTTTTTATTTTTTATCTCAGAAACGAAATGCGATAGAATGATGATATTTTATGGAAGTACATATTACTACACTGTGCAAAAAAATTAACGCACATTCTGAAAATCTCAATTTCAATTGAAGTTAACTCTACATTGACTTTATAACTTATTTTTTATGTTCTCTCGGGAAGGTTTTGAACGAAACAAGACACATTAAATGGAAGAAAAATTCAGGTTTTCACCGAATCTTATGTGAAAGAACAGAAATGAACAATTTTCAAAATACTGAAATGCTGATAAGTGATTTAATACTTGGTATTTCCACCCCTTGCGTTAATTACAGCTCGGCAACGACGGTTCATACTCAAAATGAGTGATCTTAAAATGTTCTGATCTAATCCTTCCCAGATTTCTCCGAGTTGGATTCCTAAGTCATTAAGAGTAGCTGGATGATTTTCTGAACTTCTCAGCCTTCTATTGAGGTTGTCACAAACCTGCTCAATCGGATTGAGATCTGGACTTCTTGCTGGCCATTCCATTCGAGAGACTTCAACCTCTTCAAGGTACTCCTGAACGATGCGCGCACGATGGGGTCTGGCATTATCGCCCATAAAAATGAAATTTTCACCAATGTATGGAGCAAATGGCACTACATGCTCTTCAAGAATGCTCCTTATATACTTATCAGCATTCATAGCTCCATTATCAACGACCACTAGGTCTGTGCGAGCAGTCAAAGATATTCCACTCCATACCATAATCGATCCTCCCCCGAAAACAGTAGTATTCAGGAAATTGCACTGAGCATATCTTTCATGTGGACGTCTGTATACAAGGGACCGTCCATCACAATGGTAGAGCAGAATCTAGACTCATCTGTGAAGAGAACTCTCTCCCAATCGGCCTTTTCCCAATGGATATGCTCTCTCGCAAAATCGCACCCTTCGACGGGCTGGGGTAAGAGCTAGGCCTCTTGCCGCGATACGAGGCCTTAAATCATATTCTCTGAGGCGATTTCTTATTGTCTGAGTGCTAATTTGCACCTCATGAGTTTGCTCAAGCTGATTTTGAAGGAGGCGAGCGGTTGCAAACCGTTGTCTCAACGAAGAAACTCTCAAGTAACGTTCTTGAATGGCAGTTGTTACCCGTGGTCTACCCTGTCCTGGTCTTCGGACATTCATACCTGTCTCTCTGAATCGCTGCAACATTCTGCCATTCTGGACACACTTGTATGGGAAACTCCAAACCCTTATGCAATTCTTGTGTATGTCCGCACCCTTCTTCTCGCAAAACTACCGCTTGGGCTTATTCCTCTTGGGTCAAATTGCGTGTTTCGCGTTGCATAGCGATCGAGTGTAGAAAATCAAACGAAAGAAAAACTATTGATCACTAGAATTGATCGAGAACAACTGATTTTAGAATGGAGCCAATACATTCAATATCTGATAATATCATCTTTTTTTATTCCTGCTGGGAGAAAACATCTGTATTGAAGAAAAACGTTGAAAGTGGATAAAGGTGCATACAAATTGTTGTCACGTCACGTGAGCTCACGCGTGGAAATGGGAAGAAGATATGGAGAATATAGCTGCTTTTACACTTGCTGGTGATTGTCATAGAAGGGATTCGATTCACCAAATAAATCAACGAACAGAGGAAGTGAGGGAATTCCATCAATTAATTCAAGAATTATTGAATGAGCACCCAGATCGGTTTCAAATGCATGTCAGAATGACTTGACATTTCACAAAATATCAGACGTAATATCACATGCATTCAGAAAATGTAAATTTGCGGAATATAGATCTTGCGTGCTTTCAGTGCTATAACGTGACAGAAGATACAATGTTGCAAAAATTTTGACTACATTTTGATACAGTAGTAGTATAATCACCCAGTTTAGTTCTGATGATTTGGCTTCACTATTTATTATTGAAAGGTAGGTCTCTCTTCCTATGGTCTAAGTTCCATGCATTATCGTGGTTGCACATTTTGGGAAGATGACATGATGTGACGTGACGTGATAACAATGTGTCTGCACCTTAACATATGCATGCATAATTGTGATAAAAATAATTATCATTGAGAACACCTTCAGTTGTAGAATAAATTTGAGATTTCCATAATGTGCGTTAATTTTTTTGCGCAGTGTACATTGCTTAGTTCTTCGTATACATTACACAAAATTATATTGATTAAGGATAGATCTTGTTTTTTTTTTGGTTGAATGTTTTGTGGGCGGGTGTTTAGTCTTTCTTTTATAATTTATTTATTTCAATCTTTCAAGTTTCATTATGGAACGAGTTGATCATGTGGTCAAAAGTCAGGACTATATAGTGAAGGCAATAAAATAGAAATTTCAGAATTCGCGGACTTTTTTTTAGATCTTTTGGTGACATACAAAATTGTAGTGCATCATTTTCAATTTCACAAAATTGTTTGCCCTGCGTACGACGAGAGCAGAAAATTCTTCGATTTAAATCACATAAACAGTATCTCAACACTGAATGAAGACAAATTCAGAAAAAATCATAGCCTATGTCACTCCCATAATTCATACGAATCTAATGACACCTATTATGTTGAAACCAATCAAGCCGTTCGTGCTCTAGAGCGTGAAAAAGAAATTGACATACTCATAAATACACTCGAAAAACGTTACCCTCCTTCTGGGGAAGTCGGATAAAAAGAATATTATAATTCACAGCAAAAACTTATAACTGTTGCTTGAGAATTGGCATAATTTTTTATTACTTCACCATTCATGCCAAATTTAGGCTGACCTTGATATGGTACCATAGTTTCGCAATGTGAAGCCGCACATTTCCAAAGCTTTCCTCGATTCTCGACTGGGTGAATCATTGCTCAAACATCGAACGCACCTTGCCATTATATATTTTATTTTCGTCGTTATGGCAAACCTTTCGAAATAGGAAGTCGAGTCGCTTGAGGTTGAATTTGAGTGAACTTCTTCCTGGTCAACTATTTTAGCTTCTTTCGACGGTCTATGTTTGCGTCTGTTCTTATTGGGTATTCTGGATGTTTTTCCTGTGTATCAACAGCAACGAATGGTGTGACAGTTTGTGGTTTATGAATTCATATCGGATCAGTAATGTGGTTTCGTGTTTACGTACATGAAATTTCGTTCTCAGCCAGTAAATGAATATTTGCGAGAAAAATATTTTGATTCTGAGATTGTTTTGGAAGTTTTTTCTTCAAGATCACGAAATGTCCAAATTATACAGGGTTTTACAAGATTAGGAGAAAAAGAGGTAGTTGTGTCTAACTAAATAACCATAATGTTGGGTTGTCATTCTTTTGGGATTTTTCGAAATTGACTTAAGAGGCTATATGGTTCCAACAAGATGAAGCCACACCACATGTTTCCGCATACCTGTGTGAAAATTTTGAAAATAGGGGTGGTGGTTCTGTAGCTTGGCCACTATGTTGCCGTTATCTAACTCCTCCGTGGCGGGGTCAAGGGTCAAGTTTAAAACTATGGTAGGACTCGAATGTCCCAGTGGATCCTTGATGTATGGGAAGAAGTAAGAATTAATGAACCCTGTAATATCATCAGAAAAACCACTTTATGAAGCTATGGAATGTAGGAGGCCATATTTTACGATATTATGATGATCACGCTGTTATTTTTCCCCTCCTTTTCATTCAAAATACGTCGAATTCCTTAGTTTAATAAATGAATCATATCAACAAAATTTGGGAACATTTAAACGAGCTGATGTTTTAGGTATCGGGTGCAGTAATCACATATAATTCAGATCAATCTCTTTATTGTATCGATCCTAGCTTTCGGTCATCATTGTGACCATCTTCAGGGAGCTGAAACATCACATATAAAACACTACAACAACGCATTTCAAGACACTTACAACAATTCGAGATGTTAAAAAGTATTTAATATTCAGTATTCCTGGGAATGGAGTGTTGAAAAATTATTAGAGGTTGTTTTTTTCTAAAGAGGTATTATTTTGAATAGACCGCTATTTCAGCAGATATTACTTTTGAAGCTGTCATTTTTAGACATTTGACAAGTAGAAACTACGCAATTAATAAAAATGGAACGATAGATGCTTCAAGAACGCATTGAAATTATTAAAATTCACTATAAAAATGGTGAAAATTTGGCATAGACGATTCGTAAAACTCGAACACTTTTGGATCATCGTGAAGCACCTTGTCGAACCGCAATACAGAAATTGGTGGACAAATTTGAGCTGTTGGGACAAGATAGTTCCTTGTCGTTCTTTGGAATTAGGCATTCCACAAACGTCATTATACCGTATTTTGCATAAAGATTTGGGTCTTAAGGCTTATAAAGTTCGGTTAACACAAGAACTCAACCGGCCGATCATCAACAACGTCGTGTCTTTGCTGATTGGGTCCTTGAAATGCATGAAATGATCCGGGACTCCATCTAAAAATTTTCTTAAGTGACTGTTTGGTGCGGTTTATGGTCTGGCAGGGTCATTGGACCTTACTTTTTCGAGAATGATGCTGGAGCAACAGTTAGGGTGAATTGATTGCGATATCGACACATGATCAATGATTTTTATGGCCGGTTATGGATGATATTGATCTGGACAACGTTTACTTTCAACAAGACGTCCCTACGTGCCACACAAGAAACGAAGCAATTGATCTTTTACGGGAAAAGTTAGCGGACCGTATTATATCTCGAAGAGGTGATCACAAATCACAATTGGCCATCGAGATCTTGTGATTTAACATCTTGTGACTTCTTTCTTTGGGGCCATGTGAAGGAGAAGGTCTACGCCAAGAGCCCAGCGTGGATTCAAGACCTCAGAGATGGAATTCGTGAGGCTATCGAGGACATATGGCAGCCACTTTGGTTTTGGAAATTTTCATGAAAACGATATGGTCCTATATAGTCTTGGTCGTTTGGCTGATGTTATTTTCCATTATTAAGAGTCTTCAGCCTTCAAAATAGGAAACGTATACCGCCAGATGGCGGTGCAGTGCATTAATTTTTATTTATTGGATTATTCAGCTTAATAGAACAAATGTTGGGGCGAAGGAAATATTAACAAGAAATCCTACCCTGAACTAGATCTCACACTGACTGTATAATACACTATTTTTCCTCAACCAGTCTTCTGGGAGTAGATACCTGCCTGGCGTGTCATTTGAAAGAAATTCAATTCCATGTAAAAATCCACAATTGATGTAAGAAACAATTAATTTTCACTAATCGACGGCTAAAACAAAAATTAATCAATTGTCTTTGATAAAAATGGATATTTATCATTTCGAATAAAAAAATTCAAGGAAATACATTTCGCGGAAACAACACATTGTTGTAATATTATTTACAAAAAAACCGTAAATTTTGAAAGAAAAAGGAGATAGACGTTTGATTAACTAAATGATAGACTTCAATACTGAAATGAAAAAACACAAAAATATTTGTTCGTTTTGATGGTGGAAATGTTACAAAATAACCAAAAATGATGGCGAATATCCTTTTCATTCATTCAATACTCATGAAATAAACATCCGATCATTTATCTGATGAATGGCATTTTTCTTTTAATGTCAAAATAACACCTCTTGGTTGAAAACCTTTATGTGACATACACAGGTTTCCAAGAATACGAAGAGACTTTCCCCTAGTTGGTTTGTCTCAAAGGAATATTGTAGAATGATAATTCCTCATTCAGCAATGTCAAATGTAGCTTATTTTTCGAAATCAAAAGACACATCAAAATATGAAAGCTTTTCCTGTTTAACATTGAACCCTCATTTTATTCTCGATCATTTGTTCGATCGACTATCACGTCGATATTAATTCCTAGAATTTAATCCAATAGATAAATACCCTCTTATCGTGCGTACCAAATTGGCAATTTTCTGCATTTACGAAACTCTGAGAGCGATTGGCAACAACAGAACCGGACCTACTTCTGGAATCCACCCATCTTATAAACAATCCCAGTCATCCTTATCGTCCACCCTGATTCATAATAATTATTCCAAACAAACAGAATCTGGATGGCACCACGGCCATACCAACGATAAGTTTACTCTCAATTATTATTAGTCAGAGTAAATAGTCTGAAAATGTAATCGCGTTCAAATATTGAGTAGGAGCGAATTTTCCCAGTTTTCGAACTTAATTTATTATTTATTGTCTTTGGTACAGCGGGAATGATCTCTTGAACTCGACTGGACTTTGTCCGGATCAGCCATTTTACGAGTGTACGTCGTGCACGATGTGGGTTTGTGAAATCTGTATCATTTTTAGATCAATTAACGATGTTGATGATTTGGCGTAATTTGGTGAATGTTCTGGATTCGGATCGAAACGATGGTAATGATGTGATCGAGATCATTTATTTCTCTGTGTTTGCAAAGACCTCATTACTGAACTCTATGCGAGATTAAATGACTGGGGAATTGAACTGCTCGTCCGAAGTTGAGAATATTGAATAATAAACTTGTGTTATTTCTTCAGAAAACTCCAGTTTTCAAGATTTCGATTAAATAACTCTGATTGCAAAAGGGTGTTTCAATAAGAGCCCAAGAGTTGAATTGCGCGCCATGTTTGACAGCCATAATGTCACATGATAATATGACGTGACAGTTCAAAAGTTGACGGATGGGAGTTAGTAAACATGGAGCATTACACGGTCGAACAATCCTTCAAAAATCGAAGAAGGCAATGCAGTAACGGTGAATGACGAACGTGCTATGATAACACAGTTTCTTGTACCTCATTTGAAAGCTCATGATCTTGACGACATGTGGTTTCAGCAGGACGGTGCCACAATTCATTGTAACCTTTCGTTTTTTTTCTTGAAATTTCAATCATTTACTCCTTGCTTTACTATCTATGTTTTAATTAAAAAAAATATATTTAAACAGCACCTTATGGGTGTTGCAGTTTCTTTGTCAGTTAGTATATTTCAATTTAGTATATTTCGCTACAGAAAACCATGTTTTATTGAACAGTGAAATCTTGGGTTCTTATTGAAACACCCTTTGTATTATTTAATTCCACAAATAAACTGCTCCACATGAGTAAGGGGACTTAAATTGCAAAAATATATAGTTAAAATAAGATTTTTGTGATGAAAATTCATATTGATATGATTTCAAGTTGCAAATTAATTTTAGCCTGTAGGTCTGCAGCGTATACAGGGTGGTTCAGAAAAATCGAGTAAAATAACGAAATTTTATTCCAAGAGAATTCAAGCATTTTAAGACTATCAATACAATGTATGGCCTCCACGGGCATCAATAACAGCTTGACATCTTCTTTGCATACTATACACACGAGGTTGAGGAATTTGGTTCCATTAACGGGGCAGAAGCTC
This sequence comes from Adalia decempunctata, assembly GCA_951802165.1. NCBI lineage: Eukaryota > Metazoa > Arthropoda > Insecta > Coleoptera > Coccinellidae > Adalia > Adalia decempunctata. The sequence continues at coordinate 16,716,126 of OX637696.1, read as the reverse complement.
TCTCAGTTCATTTAAGAATTCTGGGGTAGGTTGATGATTATCTAATCTTCTTTGGAGCATATCCCATGCATGTTCTATTCAATTCAAATCTGGTGAGTGCGGAGGTATTGGTAAAAAATTGGAATACCAAGCTCCTCACGCGCATTCTCAACTATAGCTGCACGGTGCGGTCTAGCGTTATCGTCTAGAAATTGAAAAGTTTCACCAATAGCATCGTGAAAATTTGGCACAACATTAAATGACATGCTCCCTATAGTGTAAGGCGGTCATATTCCCAGGACAAATGTGTAGATCTGTGCGCCCGTTGAAACATATCCCGGCCCATACCATAACACAACCCCCTCGGAATGGATGGACTTCTTGGACATAGCGACGATTACGGGGTATGCGAGGCATTGTCCATACCCTTTTTCTTCGAGAATCTGAAAACCGTCCATATCTGTATTCATCAGTGAAAAGGACACTACGCCATTGATCGTTCCAATTGATATGTTGCCTTGCCCATTCCAGTCTTTGACGCTTATGGTCAGTTGTTAATGGAACTCCTCTTAATAGACGTCTAGAACCTAGATTCACCTTTCTCAAACGTCGTCTGATGGTTTCGATGGAAACTTGGACCCCATCTGCATTTTGAAGAGTATTCCGTAGAATTCTGTAGGGTTTCTTCTCGCCGAAACTATGATGAAACGATCCTGAGCAGGTGTTGTTTTTCGTCGCCCACCAATCCTTGGTCTTTCCAACACGGAACCTATCTCCCTGAACCTATTCCAAAGTCGAGATATCACTCTTTGGCTGACTTGGAGCCTTTCCGCTACAACAACCTGAGTTAGGCCACCCTGTAGCATTCCGATAGCCCTATTAGCCTCAGCGTTTGTTAATTTACGTCTTGGCATTTTCAGAAAAATCGTTTCAAATCGAAGCCGTTGATAAACTGACTTCATTTCAAAATAAGAACATTCATGAAGCATATGCAAAGAACCAACCTTCAGAAAAAAGGCGGCCAGATTGACGAAATGTCTCATACTGATTTTTATTGGATCGATTCAAGTTGTTATTGAGTTCTAAATGATTTTACAGCGATTTTCTCGAAGATTACATAATTTTAAAAACGATTGAATACGATGTCCCTAACTCTTGTGGGTATATTTGAAAATAGTGCTTCAAGATTTATCAAAATGGAACAATCCTACTTTTCGAATATGTATATTTTTTAGTATACGTTATCTGTTTAGCCCTAAAGGATGAGCTATACTTTTTATTCCTCCATATAGGTACTTATACCTATTTTAATAATTTCGATAATTAAGTCTGCTGATAATTGGATGGCATATGGACGCATCTATAATTGACGTCCAATTATGGACAATTTTTGAGAGTGTCGAAGACGATAAGGTTTCATGAACTACAACCTTGAAGTTATTGCTATATATAATTGCTACGCTATAGAAAATTTCGTAAGTTTATAAAACCGTGGACGCACGTGCCTCAGGCATGTGCATACAACGAATATCATAGCCCTCAGATGGGCCAGAATTGATAATAGTATATTGTTCAATGAGCGGTAATGTAAGTCATAACACACGCAGATTAATTTTGCAGCCCGAGCTGTCAGGCGAGGGGTGTAATTCATCAAGTGTGTTATGATCATTACCGCGAATTGAACAATATACTTTATCTTCGACTTCTTCAGTAAAATTCGAATTAATCTGCATTTTCAAAATTCACAACAGTTGTCAAAAGCGATTTGTGTGGTCGAAAATCGAATCGATATCGAATCCCGTAGAAAACGTCAAAAATTCACGTTTTCCAAATGCAATTTTTGGATATTCAGACATAAGAAAATGTAGAAATGGATGGCGAGAACGTTACCTTGATGTCTGAAATAGAGTTCCCCATTGACCCGACTTTTTTATTCATTTCGTAAGCTACATTTTTCCTATTTGTATTAGAGTGAGTTATAGGCATGAGTTATTGTAACCTCACACTTTTGGTTTATAGAGACTATTACAGTTCAATAATGGATATATTATTCTATGGGAGTAGATAAATCATTTTATTTGATCAGGAAAAATTCATATTAACGAACACACGGCTGATACGGCCCTGTCCAAGATCAAATTTGATATTTTTGCATGAATGGACAATTCTTCACCAGAATAAATGTATCTTGAGCTATCTTATAAAGATGCCTCAGTTGTTCGAAATGAAATTTGTTTAAAACAGAATGCATCGTCCAATATTCAATCCTGCTAGATCAAAGTATTTTGTAAGTATACCTATAGTGTCCGAATTCTGAAGTAGGTTTTTGGGTTTAAAATGAAACACATGCATCAATTAAATCAGGCGATATATTTACATATTTCCATTTGAAATCAGTTATGAAGCAAACAGAACAGAATATCGAAATATAGATTTTCAACTTTCAATTTCTTCTGCAGAAAGGAAAATGATGTTATGAGCTCAAACAAAAACGTTTCAGTCGTTTGACATCCAATGATTTCTTCTTATTTCCTATTGAGTTAAATAATAAAAAAGTAATTTCACATTATCAACATCTGTTTTTATTAATTTGTCTCTCAAAACTTATGCGGCAAGTATTTATTTTGTAGTTTTTGGAAAATGGAACTTAAGTTCAATATCAAAAGAATATCTTAGTTAGAGTTAGTTAGAAAGGGGTTACAGTTCACTGCGACCTTAAGGGGCAGTATCACCTTTTGAATCGTGGTAAATCTCCATTCAAAAAGTGGTCTCTTTATTTCACGAGTAAGTACCCTAATTTACGACGTAGAGACTTGATTTTTTATTAAATTGAAGTTGAAGAACGTCCCGAGGGCAAATAGGGTAATCGTTAGATCTGGGGTTATTGAATATGTTTTTCGTTTTTCATGAGTACAAGCTATATTTTTGAAATAATCATCATGAAAATTTTTGTAGTTTATAGAAAATTAAATTGCCGAGGGCAAATAGTTGCGATTTTTTCCAAAAAATGATGAATAACCGTCGGAAAAAATCATTAAGTGTAGTTTCCAAAACGCTGAAGTTCAACCTGTTTTCTTAATTGAAAAACTAATTAAATCGAAAAAATCGCAACTATTTGCCCTCGGCAATTTAATCTTCTATAAACTACAAAAATTTTGATTATGATTATTTAAAAAATATAGCTTGTACTCATGAAAAACGAAAAACATATTCAATAACCCCAGATCTAACGATTCCCTGTTTTTTTTAATTGAAAAACTAATTAATTCGAAAACTATTTGCCCTCGGGAAATGAAGAGACCACTTTTTGAATGGAGATTTACCACTATTCAAAAGGTAATACTGCCCCTTAAGGTTTATTGTTCCCCCTAACAGAGCTGTTCTCACTTATTGGTATTGAACCCTCTGCTATTATATCACATTCATACATATCACATTCATACTTAGACAAGTAGGCATATTCTGATTTTCTCAATATAAACAACGATCTCTGAGGCATATTCTTAGGTTTTCGTAGATTTTTAAATGAACCAGACTCGCTCTGTTGCCTACAGAACACGTTTCATGCCTCATTCCTCACTGAAACCTGAAACAATGGATTCACTACAAATAACCTTCTGAATCTCCTCTCCTGGTACCGAATCACAAGATGCTCTGTAAACCAAAACAAACGGAAATCATCCTCTAGTTAACCCCTCAGTCAACTCCTTCCACAGACCATAAATAAAAATAAAAATGGAATATCATAAAGTTGGCTTGATCAAACAGGACCCAAAATTCCTGTCTGAAAATAAAGCACAATGAAAAAAGTATTTCGATTTCCTCCGGTCGTCAGTCGTGGAGAGTTCATTGAAAAACTTCGTCGTATTATATTTCTTATCAGCTTCCGGTAAGAACGAAATTCCGTTTTGAAAGTATGATTCGAAACGAATATTTTGCGGCATCAAGAGAAATGGGTCAAGAATTAAAAACTGAATCCGAAAATTATGATTGAGATTTCCAATAAATGGTGTTATTTTGAAATTGAATGTCCCGCTATTTCGGTAGATGTCACTTTCGAAGCTGTCATTTTTTTGACATTTGACAAGTAGAAACTACGCCATCAATAAAAATGGAACGATACACGCTTCAACAACGCATTGAAATTGTTAAAATTCACTACAAAAATAGTGAACATTTTTCAGATACGGTTCGTTTAGCTTGAAAATTTTTGGGTCGTCGTGAAGCACCTTGTCGAACCGCAGTGCATAAATTGGTGGGAAAATTTGAGCTGTTGGGACAAGTTAGTGATGTGAAGAATAAAACTCGTGGACATTGCTCAAGAACAGCCGAGAATATTGCTGCTGTAGCCAAAAGTGTTGGAGAAACCTCAGATTTGTCCATTCCTCGTCGTTCTTTGGGATTAGGCATTCCACAAACGTCATCACATCGTATTTTGCATGAAGATTTGGGTCTTTAGGCTGATAAAGAGTTAACACAAGAACTCAAGCCGGCCCATCATCAACAATGTCGTGTCTCTGCTGATTGGTTCCTTGAAATACAGCATGGAAATGGTACGAAATTCCATCTAAAAATTCTCTTGAGTGATCAGGCCCATTTCCACTACGATGGCTTAGTCAACAAGCAAAATTGTCGCATCTGGGGCTCGGAAAACCCAAGATTTATTGTTGAAAAGCTTCTCTTTTCTCAACGTGCGACTATTTGGCGAGGTTTATGGTCCGGCAGGGTCATTGGACCTTACTACATACACTGCGCAAAAAGGTTTTGAACGAAAACAAGAAACATTAAATGGAAGAAAAATTCAGGATTTCACCGAATCTTATGTGAAAGAAGAGAAATGAACAATTTTCAAAATACTGAAATGCTTATAAGTGATTCAATACTTGGTATTTCCACCCCTTGCGTTAATTACAGCTCGGCAACGACGGTTCATACTCAAAATGAGTGATCTTAAAATGTTCTGATCTAATCCTTCCCAGATTTCTCCGAGTTGGATTCCTAAGTCATTAAGAGTAGCTGGATGATTTTCAGAACTTCTCAGCTTTCTATTGAGGTTGTCCCAAACCTGCTCAATCGGATTGACATCTGGACTTCTTACTGGCCATTCCATTCGAGAGACTTCAACCTCTTTAAGGTACTCCTGAACGATGCGCGCACGATGGGGTCTGGCATTATCGTCCATAAAAATGAAATTTTCACCCATGTATGGGGCAAATGTCACTACATGCTCTTCAAGAATGTTCCTTCCTTATATACTTATCAGCATTCATACCTCCATTATCAACGACCACTAGGTCTGTGCGAGCAGTCAAAGATATTCCACCCCATACCATAATCGATCCTCCCTCGAAACCAGTAGTATTCAGGAAATTGCACTGAGCATATCTTTCATGTGGACGTCTGTATACAAGGCCACAAGGGAACGCCGATCACAATGGTAGAGGCAGAATCTAGACTCATCTGTGAAGAGAACTCTTTCCCAATCGGCCTCTTCCCAATGGATATGCTCTCTCGCAAAATCCAAACGCGCCCTTCGATGGGCTGGGGTAAGAGCTGGGCCTCAAATCATATTCTCTGAGGCGATTTCTTATTGTCTGAGTGCTAATTTGCACCTCATGAGTTTGCTCAAGCTGATTTTGAAGGAGGCGAGCGGTTGCAAACCGTTGTCTCAACGAAAAAACTCTCAAGTAACGTTCTTGAATGGCAGTTGTTACCCGTGGTCTACCCTGTCCTGGTCTTCGGACATTCATACCTGTCTCCCTGAATCGCTGCAACATTCTGGAAACACTTGTATGGGAAACTCCAAACCTTTCTGCAATTCTTGTGTATGTCCACTCTTCTTCTCGCAAAACTACCGCTTGGGCACATTCCTCTTGGGTCAAATTGCGTGTTTCGCGTTGCATAGCGATCGAGTGTAGAAAATCAAACGAAAGAAAAACTATTGATCACTAGAATTGATCGAGAACAACTGATTTTAGAATGGAGCCAATACATTCAAAATCTGATCATATCATCTGTTTTTATTCCTGCTGGGAGAAAACATATGTATCGAAGAAAAACGTTGAAAGTGGATAACATATGCATGCATAATTCTGATAAAAATAATTATCATTGAGAACACCTTCAGTTGTAGAATAAATTTGAGATTTCCATAATGTGCGTTAATTTTTTTGCGCAGTGTATTTAGAGAATGAGACTGGAGCAACAGTGACGATGAATCGATTGCGATATCTATAGATGATTAATAATTCTTTATGGCCGGAATTGGATGGTATTCATCTGGACATCGTTTTTTCTCAACAAGACGGCGCTACGTGCCACACAAGCAACGAAACCATTGATCTTTTACGGGAAAAGTTTCCGGACCCTGTTATCTCTCGAATAGGTCATCACAATTGGCCATCGAGATCTTGTGATTTAACACCTTGCGACTTCTTCCTTAGGGGCCATGTGATAGAGAAGGTCTACGTCAAGAGCACAGCTTTTTTCTTTGAATGTCGAAATAACACCTGATGGTAAACCCTTTATTTGTCTCAGAACACTTATAGCAACTAACAGTACAACGAATAATTCACTTGCAGGAATTTCTACCGACAGAAACCACATTTCGAATTTGTTACAAACGAACTAAGGTTTCGTGTCAGTTACTGTAATCGTTCAAATGCGGAAAATACCAAATGGCATTGTTATTTCCACTGGAGGTAATGCGAGGTGAACTCACAATGGGTTCTTAAAATTGCTGCCCATTTCTGCTTATTTTTGCGACGCGAACGCTTTTCGTAATAACCATATTCCTATCGATTATGCCTATTCAAGGTTGAAAGGTATACGAGAACTTAATTCGTTCAAGGAGCAGTGGCGGCACGTCAGAGGAGGCTCAGGGGGAATAAAATCCTTATTGGTTCATATCCTCTCCATCAAATTTTTTCGAAATACATTTGAACGAGTTTCGACTTATTATACGGAATTTTTTAACTGTAGGTGAAACTGGAAAGTTGTTTTCTCTATTTCAGTATCGTAATGTGTTCATTACAGTACTAAAAACAATGCTGTAATGAATTCATTACAGCATCGTTTTCAGTAACATTTTTCGTTTTGTGGTTGTCAGCAATGACTTCCGATCCTTTTAAATTTCAGCAGACTTCAATTTGGAAATGTCAATTTTCGTACTTGCTTACATTCACACCAACTGCCAAGATACAATATGAAAGTCACTAGGACCCATTATTTGAATTTTTCATTGAATTTCACCAAATTTGAGTGAAATAGAGAAAATATCGTCTAATTCTCGTTGCAGAATGCAATTCCAATACTCATGCGTTCGAAAACTCGCTCCTTCGTCGCTCGTTTTCGAATTTCGCATTCGTATTGGAATAGGAGCCCATTCTGCAACTAGTTTTAGAATATACTATTATCAACCCAAAAGGGGCAGCATATTTTTCTCCGCATAATAATGTTGTTATCGATAAAAAATTTCGACCTTAATGGGGGACCAGAGATAATTTATTTTCAACAAGATCAAGTTGTTATCCGAAACCGATAGCCTTATCTTTTGGTAAACTATCTTCGCTATAATATGTTGCTCTGGGTCTCGATATCATCGTGGTTAGTTTATCGAAAATTTTCAAAACAAACCTCTAATATTGAATCTAATCGAATCTAGTGACTTCGATTGTTGATCCTGGTTTTAGCTTACTGTTTTGGCGCCAAAAGAATGGTTCGAATGAAAATGGTAATGCATGTCAATAAATGGCCAACTTATTGTGAACATCGACGAATAGACAAATCTTCATCAACACTATCACTTACAGCAGCGATTATTTTCTTCTGCACGTTCTTTGTCTTGTTGTTATTGTTGAATCGAGTAGAGAAAATGTTGTCCGAAATCTATCGATATAACTGCTCTGATGGACGATTATGTAAACCATAAATTTCATGAACTCTCTATGAGTTTGGCGAATAGAACACTGATTTCGAAAATAAATTTGTAAACGATGTTGCGGCGTGATCTTTCCATGACTATTCCACTCATTTCAAAAACTGACCAATCACAGTGCACAGTCCAAAGACAGCTCGTATTTTCGCGATAATACCAACTGTCTCTGAATTATGATTGGTCTGACAACTTCGGTATTTTCAACGATTGAACTACAGAATAATCTGTGATTGAACTATGAATACGAACGGTTTGACAACTGATAAATATGAATTGTAGACGTCAACATGAGTTTTCCTTGCTTTTCCCGAATATGGGGTTTCTGACCTTTTATTCTCTTCGTGAAATAGTGTTATAAAATTTCACTCGAGATTGAATTTACCTCATAAGTCTACCTTTTATTTCCAAACTCAAATGGGTTGCTTTAAGGAAACACCACTCGTCCTCCGAACTTGTGATGTTTCCAAGCAACTCATTTTCGTTTGAAAATAAATCGATAGACTTATCACAGAAATTCAATCTCTTGTGATATTACTTACTACTGATAATTTGTCAACGCTCACCGAAGAGAAATGTCAAAACAACATGGCTTCTACCTTCCTTCAAATCTCAGGTATCCCTATCGAAAATTCTATCATTCCAAAAAAAAACACCCGATATTTTTAATTGAAAGTTGTATAAAACAAAATAATTGATAATGTTTATACAGGGCGAGTCTCTGACTCGAACATATTTAATAGCTGTAGATTCCTGAGGCCAAAAGAAATCTTTTTTTCATTTACAATTTTCCGAATTTGGCTTTGTTAAAAAGATATAGCCATTTTTCAGGAAGACCTGGAATAATTTTTAGATGTGAATTGAAATAACTGAAAGGTATTATGTCTCGGTTCAAAATTGGTTGATACTATAGAACGAATTACTGCAGAATTTAACTCAGTGGAACAAAAATGTTAAAAAAACGATATCTATATATATAAAAGAAAGATGTTGGTTACACCATTTATAACTCGAGATCGGATGGACTGTTTGTTATGAAACTTCATAATATATGGATTCGTCTACGGTCTGGTTATTATAAAATACAATAAAACTTTGAAAAAATCGATGAAAATTTTACTTAGGTTTACAGGAAATGCTTTTCCTCCTTTTGAGTAAGGCCACTAGATGTCGCTACGGTTACAGTTACGCTACCGCTTATTCGTTGGTACTTCATTTGATATTCTCCGCGTTAGATGGCGATATAAACAAATAGTGTGTACAGTGACTATATTCCCTCTATAGTCACTGTAATAGTGTGTTATTTGAGTTGCCTACAACTCTGCGCTGTTGGGCAAAACCAAAATGTCTTAGCGTAGGAGTACAGATGTCTAAAATGATTAAATTTCGTTGAGATATGAGAAAAGTTTCGTTCTTACCACTTCAAGTGGCGCTATTCAAACATTATGACTGATGATTATTAGTTATTTTTATAGTTTTATTTATTCCAAATAACGTAATCGTGAAGGTACTATATTTGACATTATCACAATTAAATGACGATGAATTTGTTGAGGCCTTCGCGGCCATCGATTGATGTCATCTGTTCTTTTTTCGAGCATTTGGGTCGTCGTGGTTTGAAATGGTTGAAAAAAGAACATATGACATCAATTACCGTGTAATTTACATAGGGCTTATAGTACCATGAAAGGTTATTAACAGATCAAAAGCGGTTGAATATCACAGTGAATTTTTATCGAAATTTCAAGTAAATCGGATTTTGGCGATCAGTTTCAATCGTGAATTGTCCGTTTTCATCTTTCTTCATGATTTTTGAAACGTTTTTGAATTCCTGTTTGGGTAATTAATATATTTGCGGAAATAACTGAATCCAAAATTGCCATTATTAGTGATTGACAAATTATGACATATTATTTTTGTGTATCTGTTCTGTGTGATAGCTCATATCCATGGAAACATTTGACAGTTCAAAAATCAGAGTGGATTTGTGAAATCCACCGTAAGTATCATTAGGGGCATTATGGCGGAACAAAGTTCGCCGGGCCAGCTAGTTTCTTCATAATTAGCACAAAGTTTGGTTTGACTATGTTTGCAGCTGGAATATGATAGTTCTTCCTCCAAAATACATTCATTCCCAATTTTTCTCGATCGAAGTTTGGGAACATTTAATATTGGGTTCATATTCACCCAAAAAGTCGCGGAAAAACAAAGGTTTTCTACTTAACATCATTCATTAGCATTATTTACTTGAAAATTAAAATTCTATGAATATTTCACGTATTTTCGCCGACCATAGATATAGAATATTTTCTCGCTTCTGACATATTTGCCAATAATCCAAGTTTCTCCTGAAGTCAAATGTCAAGCCTTCAAGGGTTTTTTTTTTAATTATTTTCAACAAAGTATTTGTTGAACGAAGCCGAATTTGGCGAATGGCAAAGGAAAAAAGCGTATTCTATACTAATATTATAAAGAGGAAAGATTTGTATTTTTGTTTGTTTGATACGAATAGGCTCAAAAACTACTGGACCGATTTCAGAAATTCTTTCACCCTCAGAAAGCTACATTATCCCTGAGTGACATAGGCAATACTTTTCACCCGAAAAAAATAAGGATATCTACCTACTATAACTTCAATAATTACAAGAAAATCAGCCTTAATCAGCTATTTTCACGTGCGCTACGGAAACCGTAAGACTTACGTGGATAAAATGTATTACGGAAATGTACCATTTAAATAGTTCTACAAAAAAGTCCGCGATAGCATATATCTATCTCTCAAGATTGACTTGCTATTACCAGTTTATGGTAATCAGATATTTTCCAAAATTATGCACTATTTGGGAGTGTGTTTTTATGAATTGAGAATTGATCCTCATCCAACCTAATACTTTATTCATCCCCAGTATTTAATTTAGAACGAAATTGCCCTTCACATCATACAATTACAACGAGTACATCAAAAGATATGGCAGGTTGAAGTGTTGAAGATGAAACCGCCGCGTGAAACAAATTTCTAACCGGGCGAAGCTGGGACGGCCTGCTTGTATTTGATAAGACTAATCTACTGTTGAAAATTGTACAATTCAAAAACTCACCCTGTATTTAGGTATACAGTGGTTAATGAAGAGGAATGAAAAGATAATACAGATAAATTCGACACATTTCTTTGCAAAAACATTTCGACATTGTGAAAAACAGTACCAATCGACATTTTATCCAATCAATGAGAGAATCTTGTGAATTCAATTCATATCGATTTAATTGGACTGAAAGACCTCTCTCTTGTTTGCTCTTTCTCGCGCATGTAAGCATCGAACTCAATCAATTCAGAAATTTTTTCGTACTTCGTCAAAGTCCCTGAAGAATAGACACTATGCACTGGTAGCGGCCAAACAATATCCATTGTGTGCAACGCTTACTCATGCTGGCATCATTATAATCGCAACTATAAACAAAAGCTCTGCAATTTAAAACACTATGCGTAAGTCAGAATGAACGTCGTCGGCTGACGAAGACCAGCAGGGGTGTACTCAGGCCGAAACTAGTCGGATCACACTCGTATTGATTGCACTGGATTCACTCTATGATATCACTTTGACACAGAACTATCACTTAATCCATAGAGAAGGCGTTGGCATCACAAAACACTTTTCACTTGACGTTTCGAGGTTGTCACATCTTAAAAATATCAGGGAATGGGAGGATTTTCCATTTTTTCGATGTGGTTAGTTTGGAATTGATTCCTGGATCTTCCACAGGTGTAACCCCGTGGAACCGTGGTTTACACCTAGGAACCCGAGTGAATACTAAAGATACCCCACTAAAGATTGCATTATCACGTCCCCTTCCCATATATGTATAATAGCAAATTTATAACCTGATAATCTCAGTCTGAGATGATAAAAGTGTATACACTCCGTCATAATAATAGCGATACCTTATCACCTTTGTTTTGGAGGCATTCCACCAAGTTATCAGTCTGAATGTGTGCCAGCTGAAAGTGTGAGATAAGAACGTCATTCATGAAATTTTTGCCGTAGACGGTGTAGCGGGGGTGCGCCTTGAGACAATCGCAATCTTGTAAGAGCATCGAGTAGGATTTTTAACATCAGTCGGTGATATGCTGGAGTTCAACCAGCATTGTCCTCAGGATATTTCCATGTTCTCATCATTTAATGATTAGATAGGAGCATAAGCTCAATTAGCTGTCTGCAAGGATCGGCAACATGTTGCTGATTACTTCTTTGATGACAGTAAGATCTATTGAACCTAGACTACTTGAGCATCGCATAATAATATGCCTAAAGCGATATACAGAACCAAAAAAAAATTTAATGTCAAAGTATTTTATTAATTAGTCAACATATTCTCCTCTTAATTGAATACATTTATTAAAGCGAACCTGCAACGTCTCTAGACCTTTCGAAAAAATGTTTCTTCTTGCTCTGCAAACCAGTCCTCCACAGCTTTTATTACCTCCTCGTTAGAAGAAAACTTACGACCTTTTAAACTTTTTTTCAGTTGAGGAAAGAGATGATAGTCGGACAGAGCCAAATCTGGTGAATAAGGGGGGTGTTCTAGTAATTCTAACCCTAAATCACGAATTTCTTGCAGGGCAACATGAGATTTGTGTACTGGGGCGTTGTCCTGTAAAAACCAAATATCTTTAGGTATATAGCTTTCCGCGTCTTTTCTCTTTAATTTTTTCCCGTAGAGAGGTCAGTAATGTCGAATAGTAATTTCTAGTTATTGTTCTACTCTTATCCAAAAAATCAATCATGATTACTCCATGGCAATCCCAAAAAACTGAAGCAAGAACTTTTCCAGCAGATTTTTGGACACGAAAATGTCTTGGAGAACCATCAGAGTGTCGCCATTCCATCGATTGTTGCTTTGTTTCTGGGTTATAGAAATGTACCTACCCAAGTCTCATCCATAGTAACAATTCGGTTTAAGAAGTCTACATCGTTTTCAAATCGAGCACAGATCAAACGCGATGCTTCTTCCCTTGCACGCTTTTGGTCAACATTCAAACATTTGGGGATCCATTTTGCAGAAAATTTTCTCATGTCCAAATTGACGTGAACTATATGATGAACGCGTTGGTATGAAATCTTCAGTGCTTCAGATATCCATTTTAGCTCAATTCGACGGTCTGATAAAATCATGTCATGAACTGCATCGATATTTTCGGGGACTGACACATAAACTGGCCTTCCCGATCGGTCATCATCTTCAATGGAAAATTTACCTCTTTTGAAGCTTGCAGTCCAATTTTTCACGGTCGCATACGAAGGACATTGATCGATTGATCACAAAGGGTATCAAGCATATCTTCGTAAATCTGCTTACCTCTTAACCCTTTTAAATACAGGTACTTGATGATGGCTCGATACTACAATTTTTCGATTTTTACAATTTCGGTGGACATCTTTTTTTTTTAATTTATTGCGCAACTCTGGTTTACTTTTTTGACACTTCTAATAAGATATTGTTCGTTGATATGGTATCGCAATATTTTGTAACTGTATGTAACTGGTCTAGGCTAACTACAACTAGATATCAATACATCCTCGTAGGTAGGTACTTTAAAAATGACGTACCAATGGGATGTACAGGAGACAAATCGAGACATTGAGGTGGCTTACTGTTACACAAATAGTTGATAAGCGAAGATGTGTGTGTGTGTGTGTAGATTTCAATCCCAAATTAATCTACGAAGGGCTGAGGGCAGATCGATACAGAATTGAATGGTTTTTAACATTCAGGCTCTTATTTCTGTACACATTCTTTCCGAGGGGTACAAAGCCGCGAAACCACGTGCATAATCACCTAGTGTCATCTCGAATTGTGGTCAGGTAATGCTGGCAAACTTGGCGTTGAGTCGGGCCTCAAAGTGCAAAATATCCTAAACACACATATTTAGGAGAAAGGTAAAACCCCCTTGTAAATGATCTTAATAGCACGCGGACAGTATAAACAAAAGATTATTTGACAAACATTTTCAGGAGGGTTATGTTTGCTAAACAAAGGAACAAATAAGGTGTCGCTTTGATAAAAATCTGAATAGGCACTATCCGCCGTATTTTGTGGTGCCCTGTGACAATGACCGCTTTATAAGGCTCTAAATGTGCAAGAAATTTGGGGATTCGGATGAAAAAGCGTCATGAGAACATTTTCAAATGGGATATTTACTGCTGAATTAAACTGCTCCACATGAGTTAGGGATATTGACTCAAATTGATTTCAAGTTGCAAATTAATTTTAGCCTGTAGGTCTGCAGGGTATACAGTGTGGTTAAGAAAAATCGAGTAAAATAACGAAATTTTATCCCCAGAGAATTCAAGCATTTTAAGACTATCAATGTATGGCCTCCACAGTCCACGGGCATCAATAACAGCTTGACATCTTCTTTGCATATTACACACGAGGTTGTTGAACATTTCTTGGGGAATTTGGTTCCATAAACGGGGCGGAAGCTCTCTCAGATCATTTAAGGATTCTGGGGTATGTTGATGATTATCTAATCTTCTTTGGAGCATATCCCATGCATGTTCTATGCAATTCAAATCTGGTGAGGTATTGGTAAATGTGGAATACCAAGCTCCTCGCGCGCTTTCTCAACTATAGCTGCACGGTGCGGTCTAGCGTTATCGTCTAGAAATTGGAAAGTTTCATCAATAGCAGTGTGAAAATTTGGCACAACATTGTAAATGACATGCTCCCTATAGTGTAAGGCGGTCATATATTCCCAGGACAAATGTGTAGATCTGTGCGGCGTGCGCCCGTTGAAACATATCCTGGCCCATACCATAACACTACCACCTCGGAATGGATGGACTTCTTGGACATAGCGACGATTACGTCCATATCTGGATTCATCAGTGAAAAGGACACTACGCCATTGATCTTTCCAATTGATATGTTGCCTTGCCCATTCCAGTCTTTGACGCTTATGGTCACGTGTTAATGGAACTCTTCTTAATGAACGTCTAGAACCTAGATTCACCTCTCTCAAACGTCGTCTGACGGTTTCGATGGAAACTTGGACCCCATCTGCATTTTGAAGAGTATTCCGTAGCATTCTACACATAGATGTAGGGTTTCTTCTCGCCGAAACGGTGATGAAACGATCCTGAGCAGGTGTTGTTTTTCGTCGCCCACCAAGCCTTGGTCTTTCCAACACGGAACCTGTCTCCCTGAACCTATTCCAAAGTCGATATATCACACTTTGGCTGACTTGGAGCCTTTCCGCTACAACAACCGGAGTTAGGCCACCCTGTAGCATTCCGATAGCCCTATTAGCCTCAGCGTTTGTTAATTTACGTCTTGGCATTTTCAGAAAACTCGTTTCAAATCGAAGCCGTTGATAAACTGACTTCATTTCAAAATGAGAACATTCATGAAGCATATGCAAGGAACCAAACTTCAGAAAAAAGGCGACCAGATTGACGAAATGTCTCATACTGATTTTATTGGATCGATTCAAGTTGTTATTGAGTTTTAAATGATTTTACAGCGATTTCATCGAAGATTCCATACTTTTAAAAACGATTGTATACGATATCCCTAACTCTTGTGGAGCAGTATATTTCTAGTTTGAAACGCTTATGGTAGAAATGTCATTAGCTTTTTAGTATAGTTTGACACGGGAGTGACAAAAACAAGAAACATTTTCAGACTTTTTGGGCATCCTCTATAACAACCTGAAACAGAAAATGACTTTCCATGAAAATATCTTTCAGAAGATGACCTTTAACAGTTCTTGGCCTTTCAAGAATTACCACTGCGTATAGGTATATTGGGAAAATGATTGGGAATCCTATATTATGACTTTCCGAGTTTTTACTGGGTCTAGACTTCCTGTAGACTTGCAAGAGGGCCCAACAAGGAAACCAAAAATCCCACATCCTATCCAAAGTCACACTTTGACCCGCGTTGGTGTTCACAAGACTGTCCCAACCACCCAGCCTTATCTCCTTGTTTGACTTCTATCTCAAACGTCCAAACCTTATCTGAATTATTGTTTTCATAATTTTTCGAGCCGCCCAGTGAAATATCGTGAGTTTCGACAACTGTAATCCCATATCCCAACTTTTTATGTCCCGAATATCCAGAACAGATTGGGATGGATGCCGCCTACCTCTAACCCCATAACCGATGACGATCCATCCACTGATAAGTGCGCCAATGACGTTTTTATTGAACGATCCGATGACATATTGAGGATCGACAAAATATTCGGATCGGACCGAAAGACAGACGGATTGAGTTTTTACGGTTTTTGATGGGATTAATCGTTTTTTGTATTTTTTGTTGGATCGCGATCGAAGATATGAAGACGTTTCGGAGTAGGTAATGGTGATCGAACGGGGTCTATGAATGGGGTGACGACGGGTTTATCAGGGATGGGAAAAAGTCGCTTTCGTTGGACCGAACGTCGACAGTTGGGAAATGAGATGGAAGGTACTTGAGATAATTGAGTTTCGACACTCGAACTACTCTGTGTTTTAACACTTTTAAGCACCTGCAAACTAAACAAAATATCCTTCTGTAGGATCTTGAGGTCTAGAAAACACTTTTTCTCTTTCCATTCATCCGAATTCGGCTCTGTTACAAGGATATTGCCATAAAATAAAAATATTCTCATAACCTTATTGAAACCTTAATTTTGAAAAAACGATAAAGGGTTTTCCAAAGTGAGGTGTTATTTCGAATAGCCCGCTATTCCGGGCTCGAAAATGAAAAATCGAAAAATAAAAAGTAGAATATTTTATTATCTATGGGGACTACATGGGTGTTTTTGGTATCAAAATGTAGGTTTTCGAGGTCGTTCCATTCAATAAAAAATATTTCAAAGCCCTTACTATCACCGTTTAGATTTTGACCTGTCAAATGGCTTTTTTTGAAAAATCGGAAATTTCAAACTGCCATATCGTCCGTACCTCTTACCGCAACCGAGATTAATATGTATACTCCATTCACAATTAAAAAATCACAACTCTGGCCTTGGAAATTTGACACATTCCACTCTGTATCGAAGTTATGACGTTTTTCAAAATATGTTTATGTTCCAAGTCAACACTATGTTGCCCTTTCTACATTCTTATCGTATTTCTCAGAATGTGAATTCATTCGGAAAATGAATGAATTGGAAAATGTGTGATGGACGAAAATAATTAACGTTTATATGAATTGATAGAAAGGATTCCTTTTCTAGTTATTTGCATGAAAAGTACAAGAGATCACTGTTGAAATATATTATTTTTCGCCATGGAAGAAAATTGCATTGCTTTCACATAATTTTCATATGCATGCTTGTGAAGATTTAATGTTTATTATCCTCTTGAACTGAAAGTTCAAGACTTGACGACATCAATTGTTGATTCTAATCAAGAATTCATTAAAAGAATCAACCCAAAGATGGTTAATTGTAAAAACAAGAATAATGTCAATTTTATTTTGTTGATAACTTTCTTAAAATCAATGTTGGGACATAAAACTCGGCTGCGTTTGTTCAAACAACATCTAAAGAATACATTTTTCACCATCTCCATCTTTGAGAGGCGTTTATTATAGGGGAATCAGGTCTAAGTTCCACCTCAATAATGAGGTAGCTAACTTTTGCAAATCTGCTCAGATATCGCCAAATTTCTTGGAAAACCTGAAAAATATCATCCTAATCCACCTCTCGAGGCTCCATCCGATCCATTTTCTGCGGTATCTGTCCAAATAACAGCTTTTTCAACGAAATTCCCGTGTACCCCTTCAACCTCGAAATGTAAACATTCGTCCTGGTCTTGAAAATCGTCCTCACGCTCCAAACTGGTGCTAAAAACAATATACGTTAATCTTGGATAATCGACGAAAAACTCACCTGCAAATATCGATTAAATACCAAAAATCTGCGAACAATTTGTAAACCTAACAAAATGTGGAATATCTTTGGTACTTTTACTTTGATGTGAATAAAGAAACTGGCAACGTCGTTTTGTCATTAACGATATTTTCTGTGCGCGCACTGACTTTTCATCATATGTTCTGTGCTTTTCATCAGGTGCACCAACTCCTGAAAACGAAACCATGACCTCCTATGTGATTAAATAAAAGTGAATGGAGTATAGATATGCATTTCATATTGATATTCTCACATATTGTCAAAAATTAGGACCTTGCATGTATGTCCCAGTCTTATCTACAAATCCAGATGTCAACATCACTCAATATATTCGAGGTTTGTCCTTTTTGGGGTCAATACCAAAGTTTTGAATTTACACAGTTGTACCTTGTACCTACTATCGATGACTTCAGGAAGACCTTATTGCTATCTTGATCGCAGGAAGAATACACAAATAATATTTGCTGGTATTGATCCCTAGATCGATCCTCTAATCTCCAGAGAGGATGCTTAGATGTAATCTAGGAAACAAAAATATTCTACACAGTTTCAGCTTGGTCGTATTCTTTTTTGGATGGCTGATGTCAAATTAGATTGCAGTTCGAATGTCATTACCTACCTTTCACTTGTTTACTCAACTGATGGGCAATCTGCGTTTCAAAATTCGTCGACTTGGGAATAGTTGTTGTTTTTACTTCAGGTTGTGGGGTTCCAGTATTTGTTACCTACCTGATTATAGTTTAAACTTACCCCAATGGATGAAACGTCAACCCTTTAAGGTTTGAGCTTCGTGCGTTGACGTTGACCGCAAACAGGAATGGAGATATTAATTCGTGTGTGTTCAATATAATGGGGTGATTTTTCAAGAGCTTTTGGCAAAAAAAGTTGGATATACACTGCGCAAAAAAATTAACGCACATTATGGAAATCTCAAATTTATTCCACGGTGTTCTCAATGATAATTATTTTTATCAGAATTATGCATGCATATGTTATCCACTTTCAACGTTTTTCTTCAATGCATATGTTTTCTCCCAGCAGGAATAAAAAAAGATGATATTATCAGATTTTGAATGTATTGGCTCCATTCTAAAATCAGTTGTTTTCGATCAATTCTAGTGATCAATAGTTTTTCTTTCGTTTGATTTTCTACACTCGATCGCTAT
Organism: Adalia decempunctata; assembly: GCA_951802165.1. NCBI lineage: Eukaryota > Metazoa > Arthropoda > Insecta > Coleoptera > Coccinellidae > Adalia > Adalia decempunctata. The sequence goes on along the minus strand of OX637696.1, from coordinate 16,697,147 downwards.
GCAACGCGAAACACGCAATTTGACCCAAGAGGAATGTGCCCAAGCGGTAGTTTGGCGAGAAGAAGGGTGGACATACACAAGAATTGCAGAAAGGTTTGGAGTTTCCCATACAAGTGTGTCCAGAATGTTGCAGCGATTCAGGGAGACAGATATGAATGTCCGAAGACCAGGACAGGGTAGACCACGGGTAACAACTGCCATTCAAGAACGTTACTTGAGAGTTTCTCCGTTGAGACAACGGTTTGCAACCGCTCGCCTCCTTCGAAATCAGCTTGAGCAAACTCATGAGGTGCAAATTAGCACTCAGACAATAAGAAATCGCCTCAGAGAATATGAGGCCGATTGGGAAAGAGTTCTCTTCACAGATGAGTCTAGATTCTGCCTCTACCATAGTGATCGACGTTCCCTTGTATACAGACTTCCACATGAAAGATATGTAATTTCCTGAATACTACTGGTTTCGGGGAAGGATCGATTATGGTATGGGGTGGAATATCTTTGACTGCTCGCACAGACCTAGTGGTCGTTAATAATGGAGCTATGAATGCTGATAAGTAAATAAGGAACATTCTTGAAGAGCATGTAGTGGCATTTTCCCCATACATTGGTGAAAATTTCATTTTTATAGACGATAATGCCAGACCCCATCGTGCGGGCCATCGTTCAGGAGTAGCTTGAAGAGGTTGAAGTCTCTCGAATGGAATGGCCAGCAAGAAGTCCAGATCTCAATCCGATTGAGCAGGTTTGGGTCAACCTCAATAGAAGGCTGAGAAGTTCAGAAAATCATCCAGCTACTCTTAATGACTTAGGAATCCAACTCGGAGAAATCTGGGAAGGATTAGTTCAGAACATTTTAAGATCACTCATTTTGAGTATGAGCCGTCGTTGCCGAGCTGTAATTAACGCAAGGGGTGGAAATACCAAGTATTAAATCACCTATCAGCATTTCAGTATTTTGAAAATTGTTCATTTATCTTCTTTCACATAAGATTCGGTGAAATCTTGAATTTTTCTTCCATTTAATGTGTCTTGTTTCGTTCAAAACCTTTCCGAGAGAACATAAAAATAAGTTATAAAGTCAATGTAGAGTTGACTTTCATTAAAATTGAGATTTTCAGAATGTGCGTTAATTTTTTTGCGCAGTGTATTTATATAATTACACTGGTCTACCAATAATGCTTTCAATCTGCAGTTTTATGAACCTTGAAACCATTTAGACTCCGTAGACTGACTCCCATCCAATTTTTCTCAGTTACACCATAATCAGATCCCACACTATTTCATGCTCCTATTACCCTTTCCGATGGTCCCATCCAGTCGATCCCGACGCTAGAAAAACCGGGATAACCGCGCTACCAAAAACTTTTTTCGGCACGTAAATCACCTACGGACGCCCTGTTTCGAAGTCGCATTGATATAAATCAGTCGAAACGATTGGCTTCGGTTATTTGAGACCGAGATCGGGAGCTTTATGGCCACGGTTGACCTCCCAGGTCAACCCAGTTATCCGGGTTTCTCGTCTGGCACTGTTGTTATTTATCGATGATTAGAAAGTTGGGCAATCTTCATCGGTTCGTCTTTGGTTCGGTTGTTTGGTTGAAAAAAGCGTTGATTGGGGTTAGAGAAACATTTGACAGGATTGTTAAGGCGGTGGCAGGCATCAACTGATGTCTAATATAGGCTTTACTGATATTCGTTCCACCAAAGTTAAAGAAGTTCAGAAATTTTGAGTCTGTTTCAAATGTTTCCATTTGCCTCGCCAATTTGTCGAATATGGGAAATATAAATGTCTACTCACTTATATAACTCTTTCTTTTGATTATTTATTTATATAAAGGGGTTACAAATATATTTGGCGATCCAAGATACCGAGTTTGTATCTACCACAAAAACTATAAATGAATTTTCTCCTGAAAGTGTCAAACTTACAGTGTGACAAAAAAAACTTCGGATAAACTCTTTTTTTTCATTTAACTTTATTAAACAGAGGAAATTGAACAAAACAACAACAAATAATAATAGCTTGAACATTTGTTAATAATATATTCAAGCCGTTTCGAAGTGGCTTCCTTTGGCGGCGATACACAGCTTCAGACGATTCTTGAAATTTTCGGCAATGGGCCGCAGCTCCTCGGACGTTAATCGGTTCCATTACCGACGCAGAGATTGCTTCAGCGACTCCAAATTTTTGTGTTTTCTAGCACAAGCCCTGTGCTCCAAAATCGACCACACGCTGTAGTCCATTGGGTTGAGATCCGGTGAGTAGGGCGGCCATTCTGCAGATGAAATGAAACAAGGAAAATGGGTTTTACACCATTCTTGCGTCATTTTCGCTCTGTGAGCCGGAGCGGAGTCCTGTTGAAAGGTCCAATGCGTATCGCCGAAGTGCTGCTTGGCCAACGGAAGTACTACGGCCTCGAGTCGCAGCGGTAGACTTCTTGATTGATTTTGACCCCTTGATCCACGAAAACTAAGGAAATTTTACCACTGCCGCAAATTCCGCCCCAGACCGTGACGGATTGCGGATTTTGACGGTGTTCGACGATGGCCGATGTACCGGGAGCCTCTACGGACCAGACTCTGTCGTTTTGGTGGTTGTGGGATTGTTCTACGATGAGAAGCTTCTCGTCTGTGAAGAGAATTCGCTCCCATTGCTGACCGGCGGCGAGTCGAAGGAGTTGGCGGCACCTTTGGAGTCGTACGCGCTTGTTTTCCTCCGTGAGGAGTTGAACTTTTTGGAGCTTGTATGGCTAGAGGTTGAGCTCCTTTTTGGCAATTTGACGGACTGATTCGCGGTTGATACCATCTCACAGGCTATTTTCCTCATGGAAACCCTCGGATTTCGATTGACTCGCTTCTTGACGATGTTGCGATTGCTATAGGTGTATTCACAGTGCGTTTTCTACCACTTCCTGGACGACGACCATCATGGCCAAGCTCCTTGAAACGACGAATTGCATCGGACGCGGTTTGTCGAGGCACATTGAGCAAACGAAAAATTTCGCATTGACGCCTACCTTGACGAAACAGCTCCAAAATCGCACTACGTTTGTTTCACATTCTAAAACTCTGTGAAATGAAAATTCACATATTAGTACAGGAAAGTGTAGAGAAACCAATAGAATAAAAATTATTCGGCTGCGCTGGAATAGGTACTTTTGTTCCAGACCACAGCAAAATTTGTCCGAAGTTTTTCTTGTCACCTTGTATGATTGTATGAAGAAATAGGAAAAGAATGGGTTAGGCCTTTTATTGGATCATTTCTCGAAATGATGTTATCGGCAAATCTTTCTTTCAATAAATCAATTGTTACGGTAGCAGCATGAGGTGTAGCACCATCTTGTTGAAACCAAAACACTTCTGGGTCGATGCCATTCAAATTTCGAAACAAATAATCATTGATCTGTAACAAGCACCATTCACTGATGTAACATAAGCTCCAGCATCGTTTTCAAAGAAATATTTACCGATGATGACTCCAGCGTGTAAAGCACACCATACAGTGCATTTTTCAGGATGCAATGGAACCTGCAGCACTTCTTGTGGATTGTTTTCACTATACATATACGGCAATTTTGCTTGTTTTCGTAGCCGTTCAACCAGAAATGAGCTTCATCACTAAACACAATTTTTCGATAAAAAAGTGGATCAACTTCGAGCTGTTCTAGGGCCCAATCAGCAAACAAACGACGTTTTTTATGGTCAAGTGGCTTTAGTTCTTGAACCAGTTGGATCTTGTATTGATGAAGACCAAGTTCTTTACGCAAAATTTTCCATGTGGTAGATGCACAGACTCAAACTTGTTGTGAACGTCGACGCATAGACAAATCAGGATCTTCATTAACAATATCACTTACAGCAGCGATAGTTTCTTCTGTACGTACAGTTCTTTGTCTTGTTGTTGTTGCATCGAGTATAGAGAAAATGTTGTCCGAAATCTATCGATGGTTCGACGAATAAGCTGCTCTAATGGAGGATTATGTAAACTATAAATTTCACGAAGTGCTCTAAAGTTTGGCGAATAGCCGATCTTGAAAATAAATTTCAACAATTTGTAAACGTTGTCGCGCGTGAGTCTTTCTATGATAATATGTCAATGCTTACTGAACTGAAATGTCAAAACAGCATGGCTTCTACCTTCTTCAAATCACAGTTATCCCTATCGAAAAAAAAACACCCGATACTTGTTAGAACTAATGAACCAAAAAGTTCACCAGTAGCGAAAACGTGGTTGCTTTCTATGATTCTATGCACTAGTAAAACAAGTAGTTCTCAACCATGGAATCGCGTCACGGCCACGCAAGGCCTCATAAAGCCCGAGATATGAGGAAGAAGTAAATCAGCCCACCTGCCAATAACTGTAGTCTCATTTTTACAGCGGCAAGTTTCAGGGCGGAATGGCGTGCAGCTATAGCTGAACCCGTGCACCATTATTGCCATTGTTCGAAGCTTTATTGCCTATCCAGTTTCACAAATTGCCGTGGCAAGTGCGGTCAGCCCTGTTGTCACATTCGTCCTTTCCGTTCGTATACTCCATTCACTTTTATAAAGTATCCCGGTTAGCCATGACATACTGACTTAATACACCGTTTTTATTTCGACAATGTTAGATTATAGTCATTTTCCTGTCAGATGAATAGGCAACGATGTCATTTCTACATAGAGGTCGTAGTAATTATGTATTTATCAAAATTTTTATCTACTTTGGGAAAATAATGAATTTGAGAAAAAACACTGCGAAAAAAATTAACGCACATTATGGAAATCTTAAATTTATTCTACAACTGAAGGTGTCCTCAATGATAATTATTTTTATCAGAATTATGCATGCAAATGTTATCCACTTTCAACGTTTTTCTTCAATACAGATGTTTTCTCCCAGCAGGAATAAAAAAAGATGATATTATCAGATTTTGAATGTATCGGCTCCATTCTAAAATCAGTTGTTCTCGATCAATTCTAGTGATCAATAGTTCTTCTTTCGTTTGATTTTCTACACTCGATCGCTATGCAACGCGAAACACGCAATTTGACCCAAGAAGAATTTGCCCAAGCGGTAGTTTTGCGAGAAGAAGGGTGGACATACACAAGAATTGCAGAAAGGTTTGGAGTTTCCCATACAAGTGTGTCCAGAATATTGCAGCGATTCAGGGAGACAGGTATGAATGTCCGAAGACCAGGACAGGGTAGACCACGGGTAACAACTGCCATTCAAGAACGTTACTTGAGAGTTTCTTCGTTGAGACAACGGTTTGCAACCGCTCGCCTCCTTCAAAATCAGCTTGAGCAAACTCATGAGGTGCAAATTAGCACTCAGACAATAAGAAATCGCCTCAGAGAATATGATTTGAGGCCTCGTGTCGCGGCAAGAGGCCCAGCTCTTACCCCAGCTCATCGAAGGGCGCGTTTGGATTTTGCGAGAGAGCATATCCATTGGGAAGAGGCAGATTGGGAAAGAGTTCTCTTCACAGATGAGTCTAGATTCTGTCTCTACCATTGTGATCGACGTTCCCTTGTATACAGACGTCCACATGAAAGATATGCTCAGTGCAATTTCCTGAATACTACTGGTTTCGGGGGAGGATGGATTATGGTATGGGGTGGAATATCTTTGACTGCTCGCACAGACCTAGTGGTCGTTGATAATGGTGCTATGAATGCTGATAAGTATATAAGGAACATTCTTGAAGAGCATGTAGTGCCATTTGCCCCATACATTGGTGAAAATTTCATTTTTATGGACGATAATGCCACACCCCATCGTGCGCGCATCGTTCAGGAGTACCTTGAAGAGGTTGAAGTCTCTCGAATGGAATGGCCAGCAAGAAGTCCAGATCTCAATCCGATTGAGCAGGTATGGGACAACCTCAATAGAAGGCTGAGAAGTTCAGAAAATCATCCAGCTACTCTTAATGACTTAGGAATCCAACTCGGAGAAATCTGGGAAGGATTAGATCAGAACATTTTAAGATCACTCATTTTGAGTATGATTTATGAACCGTCGTTGCCGAGCTGTAATTAACGCAAGGGGTGGAAATACCAAGTATTAAATCACTTATCAGCATTTCAGTAGTTTGAAAATTGTTCATTTCTCTTCTTTCACATAAGATTCGGTGAAATCCTGAATTTTTCTTCCATTTAATGTGTCTTGTTTCGTTCAAAACCTTCCCGAGAGAACATAAAAAATAAGTTATAAAGTCAATGTAGAGTTAACTTTCATTGAAATTGAGATTTTCAGAATGTGCGTTAATTTTTTTGCGAAGTGTAGTATAGTAGGTACTACGAAATCTGTGTCACAGTTAAACCTTAAAAGAACTCCATTTATAAAGTTGAAGAAGAGTCAATAGAAATTAGCATTGGGGGAACGACGCAACGTCTCTCAGAATGACTTGACATTTCACGAGTGCCAAAACCAGCGTCAGTATATTAAGTAAAAATACTTGATAAACCTAAATCTTGGCTAACGGGGATACTTTATAAAGGTGAATGGAGTATACTTTCTGGAGTACGTCTCAGTGATGGAGAAACGGCAACGGTGGATTGCGAAGGTGGAAAAATTAGAACGTCATAACAATGGCATTTTTCGCTCGCACGGGCGATTGGAATTCTCCATCCATGAGGACGTACTTCCTTAGTACAGGTAGTTGGTAGTATACTCTATTTGAGGTCACGATGCTCATAACGTATATGCGAGCGATGTGAGCAAAATAATGGTAAATAACATATTTTTTTTAGATATGATCTCAACTGATTCATAGTGAAAGAGATGTTTTTATCAAGTTTTATCATTTTTTGTCCATGTAGGTATGTTAAAAATGCACATTTTAATGATTTTCTCTTCGATCTACTTTTCATTTTTAATAAGATCGAATGGTTTCACGCAATTTGATTGATTTGAATTCGAATTTTCTTTAAGCCAAGACCAGTTTTATCGGATGCCACCATCAGAGCCTTGTATTCGAGGGGAGCCATTATAAAAAAATAGTTTGTTGTCGGCAAGTTTCGAATGAGCTGTAAAATATTTGGAGTGAAATGGCATCATTTATAATGAAAACCCATAGGTACTGTTATGATTCTTTTTTATGTGATTTTATATTCCGAATATAAATAAATTTGGACTCTAACAAATTTATGAGAAATTTTAAATTTTTATATGCCCGGTCGACTCTATCCCAATTGAGGGTCCAAATCAAAATTGAAAAATTTAGATATAAATTAACATAAATATCTATTTCAAAATAACTCAATCTAATACAAAAATATAAACACTTATTCTATCCCTTAATTAAAATTTAACTCACTTATTTCTATTATAATTGTCCTTTCACTATATTTTTGCTTTATATTATCAATCTTCCTATTACTCGGTATATTTCTTTCCAATTTTCTTCTTGACTTCCTTTATTTTCCCCAATTTCTCTTCTGAGTTTTCCTTCCCATTTTTCAATCTTCCTGGCTCCTCTTTCTGATTTCTCAATTTGATTTCTTGGCTTTTCTTTCTGATTTCTAATTTTAACTTCTCGGCTTTTCTTTCTGATTTCTAAATTTAATTTCGTGACTTTTCTTTCTGATGTTTCCTCTCTAATCCAATTTTTCATCCCCCTGGTTTCCATACTTCAAAACATCCTCTACTTCCTTGATTTCCCTAATCTAATCTAAACTATTCATAGAATCTATTCTCTATGTACAAACTTCAATACTTCAAAATAAATCTATATCTAGATCTTTCATTTTCAATTTTGCCTCATTAAATCGAAATTATTTTTTAATTTTAAAAAGAACATTTAGAACCATAACAGTACCTTCTTTAATATTTCGAAATGGACATCCTTGATATTTGGGTCGAGCTTGAAATTCCACTTTCAGAAATATGCCATACTTGATATTATATCCTGAAATCATCTTTGAAAATTAGAGATAACAAGTTTCCCTGTGCATGTAGGTACCTATATCATCATTGAAGTGGTGAAGATGTTTTTTGTAGTTGGTGGAAAATGTGAAATTCTGATTTAGATAGAGAAGATTTCAGGCAAAATAGCAAGTTTTGTACCTATATTTTTCAAATAAGGACTGAACGAGAATAAATTCGCTATCACAAAAACGCCTATACCTATCTCTTGAACCAATTGAAAAAAAATCAAAATTTGATCATAGTTAGCTTTGTTATGAACGTCAGAAACATGTAGAATATTTACTTCATAGATATTCCATTTCTCTGTCGCAAAATGTTTAGCGAAATGAGAACACGAGAATTTAAAGTGAAACTTTTTCAAAATAATCGAAAATGGAGCTTCAAAGAATCGCAAAAGATGCTCGCGTTCGTCCGGAAACGGTATCAAGAGTTGTTAAGCGCTTCAACGAAGATCTTACAATTTACCGCAAGGAAGGAACCGGGAGGAAAAAGGGGTTTCATAGCCCAAAAAAAGTGAAGAAAGCCATCAGCCTTTTTCAGAAGAATCCTAACCTTTCAGGACGAAAAGTGGCCCAAATAGTGGGCGAACAACCCACTATTTGGGCCACTTTCCGTCTTGACTGCGAACAACCAGTCAACCGTTCAGAAAATCAAGTCGAGTTGAGGGCTTAGAACATACAAAGTGCAGAAAGTGCCAGACAGGAACGCTGTGAAGAATCAAGAAGCGAAATCAAGAGCAAAGAAATTAAAAAAAGATTTCTTGAAATATTTGTTGACGAACAATTTCGCGTGAAGAAACAAGCAAAGTTTCCTAAAAAATTCCTGGTTTGACAAGCAATTTGCTCTGTTGACTTGAAGATATAAATCGAGGAATGCTTGAAGAAGCGAATTTTACCATTTTTACGTGAGCACGATGTGTCAACAATCTTTTGGCCAGATTTAGCTTCATGCCACTACAGCAAGGCCACCAAGGTATGGTACGAAACTAATGAGGTGGTTTTTGTCACCAAAGAGGCCAATCCGCCAAATTGCTCAGAATCAGGCCAATCGAAAGATATTGGGCCCTGGTAAAAAGAGAATTGAAGAAGACTAAGAAATCAACGAAAACATTAGCGGAATTCAAGCAAAAGTGGAAGACAGCATCCCAGAAAGTGACTGAGAACACTATAAGAAGCATGATGGAGAGAATTCCAGAAAAAATCCATGAATTTTGTAAAAAATAGTTTTGTTTCTTTTATTGTAAAAACAGTTTTCATTAGAAGATGATTCGAAAATGGGTTTGATTTTCGAAATCGGTCCAGTGGTTCAAAAGATATAAGCTTTTTTGTGATAGCGAATTTATTCTCGTTTAGTCCTTATGCCGGCCACTTTCGAGGCTACAGAGACGGGCGTTTTATGATGGTTTCTAAGGCCACGTGCGAAAAGAGTCTCCGTGATTGGTCAAGGGCTCTTAAAGTGTCATAAAAGGCCATAAAACGCCCGTCTCTGTAGCCTCGTGAGTGGCCGGCATAAGTGACCTCAAGCTGCTTCACTGAAATACACAAAAATCTCTAGAAACAGAATCCCATTTGAAATAAGATATTCTTCTATAAATAAATATTGTTGTTCATTATTTTAGGAAAATATTACAACACCATTCAATGGAAGGTAGGTACATAAAAAATGTTTTCCAAAAGAAAAAGTTACAAACATAAATTCTTGTTCATCTAGTTTATAAAATGGACTTTACATTGAAATGTGTGCAAATCTATCTTTCTGGAAGCTCTTTAATTTTATTAGAATGATATTGAAATTTATACGAAAAATTCTTATCATAAAGCATCAAGTATACCTATCTTCACCTGTCTGATAAATGACGAGTATATACTGTATACGTGAATATAATTAGTGGAAATGATCGTAATACAGTTTTTCATGAGGTAACAGTCTAATGGACGGCCACAAGGACAGGACTAAGGAAGAATTTCTATATGAATTCACGGATCCATAGGTTTTATTCACATTCATTCAAACTCTTGATAAATTCCGATAATGTTTCTAAAGTATATAGGGTTGCCCAATAAGAAAGATGTTTGTGGTCGAAGATCAAAACATATGTAAACCCTATACATATTCCCACCCCTTGGAGGCCAATTCTATTCCATCTTTGTATAGATTTACCAATTTTCTCTCCCAAAACTCCATAATGCATATGCATAATGTGGAGTTGCACCATCTTTTTTTTGCAAATCAACTTCATACAATTTTGACCAAGTTCTTTTTTGAAAGATACCGTCGAATGTTTCTCAAGAGTTAAGGTATAAAATGAAAGATAGATATTGCTTTTATTTTGCATGATGACTACTTTTATACAACTGTAACCGTTACTGAACACTTCATTAATCAGAAAAAAATGTATTACGCCTCTGGCCGGCATTGTTCCAGTTTGACGGTGCGTGCGCAGTGGCGTCCGCCTTATCAGTCTTCCAGTGCTTCTGGCGGGGTGACTGATAACGACTTCCTCTAGTTACTTACATGCTTGCGGCTGTAACGAATTGACGAATTACATATTTTTATATTTATTTTCACATGGACAACTCCACAATATTCCCCACTGATAAGGACGGGCAAGTGTCACTCATGCTGCCTATTTTCATTCTATTTGTCTTTCGTTATCGTGAGAAGATCCGCCTCAGCAGTATTCTTCTTCATATAGGGTGTCTCAGGAAACATTTCGGTAGTTTTTAGATTCCTAAATTATTTTATTTTGATAACTGGATATAAGTCCGAAAAAGGCGTTACGGATCTGTAAAGGGGGGGGGGGGCTCAAATCACTCTTTCACATTTTCCCTGAATGAAATATAGACCAAAAATTCTCTTGATTGTGCCTTGAAAATTAGCATTAGCAAACTTCAATTATTTTATGCTGGAGCCTTTCTTGGTAGATACTTGCGACACTATTTATGATTCTCTATGAATTTACCGTAGACAACTGGCACCAGTGGCAACGTAGCAAATACCCAGTCTTCGGCTCTAAAGCTAAAACAAGAAATTAATTCATCTGTACTCATTTAATTGTTGAAGAAACAATTTTTGTTGTCTTCATGACGTAAAATTATATTTCGAGCTGATAACCTTTGGCTTCTTTATCAGAAGAAGATAATGGGTTTGGTTGCTTACTTGCTTATATAATAAATCAGCTGTAGAGCATTAGAATGTCCTTTTCTGAGACTCATGATTTTAATTGACTTTGGCTCATTAAAAATCTAGAAAAATATTGAATTCTCGAAATGCCAATGATGCTGTGGAGTGTGGACGATCTCGCTTTTTGAAATCTTCATTTCAAAAAGCCAAATAGGTACATATCTATTCAGAGAATCTAACCTATAGGTAGATATGTACCTATCTATAGCTTGGTCAAAACTTTCGATGGTGCGCATAGAAATGAGCTCTGTTCTATTCTGGAAAGCTTCTGTATCGAATATGGACAAACCAGAACACAAAAGGCCAATTTCATAAACAGCAACACGCCTTACAAGAAGTTTTGGCTTTTTTGGCTTATCTTGTAATGTCATATACCTCCATTGATCAAACCTAACTTATCCGGTCTTGACCTTACCAACTATTTTTCGACTACATAAGATTGCAGATATCTTATCTTAATAAGGTATAAATCGCTGCGCAACTACGTTTACGGGCAATAAAATGAAGCAAAATCGAACTGTTATCGAAATATGATTAATAGCAAAACACCTGCTGTAATGCTGTATTAAAAAAGCACGTCATAATAATATAAATAACATCTTTATCTGAACATTCTTCGTGAACACGAAAATATTTTATCAGAGGTCCCAATAGCATTGGCACAGTCGCCGTTATAGCAAGCCATGAAATGAATTGCTATATTAAATCCGAATCTAGACACATAACCATAACACTATCCTGTAATGATTCTGCCCAATCCCCGCAATCCAGTAAACTACATAATACGATTCCAACACCAGCCAGCATGTTATGCAACTAACAATACACCTTCTTGTTTCAGAGGTCATAGAAAGCCAGTACAGCGAAGAACACGCCGGCCAATATAGTCCGGCCTCGTCGCACCAGGGCGTGGTCACGACCCAAGCGTCTCCCCACTCCGAAAGCGCCACGCCCACTCCGATCGGGGAATGCTTGACCTATGGAAGTCCCACGGAACATCACGATCAAGATGTTGTCGGATATTCCACTGTCATGCGTGTAGCAACGGAGGATGGAGGGGGCGGGCATTACCTGCTATACAACTCGGCTGCTGGCAGATTGGATGAAGTAAGTTGATTAGTATCTCGGATCTGCCGTTTATCTCATGGGAGGGGGTACGGAAGGGTTTGGAAGGAGATAGAGGAGATGTGCTTGACGAGTTTCGCAACGGAATGGAGGGGAATCAAGTTTATGCTCAGCCGTCAGTTGTATCTCTCCCCCATCTGATGAAGATTCAATCCGAATGCTTATGCTTCCCCTAAATATGCTGATATTTCAGGGGAAAGTGGTATAATGAAGGGGAAGTTTCCGCTTAATCTTTTTCTCACATCTACCCCTTTTCAGTAGGTGTAATCCCTTCCTTTCATTTTTAAGCATTCACGTAGCGTCGTAACAAAATTCTCTTAGTGTGATACCTACTACTTTATGAGGGGAAGCATAGCGTTTATCCTATGGAAGGGGGTACGGAAAGGTTTGTAGGAAGATACAAGAGATGTGCTTGACGGGTTTCGCAAGGATTGGGGAATCAAGTTTGTGTTCAGTCGTCATTTGAAGCTCTCCTAGTCTCCTATAACCTATAACAGATCATGATTCAATCCGTTATGATCGTAATGCGTTCGGGTTTGCTTCCCCTAATTATGCTGATATGTCAGGGATGCGTGGGGTGTACTTCCCCTTATTATGCTGTTTCTGCTTATTCCGCCTGATTTCTGGATGATGCACTGCCTCACACCTATACCTTTTCAGTATGAGTTATCCCTTCCTTTCTTTCCAAGTAGGACAGTAGCAAAGCTTTTCCTGGTGCGATACCAACTCCATTCACTTTTATAGAGTATCCCGGTTGGCCAAGATTTAGGTTTGTCAAGTTTTTTACTTAAAACTGACGCAGGTTGGCACCCGTGAAATCTCAGCAATGTCAAAACAATTCTCAGAGACGTTGCCAATGTTGATTTCTACGCTCAATAGTCTCAATCTTAATATAATCATCACGCTTGGAAAAATACCGAAGGTAGTTTTGAAGAAGCAGAGACAAACAGGTAGTGCTCTGTAGAATTGAAATCTGCTTCTGATAGTAACCCTGATAATTTGGAAATTATCAATCGCCAGGTCTTTGGAATTATTGAATTCACATAATATCTTCTCAAATTCATTATTTTTCCAAAGTCAATAAACATTTTGATGAATACCTACGTAATGACTACGACCTCCATGTAGGACAACGTTGCGTAATTACAGAAAAAATGTGTCAGAATGTCATGGCGGAGCCGGTATATGTATAAAAGTGAATGAATCCAGTGTACTATGTTTTCATATGAGTAGCATGACATCACACTTGAAGGAAATGAATGCATATTATTCCCCTAACATATCAAATATTCTTAGTATACATTCTGATATACCCCTACAGAGGGGTGGAGTCATAACCCTTCCTCTTCTGAAGGGATAAGTCGATGGGATGAGAGGAGAAACTTCTTCAGTGGGGAGTCACTTCTCCTCATACAATTGAAACTCGAGAATTTATAGGGGAATTTGTAGGGGAAATGCTTATTCCCCTTGATTGCCCAAACATAGGCAGTTTGCAGGGGGGGTTGCTATAGGGTGGGGGGTTGAATCGGCATGTGAGTGAAATTTAATATCGCGATTGTGCAATTTCGGAATTAAAATATAAATCGAAACTATTTAGAAATATGCTTAATTATTTAACCCCTACATTTATTTTCGAAGGTTGGCATAGACGATTCCTCCACCACAGAGTTCCTGCAGCTCGACAACACGCACAGTGGCGTAACCAACGGTTCGCCGAACGGAAGTATAGCCTCTGGTTCCGGTTCCCCGAGGAGACACGAATTCAAATTTACCAACCTAAATTCCCTTCATGGAGCGGACGAACACAGTGCGCAACTCACTCAACTTACGAACCACATCAGCTATACAGGGGGGATCGATGCGCAGACGTTAAATTTGGCGAGGTGAGTGGATTTTTTTTAAATTTTTGAATAATTTTGTCAGGTTTTCGATACTTCGTTTTCTTGTATAATTTGCGTTACAGCTGGTTCTAATTATGAGGAGAGTTTGAAGTAAAGGGTATTTATCTGGGTCATAGAAACCCATGGGTTAGAAGGAGATTTTCTGTCAATTTTCCGGAGTTATTGGAACTCTACTTTTGTCGCATTAACGCTCTAACTTCTTGGTCCGTTTCCACAAAACAAGACAAACTTATGGTCCCATTATGTCACACATATCGTGTTATTGTTTCTTATCGGCAGTTTAGTCAGATGTGTCGATTATGCCCCCCGTCGTCTTGCCAGCAAACTAGTGGCCTGGCACCTTTGAGACCACAACAAACAATGGGTCCGAGATAACGGACTATACGTGGAAAATTGACAGATTACTCACTGCTAGTTATTAGCGATGGAACTGCTTAATATTCCTATCTATCCGAGGTTTTCCTTCGAAACTAAAGAATGCGAGCGCCAATTAGGAATTATCTAGTTATTTGTGGAAATTAATGAAATCGGTGATTCGTTCTCAAGGCACGCTTTGATTATCTTTCGGAATGAGCTTTTCCTGGATTGAGAAAAGATACTGTCAATGAATGCAAAGGAAAAGAGGAAGCCATATATCTAATAACATCAATATGGCTCATATCCCTGCTATTCAGAGTTACAGAGTGAAGCCTAATCGTTGATAAGAATTGAATTGGACGCATGCGTCAACTGGAAATTAAAAAAATCGCAGAAAACTTAGAGGTTATGTATACAGGGTGATTCACGGTGGATGGCACATTAGACGTTTCTGGAGAACCAGACTTCGGATCGGTCTGAAAATTTAATGGAATGCATTATCGGACCTGTTCTACCCAACTAAAATATTTTCGTCAATGCGGTGTTGCCACTTCTATTAGAGAGTAGTAGCAACTTTGATTTTTCAAATGGAACACCCGGTATATTATATTATTTTTGGAATCTCCGACAACTTCTCGACAACTTTTATTGACATTTCTCTATACCTATCTGTTGCCGTTTTCGAAATATAAATCAATTTCAATTTTTTTCACCAGAAAACATGACCTCTAAAAATGCTGATAACTTCGGGTTGAGAAACACTATGGCATTGAAATTTGGTTTGGAGTTAGGTGATACATAAATGCTTCCAACACTTCAGCCTGATTTACGTTACTTCAATACAGGGTGATAAAAAAATACAGTCTTTTCGGTTGCTTGAAAAAGTGACTGAAAGTTGTTTATTTCAAATGGAACGCCCTGTATATTATTGGAAATTTGGAAAACTGATGAAATTCGCTTTCATTCTATGTATATCATGCCTATGCCTAACTAGTCAAATTTCGGACTTATGAGCATTTATTTGTCAAAATGTCCCTTCAGAATGGTATTTCCATTCGGTATTTGGTAGGCAGGCCATGATTACTACTTGATAGTACCTTGTGACATTCTCCTAATAATAAAGGCACCAAGAAACTTGGGAGTCAAACTATTTATATGAATTGTTATTAAAAAGTAGAACAATCATGTCGAATACTTCAAAGTATGTTCGAATCGCTGGCCGTTCACTTCCAAGTACTTCAAAATGCGGGTGTTGACTGTTTTCATCGTGGCAGATCGTATCCAAATCTTCAAATGCTTGGGCAATCCTTTCCAACAATTAATCTCTCGAATGCACGGGTGTTTTGTAAACTTTTTCTTTCAACATTCCCCACAGATAAAAATCTAACGGACTAAGATCGGGTATTCTTGCTGGCCAATTCCATGGTCCCAAGCGCCTTATCCACCGATCTTCAAAAAGTCTCTCCAGTTAATAATAATGAACAAATTCATGAGCACTTCGTTTGAATAGTTTTCTTCCATCGTTTCGAGGGTATTTGCAACTTCTGGAATGAAGAAAATGTCGAAATTCAAGCTTTTTGGTGCCTTCATTATTAGGAGAATGTCAAATAGTAATCATGGCCTGCCTACCAAATACCGAATGGAAATACCATTCTGAAGGGACATTTTGACAAATAAATGCTCATAAGTCCGAAATTTGACTAGTTAGGCTTAAGCATGATATACAAAGAATGGAAGCGAATTTCATCAGCTTTCTGAATTTCTAATAATATACAGGGCGTTCCATTTGAAATAAACAACTTTCAGTCACTTTTTCAAGCAACCGAAAAGACTATTTTTTTATCACCCTGTATTGAAGTAACGTAAATCAGGCTGGGGTGTTGGGAGCATTTATGTATTATCTAACCCCAAACCAAATTTCAATGCCATAGTGTTTCTCAACCCGAAGTTATCAGCATTTTTAGAAGTCATGTTTTCCGGTGAAAAAAATTGAAATTAATTTATATTTCGAAAACGGCAACAGATAGGTATAGGAAAATGTCAATAAAAGTGGTCGAGGAGTTGTTGGAGATTCCAAAAATAATATAATATACCGGGTGTTCCATTTGAAAAAGCAAAGTTGCTACTACTTTCTAATAGAAGTGGCAACACCGCATTGATGAAAATATTTTAGTTGGGTAGAACAGGTCCGATAATGCATTCCACTAAATTTTCAAACCGATCTGAAGTCTGGTTCTCCAGAAACATCTAATGTGCCATCCACCGTGAATCACCCTGTATTTCGAGTGTCAACAACTCAAGAAGAGAATAAATATCGCGGATGAAAATGCGTCAATTAATTATTTTCAGTTCAATTCTAAAATATGAAAAGTTAACAACGATATACAGAGCTTGATAAAAATCAATCAAATATTCTTATTCTTAATATTACTGCACATGCGCAAATCGGGATTCTTACCAAAGCCCGGCTTCAATTTTGATTGACCCACTACCCAAATTGGATTTATTGTAAGTAGGTACAGGGTGTATTTAAAGGTGAGACTTTGACGATGTGTGTATTTACAGTTATAATCATTGATAATTTTAGGCCATAAGGACCCGTGTTCACCAAAATCTATTTTCTTCTATTTCTCCTGGCTTTCTGTCGTCGCTACGAAATAACAATTGCCAGTTTCGTGAACCGTAGCACAGCCCGTATAAATCTACCTCCGATCCCATCGTTAATATGAAGAAATAGACATATTGTTCGTGCTATTACGTTATTACGACTCTCATTACGATAATAACAAACAAATGACCAGGGCGCTGACCTCAGGTGTAACAAACTATATTGTCAACAATACCGGATGAATGTCAATGTCGTCGTGAGCACCGCGAGCTTTCAGTATCGCACCAGAGATGGCTCGTGTTTTTTAGTTCTGAGAAGCAGATGAGCATGCGCCAGAAAGGAATTGTTTGAAAAGCTCGTTGAATTTGATATGTCCTTTCAATCAATGATAAAAATCCGAAATTAAACTCCATTTCCTTTTATAAAGTATCCCGGTTGGCCAAGACTTAGGTTTATCAAGCTTAACTGGTTTAACTGTGACACAGGTTTCGTAGTACTACTACATTTTCATATGGAGTACCTATTTGAGAATTTTGAAAAGTGGGGAATTCCATAGGTCCGTCTGTTCGTTTAGAAGTTTTTCTGTCAGGTTATTCGAGTACTTTTATTTTTTTTCGAAAGAACTATCACAGATTAAGGGATTAAT
The DNA here is from genome assembly GCA_951802165.1 of Adalia decempunctata. Classification (NCBI taxonomy): domain Eukaryota; kingdom Metazoa; phylum Arthropoda; class Insecta; order Coleoptera; family Coccinellidae; genus Adalia; species Adalia decempunctata. The sequence goes on along the minus strand of OX637696.1, from coordinate 16,679,415 downwards.
CTCTGCATTACTGAATCTTCCAACCATGTTTATATACAGGGTTGGGATAAAGTTTGGCACCAAATTAATATATTTAAAACGGAACGGACGGTAATTTTGAAATTTGGCAGCTGAGTGAATGGCAAGCACTTCGAACATTTAAAATGATTTTTTTTTAATTATTTTCAATACATTTTTTCTACCAGTAAAAGCCCTGTTTTTCTTCTCTTTATAGATTTTCATAAAAATACGTCATGAAAAGCATGGAACCCGATATGGACAGATCCGAAACAAGGTGCACTTTCAGAATCTGCAGAAATATACAGGTTGTCCCATTTAAATAATGTTTTTTTGTCATTTCCAGTTAAACCGGAAGTATCTCATTAATGAAAATATGCTCATCAGATGCATTGTGGTCCATTACACTCAGCTGCCAAATTTCAAAAATATCGCCGGTTTCGTTATAAAGATATTAATTTGGTGCCAAACTTTATCCCAACCCTGTATAGGTACGTTATACGTAAAATAAACTGCTCCACATGAGTTAGGGATATTGACTTAAATTGCAAAAAAATATAGTTTAAATAAGATTTTTTTAAGATTTAAATTAATTTTAGCCTGTAGTCTGCATCAGCGAATAAGAAAAATCGAAATAACGAAATTTTATTCCCAGAGAATTCAAGCATTTCAAGACTATCAATAAGTAAAATGTATGGCCTCCACGGCCATCAATAACAGCTTGACATCTTCTTTGCATACTACACACGAGGTTGTTGAACATTTCTTGAGGAATTTGGTTCCATAAACGGGGCATAAGCTCTCTCAGATCATTTAAGGATTCTGGGGTAGGTTGATGATTATCTGATCTTCTTTGGAGCATATCTCATGCATGTTCAATGCAATTCAAACTGTGGAATACCATGCAACCATTGCAGGCTCCTCGCGCGCATTCTCAACTATGGCTGCACGGTGCGGTTTAGGTTTATCGTCTAGAAATGGAAAAGCTTCACCAATAGCAGCGTGAAAATTTGGCACAACATTGTCAATGACATGCTCCCATTGCTCCCTATAGTGTAAGGCGGTCATATTCCCAGGACAAATATGTCGATCTGTGCGCCCGTTGAAACATATCCCGGCCCATACCATAAGGCCGGAGACACACTTGGCGTTTTTTCCCGATCGGATATTTTGCCGTCGACGCCGTACCAGAAGTGGCGCGTGAGATCTTATGGCGACGTACACATTCGGCGGAAAAAAGGACGATCGGATTTTTGAACGCCGTCGGTAGAAATGCAGCCGACCGCTGCCACTACATTCGTCGGTTTTTCTACCGACTACCCTCAGCAGTGGCCTACGTGACCGAATGCAAGGTTACACACTCGTCGTCCAGTCTACAGTGCTGCGTGTCAGTTATTGACTGGCGGAGGTAGTGTGGTTGTGACTTGAGACGGATATTTTACTGCCCAGTGTGTAATCCAGAGTGTGAGCTCCAATTTTGTAGTACCGTCGACGGCAAAATATCCGATCGGAAAAAAACGCCAAGTGTGTCTCCGGCCTAACACTACGTGGGATTGTCCATACCTTTATTCTTCGAGAATCTGAAAATCGTCCATATCTGGATTCATCAGAGAAAAGGACACTACGCCATTGATATGTTGCCTTGCCCATTCCAGTCTTTGGCACTCATGGTCACGTGCCCACCAAACCTTGGCCTTTCCAACACGAAACCTGTCTCCCTGAACCTATTCCAAAGTCGAGATATCACACTTTGGCTGACTTGGAGCCTTTTCGCTACAACAACCTGAGTTAGGCCACCCTGTAGCATTCCGATAGCCCTATTAGCCTCAGCGTTTGTTAATTCACGTCTGGGCATTTTCAGAAAACTCGTTTCAAATCGAAGCCGTTGATAAACTGACTTCTTTTCAACATAAGAACATTCATGAAGCATATGCAAAGAACCAAACTTCAGAAAAAAGGCGACCAGATTGACGAAATGTCTCATACTGATTTTTATTGGATCGATTCAAATTGTTTTTGAGTTTCAAATGATTTTACAGCCATTTTCTCGAAGATTACATACTTACATACCTAATTCTTGTGGAGCAGTTATTTCCTGTATAAACAGATAAAAAAGTTCAGCTATCGCCAGGTCTTTGGAATTATTGAATTCACATAATATTTTCTCGAATTTATTAATTTCCCAAAAAAGCCTGCAAAATGATTTGACCCCTATCGCCATTTGATATTCTTTAGGCCTTAAGGGGAAAATTACTCACGGAGATATTCAGCTGATGATGGCAGGGCTACCCTGTATATACATTTATCATTTCTATCATAACATCTCTAGGTTGGTTAGCTGATGAAAGGACCAGACAAGCTTTGGGGACATCTTCAACACGATGCTATGTAAAAAGGAAAAATGAGAAAAGGAATACTACCTACATTTTAAGTTTGTGAACAACAAAACATTAAAAGTATACTTCGCAACACTTGACCTTGTTGCACGGACATGCAGCGAATTTTTGCCATTTCCATTTGAATGAAGAAAAGAATATAAAAACACCTATATCCATATAAGATCACTTCTTACTCAATATTGACACACTGTACGTGCATCCAGGTCGAAAAAGACGGTATTGTTGTGGTGACATTGCCGTTAGACATGGCCACTTGGTAATTTCATAAAATAGCCTATTAGATCGGAATTGTGTCAAAGCAGTCATTTAAATTGAGTATTTTCTCGAGAAATGTGCTAAGAATGTCAGGTTTCTCCTCCAGCATATAGTTTGTTCGTCCATAAAGATCAATAGCTTATCGATTTTAACACGATCCATTTCATCGATGGACTTCTTGATAGCTCTAGAATCTTAGGGTTACTGATCACTGGATACGAGAGAAGATCAACAAAATCAAAACTGATCTGTTTGCGTGTGAAGTAGGCGATCTATTTCTTCGCAAATTATGATTAGGTTGCGCCTCATCGGGTTTCATTCGAAATAGGATTTGATGGGCCGTATTCAGCCCATCTCGTCAATATTACTTAGTGACTTCAAGAATAATACACCTAGAAGAAATGGCAATTTTGCAGACCAACAGCACCCTTACCTTGAGTGGTGTGAGCTCGTGACCAGAACTCGAAAATGAAAAATCGAAAAATAAAAAGTGGAATATTTCATTACCTATGAGGGCTACATGGGTGATTCTGGTATCAAAATGTAGGTATTCGAGGTCGCTCCATTCAATAAAGAAATTTCACAGCCCTAACTATCACCGTTTAGATTTTGACCTTTCAAATGGCATTTTTTGAAAAATCGGAAATTTCAAACTGTCATATAGTCCGTCCCTCCCATCGCCGCCAATAGTTATTTATATTATAATGATCAGCATAGCTCCAAGTAAGTGCAGAATATGAACGATTTGAAAAATCTAAAATTTTGGGTGGAAAATGACAAAGGGGTGTGACCCCCTAAAAACACGATATTTGTCAATACCAAATATATTTGGGGAGGATCTAACGTCATTATTGAATCCGGAAGTTGTACTTCCTATTCGAATCTTCAATAATATCAATTTTGCGGACCGACAGCAGCCTTACCTTGAGTGGTGTGAGCTCGTGAACAGAACTCGAAAATGAAAAATCGAAAAATAAAAAGTGGAATATTTCATTACCTATGGGGGCTGCATGATTGATTTTGGTATCAAAATGTATGTTTTCGAGGTTATTTCGAAGCCCTGACTATCACCGTTTAGATTTTGACCTGTCAAATAACAGTTTTTGAAAAAATCGGAAACTTCAAACTGCCATAACTTCCATCCCTCTTATCGCCGCCAATAGTTTTTTATATTATGTTGATCAACATAGCCCCAAGTATCTCTGTGCAGAATATGAGCGATTTCGAAAATCTCAAATTTTGGGTGAAAAATTACGAAGGGGTATGATCCCCTAAAAACACCATTTTTGTCAATAAAAAATTTATTTGAGGAGGATCTAACGTTATTATTGAATCTGGAAGTTGTCCTATTCGAATCTTCAATAATAGCAATTTTGCGGACCGATAGCACCCTTACCTTGAGTGGTGTGAGCTCGTGAACAGAACTCGAAATTGAAAAATCGTAAAATAAAAAGTGGAATATTTCATAACCTATGGGGGCTACATGGGTGATTTTGGTATCAAAATGTAGGTTTTCGAGGTCGCTCCATTCAATAAAAATAATTTAAAAGCCCTACCTATCACCGTTTAGATTTCCACCTTACAAATGGCATTTTTTGAAAAATCGGAAATTTCAAACTGTCTTAACTTCCGTCCCTCTCATTGCCGCCAATAGTAATTCAAATATTATGTTGATCAGCAGGGACCCGAGTATCTCTGTGCAGAATATGAGCGATTTGAAAAATCTCAAATTTTGGATGAAAAATTACAAAGGGGTATGACCCCCTAAAAACACCATATTTGTCAATATAAAATATATTTTGGGGGGAGCTAACGTTATTATTGAATTTGGAAGTTGTACTTCCCATTCGAATCTTTAATAATAGCAGTTTTGCGGACCGAAAGTACCCTAGGGTGGTGTGAGCTCATGAACAGAACTCGAAAAAGATAAATCGAAAAATAAACATTGGAATATTTCATTATCTATGGGGGCTACCTACATGGGTGATTTTGGTATCAAAATGTATGTTTTCGAGGTCGCTCCATTCAATTAAAAATATTTCAAAGCCCTAACTATCACCGTTTAGATTTTGACCTGTCAAATGACATTTGACAATACTGTTGTAGGTTGAAGATGAAACTTGATTTTTAATGCCGAGTCCGCCTCTGGATTGTTCCCTTCTCGTACTTCTAAACTCGATACGAATATCGAAATGTGCATGCACAGAGTGATATGAATCACTCGGCATCATTTTTCGGAACGCTCTGTCGACTATTTGTTCCTCCGGTTCGCAATATTAATGAGCAATTAAGGAAGTCGTTAATGCTGTCAATCTTAACACAACCTCTTTGACAGACGCGGGGTCTCCTCCCACATCATGCAGCAGGAATGTACCGTCATCGAGTGTGGGTCAATGAATTATTTCTTCACCTATACCAACGGATGGGAAATCCGAAATTGACCCCTGTCAGCTTTTTCTCAGACCATATTTACTTTGTGCGTTATGCGCTCTTTGAAAAAAGAACTCTGTATTTCAGTCTTATTTGAGATTTTACCATGGGATTTTGCTTTGTGGACTATCACTATACAGGGTGGCCATTTGAAAACGAAACAGACGAGATTACAGACGAAATAAATTTTTTCGAAAGAAATGCTCGGACAGGTCGATTTCTGTTTCGAGGGGGACAACTTAAGATGTAGGTTACGGACGCATAGCGCTTCAACCCTTGCTACTACAACCCTCACCCCCAATTTTTGAATAGGGAAGATGGGGTGAGTGATACCTCATTTGAAAGGTATTTTTATACTGATTTCAGCACAGTAATTGTTTTTTCATTTTATGCATTAGTTCTCGAAATATTCTTAACTAAGTATTTGAAAATGAAGTGGTGTTTTCATGGCACTTGTAGTGTTTTTTTGTGAAAAATCGACATTTTGAGCTTCAAAACAACCATGACTGTGGCTTCCTTCCTCCAATCCACGGACATAGAAATCTTTAATCAAGATGTCGAACAAACAAAGCGTATTGCGAAGGAGCTCAATTTTGCTGAAACTCAATCTAAATTATCCTCGATATTATTTGCAGTATTTCCAATAACATGCGGTAACACTTGATCGATAGAAATCTCCAAAAAGTCCAAATACGTACATATCTCTAATCAGATTACCAGGTAAGAAAATCAAATCATTAATGATGCCACAGATTTCCAAATCGGTGGATTGGAAGAAGGGGTCCCACTGAATGGCCAGCCAGATCGCCAGATCTGTCACCACTAGATTTTTTCTTTGCGTCACTTGAAGAGTAAAATTTACTCTACACAGCCCGATTCCATAGAAGATTTAAGAAGACGTTTAGACGTATAGTGAACGAATGTCGTCAAATCACTCCAGAAATGCTGCAAAATGTGCGCCATCGTTTCGAACAAAACTTATTTCATTGTATGGAAGCTAATGGTGAACAATTTGAATATTTAATTAATTGATGTGAGTTTTTGATAAATTATTTACTTTAGTTTGAAAAGTCTTATTTCTTAGATCAATACTTCAAATCGTTCTGATACCGTACAGTTGGAGAATGATTTCAGTGAATAAAACAGCTAGTCGAACATCTGACCCTAGTAGCATTAACACGTACGGTATGACTTCATTTGCCCAGTGGTAGATGTTTTGCAATTTCAAATACAAGTACGGAAAGTTTGGTGTTTCGGAAGTACGAAATGTCAATTATTCGCAAAAAATTAATTTAAGTGATAAAATTAACTAACGCATGAATATTTCGAGAACTAATGCATAAAATGAAAAAACAATTACTGTGCTGAAATCAGTATAAAAATACCTTTGAATTGAGGTATCACTCACCCCATCTTCCCTATTCAAAAATTGGGGGTGGGGGTTGTAGCAGCAAGGGTTGAAGCGCTATGCGTCCGTAACCTACATCTTAAGTTGTCCCCCTCGAAACAGAAATCGACCTGTCCGAGCATTTCTATCGAAAAAATTTATTTCGTCTGTAATCTCGTCTGTTTCGTTTTCAAATGGCCAACCTGTATAGTGTATAGCCCAAATAATTAATCTTCATAAAGAATATCAACAGAAATATTCTCGATCTCAAAAGAAAACAAAAAGTGGTGTTTATCCTAAACCTAAAGAAAGTGGTCTCGACCATCATCACTACATTTCATGACGAATATCATTAACAATCATCCTTCCAAAGAATCCTTCCTGTCGTCCTTTTTCAAATGGCTGTCCAAAACGCCTTATACCCTGATAACAATGGAGTAGTCATGACATGGTACTACTTAATACACCCATACCTGTCGCCCAAGCAATTAACTTATAGAAAACCGAAAACGGTTAAAATCGAACATAAATTTAGTAATACTATCTGACAGATGAGCTTCGGTCGCGTGTCACAGCGCAAGCCATTGTTGTTCTTGACATTCTTGACCACAAGTCCCATGCACCGGTTTTGAATACCTCACCTCGAGTGTATTCTCTTGTTCCAGTAATGTGGCATTTAGCGAAGCATAAAAATTGACGCCAACAAGCCAGCACGTGCGAACAATTGGTCGAAAACGACTGGTGGCATTATTTTTCGTACCGTATAAGAATAATTGATTAAAATATATGAATTCGTACATTCCAAAGGGGATTATTTTTACTATGCCACTGACTTATTTTATTTCTTCGATATTCATCATCAATGAGGAAAGAGGATGACATCATGAAGCATCTTCAGCTTTTAAAAATTTTCGTGTTCCTTGCATAATTTTAGAAAAAAAGTCCCATCAACTTGGGACCATGGATTTCGAGGGAAACTCTCAAAATCTGAAATCAACGGACTAGAAAAGCTACAAAGAATGAGAATAGGATGATCAGTAAAGGCCTCTTGCAACGACAGAGAATTCTCGCGAGAATTTTCTGTCGAATTCACTGACTGAAAATTCTCGCGAGAATTCTCTGTCGTCTCTGTGTAATTCCACAGAAAATTCTACCGAAAGTAGTATGCAACGGCAGAGAATTTTCGGTCAGTGAATTTGACAGAAAATTCTCGCGAGAATTCTCTGTCGTTGCAAGAGGCCTTAAGATAGGAATGAGCTTTGTAGGGTACTGAATACCCTGAAAGAGCCCATGCTCTGATCAAATCCAATTGATACATGACTCACTTGTGACTTGATGATGGTCTTTACTGAGTAATGAATGGTGTTATTATGAAAGGTACTCATAATTGCCTATTGTCGAAATATTCATGGAACAAAGAAGGAACTGTTGAGAGGTTCATTCGTAAATACACAGCGCAAAAAAATTAACGCACATTATGGAAATCTCAAATTTATTCTACAACTAAAGGTGTTCTCAATGATAATTATTTTTATCAGAATTATGCATGCATATGTTATCCACTTTCAACGTTTTTCTTCAATACAGATGTTTTCTCCCAGAAGGAATAAAAAAAGATGATATTATCAGATTTCGCATGTATTGGCTCCATTCTAAAATCAGTTGTTTTCGATCAGTTCTAGTGATCAATAATTCTTCTTTCGTTTGATTTTCTACACTCGATCGCTAAGCAACGCGAAACACGCAATTTGACCCAAGAGGAATGTGCCCAAGCGGTAGTTTTGCGAGAAGAAGGGTGGACATACACAAGAATTGCAGAAAGGTTTGGAGTTTCCCATACAAGTGTGTCCAGAATGTTGCAGCGATTCAGGGAGACAGGTATGAATGTCGGAAGACCAGGACAGGGTAGACCACGGGTAACAACTGCCATTCAAGAACGTTACTTGAGAGTTTCTTCGTTGAGACAACGGTTTGCAACCGCCTTCAAAATCAGTTTGAGCAAACTCATGAGGTGCAAATTAGCACTCAGACAATAAGAAATCGCCTCAGAGAATATGATTTAAGGCCTCGTGTCGCGGCAAGAGGCCCAGCTCTTACCCCAGCCCATCGAAGGGCGCGTTTGGATTTTGCGAGAGAGCATATCCATTGGGAAGAGGCCGATTGGGAAAGAGTTCTCTTCACAGATGAGTCTAGATTCTGCCTCTACCATTGTGATCGACGTTCCCTTGTATACAGAAGTCCACATGAAAGATATGCTCAGTGCAATTTCCTGAATACTACTGGTTTCGGGGGAGGATCGATTATGGTATGGGGTGGAATTTCTTTGACTGCTCGCACAGACCTAGTGGTCGTTGATAATGGAGCTATGTATGCTGATAAATATATAAGGAACATTCTTGAAGAGCATGTAGTGCTATTTGCCCCATAAATTGGTGAACATTTCATTTTTATGGACGATAATGCCAGACCCCATCGTGCGCGCATCGTTCAGGAGTACCTTGAAGAGGTTGTAGTCTCTCGAATGGAATGGCCAGCAAGAAGTCCAGATCTCAATCCGATTGAGCAGGTTTGGGACAACCTCAATAGAAGGCTGAGAAGTTCAGAAAATCATCCAGCTACTCTTACTGACTTAGGAATCCAACTCGGAGAAATCTGGGAAGGATTAGATCAGAACATTTTAAGATCACTCATTTTGAGTATGAACCGTCGTTGCCGAGCTGTAATTAACGCAAGGGGTGGAAATACCAAGTATAAAATCACTTTTCAGTATTTTGAAAATCCTGAATTTTTCTTCCATTTAATGTGTCTTGTTTCGTTCAAAACCTTCCCGAGAGAACATAAAAAATAAGTTATAAAGTCAATGTAGAGTTAACTTTCATTGAAATTGAGATTTTCAGAATGTGCGTTAATTTTTTTGCGCAATTGCTATTGTACCAGGAAAGGTTTGTGAATGCAGGACTGGGAGAAATGATCCAATGCAAACTTGAACTAGCAATTGGTTTAGAACTTAGACCAAAGAAAGAGGAGACACAGCATCTCATTCATAAATTTGTGAATTGGTGAAGCCAAAATATAGTCAGTATTCAATGAGTGGAACGAAGATATCATAAACGATAGCAATATCATTAGATAAGGCCGTGGCAACATTGCGGAAACTAACTTTGAAAAGTCCAGTGGCGTGGTGTTAAGTGTATTGAGGAGTGCAAATAAAATTACAAGTGCATCAACTCTTCTTGACGAATTCATACTATGTTCCGAACATTGAAACATATTCTGAGTTAGGTGAACAGAGTCAGCTAAATTCAGAATTGTTCCTCTTCTCAATAACAAAAGGGAATCTGAATAGTGCAATTCAAAAAATCGACTTGAATACTTGATCCATATCTTCAACTGTCGTCCCAGCAATCTACAGGCTGTCGACCGAACGGCTGGAATCGAACATAAATTACCTGCCATCCGACAAATATTGACGAGCTTTTGTCGCGTGCCACAGCACACGTCATTGTTGGTCTTGACCACCGTCACTACCGGTTTTGAACACCTTAAGTGAATCTTCTTGTACCAGTAATGTAAAATGGTAAACGACGTATTAAATCGACGTCTATTAGTCTGCACGTGGACGCAACAGAGCGATCCGGTGCTTCCGCCCTTCTTGAGGAAACTCCGGTATAGGTTCCGGTGTTTCGCAGATGTTTTTTCTGGAAGGCACGCGTCGTTTCAGCGAACAGCCAGGTATGCGGTGCATTACTGCTAGTTGACTACTACGAGAGTATGCAAATAGCTAAAATGGTCTTTTTGGAAATCGGTCCAATTGTTTCGTAGTTGTTGATTCTTTAAATTTTATTTTTCGTGTATTTTTCGAACTCGCGAGCTTCCTTCAAAAATTGGGCATGATATCTCAGTTCGTATGCGTCGTAGACCAACAATTTTTTTTTAATTGAAGCTTAATCATTTCTCTCCAATGTGCATCACTCGCTTTTCAGTTTTTCTTCGTATATTAAGAAAAAAAAATTGGTGAGCTGTAATTTCAAAAAATCTGGACAAACGATTTTATTTCCATGATATCTCCGTCAATTTTTAGAATAAATGTGTGAAATTTTCATTATACATGCGGAATAATATTTCGCAGAATGTGTATTAAACAGTTTTTTTGTTTTTTGCCCCCTGAATTTTAAAATAAATTATAAAGTATGAACTTCATTGGTCATATTTTCAACCAGGTTTTTTTCCTAATATACGAAGAAAAACGGGAAAGCTAGTAAAACAAATTCTGCCAAATATTATTCGGCATGTATACTGAAAATTTCAGAAATTTATCCGGAAAATTGACGGAGATATCATGGAAATAAAATCGTTTGTCCAGATTTTTATGAAATTACAGCTCACCAGGTTTTTTTCCTAATTTACGAAGAATAACGGAAAAGCGAGTAATACACAGTCGCGAGAAAAATGATTAAGCTTTAATTAAAAAAAAAATTGTTGGTCTACGCCGCATACGAACTGAGATATCATGGAAATAAAAAGATCAATTTTTTAAGGGAGCTCGCGAGCTCCCCTTAATCATACAAGAGCTGACGGAGAGAAGAATGGACTGTTGTTACAATTCATATCACCACGAGAATAAAAGAAGAAATGTATGTTTGAAATAGAAACAATACCACAAATTAAACACTGAAGGAATGGTACTCATACAGTTATTAATGTTTTTTATTGAATTCTCGGAGAGCTTTCAAGTCTTCTTATCAAGAAAGGTCATTTTTTCGCTAATCAGAAAATGTTTTCAATAAAAAAAAAATTTGTATGACTTCTTTGATTAATTTGTCTACGCACAATGCGAAGAAGATCGCGTTAATAAGTACTGGAGAAGTGTAGGTGCTTTAAAATGCGATATTGACGCACCGATCTGGAAAACATCGAAGTAACAGGAAAATGATCGCTGATAAGAGTGCTTCCTGTTGAAACTAATGCCAACTACATCCTCGAACATGAACTAGCTACAGATCCACAATATAAGAATCGTGAAAATAATGTAAGCACACATTATACGACTGTTGAATAATCGACAATCGATTATTACGAGACGTTCTCGTAAAAATTGATCTTGAATAGGCTATAAACTTCACTTAATACTCGGGAAGTCATCGGTTTTTTCCGAAATGAATATTGAGAACGTTTTCTAAATGTATCCAAAAAACGAAAGTAAAAATAAATTTGCAACTTTTCGATAGAGAACTGAATAAGAGTACTGACGATTCATTTCGCAGTTAGGCAACACCTTTTTTGTCCTTAGGTAGTTGACAAAAAACAAGAAGCTTCTGGTAGTGACAACACAGTCCTCCACCAGTATTTAGAAATGCGGGTCCTTATCACCAGGTAATGGGCTAGTCCTGATAACAGGCAGAGCCAACTTAGACAGACACCTTGAAATAAAACGAGTTTTTTCAATCTAGAACAACATGGTTTATGAGCAACATATCTATAATTGAAATGGGTTTGTACAAATTCAATTTAGGGGAGAAATTAGTGTTGGGGCAGAAATGTATGTAGAAGATAATATGGCTGGAATTTCATTAATTCTGCTAAGTATACGTACAAAGTTCGTTATTTGTGTGTTTGAATAAAGACAAAAGCAAAAGTGTGGATGGAAACCATTCATAATATAAACTGCTCCACAAGAGTTAGGGATATCGTATTCAATCGTTTTTAAAACTATTTAATCTTCGAGAAAATCGCTGTAAAATCATTTAAAACTCAACTTTGATCGAACCAATAAAAATCAAATTCCCCAAAAAATGTTCAACAACCTCGTGTGTAGTATGCAAAGAAGATGTTATTGATGCCCGTGGAGGCCATACATTGTATTGATAGTCTCAAAATGCTTGAATTCTCTGGGAATAATAAACTGCGCAAAAAAATTAACGCACATTATGGAAATCTCAAATTTATTCTACAACTGAAGGTGTTTTCAATGATAATTATTTTTATCAGAATTATGCATGCATATGTTATCCACTTTCAACGTTTTTCTTCAATACAGATGTTTTCTCCCAGCAGGAATAGAAAAAGATGATATTATCAGATTTTGAATGTATTGGCTGCATTCTCAAATCAGTTGTTCTCGATCAATTCTAGTGATCAATAGTTTTTCTTTCGTTTGATTTTCTACACTCGATCGCTATGCAACGCGAAACACGCAATTTGACCCAAGCGGTAGTTTTGCGAGAAGAAGGGTGGACATACACAAGAATTGCAGAAAGGTTTGGAGTTTCCCATACAAGTGTGTCCAGAATGTTGCAGCGATTCAGGGAGACAGGTATGAATGTCCGAAGACCAGGACAGGGTAGACCACGGGTAACAACTGCCATTCAAGAACGTTACTTGAGAGTTTCTTCGTTGAGACAACGGTTTGCAACCGCTTGCCCCCTTCAAAATCAGCTTGAGCAAACTCATGAGGTGCAAATTAGCACTCAGACAATAAGAAATCGCCTCAGAGAATATGATTTAAGGCCTCGTGTCGCGGCAAGAGGCCCAGCTCTTACCCCAGCCCATCGAAGGGCGCGTTTGGATTTTGCGAGAGAGCATATCCATTTGGAAGAGGCCGTTTGGGAAAGAGTTCTCTTCACAGATGAGTCTAGATTCTGCCTCTACCATTGTGATCGACGTTCCCTTGTATACAGACGTCAACATGAAAGATATGCTCAGTGCAATTTCCTGAATACTACTGGTTTCGGGGGAGGATCGATTATGGTATGGGGTGGAATATCTTTGACTGCTCGCACAGACCTAGTGGTCGTTGATAATGGAGCTATGAATGCTGATAAGTATATAAGGAACATTCTTGAAGAGCATTTAGTGCCATTTGTCCCATACATTGGTGAAAATTTCATTTTTATGGACGATAATGCCAGACCCCATCGTGCGCGCATCGTTCAGGAGTATACCTTGAAGAGGTTGAAGTCTCTCGAATGGAATGGCCAGCCAGAAGTCCAGATCTCAATCCGATTGAGCAGGTTTGGGACAACCTCAATAGAAGGCTGAGAAGTTCAGAAAATCATCCCGCTACTCTTAATGACTTAGGAATCCAACTCGGAGAAATCTGGGAAGGATTAGATCAGAACATTTCAAGATCACTCATTTTGAGTATGAACCGTGGTTGCCGAGCTGTAATTAACGCAAGGGGTGGAAATACTAAGTATTAAATCACTTATCAGCATTTCAGTATTTTGAAAATTGTTATTTCTCTTCTTTCACTTAAGATTCGGTGAAATCCTGAATTTTTCTTCGATTTAATGTGTCTTGTTTCGTTCAAAACCTTCCCGAGAGAATATAAAAAATAAGTTATAAAGTCAATGTAGAGTTAACTCTCATTCAAATTGAGATTTTCAGAATGTGCGTTAATTTTTTTGCGCAGTGTATTTCGTTATTTTACCCGATTTTTCTTAACCACCTTGTATACGCTGCAGACCTACAGGCTAAAATTAATTTGCAACTTGAAATCATATTAATATGAATTTTCATCACAAAAATCTTATTTTAACTATATTTTTTCGCAATTTAAGTCAATATCCCTAACTCATGTGGAGCAGTTTATATTCAAGATTCTTCAGTAGCGCTGTAGCAAAATCTGTCCTAAACTGGCGATACAAGCGCTACTTGTGCGAGCAACGAAATTCAGGCTGGAACTTCAGTATTCAATATTAAATCTAAGAGAGTGAGTAGAAATTAGTCATATACAATGAATTAACAATTGGGTATAAGATAAAACATCAAAAGTTATACGCCATAAAAATTGTTACACTTAGAAGAAACAATTTCTTGAATTTGATTTTTTGGCAACAGAACGACTATATTTGAAGCGTACTATTATAACATTATCAATGTTTTATATTCGATAGTTTTGGCAACAAACAGAGTTTCACCTCTTATTTTTTATTGTGAAGAAACCAATTTATTAAGGCAGTCAATTCTGGAAGAAACGCAAAATCTAATCCTTCCTTTAACAAAAGACCACACTATTGAATTCGGGATTATCAGCAGGCCACTACGTGACAAATCCGAACCAAACCGTTCCTCTCAACTTCCTTGCATTGATAGTATTGATGTCGCACTTCCCAAAATCTAATTTAAACCTATCTAATCGTATGGCTAAAGCTTTCAATACCTTTGAATTCGATAATTAGAACAGAAGAAGTCCTACATTCGGACTTTTACATATAAAAATGGCTTAATTTAATCTCAGCATATGTGCATTTATCTTGAACGAGGTAGTGTGTTTATCGGCATTGGAATTGATAACTTTTAATAACTTGTTGAAGTAATCACTCTTAATTCTATCTGAGATTGTTCTTGCAATGCTCTGTTATCGTTTGTTCCTATTGTGTGTGTGTCGTAATTAAAATCTTGTTTTATGACTATTTTGACAGGAAGGAAATGCTTATGGCAGGAGAAAGGAGTACTGAGTGAGGTCAAATAAGGAAATATTGAAGACTTACTCATCAAAAGTTTTCGTCGTTGAATTGGTCGCAAAATAAAAGTCACGGATTATCTTATACAAGATCGAATTGAAATACTTGCCTGGTACTTCTCAAGATTCAATTTCGAGAAAAAATCTGGAAGACTGGAATTTTTATGAACGACAAAACTCATCAAAAATCAATCTCCAGTCCATTTGGATGCTTAATTGGAACGTTTTTCTTAATTATTCAGGCTCCTCATAAAATTTAGTTCAAAAACGTATTGGTTGCGTAACGAGACAATCAGGACAATGCCTTTTGCCCATGGGCGCCCGCAGGGGGCAAGGAAACCATAACATTTCGAAAAAAGTGTTTAGCAACCCCGGGATTATCACTGGCGTACATTTCTCATTCACCTGTTCATTTTTCGAGGCCGAATGATATGGTACGAAATTTTTTATCGCTGACAATGTATAGCGTGGTTTTGACCACGATAAGATAGAGGGGTATCGATATAATTTCATCTGATTGCATGAAAAACAAAAAGCGAAGATAGCAATCGGCCTTGTGTAATCTAGAAAGTACAGTATGTCTAGAAGTATACCTATTGCATTCGCGAAGATATTTTCTATATGAAAATTTTTGTACTCTACTCTTCACCTTTGTTCTGAAATTCTTTCCACATCGTCATATTAGAATTTAGCGAGCAATTCCGAATACATTCCAAATACTTTCGAAGGGTCATTTTTCGACAGCAAGAGTAAACAGGATGGAAAAAGTGATTTATTTCGCCCTGTTGATGATTTTGTTAGCACACAAATATATTTGTCTATTATCGAATAAGATCATTCGGAAGATATTAACTAAAGTTCTGCACTAATGTGTTATTGTTTACTTCAGTTTTGAGAAGAGATATTTGCGAAAATAGAAACAGCTTTGATTTGTTTGTCCGAAAATGTTGGAAAAGAAATGCTACAAATAAAAACAATATCGTTGATCATGAAATTTATTTAAGAGGAAGTATCACCTTTTGAATCGTGGTAAATCTCCATTCAAAAAGTGGCTCTTTATTTCACGAGTACCCACCCTAATTCACGACGTAGAGACTTGATTTTTTTTTAAATTGAAGTTGAAAAACGTCCCGAGGGCAAATAGTTTTCATTTTTTCGATTTAACTAGTTAGTTTTTCAATTAAAGAAAGCAGGGTAATCGTTAGATTTCTGCAATATTTTGGTTATTGAATATGTTTTTCGTTTTCCATGAGTACAAGCTATATTTTTGAACTAATCATCATGAAAATTTTGGTAGTTTGTAGAAGATTAAATTGCCGAGGGCAAAAAGTTGCGATTTTTTCCAAAAAATGATGAATAATCGTCGAAAAAAAAATCATTAAGTGTAGTTTCCAAAACGCTGAAGTTCAACCTGTTTTTTTCATTGAAAAACTAATTAAATCGAAAAAAGAAAACCATTTACCCTCGGGACGTTCTTCAACTTCAATTTAAAAAAATATCAAGTCTCTACGTCGTAAATTAGGGTAGTTACTCGTGAAATAAAGAGACCGCTTTTTGAATGGAGATTTACCACGATTCAAAAGGTGATACTTCCCCTTAATGGATTGGGTTCAATTTTCTTTTCACAAGATTTTATTTAACTTGCAATATATGTATGTTTAATTTATATCTTAGATGAAATCTTGCAAGTTAGTTTTGTCCCATTTCTAGTTGTCCGATTTACTTGAAATTTGACCAGTGCTTAGAGTTTTGGTCCGAGATTATAATTTTATAATTTTATAATTCATTTCATGAATTCAAGATAATTTAAGTACGCCAAATATACAAAAAGCTAATCCTAAGAATAATAGATTCGAACTCTGTCGCGTATAGTTTCCATTTTGTAGAGAAGTTGTTAATTTTCGTGAATTTGAATGAAATCTTGTTTTCAAACATGTCTTCATTTCAATTTTATTATATAGACTTCGCTTCATACATGAAAAATCTTATTCTTTTCAGAAAATTACTCCTTCTTTTTTCTGTTCTGAACCAAAAACTTCTTTACTCAAAAATTAACATCTTCTGATGGCTGTTACTAACTAACTGTCGTTCGAAATAAGATAAGAATCAACAATAAATCACAAACCAAAAAAAGGTGATTAACATTGCCTACAGTCTAGACGAAATTGACTTTTGCTATTGTCCAAATTCAAATTTTTCTGAGAACTGAAAAAAAAACCCTTTGCTGACAGTTATACAATCTGTTGTATAATTATCTGTCAAACGTTGACAAAAGGATGCCATAATTTTGCGTAACTTGAGAGTACCCCTAATTCGAAAATTGGATGTTCTTTTTAATCCCTTTATCAACTTTCCTTTCAGAGCAAGGGATTTTCGAAGAATTTTGAACGGCCATAAGCTGAATGGTCCAAATTTCTTTTGTTGCGGAGTGAAGAAATCTTTTGAAAATTTTCTTCGACTTAAATTTTACTGATTGTAGTTGATGTTTTAAATAATGACTTGTTGACTTGGAATGCGTTTACTGAGTCACAATATTTTTGAGAATTCGTGTTTGTTCTAGAATATTCGTTTTTATGGGTGTTTCAACGCCAGACTTGTTAAATATACTGAGTGTCCCAACAAGAAGAATGTAGATTATTATCTCAAAATAACAGGCTGAAAAAGAGATTTTATATATTTTGATGCAAATGACAAAGCACCTCTTGCGAAGGGTGGAAATTATTGGTCTATTTTGAATAGGGCATGCGATCGGTCATCTGGAGGATTTTGAAATGATCTACATTGAATTAACAATTAAACAGCATTTTTTTTTCCGAAGAATTGTTGTTGGGCAGTATATTTTTTTTGGTAGAGAATTTCAAAACCTTTCAAATGATGTGACACTTGGCCTGTCTTCCTTATTCAAAATTCACCAAGGGTTGCCAGCAGGTGCTTCTTCAGGAGGTACTAATCTCATCAAAATGAAAAGTATACCTGAATGGATCATGAAGCTCATCGGTTTACCTAATTTCTAAACTAAGTGAGCTAAGTCCTCTGAGTATAGGTACACAAGCAGGGTTTGAACATCCATTACCATCAGTCACTGACAGACATGAATGAAAATGAAAATGCGTTCAGAAAATTAGATTTTGGGTTCATCCACCTTGTAAGTAGATTCATCTTGTAGGTAAATTCGCATTCGAGAAATCGATGTCGAAAATATTGACAGCAGCTGTCAAAGAAATCTTCTATGATGCCCGATCTGTTTTAACAGAAATATTTTGCCATTTCTTTTTCGACAAATCCGAGAGAGATATTGCGAAAATAGTTGTTTGTTCGGAGAATTTTGAAAAGAAATGCTACAAATAAAAACAATATCATTGATCATGAAATTTATTTAATGAATTGTGTTCAATTTTCTTTTCACAAGATTTTATTCAACTTGCAATATTATATGTATTTTTCATTTGTATTTTAGGTGAAATCTTGCAAGTTGGTTTTGTCCCATTTCTAGTTGTCCGATTTACTTGAAATTTGACCGGTGCTTATAGTTTTGGTCGGAGATTATGATTTTCTTGTTCATTTCATGAATTCAAGATAATTTAAATACGCCAAATATAAAAAAAGCTAATCCTAAGAATAATAGATTCGAACCCTGTCGCGTATAGTATACAGTTTATAGAGGAGTTGTTAATTTTCGTGAATTTGAATAAAATCTTGTTTTCAAACATGTTTTCATTTTATTATATCCTAGACTTCGCTTCATACATGAAAAAACTTATTCTTTTCAGAAAATTACACCTTCCTTTTTCTGTTCTGAACCAAAAACTTCTTTACTTAAAAATTAACATCTTCTGTCTGTTAGCAACAAACTGTCATTCGAAATAAGATAAGAATCAACAATAAATCACAAACCAAAAAAAGGTGATTAACATTGTCTACAGTCTAAACAAAATTTACTTTTGCTATTGTCCAAATTCAAATTTTTCTAAGAACAGAAAAAAAACCCTTTGCTGACAGTTATACAATCAGTTGTTTAATGATCTGTCAAACGTTGACAAAAGGATGCCATAATTTTGCGTAACTTGAGAGTACCCCTAATTCGAAAATTGGATGTTCTTTTTAATCCCTTTATCAACTTCCCTTTCAGAGCAAGGGATTTACGGAGAATTTTGAAAGTCAATAAGCTGAATGGTCCAAATTTCTATTGTTGCAGAGTGAAGAAATCTTTTGAAAATTTTCTTCGACTTAAATTTTACTGATTGTAGTTGATGTTTTAAATAATGACTTTTGTTGACTTGGAATGCGTTTACTGAGTCACAATATTTTTGAGAATTCGTGTTTGTTCTAGAATATTCGTTTTTATGGGTGTTTCAACGCCAGACTTGTTAAATATACTGAGTGTCCCAACAAGAAGAATGTAGATTATTATCTCAAAATAACAGGCTGAAAAAGAGATTTTATATATTTTGATGCAAATGACAAAGCACCTCTTGCGAAGGGTGGAAATTATTGGTCTATTTTGAATAGGGCATGCGATCTGTCAGTTGAAGGATTTTGAAATGATCTACATTGAATTAACAACTAAACACCAATTTTTTTTTCGAAGAATTGTTGTTGGGCAGTAGATATTTTTTGGTAGAGAATTTCAAAACCTTTCAAATGATGTGACACTGTCTTCCTTATTCAAAATTCACCAAGGGTTGCCAGCAGGTGTTTCTTCAGAAGGTACAAATCTCATCAAAATGAAAAGTACCTGAATGGATCATGAAGCTCATCGGTTTAACTATTTTCTAAACTAAGTGGTTTAAGTCCTCTAAGTAAAGGTGCACACGCAGGGTTTGAACATCCATTACCATTAATCGATAGAAGACATGAAAGAAAATGAAACTGCGTTCAAAAAATTAGAATTGGGGGTTCGTCCACCTTGTAAGTAGATTCATCTTGTAGGTAAATTCGCATTCGAGAAATCGATGTCAAAAAAATTGACAGCAGCTGTCAAAGAAATCTTCTATGATGCCCGATCTGTTTTAACAGAAATATTTTGCCATTTCTTTTTCGACAAATCCGAGAGACTGAGAGAGATATTGCGAAAATAGAAACAGCTTAGATTTGTTTGTTCGGAGAAGTTTGAAAAGAAATGCTACAAATAAAAACAATATCGTTGATCATGAAATTTATTTAATGAATTGTGTTCAATTTTATTTTCACAAGATTTTATTTAACTTGCAATATATGTATGTTTCATTTGTATTTTATGTGAAATCTTGCAAGTTGGTTTTGTCCCATTTCTAGTTGTCCGATTTACTTGAAATTTGACCGGTGCTTATAGATTTGGTTGGAGATTATGATTTTCCTGTTCATTTAATGAATTCAAGATAATTTAAATACGCCAAATATTAAAAAAGCTAATCCTAAGAATAGTAGTTTCGACCTCTGTCGCGTATAGTTTCCATTCTGTAGAGAAGTTGTTAATTTTCGTGAATTTGAATGAAATCTTGTTTTCAAACATGTTTTCATTTCAATTTTATTATATAGACTTCGCTTCATACATGAAAAATCTAATTCTTTTCAGAAAATTACACCTTCCTTTTTCTGTTCTGAACCAAAAACTTCTTTACTCAAAAATTAACATCTTCTGATGGCTGTTACCAACAACCTGTCGTTCGAAATAAGATAAGAATCAACAATAAATCTCAAACCAAAAAAGGTAATTAACATTGTCTACAGTCTAGACAAAATTGACTTTTGCTATTGTCCAAATTCAAATTTTTCTAAGAACTGAAAAAAAACCCTTTGCTGACAGTTATACAATCTATTGTATAATGATCTGTCAAACGTTGACAAAAGGATGCCATAATTTTGCGTGATTTGAGAGTACCCCTAATTCGAAAATTGGATGTTCTTTTTAATCCCTTTATCAACTTCCCTTTCAGAGCAAGGGATTTACGAAGAATTTTGAAAGTCAATAATCTGAATGGTCTAAATTTCTATTGTTGCAGAGTGAAGAAATCTTTTGAAAATTTTGTTCGACTTAAATTTTACTGATTGTAGTTTATGTTTTAAATAATGACTTGTTGACTTGGAATGCGTATACTGAGTCACAATATTTTTGGGAATTTTGTTTGTTCTAGAATATTCGTTTTTATCGGTGTCTCGACGCCAGACTAGTTGAATATACTGAGTGTCCCAACAAGAAAAATGTAGATATCTCAAAATAACTGGCTGAAAAAAAGATTTTATATATTTTGATACAAATAACAAAGCATTTCTTGCGAAGGGTGGAAATTATTGATCTATTTTGAATAGGGCGAATCTGCGATCTGTCATTTGAAGGATTTTGAAATTATCTACATTGAATTAACAATTAAACATAGTTTTTTTTCCGAAGTATTGTTGTTGGGCAGTAGATATTTTCAGGTAGAGAATTTCAAAACCTTTCAAATGATGTCACACTTGGCCTGTCTTCCTTATTCAAAATTCACCAAGGGTTGCCAGCAGGTGCTTCTTCAGGAGGTTCTAATCTCATCAAAATGAAAAGCATCTGAATGGATCATGAAGCTCATCCTGCTCATCGGTTTACCTATTTTCTAAACTAAGTTGGCTAAGTCCTCTAAGTATAGGTACACACGCAGGGTTTGAACATCCATTACCATCAGTCGATGAAAACATGAAAGAAAATGAAACTGCGTTCAAAAAATTAGATCTGGGGTTCGTCCACCTTGTAAGTAGATTCATCTTGTAGGTAAATTCGCGTTCGAGAAATCGATGTCAAAAAAATTGACAGCAGCTGTAAAAGAAATCTTCCATGATTCCCGATCTGTTTTAACAGAAATATTTTGCCATTTCATTTTCGACAAATCCGTATAATTTAGTGTCTATCAATGCAATATGGACAAAATTTAGCACAGAGCTGGAATACGTCATTTTCCATGTACAGGGTGGGCAAAATTGGTGCTACATGTACATGTATGACCTATGATACATTTCTGAAACGGGAAAAAAATTGCGATTCTTTCTAAGTCATTTCAAACTACTGTTTCCATAAGAAAAAACACAACTTTATGTTATAACTCAGCAAATAAACCTCTTAGAAAAAATCAGAGTACGCCACTGGATTGCTATCAGAAAAGTGCCTGTGTAATGTTCTTATTTCAACATCCTAGCATAAACAGAAACGGAGATAATGACCAAAGTTGAAATCGCCCAAATTTCAATTTTGGCCTATAAGTCGGAAACGAAAGAAGACAAAGGAATGCAGTTGAGGGCATTATCAGTTTCTCGAAAAAAGAGGACTATAAGGTGCCATTCATTTTCCTCTATCTCCTCGAGTTAAAAAGTTTCAGTTCATGTAGCAACAATTTTGCCCACCCTGTACATACAGAATTTCGTCCCGATTGAATTTTAAAGCTCTAATGAAAACAATCTGCGCAGACACGTTGCCAGAATTTTTTGGGGGGGGGGCACAATAAAAATTTTTTCAAATATAGGGAGCCTTTTTGTTTTGCGTCATAACCCTAGCGTGGTCGTCCAGTGTTGTCAAACCGATAAAAAAGTTTCGCCTGCTTCTGCGGCATTCGAGATTCGAATCTACCCAGAAAATGTCTAAACTTTCTGGGTTTGTCCGTGTTTGCGGCCGGACGGAATTTGATTTGATCTCGGATTCGTCATCAGTGGGTCGAACCTTATCGTTTGATACCATTTTGTGGCCGCAAAAAATTCAGACATCGTGATGACATGATGAGCTCTCAAAAAATAAAAAAAATCAGGTTTGTTACACTTTGTTGCTTTGGAAAATTGGCGCTTTAGGAAAAATATGAACGTGAGAACAAATTTTTTTGTTCAGTAAAAATGTTCTGATCCTGATTTTATAAATTTCAATTCCTCCAAGTCAATAGAATTTTCAATAATTTCTAAGAAATAGGCTGAATGGCTCTATGCTTCCCATCAGTTCCTATCCAAGATCAGTGAAAAAGAATAAAACATCCTAATACAATTGTCTATGGATTTGCCGAAGTGGGGGTTGAATAGAGTCCTCCACCTCTATCGGCCGACCAACCAACTCGCTCTATTTGCGTTACCTGACCACGTGACGGCGGACCATAGAAATCTAGTCTAGTCAGTGCGGTGCACCATTCTAAGATGGTAGCATAGCGTAACCAGTTACCACAACGCAAAGTACAACCGTAGAGGAGCGTAGCGCGACTGTCAGTTATTTTTTCGTCCGGTTACCTTCTGTGTGTGAGTGCGTGCTGTCGCACTTCAAAAAAACTGCGGTAAACATAAGTGCGAGCCATGGATTTGAACTTTTTGCCACACAAGTTAGTTTTTATTATTTTCTAATCTTGGTGTAACATTTGTATCGTTGTATATCAGTGCAGGCTAGATTGTGCAGGGTGAATGTGTTGGAAGTTGATAAAAGGCTGATTATCTGTAGATTAAGGGGATTCTCCGTCATTTTTTCGATTTTCGATGAGTTCTATACTGAAGGACCTCTTATCGAACGATCGAGAGGAGTGTGTTCTTTTTTTGTCAAATTAGATTAGATTTTAATTTTAACAACATCAACATGAATTTTTTATCAAATATCATATCAGTAATCCGTGATTATCTTTCTAAATATTTATTTGTTTTTTCAGTTCCATGTACCCTAGGAATTCTTCCTATTCAACAACGCCAATGTCGTATTATCAGCCTAATTCCCCGGATTTGAGTTCGCAGAGCCAACTATGGACAAATACAGGTGAGTGTTTATTATTTTGATATTAATTTTTTTTACCCCCTTTATTTTTTTTCCAAATTTAATTCAGTCAATTCTGAAAAATTTCAAATTTTCGCTGTCTAATTTTGGGTCCTTGTCAAACCCATTTCATTGTTTTTTCTTTTAATTTTATGCACCTTCATAACATTCCAAATTTAAGTAAATTCAGAAAAGGAAGTTTTTCTTTTTTTGGATTCGTACTAAATTTCAGAAACTTTCAGTTTTCAGCACGGGACGAAACAAATGATTGCAATAAACGACTTGTAATATTATATGTAAATTTCGATGAGTTCTAGTTGCCACTTGCTATGTGTCCAGGCGCGGACTAGATAAAATTCTGATTTATCTCACCCCCATCAAATATTTTGACTTCTTTCGAAATTTATTTTTGTGTTTTTCTTTATGGATACATGATTGTTAATTTAGGAGCTCGAAACATTCGAGGAGTTATATTTCAGAGGAAAATGTACAATGTTTTTGTTTTTCGTTCAATTTTTTTGGAAAGAATAGAAATTAAAACTTCATATTATTGACCAGAAGTAGCATTTTGGGGACATACAAAGTTTGACTAAAATCAAGATAATAGTCGAAATAATGACTGGAGATAGGTGCTCACCTCATTTCGGATGTATTTTATTCATTTATACAATATTGAATAACATTTATGTATGCCGTTCTACATACGTGATAACAGAAGTCCTAGATCTTATGTTTAATTTCCTCAACTTGTATTATGGGGATATTCTTGGAAGGTATTGATTATACTATCATTTGATGAATGAAGCATTCATTTATTCATCATTTTTCATTGATAGACAATAAAATCTCATAATGGCAACAGGAGTTCTTTTTTTGGGTACTCATCAAAAGGGATAATTAGAATTGGTGGTGATAATTACAACATTGCACAACTAAAATTAAATCTGAACATTTACAGGTTGACATGGGAAATAATTCATATCGTATTAATAGAAATTAACTGTTATATTTGTTCATACTGTAAAATTGGGATGAATTTGATGAATATTATTATTGGTTTTTGAGAAAATTTCGATTTTTCAATTTGGCAAACAACCCCTGTAGAATTTTGCCCGAAATTTTACCTAATATTCTGATATATTCTTAAAACTATTCATGAGTAGAATGCAATTTTTAAAATTCTTTCATTGAAAATCGTTCAATTTTTTGGAGACAAACAAACTGCTTCAAAATGTGAAATACTTGAAAATTGAAATAACCATTATGAGATGATCGATTTTTTTCTTTTGTTTCTTCAGATATTCTACCCCAATTTTATGGGGTACTTAAAAATCGAGAAGATTCATCAGTATAAGAAAAATAATAACGAATGACGCTTTGTTTATTATCAAGTTTTTGACAAATAGCATAATCACTTAAAAAATCGTAAAATAATATTCCTATTTTCGAAGAATCGTTTGCAAAAGGTGGCCAATTATTTTCAAACGTCTGAGTCACTCTAGGTTGATTGTAATCTTTAAAAAATCAGCACAATCGAAGATGACTAATTAGGATAAGTATTGTTTGATAAACTATGTTAATTTTATCGCTGCACACAATCGACTAATGCTCCAAAATATTTCTTATTTACCAATTTTACAAATCCATGAGAGACTTTACAGCTTCAGTATAATTCAAGCTCGGCTTCAAAAAGATTTAGAAGGTGCATTTAGTTATATAGAGAAGTATTTGAAAGGAAACCCTTTTCTTCATTGTTCATCATTTAAAGATTTTAAAGGTTTAAATTATACCAATTATCTTATGCGAGTGCCATGTTGAGTATTTCGGATATAAAATTATAAAAGGTAGGAGCTTTTAGTGTGTGCTTGAATAGTGAATAAGCTCAAAGTTGTTTGTTTTAAGATAAAATAGTTTTCCCGATTTTCAAATTCTACGATGCTAATCTGGAAAAAGAATAATTATAAAACCATTCGATTTTGTCCATTTACAACTTCAATGTTGTACATTATGAAGAGAAGGTGTTATACTCATCAATCTGGTGTCAATTAGTTGACCCAAAGAAATGAAACATTTCTGAAACTGATACTGTATCGAAGAAACATCATGGGACACTTGATAGCATTGCTTAATTCAGCAATCACTGCAAAATCAGTTGGTCGGTAAATGAATATTTTGACTTCGGTTCTCCATGACGGATACTTCAAAAAGAGTTGTATTTCATACCAGCCATAGTGCTACTTAATGAGACCGCTTGATCATTTGGATTTTGCCAGGCAGCATTTGTTTGACTATAAATCGATCGTTTTCGTAAATTCCAACGGATGCAGAATGCTGACTATGTGTTTTTTAGTTTGTTCTTATAGACAGACCAATCTCAATCATGATTTTTTTCTTATTTTCTTGAGAATATTAATTTCAAATAGTTATCAGATCGTCTGCTAATTGGATTGGATGAGATACGCATCATAAGGCATGGATCATTCAGTTCAGTTGTGACTTTTACTATGATGCTCATTATTTCAAAAGAAACCATGATCCATAAATTTTTTTCACACTTTTAATTCGTTCATGAAGGTTGTAAATAGAATGGGATGTATATACATAATACATATATGTTTTCTAGCCATTGACCATTAAAGAAGTACTTCCTCAATGAAAACGAACTGAATTTCTCATTGAAAGCGTAAAAAAAACGATTTGTAAGCTGCTTACTTGAAGACGGAAATTTGAAATTCGAATCTTTTGAGACGATTCGAGATTTTAATAGATCTCTCAACAAAATTTCCAAATGCTCAGCTATTAGATCGTGATGATCGAATATGAATAGGTGATGCTAATGACTTCCACCATGGAAACAACATAATGAGTAATCTATTAGTCTTCGATCAGAAGTTCATTGTTTCTTATGATTGTTTTCAGTTATATCACATACGCTTGAGTTCAAACCGTTTTCGATGTTCTTCGGCGAAACTGTGAGATGAGCATTTGGCATTTAGATGTTACCACAATGACAGCCAAGACGTATTTGAAAAATATAAAAAATGATATCCAGTCGGAGTTTTTTTTTTGGATGAACTCTTTCATCCTTTGCTTGTTAACTTCTTGTTACAAAACTTTATACTTTCATCACGTGGTTAAGTCGTTGATCTGATTTTTTTCAAACACGGAATCCACATTTTGATAAAATTTTACGCAATTCTAATGTGGTTGTTTGGTACGCAGGGAAAGAAAAATTGGTGCTACTTGCATAAAACTCTTTCTCATTTTCATTCGCTCTACAAAGATGACATAATAAGCCTTTATTTTTGGGACATACCCTTTACTACCGCATTGCTTGACCCAAACGAGGAAGTCAACACACTTTTTTCACGGAAAAACCTTCGATCGAACCAAAGTTTTGTCTTCACGATTTTGAGTTCAACATCCTGATCGAACAAGCGATTTTCACGTTTCAAAGCGATCAATTTATAAACACTGTGAATCATTTTGGTGTTGCCGTATTCTTTTCGATGTAAACGATTCAATCATCTGTTTCATCGAGGAGCAATACCTAGAGTTTTCTCTTTCGAAGACATATTGAAAATCAAAGGGACAAGTTTCGAGTCCTTGAAATTCGAATATGGGAAAGGAGTACAGAATACATTATTATACAGATGTCCCAAACTTGAACGAATAACTATAGGTTAAAGAGCATCTAATGATAGGTTCTATTCATGCGAGTAGAGTACTTAACTTAGTCCACGACTCATGCGAAATTCTTTTTAAAATATGTTTATTTACAATTTTCATTTCTGACAAAAAATTTCATGTGTTCATCGATGATAAAATTTGAAGACATCTTCATGGCAGTTTCTATATAGTGCCTAGCTTATTTATCTACACGAAAATATTGATTTTTCAAAAAACTTTCTCCGACAAAAAAATCAAAATTACACTGCGCAAAAAAATCAACGCTCATTCTGAAAATCTCAATTTTAATGAAAGTTAACTCTACATTGACTTTATAACTTATTTTTTATGTTCTCTCGGGAAGGTTTTGATCGAAACAAGACACATTAAATGGAAGAAAAATTCAGGATTTCACCGAATCTTATGTGAAAGAAGAGAAATGAACAATTTTCAAAATACTGAAATGCTGATAAGTGATTTAATACTTGGTATTTCCACCCCTTGCCTTAATTACAGCTCGGCAACGACGGTTCATACTCAAAATGAGGGATCTTAAAATGTTCTGATCTAATCCTTCCCAGATTTCTCCGAGTTGGATTCCTAAGTCATTAAGAGTAGCTGGATGATTTTCTGAACTTCTCAGCATTCTATTGAGGTTGTCCCAAACCTGCTCAATCGGATTGAGATCTGGACTTCTTGCTGGCCATTCCATTCCAACCTCTTCAAGGTACTCCTGAACGATGCGCGCACTATGGGGTCAGGCATTATCGTCCATAAAAATGAAATTTTCACCAATGTATGGGGCAAATGGCACTACATGCTCTTCAAGAATGTTCCTTATATACTTATCAGCATTCATAGCTCCATTATCAACGACCACTAGGTATGTGCGAGCAGTCAAAGATATTCCACCCCATACCATAATCGATCCTCCCCCGAAACCAGTAGTATTCAGGAAATTGCACTGAGCATATCTTTCATGTGGACGTCTGTATACAAGGGAACGTCGATCACAATGGCAGAGGCAGAATCTAGACTCATCTGTGAAGAGAACTCTTTCCCAATCGGCCTCTTCCCAATGGATATACTCTCTCGCAAAATCCAAACACGCCCTTCGATGGGCTGGGGTAAGAGCTGGGCCTCTTGCCGCGACACGAGGCCTTAAATCATATTCTCTGAGGCGATTTCTTATTGTTTGAGTGCTAATTTGCACCTCATGAGTTTGCTCAAGCTGATTTTGTAGGAGGCGAGCGGTTGCAAACCGTTGTCTCAACAAAGAAACTCTCAAGTAACGTTCTTGAATGGCAGTTGTTACCCGTGGTCTACCCTGTCCTGGTGTTCGGACATTCGTACCTGTCTCCCTGAATCGCTGCAACATTCTGGACACACTTGTATGGAAAACTCCAAACCTTTCTGCAATTCTTGTGTATGTCCACCCTTCTTCTCGCAAAACTACCGCTTGGGCACATTCCTCTTGGGTCAAATTGCGTGTTTCGCGTTGCATAGCGATCGAGTGTAGAAAATCAAACGAAAGAAAAACTATTGATCACTAGAATTGATCGAGAACAACTGATTTTAGAATGGAGCCAATACATTCAAAATCTGATAATATCATCTTTTTTTATTCCTGCTGGGAGAAAACGTCTGTATTGAAGAAAAACGTTGAAAGTGGATAACATATGCATGCATAATTCTGATTAAAATAATTATCATTGAGAACACCTTCAGTTGTAGAATAAATTTGAGATTTCCATAATGTGCGTTAATTTTTTTGCGCAGTGTATTAACATTGAAAACATGTTTCAGGCACCCAAAATCGGTGTCTGACATAAAAATGAAAAATAATAGATAAATACATAACCATATCTTGGACTCATATTTATAAATCAAAATAGCTTTATTATCAGATGTTTTATTCACCATAGGAATTACTAGAAACTTTTTTGAGACACGCTTTATATTGACCTTATTTCAGACAAACGAACAATGACTAATGACTATGCATATTGTTTACCCCTATCCAAACCTATCCACCAAACGTGACCTAAGTTTACCAGGAACACATATCAACCAGCCAATCTAATACCACCCTTCTCTTGGTGCCATCAGGTTATCCATACACGCCACCGTCAGATACCGACGAGCAGTACAATTCGTACGAAACGCAGCAACTAATCGAAGACCTTAATACAGCCTTGGATCTTTATGCTCAAAACTCCAGCTCGAATGATGATCTACTACGAAAATTGGAAGAATCTTTAACGGCATCGATTGACGGAGGTGAACAAAGAGAAAATTTGTAGCTTGGAGTGTAGCATGAGTAGTTTTGATCCGTAGAAGATCCACGAAGAGACCAGATTGTTTTATTGTAGGTTAGATACTTCGTATAGAGGGATGTGCAGCTGGAGCATACACAACAACAAGTGATTTTGATAGAAACATGGAGGCAATTGTAAATTCGGGAGATGATACGAGTTTGCTGAGGAATGTTCCAAAATGATGAAAATCTACGAATTTCTCAGCAACTTTAACTCTTTATCTCCCAAATTTTTTGCCCCCTGTTTCTAGAAAATATCTTCTTCGTTACAAACAATACTTGGGAAAATCCTTACGGTTTCTCATATATGTTGCTGCAGCTTTGTGGTGATCTAGTAGATAGATCGTTTCAGTATTTGGACCCAACTGATAATCACAGCAGATGACATTTCAGAGCACTGATTCTAGTTGGATCCAATGCTAGGTCTTTTTTTGCTAGATCACTGTGAAGCACTAATCCAACACAGTTGACCTAACCAAACCAAGGTTCCTAACACTGACTGACAGAAGACAATAATAAAATCATCTTATATACCTATCATTGGTTATTTTGAATATACAGAGTATCACGTTGAAAGGAGAATAGACTGATGCAGGTCAAAAACATCAAAACTCTTGTACATGAATCCAAATTCTTTAAATTCGAATAAAATTCGAACCCTAAAAGTCCTTGTTCTCTTTTCAATTTGACACGCTGCATAAAGAAATACAAGGTTCGAGATACCCCTAGCTCGTGAAAAAAAACCTTATATTCTGCTGGATCAAATAGCTAGTATGAAGGGTATTTTCAAAGGCGAGTCTTTGTTTCTAACAGGAGATTGAACAAATTAGAATAAACCAATTCACCAAAAATCGTCTTCATTAAACTTTCAAGACAGCGAAGTTATTAGTCATTAAAATCGAAACTACGGACCTGATCTTTTCGTGAAAAGCATCGCGGGGTAAGGTATTCTGTGACGCGCGGGTTCAGGACCGTATCCGCTCGTATAGAATTGATTTAATGATCATCTTGAGACATTTGTATAGGTGATTTGTTGATGGTTTATTTTGATTAGTTTTTCGTCTTGGTGAAAAAGAGTCTCCTTTGAAAAAAGCCTGTATAACATCATAGTCCAATTAACGAAAAAATTAGCCAATTTTTGTACACTGAAAATATTTTGATTAATCCCTTTCCCCATTTAGTATTCACAATAAAACTAGTAAAATGATGGAAATAGTAACAAAAAATAAGATTCAAATATTGAATTATGCTTACTAACAATTTATTATAATATCTTCGAAAAGTATTCTTCTAATCTTAGTGACCCACATAAAAAACTTTTTAGTACTTAAAAACTTAGTTTAACTAACACTCCCGTAGCCCTTTCCAACCGATCTATAAATTATTTTTTTTCTAGGGATAAACACTGCAACCACACTGACGCTGAACGACTCTGCTCAGTCAGCCAGCACGTTGCCAGGTTTCAACAAATTCTCGAATTCGTATCACACCCCGAATCACTCCCACAGAAACACATACCCCCTCACCACGTCTTCGAGTTATTACGACCAGTATACGGAACCCAACGCTGGACTTCCCTCCTATCTGATGAGCCCGGGGAGCGCTGCTAGGAGCAGGTTACCGTCAGCATCAGCGTCATTGTCAGCCAGTAAGTACCGAACAGATCAGCGCCTAGTTTTTAAGATTTTCCGCATTTTGAAGATACAACAGTGTAGAAAAAATTGCGGAAATGGCTGAGAGCGCATCAACGAGCGCATATTCTCGCCGAGACACCGCGAGAACACGGGATCAGCCGAATGCTATCGGCGGATTGGAAAATCGGCGCATTTGAAAATCGGCTGATTTGAAAATCGACTGATTTGGAAATCGGCTGATTTGGAAATCGGCGGATTTGAAAATCGGCGCATTTGAGAATCGGCTGATTTTGAAATCGGCGGATTTGAAAATCGACTGATTTGGGAAATCAGTGCATTTGACAATCGGCTGATTTGGAAATGGGCTTATTTTAAAATAGGCCCATTTGAAATTTGGCGGATTTGAAAATAAGCGGATTTGAAAATCGACAGATTTGGAAATCGGCGCATTTGACAATCGGCTGATTTAAAAATTGGTCGTGCGTGCTAAGCCGGGAAATGACAAACAACCAAAATCTGTTGTCCGAAATAATTTTAATGTTTCATAATTATGATATAATATGTCGTCCAGGCGTCATTTTTTCTATTCTGTTTTCTCATTTTATTAAAAGCTGCCGTGTCTAGTTAGGTTTTGTTCATACTGGACCAGGCTATCGACAAAATGAATTTCATTAGATTTGAACTGAAAAAAGGCCTTTAGATAACCGAGAAATTTGATTGGAGATGAAAATAATGCACTAAAAAGAGGGTTCTGTAATGGTACATAGTATAAAAATGATTTAATCCATTTTTTCCGTTTAAATTTTTCCTGATTATTTTTGCGAATTATTATCACTTATTTGATTTATACTAGACATTCATCTTAATATTCATATTTCTGTGTGTAAAACAAATTGACGAGCCCCCAAAACCTCACCGGTGTCTTCCCTATCTCTCGACGAATTTTTAACAAATTTCTGTCGTATCGAATTACGAGATAATGGCGAAAGAATGTTAAGCGGACATCACACGGATGATTTACGTATGGACACGCTGAAAACAAACTAATGTCGCTGAAACCGTTAGAAAAAACGGCGAAGACGAAACAGGTACCTTAGAAAGGGCAAAACATGATGTATAGGATAGAAGTGCGTGTGTGTGGCTGGCCCAGTGAGAGAAAACAGATAAGGGGGCGTAAGCCCTGGGGATTTATTGGAGATCCTAATCCCTGGGAGCACGTGTGTGGTAATGTTTTGGTGAAAACCACACCGCGATGCTGCTACGGTCAGTTTTGACATACGACGATTCGTCTCCTAACTGTATTCCCTCTGGAGAATTTGAAAAGTCGAAATGATCGAGGCTAATTATTTGTTGATTGCCTTTCGGATAAACCAGCTCGAGTCTTTTCCACTTAAATAATCAAAAAAATATTTCCCATATAATGAAAGATCATTCGAAGCTTCAATATCGTAGCATCTATGATGCTATTCGTTTTTTAGTTTGAGGTAATTATAATTGAACCAGTTCTTATCGATTCTGGTCACGAACAAACGAGAACTATTCCCCAAATGAGCATTATCTCGCTTGGAGTTGTTAAAATCCAATTTTTTTTATCTCGTTGCATTTTTGGAACCTGACTGAAAAATTCCTGTCTCGCATCATTGGTTTTTACTGAATTCTGTTGACAGAACGACCTCAAAATGTGTCACACATAATACAAACTCATACAAGGTTCATTACTGAAGGGTTTTCCAATAAGAGGTGTAATTTTGACATTCGAAGAAAATTGAATTTAATGAATTACCAAATAATTTGATATATGAAATAGTTTCAGTCTGTACAATTTGAACTAGGTTGTCCATTTGACCTTGGGTTATAATTTGGATCCCACAACCTCGATTTTTGCCGGTCGACTTCTTATCTGAACAATTTCCTCGATATAAAAGAGAGTGGAACAAGAGAGGGGTATGTTTTAAAACATATACGATCGAATGTAGTTTACATGCTTTCCACTTCCGGTCTATTGCGATAACAATAATTGTTTATGATGGTTTTGAGTATCCCCAAATCAGATATACCGTGCGATATGATAAGAATGTATGTATTGCCCACTGTCTTCGATTCATAACATCAGTCTGGTTTCCACCGCATTTCAGACGGATGATTCTCAACTTGTCACTCGACATTTTCAAAGCCACAAAAGTTTACTTCGTTTTAAAGCCTGATTTACACTGAAAGAACCTGTATTTCCAATTTTACTCCATTCTGTTCGATAATGTATTCCGGTTAACCATGATTTAGGTTTATCAAGTTTTTTTACTTAAAATTGACACAGGTTGGTACTCTTTAAATGTCAAATGATTCTCAGAGACGTTACCAATGATAATTTCTATTTACTCTTTTTCTTTGAGGTTTAACTGTGACACAGGTTTCGTAGTACTACTACATTTTCATACTGGATTATTTCAAGTTGTGCAAAAGGTATTTAAATGTCTTCTTCAGGCTTATTTCTTGAGAATTTTGAAAGGTGCGTTTGTTCGTTTAGAAGTTTTTCTGGCGGATTATTCGAGTACTTTTATTCTTTTTTCGAATGAAATATCACAAAGTAACAGACTATTCTGTCCTCTATTTTTCAGTAAAATTTCAACACTCGATTCTTGATTTCCGTACAAGAAAATAGCATAACTGAATCTTCCAACCATGTTTATATACGTGAAATATTTCCAGTATTTACAGAGAAAAAAGTTTCTTCAACATTCGCCAGGTCTTTGGAATTATTGAATTCACATAATATTTTCTCAGATTCATTATTTTCCCAAAGTGAATAAACAAAATGAACTATAACCTAACATTTTCAAAATATACACGGTGAAATGTGTGAATTTCATGGCCAACCGGGATACATAATAAAAGTGGCTGGCAGGCTGGCGTATATGTTCATTATGACTGCTAATAACTCAGTCACAACATACAGCCCACCCTGTATAGTACATGCCCCCCCAATAACCTAGTATTCAGGTAGCACCATCAGATAAGCATTTCGAATTGGAATTGTCAAAGCTAATTCATCAACCTGATGAAGACGTATAAACCCGAAATCCAAGGTAACTGTTTCGACGGCTTCTCAAATGACGACACGACTGAAAGTCGTGAAATAGTGAATTTATGGGGGTGATCCCTGCCCAAGAGCCGTGGATCTGCCCTTACGTTGTAAGTTGTCAGTGTCGTCCTAAAAAATTGGCGCCACATAGAGCTGAGTATCGTATGACAGCATAAATCACAGAGATGGCCTAGATGTTGGTAGGAGACGAGATCTGGAGATTGGTCACTTTATTTTCTGAATCGATGACACGAGGGACGTTTTCCGAAAAAAAATGAGAACGTTTTGTCGGGAAACTAATTGCCTTGGTGACTAGATTAATAAAGATGATGAATGTGGGATACTGTGTAGGAGCAGCTTTATAAATGTGTGTTTGGTAACATATTATGAAATGATGCAGATATAGCCTACCCAAATGAACAGGAATTCACCAATTTGTCTTTGACGTACACTTTTTCAACTGTACAGGGTCACCCAAATTGCTTGATTTTGGCTGTTTCTGGCACTTCTAAACTAGATAGGTGAAAATGTTGAAGGGAGTCCTGGGCTCGATTTTCGTGAAAACTCCATAACTGAAAGCCGTTTCACGATATCTTCATTTGTTTTGAAGATATAACGGAATTTTGATATTTTGGCGATTTCAAAGATGTGCCATAACTTCGTCATTTTCTAAAATATCTAAAATCGGCAAACACTTTCTACAGGCACTTTTTCATTAGCAATACGACACCGTATTGAGATTTTTTTATCTCTTGGATAAAGGGTGAAAAAAACAACTTTCTTATTTTGAATACGAATGGTATCTTTTTTCGATCCTATGTCAGCTCTTCGAAAATATATATACAGGGTGTCCCGGAAAATGTGGGAAATCTCTCGGATTCAGATAAAATATGAAAAAATAAAATGACAAGTTCCCAAAATTTTTTTATCCCAGCGGCCCTCCCTACGGAGATACGGCCTCCTGAATGACGTCACTGGAAATCCATCTTACTGGAATAAATCTCAAACTACTATAATATAATTAGAAAAAAAATTGATATGATGAACAGTAGTAAGGAACTCTTAAAATACTGCCTTTAAATTTAAATTAGCTCTTTTAGGTTGTACATTTTAATGCTTACATTATCAACACTCTGTATGATAAGGAATAGAACAAACAAATTTGGATAGCTTGAAGATCAAGCTTAAAAAATAGGTACTCTTGTTTATTGTCGATAAAAGGAACCGTTTTCGAAAAACAAAATTACAAAGATTCTTAACTATGCAGTTTTGGCACAGAAAGACACGGTAAAAAAATTATTTTTCAGAAATTTACTCTCATGAAGTTTTTGATAGATTATTTATAACTAGCGTATTTATATTCAATTGTTGCAAGCTTTAGTGAGAGTACATTTCTAAAAAATAATTTTTGTTAACGTGCCTTTCTATGCCAAAACTGCATGGTTAAGGATCTTTGTAATTTTGTTTTTCGAAAACGGTTCATTTTATCGACAATAAACAAGAGTACCTTTTTTTAGCCTAATGTTCAAGCTATCCAAATTTGTTTCTTTCTACTCCCTATCATACAGGGTGTTGAAAATGTAAGCATTAAAATGTACAACCTAGTCCGCTCCTGGTAAACTAAAAGAGCTAATTTAAATTCAAGGGCCGTATTTTAAGAGGTCCTTACGACTATTCATCATATGAATTTTTTTTTGAATTATATTAACTAGTTTGAGATTTATTCCAGTAAAATGGATTTCCAGTGACCTCATTCAGGAGGCCGTATCTATGTAGGAAGGGCGGTTGGAAAAAAATATGGAAACTTTTCATCTTTTTTTTATGTTTTATCTGAATCCGAGTGATTTTCCCACATTTCCGGGACACCCTGTATATGTCGATATATTATTTCCATATTTGAGACAGAAATAGCAAAAAAGTGGAATAATCACTCAAAGTTGAGTCTGTCATACATTATTCTATGAAAGTGAAGGTCGAAATAGTAATTTACGTAACAAGTCCGGAAAATAGGGTTTTTTTGGACGAATAGACAAGATTCTAGGACGAGCCGTAGGCGAGTCCTGGAAGTCTGTGAGTCCAAAAAAACTATTTCCGGGCGTGTTGCGTACAATATTTTTTCGGCAACCGTGAAGAATTACAAATCAATGAGATGACACATCTCTTTATTGATTTTGATTCTTATTTGAATTAAACAGAACACAGAACAGAACTGTCATCCTTTATTTCGTTGCTATTGTGATGATCATAACAATGACAACAACGACGTGTTTTTCCGGTCTAGGCCGGGAAGTACGTACTTTCCGGCCTAGGCCGGGAAATGCTACTTTCTCAAAGAAAAAGCGTCCGGGAAGTGGGTACTTCCCGGACGGTTGCCGAAAAAATAATATATCGACTTACCTATATTTTCGAAGAGCTGATTTTTTTAGCATAACATAGGATCAAAAAAAGATACCATTCGTATTCAAAATAAGAAAATTGTTTTTTTCCACAATTCATACAAGAGATGAGAAAAACTGAATACGGTCTCGTATTGCTAATGAAAAAGTGCCTGTAGAATGGATATTTTAGAAAATGAAGAACTTATGGCACATTTTCGAAATCGCCAAAATATCAAAATTTCGTTATATCTTCAAAACAAATGAAGATATCGTGAAACGGATTTCAGTAATGGAGTTTTCACGAAAATCCAGCCCAGGACTCCTTTCAACATTTTCACCTATCTAGCCTAGAAGTACCAGAAACAGCCAAAATCAAGCAATTTGGGTGACCCTGTACATTCTTCTCTTCAAACGAAACATTTTTCACCTACACTTTCTTTCAAAACTCGGCTTGGTTTGAAAGATACACGGTGTCCAAAACTCATGAAAAAAAACATTTTTCTGTACTTACATACCTTTGGAAGCGTTATTTCAAATAAACTGAATTTTGTTTCCTCTATTCATGGTGCATATTCCTCAATCATGAATCAACACTCATTGAGCATTCATTCTTGTATCGAAATTACACTTTAACCGACTGAAAAGCCACGAAAAAATACTATAAAACTGCTTGAAAACAATAACCCTTTTATATCTCTGAAAGAATTCTTCATTTTTTAAAATGAAAGTATGTATTTCTCAGTTTGTTTTTACGATAGACCTTATATCTACGGCCTCTACAGAGCTTTATGCCGGCCACTCACGAGGCTTCCGAGACGGGCGTTTTATGATGGTTTCTAAGGCCACGTGCGAAAAGGGTCTCCGTGATTGGTCAAGGGCTCTTAAAGTGTCATAAAAGGCCATAAAACGCCCGTCTCTGTGGCCTCGTGAGTGGCCGGCATTAGAGCTGTCTTCAAGACGGCTGTGCTTTTTTAACGAAAATAAAAGACATTGATACTTTCGGAACACGATCTTTTTTTTTACTGAAAGCATAGCCCAGTAACCTGGGTACTCTAAACCAATAGAGAATTGTAGTAATATACCTTTACCTCTGAAGAAGATATTGAACCAAATTTTGTTTAAACTATATTACAGTTGTGAGTTGTCAATCCTGAAAATGTTGGAAATTCATGATATGGTTCATATTTTGAATGATGATTCTCCAAAACAATCCAATTCTTGTAACTCTTTTTTATTCCGAATTCAACGAGAAAAGTTTTCAAGAGAAATTATGTTCATCAGCGACCTGAGCGCGTAGCCACCTTGATAAAGGCCAATTCCTTCGTATTTTTCGGAATTTCGTCTGGTCTCTTAACCCCAATCCCTGACTCCAACAGGTCAAGTCGACAATCTCCTCATTAGACAAAAAAAAATCTCCACAAAACCCCAAATTCCTCGAATCCGCCAAAACGCCGTGTTGACAGGGTCAACAGTCGTACAAGTCATCGGAATCGGTCTGTTGATTTTTCAAACGCAAATACGGATCGCGTCCTGTTTGCCCGCGTTGAGAAAAAGAGGAAGAAATGAGTGACGCGGCGGAAACGGGCCCGCGGGGGGTGACCGGAACGCCGGAAGTGCGACTACCACTCGAAGTCGCTCGGAATGTCTTATCGGAGAACGCTGCGCGTGCCCCCTTCCGGCTATCTCTACCTGTAAATGAGTCTCGCTCCCGGTAACTATCGGAAAATCTTAATTCACCGTGAATGGTTGCAGGACAGGTATTTCTAGAGTTGAGTGGTATTGAATTTATGGGATAAGCCAAGGATGTAGGCGACTGATGGGTTCTTTCGATCTGAAGTTCTAAATCCATGGGAATTCTCGAAATTCCTGGGTTTTGATATCCAGCTCGAAGGACCAATGATTAAAAAATTCTCATCCTGATGCGGTTTTCTGGTGTGGGTACTGAATAAATGCACGTTATAGCCAGGACAACTTGTTGCATAATATTCGACGTATCTTTGGAAGCTTTCTGTCAAAAGACTCTCTGTCAAAATACTTTCAAAGAGACAAAATTAACTAGATCACGAGCAAGTTTCCAAGCTTCATTGTTTCCTTCTTGCACTTCTTATGGAATATGGAACATCCTGTACCTTTCATTATATGGATTTACCACAATTCCTGCTGAGGATGGCATTCCGTTGGTGCCATGAAAGAGGAAATAAGTCATGCAGTGTTTCTCCCTGCTTAATTACTGCCGTTCAACAACAAAACATTTTAAGTTATCGAGAAGTCCTCAGATAATCTCGACGAACATTAGAAGGAACTCTCTAAAAACACGAATAGACTCTTTTTCAGGTAGTGCTCTTAGTTGTAGACGCGATTATCAACGATTTTTCCTGTTTTGTGGCCGTTTGGTTGAGAGAGAGAGTACCATTTACGTCGTTTAGTTTTTTAAAAAATGTTGAGCCATATGGAATTGATGATTTTATTGGCTTTCTTAATTACTTTGAACCATTGGATTCGGATGAGTTGAATCGTAGCGAGATGCTATAAATTTGAAGACAAAAACTTTATTGGACAGTTTAACATCTACACACATCGTCAAAAGTATTGGATCCCTTGGTTTGTCAAGAAATAAACAATCTATGCTCTGGAAATGATATGAATATTTTCCTCTATTTCAACTGCAATATATGTATTTGATAGAAAATCTTTGTTCGTTACTCTTTGCTTCATGAAGGATGAGACAAAAAAAGTAAAATGAGAAAAAATTCAAAGGATCCCGCACTTTCCTTATGGGAAATGGCGTTCCGTCAAATGTTCTAAAATTTTGGTATAATGTAGTACTCGACCTACTGATCAAAAGTGTCCATGGCCCCAACTCAATCCTATTACTAGTTTTTGAGATACAGGGCGTTGAATTTGAGAATTACCCACTTTTACTACGCTCGTATCTCGGAACAGAATCGAATCAACTTCAAATTTTCTCAAAAAACATTTCATTCCATCCCCAGGGAGCAACCATATAGAGGAATATGAACGGAAATCGTTACGAATACAGGGCTATCCATAATTGAATGCAAGCTCGATTTTGAAAGTATAAAATATGTCAGTTCCAGAGCAGTTCGCAAAATGAACTATTCCACTAAATATGTTGTTGTTACATCGAAAAAACCTGAAATACCCAGAATTCATACTGGGAGATCCATTATCATAGAAACTATTCACAATGTGGGTTGAGTGGACTCCCAGTATTTTTGGGTTGATTTAAGATGTTTGTTTAATTTTTTCATCACGTATCACCATGGACTTCAAAGAATACATGGTGATTCAGTCATGAAATAAACTGTGAACCTCACGAAAATACCCAAAAACCACCTTTTTTTTCATCACCCTCTATTCCAAGATTAACTCCGTTGAGGTGGTAATTTTCTTTCACCACTGTACTTGATATAAAAACATCAATACGACTGAGAGTTTTCATCCACTTCCTATGACCAGATTTTTTTTGATGTAATACGGAAATTATTTATTTATGTTATTCTTGTCTTATTCCAGCATGAAAATATCTGGTCATAGGAAGTGGATGAAAACTCTCAGCTGTATTGATGTTTTTATATCAAGTAAAGTGGTGAAAGAAAATTCCCACCTCAACATCTTGGAATAGAGGGTGATGAAAAAAAAACGGTGTTTTTTTGGTATTTTCGTGAGGTTCACAGTTCATTTCATGACTGAATCACCCTGTATTCTTCGAAGTCCATGGTGATACGTGATGAAAAAATTAAACAAACATCTTAAATCAACCCAAAAATACAGGGTGTCCACTTTACCCTCATTGTGAATAGTTTCTATAATAATGGATCACCCAGGATGAATTCTGGGTATTTCAGGTTTTTTCAATGTATCAACAACATTATCACGTTATCGCTCTGATGGAACTGACATATTTTATACTTTCAAAATCGGGCATGCGTTCAATTATGGATAACCCGGTATTCGTAACGATTTTCGGTCACATTCCTGTATATGGAGGCTCCCTGGGAATGGAATGAAATGTTTCTTGAGAAAAATTGTTCATTCGATTCTGTTTCGAGATACGAGCGTAGTAAAAGTGGGTAATTCTCTACTTCAACGTATCTGAAAAACTAGTCGTAAGATTGAGACGGGCCATGGACACTTATGACCAGTAGGTCGAGTACTACATTATATCAAAATCTTAGAACATTTGACGGAACGCCATTTGCCATAAGGAAAGTGCGAGGTCCTTTATCAATTATTTATTTTTGATTGATCATAGTTATTCCACAACTTAATCCAAATTCAATAGACCGTATTACCACCTCTTCTTTCAATCAACTGCCCAATCAATACGCCTAGGCATCCCACGAATCGAGTCATTAGTGGAATTTTCAGGCATATCGTTCCATTCTTCAGGGAGATCTTAACTCAATTCCTGAAAATTTGAAGGTGGGTTTTGGTGATATTGCTCTCCCTAAGTAATCACATAAGTGCTCAATTGGATTCATGTCTGGTTTGCTGGCCAGTTCATTCTCTGGGTGAGTGTTTTAAACCCTTCGTGTGCGATGTGGTGGAGCTTTATCATCCTGATAAATCAAATTATCCCCAAATTCATTGCGCAGAGAAACAATGATTTCTACCTAGATGGCAGCAGTCATTGTACGTTCAACTATACTGGGAGGGGTAGGGCGACCGAACATTTTACCCCTTGCACATTATTGATCCGCCTTGAAAGGGCACAACTTCTCAGGCGAAATTGAGTCTCTCTAGTCTGCCTGGACTTCTCCAAACCCTTTCTCGTCGACTATCACTTTGTAAACCGAATCGTGACTCGTCCGAAAAAACACGAAAACTGAAGTAGCCCAACAAATATGATTATCATGTTTTCGATTATCCCGATCGATCGTCTACCACCTATTATGTACTTGCATTCCTCCACCGAATGTTTTGGTAAGATAACCCAGCCAGTCCCTTGAATGGATCCACTCGCCACAAATAAAGTCCTGTGACGAAGAGCCCTATCGCCTTCACTGTCCCGATAAAGTCGATTGTTTGAAAACAAGCCGATCCAGTCGATAAAACAGCCCCGATCATCATCGCTGCCATTTGTTTTCGTTACGTCTAAAAGAAAGCAAAACAAGGAGACAATGGCTCTATTGACAGGCGAGACTTGCTGATTCGCAACGCCAATTCTCAGAAACGTCTGGCGGTGGTATGCAAGCCACGGAGGGATCTTTATGGGAACGGTATCCATTCCAGACATTCAATATGCCGAGAGGAAAAGTATACCGGGATCATCGTGGCAGGAATCCTTGAATAAGAGCGAAAAATCGAAGTTGCAGCCTCCTCAGCAACCTGAGATGACCACGGTACGTGTGCGAAGGTGGCTCATGTGACCGTTTCTGCTCGAGGAATAACTTGTGGGAGAAAATTTGTGAATTCGATTCTTTCGGAATCCAGACGTGCAAAAATGTTCATCTGATTCCTCAAAACATTCGTCTTAGAAAATACTATTAGTCCATCCAACGAAGCCAATTTCTTTCGAGATTTTTGGGTGACATTTTGCGGAGAAAACTGCTCATCATCACATGTGATTTTATAATTAACCCTCAATATATTTTAGATTTTTCGTTCGGGCCATAGTTAGCGTTAAATTGTCGAAAATAGGTTCTGCAAAACGGCCCTCGAGAAGTAAAGGGACCACAGGATAAAAGTAATGATATAGCAAAAGAAAATAGAAGAATGGGCGCTTCTTTTGGTGTATATTTCGTATTTCTACGTGGTCGGGAAGTATGTCAATTTTCAGATCGAAAATGAGCGGAATATATGATCGGAAGATGAGATAGACCATAAATATAAAGAGGAGACTCACCTATCAATAATAAATGGTGAAGCCAATTTTCCAAATCATCAGAACTAAACTGGGTAAGGGCCGGTATTATAAAGGGCAACAAAGGGTTCAACCGTTGCGTTAACAACCAAATTCCTCACTAAATATACGTAATCTGGTAGTTGACGCACAGTTCAACCCTCGGTTTTACTTTTACAGGGTGGCCATTTGAAAACGAAACATACGAGATTACAGACGAAATAAATTTTTTCAATAGAAATGCTCGGACAGGTCGATTTCTGTTTCGAGGGGGACAACTTAAGATGTAGGTTACGGACGCATAGCGCTTCAACCCTTGCTACTACAACCCTCACCCCCAATTTTTGAATCGGGAAGATGGGGTGAGTGATACCTCATTTGAAAGGTATTTTTATACTGATTTCA
The DNA here is from genome assembly GCA_951802165.1 of Adalia decempunctata. Taxonomy (NCBI): domain Eukaryota; kingdom Metazoa; phylum Arthropoda; class Insecta; order Coleoptera; family Coccinellidae; genus Adalia; species Adalia decempunctata. Next base: position 16,636,416 of record OX637696.1, on the reverse strand, counting down.
GCACAGTGATTGTTTTTTCATTTTATGCATTAGTTCTCGAAATATTCTCAACTAAGTATTTGAAAATGAAGTGGTGTTTTCATGGCACTTGTAGTGTTTTTTTGTGAAAAATCGACATTTTGAAGGGAAGATGGGGTGAGTGATACCTCATTTGAAAGGTATTTTTATACTGATTTCAGCACAGTAATTGTTTTTTCATTTTATGCATTAGTTCTCGAAATATTCTTAACTAAGTATTTGAAAATGAAGTGGTGTTTTCATGGCACTTGTAGTGTTTTTTTGTGAAAAATCGACATTTTGAGCTTCAAAACAACCATGACTGTGGCTTCCTTCCTCCAATCCACTGACATAGAAATCTTTAATCAAGATGTCGATTTTTCACAAAAAAACACTACAAGTGCCACGAAAACACCACTTCATTTTCAAATACTTAGTTAAGAATATTTCGAGAACTAATGCATAAAATGAAAAAACAATTACTGTGCTGAAATCAGTGTAAAAATACCTTTCAAATGAGGTATCACTCACCCCATCTTCCCTATTCAAAAATTGGGGGTGGGGGTTGTAGCAGCAAGGGTTGAAGCGCTATGCGTCCGTAACCTACATCTTAAGTTGTCCCCCTCGAAACAAAAATCGACCTGACGGAGCATTTCTATCGAAAAAATTTATTTCGTCTGTAATCTCGTCTGTTTCGTTTTCAAATGGCCACCCTGTATAATACCGGCCCTAAGTGTACTACTACGGAATCAAAATGTAGTAGGAATTTTGGCAACATGGTGACGTTCGTTGAATTTTCTTATAAATTAATAACACACATTTGTATGTGAATGTCAGAAATGAGTATTTGTTTCTTCAAATATTGTGAATTCCTCACATTACATTTATACTGAAGTATAGAAATGTTCGCGAAAATCTGTGGCCAGTTCATTCATTAATTTCCTTTCGCTATTTTTATTTTGTGTAACTAATGACGTTTTGAACAGTGCGGTCATCATAATATCGCGTAGGAAAAATGAAATTTGGATTTATTTCTTAATATTATTAGCAAAATACATGGAAAAACTGTTCGTATATGTCTTGTTTGTGGTAAATTGGTCTATTTGAATCCTGCTTTGAGTTTTCACAGGTATGTTCTTCTCTTATCATTTCTAAGTAACAATGGCGTAGATTCTTCGAGTTTTTGAATTTCGCTTTTCAGATTCCATTCTGATATTGAGAGGAGGAAAATCAGTTCTAAATTTAACTGACTCTTTTCACCTAACTCAGAATCTGTTTCAATGTCCGGTACATTGCATGAATTCGTCAAAAAGAGTTGATTCTTTTGTAATTTTATTTCTATTCCTCAATAACGTTGACACCACACCACTGGACCTTTCAAAGTTAGATTCCGCAATGTTGCCACGGCAGTCTCTAATGATATTGTTATTTTTTATGATTCTTCTCTTCACTCATTGAATACTGACTAAATTTTGGCTTCACGAATTCTCGAATTTATGAATGAGATGCTTTGTCTCCTCTTCTTTGGTCTAAGGTACAAATTGAAAAAGGAACAGTCTTTTTTCGATCGCCTTGGTTTGATCCCAAGCAGAGTATAGGTCATATACTTATTTACATTGCAGCAGAAACAAGTCGAGACCGATTTTTTCTATCGAAGAATCCTCTAATCCAATTTTTAATCCAGTTTGTCTTATCGACAATGTGGTTAAATAATCCTCTTTCCTCATTCAAAACCGCTAACGATGAATGCCAAAGATTTTCCTCAACCTTTAGGAGTGCATCAATCAAAACAGATAAAGTTGTTGTGTCCATACACAACTCTTCCAATTTTGATCAAGAAATGATCACGTCTACTCTTCTACGTTTGAAATATACTTACAAAACGTCTAACGTCTACTTCAATTATTTATTCTCTTCTTCCGTATATTGAACACGTAGAAGGTTCCAGGTAGTCTCTTACGTTTTTGTTACGTGTAAATTGATAGGAATGACATTTTCCTGCAATCTTTGAGGAATTGAACATTCCCTCACGCAAATTGACTTCAGGAAGTGACCTATTCACTTGTACGGAAATGTTAATACATAGTAAACAAAATAGGTGGAAACTTCTAACAAAATTTACTACGCGAATTGAAGGAGAAACAATCGAACCAAATTTCTCCTACACTTTTTCATTTTCGCTGGAAAATTTGAGAAAGTTTCGACATTTCGATGTGCACATTCCGAAAAACGTTTCAGTTTACTGTGGGGCCTGGAACAGACCCTTGAAGAAGCCGCCAATTCAATGTTATCATTTGGAGCGTCTATTTTTCCGTCAGTATCTCAGGATCTTAGCACCACGTAGAGAAAAAGCGTTATCTGTTCATTTTCCACATCCGCCACTTCTTCTTTTCCTTGTGAACAGCAAAAAGATCTAATAATAATTTTTATCGAGAATCGACAGGGGAAGCATCGTTACCTCTACTCTAATCTGCAAGGTCCCTTATCACCTTCCGGCTGTGTGATTTTTGCACTCGGTACTTCATTAAGAACATTCGTAATGAATTCTACCGGCCATATTGTGTCGTCGATTGATTGGACGAATACAATGGGAACATCCGGTGCGAGGTGCTACGGAAGAGTGAATAACTTCATTAATATCGATATGAAGTTTGACGTCTGGGGAATAAATATAAGAAATCATTTTTGATCGATATTCGGACGAATAAAAAAGTTGTCACTTCGAGCGGGAGTCGAACTACGCATCTTCGTATTTCCGGCCCGCTGTGTTACCAATTACACTACCGAAGTTGCTCATTTTCCCGAAATTCGATGATAATTAATATCGCTGATTGTCACTTATCATTCAAATGGTATAGTTTAAACCCTTTAAATTAAAGGAAACAAGTTTATGTTATAGGACCCTCAAATTTGACGCATTATTTTTTTCTTCATGAAATGCCATTTTTTCTATCGGAGTTTTATATTTTATAACGAAACAGATCCTTTTGAACTCTACTGTTTCGATGTGTGACCATGCAATTTCGTTTTCGTATGAGAACGTTATATACAGTGTGTCCCAAATTGGGGGTAAAACAAAGAGAAGAGATTCCTTGCATGATTTTAAGAAAAACTGTCTATAAACATGGGACCTCAAATATTTCGTTTTCGAAATACTGGATGTTCAAGTTTAAACCTTGAAGTTTTTGCCTCATAGTACCCGCATTCCACAACATATTCAACTGAAATTCGGCATAGATATTACAATTTAGAGTTTACAATATTTGACATGCCAATTTTGATTTCAAATCTACAGGGTGATTTTTGCTGGAACATTGTCCCCTGTGTTCCCCAAGAACTTTTTTTTGGTGCGCCACTGTTGGTTTGAAAAAAGTAAAGAGAAGCTTTGTTGTTATACGAAACTTTATGGTCTCTTGAAGTTTTGTCGTATCTGCTACCGATTTCGAGAAAAAAATTGTGAAAGATTTTTTCGAAATCAATAAAAATCCATGTAGTATTGCAAAAATTAAAATTATTTAAGTCTGGGGATCTGGCGGGCCATGACTGATGTCCTCTCCGTCCAATCCACCTGTTTTCACTATTTTCGACTTAAAATCAAGCAAGGAATGTCCCCTCTTCGTTTGTACCCCCAATTCAGGAACACTCCGTATATAAATGTCTGAAATTGTTGAAATTGAAAACAGAGTAAAATATAGGTGATTTATTTCCAATAACACTGAATATTTAAGAGTTCCATCAAGAAAAAATGGAACTTTATTGGTGCCAATTTTATTTACTGTAAGTTTCCTTCTACGATTGCCTTCACTGTATGTACCAATTTTTTAAGTCGATGCTCGCACTGCCGAGTATTTCACGGAGGGTAGAGAGTGCGTGAATTGCGGTGCAATCGACACCCCCCTCTGGAGAAGAGATGGCACAGGGCACTACTTATGTAACGCTTGTGGTTTGTACCACAAGATGAATGGAATGAACCGGCCCCTTGTGAAGCAGCCTCGTAGACTGGTACAGAACGACAGTTTTTTCTTTAGATTTGCTAGTCTCGATTCGCATTTTGAGTCTCTAATAATAACCATTTTACCATCAAGGTTGTGGCTCGACAGCGCGGCATTCTACTCACATATGACAGGTTATGGGCCCAGGAAATCGGCCAATACGAGGAAAATAGTTCTATACCCCGAATTTTTGTTCCGATTTCATTCCTAGAATCAATTCTTTCAATCCACCATGGATAGGAATGGTATACACCTACAATTTTCTATAAAAGATCAGTAATTTTAGAGATATGTATCTGGAAAAAAGCAAACTTTTTGCCCACCAATATTGGTTTGAAGAAGAAAACATAATATCAAAAGCCTAAGCTTCGTCAAGCCCTTTCATTCGGTAATTTGCTGATTTGATTCAATCGACATAGAACTCGGCACAGTCGTATTCTGCTGACATAGAATGCCGTCCTGTCGACCATATGGGTAATTATGTGATTGCTAAGCAACAACACCCCCACTGTGCGAGGCAAAGCTGCTAAGTAAAGCCGGTTCAGAACAGGAAACGTTTATGCACACCCAAGTTAAAAAATACCTTTTTTGCGTTGTTGCAGTGGCGGCAGAGCCGGGGCACGGGGGTGTTCCTGATCCATACAAGAACTACTATGGGTATAATGGGGCCATGCGTGCCCCCATGCACACGACCGAAGAAAAATCCACTCGTCGTTTGGTAGGTCACAATTCTAAAAAACCCTTTTAACAACTCCCTCCATATTGTCAGAAATCCTAAAGAGGAACAAGATGAAGGCTTAACTTTGATGTTGGTCCCTTTAGAAACCTTCCTAACAATACCTTTCTCATTGTCAGATATCCACCTCTGAAAGAGGGAAAAATGTAGGCTTGATTTTATTGTAGCTGAATTTGGAAAAATTCTCAAAAATCTTCTCGGTGCGTTTTCAATTGAAACGCACGTATGGCTTCTTTGAACCCAATTTTTTAGCTTTGAAAAATGTATTGATGATAGTTCTGTAGTGTGCGGTGGCCCCAATATACCCTGGTGGGGAGCAAAACAGGTTTGTGGTCATTGCTGTGGGAAAAACGAAAACATGATTATTTTTATTATGAATTACAGTCCTGATTTGCTCCCTCCAAGCTTTGCATGTTTACTAACTTTTTCATCTCGACTAGATCTCCTTACTAACAACAAATGGGGCCCTGTCCTTCACGATTAACTCAGCTTTCACTAAAAGTTTTGTTCAGCAGCATGAGATTGCTGAGACATTTCCACTTGCCTCCACATCGAAGCAATTTGAAACCAAGATACTTTTTATTATCAATAAGTGGTAATACCAGTATTCAGACATAATGGTATTGATGTTTTGATATTGCTTGGATGTGGATGTGGTACTAAAAAAACAGCTTTGTCTCTGGCTGATCTCTTAAGAGGAAAACTAATATTTTTTTTTCTGTTCAGTCCGCTTCAAGAAGGGTAGGACTAACTTGCACAAACTGTAGGACAAGTACTACATCTTTATGGAGACGAAATACATGTGGCGAACCTGTATGTAATGCTTGTGGATTATACTACAAGTTGCATGGCATCGACAGACCACTGGCAATGAAGAAAGATAGCATCCAGGTAAGTGACATTCACTTTTATAAAGTATCCCGGTTGGCCAAGATTTAGGTTTATCTAGTTTTTTTACTGACGCAGGTTGGCACTCGTGAAATGTCAAATAATTCTCAGAGACATTCATGGGCGCCCGCAGGGGGGGACAGAGGGGGCCATGGCCCCTCCTGAGATTTTGATGGCCCTAATGTTTTTCATCACGACAAATCAATATTACCTTCTAATCTCTATTTTGGCCCCCCCTGAGAAAAATTTCTACGGGTTTCTGCGGGCGCCCATGGAGACATTGCCAATGCTTATTTCTATACTGCTCCACAAGAATTAGGGATATCGTATTCAATCATTTTTGAAAGTATGTAATCTTCGAGAAAATCGCTGTAAAATCATTTAAAACTCAATAACAACTTGAATCGATCCAATAAAAATCAGTATGAGACATTACGTCAATCTGGTCGCCTTTTTTCTGAAGTTTGGTTCTTTGCATATGCTTCATGAATGTTCTTATTTTGAAATGAAGTCAGTTTATCAACGGCTTCGATTTGAAACGAGTTTTCTGAAAATGCCAAGACGTAAATTAACAAACGCTGAGGCTAATAGGGCTATCGGAATGCTACAGGGTGGCCTAACTCAGGTTGTTGTAGTGGAAAGGCTCCAAGTCATCCAAAGTGTGATATATCGACTTTGGAATAGGTTCAGGGAGACAGGTTCCGTGTTGGAAAGACCAAGGCTTTGTGGGCGACGAAAAACAACATCTGCTCAGAATCGTTTCATCACCGTTTCGGCGAGGAGAAACCCTACCTACATCTACGTGTAGAATGCTACCGAATACTCTTCAAAATGCAGATGGGGTCCAAGTTTCCATCGAAACCATCAGACGACGTTTGAGAGAGGTGAATCTAGATTCTAGACGTCCATTAAGAGGAGTTCCATTAACACGTGACCATAAGCGTCGAAGACTGGAATGGGCAAGGCAACATATCAATTGGAACGATCAATGGCGTAGTGTCATTTTCACTGATGAATCCAGATATGGACGATTTTCAGATTCTCGAAGAATAAGGGTATGGACAATCCTACGCATACCCCGTAATCGTCGCTATGTCCAAGAAGTCCATCCATTCCGACGGGGTAGTGTTATGATATGGGCCTGGATATGTTTCAACGGTCGCACAGATCTACACATTTGTCCTGGGAATATGATCGCCTCATACTATAGGGAGCATGTCATTGACAATGTTGTGCCAAATTTTCACGCTGCTATTGGTGAAACTTTTCAATTTCTAGACGATAACGCTAGACCGCACCGTGCAGCCATAGTTGAGAATGCGCGCGAGGAACTTGGTATTCCACATATACCAATACCTCCGCACTCACCAGATTTTAATTGCATAGAACATGCATGGAATATGCTCCAAAGAAGATTAAATAATCATAAACCTACCCCAGAATCCTTAAATGATCTGAGAGAGCTTCTGCCCCGTTTATGGAACCAAATTCCTCAAGAAATGTTCAACAACCTCGTGTGTAGTAGCAAAGAAGATGTCAAGCTGTTATTGATGCCCGTGGAGGCCATATTGATAGTCTTAAAATGCTTGAATTCTCTGGGAATAAAATTTCGTTATTTTACTCGATTTTTCTTAACCACCCTGTTTACGCTGCAGACCTACAGGCTAAAATTAATTTGCAACTTGAAATCATATTAATATGAATTTTCATCACAAAAATCTTATTTGAACTATATTTTTTTGCAATTTGATTCAATATCCCTAACTCATGTGGAGCTTTTTATTTCCCGAAATTTTAACTTTTTGTCTGTGCATCCGCCATTTTGCAACATTCGAAAATTTGTCACCAAATTAAAAAACAACCCTCTGACCTTTCAGACTAGGAAAAGGAAACCTAAGGGAAGTAAAGGTCAATCGTCGACCGCTACAAGAACTGGTATATCGGCAGCCATGACAACCCAAATGTCCACTGTCAAAATGCCAGCTGTGCCGACCATTAAATTGGAGCAAAATATGACCTCAATCAAAATGGAACACGGCAGTATGGGTAAGTTCGATTTTTTCCACTCCTCAAACGTTTTCAACAGTGGCCTTCAGTGAAGTATCAAAAACTAATAATTTTTTCTTTCAGATTACTCCGATCTCAGATCAGTGTCCAGCCTGAGTCACTTACCTCACGTTCAGACCTCATCGTACGTCTATCAGACCCCACACTCCCCTTACACCTCACAGAACTCGCCTCAGCTCAACAACAATGACTACTACACTGGTCTCCTCCAACAATCCACCCCAAGTCCTCCTTCTGAGCACCAATCGCCGAGTCCAAACTCTCACATAGTCCTGAACAACAATAACAGGAAACTCATCGTCAACGAAGAACCTGATAGACCGACTGTCGTGTCTTTGTCATCTGGGGTCTAAACGCATTTGTACGTATTTTGAACAGAAAGATTTTCGAGTTTTTTTTATGAATTTAACGTTCTTCATCGTTGGATCGAATGTTTTCACTAGTCATAACTGAAGGAGCTACTTATCTTGAAGTATCAGATGCTATCTCCGTTGCAATTTGCGATTTTCATCGAACAGAACCCTGTGGAACACCCATCGGGTTCCACAAGGATCGGGACGTGTACATTTACATTTAATTTATATTTATTGAATAGCAACGGAGCTTGGATCTCCGTTCAAGGCCAGACCTATATTAGTGAAAAACATAACCTAAAAGTTTAGGTTCCAATCGGGGATTGCAAATATTTGATATACTTACACTAATTTGACAATCTAAATTGTAATTAGTATATATAGTCCACGAGCTGTTGACGCATTCAGGGAAGATATTTTAAGTTTCTTGAAAAAAAAGCAGTAAGTGTTTTTGTCTTAAAATACCTTGACTAAATTCGTCATCCTCCGACTAATAGATGTCCATGACTTAAATTATTCGAATATTTTTCTGAATGAACAACTTAAATATTTCTAAGAGAGTATCCAATTATTTTACAGTAATTTTCAGTTCTATTATTATTTTGACTCAGAGGGATCTATATGAGATTATAAAAAAATATACATTGAGAAGTTGGGTGATAATTATTGTTTAAGATAAATTTGAATCCAGAATTGTGAGATAAAATATGCTTTATCAAAGTGATCCAAAAAAAACTTTAAATTCTCAAACATCACTTCGAACTTCACACTTTATCAATTATAATAAGTAGAAAATATTCCTCGGAATAAATGTGATAATTCTATTTTTGGGCTTTCTCAAACGACTCAGAAATTTTTCAATCCAACTGGAATCTCTGTATCAATCTCATTTTGTTTGTTGTATTGTAATTTAAATAGGTTTATGATTTTTAACTCTTTTGTAAATAATTATGAAAATATATTTTTATTTTTATTATTGTACATAAAATAGAATAACTCAGATCACTTTATTTTCTGTTTATGGATAAATGACATAAATACTTTACTCATGACATTTTCATCAACCAAAGACGTGAGTTGTGTTATCTTACAAAAAACGTATTTTGTTATTATGTATATATCACCCCTTTAGACGAAACACGTTTTTCGACTGATTTACTACCTACATGCACTTATAGGTTAGAATAAAAGACGACAGGGTCTTCAAAGAGTGTAAAATCTAATCAAAATCAAATTTGGGGCTCATGCAGATCGAGTTCTCTAAAATAATTGTTTTAAGTATATCATTGTTACTTATTTTGAATTCAGCATTCCCAAATATTATCCTATTGTATATATTTAAATGTAGTTAGAGAACCATGTTTGTTGAAATTTGTAACTTTATTAAATCTTAGTTGTAACATTGTGTATTCATATAGGAATACTCGATGGTTGTATTTCACAATAAAATAATTCAAAATTTAATCCGTCTTTCTATCTTGTAATGGAAAACTTGACATCTAAACATTTTAGTGAGAAGGATTACCTAAGGTAACAAAATTTGCAAAATTTGATCTGACTCCAATGGTAAACTTAGCTTTTTCATTTGAACGGCTTGTCAGAGTTGAGAATATTAAAAAATAGTGTTCAGTAAAGAGTATGGCCTCCTCGAACATCAACCACAGCATGTTGACAAAGCTTCTACATATTTTGGATCAGATTTTTGAAGAAGCCTTGTTCAATTTCTCTCCAAAGTTGCGGTTAGAGCCGCCTGAGTTCTTGAAGTGCATGTGGAGTTGGTTGATGAAAATCCAAAGAACTTTATAGCTGATCCCAAGCGTGTTCAAAAGGATTAAGGTTTGGGGACCGAGGAGGCAGGGCCAACTGGTGAACACCAATCATTTCCAGAGCTTGAATCTTGAATCACATATGAATTTGAGTCAATGGAACCCTTCCTCCTCAAGAGAGAATGTAGATTAATCGAAACCAAAACATCAAAAGCGTTCAAAAGCCGCTGTTGCATGTTTCGACAAGTACTCATAGGTTTCTCATGGGTAGCCACTGCCAGAAACCGATTTTGTGCAGAACAGGTAGATCTTGATGGTCCACTTTTTGCTCTTTCGGTCACGATTCTAGTTTCTCGATATCTATGGACGAGCCGGGACACTACGCTTTCACTAACTTGAATGAAATTTGAAACGTCTATCTTATTACATCCAGCCTCAATCATACCAATAGCGCTATTGGCTTCACCCGCGATACGTTTTTAATCAAAGTTGATTATAAAAACCTTAAGCAATAACTGGTTCAAAATTCTACAAAACACAAACGACAAGAAATTGCCTGAATCTGAAAATGTTATCGCAGTACCAGGAGAATCAAAAAGCCATTTAGATAGGAAATAGATAGATAGATCTTATTTATTTCAAATAATGCTCATATGGAGAAAACATGAAATGAAACAGTGTCAAAAAAAAAATTACAATAAGTTCAAACGAAATAATCGTCCAAACAATATGATGGCTCTGAATCTACCAACAATTTTCGAGTCTATGTCTTGAATTGTCTGTAATTATTCAATGTTTTCAGATTCTGAGGTAACCTAGTGAAATGTTTCGAGCAAATATAGGATGGAATTTTCCCAGTAATCGATAGTTTGTGATATGGGAAATTGATGTTAGCAGTTCTGGTATTATACGTTACATTTGTGGTGTTTCTAAAATAATTCATTATATATATATTCTTTTGAAAGAGAGAATTACATACTGTTTTGTAATATCAAACAATATATGGCATATGACACGTGTGAAGAAATGGCGACAAGGAACAGATTGTATAAAAGAATAAAATCTGTTTCCCGCTCCAAATCTAAGTGTTTAGCAGAGGGAATGTAAACGGGGTACCATACAATTCTGCGTATGATACACGAGAACAGATAAAAACCTCTGAAAAAACTCTGTCTCCCCGTGTATGTGTGGTGATACTGAATTTGTTAAAAAATATGCTGCTATCCATGTTACAGAGCTCCTTGTGCTTGAAAATCAGCAAAAAAGCAAGGAAAAATTCATTATTATTTCTATGAAGGTGTAGAGACACTCGTGCAGGTACAGGGTGTCCCAAATTCGATGATCACTGAGAGCATCTCGAGAACCATAAGGGTTAGAGAAAAAATGTTCAAGGACTCCCGATCTCTTTTTTCAAAATAATCAATTGCCAGAAAACAGATCTGAGATATAGGAATTGGTTCTCGAGCTACAGGGACTTTCTGAAAATTGATGTTTCAAATATTTCGCTATATCTCGTTTTCTGTTGGAGATATCACGAAAATTCCAAAAAGTTTTCTTTTGTAATTTCTATTGCCTATACTCTGCTTTCATCAAAAGTTCGGACTGTATCTGATGATTTCTTGTTTTCAAGAATTCGGTTAAAATTATTCACTACACACTAGACAAATTAGATTTTATAGATTTTTTAGATGGAATATATTTATTTACAAATGAAGTTTTCCATTTTATAGAATCGAAATTTTCAGGAATTATTGTAATCTTTTATGGCATCTCTTCCATTCAGGAAGATCAGTTTATTCAAAAAAGCAAACTAGACAAAAATAAAAATAAAATATCCCTAAATAAAAAAAAATCTTCATAACAGGTTGTCCCAATTCAAGTGAAGACGAGAAACTCAATATCTCTGAAACGGATCAGATTTTCAAAAAAACCGGTTACAGGATGATGCTCTGTGAATCTGCGGCTAAGAAGCAATGATGCAAAATATAGGGTGTCCCATTTAAAAAACACAAACTTTTCTCTCTAGCACTTGAACGGCGAATAATTTTTCGGATCAGATGAAAGCAGTGTATAGGCAATAGAAATTACAAAAGAAAACTTTTTGGAATTTTTGTGGTATCTCCAACAGAAAGCGAGATATACCCAAATATTTGAAACAGAAATTTTTCAGAAACGCCCTGTAACTCGAGAATCAATTCAGATATCTCGGATCTGTTTTCTGGCAATTGATTATTTTGAAAAAAGATTTCGGGAGTCCTTGAACATTTTTTCTCCCTTATGGTTCTCGAGATGCTCTCAGTGATCATCGAATTTGGGACACCCTGTACAAGCCCATGCCAACAAATCCTCTGCAAGATCTCTGAAAGCCAATTTTAATAGGTACCTTAGTGTTCTTTTTCAATTTATGAATACTGATTTCACAGATGAATTATATCCAAAATATTATATCGTACTTAATAAGGGAATCTTAGTTGGCATAATAGAGTACTTTCTTAACACCAATCACCATTGTCAACATATTTGCAGATTATTCCTGCAAAAGACCTATAGTCCCCAAATTTTCAGGGTGCGCATGATCAATCTTAAAACGACTGTTTTCAAAATACCTATTGATAGGTAGCTGGAACTGTATTATGCTATTAGAAAAACTCTCTTAATAATTTGATACCTAGCAATAAACTTTTAATGGGCAGGATGCTGCATCTCCTCATACGATTCTGGAAAGGCTTTTTCTAATAATGGATCATGTCTTACCATATACCAGCATCTTGGACTACCCATGCTGTGAAAGTAGGTATTACACTGGCCTTCTTGCTTTCTCACTCTCATCCCATTGAACATTCTCGAGATACAGGAAAAATAAAAATTTGGGTCCTTCAAAACTACCCAGATAGCACAGAACAAAAGTTCTTGAAGGATGACTAAACTTCCATTACCAAGAAATCTACATCAGTCTCATAGAAACATCTTCATGCGAAGTGCTGCTTGCATTTGGGCAAAACTAGCATTATTATTTATTTAGAACCGGGCTAGTTACGGCTCGGTTAGCCTTTCGGGAATTGCGACCACATAGATATTTTTTCTCTATCCTAGTATCCTAGTTTATTCATTGAAACCCAAAGAAGTCGTCGATGGTGTTAATAAGACCGACAACATCCTTAAAAGCCTTGACCGTTACCTCGTGGTTATCCAGCACCGGTTTTCCCATATGAAGGGTTCTTAGGACAGCCAGCTCTTGACACTTGCATACCATGGGTTCAACTCTTTCGGCCGCTGATCCACAGAGCCTACAATCACATCTGCAGCCTTTCCCATATGGAACAAATAATTTTTGTACCGACAGTGCCCTGTCAGTAGACCTATCATCTCCCGAAGCTCAGTTGGTGACACCTTTAGGAGCTTACTGGTATAGGTCGGTGAAATCATTACGAATTTCTTAGACTGAGTAAGTCCAGGAGTGTTTCTCCAGAGGGTTATTTTGATGTCCAACTCCCATTGGTCTTTTCCAAGCCCACAAAAAGGCTCAGATCCAGCAGGTGTCAACCTTGATGCACTTTTCGAAAGCTCATCGGCTTTTTCATTTCCTTCAACACCACAATGCCCTGGCACCCATAGTGTCACTTTATTGCATCTGTGCGCCCGTCTAGTTGATTGATTGATTGATTGGCTGACGAACAAGAGACCGGGTTAGCACGTGGCCACTTCTATTGTATCACTCTTTCGTCAGTGGTTCCTCACGAGAATAGGTTTGTGTTATCAGGTTCAGTTTATGAGGTTCTTCGGATTCATGCCCGTTTCCGGACTGGTCTCTACGAAGGTTCTGTGACGCCTTCTTCAATGGCCTTGCATTCAAAGATGATGTGAGAGGCTGTTTCTTCCTCTTCACCGCAAAGTCTGCAATCTACGGGTTCTCTAAGTATTCCATGGTGTTCAGATGTTTCCTAAGGCCGCAGTGTCTCGTCAGCAGACCTACCATTATACGTGTCTTTGTTATGTTAGATTCAGAAAGTCAGCCGTCAAGGTTTGGCTTGTATGTCCTACCATGGCTTTGTTGTGTTTTTGCCCGTCGCTCTTTTCCCAGTGTTGTTGGTGTCTTTGTTTTATCCACTTCTCAATCAGGGTCCTGCATCGGTTTTTTTGCTGATTCCAAACACAAGTTCTGGCCCTGTGAATGGCGACCTTGTTGTGTTTTGCCAGCTCCAGAAGTCCTGGAGGCATTCCCAGACGAGTCTAGACTTTATATGTGTCGAATTGAGGGCTTTGATGGCGCTCTGGCTGTCAGAGAGAATGTGGATGTGTTTTCTTTGGTAGCCACTTTCCAGGTTCTTCTGTATGCATGTCCTAATGGCATGTGTTTCAGCTTGAAATATCGTGACGTGTTTGCCGAGAGGTATTATGTATCATCCCTTCTTGGCCTCACTTCATGTATTCCTGCTTCTTTTCCTTCATCTGTCTTTGAACCGTCTGTGTACCAGACTATTTCTGCAGATGATTGTGATTCTATACTCCCATCTGTTCCAGTCGAACTGTGTTTTGAAAGGTTTTTCGAATGAGTATAGGAGTTGCATGTAGTCTGAAATCGTATCGAGCTCGGCTACGTCTGCTACATGAGTGATTCTAGTGTGCTCAGTTGTGCGGGTTCTCCAGTTTTTTGTTTGGATCAGTCTGTGTGCACCCATCCTGGCCTCTCCGATGACATGTGGGTGAGAGGTTAAGGATGACCTCCATAGCTGCTGTTGGAGTGCTATTCATTGTACCCGGGATGCAGAGACAGGCAAGCCTCTGGATTTTCCCAAGGTTGGTTTTTACCTGTCTCTGATTTGTTTTTTGCCACCACAGGAGTGATTCTGGGTCTTATTACCGCTGTGTAAAGCCAGTAGGTACCTGGCTTTCGGTTTGAGTCCCCAAGTTTTTCCGAAAGCTCTCCTGCACATCCTATATGTGTCGTTTTGCTTTTGTTGGTTACATGATGTAGATGAGGATCAAAGATTGTTGGCATATCATCCAATGGTTCAGGCAAAACTGGCAATATCTATTCATTAAAAAGCAGGATTCACCTTTTTTCAAACATGCAAAGATCTCCAAACACACTTTATCAATTCGTATACAGGTGGTCTAGATCTGTCACATATCAAAGCGAAATTTCGCATCTGTCAGCCCCATATCTTCCACAAACACCGCTCCTAGTGAATGTAATTATCAGTTCCGATAGGTGAAAAGATTACGTAGTAATTTTATTATGTTTTATTAAGATATACGTAAGGTTAAGGACAATATCTACCAAGATAGTAATAATCTAAATAATATTTAATGAGGAATCCCCCGTCGCCGTAAACACCTCGACGCCGTTCCACCAGCCCCAAATCCACCCCAAAATTCGCGGCAGTGGCGTACGCGAGGAGTCTGAGGCGCGGCAACGCCCATTTTATAGAGACAATCGAATCAAAATGGTGCTGAATAGTTGTTGATTTAGTTACGTCATGCGATCTATATAGATGCTTAGAGGCTCTGAATGTCGCCATTTACACGTATGAGTTTAGATATCAAGGTGTATAGGACGAGACCGCATCTTATCGGTTCAGATTACAGTCGCATCTCTTGATCAGCTTCAGGTATGTATTTATTTGATTTCTATTTATCAGTGATAAGATTTATGGGCCTTCGGTTTGGGTTTACTGGCACATTTTCCCGAGATCCAGAGGAAAACGCTTTTCTCGGTGGTTTCTTTCGTTTTTGAGAGATTTTCAGAATTGCTGGGTCGAAATCATATACATATTCTCTTCTGTCGGCTGTCTATAAACCTATTCCATTTCTTTCCTCCAAATCCTCTTTGTTCTAATCGTTTCTGATTTCTTCTACTTCTTTATACGTTGTTTATTTATTTTTACTTACTTTACCCTTAGCAGCTTTTCCAATTTTTCCTATTTCATCCTTCATATTCAATGTAAAATGAATACATACTTCTATTCAAATATTTCTGTAACATGATCTATTTTTCTGATTACCCTTTCCTATATCTCTCTTCAGCTTTCTCCGAAATTTTCTGATCTTCTTGAGTCACTCTTCTGCTCTGATTCTGTCTTATTCCATCTTCTCCACTACTTCGAGTTTGTATTTGTCTCTCAAAAATTTTCCATTTCTGCATCATACTTTTTTTTTATCTTTTTTCTAACTCAAATACCTTCATAGCCTTCTTGCCTTTAAATTCAGTAGCCACTTTCAATATTCCCATCCTAATCTTCATTATGAACCTATTCTTCATCTCATAGTCATGTTTGAACATTTTTCTATTCATAGCATTCTTGTCATGGGAATTCAGATATTGTTTTATTTTACTCCGCTCTTCTCAACATGAACTTTCAACTGATTTACTACTTCTCCTTTTCTTTATATTTTCTTTTTGTCGCTCCATATATTGTATTCCACATATGTGCTCAGTCGTGTGATATTCATAAAAAAAATTTCAACACCCATACTCAAGTTCTTGCTGTCACACTTCAAATTTGCCAAAGCATGTTAAAATTATATATTACTTCCTACAATTTTTAACCTTTTTACCCTTCTTTTACATCGTCATTCTATTTTGAACATTTTTCTCAAATATGTTACATTCAACACATATGATATGATAACCTTTGGGCTTTTTCCTCTCGATATCATTTCTTATGGACATTTTTGATACATTTTTATTACCCTTCTACGTATTTTTTATCACTTTGTGCAAGTTAATGAGACTTTGTTCTGAGTTAACTAGAATAATTTCCCATAATCAAAAAGAAAGCATTTTTCTCTTATATTGCTATTGTAATGCAGGAGTCTCATCGTACCTTGTCTGGTTTTTTTTCTTACACCATTTCTTTCATCCATTGTCTGATTTCTTCACATTTTGTTCTCGATCTCTGTACAACCACATTTGTATTCCTATTGTCCTATTTGATTCATCAGTTTGAA
The DNA here is from genome assembly GCA_951802165.1 of Adalia decempunctata. Lineage (NCBI taxonomy): Eukaryota > Metazoa > Arthropoda > Insecta > Coleoptera > Coccinellidae > Adalia > Adalia decempunctata. Next base: position 16,619,666 of record OX637696.1, on the reverse strand, counting down.
TTCTTGTTTCAACATATTGGGAATTGAGTGATAGAACTCTAGTTAAATTGAAATAAAACAAATTTGAATTTTGATTGAAGCCATTTTTTTAAGATAATTTTATGACATTTATGTTTTAAAAATCATAGTATTGACCCAGAAGTGTTTTGTTTCAACAAGATGGTGCTACACCTCATGCTGCTACCGTAACAATTGTTTAATTGAAAGAAAGATGTGGTGACAACATCATTTCGAGAAATGATCCAATTAATTGACCTGCAAGATCATGCGACATAACTTTTTATTTTCTTTGGGGTTATGTCAAGTCATTGGTTTATGCTGATAAACCAAAAACAATAGACGCTTTGGAAGCTAACATTACTCGTGTTATTGCTGAAATAAGGCCTGAATTACTCGAAAAAGTGGTCCAAAATTGGTCTGATTGAATGCGGTCCCTCCGAGCTAGTCGTGGTGGACATATGACGGAAATAATTTTTGAAACATTAATGTCATAAAATTATCTCTCAAAAAAAAAATTATTCAATCTTAATTTGAATGTGTCTTATTTCAATTTGAAGTTCAATCACTCTAAAAAAAACACCCGATATTTCTGTTATCCTTTTTCTGAGAATTATATTTATCATTCGAGGTCTTCTTCATTTCATGTTCTTATTATGTGTCTCCTCATTTTTCCTCACTTCTTCCTTTTTCATCCCATTTTAATCTCTATTTGTTTCCGTATACTCAAAATTTCCCTGTATATTTATATATTCTTTTAGCATGGACCGTTTCCTTTTTCAATTCACTCAATATGATGTTTTGTATTTTAAAAAACATTTTTCTCTCAAAATAAAAGTTTTATTCTCGTTACATTCACTGAGAATTTCCATAACATTTGTGACCAAAGGTAATTTATTTCATATTTTTAAAAATTATGAATCGACTCGAAATGAAAATACAGATGTATATCTGTGAAATCGTAAAACTGAATCTATTGTTCTCATACCATATTTTGGGTTACAGAAACAGTAGTTGATAAAGGTATTATAATTTGGAATTTGTCTTCACACCGAATATTTTATTTGCTCTTTCCCAACAATTAATATTTACCTTCCTGGAAGATATCATCACAATAACACATGGAACAACGACAAAGAACAAGCTTATTTATATGGAGACCTATTGACTTCGTCATATTTTTCCAAACAACAATTCCAAAAAGAAATATTTTTCTTCACACTATAAAAACATTCATTTCATTTGGCCTAAAAAACTTTTGTGAATTGTTGTTATTTTCAATTTTCCAACAGTTTCATCGAACATTCAAATTTGGAGTCTACAGCCGTCATCAGATCATTAAACTTGATGTACCTTGTACCTACAAGTTTTTCACAAATATGCCATTTTTCTATTGAAATATCCATAGCGTTTTTTTGACATTTTTTCAAGGTTTCACAATTCATGAAATCAACAATGGGATTTTTAACTATTATTTCTATAGTACTACGTGCGGAACCCTAAAAATGATCATTGTAGGATTTTGCTAACCCCAAGCCTTAATTGACAAATCGTCCATGTAATACCTTTCAGTATTCAGGATTGTTCGGATTAGGTATGCTTCTGAAACAAGTTTGGGTAACAATAAAAATAAACGCCATTTTGCTAAAAATTTGTGTTTATTGCCCACATAATTTTCATAACGGGCGGCAACCTTTGAGGTAAAAACACCCCTCCTTCTAGCGCACTCGAGTACAATATTACCTTTCCGGTAGGATTACTATAGGATCATATCGGGTGGGTATTCTCCATTGTCCACCATTATTGCAGGACTTGAAGCAATGAAAAAATAGAGTAGAACCTTTTAAACACACACTTGCCGAAAATGCCGTAAATAGGATAAATTTTAAGAGAACATTGTAAAATTTTATTCGGTTATTACCACTTGTAAACGGGGTCTTCAAGCTCTTGTAACTAATCCGGGTCACGGAATACCTAAACAGTAAACACCTCAGTACTCTGAAATTGTCAGTTTATTATGGGGGTGCGTCATTTCCATATTTATGAGTTTTCACTTCATTTGGATCCTGTTTGAAATTTGCCGAAAAGTGGGATGCAAATTGTAGGCAATTCATATATTCTTAGTTTTTATTGGTTCTATAGGTTATGACCATTTTTATGATCCACCCGAATAAAAAATATAGGGTGATTTTTAAGAGCGTAAGATACTTTTCAAAAAAGACACATAGAATTCAGAAAAATGCATGAAATCTTCATTTGAATACTACGGTCCATATAATTTAAAGTTACTTTTCATTGTCTGTTTTCTGTATTTTCATTTGGATCCTATTGCAGTCACCGAAGCGCTTTTTTATGATTTGGACGACAGATAAACAAAGGACAGACCATCCTGTGTGGGTGTCAGTGGAAATGGAAATATCCACACACGAGCTGAATTTCGTCAGTAAACTCGACTGCACCCTATATTTTATGACCTCGTTTTCGTAGAGGAATGAGATCATCAAGATTTTTTCGGAGTTACCTAGTTAGGTGGAGGAAATGGAATTTTCGCAAGTCAAGTCATTGTACAATTATTTCGATGGATTTGTTGAAATTTTGTTTGCCGAACATTCGGAAAACCCAGATCATTTGTCCCAATATCCCAGTGAAAATAAGGTTGCAACCAAGAATTTACGGATTTTGTTAATAAGTATACTACTTCTCCTTAGCTTATTTTGTAACGTTGATTGGAAGGGAATTAAATGAAAGTTATTGGATAACGGTTCCAAAAATTAGAGAAAAGATAGTTAGAAAATTGGATAGTGGGAATTGCAGCAATTAATGAGGTACTCTTTTTTCTTTGCTCGAGCTTTCGAGATATTTATTTATCTCTTCATCAGGAGAACTAAAATAAAAAGAAAACGGTAGAAACAAATAAGATGATATCATGCAAAACTTACGAAATTGAGAATGTATAAAAAGATGGAGGTTTCTAAAATTGACATCACTAACTTAGGTGTATAAAAATTGAAAACATATATTACTTTCTTAATATAAATAATGAAGTTGAATTTTGATTAAGGATGTCGAATTGACAGTGATTTTACATATCTTGATTTAAGCATTATGGAATTTGAAAACATTTCTATAAAAACTCAACTAGAATTTGAAGAATCTAAATGGATCAAATATGAAAAAATGGAACTAAGACCCCCTATATCTCTTCTGAAGTTCATACATTTATCATTTTGGGCAATTCTGAACATTTCAAGAAAATTTCTTTTTTTCGAATTATTCTCTGAATCTATTATTTCTACACTTTCAAAATTTGGTTCATGTTCCACTTGTATCGAATGAATTGCAAGAGCGCATGTATCTTTTTTTGTCCTAATATTACTTTTATGAAGTGCAATCCTCTGTTTCAATTTTGTGGTAGTCTGGCCAATATAACATTTATCACAATCGTTACATTCAATTTTATATATCAAATTAGATCTATTATATACATGTAATTTATCTTTCAATTTTGAGAATATTTTCCTGAGAGGTTTCACATTTTTATTGAAAATTTTGAATTTTTCTTTAGGAACCAATTCTCTGATTCTAGAAGAAAGGTTTTCATGATATGGTAAAACTAAATAATTTTGTCTTTCTTCGGCACCTTCTGAAGAGATAAATAAATATCTCGAAAGCTCGAGCAAAGAAAAAAGAGTACCTCATTAATTGCTGCAATTCCCACTATCCAATTTTCTATCTAATAACTTATCAGCAACAAATTTTCGATTATGAAAAGATAGTTATAAAGAGTGTCTCAATAAGAGCACAAGATTTCAGTGTTCAATAAAACATGGGTTTCTGGAGCAAAGTATTAAAATATTTATTGATTTAGAAAATATACATTTGGATTTTGGATTTTGAATAAAATGCGAATTACGGAGAATATACAGAGTGACAAACTTGAACATAAATAATTATTTTTCATTGATAACGATTTGCACAAAGTTTGTCAATTACGCAATAAAAATGGTGTTGGCAAATTCAAAAATATCGATGTTATTAAGACTTCTTTTTCGAAACATCCTGTATATTTCCTTGAGAAACGGGATCATCTCAAAGCCAAACTCAGCCCAGAGCAACAAAAAACATCAAAACTATGCAATTAACACGAAAGTTATGCCCCAAAAAATTGTTAGAATATCCAATAGGGATAACTGTTATTTGATACAAGGAAGAAGCCTTGTTGTTTTGACATTTCTGTTCAGTAAGCATTGACAAATGATCATGGAAAGACTCACGCCGCAACAACGTTTACAAATTATTGAAATTCATTTTTAAAATCAGTGTTCTATTCGCCAAAATTATAGAGCACTTCGTGAATTTTATGGTTTACATAATCGTTCATCAGAGCAGCTTATTCGTCGAACTATCGATAGATTTCGCATCACATTTTCTCTACTCGAAGCAACAACAACAACAAGACAAAGAACTGAACGTACAGAAGAAATAAATATCGCTGCTGTAAGTGATAGTGTTGATGATCCAGATTTGTCTATTCGTCGACGTCAACAACAACTTGGACCCTGTGGATCCACCACATTGAAAATTTTGCGTGAAGATCTTGGTCTACACCCATACAAGATCCCACTGGTTTAAGAACTAAAGCCACTTGACCATAATGAGCCTCGTATTTGTGCCCTAGAACAGCTTGAAGTTGATCCACTTTTTTATCGAAAAATTGTGTTTAGTAGTATTAGTGATGAAGCTCATTTCTGGTTGAATCAGTTGAATGCCTACGTAAACAAGCAAAATTGCAGTGAAAACAATCCTCAAGAAGTTATGCAGGCTCCATTGCATCCTGACAAATGCAGTGTATGGTGTGCTTCACACGCTGGAGGCATCATCGGCCAATATTTCTTTAAAAACGATGCTGGAGTTTATGTTACAGTGAATGGTGCTCGTTATAGATCGATGATCGATGATTATTTGTTTCAACTTGTTAGGGAAAGATATAACGGCATGCAGGCAATTCGATATGTTGAAATTCCGTAAAAATATTGAATTGTCTGCATGCCGTTATATCTTTCCCTAATTATTATTCACAGACGCTAAACCTATTCATGTATTTGTTTCAACATTTGAATGGTCTCTGCCCAGGAGTGTTTTGGTTCCAACAAGATGATACTACATCTCATGCAATTGATTTTTTGAAAAAAAGATTGGGCGATAACATTATCTATTTCGAGAAATGATCCAACTAATTGTTGGACATAACTCCAATAGGTTATTTTCTTTGGTGTTATGTAGAGTCATTGGTTTATGCTAATAAACCATAAACTACAGACGCTTTGGAAGCCAACATAACTCGTGTTTAGCTAAAATAAGACCTGAATTACACCACTTGGTCCAAAATTGGTCTGGTCGAATGCGGTTCCTCAGAGCTAGTCGTGGTGGACATAAATGCCGGAAAATATTTTAAAAACATAAAGATCATAAAATTATTTTTCAAATAAAAAATTTTGGCGAAACACGTAATTCGACCCAAGAGGAATGTGCCCAAGCGGTAGTTTTGCGAGAAGAAGGGTGGACATACACAAGAATTGCAGAAAGGTTTGGAGTTTCCCATACAAGTGTGTCCAGAATGTTGCAGCGATTCAGGGAGACAGGTATGAATGTCCGAAGACCAGGACAGGGTAGACCACGGGTATAGCAACTGCCGTTCAAGAACGTTACTTGAGAGTTTCTTCGTTGAGACAACGGTTTGCAACCGCTCGCCTCCTTCAAAAGCAGCTTGAGCAAACTCATGAGGTGCAAATTCGCACTCAGACAATAAGAAATCGCCTAAGAGAATATAATTTAAGGCCTCGTGTCGCGGCAAGAGGCCCAGCTCTTACCCCAGCCCATCGAAGGGCGCGTTTGGATTTTGCGAGAGAGCATATCCATTGGGAAGAGGCCGATTGAGAAAGAGTTCTCTTCACAGATGAGTCTAGATTCTGCCTCTACCATTGTGATCGACGTTCCCTTGTATACAGATGTCCACATGAAAGATATGATCAGTGCAATTTCCTGAATACTACTGGTTTCGGGGGAGGATCGATTATGGTATGGGTTGGAATATCTTTGACTGCTCGCACAGACCTAGTGGTCGTTGATAATGGAGCTATGAATGATGATAAGTATATAAGGAACATTCTTGAAGAGCATGTAGTGCCATTTGCCCCATACATTGGTGAAAATTTCATTTTTATGGACGATAATGCCAGACCCCATCGTGCGCGCATCGTTCAGGAGTACCTTGAAGAGGTTGAAGTCTCTCGAATGGAATGGCCAGCAAGAAGTCCAGATCTCAATCCGATTGAGCAGGTTTGGGACAACCTCAATAGAAGGCTGAGAAGTTCAGAAAATCATCCAGCTACTCTTAATGACTTAGGAATCCAACTCGCAGAAATCTGGGAAGGATTAGATCAGAACATTTTAAGATCACTCATTTTGAGTATGAACCGTCGTTGCCGAACTGTAATTAACGCAAGGGGTGGAAATACCAAGTATAAAATCACTTATCCGCATTTCAGTATTTTGAAAATTGTTCATTTCTCTTCTTTCACATAAGATTCGGTGAAATCCTGAATTTTTCTTCCATTCAATGCGTCTTACGATAAAGAGGTCTGATTTGAAATCAGTTAGTTCTAACAGTAGTGGCAGAAAACACCTCACATATTTGCAATCCTAGTTATCATTTCAAGCGACATAAACCGAAAGAGGTGTACGTAAAAATGCCATAACAAGAATCAGCGCGTGGCCCCACAGCGGATATACTGTTCAAACAGTTCTGCATCACCTTCCGACCATTCTGTGTACATTCTAGCCTCGAAGACACATCTCGCACGACCAAACAACTCTTCCACCTCCGTCCCATACCCTTCGTCACCAAAAACCATCAGAGCTGCCACACCGGCCCATCCGAACTTCCCGAAACTGGCTACAAGTTAGAATTTCCCGTCCTCGTCTACCTTATCACTGATAAAACAATGCTTTTTCCACAGATCAAATAATGACGCGTCGAAAAAACGGAGCGTCAACGCCGAAGCACGCTTATACCAAACAATTGTTTCCTATTCCAGGTCATCGAGGTCCCATTTTCGAACGCGACGGTCGCGGGTACGGTTGAAGATGACTACGAGGGAGGAAACGTCGAAATCGGAAGAAAAGACGGTGGTGGAGGAGGTGAAGCAGGAGCACACGCAGGGGGTCATCAGAAGAAGCATAACGGCGCATGGCACCATCGAGAACATCGAAGTGACACCTCAGGAGAACGTAAAGCAGCATCCAGAGTCGCCGAAGATGAGCCCGCACCAAGACCAGGAAGCCAAAGCGCCTGAGGTGCCTCAGTACAAGGGGGAGAACTTCGAGAACGGTAGCAACGCCACCCAGTTCGTAGCTGACGATGGAAGCATCATCGCGAGTGCTCAAGACTATTACAACTCAGTGCAAATAGGTCAGATTTCTGAGCCGATAGAGCAGGCTCAGAACGACTATACCAATTTAGATTGCGTGCCCGGTGGTGAGCCTTATGCCGGGTATGCTAGTGACGGGACTCCCTACCTTGCTCAGTACGGCCCTCAGCAGTATTTTGCTCAGGACAGTCCTCCGACTGGAACAGTGTTATATAGGAGTGATCCGAACATGGGTACCAGATACCAGGTGAGTCTATTCGTATATATCAGACAGACTGACGACTGAACGACCTACTGATAAGACCAGTATGATATAGATAACTTGGTTCAAACGATTCTTTCTACTGATTTAGCTTCAAACTTCCCTAGTTTGGTATTTCAGTTTTTCAAACACAGATTATTTCATATTTTGATATTCCTTCGATAATCATGTTTGAGATAGGTTGCCATAAGAGAACGGAGCATACCTTTGGAGTATGTGAATTAAATATTGTTCCTCTGAGAACTCTTTTGTATCTGATTTCTGTTGATTTCGAAAATGGTTTCAACTGAAATTTTGTGGGTGAACTCAGAAAGGATTAGGGTTCTTGTTGAAATAATTTTAATCGATTTCATTCCGACAGTCAATTTTTTTTCTTTCAAAAATAGAAGAAAATGAGCCAACTCATGCTTCTGTTTTATTTCAACAGAAAGAAAGACCCATGAAAATAGTTCAACTTTCGATTAAAAGGGAATCTACTGATAATTTCGTTCAGAAGATTAACTTGAAATACGGAATTGGCAGAGAATGGCCAAATTCAAATTTTGGCGGGAAAAAGTTCCTGCTCTACCCACAAATTCGCTTATTCCATAGTTCGGCGATTTTCGGATAGAGAGCGCCATTGAACATTTCATTCATGATTAGAGAGATATTCATAGAACTTGATAGTGATAGTGCATGTTCTATGGAGATATCCATAAAATGGACTGTGGCGCCTCTATCGGCTGAGCTTTCCAACTCGCTTTAAACGCCGACCTTAATATAATTAAAAAAAAAATATTGATATGATGAACAGTAGTAAGGACCTCTTAAAATACTGCCCTTAAATTTAAATTAGCTATTTTAGATTATCAGGGGCGGACTAGGTTGTACATTTTAATGCTTACATTTTCAACACCCTGTATGATAAGGAGTAGAAAGAAACAAATTTGGATAGCTTGAACATTAGGCTAAAAAAAGGTACTCTTGTTTATTGTCGATAAAATTAACCGTTTTCGAAAAACAAAATTACAAAGATCCTTAACCATGCAGTATTGGCATAGAAGGGCACGTTAACAAAAATTATTTTTTAGAAATGTACTCTCACTAAAGCTTGGAACGATTGAATATAAATACGCTAGTTATAAATAATCTATTAAAAACTTCTTAAGAGTAAATTTCTGAAAATTTTTTTTCACCGTGTCTTTCTGTGCCGAAACTGCATAGTTAAGAATCTTTGTAATTTTGTATTTCGAAAACAGTTCATTTTATCGACAATAAACAAGAGTACCCTTTTTTAGCTTTATCTTCAAGCTATCCAAATTTGTTTTTTTTTTCTACTCCTTATCATACAGGGTGTTGAAAATGTAAGCATTGAAACGTACAACCTGTCAACCTAGTACGCCCCTAGTAACCTAAAAGAGATAATTCAAAGTTAAGGGCAGTATTTTAAGAGGTCCTTACTACTGTTCATCATATCAATTTTTTTTAAATTATATTAAGTAGTTTGAGATTTATTCAAGTAAAATGGATTTCCAGTGACGTCATTCAGGAGGCCGTATCTCCGTAGGGAGGACCGCTAGGAAAAAAAATGATTTTTTTATGTTTTATCTGAATCCGAGAGATTTCTCACATTTTCCGGGACACCCTGTATATTTCCCCAAAATCAACTGGTCAGCTGATGGCAATTTCTGCCAGAACATTGCGCTTGAGATCTTCAGTTGCCTTGACAGCATTAGAACACACATTGAATTTTCAAGAATTCCAACAAAAAGTAATCCAAAAGAGGTATGCGGCCACAAAAGTTCGTTGTTTTGTCATTAGTTCACCGATGACTCACGTTCTTAGATTTTCAGACTTGGATTAAGAGAGGTTGCTATCTTAAGGTCCCCATCAGAGCTACATTCTCGCCATTACTTAGTCAACAGCTCCCCCTCCAGTTCTAGAGTTCTGATGAGCTCCTGTATCTGTTATGGCTTCGGAGATGCTACTTAATCAACTTCTACAAACTTCTTATCCTAAGCATTCTTTCCGTTGGCTAGCAATGGAGTGACATTCCTTCACCAGGTGGTTCGAAGTTTCCTTCTTCTGCTAGACTCATTTTCAGTAGGTGCTTCCCGAGGGGGCAATGTCCTGTGAGGAATCCAGTGAGGAGTTGTAGCATATTCTTGATGCTAAAATCCAGATCCTTCCTAGATCTCGCACTATCAAAGAGTCTAAAAAACTGCTTGAAATGATCTAACCCAGGACAATTCCACCTCCTGAAACTATTTCCTGTAGGTCCATTCGTCTATACCACAGAAAGGTTCTGGTCCAGTAAAAGATCTTCATGCTCATTTTCTGTCAAGTGTTTTGGACTCTTTTCTTTGATACCCCAGTTGCCGGTATCCCAAAGATATTCCCATGATATTCTTGCCTCATTCGTTGAGTTTTCTTCGGCTTTACCATACAATCTTCTCACTTACTTAGTACATATTATTTAATAGCAAATCAAGAACAGCATCCTCTTGATCACCACCTCTTCAATTCCAGCACAACTACGAGATCCAAAGCAGCAGCTCCCCCTCCTCGAGCAACCAAGTCACCCTGCTGACCCAGCACGGTCCCTATCAGTACACCCCGGCCAACGCCTCAGCTCCCTGGCAGGGCGGACACCAGGAGGTGGACTACTACAACGGCGCCGCCGTCCACCACGGCGCTGCCCCCACGGGCGGCGAGCAGTACGCGTACGGCACCTGGACCGCCTCCAATTCTCCAGAGGACAATCCCCAGTTGCGAGAGGTGAATATCAAAGAATGCGTGAATTGCGGTGCCAGCGTGACGCCTCTGTGGCGTCGAGACGGTACCGGTCACTATCTATGTAACGCCTGCGGCCTCTATAACCGTATCAACGGTGTGAACCGACCGCCGATCAGGCCCATCAAAAAACCACAGGCGGTAAGTTGAGATCGTTTTTGCCGCCTTCTACCGCGAGCGGGAAATTTCGGGGAGGACGCGATATGCGGGCCACTCGCCGCTCGCGAGACATTGGTGTCGAGCATTCTGGAAGCCGAGCTGGACGCCCGACTTTTCAGGCGTCCAACCCAGCGTTCAAGCGTTCAATAATTCACCACGGCATCCAAGTCCGCCTAGGAAGCACGCTTCAAGTCGAGATACTCGAAACACTTTGATCTTGTGCTGGTTTTGACCACTCACCAGGCTTCTTGGGACTCCGACGCGTCCAAGAACTTGGAGCCCCGAACGCCGAAGGGTAGTCCGATCGACCATACACGGGGACTCTTTCCGAACATTCATGCGATGCAGGCTGCCCGTAAAAAGTCCTCGTGAGTGGCCTATATTGAGGCCGTTTCAGGGACTGTCGAAGTTTTCACTGAATACTGGATTGTTTTTTCACGCTGCAAAAACCACGGTAGTCCAATTATGAATATACCGACAAAGTTCCGAGGCGCTAGCCGCTGTCAATCTAAATATCAATAAGAACGCTCAATGCGACTTTTAAATACCACCGGATTTGAAATGTACTTCGTGGTTCATTTGATTCGATTCAAAAACCTCTTGACCAGAGCATCTCTTGTCGTGCATAATGCTAGTATTATGTATACAGGGTCTTTCACGAGGAACCTCACCCATATTTATACGGGAAACTACTGAACGTATTTTCATGAAATTCAGCACTTATGAGTATTTCACGATGCTGATGAAATCTAAAATATTTTCAAGGCATGAGCACCTCCGGTTTTTCCGGAAATGACGTCAACTTCCGTTTTTCAAATTAGAACACCATTTTTTTATTGCAGAAATAGATTCCTTAGAAAATTTCAAGTTATTTTGATGTAACATTTTTCAGTTTTGGTTGGAAAATTCTCTCTGAGCGGGAAAATTCGAAAAAAAAAATCGAAAATAGAGCTCCGCTGAAACAAGAATAACTTCGAGGTTTTTGGATGGAAAATTTTCATTTTTGGGATTTTTCAAGATGTAAGATTGATGTATCCACTTTGAAAATCGAAATCGCGATTCATGAAACAGGGGGTGAAAAAATCGCTTTCGAAGTTAGGGATGACAAAATCGTGAAAAATCAATTTTTTCAAATTAGAACTCCATTTTTTTATGGCAGATATTGAATCTACGTTAAAAAATAATGTGAGTGTATGCATCACACCCTTGCCCTGAAGTGGATATTTTCTGAGTTATTCACAAAAAACTGTTTTTCGTCTTGAATTTTCAGCTATTTCTTTTCCCTTCACGCCAAAAAGATGAAATTCTCAGGAACTGTTACTTAAACAATGTTTTAGATTTTACTACCCTAATATGCAAGAGAAAAAAGTTACAGGTTGTTCCTAAATAGATGGCGAATTTGGATTCGAATTTGTATCGGAAACCTCTTTATTTCAACTAATCGGCCATCGGTTTTCTCTCCAGTGATAAATAAATAATTCCTTATGAACCATATGCAAAAACTTACCATGTTTTACATTCTTTTTTTTTAATGATAGATATCATTAATTACATGCTACTGAATAAAGAGGAATTTGGCAGATGTAATTAATGATATCTATCATTAAAAAAAAAGAATGTAAAACATGGTAAGTTTTTGCATATGGTTCATAAGGAATTATTTATTTATCACTGGAGAAAAACCGATGGCCGATTAGTTGAAATAAAGAGGTTTCCGATACAAATTCGAATCCAAATTCGCCATCTATTTAGGAACAACCTGTAACTTTTTTCTCTTGCATATTAGGGTAGTAAAATCTAAAACATGGTTTAAGTAGCAGTTCCTGAAAATTTCATCTTTTTGGAGTGAAGGGAAAAGAAATAGCTGAAAATTCAAGACGAAAAACAGTTTTTTGTGAATAACTCAGAAAATATCCACTTCAGGGCAAGGGTGTGATGCATACACTCACATTATTTTTTAACGTAGATTCAATATCTGCCATAAAAAAATGGAGTTCTAATTTGAAAAAATTGATTTTTCACGATTTTGTCATCCCTAACTTCGAAAGCGATTTTTTCACCCCCTGTTTCATGAATCGCGATTTCGATTTTCAAAGTGGATACATCAATCTTACATCTTGAAAAATCCCAAAAATGAAAATTTTCCATCCCAAAACCTCGAAGTTATTCTTGTTTCAGCGGAGCTCTATTTTCGATTTTTTTTTCGAATTTTCCCGCTCAGAGAGAATTTTCCATCCAAAACTGAAAAATGTTACATCAAAATAACTTGAAATTTTCTAAAGAATCTATTTCTGCAATAAAAAAATGGTGTTCTAATTTGAAAAACGGAAGTTGACGTCATTTCCGGAAAAACCGGAGTTGCTCATGCCTTGAAAATATTTTAGATTTCATCAGCATCGTGAAATACTTATAAGTGCTGAATTTCATGAAAATACGTTCAGTAGTTTCCCGTATAAATATGGGTGAGGTTCCTCGTGAAAGACCCTGTATAACCTGTCACAGTCCCCATTAGGTGATCCGACAAAGTCACGGCGCTCATATCCTCAGAATAATCTTTGTCCACCATGGGGTCAGAGCTCAGCATGGGCGTCGATATGTTTCTTTGTTGGGAGCCAATGGTATATACTGCATATTCTCATCATTTATCTTTCAATATTGCTGTATCTGCCAAAAAAGACAAGTATGGAAACTGTAAATTCGAATTAGAGATATCGTGATTTAAAAAAAAATGGTAGTATTCCAGGAACGAAAGAAAGAGGCCTTTCTTCTGCATAAATTATTTTTTGGCGAAGGACTTGAATTTAATTTTTTAGAGTGATAGAATTTTCGATAGGGATAAGTATATTTAGTATAAGCATTGACAAATTATCAGGGAAAGACTCACGCCGCAACAACGTTTACAAATTGTTGAAATTTATTTCCAAAATCAGTGTTCTATTCGCCAAGTTGTGGAGCACTTCGTGAAATTTATGGTTTACATAATCGTCCATCAGAGCAGCTTATTCGTCGATATATTTCGGACAACATTTTATTTACTCGATGCAACAACAACAAAACAAAGAACTGTACGTGCAGAATATCGCTGCTGTAAGTGATAGTGTTAATGAAGATCCAGATTTGTTTATTCGTCGACGTTCACAACAAAATGAATTCTGTGCCTCCACCACATGGAAAATTTCGCGTAAAGATCTTGGTTTCACCCATACTACACTAATGCCACCATAACAAGCATCGTATGGTGTGCTTCAGACGCTGGAGGCATCATTGGTCCATATTTCTATAAAAACGATGCTGGAGCTAATGTTGAAGTCAATAGTGTTCGCTACAGATCGATGATCAATGGTTATTTGTTTCCAAAATTTGAATAGTATCGACCCCGAAGTGTTTTGGTTTCAATAAGATGGTGCTTCACCTCATGCTACTTCCGTAACAATTGCTTTATTGAAGGAAAGATTTGGCGATTACATTATTTCGAGTGGGCTTATGCCGGTAATCATTTTTAAAACATGAATGTAATGAAATGACTATTCCTCTCTTTCCATTTTTAGTGAGGAAGTTTCCTTATAGCAACGATCGTTTGATCTCGACAAAACTTTCAAACCGGCAAAACCAACAAGTTGGTTTCCAGCGATAAAATTTTTGACGTTTCTCCAATTCATAGATAGCTTCGGAAATGAATATCATAGAGAAAACAAACAACGTTTGGTTAATCTATGAATTCTAATTTGCCAAATAGCGCAATACGCGTCAAATGTGAACATATTACCGTATTTTCTCGTGGAATAGTCATGCCGAATTCCACTCGAGATGAAATTTAAGCAGGTAAAATTTCTCTGTAATATTCAAGTTTGTTGCTTTTCGGAAATTTCGCTCATGACATTTTTTTTTAAATCACCCGCCTGACAGCTCTTGATTTTGATACAAATGTCATTCGCGAAATTTCCGAGCAACAAACTTTCGTATTACAATCGAGAAATTTTGCCGGCAAAATTCCATCTCTAGTGGTATTACATATGAAGAAAAATTGGCTTCAATCTCAATTTAGATGTGATTTATGTCATTGAAAGTTCTATAGTTTACCAAAAGTGGTAGTATTCTTAAATTTTTTGGCGAAGGACTTAAATAGAGTATGTAGGGAAATATTGAAATATTATGACCAAGAAATTGTGACCACGGCGGTTATAAAGAAACGTTGCCCATACGCTATCACCGGTGGAGTGTTCACGCCTTATCATTAAGCAAACAGAGTCAGAGTCTGTTTTCAGCCTCAATCCGAATGTGTTGTGTACACAAAGTGGGACCGAAAACCATCATCCAACGTTCTTCATATCCCTACATATTCATAATTGATCGATATCACCGAACAATAATAAAAGAAACCAGCGTGATAAAGTTTCGAACACACAATTCAAATCCCATCAATATAAATACAGGATGTTTCAGGAAGATTGTACTGGCTTTCAGTGACGTAGTCCATTTTGGGGTGTCTGAATCAGTGTTCGAAATATCCCCTCACTGAATATATTCGTTTGAGAGATAGAGGGTTTTCCAATAAGAAGTGTTATTTTAACATTAAAAGAAAAAATGCCATTTTTTTAAATGAATGCTCGGAAATTATTTCGTTATAAAGAGGAAAGTATGTCGTTGATGATGGAAAATAACATCAACCAAAAGACCACCAAGACCACGAGTACAGGACCAAATCCTCTTCATGAAATTTTCCATAAACAAATCGCAAAGTGGCTGCCCTATATGTCCTCGATAGCCTCACGAATTCCATCTTTGATGTCTTGAATTGATGCTGGGCTCTTGGCGTAGACCTTGTCTTTCACAAAGCCCCTAAGGAAGAAGTCACAAGGTGTTAAATCACATGATCTCGGTGACCAATTGTGATCACCTCTTCGAGAGATAACACGCTCCGGAAACTTTTACCGTAAATGATCAATGGTTCCGTTGCTTGTGTGGGACGTAGCTCCGTCTTGTTGTAAGTATACATTACCCCAGATCAATGCTATCCAATTCAGGCCATAAAAAATCATTAATCGTCTCGCGATAGCGCAATCGTTTCACTGTAACTGTTGCTCCAGCCTCATTCTCGAAAAAATAAGGTCCAATGACCCTGCCGGACCATAAACGGCACCAAACAGTCACACGTTGAGGCTAAAGAGGCTTCTCAACAATAACTCTTGAGTTTTCCGAGACCCTGATGCGACAATTTTGCTTGTTGACGAAGCCACCGAGGTGGCTCAAGATGATTTTTCGATGGAATTCCAGATCTTTTTCATGATGCATTTCAAGGACCCAATCAGCAAAGACACGACGTTGTTGATGATAGGCCGGCTTGAGTTCTTGTGTTAACTGAATTCCATAAGCCCTAATAGACCCCAATCTTCATGAAAAATACGGTGTGAAGACGTTTGTGGAAAGCCTAATTCCAAAGAACGACGAGGAATGGACAAACCCGGGTTTTCTTCAGCACTTTCGGCTACAGCAGCAATATTTCCGGCTGTTTTGGAGCGACGTGCACGGGTTTTATTCTTCTCATTACTAACTTGTTCCAACAACTCAAATTTTTGCACCAATTTATGTATTGCGGACCGACAAGGTGTTTCACGACGACCCAAAAATGTTCTAGTTTTACGAACCGTCTCTACCAAAGTCTCATCATATGTAATACCACTATGAGATGGAAATTTGCCGAGAAAATATCTCGATTGTAATATGAAAGCTAATATGTTGCTCGGAAATTTCGCGAATGACATTTGTATGAAAATCACCAGCCAACAGGCGAGTGATTTTGGAAAAAATGTCATGAGCGAAATTTCCGAAAAGCAACAAACTTGAATATTACAAGAGAGAAATTTTACCTCCTTAAATTTCATCTCGAGTGGTATTCGGTATGACTATTCCACGAAAAACATTAAGTAATATGGTGACATTTGACACGGATTGCGCTATTTGGCAAATCAGAATTCATAGATCCACTAAACGTTGTTTGTTTTCTCTATGATATTCATTTCCGAAGCTATCTATGAATTGGAGAAACGTCCAAAATTTTATCGCTGGAAAACCAACTTGTTGGTTTTGCCGGTTTGAAAGTTTTATCGAGATGAAACGATCGTTGCTACGGAAACTTCCTCACTAAAAATGGAAAGAGTGGAATAGTCATTTTAATAATTTTAATGCTTTGTTGAAAGGTGCATCGTTTCATTTTTATTAATGGCGTGGTTTCTACTAGTCAAATGTCAAAAATGACAGCTTCAAAACTTACATCTACCGAAAGAGTTGGCTATTCAAAATAACACCTCTTATTGGAAAACCCTTACATGAATTTAATGTATTTTATCACAAACTTCCAATCGGCATAACTCTTGAAAGCCTTTGTAGATATACATGAAATTAATAAAGGGCAATGGCTAATATTCGCTCATGATGACTCGTTGATAGAGCAGGTCCGGACTGAGAAACTTATATTCTTTATTCCAGATCTTCATCAAATTTTGATTTTTCACCTATGTTAAATTGAAACTATGCATTCCACAGTAAAAGAAGTCAATCAATAAATAACTTAAAATAGGGATGGGGAAGTTGATACAGGAATAATACGGAGGCTTCGACAAACCAAAGAAAGTGATAATATACAGGGCGTTCCATTCGAAATAATAAAAAAAAAATTTAAGATCGATAGAGTGGTTCTTACCCAAGAACCCAAAATTCCAATAGAATCGTACACCGCACCATATTCATGAAGGCTCAAAAACATCGTAAGCCATACCGTATTTTTTCCAGCATGGTACCAGAAGAGCTGGAGTGTCTTGCGCTAATTGTAAAACAACAAACACCACTTTATGGAGGAGGAATAACCAGGGGGAACCAGTGTGCAACGCTTGTGGGCTATATTTCAAATTACACGGGGTGAGTTCATAAGAAATATTGAAAAAATTAATTCATAAGCAATTTACTTCGTTTAAAAAAAAACAGCGGTTATAAGTCGCCTATGATTTTATTAATCCAGCTTGCTTTATGGTTTTATTTAAGATCTCTCTTTGAAATTTGTGTTAATTTGTGTAGGTATTACTTAATCGAACTGTAGTCAATTAGACTTACTAATCATATCGTTTTTGAAGAATATAGGAATCGAAAGAAAATGAGTTCACAAGAGAACACTGATGCCCATCTCAATAAAGATTCACTGAATTCGTAATCGCTGAAGAATTTCCTTTCACCCTTAACGAAGGATTTTTGTACTCATTCATGAAGAGGATCAAATATTGATGTTATGTGTGAATCTAGTTCTGCGGCAATCTCTGATAATTTGCAGGAAGTACACCTGGCATTATCAGCATTTAACAGTTAACAGACTCACCATGGAAGCCACGAAATCAGCCTGCTCATAATCTAAGATACGATGAGATACACGCTAATCTAACTCTGAAAAAAATTTATGCAGGGTTGATACCGACTATCTTTCAGATAGAATGAAAATCTCTGGTAAACACGAAAGATACACTATCTGTTAACATTTCAAAGATAATCGCCGTTGATTTATTTAATTGTACAAAAACTCACACTCAGTATGTGGAAAATGCGGTCGGAAGACGGTGGCAAATGCCGAAGTTGGCAATGAAAGCGGTTAGAAGAGTGAAAAGGGTGCGGATGATGTCTTAGTGGTGTGCATGTGGTTACAGGTGGCAAGGCCGCAGTCGATGAAAAAGGATGGCATCCAGACCAGGAAGAGGCGACCCAAAGGAAGCTCAGTACCTTCTCCTCATCATGCATCACCACCCCTCCATCAATCAAGACTGAGTAAGTACCAATAGTGAATACAAGAATAGGTCCTCATTTCCCTCGAAAATCACATAAATTTCATTCCTATTCCTATCGTTATCACAAACGACCAAGTGGACCCGAAATAGATCCCTGAGGCACACCTTGAGGGCCCCATATTCATATAGTTGAGTTTCTGCATAGTACAGTGAAGAAATTGGTTTCATTTCTGAAGCACGAAGAGGCAGAGGTTCAAAGGTTGATTGTCATTCTGAAACACCCCTAGATACAAGTCTATGCCTCATACATATTTTTAGCCATTAAATAATTTTTTCTCGATGCTCTCGAAGCAGTAAGATAGCAATGTAGATTTGATTGACTTCAGAATGATATCTTGCACTTCAACTGACAATGGTATATTGAATACATAGAAATACACAATACACATGTCCAAATTGGAGATGTCGTGAATGAAACCTTGAGATAGTATCAGAATTCTCAGTATCAGATTATCCATATTGATACTATTTGAGTGTTCATTCTCAATATTTGACTTACATATTCGAATCAATCTGTGGAATCAAGTGCCAATTGAAAAACATTATTGAATCATGATCTATTTTTCATTCAATGTTCGAATATAAAACTGGATAAAATACTTGCATACAATATGAACACGACGTTCGAATAAAAACTTGGTATACCTCTTCTATATGTTGACAATTCGATACTCTCAAGAACTTTATACACTATTCTGCCCAATCTATTTAGAAAATGCCATTTATGGTTGGAAAATCCTCTTCGGTTTGATTCTGCCTCCTCTAGTAATAGAAAATTCTATAGTAGCTGACAAAAACCATCCAAGACATTGCTTGCCTTGGTTAATCACTTTTCTCATTACGTTGATCAAGGTAAATTCAGTAATGTAAAAGGTTTTCCAATAACAGTTGTTATTTTAAAGAGCCCGCTATTTCTGTAGATGCCACTTTTGAAGCTGTAATTTTTTGAAATTTGACTAGTGAAAAGTACCCCATTAATAAAAATGGTACACGCTGCAAGAACGCATTAAAATCATTAAAATTCTCTATGAAAATGGTGAAAATGGTTCGTAAAACTCGAACATTCTTGGGTCGCCGTGAAGCACCTTGTCGAACCGCAATACAGAAATTGGTGGAAAAATTTGTGCTTTTGTGGACCAGTTAGTGATGTTAAGTGGCAGTACCACCTTTTGAATCGTGGTAAATCTCCATTCAAAAGTGGTCTCTTTATTTCACGAGTAAGTACCCTAATTTACGACGTGGAGACTTGGCTTTTTTTTAAAAATTGAAGTTGAAGAACGTCCTGAGGGCAAATAGTTTTCTTTTTTTCGATTTGATTAGTTTTTCAATTAAAAAACCAGGGTAATCGTTAGATCAGGGGTTATTGAACATGTTTTTCGTTTTTCATGAGTAAAAGCTATATTTTTGAAATAATAATCATGAAAATTTTTGTAGTTTATAGAAGATTAAATTGCCGAGGGCAGATAGTTGCGATTTTTTCGATTTCATTAGTTTTTCAATTAAAAAAAACAGGTGGAACTTCAGCATTTTGGAAACTACACTTAATGATTTTTTTCCGACGGTTATTCATCATCGCAACTATTTGCCCTTTTCATGATTATTGTTTCAAAAATATAGCTTGTACTCATGAAAAACGAAAAACATATTCAATAATCCCAGATCTAACGATTACCCTGGTTTTTTTAATTTAAAAACTAATTAAATCGAAAAAAAGAAAACTATTTGCCCTCGGGACGTTCTTCAACTTCAATTAAAAAAAAATCAAGTCTCTACGTCATAAATTAGGGTAGTTACTCGTGAAATAAAGAGACCACTTTTGAATGGAGATTTACCACGATTCGAAAGGTGATACTGCCCCTTAAGAATAAAACCCGTGCCCGTCGCTCAAGAACAGCCGAGAATATTGCTGCTGAAGCCGAAAGTGTTGAAGAAAACCCGGGTTTGTCCATTCCTCGTCGTTCTTTGGAATTAGGCTTTCCACAAACGTCATTACACCGTATTTTGAATAAAGATTTGGATCTTGAGGCTTATAAAAATCAGTCACAAGAACTCAAGCCGGCCGATCATCAACAACGTCGCGTCTTTGCTGATTGGGTCCTTGAAATGCATGAAAATGCTCTGGAATTTCATTGAAAAATCATCTTGAGTGATGAGGTCCATTTCCACCTTGGTGGCTTCGTCAAGAAGCAAAATTGTCACATCTGTGGCTTGGAAAACACCAGAGTTATTGTTGATAAGCCTCTCTATACTCAAAGTGTGACTTTTTGGTGCGGTTTATGGTTCGGCGGGGTCATTGGACCTTACTTTTCCGAAAATGAGGCTATAGCAACAGTTACGGGGGATGGATTGCGCTATATCGAGAGATGTTTAATGGTTTTTTATGGCCGGAATTGGATGGTATTGATCTGGACAACGTTTACTTTCAACAAGACGCCGCACAAGCAGCGAAACCATTGATCTTTCACGGGAAAAGTTACCAGACCGTGATATCTCTCGAAGAGGTGATCCATTTGCCACAGAGATCTTGTGATATAACACCTTGCGTCTTCTTCCTTTGGGGCCATGTGAAAGAGGAGGTCTACGCCAAGAGCCAAGCTTCAATTCAAGACCTCAAAGATGGAATTCGTGAGGCTATCAAGGACATAGGGCAGTCACTTTGCGATTTAGTGACGGAAATTTTTATGAAAAGTATATGGTCCTGTAGTCGTGGTCGTGGTAGTCATTGGGCTGATGTTATTCTACATTATTAACGGCATACCTTCCTCTTTATAGTGAAATAAACATCCGATCATTTATCTAAAAAATGGCATTTTCCTTTGAATGTCAAAATATTGGAAAACCCTTCACCAAAATCTCAAGGAATGGAGATTTTCCTTTATTTTCTCAATGAATTATTCCAAATTCTCCCGACTCAGTTCTTAAGCGCAAAGTAAGCACAAACAACGAAGTCAAAGAAGCTTAGTTCATCGTCGAACAGAAATGAAAGGCATGAAAATAACCAAGGTAGAGTTTCGAAATCCGTCATATAAATTCATTCGTGAGCAAATAGAACGAATATGTGTATAAAACGAGAGGATTACTCCGTTTTACCCGTTTCATAACTCTATTTGTCCCCGTATACATACAGAAAGATAAAAATACGAGTGCACTGTCAACAATCCGTCAGTCTGGGGGATAATGTAACCGACTGTAATAACGAGAACGATTGTGAAGGTAACATACATCGATTTCTATTGTGCAACGAATTTATTTATTCGTGGAAAATTTTCACGTGATATATTGCTTATAAACGACCAGAGGAACAATTTGGGATCATCAAAATATCAATACAATATTTAGAATTGAATTTCGCAAAAAAGAAGTCCTACCATACCTGTCAATATCTACCAGAATAGTCCCAGAGGTGTTCTGTTATGTTCTCTGGAACAATATTGATCGGGTGTTTCATTCAGGTTTCTGTTATGTCCTTATTGAGGGACCCTTTATATGATGATATCGTAGGAAATTGCAAAATATTCGTGGAAATTTTTAGGCAACTCATTTTCCCACTCATTGAAAAATTGCCAGGAAGTATGTCATCGCACTCAAGAATTCTGAAGGCACTGGTTTTTCCTTGAGTGATCAAGGGTCAACAATTTGTTTGTTCTGATAGATTTTTGTACGATGCATTGAACTAGGTGATATAAAAAGAAGATAAGAATCTTTTGCTTTGATTCGAAAATTCTGACTATTCCCTCCCAAAAAAATCACTAGTCATATTGATGCAAACAGGGTGGCTCACATGAAACCGATGGATAAAAATCGTTGGAAGAGCAATATGTTGTATTGAGAAAAAAAAAGTAATTTTTTTTACCTACATTGTCGGATTCAAATAAAAGCTTGAATTCTTCGAAAGTTATTTATTCCTCCTCTTCTACAATCATCACCCTGAGTACGACAATATTGTTCATATTCTAAATCGAAACAAATAAAGATGTTAAATCAAAAATGACAACTATAAATCAAAATTTCAACGTTAAATCTGAATTTACTACATTGAATCAAAATTCCAACATTGAATCAGAATTTCAACATTATCAGATTCGGAATTTCCACATTTATTCAGAACTACAACATCAATTATTCTCAATTTCAACATCAATTCAGATTTTCAACAGTTTTTCAGAACTCCAAAAATTATTCAAAAATCAACATCAATTCAGCATTATTATTCAGATCCTCAAATGAATTCTGAATTTCAAAATTCATGCCGAACTTCAACATTAATTCTGAATTTCAACAGTTTTTCAGAACTTCAACATTAATTCAGAATTTCAACAGAAATTCAGATCTTCACCATTAATTTAGAATTTTAACATCAGATATTCAGAATTTCGAGGTTGATTCAGTATTTCAACATCAATTCTGAGTTTCGACAGTTATCCAGAATTTCAACAGTTATTCAGAATTTCAACAGTAATTCAGAGTTTCAACATCAATTCAGAATCTCAAACTGGATCCAGTAATTCAACATTTATTCAGATCCTCAAATGAATTCTGAATTTCAAAATTCATGCCGAACTTCAACATTAATTCAGAATTTCAACAGTTTTTCAGAACTTCAACATTAATTCAGAATTTCAACAGTTTTTCAGAACTTCAACATTAATTCAGAACATTCACATTGATTCTGAATTTCAACACTCATTCAGAACTTTAACATTAATTGAGAACTTCAACATTAATTCAGAATTTTAAGGTGGGCGTTCAATGTAGTGTGTTTTTATTTCAAGTTGATTTCGAAAACGGTTTCACTTTGAGAACTGAAATTTTGTGGGTGAACTCAGAAAGGATTAGGGCTCTTGTTGAAATAATTTTGATCGATTTCATTCCGACAGTTATTTTTTTTTCTTTAAAAAATAGAAGAAAATGAGCGAACCCATGCTTCTGTTTTATTTCAACAGAAAGACCCATGAAAATAGTTCAACTTCCGATTAAAAGTGAATCTACAGATAATTTCGTTCAGAAGATCAACTTGAAATACGGAATTGGCAGAATATGGCCAAATTCAAATTTTGGCGGGAAAAAATTCCTGCTTTACCCACAAATTCACGTATTTCATAGTTCGGCGATTTTCGGATAGAGAGCGCCATTGTACATTTCATTCATGATTAGAGAGATACTCATAGAACTTATTGTGATAATGAAATATCTATGGAGATATTCCTTAAAATGGACGGTGGCGCCTCTATCGGCTGATCTTTCCTACTCGGTTTAAACGCCGACCTTAACATTAATTCTGAATTCTGCATTTATTCACAATTTTAAAAGTTATTCCGAATTTTAACATTAATTCAGAATTTCAACATTGATTTGGAATTTGAAACATTATATCGAAATATCAATATTAAATCCGATTCATGTCAAACTTAGCGAAAACATAGGTATGTTATCAGTTCAAATGAAAGTCCAAAATTCGAGAAAATTATGGAAATGTGAATTCGAGAGTTCGTGGCTATATTGGACTAATATGAACAAAAGGGAATTAAATCCAGTTGAATTCTGTCGACGTTTCGGACATTTATTGTTTGATTACATTTGTATGTATTTTTGTGTGCTGTATCATAAAAAAATTCACATGAAAAATTCTGTACAGAAAATTTGAAAAAAAAGTTAGGGGTGGCCCACCCTTAACATTTAGGGGGATGACGAATAGATGTTGGCCGATTCCTGGTCCTACCCGATATGCACACAAAATTTCACGAAAATCGGTCTAGCCGTTTCTGAGGAGTTCGGCCACAAAGTGCAAACAGGAGAATTTTATATCATAAGATTATTTTTGACATTTTGAAACATCAAGTCCATTGGGAATAATTGCAAATCACAATTATAAATTATTATTTATAACTGATATGGTATCAGGAGAAAATTCAAGAATATATTTCTGCTCTCGTTTCACATTTCTCATTTTTTTTAGCACCCCAGCACTTCCACTACGAAATACCTACAGACCAATACCAACTTCCTGTGACAGCACCATATCATGCAGTAGAATTCGCAAATAGAAGGATATCAAGTGCGGATATTCAATTACTCAACCAAAGGTAAGAAAAAGCAATTCCCTTATTCAATGCAAAGCACGCACATTATTTTGTCTAAATCTGAAAATCAGACTTTATTTTTATGCATGTATCGGATCAAAAAATAATAATTTTAACATAATGTGGGTACAAAATTCCATCAACCGAGTAAATTTTTTAGTTAGTATTTCAAATTAAGTTTTTATTTTATGGAGATATCTGATATTTGGATGACCGCACTCAATCGTTTTATTATATCAAAGTAAACAATCCAACATGGTAAATATAGTTTATTTGTTCAAATATTAAGGAATTTTCAAAAACAATTCGAATTAGCTGAATATCAGGTACTGAACGCCATCTAGAATGAAGTACAAGAACTAACGAACTTCAGTTACGTAGATTCCTGAGTTGAATTCCATCAACGGCTGAAACCTTCCCAAATATTCGAATCCTTGAACTCATTCGAAGATAGAAATAGCTGAATTTAGAGTGACTAGATATCTAGTCACTGTAGCTGAATTATGTTTCGCATTATTCAATTAAAGGAACTCCGCTTAGGGAATAAGAGCGCATTACATAAGCACTCTTTCCTATACACCCTGTATAGTACTCGGCGTGTTTTCCTATAAAGTGTCTAAATGTACCGAATATATTTAAGATAATCGCCAAAGAAAAATTTTCACCTACAAATACATTATACACGTTATACATACATACATATACAAAGCATATTATCTAGGATTGTAAAGAATTGCCATAAAAGACGGTTAAAAGAAAACCAAAGATTCAGAAAGAAATCCCACTTTTTCCTTCATTTTTCGATTTGGCGGAATGGATACATCATAATTCTGTATTTCGACATCATACTAATGATTTTTTGTCAAGTAAAGAGTGGAAGATATAAAATTAAAATCGCCAAAATTAGAAATTCAGCAAACTCACAGTTTCAAATCGATTCATATAATAATGATTTCTGAGGAATGTAACTCAACTAACGTATATGAGTTTTGAATCCCATCGGTTTCTGATTCTGAGGAATGATGTTTGCAAATCAAGTGGATCAATGAAATGAATGAAAATATGTAGTTAAAAAAAAACGTTGTTATCGTTTGTACTCATTCTTCTTCTTTTACAGTGTTCCAGCCTTACAGCCTGTGATGGTGGGCATTCCAGAAGAACAAACATCAGTCATAACGTCGGCAGCTGAACAAAGCAGATACCAAAACAATCAAGAAGAAGCTCATGCTAAAGAGGATACCAGTAATTGAAACCGAAGGTAAGTGATTAAACACCTCTGCTTTCCTTATCACGTGATTAATGATTTCATGTTGCTCCATTCAAGGTGCCAAATGAATCACAAATATTCTTGCCAAATAGAAGAAATGACAATGGATGGAGAAGAAACGGAATGGACAAGAAGCGAAGGAAGTTTCCAGAAGATGTACATAATGTATTATTGATATGTTTTTGAATTGAGGATGTTTATTTATGCTAGATAATTGTTATCGTGAGTTTATACCAAATGTATAAATCTAGTCTGCTCTAAAACAAGATTTGTAAATATTTTTTTAATAAAAATATCGTCTTGATTTTTTTAACGTATCTAGTCATACTTCCATATAAACTATGCCAAGTTCGTTTTTACTTAGTTGTAGAATATAACAAGAAACTTTCCTTATTTCACATAGGTATAGGGTTGTAGGGAATTTATTTTTATAAGTAAAAACAAATTCCTAATTCAGCCCTGATTTTTCCATATAAATTTCGTCAATTTCCTGAATCTCATACTAACATTATGTCATCCAAATTTAGGATTTTATTGATTTTCTTGAAAATTATGAAGGTATGTAGAGTCACTAGAGAGAAAGTGTATACCTACATATTCCTACTCAGGTGAATATTCAAAATGGCCTTGCCCTCTTCTACTATTTATACAGGATACTTTGGAAATGTATATTGACTACCTTTACCAATTTATTGGTGGGGTTTTCCGATTCTTAATTTTTCAACAAATTTTGTATTATTATTTGTCCTCATTCGAAATAAGTTAGTTATTCATCATAGAATATATTGAGGACACCACTAGGGAGTTTTTCAGGAGGGCCATGAAAATTTTCAAACCAAGAGTACAGAGTATGCATTTCTGAAAGGAGGCTGGAACTTTTTTTCCTTTGGAGAATTCTGCGTTTCTGTGAAAATCATCAATTTCGCACATTTGTACGTAGGTACCATTCAAAGGTGTTGGTAGATTTCCTAAAATATTGCTTATCAATATTTATTCATAGCACAATATTTTATTTCAAATCGAATTCTGACACTAAAGATCTCCGTATGTTTCATTAGGGCTTTAGGTTTACCTTCCAAAAATATACAAATTTGGATATTTCTCCTGTCATCTTCACTATATATAAATCAGAATTTCACATTTACCATTAACTTCAAAAAACATTCCAACTCTGTTCTTCACCACTTCAATGATAATACGCGAGAAATCTTGTAATTTCAAATTTTCAAAGATGATTTCAGTATAAGTATGGCTTATTTTTTAAATTGGAATAAGCTCTACTGAAACATTAAGTATGTTTCTTTGAAATAAGAAAGAAGACATGTGTTTTCAGTATAAATGTCTAAGGTTTATGGAGAAACTACCGACATCATTGAATCCACCGTGAAGAAAGTACTGTACGAAACATGGTTTGATAAGGCAAAGGTTACATACAGGGTGCGTCAGCAAGGCGTACGGCTACAATAGCGCCTAGACTGTACCATGTGCAAAAAAACTTATATGTCAAGGTTATGAGGTTGACAAGAATCCACAAAAAAATAAATTTATATTTACAGGGTGCGTCAAAAAAAAAATACGAAAAATATGTAGTTTTTTTTAAAGGGAACACCCTGTAATTCATGGCATGATTCTTTCGAGGAAAACAAGAGCGTTACACTTATACCTCATTTTTGAAATTTAATCACGGCGTAACCACATAATTCGTATTTTTAGTGTTTTCATCAAAATTCTTATAGCAACCGCTATGTTCAATCCAGATAAACAAAATTTTTTCAGTAGTTAGCTTGAGGTATCAGCTTCATCATTCGGTGAACATCTGAAGTTTTGCTTTATACAGAGGGTATAATATACATTTACGAATTTACTCAAATTAAATATGCGATTATTCAATTTTTTTTCTAATGGAACACCCTATATTTTGCCGTTTCATGAAATTTGTTTTTCAAATGACTGCATTTTCTACAAAGTATATCCCATATTTGAACCGCTCTTTTTGAAATTTTTCACATTCTTTCAAAAAACGATTACTTTGTGAAAAATGTAGACATTTGAAAAACAAATTTCATGAATGTGAAAAAAACAGGAAAAAATCGAGTTAACTCATATTTAATTTCAGTAAATTGGTAAATTTATATTAGTCACTCTGTAAAGAAAAACTTCAGATGTTCACCGAATGATGAAGCTGATACTACTGTAAGAAATAAGAATATCGTTTATCTACAATCTAGATTGAACACAGCAATTGCTGTTGCTATAAGAATTTTGATGAACCCCTTAAAACACAAAAAATATCCTAAAAATAAGAATAACGAGGATGTATTGATATCTAGTTATCCTAGACCAGTTCCATGCATAAACAAAATATTGCGATACCATATCAACTGACAATAACTTATTAGAAGTTTCAGTGTAGAGTTCGATGTCGAAAAAGTAAACCAGAGGTACGCAATAAATTAAAAAAAAGATGTCCACCGAAATTGTAAAAATCGTAAAATTGGAGTATCGGGCCATCATCAAGTACCTGTATTCAAAAGGGTTAAGAGGTGAGCAGATTTACGAAGATATGCTTAATAATATGCGACCGTGAAAAATTGGACTGCAAGCTTCAAAAGAGGTAAATTTTCCATTGAAGATGATGACCGATCGGGAAGGCCAGTTTCTGTGTCAGTCCCCAAAAATATCGATGCAGTTCATGACATGATTTTATCAGGCCTTCGCATTTGGCTAAAATGGATATCTGAAGCACTGAAGATTTCATACGAACGCGTTCATCAGTTCACGTCAATTTGGACAAAAATTTCTGCAAAATGGATCCCCAAATGTTTGAATGTTGACCAAAAGCGTGCAAGGGAAGAAGCATCACGTTCGATCTGTGCTCGATTTGAAAACGATGTAGACTTCTTAAAACCGAATTGTTACTATGGATGAGACTTGGGTACATTTCTACGATCCAGAATCAAAGCAACAATCGATGGAATGGCGACACTCTGGTTCTCCAAGACCTAAGAAGTTTCGAGTCCAAAAATATGCTGGAAAAGTTCCTTGCTTCAGTTTTTTGGGATTGCCATGGAGTAATCATGATTGATTTTTTGGATAAGGGTAGAACAATAACTGGAGATTACTATTCGATATTACTCACCACTCTACGGGAAAAAATTAAAGAGAAAAGAAGCGGAAAGCTATCCAAAGGTATTTTGTTTTTACAGGACAACGCCATGCAAAAAATTCGTGATTTAGGGTTAGAATTACTAGAACACCCCTTTATTCACCAGATTTGGCTCCGTCCGACTATCATCTCATTCCTCAACTGAAAAAAGTTTAAAAGGTCGTAAATTTTCTTCCAACGAGGAGGTAATGAAAGCAGTGGAGGACTGGTTTGCAGAGCAAGAAGAGACATTTTTTTTAAAGGTCTAGATACGTTGCAGGTTCGCTGTTATAAATGTATTCAATTAAGAGGAGAATATGTTGAGAAATAAAATATTTTGACATTGAAATTTTGTTTGGTTCTATAGTAGGCTACAGGGAGGCCAAGCGCTAACCCGGTCTCTTGTTTGTCAGCTTATCAATCAATCAATAGTAGGCTAAGAATTTTCAATATATCCTCGGATGTTGCAACGTCTTGATGAACTTTAAAAATGCGGTATAAGGTATAAGTGTAAAGCTCTCGTGGTCATCGAAAGAATTAGGCTATGAAATACACCCTCTTCATTTAATTCAAATTCAAATTGATAGTTTTGTTGCTTCTGCAACGTTCACTAATGTGTATCACAATACAATAAAAATTTGTTACTATTGGTCTCTGTAATTTGTAACAAACCTTATGGGACATAGGTAATAAACCTGATTGAGTTAAGAATCTCGACACCCAGAACACCGAACCCATTGTCAGACACCACGAACGAGCGCCCCCGAATGTCCCCAGCCTCCCAAATCCGAAGCCGGCAGCGGCAGAGAAACCGCGAAACAAGAAAAAAGCGACCATACAGGGACGATTGTCGCGTATACATCTTGTAAGTGGATTTTCTTGCATCGTCTCCGGTTCCTGGAAATCCGTCCCGACCTGCCGGTTATTTATGGACCGACCGCCCGCGGAATGCAATCCGGGTACTAGATAACGCCGGACTAATTTAGAGCCGCGAAAGTGGCCATAATATATGGGCCTATTTTATGGCGGACTCGCGGCTCTAAATTTTTGTATCTAATCTGGTTATTAAAGGTGACGGTGATGTATCATCTCGTCAAGTTTTATTATCATCGTCGCTTGCTGATTTTCGCGATAGGTTGGATTTTGTGGGATATGCTACGAGGCTTGGAATAATGAATATTTGTCTTTTATTAGGATTTAAACGAGGTTAGTACCTATACTAACTGACAAAGAAACTGCAACACCCAGAAAGAGCTGTTTAAATTTCAAACTTTTTCTGGTAAAACATAGATAGTACGAGGATATATTGAAAAATTCTCAGCCTACTAAAGAACCAAACAAAATTTCAATGTCATAATATTTTATTACTCAACATATTCTCCTCTTAATTGAATACATTTATTACAGCGAACCTGCAACGTCTCTAGACCTTTAAAAAAATGTTTCTTCTTGTAATGCAAATCAGTCCTCCACAGCTTTTATAACCTCCTCGTTGGGAAAAAATTTACGAACTTTTAAACTTTTTTCAGTTGGGGAAAGGGATGATAGTCGGACGGAGCATAATCTGGTGAATAAGGGAGGTGTTCTAGTAATTCTAACACGAAATCACGAATTTTTTGCATGGCGACATGAGATTTGTGTACTGGGGCGTTGTCCTGTAAAAACAAAATACCTTTGGATAGCTTTCCGCGTCTTTTCTCTTTATTTTTTTCCGTAGAGTGGTCAGTAATGTCGAATAGTAATCTCCAGTTATTGTTCTACCCTTATCCAAAAAATCAATCATGATTACTCCATGGCAATCCCAAAAAATTAAGCAAGCTTTTCCAGCAGATTTTTGGACACGAAACTTCTTAGGTCTTGGAGAACCAGAGTGTCGCCATTCCATCTATTGTTGCTTTCTTTGTTTCTGGATCGTAGAAATCTACCCAAGTCTCATCCATAGTAACAATTCGGTTTAAGAAGTCTACATCGTTTTCAAATCGAGCACAGATCGAACGCGATGCTCCTACCCTTGCACGCTTTTGGTCAACATTCAAACATTTGGAGATCCATTTTGCAGAAATTTTTGATGTCCAAATTGACGTGAACTATATGATGAACGCGTTCGTATGAAATCTTCAGTGTTTCAGATATCCGTTTTATCCCAATTCGACGGTCTGATAAAAACATGTCATGAACTGCATCGATATTTTCGGGGACTGACACAGAAACTGGCCATCCCGATCGGTCATCATCTTCAATGGAAAATTCACCTCTTTTAAAGCTAGCAGTCCAATTTTTCACGGTCGCATACGAAGGACAACGATCACCAAGGGTACCTACTTCGTAAATCTGCTTACCTCTTAACCCTTTTAAATACAGGTACTTTATGATGGCTCGATACTCCAATTTTTCGATTTTTTCAATTTCGGTGGACATCTTTTTTTTGACGTCGAACTCTACACTGACACTTCTAATAAGTTATTGTTCGTTTCGATATGGTACAATACCTTACTAGAACAATTAATCTAATGTGTTCTAGTAAGGTATTGTATGGTATCGCAATATTTTGTTTATGGATGGAATTGGTCTAGGCTAACTAGATATCAATACATCCTCGTATTATATACAGGGTGAGTCTTTGACTTGTACATATATTTTAACTGTAGATTCCTCTCATCAAACGAAAAACTTTTTACCTATACCATTTTTCAAAATTCGGTTTGATTTGGTAGATACAGGGTGTCGAAAATCCATGAAAAAAACACTTTTATGTTTATATCTTCGGAACCGTTATTTCGAATGAACTGAATTTTGGTTGAGTTTTTACTCTATTCATGGTGCATATTCCTCAATCGAAACCTATTCAATATCTTCACTAGTATAAAAGTAACAGGGTAGCCGACTCATCAATACACGCTAAAACACCATAAAAGCTCTTTAAAAAGATAAACGGTTCATATTTTCGAAAGAATCAATCATTTAAGAAACTAAAAGTATTTCTATTTTTTTTTTCAATAAAACGCGTCGTTTTCGAGTTATTTCCAATTCTACCAGGAGAAATTTGACGAAAAAATCACTAATTTCAAGAATAATCTGAATGCGTCTCTGAATTAAATATCATCGAATATTATCCCTTCTCTGGTTTTCAAACGAGTTTACAATGATAGATAGATAGATAGATAGATAGACAGATTTATTTCAAAAATTATTGCCAGTAACAAAATATCGCTAACAATAAAAGAGAAACAAGTCAAAAAACAATATGAAACTATAAAGTATCCTGTGTTTTACAGAAATCATAATATTCAGCCAACGAATATGGCTCACATTTTATCAAAAAATTTAGAATCTCTTGTTTGAAAGACCTCCTCTCACAAACTCTCTGGAGTCTTATAGGAAGAGCATTAAATAATCTCATGGATACACCATGAACACTGTTTTGGGCTAGAGATGACGTGTGGAGCGAATAAAGATAGGTATGCATGCGTCTTGTATTATTACAATTTTTATTCTGTATGAAATATTCCTTATGTTTAATTGTGAATAATAAACATTTGAACACAAATAGACCACTGATCGTCAGAATGTTGTTTTCTCTGAAACATCCTCTGCATGATTCCCTGAATTTTTTCCTGAGCATTGTTCTCAAAGCAAGCTTCTGGGTAATGAAAATTCTATTAACTTGTGAACTATTACCCCAAAAGATTATACCATAGGCCATTAAGGAGTAAAAATTTGCATAGTATACAGTCTTTAGTATATCTGGCCCAACGTGATTCCTCAGTACATTCAATGAATAAACAGCAGATGTCAACTTTTTATTCAATGAAGTGATATGTGCGTCCCATTTCAAATTAGAGTTAATATGAACACCCAAAAATTTGATAGTATTCTCGACAGTAATAGCACAATTATCGAGTTCAATATCCTGTGGAAAATCGACAACTGACCGATCAGTATGAAAGATCATACACTCTGTTTTCTCAATGTTCAAGATTAAATTATTATCAGAACACCATCCATTAATGAGAACGAAAATTTCCCCTGCACCAGACTCCAAATATTCGGGATGTGAGGGGGTAACCACTACATTAGTGTCATCAGCATAAATTGTGGGAACACACCTATGTGACGTCATACGAAGTATATCCGGCAAATCATTGACATAAACTATAAACAAAATGTTGTCACAATATTTATCAACTTTGTCAAGGAGGATTTAATACGCACAGTTTCTATTGAAAATTCATAGTTACCGGTCCATATTGAAGTTAAATGACGATGAAATACAAAATTAGGATATGAATGATGAATCTCGATACAAACTACTTATTAAATTGAAATTAATGAAAAATAATACGATACCTGATAATCTGTGGCGATGTTTGTATCTAAACAACTCGACACGGTTGAAATTATATTAATTCACTTCACATAATAATCATATTAGAACAATAATTCACTGAATGTATTCAGAACTTAACATGATGTTCAAAGTTTGTTCAGAGACCCTGGTTTGTTATGGTTTATAGTTGGCCTCCAGATAACCAATAATTCGGTTCTCGCTCTCCGCATGCGTGGTAAAATTTGGCGGCAAAGTCGATTTATGATGGAAACGGCAGAATTCATAGATATTTATACCACGGTACACAAATGTATCGTGATTTATACTATGTTTCGTAAAAAATCCTCAACCTCAATGAAAATATCAGCAAGCTGACAACATCTTCTTGAAATTTCTGTGCAAAAATTTACAGAAGCGATACAAATTAGATTAGGTTAGGTTAGGTAGTACTTAAATCTGAATGGAAAGTCCTTCTTCATGATATTGTTTGGGAATTTCGAGGAAAATAAATGAACAAGTTATTAGTGTTTACAAACTAATCTGCAGAAAAATCGAAGAAGGAACTTATTTTGGTGCAATAAATGAGGCTTTTTAGTTGCAAATATAATCCGATGAAACTAACTGTTTTTGTTGAAATTATCGTGTTTGCAACATTTTTATTCCAATAAGGTTAGTACTTGAGTATTCCCTCAATGTATTGTATAAACTCAATTTTTATCGAGAAATATGAACTTTGAATCAATTCCACAGTATCATTTCAGGGACGTAATTAGCACAATTTTTTTTCAAATGGCCTATATCTTTTTAACAGAGCCGAATTCGGAAAAATGGAAAATGGAAAATGGAAAATGAAAAAAAGGTTTCTTTTGTCCTAAAGAATCTTCAGTTAAAATATATGTATGTCAAAGACTCACCCTGTCGATATTTTGTTTTTCGACCCTCACGCTCATAGAATAATGTATCTATAACTTTAATTGAAAATTCCACTTTTTTGCTATTTCTGTCTCAAATATGGAAATAATATATCGACA
Organism: Adalia decempunctata; assembly: GCA_951802165.1. NCBI lineage: Eukaryota > Metazoa > Arthropoda > Insecta > Coleoptera > Coccinellidae > Adalia > Adalia decempunctata. Next base: position 16,585,370 of record OX637696.1, on the reverse strand, counting down.
TATCGAAGACATATCGAAGAGCTGATTTTTTTTAGCATAACATAGGAGCGAAAAATTAAAAAAGATACTATTCGTATTTGAAATAAGAAAGTTTTTTTTCCACCTTTCATACAAGAGATAAAAAATAACTGAATACGGTGTCGTATTGCCGTTTTCAGATATTTTAGAGAATGAAGTTATGGCACATTTTCGAAATCGCCAAAATATCAAAATTTCATTATATCTTGAAAAAAAATGAAGATATCGTGAAACGACTTTCAGTTATATGGAGTTTTGACGAAAATCGAGCCCAGGACTCCTCTCAACATTTTCACCTATCTAGTAACAGAAACAGCCAAAATCAAGCAATTTGGGTGACCCTAGACTTGAAGAAGGATTTGTAGTCAACCCATTTTGTGTAAAAAATACATGTTTTTGAGACCAGAGAATACTAGTTCTAGGTTCAAGCCGCTTTGTTGTTTTTTACAAAAATAGAGGGAGTACCAGCCAGTGTGTGGAAATAAATACGTTGTCGAAGATACCTTCAAGAATTGCAATGGAATAATGAAATTGATGGAACAAGCGCTCTACACCGTTCACTGCCTGAGAGGGTTTTCGGCGACTCTTTTGGCTAACATGTATATATTTTGAAGCGTCACGGAAGATGGAAGTCCTAGACCGCACGTAGCAGAAGGATACCTATATATAGAAGAATCGGTGCACAACAAAATATACAAGTTGCAGAAAAATTACAGGGTTGTAATGCGTCGGCGTCTTCAGCACCATCAGCAGCTGTACCGATATATTGAAAAATTCTTAGCCTACTATAGAACCAAACAAAATTTCAATGTCGATATATTTTATGGACCAACATATATTCTCCTCTCAATTGAATACATTCATTAGAGCGAACCTGCAACGTCTCCAGACCTTTCAAAAAAAATGTTTCTTCTTGCACAGCTTTTATTAACTCCTTGTTGGAAAATTTTCGACCCTTTAAACTTTTTTTCAGTTGAGGAAAGAGATGATAGTCGGACGGAGCCAAATCTGGTGGATAAGGGGGTGTTCTAGTAATTCTAACCCTAAATCACGAATTTTTTGCATGGCAACATGAGATTTGTGTACTGAAGCGTTGTCCTGTAAAAACAAAATACCTCTAGGGATAGCTTCCGCGTCTCTTCTCTCTAATTTTTTCCCGTAGAGTGGTCAGTAATGTCGAATAGTAACCTCCAGTTATTATTCTACCCTTATCCAAAAAATCAATCATGATTACTCCATGGCAATGCCAAAAAACTGAAGCAAGAACTTTTCCAGCAGATTTTTGGACACGAAACATCTTAGTTCTTGGAGAACAAGAGTGTCGCCATTCCATCGATTGTTGCTTCGTTTCTAGATCGTAGAAATGTACCCAAGTCTGATCTATAGTAACAATTCGGTTTAAGAAGTCTACATCGTTTTCATATCGAGTACAGATCGAACGCGATGCTCCTACCCTTGCACGCTTTTGGTCAACATTCAAACATGTGGGGATCCATTTTGCAGAAATTTTTCTCATGTCCAAATTGACGGGAACTCTATGATGAACGCGTTCGTATAGAATCTTCAGTGCTTCAGATATCCGTTTCAGTCCAATTCGACGGTGTGATAAAATCATGTCATGAACTGCATCGATATTTTCGGGGACTGACACAGAAACTGGCCTTACCGATCGGTCATCATCTTCATTGGAAAATTTACCTCTTTTGAAGCTTGCAGTCCAATTTTTCACGGTCGCATACGAAGGACATTGATCACCAAGGGTATTAAGCATATCTTCGTAAATCCGCTTACCTCTTAACCCTTTTAAATACAGGTACTTGATGATGGCTCAATACTCCAATTTTTTGATTTTTACAATTTCGGTGGACATCTTTTTTTTTAATTCATTGCGTAACTCTGGTTTACTCTTTTGACGTCGAACTCTACACTGAGACTTCTAATAAGTTATTGTTCGTTGATATGGTATCGCAATATTTTGTTTATGCATGGAACTGGTCTAGGCTAACTATGATATCAATACATCCTCGTAAATCTAATATCTTTATTCTGTCCTCAAGTCCTCAATAAATTGCAGGATGTGTCACAAAAATCAACATTGAATAATTCGTATGGGAGCCTCTGATGGTTCCACAATGAGTCAATTAATGAATTTAACAATAACTTCAAATTCGAATAAACCGTTGGCGTTTTCCTTTAATTTTAATATCAATGTGAATTGTGAACTCTGCACTTGTGAGTTATGGATTATCACCCACTAGTGTGTTATTTGACAGTTTACTTGTCTAAAATGAAATTGATATTGACTGTCATAACTGTCAAGATAAATATAATTGAATCTTTGAAATTCGAATTGAACGAAAAAATACAGTAAATTCTTGACTGTACGTATGGAAAAAATTGTTATGTTTGGTGTCAGGATTCTACGTTTGAAAAATATACCCACAAATCCTCTTTCTAATTGATTTAATATTGTTTGAGCACATTCCACATCTTCTCTTGACATGATTTTTTCATTGAATGTAATCGTTTCATTATAAACGATGGAAAAAGCGCCAATAATTTTTAAGTCCACCAATTTAAAACTCTCTGCACGCAGGCCTCAGGTATTCACTTCAAGCCCTTAATCACCCACAATCGCAAAACCATAACCCCGATGCCAGAATCGATAATCTCACCTTTATCCACTCTCCTCCACGAATCTCCCCCAGATCCGCGCCCATGGGCGTGCCCAGCCCCCCGTCCTCGCCTTCGATACGCCGAACGGCGATCGAAGGACCAAAACCCGTCGAGATCCGGCTTTTTTCGTTTTATCGCCGTCCGAGGGCCGTTATTTATGGGCCTTTTACGCGTCGGCCCCGCCGATCTCGCTGCGGACGCGCGGATGGCGCCACCGGGCCGCGGCGGGCGCCTGTGGGAACGCGACAACGGCGGCTGCCGAAAAAAACCGTAGAGGGTTAATGCATCTCTGTGTCTGCGATTGGAGCGGTGGGACAAGGATTAAATTGGTTTGGGATTGGGATTTTTGGTACAGGTGTGTTACACCAAACACACTAGGTTTTAGTGAGCTGGTCGTATTTTGAGCGGTTAGGGTTGTGGTAATTAACGATCAAGTGGACTTACTTGGTGGTTTGAAAGAAAATGTCCTTTGAAACAAACAAGCCAAAAAAGGATTAATTATGAATTCGACAAAGAAAGATGCATGATGTTTTCAAAAAATAAGCAATAAAAAAGTCTATACTGAAAATAGTTGATAGCAACTCGCAATTTAATTTTTTTTATCGAAATGTTGACTTCCTCATAGGAGCACCTTCATTCATTCTTCTCAATGCCATAATAAGACATCAAGGAACTTGTCCGTCTGTTTTTCTACTTTTTTCTCAAGTCCAATCAAACAAACAAAAACAAAATCTCAATGTGTATTTCTTTTTCTAGAAAAGAAAATACACGTCGTGATTTTGATTTTGATTGCGAGAAATAGCAATGCTTCTTATACATTTATAGGCTTCTTCTTCTAGAAAAAATTACACATCGAGATTTTGATTTTGATTGCTAAAAATAGCGATGCTTCTTATGCACTTATAGGCTTTTACCTCTAGAAAAAAAATACCCATCGAGATTTTGATTTTGATTGCTAGAAACAGCAATGCTTCTTATGCACTTATATATAGGCTTCTTCTTTCTAGAATCGAGATTTTGATTTTGATTGCTAGCAATGCTTTTTTTGCACTTATAGGCTTTTTCTTCTAGAAAAAAATACACATCGAGATTCTGATTTTGATTGCTAGAAATAGCAATTCTTCTTATGCACTAATAGGCTTCTTCTTCTAGACAAAAAATACACATCGAGATTTCAATTTTGATCTCTAGAAATAGCAATGCTTCTTATGTACTTAGAGACTGATTTTTATAAAAAAACACATATCGAGATTTTGATTGCTTGGAATAGCTAGCAATGCTTCTTGTGCCCTTAAATGCTTCTCTTTCTAGAAAAAATACACAACGAGATTTCGATTTTGATTGCTAGAAATAGCAATTCCTCTTATGCACTTATAGACTTCTTTTTCTAGAAAAAATTCCACATCGAGATTTTGATTTTGATTGCTAGCAATAGCAATGCTTCTTATGCACTTTTAGACTTCTTCTACTAGAAAAAATACATATCTAGATTTCGATTGCTAGAAAGAGCAATGCTACTTATGCTTTTATAGACTTCTATTTCTAGAAGAAAATACACTACGAGATTTTTATTCTGATTGCTTGAAATAGCAATTTTTCTTATGCACTCATAGACTTCTTTTTCAAGAAAAAAATACACATTAAGATTTTGATATTGATTGCTAGAAATAGCAATGCTTCTTATGCACTTAAAGACTTCTTTTTCTAGAAAAAAATACACATCGAATTTTGATTGCTAGAAATATCAATGATTCCTATGCACTCACAAGCTTCTTTTTCTCAACAAAAAATACACATCGAGATTTTGATTTTGATTGCTAGGAATAGCAATGCTTCTTATGCACTTAAAGGCTTCTCTTTCTAGAAAGAAATCCACATCGAGATTTTGAGCAATGCTTCTTATGCACTTCTAGACTTCTTCTACTAAAAAAAAAATACACATCTAGATTTTGATTGCTAGAAATAGCAATGCTACTTATGCTTTTATAGACTTCTATTTCTAGAAGGAAATACACTACGAGATTTTTATTCTGATTGCTAGAAATAGCAATGCTTCTTATGCACTCATAAGCTTCTTTTTCTCAACAAAAAATACACATCGAGATTCTGATTTTGATTGCTAGCAATGCTTCTTATGCACTTCTAGACTTCTTCTTCTAGAAAAAAAATACACATAAAGATTTTCATTTTGATTGCTAGAAATATCAATGCTTCCTATGCACTCATAAGCTTCTTTTTCTCAACAAAAAATACACATCGAGATTTTGATTTTGATTGCTAGGAATAGCAATGCTTCTTATGCACTTAAAGGTTTCTCTTTCTAGAAAAAAATCCACATCGAGATTTTGAGCAATGCTTCTTATGCACTTCTAGACTTCTTCTACTAGAAAAAAAATACACATCTAGATTTTGATTATAGACTTCTATTTCTAGAAGAAAATACACTACGAGATTTTTATTCTGATTGCTAGAAATAGCAATGCTTCTTATGCACTCATAAGCTTCTTTTTCTCAACAAAAAATACACATCGAGATTCTGATTTTGATTGCTAGCAATGCTTCTTATGCACTTCTAGACTTCTTCTTCTAGAAAAAAAATACACATAAAGATTTTCATTTTGATTGCTGCAAATAGCAATGCTTCTCAAGCACTTATCGGCTTGTTTTTCTAAAAAAAAATACACATCCATAATTTGATGCACTTATAGGCTTTTCTACTAGAAAAAAAATACACATCTATATTTTGATGGCTAGAAATAGCAATGCTTTTCATGCTTTTATAGACTTCTATTTCTAGAAGAAAATACACTACGAGATTTTTATTCTGATTGCTAGAAATAGCAATGCTTCTTAAGCACTCATAGCCTTCTCTTTCAAGAAAAAAATTCACATCGAGATTTTGATTTTGATTGCTAGAAAGAGCAATGCTTCTTATGCACGTATAAGCTTCTTCTTCTAAAAAAAATACACATCGAGATATTGATTGCTATAAATAGCAATGCTTTTTATGCGCTTATAGGCTTATTCTTCTAGAAAAAATACACATGGAGATTTTGATTTTGATTGCTAGAAATAGCAATGCTTCTTATGCACTTATAGACTTTTATCTCTAGAAAAAAATCCACATCGAGATTTTGATTGCTAGAAATAGCAATGCTTTTTTATAGATTCTGATTACTTTATTAAATTCATTTAGGACCTCACCATGAAAGTATGTGAAGTCATTAAATGAAAAACTGGACAATTTATTTGTGATTCTAAAATGGCCATGATATTGTGATTTCGGATATAATTCCATTGCCTTAGAACAGAACATTTTATCAATAAAAATTGATATTTTTGGGATAAAAATTCATAAAACTTGCAAAATTGAAATAAAACTCTGACAGCGGTAAAATAAAATTTAACAGCAGGTAGCAATGTTGTTACAGAAAGATCGAGTTTTTTTTCGTTAATTTCCTTGAAACTCATAAGATTGCTGAAAATAGTATTTTTTGTCTGTAATTTTTTTAAACTTTGAGCAAGGAATGGCTACAAAAAGATTTGATAGAATCCGTGGTCACATTCAATTCTGTCCATCCGTTTACAAGATAACTCATCTCTAACGGAAAACCTAGAGTCTAAAAAATTACAGGTTGATTTCGGTTCTCGAATGGCTCTGTTGATATTCTTGTTTGGCAAAATTCGACCAAGGGTTCCATGAATAGGTATAGGGCCTTTCGAATGTTGTTTTTCCAACAATTTAAAAACTGCGTATCCGATTGAGAGGAAATTTGGCACTTAGGTGGAAAATCGCTTGTTCAAGCCACTTGCAGATTTGGTCCAGTTTTGGGAGAAAAATCCTCAATATTTCTGTTACAAGAAACAAATCCGATGATCATAAGTGATTTCTTTAAATACTGCTGCCAAATATATTTGACTATTAGGTGGAATCAGCGATCAAAAGCTCCCGAATCAACTTGCTTCAAGGATCCCATTTTTGTCTTTGTATGAACATGTTTACTGCATTTTATTTCGATTTATTCCTCAATCATAGTGATTTCTGTTGATGAAGTCAATCCAATCCCTGTTATTGGGGTTGTCCCCCCCATAATGTCGGTGAGTTCTAAGGAAGTCGTAGTCAATTTTTCAGTCTTGCAACATTATGCTCATTCAAGGGTTAATTGATTCGTTCAAGAGAATTATGCCTTCTTCCTAAGGGGTTCATAAAAAAGAGATGTCACTTAAAGTACCTGTTTAGTATGACGACAAAGGCTACTCTTTTCGACTATTGAAAACAATAGGACTAGAAAAGGGTATTTTTTAAATGTCTGGTCTGGAAACTGAACAAAGAAATTCTTCTGCTTTCTTGCATATATATACCTATATGCTTCAGTTTCTCTTATATAGTGTCTGTAATAGACAAGGTTCTTTAGCACCGTAACTATCTGATATTTGTAGTTTCCACAAGTGTTTTAGAATTTGAAACTTTGAATTTGGTATTATGATATTTGCTATTTTTTTCGAGGGATATTATGTCATTAAACAGGTCTGCCTAGAGTTCATATTTCTGCAATAAAATTTGTGAATTACATTTGATTTTTGTTGTATTTTATGATGAATAAATTGAAATGGAAAATTTAAATTTGCAAAATTATATTCTTAGACCACGAGTTCCAATCTTTGTAAGAAAATTCTTCTTTTTAATGTCTCCGTATCAAATATACGAGCAATCATGATATTGCCACTTATACCAACTTTTTAGACAATCTATTCGAATAGAAATACTTGAGGACCAATTAGAGGAAAATTATAGACTAAACGACTGGATTATCATAACGCAGAGACCAATCATGTTTCGAACCTACATCAGAAGCACCCACATCTAATTTCGGGATCATCATTTCATCATCGAATTAAAACTAGATATATCGTTTAAAAATGGTTCAATCAGCTATTTCGATACCATATTAATGAAAGCGGATTGTATCATTACAGTATACCGGCATCTCGAGCAATAGAGAAACACGTAAAAAGGAGATGATTGGCAAAAAGCCATACAGAAGCCGCTGTTTAATCTGTATCAAGCACTAGAAATGATAATAACTAATTAGAGAAAATACTCCTGATATATCATGTTGCGAAAAGGAATCATTTGCGTCTATTACTCTCGATCAGTTTGACTTCTTCTGAAGAAGAGATGAGAGTACATTCCTGTATTCATACACTGGCACTACAATTTACGGACTCGGATGCTAATGAGGTTTTCCTTAACTCCATGGGAGATGTTTTCCTATTTTGCTTCTTGTCGAGATAGGTGGACTGCATGAATGGGACTATTCAAGCATAATACCATAAAACTTACCAAATTGTTATAGGTAATAGGTATTAGGTATATCTGAAGTTTTATTATCCAACCAAATTTCACATGCACAAACTATAGGAAACACTTTTACACGCTGTTATGCTTGAAGTTCCACTTTGTACGGCTTTAACAATCATCAAAAAGTTTACTTCTACTCTTCTTCTACCCAATACCTTCATCAACATTTGGATATATTTTTAAGACCATTTCCGGCTCAAAAATCTTAACAAAATGATGGCTATAGCCCTCGTTTAAATAATGGTGACTTTTTAAGAGCTATCGAAAATAAAGAAAATACATAAAATTCAGAAAAATTCATGAAATCTAGAAATGAGAGTATACATATACTCCATTCACAATTATAAAATCACAACTCTGGCCTTGGAAATTTGACACATTCCACTCTGTATCGAAGTTATGACGTTTTTCAAAATATTTTTATGTTCCAAGTCAACACTATGTTGCCCTTTCTACAATCTTAGCGTATTTCTCAGAATGTGAATTTATTCGGAAAATGAATGAATTGGAAAAGATGTGATGGACGAAAATAATTAACGTTAATATGAATTGATAGAAAGGATTCCTTTTCTAGTTATTTGCATGAAAAGTACAAGAGATCACTGTTGAAATATATTATTTTTCGCCATGGAAGAAAATTGCATTGCTTTCACATAATTTTCATATGCATGCTTGTGAAGATTTAATGTTTATTATCCTCTTGAACTGAAAGTTCAAGACTTGACGACATCAATTGTTGATTCTATCAAGAATTCATTAAAAAAAATCAATGCAAAGATATGAGATGAATTGATTGGTAATTACAAGAATCAAGAATAATGTCAATTTTATTTTGTTGATAACTTTCTTAAGATCAATGTTGGGGTATAAAACTACATCTAGAGAAGACATTTTTCACCATCTCGACCTTTGAAAGGCGTTTCTTATAGGAGAATTAGGTCTAAGTTCCACCTCATTAGTGAGGTACCTAACTTTTGCAAATCTGCTCAGATATCGCCAAATTTCCTGGAAAACCTGAAAAATATCATCCTAATCGACCTCTCGAGGCTCCATCCGATCCATCTACTGCGATATCTGTCCAAATAACAGCTTTTTCAACGAAATTCCCGTGTACCCCTTTAAGCTCGAAATGTAAACATTCGTCCTGGTCATGAAAATCATCCTCACGCTCCAAACTGGTGCTAAAAACAATAAACATACGTTAATCTTGGATATTCGACGAAAAACTCACCTGCAAATATCGATTAAATACCAAAAATCTGCGAACAATTTGTAAACCTAACAAAATATGGAATATCTTTGATACTTTTACTTTGATGTAAACAAAGAAACTGGCAACGTAGTTTTGTCATTAACGATATTTTCTGTGCGCGCACTGACTTTTCATCATATGTTCTGTGCTTTTCATCAGGGGCACCAACTCCTGAAAACGAAACCATACCTCCTATGTGATTGAATAAAAGTGAATGGAGTATATTTCTTAGTTTGTTATTGCGATAGATCTAAAATCCTCTTTAGTGATTAGAGCTGTCTTTAAGACGGCTGTGCCTTTTGAACAAATATAGAAGACATGGATACTTTCGAAACAAGATCTTTTTTTTTCTGAAACTATAATCGTAGTTAGTACCAGTATTCAGGTTACTAGGACCTGAATACTGGTACTCTGAATAAATAAAAAGTTGTGTATGGTGATTTTTTAAGACGGGAAAAAACACATAAAATTCAGAAAAATGCATGAAATTTTTATTTGAATCTATTGTACGGTCCATATAATTTCATATATTTGATGATTATTTCATTTATTTCATGCAAATGCTGGCCCGCTTTGTCCAATTTCGGCATACTCTTTCCAACATTTCGGCCGGTATCTCACGTAGGTATAACTGCTTCAATGTTGTCTTCCAATGCGTCAATCGAAGCGGGCTTGTCATATAGACATAAGCCTTAGCATAGCCCCACAAAAATAGTCTAAAGGCGTTAAATCGCACGATCTAGGCCGCCAATTGGCCGGTCCCTAACGTGAAATAAACTGTTCACCAAACTTGCCTCTCAATTGTTCCGCGTGCTCTATGGAGGTGGCACCGTCTTGTTGAAAGCACATGTCATGCAAGTCAAGCTCTTCCATTTTGGGCAAAAAATTAGGATGTCATCTCACGATAGCGCTCGCCGCTCATCATTCATATAGTTACGCATCGTCTTTGAAGAAGTACAGTACAAAGTACAATAATGCCACAAGTCCTTAATCGGCACCAAACAGTTACTTTTTCAGGATGAATTGATAGATTTTGCGATGCTTCTGACTGATCTTCACTCCAAAATCGACAATTCTGCTTATTTACATATCCATATGAGCCAAAAATGAGCTTCGTCGCTGAACACAATTTTTCGATAAAAAAGTGGATCTTCCGCCAACTTTTCAAGAGCACAATCACCAAAAATTCTGCGTTCGGCTTCAATTCTTGCACCAACTGTATTTTGAAAGGCTTCACACCTAAATCCTTCTGCAAAATTTTTCACGTTGTTGTTATTATTCACAATAACCCGAATAGCCTCTTCACGTATTTTTGATATTAAAATTTAATGATTTGCATCGTTGCTCGTTTTTGAGACGATTCATGGTTAAATTATAGACCAAACTGAAGATGTTTCACAGTGACACAAAACAGGAAACGTGCGTGAGCTGTCAAAATCAGTGTTGTAAAAAAAATATTTAAAAAATCACCCGTTAGAGCGAGCGCTCAAAAATTATATTTCTTGTGAATTCATATTCTTCACCATCTGAAGACCACCAAGAGACCTCTTATATGAATTAAAAAATCAATAGCCGATCAGACGAAAATCCCAGCATTGGTCCTTCGAGTCGGATTCCAATATTTCCGTCGTCCAGTGTACGTATGCAGAACATATCAGACCTGTTCGATTCGAGATACATAATCTGCCACGAATTTATGATAATTAAATACAGCAATGTGGTTTTAAACAAGGCACTCTCCCCTCCACGTTTTTTTGGAGGCGGAGCCACGGTGTCAAAGTTGCGACTTATGTTAGTTACTTTAAGCTCTCGTAAGCTTTACGACGCGTCCAAGTCCCATCCATGCTTTTGTGCTTAATCGATAACAACAACGACTTTAAGCTTTTCGCGGTGTGTCGGCAATTTTTTGTTTTGGTTCGCATATTTCGCAATTTTGTCGGCTGGTTCTTCTCGAGTTTGCCTTCACCTTGAGCCCAGAGTGAATGGTGAGTTTTTTCAACATTCACATTTAGCTATATTTTTATTGATTTTTTGTTGGAAATGTTTCCATTTTTAGTTGGATGTCTATCTACATGCATAGGTGTTTTATAGCCTGTTATCTCTTAATTCGATTTTTTTCTATTACTATTCGATTCATATTATAATTTGAAACATTTATTTTCGATTTTTCAGAAAATCATTACTCTGTCACTTCATTCTACCTTTATTCTTAGTTTATTGCCATTTTATAACCAATGAGATGGTCTTGGTAAATAATGGAAGTGAATGTTTATACGAAATTATATTTATGGTGTGCCAAAATTTTCCCTGTGATAATTGTTATGGCTTTCAAACTATGTGTTACCAAATGCTGTTAACTTCTAATTTCATGATTTCTTGCACGTTATGTGTTGTTCAGAGTGTGTTGAACAGAAGTTGAATTGCTTTATTGATAATTGCGAAATCCATAAAATGAAAGTATAAGTAGGTACCTAAAAAGCGAAAAATTTACAGTTGTTCACCTTAGAACAATTCGCTTCATAATGTTGTAGAAATATGCTTTCTTTTGATCCCTTTTCCTGGGTGAATTACATTCCACAGGATAATCATACCAATAGATATAAAGGAAAGACAAAATTACTCCCCAAAAAATTAATGCGTTCACAAAATTGTGTCAATCCTTTTTTAATTTTGGAGAAATTCAAGCAATGAATTCAGCTATGGGTATAAAATCCTAAACTACACATGAGGAAATCAGAAATTACAAAAGAAATTGGGGTACCTACCTTTATTATACAGCGCAAGCTCTTCATGCATAATAACAAAACAATATATGAAGTCTATACTTATTAAGGGGAGGTGCTACACGTCCGAGCTCTTTTCAAAAATTGGTCCTTTTATTTCCATGATATCTCAGTTCGTATGCGACGTAGACCAACAATTTTTTTTTTCAAATTAAAGCTCAATCATTTCTCTAGAATGTGTATTTCTCGCTTTTCCGTTTTTCTTCGTATATAAGGAAAAAACCGGGTGAGCTGTAAGTTCATATAAATCTGGACAAACGATTTTATTTCCATGATATCTCCGTTAAATTTCGGGATAAATGTATGAAATTTTCAGTATACATGCGGAATAATATTTTGCAGAATGTGTATTAATCAGTTTTTCCCTTTATTGCCCCCTGAATCTTTAAATGAATTATAAAGTAGAAACTTTTTTGGTCATATTTTCAACCAGGTTTTTTTTCCTAATATACGAAGAAAGACGGAAAAGCGAGTAAAGGTGCAGACACATTGTTATCACGTTACGTCACATCACGTCATCTTCCCAAAATGTGCAACCACGATAATGCATGGAACTTAGACCATAGGAAGAGACACACCTTTCAATAATAAATGGTGAAGCCAAATCATCAGAACTAAACTGGGTGATTATACTACGACGGAATCAAAATGTAGTAAAAATTTTGGAACATTGTATCTGCTGTCACGTTATAGCACTGAAAGCACGCAAGATCTATATTCCGCAAATTCACATTTTCTGTATGCACGTGATTTTACGTCTAATATTATGTGAAATGTCATTCTGACATACATTTGAAACCGACCTGGGTGCTCATTCAATAATTCTTGAATTAATTGATGGAATTCCCCCACTTCCTCTGTTCGTTGATTCATTTGGTAAATCGAATCCCTTCTATGAGCTATTGTAAAAGTACCTTAAGGTGCATACAAATTGTTGTCACGTCATGTGAGCTCACGCGAGAAATTGGGAAGAAGATATGGCAAATATAGCTGCTTTTACAGTTGCTGGTGATTCTCATAGAAGGGATTCGATTTACCAAATCAATCAACGCATAGAGGAAGTGTGGGAAATCCATCAATTAATTCAAGAATTATTGAACGAGCACCCAGATCGGTTTCAAATGTATGTCAGAATGACATTTCACAAAATATCAGACGTGGTAACACGTGCATTCAGAAAATGTAAATTTGCGGAATATAGATCTTGCGTGCTATCAGTGCTATAACGTGACAGCAGATACAATGTTGCAAAAATTTTTACTACATTTTGATTCCGTAGTAGTACAATCACCCAGTTTAGTTCTGATGATTTGGCTTCACTATTTATTATTGAAAGGTGTGTCTCTCTTCCTATGCTCTAAGTTCCATGCATTATCGTGGTTGCACATTTTGGGAAGATGACGTAATTTGACGTGATAACAATGTGTCTGCACCTTAATACATATTCTAGAGAAATGATTAAGCTTTAATTTTAAAACAAAATTGTTGGTCTACGCCGCATACGAACTGAGATATCATGGAAATAAAAAGCCCAATTTTTGAAGGAAGCTCGGACTTGTAGCACCTCCCCCTAAATCGCAAGAGTGGAGGCCAATTCTGGTCACCAAATCGCGAAATGACCAAGGGCGAACTCATGCAAGGTCGTCAATTTTTCACGATCGGTATGACAAGTAGCACCGTCCCGCCGAAACTACTTGTTGTCAAGATCAATACCTACTTCGTTTTCGGAGAAAAACGTTCCAATTATTCCTCCAGACCATAATGCACACTGAACAGCGTCCCGCTGTGGATGTATCGCTTTCTGATGAATCATTCGTGGATTTTCTAAGCCCAAAATGTGACAGTTTTGCCTATTAACGAAGCCATCGAGGTGGAAATGGGCCTCATCACTGAAAATGATCGGCAGGTTGCTCAAGAACCCAATTGGTGAATGCTTTTCGCTGTTTGTTTACCTACTAACTCCCATCTGTCAACTTTCGATCTGTCACGTCATAATCATGTGACATTATGACTCTCTAATCTTGCAATCTTATTGAAACACCTTTTTTTGAAGACTAGTACTGAGATACTTATAGACTGAATAATTTCAGTCAATAGGTCTGTCGCTCTTCAAATCGGTAAAATTCTTTCTTGTACCTAACCGTACTATGCACAAAAACGCCAACCTCATACCCCGAGCCCCAAAGGTATCTATTTCAAGTGATTACCTCAGATGATGACCATTGAAAGCGCCGAAAGGCTCAAAGGGAAAGTAAAGTTTTTTCTACACCTCTACTTGTCAAACAATCTAACCATCAAGGTGTACCGAAGCGACCCCTAAACAATTGTTGAATTTCGCAACCACCCATCAAGTTTCCTCAATATAAACGCAATAAACAATGGCGACTGGCGCCAGAAATTGGGTAATGTTTACGGTTACAATCCAATTTACATCGGCCGACTCACACAGGTAGATAGTATATTCTTTTTTTTTGTCTTTCTCGGGAATTAGTTTCAACTTGTGCAATATATGAATACTGTGGGTACCTTTGAAATGGAGTAGAGCCAGGAGTGGGTTACAATTATTATGGACTAATTGTAGAAAAAGGAAAATGCAATTTTTTGGGTTGGCATTCTTCTTCACAACTGCAGACATTTGGACAGAATGCTAACCCTCTTACCTGCAGGATAAATTTTTTTTCAAAATATTGAGCTCAGTATCATCGGAGATAAGACAGCTTTGTTCAACTTTCGCATATCTTCTGAAATAAGCTTCTCATAAATTCGAAAACAATTCTTCATTTTTCTTTCCGAAATCTCTCTTAGAAATTAATTTGAAATGATTCGTCCTATAATACGTTGTCAAATTCACTATGACTTTCAAATTTCAATAACTTCTGTAGGGAAAATTGACTTTTACAGACAGACAAAGAAGATATAAGTTCTACGGTTTTATCTGATGTTATCCTGAAAAAAGCTGGGTATTTGAATGTAAAAGAAGATTAAGCAGTGTTAGAAAGATTGAGAAAGTCGATTTTTTCAAACGAAAGTTTACTGTTTCAGGAATTTTGCCGGGAGATCATATGGGGTTTTCCAATAAGAGGTGTTTTTTTGAATAACCCACTATTTCGGTATAGATAATACTTTTGAACCTGTCATTTTTTGACATTTGACAAGTAGAAACTACGCCATTAATAAAATTGGAGCGATACACCCTTCAACAACGCATTGAAATGATTAAAATTCACTATAAAAATGGTGAGCTGTTGGGACAAGTTAGTGATGTGAAGAATAAAACCCGTGCACGTCGCTCAAGAACAGCCGAGAATATTGCTGCTATAGCCGCAAGTGTTGAAGAAAACCCAGGTTTGTCCATTCCTCGTCGTTCTTTGGCATGAGGCATTCCACAAACGTCATTACACCCCTTATTATGCATAAGGATTTGGATCTTAAGGCTTATAAATTTCAGTTAAGGGGCAGTATCACCTTTTGAATCGTGGAAAATCCCCATTCAAAAGTGGTCTCTTTATTTCACGAGTAACTGGAGTAAGTACCCCAATTTACGACGCGACGTAGAGACTTGATTTTTTTTTTAGATTGTAGTTGAAGAACGTTCCGAGGCATATAGTTCTCTTTTTTTCGATTTAATTAGTTTTTCAATAAAAAAAACCAGGTTAATCGTTAGATCTGATGTTATTGAATATGTTTTTCGTTTTTCATGAGTACAAGCTATATTTTTGAGATAATCATCATGAAAATTTTTGTAGTTTATAGAAGATTAAATTGTCGAGGGCAAATAGTGGCAATTTTTCGATTTAATTAGTTTTTCAATTAAAAAAACAGGTTGAACTTCAGCGTTTTGGAAACTACACTTAATGATTTTTTTCCGACGGTTATTCATCATTTTTTGGAAAAAATCGCAACTATTTGCCCTCGGCAATTTAATCTTCTATGAACTACAAAAATTCTCATGATGAATGATGATTATTTCAAAAATATAGCTTGACTCATGAAAAACGAAAAACTTATTCAATAAACCCAGATCTAACGATTACCCTGGTTTTTTTAATTGAAAAACTAATTAAATCGAAAAAAAGAAAACTATTTGCCCTCGAGACGTTCTCCAACTTCAATTTAAAAAAAAATCAAGTCTCTACGTCCTAAATTAGGGTACTTACTCGTGAAATAAAGAGACCACTTTTGAATGGAGATTTACCACGATTCAAAAGGTAATACTGCCCCTTAACACAAGAACTCAAGTCGGCAGATCATCAACTACTGTTTTTGCTGATTGGATCCTTGAATTGCATGACAATGATCTGGAATTCCATCGAAAAATGATCTTGAGTGATGAGGCCCATTTCCACGTCGGTGCATCACAATTGGCCACTGAGATCTTGTGATTTAACACCTCGCGACTATGTGAAACAGAAGGTCTAGGCCAAGAGCCCAGCTTCGATTCAAGACCTCAAAGATGGAATTCATGAGGCATAGGGCAGCCACTTTGAGATTTGGTTATGGAAAATTTCATGAAAAGGATATGGTCCAGTAGTCGTGGTAATGGTGGCCATTTGACTGATGTTATTGTCCATTATTAACGGCATACCTTCCTCTTTATAATGAAATAAACATCCCATTATTCATCTAAGAAAATAGCATTTTTCTTTGAATGTCAAAATAACACCTCTTATTGGAACAACTCTTTATATCTGCGGAATCCATTGTATTGTTGCTTTACATCTTATTTACACTGTATATGGTCATATACAAAACACACACATACCTCTTTTTTCAAAAACCATTTGTTTAGCATCTGGTAATGTAGATGCAAATTTGGCACAAACTCAAAGTTCATCAGAATACCTTCTTCCTCTCAAGACCTTCGGTCGTGAAAAAGTTAAAACTGTAAAAATGTTCTTATATAGAACAGGAAAGACTCAGCCTCATCAGATGATGAATTTTCAATATGTGTAGTAAGGAGTACAATTGACATCGGTAGCAGCATATTCCGATTTTCTCGAGATGCATTTGATTTGAGAAGGAAGCACTTTATTAAATGATGAATATTCAATTTAATTAAGAGTATACCATTGATATCAATTAAAGCAAATTACGATTTTTCCAAGACGTTTTTGCAAAAACACTATATTAATTGTATGATTCAAATTTGAAATCGAAAGTTTTGGAAAGGAAGGACCTAGCTTTACTAAATCGAGAGTTATCAATATGCTCATCAGTACCATATCGGTGAAATCAAATTCCAAATTGTACTGAAGAATAGGTATAATTTCCACAATTCTTATTCAATCAAATCACTACTGAAAAAGCTTGCCTTTCAAGTAGAAAATTTAAGTTCTTAATTCAGTCTGTATAGAGATAAGAATGATTTTCAAGTTATATCAAATTTGATAAAACTCTTTTTCTTGATTTCATTTCGTCCAATGATTGTCTTTCAAGACCTTGAAATGCCGTAAAATCGGAAGGTTTCTCGCAATCCCGCTCTTGTAACTTTCCGTCGGCAGCAGATTTGTCACCAACTAATTAATTATTAGGCCTAACCGTGAGACTCCAGGTAGATATCTCTCTTCGCCGTCGGACCGAACAAATTTAATCGGTCCCAAATCGATACAGATACGATCGAAAGCCACTAAGGACCCGAATCTGGGCTCAGGATCTTGTAGCGATCTGTATCGGTTCATCGAGATCCAAACTACACACTTATAGGTGGATTCTCCAAATTCTGAGGGGACCTGTTAAGAATTGAATTGTCGATGAACGATTTTATTGTTTGATTGATCAAAATTTTGCTCTATTTGAAAAAAAATTCCGTCTCCTACTGTTCTCTTCACTGGTTCAAACCTTGAGGACCGTGGTATGTAATGTACCTCTATAGTTTCTTCATCGCCAAACCATTGGGCAGAGATACGAACGTCTCTGTGAAAATGTTCTTGTTCTGTAGACCATTTAATTCGCCACAAATACGTTTTTTCGTGCCTGGATACTCATAGATTGGTTAAGTGGCATTAAGTACCCCAATTTACGACGAAGAGACTTGATTTTTTTTTAAATTGAAGTTGAAGAACGTCCTGAGGGCAAATAGTTTTCTTTTTTTCTATTTGATTAGTTTTTCAATAAAAAAAAACAGGGTAATCGTTAGATCTGGGGTTATTGAATATGTTTTTCGTTTTTCATGAGTACAAGCTATATTTTTGAAATAATCATCATGAAAATTTTTGTAGTTTATAGAAAATTAAATTGCCGATGGCAAATAGTTGCGATTTTTTCCAAAAAATGATGAATAACCGTCGGAAAAAAAATCATTAAGTGTTGTTTC
This sequence comes from Adalia decempunctata, assembly GCA_951802165.1. NCBI lineage: Eukaryota > Metazoa > Arthropoda > Insecta > Coleoptera > Coccinellidae > Adalia > Adalia decempunctata. The sequence goes on along the minus strand of OX637696.1, from coordinate 16,566,966 downwards.
CAAAACGCTGAAGTTCAACCTGTTTTTTTTAATTGAAAAACTGATTAAATCGAAAAAATCGCAACTATTTGCTCTCGACAATTTAATCTTCTATGAACTACAAAAATTTTCATGATGATTATTTCAAAAATATAGCTTGTACTCATGAAAAACGAAAAACATATTCAATAACCCCAGATCTAACGATTAACCTGGTTTTCTTAATTGAAAAACTAATTAAATCAAAAAAAAAAGAAAACTATTTGCCCTCGGGACGTTCTTCAACTTCAATTTAAGAAAAAATCAAGTCTCTACTTCGTAAATTAGGGTACTTACTCGTGAAATAAAGAGACCACTTTTTGAATGGAGATTTACCACGATTCAAAAGGTGATACTGCCCCTTAATGTATCTCATAACAGTTCGCAAATCATTTTAATATGAAGAATTGAGACATCCTGTATACTTCTCTACACTCCATACACTTCTATAATGTATCCCGGTTGACCCTGACATTCTGACACATTTCATCATGTATATCTTATAAATTGTCATAATAATTAGCGTCCTCTATTTTCTTGATCAAAAACAGCAAATAGCAGGAAATAGAACTAGGAAAAAAAACAGATGTTCAAGTTTTTTCACATTCGGATTCGAGGCGACGTTTCGCAAGGGTGTCGCTCTGCTTCTTCAGGCCTAAAATTTATTGAAAGAAAAATATGTACATGTATACAGTTCATAAAAAGTCATCAAATATCTCACAAAAGAAATGTATCAACTTAACGAATTAAAATGTAAACGAGTACACACATTGGTCAGAAATAATAGCATCAAGAACCCCCATGAACAATATAAAGCTGTCTAAACAAACACAGTAGGTCAGCTCCCATAAGAGGTCTATGATAGAAAACGTTAACAACATTTACCAATCAATAATGTCAACCAAAGAATAATATTGATCTAGTCATTACTATTTTAACTGATTCTATTTAGTTATTTATATTTTGAAATTATAGAACTATAATGTGAGGCTATAGATGTTCTGTTCATTATTTTGAAAATGTTAGGTTATAGTCATTATCCTGTCAGATATATAAGTAATGTTGTCCTTGCTGTATGGAGGTCGTAGTATTTACGCATTTATCAAAAGGTTAATTCAATTTGGGAATAGTACCTATATTCTAAAACTAGTTGCAGAATGGGCTCCTATTCCAATACGAATGCGAAATTCGAAAACGAGCGACGAAGGAGCGAGTTTTTGAACGCATGAGTATTGGAATTGCATTCTGCAACGAGTATTAGACGATATTTTCTCTATTTCACTCAAATTTTATGAAATTCAACGAAAAAATTCAAATTATAGGTCCTAGTGACTTTCATATTGTGTCTTGGCAGTTGGTGTGAATGTTAGGAAATACGAAAATTGACATTTCTAAATTGACGTCTGCTGAAATTTAAAAGGATCGGAAGTCATTGCTGACAACCACAAAACGAAAAATGTTACTGAAAACGATGCTGTAATGAATTCATTACAGCACTGTTTTTAGTACTGTAATGAACTCATTACGATACTGAAATAGAGAAAATAATTAATTCGGGAAAATATTATGTGAATTCAATAATTCCAATGACCTGACGAATGTTGAAGAAACTTTTTTCTCTTTTACTACTGGAAATATTTCAAGTACATAAACATGGTTGGAAGATTCAGCCATGCTATTTTCTTGTACGGAAATCAAGAATCGAGTGTTGAAATTGTACTGAAAAAGAATGGACAGAATAGTCCTTTACTTTGTGATAGTTCATTCGAAAAAAGAATAAAAGTACTCGAATAACCCCTCAGAAAAACTTCTAAACGAACAGACGCAAAATTCTCAAGAAATAAGCCTACAGCAGACATTTAAATACCTTCCTCTATTTCAGTATCGTAATGAGTTCATTACAGTACTAAAAACAGTGCTGTAATGAATTCATTACAGCATCGTTTTCAGTAACATTTTTCGTTTTGTGGTTGTCAGCAATCCTTTTTAATTTCAGCAGACGTCAATTTAGAAACGTCAATTTTCGTATTTCCTAACATTCACACCAACTGCCAAGATACAATATGAAAGTCACTAGGACCTATAATTTGAATTTTTTCGTTGAATTTCACAAAATTTGAGTGAAATAGAGAAAATATCGTCTAATACTCGTTGCAGAATGCAATTCCAATACTCATGCGTTCAAAAACTCGCTCCTTCGTCGCTCGTTTTCGAATTTCGCATTCGTATTGGAATAGGAGCCCATTCTGCAACTAGTTTTAGAATATACAGAATATACTATTTTGCACAACTTGAAATACTCCAGTATAAAAATGTATTAGTACTACGAAACCTGTGTCACAGTTAAACTAACTCCATTAACAAAGTTAAACAAGAGTAAATAAAAATTAGCATTGGCAACGTCTCTGAGAATTATTTGACATTTGACGAGTACCATCCTGCGTCAGTTTTAAGTGAAAAAAATCTTGAATGGAGTATACAGCATACGTATGGAATTATTTTAAAAAACGTTGAAAATTTTATTCTTTTCTTTTGACGACCCATAACGAAACCTTTTATCTCTATTTCATTTATGCTGGCTAATAAAATGAGATACCCTCACAGTGGTCGCTAATGTGTTAATATAGTACATTTTCGGCACCAGTCTGTTATAAAAATAATTCGTCTGATGGTTCAGGTAGCTCCAAGAATGAGCTTTTTATTGAGCCAACTCTCCATGACGCTACAGTGTCTATACGATAGTAATTAAGAAGGACTTTATTGAACGAAAATGATTACTGTAATTGATGTGAATTGAGATTAGATTCCACAGAATCAACTCAGTTATATTTCGTTAATTTCCGCTTGGAGAAACTTTCAAGAGAAAATTTAAGCTGTATGTCTACTGCCTACTCAAAGACACCTCATGTCTCAAAGATATGTGTGCAGAATGGCAATGATTTCCACTTAATCCACAAAACACATTAGTAAATGACATTATCCCTGAAGGAATCGATTTGTAAACAACGATAAAGAGCCACTGGTTCTTAATTCAGACTTTACGTCAGAAAAACAATGTAGATTTTAACTCATGGATGTTGTGGGTTTGATCAAATGGACCAAGTTTTACAATAACAAAAATGCGAAGGTGTTATAGAGTAATGAGTCGGTGGTCAAACCAGATTAGTCTTCAAAATAAAAGAATTGTCGATGGTCTACTTCTCTGTAGCTACAACAACATTGACGACATTGTTGGGCAGAAATACATATGTATTTAAGTTTGAGAAAAGTTATATTAAACATTGATCATTCTCGGCAACTATTAGATATGGATTTAAGAATATGTATATACTAGAATATAAACAAAAATAGGAAATACAAATTTACAGAATGAAAGAATTACTATGGTCCTAAGTTTATAAAATACCTTGAAATCAATAAAACTTGTTGTTGTTTCTATATAAAAACTAGCTGGCCCGGCGGCATTTTTCCGTTCCCTATACAGTCAGCGCGACAGGTCGCTCTCACCGTATAGGAAACGGAATGCACAATGGAACTCCGTTTCCTAGCAGATATGCGCGATGTGCTCACTGCCCTGTTATAGTCTTCTGGGTGGCGATGGGACAAATTGAAAATTATTAATAAAGTTTTCTTACTTCCTGTATAGCTTTATTAGGCAGAGTCTACCACATTTTTCCTCTGTGAACATTTTTGTAGTCGCGGTTTTTTTTAGCAAACCTCTCGTAAGTCGATATTTTAATTTTTTTTAATCATACGTACTCTTTTTTTGTAAAATGCAATCATAAAAACAATCTGGGAAAATGAGAAAACATGATTGTCTACCAATATAAGCATGACTGAAAATCGCATTTTTTAAATTATTAATACACTCCTGATTTTTTCAGAATCGGTTTATATAACCATATGAAATATGAAAATGCAATTGTCCGACAAAAAAAAGTTGATGTTTTCTTGTCCGACAGATGAAAATCGACGATTTTTTGAGTTTTTAAATTCATTAATATTTGTCGGACAAGAATGAATTTATATTTTAGACAGATTCGTTTCATAGAAAAAACAACTGTCCACCATATAAAATGCGGCAAATCCTTAGTCTAGTAGTCTAGTTGAATATAATGGTTTTGTTTCCGAATCTTTTTTCGATTATTATTGAAATGAAACTATTGATTTCGATTGAAAGTGTATATTTCAAATTGTTTACTGACATTTTTATTCAAGTCTAAAAAAAACAATGAAAATACTCCTTCCTCACATTGAATTCATTGTAACAAGCCGAATGGTGTATCCAGTAAAAGTATCACACCAATCGTCAGGTAGAATGACATCTTTATATTTGTGATTATGATGTTCTCTTGATGCCAAGAATATTTTGCACAGTTTAAGGATGTCACTTCCTCCCTTTTCGTTTTAAAGCTACGGATATTTTTTAAATGTCTGCACAAAAAACACTCCATCACTACTAGCAATATTATATCGGCAACAACTGAAATTGCCGAACTCTATTCGTCGGACAGCTAGATGATAGTATTCAGCACATCCTTCTTAAATGGCCCTCAAAAAATCGAATGTTTATTCGTAACATGAGCAAAGTTACATCCGGTGAATGCATTTAGTCTATTCATAACTAAATTAGAGCAGTGAATTCTTCAATTTTTGAATGAACGCCACATTTTTTTTTGTCGGACAACTAGTGCACCCACATTGTATTTTCAAGGTGGAGAGAGAATAAGAAAAAAAAGACATTATTCATAATTTTTTATCCCAAAAATCTTCGTCTTCCATTTGTCAGACAAGGAAACCGCCACATTTTTTGGTCGGACAATTGCATTTTTATACTTCATATGGTTGTATCAACCGATTCTGAAAAATTCAGGAGGGGATTTACTTTGAAAAAATGCGATCTTCAGTCATTTTTATGTTGGTAGACAATCATGTTTTCTCATTTCTCCCAGATTGTTTTTATGATTGCATTTTACAAAAAAAAATATGTTTGATTCAAGAAAAATGAAAATATGGTCGACTTACGAGAGGTTTGCTGAGAAAAAAACCGCAACTACAAAAATGTTCACAGAGGAAAAATGTGGTAGACTCTACCTAATAAAGCTGTACAGGAAGTAAGAAAACTTTATTAATAATTTGCAATTTGTCCCATCGGCACCCAGAAGACTATAACAGGGCAGTGAGCACATCGCGCATATCTGCTAGGAAACGGAGTTCCATTGTGCATTCCGTTTCCTATACGGTGAGAGCGACCTGTCGCGCTGACTGTATAGGGAACGGAAAAATGCGGCCCGGCGAACTTTGTAGGTACCGCCTGAATTATACTTAAAAGTTGTATAAACTTACCATTGCTTTTTTTCAAGCAGGAAAAAAAATAGGCAAAATTAAAGTATACAAAATTTTAATAATTTTGTAATTCACATGGAAAGAATTCTCTTTATAAAAGCGGTAACTAATTGTTGAACTCGAACATATAACTTTTTGTTTTTAATTGTTGTACCTACAGTTCTCTTTTTGCAGTACCTCATGTGACTGTGAATAGCAGGAGTATAATCCATATTATAGGTACCTTTCCTCTTATATGAATCAAAATGTCAAGAATATGAACAAAAATTATTCCTTTAATGAACTATCAACTATTAACACAGCCCGTCGACTAGAATTAAAAAATCAGTCATTTGTTGATAGCCCAACCTGAAGTGGGAAAAACAAAACTTTTCTTATATTCTCAAAATCTAATCAGTGGTCACACCATTATTTTGGACATCTTAGCTATGCTGCTAAGCTCAAAATAATGGGTAAACATCTCAGTTGGTAGAGCGGCGCGATTCTCATTATTCAATGGATATGAGCTGTCAATCTCTCTTCAATTTGTTCAATTTAGTTGACGATATCAAGCTCGTTAGAAGACAAATCGAGATGTTAAAATGTCGATAGTACGATCGACACGGCAAAATTATCAACATTGGAATTATATTGAACTCATATTCAAATTTATTGATGGTCATTCGACTTGATCAGATTAGGCAACCCATGAAACATTATTGTATATCATAAGTGAAAGCCCGATGAGCAAACGTTTCAAAATTATTGACGCTTACAATACTGTCTCTGTGCGAACAGAAACACGAATATAATATGTCAATTACTAATTATGGGCAATTTTGGATTCAGTTATTTTCGCAAATATATCTATTACCCAAACAGAAATTCGAAAGCATTTCAAAAATAAAGAAAAAAGATGAAGATGGCCAACGCACGTTTAAAACTGATCGTCAAAATCAGATACTTGATCTTTCGGTAAAAATTCACTGTTCCACCAACTTGAGATAAGTTTACCCCCTTTTTGATCTGGCAATAGACTTCCATGTTACCATGAGTTCTATGCGAATCACATATCGCCATCTAACAGCGGTAATATCAACATACGACTACGTACAGTGACTTGTCTATTCACTGTACGACAACGCATCAACGGTAGCGACACCCAGTGGCCTTATTCAAAAGAAGGAAAAGCATTTCCTGCATAAGTAAAACTTTCATCAATTTTTTTGAAGTTTTATTGTATTTTATAATAACCAGACCGAAGACGATTCCATAAATGAAGTTTCATAACAAACAGTCCATCCGATCTCTAGTTATAAATGGTGTAACCAACATCTTTCTTTTATATATATATAGATAACATAAGCAAAAACAACTAACTGAAATCGACCAGCATGTGGAGGATTTTCAACCTCTGTCAAAGATTTCCTTCTTCAAAAGCTCCCAATGTCCATTACCAAAATACTTGACTCTATTATACTCTATTATACAGTGGAAATTTGAAAAAGGCATCCAACAATTCTGGAATTGGAATAGTCTTTAGCACCTCAATAAAAACGATGATTGCTGTAATTTTCCAATCTAGCCGCCACTTACACCAGGTGACAACTAAATTCAATTTGCTTAAAGTTTTTCTACTGGTTAATGTTGAAATATATACCGACACCGAACTAATTGGTACAAACAACACAATGAAGTTGTTGTATTTGTGTGTAAAACTGACAAGACATATCACTATAAACATCTCGATAAATTCTTTCCAATAATTTTCTATTGATTCAATTAGACGTAGTGACGGTGACAGCAAATTGCGATGACGAAAAAAGCTAAATTTAATTTGTTACACTTTGGTCTTTTGTCGTTCGTAGTTGTTTTTTGTTTTGATAGTTGTTGTATCACTTCAGGGAGGTCAAGAAACTTTTTTTGAACGGCGGAAATCTTCATTCCACAGGTAATTACACTATCGAAATATAAGACTCCTCAAATTACATGTACTGTAGAAGAAACACCAAGAAATTGTTGATGACAAAGCAGAAGCCCTCTACAGTTGAATAATATCGAATGTAGCTAGTAAAAAGTTGATAGAATTTATTATCAGTTCCCTTATGAGAATATAGACAGAGCTCGTTGTTGCTATACTTCAGTAAATCCATAGGCCCCTCTAGCTAGGCTCTGACTATGTCACGGCACTCAGATCCTCAGGATCGTCTACGTTGACCGTCGCAATGATGCTTACTTGCACTTGTTGAGTTTGTCTTCGATGTTTTAGGACTCTTGTAATCCTCGATTTCAACAAACGTTCATCAGGGTGAACATTTCGCAAGGTTTTTATTCATGGGCAGAAATAAACACCAAAAGGAATAATTTCTTCTGTCTGAAGCTTGAAAATTCAGAGTCAAAGTCCGAAGCTTTCGAGCAGTATTGCTCTCATCTGGAGTACCTCTACCAGCAGGCATTCCTCGCATTGCTTCGGATGAGCCATGCAAGAAATGGTGATAAATACTGGACACCCGTCTCAGAGACTGTAACTAATTGACTATAGGAGATAAGCAATCTCCGGAAGTAGGGTTCATTATTCTCACGAAACAAGATCTTGGTAACTTTTTGATTATTCATTTTTGTAAGCGCAATAAAATTTCACGTCTCGTGATCAGGGCAAGCCATCCGTTTATTGTTCGACAACCCATTTTGTTTTCACGGTACATGGGTAGGAGGAAAATTTTTCGTTGGTGGTCCGCTTTTTGTCTTTGTTTCTTATTCAAAATGGTTTGTTTTATCAAAAAAAAGTTATCAGCTGTGAAAATAATAACTTCGGCCTTTGTAGGTATCAAAATGCACCAATTCAATGAACATATTTCTGTTTTTCTCACGCATTTCATCACCAATGAAAAAATAACATACCAGCAAAAATTTTATGCTGTTTCTCTCCGAGAACTCTTTAATCAACTGATTTCCAATTTTACAACATATATTTCGATTCTCAATACCAAAACCCATAAATCCCAATAATTAAAGAATTTAAATTGGATCAACAATCTTATAAGGTACAAAAAATGAGATCAAGTCCGAATAAATGCTGCATCGACTTAAAAGGAGCTTCCATTTCAGCATACAAAATTCCACTAAAAGTAGCCTTTCACCTTGGACTCATAAGTTTTCCAAATATGAAATTTTTCTCATTTAAGTACACAAATTAGACTTTTTGATTTTATGGAGTAGGCTTGAGTGAATGATGAATGGGCGAAAGCAAATTCTGATCATTTCAAGCAGATTATTTCAACCCCAAAAATTCATATACACTGCGCAAAAAAATTAACGCACATTATGGAAATCTCAAATTTATTCTACAACTGAAGGTGTTTTCAATGATAATTATTTTTATCAGAATTATGCATTCATATGTTATCCACTTTCAACGTTTTTCTCCAATACAGATGTTTTCTCCCAGCAGGAATAAAAAAAGATGATATTATCAGATTTTGAATGTATTGGCTCCATTCTAAAATCAGTTGTTCTCGATCAATTCTAGTGATCAATAGTTTTTCTTTCGTTTGATTTTCTACACTCGATCGCTATGCAACGCGAAACACGCAATTTGACCCAAGAGGAATGTGCCCAAGCGGTAGTTTTGCGAGAAGAAGGGTGGACATACACAAGAATTGCAGAAAGGTTTGGAGTTTCCCATACAAGTGTGTCCAGAATGTTGCAGCGACTCAGGGAGACAGGTATGAATGTCCTAAGACCAGGACAGGGTAGACCACGAGTAACAACTGCCATTCAAGAACGTTACTTGAGAGTTTCTTCGTTGAGACAACGGTTTGCAACCGCTCGCCTCCTTCAAAATCAGCTTGAGCAAACTCATGAGGTGCAAATTAGCACTCAGACAATAAGAAATCGCCTCAGAGAATATGATTTAAGGCCTCGTGTCGCGGCAAGAGGCCCAGCTCTTACCCCAGTCCATCGAAGGGCGCGTTTGGATTTTGCGAGAGAGCATATCCATTGGGAAGAGGCCGATTGGGAAAGAGTTCTCTTCACAGATGAGTCTAGATTCTGCCTCTACCATTGTGATCGACGTTCCCTTGTATACAGACGTCCACATGAAAGATATGCTCAGTGCAATTTCCTGAATACTACTGGTTTCGGGGGAGGATCGATTATGGTATGGGGTGGAATATCTTTGACTGCTCGCACAGACCTAGTGGTCGTTGATAATTGAGCTATGAATGCTGATAAGTATATAAGGAACATTCTTGAACAGTATGTAGTGCCATTTGCCCCATACAATGGTGAAAATTTCATTTTTATGGACGATAATGCCAGACCCCTTCGTGCGCGCATCGTTCAGGAGTACCTTGAAGAGGTTGAAGTCTCTCGAATGGAATGGCCAGCAAGAAGTCCAGATTTCAATCCGATTGAGCAGGTTTGGGACAACCTCAATAGAAGGCTGAGAAGTTCAGAAAATCATCCAGCTACTCTTAATGAGGTAGGAATCCAACTCGGAGAAATCTGGGAAGGATTAGATCAGAAGATTTTAAGATCACTCATTTTGAGTATGAACCGTCGTTGCCGAGCTGTAATTAACGCAAGGGGTGGAAATACCAAGTATTAAATCACTTATCAGCATTTCAGTATTTTGAAAATTGTTCATTTCTCTTCTTTACATAAGATTCAGTGAAATCCTGAATTTTTCTTCCATTTAATGTGTCTTGTTTCGTTCAAAACCTTCCCGAGAGAACATAAAAAATAAGTTATAAAGTCAATGTAGAAGTTAACTTTCATTAAAATTGAGATTTTCAGAATGTGCGTTAATTTTTTTGCGCAGTGTATAAAATTTAAATCCAAAAATTATGACAGGGAAGACTGAGCTTTATTGCATGATGAATAATCTATGTAGACATTAGACTCATTAATTTTCGTGAAATCACAATCCTACTATCTCAAGCCAACTTCCTTAAAACTCAGATTTGGCACTGTTCTAATTTTTACTCGAGAATTTTTGATTTGAAGGAATGGACTTGAGTGAATGACGAATTTTAAACGTATACTCTATTCACTTTTATAAAGTATCCCGGTTTGCCATGCAATTCTCACACATTTCACAGTGTATATTTCGAAAATGTTATAGGCTATCAGATGAACAAGCAACCTTGTCGTTTCTACATAAAAATCGTAGTGATCACATCTTTATCAAAATGTTTATTTACTTTGAGAAAATAATGTATTTGAGAAAATATTATGGGAATTCAATAATTCCAAAGACCTGGAGAATGTTGAAGAAACTTTTTTTGTTAATACTGGAAATATTTCACGTATATAAACATGCTTGGAGATTCAGTATTGCTATTTTCTTGTACGGAAATCAAGAATCGGGTGTTGAAATTTTACTGAAAAATAATGCACAGAAGAGTCCGTTACTTTGTGATAGTTCATTCGAAGAAAGAATGAAAGAACTTGAATATCCAGAGAGAAAAACTTCTAAACGAATAAACGGACCTATGGAATTCCCCACTTTTCAAAATTCTCAAGAAATCAGCCTACAGAAGACATTCAAAAACCTTTTTGCACAACTTGAAATACTCCATTATGAAAATGTAGTAGGTAGTACTTCGTCGCCCACCAAGCCTTGGTCTTTCCAACACGGAACCTATTCCAAAGTCGAGATATCACACTGACTTGGAGCCTTTCCGCTACAACAACCTGAGTTAGGCCACCCTGTAGCATTCCGATAGCCCTATTAGCCTCAGCGTTTGTTAATTTACGTCTTGGCATTTTCAGAAAACTCGTTTCAAATCGAAGCCGTTGATGAACTGACTTCATTTCAAAATAAGAACATTCATGATATGCAAAGAACCAAACTTCAGAAAAAAGGCGACCAGATTGACGAAATGTCTCATACTGATTTGTATTGGATCGATTCAAGTTGTTATTGAGTTTTAAATGATTTTACAGCGATTTTCTCGAAGATTACATACTTTCAAAACCGATTGAATACGATATCCCTAACTCTTGTGGAACAGTATATTTAACAGTGAGGACTAAGCTTTATCGAATGAATAATCCATGTATGAACACATTAAGGTGAATACAGACTATTCTGACGTGACGTGATTTCACGTCACGTCAGGCACCTTCAGTGCTCCCATTGGCCTGATATGAACGTGAACGCACAGAACGATGTGTTGCATTTTTATATCACTCACATTTTGACGTTCACGTTCATATTAGGCCAATGTGAGCACTGCTACACGTCTGACGTGACGTGGAATCACGTCACGTCAAATAGTCTGTATTCACCTTTAGAATCATTAATAAGGATTCTACTATTTTTCAGAAATAAAATTTTATAAACGATTTAGAATCTTTCAATATGATTCTGTTCGACAGTCGACGAGACGATCTGGCAGCACGGCCTGGAATCCGCGAAAAGACCCAATTTTTTGCCCAGCGAGATTCCGACGTCTAATTAAGAATAATCCACGGCCGGTCTGTCACAATATTGTTATTCCGGTCATGTTGGCAGCCGTTAGGACGAAGGACCTATCGCCTTGTACTTTTTGCTGACTAGTTTTTCCAGCTAAAGTAACACACCAGCAATTATGAGAGATCCGTTTGAAGTTATCGGACCGCCAACATACGATGCTGTCTCAATTAATTTTTTGCCTCGACAGTTTCGTGTTGGTAGGCCTGGTGGCACGCCAATTATCGATCTCGTCGAGGGGACAATTGTATAGTCCGGTGGAATTCTGAATTTTTGCGATATTTTCACAATGAGCTTATTAAATTGAGTGTCAAATATAAACATTGAAGACGCAGTTTCTTCATACTGGTTTTGAGAGAGAAAATATGCACAACTGTCTGTCGATCGGATCGAATAAGGATGCTAAAAAGACTGTACCTAATGTTGTTCTAGCCTTAATCTTCTTCATCGTACGTTAGGAAAAAGTTTTCTTCAAATGCCTAGTTATGGAATCGCATGGTATCGGGTGTTTTTTTGAGAATGATAGAATTTTCGATAAGGGATAACTGTGATTTCACAGAAGGTATAGAAGCCATGTTGTTTTGACATTTCTGTTCAGTAAGCATTGACAAATTATCAGTAGTAATATCCCTAGGACCTTGATATAGACGAGATAATTTTATGACCATCGAAAGCTCGTTCGAGCTTGAGATATTGGTTATAAAATTATGAGGCATTTATCAATATTGTTTTGATTATTCCACTCTTTCCATTTTTAGTGAGGAAGTTTCCGTAGCAACGATCGTTTCATCCCGAAAAAATTTTCAAGTCGGCAAAACCAACATGTTGGTTTTTCAGCGACAAATTTTTGACGTTTCTCGAATTCATAGATAGCTTCGGAAATGAATATCATAGAGAGAACAAACAACGTTTAGTGGTTTAGTTAATCTATGATGAATTCATTGAATTCTAATTTGACAAATAGCGGAATACACGTCAATTGTGAACATATTACCCTATTTTCTCGTGGAATACTCGAGCCGAATTCCACTCGAGATGAAATTTAAGCAGGTAAAATTTCTCTCTTGTAATATTCAAGTTTGTTGCTCTTCGGAAATTTCGCTCATGACATTTTTTCCAAAATCACTCGCCTGACGGCTCGTGATTCTGATACAGATGTCATTCGCGAAATTTCCGAGCAACAAACTTTCATATCAATCGAGAAATTTTGCCGGCAAAATTCCATCTCTAGTGGTATTACTTATGACAAATTTATTACCGATCACAGACTTCCCATAAAATTGCGCATAAAAAGTTGATTAGAATAAAGCGATTTTATGTCATCAATATTGTCTATGTTATGATTTATGGCCATTTTCAATTAAAAAGAAGCATAAATGTATCAATAACAATGACAGCCAAATTATCTTTGCAATCGTAGCGCCATAGAACAAAATATCTGACATGTTACTGAATAAAGGATCTCAGCGTTATCTATCGGGCGTCACACGAAATTCTAACCTCCGCCGTTATTGGCAGTTCAAAATGATCTGTCGAGCGTATGAAGCCTTCCCTCCAGTTATTCTATGCTCCTAGGTGAAACTGCCATTCGTAAAATTCAACTCAATATTAGATTCGTTGCTGTTCTCTTGTATAGAAGATCTATTTCCACGCATAATATTTATTATCTTGTTCTGGTGTTCTTGATCGAGGTTTAGGTATGGTTTGATAGAATTTTGATTGCTATGACCAGTAATCTTCAGCAATTGTTGTTCCTCTACACCACTTTTTGCTAATTGACTGACAGCTGTTGATCTATTTGAATGATTCGTTATCTTTTTGTCTTTGACATTCAAGCCAATTGCTTCGGCAGCATATTTAGTCCATTTATTTATGGTATTCCTTCCAACAGGTACATTATCGTACCATTTGTCAGTTTCATTTTTCCAATGTCGATTTGGTTTCAAGAATAGTCGTGGTGAGGTAATATATTTTCGCCTCGTTTTGATATTAGTTTATTAAAAAGACTTACAGGGCAGCTTTGTCTCTCACTATTGGAAACCAACCATTTACTACTTGTACAGCTTTTAGAACCACCTTAGCACGTTTTACTGAATACCGGATTGTATTCAATGCGATTTGTTGGAGAACCATCGTTATTCTTCTCGATTTGAAAAAAATTCACCAAACAAGCAACTGCCTCTCCTCCTCGCCACGCTAGTTCTACTGCAGCAATATGATAAAATTTACGCATAAGACCTTCAGGAGTATTTTCATCCCATAGCAATATTATTCTGTTAACTTCAGACAAATTTAACGAAACTGAACTGGATTTACGTTTACTTGGGTCTGCTTGCAATTTTTTTCTGATTGCATCGCGGACATCTCGGGCTGGTTTAAATATTATATTATTAAACGGGTCAATCATAATGTTGTAGTCCTTATAATACTTTTCTTGTAAGAGTTTGCTCGAAACATTCCACATTGTCTTTACCGTTGCTTCTTTGAATTCTGTTCCGTCTTTTTTTCTCATATTGACAGCCCAATCTTTGAGTATAAACGCCAATTCTTTCAAGCTTCTGCGTTCATTCAATTCGTATGATCGTTCGAAGCAAAATTCCTTGAATATTCCCCAAATATATTTGTGGCTATTGGAAGTATTTCTGGGAATGTTTTCTTCGATAAACCCATTTATATTTTTAACATTACCAAAACGTGACATTTGTTTGGAATGATGTTGCCATGGAACTATTATATAATTTTATAAGACTCTATCGTGTTATCATTGGGATTGAAAATTGCATTGGATGTAGTTTTCGATGTAATGTTGACATGATTGGCTAAAATGGTTCCATATGATACAAAATCATAAAATTGGATTTGTTGTTAGAACTGTCAAAAAATTTTCATGAAAAGACTCACGTCGCAACAACGTTTACAAATTGTTGAAATTCATTTTCAAAATCAGTGTTCTTTTCGCCAAACTTATAGAGCACTTCGTGCAATTATTGGTTTACATAATAGTCCATCAGAGCAGCGTATTCGTCGAACTATCGATAGAGTTCGGACAAAATTTTCTTTACTCGATGCAAAAACAATAACACAGGAGAAAATATTGCTGGTGTAAGTGATAGTGTTAATTAAGATCCAGATTTGTATGTTCGTCGACGTTCACAACAAGTTGGACTATGTGCATCCACCACATGGAAAATTCTGCTGAAAATCTTGGTCTGCATCAATACAAGATTCAACTGAATCAAGAACTAAAGCCACTTGACCATAATAAGCGTCGTTTATTTGCTGATTGAGCCCTAGAACAGCTCGAAGTTGATCCACTTTTTTTTGGAAAAATTGTGTTGAGTGATGAAGTTCATTTCTGGTTGAACGGCTACGTAAACAAGCAAAATTGCCGTATATGGAGTGAAAACAAAGGATTGTTTTCACTCCTCTTGAGGACAAGAGGTTCTGAAGGTTCCATTGCATCCTGAAAATGCACTGTATGGTGTGCTTTACACGCTGGATGCATCATCGGTCCATATTTCTATATGCTGGAGCTAATGTTACAGTGAGTGGTGCTCGTTACAGATCGATGATCAATCATTATTTGTTTCAAAATTTGAATGATATCGGAAGAAAGATTCGGTGATGACATTATTTCGAGAAATGGTCCAATTAATTGGCCTCCAAGATCATGCGACATGGGTAACTCCAATTGATTATTTTCTTTGGGGTTATGCCAAGTCATTAGTTTATGCTAATAAACGAGAAACAATAGAAGCCAACATAACTTGTGTTATTGCTGAAATGAGGCCTGAATTATTCGAAAAAGTGGTCCAAAATTGGTCTGGTCGAATGCGGTTCCTCAGAGCTTGTTTGGGTTTAACAGATCGAATTTCAATAAAAGACGTCAGGGAAGAAAAAATCACTTTCCTTTTAAAGATTTTTTTGTGTAATTGACTACAATATGGTATGAAGGTACTGTCTAACCTGAATGTATCTTCCAAAAAGTTCCAAACATCCAGAATATCCTAATATCAAAACTCAACATCGACAGTACGGGACATCTTCCGTTACACGCACGCCTCTCAGAAAGGTTCGATCTAACGTTCGATTTATTCATCTCAATTTATAAGCCGCAGCAGAGCCGCAGCATCTCTCGATCCCGCCGCCAAACCAGCCCACGCTTTCGGCTGTGCCCTTCCAGAACCAGAATAATTTTTTGTCCGGACCACATTTGCATCTTGCCGATCAGAATGTTCAGAGTCATTTTAGTGGTTTTTAAGTGCCCCATAAACATCTTCTCTGGTCCTCCTCGAGCTCTACAGCAATTAGGGACAAGAAAAACAAATTTACTTGTCATATCATGCGCTGATACATTGTGGATGGATGTGATTCGTCTTCTAGTCAGTACTGTATATTATAAGGGCTTCGTGAGGTAGCATTACACCGTAGAACAATAACACGTCCTGATGCAGAAAAATGCAGTAATGGTGAATGGAGAACGTTATCATGCTATGATAACACAGTTTCTTGAGCTTCATTTGGAAGCTATTGATCTCGAAGACAGCATTTTAAGACTATCAATACAATGTATGGCCTCCACGGGCATCAATAACGGCTTGACATCTTCTTTGCATACTATACACGAGGTTGTTGAACATTTTTCGAGGAATTTGATTCCATAAACGGGGTAGAAGCTCTCTCAGATCATTTAAGGATTCTGGGGTATAGGTTGGTGATTATCTAATCTTCTTTGGTGCATAGCATATTCCATGCATGTTCTATGCAATTCAAATATGGTGAGTGCGGAGGTATTGGTAAATGTGGAATACCAAGCTCCTCGCGCACATTCTCAACTATGGCTGCACGGTGCGGTCTAGCGTTATCGTCTAGAAATTGAAACGTTTCACCAATAGCAGCGTGAAAATTTGGCACAACATTGTCAATGACATGCTTCCTATAGTGTGAGGCGGTCATATTCCCAATACAAATGTGAAGATCTGTGCGCCCGTTGAAACATATCCCGGCCCATACCATAACACTACCCCCTCGGAATGGATGGACTCCTTGGGCATAGCGACGATTACGGGGTATACGTGGGATTATCCATGCCCTTATTCTTCGAGAATCTGAAAATCGTCCATATCTGGATTCATCAGTGAGAAGAATATACTACGCCATTGATCGTTCCAATTGATATGTTGCCTTGCCCATTCCAGTCTTTGACGCTTATGGTCACGTGTTAATGGAACTCCTCTCAATGGACGTCTAGTACCTAGATTCACCTCTCTCAAACGTCTTGTGATGATTTCGATGGAAACTTGTACCCCATCTGCATTTTGAAGAGTATTCCGTAGCATTCTACACGTAGATGTAGGGTTTCTTCTCGCCGAAACGGAGATGAAACGATCCTGAGCAGGTGTTGTTTTTCGTCGCCCACCAAGCCTTGGTCTTTCCAACACGGAACCTGTCTCCCTGTACCTATTCCAAAGTCGAGATATCACACTTTGGCTGACTTGGAGCCTTTCCGCTACAACAACCTGAGTTAGGCCACCCTCTAGCATTCCGATAGCCCTATTAGCTAGGAGCATAGAATAACTGGAGAGAAGGCTCCCCTACGAAAATGAACTGCCAAAAACGTCCGAACTTGTCAGTTCGCCGCAAGGTCGCGAGATGGCGACAACGTCGTTTCTTCCTACAACATGGCTATCCTTAATAAAATTATCTTTGATGGTTATTAGTTGTTATTACTTATTAGGTCCCATTTATTACTATATCATAATATATATTCTTTTGAAAGAAAGCAATACATACTTTTTTTCGTAAATCCGACAATATAATGCATATAGCACGTGTAAAGAAATGGCTACAAGGATCAGATTGAATATAGGAAGAAAAATCTGTTTCCCGCTCCGAATCTAAGTGTTAGCAGAGGGAATGTAAACGGGGTACCATACAATTCTGCGTATTATACACGAGAACAGATAAGACCTCAGTCTTCCCGTATAATAATAGTAATACTCACCTGAATGTTCGCTTTTTCCGATAACGATATTGTTTTGACAAATTTATTACCGATCACAGACTTCCCATATAATTGCGCATAAAAAGTTGATTAGAATAAAGCGATGATATGTCATCAATATTGTCTATGTTATGATTTATGGCCATTTTCAATTGAAAAGAAGCATAAATGTATCAATAACAATGACAGCCACATTATATTCTTTGCAATTGTAGCGCCATAGAACAAGATATCTGACATGTTACTGAATAAACGATCTCAGCGTTATCTATCGGGCGTCACACGAAACTCTAACCTACGCCGTTATTGGCAGTTCAAAATGATCTGTCGAGCGTATGAAGCCTTCCCTCCAGTTATTCTATGCTCCTAGCTATTAGCCTCAGCGTTTGTTAATTTACGTCTTGGCATTTTCAGAAAACTCGTTTCAAATCGGAGCCGTTGATAAACTGACTTCATTTCAGAATAAGAACATTCATGAAGCATAATGCAAAGAACCAAACTTCAGAAAAAAGGTGACCAGATTGACGAAATGTCTCATACTGATTTTTATTGGATCGATTCAAGTTGTTATTGAGTTATATATGATTTTACAGCGATTTTCCCGAAGACTACATACTTTTAAAAACGATTGAATACGATATCCCTAACTCTTGTGGAGCAGTATATCTCAATACTTTGCTACAGAAAACGGTGTTAAATTGAACACTGAAATCTTGCGATCTTATTGAAACACCCTTTACATTCTATTCATGATCTATACCAGGGGTCTCCAAACTTTTTAGCCTAAGGGCCATAATGTTTACTCCAGCAAATGCGGAGGGCCAAAATATTTGAGCGGTTTTTTTTCTTATGTTGAATTCTATATTTTGCTTGTTAATAGGCTTCACCTAGCATGTAAGTGAATAAAGCCGAATTACCATCATTCTGTGCTTTTTATCCAACATATTACAGCAACAGTAATAATATACAGGGTGTCCCAAATTCGAGTGCCTATTAGACGTTTCTGGGGAACTGGACATATTTGAAATCTGAAAATTGGGATTATGATATTGTTCGAAATTTTCTACAGACCTAAAATATTTTTGGAGCCTGAACACTTCCGGTTGTACAGGAAGTGAAAATAAATTTGTTCAAAAAAATTTGTTTTCAATTTATTCGTTTCTGATATGATGGAGTATTCGATGGTGAATAGATTTCTGTTGAAACCATTGTATTCATTCAAATAGTTTTCAAAATATCGTAAAAAAACCTGAAAAGAGTCAAATATTTATAGTCAGTATTATGTTCATTTTTCTTATTCTGATAATCCCCAGTGTAAACCGTTCTCATAACGTCAAAGTAGAAGAATGAAGAAAGGTCATGAATCTTTTGAATTTCATGAATATCATCACAGGGTGTTTCAAATGTTGTGTCGAAAATTGTGATCCAAAATTGGCCATAACTTCTGTTTTTCAAATTAGAACCCTATTTTTTTATTATTCCGTTGGATTCTAAAAAGAAAAATAATGATAGCCCCCCCCCCCAGATGCTCTTGCTCCTCAATTCAGTAATTCCCGTGTTATTTGAGCTTTTCTGGATTCATGTCGTACGTAGATTCAAATTCATCAAATCTAAACAGATTCGATGAATATCCTTTTGAAACATGGAAACCATAGTAACAACTGATAATTAGACCTGTCACTTGTGAATTAATTTATCTTCTATGATCACAGAATATTCTCATGCAAAAAATAAGATGAATTTGACTCTAGGTACAACATAAATCCAGAACAGCTCCAATACCTCGGAATTTAGGAGCAAGAGCATCTGAAAGTGCTATCATTATTTTTCTTCGCAGAATCCAACGCAATCATAAAAAAATAGGGTTCTAATTTAAAAAACAGAAGTTATGGTCAATTTTGGATCACAGTTTTTGACACGAAATTTGAAACACCCTGTGATGATATTTATGAAATTCAAAAGATGCATGACCTTTCCACATTCTTCTACTTTGACATTGTGAAAACGGTTAACACTCAGGATGTCCAGAATAAGAAAAATGAACATAATACTGACTATGAATATTTTACTTTTATTCAGGTTTTTTTTTCGATATTTTGAAAACTATTCGAATGAATACAATGGTTTTAACAGAAATGTATTCAGCACTGAATACTCAATCATATCAGAAACGAAAACATTGAAAAAAAATTTTTTGAGCAAATTTATTTTCACTCCCTGTATAACCGGAAGTGCTCTGGCTCTGAAAATATTTTAGGTCTGTAGATAATTTCGAACAATATCATAATCCCAAATTTCAGATGGCCAATTATCGATCATAATTTTCGACACAAAATTTGATACACCCTGTGTTGATATTTATGAAATTCAAAATGAGCATGATCTTTCCACATTCTTCAATCTTCTACTTTCACGTTGTGAGAACAGTTTTGCACTCGGGATGTCCAGAAGAAGAAAAATAATCATGATACTGACTATGAATATTTGACTTTTTTCAGGTTTTTTTTCGATATTTCGAAAACTATTCGATCAAATACGATGTTTTCAATAGAAATGTATTCAGCATTGAATACTCAATCATATCATAAACGAAAAAATTTGAAAAAAAAAATGTTTGAACAAATTTATTTTCACTCCCTGTACAACCAGAAATTGTCAGGCTCCAAGAATATTTTAGGTCTGTAGAGTCAATATCATAATCCTAATTTTCAGATTTCAAATAATCCAGTTCTCCAGAAACGTCTAATAGGCACTCGAACTTGGGACACCCTGTATACATATATAAGCTGATGAGCTTTCGCGGGCCGGATTCTTAACACTGGCGGGCCAGATTTGGCCCGCGGGCCGTAGTTTGGAGACCCTTGATCTATACGACCTATGCCTACCATTACACGCTACAGACCAGTAGACATGCCTATTATTCTAAAACAGATATGCAACCTGAATAGAGAAAACTTTTTCTCAAAAATTCAAGCTCCACGCTGTATAGAATCAAAAACAGGACCTGAAAACAATTAAGCTCCACCATCTCTTCCTACTTCGTCCCAAACAGTCCTCCCGTATCGCTACGGACGTATCAATCCCAAAATACGAGCGAATTCAATTAAGTTTAAGTGTTTTTCTAAGTAGAGACACGGAGATCGCTATAAAAATCGGGCGGAGTGGCCTCTCCAGGGCGCCGATCTGGTCGACACGAATTCTCGGCCCCGGTATTTGTCAAATTGCTGCGATAAATCTGCGGACGCGTGGCCCAATGGCACCGAGATAAAGATCTCGGCTGCGGGAGCGAGGATAATTGGAGGTTAGGTTTCTGGGCGACGTGAACGGCCGAGCCCACGATGGCGCTACGGGAGCAGGTGGTTTTTTAGGTGGTCTAATTGTAGGTTATGGAACGCGCCCTCGTAATTGGTTTGGGTGCTACTGCTGGGATTAATTGGGGCCATTGGGGGTTGGGTTTTCCGATAGCTCTATTATTACTCAATTGTTTTGGTGAACCGTCGAGGCCCTCTTTCAAAAAAATTAATTTCAGAATCAAATCTGCGTTTTTAAATCAAATGCTCAAATAGGGATGTTGACTATTTTTTGGAAATGATTTTAATTTGTAGATGAGCCCTATACAAACACGAAAAAAATATTTTCATGGAAAAACATAGCAAATACCAATAAAAAATGCGTAGATAAAAATAGTTTTCAAAATTTCCGCTGAAACGCTTCATACTGTTAAGTAATTATGATAACGTCACTATACGGTAAACAGACTTCGCCTTCTGTCAAAGCGAACTGATCTTGTGTGATTTCTTGCGGACAAATCGTTTTCGTAATAACAAATAATCGTAAAATAGTTCGCCGGGGATACGTTTTACGCTCTTCTGTTCTTCGTTTGTGCTCGTGATGACACATAGGATACGGTTAGGTTATATGTTAGCTTGTTTACAGAACAGTGACGTCATGTATTCTCATTCGTGTTTGCAGTCACGTGATAATCGGTAATAGATAACACATTTTAAATCAATTTTATTTAACTTAATGAGAGTAATTAGATCACTAAAATATTTTTTTAGTATTTCAAAAACTACCTTCAATGTGGAAAACCTAGATTTATATGAATTTGTAACATGTGTCAACACTCTATTGTCCTCCATAAGAATATGTACGAGGATATATTGAAAAATTCTTAGTCTACCATAGAATCAAACAAAATTTCAATGTCAAAATATTCTCCTCTTCATTGAATAGGTACATTTATTACAGCGAACCTGCAACGTCTCTAGACTTTTCAAAAAAAATGTTTCTTCTTGCTCTGCAAACCAGTCCTCCACAGCTTATATTACCTCCTCGCTGGAAGAAAATTTACGACCTTTTAAACTTTTTTCAGTTGAGGAAAGAGATGATAGTCGGACGGTGCCAAATCTGGCGAATAAGGGGGGCGTTCTAATAATTCTAACTCTGAATCACGAATTTTTTGCATGGCAACATGAGATTTGTGTACTGGGGCGTTGTCTTGTGAAAACAAAATACCTTTGGATAGCTTTCCGCGTCTTTTCTCTTTGTTTTTTTCTCGTAGAGTGGTCAGTAATGTCCAATAGTAGGGTAATATCTAGTAATTGTTCTACCTTCATCCAAAAAATCAATCATGATTACTCCATGGCAATCCCAAAAAACTTGAAGCAAGAACTTTTCCAGCAGATTTTCGGACACGAAACTTCTTATGTCTTGGAGAACCAGAGTGTTGCCATTCCATCGATTGTTGCTTTGTTTCTGGATCGTAGAAATGTACCCAAGTCTCATCCATAGTTACAATTCGGTTTAAGAAGTCTACATCATTTTTAAATCGAGCAGAGATCGAAAGCGATGCTTCTACCCTTGCACGCTTTTAGTCAACATTGAAACATTTGGGTATCCATTTTGCAGAAATTTTTCTCATGTCCAAATTGACGTGAACTATATGATGAACTCGTTCGTATGAAATCTTCAGTGCTTCAGATATCCGCTTCAGCCCAATTCGACGCTCTGATAAAATCATGTCATGAACTGCATCGATATTTTCGGGGACTGACACAGAAAATGGCCTTCCCGATCGGTCATCATATTCAATGGAAAATTTACCTCTTTTGAAGCTTGCAGTCCAATTCTTCACGGACGCATACGAAAGACATTGATCACCAAGGGTATTAAGCATATCTTTGTAAATCTGCTTACCTCTTTCCCCTTTTAAATTCAGGTACTTGATGATGGCTCGATACTCCAATTTTTCGATTTCAAAATTTCGGTGGACATCTTTTTTTTTCTAATTTATTGCGTAACTCTGGTTTATTTTTTTTACTTCGAACTCTACACTGACACTTCTAATAAATTATTGCTCGTTGATAATGTTGGTCTAGGCTAACTTGATATCAACACATCCTCGTACAATGATCTTGATTAAAAACCGTCTCTAATATGGTATATGGTTCAGCATAATTCGAGTAATTTGAAGACACTCATTTGACTCATTTACAATTCTTTGGCGATGTTCGTCCAAATTTTCAGGCTGAGCCATAAAAATCTTGGACTTAAGATGTGCCCACAAATACCTACAGGTACTTGATGATGGCTCGATACTCCAATTTTTCGATTTTTACAGTTTCGGTGGACATCTTTTTTTTCTAATTCATTGCGTAACTCTGGTTTACTTTTTTGAGGTCGAACTCTACACTGACACTTCTAATAAGTTATTGTTCGTTGATATGGTATCGCAATATTCTGTTTATGCATTGAACTGGTCTAGGTTAACTAGATATCAATACATCCTCGTACAATGATACAATCTTGATTGAAACCCGTCTCTAACATGAGTAACATGGTTCAGCATAATTGGAGTCATTTGAAGACACTCATTCACAATTCTTTGGCGCTGTTCCTACAAATTTTCAGGCCGAGTCATAAAAAGCTTGGACTAAAGATGTGCCCACAAGAGGAAGTCCAAAGGGTTTCTGGCGAAAACAGTTCATTAAAATTTCCGGAATTTCAAAAAATTGTCTGCATGCCGCTAAATCTTCCTGTCTAATTAAATTCACAGACGATAAAATCATTCATAATTAAAATTACGTTTTTCATACACCGGCTTCCTATAGACCTTCCTAGACAATGTATTCAGGAAAATCATACACAAACGAAATTCAATAATTGGACGGGGCTCCATGCATGTTAACTAACTCCCATCTCTCAACTTTCGATCTGTCGTGTCATAATCATGTGACATTAAGACTGTCAAACATGGCGCGAAATTCAAATCTTGCGCTGTTATTGAAACAACCTTTATTATGAACGAAATCACGTGCCCAGAAGAAACAAAAAGCCACTATCCAGAATTGACGCAACCACCTTCAAGATCCATCTCCCGATGACTCAAACCCCTACAATTCCGCTCATTGACGCATTGTCCGCCCTAACGAAGCCTCCCTGCAGCCACATAAATCCACCAAACGGTCGAAATCGACAGGTACTAATGGGAAAAAATGGTCCGATTTCACCCGATGACGCGCACGTCAGAAACGGCCATAAAACCGTCCTGTGACACGGCCCCGGTGTCAGCGTTACTTCCGGAAAATACCCGCATCGACCAAATTACCTGTTTCGAGTTGCGAGGTCACCAGGTAGGGTGACAACTGTGGGCCAGGCGCCACTGCATTGACAGCTCGATATTTATTTTCACAGATCGGGGGATAACGGAGGGATCTCGTTTGTGACCCGGGTGGTTTTGGATTTTGGCAGGAAATAGGTTTATATGGGCGATTTTTTCTGGTTGTCTTTCAATTTGGAAGAACAAAGGGTACTAAATGGATTGGTGACGGCGAAAAAATTGTTTGGATTTCTTGCGGATGCAGTTTCCGTTGTTTGCAACTAATTTGAGGGTTGTACTTATTCAAAATGAACAGGAAATGATGTTTTTCAATGTCAGTGTTACATTGAAGGTATAGAAAAATGCATTTGATGAATGGCAACCCTGGCAGCTGAGGACAGTCAATTTTAATTTTCTGGTGACACGTCCGGCATTTGCCAATATGCTCCATTCACTTTTGATTTAGATTCATCAAGTTTTTTCACTTAAAACTGGCGCAGGTTGGCGCTCGTGAAAGTCAAATAATTCTGACAGACGTGGCTAATGCTAATTTCAATTCACTCTTTTTTAACTTTGTAAATGGAGTTAATCCTTTCAAGGTTTAACTGATGTGACACAGGTTTAGTAGTACTACTACTAAATTTTCATACTGGAGTATTTCAAGTTGTGCAAAAAGGTATTTATGCCTTCTGTAGGCTTTATTTCTTGAGAATTTCAAGTGGGGAATTCCACTGTTCTTTTATGAAGTTTTCTGTCGGGTTATTCCAGTACTTATTTGGATATTATTCAATTATCAATAATATTTTCGAGAAAAGTTCCGTCCACTGCCACATGAAAGATTGAAGGCATTTACAGTGTGACAAGAAAAACATCGGACAAACTCTTTTTTATTTAACTTCATTAAACAGAAGGAATTGAACAAAACAACAACAAATTATAATAGCTTGAACATTTGTTAATAATATATTATCTAAGCCGTTTCGAAGTGGCTTCCTTTGGCGGCGATACACAGCTTCAGACGCTTCTTGAAATTTTCGGCAGTGGGCCGCAGCTCCTCGGGCGTTAATCGGTTCCATTCCCGGCGCAGAGATTGCTTCAGCGACTCCAAATTTTTGTGTTTTTTAGCACAAGCCCTGTGCCCCAAAATCGACCACACGCTATAGACCACTGGGTTGTGATCCGGTGAGTAGGGCGGCCATTCTGCAGATGAGATGAAACAAGGAAAATGTGTCTTACATCATTCTTGCGTCATTTTCGCTCTGTGAGCCGGAGAGGAGTCCTGTTGAATGGTCCAATGCGTATCGCCGAAGTGCTGCTTCGCCCACGGAAGTACTACGGCCTCGAGGATGTCGCAGCGGTAGACTTCTTTATTGATTTTGACCTCTTGATCCACGAAAACTAAGGGAGTTTTACCACTGCCGGATTGCGGATTTTGACGGTGTTCGACGATGGCCGATGTACCGGGAGCCTCTACGGACCAGAGTGACCAGACTCTGCCGTTTTGGTGGTTGTGGGATTTTTATACGGTGAAAAGCTTCTCGTCTGTGAAGAGAATTCGCTCCCATTGCTGACCGGCGGCGAAACGAAGGAGTTGGCGGCAGCTTTGGAGTCGTACGCGCTTGTTTTCCTCCGTGAGGAGTTGAACTTTTTGGAGCTTGTATGGCTTGAGGTTGAGCTCCTTTTTGGCTATTTGACGGACTGATTCGCGGTTGATACCGGTCTCACAGGCTATTTTCCTCATGGAAACCCTCGGATTTCGATTGACTCGCTTCTTGACGATGTTGCGATTGCTAGGTGAATTGAAAGTGCGTTTTCTACCACTTCCTGGACGACGACCATCATGGCCAAGCTCCTTGAAACGACGAATTGCATCGGACACGGTTTGTCGAGGCACACTGAACAAACGAACAATTTCGCATTGACGCCTACCTTGACGAAACAGCCTCAAAATCGCACTACGTTTGTTTGACATTCTAAAACTCTGTGTAATGAAATTATATCAAACTGAAAATCCACATATTAGTACAGGAAAGTGTAGAGAAACCATGAGAATAAAAATTATTTGGCTGCGCTGAAATACTTTTGTTCCAGACCACAGCAAAATTTGTCCGAAGTTTTTCTTGTCACCTTGTACATTCTTCTTGTATATTCTATCACGCTCAAGACAGGTAGGTGCCTAAGTTCTAATCGTATACTATGCATAATTTGGTCGACGGTAATGAATGCCGTCTCGACAAAAACCTGTTTTTTTAATTTTATCATGAGTGAATTTGACGCCACCCAAACCAAAATTTCATCTATTTACACTACAATTACAGGTGTACAAGTTTATAAAATTTTCCATCCTGAGGAAGGAAGATTAGAACATTTATTGACTCAGAAGTGTAACTGTATCGGCAACTAATAGATCGACTCTCGAAGAACTGTTATAGGGAATGACTCTCTGGCTTCATATGTTTCCAATGACATAAAAACTAATGGTTATTACTGGAGAAAGGACAAGTAAATTAAGGCTAGATGATCAGTAAAAGTCATTCAAGTATACTTATTCTTAGGAACAACTATAAGTTCTTGATGGATCATTAATCTGAATGAAATTTTTAAGTATTTCAAATGGGAATCTAAATGTTCACTAAATCCTTGTTATAACTTAGTTTTGATGCTGAGTACCACAAAATTGGAGGTTCAAACAAGGGGAGATTCCTTGCGTAATTTTAAGAAAAAAAAAGGTCCATAAACATGGAACCGCAAACGTTTCGTTTTCGAAATACGGGGTGTACTAGGGAGTATTTTGAATGTAATTTATGAAAACAGATGTATTGCACGGGGTGGACATCACTCATGACCCGCCAGATACCCAGACATTAATAGTGTAGAGTTCTTTTTATATACTAACTGGCAAAAAACTGCAACACCCAGAAGAACCTGTTTGAATTTCAATTTTTTTTGGTAAAACATAGAATAGGAGAACAGGGAGTAAACGATTGCCTACTCTTCTTCGCTTTTGGGCATTATCAAACCGCTCTTGACAACATCTCATAAGAGGAGTTGGATTTCTGTTCGTACGGTTAGCGACGTCTCGAAATGACAGCCCTGCCTCCCATATACCATCAATAATTCGACCTCTTTCAAATTCACTTAGCTGGCGATGAATTCCGCGTACACGTGCTCTAGGCATTTGAACAGAACTAAACATCGACTTTGGATCTCCCCCTTTAACACCCTGTTTTTCGAGAACGGAACGTTTGCGGCGAGATGGATATTACTACCGAATATTGACGCTTCTGTTGCTTTGCCGATGAAAGACAGAAACATCTTCAATTTAATATAACCTAAAACCTAACCAAAACTACTGCAGCCAATTCATTAGGTCCTCCGGCGACTTACTCTCTGTATAAAAAGTACCCGGAAAATGTTATTTAAATGAACCGCCAAAAAGGAATCGGTAATTTTTTTTTTCTTAAAGTTGGTAGGACCTTCCTTTATTACCAAGCCAAATTTGAGCGCGATCTGTCAACTAGTGTGTTTACAACAGCTGTCAGTATCAGTCGACCTCAAAAGTGCTCTGCGAATTTTACAATGGAAAAAATAGTTGATCAAAGAGTTTGCCTCAAATTTTGTCTTGCAAACGAATTTTCTTGTGCCGATTCATTGAAAATGTTAAAAAAAGCCTTTGGTGATAATTGTATGTCAAAAACACAAGCATACGATTGGTACAAATCATTCAAAGACGGTCCGAAAAAACCACGTCAAAGTCGATCGAAAATTAAAGTTTTGCTCACTGTTTTCTTCGATTATCGTGGTGTTGTGCACTCAGAATTTCTTCCTGAAGGACAGACAGTGAATAAGGAGTATTACTTGGGTGTATTGAGGCGTTTGCGTGAGAATGTTCGTCGTAAACGGCCAGATTTATGGAAAGACAATTCGTGGATTTTGCATGATGATAACGCGCCGTCGCACCGAGCCATAATTATTAAGGAATACAAGACCAAAAACTCAATAAATACCATCGAACAACCGCCGTATTCACCTGACTTAGCTCCGTGCGACTTTTTTCTATTCCCAAGACTCAAATTGCCCCTACGTGGAACGCGTTTTGAGTCCATTGAAGCCATCAAAACAAATTCGCAACGAGAACTGAAGGCCATACCTTTGGCGGCGTATGAGCGGTGCATGGAAAAGTGGGTTCGCCGATATCATAGTTGTATTGTAAGCAATGGGGACTATTTTGAAGGAGACAAAATAAATATTGATGATTAAATTTAAATTTATGTGTTTTTTTTACAATTCCGGGTACTTTTTATACAGAAGGTATATCAATTTCAATCATGATCTTGCGAGAGGACTTTCGAAAAAGCGTCCCAACTCTCCCACACATAATCGATATTCGGGACGTCTCCGAGAAGGCCATAAAACTGATCGAGAAACCCAATTACCCAATAAACAAATTACGTCCAGTCCCTATTGACAGCGTATCCGTAGACCGCGGTCAAATCTACCTGGCGTCAACTTTGAGCCGATGAACAATTTTATTTTTATTGGGCCCTGATGAGAAAATGATGTCATCCGAAGAGGATATGTGTGAGTGTGTTGTTCCATTAGTCCTGTGTGTGTGCCGGCACATCTCTCGCTGACCGGACAGGGTCCATGTTCTGTCTGTCTGTACGTCGACTCGCCGTCGGTCCACAGGCGCCAACTGGATCAACCGCCTCAATTAATGCCCCAAACAACGGGCCCGGAATCTTAGCGACTATTAACTACCTTTATATGAACAACGCTCCGGTATTGCGTCGGGTTTTGGGAGACTGATGGAGCTTTTAAGGCGATCCGGTCTATTTCGTCTTCTAGGCGGATTCTGATGGAATTTTGTGCATTTTTTCGTCGATATCAGTCGGTATGGTAATTCTTTGGAAGCTCATTAGAGTGATCTTGTGTAACGTTTCCGGTTTTAGGAGTCTGAAGGACATTATTCAGGGTGTTACTAAATTGGAGGTAAAAACGAAGAGAGGAGATTCCTTGGCTGATTTTAAGCGAAAAAGTCCAATAAACATGTGACCGCAAATCGAGTAAAAATCCAAGAGTAGATTTTTATTTATGGGCACAGATTGAGAAGCTTGTTTATCATGTTGAAATCCAATCTCATCAACAATTAACCTGCTCCACATGAGTTAGGGATATTGACTTAAATTGCAAAAAAATATAGTCAAAATAAGATTTTTGTGATGAAAATTCATAATAATATGATTTCAAGTTGCAAATTTATTTAAGCCTGTAGGTCTGCAGCCTATACAGGGTGGTTAAGAAAAATCGAGTGAAATAACGAAATTTTATTCCCAGAGAATTCAAGCATTTTAAGACTATGAATACAATGTATGGCCTCCACGGGCATCAATAACAGCTTGACATCTTCTTTGCATACTACAAAAGAGGTTGTTGAACATTTCTTGAGGAATTTGGTTCCATAAACGGGGCAGAAGCTCTCTCAGATCATTTAAGGATTCTGGGGTAGGTTGATGATTAGCTAATCTTCTTTGGAGCATATCCATGTTTTATGCAATTCAAATCTGGTGAGTGCGGAGGTATTGGTAAATGTGGAATACCAAGCTCCTCGCGCGCATTCTCAACTATGGCTGCACGGTGCGGTCTAGCGTTATCGTCTAGAAATTGAAAAGTTTCACCAATAGCAGCTTGAAAATTTGGCACAACATTGTCAATGACATGCTCCCTATAGTGTAAGGCGGTCATATTCCCAGGACAAATGTGTAGATCTGTGCGCCCGTTGAAACATATCCCGGCCCATACCATAACACTACCCCCTCGGAATGGATGGACTTCTTGGACATAGCGACGATTACGGGGTATGCGTGGGATTGTTCATACCATCATTCATCGAAAATCTGAAAATCGTCCATATCTTGATTCATCAGTGAAAAGGACACTACGCCATTGATCGTTCCAATTGATATGTTGCCTTGCCCATTCCAGTCTTTGATGCGTATGGTCACATGTTGATCGAACTCCTCAAGGGCGGGTTGTAACTCAGCAGGTTAACCTCTGGTTTCCGTTGACCATTGGTTAACGTTGATTGGGTTGTTGTTGACAGAAATCTTGAAGTTAACCAGTCAGTTCACTGTCGAATTTCCAACCATCTAGTTTTGAGAGTTTAACCTATGGTCTAGACAAAAAAAGCACAGAAAATGCTTTTGGATTGACATACTAAATGAATTTTTGAACGATCAACTTTCAAACTAATCTAAACTGAAAATAATCTATCCTATGTGTGTATTGTGTTGTTTAGAAATTGCTCTGCTTGTTTAGTTATTCGAAATGAATATGCAAAGAGAGAATCTGCGTGAATTAAATCTCACTGATGATGATGATGACGACTTTATGGAACTTGTCGAATTAGAATCATTTCCGAGGAAAAAACGAAATTTTAGACCGAGGAATGATCATTTTTTTAAATGGAATGACCAAGAATTTCGATCTAGGTTCCGGTTATTACGCAATATTTCCAGGCACTCCTGTAACTCATTTAAACATTTTCAGGCTAATATTTTTAATGTACAGGTATTACAACGCAGCTTGCCGTTGAAATAAAATAACAAAAAATATCTTACTACAATAAATATTATGTTTTATTCACCCAATTCTTTTAATAATTTTTTCTCCTGTAATTTCAAAATTGCAATTTTCAATGCATGTTCCTCCTTCTCATGAAGCAACTTCTGTTTATGCAGTTCTTCATTGTGCCTCTATTTTTGCTCATGTTCATCTAAAATGCACTTTTGCTGTGTTGATAAATTATCTTGTTTAGCTTTTGCCCACTCCGATAATTTAGTCCTCAATGAATTATCTGTAACGAAATCTTTGCCTGCACCTACACGAAGATGAATAAACAGATAAACAGTTTCGGAATATGAATTCTGAATAAAAACTTACAGTCAGAGTGTCACAGATTACAGTTAGATTATGACAGAATTATAAAAATATTCAATGGATTCTGTGATCTGGGTTCAGTGTGGCCAATGAAAAGACAAAAAAGAGAGGTTTACTTGACCATCATCTGATTTTTCATGTTACAACAGAAATTGACTTAACCTTACTTGGCAGGTTAACCATTGGTTTCAAGACCAAGTGGTTAACCAACTGAGTTACAACCCGCCCTTAATGGACGTCTAGAACCTAGATTCACCTCTCTCAAACGTCGTCTGATGGTTTCGATGGAAACTTGGACCCCATCTGCATTTTGAAGAGTATTCCGTAGCAAGCCTTGGTCTTTCCAACACGGAACCTGTCTCCCTGAACCTATTCTAAAGTCGAGATATCACACTTTGGTTGACTTTCCGCTTCAACAACCTGAGTTAGGGCACCTGTAGCATTCCGGTAGCCCTATCAGCCTCAGCGTTTGTTAATTTACGTCTTGGCATTTTCAGAAAACTCGTTTCAAATCGAAGCCGTTGATAAACTGACTTCATTTAAAAATGAGAACATTCATGAAGCATATGCAAAGAACCAAACTTCAGAAAAAAGGCGACCAGATTGACGAAATGTCTCATACTAATTTTTATTGGATTGATTCAAGTTGTTATTGAGTTTTAAATGATTTTACAGAGATTTTCTTGAAGATTACATACTTTCAAAAACGATTAATACGATATCTCTAACTCTTGTGGATATATGTACCATATTCAAGATGCAGCAAACCAAATACAAACGACCCAAATCTGATCCTACAAGTAACGGCATCTTCAGTTAGTCGATGTGAAGCTTGCATTCAAGCAGAATTTTTGAACAATTTTTAAAGTCTCAAAATTTCCATTTATTATTAAGATTTGAACAGAAAAATATAATTTTTCAAATGCTTGTATCTTCTAAACAATGTGAAACGGGTCTAAGATGCTTTCGCATAAATCATAGCGAACTTCTCCACCACATGGAACGTATCAACTTCACCCTTCGCAGTTCACCTCTTTGCAGCCGCTCAAAGGTCGGCAAACCGAAAAGGTTCCGCGTATAAAAATATCACCAAGAGTCGGCTTCTCTTCCTCCTTGTAATCGAAGATCTTCACATCTCCAGCTCGTCGATCTCTGCATCATGTAAGGATCTCAAGAGCCCTCTCATAAGACATTAGAAGGTTAACGATGACAAGGCGGTCGACGCTTTGTGACGGACCCGTAAAAAGCTCGCCGGGTCGACATGTTTTATAAGACGAAAGTGACACTGTGCAGGCGCCAGACCGCGACATTGAGAGCTTAGAACGACGGGTAGTGCTTATATGAGTGGAAATTTGGAATTAGATAAGAAGTGTTTCCGAAAGAAAATCGTTAAGATAAAGATGGGAATGTGTGACCGTAATTTTGGGAGGGAGGTTTATTCTCAACAATCAAGATCTAAATTAATAATGCAAACTTTGGATTATGTCTGTTTCCTTTTCAATTTATTTGCTCATCTCAAATCTATGTTGAAATATCTGATTCTGTTTTGGGGAATAAGTTCCAATGTTGATAATGTTATTGCGTCTTCATATCAACATATAATAATAATATTAATACATGATAATAAAACCGAATCAAATCAAATAATTTATTGAACAACTCTTACGTAAATACAAGGTGACAAGAAAAACTTCGGACAAATTTTGGTGTGGTCTGGAACAAAAGTATTTCAGCGCAGCCAAATAATTTTTATTGTCTTGGTTTCTCTACACTTTCCTGTACTAATATGTGAATTTTCAGTTCGATATAATTTCATTTCACAGAGTTTTAGAATGTCAAACAAACGTAGTGCGATTTTGGAGCTGTTTCGTGAAGGTAGGCGTCAATGCGAAATTGTTCGTTTGCTCAATGTGCCTCGACAAACCGTGTCCGATGCAATTCGTCGTTTCAAGGAGCTTGGCCATAATTGTCGTCGTCCAGGAAGTGGTAGAAAACGTACTGTAAATACACCTAGCAATCGCAACATCGTCAAGAAGCGAGTCAATCGAAATCCGAGGGTTTCCATGAGGAAAATAGCCTGTGAGACCGTTATCAAACGCGAATCAGTCCGTCAAATTGCCAAAAAAGAGCTCAACCTCAAGCCATACAAGCTCCAAAAAGTTCAACTCCTCACGGAGGAAAACAAGCGCGTACGACTCCAGAGGTGCCGCCAACTCCTTCGTCTCGCCGCGGGTCAGCAATGGGAGCGAATGCTGTTCACAGACGAGAAGCTTTTCACCGTAGAACAATCCCACAACCATGCACCAAAACGACAGAGTCTGTTCCGTAGGAGCTTCCGGTACATCGGCCATCGTCGGACAGCGTCAAAATCCGCAATCCGTCATGGTCTGGGGCGGAATTTGCGGCAGTGGTAAAATTCCCTTTCGTGGATCAAAGTCAAATTCAAAATCAATCAAAAAGTCTACCGCTGCGACATCCTCGAGGCCGTATAGTACTTCCGTGGGCCAAGCAGCACTTCGGCTATACGCATTGGACCTTTCAACAGGACTCCGCTCCGGCTCACAGAGCGAAAATGACGCATTTTCCTTTTTTCATCTCATCTGAAGAATGGCCGCCCTATTCACCGGATCTCAACCCAATGGATTTTGGAGCACAGGGCTTGTGCTAAAACACACAAAAATTTGGAGTCGCTGAAGCAATCTCTGCGCCGGGAATGGAACCGATTAACGCCCGAGGAGCTGCGGCCCATTGCCGAAAATTTCAAGGAGCGTCTGAAACTGTGTATCGCCGACAAAGGAAGCCACTTCGGAACGGCTTGAATATATTATTAACAAATGTTCAAGCTATTATTATTTGTTATTGTTTTGTTCAATTTCTTCTGTTTAATAAAGTTAAATGAAAAAGAGTTTTTCCGAGGTTTTTCTTGCCGCAAATTCCGCTCCAGACCATGACGGATTGCGGATTTTGACGGTGTTCGACGATGGCCGATGTACCGGGAGCCTCTACGGACCAGACTCTGTCGTTTTGGTGGTTGTGGGATTGTTCTACGGTGAAAAGCTTCTCGTCTCTGAAGAGAATTCGCTCCCATTGCTGACCGGAGGCGAGACGAAGGAGTTGGCGGCACCTTTGGAGTCGTACGTGCTTGTTTTCCTCCGTGAGGAGTTGAACTTTTTGGCAGCTTGTATGGCTTGAGGTTGAGCACCTTTTGGCAATTTGACGGACTGATTCGCGGTTGATACCGGTCTCACAGGCTATTTTCCTCATGGAAACCCTCGGATTTCGATTGACTCGCTTCTTGACGATGTTGCGATTGCTAGGTGTATTAACAGTGCGTTTTCTACCACTTCCTGGACGATGACCATTATGGCCAAGCTCCTTGAAACGACGAATTACATCGAACACGGTTTGTCGAGGCACATTGAGCAAACGAACAATTTCACATTGACGCCTACCTTGACGAAACAGCTCCAAAATCGCACTACGTTTGTTTGACATTCTTAAATTCTGTGAAATGAAATTATATCAAACTGAAAATTCACATATTAGTACAGGAAAGTGTAGAGAAACGAAGAGAATAAAAATTATTTGGCTGCGCTGAAATACTTTTGTTCCAGACCACAGCAAAATTTTTCCGAAGTTTTTCTTGTCACCCTGCATAAGCCTTAAGACCCAAATCTTCATAATACGGTGTTACGACGTTTGCGGAATGCCTTATTCCAAAGCACGACGAGGAACAGACAAACTTACAGCAGTTCAAGACACGCACAAACCGATTTCTACTTAATTCATCTCGGGGCGCTTGAAAAGGCGTTATAAGCTCAGTCTTTTCCGAGAGATGCGTATAAAAAAAAAACCGGGATTTTCTTTAGCGACGTCCACAGGTTTTGTTCTTCACATCACTAACTTTTCCCAACAGCTCAAATTTTTCCACCAATTTCTGTATTGCGGTTCGACAAGGTGCTTCACGACGACCCAAAAATGTTCGAGTTTCACGAACCGTATCTGCCAGATTCTCACCATTTTTATAGTGAACTAGCTGACCCGACAGACTTCGTCCTGTCAAAAAGATTTGTAATGTGGCAGTTTTTGTGCCTACGTATTTTAAAAAATTCTCCTGAACAGAACCGTCACCCTGGTGATAGGGCGTTGTGAATAAAAAATAATTAAATAAAACATATACATATAAGGATTTAAAAGTAAGTAATCGCTTTATTGTTAATCATGTGAATCATAATTATTATTATTATCATTGTAGTGCTTTGTGGTATACGATGTTTTTTGTTTGATTACCTGGCGCATAGATAAACAAATCTGATGGTTTTCCAACACGGGAACAGGCAACATACAATTGACCATGTGAGAAACATGGGTTTTCTAGATTAATACCACAAACACTTAATGATTGCCCCTGGGACTTGTTTATAGTCATAGCAAAAGCAAGCCGCACTGGAAACTGTAGTCGTTTAAACTCAAATGGCACATCAGTCGGAATCATTGGGATGCGCGGTATGAGAACATCTTCTCCTTTATACTTTCCTTTGAGTATAGTTGCTTCTATCACATTTTTTAGTAATTTTTTTATCGCTAACCGTGTACCGTTGCAAAGACGCGGTTGGTTGATATTTCGCAACATTATAACCACCGATCCAACCTTTAATTGAAGATTGTGAGGTGGCAATCCTGGCAAATCCAGTAGATCTTTTAAGGTTCTGTCTAAAGCCTCCAAAGATTTTTTATGTGCCATCGTGCATTCATCCCAAACAATCAATTTACATTGCTGCAAAACCTTTGCCATTGCAGAGTTCTTCGAAACGTTACAGGTTGGAGTTTCATTGCTTTGCATATTTAATGGCAATTTTAGTGCTGAATGGGCTGTTCGACCACCTTCAAGCAAAGTTGCTGCGATTCCCGACGAAGCGAGTGCAAGTGCAATTTTATTTTGTGAGCAAATTGTTGCTAATATTAATGAAATCAAAAAAGTTTTTCCTGTACCACCAGGTGCATCTAAGAAGTAAATCCCTCCAGTTTCATCATTTGTTACTTTCATAAGAGTTTCAAATACATACTTCTGTTGTTCATTTAACAGTGGAAGATTTGTTTGAATTAATTCTTTCAAAGCGTTGGGATCATACAGTCTTTCTCGATGCAACTCTTGGTTAAAAGCGTCATGCATTGGACGATTGGGCGCGGTCAGGCCTAATTGAATTAATAGTTTGTTTGACATTATCAAGCACATGTCCTCAATTGAAAT
This sequence comes from Adalia decempunctata, assembly GCA_951802165.1. Taxonomy (NCBI): domain Eukaryota; kingdom Metazoa; phylum Arthropoda; class Insecta; order Coleoptera; family Coccinellidae; genus Adalia; species Adalia decempunctata. The sequence goes on along the minus strand of OX637696.1, from coordinate 16,530,350 downwards.
CAATGCTTCATTGTAAATTTCTTCACTGATTTGTATATTTGGATTTCCTATTCTATTCCGTAGTTGATACAAAATATCATGACACATATAATCTTTGCAATAAAGCTCAAATTGACTACGTTTTAGTTACAAATCATTTGTATGGGAAAAAGAAAAGGGCTATTTTTAGGGTTTTTCCAGCAATAATTCTAATTTTTCTCGCCGTAAAAACCATCCTTGAACTTCAACGAACATTTTAAAAAAGATTTGGCCAAATTGGTCCAGGCGTTGTTGAGTTATGCGCTTACCAACACATTTTGCGATTCATTTTTATATTATAGATTTTAATAATTTCAATGCGTTGTTGAAGCGTGTATCGTTTCATTTTAATCAATGGCGTAGTTTCTACTTGTTAAGTGTCAAAAAATGACAGCTTCAAAAGTGACATCTGATGAAATAGCGGGCTATTCAAAATAACACCTCTCATTGAAAAATCCTTCATTTCAATCAAATTGGTGGATCTGTAAGACAAACCAACCAGTAAATCTGCAGAAAACCGATAACACCTAATTCACAACATCCATCGCAAATCTAAACAAAACAATACTCCCAATTGTTCCGTTGTGAGAGCACAGCAAAGACGTAGGACGAGGGAACACAAGAAGGCAATACATAATCCTAATTGATACAATTCTCTCTAGACCCGGTGACAGGTCGAGAGGATCGCTACACTGGCGGCTGCTTGGAGCCGGGCCCAGAAAGGGTTTCTGTGTATCTTCTCCGTTCCCCTCCCCCGCCTCGACCCCGCTGCCACCAGGCAACGGGACATCGCCGTTGGATGACAATCCCGTCGAGGATGACTTCTTTAGGTACGCCGTGACGTACGTACTGCTCGGCTTCGTCTACTCGCTGAAATTGTACTTCTCCGTATTGGTCATTGAACACGGAGCTCCGCATGTAATTGAGTGCGCCAAGTTCAACATTCTCGAAATGAATGGACATGTGGGACGGCTGCTTTCATTCAAGTTCCTGCTTGAGTTTGACAATGGGAAATTGCGTATAATGGTCAGAAGTACCCGCGAGCGTATGGCAACTGTTGATTTCTTCTTTCAGTCGATGAAAACGGAGGCTGGAGGCATCGAGAGCTCCAAAAACTTTACGGAGATGCTGCTCTAAGTCAAACAACGAGCCGTGATTGGTTTCGTCGCTTAGAAGACGGTGATTTCGATGTTGAAGATCGTAAGCGTGAAGGAATGCCAAAAACCTTCGTAGACGCTGAATTGGAGATATTGTTCGATGAGAATCAGTGTCAAACGCAAGAAGAGCTCCCTTCAGGATTAGGAGTTATCTGCCAAAACCAAGCGATTCCATGCGTTGAGAATGATTCAAAAACTGGGAACTTGGGTTACTTATGACTTGAAGCCAAGGGACAATAAATGTCGTTTTTCGCCTGTTAGCAAATGAGTCATCGGTAAAAAAAGAAGGGTTTTCGTCACTACATCGTGACGGGTGTTGAATCATGGATCTATCGGGTGTTTTTTAAGAGTGATTGAAATTTGAATTGAAAAAAAAAACACATTTAAATCGAGATTGCAGCCAATTTTTATCTGAAAGACTGAAAGATAATTGCATAACCTTTATGTATGTATTAAAAATAATTTCCGGCATATGTCCACCACGACTTTAGTCCGTTCAAATATAAGATTTATAAGAAGGAGCTTTGTAAACAAACAGAATCGTCTGGTTTGCGCACAATAAAGCTCTTATTGGTCAAACTTTCATAACAACGCTCTCTTTAACCGCCCTAAGAGACTGCCAGGATCGTACTCGGAATGGACTGTGGATGGTACTGGATAGAAATGATTCAATAATTTGAGTCAGCAATTCCCACATTAAAACTTTTTTCCTCAGAAACTCTAGTGCAAAATTTCTGTTATGATTTGCAACTGTCATAAACATTTTATATCCAACGTACCCTATTTTTTTCTATTTGTTTTATTTTATTTATATACTAAATAATTTCTTTTTCGGATGCTCGAGATTGCGGCAAGGTAATTCCAGGAAACACCAGAGTTTCAGAGATTTGGGTCAGAGAATATAATAGTATATTGTTCAATGAGCGGTAACGTAAGTCATAACACACGCAGATGAATTTTGCAGCCCGAGCCGTCAGAAGAGTGAGTTATTATTACCTCACACTGTTGGTTTATACTACAGATCAAAATCAGTTGAATAATGGATATATGTATTATTCTATGAGAGCAGATAAAGAGAATAAAACCTTGACGCCACCTTAGAGGATAGTCCAGTCGTTAAAAATAATCGATTCGGTTGACGATTTCGATATGAACCTTATCAGAAGAATTGATTTAGATTTGAAAACATGTATATAATTGTAGACTTTTCCATTAACTTATTATGTAAATATACAGGGTGTCCCAGAAGTCCCGCACTTCCTTGAGGGGATCTAAAGTGAAAAATATTCTAAGCCCAAATATCCATGTTTGAAATTTTTTGATGAAGTAGTTAATCAGTAATTAATTAATGAAAGTGACCAATCAGGAGCGCGCTATAGAAGAATGGGTAAGTAGTTGGGGACGCGAGAGTGAGACGCCAGAGCTGCTGCCGGCTTTTCTCGCAGTAAACCGAGACTGGCGTCTCACTTTCGCGTCCCCACTGCTTACTCAATCTTCTGTAGCGCGCTCCTGATTGGTCACTTTCATTAATTAATAACTAATGAACTACGTTATCAAAAAATTTCAAACATGGATATTTGGGCTTAGAATATTTTTCACTATCGATCTCCTCAAGAAAGTTCGGGACTTCTGGGACACCCTGTATATTTTAATTAGATGTGTTGTATGAATTGCATTCGTAAAATAATATCATTGTTCTCTTTAAACAATGATAATATTCAGTTAAAACTGAACGATTGTGTGAAATCTCCTCGATTCGACACTGGACGGAAAGTAACGAAGGCCCTCCTACCGCTGCGCCAAACTTGTTGATATTGTTCCTTCTTACATTTGAACAGAGTATATATCCAAGGAACCACATTCGAGCAGTTCAATTTTGGACCACTTTTTTCGAGTAATTGAGGCCTTATTTCAGCAATAACACGAGTTATTTTGGCTTTCAAAGCGTCTATTGTTTCTGGTTTATCAGCATAAACCTTTGACTTGACATAACCCCAAAGAAAATAATCCATTGGAGTTATGTCGCATGATCTTGAAGGAAAATCAATTGATATTTCTCGAAATAGTGTTTTCGCCAAATCATTCTTTCAATAAATCAATTGTTACGGTAGAAGCATAAGTTGTAGCACCATCTTGTGGGAACCAAAACACTTCTGGGTCGACACCCTTCAAAATTTGGAACAAATAGTCATTGATCATCGATCTGTAACGAGCACCATTCACTGTAACATTAGATCCAGCATCGTTTTCGAAGAAATATTGACCCATGATGACTCCAGAGTGTAAAGCACACCATACAGTGCATTTTTCAGGATGCAATGGAACCTGCAGAACTTCTTGAGGATTTACTCCATATATGGCAATTTTGCTTGTTTACGTAGCCGTTCAACCAGAAATGAGCTCAATCACTAAACCAAATTTTTCGATAGAAAAGTGGATTAGTTTCAAGCAGTTCTAGGGCCCAATCAGTAAACAAACGACGCTCATTATGGTCAAGTGGTTTTAGTTCTTGAACCACTTGGATCTTGTATGGGTATGTAGACCAAGATCTTGACGCAAAATTTTCCCTGTGAAGGATGCACAGAGTCCAACTTGTTGTCAACGTCTCCGTATATGTTTAGACAAATCTGGATCTTCATCAACACTATCACTTACAGCTGCGATATTTTCTTCTGCACATACAGCTTTTTTGTCTAGTTGTTGTTGTTGCATCGAGTAGAGAAAATGTTGTCCAAAATCTATCGATAGTTCGACGAATAAGCTGCTCTGATGTACGATTAGGTAAACCATAAATTTCACGAAGTGCTCCATAAGTTTGGCGAATAGAACAGTGATCTTGAAAATGAATTTCAACAATTTGAAAACGTTGTTGCGGCGTGAGTCTTCCCATGATAATTTGTCAATGATTACTGCGTATTTGGTGGGACTTGGTCGGTGTTATTCGGAGGTAATATCACAAGACTATGACAAATAGCCGACTATTCTTTTCGACCTAATTCTATCGAGAGCGTCTTGTATTTCGACAATTTGATAAGACCATATGAACATTAATAACTCCCGAGAGCTTTAGCTCGAGGGAGTTATTCTTTGATTATTAATGTTCATTTGGTCGAATTGAATTGTCGAAATACAAGTTGCTCGAGATGAATTAAAGAAACTAATAGTCGCTTTTTTGTCAAAGTCGAGTGATATTCAGGAAGATTATATCATGAACACGCTCCGAACGCTCGCATCCGCGGTCTTTTGTATTTTAGACCGAGCGGTCGGACTTATTTATAATTATTTTGAAAAAAAATTGCTATCCCAACCAAGTTTTGAACTCGGGATCCTCCGTACATTTTCAATTCTGAATGAATGTTATGCCAAATTTTGACACTTTAAAATAGTCGCTGATATTTCTTTGTTTACCTAAATAGTCGATTATATTGCATATCGCGTGACTGAATTCGTGACTTTTCATTGGCGGAGCCATGTGTGAATGAAATAATCATTACAATTTTGATTGAAACCGAGTGAATCCGTAACTGAGGAACGGTATCGGCACGATAAAGTGATTTTAGAACATGACAACGCTCGGCCTCACGTTGAAACCTACTTGGAAACGCTCGAATGGGACGTCCTACCCCACCCGCCGTATTCCCCAGATATTGTCAACATCAGCAGTTCCATCTACAAATAAACATTCGAAATGAAGGAGGAATCTGAGTCGCAATCAGGTGAAACTCCATGGCTTGAGCTCTTGCAACTTCAGCCCAACTTTTCTTGCTGTAATATTCTTCCGATTGCGCCAAGAACAATCCACAATGAACCCGAATGTACGCCACGGAGGAAATAACGATAAGTTATCGTAACAATTAGTGTCACTAGGAATACATTCTACATGCGATAAAGTTTTTATATCTAATCGAAAACTTGGCCTACGCATTAAGTTACACTGTTGTTTATCATTTCAGTTGCGAACGATATAACAAACTGCTGGTAATTATTTTACACTTGGACATTACGGGTGGTAGAATTTGAAGTTCGAAGAATGAGATTTGCTGGTTGAAGAACAGGCAGATGCCTGGATTGTCTACATCAAGATTAGGAACGGTTTGGCAGCCATTTTGAAAATGGTACAAATGTCAGTAGCTGCCAATGCCAAATTTGACAATTTGGGGGCACGACAGTGGCCCCGCCAAGTCGAGCGCGAAGCAAACACTGCCGTACTATCTTTACCCGAACCATTTCGCCGCATTTTCAGGCCCCTATTTGGGAACCTCTGGATGAGACCAGAACGTCATCCAGAAAGCTATAATCACGTACTCAAAATCCAAAATTTCAAGTGTGTAGGTCATTTAGTTCCGAAGTTACGCGAAAGCAAAGTTTCGCATTTTCGACCCTCACTCACATGATCATCAAAATAGAACTAGTACTTCCCATACACTCAGAGAGCTGAAATTTGGTACAGAGTTAGGGTTTAATGGCCACATAAAGGGAAAACTATAAAAACTAGGATATTCGAAAATCTGTTGGCACATCACGTGAGCTCACGTGCTATCACGTCATCTTCGCAAAATGTGCAACCACAATCATATGGAAGTTCATGCGCTTGAAAATACATTGTTATCATTATCGACTTTCGAATATAAATTGAAAAAAAAATAATAATCAGGTGATCAGTCTTATACACAGTGATATTTTTCCTGTCTCATTTATTGTTCAAGGAAACGATAGGTTTTCGAAAGCTAGGCCGGAACAATAAATGAGACAGTAAAAATTATCACTATGTATAAGACTGATCACCCGATTATAATCCTTTTTTCAATTGTTATTATTTCACGCATTCACGAAGCTAGCATCTGCTGTCACTTGTTAGCACACCAGAACTACCCGCAAATTTACATTTTCTAACCGTAAGTGATATCACGTCGGATATTTTGTGAAGTGATTGATGAAGTGAAAATGGATGAAAATTCGATCGAACTTGTCAGGCTTCATGAAGTGATCTATGATCATTCTTCATCAGAGTACAGGGATCAGAATGTACGACAACAAGCTTGGGTGCTGGGTGCTCATTCAACAATTGTTGTACTATTTGAGGTAATCCTCCCACTTCCTCTCTTCGTTGATTTATTTGGTGAATCAAATCTCTTCTATCAGAATCACCAGCAACTGTAAAAGCAGTTATGTTCTCTATATCTTATTTCCATTCCGAAGAGCTTCATGAAGAACAAACTGTGTTTCGCTCTGTATCACTGAATAAAAAAATGCTATGAAATTTTGGTGCAATATAGAACGTCTATTGCTCTTCAGAAAAAACATCATCAGATGGGTCTGCGGTGGTTAGATTGGGAGAGAAAAAATTGAACCCGAAAAAGAATCGGGTAAGAGATGGGCTTTATGGACAAGTTTGGTATCAAACTATAGGTTTTCGAGGACGCTGAAATCAATGAAAAATAATCGGAGGCTCTATCTACCATAGTTCAGAACCGAAAAAAAATAAAGATTTGTAATAGAAAAACTACTCCTAAAAAAGTGTCAAATAAGAAAATCTAATAAAATAGATCAATATGCCCACGTTTCTAAAAAAAGAAGTGAAATCCCACCAAAAACATTGTGTAAAAACTAGCCAAGTCTCGATGGAGCTGCTAGTTTATCTCTAAAAAGTAATGAAATCTAGAAAAAGTCGAGCCAAGTTTAAGGCTCCTTACTGCGATTTCTTTATTATTATAGTTAATGTTGTGTGACTTGGCCGTTGAAGGGTACACAAGGGTACAAAACCAGGTGCTCCATGACACCATTGCATCAATCTGTCGCCAGAAACGCAACCCATTGACGATGGAAAATTGCCACTTGGAAAACGTCATTCAATAATAAAAAATTATTTCCAGTACAGTCGGACTTCTAATCATTGATAGAAGACCGTCTATTCGTCTATTTTATTTTAGATCGGTGGTCGATTTGACGCTCCAAAAAGAAGAGAGCAGAAGTCAGCATTGTCAATGCTGAATGCATATTATGCGTTACACAATCAACAACGAAAGAGCAGACCAGCTAGCAAGACAAGCATCTGAAACGCCATTCACAGGGCCAGAACCTGTGCTTGGAATCAGCAAAAACCGTTGCAGGACCCTGATTGAGGAGTGGATAAAACAAAGACACCGACAACACTGGGAACAGAGCGACGGGCAAACACACAGCAAAGCCATGGTAGGACGCACAAGCCAAACCTTGACAGCTGACTTTTTGAATCTAAACAGAACAAAGGCACGCATAATAGTAGGTCTACTGACGGGACACTGCGGCCTCAGAAAACATCTGAACACCATAGGAATACTTGAAGAACCCGTGGATTGCAGACTCTGCGGCGAAGAGGAAGAAACAGCCTCTCACATAATCTTTGAATGCGACGCCTTGGGAAGAAGGCGCCACAGAATCTTTGGTGATATCAATCCGGAAACGGGAATGAATCCGAAAAACCTCATAAAAAGGCTACTGAACCTGATAAAGGATACAAACCTATTCTCGTGAGGAACCACTGACGAAAGAGTGATACAATAGACCCAAGCTGGTCGCAGTGTCACAGGGAGGCCAAGCGCTAACCCGGTCTCTTGTTTGTCAGTTTATAAATCAATCAATCAATCAAATCAACAACAGCCTAAAATGAGACACTAGCGTCCAATTACCAATACCAGCATGGGCTATTATCTCGCTTAACAAACATAGGTAGTTACAACAGATGCATTACGTGTAAACAAAATTGACTTGTACCCACTAACGTATAAAGAATGTTCAACGGCCAAGTCACACAACATTAACTATAGTAATAAAGAAATCGCAGTAAGGAGCCTTAAACTTGGCTCGACTTTTTCTAGATTTCATTACTTTTTAGAGATAAACTAGCAGCTCCATCGAGACTTGGCTTGTTTTTACAGAATGTTTTTGGTGGGATTCAAGTTGTCAAATTACATGTTTTAACACATGTTTTAAAATCGACGCCTCGCGTCGCTTTTGGCAAGATTCCCGGATCACTTTTTCCAAAATCTGAAAGTCTATGGTCTGGTGAAAAAATAAATTATAAAGAATCCTCACACAAATCACGCCCATAACTATCTTTAAAATCAGGATACATGCATGCTTAGATATATTGAATAAAAAATTGATTAATAGAACTTATCAAAAGTTCGGCCGCGTGAAGTTAGCGAAAAGTTGGTGGAACAAATTCTGAAACCAAGCTGAATATTTAGTACTGAATTTGTTCTAATTTGTTCTGTATCAATCATCCCCAGCACCCTTATGGTTTTCGAGTTATTCGCATGTCTTTGATTTAGTGCTGACTTCACGCTCAGCACCAACATGTCCGAATTTGGAAAAAAATTTTATGTCAATATTTAGTCCCGAATTTGTTCCAATTTGTTCTGAAGAAAATTCTCCGATATCATTTTTCGTTAACGAGTTATTCACATTCGTAACATTCGGTGATGACGTCACACCCAGCTCCAAAGCTTTTTGTTCTCCAAGAAATTCGAAGAAATTTTGATGCAAATATTTAGTACCCAATTTGTTCCAATCAGTAAAAGTTGTTTTGTTGAAATAACATTGTTGGTTTTCGAGTTATTAACGTTTTGAGCGAGCGTGAAGTTAGCGAAAAGTTGGTGGAACAAATTCTGAAACCAAGCTAAATATTTAGTACTGAATTTGTTCTAATTTGTTCTGTATCAATCATCCCCAGCACCCTTATGGTTTTCGAGTTATTCGCATGTCTTTGATTTAGTGCTGACTTCACGCTCAGCAGTCAGCACCAACATTTTCGAATTTGGAAAAAAATTTTATGCCAATATTTAGTCCCGAATTTGTTCCAATTTGTTCTGAAGAAAATTCTCCGATATCATTTTTCGTTAACGAGTTATTCACATTCGTAACATTCGGTGATGACGTCACACCCAGCTCCAAAGCTTTTTGTTCTCCAAGAAATTCGAAGAAATTTTGATGCAAATATTTAGTACCCAATTTGTTCCAATCAGTAAAAGTTGTTTTGTTGAAATAACATTGTTGGTTTTCGAGTTATTAACGTTTTGAGCGAGCGTGAAGTTAGCGAAAAGTTGGTGGAACAAATTCTGAAACCAAGCTAAATATTTAGTACTGAATTTGTTCTAATTTGTTCTGTATCAATCATCCCCAGCACCCTTATGGTTTTCGAGTTATTCGCATGTCTTTGATTTAGTGCTGACTTCACGCTCAGCAGTCAGCACCAACATTTTCGAATTTGGAAAAAAATTTTATGCCAATATTTAGTCCCGAATTTGTACCAATTTGTTCTGAAGAAAATTCTCCGATATCATTTTTCGTTAACGAGTTATTCACATTCGTAACATTCTGTGGTGACGTCACACCAAGCACCAAAGCTTTTTGTTATCCAAGAAATTTTGAAACAAATATTTAGTACCCAATTTGTTCCAATCAGAAAAAGTTGTTTTGTTGAAATACCATTGTTGGTTTTCGAGTTATTAACAATTATTGTTTTGAGCGAGCGTGAAGTTAGCGATAAAGTTTTAAATTATCACTTTTTTTTTCAACATATTTTAGTACTCAATTTGTTCCAATTTCTTCTAAAAAGAAGGATTCAATTTCATTGTTTTCTCTCAGATATTAAAGATTTGATTACGTGTAGCTTTGAATCTCCATTCCAGACCATACCACTGTCGGCAGTTTTGGCTCATACAAAGCTATCTGTAATTGGTCATAAATCAAACATGAGAAGAGCCGTTGTCTCTTTGATCATGCGCCGCACGCAGCCGCTTTTATCACGTTTGAATGCAGATTTGGATTCAGGACAAATTCGTTTCGTATCATCGCTTATTAAATTGTTAGGAAATAATTATTTATATCAACAACTTCTAAATTTGTAGTTTCCGTTATTTGGACTCAGTGAAATCCTCTTCATACGGAGGCAATTTTTCAGATTGAAGCAAATTATTCAGTTAGATAAATCGTCTGTTATACAGGGCGAGTCTTTGACCTGAACATATAAAGGGTGTTTCAAATTGCGTGTTTTTTTTTCAAGAATAAATAAAATATAGATGGCGCATTGAATTCGTCTGGGTATTTTGACATTCAAAAAGTGTGATTTATGACATTTATAAAAATGGCTTCGTACACTATACAACAACGCGTTGAAATTGTTGAATTATTTTATGAGAATCAGCGTTCTGTGAAATGGTGTTGGGTACCATCGGATTATAATCGGATTTATGTGGCCTGAATTAATGAATATTGATCTAGAGGACATATGGTTTCAAAAGGATGGCGCTACACCTCACTTTGCAACTCACACAATTGATTTATTGAGAAAAAAATTTGCTGTTCCTGGTTTGTCGCAAGAAGAAGCCGCTCAGCGGCTGAATGTTTCACAAAGTGGAGTTAGTAGAGCTTGGAATCGGTTTCTTAAAACAGGATAATTTATCCAAATTGAAATTGTTTTCTGATATTGCCAAATATTTCCAGCATTCTGAGCAATTTCTCCTCACAAATACGTACAATGCTTTCGCAGAAATTTTGTTATCAAATTCTCTGCTGATGAATGTCCATATTTCATCACTGGGTTTCCCCAATTTTTCTAATAATTTTTCCTTGTGTTCAACTAGTTTTTTCACAACTAAGGCATTATCTAACGCTAGCTTTCTTCCGGCCGTATTAACTGCACTACAGAAGCGCGAAATAGAGCAATTTCTACAGAAAATCACCTTTTCTAAATCAACTGATATCGGGGTAGGTATATACGATAATTATTACGAGATCACTGCAACATATAACTTCGAAAATTTTCACAAGAATGATTGAATTTGAGTTCTGCGCATCTTTTTATACTATCGTGTTTTGCAAAAAATCGAAATAATGGAGCAGTCTATAAATCTAAATAATTCATTACTGGACTAAAAGCAACCGCGCATGTTTTTTCTGAAAGCAACGACACCGATAGCTCAAGGAAAACGTCGCAGATCAAACGAACATGCGCCGGGCGCGTGTCACGAATATCTGTCAGTTCGATACACTCGTACGAAGCCTTTTTTATAAATCACACTTCTTGAATGCAAAAATACCAAGACGAAAATAACAGACGATTTATCTAACTGAATAATTTGCTTCAATCTGAAAAATTGCCTCCGTATAAAGAGGATTTCATTGAGTCCAAATAAAGAAACTACAAATTTAGAAGTTCTGATATAAATAATTATTTCCTAACAATTTAATAAGCGAGAATAAGAAACGAATTGGTCCTGAATCCAAATCTGCATTCAGTGGTATGGTCTCGAATGGATGATTCAAAGCTACACCTATTGTGACGTAATCAAATCTTCGTAAATCCTTAATATCTGGAAAACTAATAATGAAATTGATTCGTTCTTTTTAGAACAAATTGGAACAAATTGAGTACTTACTATTAGATGTTGAAAAAAAAAATTTTAATTTGAAACTTTATGGCTAACTTCACGCTCGCTCAAAACAATAATTGTTAATAACTCGAAAACCAACAATGGTATTTCAACAAAACACCTTTTTCTGATTGGAACAAATTGGGTACTAAATATTTGCATCAAAATAACTTCGAATTTCTTGGAGAACAAAAAGCTTTGGTGCTTGGTGTGACGTCACCACAGAATGTTACGAATGTGAATAACTCGTTAACGAAAAATGATATCGGAGAATTTTCTTCAGAACAAATTGGTACAAATTCGGGACTAAATATTGGCATAAAATTTTTTTCCAAATTCGAAAATGTTGGTGCTGACTGCTGAGCGTGAAGTCAGCACTAAATCAAAGACATGCGAATAACTCGAAAACCATAAGGGTGCTGGGGATGATTGATACAGAACAAATTAGAACAAATTCAGTACTAAATATTTAGCTTGGTTTCAGAATTTGTTCCACCAACTTTTCGCTAACTTCACGCTCGCTCAAAACGTTAATAACTCGAAAACCAACAATGTTATTTCAACAAAACAACTTTTACTGATTGGAACAAATTGGGTACTAAATATTTGCATCAAAATTTCTTCGAATTTCTTGGAGAACAAAAAGCTTTGGAGCTGGGTGTGACGTCATCACCGAATGTTACGAATGTGAATAACTCGTTAACGAAAAATGATATCGGAGAATTTTCTTCAGAACAAATTGGAACAAATTCGGGACTAAATATTGGCATAAAATTTTTTTCCAAATTCGAAAATGTTGGTGCTGACTGCTGAGCGTGAAGTCAGCACTAAATCAAAGACATGCGAATAACTCGAAAACCATAAGGGTGCTGGGGATGATTGATACAGAACAAATTAGAACAAATTCAGTACTAAATATTTAGCTTGGTTTCAGAATTTGTTCCACCAACTTTTCGCTAACTTCACGCTCGCTCAAAACGTTAATAACTCGAAAACCAACAATGTTATTTCAACAAAACAACTTTTACTGATTGGAACAAATTGGGTACTAAATATTTGCATCAAAATTTCTTCGAATTTCTTGGAGAACAAAAAGCTTTGGAGCTGGGTGTGACGTCATCACCGAATGTTACGAATGTGAATAACTCGTTAACGAAAAATGATATCGGAGAATTTTCTTCAGAACAAATTGGAACAAATTCGGGACTAAATATTGGCATAAAATTTTTTTCCAAATTCGAAAATGTTGGTGCTGACTGCTGAGCGTGAAGTCAGCACTAAATCAAAGACATGCGAATAACTCGAAAACCATAAGGGTGCTGGGGATGATTGATACAGAACAAATTAGAACAAATTCAGTACTAAATATTTAGCTTGGTTTCAGAATTTGTTCCACCAACTTTTCGCTAACTTCACGCTCGCTCAAAACGTTAATAACTCGAAAACCAACAATGTTATTTCAACAAAACAACTTTTACTGATTGGAACAAATTGGGTACTAAATATTTGCATCAAAATTTCTTCGAATTTCTTGGAGAACAAAAAGCTTTGGAGCTGGGTGTGACGTCATCACCGAATGTTACGAATGTGAATAACTCGTTAACGAAAAATGATATCGGAGAATTTTCTTCAGAACAAATTGGAACAAATTCGGTACTAAATATTGACATAAAATTTTTTTCCAAATTCGGACATGTTGGTGCTGAGCGTGAAGTCAGCACTAAATCAAAGACATGCGAATAACTCGAAAACCATAAGGGTGCTGGGGATGATTGATACAGAACAAATTAGAACAAATTCAGTACTAAATATTTAGCTTGGTTTCAGAATTTGTTCCACCAACTTTTCGCTAACTTCACGCGGCCCAAAAGTTCAACGATCTACTTCCTTCTGGAAACCTTATAGAGGAGCGATATATCAAGAATACGACTTGTTCACCGTACCAACTAAACTGGAGTATTTCCAATGTACCCTCTTAATTGCGAGTAGTTCTTAATGGAACAGAGTCAAGATAAAGGAACATACGGAATTACGTATAGTCGGCTGAGTGAGAGTCGTCCAAGTCATACATCTGCTGTCACAATCTTGTCTAGACCCAATTATTGATACAGACAATCCTTTTCCATTAGTCATTCCATGGACTGTCGACGTATGTTGAGGAATTTTTCGATTTTTCGACTGTACTTCGGATAGGCTATTATCGAGATAAGGATATCGATTTGGATATCGTCGAAGACTGTTGGCACCACTGGACCAGCACACAGAATTTTAGCCAATTTTATCGGACATTTCTCGGTTTTATGAGATTTGAGGCACCATTCTGAATATTGTTAAGGCAATCTACATCAAAAATTTTGTCAACTGTCAAAAATAATTGTCAACAGCTGTCAAAGAAAGAGTCCATGGTCGAGGATATGTCATTACAGGGATTTTTCTCAATAATTCGTTTGAATTTTATGTTTCCGGTTACGCGAACTGAACAAAATTTCATATGTAGCTTGAATGGGTCACCTGAACAACATCTTCAATCTGGGTACGCCGAGTCGACCCTTGTTTGATGTAAATCGGCCATGGAGAATGGAGATCTATTCTCTGTTCAAATGTAAGAAGGCGCAATATCAACAAGTTGGGCGCAGCGGTAGGAGGGACTTCCACAGTCGAATCGAATAGATTTCACACAATCGTTCAGTTTTAACTGAATATTATCATGGTCTAAAGAGAACAATGATATTATTATACGAATGCGGTTCATACAACACATCTAAGTGGAATATATATTTAAACATAACAAGTTTATGGAAAAGTCTTCAATTATACATGTGTTCAAATCAAAATCAATTCTTCTGATAAGGTTCATATCGAAATCGTCAACCGAATCGATTAGGTATTTTTAACTGGGCTCTCCTCTTAGGTGGCGTCAATGTTTTATTCTCTTTATATTCTGAATACAGCTGAATCACTCACTCCTGAGGATTTTTAAACAATTCCTACTAAGTCTCTTTTCGATAAATCAGGATGTTCTTCCAATTCTTTTCGCAAAAAGTTCAAAATTATGTATTTCTCTTCAGCAGAGAAATGGGACCTTTTGGACCTTTTTCGTGGTGGTCCCCACATATAACCCTCAAATGCAGTATCCGTTTCCGAATTCGCCATTGTTCTATAAACACTATATACACTTTGTCAAAAGATTTTCCAACACAATACACTTTTCACAACGAAATCTATAAACACTTTGAACATCTAGACCTTCTCAGTAGCTCTATAGGTATTTTAACTAGTCTTGCCAATTGAAAACTTGGATATTTATGCAAATCTAGATGGCTTCAATTAAGGGAAAGGACCCATATCTGGTGTTTCCCGGAATTACCTCGTCGGAATCTTGAGCAGCCGACAAAGAGTTTCGTACGAAATAATATAAAATTTTGGACCGAAACTAAATATATTTCGGATATTACAAGCATATACACTGCGCAAAAAAATTAACGCACATGATGGAAATCTCAAATTTATTCTACGACTGGAGGTGTTCTCAATGATAATTATTTTTCACAGAATCATGCATGCATCGTTTTTCTTCAATACAGATGTTTTCTCCCAGCAGGAATAAAAAAAGATGATATTATCAGATTTTGAATGTATTGGCTCCATTATAAAGTCAGTTGTTCTCGATCAATTCTAGTGATCAATAGTTTTTCTTTCGTTTGATTTTCTACACTCGATCGCTATGCAACGCGAAACACGCAATTTGACCCAAGAGGAATGTGCCCAAGCGGTAGTTTTGCGAGAAGAAGGGTGGACATACACAAGAATTGCAGAAAGGTTTGGAGTTTCCCATACAAGTGTGTCCAGAATGTTGCAGCGATTCAGGGAGACAGGTATGAATGTCCGAAGACCAGAACAGGGTAGACCACGGGTAACAAGTGCCATTCAAGAACGTTACTTGAGAGTTTCTTCGTTGAGACAACGGTTTGCAACCGCTCGCCTCCTTCAAAATCAGCTTGAGCAAACTCATGAGGTGCAAATTAGCACTCAGACAATAAGAAATCGCCTCAGAGAATATGATTTAAGGCCACGTGTCGCGGCAAGAGGCTCAGCCTTACCCCAGCCCATCGAAGGGCGCGTTTGGATTTTGCGAGAGAGCATATCCATTGGGAAGAGGCCGATTGGGAAAGAGTTCTCTTCACAGATGAGTCTAGATTCTACCCTCTACCATTGTGATCGACGTTCCCTTGTATACAGACGTCCACATGAAAGATATGCTCAGTGCAATTTCCTGAATACTACTGGTTTCGGGGGAGGATCGATTATGGTATGGGATGGAATGTCTTTGACTGCTCGCACAGACCTAGTGGTCGTTGATAATGGAGCTATGAATGCTGATAAGTGTATAAGGAACATTCTTGAAGAGCAGGTAGTGCCATTTGCCCCATACATTGGTGAAAATTTCATTTTTATGGACGAAAATACCAGAACCCATCGTGCGCGCATCGTTCAGGAGTACCTTGAAGAGGTTGAAGTCTCTCGAATGGAATGGCCAGCAAGAAGTCCAGATCTCAATCCGATTGAGCAGGTTTGGGACAACCTCAGTAGAATGCTGAGAAGTTCAGGAAATCATCCAGCTACTCTTAATGACTTTGGAATCCAACTCGGAGAAATCTGGGAAGGATTAGATCAGAACATTTTAAGATCACTCATTTTGAGTATGAACCGTCGTTGCCGAGCTGTAATTAACGCAAGGGGTGGAAATACCAAGTATTAAATCACTTATCAGCATTTCAGTATTTTGAAAATTGTTCCTTTCTCTTCGTTCACATAAGATTCGCTGAAATCCTGAATTTTTCTTCCATTTGATGTGTCTTGTTTCGTTCAAAACCTTCCCGATGGAACATAAAAAATAAGTTATAAAGTCAATGTAGAGTTAACTTTCATTAAAATTGAAATTTTCAGAATGTGCGTTAATTTTTTTGCGCAGTGTATGACCATTATAAATTTGGACAGAGATCTTTTACGAGTCTTGTCAATTGAAAACTTCGATTTTTATGCAAATCAAGATGGCTTTCACCCATTAGGGAAAACGACCCAAATCTGGTGTTTCCCGGAATTAGAATCTTGCAAGATTCCGACCCAAATCTCTAAAACTCGCGTGTTACCTGGAATCTCCTTGCCGCAATATTGAGCATCCGTGAAAGAAATTATTTAGTAGATACCTAATAATATAAAATAAAAAAAATAGGGTACGTCGGATATAAAATGTTTATGACAGTTGCAAATCATAACAGAAATTTTGCACTAGAGTTTCTGAGGGAAAAAGTTCTAATGTGGGAATTGCTGACTCAAATTATTGAATCATTTCTATCCATGATTCTAAAATAGTATCATGATTTCTATCCAGTACCATCGACAGTCCGTTCCGAGTACGATCCTAGCAATCTTTTAGGGCGGTCGAAGAGAGCGTTGTTATGAAAGTTTGACCAATAAGAGCTTTATTGTGCGGAAACCAGACGATTCTCCTTGTTTACAAAGCTCCTTCTTATATTATTCAGACGCTTTCAGAAAAGCCAAATCTCTTGGGATTGCATTTTGCGGTTGCTTCTTTCTTCTTTAGCTCCATTTTTCCTGCCTTCTAGCTTGAAGTAGCTGCTGTTTATACTTATTGAACCGTGCGCTCGCCAGATACTCTGTAGATTTCCGTTTTCAGTCAGGTGTGTTTTCATCTTATATTAATATCATATCGCATCCTGTTCTTCTCTCATTTCTCCACTCCCGTTCACTTAATGAATCAGTTTCACTTTTTTCTTGTGGGTGTCGACTCGAGAACACCAATAAATAGGACGCCGTTTCGTTTTCGCCCGTATATCATACCTTGCCTGGCGTTTTTTCATCGTCTTGTCGCATTTATATGCCTGGCGAACAAATGGAAACGAACTCGTTGCGTTCGCTCATACAAATGTGCCATTAGATCACGTGTCTGCGAGACATGACGTTGCGGGTTAGACGTCGTCGCGTGAGGAATGACCGTCATCAATTATACGCCCCCGAAGTTTTCCTGCCACCGCGTACGGCATTTTTCAGGATCCTGTTCGTATCCACCTTGTTGCTCCGACGTCTGCAGCCTTGGCAGGAAATCTTTATTTCATTCTGGATCCAACGGCGGCCAGTTCATTGAAATAGGGCCGTTAGAAGCCGTTTTTTCCTTCTGAAGGAAGGGTTTCCTACAAAGCGACAACGACATATAGCGGCAACGCTATACATATGTAGATTCCTCTCATCAAACGAAACACTTTTTTCCTATACCATTTTTCAAAATTCGGTTTGGTTTGGTAGATATAGGGTGTCGAAAATCCATGAAAAAAACACTTTTCTGTTTATATCTTCGGAACCGTTATTTCGAATGAACTGAATTTTGATTGAGTTTTTACTCTATTCATGGTGCATATTCCTCAATCGAAACATATTCAACATCTTTACTGGTATAAAAGTTACAGGGTAGTCGACTCATCAATACACGCTAAAACACCATAAAACCACTTTAAAAAGATAAACGGTTCATATTTTCGAAAGAATCAATCATTTAAGAAACTAAAAGTATTCTTATTTTTTTTCAATGAAACGCGTCGTTTTCGAGTTATTTCCAATTTTACCCGCAGAAATTTGTCGACAAAATCATTAATTTCAAGAATAATCTAAATGCGTCTCTGAATTAAATATCATCGAAAATTATTCATTCTCTGGTCATTAAACGAGTTCACAATGTTGTCACAATATTTATCAACTTTGTCGAGATATTTTTTAATAATAAAATCCCCCAATTGTGGGAGATAAAATTGAACACCAAGGAGGATTTAACACGCACAGTTTCTATTGAAAATTCATAGTTACCGGTCCATATTGAGGTTAAATGTCGATGAAATACAAAATTCGGATATGGATGATGAATCTCAACACAAACTACTTATTAAATTGAAATTAATGAAACGATACCTGATAATCTGTGGCGATGTTTCTATCTAAACAACATCCTCTTGGAATTTTATAAACTCGACACGTTTGAAATTATATTAATTCACTTCACGTAATAATCACATTAGAACAATAATCCACTGACTGTAATGAATTTATTCAGAACTTCACATAATGTTTACAGTTTGTTCAGACTGTTCAGAGACTGCTTTGTTATTGTTTTAGTTGGCTCCAGACCAGATAACCAATATTCCGGTTTTCGCTCTACGCATGCGTGGTAAAATTTGGCAGCAAAGTCGATTTATGATGGAAATGGCAGAATTCATAGATATTCATACCAAGGTACACAAATGTATCGTGATTTATACTATGTTTCGAAAAAAATCCTCAATGAAAATATCAGCAAGCTGACAACATGTTCTTTACATTTCTGTACAAAAATTCACAGAATCGATACAAATTAGATTAGGTTAGGTTGTTTAATAATAAATCTGAATGAAAGTCTTTCTTCATGATATTGTTTGGAAATTTCGAGGAAAATATAAACAAGTTATTAGTGTTTACAAACTAATCTGCAGAAAAATCGAAGAAGGAACTTATTTTGGTGTGAGAAGTATTTAATGTAATGATCTTTTTTCCTAATCTAAGCCTGGAGAAGACTATGGTTCCGATGCATAAATTGCTTGTATTGGGCTCAAGCATCTTGTACTGATGTTCCTAGAAGCGTTTCATTTGTAAACTTTGCCAGTAGTTTTGAAACTACTGTTGTTCATAACATATGACCAAAATGAATTTTCGGGTATCCCAAGTTTACTGAGAATATTTCAATTCTTGTTTATTTAATTTCATAAATGTTCAGAAGATGTTATTAAGAAGGGACCAAGGATCATAGGAGTAGAGTATGACATTACCAGTTTGGTATAGTATAGAACTATGATTCACCAATAACAAGTTAATTCTCTGGAATATCTATATATATAAAAGAAAGATGTTGGTTACACCATTTATAACTCGAGATCGGATGGACTGTTTGTTATGAAACTATCATATATGGATTCGTCTACGGTCTGGTTATTATAAAATACAATGAAACTTTGAAAAAATCGATAAAAATTTTACTTATACAGGAAATGCTTTTCCTCCTTTTGAGTAAGGCCATTAGATGTCGCTACAATAACAGTTACGCTTCGCTTATTCGTTTGGACTTCATTTGATATTCTCCGCGTTAGATGGCGATATAAACAAATAGAGTGTACAGTAACTATATTCCCTCTATAGTCACTGTAATAGTATGTAATTTGAGTTGCCTACAACTCTGCGCTGTTGGGCAAAACCAAAATGTCTTAGCGTAGGAGTACAGATGTCTAAAATGATAAGATTTCGTTGATATGTGAGAAAAGTTTCGTTCTTACCACTGCAGATGGCGCTATTCACACATTATGACTGATGATTTTTAGTTATTTGTATAGTTTTATTTTTCCAAATAACGTAATCTTGAGGGTTCTATATTTGACATTACCACAATCAAATGGCGATGAATTTGTTGAGGCTTTCGCGGCCATCCATTGATGTCATCCGTTCTTTTTTCGAGCATTTCGATCGTCGTGGTTTGAAATGGTCGAAAAAAGAACATATGACATCAATTACTGTGTAATTTACATAGGGCTTATAGTACCATGAAAGGCTATTAACAGATCCAGAAGCGGGTGAATATCACAGTGAATTTTTATCGAAATGTCAAGTAAATCGTATTTTGGCGATGAGTTCCAATCGTGAGATGTCCATTCTCATCTTATCTCATAATTTTTAAAATGCTTTCGAATTTCTGTTTGGGTATGATATGATATGATATGATATATTGTTTATCCTTATTCCTAGGTCTCCTGTGGAGACCCCTCTGAAATTACAAGCTTCGAAGCTTGTAACTTGTGCCGAGTTCGGAATAAGCAGTTGTGTTCTGTGTAGGCTTTGTTACTGTGTCCTTACGCCACCTTAGGCACAGCACTGTTAATTTTTGACCCAACAGTGAGAATGGTGGCCCCTACCGAGACTAGAAAATTTCTTTCCCGGACTTTTGGTACCGAATTCCAACGCTCTACCACTGAGCCAAGGGTAATAAATATATTTGCGGAAATAATTGAATCAAAAATTGCCATTATTAGTAATTGACATATTATGACATATTATTTTTGTGTATCTGTTCTGTGTGATAGCTCATATCCATGGAAACATTTGACAGTTCAAAAATCAGAGAACCAAGCCGTTGATCTCCGATCACCGATGATTACGATTTGTGAAATCCACCGCAAGTTTCATTTAGGCGGAACAAAGTTCGCCGGGCCAGCTAGTAACTACATATATGTCATTCTGTACGTACTTCCCATACGTCAACGTTTTGTATAGTAGGCAGTATGGTTTCCTTCGATACGGAATCGTCAGGTAGCGGTCCTAATATTATTTGAATGGCCCCCGTGCTTCAACCTAATCCTAATCAGAGTAATATTAGCACCGCTACATGACGGTACCGCTTTGTAGGAAATCATGGGTGGTCCTCTGCTGCCCCATGGTCAGTGGCAAAGGATACGAACTTTTCGCTGAATTTCCGAGTTTTCCTCCTCGGAAAACGAAGAGAAAAGAGGTTAGGCCCCGTTATCACCCTCTGGTTATACGTTCAGCATGGTGGTCTTATCGTGAAAGAACCAGCAATACTGATTATTTATTTATGAGTGCTTATCACCACCATTCAACAATTACTACGGACACGCTGAAATCTGTTATCAGTCTATATGTCGGCGTCGCTATCTCCACCGCTGATAATGGTGCCTAGCTTTCTATTATTCTGTTTCTACATTAAGGACCTGATGGTCTTCCGATGTTCCATGAGGAAAAACGCGATTGAGACGTCGATATCAGAAATCTGGTCATGTAGCGATGTTATATGCGGAGTTTTTGTGGTTGTTAAATGATAACTGTATCTGAGATTGAGAGTTTTCACATTGAGAATGGTCTTTATGCAAAAAGGGTAGTAGCTTCCGGGCAGTTCTTTTTCCTTGATACGGTTTTGCAGCTAATGGAGTTCACAGTCACATAAGTGTAGAACTTTCGATATAGATAGAAGAGTCGTATATGCTCTGAGCGTACTGATACCCTCAGCAATTGATCTCAAATAATTTTTTGTGTCATTGATGAAAAGCCCAGCGTCGATTCAAGACCTCAAAGATAGAATTCCTGAAGCCTGAAGCTACCGAGGACGTAAAGGCGTAAAGCAGCCGCTTTGCTATTTAATTATGGAAAAGAATATGGTCCTGTGGTCGTAGTTGTGGTGGTCATTTAGTTGATGTTGTTGTCCATTATTAACGGCATAGCTTCCTCTTTATAATGACACATTCACGCTGTCCCAGCTTCGCCCTGGTAGAAATTCGTTTCACGCGGCGGTTTCATCTTCAACACTTCAACCTGCCATATCTTTTGATGTATACTCGTTGTAATTGTATGATTTGAAGGGCAATTTCGTTCTAAATGAAATACTGGGGATCAATAACGTATTAGGTTGGATGAGGATCAATACCCAATTCATAAAAACACACTCCCAAATAGTGCATAATTTTGGAAAACATCTGATTACCATAAACAGTGAATAGCAAGTCAATCTTGATAGATAGATATATGCTACTATCGCGGACTTTTTTGTAGAACTATTTAAGAGGTACATTTCCGTCATATATTGAATCCACGTAAGTCTTAAGGTGAATACAGACTATTCTGACGTGACGTGATTCCACGTCACGTCAGACGCGTACTGTGCTCCCATTGGCCTGATATGAACGTGAACGCACAGAACGATGTGTTGCATTTTTATATCACTCACATTTTGACGTTCACGTTCATATTAGGCCAATGGGAGCACAGTACGCGTCTGACGTGACGTGGAGAATCACGTCACGTCAGAATAGTCTGTATTCACCTTTACGGTTTTTGCAGCGCACGTGAAAATAGCTGCTTATGGCTGATTTTTTTGTAATTATTGAAGTTATAGTAGGTATCCTTATCTTTTCTAGTGAAAAGTATAACCTATGTCACTCAGGGATAATGTAGCTTTCTAAGGGTGAAAGAATTTCTGAAATTGGTCCAGTAGCCTATTCGTATCAAACACACAAAAATACAAATCTTTCCTCTTTATAATATAAGTATAGATTTTGCTTTGAATGTCAAAATAACACCTCTTTTTGGACAATCCTTCGCAGCCTTTGAAAGCTCTCTTTATATACCGAGACATCTTTAGATACGGATTCTTCACTATTCTGTATAGTAGAGAATTAAATCATACACATACTGATGGTTTTTTTACTGAATTGACCACGGCAACAATGTGAGCAGTCATTCACTGGTACATAACACCATCGAAGTCGACTGAATCACTATAATTTTCGACTTTGTACAACATATTTCACCTTTTTTTCCCCAATAATAAAATCAGTACCAATTAGCGAGACGAACCTTTCTGTTTTTATTGACTTATACTAGTTTCTTCACTAAGAAACGCGACTGAGGCAGAAAATAGGTACGTGCTTGAAACAGTTTGATGATAACACGACGAAGCTCAATTACATTCATTAGCATTTTATGAACATGAAATTTCACTTTATAACGACTAGTTTTCGTTCCTGATGCCCAATTCCTATGTTAAACGAATATTCTCGAGCGAAAACTTCCATGAATACGCAGTGTTTATTCTGGGACTAATCTCTTACCAGGAAAATTGTTTCCAGCTTAGGAAAATAGAAAAAATGTATTTGAAATGACTTTAGCTTAACAATCCAACAAATATATGAGTTTGGGAATGTATTACAATATTCTGGAAGTGGTTTCGAATCCAAAAGGCGACATAATAGGTATTTAGTTCAAGTCCTGAAAAAACAGCATAAAGCAAAGAGTAACAAACAAAGATTTTCTATAAATATATTGCAGTTGAAATAGAGGAAAATATTTATCTCATTTCCAGAATAAAGATTGTTTATCTCTTGAGAAACCTATGGGCATCAAGACTTTTGACGATGTGTGTATACAGGGCGGGTCAAAATTATGAAACAAATTCATTTTCTCAGAAGAATAATATTTAGCAACAAAATCCTGAAACAGGTCAATTTTTTTCACTTTTACCAAATTTTTATGCATTCTTGAAGGATTTTTGTTGCACCCTGTGCTATCCCCATGGACCCTCATGTGGTACTTTTTTGTCAAGGTCTTTGTATCTTCTTTACGGGCGTGCAGAAATTTTCAAGAATTTTTTTTTTTTAAATCATTTAGTTCAAAGAGGTTTTCAGTATGTGCACTTTGTCATGGCTCTTTCTTTGCATCGAAAGATTTTATCGTAAAGTTTCAACTTCAGTAGAAACGTACTAATGACATAACTGAAGCGCACTGTTTCACACATTCTAATTTTTCACATGAGGGGGTTGAAAGTTGTGCATGAACAAAACTGTAATAGTCGACTTTCATTCGGTGACAAATTTCATCAGGTACCATCGTCTCAAAGTAAATGAGCCATGACAATGTGCACATACTGAAAACCTCTTGGAACTAACTAATTTTTCAAAAAAAAAAATTTTTCTTTCCACACGCCTGTAAAGAAGATTCAAAGGCCTTGCCGAAAAAGTATCATATGACCCACTTTCCCTATTCGAAAAATTTAGAGGGTTCATGGGGATGGCACAGGGTGCAACAAAAATCCTTCAAAAATGCATACAAATTTGGTAAAAGTGAAACAAAAATTGACCTGTTTCAGGATTTTGTTGCCAAATATTTTTCTTCTGAGAGAATGAATTTGTTGCATAATTTTGATTGATTTTGATTGTTTATCTCTTGAAAAACCTAGGGGCGCCAAGATTATTGACGATGTGTGTATATTTCGTTATGTAAAATCTTTGAAATTTCCCCAATCTAATGATATTCGTAAACGGTTTAAAAAAATTTCCCTGACTCAATAAACAATTCCACGGGCTTCAATTAATCAGCTTCCCGAGAATCTGTAATTCAAATAAAGCATATTCCTATCATGTTTCCTTACGATAACACTTATCTAATGGTGGGTGCTAACGAACAAATCATAGATATTAATAAAAAACTCGATATCAAATTTTCGAATAGGTTCATAGTTCGTAACATTCTTTTATCATATTTATCAACAAGTGGATACTTCAGAAAACTTATGTATTCGCGAGATGTAGAGTTCCGAATTTCTTCAGGAGGAATTGCCGAGTGCCAACTCCCTATAGATAATGGACATCTGGAGATAAGACAAGGGATGCAAGCTGTTTAGTGACTTAGCACGTGTCAACCAGAAACCATCCCTAACGAAGCCGCAGATAAGATAGCCAATCCTTAATTGCAACCCCCATTTTTACCGATCAGATGCTACGTACTATTTCGATAACCACTAAATTGAGACATACTGCTATGTTAAAAAACGGATTCATCCAAATGAAATAAATTGAATGTAAATTGGGGTAAGACTAATTTACTAGATCTTATTTTTGTTCGTATCCTTCCCTGATGTAGGAGAAACAGCCCTGTTGAGAAATGAAACACATCCATATTGATTGTAATCTCCTTATATTATGACAATATCTACATTTGTTATAGATAATTCATTGTATACTCCATTCACAATTATAAAATCACAACTCTGGCCTTGGAAATTTGACACATTCCACTCTGTATCGATGTTATGACGTCTGTAAATAATAATTAAGTTATGACGTTTTTCAAAATTTTTTTATGATCAAGTCAACACTGTGTTGCCCTTTCTACATTCTTAGCGTATTTCTCAGAATGTGAATTTATTCGGAAAATGAATGAATTGGAAAAGATGTGATGTACGAAAATAATTAACGTTCATATGAATTGATAGAAAGGATTCCTTTTCTAGTTATTTGCATAAAAAATACAAGAGATCACTGTTGAAATATATTATTTTTCGCCATGGAAGAAAATGGCATTGCTTTCACATAATTTTCATATGCATGCTTGTGAAGATTTAATGTTTATTATCCTCTTGAGCTGTAAGTTCAAGACTTGACAACATCAATTGTTGATTCTAATCAAGAATGCATTGAAAAAAATCAACCCAAAGATATGAGATGAATTGATGGGTAATTACAAGAATCAAGAATTATGTCAATTTTATTTTGTTGATAACTTTCTTAAAATCATTGTTGGGGTATAAAACTCGTTTGTTCAAACAACATCTAAAGAAGACATTTTTCACCATCTCGACCTTTGAAAGGCGTTTCTTATAGGAGAATTAGGTCTAAGTTCCACCTCATCAGTGAGGTACCTAACTTTTGCAAATCTGCTCAGATATCGCCAAATTTCTTGGAAAACCTGAAAAATATCATCCTAATCGACCTCTCGAGGCTCCATCCGATCCATATCTGCCATATCTGTCCAAATGACAGCTTTTTCAACGAAATTCCCGCGTACCCCTTTAACCTCGAACTGTAAACATTCGTCCTGGTCTTGAAAATCGTCCTCACGCTCCAAACTGGTGCTAAAAACAATAAACATACGTTAATCTTGGATATTCGACGAAAAACTCACCGGCAAATCGATTAAATACCAAAAATCTGCGAACAATTTGTAAACCTAACAAAATGTGGAATATCTTTGATACTTTTACATTGATGTAAACAAAGAAACTGGCAACGTCGTTTTGTAACGATATTTTCTGTGCGCGCACTGACTTTTCACCATGACCTCCTATGTGATTAAATAAAAGTGAATGGAGTGTATGTATCTGCTGAACTTTAATGAAGACTTCAACAATTATGGGTTTTCGCTTTCAAGAATAAACTGACTTCGAAATAAATATGGATAATATTTTTACCAGAAGAATCTATTTAAATTTTAATATTATCTACACAGCAATCCGATGAACCCATTTGTTTTGTTAGATGTTTACAAAAGTATAGATCATTTGAAATAAAGCTTTGTTAAAAATCTGACATTCACATATGAGTCTCTGACTTGTACCTACATATAGATACAGTGCGCGTCAAAATCATGGAACAAATTCATTTTCTCAGAAAAAAAATATTTGGCAACAAAATCCTGAAACGGATCAATGTTTTTTTCACTTTTATTAAATTTTTATGCATTTTTGAAGGATTTTTGTTGCACCCTGTGCCATCCCCATCAACCCTCTAAATTTTTTGAATAGGGAAAGTGAGTCATGTGGTAAGGTCTTTGTATCTTATTTATAGGCGTGCAGAAATTTTCGAAAAAAAATATTTTTTGAAAAATTAACTCAAAAAAAATGTTTCTTGAAAGTTTCTGCACCCCTGTAAAGAAGATACAAAGACCTTGTCAAAAAAAGTACCACGTGATATGGGGATGATACCAGGGTGCAACAAAAATCTTTCAAAAATGCATAAAAATTTGGTAAAAGTTGAACAAAAATTTACCAGTTTCAGGATTTGGTTGCCAAATATCCTTCTCCTGAGAAAATGAATTTGTTCCATAATTTTGACGCACACTGTATTTTAACTGAGGCCGAAAGAATCCTTTTTCTAATTTTCCATTATTCCGAATTCGGCCATTTGAAATTGGGTCCAATACTTGCCTGATAGGATTCTCTGCAAATACCTGAGAGTTCATATATATCGATTGAAATTGAGTTGATATATTTATGGAATACTCAAGTAGGTACCTACTAACCTTATTTGAATAAGAATTAATGTTAAAAACAATATTTCTTAACAAAAACACAATTCTTCCAGGGAGGAGCATAAAATGACGATTTTATGTGGCCCCACAGAATTTACCTATGAAATGCTGCAGAGAGTGATGCCGAAAGTTCACCAAAATTTATTCTATTGTATGGAACTTGACATGACCGCAAACTAATTATGAAAGGATTATATACCTACATCGCTCATCACGCGACGTTGCCAAATATTCCTCTTCCCGGCATTTAGTTAAGAAGGCTGTGCCATAACTTGGGAAAAAATTTCTTTCGTCCGAGCCTATGCCGCGATCAATATTCAGAATGCGACCAATGGGTGCTATCGGCGGAGAAACGGCCGATTATGGCCGATGGTCACGTTTTTTCCGGTTAATTAATTACTTTCTGGCAGCGTGGCCGGCGATTCTCGCCCGTATTCTCCGGGTCCTTTATCGCCTGGATGCATTGGACCGGGGGGCTAATTGAGTTTATGGGGATGGGCGGAATTGCGTCTGGTGACAGTTCGATTAAATGATGGCTCTATTTTTCGGCGACGCCGCTGTTCGATCATCTACATAAAGCCAGATAAGTTGAAAGGGTGTCCGATAACCGGAGGATAAATTCGGAAGAGTTATGTCTTGGGTGTCGCGACTCGTTGTTTTTCCTGTAGATACGGATTATTATGGAAATTTGGCGTGATAGCGTGTCATAACCCAGTTTTCGTACAAGCGGAATGGGCTATCGAGTGTTTTCGTGACTCGAAAATGTTCCGAGGGAATTTTAGTGAATTCTCATGCACTAAAAACGTTAGAATTTTTATTGGTTTAATAATTTATACTGAGGGGGTCGAAATCTCCCACATTTGAGTACTGACCGATTTGAGGAGGAGGGTAATAAACCCTTGACGGTTGTTCAAAACATTCGGACAAAACATTCAAATAATTATGTTCATATTGTCTGCATATCATTGGACTCGAAGGAAACGAAACAATCAAAGATAGATCCGACTTTTTCAAACTGCAAGACCCACCAAATTCATAAATTCTCAAAGGTATTCATTGTCTACCGAAGGACTCATATTCAACGATCGATATGGTACCGCCAGCCTACTTATAATCCAACTGATGTGAATCGAAAGCAAGAAGTATTGAATTTTTTCTCATGTAATATTGATGTGCTTAGCGAAATACGATACGTTTTTGAAAGCAGCAAAAATTTTGTTGCAAGATAAGAGAACTTTCGACTATAAAAGGGTGTCCCAAGTTCGAGTGCCTATTAGACGTTTCTGGAGAACTGGACGTATTTGAAATCTGAAAATTTGGATTATGATAATGTTTGAAATTCACTATAGACCAGAAATATTTTCAGAGCCAGAGCACTTCCGGTTGCACAGGGAGTGAAAATAAATTTGTTCAAAATTTTTTTTTCAATCTTTTCGTTTCTGATATGATTGAGTATTCAATGCTGAATACATTTCTGTTGAAACCATTGTATTCATTCGAATTGTTTTCGAAATATCGAAAAAAAACCTGAGAAAACGTCAAATATTCATAGTCAGTATCATGTTCATTTTATAAGCTTTTATTTAGTTTCACCTGTCCCGGTGTCTGTGTGTCTGTCTCTAATCAAATCTTGCAAGTTAAATATGACACACTTCTAATCGTCCGATTGAATTGAAATTTTGCAGGTGTACCTAATCCTGGTGACAATGCATCATGAAATATTTTTTATAGAAAAAAACAAAATGGCGGCTCCAAAATGGCGGATGAGTTTTGCAATTATGATCCGATTCCATTCAAAATAAGTATCTGGGGGTATTTGGGTTCGAAAATGATGATACTTTTGTCAAAACTGGGAAATTCAAGATGGCGGCCACAATATGGCGGACGAGTTTTGTAATTATGATCATATTTTATTCAAAATTGGTATATGGGGGTTTTCTGGATCGGAAATTACGATTCTTCAAAATCGAGGAATTCAAGATGGCGGCTTCAAAATGGCGGATGAATGTTGTTATAAAAGCTTATCTTCAAAAATGTTTTTTGAGAATTAGGCTTGTTTCTCATTCTGAACATTCTGAGAGTGAACCGTTCTCGCAAAGTCGAACTAGAAGAATGTGGAAAGGTCATGCATCTTTTGAATTTCATGAATATCATCACAGGGTGTTTCAAATTTTGTGTCAATAACTGTGATCGAAAATCGGCCATAACTTCTGTTTTTCAAATAAGAACCCTATTTTTTTATTATTGCGTTGGATTCTGCGAAGAAAAATAATGATAGCACTCTCAGATGCTCTGGCTCCTAAATTCGGTATAATTCTCGAGTTATTTGAGCTTTTCTCGATTCATGTTGTACGTTGTAGGTACGTAGAGTCAAATTCATCGAATCTAAACAGATTCGATGAATATACTCATGAAACCATAGTAACAACTCACAGAATATTTTCATGTAACATATTCGATGAATATTTTTATGAAACCATTGAATAAAATCGAAAAGTAAAGATGAAACCTAAATTAGACCTGGTGAATTATTCATGTGATAATTTATCTTCTATGGTCACAGAATATTCTCAAATAGAAGATCAGATGAATTTGATTCTACGTACAACATGAATCCAGAAAAGCTGAAATAACTCGGGAATTATACTGAATTTAGGAGCCAGAGCATCTGAGACTGAGAGTGCTATCATTATTTTTCTTCGCAGAATCCAACGCAATAATAAAAAAATAGGGTTCTTATTTGAAAAACAAAAGTTATGGCCGATTTTCGATCACAGTTATTGACACAAAATTTGAAACACCCTGTGATGATATTCATGAAATTCAAAAGATGCATGACCTTTCCACATTCTTCTAGTTCGACTTTGCGAGAACGGTTCACTCTCAGAATGTTCAGAATGAGAAAAATGAACATGATACTGACTTTGAATATTTGACGTTTTTTCAGGTTTTTTTTCGATATTTTGAAAACGATTCGAATGAATATCATGGTTTCAACAGAAATGTATTCAGCATTGAATACTCAATCATATCAGAAACAAAAAGATTGGAAACAAATTTTTGAGCAAATTTATTTTCACTCCCTGTATAACCGGAAGTACTCTGGCTCTGAAAATATTTCAGCTCTGTAGATAATTTCGAACAATATCATAATCCCAATTTTCAGATTTCAAATATGTCCAGTTCTCCAGAAACGTCTAATAGGCACTCGAACTTGGGACACCCTGTATAGTTTACATTTGAGAAATAATAAATCCCTCTCATTTCTCGAAAATAGCTGGATTGAAAAGTTCAATGATATTATATTTGAATTACTCCTAAGAAAGTGCCTGTAGAATGTGAGAACAGATTTCGAATACTAGTTCGAAGATACGAGTTATTCAGCATTATTGAAAATGACAAATTCTCAACTTTCGTTCATAACTCCAAATCTATGGAGGATAGGCTGGCTCTGTTTTCAGATTCAGATTAGTCAGGAAAAAAGAGCTCGAAAATGTGCTCAATTTTCTTCTAGCTGCTATAGTTCCTGAGATTCCTTCAGTAGACAACGAATTTTGCTCACCCTGTATAATCCCCGATCATTTATCATTGAAAAGAATAATGGGGTGTAAAATAAACTGCTCCACATGAGTTAGGGATATTGACTTAAATTGCAAAGAAATATAGTTAAAATAAGATTTTTGTGATGAAAATTCATATTAATATGATTTCAAGTTGCAAATTAATTTTAGCCTGTAGGTCGGCAGCGTATACATGGTGGTTGAGAAATATCGAGTAAAATAACGAAATTTTATTCCCTGAGACTATCAATACAATGTATGGCATCCACGGGCATCAATAACAGCTTGACATCTTCTTTGCATACTACACACGAGGTTGTTGAACATTTCTTTAGGAATTCGGTTCCATAAACGGGGCAGAAGCTCTCTCAGATCATTTAAGGATTCTAGGGTAGGTTGATGATTATCTAATCTTCTTTGGAGCATATCCCATACATGTTCTATGCAATTCAAATCTGGTGAGTGTGGAGGTATTGGTAAATGTGGAATACCAAGCTCCTCGCGCGCATTCTTAACTATGGCTGCACGGTGCGGTCTAGCGTTATCGTCTAGAAATTGAAAAAGTTCACCAATAGCAGCGTGAATTTTGGCACAACATTGTCGATGACATGCTCCCTATAGTGTAAGGCGGTTATATTCCCAGGACAAATGTGTATAGATCTGTAACACTACCCCCTCGGAATGGATGGACTTCTTGGACATAGCGACGATTACGGGGTATGCCTGGGATTGTCCATACCTTTATTCTTCGAGAATCTGAAAATCGTCCATATCTAGATTCATCAGTGAAAAGGACACTACGCCATTGATCGTTCCAATTGATATGTTGCCTTGCCCATTCCAGTCTTTGACGCTTATGGTCACATGTTAATGGAACTCCTCTTAATGGACGTCTAGAACCTAGATTCGCCTCTCTCAAACGTCGTCTGATGGTTTCGATGGAAACTTGGACCCCATCTGCATTTTGAAGAGTATTCTGTAGCATTCTACACGTAGATGTAGGGTTTCTTCTCGCCGAAACGGTGATGAAACGATCCTGAGCAGGTGTTGTTTTTCGTCGCCCACCAAGCCTTGGTCTTTCCAACACGGAACTTGTCTCCCTGAACCTATTCCAAAGTCGAGATATCACACTTTGGCTGACTTGGAGCCTTTCCGCTACAACAACCTGAGTTAAGCCGGCCATAGACATCGTTATTTTTCATCCGTTTATAACGCCGCGATACGAACCGTCACGGCAAAAGCGCCAAAAACCGATGTGTGTGGCGAAGAACCGTCGGTACGAATCGTCGGTAGAAATATCTGCCGCGGCTTGATTTTTGTCACGACGGTTCATCGGTTGTCGTGCCATACCGACTGTGTATGGGGATTTCGTCGAGAATCGGCGGTTATTTTCCATTGGCGTAGTACAAATCCCATATTGACCGTTTCTTTATTTCTTTTTTATTCAGCACCGAAACCGCGGCCGCCACTGCTAAGAGATGTTTCCTCTTCATGACGTGCTAATTCGCGATCGACAGCAAAATAACTGGTAGAATTTACCGAAGTGTGTGGGCAAAACAGTCCTGCGATATGACTCGACGGTTCGTATCGCGGCGTTATAAACGGATGAAAAATAACGATGTCTATGGCCGGCTTTAGACTACCCTGCACCCTGTAGCATTCCGATAGCCCTATTAGCCTCAGCGTTTGTTAATTTACGTCTTGGCATTTTCAGAAAACTCGTTTCAAATCGAAGCCGTTGATAAACTGACTTCATTTCAAAATAAGAACATTCATGAAGCATATGCAAAGAACCAAACTTCAGAAAAAAGGCGACCAGATTGACGAAATGTCTCATACTGATTTTTATTGGATCGATTCAAGTTGTTATTGAGTTTTAAATGATTTTCTTTATTTCAGTACCTATCGTAATGAGTGCATTACAGTACTAAAAACAGTGCTGTAATTAATTCATTACAGCATCGCTTTCAGTTACATTTTTCGTTTTGTGGTTGTCAGCAATGACTTCCGATCCTTTTAAATTTCAGCAAACGTCAATTTGGAAATGTCAGTTTTCGTATTTCCTAACATTCACACCAACTGCCAAGATACAATATGAAAGTCACTAGGACCTATAATTTGAATTTTTCATTGAATTTCACAAAATTGGACTAAAATAGAGAAAATATCGTCTAATACTCGTTGCAGAATGCAATTCGAATTTCGCATTCGTATTGGAATAGGAGCCCATTCTGCAACTAGTTTTAGAATATACGATTCCAGCGATTTTCTCGAAGATTACATACTTTTAAAAACGATTGAATACGATATCCCTAACTCTTGTGGAGCAGTATATTTGGAGTGAAATGACATCATTTATACTGAAATCAAATACCTTCTTTATTATTTCGAAGGGGACATCCTTAATATTTCAGTCGACCTTGAAATTCCACTTTCAAAAATATGCCATAATTTTGTATTTATAGTGAAATCATTTTCGAAAATAAGAGATTACAAGTTTCCTCGTGTATTATCATTGTACCTAATGGTAAAGAACAGAATTGATGTTTTTCAAAGTTAATGCACTGGCGGACACAGGGGGTGATGGGGTCCAATAAAGAGAAAAAGACCAATTAATGTATCCAAATCTAGTGTTTTATTTAGTTATTTGATTTCCGTGATTATTACGGATCATTGAATTACTACGACCTATAACATAGAGTCTTATCAACTTATAGACGATCTATAGAGACAGGACAAAAAAGTTAGTGCAAAGACCCTCTTAGCGCAGGGTTATTGGAGTTGCCCCATTTGTACATTTAAAAAAAACATCCTCCACAAATTTTACTATCGAAAAAATGGATTTTTTCTCCTATCAAATCAATTTCGGCAGCTTCTTCCCCAAATTCTCGTCTTATCATGTCATGAGGAAACTTAATATCAGGGCACCAAAGGCATCATTGTCATTTTTAGAATTCAAGCTCTGTTATAAAGACCCAGATACCAAATTGCCAGACGAGTCCTCAAATCCTCCATCAAACCAACTCATCAGCCACTCCAAATGCTTCTCCTAAGAAAAACAGGCCGGTTTTTTAGCCTGTCTCAGTTCGCCCAACGGCGGACATTAGGTCCTCCGGGCATCCGGAGTCCAGCCCGCGAGAAGGCGTGACCAAGAGATTAATAACCCGCTGGATTCCAGATTATGACGTCACGCGGCCACAATGGCCGAATGGCAGGAAGGAATCTTTCGGAATCGGCCCAGCGCGTCGATGGTCTTCTGGTTATTCTGTGCGAGATAGAGCTAAGGGAGAGTTCGGGGAGAGTCTAACTTTTAAAGTGGTGCGTTACTGTCGGTAATCTCGCTGGGTGTGAATTATTGTGTGTACGGAACTGGTCGTTAATGAGTGATAATTTGTGGGTAAAGAAGGATGATAAAGTGGTGTTTGCGGATAAATTGGAGAATTAGGACTTGAGTGTGATTTTCTACTGGGTTGGAAGGATTGTTCGGAGTGGTTTTGTACGAAAAGAAAGAATTGAGGTGTTTGTTGGACGAAGTGAATACTTTTATCGGTATGCGTTTTAACTTACATTACACTAACATTATTTTTTTCTTAAATGTTTAATTACTCATGGAATAATTGATAAAAATCTGCGATTTTCTAGGGGAAATCCTTCTTGGGCTTTTTACTCGGTATACCTACTCTTTTATCTTTATCCCTTTTGCATTTTGATGACTTTGAAGAACTTTTAAATTCTTCTTTGAAAAAAAGTGAAGAGAATTAAACATGGATTATTTCTTCCTCAAGTGATAGGCA
Source organism: Adalia decempunctata (assembly GCA_951802165.1). NCBI lineage: Eukaryota > Metazoa > Arthropoda > Insecta > Coleoptera > Coccinellidae > Adalia > Adalia decempunctata. The sequence goes on along the minus strand of OX637696.1, from coordinate 16,495,722 downwards.
CCATAGGGAATTAAGGGAGCTGTCGCATTCTTTCTAATTTACACAGACTTACTAGTATACGATAGAAAATCAATTGATAATGTCCTGGCTTCATAAATTCATAAACTTAGAATGTTGTTATCACAAATAAGGTTAAAGATTGGAGAAAATTCACTCCGTTTTTTACTCAAATGCCTAATAAAGAAGAAGTGAAAACATTGTGAACAAACTCTGTGACTTCTCCACAACAGATCCCCATTCAGAATTACTACTTGTGAAATCAATGAATTTTCCGACAAATCTTGTCGAATGAAATTAGAGATATCTTGAAAACGTTACGATTAATGCAAAAACTGAGGGATAATTTTACTTTCGTAAATGATCGGTCTTGTGCTCATTTTTCGTGAATATATGAATCAGAATAGTTGTACCTCATCAGATTGAAAAAAAAATAAGCTATTAACCGAACTCCAAGTAATCGAAATATGGTTTCGCATATATCTCTGAAGAAAAAGGTGTTTTTTCAATAATTTTCAAAATCCTCTGTATCTTTCAAACGAAGAAGAAATTTGAAACATGTTATAAATATAGGTTTTGCATTTGATTAGATAATGTGTGATTTGACAGAAGGTATAGAGGCCATGTTGATTTGACATTTCTGTTCAGTAAGCATTGTCAAATTATCAGTAGTAATATCACAAGAGATTGAATCTCCGTGATAAGTCTATCGATTTATTTTCAAACGAAAATGAGTTGCTTGGAAATATCACGAGTCCGGGAGACGAGTGATGTTTCCTCAAAGCAACTCATTTGAGTTTGGAAATGAAAGATAGACTTATGGGGTAAATTCAATCTCGAGTGAAATTTTATAAGACTATTTCACGAACCGAATAAAAGGTCAGAAACTCCATATTCGAGTAAAGCAAGGAGAAACTCATGTTGACGTCTCCAATTTATATTTATATGGATACTTTCGTATCCATATAGTTCAATCACAGATTATTATATGTAGTTCAATCGTTGAAAATACCGAAGTTGTCAGACCAATCATAATTCAGAGACAGTTGGTATATTATCGCGATAAGCTTTGGACAGTGATTGGTCAGTTTTTGAAATGAGTGGAATAACCATGGAAAGACACAAGCCGCAACAACGTTTACAAACTGTTGAAATTTATTTTCAAAATCAGTGTTCTATTCGCCAAACTTTTAGAGCACTTCGTGAAATTTATGGTTCACATAATCGTGATCCATCAGAGTAGCTTATTCGTCGAACTATCGATAGATTTCGGCAAAAACTTTCTCTACTCAATGCAACAACAACAAGAAGACAAAGAACTCTACGTACAGAAGAAAATTTCGCTGCTGTAAGTGATAGTGTTAATGAAGATCCAGATTTGTCTATTCGTCAACGTTCACAAAAAGTTGGACTCTGTGCATTCAAATTTTGCGTAAAGATCTTGGTCTACACCCATACAAAATCCAATTGGTTCAAGAACTAAAGCCACTTGACCATAATATGACTCGTTTGTTTGCTGATTGGGCCCTAGAACAGCTTGAAGTTGATCCTCTTTTTTATCGAAAAATTGTGTTTAGTGATGAAGCTCATTTCTGGTTGAACGGCTACGTAAACAAGTAGAATTGCCGTATTTGTGGTGAAAATAATTCTCAAAAAGTTCTGCAGATTCCGTTGCATCCTGAAAAATGCACTGTATGGTGTGCTTTACACGCTGGTGGCATCATCGGTCATATTTCTTTGAAATCGATGCTGCAATTAATGTTACAGTGAATGGTGCTCGTTACAGATCGATGATCAATGATTATTTGTTCCAAAATTTGATTGGTATCGACCCAGATGTGTTTTGGTTCAACAAGATGGTGCTACACCTCATGCTTCTACCGTAACAATTGATTTATTGAAAGAAAGATTTGGCTATAACATTATTTCGAGAAATGGTCCAATTAATTGGCATCCAAGATCATGGGACATAATTTTCTGTGGGGTTATGTCGAGTCATTGGTTTATGATGATAAACTAGAAACAATAGACGCTTTGGAAGCCGACATAACTCGTGTTATTGCTGAAATAATGCCTGAATTACTCGAAAAATTGGTCATAAAATTATCCTTAAAAAAAATTGGCTTCAATCTTAATTCGAATATGTTTATTTCAATTTAAAGTTCTATCACTACAATAAAACACCCAATACACTCAAAAAAGATGTACAAGTCAGAGACTCACCTTGTGTGAAAATATCACATCTTTCAATTCAATCAAAAAACAAACTAGGAGTAATTCTACATCATTAAGTTGGCATGCAAAGAAAAAAGTATTGTAAAACAAATGATCAAGTCACCTTTACTGTTCTTCAAACTAACTACTGCTGAAACGACTGTGTCAAAGGTAATTATTGGTTCGAACACGGTTGCTTGTATTGTCTAAAAGAATTCATATAGACAAAAAAACTGAAAGATATTTATTATGTCGAAAGATCTGATCTTTTTTCTACTTAATCTAAACAGATCTTTTTTCAGCCAGTGTAAGCCTGTCAGACTCATGAACATAAATATCTATATTTGCCTACTTAAAAACTATTATCCTGAAATACATATCTATATCTGATCAACGCACACATGTTGTTTTTTAATGCAACCAATAATTAGTAATTAATCATACCGACAACTACCAATACTACCACAACAACCACTGCAAAATAGCTAATCCAAAGCTTTTTCATAAGCCTCGCACAACATAATTGCAGCTCCAAACACCTGTTCACTAGATTCCATAATAATACGATCCAATTTACATTGCTATCTTCTACAACTTTTTCATTACCACTGATTATGCCCCATATATTCTAATAAGATTATGAATAATTGAATCTCGTAACTTACGGTCAAGTTGGCAGCCGATACATCGTCGAGATTAATTATCGTGCTTAAAATACCAGTTGTAATTAATTGCGCAAGAAACTATCGGAAATAGCAGCAATAAATCAAAGTAGGCGGTTGTGAACGGTAGCTGTTTTGAAAGAAGGTATAAATTGCGGTTCCTTTTAGAAAAATGCAGAGGTATGGAGGTGTGGGTCGTCTGGGTATGTTATGAAACCTTTCCTTGTTTTTATATGAGGAAGGAATGTTCAGAGAGACAAGGCTTTGAATGTAAAGGCTTTCCTAACGACTGGGTCCTAATAGTAAGAGGAAAATTCGAGAGCACTTTATGCTAGAGGGCCTTAGAATTATCGAGCAATGGTGCTGGTCAGTGAGGCTAAACATCAGCCAAACCAAGATCACAGCAATCTCATTAACCTGAAAAAGAAAACTTGGCTATGAGATTCTCTTTCTAGATGAGAGCATCATGATAGTCAAATATCTGGGAATAACCCTAGATAGTGAGCTTCTGTGGAACAAAATGAGGTTCCTGTTTCCAAAGCAAGAAAGGCTTTGATGGCGTGCAGAAGTCTGGGTGGTAGGACTACGATGAGCAATACTTTGGTGTGCCAAGAAAAGTCAGAACAGTAGGTACGACGAGAGTCCTCCATAGAAAGGTTAGCCTGTGTTTGTACCACTGGGGCTATGAGAAGGTACCCATTTAGGGCATTGGAGTTCATTACAGATCTCGCACCTATTCATTTTCTGATGGCCCATAAGGCCATTCTAAAACTATCCATGAAAGGTTCTGGCAATGAAAAAAGTAGGATTCAGAGATCCTGGTCATCTCTGACCAAATACATTCTAGCAGCGAAGCTTCCTAATGACCATATGATAGGAAACTAGCATCGAGAAAAGTTTCACTATACGATGCGTAAAAAAAATATTTGGACAAGGGTTCACAATCCCAGCTCTCAAAAAAAATACCATCAAATGTTACACGGATGGCGCTGGGTATTTTGGGAGGGCACTAGATGCTCTCTACCCTGATGAGAATGAGGTCTGCTTAGTCTGGGTGCCCGTCCACTCGAGAGTCCAATGGAAATGAAAAGCCCAACACACTTGCCAGAAAAGGAACAATAAGAACTCATTTCACTGGCTCAGAACCTTTCTGTGGTATAGAAGATACCTCCAGAAAAGAGTTTTTCATATGTAATACCACTACAGATGGAATTTTGGCGGCAAATTTCTCGATTGTAATATGGAAGTTTGTTGTTCGAAAATATCACGAACGATATTTGTATCAAAATCACGAGCCGTTAGGCGAGTGATTTTGGAAAAAATGTCATGAGCGCAATTTCCGAAAAGCAACAAACTTGAATATTACAAGGGGGAAATTTTACCTGCTTAAATTTCATCTCGAGTGGTATTCGGCTCGAGAAAATGTCTAACATTAAGGTGGGCGTTCAATGTAGTGTGTTTTTATTTCAAGTTGATTTCGAAAACGGTTTCACTTTGAGAACTGAAATTTTGTGGGTGAACTCAGAAAGGATTAGGGTTTTTGTTGAAATTATTTTAATCGATTTCATTCCGACAGTCAATTTTTTTTCATTCAAAAATAGAAGAAAATGAGCCAACCCATGCTTCTGTTTTATTTCAACAGAAAGACCCATGAAAATAGTTCAACTTCCGATTAAAAGTGAATCTACTGATAATTTCGTTCAGAAGATCAACTTGAAATACGGAATTGGCAGAAAATGGCCAAATTCAAATTTTGGCGGGAAAAAGTTCCTGCTTTACCCACAAATTCGCTTATTCCATAGTTCGGCGATTTTCGGATAGAGAGCGCCATTGTACATTTCATTCATGATTAGAGAGATATTCATAGAACTTGATAGTGATACTGCATGTTCTATGGAGATATCCATAAAATGGACGGTGGCGCCTCTATCGGCTGAGCTTTCCAACTCGCTTTAAACGCCGACCTTAAGTAAGATGGTCATATTTGACACGGATTGCGCTATTTGGCAAATTAGAATTCATAGATTAACTAAACGTTGTTTGTTTTCTCTATGATATTAATTTCCGAAGCTATCTATGAATTGAAGAAACTTCAAAAATTTTATCGCTGGAAAACCAACATGTTGGTTTTGCCGGATTGAAAGTTTTATCGAGATGAAACGATCGTTGCTACGGAAACTTCCTCACTAAAAATGAAATCTCGAATGAAAAAATCGAGTATCTTTAGTTGGAAATTATTCCTTTTCAGCATATTTATGAATATTGTAGATTTTTAATCAAGATAACTCATTGCTGGTGCGATCTGAATAGACAGCCAGTAATTTTTTGATCTATTTACTTAGAAAGTCGATCCACTTCAAAGTTAGCCACATAATGAATGTGCAATTCAATGGGTGACTTAAAGTATGAGAAAATGCAGTTATGTATTGAATGGAAGATATTGGAAAAATTCATCAAGTTGTTGACAGCTATAACTTATAGTTTCTCGTGGTACCTACTGTTTATCTTACGAATAATGAGTGATTCAGTACAGTTATATTTATATCGAATTCACACAATTGTGTTCTCAACCATATCAAATTTGGATGGATATATCGCGAAAGACTGATTGGATATTTTATTGGGAGAAACTTGCGCATTCGCCATTTAGCATCGCGGACATGAAATTGAAATTGAAAGAGTTTGAATTGTAAATTCAAATTCGCCCGTTAAAGAGAACCATTCTTTGGCTTCCATATAATATCGAGAAACTGGACATTGTATCAAAACGTTTTGAAAACGTCGTTTTTTGAGCATGTGAAGAACCAAATGTTCTACGTGGTCATTCTTTCGAAATATTTTCATGAAATTCATTCTCAGTGAAAAAGCTGAAAAATGTTCATGCTCTTGTCACTTCCAGTTTACCGGAAGTAGCTATAAATTTGTTTTTTTCGAAAGGCATGCACAATAAATTGTACCATTTTTGGATTCCAATCGAATTTTGGTGGTGACTTTGATTATGTGATTTCACCCAGAGTTATTTGGCAAGTATTCTCTTTTCGTTGTGATCAGAGAGGTGGTCATTAGATACTTGTCGTGAAAGGGTGGCATTTTTTCAGGAACCTTTATTGAAGCCGTGCTGTCCGTTTTCCTCTGATTCTGCAGAAAGAGGATATACATAACACCAAGTCAAAAAAATTGATAGCAGGTTTTTTTGTCAATAATTCGCTATCATTTTATATAACGGGTGATTTTTGAACAATTTTTTTTTGGCAAACGTTGATTTTATCAGCTCACGCAGCTTTGTCGCTGTCAAACCACTTCAGTATCATGGGCGTACCCAGGGGGGGCAGGGGGGGCAGCTGCCCCCCCCCCTTGAAGATAAAATAAGTGTTAATTTTTCTGGTTTCCTGACAATAAACCTGACCGACCATCTTCTCAGGTATGAGCTGCCCCCCCTAGCTGAAATCCTGGGTACGCTCTTGCAGTATGCTCTAAAATTGAACCATGAATTGTCTTACAAACGAAAGAATCTTGCAAATCATTGAGTTTTGTTATCAAAATGCGTGATCTGTTATAATAAGTATATAAGAAAGTTCATCGCTCTTCTTCCATTTTATGTCAGTTTAATCGACCCACTAAAGCGGCTATTCGTGCTATTGTGACTGAATTTCGCACCAAATTTACATTGTTGGACATAAAACCACCAACACGCTCACGTACAATGCGAACTGAAGAAAATATCGCAGCTGTATCGGCCAGTGTGATTGATAACCAGCAATTATCGATTGCAATTATCAGCTTTCGCAGCAATTGGGCCTCTATTACTCAACAACGTGATAAATGTTGCTGAAGTATTTAGGCGTGAAGCCTTTCAAAATACAGCTGGTGCAAGAACTGAAGCCGAAAGACCTACCGCAACGCAGAATTTTTGGTGAATGTGATCTTGGAAAGTTGTCGGAAGATCCACTGTTTGATCGTTCAGCGACGAAGATCATTTTTGGCTCAAGGGATATACGTAAATAAGCAGAATTATCGATTTTGGAGTGAAGATCAGCCAGAAGCAATGCAAGATCTCCCAATACATCCAGAAAGAGCTACTGATGTTCGGTGAAGATTATGGGCTGGTGGCATCATTGGACTTCTTCAGAGATGATGCGAATCGCAAAGTAACTGTGAATGGTGAATGGTGGGCGCTACCGTGAGAGGATATCTATCTTCTTTTTTCCCAAAATAGAAGAGCTTGACTTGCATGACATGAGATTTCAACAAGAAGGTGCCACATGCCACACAGCACGTGATACAATGAACCAATTGAGAGGCAAGTTCGGTGAACAGTTTATTTCACGTTTCGACCAGTCAATTGGCAGCCTAGATCGTGCGATTTATCGAATGTAGACTATTTTTTGTGAGGCTATATTAAGGCTCAATCCTTTACTACAAGCCCGCGTCGGAAGACAACATTGAAGCACTTATTCGTGAGATACCGGCCGAAATATTGGAAAGAGTATGACAAGATTGGACTAAGCGATGGACCATTTGAAGCGCAGCTACGGTCAACGTTTGCATGGAATAATCTTCAAACATTAATTTATGTGGACCGTATTATCGATTCAAATAAAAATTTCATGCATTGATGCATTTTTCTGAATTTTATGAGTTTTTCAAAATTTCTAAAGCTCTCAAAAAATCAGCCTATAGTTCTGGTTGAGCGATCTGTTCGAAACGAATGTAGCTTAAATAGGTCATTTAACATCATCTCGATCTACCATGTAGTTTTGAAATTATGTACCCCTGGTCGAATTTTGCCCAACAACGCACTCAACCACGACATTCTAGTTCCGAACATATCCTAAAAATTGCAAGTCTCTCGAGTTATCGTTTGAGGCCATTTCTGACTCAAAGTTCTAAAAACACAGACATAGTGACGAAATGACACAGACATAGTGACGAAATGATACAGCCCTCGTGCAAGCAAAACAAGCGCTCAAAAACACCCTGTACATCCAGTTATATCCACCGTAACACCTTCAAATTCTCCCGGCACTTATGAAATATCTACCTATGAGTTTATTTTTAACCGTTACCACAAGCCAATTTGGCAGTGGCACCCCGGGGTCATAACTCACGGCCTTCCCCGTCTCCTGTCGACGGTCGTGTGCTCGAAATTCGACCCCGCGCATTCCTCGCATCGCCCGGGCCGTGAATAGCGCCTTCACGCCCTAAATCAATGCCCGAACCCGAAGAATTCCGTGTATTCCCTTCGACGCCAATAATTAGATCCTTGTATAACGAGTGGCCCTGCTCGTAAATGACACATGTTCGACGTTAATTTGACAGGGACGAGCCCCCGTTTGTAACGAGTTGGAAGGTATTCATCGTTTGGGATGTTCTCTTAATTTGGGTCCGTGATGTCGTTTATTATGTTTATTTTTTTGTGCAACAGGCTTCTTTCGATTGTAGGTATTCGTCTGTGGTTTTGGGAAAAGACCGACCGCAATTAAGTTAGGTTAGATTAGATACATGCCGACAAGACAGCAAAAAATTGTACACCTTGTACGAACACTTTAGTACGAAAATTACTACCTAAGAATGTGATAACAAAATCGTAAGAGTATATTGAATATTAAATGAAACCATTGGAATTAAAACTTTATATAGGGTGATTTTTCAAGAGCTATAAGAAATTGAAAAAAAACACATAAATTCAGAAAAATGCATGAAATCTTCAATTGAATCGATAGTACTGTACGGTACATAGTATTCAATGAAATTAAATTTTCACAGGGAATTGGACAAATTTTTGTTCTTAACGGGAGGTGGTACCTACACGTCCGAGCTCGCGAGCTCCCTTCAAAAATTGGGCTTTTTATTTTCATGATATCTCAGTTCGTATGCGGCGTAGACCAACAATTTTTTTTTAAATTAAAGCTTAATCATTTCTCTAGAAGTCTAGAATGTGTATTACTCGCTTTCCCGTTTTTCTTCGTATATTAGGAAAAACACCTGGTTGAAATTATGACCAATAAAGTTCCTCCTTTATAATTTTTTTTAAAATTCAGGGGGCAATGAACAAGAAAACTTATTAATACACATTCTGCAAAATATTATTCCGCATGTATACTGAATACTTCATACATTTATCCCAAAAATTGACGGAGATATCATGGAAATACAATCGTTTGTCCAGATTTTTATGAAATCACAGCTCACCAGGTTTTTTCCTAATATACGAAGAAAAAAGGAAAAGCGATTCTTGAGAAATGATTAAGCTTTAATTGAAAAAAAATTATTGGTCTACGCCGCATAGATACGAACTGAGATATCATGGAAATAAAAAGCCCAATTTTTGAAGGGAACTCGCGAGCTTGGACGTGTAGCACCTCCCCTTAATAGCATCTATAACATTGCCGACGTTTCAGAACGACTCGTTCCTTTTTGAAGGCTGACGTACTTATAATTTTTTGAAAACAATGATGGTTTGTTCACGTTTTATGAAGTAATGACCTCGTTTTATTATGCTTGAAGAATTCAAACAAAATAAAACATTCGAGCAAAAGTAAAGAGTTATGTGGCACTGATGACGACTAACAAGCCAGAAACCGGTTTGTCATTATCCTACTCTGGTGGCGACACTAGTGGTGTACTTCAGAATCTAGATCTCGCTAGTCCATTTCTCTCATTCTCCCATACTATTTAATATTTGAAGATTATTTCATACTAATGTTGATAGCGGCTGCGCCTCGAACGGTCCATACGCTTAGTCCAATTCTGGCATACTCTTTCCAAAATTTCGGCCGGTATATCACGAATAAATACTTCAATGTTGTCTTCCAATTCGTCGATAGAAGCGGGTTTGTCAATATGAACATGAGCCTCAATATAGCCCGATAAAAAATAGTCTGAAGGCGAATCCCATGATCAAGGCTGCCAATTGACCGGTCTCAAACGTGAAAAAAACATTTCACCGAAATTGCCTTTCAATTGGTTCATTGTTTCGCGTGCTGTAGGGCATGTGGCGATGTGGCACCGTCTTGTTGAAACCATAGACTTATCAAAAGTACGTATATGGTTGAAACCACATGTCATGAAAGTCAAGCTCTTCCAATTTGGGCAAAAAAAGTGGGTTAAGAGGTAAGCAGATTTACGAAGATATGCTTAATACCCTTGGTGATCAATGTCCTTCGTATGCGACCGTGAAAAATTGGACTGCAACCTTCAAAAGAGGTAAATTTTTCATTGAAGATGATGACCGATAGGGAAGGCCAGTTTCTGTGTCAGTCCCCGAAAATATCGATGCAGTTCATGACATGATTTTATCAGACCGTCGAATTGGGCTAAAACGGATATCTGAAGCAACGAAGATTTCATACGAACGCGTTCATCATATGGTTCACGTCAATTTGGACATGAGAAAAATTTAAGCCAAAAGGATCCCAAAATTTTTGAATGTTGACCGAAAGCTTGCAAGGGTAGAAGCATCGCGTTCGATCTGTGCTGGATTTGAAAACGACGTAGACTTCTTAAACCGAATTGTTACTATGGATGAGACTTGGGTACATTTCTACGATCCAGAAACAAAGCAGCAATCGATGGAATGGCGACACTCTGGTTCTCCAAGACCTAAGAAGTTTCGTGTCCAAAAATCTGCTGGAAAAGTTCTTCCTTCAGTTTTTTGGATTGCCATGGAGTAATCATGATTGATTTTTTTGATAAGGGTAGAACAATAACTGGAAATTACTATTCGACATTACTGACCACTATACGTGTAAAAATTAAAGAGAAAAGGCGCGGAAAGCTATCCAAAGGTATTCTGTTTTTACAGGACAACGCCCCAGTACACAAATCTCATGTTGCCATGCAAAAAATTCGTGATTTAGGGTTAGAATTACTAGAACACCCCCCTTATTCACCAGATTTGGCTCCGTCCGACCATCATCTCTTTCCTCTACTGACAAAAAGTTTAAAAGGTCGTAAATTTTCTTCCAACGAGGAGGTAATAAAAGCTGTGGAGGACTGGTTTGCAGAGCAAGAAGAAACATTTTTTTGGAAGGTCTAGAGACGTTGCAGGTTCGCTGCAATAAATGTATTCAATTAAGAGGAGAATATGTTGAGTAAGAAAATATTTTGACATTGAAATTTTGTTTGGTTCTATAGTAGGCTAAGAATTTTTCAATATGTCCTCGTATAAGAGCTAGAAGAAAACGGATGTCACATTTTCGATTTCATTTTTCCTGACTAACAAAAATCTGAAAACAGAACTGGAAAATCATTTCTAGATTTTGTGTTGTCATCTAAAATTGAAATACTGTCGTTTTCACTAATGCTAAATAACCAGTTTATTTATAAAGATTCAAAGGTATCTTAGTAAATAAATAAAGTATTCCAAAAAGAGGCTTCATCCGCACCAAGTTTACGTCTAGGCATTATTGCAAAACAAATTGTTAGGTTTTGAATAAAAGTTAATTGTGAGAACGTGAAACAAAAAACGATCTTAAATTCTCAGAAACGCAAACGACAAGAACTGAACTGAAGAAGTTATCAAACGAGGAGCAAAAAACCATTCAATAGGAATAATCTCCAAATGAAAACAATTTCCACTTCAAAAATGAATCGAAACAAAAACAACATGTATCCAACGTAACACTTCAAAACTTGGTATTTCCTCAGAATTGTTGCTTTCTTGGATTTCTCACTTATTACACATATTACTTTTCGTCTAATTTTATCTCTGGTGTTATTACATATGAATATTTTTTATTTGTACTTTTCTTCGTGTTTCTTTAAGTGAACATATGTATATTTTTGATTATGCTTGAAAACTGTCGAAACAAAACCATTAAAACCCTCTATTTCTTTCCAGACCCGGACTTAGCCCAATCGGCCCATTATGTTCCATTCCGGCGCTGGCGGCAACGGCTACGGTGACGGCAACGCCGGCTTCCACCAGCACCTCCAACAGTCCCCCGTGTACGTCCCCAGCAGCAGGGCCGTACCCCATCAATATTCCCCGGCGGCAGGGACGCATTTCGGCGCCGCCGCCCATCAAGGAGGCTGGGCGCACGCCGGCGGTTCCTATGGCGACATGGCGTCGCAGGCGGCGGCGCATGGATTGGGGGGCGCGACGCACGCCAGCCCCCTGTCAGCCGGCCAGTTTTACGCCCAGAACATGATGATGTCCTCGTGGAGGGCGTACGACGGAGCTGGGTTCCAGAGGACGTCGCCTTATGGTAAATATCAATGTTTATTCATGTTTTATGATTTCTACTTAAGGGGCAGTATCACCTTTTGAATCATGGTAAATCTCCATTCAAAAGTAGTCTCTATATTTCACAAGTAAGTACCCTAATTTACGACGTAGAGACTTGATTTTTTTTTAATTGTTGTTAAAGTTGCAGAACGTCCCGAGGGCAAATAGTTTTTTTTCGACGTAATTAGATTTTCAATTAAAAAAAAAGGTAAACGTTAGATCTGGGGTTATTGAATATGTTTTTCGTTTTTCATGCGTACAAGCTATATTTTCGAAATAATCATCATGAAAATTTTTGTAGTTTATAGAAGATTAAATTGCCGAGGGCAAATAGTTGCGATTTTTCGATTTAATTAGTTTTTCAATTAAAAAAAACAGGTTGAACTTCAGCGTTTCGGAAACTACACTTAATGATTTTTTTCCGACGGTTATTCATCATTTTTTGGAAAAAATCGCAACTATTTTCCCTCGGCAATTTAGTCTTCTATAAACTACAAAAATTTTCATGATGATTATTTCAAAAATATAGCTTGTACTCATGAAAAACGAAAAACATATTCAATAACCCCAGATCTAACGATTACCCTGGTTTTTTTAATTGAAAAACTAATTAAATCGAAAAAAGAAAAACTATTTGCCTCGGGACGTTCTTCAACTTCAATTTAAAAAATCAAGTCTCTACGTCGTAAATTAGGGTACTTACTCGTGAAATAGACAACTTTTGAATGGAGATTTACCACGATTCGAAAGGTGATACTGCCCCTTAAGGGGAGGTGGTACAAGTCGAGCTCGCGAGCTCCCTTCAAAAGTTGGGCTTTTTATTTCCATGATATCTAAGTTCGTATGCGGCGTAGACGAACAATTTTTTTTTAATTTAAGCTTAATCATTTCTTTAGAATGTGTATTACTCGCTTTTCCGTTTTTCTTCGTATATTAGGAAAAAAAACCTGGTGAGATGTAATTCCATAAAAATCTGGACAAACGATTTTATTTCCATGATTTCTCCGTCAATTTTCGGGATAAATGTATGACATTTTCAGTATACATGCGGAATAATATTTTGCAGAATGTGTATTACTCGCTTTTCCGTTTTTCTTCGTATTTTAGGAAAAAACCTGGTTGAAATTATGACCAATTTAGTTCCTACTTTATAATTTATTAAAAAATTCAGGGGTCAATAAATGTTTTCATTTGAATAATCATCAAAAACATAAAACTTTGAGGGTTAGTTTCAACAATACAGTTTTAAATCATAATTTCACTCCCAAGTATCTGGGAATGAAACTAGATTCTTCTTTGACTTTTAAGGCTCCTTTGGAAAGTTTACGTTTAAAGTTGAAGACGGGGAATAATATTATTCAAAAATTAGCTGGTACATCCTGGGGTGCCGATGCTACCACTCTTCGTACGGCTTGCTTTTTTCTGCAGCTGAATACTGCTGTTCTGTTTGGTTGAATAGTTCCCATGTCCATAAAATTGATGGACAACTCAATATTTCTATGAGGATTATAACTGGAACCATTAAATCTACTCCATTAGCTTGGTTACCAGTTCTTTCTAATATAATACCTCCTCATATTCGTAGACAGGTTGCTGCCATGAAGTCTTGGGATAAATTTCATTCCTTTCCAAATTCATTTCCTATTATGAGTTATATGCCAGATACAAGACTGGCTAGATTGAAATCTCGAAAGCCTCTATGGATAAATAATTTTCTTTATTCTAAAAAAAATCATAAAGAAATTTGGAGTTCGGAATGGACTTCATATGATTTTTTCAATAAAAGTTTAATTCTCGATCCTTCAGAGAAAGTTCCCGGTTTTCATCTGTCTAGGAAAAATTGGTGTCTTCTGAATCGTCTTAGGACAGGTCATGGACGTTGTAATAGTATGCTCTTCAAATGGAATGCTATTGATAGCCCGAGATGTGAGTGTGGGCATGAAGAGCAAACTATTGACCATTTGGTCAATAATTGTCCAATATATAAATTTCCAGATGGTTTCAACTCTATTCATTCAGTATCTGATTCATTTTTGAGATGGGTTGGTACCTTCAAACCAATTTGAATATATTAGTGGATTTTGCTTTTCCTTTTTTCTCCCTTTGGTTTTTGTTTCAGATTATTTAAAAATGCTTTGTCAACCCCTTTGAAGAAATGAAGGAATTTACATTCGAAGAAGATGCCCTCCAATATGAATATTTGTACACAAATCCAATATCCCTACACTTATACGGGGAGACAGAGTTTTTGCTGAGGTTTTTATCTGTGCTCTTGCATCATACGCAGAACTGTATGGTGCCCCGTTTGACATTCCTCTGCTAATACTGAGATTAGGAGCGGGGAATGGATCAATATGTTTGTTTGAATGATCTGTTCCTTGTTGCCTTTTCGAGACACATGCCATATTTGGAATCAAATCTGTACAGCTCCATTTCATAAGAATATGTATATATATAACAAAAAACTGATCAATACACATTCTGTAAAATATTATTTCGCATGTATACTGAAAATTTCATACATTTATACCGAAAATTGACGGATATATCATGGAAATTAAATCGTTTTTCCAGATGTTTATGAAATTACAACTCACTAGGTTTTTTTCCTGATACACGCAGAAAAACGGAGAAGCGAGTAATACACATTTTAGCTTCAATTAAAAAAAAAATTGTAGGTCTACGCCGCATACGAACTGAGATATCATGGACATAAAAAGCCCAATTTTTGAAGGGACCTCGCGAGCTCGGACGTGTACCACCTCCCCTTAACTGATAGATAATAGTAGGGGAAGTACGTACAGAATGACATATGGTTTTATTTCATAGGCATAACTTGTTTTTAGTGAATCACAGTAATGCCATATTCTACACCTACGATCTTTGGTCCTTCCTTTATAAAAATTTGTCAGCATTTAAGAAATAAAAGTAGATACTAACAAGAAATGAAATATTCCTAGTTGAAATGGGATGAACGAAAATTCAAGAGTATAGCGCTTGCCAGTTTTCAGAGGTTAATAGAAGCCACTCGGGTCTTGTGATATGGTAGACAGTTCTACATTTTTTGATACCTTCAAACTCATATCAGGATGCCTGTGTCATTTTATACATATTTATTTCCCCTACTCGAAACCATTGTCAGAAGAATTTTCGATTTTTTTTATATATTTTGAATTATAATTCGGTTATGAGAGTTTTTCTGTTCAACGTCTATTGATCCAAAATCCGAATATATTTGAGAATGTCATTTTTTTCCAATTCCCCCATTATCTCAAAAAACAAGAAGCGTTTCAAAATTAATATATTAGGAAAGTGAGAATATTCAATAATTGAAGATGAAAACTACGTTGAAATATTTCGTTACACAAATTCATAGATTAGATAGATATATACCGATCGAGTAAAAGAAAGCATGTTAAAAATCGAACTCTCAGAGCAATAGGAAATACATTTGTGTTTTATTCCAAATAAACCTGCGTCGTTGCAAAATGGCGGAGGATCCAGTTCTCATTAAAATCGTTTCTTTTTATCCTGACGATCCTGGTCCAAAACTAAGACCAACGAAATTCAAATTTTCTATTGTCATCGGTCTATGATGAGTGCGCAAATTTTCAAGTAAATCGGACCTTTTGAAGTGGGTAAAAAATACGTTGAAAGATAAATACAGGATCATTCCTTCCTCTAAATAGTCTAAATTATAGGGAAAACCACTCCAGATATTCATTTTCCGTGAGTTATCCGGGATGTCGAGAAATTGTGAAATACGTTCATGGTTTTTTCACTTCCAGTAATAACGGAAGTATATAGCTTCGTTTTTTCAAATGCTAAATAATTTACGTATTCTTGAATTTTCCTTTTGAATTTCAATGTTACTTTGATGATACAACTTCCCTGATATTCCCAAGCTCTCCAGAGTTATTTGAGACAAATATTTTTGGTCTGTCACTACTCTTCTCCGATGGCAGCACGATCCTAGCGGTTTACTTTTGAATTAGATCTTCATTAGTCCAGTTTCTTACAAATATTCTTTATTCGGAATGATTAGATAGAGAGAGCTACTTGCCCTTTAACGTTAGAAGGATGGAATTTTCAGGAACTGTTATTGAATCCATGTTGTACGTTTTCCACTTCTGCAGATCGAGAATGAACTTTCAGATACATATGTTGACTGACAGTGATTACTTTTAAGAGTGAGCCAAGAATATTGGCGAAAAAGGAGCTCAATCTGGCCAGTAGATTCAAATTGTAAAAGGCGTATTGTTATACTGCCCGCAACTCGTCAGTTGCTCTACTCGTCTGCAGGCGCTGGCTTCGTAATATGATAAAAATCACATTTGAATGCGCTGGCGAATCCAGAATTCCCTGTTTAATGCAGACCCTAGATAAACAACTAAACTGGGCAAGTCAACTTTGCTACATATGAGAATTGATGAATTTCATCGGCTAAACGTGGAGATCATGAAAGCTCTTCAAATTCATAAACCATCCCGATATGACATCCGAAAAAGGTATTAATAATTCCTTCAAACTCCTTATCTTCCTTCAGAATCCATTTCGAGTGAAAAATCATCACCGCTACCTTCCACCCTCTTCAAAGACTTCGCAGTCTGCCATCCAACACCTCCATAAAACCATACCACTCGACCATACTCCCACGTTATCTCCACTTCTCACACGGGAATCTAAATTACCCCTTTGATCTCGCCGCCCGTGTGGAACACAGAGAACAGACCATCGATGTGTATCATATCGGCCTCGTCGGGCGCAAATCATTCCGGCCAGACGAATAATATCGATGGTCGGACAGCAATCTGGAGCCGACTAGAGAGAACCGTGATTTACACTGATGCCCCTTATCAGCCACTTCTAATGCGTATCCCCAAATAACCGAAAGGCCTGGCTCTTGTTGATTAATGGGCCAGACCACCGAACTTCCTGGTGTTGCGATCGCGGGGCCGCATTCTGCTCTGTGGATGGCCAGAGAGATTCGGAGTTCATTGTTCAATTAATGGCCTTCTCAAGGCGGAACACTGAGCAGATTGAAGGATAATTGGAGTTAAATGCAGTGTGCAGGATTCGACAAAAATGGTTAACTGGGCTTGAGTTCATTCCTCTTTGCTGTGGAAGTAGGATCATACATGGTGCATTATTGACATTGACATATTTGAACCATAGATTCTCGAGAAGAGAAGAAATCTTTGTTTCACTCTCTAATTTTTTCAATTCGACTCGGTTGAAGAGATAACGACATTTGTACAACAAATTTCGGACAATTACTCCCCTAACATATACGGTTTTCCTGAAAAAATTAAAATTAATTCAATATAATATTTTTCAACTATACATAATTACAATTGCATAAATTCAGAAATCAGTGGAGATCTATAACCTTATTGAAATAAAAATTCTGAGCTTTAGAGCGCTCTTTCATCCATCTTTTAAGTAGATTCGCATTTTTTAGTTCAAGAAATCGATTGAAAAAAATGTTTTGACAGCTGTCAAAAAGTTGAAAGCATTTGTCAGAGAAATAATTGATTCTGGGTCATTTTTAACAGATATATTGAAATTTTTTCGATAATTCCCTAGAATTCCGAATTAGATTTGTATTTTCTCGTGCATGCATGGTGCATGCAGGGTGTTTTCTTGTTCAAAATGATGGGTAGTTTGTTATATAAATGTTGTTGAAAGGTGACGGAAAAATTGTGTTTTCATTTTGTATCTTAAAAATGAAAAGCGATAGAATGATGATATTTTATGGAAGTGTTAAGCTGAATACAGATTACTCTGACGTGACGTGTAAGGACGTCACGTCAGACGTGTACTGTGCTCCCATTGGCCTAATATGAACGTGAACGTCAAAATGTGAGTGATATAAAAATGCAACACATTGTTCTGTGCGTTCACGTTCATATCAGGCCAATGGGAGCACAGTACACGTCTGACGTGACGTCCTTACACGTCACGTCAGAGTAATCTGTATTCAGCTTTACTATTATGAATACACACTTCTTGATATTTTTTATTTTTTTAAGAATGAGTTGAGGGGGGTTAAAGTAGACAATCCCTATCATTTTTGTTAACTAAATTCAAAGAAAAAATTACGCAACGACTTCGATAGAATTAAATTCTGATAGCCTGATTTGTTTAGAAGTTTTTTTATCTCTTGTATTTTTCTCGTAAAATGTGGCGTTTTGAAATAAAAAATAAAATGTGAATCAGTTCTAAAATGAATTGCCCTTTCCTGACACGTTTAATTTTTCATTTCAAAACGTTACATTTTACGAGAAAAATAGAAGAGATAAAAAAGTTTTAAACAAACCAGGCTTTTCGAATTTGATTCAATCCAAGTATTTGCGTGAGTTTTTCTTTAAATTCAAAAATAATAGTGGTGGTCTACTTCAACCCCTTTCACTCAGTTTTAAATTATAAAAAAATATCGAGAAGAAGTGTTTTCATAAAACTAATACTTCCATTAAATATCATCATTCTATCGCTTTTCATTTTTAAGATACAAAATAACATCATTTTCCGCCATCTTTGAACCACGATAGCTCCCTAACTTTCGAGTCAACATTAATATAACAAATTACCCTTTGAAATCTTTCGCATCAATTCAGAAACAACCTGTATAGGAAAGTGTTACATTTAGTGCGAGGAAACTTCAGAAAAAAAACTAACTCTGTATTTCTATGGTCTGAAGTCTACGATTTCTATGGAGGTGAACGACGAATAATAAGCATTCTTGCCAACATTATTTCAATTAGAACGAACTTCTATCCTTGTAGATAATGAATTAAAGATTTTGAGGCATGATGAACCATTTTTCCCCTCTCGCCCAAAATTAGAATGTCCCGATTTTTCTCAAGAAAATTCAACAGTTTTTCCTTCCCCGTTTTTAGAACATGGATACGAAAGTAACCCGTACCCCAACCACCACCAACCCCACTGGAATCTAGCGCCATATAGAAAATCGTCAAAAATACTAGTAAGTATTTCTTTCCACTAATTCTTCCTATTTTCTTCGACAGAGAGCGCCATGGAGTTCCAGTTCGGCGAAGGCAGAGAATGCGTCAATTGCGGTGCCATTTCCACCCCCCTTTGGAGGCGGGATGGTACTGGACACTATTTGTGTAACGCTTGTGGTCTGTACCACAAGATGAACGGCATGAACAGACCCCTGATCAAACCCTCCAAAAGACTGGTGAGTATGGAGCTGGTCTCTGTGCCGACCGGTAGAGAGACAGTCGTGTGCTTTCGGTGTGCCGCAGGGTTCCCTGTTGGGGTCTTCCTCCTTCTCATACTTCGCATTAATAATAATCCATCGCTTTTATATCGCTGAATATCGATATTTCATATGTTCTTAAGGTGTTTCTGATGACGAATAATTCCAAAAGGGCTCCAAGCAAATTATGCAGACTCACAAACATTTATTACCCACCTTATTTGTCGTTTGAAATTGAAATAGGCCAACTTTACTGTGGATAAGTATGTTAATTCGAGTGGAAACTGATTATCAACGATTTCATTACCCTCAACATTGAATTCGTTGTGTTTTTATCAGAAAGTCCTGTTGGTTTGATACCAGTTTATGCAAAACAGGCAGACAAGGAAACTTCGTTCGTGCAGAATAAAACAATACCAGCATGAGTTTTGATGACTGAAAATGATATCGCCTCACCAGAGCATATACACACATCGTCAAAAGCCTTGCCCCCCCCCCCTAGGTTTCTCAAGAAATAAATAAAAACAAAAATAAAAATTTTCGATATTTTTAATTATTGCAAATTTTTGATTTTTGTAAGCGTCAGTTCGATTCTCGCTGTTAGATAATTTGGCTTTTTTGATAACTATTGGATAATTGATGGATGTTTTCAATTGATAGTGTAGCAGATTCCTTGAGATGTATGTTGTATATTATATTGTTTGAGGTGGAATTTTATTTGCAGTACGTTTTATTTTGATTTCAGAGAGAAATTTTCGATCAATTTGTCAATTTATTCTGGTGAGCAAAGTTTCTTGTGGCGTTTCTTTTCTAATATTAATTTTGTTTTCTCTGTCTTATTTTTTAGCCTCAAGAAGAGATAATGTAAAATCTCGAAACTTGTAGCGGTAAATTGTAGTTTTTATTGAATCTTCTTGCGTATAAAACCGTTTTTTGTTCTTCGTATGATATTCTTGGGCAATTTTGAGCTGTGGATTTGCCATAAGGAAAGTGCGGGGTCCTTTCCCTCAAAAGTAAGAAAATTGAATATCAATCTTTTGTGTCATTTTCTGTTTCTGATGGAAAGATTTTATCGCAAAGGACCCCGCACATTTTGTATGTAAAGTGGCGACCGGTCAGTTTTTCTGAAAGTTTGGTATGTTGTTGTACCCGACTCAGTGACCAAAAGTGTCAATGGGTCCAACCCAATCATATGGCTAGTTTTCTGAATACGAGGTGTTAAAAGTTAAAAATTGCCCAGATTTTCGGATTTATTTTTAGTTATTAAGAGTTAGATTGGATTTCTCTTGCATACACACGTTTACTACATGTTCTTGTAATGAAATTAGAGGATACGTATACGTATGATTGAAAATATTAATATTTACAGGGTGATTTACGAATATATGACAATAGTTTTTTGCCAAAATTCACTTTTTATACTGTGACGTCAGGGAGGCATATTTTTGAAATGCTCTTTTCGATTTAGTATTATGACGACAAAATATTGCACAGTGCATATTTTTTATACGGGATGTTTCACAGAGAGAACCACTAGACATAATCATTTTTTTTTAGGATTAATTCGAAACCCTGTATTTTTGAATTGATTTTTGGGAAAAGTAATACCACAAACATATGTATGTCTCTAGTCTCCAAAATATTAATGGTGGTTTATTCGAAGTAAGGTAGTCTATTTCGGGAAAAGTACAAAAAACATGAACATCCTGTATTCGAAAATTTCCTCATTCAAATGCAACTATTTTCTCATTATATATTGATTCCCACAACATCTCCAGAGGTATGAATTCTGAATCCGACAATATGAACAGTTTTCGAGATACAGGGCGTTGAAGTGGAGAATAACTTATTTCATCACTTTTTTTTCAAATTGAAAAGCCGGATTGATTTTATGTTGCGCCCATGAGTTCAATATGAGTACAGACCAGATGCGCATGGAAAGGTTCAGCTAAAATATTTAGTGTTACAGGGTGATTCACTAATAAATCACAATAGATTTTGCAAACACTCGATAATTCTACTATTTCGTCACAGAGAAATTATTCCATGAAGTTAATACCTAGTCGTTCACAATTTTCAGTCTGAAATATGTATTTCATTATGATTACTTTTCATACAGGGTGAGCCATAAATAATATGCTTTGAAATAATAGAAAGGAGAATTTTTCTGGTGAATTTTTAATATATGTCTAACATTACATCAAGTACCTAAGCATAGCCGTAAGAATTTTAAAATATATAAATATACAAGGTGATTTAGAAATAATCACCTACCAAAATATACATTTCTTGCATGCGTATAGATCATCCTAAATAAACATTTTTTGCGGAAAAAAGTGTATTTATAAAGTAATAACCGAGGTTATGACCATAATAAGATTTAAACTTTTCAATATACCTATAGTCTGTTCAAATATAAGAGAATGTAAACAAACAAACCAAATCGGTTTGTTTTGCGCATACTAACAGCTTATTGGTCAAAGGATCTTTTCTACAATTCTTGTCACGCCCCCAAAAGACTGCCAGGATCGTACTTAAAGCTTAGAACGGAATGTCGATAGTAGGTACAGGAAAGTTATGAAATTTGAATACAAGTGAATGTTTTGGATTTCTTTGTTACACTCAGTTACACCCTTGTAACCCTTGTAATTAGGTCCTCTAAAATTCGCAACGGTTATAACCTGATATATCTGAAGTAGGTACCTCAATTTGTCCCGGTTATAAATATTTGTTTGAATTGTACTTAACCCTTTGTCGGTTTCCGACGAGATTTCTGAAAAATAATATAAACGAAATCATCTATTGATTCCACCTAAGCAGAAATCCCAGTCGCTAAAAAGCATCGATTCAATAGACGATTTCGACATGAACTTAATTAGGAGAATAGTTCACGGTTTTTTTTCTTGATGAAATTCCTACAATTTCGAAGGTTTTGGAAGTTGTTAATAACGATGACAGCCTGCCGAATTTTAAAAAAACAACATTTTATAAATTATTGAAAAAAATGAAATTCAAATTCAAAAAACGTGGCCGTAATAGTTTATTGATTGATAGAGACGAAATAGTTGTTTGGAGGAGAAATTATTTGAAGAAAATTCGAGAATTTAGGGAGCAAGGCCGAAAAATTTATTACCTTGACGAGACATGGATAAATGCGGGATGTACAAAAAATTCAATATGGGTCGATGAATCGATTGGGTCCAACAGACAGGCTTTTCGAGAAGGTCTGTCAACTGGTCTCAAAAACCCAAGTGGAAAAGGAAAAGGACTGATTATACTCGTATGTCATATAGGGGGAGAAGACGGATTTGTAGAGAACGGCCTATGGTTTTTCGAATCGAAAAAATCCGGAGATTACCATCAGGAAATGAACGGGGAATCGTTCGAAAAGTGGTTCTCAACAATTTTGCCAACTCTGGATCATAACGCTGTCATCGTAATGGACAACGCCAGTTATCATTCGAGAAAAATGGAATCGATTCCGTCTTCAACCCGCAAGGAAGATGTCAAAAATTGGTTGCTCAGTAAAAATATTTCCTTCGAAAATGATCTTTTGAAGGCGGAACTTCTTGCTCTGGTCAAGGCAAATAGAGGGAGGTATGAAAAATTAATTATAGATAAAATGGCCAATGAGACGGAAAGAACAGTATTGAGACTCCCACCATATCATTGCGAGCTGAATCCAATCGAGCTCATTTGGGCTCAAGTAAAAGGAAAAGTAGCTGCTCAGAACTCCTCATTTAAAATTGCTGAGGTTCGTAATTTGTTTCTGGGAGCTATAGGCTCGATTGGTGCTGAGAAATGGAATAAATGCATACATCATGTTGTAACTGATGTCGAAGAAAAAATGTGTCAGCTCGATAATATCATGGAGTCAACAATAGAGCGAGTGCTGGTGAATCTGGATGAAAGTGACACAGAAGAAGACCAACAAAATTCTGAATAATTTTTAATAGGGTAATACATAATATATTATTTTGGACGCTGCATTATTTTTTTCAAACTTATGACATTTGTAATTTGAATATGCCGAATAAATGAATTTGAGTTTATATGATTGTGTGAACTATCCTCGATCCGACCCTGGAGCCCTGAAATAAAGTCTCTACCTGAAGAAAGCCCATCCTACCTCTGCGCGACTTTGTTTATTTTGATGTCTCTTATATTTGAACAGAGTATAGTTATAACTCGCTCTACACGAATATTGTGGACTGTGGAGTACCTACCTATAAAAATAGGGTCGTATTATACCTACACAAGAAGATGGTTAATTGTCATCTTTTTGGGGGTAATAGCGCAGTTAGTAAGCGTCATCATAAAGATACTCAAAATTCACCAAAAAGTTCTCATTTCAATCAATTCAAACTTTTGGTATGGTTGGCTGTATGGCTCACCCTGTATGAAGAGTAATTATAATGAAGTATTTCAGACTGAAAATTGTGAACCACTAGGTTCATGGAATAATTTCTCTGTGACGAAACTGTAGAATTATCGAGTGTTTGTAAAAGCTATTGTGATTTATTCGTGAATCACCCTGTAACACTAAATATTTTAGCTGAACCTTTCCATGCGCATCTGGTCTGTACTCATACTGAACTCATGGACGCAACATTAAAATCAATCCGGCTTTTCAATTTGAAAAAAAACAGATGAAATAAGTTATTCTCCACTTTAACGCCCTGGTATCTCGAAAACTGGTCATAGTATCGGATTCAGAATTCATACCTCTGGAGATGTCAATAAATAGTGAGAAAATAGTTGCATTTGACCGATGAAATTTTCGAATACAGGGTGTTCATGTTTTTTGTACTTTTCCCAAAATAGACTACCTTCCTTTGAATGAACCACCATGAATATTTTGGAGATTAGAGACACACATATGTTTGTGGTATTACTTTTTCCAAAAATCAATTCAAAAATACAGGGTTTTGAATTAATCCTTAAAAAAATGATTATGTCTAGTGGTTCTCTCTGTGAAACACCCTGTATAAAATGTGTACTGTGCAATATTTTCTCGTCCAAATACTATATCGAAGAGAACATTTCAAAAATATGCCTCCCTGACGTCAGAGTAGAAAAAGTGAATTTTGGCAAAAAACTACCGTTATATATTTGTGAATCACCCTGTGAATATGAATATTTTTTATCATGCGTATCCACTAATTTCATTACTTGAACATGTAGTAAACGTGTGTATGCTACAGAAATCCAATCTAACTCTTAATAACTAAAAAATAAATCCGAAAATCTGGGCAATTTTCAACTTTAACACCTCGTATTTAGAAAACTAGCCATAGGATTGGTTTGTTTGGGCCCATTGACACTTTTGGTCACTGGGTCGGGTACAACAATATACTAAACTTTCAGAAAATTTGACCGGTCGCCACTTTACATACAAAAAGTGTGGGGTTCTTTAAGACTTTTGGCGATGTGTGATTCCGAAACTCGATTTACCACTTCGAGCTACCTGGTCTCAGTCGACAGAGCACAATAAAATAAGTGTATTGTATTATTTCCATTACTTTTTCGACAAAGTGTTATAAAAAACTGCTACTTCTGTTTATCGACAACTATTTGAACCATAATTTTCGACGACCTCCTCACCAATCAACTCTTCCTTTACAGACGGCAACCAGACGCCTTGGCCTGTGCTGCACGAACTGCGGCACCAGAACGACGACGCTGTGGCGTCGAAACAACGACGGCGAGCCTGTCTGCAACGCCTGCGGACTCTACTTCAAATTGCACGGCGTTAACAGGCCCCTGGCAATGCGCAAGGACGGGATCCAGACCCGCAAGCGAAAGCCCAAAAAACAGGGAGGAGGCAGTGGAGAACGAGATGACAGTAGCTCCACCTCCGTCGAAGGTGAGTCGAGATGAGGGGTCTGGTTGGTTGGGATGCTGCAGGAGATGCGTGGGTTTTGGGACACCTGGTGTTTAATTTTTATAATTGTGTGGGGGGGAATTAATCGTTGAGTCGTCGAGTGGGTGGGTAAAATTGAATCGGAAGCATGATGATGGCACTGGATGCATGGGAGCCCGCAGAAATTTTTCTTAGGGGGGCAAAATCCATTTTTCCTTGCCCTTGGATTAAGAAAGTAATATTGAGGGGGTTATGCTGAAAAACGATAAGGGATAAGGCCATCAAAATATCAGCCCCCTCTGCGGGCGCCCATGAATCGAAGTCCTTCTGAAGCAATAAAAATAAGGGGGCGGCAAGATTCATTGTTTGGTTAGACCTAACCTCGAGTACTATAATATAATAGGCGATATAAGATGAAGGATAGATATTCGGCAAATAAAATATCGATCAATTAAAAGCAAAAAACCTTTTTTAAAGTAAGCTTTCATTTAAGAAGAAAATAAAATTTTCCTTTAAAATTTCTACCATCAACTTTATAACCTCATTATACACAATTTAGATTATCATATAAAAGCTTGTGGCGCGATGCATTTACTTGTGTAAATAAACTAGTAATTACCTATTTAATTGAGTAACTTAATCCTAATTTAATTTCGGTTTGATTACCTAAATACTCATAGTTACTTACTTAGGGGATTGCAGGGTAATGGGAGCCTACTAAGGGAAAACTTTCATAAAAACCATATTTATTGATCTTCCCATAATTTATAATTGGGAACTCTTAGAATAGTACCTAATGCAGGTATGTTTTGATCAAAGTTAGAATCAATTATAGTCATGTATCAGGGTTGAATAACGATTTTGCAAAAAAAAAGTCAATCGCTCTCATAACCCAACATGTTGGGGTAATGGGAGCCCATTTCACGCTCACATGGGAAATGGGAGTCATCATGTTGATTATTGCGCAAAAGTTGAACAAAACACACTTCAAATGTGATCTTAATTAGTCACTACGAACTATTCATTGTAACAAGAATATAATAATCTACTTTTCGAGAAAAACAAGAGAAATAAACACAAAATTATTGGAAAAGAACGTATGACCCAGATCTCATGGATCCAAACATTCCAAACAGATGGAACAAATATAAGAAACTGGACCACCACGTCCAGAAAATCATCATGGGCCCATTTTCCGCAATTTCTGCATCAGTACCACATTTACCTGCTTTTTCATGAGTCAAAATTACCATAGGCTCCCATTTCCTGTTGACTACCATTTTGAAAAGTAATAAAATAAATAATGTAACAAATAGCTTTAGTAATTCAATGAATCTACGGATTAAATGGATATAAACATAATGAAATAAGAATGAAATTTCATGCTTCTCTGGCGGTGAAAATCCACAGTTTTTTATAAGCGCGGGGCGAATAACAAACAATTGTCCCTCCAGACTGAACGGTGGACACTAAGGGCTCATACAGCCCAGGTGAAGTTTCTCGAAGGTTTGCGAATGCATCCTTGTGTTTAAAATCACGTGAATTTGCCTACATTCGGTTAAATCACTATAGCTCCCATTTTCCGACCGCTCCGATTACCCCGCACTCCCCTAAGGGGCAGTATCACCTTTTGAATCGTGTTAAATCTCCATTCAAAAGTGGTCTCTTTATTTCACGAGTAAGTACCCTAATTTACGACGTAGAGACTTGATTTTTTTTTTTAATTGAAATTGAAGAACGTCCCTAGGGCAAATAGTTTTCTTTTTTCGATTTAATCAGTTTTTCAATTAAAAAAAAACAGGGTAATCGTTAGATCTGGGGTTATTGAATATGTTTCTCGTTTTTCATGAGTACAAGCTATATTTTTGAAATAATAATCATGTAGTTTATAGAAGATTAAATTGCCGAGGGCAAATAGTTGCGATTTTTCCCAAAAAATGATGAATAACCGTCGGAAAAAAATCATTAAGTGTATAGTTTCCAAAACGCTGAAGTTCAACCTGTTTTTTAAATTGAAAAACTAATTAAATCGAAAAAATCGCAGCTACTTGCCCTCGGCAATTTAATCTTCTATGAACTACAAAAATTTTCATGATTATTATTTCAAAAATATAGCTTGTACTCATGAAAAACGAAAAACATATTCAATAACCCCAGATCTAACGATTAACCTGGTGTTTTTTAATTGAAAAACTATATAAATCGAAAAAAAGAAGACTATTTTTCCTCGGGACGTTTTTCAACTTCAATTAAAAAAAAATCAAGTCTCTACGACGTAAATTAGGGTACTTACTCGTAAAATAAAGAGACCACTTTTTGAATGGAGATTCACCACGATTCAAAAGGTGATACTGCATCGCGACAAGCATTTATGATCATATAAATTGTGTAAGATGAAGTTATAAGTTGATAGTAAAAATTTTAAATAAAAGCTTTTTTAAAGGCAGTTTATTTTTTGGTTTCAATTAATTTTTACTTTTTAGTTATCGCTGGGTAGGTTTCTGAGTTTTTCTCGACAAGCCCTTTCATTCGATACCCATATTGCAGAAATGTGTAAAAAATAACTATTCCTTGGCAGGAAGACTTCGGTCGATAGCCATTTGATATATATATATCAATAAAGTTATTTTCTCTCTCTCTAACTATTCCGTCATATTGGATTTAGAATGACGTCAACATCATTTTTCGAGTTATTCTCAACAAGCCCTTTGATTTATTTGATACCCATATTGTTGAAGTGCATAAAAATAACTTTTCCGCCATCTTGGATGGTCCGTCATATTGAATATAGAATGACGTCAAACACCTTATCATGTTTGTTGTATCCAAATTAAAAATGTATACAAAATTTCAGCTCAATCGGTTGAAGATATCTGCTTCAAAATTCAGTAGCAAGATTCCACAACAATAAGACAAAGAACTGTACGTACAGTCGTACAGAAAACAATATCGCTACTGTAAGTGATACTGTTTATAAAGATCCAGATTTGTCTATTCGTCGACGTTCACAACCACTGGCGGATACAAGGGGGGGGGGGTGGGGCATGCCCCCCCCCCCCCCTCCTTGGACGCCGAAATTGACGATAATCCCTTTATTAGTAGGCCTATAACGTTGACAAAAAAAATTTCTATTGATGTCAAAATGATTTGACAGCAGCTGCCAAAACAATCGTCCACATCGGATCCTAATCCTGGATATGTTAATACAGTAATATGGGTATTTTTGCCAATGATTCGCTCATATAATATACATTTTATTTAAGGGAAATATCGAAATATGGTATGTACTTATACTCCATTCACTTTTATGAAGTATCTTGGTGGGCCATGGTTTAGGTTTATCAAGTTCTTTTACTTAAAACGGACGCAAGGACTATAAACAATTCTTGTTTATAGTCCTTGAAACGGACGCAGGTTGGCAATCGTGAAAGTCAAGCGACATTGCCAAGTCTACTTTCTAATTACTCTTTTTCAACTTTGTGGATGGAGTTCTTTTAAGGTTCAACTGTGACACAAGATTCGTAGTAGGTACAACTACATTTTCATACTGGAGTATATCAAGTTGCCCAAAGAGGTATTTAATTGTCGTCTGTAGGCTTATTTCTTGAGAATTTTGAAAAGTGGGGATTTCCATACGTCCGTCTGTTCTGTTCGTCTGAAAGTTTTTCTGTCGGGTTAATGAACTATCACAAATTAATGGACTATTCTGTCCATTATTTTTCAGTAAAATTTCAACACTCGGTTCTTGATTTCCGTACAAGAAAATAGCATAACTGAATCTTCCAAACATGTTTATACTGGTACACGTGAAATATTTACAGTATTAACAGAGTTTCTTCAATATTCGTCAGATCTTTGGAATTATTGAATTCACATAATATTTCCTCAAATTCATTGTTTTTCCAAAGTGAAGAAACATTTTGATAAATACGTCATTTCTGCGATTTATATGTAGAAACGGCAACGTTGCGTTCATATCTGACAGAAGAATGACTATAACCTAACATTTTCAAAATATACGCGGTGAAATGTGTCAGAATTCCAGGGCCAACCGGGCTACTTTATAAAAGTGAATGGAGTACCTATAGTTGATCGATGTGATTTTTCAAGTTCCGGCAAAGAATTCGTTCGGAATAACTTTTTGGGAAGTTTATCGCGAAAAGCACTCTGTTCATTTTTGCACCTTTATCTACTTACCAAACTAATATTACTCATCTTTCCAGACGGCAAGACATCCCTCAGTATATCATCGACCCAGCAACAACACCCCACCCAACAAGTGCCATCTGCATCCCAGAACCACACCAGTCATCAGCATTCGCCAGAAAACAAAGTGCCTCAAAGCTTAGAAAGACCCTACATCAGTCCATCAGGTTCACTTCTACCAACCTCGTCCGGCGTGGTAAAGAGCGAGCCTGGTTACGATTACAGCTGCCTGCAGAACCAAGGGTACCCTTACCAGCAGATATTCGGGTTCCCAGGCGCCGCCACTGGGAACCCCGAACTTGCCTACCATCACCAACACCATGTGACGGCATCTGCCAAGTTGATGGCGACAACATAAGGGAAATAGTGGTGCTTGCAGAATCAGCTGGATGGCTCCAAAGGCTGCTCTGTGAAGATAGGAGAGGATTGATGCAGCAGATTTTGATGCTCTCTAAAAATGTGTAGTACTCTCAAACCATGACTTCATAAATCAAGATCTCAATGCTTCAAAGAACAGAGAGGGGAGTTTTTTCTAGAACAAGGGTTACAGGTTGAAGAATTCGCAATGAGTTCTACAGAAAACATCAATTCTGTACTATAGTACATTTTTTCATTACACATCCAGATGAAGATAAAAGTAAAACTGATTGCTTATTAGATTCACCAATGAGGTTCTGATTGAATTCTTCAACCGGTAAAAGAAAGACTTTCCCATTTATAAGAAGAAGGGTGTTCTTGATTTTTCTAGCACAATAGCTAAAGGTAAAAGACACAAGTATAATTCCTCTTCGAACACAGAGTAATGAGAGTATCGTCAGAATTGTAAGCCATACTTGTCTTCTTTGTCGGAGACTCATTGAGCTATATAACAACGGTACGGTACTCAATTTTTTATGAGTCATATTGAATGTTTGTAAATTTTTAGCCCTAGTTTTGGGTAGGAGTTGAAATAGTCTACGATCGAATCGTTTCCTGTAAATACTGTATAGATATTCGAATGATTGTATAATGTATTCAGATTCCGATTTTGTGTACCGAGTGAATCATGTAAATAAAACAAGTATAGGTACTCGTACATATTATACCCTGCTAAATAACTGTGTTCCTTTAAAACACAATTTTGAAATTCTCACATCAGTATTCAGTCACCTCTTTAATTGTCAATATTTGTTTGTTTAGGAACACTGTCATATTGCTATTATATCAAAAATGAAAGTAAATGATTATTATATCAAATGGTGCATTATTTCAAGACTAAAAAACCATCAGAATTTTAGCCTGGAGTATTTTTCTGACTGGATCATCCACCAAACATTTACTTCACTGAACTTGTTTTCGGGGTATAAAGGAGAACACTTCCGGGTGTTGGTTATATTCATCCTATATTCGAATGAGCGATTTAGCATAATCCTGGGATCATTTACGGAAATCTAAATTGAATTCAAAAAGATTCGAATGAATTTGTTTCATAATGCCACTATGGAGACATCTATTGGTAAAAAATGCAAGTACATCTCCTACCACAGAACATTACAACCTCGAATGACAACTACCCTCAAGGGCCCATAGATGGCTATTTTCTAAAAATGAAGATGGAGTCCTTCTCACATAATTCCCCATATATCGATAATAGAACACCTGGTGTTGGCACTGATTAGATTTTGTTTGACTTACTTGTCGATTGAAAATCTGCGACCTGGTCCCACTTTTCATTTCTCCCGAAAGAGGTCACTCTATATTCCACTGCCGCAATAGCGCCACGACCCTGAAATATGGCGGATTATTCCGGAAGTAGGACCCGATCTACAATCTAGAAAACAGTTTTGATCTACAATTTTTAGTTAGGAGTCGTTACACCAGGGCTTCTATGCATCTTTGGTGATACAATTGAAAAATCGAAAAATTTCAATTTCATAATATGTATTTGGCATTCAATAACGGGCACCTGTGTATGGCAGATTAATCTTTTTTTATAATGTCCAGGAATTCGTATGACTTCTTGTTTTTGCAACCTTATTCAGTTTATCTGAATAAGATCTTTCTGTACCATTAGATAAAAATTTCTAAGATTTTGCGTTTTAGTAGAGATGGTGAAGGTCAACGGAAATAGATGGAAATATTATCATCTACCTGTTATACCTGAATCCTATTAAAATGCGAACCCAAATCTTTAGGGCATCAAAATAACAAATTAAACAAATATGTGATCTTTATTGTATAAATCTGTAAAAAAAAATATGAGTATAGTGAACTTTCACACTTAGAATTAGCTATAGATGTCTCTTGAATTAGCTGCTCAAATAGTTCTTTCAGCCAGAAATCTCTTGCTAGTTACATTTGATTCAAATTGTACTGCTTTTTCCACAAATTCGCTGAAATAAAATATAATATTAAGCAAATATACACGTTTTAAGCAGAGGTGCAGACAAATAAATCTAAAAATAATCATTGATGTGTAATGATAACTCATAAATGTTAACAATACTGAAAACACAAACATTAATTGATTGAAGAGTCCCTAAAGATATTGAGTGAATCAGGTATACCTTATGAACTCAGGTAGGGCTGGTTCTTCTGAAATCCATTCATGACCGTACCCAACTGCTTCTAATAAATGATAAGTTATATCACCTTGATAAGTTTCATTTCTATTTGCCCTAGCAATGTTGTATAACTAAAATGAATAGATTAGTTTCTATATTCACTCTTTCCATTTCAAGTGAACAACCTTTGTAGCAATTTCATAAGGGATTATTTCATCATCTTTGGCATGGATTATCATTACAGGACAATCTACATCACTGATATATGTTTGGGAATCAAAATTAAAACCATTTTCAATCATAGGATCTATGATAGTGGTTGAAAACCAAGGAAGCCAAGATATTGCCTACACAAAAATACAATTAGGACTTAACAAATTCGGTAGGAAATTAATGCTCACTTTCAACAATGCATTTTCTTGCATAACATCAGTCACTGAGGTGAAAGGTGCTTCTAACATAACACCTGTTGGTATCAAGTGTTGGTTTTTGAGAGCTGCAGCTGTATGTAAAGCCACACCAGTCCCGATAGAGTGACCCCAAAAGAATATTCGAGAACTTGTGAGATTTCTTACGTATTTAAATAATGCCACACTATCTTCAACAACTCCATTTTCAGTCAACTCGGCCATAGAAGAGTCAGCGTAACCTGAACACAATCGACTTGTTATAAATTCCTACCCCTATTTCATAATTATGCAAACCTCTATAATCAAATGATATCACATAGAAAAATTTTCGTAATACTTGAAAAGTTCCAACAGCTTCCAGGCGATCTTGCCCATTGCCATGAAAATATAATAAAACATTGTGTCCCGAATTTTTCAGAATATTATCATAGTCGTAGTCACCATTTGCAACAAATTCTGACAATAATTCTGATGGAAGTATTTGCAGGACACCAAGAGTAATATTTTTATCTTCGTTTACAGTCACATACACATTTCGAACTCCTTTCAACTTGTATTCGTTTGCAATTGTAAGTGAATAATTTTTAGGCTTTACATACCCTGAAATCATATCATCAAAAGAAATTATTATGATTTCTACAGATACTCACATGTGGGAAAAACTAAGTCCTGTTGTATTCCAATACAAAATTTGAAGAATACAGGAGCTATAACGCAGAGTACTACAAATATCAGTAGTAACAGAACTAAACTGGAAATAAAAACTGTTTTCAAATGAGGATTGATTAATTTGGTTGTTACGAATACCAGGAAAGAAACAATTTCAATTTCCCAAGCATATGGATACACTATACTTCATGAAAAAGTGAAATCGAACTTACATATACACTATTGTTCCTACACAACATCGACGAAAACAATTTGGTCTGGCCATTATAAATTTTATAAAATTACTAAATTAAATTGAGATTAAAAATTACTGAAAAATAAGTTACATCAACATGATGGTGTTGTTGGGAAAACAAACATAAATATTGTTCTTTAAAGTAGGACAAGTAAACATAACCAAGGTTTGTGTCTTCTTCTTAGTTTTATTAACCATATGAAGAATTCTTAACCAAAATCCTTTCAGGACAAAAATTTGGATATTCAATATTCATAGCCAAAATCAATGAATCACAATCTCGAAATTGGAAACTGATAATTCTCAGGATAAGAGCCATAGGAATTAAACAAAAAACAGAAGAATAAAAATGGAAGGTTTATTCGTAAATTTACTCCACATAATGAAATTACAATTTGAAAATTAAATAAGGAAAATATAAAATACTTTTACTCTATATGATCTTATATAGCCAATGCATCATTTTCAATTTCCAATCTCAGCTGCGTTTGTAAGTTTGACAGTTTCTCCCTCAACATTTCCACGCCCATTGTGACAATATTTTCAGGTTTCAATGACCCGCAAGATTCAACATTGTAATAAAATTTGTTTGGTTTCAATTCCCAATTGAAAGGAGCTTCATCTGAAACAAAAATTATATTCAGAAGAAGAACTAGCACAGACTGGATAAACTCACATTGATCTTCATCAAGTTCACTATATTCACTTTTCGGCCATTCATCAGGTTTGGGGTATAGCGTATGACGCATTGCATTATCAGGATCGTATTCAAAGGCTACTCCGGCGGTTGGGTTCCATTTAGCATGCTCTTTTCCAAAACCTGAAAATGTAATTGGATTGTAGCAGGATATTATTACTTCAGGAATATTCTGACCTTTCTTGGCATAAGCTCTCAACTTCAACTCTTGACCTTTACGTAATTTGATTAACAAAATCTCATCTGATTCCCCATATTCAGTAGATTCTTCATCACGATGTTTGGATGTGGCTGGAATAACTCGAGGATCGCTACTTTTCAAGTCAGCAGTTGTTACCAAGCGGGTTTGATCATCTGTGCATTTAACATCTAGTGTGAACTCGACACTGCACTCCTTGCAAAAATCTGAACAAACGCAGTCCTAAAAGGATTTCATTAATGTATGAGCCTCTTATTCAACCATTCAACTCACTCTTGGATATTGTAAACGTTGAACAACATAATCAGAAATCAAGGGAATGAGACCCAATCTATGTGCTAGAAATTCATCACTCAAGACTGTTGAATTTGCTTCTAATTTCACCCAATCAATGGCCATTGTTGGGGTTTCTGCTATGAGAACTCTACGAATACTATTTGCAACACTGAAAGAGAAGCCTTTCTTATAGAGCACGAATCAAACAAAGTATGTTGATAAATTCTGAAAATTTTACAGAGACTACGATATTATTAATATAAAAATATTACCTCAAATCTGTATCCTCTACATAAAACTTTACATTTTCGTCAGTCAAATCGGTTATATGAACCGAAGGTTGATTTGCGTACGGCATTTAGAATGATTATTCTGATATTGATTTTGCCGAATATCAGATTTATGACTATGTATTTATGTGGTTCTTGGTGGTATTAACAAAGAGTATTTGGTATTAATCCAAGTATTCAAATTTCATGATTAACGCTGCAAACATAACATAACCAAACATAACCCTTACCCACCCACAGAACATCATCCAGGGTATCCATCGATCTGTCAACAATTTTTGAGGTTAGTGCTGGTGGTCAGACCACAGACCAGCTGGTATTTATTATTATTTTCTTGAAATATTATATAAAGGGGACTTATTTTCGATATTTTCTGTCAATCTCACTCTCAGGAATATCAAATCAGTGTAAATAATTTAAATTAAGTGCATATTCATTAAAAAAATGCCTTAAATGTGTAGGTACCAATGTCGGATGTGCAATAAATTTTTATTAGTTTTATTTAATAATTAAAGTACATAATGTAGTACACTATTATTCACAAAACATTCGTATCCATTAGATTAGTTATCACTTATGTTTCAATGACAAAAATACTATCATGTATCCTTTAATCCTTCGTAAATTTCTAGAATAAGCGGTAGAACTTTTTTCCTACCTATTTTTTTCCCCAAATACTTCATAACAACGAAATTAGTTCGATAGTCCTTTACGTAGGCAAACTGAGCCTTACTCAATTTTTCCAAAAATTTAGCTACGTATTCGGAATCGAATTCCATGAAGAACATTCCTAAATCCACACTCTGAGTCCACGAGTTTCTCTTGGTACAAACCAAAACAGCTAAATCCGACTTATAGTCCTGGCACAATTTCATTATATCACTGTAAGCATTAGGTAATTTTATGAAATCTTCCGCTAGCGTATCGAGTCTTGGAAATAATATGCCATTTTCGAACTTCAAATCCCTCATCAAAACTTCAAATGGTTCTAAATCGTCTACTTTGCAGTGGAGACTATGCAATTTCGTATAAATTTCTGTTGGGGCTAATTTATAATTAGCTATGGCAGACAATTTTTCTTTCATCATCTCATCCAGTGAGCCTGGACAACTTCGGCCTCTCATGTCATGCACGATTGTACCTGAAATTAGCGAAAAGCATAGAAAAGTGTGATGAATCATAAACAATAGAAATACATCATAAGTCGGTAAAGACATACGGAATACTCACAATACATCAGAAAAGCTACAAAATTCGACATGTTATAAGTTTTATCCTTGAAAATTTCATCTGCAATTAATGTGCAACAGCAAAAAACGTCCTCAATTCTCATTTTGAGATTGTAATCATTCCAATCGTAGTACTTATCCAAAGGTCTGTGGTCGAAAATTCTGCATACAGTTTCCTTTAGAACCTCATCTTTTTTCGCAAGCTTGTGATGGTCGACTAAGTAGGTACAAAGTGTTTTACCTGAATTCGCGAATTCACTCACAATTTCTTCGAAGTTTAATTGGTCTCTGTGGAAGTAAAATCAGTATTATGGAGATCAACGAGGTTTAAGGTTCAAGTAGAAGTTACCTAAAAATAAGTAATTCTTCCGCATTGACTTTCGCCTCTTCAAACAGGAACAAATGTTCCTTTCGTGTTTTCAGGTACCTCTTATCGAAATTCAGGACAGGAATGACTGCAATTTGTTGATCTGTATTTTTGCTGATGGTTGAATATAGGAAATGAGCGTAAGCTAGGGTTGACATTGTCGAATCAAGGTCACCAGCTTCATTTCCCATAACTATATGAATCTCGTCCATAGTCTTCCATTGTAACTGAAAAGCAAATTTCAAATTAAGTCAATTGGATTTCTTCGATTTCGAAACGGTCATAGCTGACCGTCATAGTGCCATATAAGTTGCGTAAATCGCTTGGAAAACGTCATGCATGTAGAAAAAATCAGAATAGAAATAATGAACTGATTTTCGTATATTAGGTATGCTATCATTTCACGAGTTTCCAAGGGATATTTGAACTCTAGGGGGTGACAGCTGCCCCCCCCCCCCTTCCCCCGGCAACGCTGGTAAAGTTGGTTATTGAAAATGCGCTCAGAAATGTTTTGACTGAATTATTCGCCAGCGGAAAATATAATCTCGAAAGGAGCTTACTCTGAAGGACATACAATTAAATTTGGATGACTAATACATATTTTGTGTTTCATTGACCTATACCCGGTATTTTTTCTGCCACTGTATTCTCATTACTTAAGGTCGGCGTTTAAACAGAGTAGGAAAGATCAGCCGATAGAGGCGCCACCGTCCATTTTAAGGAATATCTCCATAGAACTTTCATTATCACAATAAGTTCTATGAGTATCTCTCTAATCATGAATGAAATGTACAATGGCGCTCTCTATCCGAAAATCGCCGAACTATGAAATACGTGAATTTGTGGGTAAAGCAGGAATTTTTTCCCGCCAAAATTTGAATTTGGCCATTTTCTGCCAATTCCGTATTTCAAGTTGATCTTCTGAACGAAATTATCAGTAGATTCACTTTTAATCGGATGTTGAACTATTTTCATGGGTCTTTCTGTTGAAATAAAACAGAAGCATGGGTTGGCTCATTTTCTTCTATTTTTGAAAGAAAAAAAATTAACTGTCGGACTGAAATCGATCAAAATTATTTCAACAAGAACCCTAATCCTTTCTGAGTTCACCCACAAAATTTCAGTTCTCAAAGTGAAACCGTTTTCGAAATCAACTTGAAATAAAAACACACTACATTGAACGCCCACCTTAAGCCTCTATAAACTATATGGTATTACTTACCGCTCTGTTACGACTCTCTATCAAGAACGTCTCGAAGTCATTCATTTCAATCACTTTTTAACGAATGAAGCACTTTGTTTTATCCGCAAACCTATTCTAAATGTTTAGAACATATTATGTATAGATTATAAAGGAAATCTGCCGTTGATAAAGACTCGATTCATGAAATAAACTACATTCATTTACGATATCTGATTTTATTTCAATTTATAATAGTTCCTCTTCCTCATCACATACGGGTTTTAATTCTAGACTATGAAAACCAACAAGACCGATGCTGATATCATTCTTTACATACACCGTTATTTCCAGTGTTGCTATACTTCGTAAATATTCTTTCAACTCCTCACCTACGAATTCACATTGTACGAAATCAGTGGCACACTGTAACTTAATTCTTTCTTGCTATTAAAAGGTTGGTTGGATATACATATACAGGGTGTCCCAGAAGGAATGGATAATCCCGAAAGACTGTATAGAAGACCGATAGCTGTTTCAGGATTAGCCATTCATAGGTACTCTCAGGCCCGGATCTAAGATTTTTTCTGACCGGGGCAAATATTCATAATGGCGCCACCCCCATTTGTGTAATATATGAATTCATAAAAAATAAGAAAAATAAATAATACAAATGAATAATAAAAATAAATACTAATAATAAGGAAAATATCACAAGGAAAGAAATTAGATTTTTTTTTCACAGCTTCACGCGGCGCGATATTCTTTCCGCGAACGCATCTATCAGCCCCTCGAAATCTATTTCGGAAGCAGTTTGGTTTTCTATAGCTAAGATCGAGAGACCATAGAGACGTTCCTCCTTATTATTTTCAATTTG
Source organism: Adalia decempunctata (assembly GCA_951802165.1). Classification (NCBI taxonomy): domain Eukaryota; kingdom Metazoa; phylum Arthropoda; class Insecta; order Coleoptera; family Coccinellidae; genus Adalia; species Adalia decempunctata. Next base: position 16,457,357 of record OX637696.1, on the reverse strand, counting down.
CTGAAACTGTGTTCACATCTTGCAGAGTGCAGTCGTGGTAGGTAATGTGGAGTATATTCTTAAGCTATACTGACATTAGGGAAAGCTTCTTACTGATCTTGCCTGTGAAGAATTTGTAGCAGGTCTAATGAAGTCGATCTTTCATTAATTTTAGCAACCATCAACTCTTTGAAAACCGCTAGTTCCTAACAAAAATCCACTGCCTTCAAGTCTTCAATATTTTTGCGCTATGAGGGTCCCATTTTTCTGCAGATCCTCTTTTTGCATGTTTAAAAGGGCATGGCCGTTGAAGAATGCGAAATTCATATGCAGACTCTGTGCGATTTCTAAGCTTTTTCTGATTTCTGAAAATCTTAATTTCCTTCGAGAATGAACCAACTAGATCTAGCGTTCTTGACTTATCCTCGCACATTTCGTAGACCTGCTTTTTCTTCTTGGAGATACGTTTATTTCTGAGAATTGGCTCCACATCCAATTTTTCTGAAGAAAGTGTAGGTATCGAGATCCTGTTTTCAATAGGTTTTTTTCTCATTCTTTGCGAGATCTTCACAAGACCTTGCAACAACGATAATGAACGTGGAATAATTATATCCCCTGTCTGAATTTTCATGTTGACCCTATTGATCTCTCGCTAAATATTATCCCAAATTGATAGGTTCAGGATTAATCTAAAATCCATCACAGCATGAAGCAAATGACCAGCTTCATACTTGGATTCTGCGACTAGTGAGGATTCTTTGATTTCTTCCACAGCCTTCACAACTCCCCGTAAATTATTGAGCAAGGCATTAACAGCTTTATGTTTAGCCCATCTTGTTTGGCTATACTTCCTTTCAAATTTGTTTTCGTGCACTTTTTCATAATTGTCCATCGTGTGGTTGAACTAACAAAAAAGAATACAGTTTTTGTACAACACCAAATAAACAAACTGCTTCTGAACATGATGAACCGGAATGGACACCCACTAGATTCAGAGAGTGTGCTAGGCATGGAACTGATATCTACTGCCTGCAGCTAGCTCGTTCATCTGTAGAACTCTGGAATCTGGATTGGACTCCTTTATACAGGGTGAGTCTTTGACTTGTACATATATTTTAACTGTAGATTCCTCTCATCAAACGAAACACTTTTTTCCTATACCATTTTTCAAAATTCGGTTCCGTTCAAAAGATACAGGGTGTCAAAAATCCATGAAATTAACACTATTCTTTCCATATATTTGAAACCGATAATCCGAATGAACTGAATTTTGGTTGATTGTTTACTCTATTCATGGTGCATATTCCTCAATTGAAACTTATTCCATATTCCTTCTAGTATAAGAGTTACAGCCTACTCGTCTCATGAATTCATGCAAAAATACTATAAAATCACTCGAAAAAGATAAACGGTTCATATTTTCGAAAGAATCAACCATTTTAGAAAATAAAAGTATTCTTATATTTTTTCAATAAAACGCGTCGTTTTCGAGTTATTCCTAATTGTATACGAACAAATTCGAGGAAAAAATCATGAATTTCATAAAAAAACTGAATGCAACCCTGAATTAAATATCATCGAATATTATGTATTCTCTGATCTTAACAAATTAACAACGTTGTCAATGTTTATCAACTTCGTCAAGACTAAAATCTACATGATGGAAAAACGTTCGATGTAATAATTGAATTCTGAGAAGCATGAAATGAAACTACACAGTCTATAAGCACAGTTTCTATTGAAAATTTATTGTTACCGGTCTTTCAGGAAAATATCTATCTCAACAATATTATCCTCTTGGAGATTTCAATCGAAACTTCACGGTCTGCACATCACAATCATCACCTGTTTGCTTTATTATATGCAAGTAAATTTAGATAGATAATTAAGGTTATCCCGTTTAAGCGTCTTCCATTATCATAGACTGGCCTGCGGTTCGAGACACAGAAACAGAACAACCACAACACAACGGCCTGTCCCGCCTGTCTGCCTTGCGTGCCGGCTATATCGTAGCGCTATATCGGCAAGAATCAGAACTCGTTTGGCACTCCTAGACGCCTTTAGCCGTTAGCGATTGTGATAGTTCATCCGCTAACGATAGGGGACGTACTGCTTTCTTGGGTTCGCATTGTTTGAAGAGAAAATCGGCAATCTGGCATCGTCTTCTCTAGAGTTCTGTGCTTAGACAGGTTCTGTGCACGGCCTTCTAAAGACTTTAGTCTTTAGATGGCCGTGTTCTGTGGAATATCATATCACAGAAGATGAGTTAGGTTAGGTCATTGACCTCGAATCATCTGACTTAGGTTGATGGAGTTAGAATAGTTTGGTGAGAAACCAATTTTCATGAGATCGTTCCAAAATATCGAGGAAAATATTAACCAATTATTAGTGTTTACAAACTAATCTTCAGGAAAATCGAAGAAGGAACTTATTTTGGTGGGCGAAATATGGCTTTTCAATTGCAGAAATAATCGGACAGTGTTTTTGTTAGGAAATATCGTTTTTGTTACATTCTTATTCGAATAAGGTTAGTGCTTGAGTATTTTCTAATTGTATCACCCAGAACATCTAATCACCTCAATTTCAATCGGAAAATATGAACTTTGAAGTGTTTCCAGAGAATGTATCCAGGCACGGACTCAGCACAATTTTTTTTTTCAAATGGCTATATCTTTTTAACAGAGCCGAATTCGGAAAAATGGAAAATGAAAAAAAGGTTTCCTTTGGCCTCAAGAATCTATAGTTAAAATATATGTACAAGTCAAAGACTCACCCTGTATATGCCACCCATATTAGATCCGTTGTCGTAGCACGAAATTTTTTGACAACTTACTGAGCAAAATACAAAACCAAATCTACGAGGATACATCGAAAAATTCTTAGCCTGCTATGGAACCCAACAAAATTTCAATGTCAAAATATTTTATTACTCAACATATTCTCCTCTTTATTTGAATAGGTACATTTATTACAGCGAACCTGCAACGTCTCTATAGACCTTTAAAAAATTTTTTTCTTCTTGCTCTGCGAACCAGTCCCCCACAGCTTTTATTACCTCCTCGTTGGAAGTAAATTTACGACCTTTTAAACTTTTTTTCAGTTGAGGAAAGAGATGATAGTCGGACGGAGCCAAATCTGGTGAATAAGGGGGGTGTTCTAGTAATTCTAACCCTAAATCATGAATTTTTTTCATGGCAACATGAGATTTATGTATGCTGGGGCGTTGTCCTGTAAAAACAAAATACCTTTGGATAGCTTTCCGCGTCTTTTCTTTTTACTTTTTTCCCGTAGAGTGGTCAGTAATGTCGAATAGTAATCTCCAGTTATTGTTCTACCCTAAACCAAAAAATCAATCATGATTACTCCATGGCAATCCCAAAAAACTGAAGCAAGATTGTTGCTTCGTCTCATCCATAGTAACAATTCGCTTTAAGAAGTCTACATAGTTTTCAAATCGAGCACAGATCGAACGCGACGCGATGCTTCTTTCTACCCTTGCACGCTTTTGGTCAACATTTAAACATTTGGGGATCCATTTTGCAGAAATTTTTCTCATGTCCAAATTGACGTGAACTATGTTGAATATCATTTGAACAATTCTTATATCCATTTGACATAACTCTGTGTTCAGAGTAGACAGATGACGTCTGTCAACTCGTCTGTGTCAATGGTTGCCACGTTGGCTCTGAACGAAATATACATGTGCTGTATCTGTATGTGATATATGATTTTGATTACAAGTTAAAGCTTAAAAAGTATTTCATTGACCCTGCTAGTCTGCTAATTTATCAGGTTATGTGCCCAGAATTCCAGACACGTTAAAAACTGTTCGCGGATAAAGAAAAGGGTGATTTTTAAGTTGAACGACTTGTGTGGTTTGGCGGTCAAAAAAAATTAAGATGGCTACTGAAAACTCCTTCAAAGTGAAACCTTTCGATGGTACAGGATACGGAAATTGGGAATTTCGCATAAAGCTACTCTTAGAGTATCATGCCGTAGAGCACACAATTTCCGAGGAAATTCCAACCGATGAAGCCAAATTAGCTCTGTGGAAAAAGGCAGATCTACGTGCCAGGAACCTAATCGTACAATGCCTTTGTGATAATGTACTGGAAATGATTAAAAGTAAGCAAACAGCAAAAGAAATTATAAGTACATTGAAGAATACTTACGAGAAAAGCGGAGTTGCCTCTCAAGTTCAGTTGCAACGGAAATTACGCAATATGAGGTACAATGCAGCCAGTTCCTTGAATGAATATATTGTGGAGTTTGAAAAAACGATTGCTGAACTCAAGAACGCAGGTGGAAGTATAAATGATATGGAAGTAATATCACAACTTTTGGCATCCAATCAGAACCTCAGTATCAAAGTGTCGTTACAGCAATAGATGTCTTACTCTCGCAAAGTGGAAATACAATTACTCTGGATTTTGTCAAAAGCAAGTTACTTGCTGAAGAACAGAGACACACAACAAGCTGTGAGGGAACAAATGGTGAAGGTACAAGTACTGCATTCTACGGTGGACAGAAACCATTCAAGAAAAAGTTTCTTTTCAAATGCTATGGCTGTGGTTTACGTGGACACAAAAAGTCTGAATGTCGAAGAATGAAAGAGAACAAGAAAACATTCACGAAGGCAAATGTAGCTGAAAAAGATGATGAAATTTCCTTCATCACATGTCTATCCAATGAAAAGGTAGAAAACAAAGAAAATATCATGAAATTTGTAGTGGATTCAGGCTGTACAAACCATTTGATAAAGAGTGAATATGGAAAGTTTTTGACAAACAAAAAACAAGTGAATCACTCCATAAAAGTGGCTAAAGAAGGACATTGTGTAGAAGCGAATATAGAAGGAACTTTACAGTTAGAAACTAGCAATGGATTGAAAATCAAACTGGAAAATATTCTTGTATGTAAGAATCTCACTCATAATCTGCTTTCTGTGAAGAAAATTGAAAGCAAAGGAATGAAAATAATATTTGAGAACAGCAAGATTTCTGTGAAGAAGAGCAATGACAGTCCTTTGATCTCTGGTCACTTGCAGGGTGGTCTATATGTGGTAGATATGTACATACCAACCAATTATGCAAGTCTTACATCATCCGAAGAACAGGAATTATGGCATAGGCGAATGGGTCACTCATCTTATTTCCCATCTGAAAAAGTCTGTGAAGTCTGTCTCCAGGGCAAACAAACTAGGAAATCTTTCAAGTGCTTACCTGAGGAAAGAAAAGCAAAGGAAATTCTTGATTGCATCTCGAGTGATGTTTGTGGACCCTTGAACCCAGCCAGCCATAATGGTAAGCGTTATTTCATTTCATTTATAGATCACTGCTCACATTTTACAATTATATATTTTATGAAAAATAAGAGTGAGGCCCTTGAAAAATTCAGAGAATATGTATCTCTTGTGGAAAATAAATTCAAGACTCTTCCAGTAAGATTAAGGTGCGACAATGGTGGAGAGTACGTATCCCATGAATTCAAGAACTTCTGCAAACAAAAAGGTATCAAGATTGAATATACTGAAGCGTGTTGCTTTTAATTGTGAATCGGGATGGGGCTACGTTTCGTCCCAGCCTCGCTTACGATGGACTCATCAGATTGGCTAATGTAAGCGAGGCCTGCCAATGACGTAGGTGTTATAGCTGCCCTGCCCAAGACGAGCGTGGGTACTGGGTTGTGGACCTGGTCGGTCTATAAAGAATATGGTGCCGTAGTAACCCACGCTGCCTAGGAGGAGGTGCCCTCTGTGCGGGCGGCGTGCGAAGCGCGGTCGCAGACTTCTGCACGCCGGTGGCAAGTCGCCACAATACTATCCCTCGTACTCCAGAACATAATGGCATAGCCGAGAGGTATAACCGAACAGTGTTGGAAAAAGCTCGCTGTCTAATTTTCGAAGCCAAGTTACAGAAGACATTTTGGGAGGAAGCTGTAGCTGCAGCAGCATACCTTGTCAATCGCACCCCAACCTCTTCATTACCAGTAAACAAGACACCTGCTGAAATTTGGTACAAACAAAAACCAAACCTGTCAAAAATAAAAGTTTTTGGCTGTATAGGCTACGTACACATACCTGCTGAAGATCGATCAAATAAGTTGGATCCTAGAAGTCAGAAAATGATTCTTGTAAGTTACACAGATAATGGTTACCGCTTGTGGAACCCAAAAGAACAAAAGGTCATTTCAGCAAGAAATATAGTCTTCGATGAAACCAAATATGGAATTCCAACAATTGAAGATGAATTCAGGGAAATAAGTCTTCCAAAAGAAGAGAATAAAATAGTAGACACTGACAAAAAGGAAGACTATGTTCAATCAAATATAGAAATTGATAATCCTGTTCCTGATCAACTGTCTAATGAGAGACAGAGACCAAGAAGGCAGATAACAAAACCAAAACGACTCACCGATTATGAAGTTAACTTCAATGATGAAAGTATGATGACAGCACTCTTAACGGGTCTTGATGCTGACATACCCCAGTCCTATTCCGATGCAATTTCACAAGACGGTGAATGGAGAGAAGCAATTCAAAGTGAGCTGGATGCTTTGAACCAGAATAAAACTTGGGAAATTGTTAGGAGACCTCAAGGTGTGAACGTGATAGATTCAAGATGGGTTTTCAAGAAGAAAGACTGTCCAAATGGTGAAATCATCAGAAAGGCAAGACTCGTGGCTCGTGGATACCAACAAGGTGAATATGATAGTGCGGAAATATATTCACCAGTAGCGCGAATGCTTTCAATCCGAGTGCTCTTGTCCTTATGTGTTGAAAAAGGTCTCTTCATTAATCAATTAGACGTAAAATGTGCGTTTTTAAACGGTGACTTACCTAAATCCGTATACATGGAAATTCCTGATGGTGTGGAAGTGAAATTTCACCCAGAGAGTGAGTACATTTGTAAACTCAACAAAGCATTATATGGTCTACGAGAAGCACCTAAATGCTGGTACCAGAAATTGCATTTCGAATTGTTACAATTAAACTTTCAAAGATCCAAGTCAGATCCCTGTTTGTATTTCGATGAAGACATTTACTTAATTGTACATGTGGATGATATAATTCTGTTTAGTTCATGCATGAAAAAGCTGCAAATTTTCAAGCAGAAATTAATGCTGAAATTTGAATTACGTGATCTTTCACCAACATGTCAGGAGAGTTTTACTGTTGTATTTCTAGGGATAACCATTGAGAAATCAAACAATATGTTATTTCTAAACCAAAAAGATTTAATTAGAAAAATATTGGAAAAATTTAATATGACAGATAGTAAATCATCAAGCATTCCCATTGCACCAAAACTAAACCTAAGAAATAATGGTAGTTTAAACACTGAAAAATCAAACTTACCTTATAGAGAACTCATAGGATTTTTAATGTATGTTATGTTAGGGACGAGACCTGATCTGAGTTACTCAATACATTATTTCAGTCGTTTTCAAAATTGCTTTACAAAGGAACACTGGTCACAATTAAAGAGTGTCTTACGATATTTAAAGTTTACTGAAAATTTTGGTATTAGATATGTTAAGTCAGCAACTCAGAACAGTCATATTATAAGTGCTTATACTGATGCAGACTATGCAAACGATATAAATGACAGGAGGAGCATTTCAGGTTACGGAATAAACATTTTTGGTAACTTCATTTTCTGGAAATCAAAGAAACAGGCAACAGTTTCACTCAGTACTTCAGAAGCTGAATACATTGCCTTATCGGAATGTGTAACAGAGTGTGTCTTTGTGGGACAATTACTTTCAGAAATTCTAAATCAAAATGTTTTCCCTGTTTATATCTACGAAGATAACCAGTCTTGTATAAAGATGTCTAATACACTGGAAACAAAGCGTAGCAAACATATCGATGTCAAGCATCACTTTGTCAGAGAATGTGTTTTAGAAAATAAGATTAAACTCAACTATGTTCCAACTTCAGAACAGGTAGCTGATATATTTACCAAGTCATTGGCAGCTCCAAAATTCAAATATTTTGTAGAAATGTTGGGCATTTGTGCCAATAATCACAAATGAATGTTAAATTGTAAATTTAATTGTGTTTCATATTTCAAAAGAATGCATAATAATATCCATTATTGTTTGGGGATATAAAAATGTAACTTTTTAGTATATAAGAATTGAGGGGGTGTGTTGAATATCATTTGAACAATTCTTATATCCATTTGACATAACTCTGTGTTCAGAGTAGACAGATGACGTCTGTCAACTCGTCTGTGTCAATGGTTGCCACGTTGGCTCTGAACGAAATATACATGTGCTGTATCTGTATGTGATATATGATTTTGATTACAAGTTAAAGCTTAAAAAGTATTTCATTGACCCTGCTAGTCTGCTAATTTATCAAACTATATGATGAACGCGTTCGTATGAAATCTTCAGTGCTTCAGATGTCCGTTTTAGCCCAAGTCGACGGTCTGATAAAATCATGTCATGAACTGCATCGATATTTTCGGGGACTGACACAGAAACTGGCCTTCCCGATCGGTCATCATCTCCAATGGAAAAATGCAGATGATATGAAGAAAATGCTTTGAAAACCCTAAATTTCAACACCCAGTATCTCGAAAATGCGGGCCTGATAATCAGGCCAGTTTCAATCTGATATCAACATTATTTGACGAATTTTCGCGATCGCGGAAATAGAAAAAAAATCACACAGTACTCGTATATTCGGACCTTCACAAAACTTGACCTAACGATCATTAAGCCAGCAACGAGTGTTCAAATATTAAGAAGGCACTCCAGGTTTGTAAGTGTTGATTATTGTTCGAATGACAGGCAGCGTCAAAGGCCACGTGTCAAGAGTAGCAAGTGGTTGAGTTGAGATTTTCTGTTTTTCTATTATTTTTAATAAGGCACCTGTCAGTCGTCCTGCATAATGGCGGAAGCGTATATAAACGCAGTGATTTTTACATTTTGCGTCATTTTCTTTTGGTAGTTTCGGCAAGAGTTCCCAGCTATACAGAAAACTATTGGTAATGGGTAAGATGAATTCAATTGTAATATTTACAATAATTATCTAAATGCACTAAAATTACGAATGAAATTATACAGGGTGTTTCTGAATTGATGCGAAAGATTTCAAAGGTTAATACCTGTTTAAAATGAAGGGTAGTTTGTTATATAAATGTTGGGTCAAAAGTCAAACGTTAGGGAGATATGGCAGTTCAAACATGGCGGAAAAATGAAATTAAAAAAAAAATTACACAACGACTTGGATAGGATTAAATTAGGATAGAATGATTTGGTTACAAACTTTCTCATCTTGTGTTTAAACAAAAAAAAGTGTGAATCATTACTTGTTGGGCAAGGGCTATTTATTTCAGGACTGATTCACATTTTATTTATATACTGCTCCACAAGAGTTAGGGATCTGGGATATTGTATTCAATCGTTTTTAAAAGTATGTAATCTTCAAGAAAATCGCTGTAAAATCATTTAAAACTCAATAACAACTTGAATCGATCCAATAAAAATCAGTATGAGACATTTCGTCCATCTGGTCGCCTTTTTTCTGAAGTTTGGTTCTTTGCATTTGCTTCATGAATGTTCTTATTTTGAAATGAAGTCAGTTTATCAACGGCTTAGATTTGAAACGAGTTTTCTGAAAATGCCAAGACGTAAATTAACAAACGCTGAGGCTAATAGGGCTATCGGAATGCTACAAGGTGGCCTCACTCAGGTTGTTGTAGCGGAAAGGCTCCAAGCTCCAAGTCAGCCAAAGTGTGATATCTCGACTTCGGAATAGGTTCAGGGAGACAGGTTCCATGTTGGAAAGACCAAGGCTTGGTGGGTGACGAAAGACAACACCTGCTCAGGATCGTTTCTTCACCGTTTCGGCGAGGAGAAACCCTACATCTACGTGTAGAATGCTACGGAATACTCTTCAAAATGCAGATGGGGTCCAAGTTTCCATCGAAACCATCAGACGACGTTTGAGAGAGGTGAATCTAGGTTCTAGATGTCCATTAAGAAGAGTTCCATTAACACGTGACCATAAGCGTCAAAGACTGGAATGGGCAAGGCAACATATCAATTGGAACGATCAATGGCGTAGTGTCCTTTTCACTGATGCATCCAGATGTGGACGATTTTCAGATTCTCGAAGAATAAGGGTATGGACAATCCCACGCATAACCCGTAATCGTCGCTATGTCCAAGAAGTCCATTCATTCCAATGGGGTAGTGTTATGGGTATGTTTCAACGGGCGCACAGATCTACACATTGGTCCTGGGAACATGATCGCCTTACACTATAGGGAGCATGTCATTGACAATGTTGTGCCAAATTTTTACGCTGCTATTGGTGAAACTTTCCAATTTCTAGACGATAACGCTAGACCGCATCGTGCAGCCATTAGTTGAGAATGCGCGAGGAGCTTGGTATTCCACATTTACCAATACCTCCGCACTCACCAGATTTGAATTGCATAGAACATGCATGGGATATGCTCCAAAGAAGATTAGATAATCATCCACCTACCCCAGAATCCTTAAATGATCTGAGAGAGCTTCTTCCCCGTTTATGGAACCAAATTCCTCAAGAAATGTTCAATAACCTCGTGTGTAGTATGCAAAGAAGATGTCAAGCTGTTATTGATGCCCGTGGAGGCCATACATTGTATTGATAGTCTTAAAATGCTTGAATTCTCTGGGAATAAAATTTCGTTATTTTACTCGATTTTTCTTAACCACCCTGTATACGCTGCAGACCTACAGGCTAAAATTAATTTGCAACTTGAAATCATATTGATACTCGTATTAATATGAATGTTCATCACAAAAATCTTATTTTAACTATATTTTTTTGCAATTTTAGTCAATACCCCTAACTCATGTGGAGCACTTTACCACTTTATTTATTTTACGAGAAAAATATACTTGAGATGAAAAAGTTTCTAACCGAATTTAATTCTATTCAAGCCGTTGCGTTAGTTTTTCATTAAATTTAGTTAACAAAACTGATAGGGGTAGTCTTCGTCAATTCCCTTCACTCATTCTGAAAATATGAAAATACATCAAGGAAGTGTGTTTTCATAATAGTGATACTGTCATGAAATATCATCATTCTACCGCTCTTCGTTTTTAAGATACAGAATAAAAACATAATTTTTCCATCACCATCTTTGAACCGCGATATCTTCCTAACATTTGACTTCTCAACCCAACATTTATATGAAAAACTACCCTTCATTTCGAACAGGGAATCACCCTTTGAAATCTTTCGCATCAATTCAGTTACACCCTGTATAGGAAACCTAGAAGCAACCTCACTCATCAGTTTTTTATGGTTTGTTTCTGACAGACTTTGTTGTGCTCTTCTGTAATCTTGTTTGAAGATTTTCCACGGCATATATTGCAGGCCGTACCCTACCAATACCAGTAGCTTGCAGAGTATGTGGAGATAAGTCATTTGGAAAGCATTATGGTGTTTTCTGCTGTGATGGCTGTTCATGTTTCTTCAAGAGAAGCATAAGGAGGAATATACTGTATACATGCATTTGTGAGTCAAATTTTTTTAATGCGCTTCTTAGCGAAATCTAATATTAGAGCAATTGAATGTTTTCGAAGACTTCTGCGCTTTCAAAAAATATCTAGGTATTTAATACACATTTATACTTAGAGCATTCATATAAAACTTTCTTCAGTTTCCAGTACGGAATTCATTCATCGTAATATTTTCAGCTGGCGAGGGCAGATGCATCATTGACAAGTCTAGGAGGAATTGGTGCCCATTCTGTCGTTTGCAGAGATGTTTTTCGGTCAATATGAATGTTGAAGGTAGGTTGCAATTCCCCCTAATATCCACAGCACCCTAAACCATATACTTCTTCAGCTGTCCAAGAAGAACGAGGCCCCAGAAAGCCTAGAATCAACAAAATACTTGATAAAAAGACATTGGGACCAAATATAGCTCTTAACACTTTTTTCCACATCCAAGAGGAACTACAACCGATTCATGAAACAGCCTCCCAGATTTTTTTGGTTGCCATCAAACAATTCAGGAACAACAGCCCATTCAGCCTCCTGAACAGGAATTCACAGAACATTATTTTGTCACATTTATGGGCCCCTCTCTTCATCTTGAAATTCTTGTCGTGGTCTTCAGATTACACAGATTTACACAACTTCAAAAGGACCTTCGAGCGTGTGCAAGACTTGAATCTGGATCTTGCGGATATGGAGCTGTTCGAGATCATTATTTTGTGTAGACCTGATCTTTTGGATGATCTAACACAGGTGCATATCGTGAAGTGTATACTTCAGAGGAGTTTGGACAGTTTGGCTGTCAAATATTCTTATAACATTCGGAGATTCGCTGAGATACTACTGGCGATTCCTGTTTTGTTGTCCTTGAATTCCTCTGCTCTTCATTCTAACTTATTTCGTCCCATTATTGGGGATATACCAATGGAAAGGGTTATTGCCACTATCTAGACTTACAAAGTGAAGAGGTTATGGATTTTTTTCATACAAAATATGTATCAATATTGGCCAACAACTGATAGGTGAAATCAAGTGATGATGAAGGATAATAAAATGAAATTCGGAATTATCAACAACCATTGAAGATTTCGTCGAGAACATCCTGTACATAAGGAAATGAACAGAGCACAATTGAAAAATATACAGTTTCATTGTTAATATTAGTGTGTGCGAAAACTACCTAAATGCTTAATTGTACCTTATAAAACGAATTGATTGTGCTCAACGAATTCAAAAGAGTTTGTATCTCAATTCTCAATAAAGCATTCTATTCACTGATTTTTCTTTGGGCTTTTATATCTAGAGGGCAGCACACTGACTTTCATGCAAATTCATTGCCGGAAATGAATTTTTTTAAGATTTCTTGGTGAAATTGTATATTTGGATTAGTTCTGTTGGAAAAAGTATCAGTTTCGAAAATATATCCTATATAGTTTGAAGTGAAAACCTCACAAAATAAACTGCTCCACATGAGTTAGGGATATTGACCTAAATTGCAAAAAACTATAGTTAAAATAAGATATTTGGGATGAAAATTCATATTAATAAGATTTCAAGTTGCAAATTAATTTTAGCCTGTAGGTCTGCAGCGAATACATGGTGGTTAAGAAGAATCGAGTAAAATAACGAAATTTTATTCCCAGAGAATTCAAGCATTTTAAGACTATCAATACAATGTATGGCCTTCACGGGCATTAATAACAGCTTGATATCTTCTTTGCATACTAGACACGAGATTGTTGGACATTTCTTGAGGAATTTGGTTCCATAAACGGGGCAGAAGCTCTCTCAAATCATTTATAAGGATTCTGGGGTAGGTTGATGATTATCTAATCTTCTTTGGAGCATATCCCATGCATGTTCTATGCAATTCAATTCTGGTGAGTGCGGAGGTATAGGAAAATGTGGATTACCAAGCTCCTCGCGCGCATTCTCAACCACGGCTGCACGGTGCGGTCTAGCTTTATCGTCTAGAAATTGAAAAGTTTCACCACTAGCAGCGTGAAAATTTGGCACAACATTGTCAATGACATGCTCCCTATAGTGTAAGGCGGTCATATTCCAAGGACAAATGTGTAGATCTGTGCGCCCCATTGAAACATATCCCGCCCCATACCATAACACTACACCCTCGGAATGGATGGACTTCTTGGACATAGCGGCGATTACGGGGTATGCGTGGGATTGTCCATACCCTTATTCTTCAAGAATCTGAAAATCGTCCATATCTGGATTCATCAGTGAAAAGGACACTACGCCATTGATCGTTCCAATTGATATGTTTTGCCTTGCAAGCTTATGGTCACGTATTAATGGAACTCCTCTTAATGAACGTCTAGAACCTAGATTCACCTCTCTCAAACGTCGTCTGATGGTTTTGATGGAAACTTGGACCGCATCTGCATTTTGAAGAATATTCCGTACCATTCTACACGTAGATGTGGTTTCTTCTCGCCGAAACGGTGATGAAACGATCCTGAGCAGGTGTTGTCTTTCGTCGCCCACCAAGCCTTGGTCTTTCCAACACGGAACCTGTCTCCCTTAACCTATTCCAAAGTCGAAATATCACACTTTGGCTGACTTGGAGTCTTTCCGCTACAACAACCTGAGTTAGGCCACCCTGTAGCATTCCGATAGCCCTATTAGCCTCAGCGTTTCTTTATTTACGTCTTGGCATTTTCAGAAAACTCGTTTCAGATAAGGACATTCATGAAGCATATGCAAAGAACCAAACTTCAGAAAAAAGGCGACCAGATTGAAATGTCTTATACTGATTTTTATTGGATCGATTCGAGTTGTTATTGAGTTTTAAATGATTTTACAGCGATTTTCTTGAAGATTACATACTTTTATAAACGATTGAATACGATATCTCTAACTCTCGTGGAACAGTATATTTGTAAGATCTTGTACCCTTCATCTAAGCATAAAAGGTCCTGGTGGAATACGAGTAGTTCTTGTGAACATACGGAAAAGGAAGCAGTAGGTATCGAATAAAAACATTTCAGACTTCTATATCACTTTATGTACACATGTAAATTACAAGAACGAATAATTTTGTAAATCTATAAGAATCAAAAATAACAACACTCAAAATGTGAGAGTATATAACATCAACATTTATTATCCGATCTAAAATTAGGTATAGACCTGAGATTGTCTATAAAGTTTTGTTTCTCATTTTCCGAGACAACTGTACATCTAACAGTCAATGCAGACATCTTAAAACATTAAAAACTATGAACTGAACATTTAAAATTGTTCGAACATTTTAAGTCTTCGTTGAAGGACACAGAAAAATTGCTTATCGATTTTTCAAGGCTCTGGAAGATTTGGGACATTGTTCAACTCATAGAGCTAACTTTAAGAATGTGTTGAAATTCGACACCAAATTTTTATGAATTTCAGATAGAATCAGTGATTGTGAAGTGGATTTTCTGGATATGTTGTATTAATTGAAGATACATTTGTATGAAGCAATTCATCAAATTCAACAAGATCATGTTCACATGATCTTTGATGACCCCACTTTTCTTCTCTCTTTGATCTTTTTGAGGGCTCGTTCTACTTAAACGCTATATTCCTCTTTTTTCTACTAATGTCCCACCCCTTCCAAAGCTTGAGAAGTGGTGTGCGTTGTTTGTCTTAACGACAGGAGTAGGAATAGTTGATACTTCCAATATCTAATATGAATGGTCTGAGTTTCAGTCTCAGTCCAAACACATTAAATGTTATCGCTCTTTGTGAAAGTTTTCTTTGAGCTCAAACAAAATAAAGATCTTCCCAGACGGGAGGAGGGGAAAGGAGGAAAATATCGGATACTTTTCATTGTTTCACATCGGTTTAGAGTTGGGGGAAAGTTTGTGCTGGTCCACCGCCTTTTCCTTGCCATGCGGGGGACTTTCATCGAAGGGGGGAATTTATAATCGAACCGGGGTTAAAAATGAAGTTTGGCACCCAAACAGCTTCTGAGATGCTATTATTTCAGTTGAAAAACTTCGCAGACAAAAATGAAAGAACAGGATTTTTCGACAGTTGCATCTTTATACGTTTCTCGGTTTTACAGATTTTATCCACTTGGCCTAGTTTGTACGGATTCTGAATGACAAGGTCTATGAGAATCTGCAAAAAAAAACAGGTGTCCCACTTATACAGGGTGATTCACGGTAGATGGCACATAAGACGTTTGTGGTGAACCAGATATCGGATCGGTTTGAAAATTTGCATGAGTGTATTATTGGACCTTCTCTACCCAACTAAAATATTTTCGTCAATGCGGTGTTGCCACTTCCATCAGAAAGTAGTAGTAGCAACTTTGCTTTTTCCAATGGAACACCTGGTATATTATACTATTTTTGGAATCTCCAACAACTTCTCGACCACTTTTCTCAACATTTCCCTATACCTATCTGTTGCCGTTTTCGAAATATAAATTAATTTCAATTTTTTTCACCGAAAATCATGACCTCTATAAATGCTGATAACTTCGGGTTGAGAGATACTATGGCATTGAAATTTGGTATGGAGTTAGGTGATACATAAATACTTCCAACACATCAGCCTGATCTACGTTACTTCAATACAGGGTGGTAAAAAATACAGTTTTCTCGGTTGCTTGAAAAAGTGACTGAAAGTTGTTTATTTCAAATGGAATGCCCTGTATATTATTAGAAATTCAGAAAGCTAATGAAATTTGCTTTCATTCTTTGTATATCATGCCTATACCTAACTAGTCAAATTTCGGACTTATGAGCATTTATTTGTCAAAATGTCCCTTCAGATTGGTATTTCCATTCGATATTTGGTAGGCAGGCCATGATTACTATTTGATAGTACCTTGAGACATTCTCCTAATAATGAAGGCGCCAAAAAACTTGAAAGTCAAACTATTCATATGAATTA
Source organism: Adalia decempunctata (assembly GCA_951802165.1). Taxonomy (NCBI): domain Eukaryota; kingdom Metazoa; phylum Arthropoda; class Insecta; order Coleoptera; family Coccinellidae; genus Adalia; species Adalia decempunctata. Next base: position 16,440,965 of record OX637696.1, on the reverse strand, counting down.
TTATTAAAAAGTATAACGATCATGTCGAATATTTCAAAGTATGTTCGAATCGCAGGACGTTCACTTCCAAGCACTTCAAAATACGGGTGTTGACTGCTTTCGTTGGGACAGATCGTATTTCTTTGAAATCTAAATCTTGAAATGCTTGGATAATCCTTTCCAACAATTCATGTCTCGAATGCACGGGTGTTTTGTAAACTTTTTTTTTCAACATTCCCCACAGATAAAAATCTAATGGACTAAGATCGGGTATTCTTGCTGGCCAATACCATGGTCCCAAGCGCCTTATCCACCGATCGTCAAAAAGTATCTCCAGTTAATAATAATAAACAAATTTATGAGCACTTCGTTTGAATAGTTTTCTTCCATCGTTTCCAGGGTATTCGCAACTTCTGAAATGACAAACATGTCGAAATTCAAGTTTCTTGGTGCCTTTATTATTAGGAGAATGTCACAAGGTACTGTGAAATAGTAATCATATGGCCTGCCTACAAAATACCGAATAGGAATACCATTCTGAAGGGACATTTTGACAAATAAATGCTCATAAGTCCGAAATTTGACTGGATAGGTATAGGCATGATATACATAGAATGAAAGCAAATTTCATCAGCTTTCTGAATTTCGAATAATATACAGGGCCACAGGGCGTTCCATTTGAAATAAACAACTCTCAGTCACTTTTTCAAGCAAACGAAAAATACTGTATTTTTTTTACCACCGTGTATTGAAGTAATAATAATAATAATAATAATAATACCGCACGGGTGTGGTTTGGTTTCTGCCACGCCACATGGGGGGTGACGTCCCCACGGCCCGAGTTACCTGGGCCACCAAGGGTAAATGGTGGCAAACCCATGAACGAGAAGTGGAAACCGATATCATGGCAGAAGATCGAGATGCCACTCCACCTGCTGGCTCGACCACCGTGAGGAGGACTGCCCGCAGGGGAGCTCGCAACGCACGTATCCAGTGTAGCCGCGAAATGAATATTGAAGTAATGCGAGCTTTTCATTACGTTAACAATTGCGAGGACAAACCACTTCCTGGATGGAGAAGAGAAATCTTCAAGGGATCGAATTATCCCGGAATATCGCGGGATGTGCACAGCAGGCTGTGGATTTGCAAACCTGTTACATCGTGCGGAAATTTCTGAACTAGTGGGAGGAACTGAACTGTTTTTTCACTGGTTCATAGAAGAATAACCAGCTCGAGCTGAGAACGGGAGACCGATGAAGAATAATAATAATAATAACACCGCACGGGTGTGGTTTGGTTTCTGCCACGCCACATGGGGGGTGACGTCCCCACGGCCCGAGTTACCTGGGCCACCAAGGGTTAATGGTGGCGAACCCATGAACGAGAAGTGGGAACGAGATGCCACTCCACCTGCTGGCTCGACCACCGTGAGGAGGACTGCCCGCAGGGGAGCTCGCAACGCACGTATCCAGTGGAGCCGCGAAATGAATATTGAAGTAATGCGAGCTTTTCATTACGTGAACAATTGCGAGGACAGACCACTTCCTGGATGGAAAAGAGAAATCTTCATGGGATCGAATTATCCCAGAAGATCGCGGGATATGCACAGCAGGCTGTAGCTTTGCAAACCTGTCACATCGTGCGGAAATCCCTGAACTAGTGGGAGTAACTGAAATGTTTTTTCACTGGTTCATAGAAGAAATACCAGCTCGAGCTGAGACCGGGAGACCGATGATGAATAATAATAACTTTATTTCCACCAGAATGACAAATCATTATAGAAAACGTCAAAAATAAATACAATTCACCTCAACCCTAAACAAAATAACAAATCAGATTTGAACACCAAAGAATAAACTTTACCCATATTAACAGTCATTGAAAATATTCCTGTAAACTATAGTAACATTTTTCCAATAAGAATGTTTTTAATATTCTTTTGAATATTACAATATTGGAAGCAAGCTTTATTTCACTTGGTAAATTATTAAAAATTGACATCCCTTGATACATAGGCGAGTGCCTTCCCATCCTATATCTAAACTTGGGTAATACAAAATTTTGTTGATTTCGGGTATTATGCTGGTGTACATCCCGGTTTCTTGTAAGTACATTCCTATCTTTATATACACTAGTTGCTACCTCTAAAATATACATTGAAGGTAGGGTTAGAAGACCCAAAGACCTAAAATATGGACGACACGATGTCCTGCGTGAAATACCTACTATACATCTGACCACTCTCTTCTGAATCAAGAATACATCCCCAGAAGCAGGAGACGCACCCCAGAAGACAATACCATATCTCAATCTCGATGCCACCTGTGAGTGATAAAGAGATATTAATTGCTCCATTCCAAGAACACGTTTCAAATTCCTCAACAAAAAGCAAATTGAACTTAATTTGGTGCATACACCCTGACAATGGACCCTCCAGTTGAGATTTTCATCTAAACTAACTCCAAGGAATTTTACAACCTTCATTCTGTTTAAAGGAATGTTATTGAGACTGATGTTGACGTCGATACTCTTATTATAATTTTGAAAAACAATATATTCCGTTTTATTTAGGTTCAAGTGAAATAAGTTCATCTGGAACCAGTCACACAAATCATTCATATTTTTTTGCAAACTTTCTTGCAAAACTATATTACTTTCGCCATGAACTATCGCGCTAGCATCATCAGCATAGAGAAACAATTCACAGTCGATGTACTCTATAATATCATTGATATATAATATGAACAACACTGGTCCCAAAATAGAACCCTGCGGAACTCCATATTCAACTCTACGGCAGTTAGAACTTATGTACTGCTGCTGATCAGTTTTAATGGAAACAAATTGGTGTCTGTCCATGAGATAGTCACCAATCCATTTCAAAGCTCTTCCGCGGATACCCATCCTTTCCAACTTCAACAAAAGTATTCCGTGATCAACACAATCGAACGCTTTAGACAAATCACAAAAAATTCCGCCAGGAGACGTACCTTCCTCCAAAAGTTGAACAACACATTTCAAAAAAGCGCAAATTGCATCATTCGTACTGCTCTTCCGACGAAAACCGAATTGATTTTCGGTTAGAATTCGATGCCCCTCCAAGAAACTCAACAGTCTCTCGAGAAAACAATACTCAAAGATCTTCGAGAAAACCGGCGTTAAAGATATAGGTCGATAATTATCTTTCATCTCGATGTCACCTTTCTTATGTAATGGTATAACTTTTGTAATTTTCAATTTATCCGGAAATGCACCATCAACAAAAGACATATTTACCAGATGAGTAAACGGCTCAGAAATTTCCCGCAAACACTTCTTTATCAAGTAACGTACATGGTCGATGTGTTGGAAGCATTCATGTATCACCTAACTCCAAACCAAATTTCAATGCCATAGTGTCTCTCAACCCGAAGTAATCAGCATGATTTTCGGTGAAAAAAATTGAAATTAATTTATATTTCGAAAACGGCAACAGATAGGTATAGAGAAATGTTAAGAAAAGTGGCCGAGAAGTTGTTGAAGATTCCAAAAATAATATAATATACCAGTTGTTCCATTTGAAAAAGCAAAGTTGCTACTACTACTTTCTAATGGAAGTGGCAACACCGCATTGACGAAAATATTTTAGTTGGGTAGAAAAGGTCCGATAATGCACTCATGCAAATTTTCAAACCGATCCGATATCTGGTTCACCAGAAACGTCTAATGTGCCATCCACCGTGAATCACCCTGTATACATCCTGCATTTCTTGATATCCATTATAAGTGAATAGGAGATTCTCTTTTTGACATCGAAAAAGTTTGTTTGCATTCAAGTCTGAAGCATATGAAGATGAGTTCTCATTAAAACCCGTTTCGTTTTGAAACAATTTCTGTGAGGATTTTAATTTTGCAATTCCCGAACAGCTCGGAACGTTCAAACCCAAACGTATGACCTCATGAAACTTTGCGACAGCAATAAGTTGAATGTAATTAAACCACACAATAAAGACTCAAAGAGGAAAACTGTCCAAGTCTCGTTTCCAACTCCATCTCTTCACATCAACTAACTTTACATTGAGGCAACGAATAGAAATGAAGCACGCTTCCAGTTATATGATGAAACTTTGTGGAAGTTATTTTAGCTGAGCGTGGAATTACGGTTATGTTCGATTGAAATGAAACGCCATCATTCAAAGTACCACGGTGCAGTTTCGGACCGGGAAATGCTGACAATGTTATTCATTCGAGAGTTGTATTGTATTGATTTATCCTTCATTCAACCATACCACTGCCAAAAATACAGCATGAAATCTCATAAAAAAATAAAGACAGTTTATGAGATTTCATAAGGATCTATGAGAAGAAGCTGTGTTCTTTATGTACGTTTTAGCTAGGGGGCTATGAGATTCAATTTCAAACAGAATAATAATTTATGCTCATTCACAAGCTTGAAAACTGATGAGATATGTGTGAAATTCCTTAGCTGATTTTATGTGGATCTTATGAGTTTTAATGCGGCTCAAATTAGCTGAAAATTCCTCATAGGCACAGACAACATTCAACACAGAAATCTCTCATAGAAACGGATATGAGTTATGTGTAAAAACACATTAGAAATAGGTAGGTATTACGTGTGAAACCCAGAACCCACATTTGAAAACTGGAGATCCCTATAAGTCCTCATTGAAACGGCTATGATTTACATCAGAAACTGAAGCAATGTATATTGTATATCTCTAACTTCCAATATACAGGGTGGCCATTTGAAAACGAAACAGACGAGATTACAGACGAAATAAATTTTTTCGATAGAAATGCTCGGACAGGTCGATTTCTGTTTCGAGGGGGACAACTTAAGATGTAGGTTACGGACGCATAGCGCTTCAACCCTTGCTGCTACAACCCCCACCCCCAATTTTTGAATAGGGAAGATGGGGTGAGTGATACCTCAATTCAAAGGTATTTTGATACTGATTTCAGCACAGTAATTGTTTTTTCATTTTAGGCATTAGTTCTCGAAATATTCTTAACTAAGTATTTGAAAATGAAGTGGTGTTTTCATGGCACTTGTAGTGTTTTTTTGTGAAAAATCGACATCTTGATTAAAGATTTCTATGTCAGTGGATTGGAGGAAGGAAGCCACAGTCATGGTTGTTTTGAAGCTCAAAATGTCGATTTTTCACAAAAAAAACACTACAAGTGCCATGAAAACACCACTTCATTTTCAAATACTTAGTTGAGAATATTTCGAGAACTAATGCATAAAATGAAAAAACAATTACTGTGCTGAAATCAGTATAAAATACCTTTCAAATGAGGTATCACTCATCCCATCTTCCCTATTCAAAAATTGGGGGTGAGGGTTGTAGTAGCGAGGGTTGAAGCGCTATGCGTCCGTAACCTACATCTTAAGTTATCCCCCTCGAAACAGAAATCGACCTGTCCGAGCATTTCTATCGAAAAAATTTATTTCGTCTGTAATCTCGTCTGTTTCGTTTTCAAATGGCCACCCTGTCTACTGATGAATATCGTTATTATACGGATTTGCGATTTGACTATCCAATTTGGATCTCATAAATAACTCTCGTACATAAGTTTTATATCAGTTTCTATGAGACATTTTTGGCAGAGACGTTATGGAGATGGTTCAAAATTCACACATTTGTTTTATTATACCACAAAGTTCATACATCGGATGGGCTTACTCGAGACCGAGATTTTCTGTGCTCTGTGCGATTCTATGGCTGTTACAAAAATCCCACAAGCATATACCTGCTCAGTTCGACAAGATACCTGCCTTCAGTCGCATTGTTTTCACACGGCTTAGCTCGAAGCCCTTAACAAATACTTTCCACGTCGTCGGCCTTTAGTTCGCCACCCTTTACAAAGTGAATTCGTGTGATAAGAACTTTTACCCTGCACAACACCACATGAAACCAGACAGAAGCAGATACGTAACTTTTAGTCTGAACAACCGTAAGTACCATTCCTTCAGTATTTGCTTTGTGGTGTTTATTTTCAATTATATCAAACATACATTTTTTTCTTGAATTCTCGAGGCGATAAGAATTGGTACAGCAGTCCATTTCTTCTCTCCGAGAGAGCTCGTGTATATTATTCAGATATTGTGAACAGATCTCCGAATGGGTCGACTTTCAAGGGAAGTGGTACACGTCCGAGCTCGCGAGCTCCCTTCAAAAATTGGGCTTTTTATTTCCATGACATCTCAGTTCGTATGCAGCGTAGACCAACAATTTTTGTTTTTGAATTAAAGCTTAATTATTTCTTTATAATGTGTATCACTCGCTTCTCCGTATTTCTTCGTATAACGTATGGTCCGAAAGTTTTGGGAAAAATTTCACCTGGTCTGATTGATAAGCAACGTGTCAGGGGAATAATAAGGCATATCGAAAATAATGGTCCCTTGTCTGTTACTTGAATTTTGATTTATAATAAGGATAGTTAAGTTAAATTGTTGAATAATTCGATAAAAATATAAGATTATTAAAGTCAGAGTTATATGCTTTTGAAATTTTTCCCAAAACTTTAGGACCATACGTTATTAGGAAAAAAACCTGGTGAGCTGTAATTTCATAAAAATCTGGATTAACGATATTATTTCCATGATGTCTCCGTCAATTTTCGGGATAAATGTATGAAATTTTCAGTATACATGCGGAATAGTATATTGCAGGATGTGTATTAATCAGTTCTTCTGTTCATTGCCCCCTGAATTTTTAATGAATTATAAAGTAGGAACTTAATTGGTTATATTTTCGACCAGGTTTTTTCCTAATATACGAAGAAAAACGGAAAAGCGAGTAATACACATTCTGCAAAATATTATTCCGCATGTATACTGAAAATTTCATACATTTATCCCGAAAATTGACGGAGAAATCATGGAAATAAAATCATTTGTCCAGATTTTTATGGAATTACAGCTTACCAGGTTTTCTTCCTAATATACAAAGAAAATGGAAAAGCGAGTGATGGACATTCTAGAGAAATGATCAAGCTTTAATTTAAAAAAAAATTGTTGGTCTACGCCGCATACGAACTGAGATATCATGGAAATAAAAAGCCCAATTTTTGAAGGGATTTCGCGAGCTCGGACGTGTACCACTTCCCCTTAAAGTCGCCCTCAATTCAAAACTGAAAAAAAAGTGCGAAACGACATAATTTTCATCTTTTAACATCACTGAAAAAATATCTCGAATGAAGCAAAAGCAGGTGAGATACAAACGCGCTGATTTTACCTTTCCCAGCTTTTCAATTAGAAGAAAAACTTCTTAACTTCCCTTGTTCCAACGAGAAATCATCGACGTCGAGTTCCACTCCATAATTGAATTTTGGGGATCACCCTCCCACTCCAAGTTCGAGGAAATTCACCAGGATGCTTGCCTAAATGTACCTACTTCATATTCGGGAAACTCAGGAATTAGAAGAAGTCGATGAAAAAGTTCCAGATGAAGTTGGATAGTTGGAAATTAGTGAAAAAGTTATTCTTTTATTTGAGATTGAGGTCTGAGCTTGCGTTTTGTGTACTTCTGGTTAATTGCCTTGAAATTGACCATGAATGTTAGATAGAGCTGAGGAATTACGTATTGAATTCCTTAGAGAAAATTTAGCTTTTGATGAAATAATGCAACACTGACGAAGAAGAACCATATTAATTTTTGAAACTAATAGGATTTCTTCGTGCCTTCAATTACTCCTATATCAACTCTACAGGGTGTTTGAAAAAAGGGATACCGTCTCTAGGATATATAGAAAACTGAAAATTAATTGGGGTTCGCTAAGTATGAAATTTTCGTAACGCCATTCGTATTCAAGATAAAGGGCGTTGAAGGAAAAAATATAGGTACACTTTTTTGAGGTTTTGCCGAAACTACTGGCAACATTGTAATGAAATTTCTTATGAATGTGTTTTGGAAGCTGATACATCCAATGAATTCGTTTTTATGTCTGACTCTCATAGAGGGCGCTAGTCACACGGTTCGTGTACCAAGTAGTATTGAACATAACTTTTTAATATAAGATTTATCAAGGTCGCCGTTCAGAGCGAGTAGGAAATATAATCCGATAGAGGCGTCACCGTGCCTTTTATGGTTATGGAATATCTCCACAGAACTTACATCATCACTATAAGTTCTATGAATATCTCTATCCTTAGAATGAAATGTAAAATGGCGCTCTCTATCCGAAAATCGCTGAAATATGAAATTAGTGAATATGTGGGTAAATTAGGAACTATTTCCCGCCATATTCTCTGCCAATTCCGTATTTCAAGTCGATTTTCTGAACGAAATTATCTGTAGATTCACTTTTAATCGGAAGTTGAACTATTTTCATGGGTCTTTCGTTTGAAATTAAACAGAAGCATGAGTTGGCTTATTTTATTCTATTTTCGAAAGAAAAAAATGAACTCTTGAAATTGAATCGATTTGAATTATTTAATAAAGAACTTCAATCCTTTCTGAGTTTCCCCACGAAATTTCAGTTCTCAAAGTGAAACCATTTGCAAATGCAACTTGAAATAAAAAGACACTACTTTTGAACGCCACCTTAAGGGTCAGTATCACCTTTTGAATCGTGGTAAATCTCAATTCAAAAAGTGGTCTCCTTATTTCACAAGTAAGTATCCTAATTTAGGACGTAGAGACTTGATTTTTTTTAAATTGAAGAACGTCCCGAGGGCAAATATTTTTTTTCGATTTAATTAATTAGATCTGGGGTTATTGAATATGTTTTTCGTTTTTCATGAGTACAAGCTATATTTTTGAATTAATCATCATGAAAATTTTCGAAGTTTATGGAAGATTAAATTGCCAAGGGCAAATTGTTGCGATTTTTTCCAAAAAATGATGAATAACCGTCGGAAAAAATCATTAAGTGTAGTTTCCAAAACGCTGATGTTCAACCTGTTTTTTTTTAATTGTAAAACTAATTAAATCCAAAAAATCGCAACTATTTGCCCTCGGCAATTTAATCTTCCATAACCTACAAAAATTTTTTCATGATGATTATTTCAAAAATATAGCTTGTACTCATGAAAAACGAAAAACATATTCAATAACCCCAGATCTAACGATTACCCTGGTTTTTTAATTGAAAAACTAATTAAATCGAAAAAAGAAAACTATTTGCCCTCGGGACGTTCTTCAACTCCAATTTAAAAAAAAAATTAAGTCTCTACGTCGTAAATTAGGGTACTTACTCGTGAAATAAAGAGACCACTTTTGAATGGAGATTTACCACGATTCAAAAGGTGATACTGCCCCTTAAGCAAAATTTCAAACTCAAACATCATTCAAATTTAGACCAAAAAGATCTTGGTAAAACTTGATACTGTGTACCGTTTTTGGTGTATTTTGATTTGAAAATTATTTCTTCATAATTTTCAATCGCCTTCGTTGAGAGTCAGACAAAAACAAAATCGTGAAAATGTGTATATTTTTTAATGCCCTTTATCTTGCAAACGGATGGCCTAAAGAAAATTTTTTACCTAGCAAACCCCAAATATTTAAACAGTTTTCTACCTATCCTAGAGACAAGGTCCTTTTTTTTACACACTGTGAATCTGTTCTGAAGCTATCTATATTAGGCATCCAAAAACTGAGTGAAAATTCAACCCGGATTTCCTTCAACTTGTCTAGCTGCATTAGGAAGTGATAAAACTGAAAAAGCTTCTGTCGACCTGTTCTGAATAAAAATGAATACCGATAAATCCACTGCAGGCCACGAATCTCTTATGGCCGGTTTCTGAGGTCCATTTAATGGTAGTATATCTATCCGATAAATTTGACGGAAGGTTAACTGGAGATTTCGGTTTCTGAGGTCCTCTCGTAAAGATAACCTATCAATAAAGTCCGTTTATTTTAACTGGGAAGAGATGGCCGGATATGTGTTCGTTAACTATCTGACGCATGAGCAAATAGCACTGAACTCCATACTATGTACCTGGAATGGATCGGACCGTAAACTTTTGAACGTAAAGTGAGGCAGGGGCAGCTGAAACAGAGATAGCCTTATTTAGGGTAACCTGTCTTTTATTACTCAGTGAAATGAATTACGGTTGTATGCACAAATTATCTTTTAAGTGAAAATGAATTAGTTTGAGGATTCTTTTCGTTAAATACGTACAATATTAGTGAATATTATCAACATCGTGGAAGAACAGTAAAAATTTTACATGAACGTTGTACTGTTTGCATTATTACTTTGTTCCTGAATAACAATTGAGAAAAAAATAATCAAATTTGTTCAAGAATAAATTTAAAAAAATTAAATGCGCGGTGGTTCCAGGTTCCATTAACCGACATGAGTCAGAAAGAGATAAATTTCGTTTCTAATTTTCAATTCATTTTATTTATCAACATCGTGAACGAACAGTAAAAATTTTACATGAACGTTGTACTGTTTGCATTATTACTTTTTTCCTGTTAAACAATTGAGAAAAAATAATCATTTATATTATATCCGTGAATTCTTTCGCAATAATATCCACGAGTAAAATTTTTTCACGCTCCGTGAAATTTTTGGAACGTTTTGAAGTTTCCATAATGCACTTTTTTAATTTATAATACAAATATAACACACTCACCACAACTCAGAATTTGCAAAACTCCTCAATTTAAATTTCAGGAGTGCAGTTTCAATTGAAGTTTGCAAAATTTATCATTAATTTCATCAATTTGCGTGTGGCGCCATCTGTTGTACTTGAAGGAAACTTATAAAGAGATCGATAGTCAGGAGTTATCGAACCGATAGTTAACGGAGGGCAGAAAAAGACGTCAGAAACTCAGGTAGCTTTAACGAGAGTATATCGATTGGTTAAAGTTATCGAACCGTTTACTATTGGAAGGTTAAAGCGAAACCTCAGAAACCGGCCATTAGTCCTCCTAAGAACGTCTCCAAATAAAATAACCATTACCCCTCGCCGTCTTCAATTCCCGATCTACCGGATAAATTGCTTATAAATCACACTGGATTCCACCCGATACAGATTTACCCCTACGAGATCCAGGGATGACACAATGGGATATGAGAGGACGTCGTCATGGGAATCGAGATAGTTTTGTCATACGGATAATATCCTACACTGTTTGGGTTTAGTGCAACAGCGAGTCCACAGATATGGAAAAGGATCCTTGGAGTGTGGAGATGCTCGCAGTAGGGGTGGCCAGAGTGGCCAGGGTGGTCGGCTTGAGGGGTATCTCTTCAATCTTCTCCAGGTCGGCTGCGCCTGCTGAGTTTTGCTTGCATAGCTTCGGGCTCATCTGCGAACAGAATTCGTTATTTTTTAGTACCCTAGGTAAAGGCAGAAGGAATTTTGTTCTTCTTTTAAATTAATTGAAAATCCAGCTAGATTCATTCAAGTTGAAGATAATCCAAACGTCCGGCATTTTCCACGGAATATTCTCAATATTACAATTCTCGTTAGTCGCTGAAAGCTGATTAACTTCGAGTACACCTATACCGGGTCCTGCAATAGTGCGTTAAGCTTCTATAGCTGCTAAACCAGACGTTTTAGGAATTTAGTTGAAAAGTATTCCCTTTGTACTTGCAATTCTGCATCTCAGGAAATTATTTTATAATATACAGGGTGTGCCCAAATTAAATTATTCAACAAATCAGTGATTTTTTAAATGAAACACCCCTTATATTTTTGCATATTTTCAATGCTCTTCAATACCTCTACCATGATGCAAAATATTAGGGATATTTTTCCAACAGTACGGACCTTATTAAGAAAAAACTGCAAAATTTCGACGAAACAGTAGTTCGATAAAAGCCCTTTACCGATTTCCATGCATAAGCGATAGAAACATGAATTTGATCAGGATTTCTTTTAACTCAAGAATTTGCCTAGTCATCGTTCCTAAATGATCAATCTCTCTTATACAGGGTGTTCGTTATCAATGTCCAAATATGAAGAATTTCACATTGTTTTTTCTCGATTTTTTCAAATGTAACACCCTGTATTTTTTTCCATGATGATATACACAGTTTGAAACCTTTCATTTTTTCAGAAGTAACCAAAGGGCTTTTTCCACTCCTGCGTCCAGCAGGTACAAAAAATGAAATCGGAACGGAAAATTTTATTCAAATATTGGATATGAAAACAAACGGGCGTTGAAAAAGGCAAAGCCGGTGATCTAGCAATCCATCTATTTGGAAACTGTTGGTCCAGTAAATCCCTCACAGGACGAGAATAATGAGCGGGTGCTCCATCATGCTGAAACCATATTTCATTCCGTATTTCCTTAGGTAACACTGCTAACATTCCGGGAAGAATGTTCTGAATGAAAGTAAAATATGCAGCTCCATCTAAATTTCCTTCGAAAAAATGAGGGCCTATCACATGATTGCCGATTACTTCTCCCCAGACATTCAATGACCACCTGTGTTGATTGTCTATTTCCCTTATAATTCTTGGAATTTATACAGAGTAATAATGAAAATTGTGCCTATTGACGGCTCCGGAATTGTGGAAGGTTGCTTCATTACTGAATAAAACAAATTCAAAAAATGAAGGGTTCTGTTCAATTTGAAAACTTGCCCAGTTACAGAAATTCAGACGGTTTTCAAAATCGCTATCGGTAAGCGCCTGATGCTTCTGAATGTGGTAGGCATGATAATTATTTTTTTGAGGATTCCTTGAACTGAACGCTCACTTATACTACAGGCTACACCAAGCTCCCTTTGGCTTGTGTGTGGTTTTTCAGTTACATGCAATAAAGCCTCGAGCTCCTTGTCCTCGTTAGTGGCCTATTTTATCCTCTCTTTTTTTATACTTGACATCTCCTGTCTCTACACATCGGTTCAAAAGCCTCCGAAAACTCGATTCATGTGGATGTCTTCTTTCGGGATATTCGACAGCATAGGATCTACTGGCTAATAAACAGTTTCTGTGGCACTGCCCCAACATGAAAATCATATCAACCATTTCATCTTTTCCAAAATTCATCTCAATTCGGATTTCGGAAATAACTTTGAGCTCTGAATAACAATATTTTGATCAATAATAATAATCGATGAACTTCATAACAGTTTCTGTGGTACTGCTGCAACATGAAAATTATATGAACCATTTCATGAATAATAATTTTTTTCGATGCCGATAAAACTCTGTAATCGTTAGAATTTAGAATACACATGTTACCAATAATACCTATGTATGTGTTACTTATTCGGACGAACATTATCATTTTCATGTTGAACTTAAAGGATTATGATTTTGGAAGGGTTTTAAAGTTTTTCAAAAATTGGTCATTCAGTTTGGTTTCATTGTGTGACTCATTCAAAATATCCGTCAGTTATTATGTTCATCATTCCTGAAATTTTTGGTAGAAATGTCATTTTTCGTGTCTGCTGGACACAGGAGTGAAAATAATCCTAAGGTTACTCTTCTGAAAAAATGTAAGGTTTTAAACTGTGTACATCATCATGGAAAAAAATACAGGGTGTTACATTTGATAGAATCGAGAAAAAACAATTTGAAATTCTTCATATTTGGACATTGATAACGGACACCCTGTATAAAAAAGGTTGATCATTTAAGAACGATGACTAGGCAAATTCTTAAGTTAAAAGAAATTCTGATCCAATTCATAGCACTTCGATGGGCGTTTGAACGATGCATAAAGTTCACTAGTCTCTCTCACTCACTGCTGCCCTGTTGACTTAGTTCATGCCTTGAACGAGTATTAAGACGGCTGTGCTAACAGTGATTGAAATCCGTTTTATAAGACGTTTTAAAAACACTTGCTTCCTAAAACTTTACATTTCATTTCAATTCGAAATGAGACCACAAACATTCAAGTTCCCGAAATCGTTAATTCCAGCACGTCCACCTCGGAAAAGATCAACACTAGAACCGAACAGATAATGGAAAACCAAACACGAAAGTTGCCAGGGAATTAGCAAAAAAGCGAATCAGCATTCCCGTCAGAAGCTACGCAACCCACACTGGGGCATATCAAATCCTGACCCCGGAGTTCAAATTCAATTATCAGGAAATCCTCTTAGCAAGGACGAGGATTTAACCGAGTAAAGTTCGGCCTAAGGATGACAGATTTCGGATGCGGATCTATGGCAACGACAAAGCGGATGCGAGAGACGGCGAAGACGGGATGCTGCGAATTAGAAACAGAAACACACATTTTGGGGGTGACGCGTTCGCAATTTGGGATGCATATGCTGTTTGTATTGTCGATGGAACAATTGTCGATGAGACTGGGATTCTACGCAGCAATATTGTTAATTCCCAATTAGTTACTGAGATGCAGCTTCAAAGAACAAGGCTGGTTGAGAATTGGAGCATGTCCGATTCCCCAAATTGCGACCTGTAGCGTAGCGTGTCGACAAAACTCGGAAAACCCAGAAAAAATCGAAAACGGTTTGCCGATTCCCTCCAATCCCAATGCCCTCTCAGAGATCGCAGATCTATATGTATGTGCAAAATTTGAACTCCATGTTTTCCAAATTACGACCTTTAACAAGCACAACACTAGGCTCAGCCATAAACTGAGGAAGTAACATGTTACTTAGAGCGCAGAAGTTGACTAAACATTCAACAAGCATACGAGGAGGAAGACAAAGGGAATGACAAATAGAAGGAGTCATAATAGAGGAAATTATTGGTAAAATGAAGAACAGAGAAGCACAGGGATCGAGCAAATTCTTAGAAAGGAACTGAAAAATCTGAATGACGAAATACTGGAAGAAATAGCAAAAATATCTAAAGCGATATTAATGACAGAATCAAGATGAAACAAAGCTGGCGTACTGCAAGGTTCTTCCTTGGGCCACTCTTGTTTAACACATTCATGGCAGATATACTAGAAATTACAAATCCATAACAAACAATCTTCAGGGGGACTTGAACAGGAAAATAGGATTATGAATTACTTCCCAGAAATTGAAATAAATCAAAATCAACACGAATAAATTCTCTTCCGAGCAACAAGAGTAAAAAAGAAATGAAAGGAAGAAGTTGAATTTATAGGAATTATCTAAGATTCAGAAAACAAATAGAATAGAGATATCACAAATATACTCCATTCACTTTTATAAAGTATCCCTTTTGGCCAAGATTTAGGTTTCTCAAGTTTTGTTTGAAAATGACGAGGGTTGGCACTGGTGACACATCGCCAATGTCAAAATAATTCTCTGAGACGTTGCCAATGCTAATTTCTATCCTCAAGGATAGATAGTTTTCATGGAGAATTTATCCACATATTTTATTTTGTCAATACACCCAAAGATAAAAGACTGAAGCTAAGTTGCATCCTTGTTCAGAAATATGTTCTTTTCAATTCAGTGTATCATTCACATAGATTCTGAAGAACTTTGCGAATGGAGTTAGTTCTTTTGAGGTTCAACTGTGGCACAGATTTCCTAGTTCTACTACATTTGCATACTGAAGTATTTCAAGTTGTGCAAAAAGATATTTAAATGTCTTCTGTTGGCTTATTTCTCGAGAATTTTGAATAGGTCCGTCTGTTCGTTTAGTTTAGATAGAAGTTTTTCTGTCAGGTTATTCGAGTACTTTTTTTTTCGAATGAACTAGGTATCACAAAGTAACGGACTATTTTGTCCATTATTTTTCAGTGAAATTTCAACACCCTATTCTCAATTTTCGTACAAAAAAATAGCAAAACTGAATCTTCCAACCATGTTTATATACGTGAAATATTTCCAGTATCAACAAAGAATAAAGTTCCTTCAACATTCGCCAGGTCTTTGGAATTATTGAATTCACATAATATTTTCTCAAATTTAGTATTTTCCCAAAGGAAATGAACATTTTGATAAATACATTATTACCACGATCTCTATGTAGAGAGGACAACGCACCTAGTTATCTGACAGGAAAATGACTGCAGTCTAACATTTTCAAAATATACACAGTGAAATGTGTCAGAATATCAAGGCCAACCGGGATACTTTGAAGTGAATGGCGTATAAATGGAAGTCTTTACTCGATGTTGAATGTAAAGAACAAACTCTCATTGGAGAACAAAGAAAGCATAATCAAAACAATAATTATTCATAGTTACTAGAGTTATCGACTTGAATTAAGTTGACAAACAGATAAAATGGCTAAGTCAGAGAATCATAGCAATCATAACCAAAACAGGAAGGCCCACAGAAATGGTATCAAGAATCCAAACAACACAGGCATGTATCTACATTAGGGATGGACGCCAAATTCTTGAAAAATCAGAAATTCTTCAAGAAATACAAAACAACAATTGAAAGGTGCAGCAGAACGTAAAACAGCCAGAGAAGATAAAGCAAATAATTACTATCCAAGGAACTTACAAGTAGAAAGAACTCCAAAGCACATTGAACAAAGTCATAAGAAGACAAACAGACACAGAAACTGAAAAAAGCGATAAGAGAACACAAGAATGAACAACTGTGACTACAAAAGATTTCAGTGAGAAAAAAGAGACAAGAGAAGATATCTCATAAATTGAGGGAAGACAATGAAAATAATAAAGAAAGGAAGGAAGCAGGAAACTGAAGAGAATAAATGCTCCTCTTAAGGCAAACGCAAAAACCAGAAAACACAATGGAAGAAACTTTATGAAAATTAATGGAGTATATCTGGTAGTCTCTACCCGATATTGAATTTAAAGAAAAACTCTCATTGGAGAACAATGTAAGCATATTCAAATCAATAATTATTCCTCGTATTACTTACCAAGTGACTTACAAGAAGTGAGAACTCGAAAGCACATTGAACAAAGCATAAGAAGACAAACAAACACAGAAACTGAAGCCATAGAAGAACACAAGGAGAAACAACTGCTAGGCAGAAAAAACAGGAAACACAATGGAAGTCACTCCATCTCTGAGATGCTGAGGAACACCCTTGACCAGCTCCTACAACCGTTAGGAGCTTACGCTGTAACAAGTGGAAAATGAACGATTGGCTTAATGAATCAAGTAATGGAAATAATGAAGTAATAAACGGGTATTACTCCGGACTATTATCGTAACGGCAATAGCCCCATTCATAATATCCCCCGCCTATCCGAACCCTTCTACCAGATCCGTATCCGCTAATCGCCCCCTTTCTTCATCCATTCGCATAATATTTTCATAAAGAACTTGCGTCGTCTTCATCCACTGCGAGCGCCTAATGACTCCATTTTTTCCACCGCCATTTTTATCGCCATCCCGCACTTTTTCAGGAGACTTTCGCACACTGCTCCGCTATTAATTAGATTTATAGTTAGCGAGTTTATTTGAGGGCGCTTAACTTCCGTAATGGACGGAAATCGGCAGAGCTGACTCTGTGTCATGTTTCCGCACGATAATCCATGAATATAGAGTGGCTTATCTTGAGGGTCCTGTTCGAAGGACAATCAGGATTTGATTGGATGAATGTAAGTGGGGGCGAGGGTTTTACATATAGAGTGGTGAGTCCTGAATATCCAAAATAAACATATTTTATGGATAGAATTTTGTTTTCGTGGATCCACTGATTCCAAATGCTAATAAAAAGAATTGCTCAAGAATAAAATCTTACCACTCTCAGAAAATCCTCGTGTCTAGACTCCTCAGTCCTGTCGAGGCTGAACTGCCTTCTCAGCAACTTTCCGGACCTGTGCTTCGGACTGAGGCACTTGTAATGGTTGTAGGGAGTGCTGAGATCCTCATCCTCCACCCTTCTACGTCTCCTGTAGCCGCAAGATAGGGAACTGGTAGATGCACCTAGGAGTGCTGCTGCCACCTCGCTGGCTGACACTGGGGTACCTAGCGACATGGGGGTGTCACTGGAGGTGCTCTTGATCATTGAAAGGTTCTGCTTGGAGGCGTAGCTGTAACAAAAAATATTGGGAGATTTTGTTGAGTCATGTTCACAAAGTTAATAATAGCTTTTTTGCTTGACTATTCAAGATGTTGTCTGTTATAAAAGGTTCAATCCATTGAAAAACCAACGAAATATATGTTGTGATTCGACAGAAATAATAGCAATAGACAGAACCTAGGACATTCCAACGGCAGCGAAGAAAATCTTCAGCTTCCAGAGTCAAGAAGTTTCAAACGCCACACAGTGGGGCAGAATACCTTGAAACCTGGCATTAAATATTTAGGTGTTTGTTTAGTTTGAAAATACAATATATTATTATTTCTATATGTTAATTGGTAAAGGTAAAAGGCATTTTGGATCCTAAAAATATTTATTAACATCGGAATTAATGTAATCACACATCATAACACAATTGAAGACCATTTGGATGATGATTTCGATTCATTATTCGGATAAATCGGAAAAACTGGAATATTCTGATGAATCCAAGTCTTCTTCTCAAATCCTGTAGTGGGACGCTAGCCAAGGGCGGATATAGCTGTTTTTCATGGGAGGGTTAATAACGATCTTGAGTGAGGGTAATAACGATTGAAAACCATTAAATCAGGTACACAATGTATGAAATATTGTAATAATCATTGGAGGGGGGTACACCCGTACACCCACCCTCGTGAATCTGCCCTTGACGCAGGCAACAGTTTCTGTAACACGTATATATTATTCGGATAGCAGAGCTTATTTCTGCTTGGACAGTCTTGTACGAAGGGAATATTTGAGGAGCGCTATCCCTCACAGCTCCATATTGATGTTGAGATATCTTTGCTCTTATCAAAACAGCTAGACTCTAGAGCATCTTAGTCAGGCATAGATTTTGGTTGTGAGTCCAACGAAGATATAAAGGCATTTCTATATTTAGTGGCCCGTTTTTGAGACGTAGAAGTTATTTCATGAAGAATTTTTGATGCATGTACTTAGCCTTCTGACCTCAGACTCATTTTTGTTGTTATGTCAATACAGATACGTGAGTCGTATCCTAAAGTTCTTTGGTTTTAAACCATTTTGTTTTTTCATCTCTCTTAGCGATCATCAAAGGCATCTTCAGGACGATCAAGCCTTTTCTCAGTTATACTAGGAAACGAGTTCGACCTCTCCAGTCATTCTTTTTTGTAATTTTGGAAACGTACAACCATTCTTCGTGCTTTTGTGTAACGAGACTCATACTCTGCCTTCAAATATAAATTTTTTTTCAGAAGCATCTTCTTCTGCTCTGCATTACATTTCGTACGTTTTTTTTTCATTTCTCCGTTCAAATAATCAAATTTTTTTCAATTTAACTGTTTCCGCAACTCCTCATTATATCTATGAGCTCTTTTCCTTCAAAAATCATTGCCCTCGAAGTCGCTACTAAAGGAGAAATAAATTTTAAAGAAATAATCGATTATCAATGAGTGCCCACCTCGCTGTCTAAAATTGATTTTTCTGAAAAAAGGCAGAATATGGGCAACAAAATCTCATGATTCTAAAATGAGCATGGATGAAGCTTCGCAGAAATGTAAATATCAAACTTTGGACGGCCTTGGAACATAACTGAAAACGAAGATAGGTTTAACGTCTGTAAATAATAATTAAGGAAAGAGTAACGGCATGCAGACAATTGAATATTTTTGAAATTCCGGAAATAGTCACACACCGTGCAGGAATCGAACCTGCGTCTCCCTACTTTCCGGGCGGGGGCCTTGACCACTGGGCTAACGATGCATATGATACTTTTTCCGGAATTCAATATCCTGAGGTTCACCTCATATGTTAGTGAGAGGGGGGTTCCTAGGTGGGGAGCAATGATTCACCATCATTAGTCAGGGGATTCCACTTATCCTTCACTCTACGTCATCGAATTTTTCGATTTCAGTTATTAGATCGGATTTCGGATTCCGACCAATGATGTTATTTAATATAACATCATTGGTCGGAATCCGAAATCCGATCTAATAACTGAAATCGAAAAATTCGATGACGTAGAGTGAAGGATAAGTGGAATCCCCTGACTAATGATGGTGAATCATTGCTCCCCACCTAGGAACCCCCCTCTCACTAACATATGAGGTGAACCTCAGGATATTGAATTCCGGAAAAAGTATCATATGCATCGTTAGCCCAGTGGTCAAGGCCCCCGCCCGGAAAGTAGGGAGACGCAGGTTCGATTCCTGCACGGTGTGTGACTTTTTCCGGAATTTCAAAAATATTCAATTGTCTGCATGCCGTTACTCTTTCCTTAATAACTGAAAACCTTCATGATTCTGAGAATACGATAAAAATTTAAAGATTCAATCATAGACAACATCAACAAGAATTAATTATTATTCTATGTAAGTTTTTATTCATCCAAAGTTCTTAAATTATCTACACATACCTGAACTTGAAGCTGCCATCAAAAAAACTCGTAACAATAGTGATCTGTTAACAGAGTAACGTTGTAAAACTACAGCAATTACGGAAAAATTTTGCAGGCGTCTCGACTCGGCCAAAAAATGGCTACAAAGAAGAGCTGTCGGGAGCGCAGTGGGGATCAGGAAGGGTTAGTATTGTGCTTTTTTGTCGCTTACGGTAGTGATCTGTCGCTTCGACAAATGACGGTATGGAAATATGCATTTTCAATTTTTGATTTAATGCCAGGTTTCAAGGCATTCTGCCCCACTGTGCGCCAGCAAAGAAGATCTTCAACTTCCAGTGGTCGCAGTGAACTGTTACCCCTCACATCAACGAAAATCTGAAAGAACTCATTGCCACAGCTACCCATCTCATAAAAATGACAGGATAACGATGCCTTAGAGTCCTTAGACATATATGCAGCAGTGGCGGATTTACGATTTCAAGGGCCCTACGCTTCAAAACTTCTGGGGCCCCTCTGAAACATTTTTGATTCTTTCAAAAGAATTTTTCAATTAAGACTCACTTCTTTAAAAACAAAATATAAAGTTTATCAATAAAATACAAGGTATGTATATCAAAACAAAATATAAAAGATGAATAAAAATCTTGAAAAAAGGAAAAATACCACAAAAATTAAAATACAAAATATCTCTAGAATATCATATCTGCCAATTTTGCGGCGCACCAGTGGTGGGTTTGCCAACGGGAGCAACGAAAACACGTAAAAAAAAGATTGAGTTTCAGTCATTTTAACCCTGCTGAAATTCGCAGAGATGGTAGTTTATATAATTATTCGAATAATAAAAATCGTCCGCTGGCTGTGCGTTGGTGGAAAACCCGCCCGCTGGACATGAAAACTTGTTTTCTACCAAAGTACAACCAGCGGACGATAATTTATTCGAATAATTATATAAACTACCATCTCTGTAAATTTCAGCAGGGTTGAAATGACTGAAACTCAATTTTTTTTACAAGTTTCCATCTCCAGAGGACGGGGTTTCCACCAACGTACAGCCAGCGGGCGATTTTTTTTATTCGAATAATTCTACAAAATACCATCTCTGTAAATTTCAGCAGGGTTAAAATGACCGAAACTCAATATTTTTTTTACATGTTTTCGTTGCTCCCGGTGGCGAACCCACCATTGTTGAGCCAGCTGACGGTCACTTTGGCTAAGAAAACAACCAAATCAAGCTATATACAAATTATGGCCAGGGTTAAAATGACTGACTAAAAACTATCACTGGCCCCCGGGCTACCATTTGTCCTAAGAATATGACCGCCTTACACTATAGGGAGCATGTCATTGACAATGTTGTGCCAAATTTTCACGCTGCTATAGGTGAAACTTTTCAATTTCTAGACGATAACGCTAGACCGCACCGTGCAGCCATATAGTTGAGAATGAGTGCGAGTAGCTTGGTATTCCACATTTACCAATACCTCCGCACTCACCAGATTCGAATTGCATAGAACATGCATCGGATATGCTTCAATGAAGATTAGATAATCATCAACCTACCCCAGAATCCTTAAATGATCTGAAAGAGCTTCTGCCCCGTTTATGGAACCAAATTCCTCAAGAAATGTTCAACAACCTTGTGTGTAGTATGCAAAGAAGATATCAAGCTGTTATTGATGCCTGTGGCGGCCATACATTGTATTGATAGTCTTAAAATGCTTGAGTTCTCTGGGAATAAAATTTCGTTATTTTACTCGATTTTTCTTAACCACTCTGTATACGCTGCACACCTACAGGCTGAAATTAATTTGCAACTTGAAATAATATGAATTTTCAACAAATCTCAAAAATCTTATTTTAATTATATTTTATTGCAATTTTAGTCAATATCCGTAACTCATGTGGAGCAGTTTAGTTCCATTCACCAACACTTCTCAGTTTTTCACAATATTTGATTCTAACACGAAACTCGCTCGTCACTGTCGTCTGTCAACACTATTCGAATCTTGTGAAATGAATGTGAGAAAAAATATGCAAACCTAAGAACTTATGCACAAGTATTTTTCACTTTACACCCCTAAACGAATCAACATCTGGTCGGTCGTTCTGTAGCACATTCCTAGATTTTAAAAGAAATGCCGACAAATTTATTGAATTATGATGTAATTGTCAACATTGGAATTCGGCCGCTACCCTTGACGGAATTTATTGCAGGCAGACAATATAATTAGGGACAGTAGGTACGCTGAATCTCGAATGGTGTGTTTTTTCCAACATCGGAGTTTTGCTCTGAGGCTTTTGTTATTCATTGCGTTTCATATGAATGTAATAATTCATATTTCACAGGTTGCCTCTGAGCTTCCTATAAAATATAGTACAGCCTGACTATTTCTTTTTCACACTTACAGACTGAATTTTTATTCAGAAAAACAAATTAATTCGATCGCCGGCGGCCCCTATGGACCTCGGGGCCCTACGCTGCAGCGTACTAAGCGTACCGGTTAATCCGCTACTGATATGCAGAGAAGTACATCATACATCAACGAAGACGTCCAATTGAGCATGGACTCGTACACACATGCACCCCAGGCCTGGTATAATGTTCAGGATTGATAATTTTTGGGATTTTTGCCGTAATTCGAAGAACATCAAAGGAGCAATCAAATCTTTTTTTATTAATATTGAACTCATGCCCATCCCCACTCTTTTCGATAAGAAGAGAGACAAGGAGTATCCGGATCTCCTGCAAATCCTTCCAGCATCCCGAGGGACCAAAACCGGAAACCGAACTGAGAAAACTCCGGGCAACAAGCTCAGATTCCGTATGTCGTACCCGGGGCACCGGCTGGGAAAGAACATTAAAATAAATTAACGGAACGCTGATGTAATTGCGAGACTAGTCGCCCCGGGCGGAGTTCTCGAATTAATAAGACCGTCGAGGAACGAGCAGTGCCGTTTTCGTCTCAGTTTTGGTATTCAGATCGGAGCTCCCGTGATTCCGGCGGCGCTTCGCGCTATCGGCCCGGAAAAGTGAAAAAGAAGACCGGGAGAATCGCGACTCGCATTCTGGACATGATTGTTTTTGCGAGAGCGGAATGACGGGGAGGGAAGCCGGGACGTCGAGAATGGGAAGAAATAACTACGTTGCGAGATATAGGAGTGGAATGGTGGATTATTAGCGGGGAAATTCTGACAGTTGGAGATTGCAAATAAAGGCGAAAGGTTGTTTCGGGAAATTGCGAATAGCTGGGAGTTTTCTCCAATTAGTTATTATTGCAGGAAGTATTTCACACGAAAACAAGTCCAGATTCTCTATAAAGGCCATATGAGGCTGGGAATCGAATACTTTCTCTTGTTCAGAGTTTGGCATCTCTTCAAGAGTTCAGACTCTGATAGACAGCCAAATATCCGAACCAGTCTATCAGATGCTAATGTTTCTACTTCTTGGTTGAACCATTGTGTTCCAAATTCATATTTTTAATACAACAAAGTTCAGACGGCGAATGGAATTCGTCGGTAACGAAGAAGACCCAGAGCTCTATGATATTTACCCATTTTTCTGTGGTTCTAAGATGAATTCAACATACAATTTTTTGTACAACTGCCATTAAAAGTGACACTTTTAATGACAGCAAACAATGTTGAAATTGATTGTTTACGTGGAAGCGTGTTAAAAATATTTTTAACATTAGTGTTAAATATATTTTTAGCTCTCCATTTTCTTATGATGAAATCAGATGAAAAAAATTCAGCAATTGCAAATTTTCATTATCAATATTTAACAATCATTACTTATGAACATTAATATCAATCGCAAAACTAGAACAATTACTAACATTAATGCCCTGTGATGTTAGGGAGCTTCGCAACACATTATTAGAATCCTCAGCACCATCAGTACTTGTAGAAACCGGAAGTACAATATTGGATGATCATGATCCAAAATCTGTTGAGGTTGGGAGAATTTTTTCAGCAATGACATTTCTATATGCAATGGAATGATCAACATAGCCTTCGGCTACCGTCGTAGACTTCCATCCACCATGTTTTTTATATCCGTAATATTTGCTCCTGATTCTGCTAGCAATGAAGCGGAGGATCTTCGAAAACAGTGTCCTGTATATTGCTTTGGTTCTGGCAGTTTGAGGAATTCGGCAACAATAGATGGAATTTTCCCAGATGTATTGATACCAACTGGATTGGCAGTGCATTTATTATTCATGTATTTCAGGAAAAAAAGACGTTGTTTATGACAGAAGGGCGCAGTGCAAAGTACTTATGAAAATAGTCAACATAGCCAATAATACTGAAAGAACGACTGACTTTCGTTATTGTGTTTGGAAGTTGTATAACCAATAATTTACATATTTGTTATTTCGATGTCTTCCACTGATAAATTACACAATTCTTCACGCCAACCTTCAACCTTAACCATCAAGTATTTCTCATCTGGTGCCTCATTTATAAACTTTTCAACTTGTTCACGAGTGAGAATTTTCGATTTTTTGGGACGATATCCTTCACTTTTCCGTTTTAAATATGCTATTACCTTGAAATATTTATTAACATCCACACCATTTTTAATAAGGGCGCTTGACTTTATCATTGAAAGTTTGCTCCACAAAGTTGATGAACTCCATATTTTTGATTTTTCTTCTAAGTATGCCAAGAAAACAGGTCCACTGAAGATCCCTTCTATATTTTTCGAATTACACCAGGCCAGGAAATTGTTATATGCAATATCGTACTGCTGAACAGAGATTTTTTAGGTAGGAGTTCCAGATTTGCTCTTCTTGCAGACTCTTCAATATCCAAAGGAACAACCAAATCGCCTTTTTTCATTGCAAATTCGCCCATTTCATTATCAAAATAGGGCAGTTGTACAAAAAACATTGTATGGTATTTGTGTTGAAAGTGATTTTATTTTGTTCGTGAAATTGTTCAATTCGCTCCGCTCATTTCACAAACTTTTTCACTCACAAAATAAAACGTCACTTTTAACACTAATATCATTAATGAGTAAATGACTATTTTAGTTTGAGGTCGCCGTTCAGAGCGAGTAGGAAAACTAATCCGATAGAGGCGCCACCGTGCATTTTATGGAATGTCTCCATAGAACTCACATTATCACTATAAGTTCTATGAATAACTCTTTAATTATGAATGAAATGTACAATGGCGCTCTCTATCCGAAAATCGCTGAACTATGAAATTAGTGAATATGTGGGTAAAGCAGGAACTTTTTCCCGCCATATATTTGAATCTGGCCATTCTCTGCCAATTCCGTATCAAAAAAGTTGTTTTTCTGAACGAAATTATCTGTAGATTCACATTCAATCGGAAGTTGAACTATTTTCATGGGTCTTTCGTTTGAAATAAAACAGAAGCATGAGCTGGCTCATTTTCTTCTATTTTTGAAAGAAAAAAAATTAACTTTTGAAATGAAATCGATTTAAATTATTTCATTAGCAACTCCAATCCACAAAATTTCAGTTCTCAAAGTGAAACCATTTTCAAATGTAACTTGAAATAAACACACACTACATTTAACGCCCACCTTGAATAGGTACGTAACTGAACTTTCAGGTTTCTCATATTTAAAAAATTGTAAGTCTCAAAATTTATAAACTCCCTCAACATTTGTTGCTAATTAAATTGACCTCGACGAATAATCCAACTTCTAACTACCATACCATATCCTCTAATTCACTGACATTCGATTCGGCCATGTCGGAAATGTTCGACACGTAAACAGTCTGTCGCGGCGTAGTCCACGAAATCCAGAGAAATCCTTAGAAATCCTATGCTATTATGGACCAACTCCAGCTCTAATTGGGGCTGAAATACTCCGGTTCCTTGGAATCGTCGAGACTCGAGAGACTTAAAACGGAAAACGCTCGTTTCCGTAGAGCCAATTTGTTTACGGGAATCGAGCAATAGTAGGGATCATTCTATTCATCTGGTCCTGTCTTTCGTCCTTACAAAGGATAGGAAACGAGAGAAGTTGCGATATGAATATTTAAAGGGTGCGCGCCCATTAGGGTATCAGAGATCAGAGTCGAGCATCGTTATGGTCTCAGATTTATTGGTAGTTAGGTTTGGAGCACTGAGCAGCAGTCGGTAGAATGAAGGATATGAACCTTTCTGGCTAGGCTGTAACACCTACCTTCCATTGCACATACACACATCGCCGAAAGTCTTGCCCCCCTAGGTTTCTCAAGAAATAAACAATCTAAGTTCTGGAAATGGGATGTATATTTTTTCTATTCCAACTGGAATATATTTGATAGGAAATCTTTGTTTGTTACCCTTCGCTTTATGCAGGATGAGATAAAATAGGAAAAATGAGAAAAAATCTAAATTAGTCCATTATTTGTAACACACATTTTTGATTTGAATTGAATGTTCAGAGTCGCTGTTTTAATAATTTTAAGGACAGAGTCCAATCATCTAATTTTATTCTTTCCACAGTAGATGAATTAGGTAAGTACATTTTTTTTCGACTGGACGCACTTAGTGACAATTAAACTTTCACAATTTTGATAATAATTTTTGACAATCAGGACGAGTTGTTCTACCGTGTAATGCTCCATGTTCACTAACTTCCATCTGTCAACTTTCGATTTGTCACGTCATTTTCATGTGACATTATGACTATCCAACATGGCGTGCAATTCAAATCTTGTGCTCCCCTTGAAACAACCTCTAGATACATACAGAAGGAAGATGGAACACTAGCATCAACTGCCCTGGAGAAAGCCAACATCTTCGCGCATTTGTTTGCTGAAAATTCCACTCTGGATTCATCGGGAAAACAACCCACAAATATTACACCTATTGACAGTCGTATGCCCGAGATAACCTTTCGCATGCGTACTGTCAGAAAGATTCTGTTGGGTCTCAACACCAACAAAGCCAGTGGATCCGACGGAATCCCACCGATTGTTCTCAAGAAGTGTGCCCCCGAACTAACACCTGTCCCCTGCAAGTTGTTCAACCACTCTTACAAATTGGGTGTTTTCCCATCCAACTGGAAAATCGTAAGAGTACAACCAGTCCATAAAAAAGGCAAAAAGACCCTACCTAACAACTGCTAACCTATCGCTCTGTTATCTATTATTTCAAAGGTCGTGGAAAAAGCCATCAACTTCGAGCTGATGAAACATCTGGAGCACTCAGGAATTATCAACGATAGACGATAGACTTGCTCGCTTACGTCTCACATATATGGCACCTATTTATTGAGAAATATGGTGAAACCCTAGCCGTAGCACTGGATATCTCCAAAGCATTCGATCGAGTCTGGCATCAGGAACTCCTCGCCAAGATTCCATCTTATGGCGTGCCCCCAAAGCTGTGTTCTCTGCTTGCTAGTTTCCTCTCAAACATATCTCTCCATGTAGTGGTCGATGGAGTTTCATCTGACTCTCTACACATAAATGCTGGTGTTTCGCAGGGATCAATTCTGGCTCCAACACTATTTCTATTTCACATCAACGATTTGCTGGAAGCAACTTCGTGTCCAGTGCACAGCTTCGCGGATGATAGTACCCTTCATACCGCCCAGTGGCGCACCCAGAAATTTTATTCGGGGGGGGCTGCTCAAGAGTAATCAGGTTTTTGTAAGTTGTATAATTTAAAAAATGCGGCGCAAGCGAAAACCTTCTTAAGTAATGGATATATCGCATTCGTTATTATACAGGCTGTTTCATTGGTAACCTGAGCTAGAGCTACCCTATGCGAGTCCAAAAAACCGATATATGATAGGTCTAATCAATTCCATAACCGACATACAGGGTGCTTCATGTATTCACCAGAAATTTCAATTCCTCATAACTTTTTAACCAACCAGTATAGTCGATTGATATTTGGAACGTATGATTCATTTCTATAGGTCGATCGATTTACTTTTGAATTTCCAAAAAATTCCAGGTCCGTATTCGAAAAATATGGGACTTCTTCCAAGCTGAGATTCAACATCCTGTATATTGAAATTTTGGGATTTGATTGAGATATTTGAAAAGAGCAGAAAATTTTCAATGGGGTTCAGTAGATTTCATTGTCCCGCACGTCATTTCCAATTGAATATTGGAGTTCCACAAAATTCTCAGAAAAATCGTACATTGTGATCTAATTGAATTTTTTTCGTCCCATTAATTGCACATTCGAATTTCATAATATTCTGTGGAATCATTTGGAGTTATTTCCGGAAAAACATCGAGAAAAATTTAGTTGAAGTCAACAAAGAGGAATAAATAACTGAAGAAACATGAAAACTTAACGTGGATAACAGAAAGTGCTCGAAAGTACCACCATTTTGTTCAATACACATTCTTGCCCTCTTCAAAATATGTCAGATATTTTTTTTAATCATGTCTGGAATATTACGTATTTCACTGCACGCGACTTCGATACATCGACACTTCCTATTTCAGATGAATTTACTGAACATTTCAAATAACCCCAAATGAAATAATCAACAAGATTGAAATCTGGTGACCTAGCGGGCCAGGCATGCGGTCCACCTTTGCCTGTCCACATATTTGGAAAGTTCTGATCTAAAAATTGTCTGATCATTACTCTAAAATGGGTGGAGCTCCATCCTGCAGTGTCCGTACCTTCGAGTAATACAGGAAAATGATGTTGGAGGAAATTTTTAAGCCGTCTTGGTATGACCTGTGGTCTAATCAATCGATTTTATTAAACGCCACACCATACGTTTCTTGAAAATTTGTATAAGGATTTCGTATGCCTGACTGCATGTAGATTCTCTGCAGCCCACTAATGCCTAATCCCTAATAATGACCCCATCCATCGTGAATCGGTAAATAAAATTCTGTTGACCATTCTTTCATTTCGTAAAATCCAGCTACTAAAGTTGGTTCTTCTAATTTCATCACCTGGATCCAATCGTTGTACCTTCTGGAGATCAATTTGATCATAATGTACGATTTTTCTGAGAATTTTGTGGAATTCCAACATTCAATTGGATCTTTCCCTGAAGCTCTCTTTGAGCAAAATGACGTGCGGGACAATGAAATCTACTGAACACCATTGAAAATTTTCTTCTCTTTCCAAATATCTCAATCAAATCCCAAAATTTCAATATACAAGGTGTTGAATCTCAGCTTGGAAGAAGTCCCATATTTATCAAATACGGACCTGAAATTTTTTGGAAATTCAAAAGTGAATCGATCGACCTATAGACAAGGCCGTAGCTAGAAAAAAAATTCGGGGGGGTCCGTCCGAGGCCGTAGCCAGAAAAAAATTTATTCGAAGAATTTTCGGTGAGATGATTATCTGGCATTTCTGAAAAAATAAATTTCGGGGGGGAGGTCCGGACCCCATCGGATCCCCCCCTGGCTACGGCCTTGCCTATAGAACTGAATCATACGTTCCAAATATCAACCAACTATACTAGTTGGTTCAAAAGTTATGAGGAATTGAAATTTTTGATGAATACATAAACCACTCTGTATCTCGGTTATGGAATTGATTATACATACCTATCATATATCGGTTTTTTGGACTCGCCTAGGGTAACTCTAGCTCAGGTTAACGTATGTTCATTCACCAATGAAACACCCTGTATATGTATATCAATCCCTATTTCTATCTGTACAGGAAATGTTGTAAGTTTCCATTCTGTTCTAAAATAATTATTATTACTTTTAGAAAAATAATAAGATAGAAATATTTGAATTACTTTTTTTTCACAGCTCGGGGGGGGGGCTGCAGCCCGACAGCCCCCCCCCCCCCTCGGTGCGCCACTGATACCGCCTTTTCTTCTAGGGCTTCAATACCAGCCAGCCAAATCAGAAACAAACGCGGAAGAAATGTTAACAACATAAATATGGACTTGGCGACAATTCTTGAATGGGGATCTAATAACTTGGTGGAATTCTACGCAAGCAAACTGCAAAACACAAGCATGTCTTTTCTCAAGAAAAGCCGATCTTACTGTGCCCAGCATAGAATTGTAGGGAGTGAACATACCATTGAAGTCATCCATTTCGATGCTTGGTATTACTGTCGGGAGTAACCTTTCTTGGGAGAATCACATGAGATCCATTGGTAAAAGTGCATTCCATAAACTTGGTTTTCTGTTTCGTGCCAGGAGCTATTTCACCCCAGTTAAGCTGCTTATGATCTATGAGGCACAGATTCGACCTGTCCTGGAATACTGTTCCCATGTTTGGAGTTCTGCACCTAAACATACTCTAAAACTGTTGGATTCTGTACAAGAAAGGGCAATTCGTCTCGTCGGTGATGCCTCGCTTACAAACTCGCTCACTTTTCTGGAACACCGTAGAAGAGTAGGAGATCTGTCTCTATTTTATAGATATTTCCATGGGCGATGCTCTTCTGAATTATCAGCAATCGTTCCCCCTCTGGCAGTCTCTCAGAGACTAACCATTCAAGGCAAGTCTTCACATCCCTTCGTGGTCACTTTGGAGACCTGCAGAACATCTCTCTTTAAAGACTCGTTCATCCAACGAACAGCGAGGCTTTGGAACACATTGCATAGGGAGGTGTTCCCCGAGGCATATAACCTCCAGAAATTCAAGATGAACACCAATTCCTACCTGGTTGCCATTGGTTCTCTCGATGTTCTCTGAACATTACAGGGTATTACTTTTCGTGAGAACTACAACATAAAAAAACACTCAAACACGGTCGGTTAAAAATAATCTGTCCTCTTACTCAGAAAATATTTCCATCCTTTTTCGAATATTTCCAAGCCGTCTAGTACTGGGAATCTGTAAGCTACACTGATTGGAATAATCTCGATGAAAGCGTCCCAAGAATCTAATTCAGTCTACGATGAATGGATCTCTCCAAACGCCGAACAACTTCCGATCCAAACGCTGCTAGAAAAAGTCAATTTGTGTATGGACCGGAGGAAATTTCACGTTCTTTTCATCCGTTTTCTCCGAATCCTTCATCCCACGTGCCAGAGGAAATGAAAAGGGGAGACTTATGACATTGATATTTCCCCGGATTGAAGCAAGGATTTCCGACATCCGCATTGGTTTTCACGTAGTTATTATGGTCTCGAAGTCCCGAACTTATCCACGCAATAATCAGCAGTTCGTTCGTTTCTATCTCCTTCAATCGTGAGAATGTTCCTGGGATGCTTTCTGTCTTAATTATGGTCATTAGGATGAGTGGAGGATTTGCAGCTTCAATTGGAGCGGAAGGAAATTAATCAGCAGAAGTAGAGCAATTCTATACTGTCCCTCACCTTGGGATAATCAGATTAGGAAAGAAATTGCAGAAAAGTTGCATGAGTCTATATCAAAATGAAGAATTTGAACTTTACATCGAAGTTAAAGCATGAATTCCATAGAACTTGGACTATAATTTCCGTTTTTCGGTCTTTTAACAGCATATATCTATTAATTATTAGATATATGCTTAACAGCCTCAGTTCATAGACTGCCAGGGTATTTCAGTGTGAGGCTGTAGCTACACACAACATCCTGAGGATCTGAGCGCCGTTACTTAGTCGGATCATTTAGTGGATACTGTCAACTCTGAGATACTTTTCTTTTAAATCCAAGAATCTACTCTACAGGGTCTTTCACGAGGAACCTCACCCATATTTATACGGGAAACTACTGAACGTATTTTCATGAAATTCAGCACTAAGTATTTCACGATGCTGATGAAATCTAAAATATTTTCAAGGCATGAGCACCTCCGGTTTTTCCGGAAATGACGTCAACTTCCGTTTTTCAAATTAGAACACCATTTTTTTATTGCAGAAATAGATTCCTTAGAAAATTTCAAGTTATTTTGATGTAACATTTTTCAGTTTTGGTTGGAAAATTCTCTCTGAGCGGGAAAATTAGAAAAAGAATCGAAAATAGAGCTCAGCTGAAACAAGAATAACTTCATTTTTGGGATTTTTCAAGATGTAAGATTGATGTATCCACTTTGAAAATCGAAATCGCGATTCATGATACAGGGGGTGAAAAAATCGCTTTCAAAGTTAGGGATGACAAAATCGTGAAAAATCAATTTTTTCAAATTAGAACCCCATTTTTTTATGGCAGATATTGAATCTACGTTACAAAATAATGTGAGTGTATGTGTGATGCATGCCCTAAAATGGATATTTTCTGAGTTATTCACAAAAAACTGTTTTTCGTCTTGAATTTTCAGCTATTTCTTTTCCCTTCACGCCAAAAAGATTTCGTCAGGAGAACAGAGTTTAGCGAAGCTATGATGATTCGATCATAGCTTCGCAAAACTCTGTTCTCCTGACGAAATCAGTTTCCTTCAAATGCTGTATCCTATTGAATTTATATGGGTGCATTTTATGTTTTTTTAATATTCTCCAAACACTCGATTGAGATAATCCCAGATCAATCTCGGCATCTTTGAGAGAATTTTGAGGATTCACACGAAAATATGCAAGAACTGTAATTTTGTTGTTCTCATCTTCTACTACACTTCTTTCTCTGTGTATAGTTTTCTTAACGAAAGATCCGACATTTCTCAAGTTTGTCATCATTCTGTTAATGGTATCTCTCGTTGGTCTGGGTCGGTCAGGAAACCGTTCTATCTACAACTTTATTACATTCTCCATGAAGTAGAATGAGATTCAAATAATCTTCATTGGTAAAATTAGGCATAGTTATCGATTTTATAACTTAATACGAATTATCACCAAATTAATAGTAAACACAAAATGCTACTGAATAAAGAGGAATTTGGCAGATGTAATTAATGATATCTATCATAAAAAAAAAGAATGTAAAACATTGTAAGTTTTTGCATATGGTTCATAAGGAATTATTTATTTATCACTGGAGAGAAAACCGATGGCCGATTAGTTGAAATAAAAAGATTTCCGATACTAATTCGAATCCAAATTCGCCATCTATTTAGGAACAACCTGTAACTTTTTTCTCTTGCATATTAGGGTAGTAAAATCTAAAACATGGTTTAAGTAACAGTTCTTGAAAATATCATCTTTTTGGCGTGAAGGGAAAAGAAATAGCTGAAAATTCAAGACGAAAAACAGTTTTTTGTGAATAACTCAGAAAATATCCACTTTAGGGCAAGGGTGTGATGCACACACTCACATTATTTTTTAACGTAGATTCAATATCTGCCATAAAAAAATGGGGTTCTAATTTGAAAAAATTGATTTTTCACGATTTTGTCATCCCTAACTTTGAAAGCGATTTTTTCACCCCCTGTATCATGAATCGCGATTTCGATTTTCAAAGTGGATACATCAATCTTACATCTTGAAAAATCTCAAAAATCAAAATTTTCCATCCAAAAACCTCGAAGTTATTCCTGTTTCAGCGGAGCTCTATTTTCGATTTTTTTTTCGAATTTTCCCGCTCAGAGAGAATTTTCCAACCAAAACTGAAAAATGTTACATCAAAATAACTTGAAATTTTCTAAGGAATCTATTTCTGCAATAAAAAAATGGTGTTCTAATTTGAAAAACGGAAGTTGACGTCATTTCCGGAAAAACCGGAGGTGCTCATGCCTTGAAAATATTTTAGATTTCATCAGCATCGTGAAATACTTATAAGTGCTGAATTTCATGAAAATACGTCCAGTAGTTTCCCGTATAAATATGGGTGAGGTTCCTCGTGAAAGACCCTGTATAAATACACACATCGTCAATAGTTGAATGTTACATGACAATTTTCTTGAATGAAAACAATAAACCAGCAAAAATGTTTCTCGTTCGGGAGAATAGAGGTGAATTTGAAGTTAATCAGTTTTCACCGAATAACGAGAGTTGTAATATTGAGAATATTCCGTGGAAAATGCCGAGACATTCAATTTCTCAGTTTGAACGGACCCTATCGCTGCCCGGAGACCGCTGCCGGGTCGACCCAGAGTAACACCTGCGAGAAAACATTATATGGCAAATTTTACTCGAAGGATTCGAACAGAATCTGTAATAGCCCTTCGAAGTCTTTTTTTTGAGGAGACGGTTGCATTCCTCAAAATCAAGGCAAAAAACTGGGTTTTACCACAATGGCGCAACGTACTTTTTTCGGAAGAGTTACGATTCAGTTTACAAAGTGATGAGAGTTGACATGATGGCAATCCCAAAAAACTGAAGCAAGAACTTTTCCAGCAGATTTATGGACACGAAACTTCTTAGGTCTTGGAGAACCAGAGTGTAGCCATTCCATCGATTGTTGCTTTGTTTCTAGATCGTAGAAATGTACCCAAGTCTCATCCATAGTAACAATTCGTTGAAGTCTACATCGTTTTCAAATCGAGCACAGATCGAACGCGATGCTTCTACCCTTACACGCTTTTGGTCGACATTTGAACATTTGGGGATCCATTTTGCAGAAATTTGTCCAGATTGACGTGAACTATATGATGAACGCGTTCACATGAAATCTTCAGTGCTTCAGATATCCGTTTTAGCCCAATTCGACGGTTCATGTCATGAACTGCATCGATATTTTCGGGGACTGACACAGAAACTGGCCTTCCCGATCGGTCATCATCGTCAATGGAAAATTTACCTCTTTTGAAGCTTGCAGTCCAATTTTTCACGGTCGCATACGAAGAACATTGATGATTAAGGGTGGACATCTTTTTTTTAAAGTTATTGCGTAACTCTGGTTTACTTTTTTGACGTCGAACTCTACACTGACACTTCTTATAAGTTATTGTTCGTCGCAATATTTTGTTTGTGCATGGAACTGGTCTGGGCTAACTAGATATCAATACATCCTCGTATTGCAGTTGAAACAGAGGAGAATATTCATCTCATTTCCTGAACGTAAATTGTTTACTTCTTAAGGAAACTTGGGGAGCCAAGACTTTTGGCGATTTGTGAATATCAATCAATGGAAGACGTATATGTAAAGACGGCTCAAGATTAATTTATATTCATTTAAATGAGTTAAAAGGTAGTTTTTTGAAGTCAAGTTATTAAACCGCACACGTACTTTTCCTTGGTGAATACGGATGTATTCGAAGTAGAGAACAATGAGCATAAATCCCGAGCAACGCGTGATGCCATAAAAGTGGATTAATTTGCGCCGAGGAACATACTCTGAACAAAACATAAAAGGGGCCTAATTGGAGCATAATTACGTGAGCTAGGCTTTCATCACTGACTTTTCACATCAGGTTCAACAGAAATAAAGCTACTCCAGTTTAACCATTTCATTTTACGAGATATGTCTTCAGACGTAATCAGCACTCTATACAGGTTGCAATCTGAAGCCTGTTTCACAAAGGTTATATTCTGAAGGCCATGAATTTATCCAGAAGAACTGAGTAAAACCATTTATATCTTTAACATTCCAATTATATAGGTTGTCTTTTCATAGGATGGAAAAACCTTTTTCATGCATGGGAGATATTTTTATTTTCAACAGACATAAGAGCAGAAAAAAAAGAATCCAATGGATAAAATTAATACACTTACATTTCGGAGATTGCACCTACAGTTTCTTCAAGGGCTTTAGCGGTTGCCAAACTGGAAAACTTGGACAGTTCCATGGACCTGATGAATGAAGGGTTTGTATCCACTGTCTTCGCCGGATGGAGGTCTTCTGGTAAGGAAGGTTTGAGGGACTCCTTTGAGGCTGCCAAGCTAGATATGGAGTTTTCTGGCTGATCAATTGAGTAATTCTGCAACATCTGTTCTTGGTTTATGATGAGGCTCTCGTCAAGTCTGCCAGGAAATGGAAAGAAAGTTATTTTTCAAAGTTTCAAATTTTCGATAACTTACCCATGACTCTCCCTTAATGAAGCAGCAGGAAGAATATAAGCAATTAAAAAAGATCCATATGAAATCGGGGAACTGTTTTCCACCAGAGGCCTTATTCTTGAAAACCAGGGAGTAGAACGATCGAGAGAACGGTGACGTGGCCCTACTAATCAGTAGGGCCACGTCGCCGTTCTCTCGATCGTTCTACTCCCATGAGGCCCATTTCCACCTTGGTGGCTTCGTCAACAAGCAAAATTGTCGCATCTGGGGCTCGGAAACCCCAAGGGTTATTGTTAAAAAGCCTTTCTTTCCTCAATGTGTAACTGTTTGGTGCGGTTTATGGTCCGGCGTGGTCATTGGAACTTACTTTTTCGTTGGAGCAACAGTTACGGTGAATCAATTGCGCTATCGAGAGATGATTAATGATTTTTTATAGCCGAAATTGGATGGTATTGATCCGGACAACGTCTACTTCCGACGAGACGGCGCTACATGCCAGACAATCAACGAAACTATTGATCTTTTATGGATCGTGTTATCTGTCGAAGAGGTGATCACAATTGGCCACCGAGGTCCGAGATCTTATCCTTGTGACTTCTTCCTTTTAGGCATGTGAAAAAGAAGGTCTATGCCAAGAGCCCAGCGTCGATTCAAGACCTCAAAGATGGTATTCGTGAGGCTACCGTGGAAATAGGGCAGCCACTTTGCGATCTGAGGTTTAGTAGAATAGCGTAAGCTTAACTTCGCTTCATGACTGTATTTCATAGAATGCAAAATGAAGGCCCTTTATTATTATTATTTGTTGCACCTCTCACATTAGGAACATTGTAGAAGAAAGTTACAGAAATTTGGGTTTTGTGCTTAGAAACTAATATCATTTCAGCTGGAAAACCGGAATACTTCTATACAATGCTTTTGTGAGACCTAAATTAGAATATGGCTCAGTCAAATGGAATCCCCACTCAGTTGTATATACAGGGTGTTTGGAGGGTAAGTAGGCATAGGTAAATGGTGGATAGGTGATGCTCTTGGCTACTTGTTGCGCCTAATAAAATAACATTTTGCCCAAACTTCAAGGTGTTATAATTGTTTTATCATTTTTCTAGAAATTTTCCATTTTTCTCATTAAAACCTTGAATTTTTTCAAATTTAATGTTCGAGGTGCCTATAAAATGATTTATTTCCTTAGTCTAGTCTTGTCTTATTCAGATTGAATCAAAAAACCTGACAGCGTCGTATCAAACTTCAAAATGAAAAAAAAAATAATGTTGTGTCTACTTTACAAAGTGAAATAAAAAACAAATTACATAGTGTTGGGTTTTAAAATGGCTTCAAAAACTTCTCTAGTTAATACTCTTTGCAATGATATGTAACATGTACCATTAATAATCAGATAACTCAACAAAAAACCGTTTTGTCTTCAACGATGCCTTCAAAGGATGACGACAAAACTATTCCATTGAGCAGGCTAAATCCTTTTTCTCATTCTGCCACAGCTAAAAATAGCGTGCTCTCTCTATCATCGGCTAACAATACTCCTAAGGGCAGCTGCCCCTTCCCTGGCGGAGCCATTTTAAAACCCAACACTATGTAATTTGTTTTTTATTTCACTTTGTAAAGTGGACACAACATTATTTTTTTTTCATTTTGAAGTTTGATACGATGCTTTCAGGTTTTTTGAAGACGTTTGTATGAAATTTTGATTTAATCTGAATAAGACAAGACTAGACTAAGGAAATGAATCATTTTATAGGCACCTTGAGCATTAAATTTGAAAAAATTCAAGGTTTTAATGAGAAAAATGGGAAATTTCTAGAAAAATGGTAAACAAATTATAACACCTTGAACTTTGGGCAAAATGTTATTTTATTAGGCGCAACAAGTAGCCAAGAGCATCACCTATCCACCATTTACTTATGGCTACTCACCCTCCAAACACCCTGTATACTCCGAGATGGTAGAAAAAGTACAGAAGAAGTTCTTGAGGAGCCTTCACTACAGGAAACATAGTCTTCTTTAAAGATCTCGTACAAAGCTCAACTGCTGGAATTTGGGCAAAAAACAGTTGAATCCCGAAGAGATATGAGTGGTCTGCTGTTTGTGTCAGACATAATTATAATGATAGACTGAATGTACCTGATTTACTTAATGCAATAAATATTTATGGATCTGAAGTAAGATTACGTAGAAGAAACCATACTTTTTTTTAGATTGACGTCCCGTCTTGCTAACCTTTTGAAAAATGCCAAAGAGCTGTAAATGAATATAGGTATAGGTGAACCAATGTGATATAGATATTTTTATTTCAAATAGTGAAATTGAAGGCTGTTCGCCAGTTATAGGCTAATACTCGTATGTTTGTTAAGATTTTCAGGGTTGTTATGAGTTCCTGTTTTATCTTCTGACTCAACTGTAATTTTGGCAACTTGTGTGTATTAAATTTTCTTCTTTTTTCTTTTATGTGCAATATACTTACTGTTTATGAACTGTCTGTCTGTAATTGGGCCTAGGCCTGTTGATTTGTCAGTATGAATAAAGTTGTTATTATTATTATTTGGATATGGAAAATTGAATGAAAAGGATATAGTCCTGTACCCGTGGTCGTGGTGGTCATTTGGCTGGTGTTATTTTCCGTAAGTAACAGCATACCTTCCTCTTTATAATAAAATAAACATCTGATCATTTATTTAAAAAAATGCATTTACCTTTGAATGTTAAAATAACACCTCCTATTGGAAAACCCTTCACATGTTTGAAATAATTCAAAATCGGAATACCAGCCACTAGAATATGTTTTCCAGCACAGGAAGTTTAAAGCCCATTCACCAGAAATAAGCCCCAATCAACCTGATTCATTTTGCTCACTCGCCGAATCGCAATCTTCCACTCTTCCTATATCCTTTTCAGCACTTCCGGTGGAGTGTTAAATGCCCGGAGCTACAAAAGACTCGGTTCCTTTCTATTGCGCGATCCCAAATTACCATTCGTCGAATCTACCGTACCTCCGCTCCTCCCGCGGAAACTTGTTAGAGGAAATATCACGTATTTATTTTTTGCTTTCCAATTCCCGGAATGAATTTGCCAGGACGATCTTTATGCGACGACGTGCTCTGTAATTTTTTTCAGCGATTCTCCGACTGCACGCTCCGTTTTTTACGATGGCGTTATTATTGCTTTTTGCTTTTCCCGAATATATTGGGCATTGCTACGTGACGCGATGTATCCAATGGATTGTTTTTTTTCATTAGTTACTATCCCAAGCTATCTGTACTTCATGTCTCAGAAACATAGATAGAATAGCAAGGAGTTAATGATTAAAATTTGGAGAAAAAACGAAGTGTTTACTATTATTTTGTTCAATGAATTTGTTAATAATATGTTTTTCCACCGCGATTATCTATACACTCCCCAACACGTCTTGGCATTGATGCAATAAGATGGTCTATTTCCTATTTCTTCTTGAGGGATACTATACTATCCCAAGCTACCTGTACTTCATGTCTCAGAGCCGCCAAAGTCCGTGGGGGCTGAGGTAAATTTTCAAGCCTTCTACCTATGATGTCCCAAACATGCTCTATAGGCTAAAGATCGGAAGATCTGGGCGGCCATGGCAAAATATTCACATGGGTCTCTTCGAAAAAGTTTAAACTAACTCTGGCAACAGGAGGTCGAGCATTATCTTGCTTAAATATTGGATTCTCGAGCCGTTTAAGGTAAGGGAGAAGATATGGCTCCACTATTTCTTGAAGGTAACGCAGGACTGTCATGTTACCTCGAATAAAGACTAAATATGACCTACTTGCATGTGCAATAGCACTCCATACCATAACGCCTAC
The DNA here is from genome assembly GCA_951802165.1 of Adalia decempunctata. NCBI lineage: Eukaryota > Metazoa > Arthropoda > Insecta > Coleoptera > Coccinellidae > Adalia > Adalia decempunctata. The sequence continues at coordinate 16,401,225 of OX637696.1, read as the reverse complement.
TGTCCGGTGTACATGACTCTCAACATCAAACTGAGGTTCTCGTCTTTCTCCCCGACGTCGTCTACCCTTCTTCGGCCATCATTTGCACCCAAGGAGAATCGAGAATCATCAGAAAAGACGACCTGATGCCAGTCCACATTCCAATGTTGTCGTTCTCTGCACCACTGTAATCGTTGCCGGCGATGCTTAACCGTCAGAGGTAAAACAAAATGGGATCGATAATGCTGCAGTCCAAATGACTTTATTTGGCGGTAAACTGTTCGGACAGTAACCTTACCACTCATCAGCCAAAGAGTTGTCGCGAATCGGTCTCTAATGACCATAAGTCTTAGACGTCGATCTTGAACTTCATTTGTGCCCCTTCGACGTCCGGTGCCTACTCTTCTTCGATCTTGGTCATTATCAAACCACGCTTGACAACATCTCATAACAGTAGTTGAATTTCTGTTCGTACGATTAGCGATTTCTCGAAATGACAACCCCGCCTCGCGAAGACCATCAATAATTCGACCTCTTTCAAATTCACTTAGCTGCCGATTAATTTTGCTAAACGTGCTCTAGGCATTTTAACAACAACTAAACATCGACTTCGGATCTCCTCGAGCAGTTGGTTTGTTGTAAAATTTAAAAACATTGCAGAAACTACTTTACAATGTTTAGGTAAGTAACAAAATATGTTTTTATGAAAAAACCTTCACGATTTTCCTCTCCAAATTTAATCATTTACTCCTTTTTATACTTTCTATGTTTTATCAAAAAAAAAAATTAAATTTATACAGGTCCATCTAGGTGTTGCAGTTTCTTTGTCAGTTAGTATAATTTATCATTTACTCGATCGTCTCGATCTAAGTTTATCGAGCTCATAATTTTCGATACCTAATCGAAATACTTCGAAATGTGAATAATACTATTAACTATATCGATAATTCATCATTTGCTCAATTATTCCGGCTGGGTCTAGAGGATTGGGAGGGGGTACTTGAACTCTCCAAAATTTGTCATTCAAGGGTTCCAGATTCAGTTCCGATAGTGCCTTACTGGACATTAAAACACCGCGTAGTTGCGTTCGTAGTTGTGAAGTTGAAAATCTGCATTTCTTGTCTCTTTGGGCAATTTTTGTCTACTTGACTTCAATACAATATGGAGGATAATTCATTATGGAATCTAGGAACAACTCGAAAACGACGCGTTTTATTGAAAAAACATAAGAATACTTTTATTTTTCGAAATTATTGATTCTTTCCTAAATATGAACCGTTTATTTTCAAGTGGTTTTATAGTAGTATTTTGCGTGGATTTATGAGTCAGCTACGCTGTAACTTTTATACCAGCAGGAATATCGAATAAGTTTTGATTGAGGAATGAATGAGTAGTAGACAATCAACCATAATTCAGTTCATTTGAAATAACAGTTCCGAAGATATGAACAGAAAAGTGTTTTTTTCATTCAGTGGCGTAGCTAGATAGTCCGGGGCCCTGGTGCAAAAATCGAAGAGGGGCCCCTTAGTGAATTGTTTTCGAGTCAAAATATAAATACTTCGAAGAAGCAAAGTTACTTACTGAAGATACAGTTGAGGAGTATACTTGAATAAATTATGTTGTTATTTATGTAACTATTTCAGTAGATATATTAAATTCATTATATTAATGTTATATTAATGTGGATGAAAACGAGGGCTTCGAAAACATTTTTTATAGATATTTACTATATGTACAAATATTCACAAAAAAATTTTCATTGTCACTGTGACCTTCTAGCCTTATTTTTTTTATTGATACGTTAGATTATTTGGTGAAATCACAATAAGAATAAATTATTCAAGGAATGAATTCAAATTAATTATTGAGGATTCGAACCTAGAGTTCCATCAAGTCTAGATTTGAAGTAATTTATTCCTCCGGAAAAAATATGTTTACAACTTCTTTCTAGACCTACTCTTTGCGATAGATTCAATGACTTCACTCAAATCTAGACTTGATGCAGCTTCATTTTCAATTGATAGGTATAAGCCATAAATGTCGCAGTTGAGCTTGGCTCATAGTGTTCCGCAAATAATTTTATATTATTCTTAATTTGCTGAAAGATCTTTCAGCTTCTACAGAGGTGACAGGAAGATTGTAGGGACCACTAATATTGCTGTAAATACTTCTGTCAGATCGCATTCCAGCATTCCGTATTTCCTTATTATTTTCATACAGAATTCATGAATTGTCCACGCCTTATTCAATTCAGGTGGAAATAGGTGATAAATATTAAGAGCTTGAATTGAAAAGTTGGTCCCTTTCAGATCGCAATATTTACATTGAAATTGGTCGAAGCTTTGAATTACAGTTTTTTCGTCTACCTATATCTAGTAGAAATGATGGTGAAAATTCCAAATTTTGTTGACTGCAGTCATACACCCGAATCTTGAATTCAATCAATCAATCAAATCTTTATTGTACTACAGGCTCAATACAATAGCGTGTACTCTTCAATTTTCAGCATAAATAACAGATTATTAAAATAAATATGGACATAAAATGAACTTACATTCTAGGACAAACTATACTTATATCACAGATAGGTTTGTGTCGCAGAAAAACTCCGAGAGCGAATAATACGCTTTTGTTACAAGGAGCGCCTTCAATTCTCTTTTAAATTTAATGAAACTTAATAGTTTCCAATGATTCGTTGTTGAAAACTGCAACCGAAATATAAGAAGGCAACTTCTAAAATTGAGAAATTATTGTATCGAGCACTCTATTGAAAATATTCATTTCGGAAAAGTCTCCCCTGCTTCGAAATCGGTGATCGGAACTATCGGAAGCTAATTCATCGAAATATTTTTTACCTTTTGTTTGTCTCTTTTCTTCGAAATGGGGATCTTTACCATATGCTATGACATTTTCTCTAGCCTTGCACTTGAAGGACTCGAAGTCACTCCTATAAATTTTTATCTTTGTATTCGTCTCTTCTAAAGCTCTGCATACGTCGTGCAAACTGACATCGCATTTTTGTAATACTTCAGATGCATAATTGATATAATTGAGAATGCGGTGCATTAAATCGCCGAGGAAAATAAATTCAAAATTTTACATTTTTTTTAATTTCTGCTTGTTTTCGCTCTATTTGCAAGAATTTTTCATAACTATTTCAGCTAATGCACGAATGATATAAAAAAATCAAATTTGATTGCCGGAATTATGTTAACCCTACTGGACCATCTAGTCGGATTTAGTTTTTTTAGATAGGTGTCCGATTCACCAGTGAATTTTGGCAATAAATCCCTACATTTGATGATATTTCGGAAAAAACATTTTTCAACAAATGATTATAATAAAAACAATGTTATTCACATAATAGATTACAGAGAAAAATCAAAGTTTGAATTTCGTTTTAAGTTCAAACGCGATTTGAGGGTCAGCGCTTGGGGGCCCCCTGAGGTCGGGTGCCCTGGTGCACTGCAGAGTGCACACTCTTGCACCCACGTAGTTACGCCGCTGTTTTCATTGTATATTTATTCGATTCCTTCATCAGGGGAAATAGAAATTATTCTAAGGTTAACATATGGTTTGTTTTCACCTTCGATGACACAGACTTGTCAAACGTGTATGCATCAATGCATCCAATCTACCGCCTGACTTGATTGTACATATAGCAAAATGTGACATCGATTCTTTGTTACCTGCGCATTCGCCAATTTGCATTTCAATAGAATCTCGTAACTCGACTATTAGAAGTGGTAAATTCAAATATTGTCGCCATAAAATGAGGCAGGAGGAAGAAATTTGTTGGATGAATTGAGACACCTTGGTGCTTTTGATAGTTAGCTTCAAATTGATGAAACACCAACAAATTCTAGGAAAGGAAAAAGCCGAAAAGGGCAAATCAGTGCAACACTGCTATTCCTCTATATTTCAAGAGATACTGCGAAATTATCTACTCTTCCTATAAATCAAATCCCCCTGAATCTTCCTGAAAAAGGTACACAAATTCCTAAATCCCCCTCCATCTATATCACGTTGTTTCGTATAAAACTCGCGATATGGAATCTGAAAAAGTTGTGACTTACTCTACTGAAGGAGGATCAGGCAGTTTTTTATCGAACCCGTCTTTGCCCAGCAACCAGTACGTCTGCATCGTTCCTTTACCCTTCACCTCCGTCGGACCCCTATACTCCAGGTGATATCCCCCCGCTTTTTCCAGCTTTTCCTTCGTGGCCTCTGACAAGTGGATACGCCAGGCAGCTCCTGGAACATGAAAGATAGGATTGACGAGGGTTGGAGGAATATGTGAGCTCGGATTGATAGCAGATCTGTATCGATGCCTGCTTTGTTTCATTTTTTACGGTTGTTACACGTGACAGTATTGGGGATTCGTGAGGTGGAAGAGTTTCGAGGGGAATATTAGAAAGGGCTGGCACTTGAAGACACGACATAGGGAGTACTATACAGCTGGTCCTGCCGGATAGTGGCTTAAGTATGAGATTTCCAAAAAATCAGAGATAGGTCAAAACTTTATTTGGAGGGTTACATCCTTTGGTTGCAAATTTGTGTACTAGCCTCCCCCAAGAAAGGTCGGAACACGTCATTTTTAAGGTTTTACTTTTCTGTTTTTGCGTTTGTTGGTGGGTTCATTGTACAAAGTGGTCGTGTTTCTAAGCGAATCTTAAGTATTGAGATATTCCAATTTTTTTGGTTAGCATCCTAATGATAAGGTTCTGAGATTTTTGCTCAGTTACAAAAATACCAAAATTTATTTTATTACTTGAAATTAACTTGGTTATTTTTTGACGTTTCTCGAAATCAATAGAAATATTCAATTTCAGTAATTCATATACGTTCTAGCCGATCAAAACATTATTATAGTGGAAATAATAATCTACGTCTACCTACATTATCCCAGCGAGAATAATTCAATGTACATTGTTTTTATTGAATGACAACCACATGACAATGGATTTTCTTGATTTGACGCATGTGTCGTAAATTTTCAAGAAATTCGTAAAATGAACCCTAATCGTTTTAGTTTTTAGTGAATCATCAGTCGATGATATAAATAATATAATCATAGGAAGTGCATGTAAGAATACGAAAATAAGCAGCGCGTCGATTTGGAAACAATTCCAATTATTTTGCGACGACAGGGGCTACAAATTGGAAGAGAAGACATCAACAAAAAACAAGCCGTTATTTTAGTGACTATGGGTTAAATATGAAGAAACAGAATGGAGAAGACAATGTGGAATAAAACCGCAAAATTAATGCAAAAGTTGTACTACGACCAATTAAATAGAAGATTCGACCCATTCAATGATATCGAATGCAAATCCACCAGATATAATAAAAACACCAAGCGTAAGTTATTACAGGAAAAGCTCTAAAAGAGGAAATAAAGTTCTGCAAGTTTGAGCAAAGGAAAAATCTTGGACATGATAAAACTCAACGACGAAAACTTGCTTGCAGAAGAAATTGTATTTTTCATGTTCAAAACTTCAATGCATCCTAATTTGAATAAATCATTGTGTTTATATTGAGTCGATTGATATAAATTTGTTGAATAAAGATATAAATTTGTTGAATGAATATATAAAATCTTAAAAATGATTTTGATTGTAACGTCAGAGAATATAGTCAAAAAATAATCCATCGACTACCGTACGAGTGTTCGATAAATTAGATAATAATTCTCCAGGCATTTTCTCAAACTTGTTGCCATTTGGCAATAGCCAATCGAGCCCTTCGGGCTCTCGAGTCTATTGCCTGGCAACAAGTTTTCTGAAATCTGTCGAATTATTTTCAATTTATTCTCACTCTCTTGTAATATTACTAAGGCACTATAAAGATAGGTATGGTAGATAGACCTGGCTCTATGGTTGATTGGGTCCAACCATAGACTCGAAAATTACAGGATTCACAACATTTTCATCGCCATCTATCGGGGTGATACACCAACATAAACAATAGATTATTCTATATTTGACTATTAGATGCCGCGGCATTATTCTAACACCACGAACCTAACCTATTTCCAATGTTTTTCATCTGAGCATGCCGAAAAAAGTCACCACAAGATCTCTCATTCCGAAAATATGCCCATTCTATTACGGATTTCATTTCATTCGAAGGGATCTGTAATTTTCGAGTCTATGGTTGGACCCAATCAACAATAGAGCCAGGTCTATCTAGCATACCTACCTATCTTTATAGAGCCTTAATATTACTACTGAGAATATTGATTTTATGACTAGGGACTAGTTCAAATATCGCTTTATAGAATCAAAAGGTGATCAAGGCGACTCCATATTGTGTTACTGAATCAGCGATCTATGAAGCAAGATTTCAGTGCCTGAACTTTCTTCGATGATGAAACCTATTTTTTATTTAACCCAAATAAAGCTGAAATATTTATTTTTCCGAAACGGTGCACTGAGTTACTACTGTTGTTTTTCAAACCCTTCAGACCACCAGAAAAATATTTAAAAAAAATATGAGTGCATATTTTTTTCGTAATGGTAGGTCCTTTTAAAAGGACTTTAGGGCTATTGAAAAAGTGAAATACTGAACTTAAAAAAATTTATTTATTCTTTGGTAAAGCGAAAACAATTAATACTTTTCAGAAAATTGCACACACCTATAAAAAAAATATATATACTAACTCGGAACATGGTATTGGTAAATCATTCTTTAGGATGAAGTCCAACATTACATTTTTGGCAGATGAAGTGGCCTTTTTTGTACAAAACTTGCACTTTACTTGTTTTTTGTTGTATATAATAAGATGATCAATTTGATCAAAACGAGAAGTTTGATGCAAACTTTCACTACTCTTCGCTGTCTGATAATTTGAGCATTTTTTATGGGTCTCCAATATACCTAGTGCTATTGTTCTCCTAAAGGATAAACGGTCCATTTTCCCCATACTTTTTCGGTGTAATTGCCAGGCATTCTGGATACTCATATCAACTAAATGACAAACGATGAGAAAGTACCATTTTTTTCCTCGTATTGACACACGGTAGAAGCTTATGTTTTGGTCGGCTCTGTTTACCCCTCCCATATTTTCATTACATTTTTTCACAATATTTGGCTGCTCAACGATTATATTTTTTTTCTTTCTGGGAAAATCTTTTCACTTGTGATATTGGTTGAACTGGCGTCTTGTTAGCTAGTAAGGAAACCAAATTATTATCATTCTATCTACAGACAATAACCGTCAACGGAAATGTCGATTTTTCACAAAAAAACACTACAAGTGCCATGAAAACACCAATTCATTTTCAAATACTTAGTTAAGAATATTTCGAGAACTAATGCATAAAATGAAAAAACAATTACTGTGCTGAAATCAGTATAAAAATACCTTTGAATTGAGGTATCACTCACCCCATCTTCCCTATTCAAAAATTGGGGGTGAGGGTTGTAGTAGCAAGGGTCGAAGCGCTATGCGTCCGTAACCTACATCTTAAGTTGTCCCCCTCGAAACAGAAATCGACCTGTCCGAGCATTTCTATCGAAAAAATTTATTTCGTCTGTAATCTCGTCTGTTTAGTTTTCAAATGGCCACCCTGTATATATGTATATTAAAACTCAATTGTAGCGGCCAAAATAATCTTTGACAAATGAATGGTAGCTATGGAATTTTTTCGAATTTCGAAAATATCGAAAATCTGGAAAACCGAGAAACTTCCATTAAACCTAAAACATATTTTTCTGAAACACCTCAAAGTCCACTACCCCCAGGTACTATATTACGCCAAACCCTGTCTATTCCATATCTACCACCCTTTTACGAACGTAAGTGTTCAACCCTAACCCTCTATAAATCCTTCCAACCAAACACGACAAGAGCTGGCAGAGATAGCAAACTCACCTGTTGATTCCATCCTGGAGGCCGTGTTCACGGTGTCCCCGAAGAGGCAGTAGCGCGGCATCGTGAGCCCCACGACACCGGAACAACAAGGTCCGGTGTGCAGTCCTATCCGGAGTTTCAGAGGGGTGTATGGCAGATGTCTGATGCGGAACTTTCCGCTCTGATGGAGCAGGTCTAACGCCATTGTGGCGATCTGAAATTCGAAGAGGATAGTCGTATGAATATACAGAGTGAGCCATATGCCATAAACATGATTAGTTTGAAAACTATAGGATGATAATTACTGGAAGTAACAGTAACATAATTTCAGCGAACCTGATTGATTTTCAGTAGGGACATTGATAATTGTTCGAAAAAATTCAATGACAGATTTCGAAAGCTTGTAGCGGAGGTCTGTTGGCTACAAGCAACAAGCTTGAGAAAGTTGTCATTCAATTTTTGGGCATTTATCATGGTTCGAGGGATATTCGAATAGAAAATATTTTGCTAATTATAGAAAAATACAGAGCTAGAAGAATTTATTCAGAAGTGCAATTATCAGTAGTAATATCCCTAGGACCTTGATAATAGACGAGATAATTTTATGCCCGAAGCCGAAGGCTGAGGGCTGTTACCAAGTAACGAGCTTGAGTTATTGGTTATAAAATTATGAGGCATTTATCAATGTTCGAGGAATATTCGGGAGAAAATTTTTTGACACAAAAAATGTATAACTCAACACAACAAAACATTTATTTATTTATTGAAAGTACAATTAGTGAAAGTGCAATTCGTAAAATTCAACTCAACATTAGATTTGTTGCTGTTCTCTTGTATAGAAGATCTATTTCCACGCATAATATTAATTATCTTGTTGTGGTGTTCTTGATCGAGGTTTAGGTATGGTTTGATAGAATTTTGATTGCTATGACCAGTAATCTTCAGCAATTGTTGTTCCTCTACACCACTTTTCGCTAATTAACTGACAGCCGTTGATCTATTTGAATGATTCGTTATCTTTTTGTCTTTGTCTTTCAAGCAAATTGCTTCGGCAGCATATTTAGTCCATTTATTCATGGCATTCCTTCCAACAAGTACATTATCGTACCATTTGTCTGTTTCATTTTTCCAATATCGATTTGGTTTCAGGAATAGTCGTGGTGAGGTAATATTTTCGCCTCGTTTTGATATTAGTTTATGAAAAAGACGTACAGGGCAGCTTTTTCTCTCACTATTGGAAACCAACCATTTACTACTTGTACTTATACAGCTTTTAGAACCACCTTGGATCGTTTTACTGAATTCCGGATGTCCGGATTGTATTCAATGCGATTTGTTGGAGAACCATCGCTATTCTTCTCGATTTGAAAAAAATTCACCAAACAAGCAACTGCCTCTCCTCCTCGCCGCTCTAGTTCTAATGCAGCAATATGATAAAATTTACGCATAAGACCTTCAGGAGTATTTTCATCCCATAGCAATATTATTCTGTTAACTTCAGATAAATTTAACGAAACTGAACTGGATTTACGTTTACTTGGGCCTGCTTGCAATTTTTTTCTGATTGCATCGCGGGCATCTCGGGCTGGTTTAAATATTATATTATTACACGGGTCAATCATAATGTTGTAGTCCTTATAATACTTTTCTTGTAAGAGTTTGCTCAAAACATTCCACATTGTCTTTACCGTTGCTTCTTTGAATTCTGTTCCGTCTTTTTTCCTCATATTAACAGCCCAATCTTTGAGTATAAACGCCAATTCTTCCAAGCTTCTGCGTTCATTCAATTCGTATGATCGTTCGTAGCAAAATTCCATAAATCTTCCCCAAATATATTTATGGTGTGGCGACTCAATGCCACGCGTGTAGAAGTCTGCGACCGCGCTTCACACGCCGCCCGCACAGAGGGCACCTCCTCCTAGGCAGCGTGGGTTACTGCGGTACCATATTCTTTATAGACCGACCAGGTCTACTACCCAGTACCCAAGCTCGTCTCGAGCAGGGCAGCTGTAACAACTACGTCATTGGCAGGCCTCGCTTACATCAGCCAATCTGATGAGTCCATCGTAAGCGAGGCTGGGACGAAACGTAGCCCCATCCCGATTCACAATTAAAAGCAACACGCTTCAATGGCTATTGGAAGTATTTCTGGGAATGTTTTTTTTGATAAGCTCATTTATATTTTCAACATTACCAAAACGTGACATTTTGAAATTTGTTTGGAATGATGTTGCCATGGAACTATTATATAATTTTTTAAAACTATAGATGCATAGAACACCTGGTGTAACGACTCCCTACTAAAAATCGTGACCAAAATTTGTAGATCAAAACGGCATCCTAGATTTCAGATTTTGGTCTAGTTCCGGAATAAATCCGCAATATTTATCGGTCGTGGCGCTACTTCGGCAACGACAAAAAACGCGACCCCTCTCGGGAGAAATGAAAAGCCGCACAAAATATCACGTTTTCGATCGACAAGAAAGTCTTAAACAAAATCTAATCAGTGCCAACACCAGGTATTTCTATGCATCTATATAAGACTATATCGTGTTATCATTGGGATTGAAAATTGCATTGGCTGTAGTTTTCGATGTAATGTTGACATGATTGGCTGAAATGGTTCCATATGATACAAAATCATAAAATTGGATTTATTGTTAGAACTGTCAAAAAATTTTCAAAAAAATGGCATTTTACTTGGAATGTCAAAATAAGACCTAATATTGGAAAGCCCTTTAGTTATAGTTAAAAAGGAGTTTCTGATCACTGAGACCTTAGGTCTATAGTGCTAGCAGAGCTGTTCTCACCACGTTTTATCAGTGATGAGAAGGCACGTAATTTTTGAGCGCACTTGGGTTCAACGTTTGAATCATACTATAAACTAAAAACAGGACGATAAAACCCATCGAACAAATACGTAACCCACACAGCAGCCCGCCAAACTGCAAACAATTCCGGAAATCGCTCAAATTCGGCTGATTCGAAATTAAATGGTCGTCATCAACGATAAATTAGATCGCAACGCAGTGAGCGTTAAATTGCGATTCGGCTGTAACAAATCCAGTGAGCGTTGAACTTCGACGGGCATATTTCTTTCATATTTTATTACCCCCGTAAACGCTCGCGAACCGCCATCGTACATCATTCTCGTGTCGACGCCTTTTATGAGTTACCCCCTTTTTGCACGATATTCCATTTACGGGACTCGCTGGGTTTCTGAAAGGGTGTGTTATTCTTGGAAGGGCAAAAAAATTGGGTGAAAAACGCCAGGTTGTCTGGATGAGCGCACCAAGAACGTTGAATATGAACTTTTTCGAAAACAGTCTATCGAAGTATAATTTTCATTCTATCTACCACAAAAACCCTGGTGGTGTTAGGAATTTATAAAATGTAAAGAGCCTCAGTTCCGCCAAAAAAGTTTCAACCTCATTGTAACTGTTGAATTCAGTTTCAAATTGTCCGCATTAAAACTTTCTTGGCTTGCTGTTTTGACAACGCAGCTGTGTTAAGTAAAATTTAGGCTCCTAGCATATTATTCTAGCGACGTCAGTGACCTTCCTTCAATGCGAATCGTCCGAAAAGAACTAATGGAGCGTAAATACGAGGATGTATTGATATCTAGTTAGCCTAGACCAGTTAAATGTATAAACAACATATTGCAATACCATATCAACGAACAATTACTTATCAAAAGTGTCAGTGTAGAGTTCGACGTCAAAAAAGTAAACCAGTACGCAATAAATAAAAAAAAGATGTCCACCGAAATTGTAAAAGTCGAAAAATTGGAGTATCGAGCCATCATCAAGTACCTGTATTAAAAAGGGTTAAGAGGTAAGCAGATTTACGAAGATATGCTTAATACCCTTGGTGATCAATGTCCTTCGTATGCAACCTTGGAAAATGGGACTGCAAGCTTCAAAAGAGGTAAATTTTCCATTGAAGATGATGACCGATCGGAAAGGCCAGTTTCTGTGTCAGTCCCCGAAAATATCGATGCAGTTCATGACATGATTTTATCAGACCGTCGAATTGGGCTAAAACGGATATCTGAAGCACTGAAGATTTCATACGAACGCGTTCATCATATAGTTCACGTCAATTTGGACATGAGAAAAATTTCTGCAAAATGGATCCCCAAATGTTTGAATATTGACCACAAGCGTGCAAGAGTAGAAGCATCGCCTTCGATCTGTGCTCGATTTTGAAACGATGTAGACTTCTTAAACCGAATTGTTACTATGGATGAGACTTGGGTACATTTCTACGATCCAGAATCAAAGCAACAATCGATGGAATGGTGACACTCTGGTTCTCCAAGACCTAAGAAATTTCGTGTCCCAAAATCTGCTGGAAAAGTTCTTGCTTCAGTTTTTTGGGATTGCCAGGGAGTAAATCATGATTGATTTTTTGGATAAGGGTAGAACAATAACTGGAGATTACTATTCGACATTACTGACCACTCTACGGGAAATAATTAAAGAGAAAATACGCGGAAAGCTATCCAAAGGTATCTTGTTTTAAAGGACAACGCCCCTATGACACAAATCTCATGTTGCCATGCAGCTCAAATAATAATACAAGGATCCACAGCAATTACATTTTTTTGTAGTTTGTCACACAAATAAAGCGATATCCCAACATAACAAGGCTCATAAGCTACCCAAGCAGTTGTTTTTCACTCTGTTGGCACAGGCAATGTGAGCCCTATGTAATTGAATCGTGAAGGATGAATTCAGTTTGGGAAAACGAAAATATCGGTTGTCCATCAATTTGTTGCGAATCAATAAAAGGGAGAAAGAATAAGTCTTCGAGTGGAAAAAAGGACAAACACCGAAAAAACTCTCACAATATACTTGGCAACGTTTCGCAGATTTTCATCTGCTTCATCAAGCCTGAAAAATAAAAATGAACACACATATACACAGAAAAATGGTAAAAAAATTACCTCTATAAATTAGAGTTTCAAAAGATCTAAACAAGTGAACTGAAAGGCAACATCAGTCATCAATCACAAGATTCTACCCATAACGTACTTTAAAATCAAAAAACATCAGTCAGAACGCTCCAGAACAAAGAATCAACAGAAATCAATAAAATAACCTCAAAGAGAGGTTCATAAAATGTCAAACACCAAAAACAGAACAACAATTGTGTCCGCCTTATTTTGTTCTCAGAGAAACATAACAACAAAACTTAATTTAATCTCAAACTCATACTTATTTATAATGGAATTATATAACTTACTTAGGTGTTCAGTATCAAACCTAAAATCAAACGAGTTATTGATGTTAATATGAATCATCTCTAAAATGTTTCTTTTCTTGAAATGTTTTTCGTTGTCCAAGACTTTTACACCTGAAAAATCAAGTTTATGTTCATCTTTAAAAAGATGAGAACACAAAGCAGTCTTTTCCTTATTTTTACATCTCTAATATCATATTTGTGCTGCAGTGCTGCTTAATTCTAGTCTGTAAATATTGTCTATTTTGGCCTACATACATCTTATCACAATCTGAACATTTGTTGCAAATGTATGGATCAATTCCCGTGAAAAAAATCTTCTCTTCAATGTCTTGATGATGATAATTACATCTTAAAAATCGTATCACCTCAAAATTTCCCACAATAAGCTTGAAACTGCGTGAAACAAACGTAACCAACGCATTCACCATTTTGCAACTCGCTTTAAACAGCCAATTTTCGATGTCCATCCCGTTAAATCTATTCGTCAAGTTGACCAAATCAAGACCCGATAAATCACAGTCTCGAATTAACCTACCACATTTGAAGGAATGAGTAATTTATTCAAAGGGGTTGACGTTTTGATGGACTGCAAATCTGGATAATCTGGAAGAGCAACTAGTGCTCTGTCGAAAATTTCTCTTCGCACGGGCCGAAATTGAATGTGAGGTTATACAATAACATTTGGATTGGGGTAGCCTGGCTGATTTCCAGCGCAGCGCGGTTTGATTAACCTTCAGAAATTGGTCAATTTGCAGATAGCACAGTCGACGCAGTCGTCCCTTGATGACATCGGATTGAACAATAATCGACGATGGAATGGGGTATGTGGATATGATTGCCAGTGCTGGATAGCACTGGGAATGCTGATGCGTTACATTCATATGCGGAATTGAGTTTTGATTGAACATCGACAGAGCCCAATGAATGGAAGTGAAAATTAAACTTGATTAAGTATTGGTGGAAACTCATTTAGTTGTGGGGGAATCATATGTTTTCTCGATTTTTTTTTTGCAAATCACCTTCTTGTGAAGCAAGGCTATGGTCTTAGCCATTCTCATATTCTTTCATCAACAATTTGTAACGCTTCATGTGTGATTGAAAGAACAACAATAAGAACAAACTTTTCAACTTCAAGAGCTTCAAATGGTTGATAAGAACTTATTTTATATACAGGGTTCTGCAGTAGCGATTTCTTTCTCTATAGCTGCCGAACCAGATATCTTAGCAACTTAGTTCGAAACAGGTTTCTTGTAGGTATTTCTATTTTTGAATCTCAAGAAATTTAAAGACAAAATTGAAGCATTTGTTCGTGAGATACCAGTCGAAATGTTGGAAAGAGTATGCCAAAATTGGACTGAGCGGATGGACCATTTAAGACGCAGCTGCAGTCAACATTTGCTTGGTAGAATCTTCAAATATGAAATTATATGGACCGTACTGTCGATTTAAATGAAGAGTTCATGCATTTTTCTGAATTTGATGTGTTATTTTATTTGAAAAATTTCCTATAGCTCTTAAAAAAACATCAATCAGCTGGTATGCCCATTCAGTTATTACATTTTCGGAACTTCTAATGAATCAAGCTTCTAGACAAATAATCTCTATTATGGAGTATCAGAAAAAAGTTCATAGCTACTTGTCCTTCAACGTTAAAAGGTTGAAATTTTCAGGAACTTTTATTCAAGCCATGTTGAACGTTTTTACTCTGATTTTGCATGAAATAATCTTCAAACATTGAATTATATGGACTGTACTATCGATTTGAATAAAGATTCCATGCATTTTTTGAATTCTATGTGAATTGTGATTTCTCGATCTTTTCCATATACAGTGGGCGTCAAAATTATGGAACAAAATCATTTTCTAAAAAAAAAATATTTGGCAACAAAATCCTGAAACAGGTAAATTTTTGTTTCCCTTTTACCAAATTTTTATGCATTTTGAAGGATTTTTGTTGCACCCTGTGCCATCCCCATCAACCCCCAAAAATTTTTGAATGGGAAAGTGGGTCCTGTGGTACTTTGTTGGCAATATCTTTGTATCTTCTTTACAGGCGTGTAGGAATTTTCAAGAAACTTTTTTTTGAAAAATTAGTTAGTTCAAAGAGGTTTTCAGTATAAGCTACAGGGTGGCCTAACTCAGGTTGTTGTAGCGGAAAGGCTCCAAGTCAGCCAAAGTGTGATATCTCGACTTTGGAATAGGTTCAGGGAGACAGGTTCCGTGTTGGAGATCAGACCAAGGCTTGGTGGGCGACGAAAAAAAAACACCTGCTCATGATCGTTTCATCACCGTTTCGGCGAGAAGAAAACCTACATCTACGTGTAGAATGCTACGGAATACTCTTCAAAATGCAGATGGGGTCCAAATTTCCAGCGAAACCATCAGACGCGTTTGAGAGAGGTGAATCTAGGTTCAAGACGTCCATTAAAAGAAGTTCCACTAACACATGACCATGAGCGTCAAAGACTGGAATGGGCAAGGCAACATATCAATTGGAACGATCAATGGCGTTGTGTCCTTTTCACTGATGAATCCAGATATGGACGATTTTCAGATTCTCGAAGAATAAGGGTATGGACAATCCCACGCATACCCCTTAATCGTCGCTATGTCCAAGAAGTCCATCCATTCCGAGGGGGTAATGTTATGGTATGGACCGAGATATGTTTCAACGGGCGCACAGATCTACACATTTGTCCTGGGAATATGGCCGCCTCACACTATAGAAAGCATGTCATTGACAATGTTGTGCAAAATTTTCACGCTGCTATTGGTGAAACATTTCAATTTCTACACGATAACGCCGAACCGCACCGGCGTGCAGCCATAGTTGAGAATGCGCGCGAGAATCTTGGTATTCCACATTTACCAATACCTCCGCAGTCATCACATTTGAATTGCATAGAACATGCATGGGATATGCTCCAAAGAAAATTAGATAATCATCAACCTACCCAAGAAACATTAAATGATCTGAGAGAGCTTCTGCCCCGTTCATGGAACCAAATTCGTCAAGAAGTTTTCAACAACCTCGTGTGTAGTATGCAAAGGAGATGTCAAGCTGTTATTGATGCCCGTGGAGGCCATACATTGGTTTGATAGTCTTAAAATGCTTGAATTCTCTGGGAATAAATTTTCGTTATTTTACGCTGCAGATCTACAGGCTGAAATTAATTTGCAACTTGAAATCATATTAATATGATTTTATATTATTTCAACTATATTTTTTTGTAATTTAAGTCCATATGCCTAACTCATGTGGAGCAGTTTATTTTTCTTCTGAGAAAATGAATTTGTTCCATAATTTTGACGCGCACTGTATATTGCCCACGTCATTTTTTTACTTCGATGCAGGGAATTGAATGCTTCAGATTTCTTCATAAACAACCTAACTTCAGGATCATTTCCACAACTACGTCTGGCAAATAGAACAACAACAGACAATTTTTTTCAATATGAACAGAAAACAGAAATAATTCAGAAACAGGATCGAAATGATGTGCAGCTCGACCTCATTTGCGATTCGTGAGGTGGTTGCCACCCATCCTGGGGGGATGATCGTACACCCACGCATTTATGACGAAAAGAAAAAGAATAATTGAATTTCTTCCATTCTCTTCAGGCTTCTTTGCAGCTGGAGATGTTTTTTAACAATATTAAACAACCGTCCTCGAAACAACGCATCGTTACACGCTTTCAAGAGTTTCAAGAGCGTTACCCTCGACAAAACTCCTAAACATGTAAAACATCGGGCATCAAAACTGAAACAAATTCCCCGCCCAAATTCCTCCATCAGCCCGACGACAAATCACTTCACCCTCTCCATTTGTTGAACTTGGAGCCATTCAAAAGATCCAAACGTGTGCGCTACGTCCTATTCCCCGGGACGTGTCTCGAATTCCTTTTCCGCGTTCTTGGAACAACACTAAATGGAAGGGAATTTCCTCGTAGTTCACTCGATGGAAATTCAATTATGTCGGCTCCGAAGGATATACGGGAAAACGAAATCTCAAATTAATAACGACGGGGTACAAGCTGTTATTGTCCGATTACTCATTTAGACGTAGTCTGGATGGAACGCAACTGCAACTGACGCCTCGTTATTCATTCGGTTTTATTGCTGTTTCTCGCTCGAACGTCTTCCGAATAATAGGTGTAAAATGAAATTTATACTCGAGAAGACGACTATACCTCTTGAACATCACAATTCGTTCGTAGAAATAATAATCATGATTATTTTGAAAAAGTATTATCCTGCAGTCGTGGACAAAGTTGAAAATTCTTCCTGCATATTATTTTGCTTTCGCAGAAAAATCGCCAGATATCATTGATACCGCGAGTTTCTAACATATATAACCTGAATTGAAGCTGATGTCGAAACATATATTTATGCACAACGTTAAAAGAGCATAGGAGGAAGAAATATATGAGGATGTATTGATATCTAGTTAGCCTAGAGTCTAGACCAGTTCCATGCATAAACAAAATATTGCGATACCATATCAACAAACACTACCTTATTAGAAGTGTCAGTGTAGAGTTCGACGTCAAAAAGGTGAATCAGAGTTACGCAATAAATTTAAAAAAAGATGTCCACCAAAATTGTAAAAATCGAAAAATTGGAGTATCGTGCCATCATCAAGTACCTGTATTTAGAAGGGTTAAGAGGTAAGCAGATTTACGAAGATATGCTTAGTACCCTTGGTGATCAATGTCCTTCGTATGCGACCCTGAAAAATTGGACTGCAAGCTTCAAAAGAGGTAAATTTTCCATTGAAGATGATGACCGATCGGGAAGGCCAGTTTCTGTGTCAGTCCCCGAAAATATCGATGCAGTTCATGACATGATTTTATCAGACCGTCGAATTGGACTGAAACGGATATCTGAAGCACTGAAGATTTCATACGAATGCGTTCATCATATAGTTCACGTCAATTTGGACATGAGAAAAATTTCTGCAAAATGGATCCCCAAATATTTGAATGTTGACCAAAAGCGTGCAAGGGTAGAAGTATCGCGTTCGATCTGTGCTCGATTTGAAAACGATGTAAACTTCTTAAACCGAATTGTTACTTGGGATGAGACTTGGATACATTTCTATGAGAAACAAAGCAACAATCGATGGAATGGCGACACTCTGGTTCTACAAGACCTAAGAAGTTTCGTGTCCAAAAATCTTCTGGAAAAGTTCTTGCTTCAGTTTTTTGGGATTGCCATGGAGTAATCATGATTGATTTTTTGGATAAGGGCAGAACCATAACTGGAGATTACTATTCGACATAACTGACCACTCTACGGAAAAAAATTATAGAGAAAAGACGCGGAAAGCTATCCAAAGGTATTTTGTTTTTACAGGACAACGCTCCATTACACAAATCTCATGTTGCCATGCAAAAAATTCCTGATTTAGGGTTAGAATTACTAGAACACCCCCCTATTCACCAGATTTGGCTCCGTCCGACTATCCTCCCTTTCCTCAACTGAAAAAAAGTTCAAAAGGTGGTAAATTTTCTTCCAACGAGGAGGTAATAAAAGCAGTGGAGGACTGGTTTGGAGAGCAAGAAGAAACATTTTTTTTTGAAAGGTCTCGAGTATGTTGCAGGTTTACTGTAATAAATGTATTCAATTAAGAGGAGAATATGTTGAGTAATAAAATATTTTGACATTGAAATTTTGTTTGGTTCTATAGTAGGCTAAGAATTTTTCAATTTATCCTCGTATGTCCCATAAGTAGTGGCACAAATTTCAGAGACAAAAAAACTGTCAAAAATTTAACATTTGTTTATTGTATTATGTTACACATTAATTAACGTTTCAGAAGCAACTAAACTAAAATTAAATGAAGAGGGCCATTATTTTCCACAGCGCGCAACTTTCTGCGAACACCTACCATCAGGTTTTGGACGGTATTTAGATCGATTTATCGGATCTTCCTGTATATTTGGCGTCGAAGTTCCTCTTCAGTTTGGGCTTCCCATCCTCCATCACAAACTTTTCGCGATAAGAGAGCCGAAAAATCTTCTATGAGTAGAGCCTGTAGATGGTTAGAGGATTGCCGTTTAGCGAAATAAATGGTACGTTTTGGTCGGCTAGCCAATCTGGAGTTTCTCTTGCATAGTGCCTGGACGCAAGGTCTGACCAGAACATAATATCGTCTCCAGCGTGTTCTGCTTCAATAAAATTAACTAGCGATATAAAGTGATCCACATGAGTTAGGGATATTGACTTAAATCGCAAAAAAATATTGTTAAAATAAGATTTTTGTGATGAAAATTCATATTATTATGATTTCAAGTTGCCAATTAATTTTATCCTGTAGGTCTGCAGCGTATACAAAGTGGTTAAGAAAAATCGAGTTAAATAACGAAATTTCATTCCCAGAGAATTCAAGCATTTTAGACTATCAATACAATGTATGGCCTCCACGGGCATCAATAACAGCTTGACATCTTCTTTGAATACTACACACGAGTTTGTTGAACATTTCTTGAGGAATTTGGTTCCATAAACGGGACAGAAGCTCTCTCAGATCATTTAAGGATTCTGGGGTAGGTTGATGATTATCTAATCTTCTTTGGAGCATATCCCATGCATGTTCTATGCAATTCAAATCTAGTGAGTGCGGAGGTATTGGTAAGTGTGGAATACCAAGCTCCTCGCGCGCATCCTCAACTATGGCTGCACGGTGAGGTCTAACGTTATCGTCTAGAAATTGAAAAGTTTCACCAATAGCAGCGTGAACATTTGGCACAACATTATCAATGACATGCTCCCTATAGTGTAAGGCGGTCATAATCCCAGGACAAATGTGTAGATCTGTGCGTCCGTTGAAACATATCCCGGCCCATACCATAACATGACCCCCTAGGAATGGATGGACTTCTTGGACATAGCGACGATTACGGGGTATGCGTGGGATTGCCCATATCCTTATTCTTCGAGAATCTGAAAATCATCCATATCTGGATTCATCAGTGAAAAGGACACTACGCCATTGATCGTTCCAATTGATATGTTGCCTTGCCCATTCCAGTCTTTGACGCTTATGGTCACGTGTCCTATATTGACGTGCTAGTTTTCTTAGAGAAGCACCAACCTTGTTTTCCGCTCCTCTTACAAGTCTTACGGTCCTTGCTTGGGCAAAAATTCTAGGTCTTCCACTTTTTGCAAGGTTCATAGAAGGAATACCTTGAATACATTCAGCGATTGTCTGATAAATAGTTCTACAGGATATACATATTCTGATTTTAAAAATGCGTATTTTTCGGCTTTATCGACTCGTCCAAATAAATTATTATTACTTTTCTGAATTTTTTTGTAAGCCATATCGACTTAACCACTACAACAACTGAAGTGTTAAAGAGAGGTCAAGGTTACAAACAAACTTTTATTTCAATAGCAACCTATTGCCTTTTTCTTATCACCACTATATTGGTCTATGAAATGTGTGCCAAAACTTATATGACATTATGTACCGGGTTTTTCACTATAATTTGACCCCCCCTTTAACTTTGTTACTAAAGGAGATACAAAAAAATGTTTCATACAAAAATTTCACGAAATCAACAAAGGTTTTTTAATATGACTTCACGAACTGAAATATATACAAGGTGGCCAACATATTGATGGCAACTTCATTTTTTCAAATGGAACACCCTGTATATTTTCCTATATTTGGCTAGCTCTTTTTCCCCTAATTTCGAATATGTAACATGTGTTGGTCTATTCTTATTCTGAGCACCACAGAGTTTCAAATTTAAAGAACAACCTGGCAAGCTCAGCAATAAATTTTCAAGTGGCAGGCTGCGATTACTCAAAATGCCCATTTTTGGAGTTATGATAACGTATGTCATATCGTTACTAAGGAGATAACTCCAAAAACGGGCAAGTAATCGCAGCCTGCCACTTGAAAAGTTATTGCTGAGCTTGCCAGGTTGTTCTTTGAATTTGAAACTCTGTGATGCTCAGAATAAGAGAGATAGACCAACATATGTTACATATTCGAAATTAGGGGAAAAAGAGCTAGCCAAATATAGGAAAATGTACAGGGTGTTCCATTTGAAAAAATGAAGTTGCCATCAATATGTTGGCCACCTTGTTTACGAGTATATTTCAGTTCGTGAAGTCATATTAAAAAACCTCAGTTGATTTCGTGAAATTTTTGTATGAAACATTTTTTTGTATCTCCTTTAGTAACAAAGTTGAAGGGGGGGTCAAATTATAGTGAAAAACCCGGTACGTACAAAATGACATATGGTTTTATTCCAGAGGCATAACTTGTTATTAGTGAATCACATATTCTACACCTATGATCTTTGGTCCTTTCATTATTAAATCTGATCAACAGTTATGGAAGAAGAGTAACAAGAAATGCAATATTCTTCGATAAATTGGGATACACGAAAATGTCATTTTGTACGTTTTCCCCTACATCCGATGCACTGCTACAAAAAAATCTAGAACATCGTTGAGAGTCCTTTCAGAGTTCCGTATTCAGTTGTTCACGTTCCACATGCCATCCGGGAAAACTTTAAACATTTCCGCATTTTTCCATCCATTGAAACGCATTCGGGAAGTGAATGAACGAGAGGCGTCATTAGCGCGAAATGCGAAATGTTCGATTCATTATCCTACGGGAACCCTCATCGCGTCGGAATTTCCGCGGTTTCATTATTTCCGTCGTTAGACGAGAAATGCGGCCGGATGTGACAACGCACGAAACGTACGTGAGTATTGAAGTTCGCTTGGGAGATTTTATACACGCGCCTCTCGTCGAGATTAGTTTCATTGGGAATTGGGATGGATATGGAATTTGGGGTGATTATTGGAAATTGGATCGAATGAAAGCGAGGTAAGATTCTGGCTGGTTTGGAATGCATAAGTTACTTTCAAGACCGGATCCTTGATTTGACAAAGAGAGGAAAACCAAGATTGAGGTGAAAGGATATGTTTGAAGATTCCGTAACATCGATTTTGACATATCCAAAACGTCATGTACCAAGCTTAGACATATGGTAGACAAATTGTTTTAACACATTTGTGATTTTGTTTCGGCGTCATATAATAGTTATTTTCCTAACAAGTGCGGAAAGTGATATTTTCCCGCACGAAACTGCCGTTACCCGAACGACGCGAAGCGGAGTTCGGGTAAGCAGTTGAGTGCGGGAAAAACACTTTCCGCACGAGTTAGGAACAATATTTTTTCTACAAGCGCTTATACGAGATCGATTTCAACACACAGATCAAATGTGAATTGATCATTCTAAATACACATGAATGACAAAAGTCTCTGACAAGTCGTTACCATTGTACTCTCATCGTTGACCTTCGGTCCATAGAGACTACAAGCCTATGAAATGAATTTAAACTGTAATAATATTCATAAATTCTTTATTAATTGAAAAGAAAACTAGACTAACAGCACATAAAAATGAATTTTGATAAGGAATCTATGTACATTCTGTTTCTTCCCATTATTATCAATATATTCATTAGAAATATTCAGTTATTAGTTATATTTATTGTAAACGTGCAGTTGGTCGCATTATGCAAATTTATAGCAGAAGCCATCATATTGGTCGAAGTCAGCTGCTCCTTGGAAGATAATGATTCTGTATTACAGTTTGAAGAGGAAGAAGCAAAACGTTGAATATTTGCCATCATATTGTTCGAAGGCTCTTTGGAAGGTAATGATTCTGTATTACAGTTTGAAGAGGAAGAACCATTCAAATTAAGAATTTTAGTGGACATTTTTTTTTTCTGGTTAATAGATTCTTCCAAGTATCCCTCAGCAACAGCAGTTGACTTCCATCCTCCTAAACGTTTAATATTTGTGATACCTTCTCCACAATTGGCTAGGAAAGTAGCCGAGGAGCGCCTAAAACTGTGTCCTGTGTATAATTCCGGATTTTGTAGGCGTAAGTAAGCTGCAATTTCGGACGGTATTTTTCCTATTGTATTGATTCCGACAGGTTGAATCTTACATTTTCCCCGATTATACTTTATGAAAATTCGGCGATGAGGTATTTCCTTTGGACGTAAATTCATATATTTTCTGTATATGTTCAGAAAATATCCATTATTGGTATCTTGGGATATAACAAACGATCTTGGTGAATGATTTTTGGAGTCCTTAATATTGACGATGATCAAGTCTCCTTTATCATCTATATCGTCGATGGTGAGTTTTGTAAGTTCCTCTCGTCTGCAGGCAACAGCTAATCCAAAAATTGTTACCAACTTCATCATCAAGTAAATTTCATCAGATGCCTCACTCATGAATTTTGTTATTTCCTCTTCATTAAAAGTTTTGGCCTTTTTTGGACGAAATCCTATATTCTGTCGTTTAATGAAGGCAGTTAATTTATGGAATTTTCCAATATCCAAATCCTGTTTCAGTTTACAAACACTCTTTATCATTGAATATCGGGACCATAATGTGTTTGGTCTCCAAATTTTGGACATTTCCAAAAAATACGCCGAAAACACTTCCTCCTTCCTCGGTTGAACCTTTTTGGAATTACACCAATCAATGAATTCTGAATATTGCTTCTCATATTTTATCTTCGACTTGGCCGGTAACAAATTTAAACTCGCTTCATAAGAAGCTGCTAATATTTCTTCGGGCAGGCCATCATCAGATCCCGAAGTATCCATTTTACCGGAGCGTACTGATTGAATTCGAGTTGATATTATTTATATTTAAACACAATTTCATAATATAATGACCAAAGATTATAATCTTTGATAATGACAATGTATTAATTCTTATTCACATGCCGTTTTTATAGTAACGTCGTCGGTGGCATAGAGATTTATCATTATTCAGTTTATTCTTTAGAAAAAGCGTGCGAGAAAAGCCCTTGCTAATCCATTACCACACGCATTTGCGTGCGGTAATGGAATAGCAGGGGTTTTTCCCACACTGTTTGGCAATGTGACTCTTTACGAATTGAAATACGTGCGGGAAAGAGAATGAAAGTGCACGCTTGTAGAAAAAAAGTTTTTTGTACAACTTCCATTAAAAGTGACACTTTTAATGACAGCAATCAATGTTAAAATTGATTGTTCACGTGGAAGCGTGTTAAAAATATTTTTAACATTAGTGTTAAAAATATTTTTAGCACTCCATTTTCTTATGATGAAATCAGATGAAAAAAATTCAACAATTGCAAATTTTTATTATTAATGCCCTGTGACGTTAGGAAGCTTTGCAACACATTATTAGAATCCTCAGCACCATCAGTACTTGTGTAGAAACCGAAGTAAAATATTGGTTGATGATGATCCAAAATCTGTTGAGGTTGGGAGAAGGAAGAATTTTTTTAGCAATGACATTTCCATAGGCAATGGAATGATCAACATAGCCCTCGGCTACCGTCGTAGACTTCCATCCACCATGTTTTTTTATATTTGTAATATTTGCTCCTGATTCTGCTTGCAATGAAGCGGAGGATCTACGAAAACAGTGTCCTGTATATTGCTTTGGTTCTGGCAGTTTGAGGAATTCGGCAACAATAGATGGAATTTTCCCAAATATATTGATACCAACTGGATTGGCAGTACATTTATTATTCATGTATTTCAGGAAAAAACGACTATGTTTGATGACAGAAGGGCGCAGTGCAAAGTACTTATGAAAATAGTCAACATACTTCCCAATAATACTGAAAGAACGACTGACTTTCTTTTTTGTGTTTGGCATTTGTATAACCAATGATTCATTTGTTATTTCGGTGTGATAAATTACACAATTCTTCACGCCGACAGTCTCCAAATAATCCGAAAATAGTTGCAACCTTAACCATGCATCAAGTATTTCTCATCTGGTGTCTCATTTATAAACTTTTCAACTTGTTCACGAGTGAGAATTTTCGATATTTTGGAACGATATCCTTCACTTTTCCGTTTTAAATATGCTATTACCTTAAAATATTCACTAACATCCACACCATTTTTAATAAGAGCGCTTGACTTTATCATTGAAAATTATTCCACAAAGTTGATGAACTCCATATTTTTGATTTTTGTTCTAAGTATGCCAAGAAAACAGGTTCACTGAAGTTCCCATTGAAAATTTGCTCCAGAAAGTTGATGTACTCCATATTTTTGATTTTTCTTCTAAGTATGCAAGGAAAACAGGTTAACTGAAGTTTCCCTCTACATTTTTCAATTTACACCAGGCCAGGAAATTGTTATATGCAATATCGTACTGCTGAACAGATTTTTTAGGTAGGAGTTCCAGATTTGCTCTTCTTGCAGACTCTTTCAATATCCACAGGAACAACTAAATCGTCACTTTTATTAATAATTGGACTCTCGACAAACATATTGAGCAGTTAAAAACCCAAGACGAAAATTGGACAGGAACGAAATTCAAATGAAAGCGTATTTTCTCATTTGTTAGTAATCATAACGTTGGCAACGTTTGCCATGCACAACAACTTTTTGATTATTTGAATATTAAAATACATTTTGAAGTTTATTGTCATTGCAAATTCGCCCATTTCATTATCAAGATAGGGCAGTTATACACAAAACATTGTATGGTATTTGTGTTAAAAGTGATTTTATTTTGTTCGTGGAATTGTTCAATTTCACAAACTTTTTCGCTCACAAAATGAAACGTCACTTTTAACACTCATATCATAAATAACTATTCCAATGAGAAGTGTTATTTTGAATAGACCGTTATTTCCACTTTTGAAGCTGTCATTTTTTGACATTTGCAAGTAGAAACTACGCTATGAATGAAAATGGAACGATACACTCTTCAATAGTGCATTGAAATCCTTAAAATTCAATATAAAAATAGTGAAAATTTGTCAGAGACGGTTCGTAAAACTCGAAAATTTTTGGGTCGTCGCGTCGTGAGAAACCTTGTCGAACCGCAATACGGAAATTGGTGGAAAAATTCGAGCTGTTGGGACAAGTTAGTGATGTGACGAATAAAACCCAGGCACGTCGCTCAAGAACAGCCGAGAATATTGCTGCCGAAAGTGTTGGAGAAAACCAAGATTTGTCCATTCCTGGTCGTTCTTCAGAATGGGGCATTCCACAAACGTCATTACACCGTATTTCGCATAAGGATTTGGGTCTTAAGACTTTTGGAGTTCCGTTAACACAAGAACTCAAGCCGGCCGATCATCAACGTCGTGTCTTGGACTGATTGGGTCTATTGAGGCCTATTTCCACCTCGGTTGCTTCGTCAACAAGCAAAATTGTCGCATCTGGGGCTCGGAAAACCCAAGAGTTATTGTTGAAAGCCTTTCGATCATCAACGTGTGACTGTTTTCTGAGGTTAATGGTCCTTGCTTTTTCGAGAATGAGGCTGGAGCAACAGTTACAGTGAATGGATTGCGCTATCGAGAGATGATTAATGATTTTTATGGCCGCAATTGGATGGTATTGATCTGGATAACGTTTACTGTCAACAAGACGACGCTACGTGCCACACAAGTAACGAAACCATTGATCTTTTACGGGAAAAGTTTCCGGCTATCGAGGACATAGGGCAGCCACTTTGCGATTTGGTTAAGAAAAATTTAATGAAAAGGATATGGTGCTGTAGTCGTGGTGGTCCTTTGGCTGATGTTATTCTTAATTATTAACGGCATATCTTCCTCTTCAAAATGAAATAAACATCTGATCATTTATCTGAAAAAATTCCATTTTCCTTTGAATGTCAAAATGACAGTAATTATTTGAAAACCCCCTAGTTGGGGATAAAATTGCTTATCTAACCGTCTAGCTTTCAAGAAGTACCATACAATGGTTTTCTCCTCGTGGCAAAGACGCTGCCAAAGCGTATGATTTCCCTTTCAAATAATGCAAAATTGGTATTGTCTGAAAATATTTCATTGTCTGAAAATGTAACGGCACGAATTTTTTTTCTCGCTGGTTATATACCGTTAAATATGTGTTGAAAAGGTAATAGAGGTAGGTCGAAAAATCCGGTGGTTATGCGGAAAATAGTAACGCGATAAAACATGAGATTCGACTAGAATGAAAGAGTGCTCTTAGTCCTAAATCACAAAAAGGGCAACAAAACTTTCTTATTCAACTAACGAAGCTGTGTTACCAAACAAACTTTCTCTTCCCAAACTTAAGACACCAAAGATTTTCTCTTGTATGATAAATATGGTGTGTATACCAAGAATTCCCTTCGCGAAATTGCCTCGTTACCATGCTCACAGGCAGATACTGAATACGCAATTTCTGTCGTGTCAACATCATTCGTTGAACTCAAATATGACTCCGCGACAAAGGAAGATACTTTATTAACAAACCCTATTCCCGATCCTTCCAGTCGAGGCGCAAAAAGAAGCCCTATCGACGCTTCCAAAGGGTGATATATCAATTTCAGCCTTAACGCTGTCGACAGCGCATTTCGCACCAGCGAATACAGGAAGATGGATGCAGCGCATATTTATTTCTGGATGTCATACGATGCGTTATTCCCATCGCTGCCTCTTCCTCTTCTCTCGACACGATTCACTCCGAAGGATCCGTTGTTGGAAAGTCAACGCTACCAATAATCCCCATGGTCTATTTATGTAGTCGTTTGTACTTTGTACTCAGGATATTGGGATGTTCTCTGGTCGTTTGCTGGTCTTTTGTGTTGTGTAGGGAAACGCAGGGAGGTTTACTGCGAATTCTCCTCCTTCGTACAACCGATCGATTCATTATGTTCATTCACTGCAGTGAATAAACTGAACGGCCAAAGTATTGCCCATTGGCAGCTACAACTCACCGTTAGGGTAAAAGTAGTAATCTTTTGAGGCTATCCACGTATCAAGCCATTTTTTGATGTTGTACATAAAGACGGCACATGGCTCAAAAGACGACCACCTTCCACGAATCAAGTCATTTTTTGATTTCTTCATATACAGGTATGGAAATTTAAGTTGGAAACACAATTGGCCATGTTTCCAAATTAAACTTCCAGCTTCAAAAGTGATATCTACCGAAATAGCGGGCTATCAAAAATACCACCTATTATTTAAAAGCCCTTAACACTCACAACACGAAGAGATCACAATGATAGCTCTACGTCATCTTTTTTAGGAAATGGTGACCCTTCTGTTACATCTTCTAAAGGTTCTTTTAAATCTCAAATACACTTACTTGTTCTGCGTGGTCCAAAATCCTCACAGGTAAGCCACCGACTACCATGTACGCATCCCCGATAGTTTCCACCTTGTAGACGTTATAGGCGTTGATAGTAGCATCGAAACATGTGTACAAGTCATTCAAAAGATCGACAACCTGAAATGGCGTCGAGTGAGCTGATATGGTGGTGAATCCTACGATGTCGGAGAAATAAATGGTGACTTCCTCATATTCCTCAGGGTCTACCGGAAGTCCTATCTTCAGTTTGTCTGCCACTGAGCTGAAAGAGAACATTTTTATAAGCGGAGATCATTATCGGTATTCAGACGGAATTTTCGAATTCCGAAAAAGTTTTCACTTCAAGCGGGAGTTGAACCCGCGTCTTCGAATTTCCGGTCCGAAATGCTAACCAACAACACCACCGAAGTTACTCATTTTCCGAAATTCGATGTTAATGATGCCAAGGAGAAAGATGTCTGCGTGGTGGGGGAAACTATTGTTATTAGCAAGAGCTTTCTTCACCTGGGTAACATCCTGTTGAGCAACTGTTCCGTTTTCTTCTTTTCGATGTCCAGCTGTTCTGTCCTCTCCCTGATCAGTTCTTCCAGGTTGTTAGAGTACTTTTCCAGCATCTGAAACATGGTGTCCACGATGTTTACCTTTCTACCGTGGTTGAGTTTCTTGAACTGGTCGTGAACGGCGTTGAAGTCTGGCCTCATCTCAGCTTGTTCAGCCCAGCATTGTCTCATTATGTTTATTGCTTCAGGGGGCGCTGCTCCCTTGCTGACCGATGGTCGAATGAGGGGTGGGGGCTTCTTCACTTTCTCTATGATTTCTGAAAAAAAATCCATTACTCTCTTCAGCATAGCGGTTTCAATTAGGATGATTTCGCCCTTGATTGACTCTTTCAAGTCATCAAGGGTCCTAGGAAAGGACCCCGCACTTTTCTTATGTAATGTGGCGACCGGTCCAATTTTCTGAAAGTTTGGTATGTTGTTGTACCCGACTCAGTAACCAAAAGTGTCAATGGGCCCAACCCAATCCTATGACTAGTTTTCTAAATACGGGGTGTTAAAGTTGAAAATGGCCAGATTTTCGGATTTATTTTTTATTTATTAAAAGTTAGATTGGATTTCTGTAGCATTCAGACGTTTACTACATGTTCTATTAATGAAATAAGTGGATACGTATGATAATAGCTTTTTATGTAACAAGTACATAAATTAGGTCTTTATGGACGAGTCCAAAATTTGGGCAAGTCCATAAGCCTAATTATGTACGAGTTTGCATACAAAGCTTTATGTTTGACTGCAATGCAGACATTTTATTTTCTGGAATGGCAATTAATATATTCGTCGCTTTATTTCAAGAAATACTTTGAGTGTGCTTTTGCTTATCTTACCTTAGTAACCATCAGCGACCTTAGCAACCTCACTGAACAAAGTTGTTTACTTCGTTAATTCTGTGACAGACGTCATAATAATCCCAAAAATGGATAGTTCGGAAGAGGAAAGCGTGAATAATTTAGCCGCAAGTGCCAAAGAATCTCTCCTACCCACTAAAAGTGCTTATGAAAATTTGTATGCGGCCTATAACAAGTGGTGTGAAACGAAGAAAATTGCAAAATCGAGAGAAGACTGTGACAGTTGAGTCCAATAAAGTGGTGTCCAATAAAGTAGTCAATTCTGGACGCTAAACAAATTCATGAATCAAGTGTTTATGAAGCAGTCGAACATAAAAAATATTTATGTTCGACTGCTTCATAAACACGTGATTCATGAATTCGTTTAGCGTCCATAATTGACCACTTTATTGGACACCACTTTATTGGACACCACTTTATTGGACACCACTTTATTGGACACCACTTTATTGGACTCAACTGTCACAGTATTCGCTCGATTTTGCTATTTTTTTCGTTTCACACCACTTGTTATAGGCCGCATACAAATTTTCATGAGCACTTTTAGTGGTTAGGAGAGATTCTTTGGCACTTGCGGCCAAATTATTCAAGCTTTCCTCTTCCGAACTATTCATTTTTGGGATTATTATGACGTTTGTCACAGAATTAACGAAGTAAACAACTTTTTTCAGTGAGGTTGCTAAGGTCGCTGATGGTTACTAAGGTAAGATAAGCAAAAGCACACTCAATGTATTTCTTGAAATAAAGCGACGAATATATTAATTGCCATTTCAAAAAATAAAATGTCCGCATTGCAGTCAAACATAAAGCTTTGTATGCAACTCGTACATAATTAGGCTTATGGAATTGCCCAAATTATTTATATATAATTTATTTATAACTTTGGACTCGTCCATAAATACCTGATTCATGTACTTGTTACATAAATAGCTATTATGATTACAAGGTGAGTCACGAATTTATGGCCGTAGATTTTTGTCAAAATCTTTCTACTTTGTCTTCAGGGAGGCATATTTTTGAAACGTTCTCTTCGATACAGTATTTGGACGAGAAAATATTGCACATTTTTTATACACAGAGAGAACCATCATAGACATAACTATTTTTTTTGGATTTATTCGAAACCTTGTATTTATGGATTGATTTTTTTTAAGTTTTACCACAAATTTATGTGTGTCTCTGATCTCCAAAAAATTCATGGTGGTTTATTCATAGGAAGGTAATCTATTTAGGGAAAATTACGAAAAACATGAACATCCTGTATTTCCTCGGTCAAATATGCAACAATTTTCTCACTATATATTGATTTTCATAACATCTTCAGAGGTATGAATTCTAAATCCGATACTATGAACAGTTTTTTCGAGATACATGGAGTGGAGAATTGATGATTTCATCAGTATCAATTATTTCAAAACATTATTTTTGGTATGGTTGGCTGTATGGCTCACCCTGTATGAAAAGTACTCATAATGAAGTATTTCAAACTCAAAATTGTAAACGACTAGGTATTAACTTCATTGAATAATTTCTCTGTGACGAAAATATAGAATTATTGAGTGTTTGCAAAAGCTATGGTTATTTATTCGTGAATAACCCTGTAAATATTTTTAGCTGAACCTTTCCATGTACATCTGACCGAAACTCATATTGGACTCATAGGCGCAACATAAAATCAATCCTACATTTCAATTTGATGAAAAACTGATAAAATCAGTAATTCTCCACTTTAACGCCCTGTATCTCGAAAACAGGTCAAAGTATCGGATTTAGAATTCATATCCATATGTTATGAAAATCAGTATATATGTTGTGGGAAAATATTTGACCGAGGAAATTTTTTGAATGTTCATGTTTTTTGTATTTTTCCCAAAATAAAATACCTTCCTATGAATAAACCACCATGAATATTTTGGAGATTACAGACACACATATATTTGTGGTAAAACTTTTCCAAAAAGTCAATCCATAAATACAGGCCTCCGAATGAATCTTGAAAAAATAATTATGTCTAGTCGTTCTCCCTGTGAAACACCCTGTATAAAAAATGTGTACTGTGCAATATTTTTTCGTCCAAATACTTTATCTACGGGAAAAAGTAGAAAAAGTTAATTTTGGCAAAAAACTACCGCCATACATTCGTGACTCACCTTGTAAATATAAATATTTTTGATCATACGTAATTTCATTAATAAAACATGTAGTAAACTTCTGAATGCAACAGCAATCCAATCTTACTTTTAATAAATAAAAAATAAATCCGAAAATCTTGGCAATTTTCTACTTTTACAATTTAGAGAACTAGCTATAGGATTGGGTTTGGCCCATTGGCGTTTTTTGGTTACTGGGTGCAACAACATATCAAACTTTCAGAAAATTTGACCGGTCGCCACTTTACATAAGAAAAGTGCGGGGTCCTTTATACAGTCGAAATGAGGAATAATCGGTTCATTTTTGAGATGGGTTACCTTCAAAATAATTTGAATATATTAGTTGATTTTCCTTTTTTCGTTTTTTTTTCTCCCTTTGTTTGTTTTGTTTCATATTATTTGAAAATGCTTTGTCAACCCCTTTGAAGAGAAGAAGATAGAATTGTTTTAGAAGAAGAAGATGCCCTTCAATATGAATATCAGCTTATTCTGTAAACAAATCCAATATCCCTACACTCATACGGGGAGACAGAGTTTTTGCTAAGGTTTTTATTTGTGCTCATGCACTGCATCACTGTTTGTTTGAATGATCTATTCCTTGTTGCCTTTTCATGACACATGCCATGATGTTTTGATTGGAAACAAATCTGTACAGCAGCTCCCTTTCATAAGAATATAGTATATTGTTCGATGAGCGGTAATGTAAGTCATAACACACGCAGATGAATTTTGCAGCCCGAGCCGTCAGGCAGGGGGTGTAATTCATCAAGTGTGTAATAAAGTATATGATACTTTGACGAACCCCACACCTGACACCATGTAAAGGGTTCGTCAAAGTATCATATACTTTATTTAGTTTAAATAAAATAACTGGAATATCTAATAGTACGTTTATTACAACTGTCGTAATTAACAATGTGGCTCTTTAAGTCTCTCTCTCGTCTACCGGATGCTGCGCGTCACCCTGACAGTCGACCGCCTTCCATGTGTCTCCTGTCATGCATCATCCGTCACTTCTCTTCTTCTTCTTTAAAGTCTACATTTAACTTTACAATGACCATTACCGCGAATTGAACACTATGCTTTATCTTCGACTTCATCAGTAAAATTCGAATCAATCTGCATTTTCAAAATTGACAACAGTTGTCAAAGCGATAACTGTGGACGAAAATTGAATCGATATCTAATCCCGTAGAAAACGTCAAAAATTCACGTTTTCCAAATGCAATTTATGGATATTCAGACCTAAGAAAATGTAGAAATGAATGGCGAGAACGTTACCTAGATGTTTGAAATAGAGTTCCCCATTGAACCGACTTTTTTATCCATTTCGTGAGCTTCATTTTTCCTCTTTGTATTAGAGTGAGTTATAGGCGTGAGTAATTATTACCTCACACTATTGGTTTATAGAGACTATTACAAATCAAAATCAGTTGAATAATGGATATATTATTCTATGGGAGTAGATAAAATATATTATGTATTTCGATTCTTTAGGCGATGTAGAAGTATTTCCAGAAAATTCACGAAAATCGTGAAAAAATTCGGAAAAAGGGCAATTTTAAACTCGATTAACCTTTTTTTCACAGTTATCCTGGCCGTGATGCAAATATACGGATTCA
The DNA here is from genome assembly GCA_951802165.1 of Adalia decempunctata. NCBI lineage: Eukaryota > Metazoa > Arthropoda > Insecta > Coleoptera > Coccinellidae > Adalia > Adalia decempunctata. The sequence goes on along the minus strand of OX637696.1, from coordinate 16,367,837 downwards.
AAGGGGAAAGGTCAATGCAAAATAACTTGGTATCAATATTTCCCATAATTTCTCCATTTCTTCAGGAATCTAGATCAAATTTTAACTTTCGCCTATAAAATCACCCGATTTGTGGAGATCTACCGATAAGGATAAATACTTATAGGTAGATCCATGGGCTCTACTAGTATCAGCCTATTTTATTACCCCGAACATCTCGTATCGACGTATGTCGATCACAAAATAGCATCCAAGACGTAAAAACGATCATTTCGCCAGATTCCCGATACCTAACCTAACCCAACGTTAGCGAATACATAAAAAAATTTATTACTCCGAACGAAATGGGTATTCGGCCAGACCAAAAGGTCACAGAGCAATCGTGTGCAACGCGTAGAGTCGGTCCGAAGCTTCGGATTCGAAAGTATCGGCCTATAAATATCGACGGTCGCATCTCCTAACGATGCAACAGTCCTTTATGTCCTTTCTCGCCTGGATGCACAATGGAAATGTCGCTACAGTGACAAAAAGGAAAATTTACTGTGGGTTCCCGAAGGCGTCGAGCCCGTATTGGATAAGCATTTTAAGCGCCGCGTGGAATAAATGATAATGAGGAGCGTTCCAGTAGTTACTGGCGATAAAGGCGTGGGTTCGTTCGATATTTCCTGTCTTTTTTCCGGGAACATCTGGTCGTTTCTGCCTTTCCGGGCTGACAATTGCTTCCACCGGAGGTTATGTGCGGGATCGGAATGAAAACGTCGGCGGTTTTAGACAAAAGGCTATCGTTTCTGGGGTATTTCAACGCGAATAATAATTTTCGTCTACATCAGGGTGAAGTGAAGAGATAACACATCATCATTCAGCCTCAGCCTCATCCGATAATACTCAATTTTTGGTTCATCATTTAATTCATCATCTTATGCATCATCTATTTTTCTACTGACTTATACGATAGTGAAGAAGTATTAACCATACCGCATAGTTCCTGCGAACTACTGCCAAAAATGAATTAATCTCTACAACCCTTTTACCCAATAATCCACCCTTATTTCATGAATATTTTACAGAGCTTTTGAGAACACGTTGCCAGCTTGTTGATTTTTCAGATAAGATTGTTCAAATTCTATGAATTCTGCCATTGTATCAGGAATCGACCTATCTCAAACGTCGGTCTTTGATCTATGATGTCCCTTCTCTATGCCGCGAAAGTTCACGACGCATGCGTATAGCGACATCCGGCGCTGGATATTGGCGATTTCATCTACTGTTGGAGGCGCTGCGGAAAGTGATTATTATAGTTGTGTTTCTTCAATCTCGTGATGATTACGTGAAGCCTTCAAGTGAATTAATGAAATCTTAACCGTGTAATATTGAGTTTATAGAATTAACTTGTATACATTTGTGTATTTATTTTTCATTCATTTTTACTTAATAAGTTGTTTGAATCAACATTGATAATTCATAAATCTGAATTTTGTATTTAATCGATATTTATTTTCAATATTTTCCTGAAGGATGGACCTGTAACGGAAAATTTTCAATAGAAACTGCGCGTATAATAGTACGGTAGAGCGGTGTGGATTTGCCAACGAAGGTGACTTTGCCAAACCACCTAATGTTTTATGTTTCATTTCATTTTGGTAAAGTCGGTAACTTCTCAACGACAGCACGAATCGGAACCTAAGAGACACTATATCCCCACATTGTTTCAACAGTCGCAGTCCTTTGGCTTGGATTGAAGGGTGTGCTATGCTGTGTTGTGTGAGCAGGTAAGTTTTAACGTGTTTATAAATGCGAAATACTAAGGGTTGTGTAGAAAACATAAAAAATGGTACATCAAAATACATTTAGCAGCATATTTCACATGTATTCAGAGTCGCGTAAAAAAAACTGAGAGCATTTGGTTGGGCGGGTCTCGAAATTTCAGGAAATTATTCTATTGTTTGCAGATTTATGCAGACAAACCATCTACGTCTGGAAGAGAAAAATGGAAGCGATTTTTTCGTAGGAGGATAAATTATTGAATGGAAGCAGCAGTTCTGCGGTTTTGGAAAATGAATTATTATTATTATATATTGTCCATTTACAAAGAGACTGATTTTATGTATTTTATGAAGAATAATAGATTTTATTTTCTTATAATTTATTGTTTTATTCGCGACTAGTACCTATCTAACTAACCTTCAAAAAAGTTGAAGAAAAACGTTCTCGTGGCAAAAATAACACCTGCACTTGATTAAATTGCCAACAAACGCATTTTAATGCAAGTGGCAAATTCGCACCGATGTGCGGGCGACTTTGCCAAATTTTTAAAATGGAAAAAAAATTGATGCGCACTTTTTCTTCCGTTTCTAATAACCGCAATTGATAGCTAGATTGTTGAAATTAAACATAATTCAAACACAACTCATTTTACAAAAAAAAGAGAAATATACATCAAGAATACTCTGAAAAGTGGTGCAAAGTCACACCGCTCTACGGTATATTGTTCAATGAGCGGTAATGTAAGTCATAACACACGCAGATGAATTTTGCAGCCCGAGAAGTCAGGGGAGGGTTGTAATTCATCAAGTATGTTATGACCATTACCGTGAATTGAACACTTTACTTTATCTCCGACGTCTTCAGTGAAATTCGAATTGATCTGCATTTTCAAAATTGACAACAGTTGTCAAAAGCGATTTCTGTGGTCGAAAATCGACTCGATATCGAATCCCGTAGAAAACGCCAAAAATTCACGTTTTCCAAAAGCAATTTTTGCATATTCACACCTAAGAAAATGTAGAATTGGATATCGAGAACGTTACCTTGATGTCTGAAATAGAGTTCCCCATTGACTCGACTTTTTTATTCATTTCGTAAGCTACATTTTTCCTTTTTGTATTAGAGTGAGTTATAGGCGTGAGTTATTATTACCTCACACTATTGGTTTATAGAAACTATTACAGATCGAAATCAGTTGAATAATGGATATATTATTCTATGGGAGTAGATAAAATGTATAATTTCATGCTCCTTAGAATTCAATATTATTTCCCACCTTTGTGGTATTTTATTATCATATACGTGTACCTTTACATCAAACGTGTTTCCATCATAGAGATTTCAGTCTCCACAAAGTTGATAAACATTCTGACAACATTGTTAACTTGTAGTGCGATCATAGAGTTAATTATTTTTCTGCGATTCGGTGATATTCAGAATCCAGAGAAGCATCCAGATTATTCTTGAGATTTATGATTTATTCGTCAAATTTCATCAGATAGAATTAGGAATAACTCGAAAACGACACGTTTTAATGAAACATACATGAAAATACTTTAATTTTCTAAAATGTTCGATTTTGTAGAAAATAAGAACCATTTTTTATAGTATTTTTACTTGGATTTATGAGTCGGCTATGCTGTAACTTTTATACCAGGAGAAATATGAAAGAAGTGTTGATTGAGAAATATGCACTATGAAGTATGAATACAATCAACCAAAATTCAGTATATTTGAAATGACGGTTCCGAAAATGTGGAAAGGAGTGATTTATCATGGATTTTTCGAAACCCTGTATCTTTCAAAAGGAAAAAAGTGTTTCTTTTGATGAGAGGAAACTACACTTGAAATAAATGTACAAATCAAAGACTCACCTTGTATATAGAGGGTTGGTTTTTTAAATTGATAGAACTTCAATGTGAAATAAAACGAATTCAAATTAGGATTGAAGATTTTTTTATTTGAAAGAAAACTGTATTTATTTATTAGCTGGCCCGGCGAACTTTGTTCCGCCTAAATGATACTTGCGGTGGATTTCTCAAATCGTAATAATCGGTGATCGGAGATCAACGACTTGGTTCTCTAATTTTTGAACTGTCAAATGTTTCCATGGATATGAGCTATCACACAGAACAGATACACAAAAATAATATGTCATAATATTTCTAATCACTAATAATGGCAATATTGGATTCAATTATTTCCGCAAATATATTTATTACCCAAACAGAAATTCAAAAACATTTTAAAAATTATGAGATAAGATGAGAATGGACATCTCACGATTGAAACTCATCGCCAAAATCCGATTTACTTGTCATTTCGATAAAAATTCACTGTGATATTCACCCGCTTCTGGATCTGTTAATAGCCTTTCATGGTAGGTACTATAAGCCCTATGTAAATTACACAGTAATTGATGTCATATGTTCTTTTTTCGACCATTTTAAACCACGCCGACCGAAATGTTCGAAAAAAGAACAGATGACATCAATGGATGGCTGCGAAAGCCTCAACAAATTCATCGCCATTTAATTGTGATAATGTCAAATATAGAACCCTCACGATTACGTTATTTGGAATAAATAAAACCATACAAATAACTAATAATCATCAGTCATAATGTGTGAATAGCGCCATCTGAAGTGGTAAGAACGAAACTTTTCTCATATCTCAACGAAATCTAATCATTTTAGACTTCTGTACTCCTACGATAAGACATTTTGGTTTTGCCCAACAGCGCAGAGTTGTAGGCAACTCAAATTACACACTATTTCAGTGACTATAGAGGGAATATAGTCACTGTACACACTATTTGTTTATATCGCCATCAAACGCGGAGAATATCAAATGAATTCCAAACGAATAAGCGGAGCGTAACTGTCACTGTAGCGACATCTAGTGGCCTTACTCAAAAGGAGGAATAGCATTTTCTGTATAAGTAAAATTTTCATCGACTTTTTCGAAGTTTCATTGTATTTTATAATAACCAGACCGTAGACGAATCCATATATGAATTTTCATAACAAACAGTCCATCCGATCCCGAGTTATAAATGGTGTAACCAACATCTTTCTTTTATATATATAGATTTATTCTTGCACGGGATAAACCCAATACTCATTCTATAAAAATTGAAACGCTCTCAATATAAACTGATTAAAACATCGCTTCATCATTTCTAACGACTGCAAAATATAATGAATTCGTAAAATCGATTCCCATAAGTCCACCACCACAAGCTCTGGAGCTATGTTACAATAAATGGTGCTCGTTACAGATCGATGATCAATGATCGTTTGTTTCAAAATTGAATGGTATCAACCCAGAAGTATTTTGGTTATCACAAGATGGTGCTGCACCTCTTGCTGCTGCCCTAACAATTGATTGATTGAAAGAAAGACTCAGCGAGTCAGCGATAACATTATTTCGAGAAATAGTCCAATGAATTGTCCTTCAAGATCATGCGAAATAACTCCAATGGATCATTTTCTTTGGGGTTATGCCAAGTCATTGGTTTATGCTGGAAAACTAGAAACAATGGACACTTTGGAAGCCAACATAGCCCGTGTTAAGGCTAAATAAGGCCTGAATTACTCGAAAAAGAGGTCCGAAATTGGTCTGGTCGAATGCGGTTCCTCGGAGCTAGTCGTGGTGGACATACATATGCCAGGAATTATTTTTGAAACATAAATGTTATACAATTATCTTTCAAATGGAAAAAATTGCCCCCTCTTACGGGGATGATCTAACATCCATGAAAAATCTGAAAATGCCCCTTCACAAATGAAAACCTACCCGTCTGGTATAGTTTTCCGGAAAAACTCATACTCAAGGAAATATTTCATGTTTAGCCATTCTATACGAACAGAATGCTGTTTTTTAACAGCATTCTGCCCGGACTCCTGACGAAGGTAAACTCTGGAATTCAATCTGAAGTGATGGTCCTCGAAAACCCTGCTATCGCCTTTACTCCCAGCCACATTCCAAACAGCCCAATATTAATTCCGAAATATTCCCGCCAATGAAGCTTACTCACCTTCAGGCGTCAAGGCAAGCATGCAGAAGGGCTCACCGCGAACCACGACCTCCTGCAGAATAATCCCGAAGGAATAAACGTCTCCTGATTGCGTTCCCTTCTTCCTGAGGCTGGAATGCCTCAACAGCTCGGGGGCAGTCCATAATAGCTCTACAACAAACACACCGGTCAGTTCGCTTAAATAAACAGCACGCTGTGGAAGCAAATAATTAGCAGGAATTGTTTCTGATTAAGTATGCCCTTTTTGCAGATTGTGAATGGTCTGAAATGGGATTAAACTCGTTATGTACCGTGTTGATTGGATGATTAAATTTATGAGTGTAATAAGACTTTATGCCTACCATAAGCTGAACGTTCACAGAGGCTGGGCAATTGCTTCTTCAATTATTAAGGATTATCTTATTCATGCCAACATTGACCAAAGATGGTTTGGTAAAAATAACGAGCAAAGAAATTTTCAAAAAGAAGTCGCCTAGTTTTTTGATACCTTGTTACAAATGGTGACAGCGGGAGCGGTGGGATCATCTTTCTGGAGAAGGGGGAGAACAATATCACATAATTATCAATCGAAAATTATATAACTCTTTTAGAGAAAGGAACATCTCAAAGTAATTCGAGGCATGACAAGTAGAACATTTGCCGAGGGAATTTTTTTTATATATTTCTTCATGGGAGAAATTTATATGAAACGTTTTTGAGAATGCTTATGCTAATGTCTCAGGAAACGTTTGAATTACAGTATTGAGTTTTTGTACACACATTGTCACTGGTAATAGCTACTTTCTTGCACTTTACTCGGTATTATAAGACGTGCCAGTGGCGGAGATATTGAATTTGCACAAATGTTTACCCCCCAACTTTTACACCACTGGACGAATTTGCATTTGCAGAGAAAATTCTGATACGGGTGAAAAATGACAAAGGGGTAGTCCCCCCAAAAACACCATATTTGTCATCACCAAGAAATCCCTGGAAAATCAAATGGCAAATGGCGTTTTTCTATATGGAAGATCTACTATTCATTGGAGCCATTCACAAAACCCATTAGGACGATAAGTACCACCTATAGGTACTTGGAGTGCCTCTGAGTGAGCCTCGATAATGAAAAATGCAAAACAAAAAACAAGAAAAAAATCGAGTAAAAGAAGGCCTATATGGACAAGTTTGGTATGGAGTTATAGGTTCTCGAGGACGCTGAATTCAATAAAAAATAAGCTGAGGCTCTATCTATCATCGTTTAGATTTTCGCCTGTCAAATGGCATTTTTTCGAAATTCAAATCGTCATAGGTCCCGCTTCTTTTATCGTATCCACTTTTTGTTTGTAAATTGTGAGTCTGCATTGTCTGAAGTATCTCTAGGAATAAAAATCGATTTTGAAAATTCCAACTTTCGGGTGAAAAATGACAAAGGGGTAGACCTCCCCAAAAACACCATATCTGTCATCCCCAAGAAATCCCTGGAGAATCAAAAGGAGTTTTTCTATCTGAAAGATCTAGTATCCATTCGAGCCATTCACAAAACCCATTAGGGCGATCAGTACCACCAATACTTCGAGTACTGTGAGCCCCTGAACAAAACTCGAAATTGAAAAATGCAAAACAAAAAACAAGAAAAAATCGAGTAAAAGAAGGCCTATATGGACAAGTTTGGTATCGAATTATAGGTTCTCGAGGACGCTGAATTCAATAAAAAAGAAGCCGAGCCTCTATCTGTCATCGTTTAGATTTTCATCTGTCAAATGGCATTTTTCCGAAATTCAAATCGTCATAGCTCCCGCTTCTTTGACCCTATCCACTTTTTGTTTGTATATTGTGAGTCTGCTTTGTCTGAAGTATCTCTAGGAATAATAAAATCGATTTCGAAAATTCCAACTTTTTGGGTGAAAAATGACAAAGGGGTAGACCCCCCAAAAACACCATATTTGTCATCACCAAGAAATCCCTGGAAAATCAAAAGTAGTTTTTCTAACGGGAAGATCTACTATCCATTCGAGCCATTCACAAAACCCATTAGGACGATCAGTACCACCAATACTTCGAGTGCTGTGAGCCTCTGAACAAAACTCGAAAATGAAAAATGCAAAACAAGAAAAAATCGATTAACAGAAGGCCTATATGGACAAGTTTGGTATCGAATTATAGGTTCTCGAGGACGCTGAATTCAATAAAAAATAAGCCGAGGCTCTATCTATCATCGTTTAGATTTCCACCTGTCAAATGGCATTTTTTCGAAATTCAAATCGTCATAGCTCCCGCTTCTTTGATCGTATCCACTTTTTGTTTGTATATTGTGAGTCTGCATTGTCTAAAGTATCTCTTGGAATAATAAAATCGATTTCGAAAATTCCAACTTTTTGGGTGAGAAATGACAAAGTGGTAGACCCTCCCAAAAACACCATATTTGTCATCCCCAAGAAATCCCTGGAAAATCAAAAGGCGTTTTTCTATCTGGAAGATCTACTATCCATCCGAGCCATTCCATAAGGACGATCAGTACAACCAAAACTTTGAATGCTGTGAGCCTCTGAACAAAACTCGAAAATGAAAAATGCAAAACAAAAAACAAGAAAAAATCGAGTTAAAGAAGGCCTAAATGGACAAGTTTGGTATCGAATTATATATTCTCGAGGACGCTGAATTCAATAAAAAATAAGCAGAGGCTCTATCTATCATCGTTTAGATTTTCACCTGTCAAATGGCATTTTTTCGAAATTCAAATCGTCATAGCTCCCGCTTCTTTGACCCTATCCACTTTTTGTTTGTATATTGTGAGTCTGCTTTGTCTGAAGTATCTCTAGGAATAATAAAATCGATTTCGAAAATTCCAACTTTTTGGGTGAAAAATGACAAAGGGGTAGACCCCCCAAAAACACCATATTTGTCATCACCAAGAAATCCCTGGAAAATCAAAAGTAGTTTTTCTAACGGGAAGATCTACTATCCATTCGAGCCATTCACAAAACCCATTCGGACGAACAGTATACTTCGAGTGCTGTGAGCCTCGGAACAATAAAACTCGAAAATGAAAAATGCAAAACAAAAAACAAGAAAAAATCAAGTAAAAGAAGGCCTATATGGACAAGTTTGGTATGGAATTATAAGTTCTCGAGGACGCTGAATTCAATAAAAAATAAGCCGAGGCTCTATCTATCATCGTTTAGATTTCCACCTGTCAAATGGCATTTTTTCGAAATTCAAATCGTCATAGCTTCTTTGATCGTATCCACTTTTTATTTGTATATTGTGAGTCTGCATTGTCTTAAGTATCTCAAGGAGTAATGAAATCGATTTCGAAAATTTCAACTTTTCGGGTGAAAAATGACAAAGGGGTAGACCCCCCGAAAACACCATATTTGTCATCACCAAGAAATCCCTGCAAATCAAAAGGCGTTTTTTTATCTTGAAGATATACTATCCATTGGAGCCATTCACATAACCCATAAGGACGATCAGTACCACCAATACTTGGAGTGCTGTGAGCCTCTGAACAAAACTCGAAAATGAAAAATGCAAAACAAAAAACAAGAATAAACCGGGTAAAACAAGGCCTATATGGACAAGTTTGGTATCGAATTATAAGTTCTCGAGGACGCTGATTTTAATAAAAAATAAGCCGAGGCTCTATCTATCATCGTTCAGATTTTCACCTGTCAAATGTGATTTTTTCGAAATTCAAATCGTCATAGCTCCCGCTTCTTTGATCTTGTCCACTTTTTGTTTGTATATTGTGAGTCTGCATTGTCTGAAGTATCTCTAGGAATAATTAAATTGATTTCGAAAATTCTAATTTTTTGGGTAAAAAATGACAAAGTGGTAGACCCCCCAAAAACACCGTATTTGTCATCACCAAGAAATTCCTGGAAAATCAAAAGGCGTTTTTCTATCTTGAAGATCTACTATCCATTCGAGCCATTCACAAAACCCATTAGGACGATCAGTAGCACCAATACTTGGAGTGCTGTGAGCCTCTGAACAAAACTCGAAAAAAAAATGCAAAACAAAAAACAAGAATAAACCGGGTAAAACAAGGCCTATATGGACAAGTTTGGTATCGAATTATAAGTTCTCGAGGACGCTGATTTTAATAAAAATATGCCGAGGCTCTATCTATCATCGTTCAGATTTTCACCTGTCAAATGTGATTTTTTCGAAATTCAAATCGTCATAGCTCCCGCTTCTTTGATCGTATCCACTTTTTGTTTGTATATTGGGAGTCTGCATTGTCTAAAGTATCTCTAGGAATAATAAACTCGATTTCGAAAATTCCAACTTTTTGGGTGAAAAATGACAAAGAGGTAGACCCCCCTAAAAACACCATATTTGTCATCACCAAGAAATCCCTGGGAAATCAAAAATCGTTTTTCTATCTGGAAGATCTACTATCCATTCGAGCCATTCACAAAACCCATTAGGACGATCAGTGCCACCAACACTTTGAGTACTGTGAGCCTCTGAACCAAACTCGAAAATGAAAAAAGCAAAAAAAAAATCGAGTAAAAGAAGGCCTATATGGACAAGTTTGGTATGGACTTATAGGTTCTCGAGGACGCTGAATTCAATAAAAAACAAGCCTAGGCTCTTTCTATCATTATTTAGATTTCCATCTGTATTTCGAAATTCAAATCGTCATAGCTCCCGCTTTTTTTATCGTATCCACTTTCTGTTTGTATATTGTGAATCTGCATTATCTGAAGTATCTCTAGGAATAATAAAATCGATTTCGAAAATTCCAAATTTTGGGTGAAAAATGACAAAGGGGTAGAGACCCCCCCAAAAACACCATATTTGTCATTACCAAGAAATCCCTGGAAAATCAAAAGGCGTTTTTCTATCTGGAAGATCTACTATCCATTCGAGCCATTCATAAAACCCATTAGGACGAACAGTATACTTCGAGTGCTGTGAGCCTCGGAACAATAAAACTCGAAAATGAAAAATGCAAAAAAAAACAAGAAAACATCAAGTAAAAGAAGGCCTATATGGACAAGTTTGGTATGGAATTATAAGTTCTCGAGGACGCTGAATTCATTTAAAAATAAGTCGAGGCTCTATCTATCATCGTTTACATTTTCACCTGTCAAATGGCATTTTTTCGAGATTTAAATCGTCATAGCTTCCACTTCTTGGATCGTATCCACTTTTTGTTTGTATATTGTGAGTCTGCATTGTCTAAAGTACCTACATGTTTCATTGTATTGGGTTATCGATTTTAATAATTGCACTTGCACTAAATGCACTTTTGATAAATACATGTTTCATTGTGTTGAGTCTTTATTTTTTTCGTCAAAAAATTTTCCGCCGAATACCCACAGGAGGACATTGACAAGTGCCTCATAATTTATGACCAATTTCCTAATGGGCATATTGTCATAAAATTATCTCGCCTATTATCCATGCCCTAGAGATTAAACTACTGAAAATTGCTGGTCTGCTCGTTGTCTATCAATTTTTTATTAGAAATCAAGGAATTTCAGAAAGCCTTATTTGAAACTTAATTGTTTATAAAAAAATCATCAAGTCTTCACCGTGTCGATTGTATTACCCGAAAAAAGGATAACCTTTCCTCATTTTGTTAAAATACGTATCAGTCGAGTACTTGGCTCAATCCCCTGAACAATATTAACGAAAATCTATCCGATCATTTTGTTTCGAAGGATTTGAAGCGACAGCAGAAACTGCGAATTAATGGAAATAAAAGAAAGCCAATTCAATTCAACCAATTCGAACTTCGATCAACCAAGAGGAATCGAAACGGCTTAGGCAGCCTGAGCAAAAATAGCGGATCGGATGGTTTTCCGCAATTAATACAATTTCTGATGAAAATCTACCGGACCGATTTTCCATTAAAACTTTTCCCTGAATGAAATATCGCCCCTTTGTTTTGCTGTAGCTGATCGCGCTCGATGTTGACAAACAGTCCATCGCTTCCGCAAAAAGCGGTTGATCTGGATCGCGGATATGAAAAATGGTGAAAACATAACTAAAGCACTGAAACTGAATGGCTATCTCGACAGAACACTAAATATTGCTGAGAGAGAGGCGAACTATAATAAACAATCGGGAGAACTCAAGGGGGAATTTTATAGTAATTTTCATGGTCATTTCTCTCAGAAAAATCCCACCTCTGGCACCAATTGTAATATCAAACATAGAATGTGGAACAACGTAGGAGAAAATATACAAGAAAACTGCAACACAAAAGGAGCGCTTTAAATTTTTTTTTGGTAAAACATATACAGTGTGTTTCGGTATCGACAAAAACACCCACACTGGGGAGTTAACCCCCCTATTATTGGAATAGCCACCATTTTAAATTAATTTTTTTATTTTAGTTGATTCTTTCAAATGATATCGATTTTTCTGGACATAAAGGTCCCACAGATGTTTTTTGAAAGATAATACTACCACCTTTTATTAAATTAGAACAATATGAAAACATTGAACTCAAAAATGCCATAAAAAATTCTTTAAAAAAAATTTAGTCAAAAAATTTACTGATTGTTTTAGTAAATCCTCAATAGTACAAAAACTAGCAGATTAAAGTATAATTTTTTTTTAATGAACTAACACGCAAGGGTATCAGCTACAAAACGACACCCACATATGAATTGATAAAATAAAATAAAAACTCAGTTCTGTACTTTTGATCATTACTAATGATCAAACGAACAAATTAATCATAAAAATTGCTCAAAATGGCCGCATCGGCTTTGTAGACAGGCAGTAGCCCTTATTACGACTTTTCCTTGTGGACCTGGAAATCAATGCAGTGGTGGAACAGTGCTTGGCCACCACGCTCTCCGGACTTAACACCGCTGGACTATTTTTTATGGGGATGGATGAAGTAAAGGGTATATTTGACAGTTACAAACACCAGGGAAGCAGTGGCGTAGCTAGATAGTCCGGGGCCCTGGTGCAAAAATCGAAGAGGAGCCCCTTAATGAAATGATTTCGAGTCAAAATATAAATACTTCGAAGAAGCAAAGTTACTTACTTAAGATACAGTTGAGGAATATACTTGAATAAATTATGTTGTTATTTATGTATTTGAGTAGGTATATTGAATTCATTATATTAATGTGGATGAAAAAAAGGGCGTTGAAAATTTTTTTATACATATTCACTATATGTACAAATATTCACACAAAAAATTGTCATTGTCACTATGACCTTCTAGCCTTAATTTTTTTTATTTATACGTTAGATTATTTGGCGCAATCACAATAAGAATAAACTATTCGAGGAATTAATTCAAATTGATTATTGGGGATTCGAACCTAGAGGTCAAGTCTAGATTTGAAATCATTTATTTCTTCGGAAAAAATATATTTACAACCTCTTTCTAGACCTAGTCTTTGCGAAAGATTCAATGCAAATCTAGACTTGATGCAGCTTCATTTTCAATTTATAGGTATAAGCCATAAATGTCGCAGTTGAGCTTGGCTCATAGTGTTCCGCAAATAATTTTATATTATTCTTGATTTGCTGAAAGATCTTTCAGCTTCTACAGAGGTGAAAGTAAGATTGTATGGAACAGTAATATTGCTGTAAATACTTCTGTTAGATCGCATTCCAGCATTCCGTATTTCCTATTTCCTTATTATTTTCATACACAATTCATGAATTGTCCATGCCTTATTCAATTCAGGTAGAAATAGGTGATAAATATTAAGAACTTGAATTGAAAAGTTGGTCCCTTTCATATCGCAATATTTACTTTGAAATTGGTCGAAGCTTTGAATTACAGTTTTTTCGTCTACCTATATCTAGTAGAAATGATGGTGAAAATTCAAAATTTTGTTGACTGCAGTCATACCCCGAAACTTGAATTAAATCAATCAAATCTTTATTGTACTACAGGCTCAATACAATAGCGAGCACTCGTCAATTTTCAGCATAAATAACACATTATTAAAATATGTAAATATGGACATAAAATGAACTTACAGTCTAGAGCCAACTATACTCATATCATAGATAGGTTTGTGTTGCAGAAAATCTCTGAGAGCGAATAATACGCTTTTGTTACAAGGAGCGCCTTCAATTCTCTTTTAAATTTAATGAAACTTAATAGTTTCCAATGATTCGGCAGTTTGTTGAAAACTGCAACCGAAATATGAGAAGGCGACTTCTAAAATTGAGAAATTATTGCATACGTCGTCCAAACTGACATAGCATATTTGTAATACTTCAGATGCATAATTGATATCATTGAGAATGCGGTGCATTAAATCGCCGAGGAAAATAAATTCAAAATTCAACATTTTTTTTTAAATTTCTGCTTGTTTTTGCTCTTATTTGCAAGAATTTTTTCTTCTATTTCAGCTAATGCACGAATGATATGAAACAAGGCCGTAGCTAGAAAAAAATTTCGGGGGGGGGGTCCGTCCGAGGCCGTAGCTAGAAAAAAATTTATTCGAAGAATTTTCGGTGAAATGATTATCTGGCATTTCTGAAAAAATAAATTTCGGGGGGGGTCCGGACCCCATCGGACCCCCCCCTGGCTACGGCCTTGATATGAAAAAATGGAATTTGATTGCCGAAATTATGTAAACCCTACTGGACCATCTAGTCGGAATTTAGTTTTTTTTAGATAGGTGTCCGATTCACCAGTGAATTTTGGCAATAAATCCCTAAATTTGATGATATTTCGGAAAAACATTTTTCAACAACTGAATATAATAAAAACAATGTTATTACATAATAGATCACAGAGAAAAATCAAAGTTTGAATTTTTTTTAAGTTCAAACGCGATTTGATGGTCAGCGCTTGGGGGCCCCCTGAGGTCAGGGGCCCTGGTGCACTGCACACCCTTGCACCCACGTAGCTACGCCGTTGCAGGGAAGAACTGGTGCTAAAATAATGATTGTTGCAAACGAAATAAGAGCAGACACTGCATTGATTTCCAAGGCCACAAGAAAAGTCGTCATAAGGGTCACTGCCTGTCTACAAAGCAGAGGCGGCCATTTTGAGTAATTTGTATGATGAATTTGTTAGTTTGATCATTCAAAATGATCAAAAGTACAGTACTGAGTTTTTATTTCATTTCATCAATTATCATAAGGGTCATGTTCAAACAGCAATAACTCTCAAATTATGTAACATACAGAAATGATGTGGGCGTCGTTTTGTAGCTGATATCCTTGCGTGATAGTTCATTGAAAAAAAAATTATACTTCAATGTGCTAGTTTTTGTACTATTGAGGATTTAGTAAAAAATTCAGTAAATTTTTTCACTAAATTTTTTTTTAAGAATTTTTTATGACATTTTTGAGTTGAATGTTTTCATATTGCTCTACTTCAATAAAAGGTGGTAGTATTATCTTTCAAAAAACATTTTTTTCACATCTGCAGGACCTTTATGTCCAGAGAAATCCAGAGAAATCGATATCATTTGAAAGAGTCAACTTTTAGCATGGCGGCTATTCCAAAAATAGGGAATTAAACTCCCCAATGTGGGTGTTTTTGTCGATAAAATTAGGTGTATTTGATGCCCTTAAATTATTACTAAGTCATACCGAAACACACTGTATATTATAGCATGGAGTGAATGATTAAATTTGGAGAAAAAAATCGTGAAGGTTTCTTCATGTCAGTTAGTATATCTCTAGTTTGTAGCTAGCTCTATAGAAATGAAAGATATCCGATTTCCACTTAAAATTTCGGTTCACGTGCTTCCAACAAAAATCGTTCTCATAACCACAATCGTTCAGGATACTCGCTCCGTGAATAACAGGAAAGTTTTATCTGAATTTACTATTCCGGATTTCTCGTTGCATTCTCTGCATGAAATAATGGTTGATATGAAGCTGCAACCACAGTGAACATCATATTCCATTATACCGTTCCATGACCGTATTTCGAATAACGCGGTGTTTTCATGTTGAGCCAGGTATATTAAGGTCTGGAACTGGAACACTGGAACAAAGGATGTGGGGCTACTAATTCCTGATTAACGTCGTCTTCATAACTATTCATGGACGAGGGAGGCCAATCGATAACCAATTTATATCCAATAATACAACCCACCAGAAGAAGAACTTGGTTAATTAAACACTCAAGTAATTAACTACTGGAACTTCCTCTAATATCCCCCTTCTGCTTAGAGTTAATAATACTGAGGCAATCGACAAATATGAGATATGATCCGCAATTTTGATGTATGAAATATACTAACTGACGAAGAAACTGCAACAGGAGGAGCTGTTAAGATTTTAATTTTTTGGTGGAACATAGATAGTATAGCAAGGAGTAAATAATTAAAATTTAGGGAAAAACGAATTGGGATCTCCTCGAACACCTGGTTTGTTGTAAAATTTGAAAAATCAGCAAAAAACGACTACAATATTTGAGTAACAAAAAATGTACATGAAAAAACGATTTTTTTCTCAAAATTGTAATCATTAACTGCTAGCTATACTATCTATGTTTTACAAAAAAAATTGAAAATTTAAACATCTCCTTCTGCGTGTTGCACTTTCTTTGTCGGTTAGTATATTTACTTTCAATTGAAGGTTTGAATTTGTACACAAGTTACATCAAATCGATTGGTCTACAAATATTTGGGGAAATTTTGAAAATTAAATGAATTAAAAATGAATTCCATTCAGGAGGATACCTTTGGCTGTCTTCGAGATAGGAGAAATGCCTTGGGCTTCATAGAAAGCTGGTAGTCCATAATCAGTGATCTTGAGAACCCATCTAGCGTCGATGACACAATTCCTCGATGTTAGATAACCATGTACTCGAATAGGTGTCGAATGAAGATACTTCATTCCCTGCAAGAGAAGAACTATTAAATCAGGAACAAAATTTAATGCTCCACGAAGGTTAAGGAAGTTAAGATTCATTCCAATCTGAGTCGCATATGATTTTGAGTTTGTGGATCTAAAATTCTTCGCAAACGACAAGAACTTGCCAGAAACCGAAAAAGTTATCAAACGAGGAGCAAAAAAACCTTTCAGATATAGGAGAGTTGATATTTGATTTCTCATAAATGAAAATTTGGTAAACAAGAATCGTCAATTTTTGAAGGGGTAATAAAATTTCTAAACATCCTTAACGTTTGTGGAGCAACAAGCCCCCAATTAAAAAAAAAAAGCTATATTCGTCAAAATGAATTCATTACATAAACTGTAGAAGTTGTTTCCTCCAAACAACTTGTTCAAGGATGAGCTGAAATAAGGGTCCCCACTAATGTACCATTAAGCCACCACAGACCAGGTCTTTGGTGGTAACTCACCCTTTATATTGGGTTTCCTCTTTAATTCAATAAAAATCACCGGACTGAACACGTTTTGTAACGGGGTAGACAGCGATAAATACCCTGGATAAGGATTCCTCAGCTAGGTTTATGTTGCTGGATTATGTCTCCTTCTATATTACGGACGTTGTTGTGCTGTTTCAGACGCAATATTTCGACGACTTTCCAGGGTTTATGGTTATATTTCGATCATTAAAGAGCGCCAAATTCCCCGGTTCTCCACAGAAATTCCATTTTTTCTACGGTCTAGTCGATATAAGGACGATAACACACATTATTATCTGACAAGGACAGAACAATGAATTTATCTGAATATTATCCCCCCCTCCTGTTTTTATTTTTCATTTTTATATAAAGATTCTTGAGTTCTGCAATGGACCCATTTAATTCGATCATTTTTGTGAATTCAGGATTTTCAAGATTTCAGGATTTATGTTAGACATTCAGTAGTTGGAAGTGATGGGTGAAGTTCTCCCTTGAACCTCAATCAAGATCAGTGTGAATATCAGCTAAACATGAACAACCCGTCGAAAAATTACTATCCCGGTTGGCCATGACATTCTGACACATTTCACCGTGCATATTTTGACAATGTTAGGTTATAGTATAGATGCATAGAAATACCTGGTGTTGGCACTGATTAGATTTTGTTTAAGACTTTCCTGTCGATCGAAAACGTGATATTTTGTGCGGCGTTTCATTTCTCCCGAAAGGGGTCGCGTTATTTGTCGTTGCCGCAGTAGCGCCACGACCGATAAATATTGCGGATTTATTCCGGAACTAGACCAAAATCTGAAATCTAGGATGCCGTTTTGATCTACAAATTTTGGTCACGATTTTTAGTAAGGAGTCGACACACCAGGTATTCTATGCATCTATGTTATAGTCTTTTACTGTCAGATAACAACGCAAAGTTGTACTCTCTACATCAAAATGTTTATTTACTTTGGGAAAATAATGAATTTGAGAAAACATTTTGTGAATTCAATAATTCCAAAGACCTGGCGAATGTTGAAGAATCTTTTTTCTCTGTTGATACAGGAAATGAACTGCTCCACATGAGTTAGGGATATTGACTTAAATTGCAAAAAATATAGTTAAAATAAGATTTTTGTGATGAAAATTCATATTAATATGATTTCAAGTTGCAAATTCATTTTAGCCTGTAGGTCTGCAGCGTATACAGAGTGGTTAAAAAAAATCGAGTAAAATAACGAAATTTTATTCCCAGAGAATACAAGCATTTCAAGACTATCAATACAATGTATGGCCTCCACGGGCAGCATTTTCAGTAACAGTAACGCGCTAGGTCATCGGCGGTGCTTCGGCTTTTTTCGGCTTTTCAGTAAGGGCTGATAGACTACAGCAGAAAAATCAGTTGGAACGTGTTGGCTGGTATAAAAATGGATTGCTTACCAGATAATTATAATTACAAGAAATTTGACGATAAATGTATTGTAAGATCAAATTTAAAATCAAAAGACGATGTCGGGGTGAGTTTGAGTCGAAATTTTCTAATGGAATCCTGACACATCTTGACAATAATCCAATAGAATGTTATCCTGCAATTTCCACTTTCCTAAAAAAATAGAGAAGTGTGCTAGAAGTAACAACTCTCTTATATCAGGGTTGCATAATTCTTTTAAATACCACGGAACAACTCCTAAGCATAAGCGCCTGGGTATAAGAAAAGGAATGGTATAAGTGTGCAGCCAACAAGTGCAGCTAAACAAAAATCGGCAATGGGTGGCAAAAAATATTCCTCAGCTGGTAGAAAAGTGAAAAGTTTATTAAAAAAAAGGCTAAAGCACCCCATTCTCTACAAGAATGTGTCAATATGAATATAGGCTCATATGAAAATAAGTGTAAAAATTGATCCGTTTTTTATGCTGATTTGATATTTTTTCAAGGTTATTTTTTAATAATTTATAAATCATTACAACATAATAAAAGTTATACATTAGGTTATGTATGTTTGTTTGTTTTTAAATGTGTTTCATAAATAAATTTATCTGATGGCATGTCATAATGACAACGTTATGTCACTCAATTTTGATGACATAAGGAAGCTCATTATGGGACTAAGTACCATAATGAATTCATTATGGGACTAAGTACCATAATGAAATTCTATAAGGAAAACATGTAATGGTTTGATCAAAAAAGTTTATTCAAAATGCATAACTATGTACAAAACTATTTATTATAAATGGTAAAAGAACAATTACTACAATTTGTAATATTAATTCCAATGGATTCTACAGTTTTTAAATCAGTAGTTGATGATTGTTGGCAAACTTGTAATCCTGTTTGGTTGTTGGCACCAAAAATTGCTTCTGATATTTTTTTCTTTTGCTCTTTCGAATTTTCGATGTAACCTTCAGCGACAGTATTGCTTTTCCATCCGCCATGGCGTTTCACGGTACACAGATCAGCTCCAGAATCAGCCAAAAATGAAGCAGACGATCGCCGAAAACAATGTCCGGTATATTCTTCAGGGCGAGGTAAATTCAAGAAAGGGGCAATAACTTTTGGCATTTTACCAAAGGTATGTATTCCAACGGGTTGTTTTGTGCATTTCTTATTTCTATAAGTGACAAAAAAACGTAGATGGTTGGTGTTGCAAGGTCGTATTTTCACATATTGTCTGACAAGTTCTACCATATTCAATCCTGGGATATTTCCCGAAGTTACAAAAAATTCTCGCATTACCTTTGTTTTTGTATTCGGTAATGTAATTCTAAAAACGGATCCTTCATCTATTACATTTTCAACAAGCATATTTGTCAATTCCTCTCTTCTGCATGCTCCACTTAGTCCAATTATCATGGCAACTTTATTGAATAAGTATGTATCATTTTGCTTCCGTTAAAAACTTTGTAACATCCTGTTTAGTAAAAATTTTGGATTTTTTAGCTCTGTAACCTTCTGATTTACGTTTTAGTAATGCAACCAGCCATAGGCGGATTTAGGGGGGGGCACGGGGGCACGTGCCCCCCCCCAGACGGTAGTATACTCTAAATTTTACTTTATAGATACATACTTTTTTGTCCATCCGCCCCTTGTGCCCCCCCCACTGCCCTTGTGCCCCCCCCCTGGAAAAAATTCTGGATCCGCCCCTGCAACCAGCTGTAGGTACTTACTAATATGGACGTTTTTTCTTGTTGATAAAATACCTCTTATCATCGAATAATACGACCAAAGAGAAGATGGTTTTCTTTCCTTAGATAAGCATTCAAAGTAAGCCAACAATACTTTTTCATGAGTGATATTCTTGATTTTTTTAGCAGAACACCATTCTTCGTACCGGTTAAACACCATTTCATATACACTCCGTGATTTTTCCGGCAAAAGGGAGTCCACGATATTTCTCGACATTTCTTCCAAATCAGAAGGTAAACTATCAGCTTCAGAATCACTCATTTTTTAAATTATATTAAATTCTACCTGACAATAATTATTGAGTTTGACAGCGATAAATAAATATTGCCGTTACAACCTTATGACGTTGTCAAGGAAATGGCAAAGCACAGCTCACTCACCTACTAATATTTGAAACTACACAATATTTACTCCTTTAAAAATAGTTGTCATTGTGACATGTCGAAAATGCAGTTTTTAATTTTTCGAAAATGTATTGATATAAATGCCATCAGATAAAATTTTGTATGTAATACGAATCATAAACAATCATTATGGCACACGCCGTGTTATCGGACTCGGCTACGCCTCGCCCGATAACATTCACGACTTGTACCATAATGATCGTCTCTATGATCCTTATTACATAATAGTTATTTATGTAATAAGGATCATAGAGACGATCATTATGGTACAAGTCGTGAATG
Source organism: Adalia decempunctata (assembly GCA_951802165.1). Taxonomy (NCBI): domain Eukaryota; kingdom Metazoa; phylum Arthropoda; class Insecta; order Coleoptera; family Coccinellidae; genus Adalia; species Adalia decempunctata. The sequence continues at coordinate 16,346,943 of OX637696.1, read as the reverse complement.
TTATCGGGCGAGGCGTAGCCGAGTCCGATAACACGGCGTGTGCCATAATGATTGTTTATGATTCGTATTACATACAAAATTTTATCTGATGGCATTTATATCAATACATTTTCGAAAAATTAAAAACTGCATTTTCGACATGTCACAATGACAACTATTTTTAAAGGAGTAAATATTGTGTAGTTTCAAATATTAGTAGGTGAGTGAGCTGTGCTTTGCCATTTCCTTGACAACGTCATCAGGTTGTAACGGCAATATTTATTTATCGCTGTCAAACTCAATAATTATTGTCAGGTAGAATTTAATATAATTTAAAAAATGAGTGATTCTGAAGCTGATAGTTTACCTTCTGATTTGGAAGAAATGTCGAGAAATATCGTGGACTCCCTTTTGCCGGAAAAATCACGGAGTGTATATGAAATGGTGTTTAACCGGTACGAAGAATGGTGTTCTGCTAAAAAAATCAAGAATATCACTCATGAAAAAGTATTGTTGGCTTACTTTGAATGCTTATCTAAGGAAAGAAAACCATCTTCTCTTTGGTCGTATTATTCGATGATAAGAGGTATTTTATCAACAAGAAAAAACGTCCATATTAGTAAGTACCTACAGCTGGTTGCAGGGGCGGATCCAGAATTTTTTCCAGGGGGGGGGCACAAGGGCAGTGGGGGGGGCACAAGGGGCGGATGGACAAAAAAGTATGTATCTATAAAGTAAAATTTAGAGTATACTACCGTCTGGGGGGGGGCACGTGCCCCCGTGCCCCCCCCTAAATCCGCCTATGGCTGGTTGCATTACTAAAACGTAAATCAGAAGGTTACAGAGCTAAAAAATCCAAAATTTTTACTAAACAGGATGTTACAAAGTTTTTAACGGAAGCAAAATGATACATACTTATTCAATAAAGTTGCCATGATAATTGGACTAAGTGGAGCATGCAGAAGAGAGGAATTGACAAATATGCTTGTTGAAAATGTAATAGATGAAGGATCCGTTTTTAGAATTACATTACCGAATACAAAAACAAAGGTAATGCGAGAATTTTTTGTAACTTCGGGAAATATCCCAGGATTGAATATGGTAGAACTTGTCAGACAATATGTGAAAATACGACCTTGCAACACCAACCATCTACGTTTTTTTGTCACTTATAGAAATAAGAAATGCACAAAACAACCCGTTGGAATACATACCTTTGGTAAAATGCCAAAAGTTATTGCCCCTTTCTTGAATTTACCTCGCCCTGAAGAATATACCGGACATTGTTTTCGGCGATCGTCTGCTTCATTTTTGGCTGATTCTGGAGCTGATCTGTGTACCGTGAAACGCCATGGCGGATGGAAAAGCAATACTGTCGCTGAAGGTTACATCGAAAATTCGAAAGAGCAAAAGAAAAAAATATCAGAAGCAATTTTTGGTGCCAACAACCAAACAGGATTACAAGTTTGCCAACAATCATCAACTACTGATTTAAAAACTGTAGAATCCATTGGAATTAATATTACAAATTGTAGTAATTGTTCTTTTACCATTTATAATAAATAGTTTTGTACATAGTTATGCATTTTGAATAAACTTTTTTGATCAAACCATTACATGTTTTCCTTATAGAATTTCATTATGGTACTTAGTCCCATAATGAATTCATTATGGTACTTAGTCCCATAATGAGCTTCCTTATGTCATCAAAATTGAGTGACATAACGTTGTCATTATGACATGCCATCAGATAAATAACTATAATAACGAAAACAAAGTCATTATTTGATAAGCTAAAATAAATAAAAACTTTTTTTTTAATCATTTCCATTTACTTGGAACATAACTTGAGGTGAGAAAGAGCAGACGTTCTAGACCTAGATCGTCTGCTGTTACTGTCGTCGCCGAACGCAATTCGAAAACATAGCGCGTCTGCTGTTACTGCATATGCCCACGGGCATCGATAACAGCTTGGCATCTCCTTTGCATACTACACACGAGGTTGTTGAACATTTCTTGAGGAATTTGGTTCCATTAACGGGGCAGAAGCTCTCTCAAATCATTTAAGGATTCTGGGGTTGGTTGATGATTGTCTAATCTTCTTTGGCGCATATTCCATGCATGTTCTATGCAATTCAAATCTGGTGAGTGCGGAGGTATTGGTAAATGTGGAATACCAAGCTCCTCGCGCGTATTCTCAACTATGGCTGCACGGTGCGGTCTAGCGTTATCGTCTAGAAATTGAAAAGTTTCACCAATAGCATTGTGAAAATTTGGCACAACATTGTCAATGACATGCTTCCTATGTGTGCGCCCGTTGAAACATATCCCGGCCCATACCATAACACTACCCCCTCGGAATGGACGGACTTCTTGGACATAGCGACGATTACGGGGTATGTGTGGGATTGTCCATACCCTCATTCTTCGAGAATCTGAAAATCGTCCATATCTGGATTCATCAGTGAGAAGGACTCTACGCCATTGATCGTTCCAATTGATATGTTGCCTTGCCCATTCCAGTCTTTGACGCTCATGGTCACGTGTTAATGGAACTTCTCTTAATGGACGTCTAGAACCTAGATTCACCTCTCAAACGTCGTCTGATGGTTTCGATGGGAACTTGGACCCCATCTGCATTTTGAAGAGATATTCCGTAGCATTCTACACGTAGATGTAGGGTTTCTTCTCGCCGGAACGGTGATGAAACGATCCTGAGCAGGTTTTGTAGTTCGTCGCCCACCAAGCCTTGGTCTTTCCAACACGGAACCTGTCTCCCTGAACCTATTCCAAAATCGAGATACCACACTTTGGCTGACTTGGATCCTTTCCGCTACAACAACCTGAGTAAGGCCACCCTATAGCATTCCGATAGCCCTATTAGCCTCAGCGTTTTTTAATTTAGGTCTTGGCATTTTCAGAAAACTCGTTTCAAATCGAAGCCGTTGATAAACTGTCTTCATTTCAAAATAAGAACATTCATGAAGCATATGCAAAGAACCAAACTTCAGAAAAAAGGCGACCAGATCGAAGAAATGTCTCATACTGATGTTTATTGGATCGATTCAAGTTGTGATTGAGTTTTAAATGATTTTACAGCGATTTTCTCGAAGATTAGGTACACTTTTAAAAACGATTGAATACGATATCCCTAACTCTTATGGAGCAGTATATTTCACGTATATAAACGTGGTTAGATGATTCAGTTATGCTATTTTCTTGTACGAAAATCAAGAATCGAGTGTTGAAATTTTACTGAAAAATAATGGACAGAATAGTCCGTTACTTTGTGATAATTCATTCGAAGAAAGAATGAGAGTAGTCGAATAAAAACTTCTAAACGCACAGATCTACTACTACGAAATAAGTGTCACACTTAAACCTCAAAAGAACTACATAACTCCATTTACAAACTTCTTGGGAATCTATGCGATAAATGATAAACTCTCCTTGAAAACTATCTGTCAGGCAGTGTTCGAGTCGAAAGCATTGCCAACGTCTCTGAGAATTATTTTGACATTGGCGATATTTCACGAGTGCCAACCTGCGTTAGTTTTAAGTAAAAAATTTGATAAACCTTAATCTTGGCGAACCGGGATACTTTATGAAAGTGAATGGAGTACACACATCGGAAACATTTTCAACGAACTGAAATGTCAATTTGCTCTGAAGTATCCAACAAAATGACAGAGTAGCAATCCGAAACTTCGATATACCGAGAAATACCGTCATATAACATACATCACCTGCGTATATCGGTTATTGGAAGCATATAAAAATACCCCAGGGGAGGTGTGGTGTGCGTTTCTGTTCCCTCGTAATATTTCAATAACGTCTGATACGTTCGATGTTACCCGTTGTGGCGGAAAAAGTGAACGGGGTGACAGGCAAGGTTGTGTTTCGGATGAATTATGCACGCCTCAGCCACCGTGTCCTTCAGGCCGATTTATGTCTGGACAGATACGGAAGATGGAGCGTGTTTTCAAGGAGTTCTGTCTTTCGAGTTTGTTGATTCTCGGAGAAAGAGCTGTGTTCGTAAACAAAGGATTGTTGGAGATGTGATCGATATCCGCCTTTTTGGTAGATTCGCGATATTCGAATGATGAGGATGTAATAGATTAGGTTGGGAGAAAGTGATGGGACTCTTTTGGAATATCACTATATTTCTTCTTATTTCTCCTATATTTCTTCTGTTTACAGTCTATTCGCAGCAAGGAGGTCAGACATAAGATTACAAGAATAGGGAGAGGTAAAACAGCGGTGGAATTTTAATGACAACCCCTGAAAATTGAATAGGAAACATGGATCATTATCACTTGACTAGTACATACACAGTGCGCATCAAAGATATGGAACAAATTCATTTTCTCAGTAGAAAAATATTTGGCAGCAGAATCCTGAAACAGGTCAATTTTTGTTTCACTTTTACCAAATTTTTATGCATTTTTGAAGAATTTCTGTTGCCATCCCCATCAACCCTCTTAATTTTTGGAATAGGGAAAGTGGGTCATGTGGTACTTTTTTGGCAAGGTCTTTGTATTTTCTTCACAGGCGTGCAGAAATAGTAAAGAAAAATTTTTTTTGCTGAAAAATTAGTTAGTTCAAAGGGGGTTTCAGTATGTGCACTTTGTCATGGCTCATTTACTCTGAGACGATGGTACCTGATGAAATTTGTCACCGAATGAAAGTTGACCATTACAGTTTTGTTCATGCACAACTTTCAACCCCATTCAAACCCCTCACGTGAAAAATTAGAATGTGTGAAACACTGCGCTTCAGTTATGATCTTGAGTAGGTAGGTAGTACGTTTCTAGTGACTTCGAAACTTTTCGATAAAATGTTTCAATTCAAAGAAAGAGCCATGACAAAGTGCACATACTGAAAACCTCTTTGAACTAACTATAATTTAACAAAAAAAAATTTCTTCTTGAAAATTTCTGCACGCTTGTGAAGAAGATTTTACCCAAAAGAAAAAGTGCCACATGACCCATTTTTCCTATTCAAAAAATTTAGAGGGTTGATGGAGATGGCACAGGGTGCAACAGAAATCCTTCAAAAATGCATAAAAATTTGGTAAAAGCGAAACAAAATTGACCTGTTTCAGGATTTTGTTGCCAAATATTTTTCTTCAGAGAAAATGAATTTGTTCCATAATTTTGACGCGCACTGATTCCCCTCATCAAACGAAACTCTTTTTTCCATACCATTTTTCAAAATTATGTTTTCTTTGAAAGATATGGGGTGTCGAAAATGCACGAAAAATTTACTTTTCTTTCCATATCTCCGGGACCGTGAAAATGAACCGAAATTTGGTTGAGTATTTACTTTATTCATGGTGTATAATCCTGGATCGAAACCTATTCAATTTTTCCCTCGGTATGAAAGTAGCAGCGTAGGCCACGCAATAATTCCATAAAACCACTTGAAAATTATTAACGGTTCATAGGTTAGAAAAAATCAATGTTTTTTCAATAAAACGCGTCATTTTCGGGATATTATTCCTAATTTTGTCGGATAAAATTTTATGAAATAATCACGAATAATCTGGATGCTTCCCTAGATTAAATGTCCCACAAATGTGAGAGATGAAATTGAACACCAAGGATCATGAAATTATACATTTAGTACGCACAGTTTCCATTAAAAATTTATTGTTTTCCCTCCATATCAAAAATAAATGTCAATGAAATACAAGATTCGGATATGTGAATGATGAATGTGGATACAAACCACGTATTAAACTGAAATTAATGAAAAATAAATTGATACTTAACACTAAATAATCTGTGGCGGAATTTCTATATATAAACAGTATCCTCTTGGAATTTTATAAATTCGACAATATGCGGTTAAAATTACACTAATTCACTGAAAATCTTCACGAAAACATCACAAGATCGAAGAGAAAAACCTAAAATAATCACTTTCTCCTTTTATAACAACATAGCTCTAGAAATGATTTCCTTCATACGCCATTTACGGATTGCGCTGGTTGTCGCTATACGCATGCGTCGTTCACAGACACTCAGGTTTGAGATGGGTCGATGCGTAGATTTTACCGTTTTATCTTGCGCGTCAGCTACCTCGCATTCTTCAAAAAGAAAATTAACAATCTTCCCAAAATCTCTGTGAAATATTCATAGAATATGTGTTATAGGTTAGGTCATTGACCTGGAATCCTTTCAGTTAGGTTGATTAATCATAAACAGAGTGAGAAAATAATTCTTCGTGAAATATATTTGAGATAACAAGTTTTTGATAAGAAATATTTTGTATTTAACATTCTCATTAAAAAAAGGTTAGTACTTGAGTATTTCCTTAATGTATCATCTCAATTCCAATCAAGAAATATGAACTTTGAGGTCTTTGCAAAGAATCGTATCAGGCACGTATTTGGCTCAAGTTATTTTTAGAAATGATTACAGTGCACGTCAAAATAATGGAACGAATTCATTTTCTCAGAAGAAAAATATTTGGCAACAAAATCCTGTATGATGACCCACTTTCCCAATTCAAAAAATTTATAAGCTTGATGGGGATGGCACAGGGTGCAACAAAAATCCTTTCAAAATGCATAAAAATTTGGTAAAAGTGAAACGAATATTGACCTGTTTCAGGATTTTGTTACCAAATATTTTCTTCTGAGAAAATGAATTTGTTTCTTTCAGCCTCAAGAATCTACAGTTAAAATATATGTACAAATCAAAGATTCAAAAAAAGTCAAAGACTTTGATAACAAGATCTTTTTGCTACTGAGGAATACAGTTCCCAATTTTTCAAGATCTATCATAATTCCGATTGAGATGCACAATTTTTGTCCGGAACGTCAAAATTTGTCATTGAATAATCAAGATTTCAAAACTGTTAGTACTGTTAGGAAATATTCGTTTCCTTACTACAAGCACTGACAGTTGTCAGTGTTCTACATATGCATATTCGTACTTTTCTCTTGATTTCTTCGGCAATAATTCTAATGATTCAGTATTCACTGCCTCAACCAGCTCTGGAGCAGTCTCAGAAATGGAAAATTCATCATACTTATCATTTTGCACTGTTTTCTCTTCGAAAACACCAGCAAGAATGGTCAAGGTTACAAACAAACTTTTATTTCCAAAGCAACCTGTTATCTTCTTCTTATCACCACTAGATTGGTCTATGAAATTTGTGCCAAAACTTATGGGCTATTACGTAAATAAAGTCCCCTTCACGAAAAAAATTGACAGATCTGGCGATTTTTAAAAATCTTGATTATTCTACTAGAAAAGTTCCTGTTTTCTTTGCAATGTGACAGCAGGTTTAATCAACAGGAAATAGGCCACATTCGATTATTTTCAATTATTATCAAAACGAACTTTTCGTCACATTAATAAGTACATCACATTATAGATGCTGTATAATCAAGTGTTCCTCTCCTCTTCACACAACCTCAACAACTACAGCAATAACACTCAGAAAATGAGCATCTAGATACGAACAAGTCACGCACACCACTCCCCAGCGAACCGTCAAGACTCTCAACTTACACACCTGCTAATTCCGGCTCCAAGGACCAAGTGGCACTCACCCTAACGAGATCCGTCAGCAGGCTCAACCTGAAGGACCAATCCAGCTTGATGTCGTCCTGTTGCAACACGTCCTGCAGCGACCCTCTGGCGCAGTACTCAGACACCAGCGCCGCCCTGGGCGACTCCGCGAGACACCCGATCAAAGGGTTTAAGTTCTCGTGCCGCAGCCCGTGCAACAAGACCAATAATTCAATCGCCTTATCTTTGATCTCGCCGCCGCCGCCGGCGTTCGGGACGGGCTTCATTTGCACCAGATCGCCCTGGAATGGAGACGTCGATTAGGGAAATTGGATTCTGGAAGATCGGGATGGTGGGAAGACGGCGATACGTTTGAGTGGGTGATGCTGAGATTTTTGGAGGGGAAATGGGGAGATGCGTTATTTCCGCAGTTGGGAGCCAATGAATGAAGAGTGGTCGTGAATTTGGATTGGAGGAATTTGAGTCAAGTATATATTCTACGGGGTGTCCAGAAATCGAAGTTGAAAGAAAAATTTCAAAAATTCTGTGATGATTTTTGAACTCCTGTTGCTACAAACTTTTATGTTTTCTCATTCATTTTTTTCCTCTGTTATTCTGAATAGTGCTTAAGTAACCCTAAATTCTAAGCCAATTGCTCCAGCTTGGAAGATAATATTGTTAGATCTATATGATAATGTTCATAGTAATCTAGTTATATAAAACAATTGTAGTTGTCAAATAGATTTAAATAGTTGAAACAGTCATTTCTTTCCTTGGTCCACAAAACAGGCCCCAAACTCAACAGGACATTCCTGGACACATAGATTTAACATCCTGCCAGGATTACGTTGCTTTGTTGGCAGTTAAAACGGGAAACACTGAGAACTGAAATTAATAAGATATTTACTCATGTACTTTCCAGTTCTGGGACCAAGGATGAATACACGAGTAGAATATGGAAAATAGTAATTGACGATAAGGTGAAAAGAATTTTCGAACTTGATAATAAAATAGAAGAAATTTTGATGTCGGAAGTACCACTAAATAGAGACGAATTAATAAAAGAATTCAAGGAGCAAGAATTATTACGCAATGAAATTATCGAGATCGAAGAAGAAATAAAGGAACTGCCAAATGTTTCTTCGAGAAGATCTACATTGGTCACAGGTTGGAATAAACCAATTATTACTGGTCATCATACTCATGATGATCAGTATACAGCTTTTGTGGTGGCATCAGCAGAAAAGTTGGAAATGGTATTCACACCTGAAGTAGGTGAGGTAATCCAATATGAAGTCAATACTTATATGGGACCTGGTGTTGCAATGGGAATGTTCAATACTGATGAATCAATTGTTACACATTCATCATTCCAAGTCGCCTTGGAAACGGGTTATCCAAAGTGTTCGAACACTGAAAACACTATCCTCAAGAAATATGATGGACGTTTCAAGGATATTTTCCAGGAAATTTATGATAAACAGTTTAGGTCAAAGTATGAGGCTAAAAAAAATTGGTATGAACATCGGGGGAAGCACCAACATGAAGGTGCAGAAAGAAGGCATAGGTCCAAAACACACCAAAAGCAACATTGCTACACTGAGAAGATATACGAAATCGACCAGCAAGATTCAGAAGTGAAGAAGTGGGAGTATAGAGGGAAATAGAGAGTATTAGGAGTGGGTTCAGAGATTGAAGCAGTATCGTCGAATTTTGAAGGAACATTATAAAGTATACACAACTTCCTTAGGCCGGAGGATGTTGGATCTATATGATAATGTTCATAGTAATCTAGTTATATGAAACAATTGTAGTTGTCAGTAGTTGTCAAATAGATTTAAATAGTTGAAACAGTCATTTCTTTCCTAGGTCCATAAAACAGGCCCCAAACTCAACAGGACATTTCTGGACATATAGATTTAACAAATACTTTCACTTCTTCACTTCTTCTGCAGTTCTGCCGAATCAAGTATTCAAAATATTTCGCCAACTTTAACTCAATGTACTGAAAAAAAACTTGTTATTTCGAATACCCCGAATATTTCGGTAGATGTCACTTTTGACGCTGTCATTTTTTAATATTTGACAAGTTGAAACTACGCCATTGATAAAAATGGAACAATATACGCTTCAACAAGGCACTGAAATTATTAAAATTAGAGAGAAATGGACTACCAGAGATCTAGTTTCCGAAGTACACCACAACAGCAGGATAATGACATACCGGTTTTGGCTTGTTAGTCTTCATCAGTGCCATATAACCCTGTACTACGGTAGCAAACAACGGAAACGGCGGAACTTATATTACTCCCTAGCAGGAATAATTTAGTACAGTTGATGTACAGTACCTAGCGGGCAACTCTTTAGGCTCACCCAGAGGTTCTTTCAAAACCTAGAATCATTATTAAAATTCGCCATAAAAAAGGTGAAAATTTGACAGAGATGGTTCGTAAAACTAGAACATTCTTGGGTCGTCGTGAAGCACCTTGTCGAACTGCAATACAGAAATTGTTGGAAAATTTTGAGCTAATGGGACAAGTTAGTGATGTGAAGAATAAAACCCGTGCACGTCTTTCAAAAACAGCCGAGAATATTGCTGTTGTAGCCGAAAGTTTGAAGAAAACCCAGGTTTGTCTATTCCTCGTCGTTCTTTGGAATAAGGCATTTCACAAATGTCTCTACACCGTATTTTGCATAAAGATTAAGGCTTATGAAGTTCAATCAACCCAAGAACTCAAGCCAGCCGATCATCGATAACGACGTGTCTTTGCTGATTGGTTCCTTGAAATGCATGAAAATGATCCGGAATTCCATTGAAAAATCATCTTGAGTGATTTGGCACATTTCCACCTCGGTGGCTCCGTCAAGAAGCAAAATTGTCGAATCTGGGGCTCGGAAAACCCAAGAGTTATTGTTGAAAAGCCTCTCTATCCTCAACGGGTGACTGGTGCGTTTTATGGTCCGGCGGGATCATTGGACTTTACTTTGTCGAGAACGAGCCTGGAGCAACAGTTACGGTGAATGGATTGCGCTATCGAGATATGATTAATAATTTTTTATGGCAGGAATTGGATGGTATTGATCTGGACAAGCGTGTCACACAAGCAACGAAACCATTGATCTCTTACAGAAAAAGTTTCCGAACTGTTTTATCTCTCGAAGAGGTGATCAGAATTAGCCACCGAGATCTTGTGATTTAACACCTTGCGGTTTTATCCTTGGGGCAATATGAAGAGCCCAGCGTCGATTCAAGACCTCAAAGATGGAATTCGGGAGGCTATCAAGGATATAGGGCAGCCACTTAGCGATTTGGTTATGGATATGGTCCTGTAGTCGTGGTCGTGGTGGTCATTTGGATGATTTTGTTTTCCATTATGAACAGCATTTATTCCTCTTCATGATAAAATGAACATTCAATCATTTATCTTGAAAAATTACATGTTTCTTTGAATGTCAAAATACCTCCTTTTTTCGGAAAGTCCTTTACAACAGTAGGGCGAGGGATTTTAAAAGTGAGCGCATCTAAGCGGATTTTTGTCCAATGTAAGAAATATTGTATTGAGTTTCATACCATTTTAGAATGTGCTTACTTTTGAAGTACCTTTCCTAACTGATGCAGTACAATTTTTTTCAGTACAGTGAGTGGGGCGAAATATTGAGTTTGAATACTAGGTTCGGCGAAAAGTGACATCATCATCCAAGCTGGAGGTTACAGGTTACAGAAGCACTATTTTGGATAACATAGGAAAAGAAAACTAAAATTGTAAAAAATTAAAGATGTAAGAACAGGAGTTCAAAAATCATCAAAGAGTGTGCATTTTCTCGAATAAAAAAAAATTCAATTTGATTTTTATGTTTTATCACTGGGATATCCTGTATAAGTGGGTTATATCTGAAGTATTCATATGGACAAATTGAAACAAAAATCGATACACCAATTGGGTTTATTTTTTTCAGAAACTTCTCATTTTGAATCAATACGCTTTTGCTTGCAATTTTTTCGAAACTTCTCAAATATTGTTGGTGATGAACCATTCAGAATTGATCGTTCTAAGCTTTCAAAAAAAAGGAAGCAGCTTTCAATTAAGACCCCTTAAGGTCGGCGTTCAAAGCGAGTAGGAAAGCTCATCCGATAGAGGCGCCACCGTGCATTTTATGGAATATCTCCACAGAACTTCCATTATCACTATAAGTTCTATGAATATCTTTCTAATCATGAATGAAAAGTACAATGGCGCTCTCTATCCGAAATTCGCCGAACTATGAAATAAGTGAATTTGTGGGTAAAGCAGGAAGGCCAAAATTTGAATTTGGCCATTCTCTGTCAAATCCGTATTTCAAGTTGTTTTTCTGAACGAAATTATCTGTAGATTCACTTCTAATCGGATGTTGAACTATTTTCATGGGTCTTTCGGTTGAAATAAAACAGAAGCACGAGTTAGCTCATTTTCTTCTATTTTTGAAAGAAAAAAAATTAACTTTCGGAATGAAATCGATTCTAATCATTTCATTAAGAACCCCAATCCTTTCTGAGTTCACCCATAAAATTTCAGGTCTCAAAGTGTAGCCATTTCCAAATGCAACTTGAAATAAAAACACACTACATTGAACGCCCACCTTAAATAGAATTATTGGGAATTATTTCGATAATTCCCTATATATTTTTTTATCGTTCTGGTAACGTGATCTGGAAATGTAGCATGTAGATTGAAATAGTATATAACATTACTAGCAAGGTAAGAGGGTTTTTACTGGCGAGTCAGTTACCTCCTTGAAGTCCTTGAGCCAGTAAAACCCGTTACCTTGCGTGTATTGTTTTATATTTTATTTGTTTCTCATTTGTAAAAAGGTTAGATACATTCCAAAAAATTCTCAATAATTTGTCGCAAATGTCGTAAGCTATGGAAGCGTTACTATGAACATGTCTGTTCAAGCCCTGCATGTTATACAAAAAATATGTAAATCTTCGGCCTCCTGGAACAGAAAGCCTAAGATTTTTTTTTGACATACCGACATGGAAAGTGCATTTCCCTTAATGCTGGCCAGCACACTATTGGTGGTGTCCCAAAGCAAATAGCGAAATATTTAGGTTTAAAAGACCCAGAGTTATACACCCGCCACTCTTTTCGCAGAACTGGAGCCACTATGGTTGCGGATTCGGGTGGAGATATTTTAGCACTAAAGCGTGCAGGAGGGTGGAAGAGCACCGAAATTGCGATGAGTTATGTAGATGATTCGGTCAACAAAAAAATCGAAATGTCTAGCAAATTATTTGGTAGTAAGGAGAGTACAAATGTTCTGCAGTCCTCGAGTTCAGCAGTTTCTGAGTCAACAGATGGTTCATCATCATCAGTATCAACTCTTTCATCATCAAAAATCTGTGTTACTGGAAATAACAATTGTACCATGATTTTCAACATATATTACGATAATAAAAAATTTTCTTAGGTAAATAATACAACTAACTTGTAAAAATTTTGCAAGTTAACTGTCAGTTTTACAAGTTAGTGACTTAATAAAATAAACTTTCTTGATTAATATTGTGTTTTTGGAAACTGACTTTTACAAATGAGAAACAAATAAACGTCATTTTCTATATGATCCCGTAGTCCTAAAGATACTTGGAGAACAAAATTGTATTCAAAATGATTGAACGAAAAAGATATCGATGAAGTTTTCGCTAGACCGGCCCCTTCGCCATTTCGCAATACGTTTGCGATATTTGCTTACATAAAGCATTTATCGAAGAATCAAGCGGAAAACTTCATTTGATTGAAAGCTTATATAATTGATCGAAAAAATAGCAATCTTGGCTGATCTATCGGATATCCATGGATGGTTTTATCACCTAAATCATTGGTATTTTCGTAGAGACTGAACAAAACAATCTCAAATCCAGGAAGAATTAAAATTTTGGATATTTCCTCCGTTACTCCACACGTAACTTCCGCTAAGTAAACCGAATACATATTCCATCTCTGGAACTAATAACCTGAAAGCTGAATCCTAAAACTTGCAAAACCTCCCCCACACACTCCCATCCCATCAACTTTCCTAACGCTTAATTAATTTTTGAGGCATATCCGATTTTCTCGACGGCAACAACTCACTCATGCCCCCTCAGATTTCGCCGCCGTAATGCATACAACCGCGTCTCCTCCTCAACTTACGTTATATCTCACTCTGGGGTCGACGATGATCTGCTTCGCCAGGTTGGGGCTGGAGCCACCCGCTCGAAGGGGAGTTCTGCCAGATGCGCTAGAGCTTTGCAGGAGATCCGGCTTGTCTATGTTCGGAAGGCCGAACTCTTGGAGCTGCTGGAGCCAGCAGCAGAGCATGGCTTCTATGCCCTCTTCCACCTGGAAAAAACGTCAGTATTCGATGTGGTAGCTGAAGGATATGCAGAAAGCAAATACCTTAGATGTTCATGGTTTAATCCTTCTGAGTGAGACATTCTATACAGAAATGTTGGAAAATGTAATAATTTTGAGTATACCGGGTGCTGCAATAGTGCGTTAAGCTTCTATAGCTGCTGAATTAGGCGTATTAGGAATTTAGTTGAAAAGCATCCCCTTTGTACTTGCAATTCTGCATCTCAGGAAATTATTCTATGATATACAGAGTGTTCCCAAATGAAATCATTCAACAAATTAGTGATATTTTAAATGGAACACCCTTTATATTTTTGCATATTTTCAATGCTCTTCAATACCTTTACCATGATGCAAAATATTAGGGATATTTTTCCAACAGTACCGATCTAAAAAAAAACTGCAAAATTTCGACGAAACAGTAGTTCGGTAGAAGCCCTGTACCGATTTCCAGAAGCGATAGAAACATGAATTTGATCAGAATTTCTTTTAACTTAAGAATTTGCCTAGTCATCGTTCCTAAATGATCAACCTTTTTTATACAGGGTGTCCGTTATCAATGTCCAAATATGAAGAATTTCAAATTGTTTTTTCTCGATTTTTTCAAATGTAACACCCTGTATTTTTTCCATGATGATGTAGGTACACAGTTCAAAACCTTACATTTTTTCAGAAGTAACCTTAAGATTATTTTCACTCATGTGTCCAGCAGACACGAAAAATCACATTTCTACCAAAAATTTCAGGAATAATTAACATAATAACTAACGAATATTTTAAATGAACAATGAAACCAAACTGAATGACCAATTTTTGAAAAACTTCAAAACCCGTCCAAAATTATAATCCTTGAAGGTCAACATGAAAATGATAATGTATGTCCGAATAAGTAACACATACATAGTTATTATTGGTAACATGTGTATTCTAACGATTACAGAGTTTTATCGGCATCCAAAAAAATTATTATTCATGAATTGGTTCATATAATTTTCATGTCGCAGCAGTGCCACAGAAACTGTTATGAAGTACATCGATTATTATTATTGATCAAAATATTGTTATCAAGAGCTCAAAATTATTTCCGAATACAATAAATTGAGATGAATTTTGGTAAAGATGAAATGGTTGATATGATTTTCATGTTGCGGCAGTGCCACAGAAACTGTTTATTAGCCAGTAGATCCTATGCTGTCGAATATCCCGAAAGAAGACATCTACATGAATTGAGTTTTCGGAGGCTTTCAAACAGATTTGTAGAGACAGGAGATGTCAAGTAAAAAAAAGAAGGGAGGATAAAATCGGCCACTAACGAGGACAAGGAGCTCGAGGCTTTACTGCATGTAACTGAAAATCCACACACAAGCCAAAAGCAGCTTGGTGTAGCCTGTAGTATAAGTGAGCGATCAGTTCAAAGGATCCTAAAAAAAAAATAAGTATCATGCCTACCACATTCAGATGCATCAGGCGCTTATCGATATTGATTTTGAAAACCGTCTGAATTTCTGTAACTGGGCAAGTTTTCAAATTGAACAGAACCCTAGATACATTTTTTGAATTTGTTTTATTCAGTGATGAAGCAACCTTCCACAATTCCGGAGCCGTCAATAGGCACAATTTTCATTACTACCCTGTAGAAAATCCAAGAATTATAAGGGAAAAGGACAATCAACACAGGTGGTCATTGAATGACTGGGGAGCAGTAATCGGCAATCATGTGATAGGCCCTCATTTTTTCGAAGTAAATTTGGATGGAGCTGCATATTTTACTTTCATTCAGAACATTCTTCTCGGAATGTTAGCAGTGTTATCTACGGAAATGCGGAATGAAATATGGTTTCAGCATGATGGAGCACCCGCTCATTATTCTCGTCCCGTGAGGGATTTACTGAACCAACAGTTTCCAAATAGATGGATTGGTAGGGGCGGACCGACAAGATGGCCTGCTAGATCACCGGATCTCACCAAAATAGATTTTTTTTTGTGGGGATACATAAAGGGAATCGTGTATGCTTCCTATATGCGAGAGAGGATTGTGACTGCTTTCCGAAGCATTACTCCAGCCATGCTGACGAGGGTTAGTGGGACATTCAACGTGCGGATCGCTTTGTGTTCCAGAGGAAGGCGGAGGACACTTTGAACATCTCTTGGATCATTGACACAATTTTTCTTTGTCTTCTTCAACGCCCGTTTGTTTTTATATCCAATATAAGGCTACTTCTGAAAAAATGTGAGGTTTTAAACTGTGTACATCATCATGGAAAAAATACAGTTTGTTACATTTGAAAAAATGGAGAAAGAACAATTCGAAATTCTTCATATTTGGAAATTGATAAGGGACACCCTGTATAAGAGAGGTTGATCATTTAGGAACGATGACTAGGCAAATTCTTGAGTTAGAAGAAATCCTGATCATATTCATGTTTCTATCGCTTCTGGAAATCGGTAAAGGGCTTTTACCGAACTACTGTTTCGTCGAAATTTTGCAGTTTTTTCTTAATAAGATCCGTACCGTTGGAAAAATATCCCTAATATTTTGCTTCATGGTAGAGGTATTGAAGAGCATTGAAAATATGCAAAAATATAAGAGGTGTTCCATTTAAAAAATCACTAATTTGTTGAATAATTTTATTTGGAAAGACCCTGTATATCATGAAATAATTTCCTGAGATGCAGAATTGCAAGTACAAAGGGAATGCTTTTCAACTAAATTCCTAAAACATCTGGTTTAGCAGCTATAGAAGCTTAACGCACTATTGCAGCCGCTATTGCAGGACCCGGTATAGCTGTGCAAAATTGTTCTATACTACCACTACTATACTAAAATGGTAACTCTGTGGACCGACCCGAGGAAATCTGTCCAAAAAGTATTACTAGTTTTTTTTATATGCGCATAAATCGAAATTTCTTTATTTTTCATAAATATGGTATTTATCAATCAAACTTCAGAATCTTAGCATTACGGAAGAAAACAGTGAAATGCTTCTGTTTTACCATAATCCCAAAGGATCCCCTTTCCTCTAGGATTATCTAGTGCACCCTCATCAACAAGACGAAGAAATAGAAATAAAAAATGGCAACTTTTTCGCAAGGCTTGCTTCGCTAAATTCCTCCAAAGCACTAAAACAAAACGCGAGGCGACAAGCCCCCCTAAAATTTACGACTTCAAAACTTCAGAATTCAAAATAATCCAATCAGAAGTTTTAGGCGGCACATAAATCTAACTGGGCCCGGTTACTTTGGAGATAACCCTTGTAATCCTCCCCTAAGTCGATGTGGAGGTAGAATTGAGTACAGTCCGAGGAAAACGGGAACAATAACTCAGTCACACGGTCCGTGTTTCTGATTTATTTCAAGGAGCTCATCCGGGCTAACAGTAAAGATGCGAAAGATTTGGACCGGTCTGCAAGCGTGAAAGAGGCTTAAGACGCCGAAGGCTTTTTGCGAATCTCTTTTAATTGCCCCTCAAGCGATTCCCGTTTGGTGAACTGGAAGTTTAAAACGGGGATTTTTCGCTTCACGACATTATAAGAAAGTTGGAACTCCTGAGAAAAAATTTCATTCATTTAAAGTTCATTTCAAGCGTTCGATGAATTTTTATTACAGGAATCAGTATTGGAGTTAATTTTGTGAAGACTTCATTACGAAACTGGTTAAGTATTTGAGCGAATAGAGCCCTCTTGAACATCTAAGGTTTAAAATGTGTCTAAGACTGCAATGCAAATCAAAATGAGAAATGTTTCTTCAGTTTTTCGGATGTATCGATACAGATGATACTGCACATTCAACATAACTCCCAGCAGATGTCAGTGTGACGCTCGAAATAAGCGATCCTGAGGATCTGAGCGCCGTGACTTATGGTGGTATTCTGCTTTTCATCTGTAAGCTACGACTCTGTAGCGTACGATAGATCTGTAAGTGGCCGACTTACAGATTCGTAAATATTGCTATTCTGGAATTGTTCCTGTAACTATCTCAGTTACAGTGTTACTTTTGAACTACTTATCGATAAACATAACCTGCAATCGTAAGTTCGAATATTTGAATGTTATTGTTATGGGTACCTAGTTAACGTGTTTTCGTTTCGTTGTAAATCAAAAATAGGTAAGAAAAAAATGTCTAGACCATGGTAAGTTAATTCGTGATTAATCATTTTGTAATACTTATTGTTATTTCAACATTTCAGCGTTGATATTTCAATAGGCACTAAAAGAAAACGCACCAAAAATACAAGTCGTGAGCAGATGGAAATCTATTTACAGGCGATGGAGGACGATTATGTTCTCCGAAGCTATTATTAATCCTACCTTGGGACCAACTTATCTGCAGGACAAATGGGATCAGCTGAATTCTGCAGGTGATGGTCCAGTTTTGACAGTAGATGAATGGAAAACGGTATTTTTTTCTTAAATGAGAGAAGAGAATAAAAATTTGGATTATATTTCAGAGATTCACTGATTGGAAATATTCACTGAAAGCAAAAAAAAGAAAAATAGAAGCCCACCAGACAAAGACTGGTGGTGGCCCAATGATGCAGACCATATTGTCTGAAATAGAGGAGAGAGCTTTAGATGTTTGGGGTCGGGTAGCAGTTGAAGGTGCTGATGTTACAAAGTACGAGGGCATAACTATAAATAATGATCAAGAACAGCCAATTTCAATTGAAGTATTAGATGGGGACACAGTAGCAGTAGATGTGCAAGAAAAAGAGAAGGTGGAAGAGAGAAAAAAAACAATGTGAATAAAACAACCAAAGAGAAACCACTATCGTTATTAGCTGAACAATTAGTAACCGTGACTGATGAAAACACAAAAAACCAAAAAGATCTGGTCGAAGCTATAAAGAACTTTTTTAAGGAATATTGTGATCTGCAGAAAAAAAATTGGAATTCAAGATTAAAACATTTCAGTATTTACATCCAGATTTTAAAATGGAAAAATGAATTCAAACCTTTTTTTACCTTTAATTTTTATTAATTTTGAGATATCTATTAGATGAATGTTTAGACGAGATTATTATTTTTGTTATAACTTATGACTGAGGTTGAGTGATAAATAGAGTTCAAATGATGTTTTCAGATTGGTTGTAATTATATTTTACATTTTCCTTATATAATGGTTTCTGGCTTTGATCCCCCTCTGGTGTACGCTAACAATATTGCCACCACCAACAAGATCTGAAACTTATGGTAAATAAATCATCAAGTTTATGGCGCACTGCTTCCTCCATCTAAACATTTTCATAAACTTAGCATCCGGCATTTCGAAAGGATTCATTTGATCACGCAACTTTCTCCTTTCAATTCTCATAAAGTTCCTATTAAAAATAACAATGATTTTCAGATCATATATATTATTGTGCAAAAATACTCACCTGTTATGGTTTTCTTCTAATAAAAACCCAATAAACAAAGACATATTATTATTATCATCCATTATGAATCTTATTTCAAAAAGTTGTTCACCAGAAAATAAACAAAGCATTCGACATAACCTCACAATATATCATCCGATAGGCTTCCGACCACCTCTTGAGTACTCGTTAATATTTACGGTTTCTGTAAGCTACAGATCACCGAAAGAAAGTCCAGAATCGCACTCTTCCTGTAAGCTCGTAAAAAGTTACAGATTGGCTTACAGATGAAGGCAGAATACCACCATTAGTCTGTTCAGCCAGTGGGGCCTATAAAAGACTGTTAGACAGGGTAGCCAGCTATTTATGCTCGAAGAACAGAATGAATTGATTGACTGAGGTACAGAATGACCTTGCTCATTCAATTTTTTTTAGAGAACTGATAATCACTTGATTATTATTTATCACTTAGGCTCATATGTCCTGAATGCTCTGCATAATATTGTACCAATTGATTGTTCCCAACTTGCTTTGAACTTGATGCATGTCACATTATCCAATTTTGAAGCCGAGGGTTTTTGCTTTGGAGAACCGACCAAAAGTTGCTTCCTTCTTCGTTTTCTTCTAGGAGGTGGCTTTGAAACATCTCGTCAATGGAATGATAAAGGAATAATTCTTTGTAGCAAGCAAGTCTTTTGATATACAGGGTGAGTCTTTGACTTGTACATATATTTTAACTGAAGATTCTTGAGGCCAAAAGAAACCTTTTTTTCATTTTCCATTTTTCCGAATTCGGCTCTGTTAAAAAGATATAGCCATTTGAAAAAAAAACATTGGGCTATATACGTCCCTGAAATGATACTGTGGAATTGATTCAAAGTTCATATTTCTGGATAGAAATTGAGTTTATACATTCAGGCCCAATTTAGGGAATACTCAAGTAGTCAATTACCTACTCACCTTATTGGAATAAAAATGTTGCAAACACGATCATTTCAACAAAAACAGTTAGTTTCATCGGATTATATCTGCAACTAAAAAGCCACATTTATTCCGCAAAAATGAGTTCCTTCTTCGATTTTTCTGCAGATTAGTTTGTAAACAGTAATAACTTGTTCATATTTTCCTCGAAATTACCAAACAATATCATGAAGGAAGGCTTTTCATTCAGATTCATTATTATACAACCTAACCTAATCTAATTTGTATCGATTCTGTGAATTTTTGCACAGAAATTTCAAGAAGATGTTGTCAGCTTGCTGATATTTTAATTGAGGTTGAGGATTTTTTACGAAACATAGTATAAATCACGACACATTTGTGTACCGTGGTATAAATATCTATGAATACTGCCGTTTCCATCATAAATCGACTTTGCCGCCAAATTTTACCACGCATGCGTAGAGTGAAAACCGAATTGTGGTTATCTGGAGCTCTGGAGGCCAACGTTGAACAATAACAAACCAGAGTCTCTGAACAAACTGTAAACATTATGTGAAGTTCTGAATAATCTGAATAAATTCAGTGACTTATTGTTCTAATGTGATTATTATGTGAAGTGAATTAATATAATTTCAACCGTGTCGAGTTTATAAAATTCCAAGAGGATGTTGTTTAGATAGAAACATCGCCACAGATTATCAGGTATCGTATTATTTTCCATAAATTTCAATTTAATAAGTAGTTTGTATCGAGATTCATCATTCATATCAGAATTTTTTATTTCATCGACATTTAACTTCAATATGGACCGATAACTATGAATTTTCAATAGAAACTGTGCGTTTTAAATACTCCTTGGTGTTAAATTTTATCTCCCACATTTGTGGGATTTTATTATTAAAATATCTCGACAAAGTTGATAAATATTGTGACAACATTGTAAACTCGTTTAAAAACCAGGGAAGGAATAATATTCGATGATATATTCAGAGACACATTCAGATTATTCTTGAAATTAATGATTTTTTCGTCAAATTTCTCCAGGTAAAATTGGAAATAACTCGAAAACGACGCGTTTGATTGAAAAAAATATGCATACTTTCAGTTTCTTAAATGATTGATTCTTTCGAAAATATGAACCGTTTATCTTTAAAGCGGTTTTATGGTGTTTTGATGAGTCGACTACCCTGTAACTTTTATACTAGTGAAGATATTGAATAGGTTTCGATTGAGGAATATGCACCATGAATAGAGTAAAAACTCAACCAAAATTCAGTTCATTCGAAATAACGGTTCCGAAGATATAAACAGAAAAGTGTTTTTTTCATGGATTTTCGACACCCTGTATCTTCCAAACCAAACCGACTTTTGAAAAATGGTATAGGAAAAAAGTGTTTCGTTTGATGAGGGGAATCTACAGTTAAAATATATGTACAAGTCATTATTTTCAATGGTGAACTGAATTATCAGGAAGCTGAATCTTTAGGTCATAACACAAATAGATAGATAAATATACATATGAAACCCCCTTTAATGTCAAAGACTCTTCTAGTTATAGGGTAAGTGTTGCTTTTTCACATCCCCTTTGAGAATATTTCCAAGCTCCTCTTGGCTGATGTATGACAATTCTGAGAGTAATTATAAGCAATTAATAAATTAGAACAATGGTTCAAAGAACTCCATCAAAGATAATGGAATTACCCCAAATTAAATATCAATAAACACACATTCCTTAATTAATTCTGGCGATGAATGTTGAATGCGAGCATCATCTGAATCAATACAACATGAAAGTCTCATCAGATAATATAGCTGAAGCTTTGTTTGAAAGCGTGAAAAGCATGTGCCTAATGAAAGCTACGCCAAAAGTGATATGTGCTTCATGAACTACAGTTGCCTTGCAGAAATAGACCTCGAACAATACTTTCCTTCCTTACCCTCCTCGCGTCCGTTATCTGCGGAAAAACGAAGTCGGTAGCCGTCAAAACAACTTTATATGGTCCCTTGGTCACCTTCTTCCTCAACAACTGGGTCCTCGCGAAAGTCGCCACCCCCAACAACACCACGAGAAATAAACAAGAACAGCCGAGTATCAGTAGCACGCTCACAACCTTCGCGATATCAAACTCACAGCCTTCACACTCTTCCGCGCGTCTGTGCTTCACGAGCCACTCCTCGAGATTGCTCGCTACCCTTACCAAGTGGAAATTTGAGGAGTTCGCATCTCGCCTCAGTCTCACCAGCAGTCTGAGCGTATCGTCTTCCGCCAAGTTGGCCACGTAAAAGTTCGAATCGTCCGACGGATTGTCGTCGCAACTGAAAGATCGCGCGATCGAGTCGTCCGACGACGCGGAGAAATTAAATTTAGGATCACAGATTAGAAGGGTAGATTTGAGGTTGTCGACTACGACGTTTTCCACGGTTTTGTTGAAGTTGGCCTCGTCGCTGAAGATTAGGAGATAGTTGCGGGTTGGCGGACCGATGCGGGGGAGGGTGAAGTAGGTAGCGTTGTCGGGCGACGAGTCGTTCGACGGGACGAGTCGTAGGACTTGTTGCCATGAGGGTACGTTGGCGGAGTCCAGGAGGACGGTTACTGTTCGGTGGTCTTGAGCAATGCGGAGGGTGTCTATGGTTTGGAGGACCATTCTTCCTGTTTCGTCGGCAGGAAGGCACAAAACGATTGCTGAAAGAAAAAGTATTTATTAATACTTTATACCAAAAGTCTTCGTTTGCTACTCTGAGAAGAAATCATCATCAATAAACTTTTTAAGTGCTCAAGTGCTTGACATCGATCCTGAGGATCTGAGCGCCGTGACCTAGTCGGTTCAGCTAGTGGAGCCTATGAAAGACTATAAGACAGAAATTGAGCCTATTTATACTTTAAGAACTGCATGAATTGATTTCCTGACGTATACAGGGTGTCCGGGGAATAACTGATGTACATACTCATATCAGAGATAGAGTTGGACTAGCTGATTACGAATTGACTTTAAAAAATTAATTTCTGGATTTCTCTAGAAAGCTACGGGGTGATATTCCAGCTTCATGGAAATACTAAGACCATCATAAAATCCAAACTTATTGACGGATATTATTGAAACTTGGGAGGTTATTGGCACATGCTAAGGTCGAGTCTGAAAGATATCAATTATTCCATTATTCCAGGACCCGACTCATTAATCTTCATTTAAAGTGTTCAGGGTAAAAAAACACTTTGTATTTCGAATTACAAATAATTGATTCACTTTTTAGAAAGAAGCTAAATTATGCTTCAATTTGTGGTATCGCTCAAAGTTGTCACATCAACAATTATTTTTTTATGAATTTTTGAATTTGGATAAAGTTCCATAAATTGAATTTTTCACCATGAAGAGAACTGAAAATCACATGTTTGAATACAAAAGCGAAGGTATTAGTAGAAAATTTTCAAAAAAGTTCAGAGCTTTAATGAGCACATTCCATAACTAAACAATAACAAATGAAAGAAACTAAAATACAGTAAAGAGTACCTAAGTAACGTTATTTTAGAAGTGGTTCGAAATGAAAACCATTAGCTTGTATACATTTCTCTTGCCGAATGTTCAAATTGGATACAGCCTTGCGAATCATATGGCCATTATTTCTTAAAATATCGCAACAGTTGGTAATTCTGTTCATCAGCTGTTCTCTTGACTGGATTTCTTCAGAATATACCATATCCTTCAATTTTCCCCATACAAAATAGTCTAGCGGGTTGAAATCTGGAGATCGAAGAGGCCATGGAATAGGTCCTTCTCGACCTATCCTCTTTTTTGGATAGGTATTGTCGAGGTAACTTCTCACTTCCAAGCCAAAATGAGGTCCAGCTCCATCATGCTGGAAATAAATTCCTCTAATATTTATATTCCTTGTAACATGCCGGGTAAAATATTTTGCAAGAAATCTAGATAAATCGCACTTGTAAGGCGACCGTCAAAAGAATGAGACTCTATCAAATGTTGGTTTATCACAGCACACCAAACATTTACTGAAAATTTTTGTTGTGATATACTCAGTCTTATACTGTGTGGATTATTTTCGGCCCAAATGTGCGAGTTATGAATATTGAACACACCATTTCTGGTGAATTGAGCCTCATCACTTAATATTGTTCTGTACAAAGTGACTCTGTGATTTGCTATCCAATGTGCAAAATTCAGTCTTAAGACATTATCGCCAGGTTCCAATCGTTGTACCTGTTGTATGTAGTATGGGTACATATTTTCCTCTTTGATTATTCTGTGCACCTTATGCTGAAGGAATTCATATTTTATCTTGAAGGAAATTTTATTTCTGTGCATTTTTGAGCTTGAATATTTGAATCTAGTGACAAATTTTGTAACATTCTCCCAAACTGAAAATCATATCTCCTCTTTCTCAGAGTACTTCATAATATTTAATATTGAATAAGTAAACTTTGAAGAAACAGACTAACGAATTGAAAAATCACTGCTCATACTACTCGATTTACTAATTCAGTTAGAGGTTTTTACATTGGAAGAAGTGTCACTTTGGTCTTCTTATATCTTTGTTGTCGAACACCCGGTATACATACGAATAATTTCGAAATATACTCATGTATAACCTATACACATCACCAATTTCGAAATTTACCTTCATTAACTCCATCGCAATGAGATCCGTGTCTGGGGTGGCCACCCAGTATATCAACAAATTATTATAGTCTTCCTCACCTTCAGTGACTTTTTTAAGAAAGTTTATTATTTATTTTCGACCTCCACAAAATGACTAAGTCCTGTCCAGGATAATAAATTAAAATTTTCGAACTTTATCCAAATTAAGAAATTCATAAAAAAATAATTGTTGATGTGACAACTTTGAGCGATACCGCAAATTGAAGCATAATTTAGCTTCTTTCTAAAAAGTGAATCAATTATTTGTAATTCGAAATACAAAAAGTTTTTTTTACCCTGAACACTTTAAATGAAGATTAATGAGTCCGGCCCTGGAATAATGGAATAATTGATATCTTTCAGACTCGACCTTAGCATGTGCCAATAACCTCCCAAGTTTCAATAATATCCGTCAATAAGTTTGGATTTTATGATGGTCTTAGTATTTCCATGAAGCTGGAATATCACCCTGTAGCTTTCTAGGGAAATCCAGAAATGAATTTTTTATAGTCAATTCGTAATCAGCTAGTCCAACTCTATCTCTGGTATGAGTATGTACAGTTATTCCCCGGACACCCTGTATGTCTTTCGAACTCGATAAATGCGCCATAGTCAATATCAAGAAGGGTGAAATGGAGATCATTCAGGAACAATTTCAAGAGACCTACTAGTATCTTGGCATTCCTCAAAATATAGGAATTGACCAAATCCGTTTGAAAACTGAGTTCACTGCTTAATTTGAAAACAGGGTCACCAAAGTGCACAACACCAAGCTGTCTGCTATAAACCAGATCGATGCCTTGAACTCTTGGCTACGTCAGCTCTGATCTACACTTTCGGAGTCTTGAAGTGTCAAATCTGAATGAGTTGGACCGACTCATCCGTCGCCTAATGACAAACTTCAGATGTCTGCATACCAATGCATTAGTGAAAAGGCTTTATGTACCTAGAAGTGATGGCGAATGAGGTCTGTTGAACATCTACAGACTGCAGATCCCAGGAGAAAAACTTGAGGCAGCGACTGCTCGAGTCTGAAGATATCCTGATGAAATTGGTGACAACAGAGAATAAGGGATACACACGTCTGATCCTACAACACATAGAACTGACGTTCGATATCACTACCTTGGCGAGTCTATTGAACATATGATCGCCGGTTGTCGAGTTCTTGCCGACAACGCTTATCTGGGCCGACACAACCAAGTGGCAAAGATTGTTCACCAGCAGTTAGCTCTTGGGCAAGTTTTTTTGGATTCTTGTCCGCCATATTATAAGTATCAACCTGCAGCAGTGTTGGAAACGGACGCAGCTGTTCTCTATTGGGAAGACCCATAACAACTGATAGAACAGTGAACTACAATAGACCGGACCTTGTGTTCATTGAGAAGGATCAGAAGTTTGAGATGATAATTGATGTGGTAGTACCATTGACTCATAACATCGGAATATCGGAGTCCGAAAAATTAACGAAGTACGAGAACTTGGCGATAGAACTGAAGAATATGTGGCTATTGTCGAAAGTCACTATTATACCATTGGTGATTTTGGCTGAGGAGCGTCATGTAAATGTCATTCAAGAGAAATCTTCAAAAGATCGAATTATCCCAGAAGAT
This sequence comes from Adalia decempunctata, assembly GCA_951802165.1. Taxonomy (NCBI): domain Eukaryota; kingdom Metazoa; phylum Arthropoda; class Insecta; order Coleoptera; family Coccinellidae; genus Adalia; species Adalia decempunctata. Next base: position 16,320,510 of record OX637696.1, on the reverse strand, counting down.
CGCAGGATATGGACAGCAGACTGTAGCATTGCAAACCTGTCACATCGTGCGGAAATTTGTGAACTAAGGACTGAACGAGAATAAATTCGCTATCACAAAAACGCCTATATCTCTTCAACCAATTGAGAAAAAATCGAAATTTGATCATAGTTAGCTTTAAGTTATGAACGTCAGAAACATAGATATTTCAATTCTCTGTCGCAAAATGTCAAGCCAAGTGAAAACACGAGAATTTATAGTGAAACTTTTTCAAAATAATCAAAAATGGAGCTTCAAAAGAATCGCAAAAGTGGCTCGCGTTCGTCCGGAAACGGTATCAAGAGTTGTTAAGCGCTTCAACGGAGATCTTACAATTAACCGCAAGGAAGGAACCGGGAGGAAAAAGGGGATTCATAGCTCAAAAAAAGTGAAGAAAGCCATCAGCCTTTTTCAGAAGAATCCTAACCTTTCAGGACGGAAAGTGGCCCAAATAGTGGGTTCTTTGCAGTCAACCGTTCAGAAAATCAAGTCGAGTTGTGGGCTCAGAACATACAAAGTGCAGAAAGTGCCAGAAAGAAACGCTGTGAAGAATCAAGAAGCGAAATAAAGAGCAAAGAAATTAAAAAAAAGATTTCTTGAAAAAATTTTCCTGTTGCGTGATGGACGACGAAACCTATGCCTTGGCTGATTTCTCGCAACTTCCTGGTCAGGAATTTTATACTGCAGATTCTCGTGGAAATGTTGAGGAACAATTTCGCGTGAAGAAATAAGCAAAGTTTCCTAAAAAATTCCTGGTTTGGCAAGCAATTTGCACTTGTGGGAAGAGAGCAAATTTTTCGTTGCCCAGGCTCTGTTGACTCGAAGATATACATCGAGGAATGCTTGAAGAAGCGACTTTCACCATTTTTACGTGAGCACGATGTGTCAACAACCTTTTGGCCAGATTTAGCTTCATGCCACTACAGCAAGGCCACCAAGGAATGGTACGAAGCTGATGAGGTGGTTTTTGTCCCCAAAGAGGCCAATCCACCAAATTGCCCATAACTCAGGCCAATTGAAAGATATTGGGCCCTGGTAAAAAGAGAATTGAAGAAGACTTAGAAATCAACGAAAACATTAGTGGAATTCAAGCAAAAGTGGAAGACAGCATCCCAGAAAGTGACTGAGAACACTATAAGAAGCATGATGGGAAGAATTCCAGAAAAAATCCATGAATTTTGTAAAAAATAGTTTTGGTTTTCTAATTGTAAAAACAGTTTTCATTAGAATTAGAAGATGATTCGAAAAAGAGGTGGATTTTCGAAATCGGTCCAGTGGTTCAAAAGATATAAGCGAATTTATTCTCGTTCAGTTCAGGAGGAACTGAAATGTTTTTTCACTGGTTCATAAAAGTAATACCAGCTGAAGCTGAGACCGGGGGACCGATGATGAAGAAAAAATAATAATAAAAACAAAATAATAACTCTTCTGGTGTTAGAGGACTTTGTGCGATCGCCTTTAGAGAGTGAATGAAAAATTAGCCCTCACGTGAAGTCAAAAACTTTTTAGCGCTTGTAGGTAGATTCACATTGAAGAATGCAACGAAAAAGAATTTTGTACGAGTTGGAAATTCATCCCGTATATTTTCTCGAAGAGCAACTGAAATCTCGTAAGAAAATAATGAAACATTGTTTGAGAATTTCCAAGCTTTCATTTGTGGACGAAATCCACATTCGCATATTTCCTCATTTCCTATTTCAACTTTCCAAGAACATCTCCACCCATCAAAAAGCCGGAAAACAATTCCTAATTTCAAAGTGGACGGAAACATAGTTGGAAAGCTGGCCAAAATCACAGAACCGCTAGATTCTTTCAATTTCTTTCAGGCAAAATGCCTTCGAACAATGCCTGTGTCTTGAGTGGATTCCCGGCAGAGTCGGGCACCTCGGTATTTCGACAAACAATTTAAATTTCCACCGTCTCAGCCTGATTTCCGGGAAATAAGCGTGAGTGCTTCCTTTCCATTTTTCCACCAAAAACATCATTTTCGCACTCTTTAGTGTTTTTATTCGCCCGGATTTTTGGGGCTTCCCGGAAATTTCTGTGGGATGGATGGTTTATTATTCATCAACGCGAAATGGAGAAGATTGAGAGGGTGGATGATTCAATGGCGATGTTATTTTTTATTTTTCTATGCTACAGAGTTATTCGAATTCTGGCGGGTCGTATCGAACGACCAGTCATCACTTTAGTTGCGGGTCAGCATTCAGAGGAACACATATGGCTTTATTTTCATCGCAAGATAATGTGAAATAAGGGGTTTTCCAATAGAAGCTATAATTTTGTCATTCAAAGAAAATGCAATTTTTCTAGATGAAATTGATGAATGATCCGATGTTTATCAATAAATAGCATAAAACAAAGTCCCTATCGCTGTCCGTCCCTACGTATGTTTAAGGGGCAGTATCACCTTTTGAATCGTGGTAAATCTCCATTCACAAGTGGTCTCTTTATTTCACGAGTAAGTACCCTAATTTATGCCGAGGGCAAATCGTTTTCTTTTTTTCCAAGTACAAGCTATATTTTTGAAATAATAATCATGAAAATGTTTGTAGTTTATAGAAGATTAAATTGTCGAGGGCAAATAGTTGCGACTTTTTTGATTTAATTAGTTTTTCAATTAAAAAAACAGGTTGAACTTCAGCGTTTTGGAAACTACACTTAATGATTTTTTTCCGACGGTTATTCATCATTTTTTGGAAAAAATCGCAACTATTTGCCCTCGGCAATTTAATCTTCTATAAACTACAAAAATTTTCATGATTATTCTTTCAAAAATATCGCTTGTACTCATGAAAAACGAAAAACATATCCAAAGACTCCAGATCTAACGATTACCCTGGTTTTTTCAATTGAAAAACGAATTAAATCGAGAAAAAGAAAACAATTTAAATTAAGGTAGTTACTTGTGAAATAAGGAGACCACTTTTGAATGGAGATTTACCACGATTCAAAAGGTGCCCCTTAAATCTTCAACACTACGCAACGGATTTTGAAATGCTTTTTTCTAGTAGATGAAGTAATTCAAGAGGAAGGTTTATATGTATGATACTTGCATAATATTGTAGAGAAACACTGATGAATATACAGGTTTCTAATGTGATGTCGTAAATAAACACATTTTTTTGCGCTGACTGAACCCCACAGGATAAATCAAAATAATGTACTCGGTATTGTACACTTAAAAAAGGTCAACAAAAAAGTCCGCGATGGTATATGTCTATCTCTCAAGGATAACTCACAATAACCATTTTACATCCTTCACATTTTACGGGAAAAATGGCTCATTTAGGAAGTTATTTTAAGCAATACAGAATTAATCCTTATCCAATTAAGTACCTTAAGGTGGGCGTTCAATGTAGTGTGTTTTTATTTCAAGTTGATTTCGAAAACGGTTTCACTTTGAGAACTGAAATTTTGTGGGTGAACTCAGAAAGGATTAGGGTTTTTGTTGAAATAATTTTAATCGATTTCCTTCCGACAGTCAATTTTTTTTCTTTCAAAAATAGAAGAAAATGAGCCAACCCATGCTTCTGTTTTATTTCAACAGAAGGACCCATGAAAATAGTTCAACTTCCGATTAAAAAGGAATCTACTGATAATTTCGTTCAGAAGATTAACTTGAAATACGGAATTACGCTTATTCCATAGTTCGGCGATTTTCGGATAGAGAGCGCCATTGTACATTTCATTCATGATTAGACAGATATTCATAGAACTTGATAGTGATAGTGCATGTTCTATGGAGATATCCATAAAATGGACGGTGGCGCCTCTATCGGCTGAGCTTTCCAACTCGCTTTAAACGCCGACCTTAAATACATTGTCTATTCGATAAAGAGCTATATAGCCCTCACAGCATGTAATTTAAATGAATATTTCCGAAGATATTACAGATTTAAAATGCAAAGACATAGCGATGCGCATCAGGGTCAAATTTTCAACGTTGTGGGCTCAGATTTGAGCGTTTAGTGCTTTTCTCATGGTCAATTGTATGTCGCTCTTTCGAGAGTAACTTCTAAACAAAATATGTTTGTATTGTCTACTGACAAAAAAGCTGTAAACGTTGTTTATAAGGACATTCTGTAGTAGATAGTAGGTATTTAGTATCAGCATTGCATCCGTGCGAAGCCGGGGCGGGTCGCTAGTTTCATTATAATAAAGAGGGAGGTATGGCGTAAATAATGGAAAATCAGACAAATGACTACCACGAGCACGACTACAGGACAATATCTTTTTCATGAAATTTTCCATAACCAAAAAGCATAGTGGCTGCCATTTGTCCTCGATAGTCACACGAATTCCATCTTTGAGGTCTTGAATCGACGCTGCGTTCTTGGCGTAGACCTTCTTTTTCACATGACCCCGAAGGAAGAAGTCGCAAGGTGTTGAATCACAAGATCTCGGTGGCCAATTGTGATCACCTCCCGAAAGATAACACGGCCCGGAAAATCAATGGTTTCGTTGATTGTGTGGCACGTAGCGCCGTCTTGTTGGAAGTGAACGTTGTCCAGATCAATACCATCCAATTCCGGCCATAAAAAATCATTAATCAACTCGATAGCGCAATTAATTCACCGTAACTCTTGCTTCAGCCACATTTTCGAAAAAGTAAAGTCCAATGACCCCATCGGACCATAAACCGCACCAAACAGTCATACGTTGAGAATAGAGAGGCTTTTCAAAAATAACTCTTGGGTTTTCAGAGCCCCAGATGCGATAATCTTGCTTGTTGACGAAGCTACCCAAGTGGAAATGGGCCTCATTATCAAGATGATTTTTCGATGGAATTCCGGATCATGTTCATGCATTTCAAGGACCCAAACAGCAAAGACACAACGTTGTTGATGATCGGCTGGCTTGAGTTCTTGTATTAACTCAACTTTATAAGCCTTAAAACCCGAATCTTTATGCAAAATTCGTTGTAATGACGTTTGTCTAATGCCTAATTCCAAAGAACGACGAGGAATTGCCAAACCAGGGTTTCTTGGAAACTTTCGGCTACAACATCAATATTCTCGGCTGTTCTTGAGCGACGTGCACGGGTTTTATTCTTCACATCACTAACTTGTTCGACTCTTACTGCCAAACTTCCACCATTTTTGTAGTGAATTTCAATTGTACTTCCAATGCGTTGTTGAAGCGTGTCATCATCATCATACAGCCTCATTCGTCCATTGTCGGACATAGGCCTCCTCCAAGCTTTTCCAACCATGTCTATCCTGGGCAGCCGCGATCCAATTTGTTGAAATTCTTTTCAGGTCGTCTGTCCAGCGGGTAGGGGGTCTTCCACGGTTTCTCTTATCGGTTCTCGGTCTCCACTCGATAAGTTTCTTCGTCCATCTTCCATCCACGAATCTTGCGACATGTCCCGCCCATTTCCATTTTTGTCTGGTCACGCGCTCGATGATGTCATCCACCATGGTCCTTCTGCGTATCTCCTGGTTTCTAACTCGGTCTCTCAACGACAGTCCTAGCATGGATCTCTCCATCCGTCTCTGGATAACTCTAAGTTTGTTTGCTGATGATTTAGTTAGGGTCAGTGTCTCCGCACCATATGTCAGAACCGGCAGAACACACTGGTTAAACGCCCTTCGCTTCAGTGACATTGGGATATCAGTCTTGAACACATCTTTCATTTTTCCGTAAGCTGCCCATCCCAAAGTTATTCTTCTCCTCAGTTCACAAGTTTGATTATCTCTGTGAATTTGTATCTCATGGCCCAGATATATGTATTTGTGAACTATATCTATGCTTTCATTATCTATGTGAAATTGTTCACTAGGCACAAGGTTTGTCATCATTTTGGTCTTCGAAAAATTTATATTCAACCCAACTTCTTGCATGGAATCATGGAGATCTCGCAGCATATTATTAGCTTCTCCCAAGTTGTCTGTTATGATGACGATGTCGTCCGCAAAACGAAGATGGTTTAGGTATTCCCCATCGATATTTATTCCTTTTTGTTCCCAAGGAAGTTTCTTAAAAGCGTGTTCAAGAACAGTGATGAACAATTTCGGTGACATAGTGTCACCTTGTCTGATTCCCCTTTTAATATTCAGCTTTTTAGTCGAAGAGTGAAGATTTATAGTCGTCGTTGAGTTTTCGTATATTTTTCTTACGATTTCGCAATATTGATGGTCAATTCTACTCTCCTGTAGTGACTTCAAGATAGCAGGCAATTCCACGGTGTCAAACGCTTTTTTAAAGTCAACAAACACCAGCACCAAGGGACGATTGTATTCTATACACTTTTCTATGAGGGTTTTCAGACACTGAAGGTGGTCATTGGTCCCAAATCCAGAGCGAAAGCCAGCCTGTTCTCGGGATTGATAGAATTCCAATTTAGCTTGAAGTCGATTCATTATTACGCGGGTGTACAATTTATATAGATGGTTGAGTAAGCTAATTGGTCTATAGTTGTCGAGGTCTGTTCTATCTCCTTTTTTATGCATTAAGATCATAATTGAGTTATTCCACTTTTCGGGAATGTTGTGGCCGTGCAAACACAGATTGAAAAGGGTACGAATTTTATCGATAAGTGTTTCACCTCCAATCTTTATGGCCTCCACAGCCATTCCGTCCTCTCCAGGAGCTTTATTATTGCTCATTTTCTTCAGAGCCATCTCAATTTCATCCGTGAAAAAATCCGGAATATCTTCCGATCCTTGGTTCTGGACTTTTATCTGGAAATATTCCGCCTGGTTCAATACTTGCTGGTTCTTGTACAGAGTCTCGTAAAATTTCTCAACTGTTGAAGCGTGTATCGTTCCATTTTAATTGATGGCGTAGTTTGTACTCTGTCAATATCAAAAAACGACAGCTTCAAAAGTGAAATCTACTGAAAAAGCGTCTATTCAAATTAACAACTCTTATTGAAAAACCCTTTATAAGTCAAGGTTCGCAAGGATTTTGGCATTGAAGTTTTCCGATATGAACTCTGATTCTCCATATGAATGTAAGATTTTATTTCAATCGAATTTTCAGTTTGAACCGTTTCTGCCAAATTTTCACCATTTTTATAGTGAATACACACTCGCCCCCATTCAAAAAAAACCTTCAAACTGATTTAATGACTGATTTTCACGAGAGTCGATAAATAAACAGTTACACAGCCATTAACATTTTTCAACCGCCAAATTTCCGTGAACCCATAAAATTGCCGGTCATCAGTGTCACCATCCCTTCAAAAACGATTGCACCCAATGAAATAAAAAACAGACTCAACAGGGGCGTTAAATCGAATGGACAACAACAATGACCCCAGGAAATCGCAGTAAACGCCGTCAATTTACCGGCTTTCACGAGCACAATCACTGAAAACGGCCATAATAAAACCCCTTTTTTTTTGAGGCCGCGAACGCCTGTTGGACTCACCTGTGCACGAGTGCCTCTTCAGGATCCGCAATTTGTTCTCGATATGTCCTGCCGACGCGTTTCTGCCGATGATGAAGGAGTGACGAGGAGTGATGCCGATGTCTCTGAGGCCCAGGTCGATTGTTTGTGCGAGCGCTGGCCACCATCCCTTTCCTGAAACGAAAAAAAATCTAAATTAGGTACTTTAAGCAAGACTAGACTATTCAATATTATCCTTTTACTCCGTGGCCACAGCTCCTCAAAGATGGCTCTAAGATAAGAGATCTATCCAGGATCTCTTAGGACTAGTAGGGGAATAGCAGGCACTGGTGGTCATGCCCACACCTGAAAAAATTTAGGTTGCCTATGCGTGCGAAGTGTGGTAACCTCAAATTCTTCACAACCCGTCATATTATATTACGAGTGTTTTCGCTCTTAATCGATCTTATTCAACGTAGTTCTAAGTTATCAAGGAAAGTCATGAATTTTTTTACGTGAATCATTGAAAGTTGGCTGAAACTGTTCATCATAAAGGACCCCGCACTTTTTGTATGTGAAGTGGCGACCGGTCAAATTTTCTGAAAGTTTGGTATGTTATTGTACCCGACTCAGTGACCAAAAATGTGCCCAACCCAATCCTATGGCTAGTTTTCCAAATACAAAGTTGAAAATTGCCCAGATTTTCGGATTTATTTTTTAATTATTAAGAGTTAGATTGGAATTCTGTTGCATACACACGTTTACTACATGTTCTAGTAATGGAATTAGTGGATAAGAATGATCAAAAATATTTATATTTATAGGGTGATTCACGAATACATGACGGTAGTATTTTGCCAAAATTTACTTTTTCTACTTTGACGCCAGGAAGGCATATTTTTGAAATGTTCTCTTCGATTTAGTATTATGACGCCAAAATATTGCACATTGCATATTTTTTATACAGGGTGTTTCACAGAGAGAACCATAGACATAATCATTTTTTTAAGGATTGATTCGAAACCCTGTATTTTTGAATCGATTTTTGGGAAAAGTATTTCCACAAACATATGTGTGTATCTAATCTCCAAAATATTCATTGTGGTTTATTAAAAGGAAGGTAGTCTATTTTGAGAAAAATACAAAAAACATGAACACCCTCGGTCAAATGCAACTATTTTCTCACTATATATTGATTCCCACCACATCTTATGAAGGGAATCAATATATAGTGAAAAAATAGTTGCATTTGACTGAGGAAATTTTCGAATATGTTTTTTGTACTTTTCCCGAAATAGACTACCATACTTCGAATTAACCACCATGAATATTTTGGAGAATAGAGACACACATATGTTTATGGTATTACTTTTCCCAAAAATCAATTCAAAAATACAGGGTTTCGAATAAATCCTAAAAAATATGATTATGTCTAGTGGTTCTCTCTGTGAAACACCCTGTGTAAAAAATATGCAATGTGCAATAGTTTGTCGTCATAATACTAAATCGAAAAGAACATTTCAAAAATATGCCTTCCTGACTTCACAGTAGAAAAAGTGAATTCTGGTGAAAAACTACCGTCATATATTCGTGAATCATCCTGTGAATATTAATATTTTCAATCATACGTATCCACTGAATTAATTACTAGAACATGTAGTAAACGTGAGTATGCAACAAAAATCCAATCTTACTCTTAATAATTAAAAAATAAATCCGAAAATCTGGGCAATTTTCAACTTTAACACCACGTATTCAGAAAACTAGCCATAAGATTGGGTTGGACCCATTGAAACTTTTGGTCACTGAGTCGGGTACAACAACATACCAAACTTTCAGAAAATTTGACCGGTCGCCACTTTACATACAAAAAGTGCGGGGTCCTTTATACAGGGTGGCCATTTGAAAACGAAACAGATGAGATCACAGACGAAATAAATTTTTTCGATAGAAATGATCGGACAGGTCGATTTCTGTTTCGAGGGGGACAACTTAAGATGTAGGTTACGGACGAATAGCGCTTCAACCCTTGCTACTACAACCCTCACCCCCAATTTTTGAATAGGGAAGATGGGGTGAGTGATACCTCATTTGAAAGGTATTTTTATACTGATTTCAGCACAGTAATTGTTTTTTCATTTTATGCATTAGTTCTCGAAATATTTATGCGTTAGTTAATTTTATCACTTAAATTAATTTTTTGCGAATAATTGACATTTCGTGCTTCCGAAACACCAAAATTTCCGTACTTGTATTTGAAATTGCAAAACATCTACCACTGGGCGAATGATGTCATACCGTACGTTTTAATGCCTATGGTCAGATGTTCGACTAGCTGTTTTATTCACTGAAATCATTCTCCAACTGTACGGTATCAGAACGATTTGAAGTATTGATCTAAGAAATAAGACTTTTCAAAGTAAGGTAAATAATTTATCAAAAATCACATCAATTAATTAAATATTCAAATTGTTCACCATTAGCTTCCATACAATGAAATAAGTTTTGTTCGAAACGATGGGCACATTTTGCAGCATTTCTGGAGTGATTTGACGACATTCGTTCACTATACGTCTTCTTAAATCTTCTATGGAATCGGGCTGTGTAGAGTAAATTTTACTCTTCAAGTGGCCCCAAAGAAAGAAATCTAGTGGTGACAGATCTTGCGATCTGGCTGGCCATTCAGTGGGACCCCTTCTTCCAATCCACCGATTTGGAAATCTTTGATCCAGATATTCTCGAACTGGTAAGGCGTAGTGTGGAGGAGCTCCATCCTGCTGAAACACAATCTGATCTTCCACATAATTTCCAGCATTGTTTTCCATAATTTCCGTGAAAATTGGATCAATGTGATTTTCCAATAAGTCCAAATACATATCTCCAGTAAGATTACGAGGTAAAACGAACGGGCCGACAATGTTGTCACCAAATATTCCAGCCCAAACATTGAGTTTTTGTGGTTATTGAGTATAAACTCCGTGGAACAATCTCGGATTAGCATCGGCCCAATAACGACAATTGTGTCGATTTAAGGCGAGTTTATACAGCAACTAAAATAAAATAAGAACTAAAATAAAATAAGAATGATCACTTGATGCATTTCAATGACAGCGTTTATACAGGAAATAAGCTAAAATAAGGAATAAGAATAAGATTATTCTTATTCCTTATTCCTTATTTTAGCTCATTTCCTGTATAAACGCTGTCATTGAAATGCATCAAGTGAACATTCTTATTTTATTTTAGTTCTTATTTTATTTTAGTTGCTGTATAAACTCGCCTTCACTGTGCCGTTTAGAAAGAACGAACACTCATCGGAGAAACAAACATTGTACAGATAATTGGGATTAGCAGTTACTCGTTCACTCATTGTATCACAAAATTCAACACGACGGTCAAAATCATCTTCGTTTAGTGCGTGTGAAAGATGGATTTTGTAAGGATGGAATTTATGATGCTTCAAAATATTTGCAATTCGAGTTCGTGTAAAACCAGATTCATGTGCTAGCTGCCTCGTACTCCTCATTGGATTCAGAGCAATCTGTCCAAGAACAGCTACTTCAGCTGCTTCATTTTTTTCCATGTTTCGTTTTTTATTAGCCACGGACCCGGTTTCTTGAAACTTTGACACTAATTCCAAAACATACTTCCTATTAACATGTTTATCTAAATGTCGTTGATTGAAGAATTCTGCGGTTCTATTCGCACATTGATTGTTTGCAAAAAAAGTGAAATTATTTCCACCCGCTTTGCAATTGAATAAACCATGTCGAACAATGAATTAGAACACATACAAGTCTCGATTCAAAACTAAGAATAATTCACATGTCAAAGAACCAGTAAGCCAACTTAATGATCTGTTCGTAATAAATAAAAAAATATCGATTCTCGTTTTTTTGAAAAAGATATGAATTCAATAATCAACAAAATGAAAACATTATTGAAGCCAACTGAGAAAACACTACATAATTAAGTCGGAAATCTTTTCACGAATTGGGACTGGAATATTTCTGTGGCATCATTAATGATTTGATTTTCTTACCTGGTAATCTGATTAGAGATATGTACGTATTTGGACTTCTTGGAGATTTCTATCGATCAAGTGTTACCGCATTGTATTGGAAATACTGCAAATTATATCGAAGATAATTCAGATTGAGTTTCAGCAAGATTGAGCTCCTTCGCAATGCGCTTTGTTTGTTCGACATCTCGATTAAAGATTTCTATGTCAGTGGATTGGAGGAAGGAAGCCACAGTCATGGTTGTTTTGAAGCTCAAAATGTCGATTTTTCACAAAAAAATACTACAAGTGCCATGAAAACACCACTTCATTTTCAAATACTTAATTAAGAATATTTCGAGAACTAATGCATAAAATGAAAAAACAATTACTGTGCTGAAATCAGTATGAAAATACCTTTCAAATGAGGTATCATTCACTCCATCTTCCCTATTCAAAAATTGGGGGTGAGGGTTGTAGTAGCAAGGGTTGAAGCGCTATGCGTCCGTAACCTACATCTTAAGTTGTCCCCCTCGAAACAGAAATCGACCTGTCGTATATCGAAAAAATTTATTTCGTCTGTAATCTCGTCTGTTTCGTTTTCAAATGGCCACCCTTTTTTCCAAACAGATGGTTTTGTGAATTATTTTTGGACCTAGAAACCTGTTAAAAATCACCGAACCCTGTATAATGTTCAATTTGAATCAAAATATGGTATCCTTTTTTCTATTCGCAATGTACTTCCTGTGGGTTTTGGACTCACTCTGAAGGCACTGGCTTGGATTCCGCATGTTAGAAGTACCTATTCAATCATCATTGTCAACATCATGACTACCATTGCCCTCACGTGGGGGCAATCGTGGTCAAAAGCTGTTTTTTTCAAACTATCAATTCTGATAAATCTTAACTCCGAAGCTTATTACTCTGACCACAATTAATAGTCCTTTAATGCAGAATTGTGATGTTATGTTCCTAATAGAGCTGTGATTTTTAATTTGAGTTTTATTCCAGAGAGAGCCAAATTGACCGCCATTACCCCCTTTCTCCTACTCAAATTAAACGCAATTACTTCAGATCGAATGAATTTTATTTGCCGATCAAACCTGAACAAAATATGCTTTTGCCAGTTCCGGTAAATACTTAGGATAAAAGGCTCTTCTTTATGTGGCTGTATCTGGGAACAAGAGGCCCCTTTCTCACATCCATCGTAGGCCTTCGAAAGCATAACCCTTCCGTCTGATCGGCCAGAAATTGAACAGCGATCAATCCAATTTCCGTTCAATCCGGCAGACGTAAAATGGCCCGGAAGAATGCTTCCGTCGGTTCTCAGGGGCCGATTCGAGCGTGAAAAGGCTCGATTACATACGTCGGTCCGGGTTTTTGGGTAGGTCCGTCCGAGGCATATTGCAAGGACCATGCAGGATTGTGCATTCGCGATGCATTCCTCGGTTATGCACCCGCCGAACGATGTCGATAAACTTTGACCCTGCAAATGGGATTTTACGAGGCGTATTTGCCTGCAATTTTATCCCGCAGTTATTAGGTATGATTTCATGAAAAGTTCCGCGTGTTTTACGATGAATCTCCTGAAACTGGCTGCTGAAAGGCGTTGATGCAGGGTTTGAGAAACTTGATTTGTGGTGGTATTTCGGATCTATGTATTTTCACAATATGTAGCTTTAGTACTAGTCTTATGTAGAGCGATCCCATGCTAGCAAGTTCATATACGTTCTCCTTTATTACATATAACACAGTTTTATCGTATTCACCACAAAAAAAGAGAAATTTCTAACGGTATTTCGTGAACCTTCCCATTCGCCATTTTGCAACTTATTTTCCAATATCCTTTTATTTACTCCCATAGGATAATACAGGGTCCGCCAGAGATGTATGACGTTTTTGAAAAAATCATAACTAAGTGAGATTTTGAGGAAAATGAAATTTTATTTTTTTTAAATGTACATGAGAGTTTGCCATTGATACCACATCAAAAAAAAAAGATAAAAAATAATCATGAACGGAAGATGATGTCATCTAAGTGGTTGCCCTGTTTTTCCACACACTCCTGCAGCCGATTTGTGAAGTTGTCCATGCATCGTTCCAGCATGTTGTTTGGAATTGCTTGAATTTCGCGGGTGATTGCAAGAGAAAGTTCGTCAAGGGTACGTGGCTTGTCAATAAATACACGAGCTTTTAGGTGCCCCCACAGAAAAAAATCACATGGGGTGAGATCGTGGAGGCCACATTTTCCGGAGTTCTAACAGTTCTTTCTCTGCCCCTGGGTACACCAGGGTTCAACAAACCTCTCGTCCGGAGATTGTGCACCCACTTTAGGATGGTGTTTCGTGAAGGAACACGTCCATGCCTTCCAACATTAAAATGTGTTCGAAATCTACGTTGAGTTGCTACCACAGAACGATCGGTTTCAATGAAACTATCGTACACAAACACCCGTTGCTCTAGCGTCCCCGGCTCCATGGCGACTGAACAAGAAATAATGGCAACTCCTTGCGGTCACATATCAACCCTTACGAAAAAGTTTGGCTTCCCCTTCGCCGAGTTATACGCATCCAAAAAACGTCATACATCTCTGCCGGACCCTGTATATCGATTATTCAACTGATTTTGATCGCAGAAAAATAATTAACTCTCTGATCGCACTACAAGTTAACAATGTTGTCGGAATGTTTATCAACTTTGTGGAGACTGAAATCTCTATGATGGAAAAACGTTTGATGTGAAGGTACTCGTATATGATAATAAAATACCACAAATGTGGGAAATAATATTGAGTTCTAAGGAGCATGAAATTATACATTTTATCTACTCCCATGGAATAATATATCCATTATTCAACTGATTTTGATCTGTAATAGTCTCTATAAACCAATAGTGTGAGGTAACAATAACTCACGCCTATAACTCACTCTAAAACAAATAGGAAAAATGTAGCTTACGAAATGAATAAAAAAGTCGGGTCAATGGGGAACTCTATTTCAGATATCAAGGTAACATTCTCGCCATCTATTTCTACATTTTCTAAGGTCTGAATATCCAAAAATTGCATTTGGAAAACGTGAATTTTTGACGTTTCCTACGGGATTCGATATCGATTCGATTTTCAACCACAGAAATCGCTTGACAACTGTTGTCAATTTTGAAAATGCAGATTAACTCGAATTTTACTGAAGAAGTCGAAGATAAAGTATAGTGTTCAATTCGCGGTAATGGTCATAACACACTTTATGAATTACACCCCTCGCCTGACGGCTCGGGCTGCAAAATTCATCTGCGTGTGTTATGACTGATCTACTCCTCCTGCAGAAGATCGGTTTCTAACTGTTTACCAAAAGAAAGCTTTGGAGTACCTACTTGTCCAATCATGCACAGCGACTTTTGAAAGCTTATGGAGTTTTGGTTTCGATTGAAACAGTTCATTGAAGATATCGAGGCGTTCATCTACTTTCTCGACGACTTTTAGGGAGGATTCCACTAATTCAAAATCATATGTGGCTTCGATTGAAATAGGCCAATGAGCATCTGGATTGGAACGATCAATGGAAAACTGTTTTCTCCTTATACAAATACTAAAAATAACTCTTCAACTGAAACTGTAAAACTTATAGAGGAAAAGGGCAATAAACTTTGGAAACAGTCCCAAAAAGTTCCTCAACTTTTGTGGAGCAGTATATAATTTTCAGGAAGTACTACGCATTATACTTTCTGCTAATGAAATGAACAGTTAATAATATACACATCAATATAAATATGACGTGAATGCTATAATGCATTGCGGGCGTGGACAAATGAAAATAACGAAACATGTTCTGTAAATTGAAAGAGATGAATATCAGTTTGTCCTCACCTGCAATACATATAGCAGTCACGTCATATTTATATACATTACCGATATAAAGTATTGATTAAGGCTAGGCCGTGTTTTTTTCCTTTAAAACGAATGCTTTTTTGGTCTTTATGTCGAGAATGAAAAAATGAAACATATTGGCATGACTGCAAGTTTTTCGTTGATTAACTTAATCTGTACTTAGTTTTTTTTTCCTTACTGATCTTCCAAGGTGACAAGAAAAACTTCGGACAAATTTTGCTGTGGTCTGGAACAAATGTATTTCAGCGCAGCCAAATAATTTGTATTCTCTTGGTTTCTCTGCACTTTCCTGTACTAATATGTGAATTTTAAGTTTGATATAATTTCATTTCACAGAGTTTTAGAATGTCAAACAAACGTAGTGCGATTTTGGAGCTGTTCCGTCAAGGTAGGCGGCAATGCGAAATTGTTCGTTTGCTCAATGTGCCCCGACAAACCGTGTCCGATGCAATTCGTCGTTTCAAGGAGCTTGGCCATGATGGTCGTCGTCCAGGAAGTGGTGAAAACGAACTGTTAATACACCTAGCAATCGCAACATCGTCAAGAAGCGAGTCAATCGAAATCCGAGGGTTTCCATGAGGAAAATAGCCTGTGAGACCGGTATCAACCGCGAATCAGTCAGTCAAATTGCCAAAAAGGAGCTCAACCTCAATCCATACAAGCTCCAAAAAGTTCAACTCCTCACGGAGGAAAACAAGCGCGTACGACTGCAAAGGTGCCGCCAACTCCTTCGTCTCGCCGCGGGTCAGCAATGGGAGCGAATTCTCTTCACAGACGTGAAGCTTTTCACCGTAGAACAATCCCACAACCACCAAAACGGCAGAGTTTGTTCCTTAGAGGCTCCCGGTACATCGGCCATTGTCGAACAACGTCAAAATCCGCAATCCGTCATGGTCTGGGGAGGAATTTGCGGCAGTGGTAAAACTCCCTTAGTTTTCGTGGATCAAGGGGTCAAAATCAATCAAGAAGTCTACCGCTGCGACATCCTCGAGGCCGTAGTACTTTCGTGGGCCAATCAACACTTCGGCGATACGCATTGGACTTTTCGACAGGACTCTGCTCCGGCTCACAGAGCGAAAATGACGCAAGAATAGTGTAAGACCCATTTTCCATGTTTCATATCATCTGCAGAATGGCCGCCCTACTCACAGGATATCAACCCAATAAACTACAGCGTGTGGTCGATTTTGGAGCACAGGGCTTGTGCTAAAACACACAACAATTTGGAGTCACTGAAGCAATCTCTGCGCCGGGAATGGAACCGATCAACGCCCGAGGAGCTGCGGCCCATTGCCGAAAATTTCAAGAAGCGTCTAAAGCTGTGTATCGCCGCTAAAGGAAGCCACTTCGAAACGGCTTAGATATACTACTATTAAAAATGTTCAAGCTATTATTATTTGTTGTTGTTTTGTTCAATTTCTTCTGTTTAATAAAGTTAAATGAAAAAGAGTTTGTCCGAGGTTTTTCTTGTAACATTGTATATATCTTAAAGAACAGGATATTTTATCTCTATTTCCATTTTTGAAACTATTCATCAGACTTCTATTCCTTGTTGACCAATATTTGGGGAGAACAGTATCCTTCCTGTAGCATGTATCATTTATCCATAAGTGCTTTCCCAACTCAAGGCTTTTTAGTTTTCATGGCTCCAAAACGAGAAACGAAGAAATATTTCATATGCCCAAACCTAAATCAACTGAGTAATTCAAGAAGACCAACTGAAAAAGAATATCAGAGAAATGCTACTATTCTGTTGGTGAATATTTCTGTGATTGACTCGTTTTTCCGATCTAATATTGAGTCTACTCAGGTTGTGATTATTTATAATTTTTACATTCCTTCTTTGACCTATCGTCAACATGTTAATGTTTGAAAGGATCAGTAAACTATCACCATTATTATGATCTATAAACCTCACTCTTCATTTCATAACGAAAAAGCCCATTTCATTCAATTGCTCAAAACAATTACCCAATACTATCACAGATGATGTAGAGCCTATGAAATCCCAGATCTACCATTCATCCGAATTCCCAACCCTGCATACATTCATCATTGACCAATGGGAAATGGCAGCTTTTCAGATGTCTCTTAATCCGCCTGCCATTCGGTATTATTCTGCGGTCGTTGTTTCTATCCCCATTACCGGTTACGCACACCATGAATTGTTAATACTCTGACGCGGTACACAAATACCAATTAACTGCAGTCCCACTGCTTCATTAGTAATAATCAATTACGAATCTGTGTACGGGAGAATGCCTTCCCCAATTGAAAAGCGGAAATTTTATATAATTCCATATGTCCATTGTCCATCATAACAAATTCTATAATGTAGTAGCTTCATAATGGAACGTGCTCAATGTCAGGGGTGTCAATAATATATCGATAAATTTGAAACATGTATAAAGCCAAATCCGAGATATTATCCACGTTTTAAAACGGTTTTTCATCAATTCCTTCACTTTCAATATCATGTTCAAATTGCTGCCCAATTCCCTTCAAGAACTGCCAAATTCGTTCGAAATTTCTGCTTAAATGGGAATAGGTTAGTCAAATGTCGATAAAAAATACACAATACACCTCAAAACCGAAGATTCATTTGAATTCGGCTTACAATAGACGAGTCCCTTCATGCTGGCCAACTGTTTAAAAATACCTGAAAATCACTTCCCTTTTTTTCGCAATGATTCAACTCTTACCTGAAAGCTTTAATCCCAATGAGTGTATCCTGAAAATATTAGATGTCACGAAGGTCTTCATCAAAAGCTATAAATTTTTGTTTTCTTATGTTTTCATTAATGGAAATCTATGACTTTCCAACCTAGAAAACGACTTGTTTATATTTTTCAGTCTTTGATATTTTTACTTGCTCCTAAGCTGTTTTCATTGACTTAGAAATTAGAATATCTATTCTAAATCAATGGCTGTTTCAGGTATTCTTGAGGGATA
This sequence comes from Adalia decempunctata, assembly GCA_951802165.1. Lineage (NCBI taxonomy): Eukaryota > Metazoa > Arthropoda > Insecta > Coleoptera > Coccinellidae > Adalia > Adalia decempunctata. The sequence goes on along the minus strand of OX637696.1, from coordinate 16,302,319 downwards.
TGATCCTCGTAATTCGAGGTACTGAGCTGTGACTTCATCTTTCTGTAAGATGGAAATCAGAAAAGGTGAAGTAGGTATCTGCACGAAAAGATTTTTATGTTTCAATCCTCATGATATATTTGAATTTTAGGCCAGTAGATGATTATATAACAATGTAAGCAAAGTACTAGTACTGGAAAAAACTGTTCTCAATTGCTCTTCAAGGAAAAGTAAAAACACGGCTGTTCGTTTTGATAAATTTCCTGAGAAAGATGCCTCAACACCGAATATCACTAATGCCTTTGGCATATTGCATAAATTGGACTGGAGAAAAGCATGGATAGACAAACTATGGATGGGAACCTTGCTGCAAAGAATATATATGTGTTTGTTCCCTTCACGTTGACGATTATGTCAAGTTAATTTCAGATTTATATCCAGATTGAAAAATCCATGAATAAATTGCTCCAGAGAGATTAGTTCTAGTATTAATAAAACTGAAACTGTTTGTGAAGTAGCCATTTTTAAGGAAGTTTCTCAATCAACTGCGAACAATATTTTTAGTATATATATTGTCTGTATTTATTATTTTGAGATGAGGTATACACTGGCCAAGATCTGATGTTGAATTGATGAATTTACCACTTTACATATTAAGAATATACTATGATTTCAAAGTGATACTTCATTGTAATGATTTTCCAGTACAATGATCCTAATTTCTCACGAGGCATCAGAACTTATTCACATCCAGAGCATAGTCTATGGCAGTTGTAAATACTTTTGGGTTGTTATTCTGTAGTAAGTTTCCATGCAAATGAAGAACATTAAAAACAATCATTTATTTCCCTAATTTCCTTTGAATTCCTTGTAGAATTTCTATCCAATTAGAAGCGAAAACCCAATTATGCACCTATATTTAATCAACTCCACAATACAGGGTTAATAATACATTAATTCACTGAAAGTCTTCCTGTGATCTCTACGAATTCAAAGAAAACACCTATAATAATCAGTTTTACATCTTGCAACAGGTCTTTATACGAGTGCTCCTTCTTCGGAAATTAATGAAATTTCGATTTGATATTTCTGCAGTATCTTGAATCATTTTTACACTGTTGATAGAAACATCTCATTCATCATAAAAGTTATTATAAAAACAAACTCAAGCGAAATCCTCATTTGATTCGAAAAATTCAAATTCTCCATTCGAACATTTTGTTGGGGATATTTATTTTTCATTGATGAAACCCTAAGAAAACAAAAATTTATAGCTTTTGATGAAGACCTTCGTGACATCTAATATTTTCAGGATACACTCATTAGGATTAAAGCTTTCAGGTAAGAGTTGAATCATTGCGAAAAAAAGGGAAGTGATTTTCAGGCAATTTTAAACAGTTGGCCAGCATGAAGGGACTCGTCTATTGGCGCCCTACGTGAAACGCAAATCCACGACTGAAAGATTTTTCATGAGAATAATCATTTTTTCGGTCCAAAAATCGTCCTTCTGTGCTTTATATTCGAAGATGCAGCGAAAATTTTGTTAGATGTTGGCATCCCTGCCCCTATCTCGAGTGGGAGTTCTGATATCGTTAACGCGTCTAACTTTGGCGCGAATTATGGGTTGGAAGTTTGTCTGAAACTAAACCTAGTTTCGTCGGTTACTCTCAACTGTTGTGCGTCGTTAGAGTTGGGCAACTCTCCAAACATTGGAGTGGTGGAATTCAGAGTTACCACTTGAATTATTTCGGATTTTTCTTGGAGTTTGTGTGGCTAAAACGGTCGACAGATAGAATCTGTACTTGACCTTTATTCAAACCAAATAATTAATGAGTTCCTGACACTTATTGAATCATCATCGAAATGAAATATTAACACTTTGTATACAGGGTCTTTCACGAGGAACCTCACCCATATTTATACGGGAAACTACTGAACGTATTTTCATGAAATTCAGCACTTATAAGTATTTCACGATGCTGATGAAATCTAAAATATTCTCAAGGCATGAGCACCTCCGGTTTTTCCGAAAATGACGTCAACTTCCGTTTTTCAAATTAGAACATCATTTTTTTATTGCAGAAATAGATTCCTTAGAAAATTTCAAGTTATTTTGATGTAACATTTTTCAGTTTTGGTTGGAAAATTCTCTCAGAGCGGGAAAATTCGAAAAAAAAAATCGAAAATAGAGCTCCGCTGAAACAAGAATAACTTCGAGGTTTTTGGATGGAAAATTTTCATTTTTGGGATTTTTCAAGATGTAAGATTTATGTATCCACTTTGAAACTCGACATCGCGATTCATGATACAGGGGATGAAAAAATCGCTTTCAAAGTTAGGGATGACAAAATCGTGAAAAATCAATTTTTTCAAATTAGGACCCCATTTTTTTATGGCAGATATTGAATCTACGTTAAAAAATAATGTGAGTGTATGCATCACACCCTGCCCTAAAGTGGATATTTTCTGAGTTATTCACAAAAAACTGTTTTTCGTCTTGAATTTTCAGCTATTTCTTTTCCCTTCACGCCAAAAAGATGAAATTTTCAGGAACTGTTACTTGAACCATGTTTTAGATTTTACTACCCTAATATGCAAGAGAAAAAAGTTACAGGTTGTTCCTAAATAGATGGCGAATTTGGATTCGAATTTGTATCGGAAACCTCTTTATTTCAACTAATCGGCCATCGGTTTTCTCTCCAGTGATAAATAAATAATTCCTTATGAACCATATGCAAAAACTTACCATGTTTTACATTCTTTTTTTTTAATGATAGATATCATTAATTACATCTACTGAATAAAGAGGAATTTGGCAGATGTAATTAATGATATCTATCATTAAAAAAAAAGAATGTAAAATATGGTATAAGTTTTTGCATATTGTTCATAAGGAATTATCACTGGAGAGAAAATCGATGGCCGATTAGTTGAAATAAAGAGGTTTCCGATACAAATTCGAATCCAAATTCGCCATCTATTTAGGAACAACCTGTAACTTTTTTCTCTTGCATATTAGGGTAGTAAAATCTAAAACATGGTTTAAGTAACAGTTCCTGAAAATTTCATCTTTTTGACGTGAAGGGAAAAGAAATAGCTGAAAATTCAAGACAAAAAACAGTTTTATGTGAATAACTCAGAAAATATCCACTTCAGGGCAAGGGTGTGATGTATACACTTACATTATTTTTTAATGTAGATTCAATATCGGCCATAAAAAATGGGGTTCTAATTTGAAAAAATTGATTTTTCACGATTTTGTCATCCCTAACTTTGAAAGCGATTTTTTCACCCCCTGTATCATGAATCGCAATTTCGATCTTTAAAGTGGATACATCAATCTTACATCTTGAAAAATCCCAAAAATGAAAATTTTCCATCCAAAAACCTCGAAGTTATTCTTGTTTCAGCGGAGCTCTATTTTCGATTTTTTTTTCGAATTATCCCGCTCAGAGAGAATTTTCCAACCAAAACTGAAAAATGCTACATCAAAATAACTTGAAATTTTCTAATGAATCTATTTCTGCAATAAAAAAATGGTGTTCTAATTTGAAAAACGGAAGTTGACGTCATTTCCGGAAAAACCGGAGGTGTTCATGCCTTGAAAATTTTTTAGATTTCATCACCATCGTGAAATACTTATACTCGTAAGTGCCGAATTTCATGAAAATACGTTCAGTAGTTTCCCGTATAAATATGGGTGAGGTTCCTCGTGAAAGACCCTGTATATTATTAACAAATGTTCAAGCTATTATTATTTGTTGTTGTTTTGTTCAATTTCTTCTGTTTAATAAAGTTAAATGAAAAAGAGTTTCTCCGAGGTTTTTCTTGTCACACTGTACAGAGCTCCTGATATTTGAACATTACGATTCGCAATTAAACTTACGACGAAACAAATCATTAACGAACAAGGTTGGAGAGCGTTCGTCCGCGAAAAGGCGAGAGGTGGAACCCAAAACGCAATTATTCGGGAAAACAAAGCGAACAACAGTTTCCAATTTAACCGTCGCAATTATGAAACCGCGGCCCTGAATAACCGACCGGATTGATCCGGTTTTTGCGTTGGCCTCCCGAAATTTCGGAGAAAGCCTCGCAGTGGTAAATTGCATCACGGAATGTTTGCGGGTTTGCGCTTCGTATTTTGGAAGTTTTTGTGTGAAACCCGCGGCACGGGTTGAATATTTATTGTTGAAAGTGGTCGTGTAGCCGGTAGATTGCGTTTATTGGGGGAAATTGGAAAGTTCATGAGGTTTGGTATGAAATGTGGATGAGTTTGAGAAGAGCAGGGCAGGGAAATTTTCGGGAATGAAGGGAGTTCCAGCAGTGGCGTGAAGTAAAGAAGCACGACGTGTGCATCGCGAGGGAAAATGCGAATCGAATAGTAGGACGTACCTGGGTCAATTGAAAGGGGAGTTCGGTCGGGTATCGCATGTTTTATTGTTATTTAGAGGTAATTTAGAAGTAAATCAATCCTTTGATGTGATTAACGGCAAGTGTTTCTTGTTTGGTTTGGTCAAAGAAAAATTAAATGGGAATTTTCGATTATTTGAATTCAGAACATACCAAAAGGGACGACGTCGCTCCCAATCTTATAGGTTTTTCGGTTCTATTTTCTTCATATTTACAGTTGGGTCAGTGAAAAGGTTGAAAAATAACAATTTTGTTTGTACAATTGATGTAGATGAGACAATTTTAAGATCCATCAAAGGGGTGACACTGAAGGTGCAGACACATTGTATCACGTCACGTCACATCACGCGAGGAAATGGGAAGAAGATATGGAGAATTTAGCTGCTTTTACAGTTGCTGGTGATTCTCATAAAAGGGATTCGATTTACCAAATGAATCAACGAACAGAGGAAGTGGGGGAATTCCATCAATTAATTCAAGAATTATTGAATGAGCACCCAGATCGGTTTCAAATGTATGTCAGAATGACATTTCACAAAATATCAGACGTGAAATCACGTGCATTCAGAAAATGTAAATTTGCGGAATATAGATCTTGCGTGCTTTCAGTGCTATAACGTGACAGCAGATACAATGTTGCAAAAATGTTTACTACATTTTGATTCCGTAGTAGTACAATCACCCAGTTTAGTTCTGTTGATTTGGCTTCACCATTTATTATTGAAAGGTGTGTCTCTCTTCCTATGCTCTAAGTTCCATGCATTATCGTGGTTGCACATTTTGGGAAGATGACGTGATGTGATGTGACGTGATAACAATGTGTCTGCACCTTCAGATACCATGTAAGGAGTGCGGAGATAATGTCTATAAAGTTAGCAGTGCCACTTGCGAGAAAATCAATGAAACCTATCGCATTGATTGTCGAATAATTGTTGAGAATTTGTCGTGAAAGAAAAGAATTTGTCGCGTCTTTAGTTTTTTTCTACGGGGTGGCTTTGCTAACTTAACTTAACGTTATGTTAGCAGAACCGCTTTCTCAATATCTACCAAATATCATGAAAAGGGTTATAAATAATTATCGAGTAATTGTCGAATCCATAAGAAGTAAAAAAAAACACTCCCGCGAGTTCGAGATATGTCTGGAATTATCGCATTTGTGGCAACAGCGCATTCGTAATTTACTCCTTTTATATTGCATTAATTGTCGAATACCTGCCTCGAATTTGTCAAGAAAGAAAAAGTTGTCATTACCTTCGCTTTTTTTCTATTAGGTGGCTTTGCTAACTTTATATTAATTTAGCAAATAGTGGTCGAATATCATCACGATGATCATATATGATTGTCGAGTAATTGTTGATGTTCAAATGAAGTAAAAAAACACACACAAAATTTAATCTTTGTAGCAATTTTCACCCCATTTTCTCGCGATTTTTCTATATTTCTGAAAATTTCGCATTTCTGGCAACAGCGCATTCGATTTTGACTTTTTTCGATTGCATTGATTGTCGAATACCTGTCCCGAATTTTTCGTGAGAGAAAAAAAATTGTCGCGTCCTTAATTTTTTTTCTACGGGGTGTCTTTGTTAACTTAACGTTAAGTTAGCAGAACCATTTTCTCAATATCGACCAAGTATCATGAAAATGGTTTTAAATAATTGTCGAAATCCATATAAAGTAAAAAAACACAAAAAATCCATTCCTTTTGGTTTATTTTACGTCTTTTTCCCGCGAGTTCAAGATATTTCTAGAATTATCGCATTTTTGGCAACAGCGCATTCGTAATTGACTCCTTTTCTATTGCATTAATTTTCGAATAACTACCTTGAATTTGTCGTGAAAGAAAAAAAATTGTCACGACCTTCGTTTTCTTTCTACTAGGTGGCTTTGCTAACTTTATATTAATATAGCAAATAGTGGTCGAATATCATCACGATGATCATAAAAGATTGTCGAGTAATTGTCGATGTTCGAATAAAGTAAAAAACCTATAAAAAATTCAATCTTTCTAGCAATTTCCACTCCATTTTCTCGCGATTTTCACATATTTCTTAAAATTCCGCATTTGTGGCAACAGCGCATTCGTTTTTGACTTTTTTCTATTGCATTAATTGTCGAATACCTGTCCCGAATTTGTCGTGAAAGAAAAAAATCTGTCGCGTCCTTAATTTTTTTCTACGGGGTGATTTTGCCAACTTAACGTTAAGTTAGCAAAGCTATCCCGTAGAAAAAACGCGAAGGTCGCGACAAATTTTTTCTTTCACGACAAATACAAGGTAGGTATTCGACAATTAATGCAATCGAAAAAAAGTCAATAACGAATGCGCTGTTGCCAAAAATGGGATAATTCCAGAAATATCTCGAACTCGCGGGAGAAAGACGTAAAATAAACTGAAAGGAATGGATTTTTTGTGTTTTTTTTACTTTATATGGACTTCGACAATTATTTATAAGCATTTTCATGATATTTGGTTTTATATTGAGAAAGTGGTTCTGCTAACTTAACGTTAAGTTAGCAAAGCCACCTCGTAGAAAAAAAAAACTAAGGACGCGACAAATTTTTTTCTTTCACGACAAATTCTCGACCATTAATGCAATAGGTTTTCTTGATTTTCTCGCAAGTGGCACTGCTAACTTTATAGACATGCGGAGATAAGTAAAGAAGTCGAGGTACAGGATGTTGTCAGATGGGTGAGGTCTCGCAGGAAGTTTTGAAGAGATCATGAGGAGAAGATTCCAGACGAAATAGTAGCTGGCCAAATGGGCACAAACACAAAAACAAAATACACAAGAACATTAGACCTTCCATCGAAGCGGAGGAAAGAAAGCTGGAAGGCTAATTGATGACGGACAGAAGGCAGAAGACAAAGAACGTAAGGAAAGAAGAAGTGACTTATCGAGCTGTCCGAGCCTTGTGTGGATGAAGCCTAATAAGGCTGGATACTTGAAGCACACTGAATACAGATGATAATTGCCAGAAGTTGAGTTGAAACGTGAATCTACTTTTCGTAGCAAACTTGGAGGCAACTAACTGATCGGATATTATTTATATCGTTTATACGATATCGAAGCAGGGCAATTTCTGCAGTTTCCGTGATATATATCCCGCAAAATATCCGGGAGAGCGTGTGTGTAAATCAAACTTTCCCGCGGAATCTGCGGGAAGCAGAATAGGAAAGGCAATAAAGTCGAATAGATTATGTTGATTTCCTCTGCTTGAGCGTCGTGGTGTTGAAGCAGTCGTAAAGTTGGTCGTTGATACGGCGTTCTATGATTTCCTGGATTTCCCCAGCTGTAATTCTGCAGTTGAGGTAGTAGAGGATGACATTTGATTGCTTGGTTTGGCTTGAAGGGTGTTTCGATAAGAGCGCAAGATTTGAATTGCGCGCCATTTTTGACAGTCATAATGTCACAGGGTTATGACGTGACAGATCGAAGGTTGACATATGGGAGGCATTAAACATGGAGCATTACACTGTTGAACAACAAATCATGATTGTTAAAAATACATTATTATCAACGTTGAATGGTGAACGTTATCATACTATGATAACACAGCTTCTTGTGCCTAATTTGGAAGCTCTTGATCTGGACGTGGTTCCAGCAGGAAGCTGTCACATGTCATACAGTTACAGCCAGTGAAACATTAACGATCTTGCATGAGTTCGTTCCTGGTTGTGTCATTTCACGATTTGGAGACCAGAATTGGCCACCACTCTCTTGCGATTTAACGCCTTTTACAGATAATTATTTTTACTGTAAAAGATTTAATGGCACTGTGTGTTGACTCGAATGTATGTTACGCCCTATATTCTCAATTTTATTCTATTTCAGCCTTGAAAAAGACCAGAAATAAAGGTCGAATCGTCGGCATCTCATGAGGGATTTTCATTTCCCCTGTCCTCTTAGCCACTACCTTTACTACATAATAATAATTGTCTATTGGAAACAGTGAACGATGTTGCATTTTCACCACAAGCACAAGCTTATTCCTCAAAAGTTCAATTGGGTTAAGTTAGATAACCAAGAAAACGACAGCCAAAACATTATTTCCAGTCTAAAAAACCCTAATTAACTCCTCTTCCTCCCTGTTTACGACCGTTTCCCCCTCATTTCAAGAACAAATTATTGGGAAATTAAAACGACGAATACAAAGGACACCAATTTTTCCGCTAATTGAACATCGCAACATATTTTCTTTCCATCATTTGCATTGATTATCAATTAGATTCCGCCCATCATTTTCAAGCGTTTTCCTCGGCAGGCAGTAATTGTCAGCCAGGTTTTCCATTATCATTCCGAAACGAAGAATCTAAATTTACTTTTGGCCGTTTTCGCCCCGGAGGATTTTCAGTAATTTCCCGGGGAATTACGCCGAGTTTTCCTGCCGGTGCGTCGTCTGCGTGCAGGTTGCTCACTTCCAGAGGGACGCTTGGAGTGGCCGACAATGAGCTTAAATGCGAGAAAAGGACCAGGGAAACGTATTCAAATCGTGTTGGGGTGGATGAAAATGGATTTGTGGGATTCGACCGTTTGTTTGGGAGAGTTACTCCGGCTGGAATTCGTCTTTGTTGACCTTTGAGATGTAACCTGCAGTGTTCACGTCGTTAAATGCCTTCACTTTGCTATGTTTTTCTTCAAATCATAATAATTTTATTTCTGGAACTAACGGGTGATTTTTTATCTATTTTTTTTTACCACTCTCATTTTGACGCTCACACATGTTTCGTGTTTTATATCACTGTCAAACATCTTCAGTTTGGTCTATGATACAGTGCGCGTCAGGATTATGGAACAAATTCTTTTTCTCAGAAGAAGAATATTTGGCAACAAATCCTGAAACAGGTCAATTTTTGTTTCACTTTTACCAAATTTTTATGCATTTTTGAAAGATTTTTGTTGCACCCCGGGCCATCCTTATGGACCCTCTGAATTTTTTGAATAGGGAAAGTGGGTCATGTGGTACTCTTTTGGCAAAGTCTTTGTATCTTCTTCAAGTTCAGAGAGGTTTTCAGTATGTGCACTTTGTCATGGCTCTTTCTTTGAATCGAAACATTTTATCGAAAAGTTTCAACTTCAGTAGAAACGTACTAATAACATTCATTTGTGATGTACCCAGCTAGGGTAGGTTCGGTCAATCGTTATACAGTTGAGGGATGGTGAAGAATAACATGCAGACTCATCAAAGGGTTTATTTCACCTTTTGAATCGTGGTAAATCTCCATTCAAAAAGTGGTCTCTTTATTTCACGAGTAATCACCCTAATTTACGACGTAGAGACTTGATTTTTTTTTAATTGGAGTTGAAGAACGCCCCGACTGCAAATAGTTTTTTTTTCGATTTAATTAGTTTTTCAATTTAAAAAAACAAGTTGACCTTCAGAGTTTTGGAAACTACACTTAATGATTTTTTTTCGAAGGTTATTCATCATTTTTGGAGAAAATCGCAACTACTTGCCCTCGGCAATTTAATCTTCTATAAACTACAAAAATTTTCATCATGATTTGTTCAAAAATATAGCTTGTACTCATGAAAAACGAAAGACATATTCAATAACCCAAATATTGCAGAGATCTAACGATTACCCTGGTTTTTTAATTGAAAAACGAATTAAATCGAAAAGAAGAAAACTATTTGCCCTCGGGACGTTCTTCAACTTCAATTAAAAAAAATCAAGTCTCTACGTCGTAAATTAGGGTAGTTACTCGTGAAATAAAGAGACCACTTTTTGAATGGAGATTTACCACGATTCAAAAGGTGATACTTCCCCTTAACCATACTGGAACAGATGATAACTCACATTGAATTAAACTATTTACTACAACAATAACTGTTGACTAACAAGCAATCAATACGTAAACGCTTCTTGAATCTACACTATCTTCTCTGAATGAATGTCCCTAGCCAATTGTTATATATTCTTAAAAATGTTTACTTGTTTAAATAACATCATAACTGATAAACATAATTGACAATGGCGAGCCCTAGAGCTCTGGCTTTACGTGCTGCTTCAGATCTAAAGGGAGGTCGAACAGTCCTTGTTATCTCACGTACGAAATATACAGGGTGTTCAACATACTACACCTTAATAAGATCATAACTGAAGCGCAGTGTTTCACACATTCTAATTTTTCACGTGAGGGGGTTGAAAGGGGTTGAAAGTTGTGCATGAACAAAACTGTAATGGTCGACTTTCATTCGGTGACAAATTTCATCAGGTACCATCGTCTCAAAGTAAATGAGCCATGACAAAGTGCACATACTAAAAACCTCTTTGAACTAAATAATAAAAAAAAAATTTCTTCTCAAAAATTTCTGCACGCCTGTAAAGAAAATACAAAGACCTTGCCAAAAAAGTACCACATGTTCCACTTTCTCTATTCAAAAAATTCAGAGAATTGATGGGTATGGCACAGGGTGCAACAAAAATCCTTCAAAAATGCATGAAAATTTGGTAAAAGTGAAACAAAAATCGACCAGGATTTTGTTGCCAAATATTTTTCTTCAGAGAAAATGAATTTTATCCATAATTTTGACGCGCACTGTATATTCGTTCCCGTCCCTGGCGGATCCAGACTGTTTCTTCAGGGGGGGGCATGAATGTTTTCAGGGGGGGGGACATGAATTGATAAGAATTTTCTACCAATATATTATAGGAGTTGAAGACTTGAAATGAAATTTTTTATTGATTATTTTTTGACGTTTCTCGAAACCAATAGAAATCTTCTATTTCAGTAATTCATATACGTTCTAGCCAATCAAAACATTATTATAGTAGAAATAATCTACCTACATTATTCCAGCGAGAATAATTCAATGTATCTACATTGTTTTTATTGAATGACAACCACATGACAACGAATTTTCTTGATTTTCAAGAAATTCGTAAAATGAATCCCTAGCGTTTTAGTGAATCATCAGTCGATGATATAAATAATAAAATCATTGAAAGTGCATGTTAGAATACCAAAATAAGCAACGCGTCGATTTGGAAACAATTCCAATTATTTGGCGACGAGAGGGGCTACAAATTGGAAGAGAAGACATCAACAACAAAATAAGCCGTTATTTTGAAGGACTATGGGTTCAATATGAAGGAACAGAATGGGGAAGACAATGTGGAATAAAACCGCAAAATTAATGCAAGAGTTGTACTACGACCAATTAAATAGAAGATTCGACCCATTCAATGATATCGAATTCAAATCCACCAGATATGCTAAAAACACCAAGCGCAAGTTATTACAGGAAGAGCACTAAAAGAGGAAATAAAGTTCTGCAAGTTTGAGCGAAGGAGAAATCTTGTACAAGATAAAACACAACGACGAAAACAGTCTGGCTTGCAGAAGAAATTGTATTTTTCATGTTCAACTTCAATGCATCCCAATTTGAATAACTCATTCTGTTTATATTGAGTCGATTAATATAAACTTGTTGAAAAATAATATAAAATCTTAAAAATTATTTTGATTGTAACGTCAGAGAATAACGTCAGAAAATAATCCATCGAATACCACACGAGAGTTCGACAAATTAGATAATAATTCTCCAGGCATTTTCTCAAACTTGTTGCCATTCGGCAATAGCCACTCGAGCCCTTCGGGCTCTCGTGTCTATTGCCAGGCATTAATTTTTCTAAAATCTGTCGAATTCTTTTCAATTTATTCTCACTCTCTTGTGATATTACTACTGAAAATATTAGGGATCTATTGAACTACAATCAAGGGATTATTGCGAATTTTGAGTTCCAAGAGGGGGTGCCATGGCCCCCCTGCCCCCTCTGGCATCCCTGCCTCCTTTGGCCCCCCAGCCTCTTTTGGACCCCCAGTGGTTCTCGTGATTTATTGGGGGAAACCTAATGAGCATACTTGAATGCTTGTTGCAAATTGGTGAATGCGCCAGGTATGTGACAAACTATAAACTGTTCGTCGATAGTTGAAGATATTGAATCAATGTTTTCTTTTTCAGAAAATCCTAATTTCGTTTTGGAATCTGTATATTCAGAGTTTTCCAGTTTAGAAAAGAAGCATTTTATCATAGGATACTGGCCCAAATGTTTGAAAGAGTACGCCAAAATTGGACTGAGCCGATGGACCATTTAAGAGTCTTCAGCCTTCAAAATAGGAAACGTATACCGCCAGATGGCGGTGCAGTGCATTAATTTTTATTAATTGGATTATTCAGCTTGATAGAACAAATGTTGGGGTGCAGGGAATATTAACAAGAAATCCTACCCTGAACTAGATCTCACACTGACTGTATACAGGGTCTTTCACGAGGAACCTCACCCATATTTATACGGGAAACTACTGAACGTATTTTCATGAAATTCAGCACTCATAAGTATTTCACGATGCTGATGAAATCTAAAATATTTTCAAGGCATGAGCACGTCCGGTTTTTCCGGAAATGACGTCAACTTCCGTTTTTCAAATTAGAACACCATTTTTTTATTGCAGAAATAGATTCCTTAGAAAATTTCAAGTTATTTTGATGTAACATTTTTCAGTTTTGGTTGGAAAATTCTCTCTGAGCGGGAAAATTCGAAAAAAAAAATCGAAAATAGAGCTCCGCTGAAACAAGAATAACTTCGAGGTTTTTGGATGGAAAATTTTCATTTTTGGGATTTTTCAAGATGTGAGATTGATGTATCCACTTTAGAAATCGAAATCGCGATTCATGATACAGGGGGTGAAAAAATCGCTTTCAAAGTTAGGGATGACAAAATCGTGAAAAATCAATTTTTTCAAATTAGAACCCCATTTTTTTATGGCAGATATTGAAACTACGTTAAAAAATAATGTCTGTGTATGCATCACACCCTTGCCCTAAAGTGGATATTTTCTGAGTTATTTACAAAAAACTGTTTTTCGTCTTGAATTTTCAGCTATTTCTTTTCCCTTCACGCCAAAAAGATGAAATTTTCAGGAACTGTTACTTAAACCATGTTTTAGATTTTACTACCCTAATATGCAAGAGAAAAAAGTTACAGGTTGTTCCTAAATAGATGGCGAATTTGGATTCGAATTTGTATCGGAAACCTCTTTATTTCAACTAATCGGCCATCGGTTTTCTCTCCAGTGATAAATAAATAATTCCTTATGAACCATATGCAAAAACTTACCATGTTTTACATTCTTTTTTTTTAATGATAGATATCATTAATTACATCTGCCAAAGTCCTCTTTATTCAGTAGCATGTAATTAATGATATCTATCATTAAAAAAAAAAGAATTTAAAACATGGTAAGTTTTTGCATATGGTTCATAAGGAATTATTTATTTATCACTGGAGAGAAAACCGATGGCCGATTAGTTGAAATAAAGAGGTTTCCGATACAAATTCGAATCCAAATTCGCCATCGATTTAGGAACAACCTGTAATTTTTTTCTCTTGCATATTAGGGTAGTAAAATCTAAAACATGGTTTAAGTAGCAGTTCCTGAAAATTTCTTCTTTTTGGCGTGAAGGGAAAAGAAATAGCTGAAAATTCAAGACGAAAAACAGTTTTTTGTGAATAACTCAGAAAATATACACTTTAGGGCAAGGGTGTGATGCATACACTCACATTATTTTTTAACGTAGATTCAATATCTGCCATAAAAAAATCGGGTTCTAATTTGAAAAAATTGATTTTTCACGATTTTGTCATCCCTAACTTTGAAAGCGATTTTTTCACCCCCTGTATCATGAATCGCGATTTCGATTTTTAAAGTGGATACATCAATCTTACATCTTGAAAAATCCCAAAAATGAAAATTTTCCATCCAAAAACCTCAAAGTTATTCTTGTTTCAGCGGAGCTCTATTTTCGATTTTTTTTTCGAATTTTCCCGCTCAGAGAGAATTTTCCAACCAAAACTGAAAAATGTTACATCAAAATAACTTGAAATTTTCTAAGGAATCTATTTCTGCAATAAAAAAATGGTGTTCTAATTTGAAAAACGGAAGTTGACGTCATTTCCGGAAAAACCGGAGGTGCTCATGCCTTGAAAATATTTTAGATTTCATCAGCATCGTGAAATACCTATAAGTGCTGAATTTCATGAAAATACGTTCAGTAGTTTCCCGTATAAATATGGGTGAGGTTCCTCGTGAAAGACCCTGTATAATACACTAATTTTCCTTCGCCAGTAATCTGGGAGTAGATACCTGCGGGGCGTGTCATTTAAAAGAAATTCAATTCCATGTAAGAATCCACAATTGTGAGAAACAATTGATTTTCACTAATCGACGGCTAAAACAAAACTTAATAAAATGTTTTTGATAAAAATGGATATTTATCATTTCGAATAAAAAATTCAAGGAGATAAATTTCACGGAAACAACACATTGTTGTAATATCATTTAAAAAAACGGTATATTCTGAAAGAAAAATGATATAGACGTTTGATTAACTAAATGAAAGACTTCAAAACTTAAATGAAAAAACACAAAAATATTTGTTCGTTTTGATGGTGGAAATGTTACAAAATAACCAAAAATGATGGCGAATATCCTTTTCATTCATTCAATACTTATAAAATATTTTTTTTATTATTTTAATTTCTATACACTCATACATCCCTTCATCAATAAGAAAAAAATACTCCCTTTTTTTCCAGGACGTAGACCCTTAAGGCGCAGCGCATGAAATAATCTTCAAACCTTAAAATATATGGACCGTATTATCGATTCAAATAAAGATTTAATGCATTTTCCTAAATATTATGTGGTTTGTTTTAATTTCCTATAGCTTTTAAAAAGTGACCCTCTATTTTTTGTTTTCAATGCTTGTTTTTGTAGTGTAGTGGTTCGAAATTGACTTCTTGACATCTTGAGTCTAATAAAAAGAAATTTCTCATTTCCCATCCTACTGTCATTTCTCTCGAAAGAAGCTCCTATTTTCCTGCCTATGCATCGATAAATCTGCCCTAGTCCAGGCTCTTCTCTCGATTCCACTCACAATCAAAGAGCTCCAATTATAAAGTCATAGTGTTCTTTTAAGACCTCTTCTAATGTTGAACGAACCTCAATTACGATTGTTCTTCACCCTTTGTGAGAGCCAGCTCTTTTAATAGCCATTTTCGTTGAGTCGAAGCGCAAACCGTAAAAATGTCCTTTTCCAACGACGCTTTAATTAAGCGTCCTATTCGGAACAATCAGTTTGAATTAAGAGACGTACATATACACAGAGTGCCAAAAATTTTGACACATTAGGAAATTTCCAGAAGAAATGAGTGAGAATAAAAGATTTGGGGAAAATGTCGAATGAAATGCGGTTTCCGATGCGTTTTTCGTGTGATGAATAATGCAATATGCAAACTCTGGGTATTTTGGCCATTATTCGTTTTATCTTTCTTCATTGAACTTCGTGAAAACTTCTTTTGTGTTCATTTCAATATTTATTGGTCCTTGGAGCTATAACGGCACCAAAGGTTCAATATTCATGAGTACGAAAGGAGGAGAGAGAAGTTTCAGACTTGGAAAAGCATAATATTGAGATTTTCAATGTTGAAAGGATATTGCATGCCCATATAGATTTTTCTTGGAGCTCCCAGATATAAGTCAAGGTTCGCTAGGATTTTGGCATTGCAATTCCTGATCTGAACTCTTTATTTTAATCGCTTATTTGTCTGATTACACAATTTGAACAAAATTTCGTTTGTAGTCTGAGTACGTAATTCTCCATCAGAAGCGAAATTTGATTTCTATCGAATCCTTAGTTTGAAATTCAGAAATCAGAAAAAAGTTTCGATCAGCCCTATTTACGTAACCGCTAGTCCAATTTCACATTCAAAATTCGAAAATTTTGACGAAATGTTGTAGATACCATTCAAGTAGAAAGAGCAATCAACAATAAACTGCTCCACATGACTTAGGGATATTGACTTGAATTGCAAAAAAATATAGTTAAAATAAGAGTTTTGAGATGAAAATTCATATTAATAAATAAATAATTTTAGCCTGTAGGTTTGCAGCGTATACAGGGTGGTTAAAAAAAATCGAGTAAAATAACGAAATTTGATTCCCAGAGAATTCAAGCATTTTAAGACTATCAATACAATGTATGGCCTCCACGGGCATCAATAACAGCTTGACATCTTCTTTTCATACTACACACGAGGTTGTTGAACATTTCTTGAGGAATTTAGTTCCATAAAGGGGGCAGAAGCTCTCTCAGATCATTTAAGGATTCTGGGGTAGGTTGATGTTTATTTAATCTTCTTTGGAGCATACCCCATGCATGTTCTATGCAATTCAAATCTGGTGAGTGCGGATGTATTGGTAAATGTGGAATACCATTAATACCAAGCTTCACCCGCGCATTCTCAACCATGGCTGCACGGTGCGGTCTAGCGTTATCGTCTAGAAATTGAAAATTTTCAACAATAGCAGCGTGAAAATTTGGCACAACATTGTCAATTGTCGCGATACACTGTTGCGCTGCAAAAGTATCAAGTGGACTCGCACCTTAATAGCAGCTTGACTATCTGTATTAATAGCTTAATCGCACTTCTGATAGTTTCTGTCTAGATTTATATCTAGGCATCTTCCGATTGCAAGTATTTCCGTTTGAAGGACTTGTACAGGACCCTAACGATAGTGCACACTTGGTACTTGTCCCGTAAAGCCCAGCGCCAGCTCCTGTAGCGGTTTTAGAACCATCTGTATACCATTTCATTGTATTTTCTTTGAGATTGTTGTAGGTGCATTCCCTTTCCCAATCCTCTCTTTTACTTAGCATTGTACTGACGTTCTTCTCAGTGCTTACTTTCTTGATCATTACATCACTAGGAAGGTTTGCAGATGAGGTGTAGTCATTCAGAGAGGCCAAAGTTCTCTGAAACCTGACTCTCTCATTGCCTGCTCCTTCTTTAGATACTCTGAGGAGTATAAAGGTTAAATTTCACTCCTTGTGCAAAAATTAACCAAAACTGAGGCTCTGCAGTGATCAATATCTTTCAATATGTATATACATGACTTCAGTTTATGGTTACATTTTGTCCTGGCACCCATAGTAGACTAACTTTTTTGCCTCTGGCCAGTGGTGTTACGGCAATCCTAGGTCAGCAAAAATCCCTGGCAATTTGATTCCAGGGATCTTAGCGTCTCCTGGCTGTCCGTGGTGATGAAGATTTGCGCTCCTTTGAGGTTCATTTTAAGGCGAATCATACTGTGTTATTCAACTGAAACTGAACTGTATCCATCTAGTAGACGGTAAGAATGAAAATGGAATTGTATATTCCCTTCTTAAATCTCCAAGATACAAGTATACTCCATTCACAATTATAAAATCACAACTCTGGCCTTGGAAATTTGACACATTCCACTCTGTATCGAAGTTATGACGTTTTTCAAAATATTTTAATTTTCCAAGTCAACACTATGTTGCCCTTTCTACATTCTGAGCGTATTTCTCAGAATGTGAATTTATTCGGAAAATGAATGAATTGGAAAAGATGTGATGGACGAAAATAATTAACGTTTATATGAATTGATGGAAAGGATTCCTTTTCTAGTTATTTGCATGCTGTTGAAATATATTATTTTTCGCCATGGAAGAAAATTGCATTGCTTTCACATAATTTTCATATGCATGCTTGTGAAGATTTAATATTTATTATCCTCTTGAACTGAAAGTTCAAGACTTGACGACATCAATTGTTGATTCTAATCAAGAATTCATAAAAAAAATCAACCCAAAGATATAAGATGATTTGATGGGTAATTACAAGAATCAAGAATAATTTCAATTTTATTTTGTTGATAACTTTCTTAAAATCAATGTTGGGGTATGAAACTCGGCTGCGTTTGCTCAAACATTATCTAAAGAAGACATTTTCACCATCTCGACTTCTGAAAGGCGTTTCTTATTGGATAATTAGGTTCAACCTAATTAGTGAGGTACCTAACTTTCGCAAATCTGCTGAGATATCGCCAAATTTCTTGGAAAACATGAAAAATATCATCCTAATCGACCTCTCGAGGCTCCATCCGATCCATCTACTGCGATATCTGTCCAAATAACAGCTTTTTCAACGAAATTCCCGTGTACCCCTTTAACCTCGAAATGTAAACATTTGTCCTGGTCTTGAAAATCGTCCTCACGCTCCAAACTGGTGCTAAAAACAATAAACATACGTTTATCTTGGATATTCGACGAAAAACTCACCTGCAAATATCGATTAAATAAAAAAAACCTAAGAATATGTTTAATATCTTTGATACTTTTACTTTTATGTGAACAAAGAAACTGGCAACGTCGTTTTGTCATTAACGATATTTTCTGTGCGCGCACTGACTTTTCATCATATGTTCTGTGCTTTTCATCAGGTGCACCAACTCCTGAAAACGAAACCATGACCTCCTATGTGATTAAATAAAAGGAATGGATATAAAAAGGAAACTTTCGTGTCTGCTCCAAAAAGTTTTATTAGAACTGCTACATATGTTTCGACCCTCTCAAAAATAGGGTCATCTTCAGGCATCTGCAGATAAAATACAAATGTGTACGAAAACGGTTACAAAAACAACAAAAGACAACAACAGAAAAATATACGAAAGAGAGAAAACAAGTATGAAGTTCAAATGACAATTAACATACAATAACAGTTAATTGTGAATAGAATTTGAAAAAATAATAACTTACATGTTAGGAACTTTTAAACACAATTATTCGCCGATAGTGAACGATAAACATAAATATTTCACATTGTCAAGAAAGCAGACAGATCGAACAGAAAATACAGAAATAATACAGAAACCGCAGAAATGACTGGGTTCCTGCTCTGTGTCAATGAAAGAGTCAAAATTTAAAAGTTGAACGTCAAAACTGGGAAAAGGGGAGGAAAGGAGTCAACACTATGGGAGGAGGTCGAGCAAATGTGGGCAAAGGAGATCCCATGCTTAGGCCGTTTTTTTGGGTATAAAAGCGGTTGTTGAATTTGAAAAAATTCTGGTCTAGGCAAACCTGTAGTAAAGCCGTGAGAGAGGATACAACATCATCGCCAAGGTCGGAAAAGGCTAAAAGTTGGTGGACCAATTTTGAGGATTCAATAGGTGGTGTGGAAGGGTACAAATTGACTATGTCAAAGGAGACTATGGTCGCTCCCTCAGGAACCTTGAGTTCTTTGATCTGCTGTACCAGTTCTGAAGAATTTTTGACCGAAAATTCTGATCTGTAATTCAAATGTTTCTGAAAAACGTCGCAGAGGAAGGAAGACAAGCTGTGGGCAGGGGTGCCAACGAAGGAAACAATTGGGCGGACGGGTATGTTCGGTTTGTGGATCTTAGGCAAACTATATAGAAGGGGAGTGACAGGTACTGATGAGATAAGCCACTCTACTCTAACATTGAAAAATTGTAAATTTTTTCAAATTCAACAACCGCTTTTATACCCAAAAAAACGGCCTAAGCATGGGATCTCCTTTGGCGCCATTGCTGGCAGAGTGCTTTCTTAAAGATCTTGAAACTAAACTAAAAGTCACTAACCAGTTCAAAAAACATATTCTGTTTTGGAGACGCTATATCGACGATATTTTTTGCGTCTTTCTGGGGAACCAATCTGACCTCATTACGTTCCTAGACTTCATCAACACACTTCATCATAGAATTACCTTCACCTTTGAGATGCAGACGAACGGCACCCTTCCGTTTCTGGACTTACTTTTACGCTTAAGAGATGATAAGATCGAGTTCTCCATCTATAGGAAGCCCACAACAACAGATCATGTGATCCCCTTCTCGTCAAATCATCCACTTCAGCACAAGCTTGCCGCGTTCCGTTCCTTCTTCCATAGACTTCTGACAACCCCGTTGTCCCCTGAAGATTATGAAACGGAATACAACATCATTCTGCAGATAGCACATAATAATGGCTTCCCCATGAATTTAGTGCAGAACACCTTTCACAGGATTTCCCAGAAGGTCATAATTGGACGTAGCACTAATTTAACCCCTATAACAGATGAGAACATCACTTTCAGGAGCATCCCATACATTCCTGTTGTTTCTGAGAGGATTCAAAAACACTTGAGGCAATTCAATATTAAAGTATCTTTCAAAGTTGAGAACTCTCTCAAGTCGATCTTCTCCAGGGGTAAGGATGAAGTTGATCCGATCAAAAAAATGGGAGTCTATCAACTAGATTGTTCATGTGGAAGTTTCTACATAGGCCGATCCTTTAGAAGCATCAATACAAGAATCGATGAACACTTCAGAGCCATTAGAACCAACAACCCCAACAAATCCACTTTCGCAGAGCACATTCTCACGAACTCCGGCCACGTTCCCTCGTTGGAGCCCTGCATCCTGTCTCTCCCTCATACAAGAAGTTTATGCGACACTTTGGAAAAGATACACATTACAAAGGCAAAACACAACACCCCAGGTAACCTTCTGAACACCCAGCAAGAATTCCCTGAACTTCTGATTTGCCCACATTTGCTCGACCTCCTCCCATAGTGTTGACTCCTTTCCTCCCCTTTTCCCAGTTTTGACGTTCAACTTTTAAATTTTGACTCTTTCATTGACACAGAGCAGGAACCCAGTCATTTCTGCGGTTTCTGTATTATTTCTGTATTTTCTGTTCGATCTGTCTGCTTTCTTGACAATGTGAAATATTTATGTTTATCGTTCACTATCGGCGAATAATTGTGTTTAAAAGTTCCTAACATGTAAGTTATTATTTTTTCAAATTCTATTCACAATTAACTGTTATTGTATGTTAATTGTCATTTGAACTTCATACTTGTTTTCTCTCTTTCGTATATTTTTCTGTTGTTGTCTTTTGTTGTTTTTGTAACCGTTTTCGTACACATTTGTATTTTATCTGCAGATGCCTGAAGATGACCCTATTTTTGAGAGGGTCGAAACATATGTAGCAGTTCTAATAAAACTTTTTGGAGCAGACACGAAAGTTTCCTTTTTATATCTGAAAACCTCCAATGAATAAGATGGATAACATATCTAAAAAGGAATGGAGTATATATCTTTTCACATGGAGGTTTTCCTTTAATTCAGCAATTCGAGTGGAAACAACTGCGAATTTCCACTGCATTCTCGACTTTCGTCCATCTGCCATTCATCAAGACACACACAGACCCGAATCTAACCTGCGTGCGAACCCAAATATTCTAACCGGAAATACCGCTGACGTTTCAATAAGGAAATTTGCACGGTTGACATATCCAGACACGGAGAAAAAATTCTTATCGTCTCTGCGAACGAATCGAACCCGACCATACAATGAGGAAATCTCTCCTGGCTGCATTTTCGCATGGGAGGCCGGGAAAATTAATTTTCCGAGGGCGTCGAAATCGCCCGATACGCACCGGCCGTTTTTCATTTCCCGACCGGAAGGGAAAACGGAAGCATAATCTACTTTGAAGGGTCAGGATCCATAGATTCGAACGGATGGTTCGGGAGTTATCGGAATATGAAAAGAATTTTTCGGAATAAGGAAAATTTGCTAATGGAATGAAGCCTACAGGGATTTCTCCAACAGCCATCAGTAGAAGAGTATTGTTGTGTTTATGCGAGAGCTTTTCGAGGCCTTATTGCAGTCTATCTTTCATTTCCCATTCGGAAGTGAAGAATGGAAGTATTGTGTACTTGGAAAGGTGGTTTTCATATTATTTTGAATTGGAATATAGAAGGAATTACGCTGAAAAAAGAAAAGCTCCTGAGGATACCTATTATTCCTCTTGAATGAAAGGTTTTCACCTGAAACTGTGAATCTTATGAAGAAGTGAGCGAGAGAATGAATAAGATAATTGAGTTAACATTTAGATTCCTCATATTTGATCTAACGGTGTTATTGAACTGGGAAGTTGTTCGAACCAACATAATCCTCATTAATATTTTGCTGATCAATAACACCCATACCTCGAACGGTCTGAGCTTGTGAACAAAACTCCAAAATGAAATGTCGAAAACAATAAAACTGAAAAATTCATTACTTACGAGGGCTGCATGGTCGACTTTGGTATCAAAATATACGTTTTCGAGGTCGCTGAATTCGATAAAAACTATCCCTTACTAAGGACTGAACGAGAATAAATTCGCTATCACAAAAACGCTTATATCTTTTGAACCACTGGACCGATTTCGAAAACCAAACTCATTTTCGAAACATCTTCTAATTCTATTGAAAACAATAAAAATCAAAACGATATTTTACAAAATTCATGGATTTTTTCTGGAATTCTTCCCATCATGCTTCTTATAGTGTCCTCAGTCACTTTCTGGGATGCTTTTGCTTGAATTCCGCTAATGTTTTCGTTGATGTCTTCTTCAATTCTCTTTTTACCAGGGCTCAATATCTTTCGATTGGCCTGAGTTCTGGGCAATTTGGTGGATTGGCCTCTTTGGGAACAAAAACCACCTCATTAGCTTCGTACCATTCCTTGGTGGCCTTGCTGTAGTGGCATGAAGCTAAATCTGGCCAAAAGATTGTTGACACATCGTGCTCACGTAAAAATGGTAAAAGTCGCTTCTTCAAGCATTCCTCGATGTATATCTTCGAGTCAACAAAGCCTTGGCCAACGAAAAATTTGCTCCTTTTCCCACAAGTGCAAATTGCTTGCCAAACTAGGAATTTTTCAGGAAACTTTGCTTGTTTCTTCACGCGAAATTGTTCGTCAACATTTCCACGAGAATCTGCACTAAAAATTCCTGACCAGGAGAACTCAGCCAAGACATAGGTTTCGTCGTCCATCACGCAACAGGACAAATTTTTCAAGAAGTCTTTTTTTAATTTCTTTGCTCTTGATTTCGCTTCTTGATCCTTCACAGCGTTCCTGTCTGGCACTTTCTGCACTTAGTATGTTCTAAGCTCACAACTCTACTTGATTTTCTGAACGGTTTACTGCGAACAACCCACTATTTGGGCCACTTTCCGTCCTGAAAGGTTAGGATTCTTCTGAAAAAGGCTGATGGCTTTCTTCACTTTTTTTGGGCTAAGAAACTCTTTTTTCCTCCCGGTTCCTTCCTTGCGGTAAGATCTTCGTTGAAGCGCTTAACAACTCTTGATACCGTCTCCGGACGAACGCGAGCCTCTTTTGCGATTCTTTTGAAGCTCCATTTTTGATTATTTTGAAAAAGTTTCACTATAAATTCTCGTGTTTTCACTTCGCTTGACATTTTGCGACAGAGAATTGGAATATCTAACGTATGGTCCGAAAGTTTTGGGAAAAATTTCACCTGGTCTGATTGAGAAGCAACGTGTCGGGGGAATAATTAGGCAAATCTAAAATAATGGTCCCTTGTCTGTTACTTGAATTTTGATTTATAATAAGGATAGTTAAGTTAAATTGTTGAATAATTCGATAAAAATATAAGATTATTTAAGTGAGAGTTATATGCTTTTGAAATTTTTCCCCGAGTTTTTCCCAGAACTTTCGCACCATACGTTATGAAGTAAATGTTCCACATGTTTCTGACGTTCATAACAAAGCTAACTATGATCAAATTTTGATTTTTTCTCAATTGGTTCAAGAGATATGGGCGTTTTTGTGATAGCGAATTTATTCTCGTTCAGTCCTTAGCATAGTTTAGATTTTCACCTGTCAAATGGCATTTTTCGAAAAATTGGAAATTTCAAACCCTCATAGCTTCCGTCTCCCTTGTTGTATCCACTATTTGTTCATACAGTGTTGATCAGCATATCTCCAAGTATCTCTGAGCAAAATATGAGCGATTTTAAAAATCTCAAATTTTGGGTGAAAAATGAGTAAGGGTTAAGACCCCCTGAAAACATCATATTCGTAAATAAAACAAAAATCTGGGTGGATCTAACGGAGCTATTGAACTGGGAAGTTGTTCCAACCATTCGAATCTTCAATATGAACCATTTTTCTGGTCAATAACACCCATACCACGAACGGTCTGAGCTTGTGAACAAAACTCAAAAATGAAATTTCGAAAACAATAAAACTGAAAAATGTATTACTTACGAGGGCTACATGACCGACTTCGGTATCAAAATGTAGGTTTTCGAGGTCGCTCAATTCAATAAAAACTATCTCAGAAACCTAACCAGCATAGTTTAGATTTTCACCTGTCAAATCCCATTTTTAGAAAAATTGGAAATTTCAAACTCTCATAGCTTCCGTCCCTCTTGTTGTATCCACTATTTGTTTATGGAATGTTAATCAGCATGAAGCAGAGAGTAGCAAACATGTTCTATGAAATACACTGCGCAAAAAAATTAACGCACATTATGGAAATCTCAAATTTATTCTACAACTGAAGGTGTTCTCAATGATAATTATTTTTATCAGAATTAAGCATGCATATGTTATCCACTTTCAACGTTGTTCTTCAATACAGATGTTTTCTCCCAGCAGGAATAAAAAAAGATGATATTATCAGATTTTGAATGTATTGGCTCCATTCTAAAATCAATTGTTCTCGATCAATTCTAGCGATCAATAGTTTTTCTTTCGTTTGATTTTCTACACTCGATCGCTATGCAACGCGAAACACGCAATTTGACCCAAGAGGAATGTGCCCAAGCGGTAGTTTCGCGAGAAGAAGGGTGGACATACACAAGAATTGCAGAAAGGTTTGGAGTTTCCCATACAAGTGTGTCCAGAATGTTGCTGCGATTCAGGGAGACAGATATGAATGTCCGAAGACCAGGACAGGGTAGACCACGGGTAACCACTGCCATTCAAGAACGTTACTTGAGAGTTTCTTCGTTGAGACAACGGTTTGCAACCGCTCGCCTCCTTCAAAATCAGCTTCAGCAAACTCATGAGGTGCAAATTAGCACTCAGACAATAAGAAATCGCCTCAGAGAATATGATTTAAGGCCTCGTGTCGCGGCAAGAGGCCCAGCTCTTACCCCAGCCCATCGAAGGGCGCGTTTGGATTTTGCGAGAGAGCATATCCATTGGGAAGAGGCCGATTGGGAAAGAGTTCTCTTCACAGATGAGTCTAGATTCTGCCTCTACCATTCGTGATCGACGTTCACATGAAAGATATGCTCAGTGCAATTCCCTGAATACTGCTGGTTTCGGGGGAGGATCGATTATGGTATGGGGTGGAATATCTTTGACTGCTCGCACAGACCTAGTGGTCGTTGATAATGGAGGTATGAATGCTGATAAGTATATAAGGAACATTCTTGAATAGCATGTAGTGCCATACATCAGTGGAAATTTCCATTTTATGGACGATAATGCCAGACCCCATCGTGCGCGCATCGTCTCTCGAATGGAATGGCCAGCAAGAAGTCCAGATCTCAATCCGATTGAGCAGGTTTGGGAAAACCTCAATAGAAGGCTGAGAAGTTCAGAAAATCATCCAGCTACTCTTAATTACTTAGGAATCCAACTCGGAGAAATCTGGGAAGGATTAGATCAGAACATTTTCAGATCACTCATAGAACTCGTAGAAATACCAAGTATTAAATCACTTATCAGCATTTCAGTATTTTGAAAATTGTTCAATTCTCTTTTTTCACGTAAGATTCGGTGAAATCCTGAAATTTTCTTCCATTTAATGTGTTTTGTTTCGTTCAAAACCTTCCCGAGAGAACATAAAAAATAAGTTATTAAGTCAATGTAGAGTTAACATTCATTAAAATTGAGATTTTCAGAATGTGCGTTAATGTTTTGCGCAGTGTATATTGCAGTTGAAATAGAAGAAAATTTTCATTGCATTTCCAGAACTTAGATTGTTTATTTCTTGAGAAACCCAGGAGGGTCAAGACTTTTGACGATGTGTGTATATGTATGGTATGTACTTGTATGGTATTTCCCTGCTATCCAATATCCAAGAGAAGAATTCTTCGTTGAGACAACGGTTTTCAACCACTCGCCTCCTTCAAAATCAGCTTGAGCAAACTCATGAGGTGCAAATTAGCACTCAGACAATAAGAAATCGCCTCAGAGAATATGATTTAAGGCCTCGTGTCGCGGCAAGAGGCCCAGCTCTTACCCCAGCCCATCGAAGGACGCGTTTGGATTTTGCGAGAGAGCATATCCATTGGGAAGAGGCCGATTGGGAAAGAGTTCTCTTCACAGATGAGTCTAGATTCTGCCTCTACCATTGTGATCGACGTTCCCTTGTATACAGATTTCCACATGAAAGATATGCTCAGTGCAATTTCCTGAATACTACTGGTTTCGGGGGAGGATCGATTATGGTATGGGGTGGAATATCTTTGACTGCTCGCACAGACCTAGTGGTCGTTGATAATGGAGCTATGAATGCTGATTAGTATATAAGGAACATTCTTGAATAGCATGTAGTGCCATACATTAGTGAAAATTTCATTTTTATGGACGATAATGCCAGACCCCATCGTGCGCGCATCGTCTCTCGAATGGAATGGCCAGCAAGAAGTCCAGATCTCAATCCGATTGAGCAGGTTTGGGAAAACCTCAATAGAAGGCTGAGAAGTTCAGAAAATCATCCAGCTACTCTTAATTACTTAGGAATCCAACTCGGAGAAATCTGGGAAGGATTAGATCAGAACATTTTCAGATCACTCATAGAACTCGTAGAAATACCAAGTATTAAATCACTTATCAGCATTTCAGTATTTTGAAAATTGTTCAATTCTCTTTTTTCACGTAAGATTCGGTGAAATCCTGAAATTTTCTTCCATTTAATGTGTCTTGTTTCGTTCAAAACCTTCCCGAGAGAACATACAAAATAAGTTATGAAGTCAATGTAGAGTTAACTTTCATTAAAATTGAGATTTTCAGAATGTGCGTTAATTTTTTGCGCAGTGTATATTGCAGTTGAAATAGAGGAAATTTTTCATTACATTTCCAGAACTCAGATTGTTTATTTCTTGAGAAACCCAGGAGGGTCAAGACATTTGGCGATGTGTGTATATGTATGGTATGTATTTGTATGGTATTTTTCTGTTATCAAATATCCAAGAGAAGAATTCGAATGAAACAACGTAAAATGATACATTGAAATATATTCCTATCCTATATTTCCATTTTCACTTCCGTACAATACATATCATTTCGTATGCAAGAAACATCCCTCTCACAAGTTCTCGCTGAAGTCCGAAACTCGCTCCCAAACGAACGCCATTGTACTCCACACAATACCAACAATCCACATCGAAGTAGGCACCACGATGTGACTAAAATTCAAACGACGAGTAGCCATCAACGTCCTTTCTCTAGAAGGGTGTACCTTTCTGTATTTAGAAGCCACTTTTTCTATTACACCGCCCTCTAGCAGGTGCTGCAGTTTCAAATTGAAAAGAGGAAACATCGGATGACCTTTGTTGAAGATGGCAGCAGATTCTTTTCCGTAAACTGGGGAAGGTAACTGTTTCAGCAGAGAATGGCCTGTTTCTTCGTCCCAAAATATATGGTCGTCTTGTAAAACCATGCTGCTCAACTGTAAAGTTGCTTGGTCCCTCTGGAACGCAGTACCGTTCAAGCATTTCCTACCCCTGCAAATCACCAGGTGGTCTCTCAAGTAATCTCTGGCTTCTGGAGATGTGCTAAGAATGAAATTATCAGCCACAAATTCTGAACAAGCGATCTTCATACCATTAAGAAATACCTCTTCCACACTATTTATACCTCTTTGGTAACTCAAGCCATTTAAAAGAACGGTGAACTGACTCTTATACAGTAAATTAATGAGCAACGATAAAGAGAGAATATAAATCTTGAATAACCCATGGAAAACAGTGCTGACTTCTAGGACACAATTCTGTTCAAACAACAAAATGAACATCATTTTGGGAGCAGTAAAAAGATTTCTGATTGGTGGTTGCCCAATTAGAAGAGCTTCACCCAGGACCCAAATAGTGGAGATGATCAATATCGAGAAACACAAAAAGATCCATACTTGAACAGTAAACACTGAAAAGAAGAACTTCCATCTTGGTATAGAACGTGGTGAAGGTACAAACCAAGCTATGGTATCTCTCAGATAAGGATAGGTACACTCAAAGAAATCGGTACTATCTTGAGCTCCAATGATGGCGTTGACTATTTTATCTTGAAAAAGACTGGGGTAGTTGATATTGATTGGTTGAAATTCGATTTTGATTTCGAAGAATCTTGCAATCTCAATGAATAATTCTATTTCGATACCTTTATCTTTACAGTCGTGACAAATGGCATATACATCAGTCGGCACATACATGGTGAGCAGTGTTGAATTGCTCCATACCTTCGGGTATTTATTGGGAAAAGGCTCATTTTCCATTTCAACAGTACCATTGTTGCAAATTCCAACAGGAACAAAAATTTCCTTCCTGTTGTTTAGACCATTTTCGTATGGAAAATGAGTGAAAACTTCGCCTTCAGATATATCCAAGAATATGATATTCGCTAGGAATTCAGAAGCAAAAATTCTGGATGCCATCATGGAGAGATTTGCAGATATAAGCACATATTTAGCCCATGGATTGAAAGTCCAAACATCACTCAAATAGGTTATAGTATCGTTTAGATTCTGGTCATCTTCGATCAAGTAAAAACTGGGTCTTTTAGGGTAGATCTCATCAAGAAAAAACCTTTGTAGTGGATCCTGTCGAATCAAAGGTAAGTTGTAGAATTCTCTTCCAATCAAACTAATCACATCTGTGCTGCTTGTGTAATTGAGAACGATGGTTGTCACGCATTTTAGAATACTGAGATCTAAACTAAAAGTCATTTTTGGCTTGCTGTAGCGTCATCGAGGAGTGACTGTGTTCTACTCCAGTTGATGCAATCAATAGTTGTTGGTATTATATCTATTTACCTCCACAAATTGGACGCAAACACTGGAAAGTAATATTTATCGTCACTCCAAGAGGTTTCATGAGTAAACATAAAATTGGTGCTTATTTCTAGAGAAAATAACTTTGACTTGCAAGCTTGCAACGAAAACAGTCATGTTTGGTCTGTGAACGATTTGAAATTCTCTTTTTGCTCAAACTTGATCGTTTCAAAGGAAGCGAAAATTTTCCTTGGCTCACAACAGTCTTGTATAAGGGTCGAATATTTGTTTCCCTCAAGGGGTTCATGTTCAGAATGCGAAACATTCGCTATCGAATCAACAATTCTAAACTGAAGTAAACACATCTTGAATACAAATGTTTTCCTTGTACCCTTCGGAAATTAGAAAACTTGAGGATATGCCGATGCTGTCTATCGTCCTGTTGAAATTTTTCAGCTTTAAACTTCAAATATACTCCATTCACTTTTATTTAATCACATAGGAGGTCATGGTTTCGTTTTCAGGAGTTGGTGAACCTGATGAAAAGCTCATAACATATGATGAAAAGTCAGTGCGCGCACAGAAAATATCGTTAATGACAAAACGACGTTGCCAGTTTCTTTGTTTACATCAAAGTAAAAGTATCAAAGATATTCCACATTTTGTTAGGTTTACAAATTGTTCGCAGATTTTTGGTATTTAATCGATATTTGCAGGTGAGTTTTTCGTCGAATATCCTAGATTAACGTATGTTTATTGTTTTTAGCACCAGTTTGGAGCGTGAGGACAATTTTCAAGACCAGGACGAATTTTTACATTTCGAGGTTGAAGGGGTACACGAAAATTTCGTTGAAAAAGCTGTTATTTGGACAGATATCGCAGTAGATGGATCGGATGGAGCCTCAAGAGGTCGATTAGGATGATATTTTTCAGGTTTTCCAAGAAATTTGGCGATATCTGAGCAGATTTGCAAAAGTTAGGTACCTCACTAATGAGGTGGAACTTAAACCTAATTCTCCTATAAGAAACGCCTTTCAAAGGTCGAGATGGTGAAAAATGTATTCTTTAGATGTTGTTTGACAAACGCAGCCGAGTTTTATATCCCAAAATTGATTTTAAGAAAGTTATCAACAAAATAAAATTGACATTATTCTTGATTCTTGTAATTACTACCCATCAATTCATCTTATATCTTTGGGTTGATTTTTTTATGAATTCTTGATTAGAATCAACAATTGATGTCTTCAAGTCTTGAACTTTCAGTTCAAGAGGATAATAAACATTAAATCTTCACAAGCATGCATATGAAAATTATGTGAAAGCAATGCAATTTTCTTCCATGGCGATAAATACAGTGGCGGCTCGTCAGGGACGGCAGGGTCGGCAGTGCCGACCCTGTATATTTTATGTCCAGCCAAAATGTAAATTACTCTTTCTTCTGTTGAATTACTAAATTTATTATAATTATTGTATTTCCAAGACCTGTGTAAATAAAATTCTATAAATCATATTTGTATATCACTGATATATTTCAACTTCTTGGAAATACGCTCTTCCAATCTCAACGCCGCTCCGTACAAATCGGTCCGAGAATTGAAATGTGTACGTGTACGGGAAGACGAGAGCGCCAAGCATCGAACGCTTTCTAGGGACCAAGTACGGCACGCTGCACCTGATTCGACGTTTCAATTAAATGCGAATACGAATGAGGCGAAACAATTTTAACTCGACTGTTTTCTGTTGAAATTTTATTCAGATAATGATAAATATTATAGTCGCCTCCTAGTTAATGCTTTTTCAAAATCGAAAATGCGATGTTTTCGTTGTTCGTTCCACCTCACAAATTTTAAGAGATAAATCGATAAATGTGTTGCTTTGAACGAATTTTTGTCGTATTTCGTACTTTTATAGACGAAGATTTTGAGTATGATAGTACCTACTTATATGAATTTCCGCCCAATAGGGTAAAACCCGGATAGATGCCCCAGTTGGATAGATGCCCCATTTTCAAAATACCTAATTTCCCAAACTCGCCACTAGGAATTACTAGTGTAAGAATGAGCGACTGTCACCCTAGACCTCAGTTGGTCACGAAATATTGTACAGTGAGGACGCGTTTTGCAACTGTATGTGATTATCTCCGCAGCGAACTTCGAAAACACGTAAAAGTTTCAAAAGTTAGTATTTGCCGTTGTAGAACTTTTGAAGTAGTTATAAATTCCGTTATATTTTTTATTATATCAATTCACTGGTTCTTTAAGTGTGCATCTAAGTATGACTAGTTGCCTTTTTGTTTTTAATTTGTGAAAAAAATGCATAGGCATCTATCCCTATCAAAAAGGATAGTTGCCCTGAATTTCCGAGGTATAGAAGCCCTTAGGGGCATCTATCCCTCTATACACCCCATACCCCTGCATAGTCTGAGTGTTAATTCTTTTATATATTTTTAGTGTTCTGTTATAGTTTGTGTACCAATCTGAATATAAAAATCAGCAGATATTTTGAATTCTAACGAAAATATTATAAAGAAGAAAGTTGTGGCTGAAAGAAAGGAGAAACAAATGAAAAATAAGAATAAGCAATACAGGACTGAAACTAAGGAAGAAAAAAGAAAACCCAAGATAACAAAAAAAGGAACCAAATACAAAAAAAAACCGAAAAAATGAAAATATTAAACAAAATAATAATCATTCTTCTAGTGATAGCTATGATGAGGAAACAGCTGATTTCTGTGAAAAGGAAAATAATAATAATTCAAAAGTGAAACGGAAAGGAGCTCCACTAAAAAGGCAAATTATTCATAGTTCTAACAGCGAAGATGAATACAAACCACCTAGCTTCATATTCAAAGGAAAGAGAACAAAAGGATTGCCCATAATAAAT
Organism: Adalia decempunctata; assembly: GCA_951802165.1. NCBI lineage: Eukaryota > Metazoa > Arthropoda > Insecta > Coleoptera > Coccinellidae > Adalia > Adalia decempunctata. Next base: position 16,270,376 of record OX637696.1, on the reverse strand, counting down.
GATAGAAAGGATGAACAAATAACTCTAAAGACAAAGAGGAATGTTATTGCATAGAGTGTTTCGAGAAATATGAAAACACAGAGTCTCAATCCGACTGGATTCAGTGTATAAGGTGTCACAACTGGCTTCATGAAACCTGTACACTCTTTCTTTAGGAACTACTGCTCAAGATGTGGAAACCTTAAAGCACTATCTGACTGATCTTCTCTTCGTTGTTTTTGAACAAGTACATATTGCTATTTCTGTTAAAACCTATTATTTAAAATTTTATAACAACAATGAAAAATTCATATACCTATTTGTTGATACCTAACTAATATTTTATGATATAAAGAATTCATATTTTCGTTTAATGAATGCTTCTGAAATTTGATTAAGTACGCTTATTTATGTTATATTACGATTATAACAGACATAACGAGAAGAGATTTCATTGAATTTGGTTGGGTTTTTGGATAACACAATGTCAAGGGCATCTATCCCGGACTTTAGGCATCAATCCTTCTCAGTAATTTCATGGTGGGGCAACTATACATACCTGTAGGCATCTATCCCCAAAAAAAGTGTTCCACAAAAATCAAAATTCTGTAAAATCTGCAAATGCTAGGTCAGAAAAAACTAACAGTATTTCAACTCAAATAATAAGGCTAGCTAATTTCATAGAAATTATTCATATAAAATCGATATTTTCGAAAATATGAGGCAATTTCGAAAAGTGGGGCATCTATCCGGGTTTTACCCTACCACTATTTCCCGAAATTTTTAGCCGAGAAAAAAAAATGCTGAACAGTAGCCGCTAAACTCTTATAGCAGGCTCAACACATCGCAGGGTCGGCAAATGGGATTATGCCGTACCTGAAATGCCTCTACTCGTATTATACACGAGGAACGATCGGATCGGGCCGATCGGGGTGCCTCGATTGTTTTCGTTCGGGATGCGGCTACAGACAGGAACAGGAGCCTTCAGTGTTCGTATGTTTGGCCCAAACAGTTTGGGTGAGTGGTTGGATCGTTTCTTCCAGGAAATTAATTATTTAACGCGAACTCAAATAATTCCTTTTCTGTTAGAGATGTGCATAAATCATGTATTTGACAAAAAATGGAGTAAAATGAATGGTGTTTATAATGCAGAAAAAAAAATAATATGCAAGGCATTTGAAAAAATGAAGAAAAATCGATTTGAAATTCGTCATGTTGATAGTCTTTTTGTTGACTGTATATGCTGGAGATGCTTTATTATAGCTGGGTAGGATACTTTGAAGTCTTGTCTTTCAATCCATATAAAACTGTTATTGGTATGTGCAAGGGTTCGTGAAATATAATTGGATAAAATAGCCTCTACAAGTATCATTTTTTTGGTCAAAATGGCCAATATTTTGAAATAATAATAATAATAATTGAAAAACACTATTGAATATAGGTGTCCCATTTGAAAAAACCAAGTCACCCGCTATTCCTGTTTTGTGGGCCACCCGATATATTCGAAAATATTTTTAGGATGTGCTCTTCTTGGAGTATATCAAGTCTACATCGAAAAATTTTGACAAACTCAGTTCGTTACGCGTATATCGTCCGCTGCGGCACTAGTGGGACATATCTGCCGACCCAAGATGAAAGTTTACGAGCCGCCACTGGATAAATAATATATTTCAACAGTGATCTCTTGTACTTTTCATGCAAATAACCAGAAAAGGAATCCTTTCTATCAATTCATATAAACGTTAATTATTTTCGTCCATCACATCTTTTCCAATTCATTCATTTTCCGAATAAATTCACATTCTGAGAAATACGCTAAGAATGTAGAAAGGGCAACATAGTGTTGTCTTGGAACATAAAAATATTTTGAAAAACGTCATAACTTCGATACAGAGTGGAATGTGTCAAATTTCCAGTGCCAGAGTTGTGATTTTATAATTGTGAATGGAGTATACTTTCGTCCTATTTGAAAGAAGAACATTTTGTCAACAATCTCAATGGTCGTATATGAACTATTTCATTACATTTTCACGAAAAACAGCAGAGATTTATGTCGAAGACGAATATTGCAGTGATTATTTATTTCAAAACTTGTCTAACGTCAACCATCAACCAACGAATTTGTTTTCAACAAGATAATGACAATTCATTTTTCTAACAAAGCCTATTACATACTATTATCAACTCGGGGATCAATATTGTGAAAATTTTAGCTCTGCATTATCTAAATTCGACTATTGTTCTGTGAGCCTTTCTTCAGTTCCCATATGTAAACAAGTATGCTTAGTACCATTCCTATCGCCCACATAGTGCATGGTGCCAATATCTGCTCAAGCCCCAGCATTCTTGTGGATTCCAAGGCCATCTCCTCATGCTGGTGATATTTATCATACCAAGAAGCTATTTCCTCAACTATCCCTGCTTCCACTAGGTATTGCAGCTTCCTATCGAACCAAGGAAACATAGGGTGACCCTTATTGAAAAAAGCAACCAACGGGGTTAAATAAGTTGGACTCTTCAGCTTTTTCATGAGAGGACGTCCGCTTGGATCCAAAAAAGATTGACTTGCATAACGTGCCACCCCGATCAGAGATACAGAAGCGACGTCCCTCTCGAAAGCTGTTTTCTCCAAGCATTCTGTTGCCCTACAGAATACGAACTTCTTTTTCAGATACTCCTTAATCTCTTTCGATTCTCCTATAATCTCTTTCACAAAATCAGTACATCCTATCTTCAAACCATCGGTAATTATATCCTCAAATTTATCTACACCTCTTTCGAAGTTTATACCGTTCAAGAGATACGTGAATCTGCATTTAAAAAGGAAGTTCATCATGGTGGCAGCATAAAGAATGTAAACTTTTAGAACAGAATGGTAAGAACTGTTTGCTTGAATGTAATACATTCCTTCCAGGAACCAAAGTATCAGAGTTTTAGGAACAAGGAAGACTGATTCGAATGACACTGTCCTTCTCTGTATCAGTTCGCCGAATGTCCAAGCTGCAGTGATAATGGCCACCAGTGCTACCCAAGCTGACCAAACTTCAGATGAGAAGACGGTGAAGAGGAACCTCCACCTTGGTAAAGGTTTCGAAGCAGGTACATACCAAGCTAGAGTGTCACTGAAGTATGGATAAGTAAACTCTAAATAGTTTATCATCAACTGGCCTCCAAGAAAAACATCCTTCATGTTGTTTACGAAGAGCAAAATGTCTTCTGAATAGGTTTCGATTTCGAAGAATTCTATATTTATATTGAAGTGATTGGCGACAGTGGAAAATATATCTATTTCCAAACCTTTCTGTTGGCAGTTGTGGCACATGGCGTAAACCAAAATGGATGAATAAAGTACAGTCAAAGTAGAGTTGGACCAACTTTTAGGAAGCTTGGAAGGGAATGCCTCCACAGTCAGATTCAATATTCCCTCTCTTCCACAAGTGCCTATTTCTGTCAAATTGGTATATTCTCCAAAAGGATAATACGTAAGAACTCGTCCAGTAGAATATTCAACAAACACAGCATTCACAATGAATTCTTTATCCAGAACAGAGGTGAAGGTTTCTGCAAATCTCGTAGTTACAAAAACAAATTTTCCTCTGGCATTGAAATCGTTTTGCTCACTCAGAAATACCAAGTGATTCTGCAGTTCTTCTTCTGTCATTCCTTCAATCAAATAACAGTCAGACCTTTCAAATTCCAACGTTGAATTCTCCTCTTGTTTGTCGTAGTTGGATCTCTGGACAATGAAACCTGGAAAATGTTGCGTTCCTGATACCACAACAGACTTATCAGATATGCACATTTCTAGTAGCATACTAACACACTGTATAATGTTCAGGGAACCTCTCAGTTGAGGAATGGAAAAATTCATGACCACTCAGTACATCTAGAAGCTCAGTTGGAATAAACTGCTCGTGCTGAAACCAGATGGATCGATCGAAATCAAAACGAAATTGTTATTTATCCAATTTTATATTGCGTAAACATGGTACGGTTAATTTGTTTGATTTGCAATCAGTGTTATTGACGTATGGAAACTGGCAAGTGTGCGCTTAATTTGATGTTGATTTAGACATGATAGCGATGTGGGGGATGTTGGTGAAATTCCGAAGCCAGTATATTGATTGCTCTATATTCAGTTACATGGGTATATCTTTTTAGGAGTATGTTATGGTGGTGCATCATTAATTTATAACAATTTGAACCAAAACATGGTATTCTTTTTTCTCTTCACGATTAACACTATTACGGGTAATTGTGGTCAAGAAATTGAACGAAAAGGAAAATGCAAGGGGAAGGACGAAAAAATCAAAGAGTTGAAGGAAAGACTGAAAAAGGCTGAAAGGAAGAAAATGACTCTTCATTGACTGACATAGACATTGACGACCACTGCGTCGATGATGATACTTTTGATGGAGATAAGTCAGAAAATAATTGTCTTATATGCGGGAAAGGACCCCGCACTTTTTCTATGGCAAATGGCGTTCCGTCAAATGTTCTAAAATTTTGGTAAAATGTAGTACTCGACCTACAGATCAAAAGTGTTCATGGCCCCAATTCAATCCTATGACTAGTTTTTGAGATACAGGTCGTTGAAGTTGAGAATTACCCACTTTTACTTCGCCCGTATCTCGGAACAGAATCGAATGAACTTTTTCTCAAGAAACGTTTCATGACATCCCCAGGGAGCAACCATATAATAGAGAAATATGACCGAAAATCGTTACGAATACAGGGTTATGCTATGACTAGTTTTTGAGATACAGGTCGTTGAAGTTGAGAATTACCCACTTTTACTTCGCCCGTATCTCGGAACAGAATCGATTGAACTTTTTCTCAAGAAACGTTTCATGACATCCCCAGGGAGCAACCATATAATAGAGAAATATGACCGAAAATCGTTACGAATACAGGGTTATGCATAATTGAATGCATGCCGATTTTGAAAGTATAAAATATGTCAGTTTCAGAGCGAGAACGTTCACAAAATGAACTATTGCACTAGATATGTTGTTGTTACATCGACAAAGTCTGTAATACCCAGAATTTATACTGGGTGATCCATTATTATAGAAACTATTCTCAAGGAAGGTTAAGTGGACACCCTGTATTTATGGGTTGATTCAAGGTGTTTGTTAAATTTTTTTAGAACATATCATCATGGACTTCAAAGAATACAGGGTGATTCAGTCATTAATTGAACTTTGAACCTCACGAAAATACCGAAAAACCACATTTTTTTTTCATCACCCTCTATTTCAAGATTAACTCCGATGAGGTGGGAGTTTTCTCTCACCATTGTACTTGAAATAAAAACATCAATACGGCTGAAAGTTTTTATCCACTTCCTATGAACAGTTTTTGTTTTATGTAATATGAAAATTATTCATGTTATTCTATTTTTAATCCAGTATAAAAAAAAATCTGGTCATAAAAAGTGGATGAAGACTCTCAGCCGTTTTGATGTTTTTATTTCAAGTACAAAGGAGAAAGATAACTCCCACCTCATCAGAGTAAATCTTGAAATAGAGGGTGATGAAAAAATAGGTGGTTTTTGGGTATTTTCATGAGGTTCAAAGTTCATTTCATGATTGAACTAGCCAGAAATTATACCTCATGAACCTAGTAATTTAATAACTTGTAAAAATGAGATTTTTTAAAGGGTGCAAGCTACTCACTGCTTGAGATGATTGCTACTGATTTCCATTTCATGTTGCTAACTAAAGCTGTGAAAGCTCTGGAAATCGTTGAGATCGATGGACTGAGTGTCCTTGAGTCACCGAAATCTTTGGAGACCTGGAAATATAGAAATTCAGTTGGTATCTTCTATTCGATAGCGAGTAAAAACCATTGAAACTGAAGAATCAAGATCTTCATGGAACCATGAAGGATTTTCCGTTACAATCCTTCATAAATTGTACACCAGTAATACCGGATGTTTCAAAAAAAGGTGACCCGTCTCTAGGATAGGTAGAAAACTGAAAAATATTTGGGGTTTGCTCGAATACGTCACCCGTATCCAAGATAAAGGGCGTTGAAGAAAAAAGTGGTATTGAACATAACTTTTTTGATATTAGATTTATTAAGCAAAATTTCAAGTGAACATTATTCAATTTTACACCAACAAGGTACTCTTAGTAAAAATCGATACTGTGTACCATTTTCCGAGTTTCTGAGTGAAAATTATGTAGTAATATGCGATGCTGAAATGAAGTAATGATAAATGTACTAATTAAACAAAAAATCACAAGATGAAAATCTAAAAAAAAGCTAATAACAATCAGTACATAAAATAGTACCTATTCATTTAGAGTTGGTGTTTAAAATGTTCTCCGTCTTCACGAATACACAAGTCAATCCTTTTTTCCAAAGAATACATCAATCTTCTATATCATCGGATATTACATTATAGTTTTCTGATAGAAATATTCCGAAAACGGTTCGAAGTATCGAGTTTTATCAAGAGTACCTTTTTGGTGTAAAATTGAATGATGTTTAAGCTCACTCGAAGTTTTGCTTAACAAACCCAATATTAAAAAAATTATGTTCAATACTACTTGGTACGAACCGTGCAACTAGCGCCCTCTGTGATAGTCAAACATAAAAACAAATTCATTGGATGTATCAGCTTCCAAAACATATTCGTAAAAAATTTCATTACAATGTTGCCAGTATAGTTTCGGCAAAATCGTTAAAAATGTGTATAATTTTTTTATCTACTTCCATAGAATAATGTATCCATTATTTAAGTGATTTTGATCTGTAATAGTCTATATAAACCAATAGCGTGAGTTATAATAACTAACTCCTATAACCCGCTCTAATACAAATAGGAAAAATTCAATTACCTACTTAGTTACTTACGAAATGAATAAGGAAGTCGAATCGTTTGGGAACTCTATTTCAGACATCAAGGTAACGTTCTCGCCATCCATTTCTACATTTTCTTGAGTCTGAATATCCAATAATTGCATTTGGAATTTTTGTTTTCTACAGGATTCGATTTTCGACCACAGAGATCGCTTTTTACAACTGTTGTCAATTTTGAAAATGCAAATTAATTTGAATTTTACTGAAGAAGTCGAAAATAAAGTATAGTGTTCAATTCGCGGTAATGGTCATAACACACTTGATGAATTACACCACTCGCCTTACGGCTCGTGCTGCAAAATTCATCTGCGTGTGTTATGACTTACATTACCGCTCATTGAACGATATAGTATTATTCAACGAAATTTTTTTTTAGAAAACCCCAATTTTTTTCAGTTTTTATTTGCCTTAGAGAAGGGATCAACTTTTTTTGAAAAACCCTGTATAAAAAAACAGTGTATAGTGTTGTAGTGATCATAAGGATTCTAGATGAGAGAAGCATAACTTCAAAAATCATTCATAGTTGGGTATTTCAACATGTTTTCTCGAAGAATCCAAATCTCACCCTTCTAGGATCTTTCATCATGTCTCCTGAGGTCCTTGCCACAAAAAGGAACGAAAAACCGCTCGTTGAAATGTAATAACTCACCTGGGGACAATTCCAGGTGACGAGACCCGTGTTATAGAGCGAAGACACGAACTGGACAGGGGCACATGCTTCGGGTTCAAAGAAACCGAAAACGAGTTTTTCCTTGGACATCACGTTGAATAGATTCTGGGATCCCTGCTGCCATGAGTCTGCAAGAAAAATAAGGATTATGGAGTCTACTTTATGTAGCCTTATACATATAGCTTAGCCAATTTTTAACATGTCTTTCCTTTGAAAATACATAGGTACGATTAGTTTTCTGGGAACTGTGCTATTTTGATTATTCAACGCGTAAGTTCTCAGTGAACAATGCAAAATTTCTCAACTCAGGAGTATGAATACGAAAATGTATATCTAGTTAGCCTATACCAGTTCCATGCATAAACAAAATATTGCGATACCATATCAACGAACAATAACTTATAAGAAGTGTCAGTGTAGAGTTCGACGTCAAAAAAGTAAACCAGAGTTACGCAATGAATAAAAAAAAAATGTCCAACGAAATTGTAAAAGTCGAAAAATTGAAGTATCGAGAAGCATCGCGTTCGATCTGTGCTCGATTTTGAAACGATGTAGACTTCTTAAACCGAATTGTTGCTATGGATGACACTTGGGTACATTTCTACGATCCAGAAACAAATCAACAATCGATGGAATGGCGACACTCTGGTTCTCCAAGACCTAAGAAATTTCGTGTCCGAAAATCTGCTGGAAAAGTTCTTGCTTCAGTTTTTTGGGATTGCCATGGAGTAATCATGATTGATTTTTTGAATAAGGGTAGAACAATAGCTGGAGATTACTATTGGACATTACTGACCACTCTACGGGAAAAAAATAAAAAGAAAAACGCGGAAAGCTATCCAAAGGTATTTTGTTTTTACAGGACAACGCCCCTGTATACACAAATCTCATGTCGCCATGCAAAAAACTCGTGATTTAGGGTTAGAATTTCTAGAACATCCCCTTATTCACCAGATTTGGCTCCGTTCGACTATCATCTCTTTTCTCAACTGAAAAAGAGTTCATAAGGTCGTAAATTTTCTTTCAACGAGGAGGTACTAAAGGCTGTGGAGGACTGGTTTGCAGAGCAAGAAGAAACATTTTTTTTGAAAGGTCTAGAGACGTTGCAGGTTCGGTGTAATAAATGTATTCAATTAAGTGGAGAATATGTTGAGTAATAAAATATTTTGACTTCGAAATTTTGTTTGATTCTATAGTAGGCTAAGAATTTTTCAATATATCCTCGTATAAGCCCATTAATAGTATATTCTAAAACTAGTTGCAGAATGGGCTCCTTCGTCGCTCGTTTTCGAACGCATGAGTATTGGAATTGCATTCTGCAACGAGTATTAGACGATATTTTCTCTATTTCACTCAAATTTTGTGAAATTCAATGAAAAAGTTCAAATTATAGGTCCTAGTGACTTTCATATTGTATCTTGGCAGTTGGTGTGAATGTTAGGAACTACGAAAATTGACATTTCCAAATTGACGTCTGCTAAAATTTAAAAGGATCGGAAGTCATTGCTGACCACCACAAAACGAAAAATGTTACTGAAAACGATGCTGTAATGAATTCATTACAGCACTGTTTTCAGTACAGTAATGAACACATTACGATACTTAAATAGAGAAACAACATTTAGGATATCACAAACAAACAAAAATTATATAGATAATAGGTTGCCATTCACTCTGCTAGTCAAGCCGCTATTAAAGCACTGAACTCCTAATTCATTGATTCAAAGTTGATTTGGGAGAGCCACAGAAAACTGAATGGGGTAGGCAAGAAAAATAAGGTCTCTTTAATCAAGGTTCCTGGTCATTCCTTGGTCATGAGGAACTAGCCTCGTTTAAACCATACCAAATATTGGATTTCTGCAGATCTCTGAAACTGGAACGCAAGCTGCGTGGTGAGAACCCCCTCTGTTAGGGGGCACAATGCACCTTAAGGTCGCAGTGAACTGTATCCCCTTCCTAACTATAACTATCATAAAAATAGCATGTCGAATGAAAAAGGTAAGGTAATAGGTCTTCGATCAAGAATCGAATAAATTGTATTTGCAATCATGGTACCGTGTACGTGAATATTTCATTCCCAAATGCAGTCTGACTATGACCTATCGGAATATGTGCATGACATCCAATACATAAGAAATCGATGCTTTCCACTTTGTGATGAATACTAATGACTAGAAACATGCAATGTATGACCTAATTCAGCCAAATCTGTTTCGGATACACGCAGATTCGTTTCAGATCGATAATTATTGGGTAAGTCTGCTTCCAATGGAATGGAAATGAAATTTATGCAATTCCGTAATCCAACTCGAAACTGCTGAAACTGGATGAAGTTTCGATATAAACTGAAGATAATTTCGATGTAAATTTCTACGGCATCAATATGAATAACACAATGTGTTGAAAATAATAATAATGTTGAATGTCACTTCTAAAATGAAGTATTAACACATAAGTACGAGGAGTGTTTTATGACGAGCGCCTTAGGCGAGTATCGAAAAAACGCCGTTTCATTCGGTTGCTATCGCAGGTTGGATTATGTGGCACTGATGACGGCTAACAAGCCAGAAACTCCATTTCTCACTTTTATTTAGTTGGTCCTCACTCAAGGATGTTATCCTCATGTTTGAATTTGCATTTCTTAATTAAGGATTTTCCAGTAAGAGGGGTTATTTTAACATTCAAAGAAAAATGCTATTATTTATGAAATGATCGAATGTTTATTTTATTATAAAGAGGAAGATATTCCGTTAATAAAAAACCATCAGACAAATGACCACCACGACTACAGGATCATATACTTTTCATGAAAATAAAGTGGCTGACCTATGTCCTCGATAGCCTCACGAACTCCATCTTTGAGGTCTTGAATCGACGCTGGGCTCTTGGCGTAGACCTTCTCTTTCACATGGCCCCAAAGTAAGAAGTCGCAAGATGTTAAATCACAAGATCTCGGTAGCCAATTGTGATCACTTCTCCGAGAGATAACACCGTCCGGAAACTTTTCCCGTAAAAGATCAATTGTTTCGTTGCTTCTGTGGCACGTAGCGCCGTCTTGTGGAAAGTAAAGGTTGTACAAGGTGGGCAAAATTGGTGCTACATGAATTAAAACTTTTTGTTATAACTCAGCAAATAAACCCCTTAGAAAAAATCAGAGTACGCCACTGGATTGCTATCAGAAAAGTGCCTGTATAATGTTTTTATTTCAACATCCTAGCATGAACAGAAACGGAGATAATGACCAAAGTTGAAATTGCCCAAATTGCAATTTCGGCATATAACTCGGAAACGAAAGAAGATAGAGGAATGCAGTTGATGGCATTAACAGTTTCTCGAAGAAAGAGGACTATAAGGTGCCATTCATTTTTCTCTATCTCCTCGGGTTTAAAAGTTTTAGTTCATGTAGCACCAATTTTGCCCACCCTGTACAGATCGATGCCATCCAATTCCGGCCATGAAAAATCATTAATCATCTCTCGATAGCGTAATTCATTCACCGTTATTGTTGCTCCAGAATCATTCTCGAAAAAGTGAGGTCCAATGACTCGGCTGGACCATAAACCGTACCAAACATCACACGTTGTGGATAGAGAGGCTCTTCAACAATAACCCTTGGGTTTTTCAAGCCCCAGATGCGACAATTTTGCTTGTTGACGAAGCCACCCAGGTGGAGATGGTCCTCATCACTCAAGATGATTTTTCGATGGAATTCTGGATCATTGTCATGCATTTCAAGGACCCAATCAGCAAAGACACGACGTTGATGATCGGTCAGATTGAGTTCTTGTGTTAACTGAAGTTTATGAGTCGTAAGACCCAAATCTTTATGCAAAATAGGGTGTAGTGACGTTTGTGAAATGCATAATTCCAAAAAACGACGAGAAATGGACAAACCTGGGTTTCTTCAACACTTTCGCTAAAGCAGCAATATTCTCGGATGTTCTTGAGTGACGTGCACGGGTTTTATTCTTCACATCACTAACTTATCCCAACATCTCCAATTTTTCCACCAATTTCTGATAGCGGTTGGACAAAGTGCTTTACGACGACCCAAAAATGTTCGGGTTTCACGAACCGTCTCTGCCAAATTTTCACCATTTTTACAGTGAATTCAACTAATTTCAATGCGTTGTTGAGGCGAGAATCGTTCCATTTTCATTAATGGCGTAGATTCTACTTGTCAAATGTCAAAAAGTGCCATCTACCAAAATTACGGGCTATTCAGTTCATTTGTCCGTTCTTCTGAACACATTTTCCTTTTCCTCATAGTGACTGTTTCCAGTCGCTTCGAAAAACCTTCATCTATTTTAGAATAATTGCAAAAAAATAATTATTTTTTCTACTTTAACATTAACACCCTTTGTCTGAACAGTGAAAAGAGTTGTTTGCACGAAATTTATTCCTATTTTCATTAGTGGTCTACTCCAATGGTTTGTTTTTCTCTGGGACACCCTGTATATTCCACTGCCATTTTTCATGTGCTCATATTTCTGCATTGTTCTCCTGCACAGTGACTATTTCAAGTCGCATCGAAAAGCCTTCAGTCATTTTGGAATAATTGCAAAAAAATAATTATTTTTTCTACTTTAACACCCTTTACCTGAACAGTAAAAAGAGTACATGAATAGGTTTAACGTGTGTGAATAATAATTAGGGAAAGAAATAACGGCATGCAGACAATTCAATTTTTTGAAATTCCCGAAAAAGTTACACACCGTGCAGGAATCGAACCTACTTCCTACTTTTCCCGCGGGGGGCTCTACCTCTAAGCTAACGGTATGTATGATACTTTTCCCGGAAAAAAGAGTTGTTTGCAGAAATTTCACACCTATTTTCATTAGTGCTTTCTACTCCAATAGTTTGTTTTTCTCTAGGATGCCCTGTATATTTTCCACTTCCATTTTCCATTCGCTCATATTTCTTCATTGTTCGAAATCCAAGCCAATCGACATTTCGCTCCGCTTCAAGCCATGAATATCAAAGAAATAAAGAGAGAACTACGTTTGATAGTCAACCCTGTTCCCTTTAAAAAGGTTGGACGAGTAATTGAAAATTGATTTTCCGGATTTTCCAATTAGCCGCGACATTTTCTGCTCGGACGGATGTTATAATAGAGGGTACACGGAAAAGGATCATGTTCGATAGGGTGATTCTTTTTGTTTGCACTCCTTCCTTTTGTATTACACACGTCAGCGATGTGAACGGATATTAAAAGGTATGCTTTGAGGGCAAAGAAAACATAAACGGAAATTCAAGAGAATATTGTTTGTTGAGATGATTGAAGTGATGTTTTCAATGGTCCTCAGTTCTGATGATGAAGAATTTGTAACACGTTATTTTTGGCCACTAATGTCTTTTTTTTTTCGAATTAATAAAGGCGTTAAGCTCTAAAATACATCTTAATTATGAAGATTGCATTGTCTTGCAAGTACTAATGAAAATAATAAACAGGTAAAAAAAGAGATTTCGCGTAGATTGCAAAAAAATATAGTTAAAATAAGATTTTTGTGATGACTATTCCACTCTTTCATTTTTAGAGAGGAAGTTTCCGTAGCAACGATCGTTTCATCTCGAAAAAATTTTCAAAATGGCAAAACCAACATGTTGGTTTTTCAGCGACAAAATTTTTGACGTTTCTCGAATTCATTCATAGATAGCTTCTGAAATGGATATCATAGAGAAAACAATTTGCCAAATATCGGAATCCGTGTCAAATGTGACCATATTACTTATAATGTTAGACATTTTCTCGTGGATTAGTCATGCCGAACGCCACTCGAGATGAAATTTAAGCAGGTAAAATTTCTCGCTTTTAATATTCAAGTTTGTTGCTTTTCCGAAACAACAAACTTTCATATTACAATCGAGAAATTTTGCCGACAAAATTCCATCTCTAGTGGTATTACATATGAAAATTCATATTAATGTGATTTCAAGTTGCAAATTAATTTAAGCATGTAGGTCTGCAGCGTATACAGGGTGGTTAAGAAAAATCGAGTGAAATAACGAAATTTTATTCCCAGAGAATTCGAGCATTTTAAGACTATCAATATAATGTATGGCCTCCACGGGCATCAATAACAGCTTGACATCTTCTTTGCATACTACACACGAGGTTGTTGAACATTTCTTGAGGAATTTGGTTCCATAAACGGGGCAGAAGCTCTCTCAGATAATTCAAGGATTCTGGGGTAGGTTGATGATTATCTAATCTTCTTTGAAGCATATCCTATGCATGTTCTATGCAATTCAAATCTGGTGAGTTCGGAGGTATTGGTAAATGTGGAATGCCAAGCTCCTTGCGCGCATTCTCAACTATATGGCTGCGCGGTGCGGTCTAGCGTTATCGTCATAGAAATTGAAAAGTTTCACCAACAGAAGCGTGAAAATTTGGCACAACATTGACATGCTCCCTATAGTGTGAGGCGGTTATATTCCTAGGACAGATGTGTAGATCTGTGCGCCCGTTGAAACATATCCCGGCCCATACCAAAAAACTACCCCCTCGGAATGAATGGACTCCTTGGACGATTAAGGGGTATGCGTGGGATTGTCCATACCCTTATTCTTCGAGAATCTGAAAATCGTCCATATCTGGATTCATCAGTGAAAAGGACAATGCGCAATTGATCGTTCCAATTGATATGTTGCCTTGCCCATTCCAGTCTTTGACGCTTATGGTCACGTGTTATTGGAACTCCTCTTAATGGGCGTGAAGAACCTAGATTCACCTCTCTCAAACGTCGTCTGATGGTTTCGATGGAAACTTGGACCCCATCTGCATTTTGAAGAGTATTCTGTAGCATTCTACACGTATAGATAGTAGGTGTAGGGTTTCTTCTCGCCGAAACGGCGATGAAACGATCCCGAGCAGGTGTTATTTGTCGTCGCCCACCAAGCTTTGGTCTTTCCAACACGGAACCTGTCTCCCTGAACCTATTCCAAAGTCGAGATATCACACTTTGGTTGACTTGGAGCCATTCCGCTAAAACAACCTGAGTTAGGCCATCCTGTAGCATTCAGATAGCCCTATCAGCCTCAGCGTTTGTTAATTTACGTCTTGGCATTTTCAGAAAACTCGTTTAGAATCGAAGCCGTTGTTAAACTGACTTCATTTCAAAATAAGAACATTCATGAAGCATATGCAAAGAACCAAACTTCAGAAAAAAGGGGACCAGATTGAAGAAATGTCTCATACTGATTTTTATTGGATCGATTCAAGCTCTTATTGAGTTTTAAATGATTTTACAGCGATTTTCTCGAAGGTTACATACTTTTAAAAACGATTGTATACGATATCCCTAACTCTTGTGTAGCAGTATATATGACAACAATGCTGTGAAAATGTCAAATCTGGCATTCTTATTATCAAGTTATCGTTTTTAATTGCGAACGCACTAAGAAATTGTAGTCATACAACGGTTTTTTGTCGCCATTCGAGATATCATCTCCACAACTTATTTGAGACCAGCTCCTTCACCATTTTGTGTATCAACGATATTGCCTTGATTCTTTCAATTCACTATTTATCTCTTTCTTATGATCATCAACAGACTTTCGATCTACAATCATTACTGTATTCTGTGAAACTTAATCATTTGGAAGGTACGCCATTCGAAAGGAAAATGTATTCAGGTAGAGACCCCTTCAGATCAGTTTCCGTGAAGGATTCGATTCGTCTTATCGAAACGAGACTCGGGAGAAATTGTTACGTAAATGGGAAATCCATTGTCGAGTCAAATCGAATTCGGGATTATCGTCCAGGACGATACTCCTCAAGGAGATGACGTGCAGTGGATTTCCTTGTTGGAAACGAATGAAGGATAAAGGACACTTGTTGAATTTCTCAATTAATCCGATTTCCATGAACTGAAGTGATGTGATTATTTTTATCGGATTTCAATGTGAAATACTGCACGTCGATGGTATCAGAATGGTAAATTGCATGAATAAATACGTGGAATTCAATAGATAGGGAAATGAAATTACGTTATGCTGTTGTTGCTGTTCATTTGACAATAATTCGATTTTATTTCCATTGTGGAAACAAACAGAAGCAAAGCTTTATTTGTGTAAACTTTCGGATGAAATATTGATTTGAAATCATCATGAATACTTGTATACTTCAAGTGGCGACAATTTTTCAAGGAGAAACCGTATTCAATGATTAATGAACATGAAAATACAGTGTGTTAGGTAAACTTGCGGCAAAAATTGATAAGGAGGATAATCCTTGGACTATTTTGAGGATATCTGAACCTTGGATCATTTTTGTAAAGCTCTTTGTTGCGAAGATATAGGACGAAACAAATTTTCAACAAGAAGTAACAGGTAACATTTCTTTACCTACAACAATTGTTGAAAATGACTACCTCTCAAGGGCGGATATAGCTCTTTTTCATGGGAGGGGTAATTACGATCACGCCCTCGAATTAGTAAATACAGCAACTTCGGTGGTGATCCGAGGAATTTTTTCTTTCAAAATACGCGAAATCCAACCCATGGAAATTTTGCCGAAGTATCGTTTTCTCAGATAGCCACCAAAGTTACTGTAGGAGGCTATATTGAAAAATTCTTAGTCTACTATAGAACCAAACAAAATTTCAATGTCAAAATATTTTATTACTCAACATATTCTCCTCTTAATTGAATAAATTTATTACAGCGAACCTGCAACGTCTCTAGACCTTAAAAAAATGTTTCTTCTTGCTCTGCAAACCAGTCCTCCACAGCTTTTAATACCTCCTCTTTGGAAGAAAATTTACGACCTTTTAAACATTTTTTCAGTTGAGGAAAGAGATGATAGTGGGACGGAGCCAAATCTGGTGAATAAGGGGGGTGTTCTAGTAATTCTAAGCCTAAATCACGAATTTTTTGCATGGCAACATGAGATTTGTGTACTGGGGGGTTGTTCTGTAAAAACAAAACACCTTTGGATAGCTTTCCACGTCTTTTCTCTTTAATTTTTTTCCATAGAGTGCTCAGCAATGTCGAATAGTAGTAGTAATACTTATTGTTCTACCCTTATCCAAAAAATCAATCATGATTACTCCATGGCAATCCCAAAAAACTGAAGCAAGAACTTTTCCAGCAGATTTTTGGACACGAAACTTCTTAGGTCTTGGAGAACCAGAGTGTCGCCATTCCATCGATTGTTGCTTTGTTTCTGGATCGTAGAAATGTACTCAAGTCTCAACCATTGTAACAATTCGGTTTAAGAACATCGTTTTCAAATCGAGCACTTATCGAACGCGATGCTTCTACTCTTTCACGCTTTTGGTCAACATTCAAACATTTGGGGATCCATTTTGCAGAAATTTCTATCATGTCCAAATTGACGTGAACTATATGATTAACGTGTTCGTATGAAATCTTCAGTGCTTCAGATATCCGTTTTAGCCCTATTCGACGGTCTGATAAAATCATTGAATGAACTGCATCGATATTTTCGGGGACTGACACAGAAACTGGCCTTTCCGATCGGTCATCATCTTCAATGGAAAATTTACCTCTTTTGAAGCTTGCAGTCCAATTTTTCACGGTCGCATACGAAGGACATTGAGCACCAAGGGTATTGAGCATATCTTCGTAAATCTGCTTACCTCTTAACCCTTTTAAATACAGGTACTTGATGATGGCTCGATACTCCAAATTTTCGATTTTTACAATTTCGATGGACATCTTTTTTTCTTTATTGACGTCGAAATCTACACTGACACTTCTAATAAGTTATTGTTCATTGATGAGGTGTCGCAATATTTTGTTTAGGCATGGAACTGGTCTAGGCTAACTAGATATCAATACATCCTCGTATTCACTAATTCGAGGTCGTAGATTACGAATCTGTAATTAGTTCCTTCCTAGGTTTGATTCTTCAGGATATTTTCAACTTTTTGTGGAAAATTTCCGAAAATTTACTCATTTTTTGATGGTCATTGCTCGAGAACTATGTATATTATATAAAAATATCTTATTGCATATTCTTAATCTAAGCCCTCGAATCTCCTAATTAGCGTAAGACCGTTGCGACTAATGGCAGAGGTGTGATTGAGCTGAGCAGGTAGAAAGAATGTTTTTAGGATTCTAAGTGAACCACAGAAAAGGTGGGCCATAGACCTGATCTTCTTTGTGACGGTGCCATTCGCAGTAGGAAATTTTGTGGTATAAGAAAACAAAAAAATATCAATTTCGAACACATAGAATGCAGGAATAGTTATTTATGATATGAGTGTTAAAAGTGACGTTTTATTTTGTGAGTTTGTGAAATGAGCGGAGCGGATTGAACAATTTCACGAACAAAATGAAATCACTTTTAACACAAATACCATACAATGTTTTTTGTACAACTGCCCTATATTGATAATGAAATGGGCGAAGTTGCAATGACAATAAACTTCAAAATAGATTTTAATATTCAAATAATCGAAAGGTTGTTGTGAATGGCAAACGTTGCCAACGTTATGATTACTAACAAATGAGAAAAGACGCTGTCATTTCAATTTCGTTCCTGTCCAATTTTCGTCTCGGGTTTTTAACTGCTTAATATGTTTGTCGAGAGTCCAATTAAATAAAAGTGACCATTTAGTCGTTCCTGTGAATATTGAAGAGTCTGCAAGAAGAGCAAATCCGGAACTCCTACCTAAAAAATCTGTTCAGCAGTACGATATTGCATATTACAATTTCCTGGCCTGGTGTAAATTGAAAAATGTAGAAGGGAACTTCAGTGAACCCGTTTTCCTGACATTCCAGAAAAATCAAAAATATGTAGTTCATCAACTTTGTGGAGCAAATTTTCAATGATGAAGTCAAGCGCCCTTATTAAAAATGGCGTGGATGTTAGTAAATATTTCAAGGTAATAGCATATTTACAACGGAGAAGTGAAGGATATCGTCCCAAAAAATCGAAAATTTCCACTCGTGAACAAGTTGAAAAGTTTATAAATGAAGCACCAGATGAGAAATACTTGATGGTTAAGGTTGCAACTTTTTTACGATTATTTGGAGCCTGTCGGTGTGATGAATTGTGTAATTTATCAGTGGAAGACATCGAAATGACAGATAAATCATTGGTTATACAACTTCTAAACACAAAAACGAAAGTCAGTCGTTCTTTCAGTACCTATTATTGGGAAGTATGTTAACTATTTTCATATAAACTTTGCACTGCGCCCTTCTGTCATCAAACATCGCCCTTCTTTCCTGAAATACATGAATAATAAATGCACTGCCAATCCAGTGGGTATCAATACATTTGGGAAAATTCCATCTATTGTTGCCGAATTCCTCAAACTGCCAGAACCAGAGCAATATACATGACACTGTTTTCGAAGATCCTCCGCTTCATTGCTAGCAAAATCAGGAGCAAATATTACGGATATAAAAAAACATGGTGGATGGAAGTCTACGACGGTAGCCGAGGGCTATGTTGATCATTCCATTGCATATAGAAATGTCATTGCTGAAAAAATTCTCCCAACCTCAACAGATTTTTGATCATCATCATCCAAATATTGTACTTCCGGTTTCTACAAGTACTGATGGTGCTGAGGATTCTAATAATGTGTTGCGAAGCTCCCTAACGTCACATGTTAGCAATTGTTCTAGTTTTACGATTAATATTGATGTCCATAAGTAATGATTGTTAAATATTGATAATAAAAATTTGCAATTGCTGAATTTTTTTCATCTGATTTCATCATAAGAAAATGGGGTGCTAAAAATATTTATAACACTAATGTTAAAAATATTTTCAACACGCTTCCACGTAAACAATCAATTTTAACATTGTTTGCTGTCATCAAAAGTGTCACTTTCAATGGCAGTTGTACAAAAATTTGTTTTTTCTACTCTGAATGTTTTTCGCTGTATATCTTCACAACAAAGCTCTTTTTCATAAATGATCAAAGTATAAAATATCATTCAAATAGTCCAAGGAATAACCTCTTGAATTTTTGCTTCATGTTTACTTAACACCCTGAAAAATATCTCTCGGACAAACTGAGGTTTGTTCACCAAATCCACGGCTTCATTTGTTAGAGGCATCATAGCCATATATGCGATATAAATTCTGAAGCTTGGCTTGGACACCCCTCTCAGCGTAACGATAACATTTCCGGGCCTTTTTCCGGGCGATGCATCTGGAATTGAAATCAATTTTATTTGTGCCCCGGAGCAGACCATAACTCTCGCGAGACGTTGTTTCAGCCGGCAGGCCCGGATCTACGATTTTTTCTGACCGGGGCAAAAATTCATGATGGCGCCCCCCCCATTTGTAAAATACATATATGAATTCATGAAAAATAACAAAAATAAATAATACAAATGAATTATAAAAATAAAAAGTGATAATGAGGAAAATATCACAAGGAAAGAAATTAGATTTTTTTCTTGACAGCTTCACGCGGCGTGATTTTCTTTCCGTGAACTCATCTATCAATTCCTCGAAATCTGTTTCGGAAGCAGTTTTGTTTTTTATAGATAAGATCGAGAGACTAGAGACGTTTCTGATTCATTGAGGAATGCAAATAATTTTTATTATTTTCAATTTCTTGAAACTGCGTTCACATCTTGCAGACGTGGTAGGTAATGTCCAGTATATTCTTAAAGCTATACTGACATTAGGGAAAGCTACTCGCAGATCTTGCCTGTGAAGAATTCGTAGCAGGTCTAATGAAG
Source organism: Adalia decempunctata (assembly GCA_951802165.1). NCBI lineage: Eukaryota > Metazoa > Arthropoda > Insecta > Coleoptera > Coccinellidae > Adalia > Adalia decempunctata. The sequence continues at coordinate 16,250,182 of OX637696.1, read as the reverse complement.
TCGATCTTCCAATAATTTCAGGAACCAGCTCTTTGAATACCGCTAGTTCCTAACAAAAATGAACTGCATTCAAGTCTCTTCAATATTCTTGCGCTTAAAAGGTCCCATTTTTCTGAAGATAATTTCCTTCGAGAATAAACCAACTAGATCTAGCGTTTTTGACTCAACTTCGCACATTTCGACCTGTTTTTTCTTCTTGGAAACACGATTATTTCTAAGAATTGGCTCCACATCCAATTCTTCTGAAAAAAGTGTAGCTTCCGAGATCCAGTTTTCAATAGGTTTTTCTCCCATTCCCTGCAAGATCTTCACAAAACCTTACACATAAACGATAATGAACGTGAAATAATTATATCCCCTGAATTTCCACGTTGACCCTATTGATTTCTCGCAGAATATTATACCAAATTGTTAGGTTCAGGATGTATCTAAAATCCATCACAGCATGAAGCAAATGACCAGCTTCATACTTGGATTCTGCGACTAGTGAGTATTCTTCGATTTTTTCCACAGCCTTCACAACTCCCGGTAAATTATTGAACAAGGCATTAACAGCTTGCTGCTTGATGTTTAGCCCATCTTTGTTTGGCTACTTCCTCTCAAATTTGTTTTCATGCACTTTTTCATAATTGTCCATCGTGTGGTTGAAGAAACAAAAAAAGAATACAGTTTTTGTACAACACCAAATAAATATTTTGCTTCTGAACATGATGAAGGCGAATGGACACCCAAAAGATTCAAAGAGTGTGCTAGGCAGGGAACTAATACTGCCAGCTTGTTCATCAGTAGAATTCTGGATTGTCCTTTATACTTTAGGCCAGCCATATTAGGTCTGCCGCCGTAGGATTGCCCACGACATTTTTTTCTAAATCAAAAGCTTGCAGTTTATCAAGAATTCGCTATGATATTATTCTCCAGTTTTGCCCTCAACTTCTAAGAAGTCAATAAAACTTTCCTTTATCTCATATCCGGACTCCGTTCTCTTTAAATACATATCGTATAACCTGGTTCATTCGTTCTGTGTGAGATACATCTGGGGAGCAGTCGAACATACTAGTGAAATGGTTGGCCTCCTTGATCTCATCAATAATGTTATTCCGAAATTTGGTGGCCATTAAATCGATAATTTCTTTTTGTATAGTTTCGGACCGATATGATGTTTCGTCATTTTTTTTTGAGTGGTCAAGATGGCACTTCAGAGTCGGGTCATATTTAATAATAAAACTTTTTTCCGAGAAAATCAGTGAAGAAAATTTAATCTCTGGTTGTTTTGGCGCCCCCTTGAGCTGGCGCCCAGGGCAAGCGCCCCGCTTGCCCCCCCCTAGATCCGGGCCTGTCAGCCGGTACCGCGATTTCGCGGAGATTTATCGAAATTTATTGTCCGTCATTTATTGTCGCCTAGGAGTGAGGCGAACAGGGGTGAGTAAGGCGGGTAATAAAACGCTTTTCTTCTTTTTGAGAATCACTCCTAAATCTCCGTTCTAGAAACAGCCAGATTTGTCTTTGTCACGAAGTTCGCTTGTTTTTAACTATATCGGGGTTTCGCCATAATTCTCTGTTCTTTTAGGGCCAATTGTTTGGGGTAAGAGGTGCTAACCGGGTGAACTCATTCGAAAGGACGGTGACAACTAATTTTGAGAGGGCATCCGATTATATCTTCTTTTCAAGAATCCCGAAATAAGTACAAGAAGACGAGAAGTCCACCCCACTCGCCGTACAGCCCAGACATTGCTCCTTCGCATTACCATCTCTTCTCCAATTTCGATGAAGTTGAAGTGGAAAAAGAACATTGCCAAAAGGATGAATAGAAGTGATGGCTATTAAAGGAAAATTCGTTAAACGTTGAATCTGCGCCTTTTTTTCCACAATAAAGCATTAATTTTCGAAGAAAACTGCACGAACTTATGATAACTATATTCATCATCAGAGTTTATCGGAAACACTGCAACTAAAGGGTTTTCCAACGAGAGGTATTATTTTGACATTCGAAAAATACAATTTTGAGATGAATGATGTTCATTTAATTATGGAGAGGAAGGTATGCCGGCTACAGAAGCAACAAATCTACCTCAACAGCTTTACTGGAGATCGTCAGTCAAATTTTGAAAGCAGAAGATGAGGGAAATGTAGCCGAAATACTGTCCAGGGATCTCTCCAAGGCTTTTGATTGCATCCACCATGAAATATTGTTAAAAAATCAAGATGAAAATACTTGTTGGGTTTGGGAACGTTATCAAAAGGAACCACTTTGTGTGATGGCCAACGTTTCGCAAAATTTATTATTGCATCATCAGGGCTCTAGAAAAACAACTAAAAGTCAGAAACCCACATCACAACCAAACAATTGATACAACCTTCAACCAACAGAAAACCAAGAGGAGTACAATCATTTAAAACAGAAATATAAACACGGACAACACATATAAAAAGGTTTTTTTGAATAACATGAATATACAGGGTGAGTCTTTGACTTGTACATATATTTTAACTGAAGGTTCTTGAGGTCAAAAGAAACCTTTTTTTCATTTTCCATTTTTCCGAATTCGGCTCTGTTAAAAAGATATAGCCATTTGAAAAAAAACATTGTGCTAATTACGTCCCTGAAATGATACTGTGGAATTGATTCAAAGTTCATATTTCTCGATAGAAATTGAGTTTATACATTTAGGCCCAATTTAGGGAATACTCAAGTAGTCAAGTACTAACCTTATTGGAATAAAAATGTTGCAAACACGATAATTTCAACAAAAACAGTTAGTTTCATCGGATTATATCTGCAACTAAAAAGCCATATTTCTCACACCAAAATAAGTTCCTTCTTCGATTTTTCTGCAGATTAGTTTGTAAACACTAATAATTTGTTCATATTTTCCTCGAAATTTCCAAACAATATCATGAAGAAAGACTTTCATTCAGATTTATTATTAAACAACCTAACTCAATCTAATTTGTATCGATTCTGGGAATTTTTGGACAGAAATGTCAAGAACATGTTGTCAGCTTGCTGATATTTTCATTGAGGTTAAGGATTTTTTACGAAACATAGTATAAATCACGATAAATTTGTGTACCGTGGTATGAATATCTATGATTACTATATCCGAGCTGACCGGTGCTAAACAATAACCCATACCTAAACCAAAAATCTGCTTATAAAAATCATTATCAAACTGCAGATAACAATTAGAAGTGGCAAATTCAAACAATTCTATGAAGGAATCTACGTCTAAGGTAGTATGAGGTTCTATTAAATGCCATTTTTTCCGGATTAAGCAAACAACCAGATCCACAGGTATGTTACTGAAAAGCGAAGTCGCATCTAAGGATATAATATATTACCCATTCACGGTTCGTTCGGAAAATACAGATGTCTAAGTTTGATAAGTTGTTTAGAATACAGAAGCAGTTGCAAGATCCTTTGGGACAGAGCAATCCAAACTGGTTGATTACAGCACACAAAGTGGTTTCTTTTGATAACGTTCCCAAACCCAACAAGTATTTTCATCTTGATAATTTACTGGAACGAAAAATCTATCTATTGTTAAAAAAACTCGAACACTATGGTTGAAATTTAAAAAGACATCTAATGCGTTCATATCTTGAGAATCGTCACCAGCAAGTAGAATGGAACAGTTCACTGTCACAAAGAAAGAAAATTCAATGGGGTGTACCTCAGAATTCTATATTAGGGCCAATCCTTTTTATAATCTTCATGAATGATATGTACGTGGATTCTTCGCCTGCACAGGGTTTCGTCAAAACCTTGTTGTTTGCGGATGACACATCGTTTTTTACAAGCTTTTTCCTGAAAGCCTTGGATTTGGGGACACTAGAAGAGGTGGAGAGTGCTGTGATGGAGGAATTTGATGAGTGCTTCCGTAATAATTACCTCCAAGTGAACGCAGAAAAAACCCAGAGAATATTATTTGGCAAAAATGGCGTGGAGAATTTGAAGTTTTTGGGAGTCCATGTTGATAGCAAGCTGACATGTGAAATTCACTTGGAAGAAATTAAGAAGAAGTTAAACACGGCTATTTACAGCATACGTGTGATAGATAGAGTGTGTACAAGAGATGCAGCTCTAGCTACTCATCATGCCTATTTCTACTCCATCATATCATACGGTATCCTCTTGTGGGGAACTTCATCATGTGTGTCAGACATTCTGATTTTGCAAAAAAAGGCTGTCAGAATACTATTCCATCTGAGAAAGACTGATAGTTGCAGAGAAGCATATCGAATCCTTAAGATTCTCACTGCTCCATCCTTGTTTATTCTTGAATGTGTTCACAAGAATAAATCATTATTTCCAACAAACAGCAGATATCACGAATTTAACACACGACACAAAAACAAACTAGCCATACCCTATCATAAAAAAGGAGAACCCAACAGACTGTGGACATCTGGGGAACTAAGTTATATAATCACCTGAAAGACGACATGAAAAGTTCAAATCCATTGAACACTAAAAGAAAGTGAAAAAGCTGCTGCTCAATACAACTCTATACTCAATTGAGGAATTCTTGAGCTCTTGATTTATTTAATTTTGTTCTTTGACGTGGCATGTAAATTTTCTTTGATGTCAAATATACGTATTATTATTATTATTTCTAATGGAAAATAACATCAGTCAAATGACCTCCACGACTACAGGATCATATCCTTTTCATGAAATTTTCCATAACCAAATCGTAAAGTGGATGTCCTATGTCCCCGAAAGCCTCACGAATTCCATCTATGAGGTCTTGAATCGATGCTGTGCACTTGGCGTTGACCTTCTCTTTCCGATGGTCTCAAGGTGTTGAATCACAAGATCTCGGTAGCCAATTGTGATCACCTCTTCGAGAGATAACACGGTTAGGAAATTTTCCCCTGAAAGATCAATGGGGCATGTAGAGCCGTCATGTGGAAAATAATATAATAATTGTCCATATCAATACCATCCATTTCCGGCCATGAAAACTCATTAATCATCTCTCGACATCGCAATCCATTCTTCGTAACTGTTGCTTCAGCCTCATTCTCGAAAAAATGAGGTTCAATGACCACGCCAGACCATAACCCCCACCAAACAGTCACACGTTAAGGATAGAGAGGCTTTTCAACAATAACTCTAGAGTTTTCGAGCCCCAGATGTGACAATTTTGCTTGTTGACGGAGCCACCGTGGTAGAAATGGGCCTCATCATAGCCGACTTCAACTTCAACAAGAGATGAAGTCGGCTATGGCCTCATCATTCAAGATGATTTTTCGATGGAATTCCGGATCATTTTCATGCATTTCAAGGACCCAAACAGCCGAGACACGACGTTGTTGATGATCGGCCGGCTTGAGTTGTTGTGTTAACTGAACTTTATAAGCCTTAATAGTGCCCATCCACGGGGGACACCGAATCGGAAACATTGTATCCCGATCTGCAATAAATCATGGCCAATAAAATGTGCCGCTTGGGTATTGACAAGAGGTAGACGGATTATGTTGCTAGAATTTGCCAGCGTTGCCACTTCTACGGAATTCTGAACGCAGTCTTGTCCTGCTCCTGACCTTTTGGAATCCTCTACTTTTTTGTATTCCCTTCTGAATGCACTCTGTATCGTCTTAATTTTTCTTTTCACCCAGTCTATATCTACTAATTCATTCTCATTTTTTTCCTCACAATATCATAAGTTCCTCATAGGCCATCTGTTGGAATATCCTGTGCTTTTTACTTTCCACAGGCAGGTTTTCTGCCTGTACAATTCTATGAATCCTGTTAAAAATTCTTTCATTTTAAGCAAAGTTGCTTCTGAATTTCAACTAGAAGATGTTCTGGAATCGACTGCCCAGTGCTGCCACACGCGTAACTTAAAAATGAGCTGAGAAAATTTGTAAGGTAAAATTATGAAAGAAACCAATAACGGGAAGTCAAACATACCTTTTAAATTGAATAAAAATGTCACACATCACAATGAATTTCCACAGAAAATGAGAAAGCTATCAGTAAGGAGGCTGGAGAAAGACTGAGTATAAAATGAATAGATAATTCTAAGCGGAAATCACAGATGCAAACACAACAAAATCTTGATTACCCAAATTCGACCGTCTTCTCATAATAATAAGAGTGAAAATAGCGTACCTACCTGTACAAGCACCACCAGTCTAGGTACAAAGGGTGCGAATTGTAAACAGATGTTTTTTTATGACATCTAATGCCAGCATAACCAATTTTGCAAAACTGATAAGAATTCAACTACCTGGTGCAATAATATTCAACAAAATCGGAGATGCCGTTGAAACTTTCTGAATTCCGTAATTCTACGGAAATTTTCGTAGAAGTGACTGACACAACTGCAAAAATTCCGATGTTCTTCATGGGAACTGATAGCATCTACAATGGCACGCGCCGGATTTTATGGCCCTTTATTATCTTTGCCACTTGTGTCCGGTTCGGTTGCCTCGTGAGTGGAGACCATAAGAAACACATCTCTATGCAAAATTGCAAAATACGGTGTAATGACGTTTGTCTTCTTCTTATTCCACATATAGTAGGCCTTAGGCCTGTATTTTCCAACCTTCAGTTCTCCTGAGATATTGAGGACCACGATTCTACCCATCTCTTTGGAGGTCTTCCCTAGGGGCGTCGTGTAAGTGGTCTACCATCCCTAGCGATTATGGCTAGCCTTCCTCCAGCCATTCTATCCACATGATCATTCCAGGCTCTTCTACGTTTACGTCCCCACCTGACAATGTCTTCTACCTCACATTCGTGCCTTATATCTGTGTTTCTTTTTCTGTCCCTTAATGTGTAGCCTGAGATGTTTCTAAGTATTTTCGTTTCCGTTGTTCGAAGGATATTTTTCGTTTTTTTGTTGTCAGCTCTTGTTTCTATAGCGTATGTCAATACCGGCGTTTGTAGAATGCCTAATTTCATGGAACATCGAGGAATGGACAAACCTAGCTTTTCTTCATGACTGTCGGCTACTGTACCAATATTCTCGAATGTTCTCGAGCGACGTGCATGGGTTTTATTCTTCACATCACTAACTTGTCCCAACAGCTCAAATTATCCCACCAATTTCTGTATTGCGGTTCGATAAGGTGCTTCACGACGACCCAAAAATGTTTCAGTTTTACGAACTGCCTCTGCCAAATTTTCAGCATTCTTATGGTGAATTTTAATAATTTCAATGTGTTGTTTCTAGTTGTCAATGTCAAAAAAATGACAGCTTCGAAAGTGACATCTACTGAAATAGCAGGCTATACAAAATACCGCCTCTCATTGGAAAACCCTCAAGTAATTATTCTTGAACGAACTTGTACAAAGGGGGGAAAGTGTTTTATTCGAGACAAGACTCAAAATGAAAGTTTGTCAGCCAACACAACCCAAGCCAACCCACCAAAAATCTACATTTTCATCAACTCTGTTTCAGACTCACCATTCACGACCAGAATCTTCATATTGACCTCCTGAAACTCTTCCTTCAGCCAATCCAGATTACCATAAGAATGCAATCGTTCGGAAAGGATCAAGGTGGGGGAGGGTGTAGAGCCGTTGTAATCGTGTGTGAGCACTAGCCGGGTACAGGCCAACAACCCCATAAGGAGAAGGCCAGACATGACACCCTCTTCAACGAGGCATGGCACTTAGTGCCGCAATGGGCTCAACTTGGGTCTTCCAGCATGGTCTTGGGCCGTCTCACGTGATGGACGGCATCTCGATTCGCTGCAAAGAGAAGAAATATGTATACAGGGTGTCATTTTTTTATAGGAATACCTTCTACTTGCAAGATGACCACTGATTTAAATGTAAACAGAGCATTCGCATTTTGAAGATAACTTCTTAAAATGTTATTGAGGGTCAGTCGATAACACCTGCATTAAATATAAACTGCTCCTCATGAGTTAGGGATGTTGACTTAAATTGCAGAAAAATATAGTTAAAATAAGATTTTTGTGGTGAAAATTCATATTAATATGATTTCAAGTTGTAAATTAATTTTAGACTGTAGGTCTGCAGCGTATACCATACAAGAAAAATCGGATAAAATGACGAAATTTTATTTCCAGAAAATTCAAGCATTTTAAGACTATCAATACAATGTCATGCATCAATAACAGCTTGACATCTTCTTTGCATACTACACACGAGGTTGTTGAACATTTCTTGAGGAATTTGGTTCCATAAACGGGGCAGAAGCTTTCTCAGATCATTTAAGGATTCTGGGGTAGGTTGATGATTATCTAATCTTCTTTGGAGCATATCCCATGCATGTTATATGCAATTCAAATCTTGTGAGTGCGGAGGTATTGGTAAATGTGGAATACCAAGCTCCTCGCGCGCATTCTCAACTATGGCTGCACGGTGCGGTCTAGCGTTATCGTCTGGACTCTAGAAATTGAAAAGTTTCACCAAGGGCAGCGTGAAAATTTGGCACAACATTGTCAATGACATGCTCCCTATAGTTTAAGGCGGTCATAGGACAAATGTGTAGATCTGTGCGCCCGTTGAAACATATCCCGGCCCATACCATAACACTACCCCCTCGGAATGGATGGACTTCTTGGACATAGCGACGATTACGGGGTATGAGTGGGATTGTCCATACCCTTTTTCTGCGAGAATCTGAGAATCGTCCATATCTGGATTCATCAGTGAAAAGGACACTACGCCATTGATCGTTCCAATAGACGAGTCCCTTCATGCTGGCCAACTGTTTAAAAATGCCTGAAAATCACTTCCCTTTTTTTCGCAATGATTCAACTCTTACCTGAAAGGTTTAATCCTAATGAGTGTATCCTGAAAATATTAGATGTCACGAAGGTCTTCATCAAAAGCTATAAATTTTTGTTTTCTTAGGGTTTCATCAATGGAAAATAAATATCCCCACCAAAATGTTTGAATGGAGAATTTGAATTTTTCGAATCAAATGAGGATTTCGCTTGAGTTTGTTCTTTATAACTTTTCTGATGAATGAGATGTTTCTATTAACAGTGTAAAAATGATGCAAGATACTGCAGAAATATCAAATTCAAATTTCATTAATTTCCGAAGAAGGAGCACTCGTATAAAGACCTGTTGCAAGATGTAAAACTGATTATTATAGGTGTTTTCTTTGAATTCGTAGAGATCATAGGAAAACTTTCAGTGAATTAATGTATTATTAACCCTGTATTGTGGAGTTTATTAAATATAGGTGCATAATTGGGTTTTCGCTTCTATTTGGATAGAAATTCTACGAGGAATTCAAAGGAAATTAGGGAAATAAATGATTGTTTTTAATGTTCTTTATTTGCATGGAAATTTACTACAGAATAACAACCCAAAAGTATTTACAACTGCCATAGACTATGATCTGGATGTGAATAAGTTCTGATGCCGCATGAGAAATTAGGATCATTGTACTGGAAAATCATTATAATGAAGTATCACTTTGAAATCATAGTATATTCTTAATATGTAAAGTGGTAAATTCATCAATTCAACATCAGAACTTGGCCAGTGTATACCACATCTCAAAATAATAAATACAGACAATATATTCACTAAAAATATTGTTCGCAGTTGATTGAGAAACTCCCTTAAAAATGGCTACTTCACAAACAGTTTCAGTTTTATTAATACTAAAACTAATCTCTCTGGAGCAATGTATTTATGGATCAGGGCCGTATCTAGGTACTACTGCGCCTGTGGCAAGATTTTCTTTAGCGCCCCCAAATTGGCGTAGATTTTTTTCATCATGTTTCAAATTTTTTTTTTAGTTCTGAATAAACTAATAGTATATTCTAAAGCTAGTTGCAGAATGGGCTTCTATTCCAATACGAAAGCGAAATTCGAAAACGAGCGACGAAGGAGCGAGTTTTTGAACGCATGAGTATTGGAATTGCATTCTGCAACGAGTATTAGACGATATTTTCTCTATTTCACTCAAATTTTGTGAAATTCAACGAAAAAATTCAAATAATAGGTCCTAGTGACTTTCATATTGTATCTTGACAGTTGGTGTGAATGTTAGGAAATACGAAAATTGACGTTTCTATTGACGCCTGCTGAAATTTAAAAGGATCGGAAGTCATTGCTGACAACCACAAAACGAAAAATGTTACTGAAAACGATGCTGTAATGAATTCATTACAGCACTGTTTTTAGTACTGTAATGTACTCATTACGATACTGAAATAGAGAAATATATATATATATATATACATATATATACAGGGTGTTTGGAGGGTGAGTAGCCATAGGTAAATGGTGGATAGGTGATGCTCTTGGCTACTTGTTGCGCCTAATAAAATATCATTTTGCCCAAAGTTCAAGGTGTTATAATTTTTTTACCATTTTTCTAGAAATTTCCCATTTTTCTCCAGCTGTTCCCTCCCTGGCGACGCCCTTGGGCAAGGCATCCTTGAAGACAAAACGGTTTTTTGTTGAGTTATCTGATTATTACTGGTACATGTTACATACCATTGCAAAGAGTATTAACTAGAGAAGTTTTTAAAGCCATTTTAAAACCCAACACCATGTAAATTTTTTTTTTATTTTACTTTGCAAAGTGGACACAACATTATTTTTTTTTTCATTTTGATGTTTGATACGACGCTGTCAGGTTTTTTGAAGACGTTTGTATGAAATTATGATTCGATCTGAATGAGACAAGACTAGACTAAGGAAATAAATCATTTTTTAGGCACCTCGAGCATTAAATTTGAAAAAATTCAAGGTTTTAATGAGAAAAATGGGAAATTTCTAGAAAAATGGTAAAAAAATTATAAAACCTCGAACTTTGGGCAAAATGATATTTTATTAGGCGCAACAAGTAGCCAAGAGCATCACCTATCCACCATTTACCTATGGCTACTCACCCTCCAATTACCCTGTATATTATAATATTTTTTCATAATATTATTCAGATATTTTCGTCACAAATTCGAAATAATACACAATAATATGGATATTCACCTATTTTTATTGAAAACATTAAAATACTCATCTCAAATAAAATATTTAAATATAAAAATAATATGAATTCTAAAATTGAAGCATTTTCTATTTTTATCTTCATTATGAAACCAACCTGCGCGAAGAATTTAAAAAAATTCATGGTTTCTGTCGGAGACCACAATGCTTCAAAGTTAAGCCTAGGATTCTACAAACATTGGAGAGATGATATCTAGTGAAATTGTTTTTTTTTGAGAAATTTGTTAGTAAATCTACAATTTCTGAATGCATAAATAATTTAATACTCAATCAACAACCAACTCTTGATATCAACTTTTTGTTTTAAATAAATTGTTTTCTCATTTCTAACTACTCCTCAGAAAGACTCATAAAACAAAAAACTGAAATCAATTTTTCCGAAAAAATTTTTTATTTTCGACTATGCTATCACTCCTCCTCACTTCCGCAGAAACCTAAACTTAATACTTCAATACAGTAATAAATAAGTTTATTACTGTCACCGATCGGAGCACCTCAGAGGCGCCCCCGAAGTGCGCCCATCCACTGTTCCAGTCAACGGTGCATCAAGTACTCGCTCTACCTTCCTCTTTCCTTTGTAGGAAAAGTAGCACCCACCTAGTTTATTTACAAGATCTATTCGTGAGAATTTTTTCCCCTTCTCTTTATTTGGGTTCTGCTCTTATTGACAATGTACCCAGATTCAATCTTCAAGTAAATCAATGTATATAATATTATATATTCTTTATCAAAAACTACCAGACACACACAAACACCCAGACCTCTACAGGAATCGAACCCGCAACCTTCAGCCACAATAAGCTACAAATTCGTAAATAATGCAATTCTGGAATTCTTCCTGTAAATATCTCATTTGCCATTTGAAGTGTTACAGGAGGAATTCCAGAATTGCATTGTTTACATCTGTTAGTTCGGCCACTTACAGATCGATCGTACGCTACGATATCGTAACTTATAGATGAAAAACAGAATACGGGCATAAATAATTATGGAGCGAGTTAAAACAAGAACATCTGTTTAATCCTTTACCTGGTGACTAAAATTCTACGTTTCTCTATTCCACACCGTGATACATTTATCGAAATAACAAATATAATAGCTACCTTTAGTATTTACTTCATTAAAAATCTTACCTCAATATTGAGTATTGACTATAATTATGTTTTTCGACGATTTTCCTAATATTATTGGACTTGTTCACAAACATCTATTCGTACAGGCAACAAAACTACATGATCATCTATCTAATCTACAGTAACTAACTCTTCTTTTCCCTGCTTTTAACTGGAATAGCCTCATGATGCACGGTGCACACGGTAGACGGTAGGGAATCTAGACGAGCCCTTTTCGGCTTGTCAGCGGACACATCTATGTACACGCGGTCGGTTTTCACATCCTACCTGGCGGAGTCGCGACATCGCTCCTTACGCAAAAAAATATTTTTGGCGTATACATGAAAACCGTGACATGTTATCTCGAATATTTTGTTGGCGCTTCTATATTTTATTCTTTGAATTTTTTTGGCGCTCAAATTTTTTTTTCATTTGATATTTTTTGGCGCCCCTGCGGACCTTGCGCCTGTGGCGGGGGCCACTTGGCCACACCCTAGATACGGCCCTGTTATGGATTTTTCAATCTGGATATAAATCTGAAATTAACTAGACATAATCGTCCACGTGAAGGGAACAAACTCATATATTCTTTGCAGCAAAGTTCCCATCCATAGTTTGTCTATCCATGCTTTTCTCCAGTCCAATTTATGCAATATGCCAAAGGCATTAGTGATATTCGGTGTTGAGGCATCTTTCTCAGGAAATTTATCAAAACGAACAGCCGTGATTTTACTTTTCCTTGAAGAGCAATTGAGAACAGTTTTTTCCAGTACTAGTACTTTGCTTACATTGTTATATAATTATCTACTGGCCTAAAATTCAAATATATCATGAGGATTGAAACATAAAAATCTTTTCGTGCAGATAGATACCTACTTCACCTTTTCTGAATTCCATCTTACAGAAAGATGAAGTCACAGCTCAGTACCTCGAATTACGAGGATCATATCCCTCAAGAATACCTGAAGCAGCCATTGATTTAGAATAGATATTCTAATTATCTAATTTCTAAGTCAATGAAAACAGCTTGGGAGCAAGTAAACATATAAACAAGTCGTTTTCTAGGTTGGAAAGTCATAGATTTCCATTAATGAAAACATAAGAAAACAAAAATTTATAGCTGTTGATGAAGACCTTCGTGACATCTAATATTTTCAGGATACACTCATTGGGATTAAAGCTTTCAGGTAAGAGTTGAATCATTGCGAAAAAAAGGGAAGTGATTTTCAGGTATTTTTAAACAGTTGGCCATTCCAGTCTTTGACGCTTATGGTCACGTGTTAATGGAACTCCTCTTAATTGACGTCTAGAACCTAGATTCACGACTCTCAAGCGTCGTCTGATGGTTTCGATGGAAACTTGGACCCCATCTGCATTTTGAAGAGTATTCCGTAGCATTCTACAAGTAGATGTAGGGTTTCTTCTCGCCGAAACGGTGATGAAACGATCCTGAGCAGGTGTTGTTTTTCGTCGCCCACCAAGCCTTGGTCTTTCCAACACGGAACCTGTCTCCCTGAACCTATTCCAAAGTCGAGATATCACACTTTGGCTGACTTGGAGCCTTTCCGTTACAACAACCTGAGTTAGGCCACCCTGTAGCATTCCGATAGCCCTATTCCTATTAGCCTCAGCGTTTGTTAATTTACGTCTTGGCATTTTCAGAAAACTCGTTTCAAATCGAAGCCGTTGATAAACTGACTTCAATTCAAAATAAGAACATTCATGAAGCATATGCAAAGAACCAAACTTCAGAAAAAAGGCGACCAGATTGACGAAATGTCTCATACTGATTTTTATTGGATCGATTCAAGTTGTTATTGAGTTTTAAATGATTTAACAGCGATTTTCTCGAAGATGACATACTTTTAAAAATGATTGAATACGATATCCCTAATTCTTGTGGAGCCGTATATTTTCCTCTTTTAATTACTTTTTTTACAGCATGAAGAGTGAATTATCAAACTTTGAGAGTATGAAGCATAATGTCTTTTTACTTGATTCTCAAGGTCCTTTTAGAATTTTTCTATTTCTGGACGAATCCTGACTCAATAATTAATGTTACTTATCTGTCTCAAACATGAAAGATTCAAATTCAATCTTGCTGTCTCCAGCACATATTTCCACAGTTTCGCTTGAGTACATTTCAACCTTCCGCAAACCCCAAGTCTAATGTAGGTCACTAAATTATTGATGAATAGTGTCCTTTCTCTGACACAGACAGTCCCTTTGATGAATGTGCTTCAAAGAGATGAATTGCAGTGGGAGTAGTTGCCACATATGCGTTCCATTCTGCTTAAGTTTCCTGACCGTGAAAGCCAATCTGTATGATAAATAGGGGGAGATGACTATAAAGTCACTAAGATGTGCGTTTAAATTTGGTGCCTATACTTGAACGTTTATGAATACCTTCAGAACGCTTAAGATCTACAATGGAAGAAGTAAGAAGCTTTTCTGCAGATGGAGTTATTAGGATTGCGATGATTTTCTATGACTTCAGCCCAGTGGCAGCTCGTCAGAGAAGGCAAGGGAGACTGGGACTATTCCTGAGTGCTTTAGTTGCAAACACGATCTTTTAAATAATTTTCATAAGACATTGGAAGCAAAATTCCTGATTTGGCTGAATTTGCCTCTCAGGTCTCCCCTCTTCATCAAAGACGAAAAACTGCTTCGAACTCCATACAGACATCCAAATACACACATCGTCAAAAGTCTTTCCTCCCCCTAGGTTTCTAAAAAATAAGCAATCTATGTTTAGGAAATGAGATAATAGTTTTATCTTTTTCAACTGCAATATATTTGATAGAAAATCTTTGTTTGGTACTCTTTGCTTAATCCAGGGTGGGACAAAATAGGAAAAATGAGAAAATTGATTCTAATTCTTTATTCCGAATATTGAATGAATAGCAAAAATAGTTAATTATCAAATATTATCTCGATTTCATAAAAAAAAAATTTCGTACCGTTTAATTGACTTAAAGTGATTTTCTGACCATAAAAATATAAAATATTTCTAGTTCCTGGTAAATTCAAGCGTCGTACAATACGCGCTAGACCGGCCAGCCATCCCTAGGGTGCAGATGGTTGAATGGCATATAAGGAATTATATTAGGTCAGCTTCATAAAGTCAGAGAAAGCGGGTTATGTTTTTTTTAGATTTCAGTTCATTTCGGAAATTTTGATAGCAGATTTAAAGGTGGTAGTATCAAGTAAGTAACGATTTGGGTTTTGGTAGGGTTTTAGACGAGTACTCCCAATGAAAGAAAAAACATACCAATACGTCGTCAAATAGGAGGTACTTCTTACGTGACGTGGAAATCTATTTGTGAATGTATATACAAGGTGCTGATAATAATAATAAATAATTATTATTATCCTTGATTCATCCCTTAAGACATTTAACAATGTACAGGACAGGTCAAAAAAGTACAAAATGAAGAAATGAAAAGAAAGTTGCAAAGACTTTAGAAACTGTCACACAAATATTCATCAACAATATAATAACATTTCTCCCACAACAATATGCCTTGAATTCTGGACGAAAACAATTTTTGTTCATAATTCTTATATTGTCTGGTAGCTTGGTAAACTTAATACCTATATGAGTTGGAGATCTTTCAAATTTGCTGGTATTATGCTTCCATAACACTTCTTGTGTTGTAGGTATGGAAGCTAGAGAGTTTAACATACAATCTTTCATTACCATTAGTGTAAAGAAGACATTTATAAATATATTTCCATGAAGATGAGACTTCAAAGTTTCGTTTTCGAATTTCAGACTACATCCAACCCCTATACTCATTCGATAAACCATTCAAAACACAGCTCGACTGGAACAGATGGGACTTGAGTATAGAATCACAATCATCTGCAGAAATAGTCTGGTACACAGACGGTTCAAAGAGAGATGAAGGAACAGGAGCAGGAATACATGGGGTGAGGCCAAAAAGGGATTACATAATACCTCTCGGCAGACACGCCACGATATTTCAATTTTCAAGCTGAAACACATGCCATTAGGACATGCATACAGAAGAACCTGGAAATTGGCTACCAAAGAAAACACATCCACATTCTCACTGACAGCCAGAGCGCCATCAAAGCCCTCAACTCGACACAGATAAAGTCTAGACTCGTCTGGGAATACCTCCAGGACCTTTTGGAGCTGGCAAAACACAACAAGGTCACTTTGATGTGGGTGCCAGGTCACAAGGGAATAGCGGGCAACGAAAAAGCAGACCAGTTAGCAAGACAGGCATCTGAAACGCCATTCACAGGACCAGAATCTGTGCTTGGAATCAGCAAAAACCGATGCAGAACCCTGATTGAGGAGTGGATGAAACAAAGACACCAACAACACTGGAAACAGAGCGACGGGCAAACACAGAGCAAAATCATGGTAGGACACACAAGCCAAACCTTGACGGCTGACTTTCTGAATCTAAACAGAACGAAGGCACGAATAATAGTGGGTCTGCTGACGGGACCCTGCGGCCTTAGGAAACATCTGAACACCATAGAAATACTTGGAGAATCCGTGGATTGCAGACTTTGCGGTGAAGAGGAAGGAACAGCCTCTCACATCATATTTGAATGCGTCACAGAACCTTCGGAGAAATCAGCCCTGAAACGGGAATGAATCCGAAAAACCTCATAAACAGGCTACTGAACCTGATAAAGGACACAAACCTATTCTCGTGAGGAACCACTGACGAAAGAGTGATACAATAGACCCAAGTTGGTCGCAGTGTCACAGGGAGGCCAAGCGCTAACCCGGTCTCTTGTTCGTCAGCTGATCAATCAATCAATCAATTCGTTTTCGAACCGATTGAAGAGTTTTGGATCACGTGAAATAGGTTATGTGCCATCATAAAAATCATAACTCGAATTTGC
Organism: Adalia decempunctata; assembly: GCA_951802165.1. Lineage (NCBI taxonomy): Eukaryota > Metazoa > Arthropoda > Insecta > Coleoptera > Coccinellidae > Adalia > Adalia decempunctata. The sequence continues at coordinate 16,233,223 of OX637696.1, read as the reverse complement.
GTTCGACATGAAAGACTGAAAAAGATCCAATCAGTGCCAAAAGCAGGGTAAATATGTTCCTCTGATCTGACGTATAAAGTCACCAACGGTGCCTGACACAAACTGCGGAGAGTCAAAAAAACAGAAAAAAAAGTCCCATCGCGTGTCTAAAGAGCTTCTCTCGCCAGCTTGGAAAACAGCCATTAAACGAAAATTTATCAGCAGAGTTGTCGGCTACAAAACCCGACGTTTCGCCGCGTTCACGAACAAAACCTTCATCAACGTCTAACGACTTATTAGCGCCATGATGAACAGCATTAAACCCGAAACAATTATGTCCCCGGCCTCCACGAGTGGCAGTCATTAATCAAAGTCATCGAACTAAGTAAATGAAGGCGTCCAAACTTTCCAATCCATGCTACACAACCACTTCCGAGGTACTTAGTAGCAGAGACGGTTTCCTCGATATCGGTTTCTAATGGCCCCTAACTTTGTCCTCTGCCTTTGAAACGTAGAAAGGGTCAAACACTTAGGCTATAGAAAGAGGGGACGCACCTTTCAATAATGAATATTGAAGCCAATGTTTCAATATACGAGGATATATTGAAAAATTCTTAGCCTACTATAGAACCAAACAAAATTTCAATGTCAAAATATTTTATTACTCAACATATTCTCCTTTTAATTGAATACATTTATTACAGCGAACCTGCAACGTCTCTAGACCTTTCAAAAAAAAATTTTTTTCTTGCTCTGCAAACCAGTCCTTATATTACCTCCTCGTTGGAAGAAAATTTACGACCTTTTAATAGTATACTCGTATTCTAAAACTAGTTGCAGAATGGGCTCCTATTCCAATACGAATGCGAAATTCGAAAACGAGCGACGAAGTATTAGACGATATTTTCTCTATTTGACTCAAATTTTGTGAAATTCAATGAAAAAATTCAAATTATAGGTCCTAGTGACTTTCATATTGTATCTTGGCAGTTGGTGTGAACGTTAGGAAATACGAAAATTGACGTTTCCAAATTGACGTCTGCTGAAACTCAAAAGGATCGGAAGTCATTGCTGACAACCACAAAACGAAAAATATTACTGAAACGATGCTGTCATGAATTCATTACAGCACTGTTTTTAGTACTGTAATGAACACATTACGATACTGAAATAGAGAAACTTTTTTTCAGTTGAGGAAAGAGATGATAGTCGGACGGGGACAAATCTGGTGAATAAGGGGGGGTGTTCTAGTAATTCTAACCCTAAATCACGAAGTTTTTGCATGACAACATGAGATTTGTGTACTGGGGCGTTGTCCTGTAAAAACAAAATACCTTTGGATAGCTTTCCGCGTCTTTTCTCTTTGATTTTTTTCCGTAGAGTGGTCAATAATGTCGAATAGTAATCTCTAGTTATTGTTCTACCCTTATCCAACTGAAGCAAGAACTTTTCCAGCAGATTTTTGAACACGAAACTCCTTAGGTCTTGGAGAACCAGAGTGTCGCCATTCCATCGATTGTTGCTTTGTTTTTGGATCGTAGAAATGTACCCAAGTCTCATCCGTAGTAACAATTCGGTTTAAGAAGTCTACATCGTTTTCAAATCGAGCATGGTCAACATTCAAACATTTGGGGATCCATTTGCAGAAATTTTTCTCATGTCCAAATTGACGTGAACTATATGATGAACGCGTTCGTATGAAATCTTCAGTGCTTCAGTTCAGATATCCGTTTCAGCCCAATTCGAAGGTCTGTTAAAATCATGTCATGAACTGCATCGATATTTTCGGGGACTGACACAGAAACTGGCCTTCCCGATCGGTCATCATCTTCAATGGAGAATGAATTTTACCTCTTTTGAAGCTTGCAGTCCAATTTCTACGGTCGCATACGAAGGACATTGATCACTAAGGGTATTGAGCATATCTTCGTAAATCTGCTTACCTCTTAACCCTTTTAAATACAGGTAATTGATCATTGCTCGATACTTCAATTTTCCGATTTTTACAATTTCGGCGGACATCTTTTTTTTTTAATTTATTGCGTAATTCTGGTTTAGATATCAATACATCCTTCACCTTGTACATAGAGGTACATCGATTTGAAGCTGATTTCAATGTAGTTCCTTCACCGGTTCATAGAGGAATAAGTGTGTTTCAGAGAATCGAAAATTTTTAACCTCGCATATCTTGCGGTGACTAGCTGAACTATAAAGCACGATTTCCTAAGCCGAATGCGATGATGACCGGGACCAGCGTACGGAAATGTGGGATGTTCAGTATTTCATCACACCGAATTTTTTGAATGCGATAAGACTACAATTAATTTTGCCTATGTTTCATAGAACTAGAGGAAAATTAATATCCCACAGATTTCTGTAGATGAATAGCAAGGAGATTAGATAGTTCCATTGTTAGTTCCTTTAGTAGCTACTATGTGCCGCCACTAAAGTTGGCAGTAAACTGCCTAAATTGTTTGCATCAAATCGTTCAAGGGCGATGTACCTCTATGGATATCTAATCTCAACGTTGGATTTTCTAATAAATAAACTCTCAACAAAAATGAAAAGTACTTCAGATTGAGATTCATTTACTTACTAGCTGGCCCGGCGAACTTTGTACCGCCTGAATTATACTTAAAAGTTGAATAAACTTACCATTGCTTTTTTTCAAGCAGGAAAAAAATTTGGCAAAATTAAAGTTCAAAATATACAAAATTTTAATAATTTAGTAATTCACATGGAAAGAATTCTCTTTATTTAAGCGGTAACTAATTGTTGAACTTTAACATATAACTTTTTGTTTTTAATTGTTGTACTGTTCTCTTTTTGCAGTACCTCATGTGACTGTAAATAGCAGGAGTATAATCCATATTATAGGTACCTTCCTCTTATATGAATCAAAATGTCAAGAATATGAACAAAAATTATTCCTTTAATGAACTATCGACTATTAACACAGCCCGTCGACCAGAATTGAAAAATCAGTCATTTTTTAATAGCCCAACCTGAAGTGGCAAAAACAAAACTTTTCTTATATTCTCAAAATCTAATCAGTGGTCACACCATTATTTTAGACATCTTAGCTATGCTGCTAAGTTCAAAATAATGGGTAAACATCTCAGTTGGTAGAGCAGCGCGATTCTCATTATTCCATGGATATGAGCTGTCACTCTCTCTTCAATTTGTTCAATTTAGTTGACGATATCAAGCTCGTTAGAAGACAAATCGAGATGTTAAAATGTCGATAGTACGATCGACACGGCAAAATTATCAACACTGTGAATTATGTTGAACTCATATTCAAATTTATTGATGGTCATTCGACCAGATCAGATTAGGCAACCCATGAAACATTATTGTATATCATAAGTGAAAGCCCGATGAGCAAACGTTTCAAAATTATTGACGCTTACAATACTGTCTCTGTGCGAACAGAAACACGAATATAATATGTCAATTACTAATTATGGGCAATTTTGGATTCAGTTATTTCCGCAAATATATCTATTACCCAAACAGAAATTCGAAAGCATTTCGAAAATAAAGAAAAAAGATGAAGATGGCCAACTCACGTTTGAAACTGATCGTCAAAATCAGATACTTGATCTTTCGGTAAAAATTCACTGTTCCACCAACTTGAGATAAGTTTACCCGCTTTTTTATCTGGCAATAGACTTCCATGTTACCATGACTTCTATGCGAATCACATATCGCCATCTAACAGCGGTAATATCAACCTACGACTACGTACAGTGACCTGTCTATTCACTGTACGACTACGCATCAACGGTAGCGACACCTAGCGGCCTTATTCAAAAGAAGGAAAAGCATTTCCTGCATAAGTAAAACTTTCATCAATTTTTTCGAAGTTTTATTGTATTTTATAATAACCAGACCGTAGACGATTCCATAAATGAAGTTTCATAACAAACAGTCCATCCGATCTCTAGTTATAAATGGTGTAACCAACATCTTTCTTTTATATAAACAGATTTGTGCTTGAATCTCAGAAATGAGTATTTGTGTCTTCAAATATTGTGAATTCCTCAAATTACATATAATAAAGTATCGGAATGTTTGCAAAACGTTTTTGCTTCAGATAATGAATGGGCACGTTATTGCAGCACCGTTTTCTGAATATGTGGCCAGTTCATTAATTAATTTCGTTCCGCTATTTCAATTCTGTGGAATTAAGGTGGGCGTTCAATGTTCGGCGTTCAAGTTGCATTTGAAAACGGTTTCACTTTGAGAACTGAAATTTTGTGGGTGAACTCAGAAAGGATTAGGGTTTTTGTTGAAATAATTTTGATCGATTTCATTCCGACAATTAATTTTTTTTCTTTCAAAAATGGAAGAAAATGAGACAGAAAGACCCATGAAAATAGTTCAACTTCCGATTAAAAGTGAATCTACTGATAATTCCGTTCAGAAGATCAACTTGAAATACGGAATTGGCAGAAAATGGCCAAATTCAAATTTTGGCGCGAAAAAATTCCTGCTTCACCCACAAATCCACGTATTTCATAGTTCGGCGATTTTCGGATAGAGAGCGCCATTGTACATTTCATTCATGATTAGAGAGATACTCATAGAACTAATTGTGATAATGAAAGTTCTATGGAGATATTCCTTAAAATGGATGGTGGCGCCTCTATCGGCTGATCTTTCCTACTCGGTTTAAACGCCGACCTTAATGACGTTTTGAACAGTGTTGTCATCAGAATATTGCGTAGGAAAAGTGAAATTTTGATTTATTATTAGCAAAATACGTTGAAAAATGTCTTGTTCGTGGTAAATTGGACTATTTGAATCCTGATTTGAGGTACACTGGTATGTTTTACTCTTATCATTTTAAGTAACAGTGGCGTTGATTTTTAATTCCACTTTTCAGACTCCCTTCTGATATTAAGAGGATGAAAATCAATACTGAATTTAGCTGACTCTGTTCACCTAACTCAGAATCTGTTTCAATGTTCGGAACATTGTATTAATTCGTCAAAAAGTATTAAACACTTGTAATTCTATTTCGATTCCTCAATACCGTTAACACCACGCTACTGGACCTTTCAAAGTAAGATTTCACAATGTTGCTACGGCCGCATCTAATGATATGACTATCCTTTATAGTATCTTCGTTCCACTCATTGAAGAATGACCAAATTTGGCGTCACCAATTCTCGAAATTATCAATGAAATGCTGCGTCTCCTCTTTCTATGGTCCACGGTCAGACATCAATCGCCATGAAACATTGCGACAGTTTGCAAATTCCGCTTCGGAAAATTTTCCGGAAGAAAAATATCTCTCTTTCCGGATAGATTTCCTCATAAATAATTCATGGAGTTTTGCCATACCACGGAATGGCAATAAGCTCCTCTATGTCCCCCATTATATGGGAAAGTTTGGGCAATGAAGTGGAGTGTATCCTTGAGAGCAGGTAACTTCATTCCAGGCTCTGCATCTTATTTATATTTCCGCTGGGAGAAGATTCGATTAGGGTGTGAAAATTGGTTTGTATCCTGGGTTATCATTTCGGGTGATTTATTCAAGGATTATTAGGAAGTTTTGGGCAGGTTGCGAACTGCAGAAGCGACTAACGGATGCTGGAGGTTTCCTAATATCGCCAAGTATTTTCAGGAATAATCCGCCAGTTTTGTCATCATGGCCTTGGCCTCAATACGGCTAGATCCTCATTACCAACAGTAGCAGATCTCATAGGGTTTTCTAGACATTTTAAAGGGTTTTCTAGACATTTTAAAGGGTTTTCTAGACATTTTGAAGGGTTTTCTAGACATTTTAAAGGGTTTTCCAATAAGAGGTGTTATTTTGACATGAGATGAATGATCGGATGTTTATTTCATTAAGAAGAGGAAGGTATGGCGTTAATGATGGAAAATACCATCAGCCAAATGACCACCACGACCACGACTATAGGACCATATCCTTTTCATGAAATTTTCCTTAACCAAATCACAAAGTGGCTGCCCTATGTCCTCGATAGCCTCACGAATTCCATCTTTGAGGTCTTGTATCGACGCTGGCCTCAAGATGTAGACCTTCTCTTTCACATGGCCACAAAGGGAGAGGTCGCAAGTTGTTAAATCACAAGATCTCCGTGACCAACACGGTCCGGAAAATTTTCCCGTGAATGGTTTCGTTGCTTGTGTGGCACTTAGCGCCGTCTTATTGAAAGTAAACGTTGTTCAGATCAATACCATCCAATTCCGGCCACAAAAAGTCATAAATCATCCCTCGATATCGCAATCCATTCACCGTCACTGTTGCTCCAGCCTCATTCTCGAAATAGTAAGGTCCAATGACAACACCTGATCATGAACCGCACCAAACAGTCACACGTGGAGGATAGAGAGGCTTTTCAACAATAACTCTAGGGTTTTCCGAGTCCCAGATGCTACAATTTTGCTTGTTGACGAAGCCACCGAGGTGGAAATGGGCCTTATCACTCGAGATGATTTTTCGATGTAATTCTTGATCATTTTCATGCATTTCAAGGAGCCAATCAGCAAAAACACGACGTTGTTGATTTGAATCGTAGTAAATCTCCATTCAAATTTATTTCACGAGTAACTACCCTAATTTACGACACAGAGACTTGATTTTTTTTAATTGAAGTTACAGAACGTCCCGAGAGCTAATAGTTTTCTTTTTCTCGATTCAATTAGTTTTTCAATTAAAAAAAACAGGGTAATCGTTAGATCTCTGCAATATTTGGGTTGTTGAATATGTTTTTCGTTTTTCATACAAGCTATATTTTTGAATTAATCATCATGAAAATTTTTGTAGTTTATAGAAGATTAAATTGCCGAGGGCAAATTGTTGCGATTTTTTCCAAAAAATGATGAAAAACCGTCGAAAAAAATCATTAATTGTAGTTTCTAAAACGCTGAAGTTCAACCTGTTTTTTTTAATTGAAAACTAATCAAATCTAAAAAAAGGAAACTATTTGCCCTCGGGACGTTCTTCAACTTCAATTTAAAAAAAAATCAAGTCTCTACGTCGTAAATTACAGTAGTTACTCGTGAAATAAAGAGACCACTTTTTGAATGGAGATTTACCACGATTCAAAAGGTGATACTTCGCCTTAAAAGTCTTCAGCCTTCAAAATAGGAAACGTATACCGCCAGATGGCGGTGAAGTGCATTAATTTTTATTTATTGGATTATTCAGCTTGATAGAACAAATGTGGGGCGCAGGGAATATTAACAAGAAATCCTACCCTGAACTAGATCTCACACTGACTGTATAATACACTAATTTTCCTTCACCAGTCATCTGGGAGTAGATACCTGCGGGGCGTGTCATTTAAAAGAAATTCAATTCCATGTAAGAATCCACAATTGTAAGAAACAATTAATTTCCACTAATCGACGGCTAATAAAATCCTCAATAAAATGTCTTTGGTAAAAATGGATATTTATCATTTCGAATAGAAAAATTCAAGGAAATAAATTTCGCGAAAAAAACACATTGTTGTAATATTATTTACAAAAAAGCGGTAAATTTTGAAAGAAAAAGGAGATAGACATTTGATTAACTAAATGATAGACTTCAATACTGAAATGAAAGAACACAAAAATATTTGTTCGTTTTGACGGTGGAAATGTTGAAAAATTACCAAAAATTATGGGGAATATCCTTTTCATTCATTTGATACTTATAAAATATTTTTTTTATTATTTTTATCTTTATACACTCATACATCCCTTGATCAATCAGAAAAAAATAAATCGTGTCTGACTCTCTTTTTTCAGGGACGTAGACCCTTAAGACCCAAATCTTTATGCAAAATATATTGTAATGACGTTTGTGGAGTGGAAAAACCTGTGTTTTCTTCAACGCTTTCGGCCAAAGCAGCAATATTCTCGGCTGTTCTAGAGCGACGTGCACGGGTTTGAGTCTTCACATCATTAACTTGTCCCAACAGCTCAAATTTTTCCACCAATTTCTGTATTGCGGTTCGACAAGGTGCATCACGACGCCCCAAAAATTTTCTAGTTTTACGAACCGTCTCTGCCAAATTTCCACCATTTTTATAGTGAATTTTAATAATTTCAATGCGTTGTTGAAGCGTGTAGGGTTTCATTTTTTTAATGGCGTATCCAGCATTCAGATATCCCCAAAATATATCATAGAATTCTCTTTAGGTACTCTTTGATGCAATCACTCATATTCATTTCCGCATACTCCACCGATAGGGTGTCCCCACAAATTACACCTATACTACGAAACCCTATCCATCATCCACCAAACTCATAAATTCATCATCCATGTCAAAGCAGATTGAATGGAGCTGGTTTTCCTATCCATTCTGTTATTATATTAAAAATTTTCACTCTTCCTAAGTATATGTCATTGCTTCTCAAATATCGGGAAGTCATCCATCATCTATGTATTCACCCTGTGAATAGGTGAATAGGTCATATCTTAGGTGTTTCATCGATTTACTCTCTAGTTATCTACCTCTCTTTGATTTTGACAGCTCACTCACGTTTCGTGTTTTATGTGACTGACAAACATCTTCAGTTTGGTCTATAATTTAACCATGAAGCGTCTTACAATCGGGCAACGCTTGCAAATCATTGATTTTTTTCATAAAAATTCGTGCTCTGTTAAGAAAGTTCATCGTGAGCTTCTTCCATTTTATGGCCAGTAATCGACCCACTGAAGCGGCTATTCGGGCTATTGGTACTAAATTTCGCACCAAATTCACATTTTTAGACATTAAACCAACAATAAGCTTACGTACAGTGTGAACTGAAGAAAATATCGCAGCTGTATCGGCCAGTGTTAGTAATGACCATCAATTATCGATTCGGCGCCATTCGCAGCAATTGATCCTTGGTTACACAACAGCGTGGAGAATTTTGCGGAAGGATTCATACTCCATTCACTTTTATTTAATCACATAGGAGGCCATGGATTCGTTTTCAGGAGTTGGTGCCCCTGATAAAAAATCTGTGCGCGTACAGAAAATATCGTTAATGACAAAACGACGCTGCCAGTTTTTTTGTTTACATCAAAGTGAGCCCTAATCAAAGTAAAAGTATCAAAGATATTTTGGCATGGGTACAAACGGCAAATTTGAATTGGACCAAAAATCGATTTATAAGCATAAATAAAGCAAAGGTAAGTACTAATCGCCTTTTTACACTTGATAACGAAGTTTTTTTTAGGTATCTGGCCGTTTGGAAAGATTTCAAACGAAATTCCGGTCCCCCAGAAGTTGGGTTAGTTTCGGTATCGTTTTTGGTGCTCAAAATTTATTTGGAATGTGTAAATCGACAAAAAAGGCTCCCTCATAGGATCTTCTCATGAAAGCGACCGGAAAATATAGTTCAGGTAGGATTTTCGAGGAATTATGAGGAAAGAACTTGCAGAATGAAATTGCACGATTTTCGTAAGTAAACGTGTTTTGGATGGCCATCATCGCTCACCAAATGATTATTGTTGATCGTTTTCAAGTTTCAGAAAAAAACCACTTCGTATAAGCCCATTTTGAAGAAATTTGTGCATGTAGGTTTTTGCTCTTAATCGAAAGAATATATTATATCTAGTGCTACTTCTTTCAAAAGAGAAACAAGCATTTAATGCTGTGAGGACCCTATAATGTGGAGGAGTTTGTGTCTTATTTTAGAACAGGTGAATGATAAATGTGAAGCATATGTTTGACCTATTCCATTTTATTTGTACAAACCTACTGTGGTTGTAATGTATGAATATTTTTTAAACTAATAAATTACTATACAGTCAGAATATTCTACTCCTTGTTCATAAGATCAAATAAATGAAATGTATATCTTCTACTTTTATTTTTATTGAGTTAGCTATTAAGGTTATGTTACAAGAAAAAGTTCCTCTTGCATCAGAACTCCCTTCAACTATTTGGATTCCAATAGAGGGATATAATGTTCCATTATTCTTGATTCAACAATTGATGTCGTCAAGTTCAAGAGGATAATAAACATTAAATCTTCACAAGCATGCATATGAAAATTATGTGAAAGCAATGCAATTTTCTTCCATGGCGAAAAACAATATATTTCAACAGTGATCTCTTGTACTTTTCATGCAAATAACTAGAAAAGGAATCCTTTCTATCAATTCATATAGACGTTAATTATTTTCATCCAAAACACATCTTTTACAATTCATTCATTTTCCGAATAAATTCACATTCTGAGAAATGCGCTAAGAATGTAGAAAGGGCAACATAGTGTTGACTTGGAACATAAAAATATTTTGAAAAACGTCATAACTTCGATACAGAGTGGAATGTGTCAAATTTCCAAGGCCAGAGTTGTGATTTTATAATTGTGAATGGAGTATAAATAGGTGTGAAGCATTCAAAAATACAACTGGTGCGAGAATTGAAGCCGAACGACCTACCATAACGCAGAATTTTTGGTGAATCGTCTTTTTTTTATCGAAAACTTGTGTTCAGTGACTAAGCTCATTTTTGGCTCAATGGATACGTAAATGAGCAGAATTGTGGATTTTGGAGTGTTGATCAGCCAGAAGCATTGCAAGATCTACCAGTGCATCCAGAAGAAGTTAGTGTTTGGTGGGGATTTTGAGCTGGTGGTATCCTTGAACAGTATTGCTTCAAGGATGATACGAATTTTTTTATTTATTTATTCTTTGCCACAAGTAAAGTTACAACTTATAGAAATTACATCATCTCAATATGTCATATATAATATATGGAAAAAACATATTTCTATTATATTTGGCTTTCTTGATATCAATATTGCTACTGCCGAAGACACATTAGAAAAATTCACCGTATAAAGTGGTTCCCTTCAAGGAATAGAAGCTGCAAATCATCGATAACGACTTTCTGAATGAATATAAGGAATATGGAGGTCAGCGAATAGCTTATTGTGACGACCTATATATTCATGCTCGAATCTACCTCACCAAAATTTATAGGCTGGAGTTGAATAACTTTTCTTTTTATTGCAAATCGATAGAATATTCCGATTCTGATAAATTGTTGTTGTCCAGTAGGAACTATTCGGAAAGATATCCTTCGACTTGAGTATTCGAGCTATCTGCTCATATTTTATGGGTAATGAGGTTGAGGAAGAAGGTTTTTCAGGATTAATCGAACAGTTTGAAGCCTTAAGAAAACGCCGTTGGTGCCTCTTAAATTTTCTAGGAAATGACAAATATACACTCCTTTCCCTTGGCCAAGATTCAGGTTTATCAAGTTTTTTTACTTAAAACTAACGCAGGTTGGCGCTCGTGAAATATCAAATAACTCTTAAAGACGTTGCAAATGTTTATTTCTATTTACTCTTTTCAACTTTGTAAATGGAGTTTGTTCTTTTAAGGTTTAACTGTGACACAGGTTTCGTATTACTACTACATTTTCAAACTGTAGGCTTATTTCTTGGGAATTTTGGAAAGTGAGAAATTCCATATAGGTCCGTCTGTTCGATTAGAAGTTTTTCTTAGGGGTTATTCGAATCCTTTTATTCTTTTTTCGAATGAACTATCTCAAAGTAACGGACTATTCTGTCCATTATTTTTCAGTAAAATTTCAAAACTCGATTCTTGATTTCCGTACCAGAATAGTAATTTACGTAACAAGTCCGGAAAATGGGGTTTTTTTTGGACGAATAGACAAGATTCTAGGACGAGCTGGAGGCGAGTCCTGGAAGTCTGTGAGTCCAAAAAAACTATTTCCGGGCGTGTTGCGTACAATATTTTTTCGGCAACCGTGAAGAATTACAAATCAATGAGATGACACATCTCTTTATTGATTTTGATTCATATTTGAATTAAACAGAACACAGAACAGAACTGTCATCCGTTATTTCGTTGCTATTGTGATGATCATAACAATGACAACAACGACGTGTTTTTCCGGCCTAGGCCGGGAAGTACGTACTTTCCGGCCTAGGCCGGGAAATGCTACTTTCTCAAAGAAAAAGCGTCCGGGAAGTGTGTACTTCCCGGACGGTTGCCGAAAAAATAGTATTAATGGATATTCCAACGATGTTTATATACGTGAAATAAACTGCTCCACATGAGTTAGGGATATTGACTTAAATTGCAAAAAAATATAGTTAAAATAAGATTTTCGTGATGAAAATTCATATTAATATGATTTCAAGCTGCAAATTAGTTTTAGCCTGTAGGACTGCAGCGTATACAGGGTGGTTAGGAAAAATCGAGTAAAATAACGAAATTTTATTCCCAGAGAATTCAAGTATTTCAAGATCGATACAATGTATGGCCTCCACGGGCATCAATAACAGCTTGACATCTTCTTTGCATACTACACACGAGGTTGTTGAACATTTCTTGAGGAATTTGGTTCCATAAACGGGGCAGAAGCTCTCTCAGATCATTTAAGTATTCTGGGGTAGGTTGATGATTATCTAATCTTCTTTGGAGCATATTCCATGCATGTTCTATGCAATTCAAATCTGGTGAGTGCGGAGGTATTGGTAAATGTGGAATACCAAGCTCCTCGCGCGCATTCTCAACTATGGCTGCACGGTGCGGTCTAGCGTTATCGTCTTGAAATTGAAAGATTTCACCAATAGCAGCGTGAAAATTTGGCACAACATTGTCAATGACATGCTCCCTATAGTATAAGGCGTTCATATTCTCAGGACAAATGTGTAGATCTGTGCGCCCGTTGATACATATCCCGGCCCATACCATAATACTACCCCCTCGGAATGGATGGACTTCTTAGACATAGCGACGATTACGGGGTATGCGTGGGATTGTCCATACCCTTATTCTTCGAGAATCTGAAAATCGTCCATATCTGGATTCATCAGTGAAAAGGACACTACGCCATTGATCGTTTCAATTGATTGTTGCCTTGCCCATTCCAGTCTTTGACGCTTATGGTCACGTGTTAATGGAACTCCTCTTAATGAACGTCTAGAACCTAGATTCACCTCTCTCAAACGTCGTCTGATGGTTTCGATGGAAACTTGGACCCCATCTTCATTTTGAACAGTATTCCGTAGCATTCTACACGTATATGTAGGGTTTCTTCTCGCCGAAACGATGATGAAACGATCCTGAGCAGGTGTTGTTTTTCGTCGCCCACCAAGCCTTGGTCTTTCCAACGGAACCTGTCTCCCTGAACCTATTCCAAAGTCGAGATATCACACTTTGGCTGGCTTGGAGCCTTTCCGTTACAACAACCTGAGTTAGGCCACCCTGTAGCATTCCTATTAGCCTCAGCGTTTGTTAATTTACGTCTTGGCATTTTCAGAAAACTCGTTTCAAATCGAAGCCGTTGATAAACTGACTTCATTTCAAAATAAGAACATTCATGAAGCATATGCAAAGATACCAAACTTCAGAAAAAAGGCGACCAGATTGACGAAATGTCTCATATTGATTTTTATAGGCTGAAGGACCCTTGGTCGATGGCCTATTGTATCAGACAATAAAGAACTGTTACTACAACTGATTTTTATTGGTTCAATTCAAGTTGGTATTGAGTTTTAAATGATTTTACAGCGATTCTCTCGAAGATTACATACTTTTAAAAACGATTGAATACGATATCCCTAACTCTTGTGGAGCAGTATATTTCAAGTATTAGGTACCTAACAGAGAAAAAAGTTTCTTCAACATTCGTCAGGTCTTTGGATTTATTGAATTCACATAATATTTTCTCCAATTCATTATATTCACAAAGTAAATAAACATTTCGATAAATACGTAAATACTATGACCTATACGTAGAAAGGACAACGTTGAGTATTCATCTGTCAGGAGAATAACTATAACCTTACATTTTGAAATATACACACACGGTGATGTGTACTTTACAAAAGTTACCCATTGCTCAATTTCCAGCATGGTTTCGAAACCAAAATTATATCTACAGGATGAGATGGAATTATGCAGGCATAAATAGTTAGACAGAAATGAAAAGGAATTATAAAGAGTGACCCACATAAAACAGACTAGTCGAATATTTCCGTAAGTATGAGTTTCTCCTTCTGAGCGTAATTGGAACATGAATTTCGTTCAGAACTTTTTATTCCCTCTGCATGGCTCAGACTAGAGCGGACCGGAACACACTCTGCAGAATTATAACTCTAATTTGCGCTCGATTCCCAACTACCTGTCGTCCCCAATCCCCCCTTGGAGACTGGAAAAATATGGTATAGCTTAAATCCCCAAACTTCCTCATATTACTGCAGAGTGCAGATGACGCTCCACGCTTTCCTCAAAATATTTCAGTGGCTCCAATTTGCGTCCCTGGAATTTCCGGCTGGGTAAATAGAAGTCCACTAAGGCTGAAAATAAGGACCCCAACGTTCTGTGAGGAGTTTGGCAGAGGGAAGTGGTTTTCGAATCAAATTTGGGGGGAAATTTTGCTAGATTTGGACAGGGAGTATTCGAGCATAAGGATTCTGGAAAAGGGGCAGTTTCCAATTTTGATTAAGGTTGCCGTTCAGAGCAAGTAGGAAAACTAATCCGATAGAGGCGCCTCCGTGCATTTTATGGAATATTCCATTGAACTTACATTATCACTGTATAAGTTCTATTACTATCTCTATCCTTATGAATGAAATGTACAATGGCGCTCTCTAACAGAAAATCGCTGAACTATGAAATTAGAGAATATGTGGGTGAAGCAGGAACTATTTTCCGCCATATATTTGAATTTGTCCATTCTCTGCCAATTCCGCATTTCAAGTTGTTTCTCTGAACGAAATCATCTGTAGATTCAGTTTTAATCGGAAGTTGATCTATTTTCATGGGTCTTTCGTTTGAAATAAAACAGAAGCATGGGTTGGCTTATTTTCTTCCATTTTGAATGAAAAAAATGGACTTTCGAAATGAAATCGATTTCGAATATTTCATTAAGAACTATAATCCTTTCTGAGCTTACCCACAAAATTTCAGTTCTCAAAGTGAAACCATTTTCAAATGCACCTTGAAATAACACTACATTGAACGCCCACCATTAATTTTTCGATGCTCGTACAAAAATGATTTCTTGATGAGATTATGAATATAAGTAGGTAGGTAAATAGTTATTTTCCTAACAAGTGCGGAAATATCCTTCTGGAAAAAGCTATGAAATAGTATATTCTAAAACTAGTTGCAGAATGGGCTCCTATTCCAATACGAATGCGAAATTCGAAAACGAGCGACGAAGGAGCGAGTTTTTGAACGCATGAGTATTGGAATTGCATTCTGCAACGAGTATTAGACGATATTTTCTCTATTTCACTCAAATTTTGTGAAATTCAACGAAAAAATTCAAATTATAGGTCCTAGTGACTTTCATATTGTATCTTGGCAGTTGGTGTAAATGTTAGGAAATACGAAAATTGACGTTTCTAAATTGACGTCTGCTGAAATTTAAAAGGATCGAAAGTCATTGCTGACAACCACAAAACGAAAAATGTTACTGAAAACGATGCTGTAATGAATTCATTACAGCACTGTTTTTAGTACTGTATGAACTCATTACGATACTGAATTAGAGAAAATTCTTTTTCAATTCCAGTAGAATAATAAGGATTTATTTCCAACAGGCAGAACCCAGTTACAGGAAATCTACAAAAACAATAAACTAAAACTAATATACAAATAGGTATATGTATACACTTCAATTTAATTACTTAAACTACAAAATGAATACACTGAACAGCAAAATTAGAAAAAAGATGCCAACAGAAAACAAAATTAAAGATTTAACATTCTTATCTATTCTCACAAAGTTTAGTGAAAATTTCACAAAACAAGGAAATTCTGTCTAAGTGAATATCACAGAGATGTGGGACTTGATTGAATTTAAAACACATCATATACACAGGTGACTGTAACTGTAGAATTGTAGATATTATTATTATAGGGAAAATTGTCTAATAAATCATTTCCTGTTATGTCGTTTGTTGACCATTGTTGACATTTGTATGTGTGGTATTTTTTTTGACTGAGATTTTATTTTATTTAAGCCTTGAAAAAGAGTAAAATTTACTCGAAACGTCGGCCAATCGAAAATGATTGTTTTATTATCACCCAGTCCTACAAACCACTAACCTTCTCGTCTAATGTAGCTAATGTCATAATAAGAGGAGATTACACTCAATATTATGTATATGTTGTTTCATTTCTCAATAGGACTGGTTCTCTTACATCAGGAACAAAAAAATTGACCAAGTTAATTATTTCAGCTCTCTAGCAATACCCAAAAGATCCTTCAATTACAAATATGTACATTGAAATATCACTCTTCAAACCAGCATATTCAATTCACCAGAGTGGAGTCTAGGACAAACCACTACATTTCTGAAGTCTCAATAATCTTGGCCTTTAACATTTATCCAAACGTGTAAACGAAAACAACACCATAAATTACTTGATGAAAAATCGTATTTCTTCTTAAATTTTTCAGCACATGTCTACAACGCAGTACGAATTCATTGAAAACACAGCATGTCGGAGAGGATAGATCGAATTATCGAAAGCCAACGGAAAAAGCGGAGTGAATCGATAAATAAGAGTCATCGCCAAACTTTATTCAAATTGCATAGTAATATTGTAGAAAAAATTGCGAATCGTTCCCAGAAACAAGGCGCACGGAATGATCTAAATTCTAAAGGGTTTTCCAATAGTAGGTGTTATTTTGAATAGCCTGCTATTTCGGTAGATTACACTTTTGAAGCTGTCATTTTTTGACTTTTGAAAAGTGGAAACTATGGAACTCCAACATTAATAAAAAATGAACGATATACACGCTTAACAGAACGCATTGAAATTAGTAAAATTCACTATGAAAATGGTAAAAATTTGGCTGAGACGGTTCGCAAAACTCGAAAATTTTTGGGTCGCTGTAAAGCACTTTGTTGAACAGCAATACAGCTATTGGTGGAAAAAGTTAAGCTGTTGGGGCAAGTTCGTGATGTGAAGAATCAAACCTGTGCACGTCGCTCAAGAGAAGCCTAGAATATTGCTGCTGTAGCCGAAAGTGTTGAAGAAAACCTAGGATTGTCCATTCCTCGTCGTTCTTTGGAATTAGGCATTCCACAAACGTCATTACACCGTATTTGCATTAAGATTTGACTCTTAAGGCTAATAAAGTTCAGTTAACCCAAGAACTCAAGCCGGCCGATCATCAACAACGTCATGTCTTTGCTGATTGGGTCCTTGAAATGCATGAAAATGATCCGTAACCCTATCGAAAAATCATCTTGAGTGACGAGGCATATTTACACCTCGATGGCTTCGTCAACAAGCAAAATTGTCATCTGGGGCTCGGAAAACCCAAGTGTTATTGTTAAATAGCGTCTCTATCCTCAAAGTGTGACTGTTTGGTGCGGTTAATGGTCCAGCGTGTCATTGGATATTACTTTCTCGAGAATGAGGCTGGAGCAATAGTAACGGTGAATGGATTGCGCTATCGAGAGATTATTTATGATTTCTTGTGGCCTGAATTGGATGCTATTGATTTGGGCAACGTTTACTTCCAATAAGACGGGGCTGCGTACCACACAAGCAACGAAACCATTGATATTTCACGGGAAAAGTTTCCGGACCATGTTATTCCTCGAAGAGGTGATCACAATTGGCCATCGAGATCTTGTGATTTAACACCTTGCGGCTTCATCCTTTGGGACCATGTGGAAGAGAAGGTCTACGCCAAGAGCCCAGCGGCGATTCAAGACCTCAAAGATAAAATTCGTGAGGATATCCAGGACAAAAGTCAGCCACTTTGCGATTTGGTCATGGAAAATTTCATGAAAAGGATATGATACTGTGGTCGTGGTTTTGGTGATCATTTGACTGATTTTGCCTTCCATTATCAACGGCATACCTTCCTTTTCATATTGAAACAAATATCCGATCATTTATCTAAAAATATGGCATTTTTCTTGGAACGTCAAAATAACAACTCTTACTGGAAAATCCTTCAGTTACACTAGGATGTCTTGTCTTCATAAGATGTCCATGTCTACAGTGAATCAGGCAACCTTTAGTACGCTACAGTTCATCCTAAACAAATGACATGACCCAAATGTCAGGGTTGTCTCAATGAAATTGGGGATTTGCCGATTTGGGACTCGGGCTCTGTATAAACATGCAACCACAATCGCAACTTGTGAATATTCATATACTGTAGTATGTATTATTTCTACCAAATATTTCCAACCTCGTCAGCTCTGGTAATATCCAGATCAAACTGTCAGATAGGGTGAAGACGGTGCGGTCTTCCGTGCATTATCCCATTTAACTACGTTAATAATTTCGACCTTCCCTCATTCAGCCGCTTTCATGAAGCTGGATCCTCAGGCTGAAATTCATTGTTCCCGAAATTTAGGAGTATTTGGTGAGATCTAACTAAGCGTTAAGTATTATTCCGCCTTCGAAACTCTAATGGAAGCAAATTTGATCAGTCGAAATTCGTGTGTGATCAGTGGTGCGTCGGTAACATAAGTCAATAACAAATTGACGCACATTAACAATAAAAATTTCATAATTTTCATTTCCTTCCTCGAATTCTTCACGGATCAAGGAGCATAGTATTTATAAATTATACTCCAGACAAGTTAAAGTTATCGCAGAAGCTTTGCTCTGCTAGAGAAAACCAGGGTATTCCACAGTTTGCATAACCTCCAAGACTTCCTGACCTAAATCCAGTTGAGCACGTGTGGAACCAATCCCAAAGGACCTTTGATAACCAGAGACCTAAGTCAGAAACTCTTCAACAGCTCCTAAGACTTTTGCCACAACTTTGGAAGAAAATGGAGCAGGATATTCTTAATAACTTGTTGGAAAGCATGCAGAGAAGATGCCAAGTAGTTATTGATGCAAAAAGTGGTCATACTTTGTACTGAGGGTGAATACAAGTATGAATTTTTGAAATTGGGGTTTTCACTTTTTTAAATGCACCATCGTCAAAAGCCCCCCTAGGTTTCTTAAGAAATAAGCAATCTACAGTGTGACAAGAAAAACTTCGGACAAACTCTTTTTCATTCAACTTTATTGAAATTGAACAAAACAACAACAAATAATAATACCTTGAACATTTGTTAATAATATATTTAAGCCGTTTCGAAGTGGCTTCCTTTGGCGGCGATACACAGCTTCAGACGCTTCTTGAAATTTTCGGCAATGGGCCGCAGCTCCTCGGGTTCCATTCCCTGCGCAGAAATTGCTTCAGCGACTCCAAATTTTTGTATTTTTTAGCATAAGGATTGTACTCCAAAATCGACCACATGCTGTAGTCCATTGGGTTGAGATCCGGTGAGTAGGGCGGCCATTCTGCAGATGAGATGAAACAGGGAAAATGGGTCTTACTTACACCCTTCTTGCGTCATTTTCGCTCTGTGAGCCGGAGTGGAGTCCTGTTGAAAGGTCCAATGCGCCTATCGCCGAAGTGCTGCTTGGCCCACGGAAGTACTCAAGGCCTCGAGGACATCGCAGCGGTAGACTTCTTGATTGATTTTGACCCCTTGATCCACGAAAACTAAGGGAGTTTTACCATTGCTGCAAATTCCGCCCCAGACCATGACGGATTGCGGATTTTGAC
Organism: Adalia decempunctata; assembly: GCA_951802165.1. Classification (NCBI taxonomy): domain Eukaryota; kingdom Metazoa; phylum Arthropoda; class Insecta; order Coleoptera; family Coccinellidae; genus Adalia; species Adalia decempunctata. The sequence continues at coordinate 16,213,694 of OX637696.1, read as the reverse complement.
GGTGTTCGACGATGGCCGATGTACCGGAAGCCTCTACGGACCAGACTCGTTTTGGTGGTTGTTGGATAACTCTACGGTGAAAAGCTTCTGGTCTTTGAAGAGAATTCGCTCCCATTGCTGACTGGCGGCGAGACGAAGGAGTTGGCGGCACCTTTGGAGTCGTACGCGCTTGTTTTCCTCCGTGAGGAGTTGAATTTTTTGGAGCTTGTATGGCTTGAGGTTGAGCTCCGTTTTGGCAATTTGACGGACTGATTCGCGGTTGATACCGGTCTCCCAGGCTATTTTCCCCATGGAAACCCTCGGATTTCGATTGACTTGCTTCTTGACGATGTTTCGATTGCTGGGTGTATTGACAGTGCGTTTTCTACCACGTCCTGGACGACGACCATGCCCAATCTCCTTGAAACCACGAATTGCATCGGACACGGTTTGTCGAGGCACATTGAGCAAACGAACAATTTCGCATTGACGCCTACCTTGACGAAACAGCTCCAAAATCGCACTACGTTTGTTTGACATTCTAAAACTCTGTGAAATTAAATTATATCAAACTGAAAATACACATATTAGTACAGGAAATTGTAGAGAAACCAAGAGAATAAAAATTATTAGGCTGCGCTGAAATACTTTTGTTCCAGACCACAGCAAAATTTGTCCGAAGTTTTTCTTGTCACCCTGTATGTTCTGTTTCACCTACATATTCACTAATTTCATAGTTCAGCGATTTTCGGATAGAGAGCGCCTTGGTACATTTCATTCATAAGGTGGACTATACCTTCAATATTGACAATTTTTGACAAGCAGTTTATTCAGTTACGTTTTTGTTAAAATCTAAGAAGGTAGATGAAGAAGCATTTTAATTAATCCTATTCCATTTTACACAAATTCCAATGGCTGGACAAAGAAAGATCTCGGAATGAATATCCTGAAGTTTCTGTATCTGAGAAGAGTGAGAAGCCCCAATACTGCATTTAATTAAGAAGGCGGACGCCCATTATTTTTCAATCCTCATTAGGATGAATGGGAGCAAATCTCCGCTCCTTGTTTCGATCGAGGTTATCAGCTGTTTTTATCGACCCTGGGGATTGGTCGGGAATAAACAGGCTGAAACCCAGAAACTTCTGCAGAGAAAGATAATCATCGGACAGCGAATTAGCTTTGTTTGGTTGTACGGCTAGAGAGCCGAAAGGGTTTTTATAGAGCACGTTTTCGAACTGGAAGAGATAAAAACAATAACTTTATTGTATGGTTATCAATTTGTTGGCAACATTGAAATTGAAAAAAATATACAGAATGTTCTACAAGCTCCATGAAAAACTGATGGCAGCTGTGCTTATTCTGAACATATTTTTCGGACAACATTTTCTCTTCTCGATGCAACAACAACAAGACAGAGAAGGATACGTACAGAAGAAAATATCGCTGCTGAAAGTGATAGTGTTGATAATGATCCAGATTTGTTTATTCGTCGACGTCACAACAAGTTGAACTCTGACTCTGTGCATCCATCACATAGAAAATTTTGCGTAAAGATCTTGGTCTACACCCATACAAGATCCAACTGGTTCAGGAACTGAAGCCACTTGACTATAATACGCTTCGTTTGTTTGCTGATTGGGCCCTAGAATGGCTTGAAGTTGATCCACTTTTTTATAGAAGAATTGTTTTTATAGTTATGAAGCTCATTTCTGGTTGAACGGCTACTTGAACAAGCAAAATTGTCGTATATGGAGTGAAAACAATCCTCAAAAAGTTCTGCAGATTCCATTGCATCCTGACAAATGCACTGTATGGTGTGCTTTACACGCTGGAGGCATCCTTCCATATCTCTTTAAAAACAATGCTGGAGCTAATGTTACTGTTAAGTGTTAAGACTCTGTTACGCCCCTGACCTTATACCCCTCCAGTACAGTTACGCTACTGCTCTAAATATCACGCGAGTACGGCGTGATGCGCATTCTCCGCAAGAGGGCACCTGCCGCAGGCGTAGGACAGAACGGGAGACTGGGAGAGCAGTACGAGAAGAGAAGCGAAGAAGTGATGTAACATGTAACTCTCGTATTAATGTTCGACTCGATGTACTACACAAAATAAAAGTTTATTAGATACAGTCCACTTTAAATTATTTAAACCAGTGCAACCAACATTTTGGTCCAAACGAACCGGATTCACACGGAAGAAACAAGGAGAAATCTCCAAGAAGCAAGCAGTTCCATACTCGTCCAAGCAGGAAAGAAGCTCAACTCGTTACGTCCATTGCGGATTCAAGAAAAGCAAGCAGTTCCATACTCGTCCAAGCAGGAAAGAAGCTCAACTCGTTACGTCCATTGCGGATTCAAGAAAAGCAAGCAGTTCCATACTCGTCCAAGCAGGAAAGAAGGCTCCACTCGTAACGTACATAGGGGATTCAAGAAAAGCCAAGTAGGTCCTTCATTTTCCTAATTTTTCCATTTCCTTTCTTAAAAACAATATATTTAACAAGTCTCTATTGTTTTGAAGCCGTATTATTTCTGATTTATTGTTTGAGTCGTGTCAATTATTCCATTTCTTAATTGTGAAAATCAATCATGCAGCCAAATCAGGAAGAAATAAAAGAATTAAAGCAGCGACGGGGAATAATCAAATCTCAGATTACGCGATTCAAGAAATTTTTGGAAGATTCGGAAAATCACGAAGATATAGAACAAATCGATTGTAGGCTGAGTAAAATCAATAAACATTTTGATGAATTTGAAGTTATCCAATCGAAGTTGGAATGTTTGGATGATTCCGAAGAAACAGTCAGAGAGGATATTGAAAATAGTTTTTATTGTATAATATCTCAAGCCAAAAATTTGATTAAAGATTTAAATAATCCAGTTAATAAAATGGTTGAATCGATGAATGCCGATTTACTCGGCACGAATATTAATGCAAATTTAGGACCATTGAGGAATGTTAATCTGCCTAGATTGAATCTACCAGTGTTTTCAGGAAAATTCGAAAATTGGCTCACTTTTCATGATGAATTTGTTAATTTGATTCATAACAATGCAACGCTCACGAATAAGCAAAAATTCCACTATTTGAGATCATCATTGAAAGATGAACCATTAAAGTTAATCCAATCATATGAAATGTCAAATGACAATTACCTCATTGTATGGAATCTTTTGATTCAAAGATTTCAGCGTAAAAGACAGATCGTAAACAGCCATATAAATGCATTATTTGATTTACCCGTGGCTACAAAGGAATCTGCGGTTATGTTGAGAGAGATTGCTGATGGTGTTTATCGCCATGTTAATATTTTGCAAAAAATGAAACTACCTGTCAGTGAATGGGATGCACTGCTGGTAAATTTAATTACATCAAAATTAGATAATGTTACGAATCGCGAATGGGAAAAATCCTTAGACGATGAAGATACACTTCCCACTTTAGAGGAAATTATGAAATTTGTCAACAAAAAATGTTTTGCTCTGGAATCGGGTAACAGAAAAGCTAAGTCAATCACTCAAGCGGTATCGTATGTACGTCAAAACAAACCAAACCAAGAATATTCCTTATATGCAGGTAATAAAAACAACGGAAAATGTTATTATTGTCAACAAGGTCATTTCATATTCAATTGCACAGAGTTTCTTAAATTGTCGGCGCCAGAAAGATACACAGAAGTCAAAACTCGAAAGCTATGCGTAAACTGTTTGCGTCCAGGTCACAATAAAGTTAATTGTCGATCATCCAATTGTAAAATATGCAATTTGCAACATAGTACGTTATTACATAATAACTCATTTGGTAAAAAGTCACAAACAGCTGAAAATAATTCAAGGGAACAAGCATCGGTATCAGATGTATTAGGATCGAAAGAATCGCCTATAAACACGACAACAGCGCACACGACGGATTCACAAAAAATAGACGCAAATCCTCTTGTTTTGCTGTCAACCGCAAAGATAATAATTTTTGACGAACAAGGAAAAGGTCATTCATGCAAGGCATTGTTAGATTCCGGAAGCCAAAGCAACATTATATCTAGAAATTTAGCAAAGAAATTGAATTTGAAGTTGGAAAAATTCTCGTTGCCATTAGTAGGAGTAAATCAACAAGTCACAAATATCACACATAAAGTAAAGGCGACTATAAAATCATTTTATAGTAATTACACGGTTGATTTGTCTTTTCTTGTTTTACCAACGATAACAGAAAAAGTACCTTCAATTACATTTGAAAACAAATCTGTTAAATATCCACCACATATCAAATTGGCAGATCCAGATTTCAATGTATCAGAAAATGTAGATCTACTGCTAGGAGCGAATATATTTTATGATTTGCTTTGTCCTAATCAAATAAGGTTGACTGATAGTTTATTACTTCAAGAAAGTCTGTTGGGTTGGATACTTGCTGGTAGTATAGCTTTAGGATGCCCTACAAATCGCGCTAGCTGCAATATTCTAACGGGCATATCCAATGAAGAATTGAATAATAATCTGAAGAAATTTTGGGAAATAGAGGAGTTACCCAAACAAAATTATCTATTGGAAGAGCAGAAATTAGCGGAAGATTATTTTGTTCAGACGACTAAACGTGATGAAAATGGCAAATTTGTGGTTAGGTTACCTTTTCTACAAGAACTGAACAATTACGGAGATTCATACACAATAGCTCAAAAGAGATTTAAATCGCTAGAATATAAATTCTCAAGGGATAATAACTTGAAGCAAGCATATACGGAATTTATGTCCGAATATGCAACTTTAAAACATATGACATCGCAAGGAACTTTTACATCTAATTCAATATCACAGCCTTTTTATATACTGCCTCATCACGCGGTAATAAAGCAGAGCAGTACAACCACAAAATGTAGAGTAGTCTTCGATGGCTCGGCAAAGACAAATGCAGGTGTGTCACTTAATGACAATCTCAATTCAGGTTACATCATTCAGGATAATTTATTTGATATAGTTATGCGCCTAAGATTATTCAAATTTGTGTTGAGTAGTGACATTAAAATGATGTTTCGACAAATTTGGATTCACGAAGAAGATAGAAGATTCCAACAAATTTTATGGAAATCCGAGAATAGTTCAGATTTGGAGTTATTCACGTTAAATACGGTTACATATGGAACAGCATCAGCTCCATTTTTAGCTCAAAGATGTTTAAAACAATTAGCACTCGAAAATGAATCTCGATACCCTCGCACATGCAAAATTATTTTGAATGCGTTTTATATGGATGATCTTTTGGCAAGTTTTCGTACCAGAGAAGAAGCTCTTGAAGTATATAAAGAACTCACTGAAATTCTAGGTCAAGCTGGATTCGAATTGAGAAAATGGGCGTCTAACGATAAAACCATTTTACAGAATATATTGGAAAATTCAGATGAAAAAGAAAAGATGGTAGAATTTCGCGAAAATACAAATCTTAAAACTTCAGGCATTGCGTGGTTATCAGATTCAGATACGTTCAATTATTCGGTGAACATTCAGTTCAATTTTAAAGACGCAACAAAGAGAAACATTTTAAGCACAATATCAAAGATATTCGATCCCTTAGGACTCATAGGTCCTGTCATTATTAAAGCAAAAATATTCTTACAAAGACTCTGGCAATGTCAAGTTTCATGGGACGAACCTTTATCGCCAGAATTATCAGCAGTTTGGTTAACATTTGTTCAGCAACTGCAGTCTATTCATGATATAAAGATTGATAGACAAATGATGGTTCATGAAGCTGAGAGTATAGAAATCCACGGTTTTAGCGATGCATCGGAAACGGCATATGGTGCTTGTTTGTACCTTGTGTCTACTGACTCATTCGGAAAAATAAAAAGTTCGTTAATGTGTGCAAAATCGAAAGTAGCACCACATAAAAAATGCACGCTTCCACGTTTGGAACTATTAGCAGCTTGTTTACTGGCTAATTTAGCACATACAGTAAAAGAAATTTTGACAATACACGTAAAGAAAAGAGTGTTTTATACAGACTCGACCATAGTTCTTTCATGGTTGAAAATTGAACCGTTTCGTTTAAAAACATTTGTAGCCAATCGCGTAACCAAAATCCTAAACAAAACTTCACTGAACGAGTGGAACTATGTGAACACCAAACATAATCCTGCGGATGTTATATCAAGAGGTATAAATCCCGAAGAATTGAGCGATTTGCAAATTTGGTGGAACGGGCCTGAGTTTTTGACTAATCGTAATTTGTCCAATGATCATAACGATTTTGAAACGGAATCTGTCATCTCGTTACCAGATATTAAACCAGAAACTCAGATTAGTTTAAATACAACTACTGATGAAAATTTTGATATTTTCAGCAGATACTCTGATCTGACAAAATTGCAGAGAGTTGTATCGTATTGCATACGTTTCAAAAGATGTACTCTAAAACAAGAAAGATTCCATTCTAAGGTTTTGACTATCAATGAAATGGAAGTTTCCTTGAAAATACTGTTGAGATTGGCTCAATATCGTGAATTCAAATCGGAAATTGATGCCCTGAATGGCAAAAATAAAATAGGGTCTCGAAGTAAAATTTTAAAGTTGAATCCTTTTATTGACAATGAAGAATTACTACGCGTAGGTGGTAGATTGAAGCATTCCAATATAGATTTCTCTCAAAAACATCCAATTATTTTACCCAAAAATTGCAGGCTAACTAGGCTAATTATAGAAAATGAACATAAATCCCATTTGCATTCAGGAACTCAAAACCTACTATCAATTATAAGACTCAATTATTGGCCTATAGACGGGACCAATCAAGTAAAGTCAGTTGTCAAATCATGCATAACATGTTCGAAAAATAATCCCAAACCGGTAGAATTTCTTATGGGTAATCTTCCCAGCACTCGTGTTATACCCAGCAGGCCGTTTACTAATTGCGGTATAGATTATGCTGGTCCGATTCTAATAAAGGAAAGGGTTTCACGTAACACAAAATTGATAAAAACTTACATTTGTATATTCGTGTGCTTTGCTACACGCGCTTGTCACATCGAATTGGTCAATGATTTGAGTACCGACAGTTTTTTGAACGCACTAAAAAGATTCGTATCTAGAAGAGGTAAACCTTCCTCAATCAATTCTGATAATGGCACAAATTTTGTCGGTGCTAATAACCATTTTTTAGAGCTATATAAATTAATAAATGATGAAAGTCATAATAATACTGTTTCAACATTTTTAAGTAAGGATAAAATAAAATGGAATTTTATCCCCGCAAAATCCCCACATATGGGAGGTTTATGGGAGGCGGCTGTCAAGTCAACAAAATTTCATTTGAAGAGAATTATTGGTACGACTTCACTCACCTATGAAGAGATGAATACGGTTTTGATACAGGTCGAGGCTTGTCTCAATTCTCGTCCTTTGACGCCTTTATCTAATGATCCTGATGACCTCATACCTCTTACACCTTCCCATTTCCTAACTGGCGATTCATTAGCTTCACCCCCACAAGAAGATGTACGAAACATCAAGTTGAATCGTTTGACCCGATACCAGCTGGTTCAACGTTTATACCAGCAATTCTGGTCACGCTGGTCCAGAGAATATTTATCACGGATGCAGCGTCGAAACAAATGGCACCTGGATGTCAATTCCCAATTGAAGATCGGCAGCCTAGTAATCCTCGTTGAAGACAATCAACCCCCTCTGCGTTGGCCCATGGCACGAGTGACGCAATTGCATCGAGGAGCAGACAACGTAGTGAGAGTTGTGTCGGTTCGAGTAAGCAGTGGTAGTGTCGTAAAGCGATCCGTGGCAAGGTTGTGCTTATTGCCCTTACCAGACGAAGACTCTTAATTACCGTCTACTGCAGTGAAGAATTTATTTTATTTTATTTTTTCATGTTTACAGTTGCTACTGTTAGTAGATGTTCATTATTTTATTGTTTAGAAAGTAGATACTTTCAAGGGAGGCGGCATGTTAAGTGTTAAGACTCTGTTACGCCCCTGACCTTATACCCCTCCAGTACAGTTACGCTACTGCTCTAAATATCACGCGAGTACGGCGTGATGCGCATTCTCCGCAAGAGGGCACCTGCCGCAGGCGTAGGACAGAACGGGAGACTGGGAGAGCAGTACGAGAAGAGAAGCGAAGAAGTGATGTAACATGTAACTCTCGTATTAATGTTCGACTCGATGTACTACACAAAATAAAAGTTTATTAGATACAGTCCACTTTAAATTATTTAAACCAGTGCAACCAACAGTTACAGTGAATGGTGCTCGTTACAGAACGATAATCAATGATCAAAATTTGAATGTTATCTACCCAGAATAGTTTTGGTTCCAACAAGATAACGCTACATCTAGCTACCGTAGCAATACTAGCAATTGATTTATTGAAAGAAAGATTAGGCGATAACATTATTTCGAGAAATGTTCCGATTTAATGGCATCCAAGATCATGCGACATAACTCCAATGAATTATTTTCTTTAGGGTTATGTCAGATCATTTATTTATGCTGATAAACCAGAAACAATAGACTCTTTGGAAGCCAACATAACCCGTGTTTTTGCTGAAATAAGTCCTGAATTACTCGAAAAAGTGGTTCCAAAATTGGTCTTGTCGAATGCGGTTCTTCAGAGCTGTACTCTGTTCAAATGTAAGAAGGAGCAATAACAACATGTTTGGCGCAGCGGCAGGAGGGCCTTCGTATAGGTATTTTCCGTCCAGAGTCGAATCGAGGAGATTTCACACAATCGTTCAGTTTATCTATCCATGTCTCATCCAGGTAATACATTTTTCTGCCTTGTTCCCTTAATGAGCGGATTTTCTTCAAATAATCTCTTCTCCACACAATTATTTTATCCCTATCTATCAGTTGACTATCACGACCACGTCTTTTTGAACTTGAATTCCATTTTTTTCAATAAGTTATAGAACGTTGTTCTTTTGAAATTTGGCAAACTGTCGTCATCATTCACTCCTCTTAGGTGTTTTATTCTCTGAGAATTCTGAATATAGCTGAATCACTCACCCCTGAGGATTTTGAAACAATTGATACAAAGTCTCTTTTCGATAAATCAGGATGTTCTTCCAATTCTTTTCGAGAAATGTTCGAAATTATCTCTTTCTCTTCAGCAGAGAAGGCTACCTTTTGGACCTTTTTCGTGGTGGTCCCCTCATATCACCCTCAGATGCAGTATCCGTTTCCGAATTCGACTTTGTTTTATATATACACTTTGTCAAAAGATTTTCCAACACGATACACTTTTCACAACAAAATCTATAAACACTTTGAACAGCTAGACCTTCACAGTAGCTCTAGGTATTTTAATCTAGTCTTGTCAATTGAAAACTTCGATATTCATGCGATGCAAATCAAGATGGCTTCAACCCATTAAGGAAAAGGACCCAAATCTGGTTTTTCCCGGAATTACCTTGTCGGAATCTTGAGCAGCCGACAATGAGTTTCGTACAAAATAATATAAAATTTTGGACCGAAACTAAATATATTTCGGATATTACAAGTAAATGACCATTATAAATTTGAACAGAGATCTTTTACGAGTCTTGTCAATTGAAAACTTCGATATTTATGCAAATCAAGATGGCTTTCACCCATTAGGGAAAAGGACTCAAACCTGGTGTTTCCCGGAATTACTTTGTCGGAATTTTGCAAGATTCCGACCCAAATCTCTAGAACTCTGGTGTTTCCTGAATTTACCTAGCCGCAATCTCGAGCATCCGAAAAAGAAATTATTTAGTAGATATAATAATATAAAAACAAAATAAAAAAATAGGGTACGTCGGATATAAAATGTTTATGACAGTTGCAGATCATAACAGAAATTTTGCACTAGAGTTTCTGAGGAAAAAAGCTCTAATGTGGGAATTGCTGACTCAAATTATTGAATCATTTCTATCCCGTACCATCTGCAGTCCGTTCCGAGTACGATCCTGGCAATCTCTTAGGGCGTTAAAAGGGAGCGTGGTTATGACCGTTTGACCAATAGGAGCTTTATTGTGCGCAAACCAGACGATTCTGTTTGTTTACAAAGCTCCTTCTTATATTTGAACGTGGTAGACATATGTCGGAAATTATTTTTAAACCATAAGGGCCGATTGCACCGTATACAAAACTGTAGATTAAATCTTAAACCTCGATTAGTGTCTATGATAATCAATAGACACTAATCGAGCTTTAAGATTTAATCTACAGTTTTGGCTACGGTGCAATCGGCCCTAAATGTCACAAATTAATGCTTCAATGTTAATTCAACATTGTTTTATTTCAGTTTGAAGTTCTAGCACTCAAAAAAAACACCCGATACTAGGCTCTTGAAAGATGTGGATGATTCAAGAGATCGGATAATAGCTGGATGATTAATAATAATAATAGAAATGTTACATGAAATTTTTGGTAATAAATTGTTATTTGTCGAAAATTTGTTTCGTCCTATATTTCCGCAACAAAGCGCTTTTTCGAAAATAATCAGAGGACATAATATCCTTAAAATAACCAAAGGAATAACCTCTTCTCTTCAATGTTTGCCGGATGTTTACCTTACACCCCGTATACATAAACAGTTAATTTTCAACCCCTCACGTACCTTCCAAATTCCGAAAAATTATCCAATCACATCCCGATAATGGGGGAAAGCAAGCGAAATGTGTTGCGCTCCGCGAGATCAGCTGTGAGAAAAACACGCCGAGAACCGGGAAAGCGGGAAAACTGGGACAGCGCTCGCGTTCGTCGAGAGGAGTTTTCCGAACGTACTGACTGGAAAACCAGGCAGGGGTTGTTTCGACGGCGCCTCGCAGAGTTGCTGGACCGGCCGCATCGATCGATTTCATCCCGAAGTTCCACAGGAAAATTTTCGGACGCACGCTATATTTCGAAAATTTCGCAACGTATAAAGTGGGGAAGCAGAGGTATCGGAGGAGGGGGCGGTTGTGGCTACGCCAAAGTCAAAAGGCGACCTTTTTGCGGAGACATTTGCTGCTGTTTCGAGCATCAAATCATGAAGCCTTCTTCACATCCTGTTTTTCATCCAGGATCAGGATGTTGAATGTATTCTTTTAACTTCGGTTATTTAGAAAAAAACTTATATGATAATGGGTGTGAGGTCGACAAAAATCTACTAACTGGAAATAATTTTACATATACTCCATTCACTTTTATTTAATCACATAGGAAGTCATGGTTTCGTTTTCAGGAGTTGGTGCCCCTGATGAAAAGCACAAAACATATGATGAAAAGTCAGTGCGCGCACAGAAAATATCGTTAATGACAAAACGACGTTGCCAGTTTCTTTGTTTACATCAGAGTAAAAGTATCAAAGATATTCCAAATTTTGATAGGTTAACAAATTGTTCGCAGATTTTTGGTATTTAATCGATATTTGCAGGTGAGTTTTTCGTCGAATATCCAAGATTAACGTATGTTTATTGTTTTTAGCATCAGTTTGGAGCGTGAGGACGATTTTCAAGACCAGGGCGAATGTTTACATTTCGAGGTTGAAGGGATACACGGGAATTTCGTTGAAAAAGATGTTATTTGGAGAGATATCGCAGTAGATGGATCGGATGGAGCCTCGAGAGGTCGATTAGGATGATATTTTTCAGGTTTTCCAAGAAATTTGGCGATATCTGAGCAGTTTTGCAAAAGTTTGGTACCTCACTAATGAGGTGGAACTTAGACCTAATTCTCCTATAAGAAACGCCTTTCAAAGGTCGAGATGGTGAAAAATGTATTCTTCAGATGTTGTTTGAACAAACGCAGGCGAGTTTTATATCCCGACATTGATTTTAAGAAAGTTATCAACAAAATAAAATTGACATTATTCTTGATTCTTGTAATTACCCATTAATTAATCTTATATCTTTGGATTAATTTTTCTTAATGAATTCTTGATTAGAATCAACAATTGATGTCGTCAAGTCTTGAACTTTCAGTTCAAGAGGATAATAAACATTAAATCTTCACAAGCATGCATATGAAAATTATATGAAAGCAATGCAATTTTCTTCCATTGCAAAAATAATATATTTCAACAGTGATCTCTTGTACTTTTCATGCAAATAACTAGAAAAGGAATCCTCTCTATCAATTCAAATAAACGTAAGTTATTTTTGTCTATCACATCTTTTCCAATTCATTCATTTGAGAAATACGCTAAGAATGTAGAAAGGGCAACATAGTATTGACTTGGAACATAAAAATATTTTGAAAAACGTCATAACTTCGATCCAGAGTGGAATGTGTCATATTTCCAAGGCCAGAGTTGTGATTTTATAATTGTGAATGAAGTATACATACAGGGTTATCATAATAAACCGTGCATTAGACGTTTCTCGGCTTCTATGAGGAAAAGATTTCTGAAATTTGGCACACGGCCGTTTTTCAAAGGCGGAAATCATGATAGAATATTTTCATCCAAATCGCACTTCCGGTTATACCGAAAGTGACCATCTGCTTTGGTATTTCGAATGGAACTACCTATTTTTCTAACCAGAAATGGATTCCTTCTTGAATTTAACACATTTTTACGTAGTTGTCATGGTTACGAAGATATAAGGACTATGAGAAAATGGCCAGTTGCAGAGGTCCGCGAAACGTATCATAGCATGCATGCTTCCTCTGGAAAATATGAAGGTTTTAATTTAAAAGAAAACCGTTGCTGGGTCATTTTTCGGATTTCCCAAGTCCCAGACAGCATCCCAAAAAATTTGGAAAGTGGTATCTTGTAGGGCTTGGAAAAACACATCTTCCACAAAAAAAATTTTTTCGAACACGCTCATCTCTGGAAAATATGAAGGTTTTAATTTGAAGGAAAACCGTTGCTGGGTCATTTTCCGGATTTCTCGAGTCCCAGACGGCATCCCAAAAAATTTGGAAAATGGTATCTTGTAGAGCTTGCAAAAACACATATTCCACAAGAAATTTTTTTTCGAACACGCTCATCTCTGGAAAAAATGGAGGTTTCCAGATCATTTTCCGGATTTCCAAAGCCCTGATGGCATCCCAAAAAAATTGGAAAAAGGTATCTTGTAGAGAATCTAAAAACACAACTTCCACAAAAAAATTTTTCGAACACGATCATCTCTGGAAAAAATGAAGGTTTTAATTTAAAGGAAAACCTTTGCCGGGTCATTTTTCGAATTTCCCAAGTCCCAGACGGCATCCCAAAAAATTTGGAAAAGGGTATCTTGTAGAGCTTACAAAAACACATCTTCCGCAAAAAAAATTTTTTCGAACACGCTCATCTCTGGAAAATATGGAGGTTTCCAGATGATTTTCCGGATTTCTCAAGCCCTGACGGCATCCTAAAAAATTTGGAAAGTGGTATCTTGTAGAGAATTTTTTTCGAACACGATCATCTCTGGAAAATATGATGGTTTTAATTTGAAGGAAAACCGTTGCTGGGTCATTTTTCGGATTTCTCAAGTCCCAGACGGCATCCCAAAGAATTTGGAAAATGGTATCTTGTAGAGCTTGCAAAAACACATCTTCCACAAAAAAAATATTTTTCGAACACGCTCATCTCTGTAAAATATGAAGGTTTAAATTTGAAGGAAACCGTTGCTGGGTCATTTTTCGGATTTCTCAAGTCCCAGACGGCATCCCGAAAAATTTGGAAAGTGGTATCTTGTAGAGCTTGCAAAAACACATATTCCACAAGAAATTTTTTTTCGAACACGCTCATCTCTGGAAAATATGGAGGTTTCCAGATCATTTTCCGGATTTCCCAAGCCCTGACGAAATCCCAAAAAATTTGAAAAAAAGCATCTTGTAGAGAATTTAAAAACACATCTTTCACAGAAAAATTTTTCCCGTACACCAACATCTCTGGAAAATATGAAGGTTTCAATTTAAAGGAAAACCGTTGCTGGGTCATTTTTCGGATTTCCCAAGTCCCAGACGGCATCCCAAATAATTTGGAAAGTGGTATCTTGTAGAGCTTGTAAAAACACATATTCCACAAAAAAAAATTGTTCGAACACGCTCATCTCTGGAAAATCTGGAAGTTTCCAGATCATTTTCCGGATTTCCAAAGTCCTGACATCATCCTTTAAAATTTGGAAAAGAGGATCTTGTAGAGACTCTAAAAACACATCTTCCACAGAAAAATTTTTTTCGAACACGCTCATCTCTGGAAAATATGAAGGTTTTAATTTGAAGGAAACCCGTTGCTGGGTCATTTTCCGGATTTCTCAAATCCCAGACGGCATCCCAAAAAATTTGAAAAAAGGTATCTTGTAGAGCTTGCAGATACACATATTCCACAAAAAAATTTATTTCGAACACGCTCATCTCTGGAAAAATGGAGGTTTCCAGATCATTTTCCGGATTTCCAAAGCCCTGACGGCATCCCAAATAATTTGGAAAGTGGTATCTTGTAGAGCTTGTAAAAACACATATTCCACACAAAAAAATTTTTCGAAGACGCTCATCTCTGGAAAATATGGAAGTTTCCAGATCATTTTCCGGATTTCCAAAGCCCTGACATCATCCTTTAGAATTTGGAAAAAAGTATCTTGTAGAGACTCTAAAAACACATCTTCCACAGAAAAATTTTTTTCGAACACGCTCATCTCTGGAAAATATGAAGGTTTTAATTTGAAGGAAAACCGTTGCTGGGTCATTTTCCGGATTTCTCAAGTCCCAGACGACATCCCAAAAAATTTGAAAAAAAGAATCTTGTTGAGCTTGCAGAAACACATATTCCACAAAAAAAAATTATTTCGAACACGCTCATCTCTGGAAAAAATGGAGGTTTCCAGATCATTTTCCGGATTTCCAAAGCCCTGACGACATTCCAAATAATTTGGAAAGTGGTATCTTGTAGAGCTTGTAAAAACACATATCCCACAAAAAATATTTTTCGAACACGCTCATCTCTGGAAAATATGGAAGTTTCCAGATCATTTTCCGGATTTCCCAAGCCCTGACGAAATCCCAAAAAATTTGAAAAAAAGCATCTTGTAGAGAATTTAAAAACACATCTTTCACAGAAAAATTTTTCCCGTACACCAACATCTCTGGAAAATATGAAGGTTTCAATTTAAAGGAAAACCGTTGCTGGGTCATTTTTCGGATTTCCCAAGTCCCAGACGGCATCCCAAAAAATTTGGAAAGTGGTATCTTGCAGAGCTTGCAAAAACACATATTCCCCAAAAAAATTTTTTTCGAACACGCTCATCTCTGGAAAATATGGAGGTTTCCAGATCATTTTCCGGATTTCCGAAGCCCTGACGGCATCCCAAAATATTTGGAAAAAGGTATGTTGTAGAGAATCTAAAAACACATCTTCCACAAAAAATTTTTTTCGAACACGATCATCTCTGGAAAAAATGAAGGTTTTAATTGAAAGGAAAACCGTTGCTGGGTCATTTTTCGGATTTCCCAAGTCCCAGACGGCATCCCAAATAATTTGGGAAATGGTATCTTGTAGAGCTTGCAAAAACACATATTCCACAAATAATTTTTTTTCGAACACGCTCATCTCTGGAAAAAATGGTGGTTTCCAGATCATTTTCCGGATTTCCCAAGCCCTGATGCCATCCCAAAAAATTTGAAAAGTGGTATCTTGTAGAGCTTGCAAAAACACATCTTCCACAAAAATTTTTTTTCGAACACGCTCATCTCTGGAAAATATGAAGGTTTTAATTTGAAGGAAAACCGTTGCTGGGTCATTTTTCGGATTTCTCAAGTCCCAGACTGCATCCCAAAAAATTTGGGAAGTGGTATCTTGTAGAGCTAGCAAAAACAATGAATAATTCAAGAATCATAATATTCTATTTATTTGAATGCAAGCAGTGCAAATACCAATTATGTATCTATGCATCTAGTCACATAGGATATTTAAATAAACCTATGACTGTTGTCCATTTAAAGCATCTAAAATGCCACTCATGTGATTATGCAACAAATCTAAAAGAAAATCTCAAATGTCATATTAATACTGTTCATTCAAAAATAAACAAGTGCAAGTGTCCCCATGTGATTATGCAGTAAATAGAAAAGGACATCTCAAAACTCATATCGATTCTGCTCATTTGAGTTAGTCTTTCATGCGACTATGCAAACAACCTGGTTCAAAATCTCAAAGGACATAGATTTGGGCTAATTTTGTTTATTAATTTACTGTTAATTGCAATGTCTATTAATCACTATTGTTTGTTACCTAATGTGAACACTGTTTAATTACTATATTCTATGAATAATAAATAGATTTTTAGATCTTGCTAAAATGTTCACTAGAATATTTCTCAGCTAATGAGGAAAGAAAAAGTTTCATCAACCCTGTAGTTGGAATATAATAATTCGGATTCATCAAGGATTCAAAGAATCCTGTAAATTGTCAGGTGATAACACTGGTTTCAAATGTTGAAGATCCACAATTTCAAAGAAATTTTGTGTGCGTTATTTTACAGCTTGATCAATGAGATCCTATTCATAGTTTTTGAAATATATATTAGCAAACTTAAATTTCATAATTTGTTAATTTCTTAGCAGTGACCAATATTGCTAGTTTTGAATTGTGCGACAGTGGCGACATCTATGGATTTGAAAAGCCGATTTCGTCTTCAGTCTGATCATCTGAGGAATCCAATTGTTACTTTTCAACTTTTGTTATGGATACAGAATGCAGGCACGAATCGCTCTTATTAGTTTCATTAACTTTTTGAGAACGTATGAGGATTCTTACGGAGGACTCATCAGTTCATCATCGATCATCCTTATAAGATTCAAGACCCCTGTCCTCCACGGAACGGGCCTGGCGCCTGAGTCAATGCCTCGCTTACACCTTTCCATTACGTATAGATAAAACATATTTCAGTATAATTTATGAGTTTTGCTGAAAAATAATAATATTTGTCCAAGATTTCAATTCAGAAAAGAAAACTGAACCTCTTTGTGTAGGTTGTTAAGCCAGATTTCTAAATTGGACTCCCGTCTTTCGCCTACTAGACGATAGAGAGCGCCAATATCCTTGTTTCAATCACAATAAAAATTAGTTATCAGAATCACCCAGACGGAACAATAAAATGGTGTACTATGGATCATATGTTATAGTGAATAAATTTTTTTATTAGCTTGAAAAATGTAAGTATCCCTAGAATATGCATCATTTGAGCACAAACCGTCAGTAAGAGCTCACTCAAAAAATACCCCTAACTGGTTTCCAGAACAGGTTTAGAGATTTTTGTGTTGTGTGAACGGGATTTTTTCTCGAGCTAGATACACAGGGAAGAGCTCACAAAAAATGACAGTCGATGCTTTAGATCAGGATAAGTTTTAGGATGTTGTGAAATATCAAAAACTGTAGTTTTTTCCTATCTCATTCATATGTGTACAACCTCAAAAATTATGTGTGGTATGGTGTGTAGGTATGTTATATTCAGTACCTAGTTTCCATAATGGGTTTCAGTTTTGTACTTCATAAATTTCCTCCAAACGACGTAGACTCGTGGTGTTTTTGTCGTTGTCTGGTTTCGAATCAGTTTACTTATAAAACGAGTCGTATAGATCGAAATGGAGCTGGTATAATGTAAAATAAAACAAAATGGTGCGTGGTGAATAGTTAAATATAGATTCTGTCTGAAGTATCATTGCATTCTTGATGGAATTCATGAATTATAGTTGAATCTAACGAATTGAACAGTGTTTAAATAGGATTCTTGAAGATTTATTCACGAATATGATCCAAGAAAGGCAAATTATTATCCTGAAAAACATAAACATTCATCTGGGATGATCAATTACTGAGAAAATATCCTTTGTTTCAGACCAACGTAATAATCAAGAGCTAGTACAATTGAAAGGTAATGACTGTCAATAATATACTAAAGTGCCTAGTACGCTTCGTCTATGGCAGATCCAGCTAACAAACCCGCTGCACCCAGCACAAGTCGCCGTAAACGTGTGCTGCCTCAGCAGCCACGGATAGAGGCCAAGAAACCTCGTACTTCGTCTCAAGAAGGAACCACTGAGTTACCCCAACAACAAAATAAACGAAAGGTAAGATTCACATAGTTCTCGATCATACCCATACTGTACGAATCATATCTTCAAATTCACGTATCATCATTCACATTATTGTGCCAGGTTTATCATGATAATAAATGAGCCTTTTAAATTTTGCCTAACCCAAAACATCAGATAGATCACAGTAGTTCCCAAGAATTTCAACTCTGCATGTTTCTATGAAATCATAGATTGCTTTGTGTATAGTTTGTTTTTGCCACAAATTATATCTAAATTTCTGTGATACTGTCAATTTCAATTTCTGAGAATTTTAAGTTTGTTCATTGAATTGTTTATCCTATCAAAATGAGAAAATCATCCATTAGTTTTTTCGTTCTTTCAAATTTGCAAAAATAAGAAGTTATAATGTCAGAAATGAATTGCATTCGGTTTGGAGGATTGTTGAAAACTTTGATGGATCTTGCCACTATATGTGGTGATTAACTAGAAATGAATTTTCCTATAGGGGTATGTACAATTTTTTAAATTCATATCGTAGCTACTGGTAACAAGTTTTTAGGAATTTCCACATAATTCTGTTGTTTACATTTGAAATTCAACAATATTATCATTCATCGTTCAACCTCTATCAAATTGTAGGTATTGTGTGATTCACAAATTAGTTTTACTGAACGTCTCAATCAGTTGTCATGCATAAATAGTTAATAATAAGGGAATGACAGTGCAATTTATGACCATGTGAAGTGGATATGAAGGCTAAAAAATTAGTAGACGATACAGATGTATGAATAAATGATATTTATTTGATTCTTTTGGTTTTGGGAAGAATTGTATACATTCGAATTTAATGATATTGATTTTAGTGTTTTAGTGTAACCTCCATTGCCTTTACCGGAACTCTGCAATCACTGGTTTATTGATTGATCTATTGCTTGTTTACTTTGACATATAATAATTAAGAATATATCAGTATTTCCTGCATGTTGATTTTTAAAATTTGCATAGTAATTCAAATTAATCCATCCATTTAGCTTTTTCATTCAAGATTGCAGTCCTATAATATGATACAACTTTCCAAAAATTATTTGGGTGTTGTATTCCAAACTTATTTGAATGATTCATATTTTGCAACATGTTTGGGTTTGCTCTATAGATATCTATTGCCAATCTTTTCAAACAAGCTTCATATTCCTAAATATTTTATTTGATGGTTGATTCAAACACATTTATTGCTCAAGGTTGTCAATCGACTTGAAGGTGTTCTAGATTACACCTTATTTCTAGGTTATTTATATGTTTTGAGAAGTATTGAAAAATACTGACTGACTGCAAAAATAATTAAACCAACGATGAGAAAAAATTAAAATTCTCTTGTACACTGCGCAATAAAATTAACGCACATTATGGAAATCTCAAATTTATTCTACAACTGAAGGTGTTCTCAATGATAATTATTTTTATCAGAATTATGCATGCATATGTTATCCACTTTCAACGTGTTTCTTCAATACAGATGTTTTCTCCCAGCAGGAATAAAAAAAGATGATATTATCAGATTTTGATTGTATTGGCTCCATTCTAAAATCAGTTGTTCTCGATCAATTCTAGTGATCAATAGTTTTCCTTTCGTTTGATTTTCTACACTCCATCGCTATGCAACGCGAAACACGCAATTTGACCCAAGAGGAATGTGCCCAAGCGGTAGTTTTGCGAGAAGAAGGGTGGACATACACAAGAATTGCAGAAAGGTTTGTCCAGAATGTTGCAGCGATTCAGGGAGACAGGTATGAATGTCCGAAGACCAGGACAGGGTAGAGTGGGTAGACCACGGGTAACAACTGCCTTCAAAATCAGCTTGAACAAACTCATGAGGTGCAAATTAGCACTCAGATAATAAGAAATCGCCTCAGAGAATATGATTTAAGGCCTCGTGTCGCGGCAAGAGGCCCAGCTCTTACCCCAGCCCATCGAAGAGCGCGTTTGGATTTTGCGAGAGAGCATATCCATTGGGAAGAGGCCGATTCGGAAAGAGTTCTCTTCACAGATGAGTCTAGATTCTGCCTCTACCATTGTGATCGACGTTCCCTTGTACACAGACGTCCACATGAAAGATATGCTCAGTGCAATTTCCTGAATACTACTGGTTTCGGGGGAGGATCGATTATGGTATGGGGTGGAATATCTTTGACTGCTCGCACAGACCTGGTGGTCGTTGATAATGGAGCTATGAATGCTGATAAGTATATAAGGAACATTCTTGAAGAGCATGTAGTGCCATTTGCCCCATACATTGGTGAAAATTTCATTTTTATGGACGATAATGCCAGACCCCATCGTGCGCGCATCGTTCAGGAGTACCTTGAAGAGGTTGAAGTCTCTCGAATGGAATGGCCAGCAAGAAGTCCAAATCTCAATCCGATTGAGCAGGTTTGGAACAACCTCAATAGAAGGCTGAGAAGTTCAGAAAATCATCCAGCTACTCTTAATGACTTAGGAATCCAACTCGGAGAAATCTGGGAAGAATTAGATCAGAACATTTTAAGATCACTCATTTTGAGTGTGAACCGTCGTTGCCGAGCTGTAATTAACGCAAGGGGTGGAAATACCAAGTATTGAATCACTTATCAGCA
Organism: Adalia decempunctata; assembly: GCA_951802165.1. Classification (NCBI taxonomy): domain Eukaryota; kingdom Metazoa; phylum Arthropoda; class Insecta; order Coleoptera; family Coccinellidae; genus Adalia; species Adalia decempunctata. The sequence continues at coordinate 16,193,120 of OX637696.1, read as the reverse complement.
TTTCAGTATTTTAAAAAATGTTCATTTCTCTTCTTTCACATAAGATTCGGTGAAATCCTGAAATTTTCTTCCATTTAATGTGTCTTGTTTCGTTCAAAACCTTCCCGAGAGAACATAAAAAATAAGTTATAAAGTCAATGTTGAGTTAACTTTCATTAAAATTGAGATTTTCAGAATGTGCGTTAATTTTTTTTCGCAGTGTATTACTGAACTAAAATATATAATCTTTTATGCATTTTCACTTGTTGGTAAGCTTCCTTGTTTTGAAAAATAAGGCCCGACTTAATGCATTTGTTACAAGGCCTCTCATTACCTGTTCGACGAAGAAAAGTTTTCTTTTTTATTTTCTGAAATAGTATTCATAATATTAAACTTATTGACTTGAAACAATCAATGCTTTAATTATGGAATGAGTCGATAAAGCATGCTTAGTATCATTATCAGCTTTGCATTTGTATATAAAAATAAACAGCGTTGGATAATTGAAAACTTAATGTATGGTTATTTATGAATTTGGTTTGGCATAATTGGCAAATTAAGGCACAATATGGAGAATTTGGGGAGTGGATATTAACTCTTGATAAATATGATTCGTGCATATATGAAGCTTTATATGAAACAGACAAAATTAACAGGACTGCTGCTTAATCCAAGGGTAAAAAATTTTGAATAAACCCTCGGCAGTATAAGAAATTCAGTTATTTTCAAATGAAGTTATCAGTTATATTGAAAATGACAATAGAAACACAGGTGTTCGAAAATTGACCGATAAGTCATCTAGAGACTGTTCATATCGACTTCATTATTATTAAAATTGCTGCTGAAACAGAAAGTGTTGAAGAAAACCCCGGTTTGTCCATTCCACGTCGTTCTTTGGAATTAAGCATTTCACAAACGTCATTACACCGTATTTTGCATAAAGATTTGGGTCTTAAGTTCAGTAAAGAAATTTAGATCTTATTCAGTTACCAATTCCTCAACTTTTAGTTGATAGTCGAACAGAAAAAGGCAAATCTTGAATGCACTGTACCACTCGTACGCATTTTCATTACAAATTTAAGGCAGTGTGGACAAATATTTATTATTTATATGGGCCGGCAACTATAGGGGATTGAAAATAATGAAAATTCACTTTCTCGGTATCGTCATTGAGTTTAAATATACATAGAGACACAGCCCAGTTCAACGATTTGAAGCTAAATTTTGTGTAGTTCCTTCACCGGTTCATAGATGGATAAGTGTGTTTCAGAGAAGCGAAAATTTTTACTCCCGCATCTGGCGGTAAGTAGCTGAACTATAAGGCACTATTTCCGAAGCCGAATGCGATGACGATCAGGACCGGCATATGAAAATGTGGGATGTTCAGTATTTCATCACCTGATTTTTTTGATGCAATAAAACGACAATTATTTTTGATCTTTCATGAATAAAAAATACTGATGTATGAAAAAATAAATGCATGCAATTTTTTCTTCATTCACAAGTATTTATAAATAGATTGTCTATGAATTTTTAAAAATATTTAATTTTTTATAAACAGCGGGATGCTTCTGTGTCGAGATTCCTCTGGTTTTTTTTGTCCCCTGTACAGCTTCACTCTAATCAGTTGTCTCAACAAATGAATCCTGTGCTTTTCAAATTCTGGAGTTAACGGAGAGTTCCAATCTTCTATAAATTCATTTTTTTTTAATTTTCCTAAAATATACCTTTGAAGTCATATCTTTTCTGATTTTGTGACCATAATTTTCTTTATGACCAACAGCGCTTTCCTCATCAGATGTTTAAAATTCTCAAATGTATCCAATTTCGATTTGCAATATATATCCAATCATTACCAAGCTTATTCAAATCATCAATGAGGAGTGCTTTTTCGCACTTACCGCATTTGTTTTTTTGGCGCTGTTCCTCATCACATACCCCGAGAAACTTGCGATTGATTCTAGGGTATTTAGGGGTTCAATTAAATCTTTATCCCTTATATACCCTCACTAGGCTCACCATTGCCCGAATCCGCAGAAGAAATGGTCGAATCTATCCAATCAACCACATCAATGGGCCTACTTTCAAATTCCCCCATTGTACACAGGTCGAAATTATTGTCGTCTTGACAGTTATTGGAAGATTTTCAAGACAACCAGTCATGACCGACTGCAACCCAAATCTGAAGCATCGAGCTGAGGGGTTTGGATCATAACCCCTACCCTGTCTTATTTTGGAGAATGAATTCTTGATTGGGTTCTAGTTGAGCCAACTTTTTATCAAATATGGAAATGTTTCCTTCGTCTCCTCCCACAATTGAAGGATGCTACTGATGGTTTGTATCAAACCTCTGAAACAATAGGGAATATTTTTCCCAACTTTCCAAGACTTAATGAATTCAATTGATTCCGCCAGAGTTTGTATTGCTGATGGCTGATAATTTCCCTCAAATTTTCCATTCGAATTGAAGCAGTCGAAAAGATCATTCATTTTCAGAATGAACTGAGCAGTTGAATTGGCACTTCTCAACCTCAGCTCACCAGTTGCAATGACTGTTCTCATAGCCGAATATAAAGTTCTGATGAAAATCTGCGTGGCCAATTTAACCTTCATTTTCTGGAAGGCGTTTGGATTTATGTGGTTTTCAGTTATCTTCAAAAGAGTACGAGAAAGACAAATTTTTTTCATCGATTAAGTACGTTTCTTTTATGTCCCTCCAAGAAACATTTTAACCTCTCATTTCCTACCTGAGAACACTCCTTTGGAGAAATTCATGGCTAATAGTTCATCATTATTGAATCACGCCGTTCGTAACGAATTTGGACGAATCCGACCCTGCCTACGATTCATAGAACTAGAGGAAAATAAATCTCCTACAGATTTCTATAAATGAGTAGTGACAAAATGGATCGGACGAATATAGTTCCTTTAGTAGCTTCTATGTGCCGCCACTTAAGTTGGCAAATTGGCAAGTAAACTGCCAAAAATTTTTGCATCAAATCAATAAACTGGGTTGTGTCTCTATGTATATTTAAACTCAATGGTATCGTTTATTATACGAATGTTCTGGTGGCAACAAAAAATTTTTATTTTCCTGATTTCGAGTTTTTTATGAAAGTTAGACTTTTAGAAACATGCGATAATTGTGGTTGTTCACGTAGGAGAAGATTTCTTTCGAAAATGTCAAGAAAAATGATATATAGGGTGGCCCACATCCGTCGATGGCAGTAGTAAGTAGGAGTGATACATAATTTTGAAGGTTTTGCAATTCTATTTATGAATTCGCTAAAAAAATTTGACCAGTTTTGTGATGACTTATCAGGTAAAAGATATAAACTTTGAGACGGAAACCTGCATATATTCACTTTGTCGTTTGTAAATACCTTATCGATCGGATGTTCAGCCGATGCTGTACGGCCGTCTCATCTCAAGTGTATTTTCTTTAACAGGCGAAATACCCCAAAAAACATCAAAAAGCCAAACAGACGGACCATACAGAACCCGATCAATCGTCGACGAGCTCTCAGAGCGAGTTACCGAGTACCTCGACGAGCAAAGACAAAAGGTATCCGAACAAGAACACCAATAGGTCGAATTTGCATCTTAAGCCGCACGGTACTCAGTCTGTCGATATCGGCATAAACGAACATCGAAGAACTACTAGACAACAACAAAATAGCGCCAACTTTAGGGGCAATTATAGTGGAAATACTAATCCCGACCCCGACGTAGCTGGTCCTAGTAGAATAGATAACGCAGCACCGCAACAGGTAATTTTTTTTTTAGGTTTTTGTGTGTTTTGTTTTGGTGCTTCTGCATGGTATCTGTAAAAACTGAGGGTTTTCGGTTTTGTCATGAAAATGCGATGTTTGGTATTAAGTGCGCAACTAAGTTCCAGCTTTTTTTCTTTAAGGTCGCCGTTCAGAGAGTGTAGGAAAACTAATCCGATAGAGGCGCCACCGTGCCTTTTATGGAATATCTCCATAGAACTTACATTATCACTATAAGTTCTATGAATATCTCTCTAATTATGAATGAAATGTTCAATGGCGCTCTCTATCCGAAAATCGCTGAACTATGAAATTAGTATGAATATGTGGGTAAAGCAGGAAATTTTTCCCGCCATATATTTGAATTTGGCCATTCTCTGCCAATTCCGTATTTTAAGTTTTAAACGAAATTATCTGTAGATTCACTTTTAATTGGAAATTGAACTATTTTCATGGGTCTTTCGTTTGAAATAAAACAGAAGCATAAGTCGCCTCATATTTTCCTATCTTTGAAAGAAAAAAATGAACTTTCGAAATGAAATCGATTTAAATTATTTCACTAACAACTCCAATCTTTTCTGAGTTTACCCACAAAATGTCAGTTCTCAAAGTGAAACCATTTTCAAATGCAACTGGAAATAAAAACACACTACATTGAACGCCCACCTCAATGAGAATGATAATAATCTACAAATCAAGCCATTTCTTGATGTCTTCATATAAGTGAAATTGCTGATGGACCAGACTTATTGCCATCGACTGGAAGAAGTCATGATCTGACGGCGCAAAATCTGGAGAATACGGCGGGTGAGATAGGTTTAGACGGGTTTCGTAACGTGAGGCCGACAGTTGTCATGCTGTAAAGTCACTTTCTCGTGCCTCTGCTGCAGTGGCCTGTTCCTCAGTAATGGTCCCATACTGGTTCAACAGATCATATTAAATAACATGGTCCCACCACATACAAACCTTCGTAGCGTGAATGTTCGGTCTTCGTCACACGCAAAGATATTCTACAACAAGATGGAGCATCCCTATACTCGATGCACTGAATGTTTTGTCCTCATAATAACAACTGTTTGTTTACAAACAAAGAGTGGATTCGTAAACAGAAATCAGTGGCGTGGATCCGAAATATTGTAATTAATAATCTTAGACTATGGTCTAAGTAAATAAATCAATATCCCAAATAAATATAAATCATTTTCTGGAATGGATATGATGGTTCGACTGATTTCGCAGATAAAGTTCCATTTTACATTATTATGAAGAATCTCTTTCGAAATATGACCTGAAAGTTCCAAACGAAAAGTTGGTTACAGTTGTGTATAAAAAAGTTGTTTTCATATCATCCTATTATATTTATTCCTCTGAAAGAGAGCAATACATACTTTTTTCTTAAATCAAACGTGTGGAGAAATTGCGACAAGGATCAGATTGTATTGAAGAAAAAAATCTGTTTGTCTCCCTGTATATGTGTATAATTACTGAGTTTGTTCAGAAAAATATGCTGATATCCATGTCACAGAGCTTCTTGTACTTGAAAACAAGCTTTTTCATCGATTTGGATGGAATTGTATCCGTAACAAGAACTCAGAAGTGAAAAAATTACTTCACCTGCTAAAAAAACCTTTTCAAGAAGTCCTAACTCTCTCTTGGATCGGAAGGATCTTTCGATCTGATGATTATTCTGGTGTTCGAGAAACTCCACAGACCTCTTATATGGGGGGATCATCTCCCATAGATTTAAAGAAGTTATTTTATTGACAAATTAGCAAAAAAGAAAGAGCAAATCCAGAAAAAAACTTCTGATGCTTCATGTCACTTCTGACAATATTAAATATGTGAAATATGTTTGTTTACGTGACAATAAACCTACTAATTGACTTTTCAAAACTTTTCGTTCAATCATTGCTATGGATTTTTAAAGTAAATGAAATGAAAAAAAATATTCCACCTATATTCTGCAACGTTCAATAGATAAAAATGACATTTTACTGAAATAGAATGAGAACATTTGTTGAAATAAAATTTAATGTTTATTAACTTACAATAATTCTGTATAACATAATATATCAGTACAATTTTTATTGGTTTTGATATAATATCAAGCGTGTAAGCATACTTCCCACTCTATTACACACTTGATCACTCAATTTTCTTGTTTCGTGCTGTATACGAATTGTAAATAGGTATCTTTTTGATAGAAGCTTTATAAGTGGCAGTTCTTGACATCCCAGCACCTCGTCCTCATAAGCATGATTCCCAAATGCAGTGAACACCATCATTTTGCAAATTATTTACACAATTATACAACAATTTATTCATAAGATTCTCAGATTTAGAAGTCGAGAGGTTTGGATCATTTGAAAGAAAATATCTAAATGTTTTTTCAGCTTGAGTGCATACACTAATAACGAATTTTGAAGCTTTGAATAAATAACTGTAAATTTTTCTTCTTTGCAATAATGAATATGTTTCATTGGCCTCCAACATATCTTGACATGTACTTGAAGAATCTGAAGCAGTTAGTGTAGAGGACAAATCTGAGGCTGTTGAAGTTTTAGATAGATCAGAATCACTCGGCGGTGGCAAGGATCCTGAAACTTTACCAGTATCTGCTGTTTCCTGGCGATGGGCCTTTCAGCTGAAGCAGTTGATCTGCTACTTGACCTGAAATAAAAAACAATTATCCTCTTCTCTTTCATCCATATACTGATGAAACAAAATTTATCCAAATGGTTGTTAACACAACATTCGAAGTATCCAATACACTTACAAATGCTTAGATGATGAAGAAATCCTAGAAGGAACAGCTTCAGTCTTCAAAATTCTTTTTCCTGATATAAAGATGAGTCTTCATCCGAAAAATGATCACAGCAAACGTAAAACCACTTTGAAGATATAAGGGTTTTTAGTTTTGAATTATCAGTCCATTATTTTCTTCTTATATTATCCCCAGGCATTCTACCAAAAAAAATTATGTTGAAATTCTAATGAAGAAAATAAATATTCCATGCGACGCCTATGGAGAGAACAGTTGTTTTTGGTTTGTTATTTGTTTACTTACGGATGCAAGGATTTCCCACTGCCTTCACTGCTGATTTTTCTGTAAGCCACACAGCGATTTACCATTTTTCTCCTATTTCAATCGAAAATGTAATTGTACAATACAGTTTCCACACCAAGGATCAACAAATAACTCGTGAAACGACAAGTTTGTTTCACTTAAGAATGTGAACAGATTGCGGCCATGTTGAAATCTGTCGATTAATGATACGTCGTTGTCAATTTTATATCACCAGTTTCCTTTTCTTAACTTCGTCCTCTCAATTTTCGTTGTACTTGAAAGAAATGATTGTCATAACATTCGTGACTAGATACAAGAACAATTATAGTTATCATAATTTATTCCACAGCTAATAAGTTTATGAATTCTTAGTTGAACTTCCAGTTATTAAATTTCGTATTTCTCTTTGAACCTAAGGAGACTCCAGACATTTCCGTAGATTTGACAACGATGCTATTATGAATTCGGAATTGTACGGACTCATTCGGATTACTTCGTTCCACATGATATTTCTCACCAATGGGAGTGTTAATGTTAATGTTTACATTTTGACCAAAATAAACAATATATAGCTATCTTATTATGAGGACGTTTTCTCTCTCACTATGCTCCATCTTGTTGTAGAATATCTTTGGTCACACGACACACGACGTAGAAATATGATCCGACAGTTCTTATGACTTTCTACTCTCTGGTTAGCTTTAATACAGGGTGGCCATTTGAAAACGAAACAGACGAGATTACAGACGAAATAAATTTTTTCGATAGAAATGCTCGGACAGGTCGATTTCTGTTTCGAGGGGGACAACTTAAGATGTAGGTTACGGACGCATAGCGCTTCAACCCTTGCTGCTACAACCCCCACCCCCAATTTTTGAATAGGGAAGATGGGGTGAGTGATACCTCAATTCAAAGGTATTTTTATACTGATTTCAGCACAGTAATTGTTTTTTCATTTTATGCACTAGTTCTCGAAATATTCATGCGTTAGTTAATTTTATCACTTAAATTAATTTTTTGCGAATAATTGACATTTCGTGCTTCCGAAACACCAAAATTTCCGTACTTGTATTTGAAATTGCAAAACATCTACCACTGGGCAAATGAAGTCATACCGTACGTGTTAATGCTACTAGGGTCAGATGTTCGACTAATGCATAAAATGAAAAAACAATTAGTGTGCTGAAATCAGTATAAAAATACCTTTCAAATAAGGTATCACTCACCGACTCACCCCATCTTCCCTATTCAAAAATTGGGGGTGAGGGTTGTAGTAGCAAGGGTTGAAGCGCTATGCGTCCGTAACCTACATCTTAAGTTGTCCCCCTCGAAACAGAAATCGACCTGTCCGAGCATTTCTATCGAAAAAATTTATTTCGTCTGTAATCTCGTCTGTTTCGTTTTCAAATGGCCACCCTGTATATGGTTTTCCAATAAGAGGTGTTATTTTGAATAGCCCGCTATTTCGATACATGTCACTGTTGAAGCTGTCATTTTTTGACATTTGACAAGTATAAACTACGCTAAAATAAAAATTATTTAGATTCACTATGAAAATGGTGAAAATTTGTCAGAGACGGTTCGTAAAACTCATTTTTGGGTCGTTGTGAATCACCTTGTAGAACCGCAATACAGAAATTGGTTGAAAAATTTGAGCTGTCTGGACAAGTTAGTGATGTGAAGATTAAAACCCGTGCACGTCTCTCAAGAACAGCCGAGAATATTGCTGCTACGTTCGAAAGTGTTTAAGAAAACCCAGGTTTGTCCATTCCACGTCGTTCTTTGGAATCAGGCATTCCACAAACGTCATCACACCATATTTTGCATAAATATTTGGGTCTAAAGGCTTATAAAGTTCAGTTAACACAAGAACTCAAGCCGGCCGATCATCAACAACGTCATGTTTTTGCTGATTGGATCCATGAAATGCATGAAAATGATCCGGAATCCCATCGAAAAAGCATCTTGAGTGATGAGGCTCATTTCCAGCTCGGTGGTTTCTTCAACAAGCAAAATTGTCGCATCTGGGGCTCGGCAAACCCAAGAGTTATTGTTGAAAAGCCTCTCTATCTTCAATGTGTGACTGTTTGAAGCGGTTTTTGGTCCGGCGGGTCATTGGAACTTAATTTTTCGAGAAAAACTTACTTTTTCGAGGCTGTAGTATCAGAAACGGTGAATGGATTGCGCTATCGAGAGATGATAAATAATATTTTATGGCGGGAATTGGATGGTATTGATTTGGACAACGTTTACTTTCAACAAGACGGCGCTACGTGCCACACAAGCGAAGAAAACATTGATCCTTCCCGGAAAAAGTTTACGGACCGTGTTATCTCTCGAAGACGTGATCACAATTGGCCCCTGATGACATCTTGTGATTTAACACCTTGAGACTTCTTCCTTTGGGACCATGTGAAAGATAAGATCTATGCCAAGAGCCCAGCGTCGATACAAGACCATCAAAGATGGAATTCGCGAGACATAGGGCAGCCACTTTGCGATTTGGTTATGGAAAATTTTATGAAAAGGATACGGTTCTGTAGTCGTGGTGGTCATTTCGCTGATGGTATTTTCCATTGTTAACGGCATCCCTTCCTCTTTATAATGGAATAAACATGCGATTATTTATCTAAAAAATGGCATTTTCTGTGAATGTCAAAATAACACCTCTTATTGGAAAACGCTTCCTTTTTTGACTCAGTCAACTTTATGGACCTCTCGATGCGCTTCAGGCGCCTTTTTCTTCGAATGAGTGAAGAAAATCAACAATTCTCGCAAATGACAATTATTTGGTTCAAGAGCACACAACCAAAAGTAAGGCTCTATAAAGATAGGTATGCTAGATAGACCTGGCTCTATGGTTGATTGGGTCCAACCATAGACTCGAAAATTACAGATCCCTTCGAATGAAATGAAATCTGTAATCGAAAGAAATGAAATCTGTAATCTAATGAGCATATTTTCGGAATGAGAGATATTGTGGTGACTTTTTTCGGCATGCTCACATGAAAAACATCGGTAATAGGTTAGGTTCGTGGTGTTAGAATAATGCCGCGGCATCTTATAGTCAAATTTATAATAATTCATTGTTTATGTTGGTGTATCACCCCGATAGATGGCGATGAAAATGTTGCGAATCCTGTAATTTTCGAGTCTATGGTTGGACCCAATCAACCATAGAGCCAGGTCTATCTAGCATACCTATCTTTATAGTGCCTTACCAAAAGTATATGACGCCCAAATTAAAGCACTAATGTGTTAAGACAGCTTGTTTGCCATATGTCTCAGCTTGGTTCATGACATCTTGGATATGTCAAAATCGAACAATGCTTACTGCTATTGACAAACAGTGGGAACTTAGTTGCGCACCTAATAGATATACAGGGTGGTCCACTTTTCAGACTTACACTGTCGATAGAGGAGGTTACTTGAAAAATAAAATTTTATATCAATAAAGGTCCATACAGATGAAGCAAGTGCAAGAGTTTCGCCATAAAATTTGAAAAATTAGTCCTGTCCGAAATATAATGCTGCATTTTTGTCTACACGAGCAATGTTTATCCTTTACAAAATGCATCTTTTGACATTAAGGGGTATCAGAATTAGTAATTGTAAGAAATTCTGAAAAATGCCTTATTCGAGGGTAATGCAGACTTAAGCAGCCTAATACTCTTACTTAATACTACTTAATTTCTGCTAAAACTCCGGGTGGTTCTTTTCTGGAAGGTGATTTTCCAAAATAAGGACCTGAAAAATTGTTGAGATGTCAGGCAGTAAAATTATTCTCTAGGCTTGTTAAATGAATATTTTTCTTGCAACAGCCGAATAATTTCAAGAATGGATGTTTAGTTTCACGTAATCAAATGTCGGAAGATCGTTCTGATAATTCATTGTTTCCCCCTCTTCGCCTAGACTTTCTTTTGGGACCACGGCGTGAATACGAAATGAATACCTATTTCGGGTTCCCGAAATCATCCACGCATTTCCGACTGACCCGAAGGGCCTTCCAATGGTATCGTCCTATTTTTGACACACGCACCAGCCACGTTTGCGCATCCAACCCGTACAGCTGTCATCCATTGTGCGTGCCTTAAGTCAGTTCTCAGAAGTCACAATTGAAAGTTAGATATTTCTGTGTTTATTTCCATACCCCGGAACAATGGGGTCTCCCACGAAGGGTAGTTATTGAAAGTTGAAATTTAAAGGAATTCCTTGTGGTGGGTCGTTGATAGGGTTGAGCAAAATGGATGCAAATGAACAAGAAAATGAAAGTAAACAACAGATACAACTAGACAGATCTGATGACCCTTTTCTGATTCTGGTAGGTGCAACCTTGAAAAACGTCGAATGAGTTTTCGACCGTATGGTACCTGATTTTATGAAATTATTTTTCTCTCGATACAAAACAATAAATCGCATTTGAATCAATTTTTTTCTTGTTATTATTAACAGAGAAAATGTGAATCAATTTAATGAGGGGTTGTATGAGGGTCATATTTTCTGTTGGAATTTTGGTTGATATTGTGTTTTCCTTATAATCAAGGACTAATCGAAAATGATAAATGAATCAGTAGGGTCAATGAGTACAAATATTGATTCTATACGAGGAAATTTTTAAATAATATTAAGTGATAATGTTTACTTTCTCGCGTTCGAAGGTCATGAGAGAAAGTTTTGTGAACGTGAAAATTTTCGAGGTTGGGTTCGTTTCTACCAAAATTGTATCTCACAGGACTGCTAGATGCTAAAAAAAAAATTTACAATATACAGAGTGTCCCATTAGTGCCGCAGCGGACAATATACGCGTAACGGTCTGAGTTTGGCAAAATTTTCTGTTGCAGACTTGATATACTCCAAGAATAGCACAACCTAAAAATATTTTCGAATATATCGGGTGGCCCACAAAAGAGGAATATAGGGTGACTTTGTTTTTTCAAATGGGACACCCTACATTCAATAGTGTTTTACAATTCTCTGAAACTTCCTGCATGCTTTCGTATATTTTTCACATATTTTTATTCGACAGTTTTCGTAATATTGGCCATTTTGACAAAAAATTATACTTGTAGAGGCTATGTTATCCAATTATATTTCATGAACCCTTTTATATACCAATAACAGCTTCATATGGATTGAAAGACAAGACTTCAAAGTATCCTATCCAGCTATAAAACTTTCATCGAAAACATGATATTCATGAGTTTCAAGTAGGAACATAGAAAATATCAAAAATGTATTTTGAAAAATAGGTACAGAAAGCAGATTTCTCTCTTCAGTAACTGATTTCATCACATTTTCGAGTAGATACATCCAAACTTTATAGTTCCTCATTTCGTTATAATATGATAATATGCATTGAAGCTTCAATGAAGCTTATTCTGAGTGGAATAATTTGACAGTTCTCATTAACCACAGAAAAGCCAAATCTGCTATTGGATTTCAGAAGTATATGTAAATTTTAGGGAAAAGCTCTTAAAAAAACCATATCACGTTTTTGACAAAAATGAGTCAAATGAATGGGGAGTACAATGATGAACAAAAATTATATGCATTGCATTTGAAAAAATGAAGAAAAATCGATTCGAAATTCGTCATGTTGATGGTCTTTTTGTGGACACTCCATATGCTGGAGATGCTTTGTTATAGCTGGCTACTTTGAAGTCTTGTCTTTCAATCCATATAAAGCTGTTATCGGTATGTGCAAGGGTTCGTGAAATATAATTGGATAACATAGCCTCTACAAGTATCATTTTTTTGTTAAAATGGCCAATATTACGAAAACTGTCGAATAAATATGTGGAAAGTATACGAAAACATGCAGGAAATTTCAGAGAATTGACATACACTATTGAATATAGGGTGTCCCATTTGAAAAAACAAAGTCACCCCCTATTCCTCTTTTGTGGGCCACCCGATGATATATTCGAAAATATTTTTAGGTTGTGCTCTTCTTGGAGTATATCAAGTCTGCATCCAAAAATTTTGCCAAACTCAGACCGTTACGCGTATATCGTCCGCTGCGGCACTAGTGGGACACCCTGTATATGTAGGTAATGCGTTTTAGAACCGACTTTCAGAAATTTATCTAAATTCATATACAGGGTGGCGAAGCAACAAATAATAAGGGATTATCATTTCTGTATTGTATACATGCTTAAATGTACAAGTGTGAAAATACTGGGGGATTTAATTTTTTAGGTTAAGAAAATATTTTTTGTGTACTTCTGCATCTTGGAATTACTGGAATTTTTTGGTGTAGTGGTGGAAATAAAATAAATGTATATTGTACTGAAACAATTTCAAGTTCAAGTTAAGTTCTGGACGCAGGCACCCCTGGAATTTGAATTCTTTGAAAAATCATCGAAAGCAATGCACCAAATGATTTTTGAACTAGAATCCGTACTACTAATTATGACGGCTGCCGCCACGGTTCAGGAGGAAATCGAATCAGCTGCAACGTTATCAAATAAAATAACCCTAATCTTGACCTATGGTGTATTTAAAATCCGTCACAGGAAGAACTTGGACATTTCTTTGTTTATTGTCTGAGACAATGATATTGTTATGAAATATATAAATATGTAATTCACAATAAATGAATGGATATCGTTTGCTTCTTGGGTTATCAAGGAAAATAAAAACAAATTATCAATGCTTATTGCTTACAGTCTCAGCTTGAGGAAAATCAAAGAAGGTATGTACAGGGTGGGCAAAATTCGTTGTCTACTGATGGGTTCTCGAGAACTGAAGCAGCTAGAAGAAATATGAAAACACATTCTCGAGCTCTTTTTTCCTGGTTAATCCGAATCTGAAACCAGATCCAGCCTAAAGTTCATAGAGTTTGCGTTATGAACGAAAATTGAGAAATTTTCATTTTCAATAATGCTGAATAATTCGCTCGTATGAACTCGTATTCGAAATCTGTTGTTACATTTCACAGGCACCTTTTAGGAGTAATTAAAATATAATTGATGGATTTTTTAAATTCTGCATTGAGATGGATTTATGATTTTCAAATGTGAACTGTAATCAAAAGTTCTCTTGCAACATTTTTACTGATTTAAAAAATGCCATATGTCTCTATTCCCATTAATATTACATGAGAAAAAAATTTAATACTTTTGTCTTGCTTCTTGATTCACTGTTGAATTATAAGCAGGCTGGCGTTACCATAGCGACCGTTGAATATGCATTATCTTTTGTGATATTTTGCAATATTACTGACTTTTCAAATTCCTTTCATAAATGGAATACAAATAATTGAATAAATGTTTTTCTTCATTGATCAGGTGAAAACCTTTCGCTCTCTACTAGGTACAAGATATCTACAATGCAAACTTGATATACATACTTCAAGAAGAGCACAACCTAAAATTATTTTCGAACATATCGGGTGTCCCACAAAAGAGTAATACAGAAGGGTGACTTTGATTTTTCAAATGGGACACCATATATTCAGTAGCGTTTTTCAATTCTGGAACTTTCTGCATGCTTTTGTATATTTGTCCCATACTTTTGTTCAACAGTTTTCGAAATTTTGGTCATTTTGACTAAAAAATGATGCTTGCAGAGGCTATGTTATCCAATTATATGTCACGAACCCTTGCACATACCAATAACAGCTTTATATGGATTGAAAGACAAGACTTCAAAGCATCCTAGCCAGCGATAATAAAGCATCTCCAGCATATGGAGTGTCCACGAAAAGACTATCAACAGCACTAATTTCAAATCGATTTTTCTTCGTTTTTTCAAATGCATATAATTTTTTTGCATCATTTTATTCATCATTCATTTCACTTCATTTTTTGTCAGATACATGATATTCATATTTTTAACAGAATAGGATTTTTTAGAGTGTTTCCCTGAAATTCACATTCACTTCCGAATTTAAAAAGCAGATTTGGCTTTTCTGTAGTTATTGAGAACTGTCAAATTATTCTATTCAGAACTAACATCATTGCAGCTTCAATTAGTATCATCATAGTGTTTACGGATTGGATGAACAATCGTACAATGAATTAAAAATTCAAAAAATACCTATGAGTTGGAATGTACAAGTTATGAATGCTTCAAAAAAGAACGAGCTTCGAAACTTAAGGATACAGTAAGTGCCCGCTCTCATCCTTATACAAATTTCTTCGAAAAAATGATATTCAAGTTTCACAGGCACGCATGCATATCTTCAAGCTGCCAAGCTTGAAGCTTGTTTGAAATTTTTGCAAGATTCGAGTCTTCAAGTGAAAAACATAGAACATTTTTAAAAATGTATCTTGAAAAATGGGTACAGAAAGGAAGTTTCTGTCTTCAGTAACTGATTTCATCACATTTTGACAGTTCTCAATAACCACAGAAAAGCCAAATCTGCTATTTGAATTCGAAGGTTCATGTGAATTTTAGGAAAACATTTCGAAAAAGCTCTAAAAAATTCTATTCCGTTAAAAATATGCATATCATGTATTTGACAGAAAATGAAGTAAAATGAATGGTGATTAAAATGATGAAGAATAAATGCATTGCATTTTAAAAAATGCATAAAAATCGATTCGAAATTCGTCATGTTGATGGTCTTTTTGTGGACACTCCATATGCTGGAGATGCTTTATTATAGCTGGCTACTTTGAAGTCTTGTCTTTCAATCTATATAAAGCTGTTATTGGTATGTGCAAGGGTTCGTGAAGCATAATTGGATAACGCCACTGCAAGTATGATTTTTTTGTCAAAATCACCAATATTTCGATAACTGTTGAATAAAAATATGTGAAAAGTATACGAAAGTTTCAGAGAATTGGAAAACACTACTGAATATAGGGTGTCTCATTTGAAAAAACAAAGTCACCCTGTATTTCTCTTTTATGGGACACCCGATATATTCGAAAATATTTTTAGGTGGTGCTTTTGTTAGGGTAGATCAAGTTTGCATCAAAAACTGTTGCCAAACTCAGACTGCGGCACTAGTGGGACAGCCTGTATACAAAAAAGATAAATATTCGGCAGTCGTGGTGATTCCTATCACTGGAGGTTGAGTTCACATTTAGTAATGTGGAGTTTACTATAATGCATATTTAACGGTCGCTGTGGTAACGCCAGCCCACTGATAATTCAACAGTGAATCGAGCAGCAATACAAAAGTATTAATTATTTTTCTTATGTAATATTCATGTGAATAGCGACATAAGATACATTTTTGAAATCGGTAAAAATTTTGTAGCAAGATAAGAGAACTTCCGACTATAGTTTACATTTGAGAAATCATAAATCCTACTCATGTCTCGAAAATAGTAGGATTAAAAAATTCCATCATATTATATTTGAATTACTCCTAAAAGAGTGTCTCCAGAATGTAGCAACAGATTTCGAATACGAGTTCAAATAAGTGAGTTATTCAGCATTGTTGAATAAGACAATTTTCCTATTTTCGTTCATAACACAAACTCTATGAACGATAGGCTGTAGCTGCTTTCAGATTCGGATTAGTCAGGAAAAAAGAGAGAATGTGTTATCAGATTTCTTTTAGCTGCTTTACTTCTCGATATCCCTTCAGTAGACAACGAATTTTGGCCACCATGTACTCTGCAGGAAGAAGAACTTTTTAATTGAAGACATAATTAATTGAACAACTTTGTTATTATTACGAAATATTTTTATTTTACCAGCTTTTATTTAGTTTCACCTGTCCCGGTTTCTGTCTGTCTGTAATCAAATCATGCAAGTTGAATATGACACACTTGTGTACATAATTCTGGTGACAATGCATAATGAAATATTTCTTATAGAAAAAAAAAACAAAATGGCGGATGATATTTCTGTCAAAATCGGCAAATACCATAATGACGGACGAGTTTTGTAATTATGATCCAATTCTATTCAAAATTGGCATCTGGGGGTTTTCTGGGTCGGAAATTACGATTCTTCAAAATTGAGGAATTTAAGATTGCGGCTTCGAAATAGAGGAATTTAAGATTGCGGCTTCAAAATGGCGGATGAGTGTTGTTATTGTAAAAGCTTGTCTTCAAAAATGTTTTTATATACCTTGCTGTTCCTATAAGGTTAGTACTTGAGTGATTTCTGCGGCTGATATTCATAGTCGTTCGCCAATAAGAGGGCCCAATTTTTACTTCCGTTTCCGCTTTTCCTCTAAGTTGTGTCCGGTTAAACTTACATTAATTAAAATCAGAAGGAGGTTTGTGGCAACCCCAAGAATCGACAGTTAATAAAAGACTCACCCTGTATAGGCGACTAGATTACAATTTTTGTGTTATGACCTCAGATCGCGAGCATGCAAAAAAATGCAACGCTACTAGTTTCCTCTGCAGCCACTTCGCGAAATCTAATGGCCCTTCTTTTTTTCCCATTTCTCCAGGCCAAGAAAACGTGGAAGAGGTACCATCGCAGCCAGTCGCCACCCACCGCCGGCACTTCTCAATCGGAAGAACCGGTCGCAACAGAGGCGGCGAGCGCGGATCAGGCGGGCGCGTCCAGGTCCAAGGGGCACAAGCGACCCAAATACCACAGGAAGCAGCATAATCCTAGGCACCGGCCACCGCCGTCAGGCGCTGCACCGGCGGCAGGCTCCGAGCCTTCGGAGGCGGCGAACGTCGCGGTCGCCCTCCTCGGCGACCAACCGCAGAGGCCTCACGGTCGCGGCTCGACCGACGGTGGACCGGCCGTGAGACTACAGCCGAAGAGGAATCAGGCCGGACAGAAGACAAGAGAATCGTCAGCGCTGGGGGCCAGCAGCAGCAGCCAGTCAGCGTCGCGGGAGGACCAGGAGCCCCCACGCCTCACACGCAGTGGTCCTGTGCTGAGGCGAAGCACCAGGAATTTCAAGGGTGAGTACCGAATCTTCTATTCTTAGCGAAGCTTCCGTTTTGTCCAGGATTAACAGGAACCTGTCAGTTCTGGTTGAAATCATTCGAATAATATACAGGAGCTCTCTTGGAGAGAAGAATGAACTGCTGTACCAATTCTTATCACCATGAGAATTAAACAATAAGTTGTTTGTGTGAAATAGAAATAAATACCACAAAGTAAACACTGTGAGAATGGAACTAACGGCTGTTCTGATTAAAAGAGATGTATCTGCTGGCTGTCTGATTTTGTGCAATGTTGTACCGGGTTAAGTCCTTATCACACGAATCCAATTCACTTTTAGGGCCGAAGAGGGTATACAGTGCGCGTCAAAATTATGGAACAAATTCATTTTCTCAGAAGAAAAATATTTGGCAACAAAATCCCGAAACATGTCCATTCTTGTGTCACTTTTACCAAATTTTGATGCATTTTTGTTACACTCTGTGCCATCCCCATAAACCCTCTAAATTTTTTGGATAGGAAAGTGGGTCATGTGGTACTTTTTTGGCAAGGTCTTTGTATCTTCTTAACGGGGTGCAGAAATGTTCAAGAAAACATTTTTTTCGTAAAATTAGTTAGTTCGACGAGGTTTTCAGTATGAGCATGGCTCTTTCTTTGAATTGAAACATTTTATCGAAAAGTTTCAACTTCAGTAGGAATGTACTAATAACATACCTACTTAAGATCATAACTGAAGCGCAGTGTTTCACACATTCTAATTTTCCACGTGAGGAAGTTGAAAGGGGTTGAGAGTTGTGCATGAACAAAACTGTAATGGTCGACTTTCATTAGGTGACAAATTTCATCAGGTACCATCGTCTCAAAGTATGTAAATGAGCCATGACTGCACATACTGAAAAGAAAACCTCTTTGAACTAACTCCTTTTTCTAAAAAACAAATTTTATCTTGAAAATTTTTGCACGCCTTCGAAGAAAATACAAAGACCTTGCCAAAAAAGTACCACATGACCCACTTTCCCTATTCAAAAAATTTAGAGGGTTGATGGGGATGGCACAAGGTGCAACAAAAATCCTTCAAATGTGCATTTAAATTTGATAAAAGTGAAACAAAAATTGACCTCTTCAGGATTTTGTTGCCAAATATTTTTGTTCTGAGAAAATGAATTTGTTCCATAATTTTGACGCGCACTGTATATCTGTTAAGGGCTTCGAGCTAAGAAGTGTTTAAACGTTGTGACTGATGGCAGTGGTGTTTTCGAACTGGGCAGGTATAAAAGACTGTTTTTTGGCGTTCTAGGTGAACCACAGGAAAGGTTTGTCAAGTCATAGACCTGTTCTTTTTTGTTACGGCACCATTCGCAGTAGGAAAATTGGGGTATTATAAAATAAAAAGTATTTATTTTGAACATTATTATTAAAAAAATCAAGGAGAAACAGACATAAAATAGTTATTTTTGTATCTAGTGCGCGAAATGCTACTTTGGTGATCGAGAACTGTTTTTTTTTAACGAGGCGCAGCCGAAATAGTCGAGATCACCAAAGTATTGCGCAAAATTTTTTCTACAAACGTTCGTGCACTGACTGCACCATAAATGTTAACATTGTGAATAATAAATAAAATTAGGTAAAGTGTTGAATTTCTCACAATTTGAAAGCCTTATTTATTGTTAAACAGTAATAAATAAATGATTTCTTGGATTTTTGCTTGATTGAGGAACATAAAGGTTGATTAAATATGAAAATCCCATGTAGTTTACATGCAGTGTGCGAAGTAAGTATTTCGCACACTACTTCGCGCACGGTGTCAAGGTAACGAAGGAAAATGAAAAAAAGTGTCACTTCGCATATTATTGTCTATGCGCGAACCTTGTCATTTTTTGACGTTTGTAGAAAAAAGGATGTTTTTTCGATAGCAAACTCTAATGGATCCATTTCCTTCGTCTGTAGAGCTGTGAAAACCTTAGAGTCCTTAGACTATAGAAAGAGACGCGCCTATCAATAATAAATGGTGAAGCCAATTTTCAAAATCAACTGAACTAAACTGGGTAACTGTACTAACGTATGGTCCCAAAGATTTGGGAAAAATTTCACCTGGTCAGATTGAGAAGCAAAGTGTCAGGGGAATTATTAGGCAAATCGAAAATAATGGTCCCTTGTCTGTTATTTGAATTTTGATTTATAATAAGGATATCAGTCACCAGGAACCTCAGTTTTTATACAATTTATTCAATTAGCTACGTTTCGAGACTTTTAGTCTCTTCCTCAGGCTGAAAAATATGATAGTTACATAAACACGATAAAAATCATCTAGACAGAAAGTAATCAACATGAATACCTGTACAACATTAACACATTTTTGTATATTTCACTCTTATTTACTCAATACTTAAACACTACAATTAAAACTAACAATTCATCACAAACAAACATTCAGAAATTTAAAAAAATAAGTTAAACCAGCTCACCTATGAATATTAGATAAATAGATTCTTTCCTTTGAAACATCGTTCAAAGTCGTGGTTATTAATAAATAATATAATAAACATCTCGGGGACAACAATCTTCTTGACGTATATCAATATCGGGTTCATAAATGGAAATGAGAATACACGGGAGCCAGACGGAGTTAGCATGTGTATAGAAAAACTAGACTAGATCTGGATTTCATTGATAAATTTCGAATATGCGATGTTCAATGAACCAATATCGGTTCGCGAATTAACAGAAAGAGGGTGTTTCTTAATGAACAGCATTTCCTTGAAATTTCTTTTAAACCAATTATCCTCCCTGGTCAAAATTTTCGCGCCCTCAAAATCAAAATTATGTCCCTCATTTTTGACATGCATAGCAAGAGCGGTCGACTCTGATTGTTTCTTACAATCCGACTGGTGTTGTTTTAGTCTCTTGCCGAAATACTGACCTGTCTGTCCGATATATGATCCATCACAATCCTCACAGTCAACTTTATATACAACACCCGACTTCCTGAAATCAGGATCATCATCTTTCAGTCGAGAAAATAGGCATTTTACGGTCTTTTTATAATAACTAACAATGGTAGAAGATGTTGTGCGCATGACCTTAACCATTCTTTGGCTTAATTGTGGGACATAAATTAGTTTAAAATATTTTTTATCTCCATTATCTGCGCCAACACTAACACTTGGCTGAAGAGTTCGGCGATCTGCACCATAAAAAATCCTATTCACAAGGGTCTTTGGATATCCATTCTGGAATAGAACATTAGCCTGTTCAATTAAATTTTTTTCATGAAATGACACATGCGACAAGGTTAGAATTTTGTGCTTAATCGACTTAATGATCGCTAGTTTTTGAGATGTTGTATGGAGTGATTTAAAATGTAAGGTCCGATGAGATGCCATAGGTTTCGTGTATAAATCAGTTATTATACAACCATCTTTTCTGATTAGGAGGACATCAAGAAAAGGAATTTTACCGTCTTGTTCAATTTCATGTGTAAACTGTAGATCGGAATGGAAGTTGTTAAATGTAGCCAATACATGGTCAATCATATCGCGTGGAACCGACATAACAATATCATCAACATAGAGAAAAATGAAGGGTATATGGAAATTTAACTTCGATAAAACAAACTCAATCAAGTGGTTCATAATCAATTCAGCAATCACAGGTGATGCTGGGTTTCCCATGGCTGAGCCTTTAACCTGAGCATAAAATTTCTTATCATATTGAAAATAACTATTCTTGAAAATGAACTTAATAATATATAACACCTTGTCCAGAGAAACATCAATAAAATTGCGGTATGTTGCCCAGTTCTCCTGTAATAATCGAATAACTAAATCTTGGGGAATATTAGTGAACAAGGATTTGACATCCACACTAATGAGAACATAGTCTTCTGGAATATCAGTCGTGAGGGCGATCTTAGAAATGAGATCAATTGAATTTTTTACGGAGTACGAGAATAGGTGTCTAATCTTACCCAAAGTGGTGCATAGGAACTTCGATACATTATACGTGGGTGAACCACAACAAGAAACTACAGGTCTGAGAGGGTTTCCCTCTTTATGTACCTTAATCAAACCGTAAATCTTAGGTGGTACTGAATTATATTTTTTCAATTGTTTTGCCTTACTGTCAGAAACCACTGAACATTCTTGTAACTGCTTAACCAGCTCATTCGATTCCATCTGGATTTTGATAGTTGGATCAGACTTTAATATCTTATACGTCTCAGTATCAGAAAGTAAATTTTTGAGTTTTTGCTCATAATCAACCTTATCGATCAAAACAGTTACGTTACCCTTGTCCGCATTGGTAACCAATAGGTTAGGATTATGTTTGAGGTAATCACGGGTTTTTTTGAGAAGATAACGCAGATATTTATGGAATGAACTCACATTATAGCTATTTTTGAACCTATTGTAGAAACTATGAACTATATTACCCAATGTTGCACGCAAACAATTTTTTTCCTCAACCTGCAACCCACACTGTCCCAAAATGAAACCCTCTATATCCGATAATAAATCTAACCAAGGAAAATCCTTGATGCCATATGGCAATGAAAATTTAGGACCCAATGCTAACATCTTAGTTACGTAATGAGGAATATTCACAGACGTCAAGTTCACGACCCAACCGGACTGCGTAGTCAACGTTGGTAGATCGGTGAGCCTGGTGAGCTGGTGAAACTTTTTCACATTATTTGATCTTACACGCTGTAAAGTTGACTGAAAAAATCTATCCTGGTACTTCATGAAATTATTCACCGTGGTAGTTGGTACTGAACCACTTACCAGGATAGATTTTTTCAGTCAACTTTACAGCGTGTAAGATCAAATAATGTGAAAAAGTTTCACCAGCTCACCAGGCTCACCGATCTACCAACGTTGACTACGCAGTCCGGTTGGGTCGTGAACTTGACGTCTGTGAATATTCCTCATTACGTAACTAAGATGTTAGCATTGGGTCCTAAATTTTCATTGCCATATGGCATCAAGGATTTTCCTTGGTTAGATTTATTATCGGATATAGAGGGTTTCATTTTGGGACAGTGTGGGTTGCAGGTTGAGGAAAAAAATTGTTTGCGTGCAACATTGGGTAATATAGTTCATAGTTTCTACAATAGGTTCAAAAATAGCTATAATGTGAGTTCATTCCATAAATATCTGCGTTATCTTCTCAAAAAAACCCGTGATTACCTCAAACATAATCCTAACCTATTGGTTACCAATGCGGACAAGGGTAACGTAACTGTTTTGATCGATAAGGTTGATTATGAGCAAAAACTCAAAAATTTACTTTCTGATACTGAGACGTATAAGATATTAAAGTCTGATCCAACTATCAAAATCCAGATGGAATCGAATGAGCTGGTTAAGCAGTTACAAGAATGTTCAGTGGTTTCTGACAGTAAGGCAAAACAATTGAAAAAATATAATTCAGTACCACCTAAGATTTACGGTTTGATTAAGGTACATAAAGAGGGAAACCCTCTCAGACCTGTAGTTTCTTGTTGTGGTTCACCCACGTATAATGTATCGAAGTTCCTATGCACCACTTTGGGTAAGATTAGACACCTATTCTCGTACTCCGTAAAAAATTCAATTGATCTCATTTCTAAGATCGCCCTCACGACTGATATTCCAGAAGACTATGTTCTCATTAGTGTGGATGTCAAATCCTTGTTCACTAATATTCCCCAAGATTTAGTTATTCGATTATTACAGGAGAACTGGGCAACATACCGCAATTTTATTGATGTTTCTCTGGACAAGGTGTTATATATTATTAAGTTCATTTTCAAGAATAGTTATTTTCAATATGATAAGAAATTTTATGCTCAGGTTAAAGGCTCAGCCATGGGAAACCCAGCATCACCTGTGATTGCTGAATTGATTATGAACCACTTGATTGAGTTTGTTTTATCGAAGTTAAATTTCCATATACCCTTCATTTTTCTCTATGTTGATGATATTGTTATGTCGGTTCCACGCGATATGATTGACCATGTATTGGCTACATTTAACAACTTCCATTCCGATCTACAGTTTACACATGAAATTGAACAAGACGGTAAAATTCCTTTTCTTGATGTCCTCCTAATCAGAAAAGATGGTTGTATAATAACTGATTTATACACGAAACCTATGGCATCTCATCGGACCTTACATTTTAAATCACTCCATACAACATCTCAAAAACTAGCGATCATTAAGTCGATTAAGCACAAAATTCTAACCTTGTCGCATGTGTCATTTCATGAAAAAAATTTAATTGAACAGGCTAATGTTCTATTCCAGAATGGATATCCAAAGACCCTTGTGAATAGGATTTTTTATGGTGCAGATCGCCGAACTCTTCAGCCAAGTGTTAGTGTTGGCGCAGATAATGGAGATAAAAAATATTTTAAACTAATTTATGTCCCACAATTAAGCCAAAGAATGGTTAAGGTCATGCGCACAACATCTTCTACCATTGTTAGTTATTATAAAAAGACCGTAAAATGCCTATTTTCTCGACTGAAAGATGATGATCCTGATTTCAGGAAGTCGGGTGTTGTATATAAAGTTGACTGTGAGGATTGTGATGGATCATATATCGGACAGACAGGTCAGTATTTCGGCAAGAGACTAAAACAACACCAGTCGGATTGTAAGAAACAATCAGAGTCGACCGCTCTTGCTATGCATGTCAAAAATGAGGGACATAATTTTGATTTTGAGGGCGCGAAAATTTTGACCAGGGAGGATAATTGGTTTAAAAGAAATTTCAAGGAAATGCTGTTCATTAAGAAACACCCTCTTTCTGTTAATTCGCGAACCGATATTGGTTCATTGAACATCGCATATTCGAAATTTATCAATGAAATCCAGATCTAGTCTAGTTTTTCTATACACATGCTAACTCCGTCTGGCTCCCGTGTATTCTCATTTCCATTTATGAACCCGATATTGATATACGTCAAGAAGATTGTTGTCCCCGAGATGTTTATTATATTATTTATTAATAACCACGACTTTGAACGATGTTTCAAAGGAAAGAATCTATTTATCTAATATTCATAGGTGAGCTGGTTTAACTTATTTTTTTAAATTTCTGAATGTTTGTTTGTGATGAATTGTTAGTTTTAATTGTAGTGTTTAAGTATTGAGTAAATAAGAGTGAAATATACAAAAATGTGTTAATGTTGTACAGGTATTCATGTTGATTACTTTCTGTCTAGATGATTTTTATCGTGTTTATGTAACTATCATATTTTTCAGCCTGAGGAAGAGACTAAAAGTCTCGAAACGTAGCTAATTGAATAAATTGTATAAAAACTGAGGTTCCTGGTGACTGATATACCCTTTCACAACATATAACATAGGAACGATATAAAAAACCTAGTATAATAAGGATAGTTAAGTTAAATTGTTGAATAATTCGATAAAAATATAAAATTATTTAAGTCAGAGTTATATGCTTTTGAAATTTTTCCCATAACTTCAGGACCATACGTTACCACAGAATACCTAACTAGTTAGGTTTTGTGTGGTACTACTACGGGTTCAAAATGTAGTAGAAATTTTTGCAACGTTGTGACGTTCGTTGAATTTTCTAATAAATAAACTCTCAATCAAAATGAAAAGTACTTCAGATTGAAATTCATTTACTCATTTGTGCGTGACTGTCAAAAATGAGTATTTGTTTCTTCAAATATTTTGAATTCCTCAAATTGCATATACTGAAATATCGTATCGTTCGCGAAACAGCTCGGCCGCTTTTGCCTCAGATAATGAATGGGCGTTATGAAAGTACCGTTTTCTGAATCTGTGGCCAGTTTATTCATTAATTTCGTTCCGATATTTTGATTTTGTATAACTAATGACGTTTTGAACAGTGTTGTCCGAGGTGTTGTCTTCAGATAATCGCGTAGGAAAAGTGAAATTTGGATTTATTCCTGAATATTAGTTGTAAAATTCGTTAAAAAAATGGTTCGTATGTGTCTTCACATGCCTCTGTTCACTTAACTCAGAACCTTTTTCAATGTTTGGAACATTTTACGAATTCGCCAAAAAGAGTTAATTCACTTGTAATTTTATTTCCATTCTTTGATTTTCGAAATAGTCCTCTTTTGGCAATGGCTCTTTGTGACATATTATACATCGACTGATAAGTTCAGAGTGGCTTGAAGGTACGGTTTCCTACAAAACGGTAAAGTCATATACAGCCTTATTGTCCCCAAAGAAAATGGATCCATGGAATACCCTGGAAGTCAAGGTATATACCGTTGCTGTCACATTTAAAACGGTAGTGTCTATGACGCAAGGGAACTCTACGTCAACGTTGTCTGTAGTAATAGATGCATAGAATACCAGGTGTATCGACTCCCTACTAAAAATCGTGACCAAAATTTATAGATCAAAACGGCATTCTAGATTTCAGATTTTGGTCTAGTTCCGGAATAATCCGCAATATTTTGCGGTCGTGGCGCAATTGCGGCAGTCGAAAATGGCGCGACCCCTTTCGGGAGAAATGAAAAGCAGAACAAATTCTCAGATTTTCGATCGACAAGAAAGTCTTAAACAAAATCTAATCAGTTCCAACACCAGGTATTCTATGCATCTATCTGTAGTAGATAGCGTCCTTCTGTTACCGTCACTGTCGTCGTACTCTTAGGACCGCTTCATGACGGTACCGCTTTCTAAGAAACCATACCTTCAGTGAGACAATTTTTGCGCGGAAAAATCAATATTCTTTAAACTATTTGGTAGGATTATTATAGAACAAAATTCACGATTGGTATTTCCTAAATCATAAACTGAACGCTACGACAAATAATGGCATTATTTTTACGAACCAAGTAATTCTTATCACTGAAAACGACATTCTTTCGTGCGTCAATTAATTTTTGTAGTGCGCGAATGTTTCTGTAAAATTCTGCGTGATTCCGTATACGTTGGATTGTACGTATTTGAACGTTCCTCAAAATTCGAATTTCACGTTTCAAAATCCAAATCCTGAATAAAACGTTGCCTAATTGGAAAATCATCATTAACACATATTTCAGTATTCCCAATCGTGGACCATGAAAATCCTTTAGGAAAGCGATCGACGCATTCTAACCACAATGCACTTTCGCCTCTCTCTACCTCCTCGAAGCGGACCAGGAATAAAGAACCGAACAAATATGTACTAAACATCGATAACCAGTTTCCCGGCAAGGCCGACGTCCATTCTTCCGCCCGCCGATCTGTACCTAAACCCCGTGCCTCGCGGAAATTAACGCGTTTTACATCGATTAGCGCTCGGTCAATTCCATTTACGCTTTTCGCGGTCTCTCCCGGATTCGTTTCGACGCGAATCACGCCTTCGCACCGATTCCCGTTCCCGGTCTTTGTGAGATGATGATGCTAGATTACCGGGATCGGTCGGAAAAAATAACCGTATTTGATTATTGTCGGCAGATGCTGCAAACTCTCATATTTCGGTAGATATCTTGAGAAGTGGGCAAACAACAGATCGCATATTCATCAATTTTTTTATTCTATATTATACTAAAATGGCAACTCTGTAGACCGATCCGAGAGAATCTGTTGAAAAAGTGGGTCCAGAAAATCTTGAATACATGTATTCAAGATTATTCGATAGAGAGCGAACTATTCCCATGAGGAACACCATGTGGAGGAAAAATACATAAAATTGCTTACTAGTAGAGCCCCTAGATCTACCTATTAAGTAGATCGGTAGATCTCTGTAAATCGATTGATTTTTTAGACGAAATGTCAAAGTTTGCTCAATCATCCTGAAGGAATGTAAAAAGTATGAAAAATATGAATACCAAGCAATTTTGCATTGATTTTTCTCCTTTCGATCCGTATATTTACATCACGGCCTAGATATCTATGAAAAAAGTTTTATCGAGTTTAAAATTGCCCATATTTCCGGATTTTTTCGCGATTTCTTCAAAAATACTTCTACATCGCCTAGAGAATCGAAATTTCACCCACGTATAAATGGGTTATTTCCTCTGTGCACAGAGGAAATATACGGTCGAAAAGAGGAATAACCCATTTATACGTGGGTGAAATTTCGATTCTCTAGGCGATGTAGAAGTATTTTTGAAGAAATCGCGAAAAAATCCGGAAATATGGGCAATTTTAAACTCGATAAAACTTTTTTCATAGATATCTAGGCCGTGATGTAAATATACGGATCGAAAGGAGAAAAATCAATGCAAAATTGCTTGGTATTCATATTTTTCATACTTTCTACATTCCTTCAGGATGATTGAGCAAACTTTGACATTTCGTCTAAAAAATCAATCGATTTACAGAGATCTACCGATCTACTTAATAGGTAGATCTAGGGGCTCTACTAGTAAGCAATTTTATGTATTTTTACTCCACATGGTGTTCCTCATGGGAATAGTTCGCTCTCTATCGAATAATGTTCCCTAAAACTCGAAAAGGCCCTGGTATTACCATGACAATTTTTTTTCTAATTGTTGTGACTACCCAGGGCCGAAATCAAAAGAAGCACAACAGGTGCAGACTCCACCAAGTTTGGGACGTCTGTGTATGATGATGCTGACATTCTCATACCGAAACTTTATTTCAATACAAGCAGGCCGTCCCAGCTTTGCCCGGGTAGAAATTTGTTTCACGCGGCGGTTTCATCTTCAACACTTCAACCTGCCATATCTTTTGATGTACTCGTTGTAATTGTATGATGTGAGGGGGAATTTCGTTCTAAATTAAATACTGGGGATGAATAACGTATTAGGTTGGATGAGGATCAATACCCAATTCATAAAAACACACTCCCAAATAGTGCATAATTTTGAAAAACATCTGATTACCATAAACAGGTAATAGCAAGTCAATCTTGAGAGATAGATATGTGCTATCGCGGACTTTTTTGTAGAACTATTTAAGAGGTACATTTCCATCATACATTGTATCCACGTAAGTCTTACGGTTTTTGCAGCGCACGTAAAAATAGCTGATTATGGCTGTTTTTTGTAATTATTGAAGTTATAGTAGGTATCCTTAATTTTGTCGGGTGAAAAGTATAGCCTATGTCACTCAGGGATAATGTAGTTTTCTAAGGCCGTCCCAGCTTCGCCCTGGTAGAAATTTGTTTCACGCGGCGGTTTCATCTTCAACACTTCAACCTGCCATATCTTCTGATGTACTCGTTGTAATTGTATGATGTAAAGGGCAATTTCGTTTTAAATTAAATACTGAGGATAAATAATGTATTAAGTTGGATGAGGATCAATACCCAATTCATATAAACACACTCCCAAATAATGCATCATTTTGGAAAACATCTGATTACCATAAACAAGTAATAGCAAGTCAATCTTGAGAGATAGATATATGCTATCGCGGACTTTTTTGTAGAACTATTTAAGAGGTACATTTCCGTCATTGTATCCACGTTAGTCTTACGGTTTTTGCAGCGCACGTGAAAATAGCTGATTATTTATCTGATAGCGTTAACCTACATATGTGGGTGGCACGGTGTATATTCTTTGTACCCTGCCTGATTCATTTGATGACTGTTATTCAATTGGAATTGATGTCGAACACTCCAAATAACAATAATTTTCGATGTTTCACTGTCTGCTGGTTCTGGTTTAGTATTTATCATTTTAAGAGCATTGTTTAGCTTTGGTAAGTGAGTCTCAGTGCTGATTGTGGCCCTGCAATTTTCCATCGTTTTTTGTACATGTTAGTTTGTGTGTTTCTGTGTGTTGGTGTTGTCTTGATCATTCGTTTTATACATGATGACCTGTATTTTTTAGCCCTGAAGAAGCGACAATATATGTTGCGAAACGTTGGCATTAGCTGAGATGTGCTGATTTTTTTTTACACCTTCCTAAGTCCCATTAACGTACACCTACATAGCTGATTATGGCTGATTTTTTCGTAATTATTGAAGTTATAGTAGGTATCCTTATTTTTTAGGGTGAAAAGTATAGCCTATGTCACTCAGGGATCATGTAGCTTTCTGAGGGGGAAAGAATTTCTGAAATCGGTCCAGTAGTTTTTGAGCCTATTCGTATCAAACACACAAAAATACAAATCTTTCCTCTTCATAATATTAGTATAGATATAGATGTATCCATTCCATTCCATTTTGATTCCTTATTTCGAAAAAATTTTCATTGTAATTCAGTTCTGCCTAATTCAAAATATGGCAGATCTTCTATTTCCATAGAATTTTTATTTCATTTTGAAAACCAGATTATTTAGGATTATTTGAAATTAACTTCATTTGTCTTCTTAGATATCCTATGATACACAGTCCTTTTAAAGAAAGCACCGTCAAAACTCTTGAAGTACCCTGTAGATTGAAAAACCAATTTCTTGCGACTATACTACAAATGTCTTCTTTGTACGAATCCAAATACTGCTGTAATGAACTTACACACATCGTTAAAAGGCTTGCCGCCCTCTAGGTTTCTCAAGAAATAAACTTATGAATAAATCTTCATGTTCTGTAAATATTTTCTCTTATTTCAACTGCAACTGCAACTTCAACTGCTTTGATAGAAAATCTCTGTTTGTTACTATTTGCTTTATGCAGGATGAGACAAAATGGGAAAAATGAGAAAAAATCGAAACTCATCAATTATTTATTTTTGATTCACACAGTTATTCCACAACTGTGGATAGTCAATAGTCCGTATGGCAACCTCTTCTTTTAATCAACTGCCCAATACGCCGAGGCATCCCATGAATCTAGTCATTAATGACATTTTCAGGCATTCTTCCTGAAGGGCTAAACTCGATTCCTGCAAAGGTGGGTTTTGGTAATTGTATATTGCTCAATCCCGTTGAGTTTGCTGGCCAGTTCATTACCTGGATATTGTTCTCTTGAAGAATATTTTGAATCCTTTTGAAAACCCCCCAAGCACATTATTGATCCGCCTTGAAAGGCACAACTCTGGCGAAATTGAGTGGCTCTGGTCTGTCCGAAAAAAGTACGTTGCGCCATTGTGGTAAAAGTCAGTCTTGGTGGTGTTCTATCCATTGCCGACGGGTAGCTCTTTGTCCAGGTGATAGCCGAGGTTCTCGTAAAGGTCTTCTTTCCCTTGAATTTGAGGAATGCAACCGTCTCCTCATGGTACTGTTTGAGGCCACCCGTCTACAGGTCCTCAAAAAATGGCTTCGAGGTACTGTTACAGATACCGTTCGATTCCTTCGAGTGAAATATGCGATATAATGGTCTTCCCTTGCAGATGTTACTCTGGGTCGACAAGGCACCGGTCTCCTGGCTACGCTGCCAGTTTCCAGGAAAAGGGCCACTATGCTCTTTACTGAAGTCAGTTTTCAAACGTTTTTCAATCAAACTTATAAATTGAATGTTCGGGCATTTTCGACAGAATGTTCTCAATATAACAACACTCGTTATTCGATGAATACTGATTATCTTCGAATACACTTGTATTCTACCGATCAAGAAACATTTTTGGCTGGTTTATTGTTTTCTCGTAAGTGATAAGATTCCACACACAAAAAATTTTCATGTTACATTCAACAAGTTGAGAGTTGGAAAGGGGTGGGGGGTTGCTCAAGACTTTTGACGATGTGGGTAATTGTTGGAGTGGTTGCCACTTTCGATATAACGGGCCATTGAACGTATGTGGCTCGTACAATAGGAAATCAACTTTTCTGTGGTAGACAAAATTAGATTGCTGACAATTTTCTTTCCAGAGGTGGCCCTGATGATTGGCCACCTCCTTCTTGCGGTTTGACGACTCTTTATTACACCAAATCAAAATCGGTGAACGAGAGATACGTGCGCAAAGAGGACGAAAACTTTATGGTACTTGCTGGTAATTGCTGGAGAAGAAGCAGATATTCAAAAAATCGAAATAATTATAGTAATAAAATGAAGCTTCGAAATCCTAAAATAAAAGTAGGGTTATTATAATATTAATTTAGCATTCAGTAGAATTGCTTAGTTTCCACTTCCTATTTTTGCGATATATTTGTCAGCTCGATGGTGGTACCCGGCTCTAATACAGTCATCTGCCTTTTTCTCGGTCGACGTGCGTACCTCCATCGGATCCCACCACACGCGTAGACGTTCTCGTACGCGCCCCGTACTATCCTTACTTAGAAACAAAGCCGGATTACCCAACGGACCTTGGCGAGAGAATGACTCTCGATTGAGAAAATGCATCGCAACAACAGATCGTGCGGTTATTGTTGCGGGTCATAATCGAAGAAGCGAAAGGGGGAACCGAATCGAGGAGAATTCTGTCATCGTGCGATCGACGGCGAGAAGGTTTCGATCTCGATGATGATGGTAGATCGTTCGCGGTGATCACAGGAGGAAAGCCCGGTGGCGGGCGCGCTGTCGAGAAAAGCGGAAGACCCATCGCGGAAGGGATCGCGACGAAAAGACCGGATTCGACGGTGTTTTCGAGTTGAGGTTAGTGATCGTTCGGAGCGAGGTGATGTCGCCTTGAAATACGAGAGTTGTTCGATAAGTCGTCTCGTTTGCGTTACGAGGAAATGAGGTACTGGACAGTTCGGGAAGTATTTTCATCGATCGATGCGAGATACGATTGTGTTACTTTGTTGTCTGAAGGATATCTGGCAGGAGTGGATTTTATAATGTAAAGTACTTTCCATAGCCGCAATATTGATGTACAGAGTGAGTTAAGATTAACTCAAAAAGTCATAACTTCAGTATTTACTATTTGGTAGAAAATTGCTTGAACGGGTCAATTTGATTATAAACTTTTTATGTATAATTGATGAGTGTCATTCCTATAATATAAATGTACTGACGTGAAGTCAGGCGCTTTTAAGCGCTCGTTAATCCATCTTATACGTAGATTCGCGTTTAAGAACCCAACGAAGATATTTTTTTGACAGCTGTCAAAGCAATAAGGCAATCCTAATTACGGGATTATTCCACCAGTGTTAACCTCAAACCGTTTCTGACAGGTCGTTGTTTCGCGGTAAATATGAGAAATTTTATCATTTTATGCATTTTAAGAGTGAAACACTGAGGTTTTATGCTTTGTAATATCAAAAAATATCCTGAAGCAACACTGACTGAAAAACTTTTAGTATTGGGAGCTGAGCTCGCAGAGATTGTATAGGGGGAGTATTGAGTGGGAATAGGGAATATTTATCAGAGCTCTGCAACCTGTAACTTCTTCAATCTTGCATATGATGTAAAATTCAAATATTCATCAGTTCCACATATAACATCAACTGAATACTGCTTATTTCGGTATCTATGAAGAAATGTTCAGTTTTAATCCTTATCTCCGATTTTATCAAGTCTTTATGACGGCTGACCAAATTTTTCTTGGTGTCCTGGTAAGACATTTGCTATCAGGATAATACACCAAGATAAACATAGTTTGTGTTCCAAAATAAGAGAATCCTCGTAATTTTTAATATTAGAGAGTAGGATTGACTGAATAATCAAAAAGGAGTCCGGATAAAACAATTAATGTATTTAATATCTGCACCTATACTCCATTCACAATTATAAAATCACAACTCTGGCACTGGAAATTTGACACATTCCACTCTGTATCGAAATAATGACGTTTTTCAAAATATTTTTATGTTCCAAGTCAACACTATGTTGCCCTTTATACATTCTTAGCGTATTTCTCAGAATGTGAATTTATTCGGAAAATGAATGAATTGGAATAGATGTGATGGACGAAAATAATTCCTTTTCTAGTTATTTGCATGAAAAGTACAAGAGATCACTGTTGAAATATATTATTTTTCGCCATGGAAGAAAATTGCATTGCTTTCACATAATTTTCATATGCATGCTTGTGAAGATTTAATGTTTATTATCCTCTTGAACTGAAAGTTCAAGACTTGACGATATCAATTGTTGATTTCAATCAAGAATTCATTAAAAAAATCAACCCCAAGATATAAGATGAATTGATGGGTAATTACAAGAATCAAGAATAATGTCAATTTTATTTTGTTGATAACTTTATTAAAATCAATGTTGGGATATAAAACTCGGCTGCGTTTGTTCAAACAACATCTAAAGAATACATTTTTCACCATCTCGACCTTTGAAAGGCGTTTCTTATAGAGAATTAGGTTTAAGTTCCACCTTATTAGTGAGGTACCTAACTTTTGCAAATCTGCTCAGATATCGCCAAATTTCTTGTAAAACCTGAAAAATATCATCCTAATCGACCTCTCGATGCTCCATCCGATCCATCTACTGCGATATCTGTCCAAATAACAGCTTTTTCAACGAAATTCCCCTGTACCCCTTTAACCTCGAAATGTAAACATTCGTCCTGGTCTTGAAAATCTTCCTCACGCTCCAAGCTGGTGCTAAAAAATATAAACATACGTTAATCTTGGATATTCGACGGAAAACTCACCTGAAAATATCGATTAAATACCTTAAATCTGCGAACAATTTGTAAACCTAACAAAATGTGGAATATCTTTGATACTTTTACTTTGATGTAAACAGAGAAAATGGCAACGTCGTTTTGTCATAAACGATATTTTCTGTGCGCTCACTGACTTTTCATCATATGTTCTGTGCTTTTCATCAGGTTCACCAACTCCTGAAAACGAAACCATGACTTCCTATGTGATTAAATAAAAGTGAATGGAGTATACATGAACAGAGCTGAAAGACCATTGTTTGACCACCAGCACTAACCTCTAAAAATATTTGACAGGTTGGATTGCTCTATAGTAAATGATACTGGGCATGATATTACAGGAATCTTGTGAATTTTTTGTCAATAATTCGCTTGCATTTTATATGATTGTAGTAAAGCGATCTGTACAAAATTTTGGACGTAGCTTGAATACGTCATTTTCCATCTGAATGCGAAATTTCATTTCGTTCGAATCTGCAGTTTTTAAATTATCAGGAAAATTTCGAAGGATCTCATTCACGGAATCCCTGGACGAATTTTGCACATCAACCTACCTAAATTTTCTCTAGGTTCACCCGTTCGAGGGTTGTCGTGTTTACGGTCGTATGTACGGACAGAATTGAATTCGACCATGGAATGGCAAATAACAGCCTTGTTTCGGTCCTTTTTCCCTTATACATAATGAATCCCTTTCTTGAATTCATTGTTAACTGTCATATTTGCTATGAAATGGTCCAAATTGATTTACATTCTGAAACTCGGACTTCTTTAAAAACTCTATATAAATGAAGTTGATATACTCCATTCCCTTTTATGAAGAATCCCGGTTTGCCATGACATTCTGACACATTTCTTCTATACTAATATTATAAAGAGGAAAGATTTGTATTTTTGTGTGTTTGATACGAATAGGCTCAAAAACTACTGGACCGATTTCAGAAATTCTTTCACCCTTAGAAAGCTACATTATCCCCGAGTGACATAGGCTTGTCACCCGAAAAAATAAGGATACCTACTATAACTCCAATAATTTCAAAAAAATCAGCCATAATCAGCTATTTTCACGTGCGCTGCAAAAACCGTAAAGCTGAATACAGATTACTCTGACGTGACGTGTAAGGACGTCACGTCAGACGTGTACTGTGCTCCCATTGGCCTGATATGAACGTGAACGCACAGAACAATGTGTTGCATTTTTATATCACTCACATTTTGACGTTCACGTTCATATTAGGCCAATGGGAGCACAGTACACGTCTGACGTGACGTCCTTACACGTCACGTCAGAGTAATCTGTATTCAGCTTTAGACTTACATGGATACTATGTATGACGGAAATGTACATCTTAATAGTTCTACAAAAAAGATCCGCGATAGCATATATCTATCTCTCAAGATTGACTTGCTATTATACCTGTTTATGGTAATCAGATGTTTTCCAAAATTATGCACTATTTGGGAGTGTGTTTTTATGAATTGGGTATCGATCCTTATCCAACCTAATACGTTATTTATCCCCAGTATTTAATTTAGAACGAAATTGCCCTTCACATCATACAATTACAACGAGTACATCAAAAGATATGGCAGGTTGAAGTATTGAAGATGAAACCGCCGCGTGAAACAAATTTCTACCCGGGCGAAGCTGGGACGTCCTGCTTGTCGTGTATATTTTGAAAATGATAAGTTATAGTCATTTTCCTGCAAGATTGATACGCAACGTTGTCTTTTCTACATAGAAGTCGCAGTAATTACGTATTCATCAGAATGTTTATTTACTTTGACAAAATAATGAAGAAACTTTTTTCTCTGTTGATGCTGGACACGTATACAGGGTCTTTCACGAGGAACCTCACCCATATTTATACGGGAAAGTACTGAACGTATTTTCATGAAATTCAGCACTCATAAGTATTTCACGATGCTGATGAAATCTAAAATATTTTCAAGGCATGAGCACCTCCGGTTTTTCCGGAAATGACGTCAACTTCCGTTTTTCAAATTGGAACACCATTTTTTTATTGCAGAAATAGATTCCTTAGAAAATTTCAAGTTATTTTGATGTAACATTTTTCAGTTTTGGTTGGAAAATTCTCCCTGAGCGGGAAAATTCGAAAAAAAATCGAAAATAGAGCTCCGCTGAAACAAGAATAACTTCGAGGTTTTTGGATGGAAAATTTTCATTTTTGGGATTTTTCAAGATGTAAGATTGATGTATCCACTTTAAAAATCGAAATCAAGATTCATGATACAGGGGGTGAAAAAATCGTTTTCAAAGTTAGGGATGACAAAATGGTGAAAAATCAATTTTTTCAAATTAGAACCCCATTTTTTTATGGCAGATATTGAATCTACATTAAAAAATAATGTGAGTATATGCATCATACCCTTGCCCTAAAGTGGATATTTTCTGAGTTATTCACAAAAAACTGTTTTTTGTCTTGAATTTTCAGCTATTTCTTTTCCCTTCACGCCAAAAAAAATGAAATTTTCAGGAACTGTTACTTAAACATTGTTTTAGATTTTACTACCCTAATATGCAAGAGAAAAAAGTTACAGGTTGTTCCTAAATAGATGGCGAATTTGGATTCGAATTTGTATCGGAAACCTCTTTATTTCAACTAATCGGCCATCGGTTTTCTCTCCAGTGATAAATAAATAATTCCTTATGAACCATATGTAAAAACTTACCATGTTTTACATTCTTTTTTTTTAATGATAGATATCATTAATTACATCTGCCAAATTCCTCTTTATTCAGTAGCATGTAATTAATGATATCTATCATTAAAAAAAAAGAATGTAAAACATGGTAAGTTTTTGCATATGGTTCATAAGGAATTATTTATTCATCACTGGAGAGAAAACCGATGGCCGATTAGTTGAAATAAAGAGGTTTCCGATACAAATTCGAATCCAAATTCGCCATCTATTTAGGAACAACCTGTAACTTTTTTCTCTTGCATATTAGGGTAGTAAAATCTAAAACAATGTTTAAGTAACAGTTCCTGAAAATTTCATCTTTTTGGCGTGAAGGGAAAAGAAATAGCTGAAAATTCAAGACAAAAAACAGTTTTTTGTGAATAACTCAGAAAATATCCACTTTAGGGCAAGGGTGTGATGCATATACTCACATTATTTTTTAATGTAGATTCAATATCTGCCATAAAAAAATGGGGTTCTAATTTGAAAAAATTGATTTTTCACGATTTTGTCATCCCTAACTTTGAAAACGATTTTTTCAGCCCCTGTATCATGAATCGCGATTTCGATTTTCAAAGTGGATACATCAATCTTACATCTTGAAAAATCCCAAAAATGAAAATTTTCCATCCAAAAACCTCGAAGTTATTCTTGTTTCAGCGGAGCTCTATTTTCGATTTTTTTTTCGAATTTTCCCGCTCAGAGAGAATTTTTCAACCAAAACTGAAAAATGTTACATCAAAATAACTTGAAATTTTCTAAGGAATCTATTTCTGCAATAAAAAAATGGTGTTCTAATTTGAAAAACGGAAGTTGACGTCATTTCCGGAAAAACCGGAGGTGCTCATGCCTTGAAAATATTTTAGATTTCATCAGCATCGTGAAATACTTATAAGTGCTGAATTTCATGAAAATACGTTCAGTAGTTTTCCGTATAAATATGGGTGAGGTTCCTCGTGAAAGAC
The DNA here is from genome assembly GCA_951802165.1 of Adalia decempunctata. Lineage (NCBI taxonomy): Eukaryota > Metazoa > Arthropoda > Insecta > Coleoptera > Coccinellidae > Adalia > Adalia decempunctata. The sequence continues at coordinate 16,155,434 of OX637696.1, read as the reverse complement.
CCTGTATAAACAGTTATGCTATTTTCTTGTACGGAAATCAAGAATCGAGTGTTGAAATTTTACTGAAAAATAATGGACATAATACCTAGTCCTCGAATAACCCGACAGAACAAGTTCTGAACGAATTCCCCACTTTTCAAAATTTTCAAGAAATAAGCCTACAGAAGACATTTAATAACATCTACTACGAAACCTTTGTCACAGTTAAACCTTAAAAGAACTCATTTGTCAATTTTTATATTGGCAAATGATTTATGTCTTATTTCTTTCTTAAAAGAATTACCTCCATTTAAAGTTAAAGAAGAGTAAATAGAAATTAGCATCGTCAACGTCTCTCAGAATCATTTGACTTTTCACGAGTGCCAACACTGCCAACCTGCGTCAGTTTTAAGTTGTAGGAGTAGAGTGCTAAGATATAGTTACCCTAGTAACAAATTGTCAATAAAAAAATAATAAAAATTTGAATAAGCTTAAAAAGATGTTTTCTTCCTAAATTCAGATTCAGATTACTGATCTCCATTAAAAATAGTTAGTCTGACCAAGACAGCTATAATTGGTGACCCCGAATCAGTTTTTCCTTGCAAATAAAAGAATTTAGAGGACATGTCAAACGAATGGAAAATATGTTTAGTGTAGGAGTAGAGTGCTAAGATATATAGTTACATTAGTTACTCAAATAACAAATTGTCAATAAAAAAATTATAAAAATTTGAATAAGCATAAAAAGATATTTTCTTCCTAAATTCAGATTTAGATTACTGATCTCCATTAAAAATAGTTAGTCTGACCAAGACAGCTATAATTGGTGACGCCGAATCAGTTTTTCCTTGCAAATAAAAGAATTTAGAGGACATGTCAAACGAATGGAAAATATATATGAGAATTGGACTAGTAGAGATCTAGTTTCCGAAGCACACCACTAGGTGGCACCACCACAGGAAGACAATGCTTTACCGGTTTCTGGCTTATTAGCCGTCATCAGATACATATAGCCTTATCCTGAGATGAGAACCAACTGAGACGGCAGAACTTATATTACTCCCTAGCAAGAACTATTGAGTACAGTTTTGTACAGTAGTTCCACCAAGGGGGCAAATGTCTACGCTTCATCCCGGAGGCTACCTCAAAATTCTCATATGTATTTTAGTTTGTTCCAACTTAGGGACATTATCCTCCTTTTTCATGAATGGAAAATATGTTTAGTGTAGGAGTAGAGTGCTAAGATATATAGTTACATTAGTTACCCTAGTAACAAATTGTCAATAAAAAAATTATAAAAATTTGAATAAGCTTAAAAAGATATTTTCTTCCTAAATTCAGATTTAGATTACTGATCTCCATTAAAAATAGTTAGTCTGACCAAGACAGCTATAATTGGTGACCCCGAATCAGTTTTTCGTTGCAAATAAAAGAATTTAGAGGACATGTCAAACGAATGGAAAATATGTTTAATGTAGGAGTAGAGTGCTAAGATATATAGTTACCCTCGTAACAAATTGTCAATAAAAGAATTTTAAAATTTGAATAAGCTTAAAAAGATATTTCCTTCCTAAATTCAAATTTAGATTACTGATCTCCATTAAAAATAGTTAGTCTGACCAAGACAGCTATAAAGTAAAAAAACTTGATGAATCTAAATAGTTGAAAATTCTCCCTCAAATTCATTCGATTTGTTTTTGTATACTCATTCGCATAAACTTGCGACTCGAGAAGAAGTCTAGTCGAATAATATTCCTCAAGACCCGAAACGGCCCTGATATCAACGTGACAATTTTTCTTCTGATTGTTGTGACTACCCAGGGCCAAAATTAAATGGAGCACAACAGGTGCAGATACCGACGAGTTTTGGTCGTCTGTGTATGCTGATGCTTACATCAATAACGAGTCGAGTATGGTATAATTTTATACCAGTAATATTGCTGTTATCTTCTATCCAGTTTTCTGGAGGAAAAGCTAGATTCTAGGGTCTAGACCTGTCCCAAGTTGGAATCGATAGTAACCTCTTTATCATTTTAGTGGATGAGTTTATCGAATTATCTTATCTGGGATAAGATAAGAGTCTTTTCATTTAATGCATTAACATTTCTTTTATCTGAAGAAATGAACTCAAGTAAGGTTTTATTCGGTTCAAGGTTTTATATGCATGTATAATAATGTTGAAAAATCTTCGAATTTATGGAGTGAAGGGAATAGAAACTTCCATTAGGTACTCTATAATGAGAGTTTCTTCCTATTCAATTTCAATTCATATTATTGAGTACCGAATTTACAAACCTCACTTAAATAAGAGGAACGACAATTGGGGATATTTCTTTTATCTACAATATCTTGTAGTCGTACTGAAATATAATAATTAATATTCGGAACTTGGACAATTGTCATTCTCAACATGCTAAATTTCCTCAATAATTAATAAGTAGTTTTCAATCTTATGAGACTTTACTTTATTAAGCTCGCAATTTCTCAGTCTCTCTTTTATATTCGATACAACTGTCTATTCTTGTAATGTATATTTTTCATTCATTTTTTTTTGTTATGCTTGAGATGAAGTTCATCCGTGGTTATTTTTTCAGGGCATCCGGCAACAACGGGTTCGTGTGCAAGTTCTAGCGGGGCTAGTGGTAGCGGCAGCAGCTCGAGAAGGGCAGCAAGACAGCAGAAAGTAGGCACCTCCACGTCAGGTCAAGTAACGGCGCCAACGCTCCACGCTGCCGCAGCCATGGCCACTGAACAACCAGACGTACCCACCAATAGTGCCATACGTGAGTATTAAATCATGAAAAAACCATGGAATTGTGCATATGCATCCATATGTCTTATGACAGCCTTCTATAGAGAACTAAAGGAACACGATCTGGCAACGTCGCGGAACGTTCACAGGCCCATTGTTCCTATTTACATTAGTACTATCGTTGTACCTAGGAGCATAGAATAACTGGAGGGAAGGCTTCATACGCTCGACAGATCATTTTGAACTGCCAATAACGGCGGAGGTTAGAGTTTCGTGTGACGCCCGATAGATAACGCTGAGATCGTTTATTCATGTCAGATATCTTGTTCTATGGCGCTACAATTGCAAAGAATATAATGCGGCTGTCATTGTTATTGATACATTTATGCTTCTTTTCAATTGAAAATGGCCATAAATCATAACATAGACAATATTGATGACATATCATCGCTTTATTCTAATCAACTTTTTATGCGCAATTATATGGGAAGTCTGTGATCGGTAATAAATTTGTCAAAACAATATCCTTATCGGAAAAAGCGAACATTCAGGTGAGTATTACTATTATTATACGGGAAGACTGAGGTCTTATCTGTTCTCGTGTATAATACGCAGAATTGTATGGTACCCCGTTTACATTCCCTCTGCTAACACTTAGATTCGGAGCGGGAAACAGATTTTTCTTCCTATATTCAATCTGATCCTTGTAGCCATTTCTTTACACGTGCTATATGCATTATATTGTCGGATTTACGAAAAAAAGTATGTATTGCTTTCTTTCAAAAGAATATATATTATGATATAGTAATAAATGGGACCTAATAAGTAATAACAACTAATAACCATTAAAGATAATTTTATTAAGGATAGCCATGTTGTAGGAAGAAACGACGTTGTCGCCATCTCGTGACCTTGCGGCGAACTGAGAAGTTCGGACGTTTTTGGCAGTTCATTTTCGTAGGGGAGCCTTCTCTCCAGTTATTATATGCTCCTAGGTTGTACTATCTGCCGTATCAGTTTGTTACCCCTACTCTGGGCCCCCTGTCAACGTTGCCAAATTTACAAACCATAGAATACTAACGTAACTTAAAGAAAACGTATTGAACCGATTGAATATCACATGAAATTGTTAGGTTATGATAGAGTTTTCGATTGAATTCACATGAAGTTATGAATGACATACGTTTCAGAAAGTGTGAGAGAGAGACAGAATATGTAAGTTATTTTTATTCTTAATATTACTGTACATGCGCAGATCGGGATTCTTATCAAAGTGAAAAAGGGGGATAATGTCCCTAAGTTGGGACAAACTAAATAAATGTGAGAAATGGACTAGTAGAGATCCAGTTTCCGAAGTACACCACCAGGTGGCACCACCACAGGAAGACAATGACTTACTGGTTTCTGGCTGAAACGGCAGAACTTATATTACTCCAATACTCAATAGTTTCTGCTAGGGAGTAATATAAGTTCGACTGATTATGGCTGATTTTTTGTAATTATTGGAGTTATAGTAGGTATCCTTAATTTTTTCGGGTGAAAAGTATAGCCTATGTCACTCAGGGATAATGTAGCTTTCTAAAGGTGAAAGAATTTCCGAAATCGGTCCAGTAGTTTTTGAGCCTATTCGTATCAAACACACAAAAATACAATTATTTCCTCTTTATAACATCAGTATAGATTATATGGTGCCAACACCAGGTTTTCTATGCATCTATTGAGCAACATTGGGATTTGACATTTATGATTGACTGTCGAATGCAGTATATGCTTATTTTACTCAAGGATGTAGATTTTTCTACGTTTATATCGTGATGATTGTATTCTACAGTCATATACATAGACATATGCGGATTTCGAACGATTTAAATAAAAAAATTCCAAATATATTCTTCCTCCCTCATTATTACCCCATTCCTTAAGGTCGCCGATCACAACGAGTAGGGAAACTAATCCGATAGAGGCGCCACCGTGCATTTTATGGAATATTCCATTGAATTTGAATGGTCTTCCTCAATGAAATGTACAATGGCGCTCTTTATCGGAGAATCGCTGAACTATTAAGTTAGTGAATATGTAGGTAAAGCAGGAACTATTTCCCGCTATATATTTTAATTTGGCCATTCTCTGCCAATTCCGTATTTCAAGTTGATTTTCTGAACGAAATCATCTGTAGATTTACTTTTAATCGGAAGTTGAACTATTTTCATGGGTCTTCCGTTTGAAATAAAACAGAAGCATGAGTTGGCTTGTTTTCTTCTATTTTTGAAAGAAAGAAAATTAAGTTTCAACTGAGAACACCAATCCTTTCTGAGTTTACCCACAAAATTTTAGTTCTCAAAGTGAAACCATTTTCAAATGCAACATTGAAATAAAAACACAATGCATTCAACACCTACCTTAATTGATGTGTTGCCGTCAGAGAAAGAAACCCTAGTATTGTCAAATAATGATGTAAATAGTAGGAAAATACTACTACTGTTTCGTCATCTACCACAAAAAAGATTAAATAGGAAAATGATACTGTCAAAATTATAAAACCATGCCAGGAGAATTGAAAATGGATATTTCGTGAAAATCAGCAGTTAGTGATTTCTTGCAAATCAGCAATTCTTCCCGTGAGAATATTCAAAATCCATTAAGATCTCTTCAGTTTGTTTTTGATAATGAAGCATAAATAGTATCGATAATAAGTAATTATTGACATTAGACAGTAATAAATTGGAAATTTGCGGAACCTATCAAAAACCGATTCGAGAATTGTGCTAATCACTAGAACCATACCGCAGAAAAGAAAAGATTCGAACCCGACACGTTTCGATCACGGTACCGATGGGCGACCACGACGTTGTCCGTATCACTCCCCGCCCCCTCTCAGAACTTTATGGTCCACGAAGAGAACGGACGTCCCAAAAGTAACGTCCGTAGTTTTTGGTACCTATTTCTCGTTGGTGCGCCCATGGATTTTTGTGCTCTGTGTTCATAAACGCGACAAAACTATTCTGCATGAATGTTATTGGTGCCTTATGGGATGTTTTAGGTTTATGTCAGTTTTCTGGGCCTACATGAAGCGAAAATTTGGATGTGTGGATGATCAAGGTTAGCGATGAATCTGGATTTTTGTTACTCTGCAGAATTTCGAAGCGGTTGGAGTTTTTGTGAATTATTCGTTCTATCATCACAAAAGTAAAATTTAATTTTTGATCGCAAATTTTACATCCTTTAATGTATCAGAAATTAGCTATATGCCTATATAGGAATTTGCACATTGTTATCTTTAAACTTATACAAACAAATCGGCAAAATTTTTTAGTTGTATGTTTTTATCCCAATGAACTTATTTACTGATTTTACTTTACTAATCTAGACTGGATAACCTATTATTATTAGTAAATAAACTATTGAAATGCAAAAAAAGTTCTACTGATTAAGAACATGTTACGAAACAAGAAATAATGAATTCATATATCCAAGATACAAGTTGACAAGACAAAAACAGGCGGAGTATAGATATTCAAAAATTTATATCAGTGCCAGACTCCATCACCATAGTACAAGATACGAAATTAAAAAATACATATATACTCCATTCACAATTATAAAATTACAACTTTGGCCTTGAATTTGACACATTCCACTCTGTATCGAAGTAATGACGTTTTTCAAAATATTTGTATGTTCCAAGTCAACACTATGTTGCCCTTTCTACATTCTTAGCGTATTTCTCAGAATGTGAATTTATTCGGAAAATGAATGATTTGGAAAAGATGTGATGGATGAAAATAATTAACGTTTATATGAATTGATAGAAAGGATTCCTTTTCTAGTTATTTGCATGAAAAGTACAAGAGATCACTGTTGAAATATATTATTTTTTGCCATGGAAGAAAATTGCTTTGCTTTTACATAATTTACATAATATGCATGCTTGTGAAGATTTAATGTTTATTATCATCTTGAACTGAAAGTTCAAGACTTGAAGACATCAATTGTTGATTCTAATCAAGAATTCATTAAAAAAAATCAACCCAAAGACATAAGATGAATTGATGGGTAATTACAAAAATCGAGAATAATGTCAATTTTATTTTGTTGATAACTTTCTTAAAATCAATGTTGGGATATAAAACTCGGCTGCGTTTGTTCAAACAACATCTAAAGAATACATTTTTCACCATCTCGACCTTTGAAAGGCGTTTCTTATAGGATAATTAGGTCTAAGTTCCACCTCATCAGTGAGGTACCTAACTTTTGAAAATCTGCTCAGATATCGCCAAATTTCTTGGAAAACCTGAAAAATATCATCCTAATCGACCTATCGAGGCTCCATCCGATCCATCTACTGCGATATCTGTCCAAATAACAGCTTTTTCAACGAAATTCCCGTGTACCCCTTCAACCTCGAAATGTAAACATTCGTCCTGGTCTTGAAAATCGTCCTCACGCTCCAAACTGTTGCTGAAAACAATAAACATACGTTAATCTTGGATATTCGACGAAAAAATCACCTGCAAATATCGATTAAATACCAAAAATCTGCGAACAATTTGTAAACCTAACAAAATGTGGAATATCTTTGATACTTTTACTTTGATGTACACAAAGAAACTGGCAACGTCGTTTTGTCTTTACCGATATTTTCTGTGCGCGCACTGACTTTTCATCATATGTTCTGTGCTTTTCATCAGGTTCACCAACTCCTGAAAACGAAACCATGACCTCCTATGTGATTAAATAAAAGTGAATGGAGTATATATTTGAATATCTCGTTAATTTAATATTTGAATATCTCGTTAATTTAATATTTGAATATCTCGTTAATTTAAAGCCTTATAGTTTGGAGGATTATATTGTATGTATAACTTTTCTAATTGTAGGCATTTTTTTTCTGACACTATATCATTTTACTGTACACTGGATGTGATTTTAAATGAAGAGCAAGTCACTAATTGGTTAATTTCGTGTTATAATTCAGGTAAACAGGAATATAAGTAAAGATTATAAAAGTCGTAAAACTATAGTCTGTTCAAATATAAGAGAATGTAAACAAACAAACCAAATCGGTTTGTTTTGCGCATTACTAACATATGATTGGTGAAACGGTCGGCTGTATAATTCTTTTCACGCCCCCAAAAGACTGCCAGGATCGTACTTAAAGCTTAGAACGATTTCACAGTTATCTTTTCCGGACAATAATGTCGAATTCAGAAACGGACACTGCATCTGAAGGTGGTATATTGGGCCATCCACGAAAAAGAACGAAACGTTCACATTTGTCTATTCAAATCATGTGTATTCCATTCAGAGAATAATATCAAGTTTATATGATTGTGTGAACTATCCTCGATCCGACCCTGGAGCCCTGAAAGCAAGTCTTTACCTGAACGAAGCCCATACTTCGTGTGCGCGACTTTGTTTACGTCGTAGTCGCTTATATTTGAACACAGTATAGATACAACAAAAATGATGGTAATTATTGTAAAGAAACAACATTTTATATATTTCATTGATTCACATGATAGAATAAATTTGACGAAAAGTTCATCAGTGACTGATATATTTTCAGAATATAACAATTACAGCTAGATGACGAGGCGGTATATTAAACAAATTTTAAACATACCTTCAGTTGAAACAGGCGCATTTCAACAAAACTGAGAATATCTCGAAAACATTTTATATTTGGGTATTTGAATATTTTCGAGAGCCATAAAAAGTCGTTCCTTTTGGGTGCCCCTGTGTATAAACGTGTCCAGATGCAAATGAGTTTTCTTATCTGCCTGTCACAGGTACCTCTTTATTACGACATTTACAATTTACCCATAAATTGTGAATTTCGGTTACTTTCGCAACAGGAATTCCTAGAGGGATTTAAGGGTTTTTAAAAGTCCAGTGGGTGTTGTTTATCTGCATTTCAAACATTCGGTAAATGTGCATGTCATAAAAACTTGTTGGGGTAGTTTACCTGGAACTAATCTTGCAAATTATATTTTAAGGCGATTTGGGTAGGCTTCTTGTTCTTCTTCTGAAATATGAGTCATTCGAAAACTCTTTGGATTGTATTCAATTGCATAGAAGCCTTTTTTTCCAAGGAAAAACAATTATTTTACTTATTTATTTATTTCTACGAATGCTTGTATCAGCTGAATAGTTATTGCAATTTATACTGGGAATTGAAGACAAAGAATTGTTGAAGGATAAAATCGAATGATAACGAATATAGCTTTATTAATATTTTAATACCAATATCATTCAGAATCAATAGAAGCTTATTTTCTGAATAACATTGCACCATAGGCTCTCTAAGTCATGGGAATTTTCATTTTAATGTGTTATTGATTGAGGAACCGATTAGAATTTCTTCGAACCCGTTTTATGTTTCCACGAACTTCATGAAGATTGAATGATGAACGTTGATAAGAACTAATGAAATGTACATTAGATTTAGAAATAAACAGAGGCATGCATGACAAGATGATCTCCAAAAAAGATCATTATTTCATTCAAGAACTCTTCAATTTTAATTTGCTTTATGAATCAGACTCCTTCAACTAAGAAAAATCTTAAGAATAATTCTCATTATTCAAAATTGTTTTTTGTTGAAGTTCCAGATATTGAGAAAGGAAAACCAGAAAGTTTCAAGGTACCTTTTTCCAAATTATAAATATTCTGAAGAGAGTATGTTTGAAATTTCGAAATATTTTTAGTTTTCTTTCGTTAGTAAATAAAAAAGATTTATGCTAAATGGAATTTCCTTTTGAATTGCCTGCACGTGCAACTTTATCATTCATTGTGTGCAATAGCCAAATCGATTTCGTGTGTTAATTCTTTTTAATTATTTTGAGGAAGTTCGCATTATTTATCGAACTATTTCTGGCGATCTTCGTTTGCTTCATTAGCTTTATGAGATGCTGATGAATTTCCAATTCGAACAATTTCTACAGAATTAGTAATCGTTTAGAAAGAAAATCGCGAATATCCCGAGTATATTTCGTTTACAGAGAAATCGTCTTCGGTGCTAAATGCCCCTGAATTCTAAAATCATTCGACTCCAAACGAGAATATTTTGGGTTTCATTTTCACAGTTCTCTATGAATGTAGTTTTCTTATTTTAAACTTCTTACTTTCATGTTACCTGGGCGCAATTTAGGAATCTTTTCGAGAAGAAGAAGAAGAAAAATATTCTATAGCCGAATAATAAAAAAATAGTTAAGGCCTAGGTAAAATTTACAGACGGGTATTCCAGTTAGAACTCCCGTGGCGAAAGGTGCCGATTTTTATTATCGAATAATAAGCTTCGAAGTTTCGATCGTAAATTGTTGGCTGGCTGTCGTATTCGTACTAAGTTGGCAGAACTTCAAGATTTTGCGCTCGGTAGTGTTTAGTTGTGAGGGGATTGTTGTTGAGTAAAACCGCGTTCGAATATATTTACTCGCGAATCGGGAATCTCGTCATGAGTCAGATTAATGACGATGATTATTTCCTTTATTATAGCAGTAATTCTAGTAACTCCGGTTCCGATTCTGATTTTGAATACGAGACCGATTCTTCCTCAGGAACATCAATTGGTAATAGCAATATAATTTTTATTCAGTGTGAAAGTGACAGTGTGTTTTTTGGGGAACTTGTGAATAATTGAAGTTTTTTCCTTCAGCCGGGGAGGAACCTCCTTCACCGCAAGATGCACCACAATCAGCCTCGGCTACAAATAGCGGACCATCAGGAGTAGGACTTGGCGCCGATTCAGAGAGCGATGAGAGCGAAGTTGGAAGACTTCAGGCTCTTTTGGAGGCCAGGGGTCTTCCTCCCCATTTATTCGGAGCCCTTGGACCTAGAATGCAGCATATTTTGCACAGGAGCATGAGCAGCAATAGTTGTGAGTATTGAATCGTTTATTCATTCTTAAATTTACACCTTGATTTCTTGGATTTTTTCTTGATACTTCTGGTTGAATAACTTACCTTCCACAACCTAAACAAATCAATATAGAAAATCTGTCCAAGAGTAGAAAGACAAACCAATAGTTTATCCTGTTACGTTTCGTATTTTTCGAAAATTTGCAATCAGAATGCAAAATATTAATGATAAATAATGATACTCTTTGTTGAGCAATGCGGGGTATCGTACGAGTTGTTTTGATGTTATTGTACATCTTCAGCTAAAGATTTTTATTGTACTTTTACATAATCTGCTTCTCATATCTGCACCATTGTCGAACAACAATTATTCACGATTTATTGGTTACTATTAGTTATAGAACTATTAGGGCCTTTAGATCTACCTATTGAGTAGTTATCCTTATCGGTAGATCTCTGCAAATCAGGTGATTTCATAGGCGGAATGTCAAAATTTGATCAATTTTCCTGAAGTAATAGAAAATATGAATACCAAGCTACACTGCGCAAAAAAATTAACGCACATTCTGAAAATCTCAATTTTAATGAATGTTAACTCTACATTGACTTTATAACTTTTTTTTATGTTCTCTCGGGAAGGTTTTGAACGGAACAAGACACATTAAATGGAAGAAAAATTCAGGATTTCACCGAATCTTATGTGAATGAAGAGAAATGAACAATTTTCAAAATACTGAAATGCTGATAAGTGATTTAATACTTGGTTTTTCCACCCCTTGCGTTAATTACAGCTCGGCAACGACGGTTCATACTCAAAATGAGTGATCTTAAAATGTTCTGATCTAATCCTTCCCAGATTTCTCCGAGTTGGATTCCTAAGTCATTAAGAGTAGCTGGATGATTTTCTGAACTCCTCAGCCTTCTGTTGAGGTTGTCCCAAACCTGCTCAATTGGATTGAGATCTGGACTTCTTGCTGGCCATTCCATTCGAGAGGCATCAACCTCTTCAAGGTACTCCTGAACGATGCGCGCACGATGGGGTCTGGCATTATCGTCAATAAAAATGAAATTTTCACCAATGTATGGGGCAAATGGCACTACATGCTCTTCAAGAATGTTCCTTATATACTTATCAGCATTCATAGCTCCATTATCAACGACCACTAGGTCTGTGCGAGCAGTCAAAGATATTCCACCCCATACCATAATCGATCCTCACCCGAAACTAGTATTATTCAGGAAATTGCACTGAGCATATCTTTCATGTGGACGTCTGTATACAAGGGAACGTCGATCACAATGGTAGAGGCAGAATCTAGACTCATCTGTGAAGAGAACTCTTTCCCAATCGGCCTCTTCCCAATGGATATGCTCTCTCGCAAAATCCAAACGCGCCCTTCGATGGGCTGGGGTAAGAGCTGGGCCTCTTGCCGCGTCACGAGGCCTTAAATCATATTCTCTGAGGCGATTTCCTATTGTCTGAGTGCTAATTTGCACCTCATGAGTTTATTCAGGCTGATTTTGAAGGAGGCGAGCGGTTGCAAACCGTTGTCTCAACGAAGAAACTCTCAAGTAACGTTCTTGAATGGCAGTTGTTACCCGTGGTCTACCCTGTCCTGGTCTTCGGACATTCATACCTGTCTCCCTGAATCGCTGCAACATTCTGGACACACTTGTATGGGAAACTCCAAACCTTTCTGCAATTCTTGTGTATGTCCACCCTTCTTCTCGCAAAACTACCGCTTGGGCACATTCCTCTTGGGTCAAATTGCGTGTTTCGCGTTGCATAGCGATGAGTGTAGAAAATCCAACGAAAGAAAAACTATTGATCACTAGAATTGATCGAGAACAACTGATTTTAGAATGGAGCCAATACATTCAAAATCTGATAATATTGATATTTTTTTATTCCTGCTGGGAGAAAACATCTGTATTGAAGAAAAACGTTGAAAGTGGATATCATATGCATGCATAATTCTGATAAAAATAATTATCATCGAGAACACCTTAAGTTGTAGAATAAATTTGAGATTTCCATAATGTGCGTTAATTTTTTTGCGCAGTGTATTTTGCATTGACCTTTCCTCTTTTGATCCGTATATTTACATCACGGCCAGGATATCTGTGAAAATATTTTTATCGAGTTGATAATTGCCCTTTTTGCTGGAGTTTATCGAGATTTTCGCGAATTTTTCAAAAATACTTGTTAATCACCTAGACTCTAGAGAATCAAAATTTCATCCACCTATGAATCTATTATTCCACTTTTCGACCGTACAAACATTTCTTCGCTTTGCTGCGATTTAAAAATTCTCCTGGACCTACTTTTTCGACAAATGCATCATTCTCACTGATATCATATTCCTGAAAGTAAAATCCATCAATAATTCCCTTAAAATATCCCCATAATACAATTTTTCAAGCAAATAAACGTTTCTACATGAACGAAACTAAATTCCCATTGTTTGACCTCCAACACTAACCCATAAAAAAAAGTTTATCCTCAGCAAATTCAATTTGGATAATTTTTCGAATTGTTGGGATATACAGAACTCTTGGAGGTTTTTTTTACCTAGCAAATCATTTCGTGTGCCTTGTTTTTTGGGAATGATTCGAAATTCGTTCTACAAGATCATTAATTGTATAAAGTTTAGCGATGACACTTATTTTTCAATCATTTTCAAGCTGTAGCTAAAGCGCAGGCACTGTTGCCGGGACTCCAAGCTGTGGGCGACGAGGGCCAACAGCTACAAGCAGTAATTGAAATGTGCCAAATATTGGTTATGGGAAATGAAGAGATTCTGACAGGTTTTCCAGTGAAACATGTCGTTCCAGCCTTGATACATTTATTAGGAATGGAACACAACTTCGACATTGTGAGTATTACCAATGTTGAAACAGAAATTCTCAGTACAGTTTCGAGTTTACAAGATTATTGAATCGGTGTTCTTTTCCACAGATGAATCATGCCTGTCGTGCGCTAACCTACATGATGGAGGCTCTGCCAAGATCATCTGCTATTGTGGTAGATGCTGTCCCTGTGTTCTTGGAAAAACTTCAAGTCATACAATGCATGGACGTTGCTGAACAGTCTTTAACTGCTTTAGATATGTTATCTAGAAGGCATTCGAAAGCGATTCTCCAAGCAGTAAGTGTACATTTCAAGTTCTAACAATTTTGGTTTCTTTAAATGATATTCTGAATGCGTTGTTATTTTATTCGAATGTTTTTATTTTCAGAGGGGCGTTTCGGCTTGCTTGATGTACCTAGACTTCTTCTCGATAAGCGCCCAACGCAACGCGCTATCCATCACGGCCAACTGTTGTCAAAACTTGACCAACGAAGAATTCCAATACGTTCAGGACTCGCTCGCTCTCCTCGCCAGCAGACTGACGCAGCAGGACAAGAAGTGCGTGGAAAGTGTGTGCTTGGCCTTCTCCCGCCTCGTGGACAGCTTCCAACTGGAACCCGCCAAGCTGCAGGAGATCGCCAGCGCCGAGCTGCTCACCAACCTACAGCAGCTGCTCGTCGTCACTCCGCCTATTATAAGCACCGGTACCTTCATCACGGTCTTGAGGATGTTGTCGGTCATGTGCGCCAACTGCCCGGACCTAGCCCTGACGCTGCTCAAGCAGAACATCGCAGAAACGCTGGTGTATCTTCTCATCGGTTCTGTCGAATTCAATCAGGACGACATCGATCTGATACCGAGGTAAGTGGGCGGTTTTTTAAGGGTGTTCCTCATGGTGGTGTTCGACGGTCCGTTATCTTCTTGTTTTCTTTGCAGACAACCTCAGGAACAATTCGAAATAACGGCATTGATCGGAGAATTGATGCCCAAGCTGCCCACCGATGGTATTTTCGCGGTGGATGCCCTTTTGGAGAAAACGACCGCCCAGGTCAAGGATCAGTTCGTGTGGCAATGGAGAGACGACCGCAGTCTGTGGAGACCTTACGGAGCGGTCGACAGCAGGATCATAGAAGCCGCTCATATGAACGGCGACGACGAGGTCAGTCTCAACACTTTGGGAAGGATCTACACCATCGATTTTCATTCTATGTCGCAGATTAACGAGGATACCGGTACTTCAAGGTGAGTTTCCTTTTTTTTTGCTTGAATCGAGGTACTTTTTAGATGTCGGGAACTTTTGGAACGGTCCAGCCTTGGAAGATTGTTTTTCTTCCGGTTTTCTCCTGTTTCCAGTTCTTGTATCGGGTGTTTTTCTCAGAGTGATAGAATTTTCGATAGGGGTTACTGTGATTTGACAGTATAGTTATATAGTTATAGTGAAAAGGGGTTACAGTCCGCTGCGACCTTAAGGTCTATTGTGCCCCCTGACAGAGCTGTCATCATCGCGCCTCCTACAGCTCGCCCTCCAGTTCCAGAGATTTGATGAAATCCAGTATCTGGGACGGCTTCAAGGAGGATAACTCCCCACTTCTACAAGTTTCTTGTCCAAAGCTATCTTTCCTTTGGCTTACAATGGCATAGTATTCCGTAACCAGGTGAATAGGAGTTTATTCCTCCTCCCCACAGAATCTACACTCATCAGTGTCCGATAAACCCATTCTCAACAGATTCTTCTTTAGGCGACAATGTCCTGTGAGAAAGCCAGTGAGTAGGTGAAGTTGGTTTTTACTGAGATCCAGATATTTTTTGGATCTAGCAGTTTCAAAGTTCCGGAGGAACTTTTTGGAGTGATCCATTCCTGGGAGATTCCGCCAGAGTTTTTCTCTTTCGGTTTTCTCCTTCAGCATAAATTCCTTCTTATAGGTGCATTTTCCTATACCACAGAAGGGTTCTGGGCCAGTGAGTGGCGTCTATGCGCCCTTTCTGGCCAGTTTATTGGCCTCTTCGTTTCCTACGATTCCCGAATGACCGGGAACCCAGATTAAAAAGACCTTATTCTTCTTGCCTACCTCATTGAGTTTGTTTCGGCACTCCCAAATCAGCTTTGAGTCAATGACGTAGGAGGTTTTAGAACCATCAGTATACCATTTCATTGTATTTTCTTTGAGATTGTAGTTGGTGTGTTCCCTTTCCCAATCTTCTCTTTTACTTAGCATTGTACTGAAGTTCTTCTCAGTGCTTACTTTCTTGATCATTACATCGCTAGGAAGGTTTGCAGATGAGGTGTAGGTTTGACAGTAGGTAGAAGACATATTGTTTTGACATTTCCCTTCAGTAAGCATTGAAGAATTATCATGGAAAGACTCACACCGCAACAACGTTTACAAATTGTTGAATTTTAGTTTCAAAATCAGTGTTCTATACGCCAAACTTATAGAGCACTTCGTGAAATTTATGGTTTACATAATCGTCCATCAGAGCAGCTTATTCGTCCAACTATCGATAGATTTCAGACAACATTTTCTCTACTCGGTGCAACAACAAGACCAAGCAGAACAGAAGAGAATACCGCTGCTGTAAGTGATAGTGTTAATGAAGATCCAGATTTGTCTATTCGTCGACGTTCCCAACAAGTGGGACTCTGTGAATCCTCCACATGGAAAATTTTGAATAAAGATCTTGGTCTACACCCATACAAGATCCAACTGGGGCCTTAGAACAGCTTGAAGTTGGTCCACTTTTTTATCGAAAAATTGTGTTTAGTGATGAAGCTCATTTCTGGTTGAACGGCTACGTAAACAAACAAAATTGCCGTATATGGAGTGAAAACAATCCTCAATAAGTTCTGTAGGTTCCATTGCAGCCTGAAGAATGCACTGTATGGTGTGCTTTACACGCTGGGGGCATCATCGGTCCATATTTCTTCAAAACGATGGAGCTGATATTACAGTGTGACAAGAAAAACCTCAGACAAACTCTTTTTCATTTAACTTTATTAAACAGAAGAAATTGAACAAAACAACAAATAATAATAGCTTGAACATTTGTTAATAATATATTTAAGCCGTTTCGACGTGGCTTTCTTTGGCGGCGATACACAGTTTCAGACGCTTCTTGAAATTTTCGGCAATGGGCCGCAGCTCCTCGGGCGTTAATCGGTTCCATTCCCGGCGCAGAGATTGCTTCAGCGACTCCAAATTTTTGTGTTTTTTAGCACAATCCCTGTGCTCCAAAATCGACCACACGCTGTAGTCCATTGGTTTGAGATCCGGTGAGTAGGGCGGCTATTCTGCAGATGAGATGAAACAAGGAAAATGGGTCTTACACTATTCTTGCGTTATTTTCGCTCTTTGAGCCGGAGCGGAGTCCTGTTGAAAGGTCCAATGCGTATCGCCGAAGTGCTGCTCGGCCTACGGAAGTACTACGGCCTCGAGGATGTCGCAGCGGTAGACTTCTTGATTGATTTTGACTCCTTGATCGACGAAAACTAAGGGAGTTTTACCACTGCCGCAAATTCCGCCCCAGACCATGACGGATTGCGGATTTTGACGGTGTTCGACGATGGCCGATGTACCGGGAGCCTCTACGACAGAGTCTATGTCGTTTTGGTGGTTGTGGGATTGTTCTACGGTAAAAAGCTTCTTGTCTGTGAAGAGAATTCGCTCCCATTGCTGACCGGCGGCGAGACGAAGGAGTTGGCGGCAGCTTTGGAGTCGTACGCGCTTGTTTTCCTCCGTGAGGAGTTGAACTTTTTGGAGCTTGTATGGCTTGAGGTTGAGCTCCTTTTTGGCAACTCGACGGACTGATTCGCGGTTGATACCGGTCTCACAGGCTATTTTCCTCATGGAAACCCTCGGATTTCGATTGACTCGCTTCTTGACGATGTTGCGATTGCTAGGTGTATTGACAGTGCGTTTTCTACCACTTCCTGGACGACGACCATCATGGCCAAGCTCCTTGAAACGTCGAATTGCATCGGACAAGGTTTGTCGAGGCACATTGAGCCAACGAACAATTTCGCATTGACGCCTACCCTGACGAAACAGCTCCAAAATCGCACTACGTTTGTTTGACATTCTAAAACTCTGTGAAATGAAATTATATCAAACTCAAAATTCACATATTAGTACAGGAAAGTGTAGAGAAACCAAGAGAATAAAAATTCTCTGTATTTATGGGGATAATCATCGAATTGTGAGTCTGAATTAAGCGCGCTACTCTGAAGACACAAAGCACAAATCTCGATTTTGTCAGGAGCGGAAGAATTCAACTTTCCACATAATATTATGTGACCAGCATTTAAAAGTTCTTCACCTTCATCAACACCGGTTTCTGGCTTGATAGCCATCATCAGTGCCACATAACACTTACTGCTATCCCATTTCCCTCATTTATCATGCTACGTCTTATTTTTTCTTACTTAACGTAATGTATTCTTCTGCAGACCGGTACAGAGACGTTTCACGCCCACCACCGCCCAGAACACGCCGCCGGCTGAGCCCCAGCCCGCCAACCAGAGACCGGCGTCCGCCACGCGCGACGCGAGGGTCGCGTGTCTACGAGAAGAGCGCGGTTTGGCGGCCGCGTTCATACGCTCGTTGTTCGGCGTGCTGTACGAGGTGTATTCGTCGAGTGCGGGACCGGCGGTGAGGTGCAAGTGTCTCAAGGCCCTACTCAGGATGGTCTTTTACGCGAACGCGGATCTCTTGAGGGAGGTGCTCAAGAATCAGGTGGTCAGCAGTCACATCGCCGGGATGATGGCGTCGTCCGATCTCAGAATCGTCGTGGGGGCCTTGCAGATGGCCGAAATATTGATGAACAAGTTGCCGGACGAGTTCGGCGTCCATTTCAGAAGGGAAGGCGTGATATTTCAGATCAATAGGCTGGCCGATCCAGAGGTGAGTGAGATTTGGTTATTTTTTTGCCGTTTTTCGGTGCATTGGAAAAATGAACTGTCTCTTTTATCGGCACATTTTGCAAGTCCATTGTTTATAATGGGTAGAGTAAAACTACACATTGGACAATGATTATATTCGGCATGACTATTCCACGAGAAAATAGGGTAATATGTTCACATTTGACGCGTATTGCGCTATTTCGCAAATTAGAATTCATCATAGATTAACTAAACCACTAAACGTTGTTTGTTCTCTCTATGATATTTATTTCCGAAGCTATCTATGAATTCGACAAACGTCAAAAATTTTGTCGCTGAAAAACCAACATGTTGGTTTTGCCGGCTTGAAAATATTTTCGGGATGAAACGATCGTTGCTACGGAAACTTCCTGACTAAAAATGAGAAGAGTGGAATAGTCAGTGGAAAATACATTGATCTGATCGTAGGATTTACAATTTTCTAGAAAAGTTCTATCGAATATAAAACGTTTTCTTCAAAATTTTTACAGTTATTGTAGAAAAAGTGGTACATTTTTTACTATTTCTCATTTAAAAAAGGTCTATTATTCAATATCCTTCAAAAGTAAGCATTGGCTATTTACGCGAGGAAAAAACCTCCACAAATAAATCTTTCAGGAGATATAATTGAAAAACTTCACTCTTGGTTCAAAAGTCTTTAATTTCAACTTGATGAAGAAATATTAAATATGCAGTGATACATTTGAACTACCAAATGAGAATGTTCCGTAATGAATAAAGGGTTTTCCAATAAGGGCTGTTAGTTTGAATAGCCTGCTATTTCGGTAGATGTCACTTTTGAAGCTGTAATTTTTTGACACTTGACAAGTAGAAACTACGCCATTAATAAAAATGGAATGATACACGCATTGAAATGAAGAATTTGAGATATTGGGACAAGTTAGTGATGTGAAGAATAAAACCCGTGCACGTCGCTCAAGAACAGACGAGAATATTGCTGCTATAGCCGAAAGTGTTGAAGAAAACCCAGGTTTATCCATTCCTCGTCGTTATAATGAATTAGACCTTCCACAAACGTCATTACAAGTGCGTTTGAGTTGACGATCGACGGAGCGAGTAGAATAGTGAACAGAGTAGAAAGAGGAGCTCCCGAGCACTTTGGTCAAATCGAACACGATGGAGTAAAAGCTTGCTAACCTAACCTAACGTGTGACAGAAATTCGAATTTATTTGTCAGAAATATAATTAATAATTTATAATAAACCCCATAATACTGTGAATATGAACAATTTGGAAATTCGGCTTGTAGCCGAATCATTTATATTTGATTCCGATACAGCAAAAATAATCGTGGCAAAGTAATACCATTTTCCTTATTCACAAGAAGCGCAGAATCCGAACTTCATGTAGCTGGTGATACAGTCTTTGGCTTACTGTTCAAAAAACCATCCATAGTATCGTAAAATTGCCAAGTAATTGAAAATGAAAAGTAATAATAAATCGAAAATTGTTTGGATATTATGACAGCAACAGATGACAGAAGAAAAAACTCGCAGTGCTCCTCCAAAAGCTTGAGGCACATCGAGCGCGCTCGATCTACTCTTTCTGTTTCAAAACGAATGCGATCGAGCACGCTCTGAGCGTAAAAAAAATCAAAAGTAGACGTGGAGTGATCGTCAACTCATTGTATTTTTGCTTGTACTTTGTCTCCAGGCATATAAAGTTCAGTCAATACAAGAACTCAAGCCGGCCGATCATCAACATCGTCGTGCCTTCGCTGATTGGGTCCTTGAAATGCATGAAAATAATCCGGGATTCTATCGAATATTCATCTTGAGTGATGAGGCCCATTTCCACCTCGATGGCTTCGTGAACAAGCAAATTTGTTGTATCGGGGGCTCGACCCAAGAGTCATTGTTGAAAAACCTCTCTATTCACAACGTGTGACTGTTTGGTTGGGTTTTTGGTCCAGCGGGGTCATTGAACCCTAACTTTTTTGAGAATGGGGCTTGAGCAACAGTTACGATGAATGGGTTCAGCTATCGACAGATGACTTTTTATGGCGGGAATTAGATGGTATCGATTTGGGCAACGCTTATTTTCAACAAGACGGCGCTACGTGCCACACAAGCAACTAAACCATTGATCTTTCACGGGAAAAGTTTCCGGACCGTGTTATCTCTCGAAGAGGTGATCACAATTGGCCACCGAGATCTTGTGATTCAACACCTTGCGACTTCTTCCTTTGGGACCATGTGAAAGAGAAGGTGTACGCCAAGAGGCCAGCGTCGATTCAAGGCCTCAAAGATGGAATTCGTGAGGCTATCGAGCCCCTTTGCGATTTGATTATTGAAAATTCAATGAAAATGATATAGTCCTGTAGTCGTGGTGGTCATTTGGCTGATGTTATTTTCCATTACTTACGGCATATCTTCCTTTTTATAATGAAATAAACATCTGATCATTCTTTAAAAAATATAGCGCTATTCTTTGAATGTCAAAATAAGTCCTCTTATAGGGCATTCTAATGACCTGTCAAAACAAATTCTCAATATGGCGGCTGAGGGCAAACCATAGAACTCATAGTACATGTACTATAAGTTCTATGGGGCAAACAATACGTTGGTGTTTATGTTGTTCTGTCAAATAAACACTTTGCATCTTAAAAAGTCTATCAACAACAACAACAACAAATACACACAACTAATTTATTCACCAGGTTCCTTATGACGTGTTATGACACTTCAGAAAGTTGTTTGACCCATAGACAACTTGTTGTCTATGGTTTGCCCTCAGCAGACGCCATTTTAGGTCACGTGATTTAGAATGCCTAATTGGAAAACTCTTTAGTAGTTCAAATGTATCACTGCATATTTTATATTTCTTCATTCATGGGAAGTTATTATTTGATTTAAACTCCCATACAGTATCTAATCGTCGATTCATTTCCCTAAGAAGATTATAAAACTGTAAAATTATCTTCATCTTTCATCCAGTGAGTTTTACAGGGTGAGTAATTGTCCTTGGCTCGGTTTATATACCACATACAGAACTTTATCGATGCACCTTCGACAAAGCATTCCAAAATTGACATGGAAAAAAGTTTTCAAACATTGAACATTATCAAAAATTTTTTTTTTGACTGAGCGTGAAGTTTAATTTCGGCACTCCACAAAGCAAATGCCTACTATCCAATGCGTACTTTCCAGAAAAACCAGAATTATTGAATTTTATAATATATTTCTGACTATTTAGGTTCCCCTTGGCATCAGCCCACCCAGAGCATGTACCAGCTCATCTTCGTTCTCTCAGAATATAATCGACAGCCAACCAGGACCGTCTCAGACTCCAAGTGGTGCAAGTCTGAATGGCTCGTCTTCGAGTTCGCCACTTGTCGCTACACCCATATCTTCGAATCACTATTCTTCCCACTCGGATAGTCCGAAAGCATCCGACATGGAGGTAAGTTATAAACTCCTTTATGAATGCTGATTTAAATCAATGTTTGTGTAAGATTATCTTGTTAACGATGTAAATTCTTCGATGCAGGCTCAACCTCAGAGTCCAAGCCATTCGATGCGCCTCACCGATGTCTTGAAACGGAAAAGAGTGAAAAGGGGTCTTCCTAGTCGTGCCAAAACGAAACAAGAAGAGGTTCCCATAGCCCCGAACCTAGTTCAAGACTTATTCGCCAAGAACACGGTCCGAAGCGGATCGGCAACTGCGACGCCCAGTAACTCGAGTAGTAGACCTCCTAGATATTCAGGCTCGGCGACCAGGAACAGTTTCTTGCAGAACTTGAACCCCGCCCGCTGGGGAAGGAGCGTCAACTCGGTTCAAGAGAGAAACTTCAACAAAGAGTCCACTAATTTGTCCAAATCAGCATCGAATTCGAACATCACTGCCGGCAACAAGGAGAAGACTAGGTCATGGATCAGAGAGCAGGTATGTGTATTCTTTTTTGTGTTTTTTCCTTTTTTCGGCATAATACTTTTTTCTCCATGCGGTATTTCAAGTCTCTAGCTTTCTCGTATACAGGGTGAGCAAAATGCGTTGTCTACTGAAAGGACCTCGAAAATTATAGCTGCTAGAAAAAAACTGATAATACATCCTCTAGCTCTTTTTTCTGACTAATCCGAATCAGAAAACAGATCCAGCCTATCCTTCAGAGATTTTGAGTTGAGAACGAAAATTGAGAAATTTTTGGTACATTCTACAGGAACTTTTTAGGAGTATATAATGAAAATATACTAACAAGCAGAGAAACTGCAACACCTAAGGACTGAACGAGAATTAATTCGCTATCACAAATATCTATATCTCATTTTCGAATCATCTTTGTATTCTAATGAAAACTGTTTTTACAATAAAAAAACCAAAACTATTTTTTACAAAATTCATGGATTTTTCCTGGAATTCTTCCCATCATGCTTCTTATAGTATTCTCAGTCACTTTCTGGGATGCTGTCTTCCACTGTTGCTTGAATTCCGCTAATGTTTTCGTTCATTTCTTAGTGTTCTTCAATTCTCTTTTTACCAGGGCCCAATATCTTTCGATTGGCCTGAGTTCTGGGCAATTTGGATTGGCCTCTTTGGGGACAAAAACCACCTCATTAGCTTCGTACCATTCCTTGGTGGCCTTGCTGTAGTGGCATGAGGCTAAATCTGGCCAAAAGATTGTTGACACATCGTGCTCACGTAAAAATGGTAAAAGTCGCTTCTTCAAGCATTCCTCGATGTATATCTTCGATTCAACAGAGCCTTGGCCAACGAAAAATTAGCTCCTTTTCCATAAGTGCAAATTGCTTGCCAAAGCAGGAATTTTTTAGGAAACTTTGCTTGTTTTTTTACGCGAAATTGTTCGTCAACATTTCCCCGAGAATCTGCAGTTTAAAATTCCTGACCAGGAAGTTGCGAGAAATCAGCCAAGACATAGGTTTCGTCGTCCATCACGCAACAGGACAAATTTTTCAAGAAATCTTTTTTTAATTTCTTTGCTCTTGATTTCGCTCCTCGATTTTTCACAGCGTTCTTTGGTACTTTCTGCACTTTGGATGTTCTAAGACCACAACTCGACTTGATTTTCTGAACGGTTGACTGCGAACAACCCACTATTTGGGCCACTTTTCGTCCTGAAAGGTTAGGATACTTCTGAAAAAGGCTGATGGCTTTCTTCACTATTTTTGGGCTATGAAACCCCTTTTTTTCTCCTGGTGCCTTCCTTGCGATTAATTGTAAGATCTTCTTTGAAGCGCTTAACAACTCTTGATACCGTTTCCGGACGAACGCGAACCTCTTTTACGATTCTTTTGAAGCTCCATTTTCGATTATTTTGAAAAGGTTTCAGTGTAAATTCTCGTGTTTTCACCTCGCTTGACATTTTGCGACAGAATTGGAATATCTATAAAGTAAATGTTCCACATGTTTCTGACGTTCATAACGAAGCTAACAATGATCAAATTTTGATTTTTTTCTCAATTGGTTCAAGAGATATAGGCGTTTTTGTGATAGTGAATTTATTCTCGTTCAGTCCTCAGAAGGAGCTGATGATTAAAATTTTGAGAAAAAAACGAGGGGTTGACAATTTCTTTTAATAAATTTGGTAATAATTTGTTTGTCCACCGCGATTATCTATACACTCCCCAACAGGTCCTGGCATCGATGCAATGAGATGGTCTATTCCTTTTTGAGGAATACTATCCCCAGCCACATGTACTTCTTCAGAGCCGCCAAAGTCCCTGGGGGCTGGGATAAATTCCCAAGCCTTTTACCCATGATGCCCCAAACATGCTCTATGGGCGATAAATCGAGGGATCTAGGCGGTCATGGGCAAAAGGTTCACATGGGTCACTTCATAAAAGTTTAGACTAACTCTTGCAACATGAGGTCCAGCATTATCTTGCTGAAATATTGGATTTTCGAGCCGGTTTAGGTTAGGGAGAACATATGGCTCCACTTTTTCTTGAAGGTAACGCAGCGGTGTCATGGTCCCTCGAATAAAGACTAAAGGTGACCTACTTGCATGTGTTAAGGCCTACTGTCCGGTGTACATGACAACATCAAACTTCACGTCTTTCTCCCCGTTGTCGTCTAACCCTTCTCCGGCCATAATGTGCACCCAAGGAGAATCGAGATTCATCAGAAAAGACGACCTGATGCCATTCTGCACCACTGTAATCTTTGCCGTCGATGCTCAACCTTCAGAGGTAACACAAGATGGGGTGGATAATGCTGCACTCAAAAAACCTCGTCATGCGATAAACCGTTTGGACAGTTACAGGATGGCCTTGTTCTCCCAACCACTCCTCATCAGCCAAAGATAGAGTTGTCGAAAATCGGTCTCTAATGGCCATAAGTCTTAAACATCGATCTTGAACTTCATTTGTGCCCTTTCGACGTCCGGTGCCTACTCTTCGATTTTGGGCATTATCAAACCACGCTTGACAACATCTCAAAACAGTAGTTTTTTTAAGTAACAAAAAATGTTTAAATGAAAAAACCTTCACGATTTTTATCTCCAAATTTAATCATTTACTCCTTGGTGAATAATGAATGGATGAAATGTTTCAATCCAGCCCAAATGTAAACTCCAAAGTTCCCTATCTTGTTGATTTCAAAAATGTATCATATGTCGCTATTCACATGAATATTACATGAGAAATTAATTCAATACTTGTGACTAGCTTCTCGATCCACTGTTGAATTATAAGCAGGCTGTCGTCATCACAGCGAACGTTGAATATGTATTATCTTTTGTGATATTTTGCAATATTACTGACTTTTTAAATTCGTTCATAACTCAGAATCTATGAAGGATAGGCTGAATCTGTTTTCAGTTTCGGATTAGTCAGGCAAAATGAATGTGATTCAGTTTCTTCTAGCTTCTATAGTTCTCGAGATCCCTTCAGTAGACAACGAATTTTACCCAACCTGTACATCAATGAAATGAATGAATAAAGTTCAAACCGTGCTATAAAAAGATCAGGAAACCAAAGAGCTTTTCGCGAACGAATCGTTCACAGCCATCTAGGAGCATAGAATAACTGGAGAGAAGGCTCCCCTACGAAAATGAACTGCCAAAAACGTCCGAACTTATCAGTTCGCCGCAAGGTCACGAGATGGCGACAACGTCGTTTCTTCCTACAACATGGCTATCCTTAATAAAATTATCTTTAATGGTTATTCGTCGTTATTACTTATTAGGTCCCATTTATTACTATAGCATAATATATATTCTTTTGAAAGAAAGCAATACATACTTTTTTTCGTAAATCCGACAATATAATGCATATAGCACGTGTAAAGAAATGGCTACAAGGATCAGATTGAATATAGGAAGAAAAATCTGTTTCCCGCTCCGAATCTAAGTGTTAGCAGAGGGAATGTAAACGGGGTACCATACAATTCTGCGTATAATACACGAGAACAGTCTTCCCGTATAATAATAATAATACTTACCTGAATGTTCGCTTTTTCCGATAAGGATATTGTTTTGACAAATTTATTACCGATCACAGACTTCCCATAAAATTGCGCATAAAAAGTTGATTAGAATAAAGCGATGATATGTCATCAATATTGTCTATGTTATGATTTATGGCCATTTTCAATTAAAAAGAAGCATAAATGTATCAATAACAATGACAGCCACATTATATTCTTTGCAATTGTAGCGCCATAGAACAAAATATCTGACATGTTACTGAATAAAGGATCTCAGCGTTATCTATCGGGCGTCACACGAAACTCTAACCTCCGCCGTTATTGGCAGTTCAAAATGATCTGTCGAGCGTATGAAGCCTTCCCTCCAGTTATTCTATGCTCCTAGCAGCCATGTATCCTGTTTTTTTAAATATCATGTGTTCTCCTTCCAGGCCACCAAATTCATCGACGCCTACTCCGGCACCGAGGACGACCATCATCCCGCGACCACGGTGTTGACGCGCCTCAAACACGCCATCGAAAAATTGCCCACCATCAAGTGTCGCGAGGCGCTCGAAGAGCTCAGGGACATCCTGATCGAATCGGACATTTCGCCGTTCGAAGTCAACTACTCGGGTCTGATCAAGGCGCTGCTCAACTACATAGCCGATCCGTACGGTCCGATCGACCGCGACCAGAGGCTGAGGGTGCTGCTGAACGTGTTCTCGAACTGTCCGTTGGACGCGACCGCCGCCGAGTTCAACGAGATGAACTCGGGCTGGATGAGCGCCCTCGTCACCAAACTGAACGGTTGCGTGTCCCAGTTGGAACAGTTTCCCGTCAAGGTTCACGATCTGCCCGCGTCCACGGGGAACGGACGGGGCGGCACCAGCGCTCTGAAGTTCTTCAACACGCATCAACTCAAGGTAGGTGTCATTCGAGTGTGTGATGTTTTGTTATAGTTATAGTGAAAAGGGGTTACAGTCCACTGCGACCTTAAGGTCTATTGTGCCCCCTGACAGAGCTGTCATCATCGCGCCTCCTACAGCTCGCCCTCCAGTTCCAGAGATTTGATGAAATCCAGTATCTGGGACGGCTTCAAGGAGGATAACTCCCCACTTCTATAAGTTTCTTATCCAAAGCTATCTTTTCTTTGGCTTGCAATGGCACAGCATTCCGTAACCAGGGGAATAGGAGTTTCTTCCTCCTCCCCACAGAATCTACACTCATCAGTGTCCGATAAACCCATTCTCAACAGATGCTTCTTTAGGCGACAATGTCCTGTGAGAAAGCCAGTGAGTAGGTGAAGTTGGTTTTTACTGAGATCCAGATATTTTTTGGATCTAGCAGTTTCAAAGTTCCAGAGGAACTTTTTGGAGTGATCCATCCCTGAGAGATTCCGCCAGAGTATTTCTCTTTCGGTTTTCTCCTTGAGCATAAATTCCTTCTTATAGGTGCATTTTCCTATACCACAGAAGCCTGGGCCAGTGAGTGGCGTTTGTGCGCCCTTTCTGGCCAGTGTATTGGCCTCTTCGTTTCCTACGATTCCCGAATGACCGGGAACCCAGATTAAAAAGACCTTATTCTTCTTGCCTACCTCATTGAGTTTGTTTCGGCACTCCCAAATCAGCTTTGAGTCAATGACGTAGGAGCTCAGTGCTTTAATAGCAGCTTGACTATCTGTATGAATAGCCATATCGCACTTCTTTCTAGATGTATATCTAGACATCTTCCGATTGCAAGTATTTCCGTTTGAAGGACGCTTGTACAGGAGCCTAGCGATAGTGCACACTTGGTACTTGTCCCGTAAATCCCAGCGCCAGCTCCTGTAGTTTTAGAACCATCTGCATACCATTTCATTGTATTTTCTTTGAGATTGTAGTTGGTGTATTCCCTTTCCCAATCCTCTCTTTTACTTAGCATTGTACTGAAGTTCTTCTCAGTGCTTACTTTCTTGATCATTACATCACTAGGAAGGTTTGCAGATGAGGTGAAGTCATTCAGAGAGGACCAAGCTCTATGAAACCTGACTCTCTCATTGCCTGCTCCTTCTTTAGATACTCTTGAGGATGGCCCAATGGGCTACCCTATCAATCACTAGATGTAGAGGTGTGAGGTCTGTGATGATCTCAAGCGCCCTGGTTGGGCACGTTCTCATAGCTCCCGTGATGCACACACAGGCAAGCCTTTGTACTTTGTCGAGCATTTTCCTCGTACTTGCCTGAGTTGTCTTAACAAACCAGGCTACTGCCCCATATGTGACTATAGGTCTTACAATCATGACGTACATCCATCGCAGTATTTTGGGTTACAGCCTCAATGTGATGTTTTGTGACCTCAGCGCTATTTGTTAAGTTGAAATTGGTAGAGGAAAGGGTCGGAATGTAGTAGAGCTACTGTAAATCCAGTGACAACGTTTCAGCTTTTACAAAGTCGTTCTCAGGGGAACTGCAATTTGATTGATTATAACGAAACCCTATTCAGAAGTCGGAAACATTACGTGTGTGTGCAATGCTTTATTTTGTACACCCTACAGGTCGTGCTGTTAGAGATATCTACAAATTTGTCAGGTATAAGAGTTTTCGATCTCGGGAAACCTACGACATTCTCTTTTTGTTCGTTTTTTGTTAGTTTCTCTCATATTAGGCATTCACATCTTGTTTGTCACTGGAACCTCAAAAAGATTTTCAATGTTTTCCTACAGGGGCCAAACATATACATGACAATCTTTTTCAGTAAATTGTCGTGTTGAAGCAAGGCCTAAACCAAAGAAGCGCTCCTGTAGCAGATGTCTCCCCTTGTGGGTCATCTGTGTATGATGTTGCTTACATTTGATCAGTTTAATGACATTTATGTTTTGAAAATAATTTCCGGCATATGTTCACCACGACTAGCTCTGAGGAACCGTATTTGACCAGACCAATTTTGAACCTTTTTTTCGAGTAATTCAGGCCTTATTTCAGCAAGAGCACGAGTTATGTTGGCTTCTAAAGCGTCTATTGTTTCTGGTTTATCAGCATAAACCAAAGACTTGACATAACCTTTAAGAAAATAATCCATTGTAGTTATGTCACATGATCTCGGAGACAATTTCTCGAAATAATGATATCACCGAATCTTTTTTTCATTAAATCAATTGTTACGGTAGCAGCTTGAGGTGCAACACCATCTTGTTGGAACCAAAACACTTCTGGGTCGATACTATTCAAATTTTGAAACAACGCATCATTGATCCTCGATCTGTAACGAGCACCATTCACTGTAACATTAGCTCCAGCATCGTTTTTAAAGAACTATGGACCGATGATGACTCTAGCGTGTAAAGCACACCATACAGTGCATTTTTCAGGATGCAATGGAATCTGCAGAACTTGAGGATTGTTTTGACACCCCATGTACGGCGATTTTTCTTGTTTACGTAGCCGTTCAACAAGAAATGAGCTTCATCACCAAACACAATTTTTCGATAAAAAAGTAGATCAACTTCAAGCTGTTTTAGAGGCCAATCAACAAACAAACGACGCTTATTATGGTCAAGTGGCTTGAGATCTTGTATGGGTGTAAACCAAGATCTTTACGCAAAATTTTCCATGTGGTGGATGCACAGAGTCCTACTTGTGAACGTCGACGAATAGACAAATCGGTATCTTCATTGACACCATCACTTACAGCAGCCACAATTTCTTCTTTACGACAGTTGTCTGTCTTGTTGTTGTTGCACCGAGTAGAAAAAATGTTGTCCGAAATCTATCGATAATCCGACGAATTAGGCAATCCAAACCACGCTGGCTTGCAGTAAATATGAGGAATTTTATTATCTTATATGCATTTCATGAGTGAACGAGTGAGTTTTTATGATTTCTAATATCAAAAAGTATCCTGAAGTATCACTGACGAAGAAAATTTCACTCAATCATATGATTACAACTTTTAGTATTGGGAGCCCGAAGAGATTGAAGAGAAAGTATTGGAGACGGAATATTAATCAGAGCTCTATCCCTGTAACTTCTTTATCCTTTTATATGATATAAATTTAAATATTCATCAGTTTTACATTTCACATGAACTGAATACTGCTTATTTCAGTGTCTACGAAGACACATTCACTTTAGTTTCTTATCTTCGATATTGTCAAGTCTTGATGACTGCTGACCCAATTTCCTTTTGTTTCCTGATGAGTCACTTAATATGTGTAAAATACACCAAGTTACACACACTGGGTGTTCCAAAATATTCAAGAAAATCCTCATAATTTGAACGACTTGCACATCCAACTTTGGCACACATTTATGGCATTTTTTATTGAAAATGCACTTAATTTAAATAATTTTCACTGGTCTGATATTCCTAAGAGTAAGATTGACTAGAAATATCGAAAAAATTTCCACATAAAACAATTTTTCAAGCAAATAAACGGTTTTAATGTCTACATGAACAAAGCTAAACTTGGTTTGTTTGACCACCAGCTAACCTCAAAAAAATATTTGACAGGTCGTTGGATTCCCTAATAAGATGCTCTGGAGGACGCTTATGTAGAACGTAAATTTCACGATGTGCTCTATAAGTTTGGCGAATAGAACACCGATTTTGAAAATACTTTGAACAATTTTTAAACGTTGTTGCGGCGTGAGTCTCTCCACGATAATTTGTCAATGCTTGATAAACAGAAATGTCAAAACAAAATGGCTTCTACCTTCTGTCAAATAACAGTTATCCATAGAAAATTCTATCACTCTAAACAAACACCTGATACTTAACTGTACCACTAATGTTGGAAGTTGCTGGTTCAGAAATAAAGGCGCTCAAAATTCGGTTCTTTTTCTTAATTAGTTCATGATCAAAGTAGTTCTTATTGAACTGGGTCATTATTGGATTGGTACTGAGTTGAACTGGTTAAAATATCAAATCCAAATTTTAAAACTCTTCTTTCTGTGATTGTCTATCAAATGGTCACTCATTTTTCATTTACATGTCTCAAAGAGTTTTAGAAAGTTTGACTTTAGGGCTCAAACAACCGCATGTCAATATTTTCTGCAGATTGTTGTCGTGTTATAGTAGAGCCTAAATAGAAAAAGCGCTACTATAGCAGATGACTTCTATTGTGGGTCACCTGTCTAAGATGTTGCTAACATATATTTAAAAAAAAACGTTTCACCATAAATTTGTGGTCAATATTCAAGAGTTCAGACGATATAACACTTTTCTTCACTACTGTGCATTCTACGTGATATTCCACCAGTGTTAACCTCAAAACCTTTCTGACAGGTCTCTGGTTAGCGACGAATCTGAGGAATTTCAATTTCTATCTATTTTATGGGTGAGCCAGTGAGTTTTTATGCTACGTAATATCAGAAATATCCTGAATCAACACTGAGGAAGAACGTTTTACTCAATCTTATGATCACAACTTTTAGTATTGGGAGCTCATAGAGATTGCAGAGGAAGTAACTTCTTTGACCTTTTATATGATATTAAGGTCGGCGTTTAAAGGGAGTAGGAAAGCTCATCCGATAGAGGCGCCACCGTCCATTGTATGGAATATCTCCATAGAACATGCATTATCACTATCATGTTCTATGAATATCTCTCTAATTATGAATGAAATGTACAATGGCGATCTCTATCCGAAAATCGCCGAACTATGAAATAAGTCAATTTGTGGGTAAAGCAGGAACTGCCAATTCCGTATTTCAAGTTGTTTTTCTGAACGAAATTATGTGTAAATTCACTTTTAATCGGATGTTGAACTATTTTCATGGGTCTTTCTGTTGAAATAAAACAGAAGTATATACGAGTTGGCTCATTTTCTTCTATTTTTGAAAGAAAAAATTAACTTTCGCAATGAAATCGATTTAAATTATTTCATCAAGAACTCCAATCCTTTCTGAGTTTACCCACAAAATTTCAGTTTTCAAAGTGAAACCATTTTCAAATGCAACTTGAAACAAAAACGACACTACATTGAACGCCCACTTTAAATTGAAATATTCATCAGTTTTACATATAACATTAACTGACTTCATTCCAGGATCTACAAAGAAATGTTTTTTGTCTTTTCTCGTTAGTTACTTATCTTCAATTTTGTCAAGTATTTATGACTGCTGGCCCAGTTTCCTTTCGTTTCCTGGTAAGGCACTTGATATGTGTATAATCACACACTGGTTTGATATTCCTGAGAGTAAGATTGGCTGAAAGTATCAAAAATATGTAACCATAAAACAATTTTTCAAGCAAATAAACGTTTTCAAAATCTACATAAACAAAGCTAAATTCCCATTGTTTGTCCACCAGCACTAACCTCAAAAATATTTGACAGGTCGTTGGGTTGCTTAATTGACATATGAAAGGATTCTTGACAGGTTATAAATGATGGTTTGAGGTCATGCGTAATGCCGAATTGGTCTATTAATTTTATGGTTCTTTAAAAATGAAATTTTCCCTTCATAATCAATTTTCTTGACGTTTATAACGATTTTTTCCAGTGCAACCTTCAACGCCATCCAGACTGCACGAATCTGAAGCAATGGAAGGGCGGTACCGTTAAGATAGACCCCCTGGCTCTTGTCCAGGCCATCGAGAGGTACCTGGTGGTCCGAGGTTACGGAAGGCTGAGGGACAAGGATAGCGGGGACAGCGACGACGCCGATTCTGACGACGACATCGACGACACCTTGGCGGCCGTCGTCATATCCCAGACCGGCGCCAGACACAAGCTACAGTTCCTCATCGGGAACAACGTGCTGCCTTACAACATGACGGTCTATCAGGCCGTCCGTCAATTTAGTAATAACGGAAACGATCAATCGGAGACCGATACGGATAACGAGACCCCGTTAGGCAACGCGGCCATCTGGGTTCAGACACATGTGATATATTACAGGCCGCTGAAAGAGGAACCTCCGGCGAGCAAGCAGGGCGGAGCGAGCGGCGCGTCCGCGCACACGAGCAGGAAGGGTAAAGGATCGTCGAACAAGAGCGTGTCCAGGAGGAAGGTTGACGATTTTTGGAACGGTGAGTGGGTTTTTATGGGAATTTTGCAGTTGATCCGAGGAAATTTAGGACACCAGAGCTGTCATACGTAACGTTTTCCATTGTTTCAAAGAAACACTTGTAAGATCACTCCTTAAGGGAAGGTGCTACACGTCTGAGCTCGGGAGTTCCCTTTAAAAATTGGGGTTTTTATCTATACTAATATTATAAAGAGGAAAGATTTGTATTTTTGTTTGTTTGATACGAATAGGTTCAAAAACTAATGGACCGATTTCAAAAATTCTTTCACCCTTAGAAAGCTACATTATCCCTGAGTGACATAGGCTATACTTTTCACCCGAAAAAATTAAGGATACCTACTATAACTTCAATAATTACAAAAAAATCAGCTATTTTCACGTGCGCTGCAAAAACCGTAAGACTTACGTGGATACAATGTATGACGGAAATGAACCTCTTGAATAGTTCTACAAAAAAGTCCGCGATAGCAAATATCTATCTCTCAAGATTGACTTGCTATTACCTGTTTATGGTAATCAGATGTTTTCCAAAATTATGCACTATTTTAGAGTGTGTTTTTATGAATTGGGTATTGATCCTCATCCAACCTAATACGTTATTTATGCCCAGTATTCAATTTAGAACAAAATTGCCCTTCACATCATACAATTACAACGAGTACATCAAAAGATATGGCAGGTTGAAGTGTTGAAGATGAAACCGCCGCGTGAAACAAATTTCTACTCGGGCGAAGCTGGGACGGCCTGCTTGTTTATTATATTTTTTTTTATGTAAATAAACGGGTCTCCACTTATACAGGGTGAGTCTTTGACTTGTACATATATTTTAACTGTAAATTCCTCTCATCAAACGAAACACTATTTTCCTATACCATTTTTCAAAATTCGGTTTGGTTTGGGAGATACAGGGTGTCTGAAATCCATGAAAAAAACACTTTTCTGTTTATATCTTCGGAACCGTTATATCTAATGAACTGAATTTTGGTTGAGTTTTTACTCTATTCATGGTGCATATTCCTCAATCGAAACCTGTTCAATATCTTTTCTAGTATAAAAGTTACAGGGTAGTCGATTCATCAATACACGCTAAAACACCATAAAACCACTTTAAAAAGATAAACGGTTCATATTTTCGAAAGAATCAATCATTTAAGAAACTAAAAGTTTTCCTATTTTCTTCAATAAAACGCGTCCTTTTCGAGTTATTTCCAATTTTACCCGGAGAAATTTGACGAAAAAATCATTAATTTCAAGAATAATCTGAATGCGTCTCTGAATTAAATATCATCGAATATTATTCCTTCTCTGGTCTTTAAACGAGTTCACAATGTTGTCACAATATTTATCAACTTTGTCGAGATATTTTAATAATAAAATCCCACAAATGTAGGAGATAAAAGGATTTAATACGCACAGTTTCTATTGAAAATTCATAGTTACTGGTCCATATTGAAGTTAAATGAAATACAAAATTCGGATATGAATGATGAATCTCGATACTAACTACTTATTAAATTGAAATTATTGAAAAATAATACGATACCTGATAATCTGTGGCGATGTTTCTATCTAAACAACATCCTCTTGGAATTTTATAAACTCGACACGGTTGAAATTATATTAATTAACTTCACATAATGATCACATTAGAACAATAATTCACTGAATATATTCAGAACAGAATAATGTTTAAAGTTTGTTCAGAGACTCTGGTTTGTTGTTGTTTATAGTTGGCCTCCAGATAACCAATACTAACCAATACAAATACGGTTTTCGCTCTAGGCATGCGTGGTAAAATTTGGCGACAAAGTCGATTTATGATGGAAACGGCAGAATTCATAGATATTTATACCACGGTACACAAATGTATCGTGATATATACTATGTTTCGTAAAAAATCCTTGATCTCAATGAAAATAGCAGCAAGCTGACAACATCTTCTTGAAATTTCTGTGCAAAAATTCACAGAATCGATACAAATTAGATTAGGTTAGGTTGTTTAATAATAAATCTGAATGAAAAGTCTTTCTTCGTGATATTGTTTGGGAATTTCGAGGAAAATATGAACAAGTTATTAGTGTTTACAAACTAATCTGCAGAAAAATCGAAGAAGTAACTCGTTTTGGTGGGAGAAATATGGCTTTTTAGTTGCAGATATAATCCGATGAAACCAACTGTTCTTGTTGAAATTATCTTGTTTGCAACATTTTTATGCCAATAAGGTTAGTACTCGAGTATTCCCTAAATGTATAAACTCAATTTCTATCGAGAAATATGAACTTTGAATCTATTCCACAGTATCTTTCCAGGGACGTAATTAGCACAATTTTTTTTTTCAAATGGCTATATCTTTTTACAGCCGAATTCGGAAAAATGGAAAATGAAAAAAAGGTTTCTTTTGACCCCAAGAATCTTCAGTTAAAATATATGTACAAGTCAAAGACTCACCCTGTATAGTCTAAGGACCATGCATATATTTGTTCAAAAATGAATCGAAGGTGAACCGTCTAACAACTACCATTCTTCTCGTTTACAGAGGGCATAGCCCCGTGCGTCCAATCGCCCCTGACGCCCTTCCTGAGGACCCAGCTTCCCGAAACGGTGACCATACAGGACGCGTCTCTCGAAGTCCTGTGTCTGCTACGCATCCTGCACGGCCTGAACACGTACTGGAACAGCCTGTACCCGGTGCTGGAGTACCGACCGATCCTGCCGCCGTCCGATTTCTTGAACAGCAAGATCGCGGCCAAGGCGAGCCGGCAGCTACAGGATCCCCTCGTGATAATGACCGGCAATCTGCCCAACTGGCTGCAACAGATCGCCACCGTGTGTCCGTTTTTGTTTCCCTTCGAAACCCGACAGTTGCTGTTTTACGCCACGTCGTTCGACAGGGATCGCGCGCTCCAGAGGCTGCTAGATATGTCGCCGGAACTGAGCTCGTCCGATTCCCAAGAGCGGGTCACGCCGCGCCTGGACAGGAGGAAGAGGACGATTGCCAGGGAGGATATATTGAAGCAGGCCGAACAGGTGAGTTGGCTATTTGTTTATTACGGAATTGAATCGAATATTTCTTGAATATACTAACTGTGGAAGAAACTGGAACGCCCAGAAGGAACTGTTTAAATTCTTGCAAGGAGTGAATGATTGAATTTGGAGAAAAAAATCGTGAAGGTTTTTTCATTTAAACATTTTTTTGTTACTGAATAGGGTATCTTAGGAAATGGACTAGTAATTATAAGTATTCTCTTCAACGTGGACGTTTCGGAACTTTGGTGGTTCCTTTTTCAAGACTCGATATGGTAATGTTGAACCCTGAATATTAAAATCCCACCAAAAACATTCTGTAAAAACTAGCCAAGTCTCGATGGAGCTGCTAGTTTATCTCTAAAAAGTAATGAAATCTAGAAAAAGTCGAGCCAAGTTTAAGGCTCCTTACTGCAATTTCTTTATTATTATTATAGTTAATGATGTGTGACTTGGCCGTTGAACATTCTTTATACGTTAATGGGTACTAGTCAATTTTGTTCACACGCAATGCTATATCTGTTTTACCTACCTATGTTTGTTAAGCGAGATAATATCCCATGCTGGTATTGGTAATTGGACGCTAGTGTCTCACATATGCATTCAGCATTGACAATGCTGACTTCTGCTCTCTTCTTTTTGGAGCGTCAAATCGGCCACCGATCTAAAATAAAATAGACGTACAGACGGTCTTCTATTAATGATTAGAAGTCCGTCTGCACTGGCAATATTTTTATATACTGTTTGTTTCAGGCTCGTATTATTGAATACCCAGCTTCATCAAGCCTACAATTGACTGGTTATTGAATGAACGTTTTCCAAGTGGCAATTTTCCATCGTCAATGGGTTGCGTTTCTGGCGACAGATTGGTGCAATGGTGTCATGGAGCACCTGGTTTTGTACTCTTGTGTACCCTTCAACGGCCAAGTCACACAACATTAACTATAATAATAAAGAAATCGCAGTAAGGAGCCTTAAACTTGGCTCGACTTTTTCTGGATTTCATTACTTTTTAGAGATAAACTAGCAGCTCCATCGAGACTTGGCTAGTTTTTACAGAATGTTTTTGGTGGGATTTCACTTCTTTTTGTAGAAACGTGGGCATGTTGATCTATTTTATTAGATTTTCTTATTGGCACATTTTTTTAGGAGTAGTTTTTTTATTACAAATCTTCTGAACTATGGTAGATAGAGCCTCCGATTATTTTTTATTGATTTCAGCGTCCTCGAAAACCTATAGTTTGATACCAAACTTGTCCATATAGCCCATCTCTTACCCGATTCCTTTTCGGATTCAATTTTTTCTCTCCCAATCTAACCACCGCAGACTCATCTGATGATGTTTTTTCTGAAGAGCAATAGACGTTCTATATTGCACCAAAATTTCATAGCATTTTTTTATTCAGTGATACAGAGCGAAACACAGTTTCTTCTTCATCAAGCTCTTCGGAATGGAAAGAAGATATAGAGAACATAACTGCTTTCACAGTTGCTGGTGATTCTGATAGAAGAGATTTGATTCGTCGAATAAATCAACGAAGAGAGAATTGGGAGGATTACCTCAAATAGTACAACAATGTTGAATGGGCACCCAGCACCCAAGCTTGTTGTCGTACATTCTGATCCCTGTACTCTGATGAAGAATGATCATAGATCACTTCATGAAGTCTGACAAGTTCGATCAAATTTTCATCTATCTACCATACTCCAGATTAGACTATCGGATTCTTCAGGAATTACGATTTTTTTGTATTTAATCTCATGACACATTTTAATATTGTAGTAGTTTTTTGCTATTTTTTAAAGTTTTACAACAAACCAGTTGTTCGGGGAAATCCGAAGTCTATGTTTAGTTTTTGTTAAAATGCCTAGTGCTCTTGTACGCGGAATTTATCGCTAACTAAGTGAATTTGAAAGAGGTTGAACTATTGGTCTACGGGGGGCGGGGTTGTCATTTCGAGAAATCGCTAACCGTACGAACAGAAATCCAACTACTGTTATGAGTTGTTGTCAAGCGTGGTTCGATAATGCCCAAAATCGAAGAAGAGTAGGCACCGGACGTCGAAGGGGCACAAATAATAATAATAATAATAATTTCCTCAAAATCAACGGATTGACCACACCCGTTTGAAAGCTGAGTTGACTGCGAAATATAAGAACAGGGTAACCAAAGTGCTCAACACCAAGCTGAATGCTAGAAACCAGATCGATGCCTTGAACTCTTGGGCTACGCCTGCTCTGACCTACACTTTCGGAGTCTTGAAGTGGTCAGACGCTGATCTGAATGAGTTGGACCGACTCACCCGCCGCCTAATGACAAAGTTCCGATGTCTGCACACCAACGCATGGGTGAAAAGGCTTTATCTACCCAGGAGAGATGGTGGACGAGGTCTGTTGAACATCTATAAACTCTGCAGAACCCAGGAGAAAAACTTGAGGCAGCGACTGCTCGAGTCCGAAGATAGCCTGATGAAATTGGTGACAACAGAGTATAAGGGATACACACACCTCTGAACCTACAACACAGAGAACTGACATTCGATATCACCACGAGAAGCAAAGATATAAGTATATGGCGGGAACAAGCTCTGCACGGCAGATTTCCTAAACACCTTGAGGGGGAAAATGTCGATAAATCAGCTTCTTTGTCGTGGTTGAATGCGGGACAATTGTATCTTGAAACTGAGGGATTCCTGACGGCTATCCAAGACAGAGTTATAAGAACTCGCAACTATGAGAAGCACTGTTTGAAGCTGAACGTTGAGGACAAATGCAGGAAGTGCGGCGCAGTTGGCGAGTCTATTGAACATATAATCGCAGGTTGTCGAGTTCTTGCCGACAACGCATTTCTGGGCCGACACAACCAAGTGGCAAAAATTGTTCACCAGCAGTTAGCTCTTAGGCATGGTTTTGTGGATACTTGTCCACCATATCATAGGTATCAACCTGCAGCAGTGTTGGAAACGGGCGCAGCGGTTCTCTATTGGGACTGACCCATAACAACAGATAGATCAGTGGACTACAATAGACCGGACCTTGTATTCATTGAGAAGGATCAGAAGTATGGGGTGATAATTGATGTGGCAGTACCATTGACTCACAACATCGGAAGAACGGAGTGGGAAAAAATAACGAAGTACGAGAACTTGGCAATAGAGCTGAAGAATATGTGGTAATTATCGAAAGTCACTATTATACCATTGGTGATTTCGGCTGAGGGAGTCATGTCCAAATCATTCAAGAAAAATCTTCAAAAGATCGAGATATCCCAGAGGATCGCGGGATATGCACAGCAGGCTGTAGCTTTGCAAACCTGTCACATCGTGCGGAAATTCCTGAACTAGTGGGAGGAACTGAAATGTTTTTTCACTGGTTCATAGAAAACTAATACCCGCCCGAGCCAGGACCGGGAGACCGATGATGAAAAATAATAATTTATTGATCCTTTCAGACATAAAATGTATAGGACAAGTCAGCTAAAATTACAATAAATTATAGAGGAGAGTTGTCTTCCAAGAACTCTCACATAATATGCTTTAGCAAGCATCATACACTTAATTGTTTGTTTAAACTTTATTATATCCATGCGTTTAACATCAGGTAAATGATTGAAAAGTTTCATGGCTTGATATGTTGGAGACGTTTCAAATTTGCTAGTTCTGTGTTTAGGCAAAGATAATGTATCTGAACCTCTTGTACAAT
Organism: Adalia decempunctata; assembly: GCA_951802165.1. Lineage (NCBI taxonomy): Eukaryota > Metazoa > Arthropoda > Insecta > Coleoptera > Coccinellidae > Adalia > Adalia decempunctata. Next base: position 16,115,962 of record OX637696.1, on the reverse strand, counting down.
AGTCATGAAAACTTGTCAATTTTACAAAAAGTGACTCGTTCTCTCTGACATACTGTAGAGATTTATACAGGTAAACACAAGGAACTGTCAATATACCCTGGCTAATGAATATAGGTTTACAGTGTTCACGAGAGCCAGCTCGAAACATCATCCTTATTATTCGTTTTTGTGCCAGGAAAACTCTATTAAACTCGATAGAATTTCCCCATACCAAAATATTATAGGCAATATGACTATAGCACAGGCTATAATAAACATTCAGTAGTGAGTCAATGGGGAGCGAGTCTCTGATACGTCTAATCGCGAAGTAAGCTGAGCTCAACTTCCCACTGACATGGTTTACATGCTCACACCATCTCAAATTTTTGTCTACAAGATCGACGTCTGAGACTTAAGGCCATCAGAGACCGATTTGCAACAACTCGATCTTTGGCTGATGAGTAGTTAGGAGAAGAAGGTCATCCTGTAACTGTCCAAACGGTTTACCACCGGATTAGGTCTTTTAGACTGCAGCATTATCGACCCCATCTTGTGTTACCTCTGACGGTTGAGCATCGCCGGCAACGATTACAGTGATGCAGAGGACGTCAACATTGGAATGTGGAAAGGCATCAGGTCGTCTTTTCTGGATCTCGATTCTCCTTGGAAGGGTTAGACGACGTCGGGGAGAAAAACGTGAACCTCAGTTTCATGTACACCGGACAGTAGGCTTTATGGTTAAGCCTAAGTCACCTTTATTCTTTATTCGAGGTATTATGACAGCGCTGGGTTACCTTCAAGAAATAGTGGAGCCATCTGTTCTCCCTCATCTTAACCGGCTCGAGTATCCAATATTTCAGCAAGATAATGCTCGACCTCATGTTGCCAGAGTTAGTAAAAACTTTTTTGAAGCGGCCCATGTGAATATTTTGCCATGGCCGCCCATTCCTCCCGATCTTTCGCCCATAAAGCATGTTTAGGACATCATGGGTGGAAGGCTTGGAAATTTACCCCAGCCCCCACTGACTTTGGCGGCTCTGAGACATGAAGTACAGGTAGCTTGGGATAGTGTCCCTCAAGAAGAAATAGACCATCTTATTGCATCAATGCCAAGACGTGTTGGGGAGCGTATAGATAATCGCGGTGGACAAACACATTATTAACAAATTTATCAAAGAAAATTGTAAACCCTTCGTGTTTCTTCTCCAAATTTTAATCATTTACTCCTTGCTATACTATCTATGTTTCACAAAAAAAAATTAAAATTAGAACAGCTCAGCTCCTACTGGGTGTTGCAGTTTCTTCGTCAGTTAATATATTATCGAAGGACTATTATTTACGAGAAAAATTGTTACAGGTGATGCAAGACATGGCGTCCTCCAAGGCCCTCCTGGAAATCCAATACGAGAACGAGGTAGGAACCGGCCTGGGCCCTACCTTAGAATTCTACGCCCTAGTATCCAAAGAATTACAAAGGACCAACCTAGAACTGTGGAACGCCCCCACCGGAACCGACGAAAAGGAGTACGTTCACAATCAAGACGGCCTTTTCCCCGCGCCCATCCCGAAAGGTGCCAAGGTCAGCCAAGTAACGAAGCTCAAGACCAAGTTTAGGTTCATGGGAAAATTCATGGCGAAAGCCGTTATGGATTCTAGAATGTTGGATTTGCCCTTCTCCATAAGTTTCTACCGATGGTTGTTGGGACAAGAGAACAGTTTGTCGGTGTCCGACTTGAGGTTCGTGGTCCCTGAACTACACAAGAATTTGCAGAAGATGCAATTGCTGGTCAGACAGAGAGATCTGATAATGGAAAACAAGAATTTGTCGCAAGAGGAAATTGAAGCCGAAGTGGAAAAGATCACTTTCGACGGTTGCCCGATTCCGGATCTCAGTTTGGATTTCATCTTGCCCGGATATAATTTCGGTGAGTCTTGGAAATCTCCGATATTTCTTCATTTAAGGGGCATTATCTCCTTTTGAATCGTGGTAAATCTCCATTCAAAAGTAGTCTCATTATTTCACGAGTAAGTACCCTAATTTACGACTTAGAGACTTGATTTTTTTTTCAAATTGAAGTTGAAGAACGTCCCGAGGTCAAATAGTTTTCTTTTTTTCGATTTAATTCGTTTTTCAATTAAAAAAACCAGGGTAATCGTTAGATCTGGGGTTATTGTATATGTTTTTCGTTTTTCATGGGTACAAGCTATATTTTCGAAATGATCATCATGAAAATTTTTGTAGTTTATAGAAGATTAAATTGCCGAGGGCAAATAGTTGCGAACTCATTAAGTGTAGTTTCCAAAACGCTGAAGTTCAACCTGTTTTTTTTAATTGAAAAACTAATTAAATCGAAAAAATCGCAACTATTTGCCCTCGGCAATTTAATCTTCTATAAACTACAACAATTTTCATGATTATTATTTCAAAAATATAGCTTGTACTCATGAAAAACGAAAAACATATTCAATAATCCCAGATCTAACGATTACCCTGGTTTTTTTAATTGAAAAACTAATTGATTCGAAAAAAAGAAAACTATTTGCCCTAGGGACGTTCTTCAACTTCAATTTAAAAAAAAAATCAAGTCTCTACGTCGTAAATTAGGGTACTTACTCGTGGAATAAAGAGACCACTTCTGAATGGAGATTTTTCACGATTCAAAAGGTGATACTGCCCCTTAAGGTCGCCGTTCATAGCGAGTAGGAGAACTAATCCGATAGAGGCGCCACCGTGCATTTTATGGTATATCTCCATAGAACTTACATTATCACTGTAAGTCCTATGAATATCTCTATCCTATGTACATTGGCGCTCTCTATCCGAAAATCGCTGAAATATGAAATAAGTGGATATGTGGGTGAAGCAGGAACTTTTTCGCGCCATATATTCGAATCTGGCCATTCTCTGCCAATTCCGTATTTCAAGTTGTTTTTCTGAACGAAATTATCTGTAGATCCACTTTTAATCGAAAGTTGAACTATTTTCATGAGTCTTTCGTTTGAAATAAAACAGAAGCATGAGTTGGCTCATTTTCTTCTATTTTTGAAAGAAAAAAAATGAACTTTCGAAATGAAATCGATTTAAATTATTTCCAATCCTTTCTGAGTTTACCCACACAATTTCAGTTCACAAAGTGAAGCCATTTTTAAATGCAACTCGAAATAAAAACACACTACATTGAACGCCCACCTTAATAATCTTCCTTTTTGTGTTTCAGAATTGATGAAGAACGGCAAGAGCACCCACCTGACGATACATAACCTCCATCAGTACGTCAACCTGGTGACCCATTGGACGCTCGTGGAAGGCGTGTCCAGACAGATGGAATCGTTGCGAGAAGGTTTCGAGACCGTGTTCCCGTTGCAAAATTTAAGGCTGTTCTTCCCCGACGAATTAGAGTCCGTGTTTTGCGGGAGCCCGAAGGATACGTTGAGCGGATGGGACACGAAGACGCTGATGGAGTGTTGCAGGCCCGATCACGGTTACAACGCAGACTCCAGAGCCATAAGGTTCCTGTTCGAAGTGCTCAGTTCTTATGACAGAGAAGAACAACGACTGTTTGTTCAGTTCCTGACAGGAAGTCCACGTTTACCAGTTGGTGGTAAGTTGAAATTTTTATCTAACTAATTCAGCTTCCTCTCCCCTCGCATCCCTGGCCCTATATTGCGGTAAGGTATTTTGGCACTACCACAGAATACCTAACTACACAGAAGCGTCACTTAGCGTCGGCACTTTGATCTTCAAGGGGCAAATTTTCGTGACCTTCATTCTCTGTTAGGTAGTACATATGTCACTTTTGAGCGGATAATCACAGAATACCTAACTAATTTAGGGTATTCTGTGACATAATTCTATACTTCATTTATAATTCTATGGGTCCAGCAGGAAGTTTGAATTTCACGTTGACATTTGTACTACCTAGCAAGGCACAAGCGTCATCAAATAAAGTTTTGGCGGGAAGGCGGAAAGACGCTTCTGTGTAGTTAGGTATTCTGTGGCACTACCAATAAGGACTATCTTGAACGAATAGATTTCTCGAGTCCTGTTAATTTTCGAACCTAAAACCTGGAATCTTTTTATGAAAGCAGCCCAATTTTCAGCATTCTTACCGTGTCGTCATATCCGATGTTGAATTATAAAAATGGCAATCTGAAATTATGAATTAAAATCACATCGTTTTTTTTTTTCGTAAAATTCGGTTGAAATTCACTTTTTATAGGAGATATCCAATGGATTGAAAAGCTACGTAGACTGTTTTGAATTGTCAGAGGCGACACTGGGGCCACTTTACCTTCACCTCCAAAGAGTTTTTTTTCCATCGAATCAATTTTTTTCAGTCCACCATGTATACATATAGACTCATTTCGTCAAGTACTATCACGTAGAATAGAACATTCGTTTATCCACCAATAATAATAGTTGAACAATAATAACAATGGAAATGGAAAAAAGAAAAAACACAAGAATCAAATTACAAAAAGAATCTCCACATTGATTTTGTCTCGAGAAGTATTCCTCCGAAGTGTACGGGTCACGTCGCAATAACAAGCTGTAGATCTGTCCTCGACAATATCTGAAATGAATAAGAAAATTTAAAGTTCGATTATTGCAATATACTGATTTAAGTTAGGCATTTCTCCTTATTCAATTTTCATTTTTATTCCTTTTTGGAGAGCAAAATGTTACAAAGTCAAATTATAATATTTATTACAGAAAATTCTCATATGGTAGTTCAAATGAATGACTGCACATTTTATAAAGGGTTTTATTTTACAATAAGAGGTGTTATTTGGTCATTCACATAAAAAAGCCATATTTTTAGACAGATCGGATGTTTATTTCATTATAAAGGGAAAATATGCCGTTAATGATGGAAAATAACATCAGCCGAATGACCATCACGACCACGACTACAGGACCATATCCTCTACATGGAATTTTTCATAACCGAATCGTATAGTGGCTGCCCTATGTCCCCGATAGCCTCACGAATTCCATCTTTGAGGTCTTGAATCGACGCTGGGCTCTTGGCGTGAACCTTCACTTTCGCATGGCGCCAAAGAAAGAAGTCGCAAGGTGTTAAATCACCAGATCTCGGTGGCGAATTGACCATATTCACCGTCGCCATACTGTTGTGCGACAATACTACCCAGGGTTCTCAACATCGAATAACGAAAGTCACTAATATCTTGGGACCGCGAAAGTTTAAATGGGAATATTTTGGTGTCAGTTTTTTTTATTTTTAGATCTATTTCTTGCCGAACAATTACTGACACAACAACCATGGCCTCCACTATACTGATATCTACCCATATTTCCTGGATTTTATCACAAAATACTTAACCAAAGTTAACCACCAATTTTATATAACCTCTTATATCACATACTACACTAATAATCTGATAGTATTTTGATAAACTCAATATTTCTCCGTTGGGAACACTGGGTAGTTGGTATTATCGCACAACAATATGGCGACGGTGAATATGGTCAATTGTGATCACCTCTTCGGGAGATAACACGGTCCGGAAACTTTTCTCGTGAAAGATCAATGGTTTCGTTGCTTGTGTGGCACGTAACCTCGTCTTGTTGAAAGTAAACGTTGTCCAGATCAATACCATTCAAGTCCGGCCATATAAAATCGTTAATCATCTCTCGATAGCGCAATCCATTCACCGTAACTGTTGCTCCAGCCTCATTCTCGAAAAAGTGAGGTCCAATGACCCAGACTGACAATAAACCGCACCAAACAGTCACAGGTTGAGGGTAGAGATGCTTTTCAACAATAACTCTTTGGTTTTCCGAGCCCCAGATGCGACAATTTTTCTTGTTGACTAAGCCACCGAAGTGGAAATGGGCCTTATCACTCAAGATGATTTTTCGATGAAATTCGGGATCATTTTCCTGCATTTCAAGGGTCCAATCAGCGAAGACACGACGTTGTTGATGATCGGCCGGATTGAGTTCTAGTGTTAACTGAACTTTATAAGCTTTAAGACCCAAATCATTATGCCAAATACCTTGGGATGACGTTTTGGAATGCCTAATTGCAAAGAACGACGAGGAATGAACAAACCTGGGTTTTCTTCAACACTATAGGCTATAGCAGCAATATTCTAGGCTGTTCTTGAGCGAAGTGCGCGTGTTTCATTCTTCACATCAAAAACTTTTCCCAACATCTCAAATTTTTCATTTCAATGCGTGTTTCGACTATCGTTCCATTTTTATTAATGGGCTAATGGCGTAGTTTGTACTTGTCAAGTGTCAAAAATTGACAGCTTCAAAAGTGACATCTAACGAAATAACAGGCTATTCAAAATAACGGCCCTTGTTGAAAAACCCTTCATTTATTACAGAACATTCTCATATGGTAGTTCAAATGTATCACTGCATATTTTATGTTTCTTCATCATTTGACGTTTCTTTTTAGGTTTCAAGTCGCTTTCTCCGCCATTGACGGTGGTGCGGAAAACATTGGAGCCCAACATGAATCCTGACGATTTCCTACCATCTGTGATGACCTGTGTGAACTACCTCAAGTTACCTGATTATTCAAGTATCGAAGTGATGCGTGTAAAATTGAAATTGGCTGCATCTGAAGGACAGCACTCGTTTCATTTATCATAGACATTTATATGAAATCAACAAACGATAGACAAAAGTGTGAATAAAAGTGTAATTTATTATCAGTACCAATGGTTGCCAACCATCTGATTTATTGTGATCTATTGTGTTTTTCACGATAAATCAGAAATTTTATTCTTTGGTTCATTGTTGCGGGTCGCATGTACATTTAAGCATAGAGGAACTTACTGTAGCCCCCGTGAATAATGGTGTCTTCAAATATTACTTTTTATCAAGAAAAAACTGAAAATTTATGTTTATTTTTTATAAGTCAACTTGATAATACAGGCACTATTAAGTTTGTGATTTAAAATTCAATATTATTAAAGTTAAATTGCCTAAAATTAATATTTAATATTACCCTATACACTAAAACTATATTGAAAAGAAGAGTGAAAATTGATTTATATGTGGGGGAGGACTCTAAAGTGAAAAAGTGATATGCTTTGATCCTGACTGATAAGTGCAATGGACACAAATGGTATTTTCAAAGAGTGTCGTGCAACGATCTGTTCAGTTTGTTCGGACTTAAAAGCCAAATCTGCGAAGCACCAAGTTGTGTCCGACCAATTTGGAAAACAGCCATATTATATTTCATTATCAGAATGTAGGTTTCTTCCAAAAATATGTTTCAATAAATTTGTATACATAATTTGAATTTTATTGATTTTTCCCACCATATCCTGCAGAACCAATAAATGGGGATCCTTGATCAATTCGATCTGAATTGAAGGTTGACAGAAGAATCTTTGGTAAGAATTGAGTTGTGCTCATTTGCACCAAATGAAATTTTCAATATTTTAAACTGAAATTTGATGAGAGGTAACAATAAAGGCGTTCAGGCGATTTCACACTTTCTGAAGTCTCTTCGCCTTATTTAAGCACCTATCCAAATGGAATTTCTTTCTGAATACTAGAAATTGATTTACCAAAACATGAGGAACAACCGACGAAAAGCGATTTTGAAGTCAATTTTCAAATCAACCCGATTTTTTCATAAAAAAAAGATTTTTCAAAGACTATAAATTGAATTACAAGGGTATTACTTCCCCTTAATGAGCAGAATTCTGCCAGGGGCTCCAAAAATATGCCGTTCGAAGTTTGGGTTTCCTGATGATTTCAAAACTACAGATTCGATCGAGATGAGATTCTGCATTTAGGTGGAGAATGAGATTTTCAAGTTAGATACAATTAGGTCCAGATTGCGTAACTAAAACAGCGGTAGAATTTTTCACTGTTAGATCCTTGAATGCGAATCTACCTAAAAGGTATTTAGAATTTGCGTACCGTGGTGAAAACGAAGTCTAATGCATGTATTCAATTTTGCTGAAATAAACCTGACTTCAGATGAGTAAATTGTTTTCCCCAAATCTGTTATGGCAGAGTGCCGATTGAAGAGATGCTGAGGATGCAAAGAACCAAAGAAAGAAAGACTTCTCTATGATTGATTCAATTGATGTTCTATGTTTTTCACAATCAAAACAAATCTGTTTCCGCAACCAAAACAAACGTCGTTTGAAGTTTGAATTTCAAATAGAAACCGTAATCCCAACTGAAGTAACTCGTTATCGATGTTAGCGGTTCATCTATCAGCAAGAGGATAAAATGAACTACAGAGTGTTGCCGAAATGCTTCGAAAGCGGTTCCAATCCCTTCAGATCACTTCCAGATGAAATGGTTTCTGCAATTTTCCAATATCTTGATGTTGCTTCGGTAATAAGCATTTTTTCCACTTGTGAAAGATTCAGAGCGATCCTTCTCGATGACCCGAGGATCAGAAGAAGATTCAAACTGAGATTCGTTAAACTTCGAAGAAGAAGACGGAAGAGAATTCTGAATCCAGCTTCACGTGTTTTTTCGAATGAAGATTCATCTTCGCATTCGTTGCGAAACGTAGAGAACACGTATAAAACATTTGTAGCGGAGAAGAGAAGGAGAGAAGTGGATGCTTTGGATCATCCGAAAACACGGAAAAAATATCTTGATATTGAAAAAAATAAGACAACTCATCGAATATGAGGATTTGATTTTTATATTAATTATCCAGTGGAGTACGTGTGGTATTTCAATTAGGTATCACTTTTGCTATTGAATTTAATAACACTTTTCAAGATACTTGTTTCCAAAGATATAAAGAGGTCTTAACGTTGTACAAAGTTAGTTTGTAGGAAACCAATAATGTAATAATAAACAAGTTGCATACCTACAGTGATTTATTCATTTATTATGCGTCAGCAAGGCGTAGGGCTAAAATTGCGCCTAAACCTGTACCGTGTGGATTTAAAATTTTTATAGCATGGTTATAAGGTACAAGAATCTACAAACTAAAAATAATTTTAAATATACAGGGTGCGGCAAAAAAACGTTATGGAAAAATAGGTGGGTTTCTTCAAATTAATTGAACACTCTGTATTTTATGGCAGAATTCATTCATGTTGAATTTGCATTCAGTTGAGAGATCTAGGAGAGCCAACCCTTTTGACGATGTGTATATCTTGAATTCTTTTGTATATTCACAAAATAATAAATTATTACTATACTATACAATCTCAAACAGCATCTTCCTCTACCTGAAAAATTTGAATGCTTCCAGTAGGCAAGGATCATCTTATTCCATGAATATTTCGACAATAGGCATAGGTAAGGTACGTACTTTCAATAACACCTTTCATAAACTCTTCAAATAGGTAGGTACTGCCATAAAAACTTTAAGGCGTAACGATATTTTTATTTTGTTGTGAGCGCTCTTACTTGGAAAATCCACGAATTATGGTAATGTTTCTCAACCCTAAGGTCCTTACTTACAAGAATTCTTGTGATTGTATACAGGCATTTGGAAGGTCGAATTATGGATGCCTAAATATTCATAGAATGCAAACAGAATTATTCTTCTGTTGAGGTCAATGAAAACAAAATAGACGAGTTGTAACCTACTTAAAAAATAATAGGTAGACCTGAATGAATTATTATGTTTATCCATTGAGTTTTAATATAATGTATATTTAAACTCAATGCTTTATCGTTAAACTTATATTGATGTTATTTTGAAATTCGATATAGGGATCACCATAAAAACCTTCAGTACCTACCTGCCTACCTGATTTACCTATTCAAGTTCGTATTCTAAAGACATCAGTACCTTCAGAATACAAAAGATGTTTCCAATTACATAAGCGACAAAAGTGACTTAAAACCAGTTATGCAGTTATCCAATCTATCTGGATCCATTTCGACACGATTTCCGCATCGACAGGGCAATAAAACACCCCAATAAACCAATGAACCAGATGTGTCAATTGAACGAATTCGCATAATGCGGACCAAGGGCGGATATAGCTCTCTTTCATGGGAGGGGTAATAACGATTAAAAGCCATTAAATTAGGTACACAATGTATGAAATTTTTTCGATGGGATTAAGGTCAGGTGAACGTGGGGGCCACATCGTCAAACTATGATATTCTAAAACGACGGCGCCACGTGTCACTACGCAACTCAAGTCCGTAATAATTTGAATGAACGATACCACACAGTCCACACTACCACAGTATAGACACAGTGACCACAGTGTCTATACTGTGACGATACCCGAACAGACGGATCGGACGCAGTCGACCAATCAAGGGGCCCCCACGTTCACCTGACCTCAATCCCATCGATTTTTTTCATTTGGGGTTATTTCAAAGAAATTGTTTACGCCCGAGAATGTTCGAGTGAAGACGAGCTGCGACTGAAGATAAGAGAAGCCGAACGTGTCCTAAGAGAGAACAGGGCAGGTTTTATGCGATTGAAAGAAAATTTTCTAAGATGGTGTAGAATGTGTATTGAGACTGGAGGTGGCCACTTTGAACACCTACTGTAAATTTCATAAATAAATTTCTTATTATTTACATTATGATGTGTTATTCATTGCCATATACCTTTTTCTTTTTTTATCTAGAACTTTTAGTGACCAACATCTGAAGCTAATTTTCAGCGTTTTCTATCATAACTTGATCAGAAATATCTTAAAATGGCAAAAAATAATTTTGTAGTAAATGTCTAGTTCTTGGATTTTTTCCACCTCGATGACTTTGAAGGCTAATTCTAGCAAAAGTAGAGTGTTAAGTACCATTTTTTATCAATGATTCTAAAAGCTGACTGTTGAGCGCAGTTTTTAAGCATACTACGAAAACGTGAATCAGCCTTTTTACATTTTTAATTATGATTCGAAAATTCAGATCATAATCCAATTTACGTAACTTTTTCACTAGAAACCAACATTTCCATAATTTTTATCAAAGTTACGAATCTGGTTATTTTATGTATAAGAGTACAATTCATGGAGATTAAGTTACAAAAAGAATTTCACAGAGAAGTCTTGTACTTTTTATTTAATATCTTTTTTAAGATGGTCAAGTCGAAAATTCTCAAAGTTCATAAAAAATTCATAACTCGAAAACCGTGAAAAATAGCATAACATACATGGGGGTGATTCGAATAGCCCATGACACGAGGGACCTGTTTTTTCCATTTTGACGTCAATCTCTTGGCCACCCTGTATACAGGGTGTATTTAAAGGTGAGGCTTTTCTTTTGACAGATGGTAGAACTCATCAAAATCAGTCATTTTACCAAAAATGTTCTATACGAATTATGCCCGTGTTTCGAGAAAACGAAACTAAAATATTTTCTAGTTTCTAGGTGAATCTGAAAATTCCTCAGTCCGAACCTGCTCCCTGGCCTGATTACCTGTAGATATCATCATCCCTTGTTTTTTGCCTCCCATATATCATACACGACTGACATGACTAACTGCGAGGGATTTTACGTTTATTCAAATAATGAACTTGTTGATATGCTTTTAATGTATGGTGAATCAAAACAAAATGCCTGTTCAGCGTATAAGTTATACAGAACAAGATTTCCGCTAATGTTCGCGGATGTTCATAAACCTGGAACAGAGAGATGCAGGCCAGAGAGGTATTAAGGTATTGATGCCCAAAATTTTTTATAAATTTTTTAAATTGAATACTTCATATAAGAAATTTTCGCTAAAATAACTAATTTTGATGAGTTTTGTCACCTGTCAAAAGAAAAGCCTCACCTTAAAATACACCCTGTGTACTATAATTGTATAATTAAATACCTACACAATTTCCAAGTATTGTACTTTCCGAAATGCCCCCATTTATACTGAGACACTGAGAGTATAGGCAACATTGCCGATTCTTTTCAGAATGACGAATGGTGACCAAGTGTATTCAGGTAGAAACTTCGGTTTAGTATCCATCAGTTTGGTTTTAGGCTTTATGTTCCCAATTGCACGGTAAGGAAGAGAATTTCGAAACAACTCTACCTGCGAAGCTTCATCTGGCCTGAGTGCAAATTAGAAAGCCTCTACCTGTAGGTATATAAAGTCTCGTTATAAACAATGGACTTGACTTACCATTCCACTGAATTACTTTTCGACAGTAACGTCAGTACCATTGGCCGTGGTACAGCTATGGGCGCTATGGCTTTATCAATGTGAAATAAGAGATAAGATATATGAGGCAATGAGGCAATGAGGCATATTGTTCCCAAACCTACGAAGCTGTGAGCAGAGTGCAATTTATTTTTATTATTGTTTATTTAGGTTGGTTTGTCCAGACAGAATTTGTACGTGTGTAGAATCCACCCAATTTTATCTTTGGAAATGTGCATCATTTCTATCAAATTCTATCGATCTATTCATGCTGTTTAGCATAATTTAACGAAAGCAACTAATTCAACCCTGACCAACTTATAAGTTATAACCATTAGACTATCTGACTATCTGCTTATAACGAGCATTTTACATCTAGGGAAGGTTGAGATAGACCTTTGTCCCGTAAACACAAAGGTTTCATGTCTGAGCCTGCCTGAATTCTGACTTTGGTACAATGCCATTTTGTCATAAAATAGGGCTGTCCAATATTGTTGCCCTGGACGCCCTTCGAAATGAATCTAGAAGTTTATACAGGGTGTTCCTTAATTGAGAGAGAGCCTCATAAACACAAAATCGCAAACTTTTCGTTTACGAGATACAGGGATAACTATTTTTTCTAGCCACATTTTAATAGTTTATATTTATTTTTATAGTAACTGGATTTTTATTTTGATTCTTCTGAGAATCGTTCAAAAATACAAGAGACCACAAAGTTAGGTGTAAAAACAAAGATTCTTTTTACAAAACCAACAGTGGCTCACAAAAAAGTTCTGGAGGAAGCAGCGAACAGTGTTTCAGAAAAGAACATCACCCTGTAGATTCGCAATAGAAATTAGCATATCATATCACATGGTGTGAACTCTAAATTGTAATATCTAAGCTGAATTTCACAAAATTCAAACAACAATCAAATAACAATAATTGATATAGATTATTATTTGCCGATAAGCACTGTATTTCAACAGCTATCAACGTTGTCGCTTCTTCAACATCTCTTGTTATAATATGCGATATTGACTGTCCATAATTCAGTTATCGTCAAATTTGTTTGTTAGGTAATTTCTGTCATAAGGTTTCATAGTAACCACTACCATTTTCAGGAACACTCGCAAACAGCTAATGTATTTTAAGATTTCATTCTATTTTTTTTTAATATGCTCCTAGTACTATTTATTTTCTTGTTATTAGTAGAAACAATTTATGAAAATGTATTCTATTTGTCGAAAAATTGATCTGTTAAATTTTATGTTTTTTTCACTCAAAAATACTTTATTTATGGCTTTAGTAAATTTCAAGAAGACAATGAAATTCGCAGTTGTGTGTTTGGACATCCTTGGAGAAAAACTAACATCATTGGGCAGTTATTTGAAGTTAATAGCCCAAATATCTAACAATCTAACTAAATAATAGGTATCGCCCGATAACTTTCGCTGCAGAAATCTCAAATTTGTTATGTTATTCTATCTATATAATAAGGAGGTGTCTGACTTCTTTGGTCTTTTTAGAAGGAGAAGATTTTTAACTACGTGACTTCTTTGACTCGGAACATGGGGATATTACAGCGTGGCTTCGAATAAAGACGTTGGATGGATGGATAAGAATAAAGGAAAGAGGCTTTTTGCAAATATGCCTAAAATGAGGATCGAACTCCTAATATCAACTTCCAATGAATAATATAAGTACTGATTTTCATCTTATTTTTATTAATCTTGATTTTTGTGTAACAGGAGAAGTAAATCATGAAGACGTTAAATGAATTATAATTCTTCTGAATCGAAGAAGTCTTTTTGCTGAACAATTTTGGAATTTTGAATGTGGGGAAGATAAAATTGGTGGAATTCATTTTATAATTCGATTGAAATCCTCCGAAATCTACCTTCAGGAATCGAAGTTCATTATAGTTAGGTATTTAGAATGATTGCTCTGTTATTTAAATTGTTTGTATCTTTAAAAATTGGGAGCAATAAATATTTTTTTCTATTCTCTCAAGAAACGATTTCTTCTTATTGCCTTATCGATAACTGAGCTCATGGAGTAAACTTATTAAAAGGGCCAATTTATTAATATTATTTTATTTCGAATTGAACACTTGGTGTTCATAACAACAAGAAAGATGCTCCTCTAGAATTTCAAGGAGTATTCAACTTAATCAAATTGGCTTCAATAGTTCAATATCTATATATATAAAAGAAAGATGTTGGTTACACCATTTATAACTAGAGATCGGATGGACTGTTTGTTATGAAACTTCATTTATGGAATCGTCTTCGGTCTGGTTATTATATAAAATACAATAAAACTTCGAAAAAATTGATGAAAGTTTTACTTATGCAGGAAATGCTTTTCCTTCTTTTGAATAAGACCACTAGGTGCCGCTACCGTTGATGCGTAGTCAGTGAATAGACAAGTCACTGTACGTAGTCGGAGGTTGATATTACCGCTGTTAGATGGCGATATGTGATTTGCATAGAACTCATAGTAACATGGAAATCTATTGCCAGATCAAAAAGCGGGTAAACTTATCTCAAGTTGGTGGAACAGTGAATTTTTACCGAAAGATCAAGTATATGATTTTGACGATCAGTTTCAAACGTGAGTTGGCCATCTTCATCTTTTTTCTTTATTTTTGAAATGATTTCGAATTTCTGTTTGGGTAATAGATATATTTGCGGAAATAACTGAATCCAAAAATGCCCATAATTAGTAATTGACATATTATATTCGTGCTCCTGTTCGCACAGAGACAGTATTGTAAGCGTCAATAATTTTGAAACGTTTGCTCGTCGGGCTTTCACTTATGATATACAATAATGTTTCATGGGTTGCCTAACCTGATCTGGTCGAATGACCATCAATAAATTTGAATATGAGTTCAACATAATTCACATTGTTGATAATTTTGCCATGTCGATCGTACTATCGACATTTTAACATCTCGATTTGTCTTCAAACGAGCTTGATATCGTCAACTAAATTGAACAAATTGAAGAGAGATTGACAGCTCATATCCATGGAATAATGAGAATCGCGCTGCTCCACCAACTGAGATGCTTACCCATCATTTTGAGCTTAGCAGCATAGCTAAGATGTCTAAAATAATGGTGTGACCACTGATTAGATTTTGAGAATATAAGAAAAGTTTTGTTTTTGCCACTTCAGGTTGGGCTATTAACAAATGACTAATTTTTTAATTCTGGTCGACGGTCTGTGTTAATAGTCGATAGTTCATTAAAGGAATAATTTTTGTTCATATTCTTGACATTTTGATTCATATAAGAGGAAAGGTATAATATGGATTATACTCCTGCCATTCACAGTCACATGAGGTAATGCAAAAAGAGAACTGTACAACAATTAAAAACAAAAAGTTAAATGTTCTAGTTCAACAATTAGTTACCGCTTAAGTAAAGAGAATTCTTTCCATGTGAATTACAAAATTATTAAAATTTTGTATATTTTGAACTTAAATTTTGCCTAATTTTTTTCCTGCTTGAAAAAAAGCAATGATAAGTTTATACAACTTTTAAGTATAATTCAGGCGGTACAAAGTTCGCCGGGCCAGCTAGTTATCAATATAAGAATCTTCCTGAAAAACAGCTGAAAATAACGGCAACAATGCGCCCTTCAGCCACGTGCTTGGTTGCTGAAATTTTCTGCGTACGATGGTGTAAGAATAGGGAAACAGATGAACCAATCAGAGTCAAGCTACCACCCCCCATGAAACAAGAAACCATGACCCACACCAACAACACCACCACCACCCTAGGTCAAGTTACTTTCTAAAATTCAAAATAAGATACAGCGTGGTTACGAATTGTGTTTTGCGTTAGTTTTTGTGATTGTGTTAATTTCTGGTTGAGACAAGAATTCCTGGTTGAAACTTCGTGATTTTATTATGGATAACTAGAAAAGCTTCAAAATGGCAGAAGAAGATTTAGGTATGTAGACTTAAAATAGACAGATCTACCTATTAGTGCATGATGCACAAAAAACTTGATATACTTACCAATACCTCCAGAATATTCTAGGAGGTATATACGGAACACCAACGACGTCAGAAAAATTCTGGGGTCACTTTGACTGTTTCTAAATATTGCAACGAATTGAGAGTTTCTTTTGTTTGTTATCAAAATGGTTGTACAAAAGCTTCGCCAAGCCGATCCTGCGCTTTAGCATAATATCATGTTTCAGCTATTATCCTAGACATAGAATCTGTATTCTATGACTATAAATATTATGCTACTAATATATTCTTCAACAATATGATAACTTAATTTTATGTAAAGTTTTGAATTTCGTCAGAAAAAATTTGAGTAATATAAGAAATTGAAAATCATGTTCAGTAAAAGTATCTGAATGTCAGAATTTGCTTCTAATTTTGAAATAGAAAATGTACATCTACACACACTTTTTTTCGATATGTCCAGGAATTTCATCAGAATTTGTTTTGAGAATCATTTTCAGACAGATGAATTATCAACCTGAGGATGTACCTCAGCCTATTTTTTTCTCTGAGAAGAATGAGGAAATCCTGATTTTCAGTTCTAATACTTCATCAACCTGACTTTGGACCTTGTGGCATAAAAATGTATTTGATTATTTAATAAAAAAATGATAAGTCTAGTTTTTATTCTAGAATTGTAGGAATAAACCATGAGATTTTCTTGTGATCCCAAAACAATTTTAATGGCTTAAATCAGGGTCTATTTCCTGGAAGTCATTTTCAAAAAAACTACGAATTTGAAATTCTGGACGTAAAATTCACAAAAATTGTAACAAATAATTGAATGCAAGCTCAAGAACCGAGATCCTTTGATTGAACATGAATTTCAATTTTCTTTCAATAGCTATTTAGACTTCTGAGGAATCTGCTAGTGCAGTCCTAAAAAACTGGTAAATTTCATTATGTACTGGCAAAACCATAGAAAAATTTATTTTAAGAAGAGAATTTTATATCGACATGCACTAAAGACCGTAAGATTAATCACAGTTTAAACCATAATTGGAGTTAAAACTGAATAACGATCCTTCTATATTGAAAAAAGTTTATAGTTAGAGAGGGATTACAGGTCACTGCAACCTTAATAGCGGCCACTCACGTAGAGTCCAGATCCAGGCGCTTTATGGCCTTTTATGACACTTTATGAGCCCTTGACCAATCACGGAAACTCTTTTCGCACGTGGTCTCATAAAATGTCATAAATGTCAGTTCCAGAGATATAATGAAATCCAATATCTGGCAAGCTAGTTCCCCAGACCTGCAAGGTTCTTTCCCAAAGAATTCTTTCTCTTGGGTTGCAACGGCAAGAAATTCCGTGACTAGGTGAATAGGAGTTTCTTCCTCCTCCCACAAAATCTACACTTTTCAGTGTCCGATAATCGATATACCCATTCTCACCAGATGCTTACTTAGAAGACAATGTCCTGTAAGAAAGCTGGTGATGAGGTGTAGCTGTTTCTAACTGAAATATCTTTCGGATCTTGCAGTTTCTTAGTTCCGAAGGAACTTTTTGGAGTGATCCATTCCTGGGAGATTCCGCTAGAGTGTTTCTCTTTTGGATTTTTCCTTCTCCGGAAACTTTTTTTATAGATGCCCCACAGAATGGTTCTGTATGCCGTTCATGCGTCCTCTCTGGCAAGCATATTGCTCTCTTCGTTTCTTTGATTCCAGAATCACCGGAAATCCAGATTAGAAAGACCTTACTTTTCTTGTCCACCTCATTGAATTTTCTTCGGCACTCCCAAATCAACGATTTATCTTACGTTTGGAGATGGAGGTATTCGAACCATAGCAAATAAGATACGATAGAATAAGAAAGATGAACATGCGCATTTCAGTGGAAGCGTGTAGATATACAGGAAATGAGATAAAATAAGGAACAAGAGGAGATAGCAAACTTTTATCTCTTTAGGTTATTTCATCTTATTTTATTTGGATACTGATAATACGCATGTACGAAATCTCCTTTTATTATGGAGAAAAAACATGGTGCATCTTTGAAACGGAGCATTTATGGGCCTATGTTGACTTAAAAATAAGTTTTTGTACAACTGCCATTGAAAGTGACACTGAAAGAACGACTGGATTTGGTTTTTGTGTTTGGAAGTTGTATAACCAATGATTTATTTGTTATTTCGATGTCTTCCACTGATAAATTACACAATTCTTCACGCCGACAGGCTCCAAATAATCCGAAAATAGTTGCAACCATCAAGTATTTCTCATCTGGTGCCTCATTTATAAACTTTTCAACGATTTTTTGGGACGATATCCTTCACTTTTCCGTTTTAAATATGATATTACCTTAAAATATTTACTAACATCCACACCATTTTCAATAAGGGCGCTGACTTTATCATTGAAAATTCGCTCCACAAAGTTGATGAACTCCATAGTTTTGATTTTTCTTCTAAGTATGCCAGGAAAACAGGTTCACTGAAGTTCCCTTCTACATTTTTCAATTCACACCAGGACAGGAAATATGCAATATCGTACTGCTGAACAGATTTTTAGTTAGGAGTTCCAGATTTGCTCTTCTTGCAGACTCTTCAATATCCACAGGAACAACCAAATCGTCACTTTTATTAATAATTGGACTTGACAAACATATTAAGCAGTTAAAAACCCAAGACGGAAATTGGACAGGAACGAAATTCAAATGACAGCGTTTTTTCTCATCTGTTAGTAATCATGATGTTGGCAAAGTTTGCCATTCACAACAACCTTCTGATTATTTGAATATTAAAATGCATTTTGAAGTTTATTGTCATTGCAAATTCGCCCATTTCATTATCAAAATAGGGCATTTGTATGGTATTTGTGTTAAAAGTGATTTTATTTTGTTCGTGAAATTGTTCAATTCGCTCCGCTCATTTCCCAAACTTTTTCACTCACAAAACAAAACGTCACTTATAACACTCATATCATAAATAACTATTTTCTAACGATTTTTGAAATCCTGCTAATAAAATAGATGAGAATCTAATCGTCATTCGGAATATCATGCAATAAATTTATTATATTGACTGCAAAAATCATGCATGATCATCTTACTCAGAATATATTTTCTAAGAATATTTGACCAATCAATATTCGCAATAACACAATTCCCTTTCCTTGAGAATGATGGTGTCTTATCCACAATTTGTTCTCATGCGAAGGAAATAATGAAATTCCCAAAATTATAACATGGCGTTTTATATTTTTAGGTAGTCTATTGCAGGAACTTCTGTGCGAGAA
This sequence comes from Adalia decempunctata, assembly GCA_951802165.1. Taxonomy (NCBI): domain Eukaryota; kingdom Metazoa; phylum Arthropoda; class Insecta; order Coleoptera; family Coccinellidae; genus Adalia; species Adalia decempunctata. Next base: position 16,096,672 of record OX637696.1, on the reverse strand, counting down.
TGCCCTGGACAATGAGCAAAGATGTAAGTTACTTTTCTGTACTGAAATACTCAAAAGAGAACATTTTGACGAAATATCCTATTTTCTACTGGGCCACAATGTATTTGGAATCATTGAACCTCAACTGCGTATTTGAATTCCATTCGGAATTTATGAAACAGACATGTTTTTTTTTAATTTGGCAATCATGTGACCATACTTTTTTCACACCAGGTTAGAAAAAAAATAAGCAGAACATGAAATTTGAGCATGAGCCCCAAAAATCATAGCAAACATTCGATAGCCAGGAATACCTGCCAATAAACAGATTTAAAAAGATTCCATCAATTGGCGTCTTGTCACCAAAAAGAGTGGCAAATTGTGTAATTTTTTTGAATTTTCGAAAACCTAAGGATCTCTACTAAACATAAAACTAATATTTCTGAACCATCACAAAGTTCTGTACCTGTAGGATCCATAATATCTATTCATCACGCCACACCCTGAATACTCAATCCATTCCCAATATAAATTATTTTTCTTGTAATCGTTTTGACTCAATATATGATTTCAGTTGCAAAAAGTCTTCGACGTACTATCTCGATATGTAGCAAGAGACATTGGAGTTATGAGAGTGTTGTGGAACCATGTATGATGATAGTAGCTTTCCTAATAACTGAGGCACCAAACGAATACTTGAGGAAGATGGACCATACTGATGTTCTTGATTTTTTATACAGTCAACTGGAAAGAAACGACGAATTATCGGTAAGAAACTGATACTGTGATAGGTATCCTCTTACAGAATGATCCACGTTTGTATTTTATATTATTTATATACAGGGTGGCCATTTGAAAACGAAACAGACGAGATTACAGACGAAATAAATTTTTTCGATAGAAATGCTCGGACAGGTCGATTTCTGTTTCGAGGGGGACAACTTAAGATGTAGGTTACGGACGCATAGCTCTTCAAACCTTGCTGCTACAACCCCCACACCCAATTTTTGAATAGGGAAGATGGGGTGAGTGATACCTCATTTGAAAGGTATTTTTATACTGATTTCAGCACAGTAATTGTTTTTTCATTTTATGCATTAGTTCTCGAAATATTCTTAACTAAGTATTTGAAAATGAAGTGGTGTTTTCATGGCACTTGTAGTGTTTTTATGTGAAAAATCGACATTTTGAGCTTCAAAACAACCATGACTGTGGCTTCCTTCCTCCAATCCACTGACATAGAAATCTTTAATCAAGATGTCGATTTTTCACAAAAAAACACTACAAGTGCCATGAAAACACCACTTCATTTTCAAATACTTAGTTAAGAATATTTCGAGAACTAATGCATAAAATGAAAAAACAATTACTGTGCTGAAATCAGTATAAAAATACCTTTCAAATGAGGTATCACTCACCCCATCTTCCCTATTCAAAAATTGGGGGTGAGGGTTGTAGTAGCAAGGGTTGAAGCGCTATGCGTCCGTAACCTACATCTTAAGTTGTGCCCCTCGAAACAGAAATCGACCTGTCCGAGCATTTCTATCGAAAAAATTTATTTCGTCTGTAATCTCGTCTGTTTCGTTTTCAAATGGCCACCCGTATATATTTGAAATTCGTATACATAAAAAAGGTTGATCAGGAAAAAATAAGAAATGAATAAAAATAAAATTTTGCCTGTATATCTGGAAACTGGCACAAAGGATGTCTCAGAGGATCATTCCTTGTTCAAAATTAAGATATAATTTTTGGGTAAAAATCAAAAGCTTGGGAGACAGTGCTACATCGTCCTAGCTCGCGAGCTCCCTTCGAAAATTGGGCTTCTTATTTCCATGATTTCTCAGTTCGTATGCGACGTAGACCAACAATTTTTTCTTTAAATTAAAGCTGAATCATTTCTCTAGAATGTGTATTACTCGCTTTTCCGTTTTTCTTCGCATATTAGGAAAGAAACCTGGTGATTGTAATTCCATGAAAATCTGGACAAACGATTTTATTTCCATGATATCTTCGTCAATTTTCGGGACAAATGTATGAAATTTTCAGTAAACATGCGGAATAATATTTTGCAGAATGCGTATTAATCGGTTTTTCTGTTTATTGCCCCCTGAATAATTCAATAAATTATAAAGTAGGAACTTTATTCGTCATATTTTCAACCAGTTTTTTTTCTTATATACAAAAAGAAACGGAAGTCCTTTCAAAAATTGGGACGTATCAACCAGCCAAATCCAAATTTGGTATAATCTCAATGAACACTTTTCACACTATTTTGACATCCATTGATTGATTATTCTCTTCTGTATTCTAGATTTTGAGATGCGGATACCATATAATGGAACGCATAAAGTACCATCTTCGTGGATGTTTAACTGTGGATAAATGTGTGAGAATATTATACAACCATTGCACAACAAATAATCCTGTACAGTGCATTGATATTTCCTTAGAAATCATGATGTTGCATTCACAGGATATACCTCCAAGCCCTCAACTGGAAGTAAGTATTTTCGTTCCAAAATAATGTTTCCTCAATTCTTACAGGTATTCTGGGGTAAAGTTGAACTCAGGTGTTCTTTTCAAAGCGGTAAAATATCAAAGAAACATCTGCGTGAACATTGGTTACTTTGAATCAACCCAACCGGATACAAAAGTCAACAAAGAACAATAAAAAGGAAGAACAAAGAGAAGAAATAAAGAATATTTCTTAAATTTATTTTGAGATATTACAATAAACAAAATCTGTTCTTTAATCATAAAATAGTTCTACTTATACTGTACTAAACTGGTGATATCATTCAATTTTCCATAAAGAATATCTCGTTGAAACGTTCTTTCGTGTGCAATTGTGAAATTTTTCATTGAACAAATAAACTGCTCCAAATGAGTTAGGGATATTGACTTAAATTGCAAAAAAAATATAGTAAAAATGAGATTTTTGTGATAAAAATTCATATTATTATGATTTCAAGTTGCAAATTAATTTAAGCCTGTAGGTCTGCAGCGAATACTGGGTGGTTAAGAAAAATCGAGTAAAATAACGAAATTTCATTCCCAGAGAGTTCAAACATTTTAAGACTATCAATACAATGTATGGCCTCCACGGGCATCAATAACAGCTTGACATCTTCTTCGCATACTACACACGAAGTCGTTGAACATTTCTTGAGGAATTTGGTTCCATAAACGGGGCAGAAGCTCTCTCAGATCATTTAAGGATTCTTGGGTAGGTTGATGATTATCTAATCTTCTTTGGAGCATATCCCATGCATGTTCTATGCAATTCAAATCTGGTGAGTGCGGAGGTATCGGTAAATGTGGAATACCAAGCTCCTCGCGCGCATCCTCTACTATATGGCTGCACGGTGCGGTCTAGGGTTATCGTCTAGAAATTGAAAAGTTTCAATAGCAGCGTGAAAATTTGGCACAACATTGTCAATGACATGCTCCCTAAAGTGTAAGGCGGTCATATTCCCAGGACAAATGTGTAGATCTGTGCTCCCGTTGAAACATATCCCGGCCCATACCATAACACTACCCCCTCGGAATGTCTTGGACATAGCGACGATTACGGGGTATGCGTGGGATTGTCCATACCCTTATTCTTCGAGTATCTGAAAATCGTCCATATCTGGATTCATCAGTGAAAAGGACACTACGCCATTGATCGTTCCAATTGATATGTTGCCTTGCCCATTCCAGTCTTTGACGCTTATGGTCACGTGTTAATGGAACTCCTCTTAATGGACATCTAGAACCTAGATTCACCTCTCTCAAACGTCGTCTGATGGTTTCGATGGAAACTTGGACCCCATCTGCATTTTGAAGAGTATTCCGTAGTATTCTACACGTAGATGTAGGGTTTCTTCTCGCCGAAACGGTGATGAAACGATCCTGAGCAGGTGTTGTTTTTCGAGATTTCACACTTTGACTTGGAGCCTTTCCGCTACACCAACCTGAGTTAGGCCACCCTGTAGTATTCCGATAGCCCTATTAGCCTCAGCGTTTGTTAATTTACGTCTTGGCATTTTCAGAAAACTCGTTTCAAATCGAAGCCGTTGATAAATTGAATTCATTTCAAAATAAGAACATTCATGAAGCATATGCAAAGAACCAAACTTCAGAAAAAAGGCGACCAGATTGACGAAATGTCTCATACTGATTTTTATTGGATCGATTCAAGTTGTTATTGAGTTTTAAATGATTCTACAGCGATTTTCTCGAGATTAGATACTTTTAAAAACGATTGAATACTATATCCCTAACTCTTGTGAAGCAGTATATTTCTGTTTTCTCCTCATTTTTAATTTCTCGTTTTCAGGTGGCACTGAGGCGATGCTTAGTGGTGCACGATGTTCTCTCCGAAGTTGCTCGAAAGTCGCTTCTTTGTTTGATCACAAAAGTTGAGTGTATGGTAACCTCTAAGCATGCTGAACGGATTGGAACTTTCTTGGAAACATTCTTGGAAGATTTGCCGATGAGCAATCGCATGGACGATGTTGTATTCAGGGACAACGTAGTGACCTATATTCTAAAGATTTACACCAAAGTTATGAAAGATCGTGCGGCTGTAAATGGTATCACAACTCCCAAAGTGATCCAACATTTGGTCAGATTATTCAAGAGTAAGGTGATTAGGCCATGTGACAAACATGAAATTGTCGATATTCTGTCAATCATCGCTGTACACAGCACGAGCGATTCAGATTTGATCTTGAGAAGTGGAATCCTCGAACATTTGGATACATTCTTCTTCAAGAGCCCTTTTTCACGGTAAGTACGCCAGAGCTAATAATTTTATGCAAAATCGACATTTTCTTATAACTCACTCTGTATTTACCATTTCAGGCAGCATGACGCTCCACAAATGGGCATCGTCCAATTGATTTGGGCACTACTGCCAAGTACACCAAATCGCGATGAATACAAAAAAAATAAATCTATGAGAAAGTCGAACTTAAAGCCCATAGTAAGAATAACTTGGCGAAAGGTGACTAAGGATGGAAACAAAGTCCCTTTCACCCCGGAAAACAATGCTTACATCGAAACAGCTTTTCGAGTAAAAAAGGCAGTTGAGGTCGCTATAGTTGAATCTGGCAATGTATGTTCTTTAAGTAAGGACAGAAAAGAGTTCCATAATCATACAACACAGGAAATTTGGTGAGTACATTTCTATACACTAGATTAAGAAAAAAAAACTGGATCTCTTGGAAAGGACCCCGCACTTTTTGTATGTTAAGTGGCCACCGGTCAAATTTTCTGAATGTTTGGTATGTTGTTGTACCCGACTCAGTGACCCAAAGTGTCAATGGGCCCAACCCAATCGTATGACTATTCATTTCAATCATTAAGTGTTAAATTGGATTTCAGTAGCATTCATACGTTTACTACATGTTCTGGTAATGAAATAAGTGGATGCGTATGATTAAAAATATTTATATTTACAGGGTGATTCACGAATTTATGACGGTAGTTTTTTGCCAAAATTCACTTTTTCTACTGACATCAGGAAGGCATATTTTTGAAATGTTCTTTTCGATTTAGTATTATGACAACAAAATATTGCACAATGCATATTTTTTATACAGGGTGTTTCACAGAGAAAACCACTAGACATAATCATTTTTTTTAGGTTTAATTCGAAACCCTGTATTTTTGAATTGATTTTTAGGAAAAGTAATACCACAAACATATGTGTGTCTCTAATCTCCAAAATATTCATGATGGTTTATTCATAGAAAGGTATTCTATTTCGGGAAAAGTACAAAAAACATGAACCCTCTGTATTCGAAAATTTCCTCGGTCAAACGCAACTATTTTCTCACTATATATATTGATTTCACAACATTCCCAGAGGTATGAATTCTAAATTCGATACTATGACCAGTTTTAGAGATACAGGGCGTTAAAGTGGAGAATAACTTATTTCATCAGTTTTTTTTCAAATTGAAAAACCGGATTGATTTTATGTTCTGCCCATGAGTTCAGTATGAGTACAGATCAGATGCGCATGGAAAGGTTCAGCTAAAATATTTACTGTTACAGGGTGATCCACGAATAAATCACAATAGCTTTTGAAAACACTCGATAATTCTACAGTTTCGTCACAGAGAAATTAGTCGTTCACAATTTTCAGTCTGAAGTACTTCATTATGATTACTTTTTATACAGGGTGAGCCATACAGCCAACCATACCAAAATTACCAATGCTTTGGATTGATTGAAATGAGAACTTTTTAGTGAATTTTGAGTAACTTTATGAGCGCGCTTACTAACTGCGCTATCACACCCCAAAAAAATACAATAATCATCTTCTTGTGTAGGTGTAATACGAACCTATTTATATAGGTACGTACCTACTCCACAGTCCACAATATTCGTGTAGAGCGAGTTATAACTAGGTATATTAAAAAGTTTAAACCTTATTTTAGTCATAACCTCGGTTATTACCTACTTTATAAATATACTTTTTTCAGAAAAAAAAAATGTTTATTTAGGATGATCTACGCACGCAAGAAATGTATATTTTTGGTATGGGATTATTTCTAAATCACCTTGTATATTTATATATTTAAAAATTCTTACGGTTATGCTTACTTGATGTAATGTTAGACAGTTATTCAAAATTCATCAGAAAAGTTCTCCTTTCAATTATTTCGAAGCATATTATTTATGGCTCACCCTGCATGAAAAGTAGTTATAATGAAGTATTTCAGACTGAAAATTGTGAACGACTAGGTATTAACTTCTCTGTGACATAGAACTGTAGAATTATCGAGTGTTTTTAGAAGCTATTGTGATTTATTCGTGAATCACCCTGTAACAGTAAATATTTTATCTGAACCTTTCCATGCGCATCTGATCTGTACTCATACTGAACTCATGGGCAAAACATAAAATCAATCCGGTTTTTCAATTTGAAAAAAAAAACTGATGAAATAAGTTATTCTCCACTTTAACGCCCTGTATCTCGAAAACTGGTCATAGTATCGGATTTAGAATTCATACCTCTGGAGATGTTGTGGAAATTATATAGTGAGAATAGTTGCATTTGACCGAGGAAATTTTCGAATACAGAGTGTTCATGTTTTTTGTACTATTCCCGAACTTTTTCTATGAATGAACCACCATGAATATTTTGAAGATTAGAGACACACATATGTTTGTGGTATTACTTTTCCCAAAAATCAATTCAAAAATACAGGGTTTCGAATTAATCCTTAAAAAAATGATTATGTCTAGTGGTTCTCTCTGTGAAACACCCTGTATAAAAAATATGCACTGTGTAATATTTTTTCGTCATGATACTTAATCGAAAAGAATATTTCAAAAATATGCCTTCCTGATGTAGAAAAAGAATTTTGACAAAAACTACCGTCATAAATTCGTGAATCACCCTGTAAATATAAATATTTTTAATCATACGTATCCACTAATTTCATTACTAGAACATGTAGTAAACGTGTGTATGCAACAGAAATCCAATCTAACTCTTAACAATTAAAAAATAAATCCCAAAATCTGGGCAATTTTCAACTTTAACACCCGGTATTTGGAAAACTAGCCATAGGATTGGGTTGGGCCCATTGACACTTTTGGTCACTGACTCGGGTACAACAACATACCAAACTTTCAGAAAATTTGACCGGTCGCCACTTTACATACAAAAAGAGTGGGGGTCCTTTAGGGGCAAATTCAACAAGAATATTATATTTCATCGATTTCGATCTGTCAAACAATTGAATTTTCAGAAACATGTTGCTGGAATCTGAATGAATGTTTAAAAACTTTTCGTTTCTAAGATACAAAATGAAAACTTGATTTTTCCGCCATCTTTGAACCGCGAGATCTCCCTTACGTTTGACTCGACTCAACATTCATATAACGAACAACCCTTCATTTTGAGCAAGGAATCACCCTTTGAAATCATTCGCATCAATTGAGAAACACCCTGTATATTCCTGAAATTTAACATGCCTATTTTTCATTCGTTTTCAGTCCCATTGACAGTGTGGAATTAGTGTTGTGGAAATTTTCTGAAATGGAGAAAACAAAGATCACAACCGACTGTGACATGGCAACGGATTTCGTCATTTTCGCGTTCAAAATGTTGTTGAACCGATGCTACAGATATCTGAGCTTTAGTGAGCTATACCTGATTCTGGAGTCGTTCCTGTTATTGGTTATCAATATGACCGCTGAACAGCATAGAAAATTACTATCGACTTCTGCAGGAAATCAAGAAAATTGTGCTGAATCGTTTGTGCAGTATCTCTATATCATCTTTGAAGATACATACCAAACTAGTAATAAAATTTTGACAACGCAGATATTGTCAGTTTTGTTGGCGGAACAACCAGATTTATATGTAGAAATCTGTAAGAAGCGTGGAAAAATCTGTGAAAAGGATGGTAAATACTCACCATTCTTGGCTACGAAGGTAAGTTCAATCTAGGTCTCTGAGTGTTCTAATTTTCTTCCACCAATTGTCTAAATATGAGAAATCTGAATGGTTCACCCTTTTTGCCATTTTTTTCATGAGTTTATTATATTTCAAACTCCATTACTTCTAAAATTTGAAAATATAGCTCAGTAAAACTCAAAAGCCTTAAGGGCCAGTATCACCTTTTGAATCGTGGCAAATCTCCATTCAAAAGTGGTCTCTTTATTTCACGAGTAAGTACCCTAATTTACGACGTAGAGACTTGATTTTTTTTTAAATTGAAGTTGAAGAACGTCCCGAGGGCAAATAGTTTCCTTTTTTTTATTTAATTGGTTTTTCAATTAATAAGACCAGGGTAATCGTTAGATCGGGGGTTATTGAATATGTTTTTCGTTTTTCATGAGTACAAGCTATATTTTTGAAATAAACATCATGAAAATTTTTGTAGGTTATAGAAGATTAAATTGCCGAGGGCAAATAGTTGCGATTTTTTCCAAAAAATGATGAATAACCGTCGGAAAAAATCATCAAGTGTAGTTACCAAAACGCTGAAGTTCAACCTGTTTTTTTTAATTGAAAAACTAATTAAATCGAAAAATCGAAACTATTTGCCCTCTGCAATTTAATCTTCTATAAACTACAAAAATTTTCATGATGATCATTTCAAAAATATAGCTTGTACTCATGAAAAACGAAAAACATATTTAATAACCCCAGATATAACGATCACCTTGATTTTTTAAATTGAAAAACTGATTGAATCGAAAAAAGAAAACTATTTGCCCTCGGGATGTTCTTCAACTTCAATTTAAAAAAAAATCAAGTCTCTACGACGTTAATTAGGGTACTTACTCGTGAAATCAAGAGATCACTTTCGAATGGAGATTTACCACGATTCAAAAGGTGATACCTCTTAAAGGAGTGTGTGAAGATTTTTGTTATCATAAGCGTCGATTTTTTTCAGCCTAAAAAATTGAACCTGACCAAATTTATGTCTTCAATTGGCGATACCAATGTTCTCGAAAGTGAACTTATTAGATTAAAGGAGTGTTTAGTGGATACCGACATCTCAGATCTAGAATTAAGGTCTTCAGGAGCAGTAGAACAGCTTTTGGGCATTTTCGTCTCGAATGTGACACCCATCCCTGCCTACAAGGAAAGAATGAGAATGTTCCTGAATATTTTTGCCAATCTTCCAAGGGAAAATTTTGTCACTGAGGTCAAGATTGATGGAAAGCCCTTCAGAACACTCGTTCAGAGGTTGAATAAAGTCCTGAATCATCTAAGGCGTTTCGATGTAACCACAGGGTTTTCCGACGTCCTCAATGCCAGACATACTACTGGTATTAAAACTATAACAGACATGAAAAAAAAGGCTGTCCGTGTAAGTATGGAAACAATTTTAACCGGCTAGGACTCTTCTATGAATCTAATTTTCTGTAATTCATATACAGGCGTTTCCAAAAAAGGTTTTCGTAACGGTACCCATATCTATGATACCTACAGTTGAAGAAAAAAAATTATACACATTTTTACTCTTGCTGTACTATATTCATGTTTTACCAAAAAAAATTGAACAGCTCCTTTATTCGTATAAAATTTCATTACAATATTTCCAGTAGTTTCGGCAAAATCGTAAAAAATGTGTATATTTTTTTTTTCTTCAACGCCCTTTTATCTTGAATACGGAAGACGTTTCGAAAATTTTACGTGAGCAAATATTTTTCAGTTTTTTTTAAACAACCTGTAGGTTCCGGGAATAAATGATAGATTTTTATAATATGGTAGATATGTAAGGTGGCATATGAGACTCGCCTTTTAAAAGAACTACACTATTTTAGGAGTTCAAGTAATTTTTTTTTATTACAGGCCTTATTCAAAAATCTGAACAATGAGGGGGAGACTACCACTATGGATATTCGTCCGTTCACGTTGATCCATTACATCGGAAATAAATTGATCAACAAGAAGTATGATACTTTAAAAGAATGGAATCACTTCAAAGATACCGAAATAGTTATTTTTCTGAATGAACAACGGATTCCCCCCAGAATGACATTTTACGAAGCAGTTAAAGAATTTGGGAATTTCGTTAACTTTTTTGAGAGTACACATATATTCTATTATAAAATCGAAAAGACACCGTATGAACCAGTCAAACGTGAGTATTGAGATTTCCTAACACTGGGACATTTTAAAATAATAATAATAAACGAATTTTATTGACGAAATCATCACAAACATGTATACGAATACACATACCTGAAATAAAGTGCCAACAAGTCAAAAGAAAATCAAATAATCAAAATAGCTGGTTCTTAATAACTAATCTTTCTCTATTTCAGTATCGTAATGATTTCATTACAGTACTAAAAACAGTGCTGTAATGAAATCATTTCAGCATCGTTTTCAGTTATATTTTTCGTTTTGTGGTTGTCAGCAATAACTTTCGATCCTTTTTAAATTTCAGCAGACGTCAATTTGGAAATGACAGTTTTCGTATTTCCTAACATTCACACCAACTGCCAAGATACAATATGAAAGTCACTAGGACCTATAATTTGAATTTTTTCATTGAATTTCACAAAATTTGAGTGAAATAGAGAAAATATCATCTAATACTCGTTGCAGAATGCAATTCCGATACTCATGCGTTCGAAAACTCGCTCCTTCCTCGTTCGTTTTCGAATTTCGCATTCGTATTGGAATAGGAGCCCATTCTGCAACTAGTTTTAGAATATACTATTGTTTCCCTACACTCTACAGTATAACACAAATTCGTCAACAGCATAAGGTTCGCACTTGGATGTGTTTTTTGATAACCCTTTCATCAACAATATTTGATAATACTGCTGATGGAAGAGTATCAAACATATACTGTGTATTATTATTATTTATTAAAAGAAATATAAAGTATGATTTAATTAACACATCAGTCCGTTTCCTTTTGCAAATCAATTAATATTTCATTGGGTTTTGGGTTCGATGTTCAATTTCATCACAACAAGTAGCTATTATTAGTGACAATGTGTTCACAAAAACTCAATTCTGTAATTCAAACGATTCCTGAGATATTAGCAAAAAACTGAAAAAAATATGAATTTTTGACACCCTGTACCTCAAAAACGAAGAAGAACATCTTAATTAGGCACAGGTGATATATTACCAGTATTAACAGAGAAAACCGTTTCTTGAACATTCGCCAGGTCTTTGGAATAAACATTTTGATAAATACGTAATTACTACGACCTCTTTGTAGAGAAGACAACGTTGCGTAGTTATCTGATAGGAAAATGACTGTACCATAATATTTTCAAAATGAGTCAGAATGCCATGGCCTACCGGGATACACTTTATAAAAGTGAATGTAGTATACAGGGTGATTTTTTAAGTGTTTCAGTAGAAGTTTTCGAGGAAGGAATTGCGATACAAATTCAGAATTTTGTATTTTTGTTTTAGAGTACTTGAACTCAATTTGTAAAATATTTTCAAGTGGAATCTACTTCCGGTTCTACCGGAAACGGATGTGAACTTCGTTATTTCAATATAACACCCTGTATATTCTTACATATTTGAATTTTTCGTTCAATTCTGCAATGATTTGATGTATGATATGCGCAACCACATCAAGCGATTGTTGAGTTATTGCCTGATTCTCAAATTTTCTGACAGAAAGATTGTCACAAATAAGTGTTTATATCTTCAAAATCCGTGATTGTAAGAAATTTTTGTGCAACAGTGAAACAGAAGGAAGTACCTACGCTGATACTGCTTCTTGTATAAATTATGAGGAAATATTATACAGGGTGTCTGAAACAGGGCTTCAAAGTGAGCCTCAATAAAACTATGAAATCTCATTTTTCTCAAATGGGAACCATATAATTTTATAATTCCGATCGATTGCTCATAAAAAACTAGTTAGAGTGTGCCAAACATTTCATGTCTTTAAAATGAGTAGTTTTGCCGTTATCGAATAAAATTCGAATTTCACGACTAAAGCCAGGTTTCTTTGTCTAAACATCAGGTTAATCAAGATAATCTTTAAGTAGGCTATGGCAATAGTCAGGATATGTCAGTTTTAAACTAAAATTTCTTCATGTTGTCCTCATTCATTATCTGCTCTGATTATTTGTCACATTCGCCGTAATAATCAACAGACTTTTGATATATCATTCTAGTGTACCATAGCGGATTGCGCTATTTGGCAAATTACAATTCATAGATTAACTAAACGTTGTTTGTTTTCTCTATGATATTCATTTCCGAAGCTATCCATGAATTGGAGAAACGTCAAAAATTTTATCGCTGAAAAACCAACTTGTTGGTTTTGCCGGTTTGAAACTTTTATCGAGATGAAACGATCGTTGCTACGGAAACTTCCTCACTAAATTTGGAATGAGTGGAATAGTCATATTTAACACCACTAGAGATGGAATTTTGCCGGCGAATACACTCGAGATGAAACTTAAGCAGGTAAAATTTCATCTCGAGTGTATTCGGCATGACTATTTCTCGAGAAAAAGTCTAACATTAAGTAATATAGTCACATTTGACACGGATTTGGCTAATTAGAATTCATAGATTAACTAAACGTTGTATGTTTTCTCTATGATATTCATTTCCGAAACTATTTATGAATTGTAGAAACGGCAAAAATTTTATCGCTGGAAAACCAACTTGTTGGTTTTCCAGCTTGAAAGTTTTATCGGGATGAAACGATCATTGCTACGGAAATTTCCTCACTAAAAACGGAAAGAGTGAAATAGTCATTCAAAAACGCATCGTTTTCAGAAGAAAGGTCCTGTTCGTAAAATAAGAAATTTTTTTTAGATCATCAGTGTAAGACTCATCAATAGTGTTCTTTGGCAATAAGCTGCACATAAATGACGACAAAACATCTTTGTGTTTTAAGAATCGATTGTGAATTTGTCTATAAAATCGTCAAGAAATGGGATAAATATTGAAATTCGAAAGAAAGTCTCTGCATTTTCGCATTCTACATTACACCGTTTTGTTTGTCTTTTTGCAATTCGAGGCTTTATCAGTGGAACTTCATAAACTTTACATTTGTCTCCTACTTTCAAGAACAGCCTTTCGCAATGGCCGCAACGCAGCGACTAGCAGTGACTTGATGTTTAAGGCCAAAACACACAGTTTTGCATATCGAATAGGATGCGCGTGAAAATATCAATCCCTATTTCTATCTCTAAAGGAAATGTTTAAGTTTCCATTCTGTTCTAAAATAATTATTATCACTTTTAGAAAAATAATAAGATGAAAATATTTGAATTACTTTTTTTGTCACAGCTCGGGGGGGGGGGGGGGCTGCAGCCCGACAGCCCCCCCCCCTCGGTGCGCCACTGATACGTGAAATTCTGTCAAATTTAGTGATATGCTCGTCTATTTCAAAGTAGGCTATGTTAGGAATTGTCATTCTTACTTATTTTTATTGATCAAGCACTATGCAAAATAGTGAGATACATGAGATACATTAGAATGTTATATCAAAAGTCTGTTCTATTTTTGCGGAGAATGTGACGAATTAACAAAGCAGATAATGAATGATGACTACATAAAGAAATTTTAGTTTAAAACTGACATATTCTTACCATTGACATAGCTAACTTAAAAATTACCTTGATAAACCTGATGTTTAGACAAAGAAACCTGGCTTTAGTCGTGAAATTCGAATTTTATTCGATAACGGCAAAACTACTCATTTTAAAGACATGAAATGTATGGAACACTCTATAGTTTTTGACGAGTAATCGATCGGAATTATAAAATTATATGGTTCCCATTTGAAAAAATGAGATTTCATAGTTTTATTGGCTCACTTTGAAGCCCTGTTTCAGGCACCCTGTATAATATTTCCTCATAATTTATAGAAGAAGCAGTATCAGAGTACATACTTTCTTTTGTTTCACTGTTGCAAAAAATATTTCTTACAATGAGGGATTTTGAAGATATGAACACTAATTTGTGACAATCTTTCTGTCAAAAAATTTGAGAATCAGGCAATAACTCAACAATCGCTTGATGTGGTTGCGCATATCATGCATCAAATCATTGCAGAATTAAACGAAGAATTCAAATATGTATGAATAAACAGGGTGGTACATTTGAAATAACGAAGTTCACATCCGTTTCCGGTAGAACCGGAAGTAGATTCCACTTGAAAATATTTTACAAGTTGAGTTCATGTACTCTAAAACAAAAATACAAAATTCTGAATTTGTATCGCAATTCCTTCATCGAAAACTTCTAATGAAACACTTGAAAAAATCACCCTGTATATCTTTCCTCTATTGCAGCATAAATTCTTTTTTCAGATTTGAAGGAGAGGGTGCCATTTTTCGGATATATGAAGAACGAATGGAAATTCGAAGACGAAGGCTATCGAGATAACCCCCTGCATCTTCTACAATTACTCTACGGGTTGAATAGGCATTGGACCTATTTCTACGAGAACGTGCACCACGAGGACATAGTGGATTCCTCGGAATTCATGAACACAGAGATAGATAAAAGAGTCCACTATTTACTTCGAGACCCTTTTCAAGTCCTCAACCGACATATGCCTAAGTGGATCAATGAAATCACCAAGTGCCCGTTCCTTTTCAGTTTCAAAACTAAACAATTGATCTTCAAGGTATACTGGATGGACAGAATAGGCGGTCTGAATGCTGTGTTGGATGGGAATCACTCTTATCATGACCAACTCATACAAGGTCCTGAATGTCGTCCGTTAGTCGAATGCTCCAGGGATAATGTAGTGGACGACTTCTGCAAGGTGAGGAGTGTTGAAAACATAGATAAGCGCTGTGATCAACAGATAATTGTGATACACAGAGATATACAGGGAGAGTCATTGACTTGTAGATACATATATTTCAACTGTAGATTCTTCTCATCAAAAGAAACTCTTCTTCCTATACCATTCTTCGAAATTCGGTTCCTTTCGAAAGACACAGGGTGTCGAAAATCCATTAAAAAAACTCATTTCAAATGAACTGAATTTTGGTCCATTATTCACTCTATTCATGGTGCATATTCCTCTATCAAAACTTATTCAATATTTCTATATATATATATCGGTTTTAAAACGTTTTTCTTCGTTGTCCGATGCCTAACTTCCATTCTTTCCGGTTTTTCCATTGATCTTCCCTCAAATCTCTGGCACTCATGGCTTTCGTTACTTCCTCCTTCCAAGTTTTCTTCGGTCTCCCCCGCTTTCTGCGATTTGTTGGTATCCACTTCATAGCCATTTTGGGCAGTCGTGTTTCTTCCATCCTCTGAACATGTCCGTACCACATTAACTGTTTTCGCTCTATATCGGTCATTATCGAGCCATCTATTCCCATTCGTTGTCTCACCTTCAATATTCTCCTTCTTCAATATTTCTCCTGGTATAATACAGCCTAGCCGACTCATAAATTAACGCAACAATACCATAAAACCACTTGAAAAAGATAAACGGTTCTTAGTTTCGAAAGAATCAATTATTTTAGAAAATAAAACTATCCTTATGTTTTCTTAATAAAACGCATTGTTTTCGAGTTATTACTAATTGTATACGATAAAGTTCAGGAATAATCTGGATGATTCACTGGATTCTAAATATCATTGACTCTCAGAAAAATTAATCCCACTAGAAGTTAACAATGTTGTCAGAGTATTTATCAACATTGTCGAGACTGAAATTTAAATGATGAAATAACACTTGATGTAATAATAAAATACCACAAATATGGGAGATGAAATTGAATTCTAAAGAGCATGAAATTATACATTTTATACGCACATTGTCTATTAAAAATTCATCGTTACCGGTCCATATCTATATATATAAAAGAAAGATGTTGGTTACACCATTTATAACTAGAGATTGGATGGACTGTTTGTTATGAAACTTCATTTATGGAATCGTGTTCGGTCTGGTTATTATAAAATACATTAAAACTTCGAAAAAATTGATGAAAGTTTAACTTATGCAGGAAATGCTTTTCCTTCTTTTGAATAAGGCCACTAGGTCGCTACCGTTGATGCGTAGTCGTACAGTGAATAGACAAGTCACTGTACATAGTCGTAGGGTGATATTACCGCTGTTAGATGGCGATATGTGATTCGCATAGAACTCATGGTAACATGGAAGTCTATTGCCAGATCAAAAAGCGGGTAAACTTATCTCAAGTTGGTGGAACAGTGAATTTTTACCGAAAGATCAAGTATCTGATTTTGACGATCAGTTTCAAACGTGAGGTGGCCATCTTCATCTTTTTTCTTTATTTTTGAAATGCTTTCGAATTTCTGTTTGGGTAATAGATATATTTGCGGAAATAACTGAATCCACAACTGCCCATAATTAGTAATTGACATATTATATTCGTGTTTCTGTTCGCACAGAGACAGTATTGTAAGCGTCAATAATTTTGAAACGTTTGCTCATCGGGCTTTCACTTATGATATACAATAATATTTCATGGGTTGCCTAATCTGATCTGGTCGAATGACCATCAATAAATTTGAATATGACTTCAACCTAATTCACAGTGTTGATAATTTTGCCGTGTCGATCGTACTATCGACATTTTAACATCTCGATTTGTCTTCTAACGAGCTTGATATCGTCAACTAAATTGAACAAATTGAAGAGAGATTGACAGCTCATATCCATGGAATAATGAGAATCGCGCTGCTCCACCAACTGATATGTTTACCCATTATTTTGAGCTTAGCAGCATAGCTAAGATGTCTAAAATAATGGTGTGACCACTGATTAGATTTTGAGAATATTAGAAAAGTTTTGTTTTTGCCACTTCAGGTTGGGCTATTAACAAATGACTGATTTTTTAATTCTGGTCGACGGGCTGTGTTAATAGTCGATAGTTCATTAAAGGAATATATTTTGTTCATATTCTTGAAACTTTGATTCATATAAGAGGAAAGGTATAATATGGATTATACTCCTGCTATTCACAGTCACATGAGGTACTGCAAAAAGAGAACTGTACAACAATTAAAAACAAAAAGTTATATGTTCAAGTTCAACAATTAGTTACCGCTTAAATAAAGAGAATTCTTTCCATGTGAATTACAAAATTATTAAAATTTTGTATATTTTGAACTTTAATTTTGCCTAATTTTTTTCCTGCTTGGAAAAAAGCAATGGTATGGTAAGTTTATACAACTTTTAAGTATAATTCAGGCGGTACAAAGTTCGCCGGGCCAGCTAGTTAAAAATAAATGCCAATGAAATACAAAATTCAGATTGTTATATGAATGATGAATGTCGATACAAACCACATTGAAATTAATGAAAAATAAAATGATACTTAGCACAAAATAATCTGTGGCGATCTAAACAATATCATTTTGGAATTTTATAAACTCGGCACAACACGGTTAATATTACATCAATTCACTGATTGTCTTCACATAATAATCACGAGATCGAAGGAAAACAACTTAAATAATCACTTTCCCCTTTTATAACAATAGCTCCAGAAAAGATTTCCTCCATATTATTTGTGAACACATCCCACTGGTTGTCGTTATACGCATGCGCACTGGGGTGGCCATGGTCTCTCCCCTTGGGCCTCTAAAATTGACAATAATCCCTTCATTAATAGTCCTATAACGCTGGTAAAAATTTTTTATCTATTCATGCCCTCCCCTAAAAAATTCATTTTCCCCCCTTGAAAAACTGTCTGGTTCTGCCAGTGCGCATGCGTTGTTCACTGACGATCACTTTCGAGATGGGTCGATTCATAGATCTTACCATTGTTTGAAGAAAAATAATGATCTTGCGTAGTTTCAGGAATATTTGTGGAGCTGGCAACGTACACTTCCAAATTTCTGTGAAATATTCATAGAAGATTTTTGTTTTGAGTGAAAAATGGGTGACATTAGGTTGATTAATAATAAATTATGTGAAAACCCAATCTTTATGAGATATTTTTGGGGATATTGAGGAAAATATGAACAAGGTATTAGTGTTTTCAAACTAATTTTCAGGAAAAACTTAGAACCTATTTTGCTGTGAGAAATATAGCTTTTTAATTGCAGATATAATCTGAGAAAATTAAGTGTTTTTGTTAAGTGTTTTTAACATTCTTATTCAAATAAGGTTACCACTTGAGTATCCCCTTAATGTATTAACCCAATTTCCATAGAGAAATATGAACTACTAGCTGGCCCGGCGAACTTTGTTTCGCCCAACTTATACTTACGGTGGATTTCGTTAATCGTAATCACCGTTAAAGTTGTATAAACTCACCATTGCTATTTTTCAAGCAGGAGATAAATTAGGCAGAATAAAGTTCAAAATATACAATATTTTAATATTATTGTAGTTTACATGAAGAGAATTTGCTTTATTTAAGCGGTACCTAATTGTTCAACATATAACTTTTTTTTTTTAATGTTTTGAAAATCAGTCATGATAAATTCTCAAAATCTAATCAGTGCTCACACCATTATTTTAGACATCTTAGCTATGCTGCTAAGCTCAAAATAGTGGGTAAACATCTCAGTTGGTGGAGCAGCGAGATTTTCATGTTTCCATGGATATGAGCTGTCACTGTCACACAGAACATGTGCTGGGAGGCTGGGACGGGGTTTACCAATAAGGCGAATGGAAAATTCCGGTAGATGTTATTTTATTTTATTGAAAAAATCTAAAAGGTTGAAACATGTATTTTTAAACTTTTCATCATCACATACAATGCTCACCTAAAAGGTTGACCAAATTAGGTAATTCTTTATTTTCGAACAGAAATTTTTGGGTTCAATCTCCCTTCAATTTAGTTGACGATATCAAACTCGTAAGAAGGCAATAAATCGAGATGTTCAAATGAAGTCGATCGACAAGGCAGAGTGAAAATGCAAGAAAAAAATATCAACACTGCCGGTTGTGTTGAACTTACATTCAAATTCATTGATGGTTATTCGACCAGATTAAGCAACCCATGAAACATTTTTGTATATCATGAGTGAAACCCCGATGAGCAAACGTTTCAATATTATTGACGCTTACAATACTGTCTCTGTGCAAACAGAAACACTAAAACAATATGTCAATTACTAATTATTTCCGCAAATATATTTATTACCCAAACAGAAATTCAAAAAACATTTCAAAAATGAAGAAAAAAGATGAACATCACGTTTGAATATGGTCGTCAAAATCCGATTTACTTGATATTTCGGTAAAAATTCACTGTTCCACCAACTTGAGATGTTCACCCGCTTTTTGATCTGGTACCTTAATAGACTTTCATGTTACCATGAATTCTATGCGAATCACATATCGCCATCTTACAGCGGTAATATCACACTAAGTACCTACGACTACGTACAGAGACTAATCGAGTCACTGTACGACTATACGCATCAACGGTAGCGACACCTTGTGGCCTTATTCAAAAGAAGGAAAAGCATTTCCTGCATAATTAAAATTTTCATCGGTTTTTCAAAGTTTTATTGTATTTTATAATAACCACACCGTAGACGAATCCATAAATGAAGTTTTATATCAAACAGTCCATCCGATCTCGAGTCATAAATAGTGTAACCAACATCTTTCTTTTATATATATAGATGAGGTCTTCGCGGAGAATTGTATCAGGCACGTATTTGGCCCAATTTTTTTTCAAATGGCTATATCTCTTCAACAGAGCCGAATTCGGAAAATTAAAAAAAAGTTTTTTTGTCCTTCAGAATCTTCAGTTGAAATATATGTACAAGTCAAAGACTCACATACAGTGCGTCGTTTAAAACCTTGTATTTTAGATACAAGATAGAATAGGTACCTGATGAACTCAGGTTTGAGTATTTCTTAAACTTCGGTGTTCCCGGTCCTTACCAAAATTTACTTATTTTTCAGGGTTTAGAGCATACGCCAACTTACTCAAACTGGATGGTAGTGTTCAAAGGTGAATTCGCCACTGGAGACGGTATTAAACGAGAGCTTTTCACCTTAGTCGGAAGAGAACTCCAAAATGAAAAATACAATATGTGGCACAAATTGATGGTCAGTCAGTCTGGGTACCTGAATGGTTCCGACCTCTATCCCGACTTCAATATGGAGGTCAATAACAAAGATGGTGATTCGTTTTTGAACTATTCATTGGAGAGAAAATTCCACATGTTGGGCCAAATAATGGGAAAAGCTTTAGTGCAAGGGAGGGTGCTGGACTTACCATTATCACTGCCAGTGTACAAATGGCTCCTGAACGAAGAGTCTGAATTAAGTTTCAACGACATAAAATACGTGGATCCATCACTTTTCAAAAACCTGAATCATATAAAATCTGTTCTGGATGAAACAATGAAGGTGATGAACAACAAATCACTAGACAATGAGGAGAAAGACCGACTGATGAGTGAAGTGATGGCTAAATGGGATGAAATCGAGTCCTGGGATCTTAACTTCACTCTACCTTCTAAAGAAAATGTTGGTAAGTGGAAGAAATAATCTTTTTTTGTAATAGAAATTCTTTCCTGGGCTTTTCTTCACTTCCTATTGTGAAAGGTTCATTCAGCTGTCCTATTTTACTTTCTGATTTGCATTTATTTAAATCATTTTTAATTTTATCAGTTCTAGGTTTCGTTCCTAATCGATCATTAAAGTCTCCTTTTGAACATCAGTTTCGTTTCTGATCGATCATCGGAGTCTCCTACTATTTTGGAGTTTCTATCGTTCTGGCGTTGGAGTTTCCAAATTTCTCGACGTTTGAAATATTTTGAGAAATTTTTTATAATATCCGATGATCACTTTCAATGACAATCGAGAAATATACAGGGTGTCCTAATTTCGAGCGCCTATAAGACGTTTCTGGAGATCTGGACATAACTTGAAATCTGAAAATTAGGAATATGATATTGTTCGAAATTCTCTACAGACCTAAAATATTTTTGGAGCAATTTTGGTTATACAAGGACTGGAAATAAATTTGTTCGAAAACATTTTTTCTTTCAATTTTTTCGTTTCAGATATGATTGGGTATTCAATGTTGAATGCATTCTTGTTGAAACCATTGTATTCATTCAAATATTTTTCAAAATATCGAAGAAAAACCGGAAAAAAGTCAAATATTCATATTGAGTAGGATTATGTTCTTTTTCTTATTTCTCACAACTTCAAAGTAGAAGAATGTGGAAAGGTCATGCTTCTTTTGGAATTCATAAATATCATCACAGGGTGTTTCAAACTTTGAATTTTGTGTCCAAAACTGTGATTGAAAATTTGCCATAACTGTTTTTCAAATTGGTACCCTATTTTTTTATGATGCGTTGGATTCTGCCAAGAAAAATATTAAATTATTATATGAATATTTGACTTTTTTCCGGTTTTTCTTCGATATTTTGCAAACTATTTGAATGAATACAATGGTTTTAACAGAAATGTACCTATTCAGCATTAAATACTCAATCATATACCTATCTAAGAAACGAAATAGGTAATTGAAAAAAAAATTGCTTAGGCTCCAAGAATATTTGAGGGTCTGTAGAGAATTTCGAACAATATCATAAACCCAATTTTCAGATTTCAAATATGTCCAGTTCTCCAGAAACGTCTAATAGGCACTCGAACTTGGAACACCCTGTATAAAAAGAAAGATTTGACTAAATATCAGTGTTTTCGAAAATACAGCTTTTATTAATAACTTTACGACAAATTTTGTTCATATTTTGTGGTGGTTCATTGCGAAGACCACTCAGCATTCAAAATATTTATTTCTGAGAATACGAGACAGAAACCTCATTATGATTTATTAGCTTATTTTTATTTACTATACCTAACTTTTTAAGTAGTAAAAATATTTTCCTACCTTCTCCTATTAATTTCAAATCATTGAATTCACTCTCAAAATATGCGTAATTTTTTTTCTTTTTCGACCACTGTATTTTTTCCTGTTTTCCTATTATTGTAAGTCGATCATTCTACTCTCCTATCGCTTAGGGATTTCTGTTTTTTTCGATCATTGAAGTCTCCTATCATTTCGAGGTTTCGTTCTTAATCGATCATTAAGATCTCCTTTGGACCATCAGTTTCGTTCCTGACCGATCATTGAAGTCTCCCACTATTTTGGAGTTTCTATCGTAATCTGGCATTTAAATCTCCGAATTTCTCGTGATTTTGAATATTTTGAGCCTTTTTGAATAATATTAGATGGCTTTCGATCACAATTGAGAAGTAGAAAGATAGATCAGTTCGAGGTTTCGTTCTTGATCGATCATTCAAATCTTCTTTCGACCATCAGTTTCGTTCCTGACCGATCATTGAAGTCTCCCATGATTTTGGAGTTTCCATCGTTATCTGGCGTTGAAGTCTCCGAATTTTTCGAGATTTGGAATATTTTGGGCCATTTTTAATATCAGATGATGACTTTCGATCACAATTGAGTAGTAGGAAGTGTTTTTGGTTATATAGACTTCTAACTATACATATGTATATTCAAAGAGAGTTATTTTTCAGCTTTGGTGCCCGATGGTGCCGATATTACGGTGCATTGGACAAATGCCCACCTCTACTTGAAATTCGTGCAAGAATTCATGCTCAAGCACGGTGTTAAAACGGCAATGGAAGCCTTGAGAACAGGCTTCCAAAAATATGCCGCTCTGGACGAGATCAGTATGTTCGAACCGGGACAGTTGCAAATTCTTCTATGCGGACACGATAGTGATGAATTTTGGACCTACCAGCATCTTTCGCAACATGTAAAATTGCAAGGTTATACCTCTGTACAGAGTCCAGAAGTGAAGATTGCTCTCGAGGCCATGGTTTCTTTGAACAAAGATGATCAGAAACTGTTTCTTCGGTTTCTTACTGGCACGACAAGGTTGCCACCAGATGGTAAGAATATCATAATTTTAATTTTCTAAAAGAATCCCCTATACTCTATAGCTAGGCCCAAAACCATACATACCTATACAAGGTGAGTCTTTGACTTGTACATATATTTTAACTGTAGATTCCTCTCATCAAACGAAACACTTTTTTCCTATAACATTTTTCAAAATTCGGTTTGGTTTGGGAGATATAGGGTCTCGAAAATCCATAAAAAAAACACTTTTCTGTTCATATCTTCGGAACCGTTATTTCGAATGAACTGAATTTTGGTTGAGTTTTTACTCTATTCATGGATGCATATTCCTCAATCGAAACCTATTCAATATCTCTACTAGTATAAAAGTTACAGGGTAGTCGACTCATCAATACACGCTAAAACACCATAAAACCACTTCAAAAAGATAAACGGTTCATATTTTCGAAAGAATCAATCATTTGAGAAACTAAGAGTATTCCTATTTTTTGTTTCAAAAAAACGCGTCGTTTTCGAGTTATTTCCAATTTTACCCGGAGAAAGACGAAAAAATCATTAATTTCAAGAATAATCTGAATGCGTCTCTGAATTGAATATCATCGAATATTATTCCTTTTCTGGTCTTTGAACGAGTTTACAATGTTGTCACAATATTTATCAACTTTGTCGAGATATTTTAATAATAAAATCCCACGAATGTGGGAGATTTAATACGCACAGTTTCTATTGAAAATTCATAGTTACCGGTCCATATTGAAGTTAAATGTCGATGAAATACAAAATTCGGATATGAATGATGAATCTCGATACAAAATACTTATTAAATTGAAATTAATGAAAAATAATACGGTACCTGATAATCTGCGGCGATGTTTCTATCTAAAAAACATCCTCTTGGAATTTTATAAACTCGACACGGTTGAAATTATATTAATTCACTTCACATAATAATCACATTAGAACAATAATTTACTGAATGTATTCAGAACTTCACATAATGTTTACAGTTTGTTCAGAGACTCTGGTGTGTTATTGTTTATAGTTGGCCTCCAGAGTCCAGATAACCAATACATACTTCGGTTTTCGCTCCGCGCATGCGTGGTAAAATTTGGCGGCAAAGTCGATTTATGATGGAAACGGCAGAATTCATAGATATTTATACCACGGTACACAAATGTATCGTGATTTATACTATGTTTCGTAAAAAATCCTTAACCTCAATGAAAATATCAGCAAGCTGACAACATCTTCTTGAAATTTCTGTGCAAAAATTCACAAAATCGATACAAATTAGATTAGGTAAAGTTGTTTAATAATAAATCTGAATGAAAAGTCTTTCTTCATGCTATTGTTTGGGAATTTCTAGGAAACTATAAACAAGTTATTAGTGTTTACAAACTAATCTGCATAAAAATCGAAGAATAAATGTGTCTTTTTAGTTGCAGATATAATCCCATGAATATAACTGTTTTTGTTGAAATTATCGTGTTTGCAACATTTTTATTCCAATAAGGTTTTAGTACTTGAGTATTACCTAAATGTATAAAGTCAATTGCTATCGAGAAATATGAACTTTGAATCAATTCCACAGTATCATTTCAAGGACGTAATAATTAGCACAATTTTATTTTCAAATGGCTATATCTTTTTAACAGAGCCGAATTCGGAAAAATGGAAAATGAAAAAAAGGATTCTCTTGACCTCAAGAATCTTCAGTTAAAATATATGTACAAGTCAAAGACTCACCCTGTATTAACTGACAAAAAACTGCAACACCCAGAATGATTAAATTTGGAGAAAAAATCGTGAAGGTTTTTTCATATGTAATACCACTACAGATGGAATTTTTCCATTGTGGTTGTTCATGCGGTGGACAAACACATTATTAACAAATTTATTAAAAAAAATTGTAAACCCTTCGTTTTTTTCTCCACAATTTTAATAATTTACTCCTTGCTATACTATCTATCTGTCTCACCAAAAAAAATTATTAAAATTTCAATAGGTCCTTCTGAGTGTTGCACTTTCTTTGTCAGTATATTTTGTGAAGTTTTCTCACATTGAATTTTTTTTCCGATGGAATACATTGAATGTTTGTTTTTTTAGGTTTTGCTGGCTTGGTACCCCCGTTCCAGATAATGAGGTCGGTGGAGCGAGCATGGGTTCAAACTTGCTTCCATACATTCCATGTGCCGACAGGAATAACCAAAGAAGGAATGGATGTGTTCATTACTACTGCTATCACAGTCGGCTTGACTCTCTTCGATATTGCATGAGGCGTCAATAAAATTCGACAAGGCATCAACAAAAACAATTTTTTTGGCACGCAATCGACCTTCTTGCATATATTCTGATGTGATTTCTAAATATGTAGCAAATTCTTGAACTATTTGGTGATTTATATATTGATTTTAAGCATTAATCCTCAAAGGTACATATCTATATAGTGTCAATTTGGTTGTGAAAAAATGTATATACTTTTATATGTGTAGGTATGTATATTATGTTGATATGTAAATTGTATAAAATGTATCTTCATTAAGACTCGAAATAAACGAATTATTTTATTATTGCACTTTTTGTCCTGAAATTAGTTGGCCAATCCACAGTCACAGAGTGAATCCAAATCGTTGGAAAGAAATGAATTGTACGCATGCGTCAACTGGAAATTTAAAAATCGCGAGAAACGTTATGTATATTCCGAAAGACGACAAAGAATATGTCACTTGAATATTTTCAGTTCAATTCTAAAATAAGAAAAGAAGTCAACAAAGATATACATCAGTGCTTGAAGTTAACGGAAAACGGAATAATATCACATGAAATTGTTAGGTTATGATCGCGGCGAAAGGATTCACATGAAGTTATGGATGACATAAGTTTCATCACGACATAATACAATTTGTAAGAGAGAGACAGAATCATTAAGTTATTTTTATTCTTAATATTGTTGCACATGCGCAGATCGAGATTCTTACCAAAGCCTGGCTTCAATTTTGATTGGCACATTAGCAAGGCACACACGAAAGGGAAATCTGTCAGATCTGATCGGCAGTCCAGATGTGTAACAGATATGGACTGCGGATCGGATCGCTCCCGCCGATCTGGTCCGTCGCGGATCATATATCTCATTGATCCTCGACAGACCAGATCGACGGGAGCGATCCGATCCGCAGTCCAGATCTGTTACAGATCTGGACTGCCGATCAGATCTGACAGATTTCCCTTTCGTGTGTGCCTTGCTATTACCCATATTGGAATTATTAGATACCTATATGGAAATTACATTTTTTTATGTTCATACTGATTACTCTTATGTCTCCCGAAGAGACCCATCAGAAGCTTGTGGCTTGGGCGAGTTATGGTAGGTATATTAATTATTCATCAGTGCTCGTTCTATTTATACGACGGATTTATTGAGATAATATGAAGTTTTGCATTTAGAATCAGAATTACGTATTCTAGCTACATATACAGAATACAGAGTTTTCTTCAGAAGGCATAACTAGAACCATATAAAATGGTTGCGAAAATGCTAAATTTCTGCAACAACATATCCGGAATTTTGGACGATTTCTTTGATTGCTGCTCTCAAATTTTTTTCGGCAGCAGTTAAAATAAATTTTCTTAAATTTTTTTTCCCAATGTGAATCTACCTACAAGCACTCAAAAACTGACTTCACGTCTGTGCTTTTTTGTGATATTTCCTTATTTTTCGGAAATGCTCAAATGTCGAGGAAGTTTTCAACTTAGGATATACATATCAAGCATCAAGCCCTGATAAGCACACCTGATTATTTAACTTAGGTATCTAACTGAAATATACTGCTCCACAAGAGTTGGGCATATCGTATTGAATCGTTTTTAAAAGTATGTAATCTTCGAGAAAATCACTGTAAAATCATTTAAAACTCAATAACAACTTGAATCGTTCCAATAAAAATCAGTAGAGAGACATTTCGTCAATCTGGTCGCCTTTTTTCTGAAGTTTGTTTCTTTGCATAAGGTTCATGAATGATCTGATTTTGAAATGAAGTCAGTTTATCAACGGCTTCGATTTGAAACGAGATTTCTGAAAATGCCAAGACGTAAATTAACAAACGCTGAGGCTAATAGGGCTATCGGAATGCTACAGGGTGGCCTAACTCAGGTTGTTGTAGCGGAAAGGCTCCAAGTCAGCCAAAGTGTGATATCTCGACTTTGGAATAGGTTCAGGGAGACAGGTTCCGTGTTGGAAAGACCAAGGCTTGGTGGGCGACGAAAAACAACACCTGCTCAGGATCGTTTCATCACCGTTTCGGCGAGAAGAAACCCTACATCTACGTGTAGAATGCTACGGAATACTCTTCAAAATGCAGATGGGGTCCAAGTTTCCATCGAAACCATCAGACGACGTTTGAGAGAGGTGAATCTAGGTTCTAGAACTTCTACACCTTTTCCAATTGTAATTCAGAAAACGTAAAATGTAATTCAGAAAACCAAATTGAATCTCAGAAAATGGAAATTGTAATTCAGAATAGTGAGTTGATATTCAGAAAAGGTAATTTGAATTTCAGAATAGTGATATGTAATTCAGAAAGGGTAATTTGAATTTCAGAATAGTGATATGTAATTCAGAAACGGTAATTTGAATTTCAGAAAATATGAATTGTAATTCAGAATTGGTGATTTGAAATTCAGAAATGGGAAATTTTAATTCAGAAAAACGAAATTGTAATTCAATTGCTTTCCACTTTCTCTAATATTATGTATGGTATTCCAATGGAGACATGATTTCATTTAAAATGCGCGGCGAAAAATATTAATGATGATTCTTGAGGTCATTTTCGACTCTCAAAGTACTTAGATACCTTCATAGAAGTAAGAAATATAATAACAATAACTTTATTTCCAAGATTAGAATGGAGGTATATACAGTCAAAAACGAAAACAGGAAAAAAACAAATTTGAAAAGACAAAATACTTAAGACAAGTTCGATGCCACATTGTCCTAGATTCCTATGTTGCATCACTTGATATCGAGCTCTATACTATTCTGAATTACATGTTACATTTTCTGAAATTGAATTGATAACTTCTGAAATACAATTTTCCTTTTCTGAAATTGAATTTGCCATTTCTGAATTTCAATTTACTATTCTGAATTACAACTTTGTTTTTCTGAATTACAACTTTCTAATCTGAATTTCAATTTCGTTTTTCTGAAATTGAATGAACTATTCTGAAATTCAATTTCTGTTTTCTGAATTACATATTGCTATTCTGAAATACATGTTCCCTTTTCTGAAATTCAACTTTGAATTTCTGAATTACAACTGTGAAAGGTGTAGACGTCCATTAAGAGGAGTTCTTTAACACGTGACCATAAGCGTCAAAGACTGTAATTGGCAAGGCAACATATCAATTGGAACCATCAATAGAGTACCTATTGTCCTCTTCACTGATGAATCCAGATATGGACGTTTTTCAGATTTTCCGAAAATAAAGCCCGCAACGGACGGCGAGCGATAATATAATATATATTATAGCTTTGCATTGACATATGTCATTTTAGTATGGAAAAATATGGTAATATATCGCTTGGATGAAAATATATATATATATTTTTCTATACTAAAATGACATATGTCAATGCAAAGCTATAATATATATTATATTATCGCTCGCCGTCCGTTGCGGGCTTAAGGGTATGGACAATCCCACGCATACCCCGTAATCGTCGCTATGTCCAAGAAGTCCATCCATTCCGAGGGAGTAGTGTTATGGTATGGGCCGGGATATGTTTCAATGGGCGCACAGATCTACACATTTGTCTCCTAGGAATATATGACCGCCTTTCACTATAGGGAGCATGTCATTGACAATGTTGTGCCAAATATTCACGCTGCATTGGTGAAACTTTTCAATTTCTAGACGATAACGCTAGACCGCACCGTGCAGCCATAGTTGAGAATGCGCGCGAGGAGCTTGGTATTCCACATTTACCAATACCTCCGCACTCACAGATTTTAATTGCATAGAGCATGCATGAGATATGCTCCAAAGAAGATTAGATAATCATCAACCTATCCCAGAATCCTTAATCTGAGAGAGCTTCTGCCCTGTTTATGGAACCAAATTCCTCAAGAAATGTTCAACAACCTCGTGTGTAGTATGTAAAGAAGATGTCAATTGATACCCTTAGAGGCCATACATTGTATTGATAGTCTTGAAATGCTTGAATTCTCTGGGAATAAAATTTCGTTATTTTACTCGATTTTTCTTAACCACCCTGTATACGCTGCAGACCTACAGGCTTAAATTAATTTGCAACTTGAAATCATATTAATATGAATTTTTATCACAAAATCTTATTTTATCTATATTCTTCGCAATTTACGTCAATATCCCTAACTGATGTGGAGCAGTTTACTAATATCTGAGCGCTCATTCTACGTGGGCTGTATCATTTCTACAAGGGGTTCCATAAATAAGAAAGATTTTCAAAAGTTCGTTTAGAATTTCCAATAATAATTCTCTTCTAGGAAAAATAACCAATTGTTTGTTATATCTTATATTCGATTCGAATATTAAATGAATATCAATCTGAAAAATACATGGAACGATGGAACTGATATTGCTGATAACATAATTTTTTTTATTGGAAGAATTTGTAGAAATGTTGAATTATACTGATTCATCGATCTTACTGTGGTTTCTTTGAAATTTGAAAAATAATATTTTATCTCAAAATGCAGATGTATATTTCAACGTCAAGTGGACAATAACTGAATTTCCGCTCTTTTCAAAGTAGGTACCTAGTATCCAATAATGAGTAGTTTTCTGTAAGTACCTCGTAAGGAAATGAATAATAAATCATAGCTCTAACAATCATCTGTACAAAATTCGTTATCAGCTGTACCTGCCTAGGGTCACCAGCATAACCACCAAAGGAATTAAACTCAGGTGCAAATATTTTTCAGAACCCAGTCCTCCAGAATTCCAAACCAAACTACAGACAGCAGTCTTCCTCTTATATCTCTAAGATGAAGATATCGAGAAAATCAATATCACAGTATCGAATCTCATTAATTTTTCTTGGCGAAAAAGGTAGATCAAACAGAAAAGATATTTTTTGGTCTATGAGGTAGGTATAGATATCGAGAAATTCATCCACTTGCCCTATTTATTTATTCATCTACCATTTTATCAGAATCTTTGATAACTTTAATTTGAGATCATACAATTAGTACCTACTATTTTTTTTTCGTGAAAATGGTAATTGTGAAATATAATTGAAATTATGAAATATATTTGGCAAATGTAGAAACTACTACTGAAGAATCCCCCTTTTCTGGAATTTGGCTAATAAAAGTAACAAAAGAATGCCAATGACTTTATGTTTTGAAATACGATAGCTTTGACTCTTGGACAGTTATGTTTATGGTAGGGTGGGATAGGGCTGTTTATAGGATAACGAAAACATGGTCAACTTACAGCGTTGCCGTTCCTACAAATTTAGTGCTTTACCTACCGATTTATTCAAGTAAAATGAACTCACACGAAGGATCTATCAATTCATAACGATAACTGTATTTTACGATTTCTGAGCCGAAAATTCAATTCTGGTCGTCTGTCCGATATCTCTCTTAGAAGATCACAAAACCAAACATCTATCATTCTTGATTTATTCAGGTTGTATTTTAAGGTGAGGCTTTTCTTTTGACAGGTGATTTCACCAAAAATTTCTGATAAGAAATGTTCAATTTAAAAAATTTATAAAAAATTTTGGGCATCAATACCTTAGTACTCTGGCCTGCATCTCTCTGTTCATCATATCTCTACATCTCTGCACCAGGTTTATGAACATCTGCGAAGTTGGGCGATTTCTTAGCGGAAATCTTGTTCTGAACAACTTATATGCTGAACTGAACATAAACGATAGTTTTAAAGTGTACAAGCTTAGCTTGCATCCATTATTGAACGTATAAGTGAACACTAAGCTTGGCTTTGTTATATTCGGTGTAGAATATGGGTATAAATGACTTCTAAGAATCAGGAATATGCATTTTTCTAATGTATAATAACTGCTTTTCTTAGATCTTATTTGTATGAATTTTGTAGAAACGAGTTGATGTTTTAAGGTATTGATTCCTTCCTTGCAGAAAATTAAAGGGGGCCTTCCATGGAAACAAAAGTTCTCCTTCTTGAAGAGTTACAGAATATAAGTATTTTTCTTGCAAGTGTTGAAGAAATAGCGTTTGTGGGCATGTTTTTACCAATAAAAAGGCAACCTTTGAATACTCATTCAATTTTGAACTCACGCTTGGCTCAAACAAAACACGATTTAAGTTACTGTTAAATTTATTTTTTTTGTTAGGAAACTATTGCTCTATCTGAAACAACACAAGATTTAAAAGAGATTTGCAATGAATAGTTCTTTCCAATGCATATTTTTGAATTCATAACTTTTGTTTTTGCAAAAAGTTCTGTTCAAAATGGAATAGGGGTTGAAAAATAAACCTTCCTCGGAAAATCACCAAAAATAGCGGCAACCCCGCACCCCTCAACCACGTGTTAAGTTGCTGATATTTCTGCCAACAAGTTTCTCTATGCGCCAACTTTCGTGGGAGTACCAAGATCATAGACTTAGATTGACTCAGACTTAGAATAAAGAATCAATTTTATATTCTATGGACTCAGAGGTACCAATGAGAGTCAAGCAACCCCCTCCCTTAGCTAAGTCACTTTCGAAAATTTAGCAGCAGGTAGATTTAGCATCCCTTCGCTCAGTATTTTGCGGTAGTGCTCGAAGAGTGTTCGTGTTTGAAGTTTCGTTTATTTCGACTTTTTTATTTCGTTTGATGTCAATGTGATAATGCCGGTAGGCCAAGAACTGGAGATGAGGAACCTGCGGTTCATTCTTCAGGGTCATCATTTTATGCTACCAGATCAAGTGATAATAGATGATCTGGATGATGTTAAGGAAGAAGTGTTCGGTATAGTGCATGATAGTACCTGTGACGCAATTTCGAACCTGGAAGATGAAGATGCTGCAGCAGATGATTTCACCCTTGATTGTTCAGATGAAGAAACAAAGTTTGTTTCTTCCATCAGAGGGTCGACAAGGAGATTTGTAATTCCAGGATGTGCAGGTATGTAGATTCAGAATATACAGAACTAACAGTGTAATCTTTAACAATTTGAGTTCAATTACTCGCATAATTTTATGAAAAAAGGTCCATGAACATTGGAACGCAAACGTCTCGTTTTCGAGATACAGGGTGTACTAGGGAGTATTTGAACGAACATTAGGAAAACAGGTATATGGGACGTACGGAGTGGACATGAGTCATGGCCAACCTAATCTCCAGACATGAATGGTTTAGATTTATTTTTATACTCACTGGTTTTTTATGACAAGATTTCGAGAGAATCGTTCCATTTTTTTCTCGAAATCGGTAGCAGATACGACGAAACTACTAGGGACCATAAAGTTTATTATAACAACAATGCTTCTTTTAACAATTCTTCATACTAACTCTTATTTTCCCTTTTTCTGAGTATATTAATCAGATTAAAAATACTCAATATTGACGAATCTCTTTTTATGAGAATGCTGGACTGTTTTATAGAAAACTAGCTGTCCCGGCGAACTTTGTTTCGCCTAAATACGGTGAATTTCACAAATCGTAATCACCGGTGATCGGAGATCAACGCCTTGGTTCTCTGATCTAACTGTCAAATCTATTTGGTGATAGATCAAGCTCCGATCACCGGTGATTACGCTTTGTGAAACCTACCGTTGTATAAACTAATCATTGCTATTTTTTCAAGCAGGCGATGAATTAGGCAAAATATACAAAATCTTAGTACTATTGTTATTCGCACGAAGAAAATTCTCCTCATTCAAGTGGTATCCAATTGTTGAACATATAATATTTTGTTTTAAATGCTTCACAGTTCTGTCATTGCAGTGCCTATCTTGTAATGAATGACAACACGAATGCAAATATGAATCCCGATCGAATTGTATGGATGAGAAATAGTTCCAATGATGAATTACCTCTGATCACTCGATCACTGTATAAACCACTTAAGTTCTGCCAATACAACGCTGAAAATTTGAATTGAAGTACTTTGTCTATAGTACTTAGACTTCACTGCACAAATACGCTAAGACATTTTCTTATTTTCCTTCTTGACGTTCACCAGAATGAATTCAAAAATTTGAACCAACTAATAAAATTAGAACTTATTTTGTGGAACATTCTGAAGTGGAAAAAACGAAACTTTGCTAATATTCTCAATGTTGGCTAATCAAAATCTAATTAGTGCCCACACCATTATTTTAAACATCTTAGCCTTTTGGTGCTCAGCTTAAAATAATTGGTGAACATTTCAGTTGGTGGAGCAGCGAGATTTCCATGTTCCCATGGATATGGGCTGTCACACAGAACAGAAACAAAAATGTAATTATAATTATGGTAAACATATTAATTCCCAAACAGAAATTCGAAAACATTTCAAAAATTATGAGAGTAGATGAGAATGGACAATTCACGATTGAAACCGATCGCCAAAATCCGATTTACTTGACATTTCGATTAAAATTCACTGTGATATTCATTCGCTTCTTGATCTGGTAATTGCATTTCATGGTACTATAAGTTCTATACATCGCCATCTAATGGTGATAATATCAAATATAGTACCTTCGCGATTTTCTCATTTTGTTTTGAATAAATAAAACTGTAAAAATAACTAATAACCAGTTTAGTATAGTATAGAACAATCAGTCATAATGTGTGAATAGCGCCACTTGAAGTGGTGAGAACGAATTTTCCCTCATATCTCAACGAAATCTAATCATGTTAGAGATATGCACTCCTACGCTAAGACAGTTTTGGTCAACAGCGCAGAGTTGGAGGCAACCCAAATTACACACGATATGTTTACATCGCAATCTAACGCAATCTAAGCTGTAGCGTAACTGTAACTGTAGCGACACCTAGTGACCTTACTCAAAAGAAGGGAAAGCATTTCCTGTATGAGTGAAATTTTCATCGATCTTTTCAAAGTTTTATTGTATTTTATAATAACCAGACCGTAGACGAATCCATATATGAAGTTTCATAACAAACAGTCCATACTATCTCGAGTTATAAATGGTGTAACCAACATCTTTCTTTTATATATATAGATTGTAAGAACTTTTGAACCTTATGTTTATAAGCCTGAGATAATATATACGAAGATTCGAAAGTGCTGTTATAAGTTGATTCAAACTTATGAACCAATAGCAGCAGTCGATTTAAATACTCAACAAATAGCCGCACTTTCATATCAAAGTATCGGGCTTGTCAACAACAGGCTTTGTACTTCTTTCTTGACATGGGATGAAAATCTGTTTTATTCTTGTTTGTCTTCTTATTCGAGATTGTTTTTGCCATAATTGACTGTCTATTCTCTATCGACCACAAACCAAAATGACCGTCTGAATCCAGCAAAATACGAATTGACTCTTTTAACATTAATCTCTCAGTAGATTCTTTACATTATTCTAATTCATTATTCATTCATCAGTTTTGTATGAAGATCTGAGATAATTTTGAGTTTTCAGAGGTGAAATAAAATGAAATTTTCTGTATACTATATGATATACCCTTTATTTGTGGTTGAACCTAGGTACATAATACGTGGAAGGAACATCTGTGTGAGAGATTTTATGACTCCTCCAAATAACTTTAGATGTATACTCCATTCACAATTATAAAATCACAACTCTGGCCTTGGAAATTTGACACATTCCACTCTGTATCGAAGTTATGACGTTTTTCAAAATATTTTTATGTTCTAAGTCAACACTATGTTGCCCTTTCTACATTCTTAGCGTATTTCTCAGAAAGTGAATTTATTCGGAAAATGAATTAATTGGAAAAGATGTGATGGACGAAAATAATTAACGTTTATATGAATTGATAGAATGGATTCCTTTTCTAGTCATTTGCATGAAAAGTACAAGAGATCACTGTTGAAATATATTATTATTCGCCATGGAAGAAAATTGCATTGCTTTCACATAATTTTCATATGCATGCTTGTGAAGATTTAATGTTTATTATCCTCTTGAACTGGAAGTTCAAGACTTGAGGACATCAATTGTTGATTCTAATCGAGAATTCATTAAAAAAAATCAACCCAAAGATGATGAATTGATGGGTAATTACAAGAATCAAGACTAATGTCAATTTTATTTTGTTGATAACTTTCTTATAATCAATGTTGGGATATAAAACTCGGATGCGTTTGTTCAAACAACATCTAAAGAATACATTTTTCACCATCTCGACCTTTGAAAGGCGTTTCTTATAGGAGAATTAGGTCTAAGTTCCACCTCATTAGTGAGGTACCTAACTTTTGCAAATCTGCTCAGATATCGCCAAATTTTTTGGAAAACCTGAAAAATATCATCCTAATCGACCTCTCGAGGCCCCATCCGATCCATCTTCTGCGATATCTGTCCAAATAACAGCTTTTTCAACGAAATTCCCGTGTACCCCTTCAACCTCGAAATCTAAACATTCGTTCTGGTCTTGAAAATCGTCTTCACGCTCCAAACTGGTGCTGAAAACAATAAACATACGTCAATCTTGGATATTTGACGAAAAACTCACCTGCAAATATCGATTAAATACCAATACTTTTACTTTGATGTAAACAAAGAAACTGGCAACGTCGTTTTGTCATTAACGATATTTTCTGTGCTTTTCATCAGGGGCACCAACTCCTGAAAACGAAACCATGACCTCCTATGTGATTAAATAAAAGTGAATGGAGTACACAAACATAGATCTCAAAAAGCAGGTGTTTTCTACAAATGGTAATCATATTCGATGGAACAATGCAGAATGCAATGATTTTGCTCTATATAAAGGTCGTAATTTTTTGTGATAAAAAAATGTCAATTTTATGATTAAAACAATACCCATAAGAAGCCTCAGAAAATAATTCTGAAGATTTCTTCTATAAAGGAAATAATAAAAATTTGCAAAATTATAACTTTAATATTTCCAGAGTTTCTCCTGGAGGAGCAATTATGCTTCCATGCCCTGGACAACGAGTTATCATGTAAGTTCCCCTTTCTATACCGGAATAATATTGCACGGAAAATAAAAAAAAATCGGTAGTTCTTAAGAAAAAAAAAGTTTGAATTCTAATTCATTATTTCAGTTGAAAGAAGTATTGAAGATACTATCAGGATATTGAGAGAGAGGACTCATATACGCGTCGTCAAACCCTGTACGATGGCATTAACTTTCCTTACAACCAAGGCCCCGCCAGAATACTTGAGGAACATCGGCCATACTAATATACTGAATATTACTTATAACTTTCTGAAAGCACATAACAATTTATCGGTAAGTGCACGCATCGAGCTAATGCGAGTTTGGTCCATCCTCCAACCCATAATATGCAAGGAGAGTACATAACTTTGCCCACGACTCTTGAAATTTTCCAATTTAGGTACTAGAATAAATGTTACAATGTTTAAAAAACAGATGGATTGAGAACACTTCGAAAGTCGTGGACAAATCAAACTAGATCTAAATTTTTTGTTTGTGCATTTTAGATTATGAGAAATGGATACCACATATTAGAACACATACAACGCATAATTCCTGGCAGTATAAGCAGGAGACAATGTGTGCAAATATTATACAAGAAATGTAGACAGAGTGTTCCTGTACAGGTCATTGAAATTTCGTTGGAAATCATGGATTTGTTTTCTTACGATGATGAATTTTCGAAAATGAAACAAGAGGTAAGAATTTTCGTTCCAAATGATGTATCCTTAACTCTATTACTATATCCTAGAGACGGAGTTACCTTTTTTTGAAACACCCTGTATTTGTGTATTCCCCTAATTTTTTAATCTCTTGTTTTCAGATCGCACTAAAACAATGCTTACGTGTGCACAATTTTCTGTCCAGAAAGGCGCGGAAGGCTCTCCTGACTTTGATATCGAAAAGTGAGGGTTTCGTATGCGGAAAGTATGCCCGAATGATTGGAAACTTCATGAGTAAATTTTTGGGAGATTTGCCCATCAGCAATAGCATGGAGAATGTTGAATTCCGGGACAATGTTGTGTCCTATATTCGAAAGATTTACGGCCAAGTCATGAATGATCTTGAGGTTGTGACTGAAATGACCAATCCGCATACGATCCAACATTTGGTCGATTTGTTCAAGAGCAATATTAGTGGGCCATGCGACAAACATACAATTGTGGATATTCTTTCAATCATCGCTGTACACAGCGAGTTTGCATCGAAAATGATCATGAGCAGTGGAATAATTAAGCATTTGAACAACTTCTTCTACAAGAGGCATTATTTACGGTAAGTACGCCTGAGATAATAATTTTAGGCGAAACCGACATTATCTTCATGTATTGGTAATGAGTTTAACTCATTATAAGACAATGGAAGTATAAGACTCCTTCTTAGAATTTCTGAGATATTGAAGATACCTTAAATCACTTTTGTTAAATTCCACTATCATAAGGGCTTTCAAAAGGGCATTATTATGATGAAAGTTATTATAGAAAATGGGTCCCACATTCGAATTAGCTAAAAATGTTGTATAAAGTAGTTAATAATGTTCTCAGAAAATGCCCCCCTGGCCCCATAGGTAAAACGAGATCTAACGGATAGTCATGAGATACAAGGTTTTTAATTAAACATGCAGGCAGGGTTGATACTTACCTTGAAGTAACTTAATTAAAAATGTGAATTATTAAAAATAAACTGAGAATATTGATCATGAACTAAATAAAATGCTGCACATGGGTTAGGGATATTGACTTAAATTGCAAAAAACTATAGTTGAAATGAGATTTTTGTGATGAAAATTCATATTATTATGATTTCAAGTTGCACATTAATTTTAGCCTGTAGGTCTGCAGCGTATACAGGGGGGTTAAGAAAAACCGAGTAAAATAACGAAATTTAATTCCCAGAGAAATCAAGCATTTTGAGACTATCAATACAATGTATGGCCTCCACGGGCATCAATAACAGCTTGACATCTTCTTTGCATACTACACACGAGGTTGCTGAACATTTCTTGAGGAATTTGGTTCAATAAACGGGGCAGAAGCTCTCTCAGATCATTTAAGGATTCTGGTGTAGGTTGATGATTATCTAATCTTCTTTGAAGCATATCCCATGCTTGTTCTATGCAATTCAAATCTGGTGATAGCGGAGGTATTGGTAAATGTGGAATACCAAGCTCCTCATCGCGCGCATTCTCAACTTTGGCTGCACGGTGCGGTCTAGCGTTATGGTCTAGAAATTGAAGAGTTTCACCAATAGCTGCGTGAAAATTTGGCACATCATTGTCAATGACATGCTCCCTATAACGCATGGTCCGAAAGTTTTGGAAAAAATTTCACCTGGTCTGATTGAGAAGCAACGTGTCAGGGGAATAATTAAGCAAATCGAAAATAATGGTCCCTTGTCTGTTACTTGAATTTTGATTTATAATAGGGATAGTTAAGTTAAATTGTTGAATAATTCGATAAAAATATAAGATTATTTAAGTCAGAGTTATGTGCTTTTGAAATTTTTCCCAAAACTTCAGGACCATACGTTAGTGCAAGGCGGTCATATTTCCAAGACAAATGTGTAGATTTGTGCGCCCGTTGAAACATATCCCGGCCCATACCATAACACTACCCCCTCGGAATGGACATAGGGACGATTACGGGGTATGCGTGGGATTGTCCATCCCCTCATTCCTCAAGAATCTGAAAATCGTCCATATCTGGATTCATCAGTGAAAAGGACACTTCGCCATTGATCGTTCCAATTGATATGTTGCCTTGTCCATTCCAGTCTTTAACGCTTATGGTCACGTGTTAATGGAACTCCTCTTAATGGACGTCTAGAACCTAGATTCACCTCTCTCAAATGTCGTCTGATGGTTTCGATGGAAACTTGGACCCCATCTGCATTTTGAAGAGTATTCCATAGCATTCTACACGTAGATGTAGGGTTTCTTCTCGCCGAAACGGTGATGAAACGATCCTGAGCTGGTGTTGTTTTTCGTCGCCCACCAAGCTTTGGTCTTTCCAACACGAAACCTGTCTCCCTGAACCCATTCCAAAGTCGAGATATCACACTTTGGCTGAATTGGAGCCTTTCCGCTACAACAACCTGAGTTAGGCCACCCTGTAGCATTCCGATAGCCCTATTAGCCTCAGCGTTTGTTAATTTACGTCTTGGCATTCTCAGAAAACTCGTTTCAAATCGAAGCAGTTGATAAAATGACTTCATTTCAATATATGAACATTCATGAAGCATATGCAATTATGCAAAGAATCAAACTTCAGAAAAAAGGCGACCAGATTGACAAAATGTCACTGATGTTTATTGGATCGATTCAAGTTGTTATTGAGTTTTAAATGATTTCACAGCGATTCTAGAAGATAACATACTTTTAAAAACGATTGACTACGATATCCCTAACTCTTGTAGAGCAGTATATTACCAAATCTAGATATATCAAGAAGTTCTAAGACTCCACACACATGGATATCATGCAGGGTCACTCAAAATTGTAATTTTTGTTGTAATTCTTTTAATTATTTCAGCAACAATGTTCTAAAAAATTGAAATAAATTCAAATGTAACGTCAACTACTTTTTTTACTAACTTTTACGTTAGTTGAAGGAGATATTTCAATTTTTATTCAGTTTTGATAAATCTTTTTTTTTTCAAAGTTTGTTATCCATTCCTAGATACAGCGTCCCAAAAAAATATAAAGGGTCAAGATTTCTATGTCAGTAGCCCTTCCAAACACAACTATACACACTCTCTACAGCAGAAATTTTTTTAATTATTTCAGGGAGGAAATTCCAAAAATGGGCATAGTTACACTGATTTGGGCGCTACTGCCCTGTCTACCCAAGTCTTATAGCTACGAAAAGAATGAAATTATGAGAGAGCAAAGCATACGTCCCATCAAATTATCAAAATGGCAAAGACGTATTAGGCAAGGACACATGTTACCTTTTTCACCGGAAAACAATTTCTTCATCCAAAAAGCTTATCATCGGGGATATCCAAATGAGATCAATTTGATAGAATCTGACACCGTGTCTACTGTTAGGATACGACAAATGGATTACACTAATCATGTTAGTCGGTTAACTTGGTGAGTACATACTATCTTTGTTCTACCAAAAAAATTTGAAATTAAAACAGCTCTTTCTGGGTGTTTTAGTCTCTGTTACTTTTGTTAGTTTCTATTTTTTTAATATTGTTATATCTAACTCATTTTCAGCCCGATTTACAAGGTGTCAACAGTGCTATGCGACGTCCTGCGTTTAAAGAAAAGGAAGGTCACCACAGCCTTCAAATTACCCATGATATTCATCCAATTCGCCTTCAAAATGTTGTCCAGTAGGTGTTTCCGAACCTTGTACCATACAGAGCGTTTCCAGATTTTGGAGTCGTACCTATTGCTGTTTATCCATATGAACAGTGAACAGCATCGAAAATTATTGCTGACCAAATCTGATAATGGTCATGCTCTGACTGCTGAAAAATTTGCGGAGTTGCTAGATGTAATCACCATTAAAGAGGGAAGAATCAATAGTGGAATTTTGGCCGGGCAGGTTTTGACGCTTTTGTTGGTGAAATTTCCACGTTTTTATCGAGGAGTCTGTCAAAAGACTTATCCGGTAACACAAATATTTGAAATGGAAGATGCAGACAATAATTTGGTGAGTAAATATGACCTAGCTTTGATCTCTGTTGTAAGTGGAATAGAGAAACATTGTAGGTAGGGTAGGTAAACCAGGGTCAACTGTAAAATTTTGACTTTGAATAATTGCAGTTTGTTGGGTGATAAGCTCAGGAGAAAAGTGATTTCACCAAAGAATTATCACTCAAATTTATCAGAACTTCTCAGAAAAGCCTCACCAATTTTAAAAAAAAGTCGAGCAATGTTTCAACCTCCCCGACCCAGGGTCAGTTGTAACAGTTAACGGGGTCATTATCAACACTACATACAGTGCGCGTCAAAAATTATGGAACATTAATTTCCTCAGAAGAAAAATATTTGGCAACAAAATCCTAAAACAGGTCAATTTTTGTTTCACTTTCACCAAATTTTTATGCATTTTTGAAGGATTTTTGTTGCATTTTTCGAGTAGGCTATGTCAATAGTAAGAATATGTCAGTTTTAAACTAAAATTTCTTTATTTAGTCATCATTCATTATCTGCTCTGTTTATTTGTCACATTCGCCGCAAATAAAGAACAGACTTTTGATAGATCATTGTGGTGTACCTTATTATTATTATTGCTTGTTTTGCATAGTGCTTGATCAATGAAAATAAGTAAGAATTATAATTCCTAACATGGCCTCCTTTGAAATAGACGAGCATACCACTGAATTTGACTGATTGGACAAACCTGGCTTTATTCGTGAAATTCTGTCAAATTCAGTGATATGCTCGTCTATTTCAAATCAGGCTATGTAAGGAATGGTCATTCTTACTTATTTTCATTGATCAAGCACAATGCAAAACAAGCAATAATAATAATAATTTACACTAGAATGATATATCAAAAGTCTGTTCTTTATTTGCGGCGAATGTGACAAATAAACAGAGCAGATAATGAATGATGATTAAATAAAGAAATTTTAGCTTAAATCTGACATATTCTTACTATTGACTTAGCCTACTTGAAAATTATCTTGATAAACCTGATGTTTAGACAAAGAAACCTGGCTTTAGTCGTGAAATTCGAATTTTATTCGATAACGGCAAAACTACTCAATTTAAAGACATGAAATGTTTGGCACACTCTAACTAGTTTTTGACGAGCAATCGATCGGAATTATAAAATTATGTGGCTCCCATTTGGAAAAAAAATGAGATTTCATAGTTTTATTGAGGCTCACTTTGAAGCCCTGTTTCAGACACCCTGTATAATATTTCCTCATAATTTATAAAAGAAGCAGTATCATCGTACTTCCTTCTGTTTCACTGTTGCTAAAAAAATTTCTTACAATGACGGATTTTGAAGATATAAACACTTATTTGTGACAATCTTTCTGTCAGAAAATTTGAGAATCAGGCAATAACTCAACAATCGCTTGATGCGGTTGCGCATATCATACATCAAATCATTGCAGAATTAAACGAAGAATTCAAATATGTATAAATAAACAGGGTGTTACATTTGAAACAACGAAGTCCTCATCCGTTTCCGGTAGAACCGGAAGTAGATTCCACTTGAAAATATTTTACAAATTGAGTTCATGTACTCTAAAACAAAAATACAAAATTTTGAATTTGTATCGCAATTCCTTCCTCGAAAACTTCTAATGAAACACTTAAAAAAATCACCCTGTATATGATACTAGCTGTCCCGGCGAACTTTGTTTGGCCTAAATGATACTTACGGTGAATTTCACAAATCGTAATCACCGGTGATCGGAGATCAACGTCTTGGTTCTCTGATTTTTGAACTGTCAAATCTATTTGGTGCTAGATCAAGCACCGATCACCGGTGATTACGCATTGTGAAACCTACCGTTGAAGTTGTATAAACTAATCATTGCTATTTTTTCAAGCAGGCGATGAATTAGGCAAAATATACAAAATGTTAGTACTATTGTTCTTCGCACGAAAAAAATTCTCCTCATTTGAGTGGTATCCAATTGTTGAACATATAACATTATGTTTTAAATGCTTCACAGTTCTGTCATTGCAGTAGGTACCTATCTTGTAATGAATGACAACACGAATGCAAATATAAATCCCGATCGAATTGTATGGATGAGAAATAGTTCCAATGATGAATTAGCTCTGATCACTCGATCACTGTATACACCACTTTAGTTCTGCCAATACAACGCTGAAAATTTTAATGGAAGTACTTTGTCTATGGTACTTTAACTTCACTACACAAATACGCTAAGACATTTTCAAATTTTCCTTCTTGACTTTTTGACGTTCACCAGAATGAATTCAAATATTTGAACCAACTAATGAAATTAGAACTTATTTTGTGAATAGCGCTTTCTGAAGTGGAAAAAACGAAACTTTTCTAATATTCTCAATGTTGGCTAATCAAAATCTAATTAGTGCTCACACCATTATTTTAAACATCTTAGCCTTTTGGTGCTCAGCTTAAAATAATTGGTAAACATCTCCGTTGGTGGAGCAGCGAGATTTCCATGTTTCCATGGATATGGGCTGTCACACAGAACAGAAACAAAAATGTAATTACTAATTATGGCAAACAGAAATTCGAAAACATTTCAAAAATTATGAGAGCAGATGAGAATGCACAATTCACGATTGAAACCAATCGCCAAAATCCGATTTACTTGACATTTCGATTGAAATTCACTGTGATATTCATTCGCTTCTTGACCTGGTAATAGCCTTTCATGGTACTATAAGTTCTATACATCGCCATCTAATGGTGATAATATCAAATATAGTACCTTCGCGATTACCTTATTTTGTTTTGAATAAATAAAACTGTAAAAATAACTAATAACCAGTTTAGTATAGTATAGAACAATCAGTCATAATGTGTGAATAGCGCCACTTGAAGTGGTAAGAACGAATTTTCCCTCATATCTCAACGAAATCTAATCATTTTAGAGATCTGCACTCCTACGCTAAGACATTTTGGTTTTGGTCAACAGCGCAGAGTTAGAGGCAACCCAAATTACACACTATATGTTTACATCGCAATCTAAGCTGCAGCGTAACTGTAACTGTAGCGACACCTAGTGCCCTTACTCAAAAGAAGGAAAAGAATTTCCTGTATGAGTGAAATTTTCATCGATCTTTTCAAAGTATTATTGTATTTTATAATAACCAGACCGTAGACGAATCCATATATGAAGTTTCATAACAAACAGTCCATCCGATCTCGAGTTATAAATGGTGTAACCAACATCTTTCTTTTATATATATATATAGAAAAACTTCTGTATTCTCAATTTTCTGGATAATGGGTGTTCAAATCTGGTGATATGGTGGAAAGCGATATCCTCGTAAAGGATGTCCTTCACAACAAGGATGCTTAATTTTTAAAATGGCTTCACATTACTTTTCATACACACCCTCTAAAATGTTTAGTTTTCGAGTAAGATAATTCTTCATCTCTAGAGGTAAATATTTTACAGAGCAAAATGTTCCGCGAAATAGATGATCTTCAGTATGCCAGCGATAAAAAATTATTCTAATCGTCAGTTTTGCAACAGCTTTTTCTCGGCAACGCCAGGCAAGAAATCTTTTTTTTCTCATGTGCCTCACCACCTTAAACTGCCTCGAGCCGCCACTGATAACATATTGAAGTGACGTACAGCTAGTTGCATCTGAAAATAAGAATGTTACAATCATCCCCTGCTACAACTGACCCCAGTCTAGCCATGAATTTGCATTTTTTTTTATTATGGTTACACTGAATTTTTTGCAGCCTGATGAGGAGAATGGGTCAATACCTCCTCGTGCGAATCAAAATCCA
Organism: Adalia decempunctata; assembly: GCA_951802165.1. NCBI lineage: Eukaryota > Metazoa > Arthropoda > Insecta > Coleoptera > Coccinellidae > Adalia > Adalia decempunctata. The sequence continues at coordinate 16,051,875 of OX637696.1, read as the reverse complement.
AAACCGTATCTAGAAGATTTCTACGAAGAGCATGAAATTGAAGGCGAATTCGCCATTTTAAAGGAGTATTTTGTGGATACCAACCTGAATGATTATGCAATACGGTCTTCGGGATTTGTAAGACAGCTCTTGACAATTCTTCTGCAGGATAGGGGACAAAATCCTTTGTACAAGAAAAAAATTAGACAGTTCCTGAACATTTTCGCCAATCTTCCACTGGACCAGCATGACAGGGAGGCCAAGATAGATGGAACATCCTTCAGAAAACTCGTTCAAAAGTTAAATAAAATCATGACTCATGTTCACTATGACGATACTCCATGGCCTTCTGCGGTTTGCTCGCATAGAATTTACGAAGTTGGCATAAAAACAATAAAACACCTACACCTGAAGAATTTGAAGGTAAGCACAAATTTAAGATATTTTAACCGCACTGAGTCGATTGCATCGACTACAGTCGTCCCCTTGCTCTGGTCAATTTTCACCTTAATTGTAAATCAAATTAAGTTCTACTTCTACAAGAAACATAAATAATTATACCTTTAACTTATACGGGGTGTTTTTTTAGAGTGTTAGAACTTTGAATTGGAATGAAACACATTTAAATTAAAATTGAAACCAATTTTTTCATTTGAAAGATAAATTTATGACATTAATATTTGAGTTTGCTCAAGCTGATTTTGAAGGATTTTGAAGGAGGCGAGCGGTTGCACTGTTGTCTCAACGAAGAAACTCTCAAGTAACGTTCTTGAATGGCAGTTGTTGCCCGTGGTCTACCCTGTCCTGGTCTTCGGACATTCATACCTGTCTCCCTGAATCGCTGCGACATTCTGGACACACTTGTATGGGAAACTCCGAACCTTTCTGCAATTCTTGTGTATGTCCACCCTTCTTCTCGCAAAACTACCGTTTGGGCACATTCCTCTTGGCCCTTGGGTCAAATTGCGTGTTTCGCGTTGCATACGAACGAGTGTAGAAAATCAAACGAAAGAAAAACTATTGATCACTAGAATTGATCGAGAACAACTGATTTTAGAATGGAGCCAATACATTCAAAATCTGATAATATCATCTTTTTTTATTCCTGCTGGGAGAAAACATCTGTATTGAAGAAAAACGTTGAAAGTGGATAACATATGCATGCATAATTCTGATAAAAATAATTATCATTGAGAACACCTTCAGTTGTAGAATAAATTTGAGATTTTCAGAATGTGCGTTAATTTTTTTGCGCATTGTATTTTACCTGACGTTTGTCCTTGCTGCATCAAAAAAGCAATAAAATCAGGGAGTTTTCTGGAATTATTTCTGGTAGTTATAAGACAGTTTCATTCAATATTGACTGAAACGAGAGGAGAAGTCACCTCATGTTGGAAAAATTCAACTAATTTTTTTCTTACAGGTTTCATTTAAAAACATGGACGACGAAAAAGAAATTCACAGTTACGACGTCTATTTATTCACGTCGGTTCAATATATGGAGGATTATTTGCTCACCAAGAAATTTACTAGAGCCGAAAGCAAATATTTGGAATTAATCATTTTCTACAAAAATATCCGAATACCTTCCAGAAAGACACTATACGAAGCGATCAAACGACATGGAAATGTTGTAAACGTCTTTATGAGTGACCATAAATTCAGTTTTAGGATTAGGAAACGGCCGTATACACCAATAGAAAGTGAGTAATATAAAAAAAAACTTTAACTGGAAAAAATAGGGATTGGTCTTCAGAGGACAGAGGACCCCGCACTTTCCTTATGGCAAATGGCGTTCCGTCAAATGTTCTAATATTTTGGTATAATGCAAAGATATTCTACATATACTACTATATTGTAGAATATCTTTGGTATAATGAAATACTCGACCTACTGATCAAAAGTGCGTTGGCCTCAACTCAATCCTGTGACTAGTTTTTGAGATACAGGGCGTTGAAGTTAAGAATTACCCACATTTACTACGCTCGTATCTCGGAACAGAATCGAATGAACTTCAATTTTTTCAAGAAACATTTCATTCTATCCCCAGGGAACAACCATATAGAGGAATATGACCGAAAATCGTTATGAATACAGGGTTATCCATAATTGAATGCATGCCTGATTCTGAAAGTATAAAATATGTCAGTTACAGAGCGAGAACGTTCGAAAAATGAACTATTTCACTAGATATGTTGTTGTTACATCGAAAAAACCTGAAATACCCAGAATTCATACTGGGTGATCCATTATTATAGAAACTATTCACAATGAGGGTTAAGTGGACACCCTGTATTTTTGGGTTGATTTGATATGTTTGTTTTATTTTTTCAGAACATATCACCATGGACTTCAAAGAATACAGGGTGATTCAGTCATGAAATAAACTGTGAACCTCACGGAAATACCCCAAAACCACCTCTTTTTTCATCACCCTCTATTTCAAGATTAACTCCGTTGAGGTGGGAGTTTCCTTTCACCACTGTACTCGATATAAAAATATCACTTCGGCTGAGAGTTTTTATCCACTTCCCATGACCAGATTTTTTTTTATGTAATATGAAAACTATTTATTTATGTTATTCTATTCTTATTCCAGCATAAAAAAAATCTGGTCATAGGAAGTGGATAAAAACTCTCAGCCGTATTGATGCTTTTATATCAAGTACAGTAGTGAAAGATAACTCCTACCTCAACGGAGTTAATCTTGAAATAGAGGGTGATGAAAAAAATGATGGTTTTTGGGTATTTTATTCGTGAGGTTCACAGTTTATTTCATGACTGAATCACCCTGTATTCTTTGAAGTCCATGGTGATATGTTCTGAAAAAATCAAACAAACATCTTAAATCACCCTAAAATGCAGGGTCATATTTTATACTTTCAAAATCGGGCATGCATTCAAATATGGATAACCCTGTATTCGTAACGATTTTCCGTCATATTCCTCTAAGTGGTTGCTCCCTGGGGATGGAATTCAATGTTTCTTGAGAAAAATTGAAGTTCATTCGATTCTGTTCCGAGATACAAGCGTAGTAAAAGCGGGTAATTCTCAACTTCAACGCCCTGTATCTCAAAAACTAGTCATAAGATTGAGTTGAGGCCATCGACACTTTTGATAAGTAGGTCTGGTACTACATTTCACCAAAATATTAGAACATTTGACGGAAAGCCATTTGCCATAAGGAAAATGCGGGGGGTCCTTTCCAAATTGTCACCAACCTTCAAACCAATTTCTTTTTCAGATTTGTACGAGAGGATACCATTTTTCCAATGCTTGGTGAGACAATGGCATATCACCAACGACCAACTTCAAGATGATGCCATCTATCTTCTACAAATTCTTTACGGATTGAACAAGCATTGGTCCTATTTCTACGATCACCTGGAGCAAGAGGACATCGTTGATTCCAAGGAGTTTATAAATCCTGAGATCGATATGAGGGTCACCAAGGCGCTTCTTGACCCTTTCCAAGTGTTCAACAGACAATTGCCTGCTTGGATTGACGACATCACCCAGTGCCCGTTCCTTTTCAGTTATCGAACTAAAGAGTTGATCTTCAGGTTTTACTGGCTGGACAGGATGTGCGGTCTTAAGGCTGTGTTGAATGAATATCCCCGATTCAGGAACGCTCTACTATTGGATCCTAGATACAGGCCGATATTGACTTTTCGCAGGGAAAATATAGTCAATGAAGTTTGCATGGTAAGGAACGTTATGAATACCAAAATTATTATAGCAGTCGACACTCAAATTCCTGTTGGTTGATATTTCTTCGTTTTGAGTTTCTTATGTTATACAGGGTCTTTCACGAGGAACCTCACCCATATTTATACGGGAAACTACTGAACGTATTTTCATGAAATTCAGGACTTATAAGTATTTCACGATGCTGATGAAATCTAAAATATTTTCAAGGCATGATCACCTCCGGTTTTTCCGGAAATGACGTCAACTTCCGTTTTTCAAATTAGAACACCATTTTTTTATTGCAGAAATAGATTCCTTAGAAAATTTCAAGTTATTTTGACGTAACATTTTTCAGTTTTGGTTGGAAAATTTTCTCTGAGCGGGAAAATTCGAAAAAAAAATCGAAAATAGAGCTCCGCTGAAACAAGAATAACTTCGAGGTTTTTGGATGGAAAATTTTCATTTTTGGGATTTTTCAAGATGTAAGATTGATGTATCCACTTTGAAAATCGAAATCGCGATTCATGATACAGGGGGTGAAAAAATCGTTTTCAAAGTTAGGGATGACAAAATCGTGAAAAATCAATTTTTTCAAATTAGAACCCCATTTTTTTATGGCAGATATTGAATCTACGTTAAAAAATAATGTGAGTGTATGTATCACACCCTTGCCCTAAAGTGGATATTTTCTGAGTTATTCACAAAAAACTGTTTTTCGTCTTGAATTTTCAGCTATTTCTTTTCCCTTCACGCCAAAAAGATGAAATTTTCAGGAACTGTTACTTAAACCATGTTTTAGATTTTACTACCCTAATATGCAAGAGAAAAAAGTTACAGGTTGTTCCTAAATAGATGGCGAATTTGGATTCGAATTTGTATCGGAAACCTCTTTATTTCAACTAATCGGCCATCGGTTTTCTCTCCAGTGATGAATAAATAATTCCTTATGAACCATATGCAAAAACTTACCATGTTTTACATTCTTTTTTTTTTAATGATAGATATCATTAATTACATCTGCCAAATTCCTCTTTATTCAGTAGCATTTTGTGTTTACTATTAATTTGGTGATAATTCGTATTAAGTTATAAAATCGATCACTATGCCTAATTGTTTTGACTCAAATATTTGAGCCGCTAGTACAGAACCATAATGACTTATGGTATCAACAAGATGGCGCGCCTCCACACAATTCACTCAATAATGTGTCAAATATCCTCTACAGGCTATTTGAAGATCGATGGTTGGCGAACAATGGTCCACATCTTTGGCCACCACGTTCTCCCGATTTAACTCCTTTAGACTATTATGTTTGGGGTAGGATAAAAAATATTGTCTACTCAACTCCCCTGACTGATAAAGAGGACTGCATAGAACGAGTCAGAAATGCGTTCAGGTTTGTTTAGATTTTTAGATTGATAGTTTTGAAACTCAATTTGGTTTTTAAACACTTTTGCAGATCTCTTCCTCTCGATGAAATAAGAAGAGCAACGCACGAAGCATTCCTGAGACGTATAAATAAATGTCTAGAAATTAACGGTCAAAACTTTGAGAATCTTCTCTAGTTATAACTGAGAGAGTTTGCCATGGTTCTCCTAATAGTAACTTGAAGTCGGTTTCAAGAAGGGGTGAAAAATCTACAGCATGGTTCAAATAACAGTTCCTGAAAATTTCATCTTTTTGGCGTGAAGGGAAAAGAAATTGCTGAAAATTCAAGACGAAAAACAAGTTTTTTGTGAATAACTCAGAAAATATCCACTTTAGGGCAAGGGTGTGATGCATACACTCACATTATTTTTTAACGTAGATTCAATATCTGCCATAAAAAATGGGGTTTTAATTTGAAAAAATTGATTTTTCACGATTTTGTCATCCCTAACTTTGAAAGCGATTTTTTCACCCCCTGTATCATGAATCGCGATTTCGATTTTTAAAGTGGATACATCAATCTTACATCTTGAAAAATCCCAAAAATGAAAATTTTCCATCCAAAAACCTTGAAGTTATTCTTGTTTCAGCGGAGCTCTATTTTCGATTTTTTTTTTCGAATTTTCCCGCTCAGAGAGAATTTTCCAACCAAAACTGAAAAATGTTTCATCAAAATAACTTGAAATTTTCTAAGGAATCTATTTCTGCAATAAAAAAATGGTGTTCTAATTTGAAAAACGGAAGTTGACGTCATTTCCGGAAAAACCGGAGGTGCTCATGCCTTGAAAATATTTTAGATTTCATCAGCATCGTGAAATACTTATAAGTGCTGAATTTCATGAAAATACGTTCAGTAGTTTCCCGTATAAATATGGATGAGGTTCCTCGTGAAAGACCCTGTATAGTGCATCTGATGTTGAATTCCATGAAATGTCCTTTACATTTTATTCATGTCTTAAATGATCGATGAAATATTATCTTATCTATATCTGATAAAAGTTAATAATGCCTTGTTTTCAGGGTTTAGAGCACACCCCAACCTTCTCGGACTGGCTAGTGCTATTCAGAGGAGAAATCGCCAATGGAGAAGGTGTAAAACAAGAGCTTTTTACAGAAGTCGGAAGAGAACTCCAAAAAGAAAAATACAATATGTGGCACAAACTGATGGTCAGTCAGTCAGGGTACCTGTATGGTTCCGACTTTTATCCCGGTTTCAATATGGAACTTGAACAACCTGTTGTATCGTTTATAACCTCCGCAACTGAGAGAAAATTCAACCTGTTAGGCCAAATTATGGGAAAAGCTTTAGTGGAGGGAAGGACGATTTATTTGCCATTATCATTGCCAGTGTTCAAATGGATCCTGAATTTTGAATCTGAATTAGGGTTAAGTGATATTCAATACGTGGATGCGTCACTCTTCAAAACCCTCAAACATATAAAATCTGTTCACGATGAAACTGTAAAGGTGGAAGAAAATACAGAACTTGATGAGACGACGAGAGACACTTTAATGAAAGATGTGAACGCAAAATGGGATGATATTGAGTCATGGGAGCTGAATTTTACCCTTCCACTTAACGATACCATCGGTGAGTTGACTTAATCATTTTTCCTTGCAATTGAAATATTTTTTTGACAGCATGATTCAAAAGCTTTCTAGATATCTCTCATTTACTATGAGGATATATTGAAAAATTCTTAGCCTACTATAGAACCAAACAAAATTTCAATGTCAAAATATTTTTTTACTCAACATATTCTCCTCTTAATTGAATATTACATTCATTACAGCAAACCTGTAACGTCTCTAAACCTTTCAAAAAAATGTTTGTTCTTGCTCTGCAAACCAGTCCTCCATAGCTTTGATTACCTCTTCGTTGGAAGAAAATTTACGACCTTTTAAACTTTTTTTCAGTTACTTTTGGATAGCTTTCCGCGTCTTTTCTCTTTAATTTTTTTCCGTAGAGTGGTCAGTAATGTCGAATAGTAATCTCCAGTTATTGTTCTACCCTTATCCAAAAAATCAATCAGGATTACTCCATGGCAATCCCAAAAAACTGAAACAAGAACTTTTCCAGCAGATTTTTGGACACGAAACTTCTTAGGTCTTGTAAAACCAGAGTGTCGCCATTCCATCAATTGTTGCTTTATTTCTGTATCGTAGAAGTGTACCCAAGTATAATTCATAGTAACAATTCGGTTTAAGAAGTCTACATTGTTTTCAAATCGAGCACAGATCGAACGCGATGCTTCTACCCTTGCACGCTTTTGTTCAACATTCAAACATTTTGGGATCCATTTTGCAGAAATTGTTCTCATGTCCAAATTGACGTGCACTATATGATGAACGCGTTCGTATGAAATCTTCAGTGCTTCAGATGTCCATTTTAGCCCAACGGTCTGATGAAATCATGTCATGAACTGCATCGATATTTTCGGGGACTGACACAGAAACTGGCCTTTCCGATCGGTCATCATCTTCAATGGAAAATTTACCTCTTTCGAAGCTTGCAGTCCAATTTTTTACGGTCGCATACGAAGGACATTGATCAGCAAGGGTATTAAGCATATCTTCGTGAATCTGCTTACCTCTTAACCCTTTTAAATACAGGTACTTGATGATGACTCCAATTTTTCGATTTTTACAATTCCGGTGGACATCTTTTATTTTTCAATTTATTCAACTCTGGTTTACTTTTTTGACGTCGAACTCTACACTGACACTTCTAATAAGTTATTGTTCGTTGATATGGTATCGCAATATTTTGTTTATGCATGGAACTGGTCTAGGCTAACTATAGATATCAATACATCCTCGTATAACTGTCTTAGTTATTTTCCTTCTTTCAGTCAATAATGCCAGAATTTTCTTATGAATCTATCCTTGCATAAACCCAATAGCCATTTTGATGATCAGTTCTTTATCGAGCACTTACTGTTTCCTTATTTTAACATGATTTTTAGGTATCTCTGAATCTATCTATATACTTCCTTAGTTTTCACCCAGTTTAAGTAGTTCGATTAGCTTGAAAGCTTACACGCCTATCAAGAACCGATGAAAATACAATAATTTCGTTACTTTGGTCGCATGCTCGAACGGGAATAGCCAGGAAAACAAAAAATTGATTAAATGCGAACCGAATCCTCCGCCAATTTGTAACGACGTTGAAAGTTATCAGTTGTAATATCCCTAGGTCCTTGATAATCGACGAGATAATTTTATGACCATCGAAAGCTCGTTTATTGGTAACAGCCCGAAGCCGAAGGCTGAGGACAACTCAACACAACAAAACATATATTTATTTATTGAAAGTGCAATTCGTAAAAATCAACTCAACATTAGATTCGTTGCTGTTCTCTTATATAGAAGATCTATTTCCACGCATAATTTATTATCTTGTTGTGGTGTTCTTGATCGAGGTTTAGGTATGGTTTGATAGAATTTTGATTGCTATGACCAGAAATCTTCAGCAATTGTTGTTCCTCTACACCACTTTTTGCTAATTGACTGACAGCTGTTGATCAATTTGAATGATTCGTTATCTTTTTGTCTTTGACATTCAAGCCAATTGCTTCGGCAGCATATTTAGTCCATTTATTTATGGTATTCCTTCCAACACGTACATTATCGTACCATTTGTCAGTTTCATTTTTCCAATATCGATTTGGTTTCAAGAATAGTCGTGGTGAGGTTATATATTTTCGCCTCGTTTTGATATTAGTTTATGAAAAAGACGTACAGGGCAGCTTTGTCTCTCACTATTGGAAACCAACCATTTACTACTTGTACAGCTTTTAGAACCACCTTGGCACGTTTTACTAAATAGCGGATTGAATTCAATGCGATTTGTAGGAGAACCATCGTTATTCTTCTCGATTTGAAAAAAAATCACCAAACAAGCAACTGCCTCTCCTCCTCGCCACGCTAGTTCTACTGCAGCAATATGATAAAATTTACGCATAAGACCTTCAGGAGTATTTTCATCCCATAGCAATATTATTCTGTTAACTTCAGACAAATTTAACGAAACTGAACTGGATTTACGTTTACTTGGGTCTGCTTGCAATTTTTTTCTGATTGCATCGCGGGCATCGCGGGCTGGTTTGAATATTATATTATTAAACGGGTCAATCATAATGTTGTAGTCCTTATAATACTTTTCTTGTAAGAGTTTGCTCGAAACATTCCACATTGTCTTTACCGTTGCTTCTTTGAATTCTGTTCCGTCTTTTTTTCTCATATTGACAGCCCAATCTTTGAGTATAAACGCCAATTCTTCCAAGCTTCTGCGTTCATTCAATTCGTATGATCGATCGTAGCAAAATTCCATAAATATTTCCCAAATATATTTGTGGCTATTGGAAGTATTTCTGGGAATGTTTTCTTTGATAAGCTCAACTATTATATAATTTTATAAGACTCTATCGTGTTACCATTGGGATTGAAAATTGCATTGGATGTAGTTTTCGATGTAATGTTGACATGATTGGCTGAAATGGTTCCATATGATACAAAATCATAAAATTGGATTTGTTGTTAGAACTGTCGAAAAATTTTCATAAATATGAATATCTTCTAAGACAATAATCATTTTTCAGATTTGGTACCTGATGGAAGCAACATTCTCTTGAATAGGAGAAATGCAGCTGACTATCTGAAAGTAATAAAGGAATATATCCTTGAGATCGGCGTGAGAACACCAATGGAGGCTTTGCGGACTGGATTCTACAAGTACATCACTCGAGAACAAATCAGTATGTTCGAGCCCTCCGAGCTACAGATGCTTCTGTGTGGACATGACGGTGATGAATTTTGGAACTACGAACACATATCGCAGAATGTAGCACTCACCAGTTGCAATTTAAGGAGCCCAGAAGTTAGAATTGCTCTCGAGGCCATGATTGCTTTGAACCGGGAAGACAGGAGAAAGTTCCTGCAGTTTGTTACTGGAATGGCAAGCTTACCTGCCGATGGTAATGATTTAATTATCTTCATTTTCTTCCTAGTTGACGTTTTGGTCACTAGGAATTTTTTCCGACAATACCACAAGTTCACTTTGAGACATTATTGAAGTTTTTCCATGTTCTTAGAGGTGATCGATCTAAAAGGTCGTTTCGCTGTATATTTTTTCTTTCTGTTAAGATATTCGTGTTCAAAATGAAAAATAATGAAATATCAAAAAATTAAACTTTTTCCGGTATTGCCAAGTAAAAAAGAAAGAAAAAAAGAAGAGTCTATTTATAGAATAATTTTTCAAGAATTCTGAACCTTATTCTGACGATCTCATCTACACAACAATAAATATTTGCCCAAGTTGATGTAGAGTGTAGAACTGTAGACCCTGTGTAATAAATTCATTTTTTTTCAGGTTTTGCTGGTTTGAATCCCCCTTTTTCCATTATAATGTCAGGAGGCCAACCATGGGTTCAAACGTGCTTTCATACACTCTATGTGCATAGAGGAATAACCAAAGAAGGAATGGAACAGTTCATTGATACTGCAATCACAATAGGCTTGTATCAATTCGACCTTGTATAAGAAATCAAAGATATTCGACCAAGGATTAGAGAGAAACAAAATTGAAGATAGATAGGGAATCATATTTTATTTACACCTGATTTTTTTATGACTTGTTAACTTTTATTTTTTTCCAAAATCATTATTTTCTGCCAGGAAAGGCCTTCATCACATTGCAACACCACTCAAGTGAGTTTTTATTTGAAGTAATGAATGAAAACAAAAATCATAATCAGTTCCACGATATAAATGTGTTCAGGGATTTCTTGAACAAATTAGCCTTAAAGAAGGCACAAATGGTGCTAAAACGTTGAGAAAGTATCGAAAATAAGAAATTATTTAAATATATACGCCAAAGAAATAGAAATTATTTTCTATACTTCTCACTACAGGAAAATTATTTTTATACCTCATTGAATATTGAAGTTGATAACGAAAATTGCAGTCTGTATAAACTTTTATATGTATAAATGTTAATATGTATAATGTAAATATGTAAAAAACTGAAGTGAATTTACTGAAAATTAAAACTCAATATACTCTTATCATTTTATTATTGAACTCATATAAGCACCTAATTTCCCAAACTTAAAAGACATATAGGACAGATCTTTTATTTCTGATACCAAATCGCGAACCGGAGCATATGAAAATGCCCGATTAGGCCACACTGTGCTACGCTATAAAATTCATTATTAGCGCTTATATGCTGGATGGTCGCAAAGCTCAGTTGAAGATGGAAGTGGGTTATACAAAACGATATTATTAAGGGGGCGCCAAGTGATTTAATATTCACATCCAGCACACTTGCTCTAGTTGCCGAAAAATCACTAAACAAATCTAGATAAATGATCTCTAACAATAATTCTAAAGGGGGAGTAATTACCTCGAAGTCCTTATATAGCGCTATATATGGCTCACACTGTATATATAAATAGATCATACAATGATAGCAATTTATGTGTGAAATAATGTACAGAAACCTTATAAGATCTCTATCAAAATAACTTAAATAGGCCTCATACGTTAACCTAATAGTGATGAGACTAAATAATAATGCAGTTCGATATTAGCGCTGATAAATTCCAGAAATTGATGATACGACCTTAATAAAGTTCCTCGGTCCAAGGGAAGAAGGGTATAGTGACGATTTAGAATATCCACGATGTTGAAATTGCCAAAAGGTAACTGACGGCAGCAGGACTGACTTTCCTGGGCTTATTTGACCCGGTGACTTATGAATCTACAATGGATATTGCAGATATTCTAGCGAAACCACTGAAATGTCTCAGAAGGACCCTATGGACACAAATTCAGATAAATCAAAATGGCGAACTCGCCAGTCAGAAATACCTACCTTTCAGAGGGTTCACTTGAAAAATTGCATGTTTCGAAAAAAATAATCTTGTTCGGATTGAAATGAAATTTATACTCTTCATTAATTCGGCGGCGTAGTTCACGAATATTTAGATAGATATTTTCCAAAAATAGTATATTCTAAAACTAGTTGCAGAATGGGCTCCTATTCCAATACGAATGCGAAGCGAGTTTTTGAACGCATGAGTATTGGAATTGCATTCTGCAACGAGTATTAGACGATATTTTCTCTATTTCACTCAAATTTTGTGAAATTCAACGAAAAATTCAAATTATAGGTACTAGTGACTTTCATAGTGTATCTTGGCAGTTGGTGTTAATGTTAGGAAATACGAAAATTGACGTTTCTAAATTGACGTCTGCTGAAATTTAAAAGGATCGGAAGTCATTGCTGACAACCACAAAACGAAAAATGTTACTGAAAACGATGCTGCAATGAATTCATTACAGCACTGTTTTTACTACTGTAATGAACTCATTACGATACTGAAATAGAGAAAATTATTTTTCCAGTTATGATGGATTGAAAATTCGAAATTTTGGACCTTCATGGAAAAAATCATAAAATCTAAACTGTTCGTGATAGATGAGAAATAATTGTGGTTTTCTATCATTAAAGGATCAATCTATATTTAAAAAATCAGCGTATGGCTACAGTCATTATTCTGGTTGCAGTAAAACTCTCTAAAGTTGACCAATTTTCTTTAATTTTTCGTCTAAAAATGATTTATTTCCTCAAATACTGGTCGTGGTGGAAAAATGATCACATATTCGTTATTTACGACCTCGAATTAGTAAATAAAATGACCCGGGTCGATATATTCCGAAGAAAAAAATTTTCGATCGGACAATCGACGATCGAATAAGAGTCGAGTGGTCGAGATCGAAATTTCCGATAAAAAAATCTTTTTGTATTATATCGACCCGGGTCATTTCATTTACTAATTCGAGGTCGTAGATTACGATGCGCTGATTGGTTTTTCCGAGAAATTTTTGGTTCGGGAAATATTCGACCATGAGTGGAAAATTGGCGAAAAATTGGTCGACTTTGGAGTGACGTAACTTCTGAAAAAAATTAGAATTGAGAGGAGCTGATTTTTTTGGTCATACTTTGGTTCTTTGAGAATAAAATGGTGTATTTTTTATACACCTGAGATGAAGGGTTTGGATTTTCTGATTTTTTTCGCGGAGGTCCAATATTCGATTTTCCATCAACCATATTTAAAAAACAATTAGTCTCAGATAAAATCTGTTTGGATTTTCTTAATCTACGGCATCGAATTAATAAATGGTGAAAATTCCGTATCGATAGGCGAGATTCGAATTTTTGCGAAAAATCCTATAAGGATATGGAAAAACTTCGATTTTTCGAAAAATTTCTTTAGGCTCCGATGGACTTCAAACTCACACCATTTACTTATTCGTAGATCAAGAAAATCCAATCAGTTCTTCCGTGAGGAAAACAGATTTTGATTTACGAACGATGAAAAATCGGAAAATTTGGACCTTCGCGAAAAAATCAGAAAATCTGAACTGTTCGACTCTGATGGATGAAAATTGGTTTTTTTGATTCACAAAAGATCAATCTATGTGCAAAAAAATCAGCATCCGTATAAATCAATTTTTCTGGGAAATACGGCAGTCCAAAAATTACCTATACTTAATTTTGTGGCGACTTGCCACCGGCGTGCAGAAGTCTGCGACCGCGCTTCACACGCCGCCCGCACAGAGGGCACCTCCTCCTAGGCAGCGTGGGTGCTGCGGTACCATATTCTTTATAGACCGACCAGGTCTACTACCCGGTGCCCACGCTCGTCTCGAGCAGGGCAGCTGTAACATCTACGTCATTGGCAGGCCTCGCTCACATTAGCCAATCTGATGAGTCCATCGTAAGCGAGGCTGGGACGAAACGTAGCCCCATCCCGATTCACAATTAAAAGCAACACGCTTCAATTTCATTAAATATCTGGAACTGGAAGGCGGGAAAATGGACCTTAAGGTCGCAGTGGGCTGTAACCCCCTTTTATTACAAACTATATGGCCTACGATTCTTGTCGAAGTCGTGAAGATGCCTGTAGCATATCTGGTATTGTCTAGAATTATGCCATAAAAAACCCTTACAGCCAATCAAAAATAGGAGATCCAGAAGAATATATCACTTTTTCCTCGATTTTTTCGATTTGGCGAACTTCTAAGAATAGAATATTTCCTTATATGTTTCTGCATTCATTCATGCATTGGTTCTGCATGTTTTTCGACAAATGACGTTTCATTTGGCGCAACGAAAGCCCTTTTTGGTGAACTATAGAAACTCATAATGGCCGCTGCGTTGAGTTGTCCGCGCACTTCCTCAACTTGGACGAACGCGATAGTTCTGGGTGATTATTGTTGCGCATTATACTTGATGCAACACTCGTTTCCACACCACCTTGTAGGTAGAGTTCTCGACGCATTAAAGTGCTAACCTGTTAATTAAGGATTTAACTAGAAATTAGAGTTTCAATAACTTCTAGTCTACGATTCTTCTCAAAGTCATGATGCCTGCAGCATATCGTTTCCACACTACCCTGTAGGTAGAGTTGTATCCTATGCGGGGCTTATCCACTTGAGCCAAATTTATTTCTTATAATCTATTAACTAATGAATTAATTACATAAAATGAGCTCTTCTATCTCAGGGTTTGTCTTTGACAACATTATAGTCTGTTAAGATCTTAAAGGCAGTACTAGACACTAAAGTTCCAATAGTTTTTTTTGATCGTCATTCCGACTCTTTCATTGTAATTTCTCATTTTCAATCCGTTAACTTTTGTAATTTGTTTTTGATTGATCATTGCAGTTCCTCAATTTTGATCAATCTATTTTTGTTGTTTGTTTCAGTTGTTGATCCTCTTTCTCAAATTGTCTTTTGTTTGGATTTTAGCCTGCGAAGATGTCAATAAATTTGACGAAAAGTCGGCAGATAAAAGTTTTATTTCGAATTTTCTTTCACTAAGCCAAGAGAATACAGGAATATAAATAATCTTATATTCAATCATTGAGACTGCGATTCGATGCAGTTGGGTTTGCTCATCTTGTATGCAGCCTTTAGAGGAAGGAAGACAGACCCCCGCCTTATCTTGAGTACTGTTTCTTCAGATGAGGCCTTGACTCTATTGCGATTTGAGAACAATGACGAAATATTGCAGCCACCTGTGAGACTATCAGGTACAAGCTTCATGCCGCAAACTTGTCTGTACAGGCAAAAGCTTTGTAAAGCTTGACCGTCTGGTGAGTCCAATAAAAAGACACCGCTCACTAGGGGCGGCAAATACAAGAAAAACAATATCGTCATCGGGAATCGGTCTGTTCATAGGATTATCAACATTGCTTTTATTATTTCACAATTAAGAAACAATCTTAAGAGTCATATCGCCAATAAATGGAAACTAATCCTTTTTGAAACTTTAATAAAGAGAATTTTTTGTGACATGGTATATTTTTTATGAGTTCTACCTACATCCTGTTGAAAAACACTTGTAACAACGGAAAATAGAATGCCTTCAAATCCTTCAAGGGTTTGAATCTCAATGTTTTATTGAAATTATAATGATTTTTTTAGTGTTTCGGTTTACGCTTCAATAAAAGGGTACATTTCGAAAGGTAAAATTGTTACCCTGTATATTTTTCTAAAAAACGTGAGAATCTTACAGATAATGAATATACTGCTCCACAAGAGTTAGGGATATCGTATTAAATCGTTTTTAAAAGTATGTAATCTTCGAAAAAATCGCTGTAAAATCATTTAAAACTCAATAACAACTTGAATCGATCTAATAAAAATCAGTATGAGACATTTCGTCAATCTGGTCGCCTTTTTTTCTGAAATTTGGTTCTTTCCATATGCTTCATGAATGTTCTTATTTTGAAATGAAGGCAGTTTATCAACGCCTTCGATTTTAAACGAGTTTTCCGAAAATGCCAAGACGTAAATTAACAAACGCTGAGGCTAATAAGGCTATGTTACAGGCTGGCCTAACTCAGGTTGTTGTAGCCAAAGTGTGATATCTTGACTTTGGGATAGGTTCAGGGAGACAGGTTCCGTGTTTGAAAGACCAAGGCTTGGTGGGCGACGAAAAACAACACCTGGTCAGGATCATAGACCATAGTAAGTCTATGGTCAGGATCGTTTCATCACCGTTTCGGCGAGAAGAAACCCTACATCTACCTACGTGTAGAATGCTACGGAATACTCTTCAAAATGCAGTTGGGGTCCAAGTTTCCATCGAAACCATCAGACGACGTTTGAGGGAGGTGAATCTAGGTTCTAGACGTCCATTAAGAGGAGTTCCATTAACACGTGACCATAAGCGTCAAAGACTGGAATAGGAAAGGCAACATATCAATTGGAACGATCAATGGCGTAGTGTCCTTTTCACTGATGAATCCAGATACGGACGATTTTCAGATTCTCGAAGAATAAGGGTATGGGCAATCCCACGCATACCCCGTAATCGTCGCTATGTCCAAGAAGTCCATCCATTCCGAGGGGGTAGTGTTATGGTATGGGCCGGGATATGTTTCAACGGGCGCACAGATCTACACATTTGTCCTGGGAATATGACCGCCTTACACTATAGGGAGCATGTCATTGACAATGTTGTGCCAAATTTGCACGCAGCTATTGGTGAAACTTTTCAATTTCTAGACGATAACGCTAGACCGCATTGGTATTCCACATTTACCAATACCTCCGCTCTCACCAGATTTGAATGGCATAGAACATGCATGGGATATGCTCCAAAGATGATTAGATAATCATCAACCTACCCCAGAATCCTTAAATGATCTGAGAGAGCTTCTGCCCCGTTTATGGAACCAAATTACTCAAGAAATGTTCAACAACCTCGAGTGTAGTATGCAAAGAAGATGTCAGGCTGTTATTGATGCCCGTGGAGGCCATACATTGTATTGATAGTCTTAAAGTGCTTGAATTCTCTGGGAATAAAATTTCGTTATTTTACTCGATTTTTCTTAACCACCCTGTATACGCTTCAGACCTACAGGCTAAAATCAATTTGCAACTTGAAATCATATTAATATGAAATTTCACCACAAAAATCTTATTTTAACTATATTGTTTTGCAATTTAAGTCAATATTCCTAACTCATGTGGAGCAGTTTATTTTCAATAACGTTTAGAATGTGTTTTAATTTACTCCTGTACCCAATCGTTAAAATCCCCTTTGGTAGATTTAAGCCTTACCATTGTGAACTATCTTTTCCAAGAGAAGAGATTAAATATGCAGAAGAATTTTTGCATCTTTCCCATCGTCTACAGGTAGGCAGGATTATATCCCATCGTTAATACGACACGGTAATTTCAGTTTCTAGTTAGAATTTAGAGAAATGCTCGAACAGGTCAATTTTATATTGAAACAGCCCTTAGCAACCAGTTCCGGTATTATTCACTAAGCTGTCACGTCGATTAGCTAGGCTGGGAATAACAAAACGCCGAAATTTGAATAGATAAAGTTCTCGGAATTCTATAACTTGAAGGGATGGTTTAGAAAAATTCTTCCTTTCAATAAAACAAAATCATTAAGTTTAAGTCAGAAGAAATATGGGTACTAGACACTTTATAGAGGTCATAAAGCTGATAAGGCCGAAAATTTGTCGACAAACTGAAATATTCAGGTACAAAATCTGTACCGAGTCAAAAGTGTTGTGAAATTTTGTCCAGTACAAGCTTAACTATTTTCTCTTTTTCTAGGAAGGAACATAGCTGATAATACCTCAATTTCTACAGTTGTCATAATGTCGTAATTTTAATTCTTGGGTTTCGGACAGAAATGATACAAAGCATATTTGCATCGGATAATATCGAGGATAATATTTATTTGAATTTATAATAAAAAACAACTTGAATCTTTTGAGTGGAAAGAGTTATATGGAAACCATTTCTGCAGGAAATTTGAGATTATTTTCATGAGTACTGTCTTCCATATCAGCAGTATCACCTTTTGAATCGTGGTAAATCTCCATTCATAAGTGGTCTCTTTATTTCACGAGTAAGTACCCTAATTTACGACGTAGATACTTGGTTTTTTTTTAAATTGAAGTTGAAGAACGTCCCGAAGGCAATTAGTTTTCTTTTTTTCGATTTAATTAGTTTTTCAATTAAAAAAACCAGGGTAATCGTTAGATCTGGGGTTATTGAATATGTTTTTCGTTTTTCATGAGTATAAGCTATATTTTTGGAATAATCATCATAAAAATTTTTGTAGTTTATTTCTATAAACTGATTAAATTGCCGAAGGCAAATAGTTGCGATTTTTTCCAAAAAATGAAGAATAACCGTCGGAAAAAAATCATTAAGTGTAGTTTCCAAAACGTTGATGTTCAACCTGTTTTTTTTTTAATTGAAAAACTAATGAAATCGAAACAATCGCAACTATTTGCTATCGGCAATTTAATCTTCTATAAACTACAAAAATTTTCATGATGATTATATTAAAAATATAGCTTGTACTCATGAAAAACGGAAAACATATTCAATAATCCCAGATCTAACGATTACCCTGGTTTTTTTAATTGAAAAAATAATTAAATCGAGAAAAAGAAAACTATTTGTCCTCGGGACGTTCTTCAACTTCAATTTAAAAAGAAATTCAAGTCTCTACGTCGTAAATTAGGGTACTTACTCGTGAAATGAAGAGACCACTTTTGAATGGAGATTTACCACGATTCAAAAGGTGATACTGTCCCTTAAACCTACTCTGTAACATCCTAGATGGCTTATTTTTCATCCGCTAAAAATATATGTTTTATAAAATGTGCAGTTTATATTTTATTAACTATACAGTATTAAAAATCTGTTGTGGAAATTCTAAATAAACTTTTCTATTTTTGTTATTCTCATTGCTAGTATACAGGGTCTTTCACGTGGAACCTCACCCATATTTATACGGGAAACTTCAGAACTTATTTTCATGAAATTCAGCATTTATAAGTATTTCACGATGCTGATGAAATCTAAAATATTTTCAAGGCATGAGCACCTCCGGTTTTTCCGGAAATGACGTCAACTTCCTTTTTTCAAATTAGAACACCATTTTTTTATTGCAGAAATAGATTGCTTAGAAAATTTCAAGTTATTTTGATGTAACATTTTTCAGTTTTGGTTGGAAAATTCTCTCTGAGCGGGAAAATTCGAAAAAAAAATCGAAAATAGAGCTCCGCTGAAACAAGAATAACTTCGAGGTTTTTGGATGGAAAATTTTCATTTTTGGTATTTTTCAAGATGTAAGATTGATGTATTCACTTCAAAAATGGAAATCGCGATTCATGATACAGGGGGTGAAAAAATCGCTTTCAAAGTTAGGGATGACAAAATCGTGAAAAATCAATTTTTTCAAATTAGAACCCCATTTTTTTATGGCAGATATTGAATCTACGTTAAAAAATAATGTGAGTGTATGCATCACACCCTTGCCCTAAAGTGGATATTTTCTGAGTTATTCACAAAAAACTGTTTTTCGTCTTGAATTTTCAGCTATTTCTTTTCCCTTCACGCCAAAAAGATGAAATTTTCAGGAACTGTTACTTAAACCATGTTTTAGATTTTACTACCCTAATATGCAAGAGAAAAAAGTTGTAGGTTGTTCCTAAATAGATGGCGAATTTGGATTCGAATTTGTATCGGAAACCTCTTTATTTCAACTAATCGGCCATCGGTTTTCTCTCCAGTGATAAATAAATAATTCCTTATGAACCATATGCAAAAACTTACCATGTTTTACATTCTTTTTTTTTAATGATAGACATCATTAATTACATCTGCCAAATTCCTCTTTATTCAGTAGCATGTAATTAATGATATCTATCATTAAAAAAAAAGAATGTAAAACATGGTAAGTTTTTGCATATGGTTCATAAGGAATTATTTATTTATCACTGGAGAGAAAACCGATGGCCGATTAGTTGAAATAAAGAGGTTTCCGATACAAATTCGAATCCAAATTCGCCATCTATTTAGGAACAACCTGTAACATTTTTCTCTTGCATATTAGGGTAGTAAAATCTCAAACATGGTTCAAGTAACAGTTCCTGAAAATTTCATCTTTTTGGCGTGAAGGGAAAAGAAATAGCTGAAAATTCAAGACGAAAAACAGTTTTTTGTGAATAACTCAGAAAATATCCACTTTAGGGCAAGGGTGTGATGCCTACACTCACATTATTTTTTAACGTAGATTCAATATCTGCCATAAAAAAGTGGAGTTCTAATTTGAAAAAATTGATTTTTCACGATTTTGTCATCCCTCACTTCGAAAGCGATTTTTTCACCCCCTGTATCATGAATCGCGATTTCGATTTTTAAAGTGGATACATCAATCTTACATCTTGAAAAATCCCAAAAATGAAAATTTTCCATCTAAAAACCTCGAAGTTATTCTTGTTTCAGCGGAGCTCTATTTTCGATTTTTTTTTCGAATTTTCCCGCTCAGAGAATTTTCCAACCAAAACTGAAAAATGTTACATCAAAATAACTTGAAATTTTCTAAGGAATCTATTTCTGCAATAAAAAAATGGTGTTTTAATTTGAAAAAAGGAAGTTGACGTCATTTCCGGAAAAACCGGAGGTGCTCATGCCTTGAAAATATTTTAGATTTCATCAGCATCGTGAAATACTTATAAGTGCTGAATTTCATGAAAATGCGTTCAGTAGTTTCCCGTATAAATACGGGTGAGGTTCCTCGTGAAAGACCCTGTATATCCTCGCTTTATAACACAGGGCGTGTAAAAACTTACCCACAAAATTATTATCTCCGGTATTTACCATTCTGTACAAAAAATGCTCAAGTAGGTCTATTCATTTATTTATTCAATTAAATTCATGATTTCAATTATTTCAAATTTCCCAATTATTCATGTACAAGGTTCTCCATAATGGGCTATCCATTTTTAAAATTTTAACTTAACGAAGCAAACTTTTCTTTATACTAAATTACAGCTAACTCTCTGGGATTTATGATAACTTCTGAATATTTGGCTAATTTAATTCTAACTTTTGAAAATCACGTCTTCTACATGACCTCCATCAACAACTTCTTTTCACGAATTTTGACTTTGGGTTCTTCGATTGTACAGTTTAAGATTTGGCGCGTGACCCTTATTGTGATTTAACTGGCGCCAAAATGCACGCCTAGCTTCTACTATCGAATTGCTTATTATGTTTCTACACAAAGCACACGTAGTTGGACTGAGTATTCCAAAAAAATTTAATAATTTAAATAATCGTTGATGAAAACTAACAAACTTCTCGTAGAAAAATTACGATCCACGAGATTAATAATTTAAAACTCATTCGTCATAGGCGCCCACTTGATTAATAATTGACTTAAATCCCAAAGACTACAGAAGATATTTCCACAGAGAACACTTTATTAATTTATCTCGTAGGGAATTTATTAGTAAAATTAAATGGGTGTTATCGAAAACATGCTCTTTCAATGAGTTCAAACGTTTCATCCCTATGATAATAAAATGGGTCCACAGAGAAACCCATAAATGACCAAATCATCTCCAGCAATCAAAACTGTTGAAAGTTAAACTACTCATTAACTAAATATTTAGCTGTGTTTTGTTATTAGTGTTATCATTAATATTGTCTAAATTGAATTGTCCTATAATGTATAGTCTGAAGGGATCGATAAAGATTGATTGATTTTTAATTGGTTGAAATTTTCTGAATGGAATGGTCAATAAAATTAGGGTGCATCTCAGAAATATTATACGTTCGTCAAAAAAATGTTTCTTCTCTCAAAAGTATCTATATATTTTTTCATACCAGATATGACCCCCTCCTATTTAGAGTTTACCCCCGACTTTCGAGTATTTTGTCCACCGTCTTGACCAATGAGGTGTCCGAAATAGAGCTAAGTGGGAGGCTTGCAAATTCTTCAAGAGCTTTGAATTCGCACCTTGTGTCATTTGTACAAAGTTTTAGAATTTATCAAGTGCTTTTAGTGTTCGGCCTTTCTCAGAGTTACGAAACTAAAATTCTTTCAACTTGTACTTAAACATCGCGAATATATAGTTCGGTGTGAAGTTCTGCAGTTTTTTCGAATTCGATTTTCGAAATTTCATATTTCGGTCTCTTAAACTTGAAAAATTTCCGAATGCGTAGGAAACTTCGACGGAATGTCTATGGGCGAACATATAAGTGTGATACTCCCATACGACCTCTTAGAGGTAAGTGACTCTGAGGAATGGGAATCTGATAGTTCCGATGAAGAACATATTATTGACGATCAACGAATTATAAGGATCACTGATAGAAATGACTCTGATGATGAGGGCAGCATAGCGGATTATGTATCTATCCATTCTTTGACCGATAGTGTTCATCTATCGTCAGATGACATAGATATGATTAGTGATGATTCTGTCACCGATGAAGAATATGATCATTTGGCTTTTCCAAAAGACGTCACGGATTACTCAGCTGAGGATGAAGAATACAGGGAAATGACTTGGAATGCTGTTAATACCTTCGTGAATAGTAAGTTCCTATCTAACATTGCTGATTTTTTCCTTCCAACAACTTATTTTATTTAGAAAAATGGCATTGTATAGAATCTTTATACTTATATAAAATTCTCTTGTCTGCACTATGTGGCCGAACTCCTCCGAAACGGCTAGACCGATTTTTGTGAAATTTTGTGTGCATATCGGGTAGGACTGGGAATCAGCCAACATCTATTTTTCATCCCCCTAAATGTTAAGGGTGGTCCACCCCTAACTTTTTTCCAATTTTTTGGAGAAAATTTTTTATATTTTAATTTTTTTTTATGATACAGCATACAAAAATACATAAATACTAAATTTTCACCCCTCTACCTAATCTAACGGGAACTTGGTATAACAAAAACTGCTTATTTATTGCCTCTAAGGCGGAATAGATATAGAACATAGAGAATGGACTGAGAAAAATGGTGAATGTGCAGGAAATAATAATAATTATATTTTTTTGAGGTTTGAATTTATGTAAAATGATGAAATATTGTTCCAACATATTTCTTCTTTCACTAAGAAATCATTTAGAGTAAAAAAATATAAGCGTGTCATTTGAAAAAAATATCTGGGGGTAGTTTTTTCAGGGGTGGTAATCAGAAGCAGAATTTTAATGACGGATTCTGGTAGAGTTCCTGATGCCATTTGAAAAACTTTTTGTTTGAACTTTCTACCTTGTCTGAGAGTCGAGATATTGGCTGTTTGGAACATCTTGGGACACCCTGTATATATGAAGAATAAGGAGGAAAAAGAATTCTTTCTTGAGTTATGGCCATTAAGCCCATTATTCAAGGTGTATTATTGGAAAATAATAATCTTGTGCATGTAGCATGTAGTTCTTCAGTTATTTTTCCTAATAATAATTTAAGTTAGAAGTTAAAGATAACCAATATTTTCGATTTGTACCTGCGGAAAAATTGATAGCACGATTCAGTTCATTTGCAACGTCATACCTTGGATAGAATTCATGGAACATAATGTTACTTCCTAAAAAAAATGAGACTGATATCATGAAATATTGCCGATATACATTAATTCAAAAACACCGCCAAAATGTCTTGACAAAACATAGCGGACTTTTGACAGTTTTATGGCCAGTTGTCGTCACTGTGGTAATAATTGTCACTGTAGTACGAACCGTGTAACTAGCGCCATCTATGAGAGTCAGACGTAAAAACAAATTCATTGGATGAATGAACATATTCGTATAAAATTTCATTACAAATGTTGCCAGTAGTTTCGGCAAAATCGTGAAAAAATGGCCCTTCATCTTGAATGCGGATGGCGTCACGAAAATTATTTACCCGAATATTTCTCAGTTTCCTTCCTATCCTAGAGACGGGTCTCCTTTTATGATACACCCTGTATATTTCTTGGTCTAAATTGATTTATTTTCCAGAGAACTTCTCCACCGGTGCTGTGCTTTCCCTTGGTAAGTTGTTATTTCTCATTTCATAATTATTTTGCGTATTGAGATTCGAATATACAGGCTGTCTGGAACTAGAAGATCAGTCGGGTAACTTTGATCGAAACTGATTTCATATGAACGTGTTTTCTAATTGTAGACATCTGTATATTTTTTGGAATAATAAGTTTTTATAAGAGTTCGTGTCCATGTTAATTGGACAGATTTTATTTTTAAATGCACATTATAACATTGCCGACGTTTCGGAACGAAAAAGGAACAAGTCGTTCCGAAACGTCGGCAATGTTATCATAGTTAGTCTATGAATGTTATAATGTGCATTTAAAAATAAAATCTGTACAATTCCCTGTGAAAATTTTATTTCAATATGTTTTTATTCAACGGTTTTAGTATCTACATGGTATGTTTTTGATTCATATTTTATTACAGTTAGAGTCGCTTTAAAATTGAACGAAGTATTCAAGGAGTCGTCTCTTTTGGTCAGTAGTCGTTCCCAACACTTGCAAATTTTGAATCACTTTATCTTGGGTGACCAAAACATTCTAGCGTTTCTGGATACAGAACATCTGCTCAGTGTGATGGAGTTCAACCCAGATTTGGCGGAAATAACAAATGTAAGTTTTTAATGAAATTTGTTGAATAATGAAATAAATTGATATACTAACTGATAAAGAAACTGCAACACCCAGAAGGAGCTATTTAAATTTCAAAAATTTTTTTGGTAAAACAAAGATAGTATACCAGGGAGTAAAATTTGGAGAAAAAAACGAAAGGTTTACAATTTTTTTTTAAATATATGTGTTAATATGTAATGTGTTTGTCCACCGCGATTATCTATTCACTCCCAAAAAATTTAATTCAATTTAATTTCTCCAAATTTAATCATTTACTCTTTGCTACAATATCTTTTTTTTTATTTAAACAGGGTGTTGCAGTTTTTGTTATATTCATCAAGAATGAAAACATTTCGTTTTCATTCAGATATAGTTGAGTTGAGTTTAAACAAATTGGGTAATTTTGATATTTTCAGAAAACGATGCAAATTCTACTGAGAAAATTGAGACACCTAACTTTGAAGGCCAAAATAAAAGTACTCCTGATATTATCCGAAAATTTGAATGATCCCTCAATCATGGAAATAAGTCCGACTCTTTTACAGTTATTCCTGATCAATTTAATGAAAAGTTTGTCTATAATAGAACTTCAAAGGGCATATGGGGAGTCTACTGAGGAAGTTGTTCTTCATTTACATGCAATGTTTGTTAATTTAATCGGTACATCATTGATACAATCTACAGCCTATGATCATTTAGTCGGGCTGTTTCATGATCTTTTAAAGAAAAATAATTCGAAGATGCAGATTCGAATGAAACTTGTCGAAATTTTGGCCATAATTTGCGCTGAAAGCAACACTGCACCAGAGGTATTGTTACGATTACGAATTGAGAAAACACTGAGGAACATCGAATGTAGTTACAAGTTCAAGTAAGTAAATTTTTTTCATTTTTAAATTAATAAAAATAAAACTTCCCTGATATCAAGACAACAAAGTGAAGTTAATTATCCTGTTTCGCTTCAATTATGACGCAGCCTCGTCTATAAAGGGTTTTCCAATAACAGGTCTTATTTTGACATTCAAAGAAAAATGCTATTTTTTTAGATGAATGATCGGAAGTTTATTTCATTTTAAAAATGAAGGTAATAATGTAAAATAACATCAGCTGAATGACCACCACGACTACAGGACCATATCCTCTTCATGAAATTTTCCATAACCAAATCGCAAAGTGGCTACCCTATCTCCTCGATAGCCTCACGAATTCCATCTTTGAGGTCTTGAATCGACGCTGGGCTCTTGGCGTAGACCTTCTCTTTCACATGGCCCCAAAGAGAGAAGTCACAAGGTGTTAAGGGGAGGTGCTACACGTCCGAGCTCGCGAGCTCCCCTCAAATTTTTTTTTTATTTCCATGATATCTCAGTTCGTATGCGGCGTAGACCAACAATTTTTTTTTAATTAAAGCTTAATAATTTCTCTGAGGACTGAACGAGAATAAATTCGCTATCACAAAAACGCCTATATCTCTCGAACCAATTAAGAAAAAATCAAAATTTGATCATAGTAAGCTTTGTTATGAACATCAGAAACATGTGGAACATTCACTTCATAGATATTCCAATTCTCTGTCGCAAAATGTCAAGCGAAGTGAAAACACGAGAATTTATAGTAAAACTTTTTCAAAATAATCAAAAATGGAGCTTCAAAAGAATCGCAAAAGAGGCTCGCGTTCGTCCGGAAACGGTATCAAGAGTTGTTAAGCGCTTCAACGAAGATCTTACAATTAACCGCAAGGAAGGAACCGGGAGGAAAAAAGGGTTTCATAGCCCAAAAAAAGTGAAGAAAGCCATCAGCCTTTTTCAGAAGAATCCTAACCTTTCAGGACGGAAAGTGGCCCAAATAGTGGGTTGTTCGCTGTCAACCGTTCAGAAAATCAAGTCGAGTTGTGGGCTTAGAACATACAAAGTGCAGAAAGTGCCAGACAGGATCGCTGTGAAGAATCAAGAAGCGAAATCAAGAGTAAAGAAATGAAAAAAAGATTTCTTGAAAAATTTTTCCTGTTGCGTGAATGACGACGAAACCTATGTCTTGGCTGATTTCTCGCAACTTCCTGGTTAGGAATTTTATACTGCAGATTCTCGTGGAAATGTTGACGAACAATTTCGCGTGAAGAAACAAGCAAAGTTTCCTAAAAAAATTCCTAGTTTGGCAAGCAATTTGCACTTGTGGGAAAAGGATCAAATTTTTCGTTGGCCAATAAGGCTCTGTTGACTCGAAGATATACATCGAGGAATGCTTGAAGAAGAGACTTATACCATTTTTACGTGAGCACGATGTGTCAACAATCTTTTGGCCAGATTTAGCTTCATGCCACTACAGCAAGGCCACCAAGGAATGGTACGAAGCTAATGAGGTGGTTTTTGTCCCCAAAGAGGCCATAATCCACCAAAGAGCCCAGAACTCAGGCCAATCGAAAGATATTGGGCCCTGGTAAAAGGAGAATTGAAGAAGACTAAGAAATCAACGAAAACATTAGCGGAATTCAAGCAAAAGTGGAAGACAGCATCCAAGAAAGTGACTGAGAACACTATAAGAAGCATGATGGGAAGAATTCTAGAAAAAATCCATGAATTTTGTAAAAAATAGTTTTGGTTTTTTTATTGTAAAAACAGTTTCCATTAGAATTAGAAGATGATTCGAAAATGAGTTTGATTTTCGAAATCGGTCCAGTGGTTCAAAAGATATAAACGTTTTTGTGATAGCGAATTTATTCTCGTTCAGTCCTTAGAATGTGTATTACTCGCTTATCCGTTTTTCTTTTATTAAGAAAAAAACTGATGAGCTGTTATTTCATAAAAATCTGGACAAACGATTTTATTTCCATGATATCTGTCAATTTTCGAGATAAATGTATGAAATTTTCAGTTCATGCGGAATAATATTTTGCAGAATGCGTATTAATCAGTTTTTCTCTTTATTTCCCCTGAATTTTTAAATAAATTATAAAGAAAGAACTTTATTGGTCATATTTTCAACCAGGTTTTTTCCTAATATAAGAAGAAAAGCAGAAAAGCGGGAAATACACATTCTGCAAAATATTATTCCGCAAGTAGGTATACTGCAAATTTCATACAGAGAGAAGAGGGAAAACGTTTTTTATTGACTCAAAGGCCAAGAGCCATCGACCATAGGTCCTTCAGCTCATTTCATACATTTATCCCGAAAATTGACGGAGATATCATGGAAATAAAATCGTTTGTCCAGATTTTTATGGTATTACAGCTCACCAGGTGTTTTTCCTAATATACGAAGAAAAACAGAAGAGCGAGTTATACACATTCAAGAGAAATAATTAAGCTTAAATTAAAAAAAAAATGTTGCCTAATTCTAAAGAACGACGAGGAATGGAAAAACCTGGGTTTCCTTCAACGCTTTTGGCTGCAGCAGCAGTTTTCTCGGCTATTCTTAAGCGACATACGCGGGTTCTATTCTTCACATTTCTAACTGTCCCTACAGCTCAAATTTTTTTCATCAATTTCTGTATTGCGGTTCGACAAGTTGCTTCACGACGACCCAAAAGTGTTCCAGTTTTACACGAACCGTTTCTGCCAAATTTTCATAATTTGTATAATGAATTTTATTAATTTCAATGCTTCACTGAAGCGTGTATCGTTCTATTTTATAGTAGTTTTTACTTGTCAAATGTCAAAAAATGACAGCATTAAAAGTGACATCTACCGAAATAACGGGGTATTCAAAATAACATCTCTTATTGGAAAACCCTTTACTCCTTGCAACCCGTTCAAGAATTTTTTGAATAGCTGCAGAAAAAGATTGTAGTTTAAAACCTTCTTCGTAGAATTCTTTTTCTATCTAGTGTCAAATAATATCCAGTTTTTCGAAAATTACGCTTAGTCAGCTTAGTACCGTTGACACCATGATTTTCATCAGAATTAATTGATGTTCTTTCAGCGGGGAGGCAATAAACCTGCCATATATATCCCTAATATGGTCCATTCTGCCTTCATTGATCGACAGTGTAACCTACAAACGCAACGATGAGATGCGGGAACAATACAAGAAAGAAAGCAGCTTCAAAATATGGCGAACAGAAATTCGAGAGGGAGTATGGATTCCATTCGAGCCGAAGTTGAATTACGAAATCAACAGAACGGTATTAAGGGCTCAAAGGATGTACACTTTCGTCGAGGACAATGTGTTGAAGACTATTGACATAGCTGAGAGGGCTTTCATCAACGAAGCAACGACTAAGAGAAGGTAAGCCTTGAAAAATAATAATAACAGTCAAAGGCCATCGACCGGAGCCCTTGAAAAATATAATGAATAAAAATTTATTTCTTTTCATTTTCATTCTTGAACAAGTCTCAATCACACCAATTTATTTTTTTTTTAATTGGTGACATACACAAATCCAAATTTGTTTTAAATCCAAATATCTTAACAAGTGATTTTTTGTGGTTGAATGTTTTTGTAAATCACTATTATTTTGGTTGTGTGTATCTGGTTGACTATATACAAGGTGTATTTAAAGGTGAGGCTTTTCTTTTGACAGATGGTAGAATTCATTAAAATAAGTCATTTTACCAATAGTTATTTTTGTATCTAGTGCGCGAAATGCTACTTTGGTGATCGAGAACTTATTTTTTTTAACGAGGCGCAGCCGAGTTAAAAAAAAATAGTCGAGATCACCAAAGTATTTCGCGCATGAGGTGCAAACAAAATTTTTTCTACAAACGTTCGTGCACTGGCTGGACCATGAATGTTAACATTGTAAATAATAAATAAAATTAGGTAGTGTTAAATTTTCTCACGATTTGAAAGCCTTAATTATTGTTATACATTAATAAATGAATGATTTCTTGGATTTTTGCTTGATTGAGGAACATAAACGTTAAAATATAAAAATATAGTTGTACATGCAGTGTGCGAAGTAAGTATTTCGCACACTACTTCGCGCACGGTGTCATGGTAACGAAGGAAAATGAAAAAAAGGTTCACTTCGCATATTGCGGTCTATGCGCGAACATTGTCATTTTTTGACGTTTGTAGAAAATAGTATATTATTCGATGAGCACATAATGATTACTATTATTCACGAGGGAGAAGTTTGCGACGCGAGCCGCCAGGCGAGTGTCGCAATTCACCCGAGTGAATAATAATAATTATGTGCGAATAGAATACTATGCTTTGTCCACGACTTCCTCGGTAAAATTCGATTTAATCTGCATTTTCAACAACGAAAATAGTTATCAAAAGCGTTGACATAACATTTTCTGTGTTCGCACTGAATAATGCAAAATCTCGATAAACGTCAAAAAGTTCAGTTGACATCGATTCATTTCCATACTTTCGCTCTGATGAAAATGAAATACAAATGTATGCAAGCTAGTGTTTCACCTTCATCACAAGATATTTTTGATCGCATGCTTCAGGAATAAAACTCTAGCTTTCTTCCTTCTGATTTCCTTTTCAAAAGTGAACGCAGTTTTTCATAATTTCCAATATCGTTGCCTTCATTTATGTTAAGAGTATTCTTGAGCATGGAATAATGGCCCCATAGAGTTGTTTGTTTATATAGGTTGCTGATATTTTCGAAAAATAAGCCAGTAAAACTGACTCCGAAAATGAGTGGATTTTATTAGCTGCTCTCAGTCCATGAAATTATTAAACGCTTTTAGGCTGAGATTCCTTGATTTTTCCGGCAATAGATGTAAAGCAGTATTTCTTGCAGCCTGTCTTATTTCTGGTGGAGTACACAACATTTCTTCATGACTCTGTATTGCAGGTATCTTCGAGAAGAATTACAATTTATGGGAGGCTCAACGAAAACAGACGGTTTGAATATTTCTCAGCTTGTCAAACTGAATGAATCATAGAAGAAAACATTAAGTGGTTATTTTTTCTCTTAATTGTCATTGCGCTGATGGCTTGGTGGTTGGCAGTCATTTTTCCGTCGTGGAAAAATGGCGTCTCGGGTTCGAATCCTGACGAATTAAAAATTTTCAGAAGTGCAGTGAAGGGAAGTCGTGGACAAAAGTTTTTTGTCCACGACTTCCCTATAATATAATCCTTACATTTCGAATGATCTTTGAGAAACTTAATAGCAAGGCACACACGAAAGGGAAATCTGTAAGATCTGATCGGCAGTCCAGATCTGTAACAGATCTGGACGGCGGATAGGATCGCTCCCGCCGATCTGGTCCGTCGCGGATCATATATCTCATTGATCCGCGACAGACCAGATCGGCGGGAGCGATCCTATCTGCCGTTCGGATCTGTTACAGATCTGGCCTGCCGATAAGATCTTACAGATTTCCCTTTCGTGTGTGCCTTGCTATTGATAGTCATCATTCACCGGTGAATAATGGCAGTGAATAATGATTCATTAATCACTGCTGAATTGCACTTCTGAAAATTTTTAATTCGTCAGGATTCGAACCCGAGACGCCCTTTTTCCACGACGGAAAAATGACTGCCAACCACCAAGCCATCAGCGCAATGACAATTAAGAGAAAAAATAACCACTTAATGTTTTCTTCTATGATTCCGATTCATTTTGACAAGCTGAAAAATATTCAAACCGTCTGTTTTCATTGAGCCTCCCATAAATTGTAATTCTTCTCGAAGATACCTGCATTACAGAGTCATGAAGAAATGTTATGTACTGCACCAGAAATAAGACAGGCTGCAAGAAATACTGCATTACATCTTTTGCCGGAAAAATCAAGGAATCTCAGCCTAAAAGCGTTTAATAATTTCATGGACTGAGAGCAGCTAATAAAATCCACTCATTTTCGGAGTAAGTTTTACTGGCTTATTTTTCGAAAATATCAG
Organism: Adalia decempunctata; assembly: GCA_951802165.1. Classification (NCBI taxonomy): domain Eukaryota; kingdom Metazoa; phylum Arthropoda; class Insecta; order Coleoptera; family Coccinellidae; genus Adalia; species Adalia decempunctata. The sequence continues at coordinate 16,020,490 of OX637696.1, read as the reverse complement.
CTACCTATATAAACAAACAACCCTATGGGGCCATTATTCCATCCTCAAGAATACTCTCAACATAAATGAAGGCAACGATATTGGGAATTATGAAAAACTGCTTTCACTTTTGAAAAGGAAATCAGAAGGAAGAAAGCTAGAGTTTTATTCCTGAAGCATGCGATCAAAAATATCTTGTAATGAAGGTGAAACACTAGCTTGTGTACATTATTTATTTTGTATTTCAATTTCATCAGAGCGAAAGTATGGAAATGAATCGATGTCAACTGAACTTTTTGACGTTTATCGAGATTTTGCATTATTCAGTGCGAACACAGAAAATGTTATGTCAACGCTTTTGATAACTATTTTCGTTGTTGAAAATGCAGATTAAATCGAATTTTACCGAGGAAGTCGTGGACAAAGTATAGTATTCGATTCGCACATAATTACTATTATTCACGAGGGGAAAGTTTGCGACACGAGCCGCTAGGCGAGTGTCGCAATTCACCCGAGTCATTATGTGCTCATCGAATAATATACTATTATATGAATTATGCCGCTGTTTCGAGAAAATGCAACTAGAATATTTTCCAGTTTCTGGGTGAATCTGAAAATTCCTCAGTCCGAACCTGCTCCCTGGCCTGCTTATCCGTGTAGATATCAACATCTCTTGTGTTTTGCCTCCTTTCACACATGACTGACATGACTGAGTTACGAGTGTTTACGTTTATTCAAATAATGAACCTGTTGATATGCTTTTAATTTATGGTGAATCAAAACAAAATGCCTCTTCAGAGTATAAGTTGTACAGAACAATATTTCCTAGGTAATGTTCGCGGATGTTCATAAACCTATACTCTGTTCAAATATAAGAGACATCAAAATAAACAAAGTCGCGCAGAGGTAGGATGGGCTTCCTTCAGGTAGAGACTTGCTTTCAGGGCTCCAGGGTCGGATCGAGGATAGTTCAATCGATTCATCGACCCATATTGAATTTTTTGTACATCCCGCATTTATCCATGTCTCGTCAAGGTAATAAATTTTTCGGCCTTGCTCCCTAAATTCTCGAATTCTCTTCAAATAATTTCTCCTCCAAACAACTATTTCGTCTCTATCAATCAATAAACTATTACGACCACGTTTTTTGAATTTGAATTTCATTTTTTTCAATAATTTATAAAATGTTGTTCTTTTAAAATTCGGCAGGCTGTCATCGATAATTAACAACTTCCAAAACCTTCGAAATTGTAGGAATTTCATCACGAAAAAAAACCGTGAACTATTCTCCTAATTAAGTTCATGTCGAAATCGTCTATTGAATCGATGCTTTTTAGCGACTGGGATTTCTGCTTAGGTGGAATCAATAGATGATTTCGTTTATATTCGGTGAGAATCCTGAGTATACAGGAACTAGCGACTCCTGAGTACTTTGAAACAATTCGCACCAAGCTTATTTTCGATATATTTGGATGTTCCTCAAATTCTTTTCGTTAAATGTTTAATATTAATTCTTTTTCTTGAATAGATAAATGTGAACGTTTCGATCTTTTTCGTGGTGGGCCCAATATATCCCCTTCAGATGCAGTTTCCGTCTCTGAATTCGATGTTTTTCGTGGATCGCCACCTTCAGATCCAGTGTCCGTTTCTGATTTCGACATTATTGTCCGGAACAGTTAACTTTGAAATCGACTACATGACAGAGGATTTTTGTCAGAAATTAGCGCTTTCTAACGAGAACACTTGATTAACTTTTTTCACTACAAAATCAATGTACACCATTATTAACTACACCTTCACCGTACTCTAGGTTGCTATCGACTAAAAACTTCTATATGTTTCCGAAATTTATATAGAAAGGACCCAAATTGCTCAGGATTTTTCAGAAATTATCTCGTCGGAAACCGACAAAGGGTTAAGTACAATTCAAACAAATATTTATAACCGGGACAAATTGAGGTACCTACTTCAGATATATCAGGTTATAACCGTTGCGAATTTTAAAGGACCTAATTACAAGGGTTATAAGGGTGTAACAAAGAAATCCAAAATCCAAATCATAACTCTCCAGTACCTTCTATCGACATTCCGTTCTAAGCTGTAAGTACGATCCTGGCAGTCTTTTGGGGGCGTGAAAAGAATTGTAGAGGAGAACCTTTGACCAATATGATGTTAGTATGCGCAAAACAAACCGATTTCGTTTGTTTGTTTACATTCTCTTATATTTGAACAGACTATAGAACAGAGAGATGCAGGCCAAAGTGGTATTAAGGTACCTATTGATGCCCAATTTTTTTTTATAATTTTTTTAAATTGAACATTTCATGTAAGAAATTTTCGGTAAAATGACTCCCAACTTGCTGAATGTGACATGACAATTTTTTGCGTGTGGAATCTTCACTTTTTTATCACTGAAATGAAAACAAAGAACGGAATCTGTAAAAGCCTTCGGAGTAATTGTTTGGGACCCATAAACGGGTAGTCTCAATCCGTACCATAAGGAGGCGGTTGCATTCTTCAAATTTAAAGACCTTTAAGAGTACCCCGCCTATAACCTGGACAAAGCTACCTGTCGGTAATGGGAAGGACACCACCGAGACTGTCTTTTACCACAATGGCGCAACGTACATTTTTCGGACGAGTCAGGATTCAGTTTACAAAGTAATAATCGGCGAGAAAGTGTTTGGAGAGGTCTAAACAGAACGGAGCGACGTAATTTCGACCGAAAAGTTGTGCCCTTACAAGGTGGACCAATAATGCTCTGAGGGGTATAATGTTCGGTCGCCGCACTCCTATTATTATCGTTGAACGAGCAACGGCTGGAGCCATTTACTTAAAAAACATGATTGAATCAATCATTGTTCCTCTGCGCAACGAATTTCGGGATAATTTCATTTATCAGGATGATAACGCCCCTCCACACCTCACACGAAGGGTTCTTCAAGAGAATAATATCCAGAGAATGAACTGGCCAGCAAATTCCATGAATCCATTGGAGCACGTATGGGATTACTTAGGGAGAGTAATATCCAATCGCCAAAGCCCACTTTCAACTTTTCAGGAATTGATCTTACCCTTTAGGGGAAGTATCACATTTTGAATCGTGGTAAATCTCCATTCAAAAAGTGGTCTCTTTATTTCACGAGTAACTACCTTAATTTACGACGTAGAGACTTGATTTTTTTTTAAATTGAAGTTGAATAACGTCCCGAGGCAAATAGTTTTCTTTTTTTCGATTAAATTAGTTTTTCAATTAAAAAAAAACCAGGGTAATCGTTAGATCTCTGCAATATTTGGGTTATTGAATATGTTTTTCGTTTTTCATGAGTACAAGCTATATTTTTGAACTAAACATCATGAAAATTTTTGTATTTTATAGAAGATTAAATTGCCGAGGGCAAATAGTTGCGATTTTTTCGAAAAAATGATGAATAACCGTCGAAAAAAATCATTAATTGTAGTTTCCAAAACGCTGAAGTTCAACCTGTTTTTTTTTAATTGAATTAAAAAAAATTAAATCGAAAAACAGAAAAATATTTGCCTCGGGACGTTCTTCAACTTCAATTAAAAAAAAATCAAGTCTCTACGTCGTAAATTAGGGTAGTTACTCGTGAAATAAAGAGACCACTTTTTGAATGATGATTTACCACGATTCAAAAGGTGATACTTCCCCTTATTAAGGAAGAATGGAACGATATGCCTGAAAATTTACCATATAATGACTTGATTCGTGGGTTGCCTAGGTGTATAGGGCAGTTGATTGGAAGAAGAATGGTAATACGGACTACTGAATTTGGATTCAGTTGTGGTTCTCATTTTTTTCTATTTTGTCTCATCCGGCAAAAATCAAAGAGTAACAAACAAAGATTTTCACCAAATATATTGCAGTTGAAAGAGAGGAAAATATTCATCTCATTTCCAGAACAAATATTGATTATTTCGTGAGAAACCTAAAAGGGCCAAGACTTCTGCATCTTATGTCCGCGAAATCTAGTAACGGTGTGTCCAGTTTGTTCAATAAAATATGCATTTATTTCAGGTCCATTTCGTATAGCAATTGCGATATCAAGACCAGCACTTACAACTGGAAGAAACGGAAATGTGCTTTCATATCCTACAAGCTGAGCAGATCGTTCATAAAATTTGCTTTGCCATATCTGACCACCAGATTTTCGAGGACGACCATAGTGCCTGAAAAGTTTCTCTGTCTGGAAAGCCTCCTGATCATGCTGCCCCTTCTTTCCGAAAGCGAGCATAGGGAATTTTTTTTCCACAACGGCTCAGAAGAGGAGTTATGGACAGCTGATCGCTTGGTTGCTACGATGTCGGTAGAATCGAATTCGCCCAATTCGAATTTGAAGATGTTGGCGCTGCAAATCCTGAGAATCCTTATGACCCCCCCATTGATGGACCTCTATGAGGAAACCCTGCGGGACTACGCAGTTCTCCCACCGCTAGAACCCACACGGGAAAACCGGGTAAGTTTTTTCTCGTGTAGAATAGTGATTCTCAAAGTAATGTGACGTGTGTGTGTTTACGATTCCTTCAAGTAACTTTGGATCAACCATACTGACCTAATGAGCCAGGTATTGACAATTTTCATCATATATATCGGGTGTTTTTTTAGAGTGATATAATTAATTTTCGATATGGATTACTGTGGTTTGACAGAAGGTAGAAGCCACGTTGTTTTGACATTTCTGTTCAGAAAACAATGACAAATTATCATGGAAAGACTCACGGCGCAACAATGTTTACAAATTGTTGATTTATTTTCAAAACGAGTGTTCTATTCGCCAAACTTATAGAGCACTTGGTGGAATTTATGAGTAGGTTATTCGTCGAACTAGGTATCGATAGATTTCGGACAACATTTTCTCTACTCGATGCAACAACACCAACAAGATAAATAATTGTTCGTACAGAAGAAAATATCGCTGCTGTTAAGCCCGCTCCACACTCATGGCAAGAACCTCGGCCAATACCGCGAACGTGAGTGTAGATGACTTTCTTGTGTAACGTTCGCGCTTCGCGGCCTTCCCCGTGAGTTTGCGGTCTCCTGTCCCGCGACAAAGGCTTCGCGCCTAAGCACACATGTTCCATCTACACTCACAGGCGTTCGCGGTACCTGCGCAGTAATGATTCAATGCTTTTGAAATGAATGATTCATGTAGGCAATGAAGTGAAATTAGAATAGATTCAGATTTAGAGAAGTGGAATGAGAATTTCTTGATTATTATCAGAATAAACCCTTTTTATAGCTGGATCAATAGGCGAAAAGTCTTCGTAGACAGCGAGGATGCCGCGAACCAAAGCGCGAATATTTGTGTGAGTGTGGATGACTTTCTTGGCCGCGAATTCTTGCCCAAGTTCACGGCAAGAATTCTTGGCGCGATTCGCGCCGTGAGTGTGGAGCGGGCTTTAGTGATAGTGTTAATTAAGACCCAGATTTGTCTATTCGTCGACGTTCGCAACGGGTTGGACTTTGTGCAACCACCACATGGAAGATTTTGCGTAAAGATCTTAGTTTCCCCCATACAAGATCCAACTGGTTCAAGAACTAAAGCCACTTGACCATAATAAGCCTCTTTTGTTTGCTGATTGGGTCCCAGAACAGCTTCAAGTTGATCCACTTTTTTATCGAAAAATTGTGTTTATAGAGGAAGAGCCAGTGACCAATTTTCATATGTCATTTCATAACTCACCAAAATTTACTTTTTTAATATTCAATATCTCCTCGAAAATAAAAATCATTTCTGCCAGCCCATAATGGCCGGAGTAGACTACCATAAGCGCTCAAAGAGGCCAGAAAATTAGGTTCAACTATGTCATAGTATCACATACAAAACTTTCAGGAATTGTTATTGATAATATATTGAATCTTTAAAAAATGATGACAGAACTTTTTCGTCCCTCCTAAGTGTTGGCAGAACTCTTTGAAAATTCATTAAGAACAGCTGTCCTTAGGATTGTCATTTAAGTACGCTTGAAATTTACAGGAAATAAAGAAAATGTGTCTAGAAAGCGAATTATAATCACGACAGAAATTTTTTACATCACGAACCATCTGCCAGAACGAGAAATGTTGCCGCGCAAATGCGACGAAATGAGCTTATTCATATTTGCAAGTCAGACCTAGAGCGCATATTGGGCATGTATTATTGTCAATTAAAGGAATTAAAGGTGTTTATTTTTAACACTACAACAATTTATTTAGTAATAAACTATACAAAAAAATATGCTCTTCCTACGCATCCCCAAAATTTTTCGAATGGATTGAGGAGGTCTTGAGTATACCTGTGTGACTTACGAAACATTCGAAGAAGTGTTAGATCTCAGTCACATTAAGTGGTAAAGAATAAACCATCAGGGCATTCAAAACCCCAAAAGTTGGGTAGACTAAGAGTAGTAAAAGAGAGTATAAGACTTTCAGAGCTTTAGTATTACGAGTACATAGCGAATACCCTTATCATCGGATCAGGTAAATGAAACTGAAACCAAATTCTATAATTTCATAAAAGAATTTTAGCTTCCTATCCTATCAACTTTTGATGAGTCTCGTAAATGCTCAATATGCGGTCTAGGTCTGACTTGCAAATACCTCAATACCTCAATAAACTCATTTCGCTCGCATTTGCGCGGCAACATTTCTCGTTCTGGCAGATGGTTCGTGATGTAAAAAATTTCTGTCATGATTATAATTCGCTTTCTAGACACATTTTCTTTATTTCCTGTAAATTTCAAACGTACTGAAATGACATACCTAAGTACAGCTGTTCTTAATGAATTTTCAAAGAGTTCTGCCAACACTTAGGAGGGACGAAAAAGTTCTGTCATTATTTTTTATAGATTCAATATATTATCAATAACAATTCCTGAAAGTTTTGTGTTTGATACTAGTTGAACCTAATTTTCTGGCCTCTTTGGGCGCTTATGGTAGTCTACTCCGGCCATTATGGGCTGGCAGAAGTGGTTTTTATTTTCGAGCAGATATTGAATTTTAAACAAGTAAATTTTGGTGAGTTATGAAATGACATATGAAAATTGGTCACTAGCTCTTGTTCTATTAGTGATGGAGCTTATTTCTGGTTGAACGGCTACGTGAACAAGCAAAATTACCGTATATGCAGTGAAAACAATCCTCAAGAAGTTCTTCAGATTCCATTGCATCCTGAAAAATGCACTGTATGGTGTGCTTTACACACTGGAGGCATCATCGGTCCATATTTCTTCAAAACCGATGCTGGAGCTAATGTTACAGTGAATGGTGCTCGTTACAGATCAATGATCAATGATTATTTGTTTCAAAATTCGAATGATATCGACCCAGATGTGTTTTGGAGCTACATCTCATGCTACTACCGTAACAATTGATTCATTGAAAGAAAGATTTGGCGATGGCATTATTTCGAGAAATGGTCCAATTAATTGGCCTCCAAGATCATGAGACATAACTCCAATGGATTATTTTCTTTGGGGTTATGTCAAGTCATTGCTTTATGTTGATAAACTAGAAACAATGGACGCTTTGGAAGCCAACATAACTCGTGTAATTGCTGAAAAAAGGTCTGAAATACTCAAAAAAGTGGTCCAAAATTGGTCGAATACGGTTCCTCAGAACTGGTCGTGGTGGACATATGCCGGAAATTATTTTCATAACAATTATTAATTGTCATAAAATAAATTTGGCTTCAATCTTAATTTAAATGGGTTGCCTTTTAATTCAAAGTTCTATCACTCTGAAAGAAACACCTGACACTCTTGAAATTATAGGCATTCGCAAGAATCGACAAAAATAGCATCTTTAATTGTCGAGTATTATTTCTCAAGAAGAGATAAAGAAACCCCTATTTTCAATTTATGCCAGGAGGCCCCCTTTTTTGAGAAAAATCTGAGAATATGATTGAAATCATTTGGAGATTAGTATGAATTTCCATTTATTGATCACATTTTCAGGTTTTTCTCAAAAGTTTTGCGCTTCATTTAAAAATTGCATGAGACAAGAAAGTTTTTCTGAATTGTGTTCACATTTTTTTGTAGGACCCAGGACCATCCCAAATATCTTTAACCTCAAAAAATAAAGGGATATCAAATTTGGCAACAAAAGAAACCAAACTTGAAGAAATCAAAAAATCCCTTTACGATGCTTCAACGAGGCAATGGTGTCACCGCGAAAGCATCAATTTTTTGTTGGACTACTTGACAGAAGCGGCTACCGAAGAAGAAAAAATTGTGAACATGCGTAAATTCTTGAAGGTCTTTGCAAACATTTCTGAAGGGCCAGATGATGTAAACATGGAAGTTACGAGAGGACCAATCAGGAAGTTATTGGAGATAATCAACAGGGAGTTGGGTTTATTCGAATATACTTCTAAATTGACAATGGTGGAGAGACGGCAATTTGGTATAAATACTATTGCGAAGTTATCCAAAAAAAGATTTTGTGTAAGTATTTTCTTCTTACTCTATATCTTTTCTAAGTGCACTTTCTACAGGGTGTTTCAATAAAAGGCTAATTGGCATAAACCTGCAACAATTCTGGTCACCACATTGAGAACCGTGTAATGCTTCAAGTTTATTAATTCCCATCTGTCAACTTTCGTCAACTTTCGATCTAACACGTCCTAATCATGTGGCACTATGATTGTCAAACATGACGCGCTGTTATTGAAAAACCCTTTACTTAACAGAAAGGCTATATCTCGGAGTTCTCTTTGATTGAGTCTCTTCGAATTTTGACATGTTTCTTTTTTGATAGCGTTCCTAAACTATCCTCTCAATTGTAACGCTTGATTTTACCTTCCAGATCTTCTTCGTGGACTACCGAACCTCGAGGACCACCTATTGTAACAAAGTACGTCCTTTCGCAACCGTCCAGTACCTGGAGGCCGCCACTTTCACAATATTGAGGGGTAGACCATACGAGGGGTTGACGAAAGTCAGCGGCTTGGTGTACATCATGGAAATGTACCTGAACGACCAACTGCTACCTTCGGAGATCACTGTTTATGAAGCTATACGTCGTTTTGATGTTGGTGATAAACAGAATCTCTTCAAGAAGAAGTATCATTTCAGATATTCTTTGAGATACGTGGAGCATGGTCACTGCCCTGGTTAGTATACGTAGATTTTGTTAGAAAGGATAATCAATTTACATTTTGGGCTGAAACCAACCCTGAACAGATTGCTAACTCGACGACTGTTGAAATAAAGAAATAAACTGCTCCACTTGAGTTAGGGATATTGACTTAAATTGCAAAAAATATACACTGCGCAAAAAAATTAACGCACATTCTGAAAATTTTAATTTTAATGAAAGTGAACTCTACATTGACTTTATAACTTATTTTTTATGTTCTCTCGAGAAGGTTTTGAACGAAACAAGACACATTAAATGGAAGAAAAATTCAGGATTTCACCGAATCTTATGTGAAAGAAGAGAAATGAACAATTTTCAAAATACTGAAAAGTGATTTAATACTTGATATTTCCACCCCTTGCGTTAATTACAGCTCGGCAACGACGGTTCATACTCAAAATGAGTGATCTTAAAATGTTCTGATCTAATCCTTCCCAGATTTCTCCAAGTTGGATTCCTAAGTCATTAAGAGTAGCTGGATGATTTTCTGAACTTCTCAGCCTTCTATTGAGGTTGTCCCAAACCTGCCCAATCGGATTGAGATCTGGACTTCTTGCTGGCCATTCCATTCGAGAGACTTCAACCTCTTCAAGGTACTCCTGAACGATGCGCGCACGATGGGGTCTGGCATTATCGTCCATAAAAATGAAATTTTCACCAATGTATGGGGCAAATGGCACTATATGCTCTTCAAGAAGCATTCATAGCTCCATTATCAACGACCACTAGGTCTGTGCGAGCAGTCAAAGATATTCCTCCCCATTCCATAATCGATCCTCCCCCGAAACCAGTAGTATTCAGGAAATTGCACTGAGCATATCTTTCATGTGGACGTCTGTATACAAGGGAACGTCGATCAAAATGGTAGAGGCAGAATCTAGACTCATCTGTGAAGAGAACTCTTTCCCAATCGGCCTCTTCCCAATGGATATGCTCTCTCGCAAAATCCAAACGCGCCCTTCGATGGGCTGGGGTAAAAGCTGGGCCTCTTGCCGCGACACGAGGCCTTAAATCATATTCTCTGAGGCGATTTCTTATTGCCTGAGTGCTAATTTGCACCTCATGAGTTTGTTCAAGCTGATTTTGAAGGAGGCGAGTGGTTGCAAACCGTTGTCTCAACGAAGAAACTCTCAAGTAACGTTCTTGAATGGCAGTTGTTACCCGTGGTCTACCCTGTCCTGGTCTTCGGACATTCATACCTGTCTCCCTGAATCGCTGCAACATTCTGGACACACTTGTATGGGAAACTCCAAACCTTTCTGCAATTCTTTTGTATGTCCACCCTTCTTCTCTCAAAACTACCGCTTGGGCACATTCCTCTTGGGTCAAATTGCGTGTTTCGCGTTGCATAGCGATCGAGTGAAGAAAATCAAACGAAAGAAAAACTATTGATCACTAGAATTGATCGAGAACAACTGATTTTAGAATGGGGCCAATACATTCAAAATCTGATAATATCATCTTTTTCTATTCCTTCTGGGAAAAAACATCTGTATTGAAGAAAAACGTTGTGGATAACATATGCATGCATAATTCTGATAAAAATAATAATCACTGAGAACACCTTCAGTTGTAGAATAAATTTGAGATTTCCATAATGTGCGTTAATTTTTTTGCGCAGTGTAGTTAAAATAAGATTTTTGTGATGAAAATTCATATTGATATGATTTCAAGTTGCAAATTCATTTTAGCCTGTAGGTCTTCAGCGTATACAGGGTGGTTAAGAAAAATCGAGTAATATAACGAAATTTTATTCCCAGAGAATTCAAGCATTTTAAGACTATCAATACAATGTATGACCTACCACGGGCATCAATAACAGCTTGACATCTTCTTTGCATACTACACACGAGGTTGTTGAACATTTAGTGAGGAATTTGGTTCTATAAACGGGGCAGAAGCTCTCACAGATCATTTAAGGATTCAGGGGTAGGTTGGTGATTACCTAATCTTCTCTGGAGCATATCCCATCATGGGCGTAGCCAGCATGGGGCAGGGGGGGGCAGCTGCCCCCCCCCTGAAAGAAGAAATGAATTAAATTTGCTTTTTCTTTTCATCCCAAAATTTCACATTTTGAACGACCTTGGACCATGACCATGGTTTGCCCCCCCCCCTGTTATAAATCCTGGCTACGCCCGTGTATCCCATGCCTGTTCTATGCAATTCAAATCTGGTGAGTGCGGTAAATGTGGAATACCAAGCCAAGGGCGGACATAGGTCTTCTTCATGGGAGGGGTAATAACGATCATGGGGAGGGGTAATAGCGATTGAAAACCATTAAATCAGGTACACAATGTATGAAATATTTTATGTGCACCAACATTTTCTCAGGTCTTCAATACTCATTGAGGGGGGGGGGCTAGTTACTGATTTTTATTGGATTGATTCAAGTTGTTATTGAATTTTGAATGATTTTACAGCGATTTTCTCGAAGATTAGGTACGTACTTTTAAAAACGATTGAATACGATATCCCTAACTCTTGTGGAGCAGTATATTTTCTTGGTCTTTCGTTTGAAATAAAACAGAAGCATGAGTTTTATTTATTTTTCTCCTATTTTTGAAAGTCAAAAATGAACTCTCGAAATGAAATCGATTTAAATTATTTCATTAAGAACTCCAATCCTTTCTGAGTTTACCCACAAAATTCCAGTTTTCAAAGTGAAACCGTGATTGAATACGATATCCCTAACTCTTGTGGAGCAGTATATTAAATGACCCGGTCCAGCTCTAAAAATGTTGGTTAATAAAATGAAAAGGACATCTTATCTTCATTAACATTGATCTTCTCGTCTAAAAATAAGGGAGGCTTCTACAAAACTATAATCTGAAATGGAAAACAGTGAAAGGAGAAATGTGGACGAAAAATTTTCACACGAAAAGTTTTAGATTGGATCCAATTTCTTGATCAATCAGAGAACCATATTATAACTTTTGTCAAATATACCTTAGTGCTCATCCTTATCGGAAATTTCATCAAACTTTGCGCGTAGATTTTATGTAAACATTTTTTTTTCAGTTATAAACGCAGAAACTCATGTCATCCAACACTATCTCAGAGTGAGACCAAAGTCCAATGTTGAGTCTCTACCAGCGAAATTTATGAAACCTCTGCACCTCATGGATCTTCTGTATGGAGTTAACAGACATTGGACCGAAGTTTATCCTTGGATCCACCACCGTGAAGAAATTATTGACCCAGAAGAATTTATACATTTCCGTTTAGACAATTTATTGAACAATCATTTGAGGGATCCTTTCAAAGCCTTGATTGGACATTTACCACGATGGACAGAATACATGATCGAGAACTGCCCCTTCATGTTCTCGTTGGAGACAAGGAATTTCGCATTCAGAATATTTTCCCTGGATAGAAGGCGATCAATGGATGCTGTTCTGAGGAGAGACGAACAGTACGGTTCAACAATCTTCCTGTCTTCTCTATGTTTGAACGTGCCTGTCGACAGGAGGATGCTATGGCCTGATATGGAAGTGGTAAGTGCTATCTTTAATTAATATCCAAGACTGATCTCCATACCTAGATATTCTAAAATATCTTTGCTTGACGCCAATTTCCACGACTGAATCAAGGCCGAAAATCTAGTATTGATATCTGTTATAATATATTTTGCTTTTACCGACTTTTGCAAATGCATAATTTGAAAAGTTGCTAGAACTTTTTTCTGCCGAAAATTTTTCGATTTCGTTTATTTCTGAAGCATTCTTTATGTGAAATTGATATACATACTAACTGACAAAGGAACTGCAAAACCCCGAAGGAGCTCATTAAATTTTGATTTTTTTTTGGTAAAACATAGATAGTAGGGGAAGTACGTACAAAATGACATAGGGTTTTGTTTCAGAGGCATAACTTTTTATTGGTAAATCTCAATAATGTCCTATTCTACCACAATGATCTTTGACCCTTTTTATACAAAATTTCATCAACATTCATAAAATAAAAGTAACAAAAAATAAGATATTCTCAAATAATTGAGATCATCGAAAATTCATTTTGACCGTATGCTATGGACAAAATGACACATTCATATCGGACAAAATGACATACAGGCAAGAGGCCTCAAAACTACTGACAAAATTCGAAAATGGAACTCTCAGTTCTACTAGAAAGATTAGCACAAGACGCGTGAGCCCAATTCAAGCAATTTATGCAGCGTAACCATTCTTCTCCAGGCTCAGATCGGGAAAAAAGGTCATTGCAATATATACATGGACATCAGTCATCATCTCGAAAGTTGATTCGAATATTTTCTTCCTCGCTGTCCTATTCAAATGATGCCTTAATGACTTTATTTGGAGAAGGCGATGGTCTATTTTTTGATGTGATGGCAATCATATTCGGCGAGGAAGTTAAAACTAAGGACGTTTGTAGAGTTTTCGGCTTACGTTTGCCTTGTCCACTTATATATCGTCCTTTGGGGACTGGAGAAATCTCCTCGACAGGAACAGCAAGAGATGAATAATCGTGCTGTTGTCCAGAAGAAACAGTTAATTCTGCTGAAATATTATCATTAGATACTAGGGCCTGGGAACTTTGAAGCTGAAATTGTGTATTTGAAATTTGAAAAGATCTCCAGAACGTTACATACAGGAAGTAAAAATGAAAAGTCCTGCTGCCATGTGGATGGTCCAGCTTTGGGAAGTGGGTCAGCTGTTGTTCGCTGGTTATAACGCCAACTTGTTTTATTCTGGTTGTAGCAAATATATTTTGAGGTTTTTGAACAGTAGATAGGTCCGATTCGTCAGCATTATAAATGCGATGTGGCCTAAAATTTACAGACTCCAGCAAATTTCCATAAAGATAAAAAAAAATATTGTCTTGGGGCCCATTGAAAGCCTGAACACGAGCTGCTGAAGTAGCTTCTGGCTTGCGTGAAGAAATCTCTTCATTCCGTTTTATAAAACCAGCTAACCACTCTTGTCCCGCTTCTCTTTTTTGTGGGTTGAATCTGTGGGAGAAAGCATTTCTTAATTCTTTTAGCAATCTCAAAACCTAATTCTTGAACCGATGTTCGTGTCAATCCAAATAACCGAGATTCTAGTAATTTCAAATGTTGGACCTTATACTTATTCATCATTGAATACACAAAGCTTTTTTCATGTTAGATATCCTTTTCACATTCATTTGATATGTTTCTTTTGTAATATCGCTATATGGACAAAATGACATACCTATGTCATTTTGTCCGTTGAATGTATATGTCATTTTGTCCATATAGCGATATTACAAAAAAAACATATCGAATGAATGCAAAAAGGATATCTAACATGAAAAAAGCTTTGTGGATTCAACGATCGATGAATAAGTAAGGTTTGAACAAAAATGAAAAAAATTGTAAAAACTCACCAATTATTGTAAAAATTTGGTGCAATGAAAAAAAACTCGTAACCTATCCAAACTTGTTATTCCTCACAACGACCGAATGAACTAGTTGAGCGCTTGTGCGTTTTCAAAGGTTGGAAGGAGCCACTCGGGTCATGTAATAAAGAAGACCGTTTCGCATTTGATACCTCCAAACTCAAGTTATGGTGCCTATGTCATTTTGTCCATATATGTCATTTTGTCCATATATGTCATTTGGTACGTATTTCCCCTATAGCAAGGATTGAATGAGTAAAATTTGGAGAAAAAACGAAGGGCTCACAATTTTTTTTTTAATAAATTTTTTAATAATGTGTTTGTCCACCGCGATTATCTATACACTCTCGAACACGTCTTGGCATTGATGCGATGGTCTATTTCTTCTTGAGGGATACTATCCCAAGCTACCTGTACTTCATGTCTCAGAGCCGCCAAAGTCCGTGGGGGCTGGGGTAAATTCCCAAGCCTTCTACGAGTCCTTACTACTGGTTTCGGGGGAGGATCGATTATGGTATGGGGTGGAATATCTTTGACTGCTCGCACAGACCTAGTGGTCGTTGATAATGGAGCTATGAATGCTGATAAGTATATAAGGAACATTCTTGAAGAGCATGTAGTGCCATTCGCCCCATACATTGATGACAATTTCATTTTTATGGAAGATAATGCCAGACCCCATTGTGCGCGCATCGTTCAGGAGTACCTTGAAGAGGTTGAAGTCTCTCGAATGGAATGGCCAGCAAGAAGTCCAGACCTCAATCCGATTGAGCAGGTTTGGGACAACCTCAATAGAAGGCTGAGAAGTTCAGAAAATCATCCAGCTACTCTTAATGACTTAGGAATCCAACTCGGAGAAATCTGGGAAGGATTATATCAGAACATTTTAAGATCACTCATTTTGAGTATGAACCGTCGTTGCCGAGCTGTAATTAACGCAAGGGGTGGAAATACCAAGTATTAAATCACTTTTCAGTATTTTGAAAAATGTTCATTTCTCTTCTTTCACATAAGATTCGGTGAAATCCTGAATTTTTCTTCCATTTAATGTGTTTTGTTTCGTTCAAAACTTTCCCGAGAGAACATAAAAAATAAGTTATAAAGTCAATGTAGAGTTAACTTTCATTAAAATTGAGATTTTCAGAATGTGCGTTAATTTTTTTGCGCAGTGTATATATTACTAAAAATTCTCTAATTTTTTTCATTAATTCGCTAGTTTCATATGGTTCTGGTGAGGAATGGTGGACGAAATGTAGCATGTAGCTTGAACACATTTTTCAACCAATAATACCAATAATAATATTAATTTACATTTAATTCTTTTATAGCTCCTGGTTGGCAGCCGTCCATTCTCAACATGGGGAGTCAAATTCAGGAGAGAAATAGGTGAAGTTTAATTCAAATATTCTTTTATTTGTGTAGAATTAAGCCGTGTTTCATAACAAATTTTCAAATATTCTGTTTTTCTTATTTGAAAATAGGTGAAGGACCTGGACTAAAACGAGAATTCTTCACCTTAACCGGAAGACTAATGCAGAGAGCGCTTCTCAACATCTGGTCCTCCAAGGAAACTACGGATGCTGGCTACGTGGTTGCCGACGAAGGCCTTTATCCTGCAGCGGTTTGGAAATATGTAAACACAAATGAAGCAATGTGTGCAGATCAAACATTCTGCGAAATTGGTATGCTCTTGGCCAAATCTGCAATCGAAGAGATCGTTGTAGATCTTCCTTTGGCCCCAACTGTCTTCAACTGGCTGCTGGATAAAGAGACTATCTTGAACCTCGAAGACATGAAGTACGTGAATCCGGCAATTTGGAAAGTCTTGCAGGATTTGCAGGATTTTGCGACGGAAAGGGAGAGAATTCTCGATGATAACTCATTGTCAGTTGGAGCTAAGACGCATCTTCTGCAGATGCTGAGCATCAATGGACACTCCTTGGAGGAGTACGACATACACTTCGTACTACCGGGTCATGATGACAAAGGTGAGCGAAAAGTTCTTTATTTATACCAGAGGTACTAGTACAGCACCTAGATCTACGTATCGAATAGTTATCCTTATCGGTAAATCTCTGCAAATCAGGTGATTTTATAGGCGAAACGTCAAAGTTTGATCAAGTTTCCTGAAGAAATGGGAAAATTATGGAAAATATGAATACCAAGCTATTTTGCATCGACCTTTTCCCTTTCAATCCGTATATTTACATCACGGCAAGGATATCTCTGTGAAAAATGTTTTATTGAGTTTTGAATTGCCTTTATTGGATATTTTCGCGATTTTCTGGAAAGTTGTATCGAGTTTAAAATGGCACTTTTTGCCGAATTTTTCCGTGATTTTAGCGATTTTTTTTAAAATACTTCTACATCGCCTAGAGAATCGAAATTTCACCCAAGTATGAATCGATATTTCCTCTTTTCGACCGAACAACAATTCCCTCACTATATCGAAGCTTCGCTGCGATTTTAAGATTCTTTTGAACCCACTTTATATATTCCATATGCTACCACCAGTAGTCAGTACCACGTCTGCCAAATTATCTTTTAATCGATACTAGCTGGCCCGGCGGCATTTTTCCGTTCCCTATACAGTCAGCGCGACAGGTCGCTCTCACCGTATAGGAAACGGAATGCACGATGGAACACTCCGTTCCCTAGCAGATATGCGCGATGTGCTCACTGTCCTAGTCTTCTGGGTGCCGATGGGACAAATTGCAAATTATTAATAAAGTTTTCTTACTTACTGTATAGGGTATTAGGTAGAGTCTACCACATTTTTCCTCTGTGAACATTTTGTAGTCGCGGTTTTTTTTTTCAGCAAACCCCTCTAGTAAGTCGACCATATTTTCATTTTTTTTTTAATTATACGTAGGCACTCTTTTTTTGTAAAATGCAATCATAAAAACAATCTGGAAAAAATGAGAAAACATGATTGTCTACCAATATAAACATGACTGAAAATCGCATTTTTTTAATTATTAATACACTCCTGATTTTTTCAGAATCGGTTGATATAACCATATGAAATATGAAAATGGAATTGTCCGACAAAAAAATGTGGCGTTTTTCTTGTCCGACAGATGAAAATCGATGATTTTTTTGAGTTTTTAAAATTTCGGACAAGAATGAATTTATATTTTAGAGAGATTCGTTTCATAGAAAAAACAACTATCCACCATATAAAATGCGGCGAATCCTTAGTCTAGTTGAATATAATGGTTTTGTTTCAGAATCTTTTTTCGATTATTACTGAAATGAAACTATTGAATTTGATTGAAAGTTTTTAATTAAAATTGTTTACTGACATTTTTATTCAAATCTAATAAAAAACAATGAAAATACTCCTTCCTCACATTCAATTCGTTGTAACAAGACGAATGGTATCCAGTAAAAGTATCACATCAATCGTCAGGTAAAATGACATCTTTATATTTGTGATTATGATGTTCTCTTGATTCCAGGAATATTTTTTACAGTTAAAGGATGACACTTCCTCCTTTTTCGCTTCAAAGCCACGGATATATTTCAAATGTTTGCACAAAAAACACTCCATCATATTATATCGGCAACAACCAACAACTGAAATTGCCGAACTTTATTCGTCGGACAGCTGGATGATAGTATTCAGCACATCCTTCTTAAATGGTCCTCAAAAAAAAAAAACAAATGTTTATTTGTAACATGAGGGAAGTTATATCCGATAAATGGATATAGTCTATTCATAACCAAATCAGAGCAGTGAATTCTGTAATTTTTGAATGAACGCCACATTTTTTTTGTCAGACAACTGGTGCCCTACATTGTATTTTTAAGGTGGAGAGAAAATAAGAAAAAAAGATATTATCGATGGACTATTCTCGTTCCTTCCATAATTTCTTGAACTAAAATGGATCTCGGTGTAAGGAACGGAATAAAACTCATTGGATTCTAAAGCGACGCTTCGGCGTTATATTTCGCCTTCCTCAGGACACAATAAAATCAAAACTAATTCTTCCATTGAAGAATAAAGGATTTCTCAGGTAAGAGATGAGGGAAATAATGTTCCACAAACAATCTAGTCAGTCTCCGAACAGGGAATTTCTTCTCTGCTTATTTTGTTGAAGATTCGATTATGATTTTTAAAAATTTTTCAATTTTTTCATTGTTTTCACCACAAAGTCACACACATATTTTTAATTTGTTCTGATTTTATTGTAGCATGAGGAAGGCGAAATATAACGCCGAAACGTCGCTTTAGAATCCAAAGAGTTTTATTCAGTTCCTTACACCGAGATCCATTTTAGTTCAAAAAAAGACATTATTCATAATTTTTTCATCCCAAAAAATCTTCGTTTTCCATTTGTCTGACAAGAAAATCGCCACATTTTTTTGTCGGACAATTGCTTTTTCATATACTTCATATGGTTGTACCGATTCTGAAAAATTCGGGAGGGTATTAATACTTTGAAAAAATGCGATTTTCAGTCATGTTTATGTTGTTAGACAATCATGTTTTCTCATTTCTCCCAGATTGTTTTTATGATTGCATTTTAAAAAAAAGAGTACCTATGTTTGATTCAAGAAAAATGAAAATATGGTCGACTAACGAGAGGTTTGCTGAAAAAAAAAACCGTGACTACAAAAATGTTCACAGAGGAAAAATGTGGTAGACTCTACCTAATAAAGCTATACAGAAAGTATGAAAATCTTAATCATAATTTGCAATTTGTCCCATCGGAACCCAAAGACTAACAGGGCAGTGAGCACATCGCGCATATCTGCTAGGAAACGGAGTGTTCCATTGTGCACTCCGTTTCCTATACGGTGAGAGCGACCTGTCGCGCTGACTGTATAGGGAACGGAAAAATGCGGCCCGGCGAACTTTGTACCGCCTGAATTATACTCAAAAGTTGAATAAACTTACCGTTGCTTTTTTTCAAGCAGGAAAAAAATTAGGCAAAATTGAAGTTCAAAATATACAAAATTTTAATAATTTTGTAATTCACATGGAAAGAATTCTCTTTATTCAAGCGGTAACTAATTGTTGAACTTGAACATGTAACTTTTTGTTTTTAATTGTTGTACAGTTCTCTTTTTGCAGTACCTCATGTGACTGTGAATAGCAGGAGTATAATCCATATTATACCTTTCCTCTTATATGAATCAAAATGTCAAGAATATGAACAAAAATTATTCCTTTAATGAACTATCGACTATTAACACAGCCCGGCGACCAGAATTAAAAAATCAGTCATTTGTTAATAGCCCAACCTGAAGTGGCAAAAACAAAACTTTTCTTATATTCTCAAAATCTAATCAGTGGTCACACCATTATTTTAGACATCTTAGCTATGCTGCTAAGCTCAAAATAATGAGTAAACATCTGAGTTGGTGGAGCAGCGCGATGCTCATTATTCCATGGATATGAGCTGTCAATCTCTCTTCAATTTGTTCAATTTAGTTGATCGATATCAAGCTCGTTAGAAGACAAATCGAGATGTTAAAATGTCGATAGTACGATCGACACGGCAAAATTATCAACACTGTGAATTATGTTGAACTCATATTCAAATTTATTGGTGGTCATTCGACCAGATCAGATTAGGCAACCCATGAAACATTATTGTATATCACATGTGAAAGCCCGATGAGCAAACGTTTCAAAATTATTGACGCTTATTGCAATACTGTCTCTGTGCGAACAGAAACACGAATATAATATGTCAATTACTAATTATGGGCAATTTTGGATTCAGTTATTTCCGCAAATATATCTATTACCCAAACAGAAATTCGAAAGCATCTCAAAAATAAAGAAAAAAGATGAAGATGGCCAACTCACGTTTGAAACTGATCGTCAAAATCAGATACTTGATCTTTCGGTAAAAATTCACTGTTCCACCAACTTGAGATAAGTTTACCCGCTTTTTGATCTGGCAATAGACTTCCATGTTACCATGAGTACTATGCGAATCACATATCGCCATCTAACAGCGGTAATATCAACCTACGACTACCTACAGTGACTTGTCTATTCACTGTACGACTACGCATCAACGGTAGCGACACCCAGTGGCCTTATTCAAAAGAAGGAAAAGCATTTCCTGCATAAGTAAAACGTTCATCAATTTTTTCGGAGTTTTATTGTATTTTATAATAACCAGACCGAAGACGATTTCATATATGAAGTTTCACAACAAACAGTCCATCCGATCTCTAGTAATAAATGGTGTAACCAACATCTTTCTTTTATATATATAGATATATATAGATTAAATGTCCTATACTTCTCTAGAATAGTTTTGAAATTGAATTTTTCGTTCTCAGAAATTATACCTGGAGGATCAAATATTCAATTGACAGCAGATAACGTGCGCCTTTATGTGCAAGAAGTGTCAAGGTTATTATTGAAAGAAGGAGTGAAAAGGGCCATGGAGTGCTTGCGAAGAGGATTTAACTACTACATCAAGTTGAAACGAATTCGTCTTTTCCAACCTGACGAGTTGATGAATCTCTGCTGTGGACAGATTGACGATCAGTACTGGTCCATGGAACATTTGAGGAGATATATTGGGTTGGACAACTGTACCGTTGAAACACCAGTGATAAAGAACCTTTTCGAAATACTGAACACATTTAGCGAGGAGAAGAGAAAGCAGTTCCTGGAATTCACCACAGGAAGTGCACGTTTACCAGTTGGAGGTAAGAACTCAACTGAATTATACAGGGTGTTCCCAAATAAGTGGACCAACGGTCAACTGTATACATATTCATTTGTTATAACATGCGAGAAATTGTGTGCTCTTTGTGACCTACCATTTATCCAGATATTTTTAATTTTTTTCTCATTTTAGGTTTTGGTAGTCTAAGACCGGAATTCCTAGTGGTGTGCTGCGAAACCACATATCCCACAGCACACACGTGCTTCAATGAACTCAGGGTTCCAATAAACTACACGAAGGAAAATTTCGATGTATTCTTTTCGTATGCCCTTACAGAAGGACTCAATTATTATGGATTTGTATGAGAAAAACTCAGGATACAGTTACATGAAAATAGAAGGAAAAGGACTCCTAAACTAGATAGTAATGAATGTTGATATGGGCTATTGTTAGCCTTATATAGGTATGCCACTTCTTGAATGAGAACACAACCATTCATCGATGTCCAGCAAGAGGATGAAGAATACGAAAAGAGCAATCGTCATTAAAGTAAAACACCAAAGAAATTGGAGTATGCCTACTGAGGAAACTAAGTTGAAAACAGCTAGATGAAGTTGAATTAAATAAATAAAATATGTTTATAAGGACAAAAAATCTTTTTTTATTTTTCAAAAAAATAACAATTATTCCTTTCATTCAAAACCGACTTGCGATAGCTTGGCAGATCGCAGAACAATCTTATTCCAATTGATATACTAATGAATGAGTATCATCAATATATTTAAATTATGAGTAACTAGTAACAACACCTTAGTGTCTTGAATTTTATCTGAGAATGTTCATAATTTGGCCTAATTGAGTTCACTAGAAATATTTTTAGTGGAAGAGGTTTTTCCACAAAAGTCCAAGATCTTTTAGTGATACAGGGTGTCGCAACTAGTTCTGCCACTTTTGAAGGCACTGTTGAAAAATTACTATACATAATACTTATATCTTTTTCCATATACAGGATGCGGCAACTAGTTCTCCCACATTTGAAGGAGCTGTTAAAAAAATACGAAAAAAGATATACACTGCGCAAAAAAATTAACGCACATTCTGAAAATCTCAATTTTAATGAAGGTTAACTCTACATCGACTTGATACCTTATTTTTTATGTTCTCTCGGGAAGGTTTTGAACGAAACAAGACACATTAAATGGAAGAAAAATTCAGGATTCCACCGAATCTTATGTGAAAGAAGAGAAATGAACAATTTTCAAAATACTGAAATGCTGATAAGTGATTTAATACTTAGTATTTCCAACCCTTGCATTAATTACAGCTCGGCGCGCAACGACGGTTCATACTCAAAATGAGTGATCTTAAAATGTTCTGATCTATTCCTTCCCAGATTTCTCCGATTCCTAAGTCATTAAGAGTAGCTGGATGATTTTCTGAACTTCTCAGCCTTCTATTGAGGTTGTCCCAAACCTGCTCAATCGGATTGAGATCTGGACTTCTTGCTGGCCATTCCAATCGAGAGACTTCAACCTCTTCAAGGTACTCCTGAACGATGCGCGCACGATGAGGTCTGGTATTATCGTCCATAAAAATGAAATTTTCACCAATGTATGGGGCAAATGGCACTACATGCTCTTCAAGAATGTTCCTTATATACTTATCAGCATTCATAGCTCCATCATCAATGACCACTAGGTCTGTGCGAGCAGTCAAAGATATTCCACACCATACCATAATCGATCCACCCCCGAAACCAGTAGTATTCAGGAAATTGCACTGAGCATATCTTTCATGTGGACGTCTGTATACAAGAGAACGTCGATCACAATGGTAGAGGCAGAATCAATACTCATCTGTGAAGAGAACTCTTTCCCAATCGGCCTCTTCCCAATGGATATGCTCTCTCGCAAAATCCAAACGCGCCCTTCGATAGGCTGGGGTAAGAGCTGGGCCTCTTGCCGCGACACGAGGCCTTAAATCATATTCGCTGAGGCGATTTCTTATTGTCTGAGTGCTAATTTGCACCTCATGAGTTTGCTCAAGCTGATTTTGAAGGAGGCGAGCGGTTGCAAACCGTTGTCTCAACGAAGAAACTATCAAGTAACGTTCTTGAATGGCAGTTGTTACCCGTGGTCTACCCTGTCCTGTTCTTCGGACATTCATACCTGTCTCCCTGAAACATTCTGGACACACTTGTATGGGAAACTCCAAACCTTTCTGCAATTCTTGTGTATGTCCACCCTTCTTCTCGCAAAACTACCGCTTGGGCACATTCCTCTTGGGTCCAATTGCGTGTTTCGCGTTGCATAGCGATCGAGTGTAGAAAATCAAACGAAAGAAAAACTATTGATCACTAGAATTGATCGAAAACAACTGATTTTAGAATGGAGCCAATACATTCAAAATCTGATAATATCATCTTTTTTTATTCCTGCTGGGAGAAAAACGTTGAAAGTGGATAACATATGCATGCATAATTCTGATAAAAATAATTATCATTGAGAACACCTTCAGTTGTAGAATAAATTTGAGATTTCCATAATGTGCTTTAATTTTTTTGCGCAGTGTATTATGTATAGTAATTTTTTAACAGCGTCTTCAAATGTGGGAGAACTAGTTGCCGCATCGTATATATTAATACCTGTACACAGGGTAGATTCATTTTACAAAAAAATCGATTTTTTGTATTGCATTAAAAAATACGATGAAGAACCGGTTCATAAGTACCTACCTATTAATTTCAAGTTCATTAATGTTCTTCAAGATGGTAGAGAATGAGATTTGAAGTTATGAAATAATAATACTAAACTGACATCTACTTTTTATTCAACACAACATCAACATAAGTACACGCCTTGCTCAATTTCACCATTAAGTATAACAAGAAGTA
Organism: Adalia decempunctata; assembly: GCA_951802165.1. Classification (NCBI taxonomy): domain Eukaryota; kingdom Metazoa; phylum Arthropoda; class Insecta; order Coleoptera; family Coccinellidae; genus Adalia; species Adalia decempunctata. The sequence continues at coordinate 15,996,459 of OX637696.1, read as the reverse complement.
AAGCCCAGTTCAACAGAATGAAGCAAAAAAACAGTTGATCCATATTAAATCATAGACATAGTTTGCAGTTCAAACTTGGGCAAATTTTTTCTGGATGTTTGTGTCCGTCTCTACTTGGTGGAAATTTATTCAATATTATTATTGAACATAATATCTTTAATTTCCACAATTATAAATGTGGATTACCCATTTTATTATTTGGAATGTTACTGGTTTCAAATAGAGAACCAGTAAGATCTATGAGTTAGTAGGGAACTAAGGCTTGTTGCTGCTTCTGCTGAATGAATGGCTTTATGAAAATATGTACTTAATGATTCTACCCAAAAAAGAACAATCAAAAACAAAATTATATTTTATGAAGGAGTTTATCTCAACAAATTATATCACATAAAAATCGAATATTTTCCTTATTTTCTTGTCACTTAAAATTAAAATGCCAGAGAGAGCCAGGCCACAATCAAAATTGTTCCTCCAACCGGTGCCAATTTTCCTAGTTTATTCTCTCCAGTGAAAGCATAATAGTAGCAAGGACCCGAGAATAAAATTGTCCCCATCAAAAACAATGATCCAGCCTGGAATCAATACATCATATGAAAAATCAAAGTTAATCAAGCCAAGTCTTAGTACTCAAGAGTACTAGGAAATAGGTGTGATGTGAGATGTGTCATTTAAGTATGTAATTTTAAAGTACTAACCACAGCTGGGTTCCTACACATAGGGACCCCCAATAACGCTAAAGAATGGAAAAAGTGCATTCTGTTAGCTGTCTCGAATACTGGTTTAAGTATCTCTGCTTTGCCTTCTGGGTACTTTCTGTGTGCACCGTATGCACCTAAAGCAACTGCAGAAGCCCCCATTACACTTGCTAATCTAATGAAAGATCCATTTTCTCTTGCAAGCTTCCAAAGAGGAGTTTTCTCCGTTATTACTGTGATTTGTTTTGATGATGGTACGAAACTTTTTTCCTACAATCATCATTTATAGTAAACGGAATGGTGTATCGGTTCCCATCACTTACAGTCATTATTGTTTTCACGGTTTGCGTTACAGGATTTTCGTAGAGAATGTATTTAGTGATGGGATTTTCTAACACTGAATGAACGTAATCGTTTATGCCCATGACCTAGCGGATGGAGCACTTTTATTCAGTTTAAAACTAGAGAATTTCTAGGGGGAGTAATCTAATCTAATCACCAAACTTGAATTATTTGACGCGAATCGCGGTACCAATTTTATTGATGTTTATTTTATTTTAATTGTTATTTTGACTTGATATGTCAAAATATATGTCAGAAAATTTCGTTCCATAACAACTTCCATAATTTGCAACTACGGGATATAATAAAAACAAAGACTTTTTTGGAAAAACAACAGCTTTTCCACGATTAGTATTGATACCAATTAAATGATATTGTATATCTTTCTACATTACTTCAAACGGGGATTCACTTGCATGTATATGAATATTTATTGAATGAAGATCTGCACTGCCTCTGATTTATTTCATGTCACGGATCATACCCCATCACGAAAGTACTGTCAAATGTCAGATTTTAAGGTTATGTTTATGTTTTATTTATAATGGAGGACGAAGTAGTACATTTTTCTGATTAAATTTTATGGAACGACAATCGCAAAATAGTATATTGGAAATAAAAACATTATAAATTTGGGGCATATAAATCATCTTGTCTGGTAAAAAAGTAAAAGAAATAAGACAAAGTGCTCGACTAATATTGGCCAACTATATTGATTGGGTATGATGTGTTGTTAGGGATGTAGGTAAGTAAGTATCTTTTCAAATTAAATCTAATTACTTTTTTTACCTCTAATTATTTGATTTATTATTAGAGAGTTTCCATCACATTGTTCTCATTAATTTTTGAAGTTTGTAACAAAATGTGGCCTTCATATTTTTAAGTTTTCTGATTTTTTTAATTGATATCAGAATATTCTTATCGCAACAGATACTATATCTTTCTCCAGTTGAAACAGTCGTAACATGATTAATATGCACAATAGGTTTTCTGTGAATTATAATGAAATATCATATGTATGAATTCATGGCTAAACTGCAAGTTGTCCATGAAAACAGTTCACTATTGCCAAAATTAATAAGAACTCACTAAAACTGTACCAGAGGATAGAAATAGCTCAATAACTTCAAAATAAAATCAGTATTCATTGTAACCTGGAAATAGTTGTGTGAAAAAGCAGAATATACAATGGATGGGTATGTTTGTCACTTGAAAAACATCCACGAAATTTAAAATATTAATTTTTTCATTTAGACTCAGCATCCTCACACCTTCATTGTTATTCATATACAATTCTATTAAATTGGAAAATATTCGCATTCTGAACTAGGTCTGTATTATGGTATCATATTGTTCATAGGCTGTTTTACTTGGAAAAGTGGTAAATTTCTTGATTAAATATGGTTTGACTACAGGAGAAACTAAACTAATCACATTCGAATGTTCTACATGCAGATATAAATATAACTAATGGTTTGAAATGTATCATGAAATACTGAAAAAGATATGGTCATTCTAAACAATATCAATGAAATCTTTTTTTTATAGAATTGACATTGTGATCCATGAAAATAAGATACTTTTTACTTATCTAACTAATGTTCCATGTTTGAAAATCAATTGAATCAGAGATAGTCTACACTCTTTTCAAATATATAGTTTCATATTATATTTATGGTGCTTATGTGCTTTTCTTGTCCTCTGTATGTCTCTTCCAATATTTATTTTATATGCTTTGTACCAAGTCAAATTTGGGAAACTTGATTGTATTGCTTGACTCAATCAACTAGTTTGGATTGAAATTAATAAATTTATTATTGTTCATTGACTTTTAAGATAATTATCATAATGTTTCTCTATCTTGCAGGAAGGCTATGCTATTTTTTGATATGTACGCCAAAGGAAAGGGATCAACTGTGCCGTCAGACGCTCAAGCAAGAGAAAAGTTAGCTTTATATGTTTATGAATACCTGCTTCATGTTGGTGCACAAAAGGCAGCCCAAACATTTCTATCAGAAATAAGATGGGAAAAAAATATAACTCTGGGTGAACCTCCAGGTTTTTTACACTCCTGGTGGTGTGTGTTTTGGGATCTCTATTGTGCAGCGCCTGAGAGAAGGGACACATGTGAACATTCTTCAGAAGCAAAAGCTTTTCACGACTATGGCTTCGTCAACTCAGGGTTCGGTGTTAATGGAATGGCACACAATGCCGGCCCAGCACCAAGCCCATTGGGGCAAATGCCACCTTCTGATGGGATGCCCGGCGGACCATTACCCCCCGGTTTTTTTCCAAACGCAGGTATGCGCCCCTCCCCTCCAACACATCCTGCAGGACAACCTTCCCCCCACTCTCAACCACCTACTCCACACTCACAAATGATGGGATCACAACCTTTCATGGGTCCCAGATATCCTGGCGGTCCAAGGCCAGGCGTTAGAATGCCCATGGGAAGTGATTTTAACGGTCCAGGAGGTCAGCCAATGATGCCAAATAACATGGATCCGTCAAGACAGGGCCCTCCAGGGATGAATCCCATGAACAGAATGAACCCTCCCCGTGGACCTTCACTCGGACCCATGGGTCCTGGAGGCTACGGTCCAGGTATGTGGGTTTCTTTATCATCATGATTGTTACATCGTCGCCTTAGAACCAGACTATTCTAAGTCCATTTATTAAAACTTTACAGGAGGACGTTTTCTAATTTCAAGAACTTCAGGACTGTATGCTCATTTCACTTTTTGTCTAACTGTATGTTTTTTCACTTATTTTGACAGTTTACTGTTGGATAGTAAACAACTTAATTGTTAATGTTAATGTAAATACTGAACTGTATGGGAACATGAATAAATTTACTTTACTTTACTTCATTTTCTTGAGAACATGAAAAATTGTAAAATTAAAAAAAATGTAGAAAAAAGTGGACATAGAATAGTCTGGTTCTGAGGCGACGACATTACAAGCTTTTTCATATCAATTTCTTTGTTTTCGAGATATTACTCATTAAAAGTTTTCCAACATTTTCAAGATGGCGGCTCAACATAGGAAAGCCACTTGTAGTTTGAAACCGTTTCTGAAAATTCCTCTTTTGGCTGTTAAACTCTTAATTACCCCCTGAGCCCATCAAACAGAAAAGCCACTACTCCTATTTTCTGATTCTACAGGAATGAGGGGCCCACCTCCGAACAGTAACATGGGTGGAGGCCCGATGCCTCCAATGTCGATGACTGGACCTGGAGGTCCCCCCCAATGGCAGCCGAACTCATCAACCCCCATGAATTATTCCACGTCTTCACCAGGAAATTACGGAGGCCCTCCAGGTTCAGCTGGGCCTCCGGGGCCAGGCACTCCGATAATGCCCAGTCCCCAAGATTCTTCGAATTCGGGAGGTGAAAATATGTACACTATGATGAAACCGGCGGTCGGTAACAACATGCCTGGGGAATTTCCAATGGGTGGTGGTCCAGACTCAGGTCCAATGGGACCGATGGGCCCCAACTCTATGGGTCCAGTGATGAACAGTGATGGAATGGAGGGTATGAAGAATTCGCCGGCTAATGGACCTGGAACACCGAGAGAAGATGGTGGTGGAGGGATGGGGGACTACAACTTAGGAGGTTTCGGAGGCCCTGGTGAGAATGATCATAGAGAATCGGCTGCTATTTTAAAAATCAAAGAGAGTATGCAAGAAGAAGCTAAAAGGTTTGAGAAGGACTCCGATCACCCTGAGTACTTCATGCAATAATTTTTCCATGACTTCCTTCTTCTTTCATTCATCTGTTGATCGGTTATTGACGAAATCTTTGATGGCACTTTGTCCATAAGAGAAACCTTTTTCCCTGTTTTGTACTTAAACCTCCCCCATATTTTCTAAAGTGTAGATTACCTTATTTAATTTTAAATTATATTTTGTTCCACCAAATTTTAAATTATATTTTGTCTCGCCAAATTTTAAACCACAGTTTGTTATAATCAATGTATCAAATTTATTTTAAGCTTTTAAATTAATGTTCAGTGAGTACCTATTCAGATGTGTACATATCAACACTAGAAAGCAACTAAAATTGAATAGAAATGGAATAAAAAAATACTGATTCAAATAAACTCCTATATATTTTCACTTCAATACAGACATAAATTTTTTAGTTTTTTTTAAATATGACTTTTGTCTGATTTTATTCTGTGCTCCTAATGTGACAGTTTTAAGCTTATGTCATCATATAGATGCATAGAAACCCTGGTGTGACGACTCCTAACTAAAAATTGTAGATCAAATCGGCTCTCTATTCGTAGTATTTGGTCTAGTTCCTGAATTATCCGCAATATTTTACGTTCATGGCCCTATTGCGATAATGGAAAAAAGCGCGATCCCTTTCAAGAGAAATGAAAAGTAGATCAAATACTCAGATTTTCTGAAGACAAGAAAGTCCCAAACAAAATCTTTTCAGTGCCAACTCCAGGATTTCTATGTCATGATGTAATGAAAACTTTCATTTTAAATAACTAGTGCTTGAACACAAGTAGACAGGACGTCAAACTCTAAGGGGTTAATGCTAATTTTCTCGGCTAATACATCTTTGGGCAAGTTATTGATTTCCATGAAACTTGTTAAATTCGCGCATAATATTAGTGCTCTCTCTCATTTCTCAGATTCGAAATGTGAGTTGTGCGCATGTCGAATGCCCTTTCGCCGATTCCAATAGGTGGACATTTCGTGAAATTTTGAACGTAGTTTGACAATATCTACTCAAAGGTTCTTAAACTAATGAAATTACACAACCTTCAATACCAAAATGTGGGATTTGATAGACAAGACATTCAATTGTTCCTGATTAATTTTTTATGAAGATTCTCACCTTGTGCTAGTGGACTACCAAAAACTTCCAGTACATTGAACATTCAAATTGCTTGCGACTCATTCTTCATTGGTTGCTTTCAAGAGTTGATAAGTTACTTTAACTTAACGACAGCATAAATTAGATGGCCTACCTGTCTTTGATGATTGTTCTTATCGAATTGATTGAAATGAATTACATGGGTGCATTTGTGAATCCATTTCCGTATCGTCTTTGTAATCTTAATCTTGCATGTATCTTTGGTGGGGCAGGTTAAAACTGGTGTAGGGTTATAACTGTTGAGTAGTTGCATTATCCTAGTAGACTCTATTTTCTAATCTGCCCCATCCTTGTGTTATTTCATTTCTATGAGTGTACATGCAATAGAAACCTAAGTATGAGAGGAATCTGTTTTATTCCGTATACCTTTGTCTTATTTATTTTAGGTTGATTTTTTAGAATGTAAAAATGTGGAATACATATTTATAAATTTTTTTTTAACAGAAAATTATATAACCAATGATTTGGTATCAAATGAAGTAGGATCACATCACGTTTTTTCTTGAGATTTTACAGTTTTTCAACTGAATAAAGGAATTTCATAATCGATTTCTATTTATTTCTGAAACATTGCAGTTTACTAAACGAAAGATGGCCTTTATATTTTTCTGAATACAATAACACACAATGAATTTCTTCACTATTTCATATACATTTGAACCTATGGCCTGATGAGAAATAATTCAATAGAAAGGATATAATTTAATAATTGAGATCAAATCACACAACGGCCTAGAGTGTGCTTAGAACTTTCATGAGTGAGAAGTGTCTCAAGCAGGCAATATTCCAAAGCGTAACTGAATGCATCAATATGAGAAAATATTCTTGAAAAAAAATCCGGAAAATCATATGGTTAATGAATGAAAAATTATTAACTGATTATGAGAGCCCTTTTAACCACAGGTCATATTGTATTGAGGAGAATATTCAAACACAAGGATAAAACATTTTTTTTTATAAGTTGGTCTGTTAAAAAGGAACATTATTCTATAAAAATAAAATCTTAGTTCTATCCCAATTTTTTCTTCTCTTCGTTGAATTTTCCCTTTTTGTTCTTCAATTTGATGAACTCATTAGAGTTCTTTGGCTCAATTATGTGAGTATGATCTAACTTACTTCTGGCTTTAGAGAATTTCACTATCATCCTCAAGCTCTTGGCATGGCAAGAATAAGTTTTTGACAGAATTAATATTCAGCTTGACTATTTCAAATGGGTCATCCTGTATACATAATTATTAATTCCATTTAGGATACAAGGTATAATTTGATTTATTTGCCAACGAAATTAACATTCACAATTGTGATAAGTACTGATAAGAGTGCCTTAAACAAAATTTGCCTTGCACATTTCTAGTTTGGTAGATACCCCCTGATTATGTCTGAATGAAAAATTATTACTAGAGGTACAGTTGGTCTTATTGGATCAAGGGAAATGTTCTTGCATAAGAAGTAACCATTTTTAATGAAAAAGTGTATTTGGCAAACAGAAACGTCATTATATAAAAATAAAATCTAAGTTTTAACAAGTGAGATAAAGATATGTATTATAAAAGTAAAAAAGAAAGTGATTGAGACAATTACTGCTTCGAATCTGAAAGTGACTTGACAAACTTCTCACACCTACTTTTCTCTTCTTTCTTATATTTCTCCTCTTCCTTCCTCAATGTAATGAACTCATTGGCAATATCTGGGTTTTGGGGTTCTATTCTACGGGCCTGTTCTAACTTGTTTCTGGCTTCAGAGAAGTGTCCCAACATCCTCAAGCACTTGGCATGTGAAAATAGCGATTTTGCTGGCACTCTCATGGTTGTCCCCTTGCACATTTGGTATATTTTATTTGCAGCGAGACAACCTTTTTTTGGAATTTCCAAAATTGTGTTGCAAACCAACACATTGCCAAGTACTCGCAGAAGAAGAGCTTGTTGCTTCTCTTGCTCCCCATAGTCCTTCATCTGGACTAACTCGAGCTTAGAAGCTGCAGTATTGTAGTCCCGTAGAGCCTCTTTAACGTTCTTCTTGAACTTGTCTTTTGCTCTTTCACAAAGGGATAAGCAGTAAGCATATACTTCTTTAAATGTATCTCTTTCTTCTTCTGGCAACTTATCATACAGAATTGTAGAGCCACTATTCACAACTTCCTGTAATTCAATTTCAAACAGTACTGTGGCATTTTGAGGAACTCTTCCCAAACAACCTAAAGGGCCATATGCATACTCTGGAGTGAACAAAAATTGAGATTTCTCAGTTAGTTTCATCGACTTGACAGCCTCATTCAAGCCAGGAATAACGTCCCCATTATCAAGCACAAATTCTTGTTTTTTGTTTCGACTGTAAGTTGAATCAAACGGAGTTGCCTCATATTCAACGTAAGCATTATAATCGATTTTACAAAGACTAAAATTTTGGGGTGTTTCACCGTAACCGGGCCTCATGATCCTTTTCTTCACGCCTCCATTTGGAGTTAAATTGATCATATCCTTGGCGATTGATTCAAAAGGTTCCTCTTCATAATTATTGTCATCAGTCCCTAAGCAATTTAAGTTTGAAAAGTTCAGCATAGCCTCTTTCACCTTGCTCTCATCTTCCGTTTCTTCTTGGATGTTATCCTCGGGGTCTATTTCAAATTCTGCACCCTTTTGGATAAGGTCTTGTAAAGATATTCCCTCAGTGATTTTAGGCATCTTTTTGATTCAAATTAGGATATGCTTCCTAGATTGATATATTCGAAGGATGTTCTATTGCTCTGAAAATGTTCAATGTAAATCAATAAACTGTTTTCTCTTTGTTTCGCAAAACATTCAAAGAACCAGCAACAGCAATTTTCTGTTTTTTTGGTAGTAAATAACCTAAAACTTGACCCACAGAACAACAAAATTCACCAGTCAATGTGTCGGAAGGTCTATGACGCAAATCGACGATCAATCGATAGCTCTTTCTAGAGATGGGTAATAATTCTGTGGGTAAAACAATTTTTCCTTTGTAACATCAAACAATGATATCAATAATGAAGGTTGAAAGAACTCTGAACTGGATCCAAAAGTTCTACAAATCCATTGACCCATTGACAAAGAATATTCTACGTCACTGAACAAATCCTGTTGAAATTACTGCCACCTTATCTTGAAAAAAAAAAAATACAGCAACTCGTTCCCATGTTCCCAATCAATGCCCCATCTCTAATTCAGCATCATGCATGATTGACTTGAATGGCACACATGCAGAAATAATGATATTTGAAATCCTCATTCATCTCCCTAATATTTCCTTTTTCTATGAATTTCTTCAATTAATATTTATTCATATTCTAAAATCGTCTAAGCTGAAATGAATTTCTTCATTACAGTTTTGGGGCCTCTTATAGACTTTCATATAACTTGTTCGCAGTGTAGGCAATAAACAGGGGCCGTTAATTATAATTACTTAAAGAGTTTAATTATTGAATCTGCTCCTTTGTTATCCTAGGAGAATTTGAGAAATTTTATTACAGTGTTACTTGCTTTATCATACAATTTGTCCATCTTATTCGCTTTTACAATATCGTTGCCCCAAAAAATGTTTTCTCCTAGAAGAAAGTTTCATATTCTATAAAGGAATCTTGTAACTTTATTCCCGTTGTGCTCTCGAATTACTGACAAAAAAATTACAATATTTCTGTTATAACATATTTACGGCCATACGGGATCATGGACGATTTCTTCGACATAGCTCTGTCAATTTTTTTTTATTTTGTCCGTTGGATTCTTGATTTTTTCGTCGAGAATGCCCATAAGAAAAGAGCATAAGCGACTTTGTAATTCCTAGTCACTTAATGATCAGATCAGTGAGATCTTACGCGAATATTAGAAAACAAGAAAATGAGTTGATTGCACAAACAGCTAAAAGCAAAACGTAATCAACATTGGAATGAAAATCGCAAAACAGAGGAATGCAGGTTTTGTTGCTGAGGTGAATGCACTTTCTTGAAGATTTCCTTATCAAGACAATTGATCGGATATGATCCTCCGAAGAATGTTTTAGAAATCCGTGAAACTTTAGGTAATTCCTTATTATTAATTTGCATAACTTCTTTCAATTTCGAGGTAGGTATCCTCATCGGTCATCAGACTATGCAGAACCTGGCCAAGTACGAATTGTATAATTAGTCGTCATTAGGTATATCAGGTTAGAAATTTTCTAATTATCCCAAGAATTATTCATCTTATACAAATTAAATGAATGCATGAATTCTTAAAAAAAATCGAAAAATACACTGGTCTAACGTTGGGAGCTTTGGACCGCTCGTTGACTAAAATAAAAATGGCGAAAATTTGGCAGAGATTATTCGTAAAATTCGAACATTTTTGGGTCGTCGTGATGATCCTTGTCGAACCGAATACAGAAATTGGCGGAAAATTTTGAGCTGATTGCAAGTTACATTGACACGGGTTAGGGAGAGACAGACGTTCTGGTGGAATTTGCTTTTATATTAATTTTTTCCTATTTATATAGTATTCTATTATTTTTGATTTTGATTTTATTATGAATTTCATAATAAAAACAAGATAAAAAATAATAGAATACTATATAAATAGGAAAAAATTAATACTTATAAAAGCAAATTCCACCTGAACGTCTGTCTCTCTCTAACCCGTGTCAATGTAACTTGTTTGTTATTGTTTTGTTCCATTCTTTTGAGTTAATACATCGTAGTGCTCAAGATTATATTATGTGTAAAGTTGTACAAGACTGAGAAATAAATATTCTTGCAGCCCTGAAGAAGATCCAAAAAAGGGTCGAAACGTCGGCGATTTGAAAAAGTGTGTATAATTCACCCCGCAGTCCTGGAGCCAAGAAAAAAAAAATATTCCCCCAACTTATTATCAATGTTCTCCTTAAACAATGATATGTATTATCATTCAAGATTCTGAAGGGGGCACTGGCGGATACAGGGGGTGAGCCATGGGGGCCATGCCCTCCTTTGGACCTCGAAATTGACAAAAATCCCTTGATAGTAGTTCAATCGATCTCTAAATTTTCAATAAATCAATTCATGACCCCCCCGTGGAAAAATTTGTGACCCCTCCCTAAAAAACTGTCTGGATCCACCAGTGAAAGGGGATGGTCGTACAACCACGAATAAGCAATCAAACGATGTCTCTCTCCAAATGAAAATGGACAAATCTCAGACTTTTTCGGAAAAACTCATACATAAATAACCCACTGGATTGTCCTATGTGGGACACCCTGTATAATGATTGATTCAGATTGATACTACATTGGAGCATACAACCAAAACAATTCGTGCTATTATAACAAGAAACAAAAAAGTTATGAAGACTTAAATGCTGGAGTTTGTCGAAAAAAACAAAAAAATCATATCTCAGTAACTATGGCAAATCTCCATTCAAAAAGTGATCTCTTTATTTCACGAGTAAGTACCCTAATTTACGACGTAGAGACTTGATTTTTTTTTAAATTGAAGTTGAAGAACGTTCCAAGGGCAAATAGTTTCCCTTTTTTTCGATTTAATTAGTTTTTCAATTTAAAAAACCAGGTTAATCGTTAGATCTGGGGTTATTGAATATGTTTTTCGTTTTTCATGAGTACAAGCTATATTTTTGAAATAATCATCATGAAAATTCCTGCAGTTTATAGAAGATTAAATTGCCGAGGGCAAATAGTTACGATTTTTTCGATTTAATTAGTTTTTCAATTAAAAAAAACAGGTCGAACTTCAGCCTTTTGGAAACTACACTAAATGATTTTTTTCCGACGGTTATTCATCATTTTTTGGAAAAAATCGCAACTATTTGCCTCGGCAATTTAATCTTTTATGAACTACAAAAATTTTCATGATGATTATTTCAAAAATATAGCTTGTACTCATGAAAAACGAAAAACATATTCAATAACCCCAGATCTAACGATTACCCTGGTTTTTTTAATTGAAAAACTGATTAAATCGAAAAAAAGAAAACTATTTGCCCTCGGGACGTTCTTCAACTTCAATTTAAAAAAATCAAGTCTTTACGTCGTAAATTAGGGTACTTACTCGTGAAATAAAGAGACCACTTTTGAATGGAGATTTACCACGATTCAAAAGGTGATACTGCCCCTTAAGACATAGGGTTCAGGAATGAAAACTGATGGAAATCACCCATGAGATCTAAAAAAAATGTATACGAAAATAATGGGTACCACCTGGAAGTACCTGCAGTCTTCTGGGTACTCAGCTGTGACATCCGGTAGTACCAAGCTACTCGCATATCTTCACTGATTTACACGCGATTTTCATCGGAAATAAACATCGATAAAAAGGTCAATAGGTGTGGCGAGAACGCCGACAAAACAAGTGAGGATGGTACCAGAGGTAAGTACGGATCGTGGAATGCATTTCTCCGGTAAGCTCCGGCACTAAGACGGAGAAATTTCGCGAGATCCTTCAATTTCTTCTTCGCGATCTTCAGTCTTCCTTCAGCAGTGCCAGTGTCAACGCACCAGTGCTTTTTTACCGCATTTTCCTGCACTCGTCGAAATGAGATGGGTAATTATCTTCTGATATTTGTCAGCTTCCTCATTACCTGCCTATTGTTGTACTCTCGCCGATTTATTTCGTGCTATTTTAGCTCTTCCGGTATTTGTGCACTCGGCGACAAAAAATTGGGGACACCTAAAATCTTGTCTGTTTTCATGGTACACTTCAGTGTTTTTCGTCGAATTATAGAAAAAAATTATGGTGATGATTCATTTCATTCTCTTGTTGGAAAACAGAATAGTTATTTAGTGAAGTAAGCTTATTTAAATAAGCTTAACTACAAAAACAGATGGGCCAAATGTTGCACTTTTGAAGGAAAAGTTTGTGAACTAGATCTCTATTCCTGAAGGAAACCAAATATATTCTTTGTTAGGTACTTTAAACTCACTTCAGAAGTCCCTGTTTACGTACTAGAATCCAAAGTGACCGCAGTTTTCCCTAAAAGCTTACATTTGCATATCGGGGGTTTTTGTTACAGTGATAAAACTTTAAATTGGAATAAAACGCATTTAAATTGAGACTGAAGTCAATTTTTTTTAGTCGAAAGATAATTTTATGACATTTAGTTTGAAAAATAACTGCCGGCATATGTCCACCAGTACTTAGACTATACCCTATATATATAGTCTAAGGTCCACCACGACTAGATCTGAGGAACCCCATTCGACCAGACCAATTTTGGACCACCTTATCGAGTAATTCAGGCCTTATTTCACAATAACACGAGTTATCTTGGATCCAAAGCGTCTATTGTTTCTGGTTTATCAGCATAAACCAATGATTTGACATATCCCCAAAGAAAATAATCCATTGGAGGCCAATTAATTGGACCATTTCTCGTAATAATGTTGTCGTCAAATCTTTCTTTCAATGAATCAATTGTTACGGTAGCAGCATGAGGTGTAGCACCATTGTTGGAACCAAAACACTTTGGGTCGATACCATTCAAATTTTGAAACAAATAATCATTGATCATCGATCTGTAACGAGCACCATTACTGTAACGTTAGCTCCTGAGCAAGTCGTGGTGGACATATATCGGAAATTATTTTTAAAACAAAAATGCCATAAAACTATCTTTCAAATAAAAACAAAATTTGTCTTCAACCTTAATTTAAATGTGCTTTATTTCAATTTAAAGTTCTATCACTCTAAAAATACACCCAATATGAAACTTTTACGTAGGATTGTCATGAGAAAGAATCTTTTCAGTCTGTTTTTTTTTCAATAGTTTTCCTGGATAGATGCGTTATTGAATGTAAACTATGATTTTTGGAGCGCATGTATAGTTTTTTTCTAAACTTCACATTTTGAAAATTTAACATATCGTGGTGTTAAACAAATATTGTCACCTTAGTGCCACATTGAGAAAATATGCCTGTTTCATTGAGATTCCGAAACGGTATAACTCACTGAATTTCCAGCATTTAATACAAAATAGTGTACTATTCCAATGAGTCAAGAGCTTAGACGAAGGAAAGAGGCTAATACATTCGATGATGAGTAATGTATAATTAACAACAAATTCCAGGGAATTGAACAAAAAATAGGTTGCATGGTACAGGAAAATCTTGATTTATATTAGTAATTTCCTGTAAATTTATGAGAACACTGGAATATTTTGTTGCACAAAACTAATAGTACTGTGTTACATTTACAGGAATAAATTCCTATTCTCTGCAGAGAAATGAATTCCTGTATTTGACACAATTCATTTGTAATTGATGTTTGTAAAGAGGACGAAAAATTGCTCAAATTCTCCCATAAAACTTCAAATATTTTCAATAGAAAAGTTGAGCATTTGTTACCAGTTCTGATCAGCCAAACTATGTTTAATGTTAATTCATCCATTTTAGACCATTCTGAAAATCATCTTTTTGATGGATATTTCATTGATGGACATGCTGATCAGTTGATCAAAATTATTTTAAAAAATTATTTCAGAATAAGGATACTTCATGAAACAACAAAACTCTTAGATGAGTAAAAAAAATAGTTCAAGATCTATGATTACAAAATTTATATTGTAACATGCTCAAATCTTCTGACTCAACATATTTTCGTGAATTTTATTAAGTAAATTCAGCTGAGCTCATTTTTTTCTTCAACCGGTTCATCTTTAAGGCTAATATGCATGTCAAATTGGAACCAAATTTCAGCTAATTGTGGTTAATAGTTCCAAAGATATTGAGCTCCGAAGAAATCATTTTGAAATGTGAATAACTACGGAACCACGCGAAAAAATTGGCCCATAATCGGACAATGTGGGTATATTTAGTTCTTTCCGTCGAAATTAGTTGAATTCTGATTTCATCAATGAAGAGTTATTTACCTAACGTGCGCATATCAAATTGAAACCAAATTTCAGCTAATTGTGGTTAATAGTTCCAAAGATATTGAGCTCCGAAGCAATCATTTTCAAATGTGAATAACTACGGAACCCCCAAAACAACACGGCAGATCCACGCCACTGGCGGCAAATGAATTCACGCGAATCTAGTTTCTGCATTGTTGCCAGCACGATATCCGTGGAACAAGGACAGCTACATCTGTCCTTGTTCCACTCATGGGAAATTGGTCGGGATGTTGGCTTCAAAAGTTCCTGAATTTATGAATGACATGCCAGGTCTCCTCTTTCCTTTGTCTAAGGTCAAGAGCTTCTTTTTTTAATTACGAAAGTGCTGAAATATACAGATATCTATATCTGTGATTGAGGCAACCATGTTTCCAAGAAAAATATTACCGAAGTTTAGTATTCATTTGACCACTTTTTCACTGATGAGTTTATCGAAATAATTAGTGATTCATCGTGAGATTCAGGAAAATATTCTGAAATAAGACACATACAATTTGCTGTAATGACTGAAGCTTTTTTGTGGACTGAAAAAAAAATCAACATTCGAACATTCATTTTTTAAAGTGCCTCTAGCCCAGTGGTTAAGGCGATTGTCTATGACGCGAAAAGTCAATCCCAAGGCTAGGAAAGAAATTTTTTAGTCAACGATAGTGGGCCATCATTTCACTGTTGAGTATTCGGGTATTTTAGGTGGAATTCCACTTGGAATACTCTGCTTAGTAGAATGTTGCCCATATAGCGCAGCATTCGAGATCCAAACCTATCCTGAAAATTAATCATTCCGAGAGATATAGCCGGACAGAATTGAATTTGACAACGGATTCGGGATCAGGCGTAGTGAGACGAAGCTAGTCCAAATTCGAGAAACACAGACGAAATTATATACGCTCAAAAGCAATGTTTATACGCGTTCTGATGTAAAAATATTCCCAGATAATATCTAGTCAAAACCTAGTAATAAAAGACGGGCCCACGTTGAAATCTCCCACGGTAGGTACGCCAAAATCGTGTTTTTAATAAAATTTTATGCAATTCGTCCGTAATGTTCAATAATCATACGTTAGTACCATTGTTGTGATTGTGAACTTCCCAAGGCGACATAGGACTGGGAAAATTACGAATAGATTTTAAAGGCAAATTATGTAATCACATTTTCGAAGTTAATTATCCCATTCAGGTATTTCGATACCTTACAGGTGGTCTGAAGTTGCGTTGACGTGCATGCTCATGTTTTAATTTTTAATTTCATAGGAATGAGCCAAAGAAAGTACCCTCAGTGACAAACTCTTTGGTATCTCTATTTTACGGTATACCAGGGTTCGTCCAAATAGCCAACCCTGTAGTTCTCAGCATTCAATATCTATTTACTAACTGACACCCAGAAGGAGTGAATGATGAAAATTTGGAGAAAAAACGAAGGGTTTACAATTTTTTTAATAAATTTGTTAGTAACGTGTTTGTCCACCGCGATTATCTATACACTCCCCAACACGTCTTGGCATTGGTGCAATAAGATGGACTATTTCTTCTTGAGGTATACAGGGCGAGTCAAGCTGAACGCCTCGGACTCTGGTGGCCAAATGGTACATTTTTTCAGTAAACGGTCTGAGGAAGTACTGTGTGACAGTGACAAGAAAAACCTCGGACAAACTCTTTTTCATTTAAATTTATTTAACAGAAGAAATTGATCAAAACAACAACAAATAATAATAGCTTGAATATTTGTTAATAATATATTTAAGCCGTTTCGAAGTGGCTTCCTTTGGCGGCGATACACAGCTTCAGACGCTCCTTGAAATTTTCGGCAATGGGCCGCAGCTCCTCGGGCGTAAATCGTTTCCATTCCCGGCGCAGAGACTGCTTCAGCGACTCCAAATTTTTGTGTTTTTTAGCATAAGCCCTGTACTCCAAAATCGACCACACGCTGGTAGTCCATTGGGTTGAGATCCGGTGAGTAGGGCGGCCATTCTGCAGATGAGATGAAACAAGGAAAATGGGTCTTACACTCTTACACCATTCTTGCGTCATTTTCGATCTGTGAGCCGGAGCAGAGTCTTGTTGAAAGGTCCAATGCTTATCGCCGAGGTGCTGCTTGGCCTACGGAAGTACTTCGACCTCGAGGATGTCGCTGCGTAGACTTCTTGATTGATTTTGACCCCTTGATCCACGAAAACTAATATGAGGGAGTTTTATCAGTGCCGCAAATTCCGCCCCAGACCATGACGGATTGCGGATTTTGACGGTGTTCGACGATGGCCGATGTACCGGGAGCCTCTACGGACCAGACTCTGTCGTTTTGGTGGTTGTGGGATTGTTCTACGGTGAAAAGCTTCTCGTCTGAGAAGATAATTCGTTCCCATTGCTGACCTTTGGAGTCGTACGCGCTTGTTTTCCTCCGTGAGGAGTTGAAACTTTTGGAGCTTGTATGGCTTGAGGTTGAGCTCCTTTTTGGCAACTTGACGGACTGATTCGCGGTTGATACCGGTCTCACAGGCTATTTTCCTCATGGAAACCCTCGGATTTCGATTGACTCGCTTCTTGACGATGTTGCGATTGCTAGGTGTATTGACAGTGCGTTTTCTACCATTTCCTGGACGACGACCGTCATGGCCAAGCTCCTTGAAACGACGAATTGCATCGGACACGGTTTGTCGAGGCACATTGAGCAAACGAACAATTTCACATTTTGTGAAAAATCGACATCTTGATTAAAGATTTCTATGTCAGTGGATTGGAGGAAGGAAGCCACAGTCATGGTTGTTTTGAAGCTCAAAATGTTGATTTTTCACAAAAAACACTACAAGTGCCATGAAAACACCACTTCATTTTCAAATACTTAGTTAATAATATTTCGAGAACTAATGCATAAAATGAAAAAACAATTACTGTGCTAAAATCAGTATAAAAATACCTTTCAAATGAGGTATCACTCACCCCATCTTCCCTATTCAAAAATTGGGGGTGAGGGTTGTAGTAACAAGGGTTGAAGCGCTATGCGCCCGTAACCTACATCTTAAGTTGTCCCCCTCGAAACAGAAATCGACCTGTCCGAGCATTTCTATCGAAAAAAATTATTTCGTCTGTAATCTCGTCTGTTTCGTTTTCAAATGGCCACCCTGTATGTATATTATTACTGTTGCTGTAATATGTTGGATAAAAAACACAGAATGATGTTAATTCGGTTATATTCACTTGCATGCTAGGTGAAGCCTATTGACAAGCAAAATATAGAATTCAACATAAGCCTGACATTAGCCCGGATTGACGCATGCGCCTGTCATGCCACCATTTTAGACTGAATGATTGCCAAATGCGCCCCAATTATTGTAGCTTGTTTTTTATTGAATTGTTTTACGAAAGAAATAACTAGGAATAAGCAAATACATTGTTTCTCTTCATTGGTTTGTCGTCCCTACTTATGAAAATTGCACTTTTAAATTGTTTATGACACTGTCAGTCACCATTGGATGCTGTTAGTAGCGAGGCATAACCTCAAATCTGTGTACGTAAATTTTGTCATTTAAGGTATTATTTTAACTATCATATTTTAGTTCCCTGAGGATGGTCACGATAGTGACCGAAAGCTTGGACATACAATAAAGAGGTTAACATCGAGCCTGTGATTATTTACCCGATAACTTCACACTTCTGAAATTGAAAATAATCGATATTGCACTGTCATTATAATAAGAAAAACTCAAATATGAATAAGAAAAATAACTGAAAAACAATATTGCAGTGAATCCCATAACAACAGAATTATAAACTGACTGAAAACTAATTAATGAGATTGATGCTTCTCGAACAGCTGGTTTGTTGTAAAATTTAAAAAATTTGCAAACAACGACTACAATATTTGAGTAACAAAAAATGTGTACATGAAAAAACCTTCACGATTATTTCCTCCAAATTAAATCAGTTACTCCTTGCTATACTATCTTTCTTACACCAAAAAAATTTTCAAAAATATAAACAGCTCCTTCTAGGTGTAGCAGTTTCTTTGTCAGTTAGTATATTAACGGTAAAGAAACCAAAATAGATTTATCAACGAAATATTTGAACCACATCGTGTTTCGTGTGTAATAGTATAGATAAAAATAGGACATGATAAAGTAGGCGGCCAGAACAAGATAATATAGATGATCTACTCATTCTACTCGAACATTTTCAAGGGTTTGCATCGAAAGAATTCCTCAAGATTACAGACAACTCCTTGTAGGGTATCGGAGAAAGTCCTGGGCTGGTTTTGTTATGCTCATTACCAAATTTATCGAGCAGCATTGAGCAGGAAACGCAATGGCGGTTTCTCAAGAATTCTTGTCGAATTGACACTTGTGAATACTTGGTAATTGGTTAATTTTTGTTATGTGAGAACGAGAAGGACCAGTGGAAAGTGAAATCATGTTCTATTATATTAATATTGTAATTGATTTTCGGTTTATTAGGGATTTGAATAGAGAAGAAGCTCTCTATCATTGATGGTCTATTGTGATGATATTTTCTCACAATTGTTCACGGTTACGACTTCGAATTTTACTGCTTATTTCTGTTGGCCATTTTTCTTCTATCTCACAAACCTCAACATTTTCGGGCATAACGATTCAAGAGTTACGATTTCCGTGTCGATATTTGCGACACCCGTCTAGGAGATTTTTATTGTTGTTTGAAGAAATTGGAAATCGACAGCTCAACATGGCGTATGCTTTATTTGGGTTTAGTGAAATTGAAAGTCGTATTTCCATCATCTGACACACCTGTACCTACATGAAACGAAGATATAAAATTTCTATTTCTCTGGCGTCCGTATTCCACATGTCAAATCAACCATACTGCACGCTATACAGGGTGTCCGAGAAAATGTGGGAAATCTCTCGGTATCAGATAAAACATGAAAAAATAAGATGATAAGTTCCCCTAATTTTTTTTCCTAGCGGCCTTCCCTACGATTATACGGCCTCCTAAATTTTATGAAGATTTGATATGATGAACAGTAGTAAGGACCTCTTAAAATAGTGGCCTTATATTTAAATTAGCTCTTTTAGTTTACCAGGGGCGCCCTAGGTTGTACATATTAATGCTCACATTTTCAACACCCTGTATGCTAAGGAGTAGAAAAAAACGAATTTGGATAGCTTGAACATTATGCTGAAAAAAAAGTACTCTTGTTTATTGTCGATGAAAAGAACTGTTTTCGAGAAAACTGGCATTTTATGATAAAAACAATTTGCTTACGCATTGTAAATTTCTTGTAATTCGAAAAATGAGTAGTGATAATTAACAAGTTTATTAATTCCAACATAATTTGACAATTAGGTTTCTGAGTTTGAATTGCAAAGTTATTTCTCATTATTTTTAGCGACCATACTCATAGTTAATGATCACTAGTCACTACTCATTTTTCCAATTACAAGAAATTCACAAGAGAATGTGAGCATTAAAATGTACAACCTAGTCCGCCCCTGGTGAACTAAAAGAGCTAATGCCCTTGAATAAGGGCAGTATTTTAAGAGGTCCTTACTACTGTTCATCATATCAAATCTTCATAAAATTATATTAAGTAGTTTGAAATTTATTTCAGTAAAATGGATTTCCTGTGGCGTCATTTAGGAGGCCGTATCTCTGTAGGGGGGCCGCTAGGAAAAAAAATATGGAAACTTGTCATCTTATTTTTTCATGTTTTATCTGAATCCGAGAGATTTCACACATTTTCCTGGACACCCTGTAAAAACACATCATCAAAAGTCTCAAATTGTTGAATGTAACATGAAAAATTGTTAGTGTTCGGTCGCCGTACCCCTCTTATATTATCGTTGAATTGAACCAATCATTGCTCCTCTGCTCAACCAATTTGGGGATAATTTCGTTAATCGGAATGACAACGCCCCACCACACCGCACCCAGAGGGTTCAACACATTCTCCAAGAGAACAATATTCAGGGGTTGAACTGGCCAGCAAACTCACCAGACATGAATCCAATTGAGCACGTTTGGGATTACTCAGAGAGAGCAATATCCAATCGCCAAAACCCACCTTCGAAATTCCAGGAATTGAGTTTAGCCCTTCAGGAAGAATGGAACGATATGCCTTAAAATTTCATTGATGACTTGATTCGTGGTATGCCTAGGCGTATTAGGCAATTGATTGAAAGAAGAGGTGGTAATTCGGACAATTGAATTTGAATTCAGTTGTGGAATAACTATAATAAATGAAAAATAAATAATCGATAAATTTAGATTTTTTCTCATTTTTCCTTTTTGTCTCATCCTGATAAAACAAAGAGTAACATTATGGAAATCTCAAATTTATTCTACAACTGAAGGTGTTCTCAATGATAATTATTTTTATCAGAATTATGCATGCATATATTATCCACTTTCAACGTTCTTCTTCAATACAGATGTTTTCTCCCAGCAGGAATAAAAAAAGATGATATTATCAGATTCTGAATGTATTGGCTCCATTCTGAAATCAGTTGTTCTCGATCAATTCTAGTGATCAATAGTTTTTCTTTCGTTTGATTTTCTACACTCGATCGCTATGCAACGCGAAACAAGCAATTTGACCCAAGAGGAATGTGCCCAAGCGGTAATTTTGCGAGAAGAAGGGTGGACATACACAAGAATTGCAGAAAGGTTTGGAGTTTCCCATACAAGTGTGTCCAGAATGTTGCAGCGATTCAGGGAGACAGGTATGAATGTCCGAAGACCAGGACAGGATAGACCACGGGTAAGAACTGCCATTCAAGAACGTTACTTGAGAGTTTCTTCGTTGAGACAACGGTTTGCAACCGCTCGCCTCCTTCAAAATCAGCTTGAGCAAACTCATGGGGTGCAAATTAGCACTCAGACAATAAGAAATCGCCTCAGAGAACATGATTTAATGCCTCGTGTCGCGGCAAGAGGCCCAGCTCTTACCCCAGCCCATCGAAGGGCGCGTTTGGATTATGTCTAGATTATGCCTCTACCATTGTGACATACAGACGTCCACATATGAAAGATATGCTCAGTGCAATTTCCTGAATACTACTGGTTTCGGGGGAGGATCGATTATGGTGTGGGGTGGAATATCTTTGACTGCTCGCACAGACCTAGTGGTCGTTGATAATGGAGCTATGAATGCTGATAAGTATATAAGGAACATTCTTGAAGAGCATGTAGTGCCATTTGCCCCATACATTGGTGAAAATTTCATTTTTATGGACGATAATGCCAGACCCCATCGTGCGCGCATCGTTCAGGAGTCCCTTGAAGAGGTTGAAGTCTATCGAATGGAATGGCCAGCAAGAAGTCCAGATCTCAATCCGATTGAGCAGGTTTGGGACAACCTCAATAGAAGGCTGAGAAGTTCAGAAAATCATCCAGCTACTCTTAATGACTTAGGAATCCAACTCGGAGAAATCTGGGAAGGATTAGATCAGAACATTTTAAGATCACTCATTTTGAGTATGAACCGTCGTTGCCGAGCTGTAATTAACGCAAGGGGTGGAAATACCAAGTATTAAATCACTTATCAGCATTTCAGTATTTTGAAAATTGTTCATTTCTCTTCTTTCACATGAGATTCGGTGAAATCCTGAATTTTTCTTCCATTTAATGTGTCTTGTTTCGTTCAAAACCTTCCCGAGAAAACATAAAAAATAAGTTATAAAGTCAATGTAGAGTTAACTTTCATTAAAATTGAGATTTTCAGAATGTGCGTTAATTTTTTTTGCGCAGTGTATAATTAATGAAAAATGAATAATCTATAAATTCAGATTTTTTCCTCATTTTTCCTTTTTTGTCTTATCCCGATAAAACAAAGAGTAACAAACAAAGATTTTCTATAAAATATATTGCAGTTGAAATAATATAATAATAATAATAAGAGACAATATTCATCTCATTTCCAGAGCATAGATTGTTTATATCTTGAGAAACCTAGGGGGTGGTCTACATAAAACGGTCCAGCTGAATATTTCCTCAAGTAGGTATCATATTTTTATTTCGAGTGAGACATATTTGGACTGCAACTTCCAGTGCTACAGCGTGTTGAAAAAACAAGGAACTTCATGGAGGTCTTTTGTGATTGCTATTTCTAATTTGTACCTTCGTTCAAGGCATTGTTATCAAATAGCAGCTGTGAAAATTCTTCACCCATTTTAATTTATCTCACATCGCGCGTAGTCTTCAATTCTGAGAAAATAGATTGTAAGCGATCCATCCAATTATAACATATAGCTCGGAAACTGCCGCGGTAATTGCAGGAAACTGTATTTCTTTTTCATTCTCTAATGGTACTAATCTCCAGCAGCTCAGAGAAAGCAATAAACTTTCATCTGAAAAATCTGATCGGTCGCCAAAACTAAGCTCTGATTTCAAATGAGGAAAAATCCAGGAAGTTGCAAATGATATTGCTCGAATATTCAACGTTTTATCGTTAACGCGATATCTTTTGAAAGAATTTCAATTCGGCATGTTAGAATAAATAATGTTTATTGCTAATTAACTGCTGGCAGCCTTCAAACGAGCATAATCGAATTTCTCAAATATGCCTGCATAGTTTTTAGCATCGAAAGTACCGAAAGTTTTTTTTAGAGATATATAACTTTAAATTGCCTTGGAAGGGGGAGAGGTAGCTGTTGGAATTTTCTTGGATCTCTCCAAGGCATTCGATATGGTTGATCACGAGTTGCTATTAAAAAAGTTATTTTCTTACGGAGTGAGAGACAAACAATTAGACGTAATACGTAATTTCTTAAAAAACCGTGTTCAAAGAGTCCTAGTTGAAGTAGATGGAAGGGCGTATTTATCGGGTGATGAGCTGCTACTGAGTGGGGTGGTGCAGGGGAGTATACTTGGGCCACTCCTTTTTTTGGTGTATATCAACGACCTTCCTTGTGATCTTCGAGATGGAGATTCCATCATTATGTACGCTGATGATACAAATATTGTGGTATCGAAAAAAGAATTAACTTCTGCACTGGCATCAACACAGTTGGCAGCGCAGACCGTGTCTGATTGGTGTCAGGAAAATGGTCTCAAAGTTAATACAACTAAAACCGATTGTATGATTTTCACGGTTGCTAAAAGACCGATTGATTATCCTGGCTCTATACAACTGCTCGGACACACCATCCAGATATCTTCCAGCACTAAATTCCTGGGCATAACTCTGGATAAAAACTTGAACTGGGGTGAACATTTAACATGCCTGAAGCAAAAACTGATGTCGGTTCTTTATTCTTTGCGGGTAATGTCGCGACAGGTCGATCGAGGTGTACTTAAGATTTTGTATTTTGCCAACTTTCAGGTGCACCTAAATTACGGGATAATTGCTTGGGGTGGGTGTTCTGGTGCTGAACAGATTTTCGTGGTTCAGAAGTCGATCCTTCGCGTCATTTATGGATTACCTTACAGAGAATCGTGCCGAGGTTTGTTCAGAAAAAATAATATCCTCACTCTGACAGGCCTCTATATTTACAGATGCCTTTTGTTTTTTCATCGCAGGAGAGGCACCTATTTCGGGACCCACGAGAATACAAATAGGACCAGACGTATGCACCCGCTGCATTATCCCGTGCACTCTCTCACTCTCACCGAGAAGACTGCTGAATACATGTGTATCACATTTTTCAATAAAATACCTAAAGATTTACAGGTAATAGAGAAATTCGATTCTTTTAAATCCAAAGTGCACAGGTTTCTTGTAGAGAGGGAACCTTATAATTTGGCGGAATTTCTCGCGTCATAAGATCTGAGCGCTCTTTGTCTGCTGAAAGAAGTTATTAATTTTTTCTTCAATATGAAATGGAATTCTAATTATTTTTTGACGTGTTCTCTTTACATGTTGTTATTGTTTATGGGAATAAATATCTATTATTATTATTATTATTATTATTGAATTAAAACACATTTGAATTAAGATTGAAGCCAATTTTTGTATTTGAAAGATTATTCCACTCTTTCCATTTTTAGTGAGGAAGTTTCCGTAGCAACGATCGTTTCATCCCGAAAAAATTTTCAAGTCGGCAAAACCAACATGTTGGTTTTTCAGCGACAAAATTTTTGACGTTTTCGAATTCATAGATAGCTTCGGAAATGAATATCATAGAGAGAACAAACAACGTTTAGTGGTTTAGTTAATCTATGATGAATTCTAATTTGCCAAATAGCGCAATACACGTCAATTGTGAACATATTACCCTATTTTCTCGTGGAATACTCAAGCCGAATTCCACTCGAGATGAAATTTAAGCAGGTAAAATTTCTCTCTTGTAATATTCAAGTTTGTTGCTTTTCGGAAATTTCGCTCATGACATTTTTTCCAAAATCACTTGCCTGACGGCTCGTGATTTTGATACAAATGTCATTCGCGAAATTTCCGAGCAACAAACTTTCATATCAATCGAGAAATTTTGCCGGCAAAATTCCATCTCTAGTGGTATTACGTATGATAATTTTATGACATTTATGTTTCAAAAATAATTGGAGGCTACTTATAGTCCATCCAAGAATTATTGACATCTCGGGCGGCTTTGGAAAATCGAAATTAGGTTGGTAATGCCCGTTCAGTGATATTTTGAGTTGCAGAATTCAGGTTGGTGTTCCAAATAACACTGGCGTTTTTTTCTGTCATCAATATTCGAATAAATTTGGCTAATAATCTTTGAATGAGGCTCTTGAATAATGTGGGTACAGCCAATTAATGGAAAGCCTACACAGAGGACGTAGAAAAAGAAATAAGAGGAGATTAGTCAAAATAGGGATGGTATGATATTGCTGACATAAAACCTTCAATTATGAACATGACGAGTTCTTCCCAGATGAGGAAATAATAACAGTGGTTGTAATAAGAATATTTACATTTTTAATATTAAATATTTTACTCCTTTGTTCACCAATATTGAAAGTTACAATATCATGACAAAATTCTTCATATATTAAATAGATCCATCTGTTAAGTTTTGTTTTCGAATCCATCCAGTTTTCAGATACACGCTACAAATAAATTATCAACCAGATTTTTCTGGTTTAGAGAATATTCATATTGAACTTTGCAAAGGAGCATGCTTTTTTATCATCCACGATATTTTTCGTTATCGGACCAGAATTTCCATACTGTATATGCATGCTCCTATAATAATTGATCGTTCGAAAATGTATCAATACAAGATGAAAATAATATACTGCTGGTTAGCAGATTTACACGATGGTAATTGTATGCGATAATTGAGGACATTTTCATGTTCAAAGTGCCTTATTTTGAAAATTTCCATTTAATTTCAAGGTTATATTTATTGCTATGATGAAAGCATAGAAAATTTGTAGTGACTTTTTTGTAACTAGAAATAGAGGTGCGACTGGACTTCCAAGGCCTGCTTTGATGTCAATAATTCTTGGATGGACTATAATTGGATTATTTCTCGATATAATATTATCGCGAAATCTCTCTTTCAATGAATCAATTGTTGCGGTAACAGCATCAGGTTTAACACCATTCTGTTGAAACCAAAACACTTCTGGTCCGATACCATTCAAATTTTGAAACAAATAAATCATTGATCATCGATCTGTAACGAGCACCAATCAATGTAACATTAGCTCAAAAGCTAGTCGTGGTGGACATATGCCGGAAATTATTTTTAAAACATAAATGTCATAAAATTATCTTAAAAAAACTGCTTCAATCTTAATTTAAATGTGTTTCATTTCAATTTGAAGTTCTATCACTCTAGAAAAAACACCCAATATCTCTTTCACAAATAATTCACTATAAATATTGTTGATAACGTAAAAATTCCTCAAAATGTCCTCAAATGTTTATTCCCACACAGAAGATGAATGCCCATGTTACTCAGGGTCATTCATTCTTAACCTCATCCAAAAACTAAAAATATTCAAGATATCTCCATGAAATTCATTTTCAGTATATTTTATGGGATTCTGAGAAAATCCAGAATATTCTCATGCTTCATACCGTTTTCTGTGATTTCGAATTTTGAATATTTTGATAGTTTAGGTGGGCGTTCAATGTAGTGTGATTTTATTTCAAGTTATTTGAAAATGGTCTCACTTTGAGAACTGATATTTTGTGGGTAAACTCAGAGAGGATTGGAGTTCTTAATGAAATAATTTAAATCGAGTTCATTTTTTTCTTTCAAAATTGGAAGAAAATAAGCCAACTCATGCTTCTGTTATATTTCCAACGAAAGAGCCATAAAAATAGTTCAACTTCCGATTAAAAGTGAATCTACAAATAATTTCGTTCAGAAAATCAACTTGAAATACGGAATTGGCTGAGGATGGCCAAATTCAAATATATGGCGGGAAAAAGTTCCTGCTTTACCCACATATTCACTAATTTCATAGTTCAGCGATTTTCGGATAGAGAGCGCCATTGTACATTTCAATGAGTTCCCTTGGCTCAGTGGTAGAGCATTGGAATTAGGACCCAAAGGTCCGAAGTTCAATCCCAAGCTAGGAAAGAATTTTCTAGTCTCGGTAGGGGCCACCATTCTCACTGTTGGGTCAAAAATTAACAGTGCCTAAGGTGGCGTAAGGACACAGTAACAAAGCCTACACAGATCACAACTGCTTACTCCGAACTCGGTACAAGTTACAAGCTTCGAAGCTTGTAGTTTCAGAGGGGTATCCTCAGGAGACCTAGGAGTAATCAGGATAAACAATATATCATATCAGGATGCACAATATATCATCCATAAGGATAGACATTCATAGAACTTATAGTGATAATGTAAGTTCTATGGAGATATTCCATAAAATGCACGGTGGCGCCTCTATCGGGTTAGTTTTCCTACTCGCTCTGAACGGCGACCTTAAGTTATATTATTTTTTGTTATTTGTGTTATTTTTGTTTCGTTATGTGTGGGTATTTTTCTTAGCTTGTGTTTATGGTGATTTTCATTCGGGGACAACATGGTCTTGCGTCAATTGTGGATATGGACAAATTCCTGATCATTCAATGTCTTTTTCCTACCCAAAGTAATACAGAAAACACAGATTATATATTATGCATCTTCTATGTATCTTCACTGATTTTCCGAAGCTTTCCAGAGTTATTTGAGCTTTAAGACAAACATTCTCTCCGGTAACACCAAAATACTGCAAATTTTATGAAAATTCCTTCAATAGGTACTCCGTATAATTTTGGTGGAGTCCAAAAAATATTGCCCCGCTTGCCACCCCCTAGGGCCACCACTGATGTGCCGAATATATTTTCTTTTCGTCTGGTATGGAACCAGCACAATAAAAATATTCAGGCGATATTTAATAAACAAACGAATCGCTCATGAACTTTCACTCAGCCTCGGGCCACTTATAAATGCGACAATTTTTGTTCCATCATCTGGAAAACTCATCGGGTGTGTCCCGTTGAAAATTACGATGTTAGTTCGCGTGGGTCAAACGTGATCTCACGAAAATGTGAGATGGAACGAATATGCCGTCAGATATGAATTCCGACACGTTTTTTCGGGTACACCCAGTACTGACTTATGATGATATTTTACGTAATTCGAATATCGTGAAGAAATCGCTCAGAATCCGTACGAGGAGTTGTCTGTCCAATCTGCAATTAATCATGTAGGTAACTAATTTTAAATCTTCGATAATCAGTAAAGTAGTGACTTCTCAGTGTGTTGTGGAAGAGTTCCTAATGGATCAAACATTTTCGTAGAAATTACAATAAATCGATTATTACTGGCTGTTCTTTTTTCTGTCACTTAGTATATTAATCCCTCGAAGATCACCTTTATATCTTGATCTTAGAGTGCCATCATTGTATGGTCAGATTTAAAAATTTTCCAGTAAGTTCAAATACCTATCGGGTGTTTTTTTAGAGTGATATAATGAATTGAAATAAAACACATTTATATTAAAGTCGACGTTCAAAGCGAGTAGGAAAACCTATCCGATAGAGGCGCCACCCTGCATTTTATGGAATATCTCCATAGAACTTACATTATCACAATGAGTTCTATGAATATCTCTCTAATTATGAAGGAAATGTTCAATGGCGCTTTCTATCCGAAAATCGCTGAACTATGAAATTAGTGAATTTGTGGGTAAAGCAGGAACTTTTACCCGCCATATACACTGCGCAAAAAAATTAACGCACATTATGGAAATCTCAAATTTATTCTACAACTGAAGGTGTTCTCAATGATAATTATTTTTATCAGAATTATGCATGCATATGTTATCCACTTTCAACTTTTTTCTTCAATACAGATGTTTTCTCCCAGCAGGAATAAAAAAAGATGATATTATCAGATTAAGAATGTATTGACTCCATTCTAAAATCGGTTGTTCTCGATCAATTCTAGTGATCAATAGTTTTTCTTTCGTTCGATTTTCTACACTCGATCGCTATGCAACGCGAAACAGGCAATTTGACCCAAGAGGAATGTGCCCAAGCGGTAGTTTTGCGAGAAGACGGGTGGACATACACAAGAATTGCAGAAAGGTTTGGAGTTTCCCATACAAGTATGTCCAGAATGTTGCAGCGATTCAGGGAGACAGGTATGAATGTCCGAAGACCAGGACAGGGTAGACCACGACCACGGGTAACAACTGCCATTCAAGAACGTTACTTGAGAGTTTCTTCGTTGAGACAACGGTTTGCAACCGCTCGCCTCCTTCAAAATCAGCTTGAGCAAACTCATGAGGTGCAAATTAGCACTCAGACAATAAGAAATCGCCTCAGAGAATATGATTTAAGGCCTCGTGTCTCGGCAAGAGGCCCAGCTCTTACCCCAGCCCATCGAAGGGCGCGTTTGGATTTTGCGAGAGAGCACATCCATTGGGAAGAGGCCGATTGGGAAAGAGTTCTCTTCACAGATGAGTCTAGATTCTGCCTCTACCATTGTGATCGACGTAACCTTGTATACAGACGTCCACATGAAAGATATGCTCGGTGCAATTTCCTGAATACTACTGGTTTCGGGGGAGGATCGATTATGGTATGGAGTGGAATATCTTTGACTGCTTGCACAGACCTAGTGGTCGTTGAATCGTTGATAATGGAGCTATGAATGCTGATAAGTATATAAGGAACATTCTTGAAGAGCATTTAGTGCCATTTGTCCCATACATTGGTGAAAATTTCATTTTTATGCACGATAATGCCAGACCCTATCGTGCGCGCATCGTTCAGGAGTACCTTGAAGAGGTTAAAGTCTCTCGAATGGAATGGCCAGCAAGAAGTCCAGATCTCAATCCGATTGAGCAGGTTTGGGACAACCTCAATAGAAGGCTGAGAAGTTCAGAAAATCATCCAGCTACTCTTAATGACTTAGGAATCCAACTCGGAGAAATCTGGGAAGGATTAGATCAGAACATTTTAAGATCACTCATTTTGAGTATGAACCGTCGTTGCCGAGCTGTAATTAACGCAAGGGGTGGAAATACCAAGTATTAAATCACTTATCAGCATTTCAGTATTTTGAAAATTGTTCATTTCTCTTCTTTCACATAAGATTCGGTGAAATCCTGAATTTTTCTCCCATTTAATGTGTCTTGTTTCGTTCAAAACCTTCCCGAGAGAACATAAAGAATAAGTTATAAAGTCAATGTAGAGTTAACTTTCATTAAAATTGAGATTTTCAGAATGTGCGTTAATTTTTCTGCGCAGTGTATTTGAATTTGGCCATTCTCTGCCAAATCCGTATTTCGAGTTGTTTTTTCTGAACGAAATTAACTGTAGATTCACTTTTAATCCGAAGTTGAACTATTTTCATCATGGGTCCGTCGTTTGAAATAAAACTGAGCCTGAGTAGCCTTATTTTCTTCTATTTTTGAAGAAACAAATTTACTTTCGAAATGAAATCGATTTAAATTATTTCATCAAGAAACTCCAATCCTTTCTGAGTTTACCCACAAAATTTCAGTTCTCAAAGTGGAATTCAGGCCTTATTTCAGCAATAACCCGAGTTACGATGGCTTCCAAATCGTCTATGGTTTCTGGTTTATCGGCATAAACCAATGACTCGACATAACCCCAAAGAAAATAATCCATTGGAGGCCTGTTAATTGGACCATTTGTAGAAATAATGTAATCGCCACATCTTTCTTTCAATAAATCAATTGTTACGTAATCAGCATGAGGTGTAGCACCATCTTGTTGGAACCAAAACACTTCTGTGTCGATACCATTCAAATTTGGAAACAAATAATCATTGATCATCGATCTGTTACGAGCCCCATTCACTGTAACATTAGCTCCAGCATCGTTTTTGAAGAATTATGGACCCATGATACCTCCAGCGTGTACAGCACACCATACAGTTCATTTTTCGGTATGCAAAGGAATCTGCAGAACTTCTTGAGGATTGTTTTCACTCCATATACGGCAATTTTGCTTGTTTACGTAGCCGTTCAATCAGAAATGAGCTTCATCACTAAACAGAATTTTTCGATAAATAAGTGGATCAACTTCAAGCTGTTCTAGGGCCCAATCAGCAAACAAACGACTCTTATTATGGTCAAGTGGCAAGATGGCAACTTATTGTGAACGTCGACGAATAGACAAATCTGGATCTTCATAAACACTATCACTCACATCAGCAGAGATATTTTCTTCTGTACGTACAGTTCTTTGGCTTGTTGTTGTTGCATCGAGTAGAGAAAATTTTGTCCGAAATCATTCGATAGTTTGACGAATAAGCTGCTCTGATGGACGATTATGCAAACCATAAATTTAACGAAGTGTTCTACAAGGTTGGCGAATATAACACAGATTTTGAAAATAAATTTCAACAATTTGTAAACGTTGTTGCGGCGTGAGTCTTCTCATGATAATTTGTCAATGCTCACTGAACAGAAAAGTCAAAACAACATGGCTTTTACCTTCTGCCAAATCACCGTCACCCTTATTGAAAATTCTATTACTCAAAAAACCCGATAGTTTATTATTGGTCCTTCGAGCCGAATGGATTATTATCAAGTCGTAGATGCCGCGATATTGTTGAGCAAACAATAAACAGGGGTGGCCAATTATCCTCCAACGCAGATCAAATCTTCCAATAAATCACAGTTTAGTGACATAGAGATCGCTGTATCACCGTATCTGTTGCGTTGCATCATCTGCGCTCGGCAGGTTGGGAGATGATCAATGAAATTGATAATGCCTGTCGGCGTTTTCCAGTATGCGTATGAGAGAAATTCCGTGTAGCAGGATTCACACTTTCTCCTTGATGTCTAGGTCGATGTTAAAGTCTCGCAGAAACGCTGGGCAATAAATCGTGCCGTATGAATTCTAGTAGGTGAAAACAAAGCGATTTAAATATCGTTGTATCGGATCTGAGAAGGATCTAATTTGACATTCAGGGGCATAACCCGAGAATCGGGTACATAAATCTGTGTCTCTTGTATACACAGTGGCTACAATCTTCACTGACATGTTTGATATAGCGGAAATTTTTGGCTACACTATCAGAGTAATATAAAGTTTAGGATTTAACATTTTCTGAATTAATGACCCCTCACTTTCCTCATGGCGAATGGCGTTCCGTCAAATGTTCTAATATTTTGGTATAAAGTAGTACTCGACCTACTGATCAAAAGTTCCATGGCCCCAACACAATCCTATGACTAGTTTTTGAGGTACAGGGCGTTGAAGTTGAGAATTACCCACTTTACTACGCTTGTATCTCGAAACAGAATCGAATGAACTTCAATTTCTCTCAAGAAACATTTCATTCCATCCCCAGAGACATGGGCGCCCGCAGGGGGGGGGGGGGCAGGGGGGGCCATGGCTCCCCCTGAGATTCTGATTGCCTTAACGTTTTTCAGCACGACACCTCAATATTACCTTCTAATTTCTATTTTGCCCCCCCCGAGAAAAATTTCTACGGGTTTCTGCGGGCGCCCATGCCCAGAGAGCAACCACATAGAAGAATATGACTGAAAATCTTTACGAATACAGGGTTATACCTACTTATACATAATTGAATGCATGCCCGATTTTGAAAGTATAAAACATGTCAGTTCCAGAGCGAGAACGTTAACGTTCGCAAAATGATCCATTTCACTAGATATGTTGTTGTTACATCGAAAAAAAAAACAGGAATACCCAGAATTCATACTGGGTGATCCATTATTATAGAAACTATTCACAATGAAGCTTAAGTGGACACCCTATTTTTTGGGTTGATTTAAGGTGTTTGTTTGATTTTTCAGAACATTTCATCATGGACTTCGAAGAATACAGGGTAATTCAGTCATGAAATGAACTGTGAATCTCACGAAAATTCCCAAAAACCGCCTTTTTTTCATCACCCTCTATGTCAAGAATAACTCCGTTGAGATGGGAGTTTTCTTTCACCACTGTTCTCGATATAAAAACATCAATACGGCTGAGAGTTTTTATTCACCTATGACCAGATTTTTTTTAAGTAATATGAAAATTATTAATTTGCAATTCTGATTGGAATCAAATGAAAAACCACTCTTGAAATCTAATCAAAAACTACTGATAGAACTAATTCGATTGTGGCCTAAATAGTATTGAACAGAATGTATAGTGTTTTTTATCAGTTGTTTTCGATTTCAATCAGAATTGCAAATTAATAATTTTCATATTAGGTACATGAAAAAAAACTGGTCATAGGAAGTGGATAAAAACTCTCAGCAGTATTACTCAACGGAATTTATCTTGAAATAGAAGGTGATGAAAAAAAAGGTAGTTTTTGGGTATTTTCGTGAGGTTCACAGTTCATTCCATGACTGAATACTGAATCATCCTGTATTCTTTGAAGTCTATGATGATATGTTCTGAAAAAATCAAACAAACACCTTAAATCAACCCAAAAATATAGGGTGTCCACTTAACCTAGTTTCTATAATAATGGATCACCCAGTATGAATTCTGGGTATTTCCGTTTTTTCGATGTAACAACAACATATCTAGTGAAATAGTTCATTTTGCGAACGTTCTCGCTCTGTAACTGACATATTTCATACTTTCAAAATCAGGCATGCATTCAATTATGGATAACCATGTATTCGTAACGATTTTCGATCATATTCCTCTATATGGTCGCTCCCTGGGGATGGAATGAAATGTTTCTTGAGAAATATTGAAGTTCATTCGATTCTGTTTCGAGATACGCGCGTAGTAAAAGTTGGTTATTCTCAACTTCAACGCCCTGTATCTCAAAAACTAGTCATAGGATTGTGCTGGGGCCATAGACACTTTTGATCAGTAGGTCGAGTACTACTTTATACCAAAACTAGCTGGCCCGGCGAACTTTGTTCCGCCCTAATGATACTTACGGTGGATTTCACAAATCCACTCTGATTTTTGAACTCTCAAATGTTTCCATGGATATGAGCGATCACACAGAACAGATACACAAAAATAAAATGCCATAATATGTCAATCACTAATAATGGCAATTTTGAATTAAGTTATTTCCGCAAATATATTTATTACTATTTATTATTATTTCAAAAATTATGAGGAAAGATGAGAACGGACAATTCACGATTGAAACTGATCGCCAAAATCCGATTTACTTGAAATTTCGATAAAAATTCACTGTGATATTCAACCGCTTTTTGATCTGTTAATAGCCTTTCATGGTACTATAAGCCCTATGTAAATTACACGGTAATTGATGTCATATGTTCTTTTTTCGACCATTTCAAACCACGACGACCGAAATGCTCGAAAAAAGAACAGATGACATCAATCGATGGCCGCGAAAGCCTCAACAAATTCATCGTCATTTAATTGTGATAATGTCAAATATAGTACCTTCACGATTACGTTATTTGGAATAAATAAAACCATAAAAATAACTAATAATCATCAGTCATAATGTGTGAATAGCGCCATCTGAAGTGGTAAGAACGAAACTTTTCTCATATCTCAACGAAATCTAATCATTTTAGTGATCTGCACTCCTACGCTGAGTCATTTTGGTTTTGGTCAACAGCGCAGAGTTGTAGGCAACTCAAATTACACACTATTACAGTGACTATAGAGGGAATATAGTCACTGTACACACTATTTGTTTATATCGCCATCCAACGCGGAGAAAATCAAATGAAGTACCAACGAATAAGCGGTAGCGTAACTGTAACTGTAGCGACATCTAGTGGCCTTACTCAAAAGGAGGAAAAGCATTTCCTGTATAAGTAAAATTTTCATCGATTTTTTCAAAGTTTTATTGTATTTTATAATAATCAGACCGTAGACGAATCCATATATGAAGTTTCATAACAAACAGTCCATCCGATCTCGAGTTATAAATGGTGTAACCAACATCTTTCTTTTATATATATAGATATAGATATATAGATATTAGAACATTTGACGGAACGCCATTTCCCATAAGGAAAGTGCGGGGTCCTTTCCATCAATTTCCTTGTTGGGGAAACATGAGAAATAGATTTAATTCTTTTGTCATGCGTTTCGATTCACTGCGTTCAATTATAAGTAGGCTGGCAGTACCTAAGCAACCGTTGACTATGCATTATCTTTTGTGATATTTTTCAATGTAACTGACTTTTTAAATTTCTTGCATTAATAGAAAAAAGATAATTGAATACATTTTTTTCTTCCATAATCAGATGAAAGTCCTTTACTCTCTACTAAAGGATATCGATAGAAAAAAAAAATTCGACAGTCGGTTATTCCTATCACTGAAGGTTGAGTTCACATATAATTTTGTGGAGTTTACGAACTATAATGCATATTCCACGGTCGCTATGGTACCGCCAGCCTACTTATAATTCAACAGTGAATCGAAAAGCAAGACAAAAGTATTACATTTTTTCTCATGTAATATTCATGTGAATAGTGACTTATGATACATTTTTTCAATCAGCTAAAATTTTGAGCAAGATGAGAGAACTTTAAATTATAGTTTATATTTGAGAACTCATAAAACTTTCTCAATCCTCGAAAAATTCAATCATATAATATTTGAATAACTCCCAAAAAAGTGCCTGTAGAATGTAATAACAGATTTCGAATAAGAGCTCAAACGAGTGAGTTCAGCATTATTGAAAATGATAATTTCTCAATTTTCCTCCATAACTCAAAATCTATGGAAGAAGAGCTCGGGAATATGCTATAAGTTTTCTTCTAGCTGCTATAGTTCTCGAGATCTCTTCAGTAGATAATGAATTTTGCCCACCCTGTATACAGAATAAAATACGAGACATCAAAGAAAATCGAGATTCGTAAGCCCACTAGCTAACTTATTAAACTGATATGGTTTGAGGATATATTTCATAACTGACTCATCTTCGACCAATAATTTCATGCATATGTATTACCATAACTCATTATAGTCAAACATATTAATTTATTCAAGTCGCACGACATTGGCTCATCAGGTTGATGGTCTAGGTCGCAGCCGAGAAATGGCAAGTGCGTTGAGATGAACCAGTGAAAGTTATGTGAAAATCGTCCCAAGCATCTTTCGTTATTTGAACTTTTATTGTATTAGCATAAATGAAACCGATGGAGAATCATGAATACCATAATTTTTAATAGTCGATGACTTTTAATTGTGAGCAATTCTGCTATTATGATACTGAATATCTGTTATTTTAAATTCCCATATCTTTGACAGAACTGCTTTCTCTTATCAATTGGAAGTAATATTTATAAGCTGGAATGATCTCTAGCCCCCCATTTCTGTTTGCATAGAAAATATCAAATGTAACTCAAGAAAAATCTATAAATACATTGAATAATTTCTGATCTTTTTTTCAGGCTTTGGTTTTTCTCCTCTCACTCATTGGGACCAGTTCCTCTTCAGAAGATGAGAGTAATGAAGTCATCATAGCACCGTCTTCAACCAAGCCACCCATCAACCTGGACTCCAACCTTCGAAAAGCCTTACTGAAGGCGCTGGTGGAATTAGAAAATGAAGAAAAAGAGAACCTGCAACGGGATACCAGAAACGACTACGTTAACATAATAACCCATCTGGACTCAAAGGACAAGACTGTCGAAAAGGCTTCAGCATCATCCATATCATTCTTCTCCAGACCGGATCCGGTTAATATGACCATAACCGTGAAGAAATCTACATCCAAACCTAAACAGTCTGTTGTCGTTCAGAAGAGTAAAGGCACTCATAAAACAATATACGATTTCGATGACCTCAATGTATCAGAC
This sequence comes from Adalia decempunctata, assembly GCA_951802165.1. Classification (NCBI taxonomy): domain Eukaryota; kingdom Metazoa; phylum Arthropoda; class Insecta; order Coleoptera; family Coccinellidae; genus Adalia; species Adalia decempunctata. The sequence continues at coordinate 15,959,522 of OX637696.1, read as the reverse complement.
ACTCCTGAACAAATAATTGCGAGTGCTTCGAACAGTTTTGCTTCTTCTAAATCAGAGAAATCTAAAACGATCACAGGAGGTGCTCAACTCAATTCTGTATCATCAAAAGTTAAAACGAAGAAGACTAAGTTTGAACAAACAACAACTACAAAACCAACGTCATCGACTGAAGAAAGCGAAGCGAACGTTGAAAGTCTTCAGTTTTTCTCGGCACCTTTAGTAGCTGCTTTCACAGTGCACCAAGATGATAACGGCTTACCGAAGAGTGTAGTTCCGATCTATAATCAGAAAAATGCTGTTGCAACCACCACTGAAAAAGATCCGGAACAACAGTTGAAAAACCAGGAAGAACTACAGAAAGAAGTACTGAAGCAACAAAGGGAACTGGAAGCTAGACAAGAAGAAGAATTGAGGAACAAGCAACAGAATCTCGAGGAGGAAATAAAGAGGTTGACTGCACTCAGGGAGGAACAAGAAAAAATAATCAGGGAACAAAAATTGATTTATGAACAAAAATTATTGGAACAACAAAAGAAGTTATTGGAGGAGCAAACTAGATTGTTTAATAATGTCCAATCTTTTGTTCCTAGACCTCCCATACAGACTACCCCCAAACCAGTTCTCCCATCCAATCACGAAAGCTTCAGAGGAGCTTCAACGAATTCAGGGACCTTCGTTGCTATACAACCAAGTGTCGGATTTATTCAACCAATATCGAGTTTCTTACCACAAAACGCACAGATTCTACCCATAAAAAACCCAGTCAATTTTAGAACACCCTTTCCACAAAATTTCTTACAATTCGGAACCCAAAACAACATCAACCCTGAATCCAGACAAATCGGAAACAACCAGAATTTCTTGTCGAGACCAGTATCTACTTTCGTCCCATCAGTTCCCTTGAATAATGTTCATAGTTCCATAGTACCTTCAGTGAGTACCGCTCAGAATTCCGTATCTCCTCTAGTCAACACTGCTCAAAATTCAGGTGTCTTCCAAAACCTGCCATCAACTCAAATCAATTCGATTTTCCACCAAGTACCAACAATTTCACAAAATTCATTTGGTGTTCCCCAGAATCTACCATTTACGACATCCCAAACGGTTCCATTCAGGAGCTTGGTGAATACAGCTTCCAGTCACGGAACCAGGAGTTTGAGACAAGAATCTGGCACTGGAAACTTCTTAAACAATAACAGATTTAATACACAAGACAACAGTAATAATTTCTTCAGAGACCATAGGTTCAATACCAACTCGTTCACTTCTCAAGTGCCTCAAACTACTCAGTTTCAAAGAAGCAATTTCGGATTCAGTAATCCAAATTTAAATCAGTATCAGTACAATACAGTGCAGTATAGTGTTGAGCAGCCTTTTTTGAATCAAAGGTTTAACAATCTTTTGTTGCATACTGGTCTAGGGCAAGGTAAACAAGAAAATCTCAATATTGTATCTAAGGTTCTATCTTTGAACCACCTTGGTACAGATTCCCAAGCAGCGAACGGTAGTGATGATTTCAAAAGGATACGAGCTCCTGTCAACTGGAGGGTTGTGTAATTTTGTTTAATAATTTATTATTTTATTTTAATCTAAGTATTCCACATGTGAGGATTGGTTTTATTCTTTGACTGCAATAATCCTTCTCCTACCTCAAGTACCATGAATATTTCGAAACCAACTATACTCCATTCACTTTTATAATGTATCCCGGTTGGCCATGACATTCTGACACATTTCACCGTGTATGTTTTGAAAATATTAGGTTATAGTCATTTTACTGTCAAATAACTAACCAACTTAGCAACGTTGCCATTCTATATAGAGTTCGTACTAATTACGTATTTATCAAAATGTTTATTCACTTTGGAAAATAATGAATTTGTGGAAATATTATGTGAATTCCACAATTCCTGGCGAAGGTTGAAGAAACTTTTTTCTCGGTAAATACTGGAAATATTTCACGTATATAAACATGGTTGAAAGATTCAGTTATTCTATTTATTTGTTTCTCATTTGTAAACGTCAGTTTCCAAAAACACAATATTAATCAAGAAAGTTTATTTTATCAAGACACTAACTTGTAAAACTGACAGTTAACTTGCAAAATTTTCACAAGTTAGTAGTATTATTTACATAAGAAAATTTTGTTTTATCGTCATATATGTTGAAAATCATGGTACAATTGTTATTTCCAGTAACACAAATTTTTGATGATGAAAGAGTTGATACTGATGATGATGAACCATCTGTTGACTCAGAAACTGCTGAACTCGAGGACTGCAGAACATTTGTACTCCCCTTACTACCAAATAATTTGCTAGACATTTCGATTTTTTTGTTGACCGAATCATCGACATAACTCATCGCAATTTCGGTGCTCTTCCACCCTCCTGCACGCTTTAGTGCTAAAATATCTCCACCCGAATCCGCAACCATAATGGCTCCAGTTCTGCGAAAAGAGTGGCCGGTGTATAACTCTGGGTCTTTCAAACCTAAATATTTCGCTATTTGCTTTGGGACACCACCAATAGTGTGCTGGCCAGCATTAGGGAAAATGCACTTTCCATGTCGGTATGACAAAAAAATTCTTAGGCTTTCTGTTCCAGGAGGCCGAATATTTACATATTTTCTGTATAACATGCAGGGCTTGAAGCTGCAGCCATCATCGGTTATGGTGAATCTTCTTGTTGTTAAATTTTTTGTTTGCCGCAATGTCACAATAACGTATTTTCCCATATCTTCTACATCATTCATGTTTAAGGAGAGAATTTCGTCACATCGACAACATCCAAAAATCCCAAATATTGTTACAATTTTCGCCAGCAACCACTGGTCATCAGGAGCATGTAAAAGAAATTGTTCAGCCTCTTCTTTACTTAATACCTTGGCCTTTTTTGGCGTATAACGCTCATTTTTTCGTTTCAGAAACGCTATTACCTTTTGAAATCTGCAAATGACAACTAAACGTCATATTTTTCAATAAATTTTTTAAGGAAAACAAACCTGCGAACAGGGGCATTTTCTTTCATTTCCAAGCAGCTTTTCAGCATAGACCATTTTGCCCATAAAGTATTAGGGCTGAATCTAGCTGATAGTTGATTCAAGTAGACCAACAAAACATCTTCAGTTACCCCAATCACACTATTTTTGTTTTGCCACTTTTTGAAGGTAATAAACTTGAAGCTACACTGCTGGCTGCCTCAATAATTTCTTTTGGTACATTCATTTTCGCTTTCGCCATAACAAATGTAAAGAAAAATAAACAGACATGTTCATGGCAACGCTTCCATAGCTTACGACATTTGCGACAAATTATTGAGATTTTTTTGGAATTTATCTAACCTTTTTACAAATGAGAAATAAATAAAATATAAAACAATACACGCAAGGTAACGGGTTTTACTGGCTCAAGGAGGTAACTGACACGCCTGCGGCTCGTCAGTTATATCCTCCATTCGCCAGTAGAAACCCTCTTACCTTGCTAGTAATGTTATATACTATTTCTTGTACGTAAATCAAGAATCGAGTGTTGATATTTTACTGAAAAATAATGGACAGAATAGTACGTTACTTTGTGATTGTGAGTTTATTCGAAAAAAGAATAAAAGTACTCGAATTGTCCAACAGAAAAACTTTTAAACGAACATATGGACCTATGGAATTCCCCACTTTTCAAAATTCCTTAAAATAAGCCTACATCAGAACTTTATATAAGTGACTGGAGTACACAGAAATTTTCAACTTCTGACTCAGTACTAAAACGCAGAGAATAAAGCTATCCATATTATTTATAATTAACTTTAAGCTGATATTATGTATAAATATTTGTGCCAATTAAAACAATATTTGTGAGATGTTAACTACGGAATAATAAACAATAAATGAGTAGCTATTATAGTACTGAAAATGCTTCGAATGGAAAGATAAACAATAATTATATCATGAAAAACATCAATGAAGATATGTTTGAACTCCTTTCGTGAGTCATTCTGATTTAATTGCAGTAATGATTACATGAATTGGTCAGTTACATTCAACAATATTTGTGGAATTGATATGCCATAATATTTACGATTTTCATCGTAGGCCAGTGGCTTTACAGTGCATCAGTGCATCCCATCTGGGCCTCTATTCTTGAAAACCAGGGAGTAGAACGATCGAGAGAACGGTGACGTGGCCCTACTAATCAGTAGGGCCACGTCGCCGTTCTCTCGATCGTTCTACTCCCTGGTTTTCAAGAATAAAGGCCTTGGGGTGAGACAGTCAGGTTTCTCGCTTGTTATTTTTTGAGATAGAGCCTTGCCAGTGGCGCACCCAAGGGGGGCTTTTGGGCTGCAGCCCCCTCCCCCAAAGATACCAACATTTTCAATTTTCCTCAGTTCATTTTCAAACGTCAAACATTATCAAACAGTCATCTTTTGGTTGATTTTAAACTCTGTCATTTTTGGAGTATTCCATATTCACTTTTCCAATACATAATACACAAAAGACGGTTGTCTGAGTCTGGCCATTACTCTGAAATGGAGGGAAGATCCATCTAGCCGAAAATGCATTCTTGCATGTCCGTACCTTCGAGAAATACAGGAAGATGATATTGGAGGAAATCTGAGTTAAGATCAGTGATCGATCACCCGTAAGCCGTCTTGGCAGGACGTGTGGGTGTGGTCCAATCAATCGATTTTCATAAACGCCACACCATACGTACGTTCGGATTGGCAGAGGTGAACCGCATGCCTGGCCCTCTGGATCACCAGATTTCAATCCTGTTGATTATTTCATGTGGGGTTATTTGAAATGTTCAGTATATTAATCTGAAATAGAAAGTGAGGAGATCCTCAAGCAACGTATCGAAGTCGCTTGCAATAAAATACGTAATAATCCAGACATGATAAAAAAAAGCATCAGACATATTTTGAAGAGGGCAAGAATGTGTATTGAGCAAAATGGTGGTACTTTCGATAACCTTCTGTATTTCATGTTAAGTTTTTATGTTTCTTTATTTATTTATTCATCTTCGTTGACTTCAAATGAATTTTTCTCAATCAATAATGTTTTTCCGGACTTGAAATGATCCCTCAGAATCAGTGGCGGCTCGTCAGGGACGGCAGGGTCGGCAGTGCCGACCCTATATATTTTATGTCCAGCCAAAATGTAAATTACTCTTTCTTCTGTTGAATTACTAAATTTATTATAATTATTGTATTTCCAAGACCTGTGTAAATAAAATTCTATAAATCATATTTGTATATCACTGATATATTTCAACTTCTTGGAAATACGCTCTTCCAATCTCAACGCCGCGCCGTTCAAATCAGTCCGAGTGAAATGTGTACGTGTACGGGAAGACGAGAGCGCCAAGCATCGAACGCTTTCTAGGGACCAAATACGGCACGCTGCACCTGATTCGACGTTTCAATGAAATGCGAATACGAATGAGGCGAAACAATTTTAACTCGACTGTTTTCTGTTGAAATTTTATTCAGATAATGATAAATATTATAGTCGCCTCCTAGTTAATGCTTTTTCAAAATCGAAAATGCGATGTTTTCGTTGTTCGTTCCACCTCACAAATTTTAAGAGATAAATCGATAAATGTTGCTTTGAACGAATTTTTGTCGTATTTCGTACTTTTATAGACGAGGATTTTGAATATGATAGTACCTACTTATATGAATTTCCGCCCAATACCACTATTTCCCGAAATTTTTAGCCGAGAAAAAAAATGCTGAACAGTAGCCGCTAAACTCTTATAGCAGGCTCAACACATCGCAGGGTCGGCAAATGGGATTATGCCGTACCTGAAGGCTGAAATGCCTCTACTCGTATTATACACGAGGAACGATCGGATCGGGCCGATCGGGGTGCCTCGATTGTTTTCGTTCGGGATGCGGCTACAGACAGGAACAGGAGCCTTCAGTGTTCGTATGTTTGGCCCAAACAGTTTGGGTGAGTGGTTGGATCGTTTCTTCCAGGAAATTAATTATTTAACGCGAACTCAAATAATTCCTTTTCTGTTAGAGATGTGCATAAATCATGTATTTGACAAAAAATGGAGTAAAATGAATGGTGTTTATAATGCAGAAAAAAAAATAATATGCAAGGCATTTGAAAAAATGAAGAAAAATCGATTTGAAATTCGTCATGTTGATAGTCTTTTTGTGGACTCTATATGCTGGAGATGCTTTATTATAGCTGGGTAGGATACTTTGAAGTCTTGTCTTTCAATCCATATAAAACTGTTATTGGTATGTGCAAGGGTTCGTGAAATATAATTGGATAAAATAGCCTCTACAAGTATCATTTTTTTTTGTCAAAATGGCCAATATTTTGAAATAATAATAATAATAATTGAAAAACACTATTGAATATAGGTGTCCCATTTGAAAAAACCAAGTCACCCGCTATTCCTGTTTTGTGGGCCACCCGATATATTCGAAAATATTTTTAGGATGTGCTCTTCTTGGAGTATATCAAGTCTACATCAAAAAATTTTGACAAACTCAGTCCGTTACGCGTATATCGTCCGCTGCGGCACTAGTGGGACACCTGTATATCTGCCGACCCAAGATAAAAGTTTACGAGCCGCCACTGCTCAGAATACTATGAAATTCGAATGTGCACTTAGTGGGACGAAAAAAAATCAATTTGATCACGATCCTTCTGAGAATTAGTGAAATTCCAATATTCAATTGGATCTTTCTTTGAGCAAAATGACGTGCGGGACAATGAAATCGACTGAATTTCATTGAAAATTTTCTGCTCTCTTCAAATATCTCAATCAAATCCCAAAATTTTGATATACAGGGTGTTGAATCCCAGCTTGGAAGAAGTCCCATATTTTTCAAATACGGATCTGGAATTTTTGGGAAATTCAAAAGTAAATCGATCGATATGTGTAAGTGGATCATACGTTCCAAATATCAACCGACTATACTGGTTGGTTCAAAAGTTATAAGAAATTTTAATTTTTGGTGAAAACATATATAAACCATCCTGTATCTCGGTTATGGATTTAATTGGACCTATTATATATCGGTTTTTTGGGTTTTGTCTAGGGTAGCTCTATCTCAGGTTACCGTATGTTCATTTACCAATGTATATAGCAAGAACAATTCTTCAGTTTAGTTCAGCCCCCCCCCCCCCCTATAACTAAATCCTGGGTGCGCCACTGAGCCTTGCGGTTTTCACGTGACAATCCTACTTTTTTATGAGACTCAAGTTGGCCCAATCAGATTTTGCATAACGGTTTCCGTTTATGAGATACAGGGCGATTTTGGAAATTTATACTTTTCGGGCTCCTCCTTTACCTCCGAAGTTATTAGAAATAATGCTGAGCTAAAAACTTCGTCTGATACAGAATTCTACGTAGAATCCAGTGGGGCACTCAATTTTTTTTTCGGGGTAGGTATGGTTTTGAGGATACGACACAAACCTATATTTTTTTTTCAATGGAACACCCAGTATTTTATTACTCCGTTGATTTCGATATTTTTTCCCTTCAAAATGGTGTATAATCTATATCTATATATATATATATAAAAGAAAGATGTTGGTTACACCATTTATAACTCGAGATCGGATGGACTGTTTGTTATGAAACTTCATATATGGATTCGTCTACGGTCTGGTTATTATAAAATACAATAAAACTTTGAAAAAATCGATGAAAATTCTACTTATACAGGAAATGCTTTTCCTCCCTTTGAGTAAGGCCACTAGGTGTCGCTAAAGTTACAGTTACGCTACAGTGACTATATTATCATAATGGTAATATAGATATTCCCCCCGTTAGATGGCGATGGAAACAAATAGTGTGTGTGTACAGTGACTATATCCCCACTATAGTCACTGTAATAGTGTGTAATTTGAGTTGCCTACAACTCTGCGCTGTTGGCCAAAACCTAAATGTCTTAGCGTGGGAGTACAGATGTCTAAAATGATTAGATTTCGTTGAGATATGAGAGAAGTTTCGTTATTACCACTTCAGGTATTCCTATTCACACATTATGACTGATTATTAGTTATTTTTATACATTCAAAATATCGATGAATTTGATGGGGCTTTCGCGGCCGTCGTTTGATGTCATCTGTTCTTTTTTCGAGCATTTCGGTCATCGTGGTTTGAAATGGTCGAAAAAAGAACAGATGACATAAATTACTATGTAATTTGCATAGGACTTATAGTACCATGAAAGGCTGTTACCAGATCCAGAAGCGGGTGAATATATCACAGTGAATTTTTATCGAAATGTCAAGTAAATCGGATTTTGGCGATCAGTTTCGATCGTGAGATGTCCATTCTCATCTTTTCTCATAATTTTTGAAATGTTTTTGAATTTTGGTTTGGGTATTGAATATATTTGTGGAAATTACTGAATCCAAAATTGCCATATTATTTTTGTGTATGTGTTCTGTGTGACAGCTCATATGTAAACATTTGACTGTTCAAAAATCAGAGAAACAAGCCGTTGATCTCCGATCACCGGTGATTCCGATTTGTGAAATCCACCGTAAGTAAGGTGGAACAAAGTTCGCCGGGCCAGCTAGTACTATATATTATGCTGAAAAAACACTAAAACATCACCTTATGAAGATTTTTTGTTAGTGGGCCATGGATTTCCCAAGTTTCAATAAGGAGTTTTTCTCGAAGTTGGGCATACAGTTTTAAATAACGAACGGATAAACCTAGAAACTTGAAAATTTGAGGGTAGCCTTGGATCTCGAATGTCGATCGACGCCCCTGGTCCTCTGAGAACATTATCGGCTCAAAATGATATAGCTCCCGTTAAAGCAGGACGAGCGCTCAAAGAGGACTCATGAGTAAAAACGTTTTTCAGTGAGGAATCCCTAAAATTAAGCCTTTGCTGTATAAAAAATATTTATTGGCTATAAACAATCAGACAATCCATTCAATCATCAGTGATGTGTACCAATTCAAGAAGTTGAAAAATGAACTGAAATACGAAATCATTAGAAACGTTAATGGCAAAGAGAAATTGCAAAATGGGTCTCTCTAACAATTCAAAATTTTGTACTTATTTTTGACATTCTGAATCCTCATGAGAAACACCATCATATCACTCCATAGTAAAAAACACCTCATGGTGGAGGAGCAAAAGGTGGACTGTTTCTAGTTCTGAAGAAATATAAACCTTTCCTGAAAGAACATATGATAAAAAATCATGCGATTTCCTGCCTTTCGAAACATACCGATATGTCGATGGTTGCCCCATATAGATATCAGTGTTCTCAAAACAATTTTCACCCAGAGCTTCTTCGACAGATGAACATCTTCTGCATCTGAAGGCGTTTGGATTCAAAATAGCTTCTGCGAAATACTGATAGGACCTCGCATGGTTACAGTGTAGACTTTCGCCTATTTTCCCTGAAAAAAAAATAATTGTTGCCTAAATAATGTATGATAGACCCCAAGATACGAGGATATATTGAAAAATTCTTAGCCTACTATAAAACCAAATCAAATTTCAATGTCAAAATATTTTATTACTCAACATATTCTCCTCTTAATTGAATACATTACAGCGAACCTGCAACGTCTCTAGACCTTTCAAAAAAAAATGTTTCTTCTTGCTCTGCAAACCAGTCCTCCACAGCTTTTATTACCTTCTCGTTGGAATAAAATTTACGACCTTTTAAACTTTTTTTCAGTTGAGGAAAGAGATGATAGTCGGACGCAGCCAAATCTGGTGAATCAGGGGGGTGTTCTAGTAATTCTAACCCTAAATCACGAATTTTTTGCATGGCAACATAAGATTTGTGTACTGGGGCGTTGTCCTGTAAAAACAAGATACCTTTGGATAGCTTTCCGCGTCTTTTCTCTTTATTTTTTCCCGTAGAGTGGTCGGTAGTGTCTAATAGTAATCTCCAGTTATTGTTCTACCCTTATACAAAAAACCAATCATGATTACTCCATTTAAATCCCAAAAAACTGAAGCAAGAACTTTCCACCAGATTTTTGGACACGAATCTTCTTAGGTCCTGGAGAACCAGAGTGTCGCCATTCCATCGATTGTTGCTTTGTTTCTGGATCGTAGAAAATAGAAATGTACCCAAGTCTCCCCCATAGTAACAATTCGGTTTAAGAAGTCAACAAGTTTTCAAATCGAGCACAGAACGAACGCGATGCTTCTACCCTTGCACGCCATTGGTCAACATTCAAACATTTGGAGATCCATTTTGCAGAAATTTTTCTCATGTCCAAATTGACGTGAACTATATGATGAACGCGTTCGTATGAAATCTTCAGTGCTTCAGATATCCGTTTTAGCTCAATTCGACGGTCTGATAAAATCATGTCATGAACTGCATCGATATTTTCGGGGACTGACACAGAAATGGGCCTTCCCGATCGGTCATCATCTTCGATGGAAAATTTACTTCTTTTGAAGCTTGCAGTCCAATTTTTCACGGCCGCATACGAAGGACAGTGATCACCAAGGGTATTAAGTATATCTTCGTAAATCTGCTTACCTCTTAACCCTTTTAAATACAGGTACTTTATGATGGCTCGATACTCCAATTTTTCGAGTTTTCCGATTTCGGTGGACATCTTTTTTTTTAATTTATTGCGTAACTCTGGTTTACTGTTTACTGACACTTCTAGTAAGTTATTGTTCGTTGATATGGTATCGCAATATTTTGTTCATGCATGGAACTGGTCTAACTAGATATGAATACATCCCCGTATATGCAGAAATACACACATCATCAAAGGTATTGGTTTCTCAAGAAGTAAACAAAAAATTTCGACCCTGTATATTTCCTGAATATGTACGTTTAGTTTATCTAAATTTTCCAGAAAATGTTGTCTTACATAACGTAATTTAGGCACACAATGCACTTCAGAATTATCATAAATTAATGATTCCATAGAACGTATCTTGAATTACAATAGAATCAACTTCAGATCGAAAAAATTTTGTGTGCATCAATTAACGAAGTGGTTTGGCTAATTTCATCGGTACCAATTACAACAATTGAGATATAGATCTAACAAAAATATACTTGAAGGATTTGATAATAATTCACACATCGTCAAACGTATCGAATTCATTCATCACTGGATATTTTGACGATGACGATTCAAAAACAACCAATTACAATTTAGATATAGATCTAGAATAGAAATTCTAAGATTGAAAGAACCTAAAAAAATATAGTTGAAAGATTTGATAATAATATACATACCTACACACATCGTCAAAAGTCATGGCTCCCTTTGGTTTTTCAAGAAATAAACAATCGATGTTCTGGAAAGGAGATGAATATTTTCCTCTATATACAGGGTGTCCGGTAAACCTTGTACAATATTGAAACTGGTGATAGACCAGGTCATGACTGTTCAGAATATCAGAATTTCACCTCAGTAAAAATATCACCATTTTCGAGATAATGGGCATTTTCTAAATATCTAGAAAATCACTACCTCACCTCCGTTTTTTGAGTGCTATGTCTAATGTATCAAGTTCTGAAAAACTGTTTTGTACGTCTGAAAGCATCACTCATCATTAATCTTCAGCAACTAAGATATTTGAATTAGTCTCAATTTGTAGACATAGCACTCAAAAAACGGAGGTGAGGTAGTGATTTTCTAGGTATTTAGAAAATGCCCATTATCTCGAAAATGGTGACATTTTCACTGAGGTGAAATTCTGATATTCTGAACAGTCATGACCTGGTCTATCACCAGTTTCAATATTGTACAAGGTTTACCGGACACCCTGTATATTTGATAAAAAATCTTTGTTTGCTACTCTTTGTTTTATCAGGATGAGACAAAATAGGAAAAAATCTAAATGGATTTCCTTATGGGAAATGGCGTTCCGTTAAATGTTCTAAAATTTTGGTATAATGTAGTACTCGACCTACTGATCAAAAGTGTCCATGGCCCCAACTCAATCCTGTCACTAGTTTTTGAAGTTAGTTGAAGTTGAGAATTGTCCACTTTTACTACACGCATATCTCGTAACAGAATCGAATGAACTTCAATTTTTCTCAATAGTCATTTCATTTAATCCCCATAGAGCAACCATAAAGAGGAATATGACCGTAAAATCGTTACGAATACAGGGTTATACATAATTGAATGCATGCCCGATTTTGAAAGTATAAAATATGTCAGTTCCAGAGCGAGAACGTTCGCAAAATGAACTATTTCACTAGATATGTTTTTGTTACATCGAAAAAACCTGAAATACCCATAATTCATTATTAGAGAAACTATTCACAATGAGGGTTAAGTGGACATCCTGTATTTTTGGGTTGATTTAAGATGTTTGTTTGATTTTTCCGGAACATATCACTATGGACTTTGAAGAATACAGGGTGATTCAGTCATGAAATAAACTGTGAACCTCACGAATAAAATACCCAAAAACCATCTTTTTTCATCACCCTCTATCTCAAGATTAACTCCGTTGAGGTGGGAGTTTTCTTTCACCACTGTACTTGATATGAAAACATCAACACGGCTGAGAGTTTTTATCCACATCCTATAAATGACCAGCTTTTTTTTATGCTGAAATGAGAATAGAATTACATAAATAAATAATTTTCATATTACATAAAAAAAATTCTGGTCATAGGAAGTGGATAAAAACTCTCAGCCGTATTGATGTTTTTATATCAAGTACAGTGGTAAAAGAAAACTCCCACCTCAACGGAGTTGCCAAGACTTTTGACGATATCTGTATGTATACACACTTGTAATTTACTATTTTTCTGCTCGTGGTGGATGAAGATCAGTGAAACCAGAGATTTCTGAAACTTACATATATCGTAAATGTCTGGGCATCCTGGTTGATACCTTCCACCATTAGCGTAAAAATCAACATGACCAAGAGGTTGGGCATACCCAAGAATCTTCATGTAAGTGTGTACAACATCCACCAATTCTGCATCACCCGGGTCTAGTTTGACGTGAGGACCTCTCTCGTAGTAACCAGGTAGAGCGGGGTCCAGACCTGAAAAGTGTTTTCGAATTTGGAATCCAGCAAGGGCCTGTTTTAGGTCCCACAAAATATAATATAGGGAAGTACGTACAAAATGACATAGGGTTTTGTTTCAGAGGCATAACTTTTTATTGGTATATCACAATAATGTCCTATTCTACCACAATGATCTTTGACCCTTTTTATACAAAATTTCATCAACATTCATAAAATAGAAGTAACAAAAAATAAGATATTCTCAAATAATTGAGATCAACGAAAATTCATTTGTCCGAATGCTATGGACAAAATGACACATTCATATCGGACAAAATGACATACAGGCAACAGGCGACAAAACTACTGACAAAATTCGAAAACGGAACGCTTAGTTCTACTAGGAAGATTAGCAAGAGACGCGTGAGCCCAATTCAAGCAATTCATGCAGCGTTACCGTTCTTCTCCAGGCTAAGATCGGGAAAAAAGTTCATTGCAATGCAATAGGTATAGGTATACATGGACAGTCATCATCTCGAAAGTTGATTCGAATATTTTCTTCCTCGCTGTCCTCTTCAAATGATGCCTTAATGACTTTATTCATTAAGGCATCATTTGAAGAGGACAGCGAGGAAGAAAATATTCGAATCAACTTTCGAGATGATGACTGTCCATGTATACCTATACCTATTGCAATGAATGTAATGTTCTATTTTTGATGTGATGGCTATCATATTCGGCGAGGAAGTTAAAACTAAGGACGTTTGTAGAGTTCTCGGCTTACGTTTGCCTTGTCCACTTATACAGGGTGTTTGGTAATTCGATGTGAACCTTGGAAAGGGATATACCATACGTCATTTGCAGTGAATTGCGTCGAGTAAAGCATGGTCCGAAAATCTATGGTTACGAAGATATGGCGATATTTCAACTTTTTTGAAATTTTCTGCTTCGTTATCGAAAATAATTAATTTTGTGAAAACTACTCGGCTCTAAATATTCAATGAAAATTTTTTTCAAAGCTGAGGAGATGGTCCTCATTTCTTGCGAAAAGGTATTCACTAAAAATTCAGATAACCCGAGATATACAGTGTCATAAATGGCTGCACGTGTTTTCCTCATAAAATCTTGATAAAACAATTGAGAATTACTCGAAAAAAGTATTATGAACTTGGTGTACAAATGTAAGGAAAAACTTCCCTGTTTCATCAGCTTTCCAAAAAAGTACATATGTCAATAATTCCTCCGTGCAATCAAAAAATATGGCCGGAAAACCAAGCAGACAACAGACTTTTTCGAGTCATTTAGTGATCGAACAATGGCCCGCTTACAGCTTACGAAACACGTCGAGTGAAATAAAGGATAATAGGATATCTGAATGACTCGAAAAAGTCTGTTGTCTGCTTGCTTTTCTGGCCATATTTTTTGATTGCATGAAGGAATTATTGACAAATGTACCTTTTTGGAAAGCTGATGAAACAGGGAAGTTTTTCCTTACATTTGTACACCAAGTTTATAATACTTTTTTCGAGTAATTCTCAATTGTTTTATCAAGATTTTATGAGGAAAACAGGTGCAGCCATTTATGACACTGTATATCTCGGGTTATCTGAATTTTTAGTGAATACCTTTTCGCAAGAAATGAGGACCATCTCCTCAGCTTTGAAAAAAATATTCATTGAATATTTAGAGCCGAGTAGTTTTCACAAAATTAATTATTTTCGATAACGAAGCAGAAAATTTCAAAAAAGTTGAAAAATCGCGATATATTCGTAACCATAGGTTTTCGGACCATGCTTCACTCGACGCAATTCACTGCAAATGACGTCTAGTATATCCCTTTTCAAGGTTCACGTCGAATTACCAAACACCCTGTATATCGTCCTTTAGGGACTGGAGAAATCTCCTCGACAGGAACAGCAAGAGATGAATAATCGTGCTGTTGTCCAGGAGAAACTGTTAATTCTGCTGAAATATTATCATTAGATACTAGGGCCTGGGAACTTTGAAGCTGAAATTGTGTATTTGAATAGATCTCCAGAACGTTACATACAGGAAGTAAAAATGAAACGTCCTGCAGCTGTGTGGATGGTCCAGCTTTGGGAAGTGGGTCAGCTGTTGTTCGCTGGTTATAACGCCAACTTGTTTTATTCTGGTTGTAGCAAATATTTTTTGAGGTTTTTGAACAGCAAATTTCCATAATTTAAAAAAAAATTTGTCTTGGGGCCGATTAAAAGCCTGAACACGAGCTGCTGAAGTAGCTCCTGGCTTGCGTAAAGAAATCTCTTCATTCCGTTTTATAAAACCTGCTAACCACTCTTTTCCCGCTTTTCTTTTTTGTGGATTGAATCTGTGGGAGAAAGCATTTCTTAATTCTTTCAGCAATCTCGAAACCTAATTCTTGAAACGATGTTCGTGTCAATCCAAATAACCGAGATTCTAGTAATTCCAAATGTTGAACCTTATACTTATTCATCATAGAATCCACAAAGCTTTTTTCACGTTAGATATCCTTTTTGCATTCATTAGATATGTTTTTTTTTGTAATATCGCTATATTGGCAAAATGACATACCTATGTCATTTTGTCCGTTGAATGTATGTGTCATTTTGTCCATATAGCTATGTTACAAAAGAAACATATCGAATGAATGCAAAAAGGATATCTAACATGAAAAAAGCTTTGTGGATTCAATGATGAATAAGTAAGGTTTGAAATGAATGCAACAAAAATGAAAAAAAATGTAAAAACTCACCAATTATTGTAAAAATTTGGTGCAATGAAAAAAACTCGTAACCTATCCAAACTTGTTATTACTCACAACGACCGAATGAACTAGTTGAGCGCTTGTGCGTTTTCAGAGGTTGGAAGGAGCCATTCGGGTCACGTAATAAAGAAGACCGTTTCGCATTCGATACCTCCAAACTCAAGTTATGGTGCCTATGTCATTTTGTCCATATATGTCATTTTGTACGTATTTCCCCTACCTGTTATTCTGGATACTTTTCCAGATGATAGCTTGCTGCCTGCCATTCCAGCTACATGAGCTCCTAAGCTGTGCCCGATAAGATGGATATTTCTCAAAGAAACGCCCTGAATCACTAGCCATTCTATCATTTCTGCTAAATACTGGGAAGCTATGTAAACACCTCGCATGGCTGAAAGGTATTCGAATTCGCAAAGGGCAGACCAGTCCATCCCGATAACGTTGTAGTCTCCCTTCTCCAAGTAAGCTGAAGAAACACAAACCATTTTTGAATGAAGCAGAATAACCCTAAATGTTCACCTTCAAGAAATTCTTCAGGTAGACGATTAATTCGACCTCTTTCAAATTCAGTTTGTTGGCGATAAGGATAAATTTCGCATACACGTGTTCTAGGCATTTTTACAGCAACTAAACATCGACTTTGGAACTCCTCGAACAGCTGGTTTGTTGTAAAATTTAAAAAATTTGCAACAAATGACTATACTACATTCACAATTATAAAATCACAACTCTGGCCATGGTTTCGTTTTCAGGAATTGGTGCACCTGATAAAAAATCTGTGCGCGTACAGAGAATATCTTTAATGACAAAACGGCGTTGCCAGTTTCTTTGTTTACATCAAAGTAAAAGTATCCAAGATATTTTGACATGGGTACAAACGGCAAATTTGAATTGGACCAAAAATCGATTTATAAGCATGAATAAAGCAAAAGTAAGTACTAATCGCCTTTTTTTACACTTGATAACGAAGTTTTTTTTAGGTATCTGGCCGTTTGGGAAGATTTCAAACGAAATTCCGGTCCCCCAGGAGTTTGGTTAGTTTCGGTATCGTTTTTGGTGCTCAAAATTTATTTGGAATGTGTAAATGGACAAAAAATGGACGATCTTTTCACGAAAACTACCGGAAAATATGGTTCAGGTAGGATTTTCGAGGAATTATGAGGAAAGAACTTGCAGAATGAAATTGCACGATTTTCGTAAGCGAACGGGTTTGGGATGGCCATCATCGGTCTCTAAATGATTATTGTTGATCGTTTTCACGTTTCAGAAAAAGAACCACTTCGTATAAGCCCATTTTGAAGAAATTTGTGTATGTAAAATTCAACGGTAGGTATTTGCTCATCGAAAGAATATATTATATCTAGTGAATGATAAATGTGAAGCATATGTTTGACCTGTTCCATATTATTTGTACAAACCTACTGTGGTTGTAATGTATGAATATTTTTTAAACTAATAAATTACTATACAGTCAGAATATTCTACTCCTTGTTCATAAGATCAAATAAATGAAATGTATATCTTCTACTTTTATTTTTTATTAAGTTAGCTATTAAGGTTATGTTACAAGAAAAAGTTCCTGTTGCATCAGAACTCCCTTCAACTATTTGGATTCCAGTAGAGGGATATAATGTTCCATTATTCTTGATTCAACAATTGATGTCAAGTCTTGAACTTTCAGTTCAAGAGGATAATAAACATTAAATCTTCACAGGCATGCATATGAAAATCATTTGAAAGCAATGCAATCCTTTCTATCAATTCATATAAACGTTAATTATTTTCGTCCATCACGTCTTTTCCAATTCATTCATTTTCCGAATGAATTCACATTCTGAGAAATACGCTAAGAATGTAGAAAGGGCAACATAGTGTTGACTTGGAACATAAAAATATTTTGAAAAACGTCATAACTTCGATACAGAGTGGAATGTGTCAAATTTCCAAGGCCAGAGTGTTGATTTTATAATTGTGAATGGAGTATACAATATGTTTTCCCTTCTACATTATCTATTTTTTAGCAAAAAAAATTGAAATTTGAAAGCCTCCTTCTGGGTGTTGCAGTTTCTTTGTCAGTTAGTATATTTGGGATGGATAATTGTGGATTTTCAAAAGTTTTTGGTACCAAATTCAGGGAACCAAAAAAGGTAATTTCCAAAATCATTTCGCCATGAGATAAAAGAGCATCATCACCTTGGCAATAGTTAGTGAAATAATTCTACGACACTGTTTTCGGCATGCAAAATAAATTAGTTTCTTCCTGAGTTAGGGTTCCACTGCAGGAAATGATCCATTCCTAACGATTGTAGGCAAAATCCATCACAGATTAAGATGATTTATCGTTATTTCGTGTGATTAGTTTTTAGTTGATTACTACGAAATACTGTAAAATCTTACCGTCCTTATTGAGAGTGAACACTTCTTCTTTGATGCTGCTCAGAAATCCATGAATTATTATTTTAGTAGGTGCTGTTAGGTTGAATTTGGATTTGTCGAATTGACTTTGATCATGTAGTTTCAGATTGAAGGGCGAGGAATCCCTAAAACACAACATTTAATACATGAAAAGTAAACAATATGAAAATATATATTACCTCCTATAAAGAATGAATTGAACATCTGGTCCATTTGGATCTAAACCACCATCATCATCGGTTGTATTGGTATTAGAGTTTCCAAATTTTTTTTGGTGGAAAAAGCCATTCAAATCTGATGAAATGAATAGATACATATTGGTTAAAACGTAATAAATTCTCACAATGGTCAATGATTTATTGTACGAGGATGTGACCAGTTCCATGCATAAACAAAATATTGCGATACCATATCAACGAACAATAACTTATTAGAAGTGTCAGTGTTCGATGCAAAAAAGTAAACCAGAGTTACGCAATTAAAAAATAAATGTCCACCGAAATTGTAAAAAAATTGGAGTATTGAGCCATCATCAAGTACCTGTATTCAAAAGGGTTAAGAGGTAAACAGATTTACGAAGATATGCTTAATACCCTTGGTGATCAATGTCCTTCGTATGCGACCGTGAAAAATTGGACTGCAAGCTTCAAAAAAGGTAAATTCTCCATTGAAGATGATGACCGATCGGGAAGGCCAGTTTCTGTGTCAGTCCCCGAAAATATCGATGCAGTTCATGACATGATTTTATCAGAACGTCGAATTGGGCTAAAACGGATATCTGAAGCACTAAAGATTTCATACGAACGAGTTCATCATATAGGTTGCGTCAATTTGGACATGAGAAAAATTTCTGCAAAATGGATACTCAAATGTTTGAATGTTGACCAAAAGCGTGCAAGGGTAGAAGCATCGCGTTCAAACTCGATTCGAAAACGATGTAGACTTCTTTAACCGAATTGTTAGTATGGATGAGACTTGGGTACATTTCTACGATCTATAAACAAAGCAAGAATCGATGGAATGGCGACACTCTGGTTCTCCAAGACCTAAGAAATTTCGTGTCCAAAAATCTGCTAGAAAAGTTCTTGCTTCAGTTTTTTGGGATTGCCATGGAGTAATCATGATTGATTTTTCGGATAAGGGTAGAACAATAACTGGAGATTACTTTTCGACATTACTGACCACTCTAAGGGAAAAAATTAAAGAGAAAAGACGCGGAAAGCTATCCAAAGGGATTTTGTTTCTACAGGACAACGCCCCAGTATTCACAAATCTCATGTTGTCATGCAAAAATTCGTGATTTAGGGTTAGAATTACTAGAACACCCCCTTATTCACCAGATTTGGCTCCGTCCGACTATCATCTCTTTCCTCAACTGAAAAAAGTTTGAAAGGTCGTAAATTTTCTTCCAACGAGGAGGTAATAAAAACTGTGGAGGACTGGTTCGCAGAGCAAGAAGAAAAATTTTTTTGAAAGGTCTAGAGACGTTGCAGGTTCGCTCTAATAAATGTATTCAATTAAGAGGAGAATATGTTGAGTAATAAAATATTTTGACATTGAAATTTTGTCTGATTCTATAGTAGGCTAAGAATTTTTCAATATATCCTCGTATTTTTAAACTAACTAGATTTTAAAGAGGATTTCGAGAGAATTGTTTTTTTTTCTCGAAATTGATAGCAGATACGACAAAACCACCAGAGACTATAAAGTTAAGTAGGACAATAATGCCACTTTTTTTTTCAAACTAGCAGTGGCTCTCGAAAAAAAGTTTAGGAGGAATGAGGAAAACAGGGGACTGACTCTGTTCCAGAAAAAATATCACTCTGTAGATTTGCAATCAAAATTGGCATGTCAAATGGTGTAAACTCTAAATTGTCATATCTACGCTAAATTTCAGTTGGCTATCTGTTGAGATGAAATACTATTAGAAATAAAAAATCAAACAAAATTCAAACTTTAATATCTTGTATCTCGAAAATCAAAACGTTTGCGGTTCCATGTTTATGTGCCTTTTTTTAAATATGCAAGAAACCTTCTCTCTTCGTTTGTAGTAGTTTGTACCTCCAGTTTAGGATCACCCTGTATATTTTCAAATGATGGAAATAACCTGAAGTTATCAAGACCAATGCATGAACTTTCACATTAGATTTCAAATGTATAAAAAAGGATGATCCAAATGAAAGTTCGTAAATAATAAATTGAGTAATATCACTTACAGAAGAGAGTTGCAACAATTGTTACCGTTGTTATCAAACCTCCGATAGGAGCTCCCAAATCCATTTCAATTCACAAAATCGCGAATCAATTTTACTTTTGATATTGAGCTCGGACATGTGCCCATATTCTATGGATAACTGGACCCATGATGATTTAACGTAAAACCTCAACAAAATAATCATCATTAGGGACATTATTGATACTATCTGATAGGCATGGCTGGCCATCTAAGTCGGTTAAAACATATTTTACAATGACAGTGGGACGGCGGAAATGCCATTTTGAACTTTCCCTATCGTACAATGTATAGTGTGCGCCAATAAAGTATGGTACGGTTTTTATCAGTTTACTCATTCCACCCATGTACCCCTCCAATGTAACTTTGATTAATGCTGGACGAAGGGTGGGATTAATTAATTGTTAGATTTTCTTCAAAATATATTACTTCAGCATCAATACCTTTTTGGAATGCGAATTGCACAATATTTGAATATTGAAAAATAATAATATTTTAACTTCTCCTCAGAACAGCGGATCCACTTTGACAAACTTCATCGACAACTCTGTAGTAGGTTGTGGTATCAAAGCCTTGGTACTAAAAACCACAGGAACAGGTGTTTCAGGTGTCCGCTGAACTTCAAAGTCTTTCAAAATTCGGATGAGCGCCAGCTTGACTGAGAGGATTCCAAATCTTTTACCTGAAATAAAATATAATGCGATTCTTTGAAACAATTTTTTGCGGAGATTGATTTAAAAAAATGCAAAAATTACAGTGGACTGCTTTCGTTGTAGGTAATATAAAATGTTAGTACAAACCTATGCACATTCTGGGGCCAACACCAAAAGGCAAATATGACATATGTTCCGTATTTGATTCAAATCGTTCTGGAATATAATCCAGTGGCTTGTGAAAATATGCAGGATCTTTTTGTAGGCCAAATACTGGTAATACTACAATGATCCCTTTTTCTATAACAACTTCTGTACCAGGTATTCTGTAGTCTTTATTACATACTCTATCAATCAGAGGCGTTGGGCAATACCTTCTCAAAGTTTCTACAAATAAAAGAGATAAAGTTATACATTTATTCAAAGGCCGAAACAACATGCATGATCCATGAATAATTTGAAGTTGGGCAAAATATATGTGGATATTCATGTGTATTGAGACACTTTTTGTGGATATTTTACAGAATTTTAATATCTATACAGTATGATTATGTATTCGTACCTTTTACTGCCATTTCTAAATAATTCATTTCTTCAAGCGATTCCATAGTGAATTCTCCATTATGTTTCGTGACAACATCTTTAATGTTTTTTCGTAATTTTCGTTGTACATCTAGGTTTAAACAAAGACAGTACAGGGTGAAAGAAATAGTGGATGCCGTCGTTTCGAAACCAGCTGCGAAGAAATTGAAAGCTTGTGCTATCACTTTATCACCCTCTGAAAGAAAAATTGTAAAACATGATGTGAAGTGTAACCTGCAAAAAATTGCAAATATGATTCATTCCTAGTTGAAGTTTCTGAAAATCCCACTATTTGCATATTCGGATTAGAAATTAATATGATTTCGTACATTTGAAAATGGTCTCTGAATTTTGAGCAAATTTTGATCTGCTGCATATATTACACCTCAAGTATACGAACAAATGGATATACATAAGGGAAATACGGCAAGTAAATCAGAAAATTAAATACTTTACCAAATTTCATCTGCTGGCAAAACTCCTTGTTTTTCCTCAAATCAACAATAATGTCCATTAGGTCATTTCCTTTCACATTATCTTCTTCCCTTAGCTTTATACAGTCCCAGAATACAGTCCTCAGGAAACTCACAACATCCGCGTCAAACAGTCTCATTTTGAACAAACGTGCGAACGAGTGGAAGAAGAAATAACACGAAAATCTGAAAGAAGTGATGGGACGGGTATCGAAAATTCTGTGGGCCACCCTCAAAAATTCACCGTTTTCGTTTTCTAACGATTTAGCTTGAATTCCAAAAACACACTGTGCGATTACATCCACTGAGTATTTATTACTTAAGTCTTTAGCGTCTAGATTTGGTTTGTCTTTGTTTTTGTCGATGTGGTCACTTAAGGATATGGCCAAATTGTCCATGGCACCGAACATGCTCTTTACTTTAGACGGGCTGAAGAATGGGCTTATCTTAGACCTCATTGACTTCCATTCTTCTCCCTTTGCTATGAACAACATATGGGCTGTGGCTGGATCATGTTCTGGGGCATACATAACTCGGTCTACAAAGCTATCGAAATCTTTCACCAAAATGTGTTTGAGGAGATTCAAATCTTTGACTATGAGTGCTGGTTTGGAAAAACAGAAGATCCCAAAGAATGGCACGTCCATATCGTTGTAAAGTTTCTCAAAATATCCTCCCATGTCGTACTTGTGGAGGAATACATCCAGCAAATTGCCCACGAAGGGTTTTGGTTTGATAAAAGGCACATTTCTTTTTTGCCAGTAGTCGAAGTTTCGCGATATGTAGAGATGTAGGAGGTACAATAACACTGTGAATAGTAAAACTGCATCCACCAGCCAATGCATTGTAAAAAAGGACATGTTAAAACAGCTATTTTACATCTGAACACTAAATGAACACTGGATGAAACAAAATTTGGGTGTAATTTATAAGCTGTTGTTATTATGTAGAACCCTGAGGACAGCTCTGGCGGGGGTACGCAAAATAGACCTAATGGTCGCAATACACTCTAACCCCTTCGCACAATAAGTAATCTACAGCAAATTAGCTACTTAGGAACTCACTGCACCCAGTGGCGTACAAAGTTGGTGAAGCACAAGCTGCCATTGAAAATAAGTGATTGACGATTCACTATATCTCCGACAGACTTTTAGGAACATAGTTCCATCAAACTGTTTGATATGGAAAAACTATTTTTCTTTAATTGAATCTGCATCAATATATGAATAACTAGCTGGCCCGGCGAACTTTGTACCGCCTGAATTATACTTGAATGTTGTATAACCTTACCATTGCTTTTTTTCAAGCAGGAAAAAAATTAGGCAAAATTAAAGTTCAAAATATACAAAATTTTAATAATTTTGTAATTCACATGGAAAGAATTCTCTTTATTTAAGCGGTAACTAATTGTTGAACTTGAACATATAACTTTTTGTTTTTAATTGTTGTACAGTTTTTTTTTTGCAGTACCTCATGTGACTGTGAATAGCAGGTGTATAATCCATATTATACCTTTCCTCTTATATGAATCAAAATGTCAAGAATATGAACAAAAATTATTCCTTTAATGAACTATCGACTATTAACACAGCCCGTCGACCAGAATTAAAAATTCAGTCATTTGTTAATAGCCCAACCTGAAGTGGCAAAAACAAAACTTTTCTTATATTCTCAAAATCTAATCAGTGGTCACACCATTATTTTAGACATCTTAGCTATGCTGCTAAGCTCAATATAATGGGTAAACATCTCAGTTGGTGGAGCAGCGCGATTCTCATTATTCCATGGATATGAGCTGTCAATCTCTCTTCAATTTGTTCAATTTAGTTGACGATATCAAGCTCGTTAGAAGACAAATCGAGATGTTAAAATGTCGATAGTACGATCGACACGGCAAAATTATCAACACTATGAATTATGTTGAACTCATATTAAAATTTATTGATGGTCACTCGACCAGATCAGATTAGGCAACCCATGAAACATTATTGTATATCATAAGTGAAAGCCCGATGAGCAAACGTTTCAAAATTATTGACGCTTACAATACTGTCTCTGTGCGAACAGAAACACGAATATAATATGTCAATTACTAATTATGGGCAATTTTGGATTCAGTTATTTCCGCAAATATATCTATTACCCAAACAGAAATTCGAAAGCATTTAAAAAATAAAGAAAAAGATGAAGATGGCCAACTCACGTTTGAAACTGATCGTCAAAATCAGATACTTGATCTTTCGGTAAAAATGCACTGTTCCACCAACTTGAGATAAGTTTACCCGCTTTTTGATCTGGCAATAGACTTCCATGTTACCATGAGTTCTATGCGAATCACATATCGCCATCTAACAGCGGTAATATCAACCTACGACTACGTACAGTGACTTGTCTATTCACTGTACGACTACGCATCAACGGTAGCGACACTTAGTGGCCTTATTCAAAAGAAGGAAAAGCATTTCCTGCATAAGTGAAACTTTCATCAATTTTTTCGAAGTTTTATTGTATTTTATAATAACCAGACCGAAGACAATTCCATAAATGAAGTTTCATAACAAACAGTCCATTCGATCTCTAGTTATAAATGGTGTAACCAACATCTTTCTTTTATATATATGGATGGATATAAGATATATACGTGGTGTAGATGAGAAATGCCCTGTTATCGGAACATAAGCGGGTTACAGGGTGTTTAAGGCCGATTTTTGAAATTTTTTTTCAGTGTGGAATTCTAGAAAAACATTTCCTGGTCATATGTTCAATTCAAATATGGTGATAGTCTGAAAAAAATACAAGAATGCGAAAATCTTGAAAAGTTCGCGATTTTTAATCTCGGTTGCTAAATTCGATTTCATTCTTTCAATGTAGGTACTCGATTTTTCAACAATTCGTTGAATAATTTTTAGAAAAATCGGACGCACTCTTTTTCTATCATGGTTACATCCCTGTTATCGAAGCATAAGCGGGTTACAGGGTGTTTAAGGTAGATTTTTGGTAATATTTTTTTTAGTATGGTGGATCTTCGTGAGTTCTACAAAAACAATTCCTGGTCATGTGTTCAATTCGAATTTGGTGATACTCTGAAAAAAAACCAAAATTGCGAAAAACTTGAGAAGTTCGCGATTTTTGATCTCGGTTGCCAAGTTCGATTCCATTCTCTCAATGTACTCGATTTTTTAACAATTTTCGTTGAGAACCTTTTAGAAAAATCGGGTGCACTCTTTTTCTATCATGGTTACACTATTTTTCTTCATATTGCGATTTTTTTTTTAAATATACTCGATAATGATTAGACGTTTCTGGAGAACTAAACATATTTGAAATCTGAAAAATTGGGATTATGATATTGTTCAAAATTCTTCACAGACTTAAAATATTTCGGGAGCCTGAGCACTTCCGGTTATACAGGGAGGGAAAATAAATTTGTTCAAAAATTGTTTTCTATGTTTTCGTCAATGATATGATTGAGTATTCAATGGTGAATACATTTCTGTTCAAAATATCGAAAAAAAAACCTGAAAAAAGTCGAATATCCATAGTTAGTATAGTATCATGTTAATTTTTTGTAGTTTAAACAGATTGTTTATTTCTTGAGAAACCTAGGAGAGCTATAGGACTTTTGACGATGTGTGTATGTGAATTATTATCAAATCTTTCAAGTATATTTTTATTAGATCTATGTATATCTAAATTGTAATTGGTACTGATGAAATTAGCCAAACCACTTTGTAAATTTTTTCAATCTGAAGTGGATTCTATTGTAATTCAAGATACGTTCTATGGATAATTAATTTATGATAATTCAGTGCATTCTGCGTTATGAAAAACAAATTTTTCGGGGAAATTTAGATAAACTTGAAGTACCTACATACTCAGAAAACAACCTTCGAAATATACAGGGTGTGCCGTAATGAATGTAAATATGGTACCTGCGGATAGAGGACTTTGTATCGGTTCAAAAAAATATGTTTTATGTTTCAGATTTCAAATATGTCCAGTTCTCCAGAAACGTCTAATAGGCATTCGAACTTGGGACACCCTGTATAATCACACAGTACGGATACATACACTTCAAATGCTTCGTATTCGAGATACCTTGAGGGTGTTCCTTAAATTTTTAGTTTAAAATTTCGATTGTTCATTCAATTATTACCCCCCTCCAGATAATCAGCCTAGGACCGCCCTTGCCTCAAGCTCTACTGAAATATACAGATCTCCCATTTGAAATAAAATATTGTTCTTTGAACAAATATTGTTAAGCATTATCTTAGGAAAATATACCGACACATTGTAGGGTACCTACTTAAGAAAGTGACATAGGAATGTTTTTACAGAAACGCAGAATTTTCCATTGGAAAAAAGTTACAGCCACTTTTCGAAGATGCACATTTAGGAAAAATGCTCTCAAACTAAAACGAGACACCGACTTCAATTTTTCTAGTTTATAAATAGGACTTTACATTCAAATGTGTCCAATTTGGCTCACCCTATTCTTCAAATTTTTCATGACTCGACCCCCTGAATATAGACGTCGATCCGCTCTTGGTTGAGACGACATCTAATAATTATAATCATTATTTCATCCAACAACTGCAAATTTTTGATTAGTCAACGATTCTCTCGATGTACCGAGCCGCCACTGAGTACCACACGCGCATAGGAGTAGTTTAAAAATTAATTACGGGAAATTTTACTGGAAGATAAGCAGTGCTCATCTCCTTTGAACTTAAACAGATCAACTTTCATATCTGATACAGCAGTAAAAAAATTTAGATATATCGGTATGCACATCGCAAAATTGCGAAACTTTTATCATTATTTCTAACCTCACATGTGAAGATCGCTCAACCAAAACCATACAAATGCACGCGAATTATTGACAAAAAAAATTCCTTGTATTTGTGTAATAACATATTCAGGATTCAGGATCATGGACAATTGCTTTGTTGTTTTCCTGATAATTTCAAAGCTACGTATTCGTTCGAGTTTAATTCTCTTAAACGGAACTATGTGAGATTCAAACGAATTTCGAAAAATTCCAGTACTGCAGTAACTTTTTGGCAACATGATATGATAGATACTCTTTGTTTTATGCAGGATGGGAGAGAATACAGGGTGCGCCAGCAAGGCGTACGGCTAAAAACTTATATTACACGGTTATACAAACTAATCTACAAACTAACAATAATTTTACATATATGGAGTGCGTCAAAAAAATTGTGGAAAAATGGTAGTTTTTCAAGAGAAACACCCTGTATTTCTTGACATAATTCTTTCGAGGACAACAAGAGCTTTACACTTATACCTTATTTTTCAAGTTTCATCACGGCGTTGCCACATCATTCGTTTTTTAGGATATTTTTAGGGTATCAGGTTCTTTTACTTAAAACTGAAGTAGGTTGGCACTCGTGAAACTGCAGCGGCGTAGCTACGTGGGTACAAGGGTGTGCAGTGCACCAGGGCCCCCGACCTCAGGGGGCCCCCAAGCGCTGACCATCAAATCGCTTTTGAACTTTGATTTTTCTCTGTCATCTATTATGTGAATAACATTGTTTTTATTACTCTCAGTTGTTGAATCTAGGGATTTATGGCCAAAATTCACTGGTGAATCGGACACCTATCTAAAAAAACTAAATCCGACTAGATGGTCCAGTACGGTTAACATAATTTCGGCAATCAAATTCCATTTTTTTCATATCATTCGTGCATTAGCTGAAAAAGAAAAATAAATTCTTGCAAATTAGAACGAAAACAAGCAGAAATTAAAAAAAAATCGAATTTTGAATTTATTTTCCTTGGCGATTTAATGCACCGCATTCTCAATTATATCAATTATGCATCTGAAGTATTACAAAAATGCGATGTCAGTTTGGACGACGTATGCAGAGCTTTAGAAGAGACGAATACCAAGAAAAAAATTTAAAGTAGTGACTTCGAGTCCTTCAAGTGCAAGGCTAGAGAAAATGTCATAGCATATGGTAAAGATCTCCATTTCGAAGAAAAGAGACAAAAAAAAAGTTAAAAAATATTTCGATGAATTAGCTTCCGATCACCGATTTCGAAGCAGGGGAGAATTTCCCGCAATAAATATTTTCAATAGAGTGCTCGATACAATAATTTCTCAATTTTAGAAGTCGCCTTCTTATATTTCGGTTGCAGTTTTCAACAAACTGCCGAATCATTGGAAACTATTAAGTTTCATTAAATTTAAAAGAGAATTGAAGGTGCCCCTTGTAACAAAAGCGTATTATTCGCTCTCCGAGTTTTTCTGCGACACAAACCTATCTGTGATATGAGTATAGTTTGCTCTAGAATGTAAGTTCATTTTATGTCCAAATTTATTTTAATAATGTGTTATTTATGCTCAAAATTGACGAGTACACGCTATTGTATTAAGCCTGTAGTACAATAAAGATTTGATTGATTGATTGAATTCAAGTTTCGGGTGTATAACTGCAGTCAACAAAATTTTGAATTTTCACCATCATTTCTACTAGATATAGGTAGACGAAAAAACTGTAATTCAAAGCTTCGACCAATTTCAAAGTAAATATTGCGATATGAAAGGGACCAACTTTTAAATTCAAGTTCTTAATATTCATCACCTATTTCTACCTGAATTGAATAAGGCATGGACAATTCATGAATTGTGTATGAAAATAATAAGGAAATCGAAATACGGAATGCTGGAATGCGATCTAACAGAAGTATTTACAGCAATATTACTGTTCCATACAATCTTCCTGTCACATCTGTAGAAGCTGAAAGATCTTTCAAAAAATTAAGAATAATATAAAATTATTTGCGGAACACTATGAGCCAAGCTCAACTGCGACATTTATGGCTTATAACTATCAATTGGAAATGAAGCTGCATCAAGTCTAGATTTGAGTGAAGTCATTGAATCTTTCGCAAAGAGTGGGTCTAGAAAGAGGTTGTAAACATATTTTTTCCGAAGGAATAAATGACTTCAAATCTAGACTTGACCTCTAGGTTCGAATCCCCAATAATTAATTTGAATTCATTCCTCGAATAATTTATTCTTGTGATTTCACCAAATAGTCTAATGTATCAATAAAAAAAATAAGGCTAGAAGGTCATAGTGACAACGACAATTTTTTTGTGAATATTTGTAATATAGTAAATATCTATAAAAAATGTTTTCAAAGCCCTTTTTTCATACACATTAGTATAACATTAATATAATGAATTTAATATACCTACTCAAATACATAAATAACAACATAATTTATTCAAGTGTATTCCTCAACTGTACCTTCAGTAAGTAACTTTGCTTCTTCGAAGTATTTATATTTTGACTCGAAAACAATTCATTAAGAGGCCCCTCTTCGATTTTTGCACCAGGGTCCCGGACTATCTAGCTACGCCACTGCGTGAAAGTAAAATAATTCTGAGAGATGTTGCCAATGCAATTATTTAATTTTTACTATTTTTTAACTTTATGAATGGAGTCAGTTCTTTTGAGGTTTAACTGTAACCCAGGTTTAGTAGTGTCAGTACATTCCCATACTGGAGTATTTCAAATTGTGCAGAAATGTGTTTAAATGTAAATGTCTTCTGTAGGCTTATTTCTCGAGAATTTCGAAAAGTGGGGAATTCCATCTGTTCGTTTAGAAGTTTTTCTGTCGGGTTATTCTTTTTTCCAATAAAGAACATTCTCTCGATCAGTCGCTATCTGAAAAGTTAATACTTTTCGGAATTGCACTTTTCGCGAACAATTCTCGGAATTATGGAGCTATGATGCTGTGTTTCGAAGTAGTGTTTACGAAGCATCTGCCCTCTTTGTTTGAACAACGCTAATTTTGATCATTTTGATTCAGGAACGAGACAGGTGATCTAGTGGTTGTGTATCTCTTGCCTTATATTTCATTATGATGATTGTTCCTGCAAGTATGGAAGAAAGCAAAATTCCGTTTGTTGATTTGTTGGTTATTTGAGACCTTGAAGTTGATCAGATTCTTGGAGAATTGAAGTTGGTTCTACCAAGTGTTGTAGTTGAATTCCTCTTTGTGATTGTAACTTTATTAAGTTCATCAATTTTTATGAGCTTCGAATTTTGTTCTGTTCTGAACAAAGTCGAATAACTATTATAAATCAAAAATAAATAATTGATAATTTTAGATTTTTTCTATTTTGTCTCCTACATAAAATAAAGAATAGCTAACAAAAATCAAATATAGTATTGTAGGTAGTTTAAACAGATTGTTTATTTCTTGAGAAACCTAGGAGAGCTATAGGACTTTTGACGATGTGTGTATGTGAATTATTATCAAACCTTTCAAGTATATTTTTATTAGATCTATATCTGAATTGTAATTGGTACTGATGAAATTAGCCAAACCACTTTGTTAATTTTTTCAAACTGAAGTAGATTCTATTGTAATTCAAAATACGTTCTATGGATAATTAATTTATGATAATTCAGTCCATTCTGCGTTATGTAAAACAAAATTTTCGGGGAAATTTAGATAAACTTGAAGTACCTACATACTCAGAAAACAACCTTCGAAATATACAGGGTGTGCCGTAATGAATGTAAATATGGTACCTGCGGATAGAGAGTCGACTTTGTATCGGTTCAAAAAAATATGTTTTATGTTCAGTACAAATTCCCCGGTTTTTTCATGAAAATTAAAGGAAAATTACACCCTTGCCACTCTTTATTCAAATCAAGGAATAGATGCGCTATAATTCAGATAAACTATGATATCGAGAAAAAATCCCTTCGATCCAAATATTCACAAAAAAATTAATTCAATCATGCAAAATTGATATTTCCTAAACGAAAATACGTAGGTTGAGCGAAGCTGCATTCAGCGATTTTTTATGAATTTGTATAACGAATCATCATTTCCTGATTCGAAGTATGTTGAAAGAAGCTATATGCATTCGGCAATTATATTTCATGTGCACAATTATCTAATCTATATACAATTGGTTTCATTTGATTGCTTCAGTCGTGATATCATTTTAATTATAGGCATTACAAAATTTCTTTGCTTCTAACTGGAACGTACAAGAATAGATTCTTTATCACCCTGTAGGTTTTCACGGGCAATTAAAGGGCGTGCAGTATCTCTTCCAAATTTCAGTTGAAATTTTTTTTTTATCAAATTAAAATTTTAAATATGTAATTGGAATTGTGCACAGGGTGTCCCAAATTCGATCATCACTGAGAGCATCTCGAGAACCATAAGGGTTAGAGAAAAAATGTTCAAGGACACCCGATCTCTTTTTTCAAATTAATCTCGTTTGCTGTTGGAGATATCACGAAAATTCCAATAAGTTTCTTTTGTAATTTCTTTTGCCTATACGCTGCTTCCATCTGTTCCGAAAAATTATTCGCCGTTCAAGTGCTAGAGAAAAAAGTTTGTGTTTTTTGAATGGGACACCCTATATTTTTCATCATTGCTTCTTATAGCCGCAGATTCACCGAGTATCATCCTGTAACCGGTTTTTCGGAAATCTGATCCGTTTCAAAGAAATTGAGTTTTACGTCTTCACTTGAATTGGGACAGCCTGTATATGAAGAATTTTCTTTTATTTGGAGATATTTCATTTTTATTTTTTGTCTAGTTCGTTTTTTTTGAATGAACTGATCTTCTTGAATGAAAGAGATATCATAGGAGAATACGATATTTCCTGAAAGTTTCGATTCTATGAAATGGAATTCTTCATTTGTGAATAAATATATTCCATTTAATTCGAAATCTAATTTGTCTAGTGTGTGGTGAATCATTTTAACCAAATGATTATCTTGAAAAGAAGAAATCATCGGATACTAAAATTCAAATAATCAAATCAAAGACCATTGTATTAGTTAAATCAGTTAAAAAATAATTTCGAAGAAGGTTTGAGAGAAATCAACAATTTGCACATCCACAACGCAGTGACAGGTGTTATACGGCGTTGTCGGAAGTGCATAAATAATGGAGGCAAACAATTCGAACATTTATTGTAGTTTTCAGAATTCATTTGTATTAAAGTTTTTATTCGATTAATATTAGTTTTTTTCATAGAATCGAAAATAAAATATCTCCGAATAAAAAAAATCTTTATATACAGGCTGTCCCAATTCGAGTGAAGGCGAAAACTCAATATCTTTGAAACGGATCAGATTTTCGAAAAACCGGACAGGATGATACTCGGTGAATCTGCGGCTAAGAAGCAATGATGAAAAATATTGGGTGTCCCATTTGAAAAACACAAACTTTTCTCTCTAGCACTTGAACGGTTGATAATTTTTCGGATCAGATGGAAGCAGCGTATAGGCAAAAGAAATTACAAAAGAAAACTTCTTGGAATTTTCGTGATATCTCCAACAGAAAACGAGATATAGCGAAATATTTGAAACAGCAATTTTTCAGAAACGCCCTGTAACTCGAGAACCACTTCAGATATCTCGGATCTGTTTGCTGGCAATTGATTATTTTGAAAAAAGAGATCGGGAGTGCTCGAGCATTTTTTCTCAAACCCTTATGGTTCTCGAGATGCTCTCAGTGTTCATCGAATTTGGGATACCCTGTACACATTATTATTTTTTATAAATCAAATATTAGTACCACCTGCAAATTCCTGCAAAAAACATTGCCCAGTACCATGCGATTTGAAGCAGGTACATTCTGGAAAAAGAATGATTGACAGGGGAATTTTTCCAGTTTCCAAGCAAAAAAATCGAAAAAAAATCGAAATTTTCAAAAAGATCCAGTTAGTATAAAAATGAAATTTTAACTTCCTAAGTCTCGAGTACTGGCTGGCCACGAATGATGTCGACCCCGTCCAATCCACCTGTTTTCATAATTTTTCATTTGTGCCTCGAATTTACAAATACCCTGTATATAGTATAATCGAGTTTCACTCAAATAAAATAAGCCTGATGGCCCTGATGGTAAAGTTTCTGGGTCCTCAGAGTTTATCCCAAATTCTCGGGATAAGCTGATATCTGTCACTGAAATCGATCGTGAAAAGGAAAGCTTTATGGGAATGATAAGGATGGACTAAGGACTTATACCAAGATATTCATCTTCGATGAAACTTTGTTTAAGGTTGTATGGATCATGGGCCTCATGGACGAAGGGTGGGATATATAAATTGTTCGATTTTATTCAAAATATATTACTTATACATCTATATCTTATTGGAAAATGAATTGCACAATATTTGAATATGAAAAATAATACTTTAAATTCTCCTCAGAACAGCGGATCCACTTTAACAAACTTCATCGCTAACTCTGTAGTAGGTTGTGGTATCAAAGCCTTAGTACTAAAAACCACAGGAACAGGTGTTTCAGGTGTCCGATGAACTTCAAAGTCTTTCAAAATTCGGATGAGGGCCAGCTTGACTGAGAGGATTCCAAATCTTTTACCTGAAATAATATATAATGTGATTCTTTGAAACAATTTTTTGCGGAAATTGATTGAAAAAAATGTAAAAATTACAGTAGACTGCTTTCGTTGTAGGTAATATAAAATATTAGTACACACCTATGCACATTCTGGGGCCAACACCAAAAGGCAAATATGACATATCTTCCTTAATTGATTCAAATCGTTCTGGGATGTAATCCAATGGCTTGTCAAAATGTGCAGGATCTTTTTGTAAGCCAAATACTGGTAACACTACAATGATTCCTTTTTCTATAACAACTTCCGTACCAGGTATTTTGTAGTCTTTATTGCATACTCTATCAATCAGAGGCGTTGGGCAATACCTTCTCAAAGTTTCTACAAATAAAAGAGATAAAATTAGACTTTTTCAAAAGCTGGAGCGACATGCATGATACATGAATAATTTGAAGTTGGGCAAAATATATGTTGGTATTGATATAAATGTATTAAGACAATTTTTGTGCATACTCTACAGAATTTCAATATCTATACAGTATGATTATGTATTCGTACCTTTTACTGCCATTTCTAAGTAATTCATTTCTTCAACAGATTCCATAGTAAGTTGTCCATTATGTTTCTTGACAACATCTTTGATGTTCTTTCGTAATTTTCGCTGTACATCTAGGTTTAAACAAAGACAGTACAGGGTGAAAGAAATAGTCGATGCCGTCGTTTCGAAACCTGCCGCGAAGAAATTGAAAGCTTGTGCTATCACTTTATCACCCTCT
Organism: Adalia decempunctata; assembly: GCA_951802165.1. Lineage (NCBI taxonomy): Eukaryota > Metazoa > Arthropoda > Insecta > Coleoptera > Coccinellidae > Adalia > Adalia decempunctata. The sequence continues at coordinate 15,925,310 of OX637696.1, read as the reverse complement.
GAAAGAAAAATTGTAAAACATGATGTGAAGTGTAACCTGCAAAAAATTGCAAATATGGTTCATTCCTAGTTGAAGTTTCTGAAAATCCCAATATTTGCATATTTTGGTTAGAAATTACTATGATTTCGTACATTTGAAAATGGTCTCTGAATTTTGAGCAAATTTTGATCTGCTGCATATATTACACCTCAAGTATACGAACAAATGGATATACATAAGGGAAATATGGCAAGTAAATCAGAAAATTAAATACTTTACCAAATTTCATCTGCTGGCAAAACTCCTTGTTTTTCCTCAAATCAACAATAATGTCCATTAGGTCATTTCCTTTCACATTATCTTCTTCCCTTAGCTTTATACAGTCCCAAAATACAGTCCTCAGGAAACTCACAACATCCGCGTCAAACAGTCTCATTTTGAACAAACGTGCGAACGAGTGGAAGAAGAAATAACACGAAAATCTGAAAGAAGTGATGGGACGGGTATCGAAAATTCTGTGGGCCACCCTCAAAAATTCACCATTTTCGTTTTCTAACGATTTAGCTTGAATTCCAAAAACACACTGTGCGATTACATCCACTGAGTATTTATTACTTAAGTCTTTAGCGTCTAGATTTGGTTTGTCTTTGTTTTTGTCGATGTGGTCACTTAAGGATATGGCCAAATTGTCCATGGCACCGAACATGCTCTTTACCTTAGACGGGCTGAAGAATGGGCTTATCTTAGACCTCATTGACTTCCATTCATCCCCCTTTGCTATGAACAACATATGGGCTGTGGCTGGATCATGTTCTGGGGCGTACATGACTCGGTCTACAAAGCTATCGAAATCTTTCACGAAAATGCTCTTGAGAAGATTCACATCTTTGACTATGAGCGCTGGTTTGGAAAAACAGAAGATCCCAAAGAATGGCACGTCCATATCGTTGTAAAGTTTTTCGAAAAATCCTCCCATGTCGTATCTGTGGAGGAATACATCCAGCAAATTGCCCACAAAGGGTTTTGGTTTGATGAAAGGCACATTTCTTTTTTGCCAGTAGTCGAAGTTTCTCGATATGTACAGATGTAGGAGGTACAATAAAACTGAGACTAGTACCAGTGCATCCACCAGCCAATGCATTGTAAAAAGGGACATGATAAAACAGCTAGTTTACATCTGAACGCGAAAATAAGACTGCATCAAAAATATTTCGGATATGATTTATAAGATCTACAAAAAGTAAAACCTTGAGATCTCACCGCAGCACACACGCATAGGAGGAGCTTTCAAAATCACATCACATGAAATTTGACTAGGAATATAATCGCATCCGCCTTGGAGTATGTGACTTTAAATGATCACAAAAGAAAAAATCCATTACATAATTATTTCCAGGAGCTTCTATCTAAACTAATCTATACTTAATTGTTCTAAGAGAAAAGGTTCATTTTCCTTTGTCGGGGGAAATTTAGAAACTACTGACTCGATTTTCAAAATTTTTTCACTGTTGAAAAGATGATATTTTTTTGAGTGTGCAACAATATTTCAGGTCTCGGAAAAATCTAAAAAATAGTCTGCGACACCTTATACCGGGTGTCCTTTTTAGAGTGATAGAACTTTAAATTGAAATAAAACACATTTATTAAGATTGAAAAAATTTATAGAATATATGGTTAATTTTCAAAGAGGTTTACATCATTCCTTAAATTATAGCAAAGTATCGACAAAAAATCTTAATATTTCTGTAACAATAGAGCAGAGATTATAGGCGATCTTTATTGACAGTTGCTGCCAAAAAAATTTTCAATGGGATTTCTGAATGTGAATCATCCTGCAGGGGATATAAGATACAAGGTTAGTTGAATGAAAAAAAAACGCCAGAACTCACTTAGGTGCTTTTAGTGGTCCTTTTTTATTTCTTGTTCGCCCAAGCATATTGTCAGCCGTCTTTATGCCGATTTTGATTTTGATTTTTTCCGTTTGGTTTTGAGATCATCTTATTTCAGAGTGAAATATACACGATGTCTCAAAAAAACGGTAGTTTTTAATAGGCATTTTTTCATTGAAAACTTGGTAAGTTCACCTTCTTCTATACTTACGAAAAGTTGTATGAAGGGTGTCTCAAAAAATCTATTTGTGTAATTCTATTGTGTATGGAGATATTTTGATGGTAGAAGACTACTTTGTTTTTTGAATATAGCTCCTCGGTGGTCTCGCATCAGAGTGAATTGTACAGAGTGTTTAAAAAGAGATATAATCCATGTTTCTTCAATTGGCACCATTTTTTATTGAGAAATTGGAATGGTCACATTCTTCCACGTGTGACATGATATGTATTGGGGAATATACAGGTTGCCTCAAAATAATAGTAAGCATAATTCCATTGTTTTTGTACCTGCTGACTCTGTTATATACTGCGCAAAAAAATTAACGCACATTATGGAAATCTCAAATTTATTCTACAACTGAAGGTGTTCTCAATGATAATTATTTTTATCAGAATTATGCATGCATATGTTATCCACTTTCAACTTTTTTCTTCAATACAGATGTTTTCCCCCAGCATCAGGAATAAAAAAAGATTAATTATCAGATTTTGAATGTATTGACTCCATTCTAAAATCAGTTGTTCTCGATCAATTCTAGTGATCAATAGTTTTTCTTTCGTTTGATTTTCTACACTCGATCGCTATGCAACGCGAAACACGCAATTTGACCCAAGAGGAATGTGCCCAAGCGATAGTTTTGCGAGAAGAAGGGTGGACATACACAAGAATTGAAGAAGGTTTGGAGTTTCCCATACAAGTGTGTCCAGAATGTTGCAGCAATTCAGGGAGACAGGTATGAAGGTCCGAAGACCAGGACAGGGTAGACCACGGGTAACAACTGCCATTCAAGAACGTTACTTCAGAGTTTCTTCGTTGAGACAACGGTTTGCAACCGCTCGCCTCCTTCAAAATCAGCTTGAGCAAACTCATGAGGTGCAAATTAGCACTCAGACAATAAGAAATCGCCTCAGAGAATATGATTTAAGGCCTCGTGTCGCGGCAAGAGGCCCAGCTCTTACCCCAGCCCATCGAAGGGCGCGTTTGGATTTTGCGAGAGAGCATATCCGTTGGGAAGAGGCCGATTGGGAAAGAGTTCTCTTCACAGATGAGTCTAGATTCTGCCTCTTCCATTGTGATCGACGTTCCCTTGTATACAGACGTCCACATGAAAGATATGCTCAGTGCAATTTCCTGAATACTACTGGTTTCGGGGGAGGATCGATTATGGTATGGGGTGGAATATCTTTGACTGCTCGCACAGACCTAGTGGTCGTTGATAATGGAGCTATGAATGCCGATAATTATATAAGGAACATTCTTGAAGAGCATGTAGTGCCATTTGCCCCATACATTGGTGAAAATTTCATTTTTATGGACGATAATGCCAGACTCCATCGTGCGCGCATCGTTCAGGAGTACCTTGAAGACGTTGAAGTCTCTCGAATGGAATGGCCAGCAAGAAGTCCCGATCTCAATCCGATTGAGCAGGTTTGGGACAACCTCAATAGAAGGCTGAGAAGTTCAGAATATCATCCAGCTACTCTTAATGACTTAGGAATCCAACTCGGAGAAATCTGGGAAGGATTAGATCAGAACATTTTAAGATCACTCATTTTGAGTATGAACCGTCGTTGCCGAGCTGTAATTAACGCAAGGGGTGGAAATACCAAGTATTAAATCACTTATCAGCATTTCAGTATTTTGAAAATTGTTCATTTCTTTCACATGAGATTCGGTGAAATCCTGAATTTTTCTTCCATTTAATGTGTCTTGTTTCGTTCAAAACCTTCCCGAGAGAACATAGAAAATAAGTTATAAAGTCAATGTAGAGTTAACTTTCATTAAAATTGAGATTTTCAGAATGTGCGTTAATTTTTTGCGCAGTGTATTTCTTCTTCAAAATAACCTGATATATTTATGTCTTTCTTCATTGATGGAATATTTCCATCTTCTTCAAAATGAAAATTTTCAAGAGTCGTGGATAAATTTTAATATTTTTCCCGCATATTTCGGTTAATATTCACTTGGTTATGGTAAATATTCACCCGTTGAATTATAAATATACTATGTACTTTGGGTGTTGATAATCGATTTATATTGCTAGATTCAAACAAAAATTCCATTTTTGTTCAGCTCTGTACACAGCTTCCTTCATTATCGAGTAGTTGTTGCAGAGTAAGCTATTTTATGAAGATCATTGATTTGAAACATGGAATTCTGTCTTCTGTCGTAAAGGACAAAATCTTCGAGAAATCAAAACAACTGAATGCCAATTAACTATAATGCGATACCGAGATTGATTTTGCTATAAATAAAAAATCTATCCTTCATCTTGACGACATTTTAATGATCAGCAGTGGCTCGAGGTCCTACTCAAAATGGGATTCTTTTATAGAAATTAACCCAATTTTTTTTCAGCACCTCTTACCATTCGGTTCGGGAAATACAACATAGATTCGTTATCGAAAATCGCAAGCAAAGAAAATATTTATCTCTCATTTAATCGCGAATTCTCATGTATGATTTTATCCAACATCATGAAATAGAGCAATGAAACAATAGTTATTTTTGTTTTTTTTTTCATGGAACGTAAGAGTGACAATTTTTGGCGAAGACCTTAGGTCGAGGCCAAAAATTCACCCTATTGTGCCATGAAAACACGAATTTTATACGCATTGGCAATGACCATGACAAAAAATCCGACTGCAAGATCATTTAACTTGAAAGAAAATTCTAAATATTCTAAAACTAGTTGCAGAATGGGCTCCTATTCCAATACGAATACGAAATTCGAAAACGAGCGACGAAGGAGCGAATTTTCGAACGCATGAGTATTGGAATTGCATTCTGCAACGAGTATTAGACGATATTTTCTCTATTTCACTCAAATTTTGTGAAATTCAATGGAAAAATTCAAATTATAGGTCCTAGTGAATTTCATTTTGTATCTTGACAGTTGGTGTGAATGTTAGGAAGTACGAAAATTGACATTTCCAAATTGACGTCTGCTGAAATTTAAAAGGATCGGAAATCATTGCTGACAACCACATAACGAAAAATGTTACTGAAAACGATGCTGTAATGAATTCATTACAGCACTGTTTTTAGTACTGTAATGAACACATTACGATACTGAAATAGAGAAAATCATTTCAAATCGTTATTCAGACGAATTTCGAAATTTTTTCGAAATTCGTCTGAGTACCTATTGAAAATGATTATCTCCAAGGTAATCTTGTTTGAATAATGATTGGATGCACTTCGCAATGAATTTTAGGCTATCCACCTGAGCAATCAAGCAATTAATATTTTATTTATATTTAAAAATAAATATGTCGTGAATGCTTTGATGTATTACAGGCGTGGAAAACATAAAATTAAGAATTATATTGTGAAAATTAAAATAGATATATGATAGATATCAGCATTGTATAAAGATATCCATATGCAATGATATCATTTTGTCACCGCCGGCAATACATTATGGCATTCACGTCATATTTAATTTGGAGTATATATCGTTAATTGCTCAGATAGGTATATATTACTCACACGAAATTAAATTGATGAAAAATGGGTCTTGTCTTATTCTTCTCAGTAAAAATGGTTTTGCAGAGGGATTTTTGTTTTTTCTTTAATAATTTTTTTATTTCAATTGTTACCCCCAGTCCCCCCCTTATCGACGCCTTTGCAAAATGGTGTAGACTTCAGAGGATCATTGGAATTGATCATATTAAACCATAATGTACATATAAGGAAGATACTGACTCCTCGTCAGTGCTTCAAGTAAATCTTTGTTAGTACCTATACTGATTTGAAAAGTGAATATCAAGGTGAAAATGATTTTCTCGATTTCCATGCACGTGGAATTAATCGATATGTAGGATTTTGATGTCGATGCATAATATGCAATTAATCATAGGCGAATTATTGTTCATCTTCCAGTAGAATCGACTCTTTTTAAAACAAGTAGGTCCATAATATTTTCATTACTATCGAAGTTCAGTTTCTTGAATATCGATCATCGCTCGCTCTACAATCAGATATTTTTTATAAAATATAGTTTTCGAGTAATGACCATCAAAAAATACAAATATTTTCGGAAATTTTCCACACAAAATTTTACATTTTCTGGAGTATCAAAACTAGGAAGGAACTAATTACAGATTCGTAATCTACGACCTCGAATGAGTGAATATAGTAACTTTGGTAGCTATCTGAGAAAATGATATTTCGGCAAAATTTCCTTATGTTGGAAAATTTCGCGTATTTTGAGAATAAGAATTTTCTCGGATCACCATTGAAGTTGCTGAATTCACTAATTCGAGCGCTTAGATTAAGAATATGCAATCAAAAATTTTTTTTTTATATAGTTCACGAGTAATGACCATCAAAAAATCCAAAATTTTGGACTGTCACGAAAAATATCATGAAATCCAAACTGATCTGTAGAGATGAATGAAAGTTATATTATTCAATTCCCAAAGGAACACGTTATAATAAACATGGGCGCCCGCAAGGGGGGGCCATTACCCCTCCTGAGATTTTGATGACCTTATCGTTTTTCAGCACAACACCCTCAATATTACTTTCTTAATACGGCCCATGTATAGACCGTACTATCGATTCGAATAAAGATTTCATGCATTTTTCTGAATTTTAGGGAGTTTTTTTTTCAATTTCCTACGTCTCTTAAAAAATCATCCATTATAAACCTTGAATATGTATTCAGTTAATTTGAAGGACAGCATAATCTCACGAAATTCAGAAATGACATATTCCATTAGCTGTATTCATACCTACTAATAAAAATTTATATAAATCCAAACCTTGAATGCATTTAGTTAATTTAATTGTCATCGTATTCACACGTATTTTTTCGAAATTGAAATGGCACATTTCATTTGCTGTGGTAGTGATATTTTTTATTTTCTATTCATATTCTGTTTTACTTCAAGTAGCGTGTCGATTCTTAGTACATACTCCGAAAGTTCTAGGAACATCCTGCAATATGCAATAAATTAAGATTCAACTTTTCTATAGCATACGTACAATTAGGAAACTATTTATTCACGGAAAATTGAGTATATTAGGTCCACAAATCCCAAATCTCAATGTCGTAACTTATAATGAGTATTGACAACTTGAGTGCAAAAAATTTAAAATTTGAATTGCCCTATGTGCTTATACGGGGTGTCCCACTAGTGCCGCAGCGGACGACATACGCGTAACGGTATGAGTTTGGCGAAATGTTTTGATGCAGACTCCAAGAAGAGCGCAACCTAAAAATATTTTCGAACATATCGGGTGGCCCACAAAAGAGGAATAGAGGGTGACTTTGTTTTTTCAAATGGGACACCCTGTATTCAATAATGTTTTTCACTTCTCTGAAACTTCCTACTTTCGTATACTTTTCACATATTTTTATTAGACAGTTTTCGAAATATTGGCCATTTTGACAAAAAAATGATACTTGTAGGGGCTTTGTTATCCAATTATATTTCACGAACCCTTGCACATACCAATAACAGCTTTTTATGGATTGAAAGACAAGACTTCAAAGTATCCTAGCCAGCTATAATAAAGCATCTCCAGCATATAGAGTGTCCACAAAAAGACTACCAACATGACGAATTTCAAATCGATTTTTCTTCATTTTTTCAAATGCAATGCATTGTAATTTTTTTCATCATTGTAATCACCATTCATTCTACTTCATTTTTTGTCAAATACATGATATGCATATCTTCAACAGAATAGGATTTTTTAGAGTTTTTCCTCTAAATTCACATTGGGCGCGTTCATCCGACTAAGCAGCTACCGCTCCTTCAAACGTCAAAACCATATGATTTGTTCGATTCGTTGTGTCAAATTACTAACATGGAGGAGCATGTAGCGGTAGCTGCTCAGTCGGATGAACGCACATTTACTTCCGAATTCAAAAAGCAGATTTCGCTTTTCTGTGGTTATTGAGAACTGTCAAATTATTCTATTCAGAATTAATAACATCGCAGATTCAATTCATATCATCATAGTTTTTACGGATTAGATGAATACTCACAAAATGATGTAAAAATTAAAAAAATAGGTACCAATGAGTTTGAATGTACCAGTTATGAATGCTACAAAAAAAAACGAGTTTCGAAACTTTAGGATACAAAAAAGTGGCTCTTATCCTTATAAAACATTCTTTGAAAAATGATATCCATAAGATTCACAGGCACGCAGCTTGTTTGAAATTTCTGCGAGATTCGACTCTTCAAGTAGAAACATGGAAAATTATCGAAAATTTATTTTGAAAAATGGGTACAGAAAGCAAATTTCTGTCTTCAGTAACTGATTTCATCACATTTTTGAGTAGGTACATCGAAACTTTCTAGTTCCTCATTTCGCTATAATATGATAATATCTAATAATATGAATTGAAGCCTCAATGATGCTTATTCTGAGTGGAATAATTTGACAGTTCTCATTAACCACAGAAAAGCCAAATCTGCTATTAGAATTCGAACGTATTAGAGGAAGAGCCAGTGACCAATTTTCATATGTCATTTCATAACTGACCAAAATTTACTTGTTTAATATTCAATATCTGCTCGAAAATAAAAACCACTTCTGCCAGCCCATAATGGCCGGAGTAGACTACCATAAGCGCTCAAAGAGGCCAGAAAATTAGGTTCAACCATGTCATAGTATCACACACAAAATTTTCAGGAATTGTTGTTGATAATATATTTAATCTATAAAAAATAATGACAGAACTTATTCGTCCCTCCTAAGTGTTGGCAGAACTCTTTGAAAATTCATTAAGAACAGCTGTACTTAGGTATGTCATTTCAGTAAGCCTGAAATGTACAGGAAATAAAGAAAATGTGTTTAGAAAGCGAATTATAATCACGACAGAAATTTTTTACATCACGAAGCCAGAACGAGAAATGTTGCCGCGCAAATGCGAGCGAAATGAGCTTATTCATATTTGCAAGTCAGACCTAGAGCGCATATTGGGCATATATTATTGTCAATTGAAGGAATAAATTAAAGGAATTAAAGGTGTTTATTTTTTACATTACAACAATTTATTTAGTAATAAACTATTCAAAAAAATATGCTCTTCCTACGCATCCTCAAAATTTGTTTCCTCAAGAATTTGTCGAATGGATTGAGGAGGTCTTGAGTATACCTGTGTGTAAGATCTCAGTCACATTAAGGGGTAAAAAATAAACCATCAGGGCATTTAAAACCTCAAAAGTTGGGTAGACTAAGAGTAGTAAAAGAGAGTATAAGACTTTCACAGTGAGCTTTAGTATTACGAGTACATAGCGAATACCCTTATCATCGGATCAGGTAAATGAAACCGAAAACAAATTCTATAATTTCATAAAAGAATTTTAGCTTCCTATCAACTTTTGATGAGTTGCCCAATATGCGCTCTAGGTCTGACTTGCAAATATGAATAAGCTCATTTCGCTCGCATTTGCGCGGCAACATTTCTCGTTCTGGCAGATGGTTCGTGATGTAAAAAATTTCTGTCGTGATTATAATTCGCTTTCTAGACACATTTTCTTTATTTCCTGTAAATTTCAAGCGTACTGAAATGACATACCTAAGTACAGCTGTTCTTAATGAATTTTCAAAGAGTTCTGCCAACACTTAGGAGGGACGAAAAAGTTCTGTCATTATTTTTTATAGATTCAATATATTATCAATAACAATTCCTGAAAGTTTTGTGTATGATACTATGACATAGTTGAACCTTATTTTCTGGCCTCTTCGAGCGCTTATGGTAGTCTACTCCGGCCATTATGGGCTGGCAGAAATGGTTTTTATTTTCGAGCAGATATTGAATATTAAACAAGTAAATTTTGGTGAGTTATGAAATGACATATGAAAATTGGCGCTTGGTCTAATTCGAAAAAGCTCTTGAAAATCCTATTCTGTTAAAAATATGCATATCATGCATTTGACAAAAAATGAAGTAAAATGAATGGTGATTACAATGATGAAAAAAAATTATATGCACGTATTGCATTTGAAAAAATGAAGAAAAATCGATTTAAAATTCGTCATGTTCATAGTCTTTTTGTGGACAGTCCATATGCTGGACATGCTTCATTATTGCCGGCTGGGATACTTTGAAGTCTTGTCTTTCAATCCATATATAAAGCTGTTATCGGTATGTGCAAGGGTTCGTGAAATATTGTTGGATAACATAGCCTCTACAAGTATTATTTTTTTGTCAAAATGGCCAATATTTCGAAAACTGTCGAATAAAAATATGTGAAAAGTATACGAAAGCATGCATGAAAAACACTATTGAATATAGGGTGTCCCATTTGAAAAAACAAAGTCACCCTCTATTCCTCTTTTGTGGGCCACCCGATATATTCGAAAATATTTTTAGGTTGTAGGTACTCTTCTTGGAGTATATCAAGTCTGCATCAAAAAATTTTGACAAACTCAGACCGTTACGCGTATATCGTCCGCTGCGGAACTAGTGGGACATCCTGTATATGTGAACGCTATACTCTACGATAATGAAATTTATGATTTTTTGGTTTAGATGCGATTGATGTAAGAAATTCCAACTATTTTTCTGTCATTTATGCGGTCGTATTTGTTATTGTAGTAGGCTATGGACAAGGCGAAGCTCAAATAAATGCAATCCAGAATGTAAAGCTTTCTGATCTATTAGCTAACTGCTAACTTCGGACATTGTTTAATGAATTTCAAACAAAACAATGCTTCGGACTTCATGCACTCCACCTAGTATTCGCCGAAATTCACAAAATATAAGCAATTTTGACATTGAGACCTGCTGTTATGATTATTGAACTTGTTACCTATAAACGATACCCAAGGCTCCATCTATCAGCGCATACTAAGACTACATGATTACAGTTGTATCAGTGATTTAACATCATGAAGGACATTGTTGCAAGTATATATTTACTTTTACATTATTTAGCACGAACCATTCAGTAAGAATCAATGATGCAGCTACTGAAGTTACAAAATAAGGATCGTGCGAGAGTTGAATGCAGATCTTTTTAGGAAAAGATGTTAGAAGTTCTGAGGTGTCACTATTCCCTTTTCAAATTCTTGTTGTTAAAGTTAGAAAAGGGTTACAGTTCACTACTACCTTAAGGTCTATTGTCTCCCCTAACAGAGCTTTTCTCGCCACACACTTTACGCTTTACAGCTCGCCTTCTAGTTCCAGAGATCTGGTGAAATCCAATGTCTATATAGCATTCCGTAACCAGGTGAATAGGAGTTTCTTCCTCCTCCCCACAGAATCTGCACCCATTCTCACCAGATGCTTCCTGAGGCGACAATGTCATGCGCCATCTCTGGCAAGCATATTGGCCACTTCATTTCCTTTGATTCCCGAATGACCGGGAAACAAGATTAAAGAGACTCCCAAATCAGCTTTGAGTCAATGACATATAGGAGCTCAGTGCTTACTTAGCGATTTGACTATCCCAGTCATAGACATAAGTTGTTGTCTATGATCCCAGTGTAGGAATGGCTATATCGCACTCCTCATAGTTTCTTCTTTGCAGAAATACTTACAATTGAAAGGTGTCTAGACATGAAACAATCAGAAATGCGAAGTGAAAAATTGATCTTCTCATTCCTATAATCTTTTCGTTCATTTTGCGGTTTTTTACATTTCAGTATGCTATTAGACCAAGAGCCAGTGACCAATTTTCATATGTCATTTCATAACTCACCAAAATTTACTTGTTTAATATTCAATATCTGCTCGAAAATAAAATACATTTCTGCCAGCCCATAATGGCCGGAGTAGACTACCATAAGCGCTCAAAGAGGCCAGAAAATTAGGTTCAACTATGTCATAGTATCATACACAAAACTTTCAGGAATTGTTATTGATAATATATTGAATCTATAAAAAATAATGACAGAACTTCTTCGTCCCTCCAAAGTGTTGGCAGAACTCTTTGAAAATTCATTAAGAACAGCTGTACTTAGGTATGTCATTTCAGTACGCTTGAAATTTACAGGAAATAAAGAAAATGTGTCTAGAAAGCGAATTATAATCATGACAGAAATTTTTTACATCACGAACCATCTGCCAGAACGAGAAATGTTGCCGCGCAAATGCGAGCGAAATGAGCTTATCCATATTTGCAAGACAGACCTAGAGAGCATATTGGGCATTAACGAGACTCATCAAAAGCTGATAAGAAGCTAAAATTCTTTTATGAAATTATAGAATTTGTTTTCAGTTTCATTTACCTGATCCGATGATAAGGATATTCGCTATGTACTCGTAATACTAAAGCTCACTGTGAAAGTCTTATACTCTCTTTTACTACTCTTAGTCCAACTTTTGGGGTTTTAAATGCCCTGATGGTTTATTTTTTACCCCTTAATGTGACTGAGATCTTACACTTCTTTGAATGTTTCGTCAGTCACACAGGTATACTCAAGACCTCCTCAATCCATTCGAAAAATTCTTGAGGAAACAAATTTTGAGGATGCGTAGGAGGAGCATATTTTTTTGAATAGTTTATTACTAAATAAATTGTTGTAATGTTAAAAATAAACAACTTTAATTCCTTTAATTGACAATAATAGGTACATGCCCAATATGCGCTCTAGGTCTGACTTGCAAGTATGAATAAGCCCATTTCGCTCGCATTTGCGCGGCAACATTTCTCGTTCGGGCAGATGGTTCGTGTTGTAAAAAATTTCTGTCGTGATTATAATTCGCTTTTTAGACACATTTTCTTTATTTCCTGTAAATTTCAAGCGTACTGAAATTACATACCTAAGTACAGCGGTTCTTAATGAATTTTCAAAGAGTTCTGCCAACACTTAGGAGGGACGAAAAAGTTCTGTCATTATTTTTTATAGATTCAATATAATATCAATAACAATTCCTGAAAGTTTTGTGTATGATACTATGACATAGTTGAACCTAATTTTCTGGCCTCTTCGAGCGCTTATGGTAGTCTACTCCGGCCATTATGGGCTGGCAGAAATGGTTTTTATTTTCGAGCAGATATTGAATATTGAACAAGTAAATTTTGGTGAGTTATGAAATGACATATGAAAATTGGTCACTGGCATATGGAAAAGGCAATTCTCGAAATAATGCATGACGGAATGTAGTGCTACAGAAAAAAAAATTGAAAGTTGGTCCCCTCTTCTGAAATGCTGAATTTTCGCCACTTGATATGAAACACATTGTTGGTTCGCTGTCACTTCGTAAGTTATACCATTATGGTTACTACTAATGAGCATCCAGACTCTGTCGACCGAGGGGGCAAGGCTAAATGCGAAATACCATGAATTTCCAGAGCTTCATCGGCACTAAGGTCCAAAAATAATAAATTTGGCCCAATAGCAATAACAAGGAAATACTTGTGTCAATGACTCGCTCTATTCAAATCATCAAGAACCCACAATTCAGGATGTTGCATTTCCCTCGTCAATTAGTATAGTCTGGATGCGCCTTTAGACCTTGCCTCGTGTGTCCTGAGAAAAGAAAAATAATGGTTATAATTCCAAGAATTCTAGATCAAACTCTTCAATTACACATAAATACCAACCATTTTTCTATTTGCAACACCATTTCTGACGGAGATCGTCGGACTTCACAGAGGCTTCAACCGTAATTAAGAAAATTCTATGTAATTCAGACTAATGCACATTTTTTATTAAAATTTAATCAGACGCATATATTTTCCCAATCTTCAAAATTGATTGAGCTCTTCATCTACTTGAACGATGATAGCTCGATCATTTAATCACGATATCGAATTTTGAGCCGGGAATGGTTTCAAACCATAAGGTTCGCATCACTGATGAAGAATCCATATTCCAATTCTGTCGGCTCGTCAGGTTGACCGTAAGCCCAATTTCTCTCGAAATGAGAAGGCTTGAAACTTGAAATTTTCAGGGCAGGTAAGGATCTCAAATGAAACGCTTGAGTTCGTTAATGGACGAAAATAGTCTTAGTTTTATTCGGGGGGTACCAACTTTATTAAAAAAAAAATGCTCTGTATGCTTTTGTACCAGGATATAGTGTTTTGAAAACAGTCTAACTTACATAAAAATAATTAGTTTTATCCCCATTCAAAATATAACAAACTGTTCAGGATGTGTATTCCAAAAAGAGGAAATCGTTTCGAACATTCTATGTAAATTTTGTGTTGGTACTTAGTTTTACCTTTCATAATATGTTTCGAATGTTTATTCTTTATTCAGTATTTGCAAAATATAAACATAATTTTTTAATTTTTCCGCAATCTCTGAACCGCCATATCTCCCTAACGTTCAAGGGCGGATTTACGGGATTTACAGAGAATATCTTCAATGACAAAACGGCGTTGACAGTTTCTTTGTTTACATCAAAGTAAAATTATCAAAGATATTTTGACATGGGTACAAACGGCAAATTTGAATTGGACCAAAAATCGATTTATAAGCATGAATAAAGCAAAAGTAAGTACTAATCGCCTTTTTTACACTTGATAACGAAGTTTTTTTAAGGTATCTGGCCGTTTGGAAATATTTCAAACAAAATTCCGGTCTCCCAGAAGTTTGGTTAGTTTCGGTATCGTTTTTGGTGCTCAAAATTTATTTGGAATGTGTAAATGGACAAAAAAGGCTTCCTTATACGATCTTTTCACGAAAGCGACCGGAAAATATGGTTCAGGTAGGATTTTCGAGGAATTATGAGGAAAGAACTTGCAGAATGAAATTGCACGATTTTCGTAAGTAAACGGGTTTTGGATGGCCATCATCGGTCTCTAAATGATTATTGTTGATCGTTTTCACTTTTCAGAAAAAGAACCACTTCGTATAAGCCCATTTTGAAGAAATTTGTGTATGTAACATTCAACGGTAGGTATTTGCTCTTAATCGAAAGAATATATTATATCTAGTGCTACTTCTTTCAAAAGAGACACAAGCTTTTAATGCTGTAGGGGCCCTATAATGTGGAGGAGTTTGTGTCTTATTTTAGAACAGGTGAATGATAAATGTGAAGCATATGTTTGACCTGTTCCATATTATTTGTACAAACCTACTGTGGTTGTAATGTATGAATATTTTTTAAACTAATAAATTACTATACAGTCAGAATATTTTACTCCTTGTTCATAAGATCAAATAAATGAAATGTATATCTTCTACTCTTATTTTTATTAAGTTAGCTATTATGGTTATGTTCCAAGAAAAAGTTCCTGTTGCATCAGAACTCCCTTCAACTATTTGGATTCCAGTAGAGGGATATAATGTTCCATTATTCTTGATTCAACAATTGATGTCAAGTCTTGAACTTTCAGTTCAAGAGGATAATAAACATTAAATCTTCACAGGCATGCATATGAAAATCATGTGAAAGCAATGCAATTTTCTTCCATGGCGAAAAATAATATATTTCAACAGTGATCTCTTGTACTTTTCATGCAAATAACTAGAAAAGGAATCCTTTCTATCAATTCATATAAACGTTAATTATTTTCGTCCTCACATCTCTTCCAATTCATTCATTTTCCGAATAAATTCTGAGAAATACGCTAAGAATGTAGAAAGGGCAACATAGTGTTGACTTGGAACATCAGACATGATCAAAAAAAGTATCAGACACATTTTGAAGGGGGCAAGAATGTGTATTGAACAAAATGGTGGTACTTTCGAGCACCTTCTGTAATTCGCGTTGAGTTTTTATGTTTCTTCATTTATTTGTTCATCTTTGTTGACTTCAAATAAATTTTTCTCGAGAATGATGTTTTTCCGCAGAATATTATGTAATTCAAATGTGCAATTAGTGGGACAAAAAAACTTCAATTTGATCAAAATGTACGATTTTTCTGAGAATTTTGTGGAATTCCAATATTCAATTGGATCTTTCTCTGAAGCTCTCTTTGAGCAAAATGACGTGCGGGACAATGAAATCTACTGAACCCCATTGAAAATTTTCTGCTCTTTTCAAATATCTCAATCAAATCCCAAAATTTCAATATACAGGATGTTGAATCTCAGCTTGGAAGAAGACCCATATTTTTCAAATACGGACCTGGAATTTTTTGGAAATTCAAAAGTAAATCGATCGACATGTGGAAGTGAATCATACGTTGCAAATATCAACCGACTATGCTGATTGGTTCAAAAGTTATGAGGACTTGAAATTTTTTGTGAATACATAAACCACCTTGTATCTCGGTTATGGAATTGATTAGACCTATCATATATCAGTTTTTTGGACTCGCCTAGGGTAGCTCTAGCTCAGGTTACCGTATGTTCATTTACCAATGAAACACCCTGTATAACAAACTACCCTTTATGTTGAACAAGGGGACTGAATGAAAATGAATTCCTCAGATGTGAGTTCCTGATTTACCACTTTCAAACCTAATTATTTGGTAACAGTCCATATAAAAGTAACTTGCTATAATCAAACCACTCTGATTTTGAACGGTATCCTTTTAATATCAAAAATAAGATGACTAAAATTCTGTAATTAGGCAAATTTCGAAGACTGCTCAGTACAAAATAATGATCATTCATCATTTTCCATATAATGAGGCCATACCGACAAATACATGATTCGTGAAAGAAGAATTGTAAGAAATGTCCATAATTAAAATGTCCGTTAATGAATTAGTACGAAGCTCATCTTACATTCAATTCATCTCATCTCAGCAAAACAATGAAATGAACAATTGTAATAAACACAACATCGATGGGGCATCTGTGTGAAATTGAATCAACGCTGTTTTCCATTATCAGACTCCTTATAACACGGATAATACAGAACGATTCTCATAGAACAAATGTTTGTTCTTTGTAACGAAATTATTGGGAACAGAATGAGTAATGAGAAAATTTTTTCATATGAATCAAAGGAAATTGGGGCATGATCATTTTCACTCTCTAATGGCCAATGGGTTTCACTTTTGATAGCCAAGCGGAAAGTTTCTACTTTAGTACATCTTCTCCTAAAATTCATCATTTTCCTTAGTGAAAAGATTGCAAATATGTATATTCTGTTCAACTTATAACGGAAGATTTTTGAACTATTTTCTATTTGATTTTGACAGCTCAAGCACGTTTCGAGTTTTGATTCACTGTCAAACATCTTTAGTTTGCTGTTTGGTCTGAATTTAACCATGAATAGTCTAACAAACGAACAACGCTTCGCGGAAGGATTTAGGTGAAAAGTATTTCAAAATACAGCTTGTGCAGAATTATCGATTTTGGAGTGAAGATCAGCCAGAAGCATTGCGAGATCTACCAATGCATCCAGAAAAAGTTACTATTTGGTGTGAATTATGGACTGGTGGCGTCATTGGACCCAGGGCCGGATTAACCAAGAGGCAGAGTAGGCAACTGCCTAGGGGCCCCGCATCAGCTAGGGGTCCCGTGGCCGTGCCCCGTCCCCTGTGCCCGGAACTAAAGGTGTCCCCGAGTCAAACAAAAGAGCAATAAATGGACCCCCGATTATCGCAAACTTACCGGTTCGCGAAATTTCTCTAAAATAATGAGCAAAACAAATAAATTCAATAGCCCAGGAAGGTATAATTTTACCTATACCAGAAAAATATTCCCGAATTAAATTCCAGTCGGCATATCACATCCCCTATTTTCAAGAGTGTCGGCATTCTCTTGAAACGTCACTAGATGATAGTTTTATTAGGCAGGCGGCACCTCTGATGTGAGAGCCGTTTCACATGCGACAGGCGGCATCTTCTATATTTCAAAAATGATTATCCAGTCTCCAATCAGGATATTCTTCCAGAAGGGGAACAATATTCCAGATTCTTTTTAGTTCTATTTCCATTCTATTGAAACCACGTTCAGATTGTGTTCCGAGTCAAAGTGTTTAATATTTTGTGACTTTTTTAGTGTATGTATTTGGATTTTTTTACTTAGAATTGTATTATTGAAGGTAGGTTCTATATTTAATAACATTGCTAATTTTTCCGTTGGGCGCCTCTTCTATTTTTTTATTTTCAATGTTCTCCGGTGGAAAACAAGTTTCAATAATATGATTTTCGCTATTTTTCTAGAATGACATACATACTGGTATTTCAGGAAATTTCGGAACAAGATCGGAAGTGAATTGCCGGGTGTGTATGGATATTAGGATAAATATCAATAACATAAATACAAAGGAAAAACCAAATAACAAAAATCACCAGAAAAAATAATTGAAAATCTACATAAACCACTCAAATGATCCTCCATCTTTCTCAATGCATTAACGAATTCGTTAAAGAAAAGAGAACATTAGCAAATACTCGGGGAGTAATGCTTGCAAAAGCGTCTTTTATTCTTCTTTTCATGTCTTGAGAAGTTGTTACGGGATTCTCATACACAATAGATTTGATATAACCCCATAAAAAAAATCTGGAGATGTTAGATCTGGTGACCATGCAGGCCAATTTTGTGGGCCTCCACAACCTATTCATCTGTCAGATCATTCATCATAGAACGTATTTCTATGAATATCATTGCTCCTACTAGTCGGTTTACTAGTTGAATTAAAAATCGAAAATTATTGGAAAACTATTAGGTTTAGGTATAGGAAACCCCTATGAAGATAGTTTCTATATTAATTTTTACGTTCAACAAGGTATAGAAATACTGGGTGTGCCATTTGAAATAGGAAAGTTTTTGACCATTATTTGTAGTTAATGTTTGAATATTAATTATGATCACTCAGTATATTCCAGAGTTAATTTTTTTTCTTCTGCATAAGGGTAGCCATTATGTCTACACGAAAAAACATTGTCTGTCTCGTTGGCTTGAAGGGTTCATTCATTAATTGCAAATTAAAAATACTAATTTTTTTCGATTTTTCGCCATTTTCTCTTAAATGGTTCTCCTAAGGCATAAAATGGTCTTTATGAACTCATCCGTATTTGAGCGTGCCATTCAATTTTTGAATTCATTTGTAGGGTATTACATTGAAAAAAGTGTAACTATGGTCTATATCTTTGTTATCGAACACCCTGTATATGTTAAAACAATTTTAAATTGTGCATCTGATTGCCCCTTACATTTCACGAAAAAAAAAATTTCAAAATGTCTTCATTTACTGCCTGAAAATGAGAACCGCGTCTGGGGTGGGAGATATACTTATCAAATTGAAAAATTCTGATAATGGTTGAATAGGGAGGGGCCCCAAAAATTGCACTGCCTAGGGGCCCCCCACATGGTTAATCCGGCCCTGATTGGACCGTACTTCTTCAACGATGATGCGAATCGGAATGTAACTGTCAGTGTTTCCACCCTCCGTACCCACAATTTCCGTAGAAAGTTCGGAAAAAATTGGTAGATTTCGGTAGAATTTTGGAATTTCATCTATTTTTGAGTTATTCAAGAAAATACCATTTATCAGAAATATTGGGGAAGAAGATTATTACGAATGAAGCAAAATTGAAAATAGATTTCATTTATTTACAAAACTAGCTGGCCCGGCGAACTTTGTTCCGCCTAAATGACTTACGGTATATTTCACAAATCGTAATCACCGGTGATCGGAGATCAACGGCTTGGTTCTCTGATTTTTGAACTGTCAAATGTTCCCATGGATGTGAGCTATCACACAGAACAGATACACAAAAATAATATGTCAATCACTAATAATGGCAATTTTGGATTAAGTTATTTCCGCAAATATATTTATTACCCAAACAGAAATTCAAAAACATTTTAAAAATTATGAGAAAAGATGAGAATGGACATCTCACGATTTGAACTCATCGCCAAAATCCGATTTACTTGACATTTAATAAAAATTCACTGTGATATTCACCCGCCGCTGGATCTGTTAATAGCCGTTCATGGTACTACTATAAGCCCTATGTAAATTACACAGTTATTGATGTCATATGTTCTTTTCTCGACCATTTCAAACCACGACGACCGAAATGCTCGAAAAAAGAACAGATGACATCAATCGATGGCCGCGAAAGCCTCAACAAATTCATCGCCATTTAATTGTGATAATGTCAAATATAGTACCTTCACGATTACGTTATTTGGAATAAATAAAACTATAAAAATAACTATTAATCATCAGTCATAACGTGTGAATAGCGCCATCTGAAGTGGTAAGAACGAAACGTTTCTCATATCTCAACGAAATCTAATCATTTTAGACATATGTACTCCTACGCTAAGACATTTTGGTTTTACCCAACAGCGCACAGTTGTAGGCAACTCAAATTACACACTATTACAGTGACTATAGAGGGAATATAGTCACTGTACACAGTACACACTATTTGATTATATCGCCATCTAACGCGGAGAATATCAAATGAAGTTCAAACGAAGCGGTAGCGTAACTGTAACTGTAGCGACATCTAGTGGCCTTACTCAGAAAGACGAAAAGCATTTCCTGTATAAGTAAAATTTTCATCGATTTTTTCAAAGTTTTATTGTATTTTATAATAACCAGACCGTAGACGAATCCCTATATGAAGTTTCATAACAAACAGTCCATCCGATCTCGAGTTATAAATGGTGTAACCAACATCTTTCTTTTATATATATATAGATTTATATTTTAAAAATTATTCTTTTGAACAAAAAATGAGTATTCTAACAGAATTAACAGGTATTTAAAAAATCAACACCTATTGAAAACAACAAATATGCAAAATAAATAAAAACATGTAGATCAAATTGCTTGAAAAAAATATAGATTTGTAAACATTCAACTTAAATAATGTATCAAATTATGGTATGGTAAGGAAACCTTCAAAATAACATCGTAAGAGTCATGATTTACTAGAGTATCAAAACATACATTCACTCCATCAAATTTCGGTAGACAATAATGCTGATAATAGGAGCTTTTTTGGTAGATTGGCAGATTGAGAAGAAAATCGCTAGATTTTCCGAAAAATCGGTGAAGGTGGTAACATTGGTAACTGTGAAGTTAATGTGCGCAAGCATGAGATGATATCCAACTTTTTTTGCGCAAAATGTAAGAGCTTGACTTGCATGACATGTGGTTTCAACAAGACGGTGCCACATGCCAAACAGCACGCGGAACAATGAACGAATTGAGAGACAAGTTGGGTGAACACTTAATTTCACGTTTGAGACCGGTCAATTGGTCGCCTAAGGGCCGGTATTATGAAGGCCAACGGAGGGTTCAACCGTTGCGTCAACAACCAAATTCCTCACTAAAAATACGGAATCTGGTAGTTGACGCACGGTTCAACTGTCGGTTCTCCTTTTATAATACCGGCCCTAAATCTTGCGGTTCGACGGCTTTAGACTATTTTTGGTGGGGCTATGTTAAGGCTCATGTCTATACTGTTACTGACCAGCCCGCTTGGAAGACAATATTGAAGCATTAATTCGTGAGATACCGGGTGAAATGTTGGAAAGAGTATGCCAAAATTGGACCAAGCGATTGGATCATTCGAGGCGCAGACGCGGTCAACATTTGCATAAAATAATCTTCAATCATTAAATTATATGGACCATTATATCGATTCAATTAAAGATTTTTCTTCCTGAATTTAATGTGTTTTTTTTTCAATTTCCTGCAGCTCCCATTATTTTTTCACCACAAAATTAGAAAATTATACCTAACGTGAAATTTTGTTCGTTAAAGACATTTTTATGATTTCAAATGCGTGATTTGGACAAAATTTTGCATTTAGCTTGAATAAGCCATTTTCCTTCCAATGCCTGAGCTGATTATCTGAGGATAATCAGATCAGAAAAACGAGATAAGTGTCCTGAATAGTTCAATCTAACAAATGCTCAAATTGAGCCCAGCCAACTTCCATATAATGGTGGTTATATATTTTGCTCATACTTCCGCCCCACTTTCTGAAGCATTTCTGGGGTAATAAAGCTGGGTAGTCGGCAATTCGCTTCCGTAATTCTTCCGAGAAGAGGGATGAGATGATATCATGTGGGTATTTACGAAAAAATGGCCCCCTTGAGGACAAACTTGAAGTCCCCGAGCGATTTTCCAAAATCTTGTTTCCTTCTCGAGATGACACCCTGTATACATCAATTAGATCAATAGAATACACGTGAACAAAAAATTGAAATTGATTTGAATGGGAGGTTGTGATATCGTTTTGATCAAAACGTGTTTGTTTAGTCTAGGAGTTCAGTTTGTGACCTTGCACGTATGTGTGCACATATCATTTCGCATCAATTATCAATTCCAGAAACAACCTGCATATCTATCTCATTTTATTATAAATATATCCAAAAATTTAGAACGTATTTAATTCCTGAGACGAAAATTCCATCTCTCGGTGAGTCTCATTGAATTATTCCTTTTTTATGAATTTAATAGTATATTATTCATCGAGCGGTAATGTTGGTAATAACACACGCCGATGAATTTTGCACCACGTAATTCATCAAGTGTGTTATGACCATTACCGCGAATTGAATACTATACTTTGTCTACAACATCTTCAGTAAAATTCGAATTGATCTCCATTTTCAAAATTGACAACAGTTGTCAAAAGCGATCTCTGTGGTCGAGAATCAAATACCTAGCGAATAGCAAACGTCAAAAATTCACGTTTTTCAATTGCAATTTTTGGATATTCAGACCAAAGGAAACGTAAAAATGAATGGCAAGAACGTTACCTTGATGTCTGAAATATAGTTCCCGATCGATCCGACTTTTTTATTCATTTCGTAAGCAATTTTATCTCTCCTATTTATATTAGAGTGAGTTAATATAACTCACGCTATTGGTTTAAAGATGCTTTTGCAGCGCAAAATCAGTTGAATAATCGATATATTATTCTATAGGAGTACTAGGAGTAGATAAAATAGTATACCTATTATTCAACGAGCGGTAATGTGAATCATGAGGAATTACACCACTCGCCTGACGGCTCGGAGTATGTTATGACCATTACCGCGAATTGAAAACTATACTTTATCTACGGCATCTTCAGTAAAATTCGAATTAATCTGCATTTTCAAAATTGACAATAGTTGTCAAGAGCGATCAGTGTGATCGAGAATAGAATCGCGTAAAAATCGTCCAAAATTCAGGTTTTCGAAATTCAATTTTTGGTTATTCAGACCAGAGGAAACGTAGAAATGAATAGCGAGAACGTTACTTTGATGTCTAAAATTGAGTTCCTGATCGATTCGACTTTTTTATTCATTTCGTAAGCAATTTCATGTTCCTATTTGTATTGGAGTGAGTTATTATAACTCACGCTATCGGTTTAGAGAACCTTCAAAACAAAGGTTGATTGATTTCTATATATATAAAAGAAAGATGTTGGTTACACCATTTATAACTAGAGATCGGATGGACTGTTTGTTATGAAACTTCATTCATGGAATCGTCTTCGGTCTGGTTATTATCAGAGCCGGAACTAAGATTCTAGCGCCTGTGGCAAACTTTCAAAATGCGCCCTTGAAGAAATTCATTTTTCAATAAATACATGTTTTTCATAATTGACATTTTTTATTGATTATATTTTGAAGAACTTTTTTATTCACAATAATCCCCTATATTTCTTAAAAAGTAATGAACAAGAACTCAATCAACAAAATGAATAGAAAACGATAAAAAAAATGTTATTCATTCTCAAAATAATAATAATACTATTATAAATTATAATTCTTTCTTGAAAAGTTCGCGTACAGTTGCAAACTTTTGTCGCGCACTGCTTCCAGCGGTGGACTCCGGTTGACGCGCACACACACACATGTTTCTGCGAACTCAGTTTTGCTTCCGCTTCGATAGTAAAAACATTTTATGTGTGCGCTAACATGGATTGGAATAACGAGAAAGCAACCCAATTTATTAAAGAAATAGAAATATATATCCTGCATTGTGGGATTGTAAAAATGAAGAATATAAAAACAGAAATGAGAAACATGATGCAGCTGAAGCGTTGGCTAGAAAATTTGACTGCGGTTCACCAGAGATTCTGTGGAAAATAATTTAGTACAGGGGTGTTCCAAATTCGATGATCACTGAGAGCATCTCGAAAACCATAAGGGTAAGAGAAAAAATGTTCAAGGACTCCCGATCTCTTTTTTCAAAATAATCAATTGCCATCAAACAGATCCCAGATATCTGAATTGGTTCTCCAGTTACAGGGTGTTTCTGAAAAATTGCTGTTTCAAATATTTCGCTATATCTCGTTTCCTGTTGGAGATATCACAAATATTCCAAAAAGTTTTCCTTTGTAATTTCTATTGCCTATACGCTGCTTCCATCTGTTCCGAAAAAGTATTCACCGTTCAAGTGCTAGAGAGAAAAAATTATGTTTTTTAAATGGGACACCCCATATTTTTCATCATTGCTTTTTAGCAGCAGATTCACGAGTATCATCCTGTGACCGGTTTTTCGAAAATCTGATCCGTTTCAAAGATATTGAGTTTTTCGTCTTCACTTGAATTGGGACAGCTTGTATATAAAGATTTTCCTTATATTTGGAGATATTTTATTTAGCCAATAGAAATTACAGAAGAAAACTTTTTGGAATTTTCGTGATATCTCCAACAGAAAACGAGATATAGCGAAATATTTGAAACAGCCATTTTTCAGAAAAGCCCTGTAACTCGAGAACCAATTCAGATTTCTCGGATCTGTCTGCTGGCAATTGAATATTTTGAAAAAAGAGATCGGGAGTCATGAAAATTTTTTCTCTAACCCCTATGGTTCTCGAGATGCTCTCAGTGATCATCGAATTTGGGACACTGCTGCACTACTAACAAAACACAATATTTTCTTGATCATCCATATTTTCAGCTATTGACGGAAAGCGAAACACCTCAACTTATTCGTGCATACCTACAGTGTGCTGCACTGTGCGCGCACGAAAGTTACACACAGCTGTACCGGTGGAAACGGACGCTAAATGTGTTCACAACTTGTATGCGAACTACTGGATGCAACACAAAATGTTCGTAAACATTATTTGTGCTTGTGCGGCAAACGGTTTTGGTGGAATTGTATCTTTACGTTGACTATACGTGTTTCTCAACTTTGTAAACTGGTAAATACGCCACTCTGAAATATAGAGCTTGTAGTCAATCTTCATTTAAAATGGAATATGTATATCATATTTCACATTTTGCGCCCCTAGGTCGTTTGCGCCCGTGGCAAATGCCTCCTTCGCCACGCCCACGGTCCGGCTCTGGTTATTATAAAATACAATAAAACTTCGAAAAAATTGATGAAAGTTTTACTTATGCAGGAAATGCTTTTCCTTCTTTTGAATAAGGCCACTGGGTGTCGCTACCGTTGATGCGTAGTCGTACAGTGAATAGTCACTGTAAGTAATCGTAGGTTGATATTACCGCTGTTAGATGGCGATATGTGATTCGCATAGAACTCATGGTAACATGGAAGTCTATTGCCAGATCAAAAAGCGGGTAAACTTATCTCAAGTTGGTGGAACAGTGAATTTTTACCGAAAGATCAAGTATCTAATTTTGACGATCAGTTTTAAACGTGAGTTGGCCATCTTCATCTTTTTTCTTTATTATTGAAATGCTTTCGAATTTCTGTTTGGGTAATAGATATATTTGCGGAAATAACTGAATCCAAAATTGCCCATGATTAGTAATTGACATATTATATTCGTGTTTCTGTTCGCACAGAGACAGTATTGTAAGCGTCAATAATTTTGAAACGTTTGCTCATCGGGCTTTCACTTATGATATACAATAATGTTTCATGGGTTGCCTAATCTGATCTGGTCAAATGACCATCAATAAATTTGAATATGAGTTCAATATAATTCACAGTGTTGATAATTTTGCCGTGTCGATCGTACTATCGACATTTTAACATCTCGATTTGTCTTCAAACGAGCTTGATATCGTCAACTAAATTGAACAAATTGAAGAGAGATTGACAGCTCATATCCATGGAATAATGAGAATCGCGCTGCTCTACCAACTGAGATGTTAACCCATTATTTTGAGCTTAGCAGCATAGCTAAGATGTCTAAAATAATGGTGTGGCCACTGATTAGATTTTGCATGAGAATATAAGAAAAGTTTTGTTTTTGCCACTTCAGGTTGGGCTATTAACAAATGACTGATTTTAATTCTGGTCGACGGGCTGTGTTTATAGTCGATAGTTCATTAAAGGAATAATTTTTGTTTATATTCTTGACATTTTGATTCATATAAGAGGAAAGGTACCTATAATATGGATTATACTCCTGCTATTCACAGTCACATGAGGTACTGCAAAAAGAGAACTGTACAACAATTAAAAACAAAAAGTTATATGTTCAAGTTCAACAATTAGTTACCGCTTTTATAAAGAGAATTCTTTCCATGTGAATTACAAAATTATTAAAATTTTGTATATTTTGAACTTTAATTTTGCCTAATTTATTTCCTGCTTGAAAAAAGCAATGGTAAGTTTATACAACTTTTAAGTATAATTCAGGCGGTACAAAGTTCGCCGGGCCAGCTAGTTTTTAATAAATGTGAATGGTTATGTGAATATCGATCAATACAAGATCTCCCATTCTATTGATCCCCTTTCTTATTTTATTGGTATTTGCTGGACAACGGAATATGCATTTGAAAAAAAATAGACTTACGAGGATGTATTGATATCTAGTTAGCCTAGACCCAGTTCCATGCATGAACAGAATATTGCGATACCATATCAACGACCATAGATGCATAGAATACCTGGTGTAACGACTCCTTTCCTCACTAAAAATCGGGACCAAAATTTGTAGATCAAAAATGCATTCTAGATTTCAGATTTTGGTCTAGTTCGGGAATAATCCGCAATATTTTGCGATCGTGGCGCTATTGCGGCAGTTGAAAATAGCGCGACCCCTTTAGGGAGAAATGAAAAGCAGGACAAATTCTCAGATTTTCGATCGACAAGAAAGTCTTAAACGAAATCTAATCAGTGCCAACACCAGGTATTCTATGCATCTATCAACGAACAATAACTTATTAGAAGTGTCAGTGTAGAGTTCGACGTCAAAACAGTAAACCAGAGTTACCCAATAAATAAAAAAAAAAATGTCCACCGAAAAATTGGAGCATAGAGCCATCATCAAGTATGTGTATTTAAAAGGGTTTAGAGGTAAGCAGATTTACGAAGATATGCTTAATACCCTTGGTGATCAATGTCCTTCTTGCGACCGTGAAAAATTGGACTGCAAGCTTCAAAAGAGGTAAATTTTCCATTGAAGATGGTGGCCGATCGGGAAGGTCAGTTTCTGCTAGGAGCATAGAATATTCTATGCTCCTAGGTTTCTGTGTCAGTCCCCGAAAATATCGATGCAGTTCATGACATGATTTTATCAGAGCGTCGAATTGGGCTAAAACGGAGATCTGAAGCACTGAAGATTTCATACGAACGCGTTCATCATATAGTTCACGTCAATTTGGGCATGAGAAAAATGTCTGCAAAATGGTTCCCCAAATGTTGACCAGAAGCGTGCAAGGGTAGAAGCATCGCGTTCGATCTGTGCTCGATTTGAAAACGATGTAGACTTCTTAAACCGAATTGTTACTATGGATGAGACTTGAGTAGGTGCATTTCTACGATCCAGAGAAACAAAGAAACAATCGATGGAATGGCGACACTCTGGTTCTTCAAGACCTAAGAAGTTTCGTGTCCAAAAATCTGCTGGAAAAGTTCTTGCTTCAGTTTTTTAGGATTGCCATGGAGTAATCATGATTGATTTTTTGGATAAGGGTAGAACAATAACTGGAGATTACTATTCGACATTACTAACCACTCTACGGGAAAAAAATTAAGAGAAAAGATGCGGAAAGCTATCCAAAGGTATTTTGTTTTTACAGGACAACGCCCCAGTACACGAATCTCATGTTGCCATGCAAAAAATTCGTGATTCAGGGTTAGAATTACTAGAACACCCCCCTTATTCACCAGATTTGGCTCCGTCCGACTATCATCTCTTTCCTCAACTGAAAAAAAGTTTAAAAGGTCGTAAATTTTCTTCCAACGAGGAGGTAATAAAAGCTGTGGAGGACTGGTTTGCAGAGCAAGAAGAAACATTTTTTTGAAAGGTCTAGAGACGTTGCAGGTTCGCTGTAATAAATGTATTCAATTAGAATTAGAATATGTTGAGTAGTAAAATATTTTGACATTGAAATTTTATTTGGTTCTATAGAATAGGCTATGAATTTTTCAATATATCCTCGTAGGGCCAGTATTATGAAGGTTCAACCGTTGCGTCAACAAACAATTTCCTCACTCAAATTGCAGAATCTGGTAGTTGACTCACGGTTGAAACGTTGGTTGTCCTTTATAATACCGGCCCTTAGCTGACAAAACAGTGGACTCCATAATAGAAGCCTCATCAGTCCAACTGACTTCGAGCCGCCACTGCATTCGGACATAAATCGGTGTCGAGTACTGCCCTGCAAGTCAGTAAAAGGAACCGATTAATTGAGCCGTTCCTAGTCGAACTCAATCAAAATAAGGTTTCTCCACAAAAACTAAATTGGAAGTTCTCACACTTTCCAGGCACGATATTCATGCACCGAACCAAAGCCTAATCAAAGATACAAAGTGTCATGAAGTGCGACAAAATGATTTCCATACACCAACAAGCGTATTACCCACTTCTTCGATGCTTCATTATAAAAGAAGTAGCCTTCCACTTCCTCATGCCAGTCTTCTATCTGCTTCAGAACGTGAAATATGATCTTGTTATTATTAACTGCATTGTTCTTCGACAACAATGCCGCGGCAAAGAACCGAACGAGACAATTTAACCCTAACTACCAAACGTTACCACAATTCTCCTTGGGGTACATCAGCGAGTTACCAATCCCATCCATGCATTTTCCACAACTAGTGAAACCTACCAAAGTTATCAAGACCAAAGTGTTCAACATGGTGACCAAATACGTGCATCGGAGTCCAGTTTGTGTGAAAATAAGCGGCAAAAAATCTCCATGTGAAAAAGTTTCGAAAGACACCAATATACAGTACACGATCACCAAAGGAATTAATGTGAAGAACAGAAACAAGGAAAAACTGAACGAAGAATCAACAAACGACGAATACATTCCACCTTTTCCAAACTATCTGGACTTCTACGTTGAAACCAGTGAAAATTCGAAGCCTTTTTCGAAACAATCTCATACGCCATCTTTGAACAAAGACGAAATTAAAGAAATGTTGATCGAAGATAGATTGGATCATCTAGAATCTATCCTACCACATTACACGAGGAAAAGATTGTACGAAACGACAACAGTGACCGTGACCAAAGTGAGAGGTGACAGCAGGGTGACCGCGACTCTGCTGGTCAAGAACTGTGTTCCTCAGGGGTACCCTCTGTGTCCGCCGAAATCCAAGAGTAGGAAATCCAAAGTTTCTCGGTGGACGAACAGTTCTAGTGAGAATTTTTATGGTTGAAATTGAAGGCTGAGTTATGGTTTGTTGTTAATTTATTTTTATTTATATATGAAGCATTAAAAAAGTACTGAACATTCTTGCACAATGATTTATTTTTCCCACTTCGCCACAGTTGGTTCGATCTACTTTCCAAACCTCATAATGAAGCTAAAAAGCTGATCTGATGTTATCTATGATGGAAAACCTAATAAGGGGATTCACCAGGCCACCAAGTCGTATCCGTGAGCTCAAGATATACAGGGAGTATCTTAATAATTAATTTATTATATGTAATTCCGTTCGGCATATCTCTGAGAGTCTGAGGAGGGTCAAATTAATCTCTTTATCATCATAAATTTGTATCCATTACATACTGGATCAGCAAATATTTGCAAATGACTTATAGATAATTTCGTACTTGTGCAAATATACCTTAACAAGAGAAATTTGGCATATTCATTGTTTTTATATCTGAAAATGGACTTGGATGATGTTCGATCATTTGAAAGACAATGTATAATGACACGGAAAGTGAACACGTGTTTCGCTTTAACAACTATCAGTGACGGCTCGTCAGGCCGTCTGGGTATGCAAAAAATCGAGAACTAAGTTGATAGTTTGATCAATTTTCCTGAAGAAATGGAAGAATTGTAGAAAATATGAATGGCAAGCTATTTTGCATTGACCGTTCCTCTTTCGATCCGTATATTTATACTCTATTCACTTCTATAAAGTATCTCGGTTAGCCATGATTTAGGTTCATCAAGTTCTTTTAATTAAAACTGACGCAGGTTGGCACCCGTGAAAATCAAATTGTTTTGAGCAACGTTGCCAAGGCTACTTTCTATTTAATCCTTTTTAACTTTGTAACTTCAAGGTTTGTTCGTTTAAGGTTTAACTGTGACACAGGTGATGACAGGTTTCGTAGTACCACTACATTTTCATACTGGAGTATTTCAAGTTGTGCAAAATAGTATATAACATTACTAGCAAGGTAAGAGGGTTTTTACTGGCGAATGGAGGATATAACTGGTTGGAAGATTCAGTTATGCTATTTTCTTGTACGGAAATCAAGAATCAAGTGTTGAAATTTTACTGAAAAATAACGGACAGAATAATCCGTTACTTTGTGATAGTTCATTCGAAACAAGAATAAGAGTACTCGAATAACCCGACAGAAAAACTTCTAAACGAACAGACGGACCTATGGAATTCCCCACTTTTTAAAATTCTCAAGGGATAAGCCTATACAGACGACATTTAAATATCTTTATTTGTTTCTCATTTGTGAATGTCAGTTTCCAAAAACACAATATTAATTAGGAAAGTTTATTTTATCAAGTCACTAACTTGTAAAACTGACAGTTAACTTGCAAAATTCTTACAAGTTAGTAGTATTATTTTATTATTTACATTAGAAAATTTTGTTTTATCGTCATATATGTTGAAAATCATGGTACAATTGTTATTTCCAGTAACACAGATTTTTGATGATGAAAGAGTTGATACTGATGATGATGAACCATCTGTTGACTCAGAAACTGCTGAACTCGAGGACTGCAGAACATTTGTACTCTCCTTACTACCAAATAATTTGCTAGACATTTCGATTTTTTTGTTGACCGAATCATCGACATAACTCATCGCAATTTCGGTGCTCTTCCACCCGCCTGCACGCTTTAGTGCTAAAATATCTCCACCCGAATCCGCAACCATAGTGGCTCCAGTTCTGCGAAAAGAGTATGTATAACTCTGGGTCTTTTAAACCTAAATATTTCGCTATTTGCTTTGGGACACCACCAATAGTGTGCTGGCCAGCATTAAGGGAAATGCACTTTCCATGTCGGTATGTCAAAAAAAAAATTAGGCTTTCTGTTCCAGGAGGCCGAAGATTTACATATTTTCTGTATAACATGCAGGGCTTGAAGCTGCAGCCATCATCGGTTATGGTGAATCTTCTTGTTGTTAAATTTTTTGTTTGCCGCAATGTCACAATAACGTATTTTCCCATATCTTCTACATCATTCATGTTTAAGGAGAGAATTTCGTCACATCGACAACATCCAAAAATCCCAAATATTGTTACAATTTTCGCCAGCAACCACTGGTCATCCGGAGCATGTAAAAGAAATTGTTCAGCCTCTTCTTTACTTAATACCTTGGCCTTTTTTGGCGTATACGAGTAATGCTCATTTTTTCGTTTCAGAAACGCTATTACCTTTTGAAATCTGCAAATGACAACTAAACGTTATATTTTTCAATAAATTTTTTGAGGAAAACAAACCTGCGAACAGGGGCATTTCCTTTAATTTCCAAGCAGCTTTTCAGCATAGACCATTTTGCCCATAAAGTATTAGGGCTGAATCTAGCTGATAGTTGATTCAAGTAGACCAACAAAACATCTTCAGTTACCCCAATCACACTATTTTTGTTTTGCCACTTTTTTGAGTCGTCGTATTCTCGCTCGTACCTTGAAGCTGATTTTGCAGGTAATAAACTTGAAGCTACACTGCTGGCTGCCTCAATAATTTCTTTTGGTACATTTATTTTCGCTTTCGCCAAAACAAATGTAAAGAAAAATAAACAGACATGTTCATGGCAACGCTTCCATAGCTTACG
Source organism: Adalia decempunctata (assembly GCA_951802165.1). NCBI lineage: Eukaryota > Metazoa > Arthropoda > Insecta > Coleoptera > Coccinellidae > Adalia > Adalia decempunctata. The sequence goes on along the minus strand of OX637696.1, from coordinate 15,893,299 downwards.
ACATTTGCGACAAATTATTGAGATTTTTTTGGAATTTATCTAACCTTTTTACAAATGAGAAACAAATAAAATATAAAACAATACACGCAAGGTAACGGGTTTTACTGGCTCAAGGAGGTAACTGCCTGTATTAACAGAGAAAAAAGTTTCTTCAACATTCACCAAGTTTTTGGAATTATTGAATTCACATAATATTTTCTCAAATTCATTATTTTCCCAAAGTGAATGAACATTTTGATAAATACGTAATTACTACGACCTCTATGTAGAAAAGCCAACGTTGTGTTTGTATCTGTCAGAAGAATTACTATAACCTAAATTTTTCAAAATATACGCTGTGAAATGTGTCCGAATTTTATGGGCAACCGGTATACTTTATAAAAGTTTTTCTGGATTTTTCGCAACTTTCGCGAATTTTTTAAAAATACTTCGCCCACGAATTGATCGATTATTCCTCTCTTTTCATTAGTATCTCCAATTTTAGAACACCCTATATATATTGAGTCTAGTCGACATACACCTAAAGGGCATGAGCCGTCAGGGTCTTTTTGGGCAAACAAAATTTCATCTTATCTTTGAAATTGTTTCCCCCTGGCAAAATATAAGACCCGCCTCTGAGAGATGTATTTTAAATGGCTTGGGACTGCGAGTAGAGACATAATATTACGTAATAAAATAGCAGTTTGGTGTTGTTACCAAAGGAGCCAAGAGCCAGTGCGTGTGGTACTTTCTCTATCAAAACATGAACAAAGGTGAGTTGCTAAACAACTGTTTCGGGAAGAATACCTGATTCTCTGGAAATTTTGGAGAATTCGACCCAAATTTGTCGGAATTTTAGAAAATCCTACTCATTTCTGTTTTTCAACAACCTCCAAGATATTTCTTGATTCTGCAGAAAACGAATTGTAAAAGGATAAAATTTGTGTATTTTCACTTTAATTTGGGCTCGTTCAACTATCGTATCGTCGCGATGTCTGTATTATTCGAATTTTGAACCGGGAATGGTCCCAAACAACGAGCTGATGACGAATCGATGGCCAAATTCAATTAAGTCCATCCGTCTTGTTAACACACTCAAACAGAAATACTTAGAAAGTTTTTTCCAGAATTTGTTCTCGTATTTTTATCATAAGTATCTCCTCGATAATTTTTCCTTCGAACACTTTTTAATTCCTTCTTTTCTCAGAATTTTTTTAGGCTAAGATTTTTTTGAAACAAAACGTTACCTCGTGGAGCCTCAACAAAGAGTTGTGTGCATAATATTGAATTTCGGATCAGTTTGAATTGCTAATTTGATATTATGCATTGCAATATCCATTTCGCCATAGGCGGCCGTCGAGCGGGGCAAGTTGATTTCAATTATCTATTGAAACTTTTTACTTTATTCCTATGCAATAAAATAAAAAATCGTTCATCTGACATTTATCTATCTGTCTCCAGGTAAATGAAAGATAACTAATCGTTTTACGAATTTTACGATATCAACAGTATTTATAGGTGTATTGTACTTGTGATCGAGATATTCTTGATAATGGAATATTTGTTGAAAGATTATTTGGGCCATTTCCATTATCAGTATATTGTACTGTTTTTCTTATCGGTAGATCTCTGCAAATCGGCAGATTTTATAGGCGAAATGTCAAAGTTTGATCAGTTTTCCTGAAGAAATGGGAAATTTATGGAAAATAAGAATACCAAGCTATTTCGCATTTACCTTTTCTCTTTCGATCTGTATATTGAAATTACGGCCAGGATATGTGTGAGAAAAGTTTCATGGAGTTTAAAATTGAACTTTTGGCCGGAATACTTCTACATCGTCTAGAACTCTAGAGGATTCGAAATTTTACCGTCGTATTCCTCACTAGCTGGCCCGGCGAACTTTGTTCCGCCTAAATGAGTGGTGGATTTCACAAATCGTATTCACTGGTGATCGGAGATCAACAGCTTGGTTCTCTGATTTTGGAACTGTCAAATGTTTCCATGGATATGAGCTGTCACACAGAACAGATGCACAAAAATAATATGTCAATTACTAATTATGGCAATTTTGGATTCAGTTATTTCCGCAAATATATTTATCACCCAAACAGAAATTCAAAAACATTTTAAAAATTATGGGAAAAGATGAGAATGGACATCTCACGATTGAAACTGATCGCCAAAATCCGATTTACTTTACATTTCGACAAAAATTCACTGTGATATTCACCAATTCACCCGCTTCTGGATCTGTTAATTTTATAGCCTTTCATGGTACTATAGTCCTATGCAAATTACACAGTAATAGATGTCATATGTTCTTTTTTCGACCATTTCAAACCACGACGACCGAAATGCTCGAAAAAAGAACAGATGACATCAATCGATGGCCGCGAAAGCCTCAACAAATTCATTACCATCTAATGGTGATAATGTCAAATATGGTACCTTCACGATTACGTTATTTTGAATAAATAAAACTATAAAAATAACTGTCATAATGTGTGAATAGCGCCATCTGAAGTGGTAAGAACGAAACATTTCTCTTATATCAACAAAATCTAATAATTTTAGACATTTGTACTCCTACGCTAAGACATGTTGGTTTTGGCCAACAGCGCAGAGTTGTAGGCAAGTCAAATTACACACTATTACAGTGACTCTAGTGGGAATATAGTCACTGTACACACTCTTGTTTACATCGCCATCTAACGGGAAGAATATCAAATAATGTACCTACGAATAAGTGGTAGCGTAGCTGTAACTGTAGCGACACCTAATGGCCTTACTCAAAAGAAGGAAAAGCATTTCCTGTATAAGTAAATTTTTCATCGATTTTTTCTAAGTTTTATCGTATTTTATAATAACCAGATTGTAGACGAATCCATATATGAAGTTTCATAACAAACAGTCCATCCGATCTCGAGTTATAAATGGTGTAACCAACATCTTTCTTTTATATACAGGGTGTCCCGAAAACAATGGATAAGCCTGCAACTGTAGATAGACACCGTCGTGGTCTAACTTATTCCAAATTTTGACCTTAATGAAAATCCCACGGTTTCGGAGATATTCATGGTTTTCGTATTTTTAGAAAATTTCCAAGTGCGATTAGTTTTTCTAGTGCCATTTCTACAAATGGAGAGGTATTTCGATATGGTTTTTTTTAATTTCACATGAGATAGTTCAGCTATCGGAAACAAAGACATAAATTCATTAAACTAGTGTAAAAAGTTAGAAACTCGTGAATTACAAAGAAAAATTGAAAACTAAATGAAATTTCCTTCAAGTTTGATGAGCTACAGTGTAAAAAAAAAGTAGGACGCCCCTGGTAGACATCATCTTAAAAACTTGCTCAGTTATTGCAGATTCCAAAAAGGTATCATAAGCCTAGGCAATCTGTAGTTTTTCATTCTCGTAACTACTTGAATTATCAAATAGTCGAAAAATTTCGAAAAACTGTTTTTGTTGTAATCGTTATTCTGAGCTCATGTGTTAATGTAAATATATGATTATACCTAGCTATTCTGATTTGTTTAACCTTATGGTTATTTTTCAATAGCAAAAGTATGAATCTTTCAAAGAACTTCAATACTATTACCAAATTACTATTCATTGGAAATGAATGAAGAATGCAAATTAAAACAAGTTCATTATTCATATCGAACATTTATTCATAATAAATGTTCAAAGTGACGTCCTTGCGCCCTTAAACACGCTCTACACCTTTTAATGAACGCACTTTTAATGCGACGCGCGTAATGCGACGTATGAATTTGAGCCGCTGCATTTTGGATACGAGCCCGTAACTCCTCAATCGAAGATATTGGCTTGGAGTAGACTTGATCTTTTAGGCACCCTCAATAAAAAAAAATCCAGGGGGTTTAAGTCCGGTGATCTCGGGGGCCATGAAATAGGGCCAAGCCGGCCTATCCACCTTTGAGGGTATTTTGCATTCAGGTGATTTCTCACTCTTACTGCGTAATGAGCTGGGCACCCATCATTTTGGAGCCACATATTCCGCCTTATAGCCAAGGGAACATGAAAATTCGTTCACAGTCAGTTTCAAAACTATTGTCATTAGAAGTTAAATAAAATTAAAATTACCTAGGTTACTGACTGTGAACGAGTGTCCACAAAAGTGTTATTATTGTTCTATGCAAGCAGAGTTTCATTTTTTATGAATAAATTTAAGCTATGAATGACTGAACTCATTGTTTGATTTCGAATTATTTATTCATTCCCAATGAATAAGTAATTGGTAATAATTCGTTTTATTTTTTCCATCGAATAGTAATTTGGTAATAATTCGTTTTATTTTATTTGTAATGAATATTCCACATACCTCTATTGTAGCAACACAGGGTATTTTTTAAGTTGATACTTTCCTTTTAACACTGTACAGAATGTAAGAATATGAGAAATTTTGTCAAATACAATTAGGTCCGGTAAGGTTTTCGAGATACAGGGTGTTGAATGCAAATAATGCCATATTTCTATTCCACCAGAGAAACGATACGCTACTGCTTTTTTCAAAATAAAAATAATTTTTGTAATTTCCCTCTAGATTCCAACAAAAATGGCCTTCTGACTTTAACACATGAGCTCAGAATAACGATTACAACAAAAACAGTTTTTTGAAATTTTTCGACTATTTGGTAATCAAGTAGTTACGAGAATGAAAAACTACAGAATGCCTAGGCTTATGATACCTTTTTGGAATCTGCAATAACTGAGCAAGTTTTTAAGATGATGTCTACCAGGGGCGTCCTACATTTTTTTTACACTGTAGCTCATCAAACTTGAAGGAAAGTTCATTTAGTTTTCAATTTTTCTTTGTAATTCACGAGTTTCTAACTTTTTACACTAGTTTGATGAATTCAAATCTTTGTTTTCGATAGCTGAACTATCTCATGTGAAATTAAAAAAAAACCAAATCGAAATACCTCTCCATTTGTAGAAATGGCACTAGAAAAACTAATCGCACTTGGAAATTTTCTAAAAATACGAAATCCATGAATATCTCGGAAACCGTGGAATTTTCATTAAGGTCAAAATTTGGAATAAGTTAGACCACGACAGTGTCTATCTATAGTTGCAGGCTTATCCATTGTTTTCAGGACACCCTGTATATAAGATTTCGATGGTATTAAAATTTCCTCTAGTTGTAGCAGCTTCGCTGCGATTTTAGGATTCTTCTGGACCTACTTTTTCGACAGATTTTAGAATAGTATTGAAATAGAATCAGTTTTACGTGTGAAACAAGATTCAGGCAATGATAGTGATACCGATAAATGACTTGGGTCGAATAGCTCGAAAATAAAGAACAGGACCGATGGTACAAAATTTTAATTACAATCAAGTTGACAAGTAGTATTTACTTACCTTTACCTTGAATTTTACTTTATAGACTTTGTACTATGCTCGAATCTAAGCGTTTAGAACCTGGGTCCATTAAATTCAGAATCATCCTATATATTTCAATGTGAGAAAACGATATCTACAGAGAGATCCACTTTTGTAGTGGCAGGACTTGATGATGGTTCAAAAAACTTATTTCAAGAAGAAAATTGTACCTACATCATCAAAGACCCTCTCAAACCTGATTATAATTCTTCAATCTTTAGAGACATTCGAACCAAAGTGGGTATACAGAATCACCTTGTAAACTTTCACTTACACTCACAGTAATAATATCAGGGCACAAGAGCTGCCACTCTGCCAGTGCCGCAGTTATGGGGTATCACTACTCTAAGATATAGCATATCATTGATACTGAAACTTTTGCATTTTTGTCTCTTTACATTTTGAAATTTCCCACAAAATACAAATTGGTCACGTATACCTGGGACTGATTTCTCTAATAGTATTCACCTGATGGATTCTAGAAGGTTTTTCAATAAGAGGTGTTATTTTGACATTCAAAGAAAAATGCCATGTTTTGGATAAATGATAGGGTGTTTATTTCATTATAAAGAGGAAGGTGTGTTGTCAATAAGGGGAAATAACATCAGCCTTATACCACCACGACCACGACTACAGTACCATATACTTTTCATGAAATTTTTCTTAACCAAATCGCAAAGTGGCTATCCTATGTCCTCGATAGCCTCAGGAATTTCATCTTTGAAGTCTTGAATCGACGCTGGGCTCTTGGCGTAAGCCTTCTCTTTCACATGGCCCCAAAGGATGAAGTCGCAAGGTGTTAAATCACAAGATTTATTGTGATCACCTCTTCGAGAGACAACACAGCCCGGAAACTCTTCCCGTGAAAGATCAATGATTTCGTTGCTTGTGTGGCATGTAGCGCCGTCTTGTTGAAAGGAAACGTTGTCCATATCAACACCATCCAATTCCGGCCATAAATAATCATTAATCATCTTTCGATAGCGCAATTCATTCACCGTAACTGTTGCTCCAGCAACAAAAGAAAAGTAAGGTCCAATGACCTCGCCGTACAATAAACTGCACCAAACAGTAACACCTAGGAGCATAGAATAACTGGAGGGAAGGCTTCATACGCTCGACAGATCATTTTGAACTGCCAATAACGGCGGAAGTTAGAGTTTCGTGTGACGCCCGATAGATAACGCTGAGATCCTTTATTCAGTAACGTCAGATATTTTGTTCTATGGCCCTACAATTGCAAAGAATATAATGTGGCTGTAATTGTTATTGATACATTTATGCTTCTTTTTAATTGAAAATCGCCATAAATCATAACAAAGACAATATTGATGACATATCATCGCTTTATTCTAATCAACTTTTTATGCGCAATTTCATGGAAAGTCTGTGATCGGTAATAAATTTGTCAAAACAATATCCTTGTCGGAAAAAGCGAACATTCAGGTAAGTATTATTATTATTATACAGGAAGACTGAGGTTTTATCTGTTCTCGTGTATTATACGCAGAATTGTATGGTACCCCGTTTACATTCCCTCTGCTAACACCAGGCCCGGATCTAGGGGGGGGCAAGCGGGGCGCTTGCCCCGAGCGCCAGCTTAAGAGGGCGCCAAAAACAACCAGGGGACAAATTTTTTTTATTTTTGATTTTCTCGGAAAAAAGTATTTCTATCGAATATGACCCGACTCTGAGTCTGAAGTGCCATCTTGACCACTCGAAAAAAGGACAAACATCCTATCTGTCTAAAACTTTGCAACATGAAATTTAATGGCCACCAAAGTTCGGAATAAAATTATTAATGAGATCAAGGAGGCCAACTATGTCACTATTATGTTCGACTGCACCCCAGATGTATTTCACACAGAACAAATGAGCCAGGTTATACGATATTTAAAGAAAACGTGGTCTAAATATGAGATAAAGAAAAGTTTTATTCACTTCTTAGAAGGTGACGTAAAAACTGGAGAATAATATCATAGCATAGATGCATAGAATACCTGGTATAACGACTCCTTACTAAAAAACGTGACCAAAATTAGACTAAAACGGCATTCTAGATTTTGGTCTAGTTACGGAAAAAAAGCACGACCCCTTTCGAGAGAAATGACAAGCAGGACAAATTCTCAGATTTTCGATCGACAATGAAGTCTTGAACAAAATTATAATCTATATCAAAGCGAATTCTAGATGAACTGCACAGAGCCGGAACTAGGATTCTAGCGCCTGTGGCAAACTTTCGAAATGCGCCCTTGAAGAAATTCATTTTTCAATAAATACCTACATGTTTTTCATAATTGACCTTTATTGATTATATTTTGAAGAAATTTTTTATTCACAATAATCTCCCATATTTCTTCCCTTTAAGTGACAAAAGACTGGGACATCTTCAAAATCATATATGTTTGTTTTTCTTCATTCCGCTATTCATTTCTAACAATTAAATTGAAGTCTGTACTCTCTATTTTTTTTTCTATGATTTTTTTGAGGTGGGAAATAATTCTCCCAAAGGACCTTCATCGAGAATCAAATAGATGTGAATCAGAGGGAAAACCACCCACAGTTTTTCACATGTGTTACTTAGGCGAACTGAATTTGCAGTAGAGCTTTGACCGTCTGGTTGGTTCTTTTTTCTGGCATAACCTTTACCAGGTGCATAACCGGGTTTTTTCTTCGAACAAAAATTTCCAATCAATTCGTTAGCCAAACATGATCTGAACTCAAGTGGCTCATAGGTTTCTTTTTTTTGCGTGTTCATGGTAACTTTATGCAAAATGTAGGAATCAACAACACACGCTTCCAGCGAATAAAAAAAAAATTGTCCACCATCTTCGAAATTTTTTATTTGTTGTAAAAAGACATAAACGGATCGAAGAGGACAACTTCTCCCATATATTTATTATAGGAAGATATCATTTGGGGATTTAGTGTTCAAGAAGATGTCAGCGCATTGAAAATGCAAGTTGAAAAGTATCTGGAAAGCATTTGTCCCACTAAGACTCTACTAGATGAATTAAGATATGGTGGGAAAATAATATCCCACTAAGACTTAAAGGGTTGAAAGGTAATGAACAAAAACTCAATCATCAAAATGAATAGAAAATGATAAAAAAAATTGTTATTTATTCTCAGAATAATATATGTATACTGTTATATACATATAAACATTGAAGAAAGTATTAAAACATGAAGACTACAATAAATAAATGAGTGAACGAATAAAATAACAGTTTTGTTTCTGCTTCGATAGTGAATACATTTATGTGTGCGCGAACATGGATTGGAATAACGAGAAAACAATCCAATTCATTAAAGAAATAGAAATATATCCTGTATTGATGGATTGTAATAATGAAGATTATAAAACAGAAATAAGAAACATGATGCAGCTGAAGAGTTGGCTAAAAAATTTGACTGCGGTTCCACAGACATTCTGCCAAAGTGGAAAATAATTTTATCGCAGTTCCAAATTCGATGATCACTGAGAGCATCTCGAGAACCATGAGGGTTAGAGAAAAAATGTTCAAGGACTTCCAATCTCTTTTATCAAAATAATCAATTGCCAGCAAACAGATATCCCAGATATCTGAATTGGTTCTCGAGTTACAGGGCGTTTCTGAAAAATTGCTGTTTCAAATATTTCCCTATATCTCGTTTTCTGTTGGATAATTGGAAATATCACGAATTTTCTAAATGGTTTTCCTTTATAATTTCTATTGCCTATACGCTGCTTCCATCTGATCCGAAGAATTATTCGCCGTCCAAGTGCTGGAGAGAAAAGTTTATGTTTTTTAAATGAGACACCCTATATTTTTCATCATTGCTTTTTAGCAGCAGATTCACCGAGTGTCATCCTGTAAACGGTTTTTCGAAAATCTGATATTGAGTTTTTCGTCTTCACTTGAATTTGGGACAGCTTGTATATAAAGATTTTTCGTATATTTGGAGATATTTTATTTAGGCAATAGGAATTACAAAAGAAAACTTTTTGGAACTTTTCTCCAACAGAAAATAAGATATGTATAGCGAAATATTTGAAACAACAATTTTTCAGAAACGCCCTGTAACTCGAGAACCAATTCAGATATCTCGGATCTGATCGCTGGCAATGGATTATTTTGAAAAAAGAGATCGGGAGTCCTTGAACATTTTTTCTCTAACCCTTATGGTTCTCGAGATGCTCTCAGTGATCATCGAATTTGGGACACTCTGTACAGCTGCACTACAAAGCACAACATTTTCTTGATCCTCTATATTTTCAAATATTGACGGAAGGCGAAATACTGAGAACTTGTTCTTGTATACGGTGTGCTGCACTGTGCGCGCACAAAAGTTACACACAGCTGTACCAAGGAAACGGACGCTAAATGTGTTCACAGCTTGTACGCGAACTACTGGAGTGCAGCACAAAATGTTCGTAAACATTTGTGCGGCACACGGTTTTGGTGGAACCGTACCTTGAGAACTGGTAAATACGCCACTCTGTAATATAGAGATTGTAGTCAATCTTTATTAAAAATGAAATATATCATATTTCACATTTTGCGCCCCTAGGTCGTTTGCGCCCGTGGCAAATGCCTCCTTCGCCACGCCCACGGTCCGGCTCTGGAACTGCAAACTGACGATTTAGATGTCAAAATCCTACGACAACGGATCTAATATAGCTGGAGTCCAATCCAGAATTCTACAGATGAACGAGCTGGCAGTATTAGTTCCATGCCTAGGACACCCTTTGAATCTTGTGGGTGTCCATTTGGCTTCATCATGTTCAAAAGCAGTAAATTTATTTGGTGTTATACAAAAACTGTATTTTTTCTTGTTCAACCATAAGATGAACAATAATTATGATAAAGTGCACGAAAACAATAATTTACCTTGCTCAATAATTTACCGGGAGTTGTGAAGGCTGTGGAAGAAATCAAAGAATCCTCACTAGTCGCAGAATCCAAGTATGAAGCTATGTTCATTTGCTTCGTGCTGTGATGGATTTTAGATTCATTCTGAACCTAACAATTTGGTATAATATTCTGCGAGAGATCAATAGCGTCATCATGGAAATTCTGAAAGGGGATATAATTATTTCACGTTCATTTTCGTCTTGTGAAGATCTTGCAAGGAATGAGAGAAATACCTCTTGAAAACTGGATATCCTTCTTTCAAAAGAATTGGATGTGGAGCCAATTCTTAGAAATAAACGTGTTTCCAAGAAGACAAAGCAGGTCGACGAAATTAGCGAGGATGAGTCAAGAACGTTAGATCAAGTTGGTTTATTCTCGAAGGAAATTAAAGGTTTTTTCGACAGATTATTGTCAGAAATCAGAAAAAGCTTAGAAAGCCCAGAAAATCTGCATAAGAATTACGCATTCCTCAACGGCTATGCCCTTTTAAACATGCAAAAAGAGGATCTGCAGAAAAATGGGACCCTTTTAGCGCAAACATATTGAAGAGACTTGAATACAGTTGATTTTTGTTAGGAACTAGCGGTTTTCAAAGAGCTAGTTCCTGAAATTATCGACTTCATTATACCTGCTGCAAATTCTTCACAGGAAAGATCTGCAACTCTAACGTCAGTTCAGCTTCAATAATTTACTGCACACCACGTCTGCAGTTCAAGCAAATTGAAAATAATAAAAAATTGAATTAAATTAAAATTTCTTCTCTTTTTTTTTCCTTATTATTAGTAATTATTTTGATTATTCATTTGTATTATTTATTTTCGTTATTTTTTATGAATTCATATATTACACAAATGGGGGGGGGCGCCATCATGAACTTTTGCCCCGGTCAGAAAAAATCGTAGATCCGGGCCTGGCTAACACTTAGATTCGGAGCGGAAACAGATTTTTCTTCCTATATTCAATCTGATCCTTGTAGCCATTTCTTTACACGTGCTATATGCATTATATTGTCGGATTTACGAAAAAAAGTATGTATTGCTTTCTTTCAAAAGAATATATATTATGATACAGTGGACTCTCGATAAGTCGAACTCCCAGGGACCATAAAAAACTTTTCGACTTATCTATAGTTCGGCTCACCAAACGTTCGAGTTGTTGAGGTGGGAGTTCGACTCATTGAGGTCCCGTTATCTCGAAATCGTCGGTAGTCAATGGAAAACAAGCGTTTATTTTTACATGCCATTTAATAAAAGATATGTGTACATATTACATATTGAAATTCAAAATCTTCATGTTGATTTGAAAAAATCATGTATTTTCATTTGTTTCATAGGTTTTTTAAAATTTAGAAACTACTCTGAGGAAAGGATTTTACATTTTTGAAGCAACGGGGCTTTTGTGATTTGCCTATATTGTATGGAATTCGTTTCACTGAACCGCTCATATTTACAGCAAGTAAAACAGTCAGACGTTCTTTACTTTCCTTACCACCATGACAATCTGTGTTTTTGAAATGCAGAGTTTTGTTGGGTAAACATCTGTAGAACAGCCCGGTTTCGTCCGCGTTGTTGATCTCATCAGGTGTGTACGTCTCCAGTAAATCGCTAGCCATTCTGCACAAGTCTCTTCATTGACGCTAGCGCTTTCGCCTGACAAGGTTCTTCCAGAAATTCCATACCTTTTTTTGGAAAAAGATAGCCAACCACTACTCGCTGTAAATTCGTGGCCCACAGAAAATGCGAACTTCTTTGCTTTCTGTTGAAGAAGTGGTCCATTCACAGGAACATTGTTTTTCCGCGTTTCCTGAAACCACCTTATGAGACACCTTTCAACATCTGGGTGCTGAGGTAATTTCTGTCGGTATCGGTGGACTGATTTTCCTTATACAGTGGGAGCGATGATTTTAATTTTGTTTTTTATGATTGTAGACAGTGTAGATTTCGGAATTCCAAACTTGTTAGCAATAAAGGTTTTACTTTTTTCTCCTTTCTCTACTTCCTGGATAAGTTCGAGTTTCTATGCTACTGATAAAATTTTCAGTTTTCGCGGAGGCATAACTAATAACGCTCTCAGCACACGACTGCACGGCAAACAAATTACGAATGAATAAACAAAATAGCTTAAGCTGTTGAAAAATGCATAATGATGGCTTTCCATGGGGTGATTGGTTTGCCTACCGCTTTCATTCGTCAGATCAAACAGTTCGACTGATAGAGGCTATGGTGGTTAGGAGTACGACTTATAGAGGTGTTGATTCTCGCGAGGACCCTTCCAGAAGTTCGACTCATCTACTAGACTCTCTCGTCTCAACTAGACTGTTCGACTCATTGAGGTGAAAATACACAGGATATGATACGCATGAATCGGGACCGGAGAAACTGTTCGACTTATCTAAGGGTTCGACTTATCGATGTTCGACTTATCGAGAGTCCACTGTATATAAATGGGACCTAATAAGTAATAACAACGAATAACCATTAAAGATGGATAGCCATGTTGTAGGAAGAAACGACGTTGTCGCCATCTCGTGACCTTGCGGCGAACTGACAAGTTTGGACGTTTTGGCAGTTCATTTTCGTAGGGGAGCCTTCTCTCCAGTTATTCTATGCTCCTAGGTAACACTTTGAAGATAGAGAGGCTTTTCAACAATAACTCTGGGGTTTTCCGAGCCCCAGATGCGACAATTTTACTTGTTGACGAAGCCACCGAGGTGGAAATAGGCCTCATCACTCTAAATGAGTTTTAGATGGAATTACGGTTCATTTTCTACATTTCACGGACCCAATCAGCAAAGACACGACGTTGTTGATGATCGGACGGCTTACGTTCTTGTGTCAACTGAACTGTATAAGCCTTAAGACCCAAATCTTTATGCAAAATACGGTATAATGACAATTGTGGAATGCCTAATTCCAAAGAAAGACGAGGAACAGACACATCTGGGTTTTCTTCAACACTTTCGGCTGCAGCTGCAATATTCTTGACTGTTCTTGAGCGACGTGCACGGGTTTTATTCTTCGCATCCCTAACTTATGCCAATTGCTCAAATTTTTCCAACTTTTTCTTTATTGCGGTTCGACAAGGTTCTTCACGACGACCCAAGAATGAGTTTTACAAACCGTCTCAGCCAAATTTTCACCATTTTTATAGTGAATTTTAATAATTTTAAGGCATTGTTGAAGCGTGTATCGTTCCATTTTTATTAATGGCGTAGTTTCTACTTGTCAAATGTCGAAAAAATGACAGCTTCAAGAGTGACATTTACCGAAATAGCGGGCTATTCAAAATAACACCTCTTATTGGAAAGAAAACCCTTTATGTGCCAGTACCTATATTATCATATTCATGTCGAGATGAAATTTTCTTCTTGAAATAAGTTTTTCTATCAGCTTCTGAAGTTCTGTAGTACCTACAGATTGGATCACCAGTGACCAGTGTTTATACTATGGGCACATGTTGATATGACATTTTAATCTTGATCTGCGTTTTTCTATCGAGGTTTATAGTCCTGTACAAATAGGATCAAACTATAAAAAATAATTTGTATTAAAACTCATTAAAAACCGAGAACAACAAAAAAATTTTTATTTTTTTAGATCCTGTGATATTACAAGGATCCGATCCTGCCTATGAGCCTGGCAAGGGAGGTCTAGGATTCGAATTATTCCGATCGCTTCAGCTGCATAAGGATAAAATTGCACAGGTGAGTTTGTGACCGAAATATGCTTAACTATATATAGTAGAATGAAGTGATTATTGAATAGTTTATCCAAGATCCGTGAAATAAATAATTGTAATAATAATTGAGGGTAATTAGAGGAAACGAGGTATTAAATGTGTTAACAAGTAACAAGAGGCGTTTTTTATAAGAGTGTTTTTTATCCACGACAAATTTGTTGACTACCCAAGGACATCAACGTCATTAGACTATGTCATGATGGTCAATAGTTCCCTGAAGGGGTTTAGCCTTATTTTGGTCATTATTATGTCTCATGTCTGCACTAAACACAAGATTGTACACTGGAGTGTAACATTATCCAAAATACAACAATTTTTTGTCCGATAGGTATGTAATTCTGCAAGTTCATATCCGTCAACTCTTTTCTCTCCACTTCTAAGCGTTCGTTAATTCCATCTAACCTCTCTGTCTTCTCTGATCTCATCCAAAGATCAAATTGCTTTGCTTTTGAGTCATCATACTCATAAAATTTGACAGTTGAGATGCAACAAATTCTAGTGGCGGAACTGCAGATTTATGGTATTTATTTTGTCTCTATATGTATTTTAATAAAATTTCGCTATTCTTATTCACAGGACGCGGCAACTTGTTCCCCCACATTTGTAGAAGCTGTTGAAAAAATACGAAAAAAGATATGTATTGGAAGAATTCTTCTTTATTTTGAAAGGCTAGATGATAAAGTTTTTTTTCCATTTTTATCTTGGAAATAATATCATCCAAATGACGGCCTAGTAGAGCGACGCACATGTTGACTCTTCAGCATAGCGGTTTCAATTTGGATGATTTTCCCCTTGATTGCCTCAAGTCATTTGCTGACGAAAATTGAGGAATATGGGGAAGAGCACGACACAGAAAACTTCTGGTTCCAGCAGGATGGAGCTGCAGCTCATACAGCCCGTCGTTCGCGTGAGATTCTGAGAGATCTCTCTGTGGGAGGTCATTTCGTGGCCACTGCGCTGCCCTGTGATTTTAACAGCTCCTTCAAATGTGGGAGAATGGTATTACAGTAACATAATATACAGGGTGGCCATTTGAAAACGAAACAGACGAGATTACAGACGAAATAAATTTTTTCGATAGAAATGCTCGGACAGGTCGATTTCTGTTTCGAGGGGGACAACTTAAGATGTAGGTTACGGACGCATAGCGCTTCAACCCTTGCTACTACAACCCTCACCCCCAATTTTTGAATAGGGAAGATGGGGTGAGTGATACCTCATTTGAAAGGTATTTTTATACTGATTTCAGCACAGTAATTGTTTTTTCATTTTATGCATTGGTTCTCGAAATATTCTTAACTAAGTATTTGAAAATGAAGTGGTGTTTTCATGGCACTTGTAGTGTTTTTTTGTGAAAAATCGACATTTTGAGCTTCAAAACAACCATGACTGTGGCTTCCTTCCTCCAATCCACTGACATAGAAATCTTTAATCAAGATGTCGATTTTTCACAAAAAAACACTACAAGTGCCATGAAAACACCACTTCATTTTCAAATACTTAGTTAAGAATATTTCGAGAACTAATGCATAAAATGAAAAAACAATTAATGTGCTGAAATCAGTATAAAAATACCTTTGAATTGAGGTATTACTCACCCCATCTTCCCTATTCAAAAATTGGGGGTGGGGGTTGTAGCAGCAAGGGTTGAAGCGCTATGCGTCCGTAACCTACATCTTAAGTTGTCCCCCTCGAAACAGAAATCGACCTGTCCGAGCATTTCTATCGAAAAAATTTATTTCGTCTGTAATCTCGTCTGTTTCGTTTTCAAATGGCCACCTTGTATGTACCTAGTTCAATAGAATATTATATATTTCCCTTAGACAAAGGATATAAGATATTTAGACAAAGGATATAAGATATTTCCCAATTTTTTTTTTATGAGATTATAGACTAGTATCAATTCACTTCCTTTTGTTTATTCGAGTACTTTTCTTATCTATCTGAATTGGATTGTATCCATTATCGACAGCAATTATTCGATAAAATTCAATTTCTTAAAAAAATGTCATGAAAGCATACAATAGGCAATGTTTATAGTCTATAAAAATGTTATATGTAGGTATGCTACCATTTTCTGCATTGTAAGGTAGTAAAAGGTTCAAGGTGCGAAAAATACAATATTACTCATGAATCTGATTTGAAGATAACATTTATTCTTGTTATTATTCGAGTGTATGTATGAAAATGGTTTCGCTATACTGGGTGTTTTTAAAGTAGAGTCTTTTTAACTGGTAGTTGAAGAAATTGAAAAAACCATAAATTAAATAGATTCTGATATGAATAGATACTGTCCTGGGAAGCGAAAATTTTATATTGAGATGGAGAATGACGTATTCGAACTACATACTGAATTTTATGCAGATCATAACCAGAACCGTATGGAATTATAGCGAATTATCGAAAAAAAAATGTGTTTTTCCAAAAATGAATCACGTAAAGCAGTGGCGTGAAGTCAGGGAGTTTTTGGGCGCTCGTTCATTCATCCAATAAGTAGATTCATCTTGTAGGTTGATCCATTTTATAGGTAGATTCGCAAAAAAAAAATTCAATAAAAAAATTCGAATTGAAAAAAATATTGAGAATAATATGCTATGCTCATTTTTATGTTTCTGAATGAGCGATCTGGACGAAATTTCGTACGTACCTTGAATAAGTCATTCTTCATCCAAATGCCAAATTCCATCTAGATTCTAGATCGAAGTAGTATTTTTGAAATTATCAGGAAAACAAAATTTGGAACCACTGTACCTATGATTTACAATATTATGTGCTTCCACTGCAACCAATTCAAGAATCAAATATATTGTTTAATAATTTTCAGTATATAATCGAGACTGGGGAATCCTGCACGCATGGCGATTTCCTTGAAAAAAGCAAAAAACTTGCAATTTACCTACAGTCCAAAAATCTCAAGAAAGATGACGTGGTCTGCCTCTGTAGTCACAACCAGATGTCTTCGGTTCTACCATTTTACGCTGCCAAATTCGTGGACATCGGCTATTCTTCTATTGAACCCTCAATGGCCGAAGAAGATCTAATTTACCTTTTCAAATACATAGAACCCAAAGTGAGTTAATAGTTAATGACCATTTCTAAACTCAATTTGAGCTGTTATACAGAAGAAATGATTTTTCCTGAAGAGAATCAGAATGTCTTACCCAGTAGATCTAGCAACAGTTTATGGATACTGTTCTTTGAAACTGTTGTAGGTTTCGACAAAAAGCGATATAGGTACTCAAAAAAAGTCTAATGGGAATTTTGAAATGCTATTTGTTTTGGTTTCTCCGGATTGAATTCAGTAAACTATTTCACTTTTTGGATCTTCATTCGAAATAGTTCTTTGTTTCATCAGCTTAAACTTAAATTACATTTTTCTAGATCCTCTTCGTAGCGGAAAATGTAGTAGACAAAATAGAAGGATGCTTGACGAAAGCTGATGTGCAAGCAGAAATTATCATCTTAGGAAACAGCCGGAAATACCTGTCATTGGAAAAAATCATTTCCCAAACTCCTGACGATGATTTTTCGCCAGTTATAGTCGAAGACCTCAAAGAAACTGCAATTATTTTCCTCAGCAGTGGAACAACTGGTAAACCTAAGGGTATTTGCGTCAATCATTACGCTCTATTAGCAAAATCTGTAAATGTAGCAGAATACATTGCGGAAGTAGGTAGGTATTGTTTTATCTTTGCCAAATTAAATATAAAAATATACAGGGTGTTTCTGCCTTGATGCGAAAGATTTCATAGAGTGATTCCTTGTTAAAAAAAGGGTAGTTTGTTATACAGGGTGAGTCTTTGACTTGTACATATATTTTAACTGAAGATTCTTGAGGCCAAAAGAAACCTTTTTTTCATTTTCCATTTTTCCGAATTCGGCTCTGTTAAAAAGATATAGCCATTTGAAAAAAAAAACATTGGGCTAAATACGTGCCTGAAATGATACTTTGGAATTGATTCAAAGTTCATATTTCTCGATAGAAATTGAGTTTATACATTTAGGCCCAATTTAGGGTATACTCAAGTAGTCAAGTACTAACCTTATTGGAATAAAAATGTTGCAAACATGATAATTTCAACAAAAACATTTAGTTTCATCGGATTATATCTGCAACTAAAAAGCCACATTTATTCCAACAAAATAAGTTCCTTCTTCGATTTTTCTGCAGATTAGTTTGTAAACACTAATAACTTGTTCATATTTTCCTCGAAATTCCCAAACAATATCATGAAGAAAGACTTTCATTCAGATTTATTATTAAACAACCTAACCTAATCGGATTTGTATCGATTCTGTGAATTTTTGCACAGAAATGTCAAGAAGATGTTGTCAGCTTGCTGATATTTTCATTGAGGTTAAGGATTTTTTACGAAACATAGTATAAATCAGGATACATTTGTGTACCGTGGTATGAATATCTATGAATTCTGCCGTTTCCGTCATAAATCGACTTTGCC
This sequence comes from Adalia decempunctata, assembly GCA_951802165.1. Taxonomy (NCBI): domain Eukaryota; kingdom Metazoa; phylum Arthropoda; class Insecta; order Coleoptera; family Coccinellidae; genus Adalia; species Adalia decempunctata. The sequence continues at coordinate 15,874,818 of OX637696.1, read as the reverse complement.
GCCAAATTTTACCACGCATGCGTAGAGCGAAAACCGAAATATTGGTTATCTGGAGCCAACTATAAACAATAACAAAGCAGTCTCTGAACAGTCTGAACAAACTGTAAACATTATGTGAAGTATTCATTACATTCAGTGGATTATTGTTCTAATGTGATTATTACGTGAAGTGAATTAATATAATTTCAACCGTGTCGAGTTTATACAATTCCAAGAGGATGTTGTTGAGATAGAAACATCGCCAAAGATTATCAGGTATCGTTTCATTAATTTCAATTTAATAAGTAGTTTGTGTTGATATTCATCATTCATATTCGAATTTTGTATTTCATCGACATTTAACTTCAATATGGACCGGTAACTATGAATTTTCAATAGAAACTGTGCGTGTTAAATCCTCCTTGGTGTTCAATTTTATCTCGCACATTCGTGGGAGTTTATTATTAAAATATCTCGACAAAGTTTAACTCAGAGACGCGTTCAGATTATTCTTGAAATTAATGATTTTTTCGTCAAATTTCTCCGGTTAAAATTGGAAATAACTCGAAAACGCGTTTTATTGAAAAAAAATAGGAATACTTTTAGTTTCTTAAATGATTGATTCTTTCGAAAATATGAACCGTTTATCTTTTTAAAGTGGTTTTATGGTGTTTCAGCGTGTATTGATGAGTCGACTACCCTGTAACTTTCATACTAGTAAAGATATTGAATAGGTTTCGATTGAGGAATATGCACCATGAATAGAGTAAAAACTCAACCAAAATTCAGTTCATTCGAAATGACGGTTCCGAAGATATAAACAGAAAAGTGTTTTCTTATGGATTTTCGACACCCTGTATCTTCCAAACCAAACCGAATTTTGAAAAATGGTATAGGAAAAAAGTGTTTCGTTTGATGAGAGGAATCTACAGTTAAAATATATGTACAAGTCAAAGACTCGCCCTGTATAAATGTTGGGTCAAAAGTCAATTAACGGTCTCCCCATAGAACTAGTTGACCACCTGAAATATCTAGGAGTGACCTTAGATCAGAGACTTACCTGGACTCAACACATCAAAAACGTCAAAGGTGAATGTATGAAAAATATGAACATCCTTCGAACCCTATCTCATCATCACTGGGGATGTGATGAAGAAATTTTGCTGAGAATTTACAGGTCGTCAATTCGGTCGAAACTAGAATATGGCAGCATCCTCTTCTCAACGTCAAGCAAAACAAATATGAAATTACTGAATGCCGTTCCCAATACTGCATTCCGCATAATCCTTGGAGCATTCCGAACCAGCCCATCTGAGAGCCTTCATGTTGAAGCACAAGAAATCCCTCTGAACCTTCGTCGACATCAAACTCTTCTCTCATATGCTTTAAAGATGTCTGCTTTGCCGAATCATCCGATACTTGAACTGATGAAAACATCAAATCGCCTCATCACTACACACCCTACGACGTTACTTCCAATTCCACAGCTTGCCCAGCAACATTTAGAATCTATTGATCTTAATGCTTTAGTTCCCATGACCTACTCAAAACATGCTCCCTGGTGCAGATACCAACCTAAGCTCAATACAATTCTTCATAGATATAACAAACAGGAAACCTATGGTACAATACTGAAACAATATTTCCTGGAATTGAAAGCTAATGAGAAATTTGATCAGGAATTTTACACTGACGCATCTAAAGATGAAAATGGAATTGCATGCTCAGTCATTGACAAACTCAATAATACAGTATCCTTCAAACTTCCACCAACCTGCAGTATTCATACTGGTGAACTTTTCGCAATATACAAGTCCCTATTCAGCACCATAACGCCTGGCCAACATATAGCAATATTCACAGACTCATTGTCCTCAATTCAAGCTATATCCAACATTTACTCTAAGAACCCATTGATACTAAAGATTCAAGAACGATGCCATATACATACTTAGAACGAACAAAAACATCTATACGAACATGATTTGGGTACCATCTCATATAGGTATTGAGGGAAATGAAACTGCAGATCAATCAGCGAAACTGGCACGAACCTCTGATCTTCCCATCACAAACATACAGCTGTACTCTGACTTAAAGGCATCAATAAAGTTGAAATCTCTTAGAGACTGGCAAACCCAATGGAATAGCAGCAATAATAAACTTCGTGCAATCCAATCCGAAATAGATTCCCCGATAAAAATTTATCTAAAGAGGAAAGACAAAATAGTAATGAGGAGATTAAGAATTGCACACACCAGGCTGACACACAGCTACTTGATGTCATCGGAACAACATCCTATATGCGAATACTGCCCAGAACATCGATTAACTGTGGAACACTTCCTAACTCGCTGTCAACATTATGATGACATCGACTGGACCTCAAAGAAAATTTAAGAGACATCCTCAGCTCACCCACACAAATTGAAGCAGCAATAGAATTCTTGAAAGAAAGCCAACTGTTCAATCAAATATGATCATTACATCCATAGTTTATTTCTCTTTCTGTTTATAACCATATTTTGTGAAAATTTTTGTCTTAATCTGTAATGTAAAAATAGAATATTGTACTGTGTCAATGGCCTAGTTGCCGAGACACGATAATTTCAATTAAAAAAAAAAAAAGTCAAACTTTTGGAAGATATCGCCATTCAAATATGGCGGAAAAATGAAATTTGAAGAGAAACTTACGCAACGACTTGTATAGAATTAAATTCGTATAGCCTGATGTGGTTAGAAACTTTTTCATCTCCTGTATTTTTCTGGTAAAATGTACCATTTTGAAATAAAAAATAAAATGTAAATTTCGGTACATTTCACGAGAAAAGCACAAGAGATGAAAAAGTTCCTAACCAAACAGGCTATCCAAATTTATTTCTATCCTAGTCGTTGCGTGAGTTTTTCTTTGAATTTAGTTCACAAAAATGATAGGGGTAGTCTACTTCAACCCCCTCCACTCATTCTAAAGATATGAAAAGATATCAAGAAAGTCTATTTTCATAATAGTAATACTTCCATAAAATATCATCATTTTATCGCTTTTCGATTTTAAGATACAAAATAAAAACATAATTTTTCCGCCATATTTGAACCCCGATATCTCCCCAACGTTTGATTTGTGACACGACATTTTTACAACAAACTACCCTTTGTTTTGAACAAGAAATCCCCTTTGAAATCAGTCGCCTCAATTAAGAATCTGAAGTATAAGAGTAATTTTCTATAAGAGCAATTAGGCGAAAAAAACTGTTTCATGTTGAATGGTTTCTGTTTTCTCGTAGACCACTCATTTAACAGTAACAGTTAAACTGATTCTTGCTATGAGATATTCTTTTCTCATAGGGCAATTTCACAGGATCCATTAATGTTAGCAACTACACAGTGAATCTGGGTAAAGACGATTACTACAACTCTTTGACATATTCTCCCATGTATTGGATTTCTGGGATCACTATCATAATAATATCAACACTACATGGCAAAACCCGAACTATAGGGGCCACCTTCAACAGTGACACTCTGTGGGAAGCCATCCATAAGTTCAAGGTATTTTTAGTGCTGTTTTCAGCCAATTTATTAAATTGTGTCCTGTGTTTAAATTTTAAAAAGACGTCCTTTTATTTTCCTCTTCACAGCCAACTTTGGTGTTCCTACCACCAGGTCAAGTGGTCGATATATATTTGAAGTGGAAAGAACATAATTATCAGGCTAATGATGATTTAAAAGTGTTCATAACAGGAGGAGGTCCAGTAAGAGCCTATCATCTTGAATACTTGGACCAAATGTTTCCAAAATCATCCACAATCCAGATGTTTGGGATGACTGAGACCAGTGGTCTCACAACATCGTTCAAGATCAGTGATCCGAAGAGCTTGGAACTTCAGAGAAAATACCCTGAATCCTGCGGACAAGTATTTTATGGAACCTCAATGAAGGTTAGTTGAAATTGACGACCAAACCTCATGAAGGTTAAAATATGGAGCATATAAATTAAAAACTCATTACCCAAGATATTACTCATGGCAAATATGAGATAACTAGCTGGCCCGGCGAACTTTGTGCCGCCTGAATTATACTTAAAATTTGTATAAACTTACCATTGATTTTTTTCGAGTAGAAAAAAAAATTAGGCAAAATTAAAGTTCAAAATATACAAAATTTTAATAATTTTGTAATTCACATGGAAAGAAATCTCTTTATTTAAGCGGTAACTAATTGTTGAACTTGAACAAATAACTTTTTGTTTTTAATTGTTGTACAGTTCTCTTTTTGCAGTACCTCATGTGACTGTGAATAGCAGGAGTATAATCCATATTATAGGTACCTTTCCTCTTATATGAATCAAAATGTCAAGAATATGAACAAAAATTATTCCTTTAATGAACTATCGACTATTAACACAGCCCGTCGACCAGAATTGAAAAATCACTCATTTGTTAATAGCCCAACCTGAAGTGGCAAAATCAAAACTTTTCTTATATTCTCAAAATCTAATCAGTGGTCACACCATTATTTTAGACATCTTAGCTATGCTGCTAAGCTCAAAATAATGGGTAAACATCTCAGTTGGTAGAGCAGCGCGATTCTCATTATTCCATGGATATGAGCTGTCAATCTCTCTTCAATTTGTTCAATTTAGTTGACGATATCAAGCTCGTTAGAAGACAAATCGATATGTTAAAATGTCGATAGTACGATCGACACGGCAAAATTATCAACACTGTGAATTATGTTGAACTCATATTCAAATTTATTGATGGTCATTCGACCAGATCAGATTAGGCAACCCATGAAACATTAATGTATATCATAAGTGGAAGCCCGATGAGAAAACGTTTCAAAATTATTGACGCTTACAATACTGTCTCTGTGCGAACAGAAACACGAATATAATATGTCAATTACTAATTATGGGCAATTTTGGATTCAGTTATTTCCGCAAATATATCTATTACCCAAACAGAAATTTGAAAGCATTTCAAAAATAAAGAAAAAAGATGAAGATGGCCAACTCACGTTTGAAACTGATCGTCAAAATCAGATACTTGATCTTTCGGTAAAAATTCACTGTTCCACTAACTTGAGATAAGTTTACCCGCTTTTTGATCTGGCAATAGACTTCCATGTTACCATGAGTTCTATGCGAATCACATATCGCCATCTAACAGCGGTAATATCAACCTACGACTACGTACAATGACCTGCCTGTTCACTGTACGACTACGCATCAACGGTAGCGACACCTAGTGGCCTTATTCAAAAGAAGGAAAAGCATTTCCTGCATAAGTAAAACTTTCAGCAATTTTTTCGAAGTTTTATTGTATTTTATAATAACCAGACCGAAGACGATTCCATAAATGAAGTTTCATAACAAACAGTCCATCCGATCTCTAGTTATAAATGGTGTAACCAACATCTTTCTTTTATATATATAGATTTAATGGTTTTTCATATACTTTTTTAGATTTGCGATGTGGACACTGATGAACCTTGTGGATACAACCAACAAGGGGAGGTTAGAGTAAAGACGAAATATTTAATGAATGGCTATTACAAAGTGGATTCAACCTCCTGCTTTGACCAGGATGGTTGGTTCAAAACTGGAGATTTGGCATACTTCAACAACGACAACTGCCTAGTGATAACTGATAGGCTCAAAGATCTATTACTTTACACTTTGTACAACATAAGACCATCAGTAATAGAAGAAATCTTAGCGCAACATCCGTCAGTTCATGAATGCTTTGTTATTGGAATACCTCACCCTAAAGACAACGAACACCCTATGGGAGTGGTGAAATTGAAGAATGATTGTAATGGTCGGGTTACACCAGATGAAATTTTGGAATTCGTGAATGAAAAGGTGCCCTCTGATAGGTATAAAATAAGAGCAGGAATTAAATTTGTGAATGACATCATTAAAACGCCAACAGGAAAAATAAGGAAAATTGCTATGAAAAGAATGATAATCGATGGACAAATATGATTTCTATTAGTAGAATTTATAGCTAAGTTCTAGGGGATGACAAAAAACATGATTTGATATGCCCTTGATCAAACCATAACCTAAACAGTATTGTGGCAATAGTTTTTGATAATTTACACTATTATCAAATTCCTGAAACTAAGATTGACCAAGAATATCAAAAAATGTCTTAATAAAACAATTTTTCAAACAAATAAACGCTTTCAATATTAAATAGAAGAGGGAGCTAAATTCCCATTATTTGACCACCAGCACTAACCTGAAAAAATATTTGAAATGTTGAATTGTTATGCGCTCAAACCCTAATGTAATAGTTATTCCAATTAGTTCTCTTTTTAATACGATATTTCGGAGTTTGAAATTAAAAAATCAAACATGAATAGGCTTATTTTCTGGAATCACCTTAAGAAATTAAATAAATAGATTTCTATAGAATACATATATTATTTTTTTGTATATGATAATTAGTTTCTAAATTTATATGTATAAATAAAGATTACATTAAATTTTTGGAGATTGCACTGGAGTTCATATTTTGACAAGAATAATGTACAACATCACCATTCGGGTATCTTACAAGAGCGCTGAAAGAGAAAAATGTATAAATAATAACAAGATATAAGCAGAGATAATTAAGCATGTGTCGTTATACAGAGTGTCCCAGAGTAGGAGCAACAAACTGATAAAATAAATTATGCCAATCAGCTTTTCAATTTGTTGTGTACCGAACTTGTGAATGCTGAGATGAATAAAAAAGTTTTTAACCTCCAACACATAATGAATAAAGAGAAATTATCTGCTCATCACAAATCTCAAGAAGACCTAGGCTGAACGATGCATATTTTGAAACACCATCGGAAAGTTATATTTTTCGAAGTACAATAATGCCTAAATCACTAAAATCTTCACACATACCTTTGATTGCCAAATCTCTTCTTACAAACAGGGCATACATTCAACTCAGTAATCAAGACTTTCTGAGCTTGTAACCTGAATCTCAACTCTTGGCACTGCAGATGCTCTGCGTACAAGAGTCCCTTTAGCAACTGAGCTCTCCTCCTTTCTGATATTGACTTATGGAGAGCCTTCAACAGGAAAGATTGAATCCTCCCAATGGGTACGCTCTCTGGCAAAGAATTGAGAGTTTCCAGGGGATCTAATCTAGTGGCATGTTCCTCCATGATTTTCAAAGCCAGCTCGACGTCTGGTGTGGCAGTTTTTGGAGAAAGAACACCGCTAGGTGCAGGACAGGAATCAGGGTCCAAGATTTGTTTGATTAAGGAAACGTAAACCTGGGTAAAAAAACAATACAGTTCGAAGGATGTTGATCCTGAGTAAATATGTTTGGAAGGGTGAAAAATCACTTGTGTTCAATAACAACTCACCCCTTTACTCTTTGGATTATTGGAATCATACACTTTTTCACAATACTTCAGCGCTTTATCAATATCCCCCAAAACTCTTATATAAATAGCCAACGACTCATCGTGCCTCCCTAGCCTTCCCAAAATCACAGCCTTCTCTTCTAGAAAACCCTCATTCGGAAACTGAGCCAAAACAGACTCAGCAACATAATGCTGGCTCTTTTCCAAAAATTCCAACAGCAAACGTCTTGAAACATCTGTTTGTTCATTCATCGATCTCTCTCTATACTGATGCACCAATGCATTGTGAAACAAAGGATTCGTTTCTTTCCAAATATGCACAACGTGTTCAAGGTATGGAATCACCACAATCGGATGAGATCTCAGAAGGAAATCTAGCACCCGCGGCTTTGGAGGTTGCTCGTCATCAGGATTGTATTCGGTAAATATACGTAATCCTTCTTCGGGGGCTTCAGTCAACACCCAATTTGCAAATTCAAGGATAAGGCCAACCTATAAAGTATAAATTCTCGACATATTGAACTGATTTCAAAAATAAAATAAATTCCAATAAAAAAACCTAACCTAACCTAACCTGTAAAGGATGAAGCTTACCTGATCTGGGCCAAGATGCTGTAAATACTTGATTGTCCTTTCAGTTGCTTTCTCAGATTTGAGCAATTCTAAGGCTTTCCGGTGCTGACCTTTGGTTTGGTACAATATGACCAATTCGTTATGTCTACCCATTTTTCTCAGTACTTTTTCAGCTTCTGATAAATGACAATAATTCAATCTCAATAGAGGGGCCACTAGAGCATCATTTGTTTGTAAATAGCACTTCAGCAGGGTAGTATCTATGATCTGAAGTAAATGAAGAGCTGTTTTACTCTTGGCATCATTATTTGCCACTTCTAGTTTTAGCGGATGTCTTATATCAGTTAAATAGTCAATAAGGGCCAGTAATCCTGTTTCCAAATCCTTACCGACCAGTGGAGGGCCTGCTAAAGAATTATTTTCTCCAGTTTGATGAGGCAGAAGCTCGGGAAAAAGTCTTATAACATCGTAAGGATCTGTTTTGAGTTTTTGGAATTCTTTCATACTTTCATGGAACTGTTTGTTGGAGAAGAGATCGTAAGCTAACAGGGTCTGTATATGGTGGACTTTTTCTTTTTTATCATCTTCACACTCATCAGAAATCGCCTTCAAAATAGTCAAAGATGTAATTATCAAACGAATTGTAAAAGCCTAACACTCACAGTTAATTTGAGAGCTAACTGAAATTGTTTGGCATCAAGTAGAAGTTTTCTCTGTTTAGCAATATTAACACCAGTTATAACCCAAACTTGACTCAAATTAGCTGCATACACCCGGCCTTGACTGCATGAAACCAAATAGCGTACTTTTGCTGCAGAAGGAAAAGTATATTATAATACTGTAACAAGATCGAAAGATATAATAACAATCTGATTGAGATTGAAACGTTTTTGGTGTTCTGTATCTCATTGAAATCATGGACTAAAGCTTACTCAGTTCACTCAAGGATTGGGTAAGGCCTGCAGCGTCTGGAGTTTTCACTTCAACCTTATCAGGAAGAGCTGCCAACACATATGGTTCGTCCCAAGCTAATGCAAGAGGAACATCAGACCACCTTAGAGCAGTGGTTATTTCTGTTTCACCTTTAACATTAACGAATACTGTTTGTGAATCTCTACAAAGGGCATATGCTCTTTCTGATACTTTCACCATGCATGGATCACTAGAACGACTGCCACTTGTTGGAAACAGTTCGGAATGTTTATAATCAGTCAATTCAACTAGAGCATATTCCCCTTTGTAGCCAATACACAGTGATTCCTGCGACCAAATAACACTTCTTGGAACTTCGCTCAAGTTGATATCCTCACCAAACTGCATGAATTCATTGTTCTTCAAATAATACAGTTGTAATTTTCTTTTTACAACAACTGCCATTCGAACAAGTACTGCACCACCACCAGTCAAAGATTTTTCCTTCTAAAATTGTCTTAACATAAAAATAATACCTATTCCAAATAGAAACTCACCCTTATATTCAATGTGAAATAGGTAGCACCTTTAGTGCGTTGTATCTGTGCAAGTAAGTTGAAATTTATTGAATTTATATCATGTACTTGAATGAGGTTGTCTGAAATATACCAATTATAAAAAATATATCAAGAATGATCAGCATCATCACACCTGTTAGGCAAATCAGAAGCTGATACTCTGGAATGACCTCTATTTGTGATATCGGTTTTTTACTGAATGATTTGTTTAATCTCATGAGTTGTACATTGTATTTCTCTTCAATTCCTGGCTCCACATTATACATGAATAGGAATCCTTGTCGTGTTCCAATCAGAAGATTGTCGTCTGCACATACCAAACAATTTACAAAATTCAGAATGTTAAATGTAATATTAACATACCGTAAGCAGCAACTGACTCCACCTGACTAGATAGAGAAATGAGAGAAAATATCTCATATGCCTCATGGTTGACCATCTTTGAAAATTGTTCCAAACACTATGTATAACGAAATCAAGAAAACATTAAATTAATATCATGGGGAGCACAATAAATCTCAACCACAACAATAATTTGGAGGTTGACAACTACTGTCATCATCTGAAGAAAGTAAACAAATATCATATGTTGAGAGAGAGAGAAGAAAGAGTTTAAGCCAGCGTCACATACGCCAGGTTTTCGCATCCGCAAAATTTGAAAAGGCGTAGGCAAATTTTGGTTAATCGATGGCGAGAGTCCTAATTGGGCTAAAAAATGGTATCGCAAACAAATAAACTATAATCTAATCACCAGAAAATCTTTTAACGCATATTAAATTTCTTCAAAGCGTATCACGCCCAGTGAAAACTCAGCCTAAGATACCTTTCACTTTGTCAGCGTAGTAAAAAAGAATTGTATTGAGAAAAATTCTATGGAATAGATGATTGATAAGGGTTATTTTAGTTATTTTGAAAGATATGTCTATGATGAAAACAATCGAATATTGATCTTTTCAAAGGAATTACGACAGATAATCTGTTAAATTTCCAAAAATTAAAACAATGTCAGCAGAAGTCGAAGAAACAAATGCTCAATGTAAAGACAAGCGGTTATGGATTGGTAACTTAGATTTTCGCATAACTGAGTAAGTATCAATCAACATAAAAATTACTTGAATTTTATATAAGTGCATGGTGATCAACTATACTAAAACAACTTTTTCATTTTTTCCACTGGTATCAACTTCTGAAACTTGTGCAAAAACATGGTGATATCGTTAAGTTTGACCTACTTTTTCACCGAACTGGTCCACAAGCAGGGCAGCCTCGGGGATATGCCTTTGTTACCTACCTGAAAGATGAAGATGCTGTAAAAGCTAAAGAAAAATTAAATAACATGTTAGTTGGACAGAAAAGAATCAGTGTTACATGGGCACATAGCATAAATAATGTGAGTAACTTTGTAGTATTTGAAACTTAAAATCACTTCAGAATATTTCATTCAGGAGGAAATTTCGAAACCAAAACAACAAGTAGTAATACCAGCCTTAGCCATGGCTAAACCAGTGATAAAAAATGATAGAGAATCTCAAATTCAAGCGATAGAAGCTAAATTGAAATTATTAGAAAGAAAATCTACAGAGGAACTGAAAATTAATGATACAGTAGCAACCAAACCTCCACTTGTAGCTCTATATCAACATAATAAGAGTAAAACGAAAACGAAGGTTTTTGATTTGAAGAGGTCAAAACCTTACAAAAAAGGCCATAATAATCGTAGATAATAGAGGATTTATTTTTATTTAGATCTGACTCAATATTTTTGTTGCGATCAAGTTTTTTAATATGTTAATGTATAACAGTTTTACAGTGGTGAAATTATCAGTATTTTGTGAGTTAACATTACAAATAAATGTTTTATTGAAATTCTACAAGTTCATTAATTCTTAATTCTGTGATAGGGAGTCCTTTGAGTTTTTGTGGGATAACGTTTGTCATTAAATTTCATTGAAATCTATCTAGCTGTTCAGTGATAAATACACATACATATTTACAGTCAAATTGCATGTTCATATCACATAAATGTATAAAGATATGATACTTTTATATCAATGGCCAGCAAATTTTTCAAGATTCAACTCAAATATTCTGAACTGCTCCTCAGAATAGTGAATCTACTTTGGCAAATTTCATTGACAACTTTTCAGTAGGTTGTGGTACTACAGACTTAGTGCTAAAAACCACAGGATTAGGTGTTTCATCAGTCTGATGAACTTCAAAATCTTTCAAAATTCGGATGATTGCCAGCTTGGATACCAGTAGACCAAATCTCTTACCTGAAAAATTTCATGTGATAATTCCAATTATTTCTTCGAAAATGCAGAAATCCTAGTGAACTTCTTACATTGGGAGCAATAAAACTAATATAAAATGTTAGTACTGACCTATGCATGCTCTGGGTCCAACACCAAAGGGCAGATATGATAAATCTTCCTTAATTGATTCAAATCGTTCCGGGATATATTCCTGTGGCTTATCAAAATATGCTGGATCTTTTTGTAGGCCAAATACCGGTACAAAGACTGTTACCCCCTTTTCTATAACAACTTCCGTACCAGGTATTTTGAAGTCTGAAGTACATACTCTATCGATCAGAGGGACTGGACTATAAATTCTCAAAGTTTCTATGATTCAAAGAAATAAAATTACACATTATTCAGAAGCTTTTCATATAAAAATCTGATGCAGCATGCACAAGTCTTAAATAATCTGGAGTTTGATTTTGTGGAATGTAGATGATATCTAAAGGAATGTCCTATGTTCTAATATGTACCTTTTACTACCATTTCTAAATAACTCATTTCTTCAATGGATTCCACAGTAAGTTTTCCATCATGCTTGGCGACAACATCTTTAATGTTCTTTCTTAATTTTCGTTGGATTTCTGGGTTTAAACAGAGAGAGTGCAGGGTGAAAGCAATAGTCGATGCCGTTGTTTCGAATCCTGCCACGAAGAAAATGAAAGCTTGCGCTATTACTTTATCGCCATCTGAAAAAAAATGGAAAATAATAATGTAGACTTATCGGAAATGATATTCCACCTATCGTTCTTTCACAGTTGAAGATAATTCCTAATAATTCATTCAGGTTAGAAATTACTACAATTTCGTTCATTTGAAAAAGTCACTAAATTCTGGGCGGAATTTCATCAGCTGCATATGTTATACCTAGTAGGTATACGAATGAATATATATGGCATAGGAATAGGGTAAGTATCGCAGAAGAAAATTAAATACTTTACCAAACTTAATGCGTTGGCAAAACTCCTTGTTTTTCCTCAAATCAACAATAATGTCCATTAGGTCATTTCCTTTCACATTATCTTCTTCCCTTAGCTTTATACAGTCCCAGAATACAGTCCTCAGGAAACTCACAACATCCCCGTCAAACAGTTTCAATTTGAAGAAACGTGCGAACGAGTGAAAGAAGAAATAACACAAAAATCTGAAAGAAGTGATGAGACGAGTATCGAAAATTTTGTATGCCACTTTCAAAAATTCACCGTTTTCGTTTTCTAGCGATTTAGCTTGAATACCAAAGACACACTGTGAGACAACATCCACCGTGTATTTATTACTCATGTCTTTAGCGTCTTGATTTGGTTTATCTTTGTTTTTGTCGATGTGGTCACTTAAGGATATGGCCAAATTGTCCATGGCGCCGAACATGCTCTTCACTTTAGACGGGCTGAAGAATGGGCTCATCTTAGCCCTCATTGTCCTCCATTCATTTCCCTTTTCGATGAACAACATGTGAGCTGTGGCAGGATCATGTTCTGGGGCGTACATGACTCGGTCTACGAAGCTATCGAAATCTTTCACCAAAATGTGCTTGAGAAGATTCACATCTTTGACTACGAGTGCTGGTTTGGAAAAACAAAAGATCCCGAAGAATGGCACGTCCATGTCGTTGTAAAGTTTCTCGAAAAATCCTCCCATGTCGTACTTGTGGAGGAATACATCCAGCAAATTGCCCACAAAGGGTTTTGGTTTGATGAAAGGCACATTTCTCTTTTGCCAGTAGTCGTAGTTTCTCGATATGTACAGATGTAGAAGGTACAATAAAACTGTAAGCAGTAGCAGTGCATCCACCAGCCAATGCATTGTGAAAAGGTACTATTACTATAAGAATAAAACGGCAAGATTCTATATGAACACGAAATGAATACTACATCGAATATTATTTGGGTATGAATGATTAGATATTGAAGCACATCAAGACCTTGACAGAGACAATGTTGTCTCTGACCTCGAGAACCACTTGAAGTTTTTCCAAAAGATAAATCGCGTTCACCTTGGAGCACGGAACTTAAAACGTTTATCCCAAAAAAACAAGGAATAATTATTCATTGGATCATTTATAAGGTACCTACATGAAAAAGTGAAGAGGATGTTTCTGTACCTACTTTTATTTTTCCAAAAAATAATCTTGCCCGGGATACCTTGTCCCTGAATGTATTTTGAAGGTAACGAATATATGATAAAATGGAGAAGAATTTCAGTTGTATAAATTTCGTCTGAACTCATCGCATCCTCCAGTTTATCACGATGGCCATGAAAGTTGAGAAACATTGTCGTGGATGGACTCTCTAAAATCAATGAGATCTCAACTGAGCTGAATACCAATTAACTATAATGCGACTTCAATTACAAAAAGCAATCACATGTTTTCATGAAATTCTATTAAGTTGTCACTCTGAGCACTTTTTAATTCCAAAAGTTTTTTGCCTAATATACAGTGTGACATGAAAAACCTCGGACAAACTCTTTTTCATTTAACTTTATGAAACAGAAGAAATTGAACAAAACAACAACAAATAATAATAGCTTGAACATTTGTTAATAATTAATAATTGTAATAAATTTCACAGGGAATTGGACATTCTTTATTATCAATATATAGTTATAATATCGCCGACGCTTCGGAACGATTTGTTCCTTTCTCAAGGCTCATTAAATAATGAGAAAGGAACAAATAATCGTTCCGAAACGTCGGCGATATTATGACTATATATTGATAATAAAGAATGTCCAATTCCCTGCGAAATTTATTACATTTATTAACATGGACGTGAACTCTGAGGAATTTGTTAATAACGTATTTAAGCCGTTTCGAAGTGGCTTCCTTTGGCGGCGATACACAGCTTCAGACCCTTCTTGAAATTTTCGGCAATGGGCCGCAGCTCCTCGGGCGTTAATCGGTTCCATTCCCGGCGCAGAGATTGCTTCAGCGACTCCAAATTTTTGTGTTTTTTAGCACAAGCCCTGTGCTCCAAAATCGACCACACTCTGTAGTCCATTGGGTTGAGATCCGGTGAGTAGGGCGGCCATTCTGCAGATGAGATGAAATGGGTCTTACACCATTATTGCGTCATTTTCGCTCTGTGAGCCGGAGCGGAGTCCTGTTGCAAGGTCCAATGCGTATCGCCGAAGTGCTGCTTTGCCCACGGAGGTACTAGGGCCTCGATTAGTTGCAGCGGTAGACTTCTTGATTGATTTTGACCCCTTGATCCACGAAAACTAAGGCAGTTTTACCACTGCCGCAAATTCCGCCCCAGATCATGGCGGATTGCGGATTTTGACGGTGTTCGACGATGGCCGATGTACCGGGAGCCTCTACGAACCAGACTCTGTCGTTTTGGTAGTTGTGGGATTGTTCTACGGTGAAAAGCTTCTCGTCTGTGAAGAGAATTCGCTCCCATTGCTGACCGGCGGCGAGACAAAGGAGTTGGCGGCATCATTGGAGTCGTACGCGCTTGTTTTCCTTCGTGTGGAGTTGAACTTTTTGGAGCTTGTATGGCTTGAGGTTGAGCTCCTTTTTGGCAATTTGACGGACTGATTCGCGGTTGATACCGGTCTCACAGGCTATTTTCCTCATGGAAACCCTCGGATTTCGATTGACTCGCTTCTTGACGATGTTGCGATTGCTAGGTGTATTGACAGTGCGTTTTCTACCACTTCTTCATATTTTCACGGAAGTAACATTGGGGCTATTTTTACGTTTGTGCCTAGCAGACACGAAAAATGCCATCAAAACTGAAAATTTCTAATAAACAAGCGTAAAAGAGTCGGAAAAATGAACCAATGATGAAAATAATTCAGATAATATTTCGTGCAGCGTTATTTCATCATAAATATCTCTAATATACAGGCTATATATATCCTGCTCTTTCAATAAGTCACTCGATCATCACAATATTGAATCATGATTTGCTTAACTTCAGCTTTAAAAAAATAAATTATAACAAGATCATAGATCTGCGAATTCGAAGAATTATCCGTTAGAAATACTACTAATTCAGCAATTAATTCAAGTCAGCCTGTATACTAGAGATATTTATGATGACGTAACGCTGCAAGAAATATTATCTGAACGATTTTTATCACTGGTTTCATTTTTCCGATTCTTTTACGCTTGTTAATTGTAAATTTTCAGTTTTGATGGCATTTTTCGTGTCTGCTCGGCGCAAACGTAAAAATAGCCCCAATGTTACTTCCGTGAAAATGCGAAGAATGCGATAGTCTGTATTCTCATGAAAAAATATACAGGGTGTTGCATTTGAAAAAATCGAGAAACATCAATTTGAAATTCACCATATTTGACAGTTAATAACGGCCACCCTGTAGAAGGTAGGATAATTATTTTGCTATGATAACTCAGCAAATATCTCAGTTGGAAAAACTTATGATTGAATTTGAGTTAATTCTGGTTCTTCTAAGAGTTTTAGGACCTTTAGCGGACGGCTATGCCGTCAACTTTCGACAGTTTTCTTTCAATGAGATCTGCACCGCTGGAAAAATATCTCTAAAATAGTAAAATTTCACACCATCAAAGAGGAGTTTTTGCCAAACTCAGACCGTTAGGCTCCTGTCGTCCGCTGCGGCACTAGTGGGACACCCTGTATAGTTATAGTGAAAAGGGATTACAATCCACTGCGACCTTAAGGTCTATTGTGCCCCCTAACAGAGCTGTTATCATCGCGCCTCCTACAGCTCGCCCTCCAGTTCCAGAGATTTGATGAAATCCAGTATCTGGGACGGCTTCAATGAGGATAGGTCCCCACTTCTACAAGTTTCTTGTCCAAAGCGCTCTTTTCTTTGGCTTGCAATGGCATAGCATTCCGTAACCAGGTGAATAGGAGTTTTTTCCTCCTCCCCACAGAATCTACACCCGTCAGTGTTCGAGCCTTATCTAATATGTAATTGAATAAAAAACCGAATTCTGCCAATTTCATATAATTTCTTCAACAATCTCATTGTCCATGAATATAGATGGTATATTATAACAGTTCAACAGATAATGAAATTCATTTATTAATATTGAAATTTGAATTGATATACATATTTCAATCATTGATATTTGGAGCTATATTTAAATATCTTATCATAAATATAATACTGCTTACAAGCTCACTTCTCACTCAAATAAATAATAATCTCACATTTCACAAATAGCTTGTTGCAACAACTTTTTACAATTACAATCTAGCATTTTCTCGAATCGTTTTCAAGATAAAATTATGGAAGAGTTCTTTCCAACTAACTTATAAAGTAATTAATTCAATGGCATGTGTGAAATTACATAATTAATTCCCTGAAAACAATTATAATTGAATATTATTATAAATATGTATCTACTTCAATACAGGCAAAATACTTAGTGAAAATACACAACTGTTTCATTGGTAACTCCCACAACTCAAAAGTACAACTCTTACATCATTTTAGTTCCAACCTTCAACGGTACCAACAGGCGAGAATAAAATTCTGAACAAAGCAACAAAGATTATACTTTTGGGAGAACGTAAGGATAATTCGTTTCTCATAAGATTTAAAATTGATCACGCAATCAATATGCTCTCACTCAATCATCTCCTAGAGATTGTTGCAACAAACACAATATAATTTTAACAGGTAATTTTAATTAACTTTTCCAGGCCATAGGCCTGGGAGTATGGCTCTTCATAAACCTATTCTGGCATACCACTCAATTTGAATCCTCCAACTTTACGGAAAACCCTCTCCTGTAATGGTAATTCACCGATTAAGTATTTCTGAAGTAGCTGCTCTGCATGTCGGGAATGTCCAGAGCTGCGGAAAGCAACGGTAGCATCTCTTCCCGCGTATTCCAGAAGAAGATCGGCCCCTCCAGGATGCTGGAATTGCCACAGAACAAATATTAATTTGTAGATTTTTGGGGTTCCTTCATTCTTCATCGAAATGCAAATGTCATACCGATCGAAGCTGCAGTTTCTAACCGAATCAGGCTATACGAATTCAATTCTATCCAAGTCACGTAAATTTATCTTTAAATTTAGTTAACAAAAATGATAGGGGTAGTCTACTTCAACCCCCTCCACTCATTCTAAAATATCAAGAAAGTGTGTTTTCATAATACACTGCGCAAAAAATTAACGCACATTCTGAAAATCTCAATTTTAATGAAAGTTAACTCTACATTGACTTTATAACTTATTTTTTATGTTCTCTCGGAAAGGTTTTGAACGAAACAAGACACATTAAATGGAAGAAAAATTCAGGATTTCACCGAATCTTATGTGAAAGAAGAGAAATGAACAATTTTCAAAATACTGAAATGCTGATAAGTGATTTAATACTTTGTATTTCCACCCCTTGCGTTAATCACAGCTCGGCAACGACGGTTCATACTCAAAATGAGTGATCTTAAAATGTTCTGATCTAATCCTTCCCAGATTTCTCTGAGTTGGATTCCTAAGTCATTAAGAGTAGCTGGATGATTTTCTGAACTTCTCAGCCTTCTATTGAGGATGTCCCAAACCTGCTCAATCGGATTGAGATCTGGACTTCTTGCTGGCCATTCCATTCGAGAGACTTCAACCTATCCTGAACGATGCGCGCACGATGGGGTCTGGCATTATCGTCCATAAAAATGAAATTTTCAACAATGTATGGGACAAATGGCACTACATGCTCTTCAAGAATGTTCCTTATATATTTATCAGCATTCATAGCTCCATTATCAACGACCACTAGGTCTGTACGAGCAGTCAAAGATATTCCACCACATACCATAATCGATCATCCCCCGAAACCAGTAGTATTCAGGAAATTGCACTGATCATATCTTTCATGTGGACGTCTGTATACAAGGGAACGTCGATCACAATGGTAGAGGCAGAATCTAGACTCATCTGTGAAGAGAACTCTTTCCCAATCGGCCTCTTCCCAATGGATATGCTCTCTCGCAAAATCCAAACGCGCCCTTCGATGGGCTGGGGTAAGAGCTGGGCCTCTTGCCGCGACACGAGGCCTTAAATCATATTCTCTGAGGCGATTCCTTATTGTCTGAGTGCTCATTTGCACCTCATGAGTTTGCTCAAGCCGATTTTGAAGGAGGCGAGCGGTTGCAAACCGTTGTCTCAACGAAGAAACTCTCAAGTAACGTTCTTGAATGGCAGTTGTTACCCGTGGTCTACCCTGTCCTGCTCTTCGGACATTCATACCTGTCTCCCTGAATCGCTGCAACATTCTGGGCACACTTGTATGGGAAACTCCAAACCTTTCTGGAATTCTTGTGTATGTCCACCCTTCTTCTCGTAAGACTACCGCTTGGGCACATTCCTCTTGAGTCAAATTGCGTGTTTCGCGTTGCATAGCGATCGAGTGTAGAAAATCAAACGAAAGAAAAACTATTGATCACTAGAATTGATCGAGAACAACTGATTTTAGAATGGAGCCAATACATTCAAAATCTGATAATATCATCTTTTTTTATTCCTGCTGGGAGAAAACATCTGTATTGAAGAAAAACGTTGAAAGTGGATAACATATGCATGCATAATTCTGATAAAAATAATTATCATTGAGAACACCTTCAGTTGTAGAATAAATTTGAGATTTCCATAATGTGTGCGTTATTTTTTTTGCGCAGTGTAGTTATACTTCCATAAAATATCATTCTATAGCTTTTCGTTTTCAAGATACAAAATAAAAACATAATCTCTGAATCGTGATATCTCCCTAACGTTTGACTTTCGACTCAACATTTATATAACAAGCTACCCTTAATTCTGAACAAGGAATACTCCTTTGAAATCGAACGCATCAATTCAAGTCAAACATTTCAAACACACCCTGTATATGTATGTTCGAATGTTATCGTGCTAATGAACGGCCAGACCCAGACAGAATTGATTTGGACCACGGAATCCTACAAATGTCAAGGGTCTCTTTTGAAATACTACTATCTGTTATTTCAATTTCTCTCGGAAATCCAACTTTTTTTAAGTAAAAATGAACAAAACCAATTTGAAAGAAAAATAGTTCGACGGCGTGGGCCATTATATTACCACTGAAATAGGTAGCATGCAATGTGATGCCAATAAATTTGGTCGAAAAGCCTGCACATAACCAACGAATTAACCATAGACTTACTATCCAAGTCTATGGATAAGTCTATGGAATTAACTCACCTCGTCTAAGAAATCCGTGATATCATACACCCTGTCGTAGATGACAACCCAACAGTCCTTCCTGGTGTCATGGCACAAAACTTCTTCCAGGGTAATCTCAGCATTTAGGGCTATCCTCGCACCACCGATCAAAGGAGCGGAATAACTGACACCGCCTTCCAAAGAATTCGGAATCGGTAAAAAAGTCGACGTCATACCGTCAACAATCTCTCTAGAGTCCTTTTTCGAACTTCCGTGTCTTGGAGAACGAACAACGCAATGAAAAAACTAGGTCCTCGTGTCGATAACAAGATTACATCAGCTGTGAGCTGGACGAAAATCGTTGGCGTTATATGCTCGTAGAGCTGGCGTTTCAAATTTCAACCTACGCGTTTTGGCTTTTACGCTCGAAAGATAGCAGAGGCCATAGGTGTGCGGTGAGCGCTCCAGATTCTTCGGCAGTGTGGTCTGATTCGGGATAATGAACATGAAAAATAGGGTATACCTACTCCAATAATTACCAATCAATGTTGGTAGACGACCTCTGCCTCTTCTTAACCCTCGTCAATATTCAAAACCTTTCTGGTAATGTGATCTTCAGTTCGCATACTATGACCGTTACTTTTCTCAGGCCCATGTCCAGCATTTTCCCGTTTCCTATACAGTCAGCGCGACAGGTCGTTCTCACCGTATAGAAAACGGAATGCACAATGGAACACTCCGTTTCCTAGCAGATATGCTCGATGTGCTCACTGCCCTGTTAGTCTTCTGGGTGCCGATGGGACCAATTGCAAATTATTAATAAAGTTTTCTTACTTTCTGTATAGCTTCATCAGGAAGAGTCTACCACATTTTTCACCTGTGAACATTTTTGTAGTCGCGGTTTTTTTTTCAGCAAACCTCTCGTAGAAACAAACATCTGTAGAATTATGATCTGTTGTCGTAAGCTTTCAGTTTATCCAGAATTCGCTATAGGTAATATTATTCTCCAGATCTTCCGTCAACTTCTAAGAAGTCAATAAAACTTTCCTTTATCTCATATCCACACTCCGTTCTCTTTAAATATCGTATAACCTGGTTCATTTGTTTTCATCTCTTGGGATGCAGTCAAACATAATAGTGAAATAGTTGGCCTCCTTGATCTCATTAATAATGTTATTCCGAATTATGGTGGCCAGTAAATCGATAATTTCATTTTGTATACCTAGTTTTGGACAGATATATAGGATGTATGTCCTTTTTTGAGTGGTCAAGATGGCACTTCAGAGTCGGGTCATATTTAATAATAATACTTTTTTCTTAGAAAATCAAAAATAAAAAATTAACTTCTGGTTGTTTTTGGCGCCCCCTTAAGCTGGCGCCCAGGGCAAGCGCCCCGCTTGCCCCTCCCCCCTTGATCCGGGCCTGACTTTCCTAGTCGATAAACGTATGCACTCATTACTAACTTATCAAGTTCAATAAAGCCACCCACAAACCGCAAAATGTTTAGGTCAGTAACCAGCATTTTTGCTCAAGCTATGTCTGCAATGATTGCCAACTAAGTATAAATTAAACCATCTCTTTGCCTTCCTTTAACTATGGTAAAAAATCAACCAAACGGTTTCCCTATTGACAGAAATCGATAGACTTCGGTTTTGTCCTTAATATGTGGTGTTTTTTTAGAGGACTAGAACTTTGAATTGAAATAAAACACATTCAAATTTAGATTGAAGCCAATTTTTTTTTATTTGAAATAAATTTGTATGACATTTATGTTTTAAAAATAATTTCCGGCATTTGTCCACCACGATTAGCGCTAGAGTCTAGAGCTTATGTTACAGTGAATGGTGCTCCTTACAGGTCGACGATCATGATCAATAATTATTTGTCTCAAAATTTGAATGGTTTCGACTCGGAAGTGTTTTGGTTCCAAGAAGATGGTGCTACACGCTGCACCTCAGCTGCTACCGTAACAATTCATTAATTTGGCAAAAACATTATTTCGAGAAATGATCCAATTATAATTGGCCTCCATGATCATGTGACATAAAAGCGTTGAAAAGACTCAGCATCCCCCAAAAAAAGTCAAAACGACCAAAGCTTGCTAGTAACCCCGATTCTAAAGCCAACAACGACATTGGGATGACAAATATCATTACGAAAAATATTGTTGAGAACGAAGATAACACATTTAAAACAGATATTGCAATAACATAAAGAATTTCAACATTTTCGAGTTCAATAGCGCACGAGCCGTCTTGAAATCGTTGTTGCTGTCCAAATGTAACAAACAATGAGTTGAGGAAATGGGTAATACCCGTTTAATATTTTAATCATTGTGAATACGTTTGCTATTTCTTGACCTATCAATAATCGTCAGAATATATTTCATTGTCATGTTTACAATGTAGGTTAACATTGCTTATCAGGCAAATTGAAAATAGCGTCATAATTGCTGTAGAAACAATTAAATATGTTTACTTGGGTTTACTAAAATGGGTATACAAAATGAAGGGTACCCACTAGGACACTAGGTACAGGTGGGCAATTGCTTATGCTTGCAATACTAAAGGATAACTCGGTTATTATAGCAGAAACAAAAAAGTCACATTATCGATCATTCATTGACGAAAACTGAAATTTTCTATAGTTTTCGAGATTTTCCAGAGACTGAGACGATTGATGATTTTTATTGGGACAAGAATTTTTTTGGTGGTAAGATATTTCTTCAGTTCATCAGAAATCATTATTCAAAACTAAATATTTACTCATTGTAATCAAGTTAATAAGAGTACTAAAGGTTATCATCAATCTTAAAAATCGAATGTAATGAAGAATATTTCTAATACAGAAAAGGTTTATCGAAAAAGCGATAATTTTCATTAGATACCCTTGAACTTGAATGATTTGAAAGAAATTAATCGAATGTAAATTACAGCATGTGTAAAATACAGCAATTGCCTTATCCGATTCATTGGATATTGTATGATGTAACAACTATAATAATTGTATCCAACTTTAATGTGTTGATTTTGACGATTTGCTTGAATTTTAATCATGAGACAATAGAGTTATTAGTTTGGCCATGCCAATGTCCTGTAGGTTGTAATTATGGAATTTTGTTCAAAAATTCTTCATTGTTTGAGACCTGTTTCTACTCAAAATTTGTCAATTAGACATATTGATATAATGCCCTCTTTCATATATAGAAACAAACACGCAATGGTAACGTTAAAATCTTAACCATCGTGTTATTAGAAGATCCGAAAATCATTTCTATTTGGAAGATGCAAGCAGCATTGGGCGGATTCAGTACCTGAATGGTTGACACCGCTCGCTACGAATTTGATCATGCGCGCGAAAGCACCTTAACCACATCCCCCAGTGAATGCCTTAACCCAGGTTATTGCTTGTATATTTTTCTAAATAAATTTTTTCATTCGCGTTTCAAATTTCAAAAGTATAAAATTGATTATAAACAAGGGAGGATTTACGGGGGTGGTAATAACCCCCCCATGAGTATGTATCGAAGACCTAATACCTCATACATTGTGTACCTAATTTAATGATTTTCAATCCTTCACTTCTAGATCGAGTAGAAAGCCATACATCTATATTTCCGTATAATGAACAGAAATCCGATGAGATAAAACTTAATACTCGTCTGTTCCCAATATTAACTAGCGTGTAAGAGAAACCTGGCAAGAAAATTGGATTAATACAAATCAATAGACATTATGTTTCCGGTGTACTTAATTTACAAGACTCATTAGATCTTTTCAGATTATCTTGAAGGATAGACGTTCACTTCTCGGATTTCTGTGGGAAATTTACAGAAACAAAATACATCTCGGCGAGTCGCAAGGAAAAATTTTTCCGATACGATGGCGTAATCACGCAAATGCAAAAGAAAGCCCTATTTCTTAACTGTAATTTTAAATGCTAATCCCCCAAAAAATGTCACACTGTGAGAGTGAGTTGTAGTCTTTTTGAATGAAACAAAAATTGAGTATGTGTAGGTATACATTTATTCATTTCAAATTTTTTTGTGCAATTGGAAACTCGAATTAAGATAGCACCGACACAGTGGCAATTTCTGAAGTGTGTCAACCATCTTTGGATCACTTCGGTGTTTATAAAAATTAAACTCCTGTACATTCATGGGCGCCCGCAGAAACCCGTAGAAATTTTTCTCAGGGGGGGCCAAAATAGAGATTAGAAGGTAATATTGAGGTGTCGTGCTGAAAAACGTTAGGGACATAAAAATCTCAGGGGGGGCCATGGCCCCCCCTGGCCCCCCCCTGCGGGCGCCCATGTGTACATTCAGCTGAGTTTATGTTCAAAACATCAATTAATGTTTACCTCAATAAATAGCATTTCTTGTAAACAAAACATTCACTTTTATAAAGTATCCTGGTTGGCCAAGATTTAAGTTTATCAAGTTTTTTTTACTTAGAACTGAAGCAGGTTGGCACTCGTGAAATATCGGCAATGTCAAAATAATTTTCAGAGACGTTGCCAATGCTAATTTCTTCATTTTATTATTCACATAGATTACCAAGAACTTTGTTAATGGAGTTAGTTCTTTTAAGGTTCAACTGTGACACAGGTTTCTTAGTACTACTTCATTTTGCACCATTTCAAGTTGTGCAAAAAGGTATTTGAATGTCCTTCTGTAGGCTTATTTCTCGAGAATTTTGAAAAGTGGGGAATTCCATAGGTCTCTCTGTTTTTGAGTACTTTTAGTTATTTTTCGAATGAACTATCACAAAGTAATGAACTATTCTGACCATTATTTTTCAGTAAAATTTCAATACTCGATTCTTTATTTCCGTACAAGAAAATAGCATAACTGAATCTTCCTACCATGTTTATATACGTGAAATATTTCCAGTATTAACAGAGAAAAAAGTTTCTTCAACATTCGCCAGGTCTTTGGAATTATTAAATTCACATACTATTTTCTCAAATTCATTATTTTCCCAACGTAAATAAACATTTTGACAAATAAGTAATATCTACAACCTCCATGTAGAAAGGACAAAGTTGCTTAGTTATCTGACAGTAAAATGACTAGAACCTAACATTTTCAAAATATACACTGCAAAATGTGTCAGAATGTCATGGTCTACCGGGATACTTTATAAAAGTGAATGGAGTACATACAGTGCATTCCGCTTATAATGGACTCGAGGGGACCAAGACATATTGTTCATTATAACCGAGTGTCCATTTCATGAGAATAAGAAAGAACAATTGAGAAGCTGTCTTTTATTACTAAATAAGTATGTATAGGTACTTTTTATGAATCTGAATAGATATATTGGTTAATAACACTGATAATAATTATACATACTCAATACTGAACTAGTGTTTTGGAAGGAAGTCTGTTAATTTACTTTGGACAGAGGTTTTTTTATATGAATTCGGCAAATATCTGTCAGATAATTCTTCTTTTTTGAAATAGTCAAAATCGTGTTGTTTGCTACTGCATCACAAACCTTCGTGACAGTGGATCTCCACTAAAACTTGCTTATAATAGACTGTATGTAGACAGTATTTTCAGTCCACTACAGGTGAGGTTCCATTATAAACGAGTCCATCTTGTCCAAGGATTTTATATTGTTTTAATTCTGGACTTGAAAATTGGTCTAGTATTTTCAGTCCACTACAGGCGAGGTTCCATTATAAACGATACCATCTTGTCCAAGGATTTTACATTGTTTTAATTCTGGACTTGAAAATTGGTTCATTACATGAGAGTTTCCATTATATGCGAGTTCATTATAAGTGGATTATACTGTATATACAAAGGTCTCTGCACAAATCCAAATTCTTGCCACTAAATGTCCACCCCTTATCTCGAATTTCCATATTCGGAATTCACACTATTCACAGAGACCTAATTTGTATTTGGTACACTTATTATTCAATGAGAAGAGAGTGATTTATCCTACAATACTAATAATTAACTTATAAATTAAAAAAAAATGCCAAAAATGTTTTAAACTTATCAGTCTTAAAGTTTTATTCACATTCAAAGATTCACAAATTCTCATACACATGATTTTAGTTCAGTTGATCATGCATATGAGAAATGAAAGTGATTATTAAAAGGAGATTTTTGTATAAATTAATTTATACATTATTGACTTTGGATTGAATATTATTATTCATACTTGGAAGAATTAGAAAGATGAATCTACGATTATTTGAACCTCTAAATAAGTTAAAAAATACATCCTCATCTGAAAATGTTTTATATGAAAACTATAAGACTAAAAAATTTGTGGCTTTCTAGATGTGGTCTAATAGAAGTTGCACAGTTAGAAAGTTTTAAATCTTATAGTTGAACCCCGCTGTAGAAGCCTTTATCAATATATGTATAAAAATCACAATCAGGTATCAAATTAGTAGAATCATAGTAGACAGTTAAAATAATAAAGTCAAGTATATTTGAAATGTGTCCTTCTTCGACTCTTGAAGAATGTATATAACAGCCATGTTAGAATAAAAGTCAGGCCCATTATATACAATATAATAACTGTAGATTCATGTGGTATGGAGCATTTGGTGAAAGCATAATTATTTGGAGTGAAGACACCCTGAAAATATTTCAGATAAATTTCTCACTTTTCCTATCCTATAATATAAATATTCTAAATTGTGAAAATGTGGAAGCCGAAGAATTGACCTCCTAGAAATCAGATTTAAAAATTGACCTTACCAATCCAATTGAAGGGTTGTTCTTATTTCTCCAACTGAAACTGGGAATAGTGATCTCTAAACCATCACCAAATGGAAGTTTTTTAGTACAACCATGATGGGTATGTCCTGATAGAGAAAGCCGTGGTTTGATTTGATTTAAAATCTGAAAGGTAGCTTCCTGGCTCAAACACTCCCAGCCTTCTCTGAACCTTTCTTGTTTGATAGGCATAGGAGCTGAATCTAAATCATTACATTCCATATCAGATTGTCTGTAGAGTGGAAAATGCTGAAAGAAACCAGATATAAAGTATTCTATAAACTCTCAGAAAGATTTGTAATCCAATATCCTGCATCTCTGGACATTCTGACCTATTTTAAATACTATGGCACCATTCTTTTAGAAATCATACTTTTCAAGAATGCAAAAAAAATAGTACAAAATAATGTAACACAGGTGATTATATTTACCTGCATCAGTATAGGTCTACTATATACTTTTAGCCTGGACTTTTTATCACATTTGGCATTCTTTGTTCTAGAACATTTCAAAATTCCTAAAAACTGTCCATAAGAAATTTTTAAGGGAATCTGTAAAACAACTCACTTTCTATATTTGAGAGCTGTAACTCAGCAGGTTTGCACATGAAACAACCATCTCCTGCTAAAGCCATACTATTGACAAGAACAAAATGATTTCCTCTTACTGTAATAAATTGTACACCTGGAGCCTTAAATGCATCTGCAAATTTATTTAATCTATAAGGAGTTGCCCTGAAATCACAAATGACAATAAATATGGGGTCTTACAAATCTAAAGGATCCACCTACTCATAATGAAAACCAATATCGTGGTTTCCAGGAACAATGTACAATTTTACATGATCAGGAAGTGTGAACATCTTTTCAAACCTATGGACATACTTCTCAAACTGTTCAGGGCTACAATAAAAGCCTTCATCTAGTACATCACCTAATATAAAAACTAATTCAGGCTGGAGCAAATCAACTGATGTTTGAAAAGCTCTTTGCATTTGCCATTCTCTACGTAGTTTATCAAACCAATGCCCTTTTCTTGGGCCAAGAAGATGAGTGTCTGCAATAACCATAATTCGTACTGGTTTATCGTTGGTCTTTTCGATTTTAACATCTTCATTTTTTGGATTCAGAACAGGCCAAGTACACTGTGAATTGAATACCGTATATTATTATAGTATCCTGATTTTTAATTAGCAGTTGTGCGACAATTTACCTGAGCAATTACGAAATAGTAAATCCAAAATTCACAATACAAAAAGAGAAGAAAAAGAGCTACACATATTTTCAATAATAGTTTTGGAGTTAAAAACATCTTATTTGGGATTCTTATTATTTACATTTTAATTAAATAAACAAATTTCGAATTTTTCATGGGCGGATAAACCTACGTTTCCCCAAGGTCCTAAATGTCATGAGAGCATTGAGAGCTTAGACCTACTACCAGAGACAATCCACATCCACAGGACAATCTCTGCTCAGTCTGCTCTTTGATTGGATGGTTTCTCTATGTTTTGTTCTGACTCATATGACTTATGACATTTCATATCAGATAAAAAAATTGACATTCGCTAAATAGGATATTCCTGTCAGATTTTTTAATACAAAATAAATATTGATAAGTCCCCGATTGTTGCATCGAAGGAATACATGCATTTTTGCGTCCTTCCCGATAGAAAACTTTGCAATTCTCCGGTTAGTTGATTTATACTGCAAAAATGTTGAAGTCCCAAAGTAAAAGATCCAAATGGAGTTTGGATAGCACCAAGTTAGTATTCTAAATGCTACAATGTAATTTTGCATTAATGGTGAAAATGATTTCAGAACTGTAGCTAGAATTACGGATAGTTTACCAGCTCCTCCTGCATATAACCTTGCTAATATTCCATCTAGCAATGAGGTAACGAAGAAAGCTGACATAAGTCGTTTGATTACTAAAAAGTCATGGGATATTGCATTAGCACCAATCAAGCAGGTTCCAATGAATTTGTTCATTATGTATATGGCGGGAAATTCTATTTCTATTTTTCCAATAATGATGGTTGGAATGCTTCTACTTCGACCAGTACAGGCTATTTGGGCTACAAAAAGTACCTTTAAAGTAATTGAAACTAGCGCAATTGGCCAAATGGCCATTTATATCCTAGGAAATTTTGTAAATATTGGTTTGGCATTGTATAAATGCCAAAGTATGGGTTTATTGCCGACTCATTCTAGTGATTGGTTAGCTTTTGTAGAACCTCCGATAAGACAAGAATATTTGGGTGGAGGTTTTATATTAAAATGAGGTTTAGATACTGTATATTATATTTATTAAATTCAATGTTTGATTATCTACATATTTGTTTTAATCTTTCCTATGCTTGTCTGCAAACTCTTTAACTTTATTGTATAAATTCTGAGGATCATCCACTTTTGGTAACTGAAATGGTAAAGTTTTATTTCGATATTGTTTTAAAAAAATGTAAATTACTCACGTCATAATTCTGGGCTAAATAAATCCCGGCATAAATGCCTATAACAAATGTGAACTGAAAAAAAAATTATAATTAAACCAGATCGATGCACTTTGTTTCTAAAACCTACGAATCCCCTGACCATTGTTTTCACTAATTATGCCACTGAAAAGAGCTATCAATTAATTTCCTTTAAAATTTCATAAAGGGTAGTTTTTATGCTACCACTCGCTAATTTTTTTCGTTGTTCTCCAGTTTCTGACAGACATACATAACCTCAATAAAATTTGACGTGAAAGAAAATACCAACTTTCAATTTCCTTCTAATCCTTATCTTATGAAATTAATATATTTTCATTTCAACTGAAAACTGCCACCATATTTCTTGGGGTGAATCATCGCAGCAACGTTCACGTAATACATTTCATAAATGAAATAAAGTGCAGTTGGAAAAATGGACAAGTCTCTATCTCATTTTGGTAAGTTCATGTAGGCGAAAATTTATTTCATTACATATGTTTTCAATTTCAAGAGTTGACCGATAACAACTCGAAGAACGGATCCGAATCTGGTTCTGAGAAAAGTGAACCCACAATAGATATGTTTGCTTTTGGGGATACTGATTCCTCAAATGGCAGTAAAGGTGATGATGACTTTGATAATAACTTACCCGAAACTGTGAACCTCATAATAGATTCTGCAAAGAATACAAAAGTGTATATTGTGGGTACAGCACATTTCAGCAAGGAATCCCAAGAAGACGTGGAAAAGGTAGAATATTCGTAAAACCTTATCTATGGGATTCATATTTATGAATCGTTAGATTTTGTTATCGAAATGTTTTTCATATAGGTCATTCAACATGTTCAACCCGATATTGTTGTTTTGGAGCTTTGTAATTCTAGACTTAATATACTGAATTTAGATGAGGAAAGTATTTTGAAAGAAGCACAGGAAATTAACACTAGAAAGATTTTATCCACCATAAAATCTAATGGAGTTTACAATGGGATAATATATCTTTTATTATTGGACATGAGTGCACATATAACTAAGGAAATAGGCATGGCACCAGGTGGAGAATTCAGGGTGGCATATAGAGAGGTCAATGAATTATATTTTTAAGGAAAGTTTTTTCTTAAAAATTTTATTTGACAGGTAGCCAAGTTGCCGAGGTGTAAAATTCTTCTTGGCGATAGGCCAATAAGCATAACTCTAAAAAGAGCAATAGCAGGACTTTCATGGTTCCAGACTTTCAAGTTGATATGGCATCTTATTAATTCTAAAGATCCTGTCAGGTAAGGAACGAAGTGTATTAATAGTGTAACCTTCAAATCTTAATTTTTTTTTACAGCAAGGAGGATATCGAGAAATGCAAGAATAGGGATATGCTGGAGCAAATTTTGGCAGAATTTGCTGAACATTACCCTGAGTTTAAGGAGGTTTTTGTTGCAGAGCGTGACATCTTTTTGACATATTCTTTACAGAATGCAGTTGCCAATCTCAATGCTGCTCGTAAACCAGGTATGCTTTTTAAATATCCTTTTTTCAGTTTCAACTACGATAATCGATATTTTCAGATGGTAAAAATGAGCCAAACAAAATAGTGGCAGTTGTCGGAATAGGACACATGCCAGGTATTCTTAAACTTTATCACACAGATCAAAGACCCTTTATTAAAGATATGTTAACCATCCCTCCTCCTTCTAAGGTTTCCGCATTCATTAAAATGAGTGTCCGAGTATCATTTTATGTAGCAGGTGGATATCTAGTATATCGCTATGTACCAGTGCCTAAATTCTTGAAAAAGAATGTTCATGTTTTAATACAACAAATGTTAACTAGCATCAACCCTAGCAAAATAAATTTTATTAATACCAAGATCTGAAGGTGATATTTTTAGGCTTAAAGTGGGACAGGATAAGGATTTAAGTTCATGTTTTCTGTTCAAGATCGTTCAAATTTCAGTATCTTCCAAAAATCTGTGCCAATTAAATTAAGGTTCAAATTTGAGTCACTGAGAACATTTTTTCATATGGTTTTATAGTTTTTGATTGATTGAAAATGATGAACTCACTGGTTATTGAATGAACGAAATATTTAATAATATCATGGAACTGGCCACTATTGAAGTATATTAAAATATTTGCTCAAAAGGTTCACAAATACCTCATTCTGTTTCACTTACTGAAAAGCTAATTTTGTTTATTCTGTTAGAGTTATGACACAAATATAGGATGGGTTCGGTTAATTTTATGTACTAGATATGTTATTATATCAATACTTTGCTTAGGAAAAATGACTGAGAAAATATATCTAAAATCCAATATCCTCTTCTCGAGTGATCAAAACATATAGAAAGAGTTTATAAAACATTAACATTTAACTCTGGGTGTATTCAGTTTGTTAGCAGAGATTAATATTTATATATGTAGTATATATATAGAAAATGGTAGTTGAAGCTTCTGATAAACTTTTTCTGTATGTATGAAAGAGCCAGATATCTGTTTCTTCATCTAGTTGATGGTGTTAGCTCTGTTTCATTGAAATCTATTTTACAGTCTGATCTGAAAACTCTTTTAAAGACAATGGGTCGAGTCCTAGATATATAAATGTAAGTTCAAAACTTTTGGTTGACCTTGATTCTTGTCTGTTGTATAAAGTTTGAAATAAATGCACAAGTTTATATTTTTTACATTCCATTGAAAATAAATGATGATTGTTTATCAATTTGATTTTTTCTACATCCAAATCATTTATTCAAATTATATGCCTTGTTTGGTAAAATAAAACTTCTGTCTGTGTGTAAACATAATACCTTTGAATGAATTTTAAATACCGCCATAGAGTTCGTTGATGGGCAAAATGGGATTTATTTCATTAACAGCACTGACAAATTTCATGATCATTTCTTTATTTCTACAATAAATGAGAAATGAAAGAATTCAAGACTTGTATATCTTTTTTTAATATTGTGAAGAATACATTACATTTTTTATTTGACATCTGCTGCGCATCTGAAGCCAAGATTACTGGAAGAACTGTCCTTAGTGTTGAAGGATCTAGCGGCACATCTATATCTCCAACAGTATGATTCATGGCACAAGAACGATCCTCCTTTCTTAACTTTTGTTTCCTAAAAATGCCTATTATACGAAAAAAAGAAAATGGTTATAGTCAAATTACTCACAGGATCATCCATCCATATATCGTCAGTCCACTCCCAGACATTACCAGCCATATTGTACAGACCAAACTTATTTGGAGGGAAAGAATGTATTGGTGCTGTTCCAACAAAACCATCTTCAGCTGTATTTTCCTTCGGAAATTCACCTTGCCATATATTCAACCTGAAAATGACGTAGCTCTAGTGATATTTCCCCTTATTCATTATTGTTGTGCCACTTACACTCACCAGTGATCATTTTTTGGATTCAATTTGTTACCCCAAGGATACAACTTCCGTTTTAATCCACCCCTACAAGCCATTTCCCATTCAGCTTCTGTGGGTAACCTTTTATTTACAAACTTGCAATATTCCACAGCGTCATTCCATGAAACATGTACAACTGGATGATCCATTTTTCCTGGGATATTCAATTATTTTGGTGAGGAATTACCGATATAGTTATGTTTTTGTATCATTACCTTCTATGACTGAGTTGGGTCCTTCAGGTTGTTTCCAGTTGACTCCTTTCATTTTTATCCACCAAGGTGCATGGACAGCTCTGAATGCCTCATATTTGCTTCTTTCTTTTTCTGGTATGAACATATCAAATAAAAAACTATCACCAAATTTTTCTGCTTCTGTTACATATCCTGTTTGAGTCACAAAGTCTGAAAATTTTTCATTGGACACTTCATAAATATCTAAATAGAACGGAGCTACTGTTTTATTACGAGCAGGTCCCTCATTATCTGATGGGAACACTGGTTTATCGGTTCCCATTTCGAATATATTTCCCTGAATTAATACCATTTCTTTTGTATTGAAAGCCTCATAGGCTTCTCTTGTGTATTTGTTAACATTGTTGTGCTCTGAAGTACATTGATTACTTTCTCTATTAGAAGTACAGCCACAGTCCATTGAAAACATGGGTAATATTGATAAAAGTATTAAGTATGCTGATAAGTACATTGTGTGGTCCTTAATTATTCTACTCTTAAAAAATCAGCATATTTCCAAAGATTCTCTTCGATTCGAGTAATGTATTGTGTATTGTTTCTGTTTGGATTATCTATTTATTTTCTTCATCATCTTATCAATCGTTTTTTAAGTTTCGACCACAGATACCAGAATCACAGATCTGGTCCTTTGTTTTGCAGGTTAATCGAAATTCTCCAATTTTTGGTCTCTTCACAATAATAAACCAGCAAGCTTGTAAATGTTCTGTGGCTTGTAATTTTTCCGCCCGACAATTTTCGAAAACTGAGTTAAAATATCGCTTGAATTATTACGATTATTCTAAGAAGATGCAAATTTTGTTTACTTTCCTCGTAATAATTAGGGTAGGGAGTTTTAGGTCAGGCGGAAGTGAATTGATACGGCTGCAAAATCTGTGGCAAAATAGTGCGAAGTTGCGAATATGATGACAGCTGTTGAAGGCCACGATACTTCCACTTGATCAAAATTTTTTATTTTTGTTTTGAGTGCTACGTTTGAATTAGCTTTTTCATGATTTTTTCTCAATGAATTATGATTCCCAGAGGCTCTCAGTTTCTTTCTGTAACATATCATCAAAGTTGAGATAGTGACCTAAATATATATCAAAATGTCGGCCAAGCATTTTTGCTTGAAATGGAATAGTTATCATTCAAATATTGTGAGTGCTTTCGAGAGTTTGCAACATTCAGAGGAATTGGTTGATGTCACCTTAACTTGCGAAGGTATCAATTTGAAAGCTCACAAGTTCATTTTGTCAGCATGTAGTCCATACTTTCGAACTGTTTTCAAGGTATGTATCTCATACTTCTGAAACTACAAATATGCAACAAATGTCTTGATTTTAGGAGAACCCTTGTCCTCATCCTATAGTTATATTGAAAGACGTCATTTATACAGACTTGATAGCTGTTATAAATTTTATGTATCATGGAGAGGTAATGGTATCTGAAGAGCAATTACCTTCATTTCTGAGTACTGCCAAATTACTTCAAGTATCAGGCTTGAATTCCTCCGAAAATACTAAGAAAGTAACAAACCTTAAAAGAACAAAAGTGATTCCTTCTGAGAATCCTATAAAAAAAATTAAAACCAAGTGCATGAAAGAAAACTTTGTGATTAACAGATTCAATGATACTATAACGAAAGAAAATGCTACTCATGTAAATACAAACTCTCCCAAGCAACCTGATAATCTGGAAATTGAAGTGAAAACTGAAAAACCAGATGAGGATGTGTGTGCAGATGTTAATGAGAACGTTTCCAATCAAAATATGGAGAAAACGTCTATTTTAGAAGCGGCTTTGGATTCCAAAAGGAGTATTTTGGAGAGATCCTTGACTGCTCATCATAGTCCAGGTAAGTTTTACATAAAATCATCGAGATATTGTAACAATCCAACTTGTGAATGCTGATGGACTCATTTTGAAGATGTAAATAGGGCAAAACCAACTCTGAACTGAGAGTGTTTCATGGGGATATTTGGCCATGGCCTGTAATCATTGAATTAGTTGGTAGGACTTTGTGTTGTGTTCATAGTAATTCAGATAGACGAAATCTTGGATTACTGAAAAATATGATTACAAATTATGAGGTGAACCAAATAAAAGAACTTGAATGGATATTGGCTCAGTTTGAAGGTGGCTAGAGCCACTTTGTGGGGAAAATAAAGAAGATTCAATTTGGATTTCATTAACATGCACAGTTTGAGGAAATATCTTCATCCAGTTCTCTCCCATTTTTTTCAGGAAAGTCTCCTTCATCAGTCCCTTTCACCTTAGAACCAGTAGTGACAATAGAAATGCCAAAAAATGCCTTAACCCTAAGGAAACATCCAGAAGGTGAGTTAGAAAAATTCCTTATGAAATCCCCATCTTCTGACTCTAGTAGCAGTTTATCTTATGACCGTCCAAGTGAATTACTACAGCAATCATTGCAAGTAGAGGGTGAAACATATGAATTTGAGGGAAACCATAGTTTAGACCCAAATATTCAAATTAAATCTGTCGATATTCAACCTCACCATAGCTCTCAGTGTGGTACTTGCCCACATTGCGGTCAGATATATTCGAATCAGTCCGCCCTAAAATATCATGTAAGACTAGTTCATTCGGACCTTACAAATATGTACTGCTGCCATCTCTGTCCGGAAGCTTTTGACTTTCGGGAAGGCTACAAAAAGCACATGTCTGAAGCACATAGTATTAGAAATTAATTAAAAGATATAGAAGATGTTTATCATATTTTTGTAATTTTATACATGTTGAATATTAAATGGTTTATAGTTTTTATGTTTGGGTTACTGTCCTTTCCAAAACAGCTCCCTTCCTCAGAATTTCCCTGCTTTTAACTTTATCCCATCTTTGTTGC
This sequence comes from Adalia decempunctata, assembly GCA_951802165.1. Classification (NCBI taxonomy): domain Eukaryota; kingdom Metazoa; phylum Arthropoda; class Insecta; order Coleoptera; family Coccinellidae; genus Adalia; species Adalia decempunctata. Next base: position 15,839,262 of record OX637696.1, on the reverse strand, counting down.
AAAGAAAACTTGAAAGATGTGTAACTGACTATACTCCATTCGCTGTCATAAAGTATCTCGGTTGGCCATGACATTCTGACACATTTCACCATGTATATTTTGAAAATGTTAGGTTATAGTCATTTTTTGTCAGATAACTATGCAACGTTATCCTCTCTACATAGAGGTCGGAGTAATAACGTTTTTATCAATGTTTTTTTTATTTTTTGAAAATAATGAATCTGAGAAAATATTATGTCAATTCAATAATTCCAAAGACCTGGCGAATGTTGAAGAAACTTTTTCTCTGCTAAGCATGGTTGGAAGATTGAGTTATGCTATTTTCTTGTACGGAAATCAAGAATTGAGTGTTGAAATTTCACTGAAAGATAATGGACAGAATAGTCCGTTACTTTGTGATATTTCATTCTAAAAAAGAATAAAAGTACTTGAATAACCCAACAGAAAAATTTCTAATCGAACAGATGGAATTCCCCACTTTTCAAAATTCTCAAGAAATAAGCCCACATAAGACATTTAAATACCTTTAGCATTGGCAACGTCTCTGAGAATTATTTTGACCTTGCCGACTTTTCACGATTGCCAACCTGCGTCAGTTTTAAGCAAAAAAACTTGATAAACCCAAATCTTGGCCTACAGGGATACTTTATAAAAGTGAATGGAGTATAAATTTTAGAGTTCTATCCCAAACTTTTGACTGTGATAGTTGAATTGTTATACAATTTTTGGTTAATTCTTAGGGGAGTCAAGTTGAAGTAGTGATGTACTTACAGGGCGTCCCAAATTGTTTAAATAGGTGACCCTATTTTTGTTATTGGAGCTATTGATTTGAAACAGGAATTTTATGAACTGAAAACGTTTTCCGAAATTTTTTGGGAAATCTTTGATTAAAAAACAATCAACTATAAAAAAATATATATTATTTTTTACAATATACAAATATATCACCTTATATCAAACGAAAATGAATATTTCTTTGAATATGCAAAATTGAAAGCAGGAATCACAGAAATTTTTTCGCATTATATTTAATTTGCACCTCAATAGCCCATATTCAAACAAATTTCAACTATCAATAAAATCTTTAAAATAAATCTCCGATGCGTCAAACATTTAGTAAACAAAAACAACATTTCACGGCAGAAAAAGTAGTGCCTGTGCATTATTGTTCCGATGTATATCGTTTGAGTGATTTGACTGGTGGACCTAAAGTCAACAGACATAACCTCAAAAAATACCATTTTACTCCAATAAAACAGATGATTCAACCATATAAACAGAAGCTCAGCTATCTAAAGGATCTGCTATAATCAATTCGTCTGGTTCTGAACTCAGAGTGATCATCATTTTTTCTTCATTACTGGAGCTGTCAGAGGATATTGACTGCGTAGATGTAGCAGCTTCCTGCAAATAACAAATGAGGTAACAAACATGTCTTTGATTGGAAGGGACATAACAATTATGTCCTTAATAAAAAACTCTTCTTGAAAGAATAGAAATGATGTATTACCTGTTGTTCAAATGGCACTCTAGTCACAGCATATTTGACATTGCTTTTATCGTCAGTTATCCATATGGGCTTTTGAGGATCGTCTACTTCCGGTTTCCATTCTTCTTCCTCTGTATCTTCAGCAGGAGTGTCTCTTAGCTCTCCATTTTGCTGAAATGAATAAATGAAATATGATTTATCGATTAAATCAAGCACTGTATAAATGTGGATTCCGATCGAATAAATATTTACCGTTATTCTTTGTTTCTGGTGGGTTTTAAGATGTTTGGACAGGTGATCGGACCTCATGAATTTCTTGTTGCATTCCATGCACTGGAATCTTTTTTCTCCAGTATGTGTCCTTCTATGCCTTTGCAGTTCGTCAGATCTGGTAAACCTTTTTCCGCAGAAGAGCCAGTTGCAAACGAATGGTCTTTCACCAGTATGCCACCTGGAAATATAGTAATTTAACATATTTGTCCCTCTTTCCATCTTAATTTTCATTATTTGACTCTAAAATCTCTTGTACCGTACCTCAAATGTGCCCTGAGATGTGAAGTCTTGCCGTACACCTTATTGCATCCGGGTATATGACAAATGTGCTGTTTTTTTCTGTCGGAGTGTCTTTCCCCTTCTTGACAATTAGGACATGTACAGGCCACTCTTCGTACTCTCTGTTTCTGCATACTGTCGCTGTTATCGATGTTTTGGCTCTGACTGTTATCTGGTTCTTGTGGGGCTGTCGTTACAACAACTCCGGAACTCATATTAGTTTGTTGTGTCGGTTGCTGAGCGTTCGTTGGAACATTCGATATCACCTGCCATTTGTTAGGATCGTTGGGATCTTGTTGAATATGTTGGCCGACAGAAATTTGTGGTGCTTGGGTTATAACTTGTACGTTTCCTAAGCCTAGAAAAGACACAAAACAAGAATAAATATTTCAAATGAAGAAGTTGAAGTTCATTACTGTTCTAAGAGTGGAGTTGGATTTTATTTTTGGTTTACCTGGTATATTTTGTACAGTAGGTATCGTTTGGATATTGGGAACTTGTATGATGTTCCCCAGGTTGGTTCTTCCCATCGTTTGAAGGTTAGATGTAGGTATCACAGTGAATTGTTGCCCATTGCTCCCCGTAAATGTCATTGGTTGAGCTGTCGCTTCTGATTGGACAGTGACATTTGAGACTGAAGTGGGTGTCTGCTGTTGTACTGAAGTGGCTGCAAATGGAAATAACTCATATTCACTCTGTATTATACATGATCGCAGTCCTCGGAAGGCTAACTGAGCCATATAACGACCCCAGTTCAAAATAATAGTAATTAATCAAGGTGGCTGTATCTCTAACTAAAAAAAAAGATGACATTGTAACATATCTGAATTTCCTACCCTGCAATAAAATAAAATGCACCGTTGCCAGACTACTCCATGGCTTCCAACTTTGTAACGTCTATTGTCGAAACGTGGAACTACGTTGAATGAACTTATTTAATATTATTTTATGATTCTATGAATGATGAATATTAGTACGACTTCAATCAATACTTAAGGCAATTCGCATCTTTATAAATAGGAGATTTTAATCATATCGAAGATGCACCATGAAGTAAACTCGTTCTTCTGTGACCATCGAAGAAATACGATTCTGTGGAGGAAAAACTAACCTCCAAAACGACAACGAAGGGAAGGGCTTTTTTTTACTTCACTTTCACTCGACGGCTGCTATTCGTTTTCACTTTTTCATTCTGGTTCACAATAGTGTTCCTTTGAAATGGAGTTCCTCTTCTAGGAATCCGCCATTTTAGTATACTTTAAAGACGCTTCTTTGTTATCTGGTATGTACACGGTCCCCATTCAAATAACTCTGTTTCATTTCACAGGATTTAATCTCATGTTAGCTCGTTCTATTTTATTATTGCATTTCTGTTGAATATTGTGGAACTCTGTTCTGCTACCAACCCATTTGGAATATTCTTATACTGTTCGTAAGGCCTACTGCACATTTAACTATTCATTCGACACTATGGTGTAGGAATTTGGAGTTGTTGCTTTTAGTATAATATTTTACGTACAATAATCACTGGTTTGGAGGCCTAGGATAAACTGTTTATATCGTCTGTGCCAAGGAAAACATCCCCCACAACAGTGGCCAGTGAGACTTCCTTTGAGAGTTCTATAGACGAAGGTCCTCAGTAAACCAAGCCTCGTCTTCGGGCCCTTGGCGTACCCGATAAGCAAGGAGTGCTTTGAAGGTGCCATCGTTCATCAGTTAACAGGAAATATAAGGAGTTTATCGTCACTTCCAAACCAACGCGACTGCTAGGATCTCATGCATAACACTGGGAAGGAAGGATTCTTACACATGGAGCTGTAAAAGCGCTGCGCAACAATAAAGTGACACACTCTATATGCCTATAACCTTTGGACAACTTTGGATGTATTGGATTCTGCTTTTTATCACAATTGTGCCAGTAATAACCTTACCGGAGTATAGGAAGCGGTCAGAACATCGCTTACAATATCACGGTCACGGTAGACGGACAAGAGGCCCTGTTTATCCCCACGATGTCGCTAGGAGGTAAGATATATGCAGAAACAGCACGCTACATAATTTAACTCTTTAGATGTCTTGTGACCGTCTGGTTCCAGACGGTGACAGCTTGTCAAGGTCTTCAAGAGGCATTCAACTGATTAATAACAATGACTTTGCCATTTCCAGGTCAGCAGCCCCAGCAGATCTTCAGCCCAGGGCAGATCATCAGGGCGCCAGGGGTGATACCCAACCTCCAGAACCTGCAGAATCTTCAAAACCTGCAGACCGTCCAGTTGTCCAACGGGCAGAGCGTGGCGGTTCGTCCGCAACTTCAACAGGTCGTCCAGTTCCCCATGCAACAGACCATACCGATACAGGTGCCGATCTCGTCGCAAAACGGACAGACCATCTATCAGACCATCCATATTGTACATATCACCAGTGCTCGTCTTATTAATAATTGTTCTATGGATTGTAAACATATCATCTGTAATGCTTAAAGGGTTTTTGCTTTCAAATCCAATGAGGAATTGGATTTGGTTCGTTTTTATCCCTTCATATGACTATGGTTCCTCGAACTATGGTGCTGGACGAATAAAGGCTCTTGTTCCATCTTTATGTCCAATCTAGTGTATTATTTATCTATTTTACCTCATTATTTCCCATCCTATGTTTCACTAATCTGAGTTATTACGAATCTGAATTACTACGACATAACATAGAGTTCTACCAATCTAGACGATCACATCACAAGCCAAAAGTATAAGTATAAAGCCCCCTTTAACGTGAATCTACCCGCAGCTCTTCAGAGCAGGGTTGCCCCTTTTCTCTTTCCATAATGTGCCTAGGATTTACAAACTTGGAATGATACAACATGCATGAAATTTTGTAGAGAACAAACGTTTCTGCTGAACACAGAGTGATTCCAAGCACATTTGGCCTAGTTTAGAGATACCACCTACCGATCTGAACTTGTTGCAGCTGTCCATTCGGCGTTATAATGTTGGCAACCTGCGGCATGATCTGCTGAGCTTGTATGATGTTAGGCAAGGTCGCGGCCGTCGTCAGCTGCACGGGAAAATGGATGGTCTGATAGATGGTCTGTCCGTTTTGCGACGAGATCGGCACCTGTATCGGTATGGTCTGTTGCATGGGGAACTGGACGACCTGTTGAAGTTGCGGACGAACCGCCACGCTCTGCCCGTTGGACAACTGGACGGTCTGCAGGTTTTGAAGATTCTGCAGGTTCTGGAGGTTGGGTATCACCCCTGGCGCCCTGATGATCTGCCCTGGGCTGAAGATCTGCTGAGGCTGCTGACCTGGAAGTATTTGTTATTAATCAGCTGGATGCTTCTTGAAGACCTTGACAAGCTGTCACCATCTGGAACCAGACAGTAACAAAACTCCTCAAATATCCCAAGAGTCAAATTATGTAGCGTGCTGTTTCTGTATATCTAACCTCCGAGCGACATCGTGGGGATGAACAGGGCCTCTTGTCCGTCTACCGTGACGGTCTGCATCTGCGGCATGACATTGTAAGCGATGTTCTGACCGCCCGCCGTCACGATCTGGGCGCCTTGCTGCTGGAGGAGATGCTGCGAGAACTGCTGCGGTATGCTCACCGGCACGCTCACCACTTGGGGGCTGCCTACGGAGACGCTCTTGACTGGGGTAGGTGTGCTGGTCATTATTACGGTCGGCTGGACTTCTTGCGAAGAAGGGCCTATCCTGCTGCAGGTGGCAGCTAGAAGGGCGAGAGGCGAAGGAGTTGGTTTCGTTTCCTGAAAAAAAAACCGTTGTAATGATGATTGATGAAGTGGAATCAAAATTTCTAGTGGTGGTACTGTTCGATATATTGTAGATGCCAGTTTTCCCTCTTGTAGATACTCAATATATAAATGTGAAAACTGCGATAGTTTAGCGGCGAGAGGACTTTACCCACACTTGAGGAGCGGAGGTTCGAATCCTGCACAAACTGAAACTTTTTCCGGATTTCAGAATTTAATCTGTACGCATTTGGAATATGTTTTCGGTGTTTGCAAATAGTTTATAAGGCCAATTAATAGAGGCCTTTTAATTGTTTCGCTTATTTTTATAGCGTCGCTGAATTTCTAGATAAGATAATGTTTGAGGTCCTCTCGGTTTTGTTCGTTTGATCTTTGGCACAGCGTCGATCCTGAGTTTGTTCGGATCTCTGAACATCAAAAATCTGGGGACGCAATAGAGTAATGGTATCCACTCACGAGGCTACCGAGACGGGCGTTTTATGACAGTTTATAAGGCCACGTGCGAAAAGAGTCTCCGTGATTGGTCAAGGGCTCATAGTGTGTCATAAAAGGCCATAAAACGCTCGTCTCGGTAGCCTCGTGAGTGGGCTCCTTAAGAAATCCTGAGGCAGCTCTTTTTACAAGCTTTTATTTAGTTTCACCTGTCCCGATGTCTGTCTGTCTGTCTATCTGTCTATCTGTAATCAAATCTTGCAAGTTAAATATGACACACTCCTAATCGTCCGATTGTTTTGAAATTTTACAGGTGTTCCTAATTCTAGTGACAATGCATCATGAAATATTTTGTAATATTAAATATTTTTGAAAAAAAAATGGCGACTCCAAAATGGCAGATGAGTTTTGTAATTATGATCCGATTCCATTCAAAATTGGTATATGGGGGATTTCTGGGTCGAAAATTAGGATTCTCCAAAATTGAGGATTTCAAGATGGCGGCTTCAAAATGGCGGATGAGTGTTGTTATGAAAGCTTGTCTTCAAAAATGTTTTCTGAGAATAAGGCTTGTTTCTTTCCCAGATTCGGTTTATCCGGTGCAAAGTCGGACCGGGTGTTGTATTAATGGGCAAACTCGTTCCAATGGTTTCAGAGCTATTTATTTATGAAATTTTATTTCATCAGTATTTCAAAAACTACAATTGCTATTGAGTTGAAGTTCGAATATAGATAATTATGAGTTAAAAAATAACGAATTTTAAACGTACACAAAATTTTGTGAAAATCGTGTGATTACAAGAATTAAGGTTCGCGAAACCCTCGGCCGTTTTTGCTTCAGATGATGAATGGCAGCACCGTTTTCTGAATCTGTGGCCAGTTCATTCATTGATTTCGTTTCGCTATTTCAATTTTGTGTAATTAATGACGTTCCGAACAGTGTTGTCATCAGGATATCGCGTAGGAAAAGTGAAAATTGGATTTATTTCTGAATATTTTTAGCAGAATAGGTTGAAAAATGGTGCGTATGTGTCTTGTTTGGGTAAATTGGACTATTTGAATCCTGATTTGAGTTCACACCGGTATGTTCAACTCTTATAATTTATAAGTAACAATGGCGTAGGTTCTTCTATTTTTTTTTTAATTTCACTCATCCGATTCCCTTCTGATATTGAGAGGTGGAAAATCAATTCTGAATTTAGCTGCTTCTGTTAACCTGTTTCAATGTTCGAAACATTGTATGAATTCTAGGGATAGAACGATACCGATATTGATATCGGCAATTGTTGCCGATATATCGTATCGTATCGGCAAGGAATATCGGCAAAAATATCGGCAATTTTTTTTGCCTCTTCAGTGCATAAATGAAATACATTATCAAACAAAATGAGAGTTTTCATTCTAAGGGAAATATTTTTTATCAAAAAAGTAAAACAAAACCTATAACAGCAAAATTAACAAACATAGGTACATTATATGGCAGGTACAAAATACAGTACATAAATAGTCTAGGGATAGAACGATACCGATATTGATATCGGTACGTAAATATCGGTATCGGCCGATATATCGTATCGGCAAAAAAAAGTGATATCGTTCTATCACTAATGAATTCGTCAAAAAGAGTTTATTCACTTGTAATTTTATTTCCATTACTCAATACCGTTACCACCACGCCACTGGAACTTTCAAAGTTAGATTCCTCAATGATGCCATGGTCAGATCTAATTATATTGCTATATTTTATACTATCTTCTGACTTATAAATTTTTGCTTCACCAATTCTCGAATTTATGAATGATATGCATACATAGAACTTATAGTAACTTAGTTACTATAAGTTCTATGATGATATGCCATGTCTCCTCTTTCTATGATCTATGGTGAAAATAGGCGCATTCGGTATTCCCTAGGAGCATTGGAGCATAGAATATTCTATGCTCCTAGTTATTCCCTTTTGGAGACGGATCGGACACAGAACATCCAATAATTCGGATCTCTCTCTCTCTCTGGCTGAAAGAGAGGAGAGAGAGAGAGATCCGTATTTATCAGATGTTCTGTGTCCATTTTCTCTCGCTCCAGTCCGGATTGGTAATAACGAACGCAGTAAACGAATAAGGAAGGTGTAAAATTGTCCCAGCAGCACAGAAAAAACTAGAGACATTTTAGTGGAAGTGGAAACCACTTGATCTACATTCTCCCCTCGTTTGAGGTGGTCTCCACGACCTACCCTGTACATAAAAATAATTAATAATTAAATTTCGTTCCCCTTTTATCACTCCCCTGTCAACAGAAGAAATTCACCGCTTCAATTTGTGGGATTATAAACGTGATGAGCCCAAATCACACCGCGCCTAAATCATGGGGGAGTGGGCGGAGTTAGGGCTGGATCCCATGGAGGCGTTAACCCTAAATCATCAAATTGGCGTAGATATTCCACTTCACCACTACAATTTTCATTGAAATTGAGTCTGCCTAATTTTGCAAATAAATTCTTCTCGTTTTTCAAAAAGGATCACGATCTGCATATTACAAAAGGAATTTCTAAAGTTGACTGCCGCGTTTTGAAAGGCCGAAAAGGCTTAAGCTTAGCTTGTGTAGGTACCTTTGAGCGTTGTTTGAAGACAATAATATGATCTTTATACAATGTCTGTACCTATACCTGCCTGCCAGAGACCTATGCATAGTAGGCAGATATATCTCTAACGTATGTTTTTCGTTCATTTAATATGTAGGTACAAACTAGGTAAGCGCAACTGTAAGAATACGATTGTCTTTTTACCTAATTTTTTACACTCGTCAGAGTATCTATCTAGAAACGCCTCAAAATAAGATCCAATCTGGGTAGATTATGCCATAGCAATAACAATTTCATGAGGTTCATGAAGACTAAACACTATTTAATCGTTTAATTGTTACGGGATATTTGTTTCCTGATAAGATTCTACCTACTTCTATTTGACAGTTTCTCAGAATCGATCATAGAATATGCGTCTAATTTACAGCAACCCCTGTTCGAAGTCTATCGACGTCCAAAATTTTTCGAATATTCGAGATCGATATTGAAGATAAAGCTCCACAAAAATAGGCATCCGATTCTGAATATCGAGGAGTTATTACTCTCAATTCACGTTAGAAAAAGCGGGACAGAGAGCAACACCCACAGTGACGTCACGGCCGCCCGCCCTAAAATAACCATCCTCGCAACGTTGCCATACGCTTCGGAAATCAGTTGAAAATGTAAGCTTCGAATTTCTCATTCATATCAATTTTAGAGTGCAGCGGTTCGAAAATTGTTGAAGTGTTTTCTGAAGGCTATATTCAAGAAGTTAATAGAGTTAGTCGGATGAAACGTATAAGATTCTCGAGAAAGGAATGCGGTGTTAGGTCTGGCAACGCCGCCGGAGGATTAGCTCCGCTGCTGGGCTTAGCTCATCAAATTCAATAAAAATCTAGAAACACCCACCTGTATCGAATTTTGGATGTACTCTGTCTTATTCGGCGATCCAACTGTGCTCATAGCTATCCGTACAAACAGGTAACATAGCAGAAATCAGAAGCACATAATCCAACAGAAACGAAAGCGAATCCTTTGTGCACACTGGAACGCACACGAAATCGATGGGGCAACGTCACGATTCTCACACTTTTTCCGATTTTTCCAACTTTTGCAGCGAACGTTTTTCGTTAATTAGTCCCTATTCTAATTGAAAAATACACAATTGGGCGTGAAAGGGCGATCAAAGACTCCCAACTACGGTTAATTTTGGTCTACAAGTTGTGTAGCAGGACGAACGTTGTCGCAAACCACGCCATTCTGGGACTGGCTTGGTGGAGGGAGGTGGCCGGCCTGCGAAGCACAGGAAACGGGTGGCATGGGCGGAACCGACGCTCGGCGAAGGGGCAACCACGTTTCAATGATCCGAATGATCGATGAAATATAAATCAGATATTTAGAGGTTGATGGGAGAATACTCATAGTTTTGCGATTTTTTCAATTTCTTGATCGTTTTTCCACCGTTTGGATTGAAGAAAGTTGTTCAATCGTATCCCTATACTCCATTAATTTTTATAATGTATCCCGGTTGGCCATGACATTCTGATACATTTCACCGTGTATATTTTGAAAATGTTAGGTTATAGTCATTTTCCTGTCAGATAACTAAGTAACTCTGTTTATACTGAAAATTTTTCACACATATAAACATGATTGGAGTCATTTTCCTGTAAGATAAACTCAACGTTGTCCTCTCTACATAGAGGTCGTAGTAATTACGTATTTTTCAAAATGTTTATTTACTTTGGGAAAATAATGAATTTGAGAAAATATTATGTGAATTCAATAATTCCAAAGACCTGGCGAATGTTGAAGAAATTTTTTTCTCTGATAATATTGGAAATACATATTTCACGTAAAAAAACATGGTCGGAAGATTCAGTTATGCTATTTTCTTGTACGGCAATCAAAAATCGAGTGTTGAAATTTTACAGAAAAATAATGGCCATGATAGTCCATTACTTTGTGATAGTTCATTCAAAAAAAAGAAAAAAAGTACTCGAATAACCCGACAGAAAAACTTCTAAACAAACAGACGGACCTGTGGAATCTCCCACTTCTCAAAATGCAAGCTAAGCTTGACACTTTAAACCACAGTATAAGGTACCTCATACTGTGCTTTAAACTATTATATCGTTTATAAAGATAAATACAGGATGTATTTTCATATGAATTATGCCCCTGTTTCGAGAAAATGAAACTAGAATAGTTTCTAGGTGAATCTAAAAATTCCTCAGTGCGAACCTGCTCCCTCGCCTGCTTCTTCTTAGATATCAACATCTTGTTTTTTGTCTTCTTATCATACCTACATGACTCAGAATATCGATTGTGATCAGTAATCTTCTGCGACGGTACGGTGTACGAGTGTTTTGTTTCGAAAATGCCGCACGTTTATTATGTATATATAAATAATGAACTTGTTGATATGCTTTTAATTTATGGTGAATCAAAACAAAATGAGAGTTCAGCGTATAAGTTGTACAGAACAAGATTTCAGCTTAGAAATCACCCAACTTCGCGGATGTTCATAAACCTGGTGCAGAGATGTGGAGACATGATGCAAGCCAGAGATGACCAAAATTTTTTATTAATATTTCAAATTGAACTTTTCATAAAAGAAATTTTGGGTAAAATGACTTATGTATTTTAATGAGTTTGAGTTCTTTCACTTGCAAAAAGAAAAGCCTCACCTTAAAATACACCCTGTATAAATTAACCCAGCTAATTTTTCCAGGGTAAGAAGCAAACAAGCCTTATTCTCAAAAAACATTTTTGAAAATAAGCTTTTATAACACTCATCCGCCATTTTGAAGCCGCCATCTTGAATTCCTAGATTTTGAAGAATCGGAATTTCCGACCCAGAAAACCCCCATATACCAATTTTGAATAGAATATGATCATATTTACAAAACTCGTCCGCCATATTGTGGCCGCCATCTGGAATTTCCCAATTTTGACAAAAGTATCATCATTTTCGAAGCCAAATATCCCCATATACTAATTTTGAATGGAATCGGATCATAATTACAAAACTCATCCGCCATTTTGGAGCCGCCATTTTGTTTTTTTATAAAAAATATTTCATGATGCATTGTCACCAGAATAATAAGAATAAAAGCTTATAAAAATAGGCAATTCCGTGTTTATCATATTCTATGGTCTCAATCTATTCGAATTCTCTGTTGAACTAACCCAGTAATAAATGGAACGTACCTAAAATCTGAATCCTTTGTGGATAATTCCCAATGGGGATTTCTATTTTCGGCAGGCACGCCCATGGTAAGAATCCCTAGGACGGCAAATGCCCAGACACATGGGTTTCGTTGTTTAGCTGTGCCGGTGCAGGCCAAGGGGCGTCAGCCGTCTCCGGTTGCGCCACCCCTCCGTTCCCTTGTACCACGCGAGGTTACCCGGGGCCGTTGTAGCTCGGTCGCCGCGTAGGTAGGCAGTTGGCTTCTGCAGCAACGGTGCATCGATGAGTGCACGGGACCAGTGGCGCAGGCGATTCATACTCGAAAAGTGTAGTAGGTCTTTGAAAGCCTAGAGAGGAAATTTATCTATACAGAGTGAGCGGTGAATCCAAATTTGGTTGAAGCTGCAAAGTTCCTCGTTGTTTTATTGAAATTGAAGGGTTTTTAGCATTATACTGAATCTTTTTCAATAAAGCCTCTATTTATTATCTAGTAGAAATTCGTTTATACAAATGAACACACACAGACCTTTGCTTGCATTCGAAAGACCTCTTGTTCCTAATGATGATTTGGTCATTAATGGAATTTTTGACAACCCCTAGCCCAGTGGTTAAGGCGTTTGTCTCGAACCCGGAAATTCCGAGTTCAATCCCGAGGTTGGGAAAGAAATTTTCTGAACGAGCGCTCAAGTGAGTAGATTCATCTTGTAGGAGGAAGCACACTCAAGAATCTGACATCAGTATTCGAACAAATAGTTCTTGTTTTACCTTTTACCACAATATTGGATTTTTTTTCTTTCAATAATTTCCTACAATTTAATTTGGTTCTGCAATCCGGACAGTTAGTTTGAATACATAATTGCCGATCCAAATGCAAAATCTCTTCTCGATCGAAAAGATAGTTTTGAAATAATCGGGAAAACTTGTTTTCGAACGGCCATATTTACGTATCGCCCAGTCGAATTTTAGCCAATTACGAACGCTGCATTCGAGATCCAAGCCTTCTCCGAAAATTTCGAGTTTTCAAGATTGTTCCGTTCGAAATTGACCTGTGTTTACGGCCGGACGGACAGAATCGAATTTTACCACTGATTCTTTATCAGTGAGTCGGACCTTACCGATCGATATCATTCGCGACTCAATATTAAAAAAATACATTGCGTCACAATGTTTGTATTCAGCCTATTCGAATCTCAAATGTACAGGGTGACCCAAATTGGATGTACATCTTCTCAACCATAGTAGCTAGGGAAAAAAATATGGCATCTTTTTGCTAACGCTTTGGTTAACACAGAAATTGCTGCTTGTTTTTTGTTATCGTGTTATTGTGTAAAACCAAAACTTTGGCGATTTCAACAATGGTCTATAATAACTCGATTGTTTGCAAACATTTCAGAAAACAAGAGACGGTACTTTCTACAGGCACTTTATTTACATGTACATAGTTCGTAGCCTACGTGTAGTTCTTTGGCGTAGTCAGACATTTTCTGCCAGGGTTTTTATTTAAAAAAAAACCTTTATTTTATTTGTTTTTTTCAGTAGGCTCTAAGTTCTAAGTCTTAACCAATTTTCAGTTCCACCCTGTATGCATCAAGCTTTTTCATATTCAATCCATGAATCGAGAGGGTCTCATTTCAGTTCGTTCGAGTTGTAAGATTTCCCATGTAGATACATTTCACATTAGACGTTTCTGGTCATTTTTACCACCCTGTATTGAAGTAACGTAGGTCAGGCTGATGTGTCGGAAGCATTCATGTCTCACCCAGAACTCCATAGCAAATTTCAATGCTATAGTGTTTCTCAACCCGAAGTTATTAGCATTTTTAGAGGTCATGATTTCCGGTAAAAAATATTGAAATTTCGAAAACGGCAACAGATACGTATAGGGAAATGTTGAGAAAAGTTGTCGAGAAGTTGTTGCAGATTTCAAAAATAATATAATATACCAGGTGTTCCATTTGAAAAGGCAAAGTTGCTATTACTTTCTAATAGAAGTGGCAACACCGCATCGACGAAAATATTTTAGTTGGGTAGAGGTCCGATAATACACTCCATTATATCTTGAGAATTTTGAAAAGGGGGGAATTCCACTGTTCCCTTATAAGTTTTTCTGTCGAGTTTTTCGAGTAGGTACTTTTATTCTTTTTTCGAATGAACATAGTACATATCACAAACACAAAGTAACGGACTATTCTGTCCAATATTTTTCAGTAAAATTTCAACACTTGATTCATGATTTCCGTACAAGATAATAGCGTAACTGAATCTTCCAACCATGTTTATATACGTGAAATCTTTCCAGTAATAACAGAGAGAAGAGTTTCTTCAACATTCGCCAGGTCTTTGGAATTATTGAAAAACATAATATTTTCTCGAATTCATTATTTTACCAAAGTTTATAAACATTTTCATAAATACGTAATTACTACGACTTCTATGTAGAAAGGACAACGTTGCTTATTCAACTGATAGGAAAAGGACTATAACCTAACATTTTCAAAATAAACACGGTGAAATGTATGAGAATTTCATGGCCTACCGGGATACATTTTAAAAGTGAATAGATAGGTACAGGTTTTCAGCGAAAAATGTATGAAAAGGATTTTTTCTACAACCAGGCTTAAGTAACCACTTTCCCGCATTGTTTTTGATTCGGAAAGTGTCACTTTCCCGCCCTAGTGCGGGAAAGTTACTTTCCCGCACTAGTGCGGGAAAGTGAATATTCGTTGAATTTGGGTATAATAATACCTTTAACATGAAATCTCTTAATCTACTCACTTACATATTAGGTTAAATATTTCAAATTATGCAGTTCCATCCATGTCAAAGTTATTATTAATGCAGATTTCCATTTGAAAATTATTGCATTTTTAAAGAGAACTTGACATCCTTCAAAAATTATGACTGGCATACATGGATCTGTGTATTTTTTTCTATGCCATGGTCTATGATTTTCCATAGAAATCCAAACTCTTTAATCAATGTGTCAAAACGAATATTCTCCAAAGTTGTGTGGAAGTTTTTTTCTACTTCATAATACGGTTGTAGAAAAAACATTGTTCCTATCTTGAGCGGAAAGTATCTTTCCCGCACTCGATTGCTTGCCCGAACTCCGCTCCGCGTCGTTCGGGCAACGGCAATCTAATGCGGGAAAGTACAACTTTCCGCCCTTGATAGGAAAATAACTATTTTGGTAAATGCCCAATTTTATTCTAAAATCGTGGTGTAAATTCAGAACTACCCAATTACGATTTCAATAATAAATATAAACTCGAAGTCTTAGCATCAGTCACCCATTTTCCTTTTCGGCAGCTCGGATACGGAACTGTTTCCGCTCACCTTCTTCCGCCTACGCCCATGTCTTCGCTTTCGCCTTCCGCATACCGACGATCGCGGTAGGCGTACGTCGACTCCGCCGGAATCGCCAGCAGCCAGCTCCGCTAGCGAACGGAACCGATCGAAGCGCGTGGTCGGAATCGCCGCCGAAAATGAAGAATAGAAGAGCGGGCGGCCTGCATTTGTGCACGTTTCCGCACGTGGGCAAATAATTGCAGGGAGGTCCTGGTCCTACTCCCGCGGGGGTGTGTAAGAGGGTCACGCCCACCGCCTTCGACACCGAACTATTTTCAAGAGGATCACGTCGTGTGCCGATTAGATTTTGATTAGGCGAAAAAACGAAAGAGGTGACGTGGGTGGGTCTGTGGTATAGGGCATAGAGAAAGGTAGTATCTTTTTTCTATGGTATGAACATAGAATGTAACTGGATTCAGGTTTGTATCAAACGAAACGTAATTGAAAGTCGTAAAGGAAGTCCTAGCATCTTACAGATGTCATAGGCATCGTTCATAGGTGGGTACATAGCCTTCTATAGGTTTCCTTAGCTGCCGCCTCTGTTTATTTTCCATCCCCAGTCCCATTCTTTTCAAGAAACTGCCATCAAGAATCAAGGTCATCGAGAATCAGTTTACTTGTGCTTGGAGAAGAGTCTCAAACCTCTTTCTATCCCAGAGTATTCACATAGAACTTGCTCCGTTCTCAAGAGCATAGAATCATTTGTAACATAAATAGGTAGGTACCTACTTTTCGAAATTTTTTTCTCGATAATTCGCTAGAATTTTATATGGTTCTGGTTAACAGACCGGGACAAAATTTTGCCTGTTGCTTGGATACGTCATACTCTCTCCATAGATGCATAGAAATACCTGGTGTTGGCACTGATTAGATTTTGTTTAAGACTTTCTTGTCGATCGAAAACGTGATATTTTGTACAGCTTTTCATTTCTCCCGAAAGGGGTCGCGTTTTTTGTCGTTGCCGCAGTAGCGCCACGACCGATAAATATTGCGGATTTATTCCGGAACTAGTCCAAAATCTGAAATCTAGGATGCCGTTTTGATCTACAAATTTTGGTCACGATTTTTAGTAGGGAGTGGTTACACCAGGTGTTCTATGCATCTATCTCTCTCCAAATGCAAAATATCATCTCTATCAAATTCGTAGTTTCGAAATTATCAGGAAAACAAATTTTTATCCATATAAAGTAACATAATATTTGGAAGAGCTGGTTTCTAGGTTTCTCGTTCAGGAGATATCGTTTACGGACGGACAGAATTTGATTTTACGAAGGATTCTTCGTCAACGAGACGAACCTTATCGTTTTTGAGACCATTGCCGGCTCAATATTCGATATCGTGGCGAAATTAAATGTTTGGAAGCTCAATTTAGAAGAATTTTGGTACCTAATCTGATAGATATCGGCTATTTAGTGATTGAATGAACATTCGGCATCACAGTGTAATTTTTAGATCGTTTGAAACACTGGGCATGAACTGAAATCGACAAATATGGTTTGTAATAATTTCTGAGGGGTTTTACAAAATAAAACTTTAGGTTCCTTAAAAGGGATTGGCAACATTCACGATCTACGAAAATTGACAATTTCAGCGATTATGTAGTTTCGAAGAATACTGACTCACAGTGTATAATAGCTATAGGAATGATTTGATTCATCATGAAAGTCAAGGGAATCGCCAGACTTTGAGCTAGGGGAGGGGGGCAATTGAGCTAAGGGAGGGTGGCAAAAAAATCCTCCCTGGCGACGCCGATGATGAAAGTTTATAAAATCAAACTATCAAAGGAAGGAAACCAATAAACTACCTACATATTTTTTCCCTGACATTCCAAAAATGAATATTTTTCAAATCTTACCATCAATTCACACTGCACATAAGGAAAAATTAAAAATTTCTAAGTTTATTTATCACCAGGTGTTGATATCGAATTTTATTGTCGCTATATCCTGGAATTACTCTATCTATTTTCCTTTCCAATAATAACTCTTCAAAATTTCAATTCTTTAATTGAATTCCAACAATTTTTTTACATTTGCTTACAGAAAATTGCTTCAAAATGATCCATCAATTTAACAACAAAAATCGCTTCAATAAGTTACCCAAACTCAAGGATACAATTATCACAATCCAAGGTATTAAAGAAAATATGGCACAATAAATTTACGAAATAAGTTCTGGATGCAAAAAAATTAAATAATGCTCGCCAATATTTTTTTTAGAGTTGAAAGATACTGGAATTTCGAATATGTACAAAAAATCATTTATTCATGATAAGATTCTAGTTGAAGTCGAACTGAATGTTGGTATTTTTGTAATTTATGCTAAAATTGAGTTCAGATCAGGAGAGTAATTAGGACATTAGTAAAATGTATCATATTTATTTAATATCAAAAAACACGTAAGATTTCCATTCTTTGGCAAGGGCAGTTATACATACTCAGGATACATACCGTGATCAACACAAAATCTTTTTGAAATACTATAAATGTGTCCTCATACTCATAGTTTGAATTATACATATTGTTTTCCAAGCTGTAAAAGGCTTTGATTAGGTACATATAAATATAGCATAAAATTTACTAACTCAAAAGTTTTCAAGTGTATATTTTTCACTAACTGAATATCTTCCAGAAAATAAAATATAATTCACAAAATCATTCAAGACCCCATTGAATGAACTTTGACTTGTAGAAGGAATCAGCCCATTCACATAACCGAATGCATATCTGCTGATACTGGGATATACATACACAGAAAATTGTCTTTATTCTTTATATAAATATCGTTAAAATTGATTCCTGATCAATCTACTTCTGTGTTTATAACAATATGGAAATTCAACTAGAACTTCATTTTCTAAAGAATGTTGGTTTGAGCTTTCTCAGTAACAATCTAATATTTTACAAGAAATGGTTTTCTTATTTACATCCAGAAAAAGATTTTCAACAAGGTTAGAAATTTCTTTTGTTATTTTTGGTGAATCTAGTGTTGTGGGTGTTGCACAAAACTCTTTGTGACTAAGTGGAAACTAAGCTAATATAATATCATTTTGTCGAAATTATAATCAGTTTACTAGAGACATAATATACAGGATTTCCCAGACTAGATTTCTTTACTCTTGCTTTTTCTGAATTTCCTCAACTTTATTTGTACTTTTTACAGAACTAAAGGTAGATACATCTTTATCGAAATATTTATGATACTTAACACAACCAATGACACACCCTGTTGAAACTATGAACATAATGCATAACCAAATTATAATATTTAGAGCTTGGGTACGTTCGAAGAGTACTCTACCATGTTTTATGCACAATAATGCCTCAGCTACCATAATACAGCCATACACCCAACACTGTGTACCTACACGTTTGCAAGTGGTGTCAGTGACATAACTGTAATATTGACGGACAGATGGTGCTACAAAACTACCAATGAGGATCAACCTCCCAACAACAAAAGGATGATTTGGTGGCAATTCAAAAACATGCTTTAAGAAAAAAGTGTTCAATTCTGATGTCTGCCAGAATATCACTAACTGCACAAGAGCAATTATTCTCATATATGAACATTTAGGGTCTAACCAGCGCACAGAGGTCCAACTTTCTGGGGTGAATTGTAAAACTGCCCTCTTTATTTTTCCAGTTGTTGAGTGGATATCTCTTATCCCAACCCAGCGATATTCTCTCATCTCCAACATTTGGCATATTTTCAAACCACACCAGATCCCAAAGCCATTACAGACAATAACGTCAAGAATAATGGCATCCCACCAACACTCAATGAAATTTGGCAATAAATGAGCAAAGGCTATCTCGGTTATTTCCCACATACAACTTATCGCCCATAAAATTCCCATATGCCTTATGAGCAAGGCCTTGAACATCCATCCTAGGTAATGCCCCACAGCAAAAACGTCAACGTGGCTCCAAATCCTCTCAGGACTGATGTCAGAACAGTTTACACCATATTCTTTGTCCATATCTATGTGAAAGTTTCTTAAATTTGGGTCAAACCAATACAGTAGGCTCTTTACAGTTTCTAAATTTTGAAAGAGCAAGAATATGCAAGTTAGTAGATAAAGAACACTCAAACCAAAGATTAATCGCCAAACAACTGGGTGGGGGCGAGTGAATGGTCCATTTGGGAACGCAAGACTCGAAATCACTAAGAAGAAAAAGACACATATTTGGATACCCGCCCATATATTATCTTCTAGGTTTTGTGTGTCCCTGAAAAAGAAGAGAAAAAAATTGGCATCATTTCATAATAGTGTAGCCAATTTAAAGGTCAACTTTTTAAAGTACAACAATTTCAAGCTAAAAATGGACAAGGTTAGTCGAAAAATGCTAATTCAAAGATTAAATTGAACTTAATAGAAATGTTTTGATAACTTATGGCCCTTGACACTGGCCAAACTGTGGATATTGATAAAAAATGACCATGAACTTAATACAGGAAAATCCGGGTTTTCTCACCTCACAAATGCGAAATAAACAAGAAGAGCTATTGAAACTGCTAGAAGTGTAATTGTATGTGGATTATAGAATATTCCTAAAGATATATCGTCTACCGGCTTTTCATTGATAGTAAAAAAACTATCAAGTCTAGTCCTCACATCAGTCGAAGCTGTTTTGGTTTTCGCAACTTTTTCCGTCATTTTTTCACTTATAACAGTAATAAAATACTATACACTTCTTATCAAAAGATACTTTATAATTTTTCACATTGGAATCACAAAATCAACGCAACATTGCACAATTAATTCAATAATATTCGTTAAAGAAATATGAACTCCAATCAAATATAGATTGAAATTCAATAATTGTTGGAGGTTAGGAAATAAGAATCACAGATTAATAATAAGAATACACACAGAGCACAGACGAGAAGCGAAAACGTCAAAAAATATCGTCTTTTGCAATTGTTTTTTTTGTTGCCAAATGCCTTTGGAGTTTGGACAAATTATTAATTATTGTCTTTTTTGTAACAATTAGAATGTTATTATATTGAAAGAAATTAAAATAAAATTGTATTCTATGATTAATAATTAATTAGCAATGATTGACCTTCACTTTTACTTATCAATATGATCATTTTTTATCTATTAAAAACAGATT
The DNA here is from genome assembly GCA_951802165.1 of Adalia decempunctata. Taxonomy (NCBI): domain Eukaryota; kingdom Metazoa; phylum Arthropoda; class Insecta; order Coleoptera; family Coccinellidae; genus Adalia; species Adalia decempunctata. Next base: position 15,818,804 of record OX637696.1, on the reverse strand, counting down.
CCTGAGTAACTTTATACCACATATTTTGAGTATGTAACAAAGTACACTAATAATTTCTCCGAAATTGCACCGAAAGATTATTATTTATATTTCTAATGATGGATAGAAATCCAGGTTGTGAACTAGGTACTATTTAAAAGAAAATTAGATGTGTTAGATTGCATATAAAACTGCACATTCATATTGTAGATTTAGGCTGGCTAAACAATGTGCATATCAACGCCACTGCTGTTAAAGAATCAATTTTCAATATCATATCGGACAAAGAAATAAGTAACGAACATGAAGCTGCTTGGTTGCTCAAAGCTGTGACTTGCATAGATCTCACAACTTTAGGTGGAGATGACACTAAAAGTAATGTAACAAGATTATGCCAAAAAGTGAGGAGTATTTCCAATCCATCAAACTAAAATTGTTCCATATAGCATATATTCATTGTGTTACCCAAAGGGTCATTATAGAATAAAGCACTAAATCGTGGGAAATTCTCTTTCTGATTATCTGATATATCGGTTGTGCAACCCAATGTCAGTTTATCAATTTATGATAATTTGTTCATTCTTTTTTTGATATAATATAAGACACCTCTATTGATGAGATAAATATGTACACCTTAATTTTGTTGTGAAATTTTTTGTCTGGGAGAAATACAATTTTTTTCTTTATTTTTACAGGCTGCCCAACCTATACGTAAAGATATTTTGCAAAAGCTAGGATTTGGAGATGAAAATGATCTTGCCATTAGAACTGCGGCTGTGTGTGTGTATCCTTTAAGAATCAACGATGCGGTACAGGAACTAGAAAAGTTGAATTTGCTGAAGGAAATTAACATTGCTTCAGGTGATAAAACGTGAATGCACCTTATATGCTTTGCCACTTTCATATTTATTTTTAGTCGCAACTGGTTTTCCTTGTGGTCAAACACCATTTGAAACACGATTAGGTGAGATCAAATATGCTATAGAACAAGGAGCAACTGAAATTGATATTGTGATAAACAGAACTCTGGTACTTACTGGTAAATGGCAGGACTTATATCAAGAAATTCAACAAATGAAAGAACTTTGCAGACCTAATATTCACATGAAAGCCATTCTGGCTGTGGGAGAACTAGATTCATTTGACAATGTGAGCAACTAAAAATTCGTTATCGACAAAAATAAAATTGTGTTAACTTGCAAAATTATGATATTATTTCACTATCCAGTATTTGTAAGAAATAATTTGGAATCATATTTTTTCCCTGTATAAGACATACTTAATTTAAAAATTTGCAGATCTACAAAGCTTCCCTTGTAGCGATGATGGCAGGTACAGATTTTATCAAAACTTCAACGGGTAAAGAATCAGTGAATGCAACATTACCCTATGGTGTGGTCATGGCAAGAGCTATCAAAGAATATCATGATAAAATGGGATACAAAGTGAGTTTTTCGATCTTTTTTTAATTTTTTTCTATCGTCTTGACTTTTTAAATTTAAAGGTTGGGTTGAAGCCTGCAGGAGGTATTAGAACAAGCAGAGATGCTATTAATTGGCTCGTTATGGTTAAGGAAATTTTGGGGAACGAATGGTTGAGGAATGATTTCTTTAGGATTGGAGCATCAGGTTTATTAGGGGATATAGAGGCATCTCTATATTCTTTTGTTTATGGGAAAAAACCAGAACTGTACTTCTTTTATATAGGTTGAAATATTTTTATTAAGTATATTTGTAACTGATTATAATGTTGCCAACATTTTTTACTGCAGTTTATACTACTTGTTGATAATATATTTACTTCATTTGATACTAATTTTTTTTTGAAAACCTTGGGTTATATTTTCCTGAAATATTAAGTCGAATTTGGGTATGTTCCTTATTTATGGGTTTGGAAGCGGACTTGAATACTGGCAATAATACAATTTTTTGTTTCGATATTTTATTCCAAAAAGTACATAGTACACAATTTAATTATCCTTAATTCTATTTGGTGGAGGTAATAAAGAGATGTTATAAAAGACCACAATCACAATAGTGTTCAGAGTGGTTCAGACACAAACTCTTGAAGAACATTCACATCTAGTATCCGAACTGTTGAGTGGTTTCATCCTCGATTCAGATCTTTCACACATATTGAGCAAATATTGCACGACATAGTTTCGCTCCAAATCATTTGTCATTGTGGTCCGTACTGGTTTCCGCATGGAAACCTTCATGTGGATGGGCGTCATAATTCACTACTTGAAGTTTACCATGCTTATCGTAATAACCGTAGTGACCCTTAACTATACCCGATTTATCCTTTTCCTCGAATCTAAACATCCTGTTGTGCCTGGAAAATCAAATGGAAAAAAGAAAATCAGAATGGGTAAGTACTAAAAAAAATTTCTGGTCAATAAGCTCCTTTATACCATGATGAGAGATCGAAATGACATGATAAGTATGAAAGAAGAACTTGGATTGAGTTGAAATGTTAGATCAATATTAAATGTTTATTATTGACTTGCGTTTGAAATTCCCTGCCAGATTTATTAATACTGATAGTGTTGGAATGGAATCGCGTGTAATTTTTCGCTAAATCAAACTAGGGGTTCCGCAAATATGGCCATTTGAAATTTTGGTTTTCTGATAATTTCAAAACTACTCATTCGATAAATATGAAATTTTTTATATACAGATATGGAAAATGTAGTTGGAAACACTGGGGTTTCAGTAAAAATTCGAGCAGTCTTCTAGTCCAGTTGAACAGTGGTAGAATCGAAACCTCAGTGCGATTCGATATCGAAGAAGCGGCTGGTCTAGTTTTATGGCAGTTTGTAGTGGGGATGCCAGAGCGCAACGATCTAGGATCTCGGATCGAATTAGATTAGAGGAAGGAATCACTGAATCAGTAACACTCCCAACGCGCGAAGCGATGGGTGTTATCATGTCCGTTGAAAATGAATACGACAATTTTATTCCACTCTTATCGGAGGAATTAATTTGCCTCAATGAATGACGAAATAATAAACGACTTTATTATCTCCGCAATTGATTGACCACCGAGATACCATTTTATTATTTGAATTTTCTCTTGAACAGTAAACATATTCACGCGGAATCTAATTTATCTTCAAACAGTATGGTCTATCGCATCCAAGTTCGGATTGCGACTGAATTCGATCCGCGAAGAGCAGCAGAGATCCAGGCATCCCCACTACGATCGAAACTGCTATTAAACTAGACCAGCCGCTTATTCGATATCGAATCGCACTGAGGTTTCGATTCTTCCACTGTTCAACTGGACTAGAAGACTGCTCGAATTTTGTACTGAAACCCCAGTGTTTCCAACTTCATTTTCCATATCTGTATATGAAGAAAGACGTATTCGATAGGAATGCTACATTTTGCCAAGATTGCATAACCGGAACCATATATAATTCTAGAGAATTATCGAAAAAAAAGTCTGACATTTCTGTGGCCGTAATTTTTTTTTTATTCTACCGTAGTATGAACACAGATCGAATACAGGTCTGTGGTATAAAAAACTAGTAGAGCCCCTAGATCTACCTATAAAGTAGTTATCCTTATTTATAGGTAGATCTTTTCAAATCGGGTGATTTCATGGGCGAAATGTCAAAGTTTGATCAAATTCCCCGAAAAAAATGGGAAAATTATGGAAAATATGAATATCGCGCTTTTTTGCATTGACCTTTACTCTTTCGATCCGTAAATTTACATCACGTCCAGGATATCTGTGATAAAAGTTATATCGAGTTGAAAATTGCCCTTTTTGCCGGATTTTTTCGTGATTTTCGCAATTTTTTAAAAATAATTCTACCTCGCCTAAAAAAATCGAAATTTCACCCACGTATGAATCGATTATTCCTCTTCCTTTTTTCATTTTTGAAAAGCTAAATCCAAAAAATAAAAATATAAAGCAATTCACAATCACAGTAATTTTGATTAATCAATGAGTAGCCAGTTTTCCACTTGATAATCACTTATAACTAACTGATTATTACATCGGTAAGGATATGAGCTAGAAGTGCATAATATCTCAAGTAATTGTCAGTAAGTTTGATTTATGAAGGAAGTGATTTAGCTACTGCTCAAGTTCAAATGTATTAAACCGGTGAATCTGCTGGCCTTATTTGGTATCTACTTTGGCCTTGTATTTATATAATCGTTAGGCTATTATTATGTCGGTCTTTGGTAATATACATTTTCACTATGGTCCGTTGATTCCTAATAAATGTTATCCGTGAAACGGGAGATTTGAACCTTTTCAGCTGTTGAAAAACACTGCATTCATTATCTTACGGTCGTCAAGTACATAATAGTAGTTGTTAAAAATTTAAGCATTTACGAAGGCTATGCATTCGTAGTGTCATCTATAATCAGGCAATTAGATCAAGTGGAAATAATTCATATTGAGCTTGAAAATAGATAAATAAAGTCTCAAGGTACGTCTTCAAGATACTGAAGTAGCAAAAGGTGTTTAATGAAGATGTTGATGTTGTTACCCTTTGCCAGTATCATAGCCCCATTTGTAAGTGTGCGGTCCATCGTGTCCAACAATGTGAAATGTAAGTCTGTCTCTTGTACTGTCATGATGTGGTATACCCACTGCAGCAACCAGTTGTTCGCTCAGACCGGTAGAGTATCCGTCTCCTGAGGCCGAAGGGACGGTATCTTCTTCGTCGTAGTCTGTATACCCTGTCTCAGCGTGTGTCGAGTCGTCTTTATGATTTGAATACGCCTTGATAGCATGAAATGATTTATGGTTAAGTCACTGCAGGATTTGTTAAGAAAATATTGGCGAAGAGAAGAAAGTTATAGCGAATAAAAAAAGGGTTAATGAAGCATTAGAGGCACAACTAAGAAGTAAGAGACATGCAGAAGTGCAGAACAGATCAAAAGTTGTTGATTGAAATATAGGTATTAGACACAGAAGTGAATAAGAAAGAAACTGAATGTAGGAAAACATCCCTGGGTAAAATTATGACCTAGAGGCAGACCTAAGATTAGTTTAAGAAGGATATGAATATGAAGGAAGCTAATATACACTGCGCAAAAAAATTAACGCACATTATAGAAATCTATGCATATGCATGCATATGTTATCCACTTTCAACGTTTTTCTTCAATACAGATGTTTTCTCCCAGCAGGAATAAAAAAAGATGATATTATCAGATTTTGAATGTATTGGCTCCATTCTAAAATCAGTTGTTCTCGATCAATTCTAGTGATCAATAGTTTTTCTTTCGTTTGATTTTCTACACTCGATCGCTATGCAACGCGAAACACGCAATTTGACCCAAGAGGAATGCGCCAAGCGGTAGTTTTGCGAGAAGAAGGGTGGACATACACAAGAATTGCAGAAAGGTTTGGAGACTTTGGAGTTTCCCATACAAGTGTGTCCAGAATGTTGCAGCGATTCAGGGAGACAGATATGAATGTCCGAAGATCAGGACAGGGTAGACCACGGGTAACAACTGTCATTCAAGAACGTTACTTGAGAGTTTCTTCGTTGAGACAACGGTTTCCAACCGCTCGCCTCCTTCAAAATCAGCTTGAGCAAACTCATGAGGTGCAAATTAGCACTCAGACAATAAGAAATCGCCTCAGAGAATATGATTTAAGGCCTCGTGTCGCGTCAAGAGGCCCAGCTCTTACCCTAGCCCATCGAAGGGTGCGTTTGGATTTTGCGAGAGAGCATATCCATTGGGAAGAGGCCGATTAGGAAAGAGTTCTCTTCACAGATGAGTCAAGATTCTGCCTCTACCATTGTGATCGACGTTCCCTTGTATACAGACGTCCACATGAAAGATATGCTCAGTGCAATTTCGTGAATACTACTGGTTTCGGGGGAGGATCGATTATGGTATGGGGTGGAATATCTTTGACTGCTCGCACAGACCAGTGGTCATTGATAATGGAGCTATGAATGCTGATAAGTATATAAGGAACATTCTTGAAGAGCATGTAGTGCCATTTGCCCCATACATTGGTGAAAATTTCATTTTTATGGACGATAATGCCAGACCCCATCGTGCGCGCATCCTTCAGGAGTACCTTGAAGAGGTTGAAGTCTCTCGAATGGAATGGCCAGCAAGAAGTCCAGATCTCAATCCGATTGAGCAGGTTTGGGACAACCTCAATAGAAGTTCAGAAAATCATCCAGCTACTCTTAATGACTTAGGAATCCAACTCGGAGAAATCTGGGAAGGATTAGATCAGAACTTTTTAAGATCACTCATTTTGAGTATGAACCGTCGTTGGCAGCTCTAATTAACGCAAGGGGTGGAAATACCAAGTATTAAAGCATTTCAGTATTTTGAAAATTGTTCAAAACCTTCCCGAGAGAACATAAAAAATAAGTTATAAAGTCAATGTAGAGTTAACTTTCATTAAAATTGAGATTTTCAGAATGTGCGTTAATTTTTTTGCGCAGTGTATGTGCCAGGAGGAAAACACTTGGGGTTCTTGCCTTCATTTGGTTTCCAGCATATATTATATTGACTGTAACCAGAAGTGAATGAGAAATGGATGTCATAGATGGAACACTTTACAAACTCAACTATAAAATCCCTCTTACCCTCAAATTGTCCAACTCTTTTTGGTTCTCGAACTTAGCCAAGTTGTCGAACTTCTTGTCCAAGTCCTTCTGCTTTTCGACAAGTTCTTTGATCTCGACAGGCACCAGCTCAATCTCTATCTTGGGTTTGGCAGATAGAGCCTTGTCCTTGGAGTGAATTTCTTTGTTGAACTTCTTGGGGAACTTGTGGGTGGGAGTGTCCAGCTTGGTCAGGGAAGCTGGAAGCTCATAGAAGAAGACAGGGTTGTTCTCTGGGTTCCAGAGGGTCTCGGATGGGACCGTGAGGTCTGTTGATGGTTGGGCCGGTACTTCCAAGAAGGTGACTGGTGAGTTTTCTTGTGGCGGCCTCAGCTCACCGCTGGGTTCTGGTACGTTGAAAGGAAGGACCGAATCGATTCTGGGTAGTTCTTGGTTGGTGGAGGCTGCTGCGTAGGTGTCGTCTAGGGTGTAGGAAGGGTATATGCGGGGTTGCAGTTGGATTTTTTCTGCGCTCCTGATGGATCTAGCGGTAGCTATACACAATAAACATGCTACCATAACCTGAAAATTATTTTGGGGTGAGATGAGGTTTATTATAGATTCAGAAGTATCGGGTGTTATTAAAATTGAAATCAAACACATTTAAATGAAGATTGAAGCCAATTTTTTTATTTGAAGAGTAATTTTATGACGTTTATGTTTTGAAAATAATTTCCGGCATATGTCCACCACAACTAGCTCTGAGGAACCACATTCAACCAGTCCATTTTGGACCACTTTTTCGAGTAATTCAGGCCTTATTTCAGCAATAACACGAGTTGTGTTGGCTTCCAAAGCTTCTATTGCTACATTAGCTACAGCATCGTTTTTAAAGAAATATGGACCGATGATGCCTCCATCGTGTAAAGCACGCCATACATGCAGTGCATTTTTCAGGATGCAATGGAACCTGCAGAACTTCTTGAGGATTGTTTTCACTTCATTTACGGCAATTTTTCTTGTAAGGACTGAACGAGAATAAACTCGCTATCACAAAAACGCCTATATCTCTTGAACCAATTGCGAAAAAAATCAAAATTTGATCATAGTTATGTTATGAACGTCAGAAACATGTGGAACATTTAGGTACTTCATAGATATTCCAGTTCTCTGTCGCAAAATGTCAAGCGAAGTGAAAACACGAGAATTTATAGTGAAACTTTTTCAAAATAATCAAAAATGGAGCTTCAAAAGAATCGCAAAAGAGGCTCGCGTTCGTCCGGAAACGCTATCAAGAGTTGTTAAGCGCTTCAACGAAGATCTTACAATTAACCGCAAGGAAGGAACCGGGAGGAAAAAGGGGTTTCATAGCCCAAAAAAAGTGCAGAAAGTGCCAGACAGGAACGCTGTGAAGAATCAAGAAGCGAAATCAAGAGCAAAGAAATAAAAAAAAGATTTCTTGAAAATTTTTTCCTTTTGCGCGATGGACGACGAAACCTATGCTGATTTCTGGCAACTTCCTGGTCAGGAATTTTATACCGCAGATTCTCGTGGAAATGTTGACGAACAATTTCGCGTGGAGAAACAAGCAAAGTTTCCTAAAAAATTCCTGGTTTGGCAAGCAATTTGCACTTGTGGGAAAAGGAGCAAATTTTTTGTTGGCCAAGGCTCTGTTGACTCGAAGATACGAGTATACATCAAGGAATGCTTGATTAAGCGACTACGACCATTTGTACGTGAGCACGATGTGTCAACAATCTTTTGGCCAGATTTAGCTTCATGCCACTACAGCAAGGCCACCAAGGAATGATACGAAGCTAATGAGGTGGTTTTTGTACCCAAAGAGGCCAATCCATCAAATTGCCCAGAACTCAGGCCAAGCCAATCGGAAGATATTGGGCTCTGGTAAAAAGAGAATTGAAGAAGACTAAGAAATCAACGGAAACATTAGCGAAATTCAAGCAAAAGTGGAAGACAGCATCCCAGAAAGTGACTGAGAACACTATAAGAAGCATGATGGGAAGAATTCCAGAAAAAATTCATGAATTTTGTAAAAAATAGTTTTGGTTTTTTTATCGTAAAAACAGTTTTCATTAGAATTAGAAGATGATTCGAAAATGAGTTTGAGTCCAGGGGTTCAAAAGATAAAAGCGTTTTTGTGATAGCGAATTTATTCTCGTTCAGTCCTTATACGTAGACGATCAACCAGAAAGGAGCTTTATCAATAAACACAAGTTTTCGATAGAAATGTGGATCAACTCCAAGCTATGTTCTAGGGCCCAATCAGCAAACAAACGACGCTTATTGTGGTCAAGTAGCTTTAGTTCTTGAACCAGTTGGATCTTGTTAGGGTATAGACAAAAATCTTTACGAAAAATTTTCCATGTGGTGGATGCAGAGTCCAACTTCGACGAATAGACGAATCTGGGTCTTCATCAACACTACGCAGTGATATTTTCTTCTGTTCTTTGTCTTGTTGTTGTTGCATCGATTAGAAAAAAGTTGTCCGAAATCTATCGATAGTTTCATTTGGACTGGAGGAGGCTAAGATTATTGACGAAGCTTAGTAAATGAAGTCTTTTTTATGGTGAATATGATTTTCGGTTGAACCAAATAACCAATAAAATTTCCAAAATTTCTTTATCGACGTTTCGTTAAATTTTATTTTCCAACCTCCTCAGACTAAAAAATTAACAAAAATATTTTTCTTTTCGTATAGGTAATTATTGATTATATTTCTTATGCAGTTTCCTGGAATTCCAGGCTCAATAAAAATTCCAGGATAATCTACAAGGACTTCGTTCACCATTGCAAATTATCTAACACTAACTCGTTAATTGCGTCTTGAAAAATCGACATCGTAACAACTTGAACAATGCTGGTCTCTTGACGTATTGTCTCAGGTACAATGGTATCAAGTTTGCCTTGTGTCCCTATATGAAGAATGTATTTTCAGAAGCATTAAACGCTAGATTTATTGTTCGTGACAATTCCACACCTGGATTTTCAGGGTCGATACGGGAGCAGAATGTTGATTTATTGAGCAACAGTTTATTGCATCTCTATGAACGCGTACATTGCACATCTCGCACGTCTCCCACAGAGTATTCGGATGGAAGTGTTTTTGGACCAAGGCAGAGTCAGAGTCAACTCTCTCTGGTCCAAGGATTTGATTCTTCTTCGCTTGGGACATCTCATCTTGAGATATTAAGAAGGTATTTTTATAGAATCCTAGATCACTAGCGGATCTAGGGAATTTTTCAGGAGGGAAGCATGAAAATTTTCAACTAAGAGTACAGAGTGAGCCAAAAATTGGACCTATTTGAATGTTAAGTACCAAAATCAGTTATCTGGAAGCGTGTAGCTTATTCTTTATCGATATATCGGGTGTTTTTCGTAGAGTGATAGAATTTTCGATAGGAATAACTGTGATTTGACAGGAGGTCGAAGTCAGGTTGTTTTGACATTTCTGTTCAGTCAGCATTGACAAATTATCATGGAAAGACTCACTCCGCAACAACGTTTACAAATTTTTGAAATTTATTTTCAAAATCAGTGTTCTATTCGCAAAACTTATAGAGCACTTCGTGAAATTTATGGTTTACATAATTATCCATCAGAGAATCTCATTCGTCGAACTATCGATAGTTTTCGGACAACATTTTCTCTACTTGATGCAACAACAAGAACAACTAGATAAAGAACTGGACGTACAGAAGAAAATATCGCTGCTGTAAGTGATAATGTTAATTAAGATCCAGATTTGTCTATTCGTCGACGTTCACAACAAGTGTATCCACCTTATGGAGAATTTCGCCAAAGATCTTGGTCTACAACCATACAAGATCAAACTGGTTCAAGAACTAAAGCCACTTGACCATAATAAGCGTCCTATGTTTGCTGATTGGGCCCTAGAACAGCTTGAAGTTGATCCCCTTTTTTTTAGAAAAATTGTGTTGAGTGATGAAGCCCATTTCTGGTTAAACGGCTACGTAAACAAGCAAAATTGCCGTATATGGAGTGAAAACAATCCTCAAGAAGTTCTGCAGGTTTCATTGCATCCTGAAAAATGTACTGTATGGTGTGCTTTACACGCTGGAGGCATCATCGGTCCATATTTCTCTAAAAACGATGCTGGAGCTAATGTTACAGTGAATGGTGCTCGTTACAGATCGATGATCAATGATTATTTGTTTCAAAATTTGAATGGTATCGATCCAGAAGTGTTTTGGCTCCAACAACACCTCATGCTGCTACCGAAACAATTGATTTATTGAAAGAAAGATTTGGCGATAACATTATTTCGAGAAATGGACCAATTAATTGGCCTCCTAGATCATGCGATATAACTGAAATGGATTATTTTCTTTGGGGATATGTCAAATCATTGGTTTATGCTGATAAACCAGAAACGATAGTCGATAGACGCTTTGGAAGGCAACATAACTCGTGTTTTTGCTGAAATAAGGCCTGAATTACTCGAAAAAGTGGTCCAAAATTGGTGTGGTCGAATGCGGTTCTTCAGGGCTAGTCGTGGTGGAATTTTTTTTTAACAAAATTGGCTTCAATATGAATTTAAAGTGTTCAATCTCAATTTAAAGTTCTATCACTCTAAAAAAAAACACCCGATATTTCTAGTTGTGTTCAGTTCTTAGACCGAGAACGTATATATGCCGGAAATTACTATTAAAACATGAATAGAATAGAGCATATTTTTGATGTGACTTGGTAGAATTGCGATTTTTTTTTGCTTTTTTTTTGTCTTTTGTTTTTTTTCCATTTTATATAGAATTTAGCACTTCAATAATTTTTTTTTTATATTATAATGGGGGTGTATGTTTTGTGGCGGCTCTCCCGCACCGGCAATGCTGTGAATCAGGGGTTAGATTGAACAGCGCACTCACTTAGTGCACTGAATCTCGCCTTTTCCAACCTGTATAATTTTTGCGATATTAAATCTGTAAATTTTGATGGAATAAAGACCTTTATTATTATTATTATTATTATGTCATGAAATAATCTTTCAAATAAAAAAAATTGGGCTTCAATCTTCATTTAAATGTGTTTTATTTCAATTTAAAGTTCTTTCACCCTAAAAAACACCCGATATTTATTATTCATTCTTTTCAATGATCATAAGATGAATTGGGAGCATTTTAACACCTTTGTCTGCATTTATGACTTTGTTGAGTCTTGCAGTTTGAAAAAGTTGGATCTATATTAGGTAGATTATTTCGTTTTATTCGAGTGATATGCAGCTAATAATAGTATATTATTTCATTAGGAGGAGAAGTGTCACTTTTCGTGGCGAGCTTGAGTTTATCCGCCGAACGGAGTGAGGCGGATAATTGAAAGCGAGCCACGAAAAGTCACTTCTTCTCCGAATGAAATATGCTATTTTATTTCCAAACGTTTTCAAATTCATGAAAATTGTACATTTATATTGTAAGTTTATCAAATAAAAATGACGTTTGAATTGGAAGTTTTCGTATTCTATGGATCTATGTTCATATTGTTCATGGTAACCAGGTAATCTTTTTCGTAGCAACACTTTTCCTGCCGCCGGAAAAGTAAAGGGAAAAGTAAATATTTCTCCGCCTAGGCGGAGAAATAGAACTTTTCGATGATCCTGTCATTCGAGAACTGACGTTGTTATCGTACGTTTGGAAATAAAAAATAATTATTTGAATAATTGTCTGCAATAAGTGATATTCGAATCTTAGAAAAACCATCAAGGGTTTATTGTTGACCTCGAAGGAGGGGGGGCTCTTGGTCCCCCCTCAAATCTGCTGTAGACGTTTTCGATAGTTCCGATAGTTCTAAGAAAACAGTGTTTCCATGACTAACTGATTGATATCCTTTTTTCTGATCGTCTTCAGTGATACAAGTTATGTAAAATAACCTATAGTCCAACATTCGACCCATATTTCTTTATCTTTCGATTGCCAATTTCACCGAATCGCAGCGAGACCTACGCATATTCTGCAATGATTGCTTATCGTAGGTAGGCGAGACAATGGCGAGCATTTTTTCGTGTCGATGTATTGTTTTGAAACAGAGCCAATTAATACGTCGAAAAAAAATTGTTTGCGCAATATAAATTCATCTTTATACTTTTTTTAATAAGGAGATCGTGCTCGTCGTTGCAATAAATTAGTTTCGTGTATCTGATGAAGGCATGATTTTCAAGTATCGCGTATTACGTCGAGGTTGTTCAAGTTCAATGTCGAATGAAATTGTTTTTAGAGGAAAACCCCAGAGTCATGTCAGGTCTGGAATGTTAGGCAATTATTTATACTGGTGAACTTTTGCTATGTAACAAGGAAACAAAAAATTAAATTCACCGTTCAATAAAACATGGTTTTCTGTAGCAAAACATTGAAATATTTCTTGATTTAGAAACATTTCCATTTGGGAATTATGTATGAAACGAAATATCTTAAAAATGGCCTTCACGGATTTTCTGGCATATGCTTGCCCTTTTGACGAAATTTTATTATTTTTATTTTTTTCCCGTAAAGTGGTCAGTAATTCCGAATAGTAATCTCCAGTTATTGTTCTACCCTTATCCAAAAAAATCAATCATGATTACTCCATGGCAATCCCAAAAAACTGAAGCAAGAACTTTTCCAGCAGATTTTTGGACGCGAAACTTCTTGAGTCTTTGAGAACCATAGTGTCGCCATTCCATCGATTGTTGCTTTGTTTCTGGATCGTAGAAGTGTACCCAAGTCTCATCCAAAGTAACAATTCGGTTTGAAAAGTCTACATCGTTTTCACACCGAGCACAGATCGAACGCGATGCTTCTACCCTTGCACGCTTTTGGTCAACATTCAAACATTTGGGGATCCATTTTGCAGAAATTTTCTCATGTCCAAATTGACGGAACTATATGATGAACGCCTTCGTATGAAATCTTCAGTGCTTCAGATATCCGTTTTAGCCCAATTCGACGGTCTGATAAAATCATGTCATGAACTGCATCGATATTTTCGGACACAGACACAGAAACTGGCCTTCCCGATCGGTCATCATCTTCAATGGAAAATTTACCTCTTTTGAAGCTTGCAGTCCAATTTTTCACGGTCGCATACGAAGGACATATTGATCACCAAGGGTATATTAAGCATATCTTCGTAAATCTGCTTACCTCTTAACCCTTTCAAATACAGTTACCTGATGATGGCTGGATACTCCAATTTTTCGATTTCTACAATTTCGGTGGATATCTTTTTTTAAATTTGTTGCGTAACTCTGGTTACTTTTTTGACGTCAAACTCTACACTGATACTTTTAATAAGTTATTGTTCGTTGATATACCTAGTATCGCAATATTTTGTTTATGCATGGAACTGGTCTAGGCTAACTAGATATCAATACATCCTAGTATGAGTTTGGTGCCTATTTTTGTATATTATTGTATAGTAATCGGTTGATGAAATGTAGAAGAACCTCATCCATTATACACTACTGGAAAAAATTAAAGGATCAAAAAAAAATTCAAAATTTTTCGGCAATTTTCAACATGCCGCAACTTTGAGAGGAATGGTCGTACAAGGAATTCAAAAAGAGGAAATTGTAGCTCCAAGAGTCTAGTTTTTGGATTAGAACTTCAAAAATTTTAAGTTTCACTGTTTTTCGAGTAATGATAGAAAAATCAGCAACAAAAAAATTCTCAAAATTTTACCACTTTTTTTTTTCTTGTCTACGAGCGTGGTAATTTTATTTTTGCATAATCGTTATAATGATGGGATACTTTGTTAATTCAGCTTTAATTTATCTTTTTATTGACCTCAATACGTCCACTTCTCGCCGAGATATCGGTCATCAAATGGAAAATGATCCATTTGTCTTTGATTATCGATTTCTCAGCAACCAATGATCGCACAGAAAATTGAAGGGGGGTTTCAAGACCTTAAATGAACTCCCATTAATGAACAACCATTGCTTATTCATAGAAATTTTTTTTTCTTAATGTCGCATAAATATGAAAATTTAACAAAAAAAGGGATTTTGGTGGTTTCTTGGAAAATCTACCGCTGGATCGAAAATGTTGAGGAAACCAATAATGTTAAGTGTGACTTTCACAGTTCAATATGTTGATAAAAACCTTACGAAGAGCCAACTCAATTCAGCGAGCCGTTTTTTTGTTTGACTAGATTGAATTTTTGAAAAAAATTAGGATCACGTTTTTTGCTCTGAGAAGCTCGTAATCTTTAAAAAAGGCAAAAAAGAATTTTCTCGAACTTCTTCCACATTTTAATTGCAGATAGTTCATAAATTTCAAAAAAAAGAAAAATAAAAAAAATAACAAATTACATTTTTATTAATTTAATAACGGGTATTGCCACCCCTGTTTTCAATAACGGCTCCCAAACTTTCAGCCATGTTAATGCAGGCGGTAATTTGAGGCTGTGGAGTGGTATTCCAAATTTGCTGAAGCGCAAGCTCCAAGGCGGAGATGTTCTGCAATTAACATGTGGAAAAAGCTCGAGAAAATTCTTTTTTGCCTTTTTTAAAGATTACGAGCTTCTCAGAGCAAAAAACGTGATCCATATTTTTTTCAAAAATTCAATCGAGTCAAACAAAAAAATGGCTCGCTGAATTGAGTTGGCTCTTCGTAAGGTTTTTATCAACATATTGAACTGTGAAAGTCACACTTAACATTATTGGTTTCCTCAACATTTTCGATTCAGCGGTAGATTTTCCAAGAAACCACCAAAAGCCCTTTTTTTGTTAAATTTTCATATTGATGCGACATTAAGAAAAAAAAATTTCTATGAATAAGCAATGGTTGTTCATTAATGGGAGTTCATTTAGGGTCTTGAAACCCCCCTTCAATTTTCTGTGCGATCATTGGTTGCTGAGAAATCGATAATCAAAGACAAATGGATCCTTTTCCATTTGAAGACCGATATCTCAGCGAGAAGTGGACGTATTGAGGTCAATAAAAAAATAAATTAAAGCTGAATTAACAAAGTATCCCATCATTATAACGATTATGCAAAAATAAAATTACCACGCTCGTAGACAAGAAAAAAAAGTGGTAAAATTTTGAGAATTTTTTTGTTGCTGATTTTTCTGTCATTACTCGAAAACCACTGAAACTTAAAATTTTTGAAGTTTTAATCCAAAAACTAGACACTTGGAGCTACAATTCCTTGTACGACCATTCCTCTCAAAGTTACGGCATGTTGAAAATTGCCGAAAAATTTGGAATTTTTTTTTGATCCTTCAATTTTTTCCAGTAGTGTATTTAAATTTGGCTATTCTGTGACAATTCCATATTTCAAGTTCTTTTTCTGAACGAAATTATCTGTAGATTGACTTTTATTCGGAAGCGAACTATCTTCATGGGTCTTTCGTTTGAAATAAAACAGATGCATGAGTTGGCTCATTTTCTTCTATTTTTGAAAGAAAAAGAATGAACTTTCGAAATGAAATAGATTTGAATTATTTCATTAAGAACTCCAATCCTTTCTGAGTTTACCCACGAAATTTCAGTTCTCAAAGTGAAACCATTTTCAAATGCAACTTGAAATAAAAACACACTACATTGAACGCTCACCTTATAAGATCTAGATACTTGGTATAGGTAGATAGGTGTCAAATCCTCTATTTTCACGAATTGTTTTCACTCTTGTCTTCTTATACCAGCTTTTATTTATTGCATGTTCTTATTTTATAGGTGTTGGTTGATAATCTCATTAGTAAAGATTTAATTCAAAGACTTTGAAATGAACGATAAAGGTTTCGCGCTTTGTCCACTGTTGGGGTCTCCATACTAAATCGCGTTCCAGGCGTTTAGAATGCTTTCATATTGTAGTTTTTCCACTTTCACAATAATATTTCATCCTTTCAGCCAACATATTGATTCCGCCCTTTCTACTTCATTTACAGGGTGTTCTACATGAAGCTTTCCAACTGAATATCTCGCTCAATTTGATTTTTAGCAGAAATTAAAAAACACGCCGTTCTTCAATCTTACGGGGGCCGTCGTATTACATCATTAGGTGCTTATTTTGTAGTTTTTATGCCGAGGTATAAATTTTTATTTCAAATGGCACCATAAAAAGGGTTATCAACATATAAAAAAATAGTAGGTACTTGCAGCTGATAAGTTTATTGTTATTGTTCATCCTTTGATCATACCTGAAGTGGTTGAACATGTATTGATTAAGAATTTGATTTCTGCCTTCATTAGGATTTCTTCATAAACCAACCAATTATTATGATGAGTGTAGTGCATCGTACAGCTATGGTTTTAAAAATTCTTACGGAAATATCCATCTGGACTGTTTCCTGTTGTCCATCCTGTTATCTATGTAGCGTATTCACAATCTGTTATCATTTTATCTTAACATCGCCAGTAGAAAGTTGGTCGGACAATCAGGAACAATAAAATAGTACTTTTCCATATTTTTTCCTAGATTGTCCACTGCAGCACCGCAACCAATCAATACTACAATTTCTCGGTATGCCAATTAAGTGAATTTCAGGCGTGACCATGTTTGATTAGTGTATTAGGGAAGTGATAGCTTGCTAGAAAGTAAGTACGGAGGATTGGTACTTCGATCAAGTTCACTACCATTGAAAATCGTTGAACTATCAAGTGTTTGCGATATTGAAAGTGAAAGGACAGAGGATCGGATCGGAAGCAACAGTAGCATGTCTCTTTTGCATGTGATTAAACAAGGAGGTTGCTAATTTCCTGTTTGACAATGGCAAATTTTGTCAAACGAAGAAAAATATTAAGTTTGCTTTCTATTTTTTGAGAAATAACAACAAGTATGTCAGGTCTAACATTGACATCGTTAAGTTTGACATTTTAAATGGACTAACAAAAGGCGCAATTTTCTAAAAAGAAGTTGCAGGTCTAAGGGATCTCTTAGTTGAATGGGTACCTACTAGAATAACATCTAAAATCAATTTTGTTCTTTCAGACAAACATACAACCACCTAGACATTCAAATTGGCAACACGTATTTCACTAATTAAATCACATACTGCATGCATGATGAATATATTTATTCGAATGCAATACAATAGAACAATTGTTTGCTTCTCAGTTTCAATTATACATGCTAATTGCAAGGTCGATACCAAACTTCTTTTTTCAACCCCTTGATGAATAGAAAACATATGCTGATTGTTTCAGTTGCGTTTAATGAGTTGACGCTTCAAATTCTCTCAATCTATGTCTATAAAGTTGGCAGTGCCAGTTGCGAGAAAATCAATAAAACCGATTGCATTAATTGTCGAGAATTTGTCGTGAAAGAAAAAATTTGTCGCGTCCTTAGTTTTTTTTTCTACGGGGTGGCTTTGCTGACTTAACGTTAGTTAGCAGAACCACTTTCTCTATATCGACCAAATATCATGAAAATGGTTATGAATAATTGTCGAAGTCCATATGAAGTAAAAAAGAAAAACACAAAAAATCCATTCCTTCCTGTTTATTTTACGTCTTTTTCCCGCGAGTTCGAGATATTTCTGGAATTATCGCATTTTTGGCAACAGCGCATCCGTTATTGACTTTTTTTCTATTGCATTGATTGTTGAATACCTGTCCCGAATTTGTCGTGAAAGGAAAAAAAAATTGTCGCGTCCGTAATTTTTTTTCTACTGGGTGGCTTTACTAACTTAGCGTTAAGTTAGCCGAACCACTTTCTCAATATCGACCAAATATCATGAAAATGGTTATAAATAATTGTCGAGTAATTGTCGAAGTCCATATGAAGTAAAAAAAACACAAAAAATCCATTCCTTCTTGTTTATTTCAAGTCTTTTTCCCGCGAGTTCGGGATATTTCTGGAATTATTGCATTTTTGGCAACAGCGCATTCGTCATTGACTTTTATTCGATTGCATTGATTGTCAAATACCTGTCCTGAATTTGTCATCGAAGAAAAAATTTTGTCGCGCCCTTAATTTTTTTTCTTCGGGGTAGTTCTGCTAACTCAACGTTAAGTTAGAAAAGCCACCCCGTAGAAAAAAAAATCAAGGACGCGACAATTTTTTCTTTCACGACAAATTCGGGACAGGTATTCGACAATCAATCCAATAGAAAAAAAAAGTCAATAACGAATGCGCTGTTGCCAAAAATGCGATATTTTCAGAAATATAGGGAAATGGCGAGAAAATGGAGTGGAAATTGCTAGAAAGATAAAATTTTTTGTGTGTTTTTTACTTTATTTGAACATCGACAATTATTCGACAATCTTTCATGATCATCGTGATGATATTCGACCACTTTTTGCTAAATTAATATAAAGTAAGCAAAGCCGTCTAGTAGAAAAAAAAACGAAGGTAGCAAAAAATGTTTTTCTTTCACGACAAATTCGAGGCAGGTAAAAAGAGTCAATTGCGTATGCGCTGCTGCCAAAAATGCGATAATTCTAGAAATATCCCGAACTCGCGGAAAAAAGACGTAAAATAAACAAGAAGGAATGGATTTTTTGTGTTTTTTTTACTTCATATGGACTTCGACAATTATTTATAACCATTTTCATTATATTTGGTAGATATTGAGAACGTGGTTCTGCTCACTTAACTCTTTGAGTGGCAAATATATCATCAGAAAAAAAACCCAAGTGGAACAAAAAAAAATTTATTCCCAATTTTCAAAAAAAAATTGACAAAAGCTCAACCAAAATACATAAACGGCCCATTAACAATAAATTGTTCGAAATTTTTTCCGTATTTTTGCCTTAACAGGGTCTTTGCAAGTCAGGCCAATCTTCTGTATCGATGTAGATGTCTGTTCGGCGTATTTGAAATAGGTGGTACACTAATTGTACCACCGCCGCGGAAGAGGGTCGAAATTGGTGGTACATATAGTGTACCACCTAAACCCAAAGAGTTAACGTTAAGTTAGCAAAGCCACCCCGTTGAAAAAAAAATTAAGGACGCGACAATTTTTTGTCTTTCACGACAAATTCTCGACAATTATTCGACAATTAATGCGATAGGTTTTATTGATTTTCTCGCAAGTGGCACTGCTAACTTTATAGACGTTCTCAATCTTCATTTACGATAAGTTCAAAAAACATTCAGATGTATTTTTCTTTTATTTTCTCAATAATTCATTTGGTCGAATATTTATAATTTCAGAATCAGAATATTCAAGGATATCACTTTGATGGAACTCTTCATGTTTTTTATCTGAAGGAATCAGAACTCTCTGAGGCGCAAACGAATTTTAAGGCGAGTTTATACAGCCACTAAAATAAAATAAGAACTAAAATAAAATAAGAATGTCCACTTCATGCATTTCAATGACAGCGTTTATATAGGAAATAAGCTAAAATAAGGAATAAGAATAAGAATAAAGTTGACCATCTCTTATTCTTATTCCTTATTTTAGCTTATTTCCTGTATAAACGCTGTCATCAAGTGAACATTCTTATTTTATTTTAGTTCTTATTTTATTTTAGTTGCTGTATAAACTCGCCTTTAGTATCTTTCAGTAGTACCTACCAGTTAATGTAAAATTATCTCATTAGCGACAATTTTTGTAGAAATTCTCATTCACATATGATTGGACATTCGAATAATTAGACTAGACCCAATACACTAATTGAAAGGAATCATTAGCTTTCAAAGGAAAGCTCACTCAAGCATCAAACCAATAAGTATTTCCTCATGTATTTAGTAGATTAATTCGTTTTAATGAATCTTACATCGAAGGACTGATTTCTAGATGGTGATAATTCAATGAATTATTTAATGTAATTGAAATGAAAAAAAAACCACAAAGTATTCAAGATACATTTTCCATGTTACTTGAACCCAAAATTGCTCTGTAAAATTTTCAGTTTTCACCAGGAGCCAGACCATTTTCATCAGACATATTTATTCTCACTCTGATTAAGTCGAAAGCTAGACTTGTCGTGATGTGATCTTGATTTTGATAGCGAAAGTTAGTAGGTACGATTCTATTTGCGTCAGCAATCTCAATTACTCGATTATCCACAAATTAACTCGTTGGTTATGATTGGAATTATTCATAATAATGTCGTATCTAGGTATACCGCTAATCTTTCAATCAATTTCTTCGGGCATTGAAGCGATAACTTCAGATAATGATTAGGTTATAGTCCAAATGGCATCATAAAATCCTTAGGAAATAAATTTATTACACGTGTATAAAAGTAAACAATGTTTTGTCGAATACCTCCCATGGTGATTATATTCAAAAATATTTCTTGAATTTTTTACTGTATTTTCTCCATAAATTCTGTTGGAAAGATCAGATTTATTTCGATTTGTACCAGGTTTCGCGCTTGGTCCACTGTTGGGATCTCCGTACTGACAGCATTTCAGGAGTTTACCATGCCCACAATAGTATATTCTAAAACTAGTTGCAGAATGGGCTCCTATTCCAATTCGAAAACGGGCGACGAAGGAGCGAGTTTTCGAACGCATGAGTATTGGAATTGCATTCTGCAACGAGTATTAGACGATATTTCCTCTATTCCAGTAAAATTTTGTGGAATTCAATGAAAAATTCAAATTATAGGTCCTAGTGACTTTCATATTGTATCTTGGCAGTTGGTGTGAATGTTAGGAAATACGAAAATTGACATTTCCAAATTGACGTGTGCTGAAATTTGAAAGGATCGGAAGTCATTGCTGACAAAAACGAAGCGAAAAATGTTACTCAAAACGATGCTGTAATGAATTCATTACAGCACGGTTTTTATTACTGTAATGAACTCATTACTATACTGAAATAGATCAATTAATTATTATCATATGTTATTATTAAAATGGCCCTTTTTGTCGGATTTTTTGGCGATCTTTGCGAATTTTCAAAAAATACTTCTACTTCGCCTAGAGAATCGATATGAATCGATTATTCCATTTTTCGACTGTAAAAAAATTTCCTCACCATTACGCAGCTTCGCTGCGTTTTTAAAATTCTTCGGGACCCTATTTTCGACAGATTCCCTCGTGCCAGTCCACCGAGTTACCATTTTAGAGTTGCGTAAATTAAAATACATATAGACCTATTCATGCATTATTTTGCAAAATAGTAAATGTGCCTATTAGAGGTTTCTGGAGAACTGCACGTATTTGGAATCTGAAAATTGGAATTATGAAATTGTTCGAAATGCTGAATACATTTCTGTTTAAACTATTGTATTGTATTCATTAAAATAGTTTTCAAAATATCGAAAAAAAAATAAAAATGAATTAATATTTTCATGGGCTGAAGGACTTAGGTCAATTGCCTTAAATACATTTATTTATTTTTTATTTTTTTATTTTCATCGTCAGTATTATGTTCATTTTTCTTATTCTCAACATCCTGAGTTAATAATTCACAATTGATTAGGTTGTTACAATGTTTTCATAAGAACATTAATCGAAAAAAAAATCGAATAAATCTCAAATAACTTCGGAATTACTGAATTTAGGAACAAGGGCATCTTAGAGTGCTATCATTATTTTTCTTCGCAGAATCCAAAGCAATCATAAAAAAATATGGTTCTAATTTGAAAAACAGAAGTTATGGCCAATTGTCGATTACAGTTTTCGATACAAATTTGAAATACTCTGATTTTTATCAAATTCAAAACATGCATGACCTTTCAACATCCTTCTACTTTGAAGTTATGGGAACGGTTTAGGCTCAGAATGTTGAGAATAAGAAAAATTAACATTATACTGACTATGACCATTCGACTTTGTTCCGGTGTTTTTCGATATTTTGAAAACTATTTGAATGAAAACAATTGTTTGAACGGAAATGTATTCAGCATTGAATTCACATCAGAGACGAAAAAATTGAAAAGAAAATTTTAATAAATGTATTATCACTTTTTGTATAACCGGAAGTGCTCTGATGCCTCAAAAATATTGTAGCTCAGTAGAGATTTCGATTAATATCATAATCCCAATTTTCAGGTTCCAGAAATGTCCAGTTCTCCAGAAACGTCTAATAGGCACTCGAACTTGGGACACCCTGTATACTCTATTTGTACATTGTAAAGTATAGCACCTATCAAATGACATCTTCTATCATGAAAAAGCATATCACCTATACTCCATTCACTTTTATTTAATCACATAGGAGATCATGGTTTCGTTTTCAGGAGTTGGTGAACCTGATGAAAAGCACAAAACATATGATGAAAAGTCAGTGCGCGCACAGAAAATATCGTTAGTGACAAAACGACGTTGCCAAATTCTTTGTTTACATCAAAGTAAAAGTATCAAAGATATTCCACATTTTGTTAGGTTTAGAAATTGTTCGCAGATTTTTGGTAATTAATCGATATTTGCAGGTGAGTTTTTCGTCGAATATCCAAGATTAACGTATGTTTATTGTTTTTAGCACCAGTTTGGAGCGTGAGGACGATTTTCAAGACTAGGACGAAAATGTTTAGGTACATTTCGAGGTTGAAGGGGTATACGGAAATTTCGTTGAAAAAGCTGTTATTTGGACAGATATCGCAGTAGATGGTTCGGGTGGAGCCTCGAGAGGTCGATTAGGATATTCTTCAGGTTTTCCAAGAAATTTGGCGATATCTGAGCAGATTTGCAAAAGTTAGGTACCTCACTAATGAGGTGGAACTTAGACCTAATTCTCCTATAAGAAACGCCTTTCAAAGGTCGAGATGGTGAAAAATGTATTATTTAGATGTTGTTTGAACGAACGCAGCCGAGTTTTATATCCCAACATTGATTTTAAGAAAGTTATCAACAAAATAAAATTGACAATTCATCTTATATCTTTGGGTTGATTTTTTTTAATGAATTCTTGATTAGAATCAACAATTGATGTTGTCCAGTCTTGAACTTTCAGTTCAAAAGGATAATAAACATTAAATCTTCACAAGCATGCATATGGAAATTATGTGAAAGCAATGCAATTTTCTTCCATGGCGAAAAATAATATATTTCAACAGTGATCTCTTGTACTTTTCATGCAAATAACTAGAAAAGGAATCCTTTCTATTAATTCATATAAACGTTAATTATTTTCGTCCATCACATCTTCTCCAATTCATTCATTTTCCGAATAAATTCACATTCTGAGAAATACTTAGAATGTAGAAAGGGCAACATAGTGTTGACTTGGAACATAAAAATATTTTGAAAAACGTCATAACTTCGATACTGAGTGGAATGTGTCAAATTTCCAGTGCCATCAGAGTTGTGATTTTATAATTCTGAATGGAGTATACCTAAACTTCTTCAGAATATTTTTGTTGGAGAAAGATTCTCTTTATAGACCTAGTTTGTTCAGGTATAGATGGGTCAAATTTTCACGAATTGTGTTCACTCTTTTTTTTTTTTATCAGCTCTTATTTATTGAATATTTTAATTTTGTGAGTGCTGATTGATAAAATGTAGAATAAACTTATAAGTCAAGATTAAATTCAAAGACTTCGTAGTGATCGAACCAGGTTTCGCGCTTGATCCACTGTTGGGGTCTCCATACTAAATCGCGTTCTAGGCGTTTATAATGCTCACAGATTTTATATTGGAGTTTTTCTCTTTCACAATAATATTTCATCCTTGATTTCGTCCTTTCTACTCCATCTACAGGGTGTTCCATATAAAGCTTTTCAATTTCGAAAAGTACGTTTTGGTTTAGGGGAACGTCAATTTACATCACTTGGTATTTTTTTGTAGTTGTCACCCCTTCGTATATTATTATTAATATTCTTTAAATAGAAATTTTCTAAATTTCATATGAGTCGAAGAGCGTTTGGAAGCTCTTTCCATATAGGTACTATAGTGACTATAAAGTTTATATAAATTGTGAAAAAAATGGAATTGGGGGAAAGGTAGAGTTTTCTTGAGAGTAAGGGGTGGAATCCAGACTTGAGACCTACAGTGAGAATCATCATATACCCATAGACATTCAGAATCAATCTACAAATCGCAATAAATCCAAAAATCCTTGAGTTGGCAGTGTTTTAATTTCGGATTGTACATTGCACCAGTTTCAAATGATCAACTCACCAATTTATCTAAGATCGCCATTATCGCAAAATTGTTGGAACAAAACACTGTCGTCGAATTCGTAAGACACGCGGTAAAACAAAACACTGACGGACGGCGCCAACTATTTATACATCGATCAGTTTCTCCCGCTCGCTCGCTGAGTCGCTCGCGTCACGGTAGAAGCGCGATGCACTAGGTCCAAAATTAATTTATTCATCTTCGTTCACTCGGTTTTATTTCGGCTATTATTCTCGGGTAAAAATCATCGTTGTCGAACTTTTTTGGCGTTTTTCGGAAAAACTCCTACAATATTCGGTTGCATGGACTGTTTTATGGGGTCACCCTGTGTACTTTCTGAACAGGAAGTGTTAATTATAATATGTATCTCAATTATACATATAATCTTACAACAATTAAAAATCTGATTCATAGTGATTCAATAATTAACCTGTCACCAAAAACTAAAAATATAAAGATGGACAAAAAATGTTCGAGAGAAATATTATTATGCATGAGGAACTATTGGAATGATGACTTAATGTACTTTTTTCATAACTTAATGTACCTACTTTTTTGACTCTATTTATTTGACTCTATTTATTTTTTTTCTTTTTATTTCAATTGAATTTTTTGTTGAAGTTTTCCACATAGTATAAGTGAAATAATTTGATATACCTACATATACCTAGCTCATCTTATTATTTAATTTAATAAGGAACACAGAACGGGGTAAAGTTTTGAGGAGGCTCTAAAAAGGCGATCGGCGAAGCCGATCGCGGGGGTCGCTAGCGACCCCCGGCGAGTGGGTGAAGGGGGCTCCGGGGAGGGGAAGGACGGATGCTCCCGCGAGATTCTTTGGATTTTTTTTAAGACGTCGGGAAGTATTTTAAAAAAATTCGTGAAAAAGGTCGAAATCGACCGATGGACCGAATCGGTCCGACACTTTTCGGACCTTCGGAGGCCCCCAGCCGACGGTTTCTTTTTTTCGATCGGAGCCCCATATCCCCGTTCGGCGACAGATGAGAAGCGTTTTTCGACACGGTCCTCCGGGTGTCCGCAAGAAATTCGAAAAGTTTTGACGTTTCTCGAAAACGGTTAATTTTCCGATCCGGCCAGAAAAAATCGACAAAACCAGAGAATTTCAGTCATTTCGATGACTTTTCACGTTAAATGTAGGTTAGGGTTCTTGACAACGGCCTTCAAAGATTGACGGGACGCACAGATGTCCGTTTTTAGGTTGGGTTTTTTCGACGTTTCGAGACGTCACAGATGACGAGTGCCGTGAATTTAGTAGGTTCTGTGGATATCGTCCATAAAATCGGAGAGCTTTGACATGCATTCTATGCATCTATGCTTTGAACAAATGAGCACGTCATATGCCGCCATATTGGCTTCGCAGAATGTTTTCGTGAAGAATTTTCGAGAGCGGTAATTTATGGAAAAAACGGAACTGAAACGTAGCAGTAAGTACGCAAATATGAGATTGTCGTACAAAATGTGATGTTTGAATTTTTTCAGGATGTCTTTGTGGAACTCTTCATGCTTTTATGGGAATCGATATCTTGGATATTTTTGACCGAATGATACCTAGCCTTATTCCGAGTGTATCGAGAAATGACACGTTACAATTAGGACGTTTTAGCATTGATTTCAAATGAAATGGAATCAAGGTGAGGATTTTCCTACGGGGTTTTTTGAGAACGTCTGTGGAAATCTCTGTTTTCATGAGAATGGATATCCCGGATGTTTTTGACTGAAAAAGACCTCCTGCAAAAAAAGAAGAAATTGAACAAGAAGCTTCGGTGGAATTTCAAGATTTTTTCTCCCGGAGTAATTCCGTGAACACTGCAATCTAATAATACAGAAGAGGACCAAATGGCTGATTCTTCACAGTTGTAGAGGATAGATCGAAATGAAATAATTTAAAGTGTACCAAACTGATATATCAATAATTGCATTTTGTAACTATTCCATTGTATACATTGTAGCCTTTGAATTAACAATAAATAATCGTTATAATCTTGAATTTTTTGACTTTTAATTCAACAATTCCCAACGTTCTTTATTCTCAAAGTGTTATTTCCATTTAACTTCGGAAAAGAACTTGAGTGAAAGAGAATCGAATCGAGGTAAGCATAATTATTGTATCTGCATATTCCACTCTTCAAAATAACTTACGTAGTGGCTCTCGAGATGTTGAAAATTCCAAAAACGTTAATTTTCTATTTCATTCGTTGTTTCACCGATGTCAATAAAGAAGTCAGCTGTTTCGTTGTCGGCCACAAAGCCATTTCATTGGTTAGGATTATGAAGTTCGCAGGAAACGTAGAGGTTACGTATATTTCGAGGGACGACAAGAAAATAGATAACGACGATGGAAATATTACACTGAAATATTTTCAGTTCGGTTCCGAGATACGATTGAGAGTTAACAATGATATTCGGGACTTGGAGAAGACGGAATAAAGTGATCGAAAGATTTCACGTGAGAGTGTGAGGTTATGGTCGAAGATATCCACATGAATGAGCGAAAGACACACGTTCCACGACATAGTGCAATGTGTCAGAGTGAGATACAATGAAATAGACATGTCTATTATATCCCTGCACGAATGATATCTATGTTCCTTCATAGCGGTGGAACAAACAAGTGTCACGTTGTGACGTTCTATGGTTGTCGATGTCCGTCATAGAGTTTGACACCTATATTCTATGGTTGTCGATGTCCGTCATAGAGTAACACGAGTGTCAAGATGTGACATCCTATGGTTTACAATGTCCGTCATAGAGTGACACGAACGTGTCAAGTTGTGACATTCTATGGTTGTCGATGTCCGTCATAGAGTTTGACCCCTGTATTCTATGGTTGTCGATGTCCGTCATAGAGTGACCCGAGTGTTAAGTTGTGACATTCTATGGTTGTCAATGTCCGTCATAGAGTGACACGAGTGTCAAGTTGTGACATTCTATGGTTGTCGATGTCCGTCATAGAGTGACACGAGTGTCAAGTTGTGACATTCTATGGTTGTCAATGTCCGTCATAGAGTGACACGAGTATCAAGTGGTGACATTCTATGGTTGTCGATGTCCGTCATAGAGTTTGACACCTGTCAAAAAAATTTTTCTTCTTACCAACTATTGGCCTCTTTTGTATAAAAATGCGAATCTACATTCAATATTGATCTACCGATAATATTGATCTACCAAAAAGGCGGATCCGTGGGCCCAAACTAGTTTTAATTATTCTCATTATTTTTATTGGCTTTGATGTTCTTTTACTGGAGATTGTAGTGCGATTTTTGCATTTCTCCGGTGTAACTTGATACCTTATCTCTGTTTTGATGATATTCCTAGAAATTTCAACCGAATTCCATGATTAGTTTCGGAAATGTTGTATCTCAATCCGATCGAAGTTGTAGTTTTTGAAATATCGGACAAAATGAAATTTCAAAAATGAATAACTTCGAAACCATTGGGCTGATTTTACCCATCTACGAACTGAATTGACGAATTTAATAAAAATAATATTCGACTGAAAATCAGAAAAATGCAAACATTGGGGTAAAATGAATTTTGAAATGGGTTACCCTATAGTAACCCATTTCAAAAGATCCAATGAAATAACTCCCTGGGAAGAGGCTGGATCAAAAAAAGTTTCAAATGAAAGTTTCTTAGGTTTTAGGGGGATATCGAATGCAGGTTGATCTGACTTAAGAGTTTTATTTCAAGGTCAAATAGATTTTTTGAATAGGAAATATTGTTCCCAGCAACCAAAAGCGAAAAGAACTGAATTGAAAAAAAGATTCAACTTTTTGGGCTCACAAAACTACGCCAATTTTGAACTGAACGTGAAGAAGATATTATAAGTAAAATTAAAATAATAACCTCATAGATTTCAATCTTCAAACAACCTCTAGAATCGTATCGATCAAATCATCCATGTTATGTTCTTGAATTATTTCTGGATCACCGGAAACATTCAGTGCATCTTTGAAGAAACAACGGATATTGGCACAATTAAGTATCTATATGTTTGAATAATTCCAAGAGCTACTAATCAATTTGTTGATTATTCGTTCTTGCATCTAACAAGGCTATGTTTTTAAAATATTGATCATTGAATGAAGCACGATCACTAGAATTTAAAATCACGGATATCTAGTTATTACTAGTAAAAATGCTGCTTCTAGTAGGTACTACCAGTAGGTACTACTACTTTCTAGGATATTTTATGTTTTTATTATGGTGTATGTTAGTTGTTTTTGCATTGAATGAAATTTTTGGTACACTTGGTAGCAGTTTTTCTTTTGTGGTTCATAAATTAGACTAATTAAAAATGGTGGATGATGAAAGTGTATCATTTGGACTGGAAGCTTGGATTATAAGGTCAAGTTGTCAACTAACTAGCTAAATACACTACACAAAAAAATTTACGCACATTATGGAAATCTCAAATTTATTCTACAACTGAAGGTTGATAATTATTTTTATCAGAATTATGCATGCATATATTATCCACTTTCAACGTTTTTCTTCAATACAGATATTTTCTCCCAGCAGGAATAAAAAAAGATGTTTTGCGAGAAGAAGGGTGGACATACACAAGAATTGCAGAAAGGTTTGGAGTTTCCCATACAAGTGTGTCCAGAATGTTGCAGCGATTCAGGGAGACAGGTATGAATGTCCGAAGACCAGGAAAGGGTAGACCACGGGTGACAACCTAGTGGTCGTTGATAGTGGAGCTATGAATGCTGATAAGTATATAAGGAACATTCTTGAAGAGCATGTAGTGCCATTTGCCCCATACATTGGTGAAAATTTCATTTTTATGGACGATAATGCCAGACCCCATCGTGCGCGCATCGTTCAGGAGTACCTTGAAGAGGTTGAAGTCTCTCGAATGGAATGGCCAGCAAGAAGTCCAGATCTCAATCCGATTGAGCAGGTTTGGGACAACCTCAATAGAAGGCTGAGTAGTTCAGAAAATCATCCAGCTACTCTTAATGACTTAGGAATCCAACTCGGAGGAATCTGGGAAGGATTAGATCACTCATTTTGAGTATGAACCGTCGTTGCCGAGCTGTAATTAACGCAAGGGGTGGAAATACCAAGTATTAAATCACTTATCAGCATTTCAGTATTTTGAAAATTGTTCATTTCTCTTCTTTCACATAAGATTCGGTGAAATCCTGAATTTTTCTTCCATTTAATGTGTCTTGTTTCGTTCAAAACCTTCCCGAGAGAACATAAAAAATAAGTTATAAAGTCAATGTAGAGCCAACTTTCATTAAAATTGAGATTTTCAGAATGTGCGTTAATTTTTTTGCGCAGTGTATATTTTTTTTAATTAAAACTTTTGAGCTTTGAGATACATCTTCATTGGAAATTAACAAACATTTAAATGAATTAAAAGCAAAAAAACCTTTTTTGAAAAAAGCTCTTATTTCAATGCCCTTTAAAAAGAAGAAAATTAAGTTTTCCTTTGAAGTTTTAACTATCATCCCTCAACCTTATTATACACAATTTATATGGTCTTAAAAGCTTGTCGCTAGGTTTGCGTAAGAACCTATAAGTATTCAATTAAATTAAACTGCAATTTAAAATTTAAACTTAGCACACTAAGTTACTCAATTCGATAGGCACTAGTTTATTTACACAAATAAATCGCGCGACAAGCTTTTATGATTGTGAGGTTATGAGTTGATAGTTGAAATTTTAAAGGAAAATCTTATCTTCTTCTTTTGAGAGCATTTAAATAAAAGCTTTCTTTAAAAAAGGATCTTTTCTGGTATTAATTTATTCTTTACTTTTCAGTTATTTCTATTTATTCTC
Organism: Adalia decempunctata; assembly: GCA_951802165.1. NCBI lineage: Eukaryota > Metazoa > Arthropoda > Insecta > Coleoptera > Coccinellidae > Adalia > Adalia decempunctata. Next base: position 15,788,494 of record OX637696.1, on the reverse strand, counting down.
GGCAAGTCCTTTCATTTGATACCCATACTGCAGAAGTGCATAAAAATAACTATTCCGCCATTTTGGATGTTTCACCATATTGGATTTAGAATGACGTCACACAGCTTATTAGTGTACCTATTGTCATCCAAACTGAAAGTGTATACAAAATTTCAGCTCAATTAGTTGAAGATATTTGCTTCAAAATTGAGTATCAAGATTCCACCTGAATAAACATACATTGCAAGTTAAATAAAAGCTTTTAAAAAAATCAGCATCTGATGGTCATGTTCATGTCAGATGCAAATTTGGTGAAATTACAAAACTTTCTTTTAAGACCTTCATTCGCTAAAAAGTAAAAACAAGAAAACGATTCCAACAATTGACTTCCAGACCTTTGGACAACAGACATTGTTTACAGTTCTGATCAATCATAAACATCATCGAACACGTGGCAAACAACCTTCCTGAAACGTATATAGGTACAAATAATCCTCAATCTTTCACAGAATGCATAAAATCATCGAACATTCTCAACACTTATCTGCCCATTTTAACTCATCTATCTCAATTATACGATTTGAAAACGTGATTTTGAACTCGAGCACCTTCCGCATAGCAATTATTTTTGTGTTCGTACGAACAGAATTGATGCTGTTTAATTAAGTCGACGTAATTATTTTCACGTAGCCATTTTGCACGATTCTTCTCTCTGAGTAGTTTTAGAGGAGTCGTCCTTGGGTCTCATAAGTAGATGCAAGATTATCCTAATCTACTCATCGATTTGTGATTTACATCAATCTAGAAGAGGACTCTACTAATGAAAATGCTGCTCTTTATAAGAAGTCAGCAATTAATCTTCTGTTCATTATTCTGTTAGCATATCTTTAATTGTTCTCATGAAAAAATTGGCAATGCGAAAATAGATTTGTGACTAGTAGAGCCCCTAGATCTACCTATTGAGTCGTAATAAGTTTAGGTTTTGAGTCTCAATCACATTCTTTTTCACTGTAGGTTCATATGTGCATGATTTTTCCCGAACCTAACTTACAACCGAAACACAAATTCCGAAATTCGCAATAAATTCGTACAACCAAGAAGTAGTAATATATTCTTATTTTGTTCCTTCACATCTACCAACACAGGTAACATTCCTGTCTGTTGCTCTTCAGCTAAAATCAATATTATAGACCGCAAACTTGAAAGTGGGAATTCCCTTAGTTATAGGGAATTCCCAATTATTTCTTTCCATCTGGTAAAACGTAAGGGTCTCTGTCCTATGGATTTACAGTGTTGTCGGCAGTTTCGAAAATAATTCCACTTCATTCGTGAATATACGAGGGCATTCGGCAACTTCCGCCCTCCCCTTGTTAAAGGCTGTACGCAAAGATACTCTACACCGAATAGAATATCTTTGGCTGTACGTAACAGAAATATCGCACGTGGAAGAAAAGGGCGGTAAATACGAGGAATGTCTGAGATATCTTCGGACGTCCTGAAAATCGACGATTTCTTAGGGGTGGTGAGGGGTAAGAAGTAGGTAGAGTTTGACGTATGCTGAGGAAGCCTCGCACTATAAACCCCGTATATGTCCCATAACTTTTGGCACAAATTTCATAGAATATAGTGGGATAAGAAGAAGACAATAGGTTGTTATTGAAATAAAAGTTTTTTGTAACCTTGACTTCACTTTAACACTCCAGTTGTTGAAGTGGTTGAGTCGATATGGCTTACAAAGAAGAAATTCGGAAAAGTATTTATAATTTAGTTGGGCGAGTCGATAAAGCCGAGATAATGCGCATTTTTGCAAATCAGGATATATCCTGTAGAACTATACTGCTCCACAAGGGTTAAGCCCGCAACGGACGGCGAGCGATAATATAATATATATTATATCTCGTATATTACACCAATATCGCTCCTTATGAAATAGCACCAAGCCCCGCGGACGACGCTATAATATATATTCCGATATTACGATATTTTTCCATACTAAAATGACATATGTCAATGCAAAGCTATAATATATATTATATTATCGCTCGCCGTCCGTTGCTGGCTTTAGGGATATCGTATTCAATCGTTTTTAAAAGTATGTAATCTTCGAGAACATCGCTCTAAAATCATTTAAAACTCAATAACAACTTGAATCGATCCAATAAAATCAGTATGAGACATTTCGTCAATCTGGTCACCTTTTTTCTGAAGTTTGGTTCTTAGCATATGCTTCATGAATGTTCTTATTCTGAAATGAAGTCAGTTTATCAACGGCTTCGATTTGAAACGAGTTTTCTGAAAATGCCAAGACGTAAATTAACAAACGCTGAGGCTAATAGGGCTATCGGAATGCTACAGGGTGGCCTCTGACTCAGGTTGTTGTAGCGGAAAGGCTCCAAGTCAGCCAAAATCTTGACTGGAATAGGTTCAGGGAGACGGGCTCCGTGTTGCGTGTTTCCTTTCCCGTGTACAGTAGAGGACAGTTCTGTGCCGAAATGCACACGGTTTTGTAGAACTCTAAACGCCAGCAAAACCGTGTGCATTTGAACGTCAGTAAAACACGGTTTCGGAATAATATTATATATCCTTTTGTGTTTCCTTTCCCGTGTACAGTAGGAGTAGAGGACAGTTCCGTGCCGAAATACTCTCACGGTTACCTATGTAGAACTTGAAATTGTATAAAAGCAGAGTTTATTTGAAAGCCAGTGAAGCACGGTTTGTAAATGATTCTCATCATATCAACTAACGTGTGGTTGGAGAATGTTCTGTTCTGAAATTGGGTTAGTTTTATAGATCGATAAGGCAGCAAAAGTACGGTACAAATGTTTTATTCTAATTCGTGTGAATGTCGAAACAGGTTATAGGGCGGTTATAGCTTTTCTCTATTTCAGTATCGTAATGAGTTCCTTACAGTACTAAAAACAGTGCTGTAATGAATTCATTACAGCATCGTTTTCAGTAATGACTTCAGATCCTTTTAAATTTCAGCAGACGTCAATTGGGAAATGTCAGTTTTCGAATTTCCTAACATTCACACCAACTGCCAAGATACAATATGAAAGACACTAGGACCTATAATTTGAATTTTTCCATTAAATTTCACAAAATTTGAGTGAAATAGAGAAAATATCGTCTAATACTCGTTGCAGAATTGAATTCCAATACTCATGCGTTCGAAAACTCGCTCCTTCGTCGCTCGTTTTCGAATTTCGCATTCGTATTGGAATAGGAACCCATTCTGCAACTAGTTTTAGAAAATACTATTTTTCGTGGGAGGGGTAATATTTATTGAGAACCAATTAATCATCCAACTGTGATTAAGGTGCAAGCGGTATTGACGGATTAGATAACTGAAGGTAGAAGCTGCATGGGGGGGGGTGCATTATTATTTTTTCAGGTAGGCATGAGAAGGTAATAACACCTCACCTCCACCCGTAAATCCGCCCTTGAACAGGTTGAAATATATTCGCTTTTTTCTATGGGTAATGAGTGTTAAATCTAGTACGTATACCTAGAAGTCCAGTGACATCCTTACACAATTGCTATTGTTATTGGAAATTAGAATTCTTCGAAAATGTTACTTTTAATTATTAGGATTGTGAATACTACTTGGAATATGAGTATTTCTATTACACAAAATGAAAATGTACCAAGAAATTTGATGAAGAAGAGTGATATTTTATTTTTTATTTAGGCAACCCATGTAGAAAGCGATGGCGTGAGGACATAATGTTCAACAGCTGAACAAAACTGTAGGTTTCAATTTGACACTGTTTTGTAAAGACCTATAACGCATTTTCTCTCTACAAAACCGTGTGTATTTCGGCACGGAACTTTCCTCTACTGTACACGGGAAAGGAAACACAATATGAATATAATATCATAATGCACACGGTTTTGCAGGCATTTAGAGTTATACAAAACCGTGTGCGTTTCGGCACGGAACTGTCCTCTACTGTACACGGGAAAGGAAATACGCCTCCGTGTTGGAAAGACCAAGGCTTGGTGGGCGACGAAAAACAACACCTGCTCAGGATCTTTTCATCGCCGTTTCGGTGAAAAGAAACCCTACATGCTACGGAATACTTTTCAAAATGCAGATGGGATCCAAGTTTCCATCGAAACCATCAGACGACGTTTGAGAGAGGTGAATCTAGGTTCTAGACGTCCATTAAGAGGTGTTCCATTAACACGTTACCCGGTTAAGATAAGCGTCAAAGACTGGAATGGGCAAGGCAACATATCAATTGGAACGATCAATGGCGTAGTGTCCTTTTTACTGATGAATCCAGATATGGACGATTTTCAGATTCTCGAAGAATAAGGGTATGGACAATCCCACGCATACCCCGTAATCTTCGCTATGTCCAAGAAGTCCATCCATTCCGAGGGGGTAGTGTTATGGTATGGGCCGGGATATGTTTCAACGGGCGCACAGATCTACACATTTGTCCTGGGAATATGACCGCCTTACACTATGGGGAGCATGTCATTTACAATGTTGTGCCAAATTTTCACGCTGCTATTGGTGAAACTTTTTAATTTCTAGACGATAACGCTAGACCGCACCCTGCAGCCATAGTTGAGAATGCGCGCGAGGAGCTTGGTATTCCACATTAACCAATACCTCCGCACTCACCAGATTTGAATTGCATAGAACATGCATGGGATATGCTCCAAAGAAGATTGGATAATCATCAACCTACCCGAGAATCCCTAAATGATCTGAGAGAACTTCTGCCCCGTTTATGGAACCAAATTCCTCAAGAAATGTTCAACAACCTCGTGTGTAGTAGTGTAGTATGCAAGGAGATGTCAAGCTGTTATTTATGCCCGGCGTGTAGGCCATATATTGTATTGATAGTCTTAAAATGCTTGAATTCTCTGGGATAAAGGACCTCTTCTCCTTTTCTGCAAAGGAATAAAATTTCGTTATTTTACTCGATTTTTCTTAACCACCCTGTATACCCTGCAGACCTACAGGCTTAAATTAATTTGCAACTTGAAATCATATTAATATGAATTTTCATCACAAAAATCTTATTTTAAATATATTTTTTTGCAATTTAAGTCAATATCCTTAACTCATGTGGAGCAGTTTATTTATCGGACAATCGCTGATTGTGAGCAAAGTATTCCTTGTATGAACCTTGCAAAAAGTGGAAGACCTAGAATTTTTGCCCAGGTTAGGACCGTAAGACTGGTAAGAAGAGCGGAAAACAAGGTTGATACTTCGCTAAGAAAACTAGCACGTTGTTTTAGGACATCTAACTATATCGCTAGTTAATTTTATTGAAGCAGAGCACGCTGGAGACCATATTATGTTCTGGCCATACCTTGCGTCCAGGCACTGTGCAAGAGAAACTCAAGATTGGCTTGCCGACCAAAACGTACCATTTGTTCCGCGAATCGGCAATCCCTAACCTTCCACAGGCTCGACCCATAGAAGATTTTTCATTTTCGGCTCGCAGAAAGTTACGCTCTGTGGAAGATAATGGCCCTCTTCATTTAATTTGAATTGATAGTTTTGTTGCTTTTGAAACGTTCATTAATGTGTATCACAGTACAATAAATAAATGTACAATTTTTCCCACTTTTTTAGTCTCTGAAATTTGTCTCAAAACTTATGGGACATACGTTATCGGTAGATCTCTGCAAATCTGGTGATTTTATAGAGGAAATGTCAAAGTTTGATCAATTTTCCTGAAGAAATGGTATAGTAGTATAGTATAGAAAGAGTAACCATCGGCATCGGCCCAATTCGGAAATTGAGGTGCTGATTCTCGATAAACCAAAGCTCGATAAAGAAAAAATTTCTCGTCAGCCAATTCTATCACATCTCTCTTGTTAACTTCGAAACGAAAGAATACCACATCATTAGCGCAAATTGTCGCATTGGTTCTATATTGGATCAAACCAAATAATGATGCTTTTATGCAACAAATGGCGGACAGCGCTTTTTGTATCGGCAGGTTTAAATTGGGGTTTAGTCAGGTGGAACAATTTCTCTCGTCATTTTCTGATTGCAGTATTCGTGATCTGATCCAAGAGACTTTTTATTCGTAAATCACGGATTTATCTGCGTGACCAATCCGTTGTTATGCTTTTTTCCATTTGTGAAATTCTAATATTGCGTGGTTTAGTATTTGAAAAGATGCGATCGATGTTATCAAACAGCAACCACTGTCTTTGTACAAAAACTTGACGGAAATTGTCCAGATTTTTGAGAATTGATAGAATTATTATGAAACTCAGAACTGAGGAGCCTTTGCGATCTTCTTCACATTCGTAGCCATAGCAGTCACCCATTCAGATACTGATTTCTTCAATGCAGCTTGACTTCCAGATCTTCTAAAAGCGCGATGCTAATGATTTTTTTGGTACCTCATTTTATCCATTTCATTGATGTACATGTTAAATTTCAGCAGAATTCCGCGATTAGTTTCGGATATATCTAACTTTCTTTTTTATTCCTTCAATTTTTCGATCTTCGCGAAAGTGTTCTTATATTAGGTGGTCGCTTACTGCTCAGAAAAAGGCAGATCATTGGCAATTTTTCTCTTGTGTCACCCTCATCAAACTACCAGACACCAGTTCGTCCAATTCTTTCAATGCTGGCGCTTTTGCCGAGTCTTAAAAATTTGTATAGAAAAACGATAGATAACTTCTATGCTTATGTCAAAGATTCATCTTTGCTTATGTTCTGTGAGTTAACCTCTAATGTGTGATTTGAATTTCGATATTTTGAGGTTATGGTTGTTTTGAACGTGCACAAGAGCCGTGTTTAGCATTATTTTCAATTAAAATAGAATATTTTCGAGGAGTAAGCTCCTGAAATTGTATTCTGGTTACCTCAGTGTACAATTGGACTAGTTGAATTGTGTTGACAAGGATTCTACGGTGTGGAAATCGATTAAATTATGGAGATAGAGGTTATGGATTCACAGGAAGATCCCCAAATTCTTTCAAAATTTGAAAAATTCTGTAGAATAAATAGACAATTCAACATATATTTTGAAGTAAGAGATGCCAGCCATTCAATCTCAGAATTTTTTATTATTTATTTTAATTTCAGAAGACCGATAAAGACACCGATATCCTTCTGAAGAATATCCACTATATAGCTACTGAGTTACTACATATACCTCAGTATCAAGAAAGCATAGCTTCACATTTCAGTGAATTGTTGCCAAGACTTGTATCGATAGCTATATTCTTTGATGAGAAAAATCATAAATTTGATCACTCTAGACATACTGTGAATTGCGTTCTTCTAGGAAACATTTTAAAACTCAGACCAGATTTGAGCAGGTGGGACATCAGATTATAATTCACTTGAATAAGGTTCACTATTAATCAAATCTTTTTTTCCAGTTATGCCTTGAAATATTTCAGTTTATATCCATCCCCATTTGACGATGTTAAAAAAGTTAAAGAAAGTAAGAAAATGAAAAAACAAGATTCGAAAAAAGTTTATTCAGTAGCAGATATAGAAATAGTTGAGTGCTGCTTAGCGCTTTTGTTAAGCGATATAGAATTCTATAGGTCAAAATGGGATTGGTCGAAATTCATCTCTAAATATAGAGAAAGCAGTGATGAGAGGGTGAAATGGTGAGTTCATCAAGAAAAATTGAAATAGACTGAATTAATTCTTTTAATTTTTAGGATAACTGGAAAATGTATTTGTCTTATAACTAAAATGAATGAGAAACAGTCTCAGAGTTTTATGTTGCATATAGTTTCCCAAGAGGTACACGATAAATTCACTTATAGTTTCAACGAGAGGTCAACTTTAAACACATACGGTAGTCCACCGTTAGACCTGAATCCTACAGTTTGTGTTCCTGAGGATGGTGTTATGAATGCAAATAATATAGCAGGCATTTACATACCCACAAAGTCATATAGCTTACCTATTGAAGGAAATGAAAAGTCCATTATCGAAGTTGAATCCACAACAAATAATTTAAGGAAAATAGCTTTGGGTCTCACCTTGAATCGTGCCATTTGTCTACAAGGTCCTGTAGGTTGTGGAAAAACAACCTTAGTGGAATATTTAGCAGCCAAAACAGGCAGAGTTCTTGGAAAAGATTTCATAAAAATTCAACTGGGTGATCAGATGGATAGCAAGATGTTGCTGGGAACTTACAGATGTACTGATGTACCCGGAGAATTTGTCTGGCAAGCAGGAGTTCTCACTCAAGCTGTTATAGAAGGCTGCTGGTTATTAATGGAAGATATTGATTCTGCAAATATGGATATAGCTTCAGTTCTTACTAATCTTCTAGAAAATAAGTCTTTATCCATCCCTGGTTTTAGAGATAATGTACCAATAACACCTGGTTTTCAACTGTTTTTCACGAGAAGATTTTTGTCAACGATCTCTGGGCATCATAAAAAACACTCGAACTCTATGACTCTCATGAAAAAACATTTGGTGCAAATTAATATTGATCCATTTGTGCCGTCTGAATTGAAACAGATCATATTAGAAAAACATCCTGAATTTCTTTTTATCACCGATAGGTTAGTGGAAGTTTATAAATTATTCTCATATGAGAATCCCAATGGCTTACAAATGTCCAGGAGTTCTAGACTGATATCAACTAGAGATTTTTTCAAATGGTGCTCAAGAGCTATCGTTGGTTTCAACCCTAAAAGCCAAGAGAGCACATTGAAGGTGCTTCAAGATGGTATTGATATATTCTGTTGCGCACACCCAGACCTGCTGGAGTCTATAAATTTGGCAAAACAAATTTGTACATTACTGGGCATTGTGAACCAAAAGGCTGAATATTTTTATCGTGACTATAAGCCTAATTTCAACACCACTGAAACTTCAATTATTGCTAATCGTGCTGTTATGGAGATAAAGGATCATAAGTATGTTCAGCACTTGACTTACATAAACACCATGAGACCATCTGCAGTTTTACTAGAAAGAATTATGTGTTGCGTAAATTCTGCCGAACCTGTTTTATTAGTTGGTGAAACAGGTACTGGTAAAACCTCAACTGTCCAGTATCTTGCCAGTGAGGTTGGCAAGAAACTTGTTGTTATCAACATGAATCAACAGTCTGATTCTGCAGATTTACTTGGAGGATTCAAACCTGTCGATTTGAAATATGTTATAACCCCATTGAAGAAAGAATTCGATGAAGCTTTTGCAAAATTTTTCGATATAATTGAAAATCGGGATTATTTGAATCAATTAGAATATTTATTCAATACAGAAAAATGGTCAGAACTTATTGCAGCAATGAAAATGAATTATGAAGTTGCTATAAAGCATTTGAATAAGCCAAAAACCTCGATTGACAATAAGAGAAAGCAATCATTGGAACATAAGGAGGAATCTAAAAAGAATAAGGATAGAGAGGAAATGAAAGCTTGTTGGTCCAGTATTGGCCAGAAAGTCGAAAAATTGACAGTACAACTGAAACAGAAGACTGCTCTTGCTTTTGCTTTCATCGAAGGAACTTTAGTTAAAGCTATTCAAAACGGCTACTGGGTATTACTGGATGAAATTAATTTGGCAAATGCTGAAACCCTGGAATGCTTATCAGGTTTACTTGAGGGTTCGGAAGGATCTTTGTGCCTATTGGAAAGAGGAGACAAAGAACCTATTAAGAGACATCCAGACTTCACCTTATTCGCTTGCATGAATCCCTCAACAGATGTAGGTAAAAGAGACCTACCGGCAGGGTTACGAAATCGTTTCACGGAATTTTTTGTCCATGAATTGACAGAAAAGAATGATCTGCTTCTCTTGGTTGAGAGCTACATGAAAAATTTGACATTTAGAGACAAGACATTGACCAAGATTGTAGATTTTTATCTGAAGGTGAGAAAGGAGGCTGAAACGAATCTACTAGACGGGGTCGGACACAAACCACATTTTTCTCTAAGATCTCTGTGCAGAGCTTTAATGATTGCTTCTAAAAATCCTTGCGGCATGCAGATTAGAAGTTTGTATGAAGCATTCTGTTTGAGTTTCTTAACACAACTCGATGCTGAGTCTTATAAGGTAGTGCAGAATATGATAACATGGTGAGTAAACAAACAGTGAAAGATTGTGATTTTGATTATTAATTTTTTTTTGTTTAAAGTTATCTTATTGAAAAAGATGAGAAAAAAGTGAAAGCTGTTTTGAATCAACCAATACCTAGGCCAGAGACTGGTAGTATTTCCTACATTCAGTTTGAAGGCTACTGGGTTCAACAAGGAAATCTGGAGTGTACTATCCCTGAAGACTATATTCTAACCGATTATGTTAGGAAGAATTTGAAGGATTTGGTGAGGGTTGTGTCAATTGGAAAACTACCAGTTTTACTTCAGGTGAGTAAGGGGAAATAAGATATTATTCAAATCCACAAAAGAGTACAACAAATATAGATACAAGCACATTAATTTTTTCCTTCCAGGGTGATACATCAGTGGGAAAAACAAGTTTGATTACATATTTGGCTAAAGCAAGTGGCAACAAATGTGTGAGAATAAATAATCATGAGCACACTGATCTTCAGGAATACATAGGCTCTTATGTGGCAGATATTAATGGAAAACTGGTATTCAGAGAAGGTAATCTCCTTTTTGAAAAGTCGTCTATAAATTTACATGAAATTCTTGTTTCAAAGAATTGAATCTGAAGAAAACTATCTAGATACATCTTGTTACCAAAAAATGAATATTTACAGGTTTGCTGGTGGAAGCCATGCGACAAGGACACTGGATTATACTTGACGAATTGAATTTAGCACCCACAGACGTTCTGGAAGCCTTGAATAGAGTTTTGGACGATAACAGGGAACTCTTCATACCCGAAACTCAGCAGGTTGTCAAAGCCCATCAGAACTTCATGCTTTTCGCAACCCAAAATCCACCCGGTGCTTATGGGGGTAGAAAAATGCTGTCAAGGGCTTTCAGAAACAGGTTCGTTGAACTGCACTTCACAGAGATCCCGCCGAAGGAACTGGAATTTATTCTACATAAGAGATGTCAAATTGCCCTGTCCTATGCTAAGAAGATGATCAGTGTGATGACAGATTTGCAGGTATTTATTCTAATAATCTGGAGGGGTTTCCAAGTAAGGCTTGGAGTTGTGTGTGAATCTCACCCATAAGTGTCACTTCTGTGAGAGAGGAAATTTTCATATTTCCAAATGTTGTATTAATCAATTATTAGGGTTGTGAAAATGGGTGATTTTATTATTTATAGGTTAGAAGACGTGGGTCAGCTGCTTTTGCTGGAAAACAAGGGTTCATGACTCTTAGAGATCTCTTTAGGTGGGGAGAAAGATACAGATTAGCTGAAAATCTAGACAGACTCTACGATTGGGATCAACATCTTGCTGATGAGGGTTACCTGGTTTTAGCTGGAAGGGTGAGGAAGCTGGAAGAAAAGAAAGAAATTATAATTGTCCTCCAGAAACATTTGAAGAGGGAGGTTATTCCAGATAACCTTTTTACTCGTGAGTTTTCGTATCTGAAAATTTCCTAAAATTCTAACTTGATTATAATCATTCCAGTGTCATCTTCTACCTCACTTGTTACAAGGAAAATATTGGAAGATATCAACAAACACAAGGAAAATAATAAGAATATAGTGTGGACATTTAGTATGCGTCAATTGGCTGTGCTGGTAGCCAAAGCTCTCCAATTCAAAGAACCAGTTTTGTTAGTCGGTGAAACTGGAGGGGGAAAGACAACTGTTTGCAAAGTTATAGCTGATAATAATGGCCAGGAATTGGTGACTGTGAATTGCCACATGCACACCGAAAGTAGCGATTTCATTGGAGGATTGAGACCTGTGAGAAATCGTGAAGATAGTGACAGATTGTTCGAGTGGGTAAATGGCCCCCTTATTCAAGCTATGGAAAGAGGATCTGTGTTTTTGGCTGATGAGATATCCTTAGCCGATGATAGTGTTTTGGAGAGACTCAATTCACTGTTGGGTAAGTCAGATTCTTTTTATTTCTACTTCATAGGACTATTTTTCTATTAATTTGCCTGGATCCTGAAATTTTGTTCGATTGAGTCACATGTTTTGAAATAGTTTGCATATAAGTTGATTATATTATTCTAATACCAGTGTGAATTTTATTATCAGTTCTTTAGCATTAAGAAATTTAAAGAATTCGTTCTTTCGCCTTTTTATCAGTTTTTCCTCATGAAACTACTGCTGATAAAAGCATAATAAATTTCTGAATCAAACTACTAAGGTATAATTTTTGTGCATAGAACCGGAAAGGTGCTTGCTGCTAGCCGAGAAGGGAACCGATATCAACAATCCTAATACTTCGGAAATGATCAAAGCCCACAATGATTTCTTTTTCATCGGAACTATGAACCCCGGTGGAGATTTCGGAAAGAAGGAATTGTCACCAGCTTTGAGGAATCGTTTCACGGAGATTTGGTGTGAACCTTGTACCATCAGAGACGATTTGATCTCTATAGTTGAAGCTAATATAAACGAAGGCGTTTCTTTCGGAAATCAAGAAGACGGTACTAGTGGAATTGGAAAGAGGATAATGGACTTTATAGAATGGTTCCGGAGCAATATTGACATAGGAAAGAAGTTTACGATAAGTATAAGAGATATCTTAACGTGGGTGAACTTTATTAACACCTGCTCAAAATCGGTGGAAATCCACGAAGCTTATGTGCACGGCGCCAGTCTCACCTTCTTGGACAGCTTCGGATCTGGAGTTACATCCGGAGAAAATTTGAAAGCGCTAGAAAAATTCAAGAAAACTTGTTTGGAAATTCTTAATTCACAAGTTCAGAAATTAGGTTTCTCAAAAGTGAAATTATGTGACAAAAACCTGGAAATTTGTAATGTTGGGGATAAATTTGGCATCAGACCCTTTTTCATTGATTCAGAAAATCAGACCAAAGATCACCACGACTTTTTCTTTGAAGCCCCCACCACTCTTCTCAATTGTTTGAGGGTGCTCAGGGGTATGCAACTTCATAAGGCCATCTTGTTGGAAGGTAGCCCTGGTGTGGGGAAAACAAGCTTGATAACAGCTTTGGCAGAGTTTTCTGGACATAAGATATACAGAATCAACTTGTCAGATCAAACGGTGAGTATTAATTGTGATATTCTTCTAAAATCTTTGTGGTTTCAATGAAGCAAAAAAGGCGTAAATTTATTTTGAGTTTATCAACTAAATTGAATATTTTCAGGATATTTCGGATCTGTTTGGGGCTGATTTACCAGTAGAGGGTGGTACAGGAGGGCAGTTCTCCTGGAAAGATGGACCTTTGCTGCAAGCATTGAAACAAGGCCATTGGATATTGTTGGACGAGTTGAATTTGGCTTCTCAGTCTGTCTTGGAAGGTTTAAATGCGTGCCTGGATCACAGAGGCGAGATTTTTATACCAGAGTTGGGCAAGACGTTCCTTGTGAAGAAGGGAACACGATTCTTCGCTGCCCAGAATCCTTTGAAACAAGGAGGCTCTAGACGTGGTTTACCTCAGTCTTTCCTAAACAGATTCATACAAGTATATATTGATACTTTAACTAATAAGGATCTGCATTTTATCCTGACCAAAAAATTTCCACAAATACCGATCGAAACAAGAACGAAAATGATTGAATTCAATGTTATCGTAGACGAGAACTTGTCAAGGCACAAGTTTGGTAATAAAGGGGCTCCTTGGGAATGCAACTTGAGAGATTTGACCCGTTGGTGCGAAGCCACCATCTACCATCATAAATTGAACAGAACAGAAACGGACGATAGCTATCACCCTGAGGCTGTGGTAAATCTGTTGTATGCAGACCGAATGAGAACCTCGGAGGACAAAGAGAAGGTTCATGAAATCTTCGAACAAGTTTTCGATTGCAAGATTGGGGGCACCAAACCCATTCTTTATTTCAACCAGGAACGAGTGTATTTTGGAGATGTTCATTTGGATAAAGACCCGGTTAGCGAGATGCAACTTCAAGGAGACGATTCAGACACTCTTGTTTTGAGGAGTCAATTGCCGCTTCTTAGGAGTCTATCTTATTGCGTCAACTTGGGATGGATGAGTATTCTGGTGAGTAATCTTTGTTTCTATTGGAATTTCAAAATAAAAGAAAAATTTATTGATGTAATGATAAAAGATATCGTAGGTAGTAGATAAATTTTGTTGAATTTTTCCAGGTCGGTTCTTCAGGTTGCGGCAAGAGTGGAGTCATTAAAACCCTGGCTAATTTGGCGGGAAAAACCCTGAAAACTTTCCCGGTCACCTCAGCGATGGACACTACGGATATACTCGGAGGATTTGAACAGGTAAGTGGTTTTGTAACTGTTAGAAGTTTGGGACGTCAGGTGTGAAGTTTCGCCATCGGTGATTGATTTCTTGAGCGGATCTCTAGGGATTTCTAGGGTTTTTCTTCCTGAGTTTGAGAAACGGTCGCATTTACAGTGAGATTTTCGTTTGATTCGTTCTTTTCTATAGGAAGACTTCCAGGTTAATGAGTATTTATAAATATGAAAATATCATTATAAAACTGGTATAATTAGTGACAAATCAAAGGATATCATCTCTTTTTTACCAAATGGCTTAGTCCATATATTCAAATGAAAATGATTGTAATTATGAGTATTTTGAATATTGGATGTCCTTTGTTATATGCTTTCAATTTATTGGGAGCTTCCGAAGGTCCTGTAATAGAATTAAGTTCCCAGTTTGACGCCAGAAAAATCGTTCCGTCGGCAACAAAACAAATATGCTTTCCAGAATGGGATCGCGCCCCTTTTTTTCGCTGGAACACGGAATGTCTCCCATAAATCTCAAACTCCCAATTTATTTATCACGGCGACTACGGTAGTCGACAAATGACAAATACCCGAGCGCTACAATACTCCCAAACTTGCTTCCGATGAATTATGAACGTGTTTGTCGTCGAGTAAACAGAATGCTAATTTCCGTCGCTTCTAGTCGTTAAATTTGGCCGGATGACACCTTCAGCCGTTTAGGATCGAGTTGTTTATCTATACCGGGTGAAGACGAAATCGTTACGCCTCGCCACCAGTTTGTTGACGGGGGTAGGTAGTTAAGGGGACATAAAACATCCCCTTGCTCAAATATCGTTGTCCGCCAGTGAATATTACGAAATTAAGGAAATGCGGCACACTTGATGTTGTCTTCCGATAGTGGCGCCATTGACGTTTCGAAAGAGGTTATGTTTTATTACTCTATTGAGTCTTCCAAGTATTGTGTACTTACCTTGCTTCATTTCATTATGAAGTTTGCTGTTACCATCAGGTGTGCATTTGAAGATGATGAAAACAAACTTAACAGAAATGATCATATTGAAGCAAGAAATGATGGACACATGTTGTTGTCATTTATTTATTCTCTCTACAATGGGTGCATGAACGATTCTGAAGGATGAAGGTGCGAAAAAATATAAAATTTATTGTTCTCATCTAGTTGAATCTATCACATCGAGATTTTCAAATATCTGGCACCTTAGGACGTAGTCATGTCGCTATTTCGTCAGTATCAAAACAAAAAAGACTAGTATATATTATTCTTTACGTAATTCGTCATCATTTATACAATTTTTAATTATTTTACAATATTTTTATAATATTCAGTTCTCTCTTTTTGGTTGGAAGTAGTAAAATAATCAGTTATTACAATTATCTTTTTGACTCTTACCTTTTCAGTTTTACGTTTAGGTACTTATTAATTAATTAAGAGTAATGGCAATTTTATTCGCTATGTATAAGATCAATTCCTGATTGAGGCGGTGGCAAGTGTACATTTGAAGAAATGATATCTCTTGGTGGTTCTTGATGTTTGATGTCTTGATTTTCATTGTGTTCTTTAGTTTTGTTCAATTTCTTCAAAATTTTCTTAGAGATAATTTCGTAGCAGTGGATACAGAATGATTATTTGAACATTTTGTACAGTTTATATTATACTTTGATTGGCCTTTTGGCCAATTTATTGGTCAATAAACTGCTTTGTTATTATTTACTTTGATGGTGACTTCTTTTTCAATGGAGTTATGTTGAAATGTTCTGGAATACATTGATTTAATTTAAAATCCTGAAACTAAAATATTCAAAATTGGACCAACTAGTGGAAGATACGAAACTGTATCAAAATTAATCTAAACTTCATGAGAATCTCTCGCTTCCTGATTTAATGCACCAACTTGAATTTGCTGTGCCTCATTTGCATAACTCGAATTTGGGCAGAGAAGAAAAGTTCGCTTGGAACTGTTTCAAAATGCAAAGCAGAAACCAGGTACAGATGTTCTGGTCCGTTTAGCTATTCTGATATTAATGGACCCTTAATAATATGGAAATTTGGTTACGAACTTACTAGGTCGTTTATGAATTTGATATATCGTTGTGAGGTTTATTAAGTTTGTTGGTGTAACTTTTCTAATATGTATAATTGAGATGTTTGCGCTTTAATCAGGTTATAATCCGTTTTTGTATAATTTCGATTGTGAAAACTGTTGTTTCTTATTGGGTTGATGTTAATAGAAGGTTTAGTTTTGAGGAAATTTTAAGTTATATCATATTTTTGTTTCTTTTGACTTATCATTCTGTATCCACGTGTGGCGATTGGCGAAACTAAAGGACACAAGGTTCTCGGCGTCAGAGAGTCGGCGAGCGGCTTCCTCGAGGACAGACCGCTACCCGGGGTCCTCCTAGATCCTGGTCGAGCGGTCCCAGTCCGGATGCTAGTCGCTTTCCGGGGGCGATCCGGGCAGTTCCGGACTTACCTGTCCGCCCGCTATCTGAATCATCCCGTCCATCGGGTCCTGGGACCAGAGGCTCAGATCGGTGTCTCCCTGAAATTCGGCGAGGTTAGGAAACGGGTGTCTTCTCCGAGGGAGGAAGGGGGTGATTAATGGGGGACATGGGGGACCTGGGGGCGGTCGTAAATTGTTAGAGTTGGAGGGATGAAGGTTAAGAATGACTGTGAGGGTTCGGGATCATCCAAGTGAGATGAAAAGAGGGTTTTTGGGTCATTCTTGTGGGATCGGTTATTTTAATCTTCAGGGTGTTTGGAGGAAGGTTCTACAAGTTTCTTTCTTGGATTGAGAGGGTGTTTCCGCAACAATTTTGTACCTAGATAATATTTTGTAAGTTTCACGTCAGCTGAGACTAAAGTTACTTGATCAAACAAAACAAAGACAAAAGAAAAACAAAACGAAGGCAAAAGAAATATTTAACTGTTCAATAGGGGGCTCACTTCCCAGGGCTTTAGAGATCCTCAGTTTAGGTCTGTGAATCCCAATGCTTTTCGATTTCTATTCCTCAGAAAAAAATCTAATGAAAATGAACTCAAACATACGAAATCAGGAATTTTGAAAACAAATTTATGAAAATAATAATAATAATTGCTATTTATTGACCAAAGGCAATCGGCCATCGACATATCAGTCCTGCAGCCAGGAAATACAAATTTATGAATTTTAATCATTTGAGAGAAATAGAGCATTGTTGACTCCAGAAACAATCTCAGATTGTGCTGAAAAGTTTTATGAAGATTTATTGATATACACTGCGCAAAAAAATTAACCCACATTATGGAAATCTCAAATTTATTCTACAACTGAAGGTGTTCTCAATGATAACTATTTTTATCAGAATTATGCATGCATATGTTATCCACTTTCAACGTCCTTCTTCAATACAGATGTTTTCTCCCAGCAGGAATAACAAAAGATGATATTATCAGATTTTGAATGTATTGGCTCCATTCTAAAATCAGTTGTTCTCGATCAATTCTAGTGATCAATAGTTTTTCTTTCGTTTGATTTTCTACACTCGATCGCTATGCAACGCGAAACACGCAATTTGGCCCAAGAGGAATGTGCCAAAGCGGCAGTTTTGCGAGAAGAAGGGTGGACATACACAAGAATTGCAGAAAGGTTTGGAGTTTCCTAAACAAGTGTGTCCAGAATGTTGCAGCGATTCAGGGAGACAGGTATGAATGTCCGAAGACCAGGACAGGGTAGACCACGGGTAACAACTGCCATTCAAGAACGTTACTTGAGAGTTTCTTCGTTGAGACAACGGTTTGCAACCGCTCGCCTCCTTCAAAATCAGCTTGAGCAAACTCATGAGGTGCAAATTAGCACTCAGACAAGAAGAAATCGCCTCAGAGAATATGATTAAGGCCTCGTGTCGCGGCAAGAGGCCCAGCTCTTACCCCTGCCCATCGAAGGGCGCGTTTGGATTTTGCGAGAGAGCATATCCATTGGGAAGAGGCCGATTGGGAAAGAGTTCTCTTCACAGATGAGTCTAGATTCTGCCTCTACCATTGTGATCGACGTTCCCTTGTATACAGACGTCCACATGAAAGATATGCTCAGTGCAATTTCCTCAATACTACTGGTTTCGGGGGAGGATCGATTATGGTATGGGGTGGAATATCTTTGACTGCTCGCACAGACCTAGTGGTCGTTGATAATGGAGCTATGAATGCTGATAAGTATATAAGGATCATTTTTGAAGAGCATGTAGTGCCATTTGCCCCATACATTGGTAAAATTTCATTTTTATGGACGATAATGCCAGACCCCATCGTGCGCGCATCGTTCAGGAGTACCTTGAAGAGGTTGAAGTCTCTCGAATGGAATGGCCAGCAAGAAGTCCAGATCTCAATCCGATTGAGCAGATTTGGGACAACCTCAATAGAAGGCTGAGAAGTTCAGAAAATCAACCAGCTACTCTTAATGACTTAGGAATCCAAATCGGAGAAATCTGGGAAGGATTAGATCAGAACATTTTAAGATCACTCATTTTGAGTATGAACCGTCGTTGCCGAGCTGTAATTAACGCAAGGGGGGGAAATACCAAGTATTAAATAACTTATCAGCATTTCAGTATTATGAAAATTGTTCATTTCTCTTCTTTTACATAAGATTCGGTGAAATCCTGAATTTTTCTTCCATTCAATGTGTCGTGTTTCGTTCAAAACCTTCCCGAGAGAACATAAAAAATAAGTTATAAAGTCAATGTAGAGTTAACTTTCATTAAAATTGAGATTTTCAGAATGTGCGTTAATTTTTTTGCGCAGTGTATGATAGAATTTTAATCAATTTATATTTGTGCATTTTTTTAGTTTCCCGATGAGTCTTTCAATCCATATTTTTTCGAAAAACCCTTCGTCGTCCCTAATTAGCCATATTCCTAATCTAACAATTAGAAATAAGGGTAATGTAAACATGCCGGTGTACACCACTTACATATAATATTTAATTACCATAGAACTATCTGGGTGGGCGGTGGCTGGCAGGGGCGGCTTCAGGAGCGATATGTCGGCCGTCCGAGGGGGACTGGGGGGCGGGGGCACGTTCACCGGCGGCCCCAGCCAGATGGGTATCCAGCCGCAGCATAGGTCGAGGGTGGCTCGCCTGAGTCCTCGGTGTAGTACCAGGAACAACGTGGGGTTGACTATGGCGTGCACGTATGATATGTGTAGGGTGATCTGAAAAAGTGGTTGATGAAATTCAATATTTCGAATCTGACATCCAGATCTTTGTATTCTTACCTCGTGGCCGAGGGTGCTTCCTATGATTGGATGGTTGACTAACGTTACGAAGAAAAGAGGTCCCCAAAACAGTACGTACGCCGCTGTGATGACCAGGAACATCTTGACCCTCTGTACGCCGTCTCTTTCCATTCTGTCTAGGTATTCCCGCATTTTGCGATGTTCTTCCAATGCCCCAGTTGCCTGTTTCGAAGCGAATTGTTAGATTAGTGTGAAAATTAATTTATCGAGTACTTCTATCGGGTGTTTTTTTTAGATTGATAGAATTTTCGATAGGAATAACAGACAGTTGAAGCCATGTTGTTTTCACAGTTCTGTTCAGTGAGTATTGACAAATTAACTACACTTTTCACAGTTGTAATTCAGAAATTCAAAGTTGAATTTCAGAAAAGGAAACATGTATTTCAGAAAAGCAATATGTAATTCAGAAAACAGAAATTGAATTTCAGAATAGTAAATTCAATTTCAGAAAAACGAAATTGATATTCAGGTTGGGAAGTTGTAATTCGGAAAAAACTAAGTTGTAATTCAGAAATGGAAAATTCAATTTCAGAAAAGGAGAATTGTATTTCAGAAGTAATCAATTCAATTTCAGAATAGTATATTCTAAAACTAGTTGCAGAATGGGCTCCTATTCCAATACGAATGCGAAATTCGAAAACGAGCGACGAAGGAGCGAGTTTTCGAACGCATGAGTATTGGAATTGCATTCTGCAACGAGTATTAGACGATATTTTCTCTATTTCACTCAAATTTTGTGAAATTTAATGAAAAAATTCAAATTATAGGTCCCAGTGACTTTCATATTGTATCTTGGCAGTTGGTGTGAACGTTATTAAGTACGTAAATTGACATTTCCAAATTGACGTCTGCTGAAACTTATAAAAGGATCGGAAGTCATTGCTGACAACCACAAAACGAAAAATGTTACTGAAAACGATGCTGTAATGAATTCATTACAGCACTGTTTTTAGTACTGTAATGAACACATTACGATACTGAAATAGAGGAAATATAATATGTAATTCAGAATAGTATCGAGCTGTGTATCAAGTGATGCAACATAGAAATCTATGTCAATGTTGCATCGAACTTGTCTTAAGTATTTGGTATTTTCAAAATTTGTTTTTTTCCTGTTTTAGTTTTTGACTGTATATATCTTTATGTTAATCTTGGAAATAAAGTTATTATTTTTATATTTCTTGCTTTTATGAAGGTATCTAAGTACTTTGAGAGTCGAAAAAGACCTCAAAAATCATTATTAATATTTTTCGCCATCCATTTCAAATAAAATCATGTCTCCATTAGAATTACATACATTATATTAGAGAGTGGTTTGGGTACCAAGCAATTGAATTACAATTTCGTTTTTCTGTATTAAAATTTCTCATTTCTGAATTTCAAATCATCAATTCTGAATTTCAATTTATATTTTCTGAAATTCAAATTCTCGTTTCTGAATTGCATATCACTATTCTGAATTTCAAATTACCCTTTCTAAATTAGGTATCACTATTCTGAAATTCAGATTACCGTTTCTGAATATCAACTTACTATTCTGAATTACAATTTGCTTTTCTGAATTACATTTTACGTTTCCTGAAAGGTGTAGAAAGACTCACGCCGCAACAACGTTTACAAATTGTTGAAATTTATTTTCAAAATCAGTATACTATTCGCCAAACTTATAAAGCACTTCGTGAAATTTATGGTTTACATAATCGTCCATCAGAGCAGCTGCGTAAAGATCTTGGTCTACACCCATACAAGGTTCAAGAACTAAGACCACTTGACCATAATAAGCGTCGTTTGTTTGCTGATTGGGACATAGAACAGCTTGAAGTTGATCCATTTTTTCATCGAAAAATTGTGTTTGAAGCTCATTTCTGGTTGAACGGCTACGTAAACAAGGAAAATTGCAGTATATGAAGGGAAAACAATCCTCAAGAAGGTTCCATTGCATCCTGAAAAATGCACAGGATGGTGTGCTTCACTCGCTGGAGGCATCATCGGTCCATATTTCTTTCAAAACGATGCTGGAGCTAATGTTACAGTGGTTCTCATTACAGATCGATGATCAATGATTATTCATTTCAAAATTTGAATGGTATAGACCCAGAAGTTAATTGGTTCCAACAAGATGGTGCTACACGTCATGCGTCTATCGTAACAATTGATTTATTGGAAGAAAGAATGGGCGATAACATTATTTCGAGAAATGATTGGCCCGCAAGATTATGCGACGTTACTCCAATGGATTATTTTCTTTGGGGTTCTGTTAAGTCATTATGGAAGCCAGCATAACTCGTGTGATTGCTGAAATAAGGCCTGAATTACTCCAAAAGGTGGTTTGGTCGAATGCGGTTCCTCAGAGCTAGTCGTGGTGGACATGTGCCGGAAATTATTTTTGAAACATAAATTCACTGTACAAGGTGGGCAAAATTGGTGCTACATGAACTAAAACTTTTTGTTATCACTCAGCAAATAAACCTCTTAGAAAAAATCAGAGTACGCCACCAGATAATGACCAAAGTTGAAATTGCCCAAATTGCAATTTCGGCCTATAACTCTGAAACGAAAGAAGATAGAGGAATGCAGTTGATGGCATTAACAGTTTCTCGAAGAAAGAGGACTATAAGGTGCCATTCATTTTTCTCTACCTCCTCGGGTTAAAAAGTTTTAGTTCATGTAGCACCAATTTTGCCCACCCTGTACAGTGCAGAGGGATTTCAATGTTATGAGTTTCAAAATAAATCAAAGTTTTCGTAGGGATTGTGATGACAGTAATAGTCAGTTGGAGTATCCCGCTTTTTGTTTCATTGCCTCCCAAGTTAATACAGTTATAACTTCGTTAATGGCGAAATCCGTCCTTGTTTAATAAAAATTATATATTTCATTGCTGCCCGTTATGAAACATAAATTTTTATCGCTATAATATCGCAGCAATTAACAATATTCCTTCAGTATGCAGTTTTGCCAATGACGCCGGAATTGTGGTGATATGGATACAAACTGAAAGTTTTGATTATTGTTTATTGTTCTGTTATGCAAATTCAACGGAATTTATAACCACAGCGACATTATTGGTTGCCGATTGAATTATTAAATTCAATCAACATTGCCGTCGAAATAGATTGATTAATCGTTTGGTGGTCTTTGAATCGACATGGCGGCCAATTATGAAACTGGAATTGATTGCTTATTTTCGTGTTCGAACCCTCTCAGAGCATTGCATTTTGGAACGAAAATCATTTTACGAGAATATATTGAAAAATTCTCAGCCTACTATAGAACCAAACAAAATTTCAATGTCAAAATATTTTATTACTCAACATATTCTCCTATTAATTGAATACATTTATTACAGCGAACCTGCAACGTCTCTAGACCTTTCAAAAAAAATGTTTCTTCTTGCTCTGCAAACCAGTCCTGCACAGCTTTTATCACCTCCTCGTTGGAAGAAAATTTACGACCTTTTGAACTTTTTTTCAGTTGAGGAAAGAGATGATAGTCGGACGGAGCCAAATCTGGTGAATAAGTGGGGTGTTCTAGTAGTTCTAACATTAAATCACGGATTTTTTGCATGGCAACATGAGATTTGTGTACTGGGGCGTTGTCTTGTAAAAACAAAATACCTTTGGATAGCTTTCCGCGTCTTTTCCCTTCAATTTTTTCCCGTAGAGTGGTCAGTAATGACGAATAGTAATCTCCAGTTATTGTTCTACCCTTATCCAAAAAATCAATCATGATTACTCCATGGCAATTCCAAAAAACTGAAGCAAGAACTTTTCCGGCAGATTTTTGGACACGAAACTTCTTAGGTCTTGGAAAACCAGAGTGTCGCCATTCCATCGCTTGTTGCTTTGTTTCTGGATCGTAGAAATGTACCCAAGTCTCATCCATAGTAACCATTCGGTTTAAGAAGTCTACATCGTTTTCAAATCGAGCACAGATCGAACGCGATGCTTCTACCCTTGCACGCTTTTGGTCAACATTCAAACATTTGGGGATCCATTTTCCAGAAATTTTTCTCATGTCCAAATTGACGTGAACTATATGATGAACGCGTTCGTATGAAATCTTCAGTGCTTCAGATATCCGTTTTAGCTCAATTCGACGGTCTGATAAAATCATGTCATGAACTGCATCGATATTTTCGGGGACTGACACCCGATGGAAAATTTACCTCTTTTGAAGCTTGCAGTTCAATTTTTCACGGTCGCAAACGAAGGACATGGATCACCAAGGTATTAAGCATATCTTCGTAAATCTGCTACCTCTTAACCCTTTTAAATACAGGTGATGATGGCTCGATACTCCAATTTTTCGATTTTTACAATTTCGGTTGACTTTTTTTTAAATTTATTGCGTAACTCTGGTTTACTTTTTTGACGTCGAACTTTTTTTTACACCACGGTCAGGATATCTGCGGAAGAATTTTTATCGAGTTTTTACCGGAGATTTTCGCGAATTTCTTCAAAATACTTCTTCATCGCCTAGAGAATCGAAATTTCACCCACGTATGAATGGATTATTCCTCATTTCGACTGTATAAAAATTACCTCATTGTATTGCAGCTTTGCTGCGATTTTAAGGTTCTTCTGGATCCACATTTTCGATTCCCTCGGTCCACAAAGTTACCATTTTGGTATAGTACAGAAATAGAACCATTTTAGTGTAGTAGAGAACGATTTGATGAATGTGTGGAGAAAGGAGAAAATAAAATTTTCGCAGTCCTACAATACCGGATGTTCTCCCTTACTGACTTTCAGAATTCAGCATACAGGAAATATATTCCAACGGAATGAATTATTTTAACTGCCCCGACTCGAGAGAACCTTTTACAAATTTTCATTGTATATTTCGACTCGTCAGAATATTCATTTAAGCAGCAGATGAAAGCCACTCTCCCATCTATTCTTGCAGGTTGCAGGTTTTGTGGCATCTACTTTCCGATTTTAAGTTCTGAGAAGGCGCAAGTTAAGTAATCCTTTCATTTCGCTTCAACGCTTCATGGAAATGAGAATACCGCAGAGATCTCGTGAAGTTTTCGGCAACAGTCAGGTGTTAGTTTCGAATCTTTCGGTGAGAGACTCAGAATGGAAGTTCAGATACATTTACGGCATCAACTTGATGATACAAGAATAAATATTGATGAATGTGATACAACATTAAATTGAAATAAAACACATTTAAATTAAGATTGAAGCCTTTTTTTTTATTTGAAAGATAATTTTGTGACGTTTATGTTTTAAAAATAATTTCCGGCATACGAGCATAGTATGATATAGTTTATACTATTATACGAGGATGTATTGATATCTAGTTAGCCTAGACCAGTTCCATGCATGCTTAATACCCTTGGTGATCAATGTCCTCCGTATGCGACCGTGAAAAATTGGACTGCAAGCTTCAAAAGAGGTAAATTTTCCATTGAAGATGATGACCGATCGGGAAGGCCAGTTTCTGTGTTAGTCCCCGAAAATATCGATGCAGTTCATGACATGATTTTATCAGACCGTCGAATTGGGCTAAAACGAATATCTGAAGCACTGCAGATTCCATACGAACGCGTTCGTCATATAGTTCACGTCAATTTGGACATGAGAAAAATTTCTGCAAAATGGATCCCCCAATGTTTGAATGTTGACCAAAAGCGTGCAAGGGTAGAAGCATCGCGTTCGATCTGTGCTCGATTTGAAAACGATGTAGACTTTTTAAACCGAATTGTTACTATGGATGAGACTTGGGTACATTTCTACGATCCAGAAACAAAGCAACAATCGATGGAATAGCGACACTCTGGTTCTCCAAGACCTAAGAAGTTTCGTGTCCAAAAATTTGCTGGAAAAGTTCTTGCTTCAGATTTTTGGGATTGCCATGGAGTAATCATGATAGATTTCTTGGGTAAGGATAGAACAATTACAGGAGTTTACTATTCGACATTACTGACCACTCTATGGGAAAAAATTAAAGAGAAAAGACGCGGAAAGCTATCCAAAGGTATTTTGTTTTTACAGGACAACGCCCCAGTACACAAATCTCATTTTGCCATGCAAAAAATTCGTGATTTAGGGTTAGAATTACTAGAACACCCCCCTCTTTCACCAGATTTGGCTCCGTCCGACTATCATCTCTTTCCTCAACTGAAAAAAAGTTTAAAAGGTCGTACATTTTCTTCCAACGAGGAGGTAATAAAAGCTGTGGAGGACTGGTTTGCAGAGCAAGAAGAAACATTTTTTTTGAAAGGTCTAGAGACGTTGCAGGTTCGCTGTAATAAATGTATTCAATTAAGAGGAGAATATGTTGAGTAATAAAATATTTTGACATTGGAATTTTGTTTGGTTCTATAGTAGGCTAAGAATTTTTAAATGTATCCTCGTATTTTATAAAAACAACGAGAATCCAATTTTGGAAGCAGAACTTCAATTGTGACCAACGCGAAAGAGTCGAAAAGTGGAATCAACAGAATTCTTCGATTCCAAACTATTCACATATCTTTCTAGTTATAACCCCCATGAAGTTAACCGTCCGACAGATGCCTATTTGTCGTTGGCGAACAAACAAATCTCGCCGCCATACGGAAAAACTACGATTCTGGAGGAAAAACGATGCCGTTATGAAACTGCCGCCTATTTTCGGCCTGTTTTTCGCCTTCCATCGAAATGGGGCCGATGCCCTGGAGAAGCCAGATTAAAACGCCGTAAGCTTCTGGGATGGGATGGATTGATGGTGAAAATTTTTCCTAGTTTTTATGTGCGAAAGTTTTGGACTTCACCGATAGGGCTTAGAGCGGTGAAAAAGGGATGTTTTCGGGAAAACTTTTCGTCATCGAAACAAAAATCTTGTTAAGGGTCTACGTCCCTGGAAAAAGGGGAGTCAGAAACGATGTATTTCTTTCTGATTGATGAAGGGACGTATGAGTGTATAAAGATAAAAATAATAAAAAAAATATTCTATAAGTATTGAATGAATGAAAAGGATATTCGCCATCATTTTGGGTTATTTTGTAACATTTCCACCATCAAAACGAACAAATATTTTGGGGTTTTTTCATTTCAGTATTGAAGTCTATCATTTAGTTAATCAAACGTCTATCTCATTTTTCTTTCAGAATATACCGTTTTTTTGTAAATACTTAAGTTTACAACAATGTGTTGTTTCCGCGAAATTTATTTCCTTGAATTTTTTATTCGAAATGATAAATATCCATTTTTATCAAAGACATTTTATTAAGGTTTGTTTTAGCCGTCGATTAGTGAAAATTAATTGTTTCTTACAATTATGGATTTTGACATGGAATTGAATTTCTTTTAAATGACAGGCCCGCAGGTATCTAATCCCAGATGACTGGTGAAGGAAAATTAGTGTATTATACAGTCAGTGTGGGATCTAGTTTAGTGTAGGATTTCTTGTTAATATTCCCTGCGCCCCAACATTTGTTCTATTAAGCTGAATAATCCAATAAATAAAAATTAAAGCACTGCACCGCCATCTGGCGGTATACGTTTCTTATTTTGAAGGCTGAAGACTCTTAAGCGACGCGAGGATGATCAATTAAGGATCTTCCCAATATGTCCGTTCTTCTACCTCCTGTTTTTTCTCTATTTCGACGTTTCACTCCGGCATCCGTTGGTAATGTATTCCGAAGGAACTTTTCTTGGATCTCTCGCTCCCAATTTCCAGGAATAGGGAGATTTCCAGACGTTTCGACGCTGATAAAACCGGGAGCTACGTGACACACCTACATATCCTATCGGAGAAGATCGGGGGAAATTTTAAAAAACTTCGTTATGAATTCTAACTGCATTGCATAATAGGGACATTTCGGCATCCGCTCTCCCTGTTTTACGCAGGGAAAAGTGCGGACTGGACTGGAATTTTGAATGAGACTGTTTTACCTTTCGCCCACGGGCAGGCTGAAAGTTTCGCTCAGAGCAAGAACCAGAATTAGGCCGAATTCATCACGACATGATTATTTGAACTGCTCCACATGAGTTAGGGATATTGACTTAAATTGCAAAAAATATAGTTAAAATAAGATTTTTGTGATGAAAATTCATATTAATATGATTTCAAGTTGCAAATTAATTTTAGCCTGTAGGTCTGCAGCGTATACAGGGTGTTCAAGAAAAATCGAGTAAAATAACGAAATTTTATTCCCAGAGAATTCAAGCATTTTCAGACTAGCAATACAATGTATGGCCTCCACGGGCATCAATAACAGCTTGACATCTTCTTTGCATACTACACACGAGGTTGTTGAACATTTCTTGAGGAATTTGGTTCCATAAACGGGGCAGAAGCTCTCTCAGATCATTTAAGGATTCTGGGGTAGGTTGATGATTATCTAATCTTCTTTGGAGCATATCCCATGCATGTTCTATGCAATTCAAATCTGGTGAGTGCGGAGGTATTTGTATGGTAAATCTGGAATACCAAGCTCCTCGCGCGCATTCTCAACTATTGCTGCACGGTGCGGTCTAGCGTTATTATTTATTGAAAAGTTTCACCAAAAGCAGCGTGAAAATTTGGCACAACATTGTCAATGACATGCTTCCTATAGTGTATGACGGTCATATTCCCAGGACAAATGTGTAGATCTTTGCGCCCGTTGAAACATATCCCGGCCCATACCATAACACAACCCCCTCGGAATGAATGGACTTCTTGGACGATTACGGGGTATGCGTGGGATTGTCCATACCCTTTTTTTTCGAGAATCTGAAAATCGTCCATATTTGGATTCATCAGTGAAAAAGGACACTACGCGATCGATCGTTCCAATTGATATGTTGCCTTGCCCATTCCAGTCTTTGACGCTTATGGTCACGTGTTAATGGAACTCCTCTTAATGGACGTCTAGAACCTAGATTCACCTCTCTCGAACGTCGTCTGATGGTTTCGATGGAAACTTGGACCCCATCTGCATTTCGAAGAGTATTCCGTAGCATTCTACACGTAGATGTAGGGTTTCTTCTCGCCGAAACGGTGATGAAACGATCCTTAGCAGGTGTTGTTTTTCGTCGCCCACCAAGCCTTGGTCTTTCCAACATGGAGCCTGTCCCCCTGAACCTATTCCAAAGTCGAGATATCACACTTTGGCTGACTTGGAGCCTTTCCGCTACATCAACCTGAGTTAGGCCACCGTGTAGCATTCCGATAGCCCTATCAGCCTCACAGTTTGTTAATTTACGTCTTGGCATTTTCAGAAAATTCGTTTCAAATCGAAGCCGTTGATAAACTGACTTCATATCAAAATAAGAACATTCATGAAGCATATGCAAAGAACCAAACTTCAGAAAAAAGGCGACGAGATTGACGAAATGTCTCATACTGAATTTTATTCGATCGATTCAAGTTGTTATTGAGTTTTAAATGATTTTACAGCGATTTTCTCGAAGATTACATACTTTAAAAAACGATTGAATACGATATCCCTAACTCTTGTGGAGCAGTATGTTTGCTTTTCTTTCTTGTCTTTCATTTTGTTTGTATCTTTCTTTGTGTTTCTTTCAATATGTCTTTATGTCTCAATTTTTTCCTTTATTTTTACTTTTCATGTCTTTTTGTGCGTTTTTGGCTTTCTCTAGTTTTTTTTCTTTTTTCTGGTTTCTTCTTTATGAATCATCAAGTTTCCGAGCTAACTGTTCTTGTACATTTTTTTTTAAACTCACCCGTTCTCCAGAGGCGTTCATACAGGGACCGCCGCCGGTAACGTTCACTAAGGTCGTCACTAGTCCAGCCACTCTGACAGCTTCAACGTTCGCCTTCGTAAGGTCTTTGTGCAGTTTTTTCAAATGGAACAGAGTCAAGAACACACACACTAAATTAACACCTATCCACAACGCGTTCAGGATGTAGTGCCGCAAGGGACCGTAGATGAGGGGACAGGAGGGGGCTTTGTGGCCCCCTTCACCCGGGGCTGCCAATGCACCTGGAAAAAGCATTATTTCAATATTGACTGAATTGAAGCATATTATGATTTTTTATTAAATTGAAAACGATTGGTATCAATGGACGAAATGAAAACACTGCAGATTAAATAAAGGTCAACGTTTGTTGTAATTTTTTTTATATTTTTGACATCGTACTGTTTACTTTGTAGTGTTTCCAGTTATTTCATATCGTACAATTCACTTGAGATGAATTAGGGGTTTTAAGACGATGCTATGTAAAAATGAAGAATAGGAAAAAGAATACAGTACTCAAAATTTCAAAGTTACGTATGTCCAATAAGTTTTGGCACAAATTTCGTAGACCAATATAGAGGTGATAAGAATAAGGCAATAGGTTGCTATTGAAATAATAGTTTGTTTGTAACCTTGACTTCACTTTAACACTTCAGTTGTTGAAGCGTGCAAGGGTAGAAGCATCGCGTTCGATCTGTGCTCGATTTGAAACCGAATTGTTACAATGGATGAGACTTGGGTACATTTCTACGATCCAGAAACAAAGCAACAATCGATGGAATGGCGACACTCTGGTTCTTCAAGACCTAAGAAGTTTCGTGTCGACAAATCGGCTGGAAAAGTTCTTGCTTCAGATTATTGGGATTGCCATGGAGTAATCATGATTGATTTTTTGGATAAGGGTAGAACAATAACTGGAGATTACTATTCGACATTACTGGCCACTTTACAGGGAAAAAGTGAGGAGAAAAGACGCGGAAAGCTATCCAAAAAGGTATTTTGTTTTTACAGGACAACGTCCCAGTACACAAATCTCATGTTGCCATGCAAAAAACTCGTGATTTAGGGTTAGAATTATTAGAACCCCCCTTATTCACCAGATTTGGCTCCGTCCTACTATCATCTCTTTCCTCAACTGAAAAAAAGTTCAAAAGGTCGTAAATGTTCTTCCAACGAGGAGGTAATAAAAGCTGTGGAGGACTGGTTTGCAGAGCAAGAAGAAACATTTTTTTTAAGGTCTAGAGACGTTGCAGGGTTCGCTGTAATGAATGTATTCAATTAAGAGGAGAATATGTTGAGTAATGAAATATTTTGACATTGAAATTTTGTTTGGTTCCATAGTAGGCTAAGAATTTTTCAATGTATTCTCGAAAACCTGGAAAGGCTGTGACATAGTGTACCATTCTGATAGTTAAGCTGCTATCAAAGCCCTGAAATAATCGACTGATATTGATATTGATATATTGTTTATCCTGATTACTCCTAGGTCTCCTGTGGAGACCCCTCTGAAATTACAAGCTTCGAAGCTTGTAACTTGTGCCGAGTTCGGAGTAAGCAGTTGTGTTCTGTGTAGGCTTTGTTACTGTGTCCTTACGCCACCTTGACCCAACAGTGAGAATGGTGGCTCCTACCGAGACTAGAAAATTTCTTTCCTAGCTCGGGATTGAACTTCGGACCTTTGGGTCTTAATTCCAACGCTCTACCACTGAGCCAGGGGCACTCACTCGAAGTAGATATGGGAATGCCGAAGGAAACTTAATGAAGGAGGCAAGAACAACAAGGTCCCTTTAGACTTTTAGGATCTTGGTTCCTCAGGAACCGAAAAAAACGAGGAGATCAACATACAAGCCAGAAAGAGAGCACAAACGCCACTAACTGACAAAGAACTCATCTATAGGCAGACATAGAGTTTCTGAAAAAGGGCGAAACTGAAAGAGAAGCACTCGGCAGGAATCTTCCAGGTATGGATCATTTCGGAACTGAAAGGACCAAGAATCATTTGGATCTCAGTAAGAGTAAGATACGCCT
This sequence comes from Adalia decempunctata, assembly GCA_951802165.1. NCBI lineage: Eukaryota > Metazoa > Arthropoda > Insecta > Coleoptera > Coccinellidae > Adalia > Adalia decempunctata. The sequence goes on along the minus strand of OX637696.1, from coordinate 15,757,278 downwards.
CCTCACTGTCTTCATCAAAGGATATTGTCGCCTAAGGAAGCATCTGATGAGAACAGCCGGCGCAAGGAATGTCTTGGAGACATTGGAGACTTATAGAAGGACTGAGGACTTAGCCTTATCGAAGCCCTCTCAGATACTGGAGTTTATTGGAGCTCTGAAGCTGACCTTGAGGTCGTAGTGGAATGTAACCCTCTTACCAAACTATAAACTATATCTTCATTAAGGTGAAAAATTTTCTGCGATGTTGCCATCTCCCTAAACGCCGTCGCATCTCCTCACCTGATAAAAACGTTGGTCCGAGGTTGATGGTGATGGACGCGAACCAGATCATGAAGGTACCAAACAGCACGCATTGCGGCGAGTCCATCAGCAAAGGAGCGTCGCTCAAGCCGTCGTCGGACCCATCGTCGTCCTCTGGGAATATGGGGGAGTCGTTCAGGACCGTCGTGAGCATGTTGACGGTGGCGACGGTGACCAGGAGGAGGAAGGCGGTTTCGACGAGGGAGCACTTGTGCACCGGTTGGCAGTGAAGGATGGACACCCCTAGGGGAAGGAGGAGCGCGGCCCTGGCGCAGTCCACGAAGCCTTGGTGGAAGAGGAGTCCTTGAGACCATCTGGAAAAGAGAAAAAAGGATTTTTAATCTATCAAATTTATTTGGGATCACCTAGTATTTTACGGGAAGAAAGTATTCAAATGCCGATTAGGTCAACTATGACAGGAAGTGGTTTTTCACCATGCATATTATTCTTGTTGTTTGTTGGTGCATATTCATTTGAAAAAATATTTTTTTCGGTAATTGGGTTGTTCCACTGGAATATTTCTGAGAGAATTGTCGCCTCCTGTAGCTATCCAGGTCTCCTTGGAATAAATGGGTGAGAACCAGTCCCCGTAACTGAGATATGGCTCTTGGCTCCATTCCAGTGCTCGGTCCTGCGATCTGTCATATCGCGAATTCTGGAATGTACCACATTCTTTTATATTTTTGTGTCGGTATGGGAGTTTCCTGGCAAGGTTTCTTCGTCCTTGCTACTACTAGCGCTCATTAAGGAAGCGTTTCAAGCTTGATTGAATCGTTTTTACAACTTCATTTCGTCAGCATGTTTCTTTTTAGGTTGGGTGTAAATTAAGAGGAGTTTTTGTGACGTTCAACAACGATCTGTTGTTGAGAAAATTGCTGCTTGGAGTGATTTATGGGTGTAATTAGTGGAATGGTGTAAAACTTAACGTGAGATGTGTATAATTACCAATAGTGTAGAAACCATCTTCTGCTAAGTTGATGTACATGTATTGGGTGTTTTTTAAGAGTGATAAATCTTTAAATTGAAAAAAAACATATTTTTATTAAGATTGAAGGTAAATTTTGTTTTTATTTGAAAGATAAATTTATGACATTTGTGTTTTAAAAATAATTTCCGGCATAAGTCCACCACGACTAGCTCTGAGGAACCGCATTCGACCAGACCAATTTTGGATCACTTTTTCGAGTAATTCAAGCTTTATCTCAGCAATAACACGAGTTATGTTGGCTTCCAAAGCGTCTATTGTTTCTGGTTTATCAGGATAAACCAATGACTTGACATAACCCCAAAGAAAATAATCCATTGGAGTTATGTCGCATGATCTTGGAAGCCAATTAATTGGACCATTTCTCGAAATAATGATATCGCCAAATCTTTCTTTCAATAAATCAATTCTTACGGTAGCAGCTTGAGGTGTAGCACCATCTTGTTGGAACCAAATAACTTCTGGGTCGATACCATTCAAATTTTGAAATGAATAATCATTGATCATCGATCTGTAACGAGAACCATTCACTGTAACATTAGATCCAGCATCGTTTTTGAAGAAATATGGACCGATGATGGCTCCAGCGTGTAGAGCACACCATACACTGCATTTTCAGGATGCAATGGAACTGCAGAACTTCTTGAGGATTGTTTTCACTCCATATACGGCAATATTGCTTGTTCAACCAGAAATGAGCTTCATCAATAAACACAATTTTTCGATAAGAAAGTGGATCAACTTCAAGCTGCTCTAGGGCCTAATCAGCAAACAAACGACGCTTATTATGGACAAGTGGCTTTGGTTCTTGAACCAGTTGGATCTTGTATGGATGTAGACCAAGATCTTCACGAAAAATGTTCCATCATGCGGATGCACAGAGTCCAACTTGTGGTGACCGTCGACGAGTAGACAAATCTGGATCTTCACACTATCACTTATAGTAGTGACATTTTCTTCTGTACGTACAGTTCTTTGCCTTATTGTTGTTGCATCGAGTAGAGAAAATGTTGTCCGAAATCTATTGATAGTTCGATGGATAAGCTGCTCTGATGGACGATTATGTAAACCATAAATTTCACGAAGTGCTCTATAAGTTTGGCGAATAGAACTCTGATTTTGAAAATAAATTTCAACAATTTGTTGACGTTGTTGCGGCGTGAGTCTTTTCATGATAATTTGTCAGAAAGATCAAAACAACATGGCTTCTGTCAAATCACAGTTATTCCTATCGAAAATTCTATCACTGTGAAAAAAACCCGATAGTAGATATTTTATTGGTCTTAGGAGTGCGCAGAAGAAATTATCGTCCTGTAGCACGATTATATCGAATCTGTTTTCCAAATAGAGCCCATCACGCAAATCATGAGGCAATCGGAAAAAGAAAGAGGCGAGAGCCTCGGAAAATACGACAGCGACACAGAACTATCGAGAGGGACGACCCACAAGTTTTAGTAGTGTTTGCTATGGTTGCATCGAATCCCCATATTTCTCCTCGACAAATTCAAGTTCAATCTCTCATTCCGAGGGAAACAGTAAGAATTATTTTAAGACGTCATCGGTATCATTCATTCCACTTAACTTTGACTCAAGTGTTAATACAAATTGGTTTTGGAAGAAGATTACAATTCTACCAATGGGCACAGGAAAGAACATTCATTAGAGAAATTTTAGATAGAAATAAGCCATCGTCCTGTAGTCACTCAAGAGTTCAGAAAATTGCAAGCTGCGATCAGGATTAGCTTCATTCAATTCGTGCATTAATCTGACTTAGACCGTTACACAATTGGCGCCCAACGTGTTCAACGGTTCATTCATTCGAATGCTGGCCAAACTCTAGAGAAAAAGATCCTGATCCGGCAGTTTCTAGCCAAGATGCGACCGATGTTCATCCCAGCATAATCCTATGAACGCAGTTTCAACGAGACTTCATCAAAGTAGCATTACACCGGGACGTCATAGACGTCGCGGCGCGTCGTCGTTCGCGGAGCGAGACCGAATCGAATCCCGCTAAACGCGGTTTATTAATCCGGGAATTATCGCCAAAGTTGGACGGATTTATCGGTCGCGGTTCCGGCACCAGACGTTATTTACGAGCCCGGAATATCGGCGGATCGCGCTGGAGACCGCAGGTGCCGACGGCGGGCCTGGATGCGCCGCGACGCGTCCCGAATCCCGAACTAGGGGAAATCGGGAAAGTTTCGGTATCGACGGATCCGGTTGACCGGAAAAGTTTTCGGCGGGCGTTCTTTCGGAATTCTGATGAGCAGTTTAAGTCGGGAAGGTTTTGTTGGAAACTGGCGATATTCAAACTGGCGAGCGATGTGGGTAATTTTATTCGTGCTTCGGTTTGAATATAATGCCCCACAAAAGTTAAGGAAGTTCAGAAATTTTTAGAGATTTTTTTTTGGAAGTTTCCATTTTTTTCATCATTTATTTTAAATTATCTATTTATTTATTTATCGTATGGCATTATAGCAACAGCAGTTTACAAGTATAAATGTCAGTGACCATGAATATATAACAAAGTACAAAATAACATAAAATGAAGGTTAAACATACATGTATAAATAAGCAAAAAAAGTAAGAAAATTTGAGGGTAAAATTTGCGACGACAGATGTGATTGTGACTTCAGTCAGAGCTCTCCATCCAGGGAACGCAGCCAGTTTACTCATCATACGACCAATTTTCAATCTTTCATCTATGGAGTCCTGTGGACCCTACTTTGTTACTCGATTGTTTATAATACAGTGCGCGTCAAAATTATGGAACAAATTCATTTTCTCAGAAGAAAAATATTTGGCAACAAAATCCTGAAACAGGTCAATTTTTGTTTCACTTTTACCAAATTTTTATTCATTTTTGAATGATTTTTTTGTACCCTGTGCCATCCCCATAAACCCTTTAAATTTTTTTAATAGGAAAAGTGGGTCATGTGGTACTTTTTTTGTATCTTCTTTACAGGCGTGCAGAAATTTTTAAGAAAATTTTTTTTTCAAAAATTAGTTTGTTCAAAAAGGTTTTCAGTATGTGCACTTTATCATGACTCTTTCTTTGAATTGAAACATTTTATCGAAAAGTTTCATTTCAGTAGAAACGTACTAATAACATACCTACTTAAGATCATAACTGAAGCGCAGTGTTTCACACATTCTAATTTTTCAGGTGAGGGGTTGAAAGTTGTGCATGAACAAAACTGTAGTGGTCGACTTTTATTCGGTGACAAATTTCATCAGGTACCATCGTCTCAAAGTAAATGAGCCATGACAAAGTGTACATACTGAAAATCTCTTTGAACTAAGTAATTAAAAAAAAAAAAATTCTTGGAAATTTCTGCACGCCTGTTAAGAAGATACAAAGACCTTGCGAAAAAAGTACCACATGACCCACTTTCCCTACTCAAAAAATTTAGATGTTTGATGGGGATGGCACAGGGTGCAACAAAAATCCTTCAAAAATGCATAAAAATTTGGTAAAAGTGAAACAAAAATTGACCTGTTTCAGGATTTTGTTGCCAAATATTTTTCTTCTAATACAAGGCATGAAGATATTCTCTGAATTCCTAAACATAGAACAGCAAAATTTGAGTACTCGCCCATGAATTGTGGTATAAAATGATACAATCATCTTATGAGATGTTTAAGATTTTGCATGGTAGGTACAGAGAATTCCAGAAAGAGATGAAGGAATTCTTGATTGTGAATTGTTTTTATTAGGTGGGTGAATATTTAAATTGTTGTTTTGTTTGAGGTTTCTAATTTATTTTCTATACTTATGTATTTTTCGTTATTAAGATGTAAATCTATTTTTTTTCTCATTGTTATTGCTGACGAATTCTATACAGTTGTATCCTGTCCTAGAGAATGAATAAATAATCTAATATCATCTTTCTCATTATTTTGTGCATTTCTTAATGAGTTTCGCAGTTTCAGGTGAAAATTTGGTCTTAGAATACTCCATTCAGTTTTATCTTCTTACTTAAAACTGAAGCAGGTTGGTGCTCGTGAAACGTCAAATAATTCTCAGGGTTGTTGCCGATGCTTATTTCTATTTATTCTTTTTTAACTTTGTAACTGGAGTTAGTTCTTATGAGGTTCAACTGTGACACTGGTTTCGTAGTACTACTATAATGCTATACTGGAGTATTTCAAGGGATGCAACAATATATTTAAATATCTTCTGTAGGCTTATTTCTTGAGAATTTTGTAAAATGGAGATTCCATAGGTCCGTCTGTTCGTTAAGAAGTTTTTCTGTCGGGTTATTCGAGTACTTTCATTCTTTTTTCGAATGAACTATCACAAAGAAACGGAATATTCTGTCCATTATTTTTCAGTAAAACTTCAACACTCGATTCATGTTTTGCGTACAAGAAAATAGCATAGCTGAATCTTTCAACCATGTTTCTTTTCGTGCAATATTTCCAGTATCAACAGAGAAAAAAGTTTCTTCAACATTCGCCAGGTCTTTGGAATTATTGAATTCACAAAATATTTTCTTAAATTCCTTATTATCCCTAAGTGAATAAACATTTTGATAACTACTTAATTACTACCGACCTCTGTGTAGAAAGGACAACGTTGCTTAGTGATCTGACAGGGAAATGGCTAAAACCTAACATTTTTAAAATATTCACAGTGAAATGTGTCAGAATGTCACGGCCGATTGGGATACTTTGTATTACTGAATGGAGTAAATGTCCAATCCTTTCTACTGGGATTGATGAGTTGGAAGTTTAAGCCACGGCTTGTGGATCAAGGCATCCTATCTGTGGTTGTAATTTAGGAGAGTTGTCAGAAGATCATCCAGCAGCTTTGAGCATCTCATTTGTGTCGCCTCTGCAAGTTAATCGCCATTTATTGAACTCGTGGTCTATTCAGCCTCAGATTTGGAAGAACTTCCATGGCTGTCATGATTGCTAGGCAATCCTGTCTTTGTATGTGTGTAATTTCTTGTTGAGCAAGAAGGAACTTCCATTCATCACATAGCCATTTATAGTTCTATTCTATAGTATACTAAAATGGTAACTCTATGGACCGGCCCTAGGAAATCTGCCCAGAATAAAAGTCTCAAAATCGCTGCGAAGCAGCTATACTGTGAGGAAATTTTGATACGGTCGAAAAGAGGAATAGTAGTGTAGAAGTATTTTTGAAAAATTTGGCGAAAATCGCGAAAGAATCCGGCAAAAAGGGTCATTTTAAACTGGATAAAACTTTTTGTCCACGACTATTGAAATAAATGTTCATAATCCATCTGTAGAAGTAAACATTTTTTCAAAAACAATTATTCAACAGTCGTGGAAAACGATGAATATTCTACTCGCATATCAAAAATATCAGCATTGTATAAAAACAGAAAGCTCTCTCTGTTTCAAACATTATTTCCGGTAAACACAATTCGCCCTTAACAAACAACACCCACCCCTTAAACGCGCTCCATTGAGGATTTCATTAGAGCTGACTTATTATTCCCGGTGTGGCGGCGGCATTTGCCCCAATTGTCGCAGGACGTTTGACTAAATCACCCCCTAACTCGCCCCCTCCCGTGTCCCTCGCTTTGTAGCCGGCTACGGGGTTGTTTTAACCGGAGGAATTGTGTTAACAAGGCCCCATTATCGGTCGCAATTCTTACCGAACACGTTAATTGCGCACTCTTAATTAGAGGATTTCCTTTACTGTTTGTCCGGTTCGAGTAACTTATTCATGACGTAGGTCCTGTAATTAATTAGGGAGGGGAATGCGGGGCGGTTGGCAGTAATGGGATTGACCGACGCGACGTGGATCGGGGTGAAAAATAAATTCATTAATTAGAACAATACATTTGTTTGTGAAGTCGAGACGTTTTCGGATGGCGAGGTCTGCGATGAAACGTTTGTGTTTTGAGTGCCTCTTTGTAGAATATCCTGATTATCACATCTATATCTTCTTCTATATACAGGGTGAGTCTTTGACTTGTACATATATTTTAACTGTGGATTCCTCTCATCAAACGAAACACTTTTTTCCTATACCATTTTTCAAAATTCGGTTTGGTTTGGGAGATACAGGGTGTCGAAAATCCATGAAAAAAACACTTTTCTGTTTATATCTTAGGAACCGTTATTTCGAATGAACTGAATTTTGGTTGAGTTTTTACTCTATTCATGGTGCATATTCTTCAATCGAAACCTATTCAATATCTCCACTAGTATAAAAGTTACAGGGTAGTCGACTCATCAATACACGCTTAAACACCATTAAACCACTTTAAAAAGATGAACGGTTCATATTTTTGAAAGAATCAATCATTTAAGAAACTAAAAGTATTACTATTTTTTTTCAATAAAACGCGTCGTTTTCGAGTTATTTCCAATTTTACCCGGAGAGATTTGACGAAAAAATCATTAATTTCAAGAATAATCTGAATGCGTCTCTGAATTAAATATCACCGAATATTATTCCTTCTCTGGTCTTTAAACGAGTTTACAATGTTGTCACAATATTTATCAACTTTGTCGAGATATTTTAATAATAAAAATCCCACAAATGTGGGAGATAAAATTGAACTCCAAGGAGGATTTAATACGCACAGTTTCTATTGAAAATTCATAGTTACCGGTCCATATTGAAGTTAAATGTCGATGAAATACAAAATTCGGATATGAATGATGAATCTCGATACAAACTACTCATTAAATTGAAATTAATGAAAAATAATACGATACCTGATAATCTGGGGCGATGTTTCTATCTAAACAACATCCTCTTGGAATTTTATAAACTCGACACGGTTGAAATTATATTAATTCACTTCACATAATAATCACATTAGAACAATAATTCACTGAATGTATTCAGAACTTCACATAATGTTTACAGTTTGTTCAGAGACTCTGGTTTGTTATTGTTTATAGTATAGTTGGCCTCCAGAGTCCAGATAACCAATGCATACTTCGGTTTTCGCTCTACGCATGCGTGGTAACATTTGGCGACAGAGTCGATTTATGATGGAAACGGCAGAATTCATAGATATTTATACCACGGTACACAAATGTATCGTGATTTATACTATGTTTCGTAAAAAATCCTTAACCTCAATGAAAATATCAGCAAGCTGACAACATCTTCTTGAAATTTTTGTGCAAAAATTCACAGAATCGATACAAATTAGATCAGGTTAGGTTGTTTAATAATAAATCTGAATGAAAAGTCTTTCTTCATGATATTGTTTGGGAATTTCGAGGAAAATATGAACAAGTTATTAGTGTTTACAAACTAATCTGCAGAAAAATCGAAGAAGGAACTTATTTTGGTGGAATAAATGTGGCTTTTTAGTTGAAGATATAATCCGATGAAACTAACTGTTTTTGTTGAAATTATCGTGTTTGCAACATTTTCATTCCAATAAGGTAGTACTTGAGTATTCCCTAAATGTATAAACTCAATTTCTATCGAGAAATATGAACTTTGAATCAATTCCACAGTATCATTTCAGGGACGTAATAACCACAGTTTATTTTTCAAATGGCTATTTCTTTTTAACAGAGCCGAATTCGGAAAAATGGAAAATGAAAAAAAGGTTTCTTTTGACCTCAAGAATCTTCAGTTAAAATATATGTACAAGTCAAAGACTCACCCTTTATATATAAAAGAAAGATGTTGGTTACACCATTTATAACTCGAGGTCAGATGGACTTTTTGTTATGAAACTTTGTTTATGGATTCGTCTACGGTCTGGCTATTATAAAATACACTAATAGTCTGAAAAATTCGATGAAAATTTTGCTTATGTAGGTAATGCTTTTCTTCATTCTGAATAGGGCTACTAGGTGTCGCTACGGTTGATGGCTGTGTCTAGAAAAGACAGTGTAGCGTTGTCGTAAAGGTACCTACTACATATATTTGATATTATCGATATTAGCTGGCGATGTATACAATTACTGAGTGTAATTTGCATAGAACTTACAGTAACACGGAAGGCTATCACCAGATCAAAAAGCAGGTAAACATTTCAAGTGGAACAGTGAATTTTTACCGTAATCACGAGACCAATAATACCAAATGACGATAAAACAGGTTTACAAGGATCGTGTTCAGATGAAAAATTAACGGAGAAAGCTCTCCCGCTTTTTCACTCCGACCAGAATAAACATGTTTACAAGATAATCCACTTTTTCCCGCCTTCCTCATTACGCCCCCTTCCATCCCCTGCGTATGAATATTAAAACGCCTCCAAAATGTCCCTTTCTTGTTCGCATCGTGCCGGATGAAACCTATTACAAAAGGACCGGAGGGGAGCGGAAATCCGACAAAAGAGTGTTGACTGAACGAGAAAAAAAGATCGCGCGCCGTTGCGATCTCGAATGCGGAAAATCCAACTTGATATTTTCATTCTCGCGTTTTCGGGATTAGGCAATTAACCGGGGGAGAAAGAAGAAGAATTCCGTCGTGCCAAGATGGATCGACTTCTTAGGCGATTGTGTATTGTGAGAGATGATTTTTTATCTCGGAAGTGGAGGGAGGAAAAACAATTTTTCTCTCTGAGAGCTGAATCGAACGGTTTTGATGTAGATTGTTTGGCAGATTCATAATGAGTTCTTTCATCGATCTTCCAGCGTTTCTTCAAATAGATGAAATGATGACTGATACGAGAGTCAAAAATCAATTTTGAAGCCGCAAGAATGTCCACTCAGAGAAAGTATATTTTAGAACCAGACTATCTTTCTGCCCCTGTGGGCAAATCTGTGGGAAACAATGGTGGATTAAATTCATCATACTAGAAGAGCCCTTAGATCTACCTATTAAGGGTCTACGTCCCTGAAAAAAAGGGAGTCAGAAACGATTTATTGTTTTCTGATTGATGAAGGGATGCATGCGTGTATAAAGATAAAAATATAAAAAAAAAAATTATAAGTATTGAATGAATGAAAAGGATATTCGCCATCATTTTTGGTTATTTCGTAACATTTCCACCATCAAAATGAACAAATATTTTTGTGTTTTTTCATTTCAGTATTGAAGTCTATCACTTAGTTTCGAAAGTCTATCTCATTTTTCGTTCAGAATATACCGTTTTCTTGTGAATAATATCACAACAATGTGTTGTTGCCTCGAAATTTATTTCCTTGACTTTTTTTATTCGAAATGATAAATCTCCGTTTTTATCAAAGACATTTTATTGAGGTTTGTTTTAGCCGTCGATTAGTGAAAATCAATTGTTTCTTACAATTGTGGGTTCTTACATGGAATTGAATTTCTTTTGAATGACACGCCCCGCATGTATCTACTCCCAGATGACTGGTGAAGGAAAATTAGTGTATTATACAGTCAGTGTGAGATCTAGTTCAGAATAGGTTTTCTTGTTAATATTCCCTGCGCCCCAACATTCGTTCAATTAAGCTGAATAATCCAATAAATAAAAATTAATGCACTGCACCGCCATCTGGCGGTATACGTTTCCTATTTTAAAGGCTGAAGACTCTTAAGGGAACGTGCTACACGTCCGAGCTCGCGAGCTCCTTTCAAAGATTGGGCTTTTTTTCCATGATATCTGAGTTCGTATGCGGCGTAGACCAACAATTTTTTTGGAACTAAAGCTTAATCATTTCTCTAGAATGTGTATTCAGTTTTCGTTGGATAGAGGATTGAATGTTGCAGGATTGTTTTTTGATCTTACACGTGCATTCGATACCATTTCACCTCATTTTTTAGTGAGCAAATTGTACAATCTTGGATTTCGTGGAGTGTTCCTGGATTGGATTAAGCATTATGTGTCTGACAGACGATTGCATGTGAGGGTTAAGGTGAATACAGACTATTCTGACGTGACGTGATTCCACGTCACGTCAGACGCGTACTGTGCTCCCATTGGCCTGATATGAACGTGAATGCACAGAACGATGTTTTGCATTTTTATATCACTCACATTTTGACGTTCACGTTCATATTAGGCCAATGGGAGCACAGTACGCGTCTAACGTGACGTGGAATCACGTCACGTCAGAATAGTCTGTATTCACCTATAGGGAGGTTTTCTCTGATGAATATGTTGTGGATCTTGGTGTTCCTCAGGGATCAGTTTTGGGTCCTCTTCTATTCATTCTCTTTATAAATGACCTCCCACACCATATAAAAGCTAAAATTATTATATTTGTGGATGACACTTCATTTATTGTAACAGCTGAGAATCTGGATGAACTCACAGAATTATGTCAAACACTTTTGGTGTCTTTCGCCAATTGGTGTAAGCTGAATGCACTTGTTCTGAATTTAGATAAGACAAAAGTGGTCAAATTTGGTTTGAAGAAAGGAAATTATTTGGTTCTGAAGCATGGTCAACATAGCTTGATTTCTGAAGAGTCTACAAAGTTTCTGGGTATTTATATTTATGAGTGTCTGAGATGGTCCGAACAGATATCGCATGTCAGCAGGAAGCTTAGTTCTTCATATTATGCAATTCGTCGTATTAGGGATTCTCTTCCTCTTGCTGCTGTCCTGAATGTTTACTACAGCTTGGTTTATAGCCACATGGCATATAATGTTCTAATTTGGGGATGCTCTGGGGATCTTATGAGGGTATTTATAGCACAGAAACGCATCATTCGAATGATATTCCGTCTCAGTCCACGAACATCTTGTAAGACTGTATTTGTAAAGCATGAGATTTTAACAGCTCCATGTATATATTTATACAAATGTCTCCTATACATTAAAAAGAATGAAGCGTTCACTCCTAAGCTTTCCATCGCTCACAACTATGGTACAAGGAATACTAGAACTTTTATTGTACCTAAGCATAGAACAGCGAAATATGAGACATCAGCTAAATATAAGAGTATTATTTTGTATAATCATCAAGAATAAGAATAAGAATAAGAATAAGAATTTATTAAATCCTTTAAGACAAATATACATTTGTATAGGACACGTCACAATTATTGGCAGTAATAAAAAAAACAGAAATTGAACAAAAATCAAATTTACATGGAAAATAGAAAAGAGAAAAAAAACATATAATTATAATCAAATAAGAGTAGATTCTAAAAACTCCTGGATGCTGTAGAAGCATTTCTCCATCAGTAAGTTTTTTACTTGCTTTTTAAACCTGAAATGTTCTAATGTCTTGAGTCTATCTGGCAAGTGATTAAACAATTTGATTCCAGAGTAAATCGGCGAATGTTGGAATTTAGTTGTTTTGTGTTTAGGAAAATTTATTGATTCCTTGTGCCGAGTATCGTAGTGATGATAATCAGAACATTTCAAGTGATGTTGAACATTACAGCGAATAAACAACAAGGAGTTATAAATAAAAATACAAGGAAAACACAGAATTTTGTGTTCCCTAAACTTAGGTCTACAGGACTCCCGGGGGTTTAGATCGAAAAGAAGCCGAATAATTCTCTTCTGGGCTATAAATACGTCCCTAGCGCCCGTCGAGTTACCCCACAAAACAGTATTGTAATTCATATGAGAGTAAGCCATGGAATAGTACACCGTTAACAAAGAATCTCTGGGAAGAACACTCTTGAGACGTTTCAGAGCATAAAATGCACTACTCAGCTTCCTACAGACCGAACTTGAGTGACCTTGCCAGTTTAAGTTTTCGTCGATCAACAAACCCAAAAATCTAACCTGCTTGGATGATTCAAGTTCTCCAGATGGAAGTATCAGATTAAACTCATCTTCGCAGTTTCTTGACCGAAAATATAGCATATCCGTTTTATTTATATTCAAAATAAGCGAGTTTTGGCGACACCAATCTGAAAAGCATAGAACCAACCCCTCGCATCTTCTTTTCAGCTCTTCTGGACTAGGAGCGGCGACAAGAAAAGACGTATCATCCGCGAATAGCACGACTTGGATATTCCAAGAATGTAAATTCAGATCTATATAATTTTCTATGTCATTAACAAAAAGTATGAATATAAGCGGTCCCAGCACAGACCCCTGTGGGACACCCATATCGACATCGTAGTCGCTGGAATCATTATGACCAAGTCTCACGAACATTTTTCGCCCTTCAAGATAACTCCTAATCCAATCCAGGAATAAGCCCCTGAATCCCATACTATATAATTTACAAGCTATGAATTCAAAATCAAGGCAGTCGAATGCACGAGACTCGTCAAAAAATAGTCCAGCGGTCGGAATACCTCCATCTAAGTTGTCATGTAAAAACTTGATGAATTGACACGCTGCAGTTCCAGTTGATCTGCCAACTCGAAATCCATGTTGAGAGTCAGATATGATGGAGAATTTATCGAGAAATTTGAGCACTCTGTCATAAATTAACCGCTCAAAGATTTTCGAAAGTGAGGTCATTATAGATATAGGTCGATAATTTGATATATCTTCCTTTGATCCTTTCTTGTAGATCGGAATTACTTTCGAGGTCTTGAGGATCGACGGGAATTTACCCGAGGTTACAGATTCATTTATCAAGTGCGAAAAGTGATCGGATATTTGACTTGCCAATTTTTTCAGAATCTTGATTGATATCATGTCATGACCACAACTGTTACTGTTTTTCATTCTCCCAATAACAGAAATCACCTCTTCAGCCACAACAGGATAAAAAAAGAAATTTTTTTCGGAAAGGACCTGAGTTGTACATGAGGTAGATTTATTCTGACCGTAGCGCTCGTCAATACTTGATTTGCCTATACTAGAAAAATATTTGCCAAACATTTCCACCGTTTCCGCGGCATTGGAAATGAGTCTTCCATTCATATTCAGTGTAATCTCGTGGGTCATTTTTGACCATATTCCAAATTGTCCTAACTTTATTTGAAGAGGATTCAAGGAGACCTCTACAGTGAGAAGCCTTTGTACGCCTCAAAAGAGCAGAATATTGTTTCTTTGCTGTTAAATACAGAGATCTGCTCTCAGAAGATTTTAAATTGCGGAAAAGCCAATGCAGTTCCTTCAAATTTTGACTCGCCTCCCTTACCTCAGCGGTAATCCACATATGTGGTTTGGAAACCGCTGATGAGGTGTGTCTAAGAGGACATACTGAGTCAATAATGTTTGTCAGGATATTGAAAAATTCATTGAAACCCCCATCGATGTCGGCATGGTTGTAAATAGCATCGAAAGAAGTCACATCAGCTAACGATGCGAGACTATCAAGATTTTCTTTGGACAGTGGGCGAAATGATTTGAATACAGGATCAACTGGTGAAATGGGTCCACAGTCAAATGACAGACTGATAGCTCTGTGGTCACCAATATTACATTCGAAAACATTTGACAGAACGCGATCAGGGTGTGCATTAGTGAGAATGTAATCTAATTTACTGGAGCTAGTTTTTCCATTCTTGTTCGTGAAAACTCGGTTTGCGTCCGTAGAGGTCACCTTCAGGTTGAAACTCAAAATCAAATATTCCAAATAGTTGTGCGAATCAAAGTAATTTATGTTAAAATCCCCACAAACGAAGAGAATTCTGGAACCTGTGAGACAATAATCTAAGACTTGTGATAATATATTTATGAATAATTCGAGGTTGCCCCCGGGAGGCCTGTAGATACTTAAAATACAGATATTGAAATAGGAAATTTTTACATTGACAGCACAAATTTCACATTGCATTTCAACTGAAAATTTTTCAAAATTATTTATTTTTTCGAATTTATAATCGGATTTAATGTAAATAGCTGTTCCTCCATGTTGACGCGTAGGACGACAATAGGTGGCAGCCATAACGTAACCGTTGAGAGCCATAGATGATATTTGGTGCAGATTACACCAGTGTTCTGCGACACTCAAAATATCTGGATTTTCAAAAGTTGTGAATGCTTCAAAATGATTAATCTTATTGAATATACCCTGAGCATTGATTTGAACTATTTTTAATTTATTATGCGAATTAACGCTTGCATGATTGAAACTCAGGTTTTTAAAATTGGCTGACGACGCTTTGTAAAAAACGTATTCACCGCCACTCCCTGCGGCCAAAAGTCGGGACTCATGGCTATATCAAAAATGTCTGCTGGCAAAGTTACCTTAAACGAAGAGTACACTTCTGGCTGTTTGGAATTTAATTTCTCACATGAGACATCTTGCTGATACTGATTGAGGTAGTTCCGTATTTCAACTGCGGTCGTCTCCGGGCTCAGTCTGGACACGTGAAGATGCCGTAGTTGCTTTTTGGGAACCACATTGAGAGAACAGGATTTTAGTGTACCCACAATGGGTTTATTAATTTTCCTCGAAACTGATGGTTGTTTTGTAGCTTCAGTCGAAGATTTGTTGGATTTATCCGCAGATTTATTCTGTGATTTTTTAATTTTTTTCTTCGAGGTTGCGACACTCCATTCCTTGTTCTTAGCACTGCAATCCGTTGGCGTATCTCTGTTCTGAACGTGTTCTCCAGACTCAACGTTCGGTTCCGACGGTTTATCATTTTCATCGGAAACATGCGGAATATGTATCTGAATCTTCCTGATTCAATTAAATCACTGAAGTTAACTGCTTTTGGTAGGAAAATAAAATCTTTACTTTTAAGTAAATGTTATTATAGTGTTAATGAATATCTTAATGATGGATGCATTCAATAATTTGTGATTTCATTTCCTCTCTATGTTATGTATATTTTGACTTGTCCTATACACTGTATTGTGTCTAAATGGATAAATAAAATCTATTCTATTCTATTCTATTCTATTACTTGCTTTTCCGTTTTTCTTCGTATATTATCCTTTCCAAAATTTTAATTATTCGCATCCAAATTATTGACCACGGAACCATACAAAGTGAAAATTCACACAATTTTCCAAACCGGTTTCCTCATTGGTATATTTGTTTATTTGTGTATTTTGAAATTTTCTAAAAATAAAGTTTCAATTGTGGTTTCGAGAATCTGAAATTATTGTAGTTTATGTTGATCCATTTCAGAGCCCTAATGAGGATTTTAAAATAAAATCGAAACTAGTTGGCCTTTTTTTCCAAAAAGTTGGTTTTGTGAATAACACAGAAGTCTGTGAAATTTCACCGAATGAAAATTAAGAAAATGAATCATTCCACACAGGTAACAATTAAATGGTTCTCTCTCTCTCTCTGAGCTGATGTGCACCAAAGACAACGAGTTATAAGCCGTTATCTTCTTCGAATCCGTTCGGAGCACATTCATTGAGCGGATGCGTTCAAGAAGAATCTTTAACTTCTGCTCCGAAACTTGGCTGCTCCTGCGAATACCTGATAAGAGCGATTGCACTGGCCCGGCATCAACCGGGGAATTAATTCGATCTCAGACGAAACGGCTTCGTTTAAGTTAATTCGGAAAATTGGATTTTCCCGGAGAATTATTCGCACTCAACCCTTCGTTCGATTAATCGTTTTATCTCGCGAAATGTTCGAACGTTGCTTGATTAGTTTCTAGGATAATGTGTTTTTGTCGATTTCGGTCTCGTCCGCCCCAAAAAATAGTGGGATAGTGGACGTCGGTATTTTGAAGCCATGACTGTTGGGGGAAAGATTATCATTCTTCTGCCAGTCGGGTTCGAACTTTACGACAGGATTATGTATAATCCTTTCGTCTTGGACATTTTCGAGAGCCCCAGCATTGTTAATTATACAAGTGCTTTCTTGGAAGAAAAGAATGGACTGCTGTACAAATTCTTATCACCACGAGAATCAAAGGAAAGATTTGTGTATGGGATAGAAAAATACCACAAAGTATATAAACACTTGAAGAATGGTTGATCTGGCTTTGATGCCGGCCACTCACGAGGCTACAGAGACGGGCGTTTTATGGCCTTTTATGACACTTTAAGAGCCCTTGACCAATCACGGAGACTCTTTTCGCACGTGGCCTTAGAAACCATCATAAAACGCACTGATGGCGCTGTATGACAATTACTAGACGAGTAGTGAAAGAGGGATGAATATCGGGTGTTTTTTAGAGTGATAGGATTTTCGATAGAGATAACTGTGATTTGACAGAAGGTAGAAGCCATGTTGTTTCGATATTTCTGTTCAGTAAGCATTGACAAATTATCATGGAAAGACTCACGCCGCAACAACGTTTACAAATTGTTGAAATTTATTTTCCATATTAGTGTTCTATTCGCTAAACTTATAGAGCACTTCGTGAAATTTATGGTTTATATAATCGTCCATCAGAGCAGCTTATTCATCGAACTATCGATAGATTTCAGACAACATTTTCTCCACTCGATACAACAACATCAAGACAAAGAACTGTATATACAGAAGGAAATATCGCAGCTGTAAGTGATAGTGTCAATGAACATCCAGATTTGTATATTCTTCGACGTCCACAACATGTTGGACTCTGTGCAGTGTGCATCCTCCACATGGAAAAATTGGTTCAAGAACTAAAGCCACTCAACCATAATAAGCGTCTTTTGTTCGCTGATTGGTCCCCCTAGAACAGCTTGAAGTTGATGAACTTTTTTTTTTATAGAAAAATTGTGTTTAGTGATGAAGCTCATTTCTGGTTGAACGGCTACGTAAACAAGCAAAATTGCCGTATTTGGAGTGAAACCAATCCTCAAGTGGTGCTCCAGAATCCATTGCATCGTGAAAAATGGAGTGTTTGGTGTGCTTTACACGCTGGAGGCATCATCGGTCCATATTTCTTTAAAAACGGTGCTGGACCAAATGTTACAGTGAATGGTGCTCGTTACAGATCGATGATCAATGATTATTCGTTTCAAAATATGAATGGTATCGACCCAGATGTGTTTTGGTTCCAACAAGATGGTGCTACACCTCATGCTGTTACCGTTATGATTGATTTATTGAAAGAAAGATTTGGCGATAACATTATTTCGAGAAATGGTCCAATTAATTGTCCTTCAAGATCATGCGACATAACTGTCAAGTCATTGGTTTATGCTGATAAACCAGAAACTCTATGTTATGTCGTAGTAATTCAGATTCGTAATAACTCGGATTAGTGAAATGTAGGATGGGAAATAATGAGGTGAAATAGATAAATAATACACTAGATTTGACATAAAGATGGAACAAGAGCCTTCATTCGTCCAGCACTATAGTTCGAGGAACCATAGCTATATGAAGGGATAAAAACGAACCAAATCCAATTCCTCATTGGATTTGAAAGCAAAAACCCTTTTAGCATTACAGATGATATGTTTTCAATCCATAGAACAATTATTAATAAGACGAGCACTGGTGATATGTACAATATGGAGCTTCCTATACTCCGGTAAGGTTATTACTGGCACAATTGTGATAAAAGGCAGAATCCAATACATCCAAAGTTATTCAAAGGTCATAGGCATATAGAGTGTGTCACCTGATTATTAATGAAATTCATAAGCAGTATCCTTGTAGTTCCTAGTGTGAGAATCCTTCCTTCCAAGTGTTATGTGTGAGATCCTAGCAGTCGCGTTGGTTTGGAAGTGATGATAAACTCCTTTATTTCCTGTTAACTGATGAACGGTGGAACCAGATCGAAGCAATCCTTCACTTGTCTGGCTCGCCATGGCCCGAAGACGAGGCTATGTTTACTGAGGACGTTCGTTATAGAACTCTCAGAGGAAGTCTCACTGCCACTGTTGTGGGGGATGTTTTCACTGGCATAGACGATATAAACTGTTTACCCTAGGCCTCCAAACCATTGATTACGTAAATATTATACTAAAAGCAACAACTCCAAATGCCTACACCATAGTTAAATGTGCAGTAGGCCTTACGAACAGTATAAGAATATTCCAAATGGGTGGGTAGCAGAACAGAGTTCCACAATATTCAATAGAAATGCAATAATAAAATAGAACAAGCTTACATGAGATTAAATCCTGTGAAATGAAACAGAGTTATTTAAATGGGGACCGTGTACATACCAGATAACAAAGAAGCGTCTTTAAAATATACTAAAATGGCGGATTCCTAGAAGAGGAACTCCATTTCAAAGGAACACTATTGTGAACCAGAATGAAAGTGAAAACGGACAGCAGCCGAGTGAAAGTGAAGTAAAAGAGAGCCTTTCATTCGTTGTGGTTTCGGAGGTTAGTTTTTCTTCCACAGAATCGTATTTCTTTGATGGTCACAGAAGAACAAGTTTACTTCATGGTGGATCTTCGATATGATTAAAATCTCCTATTTATAAAGATGCGAATTGCCTAAAGTATTGATTGAAGTCGTACTAATATTCAGCATTCATAGAATTATAAAATAATATCAAATAAGTTCATTCAAAACGTAAAAATGAGTTCATTCGAAACGTGGAACTACGGTTCCACGTTTCGACAATAGACGTTGCAATGTTGGAAGCCATGGAGTAGTCTGGCAACGGTGCATTTCATTTTATTGCAGGGTAGGAAATTCAGATATGTTACAATTGAAAGAAAGATTTGGCGATAACATTATTTCGAGAAATGGTCCACCTAATTGTCCTCCAAGATCATATTAACTGTCATGTCATTGGTTTATGCTGATAAACCAGAAACAATAGACGCTTCAGAAGCCAACATAATGTTATTGCTGGAATAAGAATTACCCGAAAGAGTGGTCCGAAATTGGTCGGGTCGAATGCGGTTCCTCAATCCTCAGAGCTAGTTGTGGTGGACTTATGCCGGAAATTATTTTTAAAACATAGATGTCATAAAATCATCTTTCAAATTAAAACAATTGGCTCCAAACTTAATTGAAATATGTTTTATTTCAAATTGAAGTTATAGCACTCTAAAAAAACACCCCTTGTCTCCTTTTAGAACTTCAGACTACAGAGTCGAAGACATTGGGTAAACCATAGAGCTCTGGGTCTTCTTCGTTGCCGACGGAGTCCATTCTCGATAGAATCGGTTGAATCGTGTACGTGTATTCAAATTTTTCGTTTCGCATACCCGGCAGTCTCCACACATAAAACGATTACCATCGATGGTTCGATAAAGTACCTGCACATTCCGGAATAATCCGGATCCCATTCCGGGATCCGTGTTTGCTTTATTGGTATCCATTACCAACCTCTCTTGTTCCTTTCGTCTTCAGTAAACAAGATATCGAATGTCTGTCGTCTAGCCATCTCTCAATTTCATCTGTTTGATGCTTACATATTCCCGCGTTTATGCGGGAACGCGGAAGTTCCGTGTGGGAAAATCGAAGGGGCGAAGTGCCCCGGGCGTGTTTGCGCTTGATAATGTATCGATATCTGGGAAAACGAGCTGTTTAAACTCGCCTGGCCAATTAGGGGACAATAAAGGCTGTATATTGATGAAGGCTTTCACGGCTGGATTCGACAATGAAGGTAGTAAATTTTCTAGCCATGGTCTAATAGGAATTTCACACAATGTTTCGCACGCAATTGCTGTAGGCATATTCAGGGATGTTCCGCTTGGAGGTTGTCAGTAAGTTGTGATCCGACGATTGACTACTCCTAACTAATGATTCTGGAGAATGGGGCACGTCTATACAGGGTGTCCGGTAAACCTTGTACAATATTGAAACTGGTGATAGACCAGGTCATGACTGTTCAGAATATCAGAATTTCACCTCAGTAAAAATATCACCATTTTCGAGATAATGGGCATTTTCTAAATATCTAGAAAATCACTCATAATCGAAATACCACTCCTTCCAAAAATAATTATACCAACTTTCATACCATTTTAGAGTCTGGACAAAATGGGCATTCTTTTGTTATGAATGTTCACCTCCACGTGGTCCAGACAATAATGTCAAACTTTTGTTAATAGAAATTGGTGGGATTCCAATCTGGCATTTTACCTCTATTTCTTGAAAAATGTATCAAGTTCTGAAAAACTGTTTTGTACGTCTGAAAGTATCACTCATCATTAATCTTCAGCAACAAAGATATTTGAATTAGCACTCAAAAAACGGAGGTGAGGTAGTGATTTTCTAGATATTTAGAAAATGCCCATTATCTCGAAAATGGTGATATTTTTACTGAGGTGAAATTCTGATATTCTGAACAGTCATGACCTGGTCTATCACCAGTTTCAATATTGTACAAGGTTTACTGGACACCCTGTATATATAAAAGAAAGATGTTGGTTACACCATTTATAACTCGAGATCGGATGGACTGTTTGTTATGAAACTTCATATATGGATTCGTCTACGGTCTGGTTATTATAAAATACAAAAAAACTTTGAAAACCGATGAAAATTTTAATTATGCAGGGAATGCTTTTCCTTTTTTTGAATAAGGCCAGTAGGTGTCGCTACCGTTGATGCGTTTAGTCGTACGGTGACCAGATAAGTCTCTGTACGTAGTCGTAGGTACTTAGTTTGATAATACCGCTACTAGATGGCGATGTGTGATTCGCATATAACTCATGGTAACATGGAAGTCTATTACCAGATCAAAAAGCGGGTGAACATCTCAAGTTGGTGGAACAGTGAATTTTTACCGAAATATCAAGTAAATCGGATTTTGACGATCAGATTCAAACGTGAGTTGCTCATCTTCATCTTTTTTCTTTATTTTTGAATTTCTATTTGGGTAATAAATATATTTGCGGAAATAACTGAATCCAAAATTGCCCATAATAAGTAATTGACATATTATTCCAGTGTTTCTGTTTGCACAGACACAGTATTGTAAGCGTCAATAATTTTGAAACGTTTGCTCATCGGGGTTTCACTCGATATACAAGAATGTTTCATGGGTTGCCTAATCTGATCTGGTCGAATGACCATCAATAAATTTGAATGTAAGTTCAACACAACCGGCAGTGTTGATAATTTTTTTTCTTGCAATTTTCACTCTGCCGTGTCGATCGTGCTATCGACTTCATTTGAACATCTCGATTTGCCTTCTTACGAGCTTGATATCGTCAACTAAAATGAACAATTTGAAGAGAGATTGAACCCTAAAATTTGCCGTACCTATTGTTCGAAAATAGGGAATTCACCTAATTTGGTCAACCTTTCAGG
Source organism: Adalia decempunctata (assembly GCA_951802165.1). Taxonomy (NCBI): domain Eukaryota; kingdom Metazoa; phylum Arthropoda; class Insecta; order Coleoptera; family Coccinellidae; genus Adalia; species Adalia decempunctata. The sequence goes on along the minus strand of OX637696.1, from coordinate 15,735,129 downwards.
TAAGCATTGTATGTGATGATGGAAAGTTTTAAAATACATGTTTCAACCTTTTAGATTTTTTCAATGAAATAAAATATCATCTACCGGAATTTTCCATTAACCCCTATTGGTAAACCCCGTCCCAGCCTCCCAGCACATGTTCTGTGTGACAGTGACAGCTCATATCCATGGAAACATGAAAATCTCGCTGCTCAACCAACTGAGATGTTTACCCACTATTTGAGCTTGGCAGCATAGCTAAGATGTCTAAAATAATGGTGTGAGCACTGATTAGATTTTGAGAATTTATCATGACTGATTTGAAAACAAAAAGTTATATGTTCAACAATTAGGTACCGCTCGAATAAAGAGAATTCTAATCATGTAAATTAGAATAATATTAAAATTTTGTATATTTTGAACTTTATTTTGCATAATTTATCACCTGCTTGAAAAACAGCAATGGTGAGGTGAGTTTATACAACTTCAACGGTGGGTTTCACAAAGCGTAATCACCGATGATCGGAGTTTGATCTAGAGTCAACTCGATTTGACAGTTCAAAAATAAGAGAACCAAGCCGTTAATCTCCGACCACCGGTGATTACGCTTTGTGAAATCCACCGTAAGTATGAGTTGGGCGAAACAAAGTTCGCCGGGCCAGCTAGTTATTTATAAACGAAGCACCACCACTGGCGAGACCGGTCAGTCAATACCCTCTTCTTCGGACAGGTTTGGTAGTTTGGTACGTGCATTGCAGATGACAGGCAACCGTGCATTGTGAACAATGGGTGTCTTCTTTTTATTGTTCTTCTGCTTTTTGCCATTGTCCCTCCTTAAGACTTGTCCTAGTTTTTGTATTAGTTTATAGATTACTAGCTGGCCCGGCGAACTTTGTTCCGCCTAAATGATACTTACGGTGGATTTCACAAATCGTAATCACCGGTGATCGGAGATCAACAGCTTGGTTCTCTGATTTTTGAACTGTCAAATGTTTCGATGGATATGAGCTGTCACACAGAACAGATACATCAAAATAATATGTCAATTACCAAATATAGCAATTTTGGATTTAGTGATTTCCGCAAATATATTTATTACCCAATGAGAAATTCAAAACATTTTAAAAATTATGAGAAAAGATGAGAATGGACATATCACGATCGAAACCAATCGCCAAAATCGTATATACTTGACATTTCGATAAAAATTCACTGTGATATTCAGGCGCTTCTGATCTGTTAATAGACCTTCATGGTACTATAAGTCCTATGCAAATTACACAGATGACAAATTTATGGTCGCGAAAGCCTCAACAAATTCATCGCCATCTAATGGTGCTGATGTCAAATATAGTACCTTTACGATAAGATGTCTAGAATAATGGTGTAGGCACCCGTCAATTTTTGAATGGAATGACGTTCGACCAAATCGAAAATATTAGCAACGTGGCGGCGCCGCATTATCATTTCAGTGTATTTTCCGTTGTCAATTTGATGGATGTATCAACAGCTGATTTGCTAAAGTCAATCATGACATGACAGCAGAATGGCATCTTTTTATAATGAAAGAATTCTACTTTTCCTAAGAACTAATATACATCAGAATGTCAGGAATATAAACACACATTATTGCTTGACAAAATTATCTACCATTAACACGCCACGTTCGCCAGAATAAATTCAAGTATTTGAAATAACTAATGAAAATCAGTCATAATTTGTGAATAGCGCCACCTGAAGTGGAAAGAACGAAACATTGCTAATATAATCAATTTGGTCACAACAAAATCTAATCAGTGCCTACACCATTATTCTAGACATCATACTTCACGATTACGTTATTTTGAATAAATAAAACTATAAAAATAACTAATAATCAGTCATAATGTGTGAATAGCGCCATCTGAAGTGGTACGAAATCTAATCATTTTAGACATCTAGAGTTGTAGGCAACTCAAATTACACACTATTACAGTGACTGTAGTGGTAATATAGTCACTGTACACCCCATCTAACGGAGAGAATATGAAATCAAGTACCTATGAAAAAGCGGTAGCGTAACTGTAACTGTAGCGACACCTGGTGGCCTCGCTCAAAAGGAGGAAAAGCATTTCCTGTATAAGTGAAATTTTCATCGATTTTTTCGAAGTTTTATTGTATTTTATAATAACCAGACCGTAGACGAATCCATATATGAAGTTTCATAACAAACACTCCATCTGATCTCGAGTTATAAATGGTGTAACCAACATCTTTCTTTTATATATATAGATTTCGATGTTATTTTTGGATGGAATGAAAGGTATATGTTTTCTTCACTCTGTATAGCTGAAGATTTCGAAAAACAGCTGTAATTTTTAAAATTCGGGACTTCCAGGAAAGCTCGTGATGCCGTAAAAGCTCAATTTGTTTGCTTTCGCTTCCAGTGTCGTCAGCGACTACCTTGTCACTTCCAGAAAAGAGGTTATCCAAACGTTTTTCCTGTTTTTTATTTCTGGCCCCCAACGTTCAGCAAATTGTAGCAGTAACTTAATTAACAGGGGAAGAGCACTTCACGCACTCATAAAGCACGCCGTGCTCTCCGTTCCTCCGGGCTGTTACAGAAGAATGACCCCTTCCGGATGGATAATCTGGTTTGGATTCCATCTGGAAATGGCATAACGTAAGTTAAGCGTCAGTTGGACAAGGCGTGCAGCGGGCGTCTTGAATTGGGTCAGCGTTTAAGCAGAGTTCGGTGGAGAATGAGACGCAAATCGTTTAATTCCTTCGGGCGCTCGTGCTGGGAGGCCCATAGACGTGCATAGGGCAATACAAATTGATAGTCGATAGAAAATTTTCATCTATCAGAAGTTTCCAACTCTTTAAATCCTCTTGTGATCTTGTGATTTAACACCGCTAGACTACTTTCTGTGGGGCTATGTAGAGTCATTGGTCTATGCGGATAAGCCACAAACGCTTGACCATTTGGAAGACAACATCCGCCGTGTTCTAGTGCCCATCCACGGGGGACACCGAATCGGAAACATTGTATCCCGATCTGCAATAAATCATGGCCAATAAAATGTGCCGCTTGGGTTTTGACAAGAGGTAGACGGATTATGTTGCTAGAATTTGCCAGCGTTGCCACTCATAGGCCTTATTTTTAAGATATCTGTTGGAATATCCTGTGCTTTTTACTTTCCACAGGCAGGTTTTCTGCCTGTACAATTCTATGAATCCTGTTAAAAATTCTTTCATTTTAAGCAAAGTTGCTTCTGAATTTCAACTAGAAGATGTTCTGGAATCGACTGCCCAGTTCTGCCATACGCGTAACTTAAAAATGAGCTGAAAAAATTTGTAAGGTAAAATTATGAAAGAAACCAATAACGGGAAGTCAAACATACCTTTTGAATTGAATAAAAATGTCACACACCACAATGAATTTCCACAGAAAATGAGGAAGCTATCAGTAAAGAGGCTGGAGAAAGACTGAGTATAAAATGAATAGATAATTCTTAGCGGAAATCACAGATGCAAACACAACAAAATCTTGATTACCCAAATTCGACCGTCTTCTCATAATAATAAGAGTGAAAATAGCGTACCTACCGGTACAAGCACCACCAGTCTAGGTACAAAGGGTGCGAATTGTAAACAGATGTTTTTTTTATGACATCTAATGCCAGCATAACCAATTTTGCAAAACTGATAAGGATTCAACTACCTGGTGCAATAATATTCAACAAAATCGGAGATGCTGTTGACACTTTCCGAATTCCCTAACTCTACAGAAATTTTCGTAGAAGTGACTGACACAACTGCAAAAATTCCGATGTTCTTCATGGGAACTGATAGCATCTGCAATGGCACGCGCCGGATTTTATGGCCCTTTATTATCTTTGCCGCTTGTGTCCGGTTCGGTTGCCTCGTGAGTGGAGACCATTATTGCCGATATACGGCCACAAATGTTGGAAAAAGTCATCGAAAATTTGACGTCCAGATTGGACTACATCCATAGCGGTCATAGGCCAGAAATCATATTTAAAATGTAATGCCACAAGATTATCTTTCGGATAAATAAAATTCATGTCAATCGAATAATCCATTGTTGTTTAATTGTAATTTAAAGTTCTATACCTCAAAAAAAAAACACCCTTTAGTAAAGTATCGGAATGTTCGCGAAATGGCTCGGTCGTTTTTGCCCCAGATAATGAATGTGCACGTTTTGGCAACACCATTTTCTGAATCTGTGGCCAGTTCATTAATTAATTTCGTTCCGCTATTTTAATTGTGTGTAACTAATGACGTTTTGGACAGTGTTGTCATCAAGATATCGCGTAGGAAATGTAGATTTTGGATTTATTTCTGAATATTATTAGCAAAATACGCTGGTTCGTATGTGTCTTGTTTTTGGTAAATTGAACTATTTGAATCCTGATTTGAGTTTACACAGGTATGTTCTACTCTTATCATTTCTGAGTAACAAAAGCGTAGATTCTTCGATTTTTTTAATGTCACTTTTCAGATTATCTTCTGATATTGAGAGGAGGAAAATATATTCTGAATTTAGCTGCTTCTGTTCACCTAACTCAGAATCTGTTTCAATGTTTGGACTATCATATGAATTCGTCAAAAAGAGTCAATTCCCTTGTAATTTTATTTCCATTCCTCAATACCGTTAATACAACGCCACTGAACCTTTCAAAGTTAGATTCCGCAATGTTGCCACGGCTATCCTTTATGCTGTCTTCGTTTCACTCATTGAATACTGACTGAATTTTGGCTCCACCAATTCTCGAATTTATGAATGAGATGCTGTGTCTCCTCTTTCTATGGTCTAAGGCTAAGGTAAATACCGAAGATGTGAATTTTGTGCGTTACTTCTTACTCGATCTATATAATTTATTATAATAATGCGAATGCGGAATAATTTGATATACTTTTAATTCTTCGAGAGAAAGTTCAATAATGATGAAAAAGTACCGAGGCTCCACCGGCAGCTGCTTCGCCAAACTCGAACAATATCCACTCCCGAGCAAATATAACCGAATAAATCCAGTCTCGGCAAAGTTAAAACCTCCCCCGGGGTCTTGCTGCTTTCGAGGAGTTCCCATACAAAAGCGTTACGCGACACTGGGGAAATTTATAAATAAACCGCCGAGGCAACTTGCTCGTCTTCGAAAAGACCCCGGCTAATTTGAATTTCAGATGATTGTTTGAGCAACTGCGAAGCTGAAAAGCGCGGATGAATAATTTGAACCACTGTCGGCGCCATGTTACGGATAGTGAGGTGTTTCGCAACGACGGCTGTCACTGTTAGTCTATTTTTGCTTATTCGGAAAGTATCGTTCCCCTTGTTCTCGATCTTTTATTTGTTGAAGATAGATTGTCACCGACTGACGGAAGTTCAGGAGACTTTTTCGGATGTTTGCTGAGAAAGTTGTCTGATGACACTTGTTAAATATACATAGAGCTCTCTTGGAAATAAGAATGGAATAATGTACCAATTCTTATCAAAAACGAGGATTGAGGAAAATTAATACAATAATATTCAACAAAGTGAACACTGAAAGAATAGTTCCCACGGTTGATGCTGGCATGAGAGATATACATACAGAGATACGATTTGGAACGAGTTTTCTGATAATGCCAAGACGTAAATTAACAAACGCTGAGGCTAATAGGGCTATCGAAATGCTACAGGGTGGCCTAACTCAGGTTGTTGTAGCGGAAAGGCTCCAAGTCAGCCAAAGTGTGATATCTCGAATTTGGAATAGGTCCAGGAAGACAGGTTCCGTGTTGGAAAGACCAAGGCTTGTTGGGCGACGAAAAACAACACCTGCTCAGGATCGTTTCTTCACCGTTTCGGCGAGAAGAAACCCTACATCTACGTGTAGAATGCTACGGAATACTCTTCAAAATGCTGATGGGCTCCAAGTTTCCATTGAAACCATCAGACGACGTTTGAGAAAGGTGAATCTAGGTTCTAGACGTCCATTAAGAGGAGTTCCATTAACACGTGATCATAAGCGTCGAAGACTGGAATGGGCAAGGCAATATATCAATTGGAACGATCAATGGCGTAGTGTCCTTTTCACTGATGAATCCAGACATGGACGATTTTCAGATTCTCGAAGAATAAGGGTATGGACAATCCCACGCATATACCCCGTAATAGTCGCTATGTCCAAGAAGTCCATCCATTCCGAGGGGGTAGTGTTATGGTATGGGCCGGGATATGTTTCAACGGGCGCACAGATCTACACATTGGTCCTGGGAATATGACCGCCTCACACTTTAGGGAGCATGCCATTGACAATGTTGTGCCAAATGTTCACGCTGCTATTGGTGAAACTTTTCAATTTCTAGACGATAACGCTAGACCGCACCGTGCAGCTATAGTTGAGAAAGCGCACGAGGAGCTTGGCATTCCACATTTACCAATACCTCCGCACTCACCAGATTTGAATTGCATAGGACATGCATGGGCTATGCTCTAAAGAAGATTAGATAATCATCAACCTACACCAGAATCCTTTAATGTTCTGAGAGAGCTTCTGCCCCGTTTATGGAACCAAATTCCCCAAGAAATGTTGAACAACCTCGTGTGTAGTATGCAAAGAAGATGTCAAGCTGTTATTGATGCCCGCGGAGGCCATACATTGCTTTAATTCTCTGGTAATAAAATTTCGTTATTTAGCTCGATTTTTCTTAACCACTCTGTATACGCTGCAGACCTACAGACTAAAATTAATTTGCAACTTGAAATCAGGTCAATATTTATTTTCACCACAAAAATCTTATTTCGACTATATTTTTTCGCAATTTAAATCAATATCCCTAACTCATTTGGAGCAGTTTATTTCAATATTCTGCCACAGGAAATCATGTTTTATTGAACACTGCTTCGAGCTCTTGTTGAAACACCCTTTATATGGCCCAAAGGCTCTTTTTACAGAGATTCTGGACTCGATTTTTTTGGTACGGATCGAAAGAGGAATAATCTGGCTTTTCTATATAGTCCCGACTTTTCCACTCATTGAGGGTTTTTCTGGCTGTCTTCAAAAACTTGTGTACAAGGGTAATTCTCATGAAATTCCAAAATTATTCAGGAATGAATTCTCAAAAAATTTTTCAATAAATTTGAATTTTTTTGTGGCAGTTTTGTAATACATACGATACTAGATTTCACTCATATATGGTGGTCCCCAGATTTAAGTCATTTAAATTATCAGGAGTAGATTTCATTTCTTCTCGGCGTTTCTTATCGTACTCTTTCTTTTTTAATTTTGCCTCTGTATCGGACAATTTCTTTTTTCTTGCCATTATTTGCCCCTTAAACGAGAAAAAACGATAAACTCACGTACCACATGACAAAAGAAATAAAAATCTGAGTTATCTTAGTTTAAAAGTCATTCTCTCACCGTCATTCTCTCACTTCAGTTTGAAATGAGGGAATGACGAAATAACACGAAAACTAAGATAACATAGATACATAGCCCTGACCTTATGAAAACATTTTGAACTATGAACACTACCCCCCAAAACGCATCCAAATATAATGTATCTTTTACTCATACTCACCTTATTTTTTGATAATGTCTAATGGGGGAATGATGTGAGGAAAAGTAATATAGTAATAATAGTAACTGAATACACTATTGCACGAAACCGAGTTGAAGTTTAATCAGAATCACCATAGTAACATAATTGACTGGCTAGAAAAACTCAAGCTACTTTAATAGAATTCGCTCAATATGACCATAGGTCGAATATTTGTGACAAGGTGAGGGAATGATTTTATTCAAAGGGACATACATTGAAATCCCATAGTTATTCAATAAGTATTTGTCGTGGCTTGAATTGTTGTTTAAATATAACGAAAATTACCATTACAATATTTGACTAAAATTTGATTGACAAAAAATTACTGAATAGGATGAAAATATTGAGTTTCAGCAGGAAACTGGGATAGTGGGACAACGTGAGGGAATGATTTTTATGATATAAAATTAGTAATAACTTTTTAATTGCATTTAATGATATCTCGTTTTTCGGGGTGATGGAAGAAAAGGTACCTAGCGTCAAAATAAAAACCTAACATCGATAATAATTACATGGGTGTCTGTATCAATAGCGGTGGACTTAAATTTTGGAATTCGATGAGAATTACCCACAAATGCTTGTATCTACCTATGACGGGAGTTTCTACTTTCTACGGGTGCAAATTGGTGGAGGAGCTGGTTCGTATAACAGTGTCAAAATTGAACCGACTGCAAACTTGTACTGAACAGCCAAACAATAAAGCAAATTGGTATAAGAAGCAGCCATGCAATTCCAAATAGACGGGTCGTAAATTCAAGACTCTCAAAAAGATAACAACCGCCCATCGCGCTAAAATCCCACCCGGAAATCAAGCGGTCACGCTAAGTCTCCGAATTTTCCGGTCCCCGAACAAACCAATTAAATCGGAGTGGCGCGCGGATGTTTCCGATGCCGGAAAAGTGTCCCCGATGACTTCGCAATCGTTAACTTTGACGTCCGCTTCCAATCAGAGCCCTGGAGGTGTCCTAAAACAGTCCCGGGGATCGTTGAAGAAGGTCCGACCGGAAACGGGATAGGAGGTTTTGCGGGACGTCGAAATTTTCGCGATGGCATTTTCGACGTCGAGCCGGGGGTGCGGACGTCGATCTTCGGGAATTGGGGTAATTTTCTTGAGGGTTCGGTCGGGGATGTTCTCCCTACGTTTTTAATGAACGAGGCACTTGGAGACGTCTCGATGTTATTTTAATGCGGGTTTTAGACGGGGGTGATGGTTATGTCGTTTCGGAGTTGTAGCTTTCTCCGTCGTTCCGTGAGGGTCTTGTGGAAGGGATGAGGGTTTCTCCCTTTTATTTTGATACTTTCTTGAGAATTCCCACTGGAATTGTTCATTAAAGAACGAACATTGAACAAAAAAATGTAAATGATTTGGTGACCAGAATTGGCCTCTTGCGATTTAAAGCCCTTAGACTGTGGGGTAATCTGAAGTCATGCATGTTTTTGCTAATAAACCTTCAATTATCGAAGCATTGAAAGCTGTATCAATGAAATAGCACCACATGCATTCAATATCGTTATTGAAATATTCTTCAAAAGGTTCTAAGGACTGAACGAGAATAAATTCACTCTCACAAAAACGCCTATATCTCTTGAACCAATTGAGGAAAAATCAAAATTTGATCATAGTTAGCTTTGTTATTAACGTCAGAAACATGTGGAACATTTTTTTCATAGATATTCCAATCCTCTGTCGCAAAATGTCAAGCGAAGTGAAAACACGAGAATTAATAGTGAAACTTTTTCAAAATAATCAAAAATGGAGCTTCAAAAGAATCGCAAAAGAGGCTCGCGTTCGTCCGGATACGGTATCAAGAGTTATTAAGCGCTTCAACGAAGATCTTACAATTAACCGCAAGGAAGTAACCGGGAGGAAAAAGGGGTTTCATAGCCCAAAAAAAGTGAAGAAAGCCATCAGCCTTTTTCAGAAGAATCCTATTCTTTCAAGACGGAAAGTGGCCCAAATAGTGGGTTGTTCGCAGTCAACCGTTCAGAAAATCAAGTCGAGTTGTGGGCTTAGAACATACAAAGTGCAGAAACTGCCAGACAGGAACGCTGTGAAGAATCAAGAAGCGAAATCAAGAGCAAAGAAATAAAAAAAAAATTTTTGAAGAATTTTTCCTGTTGCGTGATGGACGACGAAACCTATGTCTTGGCTGATTTCTCGCAACTTCCTGGTAAGGAATTTTATACTGCAGATCTTCGTGGAAATGTTGACGAACAATTTCGCGTGAAGAAACAAGCAAAGTTTCCTAAACAATTCTGACAAGCAATTTGCACTTGTGGGTTCTGTTGACTCGAAGATATACATCGAGGAATGCTTGAAGAAGCGACTTGCCATTTTCACGTGAGCACGATGTGTCAACAATCTTTTGGCCAGATTTAACTTCATGCCACTACAGCAAGGCCAACAAAGAATGGTACGAAGCTAATGAGGTGGTTTTTGTAACCAAAGACGCCAATCCACTAAATTGCCCAGAAATCAGGACAATCGAAAGATATTGGGCCCTGGTAAAAAGAGAATTAAAGAAGACTAAGAAATCAACGAAAACGTTAGCGGAATTCGAGCAAAAGTGGAAGACAGCATCCCAGAAAGTGACTGAGAACACTATAAGAAGCATGATGGGAAGAATTCCAGAAAAAATCCATGAATTTTGTAGAAAATAGTTTTGGTATTTTAATTGTAGAAACAGTTTTCATTAGAATTAGAAGATGATTCGAAAATGAGTTTTATTTTCGAAATCGGTCCAGTGGTTCAAAAGATGTAAGCGTTTTTGTGATAGCGAATTCATTCTCGTTCAGTCCTTATGCCAGAAAAGCCGTGGTGGCCATTTAGGAGTTATTTTGTTTCATACATAATTCCCAAATGTATTTTTTCAAAATTAATAAATAATTCAATACTTTGCTACAGAAAACCATGTTTTATTGAACCGTTAATCTTGCGCTCTTGAAACATCCTTTATTTGAGAAGACATTCAACTCCTTTTAATTCTTCGCATCAAATTATCGTATCCACCTTCATACATTGTCTTAAAAACTGTTGAGGTATGATCTACATCTACATCCATCGCTTTGTCTCGAGCGAAGTATGAACCTTAACTTTGATCGACTCCGGATTCAATGGGACAAGTTAGCCAAGGACCCAATTGTACCATCTACCAACATTATCGATAAGTAACTGAGTTCTATGAGTGAAAATTATAATTTTAAATATTTTCTCAATCAACAGCTATGCTTTCAGCGTTTTTAATTACTAAGAACTTTAAAGATACAGTCTCTTCATATTCACGAGAATCAAAGATTGTCATACTCATCAATTTGTATAATATGTCATGAAATAATTCAAACAATATCAACATTGTGGACAAATTTTCGAGTTTTCATATCCAATTGCTATTTCACCCTATTCATTTTTCGCAGGGCATATTTTCTCAGCGACAGCAACAGCATATTATCAAAATGGTTGTAGCTGCGGTTACAGCTACAACAGCACCAACAGATAGTTCCGCATTCAAATTGATCCTGAATTTATCTTTACTTTGTACTTGAATGGAATCTCCAGACATTTTTCCACCTACTTTTGAAGATTCATACTTTTGAATGACGCATTTCGGCTGTCAGTGAGACATGCATTTTTTTGACAAGTATCAAAATACATCATATTTAGAACGTGTTTACAGAATTTTCGAACTTTGAAGGAGTTAGACCATAGAAAGAGTCTATAGTCTGAGGAGTGTATCGAATTCTTAATACGGATACCACTCAATTTTTTTGGGAGTTGCCGAAGGACATAAAAGACTTATTTCCGCATGGCAGGACTCCATCATTAAATAAATCAGCTCCAGCCCACTTGAACCATAGATAAGCTTCTCGGAAGCCGCACATAGCGGTTATCTCATCCTAATTTTTTTCCTTTGGCAAGGACCCAACCGGAGAAATGCTAATATCGAACGGCGTGTAGGATTATGGTAATCGCCACAGGATTCGGTAACTGAGCTCTAATTAAACAGGGGTGCTATTAAAATCTGGGAATTCGCATCCGTTTATCTCTTCACTTGTCACTTAGATAAAAATTTATTATGCAGATGGGTATAGAAAGATTGATGGATTTTCTTTCCATCCTAAATTCGAATTGAGTTAAATTAATTGTAGTTCACTCTGAATTCAACACATTTTGTGAAGATACATATTTACAGCAATTTTGGGATTCAGAAAAAAGCTATGGTCTTATTGTAATAGGACTTTCATTCGTTTCAAATGCTGGAAATACAGTGCGTTATACCATTTCGGAATCTCAATGGAAAAGATATGTTTTTTTTTTAATTTGGCACTCATGTCAGGTTGAACTTGGGAAAAATATGCAGAACATGAAATTAAAGTTAGATCTTTGTTGAAAAAGAAACAATGCATGCATAATTTACATTCACCATATTATCTATATGCATTTCGCCACACCCTGTAAACATATTTCAAAAGAAAATTGGATTCGTATGAAGATGAGACACAAATTAATTTAATATACTCAATTTTTGACGAGCGGTTCATTCGACGAATTTATAGATATGATGTCATATTTGGAAGACGTACATATACAGGGTGAGTCTTTGTCTTGTACATATATTTTAACTGTAGATTCCTCTCATCAAACGAAACACTTTTTTCCTATACCATTTTTCATTAAATTAACACTTTTATTTCCATATATTCGGAACCGATATTTCGAATGAACTGAGTTTTTGTTGAGTTTTTACTCTATTCATGGTGCATATTCCTCAATCGAAACCTATTCAATATCTCTATTAGTATAAAAGTTACAGGGTAGTCGACTCATCAATACACGCTAAAACACCATAAAACCACTTTAAAAAGATAAACGGTTCATATTTTCGAAAGAATCAATCATTTAAGAAACTAAAAGTATCCCTACTTTTTTTCAATAAAACTCGTCTTTTTCGAGTTACATATTTCCAATTTTACCCGGAGAAATTTGACGGAAAAATCATTAATTTCAAGAATAATCTGAATGCTTCTCTAAATTGAATATCATCGAATATTATTCCTTCTCTGGTCTTTAAACGAGTTTACAATGTTGTCACAATATTTATCAACTTTGTCGAGATATTTTAATAATAAAATCCCACAAATGTGGGAGGTAAAATTGAACACCAAGGAGGCTTTAATACGCACAGTTTCTATTGAAAATTCATCGTTACCGGTCCATATTGAAGTTAAATGTCGATGAAATACAAAATTCGGATATGAACGATGAATCTCGATACAAACTACTTATTGAATTGAAATTTATGAAAAATAATACGATACCTGATAATCTGTGGCGATTTTTCTATCTAAACACTATCCTCTTGGAATTTTATAAACTCGACACGGTTGAAATTATATTAATTCACTTCGCATAATAATCACATTAGAACAATAATTCACTGAATGTATTCAGAACTCCACATAATGTTTACATTGTTTACAGTTTGTTCAAAGACCATGGTTTGTTATTGTTTATAGTTGGCCTCCAGATAACCAATAATTCGGTTTTCGCTCTACGCATGCGTGGTAAAATCTGGCGGCAAAGTCGATATATGATGGAAACGGCAGAATTCCACGGTACACAAATGTATCGTGATTTATACCCACTATGTCTCGTAAAAAATCCTTAACCTCAATGAAAATATCAGCAAGCTGACAACATCTTCTTGAAATTTCTGTGCAAAAATTCACAGAATCGATTCAAATTAGATTAGGTTACGTTGTTTAATAATAAATCTGAATGGAAAGTCTTTCTTCATGATATTGTTTGGGAATTTCGAGGAAAATATGAACAAGTTATTAGTGTTTACAAACTAATCTGCAGAAGAATCGAAGAAGGAACTCATTTTGGTGGAATAAATGTGGCTTTTTAGTTGCAGATATAATCCGATGAAACTAACTGTTTTTGTTGAAATTATCGTGTTTGCAACATTTTTATTCCAATAAGGTTAGTACTTGAGTATTCCCCAAATGTATAAACTCAATTTCTATCGAGAAATATGAACTTTGAATCAATTCCACAGTATCATTTCAGGGACGTAATTAGCACAAATTTTTTTTCAAAGGGCTATATCTTTTTAACAGAGCCGAATTCGTAAAAATGGAAAATGAAAAAAAAAAAAGTTTCTTTTGACCTCAAGAACCCTCAGTTAAAATATATGTACAAGTCAAAGACTCACCCTGTATAACATTTCTTAAGACATTCAAAAGGTATCTTTTTTTAAGATTGATGGGACTTTGATCCGATATACAGTGAGCGTCAGAATTATGGAAAAAATTCATTTTCTCAGAAGAAAAATATTTGGCAACCAAATCCTGTCAATTTTATCAAATTTTTATGCGTTTTTGGGGGATTTTTGTTGCACCCTGTGCCATCCCCATCAACCCTGTAAATTCTTTGAATAGGGAAAGTGGATCATGTGGTAATTTTTTCGACAAAGTCTTTGTATCTTCTTTACAGGCGTGTAGAAATTTTCAAGAAATATTATTTTTCGAAAAATTAGTTAGTTCAAAGAGATTTTCAGTATGTGCACTTTGTCATGGATCATTAACTTTGAGACGATGGTACCTGATGAAATTTGTCACCGAATGAAAGTGACCATTACAGTTTTGTTCATGCACAACTTTACACCACCTGACGTGAAAAATTAGAATGAGTGAAACACTGCTCTTCAGTTATGATCTCAATTAGGTATGTTATTAGTATGTTTTTACTGAACTTTTCGATAAAATGTTTCAATTTAAAGAAATAGCCATGACAAAGTGCACACACTGAGAACCTTTTTTTTTAATTTCTGCGTGCCTGAAAAGAAGATACAAAGACCTTGCCAAAAAGTACCACATGACCCACTTTCCCTATCCAAAAAATTCAGAGGGTTGATGGGTATGGCACAGGGTGCAACAAAAATCCTCCAAAAATGCATAAAAATTTGCTAAAAGCGAAACAAAAATTGACCTGTTTCAGGATGTTGTTGCCAAATATTTTTCATCTGAGAAAATGAATTAGTTCCATAATTTTTACGCACACTGTAGATACCCCTCGGTCCAATAGTGTTATTCTGTCCTTGAATTCATAACTAGGGTCGATTGAATCCTCGCAGTAATTCATATTGTTACACTTCCATAACGAGGCTTGTTCCAACCGTCCTCTCTTGATTGAGTTATGGCATGTTGGAATTATGTGCAGATCGAGCCTTCTGGACTTCGCCCAGCAACAGCTGGATCGCGTATCCAATTTCAATCGTCGCTATTCAGCCTGTTAAATCAAGGATCCTTGATTTTGAAGGCTGTTTCAATGAGAGGGCAAGATTTGAATTGCGCGCCTTGTTTGGCAGTCATAATGTCACATTATTATAACGTGACAGATCGAAAATTGACAGATAAGAGTTAGTATACTCCATTCACAATTATAAAATCACAACTCTGGCCTTGGAAATTTGACACATTCCACTCTGTATCGAAGTTATGACGGTTTTCAAAATATTTTTATGTTCCAAGTCAACACTATGTTGCCCTTTCTACATTCTTAGCGTATTTCTCAGAATGTGAATTCATTCGGAAAATGAATGAATTGGAAAAGATGTGATGGACGAAAATAATTAACGTCTATATGAATTGAAAGAAAGGATTCCTTTTCTAGTTATTTGCATGAAAAGTACAAGAGATCACTGTTGAAATATATTATTTTTCGCCATGGAAGAAAGTTGCATTGCTTTCAAATAATTTTCATATGCATGCTTGTGAAGATTTAATGTTTATTATCCTCTTGAACTGAAAGTTTAAGACTTGACGAAATCAATTGTTGATTCTAATCAAGAATTCATTAAAAAAATCAACCCAAAGATATAAGATGAATTGATGAGTAATTACAAGAATCAAGAATAATGTCAATTTTATTTTGTTGATAACTTTCTTAAAATCAATGTTGGAATATAAAACTCGGCTGCGTTTGTTCAAACAACATCTAAAGAAGACATTTTTTACCATCTCGACCTTTGAATGGCGTTTCTTATAGGAGAATTAGGTCTAAGTTCCACCTCATTAGGGAGGTACCTAACTTTTACAAATCTGCTCAGATATCGCCAAATTTCTTGGATAACCTGAAAAATATCATCCTAATCGAACTCTCGAGGCTCCATCCGATCCATCTACTGCGATATCTTTCCAAAAAACATTTTTTTCAACGAAATTCCCTCGAAATGTAAACATTCGTCCTGGTCTTGAAAATCGTCCTCACGCTCCAAACTGGTGCTAAAAACAATAAACATACGTTAATCTTGGATATTCGACGAAAAACTCACCTGCAAATATCGATTAAATACCAAAAATCTGCGAACAATTTGTAAACCTAGCAAAATGTGGAATATCTTCGATACTTTTACTTTAATGTTAACAAAGAAACTGGCAACGTCGTTTTGTCATTAACGATATTTTCTGTGCGCGCACTAACTTTTCATCATATGTTCTGTGCTTTTCATCAGGGCCACCAACTCCTGAAAACAAAACCATGACCTCCTATGTGATGAAATAAAAGTGAATGGAGTATAAATATGCAGCATTATACCTAGAAGAATAGATAACTGGAGAGAAGACTTCGCTACAAAAATGATCTGCCACAGACATCATGTTTTATTGCAAATTGAAATTTTGCTCTCTTATTTAAATACCCTTTAGATGTTTTTGGGAGCCATCATGAATTTGATGCGTGACATTTGACAGATTGTCGCGGTAAAAACCAAATCGCATAATCTACTGTCCTCGGGTCGTTGTTTTCAAGGCTGCCATCTCCTCCTGATAATAAAGTTCATCTTATCTTCATCTGTTATCCCCATGATTCCGAAACCCTCAGTATTTAGTGGTAATTCAGTCCATATTGTTCCCACGCTGATGACGTTATAAAATTTTTATGATACAAATCGAGTCCTATCTAACATCCCCTACATGCTCCGAAATGAGAATCCCTCCAAAAACTTAATCGGCCTCACAATGTCCAATCCCAACAATGAGGACGACTGCAACTTGCTCAATAATAAAGACGGCTCTAATGACCTCCGCCGGCTCGAGATAAGGAGCAGCTCTGTACGCTGCAAGCCTGGCGTCGTAATTGGACCTGAACAATGGACGTCGTTTTGTGGAACAAACACAATCATTCATCAGGCTCAATTCCTCGTCTTAAGATGGCCGTCCGAGGTGCACGGGGCTAATACGGATATTCTTGCTGATGGCCCCATTCAGTCATCCGTCTAATTTGCCGGGACAGATTCGGATTGAGGGTTCATGAACGCCTAGGATAGATCGACTCGCCTTGCGTTTTTACAAGCCGCGAAGTGGAAGATTGGTCAACGTCGCATGCAGATAGGTCTATACTGTGGTTCTGGTTGTTGAAGGTGAACAGGATTTTCTTCCTAAATATATTCTTTGAAATCCATCGAACCGTTTGGGTTGTAGAACGTTACAAAGAATTAAGAAATAGACATATATTCATAAACTCGAAAAACAATAATCTCCTTCTGACGAAGTCGGGTCAAAAAGTATTTAGAATATAGGAATGTGAGACGCGCCTTTCAATAATGAATAGTGAAGCCAATTTTCAAAATCATCAGAACTAAACTGGGTAATACACTGCGCAAAAAAATTAACGCACATTGGAAATCTCAAATTTATTCTACAACTGAAGGTGTTCTCAATGATAATTATTTTTATCAGAATTATGCATGCATATGTTATCCACTTTCAACGTTTTTCTTCAATACAGATGTTTTCTCCCAGCCGGAATGAAAAAAGATGATATTATCAGATTTATTTGAATGTATTGGCTCCATTCTAAAATCAGTTGTTCTCGATCAATTCTAGTGATGAATAGTTTTTCTTTCGTTTGATTTTCTACACTCGATCGCTATGCAACGCGAAACACGCAATTTGACCCAAGAGGAATGCGCCCAAGCGGTAGTTTTGCGAGAAGAAGGGTGGACATAGGTACATAAGAATTGCAGAAAGGTTTGGAGTTTCCCATACAGTGGGTCCAGAATGTTGCAGCGATTCAGGGAGACAGGTATGAATGTCCGAAGACCAGGACAGGGTAGACCACGGGTAACAACTGCCATTCAAGAACGTTACTTGAGAGTTTCTTCGTTGAGACAACGGTTTGCAACCGCTCGCCTCCTTCAAAATCAGCTTGAGCAAACTCATGAGGTGCAAATTAGCACTCAGACAATAAGAAATCGCCTCAGAGAATATGATTGAAGGCCTCGTGTCGCGGCAAGAGGCCCAGCTCTTACCCCAGCCCATAGAAGGGCGCTTTTGGATTTTGCGCACAGACCTAGTGGTCGTTGATAATGGAGCTATGAATGCTGATAAGTATATAAAGAACATTCTTGAAGAGCATGTAGTGCCATTTGCCCCATACATTGGTGAAAATTTCATTTTTATGGACGATAATGCCAGACCCCATCGAACGCGCATCGTTCAGGAGTACCTTGAAGTGGTTTAAGTCTCTCGAATGGAATGGCCAGCAAGAAGTCCAGATCTCAATCCGATTGAGCAGGTTTGGGACAACCTCAATAGAAGGCTGAGAAGTTCAGAAAATCATCCAGCTACTCTTAATGACTTAGGAATCCAACTCGAAGAAATCTGGGAAGGATTAGATCAGAACATTTTAAGATCACTCATTTTAAGTATGAACCGTCGTTGCCGAGCTGTAATTAACGCAAGGGGTGGAAATACCAAGTATTCACTTATCAGCATTTCAGTATTTTGAAAATTGTTCATTTCTCTTCTTTCTCATAAGATTCGGTGAAATCCTGAATTTTTCTTCCATTTAATGTGTTTTGTTTCGTTCAAAACCTTCCCGAGAGATCATAAAAAATAAGTTATAAAGTCAATGTAGAGTTAACTTTCATGAAAATTGAGATTTTCAGAATGTGCGTTAATTTTTTTTGCGCAGTGTATTATGGAATCAAAATGTAGTAGACATTTTTGCAACGTTTTGACAGTGTCTGTGTCAGTCCCCGAAAATATCGACGCAGTTCATGACATGATTTTATCAGACCGTCGAATTGGGCTAAAACGGATATCTGAAGCACTGAAGATTTCATACGAGCGCGTTCATCATATAGTTCACGTCAATTTGGACATGAGAAAAATTTCTGCAAAATGGATTCCCAAATTTTGAATGTTGACCAAAAGCGTGCAAGGGTAGAAGCATCGCGTTCGATCTGTGCTCGATTTGAAAACGATGTAGACTTCTTGAACCGAATTGTTACTATGGATGAGACTTGGGTACATTTCTACGATCCAGAAACAAAGTAACAATCGATGGAATGGTGACACTCTGGTTCTCCAAGACCTAAGAAATTTCGTGTCCAGAAATCTGATGGATTCCCTTCTGATATTGAGAGAAGGAACATCAATTCTGAATTTAGTTGACCCAGTTGACTCAGAATCTGTTTCAAAGTTCGGAACATTGTATTGGTCAAAAAGAGCTAATTCACTTGTAATTTTATTTCCATTTTTCAATACCGATAAAACCGATGTTTAAAAAATCAGATTCTGCAATGTTGCCACATCAGTATTAAATGATATTGCTATCCTTAATGCTATCTCGTCCCACTCATTGAAAACTGTCTTAATTTTGGCTTCATCAATTCTCGAATTTATGAATGAGATGCCGCGTCTCCTCTTTATATGGTCCATCGATATCGAGAAAGTGGACACGTGACCAGAAGACCGAGAAGTGGACGTCCAAGATCTACTACTTTTGCACAAGATCGCTTTCTGACTGTGTCTTCCCGTAGAGACCCTTTGAGTACTTGTAGAATCATGCAACAGCGGCTTTTGAACGCTTCTGGTGTTTTGGTTTCGAAGACTTCGGGACGTCTTTCGAGAAGGATTCCACTAACTTAAAATCATATGCGACTTCGATTGAGTATGAACCTATCCTCTGGTGCCCAGAAATCGCAAAAGTTCATCCGAGGTAGTACAGTGACTGTTTGTGGAGTCATTTGTTCAAAGGACATACATAAACTTGTGAAACAGTCTCAAAATCTCTCAACTTTCGTGGAGCAGTATATTTATTCGCATGGGCCAATGTAGCGACTCACTATCACTCATATCCTCAAAGAAAACAATTCGCCTAGCCGCCCAGGGACCCGATTGAATTCGTTTCGGTGAATTATGCAGTCGCATTGTACCACTGTAATAGATTTGTTTTCGTTCGAAACGACAATAACGGCAGATGAATTGCGCCAGTTTCGCAAGCTGGGTGGTTTCTGAAGTAATCGCCATTAAAAATACGAGAAACGGGCGGGTATTTTCTCCTGAGAATTGCCCTCCGACGCTGACTGTGGATAAAATGAGACTTTTAGGCGTTTTTCATTAGTCCACGTGTCAGGATGATTGTGTGGAGTTTCTTTCAGTTGGCTGCTCTTCTTGACACGTGCCTTTGAAAAGAACGTTTTTATTTGGAGTTCATTCAAAGATGATTTCGACCTTTTTATTGTCGTTAGGTGTGAATGTTCGACTATGGTACTGTCACATTATATAAATCTTCACTCAGAACTGAAAATAGGTAAACACGTTTCTTCAAAAATCTCAGCGCTACTTTCGATTCAAATTTGGTGTTTTTCGTTGCATCCAGTGGAAAATTCACCGAATCGAACCAACAGCAACTCGAAAAAATGTACGACGCGCAAATCACGAAACGGGCCCATCAGTCACTGATACATAACCAAACAGCTGTCCAAACTGGACGTAAATCCATCATGCGATTAATGACGGCCTCAGATCCGAGTGTCATAACTCGTTCACGGAAAATTAGGCGCGTATGAAATGGGACAATGGAAAATACGCAAACATTCGGTCGCGTGAATTGATTGCTAATCGCGCCGCAATAATATGGGATAATTATTCATGAGCCGTGGGCGTACTCGGTACTCGTGGATGCCGGAGGTAGACAAGCGTTCTCGGTTCAATACAGCAGAAAACCTGGCGGAATTTATCGAGAATGATTGAGAATCGGTGGATACTGCAAAATGGCGGAGGCGACGGTCTATTATTGGCGTTGAATAAAGTACTGCTTAACAAAGACTCAGGATGTCCACAAATTCGTAATCTGTTTCAAACGACGACTGAAGACGCTTCGGAAATGTTGATATATGGTGGTTTATTTGAATATTCATAATCTGATTTCATATGGGAAAAACTTGAAATTTTGAGGAATGAAGTTTGATGAATGTTCATTTATTTTTATATTCCACTCTTGGTACCAGTTATTTGAAATGTTTATACCAAACCCAGAATGTATCTTCTATGAACATGCTTGTCGGGATGTCCCTCATTGAATAAGCAAGAAGTCTGTTCAGCATTTTTATCATTTTCGAAAAGAGGCTCACAATTTCAACTCTTTCACCAATACAGTAATGACATAGAGTATTAGTTGAAAACTAGTAGAGCTCCTAGATCTATCTATTGAGTAGTTATCATTATCGGTAGATCTGTGCAAATCGGGTGATTTTATAGGCGAAATGTCAAAGTTTGATCAATTTTGATGGGAAAATTATGGAAAATATAAATACCAAGCAATGTTGCATTCATATTTCCTCTTTCGATCCTTGTACGAGGATATATTGAGAAATTCTTAGCCTACTATAAAACCAAACAAAATTTCAATGTCAAAATATTTTATTCCTCAACATATTCTCCTCTTAATTTGATACATTTATTACAGCGAACCTGCAACGTCTCTAGTCCTTTAAAAAAAAAATGTGTCTTCTTGATCTGGAAACCAGTCCTCTACAGCTTTTATTACCTCCTCGTTGGAAGAAAATTTACGACCTTATAAACTTGTTCTCAGTTGAGGAAAGAGATGCTAGTAGGACGGAGCCAAATCTGGTGAATAAGGGGGGTGTTCTAGTAATTCTAACCCTAAATCACGAATATTTTGCATGGCAACATGAGATTTGTGTACTGGGGCGTTGTCCTGTAAAAACAAAATACCTTTGGATAGCTTTCCGCGTCTTTTCTCTCTATTTTTTTCCTGTAGAGTGGTCAGTAATGTCGAATAGAAATCTCCAGTTATTGTTCTACCCTTATCCAAAAAATCAATCATGATTACTCCATGGAAATCCCAAAAAACTGAAGCGAGAACTTTTCCAGCAGATTTTTGGACACGAAACTTCTTAGGTCTTGAATTGACTGTTTGACAGTCATTGAGGCAACCTTAGGTATTAGTGGGACCAGCATACATTCAATATTGCATGAACATTTGACCGTCAAAAAAAATTGTTCGCGTTGCATCCCACAAAATTTGTCAATCGTTCAAAAAATGGCTCGTATTGATTGGTCGAAAGAAATGCTCAAAAAATACGATCACGGTGCTTCAAAACACGTCTATGACATGGACTTGGTACCGAATGGCTTCTTTCTATTCCCGTACGTAAAAAACTGAGGGGGTCAACGTTTTTCGACACCTGAAGAAGTGGTTGATGCAGAAGTGTATAGATCTTCAGGGGGAATATCTTGAAAAACAATAAAACGATTTTCGCTGATTAATATTTGTTTTTGCTCTTTAATCCCGAAATACAAAAGGCACACCACGTATACTCCATTCACTTTTATAAAGTATCGCGGTTAGCCTTGATTTAGGTTTATCAAGTTGTTTAACTTAAAACTGACGCAGGTTGGCACTCGTGAAAATCAAGCGACATTGCTAAGTCTACTTTCTATTTACTCTTTTTTAACTTTGTAAATGGAGTTAGTTCTTCTAAGGTTTAACTGTGACCATGGGCGCCCGCAGAAACCCTTAAAAAATTTTCTCAGGGGGAGCCAAAATAGAGATTGGAAGGTAATATTGAGGTGTCGTGCTGAAAAACGTAAGGGCCATCAAAATATTAGGGGGGGGGCATGGCATTGAATAGGGATGTTGACTATTTTTTAGAAATGATTTTAATTTGTAGATAAGCCCTATACAAACACGAAAAAAATATTTTTATGGAAAAAATATAGCAAATACCAATGAAAAATGCGTAAATGAAAATAGTTTTCAAAATTCCCGCTGAACGCTTCATACTGTTGAGTGATTATGATTACGTCACTATACGGTAAACAGACTTCGCCTTCTGTCAAAGCGAATTGATCTTGTGTGATTTCATGCGAACAAATCGTTTTCGTAATAACAAATAATCGTAAAATAGTTCGCTGGTGATACGTTTTACTCTCTTCTGTTCTTCGTAAGTTCGTACTCGTGATGACACATAGGTTATAGGTTAGCTTGTTTACATAACCGTGACGTCACGTATTCTCATTCGTGTTTGCAGTCACGTGATAATCGGTAATAGATAACACATTTTGAATCAATTTTATTTAATTTAATTTAATGAGAGTAATTAGATCACTAAAATATTGTTTTAGTATTTCAAAAACTACCTTCAATGTGGAAAACCTCAATTTATATGCATTTGTGACACGTGTCAACATCCCTATTCACATAATATTTTTCCAAATTCATCATTTTCTCAATGAAAATTAATGTTTTGGTAAATACGTAATTACTAAGATTTTAATGCAGAAACGACAACGTTGCGGGCGTATCTGGCAGAGGAATAACCATACCCTAACATTTTCGAAATATACGCGGTGAAATGTGTCAGAATTCCATGGCAAACCGCGATACTTTATAAAAGTGAATGTAGTATATGTTATATCAACTTCACGGCAATGATCGGCCTGTGTTATCGACGGTCAGACGAGAATTCCCCTCTAAATGAATGCCGTTCCGTATATTCCTTTCTAGCCCTTCACTAACCCTTCCAGCCCTAAGAGGATTATTCAACCGAATCGCAATACCTCAGATAAACATTCGACACCAGCCAGTGCCATTTAGCCGCTCTTCCAAAACCCTCAATTACAATTTCATCAGATCCCAATTTTATACAGCGTCCACTGAGCCTTATTCCCATGTTTCTTCCCTCACCCGGAAGGTATCGCTTTGTGATCCTTCAGTAGGGCTGTCGCCAAAGCCGACAATATACCGCCCACCCCAAAACCGAACCCGAATAAACTTTCTACTGTTTGAGTAATTACCGCCTACCGTTTGAGTGTGACGGGAACGTCAAATAATTCGGAAATACGACCGGTTTTCATCGGAACTCGGTTGGAGGCGGCGTGTCAAGGCAGGAACGTGTGGGTGGTGGTTGATTAATGAGGGCTGTGCAGTCGGTCGATTTGGAAGGAATCTGTTCTATCGGCCCGGGAGTGGATGCGACATCTCGGTGCTCGAAACTTGGATGTTTGGAGTATCCAGTGGGGATGGTTCGCTATTCTCGGTGACGATGCTCTCAAAGCTCTATGGTTTACGATTCAAGAAAGATAAAGGATTTTCTAATAAGAGCCCGCTATTTCGGTAGATGTCATTTTTTGACATTTGATAAGTGGAAACTACGCTAATAATAAATATGGAACGATACACGCTTCAACAACGCATTGAAATTCTTAAAATTTAGTATAAAAATAGCGAAAATTTGGCAGAGAAGGTTCGTAAAACTCGAACATTTTTGGTTCATCGTGAAGCTCCTTGTCGAACGGCAATACAGAAATTGGTGGAAAAATTTGAGATAATGGGACAAGTTAGTGATGTGAAGAATAAATCCCGTGCACGTCGCTCAAGAACAGCCGAGGATATTGCTGCTGTGGCTGAAAGTGTTGAAGAAAACCCAGGTTTTTTCATTCCTGGTCGTTCTTTGGAATTAGGCATTCCACAAAGGTCATTACACCATATTTTTGAAGATTTGGGTCTTGAGGCTCATAATGTTCAGTTAACAGAAGAACTCAAGTTGGTCGATCATCAACAACATCGTGTCTTTGCTGATTGGACCCATGAAATGCATGAAAATGGTCCGGAATTCCTTTGAAAAATCATCTTGAGTGATGAGGCCCACTTCCACCTCGGTGGCTTCTAAAACAAGCAAAATTGTCGCATTTGCGGCTCGAAAACGCCAAGAGTTATTTTTGAAAAGCCTCTTTATTCTCAACGTGTGACTGTTTGGTGCGGTTTATGGCTCGACGAGGGCATTGGACCTCACTTTTTCGAGAATGAAGCTGGAGCAACAGTACTGATGAATGGATTGCGCTATCGGGAGATTATTAATGATTTTTTATGGCTGGATTTGGATGGTATTGATCTAGAGTCTAGACAACGTTTACTATCACCAAGACGGCGCTATGTGCCACACAAGCAACGAAACCACTGATCTCTCACGGAAAAAGTTTCCAAACCTTGTTATCTCTCCGAAGAGGGCGGAAGAGGTGATCACAATTGGATAGCGAGATCTTGTGATTTAACACCTGGCGACTTCTTCCTTTGGGGCCATGTGAAAGAGAAGGTCCCAGCGTCGATTCAAGACATCAAAGATGGAATTTGTGAGACAAAGAGCAGCCACTTTGCGCCTTGGATGTGGAAAATTTCATGAAAAGGGTTTGGTCATGTAGTCGTGGTGGTCATTCAACTGATGTTATATTTTACATTATTAACGATATACCTCCTTCTTTATAATGAAAAAACATTTGATCATTGAGCTATAAAGATGGCATTTTTCTTTGAATGTCAAAATAACACCTCTTACTGGAAAATCTTTTAGGATGCAGAGCTTTAGGAATCAGTCAACTGATTATGAAACACATCGTATATTTCTGTCACCAAACTGTTTGGAAACCCCAAAATATACTGAAAGAAATAGGGGAATGAAAAGTTTGTAAATAAAAAACGTTATTGACACAGTGGAGGCAGTAATAATCCCTAATTCAATTTGATATTTCCTTTCCATTTTCCTCAATATTCCGAATTTACAGTGTGACAAGAAAAACCTCGGACAAACTCTTTTTCATTTAACTTTATTAAACAGAAGAAATTGAACAAAACAACAACAAATAATAATAGCTCGAACATTTGTTGATAATATATCTAAGCCGTTTCGAAGTGGCTTCCTTTGGCGGCGATACACAGCTTCAGACGCTTCTTGAAATTTTCGGCAATGGGGCGCAGCTTCTCGGGCGTTAATCGGTTCCATTCCCGGCGCAGAGATTGTTTCAGCGACTCCAAATTTTTGTGTTTTTTAGCACAAGCCCTGTGCTCCAAAATCGACCACAAGTTGTAGTCCACTGGGTTGAGATCCGGTGAGTAGGGCGCCCATTCTGCAGATGAGATGAAACAAGGAAAATGGGTCTTACACCATTCTTGCGTCATTTTCGCTCTGTGAGCCGGAGCGGAGTTCTGTTGAAAGGTCCAATGCGTATCGTCGAAGTGCTGCTTGGCCCACGGAAGTACTACGGACTCGAGGATGTCGCAGAGGTAGACTTCTTGATTGATTTTGACCCCTTGATCCACGAAAACTAAGGGAGTTTTACCACTGCCGCCAATTCCGCCCCAGACCATGACGGATTGCGAATTTTTACGGTGTTCCACGATGGCCGATGTACCGGGAGCCTCTACGGACCAGACTCTGTCGTTTTGGTGGTTGTGGGATTGTTCTACGGTGAAAAGCTTCTCGTCTGTGAAGAGAATTCGCTCCCATTGCTGACCGGCGGCGAGACGAAGGAGTTGGCGGCACCTTTGGAGTCGTACGCGCTTGTTTTCCTCCGTGAGGAGTTAAACTTTTTGGAGCTTGTATGGCTTGAGGTTGTGCTCCTTTTTGGCAATTTGACGGACTGATTCGCGATTGATACCGGTCTCACAGGCTATTTTCCTCATGGAAACCCTCGGATTTCGATTGACTCGCTTCTTGACGATGTTGCGATTGCTAGGTGTATTGACAGTGCGTTTTCTACCACTTCCTGGACGACGACCATCATGGCCAAGCTCCTTGAAACGACGAATTGCATCGGACACGGTTTGTCGAGGCACATTGAGCAAACGAACAATTTGGCATTGACGCCTACCTTGACGAAACAGCTCCAAAATCGCACTACGTTTGTTTGACATTCTAAAACTCTGTGAAATGAAATTATATCAACTTGAAATTCACATATTAGTACAGGAAAGTGTAGAGAAACCAAGAGAATAAAAATTATTTGGCTGCGCTGAAATACTTTTGTTCCAGACCACAGCAAAATTTGTCCGAAGTTTTTCTTGTCACCCTGTACAACTAAAATTGCTAAAGTGAATTCCTCCGAGGTTCAATCGAGACACTTCATTGGAAAAGTTAGAGCAAAAATAAAACATATGGCCGAAATACGTTTTTGAATCGTGAACACATCCGATTCCTTCTCAATTTGGCATCTCTCTCTCTCTTTCTCTAAACTTTATTATTTAAATAAGACTCGATCTAGAACTGGCGCCTATCCAGCTCGACGCAATCTGCAAACTTGCAGAATTGCATATTTTGTCGTTCGCGTTTTATCGGGTACTTCAATAAGCAAACATGAGGCGACGACTCGAATTGATGGCTGTTGGATAGAAACCGGATTTTATCCGGTGAAGTTAGGTTAAAAATCGTTAGTTTTCGGCAATTCCGTGGGCGTAAAGACACATATTCTCTCATTAGTATTAATTTTGGTTGTTACGTAACCGTTCAACCAATTCAAAGCTGTTATAGGGCCCAATCAGCAAACAAATGACGCTTATTATGGTCAAGTAGGTTTAGTTCTTGAACCAGTTGGATCTTGTATGGGTGTAGACCAAGATCTCAACGCAAAATTTTCAATGTGGTGGATGGACAGAGTCCAACTTGTTGAGAACGTCGACGAATAGACAAATCTGTATCTTCATTAAAACTATCACTTAAAGCAGAGATATTTTCTTCTGTAGGTACATACAGTTCTTTGTCTTGATGTTGCTGTTCGGGTTGAGAATATGTTGTCCGAAAACTATCGATAGTAGCTGCTCTGATAGACGATTATGTAAACCATAAATTTCACGAAGTGCTCTATAAGTTTTGCGAATAGAACACTGATTTTGAAAATAAATTTCAACAATTTGTAAATGTTGTTGCGGTTTGAGTCTTTCCGTAATAATTTGACATTGCTTACTGAGCAGAAATGTCGAAACAACAAGACTTCTACCTTCGGTCAAATCACAGTTATCCCTATCGAAAATTTTATTACTTTAAAAAAGCACCCGATACATTCCACACTGTATTCTGACGTCCATTTCACAATTTCGATATTGTTTGCTGTGGGAGTTTCGTGACTTCTTCTGCAATAAGTTTTCTACTGTATTTTTCCCTTTTTCTAAATCGTTATTCTACCATATATATTTAAACGTCATACAGGTTGACAATTTAAAAACTTTTTCCGTTGACCATAGAATAAAAGCTCATTTTAACGCACTCGAAATCATCCATTAATGACCCCTATTAATGCATGATTTTTTGTATTAATGCATGATTATCATGGCAACCGAACATAAAGTATTCAGTCGGAGCATAGATGCATCTATGTCGGAGCACTATCGAGTTGTCAAATTTAATTATTCGGTTCCGATCAGAATCTGATTTGACCAGTTACGCTATTTTACATAATGAATATCGAAGAAAATATCCCTTCGACACCGCTAGATGTGGGAAAAACTGCTGAAGCAGCAACTTCGACTATTTTCCCTGGAAAGAGCTGACATTTATGAGAAAACCTAGGAAGAATTTCGATCTTGGTGCAAGGGGAAGAACGTTCTGAAATTTTCGGTAACGGTTTTGTTGGCATACTTTACGTGTATTGAAGAAAAGGGGCAAATTTATGGTCAAAGTATTCGATGCTGAAGACAACATTGATATAAGCAAAAAAACTATTGATCGAAAAATCGAAGAAGAACATGTGGAAGAGTTCATGGCGAATGCTCCTAATAGTATTTTGTTGATGTCTAAGGTAAAAATAAAACTCAATTGAATCGTTAATCCAACTTATTCTCATGAAAAAAATGTAAACTATTCAGAATTTCACAACATGTCCTATATTCCATCCATGAATTTTTCGAAAACTTCTATAGGGAGCATAAATATTAATATATAGAAATGAACACAGAAATTTACATTATGTCAAATTTGTCTATTACGCAAAATAAAAATCTTTTTGAATCCAGGGTTTATTCTCAATTCATGATGAGGTCGACGGAAAAATCTTGTAATCAACTCGTTTATTAATCTAGCGATTAATGGTCTCAAACATTAACGCGCTCGCTCCGCTCACGCGTTAAAATATTTCGACCATTAATCGCTGTCATTAATTAACTAGTTGATTAAATAACTATCTCAGGCCAATAATGTCGCGACAAGGATGTTTTCAGTAGTAATATCCCTAGGACCTTGATAATAGACGAGATAATTTTATGACCATCAGAAGCTCGTTCATTGTTACCAAGCAACGAGCTTGAGATATTGGTTATAAAATTATGGGGCATTTATCAATGTCCGAGGAATATTCGGCAGAAAATTTTTCGACAGAAAAAATGTATAACTCAACACAACAAAACATTTATTTATTTATTGAAAGTACAATTAGTGAAAGTGCAATTCGTAAAATTCAACTCAACATTAGATTCGTTGCTGTTCTCTTGTTTAGAAGATCTATTTCCACGCATAATATTTATTATCTTGTTGTGGTGTTCTTGATCGAGGTTTAGGTATGGTTTGATAGAATTTTGATTGCTATGACCAGTAATCTTCAGCAATGCAATTGTTGTTCATACACCACTTTTTGCTAATTGACTGACAGCTGTTGATCTATTTGAATGATTCGTTATCTTTTTGTCTTTGACATTCAAGCCAATTGCTTCGGCAGCATATTTAGTCCATTTATTTATGGTATTCCTTCCAACAGGTACATTATCGTACCATTTGTCAGTTTCATTTTTCCAATATCGATTTGGTTTCAAGAATAGTCGTGGAGAGGTATTATTTTCGCCTAGTTTTGATATTAGTTTATGAAAAAGACGTACAGGGCAGCTTTGACTCTCACTATTGGAAACCAACCATTTACTACTTGTACAGCTTTTAGAACCACCTTGGAACGTTTTACTGAATACCGGATTGTATTCAATGCGATTTGTTGGAGAACCATCGTTATTCTTCTCGATTTGAAAAAAAATCACCAAACAAGCAACTGCCTCTCCTCCTCGCCACGCTAGTTCTACTGCAGCAACATGATAAAATTTACGCATAAGACCTTCAGGAGTATTTTCATCCCATAGCAATATTATTCTGTTAATAAGTTAGTGTTCGTTGATATGGTATCGCAATATTTTGTTTATGTATGGAACTGGTCTAGGCTAACTAGATATCAATACATCCTCGTATCTATTTAAACATCATATTTAGCTTTCTCTGTGGTTCGATTTAGGATATCCAATGCCTATAGCTCCGCCATACCCATAAAAGACTGCCGTATTCGTTTAAAAGCGTAAAATAACAATGGTGGAAACTTCAATACAACCCTTCATTCCCCATCAATTTTTCCGTCTTTTTATTCCCACCCTCGAGTGGCCATAAAACCTGATCCGAATTTCCATATTTGAACAATCTCGTCGACGTAACACTCAGGAAATTACGACCGCATTCTTCAATTTCCTCCATCCTCCACAATCCCATTTCGGATCACAGCAACCTTCGATATTTTCCGAACGTCGTTACGGATGGAAATACACTCACGCTTCCTGGGTACCCCGTTTTCGGCGTGAATAAGAAAAGCAATTATAATCAGCAGTTTCGGAAGGATTGAAAGGATCCCCGAGGACCCCGCACGAAATGGCCCAAATTCGAATTAATTTCTGGAAAGAAATATTGCGGAATCCGGGTTTGGTAACGAGTACAATCAGTCAGGAGGGAGAATCGGGGTTTTGGGGCGAATGGAAATAATATTTTATGGAATTTCGAACGATTTGGAAGGATGAGGGAGCTTTGACGGATGTTGGCGTAAGTGAGGCATCTAGAAGATAATTTGGGATTATTCTTTTCTGTTTTAGTCAGTAATAGATGGCTGGAAGATTCAATCGATTAAGGGGAAGTGGTACACGTCCGAGATCGCGAGCCTTCAAAAATTGGGCTTTTTATTTCCATGATATCTCAGTTCGTATGCGGCGTATACCAACAATTTTTTTTTCAAAATTAAAGCTCAATCATTTCTTTATAATGTATATTACTCGCTTTTCGGTTTTTCTTCGTATATTAGAAAAAAACCTGGTTGAAAATATGACCAATAAAGTTCCTACCTTATAATTTATTTAAAAATTCAGGGGGCATTAAACAGAAAAACTGATTAATACACAATCTGGGAAATATGATTCCGCATGTAATGTGGAAATAAAAGCTTAATCATTGATCTATAATGTGTATTACTCGCTTTTCCGTTTTTCTTCGTATATAAGGAAAAAAAACTGGTGAGCTGTAATTTCATAAAAATCTGGGAAAACGATTTTATTTCCCTGATATCTCTGTCAATTTTCGATATAAATGTATGAAATTTTCAGTCAACATGCGGAATGATATTTTGCAGAATGTGTATTAATCAGTTTTTTGTTTATTGCCCCCTGAATTTTTGAATAAATTGTAAAGTAGGAACTTTATTGGTCTTATTTTCAACCAGGTGTTTTTCCTAATATAGAAAAAAAAAACGGAAAAACGGGTAATTCATATTCTGACAAATATTATTCCGCTTGTAACGTATGGTCCGAAAGTTTTGAGAAAAATTTCACCTGGTCTGATTGAGAAGCAACGTGTCAGGGGAATAATAAGGCAAATCGAAAATAATGGTCCCTTGTCTGTTACTTGAATTTTGATGTATAATAAGGATACTTACGTTAAATTGTTGAATAATTCGATTAAAATATAAGATTATTCAAGTCAGAGTTATATGCTTTTGAAATTTTTCCCAAAACTTTCGGACCATACGTTATACTGAAAATTTCATACATTTATCCCGAAAATTGACGGAGATATCATGGAAATAAAATCGTTTTTTCAGATTTTTATGAAATTACAGCTAACCAGGTTTTTTCCTAATATACGAAGAAAAATGGAAAATAGAGTAATACACATTCTAGAGAAATGATTAAGCTCTAATTTAAAAAAAAAATTGTTGGTCTACGCCGCATACGAACTGAGATATCATGGAAATAAAAAGCCCAATTTTTGAAAAGAAGCTCGCGAGCTCGTACGTCTACCACTTCCCCTTAAGGTCCCCGTTCAGAGCGAGTAGAAAAACTAATCCGATAGAGGCGCCACCGTGCATTTAATGGAATATCTCCATAGAACTCACATTATCACTATAAGTTCTATGAATATCTCTCTGATTATGAATGAAATAAATATACAATGGCACTCTATTCGAAAATCGCTGAATTATGAAATTAGTGAATATGTGGGTAAAACAGGAACTTTTTCCCGCCATATATTTGTATTTGGCCATTCTCTGCCAATTCCGTATTTCAAGTTGTTTTCTGAACGAAATTATCTGTAGATTCACTTTTAATCGGAAGTTGAAATATTTTCATGGGTCTTCCGTTGGAAATAAAACAGAAGCATGAGTTGCCTCATTTTCTTCTAATTTTGAAAAAAAAAAGAACTTTCGAAATGAAATCGATTTGAATTATTTCATTAAGAACTCCAATCCTTCCTGAGTTTCCCCACTGAATTTCAGTTTTCAAAGTGAAACCATTTTCAAATGCAACTTGAAATAAAAATACACTACATTCAACGCCTACCTTAACAAGATTTGGTTATAGTTTTTTTGTTCGACATAAAAATAATCAGAGCACATGTATTGAAATATTCCTTCATAGACTGCTGATTCTTAAGAGTTGTTATATTTTGAAAAGCTATTTCGGTAGATGTCACTCTTGAAGCTGTCATTTTCTTACATTTGACAGGTAGAAACTACGCCATTAATAAAAATGGAACTATACACGCTTCAACAACGCATTGATATTCACTATATAAATGGTGAAAATTTGGCAGTGACGATTCATAAAACTCGAACATTTTTGGGTCGTCATTAAGCACTTCGTCGAACCGCAATACAGAAATTGGTGGAAAAATTTGAGCTGTTGGGGCAAGTTAGTGTTGTAAAGAATAAAACCCGTGCACGTCGCTCAAGAACACCCGAGAATATTACAACTGTAGCCGAAAGTGTTGAAGAAGTTTCAGGTTTGTCCATCCCTCGACGTTCTTTGGAATTAGGCATTCCATAAACGTCATTACACCGTATTTTGCATAAATATTGTGCGATTTGGTAATGCAAAATTTCATGAATAGCAGTATGGTCCTGTAGTCGATGTCGTGGTGGTCATTTGGCTGATGTTATTTTCTATTATTAACGGCATTCCTTCCTCTTCATAATGATATAAACATCCAATCATTCTCTGAACAAATGGCATTTTTCTTTGAATGTCAAAATATGACCTCTTTTTGGTAAACCCTATAGTAGTAATTTGGAGTAGCTTCGAAGACCTTTTATAAAATTTAATTTGTTGAAACTATATTTTGAAATTGTTATTTTTTCTCCTTTTCTTTTATTATGGAATCTCACAGTTGTTAAACCAATTTCCACTAATGAGATAATTCTAACACTCTTGGAATTAACAAAAAAGCTCCTGACTCTTTCCAATAGGAATTTACTCTATGCATAAAATGTTGGAAATACATCAGTGAGATATGTATATCATTTCAGAATCTTGAAACGCCATGTTTTTCCTAATTTGACACTCAGGTAACCATAAGTTTTCTACATCCCGGTTGAACTTAGGAAGAAAATAAGCAAAACATGAAATTACATCTAGATCTTTGTTTAAAAAAAAACTAAGCATAAGCCACATAAATCATAGTTCATATTCGATAGCGCATTTATCCAGGAATAGTATTCAAAAAACTGATTGAAGAAATTCCTCAATTTGGAATCTTGATACAAAGAAGAGTGGCAGAGGGTGATCTTTTTCTGAGCTGCCACAGAATCCTCTACCATATTTTCCACATCCTGTGGTTTTCAATGAGGCTACGAAAAGCCATCATTTCGAATGGGGCTCTAATAGGAAATGAGGAGAACGCAGAGAAAAACAAACATAAATCACAAAATAATTCGAGAGCAGCGTAAACTTCCAACGAATAGATAGAATAACAGTTTCACGATATCACGGCCGAAGGCCACAATACGAGAATCCCCATATTTCAACAATCCGCCAGACGAGATTGATGCGATGCATCATAAGTAAAACCCTCCAACCACAAAGCCTCTCGACCACATCCGCAGCAATTCTTCCCGGTTTCCGGCGAGAATTCCAAAAATGCCGTCATCGTATGTACTCGCAAAGCGAGTCCTATATTTATTCATCCTTTTCCTTCGATCGATCCTACGGGCCAAATCGGATACGATTGAAACGCAGTTTCCAAGAATGAAACATGGTAGGCAATTTCCTGGTTCGTGGTCTGAATAAGATTTCGGGAGAGTTACGCAAATATCCGTAGGAGAGGCCTGATTGGTTTAGAGAATGGACGAAGGGAGGAATAGCTATTGTTTCCATTCGTTTCGCAAATGAAACAGTTTGTCGTTGGTTCCCGGAGAAAAAATGATTACGGCATAAATTTCCATGATGAATTTTCGGTTGAGAGGAAAAGATCAAGTCTTTTATCTAGAAAAGTTGATCTCCCTATACGCAATTTGAACTTGTCAGGAGTAACCATAATATTGAAGTCATCCATTTCAATGCTTGGTGTTCTGTTGGCAATAACCTTCCTTGGGAATGTCATGTGCGATCTTTTGCTGAAAGTGCATGCCAGAAACTTGATTTACTGTTTCGTGCCAGGAGCAGATTCACTTCCAGTCAACTGCTTATTATTTTGTTCTTCTCCATTTGGAGACGGAGATATTAATTGGATCCAATTGATGTCAACCAACTTTTTCGAAATATGAATCAGACTAAAATAGGAAGATTTGACCGTATTTTGGAGCAGTATTTCGAATTTAAGCAACTCAATAGTTCTTAAGACTCAGGATACACGAGAAATGTACATATCCACAAAATGACAACATACAAACATAAACAAGGAAGAGTATAAAGACAATTGATAATAATGAAGCATTTTATAAATTGCACCCAAAACTTGATCATCTTCTCAAATTGGCTCTATTAGTTTTTATACTGAAGCTAACTTTTATGGCAGGAATATCAGTGAAATGCTTTATATAAAGAAAAATAATTTTGTTAATTTCCAAATTTTCAAGGTTTAGGACACTGAGTACTATCTATGATAATAATAATATGTAATAATGTTCATTTGAGAACTTCTCTTGCAATGATACTCAATTGTAATTGATGATCTTTATACGTTTTGTTCCATTTCTTGTTGCTTGTTTGTTTATGTTCGTAATTTATTTCAGTTGAGTGGATGTGTTTCTCTTTCGCTTTATTGCTGAATTAATCATTCTGCAACCTTACTTGGCTTTCAGTTCTCGATGTGGATTCCTGTGAACAACTTCTTTATTCTTTATGAATTTTTGAAATAGTTTGATACAACTTGGTTAGTTGATTTTACTTTATAACTTCGATGAATTATTTTTTGGAGCATGTTATGGTTTTCTTTTTATTGTTTCGTTATATTCATCAGCCCTGGAGAAATCAACATTTCCGAAAAGTTGGGGTAGTAGTATAAATTTTCAATAAATTGTCGTATTACTCTTTATTGTCTTCTTAACTAATTGGCGAGAAATATATGAGATGACTCAGAGATCAAACTAAAAGAATTGAATTTCAATTATACAAGAAAATTTGGGTAAATGGTCATGTTTGAATCATGCAAGAAATCATGTAAAAAGTTAACTTCCAATGAGAAGTGTTACTGTTTTGAGTCGCATCGAAATATCTTCCGACATTTTGCAATTTTTGCAAAATCTTTTGGGAGGGAAAAGTTTAAGGACCCATGTTTCTGATTTTCATCGGTTTTATCTACCATATCAGTTTATTTCACCTACTCTGGGACATCCTGTATCGCACGGACTAAAACTTTGAAGAAAATGCACCAAGTCACAATTACGAAGTTCGAAAACTTTCATCCCCGTCCTAAACTCTCCCTTACTCACCTTCTAAGCTGCCTGTTCGCCAGGATGACCCCCATGAGAGCGAGATTGGCCGCCATCCCCATGGTCCCGAGGGCGAATATCAGGGCCGCCTCTGCGGTGCCGCCAGGGTGGCACTCGAACACCCTGGTGGAGTTGGACGAAGCGTTGGCCGCACTGCTCCCGAAGCGTAAATTTGCCCCGGGGAAGGCCACCACGGCTCCTGGAACAGACGAAGAGGGCAACCGTGAGATACATGAGTCTCTTGGGTCTTTAGAGTGTCTGGTTGAATGTTAAATGTTGGAGGATTATTTCCAATTGAATGAGAGTATTGTGATTGAAGCAGGAGGATGGGAATTGTTTCTTCGTGCTAAATTTGAAGGTATCATTATTTGGTGGCCTATTAAGATTCTGCGGGATACATAGAGTGTATCTTAAATGGACGATGGGTTCAAAATGTCATAACACCCAGATTGAAGATGCTGAAGGCAACATTCAGTGGTTTTTTTTGAGTGACAACTTTAAATTAAAATAAAACTCATTTTAAATGAATTTGATGCATTTTTTTTATTTCAAAGATAATTTTATGACTGAATTATATACAAGAGCTCTCTTGGAGAGAAGAATGGACAGCTGTACCAATTCTTATCACCGCGAGAATTAAATAATAAGATGAATGTTTGAAAATAGAAATACCTACATACCACAAAATAAATACTGTGAGAATGGTATAGTTACGGTGGTTCTTACTAAAAGAGATAAATCTGCTGGCTGTCTGGTTTCGTGCAATGTTGTACCGGGTTAAGTTCTTTTCTCACCAGACTAATTCACCTTTTGGACCGACGGCGACGCGACGAGGGTATATATCTGTCAAGGGCTTCGAGCTAAGCCGTGTATATGCGTTGCGACTGGTGACAGAGGTATCCAAAGAACAGAACAGGTAGAAAAAATGTTTCTGGGATTTAGGTGAACCACAAAAAAGGTTGGTCAAGTCATAAACCTGTTCTTTTTTGTTACGACAGTAGGAAACTTTGTGGTATAATAAAATAAAAATGAATTTTGAACAATGACATTTATGTTTTAAAAATAATTTCCGGCATATGTCCACCACGACTAGCTCTGAGGAACCGCATTCGACCAGACCAATTTTGGAACACTTTTTGGAGTAATTCAGGTCTCATTTCAGCAATAACGCGAGTTGTGTTGGCTTCCAAAGCGTCTATTGTTTCTGGTTTATCAGCATAAACCAATGACTTGACATAACCCCAAAGAAAATAAACCATTGAGGTTATGTCGCATGATCTTGGAGGCCAATTAATTTGACCATTTCTCGAAATAATGTTATCGCCAAATCTTTTCTTCGATAAATCAATTGTTACGGTAGAAGCATGAGGTGTAGCACCATCTTGTTGGAACCAAAACACTTCTGTGTCGATACCATTCAAATTTTGAAACAAATAATCATTGATCATCGTTCTTTAACAGGCAACATTAGCTCTAGCATCGTTTTTAAAGAAATATGGATCGATGATTCCTCTAGCGTGTAAGCCACGCCATACAGTGCATTTTTCAGAATGAAATGGAATCTGCAGGACTGCCATATACAACAATTTTGCTTGTTTACGTAACCGTTCAACCAGAAATGAGCTTCATCACTGAATACAATTTTTCGATAAAAAAGTGGATCAATTTCAAGCTATTCTAGGGCCCAATCAGCAAACAAACGACGCTTATTATGGTCATGTGGCTCCAGTTCTTGAACCAGCTGGATCTTGTAAGTGTGTAGACCAAGATCTTCACGAAAAATTTTCCATGTGGTGGATGCACATAGTCCAACTTGTTGTGAACGTCGACGAATAGACAAAATCTGGATCTTCATTAACACTATCACTTACAGCAGCGATATTTTCTTCTGTACATACGTTTAGTTCTCTGTCTTGTTGTTATTTTGAGTAGAGAAAATGTTTTTCGAAATCTATCGATAGTTGGACGAATAACCTGCTCTGATGAACGATTGTGTAGACCATAAATTTCACGAAGTGCTCCATAAGTTTGGCGAATAGGACACTGATTTTGAAAATAAATTTCGACAATTTTTAAACGCTGTTCCGGCGTAAGTCTTTCCATGATAATTTGTCAATGCTTACTGAACAGAAATGTCAAAGCAACATGGCTCCTATCTTCAAGAAAGTTATTCTCAAAAACAGGGAGATAGATATCCTTATGATTTCAGACATATAGACTATTCATTCTGAACGAAAATATTAATACTTCTTCTGGGATATCTGTATTATTCATGAGCATATCTTCCTACGAATGTTTGAGATTATCCTTATTAATTCAGATCTTTCCTTCCTTCAAATCTTGATAATTCTCACTAATAAAGGATTTTTCTAAAAGATTACTCCGATAATCAACAGACTTCATAGATAATAATTATGATGAAATTTTTATAAATGTGAAGTAACCTTAACAGTTCCGGTAGTACCAATGAATGGGATTACTCAAATCGATGGGACAATTTGGAATTCTATCAGAGATTCTGTCTAATCAGTAGAACAGCCAATGTAGAAAATTAAAGAAAAAAAAGTTGTTCTTACAAAAGTTCATAGAAAAAAATGATTACACTGAGCATAGCTGTCATCTGCCAGAGTATGACATAGAGCTCATAAAACAGCCTGTATTGAGTGAGGTATTGTTTAAAAAGCATTACTATACCAAATAATATTCTTTGGTTATACATACTTATTTGGGCTACCTAAGGCAGGTTGAGCCAATGCAACCTGCATTGCGCATTTGCGCAAACTCCTGAATTAGGTCTCCATGACTCCGTTGCCCAACTCTAGTTCTCGTAGAGCATTTGGCAGGGAAACATGTTCATCCGCATTTCCCAACAGAACCATTATTTTCCGTTTTCAAACGGTTTCAGTCGAAACCAAAATGGCGTTAATGGCTGCCATTACAGAAATTCTACCGTGGCGTCAAAAATCGCGGTTATGTGATGCGCGCGCTGGATTTTCTGTGCTCCGTATACCGTGAATTGTGTCAAACAGATGTCAATGAGGTGAGGTTCATAGAATCTTTAAAATTAGGTTATTTATATATTAGAGAATGAGAAGTAGGTTATGAAAATGGAAATAATGAAATAATTGAGCAATTTTTCCCGGAATTTAATCATCATCACTGATTCTACTCTACTCCATCCAGAAAATTAGTTGTCGAGGTATAAAGGAACGCTGCTCAGACGAATTATACCGTGATAATTCGGGCTCCTCCACTCACGGTATCCTTTGTTCATATCTCGTCGTGTTGACGCTCGTTGCGAGAACATGAAGGCTTGTTGCGAAATCAAGTGGGTTTCGAAAAGCCCGTGGATTCTTTTGTCGGATGTCGAGAATGTCGAGATAGCCTTTGAGAGCTTCGAGCTCATGTGGAGTATCTGGAGTGCGCGGTATGTTCATACCGGCTGGCGTAATTGAATCTTTTCTGGATTCGGCTGGAACTAACAAGTGTTGACAGGTTCTGAAGTGTTCAAACAGACCGTGTACATTGTTGATTTTGGCGGATATACGATGAATTTGTCAGAGCAATTAGGTTTGTTCGTTGTACTCGCACTAACTACATCATTCACCCTTGTACGACTATGGTTGAACACAGAGATCCTGGGTAGGAATCAAAGATGGCCAGCTTGGTTTTGACGCTTTTCGCGGTCACAGATAAAATGGACGTTAAAAAATTTTGATGTACAATATGGTCTCGACAAATGGTCAATTTCCTTCCTTTCGGATCATCTTCTTTGTTTTTAAACTCTGGCTAATGGCTGGTTGAGTGTTTTGCGAGTTCATCTTGCGTTTGTGATGGATCTTCATCGATCCTCGCCTCTAATTCTTCATCCTTAAACTATGGTGGGGCCCAGGGTCGTTTTTCTTCAATACGGATGTTTTCTCCCAGCAGGAACAAAAAAAGATGACATTATCAGATTTTAAATGTATTGGCTCCATTCTTAAATCAATTCTAGTGATCAATAATTTTTCTTTCGTTTGATTTTCTACACTCGAACGCTATGCAACGCGAAACACGCAATTTGACCCGAGAGGAATGTACCCAAGCGGTAGTTTTGCGAGAAGAAGGGTGGACATACACAAGAATTGCAGAAAGGTTTGGAGTTTCCCATACAAGTGTGTCCAGAGTGTTGCAGCGATTCAGGGAGACAGGTATGAATGTCCGAAGACCAGGACAGGGTAGACCACGGGTAACAACTACCATTCAAAGACGTTACTTGAGAGTTTCTTCGTTGAGACAACGGTTTGCAACCGCTCGCCTCCTTCAAAATCAGCTTGAGCAAACTCATGAGGTGCTAATTAGCATTCAGACAATAAGAAATCGCCTCAGAGAATATGATTTAAGGCCTCCTGTCGCGGCAAGAGGCCCAGCTCTTACCCCAGCCCATCGAAGGGCGCGTTTGGATTTTACGAGAGAGCATATCCATTGGGAATAGGCTGATTGGGAAAGAGTTTTCTTCACAGATGAGTCTAGATTCTGCCTCTACCATTTTGATCGACGTTCCCTTGTATACAGACGTCCAGATGAAAGATATGCTCAGTGCAATTTCCTGAATACTACTGGTTTCGGCGGAGGATCGATTATGGTATGTGGTGGAATATCTTTTACTGCTCGCACAGACCTAGTGGTCGTTGATAATGGAGCTATGAATGCTGATAAGTATATAAGGAACATTCTTGAAGAGCATGTAGTGCCATTTGCCCCATACATTGGTGAAAATTTCATTTTTATGGACGATAATACCAGACCCCATCGTGCGCGCATCGTTCAGGAGTACCTTGAAGAGGTTAAAGTCTCTCGAATGGAATGGCCAGCAAGAAGTCCAGATCTCAATCCGACTGAGCAGGTTTGGGACAACCTCAATAGAAGGCTGAGAAGTTCAGAAAATCATCCAGCTACTCTTAATGACTTAGGAATCCAACTCGGAGAAATCTGGGAAGGATTAGATCAGAACATTTTAAGATCACTCATTTTGAGAATGAACCGTCGTTGCCGAACTGTAATTAACGCAAGGGGTGGAAATACCAAGTATTAAATCACTTATCAGCATTTCAGTATTTTGAAAATTGTTCATTTCTCTTCTTTCACATAAGATTCGGTGAAATCCTGAATTTTTCTTCCATTTAATGTGTCTTGTTTCGTTCAAAACCTTCCCGAGAGAAGATAAAAATAAGTTATAAAGTCAATGTAGAGTTAACTTTCATTAAAATTGAGATTTTCAGAATGTGCGTTAATTTTTTGCGCAGTGTAATTGAAACGTTCAAATTTGATTTTCCATGTTTATTTTGTCCTCGAAAGAATATGGTAAATGGATATGATATGGTTATAATCTTACGTTATGTTTTAATATTTCTTTAACCAACTTAACTGAACTATCAAATTTTTTGACTGACTTGCCATAATTTACGGCGTAACAATATTTGTTCATGTGGTGCTTGATTGAAACCTAGTAGGTATTATGGTTGTAGATGAATTTACAACAAGTTTTCTAATGAAAGCCAAATCACCAGTGTTGGTTTCTGTTTTTATTAAATCAGTTTGGCGGAATTCAAA
Organism: Adalia decempunctata; assembly: GCA_951802165.1. Taxonomy (NCBI): domain Eukaryota; kingdom Metazoa; phylum Arthropoda; class Insecta; order Coleoptera; family Coccinellidae; genus Adalia; species Adalia decempunctata. The sequence goes on along the minus strand of OX637696.1, from coordinate 15,693,894 downwards.
ACTCATCAAATTAGCAATTGCGGTATTAATCGACAGATTTTAATCGTAACTCAGCGAGTTTAATCAATTACCGATAGAATTCGAATATCGACAACCCGCAAAAAATGTTGTTCGACCATTCGCACGAAATAAATGTAATCGTTGATGGGAATTCTGTGTGCTGCAGAATTCAGTTGTAACACTGAATAAATAGCGAGAGACACTAAAAGCGTTTTACAACAAGGGCTGTTCATTTCATTCCCTTTTTTACGGCATAGTAATTAAATTTGTTTTCTGTGCTATCGTACGAGGATATATTGAAGAATTCTTAGCCCACTATAGAACCAAACAAAATTTCATTGTCAAAATATTTTAGTACATATTCTCCTCTGAATTGAATACATTTATTACAGCGAACCTGCAACGCTCTAGACCTTTCAAACAAAAGTTTCTTCTTGGTCGGCAAACCAGTCCTCCACAGCCTTTATTACCTCCTCGTTGGCAGAAAATTCACGACCTTTCAAACTTTTTTTCAGTTGAGGAAAGAGATGATAGTCGGACGGAGCCAAATCTGGTGAATAAGGGGGGTGTTCTAGTTATTCTTACCCTAAATCACGAGTTTTTTGCATTGCAACATGAGATTTGTGTACTGAGGCGTTGTCCTGTAAAATCAAAACACCTTTGGATAGCTTTCCGCTTTTTTATCTTCAATTTTTTCCTGACTGACACAGAAATTGGCCTTCCCGATCGGTCATCATCTTCAATGGAAAATTTACCTCTTTTGAAGCTTGCAGTCCAATTTTTCACGGTCGCATACGAAGGACATTGATCACCAAGGGTATTAAGCATATCTTCGTAAATCTGCTTACCTCTTAACCTTTTTAAATACAGGTACTTGATGATGGCTCGATACTCCAATTTTTCGATGTTTACAATTTCGGTGGATATCTTTTTTTTTATTTATTGTGTAACTCTGGTTTACATTTTTGACGTCGAACTCTACACTGACACTTCTAATAAGTTATTGTTCGTTGATATGGCATCGCAATATTTTGTTTATGCATGGAACTGGTCTAGGCTAACTAGATATCAATACATCCTTGTAGGTTGATTTTTTCTTGGATTGTGGTTCCTTGTACAAGAAAGTTAGACAATTGGAGGTTATTTAATGTTTTTGTGTTCATTTCAGTGAATACCGTGGTTTTCATACAGAATGAGCTTTTTCCTCGAGTTCAAGTTGGAATTCCAACAAATAGACCGAAAATGTCTATAAATTCCCAACTTTTTCCCCGTCGTTACAATTTCAATGGGTAGGAAAATTGAAGAAACTAATAATGTGTACACAAGATATGCCGCTCACGAAAACGAACGCGAAACGTGCGCGAAATGAACGAGAGCGCAAAGCTCCTCTCTGCATCTCCGTGGGATATCAATTTTTCACGTTAACAATGTTCCTGATGGAATTGCAGGATTCCCGTTTATGAAATCGTTGTGTTTATCTTTTGCAACTGTGCCATGAAAGTTCTGATTGCATTATTTGTGTTGGCGGTTATTGCGTTTCTCAATTCTTTCAATTTTGTTTACGGTTTGGCTGATGGAAAAAGTTAGATCGTCTAGACTCTAGAGGAAGAACCATACGTATTTTCAGGATTCCTCCACAATTTGAAGAGATCTTTCGTTTTGTCCAACTGGGGTTGATTTTTTTTATAATTGAATGATAGTTTTAAAATTCATCTCCGTGTGTTATGACTTACATTACCGCTCATTGAACAATATACTATTGTACCTGCAGAGAAACAATTCATTGCCCATAAACACTGCAAGAAAACAAAAACTGTGACCATTTTTTTTCGAGAATCCGCAATATACGAAGTCGAAATTTTCGAGGCAGCAATTCCACAAACTGTACACGTGTCATGTTTTTGTGCCTTAAATTCTTTTTCACGTGTATCATAAATCACTTCTGCGTCCCGTTCTAACTTGCTGCTGGCATGTGCTCAGGGGACCGGATTATGTGGACCGGAAACTTCCCGGAGTGGCTTGGGGTCCGGAAACACTGATGCGTTTCATAAAAATTCGATGGTTGGATATTCATGTCGATACTTTGTCATTTCTCAATCAGAGTTTGTTTATTTTTCGAGCTGTTTTCGATTGTAACTTTGGCTGCACGCCAAGGGCAAATCTTCGTTCAGGAAGAAATCACACAATCAAACGATGGAAATGAAATTATGTTTTAATATAATATTTTCTTGATTACTAATTATTTTTTTCTGTTCCAGGTATGTGCTTTTAAATGAATTACTTGGTCTTCAAATTTCACGTAAGTAAACTTGGGGAATCAATTGAAATTAGATCTTAAATTAATATTCCGGCTAAAAGGACCAAAAAGTTTTGATTCAAATTTATTAATGGTTTATCTTCATGGGGCTTATTGAAAACTCAATAACTTATTTGAAACGAACTATGGCTTCAATATGGGAACTTGAGATGGTAAATACGCCGATTGATCTTTCGGAAGGCCAATCAAAGGATCGAAGGCTCGGGAATTGAACCGCTTTGTCTTCTTGACTAGGTTAAGACTAGCCGAGGCGTACATTCGGCCTAACTTCAATTTCCGTCCGGATTTAGATAAGACAGTAGAGAATCGCTAGAAAATTATCGAGAGGTGCCGATCCCGGCATTAGGGAAGGTGGGAGATCGGAAATATCGGATGTGAGGGCTCTCGAAATAGCGACGGATTCAATTTCAGGAGCGCCTTTGATGGGGGATGCGAGGCCTAGTGGCGTTAATCCCTAATGTTCGGTTCTTTGTCTTCTTCCGAAGGTAGGGAAGATGCGGAATTACTCCAGGCGTAGAATTCGTTTCAATGGAATTCATCCTGGGGATACCATGTAGCTTTGAATGAGAGTGTGATATGACTTCGTTCTGTGTTGATAATTTCCTTGGAACTTTGACGGTAACGATGTTTTTGCTATAAAGTATTGACTTCTCTGAGTCCTTTTGTGTAAGAATTTTTTTTCGATAATATGGAATCGTTTCAGTTCATTTATCTACTCCCTTAGAATAATATATCCCTTATCCAACTGATATTGAGCTATGATGTATCTATAAACCAACAGCGTGAGTTATAATTATTCACGCCTGTAACTCACTCTAATAGAAATAGGAAAAATTGAATTGCTTACGAAATTAATAAAAAAAACTAGGATCGATTGGGATTTCTATTTCAGTTCAAGGTAACGTTCTCGCCTTACATTTCTTTGCCCTGAATATTCAAAAATTGCATTTGGATAACGTGAATTTTCGACGTTTTCTACGATTCGATTCTCGAACACAGAGATCGCTTTTGACAACAGTTCTCAATTTTGAATATGCACATTATTTCGAATTTTACTGACGAAGTCGAAGATAAAGTATACATACATATTCGCGGTAATGGTGATTCTAAAGACAACAAGCATATTTGTCAGTATACTCCATTCACTTTTATAAAGTATCTTGGTGGGCCATGGTTTAGGTTTATCAAGTTCTTTTACTTAAAACGGACGCGGGTTGGCACTCGTGAAAATCAAGCGACATTGCCAAGTCTACTTTCTAATTACTCTTTTTTGACTTTGTGAATCGATTTAGTTCTTTTAAGCTTTAACTGTGACACAAGATTCGTAGTATCAATACATTTTCATACTGGAGTTGTGGAGTATTTCAAGTTGCGCAAAGAGGTATTTAATTGTCCTCTGTAGGCTTATTTCTTGAGAATTTTGAAAAGTGGGGATTTCCATACGTCCGTCTGTTCTGTTCGTCTAAAAGTTTTTCTATCGGGTTAATGAACTATCACAAAGTAACGGACTATTCTGTCCATTATTTTTCAGTAAAATTTCAACACTCGGTTCTTGATTTCCGTACAAGAAAATAGCATAACTGAATCTTCCAATCATGTTTATACTCGTACACGTGAAATATTTCCAGTATTAACAGAAAAAAAGTTTCTTCAATATTCGTCAGATCTTTGGAATTATTGAATTCACATAATATTTCCTCAAATTCATTGTTTTCCCAAAGTAAATAAACATTTTGATAAATACGTAATCTCTACGATTTATATGTAGAAACGGCAACGTTGCGTCCATATCTGACAGAAGAATGAGTATAACCTAACATTTTCAAAATATACGCGGTGAAATGTGTCAGAATTCCAGCTCCAACCGGGGTACTTTATAAAAGTGAATGGAGTATACTTCTCTTCTGCATGCTCCACAGTCCACATTGTCTAAAATGTCAGCAACTTTTTCAAATGAATATGTTACATCTGATGGTTTCGTTAAAAACTTTGTGACATCTTGTTCAGCATGAATTTTTGATTTTTTTAGCTCTGTAACTTTCTGATTTGCGTTTAAGGTGGGCGTTCAATGTAGTGTGTTTTCATTTCAAGTTGAATTTCAAAATGGTTTTACTTTGAGAACTGAAATTTTGTGGGTAAACTAAGAAAGGATTGGAGTTCTCAATGAAATAATTGAAATCGATTTCATTTCGAAAGTTCATTTTTTTTCTTTCAAAAATAGAAGAAAATAAGCCAACTCATGCTTCTGTTTTATTTCAAACGAAAGACCAATGAAAATATACTACTCCACAAGAGTTAGGGATATCGTATTCAATCGTTTTCAGAAGTATGTAATCTTCGAGAAAATCTCTGTAAAATCATTTAAAACTCAATAACAACTTGAATCGATCGAATAAAATTCAGTATGAGACATTTCATCAATCTGGTCGCCTTTTTTCTGAAGTTTAGTTCTTTGCATAATAATATGCTTCATGAATGTTCTTATTATTTTGAAATGAAGTCAGTTTATCAACGGCTTCGACTTGAAACGAGTTTTCTAAAAATGCCAAGACGTAAATTAACAAACGCTGAGGCTATAAGGGCTATCGGAATGCTACAGGGTGGCCTAATTCAGGTTTTTGTAGCGGAAAGGCTCCAAGTCCGCCAATGTGTGATATCTCGACTTTGGAATAGGTTCAGGGAGACAGGTTCCGTGTTGGAAAGACCAAGGCTTGGTGAGCGACGAAAAAACAACACCTGCTCAGGATCGTTTCATCACCGTTTCGGCGAGAAGAAACCCTGCATCTACCTGTAGAATGCTACGGAGTACTCTTCAAAATGCAGATGGGGTCCAAGTTTCCATCGAAACCATCAGACGACGTTTGAGAGAGGTGAATCTAGGTTCTAGACGTCCATTAAGAGGAGTTCCATTAACACGTGACCATAAGCGTCAAAGACTGGAATGGGCAAGGCAACATATCAATTGGAACGATCAATGGCGTAGTGTCCTTTTCACTGATGAATCCAGATATGGACGATTTTCAGATTCTCGAAGAATAAGGGTATGGACAATCCCACGCATACCCCGTAATCGTCGCTATGTCCAACAAGTCCATCCATTCCGAGGGGGAAGTGTTATGGTATGGGCCGGGATATGTTTCAACGGGCGCATAGATCTACACATTTGTCCTGGGAATATTACCGCCTTACGGCCTTACACTATAGGGAGCATGTCATTGATAATGTTGTGCCAAATTTTCACGCTGCTATTGGTGAAACTTTTCAATTTCTAGACGATAACGCTAGACCGCACCGTGCAGCCATAGTTGAGAATGCGCGCGAGGAGCTTGGTATTCCACATTTACCAATACCTCCTCACTCACCAGATTTGAATTGCATAGAACATGCATGGGATATGCTCCAAAGAAGATTATATAATCATCAACCTACCCTATCAGAATCCTTAAATGATATGAGAGAGCTTCTGCCCTGTTTATGGAACCAAATTCCTCAAGAAATGTTCAACAACCTCGTGTGTAGTATGCAAAGAAGATGTCATGTTATTGATGCCCGTGGAGGCCATACATTGTATTGATAGTCTTAAAATGATTGAATTCTCTGATGGGAATTAAATTTCGTTATTTTACTCGATTTTTCTTAACCACCTCTGTATAAGCTGCAGACCTACAGGCTGAAATTAATTTGCAACTTGAAATCATATCAATATGAATGTTCATCACAAAAATCTCATTTTAACTATATTTTTTGCAATTTAAGTCAATATCCCTAACTCATGTGGAGCAGTATAGTTCAACTTCCGATTAAAAGTGAATCTACAGATAATTTCGTTCAGAAAAACAACTTGAAATACGGAATTGGCAGAGAATGACCAAATTCAAGTCTATGGCGGGAAATGGTTCCTGCTTTACCCACATATTCCCTAATTTCATAGTTCAGCGATTTTCGAATAGAGAGTGCCATTGTCCATTTCATTCATAATCAGAGGGATATTCATAGAACTTATAGTGATAATGTAAGAACTATGGAGATTTTCCATAAAATGCACGGTAGCGCCTCTATCAGATTAGTTTTCCTACTCGCTCTGAACGGCGACCTCAAGTAATGCAACCAGCTGTAGGTACGTAGTAATATCGACGTTTTTTCTCAAATGAAATACTAACACCCTCAAAAATACTTGTCAAAATATTCGTTGGTCGAAGGTTTGTTCACAAAATATCGAGTTTTCTATCTTATTTCCCAAGAAAACGGCCTGACGTCAGAAATCGAAAAGCCATTCGGGGACAGACCGATTCTTCCTCTTTCGATTCGTATGTTAAACTCGCGTCTAGGATGTCTGGGACAAAAGCCTTTCGATAAAGAATGTGGTACATTTTTGCGATTTTTGCCGTTTTCGCTATATTCCATCTGAAAATTAACGTACTTCCCGATCACGTAGAAAGACGAAATATACCTCGAAAGAAGCATCGGTCCTTCTTCTTTCTTTTTCTGTGTCGTTTTTTTTCTACCGTTGTCCCCTTTCTGAGCTAGGGCCATTTTGCCGAACCTACTTTTTGACAATTTATGCCACGCCCCCTACTATCATCCGGTTCAAAAGTGTAAAATACGTTTCTCTATTTCAGTATCGTAATGAGCTCATTACAGTTCTAAAAACAGTGCTGTAATGAATTCATTACAGCATCGTTTTCAGTTACATTTTTCGTTTTGTAGTTGTCAGCAATGACTTCCGATCCTTTGAAATTTCAGCAGACGTCAATTTGGAAACGTCAATTTTCGTATTTCCTAACGTTCACACCAACTGCCAAGATAAAATATGAAAGTCACTAGGACCTATAATTTGAATTTTTTCATTGAATTTCACAAAATTTGAGTGAAATAGAGAAAATATCGTCTAATACTCGTTGCAGAATGCAATTCCAACACTCATGCGTTCGAAAACACGCACCTTCGTCGCTCGTTTTCGAATTTCGCATTCGTTTCGTATTGGAATGGGAGCCCATTCTGCAACTAGTTTTAGAATATACTATTAGTACATAGAATTATTACTGCGTATTGAAATATCTGGCTCATTCTTATTTCTTCAATGAGCGTTGAGAGAACACTTCCTCAAGAGCCTCATCCCGAATGCACCAGCAATGCCTCAACTATGCTAATGGCGCGGTTATAACCGCCGTGAACCCCCCTAACGAGCCCCCCATCGGCGTCTTTTTGCGGCGTCGGCTGATGGCGCCGACGTGTACATATTCGCGCAGTCATCTCCGACGTCATTTTCGCTTCGAAATTTTCCGTGAAATTAATTTTATTTGCCCCGAGGGCGATAAATAGAAAAGTGGGTTAACTGCTTTTGTAAGGAGCGAGGATTACTTTTCGAGGAAAGTTGTAATGGGGATAGTTAGGAGGTTATTATGGGCGGAAAATTCTCGTTTCGTCGCGAAAAGGATACGTGAATTGCATCGCGACATGCTCCGGTTCTTGTGTATCAACGCCCTGGTAATGAAGCCTTTTTGGGGATTATGCGGTGTGGATTGGGGAAGATTGGCTGGCTGCCTTGAACCGTCGCTGTGTAAGCTGATAGCTCTTTACAAGTTCCTTCAAGATGTTTCCACATCTTTACCAGAAATAATTTTGGAACTCGTCTGATTTATGGTTTACATGATCATGAAACGATAGCAGTTCCAAAAACATGTCTATGGAGTGTCTTAAGCGATCTCTAAACGCGCAATATTATTGTGCAAACCGGGTTGCACAACATATTGATGCAGCCCCTAGACGCTCAATGTTATGGCACAATTTTATCGTTTGTGCAAAAAGTTGTGAAGGCGACATTGAAGGTTGTGCAATATATTGCGGAGTGCACACTCAGACATGCAACAACATTGTGAAAACAATACCCATCAGGATTCCATCAGGTCATCATGTGAACATTAAGTGACAGTGAATTGTGTTGCGTGGTGATTGCTGTGGCTGCAAGTTTCAAAAAAAAGAAGAAAGGCCCTCAGAAAGGGAGAAAATGGACCAAGCAATGGTTTATGGATAGGGAGAAGTACACTCACGAAAAATTACCCAATGAACTGAGAGTGATTGAATCAGATGATTTATAAGAATGTTAAAAAATGTTGTTATTATGAAAGTTTTCCCTTAACAGGCTCCCCCTTACCCTGCGCTGCCCTAGCATAGATTACGGCCTGAGGAATATTGCGCAATGTTGCCCTCAGACGGCTCAATCTTTTCCAGTTTGTGCAATATATTGTCATCTCTTCGTCAATCTCGCAATATATTCCACAATCTTTCAATACCACCCCCACACGATCAATTATATTGTACAAACCAGAATATTGCGTGTTTAAGGGGTCTCTTATGATTTAACCGTTCGACAAAGGACCCCTCACTTTCCCTATGGAAAATGGCGTTCCGTCAAATGTTCTAATATTTTGATATAATGTTGTACTCGGCCTACTGATCAAAAGTGTCCATAGCCCCAACTCAATCCTATGACTTGTTTTCGAGATACAGGGCGTTGAAGTTGAGAATTACCCACTTTTACTACGCGAGTATCTCGAAACAGAATCGAATGAACTTCAATTTTTCCCAAGAAACATTTCATCCCCAGGGAGCAACCATATAGAGGAATATGACCAAAAATCGTTACGAATACAGGGTTATCCATAATTGAATGCATGCCCGATTTTGAAAGTATAAAATATGTCAGTTCCAGAGCGAGAACGTTCGCAAAATGAACTAATAGCAAGGCACACACGAAAGGGAAATCTGTCAGATCTGATCGGCAGTCCAGATGTGTAACAGATCTGGACTGCGGATCGGATCGCTCCCGCCGATCTGGTCCGTCGCGGATCATATATCTCATTGATCCTCGACAGACCAGATCGGCGGGAGCCATCCGATCCGCAGTCCAGATCTGTTACACATCTGGACTGCCGATCAGATCTGACAGATTTCCCTTTCGTGTGTGCCTTGCTATTTCACTAGATATGTTGTTGTTACATCGAAAAACCCTGAAATACCCAGAATTCATACTGGGTGATCCATTATTAAGAAACTATTCACAATGAGGGTTAAGTGGACACCCTGTATTTTTGGGTTGATTTAAGGTGTTTGTTTGATTTTTTCAGAACATATCATGATGGACGTCAAAGAATACAGGTTGATTCAGTCATGGAATAAACTGTGAACCTCATGAAAATACCCAAAAACCACATTTTTCTTCATCACCCTCTATTTCGAGAATAACTCCGTTGAGGTGGGAGTTTTCTTTCGCCACTGTACCTACTTGATCTAAAAACATCAATACAGCTGAGAGTTTTATCCACTTCCTATGAACAGATTTTTTTTATAATATGAAAATGATTTATTTATCTATACTAATATTATAAAGAGGAAAGATTTGTATTTTTGTTTGTTTGATACGAATAGGCTCAAAAACTACTGGACCGATTTCAAAAATTCTTTCACCCTTAGAAATCTACATTATCCCTGAGTGACATAGGCTATACTTTCCACCCGAAAAAATTAAGGATACCTACTATAACTTCAATAATTACAAAAAAATCAGCTAAAATCAGCTATTTTCACGTGCGCTGCAAAAACCGTAAGACTTATGTGGATACAATGTATGACGGAAATGTACCTCTTGAATAGTTCTACAAAAAAGTCCGCGATAGCATGTATCTATCTCTCAAGATTGACTTGCTATTACCTGTTTATGGTAATCAGATGTTTTCCAAAATTATGCACTATTTGGGAGTGTGTTTTTATGAATTGGGTATTGATCCTAATCCAACCTAATACGTTATTTATCCCCAGTATTTAATTTAGAACAAAATTGCGCTTCACATCATACAATTACAACGAGTACATCAAAAGATATGGCAGGTTGAAGTTTTGAAGATGAAACCGCCGCGTGAAACAAATTTCTACTCGGGCGAAGCTGGGACGGCCTGCTTGTGTTATTCTATTTTTATTCCAGCATAAAGAAGAATCTGGTAATAGGAAGTGGATAAAAACTCTCAGCCATATTGATGTTTTTATATCAAGTACAGTGGTGAAAGGAAACTCCTACCTCAACGGAGTTAGTCTTGAAATAGAGGGTGATGTGAAAAAATAGGTGGTTTTGGGGTATTTTTGTGAGATTCACGGTTTATTTCGTGACTGAATCACCCTGTATTCTTTGAAGTCCATCATCATAAGTTCTGAAAAAATCAAACAAACACCATGAATCAACCCAAAAATACAGGGTGTCCACTCAACCTTCATTTTGAATAGTTTCTATAATAATGGATCACCCAGTATGGGTATTTCAGGTTTTTTCGATGTAACAACTATATATCTAGTGAGATAGTTCATTTTGCGAACTTTCTCGCTCTGGAACTGACATTTTATACTTTCAAAATCGGGCATGCATTCAATTATGGATAACCCTGTATTTGTAACGATTTTCGGTCATATTCCTCTATATATGGTTGCCCCCTGGGGATGGAATGAAATGCTTCTTGAGAAAAATTGAAGTTCTTCCGATTCTGTTTCGAGATACTCGCATAGTAAAAGTGGGTAATTCTCAACTTGAACGCCCTGTATCTCAAAAACTAGTCATAGGATTGAGTTGGGGCCATGGACACTTTTGATAAGTTGGTCGAGTACTACATTATACCAAAATATTAGAACAGTTGACGGAATTACAGTCGTCTTGGTATCATCTCGAAAGTTGCTAACAACATTTTTTTCTTCATTGTCTTCCTTAAATAAGGCTTCAGGGACTTATCTCCTTCCCTTTGCAGGAGGTGTGGAGTGGACTCATTTTTTTTGCTGTGATTGCAATCATATTAAGTGTAGAAGTTAAAACTAAATACTTTTGTCGAGTCTTGGGCTCACGTTTGCCTGGTCCACCTATAAATCGTTCTTTAGGGACTGGAGAAATCTTCTCATAAGAACAGCAAGAGTGGGATAAGATGCATCGACTTCAATAGCCGCAGATTAATGTTTTCGATCTGAATATGCTAAGTCAAATTATTGTTCTATGTTTGCTGATGGAGCCTGAGATTAATTGTCTTGCTTTTGTCTGGTAGATACTGTTAATTCAGCTGAAATACCTATATCATCATGTCCATTGACTGTATTAGTCATTTTGTTCATATAGCGTAAAAAATAGAAATATATCGAATGAATACAAAAAGTATATTGAACTTAAAACAAGCTTCTTGAATACAATGACAAATAATTGAAGTTTGAAATGAATGCAACATGAAGGAAAAAATTGTAAAACCTGGCCATTTATTCTAAAAATTTGGCGCAATGAAAAAGAACTATTGAATCCTGCTATCACTGTTAAACACCGAGCTAGAGTAGCGCTTGCGACTTTTCAGAGGTCAATAGGAGCCTCTCGGGTCGTGAGAAATGGTAGACAGTTCCGCATTTGCTATCCCCAAACTCAAATTATGATGCCTATGTCATTTTGTACGTATTTCCTGTACATTATCCTAGACAACGATAGTAAACCAACATTGTGCTTTGAAAAATGTTTCGTCATCCGGAAGCATAGTTACGAAAACTGTCGTTAAAAGTTTAACGACGTGATATCCAGGGAAAATGACCCGTGACAGCCAACCCATACAAAACATAAAAACGGATACATGCATCTAGACTCTAGAACCCGAATAAACCGACCGTTAACCTCGAAAATCACAGGAATTCGGATCTCGCATCAATCATACCGAAAAAAAATGTTTCCAAGAAGATGTCAGTCGCGATGTGCGCCTATTTTTTCGGCGCCCGAGCACGTTCCTTCGGGATCACGTACGTAACTCCTGCGGTCCACATCTGGCGTAACGGCGAGTTTTGGAGGATCCTCTCCTTCCGCCTAATATATGGATCATATACCGTGCGGTACGGACGGAATTATTCATGCGGCATTTTCGAAATGAAAAATGCCGGTATGGAAATGCAGGAATGTCGTTTCGTAAACAAACGGAAAAGTGACTGTCGTGAAAACGTCGGGGATGCGGAAATAAGCGGAGAATTATTGGCTTTCTCGATATTAATTTTCTTACCGAGTTTTCGAGTATGCTTATTTTGGTACATTTTATTGGAACCGAAAGTGGTTCTGTGTTCCATTTCAACGGTTGCTATTAAATTTAGGTTTTATTGTTTGAGTGCAGCTGAAGAGGAAATACAGAGTGGGGCGTGAAAGTCCCTTGGTTTTCGAGATTTTCGACATTTTCGAAAATTGAAAAGAATAACAACCTTTGTCACCATTTTTGGTGGCGGGACTCCAAATGGAGGAATTTTTTCAATCTGTTTTTTGGATAGTTTTCCTGGATAGATGCGCTGTCGAATGTAAACTATGTTCTTTTGGGCGCATGCATACATTTTTTCAAACAAAGATCTACTTCAAATTTCATGTTTTGCTCATTTTTTTCTAAAGTTTAACCTACTGTAGTGTTGTAAAAAATGAGTGCCCAATCAACAAAAAACATGTACGAGGATATGTTGAAAAATTCTCAGCCTACTATAGAACCAAACAAAATTTCAATGTCAAAATATTTTATTACTCAACATATTCTCCTCTTAATTGAATACATACATTACAGCGAACCTGCAACGTCTCTAGACCTTTCATAAAAAATGTTTCTTCTTGCTCTGCAAACCAGTCCTCCACAGCTTTTATTATCTCCTCGTTGGAAGAAAATTTACGACCTTTTAAACTTTTTCAGTTGAGGAAAGAGATGATAGTAAGACGGAGCCAAATCTGGTGAATAAGGAGGGTGTTCTAGTAATTCTAACCCTAAATCACGAATTTTTTGCATGGCAACATGAGATTTGTGTACTGGGGCGTTGTCCTGTAAAAACAAAATACCTTTGGATAGCTTTCCGCGTCTTTTCTCTTTATTTTTTTCCCGTAGAGTGGTCAGTAATGTCGAATAAAAATCTCCAGTTATTGTTTTACCCTCATCCAAAAAATCAATCATGATTACTCCGTGGCAATACCAAAAAACTGAAGCAAGAACTTTTCCAGCAGATTTTTGGACAAGAGACTTCTTAGGTCTTGGTGAACCAGAGTGTCGTCATTCCATCGATTGTTGCTTTGTTTCTGGGTTGTAGAAATGTACCCAAGTCTTATCCATAGTAACAATTCGGTTTAAGAAGTCTACATCGTTTTCAAATCGAGCACAGATCGAACGCGATGCTTCTACCCTTGCACGCTTTTGGTCAACATTCAAACATTTGGGGATCTATTTTGCAGAAATTTTTCTCATGTCCAATTGACGTGAACTATATGATGAACGCGTTCGTATGAAATCTTCAGTGCCTCAGATATTTGTTTAAGCCCAATTCGACGGTCTGATAAAATCATGTCATGAACTGCATCGATATTTTCGAGGACTGACACAGAAACTGGTCTTCCCGATCGGTCATCAATGGAAAATTTACCTCTTTTGAAGCTTGTAGTCCAATTTTTCACGGTCGCATACGAAGGATATTGATCACCAAGGGTATTAAGCATATCTTCGTAAATCTGCTCACCTCTTAACCCTTTTAAATACAGGTACTCCAATTTTTCGATTTTACAATGTCGGTGGACATCTTTTTTTTTAATTCATTTCGTAACTCTGATTTAATTTTTTGAAGTCGAGCTCTACATTGACACTTCTAATAAGTTATTGTTCGTTGATTTGGTATCGCAATATTTTGTTCATGCATGGAACTGGTCTAGGCTAACTAGATATCAATACATCCTCGTAAGTTTCATTGAGAATCCGAAAAAGTATAACTCACTGTATTTCCAGCATTTCATAAAAAAAAAACTACTATTACAAATAGTCAAGAGCTTATTTCACTTAATTACGAATGTTCTTCAGGTGATCATATTTTTTCTACACCACGTGAAGTCAAACTTAGGAAAAATTAAGCAATACATGAAACTTGAGCAAGATATTTATTAGAAAAACTATGCTCGCGACCTCAAAATCATACTTTACATTCGATAGCGCATATATTAAGGAATACTATTCAAAATACAGATTGAAAAAATTCCTTCATTTGAGTCTTACCAACAGAAAGTCTGGCAAATGGTGTAATTTTTTTGAAATTTCGAAAACCTAGGCACTAAACATAAAACATATTTTTCTGAACCACCACATAGTTCCTCTTCATATCATCCACTCATTACGACACATCCCGTATATGAATTGTCAGTGCATAGTCATAAAATAAAATTGCTTGCATCCGAACAGGTCATTCTAACCAACTCAATACAAGAGATTCTCTGAAACAATATGCAATTAGAGGATAACAATAATTCATCAATTTGTAATATGTACTAAATTTGATTAGAAATTAGGTACCAACAATCGTGGATAATACAGGTGCATTAATGGATATCACAGAAGATTCCAAATCCTCTTTACAGTTTATATTACTGATGTTTCCTAAATGATCCGGTGTTATTGGAACATTTTAGGTAAACCAAGTCTTACCACCCCTATTTTCAAAGTTTAGTTCCCCAATATGTTACTTCATACACCTCCGGAGAGATATCTAATAATCTTTCATCTCGCCTCCTTTTCCCACAATTTTCCTACTGTAGGGGAGAAGTTCAGAAGCAGAAATCTCAGTGTAATCAAGTGCTATTGCTAAAGTTAGAGATCAGATTTCTGGAGTCGAGTAGGCAATTTCAGCTGCGAAAGTTTTTCTGTAAGTTCAGTTTTGCTTCTTTCGATTGGAAAGGGAGATGGATGAAGGGTTTCTTGTGTGGTCGGGTGGATGCTTCCATTTATTTTTTGTAGTTTTGTATCACTTACTTTCTCTCGAAGGGAAGTCGTAAGAGGAAGATCGGGTAAAAAATTGAAAAAGAAACAAAGTATATTTTTTATTACAATCCGTATTTTCACCCACCTGCAGCCATGCTTAGTCCTCTTCCTCACCAAGATGTCAAAAAACCATAATCCTGTACGGACGACCAGACTCGAAAACTACAAAACACACATTCCAACTTTACAATACTCCACCTTGTCCAGTCGCCATTACACATTGTTTTTATCGAATTTCACGGATTTCTACGCCATTGAATTCGCTGCGGAACAGGAAAAACCCCGACGTCATGAAATTTCCAACAACAGGAAACGCGATTTTTTCGATTTTCGATATCCACCCGCTATTGATGCCGTAAAAACGAATCGGGTTTGATGGATTCGTTAGTTTTTATGCCGGGCTTTACGGCACGGATGACGGCATTCATAAATTCGCAATATTTCTGAATGAAATAAGCCCGGAGGATTGTTTTGTGTTCGGGTCGTGAAATTCACAGATGCGTTTGTGATGATTGAACCGGTCTAGGATGTTACGAATTTTACGATTGAAAAATTGTGATTTGGTCTCTACAGTTACTTGCTTTCAAAAACATCTGTATGTCCTTATCTGCCGTTTGATAGAGAACAATAAAAATGGTATAAAGATCCAATACAGGGTGTCCCAAAAAAAAGACTGATTTTAAACATAAATGCCCAGCTTATTAATTCCTCAAAAGAGATGGGGTTTTCACTAGTTTATCAAAGGGATTTCATTTGATCTCATCAACACAGGGTGTTTTACTAATGTTGGTCAAATTCAAAGGGGAAAATATGTATTATTCTAAATGGAACACACTATAATTTTTGATCTCATTCGAAAGAGCAATCATACTCCTTTCCAAAAATGTATAGTTTTCTATCTTTTGTTTCATTAACAACAAAGGTATTCGAGGATTCATGCAGTAGTACATTTTTAATTAGTAGTTTTATATGAACGTATTTTTATGCCTAGAATCAAAAAAGTTACAATAAATGCGGCATATGCGTACCCTCTTCGTTCATGCATAACTGTAAGCGACATTTTAAATTTTCAAATGAATTTTCCAACATGAGCAGATTCTAGGTATCAAAATACGTTCATATAAAACTACTAATTAAAAATGTACTACTTCATGAAACATCGAATATCTCTGCTGTTAATGAAACAAATGATAGAAAACTATATACATTTTTGGAAAGGAGAATGATTGCTCTTTCGAATGAGATCAAAAATTATAGGGTGTTCCATTTAAAATAATACATATTTTCCCCTTTGAATTTGACCAACATTAGTAAAACACCCTGTGTTGATGAGATGAAATACCAGCCAAGCCTACAAAAATCTCTTTGATAAACTAGTGAAACTAGTGAAAACCCCATCCCTTTGGAGCAATTAATAAGCTGAGCATTCATGTTTAAAATCAGTCACTCTTATTTGGGACACCCTGTATTGTCCGATCAAAGACTTCATCTTGAAGGCGGTTTTTTGTGATATGCGATTTGCAATTCGGCCAAAAATCATCGTTCTCAAAGATACGAAATCAAAATTGTGTTTTGAATTTGAATCGAATTCATTTTCCATATGTTGCTCCCATGCTGTGAGGAAATTGCCAAAGATCATTAAAATCTCTCGCAACAGCTAACCAGGATCCTTTGGCTGAAGGCTGAATGCAGAAAATGATTTAGATACAAGATGTATCAAATGACTATATACACTGCGCAAAAAAAATTAACGCACATTATGGAAATCTCAAATTTATTCTACAACTGAAGATGTTCTCAATGATAATTATTTTTATCAGAATTATGCATGCACTTTCAACGTTTTTCTTCAATACAGATGTTTTCTCCCAGCAGGAATAAAAATATGATATTATCAGATTTTGAATGAATTGGCTCCATTCTAAAATCAGTTGTTCTCGATCAATTCTAGTGATCAATAGTTTTTCTTTCGTTTGATTTTCTACACTCGATCGCTATGCAACGCGAAACACGCAATTTGACCCAAGAGGAATGTGCCCAAGCGGTAGTTTTGCGAGAAGAAGGGTGGACATACACAAGAATTGCAGAAAGTTTTGGAGTTTCCCATACAAGTGTGTCCAGAATGTTGCAGAGGTTCAGGGAGACAGGTATGAATGTCCGAAGACCAGGACAGGGTATAGACCACGGGTAACTGCCATTCAAGAACGTTACTTGAGAGTTTCTTCGTTTAGACAACGGTTTGCAACCGCTCGCCTCCTTCAAAATCAGCTTGAGCAAACTCATGAGGTGCAAATTAGCACTGAGACAATAAGAAATCGCCTCAGAGAATATGATTTAAGGCCTCGTGTCGCGGCAAGAGGCCCAGCTCTTACCCCAGCCCATCGAAGGGCGCGTTTGGATTTTGCGAGAGAGCATATCCATTGGGAAGAGGCCGATTGGGAAAGAGTTCTCTTCACAGATGAGTCTAGATTCTGCCTCTACCATGGTGATCGACGTTCCCTTGTATACAGACGTCCACATGAAAGATATGCTCAGTGCAATTTCCTGAATACTACTGGTTTCGGGGGAGGATCGATTATGGTATGGCGTGGAATATCTTTGACTGCTCGCACAGACCTAGTGGTCGTTGATAATGGAGCTATGAATGCTGATAAGTATATAAGGAACATTCTTGAAGAGCATGTAGTGCCGTTTGTCCCATACATTGGTGAAAATTTCATTTTTATGGACGAAAATGCCAGACCCCATCGTGCGCGCATCGTTCAGGAGTACCTTGAAGAGGTTGAAGTCTCTCGAATGGAATGGCCAGCAAGAAGTCCAGATCTCAATCCGATTGAGCAGGTTTGGGACAACCTCAATAGAAGGCTGAGAAGTTCAGAAAATCATCCAGCTACTCTTAATGACTTAGGAATCCAACTCGGAGAAATCTGGGAAGGATTAGATCAGAACATTTTAAGATCACTCATTTTGAGTATGAACTGTCGTTGCCGAGCTGCAATTAACGCAAGGGGTGGAAATACCAAGTATTAAATCACTTATCAGCATTTCAGTATTTTTAAATTGTTCATTTCTCTTCTTTCACATAAGATTCGGTGAAATCCTAAATTTTTCTTTCATTTAATGTGTCTTGTTACGTTCAAAACCTTCCCGAGAGAACATTAAAAATAAGTTATAAAGTCAATGTAGTGTTAACTTTCATTAAAATTGAGATTTTCAGAATGTGCGTTAATTTTTTTGCGCAGTGTATTTCAGAGATTTTTTGGGATACAGAGGATTTTGCCCAACTAAAAGGAAGTTATAATTCATTTAAACAAAACTATGCATATTTAAATACTTCAGAGTCTCAGACATTTTTTCCAAAGGTTCTCAAACAAGAGAATCCTTTTCAATTTTTGATTATTCTATTCATTGAACTTCCAATGTAATAGTTTTCTTTTTCGAGGTTTATACAGCTGGATGATTCAAAATAATTTATCTATTTCGTTTAATGAATTGAAAATGGCCCTTAATCATAAATACTACATACAAACATTTGAAAGGTTTGTCGTTTGTGGAAATTTATTTTCAAGGATTTTTATTTTCGGAACGTCAAATATTACTGGAGAAATGAGTTTACTTAGGTCTCATGGAACACGACTGAAAATGGGACAGCGGTTCAATATTGTTGCTTGAGACTTTATGATGAAAAAATAACGTCCATCACTTCTCAGAATTCTTAAAACAATTTCAACAATAACGCGAGATATGATGGCTTCCAAAGCGTCTATTGTTTCTGGTTTATCAGTGCAAACCAATGACTTGACATAACCCCAAAGAAAATAATCCATGATCTTGGGAGCCACTTAATTGGGCCATTTCTCGAAATAATCTTATCGCCAAATCCTTCTTTCCATAAATCAATTGTTACAGTAGCAGCATGAGGTGTAGCACTATCTTGTTGGAAGAAAACACTTCTGGGTCGATACCATTCAAATTTTGAAACAAATAAATCATTGATCATCGATCTGTAACGAGCACCATTCACTGTAACATTAGCCCCAGCATCGTTCTAAAAAAAAATGGACCGATGATGACTCCAGCGTGTAAAGCAAACCATGCAGTGCATTTTTCAGGATTTAATGTAACTTGCAGAACTTCTTGAGGATTGTTTTCACCCCATATACGCCAATTTTGCTTGTTTACGTAGGCGTTCAACCAGAAATGAAATTTATCACTAAACACAATTTTTCGATATACAAGTGGATCAACTTCAAACTGTTCTAGGGCTCAATCAGCAAACAAACGATGCTTATTATGGTCAAGTGGCTTTAGTTCTTGAACCAGTTGGATCTTGTAGATAGACAAATTTGAAATTTCATTTGCACTATCACTTAAAGCAGCGATATGTTCCTCTGTACGTACAGTTCTTTGTCTTGTTGTTGCATCGAGTATAGAAAATGTTGTCCGAAATCCATAGATAGTTCGACGAATAAGCTGCTCTGATGGACGATTATATAAACCATAGAGTTCACGAAGTGCTGTATAAGTTTGGCGAAAAGAACGCTGATTTTGAAAATAAATTTCAACAACTTGTGAAAGTTGTTGTGGCTTGAGTCTTTTACTAATTTGTGAAAGCTCACTGAACAGAAATATCAAAACAACATGGCTTGTATTTCTTGTCAAATTACAGTTATCCCTATCGAAAATTCTATGACTCTAAAAAAAGACCTGACATAAAGTGATTTTGAAGTTTAGCCGTTGCCTTCTCTGATATGAATCTTCACTTAAGGCGGGTTAGATTCGAAATGTATACCTATCATCCACCGCAACTTCACCACCTAGGAAAACACGAAAGAACTTTCCATACTAACCCATTTACCAGTTATGTTCCCCATACCAAGCAAAACTTCCTCGCGCATTCCGTCCATGAGTTGAGAAACAATTCACCCGCATGCTTCTGTCGTTTCAGTCTGAAATTGCATGACCTAGAAGGATTAAATTCATCAGTTCAAGTTTGGAAATCAGAGGTGTACATAATGAAATTGCGTTTACTCTCCCATGTGTTGCATACCAGTGGGATATCGGTTTCGCACGAAGATCTGTGCAAATCCACAATATACCCTGTCGTGATTTCTGACACAAAGTCCTTAGTTAGTGCAATCAAGCCCCAGCAAACGCTGCACAATCCCTGCAAATTCGGACTGATGACGTGTCCAGTGTCTATCGCCGAGTTGGACAGGATGGCTTTGATCCTTGATGCGCCTAACCCCATAAAATTGATTCCGAATTTAGGTTAGCACGGTTTGGACCGTATCACGTTCGTAAGGGTAGAAGTAAATCAATTCATTATCTCCCAGCGTAAGCTTCTATGGTACAGGAGAGTCTTTGACTTGTACATATACTATAGCTCTAGATTCTTGAGGCCAAAAAATCTTCTTTTCAATTTCCATTTTTCCGAATTCGGCTCTGTTAAAGAGATAAGCCATTTGAAAAAAAATTGTGCCAAATACGTGCCTGATACGAATCTATGGATTCAATACAAAGTTCATATTTCTCGATTGAAAATGAGGTGATTATTAGATGTTCTGTGGTGATACAGTTAGAAAATACTCAAGCACTAAACTTTTTTGAATGAGAATGTTACAAACACGATATTTCCCAACAAAAACACTGAGTTTTGACCGATTGATTCTGCAATTGAAAAGCCATATTTCTCTTCTTCGATTTTCCTGAAGATTCGTTCGTAAACATTAATGATTTGTCCATATTTTCCACGATATCCCAAAACTATCTCATGAAAATCGTTTTCTTACTAACCTAACCGAACTCCATTTTAACCTAGGTCATAGGATTCGAGGTCAATGACCTAACCTAACCCATTGTCAGAATTTCCTTAGTTTGATTTTACTATTGTTGAATTAGGATCGTAGTTAGGATATGAAAAGAAAGCGAGTTGACATTATTGTGACAAGGTTGAATAAAAGATTGAAAGGACGATCCGACTTTTTACTAAAAAATACTAGTTCAGCAGATCTTTGACCAGGAACTGAACATTTGGTGACCCCGACGTGATCATGAGGCGTGAAGAAGACTACAGACCTCTAAGAAGTGGAGCTGGAATAAATGGTAGTTCATCTCAAGACTTCGTTTGGCCTGACAAGTTTGGAAGGAAAGAGAACTTGGGGCATGACAATGAAACGATGTTGAGAAAGGAACCTTTAGTTGGAAATTCCAGAATTCAAGACAATAGTGAGGTAAACAAAGGCGTAGAGGTTCGAGAAGAAAACTGTCGCATGTCAACAAAAAGTAAATTGGTAACGAGAAAAAGTCCCAGAACGGCAAGTATTGATAAGCCCAAGAAAAAACTTGCTCTGGAGGATGAATTGAAAAAACTAGAACTAGAGATGAAGAAGCAGGAAATTCAGTATGCCCTAAAACTATTACAATTGGAAAGTGAATATAGACAAGAAGAAGTTGAATCGGGAGCTGAAGTGGAAGAATCAGTTGAAAGTGCTAATCATTATGGGCAATATTATGACAACCATAAGATACGTCAATGGGCTCGACAAAGGTCTGGAGAAGTTGATAAACCTGAAGGTGAACAGGAAAAACCCATTAGAGAAGAAACAACTGACTCAAGAATCAAGATGCTATGTGAGACAATCAATGAGGACACTGAAGATGATCAAACATGCCTAGAAGAATTTCAAGAATGTCTAGAAGAGTACCAAGAATGTTTGGAAGTAATTC
This sequence comes from Adalia decempunctata, assembly GCA_951802165.1. NCBI lineage: Eukaryota > Metazoa > Arthropoda > Insecta > Coleoptera > Coccinellidae > Adalia > Adalia decempunctata. The sequence continues at coordinate 15,672,030 of OX637696.1, read as the reverse complement.
ACATCGGCGTTGACGATGACACCTCTTTCAACACATCATCGTGTACCCCGAGATCAGAAGACATGGAACAATAAAACAATGCTCAAAACAAAACATTATGGAAGCACATCAATAACGACGTCATAAATATTAAAAGTGACAGTATTGATGATAGTGATCTAGATGTAAGTTATAAGAGTACAAATAATAACACAAAATATTTGAGATCTTTGAAAATCAATGATGATGAATATTCAGTTCTATCTGATCAGAAAAACAAAAGAAATATTTTGAATAAAGTCGACAGCCAAAATACGCAAAGCGATAAAATCTCATCTGAAAAAGAAGGGTATCAAACTTGTATTGATGAGTCTCTGTCAGAAGATATAAAAGAAAAATATACCGATCGCCATAATGTCAATAATATATTTGATTCGAAATATACCGGGATGTTCCAACGAGATCCTCCGAAAGATCTCGATCAAACTTCCACTAATGATGAACCAATGTATTTGAACCATTCTGGATCCAATGTGATAGAATCTGAATTATTCAAAGTATCGGATTCAGATCAAAGAGAGAACTGTGAACTGAAATGTTACGACAATAATCTGGGAAGTAAGGGTAGTGATGAATTTTTCTTAGTTGATTACTCTCGACAAAGAAAACTAACAGAAAATATTTCCAAGATGGGTTTAAATGAAACTGACCACACGGAGATATTGACAGAAAACCCAATAGCATACACGAAGTGTCTGAAGGAGTACCACTATGATATACAAGATTGTATGAAAGCCTTCATGGACAAAATGGGGAAAGAGGAAATGTTTGATGACGACAATTTCAATAATATAATTTTGCCTTTTGAGAGCAGGTCAGCTCCGAATGTTATGGATCGATCATTCGTCATGATAATTTATGATCCTGGACCTGAAAAATATAGAAGGCGATCGATCAGCTTTGAAACTGTTCATGAATAATAAGAAATGCAGAGGAATTATTAAATCTAGTGCGAGTGGTTGACGTCAAAACCAATTATGGCAAATTTAGGCGATCTGTTCACAAAATTTGTAGATTGGAAATTGAAAACTGATTATTTTTGGCTTGGGAGAATGTCAGAATTTCCTTAGTTTGATTTTACTATTGTTGAATTAGGATCGTAGTTAGGATATGAAAAGAAAGCGAGTTGACATTATTGTGACAAGGTTGAATAAAAGATTGAAAGGACGATCCGACTTTTTACTAAAAAATACTAGTTCAGCAGATCTTTGACCAGGAACTGAACACCCATCTTCTGTGATATTTCACAGAACTTTTGTAAGATCATGCCAGATTGTGTTGATTTTCTCTTCAAACAATGGTATAGAGTATAGGCGAAACCAAGAAAGCAGTACGTCCCCTATCGTTAACGGATGAACTATCGCAAGGGCGCTAGTTTTGTTTACTTTGGAAATGCCCAACGAGTAGTTCTGATTCTCGCTGACATAGCGCTACGATCTTAATTTCAATCGTCTATAACGGCACGCAAGACAAACCGTTGTTCTGTGTCTCCAACGTTAGTCTCATCACAGACCAGTTTGTGGTCCCATAAACGACGCTTGCGTATAGCAATAAGCTGCGCCATGGACTTCGGTTTATTTAATTATTTATTTTCGGAGGATATTGCAAACAGGTGATGATTATGTGGAGACTTTCAGTGAATTGATGTAATAAAAACCGTGAAGTGTCGAGTTAAAATTCCAAGAGGATATTGTTTAGATAGTAGATATTTTCCTGAAGGACCGGTGACAATAAATTTCTAATAGAAACTGTGCTTATAAAATGTATAATTTAATGCTTTTCAGAATTCAATTTTATCTCCCACATTTGTGGGAATTCATTATATCTATACATCAAACATTTTTCCATTATAGAGATTTTAGTCTTGACGAAGTTGATAAACATTCTGACAACATGGTTAACTTGTTGAGAGACCAGAGAAGAAATAATATTCGATGATATTCCATCCAGGGAAGCATCTATATTATTCTTGAAATTAATGATTTTTTCCTCAAATTTCATCGTATACAATTAGGAATAACTCGAAAACGACGCGTTTCATTGAAAAAAATTGAAAATACTTTTCTAAAATGATTGATACTTTCGAAAATATAAACCGTTTATCTTTTTCAAGTTGTTTTATAGTGTTTTTGCGTGAATATATGAATCGGCTACGCTGTAACTTTTATACCAGGCGAAATATTGATTAAGTTTCGATTGAGGAGCGTTTTCACTCAATAATAATACTTCTAGATAATATTACGCATTGTTATTCGTAGAGACGTGGTTAATAAATCAAAAACACGAAAACTCGATGAGAAATACTGTTAGAAATCCGAATTTCTTAAGATACTTTAACTCCAAAAGAAGCAATCTGAACGATTAGCACCAGAAAACCGTAGGAAGAACGGCCATTTAAGAATCCTGGATGTAGGCCAAGCTTCAAGGCTTACGGGCACCAGAAAAAGCAATTCATCAAACAGCATAATGCCCCATTATTCGACATAGTATAGTGTTTCTGGAACGAAATACATCACTTACATCAGGCCGCCGCGCTCAAGACGTACATCAATCAACCCGGAAGATTACCCTCGTCATTTTCAATAATCCTCCGCCCTAATCCACTGAATTCCGCGGCATTTCAGACATGTATTGCATTACGTAACCGGCAAACCGACTCGTTGTTCGTTACGAACGTATATTACGTTCACGTCGTTCCAGTTCCCGAAGCTTCCAAATTATCTCACTAACCAATTCAATTTGCGTATGCAAAATTGTATAATCAGATCTGATAATTTACGTCCCGGCCATTACAGCTCTTCACTGGGAGAATCTCCCGCTTTAATATACCGTTTAACTTCACGCCCTTCTTTCCGACGGTATTTTACATGTTGAAATGTACCCACTCTTCTCTCTTCATTCCGTCTCCAAGTGGTTCGGAGTTTCCTCCTCCTCCCCACAGAATCTACACTTGTCGTTTACTGCTACGAGGATATATTGAAAAATTCTTAGCCTACTATAGAACCAAACAAAATTTCAATGTCAAAATATTTGATTACTCAACATATTCTCCTCTTTATTGATGGATACATTTATTACAGCGAACCTGCAACGTTTCTAGACCTTTCAAAAAAAATGTTTCTTCTTGCTCTGCAAACCAGTCCTCCACAGCTTTTATTACCTCCTCGTTGGAAGAAAATTTACGACCTTTTAAACTTTTTTTCAGTTGACGAAAGAGATGATAGTCGGACGGAGCCAAATCTGGTGAATACTCGTAAGGGGGGTGTTCTAGTAATTTTAACCCTAAATCACGAATTTTTTGCATGGCAACATGAGATTTGTGTACTGGGGCGTTTTCCTGTAAAAACAAAATACCTTTGGATAGCTTTCCGCGTCTTTTCTCTTTAATTTTTTCCCGTAGAGTGGTCAGTCATCTCGAATATAGTAATCTCCAGTTATTGTTCTACCCTTATCCAAAAAATCAATCATGATTACTCCATGGCAATCCCAAAAAAACTGAAGCAAGAACTTGTCCAGCAGATTTTTGGACGCGAAACTTCTTAGGTCTCGGAGAACCAGAGTGTCGCCATTCCATCGATTGTTGCTTTGTTTCTGGATCGTAGAAATGTACCCAAGTCTCATACATAGTAACAATTCGGTTTGAGAAGTCTACATCGTTTTCAAATCGAGAACAGATCGAGCGCGATGCTTCTACCCTTGCACGCTTTTGGTTTTTGGTCAACATTCAAACATTTGGGGATCCATTTTGCAGAAATTTTTCTCATGTCAAAATGGACGTGAACAATATGATGAACGCGTTCTTATGAAATCTTCAGTGCTTCAGATATCCGTTTTAGCCAAATTCGACGGTCTGACAAAATCATGTCATGAACTGCATCGTTTATGTTTATGTGATTTCTTGGCAGTTTATGGGATTTGTTTATTGATATGCTCATTTTTTTTCTTTGTTTTTTTTATATTTTCTCTTTTTGTTCAATTTTGTATACATATTTTCATTTTTGTATAAGTTATGTTCAAATGTAATTGTTCTGTACTACAAGGGTTAAGTGGTAGAGCACCTTTCGGTGAACTTCCCCTTGGGATTTCAAGTGAAATAAAGACGTTATTATTATTATATTTTCGGGGACTGACACAGAAACTGGCCTTTCCGATCGGTCATCATCTTCAATGGAAAATTTACATCTTTTGAAGCTTGCAGTCCAATTTTTCACGGTCGCATACGAAGGACATTGATCACCAAGGGTATTAAGCATATCTTCGTAAATCTGCTCACCTCTTAACCCTTATGAATACAGGTACTTGATGATGGCTCGATACTCCAATTATTCGATTTTTACAATTTCGGTGGACATCTGTTTTTTTTTTATTTATTGCGTAACCACACAACCAAGTTGCGAAAATTGTTCACTAGCAGTTAGCTCTTAGACATGGTTTTTTGGATACTTGGATAAAACAATGGACTACAATATAGACCGGACCTTGTGTTCGTTGAGAAGGATCAGAAATATGGGGTGATAATTGATGTGGCAGTACCATTGACTCACAACTTACATCGGAAGAACGGAGTCCGAAAAAATAACGAAGTACGAGAACTTGGCAATAGAACTGAAGAATATGTGGCAATTGTCGAAAGTCACTATCATACCGTTGGTGATTTCATCATGTCAAAATCATTCAAGAGAAATCTTCAAAAGATCGAATTATCCCAGAAGATCGCGGGATATGCAGGCTGTAGCATTGCAAACATCGTGCGGAAATTCCTGAACTAGTGGGATGAACTGCAATGTTTTTTCACTGGTTCATAGAAGTAATACCAGCACAAGCTGAGCCTGGGAGACCTATGATGAAGAATAATAATAATAATAATAATAGCGCCAGCATTTGGCATTTGAAGGTTAACAAAAGGAGATGACCTTTTTCGAATCCATCTCCTTTAATCTGCACTCAGTAGTAGCTGTACCCCATTCCACAGCCCCCTAAAAGTATATCAATTCCATCGCCGTGTAGGATTTCGCCTCTTAGGGTGCAGTTTCGCAACTCAGCATCTCCGTAGCAGGTGTTTTGCAGCATCTAATCTTCCTCATCTCCTCCATTTCGACGCCGGAGGATACGATACCGCCAACACTCCGGCAGTTTACTCCCTCATTAACCGATATCGTTTTATCGGGACGCGTTATTAGGAAACGGTGAACCCATGTTGTTTTTTCGGTAGTATCTAGTTGAGTGCCGCTCGGTTTTACGCCGCTCGAGTTTAAGACCAAGCCTTCGGCTTCTTTTATTCGCCATTTCGAGTACGCTACATACTCAGGGGTTTTTCGTTGGAGGAGGGAGGGAAAACGAGTTTTGTGTGTTCTAAATTCAGTCGAAGGCAAGCGATCAGTTTAGGGTGATCGATTGGAGGAATACAAGGTGATCCAGGTTGTAGTAATAGAACAACTTGCTTAAATGTCGTTGCTCCAATTTGTTACTATCTGGTCCGAGCCCAATATCCATATATCTATTACAAGCAGCCCGACCCAGCTTCGCCCGGATAGAAAAAGGCTTCTGCTTCCGCCTCGTATTGAGTGGACCGCGTGTCTGAAACTCTTAAAGTTGATACATCTTTTATAGATATTCATGTCCCCCTCTCTCACTTCGTTGCCCTCTCCTACCCGCCTACTTACCACGGAGATGCATTTTGTGCGGTCGTGCGGTTTTATCTTCAACACTTCAACCTGCCATATCTTTTGATGTACTAGTTTTAATTGTATGATGTGAGGGGTAATTTCGTTCTGAATTAAATACTGGGGCTAAATAACGTATTAAGTTGGATGAGGATCAATACCTTATAAGAAAAACACACTCCCAAAAAATGCATAATTTCGGGAAACATCATAAACAGGTAGTAGCGAGTCAATCTTGATATGTATATGCTATCGAAAACTTTTTTGTAGATCTACACTGCGCAAAAAAATTAACGCACATTATGGAAATCTCAAATTTATTCTACAACTGAAGGTGTTCTCGATGATAATTATATTTATCAGAGTTATGCATGCATATGTTATCCACTTTCAACGGTTTTCTTCAATACAGATGTTTTCTCCCAGCAGGAATAAAAAAAGATGATAGTATCAAATTTTGAATGTATTGGCTCCATTCTAAAATCAGTTGTTTTCGATCAATTCTAGTGATCAATAGTTTTTCTTTCGTTTGATTTTCTACACTCGATCGCTATGCAACGCGAAACACGCAATTTGACCAAAGAGGACTGTGCCCAAGCGGTAGTTTTGCGAGAAGAAGGGTGGACATACACAAGAATTGCAGAAAGGTTTGGAGTTTCCCATACAAGTGTGTCCAGAATGTTGCAGCGATTCAGGGAGACAGGTATGAATGTCCGAAGACCAGGACAGGGTAGACCACGGGTAACAACTGACATTCAAGAACGTTACTTGAGAGTTTCTTCGTTGAGACAACGGTTTGCAACCACTCGCCTCCTTCAAAATCAGCTTGAGCAAACTCATGAGGTGCAAATTAGCACTCAGACAATAAGAATAAGAAATCGCCTCAGAGAATATGATTTGAGGCCTCGTGTCGCGGCAAGAGGCCCAGCTCTTACCCCAGCCCATCGAAGGGCGCGTTTGGATTTTGCGAGAGAGCATATCCATTGGGAAGAGGCCGATTGGGAAAGAGTTCTCTTCACAGATGAGTCTAGATTCTGCCTCTACCATTGTGATCGACGTTCCCTTGTATACAGACGTCCACATGAAAGATATGCTCAGTGCAATTTCCTGAATACTACTGGTTTCGGGGGAGGATCGATTATGGTATGGGGTGGAATATCTTTGACTGCTCGCACAGACCTAGTGGTCGTTGATAATGGAGCTGTGAATGCTGATAAGTATATAAGGAACATTCTTGAAGAGCATGTAGTGCCATTTGCCCCATACATTGGTGAAAATTTCATTTTTATGGACGATAATGCCAGACAGCATTGTGCGCGCATCATTCAGGGGTACCTTGAAAAGGTTGAAGTCTCTCGAATGGAATGGCCAGCAAGAAGTCCAGATCTCAATCTGATTGAGCAGATTTGGGACAACCTCAATAGAAGGCTGAGAAGTTCAGAAAATCATCCAGCTACTCTTAATGACTTAGGAATCCAACTCGGAGAAATCTGGGAAGGATTAGATCAGAACATTTTAAGATCCCTTATTTTGAATATGAACCGTCGTTGCCGAGCTGTAATTAACGCAAGGGCTGAAAATACCAAGTATTAAATCACTTATCAGCATTTCAGTATTTTGAAAATTGTTCATTTCTCTTTTTTCACATAAGTTTCGGTGAAATCCTGAATTTTTCTTCCATTTAATGTGTCTTGTTTCGTTCAAAACCTTCCCGAGAGAACATAAAAAATAAGTTATAAAGTCAATGTAGAGTTAACTTTCATTAAAATTGAGATTTTCAGAATGTGCGTCAATTTTTTTGCGCAGTGTATTTAAAAGGTACATTTCTGTCATACATTGTATCCCTGTAAGTCTCACGGTTTTTGCAACGCACGTGAAAATTGCTGATTATAGCTAATTTTTTTGTGATTATTGAAGTTATAGTAGGTAGGTATCCTTAATTTTTTCGGGTGAAAAGTATAGCCTTTGTCACTCAGGGATTATGTAGCTTTCTAAGGGTGAAAGTATTTCTGAAATCAGTCCAGTAGTCGTATCAAACACACAAAAATTCAAATCTTTCCTCTTTATAATATTGATAAAGATAAACATTCGGTCATTTATCTAAAAAATGGCATTTTTTTAATATCAGAATAACACCTCCCCTTTATTTCTAAGCCTAAGATTCATCACAGAAAATATCCTCTCCAAAAAAACCCACTGCTTACTAAGAACCGCCGATCACGCAAGAGCGAACTCCAAAATTGCGGCGGGATGGTTTGACAAAACTAATCTGGAATGCAGGAATAAAGCGCTCGTATGTAAAAAAAAATTGGAACGACCGTTTCGCGGAAATCCCTCCTTGGGTTATCCGGATGAAATCTGTTTTCCCATCCGATCGAATAATAATGAGAGAGGGGATTTGTCTTCATAACGGAATACTAAAAATATGAGAACGACAAAATATTATTTGATATGGTTCGTTCTTTCAGCGGATTATATACGCTCGAAAAAACATTTTATCCTTCTATCTGGTAAATTGTTTTTGGTTGGGGACAGGTTTTGGATTTGTGTGATTACGAAATCGTGAATTTTTGGACTACGGTTTTGAAAGGTTTTACCAGCTTTTTCTCTTTTCGACTTGCGAAAGTGTGCATGAAAGTGTCTGCTATGTCTTGTCCTCGCGCAAATGAGTACAGATTATTTTTCGCACTGTGTCTTTGACTGTTTCAAAAATTATTCTTATCACCATTTTTTTTTATATATGGGAAATCTGAAAGGTTCAGTTTGAACATTCAGTGGACTAGAATCGGGAGTAATACACGGTGACCAACATCAAACAGTTTCCGTGAATATGAGTTTCCCAGAGAACGACGTGATAGGTCAATTTTTATTTGGAGGTAACTCTTGTTGAAAATTTGAATGGCAATAAAGGGTGTTATTTACAATTAAAAGGTCCGATGCAGGGTTTATTTAGAGATGAGGTTTTTCTTTTCACAGATGGTAGAACTCATCAAAAGGGGTAATTTTACCGAATATTTCTAATATGAATTATGCCCCGGTTTCGAGAAAATGAAACTGAAATATACTGCTTCACAAGAGTTAGGGATGTCGTATTCCTTAAAAGTATGTAATCTTCGAGAAAATCGCTGTAAAATCATTTAAAACTCAATAACATTTTGAATCGATCCAATAAAAATCAGTATGAGACATTTCGTCAACTGGTCGCCTTTTTTCTGAAGTTCGGTTCTTTGCATATGCTTCATGAATATTCTTATTTTGAAATGAAGTCAGTTTATCAACGGCTTCGATTTGAAACGAGTTTTCTGAAAATGCCAAGACGTAAATTAACAAACGCTGAGGCTAATAGGGCTATCGGAATGCTACAGGGTTACCTTACTCAGTTTGTTGTAGCGGAAAGGCTCCAAGTCAGCCAAAGTGTGATATCTCTACTTTGGAATAGGTTCAGAGAGACAGGTTCCGTGTTGGAAAGACCAAGGCTTGGTGGGAGACGAAAAACAACACCTGCTCAGGATCAATTCATCACCGTTTCGGCGAGAAGAAACCCTACATTTACGTGTAGAATGCAACGGGATACTCTTCAAAATGCAGATGGGGTCCAAGTTTCCATCGAAACCATCAGACGACGTTTGAGAGAGGTGAATCCAGGTTCTAGACGCTCATTAAGTGGAGTTCCATTAACACGTGACCATGAGCGTCAATGACTGGAATGGGCAAGGCAACATATCAATTGGAATGATCAATGGCGTAGTGTCCTTTTCACTGATGAATCCAGATATGGACGACTTTTAGATTCATGAAGAATAAGGGTATGGAAAATACCACGCATACCCTGTAATCGTCGCTATGTCCAAGAAGTCCATCCATTCCGAGGGGGTAGTGTTATGGTATGGGCCGGGATATGTTTTAACGTGCGCACAGATCTACACATTTGTCCTGGGAATATGACCGCCTTTCACTTTAGGGAGCATGTCATTGACAATGTTGTGCCACATTTTCACGCTGCTATTGGTGAAACTTTTCAATTTCTAGACGATAACGCTAGACCGCACCGTGCAGCCATAGTTGAGAATGCGCGCGAGGAGCTTGGTATTCCACATTCACCAATACCTCCGCACTCACCAGATTTGAATTGCATAGAACATGCATGGGATATGCTCCAAAGAAGATTAGATAATCATCAACCTACCCCAGAATCCTTAAATGATCTGAGAGAGCTTCTTCCCCGTTTATGGAACCAAATTCCTCAAGAAATGTTCAACAACCTCTTGTGTAGTATGCAAAGAAGTTGTCAAGCAGTTATTGATGCCCGTGGAGGCCATACATTGTTTGAATTCTCTGGGAATAAAATTTCGTTATTTTACTCGATTTTTCTTAACCATCCTGTATACGCTGCAGACCTACAGGCTAAAATAAATTGGCAACTTGAAATCATATTAATATGAATTTTCATCAAAGAAATCTTATTTCAACTATATTTTTTTGCAATCTAAGTCAATATCCCTAACTCATGTGGAGCAGTTTATTTTCAAGTTATCAACATGTTTTTTGTTTTCTTATCATACATGACTCAGAATATCAATTGTGATTAGTAATTTTCGATCGTGTTACGGCGAGGGTACGAGTGTTTTATGTTTCGAAAATGCCCCACGTTTATTCAAATAATGAACTTGTTGATATGCTTCTAATTTATGGTGAATCAAAACAAAATACCAGTTCAGCGTATAAGTTGTACAGAACAAGATTTCCGCTAAGAAATCGCCCAACTTCGCGGATGTTCATGAACCTTGTGCAGAGATGTAGAGGTATGATGAATAGAGAGATACAGGCCAGAGTAGTATAAAGGTATTAATGCCTAAAATTCCTTGAATAATTTTTTTAATTTAACATTCCATAAAAAAAAATTTTGCGGTAAAATGACTTATTTTGATGAGTTCTTTCACCTGTCAAAAGAAAAGCCTCACCTTGAAATACACCCTGTATATCCAAGAATATGCTGAAATGTTTGTTGTTTTCCAGAAAACCCAAACTTGTTTTTTCTTCAAAATAAAATCGAATCAGTCAAACGCGTCACGTTAAACGCGTAATAAACAAACGAGGCCCTTAAACCACCACCCCACATACGTCAAACGTCAAAACCACTAAAATATCACCCCAGTTACCCAGTCCTCTTGAAAAATTAACGGAAGGGAATATATGACCTGACCCAGGTCCTGCATATTTGACTAGGATAATCCACCTCGTCGGTTGTATAAATTTGCCTTGCGGAACCCTGGACCGCACGCAAGGGTGGCGTGAGGAAAAGTTCCCGAGCGACGGGCGCGCCGCGAGCGACGTCGTCGACTGTTGGAACGCCGCGGGCGGCAAACTTGCTCGTCCAAGTGCAATTAATTGGAGTAGGCCTGCTGGAGAGTTCTCGATACTGTTGCGGTCGCCGAATCGCATGAAATTATTGCCGTTACGGAAGCATTAATGCAGACACACGATTTCCATTAGGATTATTGGTGAGGGGTGGTGACGATCCGGCAAAATTAGTTATTTTTAGGACGACGAAAGAAGAGACATTGAGATTCTGATTGATTCTTTCATACGCAAAATTTTAGAGTTAGGCAAGATCAGAACAAGAAGTGAAAAGGTCCTGAGTTTTTTGTTCTGGAATCTATTGGAAAATTGAAGTGATAGCTTATGGTTTGGTAAGAATGCTACATTCCTGGGTGACCCCAAAGTCTATTGTGTCCTATCAGAGTTGTTCTTGCAACTGCGCCATCTACAGCTCGCTCTACAGCTCCAGAGCTCTAATGAATTCTGGCATCTGAGAGGGCTTCATAGAGATTAAATCCTCATTGCTGCTATAATTCTATTGTCCAAGACAATCCTTGCGTAGGCTTGCAATAGGACATTCTCCAATAACTATACCACAGAAAGGTTCAGGGGCAGTATGTGGCTTTTGTGCTTCTTTTCTGGCTAGGGTGTTAACCTCTTAGTTCTCCATGATTCCTGAGTGACCATAAACCCAGACTAAAGAGACCTTGTTGTCTTTCTCACTTCATTAAGTTTCTTTGGGCACTTCCCCATGAGCTTTTAGTTCAGTGCTTTGATGGCAGCTTGGCTATCAGAATGGATCACTTTGTCACACCCTTGATAGTTTCTTTCCAGGTTTATGTCTACGCATCTTTCTGCCTGAAAAACACTCGGGGGGGAGCCTAACGATAGTGTATATACTTGGTTCTGAAATCTTGGGTAGTGTCATTGAGTTTAAATATACATAGAGACACAGCCCAGTTCAACGATTTGAAGCTAAATTGTGTGTAGTTCCTTCACCGGTTCATAGATGGATAAGTGTGTTTCAGAGAAGCGAAAATTTTTACTCCCGCATCTTGCGGTAAGTAGCTGGCCCATAAGGCTCTATTTTCGAAGCCGAAGGCGATGACGATCAGGACCGGCATATGGAAATGTGGGATGTTCAGTATTTCATCACCTGATATTTTTGATGCAATAAAACGACAATTATTTTTGATCTTTCATGAATATAAAATACTGATGAATGAAAAAATAAATGCATGCAATTTTTTCTTCATTCACAAGTATATTATTAATAGATATTCTATGAATTTTTAAAAATATTTGATTTTTTATAAACAGCGAGATGCTTCTGTGTCGAGATTCCTTTGGTTTTTTTTCTGTCCCCTGTACAGCTTCACTCTAATCAGTTGTTAACGGAGAGTTGCAATCTTCTATAAATTCATTTTTTTTTAATTTTCCTAAAATATACCTTTGAAGTCATATCTTTTCTGATTTTGTGACCATAATTTCATTTTATGAGCAACAGCGCTTTCCTCATCAAATGTTTGAAATCGGTTGAGGGAATTCTCAAATGTATCCGATTTAGATTTGCAATATATATCCAATCATTACCGAGCTTATTCAAATCATCAATGAGGAGTGCTTTTTCGCACTTCATTTGTTTTTTTTTTGCGATGTTCCTCATCAAATACCTCGAGGAACTGTCGATTGAGTTGGATTCTAGGGTCATGACCGACTGCAACCCAAATCTGAAGCATCAAGCTGAGGGGTTTGGATCATAACCCCTACGCTGTCTTATTTTGGAGAATGAATTCTCGATTGGGTCCTGGTTGAGCCGACTTTTTATCAAATATGGAAATGTTTCCTTCGTCTCCTCCCACAATTGAAGGATGCTACTGATGGTTTGTATCAAACCGTTGAAACAATATGGAATATTTTTCCCAACTGTCCAAGACTTAATGAATTCAGTTGATTCCGTCAGAGTTTGTATTGCTGATGGCTGATAATTTTCCTCAAATTTTCCATTCGAATTGAGGCAGTCGAAAAGATCATTCATTTTCAGAATGAACTGAGCAGTTAAATTGGCACTTCTCGACCTCAGCTCACCAGTTGCAATGACTGTTCTCATAGCCGAATATAAAAAAAAATCGATCTCAGCACAATCTTATTAGTACACGGATAGCTCCTAGTGAGCCTAATAAATCAAACCCCTCCAATCCTGGCTGAAGTGTCAGCAATCACTGTATCGCAGAGAAAAATAAGAGTAGCGCCATTAGATCTATTGTCTTCTTCTTCGACAGTCAGTCGGCACGAAAAGCGTTTATGCCAGGGAGGTCAGTTTGAAGGAAATCTGGGAGTCTGTGGGGAATCTCTATAAGAGCTTCGGTTGCTTTTTGTGAAGTGCCAAATGTATACTCCATTCACCATTATGAAGTATCCCAGTTGGCCACTGAAGTGAAGCTGTTCATCGGAAAAGACTACAACACCTTGGCTTCTGGTTTCTAAAGCCGGAACAAGTGATGGATGTAGCCCCCAGAAAGGTGATAAAGTTCATGGAGACACTATTGCCTGACTGGTAAACAGCGCGGGGATGCACAATAGATCTTTAGGTCAAGGTGCTTGCGAGTTCAGATGATCTTCCGCCCCTCCTCTAATCTAATCTAATCTAAAATCCCAGTTGGCCACAGTTGACACATTTTACCGTGTATATTTTGAAAATGTTAGGTTATAGTCATTTTACTGTCAGATGAAGAAGCAACGTTGTCCTTTCTACATTGAGGTCGTAGTAATTACATATTTATCGAAATGTTTATTCACGGAAAATGAAAATGACGAATTTGAGAAAATATTATGTGAATTCAATAATTCCAAAGTCCTGGCGAATGTTGAAGAAACTTTTTTCTCTGTTAATACTGGAAATATTTCACGTATATAAATATGGTTGGAAAATTCAGTTATGCTTTTTTCTTGTACGGAAGTCAAGAATCGGGTGTTGAAATCCTTCTGAAGAATAATGGACAGAATAGTCCGTTACTTCATGATAGTTCATTCGAAAAAAGAATAAATATACTCGAAAATGCCGACAGTAAAACTTCTGAACGAACAAACAGACCTACGGAATTCCCCACTTTTCAAAATTCTCAAGAGAATATAAGCCTACAGAATGCATTTAAATAAACTTTTTGCACAACTTGAAATACTCCAGTATGAAAATGTAGTATAGAATTACGAAACTGTGTCACAGTTAAACCTTAAAGAACTAACTTCATTTACAAAGTTAAATAAGAATAAATAGACATGACATAAGCATTGGCAACGTCTCTAAAAATCATAAGACATTTAACGAGTACCAACCTGCGTCAGTTTTAAGTCAAAAAACTTGATAAACCTAAATCCTAGCCAACCGGTATACATTATAAAAGAGAATGGATTATAGATATCGATTATCTTCGGCTATGCTCATGGTTACAAATGAAATTTTATCGATTATGTTGTGCTGGAACCTTTCAGAGGGTGTTAGGAAATTCTGTCGTCCTCAATTGTTTTTTATTCTTGAGTTTTCTTCAGAGACTAGTCATTTCATTGTAAGATTCAGTAAAGTGATCATCCTGGCTTCACTTATATTGAGGTCATTTACACAATTTTACTATCTTTTTGTTCAATCACTAGTTGTAATTTAGGTTTCCTTATTTTTAAATGAATAAATATTTTCTTCGACTTTGAGTTCTATAATTTTTGTTATTGCATCTCAAGAAATGAACTTAGGCAGTAACCTACATATTTTCCAATCGAAAGCTCATTTTTCTGCTGGTGATCAATTTAAAAAATATATCTGAACATAATAAAGTCAAATTTTTCAGTTTTCACTGTAATTATTTAATCATGTTATTGATTCATCATAAAGTATACGAAACTCAACAAGATTATACATTGAGTAAAACATCACTGCGGTATATCTAAAAGATATCATTGAAGCGTAACTAACACAAGAAAATTCATTTTTATTAAATTTATGTACTTAAAAGATTCTTTTATATTTCTTCTACTAATGGGAAAAACATAATTGGAAATGGGTTTCGGGATAAAAACAACCCATGTTCTCATAAACAGTCTGAACATCAATATATTTTTCGTTTTCCTCGACGTAAATCGATTTAACTGGACAAGGAAAAAGCTACGGAACTTTAACCATAAAAAACTTTCCACGATTAATAATTAAAGGGCTGTAAGCTCAATCCAGTGAAACTTCTTCTCTGAATAATTTATGGATTCAAAGAGGAAATTCAGAAATAACATCTACGAAATATTACCGAAAAGAAGGAGGAAAGTTACCACTCGAGAATTCCTCTACGGATTTGGATTAAATCCTGAAATTTTGAATTTAATGGTTCAAGATAAAAAGTTGTTGGGAAATTTCAGGATATCGGTTCTTTCCAGATCCAAACAGCTCTCGAGCTCTTTCAACTAATCCCGCAATTCGACATCGAACCTTTTCTCCTAGATCACATCCTTACGAACTACCATATCGGATCGAATTGACGAATTCGAGGCGGGAAATCGACAAAACCGGACTCACTTCCCGGACTCGATTCGTCTGCACGGACTGGTGACCGGGGATGCTCTCGCACGGGATGCTGCGACGCTGGGAGACGCGACGACACTGCGGGAAGCTGTACGCTGTACCGCAGGCTGCGTTTTCGACCTTGCCTGCCGTATCTGTGTCGGGAGAAAGGGTGAAAAATGTGGGCCAGAAGGGGGGTTGTAAAGTGCGAATCCGGGACGATTCGGATCGGGGACGGTAGATTGGAGTGCTTGGATAAGTAGATCCTGAATAATAAGTGGAATATGGAAATTTATCCATTTCGAGATGGTTCCTTGAAGAAATTGTGAAAGATTGGGCAGTTTGCGACGGGTCAGACGGTAACCTACATACTGTGCTATTCTGCCTCGCTGCACAAATTGGCGCCCAACGTGCGACCTGACTTGACGGTCGGTTTGAGCTTAACAAACGTTCGCTTTTGGTCAGGTTTATCGGAAGAACATTGAAAAACGAGCAAAAACGAGTTTTTAATGAAGATGTAACCATTATTTTTCAATGAAAACAGTGTAATGGAGTCCGATTTTCCGATCATGAAATCGGCCTTCATTTTAAATTAATTTTTCCGGATTTTTATTTCAAATTCCTGCATTTCATTTCCGTTCAGAATTAAACCTAGAAGATCGAATATGGTCCTTTCGATATTGTTTTGCATGCAGAGAACATAGTAAAAAGAGTCATAAGAACCACGTAGAATGTAGATAACGCCGTTTTTCTAGTTTATACGTACGATAAGCCAGATTCGAAGAAGTTTTTACCGGAGTACTTTTCTAGAAAAGTAGCATTTGTGCGCCTGCCGTTTCCGTCCCCCTCCGGGAGATTACAAAAGGCGATTTTCCCCTCATCTGTCATCCATTATTCACTTTTGCTTCGGCTTCAGTAGAGTACTTTTCTTTTCTTTTGCGTTTCGAGCTAGTTATCCTTTCTGATTTAAAAGTATAGCGATTATAGAGTCAGTAGTCAGCAATAGCCGATTTTCCGTCATTTGCTGCTAGTATTAATTTCTGATTTTTTACCGAGTGAGTATCAGTGCACCGAAATCGTAAGTACCGATCCAATTCATTTCAGTGCTATTTTTCTATATCTTCGTTGAGTCTATCAAAATAGCTGTTACGTCGAGATCCGTATTAAACCTTCCTTTACTCGTGCAGGGCTCCGTCTAGTACGTTTATCCGAGTAAGTCGGTGCCCGATTAGTGTCTGTCCTTTATGGTGAGTAATCTCATAGTCAGACCGGAGGGCCCATGCAAACCAATGCTATAGAACGTGCAGTCGAATTCCGATTCGGTACCGATCCTTCGCGCCCCTAGTTCGGTGCGTCCTGTTTGACCATTTATATTTAACCTGGCCAAACCCGACCTTTATAGACGTGAAACAAGCTAAGTAGACAATATAACTCTTTTGAGTTTCCGGACTGAAAGAATATCGGACAAAAAGTAATCACTGTACATTTTCATATCCGTCTCACATTTTGCAACTGTAGAGTTAAATTCTCCGTTTAATTCAAATCCCCCCCTTCTATTCTGGCTGACTCGTACCGTGAAATATTTCTTTTGAATGAATGCTCGCAGTCAGGCAAAACTGAACCATTTTTCTTGACCTGTGTATATTTGCTATTTTGTTGGGATTAATGCATATTTGATGTTTTCTTGATATTGGTGAATATTTGATATTTTCTTATTATTGCATATTTGATATTTTCTTGACATTATTGCATTTGTATCACTATTTCTTCCACTTGAATAAATTGTGTGAATTGCTCTATTTTCGATTTCTCAGTTATCGCTAACACCCTAGATACAACCGAACTCTGTCTCCGGCTAAGCAGCTATCCTGGCAGGTTTGCTATTCTACCTTATAAGCAAAAAGAATAGCTGGCGCTCGAGGTAAGGTTTCTACGAGAAAACCCCATTACAACAGGATAATTGATATATTGCGCTTTTACATTTAACTTTGAAATTCGATTTTGGAAGGACCACTTTTAAATATTTTCGAGTTGAATTTTTATTTTACAATATCTGAATTTTTGGGGAAACTGCTTGAAAGAATAGGATTTTTCTTTTACGGATATCTATAATTCTCTAACCTACGATTGAAATTCATCATCCACTCAAGCCCACTCCCTCAGTACCCGACAGAAAAACAGAACGACCTATGGAATTCCCCACTTTTCAAAATTCTCAAGAAATAAGCCTACAGAAGACATTTAAACACCTTTTTGCACAACTTGAAGTACTCCAGTATGAGAATGTAGTGGTCCCACTAAACCTGTGTCACATTTAAACTCAAAAGAACTAACTCCATTTACAAAGTTAAAAAAGAGTAAATAGTAAATAATTGCATTGGCAACATCTCTCAGAATCATTTTACTTTCACGAGTGCCAACCTATCTCAGTTTTAGGTAAAAGAACTTGGCCAACCGGGGTACTTTATAAAAGTGAATGGAGTATACGTATTCCTTCAGTCACTGCCAAATAAGTCAGGAAAGAACGACTAGAAGTGGTAGCGATAGAGAAAATATAAATTTTTATACGTATCTCATCTGTGAGCGAATGTTTATGCGGATATAAAGGTGTGGTATACTGTCTTGAAGGTTGTTGGTATCCTCAGAGGCCCCACAAGTCGATATCAATAATGCATGTCGGTTTCAGTCAGAACTCTTGTATCTGGCTTCTGGGGAACATCGTCGCAGTGATTCGAAATTACGATAACCGCCAAACTTGTCCTGTTCGAAGCTCGTAAACATGATCCTGCGGGATTGGGACTATAACTTTAGAGCACCTGTACTTCGATCGCTATAACCCCTTCTGAAGAGAGATGCTTCGGAAGCGGTTGGATGTTCGGCTTCTAATTCGTTGCTTTTCAAGTTTTTCTCACATAATGAATAGATGTATTAGATACCAGTTGGTAGTGGAGCATTTGTTACTCAATTCGAAATGTTCACATTTGAAAAATATACAAGAGCTCTCTTGGAGAGAAGAATGGACTGCTGTACCAATTCTTATCACCACGAGAATCAAAGAATAAAATCAATGTTTGAAAATAGAAGTAAATACCACAAAGTGAACACTGAAGGAAATGGTACTTACGGCTGGTCTGACTTGACGAGATGTATCTGCTGGCGGTCTGGTTTCGTGTAATGTTGGCAGGTAAAGTCCTGGCGAATTCAGTTTTAGATGCCGACGAGGGTATAAGTGTGTGTTAGGGTTGCGAGCTCAGCGTTAGACCTTTGCGACTAGTGGTGGGATCGAACGGATCAGGTAGAAAAAACTTGTGGGACCATAGAATCGAGCACACAGAAAATCTCGGCCTTATACTTAACCGAGTAAGCCCATCCGATGTATGAACTTTGTGGTATGAGAAACAGAAAATATGGATTTTGAACAACATTTCTCAATATATACGAGGATGTATTGATATCTAGTTAGCCTAGACCAGTTCGGAGTTCCATGAATAAAAAAAGTATTGCGATACCATATCAACGAACAATAACTTATTAGGAGTGTCAGTGTAGAGTTCGACGTCAAAAAAGTGAACCAGAGTTACGCAGTGAATTAAAAAAAAAGATGTCCACCGAAATTGTAAAAATTGAAAAATTGGAGTATCGAGCCATCATCAAGTACCTGTATTTAAAAAGGTTAAGAGGTAAGCAGATTTACGAAGATATGCTCAATAATTGGTGATCAATGTCCTTCGTATGCGACCGCGAAAAATTGGACTGCAAGCTTCAAAAGAGGTAAATTTTCCATTTACGATCATGACCGATCGGGAAGGCCAGTTTCTATGTCAGTACCCGAAAATATCGATGCAGTTCATGACATGATTTTGGCAGACCGCCAAATTGGGCTAAAACGGATATCTAAAGCACTTAAGATTTCATACGAACGCGTTCATGATATGGTTCACGTCAATTCGGACACGAGAAAAATTTCTGCAAAATGGATACCCAAATGTTTGAATGTTGACCAAAAGCGTGCAAGGGTAGAAGCATCGCGTTCGATCTGTGCTCGATTTGAAAAAGATGTAGACTTCTCAAACCGAATTGTTATACTATGGATGAGACATGGGTACATTTCTTCGATCCAGAAACAAAGAAACAATCGATGGAATAGCGACACTCTGGTTGTCCAAGACCTAAGAAGTTTCGTGTCCAAAAATCTGCTGGAAAAGTTCTTGCTTCAGTTTTTTGGGATTATCACGGAGTAATCATGATTGGTTTTTTGGATAAGGGTAGAATAATAACTGGAGATTACTATTCGACATTACTGACCACTCTACGGAAAAAAAATTGAAGAGAAAAGACGCGGAAAGCTATCCAAAGGTATTTTGTTTTTACAGGACAACGTCCCAGTACACAAATCTCATATTGCCATGCAAAAAATTCGTGATTTAGGGTTTGAATTACTAGAACATTCCCGTTATTCACCTGATTTGGCTCCGTCCGACTATCATCTCTTTCCTCAACTGAAAAAAAGTTTAAAAGGTCGTAAATTTTTTTCCAACGAGGAGGTAATTAAAAGCTGTGGAGGACTGGTTTGCAGAGCAAGAAGACACATTTTTTTTCAAAAGGACTAGAGACGTTGCAGGTTCGCTGTAATAAATGTATTCAATTAAGAGGAGAATATGTTGAGTAATAAAATATTTTGACATTGAAATTTTGTTTGGTTCTGTAGTAGGCTAAGAATTTTTCAATATATCCTCGTACCTGTATATCCTCTTGACTTGCGAGCAGCTTTCGTAAAAAGGGAATGAACCGTACAAAAGTATCGACCCCGTCTTTTCAACTCCAAACGTCGTGAACCAAATTAATTATGATTTGCAGCTTCCTCTTCTCGCGGTTTTTGTCGAGGCAAGAATCTTCAGACTGACATCCAATTCCGTATTTTACGCCCGGGCGGTTCACAAAGGGCGCAGATATCCGAAACCACAGATAAGCAACGAAGGCGTGCTCTTTCCACCGCCGTCAAGTGTTAATAATTTATGCCGCTACACAAAGGAACAAGACGTTTTCCGGAAGGCTCGGTGAAAACAATCATACTGCATGCTTCCGATTGTGGCTGTTCAGCTTTAGCTGAACGGTTACTTGCGACTTTAGGAAATTATCGTTTTGTGAATGATAAAATGCTAAATAAAAGAACATTTCGTCAATTTTTCTTCATAAATTTTCATAATATAACGTTTTCTTGGTTATTGAAAACGTCCAGGCTAATTCAAATACATTTACGACCTTTTAAACTTTTTTTCAGTTGAGTAAAGAGATGGTAGTCGGATGGAGCCAAATCTGGTGAATAAGGGGGGTGTTCTAGTAATTCTAACCCTAAATCACGAATTTTCTGCATGGCAACATGAGATTTGTGTACTGGGGCGTTGTCCTGCAAAAACAAAATACCTTTGGATAGCTTTCCGCGTCTTTTCTCTTTTATTTTTGTTGTCCGTAGAGTAGTCAGTAATGTCGAATAGTAATCTCCAGTTACCCTTATCCAAAAAATCTATCATGATTTCCTCATGGCAATCCCAAAAAACTGAAGCAAGAACTTTTCCAGCAGATTTTTGGACACGAAACTTCTTAGGTCTTGAAGAACCAGAGTGTCGCCATTCCATCGATTGTTGCTTTGTTTCTGGATCGTAGAAATGTACCCAAATCTCATCCATATTAACAATTCGGTTCAAGAAGTCTACATCGTTTTCAAATCAAGCACAGATCGAACGCGATGCTTCTACCCTTGCACGCCTTTGGTCAACATTCAAACATTTGGGGATCCATTTTGCAGAAATTTTTCTCATGTCCAAATTGACGTGAACTATATGATGAACGCGTTCGTATGAAATCTTCAGTGCTTCAGATATCCGTTTTAGCCCAATTCGCCGGTCTGATAAAATCATGTCATGAACTGCATCGTTATTTTCGGGGACTGACACAGAAACTGGCCTCCCCGATCGGTCATCATATTCAATGGAAAACTTTTCTGTTTTGAAGCTTGCAGTCCAATTTTTCACGGTCGCATACGAAGGACATTAATCACCAAGGGTATCAAGCATATCTTCGTAAATCTGCTCACCTCTTAACCCTTTTAAATACAGGTACTTGATGATGGCTCGATACTCCAATTTTTCGATTTTTACAATTTCGGTGGACATCTTTTTTTTTTAATTTATTGCGTAACTCTGGTTTACTTTTTTGACGTCGAACTCTACACTGATACTTCTAATAAGTTATTGTTCGTTGATATGGTATCGCAATATTTTGTTTTTGCATGAAACTGGTCTAGGCTAACTAGATATCAAAACATCCTCGTACTTGAATAGGCCTTTTGTTGCTGAGGTTGATTTTAACATTGATCCGGAACCATTGAAAGAGGAAGCAGACGAAGTTATTTAAATAGATATCTATTCCTATGAATAGTTGTTATAGTTATAGTGAAAAGGGGTTACAGTCCACTGCGACCTTAAGGTCTATTGTGCCCCCTGACAGAGCTGTTATCATTGTGCCTCCTACAGCTAGCCCTCCAGTTCCAGAGATTTGATGAAATCCAGTATCTGGGACGGCTTCAAGGAGGATAACTCACCACATCTGCAAAATTCTTGTCCAAAGCACTCTTTCCTTTGGCTTGCAATGGCATAGCATTCCGTAACCAGGTGAATAGGAGTTTCTTCCTCCTCCCCACAGAATCTACACTCATCAGTGTCCGATAAACCCATTCTCAACAGATTCTTCTTTATGCGACAATGTCCTGTGAGAAAGCCAGTGAGTAGGTGAAGTTGGCTTTTACTGAGAACCAGATATTTTTTGGATCTAGCAGTTTCAAAGTTCCGGAGGAACTTTTTGGAATGATTCATCCCTGGGAGATTCCGCCAGAGTTTTTCTCTTTCGGTTTTCTCCTTCAGCATAAACACCTTCTTATAGGTGCATTTTCCTATAACACAGAAGGGTTCTGGGCCAGTGAGTGGCGTTTGTGTGCCCTTTCTGGCCAGTGTATTGGCCTCTTCGTTTCCTACGATTCTCGAATGACCGGGAACCCAGATTAAAAAGACCTTGTTCTTTTTGCCTACCTCATTGAGTTTGTTTCGGCACTCCCAAATCAGCTTTGAGTCAATGACGTAGGAGCTCAGTGCTTTAATAGCAGCTTGACTATAGACATCTTCCGATTGCAAGTATTTCCGTTTGAAGGACGCTTGTGCAGGAGCCTAACGATAGTGCACACTTGTCCCGTAAATCCCAGCGCCAGCTCCTGTAGCGGTTTTAGAACCATCTGTATACCATTTCATTGCATTTTCTTTGAGATTGTAGTTGTAGTGTTGTAGTGTATTCCCTTTCCCAATCCTCTCTTTTACTTAGCATTGTACTGAAGTTCCAGTGCTTACTTTCTTGATCATTACATCACTAGGAAGGTTTGCAGATGAGGTGTAGTCATTCAGAGAGAACCAAGCTCTCTGAAACCTGAGGACTCTCTCATTGCCTGCCCCTTCTTTAGATACTCTGAGGATGGCCTCATGGGCTGAATAGTTGTGGTAAATAGTGATAATAAAATAGTTTTTGACTTCAAGAAAATTTAATTAACCTGAAACATAACTGTTCATTCACGTTTTGACTTCCAAACATTATTAATTATTTAGTGTTTATCATAATCCTGTAGAAGGCCAGGTTATCTCCAAAAGGGCCTCGCTTTGAAGCTCGCAATTACACATATACCTCCCAAACCACATATTACACTATTTAATGGGTACATATTAACTTTGGTAAAATGACGTAGGTCTGCCGTCTCCAGGATCTTGGACTTTAGTACCACGGAGCCCCACCTCAAATAATTCATCCCCTAAATGGCCATTCCCCAGTTCCGAATTCTCATTACAAAGCGCAGACATCAACGTATTGTAATATTCATAAAGCGCCGTATCAGCGAGCCTCCCGTCGTCATTAATAAAACGGAAAGCAGATAAGTCCGGGATAATAACGAGCTTTTTTTAACAATGCTCGAACGGACGGCGTCGATCCAGTTCCGATTTTATTCGACGGAATGGGAATATTCCGGGAAGGTTGTTTTCGGAGTGGCAAGCGGCTGCTCGTAAATTCGCACGACTCTCCAATTGCAGATTTTCGAATTGGATCGGTCGGGAATACGGCGGGAATTCGGAGGGTCCGGTGAGGCGTGAAACTGGGCGAATGGGAATATCAGACTAGCCTATAGGACGTGCTGTTGTGTGGAAGTTACGATCTGCAAATTGCGCCGTTTCTATGTCATTCTACGATTAGACCTATATAGGGTGTTAATTATGCAAGAGGACTCTTGGAGAGAAGAATAGACTGCTGTGCCAATTGTTACCACCACGAGAACTAAAGAAAAGATACCACAAAGTGAACACTGAAGAAATAGTACTTTCCGGTTGGCCATGACCTTTTTACACATTTCACCGTGTATATTTTGAAAATGTGAGATCATAGTCATTTTCTTGTCAGATACTGAGCAACGTTGTCCTTTCTACATGGAGGTCGTTTTTATCGAAATGTTTATTTCGTTTGGGGAAATAATTGAATTTTAGAAAATATTATGTGAATTCAATAATTCCAAAGACCTGGGGTATGTTGAAGAAACTTTTTTAAGGGTCTACGTCCCTGAAAAAAAGGGAGTCAGAAACGCTTTATTTTTTTCTGATTGATGAAGAGATGTATGAGTGTATGAAGAAAAAATAACAGAAAAAAATTATAATAATATTATAAGTATTAAATGAATGAAATAGTAATTTACGTAACAAGTCCGGAAAATAGGGTTTTTTTGGACGAATAGACAAGATTCTAGGACGAGCCGGAGGCGAGTCCTGGAAGTCTGTGAGTCCAAAAAAACTATTTCCGGGCGTGTTGCGTACAATATTTTTTCGGCAACCGTGAAGAATTACAAATCAATGAGATGACACATCTCTTTATTGAATTTGATTCATATTTGAATTAAACAGAACACAGAACAGAACTGTCATCCGTTATTTCGTTGCTATTGTGATGATCATAACAATGACAACAACGACGTGTTTTTCCGGCCTAGGCCGGGAAGTACGTACTTTCTGGCCTAGGCCGGGAAATGCTACTTTCTCAAAGAAAAAGCGTCCGGGAAGTGGGTACTTCCCGGACGGTTGCCGAAAAAGGATATTCCCCATCATTTTTGGTAATTTTTCTACATTTCCACCATCAAAACGAACAAATATTTTTGTGTTTTTTCATTTCAGTATTGAAGTCTATCATTTAGTTAATTAAATGTCTATCTCCTTTTTCTTTCAGAATTTACCGTTCTTTTGTAAATAATATTACAACAAAGTGTTGTTTTCGCGAAATTTATTTCCTTGAATTTTTCTATTCGAAATGATAAATATCCATTTTTACCATAGACATTTTACTAAGGATTTTATTAGCCGTCAATTAGTGAAAATTAATTGTTTCTTACAATTATGGATTTTGACATGGAATTGATTTTTTTTTAATGACACGCCCCGCAGGTATCTGCTCCCAGATGACAGGTGAAGGAAAGAGAGAGTATTATACAGGCAGGGTGAGATCTAGTTCAGGTTAGGATTTCTTGTTGATATCCACTGCGCCCCAACATTTGTTCTATTAAGCTGAATAATCCAATAAATAAAATTTAATACACTGCACCGCCATCTAGCAGTATGCGTTTCCTATTTCGAAGGCTGAAGACTCTTAGTACTGAAAATATTCCACTCATATAAACATGGTTGGAAGTTTGGTTTGAGTATTGGAATTGCATTCTGCAACGAGTATTAGACGATATTTTCTCTATTTCAGTCGAATTTTGTGAAATTCAATGAAGAAATTCAAATTATAGGTCCTAGAGACTTTCATATTGTATCTTGGCAGTTGGTGTGAATGTTAGGAAATACGAAGATTGACATTTCCAAATTGACGTCTGCTGAAATTTAAAAGGATCGGAAGTCATTGCTGACAACCACAAAACGAAAAATGTAACTGAAAACGATGCTGTAATGAATTCATTACAGCACTGTTTTGAGTACTGTAATCAACTCATTACGATACTGAAATAGAGAAATGATTTTACAGCGATTTTCTCGAAGATTACATACTTTCAAAAACGATTGAATACGATATACCTAACTCATGTGGAGCAGTATATTTGATCGAAAAAGGTTATCATTTGGTGGGCTGAATTCCGCGATCACTTTTGTGGCCAACTTTTTCAACTTTCATAGGATCACCCGAGTTAACAGTCATCGATTAGCCAACCCAATTAAAATGGAAACAGAGATTTCCTCCGTTTAAACAATGATTGAACGACTTCCATAATGGACTCAAAAAAGGAATAAGAAAGTATCCCCATTAAATTAATTACGGTAGCTTTTGGGCACCCCGTCCAATTAGGTCCATCCCTGCAGATAATAAGTTCGTCGTAGAAAGAAAACGAGAAGTCTTTCTCGAGCGCTCCCTCTGGCGGCGTTGTTTATGGCAAAAAACGATTTCTGAGATAGTTTTTGAGTTCAGAGTTGAGGAAGGAGAAGATAAATTAGTTGGAAGTGAATAATACCGCGTCATTCGTCAGTGTTCCTTTTGGAATCGTGCCCGAGTGTGTTTCAAATTGAGATTATATCTTCGTAATGGTTTGGAGTCGGTGGATGATGAAAATTCCGACGTGGATGAAGTTGCGACACGAGGTTTGGTGAAGGCGAAATTTAATTCGTTTGAGAGGGTGCGTTTTTCCTTAAATAGGATGTTTTCAAACGTGAGCCCTTATTTTACATGAGGTATAACTCACAATCATTTTACTACCTATACATCCTGTTCACCCTATTGTGGTGTCAAATATTTAGGTATACAGGGTTTTCATTTCAAAACTTGCCACCCCTATTATTTCCATATATATATATTTTTTTAAATCGCCGAGACCCGTCAATTTTGTTTTTGAGGGGGAACAATTTTGACATATAAATTAGCTCTCCTCCTTTAACCCCCTACCCTCCAGAGCCACCCCTACAAAAATCTTAAATGAGAAAGGGGGTCGAGTGATACTTCATTTCAAAGGGCTTTTTATTCTCTATATTTTGGCATATTATTTTTCAAATTTGGGTGTTGCGTTAGGCGTGTGTCGATTTGAAAAGTTCCCATCCCCTATTATTACACTATTTTTGTTCAAATTTGTCCAAATTTAACAGCAATTTTAAGATAATTAGTGGTTCAATAATGCATGACACACTAATTGAAATGTTTGATCCGTTTCTCAGATAAGGCATAAATTAATTCTGTAATAATTAAAAAAAGTAGACAGAAAATCAGAAAGTTATTTTATTAAATGCTCAAAGTGAGCTCCATTATTTGCTAAACAATAATTCATTCTATTTTCAAATTCTTGCCGGACTTTTCGAAATGTTTCCCGGGGGATCTGTCTACATGTTTGAGTTATTCTAGCTTTTAGATCATCAATGTTTTCTGGCTGAGTTTTATAAACTTCAGTTTTCAAGTACCGCCAAAGAAAGAAGTCTAAGGGTGTTAAATCCGGTGATCTTGGCGGCCACTCTTGGGCACCTCTCCTTCCCATCCATTGTCCAGAAAATGTTTCATCCAGCCATTGCATAACGGGAAGAGCGTAATGCGGTGGAGCTCCATCTTGTTGGAAATGCAAATTGTCTTCTTCCAGCATAACGTTTCCGTCTTCATTGGTCTGGTTTTCTAGCGACTGAGTGATGAGTGGATTTATTACATTTTCTAAAAGTTCTAAATAGAGGTCTCCAGTCAGATTTTGTTCTATGAAAATAGGTCCGATTATCTCATCCCCCAGAATTCCTGCCCACACATTGATCTTCTCAGGATACTGTGTATGGTCCTGTCGAAACATGTGGATTTTCATTGTTCAATACCTACAATTGTGCCCATTCACAAATCCATTTAAGAAAAATGTCGATTCATCGCTAAAGCAAATATTTTTTAACAAATTTGGATTATCTGTAATTTTTCTAGTAATTTCTTCACAGAACTGTATCCTTCTGTCATAATCGTCTTCACTGAGTTGTTGATGAATTTGCAGTTTGTACGAAAAAAACTTATTTAGTTCAAGTACCTTATGTACTGAACCAACAGAAATGTGAGTTAACTTGGCTACTTTCGGAATTGAAGTAGTATTAGGATCCATAGAAAAA
Organism: Adalia decempunctata; assembly: GCA_951802165.1. Lineage (NCBI taxonomy): Eukaryota > Metazoa > Arthropoda > Insecta > Coleoptera > Coccinellidae > Adalia > Adalia decempunctata. Next base: position 15,644,281 of record OX637696.1, on the reverse strand, counting down.
TTACCAAGAACTTCAATCTGCGTTGCCTCGTCCAAAATTCTTGGTTGACGAGTTTTTATATTACACACCGAACCAGTCGCGTCAAATTTTCTTACCAAATCAAGTACACACTGGTGGCTTGCATGTTTAGCAGGATGTCTAGCGTTAAAAACTGCTGCTGTCCTACGGGCACAACGATTTTCGCTTCCGTAAATGTAGATAATCTCTATTCTTTCCGCCAAAGTATAAACCATTTTTGAAGAACTTTTTACTGTTGTATTAATAAAACTACACTGAGCACTTACTTAAGCCTTTAACTGCGGCTGTCGTCAATAGACAGGAATTTATTTATTTAATCAAGATCGCGTTGATGCATCGAGTGAGCTCGTACGTAGAGTGTAAGTAAGTATGCGTACGCTTATCAGACGCATAAAAAAACAACTTTTTTATGTCGAAAATATTTAATTACATGTATCGTCGAGTTACAAGAAAAACATATTCTCATTTTTTTGCTGTTTTATAAAAATAGTGTAATAATAGGTGGTGGGAACTTTTCAAATTGACACACGCCTAACTCGGCAACGCAACACCCAAATTTGAAAAATAATATGCCAAAATATAGAGAATAAAATGCCCTTTAAAATGATGTATCACTCGACCTCCTTTCTCATTTAAGATTTTTGTAGGGGTGGCTCTGGAGGGTAGGGGGTTAAAGGGGAAGAGCTAATTTATACGTCAAAATTGTTCCCCCTCAAAAACAAAATTGACGGGTCTCGGCGATTTAAACAAAAAATATAACAGTTTGAAATAATAGGGGTGGCAAGTTTTGAAATGAAAACCCTGTATAATACTCCAGATCGTCTGTAACCTTGTAGGTAGATTGGCATCCAAGAAACCAACGGAAATTTCTTTTAGATACCACGAAAAAATCAATAACAGCTGTCAAACGAATCCTCCACGTTCAGAATCTGATATTACAGAAACATTCGAATTTTTTTCCATCATTTGCTAGATTTTTTTGTGGTTCTGTTAACTCGATTTGGACAACATTTCGAGTGTAGCTCAAATACGACAATCTCCGTCTGAGAGCAAAATTTCAAATGGATCGAAAACGAAGTTATGAATTTATCGAGAGCACCATCCCAAACAGAACAATCTTACAAACATTTTCATCTTCAGAATCCGTTGTTGTAAATGTATGATAAACCGGATGTTCCTAAACTGGGGGTATAAACGAAAAGGGGAGAATCTTTGAAGAAAAAAAGTACCATAAACATGAGGAATTTTATTTATATACATTTCTGGATAAAAAAAAACGGTCAAAAAAAGTTCATGGAACCCATATTGAAATAAATTTTCAAGATGTTAATCCATTGTGATCATTTCGTTGGCTATTAGTAGTCCATTTCATCTAGTTTAACACCTGCTAACGGGTCTGCAGAAATTTCAATTGAATTTTATGGTATACAGGGTAGAACTGGAAGAGCTATTTTGTATTGTTCTTGATGTCTTAATGATATAAATTGTATAGTTTCGTTCAAATTCGTGAATTAAACAAAGAAATATTAATAGAGAATCAGGCTTCAAGATCTCTTTCAAAGGCCCACCATTGCCTCACTAATTACCTCTACAGGATGTTCAGGAATTTAAAGGAAATTGCAACTTTCAGTTCCACCCTTTATATACCACCGAATTCAATTGTAATTCTTGCACACCCAAAATCAGGTAAGATAAGGTAGATAAAATAGGCGAAAAATAGACACAAAATGATCAAAATCGATGAACACCTTAAAAAGTTATTCCAAAATGAATCCGGTGAAAATTTTTTCGTTCCGGTTTTTTTTCCAGGAGTGTATCAGTTAGAGCTGCGATATATTCTTCTGTTTGTACTGTTCTTTGTATTGTGGTTGTTGGTGCATCGAGTAGAGAAAATGTAGTCCGAAATCTATCGATAGTTCGGCGAATATGCTGCTCTGATGGACGATTCTGTAAACCATAAAATTCACGAAGTGCTCTATAAGTTTGGCGAATAGAACACTGATTTTGAAAATCAATTTCAACAATTCAAACGTTTTTGCGGCGTGAGTCTTTCTATGATAATTTGTCAATGCTTACTGTACAGAAACGTCAAAACAACATGGCTTCTACCTTCTGTCAAATCACAGTTATCCCTATCGAAAATACTACGAGTATCACTCTAGAAAAAACACTCTATAGTCCCCCATACTTGACAACGATGGTATTTTGCTCGTTGAGAACATCATGAGCCATTAGCATTATTGTTAATGGATTTAATTTCCATTTTCCGAACGGTGTCCCGCCGTTGCTGAATAATTCCCTGGGCCCTTGGGACAAGTAAACACTAATTCACTGGAAATAATTGCCGGGGGGGGCATTGTGACCGTCGCTGACTGCTTTTCCGCATGAAAGTCCGTATTGTGCGAAATGCATATCCGAATGCTGTTATGATTGTGGTTCATTACCGATAAATTCATTAGGGGTTCGTGCCCAATATGAGGAATCGCACGTGAATCGCGATAGCGAATCGACAGCATCCAGGAAATCGGAAAACAGGTTTCAGTGTTTCAGGGGTATGTGATGGATGCAGTTGCATCGAAAGGAATTGGAGATTTTCTGGGTAGTAGAACATTTTTCATGATTCTGCAATTAGGCCCATCATTCCCATTCAATTATGAGATGAAGTTTGAGTTTTCCTTGCAGTTCATGTTCTTTAGTGAACTGCCAAATCATTGCTCGATACGTTGTTTAAATTTACAGTATGGGTCTGTGAAATTTTTCTCATTATGAGAGTCTATTATGATTGAAGCATCTCAAAGAAACTGACTGGGGTAATACCTGGATTTTCATCTTATGGCTTCTTCAATATCGTTCAGAATTCGTATTTTTACGAGGATGTATTGATATCTAGTAAGCCTACACCAGTTCCATGCATGAACAAAATATTGCGATACCATGTTAACGAACAAAAACTTATTAGAAGTGTCAGTGTGGAGTTCGACGTCAAGAAAGTACACCAGAGTTACGCAATAAAAAAAAGATGTCCACCGAAATTGTAAAAATCGAAAAATTGGAGTATCGAGCCATCATCAAGTACCTGTATTTAAAAAGGTTAAGAGGTAAGCAGATTTACGAAGATATGCTTAATACCCTTGGTGATCAATGTCCTTCGTATGCGTCCGTGAAACATTGATGGACTGCAAGCTTCAAAAGAGGTAAATTTTCCATTGAAGATGATGACCGATCGGGAAGGCCAGTTTCTGTGTCAGTCCCCGAAAATATCGATGCAGTTCATGACATGATTTTATCAGATCGTCGAATTGGGCTAAAACGGATATCTAAAGCACTGAAGATTTCATACGAACGTCAATTTGGACATGAGAAAAATTTCTGCAAAATGGATCCCCAAATGTTTGAATGTTGACTAAAAGCGTGCAAGGGTAGAAGCATCGCGTTCGATCTGTGCTCGATTTGAAAAGAGGTAGACTTCTTAAACCGTATTGTTACTATGGATGAGACTTGGGTACATTTCCACGATCCAGAAACAAAGCAACAATCGATGGAATGGCGACACTCTGGTTCTCCAAGACCTAAGAAGTTTCGTGTCCAAAAATCTGCTGGAAAAGTTCTTGCTTCAGTTTTTTGGGATTCCATGGAGTAATCATGATTGATTTTTTGGATAAGGGTAGAACAATAACTGGAGATTACTATTCGATACAACTGATCACTCTACGGAAAAAAATAAAAGAGAAAAGACGCGGAAAGCTATCCAAAGGTATTTTGCTTTTACAGGACAACGCCCCAGTACACAAATCTCATGTTGCCATGCAGAAAATTCGGGATTTAGGGTTAGAATTACTAGAACACTCCTCTTATTCACCAGATTTGGCTCCGTCCGACTATCATCTCTTTCGTCAACTGAAAAAAGTTTAAAAGGTTCGAAATTTTCTCCCAACGAGGAGGTAATAAAAGCTGTGGAGGACTGGTTTGCAGAGCAAGAAGAAATTTTTTTTTTTGAAAGGTCTAGAGATGTTGCAGGTTCGCTGTAATGAATGTATGCAATTAAGAGGAGAATATGTTGAGTAATAAAATATTTTGACATTGAAATTTTGTTCGGTTCTATAGTAGGCTAAGAATTTTTCAATATATCCTCGTATATGTATATATAATAATATTCGTATTTCGTTAAGGAAATTTGATCCATGAGAACAAAGACTTTAATTTTTGCTCGAGGCCAGTAGACAAGCACTTATATCTCCCAAGCCAGCATGAACCGTTAGTACCACTGTTTCAGTATTTACCTTGTGGTACATTATACAGGGTCTTCCTAAATTGGAGCTTCAAACGAAGAAGGAAGATTCTTTGCATACTTTAAGAAGGAAAAGTCCCATGAATATTGGACCGCAAATTCACATAGATTTCTTGCAGACTCGACATCAGATGACGAAATAGCCGATTAATCTATGTATATAAAAGAAAGATGTTGGTTACACCATTCATAACTCGAGATCGGATGGAGTGTTTGTTATGAAACTTCATATAAGGATTCGCCTACGGTCTGGTTATTATAAAATACAATAAAACTTCGAAAAAATCGATGAAAATTTAACTTATACAGGAAATGCTTTTCCTCCTTTTGAGCGAGGCCACTAGGTGTCGCTACAGTTACAGTTACGCTACCGCTTATTCGTACTTGATTTCATATTCTGTCCGTTAGATGGCGATGTAAACAAATAGTGTGTACAGTGACAATATTTTACCACTATAGTCACTGTAATTGTGTTTAATTTGAGTTGCCTACAACTCTGCGCTGTTGGCCAACACCAAAAAGTCTTAGCGTAGGAGTACAGTAGTACAGATGTCTGAAATGATTAAATTTCGTACCACTTCAGATGGCGCTATTCACACATTATGACTGATTATTAGTTATTTTTATAGTTTTATTTATTCAAAATGACGTAATCGTGAAGTAGGATGTCTAGAATAATGGTGTAGGCACTGACTAGATTTTGTTGTGACCAAATTGAATATATTAGCAATGTTTCGTTCTTTCCACTTCAGGTGGCGCTATTCACAAATTACCTATGACTGATTTTTATCAGTTATTTCAAACACTTGAATTTATTCTGGCGAACGAGGCGTGTTAATGGTAGATAATTTTGTCAAGCAATAATGTGTGTTTATATTCCTGACATTCTGATGTATATTAGTTCTAAGGAAAAGTAGAAAACTTTCATTATCAAAAGATGCCATTCTGCTGTCATGTCATAATTGACTTTGGCAAATCAGCTGTTGATACATCCATCAAATTGACAACAGAAAATACACTAAGCGCGTTCGGCATCCGAGAGCGGACGGATTTTTTAGTCACGTGATAACAGATTGTACAGATTTGTCAGATTTTTCTGTAATAAACGAACGCTAAGGAGCATTTATATCGATTTTTCTGTTTGACGTATGTAACGCCTTACCCGAGCCAGATATTAAATTAGAGCTTAAAGGTCTATTCGTCCGTAGAGGTAGTCTGGGTACTATTTTAATTCTTTTGTTATAGTTCTCAACATTTCTACCCCTTGGTTGAGGTGATTCAATATTTTGAATCATTATTTTTTTATCAAACAACATTTTTTTATTTATTACTACACAACAAATAACATAAGACACGAAAATTCAACAGACTGTTCAAGAATATTCGAAGCGGGATAAAAAATCCATTCACAAAGGCCGAAAAGTAATTTCTGTTTCTGTTCTGTGGAAAAAAATCCGTTTCCTCCGTCGAAATACACCGAGCAAAAAGATCTACATCCGATTGATCAGATTTTCTTGCCGAACGGTCCAGATGTGTACTCCCCTCAATCTGGATGTAATAAACGATCGGTTCAGATCAATCCGACCAGTCAGATGTCATTGCCGAACGCGCTTATTGCGGCGCTCGCCGCCACGTTGCTGATATTTTCGATTTGGTCTAACGTCATTCCATTCAAAAATTGACGGGTGCCATTATTCTAGACATCTTATCGTGAAGGTACTATATTTGACATTAGCATTGACATTAGCATGGCGATGAATTTGTTGAGGCTTTCGCGACCATCGATTTATGTTTTTTTTTCGGAAATTTCGGTCGAAAAAAGAACATATGACATCAATTACTGTGTAATTTGCATAGGACTATAATAGCATGAAGGGCTATTAACAGATCCAGAAGCGCGTGAATATCACAGTGAATTTTTATCGAAATGTCAAGTATATACGATTTTGGCGATCAGTTTCAATCGTGATATGTCCATTCTCATCTTTTCTCATAATTTTTAAAATGTTTTTTAATTTCTGTTTGGGTAATAAATATATTTGCGGAAATCACTAAATCCAAAATTGCTATAATTGGTAATTGACATATTATTTTTATGTATCTCTTCTGTGTGACAGCTCATATCCATCGAAACATTTGACAGTTCAAAAATCAGAGAACCAAGCTGTTGATCTCCGATCACCGGTGATTACGATTTGTGAAATCCACCGTAAGTATCATTTAGGCGGAACAAAGTTCGCCGGGCCAGCTAGTAGACAATGAAATGATCAAAAGCGATGCATACCTTAGAAATTTATTTCAAAATGAATTCGGTGAACATTTTTTCTTTCCGGTTTTTTTGTCCAGGAGTGTAGTAATAATTGCTATGCTATTGTGGATTCCGCAATTATATATCTATTGTTGATAGGTTATATGACCACCTATCAATATAATAGAACTATCTTTCCTTAACAGCTGTATATCAATTAGTATTGATTTTGAAGTATACTTATTTGATTGGGCAACAAAATGGCGAATGCGATGGTTATGTGAAAAATATAGGTCTTCCCTAATTGGAGGTACGAACGAAAAGGGAGATTCCTTGGGTGATTTCGAAAAGAAATGTCCTATGCGCAAGGGACCGCAATCGTTTTGTTTTCGAGATACAGGATGTTAAAGTTTGAATTTTTTCCAGTTTTTTTCTCATCTGCATTTCACAAAATATTCAACTGAAATTCTGCATAGATATTACAATTTAGAGTTGACACCATTAGATATGCCATTCCCGAATGCATATCCACAGGGTAATATTTATTCTGAAACAGTGTCCCCTGTTTTCCTCCAGAACTTTGTTTTGGTGAGCCACTCTGTTTGAAAAATTGTAGAAAGAAGCTTTGTTGATATACTAAGATTCATGGTCCCTTGCAGTTTTGTCGTATCTATTTCGAAAAAAAAAATTTAGCGGTTTCCTCGAAATGCTCAGAAAAATCGGCATAAAATATGAGTTAAAAAACATCCTTTATATGATATTTTTGGGATATCGAAGAAAATATGAACAAATTATTAGTGTTCACAAACTAATCCTCAGGAAAATCGAAGAAGGAATTCATTTGGCTGAGAGAAATATGGCTTTTTAATATCAGATATAATCGGACAAAACTTAGTGTTTTTGTTGAGAAATATCGTGCTTCTAACATATTTATTCCAATAATGTAAGTACTTTAGTAGTCCCTAAATGTAGTAACTCAATTTCAATCGGGAAATAATAACACTGTCGAAATGCAAAACTTAAACTTGAAATCATTCAAGAGGTATCTAAAGGATCTGTTGGTTTCCGGGACTTATTATTCTGTTGATGAGTTTATGAGCGATTCTATTGCCACCCTGAACTACTCTCAATGAATTTGATGTAATTTTTGTTTTGGTGTGAAATCTGTTTGTTCTTCTTGTCTTTATACACCGGTGTACATGTATTATATGTATTTGTATATGTATATATTTATATTCTTTTCTGTAGAACTGTTTCATTGTACTTTATATTCTATTGAATGTTCATAGTTTATAATATCTATATAATATGACTTGTGCTATACACATCATATTTGTGTCTTTTGGATCAATAAATACTATTACTATTACTATTGAGGTTCTCACCAGAAAATCGTATAAGGCACGTATTTAGCCCAATTTTTTTCTTCAAATTTTTAACAGACCCGAATTCGGAAAGATGGAAAATGAAAAAAATGCTTCTTTTTGCCTCAAGAATCTTCAGTTTGAATAAATGTACAAGTCAAAGACTCATCCTGTATGAATATACAATAAATACATGGATGTTGAATTCATGAATTGCATGAACGAGATGGCCGAACTTTCCTCTCAATAGATTGTTTGATCAACTGTATGGCATGTGGCGCCGACTTGTTGAGGCGGATATCGATTATGAAATAATATTAAAGTTACTAAACTAATTAAATCTCATTGAACTCATTAAATCTCGAATGGGAAATTTAAAGACACTCGTAATTTCGACGAAATTATATAATAATGGCAAATGGAAAATATGTTGCGGTCAAACGGATTGGATGATGATAAAACCGAGCCTTATCGTCCTCCCTGCTACGCCTGGGATATTAATCGCGAAATTGGTCGTACAGATGGCGCCGTAAAATCCGGAAACAATAAAAAGGAAACTGTCGAGTATAAACGTCGTTCGCTTCATCCTGGTTTCTTTATTATATTTCCACCAAATATACAACGAAACGATGCAACCTCATGTAGCGCAGCACCCCCCGCGGATTTCACCCCTCCTACCCCCTCCCCTTCGGTCACCGGAAATATATTTTCCCTTCGAGTTCCGCGGATTCTTTCGCATCGATCGGTACGCCCGTGTCCGACGAAAAAGTGAGTAATGGGACGGGGTTCTTTATAAATTCTTTTTCGGGCCGGATGCCCATTTAGGGGTCCGGCTGACTCGTTAGAGGCGAGCATTGTCGCGAAAAAAGGGTCGGTGGTATCTCACTCCGATCCGCGTTTCTTTCTCGCTCTCGATGGACGAATGTCGTGCGGGAAAATTGATGGGTCTGGATGATTGTTTGTCGACCTGGACTGGCATAAGTTGCGTAACTTGGAATTGGCGAGTTTCCAGTTATTCGGAAAAAACATCGATTCTATGGATAACTTATTGTTATTGTTGAAAAATGTCTTTTTTTTCAAATATTAAGAGCATTTTTCAAATGTCAGTTTCCATAAAGAAATACCGAATTGAAGGTGTTTGCATCCATTGAAAGAGGACACACAGCATTTCATTCATAAATTCGAGAATTGGTGAAGCCAAAATTTACCCAGTATTCAATGAGTGGAACGAAGATAGCATGAAGGATAGCAAGATCATTAGATACATTGCGGAATCTAACTTTGAAAGGTCCAGCGTGGTGTTAACGGTATTGAGGAATGGAAATCAAATTACCAGTGAACTAACACTTTGACGTATTCATACAATGTTTCGAACATTGAAACAGATTCTGAGTTAGGTGAACCGAGTCAGCTAATTTCAGAATTGATAACAAAATGTCCGTCCTGTCAATAACAGAAGGAAATCTGAAAAGTGAAATTTCAAAAATAGAAAAATCTACGCCACTGTCACTTAGAATAATAAGAGTAGAACATACCCTTGTATACTCGAATCAGGATTCAAATAGTCCAATTTACCACAAACAAGACACCTACGAACCATTTTTTCAACGTATTTAGGTTATAATATTCAGAAATAAATCCAAATTTCTCTTTTCGTACGCGATATCGTGATGAAAACATTGTTCAAAACGTCATTAGTCACATTGAATTGAAATAGTGGTACGAAATTAATTAATGTACTGGCCACAGATTCAGAAAACTGTGCTGCCATAACGTGCCTATTCATTATCTGAGACAAAAATGGCCGAGCCGTTTCGCGAACATTCCGATGTTTTAGTACCTATATGTAATGTGAAGACAGAAGAATGCACAATATTTGAAGAAACAAATTCTCATTTTTGACATTCATGCAGAACTGACTAAATGAATTTCAATCTGAAGTACTTTTAATTTTTATTTAGTTTTTTTTTATTAGATAAGTCAAAGAACATCACAACGTTGCAAACATTTCTACTACATTTTGATTCCGTAGTAACATTGAGTTTAAATATACATAGAGGTACAACGCCCTTGAACGATTTGATACCAAAATTTTTGGCAGTTTACTTGCCAACTTTAGTGGCGGCACATAGTATCTACTAAAGGAACTATCGAGGGAACAATAATCTGCTTTCTATTCATTCACAGAAATCCGTAGGATATTTATTTTCCTCTATTTCAATGAATCAGACAGAATTAATTGTCGTTTTATTGCATCAAAAAAATCGATGTGATGAAATACTGAACTGAACATCCAATATTTCTCACGCCGGTCCTGATCGTCATCGCATTCGGCTTCGGAAATAGTGCTTTATCTACTCCCATAGAATAAAATATCCATTATTCAACTGATTTTGATCTGTAATAGTCTCTATAAACCAATAGTGTGAGGTAATAATAACTCACGCCTATAACTCACTCTAATACAAATAGGAAAACTGTAGCTTACGAAATGAATAAAAAAGTCGGGTCAATAGGGAACTCTATTTCAGACATCAAGGTAACGTTCTCGCCATCCATTTCTACATTTTCTTAGGTCTGATTATCCAAAAGTTGCATTGGGAAAACGTGAATTTTTGACGTTTTCTACGGGATTCGATATCGATGCCATTTTCGACCACAGAAATCGCTTTTGACAACTGTTGTCAATTTTAAAAATGCAGATTAATTCGAATTTTACTGAAGAAGTCGAAGATGAAGTATAGTGTTCAATTCGCGGTAATGGTCATAACACACTTGATGAATTACACCCCTCGCCTGTCGGCTCTGGCTGCAAAATTCATCTGCGTGCGTTTTGACTTACATTACCGCTCATTGAACAATGCACTATTATAGTTCAGCTACTTACCGCCAGATGCGGGAGTACAAATTTTCGCTTCTCTAACACACTTATCCATCTATGAACCGGTGGAGGAACTACACTAAATTCAGCTTCAAATCGTTGAACTGGGTTATGCCTCTATGTATATTTAAACTCTAGTAATTGGCTTCACTATTTATTATTGGAAGACGCGTCTCTTCTTTCTTTAGACTTACATAGGTTTAGTCACTTATATTACTCATTCTTTTGTACAGTTCTTTATAAGTTTCACAGTTTCAAAATATAAATTTCCTTCTCAAGATTTGTAGTACAAACTCAGTTCGCCCAAAAAAATTAAATATCAAAGTGCAGTTATGAGTAGGTATGGCAACCTCGAAATCAACCACAGCCTAACGACGCCTTCTGATTAGATTGTTGAAGTAGCTAAAGCAGTCTGAGTTCTTGAAGTGTTTGTGGAGGTGGTTGATGAAAAAACAAAGCTTTTTGCCCTGATCCCAATTATTGAACATATATCATTTGGTGGACAAGAAATGGCAGCTTGTGGAACTGCCACAAAATTTCTGAACTCCTTCAACTTTTGTGGAGCAGTATGAAGCGTTCCCCTAACTATTCCTCTTCTCCTTTCACCCGCGAACTTATCAGCGATCAATCTCAATATTTCCATGAAAAAAGGAGCCATCAACCCCCAATATCCTTCGTGAGTCGGTATCGCGATGTGTGATCCTCCTCCTGGTCTCTGTGTGGGGATGAAAAGAAGCACGCTCGAGTGCTTTCACGTCGTGTGAAAAGGTCTGGTCTGAGGAAAGCCCGTTCACGCACGGATTACAGGGATAACCGTTGATACCTTTCATTTTACCTCATTGATGTTCGATAAAGCTGTTACGTCCTCGAAAGAGATTTCGGCGACGCTCTTTCATTCTTGGCCCTGTGAGTTATTGCCTGCTGTTTCCGCCGATCCTTTAAGGATATCGGTTTCTGGGTCGACTCGGGAATTTTTGGTTCTTGTAGGGGGAAGGAACGATGTTTCTGGTGGTCAATTTGACGTGTTATATTGGTTATTTTAAATAACCCGCTTTTTCGGTAGATGTCACTTTTGAGACTGTCATTTTTTGACTATTGACAAGTAGAAATCATGCCATCAATAAGAATGAAACGATACCCGCTTCAACAACGCATTGAAATTATCAAAATTCACTATAAAAATGGTGAAAATTTGGCAGAGATTTGGGAGTTCTTTCTTTGGGGCCATGTGAAAGAGAAGGTCTACACATCGAAATATTCCAGTTGACTTGTAATTTGTATAGACTTCTGAAATTGATATTCATCGGTCCGAAAATTATTGAATTTCTTATCTCGATGGTACAGGATGTTGACGATACGATAACGATTGGAATTATTGATATTCGGTTCAAGTTTCTCATGAGAATCAAACGATATCGGAAAATCGTTCCACTAAATGCGTACGATAGCATAAGAATTTGAGGCTAAAATCGTGGGATTTGCTGGATAAGCCTTAAACGGGAAGGTTCTCAGTTGACTCGCGTTCGGTAGTTAGGAGTAGCTGGAGAAGCATTTAACGAGAAGGTTCTCAGTTGACTCGGGGTTGGTTAAGTTGGGAATCGGAAGTTAAGAGTAGCGGTAAAGCCTTGAGCGGGAAGGTGTCCGGTTGACTCGGGAGTTAAAAGTTAAAGGAATAACTTAGAATCATTTCTCTTTCCAGGCGACAGTGTTCTACACTTCAATTTCTTCTGATAAATATGAGAACCGTTTGATGGGGGGATTCATTCACATATAATGAAAATTTTTGAAACTTGTCTCAGAAAACATTTAATTCCATCCATTTGGAAGTCAGGATGTATAATAACAATCCCTAAAGCTAACTCGAATCATAAGTCAGTAAAAAACTACAGACCTATTACGCTCTTACCGGTCCTGGGAAAGCTCTTCGAGAAAATAATAAAACTCAAGATGGAAAAACATATTGCCAACATTATACCCACTTTTCAGTTTGGATTCAGGAATAAAAGGTCAACCACACACCCACTGGCCATTTTGGTATCCAACACACAAAACGCCAAATTAAAAAATTATAAGACAGCTGCTATAAGTCTCGATATTGAAAAAGCTTTTGATAGTATATGGCATAAAGGTCTCATCTATAAATTAGCCAAAATGAAGGTACCTTGGTACCTCATACTTATAATACAAGATTTTTTGAATGAAAGAAAGCTGATAGTGAGAATTAAAAATATAGTGTCAGAACCATTTTCTCCCAAACAAGGAACTCCACAAGGATCAAGTCTGTCTCCACTCCTCTATATACTGTACTGCTATGACATCCCAAAAGAAGAAAACAATCAACAATATTTACTACAGTTCGCAGATGACACCTTCATCATATCGCACGATAGGTCACTGCCAAACTGCTTGAATGGACTGCAAAGTATGATGAATCAATTGGAAATGTGGCTCAGCAAATGGCGCTTGAAACCTAATCCCAGGAAATCACAATATATTATTTTCCATCATAAAATATGTTCAACTTCGCCTTATACTCTCTGTATAAAAAGTACCCGGAAAATGTTATTTAAATGAACCGCCAAAAAGGAATCGGTAATTTTTTTTGTCTTAAAGTTGGTAGGACCTTCCTTTATTACCAAGCCAAATTTGAGCGCGATCTGTCAACTAGTGTGTTTACAACAGCTGTCAGTATCAGTCGACCTCAAAAGTGCTCTGCGAATTTTACAATGGAAAAAATAGTTGATCAAAGAGTTTGCCTCAAATGTTGTCTTGCAAACGAATTTTCTTGTGCCGATTCATTGAAAATGTTAAAAAAAGCCTTTGGTGATAATTGTATGTCAAAAACACAAGCATACGATTGGTACAAATCATTCAAAGACGGTCGAAAAAACCACGTCAAAGGCGATCGAAAATTAAAGTTTTGCTCACTGTTTTCTTCGATTATCGTGGTGTTGTGCACTCAGAATTTCTTCCTGAAGGACAGACAGTGAATAAGGAGTATTACTTGGGTGTATTGAGGCGTTTGCGTGAGAATGTTCGTCGTAAACGGCCAGATTTATGGAAAGACAATTCGTGGATTTTGCATGATGATAACGCGCCGTCGCACCGAGCCATAATTATTAAGGAATACAAGACCAAAAACTCAATAAATACCATCGAACAACCGCCGTATTCACCTGACTTAGCTCCGTGCGACTTTTTTCTATTCCCAAGACTCAAATTGCCCCTACGTGGAACGCGTTTTGAGTCCATTGAAGCCATCAAAACAAATTCGCAACGAGAACTGAAGGCCATACCTTTGGCGGCGTATGAGCGGTGCATGGAAAAGTGGGTTCGCCGATATCATAGTTGTATTGTAAGCAATGGGGACTACTTTGAAGGAGACAAAATAAATATTGATGATTAAATTTAAATTTATGTGTTTTTTTTTACAATTCCGGGTACTTTTTATACAGAAGGTATATCAATAAAAGGAATAGCGAAAAAACCTGCTGCGGAAATTAAATATCTTGGAGTTGAAGTGGACAGCAAAATGAACTTCAACAAATATTCGAAATTAGTTAAGAAGAGGACTATATCAAGAGCCAGAACTTTTACCAAATTACGGAAATAGAGGAATAAGCACGAAGAACGCAGTCAGAATATACACCACAATATGCAGACCTGTCCTGGAGTATGCACATCCAATATTCATTAATTGTCGACATCCCGCACTTTATAACTTAAAAACAGCAGAAACTACTTCCCTTCGTACAATTACAAGAATTAGGCACCCGCGAAACAGACTCCACAATCCATCTAATGAATTATTGTACGAAATAACAGAAGTTCAACCGATAGAAGAAAGACTAAAGAAACTGAACAAAAATTTCTATACACGTCTGAAAGAATCGCTGGATATCTTGGAGCTCTTCCATCGCGAACCGATCGCCCAAGCAGCCAGAAAGTATCCACCAAAATCACTGATACAGACATTGGATGAACAGGGTAGCAGCTGATGAAGCAAATCATATTTTTGTAATATATCAGTTGTATATATTTTTTTTTTTTTTTGAAATGTTAAATTTTTGTAATTACGAATGGGCTGAAGGACCTTAGGTCGATGGCCTTTTGCTTCTGCAATAAATTCCTTCTATTATTATTATTATGAGAACCGTTCTGAATTTTCTGTTCATTTATTCATTCATTCGTGAAAATTTGCTTCCCAGACTCTTTTGAGAAGTCATTATAACCGTAGAAAGACGGTTCATTCTTTTTTCGGAATGAAAAACGAAATGGTGTCCCAATTTTTAAATCTCTTTTATTTGGTAGGGTTATCTTTGATGCCCCATCTTGTAACTTGCAAATGGGGCATCCCCAGTCTGTTTAACGTATTCATCACAAAGTTAGCTCGACCGAATGAAAGGACTCGACTCAACGGCAAACTGTGTCGAAATTTTCCAATCTCGTCTATGACTCTCTACATCAAAAGTAACGAACGAATGCCCAGTCGCCGGTTTTTCAGACTTTGGCGCGACGAACTTTAATGAATTCGAAATTAAATTAAAAGTAAGGATGGTACCTCGTTCTCTGCAGCGAGAGGGATCGCTATCTGCATTCAGAAAGGAGAGCATATCGGGTGGAGTTAATGAGGTCGGAAAAGTGCTGGATGTTCATTATGTACAGCTGTGGGAATACGGGAACATCCTATGTTACGCAGGTATAATGACACGAGGCATTTGGATCTGGGAGATTAGGGTTATCTTTGCTGTTTTGGGAGATTGTTATCTGAAGATAGTTGACTAGTCAGAGGCGTTATTGCTGCACGGGCTAATTACTATGTGTGTAGGTGTGGTAGTTATTTGTGTTCCTGGATAGATGAATATTCCTGTATTCCTGGATAGATGAATATAAACCACGATTTTTTGGGGTGCAATTATACGAGGATATATTGAAAAATTCTTAGCCTACTATAGAACCAAACAAAATTTCAATGTTAAAATATTCTATTACTCAACATATTCTCCTCTTAATTGAATACATTTATTACAGCGGACCTGCAACGTCTCTAGACCTTTCAAAAAAAATATTTCTGCTTGCTCTTCAAACCAGTCCTCCACAGCTTTTATTACCTCTTCGTTGCAAGAAAATTTACGACCTTTTAAACTTTTTTTCAGTTGAGGAAAGAGATGATAGTCGGACGGAGCCAAATCTGGTGAATAAGGGGGGTGTTCTAGTACTTCTAACCCTAAATCACGAATTTTTTGCATGGCAACATGAGATTTGTGTACTGGGCCGTTGTCCTGTAAAAACAAAATACCTTTGGATAGCTTTCCGCGTCTTTTCTCTTCAATTTTTTCCCGTAGAGTGGTCAGTAATGTCGAATAGTAATCTCCAGTTATTGTTCTACGCTTATCCAAAAAATCAATCATGATTACTCCATGGCAATCCCAAAAAACTGAAGCAAGGACTTTTCCAGCAGATTATTGGACACGAAACTTCTTAGGTCTTGGAGAACCAGAGTGTCGCCATTCCATTGATTGTTGCTTCATTTCTGGATCGTAGAAATGTACCCAAGTCTCATCCATAGTAACAATTCGGTTTGAGAAGTCTACATCGTTTTCAAATCGAGCACAGATCGAACGTGATGCTTCTACCCTTGCACGCTTTTGGTCAACATTCAAACATTTGGGGATCCATTTTGTAGAAATTTTTCTCATGTCCAAACTGACGTGAACTATATGATGAACGCGTTCGTATGAAATCTTCAGTGCTTCAGATATCCTTTTAGCCCAATTCGACGGTCTGATAAAATCATGTCATGAACTGCATCGATATTTTCGGGGACTGACACAGAAACTGACCTTCCTGATCGGTCATCATCTTCAATGGAAAATTTATTTCTTTTGAAGCTTGCAGTCCAATTTTTCACGGTCGCATACGAAGGACATGGATCACCAAGGGTATTAAGCATATCTTCGTAAATCTGCTTACTTCTTAACCCTTTTAAATACAGGTACTTGATGATGGCTCGATACTCCAATTTTTCGATTTTTACAATTTTGGTGGACATCTTTTTTTTTTATTTATTGCGTAACTCTGGTTTACTTTTTTGACGTCGAACTCTACACTGACACTTCTAATAAGTTATTGTTCGTTGATATGGTATCGCAATATTTTGTTCATGCTTGGAACTGGTCTAGGCTAACTAGATATCAATACATCATCGTAGGTAGCTCAAATTTCATGTTTTGCATATTTTAATTCTGCTTTGATAAAATATTGCTTCGAAAATTATAACTTTGTGGAATGAAAATGTGTCCTTCGTCTTGACTGAAACCAAAACAATATGCCTTCTGCCGCTCATTTTGAGCACTCTTTCCAAATTCATAAACTTGAAAGTTAACTTTCGGAAGTGTTTTGTCTTCTAGAGCCCGTAAAAGTTGAGTTGGAATTGTTTTGCCAATGTGGCGCATACCTCATTAACCTATTCGGAGGTTCTATAAATCTTGAGAGGCGCGTGTTGTTGTAGCTAAGTTCGCTGCTTCAATCTTGATTCCTGATGTCTTCCAATAAATATCCCCCTAATGTCTTTTTCGTTCCGTATAAATAACGTTGAGGGTCGCTCTGAACCTACGAACTAGCCTTGTAATCTAATAGAACGGTTTGAGTACCGATAAGAGAGACAGTAAAATGTATTACACCTCCGAAATATGCGACCTTTTAGTTTTATCTACTCGAGGAAATGGTTTTCAGGGAATGTGAAATTAAATTTTTCGTTTGTCTGAATCGCTATTGTTTGTGCTTCGTTTTATTGGAAAAATTGTTGAGTAATTGTCTCATCAACAAAATACCGTCCGGTAGAAATATCTCGTCCGTTTAGTTTCATTAGTATCATTTTGAAAATGCCATCCTCTCAATGTCCGATAAATTTCATTTACACCTGTCGATTTTTCCCCAGATGAAATCGGTTCGTAATCTCTCCCCTTCAGTGAATTCCGATATCCCAGAACAAACCCAGTTTCCTACCCACTCGTCAATAGTTGGACATTTATTAGCTGTAGGAACAATTCATCAATCAAGACTTTTCCATCGGGCAACGTGCTGTTAACGCCTTTCTCGTTTATTTGAAACCAAGATACACCTATCGATGAGTTTTCGAACTTGATGAATCACCGACGGAACAATGTAGCGGGAAAAAAGGGGGGAAGTTTTCCCATCAAGGGAATTTTGAACAATTATCCATTATTTCTCTCGGATTGTTTTCCTCAATGTTAAGGGAACAGGTACTACTGTTTGTCAGATAAATTCTGTTCAGACGAGTTTCAAATTGAAAGACCAATGAGCCAATGAAAATTGATGCTGGGCTCTGGAAAGAATCCAGATTTGCGCATGTGTAATGTTGAGGATAAACAGAACTTATTCATTCTATTTCTCTCTGATACATTCTATAGGTTGATTTTTAAGAGCTAAAGGAACATTTTTCGAAAAAAACACATAAAATTCAGAAAAATGCGGTCCATATACTTCTGCAAAATATTATTCCGCATGTATACTGAAAATTTCATACATTTATCCCGAAAATTGACGGAGATATCATGGAAATAAAATCGTTTGTCCAGATTTTTATGGAATTACATCTCACCAGGTTTTTCTCTAATATACGAAGAAAAACGGAGAAGCGAGTAATACACATCCTAGAAAAATTATTAAGCTTTAATTTAAAAAAAAAATTGTTGGTCTACGCCGCATACGAACTTAGATATCATGGAAATAAAAAGTCCAATTTTTGAAGGGAGCTCACGAGCTCGGACGTCTACCATTTCCCCTTAAACAAAGAACTTTCCCTCTTTGTTTGTACCTACAATTTAGGAACAGCCTGTATAGAAGGATGTGATATTGTTCTAATCCACAAGAAAGCAGAAATAATCGACTATGAAGGATAAGCTTCAAAATACCGAATCTCAATTTTTTAACCAACAAACTAAACTGGACCAATGGAAAACCTTGAAGGATAATATCCTGAGTGCAGCTCGGGAGTCCATAGGAGAGCGAACAGAAGAAAAACGCGTACATAAATTATATCCGTGAGAGAAACCACGAAAACTGGTCTCTGTATACCCAAGTGCGAAATCGAGTAAATGCAAAGGTAAGAAACATCAAGGAAGAGTATTGGGAAGGATTCACGAAGGGAATGGAGAGGGACTTGTACGGAAGCCAAAGAAAGATTTGGGGAATGTTGAGGAGAAACAAACTAGAGATAAAGGACACTATCAAAACAAACAAAATATCGATGACAGAATGGGAAACATACTACAGAACAGCCTACAGTGGAGACGAAAATCTCCTCCCAGCAATAGACAATGAGGGAACTCATGAGATCAACATCGAGACAGAGACAATCACAAACATCTTGAAGTCTCTGAAAAATCGGAAAAGCCCTGGTCCTGACAGAAAATCTAACGAATTGCTAAAATACGGAGGAGCAAAACTACAAAGCGAGTTGAAAAATCTTTTCGAGCACATTCTAAAGCTGAGAAGAATCCCGAAAGAATGGAAGAAGAGTATCACAATTCCTATTTTCAAGAAAGGAAGGAAAACATCACCAGAAAACTACCGCGGTATCACTCTGCTTAATAGCGTGCTCAAGGCTTTTACAAAACTTACCTCAGAAGAACTCTGCAAAACCATACAACCGAGGGAGGAACAACAGGGATTTCGCAAAAATAGGTCGACCATTGATGCGATATTCATTATTAGACAAATAGCAGAGAAATCTAGGGAATTCAACAAGCCAGCGTACATGTGTTTTGTGGATATGACCAGGGCGTTCGACCGCGTCCGACTCTGTGATGTCGTCGATATACTAAGGGAGAAAGGAGTTAATCCCTTACTAACCGAAATTATCCTTGACATAAACCAAAACTGCATAACGAACATCAGAACCGGTGGACTTCTATCCAGTGATATAAAGATAAATAGGGGTGTTAGACAAGGTGATTCCCTAAGCCCTTTCATATTTAATTTAATTATGGACAGAATAACAGAGAGACTGCCAAGAACAGCGGGATACAAGATGGGGAATGTGCATTTTCATTGTGTCTCCTATGCCGATGACGCCGTATTGATTTCTGACTCTGAAGACGATCTACAGAGAATACTTCACGCTTTCAACCAGCAAGCCAAGTCATTGAACATGCTCATAAACACAAGCAAAACAAAAAGTTATCAGACAATGAAAGCGTCGAGGATATCAGGTTGTCTTCAGGATATTGTATGGCGCAATAAATATCTTAACATAGACAGCAAAGTGAGAATATACAAGACAGTCATCCGACCCATCATGACTTATGCTGCGGAGACAAGACCAGATACGGCAAGGACAACACAAATGATGAGAATGACAGAAATGAGGATAAGGAGAATACATGGAAAGACTTTACTGGACAGGGTAAGAAGCGAGGAACTCAGGGAACGAAGCGGGATTCAAGATGTGGGAAAGTTTGTAAGGCAGAGGAGAAAGTACTGGAATAAACACATAGAGAGGATGCCTGAGAGCAAACTGGTTAAAGGTGCAAGGCAGAATAAACCCACAGGAAAGAGAACTCAGGGGAGACCACCGAAACGTTGGAAAGAATGCTGGACATCTACATCGGAAGAGGCTGAATAACTATCAACAGGCTGACGCCTACCTATATGACCTACCAGCTCATATAAGAAAGAAGAAGAAGAAAGAAGAAACTAAACTGAGGATGAGCGGAATAAACAAGTGGATCCAACATCCAACAGATCTTGTTGCTTCGGAGATAAAAGACGAACGGCGAACAGCAGATTCGAAAAACAGTTTCGTCCCGCCGAGAGCAACACTGACGAAATGTGTCAAAGATTCATCCTTAGACATTCGCATCAATAAAACGACTCCCCCAATTTATCCGAGCCACTCCAACCGACCACCCGCGGTCGATTGGGGTAATTCTTCACGTTCTCGTGGAGGTAAAACGCCGGAGACGGTTGTTCTTTGTTTCTCCTTTATTGCGCCATCGCGGAATCCGTTTTATTCCCCCAAATCCCCTTACGGATGGGGAGTCCGTACGGAGTTATTCGTTGACGTCGGAGCTTTTCCAATTAGATTTACGTCTTTCATCCCGGTGCTTTGTTCCGGGAAGATGTTATCCGGAAGAGATATGATAATATTTTTCCTTTGTGAAAGGAGGTTTTAGGATAATACGTACCGAATTCACTCGACATGGCAGGCCGAAATGATTCAACGGACGTACAATTTGATTCGTGGCGCTTTATTGGAAAATAATGAAGCTGTTAAGGCTTTTACCGTTGCTTTCTTTTTCTTACTTACAACTGTCTTTGAGGATATCTCTGGATACCTCAAACCAAGCGGCTACGATGATTATACAGTGTCGAAAAGCCAAACGGAGTAAATTCATTATCTGGGTCACTGAACTTAAACTCCAATATTTTTTATTAAGTATCCCGGTTGGTCAAGTTTTCTTACTTAAAACTGACGCAGGTTGGCACCCGTGAATTATCGGCAATGTCAAAATAATTCTCAGAGACGTTGCCAATGATAATTTCTACTATCAATAGTCACGCTTGGAAACTAGAAATTCCGGAGGTAGTTTCCATACTGGAGTATTTCAAGTTTTGCAAAAAGGTATTTAAATGTCTTCTGTAGGCTTCTTTCTCGAGAATTTTGAAAAGTGGGGAATTCCATAAGTCCATCAGTTCGTTTAGAAGTTTTTCTGTCGGGTTATTCGAGTACTTTTATTCTTCTTTCGAATGAACTGTCACAAAGTAACGGACTGTCCAATATTTTTCAGTAAAATTTCAACACTCGATTCTTGATTTCTGTACAAGAAAATAACATAACTTAATCTCCAAACCATGTTTATATACGTTAAATATACTGCTCCACAAGAGTTAGGGATATCGTATTCAATCGTTTTTAGAAGTGTGTAAATCATTTAAAACTCAATAATAACAACTTCAATCGATCCAATAAAATCAGTATGAGACATTTCGTCAATCTGGTCGCCTTCTTTCTGAAGTTTGGTTCTTTGCATATGCTTCATGAATGTTCTTATTTTGAAATGTCAGTTTATCAACGGCTTCGATTTGAAACGAGTTTTCTGAAAACGCCAAGACGTAAATAACAAACGCTGAGGCTAATAGGGCTATCGGAATGCTACAGGGTGGCCAAACTCAGGTTGTTGTAGCGGAAAGGCTCCAAGTCAGGCAAGGTGTGATATATCGACTTTGGAATAGGTTCAGGGAGACAGGTTCCGTGTTGGAAAGACCAAGGCTTGGTGGGCGACGAAAAACAACACCTGCTCAGGATCGTTTCATCGCCGTTTCGGCGAGAAGAAACCCTACATCTACGTGTAGAATGCTACAGAATACTCTTCAAAATGCAGATGGGGTCCAAGTTTCCATTGTAACCAGTAGACGACGTTTGAGAGAGGTGAATCTAGGTTCTAGACGTCCATTAAGAAGAGTTCCATTAACACGTGACCATAAGCGTCAAAGACTGGAATGGGCAAGGCAACATCTCAATTGGAACGATCAATGGCGTAGTGTCCTTTTCACTGATGAGTTCAGATATGGACGATTTTCAGATTCTCGAAGAATAAGGGTATGGACAATCCCACGCATACCTCGTAATCGTCGCTATGTCCAAGAAGTCCATCCATTCCGAGGGGGTAGTGTTATGGTATGGGCCGGGATATGTTTCTACGGGCACACAGATCTACACATTTGTCCTGGGAATATGACCGCCTTAAACTATAGGGAGCATGTCATTGCCAATGTTGTGCCAAATTTTCACGCTGCTATTGGTGAAACTTTTCAAATTCTAGACGATAACGCTAAACCGCACCGTGCAGCCATAGTTGAGAATGCGCGCGAGGAGCTTGGTATTCCACATTTACCAATACCTCCGCATTTACCAGATTTGAATTGCATAGAACATGCATGGGATATGCTCCAAAGAAGATAAGATAATCATCAACCTAGGTCAGAATCCTTAAATGATCTGAGAGAGCTTCTGCCCCGTTTATGGAACCAAATTCTTCAAGAAATGTTCTAACAACTTCGTGTGTAGTATGCAAAGAAGGTGTCAAGCTGTTATTGATGCCCGGGGAGGCCATACATTGTATTGATATTCTTAAAATGCTTGAATTCTCTGGGAATAAAATTTCGTTATTTAACTCGATTTTTCTTAACCATCCTGTATACGCTGCAGACCTACAGGCTTAAATGAAATTATATTAATATGAATTTGCATCACAAAAATCTTATTTTAACTATATTTTTTTGCAATTTAAGTCAATATCCGTAACTCATGTGGAGCAGTTTATTTCCAGTATCAACATAGATAAAAGTTTCTTTAACATTCGCCAGGTATTTTGAATTATTGAATTCACATAATATATTCTCAAATTCATTAGGTATTTTGCCAAAGTAAATGAACATATCGATAAATACGTAATTGATACGACCTCTATGTAGAAAGGACAACTTTGCTTATTCATCTGACAGGAGAATGACTATAACCTAACATTTTCAAAATATACGGTGAAATGTGTTAGAATGTCATGGTCAACCGGGATACTTTAAAAGAGAATGTAAAATAAATCATTATACGTGACTCAACGTGCACAAGATTCCTTTTTCTGTAATTGAATTGGATTCTCCGAATAATTTTTCAACAGATTTTGCGGGAAGTTGCGTCGTTAGTGGCAACCGAAGACGATCCGTCAGCGATAGCAACCGACAGCCGGCCGAATTCTGGAACATATCGCAACCCAGTCGGCAACAATAATTCATGTCGATCTCGCCGTTTCTCCACCTACTCAGACGGTTTGATTGATTCCGGGTATCGGTTAGCGGGGTTAGCCCGCGCCTCCACGGACGACGTGATGCTCCCATTGAATTTATAGCTCCATAAAGACGTGATCATGTACCGTTAAACGATGCGGGCATATCGAGGATATCTAAGGGGGATTGCGGTTATGGGCGAAGTTGAATGAAGGTTTTGTGGCTCTTCGTGATTTCTTTTCACCGTGGGTTTAGTTCTGAGAACAAATCGTTCAAACACTCGAGTTCAATTACCATTAATGAGTGTGTCGATTTTTCTGAAGGTTTCAATAAGGGCTTACTCCTCATCTATACTTCCGAACTTTTACAACACTATTTCATCCCTCGAAAGAGAAATTAAGAAAATATGTACCTTTGAATAGAGTCTATTACACTTTTGAGGAGTTTCTTAAGGTCGCCGATTACAACGAGTTGGAAAACTAATCCGATAGAGGCGCTGCCGTGCCCTTTATGAAATATCTCTATAGAACTTACATTATCACTATAAGTTCTATGAATATCTCTCTCCTTATGAATGAAATGTACAATGGCGCTCTCTATCCGAAAATCACTGGACTATGAAATTAGTGAATATGTAGGTAAAGCAGGAATTATTTCTCGCTATACAGGGTAAGTCTTTGACTTGTACATATATTTTAACTGTAGATTCTTGATGCTAAAGGAAACCTTTTTTTCATTTTCCATTTTTCCGAATTCGGCTCTGTTAAGAGATATAGCCATTTGAAAAAAAAAGTTGGGCTTTATACGTGCCTGGAACAATTCTCTGCAAACACCACAAAGTTCATACTTTTCGATTGAAATTGAGGTGATTATTAGATGTTCTGATTGATACAATTAGAAAATACTCAAGCACTAACCTTATTTGAATAAGAATGTTACAAACACGATATTTCCTAACGAAACACTTAATTCTGTCCGATCATTTCGGCAATTGAAAAGCTATATTTCTCACACCAAAATAAGTTCCTTCTTCGATTGTCCTGAAGTTTAGTTTATAGACACTAATAATTTGTTCATTTTTTCCTCGATATTCTAAAACGATCTCATAAAAATTGGTTTTTCACTAACCTATCCTAACTCCATTAACCAAAGTCATATGATTCAGGGTCAATGACCTAACCTTACCACATCCTCTGTGATATTCCACAGAACTATAGAGAAGACGATGCCAGATTGCCGATTTTCTCTTCAAACAATGCGAACTCAAGAAAGCAGTACGTCCCCTATCGTTAGCGGATGAACTATCACAATCGTTAAAGGCGTCTAGGCGTTGCTCTTCGAAAATGCCAAAAGAGTAGTTCTGATTCTCGCCAATATAGCGCTACGTTCCTAATTTTAGTCGCCAACGCCCTACTCTTCCCTTCAGAAGGCCGTGGATGTACCCGCGAGTCGCGACGCGACGTTGTTCTGTGCTCCAACCAGTCCAACCTAAAACGTTAGTCAGCACCATTGACCTAGAATATTCTACATCAATGGTCAGCACGGCATAAACGAAGTTCACGCTTTATTTATTCACATGAATGAAGCAAACAGGTGATGATTATGTAAATGACTAATGACTTTCAGTGAATTGATGTGATGGTAGTGTCGTTCTGGTGTCGAGTTATATTGTTTCGATAGATATTTTGCTGAAGGACCGGTAACAATGAATTTTAAATAGAAACTGCCTATAAAATGTATAATTTCATGCTTCTTAGAATTCAATTTTATGTCCCACGAATGTGGAATTTTATTATTACATATTTCTACATCAAACGTTTTTTCATCATAGAGATTTTAGTCTTGACAAAGTTGATAAACATTCTGACAACGTTGGTAACTTGTTGAGAGACCAGAGAAAAAATAATTTTCGATGAGATTTAACTCAGGACAGCATTCAGATTATTCTTGAAATTCATGATTTTTGTCTCTAATTCAATCTTATACAATTAGGAATTACTTGAGAACGACGCGTTTTATTGAAAAAATATAAGAATACTTTTGTTTTTTAAAATAATTAATTCTTTCGAAAACGTGAACCGTTCATCTTTTTCAAGTGGTTTCATAGTATTTTTGCGTGAATTTATAAGTTGACTATACTGTAACTTTTTTACCAGGAGAAATATGAAATAAGTTTCAATTGAGGAATATGCATCATGAATAGAGTAAACAATCAACCAAAATTCAGTTCATTCGAAATATCGGTTCCGAATATATGGAAAGAATAGTGTTAATTTCATGGATTTTTGACACCCTGTATCTTCCAAACGGAACCGAATTTCGAAAAATGGTTAAAATATATGTACAAGTCAAAGACTCACCCTGTATATTTATAACATAATACTTGTGTTAGTTGCTGCGAAATGGCGAATGCGCCGGGTTGAAACAAACTATCTGGTGATTTTTTTAGAGTGATAGAACTTTAAATAGAAATAAATAACATTTAAATTAAGATTGAAACCAAATCAGGTTTTATTTGAAAGATAATTTTATGACATTTATGTAGGATTTTATTCCCGTCAATTGTAGATAATTGTTGAGTATTTCTGCCATTTCTGAATTTCGTGTGTGGGACGCTTTAAACTGTGCTCAAGATCAGCGTGACAATTCCGCTTTGCGTTTGATGACTTCCATGTGTGAGCGAGTCCTAAATCTGAAACCTTTATCTTATAGTTGAAAGGACGTGCAATACGATATTCGACACTTTTACAATTTCGTGGAGTAAGATAAATGGACCAATTTAGGTTCAAGTGTTTCTTTGTAGCATTTCACCCTTAGGTGGCCTTGGACCACCATGGGTAGAATAATTTGTGACGGTTAAAGATACACTTGGCTCTTGCTTATTTTCATTGGCTTAAGTCGTACTAGAAGTAACACCTCTTTTCTCGAATGCAAATTGGGGGCGGAACCGCGAGTTAACGTTAAGGACATAACTGGGGTAAAAAGGCAGTTAATAGAAGGGAGTTAATAGAATAGAATAGAGTCGGGTAAGAGTCGGTAGAGTTTTAAGACGGGGGTAGTTATTGCCATTAAAGACGGAATTACATCTTCAAGACGGTACCATATCGGCGGTACAAGATTAATTCATTTGTTCGGCGTAAAGACGTTTTCTATATCTCTCGAAGTTCAGTAAAGGCGGATAAATAAGTGTAAGACGTATTTATAATCTTCAAGTGTAGATTGTTGTAATTTATCGTGTAAATAAACTGTACATAGGCAGTTTGACTTTTATTGGTTCTTGGGAGAACTGTAGAAAGCGAAAAAAGACGTAAAATATAGGTTTGGCAGCCAATGCGAAGGTCATATTCCTAGACGACCGAAAACAAACCTACATTTTTTGGGGGCTCAACCGGGATTGATTTGTGAAAATCATCAACTGGGATCTAAGGTGCAGAGAAGACGGATCAATATTCGGATCAAAGGTGACGAGGTAGAACTTCCAGGAAGCTACAAAGACGAGGAACAGCGAGGAAGCCATTGTGACTGTGCGATTTGTGTAAAAGGCAATAAAGTGAAACAAGTGGAATAGTGCAAAAGGATTATTTGAACGTTGAGGATCAAGGTAGGATCTTTCCTTTTTAAACCAATCCACGGAATTTCGAGAAGAAATATTTTATTGACTTTTAAAGACGATTTCGAAATCATATTTGAATACTTTCTGTAGAAGGAGATAATTGATTGTGTTTTATTATATGACGATATTTTTTTTTAATTGATTTTTGTGCTATTAGACGTTTTCCATTTGATTTGAATTATTGTAAGACGAGGTTTATTGGATTATTATTGTGTGTCGTTTTGATTTTTAGTTTCTGATTGTGTTTTTTATTGAATTTGTGTTGTGGTGATTGATTTTTTATTTTTGAAATTATTGCATGCGAAGGTGTCTGAGTCAGATTTATAAATCTAAGGATTATCCGAATTTATTTTCAATAAGTTCAATATATTGTGAGCAGTTACTGAACATCGTTGAGAGCGCGATAATTAACGACGCGGTTATTTTTTCATCAAATTCAGTAAAAGACGAAATAAAATGTTTGCGTTAGGTGAAATCGTTGAAATTGAGAGAAACATCTCTAACGCCAAGGTGCCGGTTATAAAAGCTTTATACATGATTTGTTTTGGCGATGAAGGCAATAAATACATGCGGCGTAAGGAACTGCGTAGGTTCGCGGGCTTTTCTTGGGAACAGGAAAGCGAAGATCACAAAATGCGAATTTCAGAAACGTCAGAGAAATTAACAATTGCGGACTTGATTGCGGTGTGTGGAATCCTGAATTTATCGTATCAGGGAGAGGCTAAAGAGTTAGCCCAGCGAATTTGTGATTTTCTTTGTTGCCCCGAGAAGGTAGAAGAAGGCACAGATTCCGAAGACGAGGACGATGAAGATGTAGGAAGTACCAGCGAAAGTCGGGTTCCTAGCGAAAGAACCCGTTTTTCTTTGACTTTTAGAGATGTTGAAGACTCAATCAGGCATTTCACTGGTAGAGATAGTTATCCTATCAATAGGTGGATTGACGATTTCGAGGAGATCGCGGCAATAACAAACTGGACGGATCTCCAGAAGTTATTGTTCGCGAAAAAATCGCTTGGTGGATTGGCAAAGATGTTTGTACAATCCCAGAGTGGTATAAAGACGTGGGCATCGCTGAAAAGGAGGTTGCTCGAAGAATTTGAAGTTCGAGTTACTTCTGCCCAAATTCACAAACTATTGAATTGCCGTAGACGAAACAATAATGAGGATGTACAGGAGTACATTTTGGCGATGCGAGAAATTGGCAGCCGTGCCAATATTGAAGACGAAGCGATTATACAATATATAATCGATGGTCTATCGGACGATTCTGGCAATAAAATTATCTTGTACGGAGCAAGAAATTTTAACGAATTTAAAGAAAAAGCCTACATTTATGAACAGGTGACAGGGAAACGTCATACTGTGGCTCAGCGGAAGAATGCAGAAAATCATAGACGATTTAATGACGGAAAGACGATAGATGATCGTTCTCGCGAGATGGGCAAAGGTCCGGTGAAAAAGTTCGAGAAGAGCTTTGGCGGTGAAACCTGTTTTAATTGCGGGAATCGTGGGCATAAGTCCCGAGAATGTCCGCGAAAGGAGAGGGGCGTAAAGTGCTTTAAATGCCAGAAATTTGGGCACATCGCTGTCAACTGTGAGGAAATTGTAGAAAAGTCCGAAGTTGCTAATGTGGTCACAATCGAAAGTGTTCCCAAGAATTCGGTAGAGCTTGACTTTGGGAAATTGAAAATAGACGCACTTTTCGATACAGGCAGCGACATAAGCATCATTCGAGAAGATGTTTACGAAAAGTATTTCGAAACATTGCCATTGTCGAACGATAAGCTTGTTATTCGTGGATTTGGAAATCATGAGGTGAAGACGCTGGGTTCCATTCGGTTGAAAACGGGTATAAATGGCACCACATATGAGCACAAGTTCCACATAATGTCAAGGGATACTTTGAGATTTAGGGCAATTTTGGGTAGCGACGTACTCGAAAAAGCCACCGTGGAATTTAAAGACGGATGTGTCTCAGTGAAGCCGATCGCGAACCAATGCCAGGTTGCGAATGTCATGAACTTAATCAAGGATGACAAGAAAGACGTTTCGAAAGAAAAGGTGGATGTGGACATCTGCGAAGCAAGGGTAAAGGACAGTGCACCTCAGGAAAAGAAAGACGTGACCGTAAAGGAGAAAATGAGACGGGTAAATAGAAAGATTAGGGTTCCGCGGGAAATCCGCGAAAAGTCAGTAAGTCCTGTAAGGCAAAAAGACGACGTTTCAGCGATAGATACCTTTATGATTCAGAGGGCAGTGAATCTTCGGAAAGGTGTTAGATCGAATCCGATCAAAAATTGGTTAGAGGAAAAGAATCGGAACGAGAAAGAGAGACGGAAAGACGCAAGGTGCGGGATAAATGTCGATCAACAATTTCTTGGTAATGGACATGGAAAAAGAGGGTACTTCGGGAATCATCGAAGGGTTCAGGTACAAAACAGGGAGGACGATATTCCATGGCGGAAACAGTGCCGTTTTCGGGGAACAGGTAGTTCCCGAAATTAATAGTGAATCCGAGGCGGATTAACTTTTTTGGTGGGGGTGAATGTAGGATTTTATTCCCGTCAATTGTAGATAATTGTTGAGTATTTCTGCCATTTCTGAATTTCGTGTGTGGGACGCTTTAAACTGTGCTCAAGATCAGCGTGACAATTCCGCTTTGCGTTTGATGACTTCCATGTGTGAGCGAGTCCTAAATCTGAAACCTTTATCTTATAGTTGAAAGGACGTGCAATACGATATTCGACACTTTTACAATTTCGTGGAGTAAGATAAATGGACCAATTTAGGTTCAAGTGTTTCTTTGTAGCATTTCACCCTTAGGTGGCCTTGGACCACCATGGGTAGAATAATTTGTGACGGTTAAAGATACACTTGGCTCTTGCTTATTTTCATTGGCTTAAGTCGTACTAGAAGTAACACCTCTTTTCTCGAATGCAAATTGGGGGCGGAACCGCGAGTTAACGTTAAGGACATAACTGGGGTAAAAAGGCAGTTAATAGAAGGGAGTTAATAGAATAGAATAGAGTCGGGTAAGAGTCGGTAGAGTTTTAAGACGGGGGTAGTTATTGCCATTAAAGACGGAATTACATCTTCAAGACGGTACCATATCGGCGGTACAAGATTAATTCATTTGTTCGGCGTAAAGACGTTTTCTATATCTCTCGAAGTTCAGTAAAGGCGGATAAATAAGTGTAAGACGTATTTATAATCTTCAAGTGTAGATTGTTGTAATTTATCGTGTAAATAAACTGTACATAGGCAGTTTGACTTTTATTGGTTCTTGGGAGAACTGTAGAAAGCGAAAAAAGACGTAAAATATAGGTTTGGCAGCCAATGCGAAGGTCATATTCCTAGACGACCGAAAACAAACCTACATTTATGTTTTAAAATAACTTCCGGCATATGTCCACCACGATTAGCTCTGAGGAACCGCATTCGGCCAGACCAATTTTGGACCACTTTTTCGAGTAATTCAGGCCTTATTTCAGCAATAACAGGCTTCCGAAGCGTCTATTGTTTCTGGTTTATCAGCATAAACCAATGTCTTGACATAACACCAAAGGAAATTATCCCTTGGAGTTATGTCGCATGATCTTAGAGGCCAATTAATTGGACCATTTCTCGAAATAATGTTATCGCCAAATCTTTATTTCAATAAATCAATTGTAACGCTTATTATGGTCAAGTGGCTTTAGTTCTCGAAACAGTTGGATCTTGTATGGGTGTAGACCAAGATGTTTACGTAAAATTTTCCATGTCGTAGATGCACAGAGTCCAACTTGTTGTGAACGTCGACGAATAGACAAATCTGAATCTTCATTAATACTATCACTTACAGCAGCGATATTTCTTCCGTTCGTACAGTTCTTTGTCTACTTATTGTTGCTGTTCTGATGGAAAATTATGTAAACTATAAATTTCACGAAGTGCTCTATAAGTTTGACGAATAGAGCACTGGCTTTGATAATAAATTTCAAAATTTGTAAACGTTGTTGCGGCATGGGTCTTTCCATGATAATTAGTCAATGTTTGCTGAACAGAAATGTCCTTCTGTCAAATCACATTTACCGCTATCGAAAATTCTATCACTCTAAAACACACTCGATAGTTGATGCGAAATGGCGAACGCGCCGGGTCGAAACAAACTACTTGAACTAGGCTTAGTGGAGGTGGGGCAAGTTAGATGAAGGCGTTTTCATGTCACTAAGGAAGTGTTGTTTCCCTACTAGGGGAGCAATAAAAAAAACTGTAACACAGTTGCATTTATTCATTTATTTGGGAACATAAAGACCTAAATTTTAGTGTTGCAGTGCTCCACTAAGTGAAGCCGAATCTTTGGTAGAAAAAAAAAATTCCAAATTTGGGAAAAACGCAGAGATTATGCAAATTCCAAGAGACGATAAGAAAGTAGATATCGTGGATGAAAGTATTCCACTGAAATATTTTCAATTCAGTAAGATTAGCTAAAAATAATCTAAAAATGATACTCAGAACTTGAGCGGAATAAAGCGTTGATGAAATTGTAAGGTTATGACCGGAAATATTTATATGAATTAGTGATGCAAGACATAACAACGGTTGATTTTTTAAATTTATTCTTTTTGGTAACTCTGATTTTGACAGATTTCGTAAATTCGTCGTAAATTAGGGTAGTTACTCGTTGATAAAGAGACCACTTTTGGAATGGAAATTTACCACGATTCAAAAGGTGATACTTCCCCTTAACTGAACTTTATAAGTCTTCAGACCCAAATCTTCATGCAAAATACGGTGTAATGACTGAATGCCCAATTCCAAAGAACGATGAGGAATGGACAAACCTGAGTTTTCTTCAACACTTTCCTCCTACAGCAGCAATATTCTCGGCTGTTCTTGAGCGACTTGCACGGGTTTTATTCTGCACATTATACCCACTTGTCCCAACACCTCAAATTTTTCCACCAATTTCTGTACTGCGGTTCGACAAGGTGCTTCACGACAACCCAAAAATGCTCCAGTTTTACGAACCGTCTCTGCCAAATTTTCACAATTTTTATAGTGAATTTGAATCATTTCAATGCATTGTTGACGCGTGTATCGTTTCATTTTTACTAATGGCGTAGTTTTTACTTGTCAAATGTCAAAAAATGACAGCTTCAAAAGTAACATCCACCGAAATAGCGGGCTATTCAAAATAACACCCCTATTGGGAAACTCTTTGGTTCTGTTGAGAATTTTAGTCTCTTTCACAAATAGTAATTATCTATTTGGCTTCAGTTTCATGATTGTAGAACTACTTGTCAACATTTCTATTAGAATAATATTGTTTTGTTTATAATTTATCGCGAATTCGTATCTTTCAATAGTTGTTTATCTTCCTAAGAATAGATCAGAAAAAATAAATAAGAAAAATCAACAACATTATCATCTTATTAATCAACCCCTTGAACATCAAGCTTCAAACTAAACAGTTACAGCTTGAGAGTCTAAGAGTGATTTAAACTTTCATCAATTATTGCCACAAGTACTTCTGTGAATGTGTTGATCGAATCGGATGAACCCCAGAGGTGGAATTTTGTCCTATATAATTCATGATGTATGCAGGTACATATGTATACAGCACTTAAAGGATAGCAAACTCCAGAACTCCTCGAGGACTCCTTCAAAATTCGCAAGTTACGGCTTGACAAATATGGAACGCATGATGAATGCAGATTTCACCCTATTTTACGAGTAAATATCCAAACGCTAAGTTAAGAGTCTCAATGTTCAGTGTATGAGACTAACGATGCAAAAGCAAATATGAACTTATCATCACCACTGATTAAATAATTATGGGTAGGGAGAAACCTGAATATGTCGAAAAGCTTCAAAAGTTTGGAGTAGCTCTCAATTCTTATTGCGGCAATATTGCCCTTTTCTTGAATATTATTCAGGATTTCCGTCGAGAAAACTGGTGATGTGATTGATATACAAAATCTTGTGCTGAGAAAATCGCTGACTAATTTGTATGATTAATGACTCATAAACAGCAAAGATAAACGGCCTATGAAGAATATTACCGAGCAATTAGGCAGGGCTCAAATTGAGTTGCGATAAATTCAAAGTTTCGAAGGTCTATTCTATTTTTCTTCATTCAGGTCTTGGAGGAACTCCATTCTACGTCGTGGGAAAATTAATCTCCTTTTCAACTTCAGGTGTCGTTGTTCATTTCACGGGCCATGAAAGGTCCTGAAAAATGAGCTACAGCTTATTCCCCTGCGAAAAAAGGACGCCTTGTGGGTATTCGATTTATACGAACACCCTGAAATAACCCACCGCTTCGTTCTTCGCACTTACCTAACCTAAGGGTGTTTAAATTGCCTTTCGGGGAATTCGCAGTGAAAACTGGGTTTTTATTAAGGGAAAATGTAGTAGATAGAATATGGATGGCAAGATAGGGGAATTCGGAGTACTTCTTGAACATTCTTCCATTTTATGGTTTGATGAACTATTTGATCATAAACCAAGTCTTATCAACATCTTTTTTATTGATGGGTCTATGGAACTCAGGAATTAGCTGACTTGAAAAAAAGGCTTTTATTCGAAAATACATTCATGTTTATAAAAATTTATATCATAGAATAAAGAAGAAACTTCAACAATTCTCAATTGAAAATAAACTTGAATAAATCATAAAGGATTAAAAAAAAAGGAATATAAAATACCATAGAAATATCTTGAGATCAACAAAATCACTCCCCGACTGTTGTCGGGGAATCTGTTCCTTCAGAAGGCTTTCACTGTGTTATGACAGCTTATGTTCTTCAATTGAATTATCTGAAAAAGAAAACCACAATATGAGTTCATATATAACATGTATGTAAAAAAGTGCTAGGAATAACAACAAATATTATAAGCTGTGTTTTCCTTCAATAAACAACCAGGTATGGTTTGTTTATATCCTGAGCTTCAGGTATTATATCAGGTGTTTTTTTCAGAGTGATAGAACTTATTTGAAAACTTGAATGTCATTAAATTATCTTTCAAATAAAAAAAATTTGGCTTCAATCTTAATTTAAATGTGTTTTATTTCAATTTAAAGTTCTGTCACTCTAAAAAAGACACCTGAAATAAAAATATTCTTCTTCTTGCATGTGCAGGGATACAGGGTCACCCAAATTTCTTGATTTTGGCTGTTTCTGGTACTTATAGGGAGAAGGCTAGATAGGTGAAAATGTGGAGAGGAGTCCTGGTCTCGATTTTCGTGAAAACTCCATACCTGAAAGCCGTTTCATGATATCTTCATTCGTTTTGAAGATATAACGAAATTTTGATATTTTGACGAATGGTATCTTTTTTAGATCCTTTGTTATGCAAAAAAAAAACAGGCTCTTCGAAAATATATATATATATATATATATATATATATATATATATATATATATATATATATATATATATATATATGTCGATCTTTTATTTTCCGACCCTCACTCTCCTAGAATAATGTATAACAGACTCAACTTCAAGTGAAAATTCCACTTTTTTGCTATTTCTGTCTCAAATATGGAAATAATATATCGACATATATATATTTTCGAAGGGCTGATTTTTTTTAGCATAACATAGGATGAAAAAAAGATACCATTCGTATTTGAAATAGGAAAGTTGTTTTTTTTTCACCCTTTAGCGATAAAGAGATAAAAAATAACTAAATACGGTGTCGTATTGCAAATGATAAAGTGCCTGCAGAAAGTTTTTGCCGTTTTTAGATATTTTAGAAAATGAAATCGAAATCGCCTAAATATCAAAATTTCGTTATATCTTGAAAACAAATGAAGATATCGTGAAACGGCTTTCTGTTATGGAGTTTTCACGAAAATCGAGCCCAGGACTCCTCTCAACATTTTCACCTATCTAGCCTAGAAGTACCAGAAACAGCCGAAATCAAGCAATTTGGGTGACCCTGTACTGAGAGAACCTTTTTATGTGTGTGCAAACGCAAAAAATGCAAGCATTTCTATAACAACTCATTGGCGATTTCTTTGACATCATCTGTAAATTTTTTGTCATCTTTCAAATATATTTTTCAATTGGTTTTTTGAGTTGAAAAATGGAAATCTACTAACAACATTTTCGCGATAATGTTCACTTTTTTAATACGATTAGTACGAGATTTCAAAAACATTCGTCTTTATCGGGAAACTCTTCATCTAACCCTATTGGTTCAGTATCCATAGAAGTAGGACAAACATTTTCGGTGATCGTCGTTTTCAAAGGACCCGAATCTGCCGCAGTTCCGTCCACAGAACTCTTCAACCGTAAGATCTTCACCGACTCACATTCGGCAGGGAGCCAACCCTTGCCGCGGCTAACATGTAAATTCCCCCGGGATCTCATTACATAATCCGGACCGAAAACAAAACACCCATGAATTAAAACCCGATCTCTCGCGTCTCCTGATACATCCTGCAGATGAACGGGCCCCATTAATCACTTCGCCAGAATTACCTGTCACAAAGGATAAGACTGAATGCAGCTCCCCGGGAAGTTATAGGAACTGAAGTGGCAATTTCCAGGTCGTATATTATTCTATCAACGATATATCCGGTTTTTTCGAAGCCGGATCATAAATAAGAACCGGCGCCGTTTCATCAATCTTGCATGCGATGCACGAGTCAGATGTAACTGACGATTTATTGAGAAGCTGAGCAGCAGCTCATAAATCCCATGAAAATTTCATGCGATATTCATGATATTGGTGTATCGGAGAAAGATGTTGAAATCGGGCGGAAATCTTGTGTAGTACACTGAGCCTACAGCAATATGTATGCCCACATTGGCAGTGTTGTTTCCACGTATACTACATTCACTTTCATAAATTCTGACACATTTCACCGAGTATATTTTGAAAATGTTAGATTATAGTCATTTTCCTGTCAGATAACTAGGGAACGTTGTCGTTTCTACATAAAGGTAGTAGTCATTACGTATTTATCCAAATGTTTATTCACTTTGGGAAAATAATAAATTTGAGGAAATATCATGTGAATTCAATAATTCCTAAGACCTGGCGAATGTTGAAACTTTTTTCTCTGTTAATACTGTAAATATACTGCTCCACAAGAGTTAGGGATATCGTATTCAATCGTTTTTAAAAGTATGTAATCTTCGAGAAAATCGCTGTAAAATCATTTAAAACTCAATAACAACTTGAATCGATCCATTAAAAATCAGTATGAGACATTTCGTCAATCTGGTCGCCTTTTTTCTGAATATGCTTCATGAATGTTCTTATTTTGAAATGAAGTCAGTTCATCAACGGCTTCGATCCGAAACGAGTTTTCTGAAAATGCCAAGACGTAAATTAACAAACGCTGAGGCTAATAGGGCTATCGGAATGCTACAGGGTGGCCTAACTCAGGTTGTTGTAGCGGAAAGGCTCCAAGTCAGCCAACGCGTGATATCTCGACTTTGGAATAGGTTCAGGGAGACAGGTTCCGTGTTGGAAAGACCAAGGCTTGGTGGGCGACGAAAAACAACACCTGCTCAGGATCGTTTCATCACCGTTTCGGCGAGAAGAAACACTACATCTACGTGTAGAATGCTACGGAATTCTTTTCAAAATTCAGATGGGGTCAAAGTTTCCATCGAAACCATCAGACGACGTTTGAGAGAGATGAATCTAGGTTCTAGACGTCCATTAAGAGGAGTTCCATTAACACGTGACCATAAGCGTCAAAGACTGGAATGGGCAAGGCAACATATCAATTGGAACGATACATGGCGTTGTGTCCTTTTCACTGATGAATCCAGATATGGACGATTTTCAGATTCTCGAAGAATAAGGGTATGGACAATCCCACGCAAACCCTGTAATCGTCGCTATGTCCAAGAAGTCCATCCATTCCGAGGGGGTAGTGTTATGGTATGGGCCGGGATATGTTTCAACGGGCGCACAGATCTACACATTTGTCCTGGTAATATGACCGCCTTACACTATAGGGAGCATGTCATTGACAATGTTGTGCCAAATTTCCACGCTGCTATTGGTGAAACTTTTCAATTTCTAGACGATAACGCTAGACCGCACCGTGCAGTCATAGTTGAGAATACGCGCGAGGAGCTTCAATTCACACTCACCAGATTTGAATTGCTTAGAACATGCATGGGATATGCTCCAAAGAAGATAAGATAATCATCAACCTACCCCAGAGGCCCAGAATCCTTAAATGATCTGAGAGAGCTTCTGTCCCGTTTATGGAACCAAATTCCTCAAGAAATGTTCAACTACCTCGTGTGTAGTATGCAAAGAAGATGTCAAGCTGTTATTGATGCCCGTGGAGGCCATACATTGTATTGATAGTCTTAAAATGCTTGAATTCTCTGAGAATGAAATTTCGTTATTTTAATCGATTTTTCTGAACTACCCTGTATACGCTGCAGACCTACAGGCTGAAATTAATTTGCAACTTGAAATCATATTAATATGAATTTTCATCACAAAAATCTTATTTCAACTATATTTTTTCGCAATTTGAGTCAATATCTCTAACTCATGTGGAGCAGTTTATTTTTAGTAGGATAACCGCAATCTCTCGAAGATCATATAAAATAATTTGATGAACATTATTTCCATCCGATTTACTCATCGTATGTGCAATTTATCTGTTAGGGACTTCATTGTTGGACTAGTTATTTTTTGTTTCATCAATTCGAGACAAACATTCCTGAAAAAGTGCTTTATGTTATCTTACCTGACCAAAGCGAGTGAATGCGATTTATGGCCAGTTAAAAAAATTCATATTCAAAAATTGAGAAATCATGTTATCAATAAACCATTCGACAAATCTGGAAAAACTCCTAAACCCATAGGGACACCGATTCGAAAATCAACCCCTGTACTGCGATAGTCCCTTTTAGGGTTCTATACTGTGATAATCAAGAACACCGCCCGTCGTAAAACCTCTCAAAGCTCGACTTACGTCACAATAAAAAATTCAACGATAGCCGGGCAGATAAAATCCGATGAGATACTCGTCGAGCCTCCAAGAGGTGATGGGATACGTTCATTTCGAGTAATTTATTCATAAAGGTAAGGTTTTATGAACTCGGCTATCTGCTGAGTGGCTCAGAAATAAAGTGAATTTGTACGAGGGCTATTGATCACGTCGAGCACGTTTGCAGGCAGGGGCAGGAGAGGAAGCAGGCCTTTACCTGCCTACCCTTCTAAGGGGCGATGAGGAAATTCGAGGAAAGGGAATTGGGGTGCGAAGTATTTGAGAGATTAGATATTTTACAACTTCATGTCCAGAATTTATAAGATGGAGGGGATATCCGAAATGTGATTTTCGCGAAAGGGGTCCTTTTGAAGTATTTCAAATACTGAGTAGTCTTCAGTCTCGGATCTAGAGACGGGGAAGTCGGGGTGCTAGCCTCTAATAAAAACTTTCCAGCCTGATCTATTACGTACTAGCATTGAGTTAGAAGTTTGAATATATCTAGAGGAACAACGCCCTTGATCGAATTGAAGCCATAAAGTGGCGGCAGATAGTAGCTACTAAAGGAAATATACTGCGCAAAAAAATTAACGCACATTCTGAAAATCTCAATTTTAATGAAAGTTAACTCGACATTGACTTTATAACTTATTTTTTATGTTCTCTCGGGAAGGTTTTGAACGAAACAAGACACATTAAATGGAAGAAGAATTCAGGATTTCACCGAATCTTATGTGAAAGAAGGGAAATGAACAATTTTCAAAATACTGAAATGCTGATAAGTGATTTAATACTTGGTATTTCCACCCCTTGCGTTAATTACAGCTCGGCAACGACGGTTCATACTCAAAATGAGTGATCTTATAATGTTCTGATCTAATCCTTCCCAGATTTCTCCGAGTTGGATTCCTAAGTCATTAAGAGTAGCTGGATGATTTTCTGAACTTCTCAGCCTTCTATTGAGGTTGTCCCAAACCTGCTCAATCGGATTGAGATCTGGACTTCTTGCTGGCCATTCCATTCGAGAGACTTCAACCTCTTCAAGGTACTCCTGAACGAAGCGCGCACGATGGGGTCTGGCATTATCGTCCATAAAAATTAAATTTTTACCAATGTATGGGGCAAATGGCACTACATGCTCTTCAAGAATGTTCCTTATATACTTATCAGCATTCATAGCTCCATTATCCGTAACAACCACTAGGTCTGTGCGAGCAGTCAAAGATATTCCACCCCATACCATAATCGATCCTCCCCCGAAACCAGTAGTATTCAGGAAATTGCACTGAGCATATCTTTCATGTGGACGTCTGTATACAAGGGAACGTCGATCACAATGGTAGAGACAGAATCTAGACTCATCTGTGAAGAGAACTCTTTCCCAATCGGCCTCTTCCCAATGGATATGCTCTCTCGCAAAATCCAAACGCACCCTTCGATGGGCTGGGGTAAGAGCTGGGCCTCTTGCCGCGACACGAGGCCTTAAATCATATTCTCTGAGGCGATTTCTTATTGTCTGAGTGCTAATTTGCACCTCAAGAGTTTGCTCAAGCTGATTTTGAAGGAGGCGAGCGGTTGCAAACCGTTGTCTCAACGAAGAAACTCTCAAGTAACGTTCTTGAATGGCAGTTGTTACCCGTGGTCTACCCTGTCCTGGTCTTCGGACATTCATACCTGTCTCCCTGAATCGCTGCAACATTCTGGACACACTTGTATGGGAAACTCCAAACCTTTCTGCAATTCTTATGTATGTCCACCCTTCTTCTCGCAAAACTACCGCTTGGGCACATTCCTCTTGGGTCAAATTGTGTGTTTCGCGTTGCATAGCGATCGAGTGTAGAAAATCAAACGAAAGAAAAACTATTGATCACTAGAATTGATCAAGAACAACTGATTTTAGAATGGAGCCAATACATTCAAAATCTGATAATATCATTTTTTTTTATTCCTGCTGCGAGAAAACATCTGTATTGAAGAAAAACGTTGAAAGTGGATAACATATGCATGCATAATTCTGATAAAAATAATTTTCATTGAGAACAACTTCAGTTGTAGAATAAATTTTAGATTTCCATAATGTGCGTTAATTTTTTTGCGCAGTGTATAATCTGCCCGTACAGTCAGGTCCATTTTGTAAGCTATTCATTTACAGAAATCTGTAGGAAATTTATTTCCCTCTTGTACTATGAATAGGATAGGATTCGTTCAAATTATATATCTTCGTTACAAAGTCAACAAAGTGTGAAAGAATAAGATTTGAATTACAACAATAAAATAAATCACGCATTCGACATTCGTGCCTAGTCCGCTTAGGAAGTAGTGCTTCATAGTTCAGCACCTCACCGCCAGATGAGAGAGTAAAAAAATTCGATCCTCTGAAACACAACTGCGTTACTATGAACATAAGAAGGAACTACAAGTGGCTTCAATTCGTTCACTGACGTTGTTCCTCTAGGTATATTTAAACTAGACAACATAAGATCTTTCAATAGGGAAATGAAACAACGAATTATTGAATCAAAATACAAGGCGCGTCAAAATTATGGAACAAATTCGTTTTCTCAGAAGAAAAATATTTGGCAACAAGATCCTGAAACAGGTCAATTTTTGTTGCATAAATATTGTAAATCAAGTGTTATATATTTTCTCCTAATTTGAGACTCAAGATGGTTCTTCCCCCTAGGGGGTTTTCCGTGCTTTTCATTCGCTACGAATTCACCTGAAAATATCTCGTTTTAAAACCTCGTTCCTTGTTTCCAGACGGACTATTCCCGGCACTTGGACGAGCTGCACCGGGGAACGGAGGCGATCCTGAACAAATGTCTCCGCAGGCTGCTGCTCGCGAAGAAGGACAAGGAGGCCGTCGAGACGCTGAAACTGTGGGAGTCCCTCCAACGGTTACAAGGTGAGTGGGGCTGAATTCGCGAACTCATCGTTACATAAATCCTTCTTCTTCTCCCTTTTTTTATATTCTACACCAGATTACGGAAAGAACCCAGTCGGTCGCAAGATGTAATACAGGGTTTCGCGTACGCACCGAGTTTATCATTTTTTTTAATCTTTTCGTCCTGGACGGTCGTGGAGAGAAGGAGAAATAGGAAATTTGAGTGGGTGAATGATTTTTTTCAAGCCAAAGAAGATTTCGAAACGTTTTATCTTCACTCGGGAAAAATTATAATTCGGTTTTTCCACTGTAAGTATATAACACTTCAAGAACCTTAAAACGCAACACTCTTAATAGTCCAGTCAATATAGTAAGTTCACCTCGGAATTCGAGATACCCAGCTGTAAATACTTGTATATTGACACCCTGAAAGTTGTCTCAAAATTGTCTCATATTGTAGGGTGTGCGCAACTATTAAATTTCGAGGTCAAAGGTCACAAAAATCGGGTTTTTGCGCGTTTTTTGTAAATATCTCATTTCTTATGGGTTTTTTGCTATTTGTATTCATTATCAATATTGTAGAGTACAAAATTGTTTACGCCCGAGAATGTTCGAGTGAAGACGAGCTGCGACTGAAGATAAGAGAAGCCGAACGTGTCCTAAGAGAGAACAGGGCAGGTTTTATGCGATTGA
Source organism: Adalia decempunctata (assembly GCA_951802165.1). Taxonomy (NCBI): domain Eukaryota; kingdom Metazoa; phylum Arthropoda; class Insecta; order Coleoptera; family Coccinellidae; genus Adalia; species Adalia decempunctata. The sequence goes on along the minus strand of OX637696.1, from coordinate 15,602,518 downwards.
AAGTAAATTTTCTAAGAAGGTGTAGAATGTGTATTGAGGCTGGAGGTGGCCACTTTGAACACCTACTGTAAATTCTATAAATAAATTTCTTTTTATTTACATTATGATGTGTGATTTATTGCCATACCTTTTTTTTATCTAGAACTTTTCTTGACCAACATCTAAAACTAATTTTCATTAATTTTCAGCATTTTCTATCACAACTTGATCAGAAATATCCTAAAATGGCAATTTTGTAGTAAATGTCTAGTTCTTTGATTTTTTTCACCTCGATGACTTTGAAGGCTAATTCTAGCAAAAGTAGATTGTTAAGTACCATTTTTTATCAATGATTCTAAAAGCTGACTGTTGAGCGCAGTTTTTAAGCATACTAAGAAACCGTGAATTAGCCTTTTTACATTTTTAATTTTGATTCGAAAATTCAGATCATTATCCAATTTACGTAACTTTTTCACTTGAGACCAACATTTCTATAATTTTTATCAAAGTTACGAATCTGGTTATTTTATGTATAAAAGTACAATTCATGGAGATTAAGTCACAAAAAGAATTGTACTTTAAGATGGTCAAGTCGAAAATTCTCAAAGTTCATAAAAAATTCATAACTCGAAAACCGTGAAAAATAGAATAACATACATGGGGGTGATTCGAATAGCCCATGACACGAGGGACCTGTTTTTTCCTTTTTGACGTCAATCTCTTGGCCACCCTGTATAGTGGATGATTAATCAATGATAAATGATGATAAATCAATGATTATAAATATTTGTCAAATTTTATTAACTATTATATAATATTTTATCATTTTCTTCATGCATTAAATCTATATATATTCAATAATACCAACAAATTTGGATGAACCAACTCCTAATTTAAGCTTAATTGACTGGATTATGAAATAATTCCACCTGGGCAAACTAACGCGCCTCCTCACAGCCCAATATTTAATCAAAATAAATAAGTTGTCGAAATTTATAACACATTTTTTTTTCAGATCAAAAGATAACGACAATTGGGGAAGAAATCCAATTGTTTTTGGACAAGTTGGACAAATTACGAGCCGTTTGGAAACGCGTTGACGAGCTGAAACTGGATATCCCTGTCGGTGGATTGAGAGAAAAGGGAGAAGTTTTGTGGAAAAACGTCCTGGACGACAGGACGCTGAACGCTGGAGGAAAGTTTGAATGGGTCGATTCCGTTCTGATAAAGGTAATGAAGTTGTTTTGGCTCGATCTCGGTGATTTATGCGAAGATTGAGAGAATTCCGAGGTTCTGACTGATATCCGTTCGGAATTAGGAAAACAGTCTGTATTGTTTTTCTGATCCTGTTCAGACTGAGCGAGCTGAAATGAAGAATATGTTCACATTCAACTGAATGAATTAAAATTATTAATATACTGACTGACAAAGAAACTGCAACACTCAGAAGGAGCTGTTTAAATTTAAAAAATCTTTTGGTAAAACCATTTAGTTTAAATATACATAGAGACACAACCCAGTTCATTGATTTGATGCACAAATTTTTGGCAGTTTACTTGCCAATTTGCCAACTTAAGTGGCGGCACATAGTAGCTACTAAAGGAACTATATTCGTCCGATCCATTTTGTCACTACTCATTTATAGAAATCTGTAGGAGATTTATTTTCCTCTAGTTCTATGAATCGTAGGCAGGGTCGGATTCGTCCAAATTCGTTACAAACGGTGTGATTCAATAATGATGAACTATTAGCCATGAATTTCTCCGAATGAGTGTTCTCAGGTAGGAAATGAGGGGTGAAAATGTTTCTTGGAGGGACATAAAAGAATAGTACTTAATCGATGAAAAGAATTTGCCTTTCTCGTACTCTCTTGAAGATAACTGAAAACCACATAAATCCAAACGCCTTCCAGAAAATGAAGGTTAAATTGGCCACGCAGATTTTCATCAGAACTTTATATTCGGCTATGAGAACAGTCATTGCAACTGGTGAGCTGAGGTCGAGAAGTACCAATTCAACTGCTCAGTTCATTCTGAAAATGAATGATCCTTTCGACTGCCTCAATTCGAATGGAAAATTTGAGGGAAATTATCAGCCATCAGCAATACAAACTCTGACGTAATCAATTGAATTCAAGTCTTGGACAGTTGGGAAAAATATTGCCTATTGTTTCAACGGTTTGATACAAACCATCAGTAGCATCCTTCAATTGTGGGAGGAGACGAAGGAAACATTTCCATATTTGATAAAAAGTCGGCTCAACCAGGACCCAATCGAGAATTCATTCTCCAAAATAACACAGCGAAGGGGTTATGATCCAAACCCCTCAGCTCGATGCTTCAGATTTGGGTTGCAGTCGGTCATGACTGGTTGTCTTGAAAAATGTTCCGATAATTCTAACTAACTCAGGCAATATGAGGTCGAGCATTATCTTGCTGAAACATTCTCGAGCCGGTTAGTGTAAGGGAGAACATATGTCTCCACTATTTCTTGAAGGTAACGCAGCGCTGTCATGTTACCTCGAATAATGTCTAAAGGTGACCTACTTGCATGTGCAATAGCACCTTATACCATAACGCCTACTGTCCGGTGTACAAGGTGGGCAAAATTGGTGCTACATGAACTAAAACTTTTGTTATAACTCAGCAAATAAACCTCTTAGAAAAAATCAGAGTACGCCACTGGATTGCTATCAGAAAAGTGCCTGTATAATGTTTTTATTTCAACATCCTAGCATAAACAGAAACGGAGATAATGACCGAAGTTGAAATTGCCCAAATTGCAATTTCGGCCTATAACTCGGAAACGAAAGAAGATAGAGGAATGCAGTTGATGGCATTAACAGTTTCTCGAAGAAAGAGGACTATAAGGTGCCATTCATTTTTCTCTATCTCCTCGGGTTAAAAAGTTTTAGTTCATGTAGCACCAATTTTGCCCACCCTGTACATGACGCTCATCATCAAACTGAGGATCACGTCTTTCTCCCCGACGTCGTCTAACCCTTCTTCGACCATCATGTGCTCCCAAGGAGAATCGATATTCATCAGAAAAGACGACCTGATGTCATTCCACATTCCAATGTTGACGTTCTCTGCACCACTCTAATCGTTACCGGTCTAAATTTGTTTGGATTTTCTTTTCAGTGCCTTCAAAACGGCAACTGGTTGCTGGTAGACAACGTTAACTTGTGTAGTTCGGCCGTATTGGACCGTCTGAATGCCCTCCTTGAACCACGTGGTGTTCTCACCATTGGGGAAAGAGGAGTGGACAAGGAAGGACGGATGATGGAGATCGAACCTCACCCAGATTTCAGGCTTTTCCTCACTATGGATCCAAAGAACGGAGAAATATCCAGGTAAGTGATCAATACAAAGCTAAATCAACATTAATGAACGTTATCATCAGTTTGCCCATTAATCAACCCGCACCAATAAATTTCAGGGCAATGAGAAACAGAGGTGTCGAAATATACATACTGAGCGATCGCGAAACATCAGAGTACGACCTGGACCTAAGGAGCATGATACAAGCCAACGGCCTGGAGAGCAGGCAACATATAACCGTCCTCCTGAACATCCACTCATTCATATGCGCTTTGATCTTAAGCGAACAACCTACAATAAACGAACTCCTGCAGTCAGCTTCCCTTATATCCCAGCAGCTGAAATACGGGGTCGGAGAACTTCAAGCCTTCCATTCGACTCTCATCGAAGTGTATTGCAAGACGAGATCTCCTGTTGAATTCTGCACGGACGACGTGGACTTAGCGTTGAGAGGTCAACTGAAAGAACTACTCGTCTTATACATGGAACACAACGTGAATCACGCTTGGTACAATGGAAATTTCACAGTTAAAACTGAAAACCATAAGACTTCTTCCGAGTTGAAAAAATTCAAGTATCAGTCAGCTCTTATCCATTCTGTCCTCTCAAACAACTTAACCTTACGTCACGATGATGTTATGGAGTATCTACTTGCCATGTTCTACAGTATGTCAACTCCGAAAGACTTGGCAACGCGTCATGATTACTTGAAATATACCTTGGGTAACGATAACCAAAATCTTTTTAGAATCACTGAATTAATGCATGGAATATTAAAAGATTCTTCCTTTGAAGTCACTGATCTACCTGTAGATCGCAGGTGGCTTCCTGATACAAAATACATTGAGAAGAACGGTTCTGACGTGAATGCAACCATGCTCAAGCTTCTCCTTACAGTTCATCAATTCAGCAACGACAAAATGAAAGATAGGAAACCCAGAGTAGCTTTGATCGATTATATGCATGCTAGAAGGAGAAACGAAATTGCAGACAAATTCAAAGACGTAATCGTAACAGAATTCTTATCCATTTTAGAAGCTTTCGATTCGAATTTGGTTGCATCTTTGCAAAAGAAAGATCTTAAGTTGACTAACGAAGAAGTGATACTCATCTTGTTCTTGAACAAATGGAGATTTGCTTTCACCAATTGCGCTCTAGTCGACGTTACCAAAAAACGCGAACACGCTAAAATCTTGACCAATTTGAAAGTGCATTACAATTGGTTCTTGAAGTACGCGGTGAGAGACATGTTCAAAACTCTCAACTTTACCGAAAATGAAGATTTGCGTGCTGTTTTGCATCGTGTGAACCTCGTGATGGACAGACAATCATCCGGGTTGTTCAAGATCGGAAAGAACTACCAGAAGCACATCAACAAACCTCCACCGTTCACAGAACGTTCCAACCTAGAGACAATGACAGAATTCGACTTCATAAGCGAGTTCTATAACATTTGCGACAGAAGGAATAAATTCACAACTGTTCTCCAACGATTCGAGCACGATTCTAACATAAGAAACATGTTAATCGATCTGAAAGTCAATTTGACTTATAATTTCGAAAGTTTTACCGAGAATATGGACGTGTTGAAACTGGTGCATGCGAAGAACGAAACGGAAGCCGAGAAAGAATTGGACAGGTACAAACTTGAACAAGTTCCTTTTGTGCATTATATGGAGGAATTTAACGTACGTCGAAAGGTATCCTCAGGAAAAGTGGACGAACATATGGTTGGTAACAGTTTGGTTATGCCCACTGATCTTGTAGCGACGTGTTTGAAGTACGCGAAAACTGGGGACCAGCGATTGCTTCACGAATTCGTTAAGTGTTACTTCCTATATTTGAACGACTCGCCAAGTGTGCATTTGGAGGAATATCTCGAGGATAAGGAGGAGGATTCTCATATAGCGCTGAGTGGTCATCATCCGAAATTGTCTTTCTATCTTGCAAAGTTGTTGATAAGGAATGAGACAGGTGAAATCAACAATACGAAATTAGGTAACTTTAGGGAACTGATGAATCAGCATAGGACCCTTAATGTCACCCTTTGGAAGAACGTAAAGGCATTGCACAGCAGCGAATATGATTTCATGTAAGTATTAAGACTTTCTAAAATAATTACAGTTCAAAGTATAAAAACTCCTCGAAAAATCTTTTCGCCCCAAATTGCAAAATCATTTTATTTCTTATGAAAGCAAAGGATAGGAATTCCCTTTGTTCAAAATGCATTCCCACTCGACTGTACCGAAACTTTTTTCGAGATAACAACATAAATTGCATTAGAAGTTCATGGAAACTCTCCAGAAAAGAATTACGGTAGATAGGAATCGCCTTGGGATGAACACAATCGGATCCAAGCATAACCTCCAGCATCGGGCGCTGGCACTGAACACTTAATCTCATTTGCTCGTTATTAGTTTATACAACTCGAACGGAAAAACCGCATTTCTTTTAATTTGTTCAACGGAAAAAGGAATAATCACTGATGCCTTCGGTTCCTTTTAGACATTGAAAAAAATGCGAACCAATTCTGAATTATTGAAAGCGTTTCCTTTGTAGTAAAAAGTTAGATATGTGAATATTGAATTTTTGAATCACTTCTAGTATTTTCCGTGATAACAATATAGGCAGCCATTATATTAGGCATCTCAGCTCGTGACTAATTTCTTCGTTTTGTTCCTTAAGTCTCGGAAAATACGGTATTGTTTCCTATTAGTACCTACGAAACAAAATATGAGCTCAACTATTTGAAATATTATTTGTCATAAACAATTTTTTTTCAGCAACATTGAATCGAATTACCTAAATAAAGATCTACAGTCATTCATTAAGGAGCTCAGTTCGTCTTTCAACTTGGATTCAACTTCCTTGTCCATGTCCCAATTGATAGACAACTGCGTTATCCAAATAAAAGATTTCCAAAACTCTGTTACTTCACAAGAACATCGCGAGGCTATTTTGAAGTTTGCTCAAACGTTGCAAAGATGTTATGAAACCTTGAATAATTTAATGGAGCACTCAACAAATAATGCTAAGAACAAACTAGAACTGATCTCTGATATCCACATACAACTCGGATATATGAAACTGACGTTGAATTCTCAACTTCATCTCATTGATCCACTCACTAAGAAGGCAATCAAGAAGGATCTTCTGAAAAGGGCTATTTGGGATTTCGAGGGGCTGAAGACCTGCTTCGAGCTTCAGAATAAAGTCTTCAGTCTCTCTTTCGACACCATCCATGAACTGCACAAACCTATCAAGGAGATGATTGAAAAATTGACGTTAAAGACCAATGCTCTGGGTGAATATGTGGCCGTCAGGTCAGAAAAGATCCAATATGAGTCTGTCTTCATGGTAAGCATTTTAATCACGTTTGTACTCAATTATAGAAGCACTCATTTGATATAATGGTATTCAATGATATATTCTTACAGATTATAAAAAATTCCATGTCGTCAATACTGTCAAAGGAATCTTTTGAGAGAATTGAGGGACTTTCAACGACGATAAAGGACCTCACTACGGCTATAAACAGCAATAAAGAAATTTGTATAACTGAAATAGAGAAAATTCTATCGCGCCATGAGCCATCTCTGAAAAGCTACGAAAACACAATTTTAGAATGGTCCAAATACAGAATTTCTTATCCTGATATTGTGGAACCACTACTTAGTAACGCAGCACAGTTTTTGTATGGATACAAAATGAAAGTTTCCTATTTAAGGAAAGTTTTTGAACAGTACAAATTCTGCCAACAGAATATCAACATCGAAAAAACTATTGTGTCTTTGATTAAATACCCTGTTTTGGATCATAATCAGACTGATTATATGGAACATATTGATGCTTATTCCAACCAGAATGTCCAAAACTTGATCGATAGTGCTACCGAGTCCCATATTGCTGATCAGGAAAATTTGAGGTTGGTACCAACACACTTCAGCAGCATATAGAGCTGATAAACTTAGTTATAGTGAAAAAATGTTCAATTCGACAATATTTTACAATATCTTTTCAGGTTGCTCAAATGTGGCATCCAAGAGGCATTCAACACATGTGTAGCTTATAGTAGTTCTGACCTTCTTGATACAACTGTTTACAGAAAGTTTATCGAGTTGATCGAAGTTTTTGTGGCGAAATACAATGAACAAGAGCAGAAAAAAGAGGAGGCGAAAAAAGAGGCTGAGAGCTTATACAAGATGAGGTGAGTTTGAATTAATATTTTTAATTTTTCACCAATTGAAGAATAACCATAATTTTTATTCCAGAACGAAATGCACTGAATTATCTGAAGATGAGGAAATTGAAAAAGAAATAAGGGAATTATTCACCAATTATCATTCAGTTGACTTTGCTGACATGCAACCACAGGTACAGCTCACGGACGATCCCGAATCTGAAATGTTTGGGATAGAAAACAAAACCGCTGAAATATCCTACGAAGATCTGAAATTCGTTTCTGAACTGCACACTTTACTTGTGAAAATTTTCACAAAATCCGAGTGGTTAATGCCTGAAAACGACAACAAAATCATTTGTAATTTTATTCGTCCTCTCATGCAGAAGTTTAAAGTTTTCCGTCTTCTTTTGGACAAAGTTGTCAAGTCTTTAGATTATAATGTGGATAAAGAGCTATTTGGTAGCTTCAGTGTTTTACTAGGTGTCGTTCAAAAGTATGGAAAGGAAGATTCGCTAGGTGAGAATTTTGTCTAACTACAGACTTAACTAAATACAGAAGTTTTAAATTTGTTATTATTTTCTTAAACATGAAATTACAGAGGATCCAGAGGGCTCCCCAAGTAGACATGGCAAAAACGATTATTCAGATTTTTACAAAGACGCAGATGTAGATGAAGTTAAATCTTGCTATCACATCCTTGAAGAGTTGAGACGAAGAATAGAAGAACTCCTTGATGAGTGGCCAGAACAACCTACATTAAAATCGGTAAGTTTCAAGAAAATTTGAATTTGCCAAAAATATTAACAATATTGTAGAGAACAGAAATTAACATAACATGTGATGTTTCCAGATCATTGAAGTCGTGAATAGAATTTATAATTTCGACATCAATAGCCCAGTGTCTAGGTATTTAACTGGCTTCGAAATACTCTTGAATAAATGCCACGAATGGGAACAAGTGGCGCACTCTGGAGTTAGTTTGAGTCAATTCGAACAAAATATCATCCAGCAAATTATAACTTGGAGGAAAAAAGAATTGACCATGTGGAAAAATCTGCTGAATTCAACTTTCGATAAGTAAGTGAAATCTCATTGAGGAAGATCTGATGTACTGTATATTTTTCATTTGTGATATAGTTTACGTTTTGGCTCAATTTTTCATAATATCATTTTCGCAGGTTGAACGATTCGAAAGCAAAGTGGTGGTTATATCTTTTTAGAGTATCTGAACAATTCATAATAGAGAAACTCTTCACCGTTGAAGAGTTGATATCAACATTGCAAAAATTCATAACAAATTCGAACATTGCAGAATTCCAGATGAGATTGGACCTGCTTTACACCTTCCACTGTTTCGCGGTGAATTTCAAAGATTCTGAACATGCTTGTGCAGCTAAGATTTATCAGAACGTACTATGGAATCTTTATCAATATTATGATCAGTTCAGGGTTTGCATTGCAATGAGAATCAAGGAACTTAGATCTCCAGTTGAAAAGAAGTTGAAAGACTATGTTAAGATTGTTAAATGGAAGGATATCAGCTACTGGTCTGTGAAGGATACTGTGGACAAATCGCATAAAATTCTTCATAAACATGTTAGGGAATACAAGGTATGCAGACTTAAATTATAATACACCATTATGTTTCTTTGAAATTATTAACACTTTTGATTAGTTTTGATAATTTTGGTGAAAATAATTTACAGGGTATAATGACGCAACCAGTTGTTAAATTCCTGGTACATACTAACACCAATGGCCATAACGATGAGAATATAGGAATTTGGGACAGACCACAAAGACAGTCCCCGAAAAAATACCATTACACCATGGATGCTGCCAGTTATATGGCTAGAAAAACCATTAGCAAGGTAAGAAATTCATTTCTACATTTGTAAAACTTATATGGATACAATAAGTTTTACTGAATTTTATCATGAAATGATTTTGCAGAATATGGAAGCAACTCCAGACTTGTTATTGGCAGAAGAAAGTGGAATCCTTTCTAAAATGAATACTTACTTCAGCAAATCTCGAACATTATGTAAAGACATTATTGAAGCTACTAGATATCCAAATTCAGTGAAAACTATGGATGAATTTGTTTCTGAAGTGATCCAAACGAGTAGCCATTTACAAAAGCTAGAGGTATATCGTCGATACATTAATAATTCAAAAAAATATGAGGACATTAAAAATTACACTCCAAATTTTCAATTTTTCAGGTTGATACAACGTTACCAAAGAACAAGCAAAAATCCCAGGCCAAAAATATCTTGCAACAAAAACACAGAGCCCTAGCAGAACTTTTCAAGACCCTGAGTAAAATGGGTCTGTCTTTCAGAACTGGTATAGTGGATAACTCTACAAAAAACAATATCGCAGAGTTCACCATCAAACCTGTAGATCTCAAAGCAAGTTTTGGTCATGTCGGGAATAATAAGAATGATGACAAGATCTTAACAATTTGGGAATCTTGCGAAATTTATTTTTTGCGCGCTCTAATAAGATTCAACACTTTGGAGAGTGCAATATTGCAACCTGCTCAAGACTTGGGCGTGAGTAACATTGAGAGATGTAAAGGATTCACAGCTCATCTTTTGGTAAGTGCAGAGTTTATATTCTGGAGGTTGTATCTAAACAAAATTCATTTAATTTATATTTTGTCCTACCAGTGTGACTGAAAGTTCCTTTTCTTTAATTTCAGAGTTTGTCACATAAGCAGAAAACCGAGATGATTGAGATGAGTAGGAATCTATACTATCTAAGACATTGTTTCAACAATTTAACACGGTTTTGTAATGGCAAAGAATTCTTCGAGACTGAATACTTAGAAAATCTAAGTAATATAATGAAAAAATTATTAATAGTTTCAAAACAATATAAAGTTATTTTGAACACTTTCCCAATAGAAGATACTTTGAATGTCTCCCAAATGGAAATTATTGAACTGGAAAACAATACTGAGTTTCCCAAATATAAATATGATGCTAATTGGAATAAGTTACATTCATCACTAAATTCCATCATAGAGGTCTCAACTAAAATTCAAACTATATTAGCTGGTTGCATGTCGAAAGTTCCATGTTTGGACTTCGATCTGGGGCAATCCAAATTGATCCCTGCAGAAGATGGACAACTTATTTCATCTAATTTGGAAATAATCTTGGAGAAATCCAGAGACATCTTGGCACTCATTGGTGACACCCACCTTCAGAACAGCCTGAAATGGTTGCTGGATCAAATTGTGGAATCTAAGAACAATTTCGAATTGCATAATTCAGCAAACACACCTGTAACATCTGGTGTTAAAGAATTGAAAGCAAACATTGAAAAAAGCTCCTCGAAAATCCTACTTGTAATACAAGAAATATTCAAAAAGTACTCAAAATTAACAACGGAGAAGGTAGAAGAGAAACATAATGAGTTTGAGGAAGATCTCTTAAAAACAGTGTTAATCGAAAACTTATTGGATGATATCAAACAACTGAATACAAAGAAAGTTTTGAAGTCTGTGAAGAAAGTTACGGAATTATTCTACTCTGGAAACTTGCCCCTAAGTGAAGACTGCAAACTCCTCATCAACCAATATCTATCTCTGCTAGAACAAATCATGTTGCTCTACCAATATTTCTTGACCCAGCAAGTATCCACTTATAGGGTAACTTGCAAACTGAACTCTGTTCTCCTCAATATTTTCATCGAACTAGCAGGAAAGGTGAGGTTTTATTTATTCAAAATTTAAACAAAAAACTAACACGATTTCTCTTAGGGATTCTGTGTTCCTCCTGAGCTGTCTGACGAAGAGCAAGGACCAGGTCAACCCTCCAATGGAATGGGTCTTGGTGATGGCGAAGGTGAGAAAGATGTATCTGATAAAATAGAATCCGAAGATCAACTGGATGAAGCAAACGTCGAAGGTCAAGAAAAGCAGAAAGAAGAAGATCCGGATTGCAAAGAAGAAGAAAATGGAATCGAAATGAATGAAGATTTCGATAGCAAATTGCAAGATATGGAAAAGAAGGAAAATGAAGATGACGAAGATGAAGATGACAAAGATTCAGATGCTGAAGAACAAATGGGTGACACAGAAAAGGGTGCTGATAAATTAGATGAGGAAGTTTGGGGATCCGACAAAGAGGATGATGATGACGAGAATGATGAAGAAGAAGGTAAAACTTTTGTTCCACTTTTTCAATATTATATAGATTTGAATCCTTCATTGTGGTTATGAGTTTTAATATTAATTTTTTCTAGGAAATCAAGAGGAAGAAACTGGCAACAAAGGAGAAGATGAGCAAGATCAACAAATCGGTGCTAAAGATAAAGATTCAAAGAACCAGCCTACAGATGAAGATAAGGAGGAACCTGGTGAAGACCAAGAAAAGGACAAAAAAGAAATAAACGAGTTGGAAGAACCTGAAGTCGATGAAGAACAGGTTGATCCTTATCATGGTAACTTGCCTGAACCTCCAGAGCCAGAGCCAATGGAACTTCCAGATGATTTACAGCTGGATGAAGGTGAAGACAAGGAGGAAGAGCAGAATGAGGAAAATCCATTTGACATTGATGCTATGAAAGGTAAGCAATCAAGACTCCAACAAATTGAGTATAATAATGTTAAATTTTTTTATAGAACAAAATATTCCGGAAGATCAGGAGGAAACACCTGAAGAAAATGAAGAAAAGCAAAAGGATGAAGTCAAAGAGTTTGAAAGTGAGGATGAAGAAATAAAAGAAGGGGAAAAGGATGATGAATCTAAGGATATTGATGATGAATCTAAGGATGATGTACCAGAAGAAGAGAATCAGAGTAATGAGAATGAGGAAAACCCAGAAGAAAAAGGGGAAGAGAGTAAAATGGAAGACCCAGATGAAGAAAAGGACGAAGCTGAGGATGAGAAAATGGACGAGCAAAGTGCTGCAGATCAAACTCAAAGTAAAGAAGATCAGGTAGAAGCCATGGAGGTCGACGAAGCTGACGCAGCTGATAAGGTAAAGAACATTTCTTCATTTCACAAATTATCATTGTTGCCACATATTCGATATGATTATAAATTTTAACCTTTTCATAGACTCAAGGTGCTGAATCTGAGAACAAATCCTCTCAGCCTATTGACGAGATCAATCAAGAGGACAAACCGGATCAAGATGGTATGGGCCAATCTCAAATGGAAGAGAGTCAAACTGGTCATTCCACTCAAACAGACAAACCTCAAGAAACAGATACCAGCAACAAAGACAGGCAAGAATTAAAGCGAAAAGAGCGACCTGGAGAATCTGACACTCAGAGGAGTTTGGGAGATGTCAATGAACAGGTGCAGAAAAAGTTAAAAACTATGGATGCTCAAAATAATGAAGAAGATAATACTTCCAAAGAGCCAGAAGAGGATGATGCTGCAAAAGCAGAAATGTACAAGCACATCAAGGATGCTAAAGAAGATGCCACCCAAGTACTAGATACAGCAACGAAGGAACAGGCTGAAGCTCAAAAAGAACAAACAGTAAGTTAAAAATCTGAAATCAGCAGGTCGAAGACTTTCTATCTAATGCAAATTTTTTCTGAAACATTGACTGAATCAATTTTTTTTATGTTTCAAGGTCCCTAACAAAGAAGAAGAGGAAGCTGAGGAGCCAACAGAATCTTCTCAGGATCTGCCTGAAGAAGAAGATGAAGATATGGACATAGCAGAAGGAGTCCAACAAAAACCAGAAAAGTTAGAGAGTCAAAAAGACAAGAAGAAAGACACAAAATCTCATCCAGATGGTGAGGTTTTGGAAGAACTAGACAATATAGAGATCGAAGGAGACGTAATTGAAACTTCAACTGTGGCTAGAGCGCCAGAATCTTCCCATCACACTCTTTTCGCAGATGAAGTCGTTAAAGTGGACAGTAGTTTATCTATTGAAGAGGTGAATTCTTTGAGAATGGAGGTAGAACAACAAATGTCATCCTGGAACGAGGTAAGTGAATCATTCAATTTAGAAAATATTATTGTGCAGATTTATTAACTTGTTGGCCATTTTTTTATATTTTCTTTATGCTTTTAGCTTAATTTCAATAATTGCTTCAAATTTTATGAGTTTTATGTTTGCAGCCTCCTTCTGATGTTGATGCAGAACAAACATGGCAAAAAATATCGTCACTAACCTCACCTTTGGCTCAAGAGCTTTCTGAACAGTTGAGACTTGTCCTAGAACCAACCCAAGCAAGTAGGCTAAAAGGCGATTATAGAACAGGCCGTAGAATAAATATGAGAAAAGTTATACCTTACATCGCTTCCCAATTTAGAAAAGACAAAATATGGCTAAGAAGAACTAAACCATCCAAAAGGGAATATCAAATAGTGTTAGCTATAGATGATTCCTCCAGTATGGCAGATAATAAATCCAAAGAAATGGCATTCGAGAGTGTAGCCTTGATCTCAAAAGCTCTAACATTGTTAGAAAGCGGTCAACTCTCGATATTGAGTTTTGGAGAACAGACAGATATTCTGCATAAACTGACTGATCAATTCACAGAAAGAAGCGGAGTGAAATTATTGCAACAATTCAAATTTGACCAAAAGAAAACCCGGCTAGCAAAAATGGTCGACTTTGCAACAGAAATGTTGTGCCAGTCGCAAATCCATAACAGCAGTTTGACCGCTAAATTGCTGATTATTATCAGTGATGGTCGAGGAGTGTTTTCAGAAGGAGAAACCGTTATGAGACAGGCAGTGAGAAGAGGAAAATTGGCGAATATTTTCACAGTGTTTGTGATAATTGACAACCCAGATAATAAGCAGTCGATATTGGACAACCGAAAAGCAGTCTTCAAAGATGGAAACGTGGAGTTCAAGTATTACATGGACGAATTTCCTTTTTCATTCTATATTCTTCTTAGGGATTTAGTGTCTCTACCTAATGTGTTAAGTGATGCCTTGAGACAATGGTTTGAGATGGTATCCAATCTGGAATAGATGTATTGTGTTGTGTTTTAATATTTGGAATAATAAATAAAGTTCTGTAAATATCAATTTTATTTTTATTTATCCAAGGAAATGTAAGTGGCTACATTTTCGTTCCCAAGATTTTCTTTGCATTTTCTGCGTTATGTTTCGTATTGTGATATTTTGTGAAATAAATTCGTGATTATTCAATATAGTTCAACAATTCTTGAAAGGAGGTAAGTTGTATTTATTGTTTCCCAAATTTTCTCCACAATATGGCTCTGCTTTCTTCATTTCAGAAGAACTTTTGAAAGCTTTATCTCATACCTACCAAAAATGGGAACAGAAAACTCTGTTCTTAATCCAATATTGTGATCACGCTCATAGTCAGCCGAACGTAGGCCGTTCATACCGCATTAATGTGATACTAGAGAGACTCAGACCCGAAGGCACGCTGTCAAGAACGCCGCGAGCCGATAGGTAGGAGTCCTTTTCAGCATAGAGAGGGAAGGTGAACAGTGTGTGTCCATATGTCCCCAACGAAAAGGAATTGGCTGGGAGGTTTTTCGAAGCAAGCGCCATGAAGCTTTCAAAGCGCCATAAGTTTTCAAAGCTAACTTCTAATGATTGGATGTAATGCCTCAATAACACGTTCTTGTACCAAGTTTTGCGATGAATTTATAAACCAGTTTTCAAACTGAGTCGTTCATACCCAAAAAGGGTTATTCGGATTTTGGTCATGTCATCTTGAAATTTGGCTATAAAGCAATCAGGTTTGAAGTTGGTTTATAAATGCATCGCCTAACATGGCTCTATCGATCATCAAAATGGAGTGGATTGGATTTTGGTCATGCCACCACCTTGAAATTTGGGTAGAAACCACTCAATTTGAAAGTTGGTTTATAAAAATTAATCTCTGAACATGATACAAAATCGGTCTTTCCGATTTTGGTCATGCCAGCATCTTAAAATTCGTGTCCCAGCTTCTATTTTCATTGAGTTTCTTCGAACATAATATCTCAGGCTAAAGGGTAAGGAAAATACTATACAACCATATGCTACAAGGTCTAAGTTCTCAGCATCTTAAGAGTTAGAGCCTCTGAAAAAATGACTTATCCCAGGGGGCTTTTATCCTTGCAATAAACATGAAAAGTAGTTGCACAAAATTCTCATTTGCGCTGTTCGAAAGAGAAGGGTAAAACAAAATATTATCAGTGCCAACAACAAACATCGCTCTTCAAACAAAAAGTCATCTTCTAATAGCACATTGCCGTGTCGTATTCTAAAAAAAAATATTTCCGCATTATCGATACGTAAATATCTCTCCATTGTCCCTTCGAAAACCCATAAAGAATCAATTGGCCCAAATGGCATCATTCTTCCATCGAAACAAAAAGGGGAAAAACTGGGCCAAAAGGTACGGCGGGACGTTCCCCCTACCCTACTTTAATTTTTAATGATATCTAATGATGACGGGAAAACATCACTGACCCACTGACACGTCTGAAAGACATGTGGAGTCAGGTGTCAACGACTGGACGTTTACCAAATGGAAATAACCAAATATCGATTATTTTCCACGCAAAGTTGCATGTCGGGGAAAGCGTTTATTTTCTGAAATTAATCAATAATTTTCCCTCAACAAGAACAACGGTTCCACGAAGCAGCGCCAGTGTAGAACAAGACGCGTCAAGTATCGCACGCCAAGAAAAATTTCTTGGGATTTAAAACCCTTTTATGGAAGTGTAGAAGGGGTAGAAGAAGAGTCTCGCCAGGTGCTGATGACCATGGATACGAAAAACCAAAATTTCCACATCAGTGGTAGTGGGAAATTCTCCACTTCAATCTTCGAACCGTCCCATAGGAAAACAAGCGCAGAAATAATTAACGAAGCTCGACACGCAATAAAAGGTAATGGTATTGAAGAAGTAACATTTTTTGGTTACAGAAATTTATTGTGCTATATCGAAATATTAGAGATAATGAAACATTTGCTAAAAAAAAATGGACTCATAATAAGATTTATACTAAATTGAACATTTAACAAACAATATAATTGCGATTTATGTTAGAATTGAAATTATGTGCAAAAAGGTTCTATTCCGTGGAATTGTTCAGTAGAATAATAAACATTATTTTATTGTTTGTTTCCGCAGTCCGCAGTGCCCTTTTCTTTACTTCACAGGTTCCTATCTATTCTTGGGAAATTGGAACAGATAGCATTTTTTTGTCACCCAAAACATAATTACAATTTTTTTTATGGGTATTCGCATTTTTTTTTGAGAAATGTTCGAAAGAGGATTCCATTTTTGCGCGTTTGTTACTATAACTCTTATAGACAAGATTGATCGTTTTGATGAAATGTCTGATATTGTGTAATTATCAGCCAAAAGTCTTGTCGAACGATTTAGGTACTTTAGAATTCAAACCTTCCTGTTCGATCGTCCGTTATAGTGTTCACTGTCGATATAAAATCTTCATCAGTGTGTCCAACTTAATCGTTTAAAGAATTTTCACCTTAACACTCGACAATTACAGACATTTGCATATGATGATTACGCTCTTGTCCGTAAGAATAAACATGCAGAGTTACCCCGTTTTTATTTTGCCATTAGAAGATCTGTATATTGTGAGGATTCCCAAATACTATTTTTATATTTACTGGGGCAAAATTATGAAACACAAATTCTACACACCTACCAATCAGAGGAAATTAAATCTTAAATATTTCAGACACACAATGCCCTGCTGAGAATACAATGATAAATCCTGCTGTACATCCTCTTCAAACAAAAAGACCCTTTACACCGAGGGAGAAAGAAAGACATCTCTTTGGGAACAAATCAAAAACAGTGAACAGGCCGCCTAGTTCATTCAGGTAAAATCTAAGATCAATAAATAATCTGATAGATCTGAGAGTGAAATCGATCAATGCACACTGCCCGGATAAAACCTCACCAAAATTTAATTATGTTAGTACCTATCCAAAGTCTTTATTCTGCCTTCAAACAAAAATAGTTTCAACCTCCGAAGGTTGAATGCAAAAGGCTATATGGCCAGTCCGTCGCACTATAGCTTGAATATAACAGCGAGTTTTTACAAATGGTCGGCATTTTGATTTTTTAGGGGTAGCATTAATTCACCGCGAAACCTCTTATATAAATCTTATTAATAAAATGATTTCAGTAATCGAGATCTATCACGCAAACAAGCAACGACCTCTTATTCTCACACAATACAAACATAAGATGATCTTCAGCTGGAACTCATTACCGATTCTTTTCTTAAACCATTAATATTTCGAATTCGAGTTCATCCTTGAACTTGATTTATGAACTTTTCATAAATAATATATACCTACCAATAAAAAATTTACCACAATAATCTACTAATCATTCTTTTTTTTCGTTGTTTTCTTTCACGTTCTAGCACTATACTCGCATTAATCGTAAGACCGGAGCGAAAATTTTTAACCTTTGTGCGAAACGTTGATTTTGATTAATGATCCTTCTTCGTATTGAAAGGAAAGCAAGTAGCGGCTGAAAAGTTCCTATTTTATCGATTTTAGCGAAACATAATGAGGGGGTGTTTTGTCTGGAAAAACGGAAACGCTGACCTCGACCGAAGAAATTTTCCTTTATCAGATTCATATTAATTGATTCAAGTCAATGTACGATAAAATATTCATTGAATACTCGGAAATTGGTTAGAAATTCCAATTATTTGCTGCGAGACAAAAAAGTTCAATCACAGGATTTCCTTTCGAAATATATTTGCTATCGTTTTTGGAATATGACTATTCGAATATACACTGCGCAAAAAAATTAACGCACATTATGGAAATCTCAAATTTATTCTACTACTGAAGGTGTTCGCAATGATAATTATTTTTATCAGAATAATGCATGCATATGTTATCCACTTTCAACGTTTTTCTTCAATACAGATGTTTTCTCCCAGCAGGAATAAAAAAAGATGATATTATGATATTTTGAATGTACCTACCTATATTGGCTCCATTCTAAAATCAGTTGTTCTCGATCAATTCTAGTGATCAATAGTTTTTCTTTCGTTTGATTTTATACACTATGCAATGCGAAACACGCAATTTGACCCAAGAGGAATGTGCCCAAGCGGTAGCTTTGCGAGAAGAAGGGTGGACATACACAAGAATTGCAGAAAGGTTTGGAGTTTCCCATACAAGGGTGTCCAGAATGTTGCAGCGATTCAGGGAGACAGGTATGAATGTCCGAAGAACAGGACAGGGTAGACCAGTAGACCACGGTTAACAACTGCCATTCAAGAACGTTACTTGATAGTTTCTTCGTTGAGACAACGGTTTGCAACTGCTCGCCTCCTTCAAAATCAGCTTGAGCAAACTCATGAGGTGCAAATTAGCACTCAGACAATAAGAAATCGCCTCAGAGAATATGATTTAAGGCCTCGTGTCGCGGCGAGAGGCCCAGCTCTTACCCCAGCCCATCGAAGGGCTCGTTTGGATTTTGCGAGAGAGCATATCCATTGGGAAGAGGCCGATTGGGAAAGAGTTCTCTTCACAGATAAGTCTAGGTTATGCCTCTACCATTGTGATCGACGTTCCCTTGTATACAGACGTCCACATGAAAGATATGCTCAGTGCAATTTCCTGAATACTACTGGTTTCGAGGGAGGATCGATTATGGTATGGGGTGGAATATCTTTGACTGATCGCACAGACCTAGTGGTCGTTGATAATGGAGCTATGAATGCTGATAAGTATATAAGGAACATTCTTGAAGAGCATGTAGTGCCATTTGCCCCATACATTGGTGAAAATTTCATTTTTATGGACGATAATGCCAGACCCCATCGTGCGCGAATCGTTCAGGAGTACCTTGAATAGGTTGAAGTCTCTCGAATGGAATGGCCAGTAAGAAGTCCAGATCTCAATCCTAATGAGCAGGTTTGAGACAACCTCAGTAGAAGGCTGAGAAGTTCAGAAATTCATCCAGCTACTCTTAATGACTTAGGAATCCAACTCGGAGAAATCTGGGAAGGATTAGATCATAACATTTTAAGATCACTCATTTTGAGTATGAACCGTCGTTGCCGAGCTGTAATTAACGTAAGGGGTGGAAATACCAAGTATTAAATCACTTATCAGCATTTCAGTATTTTGAAAATTGTTCATTTCTCTTCTTTCACATAAGATTCGGTGAAA
Organism: Adalia decempunctata; assembly: GCA_951802165.1. Lineage (NCBI taxonomy): Eukaryota > Metazoa > Arthropoda > Insecta > Coleoptera > Coccinellidae > Adalia > Adalia decempunctata. The sequence goes on along the minus strand of OX637696.1, from coordinate 15,582,901 downwards.
TCCTGAATTTTTCTTCCATTTAATGTGTCTTGTTTCGTTCAAAACCTTTCCGAGAGAACATAAAAAATAAGTTATAAAGTCAATGTAGAGTTAACTTTCATTAAAATTGAGATTTTCAGAATGTGCGTTAATTTTTTTGCGCAGTGTAATTCTAATTTTCACATTTTGGACCTCCTTAGAAGCGATTATCAAATTCAACATCAATTCGACAACAGCAATTTATTTATAGTTATTTAAATAATGGAATCAGGAAAAAGAAAAATGTATCGAAATAGCCACCGACTTCTTTCCGTTGTTTAAAACCAATTTTGTCAATACCCTTATATTTTCTAAGCAAACTAAATTGCTCTACAAATAACAAAGCTATTTAAATTTTCCTGTTAGATACTCTTGACTAAATGCCATGTAAAATGTCTTTATGTCGTGACCGAATGTAATGTTTTCAGCTTGCGTTACCTCCAGAATGAAACAGACCTACCCGCCAACAGTTTACAAGATACCAACATGATACTCTCGCCGTCCATGCTCGCCGCCTCAACAAAATTTAACGAAGACGGTACTTTTAGCCTGAGACACAGATCTAATTCGGTATCGGAAATGAACGACGATAAGATTTTCAACATAGGCATCAAGGATTTGCCGATGAGAAAAGTTAGGCTTCCCTCTCTTGAGCGACCGTTTCCGAAGAGGAAGCTCTTCAAGAAAAACTCCTTGGATAATTGTGAGTAACATATACAGGATGGCCATTTGAAAACGAAACAGACGAGATTACAGACGAAATAAATTTTTTCGATAGAAATGCTCGGACAGGTCGATTTCTGTTTCGAGGGGGACAACTTAAGATGTAGGTTACGGACGCATAGCGCTTCAACCCTTGCTACTACAACCCTCACCCCCAATTTTTGAATAGGGAAGATGGGGTGAGTGATACCTCATTTGAAAGGTATTTTTATACTGATTTCAGCACAGTAATTGTTTTTTCATTTTATGCATTAGTTCTCGAAATATTCTTAACTAAGTATTTGAAAATGAAGTGGTGTTTTCATGGCACTTGTAGTGTTTTTTTGTGAAAAATCGACATTTTGAGCTTCAAAACAACCATGACTGTGGCTTCCTTCCTCCAATCCACTGACATAGAAATCTTTAATCAAGATTTCGAACAAACAAAGCGTATTGCGAAGGAGCTCAATCTTGCTGAAACTCAATCTAAATTATCTTGGATATAATTTGCAGTATTTCCAATAACATGCGGTAACACTTGATCGATAGAAATCTCCAAAAAGTCCAAATACGTACATATCTCTTATCAGATTACCAGGTAAGAAAATCAAATCATTAATGATGCCACAGAAATATTCCAGTCCCAATTCGTTAAACGATTTCCGACTTAATTATGAAGTGTTTTCTCAGTTGGCTTCAATAATGTTTTCATTTTGTTGATTATTGAATTCATATCTTTTTCAAAAAAATGAGAATCGATAATTTTTTATTTATTACGAACAGATCATTAAGTTGGCTTACTGGTTCTTTGACATGTGAATTATTCTTAGTTTTGAATCGAGACTTGTATGTGTTCTAATTCATTGTTCGACATGGTTTATTCAATTGCAGAGCGGGTGGAAATAATTTCACTTTTTTTGCAAACAATCAATGTGCGAATAGGACCGCAGAATTCTTCAATCAACGACATTTAGATAAACATGTTAATAGGAAGTATGTTTTGGAATTAGTGTCAAAGTTTCAAGAAACCGGGTCCGTGGCTAATAAAAAACGAAACATGGAAAGAAATGAAGCAGCTGAAGTAGCTGTTCTTGGACAGATTGCTCTGAATCCAATGACGAGTACGAGGCAGCTAGCACATGAATCTGGTTTTACACGAACTCGCAAATATTTTGAAGCATCATAAATTCCATCCTTACAAAATCCTCCTTTCACACGCACTAAACGAAGATGATTTTGACCGTCGTGTTGAATTTTGTGATACAATGAGTGAACGAGTAACTGCTAATCCCAATTATCTGTACAATGTTTGTTTCTCCGATGAGTGTTCGTTCTTTCTAAACGGCACAGTAAATCGACACAATTGTCGTTATTCGGCCGATGCTAATCCGAGATTGTTCCACGAAGTTTATACTCAACAACCACAAAAACTCAACGTTTGGGCTGGAATATTTGGTGACAACATTGTCGGCCCAGTGGCGGCTCGTCGGGGTAGGCAAGGTAGGCGTCGCCTACCTTCGAAAATCTTCTTATCGAAATTATAAAATGATTCATATTCATTTTACGTATCAGATACCCCTCTTTAATTATAATACGTTATTAGAGAATTTTTCATCCAAAAATCTCGCACGCGATTGTGGTATTTCCACCTAAGAACGGGATCTGCAGCTGCAGCCTCGCCACGACCATTTCTCGCTCATTCCAGAGATAACCGAGATGGTCAACTAGGAACTAAAAGTTTGGTACATTTTAATTCTCCATCTCTCTCTAAGTCAGGCGTGCCATGATATAGAGGCGCTGTACGACGGAATCGCGGAGCGCGGGAAATTTGAATAGCCTTCTCATCCAAATTATTCAGCGTTAAACGTAAGTTCGCAGAACTGAATGAAAAACCTTGCATTTTGCAACAGGACAAATGTGTTCTGCTGTAAAATGAAGGTTTTTCATACGGTTCTGCGAACTTAGTGTCTAAATATTTTAAAGTGAATAGGTTTTATTAAATAAAAGTGGTTCATTCATACTCTTTCCTCGTATATTAAACATTGAATTCGAAAAAATACACTATTTCATTATTCATGAATAATTATGATCATTCGACCACAAAAACAACAGAAACTATTCAGAGTGGTAAAAAAGATTCAAGTAATAATATTGTTACAACTTTCATTATAAATCATTCCAATTGCTGGTGGTAATTTTGAATTACATAACATACATTGTTGAATTACATTCAAGATGGGCAACAATTAAAAATTCATGGAAATTAAAATTTGATGCATAAAACCTTACTAAACAATTTTTCACAAAATATAATAGAGAATATATAATTCTAATAAAATAAAATTTTCCTGCACTAGATTCATCAGACTTTTTTACATATTTGTAGGCTTTTCAGACCATATTACTAGAATTGATTATAAATAAGGGTAAACAATGAAATATATTTTTATTATTGATGACGAAATTTTTTTATTTTTCTTTTAATTGAATTTCTTTCTTTCCTCAATTCTTTAATTTCCTGGTTTTTTCTCTTACACCACCAAGGGATTCCAATCCGACACAATGATTTTATCGTTAATTTTTTTATTTCCCCTTGATGATCAGCACATCCAAGAAGTTCAAAATTCAATTTTGTACCCAAGTAATTTTCTGAACTTAACATAATCTTTGGATGTGACTGATGTGAGGAAGACTCGTTTAGGTACTCCTCTAATGCAGTAATCCCGCATCCAATCAATATGGTAAAATCCTCACTTGGGTACAAAAGTTTGTTGGTACTAGACCATTCTTTATTTGAAACGAATGTATTATGAAATTCTAAATCAGAGGAAAGCAATTTAGAATCACATAATACACAAACTATTTTTTTTTTAATTCCCTTGATGATGAATCCAGAAACATAAGCCACAGAAAAAATTGTTGGACTTCCACGAGAAATATCGCCAGCTATATCTACTGATAAATCCCCCAAATCTAATTCAGTTTGAGAAACTGTACCAGCAGCTGATGATGTTTGCTCTACAGTGTCCATTTGCTGTTCATGTAAATTCAAAAATATTTGTAAATTTGATAACAATGTATGATCATCATCTTCACAATTTTTTGAAGCAAATGCCTTGTTTGCCAGGCCGTTCAAAATCTGGCACTTCAGGCTCCCAATGAATTGTTGGACTGTTGGATTGTCCCCACATCCGCATCCATACCTAACTGCTCCAAATAAATTCTCAAGGGGGTCTTGATTTAAGGACCTTGGATTTAAGGAGGAGCATCCCTGGATTTTCAAATAAGTCCATATGTCCTTTATCGCGTTTAGGGATGTAAGCCATCCAGTCTGGGATGGAGGCTTGGATGGCTTGATGGTGCCACTTTTGGATACCCTTTTGTATGTCCAACCTAGTACAGTTTGGAATGCCTCAGCCCAATATCCCACATGAGGAGATTCCTCCGTTACTGCACATCTTAGGTCTTTGCCTTCTGGTGCCCTAAGTGTTCGACCATTGAAGCTGTCAAAAAGGGTATCCACCTCTTTTATAAAAGTGGCAGTAGCAACAGCCCTTGATTCCATCGTTCCTGAAATGAAAAATTTATGGTTTAACCATTGTATAATAAAAATATATTGTGGGTAATGTAATGATTTCTGTTATACTTTTTTTCAAATTCTGGTTTCATATCATAGTCTCAAAAATGATATTGAAAGATTGAACCATCAAAATAATGAGATATGACCTACTATAGCTCTTTACAGCAATAAATGTCAGTGTGGGGGTCATACAATATAAGTGTTTGTGGTAAATTCACGGAAATTATTCTACATCAGTTTAAATTGTTAAACTTACCTGAACTTATTAGAGAGTAGATGTAGGCTGCTACAGTATGGCTGCACACTTGAGCAGCTATACTGACTTTCATGCCATATTGCATAATAGGACTAAAATGCATGTCCTTCAATTTATGCATTGTCCGGAAAAAGAGGGGATTTCTTTTATCTATTTCGTGTGCCGTCCTCACATCTGCGAATTTTGCCTCCATAATGCTGTTTTGGTCGCCAATGGTGACTGGCAGAAGCACATTGTGTCGTCTAAATAACGACACTGTGCTCTTCAACAGGTGAGGAGGATCATACATACAGGATATTCTTCTGTTTTCAAATTTAAAATATGCATGATTAATGGTCACCCCCAATTCCTTCATACATTTCACATTGCTGGTGCCCATATCACATATTGTTGTGACAACATCCACTTTCGCGAAATATTTTGCAGCATGAAGCACTTCCATCAAGCACTTTTTCAGGTTGGTAGAATTGCAACCGTTATTATTGAAATAGAAAGCAACTGGTTGCTTCCATTTCATGTTTAACCCCACCAACATGAACACAAGTGCTTTATTGGCAATTTTTAGCTCAGTACTCTGCTGCTGTGCTCCAAAATCCTCGAATCCACGAATTCGATCTTCTCCCTGATCATACTGCAAGTTCTCTTTTATGTCAATTTCATCGAACAAAAGAGCACAACATCGTTCTATTCCTTTTGGTATGCTCTCGTTCAAATGATTGAAGAGATGCTCATTGATGCCCGACTCAAATTGCACTCTCTTCAGCAGACTCAAAACAGTTCTTTTATTGGGTAGTGCCACAAATTTTCTTAGCAAATTGTAGCACTTTGGGCTCCTTTTCAGTATGCAGAGAGATAAAATCTTATCGTCTAAACTCCATCTCCTTCCTTTCAAATTTTTGGGCTTAAAATTTTTTATTTGTGACAGCATGAAATTTGCTGTCACGGAAGGCATGTTCTTGAATAAATTATTCATGATGTTAGACTCTGCGATATTCGAGAGTGCTCTTATATCATGCGATCTTCTTTTGCACAAAATTTTCAATTTTCTCAGTTGTCTCTCCCTACTTTGGACCATGCCAACTAATTTTTTTTTCCTTGGGGAACACTCCTGCGTGTAGAGACTTTCAATATTCCTGAAAATTCTTCTCCTTGAAGGAGTTTCAGTGATACTTTGATGAGGTGGAGTACTCTGGCTCTGCGTAGCAAGTGGACTCTCACTTCTCACTGATTTTTCCAAAGCTTCGGTATTTTCTGAAAGCAAATACTTAATGAGCATCTCTAATCTTGTAAAGCACATATTATATATTTAAGAAACATTATTAATATGTCAAGCATTTAATTAAATTATAAATAAAACGGACTACAGCAACTTGCAGGGACACAGTAGGTGATATTATGTGCATATTTTTCAATATTCTAGTTTTCGTAAAATCTACTGCTCCCCACAAATTACCATACTGTTAATACCTTCAACAGATGACATTCCTAAACCAGCATCACTCATCATCAAATCCTGCAAGGCCCCAGTATTTTCTGAAAGCATAAAATCAATGAGCACTCTAATATGGTGTATAAGTGATAAATAAAACGAACTAATGACACTATAATTGGCATATACACAGTAGGTGACCCTATCATATGCATATTTTCTTATTTTGCAGTTGATGTAGATCAATACCTTTGTGAAGTCCTGAAGACAGCATTCCGGAAGGACCAGCCTCACTTTCTTCTGGCAATTCATTTGAGGTGACCCACCGAAAAGGCACCGCATCTTTATTTAATTCATAGGAGATCAAGTTACGAAAGGAAGCTGGCTGGAAATGTTTATTACAAATCTTCCACCTTCTATGAGATTCTCCTTTGAATATCATTCCTAAACTTTCTTGCCACAACTTGGATCTAAAATTTTGAAAATATTAATATGATAATGTTTACGTAATTCAAATATCTTACTTTTCAATATTCCTGGGAAAACAATACATTCTCTTCACCTCCAGATCATCAGATCCACATACAATACAACGCATGTTGGCTAATTTACAAACAAATATTTCTGCTCTGAAGACAGGTCCACACCAATATCTGCTTGTTGTTAGCTCGAAGACGATTTGAAAGCAAAGAACGAGAATGCTGGAGAATTCCAACGAGGTAAACATTTTAAACGGCATATTTTATGATGTTGTAAACAGATTGTAAACAACATCATTTAGGATGTCAACAATCGCCATTTGCATTTGCAAAGAGCAGTTTCCTACCCTTTGGGCTTGAAAATTAGCGCCATCTAAGTAGTGGCACTCATCAGTTTTAAACAAGGATGCACTTATATGAAGTTCATTGAACAGACAGAGATGGCTAAATTTCCTTAAAATGTACCAAATTTCAGTACCTAGTTGACCATCTCGGTTATCTCTGCTCATTCTAAACGGAAGGCGATCTATCCCAGCGCCTGCGATTCGATCACTACACGTCAGCCCTGCCGAGTGCCGCGGAATCTACCAGTAAATCAGTAAAGGATGGATACACTGGCGTGTAGAGAGAAGCATACGAAATAGAGGCGAAAGTAGGCGATGAAATCGTCCGCCTTCGGGTACTTTCGAGAATGATCGCTTGGCGATTCCGCTCCCGCGCTCTCGTATGCTTGCAACGATTCCACTCGAGTTCAGTGATTATTGATATCGATAAATTATTATATTTGAGGTTTGAATTCTGTGTTCGCGCATTCGCATTTGTGTTTTATAACCCTCATTTGATTTGAACATTATTCGAAAGCAGGGGAACCCGATAAGTACGTTCCTATATTTATTTAATTGATTTAGTTTATTTGGAACATTAGGTCGTATTTCCAAATTCCTGACAAATAGAACCCATTCATGATATTATTTGTTCCTCACTGGATTAGTAATTTACGTAACAAGTGCGGAAAATAGAGTTTTTTTGGACGAATAGACCAAATTCTAGGACGAGCCGGAGTCGAGTCCTGGAAGTCTGTGAGTCCAAAAAAACTATTTTCGGGCGTGTTGCGTACAATATTTTTTTCGGCAACCGTGTAGAATTACAAATCACATACAAATTTCACATTTCTTTATTATAGATTTTGATTATTATTTGAATTGAACAGAACAGAACTGTCATCCATTATTTCGTTGTTATTGTGATGATCATCACAATGACAACAACGACGTGAATTTTTTCGGCCTAGTCCGGAAAGTATGTTACTTTCTCAAAGAAATAGCGTCCAGGAAGTGGGTATTTCCCGGACGGTTGCCGAAAAACTCTTTTTTCGCGGTTGAACCATAAAATTCGAAAAGAAATTGTTTCAATTCGCCGTCCGACATTATCTCTTTACCTTATAAAATCCCCGAAATACTCTAGATTTGAAATTTTCACGGTCTTTCAAAATCTATGTGTCGCCTTACCACATCCAAACCTCACGAGCCGCCGCTGTGTCGGCCCGTTCTTTTTACCTGGTAATCTTACTGGTGATATGTATTTGGACTTATTGGAAAATCACATTGATCCAATTTTGACGGATATTATTGAAAACAATGCTGGAAATTATGTGGAAGATCAGATTGTGTTTCAGCAGGATGGAGCTCCTCCACACTACGCCTTACCAGTTCGAGAATATCTGGATCAAAGATTTCCAAATCGGTGGATTGGAAGAAGGGGTTCCACTGAATGGCCAGCCAGATCGCCAGATCTGTCACCACTAGATTTCTTTCTTTGGGGCCACTTGAAGAGTAAAATTTACTCTACACAGCCCGATTCCATAGAAGATTTAAGAAGACGTATAGTGAACGAATGTCGTCAAATCACTCCAGAATGCTGCAAAATGTGCGCCATCGTTTCGAACAAAACTTATTTCATTGTATGGAAGCTAATGGTGAACAATTTGAATATTTAATTAATTGATCTGAGTTTTTGATAAATTATTTACTTTACTTTGAAAAGTCTTATTTCTTAGATCAATACTTCAAATCGTTCTGATACCGTACAGTTGGAGAATGATTTCAGTGAATAAAACAGCTAGTCGAACATCTGACCCTAGTAGCATTAACACGTACGGTATGACTTCATTTGCCCAGTGGTAGATATTTTGCAATTTCAAATACAAGTACGGAAATTTTGGTGTTTCGGAAGCACGAAATGTCAATTATTCGCAAAAAATTAATTTAAGTGATAAAATTAACTAACGCATGAATATTTCGAGAACTAATGCATAAAATGAAAAAACGATTACTGTGCTGAAATCAGTATAAAATACCTTTGAATTGAGGTATCACTCACCCCATCTTCCCTATTCAAAAATTGGGGGTGGGGGTTGTAGCAGCAAGGGTTGAAGCGCTATGCATCCGTAACCTACATCTTAAGTTGTCCCCCTCGAAACAGAAATCGACCTGTCCGAGCATTTCTATCGAAAAAATTTATTTCGTCTGTAATCTCGTCTGTTTCGTTTTCAAATGGCCACCCTGTATTCTCATTCTACTAGATGGTTATACCTAAATGACAAATTGTTTTCAGTACCGGAGGAAGCCGAAGAAGTGAAAGCACCTCAGTTCCGAAACGCGTACAGCTCTCCCGAAGAAAAGACCGAATACAACCAATCCAAGTTCAGCTCCCCCTTCGGCAGACCCTCCAAGAGACAAGACCTATCTAAATGCCTGCTTCTCGGCCCCCAAAACCTGGAAAAAATATTCGACAATAGACAAATAATCGAAAACTCTACCACCCTTTTCGTGGAAAAAGGTTACTTTAATAAGGAACTAAAGAGCAACGAATCTAAAAAATTACAAACCTCCATTTCAGTACTGGAAGCTAAGGACAAGACGGTAGACGACATCGTGGCCTGTTTGAACATGGAGGCAGGCAGGAAGGATAACGAGGAGACTGTGGTTAGGTTGCTTTCGGAGATGTACGATTGCATGGAGAAGCAGAAGATGATGGACGTGAAGGTCACGTCGAAGATGAAGATACACATTCTGAAATGTCTCTATAAGTATGTGGAGTCCACGAACCAAGTATTGCTGTTGAGCTTGGCGAGGATTATTCTTGCGGTAACTGGGATTGATTTTGTTTCCTCCCATGGATGTTTCCTCCGAATATTTTTGTTTTTCGAAAAATGTTGTTCGTCACATATTTCTTCTTCACTCTCCTACCTTTTAATTCCACGTTGCCTTCAACCTACGGGTTTTCTAGTTCTTGCATTTCACATAACCATTGTTAATTAAGAGGTATTCATTCTGTCATATCATCGCCTGGCTGGATAGGTTCCCATTTAACTTCTTATACATACACTGCGCAAAAAAATTAACGCACATTATGGAAATCTCAAATTTATTCTACAACTGAAGGTGTTCTCAATGATAATGATTTTTATCAGAATTATGCATGCATATGTTATCCACTTTCAACGTTTTTCTTCAATACAGATGTTTTCTCCCAGCAGGAATAAAAAAAGATGATATTATCAGATTTTGAATGTATTGGCTCCATTCTAAAATCAGTTGTTCTCGATCAATTCTAGTGATCAATAGTTTTTCTTTCGTTGCAACGCGAAACACGCAATTTGACCCAAGAGGAATGTGCCAAAGCGGCAGTTTTGCGAGAAGAAGGGTGGACATACACAAGAATTGCAGAAAGGTTTGCAGTTTCCCATACAAGTGTGTTGCAGCGATTCAGGGAGACAGGTATGAATGTCCGAAGACCAGGACAGGGTAGACCACGGGTAACAACTGCCATTCAAGAACGTTACTTGAGAGTTTCTTCGTTGAAAAAACGGTTTGCAACCGCTCGCCTCCTTCAAAATCAGCTTGAGCAAACTCATGAGGTGCAAATTAGCACTCAGACAATAAGAAATCAGAGAATATGATTTAAGGCCTCGTGTCGCGGCAAGAGGCCCAGCTCTTACCCCAGCCCATCGAAGGGCGCGTTTGGATTTTGCGAGAGAGCATATCCATTGGGAAGAGGCCGATTGGGAAAGAGTTCTCTTCACAGATGAGTCTAGATTCTGCCTCTACCATTGTGATCGACGTTCCCTTGTATACAGACGTCCACATGAAAGATATGCTCAGTGCAATTTCCTGAATACTACTGGTTTCGGGGGAGGATCGATTATGGTATGGGGTTGAATATCTTTGACTGCTCGCACGGACCTAGTGGTCGTTGATAATGGAGCTATGAATGCTGATAAGTATATAAGTAACATTCTTGAAGAGCATGTAGTGCCATTTGCCCCATACATTGGTGAAAATTTCAGTTTCATGTTTCATGGACGATAATGCCAGACCCCATCGTGCGCGCATCGTTCAGGAGTACCTTGAAGAAGTGGAAGTCCGGATCTCAATCCGATTGAGCAGGTTTGGGACAACCTCAATAGAGGGCTGAGAAGTTCAGAAAATCATCCAGCTACTCTTAGTGACTTAGGAATCCGACTCGGAGAAATCTGGGAAGGATTAGATCAGAACATTTTAAGATCACTCATTTTGAGTATGAACAGTCGTTGCCGAGCTGTAATTAACGCAAGGGGTGGAAATACCAAGTATTAAATCACTTATCAGCATTTCAGTATTTTGAAAATTGTTCATTTCTCTTCTTTCACATAAGATTCGGTGAAATCCTGAATTTTTCTTCCATTTAATGTGTCTTGTTTCGTTCAAAACCTTCCCGAGAGAACATAAAAAATAAGTTATAAAGTCAATGTAGAGTTAACTTTCATTAAAATTGAGATTTTCAGAATGTGCGTTAATTTTTTTGCGCAGTGTATATTCTTCATTCTGTCCATTTCAAGACTATCAGTAAAATATTTCATCTTAAATTTTGGTTCTGCTGTATTCGAACTGCTTCCGCTTTTCATTCGCTTCCACATGTTTTGAAAATACCAATTTTCAGCTCAAAGTGACTGGCAATAACCTAAGCGGAGTGTGCAAACTATTGTTCAAAGTTGCTAAAAACGACTCTAATGATCACTTGTTTCTTGAGAAGAATATTCTTGGTAAGTTATCGAGTATGGAGTTCTTAATCTATAAAATGTAAATTGCTTCAAGAATGTCATTATTTTAATTTATAAGGAATGTAATCGAGTGTTTTCCAGAACTTCTTCTTGACGCTCTCGGTAGATCTAGTCCGTTGGACGACTCTGAAGCGTGCGTGTATGGCTATGGTGCAGTGAAGTTCTTGTCGATGAATAATCAGCTTCAACAGAAGATGATATCTTTGGGGACGTTGGACCTCATGGCGCTACACATGAAAATCGTTAACGTTGCAGTAAGTTTACCATGAATTGGATGTAGGTGAAGGCTGTACCATACGGGCAATCTTCGATTCGGATCTGGGTCCCTTATTTACCAAATTTTGTCGACATTAGGGAGATCCTGCATGTAGTCAATCAAAAATCTAGTTCCGTCGCAAATCTCAAGTCCTGTCCTCAAGTTTGGTACATTTGTAGCTTTCACCGTACTTCAAAGCATGCTTGGATACTTAGACTATATAGGGCATAGTCAAAGCTTGGATACGAGCTACGATCTGCAGAGTTTGAATTGTTGTTCCCTTAACAGCAACCGCAATTTCGTCCCCAACCTGCAGCTGTGAGCAGAGTGCGCGCAATTTATGCTTATTATTGTTGACTCCAAATCTGAGATGCGATGGAACTGGGTTTGCTTATCTGGTACAGCCCTGCTAAGCACAACCATTAATAACTTATACGTATCTACTTCCTTTTTTCCATAGAAAATCGATAAAATAGCTATGACCGAACAAACAAGACATACTTTATTCCAATTAACGGGAGCTTTGAGAAATCTGGCCTCAGATGATACAATCTACGAAAGATTCAACACTAGCGGGGCTACATCCGAGCTTTGTGTCACAATGGAGTTATTTTCTGAAGATTCTGACGTGATCAGTAACATATCGAGAATATTTAGGTGAGAAAATTGGAGAAATAAAATAGGTTCATAAGCCATACTAATTAAAATAGGTTCATTATGTAAATTCAATTTCAGTATAATTTCAACGAATGAGAGTTGCTGTGATAAGATTATAGAAAAAAAAGACATATATAAAATATTCGTGCAATTATTCGAGAAATATTCAGGAAGCGAAGAGATTATTGTTAGATTGACTTATACCATGGGCAACATCGTGGCGAAAATTGATAGTACCAGAGAAAAGGTGAGGAAATTCCCAATCCTAAAGGACATTATCAAGATTGTATATAGCTATTATTACATTCAGAACAAGAACATCGTCACATTATAAAAAAACATTGAAGCAATAATCTAAAGTTACGAAGATTCGCGTGATTGCAAAAATTCATGTCATCGGGATTTCAATCAAATATCGTGCACTATTTTTACAGTTCTTCCGCGAGAGTAAATCCATTGACAGTTTACTAAGGCTCTGGAAAATTTATTTGGAAAGAACATTAAAGCTTTGCTCTCTGAAAATCGATGATGGATCCGAAAGTGATGATGGGAGATGTAGCGAAGATGTTATGATAAAAGTGAGTCGAAATGAATCATTCTAATCTGCCTCACGATATTATAAAATATTTTTTTTTTATAATTTTTATAGGTATTGAGGATTGCGGCCAATATCGTCATTAATCCCGAAATAGGCAGAGAAATAAATGAAAAATATGGACTAACATTAATCGACGAGTTCTTGAAAGTTCTGATTAGCAATCCTTTCAAGAAAAATCAAGAACTAGTCCTGGCTATTTTGGGAACCTTGAACAATCTTTCATATTATTACATCACTGAAACCGAGCAGGACATCTTTCATGTGAGGCAAGTGGACATAATAGACGGTAAGTAAGGTGTTATGAAATATAAGTTCAACAAAGCAAGAAGACAGACCTTCGTTCGGTCTTAGGTTCTGCAGAATGATAAAATATCGACTTCCCCCCATTCCTTCAAAAATTGGAAAGAATGCAGTTTCAAAAATTCGAAGGTCATTCGGTGCGGTGCCTTTTGACCAATCAGCTTTTTTCAAATAACAAAAATAACTTACAAATAATGAAAGAATAAAATTCTCCACCCTCAAAACTTTTAAGCCAACCATTATCATTTTTTTATTCCAATCATGTGTAATTTCAAGGTATTTCTGAATATACAAAATCTACTAATAACGAGTATGTTGTGGAAGCAATGCGAATTTTGGGAAATCTTTCAAGATCAAAAATAACCATATCATATATAGTGAAGAATGACATTTTCCAAACACTGATTGCGCTATTGGATCACAGTGAGTATTCACACAATACTCAGATATTAAATAATCCAGTCAATTTCCTTTCAACTTTTTCAGATGAGAGCCGTATCCTCAAAACAACTATGGGTGTTTTCGTTAATCTAATGGCAGATTACAATTCAAGAACTCTTTTCAAGAAGAAAGGGGGTGTAATGAAATTGATATCCATTTTGGAAAAATATGGACAAAGCGATTGGTTGATGGGAACACTGGTCTGTCAGGGCTTGTGGAATTATGCCATCGATTCTATAGATCTCTATGAATTATTTACAGAGAATGAGATACAAAAGCTTCTGGTTTTGCTTGCAGATTATTTAGGTTAGAGACTTTGATTTTCAATATAAAACCTTTCAAAAAATAATGAGCAATTGAATCACATCTTCATTTTTAATAAAAGTTTGGCCACACAGTAACACCTTGACATTCCTTTTTCAACAAAAATATCCTGTTGAATAAGCAAGAATATCATTCACTAAAAATCGTTTTTCCACAGATGATGAAAAGTTATTTGGAATCAAGGATGATATTGAAGATTCTGATATCTATGCCAGTCAAGAATATATGATCTGGGATGAATTTGCAACTGTTGCCACGAATTTACTGGAAAAAATAGAATATTTTTTAGATACTTTCGACCAGATAGACTTAGAGAGTAAGGAAGAGGTCAAGAAAAAGGATACCAGCACTAACTTATCATTTGCCGCTTGGTAGTCAACAGTTACACTCAAATTGAAATTAAATGTATAAATGAAAAAGCTCTATAAACTTGTTTCATATTTTTTATGATCATTATATATTTATTTAGTGTTGAATTATTTGTGTAAAATCAATATTTTCACAACAAATAAACAGCAACCAGGAACATTTATTCTTTCACTGCAACAATAATTTATTATTAATCATTCTCAGAATATTCATCGTCAAATTTATAATCAGTTGTAAATTTCAAATCGAGTAACTACTTTTAGAATATACAATGCAAATTCAGAAATAGTATAATTTGATATCACTGAATTACAATTTCTAATGAAAATAAATCAACACTCAATATGAGTATTGCCCATTGAATAATGGGCTTATTAAATACAATATGAAAATCCTCCAGATTTGAAAACTGTCTTTCTGATTATCACACAAGAATCCACTGCTGCTGAAGCAGCAAAACACCAGCTCTGGAATATCAAAAGACAGAACTATTCAGTCACAGGGCATTTTTCCAATTATACCACGCATTTTTTCCAGAATGATAGTGTTTTTACAAAAGCATGTTTCCTCTGTATATGGAGGAGCCACCAACACATGATCATCAATACTTATGTTTTCCCCAATTTTTTTAGCATTAATTAGATTCGTCTTAAACCATTCGAGAAGTTTATCTGCCCTTTGTTCTATATTCTTCCAATCTCCTATATCTCTAGGTGCTGGTTTTTCCAAAAATGTAGGATCCACTACGTCCTTGGAAAGTTCTTCGAGAGACTTGATGGATATATAGATGAATATTCGTATTTTCGTGTCATCACACAATACAACCGTCTTATAAATTGGATCTATTACAAAAACTACTCCTTCAAAAAAATTCTTTTCTATCGTTTGGATCCTAACTTTTTTTCCTACGAGGCTTCTAAGGTAAAATACGTCATCATCTATTGGCTCAACAGAAGTGTCCTTATCCATAATCACAATGAACTTTGCAGTAAACAATAATATAATTTATATAATATATTATTTATATTTATAAGTCTTTGTATATTATATACTGACTGAAATTGAAATAACATAACCTAAAACTTGGCATTTGGCGAGCACAGAACACGGGGACGAAACCAAACACATGTTCCTGTTTGATGAAACCACAGACCAACAAGACTTGGCACTCTGTCAATTTAGTTCCCAGCTATTGGTCGCGTGTTTTGTAACCTTGTTGCCAAAGATATTCTACATAGAATATCTTTGCTTGTTGCGTTTTCTGTCCTTGTCTCAGCCGCCAGATTTTACATTAGATTGCTTTGGAAAACGATTAAAACGGGAGGCGGCCAATCAGAGCGCAGACAAAACCGAATAAGACCGATGAGTTCTCGTGTCCATGCGAGATTGAAATAAATGAAATGTCAATTACGTGAAACGTCATATCAATGTTTTGTTTACATATTTCGCTAATGAAAATTCTCGAATGGAGGATTTTTTTGTTGAAAATCCATACAATTATCTTCGATTCTTAATTTTCGTCTTATACAACGTTTCAGGGATTGTCAAGATCAAGGAATACTTTCGGTTTGGAAAGTTTTGATTGCAGAACCGACCATATTTTGAATGCAAGATTAGTATTTCCACACATTATTCTTAACATTTGCGAACATATACAAAAGACCACCGTTGAACTGAATATTTGTGTCGTATATTAAACTTTCATCTTCTGAAATGCAGTTGGGTATATATGAGCATCTGACAGCTTAGGAGCAATTTTTAGGTCTCAAATTCCACTTCAGGAGTCATTATCACATTCCTCATTAGGTGAGGTGTATTAAAGATGTGAAATATCTTCTCATTCACATGTACTTGATTTAAGGTCAGCTGTTTCGAAAATTTAGTTGAAGTTAGAACCCATATCAGAATTAAAGGTTTTAACATAAACTCCTAGATCATTAAATCCATTTTCATTATTTATTCGAGCACAATAATATTCAAATCCATCTGATTGCCAGTTATCTTCTAAAATAAGTTAATTCGGATAAACAGAAACAAGAATCGTTTCCCAATGACAGTTAGGGGTTATGTTATTTGTTATTTCGATTTGAATTTCGCCGATTTCGGGCTTCGTATGATTTTCTCCCACCAAGACCCCACAATTTCTCAAGGACATTGTTGCTGATTTGGCGGGTAAGTGGATTGTCTTGTTGGTCTGTGATGAAACCATGGAGGTATTTGTGATCTGTGGTTACCTCACAGCTGTCAGCTGTCATATTTGGTGTTCTGTGGCTGTCAGTTAAGGGGGTTGAAACGCCAAGAACCGGTTAATTTTTCTCACAGATTCTGTTTTATTTTCGTTTGATTTTTGAATATTGTGATCACGATACACAAACAGTAAGTGTATCGTGATTGTGATAAGTGTTTGCTGATTACTGACCTGAAATGTCGAAATCACATGCGTTTTGTTGCGTTTATGGATGCAATAGTAAAGCCAAGAGGGATCCAGTCTCTTTTCATTATTTTCCCAAGTACAACAGTTGTAAAGTGGAAATAACTGGTGAAAATGGTGTTGTCGAGAAAGTTGACGTAAGAAAAATTTGGGAGAAAAATTTAAGTTTTGGAAAGAAAATAACTGATACCATGCGAGTTTGTTCAAAGCATTTTGAAGAGTCTGCATTTCATATTCAAAGTAAGTTGTTTAAATATCGGTCAAGTTCCATGTGTATTAATATATTTCGATTGTCAGGAGATTTGTCTTCCAGACCAAGAATTACCAATTTGAGACGCAGAAAGCTCAAAAAAAATGCTGTCCCAACAAAAAAACTTCCTACGCGTATTTATGAAATTTCAAACAGGAAAGCAAGACGGAATTCAAATAGATGTGATCCTGAACAACAACCAATGGTAATTGTATTATGAATTTGAAATCAAAATGATTCTAATGTATGCAAAATTTACAGTTGAAATCTGACTGTGATCAAATGACAGAAGTTCAAGATGAGAATGAACTCCATGCTCATGTAAGGTAGAGATATTCTAGTTGAATCAGATGATGATATTTAAATTTCAGGAAATGATTCACACATCCGGAGTGTCGAAATCACATGTGTTTTGTTGTGTTTATGGATGCAATAGTAAAGCCAGCAGGGATCCAGTCTCATTTCATTATTTTCCCAAGTACAACAGTTGTAAAGTGGAAATAACTGGTGAAAATGGTGTTGTCGAGAAAGTTGACGTAAGAAAAATTTGGGAGAAAAATTTGAGGTGTGGACAGAAAATAACTGACACCATGCGAGTTTGTTCAAAGCATTTTGAAGAGTCTGCATTTCATATTCAAAGTAAGTT
The DNA here is from genome assembly GCA_951802165.1 of Adalia decempunctata. Taxonomy (NCBI): domain Eukaryota; kingdom Metazoa; phylum Arthropoda; class Insecta; order Coleoptera; family Coccinellidae; genus Adalia; species Adalia decempunctata. The sequence goes on along the minus strand of OX637696.1, from coordinate 15,565,064 downwards.
GTTTCAATATCGGTCAGGTTCCATGTGTATTAATATATTTCGATTCTCAGGAGATTCGTCTTCCAGACCAAGAATGACCAATTTGAGACGCAGAAACCTCAAAAGAAATGCTGTCCCAACAATAAACCTTCCTACTCATGAAAATTCCAAGAGGAAAGAAAGACGGAATTTAAATAGATGTGATCCTGAACAACAAACAATGGTAATTGTATTATGAATTTGAAATCAGAATGAATCAGATGATGATATTTAAATTTCAGGAAATGATTCACACATCTGATGTAGTGTTGGCTGCAGAAGCTTTGTGTGTTATTAAGCAGAAGTAAAGTATGAGGATGTTTCTATACAGGTGAACACACTATCAATTCAGACAATTTGTGACAATATCACCAAGGATCAAAAACTGAACAGCCTGACAGGATTGAATTCTTTCAAAATCCTAAAAACGAATTATTCTTTTTCAGGTTTATTTTCTTCTCACAACTAGTAACAATATTATAGCATGTCGGAATTTTTGAGGAATGATTGTCTTGAATAATTTTCTCTAGAAGCTAGAACATACATCAATTATAGAGAATTCTATTTGAAAGGTGAGTTGTAGCTCTAATATTTTCTGATTAAGAATATAATTGCCATACAAAGTCTGTTTGAAATTTTGTTGGATCATAAGTTAACTGACTCAAAATATAATGATCTGCAAATTCTGTTTATTTGAAGTCTGTATCTTATCCAGATATTTATAAATGTTCAAAGATAAGCACTTGCTATTTAGAATCATTCTCATTGGAAAAAAAAGACTGGCTTATTAAGTAATTGGGTCTCCAAACATGCTTTGATGATGAGAGATATTGATAATAACATTACCTGACTGAATGCATCTCTCAGATGTTGGTTTCTCTAAAATTTTGGTTTGTTTTAGTATCATCAATGAACATTACCTGGTAGTAAGAAAAACAAAAATGTCTGTTTGTTTCTTGAGAAGATACAAATCCACCTGAAGATAACTTCCTGTATAGAAACAATGAAAATGAGATCCCTAAACAGTTGTGATGAATTTGTGATAAATAATAACGTCAGAGAATATATATTTCGAACTTTCCAATGAATATGTTCAAATGTTACCAAATTTGTAAAGCTAAATAAATGGATTGTATGATAACCCAGTTTTATTCGAAATAACAAGAACATTTCACTACCCATGGATTTTCGTTACTTTTGAAGTCAACGAAAATTTGCAAAACAAAATCATAATTTAAATGAAGCTCAAAAGCCAAAACTTTTTAAGTTGGTAAAGAAGGTTTCTGTATTATCTTCAATTCTCCACTTTTAAATGGCGACTCAAAGCCATTTCTGTGGTTTGAACTGTCAGTGGTGTTGCCATCGTTTAGTAGGCATTTCTTTTATTTTCTTCTGAAATTAACCGCCACCTAAGACTCTAAAAGGCACTCACATTGATGCTTCAAGTTCTTTATTTCCCGCTCTTGGCCCATGGCTAAAGTTGAGAATGCATCCAGGGACCTGGAGATATATGTTCTGTGCTGGAGATCCTTTAGAACTCAGCCCTGAAAGAGCCAAAAAGGACATCCCCACTTTTTTCAATTAATTCAAATTTAGATACTTTTCGACCAAATAGACCCCATGAATGTATTAATCGATTGCATAGAAAACACAAGCACTATAAAGGCACGAACAAATTATTTTCACTACATAAGGAACTGAGATAACGCGCGCGTACTGTATGTTTACTCATCGAAAATCGCGTTGAAAATGAATCGAAAGGAGTTCAGTGAATCTGACGATGACTAGATTTTTCGTAACTCAAAATGAGTCGTTCAGTTTTGTCTACGAGGATCGGGCGAAAATTTATGGTTTGCCGATGATATTCCATCAAATTGAAGATCTGTTTAAATTTATATTCAATTTCATACCATTTTTGTGTTTTTGAATACCGAAACAATGAAAAAATCAATTTTTCCCATATTATTAAAGACAAATGTAAAAATATCAACAAAATCAAATAAGTCTCTCGTACATTTGAAAACTACATGCTGCTTTGCGCACTTTTTCTTTTCTGATGATGACGACAAAGGATAAGATCTGCTTTGTCTTTCAGTGTTCGACATAAATAATCAAAATTGTTTCCACATTCGCACTCTGCAAATGGAAGTTCAAACGTAACCAGTATAGATTAAGACTATTTGATTTTCAGGAGAATTAAATATTTTTTTGGTAAAATTAATACTGAAACAATTTCACTGCCTCAACAGTTTTTAATTTGTTCCACTGCGGCGAAATTAAATGCGGCGTTGCCATAATGTTTTCGTGTCTTTTTTTAGACGGCTGTGTCTATGCAGAAATAACTTAAATCTCAAAGAGGAAATCTACTTATATCAAAGAGAATATTAATATAAAAAGCAAATCGAATTTTCCACTATGCTTATTACATTCGAAATATTTTCACCAAAGATGACAAAACTGCAATGAAATTTCAATGTTGGTATGGCAAGGGACTCTCAGTTTATTTGACATCCAATGAAGGTCGATTTCATAAAATGTTGTCGGCCCTGGGTTTCATTCCGGGGATTTATTTTTACGGGCCTAGTAATACAAAAACATTATTTTATCGAAGCTTGCTAAGATTCAGATTTTGTTTAAATTGTGAGTGTCCGAAGTTTGAACTGATGTGTGGAAATTGAGTTGTTGTTTCAGATAACCGATATCGATATTCGAAAATGCAGGGAGATGATTTAGTTGAATTATTACCTGAACCTGCTGAGGGCCAACGGCCTCCATACAAGTGTGGTAGTTTCAATGTAAAATTTAAGAAAGCTGAAAAAAGTTTAGAATACTTCAACAGGGCAAGAGTATCTCTGGATTCAGTTCTCAATCTTTTTGAGGAAAATCAGGTTCATTAAATGAAACAGATTATTAATCAGTTTAATAACATACAACTTTTAAGGATGAACACCCCCAAATACCTATACTCTTGGAAACTTACAAGAATATTCGTCAAGAATATCTTGAAATGATCGATACAAACAAAAATTATCCACTTATAGTTTTTGAAGGACTCGATGGATCAGGTGAATACATCTATACCCAAAAAAATTAGTAACATATTTACTGGAGGTTATAGGAAAATCCACTACATCAAAACGTTTTGCCAAGAAAGTAGGAGCTGAAATAATGCCAACTCCTCCAAAATCACTGGCTTCATTTCGTCCAAATTTTGATGGCCATCACTGCTGGCACGCTCCATTTTACTATTTCGGAAATTACGTGGCAGCAATTGAAGTTGCTGAAGTTTTGAAAACAAAGCCAGTGGTCATGGACAGGTTTTGGCATTCCACAACTGCTTTTGCTCTGGCACAGATGAAGGAAGATTACTACGATGTGATGAAAAGCACCGAACTGCCTGAAAAGGGTAGTCAAGTTTATGAATGGCCAGCAGATCTACTGAAACCTGATGCTGTGATATTCCTCAACGTTTCTGAGGAAGTGAGGAAACAGAGGTTGTCCAAGCGGATAACAAAAACTGAACAAGAGAATCTCCTCGAGTCTAAACGGGAATTTAGAAAAAAGTAAATAAATACTTATACTCTACTATATCTATGTATTAACTGTAACTAGTCCTATGTCTATTCATGAGGGATATTTGGAGGGAAGTAATGTCAGGAGTTCTTATATGAGCTGTAGAAGGCAAGACAACTATTTTTGTCTGTATGTACATTCGGTTATGGATCACATAAAAACTGCTGTAAGGAATTTTTGTGGTTTTCACAGGTCTAACTTAAAATTCGGTGGCAACCGTCCTCTATATAAATGTAGAAAATTTATTAATCGATAGTTCCAAGCAGTTTTCAGAGAATGTACTGTTAAGCAATCAAAATGATCGGTAGAGTCCTTTGCTGGGTGGGCCGATAGAGCATCGGACTACGATTCGGACGAACCTGGGTTCAAATCCGTGTAGTGTGGAAATAGTTTTTCGGCACAAAATTAGCTAGTTCGTGATAAAATGAGCTCTACTAAGAATTAATTGATTATTGTTACTCTCCTCTTTTGGTTTCTTAGCTTTCTCGCCATTTCAAATCAAAGTCTAATAGGTATTTCCATTTTTCGGAAATGAATGTATATTTGATTGTGGCGAGTATTCATTTATGCCTTTTTTCCATTAAGTTGAGATACAAATTGTGAATCGAATTTTTTATGGTTCAATAATTGAGTTATTTTTTCAGTGTTTTGTCAGCCTATGAGAATATGGCGAATCCAGGTATTCGCATGGTCAATGCAAATAGTATATTCAAATATGTACTCCAACAGGTGGAAACACATGTGAAAGATCTGTTCTGACTTAAAATGTATTTTGTGAAATGTAATCTCTATAACCTTTCGAATATTTTGTTAAATAGACTATAATTACTCAAATATTATTTTATAAAATGTATTATTGAATACTTGAGAACTGAAAATATAATTACTGTTTCATATTTGTTTAATTGTGAATATAAAGGGTGAGGCGAATTTTATGGATAGGATAATCTGTCACCTGCTTGAGTAGACCACCAAAACTGTTCAGAAAAAAAAGGTCATTTCCGTTAGGAAATACCACGGCGCAAAAAAATTAACGCACATTGTGAAAATCTCAATTTTAATGAAAGTTAACTCTACATTGACTTTATAACTTATTTTTTATGTTCTCTCGGGAAGGTTTTGAACGAAACAAGACACATTAAATGGAAGAAAAATTCAGGATTTCACCGAATCTTATGTGAAAGAAGAGAAATGAACAATTTTCAAAATACTGAAATGCTGATAAGTGATTTAATACTTGGTATTTCCACCCCTTGCGTTAATTACAGCTCGGCAACGACGGTTCATACTCAAAATGAGTGATCTTAAAATGTTCTGATCTAATCCTTCCCAGATTTCTCCGAGTTGGATTCCTAAGTCATTAAGAGTAGCTGGATGTTTTTCTGAACTTCTCAGCCTTCTATTGAGGTTGTCTCAAACCTGCTCAATCGGATATTGAGATCTGGACTTCTTGCTGGCCATTCCATTCGAGAGACTTCAACCTCTTCGAGGTACTCCTGAACGATGCGCGCACGATGGGGTCTGCCATTATCGTCCATAAAAATGAAATTTTCACCAATGTATTGGGCAAATGGCACTACATGCTCTTCAAGAATGTTCCTTATATACTTATCAGCATTCATAGTTCCATTATCAACGAACACTAGGTCTGTGCGAGCAGTCAAAGATATTCCACCCCAGACCATAATCGATCCTCCCCCGAAACCAGTAGCATTCAGGAAATTGCACTGAGCATATCTTTCATGGACGTCTGTATACAAGGGAACGTCGATCACAATGGTAGAGGCAGAATCTAGACTCATCCGTGAAGAGAACTCTTTCCCAATCGGCCTCTTCTCAATGGATATGCTCTCTCGCAAAATCCAAACGCGCCCTTCGATGGGCTGGGGTAAGAGCTGGGCCTCTCGCCGCGACACGAGGCCTTAAATCATATTCTCTGATGCGATTTCTTTTTGTCTTAGTGCTAATTTGCACCTCATGAGTTTGCTCAAGCTGATTTTGAAGGAGGCGAGCGGTTGCAAACCGTTGTCTCAACGAAGAAACTCTTAAAAGTAACGTTCTTGAATGGCAGTTGTTACCCGTGGTCTACCCTGTCCTGGTCTTCGGACATTCATACCTGTCTCCCTGAATCAGGCCCGGATCTACGATTTTTTCTGACCGGGGCAAAAATTCATGATGGCGCCCCCCTCCCCAAGGTTGGATATGAGAACTGAATGCTTTGAAAATGAAGATACAGTGTAATTTTTTTGAGTGTTTCATTAGAAGTATTCCAGGAAGAAATTTCGATACGACTTCAAGATTGTGTATTTTTGTTTTAGAGTACATGAACTTGAATTGTAAAATATTTTCAAGCGGAATCTACTTCCGGTTCTACCGGAAACGAACGTTATTTCAAATGCAACACCCTGTATATTTATACATACATGTTTGAATTTTTGGTTCAATTCTGCACTGATTCGATGTATGATATGTGCAACCACTTCAAGCGATTGTTGAGTTATTGTCAAATTTGTTGACAGAAAGAGTGTCACAAATTAGTGTTTATATCTCCAAAATCCCTCATTGTAAGAAATTTTTTTCGCCACAGTCGAACAAGAGAAAGTACGCTGATACTGCTTCTTGTAAAAATTATGAGGAAATATTATACAGGGTGTCTGAAACAGGGCTTCAAAGTGAGCCTCAATAAAAAGGAAATCTCATTTTTTTTCAAATGGTAACCATATAATTTTGTAATTCCGATCGATTGCTCGTCAAAAACTAGTTAGAGTGTGCCAAACATTTGAAATCAGTAATTTTGCCGTTATTGAATAAAATTCGAATTTCACGACTAAAGCCAGGTCTCTTTGTCTAAAAATCAATTTATTCAGATAATTTTCAAATAGGCTATGTCAATAGTAAGAATATGTCAGTTTTAAACTAAGATTTTTTGATCATCATTCATTATCTGCTTTGTTTATTCGTCACATTCGCCGCAAATAAAGAACAGACTTTTGATATATCATTCTAGTGTACCTTTTAATTATTGCTTGTTTTGCATAGTGCTCGATCAATAAAAATGAGTGAGAATGACAATTCCTAACATAGCCTACTTTGAAATAGACGAGCATACCACTGAATTTGACTGAGCCAAACCTGGCTTCAGTCGTGAAATTCTGTCAAAATCAGTGGTATGCTAGTCTATTTCAAAGTAGGCTATATTAGGAATTGTCACTCTCACTCATTTTTATTGATCGAGCACTATGCAAAACAAGCAATAATGAAAAGTTACACTAGATTGATATATCAAAAGTCTGTTCTTTTTGCGGCGAATGTAACAAATAAACAAAGCAGATAATGAATGATGACTAAATGAAAAAAACTTAGTTTAAAACTGACATATTCTTACTATTGACATAGCCTACTTGAAAATTATCTTGATAAACCGGATGTTTAAACAACATGGCTTTATTTAGTCGTGAAATTCGAACTACTGATTTTGAATACGTGAAATGTTCGGAACACTAGCTATTGACGAGCAATCGATCGGAATTACAAAATTATATGGTTCCCATGAATTTGAAAAAATGAGATTTCATAGAGTTTGATTGAGGACCACTTTGAAACCCTGTTTCAGACACCCTGTATAATATTTCCTCATAATTCATACAAGAAGAAGTATCAGCGTACTTTCTTTTATTACACTGTTGCGAAAACTTTTAGCACTAGGGTATTAATTTTTTCCGAGAAAATCCAAAATAAGATTTTTTTAACCTCTGGTTGATTTTGGCGCCCCCTTGAGCTGGCGCCCGGGGCAAGCGACCCGCTTGCCCCCCCCTAGATCCGGGCCTGCCCTGAATTGCTGCAACATTCTGGTCATTCTGGACACACTTGTATGGGAAACTCCAAACCTTTCTGCAATTCTTGTGTATGTCCACCCTTCTTCTCGCAAAACTACCGCTTGGGCACATTCCTCTTGGGTCAAATTGCGTGTTTCGCGTTTCATAGCGATCGAGTGTAGAAAATCAAACGAAAGAAAAACTATTGATCACTAGAATTGATCGAGAACAACTGATTTTAGAATGGAGCCAATACATTCAAAATCTGATAATATCATCTTTTTTATTCCTGCTGGGAGAAAACATCTGTATTGAAGAAAAACGTTGAAAGTGGATAACATATGCATGCATAATTCTGATAAAAATAATTATCTCAAAGAAATAAGACACAAATCATTTGCCATTATAAATAATGACAAATGAAATGTGAATACGAACTAGGTCTCCGATACTGTTCACCCTACCAGACAGAATGGTCCAACGTCAACTGAGAATCGCACCGACTGCAGTTTCGTCCTATTAGGACTCATCAGGGTGGAATATCTCAAAGTCGACGCTGGATGGAAAATCTTTTCGTCAAGATATGGACATCTGGCGCCGCACTATTCGACGATCCAGCGTCGACTTTGAGATATTCCACCCTGATGAGTCCTAATAGGACGAAACTGCAGTCGGTGCGATTCTCAGTTGACGTTGGACCATTCGGTCTGGTAGGGTGAACAGTATCGGAGACCTAGTTCGTATTCACATTTCATTTGTCATTATTTATAATGGCAAATGATTTGTGTCTTATTTCTTTGAGTTATATAGGTAGCTGCCTCCTCAGCAGATGATCCCATATCATCACTTTTCTTTGTAAAAATAATTATGATTGAGAACACCTTCATTTGTAGAATAAATTTGAGATTTCCATAATGTGCGTTAATTTTTTTGCGCAGTGTATAATAATGAAAGTAAGTGGACTAGTGGAAATCTAATTCAAAAATAAACCGTTAGGATCATGCTGCCATCGGAGCACAGTAGTGACATGCCGGTTTTTGGCTTGTTATACCGTCATCAGTGCCACTTTAAAATATCACGATTTTCGGTTTACGTCTGTTTTAGAAAATCAAGACATTTTGTCAGTTTGTTTTTCGTCTACAATTCTAGGATCGATGAGCTATCGATTTCGAAAACAATGATTAAATCGAGGATAGGTGCAAATTTTAGTTAAACCCAAATAATAACGTTTGCTCGTATCCAGAAGATACAATATATCACATATCCACAGTATCGGGGTCTCGACTGAACGACCCGACCTAAAAATAAATCTCCCCTATATTTATAACCGACGCTCCTCAAAGCGACGCCAGTTCTGTTCGGCTGGTTGGACGGATAAATGCGGAGATGAAGCTGGACGCGGAGATTATGTTCGACTGTTTGTTGTACATTAACGCGTTTTATTACGGCATGTTTTTCGCTTGCAATTTATTGATGACAACTTCAAAATACTACAGTGTGGTGTCCACCCCCGACATCGAACGAGACGCTGCTGTAACTTTCACCCTTTTAGCCATCGAGTTCCTCAAACTGATAATTTACAAGAAGTACAGGGAAACACACAGAGGTAAAGAGATTGCGGGTTTGATTCATTCCACTGACGCAGGCAATACCCCTTTTTAAGTTTTCCTTTTTTATAGTGGTTTTGTTACAAACACCAAACGATAGTATCAACCAAAATTGAGAATTGCCTTGCAATGTAATATGTATCAGAAGGGTCGGTACTTAGGCAAAAAAATAAATCAAAAAATCAATTTATTGTCGCAACAGTTTCGGAACCATATTGTTCCTGCATCAGGCTAAAAAACGAATATTTAAATGGCAAAAACCAGACAACAATGATTTGACAATCTTACCGAGATAAATTGCAATTTTTACATGAATAAATGGAAAAATCTTTGTATGGTACGAGAGATCTCCTTTTGTAACCGATACATCAAAAACTCTTTCTCACGCTGATATAATACATCAACGATTCCTAAGCAGTGATCACATATTATTAACAACTTCAATTTAAAAAAATAGGAGAACCACCATCTATCGACTATCGAGAGCGGTAAGCCAACATACATATGAACGCGTCAGACACACAATACAGAATCCTTCCTACACAATATTTCGACATACAGAATTCAACTACATATATTAAAATTTACCTTTCATACCTAACTCCTAACGACGAAACAATATAACAATTAGTACAGCGCCTCGCCGCCAGGACCGAATTAGTTAACTTAGGTCACAAAAATAAAAATAAAAAGACAATCTATACTTTAATGGTGGGTTTCACAAAGATCGTTGATTGAGTGATTCACAGAATACCTTGACGTTTTTGTCAAATCGACCAATAGAATTTCAAATTTACGGATTTTTTATCACAGAATCGCTCGATTAAGCATTTGATCACCCGATTAACTTTTGTGAAACCCGGCTTTAATCTATCAATTATAGAACTATATATTACACTGAGATTATCTAGGTCAGATCTAAAATTAACGGAATTATGTTTCCTGATGAACACCATCTCAGCAAACAGTCTTTTCACATAATTGCTTTCTTTATGAAGGATCTCCACATTATCCAAAGAGAAATCGAAAAAATGACCAGTCCCCAAATGATGTTCAACAAGAGCTGCTCTGCCTTCAGTTACATGTTAACAAGTTGACTTGTGGTTGGAAATTCTATTACTTATATACTGTTTAGTAGTACCAATGTAACACTTATCACAATTGAGACAATTAATCTTATACACAACATTCGATGAAAACTTCTTGGGGACAACGTCCTTTAACTGACTAAAAATTAATCTGCCCAAGGTGCTATCAGAGCTTAAAACGATCTTCAATTTCTCCGATTTGAGAATAGAGAGCAACTTGCTAGACAATCCCGGAACTAGGGGTAATTTACAATATTTTCTGTCAGTATCATTCACACTCTGCGGTTGTGAAGAAGAATCCACCACCAAACTCTGAGGTTGCAACACAATATTATTGGCAGCTCCCTGTGAATTGATGACGCGATTGATGAGCTTGTGAGGATAACCATTCTTAGCAAGGTCACTCTGAAGCTTCCGTATATTGTCGGAATGAAACTCTGAACAACTAAGTTTCTGTATGCGAGAATGGGCTACTTTAATTATATTGATCTTGTGATGGAGAGGATGTAATGACCTAAAGTTGACTGTGCGGCTAGTACTAGTTGGTTTTTTATATATGTTGGTCTTTAACATATCATTTAATGGATCTCTTATTATAAGAACGTCTAAGAAGGGTAAACTGCAATTGTCATCTTCCAGTTCAAAAGTAAAATTGATGTTATCATCTATAGAATTGAAAATATCCAACACCTTCTTTACTAATGTCATCACAAATTTTATGCACCGTTCTCTCCATTCAAAATTCGAAAACCCTTTTGATAAAAAAGTGGTAAATATGGTCAACAACACCAGAAGATACTTGAGGAACAATCCAGACTTGCTCATATCCAGGGCCGATAAAGGTAACAGTACGGTCGTTTTATACAGATCGGAATATGTATCGAAGATGGTAAGTTTACAGCAATATTTTCTTAATGGGATATAGGACTGCAATTTAAATACGTATCTATTTGTTAAGCGACGTTTCGATCATATATTTGATCTTCTTCAGGCTAAAAAAATATTTACAGAATGTTCAATAAATTGAGACTACAGTATACATGCAAAAACAGATAAATTACCATGGTACAATAAAAAGTAAAAATTGACAATTTTTACATTTGAGATGTTTGCTTTTATTGTACCATGGTAATTTATCTGTTTTTGCATGTATACTGTAGTCTCAATTTATTGAACATTCTGTAAATATTTTTTTAGCCTGAAGAAGATCAAATATATGATCGAAACGTCGCTTAACAAATAGATACGTATTTAAATTGCAGTCCTATATCCCATTAAGAAAATATTGCTATATAACAGCAAGGACGTTAATATATGATGGATGGTAAGTTTACTTGATGATGCAGACACCTACCAACTTCTCAGAGGTGATCCCACCAGCAGTTTGCAGAAGGACGCTAACAGGTTAATAAAAACTTTGCTAGATAATAAACTCATTTCGGATTATCAGAAGAAGCAAATGTCAAAATACAATTGTGTATCACCTAAATTGTACGGACTGAGTAAGATCCATAAGACTGGGGCCCCCCTCCGTCCCATAACATCTTTTGTGAGGTCTCCAGGCTACAGTATTTCCAGATTGGTCAATGACATTTTGAGTAATCTTTCACCTAATTTTACATTCAGTATTAGGAATTCCTTAGAATTATTAGATAGGTTGAAGAACATAGTGGTACCACGTGATTATGTTTTGGTATCTTTTGATGCTGTAATCTTTTTACGAATATAACTAAACGACTTGTTATGAGATTGATAGATGAGAATTGGCATATTATTGAAGGTTTGTGCACTTTCGATTTTGGGTGAGTTGGTAGAGTTTTGTTTTAAGTCAAGCTATGTGAGCTTCTCAGGTAGATATTACAAGCAAATAAATGGTTGCCCTATGGGCGTACCATGTTCTCCTATTTTCGCGAATTTGGTTATGGATCATATTCTAAGTGAGGTGATGAATAGAGTTGATTTTGCAATTCCCTTGCTGTTGGTCTATGTGGATGATGTTTTCACAATAATCCCTAAAAATTCGGTAGAGAAGGTGTTGGATATTTTCAATTCTATAGATGATAACATCAATTTTACTTTTGAACTGGAAGATGACAATTGCAGTTTACCCTTCTTAGATGTTCTTATAATAAGGGATCCATTAAATGGTATGTTAAAGACCAACATATATAAAAAACCAACTAGTACTAGCCGCACAGTCAACTTTAGGTCATTACATCCTCTCCATCACAAGATCAATATAATTAAAGTAGCCCATTCTCGCATACAGAAACTTAGTTGTTCAGAGTTTCATTCCGACAATATACGGAAGCTTAAGAGTGACCTTGCTAAGAATGGTTATCCTCACAAGCTCATCAATCGCGTCATCAATTCACAGGGAGCTGCCAATAATATTGTGTTGCAACCTCAGAGTTTGGTGGTGGATTCTTCTTCACAACCACAGAGTGCGAATGATACTGACAGAAAATATTGTAAATTACCCCTAGTTCCGGGATTGTCTAGCAAGTTGCTCTCTATTCTCAAATCGGAGAAATTGAAGATCGTTTTAAGCTCTGATAGCACCTTGGGCAGATTAATTTTTAGTCAGTTAAAGGACGTTGTCCCCAAGAAGTTTTTATCGAATGTTGTGTATAAGATTAATTGTCTCAATTGTGATAAGTGTTACATTGGTACTACTAAACAGTATATAAGTAATAGAATTTCCAACCACAAGTCAACTTGTAAACATGTAACTGAAGGCAGAGCAGCTCTTGTTGAACATCATTTGGGGACTGGTCATTTTTTCGATTTCTCTTTGGATAATGTGGAGATCCTTCATAAAGAAAGCAATTATGTGAAAAGACTGTTTGCTGAGATGGTGTTCATCAGGAAACATAATTCCGTTAATTTTAGATCTGACCTAGATAATCTCAGTGTAATATATAGTTCTATAATTGATAGATTTAAAGTATAGATTGTCTTTTTATTTTTATTTTTGTGACCTAAGTTAACTAATTCGGTCCTGGCGGCGAGGCGCTGTACTAATTGTTATATTGTTTCGTCGTTAGGAGTTAGGTATGAAAGGTAAATTTTAATATATGTAGTTGAATTCTGTATGTCGAAATATTGTGTAGGAAGGATTCTGTATTGTGTGTCTGACGCGTTCATATGTATGTTGGCTTACCGCTCTCGATAGTCGATAGATGGTGGTTCTCCTATTTTTTTAAATTGAAGTTGTTAATAATATGTGATCACTGCTTAGGAATCGTTGATGTATTATATCAGCGTGAGAAAGAGTTTTTGATGTATCGGTTACAAAAGGAGATCTCTCGTACCATACAAAGATTTTTCCATTTATTCATGTAAAAATTGCAATTTATCTCGGTAAGATTGTCAAATCATTGTTGTCTGGTTTTTGCCATTTAAATATTCGTTTTTTAGCCTGATGCAGGAATAATATGGTTCCGAAACTGTTGCGACAATAAATTGATTTTTTGATTTATTTTTTTGCCTAAGTACCGACCCTTCTGATACATATAAACGATAGTATAACACATTATAGTGTGTTGGTTTTGACGTTTTATACGATTGTAAAAATACAAATTTCTAAATAGGAAATCCTGATTTTCCTGAAATTCAAATTTGAACACTAAAACAATCAACTTCTGTAGTAATATTTCATTCAAGTACATTGGTCCTGAAATAATTTATAGAATTTCAAAAAGATGGGATGAACAGTTCTTCAACTGCATATACAAATAACTGACAAAGAAATTGCAATAACACCCTGAAGGAGCTATTTAAATTTTTTTTTGTAAAACATAGAAAGTATAGCAATGAGTGAATGATTAACATTTGGAGAAAAAAAGCTAGGTAACTTTACTTCATTTCTCAGAGCCATCAAAGTCCGTGGGGGCTGGGGTACATTTCCAAGCCTTCTATACTCATGATCAGTGGCGTAGCGCAAAATTCGGGGCCCCCTCTATAGATCTGAGTTGTTTGGCTCGGGGGCCCTTTATTACCGCCCCCCCGCACTGCGCGGGCCTCCGCTACGCCACTGCCCATGATGTCCCAAACATGCTCTATGAGAGAAATATATCGGGGACTCTGGGAAGTCATGGCAAAAGATTCACATGGGTCGCTTCAAAAAAGTTTGAACTAATTCTGGCTACACGAGGCCGAGCATTATCCTGCTGAAATATTGGAATCTCGAGCCGGTTAAGGTAAGGGAGAACATATGGCTCCACTATTTTATGAAGGTAACGTAGCGCTGTCATGTTACCTCGGAATGAGACTAAAGGTGACCTTAATTCTTTCATGTGCAATAGCACCCCATACCATAACGCCTACTGTCCGGTGTACATGACCCTCAACTCATGCAACATCAAACTGAAGTTAACGTCTTTCCCCCAGACTTCGTCTAACCTTTCTGCGTGCACCCAAGGAGAATCGAGATTCATCAGAAAAGATGCCATTCCACATTCCAATGTTCACGTTCCCTGCACCACTGTAATCGTTGACGGCGATGCTCAACCGTCAGGGGTAACACAAGATGGGGTCGATAATGCTGCAGTCGAAAAGACCTTATTTGGCGGTAAACCGTTCGGAGAGTTACATGATAGCCTTGTTCTGCTAACCACTGAGTAGTCGCAAATTGGTCTCTAATGGCCATAAGTCTTAGACGTCGATCTTGAACTTCATTTTTGCCCCTTCGACGTCCAATGCCTACTCTTCTTCGATTTTGGGCATCATCAAAACACGCTTGACAACATCTCGTAACAGTAGTTGGATTTCTGTTCGAACGGTTAGCGATTTCTCGAAATGACAACCCGCCTCCCGTACCTATACCAATAATTCGACCTCTTTCAAATTCACTTAGCTGGCGATAAATTCCGCGTACACGTGCTCTTGGCATTTCAGCAACAACTAAACATGCATCGACTTTGGATCCCCCCGAACAGCTGGATTTTTGTGAAATTTAAAAAATTTGCAGAAAACAACTACAATATTCAAGTAACAAAAAATGTTTACATGAAAACACCTTCACGATTTCATTCTCCAAATTTAATAATTCACTCCTTGCTATACTATCTATGTTTTACAAAAAAAAATTAAAATTCAAACAGCTCCTTCCACTGTTTTTGTCAGTTAGTATAATTCATAATTTTATAGGTATGAGCTCCACGTTTGTGATTATCATGAATGCCGCAACATTGCTGTGCTGTTTCTACATGCTGAGAATCATGGATCCTGTACTGAAACTAGAGAAACTTCTGTCGATATTGCTGTGGATGATGGCGTCTTGCGAAATATTCTTCGGATGTCTCCAGCCTTGGTTCAAGAAGAAACCGTACTACACGTGAAAAATACAATTGTAAACTGTTACCAATTAAATAATTAATAATTATATAAAATACAGATTTTTTCAATGATCAACTATTTTATTGGCTCCCATGTCCTGATTTACCACCATGCCTCAGTGAACCAATATTCGTTTTTTTTTAAGTAACAAGAGTCTTCAAATTTGATCTGAGGGGTTAAAATAAAAGAAGAAAAATTATGTCAAGGTTATAAAAGAATTCATTTTCAAGCGCTTGCATATCCGGAATCGTGTACGATTTCTTTGACAGCTGATGTCAAACTCATTTGACAGATGTCAAACTTTTTGACAGCCTACAAACTTGAAGTTTCCAGGGTTAGTTAGTCAATGCAGTCAATGGGCAAAATTTGATCCTGAATATGGCCATTCAGAATTTTGTTTCGCCAATAAATTCAAATCTGCGGATCCGATCAAGAGAACACTTCGCACTTTGATGGAGAATGACGCATTCAAGCTATGTACAAAATATGTACGTACCGTGCTACCAGAATTATGTAAAATTCTAACGAATTATGGAAAAAAATACAATGTTTCTGTAATATCAAATTCGGGATCAGAGGATTAATTTGACAGCTGCTGGCAACTTTTTTCTGACAGCTGTCAAAAAAGTATAGGTGATCACAAAATTGAACTATGATTTTAATAATTTTATTTCCTTACGGTTAGATTAACGATTACCTCTCCATTTGATTTTTAATGTATAGGGCGGTATATTTCAATCTGAAACCTCACAGGGGAACCACTTTGTAAGGGTTCAGGATACCATTGGGATCCATCATATTCTTTATGTTTTGCATTAATTCGATCGCTTCTTTACTCTTCGAGTAATGTATGTATTTAGTCTTCCTCAACCCAATGCCATGTTCTGCACTTATACTACCTCTCAGTTTCGAAGTGTACTCATAAATGAATGGTTCGATCTTTTGTAGCACTTCTGTGGAGAATTCCTTGACAGCCACGGTCAAATGGACGTTACCATCACCTGGAAAAAAAACCATGCTAATGCTATAATACCTTATTTTGATGAGAACGTTTGATTAGGTGCCTACCAACGTGTCCATAACCACAAACTCTGGCAGCATCTGATCCCAATCTCTCCTTCATGATACCTACCAAAGAGTAGAAATTTTCCAGAGGCAGGGATAAGTCATACTTGAAGATGTAACCGTCGTGGACAAGTCCTTCTGTGATTCTTTCCCTGAGTTCCCAAATAGCCTGCAAGAATACAAATAATTTCCAGCGTTTCAGTACCGACTGCAATCAGAAAATAAAAATGTTAACTGACTCACCCTCATCTTGCTGGGCTCGTTAGTTGCTATGCCATCATCAACGGTTCCATCCTCCATCACGTTACTCAATAATCTGTTTAATTTTTCCTCGTCATGCGCGTTATCGCTTCCGTGCGTCTCGATAACCATATAAAACGGGAACTTTTCCAACGGAGACTTAAGTTTGAGGTGATCCGTTGATACCGCCAGCGAATCGGCATCTATGGCCTCGCAAGACGATAATATTTCGCCAAGTTCATGTTTGCATCTTTTGAACACCGTCAGAATCTTCCCGAAAGAATCCAAACCCAGAAAAGCCAAATTGACAGCTTTCGGCTTCGGTGGGCACTGGATTGATACTTTGGTCACCACTCCCAAAGACCCTTCCGAGCCTATGAAGAGGTGCTTTAGATGGAATCCCGTGTTGTCCTTCTTTAGGGAAGACATGCAGTCTAAAATTTCCCCGTTTGCGGTGACCTGAAGAAAAAAACGATTTCAATAGGTACTTATGTCGACATTTGACTATGGTATGGCCATCAGAGGCAACAAAATAACTATCTTATTGATGCCAGGACACTGTGCCATTGAGGGCAATCAGAAGGCTGATGCACTTGCGAGGAAAGCATCAAAGAACCCTTAAGGCTGTGGCATTGGAAAGGACCACTATAGGGCAATGTTACAGCAATGGCAAATGCAAAACACTGTTCGCCTTCTGGATCTTCGGCAGAGTGCTGTCTATACATATTGTGATCCTTTAGGAGTGTTCATGGGCTTTATATTATATTATATATCTATCACAGCAATGGATCTTACCTATATGTAGTGGATAAAGAATTAGAACATTCTACTTACTGCCTCTATACCCAAAACATTTCCTTGAAGGTTACCATACCTAAGAAGTCTTAGCCCGCCAGCGTTAGTTGAAACATTTCCGCCAATTTGGCAAGATCCCTTGGCTCCAAGGTCGAGCGGCATGATGAGCTGGCGTTCGTCAAGGTAAGTTTCAAGGGTCTCCAAAATACAGCCCGCCTCACACGTCAAAACACCTACAAAAGAACACTGACCATTCTTTCGAAAAAATCCATGCGCAACTAACGAATTTATGGATTTTTATTGCATCCCAAATATACTGTCCCACAAGAGTTAGGGATATCGTATTCAATCGTTTTTAAAAGTATGTAATCTTCGAGAAAATCGCTGTAAAATCATTTGAAACTCAATAACAACTTGAATCGATCCAATAAAAATCAGTATGAGTCATTTCGTCAATGTTGTCGCCTTTTTTCTGAAATTTGTTTGCATATACTTCATGAATGTTCTTACTTTGAAATGAAGTCAGTTTATCAACGGCTTCGATTTGAAACGAGTTTTCTGAAAATGCCAAGACGTAAATTAACAAACGCTGAGGCTAATAGGGCTATCGGAATGCTACAGGGTGGCCTAACTCAGGTTGTTGTAGCGGAAAGGCTCCAAGTCAACCAAAGTGTGATATCTCGACTTTGGAATAGGTCCAGGGAGACAGGTTCCGTGTTGGAAAGACCAAGGCTTGGTGGGCGACGAAAAACAACACCTGCTCAGGATCGTTTCATCACCCTTTCGGCGAGAAGAAACCCTACATCTACGTGTAGAATGCTACGGAATACTCTTCAAAATGCAGATGGGGTCCAAGTTTCCATCGAAACCATCAGACGACGTTTGAGAGAGGTGAATCTAGGTTCTAGACGTCCATTAAGAGGAGTTCCATTAAAACGTGACAATAAGCGTCGAAGACTGGAATGGGCAAGGCATCATATCAATTGGAACGATCAATGGCGTAGTGTCCTTTTCACTGATGAATCCAGATATGGACGATTTTCAGATTCTCGAAGAATAAGGGTATGGACAAATCCACGCATACCCCATAATCGTCGCTATGTCTGAGAAGTTTATCCATTCCGAGGGGGTAGTGTTATGGTCGGGATATGTTTCAACGGGCGCACAGATCTACACATTTGTCCTGGGAATATGACCGCCTTACACCATAGGGAGCATGTCATTGACAATGTTGTGCCAAATTTCCACCCTGCTATTGGTGAAACTTTTCAATTTCTAGACGATAACGCTAGACCGCACCGTGCAGCCATAGTTCAGAATGCGCGCGAGGAGCTTGGTATATTCCACATTTACCAATACCTCTACACTCACCAGATTTGAATTGCATAGAACATGCATGGGGTATGCTCCAAAGAAGATTAAATAATCATCAACCTACCCCAGAATCCACAAATGATCTGAGAGAGCTTCTGCCCCGTTTATGGAACCAAATTCCTCGAGAAATGTTCAACAACCTCGTGTGTAGTATGCAAAAAATATGTCAAGCTGTTATTGATGCCTGTGGATACATTGTATTGATAGTCTCAAAATGCTTGAATTCTCTGGGAATAAAATTTCGTTATTTTACTCGATTTTTCTTAACTACCCTGTATAGGCTGCAGACCTACAGGCTAAAATTAATTTGCAACTTGAAATCATATTAATATGAATTTTCATCACAAAAATCTTATTTTAACTTAATTTTTTTGCAATTTAAGTCAATATCCCTAACTCATGTGGAGCAATTTATTTTGCATTTCATCCAATTTCATTTTGATCGACTAAGTTAGTGAGCTTTTTTCACCTGATGTTTCATCCAAGCTGATGATCCTGTTCATCAGCGAAGTCGACAGCACGACCTCGTCGAAAACAGGTACGGATCCGCCGACCAAACCGGTGTTGCCGCCCTGGGGGCAAACGGCCAGGAGGTTCTCGTTGCAAAATTTCAATATGGCGGCCACCTCCTTGGTGCTCTTGGGCTTCAGCACGCACCTGCTGTAGCCTCTGTTGGCCTTGATCCAATCGGTGTTGTATCCGAGACATTCGCTCTCGTCGGTTATCACCCTGGTGTCACCCAAGAGATCTTTAAAAAAATTCAAGTGGTTGTTGTCAATATGGCCGTAGTTGCCTCGTTTTAGGTTCGGATATCGGTCCTTCGAAAAGAAACAGAGGGGTGAATTACATTGATTGTGCCGTTTTGGGAGGAACATGAAATTATGCCCAAATGAAAATGATGAAAATGAAAAACTCTCTTGTCGTCTTGAAACCTGGGTAAAAAATAAAAATTAAAAGAGCTGGAATTCTGTATATAAATTTACGTTTAATCGGTTCAGGTCTATGATTTGATGAATAACACTTTGTCAGTTATTTTTAGTTATACAGGGTTATCATAATGATCCGTGCATTAGACGTTTCTCGGCTTCTATGAGGAAAAGATTTCTGGAATTTTACACACGGCCGTTTTTCAAAGGGGGAAATCATGCTAAATCATCGAAATCGCACTTCCGGTTATACCGGAAGTGACCATCAGGTTTGGTATTTCAAATGGAACTAGCTATTTTTCTAACCAGATATGGATTCCTTCTTGGATTTTACACATTTTTCATCAGGAACATTTTTATGTTGTTGTCATGGTTACGAAGATATAAGGACTTCTATGAGAAAATGGTAAGTTTCAGAGGTCCGCGAAACGTATCATAGCATGCATGCTATCCATAATAAAGAAACAAATGAAGTATTTTTCAAAAATTCAATAATTTTGCCTCGTATTGCATGGCTATCGAATCATGTTGTTCTATAGGAACTGTCACAATAAATTCATATTTCTGAGAAATTTCAAACTGCAATAACTTCATTTTTTCAAATGGCATGCCTATATTTTTTGTACAGAAAACGATTGAAGATGGACATAAGGAACCCTTGGAAAAATGTTTGAAATTAAATTTTCTGTACAAAAAATATGGGCATGCCATCTAAAAAAATGAAGTTATTGCAGTTTGAAATTTCTCAGAAATATGAATTTATTGTGACAGTTCCAATAGAACAACATGATTCGATAGCCATGCAATACGAAGCAAAATTATTGAATTTTCGCAAAATCCTTCATGTGTTTCTTTATTATGGATAGCATGCATGCTATGATACGTTTCGCGGACCTCTGAAACTGGCCATTTTCTCATAGAAGTCCTTATATCTTCGTAAACATGACAATTACGTAAAAATGTTTCAGATAAAAAATGTGTGAAATTCAAAAAGAAATCCATTTCTAGTTAGAAAAATAGATAGTTCCATTTGAAATACCAAAGCTGAGGGTCACTTCCGGTATAACCGGAAGTGCGATTTCGATGAAAATATTTTGGCATGATTTTCCCCTTTGGAAAACGGCAGTGTGCCAAATTTCAGAAATCTTTTCCTCATAGAAGCCGAGAAACGTCTAATGCACGGATTATTATGATAACCCTGTATTTAGAGTAGGTATTTTACATTCTTAAAAGTTTTTCAATGGCAGGTGTTAATCTGAATAGTCGGCAATTTCGGTAGATTTCACTCTTGAAGCAGTCATTTTTTGACATTTGACGAGTAGTATAGTATGTAGTCTGATGGTAAAAACTACGCCAAAAATAAAAATGGAACGATACATGCTTCAACAACGCATTGAAATTAATGAAATTCACTATAAAAATAGTGAAAATTTGGCAGAGACGGTTCTTAAAACTCGAAAATTTTTAGGTCGTCATGAAGCACCTTGTCCAACCGCAATACAGAAATTGGTGAACAAATTTGAGCTGTTGGGACAAGTTCGTGACGTGAAGAATAAAACCCATGCACATCTCTCAAGAACAGCCGAGAATATTGCTGCTGCAGCCGAAAATGTTAAACAAAACCCAGCTTTGTCCATTCCTTGTAATTCTTTGGAATTAGGCATTCTACAAACGCATATCATCATCAGGCTTATAAAGTTCAGTTAACACAAGAACTCAAATCGGCCGATCAT
This sequence comes from Adalia decempunctata, assembly GCA_951802165.1. Lineage (NCBI taxonomy): Eukaryota > Metazoa > Arthropoda > Insecta > Coleoptera > Coccinellidae > Adalia > Adalia decempunctata. The sequence continues at coordinate 15,543,490 of OX637696.1, read as the reverse complement.
CAACAACGTCGTGCCCTTGCTGATTGGGTCCTTGAAATGCATGAAAATGATCCGGAATTCCATCGGAAAATCATCTTGAGTGATGAGGCCCATTTCCACTTCGGTGGCTTCGTCAACAAGGAAAATTATCGCATCTGGGGCTCGGAAAACCCAAGAGTTATTGTTGAAAAGCTTCTCTATCCTCAACGTATGACTGTTAGTTGCGGTTTATGGTCCAACGGGGTCATTGGACCTTACTTCTTCGAGAATGATGCTGGAGCAACAGTTACGGTGAATGGATTGCGCTATGGAGAGATGATTAATGATTTTTAATGGCTGGAATTGAATGGTATTGGTTTGGACAACGTTTACTTTCGACATGACAGCGCTACGTGCCACACAAGCAAAGAAACCATTGATTTTTCACGGGAAAAGTTTCCTGACCTCTCTCGAAGAGGTGATCACAATTGGCCACCGAGATCTTGTGATTTAACACCTTGCGACTTTTTCCTTTGGGGCCATGTGAAAGAGAAGGTCTACGCCAATATCCCAGCGTCGATTCAAAACCTCAAAGATTAGTGAGGCTTTCGAGGACATAGGGCAGCCACTTTGGGATTTGGTTATGGAAAATTTTATGAAAAAGATATGGTCCCATAGTCATGGTCGTGGTGGTCATTTGGCTGATGTTATTTTCCATTATTAACAGCATACTTTTCTCTTTATAATGAAATTAACATCCTAACATTTATCTAAAAAAATGGCCTTTTTCTTTGAATGTCAAAATAACACCTCTTATTAGAAAACCCTTTATAACTTGACAACTTGTCATCATTTGGTCAGGGGTTCCGCAACCGCAAAAATCTGAGAGGCTGTAGAGAGGTAGACATAATAGTATAGAATAGCATAGGTATAGATATGTTTCATTGTAGGTAAAACTACACTGCGCAAAAAAATTAACGCACATTCTGAAAATCTAAATTTTAATGAAAGTTAACTCTACATTGACTTTATAACTTATTTTTTATGTTCTCTCGGGAAGGTTTTGAACGAAATAAGACACATTAAATGGAAGAAAAATTCAGGATTTCACCGAATCTTATGTGAAAGAAGAGAAATGAACAATTTTTATAATACTGAAATGCTGATAAGTGATTTAATACTTGGTATGTCCACCCCTTGCGTTAATTACAGCTCGGCAACGACGGTTCATACTCAAAATGAGTGATCTCAAAATGTTCTGATCTAATCCTTCCCAGATTTCTCCAAGTTGGATTCCTAAGTCATTAAGAATAGCTGGATGATTTTCTGAACTTCTCAGCCTTCTATTGAGGTTGTCCCAAACCTGCTCAATCGGATTGAGATCTGGACTTCTTGCTGGCCATTCCATTCGAGTGACTTCAACCTCTTCAAGGTACTCCTGAACGATGCGCGCACGATGGGGTCTGGCATTATCGTCCATAAAAATGAAATTTTCACCAATGTATGATGCAAATGGCACTACATGCTCTTCAAGAATGTTCCTTATATACTTATCAGCATTCATAGCTCCATTATCAACGACCACTAGGTCTGTGCGAGCAGTCAAAGATATTCCACCCCATACCATAATCGATCCTCCCCCGAAACCAGTAGTATTCAGGAAATTGCACTGAGCATATCTTTCATGTGGACGTCTGTATACAAGGGAACGTCGATCACAATGATAGAGGCAGAATCTAGACTCATCTGTGAAGAGAACTCTTTCCCAATCGGCCTCTTCCCAATGGATATGCTCTCTCGCAATATCCAAACGCGCCCTTCGATGGGCTGGGGTAGGAGCTGGGCCTCTTGTCGCGACACGAGGCCTTAAATCATATTCTCTGAGGCGATTTCTTATTGTCTGAGTGCTAATTTGCACCTCATGAGTTTGCTCAAGCTGATTTTGAAGGAGGCGAGCGGTTGCAAACCGTTGTCTCAACGAAGAAACTCTCAAGTAACGTTATTGAATGGCAGTTGTTACCCGTGGTCTACCCTGTCCTGGTCTTCGGACATTAATACCTGGCTCCCTGAATCGCTGCAACATTCTGGACACACTTGTATGGGAAACTCCAAACCTTTCTGCAATTCTTGTGTTTGTCCACCCTTCTTCTCGCAAAACTACCGCTTGGGCACATTCCTCTTGGGTCAAATTGCGTGTTTCGCGTTGCATAGCGATCGAGTGTAGAAAATCAAACGAAATAAAAACTATTGATCATTAGAATTGATCGAGAACAACTGATTTTAGAATGGAGCCAATATACATTCAAAATCTGATAATATCATCTTTTTTTATTCCTGCTGGTAGAAAACATCCGTATTGAAGAAAAACGTTGAAAGTGGATAACATATGCATGCATATATAATGATAAAAATAATTATCGTTGAGAACACCTTCAGTTGTAGAATAAATTTGAGATTTCCATAATGTGAGTTAATTTTTTTGCGCAGTGTATTACAGATGAACGTAGAATCTTCAGAAATAAATGTAGATTCGCTTGGATGATTTGATGATATTGCGACTGAGATTATACCTGGTGAGACATACCTTCGTTAATGCTGGGAGAGCACTAAAACATCTCTTCTCTATCGCAGTCGATGCCATTTGCAGAATGGTTGCTGAGGGGTGCAACCTCTTCACAAGAACGAACATTCTGCTTGGATATACTGAAAAAAACGAGGAAATTGGTGGTTACATATCGAGAAACCTAAATATTGATAAGGAAAGTATTGGGTAGGGATTCATATTATCGTTATTATGAAAGGGAGCTGATATAAGGTAGGAGATAGGCATATGAGATTATACCCACAATAAAATAAATATGAATGTTTCGCTTAGGATCATTTTGTGGGTAGGTATCTGTTGTGCTGCTCTACGTCTTTGTTTCTGAAATACCTACCTATATTTGGGCGCATTTAGACTTCAAAAAAATTCGAAAATTACAGACATTTTGGAAGTGTGATAAAGTTGTCGGCCATAGAGAAGAGCCCATAATAAAAATGTGTAATAGTACCTATATTGTTCAATGAGCGGTAATGTAAGTCATAACACATGCAGATGAATTTTGTAGCCCGAGCCGTCAGGCGAGGGGTGTAATTCATCAAGTGTGTTATGACCATTACCGCCAATTGAACACTATACTTTGTTTTCGACTTCTTCAGTATAATTCGAATTAATCTGCATTTTCAAAATTGACGACAGTTGTCGAAAGCGATATCTGATGTGGTCGAAAATCGAATCGATAACGAATCCCGTAGAAAACTTCAAAAATTCACGTTTTCCAAATTCAATTTTTGGATATTCAGACCTGAGAAAATGTAGAAATGGATGGCGAGAACGTTACCTTGATGTCTGAAATAGAGTTCCCCATTGACCTGACTTTTTTATTCATTTCGTAAGCTACACTTTTTCCTATTTGTATTAGAGTGAGGTATAGGCGTGAGTTATTATAACCTCACACAATTGGTTTATAGAGACTATTACAGATCAAAATCAGTTGAATAATGGATATATGTATTATTCTATGGGAGTAGATAAAGGTATATTATTTTGAATGTACTTTACCTCTTCATTCGAAACTTATCAGAAGAATTTACAAAATTCACATAAGCTGTCAGCATAAAACATGAAAAGACGAAAAAATTTTCTTCATACTGCTATTTTCCCTTTGCGAGCATATCTTGTTGTTCTTATTCGCAGTTAGCATAATTATAATACGAAACATGGGAGATAAATTTATCTTATCTCTTTCTGAGATTATGTCTTCACTTCGATCAAATTACGTCATTCGTCAAATAAACATCGGACAAACTACAAACTCGATGAATATTTGAGTGCATGGGCGTATCTAGTAGATGAGGGCAGGGCAGCACTCCCTATCCTAGAAAGAATCTTTGAAGAAAAACACGATTTCATCATTAATTCCTAAGGAATAAGGTATAAAAACATGGCCTTCCTAGCTAAAATCATTAGGTACACAAGGGCTGAGAAAAAATAATCATATACAGGGTGTTTCAGAATAAGGGACCGTAAATTCGGGAACTTAATCCTCAGATGATTTTATGACATGAAGTTCATATGGACTATAGGTCCCTGACGCACTGTTTCTGAGATACGGGGTGTTGAAATTTCAAAAAAAAATTGGTTTTATGAAATTATTTTCTACACCGTACACGATTTTTTTTTGCGTTTTGGTAGGTCATGAGTACGCATCAAGACACATTTTTTCCTATACAAAACACATAATTTACAATAAGAATGGTTTCTTGAGTTTTTTACCTTCGACGAATACTTTTTGAGAAAAAAAATTTTAAATTCGAGAAAAATTATTGCCGTACCAATTTTTTCCCCGAATTTATTCGGATAGAAGTCTGTACGGACGCCACTGGTGAAAATTGAACATCATTTTGTATAGGAAAAAGTGTGTCTTAATGCGTATTCATGACCTACCGAAACGCAAAAAAAAATCGTGTACGGTGTAGAAACTAATTTCATAAAACCAATTTTTTCAACACCCCGCATCTCATAAACAGTGCGTCAGGGACTTTATATCATGAAATCATCTGAGGATTAAGATCTCGAATTTACGGTCCCTTATTCTGAAACACCCTGTACATAATCCTGATGTGAAGGAATTTTTTTCATCAATTTTAGTTTATCAAACTGATATTCTTTTATGAATTTTTGGCAAGACCATAACAAAGTGAATTTTAAGGTATATTTTGACAAATACGCATCGTCTCGTCTCAATCCAAAAGGTGATCATCGACCATAAAGGAAAACCCACAAAAAACACCTGATTGAATTTAATGACCTGCGATGAAAAACAAATCCTCAAACGGCCGATGGGAAGGAAGAGGGATGAAAAGGCATTCGAACGCATCGCGAGAGGGTCCTCCGCTGAGTTATAAGTTATAATCACCCCATCTACTCCCTTAACATAAACTACCCACCCTAAACCAATTATTCGCACCCTTACCACTTCTCCCCCTGTACGGCTTCCGATCAAGGTTCTGACCTTGGCCTATAAATAAATGGGTCGAATTTTCTCGATTGATATGTTTGGCTCGTTTATTTCCAACCGCGTTTTACTGAATATTTTTTTACAGTTGATCCTCTTGAAATAATATCTCCATAATAGTATATAACATTACTAGCAAGGTAAGAGGGTTTTTACTGCAGGCGAATGGAGGATATAACTGACGAGCCGCAGGCGAGTCAGTTACCTCCTTGAGCCAGTAAAACCCGTTACCTTGCGTGTATTGTTTTATATTTCATTTGTTTCTCATTTGTAAAAAGGTTAGATAAATTCCAAAAAAATCTCAATAATTTGTCGCAAATGCCGTAAGCTATGGAAGCGTTGCCATGAACATGTCTGTTTATTTTTCTTTACATTTGTTTTGGCGAAAGCGAAAATGAATGTACCAAAAGAAATTATTGAGGTAGCCAGCAGTGTAGCTTCAAGTTTATTACCTGCAAAATCAGCTTCAAAAGTGGCAAAACAAAAATAGTTTGATTGGGGTAACTGAAGATGTTTTGTTGGTCTACTTGAATCAACTATCAGCTAGATTCAGCCTTAATACTTTATGGGCAAAATGGTCTATGCTGAAAAGCTGCTTGGAAATGAAAGAAAATGCCCCTGTTCGCAGGTTTGTTTTCCTTAAAAAATGTATTGAAAAATATGACGTTTAGTTGTCATTTGCAGATTTCAAAAGGTAAAAGCGTTTCTGAAACGAAAAAATGAGCGTTATACGCCAAAAAAGGCCAAGGTATTAAGTAAAGAATAGGCTGAACAATTTCTTTTACATGCTCCTGATGACCAGTGGTTGCTGGCGAAAATTGTAACAATATTTGGGATTTTTGGATGTTGTCGATGTGATGAAATTCTCTCCTTAAACATGAATGATGTAGAAGATATGGGAAAATACGTTATTGTGACATTGCGGCAAACAAAAAATTTAACAACAAGAAGATTCACCATAACCGATGATGGCTGCAGCTTGAAGCCCTGCATGTTATACAGCAAATATGTAAATCTTCGGCCTCCTGGAACAGAAAGCCTAAGATTTTTTTTGACATACCGACATGGAAAGTGCATTTCCCTTAATGCTGACCAGCACACTATTGGTGGTGTCCCAAAGCAAATAGCGAAATATTTAGGTTTGAAAGACCCAGAGTTATACACCGGCCACTCTTTTTGCAGAACTGGAGCCACTATGGTTGCGGATTCGGGTGGAGATATTTTAGCACTAAAGCGTGCAGGAGGGTGGAAGAGCACCGAAATTGCGATGAGTTATGTCGATGATTCGGTCAACAAAAAAATCGAAATGTCTAGCAAATTATTTGGTAGTAAGGAGAGTACAAATGTTCTGCAGTCCTCGAGTTCAGCAGTTTCTGAGTCAACAGATGGTTCATCATCAGTATCAACTCTTTCATCAGCAAAAATCTGTGTTACTGGAAATAACAATTGTACCATGATTTTCAACATATATGACGATAAAACAAAATTTTCTAATGTAAATAATACTACTAACTTGTGAAAAAGTTAACTGTCAGTTTTACAAGTTAGTGACTCGATAAAATAAACTTTCTTGATTAATATTGTGTTTTTGGAAACTGACGTTTACAAATGAAAAACAAATAAAAAATTTAACATGTGCCGGTTATGTTTTAAATGGCCAACCTGTATATCTTATGTATAATCGGGCATCTATGTTTGAATGTTTTTCTATGTACCCACTATGCATCTATGTCGAGTCCATAGAATTAGATTATATGTCATATAAAAGTCATTCTCGAGTTGAATCAAAGAAATGTGAAATTTTCATTTAGTATCGTAGAGAATGAAAACCAAATCAGTTCCACCATCAGAATGTGTACTTTGGTCGTGTTAGTTTATTTCGTTGCCCAGATAATTTACGCTCTGGTGGTAATGTTTGCAGTTTTGTGTTTTTACGTTTATGGAAGAGAAGCTATCCTCTGGTTCAAAGGTCTCGAGACTGCCACTACTCTGAGCAGTCACTCTAGTGTCTCTAGTGATACTACTGCTACTGTCGTTTTAAGTAACTCTGCTATGTAATACGAGACGACCGTATGATAATAATCCACATGATGTTTTTAATCAGGCCATATAATTTTCATTCTCTGAAGAGCTATTAAAATGGTGATGCACTAAAATTATTGTCGTTATTCACTTCTGCAGGGACACGTGATATAGAGTAGGTATACAAATGGTACAATGAAGAATATCTTCGCATCAATAACTATTATATAAGGACTGAACGAGAATAAATTCGCTATCACAAAAAAGCTTATTATATCTTTTGAACCACTGGACCGATTTCGAAAATCAAACTCATTTTCGAATCATCTTCTAATTCTAATGAAAACTGTTTACAATAAAAAAACGAAAACTATTTTTTACAAAATTCATGGATTTTTTCTGGAATTCTTCCCATCATGCTTCTTATAGTGTTCTCAGTCACTTTCTGGGATGCTGTCTTCCACTTTTGCTTGAATTCCGCTAATGTTTTCGTTGATTTCTTAGTCTTCTTCAATTCTCTTTTTACCAATATCCTTCGATTGGCCTGAGTTCTGCAGGGCAATTTGGTGGATTGGCCTCTTTGGGGACAAAAACCACCTCATTAGCTTCGTACCATTCCTTGGTGGCCTTGCTGTAGTGGCATGAAGCTAAATCTGGCCAAAAGATTGTTGACACATCGTGCTCACATAAAAATGGTAATATCTTCGAGTCAACAGAGCCTTGGCCAACTAAAAATTTGCTCCTTTTCTCACAAGTGCAAATTGCTTCCCAAACCAGGAATTTTTTTAGGAAACTTTGCTTGTTTCTTCACGCGAAATTGTTCGTCAACATTTCTACGAGAATCTGCAGTATAAAATTCCTGACCAGGAAGTTGCGAGAAATCAGCCAAGACATAGGTTTCGTCGTTCATCACGCAACAGGAAAAAATTTTCAAGAAATCTTTTTTTTTAATTTCTTTGCTCTTGATTTCGCTTCTTGATTCTTCACATCGTTTCTGTCTGGCACTTTCTGCACTTTGTATGTTCTAAGCCGACAACTCGACTTGATTTTCTGAACGGTTGACTGCGAACAAACCACTATTTGGGCCACTTTCCGTCCTGAAAGGTTAGGATTCTTCTGAAAAATGCTGATGGCTTTCTTCACTTCATTTGGGCTATGAAACCCCTTTTTCCTCCCGGTTCCTTCCTTGTAAGATCTTCGTTGAAGCGCTTAACAACTCTTGATACCGTTTCCGGACGAACGCGAGCCTCTTTTGCGATTCTTTTGAAGCTCCATTTTTGATTAATTTGAAAAAGTTTCACTATAAATTCTCGTGTGAGTGCAACACATCGTTCTGTGCGTTCACGTTCATATCAGGCCACCTTTTATTTTCTGTGAATAGGGAGCGCTACCGCGAGATGATATCCAACTTTTGTTGCTCAAATTGGAAGAAGTTGACTTGCATGACATGTGGTTTCAACAAGACGGTTCCACATGCCACACAGCACGCGAAACAATGAACCAATTGAGAGGCTAGTTCGATGAACAGTTTTATTCACGTTTGCCCCTTAGATCGTGCCTTTAGACTATTTTTGGGGCTTTGTTAAGGCTCATTGATGTCTATTATGACAAGCCCGCTTCGATTGACGCATTGGAAGACAAAATTGAAGCATTTATTCGTGAGATACCTACCGGCCGAAATGTTGGAGAGAGTATGCCAAAATTGGACTAAGCGCATGGATCATTTGAGGCGCAGCCTCGCGCGATCAACATTTGCATAAAATAAACATCAAACATTAAACTATATGGACCGTACTTTATCGATTCAAATGAAGATTTCATGCATTTTTCTGAAATTCATGTTTTTTTTCTTTCTTTAAATTTTTATAGCTCTTAAAAAATTACCCTATGGTATTTGGCCTAGTATCAGAATTATCTGCAATATTTCAGGGCTGTGGCTCTATTTCAGTAATGGGAAAATAGTGCGACACCTTTCGAGACAGTTGAAAAGTAATTCAAATACTCAGACTGTCTTTCGACAAGAATTTCTCAAACATAGTCTAATGATTGCCAACACCAGGATTTTTATGCATCTATACCTCTTTCATCTAATAATGTTATCATGACATTTTCAACATCAACTGACAAACAAATCTCAATCACAATATCGTAACAATTTTTCTCTATTTCTGTATCGTAATGTGTTTATTACAGTACTAAAAACAGTGCTGTAATGAATTCATTACAGCATCGTTTTCAGTAACATTTTTCGTTTTGTGGTTGTCAGCAATGACTTCTGATCCTTTTTAAATTTCAGCAGACGTCAATTTGGAAATGTCAATTTTCGTATTTCCTAACATTCACACCAACTGCCAAGATACAATATGAAAGTCACTAGGACCTATAATTTGAATTTTTTCATTGAATTTCACAAAATTTGAGTGAAATAGAGAAAATATCGTCTAATACTCGTTGTAGAATGCAATTCGTCCAATACTCATGCGTTCGAAAACTCGCTCCTTCGTCGCTCGTTTTCGAATTTCGCATTCGTATTGGAATAGGAGCCCATTCTGCAACTAGTTTTAGAATATAATATACTTGCATACACCAGCAATCTTATCTAGACATGAATTGACCGTTTTAGCCTCGTATCATCAACCTGCAGAGGCTCTAAATTACCTAGAGGCATTATGCGAATTTACACCAAGTAAAATATGTGGTGAAAATTTGTGGTATGTATTATGAAAGCAGTTGCAAATATATGAAAATTTTTGGAATTCACAATAAATCCCTTGAAAAATTCAATCAACTGCTATATAGTTTCTGAAATTACAACTCGAATTATAAATAATTTTTTGTAATTTCACCCCCAGGTTTTACAGTGATTATAGTTTTCGGGGTAGGTATAAATAAAAAAAGGTACGAGCTTCAAAAAAAATGTTCTTATTTATTAGGATGACTCAAAGCCAATCATATCAATGTAGTGTGTTTTTTCATCTCAATTTGCATTTGGAAATGGTTTCACTTTGAGAACTGAAATTTTGTGGGAAAACTCAGAAAGGATTGGAGTATCTACTTGCTGAAATAATTTAAATCGATTTAATTTCGAGAGTTCACTTTTTTTCTTTCAAAAAATAGAAGAAAATGAGCCAACTCATGCTTCAGTTTTATTTAAAACGAAAGACCCATGAAAATAGTTCAACTTCTAATTAAAAGTGAATCTACAGATAATTTCGTTCAAAAAAACAACTTGAAATACGGAATTGGCAGAGAGTGGCCAAATTCAAATCTATGGCGGGAAATAGTTCCTGCTTTACCCACATATTGACTATAATTTCTTAGTTCAGCGATTTTCGGATAGAGAGCGCCATTGTACATTTCATTCATAAGGATAGAGATATTCATAGAACTCATAGTGATAATGTAAGTTCTATGGAGATATTTCATAAAATGCATGGTGGCGCCTCTATCGGAGTAGTTTTCCTACTCGCTCTGAACGGCGACCTTAATTAATAAATATTACTCGACAAAATATTTCGAACGCCATTTTATATCCCTTCCAATCACCACAAACATATCCGCTCAGTCTCGCATGCAAATCAAAAAGATTAACCTACGACGTGCCGCCAAATGACCCTTCGTATAATCTACCCTTACGAGCGTTAGCATCTCTGCCGCTTCCCCTACAATCACCCCTCTAGCAAGAGCAACCCCCGGCGCGCACGACACCGGAAAGCCAATGAGTGCGTAACACGCCCGCGCACGCGCATTTTCCGCCGCCGACCCGCATTGGCTTCTTACCCTCCGGTTCACCCCACGTGGGCGCGTACGCCCTTGCGAAAATTACGCGAAATAGCCTCCAGAGCGGCTAGGAAGGGGTTGAACGAATAAGATGAAGTGGATGGGGTAAGGGACAGGTGAGGAGAGTGGAGGAAAAGCTGGGGTGGCGCGAAGAGAAAGTTTTAATTTTGAATTGATTGATTCAAATTTGGAAATCTGGAAACTTCAATCGGCAGGAATGTAACACGCCCTGAAAGTAGGGAGGCTCTAGGAAGAACACTTGCGTTTTTAACGCCCAGATTCAAAAAGATCTGATGATGCCGGGAGTAGATATCTCTCCATCCTGTTCACCTGTTGTGCTGAGGCACATTGGAATTCTTGGTAACAACTTTAGAACTTTAGATGAACAAGGTCTCCTTTGTTGTTCTTTCTCTATCAACATTCAACTGGTCACGATAATCTGAACTCTGAAGCATCATACCTTCTGTATAAAAAGTACCCGGAATTGTAAAACAAAACAAATAAATTTAAATTTAATCATCAATATTTATTTTGTCTCCTTCAAAATAGTCCCCATTGCTTACAATACAACTATGATATCGGCGAATCCACTTTTCCATGCACCGCTCATACGCCGCCAAAGGTATGGCCTTCAGTTCTCGTTGCGAATTTGTTTTGATGGCTTCAATGGACTCAAAACGCGTTCCACGTAGGGGCAATTTGAGTCTTGGGAATAGAAAAAAGTCGCACGGAGCTAAGTCAGGTGAATACGGCGGTTGTTCGATGGTATTTATTGAGTTTTTGGTCTTGTATTCCTTAATAATTATGGCTCGGTGCGACGGCGCGTTATCATCATGCAAAATCCACGAATTGTCTTTCCATAAATCTGGCCGTTTACGACGAACATTCTCACGCAAACGCCTCAATACACCCAAGTAATACTCCTTATTCACTGTCTGTCCTTCAGGAAGAAATTCTGAGTGCACAACACCACGATAATCGAAGAAAACAGTGAGCAAAACTTTAATTTTCGATCGACTCTGACGTGGTTTTTTCGGACCGTCTTTGAATGATTTGTACCAATCGTATGCTTGTGTTTTTGACATACAATTATCACCAAAGGCTTTTTTTAACATTTTCAATGAATCGGCACAAGAAAATTCGTTTGCAAGACAAAATTTGAGGCAAACTCTTTGATCAACTATTTTTTCCATTGTAAAATTCGCAGAGCACTTTTGAGGTCGACTGATACTGACAGCTGTTGTAAACACACTAGTTGACAGATCGCGCTCAAATTTGGCTTGGTAATAAAGGAAAGTCCTACCAACTTTAAGAAAAAAAAAATTACCGATTCCTTTTTGGCGGTTCATTTAAATAACATTTTCCGGGTACTTTTTATACAGAGAGTATATGAACGCCACTAACATCTTTTAAAGGCATGTTTTCAGAGCTTCGAAATATCGCTGGCTATGTGGCTATTCAATACCACTTCTTCCAAAGCCCATTTATCACTACCCTACGTTGACGTCACTGAATCCAAGTGAGTGTAATTTAAAATTTTCAACTACACATTTTGGGGCATGTGGCGGCAGTTTCTGAATTCAAATAGGGTGAAGTTTCGCGTATCGCTTCTGATTGGCTAAATTTGTTGTCGCCAGCTCACAACGTTGCATTGAGAAAGCACCCTATGAGAAGCGACAAAAAAACTTTTCCCTGATTAATAGAATTCAAATATCAGAAACTGTCGTGACTATATCTATTTGTGGTTGAAATTTTCAACTACAGGGCCTAGACTCAGCGAGAACGTCAAGAGAATCGTAAAGGTACCTGAAGAATAGAAGGATAGGGAATTGTCGATGATGACACTTACAGAGTCTCACAGGATGTATCAATATTGTGAAAACAAACCTCACCATCCATCACCGAGTATTATAATACTTCAATCTTCAATCAACTCTCCTAGAGTGACTGTCACACATAAATGTTCGAGCAGAAATTCATAGGGAATACGTTGAGAAACCTCTCAAGTTTCCAGCACTCGAGCACTCAGAGAAGAGTGACAAGGTTCGATTCCCACCGTATCGTTAATAAACGACAAATTATCTAACTATGTAAGTCAAATAAAAGTTACTTCCATAAGGAAAACAAAATTAATAGAAAATCCATTTGTGGCAAGTCCGAGTCAGATTCATGGCGGTTGTTGATATATTTATATCAATGATATCTGATTAATCGATTTTCTATTAAATATGTAAGTAATTATTTCAGACTTACTCTATAGGTAGTTAGGTACCTACTTGAACAACTAGAAATAGTCAAGAATAAAAACAACCTTTTTGAATTGATGACAATCTAGAATTCAACAGGACAAATATCTTCAAACTTATAGACACATAAGAATAAATAAACAAATTTCCCACCCTGCCAAAGAAAACTTCATTTTAACATTGAAGTAAACGAACATTCTTCCGCCAACACAAAAAGACAAAATTTCACATTTCTTAGAAGAATAATATCTGTAAAAATTAAGAAAAATCAAACCTCATTAAACGGAAAGTTGGACACTCTCAACCTAAAAATAAAAATTATAAATAAGTCGTAAATTATTAAAAGAATTTCATCGTGTATACCTACTTTCAACTGGTGATGATTAACCAACCGAAATCGATACTCTATTGATTTGAATAAATCAGAAAAATTGTGTAGGTATTTTTGCTATGACATCATTACCATCTACATCATCATTATCTGAATCTGAGTATAAGTATCAGACAAGACATAGATATTCGTAGGTAATCAGAGTTAATCAAGTTAGAGAAAGCAGTTTCCCGGCTTGTCCATCGATATCGAGAAACTGGAAAAGTGACCAAAAGACCAAGAAGTGGACGTCGAAGATCTACCACTGCACAAGATCGGTTTCTGACTGTGTCTATCCATTGAGAGTACTCGTCGAATAATGCAACAGCGGCTTTGAACGCTTCTGGTGTTGTGTTTGGTTTCGATCGAAACAGTTTGTCGAAGACTTCGAGACGTTAATCTACAATGTCGACGACTTTCGAGAAGGATTCCATTAACTCAGAATCATATTCGACTTCGATTGGACTGGGCCAATGAGCACGTCGATTTAGTCAGCGTGTTCGGGTATGGATTATGGATCCATCCTCTGGTGCCCAGAATCTGAAATCGCAGGTCGGTTCAGAAAGTTCATTCGTTCAGAGGTGGTACAGTTATACTGTTTGAGGAGGCATTTGTTTCAATGGACGTGGAGAATTGTGTGATGATTCCAAGAAAGTCTTTGACAATCAAGAAATCGAAGATCACGTCCGTATGTGGCACTGATGACGGCTAACAAGCCAGAAACCGGTCTGTCATTATCATATTGTGGTGGCGACACCAGATGGTGTACTTCAGAATTAAGATCTCGCTATAGTCCATTTCTGTCATCTTTGATATCCACTCGCATTAATTTCAATTCTGCTTTGGACGTTATCTATGTATAGATTCTCACTTGTTTTGAGAAGAAACCGCATCCCAATATCAGAAGCCTAACCCACTAACGTTTTTTCTCTATCCATTTTGAACGTTCTAAGTTTTTGCTACCAATATTTTTCTGAAGGCGACACTACGAGTGCAAAAATTCGTCAGTTTCCTATAAGCCCAAATGATTCGTTGAAATGATAATTTCGATGAGCATTGAGCATACCTACATATAAACGCCATTTTACCATTTCCAATCATGGAAAGAATCTATCGACATTAATCTAATGCGCCAAAGAACTTTCACATTCAATTCAACTGACAACTCATTCTCAACACTTTCTGGTTTCACTCCTCTAAAATCGTATTCAAATAGGTATACCTACTATAGGTATAGATATTAAATTCTCCTATCACATAGGTGATAGGTACCTACTGAGGCTTCGCATTGAATATCTACTTATATAGGAAAAAAATTTACGAAATTGTTACGTTACGAATTTCTCAATGTCAGAGAATAAAGTTATACAACTTATATACTTACACGAATACTTATTGCGTGATATCGACAATTGTTTTGGATAAAAACACAAACGTGCGAAAACACGTGCAGATGAGAGACATCCGCCGATCCGCGTCTTTTCAAATAAGTTTACTCAATAGAATAGATGGTTGTGAAGTTGATTAAAATCTGTCAAAATAGTAACGACTTATGCAATCGCAGAAAGGGTGGAAACTGCGTGAATCCTTTTCGCGAACAAATGAATGTGTCACTCAGATTTCCAGTTAGCGTAGGCAGATGCCATTTGAAATACCTACCTACACTTAGGGTACACAAATATTAAGAATGTCCCACATAGAACTTACATTATAATGGAATGATATCAGCCTTGTGCTGCTCAGCTTAAAATAATACTTTCAGTTCTTGAAACAGCGGAATTTTCATGTTTCCTTGGATATGAGCTGTCACTCAGACATCAGACACAGGAATAAAATGTCAATTACCATCTATGGCAATTTTGGTTTCAAAAATTTCCGCAAATATATTTATTACCTACACAAAGAGCAATTGAAACACATTTAAAAAATGAAGAGAAAAGATGATAATTGATAACTCAGGATTGAAACTAATCGTCAAAATCCGATTTTCATAGCATTCCGACTAAAATTTCTGTGTTTCTGTTCTACGTGACAGCTCATTTCCATGGAAACATGAAATTCCGTCTGTTCCACCAACTTGAGAAGTTCACCCACAATAGGAAAAAAGTAGGTATGTTTGCCATAATTCATTCCGTTTCATAAAGGTACAACCTATACCTACCTATAGAAAAAAAGCACAAAAATCTACCCCCTATAAAGTTAACAGTGCCACTTTCGAGAAAATCAACCAATTGCATTAATTGTCGAGTAATTGTCATTTTTATTCCTTATTTTTTACTTTCCCAATATGGATCGAATATCAGGACAGTCATTATGAATAATTGGCGAGTAATTGTCGAAGTCCATAAAGTATCTAAACCACAAAAAATACATTCCGCATAGCTGCACATTTTACTCAATTTTCCTGAGAGTTCGTAATATTTCAAATTTTTGCAACAGAGCATTCGTTGGTTGTCGAATACTTATCCCGAATTAGTCGTGAAAGAAAAAAAATTTGTGGTGTCCTTAGTTTTTATCCTACAGGGTGTCCCCGAAAATGTGCGAAATCTCTCGGATTCAGATAAAACATCAAAAAATAAGATGACAAGTTCCCATAATTTTTTTTCCTAGCGGCCCTCCCTACGGAGATACGGCCTCCTAAATGACGTCCCTGGAAATCCATTTTACTAGAATAAATCTCAAACTACTTAAAATAATTTAAAAAAAATTGATATGATGAACAGTAGCAAGGACCTCTCAAATTACTGCCCTTAAATTAAAATTAGGTAGCTCTTTTAGGTTACTATAATTATAGGGGCGGACTGGGTTGTACATTTTAATGCTTACACCCTGTATGATAAGGAGTAGAAAAAACAAATTTGGATAGCTTGAACATTAAGCTAAAAAAAGGTACTCTAGTTTATTGTCGATAAAATGAACCGTTTTCGAAAAACAATATTACAAAGATTCTTAGGTAACTATGCAGTTTTGGCACAGAAACACACGGTAAAAAAATATTTTTCAGAAATTTACTCTTAAACAGGGTGAGTCTTTGACTTGTACATATAATTTAACTGAAGATTCTTGAGGTCAAAAGAAACCCCCCCCCCCCTGAGATTTTGATGGCCCTAACGTTTTTGAGCTCGACACCTCAATATATTACCTTCTAATCTCTATTTTGGCCGCCCCTGAGAAAAATTTTCACGGGTTTCTGCGAGCGCCCATGCATTTGTGTACCGTGGTATAAATATCTATGAATTCTGCCGTTTCCATCATAAATCGACTTTGCCGCCAAATTTTACCACGCATGCGTAGAGCGAAAACCGAAGTATGTATTGGTTATCTGGACTCTGGAGGCCAACTATAAACAGTAGCAAACCAGAGTCTCTGAACAAACTGTAAACATTATGTAAAGTTCTGAATACATTCAGTAAATTATTGTTCTAATGTGATTATTATGTGAAGTGAGAAGTGAATTAATATAATTTCAACCGTGTCGAGTTTGAAAAATTCCAAGAGGATGTTGTTTAGATAGAAACATCGCCACAGATTATCAGGTATCATTATCTATAATTAATTTCAATTTAATAAGTAGTTTGTATCGAGATTCATCATTCATATCAGAATTTTGTATTTCATCGACATTTAACTTCAATATGGACCGGTAACTATGAATTTTCTTCAATAGAAACTGTGCGTACTACCTAAATCCTCCTTGGTGTTCAATTTTATTTCCCACATTTGTGGGATTTTATTATTAAAATATCTCGACAAAATTGATAAATATTGTGACAACATTGTAAACTCGTTTAAAGACCAGAGAAGGAATAATATTCGATTATATTTAATTCAGAGATTCTTGAAGTTAATGATTTTTTCGTCAAATTTCTCCGGGTAAAATTGGGAATAACTCGAAAACGACGCGTTTTATTGAAAAAAATAGGAATACCTTTAGTTTCTAAAATGATGGATTCTTTCGAAAATATGAACCGTTTATCTTTTTAAAGTGGTTTTATGGTGTTTTAGCGTGTATTGATGAGTCGACTACCCCCTAACTTTTATACTAGTAGAGATATTGAATAGGTTTCGATTGAGGAATATGCACCATGAATTGAGTAAAAAATCAACCGAGATTCAGTTCATTGGAAATAACGGTTCCGAAGATATAAATAGAAAAGTGTTTTTTTCATGGATTTTCGACACCCTGTATCTCCCAAACCAAACCGAATTTTGAAAAATGGTATAGGAAAAAAGTGTTTCGTTTGATGAGAGGAATCTACAGTTAAAATATATGTACAAGTCAAAGACTCACCCTGTATATAAAGTTTTTAATAGATTATTCATAACTAGCATATTGATATTCGATCGTTGCAAGCTTTAGTGAGAGTGCATTTCTAAAAAATAATTTTTGTTAACGTGCCTTTCTGTGCCAAAACTACATGTTTTGTAATTTTGTTTTTTCGAAAACGGTTCAGTTTATCGACCATAAACAAGAGGCCTTTTTTTTAGCCTAATGTTCAAGCTATCCAAATTTGTTTTTTTCTACTCCTTATCATACAGGGTGTTGAAAATGTAAGCATTAAAATGTACAACTTAGTCCACCCCTATGGTAAACTAAAAGAGCTAATTTAAATTTAAGGGCAGTATTTTAAGAGGTCCTTACTACTGTTCATCATATAAATTTTTTTTCTGAATTATATTAAGTAGTTTGAGATTTATTCCAGTAAAATGGATTTCCAGTGACGTCATTTAGGAGGCCGTATCTCCGTAGAGAGGGTCGCTAGGAAAAAATTTATGGAAACTTGTCATCTTTTTTTTTTATGTTTTATCTGAATCCGAGAGACTTCTCACATTTTCGGGGACACCCTGTATACATATTTGTGTAATTTAGTTCTGAATATTTTTTAAGTTTTAACTTTCCGTTGGTGTGTAGGCATATTGATACCTCCTACCTAGATGTAGGTAGATATTTGACAAAATTAAATTTATTTTTTATACGTTCAAGCGAGCCCCTGCTCTTGATTGTTCATTTGCGAAAGACATTGCACACATTGATACGTATATGAATATCTACTTATATTATGTTAGATACCTATGTATGTATTTCATAAATTGAACATTGTTCTATTCCGTCGCTCCATCAAAAAAATTGTTCGATCTTATTTCACATCTTATTGATAACGAGAATAATATTAAGTAGGTACCTAGCCATAATAAATAATGTAATGTGACCTGTAATTATAGGTTACCAACATTCAGAAGCAATCATCAGTTAGGAAATTAAATTGTTTCCGATCGAGTACATCATTATCCATCCAACATTGAATACTAAACATTCCGATTAGCTCCGCCAAGATTCCCCAACCGATTGATTAACCCACGAGGCCGATAGCCCATTAGCCCCAAAGGGGAGACCGCGTCAAAACTCCGATCCGTCCAATCACTGACTCAGCCATTAGCGTCAAGTGGCAAAAGAGAACACTTCACGTGCATGACACAAATCACACGGTCTGTTTCACTCCTACCAATCGTTCACGGAGAGCCGAGGGGCGCTTGCGTAGGCTCCGTAACTGCCATGCTCCTCGGTTCGATCCGACTCCGAACATCTGCCGATCGCCGGGCACAGTCTATTGGACAGGGTCTCCCACTACGAGGGTCAGCGGCGGCGATCGAAAAGGGGTAGGAGGGTGCGGCCCTGAGAGGACGAATTCATACTTTAATCGGGATTTTTTTCATTAATTCACTTTTTAGATTTGTATTCATGATAAATATGGTGTAAGTACTTGAAAATATTTAGGTTGAAGAACATACAATTGTATATTTTTCGTGAAGTGGAGAACAATATGAACCAAAAATTGAATAATATTCATTTTGTATGAAGTTTTGAAAAAATTCTATTCTCAATTCGAGGGGTGTACAAAGATTCACACCATTACTTTTTTTGTATTTGCCACCTCTTTGTGAATCAAGATTTCGAATTTAAAATTTCAATTGACACTTTAGGACATCTGGACATGTCGTTTGAAAGTGTTTTTGATACTGAAACGATTCGTTTCACAAAAAAAATTCAATGTCACAGAATTATGATTCTTTATTTTTTCACGTATTGAGACAGTATCAAAAGTCGAAGGAGCTCTCAAACGATGTATGAGGTGTCATTTGAAACAATTTGAGTATACCTAAGTATCACACGTTTTACATTGTGCCATTTGAAATTGAACTACTCGCTCTAGGAAGCAGTAGTAACTACTTTTTAATTTCTTTTAAAACCACATATATTTAACGAAATATTGAACTGAGAAGTTTTAATGGGACACTCTGTATTAACAATTGTCTGTTGGTACTTTACCTATAAAAACTGATTGGGAGTTTCACTAAATATACATCAGCAAACAGAAGACCTTCTTGAATTATTAAAAAATAATATCATGCATAACTGAAATTGATCGATTTCAAGAACTTCGTAATACAGGGCGTTTTAAAAGGCGAACCTTATGTTCATTTTTAGAAGTAGAACTTCATTAAAATTTAGTTTTTTCTCAACTGAAAAGCATCTATTTAATTTTTCAAGGTGTCGAAGCTATGAGCCCTTGATGTCGAATTCCATTGAGTGAATTTCGAAATATACGATCCTGGTTCAGACCAATCTCTTTCCGACATTTTTCTAATGTCGTGGCTGGATTAAAGTTTCTTACTACGGACTCTACTCTCTATTATTATCATTATTATCTCCGCGAATATATTGATTCGAAAGTCCTAATTTCAATATGGCTGACTGAAAATTTGATTCATTCTTCATCTTATTTTTACTCATTGGCCTGGATGTTTGTAGGGTAAACAAGCCTAATTCTCAAAAAACATTTTTGAAGATAAGCTTTTATAACAACACTCATCCGCCATTTTAAACCGGCCTTCTTGAATTCCTCGATTTTGAAGAATCCTAATTTCCGACCCAGAAAACTCCCATATACCAATTTTGAATAGAATATGATCATATTTACAAAACTCGTCCGCCATATTGTGGCCGCCATCTTGAATTTTCCAATTTTGACAAAAGTACCATCATTTTCGAAGCCAGATACCGCCAGATACTAATTTTGAATGGAATCGGATCATAATTACAAAACTCATCCGCCATTTTGAAGCCGCCATTTTGTTTTTTTCTACATAAAATACTTCATGATGCATTGTCACTAGAATTAGGTACACCTGCAAAATTTCAAATCAATCGGACGATTAGAAGTGTGTCATATTTAACTTGCAAGATTTGATTACAGACACACAGACAGACAGACACCGGGACAGGTGAAACTAAATAAAAGCTTATAAAATGATTTACTACTTTTTTTGAAAATTGAAACTGTCTTTGCGATGAGTTCAAATTTTTTCGTAGGCGAAATTATTCACATCCCTGTAAAAAAATTGTATTGTTCCTTGGATACAATTGATATTCTCCTTGTTTTTTTGTCAACGATTTCGAAAATGAACATTCAATTATTTATTAATTCCAATGACTGTATTTCATTTTTCCTTCTTTTTCAAATGCCTATAGAGACTATCACTACATAACCTGTCCATAATTATTCATATTTTTATATTTCATAGTTAAATGAAAATTAAAACTATACAGACTAAACTCCAAATAAAGCATGGATTTGCGTTAAAAAAATCATAAATATTGGGAAATCATGATTTGTTTCCTAAGATGTGATATAAGATAAAACACGCTAGATGGTTTATCAAAATGGCGAAATCATTGAATAAAATTCAAAGCTCCTTTAATGGTCCACCCCTACGACCTATGTGAAACCTTTCAATTCAACCAATTGATGTCCAACCGGAAATCTCCATATCCACCGGTAAAGATGCTCGGCAGGTGCGCCGCTGTTATGGTACATCCCCACCATCCAACCGAACTCGTCTTCCCCTCAAACCCCACCAGCGTTGAAATTAAAGTAAGGCCCCGCCCCTCTGTCGATTTGCAAGGCTTACATGACTGGTCGATGCCACACCCAATGAAAAGCAGCTGCACTCGTACACAAAGAGGGCTATATTCGAGGCCAAAGACTTTGCCCGGTTGCGCCGTTTGATACTTTAACCGTTTGAAAAAGTCCTATAGGTTTTTCCGAGTTCTATAACGTCGGTGGTGCGGTGAAAGTGCCAGAAATTTCTGGATTACCGCTGGATTTCATACCGAGAAAGTTTGGTGAGTTTTAGACCCATTTATTGCATGCAAACTTTCACAATGACTCTGTAAGCTCGAACGAGAGGGGCTGCGAGAGGTTTGGGCGATTCCATTCTGAGTTGGAACCGGTCCTGCGGGTTAGGTCGCTTGCTGACGTGTACGACATCAGAATGTGAGGTTTCTTGGCTGTGGATTGGAGGTAGTTCACAATCTGAGCACCGGAAATTGGTGTTACATGACAGATACTGGCAAATATTCATTTTTTGACATATAAACCATTAGAGGAGAACATTTTTACATAATGGAGTGGGCAATTAAAAGGCTTCAACCTGTCAGAAACCATTTTGTAAATTATTCGCGGCTGTTTCTGACCTCCTATTTGCCGTTCTTTCGCGAATCGTTCCTAAGGCGTATAATCGCGTGTTACGTAGCGGTTTGCCCTACCAGATCTGCAAATTTATTCCAGTCAGTGTTTGTTTGGGCAATAAATATAGATATGGCCGCCGTGATCTCCTACAGCGTTGGCCTCGGTTTTTATTTGTTCGAAATATAAGTTGACGCATGTTTATGAGGTTATCGAATCAGAGTGGCTTCTCCTCAAATATTTGAGCGTAAACATCGATTCGTTGTTCATCTCTCGCCATGTAACGCCTCTATTTCAAATCGTTCGGATTTATACCCATTACATTCATACAATTAGACATTCATTTGGGTTTAGTTATATCAGAACCAGTTCGCCGATAGCTTCTTTTTATCGGTTAAGAGTTGATGCCTATTTATTCTTCTTATAGGTATTCAGTGGGGAATTATCGAAAATGTACTAGGTATTTATTCAGTGAATAAGCCCTCTCGCATTACTCAAATACTTTTTATTCAAACTTCTATAAGAAATGCATTCTTCAAGGCTCTGATGGTTTAGTAGCATTATTATTGTGTTCATTCACCCAAAAATATCTAATCTGATTTCCGTGTGAATTCATCATTATTACCTAATATTGAACCTATACCTTAGCCTTAGACCATAGAAATGAGTATCTTAATGAATTCCAATCTAAAGTACTTTCCATTCTTAATGAGAGTTTATTTATTAGAAAAATCATCGAAAGTTTCAAAAATTTCTACTACATTTAGATTACCGTAGTTATACCTACCTACAGTTACCCAGTTTAGTTATGATGATTTTAAAAATTTGTTTCACCATATAAGTATTATTGAAAGGAGCTTCCCCCTTTCTATAGATATATGTATATGCAATATACATATAATTACATGAACATTAAAATTCTATGAATTTTTTCCGTCATTTCGCCGACCATAGTAAATAAATAGAATATTTTCTCGCCTGGGACACAGTTGCCAATAATCCAAGTTCATCCAAAAGTCATATGTTAAGATTGTCAAGCCGTCACCATATGCAAACGAACAACTCCAGACAGGAGAGTGAATATTCTATTTTAGTATAATTGGTTATAACAACAAAGGTGATGTCCGTTTATGATGTCAGTTCCGATATGGTTATTTTAAAATCATGTACCTAAAGTTTGTAATTATCAGGTCTTTTGAAATAATAAATATTTTATTTGTTTCTCATTTGTAAACGTCAGTTTCCAAAAACACAATATTAATCAAGAAAGTTTATTTTATCAAGTCACTAACTTGTAAAACTGATAGTTAACTTGCAAAATTTTTACAAGTTAGTAGTAAGTATTATTTACATTAGAAAATTTTGTTTTATCGTCATATATGTTGAAAATCATGGTATAATTGTTATATCCAGTAACACAGATTTTTGATGATGAAAGAGTTGATACTGATGATGATGAACCATCTGTTGACTCAGAAACTGCTGAACTCGAGGACTGCTGAACTCGAGGACTGCAGAACATTTGTACTCTCCTTACTACCAAATAATTTGCTAGACATTTCGATTTTTTGTTGACCGAATCATCGACATAACTCATCGCAATTTCGGTGCTCTTCCACCCTCCTGCACGCTTTAGTGCTAAAATATCTCCACCCGAATCCGCAACCATAGTGGCTCCAGTTCTGCGAAAAGAGTGGCCGGTGTATAACTCTGGGTCTTTTAAACCTAAATATTTCGCTATTTGCTTTGGGACACCACCAATAGTGTGCTGGCCAGCATTAAGGGAAATGCACTTTCCATGCATGTCGGTATGTCAAAAAAAATCTTAGGCTTTCTGTTCCAGGAGGCCGAAGATTTACATATTTTCTGTATAACATGCAGGGCTTGAAGCTGCAGCCATCATCGGTTATGGTGAATCTTCTTGTTGTTAAATTTTTTGTTTGCCGCAATGTCACAATAACGTATTTTCCCATATCTTCTATATCATTCATGTGTAAGGAGAGAATTTCGTCACATCGACAACATCCAAAAATCCCAAACATTGTTACAATTTTCGCCAGCAACCAGTGGTCAGGAGCATGTAAAAGAAATTGTTCAGCCTCTTCTTTACTCAATTCTTTGGCGTATAACGCTCATTTTTTCGTTTCAGAAACGCTATTACCTTTTGAAATCTGCAAATGACAACTAAACATCATATTTTTCAATAAATTTTTCAAGGAAAACAAACCTGCGAACAGGGGCATTTTCTTTCATTTCCAAGCAGCTTTTCAGCATAGACCATTTTGCCTATAAAGTATAAGGGCTGAATCTAGCTGATAGTTGATTCAAGTAGACCAACAAAACATCTTCAGTTACCCCAATCGCACTATTTTTGTTTTGCCACTTTTTGAAGTCGTCGTATTCTCGCTCGTACCTTGAAGCTGATTTTGCAGGTAATAAACTTGAAGCTACACTGCTGGCTGCCTCAATAATTTCTTTTGGTACATTCATTTTCGCTTTTGCCAAAACAAATGTAAAGAAAAATAAACAGACATGTTCATGGCAACGCTTCCATAGCTTACGACATTTGCGACAAATTATTGAGATTTTTTTGGAATTTATCTAACCTTTCTACAAATGAGAAACAAATAAAATACAAAACAATACACGCAAGGTAACGGGTTTTACTGGCTCAAGGAGGTAACTAACTCGCCTGCAGCTCGTCAGTTATATCCTCCATTCGCCAGTAAAAACCCTCTTACCTTGCTAGTAATGTTATATACTATTTCGAATGATTTTGTCAGATAAAATGAGGAATGATTGTAAAACAGCGCATTTTATGCAAAATACCCAGGAATAATTTCATTTTTCAAATTGATCGCTTCTTTTAAAAATATGAAATGTTTATCTTTGTCAAGAAGTTTCACAGTTTTTTTGTGGATATAAGAGACTGTAAACTCTAACTCATACACAAAAAAGAATTATAGGGGAAGATAGACGAAAAGTGGTTTGTTCGGTAAGAGGAGTTTCCGTATGCAGAATGTACAAGTCACAGACTCGCCCTTATCTCGCAATGCCCCATATTAATAATTATCATGGCCGTACGTCACAAGGCAAACAGAAACGAAATATCTCTATTGTTGCCTCAAGGACAAACTGGTTTCTTCGGTCTTCTGCCAGGTAGATTTTCGAACGGGCCGGTCGTCTAGGCCGTGCCATTATCGTCTCCTTTATTCCGGCCTTGTAGACGGCACAAAGGGATACAGATGAGATGGAATGTGCCGATTTCAAATGGACCCAGAGTGGAAACGCATCACATTTGGGCTTTTTCTAGGGGGATTTCAAGGTGATCATTGCGGATTAGGAAAGATGTTGAGGAGGATATCCGTATCGAATGTAGAAATTGTGATAATGGGCGAAATAATGGTTCGAAAAGTTGGTTTCTTATTGATCGGCGTGCTGACGCCGAAAATGTTGAGGGAGATGCTTATTTGACGACAAACAATTCTTGGTAATACTATGACTTAGTAGTTTCTCGTTGTAAATCTATTTTGGACAGATTTTTCTACATGCCATTATTCGAGAATCACAAACTTTCATATTACAATCGAGAAATTTTGCCGGTAAAATTCCATCTCTAGTGGTATTAGATACATATTCCACTCTTTCCATTTTTAGTGAGGAAGTTTCCGTAGCAACGATCGTTTCATCCCGAAAAAATTTTCAAGTCGGCAAAACCAACATGTTGGTTTTTCAGCGACAAAATTTTTGACGTTTCTCGAATTCATAGATAGCTTCGGAATAAATATCACCGAGAGAACAAACAACGTTTAGTGGTTTAGTTAATCTATGATGAATTCTAATTTGCCAAATAGCGCAATGCGCGTCAAATGTGAACATATTACCCTATTTTCTCGTGGAATAGTCATGCCGAATTCCACTCGAGATGAAATTTAGGCAGGCAAAATTTCTTTGCCGGCAAAATCCATCTCTAGTGGTAGGTACATATGAAAAAACTAGCTCATTTTTTTTCAGTGATTTATGCGTAAATTATCCGTGAAGAAAAAACATCTACACTCTTGTATAAAAAAATATCTGATATTAACTTAGCGAAACAACTATCCGAAAAATGTTTTCGGCACAAAAAAAACTAGCTCATTTCTTCAATGAATTATCCGAGAAGAAAAAAACATCTCCACTCTTGTATTAAAATATCAGATGCTTTGCTAACTTGTTATCAACTTAGCTAAACAACTATCCAAAAATTGTTTTCAGCGAAAAACAAAGTAGCTCATCTTTTTCAGTGATTTATCCGTAAATTATTCGAATTTTCTTTCTTGATTTTGTAGAAAAATGGCAAAATCTGATTGATCGATCTGCGGCCGCCGGAACGTATATCAGGCATTTTTTCGAAAACCATGCTTGTAGATAATATTGTAGAAATTTGGAAGTAAGATGTAGCTTTCCCTTCCTGACATATCCGTGAAGAGAAAAATTTTGCCGCTTTTGTTTTTAATAAATTATCACGTGCACTGGTGAGTGTATATCAAATTACCAGTCACATAGATATTGAAAAAATTATTTCAACAATCAACAGATAATTTCATTTCTTGGGAACACTGAAAAAAATTAAATCGTCTGTTGATTACTAAAATTATTTTTTTTAGTATGCATGGGATCGTGTAATTTGATATACACTCACCAGTGCACGTGCTATTTTTTTAAAAATCGAAGCTGTAAAATTTTTTCTTGACGGATAAATCAGGGATGGAAAGCTTCATCTCACTTCCAAGTTTTAACAATATGCATGCATAGTTTTCGAGAAAAATGCTTGATATACAGTTCGGCGGCCGCTGATCGATCAATAAGATTTTGTCATTTTTCTACAGTACCTTGAAAGATAGGTACAAATTTCAGGTTGGTGTTGGAAATAACACTGAGGTTTTGTTCTGTCATTAATATTCGAACAAATTTGGCAAATAATTGCGCAAGTGAAAAATCTTTGGAATGAGGCTCTTGAAGAATGTACAGCTAATAAATGAAAAGCCTGCACAGAGCACGTAGAAAAATAAATATGAGAAGATTAGTCAAAATATATGGAATGTTATGATATTGCTGACATGAAACCTTTAATTATGAACATGACGAATTCTGCCCAGATGAGGAAATAATAACAGTGGTTGTTGAAACAGAATAATGGGAATATTTGCATTTTTAATATTACATATTTTGCTCTTACATTGTTCACAAATATTGAAAGTTACAATGTCATGATAAAATTCTTCATTATATTGAATTAATCCCTTCGTTAATTTTTGTTTCTGTCCTGATATCTATTACAATTTTTCCAATCCATTCACTTTGTAGCAACACGCTTCAAATCAACTTGATTTTTCTGGTTTAGCGAACATTCATATCGAACTTTGGAAAGGAACATGGTTTTTAATCATCCACGATATTTTTCGTTATCGGACCAGAATTTCCAGGCTGTATGCTCCTATAATCTATCGTTCGAAAATGTATCAATACAAGATGAAAATAATATACTGCTGGCATACAGATTCACACGATGGTAACTGTATGTGATAATTGAGAACATTTTCATGTTGAAAGTGCCTTAAGTAAAAATACTATTTTATCTTAAGGGGCAGTATCACCTTTTGAATCGTGGTAAATCTCCATTCAAAAGTGGTCTCTTTATTTCACGAGTATAAGTACCCTAATTTACGACGTAAATACTTGATTTTTTTTTAAATTGAAGTTGAAGAACGTCCCTAGGGCAAATAATTTTCTTTTTCTCGATTTAATTAGTTTTTCAATTAAAAAAACTAGGGTAATCGTTAGATCTGGGGTTATTGAATATGTTTTTCGTTTTTCATGAGTACAAGCTATATTTTTGGAATAATCATCATGAAAATTTTTTTAGGTTATAGAAGATTAAATTGCCGAGGGCAAATAGTTGCGATTTTTTCCAAAAAATGATGAATAACCGTCGGAAAAAAATCATTAAGTGTAGTTTCCAAAACGCCGAAGTTCAACCTTTTTTTTTTATTGAAAAACTAATTAAATCGAAAAAATCGCAACTATTTGCCCTCGGCAATTTAATCTTCCATAAACCACAAAAATTTTCATAATGATTATTTCAAAAATATAGCTTGTATGTACTCATGAAAAACGAAAAACATATTCAATAACCCCAGATCTAACGATTACCCCGGTTTTTTAATTGAAAAACTAATTAAATCGAAAAAAAGAAAACTATTTGCCCTCAGGACGTTCTTCAACTTCAATTAAAAAAAAATCAAGTATCTACGTCGTGAATTAGGGTACTTACTCGTGAAATAAAGAGACCACTTTTGAATGGAGATTTACCACGATTCAAAAGGTTATATAAGGTTAATATTTATACAGGGTGTTTGGTAATTCGACGTGAACCTTGGAAAGGGATACACTAGACGTCATTTGCAGTGAATTGCGTCGAGTAAAGCATGGTCCGAAAATGTATGGTTACGAAGATATGGCGATTTTTCAACTTTTTTGAAATTTTCTGCTTCGTTATCGAAAATAATTTATTTTGTGAAAACTACTCGACTCTAAATATTCAATGAATATTTTTTTCAAAGCTGAGGAGATGGTCCTCATTTCTTGCGAAAAAGTATTCACTAAACATTCAGATAACCCGAGATATACAGGGTCATAAATGGCTGCACCTGTTATCCTCATAAAATCTTGATAAAACAATTGAGAATTACTCGCAAAAAGTATTATGAACTTGGTGTACAAATGTAAGGAAAAACTTCCCTGTTTCATCAGCTTTCCAAAAAGGTACATATGTCAATAATTCCTTCATGCAATCTAAAAATATGGCCGGAAAACCAAGCAGATAACAGACTTTTTCGAGTCATTTAGTGATCGAACCATGGCCCGCTTACGGCTTACGAATCACGTCGAGTGAAATAAAGGATAATAGGATATCTGAATGACTCGAAAAAGTCTGTTGTCTGCTTGGTTTTCCGGCCATATTTTTAGATTGCATGAAGGAATTATTGACATATGTACCTTTTTGGAAAGCTGATGAAACAGGGAAGTTTTTACTTAAATTTGTACATCAAGTTCATAATACTTTTTTCGAGTAATTCTCAATTGTTTTATCAAGATTTTATGAGGAAAACAGGTGCAGCCATTTATGACCCTGTGTATCTCGGGTTATCTGAATTTTTAGTGAATACTTTTTCGCAAGAAGTGAGGACCATCTCCTCAGCTTTGAAAAAAATATTCATTGAATATTTAGAGTCGAGTAGTTTTCACAAAATTAATTATTTTCGATAACGAAGCAGAAAATTTCAAAAAAGTTGAAAAATCGCGATATCTTCGTAACCATAGATTTTTGGACCATGCATCACTCGAAGCCATTCACTGCAAATGACGTCTAGTATATCCCTTTTCAAGGTTCACGTCGAATTACCAAACACCCTGTATATTTACTGCTACGATGAAAGCACAGAATATTTCTAGTGACTTTTTTCTAACTAGAAATGAAGCTGCAACTGGACTTTCAAGGCCTGCTTTGTCAATAATTCTTGGATGGACTATACTCCGTGTATAAATTGAAAGAATTCAACTTTCGAAGGGTGCATTGTTTTTCGTGGCCGATATCAAAACTTTACCCTGATACAATGAGTGTCGACGAATAGATCTCGGCTCATATACGCAATCGTAAATCTAGAAGGCGAGCCGATTTCCCTATCAACACTAATCGTCTGAGCTCGCCAGAATTTTCCTCATTGTTAGGCCACAAACAATGGTCACACGAAACGGAAGTAGCTGCTTGTTGCATACTACGCAGGTAAGGTGCTAACGGTCTGAATAAATTTGCACCGAATAAAAATAAAATTGCTCAACCGTTCAGATCGAAACAATCCGCGACCCCGTTTCACTCGGTGGGATTATGCAAAATGTTTTGATGCATTGGCAATCGAGGGGGATACGACAATGGATCGAATCTGGAGCGGTGGACGGCCGCTTCCGCAAGATGTCTCAAGAAAAGCGAATGGATTTATTAACAAATGAACAATTATTTCTTGAGAATTGTTTTTATTGATTCTGCTTTTTCATTTCGTTGCTGATGTTTCATGATTTTCTTGTATAAAAATGAAAAGGAAGCTTGAAAGCTTCGCACCAGAATTTTCTACGACAAAATACTATATACTCCATTCACTTTTATAAAATATCTCGGTTGGATATGACATTCATATTGCGAAAATGTTATATGTAGTAATTTTCCTGTCAGATAACTAGGCAAGGTAGTCTTCTCTACATAGAGGTCGTACAAATACGTTATTATCAAAATGTTTATTTACTTTGGGAGAATAATGAATTTGAGAAAATATTAAGTGAATTCAATAATTACAAAGATCTGGCGAATGTTGAAGAAACTTTTTTCTCTGTTATTAGGTACTGGAAATATACTGATCCACAAGAGTTAGGGATATCGTATTCAATCGTTTTTAAAAGCATGTAATCTTCGAGAAAATCGCTGTAAAATCATTTAAAACTCAATAACAACTTGAATCGATCCAATAAAAATCAGTATGAGAGATTTCGTCAATCTGGTCGCCTTTTTTCTGAAGTTTGGTTCTTTGCATATGCTTCATGAATGTTCTTATTTTGAAAGGAAGTCAGTTTATCAATGGCTTCGATTTGAAACGAGTTTTCTGAAAATTCAAACACGTAAATTAACAAAAGCTGAGGCTAATAGGGCTATCGGAATGCTACAGGGTGGCCTAACTCAGGTTGTTGCAGCGGAAAGGCTCCAGTCAGCCAAAGTGTGATATCTCGACTTTGGAATAGGTTCAGGGAGACAGGTTCCGTGTTGGAAAGACCAAGGCTTGGTGGGCGACGAAAAACAACACCTGCTCAGGATCGTTTCATCACAGTTTCGGCGAGAAGAAACCCTACATCTACGTGCAGAATGCTACGGAATACTCTTCAAAATGCAGATGGGGTCCAAGTTTCCATCGAATCCATCAGACGACGTTTGAAAGAGGTGAATCTAGGTTCTAGACGTCCATTAAGAGGAGTTCCATTAACACGTGACCATAAGCGTCGAAGACTGGAATGGGCAAGGCAACATATCAATTGGAACGATCAATGGCGTAGTGTCCTTTTCACTGATGAATCCAGATAAGGACGATTTTCAGATTCTCGAAGAATAAGGGTATGGACAATCCCACGCATACCCCGTAATCGTCGCTATGTCCAAGAAGTCCATCCATTCCGAGGGGGTAGTGTTATGGTATGGGCCGGGATATGTTTCAACGGGCGCACAGATCTACACATCTGTCCTGGGAATATGACCGCCTCACACTATAAGGAGCATGTCATTGACAATGTTGTGCCAAATTTTCACGCTGCTATTGGTGAAACTTTTCAATATCTAGACGATAACGCTAGCCGCACCGTGCAGCCATAGTTGAGAATGCGCGCGAGGAGCTTGGTATTCCACATTTACCAATACCTCACCACTCACCAGATTTGAATTGCATAGATTTCATAGAACATGCATGGGATATGCTCCAAAGAAGATTAGATAATCATCAACCTACCCCAGAATCCTTAAATGATCTGAGAGAGCTTCTGCCCCGTTTATGGAACCAAATTCCTCAAGAAATGTTCAACAACCTAGTGTGTAGTATGCAAAGAAGATGTCAAGCTGTTATTGATGCCCGTGGAAGCCATACATTGTATTGATAGTCTTAAAATGCTTGAATTCTCTGGTAATAAAATTTCGTTATTTTACTCGATTTTTCTTAACCACAATGTATACGCTGCGCTGCAGACCCACAGGCTTAAATTAATTTGCAACTTGAAATCATATTAATATGAATTTTCATCACAAAAATCTTATTTTAACCATATTTTTTTGCAATTTAAGTCAATATCCCTAACTCATATGGAGCAGTTTATTTCACGTACCTATATAAACATTGGTTGGAAGATTCAGTTATGCTATTTTCTTGTACGGAAATCAAGAATCGAGTGTTGAAATTTTAATGAAAAATAATGGACAGAATAGTCCGTTACTTTGTGATAGTTCATTCAGAAAAAGAATAAAAGTACATACTCGAATAACCCGACTGAAAAACTTCCAAACGAACAGACGGACCTATGAAATTCCCCACTCTTCCAAATTCTCAAGAAATAAGCCTACAGAAGACATTCTAATATCTTTTTGCACAACTTGAAATACTCCAGTATGATAATATTAATAATGTTGTGCCTAGTACTACAAAACCTGTGTCACAGTTAAACCTTAAAAGAACTAACTCCATCTACGAAGTTAAAAAAGAGTAAATAAAAATTAGCCTTGGCAACGTCTCTCAGAATTATTCGACATTTCACGAGTGCCAACCTGCGTCAGTTTCAAGTAAAAAAAACTTGATAAACCTAAATCTTGGCTAACCGGGATACTTTATAAAAGTATGTAGTATATATATGGAGTATACAGAAGATACTCTTCTTGAGGTATCAAGTTTGAGCCAAAGAAGACGATATAATTTTGGACGGACTATACCTCCTCATGTTACCTGAAACAACTGCAATTATTTCATCTATTCAATTTTCTGCTTCGCATTGTTTGCACATTGAAAAATGTCTATACAGTTTTAGAACGAAAAATGTGAGATGATCCACAAAGTTTCTGATATCCATGCTTGTTTGAACTCCAACTTCATTGAATTCCGAATGTAAAGTAGGTCATGGCGTTATGACCTTGAGTTTCAGGGGAAGAAGAAGATGCCGGATTGCCGCGTCGATCGGCCGAAAGTTTCATTGCCGTCGTACAAGACCACACTATCTCTCTTCTGATTGCCATGACGCCGATTGGGAATTGCAAACTCCGCCGCCACGTTGTCGGCTAGATTCGTTGTTCCGTAAACACAAGGAATTTCGGAGCCGTACCATACAGGCAAACTACACTCCCAATCTGGCTCCGTTGATTACCAATTTATTAGCACCGTACTTCGACGCAAACTTTGTACGATCTAAGACCTACGAATTTGGAGTGAGCAGATTGCAACTACAGAAATTCAAATATCCGTTTGTCAATCTGGTACTGCATTAGGAGAAGTACAAAGAAAATCGAAAAGGAAGGATAACTGTTTACATCCCTTCAATTCATCTCAAGGCTTGTTGGGAAGAGAAAGCAATTGCCAATATAGTTAGTACTTCTTTCAATCTCACTTAATTCAATTATTCTAATTAATCGTCAAAGTCGATTAAGTATAAGTTTATACTTTCAAGTATAAGTTTATACCTTCAAATCATTATGATATGTTTCTGAACTAATGGTATTCTTTTTAGAGGATTTAATAGTGTGAGTGCCAATCAGGAGTTTTTATTCTTGAAACTGCTTAATTATGGTAATAATGTCCGACTCTCTCGCATGTTGTGCAAATTTTCAACGGAGGTAAAAAGGTGCATACAAATTGTTGTCACGTCATGTGAGCTCACGCGAGAAATTGGGAAGAAGATATGGAAAATATAGCTGCTTTTACAGTTGCTGGTGATTCTCATAGAAGGGATTCGATTTACCAAATGAATCAACGTACAGAGGAAGTGGGGGAATTCCATCAATTAATTCAAGAATTATTGAATGAGCACCTAGATCGGTTTCAAATGTATGTCAGAATGACATTTCACAAAATATCAGACGCGAAATCACGTGCATTCAGAAAATGTAAATTTGCGGAATACAGATCTTGCGTGCTATCAGTGCTATAACGTGACAGCAGATACAATGTTGCCAAAATTTTTACTACATTTTGATTCCGTAGTAGTACAATCACCCAGTTTAGTTCTGATGATTTGGCTCCACTATTTATTATTGAAAGGTGTGTCTCTCTTTCTTTGCTCTAAGTTCCATGCATTATCGTGGTTGCACATTTTGGGAAGATGACGTGATGTGACGTGACGTGATAACAATGTGTCTGCACCTAAAGGTGCATACAAATTGTTGTCACGTCATGTGAGCTCACGCGAGAAATTGGGAAGATATGGAAAATATAGCTGCTTTTACAGTTGCTGGTGATTCTCATAGAAGAGATTCGATTTACCAAATGAATCAACGAACAGAGGAAGTGGGGGAATTCCATCAATTAATTCAAGAATTATTGAATGAGCACCCAGATCGGTTTCAAATGTATGTCAGAATGACATTTCACAAAATATCAGACGTGATATCACGTGCATTCAGAAAATGTAAATTAGCGAAATATAGATCTTGCGTGCTATCAGTGCTATAACGTGACAGCAGATGCAATGTTGCAAAAATTTTTACTACATTTTGATTCCGTTGTAGTACAATCACCCAGTTTAGTTCTGATGATTTGGCTTCACTATTTATTATTGAAAGGTGTGTCTCTCTTCCTATGCTCTAAGTTCCATGCATTATCGTGGTTGCACATTTTGGGAAGATGACGTGATGTGATAACAATGTGTCTGCACCTTTACTGTTTGTATAATATACCTCAACATCGATGTTAATTAAGCTCTTCCAGGTTATCCATGTACACTTCTGATAATACTACAGACCAAATCTATTGGCTCATATCTAGTCACTGTAATAATTAAGGCTGTGAGTGTAGAAACATATTAAATTTGGAAAATATCAACCCTTATTCCTACCAGATTATATAACTTTCGAAATAGAAATTGTTTGTAAAAATGAACAGTATCATTTTATTTAAGAAACCACATTCTATTTCCTTTTCTATGTTTCATTTAATTTTAACTTAGAGAATGCTTTGTTTTGTCAATTGTTTATTAACGTCATTTTAGATTTCAAATGTTGTAAATTGAGACCTTAAGAAATAGCATTGTTTTTGATTTCTTTCAGGTTCATTGAGACATCAAATCATCTATTTCTTTGAATAGAAAATAAGGATTGAATTCCATTCTTATATGTTTTTCCTACAAACAAAAATTCTATTTAGATAAACTGTTAATTTCTATTCCTCCCGTGGATTTATGAACCTAAATTCTCTCAACGTTGTTCTGACCATGAATCTTGAAATGTTTCTATTCACTTCAAACAATATTCACAGTTTCAGATTTCAAATCTAGCCTTCATCAATAAATGTTTCAAATTTCGTTCATTGAGATGTTTTTACTTCAGTCACGTATCTACAATTTGAATTGCTTTCCTTCCGGAAACCTTCAAGGTTAATAAGAATTCACAAATATGGATCATATGCTAAGAAGCCAACTTTCAAAATCTCCCACTCAGTTAAACTATAAAAAATAAAACTTACGGAATATGGATGGTACGGGTGTAAGAGTGACATTCATAATAGTAGCTTAACCTCAAACTTTTCAAATTGAGAAAGTGGAGAGTAAAACAAAGTGATATAATTTAATGCTTGGTGTGAAAGGTTATAGAGAACGCACAGAACTTATGCACGATATACAAACCTATTCAAATATCTTCGTGATATCCCTTATCTACGACCGCAACAGCGTACCATAATCCAAATATAGCTCGAAATACTACAACAACACAATTTTTCGTACGACACACGCGGTTACGACTGAACGTTTTTAGGTTAGGAAAGGCCTCACATCCCAACGCCGCGGTGTCCCGACTCATTTGTTTACGTTTCAGCCGATAGCCAAGGCCAACTCGGAAAAACGCTCGACCGTCTCGTCGACGGCTTGACGGCACACGCGGTGCTCCTCCCGGTCCCCCTCCTCACCTCATTCCGTTCCCAAACACGCGAAGAGATCAATAAACTCCCCCCGTACCGCGCGCACCCCCGCCGTGCGGTCCACGGCAAGCTGGGATGGGGATCCTCAGGATCCTGGCCCGATGCTTCGTCGTCCTCCACTTGCACTCTCATTCAATCCGACGGAGCAAATTGGCCCGAAAAATAGAGCAGGATGACGTGAACGGATAACCTTGAAATGATTTGTTTTGGTGGCCGCCATTGCGTCACTCGCTGCGACCCAGATAGGCTCAGCTCAAAGAAATTCCAACGTGTAGTAATATTAATTCAAAAATGAATACAATTAATATAAAATTAGTAAAAATAGGGCACATCCCATTTGATTTGTCGGAAATAAATACTGACAAGTTTTCACTTCGAGCGAGAATCGAACCACGCATCTTCAGTTTTGCGGTCCGATGTTGTGATCAATTGAACTACCGAAGGTGCTAATCTTTCCTCCTCCCTCATTGACTTCCTCAAACCTCACATCTTTCAAACATCATTTGTCTGCGCGGTAACGCTAACATCGAATTCCGAAAGAATAGTAGCTTCGGTAGTTCAAAGGTCAGACAGTAAACCGGTACTCTGAAGAAGCGCGGTTCGATCCCCGCCAGAAGTGAAACTTTTTCCGTAATTCCAATTTCGTCTCAATATCGATAAAATGATTTTCTCGACAAAATAATGTTGATCGACATGGGAGAATTGAAGCCCTGAACAAAACTCGACAGTAATTCCTAGGTATTATACAGGGTGAGTCTTTGACTGGTACATATATTTTATCTGTAGATTCCTCCCATCAAAAGAAACACTTTTTACCCATACCATTTTTCAAAATTCGGTTTCGTTTGGAAGATACAGGGTGTCAAAAATCCATGAAATTAACACTATTTTTTCCATATATTCGGAACCGATATTTCGAATGAACTGAATTTTGGTTGATTATTTACTCTATTCATGGTGCATATTCCTCAATTGAAACTTATTTCATATTTCTCCTGGTAAAAAAGTTACAGTATAGTCGACTTATAAATTCACGCAAAAATACTATAAAACCACTTGAAAAAGATGAACGGTTCACGTTTTCGAAAGAATTAATTATTTTAGAAAACAAAAGTGTTCCAATATTTTTCCAATAAAACGCGTCGTTTTCAAGTTATTTCTAATTGTATAAGATTGAATTAGAGGAAAAAATCATGTGAATAAATAAAGCGTGAACTTCGTCTATGCCGTGTATGGGATCACTGACTAACGTTTTAGGTTGGACTGGTTGGAGCACAGAACAACGGTCTTGCGTGGCGGCTACATCCACGGCCTTCTGAAGGGAAGAGTAGGCCGTGGCGATTGAAATTAGGAACGTAGCGGCAGCGCTCTATTGGCGAGAATCAGAACTGCTCGTTTGGCATTTTCAAAGAGCAACGCCTAGACCCCTTTAGCGATTGTGATAGTTCATCCGCTAACGATAGGGGACGTACTGCTTTCTTGAGTTCGCATTGTTTGAAGAGAAAATCGGCAATCTGGCATCGTCTTCTCTAGAGTTCTGTGGAATATCATATCACAGAAGATGAATTAGGTTAGGTCATTGACCTCGAATCATATGACTCAGACTGATGGAGTTAGGGTAGGTTAGTGAAAAACCAATTTTTATGAGATCGTTTTAGAATATCGAGGAAAATATGAACAAATTATTAGTGCCTATAAACTAATCTTCAGGACAATCGAAGAAGGAACTTATTTTGGTGTGAGAAATATAGCTTTTCAATTGCCGAAATGATCGGACAGAACTAAGTCTTTTGTTAGGAAATATCGTGTTTGTAACATTCTTATTCAAATAAGGTTAGTGCTTGAGTATTTTTTTAATGTATCACCCAGAATATCTATAATAATCACATCAATTTCAATCGAAAAATATGAACTTTGAGGTGTTTGTAAAGAATAATATCAGGCACGTATTCAGCACTATTTTTTTTTCACATGGCTATATCTCTTTAACAGAGCCGAATTCGGAAAAATGGAAAATGGAAAAAAGGTTTTCTTTAGCATCAAGAATCTACAGTTAAAATATATGTACAAGTCAAAGACTCATCCTGTATAAAATGGATAATGACGGCATGACATCTATTTGACGAAACCATTACCGCTTACCAGCTGACCGGCAATGGTGGAAAATAGATATTTTCAACTGAGAAGCCAGCAGCTATCTTTACAACAGATTACATATCAGCAGATGAAATAGGAGCCAATTAAAATTTCACAGGAAATGATAATCTCCTATCTTCCACAGTCATAATCGGATATCATCCGTATTTTTTTTGTATCAGCTGAAGTTGACACTGGAATACAATGCTTAGTTGTTATCTTAATGAAGGAATTCTTCGAAATCATAAGAATTTCACCGATACGGTACAGTCTGTTCGTGCTCTAGTATAATTATGCTTCACTTTCCGTTGGAATATAAATGTGGAATTCGAGCTATTGTATTCAAATGGTCATTTGCGAGAACGAGTTGAAAACG
This sequence comes from Adalia decempunctata, assembly GCA_951802165.1. Lineage (NCBI taxonomy): Eukaryota > Metazoa > Arthropoda > Insecta > Coleoptera > Coccinellidae > Adalia > Adalia decempunctata. Next base: position 15,505,275 of record OX637696.1, on the reverse strand, counting down.
GTTTATTGAATACTTTCGTAGGTAGGTTACTCAAGTTTGAATTTAAAAGGAAATAATTTTTCACTTTGAGCCCATTTGAAACTTGAAACATTATGAGTCATGTATGTACTTCGAAAATATTATGAACGAAAATGGGAAAAAAGAACAGCAATAGAATAGCCATGATAATGTCTAAAATTGAAGACATTACCAAAATACAGATGAGATCGATAGTGTAACGATACAGATGTGAAATAAGTAGCTTTTTGACAACTGTATAAAAATATAACAGCAACGAATCGTAAATAATTCCCGATAATTCGTGTCCAAAAACATTGAAATTGTTTTTGATAACTCGCTAGAATTTCATCTGGTTAAGCGTTTGGAATGAAGCTTTTTATTTATTTAGCATCGATAAGTCATCAAAACTTGTAAAATTCATGCACCGGGAAGAAATTATCCTTACTTAGAACGAGCTCTTGAAATCTATGGAAGATTATCCAGCAATGACTGAAGAATAGAAAAAATCATCGTTTGGTTCGAAAGACCCTCCTGATCAATAGCAGGATAAGAACTTCCTGCTAGTTTGCTTTACCAAGTGAACTATTCTTACTTCTTCTTTGTCTCTTTGTCTTCTTTCTTTTTGTTGGAGATATAATACTTCGTCCAGCTCCATGAGACAAATTTTGTTTCAATAATAAGAAGTCCTGCAACATGGATGTCAATTTATTCTGGAAACAAATCGAATCTCACTACACTTAATATTTATACAGGGAGACATAGTCATTTTCAAATTTTGAAATATGTAGTTGGTTATCCACAAGAATTTTTTACTCCAAAACTGAAATCTCTCAGCGTGTCCACAGATAATAAACTGCTCCACATGAGTTAGGGATATTGACTTAAATTGCAAAAAAATATAGTTGAAATGAGATTTTTGTGATGAAAATTCATATTAATATTATTTCAAGTTGCGAATTAATTTAAGCCTGTAGGTCTGCAGCGTATACAGGGTGGTTAAGAAAAATCGAGTAAAATAACGAAATTTTATTCCCAGAGAATTCAAGCATTTTAAGACTATCAATACAATGTATGGCCTCCACGGGCATCAATAACAGTTTGACATCTTCTTTGCATACTACACACGAGGTTGTTGAACATTTCTTGAGGAGTTTGGTTCCATAAACGGGGCAGAAGCTCTCTCAGATCATTTAAGGATTCTGGGGTAGGTTGATGATTGTCTAATCTTCTTTGGAGCATATATCCCATGATTCCCATGCATGTTCTATGCAATTCAAATCTGGTGAGTGCGGAGGTATTGGTAAATGTGGAATACCAAGCTCCTCGCGCGCATTCTCAACTGTGGCTGCACGGTGTGGTCTAGCGTTATCGTTTATAAATTGAGAAGTTTCACCAATAGCAGCGTGAAAATTTGGCACAACATTGTCAATGACATGTTCCCTATAGTGTGAGGCGGTCATATTCCCAGGACAAATGTGTAGATCTGTGCGCCCGTTGAAACATATCCCGGCCCATACCATAACACTACCCCCTCGGAATGGATGGACTTCTTGGACATAGCGACGATTTTGGGGTATGCGTATACTTTTATTCATCGAGAATCTGAAAATCGTCCATATCTGGATTCATCAGTGAAAAGGACACTACGCCATTGATCGTTCCAATTTATATGTTGCCTTGCCCATTCCAGTCTTTGACGCTTATGGTCACGTGTTAATGGAACTTCTCTTAATGGACGTCTAGAACCTAGATTCACCTCTCTCAAACGTCGTCTGATGGCTTCGATGGAAACTTGGACCCCATCTGCATTTTGAAGAGTATTCCGGGTTTCTTCTCGCCGAAACGGTGATGAAATGATCCTGAGCAGGTGTTGCGTCGCCCACCAAGCCTTGGTCTTTCCAACATGGAACCTGTCTCCCTGAACCTATTCCAAAGTCGAGATATCACACTTTGGCTGACTTACCTTTCCGCTACAACAACCTGAGTAAGGCCACCCTATAGCATTCCGATAGCCCTATTAGCCTCAGCGTTTGTTGACGTCTTGGCATTTTCAGAAAACTCGTTTCAAATCGAAGCCGTTGATAAACTGACTTCATTTCAAAATAAGAACATTTATGAAGCATATGCAAAGAACCAAACTTCAGAAAAAAGGCGACGAGTTTGACGAAATGTCTCATACTGATTTTTATTGTATCGATTCAAGTTGTTATTGAGTTTTAAATGATTTTACAGCGATTTTCTCGAAGATTACATACTTTTAAAAACGATTGAATACGATATCCCTAACTCCTGTGGAGCAGTATATTTACATGGTCCGTTATGAGCTTTGATTCGTTTCAAAAGGAACATCCTTCATAAATTCGTAGGGTTCCAATTCTGTGCAAACAAGAAATAGTTTCAATTATTAACATCAGTAACATGTTTCCAGCAGTATACGGAAGTCGAACTGACCAGTGAAGTTTCTCAAGAAAAACTCTCTTTCCAACCAAGAGTCTGAAAGTCAGATAACTGGAAAAACTCGGTTTCATCTCGATAGCTGCACGTCAGACGTCCGAAAGAGGAAAGGAAGTGTCAAAGATGAAATTACGAAGTTCATTGCAGTGAAAGTTAGGCTACAGTTAACGAATTCGTCTGAACTCGTGTCGCTCGCCTTCTAGTGTCAAGGCCCCCATTAAGGCCTCCTCTTCCTCCTTCTCTTATCCACTTTTGACGGCGACAGAGTCTCCTATCTTTTCCCGCACGAAATGGCAGATTTAGGTATGGGGGGAAAATCATAAGATTCGGGTTTCACACATTATGAAATAGTTATGAGGCTGAATCTGAGCTTGATACGTTTCCGAAGAGATATACGACGTTTTTTGTGGAATGGGGAAGAGAAACAAGAAGAAGATGGCTTTACGTTTTGATAACATGAATGTATTATACCTGTCGAATAATATCGTCATGTCCTGCCATGGTTTTTATCCCATACTATAGTCCATCCAAGGATTATTGACATCAAAGCAAGCCTTGGAAGTCTAGTCGCAGCTTTATTTCTAGTTACGAAAAAGTCACTAAAAATTCTCTGTGCTTTAATCATAGCAATAAATATATGAAAAACCTTCGAATTAAATGGTAGTTTTCCAAAGTAAGGCACTTGAACATGAAAATGTCCTCAATTATCACATACGATTACCATCGTGCGAATGTGTATACCAGCAGTATATTATTTTCATCTTGTATTGATACATTTTCGAACGATAATTATAGGAGCGTACAGCCTGGAAATTCTGGTCTGATAACGAAAAATATCGTAGATGATTGAAAAACATGTTCCATTCCAAAGTAAAATATGGATATTAGCTAAACCATGAAAATCTAGTTGATAATTTGAAGCGGGTTGCTGCAAAGTGAATGTATTGGAAAAATTGAAATGAATATCAAGACAGAAACAAAACTTTACGAATGAATCTATTTAAAATATGAGGAAATTTGTCATGACATTGTAACTTTCAATAGGGCCAATTCTGTAAACAACTGTTAAATTTTAAAGCATGGTTAAAAATCAAACTATCCGCTAACTTCATTCCACTATTCTGTATGCTTCATAAGCTTTGAAATATTAACGGAAGACGCTTAATTTTAGCCGATATATGTTAAAATTTTTTAACGTGCCTTTAATTTTTAACCAGTTCTTATAGAATTGACCCTAATATTTGTGAACAATGAAGGAGTAAAATATGTAATATTAAAAATGTAAATATTCTGCTTCAACAACCGCTATTATTATTTCCTCATCTGGGCAGAACTCGTCATGCTCATAATTAAAGGCCAGCGATATCATAACATCCCATATATATTTTGACTAATCTTCTTGTATTTCTTCTTCTACGTGGTCTGTGCAGGCTTTCCATTTATAAGCTGTACATTCTTCAAGAGCATCATTCCAAAGATTTATCAGGGGGCAATTATTTGCCAAATTTGTTCGAATATTAATGACAACAAAACGTTAGTGTTATTTCCAACACCCACCTGAATTCTGCAACTCAAAATATGTATTACTGAATGGGCTACTACCAACATAATTTCGTTTCTCCAAAGCTCCCCAAGATGTCAATAATTCTTGGATGAACTGTATCACAATTCACAATATAATGGCGTTGAATTTATTTACATCTATCGACAATGTAGAGTTCAGTTAACCAACTGAATTGCTGTTAAATTATAATTAAATGGAAAATATACAGGGTGGTCCAGATCGTAACCAAGAAATTTTAACCACGTATTCTACATCAAAAATAAGCCCTAGTTTGTCATATAAACATATTTCGAGAAATGTTTCCTCTCCGAGATACGGGGTGTTAAAATTATAGAAAAAAAAAATGTTTTTTATTAATAACTTTCACACTGCTTGAAATATTTTTATGAAATTTGAGACATAGGTTTTGAGCGTCAAGAAGAACTTTTTGCATAATATCATTTCTTTTCTTTTCTACCAGTGGCGTCCGTAGTGCATCGAGACTGAATATTTTCAGATAAAAAAATGATACGCCACTGGTTTTTCCGACATAAAAATCACTATCTAAATCCTTATTTGATTAGGAGCAAATTCGGTCTCTTGACTTTTTGCTGTACGAGGCACCGTTTCCGGTTAAAAAAATAAAACCCATTATTCTCATGCATGAAGAAATCGCCAAAATTTATCTTATCTTAGAAAATTGCTACAAAACCGTAGTAAGCTTTTTATTGATATATCAAATTTTGGCGATTTCTTCATGCATGAAAATGTGTTTTATATTTTTAACCGGAAACGGTGCCTCGTACAGGAAAAAGTCAAGAGACCGAATTTGCTCCTAATTGAATAAGGATTTAAATATGTCGTCATTTTTATTGTCGGAAAAACCAGGGGCATATCATTTTTTTATCTGAAAATATTCAGTCTCGCTGCAGTACGGACGCCACTGGTAGAATAGAAAAGAAATGATATACAAAAAGTGCTCCTTGACGCTCAAAACCTATGTCTCAAATTTCATAAAAATATTTCAAGCTGTGTGAAAATTATTGATGAAAAACATTTTTTTTCTATAATTTCAACACCCCGTATCTCGGAGAGGAAATATTTCTCGACATATGTTTATATGACAAACTATCCCTTATTTTTGATGTAGAATACGTGGTTAAAATTTCCATGAACAGAGTGATCGAGCTCGATAAACCAAATGGACTAGGGGATCCTTGTAGTAGTTGTAGCTAATGATGTTAAAATGTAGGTATACCTTACTTAATTTTTTGTAGCGAAAAAGTATTTCTATATTCCCATCATTGGGAAGATATTTTCTTCCACAACTTAAAGAAATTAATCTTTCTGACACCAGGCCGATGAACTCGGAATTTACAAACTCTTCTTCTTCTTTCTCAACCTGTGCTCATCCACTCCTGGACATAGGTCTCTCTTAAACATTTCCACGCCTTTCTGTCCTGTGCCGCAAGTGTCCAATTCTTTCCAGCCACCTTCCTTATATCGTCGACCCATCGTTTCTGTGGACGCCCAACGCTTCTTTTTGTTTGTCTGGGTCTCCATACGGTTGTTCTATAAGCCCACCTATTTCCAGCCATTCTAGCGACATGACCAGCCCAATTCCACTTCATCTCAGCCACCTCCTGAATCACGTCCCTGACCTTGGTCTGCTTCCTTATTTCTTCATTTCTTATTTTGTCCCTAAGGGAGACTCCCAACATGCAGCGTTCCATGGCTCTTTGTGTCGTTGCGATTTTATTTGCAAATGCTCTTGTTAAACTGATGGTTTCGAGCCCAAAGGTTTGCACAGGTAGTACGCAGGTGTTATATACTTTTCGCTTCAAGTTTATTGGTATTGTGTTGTTTTTCAGGATGTGTCCCAATCTACCAAAAGCTGCCCATGCCAACCTTATCCGTCTTGTTATCTCGACATGTTGGTTGTCCTTTCCAAGCTTGATGGTATGACCAAGATATACGTATTCGGTTACATTTTCAACGATACTATTTTGAACGCGGAAGTTGTTGTTCTCCGGACTCAAAATCTTTGTCTTCCTCGAGTTCATTTCAAGGCCCACATTTATCGCCGCCAAGTTCAACTCAGTCAACAATTCCTCCAATTCCGTGGCACTGTTAGCTATGAGGACTATATCGTCAGCGAACCGGAGGTGGCTAAGTCTGATGCCATCGATGTTGATACCTTTGGTGTCCCACTTCAATTTCTTGAAGACATCTTCCAGAACCAGGGTGAACAACTTCGGCGAAATGGTATCTCCCTGACGTACCCCTCTGCCCAATGGTATTCGGCCGGTTACAGCGGACTCATCGATTTTGACCTGTATTGTTGCCTTTTCATAGATATTCTCTATTATCTTAATGTATCTTGAATCGATCCTGGCATTTTGTAAAGCTGTTATGATTGCTCCGATTTCAACTGTGTCAAAAGCCTTTTTGAAATCAACAAAGGCCAGGTGTATCGGCACGTTGTATTCTGTACATTTTTCGATTAGCGTACGAACTGTGTGAAGATGGTCGATTGTGCTATACCCTCTTCTGAATCCCGCTTGTTCTGTAGGCTGGTAAAAATCCAATTTCGATGTTAGACGATTCGCAATTATCTTCGTAAACAGTTTATACAAGTGTGATAATAAGGATATGGGCCTATAATTTTCAATATCGGTATTTTCGCCCTTTTTGAACAAAAGTATAACCTCTGAGTTACACCAGTCAGTGGGTATCTTGCCGGTATACAGGCATTTACTGAGTAATGTTCTTAATTTATCTCTCAGCGCAGTTCCCCCCATTTTCAACATCTCTGGGGTAATTTGATCTTCTCCCGGGCATCTGTTATTTTTCATTTGTGCTAGTGTCTTCCTTATTTCTTCTTCTGTAATATCGGGTAGGTCTTCGGATCCGATGTTCATGATGTTTAGCTTTTTAGTTTACAAACTACACCCCCAAAAGTTTGCGCATAATGCTGAGTTGAGACTCTCCAGTTCCCGAAAAACTCTTTCAGGGCATCGGTTTTCATCCCCTACCCTATAGTACATATATTTCCCCAGATTCCCTGTAGTGTAATCTGGTAGTGAAGTTGGGATATTATCAGTTCATCCTGGGCTCAGATATCGCCGAGCGGGCTAATGTAAAGGCCTGGTATCTCTCCAGCTAGAGGCAGACGACGCATAGGAGGATTATCTCCGCCTGCTTGAATACCTAGGTTTCCATAACCATTGAAGCAATACACGAAGTTGCATTGAATTAGGTTTTACCACGTATAAAATATTGTACGAATACCAATATGGAATTATCGCAAGATAACCCGTATTCTTCAGATATGGGTAGAGATTGTTAAATATGCATTCTCGTTCTAGATATACATTTTTGTTCTTCAAACTCTCATTGAAAAATCAAGTCATCTTCACACTTTTGATAAAAATAAAATATAGCAAGTAGGAGAAGTATACCTATGTATTATTTTTTTGGTCCTACCTCCTCACGATCGAGGAAGAAATATTGAGATCTAAACCCACTCTCAAATCATCCTCTCAGAACAATGGTTTACTATTTTATCAGACAAAAATGAGTCCCTCAAAACCACACTGATGTCAGGAGCTTTTAAGGATCTTCCAGTTCAAGGGAACGATTGGAAAAAACTTTGAAAGTTTACAGAAGCTCTGCAAGAAATAATCAATGATCCTGAATCAGTTGAGTTATAGAAACATAGGTCTTTTTTCAAAGATTTGCTGGAAAAATGCAATTATATTTCGGATTGAGTTACGTATCAACAGACACCAGATGAAATCTCTTGGCTAACTTGGCTCAACTATACGAGCTATAAGTACGAGGATATATTGAAAAATTCTTAGCCACCATAGAACCAAACAAAATTTCAATGTCAAAATATTTTATTACTCAACATATTCTCCTCTTAATTGAATACAATTAATATACAGCGAACCTGCAACGTCTCTAGACCCTTCAAAAAAATGTTTCTTCTTGCTCTGCAAACCAGTCCTCCACAGCTTTTATTACCTCCTCGTTGGAAGAAAATTTACGACCTTCTAAACTTTTTTTCAGTTGAGGAAAGAGATGATAGTCGGACGGAGCCAAATCTGGAGAATAAGGGTGGTGTTCTAGTAATTCTAACCCTAAATCACAAATTTTTTGCATGGCAACATGAGATTTGTGTACTGGGGCGTTTTCCTGTAAAAACAAAATACCTTTGGATAGCTTTCCGCGTCTTTTCTCTTTAATTTTTTCCCGTAGAGTGGTCAGTAATGTCGAATAGTAATCTCCAGTTATTGTTCTACCCTTATCCAATAAATCAATCATGATTACTCCATGGCAATTCAAAAAAACTGAAGCAAGAACTTTTCCAGCAGATTTTTGGAAAAGAAACTTCTTAGGTCTTGGAGAACCAGAGTGTCGCCATTCCATCGATTGTTGCTTTGTTTCTGGATCGTAGAAATGTACCCAAGTCTCATCCATAGTAACAGTTCGGTTTAGTCTACATAGTTTTCAAATCGAGCGCAGATCGAACGCGATGCTTCTACCCTTGCACGCTTTTGGTCAACATTCAAACATTTGGGGATCCATTTTGCAGAAATTTTTGTCATGTCCAAATTGACGTGAACTATATGATGAACGCGTTCGTATGAAATCTTCAGTGCTTCTGATATCCATTTTAACCGAATTCGATGGTCTGATAAAATCATGTCATGAACTGCCTCGATATTTTCGGGGACTGACACAGAAACTGTCCTTCCCGATCGGTCACCATCTTCAATGGAAATTTACCTTTGAAGCTTGCAGTCCAATTTTTCACGGTCGCATACGAAGGACATTGATCACCAAAGGTATTAAGCATATCTTCGTAAATCTGCTTACCTCTTAACCCTTTTAAATACAGGTATGTACTTGATGATGGCTCGATACTCCAATTTTTCGATTTTTACAATTTCGGTGGACATCTTTTTTTTAAATTTATTGCGTAACTCTGGTTTCCTTTCTTGACGCCGAACTCCACAATGACACTTCTAATAAGTTATTGTTCGTTGATATGGTATCGCAATATTTTGCTTATGCATGGAACTGATCTAGGCTAACTAGATATCAATACATCCTCATAAAAACCGGAATTGCCGTCCGTCCAACATGGCCTCCATCCATTTCTTCTCCAGAGTTCATCGCGTCGACTTTTCCGAATTTCGACCGTTTCTTCATTTCCCGGCTTTTCCCGAATCCACCTCCCCCACCTCCTTCCACTTGCTCGTTTCGACAAGCAGGCGTTACCATGGGGAACAGGTTCATTAGTGTCCCGTGGCAAATTTCATCCAGCGGAGGCTTACGGTTACGCACAACAGACACACTATCTGGGATTAATCAAAAGTGAGGGTGACAAAGTTGAACGTATTTACTACGTCGCCAGGGAGCCACATTTCGATGATTGGTGCATTATTAGATTCATCAAGGACGGATAGAGATATTGCATTTTTATGAGATAACAGAAACCATCTGGGGATCAAGTTAGATTTGGGATCTAATTTTCAGACATGAAACTTTTGGAAAGTTAAAGGGCTTAAGGGTTCAATAAAAGCCTTGCAGCTCTGAAAATTTTGGCACATGCCAGTAGCATATCCGCCATATAGCACGAGTAAAGAACTGTAGGGAAAGAGATAGGGGATTCCCTTGCCAGCAGTGGCCCAATGATCCTCTCTTCAGTCCAGAATAACAAAATCACTAAGGTTATAGATGAAAACCATGAGTAGTTCTCAACAGACCAACACTTGGATAGATACTTACAAAAGCTGGAAGCATTGCTGCAGATCACCAGTACTGTGTAGTTGCAAGTCGCTTTGATTTAGTCTCAAACAAACAAAATCTTGCGAAAACTCCCATCAGCTTTCAACTTCTTGGATCATCGCTTTCCTGAAAAGAAATGGATTAAGGTCGCCGATCATAACGAGTAGGAAAACTAATCCGATAGGGACGCCAGTCGCCACCGCGCATTTTATGGAATATGTCCATAGAACTAATAGTTTTACTAGGTTACTATACTGTTACTATAAATTCTATGAATATCTCTCTCTGTATGAATGAAATGTACAATGGCGCTCTATCCGAAAATCGCTGAAATATGAAATTAGTGAATATGTAGGTAAAGCGGGAACTATTTCCCGCCATATATTTGAATTTGGCTATGCTCTGCCAATTCCGTATTTCAAGTTGATCTTCTGAACGAAATCATCTGTAGATTAACTTTTAATCGGAATTTGAACTATTTTCATGGGTCTTTCGTTTGAAATGACACAGAAGCATGAGTTGGCTCATTTTCTCATTTCTTCTATTTTTGAAAGAAAAAAAATGATTTTTCGAATTGAAATCGATTTAAATTATTTCATTAAGAACTCCAATCCTTGATCAGTTTACCCACAAAATTTTAGTTTTCAAAGTGAAACCATTTCCAAATGCAACTTGAGATAAAAACACACTACATACATCGAACCTTATTATTCAAACCTAGAGTAGACGTTTCAGTCAACAGGCAGAGATAATTTGCTTCTTGTAATTGAAAAGGAAAGATGCATGATAACTGGTACACTGGTTTGAATTCAGTTAATATCTATCAGATTCTAGTTTCGGGAGAGGTGGTGATTTCCACACGGTCCCTCTCAAATTTCAATCAAAGTATTTAGAGGGTACGCTGAAGGAATTTCCATTTGGGGGGGCACAGGTTTTCATTGATTTGAAGGAATTGGGTTATATCGGGTAAATTTTTCAGAGTGATAGAACTTGAAATTGAAATAAAACACATTAAAATTAAGATTGAAGCCAAATATTTTTTTTATTTGAAAGATGATTCTAGGACATTTGTTTCAAAAATAATTTACGGCATATGCCCACCACGACTAGCTCTGAGGAACTGCATTCGACCAGACCAATTTTGGACCACTTTTTCGAGTAATTCAGGCCTCATTTCATCAATAACATAAGTTATGTTGGCATCCAAAGCGTCTATTGTTTCTGATTTATCATCATAAACCAATGACATAACCCCAAGGAAAATAATCCATTGTAGTTATGTCGCATGATCTTGAAGTTAATTGGACCATTTCTCGAAATAATGTTATCGCCAAATCAATTGTTAAGGTAGCAGCATGAGGTGTAGCACCATTTTGTTAGAACCAAAACAATTCTGGATCGATACCATTCAAATTTTGAAACAAATGATCATTGATCATCGATCTGTAACGAGCACCATTCCTCTGTAACATTAGCTCCAGCATCGTTTTGAAAGAAATATGGACCGATGATGCCTCCAGCTTGTAAAGCACCATACAGTGCATTTTTCAGGATGCAATGGAACCTGCAGAACTTCTTGAGGATTGTTTCCATTCAATATACGGCAATTTTGCTTGTAAGTAGCCGTTCAACTAGAAATGAGCTTGATCTCTAAACACAATATTTCGATAAAAACGTGGATCAACAAGCTGTTCTAGAGCTCAATCAGCAAACAAACGACGCTTATTATGGTCAAGTAGCTTTAGTTCTTGAACCAGTTGGATCAATGGATCATGTATGGCCCAACTTGTTGTGAACGTCGACCAAAGACAAGTCTGGATCTTCATTAACACTATCACTTACAGCAGCTATATTTTCTCCTGTACGCACAGATCTTTGTCTTGTTGTTCTTGCTGCGTCGAGTAGAGAAAATGTTGTTCGAAATCTATCGATAGTTCGACGAATAAGCCACACCGATGGACGATTATGTAAACCATAAATTTCAGGAAGTTTGGCGAATAGTATACGGATTTGGAAAATAAATTTCAACAATTTGTTAACGTTGTTGCGGCGTGAGTCTTTCCATGATAATTTGTCAATGCTCACTGAACAGAACTGTCACAACAACATGGCTTCTTCCTTCTTTCAAATCACAGCTAGTTATCCCTATCGAAAATTGTATCACTCCTAAAAAAACACCCGATACATTGAAGAAAAGAGAAAGATCCCCTTACATTTTGGGTTTTTTATTTGGTATGTGAATTATTGGGTGAGTATCTGTGATTTTGGGAGGAACATATACTGTTGACAGTATCACCTTCTGAATCGTGGTAAATCTCCATTCAAAAAGTGGTCTCTTTATTTCACGAGTAAGTACCCTAATTTACGACGTAAAAACTTGATTTTTTTTAAATTGAAGTTGAAGAACGTCCCGAGGGCAAATAGTTTTCTTTTTTTTTATTTAATTAGTTTTTCCATTTAAAAAAACAGGTTAATCGTTAGATCTGGGGTTATTGAATATGGTTTTCTTTTTTCATGAGTACAAGCTATATATTTTTGAAATAATCATCATGAAAATTTTTGTAGTTTATAGAAGATTAAATTGCCTAGGGCAAATAGTTGCGATTTTTTCGATTTAATCAGTTTTTCAATTAGAAAAAACAGGTTGAACTTCAACGTGTTGGAAACTATATTTAATGATTTTTTTCCGACGGTTATTCATCATTTTTTGGAAAAAATCGCAACTATTTGCCCTCGGCAATTTAATCTTCTATAAACTACAAAAGTTTTCATGATGATTATTTCAAAAATATAGCTTGTACTCATGAAAAACGAAAAACATATTCAATAACCCCAGATCTAACGATTACCATGGTTTTTTTTAATGAAAAACTAATGAAATCGAAAAAAAGAAAACTATTTGCCCTCGGGACGTTCTTCAACTTCAATTTAAAAAAAAATCAAGTCTCTACGTCGTAAATTAGGGTAAACTCGTGAAATAAAAAGACCACTTTTGAATGGAGATTTACCACGATTCAAAAGGTGATACTGCCCCTTAAGTCGTAAATTCTGACTGTGTTGTGGTTTTGTGCTCAACAGCTACGCTTCTGGATTTATTTTTATTATCTACAGGGAAGATCAGAAATAACACGAGTATAAGAATAATTTAAAAAAATCTCGCTGGTTTATGAATGTTTAGGCCAAATTTCTATTGTCGTGTTGTGGTCACCCACACTACCACCTATTTTCCGACCGATTTTCGTCGCCAGACATGCCCTCCAGTTTTCGTGTATAATCTTCGCAAAAAATCCCATCGTACTCCACCCTTTCTCGGGCGGGGGAGAAGGCCTCTGATTATTACAATTAATTCGACATTAAAACCCCGAAAATGACCATCTTGGTACGGTGCCGACATAGTCGAACCCTGTGATTATAATTCATGCAACCTATCATTACGTACCTACTATTTTCCGTGTAGAAAAAGATGGGGAACCATCTCCGATACATGTAGGTGAATTTCGGGACAGCAAGATGCACTCACGATAAGTGAGATAGGAATCTGTATGTTTGCAGGTTTGTTTTGGTTATGTGTGTGGACGAGAGATTTATGCTATTATTATTCAGAGAAATGTGGCTCGCAGGATCATTGATGATATTATTGGCATAGCAGCGTTGCGGCATTGCCAACCCGACCTTTCAACAAATTATCAGATAATTATCTGGTAGATATTTTATCCAGGACCCGAGCGCTGAAACAGAAAAATATAATAAGACAGATTTACCCAGCAGATATTTTATTCACTAAATAATCAGAAAGTAGTAAGACAGGCCCGTTATCTAGTGAAGAAATTGGATATTTCGGTGCCAGAGAGTTAACGTATTGGTCGAAGTTAGGCCGTGCAAGGGTCATTAGCAAACTAACCATATCAATCGACACCATGGCATTCTCAAATATTGGGCGTAGCACGGCCTGCACCCTTATAAGATCAAGAACTTAAGTCACATGACATATGAGACGAATTCTCGAATTGAGCTCTAGAAAAGTTGGAGGATAATAGTTATAGTGAAAAGGGGTTACAGTCCACTGCGACCTCAAGGTCTATTTTGCCCCCTGACAGAGCTGTTGTCATCGCGCCTCCTACAGCTCGCCCTCCTGTTCCAGAGATTTGATGAAATCCAGTATCTGGGACGGCTTCAAGGAGGATAACTCCCCACTTCTACAAGTTTCTTGTCCAAAGCACTCTTTCCTTTGGCTTGCAATGGCGTAGCATTCCGTAACCAGGTGAATAGGAGTTTCTTCCTCCTCCCCACAGAATCTACACTCATCAGTGTCCGATAAACCCATTCTCAACAGATGCTTCTTTAGGCGACAATGTCCTGTGAGAAAGCCAGTGAGTAGGTGAAATTGGTCTTTACTGAGATCCAGATATTTTTTGGATCTAGCAGTTTCAAAGTTCCGGAGGAACTTTTTGGAGTGATCCATCCCTGGGAGATTCCGCCAGAGTTTTTCTCTTTCGGTTTTCTCCTTCAGCATAAACTCCTTATAGGTGCGTTTTCCTATTCCACAGAAGGGTTCTGGGCCAGTGAGTGGCGTTTGTGCGCCCTTTCTGGCCTCTTCGTTTCCTACGATTCCCGAATGACCGGAAACCCAGATTAAAAAGACCTTATTCTTTTTGCCTACCTCATTCAGTTTGTTTCGGCACTCCCAAATCAGCTTTGATTCAATGACGTAGGAGCTCAGTGCTTTAATAGCAGCTTGACTATATCTGTATGAATAGCTATATCGCTATATAGCTACATCTTGCGATTGCAAGTATTTCCGTTGGAAGGACGCTTGTACAGGAGCCTAACGATAGTGCACACTTGGTACTTGTCCCGTAAATCCCAGCGCCAGCTTCTGTAGCGGTTTTAGAACCATCTGTATACCAGTTCATTGTATTTTCTTTGAGATTGTAGTTGGTGTATTCCCTTTCTCAATCCTCTCTTTCACTTAGCATTGTACTGAAGTTCTTCTCAGTGCTTACTTTCTTGATCATTACATCACTAGGAAGGTTTCCAGATGAGGTGTAGTCATTCAGAGAGGACCAAGCTCTCTGAAACCTGACTCTCTCATTGCCTGCTCCTTCTTTAGATACTCTGAGGATGGCCTCATGGGCTACCCTATCAGTCACTAGATGTAGAGGTGTGGAGGTCTGTGATGATCTCAAGTTCCCTGGTTGGGCACGTCCTCATAGCTCCCGTGATGCACACACAGGCAAGCCTTTGTACTTTGTCCAGCATTTTCCTCGTACTTACCTGACTTGTCTTAGCAAACCAGGCTACTGCCCCATATGTGACTATAGGTCTTACTGCGATGGATGTATGTTATGATTGTAAGTTGGGGGATGATGATGAATTGGATCGCGAAATCATCTTCGTGTGCTTCAACACCTCTATATTTTTAAATCTAGGGTACGTTAAGATATTTATCTATGACTACAGATTGGCGTCTTCAGAGGTGCTGGGATAGCTGGCTCAGACTCGGTTTTCGATCTTAACCCTATCGATTTTCTTCTCTGAAGAATGGGGCAGATTAAATTATCGCTGAGTACTTCTTCTGTTTCAGCATGAAAACTGGGACTGTTTTCCATAAAACAAATAACCCCTCATCGAAAACATCCGCATAGCTCATCAGCGAAAGTAGAACAAAGAACATCTCAATTTTCGCAAAGTCCTCCGACTCTAAATCTCGAAGGTGGCATAAAAACAAGGTTCGGAACGGTAAACTTGCCATTCTCCCGATAATATACGGTCTCCTACTCCTACCCTAAAATACTCCACCGGCAGTAATAAAGAACGCCGCGCGGAAGAAATTTGTAGACCGCAGACGAGTGAAATTCAAATTCTATGGGGGTAAACCGTCTGATAAAAAAAAAAGCGAACCGTGTGCATGCTGATACGGGGGAGCCGGAGGGGGGCGAGAGGACACGTATATCGGTCCTTTGGTCGTTCGGACGGAAGAAGTTGAGCCATAAAACGCAAATGTGACCGTTTTTCCGGATCTTCCCGCTCGTATTTTGCTCCGTTTACGTAATTTGCGTCTGCTGTCGACACGGGACGAGTGGCGAAGGAGTTTGGAGGAGGAGGTTTGGTAGTACGTTCGTTTGGGAATAATGCGGATATGTCGAAAATGGTTCGAACGAATTTGAAGCCTTCTACGTGGGCTCCTATTGAAGTTTTGAGAGAGACAAAGTAAATTGTTTCAAAGCTGATTTGGGAGTGCCGAAACAAACTCAATGAGGTGGGCAAGAAGAATAAGGTCTTTTTAATCTGGGTTCCCGGTCATTCGGGAATCGTAGGAAACGAAGAGGCCAATACACTGGCCAGAAAGGGCGCACAAATGCCACTCACTGGCCCAGAACCCTTCTGTGGTATAGCAAATACACCTATAAGAAGGAATTTATGCTGAAGGAGAAAACCGAAAGAGAAAAACTCTGGCGGAATCTCCCAGGGATGGATCACTCCAAAAAGTTCCTCCGGAACTTTGAAACTGCTAGATCCAAAAAATATATGGATCTCAGTAAAAACCAACTTCACCTACTCACTGGCTTTCTCACAGGACATTGTTGCCTAAAGAAGCATCTGTTGAGAATGGGTTTATCGGACACTGATGAGTGTAGATTCTGTGGGGAGGAGGAATAAACTCCTATTCACCTGGTTATGGAATGCTATGCCATTGCAAGCCAAAGGGAAGAGTTCTTTGGACAAGAAACTTGTAGAAGTGGGGAGTTATCCTCCTTGATGCAGTCCCAGATACTGGATTTCATCAAATCTCTGGAACTGGAGGGCGAGCTGTAGGAGGCGCGATGATAACAGCTCTGTCAGGGGGCACAAAAGACATTGAGGTCGCAGTGGACTGTAACCCCCTTTTCACTATAACTATAACTAAATTGTTTTTCTAAATATTCCCCAGAAAGATCAATACAATTTTGCATGCATTCTAGAAGCATTTTTTGAATATAAAAGATTAATTATATCAGTGTTCATTATTACTTATGTAAAGCGCGAAAATGGTATTTTAATTTATAAACTCATTTGGTCTATTTATGCAGGGCGAGTCTTTGACATAAAAAAATACTTTCCATATCTTCAGAACTATTATTTCAAATGAACTGAATTTTGGTTGATTGTTTGTTTACTCTATTCATGGTGCATATTCCCCAATCAAAACTTATTCAATATTTCTCCTGGTATAAAAGTTCACGAGGCTCATGAATTCACGCGAAAATACCATAAAACTACCTGAAAAAGATAAACGGTTTATATCGAAAAAATCAGTTATTCCTAATTTTATCGGATAAAATTTGGCGAAATAATCACAAATCTCGAGAATAATCTGGATGCTTCCATGGATTTTAAATAGCACCGATTCGCAGAAAAATTCAACCCACTACAAGTTAACAATGTTGTCAGATTTGATTATTTATCAACTTTGTCGAGACTAAAATTTAAATGATTTAGGGATATGTAATAATAAAATCCCACAAATGTGGGAGATAGAATTGAACACTAAGGACCGTGAAATTATACATTTAATACGCACAGTTTCTATTGAAAATTTTTTATTACCGGTCCATATTAAAGTTTAATGTCAATGAAATACAAAATTCAGATATACATACAGGGTGAGTCTTTGACTTGTACATATATTTTAACTGTAGATTCATCTCATCAAACGAAACACCTTTTTCCTATTCCATTTTTCAAAATTCGGTTCGGTTTGGGAGATACAGGGTGTCGAAAATCCATGAAAAAAACACTTTTCTGTTTATATCTTCGGAACCGTTATTTCGAATGAACTGAATTTTGATTGAGTTTTTACTCTATTCATGGTGCATATTCCTCAATCGAAACATATTCAATATCATCACTAGTATAAAAGTTACAGGGTAGTCGACTCATCAATACACGCTAAAACACCATAAAACCACTTTAAAAAGATAAACGGTTCATATTTTCGAAAGAATCAATCATTTAAGAAACTAAAAGTATTCTTATTTTTTTTCAATAAAACGCGTCGTTTTCGAGTTATTTCCAATTTTACCCGCAGAAATTTGACGAAAACATCATTAATTTCAAGAATAACCTGAATGCGTCTCTGAATTAAATATCATCGAAAATTGTTCGATCTCTGGTCTTTAGACGAGTTTACAATGTTGTCACAATATTTATCAACTTTGTCGAGATATTTTTTAATAATAAAATCCCCCAAATGTGGGAGATAAAATTGAACACCAAGGAGGATTTAACACGCACAGTTTCTATTGAAAATTCATAGTTACCGGTCCATATTGAAGTTAAATGTCGATGAAATACAAAATTCGGATATGAATGATGAATCTCAACACAAACTACTTATTAAATTGAAGTTAATGAAACGATACCTGATAATCTGTGGCGATGTTTATCTAAACAACTCATCTTGGAATTTTATAAACTCGACACGGTTGAAATTATATTAATTCACTACACGTAATAATCACATTAGAACAATTAATCCACTGAATGTAATGAATGTATTCTGAACTTCAAATAATGTTTACAGTTTGTTGAGACTGTTTAGAGAATGCATTGTTATTGTTTTAGTTGGCTCCAGACTAGATAACCAATATTTCGGTTTTCGCTCTACGCATGCGTGGTAAAATTTGGCGGCAAAGTCGATTTATGATGGAAACGGCAGAATTCATAGATATTCATACCACGGTACACAAATTTATCGTGATTTATACTGTTTCGTAAAAAATCCTTAACCTCAATGAAAATATCAGCAAGCTGACAACATGTTCTTGACATTTCTGTCCAAAAATTCACAGAATCGATACAAATTAGATTGAGTTAGGTTGTTTAATAATAAATCTGAATGAAAGTCTTTCTTCATGATATTGTTTGGAAATTTCGAGGAAAATATGAACAAGTTATTAGTGTTTACAAACTAATCTGCCGAAAAATCGAAGAAGGAACTTATTTTGGTGTGAGAAATATGGCTTTTTAGTTGCAGATATAATCCGATGAAACTAACTGTTTTTGTTGAAATTATCGTGTTTGCAACATTTTTATTCCAATAAGGTTAGTACTTGACTACATGAGTATTCCCTAAATTGGGCCTAAATGTATAAACTCAATTTCTATCGAGAAATATGAACTTTGAATCAATTCCACAGTATCATTTCAGGGACGTAATTAGCACAATGTTTTTTTTCAAATGGCTATATCTCTTCAACAGAGCCGAATTCGGAAAAATGGAAAATGAAAAAAAGGTTTCTTTTGACCTCAAGAACCTTCAGTTAAAATATATGTACAAGTCAAAGACTCACCCTGTATATGAATGATGAATGTCGATACAAACCACATATTGAATTAAAATTAATGAAAAATAAAATGATACTTAACACTAAATAATCTGTGGCGATGTTTCTATCTGAACAATATCCTCTTGGAATTTATAAACTCGACACAACACGGTTGAAATTGCGTTAATTCACTGAAAGTCTTCAACACAATCATCACGAGATCGAAGGAAAACACCTGAAATAATCAATTTCCCCGTTTATAACAACATAACTCTGGAACAAACGTCCTCCATATTTGCAAATCGCGCCATTTACAGACGATGACATTTGAGGCACAGAACAACATTATAAGGTTTGAGATAGGTCTATTCATAGATCTTACGGTGTGTCTTGCGCGCACGCTACCTCGCACCATTGTTTAAAGTGAAAATCAACAATCTGGCATCATCTTCCCAAAAGCTCTGTGATAGCTCTGTCACAGATTTTTGTTTGTACGCAAATTAGGTCAGGTTAGGTTGATTGAGCATAAATTGGATGAAAAACTTTTTTAATAAGATATTTCTGTAATATTGAGGAAGATGTGAACATGCTTTCAGTGTTTACCAACTGATCTTTTGGAAAATCGAAGAAGTAACTTATTTTGATGGGAGAAATATAGCTTTTTAATTGCAGATATAATCGGAGAAAACTAAGTGTTGTTGTTCAGAAATATCGTGTTTTCAACATTATCATTCAATTAAGGTTAGTACTTGAGTATTCCCTAAATGTATCAACTCAATTTCAACCGAGAAATACGAACTTTGAGATCTTTGCAGAGAATGGTATCAGACACGTATTTGGCCAATTTTTTTTTTCAAATGGCCGTATCTTTTCAACATAGCCGAATTCGGAAAAATGGAAAAAGTAAAAAAGGTTTCTTATGGCCTCAAGAATCTACGGTTAAAATACACTACTGGAAAAAATTAAAGGATCAAAAAAAAATCCAAAATTTTCGGCAATTTTCAACATGCCGTAACTTTGAGAGGAATGGTCGTACAAGGAATTCAAAAGAAGGAAAGTGTAGCTCCAAGTGTCTAGTTTTTGGATTAGAACTTTTAACAAAAGTTTTAAGTTTCAGTGGTTTTCGAGTAATGATAGAAAAATCAGCAACAAAAAAATTCTCAAAATTGTACCACTTTTTTTTTCTTGTCTACGAGCGTGGTAATTTTATTTTTGCATAATCGTTATAATGATGGGATACTTTGTTAATTCAGCTTTAATTTATTTTTTTATTGATCTCAATATACGTCCACTTCTCGCCGAGATATCGGTCTTCAAATGGAAAAGGATCCATTTGTCTTTGATTATCGATTTCTCGGCAACCAATGATCGCACAGATAATTGAAGGGGGGTTTCAAGATCTTAAATGAACTCCCATTAATGAACAACCATTGCTTATTCATAGAAATTTTTTTTTCTTAATGTCGCATCAATATGGAAATTTAACAAAAAAAGGGCTTTTGGTGGTTTCTTGGAAAATCTATACCGCTGGATCGAAAATGTTGAGGAAACCAATAATGTTAAGTGTGACTTTCACAGTTCAATATGTTGATAAAAACCTTACGAAGAGCCAACTCAATTCAGCGAGCCGTTTTTTTGTTTGACTCGATTGAATTTTTGAAAAAAAAAATAAGGATCACGTTTTTTGCTCTGAGAAGCTCGTAATCTTTAAAAAAGGCAAAAAAGAATTTTCTCGAGCTTTTTCCACAATTTAATTGCAGATAGTTAATAAATTTCAAAAAAAGAAAAATAAAAAAAACAACAAATAACATTTTTATTAATTTAAGAACGGGAAAAAGCTCGAGAAAATTCTTTTTTGCCTTTTTTAAAGATTCCGAGCTTCTCAGAGCAAAAAACGTGATCCTTACTTTTTTTCAAAAATTCAATCGAGTCAAACAAAAAAACGGCTCGCTGAATTGAGTTGGCTCTTCGTAAGGTTTTTATCAACATATTGAACTGTGAAAGTCACAGTTAACATTATTGGTTTCCTCAACATTTTCGATCCAGCGGTAGATTTTCCAAGAAACCACCAAAAGCCCTTTTTTTGTTAAATTTTCATATTGATGCGACATTAAGAAAAAAAAATTTCTATGAATAAGCAATGGTTGTTCATTAATGGGAGTTCATTTAAGGTCTTGAAACCCCCCTTCAATTTTCTGTGCGATCATTGGTTGCTGAGAAATAGATAATCAAAGACAAATGGATACTTTTCCATTTGAAGACCGATATCTCGGCGAGAAGTGGACGTATTGAGGTCAATAAAAAAATAAATTAAAGCTGAATTAACAAAGTATCCCATCATTATAACGATTATGCAAAAATAAAATTACCACGCTCGTAGACAAGAAAAAAAAGTGGTAAAATTTTGAGAATTTTTTTGTTGCTGATTTTTCTATCATTACTCGAAAACCACTGAAACTTAAAATTTTTGAAGTTCTAATCCAAAAACTAGACTCTTGGAGCTACAATTTCCTTTTTTTGAATTCCTTGTACGACCATTCCTCTCAAAGTTGCGGCATGTTGAAAATTGCCGAAAAATGTGGAATTTTTTTTTGATCCTTTAATTTTTTCCAGTAGTGTATATGTACAAGTCAAAGCCTCACCCTGTATTCTTCTTGTATCATGAAACATTTTGTTGAAATACCCCCTCCCCAAATATTCATTAATTTATGCGTCACCCGATTACTCTTCCTCCTTTTTATTTGGCAGCCAACACAGGCGTCCTGCCGGTGAAAATTAATTCGCGTAACCTCCAGACGAAGCGCATAGCTCGGCCACCGGACAGCTAAAAAAGAACCATCCGCTCAGCGTGAGGCCCCAAAGTCTAAAAATTCAGTCGACTATGATCCGATTCGTTTTTTATCCTCTCGGGGGGAGGCGAGACGCATTCAGTCTGGCCAAATGAGAGTTGGAGAGCGAGGGGTATACGTGGAATTTTCTTCTTTCAGGCAAAAGTTCTTGGTTCTTTTATGTCCCCTTTGAGAGGGATTCAACGAGGAAGCGCTGAATTATTAAATATGGAGAGGCGGCTAATATGGTAGGAAGAAAGGAATTATCCTGCGGATAAGGACTGAATGACCCTTTCTCGAGGAAGAAATTAAGTCATAGATGAATTTCCATTAATTTGATTATTCTATTATCATACGAAGTCCGTTTGGAATGTTCTCGGACAAAGTACAATTTATACGTACCTATACAGAATGAGTCTTTGACTTGTACATATCTTTTAACTGCAGATACAGGGTGTCGAAAATCCATGAAAAAAACAACTTTCTGTTCATATCCTTCTAATTAAACCGTTGTTGAGTTGAAATTAATGAAAAATAAAATGATACTTAGCACTAAATAATCTGTGGCGATGTTTCTATCTAAACAATATCTTTCACAAACTCGATATTACACGGTTAATAATAATAATAATAATTTATTTATTTCCATCGACAATTTACATTGTATAGGAATGTGTCAAAACATAACATTACGTAAATATAGAACACATAAAAAGGTAGCAAAAACAAGCAGGTACAACAATTATTTATCTGTTAAAATATTCCTGAAGGGAATAAAATGAATTTAACATTAAAAATTCTTTCAAGTTATTCTTGCTATATCTTGCTGAAGGAGAGTCGCGTACGGAACCAGGCAAGGCACTCTTGTTCAAAATATTAGTACTTGAGTATTCCCTAAATGTATTAACTCGATTTCAATCGAGAAATACGAACTTTGAGGTCTTTGCAGCGAATCGTATCGGGTACGTATTTGGCCCAATTTTTTTTTTAAGTGGCTATATCTTTTCAACTAAGCCGAATAATCTACAGTTGAAATATATGTACAAATCAAAGACTAAGCCTGTATATTTTCATTACTTGAACCATGAAACAACAAGTACCTAATTCATCTTCCTAACTCATCCAACCTTCTAAAAATCAGGTATTACTGGAAACTAGGTCACTGCCATAATGTTCGGTCCAAGCCTGTAAAACTGACCGTAGCAAACCTGCTTTATTTCGTGGGCAGCTCGTTTTCAATCTTCAATGATTATTCTGCATAATATTCTTTCAATGGGTTTAAGATGTGATGACAATTGAGGTTCTCGCATCCATGCTTGAGGACTGAACGAGAATAAAATCGCTAACACAAAAACGCCTATATCTCTTGAACCAATTGAGAAAAAATTTGATCATAGTTAGCTTTGTTATGAACGTCAGAAACATGTGGAACCTTTACTTCATAGATATTCCAATTCTCTGTCGCAAAATGTCAAGCGAAGTGAAAACACGAGAATTTATAGTGAAACTTGTTCAAAATAATCAAAAATGGAGCTTCAAAAGAATCGCAAAAGAGGTTCGCGTTCGTCCGGAAACGGTATCAAGAGTTGTTAAGGGCTTCAACGAAGATCTTACAATTAACCGCAAGGAAGGAACCGGGAGGAAAAAGGGGTTTCATAGCCCAAAAAAAGTGAAGAAAGCTATCAGCCTTTTTCAGAAGAATCCTAACCTTTCAGGACGAAAAGTGGCCCAAATAGTGGGTTGTTCGCAGTCAACCGTTCAGAAAATAAAATTGAGTTTTGGGCTTAGAACATACAAAGTGCAGAAAGTGCCAGACAGGAACGCTGTGAAGGATCAAGAAGCGAAATCAAGAGCAAAGAAATTAAAAAAAGATTTATTGAAACATTTTTCCTGTTGCGTAATGGACGACGAAACCTATATGTCTTGGCTGATTTCTCGCAACTTCCTGGTCAGGAATTTTATACTGCAGATTCTCGTGGAAATGTTGACGAACAATTTCGCGTGAAGAAACAAGCAAAGTTTCCTGGTTTGGCAAACAATTTGGGAAAAGGAGCAAATTTTTCGTTAGCCAAGGCTCTGTTGACTCGAAGATATACATCAAGGAATGCTTGAAGAAGCGACTTTTACCATTTTTACGTGAGCACGATGTATCAACAAGATTATGGCCAGATTTAGCTTCATGCCACTACAGCAAGGCCACCAAGGAATGGTACGAAGCTAATGAGGTGGTTTCTGTCCCCAAAGAGGCCAATCCACCAAATTGCCCAGAACTCAGGTCAATCGAAAGATATTGGGCCCTGGTAAAAAGAGAATTGAAGAAGACTAAGAAATCAACGAACACATTAGCGGAATTCAAGCAAAAGTGGAAGACAGCATCCCAGAAAATGACTGAGAACACTATAAGAAGCATGATGGGAAAAATTCCAGAAAAAATCCATGAATTTTGTAAAAAATATTTTTGGTTTTTTTATTGTAAAAACAGTTTTCATAAGAATTAGAAGATGATTCGAAAATGAGTTTGATTTTCGAAATCGGTCCAGTGGTTCAAAAGATATAGGCGTTTTTGTGATAGCGAATTAATTCTCGTTTAGTCCTTATATAGGCGCCTCTCAATAGTTTTTTACTCGCTTCCATCTCCACAGAATTGCGAGCGTATCCAGCCCAGTGAACCGGCTTCCTCGAAGTAAACGTCGCACCATCAATTAATGCTGTTACATTTCCCTTTTCCAAACTCTTCAAGAAGCCTTCTACATTAATTGCCAGTTCTCCGCGTACCATCTCACGTCGGTAATCAGAAGCTGCGGAAAATCCCTGTTTTGCATCTAAAAAACTCAGGATGACAATAAAAGGAATTAGCAGCCGTTTTGCGAATGTCGCGTCTCGTTTCTACCCCGACAAAGGGGACATTCTCGTATCTCACGATTTTCTCCTAATACACTCCCGACGAGCAATAACAATGCAATAAACTGCCTTCAGAGCCCCGCAATCTTTCCGCGTTTTAGTTGCAAATTCCTCCCAGATATTTACTGCGCGATAAGGGGATCTCCGCCTAATATCTAGGTATATGGCGGTTGTGTAACCTCGGTATTACCGGGATCTTTATTCATGCGAACGGCGGTTACGTGACTTTTACTCGAAAAGCTACATAACGGAGGAAACTTTTCCTTTGACGCTCGCGGGGAGTGGCAGATTTTCGAGTGGGCTTGAGGAGGCATCCTGTGATTTTGGGAAATCAGAAAAGGAATAGGGGGAGGAGGCGTCGATTCGGAAAAATCGATTCAGGAATGTGGAACGTATGGGATAATGGGTCCAAGAAAAAGTTGGTAGATAATAACCAAACGACGTTTTAAGGACTGAACGAGAATAAATTCGCTATCACAAAAACGCCTATACCTATCTCTTGAACCAATTGAGAAAAAATCAAAATTTGATCATAGTTAGCTTTGTTATGAACGTCAGAAACATGTGGAACATTTACTTCGTAGATATTCCAATTCTCTGTCGCAAAATGTCAAGCGAAGTGAAAACACGAGAATTTATAGTGAAACTTTTTCAAAATCATCAAAAATGGAGCTTCAAAAGAATCGCAAAAGAGGCTCGCGTTCGTCCGGAAACGGTATCATTAGTTGTTAAGTGCTTCAACGAAGATCTTACAATTAACCGCAAGGAAGGAACCGGAGGAAAAAGGGGCTTCATAGCCCAAAAAAAGTGAAGAAAGGCATCAGCCTTTTTCAGAAGAATCCTAACCTTTCAGGACGGAAAGTGGCCCAAATAGTGGGTTGTTCGCATTCAACCGTTCAAAAAATCAAGTCGAGTTGTGGGCTTAGAACATACAAAGTGCAGAAAGTGCCAGACAGGAACGCTGTGAAGGATCAAGAAGCGAAATCAAGAGCAAAGAAATTAAAAAAATATTTCTTGAAAAATTTTTCCTGTTGCGTGATGGACGACGAAACCTATGTCTTGGCTGATTTCTCGCAACTTCCTGGTCAGGAATTTTATACTGCTGATCTCGTGAAAATGTTGACGAACAATTTCGCGTGAAGAAACAAGCAAAGTTTCTTGAAAAATTCCTGGTTTGGCAAGCAATTTGCACTTATGGGAAAAGGAGCAAATTTTTCGTTGGCCAAGGCTCTGTTGACTCGAAGATATACATCGAGGAATGCTTGAAGAAGCGACTTTTGCCATTTTTACGTGAGAACGATGTGTCAACAATCTTTTGGCCAGATTTAGCTTCATGCCACTACAGCAAGGCCACCAAGGAATGATACGAAGCTAATGAGGTGGTTTTTGTCTCCAAAGAGGCCAATCCACCAAATTGCCCAGAACTCAGACCAATCGAAAGATATTGGGCCCTGGTAAAAAGAGAATTGAAGAAGACTAAGAAATCAACGAAAACATTAGCGGAATTCAAGCAAAAGTGGAAGACAGCATCCCAGAAAGTGACTGAGAACACTATAAGAAGCATGATGGGAAGAATTCCAGAAAAAATCCATGAATTTTGTAAAAAATAGTTTTGGTTTTTTATTGTAAAAACAGTGTTCATTAGAATTAGAAGATGATTCGAAAATGAGTTTGATTTTCGAAATCAGTCCAGTGGTTCAAAAGATATAAGCGTTTTTGTGATATAGCGAATTTATTCTCGTTCAGTCTTTAGCCTGTATTTTCTAATAATAAATTTTCTAACGATCCGCGCCCTGTCTGGTCCCAAGAATCTAACCCTACCTATCTAACTGGTATCAAAATTTCCTCAATTAATCACGGCGGATCCTTCACTACCCCCTTTCCGACGAAACAGATCTCGAGCTTTATGGAAATCGTTGACGGGACGACTTAATATATAAGGTTTCTCCAGAATTCTGAGGGCTTCGGCGAATTATAATTGGAGTTTCTGTCTGTCGTTCTGTGTAAATCCTCCGGAGTTATTTCCCGGACAAATTATAATTACTCCGCAATTCCTGAAACGTCGTCATAAGCCTCCATTTAACTGAAAGTGTTCCCGTATGTCTCGGGGCTTGATTGGTCTTTGGGAAGTTTCTTATTGTTGCGAGCCGAGAAGACCTGAGGGTAGGATTGATAGCGAATGAAATGTATTCGCGGGTGTTTTTTTTAGAGTGATAGAACTTTAAATTGAAATAAAACACATTTAAATTAAGATTGAAGCCGATTTTTTTTTCATTTGAAAGATAATTTTGTGCCATTAATGTTTCAAGAATAATGTCCGGCATATGTCCACCACAACTAGCTCTGTGGAACCGCATTCGACCAGACCAATTTTGGACCACTTCTTCTAGTAATTCCACTTCTTCTAGTAATTCAGGCCTTATTTCAGCAATAGCACGGGTTATGTTGGCTTTCAATGCGTCTATTGTTTCTGGTTTATCAGAATAAACCAATGACTTGACATAACCCCAGAGAAAATAATCCATTGGAGTTATGTCGTATATGATCTTGGAGACCGATTAATTGGACCATTTCTCGGAATAATGTTATCGCCAAATCTTTCTTTCAATAAATCAATCGTTACGGTAGCAGCATGAGGTGTAGCACCATATCTTATCGGAACCAAAACACTTCTGGGTCGAAACCATTCAAATTTTGAAACAAATGATCTGTATAGCGAGCACCATTCACTGTAACATAAGCTCCAGAGCTGGTCGTGGTGGGCATATGCCGGAAATTATTTTTAAGACATAAATGTCATATATTATCTTCAAAATAAAAAAAAATTGGCTTCAATCTCAATTTAAAGTTCTATCACTCGAAAAAAAAAACACTCGATAGATCCGATTATTTCAAGATTTCCACTCACCATGTTGACACCTGGCGATATTGGAATTTCGGATTAGTTGGTTCCAGAGTTGCCTTAGATAATTTTTTCGTCGTTCTTCACGAACGGACAGACATTACAAAGCGGAACCTTCATATAGCGGTTCTTATATAATTTTGATCTGAGAGTGATTGATGTAAACAAAAAGCGGATGAAGACATGGCGTCAGCGGTCAGTGACGATGGTAGACAGTCGCTATCGACTCGTTGATGTACGCTTTTCCACTTTCAAAGGCTACCTCTTTGAATGTGTCGGCAGCACTACATATCTTGGTACAGCTTGGTTGGAAACCATACCTTAAGTGTTCCTCTCGCCATCAAATAAACTGCTCCACATGAGTTGGGGATATTGACTTAAATTGCAAAAAAATATAGTTAAAATAAGATTTTTGTGATGAAAAGTTGCAAATTAATTTTAGCCTTTAGGTCTGCAGCGTTTGAAGGGTGTTCAAGAAAAATCGAGTAAAATAACGAAATTTTATTCCTAGAGAATTCGAGCTTTTTAAGACTATCAATACAATGTATGGCCTCCACGGGCATCAATAACAGCTTGACATCTTCTTCGCATACAACACACGAGGTTGTTGAACATTTCTTGAGGAATTTGGTTCCATAAACGAAGCAGAAGCTCTCTCAGATCATTTGAGGATTCTGGGGTAGGTTGATGATTATGCCACAAAGGTACGAAATCTTGTGCCTTTGTTAACGGTTTTTATAATCGAGGCATGTATCCTATTCATCATATTATATTTCATATTTTTGTATTTCATTTGTAACTTCATTATGTTGAATAAATTAATTTGAATTTGAATTGAATTTGAATTATCTAATCTTCTTTGGAGCATATCCCATGCATGTTCTATGCAATTCAAATCTGGTGAGTGCGGAGGTATTGGTAAATGTGGAATACCAAGCTCCTCGCTCGCATTCTCAACTATGGCAGCACGGTGCGGTCTAGCGTTATCTTCTAGAAATAGAAAAGTTTCACCAATAGCAGCGTGAAAATTTGGCACACCATCATCCATGACATGCTCCCTATAGTGCAAGGCGGTCATATTCCCAGGACAAATGTGTAGATCTGTGCGCCCGTTGAAACATATCCCGGCCCATACCATAACACTACCCCCTCAGAATGGATGGACTTCTTGGACATAGCGACGATTACGGGGTATGCGTGGGATTGTCCGTACCCTTATTCTTCGAGAATCTGAAAATCGTCCATATCTCGATTCATCAGTGAAAAGGACACTACGCCATTGATCGTTCCAATTTTATGTTGCCTTGCACATTCCAGTCTTTGACGCTTATGGTCACGTGTTAATGGAACTCCTCTTAATGGACGTCTAGAACCTAGATTCACCTCTCTCAAACGTCGTCTGATGGTTTCGATGGAAACTTGGACCCCATCTGCATTTTGAAGAGTATTCCGTAGCATTCTACACGTAGATGTAGGGTTTCCTCTCGCCGAAACGGTGATGAAACGATCCTGAGCAGGTGTTGTTTTTCGGTGCCCACCAAGCCTAGGTCTTTCCAACACGGAACCTGTCTCCCTGAACCTATTCCAAAGTCGAGATATCACACTTTGGCTGACTTGGAGCCTTTTCGCTACAACAACCTGAGCCCCTGTGTAGCATTGCGATAGCTCTATTAGCCTCAGCGTTTGTTAATTTACGACTTGGCATTTACAGAAAACTCGTTTCAAATCGAAGCCGTTGATAAACTGACTTAATTCCAAAATATGAACATTCATGAAGCATATGCAAAGAACCAAACTTTCGAAAAAAGGCGACCAGATTGACGAAATGTCTCAAACTGATTTTTATTGGATCGATTCAAGTTGTTATTGAGTTTTATTTACAACCATATATGTAATGCTGTCATTATTAACGTCATTGAAGGTTGGGAAATGTCACATTACACACCTCTACTTCCCAACCTCACTTCCTGCCCTCACTTCCCGCCCTCATTTCCCGCCCTCATTTCCCACCCCCATTTCATCTATTCTACATGAATATTTTTCATTCTTTGGAGCTTTATTTAAAAAATCCTTCGTTCGATTTCTTGGACCTAAAACCAACATTTTGTCGTTTTAGGAAGGCTAGCAGTTTCCCATGGTTCGAGATATCAGTTTTTTCTTCAATCTAGCATCGTTCGTATCTTACTGTACATTGCCCACAAAGTAGACGGCTTCTTCTGTTTGCTATGTTCCCCAAAATATGCACCATTTCCTATATAATTCGAAGGCTTTTAGATACCTATGCAGCCTATGCTTACTTTTCTCTGGCATCGAAACCTGAACTGCTGCGTGAGCAGCCTGCAGAACTTCTGGAGGAGTACAATCCATAAATTCATCGTCGGAAGACATGATTTTCAATTTATTATTCGCGAATTTAGTATTCGACTTTATCTGACATTTATTTATATTGGTGACAATTGTATACCCCGTAGTCACGGTAACAATATAAATCTACTTGATTATTCTGAGATCACCGCGTTCTTGGTGATTAGTCGTTAAACACAAATTTACTTATTTTAATTGAAACATGATGGTTGTAAATAAAATAGTATACAAACCTTGGTAGGAAGTTTCATTCCTGTCTCGAGATCATAGCTAACCTCGACGCTTCGCGTCTCGGTTAACTAACTAATCTCACGACAGGAATGAATCTCTTCCCACCTCGGTGTGTAATATACTATTAAATGATTTTACAGCGATTTACTCGAAGATTACATACTTTAAAAAACGATTGAATACGATATCCCTAACTCTTGTTGAGCAGTATATTTCGAATCCTGTAAATTGAGCAATTGCAACAACGGTCCTTCGGCAGAACAAAATGATTTCAACAATAAAATGAACTTTCTGTCCGTCCAGTTGCATCTAAACTATTGGGAGGAGGGATACCATTATTAATATTGCTGTATTCTTAATCTTCCACTATGGAGGGGGTGGATCGACCTATAAGCAGTCAATTTTATATCATAAAAAACATTGTCGAGGTGAACAACTCGATTATCTCTGCCCGAAACCGCAGAATGAACCGATCTTTAATTTCACCCCTTCCCATCGCCCCAACCCTCACTGTACATCGCATAATTAAACTTCACACATAAATTCAGAACGGAAACGAAACCATCTCCGTCCTTTGATGTCTGCCGCACCTAAAAAAAACGAATCTGTCAAAGTTCCAAACTTTCCTTTCCTGTCGGATGTATCTTTGACACGAAGGTGGCGCTCGGTAACGAACCCGACGTCGACGTCGATACGCGACGCCGACAAAATGGGAAAAAGCCGCGGCGCGGTTTTTCCTGTGCAAGACACGCAATTTTCGACTGACAAAGAATGACGGCGATATTGGATAATATCGCTTTATTGTTAATGGGGCCCGGGTCTATTTGTTCGCTTGGGGTTGGGACCTTTTGATATATTTCAACAAGTTTGCGAAACTAGGATCAGAGGGAGGCTGGAGGGTTTTCTGACGATATAGAGATGACGAATGATGAAAGTCTTTTATGTGGTGAATATTCGTTCGGCAAGGGTTTATATATACCTTGAAGATTGCTTATTTTGAAGGGTGAATATATTTCTGGATTAGATTTTTTTCGAAATTTCTCTTATGTTTTGTTAGAAAACTTGTCCATTATTCTTTCTATTTGTCAAAGAATTTCTTGTTTAGTTATACGAAACCAGTAATTACTAAAAAATGCTGGTTTTAATTTCGACAATATTATCTACCCAAACCCGGTTATATGTTTTCAATATAAACTACTCCACATGAGTTAGAGATATTGACTTAAATTGAAAAAAAAATAGTTAAAATAAGATTTTTGTGATGAAAATTCATATTACATAATATGATTTCAAGTTGCAAATTAATTTTAGCCTGTAGGTCTGCAGCGTGGTTAAGAAAAATCGAGTGAAATAACGAAATTTTATTCCCAGAGAATTCAAGCATTTTAAGACTATCAATACAATGTATGGCCTCCACGGACATCAATAACAGCTTGACATCTTCTTTGCATACTACACACGAGGTTGTTGAACATTTCTTGAGGACTTTGGTTCCATAAATGGGGCAGAAGCTCTCTCAGATCATTTGAGGATTCTGGGGAAGGTTGGTGATTATCTAATCTTTGGAGCATATCCCATTCTATGCAATTCAAATCTGGTGAGTGCGGAGGTATTGGTAAATGTGGAATACCAAGCTCCTCGCGCGCATTCTCAACTATGGCTGCACGATGCGGTCTAGCGTTATCGTCTAGAAATTGAAAAGTTTCACCAATAGCAGCGTGGCTCAACATTGTCAATGACATGCTCCCTATAGTGTAAGGCGGTCATATTCCCAGGACAAATGTGTAGATCTGTGCGCCCGTTGAAACATATCCCGGCCCATACCATAACATGGAATGGATGGACTTCTTGGACATAGCGACGATTACGGGGTATGCGTGGGATTGTCCATACCCTTATTCTTCAAGAATCTGAAAATCGTCTATATCTGGATTCATCAGTGAAAAGGACACTACGCCATTGATCGTTCCAATTGATATGTTGCCTTGCCCATTCCAGTCTTTGACGCTTATGGTCACGTGTAATGGAACTCTTCTTAATGGACGTCTAAAACCTAGATTCACCTCTCTGGAACGTCGTATGATGATTTCGATGGAAACTTGGACCCCATCTGCTTTTTGAAGAGTATTACGTAGCATTCTACACGTAGATGTAGGGTTTCTTCTCGCAGTTCTCGCCGAAACGGTGATGAAACGATTCTGAGCAGGTGTTGTTTTTCGTCGCCCACCAAGCCTTGGTCTTTCCAACACGGAACCTGTCTCCCTGAACCTATTCCAAAGTCGAGATATCACACTTTGGCTGACTTGGAGCCTTTTCGCTACAACAACCTGAGTTAGGCCACCCTGTAGCATACCGATACCCCTATTAGCCTCAGCGTTTGTTAATTTACGTCTTGGCATTTTCAGAAAACTCGTTTCAAATCGAAGCCGTTGATGAAATGACTTCATTTCAAAATAAGAACATTCATGAAGCATATGCAAAGAACCAAACTTCAGAAAAAAGGCGACCAGATTGACGAAATGTCTCATACTGATTTTTATTGGATCGATTCAAGTTGTTATTGAGTTTCAAATGATTTTACAGCGATTTTCTCGAAGATTACATACTTTTGAAAACGATTGAATACAATATCCCTAACTCTTGTGGAGCAGTATATTTTAAGGCTTGGATCTTTTCGACCAGAACAAAATGAACTGGCAATACAAGTCCACGCTACAAAATACTACTTCTCATCTCAATACATCGGTCATCCACTCAGACCAAAGCTTACTTTTAATATAACATCTCAAAAGAGTACAGAGTTGAAACACTCAACTAATTAGTGAATTAACTCATTTTCAGACAAATCCGATGAAAATATTCAAATACTTTCCGTTTGTTTCAGATCAGTGAACGACTTGCTCGCAGAGATTTCAGAAAATTGGATCAGAGGTGAGCATTATAAATCATTCACCACTTCAAAAGAGTAAGATACAGTATACAGATAAATAATCTATAGTTCTTTCAACTTCGATGGTTGTGTTACAGCTTTTAGACAACACTTCTTGTGGATAGTCGAATTTATTCCATTACTTTACTCTGTTCAAATGTAAGAAGGAGCAATAACAACATGTTTGGTGCAGCGGTAGGAGGGCCTTCGTTACTTTCCGTCCAGAGTCGAATCGAGGAGATTTCACACAATCGTTCAGTTTATTTATCCATGTCTCATCCAGGTAATGAATTTTTCTGCCTCGTTCCCTTAATGAGCGGATTTTCTTCAAATAATCTCTTCTCCACACAATTATTTCATCCCTATCTATCAGTAGACTATCACGACCACGTTTTTTGAACTTGAATTCCATTTTTTTCAATAATTTATAGAACGTTGTTCTTTTGAAATTTGGCAAACTGTCGTCATCATTCACGATTTCTATACTACATACTTTAGAAATCGTTGGGATTTCATTCCGGAAAAAAAACCGTGGACAATTCTTCTGATAAGTTTCATATTGAAATCGTCAACCGAATCGATTATTTTTAACGACTGGGCTCTCCTCTTAGGTGCGTCAATGTTTTATTCTCTTGATATTCTCTGAGAATTCTGAATACAGCTGAATCACTCACCCCTGAGGGTTTTGAAGCAATCTCTACAAAGTCTCTTTTAGATAAATCAGGATGTTCTTTCAATTCATTTCGAGAAATGTTCAAAATTATCTCTTTCTCTTTCAGAGAAATGCGACCTTTTGGACCTTTTTCGTGGTGGTCCCCACTCATCACCCTCAGATGCAGTATCCGTTTCCGAATTCGACATTGTTCTATAAACACTATGTACTGCACTTTGTCAAAAGATTTTCCAACACAATCTTTTCACAACAAAATCTATAAACACTTTGAACACCTAGACCTCCACAGTAGCTCTAGGTATTTTAACTAGTCTTCTCAATTGAAAACTTCGATATTTATGCAAATCAAGATGGCTTTCACCCATTAGGGAAAAGGACCCAAATCTGGAGTTTCCCGGAATTACTTTGTCGAAATCTTGCAAGATTCCGACCCAAATTTCTAAAACTCTGGTGTTTCCTGGAATTACCTTGCCGCAATCTCGAGCATCCGAAATAGAAATTATTTAATAGATGATAATGATATAAAAACAAAACAAAATAAAAAAATAGGGTACGTCGGATATAAAATGTTTATGACAGTTGAAAATCATAACAGAAATTTTGCACTAGAGTTTCTGAGGAAAAAAGTTCTATGTGCGAATTGCTGACTCAAATTATTGAATCATTTCTATCCAGTACCATCTACAGTCCGTTCCGAGTACGATCCTGGCGTTAAAAGGGAGCGTTGTTATGACCGTTTGACCAATAGGTGCTTTATTGACGATTCTGTTTGTTTACAAAGCTTCTTCTTATATTTGAACGGACTATAAATAATCAATGCAGATTTTTTCAGTTTCCTCTTTTTAATTTTCCAACCAGTGCATGTGCCATGCACGTGTTCCCACAGCAGCCGTCGACACCATCGACCTACCCTAATCGAATTACACTTTCAGGAAGACCCGATCCTATCAGGGTTTCCACGCCATGCCCAGATTCGCCCGTTTTTTCCGGGGCCCTTTTAGCGAAATTACCTGAGGCCCCGGGGGCAGAAACTTTTCCGAGAAAAAACAACTCTCGTTCGCAAATAGAATATCGAGCATCCCCGAGATGGCCGAAGGAAGAATGCATTTACCTAATACCGGCACTAATCGCCCGCCCCCGGGCCACGTTTCAAACGATCTCCCTCTCCCTTTACCACCCCCGGCCTTGGATGGAAATTTGGCCGTCGCCTAGGCGACGGACGAAGCTTCAGCCGAGAACTTGGCCCGAATTCGCCGGTTCGAGGATCTGAGGAGGGTGCGGGCGAGAGGAAAACGTATTTTTCACGGATGCGGCATTTTCGGTTGATTATTTTTGCAAAATAAAGGTTATGATTCTTATTTTTCGAATCTCATTACGAAAAAGTTATGGTTGGCACAGAGGCATCTCTGTTTCCAAGTCATGAACTAGCATGTGGCAACGAAGTACTAAATAATGAGGACCTAAGTTTTCTGGCGCCACTTGAATATCTGATATTTTATTTGTTGTATGACTGCTACTATTTACTTGAGGTTAAAAGAAAGCATTTTTACAAATTGGGCATTGAAAATATAAAGCGATTCAAAAAGAACTGGGATGTAAATACCGCAAAGTTGTTCTTCTGGATTGAACCTGAGTAAATACAATTAAGAAATTTTCTTATACTAACATTAGTGGAGAAAAATTTTGAAAAAACGATATGTCGTAACAATAGCACTAATCGCCTCTTCGATTTTCCTCCAGCTTATTTTGTAAGCATTGATTATTTATTCAAATTTACATTGATAACCTGAAAACATCTTATAAATGTTTTTAGTTTATTTATCTTGTATAATTTATAATTTCAATCAATATCAATACGTTTTTATGTAAACTATGGCAGATCTAGGATTAAACCATAGCTTAAGCTATTTTATTTGATATAAACATTGCCAGTTATTCGATTTTATCGTATAAAACCTTGGACACAAGCTTCTCTATAAAGATTATGACGGCTCTGTCGTGGCTTAAGATCCATGTACTCTCTATACAGGGTGAGTCTTTGACTTGTACATATATTTTAACTGTAGATTCTTGAGGCTGAAGGAAACCTTTTTTACCTTTTCCATTTTTCCGAATTCGGCTCTGTTAAAGAGATATAGCCATTTGAAAAAAAAATATGGCTGAATACGTGCCTGATATTATTCTTTACAAACACCCCAAAGTTCATATTTTTCGATTGGAATTGATGTGATTATTAGATATTCTGGGTGATACATTTAAAAAATACTCAAGCACTAACCTTATTTGAATAAGAATGTTACAAACACGATATTTCCTAACAAAACACTTAGTTCTGTCCGATCATTTCGGCAATTGAAAAGCTATATTTCTCACACCAAAATAAGTTCCTTCTTCGATTGTCCTGAAGATTTGTTCATATTTTCCTCGATATTCTAAAACGATCTCATAAAAATTGTTTTCTCACTAACCTATCCTAACTCCATTAACCAAAGTCATATGATTCGGGGTCAATGACCTAACCTTACCCATCCTATGTGATATTCACCCACAGAACTCTAAAGAAGACGATGCCAGATTGCCGATTTTCTCTTCAAACAATGGTATAGGCGAACTCAAGAAAGCAGTACGTCCCCTATCGTTAGCGGATGAACTATCACAATCGCTAAAGGCATCTAGGCGTTGCTCTTTGAAATTGCCAAACGAGTAGTTCTGATTCTTGCCAATATAGCGCTACGTTCCTAATTTCAGTCGCTACGGCCTACTCTTACCTTCAGAAGGCCGTGGATGTAGCCGCCACGCAAGACAAACCGTTGTTCAGTGTCTCCAACCAGTCCAACCTAAAACGTTAGTCAGTGATCCCATACACGGCATAAACGAAGTTCACGCTTTATTTATTCACAGAGAATAAAGCAAACAGGTGATGATTATGTAAATGACTTTCAGTGAATTGATGTAATAGTAGTGTCGTTCTGGTGTCGAGTTATATTGTTTCGATAGATATTTTGCTGAAGAACCGGTAACAATGAATTTTAAATAGAAACTGCCTATAAAAGGTATAATTTCAGGGCTCTTAAAATTCAATTTTATGTCCCACGAATGTGGAATTTCATTATTACATATCTCTACATCAAACGTTTTTTCATCATAGAGATTTTAGTCTTGACAAAGTTGATAAACATTCTGACAACGTTGGTAACTTGTTGAGAGACCAGAAAAGAAATAATATTCGATGAGATTTAACTCAGGACAGCATTCAGATTATTCTTGAAATTCATGATTTTTTTCCTTAATTCTTTTGAAAACGTGAACCGTTTATCTTTTTCAAGTGGTTTTATAGTATTTTTGCGTGAATTTTTAAGTCGACTATACTGTAACTTTTTTACCAGGAGAAATATGAAATAAGTTTCAATTGAGGAATATGCACCATGGAAAGAGTAAACAATCAACCAAAATTGAGTTCATTCGAAATATCGGTTCCGAATATATGGAAAAAATAGTGTTAATTTCATGGATTTTTGACACCCTGTATCTTACAAACGAAACCGAATTTTGAAAAATGGTATGGGAAAAAAGTGTTTCTTTTGATGGGAGGAATCTACAGTTAAAATATATGTACAAGTCAAAGACTCACCCTGTATATGGGTAGTTCAAAATAACCAGTTATAATACAAAGTAAAAATGCTCGTAATTTCAGTTTATGTCGATATGAATCTTGAAATTCTTGGTATTCGCTAAATAGTTGGGAAAATTTACCTTCGGAATGAATATCAACTCATATTTCAAAGAAAGAGATGAAGCAGTCAATTCATGGCAGAAATATGAGTGTACCGAAGAAATGATTATATGAATTCACTAATATGGGATATCAACATAGGTGAGTATATTGCTTAGAATTCATGAATCAAATTGAAAATATTGTTGTTATGATGTCCTGAGTTTCGGTGATTAGTTTCAGAGATGTTGAGCCTTTCTCAATAATTTTGTTTGTTTGTTCAGTATCATGTTCTTCACGAAATTTTGTACATATTTTTATATACTGTGTCTTATAAATAACATACATTTCCTGATCGAAATGGTCAATATTACGGCTGATTCTTCTCACATTAAAACCCACAACCGGTTGTCCGTGTTCTTCGTCGTAATCCAGAAGTGAAATAGACGTTGATTAAGCGGGTAAACGATGTGAAACCTCCCAAAGAATGTCTAATTAGAGTACGATCGCGGCCTAACGGGCAAGTGCCAATTAATGCCGTTCTTTTCTTTATTGCTAACGTTAGTTTCCACGGCTCTGATGTCCGCTGGCTCTTCCCCCCGGTTTTTCGGCTTTCCCTCGGCATCCGCCTCTTCGCCCGTCCCCTCGCGAAACGTGCGGACCATTAGCCAGCAAATGATATGGCCAGGAAGATGAATAACATGTTTGCCGCAGAGACAATATTACAACTGGTGCGAATTTATGATATCGTTATTAAAATTGGGATGAAATACCTACCACGATACAGGTTTTCACAATAAATTATACATTTTTTGTTCCAATCCAATTCAGAATTCATGCGTTAGGTTCTCGAAATACAAAGATCTGGAGACGAACCGCCAGCAATAAAATGCTACAACTCTTCGTAATTTTTAAAATCAGTAACATTCTCTCGAAACTATATCCCTCGATACGAGGATTATTGAAAAATTCTTAGCCTACTATAGAACCAAACAAAATTTCAATGTCAAAATATTTTATTACTCAACATATTCTCCTCCTAATTGAATACATTTATTACAGCGAACCGGCAACGTCTTTAGACCTTTCAAAAAAATATTTCTTCTTGCTCTGCAAACCAGTCCTCCACAGCTTTTAATACCTCCTCGTTGGAAGAAAGTTTACGACCTTTTAAACCTTTTTTCAGTTGAGGAAAGAGATAATAGTCGGACGGAGCCAAATCTGGTGAATAAGGGGGGTGTTTAAGTAATTCTAACCCTAAATCACGAACTTTTCGCATGGCAACATGAGATTTGTGTAATGGGGCGTTGTCCTGTGAGAACTAAATACCTTTGGATAGCTTTCCGCGTCTTTTCTCTTTGATTTTTTCCCGTAGAGTGGTCAGTAATGTCGAATAGTAATCTCTAGTTATTGTTCTACCCTTATCCAAAAAATCAATCAAGATAACTCCATGGCAATCCCAAAAAACTGGAGCAAGAACTTTTTCAGCAGATTTTTGTACACAAAATTTCTTAGGTCTTGGAGAACCAGAGTGTCGCCATTCCATCGATTGTTGCTTTGTTTCTGGATCGTAGAAATTTACCCAAGTCTCATCCATAGTAACAATTCGGTTTAAGAAGTCTACATCGTTTTCAAATCGAGCACAGATCGAACGCGATGCTTTTACCCTTGCACGCTTTTGGTCAACATTCAAACATTTGGGGATCCAAATGTCCAGATTGACGTGAACTATATGATGAACGCGTTCGTATTAAATCTTCAGTGCTTCAGATATCCGTTTCAGCCCAATTCGACGGTCTGATAAAATCATGCATCGATATTTTCGGGGACTGACACAGAAATTGGCCTTCCCGATCGGTCATCATCTTCAATGGAAAATTTACGACTTTTGAAGCTTGCAGTCCAATTTTTCACGGTCGCATACGAAGGACATTGATCACCAAGAGTATTAAGCAAATCTTCGTAAATCTGCTCACCTCTTAAATACAGATACTTGATGATGGCTCGATACTCCAATTTTTCGGTGGACATCTTTTTTTTTAATTTATTGCGTAACTCTTGTTCTGGTCTAGGCTAACTAGATATCAATACATCCTCGTATTTCTGAATGCTGGAGAAAACCTTTTTATCCCGGAATATGGTGAAATTACGTTTTACCGATCGATCGGTAAAATTCATTTCCGCTAATTCGATAAATCCTGTCCCCGCTTCCTAAAAATTTCGCGCTCCGCTTATTAATTTTCGTTACGTAAATTCCGGCGAAATTGAAATTTAACTGGATTCGATGCAGCATTTTCGTAATTTTCGACGGCTTAACTAGCAGGAAATCGATCAGACGACGGCTTCCTCCAACCCTGCTGCTTTCCCAGAAAACGTGGCTTAGAGGTATGTGCATCACGAATACTAAATTTACAGGGGACATTGAATATAATCATCAGGAAAATATCTCGTCCCAAGTGTTTAGTTTAATTTTTTCAGTATACTCAGTGTTTCTCATTTCTGATCGATATTTGGGGGCACGGCAGTGGCCCGCCAAGTCGAGCGCGAAGCAAACACTGCCGTACTATCTTTACCCGAACCATTTCGCCGCATTTTCAGGCCCCTATTTGAGAACCTCCGGATAGGACCAGAACGCCGAAATTTTCGTCATCCAGTAAGCTATAATCACGTACTTAAAATCGAAAATTTCAAGTGTTTAGGTCATTTAGTTCCGAAGTTAAGCGAAAGCAAAGTTTCGCATTTTCGACCCACACTCACTCACTTATGATCATCGAAATAGAACTTATAGTATATAGTACTTCCCATAAACTCAGAGAGCTGAAATTTGGTACAGAGTTAGGGCCACATAAAGGGAAAACTATAAAAACAAGAATCACAATTGGACTAGTATGATTTTTATTCTAGTTTGTTCCAACTTAGGGACATGATCCTCCTTTTTCATTTATAAAAACAAGGATAATCGAAAATCTGGAGTACTATTGTTGGCACGTCACGTGAGCTCACGTGCTATCACGTCATCTTCGCAAAATGTGCAACCACAATAATGTATGGAAGTTTATGCGCTTGGAAACATATTGTTATCATACTCAATATGTGAATATCGAATATAAATTGAAAAAAGAATAATAATCGGGTGATCAGTCTTATACCTCAATTACATTCAGCCACTTCCACTGCCACTCGCGCTGCCAGAAATATTTCCCGGAATACTTCTGCGGCAGTATGGAAAGGCAGGGAGTATTTACACTCAGCTCAAACATTTCTCTCGCGATCAAGTTTTGAAAATGGCGGACGACGAAATTGCACCTGATCCTGACATCAGAAGAGGTCTGAATGTCGCTCTAAGTGACTTTTTTCTCACTTTAATTCCTCAATTCCAAACATCCTTCCAACCATCGTGCACTTTGTGCTTAAGTTTATGGTTTTCATCAGAAGAATCCCATATCACTCTTTCACTCTCAAGGTATTCTAGAAATGATATTATTTTTTCATTGCTCCACTCCGTCGACATTTTTCGCAACAATTAACGATTTCAATCAATTGATACGACAACGTGCGCAACGCAGGCACGACAGTAACTGGGCTGAATGTGATCACTCCATGCCACTTGCGCTGCCGGTCCTTTGACTGCCGCACGAAAAACCGCTAATTTAGGGAGTGACCGGCAACGCGAGTAGCAGCACGAGTGGCAGTAGAAGTGAGGTGATTACATTCTCACCATGCTCATTTCCCTGCTTACTTCCCTGCTCCATGCCGTGGAAGTGGGCTGAGTGTAATTGACGGGATATACGGGATATTTTTACTGTCTCATTTATTGTTGAAGGAAACGATAGGTTTTCGAAAGCTAGGCCGGAACAATAATGAGACAGTAAAAATTATCACTGTGTATAAGACTGATCACCCGATTATTACCCTTTTTTCAATTGTTATTATTTCACGCATTCACGAAGTTAGCATTTGCTGTCACTTGATAGCACACCAGAACTACCCGCAAATTTCCATTTTCTAACCGTAAGTGATATCACGTCGGATATTTTGTGAAGTGATTGATGTGAAAATGGATGAAAATTTGATCGAACTTGTCAGGCTTCATGAAGTGATCTATGATCATTCTTCATCAGAGTACAGGGATCAGAATGTACGACAACAAGCTTGGGTGCTCATTCAACAATTGTTGAACTATTTGAGGGAATTGTCCCACTTCCTCTCTTCGTTGATTTATTTGGTGAATCAAATCTCTTCTATGAGAATCACCAGCAACTGTAAAAACAGTTATGTTCTCTATTTTCTTTCCATTCCGAAGAGCTTGATGAAGAAGAAACTCTGTTTCGCTGTATCACTGAATAAAAAACTGCTATGAAATTTTGGTGCAATATAGAACGTCTATTGCTCTCCAGAAATAACATCATCGTGTGACGGCCAAGTCACACAACATTAACAATAATAATAAAGAAATCGCAGTAAGGAGCCCTAAACTTGGCTCGACTTTTTCTAGATTTCATTACTTTTTAGAGATAAACAAGCAGCTCCATCGAGACTTGGCTAGTTTTTACAGAATGTACACGGAAAGAAATCTATTCTCGTACCAAGTGGATAATATTTGATTGAAGTAAATGATAGATTCATATATGAGCAAGAATAAGATTTAGTCGATTCAAGTATACCTTATTCTCCGAATTCAAATAAAATAATTCTTTCGACTAAGTATATCATATACTTGAATTTAATAAATCACGTATTATTGATTCAAGAATATTCATATATTCCTTGTGAGTAAAATGCGAATTTTGAAATGAGTATTCGAAATATTTCGTCTAAGGGAAACATAATCTCAAATGGAATTATTGTACATCTTAATCTCAGTAGTTTCTTCGTTCAAAGCAAAGATACCAAATACTTGAATGAACTCAATAATTTCACTCAATCCAACATCAGAAAATTGTTAAATTGGGTATATCATATTTTCAAATCAAATTCATTCAATAATGGTTTTGAGTAAATATTAACTTCAGATTTAGTTTTCGGTCTACTTACAAGAAGTAAATACCTGTTTGGTCAAAACCATTTATATTCTCACTCTGAACCAATGAGAATTCTGAATATTCAGTTTCAGTATATTATATTCTCAAGATGAATAATGAGATTTATTTTATGCTTGTTTTGACAAATAGTGAAATTTTTTGAAATAAGATAATCGTTTAACATTGCTGTGATTTCAGGATGAGGATTATATTCATAAAACGAGGCTTAAAGAATTGAAAACAAATTTATTATACATCTGAAATAATTATAGACAAACAAAAGTATAAAAGTGATCACTGAAAACAAATAGAGAAAATGCTAAATTCAACATATAATCAACTGGACTAGGTACAAATGAACACAATAATAACTTATGTGAAAAAATAAGTACATACCACAAATAAAAACTATATGAAAAATCATAATCCTAAGAATATTATCACATATAAATAAGTATACAATCAACAACAGAAGAAATATCTGAAGAACCACAAATAAAAAAATTATATAGGTACACATCGCAGTATAATCACATAAAGGTACTGGCACTGAACGGGATAATTAACATTCAAAA
Organism: Adalia decempunctata; assembly: GCA_951802165.1. Classification (NCBI taxonomy): domain Eukaryota; kingdom Metazoa; phylum Arthropoda; class Insecta; order Coleoptera; family Coccinellidae; genus Adalia; species Adalia decempunctata. The sequence goes on along the minus strand of OX637696.1, from coordinate 15,462,035 downwards.
CGTAAAACAATTTGAAAATAATTTTGAATTCCTTACGTGCAGAGGAGAACTGATGGTAGAGGTTTTCAACAATAATCAAAAAGCTTTTCGGTTCTAATAGAAACTGTCCCAAAACCAACAATTAGGGCGGCATCGTTCCTTTAATTCCATTGTATTGTTTTCTGCCTCTGCTCTTGGATAATATTTTCCATATCTCCAAACCTCTGCAAGAAAAATGCTTATAAATTCTGTATCCTCTGAATTATTATCCGCATTCTATAATGAGTGATATGATGAGGTATTCCCCCCAAAAAAATACAACAGTGTACGAGACCATTTCAATCTAATAATTCAAAATTCGTGAGTTACATAAGAAAATATGGTATAACTGGTTGATTATCGCTCTTTTTTTATTTAACGATGCTCGTACAGTACTGTGTAATTCGAAAAATCATTTTTAGAAGTAGTAAAAGCGAATTCATTTCATAAAAATAAAAAATATTTCACTTGCTTCAGAATTCATCTCTTTAATTTTCCTTGAAATCAGTTTTCATTCCTAAGGTAGGTATGAGATCATGATCATTGAGATTTTTTAAGAGCTATAAGGAAATATCTTGTTCTGAAAAATTGATAATCCCAATGTAATAGGATTTTTGAAAATGAATGTTCTTAGAAATGTAAGAGATGCGCACTTAGAGTATTTCAAGTATTAAATTTATCGAAAAAGAAAAGAGCTTGGTGATTCAAAACGTATAAGATTAAAAGTAGAAATTAAGTTTTTTTTTAAATCTCAATATAAATTTAAATCAATACATAGCTAGTATATCTTACCTTGAAATAGCTTGCTAACACTGCCCGAGCATCCCTATTGTCCCAATAATTTTTCCACATTTCACTAAAAATTGGTTAAACTTTCTTCAACACACTGAACTTGGACGAAAGACGCGATATGAACAAGTCGATTCAAGATCGAGAGTGATATCCCCTTTTACGCACTGAATAGAGGGCGCTTTTTAGTATATTGTTGAATAATTTACTTGGATCTAGTGGATTGAGAAATTCATATACTTGGATTACGATAAAACCTAACTACCGGAAGGAGAATTGGCGTATTATAGTTTATCGCTGAATATCTTACTCGGACCAAGTGAATGAAAATTTTGTCGAGATTGGTAATATATAGTTTCACTTGAATTTTTAGTTATATAGAATTGTTCTACATTTTTTTTTTCGAAATTTTGGAACTTCTGAATGTTCCAGATTTGATGATTTCTGTTTACATTTTTCAAGAAACATTTTTAGGATACTTTGATATTTACCCTCATGAAAATTTCCTCAAAACGAAATATTTAATACTACATACTTATATGTAGCAGAATATGGAAAAATTAGATATACTTTCTCTTCAATAAAAAATCATTAAGAATCAAGTTAGCTCTGAAATAACCTTGAAAAGGTAAAGGTGAAAACAAGATGTGATATCTAACATTTTTCACTTGAAACATATTCTTCTAAAGTTGATAGTTTTTGAGATAATTCACAGTCTCAAGTTTAATGCCTATATAATGAAATCGAAGTCAAAATCAACAAGTAGGGTGCCCTTATTAATACTAGGCCCTTTCTGGGGTTGTAACATCCTCGAACGATTTCGACACCACATTCAATACCAATACTTTATTTGCATAAATACGGAAGTAAAGAGGTTAAGCATTGTTAACCCAAAGACCGTATATTGTCGAATAATTCACTTGGATCTAGTGGATGGAGACATTTATATACTTGGATTACGATGAAACTGCTCGCAAACGGATCACGGTTCCTTTTATTCATGCATGATGCCTAACTACCGGAAGAAGAATTGGCATCTTAGTATATTCTGAAAATTACACTTGGATCGAGTGGATGCATGTCATTTCACTTAAATTTACAAATACGATGAATTTTTCAACAACTTCTTTCTTTCCCTTTCAAAATTATGGAATTACACTAAGAGAAATGTTTTACAGAGTGTAATAGATTTGGTGATTTTTTTTCTATAATGTTTCATCACATAATTTTATTATAAATCGATTTGTGAAAAGTACCTCATTGAAAATTTCTTTCAAATTATATTTTCACAATTTTTTTATAATTTCAACTTCATATTTCAATCCATACAATGTATATATTTTGAAAGGAGAGTCTATCTATCTCAAAGGTAACTTTTTTCAGATTTCTAACTTATCGTATACATACTCTCTGTATAAAAAGTACCCGGAAAATGTTATTTAAATGAACCGCCAAAAAGGAATCGGTAATTTTTTTTTTCTTAAAGTTGGTAGGACCTTCCTTTATTACCAAGCCAAATTTGAGCGCGATCTGTCAACTAGTGTGTTTACAACAGCTGTCAGTATCAGTCGACCTCAAAAGTGCTCTGCGAATTTTACAATGGAAAAAATAGTTGATCAAAGAGTTTGCCTCAAATTTTGTCTTGCAAACGAATTTTCTTGTGCCGATTCATTGAAAATGTTAAAAAAAGCCTTTGGTGATAATTGTATGTCAAAAACACAAGCATACGATTGGTACAAATCATTCAAAGACGGTCCGAAAAAACCACGTCAAAGTCGATCGAAAATTAAAGTTTTGCTCACTGTTTTCTTCGATTATCGTGGTGTTGTGCACTCAGAATTTCTTCCTGAAGGACAGACAGTGAATAAGGAGTATTACTTGGGTGTATTGAGGCGTTTGCGTGAGAATGTTCGTCGTAAACGGCCAGCTTTATGGAAAGACAATTCGTGGATTTTGCATGATGATAACGCGCCGTCGCACCGAGCCATAATTATTAAGGAATACAAGACCAAAAACTCAATAAATACCATCGAACAACCGCCGTATTCACCTGACTTAGCTCCGTGCGACTTTTTTCTATTCCCAAGACTCAAATTGCCCCTACGTGGAACGCGTTTTGAGTCCATTGAAGCCATCAAAACAAATTCGCAACGAGAACTGAAGGCCATACCTTTGGCGGCGTATGAGCGGTGCATGGAAAAGTGGGTTCGCCGATATCATAGTTGTATTGTAAGCAATGGGGACTATTTTGAAGGAGACAAAATAAATATTGATGATTAAATTTATGTGTTTTTTTTTACAATTCCGGGTACTTTTTATACAGAAGGTATAATCTAAAATCTGAACGTTATCCTAGCAATATTTTATTTTCGATTTTATTCCATTTGGCGAAATATTCTCGAATCATTATTGATTGATTAATTAATTATTCAATTCATAATTTTATGTCAATTCATTATTTCATGTCAATCGAAATTATTATTTCAACAAAACTAATTTCTTGAATATAACACATGGAATGAGTATATTCCAATTCTCGAACTGAGAATATTATATTTTCGAAGTCAAGATATCATATAGTTACCTGAAATATAGAAGTACTCTCGAATTGATAAAAGTGAATAGTTTGGATTGAATAAATAATTTACTCCGATGGAGAATTTCATTCTTCAATCAAGTATATGTTTTTTGAGTAAAATAAATTCATTCCAAGTATACAAAATTCCCCTTTTTACTTGTTTTGATTCTATATATTCTTGAAACAACTCTAATATTTCAAGAATATTGGGCTTCTTGATTTGAGGATAGATTTCTTTCCGTGTATTTGGTGGGATCTATAGTGCAGCGTACAATAAGACTCATCTTTATTCACTGTGTCCAAGTTATACAGCAAGCTTTTACCAGTATGATAATTTGGCCCAATTGGACTACATTCTTGCATTACCTAGGTTTTTGAAGGGAACCACTAAGCCCATTGAACTTTATCTCATCTGCCTAGCATATTATCCATACATAAGGTGTATTTTTAGCTTATAATCTTTGGGATTGGAAGTCGAGCTGTAGGAGGCGCGATAATATAAAATATTGCGTTGAAATGAATGTCTGAAAACAAACCCTGGTCCTTATTTCAATGAAGAGAATGTTTGCAATTTTGACGTGATCTGTAGTGGAGTAGTTAATGCTGTTCCATTTAACGACAAGCAAATAAAAGTTTCTTCATCATCCGTTTATTTGCTGGCTGGACTGGGCCATTATATGCGCGCTAGCCTCTGATGGAAGTAACTGCCAAAAATGTTGAAAGTTTCAGAATCAAATTAATCGTTTCATCATGAATGGATGTTTTAAAATCATTTATATCATGTTTCGATCCTCGAACCTATCATCAGCAGCCATTAGGCTCGTTGCATGGATGGGTGGGTACCATTAGGACGAAATCTAGGGCTAGGCATAATATTGGTAGGCAGCAAACATTAAGGCGGGTGGTTTTGATTGATAGCCTTGCTAATATCTACATCTTCGCCAAATGTAGCGGATAGATAGAACGGAGGACTTTCCGTTATGATCGTTTATTATCATAACGACTGGATGCTAACTCCCTCATGGCCAAAACCATGTTGCGATAAGTGTTTAGGACATTAGAGTTGCGAATGTCACGCTCCAATTGCAAAACTCCTTATTCGAGAAGAATTCACAACAATATAGTAGGCATAGTAGTTCTCGCTTCTCAATCTGAAGCATATATTTTTTCTAGGAAATCATACCTTGCTCAGCATGTGTTCCACTCGAATGCAGCACATGCCTTATAGGTGAAAGCCACGCCAATTTGCATTTCGAAAGGCGTAGCCAATCGTGAAAGTTCCCAATGCCAAAAGAAGAATAATAACTCGGTCGACTTGTCTGGAATGTTAAGATCACACGCTGCGTTCCAAAAATAATATCTTGAGAAAACTCGTCCTCTAAAGAACAGGATTTACTTCAATACATTAAAGAAAATAGAATAAACCCATGTCTTTCTGGACAAAATGATTAGGGTCATCCGGGCGCAAATACCGACAACGAATATTTTCAGTAAAACGGCACGACTTATCACTTGATAACTTTCCGTCGGATAGTGTCGTCTGTATAATAAGAATATACTAAAATAGTATCTCCCCATAGTTTTGTATTTCCTTTTTATTTTTTGTCACCTTCAGGATTCATAGATAATGAAAACACTTGAGTTATAAAATGTTTATTTCAATAATATATAACAGTTAGGAAACGCTGAACATGGGATTTCTCTTAATCTTAATCAAGTTATGAACACTCTAAACACTAAATTTTCATGCTTCAATCTAATGTGGGCTAATATCTCTAATCTCTGTGCCATTTAATATTTCTACCAAAAAGTATGCATAATAGAATACAGATAATTTGCAATTCTTGCAAATATATAAATCTGAATCTTTTCGATTTTATTCATGAAGTACATGCAGCAGTTTTATACCATGCATAGTTTGTTTCCTTATAGCAGTGGACGAGATGTTTTTCCGAAGCAGAGAATGGAATGAACATTTTCATAGCGTTGAGATTTTATATTTGCCATAGAGCTTGCACAGTTGCACACCAAATAATTGATGTACATATTGTATATTGATTTTAAGAAAACACATAAAGGTAGAAGATAATATCGTCCACAACTGATTATTAATTGTATAAATTTCTGAATACCTACTCATTAAAGGGGTATTTTCGAACTAGTACATTCTGCCTCGAAAAAATAAATCGAATCAATGAATCTCAAAATAAAATTCACGAATTCTTGAAATGAAAATTAAATTCAATTAAATATTCTTCATCTTTCATGCCAGTAGTGATTTTTTCTAAATTGGAAATTTTTTCATGAATAGAGAAACATATGATTTGCTAAGATGAATAGGTTTAAATGTGCTCATGTATGCTTTCCACCTTTTATATGTATTTGCCTACTAATAATGAGATTTAAATGAGACTTGGTTTGATTCTTTCGATGTCTCGGCTACCTACAAAAAAGATCTTGAAATTCAACAAGTTGTCAAACAATGGACGATACAGTGTTAACAAGTTTCGAAGTCGTCATTTAGCCACTCTCACATTCCATCAAACTGAATATCCTCATCCAACCATATAAGTTGGCAGGTGCACAATGAACACAAAAACTACATCAGCTAAATATAAACTAAAACAATCGCTTTCGCTGAGAAAGCCACCTTCAAATCCCTTATTTACCACTCATTAGCAACGTACACCGTATTCGTCAAACCTGAACGACACAAAAACCAAAAACAATAACAACACTTGCACCTCGTTTCACGTCATAACTCCGCACATTACCAACCGCAGCGGCAAAAACAAGCAACCTGCAACAGCCATAGAGGTCGAACGCTCAATCACGGTCTATGTCGCCTTGTAGATTACGTGAAAACCCGAACGCATTCCCCGCTGACCGCACAGAGTCATCGTCCATCTACAATGAATCGAAATCGGATTTAAAATAGAACCTCTCTCGTATTGGGAATAAATGGAATAATAGACCTCCCTGTCTCTCTCTGTCTGGGATCGATCAGCTGTTCGAGGTTGACGACCTGATTTCGTGCGTTTTCGACAACGTTCGGCCGATATCAACGCCCTTCGTGATGCATCCAGTTTCTTGTCGTGACCAGTGAGAAAGATGTGCGTGATTCTCCCTCTCTTTCCATTTATCGTCGTAGAATTGGGCTGCGTTCCGTTCTCCCAGATACCGTTGCGTGTGCTGGATCGACGTTGCCAAATGTAGCGGATTTATGATCTGCCTGTAGGATATGCCGGCCGCGTTATCAATGCGTAATCATACAGTTGTAGCCGGCTTATCTAAAACGTATCGAACATCTGCGGCCAGCCTCGCTTGGGAGTGCTAACTTGGTTGTCGATTATCAGTTGGAATTACTAACATATTGAACTGTGCTGGTACACCCATATTTCATCAGTATAAATGTAAGCTTCAAAATGGAATGGCTTTCAGATCACCCAAATCGCACCAGCAGATGCAGATTTATTTCCAAAACATCAATAGTGGACTGCAGCAAATCAGCGAAAATCATAAGACTGGTATAATAATGGTTCATGGTTCTAATGGTTTATCTTTATCTGTCTTATCATAAGACACCGTGATATGTGTCAAATTGTATCCATACTCCACACTCAGACAAAAGATTCGAACCGAACCGAAGTTTGCGCTCCCAACGAACACCACAATGTATTTCCAACACCACTTCAAAATTGAGGGACCAAACGCAAAACACGAAAGCACACGCGTAGAGATTTTCAGTAGCCTGGAATCGATCACACTTCAGCGATGTTTCTAAATGAATCTCTCAATGGCGCATCGATGTAGACAAACCATGAAAGTTTTCTGGTTCATTGAAAAGGCCTGGAACGTCTTTTACCATAAGCGTAGCTCGGATTTCGTCTTGTGAAGGTGGCATGATTTAATGATCTAATCATAGGACGGATTAAGATGAATAATGAGATGAGGGCTCATGACGTTATAAGTATACTAAATGGCGTAGAATTCACACCGGATATGTGTCAAATTGCATCCTTCACACTCAGACAAGGGGTTCGAACCGAACCAAAGTTTGCGCTCCCAACGAACACGACAATGTATTTCCAACACCACTTTAAAATTGAGGGACCAAACGCAAAACACGAAAGCACACGCGTAGAGATTTTCAGTAGCCTGGAATCGATCACACTTCAGCGAAGTTTCTAAATGAATCTCTTAATGGCGCATCGATGTAGACAAACCATGAAAGTTTTCTGGTTCATTGAAAAGGCCTGGAAAGTCTTTTACCATAAGCGTAGCTTGGATTTCGTCTTGTGAAGGTGGCATGATTTAATGATCTAATCATAAGACGGATTGAGATAAATCATGAGATGAGGGCTCATGACGTTATAAGTATACTAAATGGCGTAGAATTCACAACGGATATGTGTCAAATTGCATCCTTCACACTCAGACAAGAGGTTCGCACCGAACCGAAGTTTGCGCTCCCAACGAACACGACAATGTATTTCCAACACCACTTTAAAATTGAGGGACCAAACGCAAAACACGAAAGCACACGCGTAGAGATTCTAAGGTGCTCGATCACACTAAGGGGATGTTTCTAAATGAATCTCCTAATTGCGCATCGATGTAGACAAACCATGAAAGTTTTTCGGTTCATTCAAAAGACCTGGAAAGTCTTCTACCATAAGCGCAGCTTGGATTTCGTCTTGTGAAGGTGGCATGATTATGATTTAATGGGTAAGCACGTCAGCAATAAATCTTATTCTGGGGTCGAGTACAACTCGATTTATTGACTGCAATCTCAAAAATTATAACACGTGAAGATAGGTAGCGATAGACCAATACTCTACAAATTGAAACTAGCAACTGGTTTGAAATCGTCAACTTCAAACGTTCATTCATTAGTCTATACGAAAGTGTCGAGGAATCATCGCAAAAATATGCAATCTCTGACGAACTTGTTCAATTTGAGAGAATTTCCCAAACCAAAACGATGTGTTATGCTTGATTAATTCAAAAGACTTACGCCGATACTTTTACATTAAGAAAAAACACCCTATAATCTTTATTTAAATACACCTATCAAAACTCCATTGTTCCTCTTGAGTGAGCTTTTTTATGGAAGATAGAAGGCGTTTTCGACAGCCATAAATTGTAACATTCAATCAAATCCTGCCTCATCAATATTAATTTTTTCTACCTGATAATTTTTTTCGGAGCGAACATGAACCGAATCCCGAACGTGGATCCTCCATCGATAATTTGGTCGGTGTCTATCAATCAGTCCCGAACAAACCCCTCGTTTCAACCCTTTTTCCACATAATAGAATGGCACAGCTGCTCACGGTTCCAAAATCAACACAACTGGAATTTTTGTCCCCATTGTGGTACGAAGATGACCCGTCACATCGATTGATTTCGGGATCGTTCCCCGAAAACGTTCCGATCCTTGCAACATGGAATCCCGTTTCTTTATCGGTCCGATTGGCGATTGATGTTGATGTTAGCAAAAAAAAATATTTATAGAATTCACCCATGGATTCTTACGTTAAAATCGGCATTTAGGGAATACCCAATACTTAACTTATTGGAGCAAAAATGTTCTAGAGTTGTATTGGAAAGTGTGTTATACTACTCGCAATTTTAGTTTATGTGTATGATGACTATGTCAGTTCACAAAATTTGAAATTACTGATACCAATTAGATGAGAAAATAGTGTTTCGAATCAATATCAACATGAATTTAATAGAACGAGACGAAACGGTAAATTCCCCAAAGAAATGAATCAAACTTTGTGCATGCACAGAAAAAGTAACTTTGAGACTTTTTCTACAAATATTATCGTAGAAAATTGGGAATATCTCTCCTTAACATTAGTGGAATGGAATAAAAATAAATAACCTCAAACCGATTCTACTACGCTACGCAATAATATTCTTTATTAGCGCTTAGGACTAAGAATCTCGCTTATATATGCTGGATGGTCCCAAGCTCAGTTGAAGATGGGAGTGGGTTATACAAAAACGATATTATTGGGGGCGCCAAGTGATTTAATATTCACATCCAGCACACTTGCTCTAGTTTCCGAAAAATCACTAAATAAATCTAGATAAATGATCTATAACAATAATTCTAAAGGGGGAGTAATTACCTCGAGGTCCCTATATAGCGCTATATATGGCTCGCACTGTATATATGAATAGATCATACGACGATAGCGAATTATGTGTGAAATAATGTATAGAAACCTTATGAGGTTACTATCAAAATAACTTAAATAGTTCTCATACGTTAACCTAATAGTGATGAGACTTAATAATAATACAAGTATTATCTGACTTAAACTTAATAAATACAGCTCGATATTAGCGCTGATAAATACCCGAAATTGATGATACGACCATAGTAAAGTTCCCCGATCCAGAGGGAAAAGGTAGTGACGATTTAGAACCTCCACGATGTTGAAATCACCAAAAGGTAACTGACGACAGCAGTACTGATTTTCCTGGGCTGATTCGACCCGGTGACTTATCAATCGACAATTGATGTTGCAGATATTCCAGCGAAACCACTGAAATGTCCCAGACCAAGGACCCTATGAACACAAATTCAAAGAAATCAAAATGGCGAACTGGCTAGTCAGGAACACCTACCTCTTTCAGAGGGTTCTCTCAGTATCAAATTAAGTACAGTTTCCTCACTGATTATAAATGAGAATACTTCACCGAAATAGAGTTCCAGCAGAATATTGATCCTGGTTCTAAAATGGAAGACAGAAATTGCACGAGACTAAATTGAAGGAATGATGAATCTCACCTCTCAATATGGCAAATCCCTTTCCAGCCACAGTAAGATCGAACAAAATCCTCCAAATAAGCTCTGAAGCTAAACGAAACAATCCCACTGTATATAACGTTTTCGAAATTCAAATCCCAAAATCAGGTAAGTATTAAAACTCCTAGACTTTCGAAAACCACCATTAAATTGAAGAATGTGCAGAAAACAACCATTCCACTAGTCTCCACGTGAATCAAATTCCCCCATCACCGTACTTCAGTTCTGAAATTCTCAATTGAAAATCCCTAACCAACATATCCTCATCCTTGTCCCACAAATCGAAATTTCCAAAATTCTACCTCGTTCCCACACCGCAGACGAAACAACAGGTTTCCCGACAAGAAAACATATCTTCCCCCAAACTCGTCGTAATGCAGTGGCGTGGCCACGATCAGGGATCGGAAAATTAGCATTCGCCAAATCCGGACATAACATGGAATCGTTGAGAAAGTTCGAGAATTGTTCTAAATCATACCGATCTATTGGACTACGGATGCCGCCTCCTGAGACAATCTGGAGGTCGCGGAAGGAATAGTCACGTCTGATGATGCCATAAATCGAAGCAATAAAACTCCGAAGCGCCTCTATAAATAAAAGTTCGGTAGCCCATCAAACGCAATCGAAATGCAGATAACATAAATAATTAAACATTCCGCAATCATAGTCCCCCGGGCCAATCATAAATGTTGCTCGTTGGGGCAGGATATCGGATTTACAACCGTATGATACCGTATCTCGCATATAAAAAAGAAATACCTGGAAAAAAATTCCGTCCGTCTGCCATTGTTCTTTATGTCGTTCCGAGCACGGATTACTTTTCGAAGAAAACGATCTTTATCGACTTCCAATTAATCAGCCGGGCCCGTTTCTTTCTTCATTTCCGACGCCTGAATTTCAATTTCACCTGAAGAGTGTTCTCGATGGAGGAAATGACAAATAACTAAGTGAAGTACCAATCAATAGACCCACCTAAATTCTAAATTCATATGAGGAAAAAGAAATAGGAGAATGGTCAATTCAAACGTCGTCAGACATAGGTTAATAAAGTTCTAGTATGTTATTTATTTATTTATTCCTGACCTTTAAACAGCAAAAAAGCCTGTATCAGAGCCTACATTTACATTGTTATCCCTCACATACAACAATAATTCTCAACAATGATATCAGCCTTGTAAAATAAAAAAAATAAACAAAAACAAAATATACAAAAAAGAATCAAAACATTAGTTCTTCATATACAAAGAAATTACCGAACTTTAAGAAGCTCTTTGAGATCATGGCTCATTTTTTTATATTTCGTTTATACGCTATTTCCACAGGAATACAATTGAAAACATCGACAGCTCGAAACATTAGAGAATTTTATCCGATATGTTCTTGCATATTTTTTTCTCAAATCGTTTTGACGTCTAACATTATAGTCATGCTTTCCTACGGCTGAAAAAGAAACTTGTGTCCTCAATAAATTATTCTTCATTTTGTAAACTAGTTTTGTCTGTTCCATTTTTTTCAGTTTATCTATGTTGACGTATCAGAATAATTAAGAAATAATTCGTAATAATTAAGAAGTCCAAATGGTAAATCTTAAGAAGAAAATTCCAATCATATTATGTTCTATAGTAAGTGAGGGCTAGACTGGCTTTTGGCCGCTACATCGTATAGTCATAGTCCATCCAAGAATCATTGACATCCAAGCAGGCCTTGGAAGTCTAGTCGTAGCTTTATTTCTAGTTACAAAAAAGTAACTAGAAATTTTCATCATAGCAAATCAAATATACAGGGTGAGTATTTGATTTGTAGGTACATATATTTTAACTGAAGATTCTTGAGGTCAAAAGAAACCTTTTTTTCATTTTCCATTTTTCCGAATTCGGCTCTGTTAAAAAGATATAGCCATTTGAAAAAAAATTGTGCTAATTACGTCCCTGAAATGATACTGTGGAATTGATTCAAAGTTCATATTTCTCGATAGAAATTGAGTTTATACATTTATGGAATACTCAAGTACTAACCTTATTGGAATAAAAATGTTGCAAACGCGATAATTTCAACAAGAACAGTTAGTTTCATCGGATTATATCTGCAACTAAAAAGCCACATTTATTCCACCAAAATAAGTTCCTTCTTCGATTTTTCTGCAGATTAGTTTGTAAACACTAATAACTCGAAATTCCCGAACAATATCATGAAGAAAGACTTTTCATTCAGATTTATTATTAAACAACCTAACCTAATCTAATTTGTATCGATTCTGTGAATTTTTGCACAGAAATTTCAAAAAGATGTTGTCAGCTTGCTGATATTTTCATTGAGGTTAAGGATTTTTTACGAAACATAGTATAAATCACGATGCATTTGTGTATCGTGGTATAAAATCTATGAATTCTGCCGTTTCCATCATAAATCGACTTTGCCGCCAAATTTTACCACGCATGCGTAGAGCGAAGTTTTGGTTATCTGGAGGCCAACTATAAACAATAACAAACCAGAGTCTCTGAACAAACTGTTGTAAACATTATATGAAGTTCTGAATAAATTCAGTGAATTATTGTTCTAATGTGATTATTATGTGAATATTCGCAAAACCAGAAAAATCTAGTTGATAATTTGAAGCGTGTTGCTGCAAATTGAATGGATTGGAAAAGTTGTGAAAGATATCAAGACAGAAACAAATCTTAACTAGTGGATCTATTTAATATATGAAGAATTTTGTCAAGACATTATAACTTTCAATATTTGTGAACAATGAAGGAGTGAAATATGTAATATTAAAAATGTAAATATTCCTATAATTCTGCTTCAACAACTACTGTTATTATTTCCCCATGGGCAGAACTCGTCATGTTCATAATTAAAGGCTTTATGTCAGCAATATCATAACATTCCATATTCTTTTTCTATGTGCTCTGTGCAGGCTTTTCATTTATTAGCTGTACATTCTTCAAGAGCCTCATTCCAAAGATTTTTCACTTGCGCAATTATTTTCCAAATTTGTTCGAATATTAATGACAGAACAAAACGTCAGTGTTATTTCCAACACCAACCTGAATTATGGAACTCGAAATATTACTGAATGAGCTATTACCAATCTAATATTAATGACAGAACAAAACGTCAGTGTTATTTCCAACACCAACCTGAATTCTGGAACTCGAAATATTACTGAATGAGCTATTACCAACGCCCCCCGAGATGTCAATAATACTTGGATGAACTGTAGGACCATCGAATGTCTTGCCAAAAAATATTTCCACACGACTTAGATTCGTTCATCCGAAACGCAATCCGATTCTCTATCGACCCATCCAGCAGAGGAGTGGAGAGTCTTGATAGCATTTCCGCTGAAAGGACTCAACTCCTAACATTTTTTTTTCGAACACCTCTTATGTGCAGACATCAGAACTGTTATTTTCTTATATATGAAGCTGTCATGATTTTCTGGAACTGCGTGTTTCGATTATGACACCGCTCCTAAATGATTACCCCGTGATATTTCATGAAAAATAATCATCGAGTCAACACGACAAAATCTGATACAGATATGGAGAAAAAACCTCTACGTGATGAACATCTCAATTCAACAGGTGCCGAATGTTCCCATATCGAATACGTACTACCAGCGTTCTTTATAGAGTTGAATTTTTGATCGTCCGCATAAATTATCCTTGCATGTGGAAAATGAGCTGGTCAGCATGCGAGGAATTCGACTTTCCGACATAATTTATTAGCCGTAATGAAATACCTTATCTCGAAACGACCAGTTCCTTTGTGTTCTTATCCGTTCTGGGAAGAGACTACACGATTTCTGGAGAAGACAACTTTTTAATCCAGGCAATGCCCTTTTCGCATAACTCGGGGCGAACGGCTTTCTTATTCACATCATTTAATTATTTCATTAAGATGGCGATGAAGATAATGCATAAAATTAAGGACGGTTTTTGAAACAGCACGGCAGCCAAATTAAGAATGGAAGAAATGTCACTGGCTGTCATTTGGGATGTGCATAGTTTGACAATTGATCATGGCACCAACGTTTAGTTATTATCCATACATTTTGTAACGTTATAATTTTCCACATACTGATCAACATCGTCTATTCGAAATTTCGGTCGTCAATTTGAGTTTCGAGTGAATAATTCTAGCCTTAAGTGATTCCTCGATGAGAAAGGCCCTTTTCTTCGTATTATGAATAATATTCGACCAAGAACAGAGCTTTGAGGTGCTCCAAATCTAATGAATTAGAAACGTATCAGTATTAGTGAACAAAGAATGTAAGTCGTCCACAGTAACGTTATAAGAGATGAAAGCACGTAGCTTCTGAAGAAGCTTTTCATAATAAAGCGATCAGAGACAGCGAATACATCGAACAACGTACACGTCCGTAATTTTAATCCGGAGGACAAACTCCCATCACGACACGGAAAAGGGATTGGGGACTATGAGTATATTGGATTTTCCGTTCTTTTCATTTCCGTCCCTCGGGGAGATCTATAGTCTGTCCTCCGGGCAGCCTGGATAGGATCTTATCAGTTTTATTAGGGGAGCGAATTCTTTAGAGCGAAAAATAAATTATACTCGAAATTCGAAGCATTTGGCACGAAAAAATAGTGCAGAAATTTGAAAAATGAAAGAATGGCTGCAAGGGACAAAGATATTTTTCTCCCGATAAGGACCATTGCAAAAAATGCTCTTTATTTTCACAATTAACTATTATACAGGGTGAGTCTTTGACCTGTACATATATTTTAACTGTAGATTCCTCTCATCAAACGAAACACTTTTTTGCACAACCATTTTTCAAAATTCGGTTTGGTTTGGGAGATACAGGGTGTCGAAAATCCATGGAAAAAACTTTTCTGTTTATACCTTCGGAGCCGATATTTCGAATGAACTGAATTTTGGTTGAGTTTTTACTCTATTCATGGTGCAATATTCTCAATCGAAACCTATTCAATATCTCTACTAGTATAAAAGTTACAGGGTAGTCGACTCATCAATACACGCTAAAACACCATAAAACCACTTTAAAAAGATAAACGGTTCATATTTTCGAAAGAATCAATCATTTAAGAAACTAAAAGTATCCCTACTCTTTACTTTTTTTCAATAAAATTCGTCGTTTTCGAGTTATTTCCAATTTTACCAGGAGAAATTTGACGGAAAAATCATTAATTTCAAGAATAATCTGAATGCGTCTCTGAATTGAATATCATCGAATATTATTCTTCTCTGGTCTTTAAATGAGTTTACAATGTTGTCACAATATTTATCAACTTTGTCAAGATATTTAAATAATAAAATCCCACAAAGGTGGGAGATAAAATTGAACACCAAGGAGGATTTAATACGCACAGTTTTCATTGAAAATTCATAGTTACCGTCTACCGGTCCATATTGAAGTTAAATGTCGATGAAATACAAAATTCGGATATGAATGATGAATCTCGATACAAACTACTTATTTAATTGAAAATAGTGAAAAATAATACGATACCTGATATGTGGCGATGTTTCTATCTAAACAACATCCTCTTGGAATTTTATAAACTCGACACGGTTGAAATTATATTTATTCACTTCACATAATAATCACATTAGAACAATAATTCACTGAATGTATTCAGAACTTCACATAATGTTTACAATTTGTTCAGAGACTCTGGTTTGTTATTGTTTATAGTTGGCCTCCAGATACCTAACCAATACTTCGGTTTTCGCTCTACGCATGCGTGGTAAAATTTGGCGGCAAAGTCGATTTATGATGAAAACGGCAGAATTCATAGATATTTATACCCCGGTACACAACTGTATCGTGATTTATACTATGTTTCGTAAAAAATCCTTAACCTCAATGAAAATATCAGCAAGCTGACAACATCTTGAAATTGCTGTGCAAAAATTCACAGAATCGGAACAAATTGGATTAGGTTAGGTTGTTTAATAATAAATCTGAATGAAAAGTCTTTCTTCATGATATTGTTTGGGAATTTCGAGGAAAATATGAACAAGTTATTAGTCAAGGAGAGAGTAACAGTCGAGAAAATCAATAAAGTTATTAGTGTTTACAAACTAATCTGCAGAAAAATCGAAGAAGGAACTTATTTTGGTGGAATGAATGTGGCTTTTTAGTTGCAGATATAATCCGATGAAACTAACCGTTTTTGTTGAAATTATCGTGTTTGCAACATTTTGATTCCAATAAGGTTAGTACTTGAGTATTCCCTAAAGGTATAAACTCAATTTCTATCGAGAAATATGAACTTTGAATCAATTCCACTGTATCATTTCAGGGACGTAATTAGCACAATTTTTTTTTCAAATAGCTATATCTTTTTAACAGGTCCGAATTCGGAAAAATGGAAAATGAAAAAAGGTTTCTTTTGACCTAAGAATCTTCAGTTAAAATATATGTACAAGTCAAAGACTCACCCTGTATAGGTGAAAATTGTCACTGAAGGAAATAATCGAAATTAAAACACCCATACTGTTTATAAAAATATAATAGTATCTAAGTACAAATCCAATCCCAGGAGGTTGATAACAAAAACAGTTTTTGTCAAAACCAGCCATATCCTTGCGGCTTGTCAAAGAGTCTGATATCCATCCAATACACGATAAAAATTCTCCAATGAACAATGCAGCATATTTTTTACAACAAAAACGTCAGAATCGCAGGATTTCCAATCATTTACCTGAAATTATCAATGGGGTTATGTTGGTTTCAGTCCCTCATTAGTGAGATTTGGAAATCTTGAGATTTGTTACATTAAATTTACAAAATAAAAGCTTATTCCTATAGGAAATACACAATAATAACATTGATTAATCAGATACAACGCGTTTGATAAAAATTGATAAAAATATCAACAATCGACATGCATATCTGACTCGAACTTGCCATGAAACATCATCCAGGGAGACAGCGAAAGTTCCACTCCCATCAAAGTGATTACACCCTGACCTAGACTTCGATCTGTTTAGATCTCATCAGAGCAACATAATCCAACTTCGACGAGAATAGGATTCGAAAATGGGTCCTCTTCAAACCACATTAACGGCAGTCATGAGTAGAAACTACATCATGGCGACACCTAGTGGAGAATCGGACCAACAATTCCCCGGAAGTCACCCCGGATGAAGATAAATGGCATATCTCTCATTTGACCCTTCAGCAGGCAAGTCTGTGACATTCACATAAAAACATGCAAACTTGGAGTGAGAGAATCGTTCGAATTTAACGGGACCTGCCCTAATAACAATTACATAGTACAAAATGAAAGCTTATTTCTATAGGAATTACACAATAATAACATCGATTAATCCATTAGTCAAAAGTCAAATGAACAAAATGGATTAAAATATTGGTTTGCAACATGGACCAAAAAACTGATTTGACCTCACCACAACATATGGTTGTCAACCTGGAACAACAGATAACCTCGTCGTCAACACTGCAGATTGCCAACATGGGTCCTCAACCATGTTTGTCGTTCGTAGGTCCATTTACAGCTTCCTGTCCCAGAGCTCTGACAGAATCGAGTAACTTGGATAGTTTCAAGGAATGCGTGTTTCTATTTCCTGAATATTCTTCTCACTTGATGACGACGCATTCTGTTATCGAGTGTTCTGATGTTTTATCCTCTTTTCTGCAGAATCTGACTCCGTGATATCTTTCTGGGTCTATTCTCACTAGATCGGGTACCCTTTTACGGATTCCGTAATCCACTTTCACAGATATCCAAAGAAATTCATCATCTTTCGTGATTGTTGTGTCTTTCTCAAAAACGACATGATTCTTTATTGGAAAGATACTTCATAGGTTCTTTTCCCTAAGAGCCAATAAACGATGCTGGACTCATGATTCCTGTTGGCTTCTTCTTTTCCTCTGATTCCAAGTGACTCGATGTCCAGAGCAGAGAAAGACTTATTCTTATTAGTTCATTGAGTTTGCCCAGACTATCGTCGAACTGATGGCAACCATCTTGATAGTTGCTGACTGCCGGTGTCACAAGGAAGTCCTCTTGATACTCCCATTTCTAGTTATCGCCACAGATAATCTAAACATATCTTCATTTGCAGCCCTTCCTCTTACCAGTTGCAGCTGTAAGAAATACTCGACCCAGACCATAAAAACGAAAACAGTTCTCCATAATTCTAAAAGAAACGACTTCTCGTCCTTTCCAAACACACCATCATCGATTCATTCCAATATACATCGGAAGGCATCCGAACGATTCAGACAGTCCACCAGAGATTGGAGGTTATCGCATCAACATCTATAGGGTTGGAGGCAACCTTGGAAACGATCGTCATCAATAAGGAGCGACGGACCCCTGTCATGTTCCGAAAACGCTCCATCATTAAAAATGGTCGACGGAGCATCAAGGTCCAGGGTTTCATTTTGTCGAATACCGAAGCCACGATGGATTATTTTTTACGTCCCTCGCGATCCGCTCGACCGAAACAACGCCCCCTCCCGATTTTTTTCTCTCGTTTTGTTCGAGAAAGGGAAGCCGAAACCGGTATATTTTTGCACGTGAAATGGGCTGCTTCATTTATTTTCGTGTAGGAAGTAGCCTGATTAATTAATGTGTGAGGATGTAAGCGAAAGGGGAAATTAATGAGTATTTCTTAATCAGTTTAGGGAATTTTCATTTTTTATAGTACTCACGGTCGATGGCACCATACTATGCACTGGTAGCTGGTAGGTACTACTGACTACTGGTAACCTTATAATTTGTCCAAAGTTCCATTATGTTTCTTGTCGAAGATGAGTTGCTCCGATCTTAGCCTCAATGAGGCCGAACCATGGTCGTGAAGGAAACTGTTATGAAGAAGATGAAATCAAAGTAAAATATTAGACAGGTGAATACATAAAACAGTAAATCATCATTGACAGGCAAGCTCAGATAATAATTTACCAGAATTAAATAAAAGAATACTAGCTATCATAAATTCACAGCAAGAATTATTGTATTGTGTACAATGGACAGTTAAATACAGTTACAAGTTACAGCCACAAATGTGTTAATAATATCTTCTGCCGAAATTTTTTCCAATGGTACCTAGAAATAAACACGAAGGTTGAAATTTATATGTTTTGATTTTATGAGGATGTTAGTATTGATTAAGATATTGCAAAATCAATATTGAGACTGCGATTTTCATATACAGGGTGAGTCTTTGACTTGTACATATATTTTAACTGTAGATTCCTCCCATCAAAAGAAATACTTTTTTCCCATACTATTTTTCAAAGTTCGGTTTCGTTCGGAAGATACAGGGTGTCAAAAATCCATGAAATTAACACAATTCTTTCCATATATTCGGAACCGATATTTCGAATGAACTGAATTTTGGTTGATTGTTTCTATTCATGATGCATATTCCTCAATTGAAACTTATTTCATATTTCTCCTGGTGAAAAAGTTACAGTATAGTCGACTTATAAATTCACGCACAAATACTATAAAACCACTTGAAAAAGATGAACGATTCACGTTTTCGAAAGAATTAATTATTTTAGAAAACAAAAGTATTCCTATATTTTTTCAATAAAACTCGTCGTTCTCAAGTTATTCCTAATTCTATAAGATTGAATTAGAGGAAAAAATCATGAATTTCAAGAATAATCTGAATGCTGTCCTGAGTTGAATCTCATCGAATATTATTTCTTCTCTGGTCTCTCAACAAGTTACCAACCTTGTCAGAATGTTTATCAACTTTGTCAGGACTATGATGAAAAAACGTTTGATGTAGAGATATGTAATAATAATACATAAAATTGAATTCTAAGAAGCATGAATTATACATTTTATAGGCAGTTTCTATTTAAAATTCATTGTTACCGGTCCTTCAGCAAAATATCTATCGAAACAATATAACTCGACACCAGAACGACACTACTATTACATCAATTCACTGAAAGTCATTTACATAATCATCACCTGTTTGCGTCATTCTCTGTAAATAAATAAAGCGTGAACTTCGTTTATGCCGTGTATGGGATCACTGACTAACGTTTTAGGTTGGACTGGTTGGAGCACAGAACAACGGTTTATCTTGCGTGGCGGCTACATCCACGGCCTTCTGAAGGGAAGAGTAGGCCGTGACGACTGAAATTAAGAACGTAGCGCTATATTGGCGAGAATCAGAACTACTCGTTTGGCATTTTCAAAGAGCAACGCCTAAGACGCCTTTAGCGATTGTGATAGTTCATCCGCTAACGATAGGGGACGTACTGCTTTCTTGAGTTCGCATTGTTTGAGGAGAAAATCGTCAATCTGGCATCGTCTTCTCTAGAGTTCTGTGGGTGAATTGAATATCACAGAGGATGGGTATGGTTAGGTCATTGACACATGACACCGAAACTTATGACTTTGGTTAATGGAGTTAGGATAGGTTAGTGAGGAACCAATTTTTATTAGATCCTTTTAGAATATCGAGGAAATATGAACAAATTATTAGTGTCTATAAACTAATCTTCAGGACAATCGTAAAAGGAACTTATTTTGGTGTGAGAAATATATTCTATATATTTCTATGAGATCGTTTTAGAATATCGAGGAAAATATAAACAAATTATTAGTGTCTATGAACTAATATTCAGGACATTCGAAGAAGGAACTTATTTTGGTGTGAGAAATATAGATTTTCAATTGCCGAAATGATCGGACAAAACTAAGTGTTTTGTTAGGAAATATCGTGTTTGTAACATTCTTATTCATATAAGGTTAGTGTTGGAGTATTTTTTAAATGTATCACCCAGAATATCTAATAATCACATCAATTTCAATCGAAAAATATGAACTTTGAGGTGTTTGTAAATAATAATATCAGGCACGTATTCAGCACTATTTTTTCTTCAAATGGCTATATCTCTTTAACAGAGCCGAATTCGGAAAAATGGAAAATGAAAAAAAGGTTTCCTTTACCATCAAGAATCTACAGTTAGAATATATGTACAAGTCAAAGACTCACCCTGTATAATCATGTGAGTTTGATTTCATTGTGAGTTTTTCACAGAATTTTGTTGTTAAAAAACTGTCTTGTCAGTATAAAGTGGAAAGGAACTCTTTCCTAGCACACTGGTTTCTCTTTTTTTTCGTAATAGCCATAATATAGATTGTTAGCATTGCCATCTATTTCATTTCACGTTCATAGCATTCACTAACATTCCAAAAAAAATTATGAAGTGTGTTTTTTCATACTTTTCAAGACTGACTGTTTCAAACACACTCTCCCCTACTCAAAAACAAAATAAATATAGCATTCATGTGGATATGTCAAATCTGACATTGTCATGGTAAAGTTTGACATTTTCAATGGAATTAAATCTTGTAAAGGAAAATTGCAGATATCAATTTGACTGCAGGTTTTTGGACTCACTCTATTGGAGGCCCATTACAAAGACTTACACCAGGTGCATGTGTTATTATCGTTCCGAAAAAAAATTATGAAATGTGTTTTTTCATACTTTTTAAGACTGACTCTTTCAAACACACTCTCCCCTACTCAAAATACAAAATAAATATAGCATTTATGTGGATATGTCAAATCTGACATTGTCATGGTAGAGTTTGACTTTTTCAATGGAATTGATTCTTGTTAGGAAAAATTGCAGACATCAATTTTACTGGAGGTTTTTGGGCTCACTCTATTGGAGGCCCATATCAAAGACTTACACCAGGTGCATGTGGGCATCTTAAAAAGTATTCATTTAGTCTATTTGATTCGGGATTGACTTTCACAAAGGGGGACTTTTGGACAACTTCCATAGAACATGACAATTTCTCTCGCTTTCCGAGATTTTTTAAGCATATCCAACATATTGATTGAAAATCTGACGGAAACACCTTTATTGAGCAAAAATTGAATACATTTTGTATGAATTTTCGATTAATAATAAATGATGATTTATGGTTTATCCTTAATTATTGGGTTGGCAAAGTTCGAGAAAGATTAATAATCGATGAATTTCGTCCAAAATCTCATAAAGGTTATGAGAAAACCAAAAGTTAATCTCATAGTACATAATGGGCACCTTACGTAATACCCTCTTCCATTAATGTGTCCCATAAAGCTCGTCGACGGTGAAAAAAAGCGCTCTATAGAAAACCCACTTGAGTTAATCCAATTCCCCGAGCAATAAATATAAATCAGATATTTTCCTGGAACTAATAAGTTGTCTAATCTCCCTCCCCCTCTCGGATGCGGGAAAATAATGGATTTTTAAATATTTCATACCTGGACCAAGGTCAACAACACGGCTGTCGCTGCTTTAATGGCCAGTTCTGAGCGAAACAGGTAAATTTTCGAAATCCCAAACAAATAATGACTCTGGAACTTTCGGGTACTTCACTCCAAACAGTCCAAACTAGAAATGTGCAGTCGGACGAAGTTATGGGTTCGATAAACCTGAGTTTACGAGAATCGCGGCCCTCTCGAGGAGTTTTATTCATAGATGGGAATAGATTGGGGAGATAGGTCCTCAATAAAGTTTAGGAATCGGCTTTGTTCGATAAATTAGGTTCCACAAAATCTTTTTGATGTTGCTGAGGATTTTGTTCAGTTTTGTGGCACGGAGAAAGATAGTGAGTGTTGAAGAATCGAACGATAGCCTTTCATTTGAAATGCTGAACAGCTGTACTCCTTAAGTAAAAATTGGGGAAATATTTTGAAGACCACAGATTCTTCTACTCCTGGAATTAAATCAGATTTATACACTGCGCAAACAAATTAACGCATATTATGGAAATCCCAAATTTATTCTACAACTGAAGGTGTTCTCAATGATAATTATTTTTATCAGAATTATGCATGCATATGTTATCCACTTTCAACGTTTTTCTTCAATACAGATGTTTTCTCCCAGCAGGAATAAAAAAAGATGATATTATCAGATTTTGAATGTATTGGCTCCATTCTAAAATCAGTTGTTCTCGATCAATTCTAGTGATCAATAGTTTTTCTTTCGTTTGATTTCCTACACTCGATCGCAATGCAACGCGAAACACGAAATTTGACTCAAGAGGAATGAGCCCAAGCGCTAGTTTTGCGAGAAGAAGGGTGGACATACACAAGAATTGCAGAAAGGTTTGGAGTTTCCCATACAAGTGTGTCCAGAATGTTGCAGCGATTCAGGGAGACAGGTATGAATGTCCGAAGACCAGGACAGGGTAGACAACGGGTAACAACTGCCATTCAAGAACGTTACTTGAGAGTTTCTTCGTTGAGACAACGGTTTGCAACCGCTCGCCTCCTTCAAAATCAGCTTGAGCAAACTCATGAGGTGCAAATTAGCATTCAGACAATAAGAAATCGCCTCAGAGAATATGATTTAAGGCCTCGTGTCGCGGCAAGAGGCCCAGCTCTTACCCCAGCCCATCGAAGGGCGCGTTTGGATTTTGCGGGAGAGCATATCCATTGGGAAGAGGCCGATTGGGAAAGAGTTCTCTTCACAGATGAGTCTAGATTCTGCCTCTACCATTGTGATCGACGTTCCCTTGTATCCAGACGTCCACATGAAAGATATGCTCAGTGCAATTTCCTGAATACTACTGGTCTCGGGGGAGGATCGATTATGGTATGGGGTGGAATATCTTTGACTGCTCGCACAGACCTAGTGTTCGTTGATAATGGAGCTATGAATGCTGATAAGTATATAAGGAACATTCTTGAAGAGCATGTAGTGCCATTTGCCCCATACATTGGTGAAAATTTCATTTTTATGGACGATAATGCCAGACCCCATCGTGCGCGCATCGTTCAGGAGTACCTTGAAGAGGTTGAAGTCTCTCGAATGGAATGGCCAGCAAGAAGTCCAGATCTCAATCCGATTGAGCAGGTTTGGGATAAACTCAATAGAAGGCTGAGAAGTTCAGAAAATCATCCAGCTACTCTTAATGACTTAGGAATCCAACTCGGAAAAATCTGGGAAGGATTAGATCAGAACATTTTATAAGATCACTCATTTTGAGTATGGACCGTCGTTGCCGAGCTGTAATTAACGCAAGGGGTGGAAATATTAAATCACTTATCAGCATTTCAGTATTTTGAAAATTGTTCATTTCTCTTCTTTTACATAAGATTCGGTGAAATCCTGAATTTTTCTTCCATTTAATGTGTCTTGTTTCGTTCAAAACTTCCCCGAGAGAACAAAAAAAATAAGTTATAAAGTCAATTATTAAAATTGAGATTTTCAGAATGTGCCTTAATTTTTTTGCGCAGTGTAGATGAAAAGATAAAAAAAAATCCCACCGACAACAAGATAGTTGTTCCCTACAGAAGATCAGAAATTTGAATGTTTGAGATCGCGCTGATGAGTTGAAAATTCTTGTACACCATAAAATTTTTCCAAATTAAGGAAATTTGTACTTTCTAGGCTTGTCTGACCTCATCAAGTAGGTATCCTAATGTGTCGATAATTCATGAGGGTAGAATGAACATTATTGAAAGCAAATAACTAATTCTAAACCATTTTTATTAAAACTCCATTTCTATAATACAACTTAGAAAAAAATCAATTTTATCGTATCGAAAATGATCGAAAACCAATTAATATAATGCCTAATTACCCTCCGCGACTCGGTTACCATATTTTAATATTTTTAATCATCAATATCAACGTATGTCGTATAGCGGTAAATATTAATAATTTTTCTCATCTACGCATAACGGAAAAATAATACAGTTTCAGACCTAACGGGGAATGAGGCAAACTTAATCTATATAATTTTAACCCTTACTTTTTCGGATTTTAAAACAGAGGTACATGACATAAGGTAGGTGGATAATGGATATAGCGGTTTACCGAATCAACTCTGTTTGAAAACACTCACGTCATGTGCATCAGGTTTGAGAGTAGTAGACTTGTCTTGTAGGTATAACGGAAGGGTAAATTCAATTCTGGTCTAAAAACAGAAGACAGTGCAGTATAGTGATAAATAGCAAATCATTGGTGATTTTCAACATCGTCATATTTGTACTAAATTCTGTGACCTCTTACAATCCAGGAAAGTCCAGTCGCAGCTTTATTGCTAGTTACAAAAAAGTAACTAGCAATTTTCTGTGCTTTCATCATAGCAATAAATATACAGTGCGGTGGGATAAGTGTTACCCCCCCTCCCCCCCCCCTATTAACTACTCTATTTTTAATTTTTATATCTTAAGAAAAAAGCTCGAACAGGTCAATTTTTATATTAAACGTAGTATGTTATGACATAAAAGTTTCGAGCCTGGCATAATCCCTCTTCATGGGGGTGTCACTCCTTCAATTTTTTAAACGAGAAAGTTCATCATGCGACACCTCATTTGAAACCTATTGAAACACTGATTTCAAAAATGTATAACACTTTGGTTCAAAAATTAACGGAGTCTGAGTTATTGGAGAGTTTTAATCTTACCTTGCAAGAATTCAATGAATTCTGTTGGCTTGACGGTAGGTTTTTTCATTGGAGGGTTGGAAGTGTTTTGTCTTTAAATAAATCTTTCCTACATTGTAAATGTTGGTAACTGAATTTAATCATTTAATGTAATAAATAACAAGTAACAACTAAGGGTGTACTGAAAACTAAATAAATTTTAAACTTCAACAGTAGGTAACCAAAGTGTTATACATTTTTGAAATCAGTGTTTCAATAGGTTTCAAATGAGGTGTCGCATGATGCACTTTCTCATTTAAAAAAATCAAAGGGGCGACACCCATGAAGAGGGATTATGTCAGGTTCGGAACTTGTAGGTATGTCATAACACTCATAACATACTACGTTTAATATAAAAATTG
Organism: Adalia decempunctata; assembly: GCA_951802165.1. Classification (NCBI taxonomy): domain Eukaryota; kingdom Metazoa; phylum Arthropoda; class Insecta; order Coleoptera; family Coccinellidae; genus Adalia; species Adalia decempunctata. The sequence goes on along the minus strand of OX637696.1, from coordinate 15,436,037 downwards.
ACCTGTTTGAGCTTTTTTCTTAAGACATAAAAATATAGTAGTTAATAACCCCAGATCTAACGATTACCCTGGTTTTTAATGGAAAATCTAATTAAATCGAAAAAAAAAACTATTTGCCCTCGGGACGTTCTTCAACTTCAATTTAAAAAAAAATCAAGTCTCTACGTCGGAAATTAGGGTACTTACTCGTGGAATACAGAGACCACTTTTAAATGGAGATTTACCACGATTCAAAAGGTGATAATGCCCCTTAATTCTTCAATTTGATTCGTTACATGAAAATGGTCGTTTCGAATCGATAGACGTTAAGCTCTTTCCACCTTCCGAGTGTTAATTGGAGCCCAATAATCACCGTCATAAACGGATGTCAAACAGTTCAGAAGTTTATTCCGGTACTAATTTTCGAGTAAACAATACAGCCTGAACCTGATGGTCAGGAAATCAAATTCCTCCCCTTTCGTACAAATAAAACAGTGGCGGAGTCACCGCTCTGAACAAATTTGATTCAATTTTCTTTAAGAAATGGAATACACACCATCAACTGAGATGTTTATTTTCAGTATCGTTCCAAACTTAATATAAAATTGTTGGTATCGGTCAAGGAACAAAAACAAATAATACTATTCCTTCAGCGACGTTTCGGCTCCTTTATTGGGCCTTCTTCAGGCTAAAATAGAAAAAAACTCATAAACTACAATACAATATACATACAAATAAAAAATCACAATGATATAATAATAAGCAAGAAAACATTAAAACAAATGAATACAATGAAATAACAGGTCGGCAAGAACAATCAAAGATAGACATATGTGATTCAACATCAGAATGTGAACAAATAAATACAATTATGAATAAAATACACCTAAAATGACAATTAATAAAACTCACCATCGGAAAACAGGAAAAAATTAAAAGTTAAAAATTGATATTTTAGCCTGAAGAAGGCCCAATAAAGGAGCCGAAACGTCGCTGAAGGAATAGTATTCTTTGTTTTTGTTCCTTGACCGATACCATCAATTTTATACCATCAACTGAGTTAAGATTATGAAATGAATTTTTTGGAAATACCAATCTGTTCCAAGGAAAATCTGTTTTTTTCAGTCTTTTGGAGAATTAGAATGAACAATAAATAAGACCCCGAGCATCTGTCGATATGCATATTTACAAACACAATGTGAATGTAAACAAGTCACCATCTTCAAATAACAGAACGAATGGCCCAAATGTAATCCTATAACTGGGTCTATCAATTGTAAACAACATAAAAGAATTTCCATATTCCACAAGTTCGAGAAATTCTACAAGGGATAAAAAATATGACCCTTCGAAATTGTTTTCCTGATTATTTCCAAAGTAAGGATTAGACCGAGATGAAATTTTGCATTTGGATGGACTGTATTCAAGCTATGGCGTGAACAGAACCGTAAAAAAAGTTAGCGAATAATTGACAAAAAAAGTCCAATATCACTGTAACAGATCCATTATCAGAGACGATTTTTTGGACGAACGTCTAACAATAAAATTTCCATTTGTTGTTCGAAAATCAATTAAATTGAATCCCTTGATATAGATACAACGTATTTATTTATAATTAACGATTCAATATAAGTTGCCTGCATATCTTTTCGTAACGATCTCGATACAAACATTCCTTCTACGCCAATGTTTAATTGTCTGAGAAACACCTGTAGCTACGGTTCGCTCTCTTTTTTCCAGTGAAACTTCAGCTCTTTCTTATTGCTTTGTGAAACTGTACACGGGGGAAGTTATACTGTTGCAAGGGCGTACTTGGAAGGTTACAATCGTCTATTAAAAAACAAAATCCTTTTTATGTAGGGATACTTTCTACGCTCATTACTCAGACGAGTTCTCTTGCTCCGGTCTTAATTACGTCCTTTGAATGTTTGTTGGAAAATTTAGAACGATTTCCTTAATGAACGCCTTCGGGCCAATCTTTGTGACAGAGAATATCGGCTGCCTTTATTTTTTTTTCAAGTGGATATTCTTTTGGTCAAAGGAGTCTTTTCGTTTTGAAATTCTCGAATTCGTCTATACTCCATTCACTTTAATAATGTATCCCGGTTGGTCATGAAATTCTGACACATTCCACCGTCTATATTTTGAAAATGTTAGGTTATATATTTTCCTGTCAGATGTACAAGTAACGTTGACCTTTCTAGATAGAGGTCGTAGTAATTACGTATTTATCGAAATGTTTATTGGATTTGGGAAAATATTGAATTTGGGAAAATGTGAATTCAATAATTCCAAAGATCTGTCGAATGTTGAAGAAACTTTTTTCTCTGTTAATACTGGAAATATTTCATATAAACATGGTTGGCAGTTACAGTTATGCTATTTTCTTGTACGGAAATCAAGAATCGAGTGTTGAAATTTTACTGAAAAATAATGGAAAGAATAGTCCGTTACTTTGTGATAGTTCATTCGAAAAGAATAAAAATACTCGAATAACCCGACAGAAAAACTTCTAAACGAACAGACGGACCTGGAATTCCCCAATTTTCAAAATCCTCAAAAAATAAGCCTGCAAAAAATAAACTGCTCCACATGAGTTAGGGATATTGACTTAAATTGCAAAAAATATAGTTAAAATAAGATTTTTGCGATGAAAATTCATATTAATATGATTTCAAGTTGCAAATTAATTTAAGCCTGTAGGTCTGCAGCGTATACAGGGTGGTTAAGATAAATCGAGTGAAATAACGAAATTTTATTCCCAGAGTATTCAAGCATTTTAAGACCATCAATACAATGTATGGCGTCCACGGGCATCAATAACAGCTTGACATCTTCTTTGCATACTACACACGAGGTTGTTGAACATTTCTTGAGGAATTTGGTTCCATAAACGGGGCAGAAGCTCTCTCAGATCATTTAAGGATTCTGGGGTAGGTTGATGATTATCTAATATTCTTTGGAGCATATCCCATGCATGTTCTATATGCAATTCAAATCTGGTGAGTGCGGAGGTATTGGTAAATGTGGAATATCAAGCTCCTCGCGCGTATTCTGAACTATGGCTGCACGGTGCGGTCTAGCGTTATCGTCTAGAAATTGAAAAGTACTAATAGCAGCGTGAAAATTTGGCACAATATTGTCAATGACATGCTTCCTATAGTGTGAGGCGGTCATATTCCCAGGACAAATGTGTAGATCTGTGCACCCGTTGAAACATATCCCTGCCCATACCATAACATTACCCCCTCGGAATGGATGGACTTCTTGGACATAGCGACGATTACGGGGTATGCGTGGGATTGTCCATACCCTTATTCTTCGAGAATCTGAAAATCGTCCATATCTGGATACATCAGTGAAAAGGACAGTACGCCATTGATCGTTCCAATTGATATGTTGCCTTGCCCATTCCATTCTTTGACGCTTATGGTCACGTGTTAATGGAACTCCTCTTAATGGACGTCTAGAACCTGGATCCACCTCTCTCAAACGTCGTCTGATGGTTTCGATGGAAACTTGGACCCCATCTGCATTTTGAAGAGTATTCCGTAGCATTCTACACGTATAGATGTATAGGGTTTCTTCTCGTCGAAACGGTGATGAAACGATCCTGAGCAGGTGTTGTTTTTCGTCGCCCACCAAGCCTTGGTCTTTCCAACACGAAACATGTCTCCCTGAACCTATTCCAAAGTCGAGATATCACACTTTGGCTGACTTGGAGCCTTTCCGCTACAACAACCTGAGTTAATCCACCCTGTAGCATTCCGATAGCCCTATTAGCCTCAGCGTTTGTTAATTTACGTCTTGGCATTTTCAGAAAACTCGTTTCAAATCGAAGCCGTTTATAAACTGACTTCATTTCAAAATGAGAACATTCATGAAACATATGCAAAGAACCAAACTTCAGAAAAAAGGCGACCAGATTGACGAAATGTCTCATAATAATTTTTATTGGATCGATTCAAGTTGTTATTGAGTTTTAAATGATTTTTCAGCGATTTTCTCGAAGATTACATACGATATCCCTAACTCTTGTGGACAAGTATATTTGAATACCTTTTTGCACAACTTGAAATACTGTATTAAAATGTAGTTGTACTAAACAAAACCTGTGTCACAGTTAAACCTTAAAAGAACTAACTCCATTTACAAAGTTAAAAAGGATAAATAGAAATTAGCATTGGCAAACGTCTCAGAGAATCATTTGACATTTAACGAGGTATGGCCACTTCTAGAATGTTTTATGGGCAAATGAGTACCTGATACAATATTGTGGTAGGAAAGGAAATACTGCAAAGTTTTTATTTCTCAAAAAGGAGTTAATACATAAAAGCATCAAAAATAATGTTAAATTCACAGCTTTTTCGTCAAATCTTATCGGATAAAATAATTCGAAAACAGCGCGTTTAACGCAACACAGCCTTCACTGTCCAAAATATTTTGTTTTTTCAAGAATATCAAGCGTTCAACGTTCTCAAGTATGTAGTCTTTTTTATTGCTCATGTACTATAATAAGCAATCTATAATCGAAATACTCTTCATACCCAATTCAGTGCCGCTCCACGGGCATATTTATCCCGTATACTCATGAGTTATGGTTCCCCCTTGCACTAGACCCATCATCCCCGCTGGTTCCTTTCCAAATCCCTTTTTCCTGATAACAACCGTGCTCGGGACCGCCCTTTCGCCCGTACCGTTATATTGCATTCCATCTGGCCCTATAAGTGTGTGTTATCGATTTTTCCCTAACCCTCCCGCCATCACATTGCCCTATACGGGCTAAATTACGTAATTGCACATTAGGAAGCCTTAACTTCGTTTTGCAGATGGCGAACGGTACTTAGGATAGGTATCCCCTTTTTTCCGAAAAATAGAGGATGGTCCGAGGACTATTAATTGGACTGGACGAAGGACCTAACGGGATTTTTAGATTTAGGTCGAACGGACGCTGATGCCCTTCCATCAAGACGGTTGTAACATGTGGCCGAGATTAGCTATCGGGTGGAGGGATGGAACATTTTTTCCAAATAAAATGCGGTACAAGGTTAGAGAGGTTGTTGAGCCATGTGTATTGAAAGATCAAAATATTTTCCATGGAAGCTCTTGGTGATTTTGCATTAGTCCTCGCTGGGTTCAAATAAAGGAGAGTACAGACTGACTGACTTCTTTTTAATACCACCCCCGTCGCCAATTCTGTATTTCACCAAAGTATTATGATGAATGATTCTGGGGTAGACTTGATTCCTGACCATTTTAAAGGTGAAGACAATCGTTTCCTCATCATTTAACTATCGAAATTTCTCCGTGATTCAATCACGTGTCCCATGAATATCCCATTGACGTCTTCATTCAAAAAACGCCCCCTCTGTACGTGGCGCAGAAGACACGGGCGACCGGGTCCGAAATAAAGCCCGTTTTGTTATCGTCCTCTCTGTTGAAAAGACGCGTTCGCGTGGCAACGCCGATCGAACCGCATCAGCAGCAGCCGAACCATCTGCGTGTGCCGCCTTCTCCGAGACCGACTTTATCACGACGGGACGACGAGCCGACGTTTTCGGAACGGACTGTACCGTCCCAACGGGGAGGCCACCCCGTCGACGTCGGATGTGCTCGAAATTCGGGACTTGGGGGAGCTGCAAGATGGACTGGCGCGCGGATCGGGGGACGTTTCCAGCGGACGATGGGTACGGACGCGCTAATGTTGATTTTGACGTCGATGAATATTTCAATGGTGCACTTAGGGTCGGCCCCGTCAGATCTGAAATAAATCACGATCCGACAACGTCGCAAAATAAAATGACTTATCGGACATGGAGGGTTTCCAATAAGAACGATGATTTCGGAACTGAATAAATATATAGAAATTTTCATCATATAGCAAATCAAATATATAGGGTGTTTGGAGGGTGAGTAGTCATAGATAAATGGTGGATAGGTAATGCTCTTGGCTACTTGTTGCGCCTAATAAAATAACATTTTGCCCAAAGTTCAAAGTGTTATAATTTTTTTGCCATTTTTCTAGAAATTTCCCATTTTTCTCATTAAAATCTTGAATTTTTTTGAATTTAATGCTCGAGGTGCCTATAAAATGATTTATTTTTTTAATCTAGTCTTGTCTTATTCAGATTGAATCATAATTTCATACAAACGTCTTCAAAAAACCTGACAGCATCGTATCAAACATCAAAATGAAAAAAAAATGTTGTGTCTACTTTACAAAGTGAAATAAAAAAAAATTCACATAGTGTTGGGTTTCAAAATGGTTTTGAAAACTTCTCTAGTTAATACTCTTTGCAATGGTATGTAACATGTACCATTAATAATCAGATAACTCAAGAAAAAGCTATGTTAGATTAATTTTACCTGCTCAATGGAATAGTTTTGTCGTCACCAATTTAAGGCATCCTTGAAGACAAAACGGTTTTTTGTTGAGTTATCTGATTATTAATGGTTACATACCGTTGCAAAGAGTATTAACTAGATAAGTTTTTAAAACCATTTTAAAACCCAACACTATGTTACTTTTTTTTATTTCACTTTGTAAAGTGGACAAAACATTATTTTTTTTTTTCATTTTGATGTTTGATACGACGCTGTCAGGTTTTTTGAAGACGTTTGTATGAAATTATGATTCAATCTGAATAAGACAAGACTAGACTAAAAAAATAAATCATTTCATAGGCACTTCGAGCATTAAATTTGAAAAAATTCAAGATTTTAATGAGAAATTTCTAGAAAAATGGCAAAAAAATTATAACACTTTGAACTTTGGGCAAAATGTTATTTTATTAGGCGCAACAAGTAGCCAAGAGCATCACCTATCCACCATTTACCTATGGCTACTCATCCTCCAAACACACTGTATAAGATAAAAGCAAGATCAACTTATTACAACGTCATTCTTAAGCTTATCAGCTTCGTTTACCTACAAGATCAACTTCAGTGTTTCCAATTTGAACTGAAATTGCAAGATATACAGGTTCGGAAATACAAGTTGGAGACGAGTGGATGCATATTGTCTGGTGGACCAGTTAAATAATCAAAATCCCCGGCGCGATGCGACAACGAATAAATGATTGACCTGACTCAATGGCATAGGAGAATTGGAGAGTGGGGGCTTCAAGTTCTCTCCAGCCTCGATGCAGTTCCTATGCGATTGACTAAGGTCAGATTTATTCATCCACTCGTTTCACGCTGAATTGGCCATGTTTCCACCTCAAATTTCCGAACCTGTATACTAACTATGTTGTGCATTATTCTTGGAATTAACTTCCTTTTTAATTTTCCATCTCCTTGTTTCAGGTCCTTGATGCTGGACAAACTATAAGTGAGAAGTTTCGCCAGTCAGTGAAAGTTGATGAATGAATTCAGTCTAAGAATAAAATATTTTGATGTAAGTACAATATTCAAGAAAACATGTGAAAATTGGTGTCTCATCATTCTCCATCTACAAAAATATAAAAAGCCCAGCCCAGCCCTCACAGACCAAAATCCTGGCTGCGCCACTGATCCTACGAGTCCTCATTGATCACCACATCATCTAAGAGCAAGTTTACACCTAATTCCATTCCTACCAACACTTACAACAGACGTTTAAAACTATAACCTTACTTTTTAAAGTGAAGTGACAACCAAAGACAAGAAAAAACCACCCCAACACGTCATATCATACATGTCCAACTCACCCTCAATTTATTACCCTAAAACAAATCGTTTCAAAGAGCCCTCTTCCACGCAATTATAACTTCAACCCCTTTTCACCCCACATCTACCCTTAATTGCCACACACGCTAGGCACTTTTTCGAAACCGACCAAAATCTCTCGCCCCCATCCGTTTCGTGCAATGGAGATGGTGCTCGCGAGGGGGGCAGAAGGAGGGGGATGTAATCTGCCATGCCAGGATGAGTAAGGCCGATGTCCCAAGGGCTGAAGCTCCAACCAGACCGTTAACCGGTCCACCAATGGAAAGGCGTAATGAATAAGTTATTTCAGTCGTGATACTGTTATTGATTTTGTTGAGGATGCATTCGGACGAAACGTTTTCGATGCAAGACTTCGTTAGGTATCGCACGTTGAGGTTATCTGTTATGCATGGTCGTTGTGGACGCGAACCACCCCTGGGTCAACTGTGTGACTTTTGTCGATGGTAATAGTCAAAAACTTCAAGAACAGAGGCAAAAATGGAAATCATGATTGATGAAAATTACTAAATTCAACTAACTCCACCTACACAAACATACATAACGTTTTCAGACCTGGGGTCATCTTACCATCAATATTTGAGATTCCGTCGATTATTGGGCTAATAATTACAAGGATCTGAGTTCAGAGAGACGAGGTCATTGTTTCGACATAAATCATGAGGTACAGCTTTGTACATCCCTGTTAAACTGAATAATACCTACTCTTTTATCGGAGGTTCGTTGATAAGAACTTCCTGTTTGACTTGTGTCAATCAATCTTGAAGACGAACAACTTGTTCGTCGAACAAAGAGTGGTTGAGTTTATTTTTATACCAATCCTGCGAGTGTTTATTTGGTTTTTGCTGTTGTCATTTCCAGCTTGATTTACGAGGGTTGGGTCTTGAAGTTATTTTATAATGTCACCATAAAAGTCCGACATGAGGCATTAGTCCTCAGCAATTAATAGCTTATACCTATGGAAATTATTATTATTATTTTTATCTCCATGTGCTCAGCTCATTGTATTTGAACAGCTGAGCATGATCGACTGTTAACAAATTCATCATTATAAAGTTTTCGTTCACAAAGTTGATTTTTATATAGAATACTGTGTTTTAGTCTTTGACTTGTACATATATTTAAACTGTAGATTCCTCACATCAAACGAAACACTTTTTTCCTATACCATTTTTCAAAATTCGGTTTGGTTTGGAAGATACAGGGTGTCGAAAATCCATGAAAAAAACACTTTTCTGTTTATATCTTCGGAACCGTTATTTCGAATGAACTGAATTTTGGTTGAGTTTTTACTCTATTCATGGTGCATATTCCTCAATCGAAACTTATTCAATATCTCTACTAGTATAAAAGTTACAGGGTAGTCGACTCATCAATACACGCTAAAACACCATAAAACCACTTTAAAAAGATAAACGGTTCATATTTTCGAAAGAATCAATCATTTAAGAAACTGAAAGTATTCCTATTTTTTCAATAAAACGCGTCGTTTTGGAGTTATTTCCAATTTTACCCGGAGAAATTTGACGAAAAAATCATTAATTTCAAGAATAATCTGAATGCTTCTCTGAATTAAATATCATCGAATATTATTCCTTCTCTGGTCTTTAAACGAGTTTAAAATGTTGTCACAATATTTATACCACGGTACACAAATGTATCGTGATCTGATTTATACTATGTTTCGTAAAAAATCCTTAACCTCAATGAAAATATCAGCAAGCTGACAACATCTTCTTGAAATTTCTGTGCAAAAATTCACTGAATCGATACAAATTAGATTAGGTTAGGTTGTTTAATAATAAATCTGAATGAAAAGTCTTTCTTCATGATATTGTTTGGGAATTTCGAGGAAAATATGAACAAGTTATTAGTGTTTACAAACTAATCTGCAGAAAAATCGAAGAATTTTGGTGGAATAAATGTGGCTTTTTAGTTGCAGATATAATCCGATGAAACTAACTGTTTTTGTTGAAATTATCATGTTTGCAACATTTTCATTCCAATAAGGTTAGTACTTGAGTATTCCCTAAATGTTACTCAATTTCAATCGAGAAATATGAACTTTGAATCTTGAATCAATTCCACAGTATCATTCCAGGGACTTAATTAGCACATTTTTTTTTCAAATGGTTATATCTTTTTAACAGAACCGAATTCGGAAGAATGGAAAATGAAAAAAGGTTTCTTTTGACCTCAAGAATCTTCAGTTGGAATATATGTACAAGTCAAAGACTCACCCTGTATTGTATTGCACAATAACTTTAAGGTCTTTGTTTATCAATTTGTCCCTTAGTATCTATTCTCTTGATACATTGAAACCATTTCTGGTTATTTCTGAAGGCGCCTTATTGTCAAGTTGGTCAAGGCGCTCGAGCTGTAGTCTTCTGCCAAAGGTCTTCAGCGCTTAAAAATTATTGCCAGCATTTCTCTACCTACAGCGACGCCTCTACCAGTTACAATACGTAACAACAAACCGAAATAACACTTTTCACACCTGAACGAAGAAAGATCGGAACGTCAACAAACGTAGAGCGAGAGAGAAAGAGAAGGCAAAAAAGGGGGAATCTCGCAGGTCCTCATGCCGATGGCGTAACCCAAGTCGTCTCTACCTGCCAGCTCTCTCCATCTTTAATAAACAAAGGCGCATCGAGCGGCGGCGGACATGCCAACCGAGACCTGCGGATAGGTCCTCCTCCAACTTTTGAGTTATATGGCGCGGGGCCATGAGAGTGCGGCAGCGCCCCGGGGCCCCACTCTGAATAATGAAGTGAAGAAGTAATCCGATGACAGGTGACAGGTGTCATCCTGCGTCTCGGGTTCGTGATAGGCGCTCCCGTCGAGATCAAAAGGATCTCGACGAGCTGAAATAAAAATAGGCATGTGGGGGAGCATATTTTTCTGATGGGATCAAAGAAAAATGTGTAAACCCTGATGCATTTGCGTACGTATGGGGGAAAACGCATTATTCACGTTGAGCTGCGTATTACGGGAAATTATCATTTTTTGGGGTTTCAGCAGAACCGTCACTGCCATATACAGATGACAGATTTTATCTACACCTTTTCCAATTGTAATTCAGAAAACGTAAAATGTAATTCAGAAAAGCAAACTGCATTTCAGAAAATGGAAATTGTAATTCAGAATAGTAAGTTGATATTCAAAAAGGGTAATTTGAATTTTAGAATAGTGATATGTAATTCAGAAACGGTAATTTGAATTTCAGAATATATAAATTGTAATTCAGAATTGGTGAATTGAAATTCAGAAATGGGAAATTTTAATTCAGAAAAACGAAATTGTGATTCAGAAGAAAGAAATTGTAATTCAATTGCTTGGTACCCAAGCCACCTTCTCTCATATTATGTATGTAATTCAAATGGAGACATGATTTCATTTAAAATGGTTGGCGAAAAAGATCAATAATGATTCTTGAGGTCATTTTCGACTCTCAAAGTACGTAGATACTTTCACAGAAGGAAGAAATATAATAATAATAACTTTGTTTCCAAGAATAACATAAAGGTATACCTATACCTACAGTCAAAAATAAAAACAAATTTGAAAATACCAAATATTTAAGACAAGTTCGATGCCACATGGTCATATGTCTATGTTGAATCCCTTGATGGCGAGCACGATACTATTCTGAATTACATATTACATTTTCTGAAATTGAATTGATAACTTCTGAAATACAATTTTCCTTTTCTGAAATTGAATGTGCCATTTCTGAATTTCAATTCACTATTCTGAATTACAACTTTGTTTTTCTGAATTACAACTTCCTAATCTGAATTTCAATTTCGTTTTTCTGAAATTGAATTAACTATTCTGAAATTCAATTTCTGTTTTCTGAATTACATATTGCTATTCTGAAATACATGTTCCCTTTTCTGAAATTCAACTTTGAATTTCTGAATTACAACTGTGAAAGGTGTATAGTCTTCTCGATCGAGTTATTTAAAGGTTTGTGTGAATGGAGCATTTCTGAGATTATTAATTTATGGCAATTTGAATAAAGTTAATTAATCATTAAAACAATTATTTTCAAAGTTCAATGTAAAAAATACAGGGAAGAAATTCAAAAGGTTACAATGAAGCATTGAAATCGTTAAAAAGAAAAATCTTGAAAACCGATTAATAATAAGCAGTTAATTAAATTGAAATTGCAGTGGAATTAATGAGACCTCGAATAAATTAATAACATTTTGATATATTCTGTATTGCTCCTGCCAATTCAGTATATTTATATTGTAGATCAACCAGATCTGTTCTTCAGTCCTGATATCACCACCAAGAATGTGGTGTTTTTGCTTCAAGCCAAAATTGAGAGAAAAATATATAATAATGTTAAAACTAGGTTTTATCAACTCTTGAATAACTAAACGAAGAATAGAAGGCCAACGAGTGTTACATGCAGGAAAATCCTGTTCTTAAATTGAAAATCGATATCTACCACTAAGTTTTTATCTTTCATATTCGTTTAGGTAAAGACTTTTCTCTAAGCATACCATTTTTCCCTATTTTTCCGATTGATATTGAATTCAAATATAATAGTTACCTGACATTCCCTCTGCATATTAAGTATCTTCTTCACTTCTTTGAGAGGTAATCTCTTTCTCCTTAGTGCCATATTATTCTCGAGCCCTTATTTTTACATCTTGTTATGGTTTGCACTGTTTACAACTGAAAATAATGAACCAAAATTTACATCGTTTCATTAAAAAAATCTTAAAGATAAAAATATCCAAATTTCTTAATAGTAAATTAGAGAATGATTGAATACAATAGACTATAGAGTAAATGGTTGTTGGATATAAAATACAACAATGTTCAATGAAATGTAGATAGGTACAAGAGTACCAATTTATAACTAGACTATTATGAAAAATTTGAGAGGATTTTGGAAAAATGAATTCTGCCACTAGTTATGAATAGAGACGTTTATTTTTTTTTATTATTTGAGTACAGTAAGAGTTGAAACACCTTGAAGCACATCAATATATGTAACTTTCTTACTGCCTGTATCATTGGGTTGAACCTTTTGTTCCTTGATTTCACTGATTTCAGTTCATTATCTGCTTAGACGAGTGCTATAAATCATTATAAAATATTGGGGTGGTTTCACCTCAAAAATGGGCAGTTATATTTAATTTGCGAGATTTTCAAAAAACATTCCAAAATATGTTCTCCTATAACATTGGTATAGAATAATTCAAAAATATTCAAAGCAGACTGAGATAATATATGAAATTTGATGAAATGATAGTATATATTGTTCAATGAGCGGTAATGTAAGTCATAAGACACGTAGATGAATTTTACAGCACGAGCCGTCAGGCGAGTGGTGTAATTCATCAAGTGTGTTATGACCATTACCGCGAATTGAACACTTTACTTTATCTTCGACTTCTTCAGTAAAATTCGAATTAATCTGCATTTTCAAAATTGACAACAGTTGTGAAAAGCGATTTCAGTGGTCGAAAATCGAATCGATATCGAATCCCGTAGAAAACGTCAAAAATTCACGTTTTCCAAATGCGATTTTTGGATATTCAGACCTGAGAAAATGTAGAAATGGATGGCGAGAACGTTGCCTTGATGTCTGAAATAGAGTTCCCCATTGACCCGACTTTTTTTTATTCATTTCGTAAGCTACATTTTTCCTTTTTGTATTAGAGTGAGTTATAGGCGTGAGTTATTATTACCTCACACTATTGGTTCAAAGAGACTATTACAGATCAAAATCAGTTGAATAATGGATATATTATTCTATGGGAGTAGATAAATATGATTATTTGACATAGGAATACCTCCCTCCTCGAAATTTCGGTCATTCGTCTTTTTCCAAACAAAAAGAGATTATCTCAATTTTTCTCAGGAAACCTCCCATATCATCCATAAAAAAAATCATCCAATTCTCTTCTAATCAAATCAACGAAAAAATTGGTGATTTCAGATTTCTTCATGTTGAAACGAAGATTTTTCGAATTACTCTCGTAATTTCATATTCCACCACCATCAATCGATCTAACTCGGCAAAACCACAAACTCTTCGTCATTTCCAACATGGGAAAACTACGGCCTCACCCGCGTTACCTCACGTCCGAGCAAGAAAAATTGCACATGACAGGGGACCCTATCGTAAGCACCACAGCAAGAACTCGTTAAGAAAAGAGAGCATCAATCAATGTTTTCTGTGGCTAACCGGAAGATTACATTGAAAAACGGCCTCCTTTCAAGGATCACATACGTCACTGTCGTTTCGAAGGATTCTGGAACCAGAGAAATGTAACTGCTTAAACACGTTGGCTTTTGTCGATAGCCAGACAAAGAAACTAAGAATCCGATTAATAAATGATATTTTTTGATGGAAATCGTAAACCACCGTTTAAACTTTACGAGTTTTTGCACAGAAACATGGGACACTGATGCAAAATCTTGTCCTACTGGATACTGGTCAGACTGACTGCAGATAGGCAACTCTATATACCCAAATTTGGTTAACAGCAGCCTTATCCCAGAGATTAGGGAATAATACTTTCAGAAAGTAAATCTATCCTTTCACTGGCGACATTGAAATGAAAAATTACAGGTAACTGTTATTCATGTCGAATATTGGCGCCATCTAGCGGTTTGCGACTGATAAAAAGCTAATCTAGATTCTAGCCCCATGTTCTTTCTGAAAATCAATTTAAGTTTTTAATGAGTTCATCAACAAAAAATGTTGTCAACAGAATGGCAAAAACAGGAAATCAGTACGTACATATAGGTTACAAAGAAATATAATTAATATTAATTAATTTAAAAGTTATAGAACTTCCCTCATATCGAGATTGTAATAATATATTTCAATATTTTTCATTGGTTAACCTAGATTGAAATTTTTTTTGAACAGGACGATAAGTTTTAAAAACCTCATAGCAGCCATATTTGAAATTTCACAATCTGCATTTGGATTAGGTTGAGTTTAAAAATTCATCAACAACGTGCAGGTATTTTTATCATTCAAAAGTGATTGTTCAATTGTGATTTTAGGATTATTTTCTATGGTTAAGGTTCTTTGTGTGCAGAAAGATTTGCAGATTTCGGCAATTCGCCCTATTGACAGATAACGAGTACGTCATTGTCACCTGCCAATAGATCTTCGGATCTGTCATTACCCAAATCTACGAATTGCCCTCGAACAAAAAGGCACTTTATTAAAAATGGCGTTGTGGAGGTTTTGTAATGCTATTTATCAATGTGCAAATAAAATTCTGTTCAGCATTCGTTTCCATGTGAAAAAACTCTCTGGAAGTTATGAAATTCCATGAATAATAATAATAAAAAATGTAAAAAATATAAAAAGAAAGAGTACTTATATGAGGGCGAGACTCATTTGCAAGGTCTAAGTAAAGTAATACAATAATTTCTTGAAAAATACCTCAAACCATGCAAATCGCACAAATGTTCTTTTCTTTCTTTGTACAACATTTTCTCTTACATTCTTGCAATTGATAATCTCGTTGTTAAGGTGATCCTTTGCTCACTCTAATGCTATAAAATGTTGAAAAAAGAATGACTGATAATTTAATTACATCAACATTTGCCCTAACCTAACTCTGAGCTGAAATCGTAGATATAAGAGATTTTAGTGATGAAACATAACCTATTTGGAAATGTAGAAATAGGTTCTGTGGTGCTAGCCATCGAACTACCTGTCTAA
This sequence comes from Adalia decempunctata, assembly GCA_951802165.1. Taxonomy (NCBI): domain Eukaryota; kingdom Metazoa; phylum Arthropoda; class Insecta; order Coleoptera; family Coccinellidae; genus Adalia; species Adalia decempunctata. Next base: position 15,420,643 of record OX637696.1, on the reverse strand, counting down.
TATTTTTTTGAGGTTATATCTGGTGGTCGAACAATGGAAGTTATCTTGGTTTATGTACGTATATTGAAAGGTTACACATTTTTAATCTGCACACGTTTGAGATGTTTATTTATATTCTTATCAAATTTCGGTCCATCTTACGTTTAGGAAGCATCAAAATAGAGGCAGTCATCAAAAATATGTGCAATTTTGTTCAAAAATGTCTCAAATGTGTGTCAATTTAGGGTGTTTCCTTGGGAAAGAAGATAAAGTGTGCTTAGTAGTCATCAATGTCGAATATGTATATGAGTTTTTTCGTAAAACGTCGAGACAACTTTTCATTCGTTAGGGGTTCCATCATAATAATTTCTCCTAGTTACCTCTGATCAACATCCTATCGATGTTTTCAAGGTTCACTGGTGGAAAAGTCACGTGTTTTGGAATTGGCAATTGAGGTTTTGTTTCTTCATTGTAGTATCTTCTATGTCTTTGTTTTCATCCCGGAGTTAGGTTAGAAAAACCTAGTATTTGAAGGAATTTCTGCAGATTTCGAGATCGATCTCCATCATTCCTTCATGAATAGAGTAATTATTAAGATATGAGTCATATTGTAATGTTAGGAATTAGAATATTCTCAACAATGAGGCTCCCGTCTGCAATTATCATAATGATCCTGGTCGCCACAAGATAAACGCGTCAAACATAGACGCATACTTCGAATGGTTCATTATGAATCAATTAATTCAACCTCGCCATCTTTTCGCTAAAACGACGTGGCTGGATCCAAGGAGAGCCCCCAGCCTGTGGCTCATCAAAAGGAGCGCCACTCATGCAAACGCCATGATTAAAAGGTCGCCCGCTTGAATCCTTGAAATAGCATGGGCGCTCTCAACTTTTTCATTTTCCAGGCATCGAATCCCCTCGGCTTGGCGTCATTTTCGTTCGAAAACCAATGGCGGGCGTGGAGGGGATGCGAGGTCTCCCATTGGTCGGCCGAAGGACGACCACCTCGTACCCGTTTTACCAGCGCAGTAGAGATTTTACCTTTAGCTGGATCGAAACGTGAACGGTAGTGTGTGTACAGGAAAGCCTCCATATTTTTTTGTGTTGTTTTCGACCTGTCCCGATCATAATTTTTTCCGTTTTTATGAAATCATTTACGGTTTGTTTTTGTTGGATCGTGTGCTATGGAACGGAGATTTGGTTTTTACACTAAAAGGTCAGTTTTTGGTTTTTTTTCATTTAGTTTTTTTGTATTTTTCAACTTGATTTTTTCCCCGCAAGATTGTCGGATGGAAACTTCAACGGTAAGACAATGGTACGTTTGCTAGTTTTGTATTTGTTGAAATTAGTTGTTGTTGTTCGTGACTGTGTAGTTGACTTCGTCCGTACCGTTGCTAAGCGCATCTTCTCTCTTTCTCTTCAGAGGCCAGGTGCATTTAAATTTCCCCTTTTGGTGTACAGGAAGTTGCGAATCGGCGTGGTAGCTTTCAAAACTGTTGATTGAAAAACGCTTCATAATTAAAACTATCCAACGACATTCACAAAAAAATTATTCAATAAATTATGGTTTGTGATCAATCAAAAATGAACATTCAATGCATTCAAGTCTACATATTTCAAAACTTGAAAATTTTAATTTAATTCAGTAATTCTGCATATTTCCTTTTGGAACGCAACCCTCCTCGCATTTCTATGTTTCATTTTTCGGTGATCTCTAACATTTCCACTCTACCCATCGCCCAAGATATCCCATCAGTCTTTCCCTGTGTGTGAACCCAGCGGAAAACCCTAGCCCGAATTGAATTAGCAACGTTTCTCGACGTTAATAAAAAAAATCTCGTTCTTCCTTTCCCCTCTTCTTCAAACGAAAGCCGAATAAAGTTTGCGGCAATGTGCAGACCCTCCATCTTCCATCTTCATCGGAAACCTTCTCTGTCGGACATCATTAGAACGATGCGACGTTGCCAAGCGTAACGTGCGATAACGTTTGTCCCTAACCGTTTGTACTCCGAAATGGGGAGAACGGACGAATGAAACGGAATGAACGTGAGATACAGCGTGTGCCATGTACTGAATATCGATTTTTTTGATGCTGTTTTGCAAAAATGGGTATTTTTCGAATTCGCAAAAAATTACTTCAATGAGCTACGAAAAATCCAGAATTTTAAAACAAAAATTGTCAAGGACAAGAAATACCGGCTAAAAAAAGATTCAAAATACTATAACTGCCAAACGAATGTTTATAGCCGGTGATTGATTCGTAGAAAACGTCGCCCGTCATAAACCCACCAAAATCCCATTTTAAGCGCCTACCTACTTTCCTCAATCCTCTTCCATACCATTTCTCCGATCTCCCGCCGAGACCTTTCGCCCATTGTTGGACGGGCTGCATTCAAACGAGAGAAATTCCTTGCAGTGCCCATTATCGAGATTGAAATAATAATAAGTGGAACCGGGAAGGCTAGGGGGCCTCACAAAGGCAGGAAGGATGGATTTATAACCCTCGTGGATCCCATTTCTCGGGGTAGAAACCCAACCTAGAGGGGCGGCTAGAGAAACCATTAGCATGGCAGGCAGTGCCATCATGGCCGATGCCTATTTTTCGACGGGTGCAGATGTTACGACAATGGGTTGCCATGTTATGGGAAAATGAGGGAAGCATTCGTATGTGACGAGTGGGATGGTCCGTAGAGTATCGGATGAAGGATGACGTTCGTCTGCAAGGGCAGAAATGAATGACTCCATATAAAGAGCTCTTGATATCCTTCTAACTCTTGAACAAACATTTCAAAAATACATACATATGAGTATATCAAAGAAAGAACAGAATAATAAATTAAATATAGAAAACAAGAATATTATTAGTTTTGATCTTAATCTTTGGTGATGTACAAACGAAAATAGAATTAGGATTACATCGAAATGGAACTACAAATTCAATGAAATATTGATTCTCATAAATCATTATGAAAGCATTGCTAATAAAAGAGTTTGATCAAAAACTGAAAACAGCCCAGCGAAAATAGACAAAGTTCCTCAACAGCTCCTTCCATGTCCTATTTCGACATTGCCTAACTTTCAGATTGTTTCCTTAGGCTCCTTTTCAATCCATAACTTCCTTTGCTTTTGCCTCTCTTCCTTCTTCCATTCGGTATTTGAGGTATTGCCTGTTTGCGAAATCTCTGATTTGCCATTTTTGGTACCTGACTGAATTAGTTGCTTCCTTCCTATTTCTTTCAATATTTCATGCTGTATATTCTTTTTCATCCTCAATTCTATAATTTTTTCATTCGGTTTTCGGTTATACTTCTATTCTGGGCATTTTACATAATTCTTCATTTGTATCCTTCTCGTTGATTTCAATTTATTCTAAGTAGCTTTTTTCGTTCATTCATCGTCATGCTGCATTTTTTTCAACATTTCATTATATTCAGGATATCTCAACAAGGAGATTTATTATTCAATACGCACATACAATTGATTATTAACTCTTCAGATCCAATTTTTGATTGGAGGGCACATGTTCTGATAAAGATTTCACTGTCCCTTATTCCATCCCCTTTCTGTCCGAAGCTCAAAAAGCTTCAAATCAAAAGTCATCTAAGAGTAGGTATGATTGGGCATGTGTTTCTTATTATCAAGAATATTACACTGGGAGATAAAAAGGAATCCATTTTTTATAGTATTGCCACCTTATGATATTTTTGTGCTCCCTATCTGATAATTCTATGGATCGAAAAAATGTAGTCAATAAAGGTTAGGACCAGAATTCATTCTCCTCTGTGGTCCAGAGACTATTGCGAGAAACACCGGTCGAGTATCTCCCAATTTTTAACTATTAAAAATACATTTGGGCCTATACATCGCATACATTCTGGCGTAACGACGTAAATTCAACAAGTAGTACTTAAAAGCTCCTTAAACTCCCATTAAATAAATAATTGAAGAATTCCCCCAGACCACGGCGTCTTGAAAAACGCGAGTATACAGTTCGCCATGAAGGCTAATCTAAATTATTAATCGCTTCATTTATTGGCTTTCTTTTACTGCCGAGTATATCCTCGACGACAGGTAACTACCTATCAGATCTACCAGATTTCGCCGATGACATGATCCTTTCAAATGTCAAACGGATAACCGTAATTACATTCTCGGTATTTAAACCATATCTTGGCCCGATCTAAATACTTGCGTAAAAGTAATGAGTTCGATACAACACAAGGTTCGAAAATCATTAATTTCAGGGGGATTATCATTAACGAAACATAATGGTTCTTTCAACTGGTCGGGAATTAATTATGTAATTCATTGAATTCATATTTCGATAATCAATTGTATTTTCGACGAATCAGAAGTAACTCGAAGATAAAATATACGATAGTATTGTTCTATTATCACTTGGAATGAGCGGTATGAATACATATCCGTCACGTACTAACATCAAATGAGGGTCTAGACTAATATGAAGATTTTTCTTCGATAAGATAAATTAAGAATTCACCTACAATTCACCTACACCAATACATATACAATAATTCAATAACAATACTCGGGAAAAGAATAATTTTGACCTCGTGTGAGATGAACAAATTCCCTAATGCTACTCACCCAAAATTTGAATATAGGTACAAAATACTTAATAAGATTTCTCTCAGTTCAGAGGGTCTACCCAATTTGGCCTAAAATCTGATGCAGTTATCCGACGGACAGGGCCAGATGCTAGTTTTCGAAGGCCTAAAGGCATAAACCTTCTCATGAGGAAGTTAAACTTGAAGATCGATATTATTGTTTAGCACCGATCAAAAATTAGCACGTTGATTTTTGAACCGATTACACCTTATGTTTGAATGCGATAATGCACATGAAGATCATTAACAAAGGAGTTATGATATAGGCAGAGTGTATAGGTGCACACTTGTTGAAAAAATAGGGAAAAGAATTTGAATGTATTGTCGAATTCGAATGAAGAGGGAACTACACTTTTAAATTTCTTCTGTAATATGCATATTACAGAAGAAATTTAAAAGTTTAGTTCCCTCTTCTCTTCATTACTAAATATGTCGAATCCATAAAATACTGCAAGACAATTACAATTATCAACAAATTGATAAATTGTACAAATAAAACATTTTGTTTTAACGTAATTATTCAGATTTTTATCGAGTAAATCTCTCATTAAACGACGGATTGACCCATTTTTGGTTTATACAAGTTTTCAGTGTTTTGTTAATTAAATTTCCAATGACAAATAGAAACTGTCGTGGTACGTAGGTATCTAATTATTTCACATTACAATTCAAAACGTACACGTTACATAAACGATAGAATAACAAGCTCATCTATCAATGATAATTATTAATGACTTTCTTGTAGACCACTTAATAATTAACATTTCAAATAGGTATTAACTGACATTCAATGAAATAGAGATTATTGTATATCTAATTATAAACGAAATATTATTAAACACATATGTCTTTTGAATCGAGTCTTTGTTTCATTCACTTTCAGAAAGGGTTTATTGATGAACATACTGGCTACATAAGAAGCTTCAGCGAATTTAATAATTTTCGTTCCTTGTTAAAACTGCATGCAGATGCATTACTAATTATTAATACATCGAATAAAATGTTAATAACGAAGATGATCTCCAAGTTGAGAGACAATGATTTGAATAAAAAATAAGACTTTTAGTCAATCTGCTGAAGGAGGCTAATGAGTAGTTTGCTTCACTTTGTCTGTTGAATGTCTATAGATGGGGTCATTTTTTTCAGATAGATAGTATTTCATATTTTCCGGAAATTTCCTTACGATTCTCTATAGAATATTCTCCAAGAAATTGATCTCGACTAACCTATATTTCCCTACCAATTCTGCGCGACATTTTTATCGAAGCCCACACCATCTCGTCGTAATCTATCAATTCCCTCCTTGCCTCTCCAATCTTCTCCATTTTCCATAATTACCCGAATCGAAATTTGGCAACGTCCCGCCGTCATACGTGCGATAAATGGCGAGGGGGATATCCCCATTCTAAATTTTATATACGCTTCCTCCCCCCCTTTACCGCGGCTCCCACCGACGTTCCTCTCTTTCCCGGAAAGAGAGAGGAAAACGCGTTTCGAGTTTTGCGAACGGGCTCTTTGTTTACCTACATCTCGATTTTAACCCCTCTTCGGGATCTGTGTCAATGGGTCACCGGGATCGTCAATGAAAATTTCATTTTCGGTGGTCCGCGTGGAAAAGAGTGTGTACGGAAAAGGCGGATTTTTTTCTTTCTCTTGTTGTAATGTTATCGTAGTGTGAGATTGTGAGAAATTGATGATGGGCAATTGCTTTCGATATGTCTTGATTCTTCTTTTATTCTGAGTTATCAATAAGTTTTCAAACTATATTAATTATTTCGCCGCAATTCTCAATGATATTCAATTTCTCTTTCACTTTTGATTCAAATAAATGAACTATAATTAATTATAGCAAATGTTCATTCGAATATAATATTTTCTTGTAGTATATTTTCTTATTGTACTAATGCTTTTGAAAATAGAATTTCTATCATAATTGATCCAAAATTAATCGGAGGAGTCATGAAATCCTTGACACAAATGTGCCTACGATATTCTGCAGGTTTCAAAAGAAAAACTATGTGAAAGTTTCATAGCACCTTCAAGTTACTTTGAAACAGCTATACCCAAGTTTCTAGGGTCATAATGAAAAAGTACCTTTCTTACATGAATTACCCATCAACAACGTACCTTTCTGACTTCTAAGCGGGTGAATAATTATTCAGGTACCTAGTATAGCACCTTGCTTTCTTCAGGAATCGATAGGACAAGGTTTCGTCCTCAGATAAGACATAATCCTCATTATAGCTCTGATGGGGGGCATAATAGATCTCAAGGTCTAAGTCCACTGTGATACCCTTTCAAACTATCCTCATTATATGACCATTTCCTGAAAAACTGATGTATTTTGTAAAAATTTCGCATAGCTCAAACAATTACTAAACTTGTCAACTGAGAATTTTATGTTTGAGAACATTACCAAGTCTTACAGTGAATTAATATACAGTTTACAATATCAAAAATGGGATAAAGATAAGAAACTACACAAACTAAACAATGCAGTTTCGCATATACATCAGCTACTGTCAATATTTTGATAAACAGTTTTCGATAATTGGATATGTATCGACAAGAGTGGGTTGTGTCTGTCACTTCGTTGCCTAAGTACTGAGAGGTAGGACAAACAAAAATTGTCCAAAATTTCCGGCAATAAAAAGTCCGCATTGAAATAGGCCTTCCACACCATAGAAATCATAATATATATACTTACTCTAGAATGCTGAATCAATTGGACCGAAGTGTTGTAAAAATTTCAGTGTGGTCCATAATGCGCATACGTGCCATCAGGTTGTTTCTGAACAGGGTCGGCTTCAATAAAATTTTATGCTGTTATTGTTGCAGTTGAATTTAATCAATTCATAATTAGTATTCGACACTAGTTGTTTTGAACATATTGATAATTTTTAACAGTTATTTGAATGGTAAATTTGGAATCATCAGCGACTGGAAGATAAGCTAAAAATCTTTCATTATTCCAAAACCTCTTCAGGCGTTGAAAAAACCCGGTTTCGGTATAAAAATTAATTCAAGGATCAAGGAAGACAAATTCTGGTCAACAAACAACGAATCTTTTGGTAAAGTACAGAAAAAAAATCAAATGAGCAAAATATACTAATATATCCCTTAAGGACAGTTCTATTCTTCGGTGTTCCTGAAAACAGTGGAAACATGAAAATGTATTGTACATCTGCCAATGCGTTACTCTGCATCGTTTCATGAGTGAATTCTGATACCTACATTCATTCTTCAAGTCATTTGTCTTTTTGAGTTCCGAGTATATTCCAAAATCAATCTGTTATCTGAATGAAACTGCAAAGTTTTACTTCAACATATTTTATTTTCGAGTTCGAATTATCCATTAAAAGATGATTTACTCACAAGATTTCATGATTTTTCATAATGAATTGCGTTCTTTTGCTATATAAAGAACCAATCTCATGGTGGATAGATATGTGTCAATCGAATGAAAAGCAAAGCGTGAATCATGAATTTTTAACAGTTTATATGAATGAAAAGGTGCACATAGTTTACATACTTAAGTGGGAAATGAACAGGTCAAGACAAGGACACCACAACACTATACAGTTCATTGTTTATCGGATACGAAAAAATCCAAATCGAACACAACACACAACAAAAGCAAAATGCACACGAAGAATATCAAATACGAAAATAACAGTTACGCACCAGTAAACTAGTTTGTCTATGCAGTAAACTAAACTGTGGCTGCAGACTGACACTGAACACGGTCCTGCCTAGACTTTCACTAAGGTCATTTCAAAGTCATTTTCCATGAGACAGAAAAAGCGGTGTTGCGCGGTCTATATCTATTTAGTGAAACCTACTACATTACTGCTCTAATTTTCTCACCAATTCCACAAATATTGCAATTCACTTATGATATTAATGTGTCTAATAGTCGTAGGAAGTCGCGCATGAGCTATAAAATAAGTTTGTTACTCAATGGAATATTTTTATTGTTTAATAATATTGAACTTAAAATAGAACCGACAAAACATTTAGGGACTTGGCATCGTTCTACGTGAAATTTCCTAATGGTGAGCATGCGCACATTGTGAATCAGTTGCCTATGCGGCACGTTTTTCGCTGCGGAACTAGAAGGAATTAGCATTCTAGAGTAAGTATATATATTATGATTTCTATGTTCCACACTCCAAACCTTTGGTTCGCAATTAAAGATCTTGTGGACGGAATGCGTTTACATCTTGCTGATCTATGCAATTTTTAAAATACAATAATATTTTTATTAATCCGTCATTGGATCATCAAACTCCATACCAGGGTGTATTTAAACGTCAGTCTTTTCTTTTGACAGATGGTAGAACTCATCACAATAATTCATTTCACCAAAAATTTTTTTTTAGAATTATGCCCCTGTTTCGAGATATGAGAGAATGAAACTAGAATATTTTCTAGTTTCTAGGTGAATCTGAAGATTCCTCAGTCCGAACCTGCTCCCTGGCCTGCTTATCCGTGTAGATATCAACATCTCTTGTTTTTCGCCTCCTATCATCCATGACTGACATGACTCAGTTACGGCGAGGGTGTACGAGTGTTTACGTTTATTCAAATCATGAACTTGTTGATAGATATGCTTTTAATTTATGGTGAATCAAAACAAAATGCCAGTTCAGCGTGTATGAGTTGTACAGGGCAAGATTTCCGGATTTCGCGATGTTCATAAACCTGGAACAGAGAGATGCAGGCCAGAGTAGTTAAATTGAACATTTCATAAGAGAAATTTTCGGTAAAATGACTTATTTTGATGAGTTCTGTCACTGGTCAAAAGAAAAGCCTCACCATAAAAGACACCCTTTATGTCACAGTACGAAACCCAAAAAGGGTAATTTACTCTTGATAATAAAATAGCATCAATACTAAAATTGCAGCAGGGGCCCATTTTGCATCAAATTCACAACTATATTCTGAGCAATAACAACGAATTCCGCACCGAAGACCCAGAAGGTTCAATCCTGCCGGTTCAATATGGCGTTTTCCCACCGCCTCGCACCCCTCTTTCCCCTCGTCACCGTTCAAACACCCCGCGGATAGTTCCGAAATTGCCGTCGACTCGGGATCTGCAAATCCATACATTCGTTTCGGATTTCGTGACAGAAAGACAGAACACCAACGGGAGGTACGGACTGCTATAGCTGCTGTTGTCCGGATTTACCTGTTATTCATAGCAAGTGACAGCTGTTTACCGGCCCGGGGCGGCCTTAATCCCCTCGGGATACGATCCCGTAATAATTGCTATATCCCAATCACTTTTACATGTTTCTGATCGGTCCCCCAAGTATCGATTGTGACGGTAACACGACCGAAAAGAAGAATAGTCGCTGGTTGTCGTGATGTTTTAATTGAAGTTCAACGGTTAGAATGCGAAAATGAAGGAATACACGTGACAGGAAATCAGGATAGGGTTGAACTGGTTGAAGCATCATCAAACCGTCTCCAAAGAATCGTCTTTTGGAGATACTTATTTATTTATATTCACTTTACATACACCAAAGGTTTTCAACTCAGACTGGATTTACAATCTAAAAATATAAGATCTATAAGGAAAAACAACAAAAACAATAGAAAAAAATTAAATGAAAGATGATAAAAGTAAAGGCATAAAGTAGCACATCACATTCAATTAAATTGGGTTTTATCCTGATGCAGCAACAAATTGAGCCTCATTTTCCTCATGCCAATGTTAAAAAAATCATGAACTATACTCTCTGATAATACCGCATTGCAAATTCCTATCATGTGTGATTGAGACGTGACGGACTCTTTCTGTCAATGTGAAAAGGTCATGTGATAACACCCTAAGATTAATCTTTGGTGCTTTGAATTTAACGAAGTTAATAAGATGAGAATCACAATACCTTGGGTTATTTATGTTTCACTCACTATTGGATGCTGCCACCTTCATCGGCATTAGCAAATTAGTATTTCCAATGAGGAACCTTTAGATTATCTCATTTCACTACCTGTCAGAAATGACAATAAACTGTCAGACGTTTTTCGAATTTGCTCTTGCTTTTTTACTAATTTTTCGCTAAAAACAACCACTCTAATCTATGGGAGATGATCCCTCAACATAAGGGGCCTGTAGCGTTCCTCGAACACCTGAAGAACAGAAGAATCATCACTTGGAAGATCGGACCTGATCGAAAGATCCTCCCGATCCATGAGAGAGTTAGGGCTTTGTGAAAAGGTTTTTTTAGCAGGTGAAGTATTTTTTCTACTGCTTCTTTCTCGTTTTTCCTCTTTTTTTTCTTGTTACAGATATAATTTCAAGATATTTGCCTCCAGTTAGATAAAAAGGCATGTTTTCAAGCACAAGGAGCTCTGTAACATGGATAACAGCATATTTTTTGAACAAATTCAGTATCACCACACATACACGGGGAGACAGAGTTTTTTCAGAGGTTTTTATCTGTTCTCGTGTATCATACGCAGAATTGTATGGTACCCCGTTTACATTCCCTCTGCTAACACTCAGATTTGGAGCGGGAAACAGATTTTATTCTTTTATACAATCTGTTCCTTGTCGCCATTTCTTCACACATGCCATATATTGTTTGATATTACAAAACAGTATGTAATTCTCTCTTTCAAAAGAATATATATATATATATATACCTGTAACTTGAAAGAATTGGGGAATTACAGCTAACGAGACAAGAAATGATCAAAATCTTTTCCGTTAAGGGGCAGTATCACCTTTTGAATCGTGGTAAATCTCCATTCAAAAGTGGTCTCTTTATTTCCCGAGTAAGTACCCTAATTTACGACGTAGAGACTTGATTTTTTTTTAAATTGAAGTTGAAGAACGTCCTGAGGGCAAATAGTTTTCTTTTTTCGATTTAATTAGTTTTTCATTTAAAAAAAACCAGGGTAATCGTTAGATCTGGGGTTATTGAATATGTTTTTGGTTTTTCATGAGTACAAGTTATATTTTTGAAATAATAATCATGAAAATTTTTGTAGTTTATAGAAGATTTAAATTGCCGAGGGCAAATAGTTGCAATTTTTTCCAAAAAATGATGAATAACCGTCGGAAAAAAATCATTAAGTGTTGTTTCAAAAACGCTGAAGTTCAACCTGTTTTTTTTAATTGAAAAACTAATTAAATCGAAAAAATCGCAACTATTTGCCCTCGGCAATTTAATCTTCTATAAACTACAAAAATTTTCATGATTATTTTTTCAAAAATATAGCTTGTACACATGAAAAACGAAAAACATATTCAATATACCCGGATCTAACGATTACTCTGGTTTTTTTAATTGAAAAACTAATTAAATCGAAAAAAAGAAAACTGTTTGCCCTCGGGACGTTCTTCAACTTCAATTTGAAAAAATCAAGTCTCTACGTCGTAAACTAGGGTAGTTACTCGTGAAATAAAGAGATCACTTTTTGAATGGAGATTTACCACGATTCAAAAGGTGATACTTCCCCTTAATGACGAAACCCCCAGTTCATCGATGTGATGCTTGCATTGAAACCAAGTAAGGACATTTCGTTCAATTCTTATAGCCTTGTTTTTGTCAAATTCTTTTCACATCAATATACAGGGCGACCCTTCGAGAATGCAACGTAGCCATTTCGTATATCTCCAGTCAAAATTTCAAAAAAAGCTCAGACGGTCAATTTCAAATTGAAGGAAGACAAGTTCCCATCCTACCCAACAAAAACAAACTGTGCCTATAGCACAAGCCGTGATATTTCGGTATCTCATTACTTCTCCATCGAAAGAAACCCCAATTCCTCGGGCAACAGTACACACGTCGATACATCATTTCCGAAAAAAGGAATCCGATTTCTTCGCCGACATTTCAAGGGCAAAACGAACGGCGGAGTCATGAAGCCCCACGGCTTCGTTGCCACCCACTCCCTGCTCCTCCTCCGCCGCCCCCCGCGATCCCCCACGGAGCGAGGGGTGAATTGTATTCCAGGCAACCCTCGTTATTTTCCCGTCCGTCGCACCCGGTGCAGGGGGATGGAAAACACCCCCTTGGTATTTGCGAACCGATGGGGCGGAGGGGCGAGGGGCTCCTGCCGGATATCCATCGGACGTGGTGCCTACCCACCCCTATGGACGACTGCATGGGACACAATGGTCGTATCGTATACAAATGCTTCGGGCATCGGACGCGTTTGGTGGATAATTTCCAAGCTGAGAGATTAGTGCATGTATACTCCATTCACAATTATAAAATCACAACTCTGGCATTGGAAATTTGACACATTCCACTCTGTATCGAAGTTATGACGTTTCTCAAAATATTTTCATGTTCCAAGTCAACACTATGTTGCCCTTTCTACATTCTTAGCGTATTTCTCAGAATGTGAATTTATTCGGAAAATGAATGAATTGGAAAAGATGTGATGCACGAAAATAATTAACGTTTATATGAATTGATAGAAAGGGTTCCTTTTCTAGTTATTTGAATAAAAAGTACAAGAGATCACTGTTGAAAAATATTATTTTTCGCCATGGAAGAAAATTGTATTGCTTTCCCATAATTTTCATATGCATGCTTGTGAAGATTTAATATTTATTATCCTCTCGAACTGAAAGTTCAAGACTTGACATCAATTGTCAATTCTAATCAAGATTTCATTTTAAAAAAAATCAACCCAAAGATATAAGATGAATTGATTGGTAATTACAAGAATCAAGAATAATGTCAATTTTATTTTGTTGATAACTTTCTTAAAATCAATGTTGGGATATAAAACTCGGCTGCGTTTGTTCAAACAACATCTAAAGAATACATTTTTCACCATCTCGACCTCTGAAAGGCGTTTCTTATAGGAGAATTAGGTCTTAGTTCCACCTCATTAGTGAGGTAGGTACCTAACTTTTGCAAATCTGCTCAGTTATCGCCAAATTTCTTGGAAAACCTGAAAAATATCATCCTAATCGACCTCTCGAGGCTCCATCCGATCCATCTACTGCGATATCTGTCCAAATAACAGCTTTTTCAACGAAATTCCCATGTACCCCTTCAACCTCGAAATGTAAACATTCGTCCTGGTCTTGAAAATCGTCCTCACGCTCAAAACTGGTGCTAAAAACAATAAACATACGTCAATCTTGGATATTCGACGAAAAACTCACCTGCAAATATCGATTAAATACCAAAAATCTGCGAACAATTTGTAAACCTAACAAAATGTGGAATATCTTTGATACTTTTACTTTGATGTAAACAAAGAAACTGGCAACGTCGTTTTGTCATTAACGATATTTTCTGTGCGCGCACTAACTTTTCATTATATGTTCTGTGCTTTTCATCAGGGGCACCAACTCCTGAAAACGAAACCATGACCTCCTATGTGATTAAATAAAAGTGAATGGAGTATAGTTGGAAAACTATTGAGACAGGAAGTACTACCAGTAGTAGTATTTTTTCCTTATAATTATAATAATTCAAGCAATCATAATTAATACATTCTAGCTTATTTGCTGGCTTCCGAGCTGAGAGCTCTCAAGTGTCGTTGTGAGGACCTGCCCAGTGGCAGTTCCTCTTCACATCTCTTTTGGATCTGCTAGCCATTTTCGTTTGAGTCGCCTATCGATCTGCTCTTCAGTCAGTGGGTGAAGCAAAATATTCTTATGGTCCTCTAGCTTCGTGTGGTGTTTTCCGCTTTTTTCCTTGATGACGTGTTTCACGAAGGTACTTTCAAGTCTTCGTGCAATGTTTGGTTTGTAACGTACCATGGCGCATTTGTAAACATTCTAAGGATTTTGGAAACCTATTCTCGTGAGGAATAGACCCATGTTGGTCGTAGTGTCATTGGGAGTCTCTTGGTCGTCAGTCAATCAAGGATTTTGGACTGACTTCTTTGGATTACTGACATGTTTGATTTACTGGTGCATCCCCAGAGCTCAATTCCGCATGTCCAGATTGGCTTTGTAACAGTTTTGTATACGGGGAGTGTTAATTTGGATTTCCTACCGATGAGCCAATGCAATTCCTTAACTTTTAGGTCTATTTGTTTCCGCTTTTTAATGACATGTTCTCTTCATGTTAGTTTCTGGTCCATGTGTATGCCCAGGTAATGAGGGCAACGATGGACCTCCACTTTCATGCATCAATCAAACAATGAGAAACAATAATCTGACATAATTTCATGATTTTTAAAGGAAAGCGAAATCATGTAGCATCGAGTGTTGCACCAAACCAGCCAGGGCTTCTAACGCTTGACGACTTGGACCGTCTTCAGGGTAGTTCGAAGCTTTCGCTAGGCATAAACCGGATTCCTACGATTACCGAAATCCCCCTTATAATCGGCCGAAGCCCCCCGCGACACCGTTCGCGAAATATACGACCCAGGGGGCGGGACAACCAGTCGGCCTGGCACGACATTGAAATATGCAAAACGCCGCCGCCGCGCCGTCAGGCGAGCGCTGCCGGCGATCCGGGGAAGCCTCCTCGGAGCCGTTGCCCAGGATCGCTCTCCTCCGCGTGCAGGACCCGTCCTCGAGCACGGTTGAACGGTCGAATGCGGTGGAAGTGGTTTGGGCCGGTCCGAAACTGGTATTTATTGCTGTTTATTCCGGTCCAAAGTTGCACAAAGTACTTTTTCGACGCGTCTGCACGTAGGTATGCCGGCTACCTTCCTTCGCGTAACGGCACTTCTAATGGCAACAAATTGGTCGAGAACCTGCCGGTTCCGCAAGACTTTTTTCGCACCGTAGGGATCGGAAGGTTCTTACACTTTGCGGCTATTCCTCCGCGATTATCAGAGTTGGAGATTGGAGAACGTTGCCAACATGACTCATATACAATTAAGATTAATGAAAGAATAACGCTATTTGATATATTAAGATTAATTTGGGTTTTCTATCATGGCCTTTTTCCATACAAGCCCTTATTGGTGCCCACAACCAACAAAACAAAGCTCAATGGTTAAAAAGAATTCCTAGACACGAATGTCCCTACTAAAATTAGATCCTCATTTTTTTCAAATTTACCTTTCATATATTTCGAAAACTACTCCTCTTCCTACAAAGAGCATATAATGGTCTCCATTCACGAGGCAACCGAATCGGACACAAGCGGCAAAGATAATAAAGGGCCATAAAATCCGGGGACTGCCATTGCAGATGCTATCAGTTCCCATGAAGAACATCGGAATTTTTGCAGTTGTGTCAGTCACTTCTACGAAAATTTCCGTAGAATTAGGGAATTCAGAAAGTTTCAACGGCATCTCCGATTTTGTTGAATATTATTGCACCAGGTAGTTGAATTCTTATCAGTTTTGCAAAATTGGTCATGCTGGCATTAGATGTCGTAAAAAAAGATCTGTTTACAATTCGCACCCTTTGTACCTAGACTGGTGGTGCTCGTAGAGGTAGGTACGCTATTTTCACTCATATTATTATGAGAAGACGGTCGAATTTGGGTAATCAAGATTTTGTTGTGTTTGCATCTGTGATTTCCGCTAAGAATTATCTATTCATTTTATACTCAGTCTTTCTCCAGCCTCCTTACTGATAGCTTCCTCATTTTCTGTGGAAATTCATTGTGGTGTGTGACATTTTTATTCAATTTATAAATAAATAAATAAATCCATTTATTGTAAAGTAATTTAAAAGGTATGTTTGACTTCCGGTTATTGGTTTCTTTCATAATTTTACCTTACAAATTTTTTCAGCTCATTTTTAAGTTACGCGTGTGGCAGCACTGGGCAGTCGATTCCAGAACATCTTCTAGTTGAAATTCAGAAGCAACTTTGCTTAGAATGAAAGAATTTTTAACAGGATTCATAGAATTGTACAGGCAGAAAACCTGCCTGTGGAAAGTAAAAAGCACAGGATATTCCAACAGATATCTTAAAAATAAGGCCTATGAGTGGCAACGCTGGCAAATTCATAGCAACATAATCCGTCTACCTCTTGTCAAAACCCAAGCGGCACATTTTATTGGCCATGATTTATTGCAGATCGGGATACAATGTTTCCGATTCGGTGTCCCCCGTGGATGGGCACTATTATAGTGCCCATCCATTCTATGAATCCTGTTAAAAATTCTTTCATTTTAAGCAAAGTTGCTTCTGAATTTCAACTAGAAGATGTTCTGGAATCGACTGCCCAGTGCTGCCACACGCGTAACTTAAAAATGAGCTGAAAAAATTTGTAAGGTAAAATTATGAAAGAAACCAATAACGGGAAGTCAAACATACCTTTTAAATTGAATAAAAATGTCACACACCACAATGAATTCCCACAGAAAATGAGGAAGCTATCAGTAAAGAGGCTGGAGAAAGAGTATAAAATGAAAAGATAATTCTTAGCGGAAATCCCAGATGCAAACAAACACAACAAAATCTTGATTACCCAAATTCGACCGTCTTCTCATAATAATAAGAGTGAAAATAGCGTACCTACCTGTAAAAGCACCACCAGTCTAGGTACAAAGGGTGCGAATTGTAAACAGATGTTTTTTTTATGACATCTAATGCCAGCATAACCAATTTTGCAGAACTGATAAGAATTCATCCACCTGGTGCAATAATATTCAACAAGATCGGAGATACCGTTGAAACTTTCTGAATTCCCTAATTCTACGGAAATTTTCGTAGAAGTGACTGAAACAACTGCAAAAATTCCGATGTTCTTCATGAGAACTGATAGCATCTGCAATGGCACGCGCCGGATTTTATGGCCCTTTATTATCTTTGCCGCTTGGGTCCGGTTCGGTTACCTCGTGAGTGGAGACCATTAATCAGTGCCAAATAACCCTTACTGAAGTAGCAACCAATTGAAACTGCAGAACTTATATTACTCTCTAGCCGTTGCAGTTGGTTGCAACCAATTGAAACTGCAGAACTTATATTACTCTCTAGCCGTTGCAGTTGGTTGCTACCGCAGTAAGGGTTATATGGCACTGATGAAGGCTTACAAGCCAGAAACTGGTTTGTCATTATCCTGTTGTGGTGGTGACACCAGTGGTGTACTTCGGAAATTAGATCCCTGCTAGTCCATTTCCCTCATTGATTATGCTAGGTCTCTTCTCTCTTCGATTTTATAACGGTTAATGTTTCTTGTCAAATTGGTATCTTTACTCCATCATTCACTAAGATTTAGGTTTATCTAGTTTTTTTTATTTAAAACTGACGCAAGATGGCACTCTTCAATATCAGCGATGTCAAAATAATTCTCAGAGACGTTCTCAATTATAAATTCTACTCTCAATATAATCATCACGTCTGTTCGTTAAGAAGTTCTCTTGTCGGGTTATTCGAGTACTCTTATTCTTTTTTCTCAAAGTAACGGACTATTCTGTTCATTATTTTTTAGTAAAATTTCAATACTCGATTATTGATTTCCGTACAAGAATAGTACAATGAGCGGTAATGTAAGTCATAACACACGCAGATGAATTTTGCTGCCCGAGCCGTCAGGCGAGGGGTGTAATTTATCAAGTGTGTTATGACCATTACCGCGAATTGAACACTATGCTTTATCTTCGACTTCTTCACTAAAATTCGAATTAATCTGCCATATTCATAAGCTATCGGTTGCAGCTTTTTGAACGGTTTCGGGATGGCAGCAATAATTATAATATGTCATCACTGTCATTACTGATTTTAAATAGGCCCGCCAATTCATTAACATTTAGGTTTCATTATATTCTTTACAAAATTTAGGTGTACACAAGATGTACTTACACCTTTTTATCATCCATTTTTACCAAAAATTGTTTTTGCTCTATCAAAATTCAAAATAAATAGCACGTTCGAAACTTCAAAAATTGTAAACAATCAATGACCATTGACATTAATGAGATTTGACATTGATGACACATTGGTACCAACCCAAAGATGCTCAAAAAGCTGCAACCGATAGCTAATGAATATGGTCAATAGAATCGATATCGAATCCCGTAAAAAACGTCAAAAATTCACGTTTTCCAAATGCAATTTTTGGATATTCAGGCCTAAGAAAATGTAGAAATGGATGGCGAGAACGTCTGTAATAGAGTTCCTGATTGACCCGACTTTTTTTTAATCATTTCGTAACCTACATTTTTCCTATTTGTATTAGAGTGAGTTATAGGCATGAGTTATTATTACCTCACACTTTTGATTTATAGAGACTATTACAGGTCAAAATCAGTTGAATGATATATTTCTCTATGGGAGTAGGTAAAAAAGCATTTTTTTCTCGAAGTAAATAAACATTTGGATAAATACGTAATTACTACGACATCTATGAGGAGAGGACAACGGTGTTATCTGACGGGAAAATGACTATAACCTAACATTTTCAAAATATATACGGTGAAATGTGTCAGAATGTCATGGCCAACCAATAAAAGTGAATTGAGTATATTTGAATATTTTCTTCCTTATTGTCTTTTTCTTGGATTCGGCCATTCAAAAGTATTTCATAAAAGTTGGTAACTCTTTGGTACTTGCATTTCTTTGAATAGTCTGAGTTGTTTCCTCTGTGCTATCGCGCCAACATAGAAACATTAAACCAGATCGTTTTTGCGAATCTTATGCAGCTATAAATGTTGTATCTTTGAAAAGAGAAATGTGAGTGTCAGTAGACGAAAGATAAGAAGAAAATTAAGAAAGGAAACTCTGAGCATTTCGTCATTTCACTTATGAAGCTCGCATCCAACCAATCGGTCTTTACTAGATAATCCGATTGCTCAGGGATATTTAAAATATCTCAAAGATTACGACTTATGGTTTTCGCCATTTATTGGTGAAGATTTCATCCTTGTGCATGATAACACACACCGCCAGAAGGATTACTCCAACAGTACGATGACCAGCACGCACTCCTGACCTCAATCCTAACTTATATAAGACTATCTAACTCCAACTTATAAGACTATCTAAATAAATAGATTCGGGAAAGTTTAACAGTGCCAATTTGTAAAGAGGATTTCCATACAGATGTAGTAGAGGAATGGAACAATATCACCCAATTGGAGACTCAAATTATGGCGGATGTACTTCAAAATAGATATCAGGAAGTCATAAGTATCCTAGAAGATGATATAGACATTATTGAAAATAGATATGTGATTGAATAATCAGCGAAATAATATAAAGAAAAAGGATAGTTAGAAAATAATGGTTTATAATAGTACAAGGGTTAACAGAATTAATATCAAGCATCTTCAAAGGGTTGTTTCTAATTAAGTATAAGTATAGCTTCCTTAGGCAATCATGCATAACTTTGTTTCAGCCGTTATTTGGATTATTGAGATAAACTCACTGGTAATCTGAATTTCTCTCTTATAACAATCTGAACCTTATACATATTATAAATATTTTTGAGTTTGTTAAATCATAATTTTTTTCTATTTCGAAGCAAGTAAAATAGAGTATCTATCTTATTCAAGAATTATTGCTTCATATCATATACAAGAGGCAAATTCTGATACGTATCATACAAACGAAGGGGGAAAGCCTTGTGGGGCAGCAACAGGGTTCGCTTCTGAATTTTTATTAATCAGGCACACCAACGTGGACGAATTATAATGAAGAGCAAACACGAGAAGCGAACCTCAAAAAAGAATATGCAATACGGCTTCATAAAACGTAGTCCCCATGAATATTCAACAGCTCGTTTATCGAATAAAAAAAGATCAAAGGATATGCAAAAACATTTCGTGTAATATTATGCCGAAATTAATGCGGTGAAAACAGAATCTCTGAAGGGAATATCGAAACTGTTGCAAAATCGTGCTTCATTATCGGATGAGAATAATTAAAGTGGAAAAATCGGAATGAATTTACAATATTACAGACTCACCACGAAAATTATGTCTTGAGAAAACCAGACGTCTCGTCAACAACAATTTACAATTATAAGGGGCAGAAAAAATGATGCCACTAAAATCCCTGTCTGCATCCAATCCGACCAGCAACACCGCCGCTACAACATAATTTACTGCCTCTAAAATCGTAAAAGAATAAAGGAGCCTCCTAAAATTTATTATGTACGTTGTAACAAAACCTCGTCTACTCCCCCGCACCGAATTTTCTAATTTCTTCTGCTCGAAACCGGGCAGGATCCAATGACGATGGACCGGTGCGGCACTCCATCATGAAAGGGATCGACCTCTGCGACAGGATCGACCTTTCTGTGGGTGTTTTCAGTTTTGGACCATGTGGACGACAGAGAGGTACTTTTCGAACGTGGCTGCAGAATCCGTTGCCGGTCGTCGATTATTTTGAGTTTTTTGTCGCGTCGAATTTTAAGATGTTTGTGATAGTTGTGAAGTGCGATGCAAACTTTGTCGAGTGCGAAAATGTCCCCCGAAAATAATAGGAATGT
Source organism: Adalia decempunctata (assembly GCA_951802165.1). Lineage (NCBI taxonomy): Eukaryota > Metazoa > Arthropoda > Insecta > Coleoptera > Coccinellidae > Adalia > Adalia decempunctata. The sequence continues at coordinate 15,399,706 of OX637696.1, read as the reverse complement.
TGGGAAGAATAAGGTCAGATTGAGGTTCAGGGTGAGGTATAAGGAACCGATTAATTTGCAAACGCCGAAGGAGTACAAGGAGCAGAATTTGAGGAGGTTTTTCAGTAGTTTCTTCGAAGAGCAGTAAGTGCAAAATGCATCAAACATATCGGGAATAAAAATTGTGTGTTGTTTACTTCGCTATGTAATGGTCAACAAACTTCTTCGTGTAAACCAGGATTATAAACGAAAACGACCGAAATTTTCATAATAATCAGAAAATGGTGTATTCTATATAGAACAAATATTGCAAGTATACTACCTACCTTATATCGACGAACAATAAAATGAAATATGTATATTTTCTGTCTTGGCATTTTTCGAAAAAGTTCGAATCCCATTGATGAAAGTTGAATCTCGAGAAACGCAGTAGTAGAAATTTCTACCGTTTCAAAATAATCGGAGTTGAACCTACAAAAAAAATAAAATATTGTGAAATTGAAAAAGATAACAATTTTATTATTTAAAATGCACTGTCAAACATAAATCAACAATAACCTAACCTATAATCATACTATTCGAAAACAAATACTGCATATTCATATAGCATTTTTCCTCTCTTGAACAGTCATTTACCAGTGCTAAAATTAAAACTGCCACACACATGATATAAAACCATTGCTTAGCTAAATACCATAATTTTCTTTCATTCTCATCCTATCTACGAGTTTTTTTCTACAAAATATTATCCAAGATCGTCCAGAGAAAGACAAGAACTTCAGAGCTATTTCTATCCGGTCTATTCGACGTAGGAGACAATAAATGTCCCTTTGACGAGCAGGTACATTCCTGGGAGAGAGGATTGAGAGCATTCCAGGAAAAGACACAATGACAGAGTTTGAGACTGTGTGGTTTTTCGCTGTTGTGACGTTTATGAAGTATTCTTGTATCAATAATACCTACATTTCACTTTTCGAATATGAATTTAGTTATTGTGGTGAATTAAAGAGGGAATGGAAACCACTCAACTTTCATTTTGAGGTTACACTTTGCTATTCGAACCAATATAATGCCAAGAACAATTCTATTGAGCTAGGAGTTATTGTAATTGAATATTACCTATAATAATAAGGTATTCAACTTTAGTTAGGTTAAAGATGTTGAATTTCTTCACATAATTCTATGGATTTTTCTGCATCTATGTTAGGTTATGTTATCATAATCATAGATTCCCAAAGTTCATGACATTCTGCATAGCGTTATTCATAGAAAAACGTGCTATCTCATAGAACACTATTGGGGCTATGTTCCAAACATTGAACGATGTCTATTTTTCCTCAAATTCCCCAATTGAACATTCTAGAACCTATTTCATATGACATAAAGGTAGATACTTTCCTGCGTATAATACCTACAATCACTGACAGGAAAATACTTAAGATCTTAGTATCTATAACTTTTCCTACTGAAAATTGGACAAAAAAAATGAATGCTCGTTGGGTTGTATGGTTTTCAACGTTGCCCGTCTACCCTTCTCTTGGACCCGTGTTTTCTAGTTGTTATTCCTTGCCCGCATCTAATTTCGTATTCCCCAATAAAAATCTCATCCAACTTTTCGGTATTCATGGCTACTAGTCGAAAAATTCGATACTCGAAATGGCAGCATAGGGCCCACGGGATACAGGGGACGTTTTCCAATTTATTCAACCCTGGATAACGATAACCAGAATCCCTTGTCGAATAACAAATTCAACGAAGACAAAAAGATTTTCCCGAAAAATCATATCGATTTGTATAGAAGTTAATTCCTTAGTTAACAATTGCTTCCAGAGTAGGATCTCAAATGTTTTGCGTACATGAGTGTTGATTATTATAATTAATTACTGTCGTTCTTTATGTTTATATTTTTTCTACACCATATTCAATAATTTTCCTCAATTGGACCATCAGAACGAAAGAGTATAACTTATATTGTTACAAGTTGATATTTATCGTACATCAAGCCTGATATTCCAATTACACAACCTTTAATTAAACAATCAACCAATTCCAGTTGGTGAGTTCCCACTTACATCCCAAATTCCAATGGTACTTGACGAAGAGCTCTTTATTTATACAGGGACAAAATGAAAATTTGCACATTAAAATTCATCGATGCATTAAGGGCCAGGAATATAGAACTTCTAGTACCTATAAGTTCTATGGCCAGGACGCTGCAATATTCCATGATTAACTGACGACATTTCGCGAGAACACAGATTAACGATATCGTCCATCGAATTTCATACATTCGCACATAGACGATTATTGCAGCCGTAAATCAATAAAGGAATGCCAATTTTGCACCCTCTAAAATCTAACCATTCGATTCCGGAATGGGAGAAATGGCGTTAAAGGAAAACGAGGAATAAAAGGAGGAGCGTTAATGCAAAGATGTATAATTCATATTTTAATGCGTGCGTTCTCAGTTCTCTATCCCACCCTCAAGTATTCCTGCGAGGTTTATTCGGGAACTAATGCCACGCCGAGTTATTGGCTTCTCTGTGTACTCTTTTTACCGCGAAAACTTTGGGGCAATCGGTATATTGCGGAAGTTTGCGAGGGGCTTTATTTGCCCCCACGCGATAATTTCCTCGCAGACCAATGGATTTATATCCGCGCTATTGTTTTCGAGAGGAGCCCGAGCTTCTGAAGACCATAGGATATAATAGTTACATCGAATAATATTACGGGAGACTCTCGAAGCGGAACATACCCTCAATCGATCATAGAATAAGAAAAAAAAATACCATAATTTATTTTTGTGGTTTTCTCTATGAATAGTCCATAGATCTTACATTATACTATAAGTTCTATGGGATCGTCTCTCAAATTGCCTGATGCATAGAACGAATTCTTTTTCTCCGAAACCGTTCGACGAAATTCCACACAAATGCTCAGAGGAATGCAAAATGGCTTTTTCGTCGAACCTCTAACTACATCCTGTCTGATATTGCACTCTCCCCTCGAATTACCATAACGGATATGATTTCTATTTCCTTTTTGCGCTTTTTTCCTACCCGCAACGAAATTTAAGAACGTCCGGATCATTGTCTACCGCGCCACCATGGTCGAGATCGAATTTTAGAGGGTGTATAAGTTGTTTCGACGACTGACGAAACCAAAAACCGCGTTCAGAAGAATCGCTGGCGCCCTCTTTATGCGTCGAGACGAAACGTCAGTCCCAAATACGGACAATGGTGTCTGCGACCATGCATCCAGCTAATTTTAATTGAATCTCGGTAGCTGGTTTTCGACTATTGTGGTATGTCTGAATAGACCCGCGAATTCGATATGGGTAGATTATGAAGATATCAGAGCAGGTTGAGAATAATTAACTGCTTCAACACTCAACGCCGAGTTCTTCCGAAATCATTTGCACCAATCTCGTTCATCATTGTCCTTGTTTGTTGGTTTCAGGATTCACAAAAAAGGTGGAGTTTCATTGAATTACATATGAATGCAAATGAACTTCATGAAGCGTAGCATGATATACCTGTCTGACTCATTACCATTTTCTCATTTCTGAAAACCAAGGAAATAATGAAGAATATACTAAAAATTGGAAATGTCTACTTCAATACCCTTTACTTCTTCTTGAAGGAAGAAAACATACTACAATATAAAATGGTAGTAAACTACATGCGCAAAAAAATTAACGCACATTCTGAAAATCTCAATTTTAATGAGAGTTAACTCTACAATCTACATTGACTTTATAACTTATTTTTTATGTTCTCTCGGGAAGGTTTTGAACGAAACAAGACACATTAAATGGAAGAAAAATTCAGGATTTCACCGAATCTTATGTGAAAGAAGAGAAATGAACAATTTTCAAAATACTGAAATGCTGATAAGTGATTTAATACTTGGTATATCCACCCCTTGCGTTAATTACTGCTCGGCAACGACGGTTCATACTCAAAATGAGTGATCTTAAAATGTTCTGATCTAATCCTTCCCAGATTTCTCCGAGTTGGATTCCTAAGTCATTAAGAGTAGCTGGATGATTTTCTGAACTTCTCAGCCTTCTATTGAGGTTGTCCCAAACCTGCTCAATCGGATTGAGATCTGAACTTCTTGCTGGCCATTCCATTCGAGAGACTTCAACCTCTTCAAGGTACTCCTGAACGATGCGCGCACGATGGGGTCTGGCATTATGGTCCATAAAAATGAAATTTTCACCAATGTATGGGGCAAATGGCACTACATGCTCTTCAAGAATGTTCCTTATATACTTATCAGCATTCATAGCTCCATTATCAACGACCACTAGGTCTGTGCGAGCAGTCAAAGATATTCCACCCCATACCATAATCGATCCTCCCCCGAAACCAGTAGTATTCAGGAAATTTCACTGAGCATATCTTTCATGTGGACGTCTGTATACAAGGGAACGTCGATCACAATGGTAGAGGCAGAATCTAGAATTCTAGACTCATCTGTGAACGCTTTCCCAATCGGCCTCTTCCCAATGGATATGCTCTCTCGCAAAATCCAAACACGCCCTTCGATGGGCTGGGGTAAGAGCTGGGCCTCTTGCCGCGACACGAGGCCTTAAATCATATTCTCTGAGGCGATTTCTTATTGTCTGAGTGCTAATTTGCACCTCATGAGTTTGCTCAAGCTGATTTTGAAGGAGGCGGGCGGTTGCAAACCATTGTCTCAACGAAGAAACTCTCAAGTAACGTTCTTGAATGGCAGTTGTTACCCGTGGTCTACCCTGCCCTGGTCTTCGGACATTCATACCTGTCTCCCTGAATCGCAGCAATATTCTGGACACACTTGTATGGGAAACTCCAAACCTTTCTGCAATTCTTGTGTATGTCCCCCCTTCTTCTCGCAAAACTACCGCTTGGGCACATTCCTCTTGAGTCAAATTGCGTGTTTCGCGTTGCATAGCGATCGAGTGTAGAAAATCAAACGAGAGAAAAACTATTGATCACTAGAATTGATCGAGAACAACTGATTTTAGAATGGAGCCAATACATTCAAAATCTGATATCATCTTTTTTTATTCCTGCTGGGAGAAAACATCTGTATTGAAGAAAAACGTTGAAAGTGGATAACATATGCATGCATAATTCTGATAAAAATAATTATCATTGAGAACACCTTCAGTTGTAGAATAAATTTGAGATTTCCATAATGTGCGTTAATTTTTTTGCGCAGTGTATTTGAATATAGAAATTAAAATAACGCAAATTGAAATGAGCGTTCGTAAAAATTTTAGTTTTTTTTAACGCACGTTGACCAGGAAGCTCTATGTAATTTGGTCTTTCCAAAAACCTCAAACTCTGGCAGGACTGAATGTCCTGCATGTTTTAAAGGTAACATGGCATTTCAATCCATCATAGCAACTTCCTGGAATTAATTTTCCCTTCAACCTAGGTTATAACTTTTTTCGCACTATTATCACTGGGATGTACCTTTTGATTCTTCAATTTCTACAACCATTCCTCCATTTCTCAAGCCACTACATCCTTCTTATTCTATGAATGAGCTTGTTCTTACTCTTCCAATGATATCGTTTCACATCCTTGGGTTGTTGAAACCTTCTACCCTATGTTCAAAGGTATAGTGTTATTGATGAGATCTCGATTGATATGCACGTTGGAAGCATGTCTCATGAAGATACATGCATGCACATATTTGTTTAGCAAGCCCACCTCAAAACCCAAACCTAACGAAACCTCTCCGCTTCTTTCAGATCTGAACACTACGACAACCTCCAAGCCAACGAGAACCAGCTGCGACAGCAGAAGCAGCCGTTGAAGGACGCTACGAATACTGGCGCGATCTTGAAGCAAGAGAAGAACAACAACGAGGAAGGACCACGCAACGGCAGTGCCAGAAGAGAGGCGGAATCGACGCAAAGCAACGGAGACAATACCAACCATCAGAGTAGCAGGTCTTTGCAGTGCTTGGAGACCCTAGCTCAGAAGGCTGGTATACACGACATAACCGCTGACGACTGCAAGTATGATATTGCCCACACGTTGTTGAATCTAGATAGAGGACAACAACACCAACAGCAGATCATAAAACAGGAAATTGGATCTCATACGAAGATGAGCGACATCAAGAGCCAACAGCAGGTGAGACAGAATCAGACTTAAGTTTGTTCATGTTCATGAGCAGTCACAAGAAACTACGACAGCCACAATAGAGAAAATAGTCAATTATTTCATATGTATACCTCAACCTAATTAAAATAATTTTAAAAAAGGCTGACGATGTTGATTTCTAGTTTGACGCTCTAAGGTTCAAAGCTATAAGACCTTCTAGACCCAAGCAACTGGGTCTCATTATCCTGAAGCCTGAAGCTTCCAGAAGTGGAGGATAAGAATGAGTTATGAAAGTTTTCATGAAATTTCAGCAAATCGCCGACGCAAACGCTCAAGCTCAAGCGGTGGCCCAACAACAGCAACAACAGATGCAACAGGTAGCCCTTCAGCAGGAGCAACAAATGGTGACGTCCCAAAGTCCCCATCAAATTCAACAGGTCACTGTTAATGCATCCAGTAAGTCCCAATCTCAATAATAATCTTGTTGCAGTCCAAAAAAACTGGAATATAACTAGAAATAATATCCAAAAGCATACGCATCATTTGTGTTGCATACTTTAAATCAAGTCCATTCTGAAAACATCTACCCAACCTGGGCTAGTATTTTGATATTTGTTAGAAATTTCAAAATGAACCTCATGTAAAACATCATAATTTCAGATGGACAGCTCCAAGCGACAACATCTATGGGTCCACCCCAGCAACATACAGTTTCGATACACCAGCAAGTGGCACCACAAGGTCAGATGATTCAGACTCAAGGTGGACAAGTTTTAACGACTGCTCAGTCAGGAAGCACCACGATAACAACCATGTCGCCCCTTCAACACGCTCAGTCCCACCCACAGCAACTCGGTGCCGATTGGAGCCATGGAAGACTTCAGGTTATTCAGCAACCGATACAGAATCAGACTTATTTATCCCAATTGTACAACGCTCAAGGGCAGTTACTGATGCCCAGCAATATAGCGTTGCACACTGGGATCAATCCTCAGCAGATTCAGGTAGATAATATTTCATAATTTCATTGAATATTATAACAAATATAATTATTTATATCCCTTTCGAAGGGGTCAGTGGTCATGAAATACAAAAACTTTCGTTACAGGTAATAACCAAGCCTTTCAATGGAAATCAACTAGCTCCTCACATGCTTACAACAGCCCAAGGCAAGCAAGTTATTCAAGCAAGTCAAGGAGCTACATTCCCTGGTTACACTACACAAAATCAGCAAACGTTGGTAAGCAAATGATTTATTCTAACCATAACCAAATTTCCTTATTGAATTTCTCCCCAAATAACTTACAAGTTTATGTTTCTTACCTCCACTCTTTGTAGGTGATGGGTGGACAAAAAGTAATGCAGAAGGTGGCTACAAGCACGGGAGGAGTACAGACCCAACAGCAACAAGGACAATGCGTACAAGTTTCACAAGCTATGATTGGGTCACAACCTACCGCTCAGATTATTAGTCCACTTCAGGTAAATTCCCTACAAAGTAAAATGGCCTACTGAAAAATATTCCAATGAGGACTATTTTGATTCGACTATGACTCAGTCTCAGTGAAAAAATTTTTATTCAACCAATATTTCGATTAGCATATTATGCTTTATTCTGTGTTTTTTATCATCAGTCATAATATCCTTTACTTTTTACAGCCTGGAGGTCAGCCTATGCAATTTGCCGCACCATGGCAATTCAACGGAATCCCACAAGTTTGGGCAACTAATGGAATTCAACCTCAGACTTTATTGACTCAGAATCCTCCCATATTTATTAGAGGTACACAACCAGATGGTTCTCCTGGACCTGGTATTTACATTCAACAGAGTCCGCAAGCTACTATCCAAACTCAACAAAATCGTGAGTATTGTTTTCATAAAAACCATTAATATTAATTTTCATTGCCAATTATCTGTATAACTATGTCATGTCCCACATAGGTATTTGTCAGATAATAATAAATCTAATACTTTGCAACTAATGCATATTCTGAATTTAACATATGAAACAAATAAATTTCATATTTCAGTTATAAATTTTCAAGATCTATTAGTATTTTTAATTTTATTTATACTCAATTCTAGAAGCCATTGCTCAAGGAAATGTGCAGCAAATAGCAAAACCTAGAAATGCTAATGAAAATATTCAACCGAAACAGCCAACTTCACGACCTCTTATTCTTCCATCAAATAACATTCGACCAGCTAGTTCTGCTGTTTCAACGCAAACAATTGGTGCCCAAACTCCTGTAAGTATTAGATCTTTTGATTTGAAATGCTGTATTTGAATTTTGTCTAAATTTATGGAAATCCCAGAGCTTTATATATTTACAGGCTTCCATGGGTGGAAAACCTGGAACTAAGATAAGAACGAAAGCACCCCAGGTACGAACTTCGCCTGCTCTCAAAGCTGATGCTGCTAACCAGACGCAGATCAAGCCTTATAACAATATGCAACATCAGTAAGTTTTCATTTATAATTTTATCTTTAATCTTGTTGAATGTGGAATGAATACTCATTGAATTCGTAAATTAATATCAGGACAGATGAAAACACCCACCTTCGTATGAATTCTTCATCTTCCAAATAACGATAATTATTTCAGATTACCATCAAATAAAACATTAACATTTTAACTCCATTTTTCAATTCTGAAGAACAATAACAGTTAAAAGTAAAATGGCGGTTTGTTGTTTTCTTTGGTTAATTTGAATTGCGAGTATCATAGATTGTTGTTTTCTTAGTGGACCATAGATAATTTTAATTTCTGATTATTTTCAACTAAAATTAATTAAGGTGCAAAGAGTGTAAATTGAGAAAGAAATAAACCATTATGAAGTGAATTTCATTCAGAAAATTCAATAAAAGTGCAAAATAAAATCGGTAACAAATTCTCAAATTATTTTCATTTTCAGAATGGTCGTGATGAATACTTCCACTGGTATGACGGCAACAATGACCCATAATGGTCAGATAACAGTAGATAAGAACCAACAAATGGTGAATCAGAACAAAAACCAACAAATGCAGCAACAGCAGGCCCAACAGACTATATTGATGCAACAACATCCTATTCACCAACAAGTGCAACAGCAAATAATGCTTCAACAACAACAACAACAACAACAACAACAGCAGCAGCAGCAACAACAACAACAACAGCAGCAACAGCAACAACAGCAGCAGCAACAACAACAGCAGCAACAGCAACAACAGCAGCAGCAGCAAGGAGCTCAGCCTCAACACATACAACCTAAACCAATGAGTAAGTGATGTCAATTATGATCACAGAAATCGAATATCGATGATGATAATGATCATGGAATAAAAATTTATGAATAATTCTTTAACAGTTCAGACAATTCAAGGAATACAGCAGCAGATTCAGATGGCGGGGGATAGACCTATCATGCCGGTTGCTTCGATGTCACAAACGAACTCGCAGCAGGTACAGCAAACTTTGCAGCAAACAATTCAGCAGTGTATGCCTATCCAATCGAATTTAGCTGTGACTCAACAGACTATGCCTCTGCAGATGCAGCAGCAAATTCAACAGGTTAGTCGAACGTTATTTGATAGCATTCTATTTGAATTTATGTAATGTGATGTGACAGACGTTTGGAAACTGAGCAACTTTAGTTCGATAATTTTAAGACTGGAGTTTTACTCGTTTTTCCAAGATTATATGAGAGATCTCTGAGTTGCAACGAGAAGAAATAGTTGTAACTTCGTTCTCCTCCCAACATTAATTCACAAAACTGCCTTTTTGCTCGAAAATGTTTTCCAAACTGTCAAATAGGTAATTGAATCAATAATTAGTTTTTGCAACAGCAAATAAACCAAATGGCTCAGCAAGGTGCGATAATTGGGCAAATTCAAACAAGCCAACCCACACAGATGCAGCAGGTTTCGAATCAGGCCCAAATGCATCAGATTCAGCAGAATGGCCAGCAGATGACCATGCAGCAAGCCCCACAACAAGTTCCCCTACCCAGTTCAGTGCCTATGGTTAAATCCGAATTGATGAACGAGGTATCATCGGCGGACAGCGCGTCTCAATCGACAAACGCCAATGGAGAAGCGAAAGATTCCTCTTCAGAAGGTAATAAGCATTTTATGAAGCTGTTAGAAAATCAGAACGCGTTTATTTCGAACTGACCCACGTATGTAATGGAGAATTTTGTAGCGAGGCATTTTTATGCTGCGATTATCTAATAATTGACGAGTAGTTGTCGACTGCAACAGAGCATAGAATAGTCGATGAGTCATTGAGTTTCTGGGATTTCGGTTGATCCAATTTTACGATTACTTCGCGGATGGTCGTTTTCAAGAGCGCCTGGGTGATTTCGCGGGAATTCCAGCTTCGAAACTGGGGTTTCCCGCATTCGAGCGCCGATTACCGCTGTAAGTTTTCATCTACCGAATCCGAGCGGACAAGTGAACAATTTCAAAAGTGACATATTATCGGGGTTTCATTTTGCATGGAATTTATCTCGAAAATTCGCCGCTCGACTAGAAACCGAAGAATAAAATTACCGGATGGAACAATATCTGGTATACGGTTGGAAAAACTGCATCTTTATTTTAATGATTTGGTGTTTTTCAGCTACTTCGTCGCAAGAAGCCAACGATACCAAACACAACTCGAGTGGACTTGATCAATCCATACAACCTTCTCCTGTTCCCAGTGCCACTCACAACCAATCTACGCCTACTCCTGCGGAGAACGGGCTGCCATTGGCGACCGTGACGGAAGAAGTGAAAGAACGTTGTCCGCCGAAGGCGATGGTCAAGCCACAGGTACTCACGCACGTTATCGAGGACTTTGTCATTCATGAATCGGCAGAACCCTTCCCGGTTACGAGGGGTTTGCTTAGCGACCTAAAAACCAGCTATAATGCCATGGAGAGAGACCCTGATGAGCCACCAAGTGAGTATTTCAAAATTAAGATGTCTACGGCCATTCCCTTGCCTAAGATGTCTAAAAACACTTTCATTCCGGAATTCTTCAGCTGCTATTCCGGTTTCAAAGAAAGAAATAGTTTTGAAGGCGATGATCGATGTCAATTCGTTGAACTGCAGCTACTTCGTGTACTTACCTCGTATACATCATAAAATATTCGTAAATTTCCAACATCCTTGACCTTCCGGGAAATACCCACGAACGAAAATCGGCTGAATAATTAACCATCCCAGTCCCACGATAATCCAGAACAAAATGATCGATCCCCGTTCTCATTCACAGACAAGAAACGCGCCCAGACGCCATCTGATCAAATCATGTCTTCCAAAGGTGACGGTGACATGGCCAAGTGCGAGACTTGCGGCACCGTCGACCTCAAGGTCAAATTCAAGAAGAACCACAGATTCTGTTCCGTGGCCTGCTCTAAATCCAGCAAGAAGAACGAGAAGAAGAAGAAGGAAAGGGAGAGCATGGAGATGGACGTGGACAGTTGTCCATCCGGAGCGGAAAGTACCATGAGCTCCAACTGCGCGGAGGACGATACGCCCAAGGTGGATCCTCTGAAGTGGAGTGTAAGTAGATTTTTGTGTTCTAAGACGAAAATCCAAAGAAACTTCTTTTTTTTTCTGACATTTTCACAAGTTATTCGGACCATCAATGACTTTTTCTGACTATTCTTATTATTTCAGGTTCAAGAAGTGTCAGATTTCATCAAGAATTTGCCAGGTTGTTCAGATTACGCTGAAGATTTCCTGATACAGGAAATCGATGGTCAAGCGCTCATGCTCTTGAAGGAAGACCATCTCATGACGGCAATGTCAATGAAACTTGGACCTGCTCTGAAGATCGTCGCAAAGATCGATGACATGAGGATTGATAAAGAACCTCCAAAACAAAATTAAACTTAATTCAAAGACTAGAAGCAAAGTGAGTGGAACATTTCATCTTTCCAGGACGACAGTGACAAAATTTTTCTACAGTGAAAGATGAAAAAATCATATCGTTATGATTTGTTGAAATTCTTCGCTGGCTCGAGTAATCTTTTGTCTTGGAGAGCAACATCTCATTTTTTTTCTTTAATGTAAATAATGTATATAGATAAAATGATTTAAGACTGCTCTAATCCAATATTCGAAATGAATCAAATTCCGCTGGATAAATTTTACATTTATTTGTAAAGTACTGTATATACCTTGAATATATTATTATCTTTGTAAATATGTTCAGTAGTTTAATATTTATTTCATCTTGTGCAATGTATATCTTTTTTTTGAATGTTCATTTGACTAATATTATTTTGTTGAAGAAAACTGCCATAAGGATAATAAAATTTGTAATTTCTATGAGTGTATTTTCATTTAATAATGGGTATCTTCCATCACCCTCGCGTGTAACGACCATAGACATATCCCAATAAGTCTATGATAACGATTGATAAGTCTATGGTAACGACCATCGTGGATGACACAAGCATCAAGGTAGAAATGAAAACTAAGCATCTCACTCCGTTATTTGCCGTGGGAAATTGCGATTTCATCAGTTTTTGTGGCGTTAGTTCATTCAAGTGTCCCTACAGCAAAAATCACAAGGTGCTAGATCGGGGTACCTTGGTGGCCATTTGGTGATAATGATACCTAAGAACAGTAGTTCTTACAGCCTTACATTTCAAGGTACCTTGGCTATACGAGGTCTGTGATTCGAATTAATTCGGAGCTCAACCCTGTATATCTATAGTTTCAGTTGAATTATCCATCCAATGGCGATCGAGATATTTTTGATAATGGAAGGACCGGTCCTTCTCAGGACCAACACCCTGAAGATGGTAGGCGAATGCTTACCGAAACAGTCCAAATTATCCACCCAATGTTTATTTTGCGGCTGTGAGAGAATCCTGACAACAGAGACCAAGCGTTATGCATGGAGCGTACTAGTTTAGTATATAGAACTAGTAGAGTCCCTAGATCTACCTATTAAGTAGCCCTTATCGGTAAACTCGGAAAAACGGGTGATTTTATAGGGACTTCGAGCTCTGTCTAGTCTCGATGCAGTTCCTATGCCATTGAGTGAGGTCAGTAATTTATTCTTTGTCGCATCGCACCGAGAGTTTTGATTATTTTATTGGTCTACGGGACAATATTCATCCACTCGTTTAACGTTATGTTTCCAACTTATATTTCCGAAGCTGTATAAGCCAGATAAAGACAAAAACAATGATATATTAAATGAAAGTCCAACGAAATAGTAATTTACGTAACAAGTCCGGAAAATAGGGTTTTTTTTTTGACGAATAGACAAAATTCCAGGACGAGCCGGGCGTGTTGCGTACAATATTTTTTCGGCAACCGTGAAGAATTACAAATCAATGAGATGACACATCTCTTTATTATACATTTTGATTCTTATTTGAATTAAACAGAACAGAACTGTCATCCGTTATTTCATTGCTATTGTGTTCTATGCATCTATGTGATGACCATAACAATGGGCGCGTTCATCCGACTAAGCAGCTACCGCTACCGCTCCTTCAAACGTCAAAACCATATGATTTTTTCGATTCGTTGTGTCAAAATTACTAACTAATTTGACACAACGTATCGAAAAAATCATATGGTTTTGACGTTTGAAGGAGCGGTAGCGGTAGCTGCTTAGTCGGATCACAGAATACCTAACTACTGTAGTTAGGTATTCTGTGGTCGGATGAACGCGCCCATTGACAACAACGACGTTATTTTTTCCGGCCAAGTCCGGAAAGTACGTACTTTCCGGACTAGGCCGGAAAATGCTACTTTCTCAAAGAAAAAGCGTCCGGGAAGTGGGTATATCCCGGACGGTTGCCGAAAAAAGTATCTAATGGAGAACAAAATTGAAGCAATGATGTTAAGTCAGAAACTTTCGAACCCAACGATGGAAATGTAGCGAAATAAATCTCATAACGTTAATAAGAAACTTTATTTCAAATCACGAATTGAAAATGAGGTTTTACACTTAAAAATAAAATAAACAATACTAAATAAAACTCTTAACATCAAATACAACTTAAAAACTTTCTCGTCATTTTGATACTCACTCTTGTGGTTTTATGGAATCTACTTCAGCAGTATTACCAGAATCTTCTTGTAATTTTGGAATAACTTTAGTCGGTGAAATTTTGCGTATTGCTTCCTTTTCTGAAACCGTGGGCGTCAAGAAAGTAGTCATTATTTTTTCACTAAATTCAACTTTTGTCGTTATTGGGGATTTTGTTTCATTATTTGAACTAATTTGGGAATTCTGTTCTTCAGCAGATATTTCTGCTTTTTGTAATTCAACATGAAGTGTATCACATACTTCTGAAGGTTCCTTCTCATTTGTTACAGTATTTTCTATATTTTGCTGGAGATCACATACTTCAGAACAAATATATTCTTTTGTTTCTGTTTTATCACAATTTTCAGCTATTTCTTGTAGGGTATTATCACACTCTTCTAAAGTTTCTACATGTTTGTCTTCAGTATCACAGACTTTCGTAGGAATTTCATTGCTATCATCACTTACTCTTGAAGCATTTTGTACTAAATCAATTTCTTTCAATTGTGAAATTTCACTTATTTCTGAATTTTTTTCGGGTGTTTCCTTCTCTTCTGTAACTTGATTGAATGTATCTGTCAGCAAATTATCACAGATTTCGGAAATGATTTCAGTCTTCTCATTAATATCCTCTTTTTTAATGGACGTGTCACAACTAGGCATTTCTCCAATTTCTTTTGTTTCAAGAGTTTCTATGTGATGAGTTTTAATTGGTTCCAACTCTTTCTGCACTTCCTTTGATTGAGATGAGTCACACGTTTCAGAAGATTCTTGTAAGCATCCTCCATGAGTTTCAGTTTTTTTATCATCGGATACGTCAGATTTTGATGATTGAGATGAGCCACACGTTTCAGAAGATTCTTGTAAGCATCCTTCATGAGTTTCAGTTTGTTTATCATCGGATACTTCAGATTTTGATGATTGAGATGAGTCACATGTTTCAGAAGATTCTTGTAAGCATCCTTCATGAGTTTCAGTCTGTTTATCATCGGATACTTCAGATTTTGATTCCTCTGACAGTTTACAAATATCTTGTTCTCCAATTTCCTTTTCTGTGTCTAACAATTCTTGGACTTCTTTGGATGGTGGAATGTGATTACTTTCAGAGTTTTCTTCCTCTGGCTGTTTGAAAACATCTATTT
The DNA here is from genome assembly GCA_951802165.1 of Adalia decempunctata. Taxonomy (NCBI): domain Eukaryota; kingdom Metazoa; phylum Arthropoda; class Insecta; order Coleoptera; family Coccinellidae; genus Adalia; species Adalia decempunctata. The sequence continues at coordinate 15,384,445 of OX637696.1, read as the reverse complement.
GTTCTTTAGTTTCGCTTTCTGATTCTAATATTTCATGGACTTCTTTCGATTGTGGAATATCACTACTTTCAAAAACTTCATCTAGGGATGCTTGTTTATCGTCAAATACTTCAGAATTCTTTTCCTCCTGGTGTTCTTTAGTTTCACTTATGGCTTCTACTGATTCATGGATTTCAGTTGATTGAGGAATGTCACTACATTTAGAAGTCTCTAGGGGTACTCCCTCAGTGTCTTCAGATTGTTTTAAAGTATCTTGGTCTTCATTTATTTTGCTTTCTGTTTCTAATACATCATGGACTTCTCTTGATTGTGGAATGTCAATCATTTCTGGAGACTGTCCATGAGTATCCTTGACTTCGGAGGATGTGTCGTTTGATGTTGGTTCTTCAGCAATATTTTCTTGTGTTGAATTGTGAATGTCTTCTGTTTGTTGCGTATTGGTTTCTTCAGGAACTTCTGGTGCTAATTCACAAGTTGCTCTTGATTTGCTTAGTTCAATTAATTCATCTGAAAGTATATCATTAACTGAGAAGTTTGTATTATTTGATATTGAGAAAACAAAAATACAACTGTAAAAACTATCATTAAAACAAAATAAATTCTGAAGTTTCCAAATAGACATTCATTCATTTCTAAAAAAAATCCAATTCCCCAACCAGTTATATATTGGTAAGTTGGTTAGTAATAGAAAATTTTTAGTGTTAGATTGTTATTTGTTTCTTGAAAAATTGATGTTAGAAAAAAAGGTAAGTACAAGAAAATTATGGAAATATAAGATTGTTATTTGCTGATCCATAGAAACAGGTTCAATTTTCTGCATCATCAATTCATCATTTGTTAGTATTGGATAATTACAAATTTCGTGGTACATACCATTTCTTTTTTCCCGCCCATAATTGAGACTAAGTCATGATTATGGCGAGAATAAATCATACTGAAATTATAAGTTAAAATTTTTTATTTGAATAGTGGTATAATTTCAGCTAGAGCTTTTTATGGAAAGTCATCTTATAAAAATCTAGATGAATGAATAAACGAAATACTTAATCTTAGATATCCTACAGGAGCAAAACCTGAACATAGAAGAACTATCTTGAAATTGTGAAGAGAAAAACCAAATAGTAAAGTACCAAACCTACCAACCACAAGATCAACTAATGATTAAACATATTGAAAACAGTTGTAAATCATCAAATTAACTCCTCTCCAATCATATTCTAGAGTTGAAAAACAAAACATCCCAAGTTAATAAGATCACAATGAGGGGTAAGTTGTTACTGAATTGCTGTGCATCGAAAACTGAATTTAATACTCACATTTTCTCCAAACCAATAAAAAATATACCTGCACAAGTACTTTCTCGAAGTCAGATATTCATTTCACCTGAACTCTTTCAAAATAACGTAATAAATTTAGATTTCACCCCAAAAAAATAGAGAACGCTTTAATTTCAGTTTTTTATTTATATATTTCCTACTGTCAACTTCAGATATAACATAAATTTGATCGTATAAAAAATAACATAACAACATTATGTAGAAAAAGATAACAGCTGTATTTTTGTTTCCACAAAATGAAAATATTTTTAATGAAAAATCATTCTGCATTTGGATAACCATTTGAATATTTGATTTTCGCTTCGAAAAAGAAAATTAACAAAGATAGCTCAGTCATAAGACAGCAAAAACCAAATATTGAAACTAGGTATAAATTATTTACCTAAATCTGTACCTGGAACTTTATCAAGTCCAATACTCTCAGTCTTCATTTCCATTGTCTCCATACCAGGTTTGTTAATTTTTTCTGAGACCGGCTCATCGTTCACATAAAGTTCAACTATGGAAGTCTCATCTGTTGTCAATTTTTTGAGCGTGAATTCAGTTTGACCATCGGCCGACAAAGCAGAGAATCTCTGAGCAGCTTCTGGACTCCAACTGACAACTCCTTCTGGTTTCTGTAAACTACATTTGAGCGCCAACGGTGAAGCCATCACCAGGTGCTCGGGCAGCTGTTTCAAACAGCTGCATACGCAAGAATTTCCGTAATCGAGGAAGAGCACTTCGAGTCCGGCCACTGTGTTCGACAATATCCTGGCCCTGTACCACATCTCGTCATCAGGGAACATAGCCGCACACAGTGAACCCGGCGTGAAGTCTTCCAGATCCGGATAACTAGAAGCGTTCGACAACTGCTCTGCTATCCATTCGAGATCGGCGCACCAACCGTCCAGTTGCACCCAGAACTCAGAAGGGGAATTCATATGGCTTATGTAACCCTTTAAATTCGGGTCAAGGACTAGATCTTCGTCTATAACGGCGAGGTTTTCCGCGATCAGAATATCTTTCACGTTCTGGCCGTTGCTGAGTAATTCCACGTAATTTGCTTTCTCGTCCTGGTTCACGAATTGCACACGAACGTTCTCAGCGTATGCCAATTCCTCGAACCTATCGGTGGAAGCTTTGGACCATTCCTCTTCCAGGGGTCTGATCTTAAGACGACATCTGGTGGCGTATTCTTCTAACGCAAGGAGTTCGGCGGGTAAGGTCTTTATCTGAGTGGCTTTGTTATCAATCACGTCAGTGTTACCGTAGTCTATGAAACGAACCTGGAAAGGAATTGTTGGTTTTCAAGCGAAGAAGTAAATACACTGCGCAAAAAAATTAACGCACATTCTGAAAATCTCAATTTTAATGAAAGTTAACCCTACATTGACTTTATAACTTATTTTTTTATGTTCTCTCGGGAAGGTTTTGAACGAAACAAGACACATTAAATGGAAGAAAAATTCAGGATTTCACCGAATCTTATGTGAAAGAAGAGAAATGAACAATTTGCAAAATACTGAAATGCTGATAAGTGATTTAATACTTGGTATTTCCACCCCTTGCGTTAATTACAGCTCGGCAACGACGGTTCATACTCAAAATGAGTGATCTTAAAATGTTCTGATCTAATCCTTCCCAGATTTCTCCGAGTTGGATTCCTAAGTCTTTAAGAGTAGCTGGATGATTTTCTGAACTTCTCAGCCTTCTATTGAGGTTGTCCCAAACCTGCTCAATCGGATTGAGATCTGGACTTCTTGCTGGCCATTCCATTCGAGAGACTTCAACCTCTTCAAGGTACTCCTGAACGATGCGCGCACGATAGGGTCTGGCATTATCGTCCATAAAAATGAAATTTTCACCAATGTATGGGGCAAATGGCACTACATGCTCTTCAAGAATGTTCCTTATATACTTATCAGCATTCATAGCTCCATTATCAACGACCACTAGGTCTGTGCGAGCAGTCAAAGATATTCCACCCCATACCATAATCGATCCTCCCCCGAAACCAGTAGTATTCAGGAAATTGCACTGAGCATATCTTTCATGTGGACGTCTGTATACAAGGGAACGTCGATCACAATGGTAGAGGCAGAATCTAGACTCATCTGTGAAGATAACTCTTTCCCAATCGGCCTCTTCCCAATGGATATGCTCTCTCACAAAATCCAAACGCGCCCTTCGATGGGCTGGGGTAAGAGCTGGGCCTCTTGCCGCGACACGAGGTCTTAAATCATATTCTCTGAGGCGATTTCTTATTGTCTGAGTGCTAATTTGCACCTCATGAGTTTGCTCAAGCTGATTTTGAAGGAGGCGAGCGGTTGAAAACCGTTGTCTCAACGAAGAAACTCTCAAGTAACGTTCTTGAATGGCAGTTGTTACCCGTGGTCTACCCTGTCGTGGTCTACCCTGTCCTGGTCTTCAGACATTCATACCTGTCTCTCTGAATCGCTGCAACATTCTGGACACACTTGTATGGGAAACTCCAAACCTTTCTGCAATTCTTGTGTATGTCCACCCTTCTTCCCGCAAAACTACCGCTTGGGCACATTCCTCTTGGGTCAAATTGCGTGTTTCGCGTTGCATAGCGATCGAGTGTAGAAAATCAAACGAAAGAAAAACTATTGATCACTAGAATTGATCGAGAACAACTGATTTTAGAATGGAGCCAATACATTCAAAATCTGATAATATCATCTTTTTTTATTCCTGCTGGGAGAAAACATCTGTATTGAAGAAAAACGTTGAAAGTGGATAACATATGCATACATAATTCTGATAAAAATAATTATCATTGAGAACACCTTCAGTTGTAGAATAAATTTGAGATTTCCATAATGTGCGTTAATTTTTTTGCGCAGTGTAGTTCGAGAATCAGATTTCGAAGTTGCGCCAATTGAATATTACACCGACCTAGCCTGAATAAACTTTCAAGTGTGAAAAATTATTATGAGTTCAACAAGATTTGTGATAAATACACATTTGTCCTAGCGCCTTCACGAATTAGGCAATATAACGACCTATCAAATATTTTTTGAGATTAGTGATGGTGGTCAAACAATGGGAATTTAGCTTTGTTCATGAAGATGATTAAAAACGTTTATTTGCATGAAACATTGTCTCATTGTGAGATTGTTTTGATATTTTCAGTCAATCTTACTCTCAGGAATATCAAACCAGTGAAAATTATTAAAATAAAGTGCATTTTTGATGAAAAAAACATGTGTAGATGTGTGCCGAAGTAGGTTATGCAAGTCCTTCAAATTAAGACTACCACTGTGTGCGACTTGGCAGTTATCGAGATTTGGCAAACTCGAAGATAAGAAACTAAAGTGAACACTTCTTCGTAGATACTGAAATAAGCAGTTCATGTATATGTAGAACTGATGAATATTTGAATGTATACTCCATTCACGTTTATTCAATCACATGGGAGGTCATGGTTTCGTTTTCAGGAGTTGGTGCTCCTGATGAAAAGCACAGAACATATGATGAAAAGTCAGTGCGCGCACAGAAAATATATCGTTAATGACAAAACGACGTTGCCAGTTTCTTTGTTTACATCAAAGTAAAAGTATCAAAGATATTCCACATTTTGTTAGGTTTACAAATTGTTCGCAGATTTTTGGTATTTAATCGATATTTGCAGGTGAGTTTTTCGTCGAATATCCAAGATTAACGTATGTTTATTGTTTTTAGCACCAGTTTGGAGCGTGAGGACGATTTTCAAGACCAGGACGAATGTTTACATTTCGAGGTTAAGGCCGGCCGCACATTGAGCGCAGCCCAGCCCAGCACAGCCGAGCCGAGCCTAGCCTAGCAGAGGATTTCGTAACACACGCAATTGAATAGACCGCCGCATATTGGACGTAGCAGAGCAATATGCGGCGTTCTATTCAATTGCGTGTGTTGCAAAATCCTCTGCTAGGCTAGGCTCGGCTGTGCTGGGCTGGGCTGCGCTCAATGTGCGGCTAGGCTAAAGGAGTACACGGGAATTTCGTTGAAAAAGCTGTTATTCGGACAGATATCGCAGTAGATGGATCGGATGGAGCCTCGAGAGGTCGATTAGGATGATATTTTTCAGGTTTTACAAGAAATTTGGCGATATCTGAGCAGATTTGCAAAAGTTAGGTACCTCACTAATGAGGTGCTACTTAGATCTAATTCTCCTATAAGAAACGCCTTTCAAAGGTCGAGATGGTGAAAAATGTATTCTTTAGACGTTGTTTGAACAAACAGCCGAGTTTTATACCCCAACATTGATTTTAAGAAAGTTATCAACAAAATAAAATTGACATTATTCTTGATTCTTGTAATTACCCATCCATTCATCTTATATCTTTGGGTTGATTTTTTTTAATGAATTCTTGATTAGAAACAACAATTGATGTCATCAAGTCTTGAACTTTCAGTTCAAGAGGATAATGAACATTAAATCTTCACAAGCATGCATATGAAAATTATGTGAAAGCAATGCAATTTTCTTCCATGGCGAAAAATAATATATTTCAACAGTGATCTCTTGTACTTTTTATGCAAATAACTAGAAAAGGAATCCTTTCTATCAATTCATATAAACGGTAATTATTTTCGTGCATCACATCTTTTCCAATTCATTAATTTTCCGAATAAATTTACATCTGAGAAATACGCTAAGAATGTAGAAAGGGCAACATAGTGATGACTTGGAATTTAAAAATATTTTGAAAAACGTCATAACTTCGATACAGAGTGGAATGTGTCAAATTTCCAAGGCCAGAGTTGTGATTTTATAATTGTGAATGGAGTATACATGTAATGATGAACAACATGGAGACACTTACTGTCGTTATGTCTTCATCAGCATCAAGTATTTGCGATCGATACCACATCTGATCTACCGAATATGGAGCAGCACACAGGCCCCCGATCGAGACGTTATCCAAAACGGGCATTTCCCCTATCCGTTCTTGAAGTTTCGACTGAAGCTCACCGATGGCATCTTGGGAGTCGGCCAATTGGATGTAGAAATCGCTAGGACTGTCTATATGACTAAGAACAACGGCTGTACTCTCACCAACGTTATCAACAGTTTGCATTCGGGCAAACCCTTCCTGTAACACATCAACAGCATTTTCACATGATTCTTGTGCAGCTTGCGGCTCGTTTTGTATATTTTCAGTTATCGGGCCAGCATTTTCAACTGGTTGCGGTTCTGTCGGTACAAAGCAGTCATCAACCTGCAGTATTTCCCCTTCTAAGCCATTTTCGCCGTAATGGACTTGGACAGTAACTTGTTTTTCCAAGAGACCAGCCGTGGGAACATTTAAGTGAACCTGCAAAACAATATTAAAGAAATGAAACACTCAGAAGCGACTTTAGGATCAAAATCAGACATTCAAATGTAACAAGCATTCATTTACAAAAAAACTTACCAAAATGGTCATTAAATCCCACCAATAAAACTTAGGATCCAATTCTCTGAGACTGCCAAAAGTAACATCTTCAGTGTTTCCGTAATCTACATACAGCACAGTAACCTTTTCATCGTCAAAGGAGGTTACCCTTCCCCGATACCAGTTAGAATCTTGACTACAAACAGCATATAAATAACCTTCTTCGGGAATGAGAGGATCCTCTTGAGGTAGACTATTATAGTGTTCGAAAATTTCATTCAGTAACTCTTCAAGGCGTTCAGCACATTCAGAAGGTTGTATATAGATGCTTGTTTCGTTCACAACACTCACAAGTCCGTTCACTTTGGACTGAACGAGGAGGTAGGGACATACAGGATCGATAGATTCAAATGCACCTTCATCAGGGTTCAAAATATTCAGTTTGTTTCCTACGTGGTCGTACAAGGTCACTTCCAATCTGAAAATGATATGATAAAAATTCAATTCTTTTTATAACATATTTCAACGCAAGTTTTACCTGTTTTCAATTATATTGTCACAATATACGATAACTACTTCGCCCTGTTTTTGTTTCAACTCGGCATCAAATCTTTCTGTTGCCGTAGCCAAATTATGAGCCGAACACATCAATTGAATTCCTGAATTGAGGGTCATGGTAAAGTCTGATAAATCATTCACAAATTCGATCATAGCTCGGAATGTGTGTCCAGACAAGAAGTTAATGTCGAATTCTTGGGGAGGAACGAAAGGTTCGATGCATTTGACCACGTTATCTTGGATCAATTGCTGCTTTATGTCTTGGTTATCGGAATAAAGGTTCACCATGTATCTAAAATTGAACAAAATCGTGTATTTTGCTGACGCGATTGTTGAAGAATATTCGCAGATTCACCAATAATAATTGGAGCTATAAACACGCAGATTACTTTAAAATTTAAGAAAAATAGTTACCTGTCTACTTCATATCTTAGGAACTCGCAGTCTAGACAATCTTTCTGCATGTAATTAGTGAAAGCTGTCGGATCTGGCCAGTCATTTCCAACAGGCTGAATGCCACCAAGTCCGCAAGGTATAGCCTGAATTGGCAATTCCATGAATTTCTTGTCGATGGGCCAGACTTTGTCGACAACGGAGATGTTTCCAAAATCTACATAATACACTTTGTACTGATTGCCGATATTCTTCAATATTCTAGATCGGTAAAAAACATTATCTTCCGGGAACAAGGCTACAGCAGGTGCCCCCTCGATGCAATCGCTGGCAGGTTGATTTTTGTAAAACTCTTGGATTTCTTCCATGAGGGTAGAGAAGGATTGTTGGGTCTCCATCAGCTGACAGAAAAAGCTGCAGGGGTTATGAAACCAGCTCAAAGTCACTTTTACACAACCTGTCACTTCTATAGTCTGGAATGTAGCATTGTCCGGTGCAGCGTCGATAGGTGGCGCCGCATTTTGATAAGAATTATTGTAAGTCTTGTTGGTGCTGTTTTTATTAGACCATTTTGATTCATTTCTCGAGTTGAATTTTTTTCCATCGTTCTGTTCTTGGTCGCCGGCGTGAAATTCATTATCTCTAAAAAATACGTTTCCACATTTCAAAATGCATTATAGAACCGCAAAGATTGAAACTTCATGACAAGTCAATTATGGCTGAACTGTTGTACAGCGTGGCCAGATTTCGATGATTTAGTTCTACAACTCCTAAACTATAAAAGATAGTAAGTAAGTAATATACATGTCATGTTCTCTTTTTTCGAGAAACAGAAATTGCTGAAAACCCCAAGTTGCTACAGCGTCTTGTTTCCGAGCTACAGGGCGATTTTGTTATTTGGTCCATTATTATAATTGGCTATAACTTCCATATTATGGGATCTACGCTCTTGAAATAAACACATCTTAAGGGCACTTTTTTAACTGCTTTTCATTGGTGCCATTGGATTTTTTGTATCTGCTCAAATTTCGAAGCTATAACAAAATTTTTTTTTTCAAATGAAAACCATAGTGGAAAATGATATTTCCAAATTGATCTTCCTTCAACGATTTCAAAAATATATATCATGATATACTTTCGAGTCCACTGTATTTCGAAAATTGCGAAAAAAAACTTTTCGATCAACAAAATCCTAGCAGGCTCTGATTCACTTCCTTCAAAACTGAAGCGGTCATAGAATTTCATGTCATGTCATTCATTTCCACTTGTCGAATTCAATTCAGTTTAATCATTGTTGTATTGTCTGGCGCTTCTAAAATTCTTATTTATAACACATCATGCCTTACGAGAAATATTGAAAATATAATATGATAGAATGTTTTATACAAGCAAATTATGACGCTGATAATGCATCTCAAATATATTTTGATAGATATCCTGAAAGAACTCAGCCGCAGAAAAGTATATTCACAAGGCTTAAGAATAATCTAATGGCTTTTGTTTCATCTAAGTATTTAAATACTAGAATCAACAAGTTTGGTCTGAGTAATAAAAAAGCTAATATTTCCTGAATCAATTTGGCGGCTTACAATGATTGTGAGGTATCAAATTCGATGACCTTATGAGAACTTTAGAAGCGCCAGACGATACAATAATGATGAAACTGAATTGAATTTGACAAGTGAAAATAAATAAGACATGGAATTCTATGACCGCCTCAGTTTTGAAGGAAGGGAATCAAAGCCTGCTTGGATTTTGTTGAACGAAAACTGTTTTTTCGCAATTTTCGATATATAGTGAACTCGGAAAAAAAATTTGTTGTTATAGCTCCGAAATTTGAGAAGATACAAAAAATCCAATGGCACCGATGAAAAGCAGACAAAAAAGTGCCCCAAAGATGTGTTTATTTCAAGAGCGTAGATCCCATAATACGGAAGTTATAGCCAATTATAATAATGGACCAAATAACAAAAACGCCCTGTAGCTCGGAAACAAGACGCTGTAGCCACTTGGGGTTTTCAGCAATTTCTGTTTCTCGAAAAAAGAGAACATGACTTGAATCTTACTTTTTCTCTATCTTTTATAGTTTAGGAGTTGTAGTACTAAATCATCGAAATCTGGCCACCCTGTACATATTATTATATTATGAAAAGTGAAGGTCTATGAGAAAAAACTCGACAAAAATTATTTATTTGTATTATTTTCTGGAAATCATATGAGGAATCTCCCCTTTTCGTTTTTACCTCCAATTTAGGAACATCCTGCATATGCGCAAATACATTATACTTAAAAAATGATCATATGGATCAAAAGAGAAAAAAAAAATACAGAAATTAATGTTGCAACTTTTATAACTTGAAGTCCAATTTCACTTACCTGAACGATTTTTTCTTGTACTCCCCTCGATCACTATATTTATTTTTGTTATCAAAACTCCTATCCTGTCTTCCCTTCTTGAAAGAGCTGTCAGAATCGTATGCATTTTTGTCTCTGGAAAGTACAAATATTCAAGAAAAACAATTCTTGCGAAACATCCAAGAATTTTTTGGTCACTTTCTCACCTATATGACTTCTTTTCACCGTAATCATTCTGATTGTAAGAATTTTTCTTGTTTCCCCATTCCTCATTGTCATTCCTACCCCTGTTTCTATTGTCAGAGGCGTCGAATGTACTTTTGTCTCTGAAAGAGTAAAAATATTTAAGAAAAATAATTTTTGCAAAGCATCACTTCCTCACCTGTATGACTTCTTTTCACAATAATCATTTTCGTTGTAAGAATTTTTCTTATTTCCCCATTCCTCGTTATCATTCCTACTCTTATTTCTATTGTCAGTGTTGTCATATGTATTTTTGTCTCTGGAAAAGTACAAATATTCGAGAAAAACCATTTGTGCAAAACATAAAATGTTTTTCTCAATCCAAATAACACTTTCTCACCTATATGTCTTCTTTTCACTATAATCATTTTCGTTGTAGGAATTTTTCTTATTTCCCCACTCCTCACTTCTATTTCTATCGTCACCATTGAAATTTCTAGTCTTTTTCCTTCAATAAAAACAGTTTATGAAATTCAAGAACGTTTCAAGTTTGAGATGATAACAGTATTATCGATGAGTGCCAACAATAAAAAAAAACTAACTTCACTCCTTGATATTCCTCATTATCTCCAAAAGTTTTCGAGGAATTATCATTGTTCCAAGTGTCATTGAAATTCCTGGATTTATTTCTGTTATAACCGTTGTCCTTGTTACCAAATCCAGAATTATCTTGCCTGAAAATTAACAAGATTATGTATATTAAATGAGGAAGCCACAATTTAACGAATGAATATTTTTGTTTTGGTCCTCACTGACCTGGGAGTTTTGTTGTAACCTCTGTTGTCTTCTTTTCCATTCCTATCATAGTGATTGTTTCTACTGTGACTATTATCTAGAGAATCAGAATTCGAGTTTTGGTTATGAAAACTCGTATCCTGTTCAGGGGAGTTCCAAGTATTATTCTGACCTCTGAAAAAAAAAGCTAGGTCAAGGAGGTTATGGACAGTTTGGACTGATTAGAGATGTTATTCTGTGTTTGAAAGTACCACTTAGTCAGTACCATACCTTTTCACATAAGAGACAATTTTATCAACAAAATTATCAATAGAAAATTACGACACTAGGGGTTAATGTCGTACTTCAAATCTGGGGATACTATGGTACAACCTCAGTAATACTTTCAATCAAAGAATAACATAACTCAAAATTCCAAAGCCTTCTTGATATCGATTTTTTTTTAATGCTCATGTTGTATAGAAAAAATCGAATGAGACACAGAAGTATAAGCAAAAACACAGTGTTTGATCTTTAGCAACCATGTGAAGACTCTCACCAATTCAATGTGCTGTGAAAACACCTACAAAATCATGAAGATGGAGAAAAATATGACACATGTTCAAAATAAAATTGCAAAAGACAAACAAGGGTGTAGAGTGGGCCACTGACTTCAGTGATTTTATTGGATCGAGCTCTATATTAATTGAAGCTAGATACAGAACAAATCTTCTCATTATTTGAAATTATCCAATGTTACTGGAGAATTAATAAAAATGGCAACTTCATGAGAAAGATGCAGATTAGCTCGAATTCAATGGAAAATCATTTTGTCATCCATACCCATCACCCTAGGATGAATTTTCGACAGCTTAGGACAAGTGGCATGTGATGAAGAGTCAAATGAATGAGACAAAGAGTGAAACACATAGGACCCTTTTGTGATACCTTCCCTCCTTACCTCTTGCCTTTTCTGTTATTTTTATGTTTTCCATCATATCGCAGGCTACACAAAAAAACTGGTTTAATTCAATTATGCAGAAAAATTAATACAAGAAATGCTACAAAGTTGAAGAAATTTAGTGTATATTGATATCAACTGCAACAGAATGATGAAATAACTGTTTAAATAATGTCCCATTTCACTGTGGGACTCCAATCAGTAATTCAGAAATAAGGAACTTTCTTAATTTGAAGTTTTCAGTATTAAGACTGTTGAAATATTTTTGTCTTTTGCCACTTTTCAAAACACCCTCATTTTTTCAAACATAATCACTTACCCATACCAAAAAACATGAATATGAGTAAAAAAATATGAAGAAATTAATTACTTTGTGCTTGGCGACCTTCTGCTATCGTTATTTCTCTTTCCTCTCTTGAAACTATCATTGGAAGTGTTATCATGCCATTCTTTCTCATGTCTCCAAGATTCATTATTTTCATTTGAAACGAATCCATTTTGTTTCCTGAAAAAAATATAATTTTCAAATAATCTGCCCCCAAACATGAGGGCATGTGAGAAAAAGAATTGAAATTTCGTTTTTTTTAAGACAAGAACCATCATTTTTATTGTTTTATTTCTATCTTCAAGTTTTCCTACCTTGAGATTTGTCTCCAGCTCTCTGACTTATCCATCCTATTTTGTGATTTATCCCTCGGAGGCCAGGATTCCTGATCCCGAGAACTACCATTATGTGTTCCTGAATTCACAGCACCATACGTCTTTGTGGTATTCTCAAAATTATCGTTGGCAACCACTTGAACTTTGGTTTGACTTATCATAGCCTCCATCAGTAAAGCCGTAACGCTGCTACCATTCACATCTATAAGTTCCACCAAGGATTTATTTTTGATGATATCGATCACCTTCATGGTGAACTCTTGATCTAAAATGAGTTCTTCCAGTTTGTTATCTCTGTCCGAATCTTCAGTCATATTTTGGTATCCATTCAAACAGCATTCAATGGCCTGGGGGCGCATGCATGTTAGAAATTGTCCTTCTATAGTTTTCAGAGATTGAATTGGTACATCTTCTTCATTACCATAGTCAATATATTTCACTTTTGCACTATCTTCATGTAATGATACTATTAAACTACGATACCACTGCCCATCATAGGCAAACTGGGCACAACAAGGTAAACCAAGCTAAAAATGAAACACAAAATTAATAAAAATAAACAAAATGATCACAACATTCAATAATCAGATCAATTCTTAATCTAATAAAACTTACTTTAGGATCATTCAAATATAAAGAGCTGGTGGAATTGCAATAGACTTGCAAGTTAGCCATGAGATGGTTTAGTTCATCTTCGTTACTTTTCAAATGGATGTAGAATTTACTGCAGCTGTACACAAAAGTAACCTTGACAGGTCGGGTGAAACCTCTATGAAGAGCAATAACATTGGGAAAAGCAAGTTGAGCTGCCTTATTCAAAATATCCATAACATCAGTATTTGTCTCTGGATCCCACATTTTACATTTCGGGAGACACAACTTCTTCGCTGACGGAAACACTTCCATCATCAGTAAACGATTATCCACAAATTGTTTGAAAGCACACTGCATCTCGAGAGTAACAGTGGATTTGTCAATACCTTCCAATGATAAACGAATCGCCATTATTTTTGGGATGATATACTTGAATGGCATCTGGTATATATTGTCTGGAGGGACTATTTCTGTATTGCCAAAGTCTACATAGAATAACTGCAACAATTTGAATAATTTAGAACCTCGAATTCAGATACTCAATGGAAAAATTATTGAATATGATGAATGTGACAAAGGCGCAAGATAAAAACTGAGTTTTTTCTTTTAATTCTCATGAATATTTCAATTTGTAAGAAACATGCCAAATTGTATAATAACACATTTAATAATGATTTACTCTCTATTATGTCACAAATAATCAAAGCGAATGGAAATACTCAAAAAGTCAAATTGAAACAAAATTTTCATAATATCACAAATAGCAAATTTATGCATATACTGAGATGCACTCACCTTATATTGATTATCCACCTCGCTAGTAATAACAGCCCTGCAAATGTGACTATCTTCCATGCATTTCGCCAAACAGACTGTCCCTGGGATAGGTAGTTCCTCGAAGGGCTTTAACGGTATAGAATTTATCTCCCTCATCAATTGGGCCAGAGCTGCTTCACTTTTTTTGAGCTGCACCGAGAAGTGGCAGGGGCCATCAGTGATGTATGATACATAGACTTCATGTTGACTATTGGGTTCCAAGGTGACCGATTTATATTGTAACAGAGATTGATCGGGAGGAGGCATAACTTGTGGAGCCCTTGGAATCATCTTGGTGAGAAGGGATTCCTGATTTTCAAGTGAAATAGACTGCATCAATTGGTTTATCACTAAGTGCGAAGCTAAATCTTTATCATCAATGAAAATTTTTATGATATTGTATCCCATGTGTGTTGAAACAATAGTATAATTCACTTCCATATACCTGACTTGCCTAGATATGTGTTCAAGGGTGAGATCATTCCATTCGCCCCCAATGCAAATCACTTCGGATAAAATGAAGGGTAATGCTAAAGGCGGTAATGCTATGAAAGTCGCATTGAAACATTCTATTGACCGTAGATTGGAAATAGGCACTATATCTCTGTTTCCAAAGTCGATAAAATTTACTTCAACAGTACCTTGACTGCGAGTATCGTTATTCGTAATTCTTGCTCTATAATATTTTTCATCAATGTACTTAGCACAACATAAAACTCCTATCATAATATTCGAAGGAGTCAGAATATGGTTACCCTGTTCGTACATAACATATGCTTTGAACAGTGCTAATTCTACATCTAATGCCGCCTTTTTATCGGTTTGCCCCCAAAACTTAAGAAAGGCACCCTCTCTCTCAACATTTGTTATATACATGCCTAGTAATTCAGTCATTTCGACAAAATACAATGTTCGAAAAGTCTAATGATAATTTGAAACTTAAATTCAATCCACAACTTCACACAAAACAAATCTTTATCGTACATTCAACACATATTACGCACAAACTTAAATCATTTCAACGGACGAGGACACATCTTGTAGACACCATATCTTCAAAATTTCTGTTGCATTTTGGAGCAGAGATTGGTCTCGATAACATAGAAATGTAAAAAAGTAGGCGAATTGTTTTATTCATAACAGTCTAGGATCGGGATGAAGTTAGCCGCGAGCGGTTTTCAATTTTCTAGCCGCGCTTTCTGAATCTGACGTGAATATGCAGTGGGTCGTTGGCGGGATATGGGTAAAAGACGCGAGGCGTTGCCAGTATTGCATCAAATTACGTTTTTTTAGTATTCATAATATTGCATTATTATTAAGGAATAATGAAACCCGATTATGTAGTAAATAAGTAGTTTCTTCGCAGAAATTGATATGATATGATGTAAAATTCAGTGAATATTATCGATGTTAAATCTAAAGGACTTACGTTAACTATGAAAGAATTTTCCGAATATGTATTCATTTTTTATTTTAGTTTTGGCTTAGCATCAGCAAGGTAGCTTACAATTGCACTAAACTAAAAACCTTTTTACCATATTCTTGTCACCAGAAATATTCATCAAGGGCGTATCCAGAATTGGGAGAGGGGAGGGGGTACTTTGGAAGGATATTTTTGTTTCGCGAGGAAATACCTGTATTTGTTGTGATTTCAGGGAGGGGGTCAGGATGGGTGTTAACAAAATGGTCTCATTTTTCTCTCTGTCAGAAAAGTATGTCGTTGATAAATTCTCCGGATTACATTTGAAATTGATTTTTTAATTAATTTTGATTAAATTTGGTATATTTGATGAATAAATGTAAAATCGGAGAGAAGTGCAATTATTGCATTTTATTATTTATCTACAATAGCAGAATTTGGACATTGCCTTACCAACATCACTATCTTAATTGATTAAGGCTGAGGACTTGTTTATATGATTCATCATTATTTACTTTTTAATGCTCGTGAAAATGTAATGATAATAATTATGACGAAAATATTCTTAAAATGAAAGAAAGAAGGATCCTCTCTGACACCAATTCCAACAAATTAAATTATGCTTCCTAATTATTGTGATTCTTGAGAATTTTTGTTTGCGCGCTTGTTTCTACAAGAAGAAGCGTTGTTCCTTTTGCTCAAACGGCAATTGTAATTGTGGAATTTCGATCCCAAAATGGCCTTGAACATTTGAACCATCTTGTGATGAAAATAATAAAAAAAATCGAAAAATATGAATAACTCCGAAACTATACTCCATTCACTTTTATAATCTATGTTAGCCATGAAATTCTGACTCATTCACCGTGTATATTTTGAAAATGTTAGGATATAGTCATTTTCCTGTCAGATACATACGCAACGTTGTCATTTCTAGTTTTCTACATAGAGATCGTAGTAATGACGTATTTATTAAAAAGTTCATTTAATTTGGGAAAATAATGAATTTGAGAAAATATTATGAGAATTCAATAATTCCAAAGACCTGCCTAATGTTGAATAAACTTTTTTCTCTGTTAATACTGGAAATATTTCACGTATATGAACATGGTTGGAAGATTCAGTTGTGCAATTTTCTTGTACGAAAATCAAGAATCGAGTGTTGAAATTTTACTGAAAAATAGTGGACAGAATAGTCCGTTACTTTGTGATCGTTCATTCGAAAAAAAATAAGGACTCGAATAAGTCGACAGAAAAACTTCTATAAACGAACAGACGGACCTATGGAATTCCCCGCCTTTCAAAATTCTCAAGAAATAAGCCTACAGAAGACATTTAAATACCCTTTTTAATAGTACTGCGAATCCTGTGTTACAGTTAAACCTGAAAAGAACCAACTCCATTTACAAAGTTAAAATATAGTAAATAGAAATAAGCATTGGCAACGTCTCTCAGAAACATTTGACATTTAACGACTACCAACCTGCATCAGTTTCAAGTAAAAAAATGTGATAAACCTAAATCGCATGGCCAACCGGGATACATTAAGCGCGTTCGGCAATAGCATCCGAGAGCGGACGGATTTTTTAGTCACGTGATAACAGATTGTACAGATTTGTCAGATTTTTCTGTAATAAACGAACGCTACGGAGCATTTTGATCGATTTTT
This sequence comes from Adalia decempunctata, assembly GCA_951802165.1. Lineage (NCBI taxonomy): Eukaryota > Metazoa > Arthropoda > Insecta > Coleoptera > Coccinellidae > Adalia > Adalia decempunctata. The sequence goes on along the minus strand of OX637696.1, from coordinate 15,367,362 downwards.
CTGTTTGACGTATGTAACGCCTTACCCGAGCCAGATATTAAATTAGAGCTTAAAGGTCTATTCGTCCGTAGAGGTAGTCTGGGTTCTATTTTAATTCTTTTGTTATAGTTCTCAACATTTCTACCCCTTGGTTGAGATGATTCAATATTTTGAATCATTATTTTTTTATCAAACAACATTTTTTTATTTATTACTACACAACAAATAACATAAGACACGAAAATTCAACAGACTGTTCAAGAATATTCGAAGCGGGATAAAAAATCCATTCACAGAGGCCGAAAAGTAATTTCTGTTTCTGTTCTGTGGAAAAAAATCCGTTTCCTCCGTCGAAATACACCGAGCAAAAAGATCTACATCCGATTGATCAGATTTTCTTGCCGAACGGTCCAGATGTGTACTCCCCTCAATCTGGATGTAATAAACGAACGGTTCAGATCAATCCGACCAGTCAGATGTCATTGCCGAACGCGCTTATTATAAAAGTGGAGGGCGTATAACTGCTCAATTTGGCTGAAAATTCTCATTTGAATCAAAGAAATAGATGAGATGATTTACCGAAAAATCGATATCATCGTGTGATTAAGATCAGACCTTATTACTCTGAGGATCGACCTGTAGATTTTGAAATAGTATTGGGGAAAAAAAATTCAAAAGTTGATAAATCCAAAATCATTTTAAAATAGATCACAAGGTAAAAAACATGCCATAATGCGACTCAGTTCTATAATGTGTTTTTTTCTAGCAGTTCAACGGACTTTTTATATTTCAAAGAGAATATCAATATTTGTACCAGATGTCGGCGATATTGTCGGCGTCTTTTATCTCAAGCCTTATGTTTGAAAAACCCCAATAAAACAACTATGCAAGTATGCAATGGGTTTTGCCACTTACGCTGCAGTCTAGTTCGGATAATAAACACGCTTTGGGGCCACTCTTCGTCTCCAAAAAATAGCAAAAGTTCACGTTTTGCTACTTCAGTTTCTCGAATTACTCAACATAATGTTTTATTGCTTTCTGACACTAAACTGGTATTATTATTATGTAAAGAGAAGAGATAGAGCAGGTACAAAAATGTGTTTTGAAGGAAACATAGGATATTATGAATGTACTGACACAAACTTGATAAAAATTCCATATCTTTGAAAATATCCTAATTCGGCTCAAAAATCTATTGACCATAATTCATTTGAAGGTTGAAATGTGTACCTATAAAGCATGGAAATACAACTATTTCAGCGAAAAAAACATCAACCTCATTACCTTCGAAGATATCAATTTTTTTTTACGAAATAAACTATCAACGAACACGCAATTCTGCCAGAGAAATAATTCTACAATATCTAGGAGATGCTTGACTGGTTCTAAAATATTCGAATTTCATGATTCCCGTTATAATAATGCAATACATACTAGAGAAATACAACAAAACGCCCGGCTAGTAATTTGATGTCAGTCCGACAACGCAGCGCGCATTTTCTTCTCTATTCCGCCGTCAATTCGCTGCACGTCAGATAGTAGCTGGAAAATTGAAAACCGCGGCTAACTTCATCCTAGTATCTACTTTGAACTACTACGTAAAAATAAAAAAAAATTAATAAATAAAATATGGTGACAGACCAGAAATTATGGTTTTTCGTGTTATTCGGCAATTCCTTTGCGCTGAGGAATATAATATCTGGTTAATAATTAATCTCTCGATGCACCATTAAAATTTGAATTTTAATATGGTTAATTCCCGAAATTTCGCGGATTCAATTTAGAAAAAAATCGTATTTTTTAAGGTTTATGATTTAACGATATGTAGATATTAGAAAAATCTTGTAAGGGGATTAAAAAAATCATCTCAACTACAAAAGTTTTCAATTTGAATGACATTTGAGACTAACCAAAATTTGGGTAAACATTGGAGTTGAAATGAAACCCCAATTTATTGGCAATCTGATGTCCTTAAAATCATGAACAACTTCAATAACATATCGTCGTATACCTTTGTCCAATCGCAATGTCAAAGGGTACCTATTTGTACTCTGGTAGAACTAATAACTGGTAAATTGTTGTAAATGGTGCACTCAAATTCCTACTCCGTTGATTCAATCCAGTGATTGAAATGTTAAGAATGTACTGAGAGCAATGCAAATATGGGTACAGATATTAATATACATACATTAGAATTAACTTACTAGTTCCTCAGAGACATGCTTCCACACCTTTTCGGAAAAAATGTATCACCACCACTTTTCTGCTTCTATACCAGTTTAAAATAAACAAAAACTGAATGTTTTGTTTGCAACACAAGCTATACTATGATGTTGAATGGAAGATGTATTCTTTAATTTGATTTACAACAGGCGGTCAATGTCGTCAATGATGATGCGACTTGATCTCGGACACCTCGGTCAATCCCGTTATATAAAATGGAAGTACTGGCGATTTGCTTCACTAATTTCACATCGGCTCAACTTCGACGGATTCATTAAATTGAAATGAAAGGTGCACAGACAATACAGGATGGATGCGAAAAGTTCGCATAAATCTCCTTCAAACTGATTTGGCAAAGTTGATTTTTAACCTCAAAATCTTCGTTGAGACGATTTTATTTTTAGAACGTGTTAAACAAAAAAAAAATCCGATTTCAAATTCCATATGGATTTTGGAAATCTTTAGTCGAAATTCACATATTACATGTAGGTTTTTGGATTTTAGCTGGCTCAGTACAGTGGCGCATCCAGGAGGCTTTGGAGGTGAAGCCCTCCAATAATTTCACGTAGTTTTCTAATTGGGGCTTTCTCGAAAAGGAATACTATATCATGTCTTCAATGTATGCCCCTTTCTACAGGTCCGGATTAAGACCAATTGGTGTCTAGGGAACAATTTATTTTCGTCCCCATCGCAAATGAAAATAAAATAATGATGCTTTTTCATTAGAAAAGTAACAACCAACAAAAAATATAAGTGGAAATAAAATCCATAAAAACAAGAAAGAAATACCGAGGTACTGATAAATCAACCACTTAACATTTGCAATTTGCATACAAACATGATACAGTTTGATAAAAAAGGGAAATAAACAACACCAGATATTCAAATAGATAAACTCATCAACAAATAATCCAATAGTCAAACAATTTTTTAATCGCATTTCATTTCAAATTTAAGCCAAAACTAGTTTTAGTAATTCCCAGATGTCGCCACTGGTTCAGGGTTTATGAACAGGCAAATTTCAGAAAACCAGTGACATCTATAAACTATAAAGCAAATAAGACTAACTTCAGTTTCAATCTGATAATTGGAATTGTTTTGGAGTCTGAGAAGACCTTGAAAGGGCATTAAAATCAAGTTTTAGGGATGCATCCATCAAATCCAGCACCAGGCACATTAAAGTCTAATTACAGTAATGTCAGTTCAGAGAGACTTCGAAGTCAAACAGGATAAAATCAAAATAAAATCAGAAGAAAAAATATATTCATCATATTATACAGTTTAAATCATATAAGTCACATTGAAACTTGAATATCTCAAAGATCTCACAAAATAAATATAATATATACAGGATGAAACTTCTCACAAGCCTTCAATCATCTATCTTAATAAAATACATATATAAAAATATTCCAAACTTAACTGCTTTAAAACACCATTTTCATCCCCAAGAATAATTTTAAAATTGCATACTTATTTCTAGTGGACAAGATTGTAGCTTGCAATAAAATATTCAATAATAATATTGTCAAAGGTCTTACGTATGATATGAAATTAAAATCTATTGGTACCTTCATTGATATATCAATTATCACAAGTATGGCAATAAAGAATGGTCCCACAGATTTTTATAACCAATTCCAATGAATCCATTGAAGATTATAGCTCTCTATTCCTCCTAAAAGGAGCGAGGTCTCTTTGTAGCTCTATCAAAGGGAGATCTGAAATTAAAGTAACAATTTGAAGTATTCATGATCAACCAGGACAAAAGTACTCAAAAAAAGTATATTTTATGGCACCTCATTGGAAATCAATTAGCACCAGTCTCGACATAGGGAAACCAAGCATGGCTCAACTTAATCAGAATGAAACCTTGAAAATTCAATTGATGATAATGACTGAAATCACTATGATCCTACTTAAAATAATATGTCAATATTCAGAAATTTCGAGAATTGATATCCCCTAATAATGAAAAACCAAAAATTGTAAAATGAATTTGATTCACAAATTCTTGAATTGGCCAGCTAAGAATGATTTGAACCAAAGAACACAATGCAATTTCAAAATATGTGTGTTCTAGAATTATTTTCTGAATGAAATAGAAATTATGCTCCTCTTTAATTCTTACTGCGGGTTTTTGATGTCCTTCAACTCTGAAGGTGACTCTCCATACTGTTCTAAAAATTTATCCAAGTCTATACTGGTTATAAGCTGAAATTGAAAAAGTCCATTAATTGATTCATGTTGGAATGAAGAGTGATTTTGCAAACCTGAGATGGTTGCAAAAATCTTTGGGGAATTTTAGATAGTAGATTAGAAGGTTTACTAGGCCCAAAACCCAAAGACATTAAGACAGCTTCTGGATCTGGTTTTCGGAGCTCTAAAACAGATTCAACGCTAGAACAGAGACTACTAGCATCATCAGATTGCAAAGAAAGTTCTCTTGGAAGGTATCTTCTTGAGTTTCTTGTTTGGGAAACATTTTTTAAATGAACAGTTGTGGGTGCTACAGGTGGTTCAGCAGTTTTTTCAGGTGGAGGAAGAGACTCGATCCATTGTTGCACAGTAACAGGAGATTTGCTCATTTTGTGGACTGAAAATAAATTATAAGATCATTTATTCTTATTGTAGATATTCATACCAACAATTAAGCTTATCCTTAGCTTGTATCTCGTAGCGAAGATTGTTTTGAACTATTTAAAATTAAGGAAAACGGAAGTGGAATATTATCCGATTATATTATATTCAACAGGTCCTGGTTACGGACTATGCTGCGAAATCGAATTTATGGAGTAACTGGAGCTATATTTCCTAAACAGGGGTTATTTTCGGAATGTATAAGTTTCTGGAAATCCCCTTCTTAATGCTTGTCACATCTTGAAATAATTAAAATATTTCCTTTCCAATTTTTCCTCCCTAAACATTTTTTGAGTAATCTATCATTCAACCGTGACATTTGACATATTGACGTCAATAAAATGTCTGGATGACGAGCGTTTTTTAACGGATAGTTTTAAATCAGGATATTTTCTTTAAATTTTTATCGAATGAGAGTAGTTTTTCTCGACTATCCGCTTTAGTAATGCTGCTTTGACATGGCAGATCTGATTAAATTTGTTAAGATGCATTGAAAACGGATTAAATCAACTTTGCAGTGTCAAATTATTTGAGTGACAATCCTAACCTATGAATATATGACGTCACGAAGGTGAAAGTTTATCAACACCGGGGAAAAAGTATGAAGTATTTCTCAATTTAATTGTTTTCATTAATTAGTATGTAGGTTACTTTAATTTCCAAGCAATCAAGAATGTCTGTGTGATTTCAATGGTATGACGAATATTTATTGTTGGGAACTATGAAAAGTATTGTTGGCCAATAAATTGAAGTCACAGATGTTTTCTTAGTGCATTTCCACAGTTTTCAGTTCAATCAGAAATATGATATACAGTAGACTTTCTTAGTGCTAACGGTAGTTAAATCGATTACGATTGTGAAAAGAGAAAAATGTTGGTTCGTGCCTGAACAACCCAATTGCTAAGAATATTGGAGGTATTTACATTCCATTATGATGAAACCTGGTACCTGGAAGACCTCAGCACTAATAGAACGATGAGGAAAAAATGAACGATGCAGACAGCTTGGTCAGTATTCCTTTTGGTATAAATTCATAATTATTATAGGTGCACTGTGTTTCAATCACAATACTTTAAAGGCTTCAACTGCTCAATGTGTTCAACTCAATAACAAACAGTAAACTATCGTCAAAAATCTTTTGTTGAACTCTAAAATTCACTCGCCTTTTTGTCAAGAAAGATAAAGATGTTGATATTTATTTATCACACTCAGCGATAGATGATGAGATAATGATTTATTGTTTAGTTTATCCTGCTCTATTCCAGGGGAGCTACATGCTTATGTTATGAATGGTTCTGGTCCTGTACATTACATTCATTTTGCCAAAAAAAATACCACATCTTTGATTGAATTCCTTAATTATAAAACCTACTATGATTTGCTATCTTCCGTGTGGTTAACCACGAAGGATATTTTCACGCTATCTTGTTGACAATACAAATGTTTTGAAATTAAGTGGAATTCCTATGAAATTTATTTCAATTATATTAATTCAAAGTTGATGAATGCCCAAATAGTTTTCATCAAATTCTTATGAAATGAAGAGACTTCGTACATTGACCTTCTTTCTGAGAATTCTATGAAAATGGTTTTGCTTATCCGATTTTCTGGACATATTGTGTAGACCGAGAACTATACCTTTAGTAAATGAATAATAATTATTCATTGCAATTATTACGGACAAGTGTAATTTATTGTTTACTCACTTGCATCACAATGTTCACTGGTTTGAAACATGTACTTCTGTGTTTCAAAGTTTAACATTGATTAATTCATATCATGCAACTCTAAGTGAAAATTTCCATTCTATTTTCGAATTTAAATGCTCAGTATGTGCAATTCAAACCAGTCTAGAGCAAACAAATAAATGAAAAGAGAAATATTAAGCATAATAAATCAAGGACTATTGAAAATATCTGCCAGATCAATGAAATGTTCATACGGTAAATACAGATCCTGAGTATCAATCCGTTTTAAAACCTGTATATATTGCTTATGTCTCTTTGAGATTACCACAAGGCTAAATTTTGTATTCGAAATCTTGTGCATGAAAAGTTGCATATGATATTGCTTCCAGTTATCTTCATGAGAATAGTTAGTATCCTTTATTAACAACAGATGTCACCAGTAAAAGGGATATAGAGATATACAATATAAAGGGTCTTTGGATTTGAATAGAACAAAGTGTGTGTGATATATCATGTAATTTTCTTATTGATTGGATAGGCTCATCAACGCCATTATGTATGGAATATAATAGAATACATCATGTGTGAGAACCCAACTCGTTTTGTGTTGGCCTAGATATTTTGCCATCATCGAGAGGAAATATAATCCATATTCAATGGATTCGGTCTTCACTTGGTGGAAATTCATAATAAAAAAATTAATTTTCCACAAATTTTCAATATTGCTGAACAACAATTGTTTTGGCACAATGTTGTTGCATCAGGTTTACATTTTGAACAGACTCACATGAAGATAAACATTGTCTTGAATATATCGGATGTTTTTTTTAGAGTTATGGAAATTCAAATTGAAATAAAACACATTTGAATTGAGATTGAAGCCAATTTTTTTTGTATTTGAAAGATAATTTTATGACATTTATGCTTTAATAGCTATTTATGTAACAAGTACATAAATTAGGTCTTTATGGACGAGTCCAAAATTTATGGCAGAGCGAGCAAAGCGAGCGAGGCCAATAATTTGGGCAAGTCCATAAGCCTAATTAAGTACGAGTTTGCATACAAAGCTTTATGTTTGACTGCAATGCAGACATTTTATTTTCTGAAATGGCAATTAATATATTCGTCGCTTTATTTCAAGAAATACTTTGAGTGTGCTTTTGCTTATCTTACCTTAGCAACCTCACTGAACAAAGTTGTTTACTTCGTTAATTCTGTGACAAACGTCATAATAATCCCAAAAATGGATAGTTCGGAAGAGGAAAGCGTGAATAATTTAGCCGCAAGTGCCAAAGAATCTCTCCTACCCACTAAAAGTGCTTATGAAAATTTGTATGCGGCCTATAACAAGTGGTGTGAAACGAAGAAAATTGCAAAATCGAGAGAAGACTGTGACAGTTGAGTCCAATAAAGTGGTGTCCAATAAAGTAGTCAATTCTGGACGCTAAACGAATTCATGAATCAAGTGTTTATGAAGCAGTCGAACATAATAGCTATTTATGTAACAAGTACATAAATTAGGTCTTTATGGACGAATCCAAAATTTATGGCAGAGCGAGCAAAGCGAGCGAGGCCAATAATTTGGGCAAGTCCATAAGCCTAATTATGTACGAGTTTGCATACAAAGCTTTATGTTTGACTGCAATGCAGACATTTTATTTTCTGAAATGGCAATTAATATATTATTCGTCGCTTTATTTCAAGAAATACTTTGAGTGTGCTTTTGCTTATCTTACCTTAGTAACCATCAGCGACCTTAGCAACCTCACTGAACAAAGTTGTTTACTTCGTTAATTCATAGATGCATAGAACACCTGGTGTAACGACTCCCTACTAAAAATCGTGTCCAAAATTTGTAGATCAAAACGGCATCCTAGATTTCAGATTTTGGACTAGTTCCGGAATAAATCCGCAATATTTATCGGTCGTGACGCTACTGCGGCAATGACAAAAAACGCGACCCCTTTCGGGAGAAATGAAAAGCTGTACAAAATATCACGTTTTCGATCGACAAGAAAGTCTTAAACAAAATCTAATCAGTGCCAACACCAGGTATTTCTATGCATCTATGTTAATTCTGTGACAAACGTCATAATAATCCCAAAAATGGATAGTTCGGAAGAGGAAAGCGTGAATAATTTGGCCGCCAAAGAATCTCTCCTACCCACTAAAAGTGCTTATGAAAATTTGTATGCGGCCTATAACAAGTGGTGTGAAACGAAGAAAATTGCAAAATCGAGAGAAGACTGTGACAGTTGAGTCCAATAAAGTGGTGTCCAATAAAGTAGTCAATTCTGGACGCTAAACGAATTCATGAATCAAGTGTTTATGAAGCAGTCGAACATAAAAATAATTTCCGGCATATGTCCACCACGACTATCTCTGAGGAACCGCATTCCACCAGACCAATTTTGGACCACCTTTTCGAGTAATTAAGGCTTTATTTCAGCAATAACACGAGTTATGTTGACTTCCAAAGCGTCTTTTGTTTCTTAAGCTTAAGCTCAAACCAATAACTTGACATAACCCCAAAGAAAATAATCCATAGGAGTTATGTCGCATGATCTTGGAGGCCAATTAATTGGACCATTTCTCGAAATAATGTTGTCGCCAAATCTTTCTTTCAATGAATCAATTGTTACGGTAGCAGCTACCAGCTCGATGTATATCTTCGGGTCAACAGAGCCTTGGCCAACGAAAAATTTGCTCCTTTTCTCACAAGTGCAAATTGCTTGCCAAACCAGGAATTTTTTAGGAAACTTTGCTTGTTTCTTCACGCGAAATTGTTCGTCAACATTTCCACGAGAATCTGAAGTATAAAATTCCTGACCAAGAAGCTGCGAAAAATCAGCCAGGTTTCGTCGTCCTTCACGCAACAGGCAGAATGTTTCAAGAAATCTTTTTTTAATTTCTTTGCTCTTGATTTCGCTTCTTGATTCTTCACAGCGTTCCTGTTTGGCACTTTCTGCACTTTGTATGTTCTAAGCCCACAACTCGACTTGATTTTCTGAACGGTTGACTGCGAACAACCCACAATTTGGGCCACTTTCCGTCCTGAAAGGTTAGGATTCTTCTGAAAAAGGCTGATGGCTTTCTTCACTTTTTTGGGCTATGAAACCCCTTTTTCCTCCCGGTTCCTTCCTTGCGGTTAATTGTAAGGTCTTCGTTGAAGCGCTTAACAACTCTTTATACCATACAGAGAAATATCTATGAAGTAAATGTTCCACATGTTTCCGACGTTCATAACAAAGCTAACTATGATCAAATTTTGATTTTTTTCTCAACTGGTTTAAGAGATATAGGCTTTTTTGTGATAGCGAATTTATTCTCGTTCAGTCCTTAGTATTTTAAATTTAGGGTATTTCGGGTTTTCTATCCGTGGTGTAGTAGGAATTTCACCTAACGTTTCGCCTACAACTGCGGTAGACATCTTCGGAGGTATCCGGAAGTTGTAACTCAAAGAGTGACTTCTCCGAATTGGTGAAATGATTGGCGATTGCCGTAGTGAAAACTCGACAATAACCAATACTATACATTTGAAAATAATCAAAATGGTAGATAATTACTATGTATTAAAACGAATTTCCTATAAAAATGTTTTCATGGCCAATTTGATAAGAAGGTTCAGTGAAATGTTCTGCTTCAATTGGTTGTCCAAAACGGTGTCAACTTAACTGTCTGAGTGGAGCAAAAGATTTATTTTGCAAGAAACTCGAATGCTTCTGTTTTACATTTATTAGTGTTTTTAATTTCGCAGTTATGCGATATTGTGACAAATTTCAAGTATTTTCACAGTACAACAGTTTCAGCCCACAAATTCTCGTATTTCGCTCAGGAAAGGATGCATGGGTTTCGTATCAATGCAGCGGACAATGTCCAACTTATTTTTTCATCAGATTAATCTTCCAGTGGCAGCTAACGCGTGGTACGGACGGCAAATGATAACAACTGTCAATTCTCCAAAAGCGAAACAGTATACAGGAAGCGACTTCATTATCAGGACTGGCGTCTAATTTGTCGTCGACGTCCTTTATTATCAGAGACAATATGCATGCATGTTTATAAAGTTGTGCGTATATGTATATCTTCGATGTATATTTGCTTCTGGGAATCCGATAAAAAAAAATTTCATGACGTAGAACAAAATTTTATTGAATTTTTAACAAAAATTAGTTATTGAGGTCATATTGCATTGCTCTATTTTTTTTTATAATAATGTGTCTTCATAATCCAGAATTGCGAACTGCATGCTTCCTACTTTAGAAGTGGTTTCGGCAATGAGGAAAATTTCCGATACCATTCAGAATTTCCGCTGGACCCTACGAGTGGATTTTCCTCGAAATGCTTTTCGTATTTTTCAACGAGATTCAATCATGGGTTTGAAATTCGAAAGATACCGCTCGCAAATTGAATCTGTCATAGTCAGGTCTCGTCTCGGTGTACTCGTCTCTGTGGAGTTGCAGTTATTTTCATGACATCTGCATTCTATTTTGAATAGCCCGATGTTTGGAATGTTTCGCCCAAACGGAAGAATTTTTTTTCTGCTCCAATAAGAGGAATGGAACTCTCAAAGGAGATATTGGGGATTTTTCGATAATTCGCTGGAATTTTTTGGTTTTGGTCACGTGATCTGGACAAATCATCGAAGGGAATAATAGCCATAATATTCGAGTAGAATATTAGTTTTTGCCCGCGACTGTTGAATAATTATTTTCGAAGATATTTTTATTTTTTCGAACAAATTGCCGTCTCAACTTTCAAATGACATATAATAGAATTCTATTCTCAAAAGAATTTGAGTTTTCTATTGAATTGAAACTATAAGCTTCGAAGTTGTGTTCTGTGTAGGCTTTGTCATATTGATATTGTGTTTGATGAAACAGATGAATTATGAACACTTTATCGATAGTCGTTGACAAAGTTCATTGTTCATCTATTGGGTGATTTTTTAAGAGCTATGAGAAATAAAAAAAAACACACACAAAACAAAATTCAGAAAAATGCATGGAAACTTTATTTGAATTGATAGTGCGGTTCATGCAGAGTGTAACAGCCAAATGGAAAAAATTCGATAACGAATAAATGAGGGGATGTTAGGAAAAACGCTCGGACACGTCGATTTGTAATTTTAAATGCGCATATTTTTCAAGAAAAGAAAATTATATAGGGTGTTCCATGCGACCGTGGCCTATAGCAACTTTCTTATTTCAAATGCAATCCCCTGTATATTATTTATTTTTTGGATTCTTCAGAAAAGTCTTGACATAATTCATGTACAATGTCCTATACCTATCTTCAACTTTTTCGGAAATATGTATTAAGTGTGTTCAGATTTTTTACAAAAATCAACATTTTAAATGAACATTATTTTATTTCACAAATTCGATACGTTACACTCAATACTTATTTTCCATTTACCTCTTGATATGAAGAAAGTAAGAAAAACCATTACTGAGAAGAAATTAAAAAAAAAAAAAAAAGATTTGTTATTCTCATATCCTTAGTTCCTTAGTAACACGTTGTCTGTTTGCATGACAATAACTGATCAGTGTAAGGGCTATTCTCTTTTGAATTTCGATAACTGTACGTAATAATATTAGAAAAATGGTTCATTTAACAGAAATGCACAAAATAACAATTCTTCAAATGATTGGTTATGGAGATTACACACGGACACAAATCGAAGTTTCTCGCTCATTTCACGAAAAATTTCCAAATTTGCCGCCTATATCCCTAGGAACAATTAGCAAAATAGAAAAGCAGTTTTGAGAGCTTGGTCATGTAAGACAAATAAGAAAAATTGCTGCCAATGCACTAAGTGATGATACGAAATTGGATATTATTGTTGAGTTTCAAGAAAGCCCACATAATTCTGTTCGAAAAGTAGCCCCGCTGTTCACCGTCAGCCACACGTCAATATTTCGAATATTAAAGGAATGTAAGATGCATCCCTATAGAATGATGGCAACTCAGGAGCTCATAGATGACTATTTCGATAGGAGAACGCATTTTTGTGAGCAAATGATGGCAATGTTAGAAAACAATGTGATCCAATCAGTTTTGTTTTCTGATGAGAGTACATTTACACTACATGGTCATGTTAATCGTCAAAACTGCCGCTATTGGTCTGATGAGAATCCTCACTGGATGAGAGAAGAACATACGCAATCTCCTGAAAATGTTAATGTTTGGGCAGGAATTGTTGGAAATCATATCGTAGGTCCCTTTTTCATTGACGGCAACTTGAATGGAGAAAAATATTTAGAACTACTCCAAAATAATGTCGTACCAACTTTGATAAACTTAAATCCACAAGTTCCTGCCAATATAATATGGTTTCAGCAAGATGGAGCACCGCCCCATTACCAAATCAATGTCCGGCAGTACTTGAACCAAATTTTTCCAAATCGGTGGATAGGGAGGCGCGGATCGATAGAATGGCCAGCACGATCTCCTGATCTGACACCATTAGACTTCTTTTTGTGGGGATATGTCTAAAGTATTGTATATAATAATAAATAAGAAATAATCAGTATTACTTATTAGGATTTAAGTGTAATGTACCGAATTTGTGAAATAAAATAATTTTAATTTAAAACGTTGATTTTTGCAATGAATCTGAAAACACTTAATACTTCCGAAATAGTTGAAGATAGGTATAGGACATTGTGCATGAATTGTGTCTAGAATTCTCTGAAAAATCCAACAAATAAATAATATACAGGGGGTTGCGTTTGAAATAAGAAAGTTGCTATTGGCCACGGTCACATGGAATAACCTATATAATATTATTTTCTTGAAAAATATGCGCATTTAAAATCACAAATCGACGTGTCCGAGCGTTTTTCCCAACACGCCCTCATTTATTCGTTATCGAATTTATTCCATTTGCCTGTTGCACTCTGTATAATGGAAGAAGCGGATGAACTTTCTTGACAGATCACGCATTTTGATAATGAAATTCAATGATTTGCAAGGGCTGTTCTTTTGTGAAACGATTCATGGTCAAATTGTAGACCAAACTGAAGATTTTTGACAGTGACACAAAACGTGTTGCCAAAAAGAAAATAGTTAAGAAATAACTCGTTATATACGAAAGATACAAACTGTTTTTATCGACACGACTTCGTTGCACTTTCAGATTGTAAAGAATCGCACGCTAAAATTTCGACAGCGGTTCCCGGAACAACCGACTCAGAGGCGCCCCCATTCCATACAAATCTCTTTCCATGTCAGGAATTCCCAGACAAAAATAGTCAAAAACGACGTTTCCTCCTCCGGACACCCCTCGCGTCCGGAAGAGCCGCCCGGCTTTTCCCCTTGCCGGCGGGCGGACGATGCGCACGCGCCCCTCGGAAAACAGCACGTTCTGCCGCCGGACGCCGCGTTGATCTATGAAGGGGGCTATCTGGCTGGCCGCGTAGCATCTCGTTATTCGTTTGTTCGGCGTTGGTGGAGGCGCTAGGTTTGTTTACGATCGAAACGAGCGTGTGTCAAAACATCGGCCGAACTTTTTTGTTATGACCGGCCGGGTTCAAGGAAGCGAAATTCGTACGTACGTCTCGAGTGCATAAGGTTACAAAACAGTTCGTTGACCGCCGGAAAAACAGTTTTCCCCCCCGGAAAATCATCAATGTTATTGCCTACAAACGGCCCAGGGCTTGATTTCCAGTCGGACCTTTACAACGGGGTGGTGGAAAAGACCAAGCTGCTGAGCGCCAAATGTCTTGGAAAAACCGCGGGAAATTCCAAGACCGAGTTTTCCGCTAGACGGAACAGGTTCCGGTTCTGCGTTTGCACGGGACCCAGGAAGAACAAAAATACCACCAAGTGGTATGTGAAGGTAAGAGGATTTTTCGTTTGCGAATTTAATTTTTATCTTGACATGACTACTTCGCTCATATTTCCATTGAGGTATACTTGACGCAGATAAGATAATGAATGGAATAATTGTTGCATATGAACTTATCGTGTTGATCTTCGGAATTTTAGTTGTCGACTCCAATGAATTTTTTATTTATTTATCGAAATATTCCTAGAATTTTTTGGATTATAGTATCTAGTACCTACCATAGTTTGGACGATTCGTGAAAATTATTCATGGCAGAATTATTATATTTATAAATATTGTACCATTTTTTCAATGAATCATATTCGAGGTAATATCCGATATTTATTTTTTAGAAATAGGACATGTAGTTTTTATGATTTGTTTATTGACCAAGAGTCCAAGAAACTGGTCAAGTTCAGGCTCTCCAAGTGTTATGGTAGCGAATATCATGTGCTTATAAATAACACTTTTAAATTTCAATTTTATTCTCAAGTACCGCATTTGATTTCTGTTTTCGAATATTTTGAAGATAACGGTACAATTTTGGTAACTTGGAAGAATAAAAGACCAATGAATTGAAAGAATGTCTCTATTTAACGAATCTTTTGCCTATATTGTTTCCCAATACCGATTACGATATTCACATTGAATTTTTTTCGAAATCAACGATGATATACAGTAATCAAAAGATAAGTTGCTCAATGTTATGGCACATCTTTTGCTTCATCCATAAAAAAATCTAAATTTACTGATTGACATTTGGCTTGGCTCTGGAGTAAATAAGGACTGAACGAGAATAAATTCGCTATCACAAAAACGCCTATATCTCTTGAACCAATTGAGAAAAAAATCAAAATTTGATGAATGTTATGAAATAGATGCATCTATGTTATGAATGTCAGAAACATGTGGAACATTAATTTACTTCATAGATTTTCCAATTCCCTGTCGCAAAATGTCGAGCGAAGTGAAAACACGAGAATTTATAGTGAAACTTTTTCAAACTAATCAAAAATGGAGCTTCAAAAGAATCGCAAAAGAGGCTCGCGTTCGTCCGGAAACGGTATCATATATATACTTCAGATTCTCGTGGAAATGTTGACGAACAATTTCGCGTGAAGAAACAAGCAAAGTTTCGTGAAAATATCCTGGTTTGGCAAGCAATTTGCACTTGTGGGAAAAGGAGCAAATTTTTCGTTGGCCAAGGCTCTGTTGACTCGAAGATATACATCGAGGAATGCTTCAAGAAGCGACTTTTACCATTTTCACGTGAGAACGATGTGTCAACAATCTTTTGGCCAGATTTAGCTTCATGCCACTACAGCAAGGCCACCAAGGAATGGTACGAAGCTAATGAGGTGGTTTTTGTCCCCAAAGAGGCCAATCCACCAAATTGCCCAGAACTCAGGCCAATCGAAAAATATTGGGCCCTGGTAAAAAGAGAATTGAAGAAGACTAAGAAATCAAAGAAAACATTAGCGGAATTCAAGCAAAAGTGGAAGACAGCATCCCAGAAAGTGACTGAGAACACTATAAGAAGCATGATGGGAAGAATTCCAGAAAAAATCCATGAATCTTGTGAAAAATAGTTTTGGTTTTTTATTAT
Source organism: Adalia decempunctata (assembly GCA_951802165.1). Taxonomy (NCBI): domain Eukaryota; kingdom Metazoa; phylum Arthropoda; class Insecta; order Coleoptera; family Coccinellidae; genus Adalia; species Adalia decempunctata. The sequence continues at coordinate 15,351,395 of OX637696.1, read as the reverse complement.
AAAAACAGTTTTTATTAGAATTAGAAGATGATTCGAAAATGAGTTTGATTTTCGAAATCGGTCCAGTGGTTCAAAAGATATAAGCGTTTTTGTGATAGCGAATTTATTCTCGTTCAGTCCTTGTACAGTAATCAAAAGATAAGTTGCTCAATGCTATATATGGCGCATCTTTTGCTTCATCGTTAAAAAATTATACATTTAACTTAGCTCTGAAGTAAAGGTCAGTTTCTCGAATATCCAACCGAAATTAGTTTTCATTGTCAAATCCTCATTTTATCAAATAGTGTTCTCTTATCACAGATTTCATTTCAAAATGCATATTTCGTTAGATTTCTTTCTTGGAAGCAATTGGTCTCGAACTGAAGACTGGAGTCCATTCAAAATACAATACAATACCTATTATAATCTCACTAACAAGTAACACCATCCTGTCTAAGCTTACTCCTCACAATGCTGACCTTTTGTTGGGGGTTTATTTGAATTCAATTGAAACATTAACACTTCCATTGACGACGTGATTTCTGTAGAAAGATTATTTCGGGAACTGCCACAATAATAAGATAGGGTGTTCCTCTGAAAATGATGAATTTTGAGTACCTAGCTACTGAATGAAACGGATTAAAATCAAGAATGTCTATGAATTTTTGAGTGTAATAAAAAATTCTTCATCGAGAGGTTTTACATTCATTATTTAATGACATGAAATTAAATACGAATAAACTATTTATGTATTAATGAATTTTTCGTGGATGTTTATAAACAGGTAGCTGAACATTGAAATTTTAATATACACTGCGCAAAAAAATTAACGCACATTATGGAAATCTCAAATTTATTCTACAACTGAAGGTGTTCTCAATGATAATTATTTTTATCAGAATTATGCATGCATATGTTATCCACTTTCAACGTTTTTCTTCAATACAGATGTTTTCTCCCAGCAGGAATAAAAAAAGATGATATTATCAGATTTTGAATGTATTGGCTCCATTCTAAAATCAGTTGTTCTCGATCAATTCTAGTGATCAATAGTTTTTCTTTCGTTTGATTTTCTACACTCGATCGCTATGCAACGCGAAACACGCAATTTGACCCAAGAGGAATGTGCCCAAGCGGTAGTTTTGCGAGAAGAAGGGTGGACATATACTCCATTCACAATTATAAAATCACAACTCTGGCCTTGGAAATTTGACACATTCCACTCTGTATCGAAGTTATGACGTTTTTCAAAATATGTTCCAAGTCAACACTATGTTGCCCTTTCTACATTCTTAGCGTATTTCTCAGAATGTATATTTATTCGGAAAATGAATGAATTGGAAAAGATGTGACGGACGAAAATAATTAACGTTTATATGAATTGATAGGAAGGATTCCTTTTCTAGTTATTTGCATGAAAAATACAAGAGATCACTGCTGAAATATATTATTTTTCGCCATGGAAGAAAATTGCATTGCTTTCACATGATTTTCATAAGCATGCCTGTGAAGATTTAATGTTTATTATCCTCTTGAACTGAAAGTTCAAGACTTGACATCAATTGTTGAATCAAGAATAATGGAACATTATATCCCTCTACTGGAATCCAAATAGTTGAAGGGAGTTCTGATGCAACAGGAACTTTTTCTTGGAACATAACCTTAATAGCTAACTTAATAAAAATAAGAGTAGAAGATATACATTTCATATATTTGATCTTATGAACAAGGAGTAAAATATTCTGACTGTATAGTAATTTATTAGTTTAAAAAATATTCATACATTACAACCACAGTAGGTTTGTACAAATAATATGGAACAGGTCAAACATATGCTTCACATTCATCATTCACCTGTTCTAAAATAAGACACAAACTCCTCCACATTATAGGGCCCCTACAGCATTAAAAGCTTGTGTCTCTTTTGAAAGAAGTAGCACTAGATATAATATATTCTTTCGATTAAGAGCAAATACCTACCGTTGAATGTTACATACACAAATTTCTTCAAAATGGGCTTATACGAAGTGGTTCTTTTTCTGAAACGTGAAAACGATCAACAATAATCATTTAGAGATCGATGATGGCCATCCAAAAACCGTTTACTTACGAAAATCGTGCAATTTCATTCTGCAAGTTCTTAGTTCATAATTCCTCGAAAATCCTACCTGAACCATATTTTCCGGTCGCTTTCGTGAAAAAATCGCATAAGGAAGCCTTTTTTGTCCTTTTACACATTCCAAATAAATTTTGAGCACCAAAAACGATACCGAAACTAACCAAACTTCTGGGGGACCGGAATTTCGTTTGAAATCTTTCCAAACGGCCAGATACCTAAAAAAAACTTCGTTATCAAGTGTAAAAAAGGCGATTAGTACTCACTTTTGCTTTATTCATGCTTATAAATCGATTTTTGGTCCAATTCAAATTTGCCGTTTGTACCCATGTCCACAGATAACATGTCAAAATATCTTTGATACTTTTACTTTGATGTAAACAAAGAAACTGGCAACTCCGTTTTGTCATAAAAGATATTCTCTGTACGCGCACAGATTTTTTATCAGGTGTACCAATTCCTGAAAACGAAACCATGGCCAGAGTTGTGATTTTATAATTGTGAATGGAGTATACACAAGAATTGCAGAAAGGTTTGGAGTTTCCCATACAAGTGTGTCCAGAATGTTGCAGCGATTCAGGGAGACAGGTATGAATGTCCGAAGACCAGGACAGGGTAGACCACGGGTAACAACTGCCATTCAAGAACGTTACTTGAGAGTTTCTTCGTTGAGACAACAGTTTGCAACCGCTCGCCTCCTTCAAAATTAACTTGAGCAAACTCATGAGGTGCAAATTAGCACTGAGACAATAAGAAATCGCCTCAGAGAATATGATTTAAGGCCTCGTGTCGCGGCAAGAGGCCCAGCTCTTACCCCAGCCCATCGAAGGGCGCGTTTGGATTTTGCGAGAGAGCATATCCATTGGAAAGAGGCCGATTGGGAAAGAGTTATCTTCACAGATGAGTCTAGATTCTGCCTCTTCCATTGTGATCGACGTTCCCTTGTATACAGACGTCCACATGAAAGATATGCTCAGTGCAATTTCCTGACTACTACTGGTTTTGGGGGAGGATCGATTATGGTATGTGGTGGAATATCTTTGACTGCTCGCACAGACCTAATGGTCGTTGATAATGGAGCTATGAATGCTGATAAGTATATAAGGAACATTCTTAAAGAGCATGTAGTGCCATTTGCCCCATACATTGGTGAAAATTTCATTTTTATGGACGATAATGCCAGACCCCATCGTGCGCGCATCGTTCAGGAGTACCTTGAAGAGGTTGAAGTCTCTCGAATGGAATGGCCAGCAAGAAGTCCAGATCTCAATCCGATTGATCAGGTTTGGGACAACCTCAATAGAAGGCTGAGAAGTTCAGAAAATCATCCAGCTACTCTTCATGACTTAGGAATCCAACTCGGAGAAATCTGGGAAGGATTAGATCAGAACATTTTAAGATCACTCATTTTGAGTATGAACCTTCGTTGCCGAGCTGTAATTAACGCAAGGGGTGGAAATACCAAGTATTAAATCACTTATCAGCATTTCAGTATTTGGAAAATTGTTCATTTCTCTTCTTTCACATAAGATTCGGTGAAATCCTGAATTTTTGTTCCATTTAATGTGTCTTGTTTCGTTCAAAACCTTCCCGAGAGAACATAAAAAAAAGTTATAAAGTCAATGTAGAGTTAACTTACATTAAAATTGAGATTTTCAGAATGTGCGTTAATTTTTTTGCGCAGTGTATTTTTGAATTGATACATTTTTCGTGGATGTTTCTTAACAGGTATCTGAACATTGAAATTTTAATATTTTCTAGTTCGATACAAACTGTTCCTGAACTGGATGTATAAATGAAGAGGAGAGAATCTTTGCATAATTTTGAAAAAAAAGTCTCATAAACATGGACACCGCAAGCGTTTCGTTTTCGAGATAAAGAGTGTTGAAGTTTGAATTTTCTTTTCCAGTTTTTTCTCATATTATCTGAACATCACAAGATATTCAACTGAAATTTGGCAAAGATACTACAATTTATAGTTTACACCATGTGAAATGCCAATTTCGATTGCAATATATACAGGTGGATTTTTTTCTGGAACACTGTCTCCTGTTTTTTTTTTCAGAACTTGTGTTCGGCGAGCCGCTGCTAGTTTGAAAAATTGTAAAAGGTAGCTTTGTTGTATTACTAAACTTTTAGGTCTCTTGTGGTTTTGTCATATTCACTATCGTTTGCGGGGACTCTTTTTTTGAAATTATGCAAGTAATATTCGTTTGTGTATTCAATTGAGAACACCCTGTATACTTCAAGCATCAGGTTATCTCATAGTGCCTTAAAAATCATATACGCATATTGTCTGCTCCAGGGGTAATCAAAACAGGAAACTTAATGCTATTCCTAGGCAGATTCGCTCTACCTAGTGGATATGCTAACTTTGTGAACAAGGACCTTGTTTATGGCTCTTGGTGATGACACTTGACTTTTTCAAGTGCCCATAAATAATACGACGGAAACTGTCGTCGTTGTTTCTCCGTTTCCTGTCCGACTTTATGATCTTATTGATCTTGTTATTTTTCTCTTCGTTTCCGACCTCTTCATTTTATCTGTAGTGACTTCAGATGTCTTGAATTCCACGCTTATCTTCGAGGTATTTGTTATCGGAGACCCTGATTTGTTTTGGGGTGCGCCACATGTTCGACTAAAATTTCTGTGGATAGAAATGAACCTTCTTGTGATTCTGAGAAGTAAATTGTTGAATTATCGTTCTCATTTGACTTCTTCTTTATCTGGGTTGTAATGGGAATATTTTGTTTATTTGGACAATATAATTGTTTGGTCATGTTTCTTTTGAAATAATCTTTGTTTATCTTCATGTGATAACAATTGAAATCACTTTTCAACATCATATTTTACTTCAACTGTATACGACCTTTTTATGAAATTTTCTTCTTTTGAAATTGTTTACATTACAGAATGTTTAATTCCAATTTCCGGCCACTGGCTCGAGAAGTTCACATTACGATTTTACTATTTTAATCATCATCTTTCGTACCCTTGCTTTGAATCTTTTACTTTATGGTTGTCGAGGGGAAACACAAGTGTTATTAGGAAGGCTTCAGTGTGGGCTTTGTATGCTCATCAAAATGACGCCATTCGAGACGAGGTTAACGACTCGATAATTTTGTGGAGCCGCTCACATGTGCGGGGTTGACTCAGGTTGATTAATGGTCTCATTAAATAGGGGGCTGAAAAGGGAAAATAACATATTCAAACTTCGGTCGTTTTCATTTATCCCATATTTTGTCTGTCTGCCTAGATACCTCGTCGAAGTCAACTTTCAAAAAACCTGAAATAGTAGACCGATAGGGCCCTGTTAGGCATTTGGAATCAGTTGAGCATACAGGGTGGCCATTTGAAAACGAAACAGACGAGATTACAGACGAAATAAATTTTTTCGATAGAAATGCTTGGACAGGTCGATTTATGTTTCGAGGGGAACTTAAGATGTAGGTTACGGACGCATAGCGCTTCAACCCTTGCTACTACAACCCTCACCCCCAATTTTTGAATAGGGAAGATGGGGTGAGTGATACCTCATTTGAAAGGTATTTTTATACTGATTTCAGCACAGTAATTGTTTTTTCATTTTATGCATTAGTTCTCGAAATATTCTTAACTAAGTATTTGAAAATGAAGTGGTGTTTTCATGGCACTTGTAGTGTTTTTTTGTGAAAAATCGACATTTTGAGCTTCAAAACAACCATGACTGTGGCTTCCTTCCTCCAATCCACTGACATAGAAATCTTTAATCAAGATGTCGATTTTTCACAAAAAAACACTACAAGTGCCATGAAAAAACCACTTCATTTTCAAATACTTAGTTAAGAATATTTCGAGAACTAATGCATAAAATGAAAAAACAATTACTGTGCTGAAATCAGTATAAAAATACCTTTGAATTGAGGTATCACTCACCCCATCTTCCCTATTCAAAAATTGAGGGTGGGGGTTGTAGCAGCAAGGGTTGAAGCGCTATGCGTCCGTAACCTACATCTTAAGTTGTCCCCCTCGAAACAGAAATCGACCTGTCCGAGCATTTCTATCGAAAAAATTTATTTCGTCTGTAATCTCGTCTGTTTCGTTTTCAAATGGCCACCCTGTATAAAATATACAAAAAGAATCTGGGCTGTAGGGCGGGTGGTGTATAGGACTTCCCATTTGAGCGTTTATAAGTACGTGTCTTGGCTTCAGACCATACGGCACTCAAATTCCTACCTTTCAGATCTTTCCCATTGCTTTTAAACGATTACTTATGGTCAGTGGAGTTACCCAAAGTGTTTTGGCGTGTATTGTTGGGGAGTGTATAGATAATCGCGGTGGACAAACACATTATTAACAAATTTATTTAAAACAAAATTTTAAACTCTTTTTTTCTCAAAATTTTGGTCATTTATTTCTTGCTATAGGTACCTATACTCCATTCACTTTTATAAAGTATCTTGGTGGGCCATGGTTTAGGTTTATCAAGCTCTTTTACTTAGAACGGACGCAGGTTGGCAATCGTGAAAATCAAGTGATATTGCCAAGTCTACTTTCTATTTACTCTTTTTTAACTTTGTGAATGGAGTTAGTTCTTTTAAGGTTTAACTGTGACACAAGATTCGTAGTACCACTACTTTTTCATACTGGAGTATATTTCAAGTTGCGCAAAGAGGTATTTGATTGTCCTCTGATTTAGGCTTAGAGAGAGAGAGAGAGAGAGAGAGAGAGAGAGAGAGAGAGAGAGAGAGAGAGAGAGAGAGAGAAATTAACTTTATTGATTCAAATCAAATGGCTATCGACCGAAGTCTTCCTGCCACTTACATAGATAATTCAATGTAATGTTATTCTATGAGTAAAATAAAAAAATTAATTAACTATTCCAAAGACAGCAAGTGTTAATTTAGGCTTATTTCTTGAGAATTTTGAAAAGTGGGGATTTCCATACGTCCGTCTGTTCTGTTCGTCTAAAAGTTTTTCTATCGGGTTAATGAATTATCACAAAGTAACGGACTATTCTGTCCATTATTTTTCAGTAAAATTTCAACACTCGGTTCTTGATTTCCGTACAAGAAAATAGCATAACTGAATCTTCCAATCATGTTTATACTCGTACACGTGAAATATTTCCAGTATTAACAGAAAAAAAGTTTCTTCAATATTCGTCAGATCTTTGGAATTATTGAATTCACATAATATTTCCTTAAATTCATCGTTTTCCCAAAGTAAATAAACATTTTGATAAATACGTAATTTCTACGAATTATATGTAAAAACGGCAACGTTGCGTTCATATCTGACAGAACAATGAGTATAACCTAACATTTTCAAAATATACGCGGTGAAATGTGTCAGACCGGGCTACTTTATAAAAGTGAATGGAGTATACTTTCTATGTTTTACCAAAAAAATTCAAAATTTGAACAACTCCTTCTGGGTGTTGCAGTTTCTTTGTCAGTTAGTATCCTAAAAAAAGCCTAATGATGACACTTCAAAATTACGTTGTTGCCAAATGACACAATGGTAGCGATATCTGTTCTTATACCTCAATTACACTCAGCCCACTTCCACGGCATGGAGCAGGGAAGTGAGCAGGGAAATGAGCATGGTGAGAATGTAATCACCTCACTTCTACTGCCACTCGTGCTGCTCCTCGCGTTGCCGGTCACTCCCTAAATTAGCGGTTTTTCGTGCGGCAGTCAAAGGACCGGCAGCGCAAGTGGCATGGAGTGATCACATTCAGCCCAGTTACTGCCGTGCCTGCGTTGCGTACGTTGGTTGTATCAATTGATTGAAACCGTTAATTGTTGCGAAAAATGTCGACGGAGTGGAGCAACGACAAAATAATAACATTCCTAGAACACCTTGAGAGTGAAAGAGTGATATGGGATTCCACAGAGAAAAATCATAAACTTAAGCACAAAGTGCATGATGGCTGGAAGAGAATCAGCCAGAATATGGGGGAAATTCCAATTGAGGAATTGAAGTCAAAAAAAAAGTCACTTATGGCTACATTTAGACCGCTTCTGAAGAGGAAAATGAATTCGATGAAGTCAGGATCAGGTGCAGATGACGTTTTTCAACCTATTTGGTTTGGTTTCGATATAATGGAAAGGTTTTTGGGGTCCACGTTTGCTGTTGAGGAAACAGTGAATACGGAAAATGAGGTTAGTTAATCATTTTAGTTTTATTAGAAAATTCAACAAATTACAACTGTTTTTTTCAAAATGATTGTATTATGATTCATAACATACATTTTCAATGTACATACTAAAACAAAAATTAAAGTTTGTACAGAGTAGGTTATACCAATTTAAAATGTCTATCTCAAATCGTTTAGATTTTACAGCTCCTGAAAATTGCCAAAAATGTGATAATATATAGGGTGTCCCTCCAATGTCATGTCATTTCAATTATTACTAGACAGCCTGTATTTGTGTACTCTACAGCATATTACTATTATGGAAATAATTGGCAAATTCATATCGAATTTCGCGAACGTTGCTTGTCGCGCGTCTTGCTACATTTGGTATTGGCCTTATAGCTGATGATGATAGATCTGTGAGGTTTCGCCTCCAAGACCCATCAACATGTTTGCCGTCTACAATTGAGTCTAAAGTTCCCGGAGGAATGTAAATATTTCGGGAAGAAGGACTCTTTCGTAAAAAATTGTGTAGTAAAACACATGTCATAGTAATATGCTGCACCTTTTCAAGCTCGAGTTCTATTGGTTTCTTAAAAATTCTGAAAACAGTCGTTAACACACCAAAAACATTTTCAACAATTACCCTAGAACTGGAAAGTTTGTAATTGAAAGTGCGTTCCATAGTACCAGAATCATGATTTCCTGGAAAGGGTTTCATTATATTTTTATGTAATGCAAATGCTCCATCTGCAACAAATACATATGGTACATTTTTGTCCATTCCAGGTAGTGGACTGTCTGGTGGCAAATTAAGAGTTTCATTGTCAATTTTTTGCCAGAGTAAGCTGTGTTGAAAAATTCCCCCATCACTTATACGCCCTTGTCCACCGATATCGGCGAACATAAAGTTGTAGTCACTATCTACTAAAGCCATAAGTACAATACTGTATGTACCCTTATAGTTATAATATTTGGAGGCGCTATGTGGAGGACATTTTACCACGATGTGCTTTCCGTCTATAGCACCCACACATCGAGGGAATTTTCTTCTAAATCCCCCTTCAATGGCTAACCATTCCTCGGGTGTTTGCGGTAACTGAAACAAACCAAAATTTCTTGAGATAATTTTCTTTTCAGTTGCAAGACAGTGATAACACGTTGCCACCCCAAAGTCCTCAACAGACTGATGACATATTTTCAACATCACAGCAGTCAGATCGAAAAGAATCGGAGACATCTCGTTATTCAGCAGCCAAGATCAGGAAAAGGCCCAGGAATATAGACAATATTCTAGGCGAAGCCGAGAAAAATATAAATGACAGCTTGACCACTTTGACAAGAGTTCTGGAGAGCAAAAAAGAAGAAGATGTTTGTGATATTTATGCCAAACTATTGGCAAAAAAGTTGAAGAAATATCCAGAAAAAATGCGAGATAGAATTATGTATAAAATTGATGGGCTTCTTCTGGATAATCCCTACCCCGACGAAGGAGCATCAAGTACCTGCTCATCACAACGATCCTTTGTGTACTCCTCTCCATATAGTCATCCATTTATATCTCCACCCCCATCTGCAAGTTCATTTTCAGCTTCCTACCCTCCATCTCCATCACAAAATACCTATAATCAGGGTCCAACCTATTATGATCTTCAGAGCCCAGATGAGAATACAAGGACAAACATACTCACTGGAGCATTCCGCAACACTTAAAAGAACACTGTATTCAATTTTTTTCAATAAATATTCCAGAACTCTTCGAAGTTGAAATTATATCTTTCGTTTACGAAATATTGTAATTATTTTTTCAATAAACTTATTATCAATGTAAGTTAGTATGTGTACTTGGTAAATGATTTCCTTACCTTGATCAGATCACGGAGAACGATGTTAATAGCTTTGCACACTTCAGGCACAATTGCTGAGATAACTGGTTCTGAAACTTTGAATTGGTAGTGCAAACTTCGATAGCTATCCCCTGTTGCCAAAAATCGAAGGGTTATCGCCAGTCTAATTTTTGAAGGAATAGACATTCTCAATCTTGTATTTTCTTTTTTTATGAACGGTTCAATTTTGTTCAACAGAAAGTTGAAGTCTACAGGTGACATTCGGCAAAAGTTGGTGAATTCCCCAGATTCTTCACAAGTCATCTCATTCAGAAAACTTTCCATCCCATTCCTGCATTACAAAAAATCTTTTAGTTGCTGGTACAAATACGAATTAAATTTGAAAATATGTATGTTTGAACAGATAGAAAAAACAGTGAATTGATATTTAGATACTTACAGTGTTCTATTACGATGTATGGATATCATCCACCATCTTCTACGACGACGAACTTTCTTTTGGAGTTTATATGTTTTCAAGACACTCACATATTTATTTAAATGAAACAGACAGAGCGCTGAGGCTGCAATTTCGTCGTCCGCCATTGCCAAAACTTGATCGCGAGAGAAATGTTTGAGCTGAGTGTAAATACTCGCTGCCTTTCCATACTGCCGCAGAAGTATTCCGGGAAATATTTCTGGCAGCGCGAGCAGCAGTGGAAGTGGCTGAGTGTAATTGAGGTATTAAGGGGCAGTATCACCTTTTGAATCGTGGTAAATCTCCATTCAAAAAGTGGTCTCTTTATTTCACGAGTAAGTACCCTAATTTACGACGTAGAGACTTGATTTTTTTTAAATTGAAGTTGAAGAACGTCCCGAGGGCAAATAGTTTTCTTTTTTTCGATTTAATCAGTTTTTCGATTAAAAAAAAACAGGGTATTCGTTATATCTCAATTACACTCAGCCACTTCCACTGCTACTCGCGCTGCCAGAAATATTTCCCGGAATACTTCTGCGGCAGTATGGAAAGGCAGCGAGTATTTACACTCAGCTCAAACATTTCTCTCGCGATCAAGTTTTGGCAATGGCGGACGACGAAATTGAACCTGATCCTGACATCAGAAGAGGTCTGAATGTCGCCCTAAGTGACTTTTTTCTCACTTTAATTCCTCAATTCCAAACATCCTTCCAACCATCGTGCACTTTGTGCTTAAGTTTATGGTTTTCATCAGAAGAATCCCATACACTCTTTCACTCTCAAGGTATTCTAGAAATGACATTATTTTTTCATTGCTCCACTCCGTCGACATTTTTCGCAACAATTAACGATTTCAATCAATTGATACGACAACGTACGCAACGCAGGCACGACAGTAACTGGGCTGAATGTGATCACTCCATGACACTTGCGCTGCCGGTCCTTTGACTGCCGCACGAAAAACCGCTAATTTAGGGAGTGACCGGCAACGCGAGTAGCAGCACGAGTGGCAGTAGAAGTGAGGTGATTACATTCTCACCATGCTCATTTCCCTGCTCACTTCCCTGCTCCATGCCGTGGAAGTGGGCTGAGTGTAATTGACGGGTTAGATCAGGGGTTATTGAATATGTTTTTCGTTTTTCATGAGTACAAGCTATATTTTTGAAATAATCATCATGAAAATTTTTGTAGGTTATAGAAGATTAAATTGCCGAGGGCAAATAGTTGCGATTTTTTTCCAAAAAATGATGAATAACCGGAAAAAAATCATTAAGTGTAGTTTCCAAAACGCTGAAGTTCAACCTGTTTTTTTTAATTGAAAAACTAATCAAATGGAAAAAATCGCAACTATTTGCCCTCGGCAATTTCATCTTCTATAAACTAAAAAAATTTTCATGATTATTATTTCAAAAATATAGCTTGTAGGTACTCATGAAAAACGAAAAACATATTCAATAACCCCAGATCTAACGATTACCCTGGTTTTTTTGATTGAATAACTAATTAAATCGAAAAAAAGAAAACTATTTGCCCTCGGGACGTTCTTCAACTTCAATTTAAAAAAAAAATCAAGTCTCTACGTCGTAAATTAGGGTACTTACTCGTGAAATAAATGATTGAATGGAAATTTACCACGATTCAAAAGGTGATACTGCCCCTTAATGGATGAACGTTTTATTTCAAGTTCACAGACAGTCACTTCAATTTAAGCTCTAAACTATAAATTATCGATTTACCAATTTAACATCTCATTCTATATTCAAACAAACCGAAGGCTGTCGTGTGCCATCATGTGGGCTAAAAGCGGAAATTAAATGATTATCGGACGATTACGTCGCATTCATGTCGATCTGGAGTAGTATACCTACTGTTCCAACAGTTGAAACTTGCAGAGAAACTTTGCGAACTGGGTGTCGATCCTGGAAATGCTGAAAACTGGGATGTTCGACTGGAGAAAATGAAATCCAACATCGTTAATTTACATTCCCGACTGGGGAAACGTTTAAACTTGGCAGCGGGCTTTCGAGGATTTCTCTTCCCGAATCATTTTCAACCTGAATGTCTCCTAATTTATCTTTCTCCCCCTTTTAAAGTTTTTCCATCTATTCTTGCTTGAATCCGGATTATTAATTTCGTAATTCGTTTTTCACCCTGCATATAATGAACTGAATTTTTCTTCTTATGATACGATATATTGAAAAATTCTTAGCATACTATAGAACCAAACAAAATTTCAATGTAAAAATATTTTATTACTCAACATATTCTCCTCTTAATCGAATACGTTCATTACAGCGAACCTGCAACGTCTCTAGACCTTTCAAAAAAAAATGTTTCTTCTTGCTCTGCAAACCAGTCCTCCACAGCTTTTATTACCTCCTCGTTGGAAGAATGTTTACGACCTTTTAAACTTTTTTTCAGTTGAGGAAAGAGATGATAGTCGGATGCAGCCAAATCTGGTGAATAAGGGGGGTGTTCTAGTAATTCTAACCCTAAATCACGATTTTTTTTCATGGCAACATGAGATTTGTTGTCCTGTAATAACAAAATACTTTTGGATAGTCGTCTTTTCTCTTCAAATTTTTCCCATAGAGTGTTCAGTTATGTCGAATAGTAATCTCCAGTTATTGTTCTACCCTTATCCAAAAAATCAATCATGATGACTTTATGGCAATCCCAAAGAACTGAAGCAAGAACTTTTCCAGCAGATTTTTGGACACGAAACTTCTTAGGTCTTGGAGAACCAGAGTGTCGCCATTCCATCGATTGTTGCTTTGTTTCTCGATCGTAGAAATGTACCCAAGTCTCATCCATAGTAACAATTCGGTTTAAGAAGTCTACACGTTTTCAAATCGAGCACAGATCGAACGCGATGCTTCTACCCTTGCACGCTTTTGGTCAACATTCAAACATTTGGGTAGGTATCCATTTTGCAGAAATTTTTCTCATGTACAAATTGACGTGAAATATATGATGAACACGTTCGTATGAAATCTACAGTGCTTCAGATATCCCTTATAGCTCATTTCGACGGTCTGATAAAATCATGTCATGAACTGCATCGATGTTTTCGGGGACTGACACAGAAACTGGCCTTCCCGATCGCTCATCATCTTCAATGGAAAATTTACCTCTTTTGAAGCTTGCAGTCCAATTTTTCACGGTCGCATACGATAGGATATTGATTACCAAGGGTATTAAGCATATCTTCGTAAATCTGCTTGCCTCTTGAACCTTTTGAATACAGGTACTTGATGATAGCTCGATACTCCAATTTTTCGATTTTTACAATTTCGGTGGACATCTTTTTTTTAATTTATTGCGTAACTCTGGTTTATTCTTTTGACATCGAACTCTACACTGACACTTCTAATAAGTTATTGTTCGTTGATATGGTATCGCAATATTTTGTTTATGCATGGAACTGGTCTAGGCTAACTGGATATCAATACATCCTCATAATATCGGTTTTTAACTAAGTTGAATATGGGCCAGTTTGAAAATTCTCAAACTGATCGTTCCATCACTGATAATTTCCGATTATTATTAATATACGTAATATGGCAATCTTCTTCTGCCTCTAGTTTCCGGATTTTATTTTTCTAGGAAATCCCATTGTCCTTGGGCTTCGTATAATGTCAAATAATCAGTTATTGTAACACTGAATTCGACCTAGTGGAATCATATCTGGAGATAACTGGATCCTCTTTGGCTTGATCAGTATGTTCATTACTTCATATTGTTTCGATTCATTGTTTATGTACAGAGATTAATGGCATCGTTCAATAACAATCCATCCTTTTGTTTATCCTTCTTGTCGATTTAGCATAAAAATGTTGAACTGTTTTGTTTCAAGACGAAAACGTGTTTCTTAGCAGCGTTCTTGGAATAGAAACATTTTTGTTGAGGTGTTGAAAGATTCGTTATTTTTTAACATTTCCACATTCATTTTAAGCTACAATCGTTGACTGAAAGAACATTGATAATCTCTGCCTGATGTGGTTGATTGAAAATGAAGCCAATTTTGAGATTCCAGAAATATTTCGTATGGCTTAGGTAATATTTTAGGAGTCCCTCAAGGTTCTGTGTTTGGACACATACACTCCACCAAGAGCCTTTGTTTCTCGAAAAGAGTTAAATAATTGATCATATTCCTGAAGGAACTACTGAGTGCCTTTGACTAGAAGCCGAAAAAAAATTTTGAATTGTCATGTTTGACGAATTTGCTTTCGCGGTATATCAATTTACATCGATAAAATGATCGAGATGAAAGGTGGACTTTAAAAGGTGCGAATATGTATATCCGCGAAAATATCCAAGGTTGAATTTTATCGCTAATGTATTGAACGTTCAATTATTTCATGATCCTATATATTTTGGAAAACCGATATTGAATTCGACGGAAAATTTTAGTTGAAAATTCGTTAGAGGATATTACGAGCGACAGGATATTCGCGAAAAGAATACAATGGTGTGGTGGAATAAATTTTTTTGCATAATGTGTTCGCATCAATTAGATTCGTCGTTGTCGTTTAGTTCCATTCGACGTAAGAGACCTTGACCATTATTTGATACACGTATATACTTACCGACATGGTACTGGAAGGGGGTGCAATTTCTAGTTGACTGGTACCAGGATCGGATTGGATTTTTTCCAACATTCCGATTTTATTTATCGTTTACAGGTTTTGTGAAGTTTATTCAAGATACATATTTTCATTACAGGTTTTTTCGCATCTTTTTCAGTAAAGCGAAGTCCGATTTTTTCTTCCATTTTTTATACAGGGTGTGGCGTAATGAACGGCTAATATGGTACCTCCGGGTATAGACAGTTGTGCGGTTCAGAAATCTATGTTTCATGTTAAGTAAGAGTTCCTCGGTTTTCGAGATATGCCACACTTTCGAAAATAAAAAAAGTTACACCCTTTGCCATTCTTTTTCATGCAAAGGAAGGAATTTTTCCAATCTGTTTTTTGAATATTATTTCTGTGAACTTGCGCTTTCTTATTTTCTAGGGTTTATTGAGGCTAAAATTTTCTTTACAAAATGAATGATAGCTATTTTTTCAGTACATAATTTTTAGCCTTCACATCAAATTGTATGTATTTCATTCTCATAATTTTCAATTTGGAAGAGATTTTATTTACGAGTGTTTCGCCTAGAAATTGACTTAGTCCGCATCTGCCCTTGGTACAATTGTTGCACCTCCAATTCAGCGATCTGTCATGGCATTGATCATATCGAACTTAATCAAGATCAATCTTAATTGCCGTATTATTTGTTTGGTTGCGTGTTCGCTATTTATCGCTTGAATTGATCGTTTCATGGTTTCCAAACGTTTTAGTTAAGAACCTTAGTTATAGAACTCACAATTCCGATCAGTCTATAAATCTAATCTTAACACGTTTTGTAGATGTTCGAATATGATGAAAAATTCAGTTCAGAGCAATGACAGATAAACAGAAGCGGTTTTTGCAAAGAGGAGGATTTGATTTCTTAATTTATGAAATATTTGGTGTTTTTTTAAAGTGATAAAATTTTCGATAGGGATAACTGTGATTTGACAGAAGGTAGAAGCCATGTTGTTTCGACTTTTCTGTTCAGTGAGCATTGACAAATTATCATGGAAAGACTCACGCCGCAACAACGTCCACAAATTGTTGAAATTTATTTTCAAAATCAGTGCTCTATTCGCCAAACTTATAGATCACATCGTGAAATTTGTGGTGCACATAATCGTCTATCAGAGCAGCTTATTCGTCGAACTATCGATAGATTTCGGACAAAATTTTCTCTACTCGACGCAACAACAACAAGGCAAAGAACTGTACGAACAGAAAAAATATCGCTGCTGTAAGTGATAATGAAGATCCAGATTCGTCTATTCGTCGACGTTCACAACAAGTTGGACTCAATACATCCACCACATGGGAAATTTGGCGTAAGGACTGAACGAGAATAAATTCGCATTCACAAAAACGCTCATTTCTTTTGAACCACTGGACCGATTTCGAAAATCAAACTCATTTTCGAATCATCTTCTAATTCTAATGAAAACTGTTTTTACAATAAAAAAACCAAAACTATTTTTTACAAAATTCATGGATTTTTTTCTGGAATTCTTCCCATCATGCTTCTTATAGTGTTCTCAGTCACTTTCTGGGATGCTGTCTTCCACCTTTGCTTGAATTCCGATAATGTTTTCGTTGATTTCTTAGTCTTCTTCAATTTTTTTTTACCAGGGCCCACTATCCTTCGATTGGCCTGATTTCTTGGCAATTTGGTGGATTGGCCTCTTTGGGGACAAAAACCACCTTATTAGCTTCGTACCATTCCTTGGTGGCCTTGCTGTAGTGGCATGAACCTAAATCTGGCCAAAAGATTGTTGACACATCATGCTCACGTAAAAATGGTAAAAGTCGCTTCTTCAAGCATTCCTCGATGTATATCTTCGAGTCAACAGAGCAAAATGAAAAATTTGCTCCTTTTCCCACAAGTGCAAATTGCTTGCCAAACCAGGAATTTTTTAGAAAACTTTGCTTGTTTCTTCACGCGAAATTGTTCGTCAACATTTCCACGAGAATCTGCAGTATAAAATTCCTGACCAGGAAGTTGAGAGAAATCAGCCAAGACATAGGTTTCGTCGTCCATCACGCAACAGGAAACATTTTTCAAGAAATCTTTTTTTAATTTCTTTGCTCTTGATTTCGCTTCTTGATTCTTCACAGCGTTCCTGTCTGGCACTTTCTGAACTTTGTATGTTCTAGGCCCACAACTCCACTTGATTTTCTGAACGGTTGACTGCGAACAACCCACTATTTGGGCCACTTTACGTCCTGAAAGGTTAAGATTCTTCTGAAAAAGGCTGATGGCTTTCTTCACTTTTTTTGGGCTATGAAACCCCTTTTTCCTCCCGGTTCCTTCCTTGCGGTTAATTGTAAGATCTTCGTTGAAGCGCTTAACAACTCTTGATACCGTTTCCGGACGAACGCGAGCCTCTTTTGCGATTCTTTTGAAGCTCCATTTTTGATTATTTTGAAAAAGTTTCACTATAAATTCTCGTGTTTTCACTTCGCTTGACATTTTGCGACAGAGAATTGGAATATCTATGAAGTATGATAAAATTTTGATTTTTTCTCAATTGGTTCAAGAGATATAGGCGTTTTTGTGATAGCGAATTTATTCTCGTATGGTATACAACCATACAAGATCCAACTGGTTCAAGAACTGAAACCACTTGACCATAATAAGCGTCGTTTGTTAGCTGATTTGGCCCTATAGAACAGCTTGAAGTTGAGCCACTTTTTTATCGAAAAATTGTGTTGAGTGATGAAGCTCATTTCTAGTTGAACGGCTCGACACAAAATTGTCTGCATGAAAACTTATCTTGTTATTCAATTTATGACACCTTGGAGGCCATATTTGCTGATTTCTGAATGGAATCAAGAACACCTTGTTGTTGAATATGTTTGTTGCATTCGTTCAGGGAATCTACGAAGTTTCCAAGCGTTGAGGAAAAAAAAACTTGATGCGGTTCACAGAGTCCACGTCCACTGTCCATTAAAAGCTGCGAGTCTTCGTCATGCTTGAGATGGCAACCACAATGAAATCAACTGACGAAAGATGCGCGTACATCTTTTGAAATCATATATATGTGATGTTTTTTAGGTTGACCTCGAGTTTAAATTGATCTGATACTTTAGTGTATCGTATGACGTAATTGAAGAATACCGGGTTCAGAAATAAAGTTTATTAATTTCGAGATTCAACAAGAGCATCGAGATGTTGATATTGTTTCTCTACTCCATTCACTTTTATAGAGTATCCCGGTTGTCCCAGATTTAGGTTTATCAATTTTTTTTTACTTCAAACTGACGCAGGTTGGCACTCCCGAAACATGGGCAATGTCGTTGTCAATGATTTATTCTTTTTTAACTTTGTAAATGAAGTTAGTTCTTTTGAGGTATTTAAATGTCTTCTGTAGGCTTATTTCTTGAGAATTTTGAAATTGGGGAATTTCATAGGACCGTCTGTTCGCTAAGAAGTTTGTCTGAGGGATTATTCGACTACTCTTATTCTTTTTTCGAATGAACTATCACAAAGTAACGGACTATTTTGTCCATTATTTTTCAGTAAAATTTCAACACTCGATTCTTGATTTCCATACAAGAAAATAGCATAACTGAATCTTCCAACTTACGTGAAATATTTTCAGTATTAACAGAGAAAAAAGTTTCTCCAACATTCGCCAGGTCTGTGGAATTATTGCAGTGTGACAAGAGAACCCTTTTTCAATTAACTTTATTAAACAGAAGAAATTGAACAAAACAACAACAAATAATAGCTTGAACATTTGTTAATAATATGTATATTTAAGCCGTTTCGAAGTGGCTTCTTTTGGCGGCGATACACAGCTTCAGACGCTTCTTGAAATTTTCGGCAATGGGCCGCAGCTCCTCGGGCGTTAATCGGTTCCATTCCCGTCGCAGAGATTGCTTCAGCGACTCCAAATTTTTGTGTTTCTTAGCACAAGCCCTGTGCTCCAAAATCGACCACACGCTGTAGTCCATTGGGTTGAGATCCGGTGAGTAGGGCGGCCATTCTGCAGATGAGATGAAACAAGAAAAATGGGTCTTACACCATTCTTGCGTCATTTTCGCTCTGTGAGCCGGAGCGGAGTCCTGTTGAAAGGTCCAATGCGTATCGCCGAAGTGCTGCTTGGCCCACGGAAGTACAACGGCCTCGAGGGTGTCGCAGCGGTAGACTTCTTGATTGATTTTGACCCCTTGATCCACGAAAACTAAGGGAGTTTTACCACTGCCGCAAATTTCGCCCCAGACCATGACAGATTGCGGATTTTGATGGTGTTCGACGATGGACTCTGTCGTTTTGGTGGTTGTGGGATTGTTCTACGATGAAAAGCTTTTCGTCTGTGAAGATAATTCGCTCCCATTGCTGATCGGCAGCGAGACGAAGGAGTTGGCGGCACCTTTGGAGTCGTACGCGCTTGTTTTCCTCCGTGAGGAGTTGAACTTTTTGGAGCTTGTATGGTTGAGGTTGTGCTCCTTTTTGGCAATTTGACGGACTGATTCGCGGTTGTTACCGGTCTCACAGGCTATTTTCCTCATGGAAACCCTCGGATTTCGATTGACTCGCTCTTGACGATGTTGCGATTGCTAGGTGTATTGACAGTGCGTTTTCTACCACTTCCTGGACGACGACCATCATGACCAAGCTCCTTGAAACGACGAATTGCATCGGATATGGTTTGTCGAGGCACATTGAGCAAACGAACAATTTCGCATTGACGCCTACCTTGACGAAACAGCTCCAAAATCGCACTACGTTTGTTTGACATTCTAAAACTCTGTGAAATGAAATTATATCAAACTGAAAATTCGTCTATTAGTACTGTAAAGTTTAGAGAAACAAACAAAATAAAAATTGTTTGGCTGCGCTGAAATACTTTTGTTCCAGACCACATCAAAATTTGTCCGAAGTTTTTCTTGTCACCCTGTATATTCACATCATATTTTCTCAAATTCATTATTTTCCCAAAGTGAACAAACATTTTACTACGACCTCTATGTAGAAAATACAATAACTGTTGCCTAGTTATCTCAGAGAAAGATGACTATAACCTAACATTTTCAAAAGATATAAGGTGAAATGTGTCAGAATGTCATGACCAAATGGTATTCTTTATAAAAGTGAATGGAGTATAAGTAGTACATAATTCATTTCTTATTCAATGTTTCTATCAGCATCTTGTTGAAATTGCAGTTGATGATTTTGATATTATGATTATGGTTGACTTTTGATCAACACCTGAAGTGCTATATACAAAATGTTGATAAAAACGTTGATTGAAAATCACCTCTAAATTAAGATTGACCTGTCTTGGCGTTTTTCGGCTACAATGTCATTTTTAAGGTGGGCGTTCAATGTAGTGTGTTTTTATTTCAAGTTGATTTCGAAAACGGTTTCACTTTGAGAACTGAAATTTTGTGGGTGAACTCAGAAAGGATTAGGGTTCTTGTTGAAATAATTTTAATCGATTTAATTCCGACAGTTAATTTTTTTCTTTCAAAAATAGAAGAAAATGAGCCAACCCATGCTTCTGTTTTATTTCAACAGAAAGACCCATGAAAATAGTTCAACTTCCGATTAAAAGTGAATCTACTGATAATTTCGTTCAGAAGATCAACTTGAAATACGGAATTGGCAGAAAATGGCCACATTCAAATTTTGGCGGGAAAAAAATTCCTGCTTTACCCACAAATTGACTTATTTTATAGTTCGGCGATTTTCGGATAGAGAGCGCCATTGTACATTTCATTCATGATTAGAGAGATATTCATAGAACTTATAGTGATAATGTAAGTTCTATGGAGATATTTCATAAAATGCACGGTGGCGCCTCTATCGGAGGAGATTTCCTACTCGCTTTAAACGCCGACCTTAAGGTTATGGTATTGATCACCATTTCCCGCCGAACGTAATTACCCGATTTTCTTCTTACTGGTATCAGTTCTCCTCTCACATCTTGTAGTTTCATCGTAATCGATAAAATTTTCAATTCGACACCCATCTCACATTTTAAATGAGACCTCAGGGCCCGAATAGCCGTCCTCAACTCCAATAAAACCAAAGAATCTAAGAACTTTAGTCCCAATTTTTTCGAATATCCCCCCAACTGTCGTCTACTCTGGAAGATATTAAACTTTGGGGTTCGGAAGTTCAATCTCATCCGACCTACGGCCACTTTCGCGCGAATCTCCCCGCTTTGGAGGGTCCAAATGCCACTTTTTCACCCCCCGGCCTACGTCGGCAAATCCTTTGGTCACCCCCCCAAAAATCGATATTCAACTCGATATGTCGCGGAGGGCGAGATTTACGGGGTTGATGGAACCGGAAATAATACGATTCTCTCTGCGCTTCCGGAAATGAACCATTCGATTTCGATGGGAGGTAATGCAATAGCGTACGTACGTCACTGGTTTTCAGAGTACCGAGACTGGATGATTGAGATGCACTCAGCGATGTCAAATATTTGCACAATGTGTGGTTGGGGTGCTGGCGAAGGGGTGGCCTGTATATGAATTATGGGCCTGTCGATTTTATTTTCGTGTTTTCTGAGGGATGATTTATGTGAGAAACTGTCAATTTTCTGGTAAATATCTGAAAAATATCAGCACGAATGGTAGAGTTTTTATGAATTACTGAAATTTAAAAGAATTGGGTCACTGACGTGAAGGTGGATTTTTGAAAGCTGTCAAAAAATTGACAGCAGCTGTGAAAGGAATCTTCAATGATCCCGAAACATTTGTTACATGTACAGGGTCGGCAAAATTGGTGCTACATGAACTAAAACTGTTTAACCCGAGGAGATAGACAAAAATGAGTGGCACCTTATAGTCCTCTTTTTTCGAGAAACTGAGAATGCCATCAACTGCATTCCTATCTTCTTTCGTTTTCGAGCCAAAATTGAAATTTGGGCGATTTTAACTTTGGTCATTATCTCCGTTTCTGTTTATGCTAGGATGTTGAAATAAAAACATTATACAGGCACTTTTCTGATAGCAATACAGTGGTGTACTCTGTTTTTTTCTGAGAGGTTTATTTGCTGAGTTATAACATAAAGTTGTGTTTTTTCTTATGGAAACAGTAGTTTGAAATTACTTAGAAAGAATCGCCACTTTTTTCCCGTTTCAGAAATACACTGCGCAAAAAAATTAACGCACATTCTGAAAATCTCAATTTTAATGAAAGTTAACTCTACATTGACTTTATAACTTATTTTTTATGTTCTCTCGGGAAGGTTTTGAACGAAACGAGACATATTAAATGGAAGAAAAATTCAGGATTTCACCGAATCTTATGTGAAAGAAGAGAAATGAACAATTTTCAAAATACTGAAATGCTGATAAGTGATTTAATACTTGGTTTTTCCACCCCTTGCGTTAATTACAGCTCGGCAACGACGGTTCATACTCAAAATGAGTGATCTTAAAATGTTCTGATCTAATCCTTCCCAGATTTCTCCGAGTTGGATTCCTAAGTCATTGAGAGTAGCTGGATGATTTTCTGAACTTCTCAGCCTTCTATTGAGGTTGTCCCAAACCTGCTCAATCGGATTGAGATTTGGACTTCTTGCTGGCCATTCCATTCGAGAGACTTCAACCTCTTCAAATTACTCCTGAACGATGCGCGCACGATGGGGTCTAGCATTATCGTCCATAAAAATGAAATTTTCACCAATGTATGCGGCAAATGGCACTACATGCTCTTCAAGAATGTTCCTTATATACTTATCAGCATTCATAGCTCCATTATCAACGACCACTTGGTCTGTGCGAGCAGTCAAAGATATTCCACTCCATACCATAATCGATCCTCCCCCGAAACCAGTAGTATTCAGGAAATTGCACTGAGCATATCTTTCATGTGGACGTCTGTATACAAGGGAACGTCGGTAGAGGCAGAATCTAGACTCATCTGTGAAGAGAACTCTTTCCCAATCGGCATCTTTCCAATGGATATGCTCTCTCGCAAAATCCAAACGCGCCCTTCGATGAACTGGGGTAAGAGCTGGATTTCTTGCCGCGACACGAGGCCTCAAATCATATTCTCTGAGGCGATTTCTTATTGTCTGAGTGCTAATTTGCTCAAGCTGATTTTGAAGGAGGCGAGCGGTTGCAAACCGTTGTCTCAATGAAGAAACTCTCAAGTAACGTTCTCGAATGGCAGTTGTTACCCGTGGTTTACCCTGTCCTGGTCTTCGGACATTCATACCTGTCTCCCTGAATCGCTGCAACATTCTGGACACACTTGTATGGGAAACTCCAAACCTTTCTGCAATTCTTTTGTATGTCCACCCTTCTTCTCGCAAAACTACCGCTTGGTTACATTCTTCTTGGGTCAAATTGCGCGTTTCGCGTTGCATAGCGATCGAGTGTAGAAAATCAAACGAAAGAAAAACTATTGATCACTAGAATTGATCGAGAACAACTGATTTTAGAATGGAGCCAATACATTCAAAATCTGATAATATCATAATTTTTTATTCCTGCTGGGAGAAAACATCTGTATTGAAGAACAACGTTGAAAGTGGATAAAATATGCATGCATAATTCTGATGAAAATAATTATCATTGAGAACACCTTCAGTTGTAGAATAAATTTGAGATTTCCATAATGTGCGTTAATTTTTTTGCGCAGTGTATATCAAATGTCATACAGTTCATGTAGCACCAATTTTGCCCACCCTGTACAGGGTGGCTAGATTTCGATGTTTTAGTACTACAACTCCTAAACTTTAAAAGATAGAGAAGAAGTTAGATCATGTCATGTTTTCTTTTTTCGAGAAACAGAAATTGCTTAAAATTGCTGGTTGAAAATATGACCAATAAAGTTCATACTTTATAATTCATTCAAACATTCAGGGGGCAATAAACAGAGAAACTGATCAATACACATTCTGCAAAATATTATTCCGCATGAAAATTTCATACATTTATCCCGAAAATTGACAGAAATATCATGGAAATAAAATCGTTTGTCCAGATTTTTATGAAATTATAGTTCACCAGGTTTTTTCCTAATATACGAAGAAAAACGGAAAAGCGAGCAATACACATTCTAGACTTCTAGAGAAATGATTAAGCTTTAATTTGAAAATAAAATTGTTGGTCTACGCCGCATACGAACTGAGCATGGAAATAAAAAGCCCAATTTTTTAAGGGAGCTCGCGAGTTCGGACGTGTAGCACCTCCCCTTAAAATAGTAAATCAAAATTAGTTAGTAATTCTCAATGATACTGATCATTTGGTACCCATTTCTAGATAAAATTATGAATGTAATCCGCATATGGGCGTTATAGTGCTCAAGTTTCTTTCAGAGAAATGTGGGTTGAGAATACTTGGTCTTTGTGTAAGTGTTCATTTCAGAGTAGCAATTAGCTGATTAACTTATACGTCTGTAAGTCGAGCTGCTTAATCGGAACTGAAACGATTACTGGAAAGAGCAGAAGGTCCAAGGGTCAAATAGTAGATTCAACCAGCTGTAGGTATTCGTGAGAACATAAATTCGCGGAATCAGAATCACACAGTATGCAGCGAACTGAAGAAAATGCTGATCAAACAAGAAGTTTATTCAGGAAGAAATATCAAATGATCCCAGAAGATTTGTTACAGAAATATTGGAATTTTTCTGTGGGGCTTGGCCACCTCATTTTCCATTCAAAAGTACAATTTCATGACGGCAGAATCCGTGAATTTTCGCTTTTTTATACTGCAGTTTAGGTTGTAAATTAATTCTACTCAAAATCATCAATCATTCAGAAATATCCATCACAACGTGTGTAAAGAGATAATTCTATAAATATGGTCGAAAACAAACAGTTCAATTTATCCTTGAATGTAACGTCCCTGTAAAAAAACAGTCTGCGAAACATCAACCTCACTCGATAAAATTACAGGTTGTTACAACTATTAATAAAAACATTACATTGTTCGATTAACGCATTCAGTTCGGAAGGAGGCAAAAACAAACTAATGACGTAAGATGGGAAGCAAATAAATTTCAACTAACGACGTTTTGTTTTACGAATCGAATTTCATCCGATGTACGTAGAGTGGGCCCAGAACGAAAACAATACATATCGCTAATTGTGCTACTATCGGGTATTCGAACTCCTGAGAATTCCAAATCCGCCTAGATAAAGCAGAGCGTCATCCCCCCCATTGACGTACGTCCCACGATGGTAGGTATATCGCATTTCCATCGAAAACGACGAAGGAATTCATTAAACGTTAATTGTCACGTTTTTTGCGAAAAGCGAGCCTTGAAAATGAATTCTGAAACTTAAATTCAATTTCAATTATTCTGTTATTTACATTTTAGTTAAATCCGGCCCTTAATTTTCTCAAAGCTGACACACGCATCGAACTTATACCGGTCACTCACGAAGACTCAGTTTCGGGCATTTTATGGGACTTTCGGCACCCGGCATCGCATGAATGCTCGAAAAGAGTCTCCGTGATAGGTCAAGGCGTGCACGTGGGCTCATAAAATGCCCGAAACTGAGTCTTCGTGAGTGGCCGGTATTAGGATCTCCTGAAAGAGCAATTGATTTTATTGATGGGTTTCCGCTGATAATTTCACGAGATCCGGAACTCTGTTCGATGGTCTGATACAGCCTTCACGCTACTTTTTATTAGCGCCCTCTAGTTAGCCGCAAGTAACCCAGGTTTGTCCATTCCTCGTCGTTCTTCGGAATGAGGCATTCCACAAACGTCATTGCACCGTGTTTTGCATAAAGTTTTGGGTTTTGAGTTATTGTTGAAAAGCCTCCCTATCTTCAAAGTGTGACTGTTTGGTTCGGTTTATTACCACAGAATTCAAGCATTTTAAGACTATCAATACAATGTATGGCCTCCACGGGCATCAATAACAGCTTGACATCTTCTTTGCTACTACACACGAGGTTGTTGAACATTTCTTGAGGAATTTGGTTCCATAAACGGGGCAGAAGCTCTCTCAGATCATTTACACGAGCGGATCCAGGGGGGGGGGTAATTGGGGTAATTACCCCCCCTAAGAATTTCTCGATCGCTCATTTATTTTTATTCTTAAAATAAAAATTAACAATTTTAATTTCAAAACGAGAATGTAGCCGGCGATCTCGGATCTCGCCCTACGTAAGCAAGTTGTCCAAGAAATTTATACGGGCGAGTTTACTCGAACTCTTGTAATATTTGTGAATCGTACCATCAGATTCTATGGTCCGCTCGCGATACTGCGATAGATTTTCCCGCGGAACTGCCTCGAAGAGTGCCGTGTGCAATAAACTGCGCAAGCGCCGCAAGAGGCTGCCCTAAGATGCGGAATACCTTCTATCTTCCCTCTGATGCAAGTGTTTTCTTTTCTTACAACACTCGACATACGTTGATGCTATTCGCGTATTTGGTAATGTGAATCGTTCCATGATAAAGCTCGAATCGCATTTCTTAGATCAATACTACCTAATAGTATAGGACGAAAGGTTTATAATATAAAAAAACTGATGACTCTTCAACAAACAAAGATCAATCTATACCTATATCATCAGTAAATTCAAATATTCCATATCCATCCACATCGACATTCGCCGAATACAGCGGAGAATCTTCAGTATCCTCATTAGATTTTTCCAAGCACGTGGAAAGGGAAATACAAGAACAGGAGAATTCAGCATGTACATCTAGTAACGATGAAACATACATTGATATAGGATATTTCAGTAATATTAATGTTGATGAAATTGATAAATATCGAATTCTGAATTGTAAATGGAAACCAAATGATTCGTATGTGTTTCAATATTCTCTACATAGGAAAGGGGGAAAAGATGTTAAATATCACTTGTCTCAAAATCATTTCAGACAATTCACTTGGTTGATGTATTCTGAATTTTTGACATTGAATTTCTTGAAATTACCCCCCCTAAGCCAATTGGCTGGATCCGCCCTTGATCATTTAAGGATTCTGGGGTAGGTTGATGATTATCTAATCTTCTTTGGAGCATATCCCATGCATGTTCTATGCAATTCAAATCTGGTGAGTGCGGAGGTATTGGTAAATGTGGAATACCAAGCTCCTCGCGCGCATTCTCAACTATGGCTGCACGGTGCGGTCTAGCGTTATCGTCTAGAAATTGAAAAGTTTCATCAATATCAGCGTGAAAATTCGGTACAACATTGTCAATGACATGCTCCCTAAAGTGTAAGGCGGTCATATTCCCAGGACAAATGTGTAGATCTGTGCGCCCGTTGAAACATATCCCGGCCCATACCATAACACTACCCCCTCGGAATGGATGGACTTCTTGGATATAGCGACGATTACGGGGTATGCGTGGGATTGTCCATACCCTTATTCTTCGAGAATCTGAAATTCTTCCATATCAGGATTCATTAGTGAAAAGGACACTACGCCATTGATCGTTCCAATTGATATGTTGCCTTGCCCATTCCAGTCTTTGACGCTTATGGTCACGTGTTAATGGAACTCCTTTCAATGGACGTCTAGAACCTAGATTCACCTCTCTCAAACGTCGTCTGATGGTTTCGATGGAAACCTGGACCCCATCTGCATTTTGAAGAGTATTCCGTAGCATTCTACACGAAGATGTAGGGTTTCTCCTCGCCGAAACGGTGATGAAACGATCCTGAGCAGGTGTTGTTTTTCGTTGCCCACCAAGCCTTGGTCTTTCCAACACGAAACCTGTCCCCCTGAACCTATTCCAAAGTCGAGATATCACACCTTGGCTGACTTGGAGCCTTTCCGCTACAACAACCTGAGTTAGGCCACCCTGTAGCATTCCGATAGCCCTATTAGCCTCAGCGTTTGTTAATTTACGTCTTGGCATTTTCAGAAAACTCGTTTCAAATCGAAGGCGTTGATAAACTGACTTCATTTCAAAATAAGAACATTCATGAAGCATATGCAAGGAACCAAACTTCAGAAAAAAGGAGACCAGATTGACGAAATGTCTCATACTGATTTTTATTGGATCGATTCAAGTTGTTATTGAATTTTGAATGATTTTACAGAGATTTTCTCGAAGATTACATACCTACTTTTAAAAACGATTGAATACGATATCCCCAACTCTTATGGAGCAGTATAGTATTTTTCTTCGAATGTCAAAATAACACCTAGGAATACCCTATGTAAGAGAATAATTAACCCCTTTTTTCGATGGTATTTTCACCTTCTTCACCACAGACCGACAACGATTTTCGGATTATCTCAACTAGGGAAAGATTTTATGAAACTTCCTCGAATCGATGTCAATCCTTTCATTTCGCCGTCGAGCGGTGGACAATATCCGACGTCACAATTGGTCGTGTGCAAACATGGATCGGGACACGTTTCCATCATTTTCCTTTTGTCGTCTCGGAAATTGCCAACTTGTTGCCTTGCCTACTTTTCTCTGTTAGAACAACGTGCCCAGGTGGCGTGAAGTCACGTCCAGTGATGGTGCACGTTTCTAATCGTGCTCCAATCGTAGGAAATGATTTATGTGTCCAGATATTTTCCACGAATTCTGGTTGGTCCGGCAGCTGTGGGAACTTTCGCATTGTCACTTGAGACTCTTGAGAGATAGTGATATCTACTTGATAGGAATGCCTCAGACGTGTTCGATGGGTGTAAGGTCGGGGAGTCTGGGGGGACAAGGGGACAGATCGAATTGATTGTCTTCGAATTGGGCCAACGCAAGTATGGCTGTATATGGTCGCGCATCATCTTGTTGGAGAAGTAGGTTGGTGGGAGTTCGTATATTTCGCGTTGTAATAAGGCTTCCTTGCTCCCCAAAAATTAATTTTTTGGTTTCACGTCAAAAAAAAAATCCATCTTTGTGTGGGGTCTTTCTTCTGACAACTCATTTCCTTCTAACTCTTCGTTAACGGCCTTCCTGATTTCTCTCAAGGTCAAACTAGCCTCACGCAAGCCCATTTTTTGCCCCCTCAAATTCGCTAAGTTGTGGAAAATATTTTCGTCTTCTCATTCTAGGATCAATTAACAGCTCTTCCAAACGTATCGTACAATGATCAAATGACAATTGTAGCTACAAATTCAACTATCGCCTACTTAGTTTTTTTGTGAAGGCAGGGGTTATTTAAAAACTAGCTTATCGATATGATTCAAAAACTGATAGTTTTGTCTTTAATTGAACAAACATATTCGTAGCAATGATTTGAAATAAATTCATTATTACTGGTTGGACTTCTCTAATGTTTCTCAGTCTATATAGAATTAGGGATAACTTATGACTATGAGTAGGTACTCTATTTTACCTTGACACATCGATTACTTGAATCTTGAAAAGCGTATACAATAGCAAAATAACGAACAAAAATTGAAAAAATACACTTCTAAGATATTCGAAGAATGTATAAAACTTTTTTCTATTTCAGTATCGTAATGTATTCATTACAGTACTAAAAACAGTGCTGTAATGAATTCATTACAGCATCGTTTTCAGTAACATTTTTCGTTTTTTGGTTGTCAGCAACGTCAATTTGGAAATGTCAATTTTCGTATTTCCTAACATTCACACCAACTGCCAAGATACAATATGAAAGTCACTAGGACCTATAGTTTGAATTTTTTAATTCAATTTCACAGAATTTTAGTGAAATAGAGAAAATATCGTCTAATACTCGTTGCAGAATGCAATTCCAATACTCATGCGTTCGAAAACTCGCTCCTTCGTCGCTCGTTTCCGAATTTCGCATTCGTATTGGAATAGGAGACCATTATGCAACTAGTTTTAGAATATACTATGAGTGAACGAAATTTTCGTACACCTATTGAGTAAATTATCGCGAATAAGTGTTATATTGGGTGTTCTAGGATCAACAGCGAATTACTTTTTTCTGTAAATTTATCTGACTATCTGAAATCTGAAAAGGGTTATGAGATTGTTGGGAATTCTTTATTCAGCTGAAATATTTTGGAAGCTTCAACAGTTTCGGTTGCAAAGGAAACTTTATTCAATTGTTGAATTTATAAGCATAATCATTCTCGAAAACTATCATTAATTTTTTCGTAGAATGCAATCCAATAATATAAAATAGGATTCTACTTGAAATCAAATGTTATGGTTGAGTTTTGTTCACAAATTTCAACGCAATATTAGAAACATCCTGGGTTGAAATTCAAAATATGCACAGCATTCCCATTTCCCACAATGTTCTTCTTCAGGAATGTGAAGACTTTTTACGCTAGGGATATTGAGACTACATGTGATATATACATAACAGTTATATCGCATATGCCTCTTTTTATTCAGTTTTTCCTTGATTCGTTGAAAACTTTCAGGACTTACGCATCATAGGAAAAAAAAGAATTGTTCGGAAAAATTTATTTTCATTTCCGATATGACCAGAAGATCTAAAGCCCCTAAAATATACTGCTCCACAAGAGTTGGGGATATCGTATTCAATCGTTTTTAAAAGTATGTAATCTTCGGAAAAATCGCTGTAAAATCATTTAAAACTCAATAACAACTTGAATCGATCCAATAAATATCAGTATGATTCATTTCTTCAATCTGGTCGCCTTTTTTCTGAAGTTTTGTTCTTTGCATATGCTTCATGAATGTTCTTATTTTGAAATGAAGTCAGTTTATCCACGGCTTCAATTTGAAACGAGTTTCCTGAAAATGCCAGGACGTAAATTAACAAACGCTGAGGCTAATAGGGCTATCGGAGTGCTACAGGCTGGCCTAACTCAGGTTAATGTAGCGGAAAGGCTCCAAGTCAGCCAAAGTGTGATATCTCGACTTTGGAATAGGTTCAGGGAGACAGGTTCCGTGTTTGAAAGACCAAGGCTTGGTGGGCGACGAAAAACAACACCTGCTCAGGATCGTTTCATCACCGTTTCGGCGAGAAGAAACCCTACATCTACGTGTAGAATGCTACGGAATACTCTTCAAAATGCAGATGGGGTCCAAGTTTCCATCGAAACCATCAGACGACGTTTGAGAGAGGTGAATCTAGGTTCTAGACGTCCATTAAGAGGAGTTCCATCAACACGTGACCATAAGCGTCAATGACTGGAATGGGCAAGGCAACATATCAATTGGAACGATCAATGGCGTAGTGTCCTTTTCACTGATGAATCCAGATATGGACGATTTTCAGATTCTCGAAGAATAAGGTATGGACAATCCCAGTAATCCAACGCATACCCCGTAATCGTCGCTATGTCCAAGAAGTCCATCCTTTCCGCGGGGGTAGTGTTATGGTATAGGCCGGGATATGTTTCAACGGGCGCACAGATCTACACATTTGTCCTGGGAATATGACCGCCTTACACTATAGGGAGCATGTCATTGATGATGTTGTGCCAAATTTTCACGCTGCTATTGGTGAAACTTTTCAATTTCTAGACGATAACGCTAGACCGCACCGTGCAGCCATAGTTGAGAATGCGCGCGAGGAGCTTGGTATTCCACATTTACCAATACCTCCGCACTCACCAGATTTGAATTGCATAGAACATGCATGGGATATGCTCTAAGGAAGATTAGATAATCATCAACCTACCCCAGAATTTTTAAAGGATCTGAGAGAGCTTCTGCCCTGTTTATGGAACCAAATTCCTCAAGAAATGTTCAACAACCTCGTGTGTAGTACTGTAGTATGCAAAGAAGATGTCAAGCTGTTATTGATGCCCGTGGAGGCCACACATTGTATTGATAGTCTTAAAATGCTTGGATTCTCTGGGAATAAAATTTCGTTATTTTACTCGATTTTTCTTAACCACCCTGTATACGATGCAGACCTACAGGCATAAATTAATTTGCAACTTGAAATCATATTAATATGAATTTTCATCACAAAAATCTTATCTTAACTATATTTTTTTGCAATTTAAGTCACTATCCCTAACTCATGTGCAGCAGTTTATTTTGGCTAAACAGAGAAAGTCAATACAAAAATCCAAATTTTCAGATTTCAAATAGGCCCAGTTCTCCAGAAACGTATAATAAGCAGACGAGCTAGAAACACCTTGTAGTCTAATTCAAAGATCTATGAAACGGATATTTTCATTTCTATTCGGTTGTTACGAAATTCGATTTGCAATTTTATAGTCTAAACTTTCATCACTATAAAACTTGACCTATCGACTGTGTTTCACAATACACTCGAATGTATGTTTTATTATTTTGATTCTATCATGGTACGTCTAGCTCAACTTGGAGGCATTCACCTCAACGAAGACATATTTCTTGTTCTATTTTTTATCCCTTTCGAAGACAGCATCGCACACTCGTGATGAACTAAAGATTGGAGAGCTGTAAACAAAGTAAATGACAGATGGCACTACGTGTGAGTAAAGGGAATGGTTCTACCAACTTCGAAAAAAAAATTAGACGATTCCTCTAAGAGGTCAGTACATAAGGACTGAACGAGAACAAATTCGCTATCACAAAAACGCCTATAACTCTTGAACCAATTGAGAAAAAATCAAAATTCGATCATAGCTTTGTTATGAACAAAATAGAGGATCACGTCCATAAGACAAGAATTAACAATAATGGAAATGGACTAGTAGAGATCTAATTTCCAAAGTATAATATATACTTTGGAAATTAGATCTCTACTAGTCCATTTCCCTTTTTGTTATGAACGTCAGAAACATGTGGAACATTTACTTCATAGATATTTCAATTCTCTATCTCAAAATGTCAAGCGAAGTGAAAACACGAGAATTTATAGTGGAACTTTTCCAAAATAATAAAAAATGGAGCTTCAAAAGAATCGCAAAAAAGGCTCGCGTTCGTCCGGAAACGGTATCAAGAGTTGTTAAGCGCTTCAACGAAGATCTTACAATTAACCGCAAGGAAGGAACCGGGAGGAAAAAGGGGTTTCATAGCTCAAAAAAAGTGAAGAAAGCCATCAGCCTTTTTCAGAAGAATCCTAACCATTAAGGACGGAAAGAGGCCCAAATAGTGGGTTGTTCGCAGTGAACCGTTCAGAAAATCAAGTCGAGTTGTGGGCTTAGAACATACAGAGTGCAGAAAGTGCCAGACAGAAACGCTGTGAAGAATCAAGAAGCGAAATCAAGAGCAAAGAAATTAAAAAAAGATTTCTAGAAAAATTTTTCCTGTTGCGTGATGGACGACGAAATCTATGTCTTGGCTGATTTCTCGCAACTTCCTGGTCAGGAATTTTATACTGCAGATTCTCGTAGAAATGTTGACGAACAATTACGCGTGAAGAAACAAGCAAAGTTTCCTAAAAAATCCCTGGTTTGGCAAGCAGTTTGCACTTGTGGGAAAAGGAGCAAATTTTTCGTTGGCCAAGGCTCTGTTGACTCGAAGATATACATCGAGGAATGATTGAGAAAGCGACTTTTACCATTTTTACGTGAGCACGATGTGTCAACAATCTTTTGGTCAGATTAAAGGTAAAGAGAGAATTGAAGAAGACTAAGAAATCAACGAAAACATTAGCGGGATTCAAGCAAAAGTGGAAGACAGCATCCCAGAAAGTGACTGAGAACACTATAAGCATGATGGGAAGAATTCCAGAAAAAAATCATGAATTTTGTAAAAAATAGTTTTGGTTTTTTTTATTGTAAAAACAGTTTTCATAAATAAGAATTAGAAGATGATTCGAAAATGAGTTTGATTTTCGAAATCGATCCAGTGGTTCAAAAGATATAAGCGTTTTTGTGATAGCGAATTTATTCTCGTTCAGTCCTTACAATATAGGGTCCAATATTGTTCACTGTTTGTACTCTTCGGCCAATGAGAAGGCTCTCAGTTTTGCGGATGGCGCTTGGCCTTTCGAAAGGTTAAAACATGGATTGAAGGAAAATGCTGTTTTATAATTCGGACGAAATCAACCGAACAAAGAAATAACATTTCCTCACGTCCATTTCCTGCAACAAACCAGCTCATTATCGATCCTCCCTCTTCATTCCTCACACGTCGTTGGAAGTGACGAATAACAGCTCTCGAACTCGAGGAATTACATGGATAAATAGACAACTTCATCACACTAACAAATTGCCCCGTATACAAATCGACTTCCAAGGCTCGGCCGCCGTCTAAAGAACGAGATCTTTGAAAGAAAAAGAAGAAAACTGGCGACGAAGCACGCACGTATTCGGATTCACGCTATCAACACGGGCATCGGGCGTGAAAAAATGCTAAACATACACAGGAGCTGCTTAGAGCTTACAGATGTTGCAAGCCTTTGAATAAACCAGCTGGAAGAATGGGCCTCTTTCAGAGATGCAACACTTCGTTAGTTTTTTTCATGCGACGCCTTCTATACGGGCTCCTAATTAGGTTCCAGAGATTGGAACCGTGATTTGGACCCCTTTATTAGGTCGGTATGTCGTGCTAGGAGACAATGGGTATTGAAGTTGGGGTTCATTGTGGGATTTTTTGCTGGGTCGACCCAGAGATGGGAAGCTGAATCGATATCTTGCGGAGAGTTAGGGTAGATATCGATAGGCGGTTTTCTCCAATAAGTTTGGCATTAAATTGGACCTTCAGTTTCGTTATATCCAGCTTGGAAATGAGACTTTTCATCCAAAGTCCAAGTACATGAAGATACATGTTCGTAACGTGAATCTTACACGAGTATGTTCAGTATAATATTCAGAGCGGTATTTGTAGCCGTTCCTCAAGATAAGGGCTGTTTCCATAGTTTGTCGAGGGTAATTTCGGGTGTGAGACTACCCTTAATTAGCTAACGCTGTTCCATGGAGTATATTCAGAGGGTTGAGTGTATTTTTACCCAGCCTTATCCTTGAGAGCAAGCGAAAACGGAAGTAACAGTTGGAAACTCATCTCATAAAGGGTGTTTTTTTTTTAGATGTATACAACTTTGAAATGGGATTGAACAAAGATGTTTTTTTCAAGTTGACATGAAATTTTCTTTATTCGAAAGATAATCTTCTGGCATTATAATTTGAATATGACTTCTGGCATATGATCGCCATGACTGACTGGGACATAGTCCAATCTGGAGGTCCAATGACATTTCTGACGTGAAACTATGCGGTTACCAAAAGTTCCTTCAATAAATCAATTGTGGCCAGAGCTGTTTGACATGTTACGTCGTCTCGTTGGAAACACAGCTCCTACACATCATGGTTGTTCAATTGATGAACGAAAAAGTCAGTAATCTTGGCTATATAGCAGTCACCATTGGCTGTAACATTCTGGCCAGCATCGTTTTTAAAAAAGTACCTCGAGAAGTACGGACCAATTATTCCACCAACCCTCAAAGCACACCGAATAGTCGGTTTTTGTGGATGTAACGGTGTCTATACATATACTCCATTCACAATTATAAAATCACAACTCTGGCACTGGAAATTTGACACATTCCACTCTGTATCGAAGTTATGACGTTTTTCAAAATATTTTTATGTTCCAAGTCAACACTATGTTGCCCTTTCTACATTCTTAGCATATTTCTCAGAATGTGAATTTATTCGGAAAATGAATGAATTGGAAAAGATGTGATGGACGAAAATAATTAACGTTTATATGAATTGATAGAAAAGATTCCTTTTCTAGATATTTGCATGAAAAGTACAAGAGATCACTGTTGAAATATATTATTTTTCGCCATGGAAGAAAATTGCATTGCTTTCACATAATTTTCATATGCATGCTTGTGAAGATTTAATGTTCATTATCCTCTTGAACTGAAAGTTCAAGACTTGACGACACCAATTGTTGATTCTAATCAAGAATTCATTAAAAAAAATCAACCCAAAGATATAAGATGAATTGATGGGTAATTACAAGAATCAAGAATAATGTCAATTTTATTTTGTTGATTACTTTCTTAAAATCAATGTTGGGATATAAGACTCGGCTGCGTTTGTTCAAACAACATCTAAAGAATACATTTTTCACCATCTCGACCTTTGGAAGGCGTTTCTTATAGGGAACTTTTTCAAATCTGCTCAGATATCGCCAAATATCTTGGAAAACCTGAAAAATATCATCCTAATCGACCTCTCGAGGCTCCATCCGATCCATCTACTGCGATATCTGTCCAAATAACAGCTTTTTCAACGAAATTCCCGTGTACCCCTTCAACCTCGAAATGTGAACATTCGTCCTGGTCTTGAAAATCGTCCTCACGCTCCAAACTGGTGCTTAAAACAATAAACATACGTTAATCTTGAATATTCGACGAAAAACTCACCTGCAAATATCGATTAAATATCAAAAATCTGCGAAGAATTTGTAAACCTGACAAAATGTGGAATATTTTTGATACATTTACTTTGATGTAAACAGAGAAACTGGCAACGTCGTTTTGTCATTAACGACATTTTCTGTGCGCGCACTGACTTTTCATCAAATGTTCTGTGCTTTTCATCAGGTTCACCAACTCCTGAAAACGAAACCATGACCTCCTATGTGATTAAATAAAAGTGAATGGAGGATACACCAGTTTTGCTTATTCACGCAAAATGGACACATATCCAATTCGAACAGAGCCATAATTTTCAAAATAAATTTGCACAATTCGGGATCGTTGTTTAAGCGTCAGTTCATTGATGTTGAAATGCCAAACCAAACTTAAACTACATCACTTGACAGCTGACAAAATGGCCGCCAGTTAAATTATTGTTGCTAACTTGAATTGCTATTCATTGAAAAAAACCCTTATATTGATCCAATTTTTTTAAGAAAATTGTTGAATTCGAGAGTGGCCTTGAATAGGTTAGGGATTTGACTAATGTCTGATAATGAATAAGCGAGAAACCACATTACAGAAATCCGAAAATATGTTTATATCTTATCTGGAGTTATATTTTACTAGTCGGTCCTTCTCAAAATTATCGTCATGAATTGTGGCTATGAGTACTATTAATGAATCATTGAAAAATTACGAATCTTCAATGCGTGTTTTGTGGGAGTTGATATCTCAAAGGAACGGTTTTGGTGAACCATTGTTGAGACTTATTTATTTTCTTATACGAATAGAATTTTTTACAAGCATTTATTTAGTTTCACCTGTCCCGGTGTCAGTCTGTCTGTCTGTAATCAAATCTTGCGAGTTAAATATGACACACTTCTAATCGTCCGATTGATTTGAAATTTGGCAGGTGTAAATAATTCTGTTGACAATGCATCGCGAAATATTTGTTAAAAAAAAATGGCGGCTCCAAAATGGCGGATGAGTTTTGTAATTATGATCCGATTCCATTCAAAATCAGGATCTGGGGGTACTTGAGTTCGACAATAATGATTCTTTTGTCAAAATTGGAAAATTTAAGATGGCGGACGAGTTTTGTAATTATGATCCGATTCTATTCGAAATTGGTATCTGGGGGTTTTCTGGGTCGGAAATTACGATTCTTCAAAATTGAGGGATTCAAGATAGCGGCTTCAAAATGGCGGATGAGTGTTATTATAAAAGCTTGTCTTTAAAAATGTTTTCTTTTTTACAAAAGCTTGTTTATACAAAGTTTGTAGTCATAATATGTTCTGCATCTTGGTTGTCTTGTTCTAGCAGCCCACATGGCGATTGTGGGGCGAGGAGAAAGCAGATGGCGCCCTTTACACAGTCTACCTCAAGAAAGTACGTTACCATCGACCTACCAGGAGTTTATCATCCTCCCATTCGGTAAGTACCAAATTATTCTTACAATTTATCATTTATCAATCACTCTTGTGGCACCGCATTTATAATATTCAGGGTGTCCCACGTAAAACAATCCATCATGATATGTCCGTAAGTAAGAGTTTCTCTAGAAATTTTTATTTGGGGATGGACATCTTTTGATTGGAAATTAGTGGGTGTACGACCGCTCTAAGTGAGGCAAGTACGATCACATAAGTGGAAATTGAATTATAAGGAAAAGAACGACCTCCAAGATCTCCCGATTTGACACCTCTAAGCTTTTTGTTGTGGTCATTTGAAGGGTGTCATGTTTGAGACAATACCTACTTCTCTAGAAGAACTTTGCCAGAGAATAGTGCTAGGATGTACGAGGATATATTGAAAAATTCTTGGCCCACTATAGAACCAAACAAAATTTCAATGTCAAAATATTTTATTACTCAACATATTCTCCTCTCAATTGAATACGTTTATTACAGCGAACCTGCAACGTCTCTAGACCTTTCAAAAAAATGTTTCTTCTTGCTCTGCAAACCATTCCTCCACAGCTTTTATTACCCTCTCGTTGGAAGAAAATTTACGACCTTTTAAACTTTTTTTCAGTTGAGGAAAGAGATGATAGTCGGACGGAGCCAAATCTGGTGAATAATTTTTTTTAACCCTAAATCACGAATTTTTGTATGGCAACATGAGATTTGTGTACTGGGGCGTTGTCCTGTGAAAACAAAATACCTTTGGATAGCTTTCCGCGTCTTTTCTTTTTAATTTTTTTCCCGTAGAGTTGTCAGTAATGTCGAATAGTAATCTCCAGTTATTGTTTTACCCTTATCCAATAAATCAATCATGATTACTCCATGGCAATACCAAAAAACTGAAGCTAGAACTTTTCCGGCAGATTTTTGGACGCGAAACTTCTTAGGTCTTGGAGAACCAGAGTGTCGCCATTCCATCGATTGTTACTATGTTTCTGGACCGTAGAAATGTACCCAAGTCTCATCCATAGAAACAATTCGGTTTAAGAAGTCTACATCGTTTTCAAATCGAGCACAAATCGAACGCGATGCTTCTACCCTTGCACGCCTTTGGTCAACATTCAAACATTTGGGGATCCATTTTGCAGAAATTTTTCTCATGTCCAAATTGACGTGAACTATATGATGAACGCGTTCGTATGAAATCTTCAGTGCTTCAGAATCCGTTTTAGTCCAATTCGACGGTCTGATAAAATCATGTCATGAACTGCATCGATATTTTCGGGGACTGACACAGAAACTGGCCTTCCTGATCGGTCATCATCTTCAATGGAAAATTGACCTCTTTTGAAGCTTGCAGTCCAATTATTCACGGTCGCATACGAAGGACATTGATCACCAAGGGTATTAAGCATATCTTCGTAAATCTGCTTACCTCTTAACCCTTTTAAATATAGGTACTTGATGATGGCTCGATACTCCAATCTTTCGATTTTTATAATTTCGGTGGACATCTTTTTTTTTAATTTATTGCGTAACTCTGGTTTACTTTTTTGACGTCGAACTCCACACTGACACTTCTAATAAGTTTTTGTTCGTTGATATGGTAATAGATGCATAGAAATACCTGGTGTTGGCACTGATTAGATTTTGTTTAAGACTTTCTTGTCGATCGAAACAATACCTTACTAGAACACAAGGCCATGAAACAGAATGACAGCGGAAGGGGGGTGAAGAGTGTCAGTAGTCCATTATTTGTTTATGTTTTGGCCGGTATTTTGAGTGTTTTTCGTTGTTTAATAGTTGTAATTTTATTTATTTTGGTGTAACATCAGTCCATAACAGGTAAGGCACTTATATTTATCCACTAATTTATTTGTTTTAACTGATAATACCTCCAGTTCATTAAAGTTTCGCATTTAATCTTCGAGGTTATGTTGATTTGATATTGATTTTTTCTTCAAGACTTGCTATTTTTAAGTTCGTTTCTAAGCTAATCTCCCAATTTTTTCCAGCTGAAATCATGCCTTTTCATTGCTCTGTTCCCAAATGCAGGGGCAATTATGCAGGTGAGCCTAAAGTAGCAGTATTTGGATTTTCCAAAGACGAGCAACTCAAATAAATTTGATTGAACGCAATTAGAAGGAAAGATTTCGTTCCCAGTAACAGCAGTAAGGTATGAATTATTGCAAATTTAACTGTTTTGCCTGAAACTGTAAGAATTTACTTATTTCTAGGTTTGCGAACTACATTTCCAAACAGAATGTATTGAAAGATCTACCAGTTATATACATGAAGTCACAGGTCAAAAAGTCGAAATCCCATTGAAGTTTCCGAGGTACAGATGAAGAATGTTTGAGACGCCAAAAGCTGAAAAGAATTCCTGTCCCAACAAAAAACCTTCATACAGTTTTCCATGAGAACACCACAGGGGAAGAAAGACTGAATTCATAATGATCCTTTTCAATCAAAATACTGTTAACATTTGCAAAATTTTCAGTTGAAATATGACCAAGAGTAAGATTTGAGTATTCTAGTTAAGTCAAACGATAATATTAAAATTTCAGGAAACGATACACATGCCCGATGAATTGTTAGCTGCTGAAGCTGTATATGCTATAGCAGAAGTAAAGTACGAGGATGTTTTTATACAGGTCAATATTTCATCAATAAGGACAATTCGTGACCATATCACACTAAGTGAAAACCCAAAAGTTTGACAGGGTTGAATTCATTTGAAATGCCGAAAACTA
This sequence comes from Adalia decempunctata, assembly GCA_951802165.1. Classification (NCBI taxonomy): domain Eukaryota; kingdom Metazoa; phylum Arthropoda; class Insecta; order Coleoptera; family Coccinellidae; genus Adalia; species Adalia decempunctata. Next base: position 15,310,986 of record OX637696.1, on the reverse strand, counting down.
TCTAAATGTTAGTATAATGTTAATAAAGGTTTCCATGAAGCAGAATATTGGAATTTTATTTATAACCATTAATTCAAATATCCCTGCAGATTTTTTCTGATTGAAAGCAAAAAATATATAATTTATTCATTAAACAATTTACAGCTGACCTCAAAACAGTTCCTGGGAACTGGTGACAAGGCCTACAAGTACAATAGGTACATCGGTCAGCTAACCATGAACTCCAAAAAAATAAACACATCATAGCTGCCACAGCGCACACTTTCATAAAGGCTCTAATTATCACATAAATTAAACAGTCCCTAATTATCACATAAATCAATCTCTTGGCTTCAGAAATTCCACAACAAGTCTACTGAATTTGCTCCTCTGTATCACATTGTGTCTTCCTTGTTCTTCTAAGCGGTCTTCTTATTAGTTCCCGTGATCTAGTTCTATGTTCATGAGTTTCCCTTCCATAGTGAACTGCTTGCGTTCTCTTAAAATATCCATTTATGATACCATGTACCAGTTTAGCATCTTCCAAATAGTGAATTTCATTGATGTCCATTATCCGAGTTTCTCTATAGATCAAATGTGAGCTTGTGAGTCTGCTATATCCAAAGATGGTCTTTAGGTTCTGTACAACTTGTAAGGGTTTTATATATGTATCGGCTCCATTACCCCAACATGGGATCCAAGGTATTTGTATTCATCAACTTGTTTTATAGCTGTCAATTTGTATACTAATATTGTTATCTATATCGTATCAACATAACATCTAACAGAAATGCTTAGGTTTGTGGAAGGGACCAATATCACTGTGACTACATGAATCTTGTTTGTTTACTTGAGTTAAAAATATGTATTTCATTTCACTTTTCAATCATTTTTAGAATATTTGAATAGCTGATATTAGCACCAGCTTCATAGGAACAACTAGAAGCTGACATTGTTGCAAATTCCTTATCAATTATTATTTTTCCACTAATTCTTGCTGAGAAGGCTGAAGTTTCTGAACATATTTCCAATACTGGAAGCATCACTTTTCCTCAAACTTCTTCACACAATAATATGACCAGCATTTAAGCTTCTTCTAAAATGTTTTTCTTTTGATAATGGATGATTGTTCATGTATTTCAATGAAGGAATGACCTCGCCTTCATGCTATGTTTTGGAGACCTAAATTTGCTCCTAAATATCGAAAATATTCAGTTATACAGTGAAAAAGCACTGTTTTTACGAAACACTTGTGTTTACAACGATCCTATCTCTTCAGAAAAACATTATTTCTCGTTTATGTTGGAAAAAAGGAAATATAAATCGATCAACATATTTTTGACATTTCCACTAATGGACTACCTATGATGACGTCACCAATGTTGTTTCATGGCCTTGTGTTCTAGTAAGGTATTGATCGAAAACGTGATATTTTGTGCAGCTTTTCATTTCTCCCGAAAGGGGTCGCGTTTTTTGTCGTTGCCGCAATAGCGCCACGACCGATAAATATTGCGGATTTATTCCGGAACTAGTCCAAAATCTGAAATCTAGGATGCCGTTTTGATCTACAAATTTTGGTCACGATTTTCAGTAGGGAGTCGTTACACCAGGTGTTCTATGCATCTATATATGGTATATGGTGCAATATTTTGTTTATGCATGGAACTGGTCTAGGCTAACTAGATATCAATATACATCCTCGTGTGTCCGTAAGTAAGAGTTTCTCTGTAAACTTTTATTTGGAGATGGACATCTTTTGATTGGAAATTAGTGGGTGTACGATCGCCCTAAGTGAGGCAAGTACGATCGCCCTAAGTGCCAATTGAATTAGAAGGAAAGGAACGATTGAACGACCTCCAAGATCTCCCGATTTGACACCTCTAAGCTTTTTTGTGTGGTCATTTGAAGAGTGTCGTGTTTAATACAATATCTGTTTCTCTAGATCTAGAAGAACTTTGCCAGAGAATAGGGCTAGGATGTAGAACTCGAAATGTTACAAAATGATTGAATACCAGCCCCTCTTAGTCTATAAATGATCGAGTAATTTCTTGAATACCATGCCTTGAGGATGGCATCGAGAGACATCTATCGCTCCTGGTGAAAAAAAATTGTTAATGAAATGAGTTCCTTATTGTGATCCCGATTCGCGAAAAAATCCGATAGTGGGTGCACAATCTCACCGGAGCACCCCCGTGTCTTCGTAAATGCCGATTCACCCCCGTTGTTCTTGACTAACCGACCGGCATGATTGGAAATGCCGAAGCACCACCATCGTCCTATCGATTTTCGCTGTGTGGGAAAGATTGAGTGCGTTTACCTCCGCGATTCGAGGAAATGCTAGTCAGGCGATCGAATCGCAATACTCTCATTCATTTGTTTTCGGCGAAATTTAACGCTGATTGAAGTGGCGACTCGAATTAGAGTATACCGACCTTAATTTCTTAGGGAAATCGATCCGTTCGGCCGGAATCGGCTGTGTTTGTATTCCGGTTTCTTGGATATGGCACAATCATTGTCTGGGGTGGAATTTTGTTTAGGATATCGGGGCAATGAAAAGTCATATCGACTGGTAGGTACATCACTAGATGTCTCATATGATGCTGATGTGAAGCCAACAAAAACGAACATGACAAAGTCTCGATTGAGCTTCTTCTGGATGAGTCACTCTGGCTCAAAGCATTGGAGAGCGTTCATTCCAAGCCTATCGAACCAAGCCTTGATCAAACCCGTATTATGGTTGGACAGACAGAAGAGACGGCTTTTGTCGGTATTCTGTCATTTGACTGCAAGCTGAGGGCTCATTGCATAAAATAGGCCTGGTTCCGATGACAAAAGTACCAATCTGCAAGACCTGTCTCTGAGTATGATAATGAGGCTAAATCTGGATTCACAATAGTCCCCAAGGACACAGTGGACGCACCAAACAGTCACACGTTGAGGATAGAAAGGCTTTTCAACAATAATTCTTGGACTTTCCTAGCCCCAGATAGGACAGTTCTGCTTGTTGACAAATCCACCGAGATGGAGATGGCCCTCATCTCTCAAGACGATTTTTCTATGGAATTCCGGATTATTTTCATGCATTTCAAGATCCAAATCAGCAAAGACACGACGTTGTTGATGATCGGCCGGCTTGAGTTCTTGTGTTAAATGAGCCCTAAGACCCAAATCTTTATGCAAAATACGTTAGTGGAATGCCTTATTCCAAAGAACGATGAGAAGTGGACAAACCTAGTTTTTTTTAGCACTATCGGCAACAGCAGCAACAAATATGGAGGACAGCTAGTAATCTTTTCTAAAACTATACTCCATTCACTTTTATAAAGTAGCTCGGTTGGCGCTGGAATTCTGACACATTTCACCGCGTATATTTTGAAAATGTTAGGTTATACTCATTCTTCTGTCAGATATGGACGCAACGTTGCCGTTTCTACATATAAATCGTAGAAATCACGTATTTATCAAAATGTTTATTTACTTTGGGAAAACAATGAATTTGAGGAAATATTATGTGAATTCAATAATTCCAAAGATCTGACAAATATTGAAGGAACTTTTTTTCTGTTAATACTGGAAATATTTCACGTGTACGAGTATAAACATGATTGGAAGATTCAGTTATGCTATTTTCTTGTACGGAAATCAAGAACCGTGTGTTGAAATTTTACTGAAAAATAATGGACAGAATAGTCCGTTACTTTGTGATAGTTCATTAACCCTATACAAAAACTTTTAGAACAGACGGACGTATGGAAATCCCCACTTTTCAAAATTCTCAGAGGACAATTAAATACCCCTTTGCGCAACTTGAAATACTCCAGTATGAAAATGTATTGATACTACGAATCTTGTGTCACAGTTAAAGCTTAAAAGAACTAACTCCATTCACAAAGTTAAAAAAGAGTAATCAAAAAGTAGACTTGGCAATGTCGCTTGATTTTCACGAGTGCCAACCTGCGTCCGTTTTAAGTAAAAGAACTTGATAAACCTAAACCATGGCCCACCAAGATACTTTATAAAAGTGAATGGAGTATACGTTGTTTTGATATGTAAAACAGATTATGGAGTATTTCTCTATGATCTCGTTATGATTTAGAGAAGAATTTCAGTGAATTAATGTATTTTTGACAGGGCAGTATCGAGTTTATAAAATTTTGGTGGACAAATTGTCTTTTTCCCTTCTAATTGGACCGACATTTCACGAGGAATTCGATGGAAATTATCGAAATAAATCATTGTTTTGAATGTTCCTTATTTTCATAGAAGTATACTAAAAAAATAGCAACACAAAAAGATTTACATCTGCCATAAACTGTGATCTGAATGTGAACAAGTTCTGATGCGACATGACAAACATGAAGATCTGTGTATACTGTAAGGTGTTTCCTTGTAAACAAGTATCACTTGACTATTCAAAAACTATTGAGCGGTGAACTTCAGAACTTGGCCACTGAATACAACCTTCCAAAATATTTGGTAAATACTTAATATATTCAATAAAAATATTGTACGCAGTTGTTCGAGAAACTGTTAACGAGAATCTTTTCACCAAGGTGTAATGGAGTCCGATTTTCCGATCATGAAATCGGCCTTCATTTTAAATTAATTTTTCCGGATTTTTATTTCAAATTCCTGCATTTCATTTCCGTTCAGAATTAAACCGAGAAGATCGAATATGGTCCGTTCGATATTGTTTTACATGCAGAGAACATGGTAAAAAGAGTCATAAGAACCACGTAGAATATAGATAACGCCGTTTTTCTAGTTCATACGTACGATAAGCCAGATTCGAAGATGTTTTACCGGAGTACTTTTCTAGAAAAGTAGCATTTCTGCGCCTGCCGTTTCCGCCCCCCTCAGGGAGATTATAAAAGACGATTTTCCCCTCATCTGGGACCCATTATTCATTTTTGCTCCGGCCTGAATAGAATAGTATCATTTGCGTTTCCGAAATATCCTTTCTTTTTGATTTGAAAGTTTAACGAATTCCGTAATTCTCGATTTTTCTTTTCTTTACCAAGTGAGAAGTAGTGCACCGAAATCGTAAGTACCGATCCAATTCATTTCAGTCCTATTTTTCTGTATCTTCGTTGAGTCTATCAAAATAGCTGTTACGTCGAGATCCGTATTAAACCTTCCTTTACTCGTACAAGACTCCGTATAGTACAAACCCCATTACAAAGTTTTCTCCATCCATACATTATCCATGCTTTTCTTCAGTCAAATTTTTCCAATACATTTATTTTTCAGTACCTACTGGAACTAAGCTTACTCATTGTTCTCTAATCAATGCACTGGCCTAAAATTAAACATAACAATAGCATTAGAAGATGAACCCCTCGCTCAGATACTTCACCTTATTTAATTCGTATCTTACAGAATGATAAAGGCACAGCTCAGTACCTTGAATTACGATGATCAATTGTTGATAATTGTCGTATCAACCAGTCTCATCAGTTAAAACTGCACCAGAAAATCAAACTCAAACAAGACGCCTGGTAACCTTAAACATGATAACTTTGTGAAGAATATTTTAAATGAATAACACTGATATAAATACCTTCTCAATAATTTTAATTAATCTGCACAGAACACGATAAAGACTTCTAAATATCCCCCAAGAATACTTCGATATGAAACAAAATATTGTAGCTCAAAAGCACGTGATATAATATACAAGATGTCAAAACATTACTCAATATGGAGTTTGGAATTTTTGCCGAAAGAGGGCGTTTTGATCTTTGGATTCGCCAATAATGAATTTGATAATTTCAATGCGTTGTTGAAGCGTGTATCGTTCCATTTTTATTAATGGCGTACTTTCAACTTGTCAAAAAAATTACAGCTTCGAAAGTGACATCTACCGAAATAGCGGGCTATTCAAAATCACACCTCATAATGGAAAACCCTCCAGCAGTTCTAGTTTTGAATAACACATATTTAACATCTTTATTTTCAATGGATATGTATTGGAAGCATCACCAGGCGCTTGTAAGAGAGATATTACATGAAACATTGAATGTAGGACACCTAGTACATACATATCTAACAAAAACCAATATAGCGACTCACAAATCGTGTAGTCACATCAAGTCGACTCAAACTAATCGTTTTCTCTCGTCTTGCCTGCCTAAAACGGGCATATTTTCGCATACCACCCTAAAATATAACCTAAAATTAAGTCGATCCTCCTTTCACCAACCATTCTCAGTTATTTACGGACCACCTCGTACCCCCATCTCGAGAACATACTCCTTTCTCCCCTTCGACCGAGAGATAAACGAGAATTGTCCCGATTCCAGGATTCCGACGACGAAATCTCCCATCTGGAATGGGAGACGGTGAGGGTGCGATTCGTGAAGGCGGGCACCTTGAAGAAGCTGGTGGAGGCTCTCTCGACGGACGACGGCGAGCTGGAGACCACCTACATCAACGTCTTCCTGGCCACCTACCGCAGCTTCTCCACGCCTCGCGAGGTGCTCAAACTGCTGTTGCAGAGGTACGAGGAGCTGTCCGATCTGCCGGTGAACGGGGAGGCCGACCAGCATGAACAGCATAAGAAGTAAGTAGATTTTTCCTTTATTTCGGTCTTCAAGCTGTTCGCCCTGAGATCTTAGGCTACGTCCGCAAGGCAGGACTGGCAGCCTAGAGCCTAGCGAGTCACCTGGCGAGTCACCAAGCGAGTAGCTCAGTGAAACGAACGTTATAGAATGTACACAAGTATGCACAATGAAGACTGCAGTTGAACTAACATTACAGTTTTGGAATATAATGAAAAATAAACTGAAGAAAGAGTTTTCATTGGAAGTCAGTTCTCTTTGTAGTAGCCAGATTGCAAGCCGCTAAGCAAGCCTCCTGCCAACGTGGACGTAGCCTTAAAGAACCCATGTATCTAACTACCTTCATACACTTTTGGATAAATAAGTTAAAAGTTTCCTTCTTTTCCCTCAGAACCCTGGTGTCCGCCCTGCACGTATGGCTCGACAGTTACCCGGAGGACTTCAGGGATCCCCCGAACCACCCGGCCCTCAGGCATCTGCTCAGTTTTTGCGAGGACTACCTGCCCGCCACGGAGCTGGACGCAAAGGTGCGTCACAGGCTCGACAGGTACACGAGGGAGGCTCACATCGACCCCTTGATGATGACGCCCACCAGCTTCGCTCTGAGGAACGCGGCCATGGGCTGGAGGACGTACAAGCTGCCGGACGTTCCTGTGAGGACGTTCGCGGAACAGCTGACCAGGATGGACGTGGTGGGTACCAAAAAATGCCAATATACATTTTTAATACTAAAAATTTAAAAATTCAAAAATTCAAAAATTTTCACTTTCTTTTAGTGTCCTCCAAGAATCATACAAAATCGAAAAAAATTTGTGGGACTAGGACCAAAATAGTAAGAATAACTTCTAAATCATATATTCGGCGACGTTTCGCAGATTATTTTGTCTGCTTCCTCAGGAGGCTTAAAAGTTAAAATCCTAATTAGACATCACATAAATCACGAATAAAATACCTCTATACAGTGTGACAAGAAAAACCTCGGACAAACTCTTTTTCAGTTAACTTCATTAAACAGATGAAGTTGAACAAAACAACAACAAATAATAATAGCTTGAACATTTGTTAATAATATATCTAAGCCGTTTCGAAGTGGCTTCCTTTGGCGGCGATACACAGCTTCAGACGCTTCTTGAAATTTTCGGCAAAGGGCCGCAGCTCCTCGGGCGTGAATCGGTTCCATTCCCGGCGCAGAGATTGCTTCAGCGGCTCCAAATTTTTGTGTTTTTTAGCACAAGCCCTGTGCTCCAAAATCGACCACACGCTGTAGTCCATTGGGTTGAGATCCGGTGAGTAGGGCGGCCATTATGCAAATGAGATGATACAAGGAAAATGGGTCTTACACCATTCTTGCGTCATTTTCGCTCTGTGAGCCGGAGCGGAGTCATGTTGAAAGGTCCATCGCCGAAGAGCTGCTTGGCCCACGGAAGTACTACGGCCTCGAGGATGTCGCAGCGGTAGACTTCTTGATTGATTTTGACCCCTCGATCCACGAAAACTAAGGGAGTTTTACCACTGCCGCAAATTCCGCCCCAGACCATGACGGATTGCGGATTTTGACGGTGTTCGACGATGGCCGATGTACCGGGAGTCTCTACGGACCAGACTCTGTCGTTTTGGTGGTTGTGGGATTGTTCTACGGTGAAAAGCTTCTCGTCTTTGAAGAGAATTCGCTCCCATTGCTGACCGGCGGCGAGACGAAGGAGTTTGCCGCACCTTTGGAGTCGTACGCGCTTGTTTTCCTCCGTGAGGAGTTGAACTTTTTGGAGCTTGTATGGCTTGAGGTTGAGCTCCTTTTTGGCAATTTGACGGACTGATTCGCGGTTGATAGCGGTCTCACAGGCTATTTTCCTCATGGAAACCCTTTGATTTCGATTGACTCGCTTCTTGACGATGTTACGATTGCTAGGTGTATTGACAGTGCGTTTTCTACCACTTCCTGGACGACGACCATCATGGCCAAGCTCCTTGAAACGACGAATTGCATCGGACACGGTTTGTCGAGGCACATTGAGCAAACGAACAATTTCGCATTGACGCCTACCTTGACGAAACAGCTCCAAAATCGCACTACGATGTTTGACATTCTAAAACTCTGTGAAATGAAATTATATCAAACTGAAAATTCACATATTAGTACAGTAAAGTGTAGAGAAACCAAGAGAATCAAAATTATTTGGCTGCGCTGAAATACTTTTGTTCCAGACCACAGCAAAATTTGTCCGAAGTTTTTCTTGTCACCTTGTATAAAACAGAAGTTCAAAGATCTTTAATATCACAATCGAACAAGCAGAAAACAAGAATGAAAACCTCCACCTTAATTTAACGCACATATAGTTTCAAAATTTTTCTGAAAAAACTTTTGATATTTATTATATTTTTTTGAAAATCTCAACCTAAAATCGACTTCATGTCATATAAAAATTGTCAACTGCCAACCACTACAGTTATTCTTATTCTTTGTGTTTGTTCTTGGACACAAAAGTATACACAAACTCCACAAACCGTAATATTCTTACTTCAACATATCATAGAAACGAAAGAAAATTTGTGCCATTCAAACAAAAAACAGATATTTCATCAGTTTTTTTCCCTCTTTCCAAATTTCTATTTGATTTTATTTTATCTCATATACCGTGTGATATTTCTCACTTGACATGTAAATTGAAATTTTTGAGTACGGGCCAGCAATTTTTTCAATTTTTTTTTCCTACGCTGACAGAGAATGCCTGTATGAACAAACATGTTGAATATCAGCGAAAAACATATCATATTAACGAAGATATGGGAGTTCATAGATTTAGCATTTTTTCATAAATCACCCTATATCTCCGAAACGAATACCCTTATGGGACATTTGAAACCCAAATTCTCATTCAGTTTGAGGTCCTCTATCTCCACTTAGCCGTTGTCCCTTACGTCACCAGTCACCCTGTATATGCGTTAAATGTGAAGGTTTTTATTCGTGATGTCTGATTTCTGCTTGTTTGGTTGTGATTTTAAAGATCTTTGTACTTCTGGCTTATATAGATGTATTTTAATTCTTTTTTTATGTGATTTGTATAAGTGATGTCTAATTAGGATTTTAACGTTTAGGCCTGAGGAAGCAGACGAAATAATCTGCGAAACGTCGTCGAATATATGATTTAGAAGTCATAATTATTATTTTGGTCCTAGTCCCACAAACTTTTTTCGATTTTGTACATTTTCAATGTGATTGGTCGGCCAAGTGATCAAGTTACGGTTGACGAAAGAGTGGATTATCAATTGTGCTCCACTGAACATGATCAAATTTAAAAATCGTTCGCTGTTTATTAATGCATTTTGAAATGGTCCTGCTTCGTTATTATGACTTAAAACCATATAAATCTGAACGGTTGTGGCCTTTTTTGTACCGGTTGAGCAACAATTTGTTCGAATTCCATCTGAAAACTGAATTTAAAACACAAAGAAAAATACTATAATAAGAAGCATAGCTAGATACACATCTGCTACATTACACGCTGAGGAATGTGAATGGACCTTTAGTAGTTCGACTGAAAGAGCTTAGGCGTTAAAATAGTCGATAATGATATTTGATATAAATATTTGAACAATTCTGAATCTTTGATGAGTCATAATAACTCATACTTGAGTGAATTTCTGGCAGTAAACACTTTATATCGAGTCAATTAAATACTGTTTGAATTACAAGATATAAAATCATCTCGGATTGCTGAAATATTTCTAAATCGATGATAACGTTCTGAAGTAACTTCAGTTTTGATTGATAACTCAAGCAGGATATTCTTGCTCATGTTTACAGTTCCTCAATTGATGCATCACCTTCAAATAAACGTTTTGCGGAATTATTCAAGAATGTTTCCTTCTGAATCAGTTCAGTTCAGACCAATGCAATCAATTCTTGAGGAATAAAAAGAAGCAAGCATTATTTTCGAAGTGTAACGACTCTGTTTTGACTAAGGAAGATAAGGGCATGCCATTTTCATTCAATAGGTTTCGAAATTCTCTATAAGAGAATATCAATTTTGCCAAAGTTTTTCTTTCTCCTGAAAATCCCGAATTTTTGCAAATTATTGCAGAATTGATATTTTTGCGTATATAATTTCAAAGTCTTCAGAATGCTCGAAAGTCATTGATGGTTACCACCTTCAGAAGGAGACGCTTTTTGAGAGACTGCCAATTATCTATATATATAAAAGAAAGATGTTGGTTGCACCATTTATAACTCGAGATCGGATGGACTTATTGTTATGAAACTTCATATATGGATTCGTCTGCGGTCTGGTTATTATAAAATGCAATAAAACTTCGAAAAAATCGATGAAAATTTCACGTATACAGGAAATGCTTTTCCTCCTTTTGAGCGAGGCCACTAGGTGTCTCTACAGTAACAGTTACGCTACCGCTTATTCGTAGGTACTTGATTTCATATTCTATCCGTTAGATGGGGTGTACAGTGACTATTACCACTATAGTCACTGTAATAGTGTGTAATTTGAGTTGCCTACAACTTTGCGCCGTTGGCCAACACCAAAAAGTCTTAGCGTAGATGTCTAAAACTCTAAAATGATTAGATTTCGTACCACTTCAGATGGCGCTATTCACACATTATGACTGATTATTAGTTATTTTTATAGTTTCATTTATTCAAAATAACGTAATCGTGAAGTAGGATGTCTAGAATAATGGTGTAGGCACTGATTAGATTTTGTTGTGACCAAATGGATTATATTAGCAATGTTTCGTTCTTTCCACTTCAGGTGGCGCTATTCACAAATTATGACTGATTTTTATCAGTTATTTCAAATACTTGAATTTATTCTGGCGAACGTGGCGTGTTAATGGTAGATAATTCTGTCAAGCAATAATGTGTGATTATATTCCTGACATTCTGATGTATATTAGTTCTTAGGAAAAGTAGAAAACTTTCATTATAAAAAGATGCCATTCTTCTGTCATGCCATAATTGACTTTAGCAAATCAGCTGTTGATACTTCCATCAAATTGACAACGGAAAATACACTGAAATGATATTGCGGCGCCGCCACGTTGCTAATATTTTCGATTTGGTCGAACGTCATTCCATTCAAAAATTGACGGGTGCCTATACACCATTATTCTAGACATCTTATCGTGAAGGTACTATATTTGACATCAGCACCATGAGATGGCGATGAATTTGTTGAGGCTTTCGCGACCATCAATTCATGTCATCTGTTTTTTTTTCGAGAATTTCGGTCGTCGTTGTTTGAAATGGTCGAATAAAGAACATATGACATCAATTACTGTGTAATTTGCATAGGACTTATAGTACCATGAAGGTCTATTAACAGATACAGAAGCGCGTGAATATCACAGTGAATTTTTATCGAAATGTCAAGTATATACTATTTTGGCGATCAGTTTCGATCGTGATATGTCCATTCTCATCTTTTCTCATAATTTTCAAAATGTTTTTGAATTTCTGTTTGGGTAATAAATATATTTGCGGAAATCACTAAATCCAAAATTGCTATAATTGGTAATTGACATATTATTTTTATGTATCTGTTCTGTGTGACAGCTCATATCCATCGAAACATTTGACAGTTCAAAAATCAGAGAACCAAGCTGTTGATCTCCGATCACCGGTGATTACGATTTGTGAAATCCACCGTAAGTATCATTTAGGTGGAACAAAGTTCGCCGGGCCAGCTAGTATCTACATAAAATTTCACCGTGTATATTCTGAAAATGTTAGGTTATAGTCATTTTCCTATCAGATGAAGAAGCAACGTTGTCCTATCTTCATAAAGGTCGTAGTACTTACGTATTTATTGAAATGCTCATTTACTTTGGGAAAATGACGAATTTGAGAAAATTTTATGTGAATTCAATCATTCCAAAGACCTGGCGAATGTTGAAGAAACTTTTTTCTCCGTTAATACTGCAATGTTTCTCGTATATGATCATGGTTGGAAGATTCAGTTATGCTATTTTCTTGTACGGAACACAAGAAACGAGTGTTGAAGTTTTACTGAAAAATAATTAATACTTTGTGATAGTTCACTCGAAAAAAGAATAAAAGTACTCTTATAACCCAACATAAAAATATTTGAATACCTTGAAATACTTCAGTATGAAAATGTAGTAGTATTACAAAACCTGAGTCACAACCTCAAAAGAACTAACTCCATTCACAAAGTTAAAAAAGAGTACCTAAATAGAAATTAGCATTGGTGACGTCTCATTTCTCATTTGACATTTAAATAGTACCAACCTGCGTCAATTTCAAGTAAAAAAAAACTTGATAAACTTAAATCAAGGCCAACTGGGATACATTATAAAAATCAAGTATATGTCCTCTCCAAACCAAGGTTTACATGCTTTGGCGTTTTCTACCAAATCTTTCCGTTTGCTTTGATTTTTTTCAAATTATATACTGAAACTCACATTGTTAGATACATCAGATTCATTTTGCCTAATTACACTTATCTCGAAAGGCTCATAAATATCGTCCATTTCATTTCAAACACTTGGTTCCATATTTTATCCCAACCTTATCGCTGCAGCAGTACATATTGATTTGTTTGAAATGACCTGAGAAAGAGGTTCTCAAATCCATTTTTGTCCAAATTGACCTTTTGCGACTAATTTTTTTCCATTATGGGAATACTATATTGAGGTGCATGAATGTCAGCAAAAATTGAATTTTGTTCCTAATTAAGTTTTTCTTTGCAGGACCTCTTCAAGAAACTGGTGCCCCACCAATGCCTCGGCGCCGTCTGGTCCAGACGGGACAAGAGTCGATCTCACGAAGCCGCCACAGTCCTGGCCACGGTCAACCAATTCAACGCGGTATCCTTCCGGGTCATATCCTCAATTCTAGTCGAATCTTCACCCAGGGCGAGCGACAGGGCCCAGATAATCTCCTGTTGGATAGACATAGCTCAAGATCTCAGGTTAATCAAGAACTTCTCCAGCCTCAAAGCCATCATCAGCGGCCTCCAGAACAACCCGATCTACCGACTGCAGAAAACGTGGCAGGCGGTGCCCAAGGAAAAACTGGAGTTGTTCGACGAACTGGCCAGGATATTCAGCGAGGATAACAACCAGTGGACCCAGCGGGAGCTGCTGATGAGGGAGGGTACGGCCAAGTTTGCGGATACCGTGGGAGAGAACGACAAACAGTTGCAGAAGATTTTCCAAAGACAGAACAACCACACGGCGAATATATCGTTCGGGACCATCCCCTACCTCGGTACCTTCCTGACGGATTTGACCATGATCGATACAGCCATCCCGGACACCATCGGTGACGGTTTGATCAACTTCGACAAACGCAGGAAGGAATTCGAGGTGCTGGCTCAGATCAAACTGTTGCAAGGGGCGGCCAACGCTTACCATTTCGAGGTCGACCCGGCTTTCGACAGATGGTTCGATTCTCTTTTGGTTCTGGACGACAGGGAAGCATATCAGTTGAGCTGCCAGATAGAACCGTCGGTGCAGAACAAGAATAATAAGAAGCACCATCAGAAACACCAAAAGAACGATTCTATAGCTTCAACTTCGAGCAGTAACAGTTCGCAGTTCTTCTGCGAGGTCGACAGCACGCCCAGTTCGCCTCATAACAGCATAGAACGGAAATTGAGCCCTTCCCAGATGTCGAATTCGAGTAGTAGTTCGTCCTTGCGGTCCTTGGACATGTCGATGAACAGTTCCCATTCGGGCAGTGTGAATAATCGGCTGCAGGTTCCGTACAATAACACAGGCACGTTGAGTCCGAGTTATACCCAGAAGAGCAGTCCGGACTTTTATATCATAAAGGTCACGTATGAGACTGACAGCGTGGAGACCGAGGGCATCGTTTTGTACAAGAGTATTATGTTGAGTAACAACGAGAGGACGCCGCAAGTGATCAGGAACGCCATGTATAAGTTGGGATTGGAAGGGAATCCTGACAAGTATAGTCTGGCGCAGGTTCTTCCTGATAAAGGTGAGTTTTCGATACTAAAGTACTATATACACGAATTTGGTCAGAATGTAGAAGGATTACAGTAGTTCAAATGAGCCAAGGACCCGTAATGCTTGATTAATTTTTTTATTTATTTATTTATTCCTTCCTGACCCTTAAACAACAGAAAAGCAGGTATCAGAGCCTACATTTACATTTTTATATCTCATAAACAAAAATAATTCTTAACAATAATCTATATCAGCCTCGTAGAAGGAGAAAATGATAAAAACAAAAAATATAAGCAAAAAAAACAAAACCTTAGTTCTTCATATACAAAGAAATTCCCAAGTTTAAGAATTATTTTCAACAATGAACACCGGAAATAAACAATAATAATTCTCAACAATAATCTATGTCAACCTTGTGAAAGGAAAAAATGATAAAAACAAAAAATATTAGAAAAAAAACCAAACAGAACCTTAGTTTTTCATATACAAAGAAATTCCCAAGTTTAAGAATTATTTTCAACAATGAACACTGGAAACAAGCAAATGGAGTTTTTTTCACATCTCATTTGAATTATGACTTGGATGTAGAAATACTGGCATGATTTTTCTGATTCTATGTCAAAAATTCACCACAAAGGGTTCTTTTTCAGAGTGTGTCAATTTAATACAATTATGTTTTGGATCTGAAGTTTTCATGTTTTTGCGTTTGTAATTTGCTTATCCTCTTTTCGTTCTCTTACGTTCTTGTAGCATGTTATTTTTCATTCCAGAAATGGTGCTACCATCCAACGCCAACGTGTATTATGCAGTAAACACGGCGTACAATCTCAACTTCATCCTTCGACTGAAGAAGACGGAAGAAACAGATAGCACAAATAAAAAGGGGAAGTCGAAGAGCTAGCACAAAAAAATGCTCATAAGACAGAATTCGTTATGAATGCGTTTATGAGTTTGCATTTCATTAATTTATTTCACAAATTTCGAAATTGAAAGGGGAATGTGAATGTTAACAAATAACATCTGTGATAATATTACAAAATACTCTGAAATTGCATCACTCTATTTATTGTTAGCTTTGTAAGTTTCCTTCGTGAATTATGTTTTTAGAGCTTTACCTCGATTTGATTATTTTATATTTATTACTTGAATGTCAAAGAACTAGTACAATCAGATTGGAGTGGTATATTTTGCTGATATTGAATTATTTGAACTATATGATGTATATTTATCCTGTATTTTTATCTATTCCTTTGAATGTACCACTTCAAAGTATAATGTATACTTTGAGCTAGTGCAATTTGAATAATTAAAATAGATTGCTTCTGTGAAGACTAAAATGGTGGAAAATGAACAAATTTAATAATTTAATCGTGTACTATTACAATCAGTATGACCAATAATCGCACAGTGACCAACTAATAAGATAATTGGTTAATTACCTAGTTCAATATCAATGGAATATCATTTTTAGAAAACGTGACAATTTTACGAAGATTTGATAATCTACTTAGCATGTACTTAATCAGGACAAAGTAATTTTCGAAAATGATATTTATGTAGATACTTTTTAATGTATTTTTGTATTAAAATTTTATTAATAGATCATGTTTTTTATTTCATTAGACTTATCACAATGGAAATCGTGCAGTTTTATGGGGAGAACTTTAGGATTATGAATATTTGATGGTTGCCACCCCAAATAGGATATTTCTTGTGGTAAGTCAAAGTCCTCTGAATACCGTGGCAACTATTGGGTTGAGATCAGCCTATTCTAAAACTGTTGTCCTGATCATCTTGTTCCTCATTTTCAAAAATAAGTTTTTGGAATGAAGGTTTCAGATTCTAAAATTCGATTACCAAAAAAAACTAACCGATGTTTCTATCAGAAACTACAAGAACTAAATTGATTGGAAAGACTTTTCATTTCTTACTTTATAAAAAAGTTATAATGAATTAATCCCATTAGTTCTCCAAAAAAAAACATGAATTATGAAATCCCTCAGTATTTTACAGAAAAAATACCTGAAGCACTCAAGTAAAGTCTAAGAGCTTTTGAGCACTCGTTCATCAACTTGTAACTAGATCCACCTTGGAGGTAGATTCGCATTCAAGAACACAAGGAGATTTTTTTGACAACAGCTGTCATAAATTCTTCATATTCTGATATGGAAACACCACTCGCGCGCCATCTATGATCAATACCCGAATCTCAAAACGGCTTTTTGGGTTAGTGACGCCTAGAGGAATATTTAGAAAGTTCGAATATCGATCATGACGAAACGTAACTGTTGAGGCTATACAGGATGTCCCTATAGTAGGTGTTACAAACTGCTAGAGTGAATAGTAACACCGAGTATTCAATATTAGATGAATGTTAGTGCTAATGAAAATAAGAACATTTTTCCTCGCAAACATAGGTCCCTATTCTTTCAACTTCCGAAATACAGGGTGTTTGATTTGGGAAAAATAACTCGTTTTTTGCAATTATTACAAAATGACTGATGATATTTCGATGCTTCTCAAACCTGCAACACTGCTTATTGAAAGAACTTTTAATATTTTCTTGAATGTTTAAAAATTTGCCCCTTCTTAAAAATTCTCTGGCATGTTTATTAATTATCATGATGCCTTTTGGATACTGATACAAATTAAACAGCCTAAGGGGAAGTGGAAAATGTCCGAGCTCGCGAGATCCCTTCAAAAATTGGGCTTTTTATTTCCATAATATCTCAGTTCGTATGCGGCGTAGACGAACAATTTTTTTTTAAATTAAAGCTTAATCATTTCTCTAGGATGTGTTTTACTCGCTTTTCCGTTTTTCTTTGTATATAAGGAAAAAACTGGTGAGCTGTAATTCCATAAAAATCTGGACAAAAGATTTCATTTCCATGATCTCTCCGTCAATTTTCGGGATAAATGTATGAAATTTTCATTATACATGCGGAATAATATTTTGCAGAATGTGTATTACTCGTTTTTTCGTTTTTCTTCGTATATCAGAAAAAAATCTGGTTGGAAATATGACCAATAAAGTTTCTACTTTATAATTTATTTAAAAATTCAGGGGGGCAATAAACAGAAAAAATGATCAATACACATCCTGCAATATACTATTCCGCATGTATACTGAAAATGTCATACATTTATCCCAAAAATTGACGGAGATATCATGGAAATAAAATCGTTTGTCCAGATTTTTATGAAATTACACCTCCCCAGGTTTTTTTCCTAATATACAAAGAAAAACGGAAAAGCGAGTAATACACATTCTAGAGAAATGATTAAGCTTTAATTCAAAAAGAAAATTGTTCGTCTACGCCGGAGACGAAGTGAGATATCATGGAAATAAAAAGCCTAACTTTTGAAGGGATCTCGCGAGCTCGAACGTGTAGCACTTGCCCTTAAGCTACTGTTATTCATGTTGAAAAATAATGAGAAAATTCGAATGATACGAAAAACGATGTCAGTCCAAATTTATTCTTCAGTAAAATAAAGATTCGAAGGAATACCTTTCCTCTGATACCTTTCTCAGGAATTCGTCAAAAGCACCCCTGGCTTCAAATTCCACGAAAACATGCGACCCCCACTCTCATTTCCGATCTAATTACTCTGACCCAAAATAACACCCATCAATTATTCGACCTATCTTAATGGGAAATCGTGTTGCATCCAGATCAAATGAAAAAGTCGATTATCTCCCACAAATTTCGGAGAAGCGGGCCCATCACAACCTCATATTGATTGTGACGTAACGTAAGGTCGCGCAAGTCCAATATGGCCGCCGGGAAATTGGAAAAACAGGGATTCAGTTTCGTCCAGACCTGAATGGGAATAGCGCGACTCGAACCTACCCGTCGTTCTTATGTCGATGTTGTAATAAAATTTTTGTGAGTGTTGAATACATGATTTATGGTTTTACCCGATGAAGCAGTTGGAAAAGCGTTTTTCCGATTATTTTCCATGGAAAGAAACGAATTTTTAGTTCACGTCTTCAGGGGGGTTTAACCATAATACATCACTGCCTCTCACACTTATTTTCACAAATATTCACCTGCCTTCAACAATTTTTATACTTCTATCATTTGGACTAGTTTTTCTCTATTTAAAACTTCATTCACAAAGTCTCATTTTCACCCTTTTAAAAAAATGCTAAGGAACAACATTTTTTAAGGTTCTCACTGACTTTCATGATTACTATTCCTTTCCATTTGGGTATTAGATATATTCTTGCTGCTATTATGTTTGCTTTAATGTTTTTTTTTATATTTTTCAGTTCAATTTGTTCATTGAGTGTTCTTCATGAAATTTTTTTACCTACCTACTCATTAGGTCACAAAGATATTTTCTTCTCTTACATAAATCTACAATTTATGTCAGCTTTCCACATATTATTATTCCTTTTGGTTACAGTGAGCTTTCGGTGTACTTTAGATCGTAAACTAGAGGAGCAGTTGTTGTGTACAAGAGCTTGGTAGTGCCTACACTCGAAAGAGTAGTTAACGCGAGTGTAACTGAGTATGTGAATGACTTGAACTCTGTTGTGATAAAGTGAAATTTTTCATTTCAATATGAAGGCTATCGTGCTGAAGAAGGCCTCAAAATCGAGATAGCATCATGATCTGCGTGCAGATTGTAAGTTTTTAGGGGATTAAACTGTAGAATGTTCATTTCTGTTAAAGACACACGAATTGTTTTTAAGTTTTGGTGGTTAAGAAAATGTGGAATAAGTATACCTTCAAAAGATATTCAAGAACTTTAATAAGTTGGGTTATTTACAGTTTGGAATCGATAATAGCCCAACCTCTCCAAAATCTCATCTATTGAAGGTAACACAACAATAAAATCAAGGTACTTGTCTGGGAAATCGTACTCTATTCCGTCAAAAATAAAATAGTTTTATTGACTCTATTCTTTAAATCGATATAGAAGGTTCCCTGAAAATAAGGATACAGGATGGTCCACTATGTATGAGCAGAACTTTAATGGTCGATAGAAAAACTCCTTTCTGGAAGAAAATTTCATATCAACATAGAGGCTTCGTTCATCTGTAAATAATGTATCTTGATATTTTTTCGTATTTGTTATAAATAGAACATATTGTTCCATAAATGTATTGCTCTACAAAATTGAAAATGAAAACACACAAAAAAATATAAATTCGAAAATAGGATTGAAAATACACTGCGCAAAAAAATTAACGCACATTATGGAAATCTCAAATTTATTCTACAACTGAAGGTGTTCTCAGTGATAATTATTTTTATCAGAATTATACATGCATATGTAATCCACTTTCAACGTTTTTCTACAATACAGATGTTTTCTCCCAGCAGGAATAAAAAAAGATGATATTATCAGATTTTTAATGTATTGGCCCCATTCTAAAATCAGTTGTTCTCGATCAATTCTAGTGATCAATAGTTTTTCTTTCGTTTGATTTTCTACACTCGATCGCTATGCAACGTGAAACACGCAATTTGACCCAAGAGGAATGTGCCCAAGCGGTAGTTTTGCGAGAAGAAGGGTGGACATACACAAGAATTGCAGAAAGGTTTGGAGTTTCCCATACAAGTGTGTCCAGAATGTTGCAGCTATTCAGGGAGACAGGTATGAATGTCTGAAGACCAGGACAGGGTAGACCACGGGTAACAACTGCCATTCAAGAACGTTACTTGAAAGTTTCTTCGTTGAGACAACGGTTTGCAACCGCTCCCCCCTTCAAAATCAGCTTGAGCAAACCCATGAGGTGCAAATTAGCACTCAGACAATAAGAAATCGCCTCAGAGAATATGATTCAAGGCCTCGTGTCGCGGCAAGAGGCCCAGCTCTTACCCCAGCTCATCGAAGGGCGCGTTTGGATTTTGCGAGAGAGCATATCCATTGGGAAGATGCCGATTGGGAAAGAGTTCTCTTCACAGATGAGTCTAGATTCTGCCTCTACCATTGTGATCGACGTTCCCTTGCATACAGACGTCCACATGAAAGATATGCTCAGCGCAATTTCCTGATTTCTGGGGAGGATCGATTATGGTATGGGGTGGAATATCTTTGACTGCTCGCACAGACCTAGTGGTCGTTGATAATGGAGCTATGAATGCTGATAAGTATATAAGGAACATTCTTGAAGAGCATGTAGTGCCATTGTCCCATACATTGGTGAAAATTTCATTTTTATGGACGATAATGCCAGACCCCATCGTGCGCGCATCGTTCAGGAGTACCTTGAAGAGGTTGAAGTCCCTCGAATGGAATGGCCAGCAAGAAGTCCAGATCTCAATCCGATTGAGCAGGTTTGGGACAACCTCAATAGAAGGCTGAGAAGTTCAGAAAATCATCCAGCTACTCTTAATGACTTAGGAATCCAACTCGGAAAAATCTGGGAAGGATTAGATCAGAACATTTTAAGATCACTCATTTTGAGTATGAACCGTCGTTGCCGAGCTGTAATTAACGCAAGGGGAGGAAATACCAAGTATTAAATCACTTATCAGCATTTCAGTATTTTGAAAATTGTTCATTTCTCTTCTTTCACATAAGATTCGGTGAAATCCTGAATTTTTCTTCCAGTTAATGTGTCTTGTTTCGTTCAAAACCTTCCCGAGAGAACATAAAAAATAGGTTATAAAGTCAATGTAGAGTTAACTTTCATTAAAATTGAGATTTTCAGAATGTGCGTTAATTTTTTTGCGCAGTGTATGTTGGACGTTATGGCAGCACCGTTTTCTGAATATGTGGCCAGTTCATTCTTTAATTCCGATCCGCTATTTCAATTTTGTGTTACTTATGACGTTTCGAACAGTGTTGTCATCAGGATATCGCTTAGGAAAAGTGAAATTTGGATTTACTTCTGAATATTATGGGCAAAATACGTTAAAAAATGTTACGTATGTGTCTTGTTTTTGGTAAATTGGACTACTTGAATCCTGATTGGAGTTTACACAGGTCTTTTCTATTCTTATCATTTCTAAGTAACAATAGCGTAGATTCCCCGATTTTTTGAATTTCACTTTCAAGATTCCCTTCTGATATTGAGAGGAGAAACATCAATTCTGCATTCAGTTGACTCTGTTCACTTAACTCAGTATCGGTTTCAATGTTCGGAATATTCTATGAATTCGTCAAAAATTTTATTTCCATTCCTCAATACCGATAGCACTACGCCAATGGACCTTTAAAAGTTAGATTTCGCAATGTTGCCTTGGCCGTATCTGATGATATTGCTATCCTTTATGCTATCTTCGTTCCACTTATTGAATACTGACTAAATTATGGCCTCACCAATTCTCCAATTTATTAATTTGATGCTGTCTCCTCTTTCTATGGTCTGAACTTGATCCATAGCCCATGATTAGATTGTCACAGATGAATGAATTAGTTTTCATCTTGACAAACTCAATGGTTTCACCATTTCGTACTTTTTGAAATCCGGATCGCTGAAAGAAAATCAGCAATATGTTAAATTAATAATACTCTGGATTTCTTTCTACCTTCTTGAGCATAATAGGGCTGGCCTTTCATTATATTTCGGAATGACACCACCAAACGGCCACCACCTTATCGCCTTGGATCGAAATGCAAATTCCATGGTATCAAGCACAGGTCACCCTTCAATTATCCACGTATAAATGAAACCCCTCGACTGGATACTCATGAAAACGAAACGATACATGAATTATTGCTCGTATTTTTTATAATAGGCAACAGGGGTGACGTGAATCCTATGTAGATCGATGCTGTCATACCGCGAGCCACTGGTGGTAAAGTAGCTAGAATTTATGTTTCTTTTTATATCTTTGTGGTAGATTCCTAACGAGTTTTTGATTGATACTTTCTTGGAATTTATCCACAGAGACGTAGGGAAGCACGTATGTCAAATTTTTATGGAGAAATTCAAATGGAAATGGGCAATATTTGAATTTATCGATTCTTTCGAGGACAAAGAAGAGATCCATACTTTGCTGCAGCAATATCTTTGATACCTACCAGATGGTTGTATTTTGTTCTTGGATGAAGAAGTCCTAAAATTACTGGATTTGTCGAGAAAGTGGTCTTGAGCTTCATTTTAGTGCACTTTTGTTTTATGAATATACTTTGAGGTTTTTCAGGAGAAGTGCTCAGTAAGTTATGGCAGTAGCATTGGGTTTTTGACACGAAAGAATTTTTCAAAATGCTCATGCAACAATATGTTCCCACTAGGAACCAGGATATACCTATTGCTCTGCGTGGCTCTACTGATGTGATCTTCTCTTGCCATCAATGCAGAACTGTGACTTATGGTTGAATCACTAAATCAAGTGGCCCCCTCAAGCTTCTTCTGAAGGAAACCTTGATGATGGATGCA
The DNA here is from genome assembly GCA_951802165.1 of Adalia decempunctata. Classification (NCBI taxonomy): domain Eukaryota; kingdom Metazoa; phylum Arthropoda; class Insecta; order Coleoptera; family Coccinellidae; genus Adalia; species Adalia decempunctata. Next base: position 15,288,162 of record OX637696.1, on the reverse strand, counting down.
TCAAAATTCAAAAGTATACAGGGTGTTCCATTGGTAACCTGAGCTAGAACTACCCTAGGCGAGTCCAAAAAACCGATATATGATAGGTCTAATCAATTCCATAACCGAGATACAGGGTGGTTTACGTATTCACCAAAAATTTCAATTCCACATAACTTTTGAACCAACCAGTATAGTCGGTTGATATTTGAAACGTATGATTCACTTCTACAGGTCGATCGATTTACTTTTGAATTTCCAAAAAATTCCAGGTCTCTATTTGAAAAATATGGGACTTCTTCCAAGCTGAGATTCAACACCCTGTATATTGAAATTTTGGGATTTGATTGAGATATTTGAAAAGAGCAGAAAATTTTCAATGGGGTTCAGTAGATTTCATTGTCCCGCACGTCGTTTTGCTCAAAGAGATCTTCAGGGATAGATCCAATTGAATATTGGAATTCCACAAAATTCTCAGAAAAATCGTACATTATGATCAAATTGAGTTTTTTTTGTCCCACTAATTGCACATTCGAATGTCATAATATTCTGAGGAATCATTTGGAGTTATTTTCCGACAACAACATCATTCATCGAGAAAAGTTTATTTGAAGTCAAAAAAGAAATAAATAAATAAAGAAACATAAAAACTTAACGTGAATTACAGAAGGTGCTCGGAAGTACCATCATTTTGTTCAATACACATTCTTGCCCTCTTCAAATATGTCTGATACTTTTTTTGACCATGTCTGGATTATTACGTATTTCATTGCAGGCGACTTCGATTCGTTGTATGAGGATATCCTCACTTCCTATTTCAGATGAATATTCTGAACATTTCAAATAATCCCAAATGAAATATTCAACAGGATTGAAATCTGGTGACCTAGCGGGCCAGGCATGCGGTCCACCTCTGCCTATCCACATATTTGGAAAGTTCTGTTCTGAAAATTGTCTGACCATTACTCTAAAATGGGGAGGAGCTCCATCATGCTGAAAATGCATTCCTGCAATGTCCGTACCTTCGAGTAATACAGGAAGATCTGAGTAAAGATCATCCATAAGCCGTCTTGGTAGGACGTGTGGTCCAATTAATCGATTTTAACAAACCATACGTTTTTTGAAAATTTGTATTGGGATTTCTATGCCTGACTGCATGCGGATTCTCTTCAGCCCATTCATGCAAATTCCTCATATTGAAGACTCCATCCCTCGTGAATATGGCTTCATCGATAAATGAATTTCTGTTGACCATTCTTTCATATCGTGAAATCCAGCTACTAAAGTTAGTTCTTCTAATTTCATCACCTGGTTCCAATTAGTGGGACAACAAAATTCAATTTGGTCACAATGTACGATTTCTCTGAGAATTTTGTGGAGTTCCAATATTCAATTGGATCTTTCCCTGATGATCTCTTTGAGTAAAATGACGTGGGGGACAATGAAATCTTCTGAACCCCATTGAAAATTTTCTGCTTTTTTCAAATATCTCAATCAAATCCCAAAATTTCAATATACAGGGTGTTGAATCTCAGCTTGGAAGAAGTCCCATATTTTTCAAATACGGACCTAGAATTTTTTGGAAATTCAAAAGTAAATCGATCGACCTGTAGAAGTAATCATACGTTTCAAATATCAACCGATTATACTTACTGGTTAGTTCAAAAGTTATGAGGAATTGAAATTTTTGGTGAATACATAAACCACCCTGTATCTCGGTTATGGAATTGATTAGACCTATCATATATCGGTTTTTTGGACTCGTCTAGGGTAGCTCTGGCTCAGGTTACCGTATGTTATTCACCAATGAAACACCTTGTATATTAAGCTCCCGCAATTTTGGACAAACAATCAGAGAAATATACTAAAAGGTTTTCCAACAAGAGGTGTTATTTTGACTAGAAAAAAATGCTATTTTTTGTGATAAATGAACAGATGTTTATTTCATTATGAAGAGGAAGGTAGGCCGTTAATAATGAAGAATAAAATCAGCCAAATGACCACGACTACAAGACCAAATCGCAAAGTGGCTGCCTCACGAATTCCATATTTGAGCTCTTAAATCGACCCTGAGCCCATGGCGTAGACCTTCTCTTTCACATGGCCCCAAAGAAAGAAAATGCAAGGTATTAAATCAGAAGATCTTAAAATTCCTTGCTAATATTCGCTGACCAAATGAAGTCACCAGCCCCCAACAGCATCGACATTTTCCAATCAGCCTACCCTTCTGACTAGCCCTCTCTTCATATCGAACTTGAAATCCTCAACACCCTCTTATTACTTCCGTATCTCTGACCTACATTCTCGAACTAATACGTGGTCCTTGTAAGACTTCTCCTCCTCGCATTGAAAAGCGTCCTAGTTTGTATCAAGCCTGAGAAACGACACGCCGGAAGGATCAGACTGATGATGAGAGAATCCCCAGATTTTCGGTCTTAAAACTGGGATTCAGCCGCAAAGGAATTGTGAGGGGTGTTGGCGACTGGTGGAAGATTTGCAGGTGGAAAGTTGGCGATGTACGAAGTCTGAAAGAGGCTTAATATCCTTCCTGAGTCGTACGACTCGTACGGCTGCTTTGACGGTGTTTTCGAGCAGGAAGCCTTGTTTGCACTTTGTGTTCTGAGATTAGTCTTTCTTTGGTGATTCTTCTTCTTTTTCAAAGGATTTTTCCTTCCGAATATTGGGAATATGAACGCTCTTCATCATAGACTTCTTTTTCCCATGATTTTAAAATAGCCGCACTACTTTCAAGGGGACCAAGGGCGTCCCCAGCATTTGAGATGGGGGGTAGAGGGGGCAAAAAATCAGAATAGAAATAATGAACTGGATGTAGTGTAGGATGAAATTGAATTCAATTTATGTTTCATCAGCATACAGGACTTTATACGAGGATGTATTGATATCTAGTTAGCCTAGACCAGTTCCATGCATAAACAAAATATTGCGGTACCATATCAACGAACAATAACTTATTAGAAGTGTTAGTGTAAGGTTCGACGTCAAAAAAGTAAACCAGAGTTACGCAATAAATTAAAAGAAAGATGTCCACCGAAATTGTAAAAATCGAAAAATTGGAGTATCGAGGCATCATCAAGTACCTGTATTTGAAAGAGGTAAGCAGATTTACGAAGATATGCTTAATACCCTTGGTGATCGATGTCCTTCGTATGCGACCGTGAAAAATTGGACTGCAAGCTTCAAAAGAGGTAAATTCTCCATTGAAGATGATGACCGATCGGGAAGGCCAGTTTCTGTGTCAGTCCCCGAAAATATCGATGCAGTTCATGACATGATTTTATCAGACCGTCGAATTGGGCTAAAACTGACATCTGAAGCACTGAAGATTTCATACGAACGCTTTCATCATATAGTTCACGTCAATTTGCACATGAGAAAAAGTTCTGAAAAATGGATCCCCAAATGTTTGAATGTTGACCAAAAGCGTGCAAGGGTAGAAGCATCGCGTTCGATCTGTGGCTCGATTTGAAAACGATGTGAACTTCTTAAACCGAATCGTTGCTATGGATGAGACTTGGGTACATTTCTACGATCCAGAAAGAAAGCAACAATCGATGGAATAGCGACACTCTGGTTCTCCAAGACTTAAGAAGTTTCGTGTTCAAAAATCTGCTGAAAAAGTTCTTCTTTCAGTTTTTTGGGATTGCCATGGAGTAATCATGATTGATTTTTTGGATGAGGGTAGAACAATAACTGGAGATCACTATTCGACATTACTGACCACTCTACGGGAAAAAATTGAAGAGACAAGACGCGGAAAGCTATACAAAGGTATTTTGTTTTCACAGGACAACGCCCCAGTACACAAATCTCATGTTGCCATGCAAAAAATTCGTGATTTAGGGTTAGAATCACTAGAACACCCCCTTATTCACCAGATTTGGCTCCGTCCGACTATCATCTCTTTCCTCAACTGAAAAAAAGTTTAAAATGTCGTAAATTTTCTTCCAACGAGGAGGTAATAAAAGCTGTGGAGGACTGGTTTGCAGAGCAAGAAGAAATATTTTTTTGAAAGGTCTAGAGACGTTGCAGGTTCGCTGTAATAAATGTATTCAATTAAGAGGAGAATATGTTGAGTTATAAAATATTTTGACATTAAAATTTTGTTTGGTTCTATAGTAGCCTAAGAATTTTTCAATATATCCTCGTAATTTATATCAAAATAAAACCGAATAAAAATAACAAACTAACCAAAACACAACCTTCTTGGATTCTTAGCGAATTCTTCAACATTTATGTCGTTGAAGTCTTCGAAGTTTGCACTTATGGCTTTACGATGAATGCTCATCATCGCCAAACCGTTGAGTCGACTCTCAACTCAACCATCGTACTCCTCAGCTAGGTTTTAATCCTACGAAGGCTGCTGAATGATCGCTCCACAGTGCAAGTAGTACATGGTAGAGCGATCAAAATTTTTAAAACTTCTTCCGTCTCGGGAAAAAATTCCTCTATTTCTCTCAAGATATCAATAATAGTCAGCTTTTTGAAATTACCTCCAGGTGTCCTTTTGCCATAGTTCTACTTCATTTTTGATGCAGCTCAAATTCTAAAATTGGCAGAAGGTATCGCAAGCATCATCGATACTTTGTAACGAATTGTTTTGCATCTGAGCAGGGTGCAGCCTGCTTAATGTATACGTCGGCGTGTTTTCCAAGGAAAACCTCTTCTCCAGAGAGGTGATGATAGAATCCAGGTAAGGATTGACCGAAGATCTCCTCCAGTATTAGGATGGGCTAGCAGCTGGTTAGTTGCCCATGTGAATTTGTCTTTCTACAGTCGGGGCAATGAATCCAATTTTTTTTTATAAGGTTTTCGGCGATAGAATTTTTTTTATGTTGTGGTTCTCACGAAAAGGAATATCCTGTAATGTTCAGAGAACATCGTGAAAACCAAGGGCAAGCAGGTAGGAATTGGTGTTCTTCTTGAATTTCTGGAGGTTATATGCCTCGGGGAACACCTCCCTAGGCAATGTGTTCCAAAGCCTCGCTGTTCGTTGGATGAACGAGTCTTTGAATAGAGATGTTCTGCAGGTCTCCAGAGTGACCACGAAGGGATGTGAAGACTTAACTTGACGAGTTAGTCTCGAATAGACTGCTAGAGGGGAAACGATTGCTGATAATTCAGAAGAGCATCGCCCATGGAAATATCTATAAAATAGAGACAGATCTCTTACTCTTCTACGGTGTTCTAGAGAAGTGAGCGAATTTGTAAGCGAGGCATCACCAACGAGACCAATTGTCCTTTTGGTACAGAATTCAAGAGTTTTAGGATTTGGTTAGGTGCAGCACACCGAATATGGGAACAGTATTCCAGGACAGGTCGAATCTGTCCCTCATAAGCAGCTGACCTGAGGTGAAATAGCTCCTGGCGCGAAACAGAAAACCAAGTTTTTGGGATGAACTTTTAGCAATGGATCTCACGTGATTCTCCCAAGAAAGGTTACTGCCGACAGTATTACCAAGCATGGAAATGGATGACTTCAATGGTATGGCCACTCTCGACAATTCTATGCTGGGCACAGTAAGATCGGCTTTTCTAGAGAAAAGACATGCTTGTGTTTTGTTTGCGTTGAATTCTACCAAGTAATTAGATCCCCATTCAAGAATTGTTGCCAAGTCCATATTTATGTTGTAAACATTTCTTCCTCGTTCGTTTCTGATTTGACGGGATGGTATTGGAGCCCTAGAAGAAAAGGCGGCATGGAGGGTACTATCATCCGCAAAGCTGTGCACTGGACACGAAGTTGCTTCCAGCAAATCGTTAATGTGAAGTAGAAATAGTGTTGGAGCCAGAATTGATAGGCGTCTTTCATTATTTCGTCTGTGACTTATTCAGCATCACCACGGTTACATTTGATCATTTGCAAAATTTTTTATACATGTTCAAAGGAAACAGATTGTAGAACGTTTACTATACAGGCTCTAACACAGCGGACTTTTTTGCCACCAGAACAATGCAAAGAATACACGCATCTTTTGAAGCAGCGGCGTGGAGCTGAAAGGATTTTTTGTATGGCACTGTTTCCATCTCGAGATGAAGAGTCTAGAGCCCCCATTATAGAGAGGAAACACTCTGATCGTTTTGTATTTTTCACCCCATCTTGTTTGGCAGAGTTTCGAAATATTGGGTATGAGTTTTTAAGCGATACTCGTGAAGCTCTAGGACTTGTAATCTATAACATAAAGGTCCTCCAGGACTCTGACATGTACAATTCGACGACATTTAAATTTTGAGTACGGTTGCGACCCTATTCAGCCTAGAATAAGCTCCATTCCGTAGATTATATCATCCGTATAATAACCTGAGATTCGTTAAGGTCCACAGTATCTACACGATGAAAATCCCCAGAAGTTTCACCCTTTGACCTTCTGTCAAACTGACCCCAAATTCAGGACGCCAAAAATCTCATTTCCCCTAATTCATCCCCTATCATACCTGGAAATTCCTGTCACGTCGCCAGTCCAGAAAATCTCGTATTCATTGGCCGAAATCCGTGTCGTCTGTCGTCGAAGCAAATTAGCGGAACAGGAGCTGGAAAGATAGAGCGGTAAGCCCACTTTGATGTTTAATTAGACTCCTGTCGCAGCGAGTTAAGGCTATTTTGACCCGACCTGAAGGGCATTATCGGAACCGGAGACCCCTGGGAACGTCTTCGTGACGAATTCCCGTTCTATCCATAGAAATAATGGGGATAAATCAATTTGAACGGGGAGGAAATTGAAAAAGCGTGAAAGGAGCGAGTGGAGATAAATAAATACACACGAGGGGGAAATTGGTTAGTTGAATTTTCTTCCTTGAGCCAGGAGCAGGTTCGTTTGGAGTTTGGAGCGAGAATTCTTCCGTCGAATGTAGAAACAAAGATTTTTTCTGTTTGGAGCACTCTAAAACCTATTACCATAATTGATACTCGCTTTTATTCAGCACTAGGTACCTCGTTTCTGCAATCACGGAAATAAGTGTTTAACTTAGAAATCGCTCTGTACCACGGCACCAGCCATCAGCCATCGAAAAAGCTTGTGCCCTGATCATCCTTGGTCAATTCCTGTGAATAGGTCTCTATCATTAACTATTGCAATCTTAAACACGCATTTACCCATCGTTATTTCTCATAGATTGCAATGCTGACTTAGAACGATCTCTTCCCAATACTCAAATCGACCTACAAAGTTCATTTACAACTTCAATCATTTTAAAAAACGAAAATATTCATGTTCTTTTAATAAAACGCGTCGTTTTCGAGTTATTCCCAATTTCACCCGATGAAATTTGACGCAAAAATGAAAAATCATGAGAATAATCTGGATGCTTCCCTGGATTTTTAATCTCACAGAATGGCTGAAATTTATAAACTCTCTGATCTCTTTACAAGTTAACAATGTCGTCAGAATGTTCATCAACTTTGTCGAGACTAAAATTCGGATATAATGATGAATAAACCACGTATTGAATTTGAATTTATGAAAAATAAAATGATACTTAGCACTAAATAATCTGTGGCGATGTTTCTATCTAAACTCGACACTACATGGTTATTATTACATTAATTGACACACATAATCATCACGAGATCGAAGAAAATCTCGTCAAAGAATGACTTTCCCCTTCTTTAACAACATAGCTCTAGAAATGATTTAACCATTCACATCACATTGTTTTCTTGCACGCCGGCTACCTCGCATACCATTGTTTAAAGAGAAAATCAACAATCTGGCATCGTCATCTCAAAAGCTCTGTGAAATATCATAGAAGATGAGTAAGGTTAGGTCATTGACCTAGAAACTTATGACCTATGTTAATGGAGTTAGGTTAGGTTAGTGAAAAAACAATTTTTTATGAGATATTTTTGGGATATCGGGGAAAATATGAACAAGCTATTAGTGTTTAGAAACTAATCTTCAGGAAAATCAAAGAAGGAACTCATTTTGGTGGGAGAAATATGGCTTTTCTATTGCAGAAATAATCGGAAAAAACTAAGTGTTTTTGTTAGGAAATATCGTTTTTATAACATTCCAATTCGAATGAGGTTAGTACTTGAGTATTTATTAAATGTATCAACTCAATTTCAATCGAGAAATATGAACTTTGCATCAAATTCCGGAGAATAGTATTTGACCCAATTTATTTTCTCAAATGGCTATATTTTTTTAAACAGAGCCGAATTCGGAAAAATGGAAAATGAAAAAAAGGTTTCTTTTGGCCCCAAGAACCAAAGTTTAAATATATGTACAAGTCAAAGACTCACCCTGTATAGACATACATCGATAGTATAGGTTAACAGTAACAATAAGTTTTCAATCAGACAAGTGATATAAATCACGCTGGGTTTACAAGATGCCAGTTGAAGAGCCAGTTTCTTGAAGACTGAAAACTGGCACCATTAACAGTCCTGCAACTGGCAAAGGCCAGTTCGATGTCCTAGTTCTTTATGCATACCTCCCATACCCTTAAGTCATGTCGAGATTACACGATGCCATTGAGAAGGCCAGTTTCTTGAAGCCTGTGGACTAGCGGTATTAACTGGCATCATGTAAACTCGGCATGAGTTAATGGTACGAGAGGCATGGATAAAGAACAAGGACATCGGACTAACCTATACCAGTTGGAGGTCCAGTTGCTTGAACCTGTAGATTGGCGTCAATAACTGGCATCGTGTAAACACCACTGGCTTGAGATGTAGGTTTCGGGCCAGTCAACTGGCTCCAGCAAGTTGACACAAGTGATATAAATCACGCCGAATTCACAAGATGCCAGTTGGAGAGCCAGTTTCTTGAAGCTTGTGAACTGGCACCATTAAGTGCCCTCCAACTGAAAAAGGTTATTTCTATGTCCTAGATCTTTACGCATGCCTCCCATACCCTTAAGTCATGTCGAGTTTACACCATTCTAATGAGAAGGTCAGTTTCTTGAAGCCTGTAGACTAGCGCCATTAACTGGCATCATGTAAACTTGGCATGCGTTAAGGGTACTAGAGGCATGGATAAAGAACAAGAACATCGAACTAACCTATGCCAGTTGGAGGGCCAGTTGCTTGAACCTGTGGATTGGCGTCAATAACTGGCATCGTGTGAACACCACTGGCTTGAGATGTAGGTTTCGGGCCAGTCAACTGGCTCCAGCAAGTTGACACAAGTGATATAAATCACGCCGAATTCACAAGATGCCAGTTGGAGAGCCAGTTTCTTGAAGCTTGTGAACTGGCGCCATTAAGTGCCCTCCAACTGGCAAAGGTTATTTCTATGTCCTAGATCTTTATGCATGCCTTCCGTTCCATGCCCTTAAGTCATATCGAGTTCACACGATGCTAATGAGAAGGCCAGTTTTTTGAAGCCTGTGGACTAGCGCCATTAACTGGCATCATGTAAACTCGGCATGAGTTAAGGGTACGAGAGGCATGGATAAAGAAGAAGGACATCGGACTTACCTATGCCAGTTGGAGGGCCAGTTGCTTGAGCCTGTAGATTGGCGTCAATAACTGGCATCGTGTGAACACCACTTGGCTTGAGATGTAGGTTTCCGGCCAGTCAACTGGCTCCAGCAAGTTGACACAAGTGATATAAATCACGCCGAATTCACAAGATGCCAGTTGGAGAGCCAGTTTCTTGAAGCTTGTGAACTGGCACTATTAAGTGCCCTCCAACTAGAAAGGTTATTTCTATGTCCTAGATCTTTATGCATTCCTTCCATACCCTTAAGTCATGTCGAGTTTACACCATGCTAATGAGGAGGCCAGTTTCTTGAAGCCTGTAGACTAGCGCCATTAACTGGCATCATGTAAACTCGGCATGAGTTAAGGTTACGAGAGGCATGGATAAAGAACAAGGACATCGGACTAACCTATGCCAGTTGGAGGGCCAGTTGCTTGAGCCTGTAGATTGGCGTCAATAACTGGCATCGTGTGAACACCACTTGGCTTGATATGTAGGTTTCCGGCCAGTCAACTGGCTCCAGCAAGTTGACACAAGTGATATAAATCACGCCGAATTCACAAGATGCCAGTTGGAGGGCCAGTTTCCTGAAGCTTGTGAACTGGCACTATTAAGTGCCCTCCAACTGGCAAAGGTTATTTCTATGTCCTAGATCTTTAAGCATGCCTCCCATACTCTTAAGTCATGTCGAGTTTACACGATGCTAATGAGAAGGCCAGTTTCTTGAAGCCTGTAGACTAGCGCCATTAACTAGCATCATGTAAACTCGGCATAGGTTAAGGGTACGAGAGGCATGGATAAAGAACAAGGACATCGGACTAACCTATGCCAGTTGGAGAGCCAGTTGCTTGAACCTGTGGATTGGCGTCAATAACTGGCATCGTGTGAACACCACTGCTAGCTGGACGTATCCACTAACGGCTTTCGTTTTCCCTTTCAGCTAACCTACTCGTGACGAGAGCGAATCGTGGCTAGCACATAGCCGAAGTGTGATGCGCACGGGAGAAGAATACTCGGAACTGGCGGACCTGGGGAGCTCCTACGTGGCCGGAGGTCGGTATGGCGGAAGCACCTGGTCTCGCAACACCCCCGGCAGGGGCGGGCGGGGTGGCGCGGTGGCCGCAGAGGCGGAGGACGTGTTGGGGCCCAACGGAACCCCCAGGGGACCGGCGCGCAGCAGGAGCGGGCTCTACTATTCGCCGCCAGGTACGTCGTACACCATCGTGGAGCGGCCATCCTCGGTGATGCAACACCATTCCACCAGGGAGAGGGAGAGGGAGTTCAACATGCTGGCGAGTCCCAGAGGTGAGTACACTGGGACGATATTTCAAGGGGGGTTTTTGGATCCCGGCCAAGTTAGGGTCGGAAGAGATGATTTATTTGCGCACAACTGAATATGTATTCGCGAAGTGGGGTGTTGAAGGTAATTTGTTGGCCGGAATAACCCTGGCGTTGATGCTCAGTTTTTTAATGCGTTTTTATTAGCCGTGCACATTTTTTCGTGGACCCGAGGAAATCTTACGACCTACCTATGGATTACAATTGGCTCGAGAAAAACAATATTCCATTTCTTGAAGTAAGAGAGTTACAATACCAGAAACTATTCTAAAAAGTCATGAAAGCTACCTAGGTTGTCATTAACTTGATAGAAAGGTTGAAAGTTCTGAAACATGGTAGCAGTTTTAAGAAAATGATTGGCCAAATGATCTGAAGAATTCAGAAATGGGACAGTTTAGATATTTCAGAACGCATTTTAACCACAAGCATGGAGCATTCACGTCAGCTTGTGGAATTCTTTCATTTTGGTGATCAAGAGAACATCATATGATGAGATGCTTAGGATATCTAGAGAGGCAACTGGAAATAGCTCAAAGATCAGATGACCTTAAGATCTCTGATCAAGAGAATCCTTTGTTTGAACATAACATTAAGAGAAGCTGAGCAACAAGAGATGCAAAAGGAGAGAAACAATCATCGGATATCTCAAAGAAAACAAACACAGAAGTATTTTGGCCTGTACTCAAAGGGGACCAAGATGACAAGAAATTAACCAAAAAAAGGACACCTGCTTTGTGGGATCAGCAATGTTCTGTGGCTTATAGAAAATATTTTCAACATCTGAAGAGACAACATTTTAATAGAAGATGAAAGCAAGATTTAGAACGAAAATCCTAATACATCGATAATACACTGCGCAAAAAAATTAACGCACATCTCAATTTTAATGTAAGTTAACTCTACATTGACTTTATAACTTATTTTTTATGTTCTCTCGGGAAGGTTTTGAACGAAACAAGACACATTAAATGGAAGAAAAATTCAGGATTTCACCGAATCTTATGTGAAAGAAGAGAAATGAACAATTTTCAAAATACTGAAATGCTGATAAGTGATTTAATACTTGGTATTTCCACCCCTTGCGTTAATTACAGCTCGGCAACGACGGTTCATACTCAAAATGAGTGATCTTAAAATGTTCTGATCTAATCCTTCCCAGATTTCTCCGAGTTGGATTCCTAAGTCATTAAGAGTAGCTGGATGATTTTCTGAACTTCTCAGCCTTCTATTGAGGTTGTCCCAAACCTGCTCAATCGGATTGAGATCTGGACTTCTTGCTGGCCATTCCATTCGAGAGACTTCAACCTTTTCAAGGTACTCCTGAACGATGCGCGCACGATGAGGTCTGGCATTATCGTCCATAAAAATGAAATTTTCACTAATGTATGGGGCAAATGGCACTACATGCTCTTCAAGAATGTTCCTTATATACTTATCAGCACTCATAGCTCCATTATCGACGACCACTAGGTCTGTGCGAGGAGTCAAAGATATTCCACCCCATACCATAATCGATCCTCCCCCGAAACCCGTAGTATTCAGGAAATTGCACTGAGCATATCTTTCATGTGGACGTCTGTATACAAGGGAACGTCGATCACAATGGTAGAGGCAGAATCTAGACTCATCTGTGAAGAGAACTCTTTCCCAATCGGCCTCTTCCCAATGGATATGCTCTCTCGCAAAATCTAAACGCGCCCTTCGATGGGCTGGGGTAAGAACTGGGCCTCTTGCTGCGACACGAGGCCTTAAATCATATTCTCTAATTTGCACCTCATGAGTTTGCTCAAGCTGATTTTGAAGGAGGCGAGCGGTTGCAAACCGTTGCCTCAACGAAGAAACTCTCAAGTAACGTTCTTGAATGGCAGTTGTTACCCGTGGTCTACCCTGTCCTGGTCTTCGGACATTCATACCTGTCTCCCTGAATCGCTGCAACATTCTGGACACACTTGTATGGGAAACTCCAAACCTTTCTGCAATTCTTGTGTATGTCCACCCTTCTTCTCGCAAAACTACCGCTTGGGCACGTTCCTCTTTGGGTCAAATTGCGTGTTTCGCGTTGCATAGCGATCGAGTGTAGAAAGTCAAACGAAAGAAAAACTATTGATCACTAGAATTGATCGAGAACAACTGATTTTAGAATGGAGCCAATACATTCAAAATCTGATAATATCGCCTTTTTTTATTCCTGCTGGTAGAAAACATCTGTATTGAAGAAAAACGTTGAAAGTGGATAACATATGCATGCATAATTCTGATAAAAATAATTATCATTGAGAACACCTTCAGTTGTAGAATAAGTTTGAGATTTCCATAATGTGCGTCAATTTTTTTGCGCAGTCATAGGCGCATCTAGCCTCAGTTTTCAGGGGGGAGCCGCGGCCCCTGGTATATTTGTGATACCTATACGTAGTTTTTGATTAAAATCTTTCAGGGGGGGCCTGGCCCCCCCTGGACCCCCCCTAAATACGCCAGTGTGCGCAGCGTATATGTCTCTCCACAAGAACTGAATGAAAAGAATGCTTGGACAGTGGAATTATACAAGATAGAAACCTGACAGCTAACCAGCTGGCACACTTCTCAAGAAGCTCGAGACAAGTCGACACATTATATTCACCTGTATGATACACCATCAACGAAGCCTGATACCTTTGAAAACTATCATTTAAGTGAAACCTCCATCTGCTTTTGAACTGACCTACTCAGGCATAGTAGACTAGCTGCAAGATTCTTAAAGATATAATTCGTTTTCAGTTAGTTTTTATAGATTTTGCGAACCACACTTGCATATAAACTTCAGCTGTGGATAGATTTTCGCCATGCAAGAGTTGTCCTTGTCCACAACCCTGTTTCAACCATTTCCATCTCATCCTTCAGATCCAACTGCTCCAAAGTCTCAAGAATTTCTTAAAATTGAGAATTGAAATTGACGAAATACTTTATTTTTCTCAGAATTCAATGTTGCATGAAATCATCATTCATTCTAAAGTCTGAGCATGAAAGGAAGAGATCTGTGGTGATTCTCCCAAAATTTATCCATCTCTATCCAAATCAATGTGCCGGAAATCTAGAATTGATTCCCCATTTGTGTTTATGCGACCCACTGTAATTAGAATCGACGACCTGTGCTCACTGATTGAGTAATTGTTATTCAATATGGCTCTAGTGTAGTTCGTGATCATCCAGAGTATAGGGTCATGCAGCCATTGTGACCTGCGACATCTTGATTTGGAACATATTGCTACTCGAATAATTAGTAGACAGTCGGTTCCATGAGTATATCCATCGACATAATAGAGCACGTAGTATGTTCTGAAGTCAGTGTGTTGCACTATCTATTATAGAGAATGATTGCAAGTGTATTTCAAGGTATGTCATGCGAATTTCCAATTAGGAATGCTTCTTTAGCTCGTGTGGTCTTTCCTCTCATTATACAGGGTCTTTCACGAGGAACCTCACCCATATTTATACGGAAAACTACTGAATGTATTTTCATGAAATTCAGCCCTTATAAGTATTTCACGATGCTGATGAAATCTAAAATATTTTCAAGGCATGAGCACCTCCGGTTTTTCCGGAAATGACGTCAACTTCCGTTTTTCGAATTAGAACACCATTTTTTTATTGCAGAAATAGATTCCTTAGAAAATTTCAAGTTATTTTGATGTAACATTTTTCAGTTTTGGTTGGAAAATTCTCTCTGAGCGGGAAAATTCGAAAAAAAATCGAAAATAGAGCTCCGCTGAAACAAGAATAACTTCGAGGTTTTTGGATGGAAAATTTCCTCCTGAAAATTCCATCTTTTTGGCGTGAAGGGAAAAGAAATAGCTGAAAATTCAAGACGAAAAACAGTTTTTTGTGAATAACTCAGAAAATATCCATTTTAGGGCAAGGGTGTGATGCATACACTCACATTATTTTTTAACTTGGATTCAATATCTGCCATAAAAAAATGGGGTTCTAATTTGAAAAAATTGATTTCTCACGATTTTGTCATCCCTAACTTTGAAAGCGATTTTTTCACCCCATGTATCATGAATCGCGATTTCGATTTTTAAAGTGGATACATCAATCTTACATCTTGAAAAATCCCAAAAATGAAAATTTTCCATCCAAAAACCTCGAAGTTATTCTTGTTTCAGCGGAGCTCTATTTTCGATTTTTTTTTCGAATTTTCCCGCTCAGAGAGAATTTTCCAACCAAAACTGAAAAATGTTACATCAAAATAACTTGAAATTTTCTAAGGAATCTATTTCTGCAATAAAAAAATGGTGTTCTAATTTGAAAAACGGAAGTTGACGTCATTTCCGGAAAAACCGGAGGTGCTCATGCCTTGAAAATATTTTAGATTTCATCAGCATCGTGAAATACTTATAAGTGCTGAATTTCATGAAAATACGTTCAGTAGTTTCCCGTATAAATATGGGTGAGGTTCCTCGTGAAAGACCCTGTATAAATAAAGCAGATCTTTCCTTCCTGAATGAATATTTTTTACCTGTTTCAGCAATAAGTTTAATTAATTTGCAATAACAATCTATATTGGCAGGCTTGAAAGTAGCCCTTTTCCAGCCACTTCTAGCCTTCAAACGGGGCTTTAAAGTGCACTGCAGGGTTAAAGTATTCAAGTGTTCATTACTGTAATTGAGTCTGCAGTCATAGCCAATAATTATTACAGATCTCACACCTCTAAATCTAATTATTGATAGGGTAGCCCATGAGGCCATCCCCAGAATATCTAACGAAGGTTCTGGTAACGAAACAATTAAGAGTCTGAGTCTGAGAGTATGGTCCACTCTGAACAACTACATCTCATCTGTGAGCCTTCCTAGTGACCTAATGTCCAAGAAAATAAGCACTGAGAAAAACTTCAGTACAATGCTTAGCAAAAGAGAGGACTGGGAACGAGAATACACCCACTACAATCTTAACGAAAATACAGTAAAATGGTATACAGATGGTTTTAAAACCACGATGGGAACAAGAACCAAGTATACACTATAGTATAGGAAAATACACCTATAAGAAGAGTTTTTGGAGAAGGAGATAACCGAAATGGAAACACTCTTGCGGAATCTCCCATTAGACATCACTTCCCATCACAATTTTTCCTAAATTCAGTCTCTGTTATATCCAGACTTCGAGGCTATGTTCGTCTAGTCTACAGCAGATGATAATCTTCAACTTCTGGATGATCTGCAGTTAGCTTACGCCTTATATCAGCCAAGATGTCAGTTTAAGACATCATCACAGATGCCCATTTCCACCATACTGTCCTCAACAGATATCCAGGCCATTATGAGCGTCTATTGAACGAAGCCAAAAGCTGGCTCCGACCCAAAGCAGGCAAAGGTTAGGGATGTCCATGTCAAAACATACGTCGATATTTTATAGGGTGTTATCCACAAGATATGGAAGCATCGATGCAGTTTCTCGTCAATCTTTGCCACATGATGTTCTGTACGAACTTTTGATAGGGAATAATTATTCGTATTCATCGATACACACCTTCGAAAGACTGAAATGCATCATAAATATTCTCTGTTTCCAATATTCCTTTGAAAAACAGCTTACTTGAAGCCTTCCTTCAAAAGAGTCTCTTTCCAGGGTAAAAAAGTTCCCTTATAGATTTCGACGATGCAACTTCTCTCATTGTGCATCCCTGGAAAGCTGTCGCGGAGTGGGACACCAAACTCCTGAAAAATAATTAAATTTATCGACGAAAAAGAGTGCACATTGTACTGGGAAGTTGCCGAAATGGGTTTCTGGTCTGGCTTAAGCACTTCGGTTCCGATTACAGTTATATTTCTAGTTGGAAAAGTTCGAGATGGCCGAGTTTAATTTAGGGGCAGTGGCCGTAATCAGGGTCGAATTCACGCCAGACAGGTTTAATCGAAATGGTTCCACCTCTTCATTAGCCTTTCCGGATACTGAAAAGTAGCTTATCTGTAGAGTTATTTTGATTGTTTTGTTCAAATAGGTCAAGACTACCATGTGGAAAATATAGTCAGAACTCAACCCAAAGCCATCTTTTGTGGAATTGAGTAAAAAATCCTTGATATGCGTCCTGGACACTTATTCAGGCATTCTGAGTTTGATCCACTGGGGTAAGTAATGAAGATCACCGTGAATTTTGTGGTTAATGCTTGGGATTCTGTGACAGGAATTCGAATCTCCATGACCAGGGCACCATTGAAGTCTTATACTCTGCTCTGCTGACAAGTTTTGGTGACTATCTGAGAAGCCTCGTCTTTATTCTTCCAAGTATAACTGTTGCGTTCGTAAGTAAATGGTTGGAAGGACAACCAAGGTGAAGAGTTATCACTAGGGTAGTCTATGAGCCGGATCCTCTCTGATCAAGTACATCTGCTTCTTCGAACTGGTACAAGTTACAAGCTTGGAAGCTTGTAGTTTCAGAGGGGTCTCCTCGGGAGACCTAGGAGTAATCAGCATAAACAATATATCATATATCATCAGCAAACCTTCTTAGTGATATTACGAGTAAAAAAGCAAGCATTGGAAAGATCTTTTGAAGTATGTAAAAAGGAAGAATGGAAAAAGGAATATAGTTACCCAAATTTCAAAGTTGATACCATTAAATGGTATACAGATGGTTCTAAAATTTGCGCTGGAGTTAATGGGGCAAGAACCAAGTGTTCACTATCGTTAGGCTCCCACTCTAGTGTTTTTCAGGCAGAAATACTTGAAATCGAAAGATGTGTGGACATAGTTATAGTTATAGTTATAGTGAAAAGGGGTTACAGTCCACTGCGACCTTAAGGTCTATTGTGCCCCTTGACAGAGCTGTTATCATCGCGCCTCCTACAGCTCGCCCTCCAGTTCCAGAGATTTGATAAAATTCAGTAACTGGGACGGCTTCAAGGAGGATAACTCCCCACTTCTACAAGTTTCTTGTCCAAGGCACTCTTTCCTTTGGCTTGCAATGGCAAAGCATTCCGTAACCAGGTGAATAGGAGTTTCTTCCTTCTCCCCACAGAATCTACACTCATCAGTGTCCGATAAACCCATTCTCAACAGATGCTTCTTCAGGCGACAATGTCCTGTGAGAAAGCCAGTGAGTAGGTGAAGTTGGTTTTTACTGAGATCCAGATATTTTTGGATCTAGCAGTTTCAAAGTGATCCATCCCTGGGAGATTCCGCCAGAGTTTTTCTCTTTCGGTTTTCTCCTTCAGCATAAACTCCTTCTTATAGGTGCATTTTCCTATACCACAGAAGGGTTCTGGGCCAGTGAGTGGCGTTTGTGCGCCCTTTCTGGCCAGTGTATTGCCTCTTCGTTTCCTACGATTCCCGAATTACCGGGAACCCAGATTTAAAAGACCTTATTCTTCTTGGCCACCTCATTGAGTTTGTTTCGGCACTCCCAAATCAGCTTTGAGTCTCAGTGCTTTAATAGCAGCTTGACTATCTGTATGAATAGCTATATCGCCCTTCTGATAGTTTCTTTATAGATTTATATCTAGATATCTTCCGATTGCAAGTATTTCCGTTTGAAGGACGCTCGTACAGGAGCCTAACGATAGTGCACACTTGGTACTTGTCCCGTAAATCCCAGCGCCAGCTCCTGCAGCGGTTTTAGAACCATCTGTATACCATCTCATTGTATTTTCTTTGAGATTGTAGTTGGTGTATTACCTTTCCCAATCCTCTCTTTTACTTAGCATTGTACTGAAGGTCTCCTCAGTGCTTACTTTCTTGATAATTACATCACTAGGAAGGTTTGCAGATGAGGTGTAGTCATTCAGAGAGGACCAAGCTCTCTGAAACCTGACTCTCTCATTGCCTGCTCATTCGTTAGATACTCTGAGGATGACCTCATGGACTACCCTATCAATCACTAGATGTAGAGGTGTGAGGTCGGTGATAATCTCAAGCGCCCTGGTTGGGCACGTTCTCATAGCTCCCGTGATGCACACACAGGCAATCCTTTGTACTTTGTCGAGCATTTTTCTCGTACTTACCTGACTTGCCTTAGCAAACCAGGCTACTGCCCCATATGTGACTATAGGTCTTACAATCATGACGTACATCCATCGCAGTATTTTTGGGTTACAGCCCCAATTTCTGCCGCATAGACGACTGCACGCCATCAGAGCTCTTGTGTGTGGACATAGTCTTGGAAAGAAACTATTGAGGGTGTGAGGTAGAGATCCATTCTGATAATCCAGCTGCTATTAAAGCACTGAACCAATATGAGATCGAGTGGTCAAGGACAACAAGGTCTCTTTAGTCTGAGTTCCTTTCCGGTCAGGAATCAGAGGAAACGAAGAGGAAACACACTCCAGGGAGGAAGCACAAACGCCACTCACTGGCCTAGAACTTTTCTGTGGCATAGGCAAATGCACCAACAAGAGAGAGTTTTTGGGGAAGAAAGAAACTGAAAGAGAAGTACTTTGGAGCAATCTTCCAGTAGGGCACCTTTCAAAAACTTCCTTCGGGATTTTGGAGTTGGAAGAACGAACCTCACTGGCGTCCTCACAGGCAGAAACTGACGAGTGTGAATTCTGTGGAGGAATCTCTTCACCTGGGTAAAGAATGCCCTGCCAATGCAAGCCTGCGCAAGGAATGTCTTGGACAAGTGCACTATAGAAGGAATGGGGACTTAACCTCCTTGAAACTCCAGATCCTGGAGTTTATTGGACTGCTGAAGCTGAAGGCAAGCTGTAGATAACGCAGTTGCAGAAACAGCTCTGATAGGGATACAATAGACCCTGAGGTCGCAGTTGAATGTAACCCCCTTTCCAAACTATCTATAAATATTGGTGAAGAGGGAATCTAGGTTCTGGGCATTAATTTGTAACCGAATAAAAGGTCAACTGCTGATAATTGATGAATTATAATGTGTAGTGGTTAACCGTCAATCACCGGTAATAGTAATTTTAAATAAAGGGGGTGATTAATCGATAATGTATCCCATTTCCCCAAATGAACCGCCAATCCGATCCAGTTGCACAACACAATTTCGCAAACACCAGAACCATTCATTTAACCACGCATTATCGGATGACATCTGCAAACGCAGCATGCACCACCTCATTTATCATTACTGAGTATTTCGAACGGAGGCGGAGGCTTCGACTGGAAATGATGCCCTAGGGCATCGCAGTCGAAATTGGATTCTGTCGAATTTTGGCGTGCTTCTCCAGGAATTCCAGATTCCAGAGGGGAACAGGGGTTGTACACTTGTTCCGATTCGTTGCATATTTCGAATTGGGCCGACATGAATACGGCACCAGTGAGCATCGATGTACACTGCAATTCCGATAATCTAATATGGGCTGCTGGGGCAGAATTTGAATATGCAATTCGATTTGGGAGGATATCTTTGGAATGCACGCGCTCGCACTGGGAACGCCGTATGACAAATACATTGAGTAACTCTGATCTTCTCTGAATTGGTAGGGGAGACCGGGGCTAGTTGGCCATAGGGGTTAATTAGCCAACCGGGTTTATTTTCTATTCACATCGTCAGATAGCGCTAGTAGTCATAAGGAATGTGTTAAACATCTTTCCAAAACATCTGCATTGCACGTTAGTCCCGTACCAGTACCTATAGAGATCGTTCATAATTTTTTCCGTTTGCGAGCGTTCGTAGTAAAAAAAATATTTTGTAGTTTTTTCGTGTTTGTGAGCTCAAGCTGAATTTTTTTCTTATCTTTTGTAATTATATTGATTGAAGAGTTTTTTGTCTACATTTTACACCTAAATTGAAAGATGAAATTCATCTAAATGAAAAAGTAGAAAGGCTTTTAGGCAGCGATGTCAAATGGGGCAAGTTGACCAGAGACAACAGGCATATTATGAGAAGAATGTTTATTGAATTTTTCGAATTGTTATTGTTTTGACTTCATTTTCGGTTTTTTCAACATTTTTATTTGTTAATGTTCTCCCTCAAATCTATTTACAGTTTTTTTTCATCAAGAAAAATATCGTTGGAGTTATTTATAAGATTTTATAATTATTTTAAAACGCCAGAGTTTAGGTTTAGCAATTTTATAACTGACACTCAAATGTGTGTTAAAAGTACCTATATATTGTTCAGATAATTCTTGATTTTTTCAATTCTTCTTGCATCATGTACATATGGAGCGAATTACCCCAGACCTATGGCCAACTTACCCCGAACCCGGGGATAGTTGGCCCACTTGACATTAACACATTTAACTAATTATTACACTGAAAACATTTGAATTACAAATGACTTTGAAGTGTTTTAGAGAAGCCAAAACTTGAAGCATTTAACTAAGTTTTGCTCACTGAGCAATTTCAATTTATTCATCTTAAAAAAATAAAAGTTTGAATAAAATGGGCCAACTAGCCCCGGTCTTCCCTACTCAATCTATTTGTCGAGGTGTAGGCTTTGGATGATTCTTTGGTGATGGTAGTCCATTTTGAAATGTTGATGTAGGTTCTAACAGTCCAGCCAAAATAACTAGAGAATATTTTCAATGGAAGGATGCAAGGGTCTTTTACACTGAAGGTGGTATTAAAGTTATATTTTGGTCTTGCTCGTGATTATCTATTGGTACAACTTCATTATGAATATCGAAAATCCCAACTTTTTGGTTGAAAATTGACAACGGGGTAAGACTCACCAAAAACACCATATTTGTCATCACCAAGAAATCCCTGGCGAAATCAAAGTCCTTGTTCAATCTTGACGATCTACTGTCCATTCGAATCATGCAGAATACCCATTAGACTGATCAGTACCACCTATACTTTGAGTGCTCTGAGCGTTTGAACAAAACTCTTTTTTTTTACTCTTTATTGAAATTTACAATCTACTTTACATAAGTATTAAGTAAATATTATGTGGGTTGTGGCAATGAGAAGACATTAAACATTTTAATGCTTCATTCTATACAAGTGAACAAAACTCGAAAATGAAATTTGGAAAAAAAAATAAATCAATTAAAAGTCGACACAAAGAAGACCAATATGGACATGTTTGGAATCAAAATATAGGTTTTCGAGGATGCTCTATCCAATAAGAATAAATTCAAGTCGCTATCTATCATAGTTTAGATTTTCACCTGTCAAATGGCATTTTTTAGAAATTCCGAAATATCAAATCGTCATTACTCCCATTGTTGGGATTATATCCACTTTTTGTATGTATATTACAAATCAGCATTGCCCATAGTATCTCTGAGCCTAATAAAATCGTTAAGAAAAATCTCAACTTTTTAGGTGAAAAATGACAGAGGGGTAAGACCCCCAAAAACACCATATTTGTCATCACCAAGAAGGAATCCCTGGCGATATCAAAGTCCTTTTTCAATCTTGAGGATCTGCTACCCATTCGAATCATGCAGAATACCCATTGGACCGATCAGTACCACCTATACTTTGAGTGCTCTGAGCGTCTGAACAAAACTCGAAAATGAAATTTGGAAAAAATAAATCAATTAAAAGTCTACACAAAGAAGGCCATAATATGGACATGTTTGGCATCAAAATATAGGTTTTTGAGGATGCTCTATCCAATAAGAACAAAGTCGCTATCCATCATAGTTTAGATTTTAACCTGTCAACTGGCATTTTTCCAAAAATCCGAAATTTCGAATCGTCATAACTCCCCTTGTTGGGATCATATCCACTTTTTGTTTGTATATTGTTAATCAGCATTGTCCATAGTATCTTTGAGAATAATAAAAGCGATATCGAAAATCTCAACATTTTGGGTGAAAAATGACAAAGGGGTAAGACCTCCCAAAAACACCAAAGAAGGTCTGTATGGACAAAATATTAATTTCTCGAGGACGCTTAAATCAATAAAAAATAAGCAATGGTCCTATCTATCATAGTTTAGATTTTCACCCGCGAAAAGGTATTTTTTCAAAAAATTTAAATCAGCATAGTCTTAAGTATATTTGCATATAATGAAATCGGTTTGAAGATTCTTACTTTTGGGGTAAAAAATAAAATTTATGTGGTATAAAATTATCATTGAGTGGTTAACATAACACTCCACAGTCAACTCGAATGCACCAGTGGAAACGAAATTACCTTCTGAATCGCAGGCTGAAAACAAGCTTTTATAAAAAATTACTTTTAAAGGCAAGCCATATTGCCCATGTTGTAGCCACCATTTTAAATTTTTCAAGTTTGACAGAAGAATCATCATTGCCGATATCGAAAATCCCAACTTTTTGGATGAAAAATTACAAAGGGGTAAGACTCACCAAAAACACCATATTTGTCATCCCCAAGAAATCCCTGGCGAAATCAAAGTCCTTTTCCAATCTTGACGATCTACGGCCCATTAGAATCATGCAGAATACCCATTAGACTGATCAGTACCACCTATACTTTGAGTGCTCTGAGCGTCTGAACAAAACTCTTTTTTTTTACTCTTTATAGAAATTTCCAATCTACTTTACATAAGTATTAAGTAAATATTATGTGGGTTGTGGCAATGAGAAGACATTAAACATTTTAATGCTTCATTCTATACAAGTGACCAAAACTCGAAAATGAAATTTGGAAAAAAAAATAAATCAATAAAAAGTCGACACAAAGAAGACCAATATGGACATGTTTGGAATCAAAATATAGGGTTTCGAGGATGCTCTATCCAATAAGAATAAATTCAAGTCGCTATCTATCATAGTTTAGATTTTCACCTGTCAAATGGCATTTTTTCAAAATTCCGAAATTTCAAATCGTCATAACTCCCCTTGTTGGGATTATATCCACTTTCTGTATGTATATTACAAATCAGCATTGTCCATAGTATCTCTGAGCCTAAAAAAATCGTTAAGAAAAATCTCAACTTTTTAGGTGAAAAATGACAGAGGGATGAGACCCCGAAAAACACCATATTTGTCATCACCAAGGA
Organism: Adalia decempunctata; assembly: GCA_951802165.1. Lineage (NCBI taxonomy): Eukaryota > Metazoa > Arthropoda > Insecta > Coleoptera > Coccinellidae > Adalia > Adalia decempunctata. Next base: position 15,264,543 of record OX637696.1, on the reverse strand, counting down.
ATCCCTGGCGATATCAAAGTCCTTTTTCAATCTTGACGATCTGCTACCCACTTGAATCATGCAGAATACCCATTGGACCGATCAGTACCACCTATACTTTGAGTTCTCTGAGCGTCTGAACAAAACTCGAAAACGAAAATTGGAAAAAATAAATCAATTAAAAGTCGACACAAAGTAGACCAATATGGACATGTTTGGTATCAAAATATAGGTTTTTGAGGAGGCTCTATCCAGTAAGAACAAATTCAAGTCTCTATCTATCATAGTTTAGATTTTCACCTGTCAAATGGCATTTTTTCAAAAATCCGAAATTTCAAATCGTCATAACTCCTCTTGTTGGGATTATATCCACTTTTCGTATGTATATTGTTAATCAGCATTGTCCACAGTATCTCTGAGCATAATAAAATCGATATCGAAAATCTCAACTTATTGGGTGAAAAAAGGGGTAATAAGACCTCCCAAAAACACCAATGAAGGTCTATACTCTATATGGACAAAATATGAGTTTTCGAGGGCGCTAAATTCAATAAAAAATAAGACATGGCCCCATCTATCATTGTTTAGATTATCACCCACGAGTAAATTTGCATATAATAAAATCGGTTTGAAGATTCTAACTTTTTGAGTGAAAAATTCAAAATTCCTCAACTCAATTTTCGTTTGGTTAAAATAGGGGGAAGGTTCTTGCTTTATATCATTGAGTGGTTAACATTACACTCCACAGCCAAATCGAAAGCACCAGTGGAAACGAAATAGCCTTCCAAATCGCAGGCTGAAAAAATAGAATAAAAACGTAAAATTTCTCTCCATTCGTTATCAAAGTAGTCTAATCCGTTCAAGTCTCTCCAGGAAATAGGTCGATTCAAACGTGATCACGAAACCCTTGAAATTACACATTGATTTATCGCCGAATGAACGAACCCGATCAGAAGATGAAACCTCAAAAAATACTTATAATTCCCGGATAGAACGCAAAATCCAAATTAACTGGGCTTGAAAAGGCTGCTTCGACACGCAGAAAATGAATGAATCCATAAAAGTACAGAATCGGTGGAGGAATATTGGTGTATATCCCGCGATCAACCTGACCCATGAAAAATTACAGGCTTGTACTAGGAAGGAATCAAAGGGATAATTCAACCTTTCATCTCTTCCAATAGGAATGGAGCAACGGAAGAAGGAAAACATGAAATTTTCTGGGACCAACTGAGTTCAAAGACATTCAAAAAAGCTACTACTCATTCGAATATACCATACCTTGGGAACTCTGAGCGTCCGAACAGAACTCAAAAATGAAATTTGGAAAAAATAAAACAATTAAAAGTCGACTTAAAGAAGACCAATATGGACATGTTTGGTATCAAAATATAGGTTTTCGAGGACGCTCAATCCAATAAGAACAAATTCAAGTCGCTATTCATCATAGTTTAGATTTTCACTTGTCAAATGGCATTTTTTCAAAAATCCGAAATTTCAAATCGTCAAAGTCCCCTTGTTGGGAACATAGCCACTTTTGGTTGTATATTGTTAATCAGCATTGTCCGAAGTTTCTCTGAGCAAAATGAAATCGATATCGAAAATCTCAACTTTTTGGGTGAAAAATAACAAAGGGGTAAGACTACCCAAAAACACCATATTTGTCATCACCAAGGAATCCCTGGCTAAAGTGAAGTCCTTTTTCATTCTTGACGATATACTACCCATTCGAATCATGCAGAATACTTATTAGACTATCAGTACCATCTCTACTCTGAGTGCTCTAAGCGTCTGAACAAAACTCTGAAATGAAATTTGGAAAAAATAAATAAATTAAAAGTCGATACAAAGAAGACCAATATGGACATGATTGGTACCAAATATAGGTTTTCGAGGACGCTCTACCCAATGAAAACAAATTCAAGTCGCTATTCATCATAGTTTAGATTTTCACTTGTCAAATGGCATTTTTTCAAAAATCCGAAATTTCAAATCGTCGAAGTCCCCTTGTTGGGAACATAGCCACTTTTGGTTGTATATTGTTAATCAGCATTGTCCGAAGTTTCTCTGAGCAAAATGAAATCGATATCGAAAATCTCAACTTTTTGGGTGAAAAATAACAAAGGGGTAAGACTACCCAAAAACACCATATTTGTCATCACCAAGGAATCCCTGGCTAAAGTGAAGTCCTTTTTCATTCTTGACGATATACTACCCATTCGAATCATGCAGAATACTTATTAGACTATCAGTACCATCTCTACTCTGAGTGCTCTAAGCGTCTGAACAAAACTCTGAAATGAAATTTGGAAAAAATAAATAAATTAAAAGTCGATACAAAGAAGACCAATATGGACATGATTGGTATCAAAATATAGGTTTTCGAGGACGCTCTACCCAATGAAATCAAATTCAAGTCGCTATCCATCATAGTTTAGATTTTCACCTGTCAAATGGCATTTTTTCAAAAATCCGAAATTTCAAATCGTCATAACTCCCCTTGTTGGGATCATAGCCAATTTTTGTTTGTATATTTATAATGTTTTGTTTGGATTTATTTCGGGTTCACCAAGTTCCTTTTTTGTTGGTTCGAATAAAACAAGAATTGTTTCTCTGTAAATCAAAGAATTTATTATTTTATACAAAAATACAATTGAATGCAAGAATATTGATCTTACCTGTAAATCAAAGAAACAACATTCAATGTTATTATTCACAATGATAAAATTTGGATTACAATGTTCTCAGTCGGTCTTACATACAATTAATGGAATCAAGAATGAATTATGTCGACTCTGTCGATTTGCACATTCATACAGTCATTGAACTGATTGACCTAATTCATCGCGCAAAGCCATTGAACTTGAACAGGAGATATACAGGTAGGTATTTCTTACATCTCCCCCCTTCGGAAAAAAATTTTTCCCCAAAAATTTTGATGTGAAATTACAATACATTACCTACAAAGTTATATAAAATATAACATTATACATTATACATTATACATTATACATTATACATTATACATTATACATTATACATTATACATTATACATTATACATTATACATTATACATTATACATTATACATTATACATTATACATTATACATTATACATTATACATTATACATTATACATTATACATTATACATTATACATTATACATTATACATTATACATTATACATTATACATTATACATTATACATTATACATTATACATTATACATTATACATTATACATTATACATTATACATTATACATTATACATTATACATTATACATTATATACATAATATTACACTTCGGTTTCCATCTCTGATATATTAGGAGATGGAGTTAATTTTGAAATATGGAATAAATTTGATTCTAACTTTTTGTGGCCTATGTCTACTTCATACATTGAGTTTGATATCTTTCTCAAAATCTTGTACGGTCCGATTCTAATCATGTCCAATTTTTTTCTATTCATTCGGTAACCATTTTCAACGTATACCAAATCTCCTACTTTGAAGTCATATCCTTTTCTATTTTTGTCATATAATCTCTTATTGTATTCATGATATTTTATACTGTTTTCAAGTGCAGTCTTTCTATCGTTTTCCAGTTGATTATAATTTTTATCCTTTTTCAGTTCATTTGGTAATACTGAAGTATCTTCGCCATTCAACAAATGTTTCGGACTAAATTTTGTTGCTGTGTGCTCGGTCTCATTGTATTGATTTATACAATTATGTGCTATGGTTGTCCATCCATAGTTATTTTCTTCTTCATTGATTGCGCATCTTATCTTATTTACCAAAGTTTGGTTCAGTCTTTCATTCAAACCATTCGAAAATGGTGCATTAACTCCTGTAAAAACCATTGTGACCCTTCTTTTTTCCAAGAAATTTTTGAAATCTTTTGAATTTATCCCTGGATATTGGTCTGTTAGAAGTATTTGAATATCGTGATCTTTTAGTACATTATCTGTCAATTTAATGAAATCATTTGCATTTTGTGTTTTTGATGTTAGTATGTAAGCATATCTAGTGAAGTGATCAACTAGGAGATGTAAATATTTTTTTGTGGATCTTGAGCCACCGAATCCACCTATTGTCTCTATGGAGACTATTTCAAAAGGTTTTCTTGCGGGACCCAGATGTGACATTAAACCAATTTTGTCTTGCCTTCTTGATTTATTTTGTATACATACTTCACAACATCTACAGGTTTTCTTTATATTTTCTGATATGTTTTCTGCTGTAAAATACGGCAGTATTTTATTTTTCATTTGGTTTATTCCAATATGACAAAACTTCTTATGTGTGTCTTCTATCAATTTTTTACAAAATTCTTCTGATAAGAAAATTTTATCTTTATTTCTTGCTTTTTTATAACACAAATTATTCTTATAGTTTAGACCGTTTTTGTTTGGTTCTATTTCTTTATTTTTCCTTTGATCCTCTAAAATATCTTCTAAACTAATTAAGTTTACAATCCTTAATTCATTATCTTCATCTTCTTTAGGCTCTAATACAGGATTTCTGCTTAAGCAGTCTGCCTCCAAATTATCTTTACCTGGACGGTATATTATTTCAAAATCAAACTGTGATAAATAGTAGGTGAGATCACCTAATTCTTCATCCGTTCTTGCTTTTATATTCATTTTTTCGAGCGGTTTGTGATCTGAAAATACTTTAAAATGTTTGCCTATAAGCCAGTGTTGCCAATACTTTACAGATTCCTTTATTGCTATACATTCTAAGTGAATTGCTTTTTTTCTTTTTTGTGATTCATTTAACTTCCTTGAAAAATATGCCACTGGTTTTTCAATTTTCGGATTTTCGTTTAGTTGTGGCTGTTTTAATACTGCACCTAGGCCTTTTAAACTTGCGTCTGTGTATATGTGTATTGGTAAGTCTGGATCAAAGATAGCTAAAACTGGTTGAGTGCAGAGGAAATTTTTCATGTATTCAAAGGCTTTTTGACAGTCTTCCGACCAAACAAAGTCTTGTCCTTTCCTCAATAAGTTATGCAGTGGGTCCAAAATTAGTGAAATCTTCGGTACATATTCATTATAAAAATTGATTTTTCCTAAAAATGGTCGAACATTTTTCTTATTCTCGGGCACAGGAAAATTTCTTATGGAGATCAAATTATCTTTTATCGGAGAAATTGAGTTGTGTTTAATTATATGGCCTAAATATTGAACAGAGTCCAGTGCAAATGTACACTTAGACAGCTTCAATCTGAACCCTTCCCTCATAATTGCATCTAATAGTTTTGATAGATGGTCTATATGTTCTTCGAAAGATTTTGAAAATATTAATATGTCATCTATGTAATTGACTGTAAAGTTTGATAAATTATTTTTCCTTATTATATTGCTTAAAATTCTTTGGAAGATAGCCGGTGATGTTTTTAATCCAAATGGTAGGCAAGTCTATTGAAAATGGCCTTCTTGGGTCACAAAGCCTGTTTTTCTTCGATCTTCAATTCGAAGAGGAATGGACCAAAATGCGGAATTTATATCAAGTTTTGAAAAATATCTGCAATTTCTTGTTTTTATCACTAGATCTTCAATAAGTGGAAAAGGTTGCGATTGAGGGACTATTATCTTATTTAAGTCTCTGAAATCTACGCACAATCTCGATTTCTTGTTTTCATCTCTTTTATAAGCCAACGTTACTGGAGCAGCAAATGGGCTGTATGATTCCTCTATCAGGTTTCTTTTAAGTAATTCTGAAATCTGTTCTTCTATTTCTTTTTCATCTTCGATTGTACATCTATATGGTCTTTTACTGCAATGCTTATTTATTATAAGATCTATTCTGGCTTCGTAATCTTTTACAGTGCCTATATCATATTTATCTTTCGCAAATATATTTTTGTATCGGTCTACTAGATTCATAATTATTTTTTCTTCATGACGATTCAAGTGATTTGTTGAGACATTGAAGGTATCTACTTCGATATGTTCATTAAAATTTATTTCATACTCATTTATTATTTTATTAGATTCGGAAACTTTTTGTTCTATCTCTAATTTTTCATTTTGTATCAATTTGAATTTCTTTATACAATCTAATCCTATAAGAAAGTCATGTTTGAAATTCTCGTTATTAATTATGAACACATTCATGTAATCTTCTGTATTTAAAATCTGGATTTTATTTTAATTAACCCATCTGTTTCATAAACACCATTAATTGTTCTTAAGTTTGTTTTCCTTATTTCATTACCTTTAGATTTTAAGTTTATCAATTTCGAATTTATTAATGTAACATTTGAACCTGGGTCATAAATAGCAGGTATTTCTAACGTATCATTTAATTTAATTTGGAGTTCAATTAATGGTGGCACAATTAGTTTTTTGGATCCTCATCACTAAGTTCTACATCTTAAGATAAACTGTTCACTTGCCTAACCCTATTACTTTTATCTTCCTGATTTTTGAACCAGCATTCATCCTCAGAATGAAAACGTGTTCCTTTTCCTTTTTCTTTACATATTTTACAAGATATTTTATTCTCACTTTTCTCTTTTGTGTTTAGTCTACTCTTTTGCATTCCTGAATTTTTCTTATAAATTAAATGTTGTAATTTACTTATTTCATTATGTAGGTCTTCAGTCTTTCTTAATTTTTCCCTATCAATTCTATCAATGATGTAATTTGGCAAGCCCATTGCAATTAAATCTATTAATGTTTCATTATCAATAGTTTTTCTCACTTGTAATAAAAGTTTTTCTTTTTTTATAGAATATTCTACTAAGGAACCCGTTTGATATCTAAAAGCTAACGCATATCTTATTGGAGACCAACCTTTACTAGCAAATGTGTTGCAAAAACTGTCTTTCCACGTTTCCCATTTTTCTTCAATTGTAAGCTTGAGGAGTGTACAACTATACCAATCTGCCGCCCCCTTCGCCATAAAAGATTTTAAAATTTCAATTTTTTTATTATCGCTTGTTAACTCGAATCGTTCACATTCTTTTTCAAACTCAGTTATCCATTGATTCGCGTTTGAATTTTTACCATCAAAATTTTCAATTGTGAATTCTTTAGCCAATTTTCCAATATTTTTTCTTCTGATTTCACTTGTTTTTTCCGAGCAGTTCTTCTGAAAGTTTGACTAATGGTTGTTCTGCTGCATTGGTAGCCACTTCACTAGTAGTATTTTGTTCCCCAATTACTTCTTCTAAATATTCTTCATTAAATTGCAAATTACCTTCTTTATCAAAATAAACGTCCTTTAATTCTTCAGTTAAACTAACCCACACTTGTCTCATTTGATTCCTTTGTTTTAGCGCCTTCTTCACCTTATTGAACATAGCGGTCTTAATCAGCTCCTCGTGATATGCTGCCCTCATATATTCCTGTGGAATTCTGAATGCATGTCCATCCTGTGTGATGACTCTGGTTACACATAATACGTTGGATTTTCCATCCGAGGCTTCTAGCACCTTGAATGTAAACTGCAGTCTGTCCATTGTGCTTCACAACGGGAATGTTGTTTTATAATGTTTTGTTTGGATTTATTTCGGGTTCACCAAGTTCCTTTTTTGTTGGTTCGAATAAAACAAGAATTGTTTCTCTGTAAATCAAAGAATTTATTAAAAAAGAAACAACATTCAATGTTATTATTCACAATGATAAAATTTGGATTACAATGTTCTCAGTCGGTCTTACATACAATTAATGGAATCAAGAATGAATTATGTCGACTCTGTCGATTTGCACATTCATACAGTCATTGAACTGATTGACCTAATTCATCGCGCAAAGCCATTGAACTTGAACAGGAGATATACAGGTAGGTATTTCTTACATATTGTTAATCAGCATTGTCCGAAGTATCTCTGAGCATAATAATATCGACATCGAGAATCTCAACTTTTTGGGTGAAAAATAACAAAGGGGTAAGACCCCCCCAAAAACACCATATTTGTCATCACCAAGGAAACCCTGGCGAAATCAAAGTCCTTTTTCAATCTTGACGATATACTACCCATTCGAATCATGCAGAATACCTATTAGACTGATCAGTACCATCTTTAATTTGAGTGCTCTAAGCGTCTGAACAAATCTCGAAAACGAAATTTGGAAAAAATAAGTCAATTAAAAATCGACACAAAGAAGACCAATATGGACATGTTTGGTGTCAAAATATAGGTTTTAGAGGACGCTATATGCAATAGGAACAAATTCAAGTCGATATCTATCATAGTTTAGATTTTCACCTGTCAAATGGCATTTTTTCAAAAATCCGAAGTTTGAATATCGTTAATCAGCATTGTCCGAAGTATCTCTGAGCATAATGAAATCGATATCGAGAATCTCAACTTTTAGGGTTAAAAATGACAAAGGGTTAAGACACATATTTGTCATCACCAAGAAATTCCTGGCGAAATCAATGTCCTTTTTCAATCTTGACGATCTGCTACCCATTCGAATCATGCAAAATATCCATTAGACTGGTCAGTACCACCTATACTTTGAGTGCTCTGACACTGAGAGGTGAGCAAGTGAGATGAATACACAGAAATCGAGAGATATGCGAAAGTAGATCCGGAGACGCATTTTATCTATATATATAAAAGAAAGATGTTGGTTACACCATTTAAAACTCGAGGTCGGATGGACTGTTTGTTATGAAACTTCATATATGGATTCGTCTACTGTCTGGTTATTATAAAATACAATAAAACTTTGAAAAAATCGATGAAAAGTTTACTTATACAGGAAATGCTTTTCCCTCTTTTGAGTAAGGCCACTAGGTGTCGCTTAAGTTAGAGTTACGCTATAGCTTATTCGTAGGTACATTATTTGATATTCTCTCCGTTAGATGGCGATGTAAACAAATAGTGTGTAATTTGAGTTGGCTCCAACTCTGTGCTGTGGACCAAAACAAAAATGTCTTAGTCAAGAAGAAAAATAAGAAAACGTCTTAGCGTATTTGTATTCTGTGAAGTGAGATTGAAGTAACATAGACAAAGTAAGACGAATTTTCAGCGTTGTATTGGCAGAACTAAAATGGTTTCTACAGTGATCAGAGGTAATTAATCATTGGAACTATTTCTCATCCATATAATTCGATCGTTATTTATATTTTTATTTAGGTACAGCAATAAGAAAACCGTAAAGCATTCAAAGAAAAATTATATGTTCAACAATAATTAGATACCGCTTAAATAAAGAGAATTCTTTTCGTGCGAATAACAATGTTACTTAAATTTTGTATATTTTGCCTAATTTATCTCCTGCTTGAAAAAATAGCAATGATTAGTTGATACAACTTTAACGGTGGGTTTCACAAAGCGTAATCATCGGTGATCGGAGCTTGATATAGAATCAACTCGATTCGACAGTTCGAAAATCAGAGAACCAAGCTGTTGATCTCCGATCACCGGTGATTACGATTTGCGAAATCCACCGTAAGTATCATTAAGGCGGAACCAAGTTCGCCGGGCCAGCTAGTTGCTATATAATGAAGAGAAATTACTATATAAATGCGTATGGATGTAGGTAATAAAAAGAAATGAAATGATCAAATAAATAATTAACAAAATATGATATTTAGGTATACGCCTAGATTTCGACGTTTATTGATATGGCACTGCCTCACTCGCCTCATAGGACAAGCCGTCACTGTCTCTCTCTCTCTTTTTGTTTTTATGGTTACAGCGGAATGTTTTAATGACTGATCACATACAACAACTGAATAATAATGGAGTATTTTTCATTCGCGAGCATTGTAAATTTATCGATCAATTTTCTCAGTCATCACCAAGTTTTCAGTTCCACTAACACTTCAATCTTTTTTCTAGGTACCTACTTAGGATCCAACCCCAACTTCCCCACCACCCGATCAACCGGAAGAAGCAATAACAAAAAACGTCCTATATCCCCCGAACAAGTTCTTCGCCTCTTCGGAAACACTACCACCACCCCCCAGACCAACTCCAAGCTGAACACGGAACGTCCCAGGAGATCGCCGGCCAGCAGTCCTCCATCTACCACCCACCAGGTGAACTACCGAGCGCCCCAAGGCCCTAGCATCTACGAACTGACCACCAGAACTGTGAATATGGTCAGGGAGCCGCAAGATGCTCACGGATTTGGGATCTGCGTCAAAGGCGGTAAAGATGAAGGTAGTTTATATCGATTTGAGCTCCCGATAGAGAAGTACCTTTCAGTGCTTTCAATTGGGTTGGACTTTTAGAGCACATTGAGTGCTAGCTACAGAAGATGAAGTAAAGAGTATCACCAAATGGTACTTTTTAATCAGGTCTCAGTCAGCGCGCACTGAGCCTCAGTGCTCTGAGTTCGTTTCATATCAATTTATTTGAAAAAATGGTCTGAGTTCAGTGTATTATCAAGGAATATATTCGAGAAACCCTAAGTTATACCGTGTGTTTCATTTTGATTGGCGACAATCGTCAGGCCCGGATCTACGATTTCCACTGACCGGGGAAAAATTCATGATGGCGCCCCCCCCCATTTGTTTAATATATGAATTGATAAAAAATAACAGAAATGAATAAAAATAAATACTACTAATAAGGAAAATATCACAAGGAAAGAAATTAGTTTTTTTTTCACAGCTTCTCGTGGCGTGATTTTTCTTTCCGCCAACGCATCTATCAGCTTCTCGGAATCTTTTTCGAAAGCAGTTTTGTTTTCTATAGCTAAGATTGAGAGACCATAGAGACGTTCCTGACTCGTTGAGGAACGCGAATAATTTTTTATTATTTTTAATTTGCTGAAACTGCGTTCACCATCTTGCAGACGTGGTAGGTAGGTAATGTACAGTATATTCTTAAAGCTGTACCGACATTGGAGAAAGCTTCTTGCAGATTTTGCCTGTGAAAAATCTGTAGCAAGTCTGATGAAGTCGATCTTTCACTAATTTTATGAACCAGCTCTTCGAAAACCGCTGGCGGTTGGTTCCTAATAAAAATCAACTCCATTCAAGACCCTTCAATATTTTTGCGCCAAATGGATCCCATTTTTCTGCAGATCGTCTCTTTGCATGTTTAAAGGGCATGGCCATTGAGGAATGCAAAATTTGTATGCAGACTCTCTGTGCTTTCTAATCTTTTTCTGATTTCTGACAATAATCTGTCGAAAACAACTTCAATTTCCTTCGAGAATAAACCAACTAGATCTAGCGTCCTTGACTCATCCTCGCACATTTCGTGGACCTGCTTTTTCTTCTTGGAAACACGTTTATTTCTAAGAATTGACTCCACATCCAATTCTTCTGGATGAAGTGTAGGCTCCGAGATCCAGTTTTCAATAGGGGTTTCTCTCATTCCTTTCAACGATAATGAACGTGAAATAATTATATTCCCTTTCTGAATTTCCACGCTGACCCTATTGATCTCTCGCAGAATATTATCCCAAAATTCAGGATGAATCTAAAATCCATCACAGCATGAAGCAAATGACCAGATTCATACTTGGATTCTGCGAGAAGTGAGGATTCTTCGATTTCTTCCACAGCCTTCACAACTCCCGGTAAATTATTGAGCAAGGCATTAACAGCTTGATGTTTAGCCCATCTTGTTTGGCTTATTCATTCAAAATTCGTTTTCGTGCACTTTTTCATAATTGTCCATCGTGTAGTTGAACTAACAAAAAAAGAATACAGTTTTTGTATAACACCAAATAAATTCACTGCTTCTGAACATGATGAAGCCGAATGGACATCCACAAGATTCAAAGAGTGTGCTAGGCATAGAAGTAATACTGCCAGCTCGTTCATCTATAGAATTCTGGATTCAGGACTCCTTTATATGTACCTATATGCCAGCCACATTAGATCCGTTCTCGTAGGATTGCCCACGATATTTTTTGACATCTGAATCATCAGCTTGTAGTTTATCTAGAATTCGCTATGATATTATTCTCCAGTTTTTCCGTCAACTTGTAGGAAGACAATAAAACTTTCCTTTATCTCAAATCCTGACTCAGTTCTCTTCAAATAGCGTAGGTATAACCTGTTTCGATAGTAAAATAGTTGGCCTCCTTGACACATTAATAATGTTATTTCGAACTTAGATGGCCGTTAAATCGATAATTTCATTTTGTATAGTTTTGAACAGATAGGATGCTTGTCCTTCTTTTGAGTGGTCAAGACGGCAATATTCAGAGTCGAATCATATTTAAGTAATACTTTTTTCCGAGAAAATAAAAAATAAAAAAATCAAACCTCTGGTGGTTTTTGGCGCCCCCTTTAAGCTGGCGCCCAGGGCAAGCGCCCCGCTTGCCCCACCCTAGACCCGGGCCTGACAATCGTTGATAGGGAGGACCAAGACTTTTTACGATGTGTGTATTTTTGACAAGTACACCTAATTAAAAACTAATAACTGAACTATCCGCACAACTATTCCATCAAAAAACAGCTTGATCTTGTTTGATTTCATTAAAAAACTGTGCTGCTCAGGTTCGAAAGAATATACAGGGTGAGTCTCGAGGAACAGTACATATTTGTTCAGAATCGTATTTCCTAAAACAACGACCTTCATACCACCCATTATTCAAAATGATAATCTGGTTGGCAGGAGAGAACTTTCGGCTTTGTTCGATTCAGAACGCTTCCGCGAAAACTGTTGATTCTCTTGGCAGGAATTCAACATTCAGCGACTAGTATTCGAAATAGGGAAGAACGTCCTTTGTTCCATTCATGTTTTGTAGTTTTGGCTTCGTCCTTTGTACCAACTAGGGAACGTGCGCGAAGAGTTCGAGTGCTTTACCCATCGCATTGTTGCGTGCATTAGAATTGTGCTTGTTTCTATTTGTTAAAATGACGGAAAATTATAACTCTTTTCAATGAAACACATATGCAGAATTGCATTCATTTCATTGTTGTCCTTAGTATGAAATAGACCAAACTGATACCATAATTTTCCGGAGAAATTCTGTATAACACGAATAAAACCTTGCCCTCACAATGGTTTTTTTTTAGTTTATGATATATTCTGACAATTCTTGGTGACAGTTTATAAAAGAGACATCATTTTTGATCAGTATATCATGAGATATAACAATACAAATATAATTGGAATTGTGAAATTGAAATTTGTTTCTGGCAGTAGATGAGCTGCTACACTTGAGTTAGGGATATTAACTCAAATTGCAAAAAAATATAGTTAAAATAAGATTTTTGTGATGAAAATTCGTATTAATATGAATTCAAGTTGAAAATTAATTTAAGCCTGTAGGTCTGCAGCGTATACGGGGTGGTTGAGAAAAATCGAGAAAAATAACGAAATTTAATTCCCAGAGAATTCAAGCATTTTAAGTCTATCAATACGATGTATGGCCTCCACGGGCATCAATAACAGCTTGACATCTTCTCTGCATACTGCACGAAGTTGTTGAACGATTCTTGAGGAATTTGGTTCCATAAACGGGGCAGAAGCTCTCTCAGATCATTTAAGGATTCTGGGGTAGGTTGATGATTATCTAATCTTCTTTGGAGCATATTCCAATGCATGTTCTATGCAATTCAAATCTGGTGAGTGCGGAGGTATTGGTAAATGTGGAATACCAAGCTCCTCGCGCGCATTCTCAACTATGGCTGCACGGAGCGGTCTAGCCTTATCGTCTAGAAATTGAAAAGTTGCACCAATAGCAGCGTGAAAATTTGGCACAACATTGTCAATGACATGCTCCCTATAGTTATAGTGTAAGGCGGTCATATTCCTAGGACAAATGTGTAGATCTGTGCGCTCGTTGAAACATATCCCGGCCCATACCATAACACTACCCCCTCGGAATGGATGGAATTGGACATAGCGACGATTACGGGGTATGCGTGGGATTGTCCATACCCTTATTCTTCGAGAATCTGAAAATCGTCCATATCTGGATTCATCAGTGAAAAGGACACTACGCCAATGATCGTTCCAATTAATATGTTGCCATGCCCATTCCAGTCTTTGACGCTTATGGTCACGTGTTAATGGAACTCCTCTTAATGTCTAGAACCTAGATTCACCTCTCTCAAACGTTGTCTGATGGTTTCGATGGAAACTTGGACACCATCTGCATTTTAAAGAGTATTCCGTAGCATTCTACACGTAGATGTAGGGTTTCTTCTCGCCGAAACGGTGATGAAACGATCCTGAGCAGGTGTTGTTTTTCATCGCCCACCAAGCCTTGGTATTTGCAACACGGAACCTGTCTCCCTGATCCTATTCCAAAGTCAAGATATCACACTTTGGCTGACTTGGAGCCTTTCCGCTACAACAACTTGAGTTAGGCCACCCTGTAGCATTCCGATAGCCCTATTAGCCTCAGCGTTTGTTAATTAACGCCTTGGCATTTTCAGAAAACTCGTTTCAAATTGAAGCCGTTGATAAACTTTCAAAATAAGAACATTCATGAAGCATATGCAAAGAACCAAACTTCAGAAAAAAGGCGACCAGATTGACAAAATGTCTCATACTGATTTTTATTGGATCGACTCAAGTTGTTATTGAGTTTTAAATGATTTTATTTACAATCATATATGTAATGATGTCATTATTAACGTCATTGAAGGTTGGGAAATGTCACATTACACACCTATACTTCCCAACCTCACTTCCTGCCCTCACTTCCCGCCCTCATTTCCCGCCCTCATTTCCCACCCCCATATCATCTATTCTACATGAATATTTTTCATTCTTTGGAGCTTTATTTAAAAAAATCCTCTATATTCTTTCTCGAAAATACGTTCGATTTCTTGGGCCTAAAGCCAACATTTTGTCGTTTTAGGAAGGCTAGCAGTTTCCCATGTTTCGAGATATCAGTTTTTTCTTCAATCTAGCATCGTTCGTATCATATTGTACATTGCCCACAAAGTAGGCGGCTTCTTCTGTCTGCTATGTTCCACAAAATATGCCAAGAGTACACTTTCGGAAGCGATATGTTTAATCTTTAACCTTTTTTTCTTCGCACCATTTCCTATATAATTCGAAGGCTTTTAGATACCTATGCAGCCTATGCTTACTTTTCTCTGGCACCGAAGCCTGAACTGCTGCGTGAGCAGCCTGCAGAACTTCTGGTGGAGTACAATCCATAAATTCGTCGTCAGAAGACATGATTTTCAATTTATTATTCGCGAATTTAGTATTCGAATCTATCTGACATTTATTTACTTATATTGGTGCAATTGTATACCCCGTAGTCACGGTAACAATATAGATCTACTTGATTATTCTGAGATCACCGCGTTCTTGGTGATTTGTCGTTAAACACAAATTTACTTATTTTAATTGAAACATGATGGTTGTAAATAAAATGGTATACAAACCTTGGTAGGAAGTTTCATTCCTGTCTCGAGATCATAGCTAACCTCGACGCTTCGCGTCTCGGTTAACTAACTAATCTCACGACAGGAATGAATCTCTTCCCACCTCGGTGTGTAATATACTATTACAGCGATTTTCTCGAAGATTACATACTTTTAAAAACGATTGAATACGATATCCCTAACTCTTGTGGAGCAGTATATTTTTCCTATTCAATATTTTCGACAACATTTTGTAGTTCTACAGGTGTTAAATACATAGAGCTCTCTGGACTGAAATACCAATCTTTATCAGAATGAAAATTGAAGAAAAAATGTAGGTGTGAAATGGAGAAATATACCACAAAGTAAACTCCTAGAGAATGGCGCTCACCGTTGATGCTGGCTTGAGAAATATATCTGCTTGTCTGATGTGACTTCAGTGGATGAAATACGATTTCACAATGGACCTTCAAGTTCGAGGGAGTGTGGCGTTGCCACATAACGTTCCCGGATGGAATAAAAAGAGAATGCTAATCCCTGAGCATTGGGATTCGCGACCGATTTCCTCACGGTCCCACGAATACCGTGTCGAAAACAATAAAGTGTAAATCGGGCGATATTTTCCATTATCGTCGGACTTGTGTGAGCTGTTGGTGCATGTCGTGCCTCCACAATATCATGCCTCGTTGCGGTTCATTTGAAATTCAAAATAGATTTCAATCATCCCTCTCTCCGGC
This sequence comes from Adalia decempunctata, assembly GCA_951802165.1. Lineage (NCBI taxonomy): Eukaryota > Metazoa > Arthropoda > Insecta > Coleoptera > Coccinellidae > Adalia > Adalia decempunctata. Next base: position 15,248,559 of record OX637696.1, on the reverse strand, counting down.
CAACAACGTACACATTGGAATGAGTTATTATTGCCGTTATTATAAGGGGCTTTTCTGGATTTTCAGCCAGAACAAACAGCGTGGTCCGCGCCGTAATCGGCCGGCAACAACGAAAATTATGGACGCAATGCGGGGTGGCTTTCGGAGGCAAGTCCTTCGCTGATGGCTGTATCGAGGTACCGGATCTGATGAATGGGAATAATTATGGGTTTTGGTGTATTTCGTGTCGGAACGAAGGAATTGGGTGCTTATAGGCTTGTCATCGATAATCCCATGGACTTACAGCGAAGAAGTTCGACAAGATATTAGCCAAAGAGCTGTTAGAAGTTCGATTGAGACCCATAGATTACACAGTAGATGAATGAGGACCAAGACTCTCTGAATTGTTACTAATTTTCATATTAGTTCTGATTTTCTGAGACCGTCGCATTCACCATTTTGTAGACAACGCCAAACATTCGTGTATAATTCTTTTCAATTGAGGCTTGATGAAAATAACTAATATTTTTATAAATTATTATATGTGCGGATTTGAGAGGAGCCGTAGGCATCATGGCTCCCTCTACGAGATAAAAAAAAACTTTTTTTTTTCGATAAAACTTTTTCGGTATTTTTTCTTGTCAACAAATTGTTCTGAAGCATTTTTTTTACGAATATCAATATTTTTCCAAAAACCTCGCATATAATCATATATTCGTGGAAAAATGCTGGAGGACAACTGTCGAATAGGGTAAAATATTTGGGGTGAAATGGTATCATTCATACTTGAAACACATAGCTTTTTTCTTATTTCGAAGGGGACATCCTTATAATTTCAGTAGAGCTGGAAATTCCAATTTCCAAAATATGCCATACTCAATATTTTACTGAAAGCATCTTCGAAAATTATAGATTAAAAATTTCCTTGTGTATTATGATTGAAGTGGTGAAGAACAGAATTGGAATGTCTTCTGAAATTCTGTTTCAAATAGCAAAGATTTCAGGAAAAATATCAAGTGTTTTGTACTTTGACTAGTTTACCAGAATAAAGATCTTCTTGACTGCGTCTATTTTGTGGGATGCTGCTGATTCTCGTTAATCTCCATGATTAAGACTGTTGTGACTGCACAACCGATGTAAGAGGGTATACTTAACTGTAAGCACCCCATGGTTATCTTGATGATCACTGCGATACGTTGTTATCTGTTCTTATAATTATCACTAGCTGGCCCGGCGAACTTTGTTCCGCCTAAATGATACTCTCGGATTTCTGAACTGTCAAATGTTTCCATGGATATGAGCTATCACACGGAACAGATACACAAAAATAATATGTCAATTATGGCAATTTTGGATTCAGTTATTTCCGCAAACATGTATAGGTAGGTATTCATTACCCAAACAGAAATTCAAAAGCATTTCAAAAATTACGAGAAAAGATGAGAATGGACATCTCACGATTGCAACTGATCGCCAAAATCCGATTTACTTGACATATCGATAGAAATTCACTGTGATATTCACTCGATTCTGGATCTGGTAATAGCCTTTCATGGTACTATAAGTCCTATGCAAATTACATAGTAATTGATGTATTCTGTTCTTTTTTCGACCATTTCAAACCACGATGACCGAAATGCTCGAAAAAAGAACAGATGTCATCAATCGATGGCCGCGAAAGCCTCAACAAATTCATCGTTATTTTGAATTAATAAAACTATAAAAATAACTAATAATCAGTCATAATGTGTGAATAGCGACACCTGAAGTGGTGAGAACGAAACTTTTCTCATATCTCAACAAAATCTAATCATTTTAGACATATGTACTCCTACGCTAAGACATTTTGGTTTTGGCCAACAGCGCAGAGTTGTAGGCAACTCAAATTACACTATTACAGTGACTTTAGTGGGAATATAGTCACTTTACACATACACTATTTGTTTACATCGCCATCTAACGGAGAGAATATCAAATAAAGTACCTACGAATAAGCGGTGGCTCAACTGTAACTTTAGCGACATCTAGTGGCCTTACTCAAAAGGAGGAAAAGCATTTCCTGTATAAGTAAAATTTTCATCGATTTTTCAAAGTTTCATTGTATTTTATAATAACCAGACCGTAGACGAATCCATATATGAAGTTTTATATCAAACAGTCCATCCGATCTCGAGTTATAAATGGTGTAAACAACATCTTTCTTTTATATATAGATTTGAACTGGGGTCAGTATGGCTCAGTCAGCCTTCCAGGAAATGCGACCATATAAATCTTTTGTTGTTTTGTTGAAAGATCAACACTTGAATGGGTGTCAGAATCATAAAACGTCTTGCTAAGCCACAAAAGTGCTCTCATTTATCTTTTTTGACCAAAATGAAAAAACCCATTTCTTGAATCTGCAGACTAATGAGAGGATCTTGGACTTGGGCATTCGATGTCTGGCATGTGTTCCATAACTCAACTGGTTCTGCAATAAATGTGTCTTCATACATTCAGTTTTACAAGCTTATTTTTAGAAACTGAACGAAGGTTCACAGGACATGGTTATGGCCACGAAAAACCAGATGAATTTCCTAGACTTGACCTAAGTATTTCGGGTTGAGAACCCTTTCTACAGATGACCCATAAATCAGTCTGAAGGGTGTTAAAACAAAGAACGAGGATTGCAAACCAATTCATATGGAAAAAATATTGCAGCACAAGTGATCGATCCCCTGTGGTTAAAAATCAATTTCTCTATTTCAGTATCGTAATGAGTTCATTACAGTACTAAAAACAGTGCTTTAATGAATTCATTGCAGCATCGTTTTCAGTTACATTTTTCGTTTTGTGGTTGTCAGCAATGACTTCCGATCCTTTTAAATTTCAGCAAACGTCAATTTGGAAATGTCAATTTTCGTATTTCCTAACATTCACACCAACTGCCAAGATACAATATGAAAGTCACTAGGACCTATAATTTGAATTTTTTCATTGAATTTCACAAAATTTGAGTGAAATAGAGAAAATATCGTCTAATACTCGTTGCAGAATGCAATTCCAATATTCATGCGTTCGAAAACTCGCTCCTTCGTCGCTCGTTTTCGAATTTCGCATTCGTATTGGAATAGGAGCCCATTCTGCAACTAGTTTTAGAATATACTATTATCTATACAACCTTTTCAAAAAGTGTGAGACGCAACATCAAGTTTTCTATATTTCTGAAATGAAAATCACAAGCTATACTGAAATATAGAAAAATCTCTAGTGTAAAAATCCCATTTGAAATAAAATATTGTTCTATAAATAAATATAGATAAGTATTATTCCAGGAAAATATACCAACACCTTTGAATGGTACCTACATAAAAAACCCAAAGGAAATGTTTCCACTGAATCGAAAAATTTTCCACAGAAAAAAAAGGTCAGCCACTTTTCAAAAATGCACATTTGCAAAATACACCCTCTAACACTCAAAAGATGAGACACCGACATCAGTTTTTGTTTATCTACATTATAAATATCACTTTTCATCCAAATGTGTCCATTGTTTTTACTTTGCAGTCTTGTTTGCGTATTTCCATGTCCCCCCTGCAAAGCTCCCTAGATCCGCTAACGTCAGAAGTTTGATAAGGACCTATAGATTACAGAGTAGATGAATGGGTATCAAGCTTCTCGGAATTGTAACTAATTTAGATAGTTCTGATTTCGGTGACCGTCGCATTCACCATTTTGCAATAAAGCCAAACGTTCCAATGTTATTTTTTGATAATCAAGGCTTGATAACGTGGGCTAAAATTTTGGTATGAGGATGATATAGAATCATCTAAGTGCTTTAAATCTTCTAGTGGAGTTTGGAGCAGTGTTCTGAGCCAAACTGTGTAATGTCAATGATAATGATAGCCAAAAATCCTATGAAAAATTCAACGAGGGACGAACCCACCACGAAGCTTTGTGCAGAAAAGTTAATGAGATTGTCGGTCTCATTCCACAATGATGTTTCCGAAGTGCTTAACGCGAATAAAGGACGTGCAGTCTTATTCTTCATCCAGGATTTGAATCGCGAATTTTTTTAGGGGACACGACTGCACATCGCGATATGTAAATTTTACGCTTTTCAGGAAGATATCTCCCGTTGTATTCATAAGATTATTCCTTTTCGTTTTGTCGTTTTTTGCTGTCATTGCGATGGAAATGGTATGCTGGATTTTTTCAGACAGAACTTGGCTCGGATGAGAATGTAATAAAAAGGATGTAGAGAATGTTGATATTGAGACAGGGACCGAAATCATTTCATTTTCCTCTAGCAAAATAGTTGCAAAAGAGAAAAAAACTGGTTTAGGGACTGATGTTGCTTGAGCTGGGCTTCACAGTGATGTTTTTTGGCTTGAATCTGCACATTCTGTATAATTGCGGCTGGGATAATCGCTCTGCCTTCAACGCCAAAAAATTTGACCCTTTCCAGCAAAACACACCAGTCGGCCTGTTCGGGCGTGTCCTTTCAACTCGCACAAAGGACCCTCGCACCCCGTGAAAAAGATGAACGCGATGCTCATTCCGTTTTCAAATTCTCGCCCTTGAATTCATGCCAGAGAATCAACAGTTTCCCAGGACGCTCTCAGAATTCAACGAATGAAATTTGCAGTAACGAGGATTTTGAACCAATACGTATGGAACAAATATTGCAGTACAAGTTATCGATACTGTGTGGTTAAAACTCAATTTATCTATACAACCTTTTCAAAAAAGACAGTTCAAGTCTTGTGGACGAAGGAATTTGATATTGTCCAGATGTTGTAGTGAAACGCAACATCAAACACAAACGAAATGTTTTCACTGAATCGCAAAATTTTCCACAGAAAAAAAGTACAGCCACTTTTCAAAAATGCACATTTGCAAAATACACCCTCTAACACTCAAAAGATGAGACACCGGCATCAGTTTTTGTTTATCTACTTTATAAATATCACTTTTCATCCAAATGTGTCCATTGTTTTAACTTTGCGTATTTCCATGTCCCCCCTGCAAAGCTCCCTAGATCCGCTAATGGCAGAAGTTTGATAAGGACCTATAGATTACAGAGTAGATGAATGGGTATCAAGCTTCTCGGAATTGTAACTAATTTAGATAGTTCTGATTTCGGTGACCGTCGCATTCACCATTTTCCAATAAAGCCAAACGTTCCAATGTGATTTTTTGTTAATCAAGGCTTGATAACGCGGGCTAAAATTTTGGTATGAAGATGATATAGAATCATCTAAGTGCTTTAAATCTTCTAGTGGAGTTTGGAGCATTGTTCTGAGCCCAACTGTGTAATGACAATGATAATGATAGCCAAAAATCCTATGAAAAATTCAACGAGGGTCGAGCCCACCACGAAGATTTGTGCAGAGAAGTTAATGAGATTGTCGGTCTCATTCCACAATGATGTTTCCGAAGTGCTGAACGCGAATAAAGGGAGTGCAGTCTTTACCTTTATCCAGGATTTGGATCGCGAATTTTTTTAGGGGACACAACTGCACATCGTGATATGTAAATTTTACGCTTTTCAGGAAGATATGCTCGTATCTCCCGTTGTATTCATAAGATTATTCTTTTCCGTTTTGTCGTTTTTTGCTGTCATTGCGATGCAAATGGTATGCTGGATTTTTTCAGACAGAGGTTTACTTTCGGCTTGGATGAGAATGACATAACAAGGATGTAGGGAATGTTGATATTGAGACAGGACCGAAATTATTTCATTTTCCTCTAGCAAAACTGGTCTAGGAACTGATGTTGCTTGAGCTGGGCTTCACAGTGATGTTTTTTGGCTTGAATCTGCACATTCTGTATAATTGCGACTGGGATAATCGCTCTGCCTTCCACGCCAAAAAATTTGACCCTTTTCAGCAAAACACACCAGTCGGCCTGTTCAGGCGTGTCCTTTCAACTCGCACAAAGGACCCTCGCACAGCGTGAAAAAGATGAACGCGATGCTCATTCCGTTTTCAAATTCTCGCCCTTGAATTCATTCCATAGAATCAACAGTTCCTAGGACGCTCTCAGCATTCAACGAATGAAATTTGCAGTAACGAGGATTTAGAACCAATACGTATGCAACAAATATTGCAGTACAAGTTATCGATACTATGTGGTTAAAAATCAATTTATCTATACAACCTTTTCAAAAAAGACAGTTCATGTCTTGTGGACAAAGGAATTTGATATTGTCCAGATGTTGTCGTAGTGAAACGCAACATCAAACACAAAGGAAATGTTTCCACTGAATCGAAAAATTTTCCACAGGAAAAAAGTTACAGCCACTTTTCAAAAATGCACATTAACGAAATACAACCTCTAACACTCAAAAGATGAGACACCGACACCAGTTTTTGTTCATCTACTTCATAAATATCACTTTTCACCCAAATGTGTTCATTGTTTTTACTTTGTACTTTTGTTTGCGTATTTTCATGTCCCCCTGTAAAGCTCCCTAAATCCGCTAATTGTAGAAGTTTGATAAGGACCTATATATTACAGAGTCGATGAATGGATATCAAGCTTCTCGGAATTGTTACTAATTCGAATAGAAGTTCTGATTTCGGTGACCGTCGCATTCACCATTTTGCACACAAAGCCAAACGTTCCTATGTGATTTTTTGATAATCGAGGCTTGAGAACGCGGGCTAAAATTTTGGCATGAAGGTGATATAGAATCATCTAAGTGATTTGAATCTTCTAGTGGAGTTTGGAGCATTGTTCTGATCCAAACTGTGTAATGCCAATGATAATGATACCCAAAAACCCTACGAAACATTCAACGAAAGACGAGTTTACCACGAAGCTTTGTACAGAAAAGTTAATGAGATTGTCGGTCTCATTCCAAAATGATGTTTCCGAAGTGCTGAACGCGAATAAAGGACGTGCAGTCTTATCCTTCATCCAGGATTTGGATCGCGAATTTTTTTAGGGGACACGACTGGACATCGTGATATGTAAATTTTACGCTTTTCAGGAAGATATGCTCGTATCTCCCGTTGTATTCATAAGATTATTTTTTTTCGTTTTTCGTTTCTTGCTGTCATTGCGATGGAAATGGTATGCTGGATTTTTTCAGACAGAGGTTTACTTTTGGCTCGGATGAGAATGTCATAAAAAGGATGTAGGGAATGTTGATATTGAGACAGGGACCGAAATCATTTCATTTTCCTCTAGCAAAATAGTTGCAAAAGAGAAAAAAACTGGTCTAGGGACTGATGTTGGTTGAGCTGGGCTTCACAGTGATGTTTTTTGGCTTGAATCTGCACATTCTGTATAATTGCGACTGGGATAATCGCTCTGCCTTTAACGCCAAAAAATTTGACCCTTTTCAGCAAAACACACCAGTTCAGGCGTGTCCTTTCAACTCGCACAAAGGACCCTCGCACAGCGTGAAAAAGATGAACGCGATGCTCATTCCGTTTTCAAATTCTCGCCCTTGAATTCATGCCAGAGAATCAACAGTTTCCCAGGACGCTCTCAGAATTCAACGAATGAAATTTGCAGTAACGAACGGGAAGCGGCTCCAATTTCGTTAGTCTGAAGAATCGCGAAACAAACGATCGAAAGTTTTCTTTTTCCTCCGCTTTTTCCCTGTGAAAGTCGGCGACAACGCGAAGTGAATAACTGGTGGGAACTTTTTTGTATCGATATTACTTCGGAACTTCTGCGAATTCGAGCTGGGAAAATGTATTGTTGAATGGAAAAAGCGGAGCACGACATGAAACAGCGGAGTTCTGGAGATAAGAACTTTGGAAATTCTTTCTTCGGGGAGTTATAAATTCGGTTCAGTTTTGGCTGCGGAATTATAACATCTTTACGGCATCACCGATGAATAAAACAATACTGCTACTCATTATTCAGGAGCATAGCGACTATTTCTTGTGACAAACGATCTGTATTTGTTATCCTAGAGAGTGGGTACGTGGATCGGACATTTCAATAACTCATAGACAAACCATGGACAGAAGAGACAAAGCATCTCATTCATGAGTTCAAGAATTGATGAACTCAAAATTCAATAAGTTTTCAATGATATAGCAAAAAGGATAGCAATATCATTAGATTGCAACATTGCAGAATCTAACTTTGAAAGGGCCAGTGGCGTGTTGTTATCGGTACTGAAGAATGGAAATAAAATGCTATCTTTTTATGGCGAATTCATACAATATTGATACTGAGTTAGTGAAAATGTTTTTTTTGAGGATTGAGAACCACATGTGCCTGCTCTCAATATCAGATGGGAATCTGAAAAGCAAAATTCTGAAAATCGAAGAATCTACGCCACTGTTACTCAAAAGAGTAGAACATACGTGTGTAAACTCAAATCAGGATTCAAAAAGTCCAGTTCACCACAAACAAGACATATACCTAAGAACCATTGTTTCGAAGTAAACCGCTCCACATGAGTTAGGAATATTGACTCAAATTGCAAAAAAAAATAGTTAAAATAAGATTGTTGTGATGAAAATTCATATAAATATGATTTCAAGTTGCGAATTAATTTTAGCCTGTAGGTCTGCATCGAATACAGGGTGGTTGAGAAAAATCGAGTAAAATAACGAAATTTTATTCCCAGAGAATTCAAGCACTTTAAGACTATCAATACAATGTATTGCCTCCACGGGCATCAATAACAGCTTGACATCTTCTTTGCATTAGATTAGATTAGATTAGGGGAGGGGCGGAAGATCATCTGAACTATCTTCTTTGCATACTACACACGAGGTTGTTGAACATTTCTTGAGGAATTTGGTTCCATAAACGGGGCAGAAGCTCTCTCAGATCCTTTAAGGATTCTGGTGTAGGCATATCCCATGCATGTTCTATGCGATTCAAATCTGGTGAGTGCGGAGGTATTGGTAAATGTGGAATACCAAGCTCCTCGAGCGCATTCTCAACTATGGCTGCACGGTGCGGTCTAGCGTTATCGTCTAGAAATTGAGAAGTTTCATAAATAGCAGCGGGAAAATTTGGCACAACATTGTCAATAACATGCTCCCAATAGTGTAAGGCGGTCATATTCCCAGGACAAATGTGTAGATCTGTGCGCCCGTTGAAACATATCCCGGCCCATACCATAACACTACCCCCTCGGAATGGATGGACTTCTTGGACATAGCGACGATTACGGGGTATGCGTGGGATTGTCCATAACCTTATTCTTCGAGAATCTGAAAATCGTCCATATCTGGATTCATCAGTGAAAAATACACTACGCCATTGATCGTTCCAATTGATATGTTGCCTTGCCCATTCTAGTCTTTGACGCTTATGGTCACGTGTTAATGGAACTTCTCTGGATGGACGTCTAGAACCTACATTCACCTCTCTCAAACGTCGTCTGATGGTTTCGATGGAAACTTGGACCCCATCTGCATTTTGAAGAGTATCTCGTTGTATTCTACACGTAGATGTAGGGTTTCTTCTCACCGAAACGGTGATGAAACGATCCTGAGAAGGTATTGTTTTTCGTCGCCCATCAAGCCTTGGTCTTTCCAACACGGAACCTGTCTCCCTGAACCTATTCCAAAGTCGAGATATCACACTTTGGCTGACTTGGAGCCTTTCCGCTACAACAACCTGAGTTAGGCCACCCTGTAGCATTCCGATTGCCCTATTAGCCTCAACGTTTGTTAATTTATGTATTGGCATTTTCAGAAAACTCATTTTAAATCAAAGCCGTTGATAAACTGACTTCGTTTCAGAATAAGAACATTCATGAAGCATGCAAAAACCAAACTTCAGAAAAAGGGCGACCAGATTGACGAAAAGTCTCAAACTGAGTTTTATTGGGTCGATTCAAGTTGTTATTGAGATTTGAATGATTTTACAGCGATTTTCTCGAAGGTTACATACTTTCAAAAACGATTGAATACGATGTCCCTAACTCTTATGGAGCAGTATATTTCCAGAGAAACAAGTTTCTTCAGCATTCGCCAGGTCTTCGGAATTATTGAATTCACATAATATTTTCTCAAATCCATTATTTTCCAAAATAAATAAACATTTTGAAAAATACGTAATAACTAAGACGTCTATGTAGAAAGGACAACGTTGCTTATACGTCTGACAGGAAAATGACTATGACCTATTATTTTCAAAATAAACACGGTGAAATGTGTCAGAATTTCATGGAGTATCTGTTGATATGAAATTTCCTTCTTAAACTGAGTTTTTCCATTCTCAGTTGAACTCTTGCTACTACAAATTTGACCATTCTGTATATTCTTCACCCCCTCGAGAAGATATGAAATTTTCAAAATATCCAAAGAATTAAATTATTCAAAGTTTGAACGATAACGTTGTTCATAATAATGTAGTTCAAGAAACGTATTTAATAATTTATTGTTATTTCCTGAGCCATAGATAATTTCACTCTACTTTTGGGTGATGCTGAAGTATCGTTATTTTTCAGGAGTTGGAGTTTATATTTCGAGGGTAGAGGAGGGTAGTGTCGCTGAAAGAGCGGGATTGAGGCCTGGTGACTCCATTCTGGAGGTGAATGGTAAACCATTCACGGAAATTTCACATGAGGAAGCTTTGAAGGTGAGTTATATAAAAAAAGAATACATCTGGCACTGCTCTATCTGGCACTTCACTGAATTGATTTATCTCGTTCCTGCTACTAGGAAATACAGGATACATTTCGAGAAACAACACTATATATTCCGTATCAGCATCAGAAAGTTGGTTAGAACTTTAGGGTTTGATTAAACGGAAACTTATCAATGAATACACGCAGGGATTCCATCGAAGTTTCTCGCATACGACCCCAAAATGTGTTTATACGCTTGAGCCCGGATTTTGGTAGACGATAACTCATTTAAAACGCCTAACACATTCCGTCGAAATAGGTCAAGCTGAAATATGCACTCGAGGGAAGATAACCAAGGGTATGAAAAGAATTTCGAACATTTGTGGAAGCCACCATGAATATCTTGGATGTTTCATGCATTCATGCATTGTGTTCTGCTATCCTGCTGATTTTATATCGAATTCCGGTTCGTAGAGGAAAGAATTTGCCTATAGATTGGCAATCTGATATCCGAACAGTTGAAGAATGCTCAGCTGTTTTTTTCAGTATACAAGTCGGAAATTATCTGTTCAATAATTCCTGAGTATGTTATGCGAAGCTGGTACACCCTGTAGAATAATGCAGCAATTTGCCATCTAATAAGCTACTGCTTCTTCAGGAAAAGTTTCATAACAAAAATCTCTAATTTTCGAAATTCCGGCCAGCAATTTCCTGCAAATCCCTTCCCCGCCACGTTCCTGCTATCAACTCCAATTTGGTCCGGTCGATCTCGCGGATACCGGAGTCTGGCCCGGATCCCTCCGGCGATTTACATTCTGGTGGAGCTTGGAAGCCATGCCAGTTAATTCGAGGCGTTAGTGACGTTTATGGTGATATATATAATGAAGTTATGGTTCTTGGAAATACCCCGCGAAGCATTTCGGGATGCTGGTAGAAGTCCTTCTTAAAGGATCAACGAGGCTGCTTGCTCCGAACCGAATAGATCCCTTTAAATAGAACTGAAGGCAGCGAAAAAAACTGGAATATTGTACGCAACAATCTTCCCTACTTCTTTCTCACTGTTTGCGAGGTGAGTCTTTGGCTTGCACATTCTTTCAACATTTGCTTCCGCTTCCCAAAAGCCTAGTTTTTGATTCTTCGATGAATATATCAATATTCTTCTGCATCTTCCAGGTCTATTGTGCCTCCCATCAGAGCTGTGTCAGCAACTGCGCTATCTAGAGCTCGCTCTCCAGAGCTCCAATGAACTCCTGTATATGAGACGGCTTCAAGAAGGTCAAGTTCTCCCCTCTTGTCGAAAAGAATCCTTGTGCAGGCTTACAATGCCGAGGCATTTTTCGAAAAGGAGGACAGGAGTTTTCCCCTCTTCCTCACTGAATATGCACTCGTCAGTTTCGGACAAGCCTGAATTACCCTAAAACCGATACCGAGTTTACTGAGAACCTTCCCGTTTAAGGCTTCTCCAGCTGCTGCGTCCTCTTCGTTTTCCAAAGCAATTAAAGATTTCCTTTACCCACCTCTCGTGGTTGGATTCCGAAAGGATGATATAATCGTTTGAGCTCTTTGGACAAGTTGCAATTTTCACGATCTTAGCCTCGAAATTTATGCTGAGTCGCACCCATACCAGAGAGGTCTTGAGACGATTTTCTTACACCGGCTGAGTTTCATGATTAAACTTGAGCCGGAAATCAATACTTTCAACGTTATCGTCTTGCCTGCATCCCGTGAAATACCGATAAGCAAGAAAGAAATTTTCAGAGCCATGAATATAAATTTCAGAAGTCTATATTGGTTAACCGCAATATTTCTATTTATTACAGCTGGAAGGTTTCCGAGTAAAGGTAATAACTAGGCGATATAGTTATAGCATAGTATACTATTATACTATGGTTATAGTTATAGTGAAAAGGGGTTACAGTCCACTGCGACCTTAAGGTCTATTGTGCCCCTCTAACAGAGCTGTTCTCATCGCGCCTCCTACAGCTCGCCCTCCAGTTCCAGAGATTTGATGAAATCCAGTTTCTGGGACGGCTTCAAGGAGGATAACTCCCCACTTCTACAAGTTTCTTGTCCAAAGCACTCTTTCCTTTGGCTCGCAATGGCATAGCATTCCGTAACCAGGTGAATAGGAGTTTCTTCCTCCTCCCCACAGAATCTACACTCATCAGTGTCCGATAAACCCATGCTCAACAGATGCTTCTTTGGCGACAATGTCCTTTGAGAAAGCCAGTGATGAGTAGGCGAAGTTGATTTTTACTGAGATCCAGACATTTTTTGAATCTGGCAGTTTCAATGTACTGGAGGAACTTTTTGGAAGTGATCCATCCCTGGCATAAAGTCCTTCTTATAGGTGCATTTTCCTATACCACAGAAGGGTTCTGGGCCAGTGAGTGGCGTTTGTGCGCTCTTTCTGGCCAGTGTATTGGCCTCTTCGTTTCCTACGATTCCCGAATGACCGGTAACCCAGATTAAAAAGACCTTATTCTTCTTGCCTACCTCATTGAGTTTGTTTCGGCACTCCCAAATCAGCTTTGAGTCAATGACGTAGGAGCTCAGTGCTTTAATAGCAGCTTGAATATCTGTATGAATAGCTATATCGCACTTCTGATAGTTTCTTTCTACATTTATATCTAGCATCTTCCGATTGCAAGTATTTCCGTTTGAAGGACTCTTGTACAGGGGCCTAACGATAGTGCACAATTGGTACTTGTCCCGTAAATCCCAGCGCCCGCTCCTGTAGAGGTTTTTGAACCATCTGTATACCATTTCATTGTATTTTCTTTGAGATTATAGTTGGTGTGTTCCCTTTCCCAATCCTCTCTTTTACTAAGCATTGTACTGAAGTGCTTCTCAGTGCTTAATTTCTCGATCACAACATCACTAGGAAGGTTTGCAGATGAGGTGTAATCATTCAGAGAGGACCAAGCTCTCTGAAACCTGACTCTCTCATTGCCTGCTCCTTCTTTAGATACTCTGAGGATAGCCTCATGGGCTACCCTATCAATCACTAGATGTAGAGGTGTGAGGTCTGTGATGATCTCAAGCGCCCTGGTTGGGCACGTTCTCATAGCTCCCGTGATACACACACAGGCAAGCCTTTGTACTTTGTCGAGCATTTTCCTCGTACTTACCTGACATGCCTTAGCAAACCAGGCTACTGCCCCATATGGGACTATAGGTCTTACAATCATGACGTACATCCATCGCAGTATTTTTGGGTTACAGCCCCAATTCTAGGCGATAGTAGGGCAATACTATGTCTTAATCTTGCTTGATTTGCGGGATGCTCAACTTTGTTTGGTGTGACTAGAATCGTCACGTAGAGAAGATCCCGCTGATGTCTATTTTATTTTCAAGGTTCAAAGTTTTAGGATTTCATCTTATAACCAAGCAGTTGGTCGAATTTGATTCACAGATTGATTCTTATCATTCCGAAGAAGTATTCAAGAAACAAAAATCCTGTTTTGTCAAGTGCTAACCAGCCATCTCGTCCCACCGCCACAATCTGCTACTATCAGAAAAAGCTAACCAGTTTTCCGGCCTGCAAAAACGTCTTTTAAATGTTGATCCTCACCAGCCCCTTCCTCAGATGAGACTTATATCCTGTATTTTCGTGCTAATTACCCCGTGAAGTCGCTGATTCCGTCAAAGCTAGTCCGGCCCCCATCTGAGAGACGGCTACAAAGCGAAAAACTTAACCAATTGCGAAATGTAAATTGGAGAAGTTTTCCCGGAGAAGAGGACTATTAAATCTGAGGGTGCTTCATATTCATATTCTGCGATTCAATCTCTGTTCTCGGAGATGAGAATTCTCGGGATTTATCAGGGAGAGCGAGCGTGACTACGTCACAAGTCAGAGATTATCATTTTTCTGTAGATAAGGTTGAGTGGAGGAATAAGATCGTTTTTCTTTCCAATCTGAGACTCCATCTCGTTTCTTTGAGATTTAAGGGGTTTTACGTCGCTTCAAATTTCAGTTATCCATAGATGATGGCTATGATTTCTGCCAGATCTCAAGTTAGCATCTGAATCATAAGAAATCTCAACAGTTCGACTCGAGAAGGTTTCCATGTGTTCTTCACGAGGACTATCGAACAGCGATGGTGATTTAGAAGCTTACCCATAAAAGGGTTTTTCAATAAGGGGTGTTATTTTGACATTCAAAGAAAATGCAACTTTTGAGAATAATGATCGGATGTCTATATATTATAAAGAGGAATGTATGCCATTAATACAGGGTGAGTCAGTGACTTGTACATATATTTTAACTGTAGATTCTTCCCATCAATCGGAACACTTTTTTCCAATACCATTTTTCAAAATTCGGTTTGGTTTGGGAGATACAGGGTGTCGAAAATCCATGAAAAAAAAACTTTTCTGTTTATATCTTCGGAACCGTTAGTTCGAATGAACTGCATTTTGATTGAGTTTTTACTCTATTCATGATGCATATTCCTCAATCGAAACCTATTCAATATCTTTACGAGTATAAAAGTTACAGGGTAGTCGACTCATCAATACACGCTAAAACACCATAAAACCACTTTAAAAAGATAAACGGTTCATATTTTCGAAAGAATCAATCATTTAAGAAACTAAAAGTATTCTAATTTTTTTTCAATAAAACGCGTCGTTTTCGAGTTATTTCCAATTTTACCCGGAGAAATTTGACGAAAAAATCATTAATTTCAAGAATAATCTGAATGCGTCTCTGAATTAAATATCATCGAATATTATTCTTTCTCTGGTCTTTGAACGATTTTACAATGTTGTCACAAAATTTATCAACTTTGTCGAGATATTTTGATAAAAAAATGGGAGATAAAATTAAACACCAAGGAGGATTTAATACGCACAGTTTCTATTGAAAATTCATAGTTACCGGTCCATATTGAAGTTAAATGTCGATGGAATACAAAATTCGGATATGAATGATGAATCTCGATACAAACTACTTATTAAATTGAAACGGAAAGTAATGAAAAATAATACGATACCTGATACTCTGTGGCGATGTATCTATCTAAACAACATCCTCTTGGAATTTTATAAACTCGACACGGTTGAAATTATATTAATTCACTTCACATAATAATCACATTAGAACAATTTATATCATGGATTGCCTTGAAATGGTAATTGGTGTAGAGGTTCGGTATATAGGCAAAAACTTCTTTAGTCTACTGATGATTTAATGACGCAACAGTTTCGGAAACCAAACTGTTTCCTGCTTCAGGCTACAAAAATGACGAAATTTATTTTAAAAACATCTTTTACCGTGATTACAATAGTGACTCACCGTTATAAATCTAATTATTGTTCGAAAAAGTCCAAATATATCTCAAAATTTTCCACACTATCTAACCGATACATCATTGATTTAAAATGGATAACATAAAATCTGTCATATACCCTCAATAGGGCAAGTGTCAAAAACTACAGAAAAAGAACAAGAAAACGAACAGTGACAAACACACAGAGTATTAGTAGCTATAACAACAACAATATGTAACGTTAACCTACTTGTCATAATTTAACCTCTTGAAATCCTCCGGAAGCACAACAAACAATAAAAATAACATTCAGCAACCGAAAGCATCTAAATTTTACACCTATTGATAGAAAATTTAAGTGCCATATACATTAATATTATCAATAGGTGTAAAATTTAGATGCTTTCGGTTGCTGATTGTTATTTATATTGTTTGTTGTGCTTCCGGAGGATTTCAAGAGGTTAAATTATGACAAGTAGGTTAACGTTACATATTGTTGTTGTTATAGCTACTAATACTCTGTGTGTTTGTCACTGTTCGTTTTCTTGTTCTTTTTCTGTAGTTTTTGACACTTGCCCTATTGAGGGTATATGACAGATTTTTATGTTATCCATTTTAAATCAATTACTGCGTTCGTTATTACCAATCCGGAGAGAAAACGGACACAGAACATCTAATAAATACGGATCTCTCTCTCTCCTCTCCTTCAGCCAGAGAGAGAGAGATCCGAATTATTGGATGTTCTGTGTCCGATCCGTCTCCGAAAGGGAATACCGAATGCGCCTATAGATGTATCGGTTAGATAGTGTGGAAAATTTTGAGATATATTTGGACTTTTTCGAACAATAATTAGATTTATAACGGTGAGTCACTATTGTAATCACGGTAAAAGATGTTTTTAAAATAAATTTCGTCATTTTTGTAGCCTGAAGCAGGAAACAGTTTGGTTTCCGAAACTGTTGCGTCATTAAATCATCAGTAGACTAAAGAAGTTTTTGCCTATATACCGAACCTCTACACCAATTAGAACAATAAGTCACTGAATGTATTCAGATTATTCAGAACTTCACATAATGTTTACGGTTTGTTCAGAGACTCTGGTTTGTTATTGTTCAACGTTGGCCTCCAGATAACCATATTTCGGTTTCCGTTTTACGCATGCGTGGTAAAATTTGGCGGCAAAGTCGATTTATGATGGAAACGGCAGAATTCATAGATATTTATACCACGGTACACAAATGTATCGTGATTTATACTATGTTTCGTAAAAAATCCTTAACCTCAATGAAAATATCAGCAAACTGACAATATCTTCTTGAAATTTCTGTGCAAAAATTCACAGAATCGATACAAATTAGATAAGGTTAGGTTGTTTAATAATAAATCTGAATGAAAAGTCTCTCTTCATGATATTGTTTGGGAATTTCGAGGAAACTATGAACAAGTTATTAGTGTTTACAAACTAATCTGCAGAAAAATCGAAGAAGGAACTTATTTTGGTGGAATAAATGTGGATTTTGAGTTGCAGATATAATCCGATGAAACTAACTGTTTTTGTTGAAATTATCGTGTTTGCAACATTTTTATTCCAATAAGGTTAGTACTTGACTACTTGAGTATTCCCCTCAATTGGGCCTAAATGTATAAACTCAATTTGTATCGAGAAATATGAACTTTGAATCAATTCCACAGTATCATTTCAGGGACGTATTTAGCCCAATGTTTTTTTTCAAATGGCTATATCTTTTTAACAGAGCCGAATTCGGAAAAATGGAAAATGAAAAAAAGATTCACCACGACTACAGGACCATATCCTTTTCATGAAATTTTCCATAACCAAATCGCAAAATGGCTGCCCTATATCCTCGATGGCCTCACAAATTCCATCTTTGAGATATTGAATCGACGCTGAGCTCTTGGCGAAGACCTTCTCCTTCACATAGCCCCAAAAGAAGAAGTTTCAAGGTTTTAAATCACAAGATCACGGTGGCCAATTGTGATCACCTCTTCGAGAGATAGCACAGTCCGGAAACTTTTCCAGTAAAAGATCAATGGTTTGATTGTTTGTGTGGCACCAAGCGCCGTCTTGTTGAAAGTATAAACGTTGTCCAGATCAATACCATCCAATTCCAGCCTTGAAAAATCTGTAATCATCACTCGATAGCGCAATCTATTCACTGTTGCTCCAGCCTCATTCTGGAAAGTGAGGTCCAATGACCCCACCAGACGATAAACCGCACCAAAAAGTCAAACTTTGAGGATAGAGAGGCTTTTCAACAATAATTCTTGGGTTTTTCGAGCCCCAGATGCGTCAATTCTGCTTGTTGACGAAGGGACCAAGGTGGAAATGGGCCTCATCACTCAAAATGATTTTTCGATGGAATTCCTGATCATTTTCATGAATTTCAAGGAACCAATCAGCAAAGACACGACGTTGTTGATGATCGGCCGGCTTGATTTCTTATATGTTAACTAAACTTTATTAGCGTCAAGACCCAAATCTTTATGCGACATACGGTGTAATGATGTTTGTGGAATGCCTTATTCCAAAGAACGACAAGGAAAGGACAAACCTGGGTTTTCTTTAACCCCTTTTGCTACAGCAGCAATATTCCCTTCTATTATCGAGCGACCTGCACGGGTTACATTCTTCACATCACGAACTTGTCCTTCTCTGCCAACTTTTCAACATTTTTATTGTGAATTTTGATAATTTAAAAGCGTTGATGAAGCGTGTATCGTTCTGTTCTTATTAATGGCGCAGTTTCTACTTGTCAAATGTCAAAAAATGACAGTGTCAAAAGTGACATCTACCGAAATAGCGAGCTATTCAAAATATCGCCCCTTATCGGAAAACCCTTTAGCATAATGCTTATTTCATGAAATAAAACAAGCTTTTCGAATGCTGCATTCTGGGAACATAATGGAAACCTTACAGGAACAAAACGACCACAGGACACAACGCGATCAATCAATGCTCGCTCTAATCTCGAACATCACCTGCGGATGCTGCAAATGATCAGGACTGGATTTTCCGATTTCGCCTCTAAAATCGGGTATTTTGCGGTATTTCCCATCTGAAAGACCGATGTTCTATCGATAGTTCATCTAGCCTGGATAGCGGGTTAATGCGGTCGGTTTTGCAATTTGTTTTCGATAAATCGGATGCATGCAGCGTTACCTCAATATTTAGCGAATATTTCGAGTATTTCCATATGGAATATACCGATTTATGGAGGGGGGGGGGGTTATTTTATCGACAAAGTTCACATAACCAAGTTTTCCACCGAACCATTATAATTTGATTCGTCCTGACTTCTATCGAATATCGTAGAATAGGAGGAATAAACTGCTTCACATGAGTTAGGGATATTGACTTAAATTGCAAAAAAAATAGTTGAAATAAGATTTTTTTGATGAAAATTCATATTAATATGATTTCAAGTTGCAAATTAATTTTAGCGTGAAGGTCTGCAGCGTATACATGGTGAAAAATCGAGTAAAATATCGAAATTTTATTCCCAGAGAATTCAAGCATGCTTGACATCTTCTTTGCATACTACACACGAGGTTGTTGAACATTTCTTGAGGTATTTGGTTCCATTAACGGGGCAGAAGCTCTCTCAGATCATTTAAGGATTCTGGAGTAGGTTGATGATTATCTAATATTCTTTGGAGCATTTCCCATGCATGTTCTGTGCAATTCAAATCTGCTGAATGCGGAGGTATTGCTAAATGTGGAATACCAAGCTCCCCGCGCGCATTCTCAACTATGGCTGCACGGTGTGGTCTAGCATTATCGTCTAGAAATTGAAAAGTTTCACCAATAGCAGCGTGAAACTTTGGGACAACATTGTCAATGACATGATCCCTATAGTGTAAGGCGGTCATATTCCCAGGACAAATGTGTAGATCTGTGCGCCCGTTGAAACATATTCCGGCCCATACCATAACACTACCCCCTCGGAATGGATGGACTTCTTGGACATAGCGACGATTACGGAGTATGCGTGGGATTGTCCATACCCTCATTCTTCTAGAATCTGAAAATCGTCCATATCTGGATTCATCAGTAAAAAAGACACTATGCCATTGATCGTTCCAATTGATATGTTGCCTTGCCAATTCCAGTCTTTGACGCTTATGGTCACGTGTTAATGGAACTCCTCTTAATGGACGTCTAGAACCTAGATTCACCTCTCTCAAACGTCGTCTGATGGTTTCGATGGAAACTTGGACCCCATCTGCATTTTGAAGCGTATTCCGTAGCATTCTACACGTAGATTATAACGCATGAAGAATATATTGAAGGGAATTGACACTTGAAACAAATAAAAATTTATGTTATTACACCTAAGTGCAAAGGTTCCTTCAAATAGAGCGCCTAAAATATCACCTCGGTGTTGCTCGTAGCGGAGACGGCGAGGGTTCAAATTATTTTTTTAGTATTTTTATTTAGGGCGCCAACGTATTTTGAAATAGGCAACTCTGGTCTTAACGAGTATGTAAATCCAGATAAATACGTAAATTTCTAGATTTAGAAATACAACAAAGATGTTAAAAAAAGTAGAAAATGTTAATTCAGAAGGAATGCAATAAGGTAAAGAAAATATCAAAAACCATCCAAAATTATATTTCAAAATTAATCGATCAAAATATGCAATGTTACGCCACTGGTATTAGTGACAAAATATCGAATTCGATTCAATACACAAACGCATACGCTAATAAATGGTACCAGGCTTGATCAAGCGAAGTTCACAAAAAAATTATAAATTCATATGATTACCAATTCTCCAACTTCAAACTACAAATTCCGTAAATTCTTAGTTAGATTTTTCTTAAAATAAAATAAAGTTGAATGAAAAATGCTTGAAGAGCAATGAAAGTTTAAATAATTTTAGAACTATGAATATTTGCAATTTTGAAAAACTTACTAAATGAAAATAAATCAACGGAATGAACTAGAACAAATAAGGAAAAAAAAATGTGAAAATTACAAAATGTTAGGTACCGATTTTCGCGCTTAAACGGACTTTAAAAGAGAACAATGTGTCAAATGGTTGTAATAAAACGAGGAAAAGTTCACGGAAGATCTCAATTCTCCAGGATTTAAAATATAATTCCTCTACATACCAGGAAAAACTCGTCTTTGAAGATGTTGTGAAGATAGTTACGAATTTTCGAGCTGGCGACGCCTTCCTACGATGGTGTGACGACGTTGTTCGTCCCCCAAAACACCAGCAAACAGCAAGATGGACCAATGTCTTCAACGATGTTGGAAAGATATTCACAATTTCTCGCTTTCCTGCGATTATCTTTCGGCGTAGAATCGAAACCCTCCAAAACGGCGTTGGAAAAATGTTTGAAACCTCAGCTGGATGGGTAATCCTCACACAAAAATGGGGTGAAGGTAGTAGATTTCAAGAATTGGCAGTTGTTCGGCCTCAGAAAGAATTTTACGACGTTTTATAATCCCCAAAACTTGGGACGATATATTATATATCACACTACAATATATTCACCATACAATACTGGTAAATTGTTGATCCCTTAATTAAAGGATTTTCGAAGAAAATGTACAATTTCCAATATTCAAAACGCATTCAAAATCACTCTCTGCTATCTCAATCTGAATTAATTTTTTCCGATCACCTTATCTGAAAACGCTACCAGCAACCAAAAAAAAACTCGCATTTACCACTTTTTCAGAATTCGCCGCGATCAAACTGAATCGACTGAAATTTCTCGACGGTAACCCAACATACACAGACATGGGCGGCGCGGAAATTTTCAACGCTACAAGATGTAGGATTTCTTCTCGCCGAAACGGTGATGAAACGATCTTTAGCTGGTGTTGTTTTTCGTCGCCCACCAAGCCTTGGTCTTTCCAACACGGAACCTGTCTCCCTGAACCTATTCCAAAGTCGAGATATCACACGTTGGCTGACTTGAAGCCTTTTCGCTACAACAACCTGAGTTAGGCCACCCTGTTGCATTCCGATAACCCTATTAGCCTCAGCGTTTGTTAATTTACGTCTTGGCATTTTCAGAAAACTCCTTTCAAATCGAAGATGTTGATAAACTGACTTCATTTCAAAATAAGAACATTCATAAAGCATATGCAAAGAACCAAACTTCAGAAAAAAGGCGACCAGATTGACGAAATGTCTCATACTCATTTTTATTGGATAGATTCAAGTTGTTATTGAGTAATAAATGATTCTAAAGCGATTTTCTCGAAGATTTCATACTTTTAAAAACGATTGAATACGATATACCTTTCTCTTGTGGAGCAGTATATTTTACAGTGCACTGGTTTCCTGTTATATTTTGTGTCGACTGGCTAGAGTACAGTGTCACCCAAATTGAATACTTTCTCTTTATAAATTAGAAAAACGAAAAGTGAAGTCGGTGCCCGAATGGCAATTTTCATAATGAACTTAATGGTGAAAGCCTCATATCGATATCTATCATCGCTTCAGAGTTATAGGGTATTTTTCTCATATCTTTTTTCTCTGAAAACATTTCTGAAGCAGTTTTTCACGATTCAATATCGATAGTAGTTTTTTCTAGAGTCTTGGTAATTGGTTATAGGGAACTATTTTTTTCGATTGGGACACACTGTATTTCGCCATTACATGTAAAGTGAAAACTCTCGAAATATGTATCTATAAAAAAAACAAAGTTTCCCCATAAAAATTGTGTTTCAACTAATGACATGGCAGTGTTTCTTAACTAATTGGGTTACAAGTGATATCGAAACATTGGTGAAGAGGTAAACAACATCCAGAGAGATCAGAATATGAATAGGTATCAGGCTCTGTGATTTCAGCTAAGGCCTGTATCAGAAAGAGAAAGAGTTCTTTGTACTTTTTTCAACTTCATTGTTTGGTTCAGTTAATTTCCATTACATTATGAAGGCTTAACCCCGAACACCAAATATTCCCAACGAACAATAAGCTAATATGCTGATATAAGCTTATCGGCTTTCTCGCCTGCAAACTTTCGCCATGAAGCACTCTATAAATTTCCAATTACCTACGTAGTCGAATAATAAGTATAATTTTCACTCCTGCTTCATGTACCCTGAATATCATTATCATACCCCATACTGCTTTTGCACAAGCTGTTGATAGGGGTGGCAATAGGAATTGCCGAAACATCGACTCTGTGAATATTGCCGAAAAACACATAATATATTCACTTTTATGAAATATCACATTCTGACAAATTTTACCGTATATATTTTGAAAATATTAGGTTATAGACATTTTCCTGTCAGATAACTAAGCAAGGTCTCTACATAGAGGTTGTAGTAATTACGTATTCATCAAAATTTTTATTTACTTTGGGAAAATAATGAATTCGAGAAAATATTATGTGAATTCAATAATTCCAAAGTCATGGCGAATGTTGAAGAAACTTTTTTCTCTGTTAATACTGGAAATATTTCACGTATATAAATATTGTTGAAAGATCCAGTTATGCTATTTTCTTGTACGGAAATCAGAATAATCTCGAATAACCCGACAAAAAAACTTCTAAACGTACAGATGGACCTGTGGAAATCCTCACTATTTGACTATTGAGAGTAGAAATTAGCATTCAGGGCCGATCCTAGGGTGTTGGCCGCCCGCGTGCAGAATCCTTATCTGCCGCCCCAAAGACAAAAAAATATATCTTTTTTTGACATATATCTATAAAAAAACTTCAATGGGCATCCTTGTATTGTTAGGAAAAAAACAGTATATATTTGATTTAAGGGAGGGGATTATCCTGTTACTTTTCCCGTAAATATTTTGATGATCCCTCTGTCCTCCGACATATTCTCTAAAGATTTTTATGTTATCTTACACAATAAGAATACAATTTTCATACACGCATATATATTTTTAATAATTTTAATACTACTGTATTCGTGTACTAGATGATGTATCATGTACTAGATACATGATCGGCCCTGTTAGCATTGGCAAACTCTGAGAATTTATTATTTTGACATTGCCGGTATTTGACGAGTGCCAACATGCGTCAGTTTCAAGCAAAAAACCTGACAATCCCAAATCTTGGTCAACCGGGATACTTTATAAAAATAAATGGAGTGTAAATTCTACAGTTCTATCCGAAACATTTTGGCGGATTGTGATGGTTTAATTGTTATACAATCTGGAAAATTCTTAGGGGAGTGAAGTGAATAGAGTAAATATACATCGATGTTCAAACCTTAAGCTCATTGATTCGAAAGCAAATATGATAAAATTATTTTCTCTATTTCAGTATCGTAATGAGTTCATTACAGTACTAAAAACAGTGCTGTAATGAATTCATTACAGCATCGTTTTCAGTAACATTTTTCGTTTTGTGGTTGTCAGCAATGACTTCCGATCCTTTTAAATTTCAGCAGACGTCAATTTAGAAACGTCAATTTTCGTATTTCCTAACATTCACACCAACTGCCAAGATACAATATGAAAGTCACTAGGACCTATAATTTGAATTTTTTCGTTGAATTTCACAAAATTTGAGTGAAATAGAGAAAATATCGTCTAATACTCGTTGCAGAATGCAATTCCAATACTCATGCGTTCAAAAACTCGCTCCTTCGTCGCTCGTTTTCGAATTTCGCATTCGTATTGGAATAGGAGTCTATTCTGCAACTAGTTTTAGAATATACTATTCTCGCTGTTGAAAAATGACTCAGGATTAGTCCATGAAAATTTTTTGACAGCTGTCAAAAAATTCTATCCGATATTATAAGAACATCAATTTATCGTTTCCACTCACACGTAACAAGATCGACCACCCTTATTTGACGTATTCTTGGTTTTAATCCCTTCATTTAGGACCAGTCTCCTTCATTAGGTACCTTGAAGGTGAATGCACAATTCCTTCTCACTGCGGAGGCTGTGGGGCTTCGTAATTGAGACAAAACCCATCTGTGCTTCTGGCGTGACTGATAATCAATGATACTCACCTTGTTTTCTGGGAAGACATAAGAAAATTGGAGCTGCAGATGGTTGCATGCAGGAATTTCTGGATCAGTTATGATATTCATTCGTCGTAATTATTTATCATTATATTAGAATTTGTTTTGTTTCCTCTCTAAGTCGACACCATTGTGAAACATCCTTTGTCAACTTGGTTGATTTCTGAATAATTGAATATTGGGTACAGAATTTTTTTTGGATTATTTAAAATAGAATATATCATGTTTTTTATGGTTCGACCTTTTTAATTTCCAAAGTGGAATATTTGGTCATCGAATACAAATAATTTATAAGTATACTCCATTCACAATTATAAAATCACAACTCTGGCACTGGAAATTTGACACATTCCACTCTGTATCGAAGTTATGACGTTTTTCAAAATATTTTTATGTTCCAAGTCAAACACTATGTTGCCCTTTCTACATTCTTAGCGTTTTTCTCAGAATGTGAATTTATTCGGAAAATGAATGAATTAGATAAGATGGGATGGACGAAGATATTTAACGTTTATATGAATTGATAGAAAGGATTCCTTTTCTAGTTATTTGCATGAAAAATACAAGAGATCACTGTTGAAATATATTATTTTTCGCCATGGAAGAAAATTGCATTGCTTTCACATAATTTTCATATGCATGCTTGTGAAGATTTAATGTTCATTATCCTCTTGAACTGAAAGTTCAAGAATTGACGTCATCAATTGTTGATTCTAATCAAGAATTCATTAAAAATAATCAACCCAAAGATATAAGATGAATTGATGGGTAATTACAAGAATCAAGAATAATGTCACTTTCATTTTAATGATAACTTCCTTAAAATCAATGTTGGGATATAAAACTCGGCTGCGTTTGTTCAAACAACATCTAAAGAATACATTTTTCGCCATCTCGACCTTCGAAAGGCGTTTCTTATAGGAGAATTAGGTCTAAGTTCCACCTCATTAGTGAGGTATACCTAACTTTTGCAAATCTGCTCAGATATCGCCAAATTTCTTGGAAAACCTGGAAAATATCATCCTCATCGAACTCTCGAGGCTCCATCCGATCCATCTACTGCGATATCTGTCCAAATTACAGCTTTTTCAACGAGATTCCCGTGTACCCCTTCTCCCCTTCAACATCGAAATGTAAACATTCGTCCTGGTCTTGAAAATCGTCCTCACGCTTCCAACTGGTGCTGAAAACAATAAACATACGTTAATCTTGGATATTCGACGAAAAACTCACCTGCAAATATCGATTAAATACCAAAAATCTGCGAACAATTTGTAAACCTAACAAAATGTGGAATATCTATACTAATATTATAAAGAGGAAAGATTTGTATTTTTGTTTGTTTGATACGAATAGGCTCAAAAACTACTGGACCGATTTCAGAAATTCTTTCACCTTTAGAAAGCTACGTTATCCGTGAGTGACACAGGCTATACTTTTCACCCGAAAAAATTAGGGATAGGTACCTACTTTAACCTCAATAATTACAAAAAAATCAGCCATAATCAGCTATTTTCACGTGCGCTGCAAAAACCGCAAGACTTACCTACGTGGATACAATGTATGACGGAAATGTAACTCTTAAATAGTTCTACAAAAAAGTCCGCGATAGCATATATTTATCTCTCAAGATTGACTTGCTATTACCTGTTTATGATAATCAGATTTTTTCCAAAATTATGCACTATTTGGGAGTGTGTTTTTATGAATTGGGTATTGATCCTCATCCAACCTAATACGTTATTTATCCACAGTATTCAATTTAGAACGAAATGCCCTTCACATCATGCAATTACAACGAGTATATCAAAAGATATGGCAGGTTGAAGTGTTGAAGATGAAACCGCCGCGTGAAACAAATTTCTACCCGGGCGAAGCTGGGACGGCCTGCTTGTCTTTGATACTTTTACTTTGATGTAAACAAAGAAACTGGCAACGTCTTTTTGTCCTCAACGATATTTTCTGTGCGCGCAATGACTTTTCATCATATGTTCTGTGCTTTTCATCAGGTTCACCAACTCCTGAAAACGAAACCATGACTTCCTATGTGATTAAATAAAAGTTAATATACTCATTATAGTTATTTCTCATCACCTTGGGCATTTTGAAAGACCATTAAAAGAACCAAATTCCCCAGTATTTTCATACAGGTAACAACAACCAATATCGATCATAAATTTTTGAAGCCAGACATCGTATTTCTCACGAGAATTAACCGTTGGCAGATATTTCCCTTTTCGTACACTGAAAATCCACGATAAATCTGCTTCTACTCCTCCCTGATCCTGTGACTACATTCGGGCTCATCCTCCTAACAAAAAATCAACCGAAAAACAGTGAATCTCACTTGGCCCCCTTCCAAATCGTCCTGTTCAATCATTCACATGGGGATTTTTCCTTAGATTCGGCTCTCAAGGCCTTCATCTGATTAATTAATGCCAACCTCTTGTGTATTTATTACTTCGGATTCTATTCCGGTAAAACGCCTTGGTAGTGAAAGTGGAAACATCCAGAAATGTCAATATATCGATTAGGGGTTCGTTGTTTCTCTGGGAGACCTTCGTGACGAATTAGGTTTGGGGTGGTGGAGAAATATGGGTTTGTGTTTCGTTCAAGAGATAAAGAAATTGGATCTATTCGCCTCTGATACGAAGATGTATTGATATCTAGTTAGCTTAGACCAGTTCCATGCATAAAAAAAATATTGCGATACCATATAAACGAACAATAACTTATTAGAAGTGTCAATGAAGAGTTCGACGTCCAAAAAGTAAACAAGAAATACGAGTATCGAGCCATCATCAAGTACCTGTATTTAAAAGGGTTAAGAGGTAAGCAGATTTACGAAGATATGCTTAATACCCTTGGTGATCAATGACCTTCGTATGCGACCGTGAAAAATTGGACTGGAAGCTTCAAAAGAGGTACATTTTCCCTTGAAGGTGATGACCGATCGGGAAGGCCAGTTTCTGTGTCAGTCCCCGAAAATATCGATGCAGTTCATGACATGATTTTATCAGACCGTCGAATTGGGCTAAAACGGATATCCCTGAAGATTTCATACGAACGCGTTCATCATATAGTTCACGTCAATTTGGACATGAGAAAAATTTCTGCAAAATGGATACCCAAATGTTTGAATGTTGACCAAAAGCGTGCAAGGGTAGAAGCATCGCGTTCGATCTGTGCTCGATTTGAAAACGATGTAGACTTCTTAAACCGAATTGTTACTATGGATGAGACTTCGGTACATTTTTACGATCCAGAAACAAAGCAACAATCGATGGAATGGCGACACTCTGGTTCTTCAAGACCTAAGAAGTTTCGTGTCCAAAAATCTGCTGGAAAAGTTCTTGCTTCAGATTTTTGAGATTGCCATGCAGTAATCATTATTGATTTTTTGGATAAGGGCAGAACAATAACAGGAGATTACTATTCGACATTACTGACCACTCTATGGGAAAAAATTTAAGAGAAAAGACGCGGAAAGCTATCCAAAGGTATTTTGTTTTTACAGGACAACGCCCCAGTACACAAATCTCATGTTGCCATGCAAAAAATTCGTGATTTAGGGTTAGAATTACTAGAACACCCCCCCTTATTCACCAGAATTTGCTCCGTCCAAATATCATCTCTTTCCTCAACTGAAAAAAAACTTTAAAAGTTCGTGAATTTTCTTCCAACGAGAAGGTAATAAAAGCTGTGGAGGACTGGTTTGCAGAGCAAGAAGAAACATTTTGTTTGAAAGGTCTAGAGACGTTGCAGATTCGCTGTAATAAATGTATTCAATCAAGAGGAGACTATGTTGAGTGAGTAATAAAATATTTTGACATTGAAATTTTGTTTGGTTCTATAGTAGGCTAAGAATTTTTCAATATATCTTCGTATATATAAAATGGTTGTACAAGAGAAAATTTCTAATTTTCGAAGGTAATTTCAGTTTGATTCCAAATATGGCATATTTTTCAAATCGGAACTTCAAGCTCTACTGAAATATTGAGGATGTCCCTTTGAAATAAGGAAAAAGTATATGTTTTCAGAATAAATTATGTCATTTCACTCCAAATATTGTACCCTTCTCAAAGGAGCTGCTGTCATTCGATCGCTTCGACTTATGAGCTAAGCATTAAATAAACCCATGCGCATTCACCATTTTGTGCTCGGTAGAATTATATTGGAATGGAACACAACTTTCGTGACCCATAAGAAATGATCCACAAAGGTTGTGCATTATTCCCACGGCATCCCATATTTCATTCCGTTATCAGTCCCCTCGGCTAAAATTAACCAAACAACCGGACCGACTCAATCAAATCGGAATATTGCCCGGAAGAATGGATTCACTAGCAAAAGAAGGAAACGGGTTAAATGACCATAACGGCAGCGATTAAATCGTCTCCGTCATAAATTTCATTTGATCGCGTGTCTGATATCTCGTAAGAGAAATCGATGGTTTTGGTGTGACTAAGTTTATGCTTCGGTAACGGAAATAGTCCCGAAATTAGAACCGACGAAAATTTTATGGTTAAACTGTTAAAATTTGACGCCTTAACGATGTTTATAACGACTTCCATACTGTTATATGGTGCGCAAGTAAGTCCCCGCTATTTATTCGATGAAAATGCGACTTTATCGTGACGAAATAGACTCCTAAAAAGTGCCTGTAGAATCTAACGACAGATTTCGAATCCGAGTTCATACAAGCGAGTTTTTCATCATTATTGAAAATCAAAATTTCCTAATTTTCGTTCATAGCTCAAGATCTACGAACAATAGGCTAGATCTTTTTGCAGATTCAGATTAGTCAGGAAGAAAGAGCTAAGGAATGAGTTATCATTTTTTTCTAGCTGCCATAGTTCTCAAGATGCCTTCAGTTGGCAAAGAATTTTGCCCACCCTGTACACAATGTGCTCTTGTCTATACGCCAAAATCAAAATTATTGCAGGTATTAACATTGCAAAAATGTGGAAATACGAGGATATATTGAGAAATTCTTAGCCTACTATAGAACCAAACAAAATTTCAATGTCGAAATATTTTATTACTCAACATATTCTCCTCTTAATTGAATACATTTATTATAGCGAACCTGCAACGTCTCTATACCTTTCAAAAAAAGTGTTTCTTCTTGCTCTGCAAACCAGTCCTCCACAGCTTTTATTTCCTCCTCGTTGGAAGAACATTTACGACCTTTTAAACTTTTTTTCAGTTGAGGAAAGAGATGATAGTCGGACGGAGCCAAATCTGGTGAATTCGGGGGGTGTTCTAGTAATTCTTACACTAAATCACGAATTTTTTGCATGGCAAAATTTTTAATTCATTGCGTTTTTCGATTTCCTTTTTTGACATCGAAGTCTACACTGTCACTCCTTATGCGTTATTGTTCGTTGATTTGGTATCGCTATATTTTGTTTATGCATGGAACTGGTCTAGGGCTAACTAGATATCAATACATCCTCGAATTTTCTTATGAAAGGGAGCCGTACAGATTTGTTTTTTAGTGTCGAAGAATAGAATTAGATTGTTTTCTGAAGTTAATGATTATCTAATAAGAAATTCTGACTCCCAAGTGCCAGAATCTCATTTTCTTGAAATAAAATATTGTTCTAAAAATAAACTTGACATCAATGATATGTGGATCCATCAAGACGTTACAGTTGGCATGAACAAAGATATGTTTCCTGAAAAACTGTTCCGGTTTTTTGCAGGATATCATGTATTGTTCCCATTACCACAAAGATAACTTGAATCAACGGAGAAACTCCCAACGACCTGAAAAGTAACGGTTTTCCACATCATCTCATCGAATATCGGCGCCCTACAGAATTCCCCAGCGTTTAATGACCACTCTAGATGGGGTCATTTCTTTTGAATTAGTACATTCACAGTCATTCCTTATTGTAGAGAGGCAGAGAACGTGCCACATTGAATTTATTTTTTTTTCCGAAGAAAATTGCACGTCTTTGTGATATACTTCTAATTTTTCAATGTCTCACGTACATCGTTGTGGAAATGAGCTGGAAATTTCTTGAATGTTAATTCTGATTGAGGTGTTTCACGGTCTTGGATGTTTTAAATTGTTACGAGGGTTCATTTTCCCATGACTGGATTGCGGGTATTTGAAATTTATGATTCTCTTATGAGTGTTAAGTTGAAATGAGTGTGATCTCTGAATGGATGCGAAAGATTTCAGAGGGTGATTTCTGATTTCAGGAAGAAAAAGATGACGGAAAAATTATTTTTTCATCTGGTATCATACAAGGTGACAACAAAAACTTCGGACAAATTTCGCTGTGGTCTGGAAAAAAAGTATTTCAGCGCAGCCAAATAATTTCTATTCTCTTGATTTCTCTACACTTTCCTTTCACAGAGTTTTAGAATGTCAAACAAACGTAGTGGGATTTTGGAGCTGTTTCGTCAAGGTAGGCGTCAATGCGAAATTGTTCGTTTGCTCAATGTGCCTCGGCAACCCGTGTCCGATGCAATTCCTCGTTTCAAGGAGCTTGGCCATGATGGTCGTCGTCCAGGAAGTGGTAGAAAACGCACTGTCAATACTCCTAGCAATCGCAACATCGTCAAGAAGCGAGTCAATCGAAATCCGAGGGTTTCCATGAGGAAAATAGCCTGTGAGACCGGTATCAACCGCGAATCAGTCCGTCAAATTGCCAAAAAGGAGCTCAACCTCAAGCCATACAAGCTTCAAAAATTTCAACTCCTCACGGAGGAAAACAAGCGCGTACGACTCCAAAGGTGCCGCCAACTCCTTCTTCTCGCCGCCGGTCAGCAATGGAAGCAAATTCTCTTCACAGACGAGAAGCAATTCACCGTAGAACAATCCCACAACCCCCGGTACATCGGCCATCGTCGAACACCGTTAAAATCCGCAACCCATCATGGTCTGGGGCGGAATTTGCGGCAGTGGTAAAACTCCCTTAGTTTTCGTGGATCAAGGGGTCAAAATCAATAAAGAAGTCTACCGCTGCGACATCCTCGAGGCCGTAGTACTTCCGTGGGCCAAGCAGCACTTCGGCGATACGCATTGGACCTTTCAACAGGACTCCGCTTTGGCTCACAGAGCGAAAATGACGCAAGAATGGTGTTAGACCCATTATCCTTGATTCATCTCATCTGCAGAATGGCCGCCCTACTCACCGGATCTCAACCCAATGGACTACAGCGTGTGGTCGATTTTGGAGCATAGCACTTGTGCTAAGAAACACAAAAATTTGGAGTCGCTGAAGCAATCTCTGCGCCGGGAATGGAACCGATTAACGCCCGAGGAGCTCAGGCCCATTGCCGAAAATTTCAAGAAGCGTCTGAAGCTGTGTATCGCCGCCAAAGGAAGCCACTTCGAAACGGCCTAAATATATTAAGAACAAATATTCAAGCTATTATTATTTGTTGTTGTTTTGTTCAATTTCTTCTGTTTAATAAAGTTAAATGAAAAAGAGTTTGTCCGAAGTTTTTCTTTTCACACGAAAAGCGATAGAATGTTGATATTTGATGGAAGTATTACTATCATGAAAACACACTTTCGTATAGCCTGAAATAGTAAGAAACTTTTGTATTTCGTGTATTCTTTTCGTATAATGTACCGTTATGAATTAAGAATCAAATGTAAATATATTCTAAAACAAATTGCCATTTCCCGACACGTAATGATTCACATTAAATTTGTCATCTCGAAACGATATATTTTATGAGAAAAATTCAAGAGGTGCAAAAGTTTCTAATCGTTTTTATTCAAATTTCATCTTTTCACCATCTTTGAACCGCGGTTTATTTCGAACAAGGAATCACCCTTTGAAATTTTCCGTATCAGTTCAGAAACAGCCTGTATATGACCACAGAGAGATATGCGGAAAATGGGACGTGTACTGGCACAAACAATGCCCTATTTTCAAAGCCCATTTTAGGTCTCAATATCTATTTGGTAGTAAATGGACTGTGGTTTTTCATTTGGGATTGAACTCTTCAATAACTTCAGGAAACTTCTTTCGCCTAGACGTCCAGTTTCCACATTCAATCTTCTGATTTTACGGGGATATAGGCCTTAACGAATCATTTATCATACTGTTCTTTCACTCCTTTTTGAACGTTCAATCCCATATGGCGAAATTAGTTCACGCGAACTCCATATACGGGGAGTCTTGAAATCAAAAAGATGGGCAAAGGGAGTAATTATTTGAATTTCCGAACACGACAATTATCTCGAAAACTGTGGGACTCTCAATAAACGTTAAACATATTTTTCTGAACATCCATAAAGTCCTATACCTGAAGTTTCCATATTACCAATTCATTCAGCCACATGCTGTATATGAAGTATACCTACCTTTACGAAACCACTTGAGAAGACAAAATAAAACAACAAACGAGGATATATTGAAAAATTCTAAGCCTACTATAGAACCAAACAAAATCTCAATGTCAAAATATTTATTACTCAACATGTTCTCCTCTTAATTGAATACATTTATTACAGCGAACCTGCAACGTCTCTAGACCTTTCAAAAAAAAATGTTTCTTCTTGCTCTGCAAACCATTTTTCCACAGCTTTCATAACCTTCCTTCGAAAGAAAAATTTCGACCTTTTAAACTTTTTTTCAGTTGAGGAAAGAGGTGATAGTCGGACGGAGACAAATCTGGCGAATAAGGGGGTTGTTCTAGTAATTCTAAGCCTAAATCACGAATTTTTTTCATGGCAACATTAGATTTATGTACTGGGGCGTTGTCCTGTAAAAACAAAATAGCTTTGGATAGCTTTCCGCGTATTTTCTCTTTAATTTTTTCCCGTGGACTGGTCAGTAATGTCGAATAGTAATCTCCAATTATTGTTTTACCCTTATCCAAAAAATCAATCATTATAACTCCATGGCAATCCCAAAAAACTGAAGCAAGAACTTTTCCAGCAGATTTTTGGACACGAAACTTCTTAGGTCTTGGAGAACCAGAGTGTCGCCATTCCATCGATTGTTGCTTTGTTTCTGGATCGTAGAAATGTACCCAAGTCTCATCCATAGTAACAATAGACCTTTCCAGAATACGTAGAACAAAGATGAAAGATGTGAACTAAACCAGAATGAGAGAGAAACAGGTATATTTCATGCGCAACTTGTGGGCAGCATTAAAAGATGCGCAAACCTTAGTGCGAGAGAGAAAAGAAAGAGAGAGAGGGAAGCAATGAAAAATGAAATGAGATCCTACTGGTTTTATCGTACCGTGACCGTCACTTAGTAACACAACATTGTTGAGGCATACTAAAATTTTGATTTTCGATAAACAATACAACAAATAACATCCACATCCAAAATATCGACTGCGTAAAATAATAATCAATTGTCCAATATCAACGATTTAAAGAGGGAAATTTTGACGACCAATGATATTCATTCTTAGCCCACAAGTGACGCGCAAAACTGTCACCTGCACAGGTAATTCTGGAAAGGTCTATTCGGTTTAAGAAGTCTACATCGTTTTCAAATCGAGCACAGATCGAACGCGATGCTTCTACCCTTGCACGCTTTTGGTCAACATTCAAACATTTGGGGATCCATTTTGCAGAAATTTTTCTCATGTTCAACTTGACTGGCCTTCCCGATCGGTCATCATCTTCAATGGAAAATTTACCTCTTTTGAAACTTGCAGTTCAATTTTTCACGGTCGCATACGAAGGACATTGATCACCTAGGGTATTAAGCATATCTTCGTAAATCTGCTTACCAGTTAACCCTTTTGAATACAGGTACTTGATGATGGCTCGATAGTCCCAGTTTTCGATTTTTACAATTTCAGTGGACATCTTTTTTTTTAAATTTATTGCATAACTCTGGTTTACTTTCTTCACGTGGAACTCTACACTGACACTTCTAATAAGTTATTGTTCGTTGATATGGTATCGCAATATTTTGTTTATGCATGGAACTGGTCTAGGCTAACTAGATATCAATACATACTCGTACAATATTCCGTCAAATTCATTCGAAAGCCTATACAATATTAATAATTTCAACATTGTGGTTTTTTTTCAGATGCTGAAATCTTGTAAGACCCTCAGCATGACAGTGCGTTCACCCACGATGCCTTCAGGATTCGGTGGCGGTGCCCCGTGGCAGATGAGGCAAACATGCTCTTGGATGGATCGTCACGGCCGACCGGTGTCTCCGCCACTGGAATATAGAAGAGGACAGGTTCCTCCTCCGCGTTCCAACTTTGGACGGGGGTCCAGCAAAGATAGGAGTGTAAGGAGGGTGAGTACTATTGAATATTTGGAATAAGTGAAAAACAAATTGTAGTGTGGTGAAGGTATTATTGTAGAAAGGACTTGTAACAAATCTGATGGTGTAGGTCTCGTATTTCCACTAATAATCCTCATACAAACTTTGAGCTGCCATCAGTTTTATGGACATGAGAACTGTTAAACAGAACTGCTGTATTCAGCTGCTGAAAACCCCAAGGCTGAAGCAGCCGGAGAGTGGAGGCATCGGCACCCCAGGATGAACCAGCTAATTTTTGAACTATATTATTCCTCGTTTTCAACTTGAGACGTAGACTTTCCAAATTCACCTTCAAATTCAAAGAGAAATCTAGTTTTATTCCAAGATACTCATGAGTGAAATTATGATTCAAGATATCAAGTTGTAACCCTCAATATAAGTTCAGGAAAATGAGGGATGTCTATTAATTTATACCTATATTCCATTCACAATTATAAAATCACAACTCTGGCCTTGGAAATTTGACACATTCCACTCTGTATCGAAGTTATGACGTTTTTCAAAATATTTTTATGTTCCAAGTCAACACTATGTTGCCCTTTCTACATTCTTAGCGTATTTCTCAGAATGTGAATTTATTCGGAAAATGAATGAATTGGAAAAGATGTGATGGACGTAAATAATTAACGTTTAGCTGAATTTATAGAAAGGATTCCTTTTCTAGTTATTTGCATGAAAAGTACAAGAGATCACTGTTGAATATTATTTTTGCCATGGAAGAAAATTGCATTGCTTTCACATAATTTTCATATGCATGCTTGTGAAGATTTGAGGTTTATTAATTATTCTCTTGAACTGAAAGTTCAAGACTTGACGACATCAATTGTTGATTCTAATCAAAAATTCATTAAAAAAAATCAACCCAAAGATATAAGATGAATTGGTGGGTAATTACAGGAATCAAGAATAATGTCAATTTTATTTTATTCATAACTTTCTCAAAATCAATGTTGGGGTATGAAACTCGGCTGCGTTTGTTCAAACAACATCTAAAGAATACATTTTTCACCATCTCGACCTTTGAAAGGCGTTTCTTATAGGAGAATTAGGTCTAAGTTCCACCTCATTAGTGAGGTACCTAACTTTTGCAAATCTGCTCAGATATCGCCAAATTTCTTGAAAAATATCATCCTCATGGACCTCTCGAGGCTCCATCCGATCCATCTACTGCGATATCTGTCCAAATAACAGCTTTTTCAACGAAATTCCCTTGTACCCCTTTAACCTCGAAATGTCATTCGTCCTGGTCTTGAAAATCGTCCTCACGCTCCAAACTGGTGCTAAAAACAATAAAATACGTTAATCTTGGATTTTCGACGAAAAACTCACCCGCAAATATCGATTAAATACCAAAAATCTGCGAACAATTTGTGAACCTAACAAAATGTGGAATATCTTTGATACTTTTACTTTGATGTGAACAAAGAAACTAGCCACGTCGTTTTGTCATTATCGATATTTTGTGTGCTTTTCATCAGGTGCACCAACTCCTGAAAACGAAACCATGACCTCCTATGTGATTAAATAAAAGTGAATGGAGTATACATAAGAAATCAATGAGAATTCAAAAACTATGGAAACTGATCTTGTTACCTAAATATCTTCAAATTCATTTTTCCTCTTCAATCTCCCACAGTCGGTAAACAATTCGGACAGATTGAAATTTGAAGCCAATTAGAGATGATCAATTGGTCTGAATAATCTCCCAATCAATTACAGTTACTTGCAGATGTTTCCTTTAGTAACTCCCTTAATTGGGTAAATTCTGGGAGATGTAGGTTGTTTGTTCGATGGAAATCTGAAAGGAAATCGATCAAGGCTGCTGTTTACCTAAACCAGATCCCGTGGATGCTCTAAGCGCCAATGAATGAGCTTGAACACTGCAAGGATAATTGGATGAAGCTTTGAAGTAGGATGTTTATTCTGGGAAATACATATTTCAACACGATAATTTTCATGAGTTGACGAAAAACATTATAACGTCAAGAGAAAATAATGAAAAATTTTTAAGCTCTCAGCTAATTTGCAGTTCGTTGAGTTCGTCAATAATATTGTGAAGAAATGATTGTTTTATTATATGCATCTTCAGTGTCATCGTTTTTTGCCAAACTTGAGTGGGAAATACACTCCCAAAATTCACGTATATTTCAGTTGTATTAAGATTTAGTTTTGTGTAGATGATAAGAATTTTTTCAGAATTGAATTTTGTTTCAGGTTGATCTCTGTATCGAGCCCGGACAGAGCTTAGGTTTGATGATTAGAGGTGGAGTCGAATACAATTTAGGTATTTTCATTACTGGAGTGGACAAGGATTCTGTTGCTGATAGAGCTGGCCTCATGGTGAGTTGTTCCTGAAATCGGGTGTATTAAATAAAAACGAAATTTTTACAATTTCTGTATATTTTGTCGGTTTGAAAAATAAATTGCTGAAAAAAAATTTACGATGGGATCGATGCGATATGTACGGAAGCTATATAATAATAATAGTATGGACCATCAAAAAATACAAAAATTTTCGGAAATTTCCCACAAGTAGTTGAAAATTTCCTGAAGTATCAAACCTAGGAAGGAATTAATTACATATTCGTAATCTACGACCGTGCAGGAGAGCTTTTGGAAAAACTTGGGGACTCAAACCGAAAGCCACGCACTGGCTTAACACAGCGGTAATAAGACCCAGAATCACTTATGGCTCACTCCTGTTGTGGCCAAAAACATATAAAAGACAAGCAAAAACCAACCTTGGGAAAATCCAAAGGCTTGCTTGTCTCTGCATCACGGATGCAATGAATAGCACTCCAACAGCTGCTATGGAGGCCATCCTTAACCTCTCACCTCTGACATACATGTCATGGGAGAGGCCAGGATGGGTGCATACAGACTGATCCAAACAAAAAACTGGAGAATCAGCACAACTTGGCACATCAGAATCACTCATGTAGCTGACGTAGCCGAGTTCGATATGATTTCAGACTACATGCAACCCTTAAGGTGAATACAGACTATTCTGACGTGACGTGATTCCACGTCACGTCAGACGTGTACTGTGCTTCCATTGGCCTAATATGAACGTGAACGTCAAAATGTGAGTGATATAAAAATGCAACACATTGTTCTGTGCGTTCACGTTCATATCAGGCCAATGGGAGCACAGTACACGTCTGACGTGACGTGGAATCACGTCACGTCAGAATAGTCTGTATTCACCTTTATACTCATTCGAAAAACCATTCAAAACACAGCTCGACTGGAACAAATGGGACTCGAGTATAGAATCACAATCATCTGCAGACGAGGGGTAAACCGCTGACCAAAATCTGTACACCGGACATCCCCGGGAAATCTACGGACATCCCTGGACATCCCCAGACATCCCTGGACATCCCCGGACATCCCTGGGACATCCCCAGGACATCCCCGGAAAATCCCCTGGACATCGCCGGACATCCCCTGGACATCCCCGAGCTTGTACACCGGACATCCCCAGCGGTTTACCCCTCGTCTGCAGAAATAGTCTGGTACACAGACGGTTCTAAGACAGATGAAGGAACAGGAGCGGGAATACACGGAGTGATGCCAAGAAGGGACTACATAATACCTCTCGGCAAAAACGCCATGATATTTCAAGCTGAAACACACGCCATTAGGACATGCATACAGAAGAACCTGGAAAGTGGCTACCAAAGAGAACACATCCACATTCTCTCTGACAGCCAGAGCGCCATCAAAGCTCTCAACTCGACACAGATAAAGTCTAGACTCGTCTGGGAATGCCTCCAGGACCTTCTGGAGCTGGCAAAACACAACAAGGTCACTTTGATGTGGGTGCCAGGTCACAAGGCAATAGCGGGCAACGAAAAAGCAGACCAGTTAGCAAGACAAGCATCTGAAACGCCATTCACAGGGCCAGAACCTGTGTTTGGAATCAGCAAAAACCGATGCAGGACCCTGATTGAGGAGTGGATAAAACAAAGACACCGACAACACTGGGAACAGAGCGACGCCGACGGGCAAACACACAGCAAAGCCATGGTAGGATACACAAGCCAAACCTGGACGGCTGACTTTTTGAATCTAAACAGAACAAAGGCACGTATAATAGTAGGTCTACTGACGGGAGACTGCGGCCTTAGAAAACATCTGAACACCATAGGAATACTTGGAGAACCCGTGGATTGCAGACTCTGCGGTGAAACGGAAGAAACAGCCCCTCACATAATTTTTGAATGCGACGCCCTGGGAAGAAGGCGCCACAGAAGAAATCAATCCGGAAACGGGAATGAATCCGAAAAACCTCATAAACAGGCTTCTGAACCTGATAAAGGACACAAACCTATTCTCGTGAGGAACCACTGACGAAAGTGTGATACAATAGACCCAAGTTGGTCGCAGTGTCACAGAGAAGCCAAGCGCTAACCCGGTCTCTTGTTCGTCAGCAAATCAATCAATCAATCAATCAATCTACGACCTCGAATTAGTGAATACAGTAACTTTGGTGGCTTTCTGAGGAAATTATATTTCGGTAAAATTTCCATATGTTGGGAAATTTCGCGTATTTTGAGAAAAAATTCTTCTCGGATCACCACCAAAGTTGTTGGATTCACTAATTCGAGGGCGTAGATTGAGAATATGCAATCAGATATTTTTTATAAAATATAGTTTTCGAGTAGGGACCATCAAAAAATACAACAATTTTCGGAAATTTTTCACAAATAGTTGAAAATTTCCTGAAGTATCGAACCTAGGAAGAAGCTAATTTCATATTCGTAATCTACGACTTCGAATTAGTGAATACAGTAACTTTGGTGGCTATCTGAGAAAGTGATATTTCGGCAAAATTTCCATTATGTAGGAAAATTTGAGTATTTTTAGAAAAAAAATTTATCGGATCCCCACCAAAGTTGCTGGATTCACTAATTCGAGGGCGTAGATTAGAAATATGCAATCAGATATCTTTTATGAAATATAGTTTTCGAGTAATGACCATTAAAAAAAACAAAAAATTTCGGTAATTTTACACATAAAGTTGAAAATTTCTTGAAGTATCAAACATGGGAAGGAGCTAATTACAAATTCATAATCTACGAACTCGAAATAGTGAATACACAATACAGTAACTCTGGTGGCTATCTCGGAGAATGATATTTCGGCAAAATTTCCATGTTGGAAAATGTTGCGTACCTATTTTGAGAAGAAACCAAAGTTGCTAGATTCCCTAATTATAGGACGTAGATTAAGAATATGCAATCAGATATTTTTTATAAAATATAGTTCTCGAGTAATGACCATCGAAAAATCCAAAATTTGGACTGTCACGAAAAATATCATGAAATCCATACTGATATGATGGTGATGAATGAAAGTTATATAATTCAATTCACAAAGGAACAATTTATAAAAAAAAACATGGGAGACCACAAGGGGGGGCCATTCCCTTCCCCCCTGAGATTTTGATGGCCTTATTCTCGAATTCATGAATGAGATGCTGTGTCTCCTCTTCCTATGATGATCTGTGTAAATGAACTCTTATTCTATGTCAAGAACGCTAAGATGAAGAGACTACAGACGCCACAAAATGGCGAATGCGCAAGTAAACTAACCAAAAAACGTTGTGATCTTCTATTGAGGAATGAAGAAGGCATAATTGATTTATTTCGATAAGCTGCATCTATAACTGAAAGAGGATATCATACGCAGCTGTCAAAATTTGTACAAAATTACTAAACAATTTGTTGAACCACCGCAAAGGCTATTTCCACCCTGATGATTCATCCACTTCACAGCTACGCTCTCAGAACCAAAGGAGCAGTTGGCCTCCTTTTGTGATCCAATAAAGCTTGAACGCTTCACCATCCCTCAAAATCGAATTCAACGCATCCTGTTATCTTTTCTCTGATCCTGCAGTCGCCCAAACAAACAACCCCTCGAACTGAGCGATTAGCAGGGAGGTGTTCATGTGCAGCGATTAAGATCTGCTCCAATTCCACAATGATCAAAGGGTGCAATAAAGCAGATTCAACATTTTTCGATGTTCGTTCGACCGTGGCGAGATATCACGTTCGCCATCCCCTGACAGATCGGCCCTGTACGACACGTGACCGAAAAATAGCCTACATACGTCTTTCTTGTTTACGCCAGGCGATTGTATGGCGAATAAAAGGGACGCACAATCAATTTAACGGATGAGAAAAGGACCGCCGTTTTCAGTTTGCAGTTTTCAGGTGGAAGCAGATAGTACAGATCTGGATTGAGGATCATCTTCGACTACTGAGAAATTCTTCAATTAAAAAAGGAAAAGTAAATTTGAATTTCTGTTGAAGAAACCAATAAATTTACTCATATCTTTATGGCGGTAGATTTTTCAACCTCAGGGTCAAAAAACTTCTATGAATATCACACAACGGGCACAGAAACATATAAGTTTAGACATAGATGCATAGAATACCTGGTGTAACGACTCCTTTCTGAAAATCGTGACCAAAATTTGTTGATCAAAACGGCATTCTAGATTCCAGAATTTGGTCTAGTTCCGGAATAAATCCGCAATTTTTATCGGTCGAGGCGCTACTGCGGCAACGACAAATAGCGCGACCCCTTTCGGGAGAAATGAAAAGCAGCACAAAATGTCACATTTTCGATCGACAAGAAAGTCTTAAACAAAATCTAATCAGTGCCAACACCAGGTATTCTATGCATCTATGTTTAGACGTTGTCAGCACCGGTCAGATTCCTGAAATAGACGAGTCCCTTCATGCTGGCCAACTGTTTGACAATACCTAAAAATCACTTCCCTTGTTTTCGCAATGATTCAACTCTTACCTGATAGCTTTAATCCTAATGAGTGTATCCTGAAAATATTAGATGTCACGAAGGTCTTCATCAAAAGCTATAAATTTTTGTTTTCTTACGGTTTCATCAATGGAAAATAAATATCCCCACCAAAATGTTTGAATGGAGAATTTGAATTTTTCGAATCAAATGAGGATTTCGCTAGAGTCTTCGTTTTTTATAACAACTTTTCCCGTGAATGAGGTGTTTCTATTGACAGTGTAAAAATGATTCAAGATACTGCAGAAATATCAAATTCAAATTTCATTCATTTCCGAAGAAGGAACACTCGTTTAAAGACCAGTTGCAAGATGTGAAACTGATTATTATAGGTGTTTTCTTTGAATTCGTAGAGATCATGAGAAGACTCCCAGTGAATTAATGTATTATTAACCCTGTATTGTGGAGTTTATTAAATATAGGTGTATAATTGACTTTTTCCTTCTAATTGGATAGAAATTCTGCGAGGAATTCAAAGGAAATTAGGGAAATAAATGGTTGTTTTGAATGTCCTTCATTTGCATGGAAACTTACTACAGAATAACAACACAAAATTATTTACAACTGCCATAGACTATGATCTGGATGTTAATAAGTTCTGATGCAGCATAAGAAATTAGGATCATTGTACTGGAAAATCATTATAAACAAGTATCACTTTGAAATCATAGTATATTCTTAATATGTAAAGTGGTAAATTCATCAATTCAACATCAGAACTTGGCCAGTGAATTCCACATCTCAAAATGTCAGCTAAATACACACAATATATTTACTAAAAATATTGTTTGCAGTTGATTGAGAAACTCCCTAAAAAATGGCCACTTCACAAACATTTTCAGTTTTATTAATACTAAAACTAATCTCTCTTAAGCAATCTATTTATGGATTTCAATCCGGATATAAATCTGAAATTAACTTGACATAATCGTTCAGAGCGAGTAGGAAAACTGATCCGATAGAGGCGTCACCGTTTTTATGGAATATCTCCATAGAACTCACATTATCACTATAATTTCTATGAATATCTCTATCCTTATGAATGAAATGTTCAATGGCGTCCTTTAAACGAAAATCGCTGAACTATGAAATTAGTGAATATGTGGGTAAAGCAGGAACTTTTTCCCGCCATATATTTGAATTTGGCCATTCTCTGCCAATTCCGCATTTCAAGTGGTTTTTCTGAACGAAATTATCTGTAGATTTCACTTTTAATCGGAAGTTGGACTATTTTCGTGGGTCTTTCGTTTGAAATAAAACAGAAAAGCAAGAGTTGGCTTATTTTCTTCTATTTTTGAAAAAAAATGAAACTTCGAAATAAAATCGATTCAAATTATTTCATTAAGGGTCTACGTCCCTGAAAAAAAGGGAGTCAGAAACGATTCATTTTTTTTGATTGATGAAGGGATGTATGAGTGTATAGAAAAAAAAATTATAAAAAAATATTTTATAAGTATTAAATGAATGAAAAGGATATTCCCCATCATTTTTGGTAATTTTTCTACATTTCCACCATCAAAACGAACAAATATTTTTGTGTTTTTTCATTTCAGTATTGAAGTCTATCATTCAGTTAATTAAATGTCTATCTCCTTCTTCTTTCAGAATCTACCGTTTTTTTTGTAAAAAATTTCACAACAATGTGTTGTTTTCGCGAAATTCATTTCCTTGAATTTTTCTATTCGAAATGATAAATATCCATTTTTACCAAAGACATTTTAGTAAGGA
Organism: Adalia decempunctata; assembly: GCA_951802165.1. Lineage (NCBI taxonomy): Eukaryota > Metazoa > Arthropoda > Insecta > Coleoptera > Coccinellidae > Adalia > Adalia decempunctata. The sequence continues at coordinate 15,204,951 of OX637696.1, read as the reverse complement.
TTTTAGTAGCCGTCGATTAGTGAAAATAAATTATTTCTTACAATTATGGATTTTGACATGGAATTGAATTTCTTTTAAATGACACGCCCCGCAGATATCTACTCCCAGATGACAGGTGAAGGAAAAAGAGAGTATTATACAGCGAGGGTGAGATCTAGTTCAGGGTAGGATTTCTTGTTGATATTCACTGCGCCCCAACATTTGTTCTATTAAGCTGAATAATCCAATAAATAAAAATTAATGCACTGCACCGCCATCTAGCGGTATGCGTTTTCTATTTCGAAGGCTGAAGACTCTTAAGAACTCCAATCCTTTCTGAGTTTACCCACAAAATTTCAGGTCTCAAAGTGAAACCATTTTCAAATGCAACTTTGAATAAAAACACACTACATTGAACGTCTGCCTTAAGTTCAGAGAGTAAGTAATTATTCTGTGATTTGATTATAATTCAAAACCAGGAAATCATCAAGATTATTCTTGCAATTTATGATTTTCTTGCACTTGCCTTCAAAATTTTCATAAATATCGTCCACGTCCTGTTCGTTTTGAAAACTTCTTCTTGGTTCCATACCTTATCCCTGTAATAAATAATATATTGTAACGTTCTCGGGGTTCAAACAAATTGTCTGCTGAATTTAAACGTCTAATTTATTTACAATACCACTAACTGATCACACTAATTTATGTACATTAACTAATACTGATTTATTCACACACTTGCTAATAATGCTGATTTATATTCACTACTTGGAATTCGCGATTCACTATTCGATTCGGCTCTATTCAGATAGTAACTAACTGCTCTGCAACATGCGCGTCTTTATATATCTGTGACGTACCCAGCTAGGGTAGGTTCGGCCAATCGTTATGCAGTTAAGGATGGTGAAGAATAATACCAGGCAAACTCATCAGAGGGGTTTATTTCTTAACCATACTGGCACAGATGATAATTCACATTCAATGTAACTGTTTACTACCGACAATAACTGTTGACTAACAGACTAACAAACATTCAATACGTACACGCTTCTGAATGAATCACTCTCTATGAATCTCCCTAGCCAATTGATATATATTTTATAAATGTTTACTTGTTTTAATAACATTATATTTGATAAACATAACTGGCAATGATGAGACCTAGAGCTCTGGCTTTACGTGCCGCTGTAGGTCTAAAGGGAGGTCGCACTAATCTTATTATATCACGTACGAAATATACAGGGTGTTCCACATACTACACCTTCCCTCTTTGAGAGAAAAAAAAATTTTATACAAATGTAAAAAAAAAATTTTTTTTTTTGACTTATCTAAAGCTTAATATCTATATCTATAATACATATCACAGTCTCAATGGATCTTACCTCTACAAAGTTTAATACAATATTCATCTAACTAATTTTTCATTACATTTTTTGTTGTCGAAAATTTCCGATTTTACCTTCACCAAGTTTTCTCTAGCATCTCTCTAAGCCGTTTGCAACCTATATATTAATCCAAGAGTTGTCAAAATTGTAAATAATATCTACTCGGCTTTTTAAATTTTGTGAAAATCTACTAGGTTTCTGAAAACTAAATTAAACATGTCTGAATGTCCACCGGTTGGAAGCATGTGAACATCGTTCAGAATGATTTGCCTTAATCTTCGATACGCGTCACATATCGTATTTCATTCATTTTTAGGATGTTTCTAGAATTTCATTCTTATAATTTGACAACATATTCAAAAATTTTATATTGCTAGCTAGCTTTATGAGGTACAATTCTAATATATTATTTTCTGCGCACAATTTTTCCAGTTTCCTCAACGATGTACCTAAGTCTTACGCCGATCGGATGTCCTGGTTAATGAAAATAATTTCTGAATTCACATTATATATTAAATTCTCATTGTAAACCTCTGAATGTTGATTTTTCAAATTATGAAATTCTTTTTCTGAAAGTGGACTTTACTCAATACTTTTTACTGGACGTTTTGAAACTTCGACAACAACAAGGTGATCAATCCTTTTGCCATCGGAGGCATTCGTCTCGTATTGCTTAGAACCTAATTCATTTTAAATACGCGATAAGGCATGTGCTGAAAAAATTTTCTGAACTTTTACATAATGACCCGTGAAGTTATACTCTTCTAAAATCAAACGGAATTTGGTTAATCTACTAGACGAATTATAATCATATTGAACAAATAAATCCGAGGTGTTATTGTTTTCAGAATGATTCGTGAACTGGTGACCGAGACCTTGTGCGTAACTCTCTTACGCTGACATGAAATTTTGTTTCGGTCAGGGGTCACGACCTCGATTTGAAAGGTACGAATTTTCTTTCTGATTAAAATCACCATGTTTCATTTGTGATGCTTTGAGAAAATTTGGTTCCGACTTGACAATTTACATAATTTGTTAAATTTAAATCTTGATTAATTCATTATTTACCCTATCGGCCCGTTCACTATATTCTCGCGGCTCATTTGTGACGTTTTCACACCATTTAAGTCAGCAATTAGTTCATCACTTTTCACTTCACAATCAGACATAATGGGGCATACGAAATAGTTCTTACACTAATTCCTGGTGGCTTCTCCTGATCTCGAGTTGAATCCTCGGCTCAATCGGCTCCATGGGGCAATAATGATCTCGTCTGGCTTGGGCTGGCCTGATCCCATCTTGGCTTGTACTAAGAATTGTCAATGAAGTCACATACCCATATCCAAATCCTGATGAAAACCTTCTGGACCCTGGACCTTTAACTGCATAGAACTGGCAGGATCGCCATGTGACGTACCCAGCTAGGGTAGGTTCGGCCAATCGTTATGCAGTTAAGGATGGTGAAGAATAATACCAGGCAAACTCATCAGAGGGGTTTATTTCTTAACCATACTGGCACAGATGATAATTCACATTCAATGTAACTGTTTACTACCGACAATAACTGTTGACTAACAGACTAACAAACATTCAATACGTACACGCTTCTGAATGAATCACTCTCTATGAATCTCCCTAGCCAATTGATATATATTTTATAAATGTTTACTTGTTTTAATAACATTATATTTGATAAACATAACTGGCAATGATGAGACCTAGAGCTCTGGCTTTACGTGCCGCTGTAGGTCTAAAGGGAGGTCGCACTAATCTTATTATATCACGTACGAAATATACAGGGTGTTCCACATACTACATATCCATACGGCCCTGTCTCGAGAATAATCCAGATGGTCTCTGGAGGCTTCTAGAATTTCTGTACGCGGAATCAGAGAGTCCAGAGACGTATTCAGGAGGATTTCGTCCACTACACTATTACGGTTAATAAATATAGACATCTAAATTTATATTACTTTGTTGCATAAGGATATCACTTCGCAAGAAACAGGATTACACAAATGCGGTATGAACAATGGGCCATAAGGCCTACGTTCGGCCAACGAAAGAAAGAAGAAGGAAGAAGAAGAAACAGGATGAATACGAGAAGATAAGCAATAGCTCTTGATTTTCTGATCAAGTTTCCTCATGAAACGCAAGCGAGAAATCAAAAATAAATTGTATACCGAGACGGTGTCAGGGATATGTCTCAGGACCTGGGTGGCCGTGATGCGTAAACAGCATAACATTCAGGGCTAGATCGTGGAAATTGCAACATTGCAATTAACCGAAAATTTCATACCATTACGACACCCTTCTCGGATTCCGGAGGTAGGAAAAAACCCAAAATGCCGCATCTCTATCTCCTAATTCCGGTAGGCTTGAGCCACAGAATCCGGCACTGGATTTACCAGACGGTTTAACACTCTCGAGTGTGCTGCTTTAATGGCCTGGAATATCGGCCGATCTGATCGATTATGACCTTAACACATTTTTAGCCGGCAGGCCCTACGCAGCTTCATGAAAAGCTCCAGTCGGATCGATCTCCATTTGGGTTTTCTTTGTTGTCCGAGGATCGAGATGGGTACTGTGGATGTGGGCGAAAGGGCCAAGTTGTGGCGGTTTTGCGAGCGCTGTTTACTGGTGGAGCGTTAATTGGCTTGGATATTGTGGGATCAGCAGACTTTTTTTTTGTAGGATGTTGAATTTCGGAGCTGTCGGTTGTGGAAGGGTGTATGTTGAGTAATCTTCGAAGTTTTGTTAGAAATTCTGTTTGTTGTTTGTGGTATAGAGAACTTGGTGAAGATGAAGAGCTAGAAAGGAAGTTGAACGACAAAGATATCTCAATATCGGAGAAATCATAATCAAAACCTAGATTGACGAGTACCTACTGCAATCAAATAAGCCAAAAGGATTCAGAGTCTGTTGTAATCGAAAGTACTGTTATGATTCCCTTTTTATATGTGCTTTATATAATACGAATAGAAATAAATTTGGAATATAACAAATTTATGAGAAATTTTAAATTTTTATATGCCCGGTCGACTCTATCCCAATTGAGGGTCCAAATCAAAATTGAAAAATTTAGATATAAATTAACATAAATATCTATTTCAAAATAACTCAATCTAATACAAAAATATAAACACTTATTCTATCCCTTAATTAAAATTTAACTCACTTATTTCTATTATAATTGTCCTTTCACTATATTATCAATCTTCCTATTACTCGGTATATTTCTTTCCAATTTCCTTCTTGACTTCCTTTATTTTCCCCAATTTCTCTTCTGAATTTTCCTTCCCATTTTTCAATTCATCTTCCTGGCTCCTCTTTCTGATTTCTCAATTTGATTTCTTGGCTTTTCTTTCTGATTTGGCAATTTTAACTTCTCGGCTTTTCTTTCTGATTTCTGAATTTCAACTTCTCGGCTTTTCTTTCTGATTTCCAAATTTAATTTCGTGACTTTTCTTTCTGATGTTTCCTCTCTAATTCAATTTTTCATCTCCTTGGTTTTCATACTTCAAAACATCTTCCACATTCTTGATTTTTTGAATTTGATCCTAACTACCACAGAATCTATTTCTATGTACAAACTTCAAAATGATGTTTCCAAATCTTTCATTGTAATTTGGCCTCAATAGATCAGAATTAACTTTGAATTTGGAAAATGAACATTTTGAACCATAACAGTACCTACTTTAAAGACAGCGATATGAAAAGCTCCCAGAGTAGGTGTATCAAACTAACAGTGCTCAAAGTTATAAGAAAGAAGAGCCAAAACTTACCATGCCACTCAAACAGTTTGTTACATTAAAGGTGATTTTATACCTATTTTTTGGCCTGGCTTGTGATCTATTGGCTGCAAGGACTCTATGTTATGTCGTAGTAATTCAGATGCGTGATAACTCAGATGAATGAAATATAAAATGGGAAATAATGAGGTGAAATAAAAAAATAAAACACTTGATTACACACAAATGTGGAAACATTCCTTTATTGGCCCAGAGTAGTAGTTCGGAAATACCACTGCCTTTTAAGGGTTAAAACGAACGAGACAGAAACTGTGTATTTGCATTGAGTTTAAATACAGGGTGGCCATTTGAAAACGAAACAGACGAGATTACAGACGAAATAAATTTTTTCGATAGAAATGCTCGGACAGGTCGATTTCTGTTTCGAGGGGGACAACTTAAGATATAGGTTACGGACGCATAGCGCTTCAACCCTTGCTGCTACAACCCGCACCCCCAATTTTTGAATGGGGAAGATGGGGTTAGTGATACCTCAATTCAAAGGTATTTTTATACTGATTTCAGCACAGTAATTGTTTTTTCATTTTATGCATTAGTTCTCGAAATATTCTTAACTAAGTATTTGAAAATGAAGTGGTGTTTTCATGGCACTTGTAGTGTTTTTTTGTGAAAAATCGACATCTTGATTAAAGATTTCTATGTCAGTGGATTGGAGGAAGGAAGCCACAGTCATGGTTGTTTTTAAGCTCAAAATGTCGATTTTTCACAAAAAAACACTACAAGTGCCATGAAAACACCACTTCATTTTCAAATACTTAGTTAAGAATATTTCGAGAACTAATGCATAAAATGAAGAAACAATTACTGTGCTGAAATCAGTATAAAAATACCTTTCAAATGAGGTATCACTCACCCCATCTTCCCTATTCAAAAATTGGGCGTGAGGGTTGTAGTAGCAAGGGTTGAAGCGCTATGCGTCCGTAACCTACATCTTAAGTTGTCCCCCTCGAAACAGAAATCGACCTGTCCGAGCATTTCTATCGAAAAAATTTATTTCGTCTGTAATCTCGTCTGTTTCGTTTTCAAATGGCCACCCTGTACCTATACATAGAGACACAGCCCAGTTCAACGATTTGAAGCTAAATTTTGTGTAGTTCCTTCACCGGCTCATAGATGGATAAGTGTGTTTCAGAGAAGCAAAAATTTTTACTCCCGCATCTGGCGGTAAGTAGCTGAACTATAAGGCACTATTTCCGAAGCCGAATGCGATGACGATCAGGACCGCCATATGGAAATAAAACGACAATTATTTTTGATCTTTCATGAATGTAAAATACTGATGTATGAAAAAATAAATGCATGCAATTTGTTCTTCATTCACAAGTATTTGTAAATAGATTTTCTATGAATTTTTAAAAATATTTAATTTTTTATAAACAGCGGGATGCTTCTGTGTCGAGATTCCTTTGGTTTTTTTCTGGAGTTAACGTAGAGTTCCAATCTTCTATAAATTAATTTTTTTTTAATTTTCCTAAAATATACCTTTGAAGTCATATCTTTTCTGATTTTGTGACCATAATTTTCTTTATGACCAACAGCGCTTCCCTCATCAAATGTTTGAAATCGGTTGAGGGAATTCTCAAATGTATCCGATTTCGATTTGCAATATATATCCAATCATTAACAAGCTTATTCAAATCATCAATGAGGAGTGCTTTTTAGCACTTACCGCCTTTGTTTTTTTTTTGGCGATGTTCCTCATCAAATACCCCGAGAAACTTGCGATTGAGTTGGATTCTAGGGTATTTAGGGGTTCAATTAACTCTTCATCTCTTATATACCCTCACTAGGCTCACCGTTGCCCGAATCCGCAGAAGAAATGGTCGAATATGTCCAATCAACCACATCAATGGACTTTCAGATTCTCTCATTGTACACAGGTCGAAATCATTGTCGTCTTGGCAGTTAGAATTATCGGAACATTTTTCAAGACAACCAGTCATGACCTACTGCAACCCAAATCTGAAGCATCGAGCTGAAGGGTTTGGATCATAACCCCTACGCTGTCTTATTTTGGAGAATGAATTGTCGATTGGGTGCTGGTTGAGCCGACTTTTCATCAAATATGGAAATGTTTCCTTCGTCTCCTCCCACAATTGAAGGATGCTTCTGATGGTTTGTATCAAACCGTTGAAACAATAGGGAATATTTTTCCCAACTGTCCAAGACTAAATGAATTCAATTGATTCCGTCAGAGTTTGTATTGCTGATGGCTGATAATTTCCCTCAAATTTTCCATTCGAATTGAGGCAGTCGAAAAGAATATTCATTTTCAGAATAAACTGAACAGTTGAATTGGCACTTCTCGACCTCAGCTCACCAGTTGCAATGACTGTTCTCATAGCCGAATATAAAGTTCTGATGAAAATCTGCGTGGCCAATTTAACCTCCATTTTCTGGAAGAGAGTACGAGAAAGACAAATTCTTTTCATCGATTAAGTACGTTTCTCTCATGTCCCTCCAAGAAACATTTTCACCCCTCATTTCCTACCTGAGAACACTCCTTTGGAGAATTTCATGGCTAATAGTTCATCATTATTGAGTCACACCGTTTGTAACGAATTTGGACGAATTCGACCCTGCCTACGATTCATAGAACTAGAGGAAAGTAAATCTCCTACAGATTTCGATAAATGAGTAGTGACAAAATGGATCGGACGAATATAGTTCCTTTAGTAGCTACTATGTGCCGCCACTTAAGTTGGCAAATTGGCAAGTGAACTGCCAAAAAATTTTGCATCAAATCAATGAACTGGGTTGTGTCTCTATGTACATTTAAACTCAATGGTATTTGTAACAATTTTATTTATGAGTTCCCAACACGATTTCGCTCTGGTTTGTTGATCATAAAGTTGAAATTCTTCCTTTGCAGGTTGGAGATCAAATACTGGAGGTGAACGGTCAATCGTTCATGGACGTAACCCACGACGAAGCGGTCGCTCAGCTCAAATATCACAAGAGGATGTCCTTGGTGGTGAGGGACGTCGGTAAAGTTCCTCATTCTTGCACTGCCTACGACAGAGATTGGGATCTTTGTAGTCCTGGGTAAGTTATGAGACTAAAATTGACCACTTGTCGATTGCAGCCGATGAATCTGTATTACGATAATGGGTGACTCTTATGTTGAACGATGCGGTACTTCCTACGCTTTTCAGCTTTTCTTTTCACTCGCAACGTCGAAAACTCTTTCCGTGGATCATTCTTGCTGAAACTGCCCTTCTTCCCAGAAGTTGCCATATATAAAGCAAGACATTTATTCAGTTATGGATTTCTGATTGCCGAAACATTATCCATGCACTGTTTTAATTTCACATATCCTTTAAAGAAGGGTAACTCAATACCGTCAACGAAAATTCCTCTGTTACTCGAATCTACCGTCGTCAGATTCAATTTTCTCCTCAAACAAGATTAATGCGATCGTATGGACTGCGGACGCGGTTCAAGGAGTGTCCATGCGAGGTATAAAACCAATTACATCAAGCCATAACCTGGGATACGACCGAAAAAAGTAGCCGAAGGGTTTCATTGCGACACCATGTGCTGTTTCAATCTCCATAATGCACAGATTCGAGACGTGTGGTGTGTTGCGATAAAATATAGCCGGCGTTCATGTTTGCTGAGTGCATCCCTTTGAATTATTCAGGACGAAGGTTTGGACTTTGTTATAATCGAGGGAAATAATATGTAACTTTCAATACTGTATGTACATGAAGGATTGGTTTAGTAGAAGAATTATTAGGATTTCGTGAAAGCTAAAATAGATTAAAGCGTGTTCGGAAGTTTTCGTTTCGTATACTTTAGAGAGAACCAAACGTCTCTTTAGAACCCAAGTACGTCGTTCAAAGAAAACTTCACCACCCAATTCTCCATCGTCCCCTCAATCACCTGTTGACCAAGTTAATTTTATCGGCAGCCTTATTTCGGATCCAAACATCGCACAACAGTCCTTCGCTTCTTTCTAACTCCACCTTTTGGAGGTCCCGGAATATAAATTCGAAGCAGTGTGACACGCTTATTCTTCAAGAATACAACCCAGATCATCTATAAAACGCGAATTGGCATTCCAGCTCTTATTGAAAAACCCTTTATTAGAAGAAATCTTCAATATGTTGTTCCAGAAGTAGAGCTGCCGCTACAACAAGAAAATGGGCTGCAGCCTTACAGATGGTGGAGGAGAAGGCCAGGTGTCTACTTTCTCGACCAGAATTTACTTCCCTCTGTTATTATACAGACGAATATGCCGCTAAACATATGACCATAGATGCCTTTGTACAAGTTATGACTGAACTACTTAACACACCAGAAAAAGTGAGTACCTGATAAAAATATCTAGGAATTATTTTCATTTATGCCTTATACAGGGTGGCCAAGAGATTGACGTCAGAAAGAAAAAGCAGGTCCCTCGTGTCATGGGCTATTCGAATCACCCCCATGTATGTTATGCTATTTTTCACGGTTTTCGAGTTATGATCTTTAAGAATTTTAGACTTGACCATCTTAAAAAAGATATTTAAAAAAAGTACAAGACTTCCCTGTGAAATTCTTTTTTTAACATAATCTCCATGAACTGTACTTTTATACATAAAATAACCAGATTCGTTACTCTGACAAAAATCATGGAAATGTTGGTCTCAAGTGAAAAAGTTACGTAAATTGGATTATGATCTGAATTTTCGAATCAAAATTAAAAAAGTAAAAAGGCTAATTCACGGTTTCTTAGTATGCTTAAAAACTGCGCTCAACAGTCAGATTTTAGAATCATTGATGAAAAATGGTACTTGACACTATACTTTTGCTAGAATTATCCTTCAAAGTCATCGAGGTGGGAAAAATCAAAGAACTAGACATTTACTACAAAATTATTTTTTGCCATTTTAAGATATTTCTGATCAAGTTATGATAGAAAATTAATGAAAATTAGCTTTAGATGTTGTTCAAGGAAAGTTCTAGATAAAAAAAAGAAAAAGGTATGGCAATAAATCACACATCATAATGTAAATAAAAAGAAATTTATTTATAAAATTTACAGTACCGTAGAGCGGTGTGACTTTGCACCACTTTTTAGAGTATTCTTGATGTAACTTTCTCGTTTTTCTGTAAAATGAGTTGTGTTTAAATTATGTTTAATTTCAACAATCTAGCTATCGATTGCTGTTACTAGAAACGCAAGAAAAAGTGCGCAACAATTTTTTTTTCCATTTTAAAAATTTGGCAAAGTCACCCGCACATCGGTGCGAATTTGCCACTTGCATCAAAATGCGTTTGTAGGCAATTTAATCAAGTGCAGGTGGCTTTAACTTTTTTGAAGGTTAACTAGCTAGGTACTAGTCGCGAATAAAACAACAAATTATAAGAAAATAATAGTATATTATTTCATTAGGAGAAGTGTCACTTTTCGTGGCGAGCTTGAGTTTATCCGCCGAACGGAGTGAGGCGGATAATTGAAAGCCAGCCACGAAAAGTCACTTCTTCGCCGAATGAAATATGCTATTTTATTTCCAAACGTTTTCAAATTCATGAAAATTGTACATTTAATGTAACTTCATCAAATAAAAATGACGTTTGTATTGGAAGTTTTTGTATTCTATGCATCTATGTTCATGGTAACCAAGTAAACTTTTTCGTAGCAACACTTTTCCTGCCGCCGCGCCGGCGCCGGAGGGAAACTGACGTTGTTATCGTACGTTTGGAAATAAAATCTATTATTCTTCATAAAATACATAAAATCAGTCTCTTTGTGATTGAACAATCTATAATCATAATGATAATAACTCATTTTTCAAAACTGCAGAACTGTTTTTTCCTCTTCCAGACGTAGATGGTTTGTCTGCATAAATCTGCAAATTTTGTTATTTGGCAAAGTCCCCCTCCCAAGTGCAACAATAGAATAATTTCCTAAAATTTCGAGACCCGCCCAACCAAATGCTCTCAGTTTTTTTTATACGCGACCTAAATACGTGTGAAATAAGCTGCTGAATTTATTTTGATGTACCATTTGTCATGTTTTCTACACAACCCTTAGTATTTCGCATTTATAAACACGTTAAAACTTACCTGCTCACACAACACAGCATAGCACACCATTCGAATCCAAGCCAAAGGACTGCGACTGTTGAAACAATTGGGGATATAGTGTCTCTTAGGTTCCGATTCGTTGAGAAGTTACCGACTTTACCAAAATAAAATGAAACATAAAACATTAGGTAGTTTGGCAAAGTCACCTTCGTTGGCAAAGCCACACCGCTCTACCGTAGGTGTTCAAAGTGGCCACCTCCAGCCTCAATACACCTTCTACACCTTTTTAGGACATTTTCTTTCAATCGCATAAAACCTGCCCTGTTCTCTCTTAGGACACGTTCGGCTTCTCTTATCTTCAGTCGCAGCTCGTCTTCACTCGAACATTCTCGGGCGTAAACAATTTCTTTGAAATAATCCCAAACGAAAAAATCGATGGGATTAAGGTCAGGTGAACGTGGGGGCCACTTGATTGGTCGACTGCGTCCGATCCATCTGTTCGGGTATCGTTCATACCCGAACAGATGGATCGGACGTAGCGGACCAATCAAAAGGCCCCCACATTTTCTATCATAACTTGATCAGAAATATCTTAAAATGGCAAAAAATAATTTTGTAGTAAATGTCTAGTTCTTCGATTTTTTCCACCTCGATGACTTTGAAGGCTAATTCTAGCAAAAGTATAGCGTTAAGTACCATTTTTTATCAATGATTCTAAAAGCTGACTGTTGAGTGCAGTTTTTAAGCATGCTAAGAAACCGTGAATTAGCCTTTTTACATTTTTAATTTTGATTCGAAAGTTCAGATCATAATCCAATTTACGTAACTTTTTCACTTGAGACCAACATTTCCATAATTTTTATCGAAGTTACGAATCTGGTTATTTTATGTATAAAAGTAAAATTCATGGAGATTAAGTTACAAAAAGAATTTCACAGAGAAGTCTTGTACTTTTTTTTAATATCTTTTTTAAGATGGTCAAGTCGAAAATTCTCAAAGTTCATAAAAAAATTCATAACTCGAAAACCGTGAAAAAAGGCATGACATACATGGGGGTGATTCGAATAGCCCATGACACGAGGGACCTGTTTTTTCTTTTTTGACGTCAATCTCTTGGCCACCCTGTATATCTTATATTCAGAATCATGATGAAAACTACAATATTGACTGTTCAAAATTCATATTTTCATTTTTTAATACCACAAAGTTCAAACTGCGAATGGACTCCGTTAGTAACAAAGAAGATTCAGAGCTCTATGATTTCCCCAGTTTTTTCGATCTCGTACATTTTTCCATTAATTTTTGTGGTGATGAAAATTGGTACAGCCGTCCATTCTTCTCTCCAAGACATCTCTTTCATTTATAACATTGACGATTGGGCTTGTGTTCAATGACAAATCATAACAACAGAATCGTAATTTGTGGGTGCAGCATGATTTTCATTCCTTGAATTCATTATCTGTTATCTTGTTTCAGATCACTCTCATGACAGAATTGAGGGAAATAGTTGCCGTAGAAGACCGTTCAAAATTCGACGAATTAGTATACGGGAAGGATCTGGAGTCCTCATCCAGGATAAACCCTAGGGATCCTAGAGAACACGATTACCGACACTCGAGGGTGAGTTTCATGATTGTATTTTGCGAATTCAGTGATTTACAGGAGAATATTCAGTTCAGTATGAAGTAGGTAGGTCGTTTTGGAATGCTGGAATTGTGTTCACATACAGGGTGTTTCATTGGAAATGTCACCCTCTAGAATCGATTTTTTCGGGATCATTTCGTCGTAAGAATTTTGGCTTCAAGTAATTCCCATTCAAGGATCTTATACACACGTTCTCATTGAGTATTGTCGTGAAACTTTTCTAGAGAATCTTTTTCATTCTCTTCCCAATAGGAAACACTGTAACATCGTCTCAGATTCTCGGGAAACCCCATTATATTCATTAGGAGAAATTGGATGTGTACATCCCCGAAGGTTAACGATATTTTATTGCTGCGCAGAACTATAAAATAGTGCTTTTTATTTTCCGCAGACCCTTGTTTGCCACAAAATTACCCGTTTCAAGTTGGGAGAGCAATTCCAGTAACTCCCATTTTACGAGTTGTACAGCAACGAAAAAAAGCTGTAAATTTCAGCTTTCATCAATAAAGATGTGCGAGGGATTTTTGAAGGAATCCGTTCTGAGGGACAAAACATCAGTATTCAGCATCGCTTAATGATTCTGCGATTGTATGAATGTTTTTAAATGAGAGGCAGAAAGCTGAAGATATTGTTCGAAAGAATGTTTTGACTTGACTCGCTGGGATCTCTTGATATTGAATATGTTGTAAAGTGCTGCATTTGCCAAAAAAACTTATGAGTTGCGCCACTAAGTGTCCGCGGTTTTCTCGATGAAAATGCAAATTTATCGTGAAAAGATTAATCATTTAAAGTAACTATTTCCCATTTTTAGTTACAATTCCATCCCATCTTTCTGATATTGTAACATTCCAAGTTTGTAAATCCTTGGAACATTATGGAAAGGGAAAAGGGGCAACCCTGCTCTGAAGAGCTGAGGGTTGATTTACGTTAAAGGGGGTTTTATACTTTTATTTTTGGCTTGTGATGTGATCGTCTGGATTGGTAGAATTCTATGTTATGTCGCAGTAATTCAGTAATTCGTAATAACTCAGATTAGTGAAATATAGGATGGGAAATAATGAGGTAAAATAGATAAATAATACACTAGATTGGACATAAAGATGGAACAAGAGCCTTTATTCGTCCAGCACCATAGTTCGAGGAACCATAGCCATATGAAGGAAAAACGAACGAGAATCAATTGAAACTCAAAGCAAAAAACCTTCTAGCATTACAGATGATATGTTTACAATCCATAGAACAATTATTAATAAGACGAGCACTGGTGATATGTACAATATGGAGCTTCCTATACTCCGGTAAGGTTATTACTGGCACAATTGTGATAAAAAGCAGAATCCAATATATCCAAAGGCATATAGAGTGTGTCACTTTAATGTTGCAAAGCGCTTTTACAGCTCCATGTGTAAGAATCCTTCTTTCCAAGTGTGTGTGTGTGTGTGTGTGTGTGTGTGTGTGTGTGTGTGTGTGTGTGTGTGTGTGTGTGTGTGTGTGTGTGTGTGTGTGTGTGATTCTATTCGCGTTGGTTTGGAAGTGGACAATAAACTCTTTAGATTTCCTGTTGACTGATGAACGGTGGACCCGGGGCGAAGCAATCCGGCCTAGGATACTTGCCCGGCTCACCAAGGCCAATGACCAAGGCTTGTTTTGCTGAGGATGTTCGTCTATAGAACTCTCAGAGGGAAGTCTCCTCCACGATGCTAGGGAGGATGTTTTCCTTAGGCACAGGCGATGTAAACAGTTTACCTTAGACCTCCAAACCATGTTTCCCCTGTACGTGAAATATTATACTAAAAGCAACAACTCCAAAGCGTATACCATAATGTCGAGTGAATAGTTAAATGTGCAGTAGTCCTTATCGGATGTATAAGAATATTCCATGGGGATTAATGACAGTAGAACGAAGTTCCACAATATTCAATAGAAATGCAATAATAAGATAGAATAAGCTTACATTAGATTAAATCCTGTGAAATGAAACAGAGTTATTTAAAATGGGGATAGTGTACATACCAGATAACAAAGAAGCGTCTTTAAAATATACTAAAATGGCGGATTCCTAGAAGAGGAACTCCATTTCAAAGGAACACTATTGTGAACCAGAAAGAAAGTGAAAAAAACAGACAGCAGCAGTCGAGTGAAAGTGAAGAAAAAAAAGCCCTTCCATTCGTTGTCGTTTCGGAGGTTAGGTTTTCTTCCACAGAATCGTATTTCTTCGATGGTCACAGAAGAACGAGTGTACTTCATGGTGGAAATTCGATATGATTAAAATCTCCTATTAATAAAGATGCGAATTGCCTAAAGTATTGATTGAAGTCGTACTAATATTCATCATTCATAGAATTATAAAATAACATCAAATAAGTTCATTCAACGTAGTTCCACGTTTCGACAATAGACGTTGCAAAGTTGGAAGCCATGAAGTAGTCTGGCAACGGTGAATTTTATTTTATTGCAGGGTTGGAAATTCAGATATGTTACAATATATAAATTCTTTTGAAAGAGAGAATTACATAGTGTTTTTTCAAATCAAACAATATATGGCATATGGCACGTGTGAAGAAATGGCGACAAGCAACAAATTGTATATAAAAATAAAATCTGTTTCCCGCTTCAAATCTAAGTGTTAGCAGATGGAATATAAACGGGGTACCATACAATGCTGCTATCCATGTTACAGAGCTCCTTGTGCTTGAAAACAAGCCTTTTCATCGAACTGGATGCAAATATCTTGAAATAATATCTGTAACAAGGAAAAAAGAAGAAAAACGAGAAAGAAGCAGTAAAAAAATACTTCACCTGCTAAAAAAACCTTTTCACAAAGTCCTAACTCTCTCGTGGATCGGGAGGATCTTTCGATCAGGTCCGATCTTCCAAGTGATGATTCTTCTGTTCTTCAGGAGTTCGAGGAACGCTACAGGCCCCTTATGTTGGGGGATCATCTCCTACGGTAAAAGTGTTCATCTTCTGAGACTATCCACGAATCAAGCCATTTTTTGATGTCTTCATATGAGTGGAACTGCTGATGAGACAGAACATGTGTCATCGACCAGAACAAGAAGTAATATAACGGCGCAATATCTAGGGAATACAAAAAAATCCTTATCCCATGGTTGGCAAAAGACCAATTAAAAAGACGATAATCGTTTTGTCTGTTCACTTTTTTAATTTATATCCCATGAAGAATGAACCTGAAAGGTTCAGCTAGGCCACGCTGGGGTCACTGGAATCCCACTGCCAGGGATCTCTGACCTGGGAGTAACACCATAACGCAAACTAGCCAGAGGCAATAAAGTGACTCTAAAAAGGCTGCCTGGGCATTGAAGTGTTGAAGGAAATGAAAAAGTCGATGAGCTTGCGAAAAGTACATCAAGGTAAACACCTCCTGGACCTGAGCCTTTCTGTGGGCTTGGAAAAGACCAATATAAGGCAGAGATCAAACAATGGGAGTTGGACAACAGAATAACCTTCTGGAGAAGCACTCCTGGACTTACTCAGTCCAAGAAATTCGTGATGATTTCACCGACCTATACCTGTGAGCTCCTAAAGCTCTCACGAGCTGAGCTTCGGTGCAAACATCATTTGTATCGTATGGGAAAGTCAGCAGATGAGATTTGTAGACTCTGTGGATCAGAGACAAATACAGCTGAACCTATGGTATGCAAGTGTCCAGAGCTGGTTGTTCTAAGAACCATTCATATAGGAAAACCGGTTCTGGATACGCGTGAGGGAACGGCCAAGGCTCCTTAGGATGTTGCCGGTCTTATCAACACCATTGACGAACTACCTGGGTTTCAATGAATGAGTAGGGTAGAGAACAAAACATCTTTGTGGTCGCAGTTCTCGGAAGGCTTACTGAGCCAGAATGACCCCAGTTCAAATAATAACAATAAAATAATAACCCAATGACGAAACTTCAAGAATATGCATACGACTCTCCAGTGTGAGAATCGAGTAGAAAAAGAGCAGCAATCACACATGAACGATGTAATATTCATCTGAAACTTCCAGTTCTTCACAGTCTATTTCTCGCGATTCCCAGATACACTCCTGGGACTCCAGGGAATCGAATTGTTTTCGTTATATCCCTCCAAAGCACTGAGGGACAAAGGGAAATTCTTGAAGTGAAAAATTAGCTCCGTCCTCCCAGGCTGCTTTTCTATTCTCGGAAAAGGCGGAGAACGAGAGGAATAGGATGGATAGAAAAGCACTCAGGAGTGAACTTGATATTTTTATGATGAAATTTGATGTTATGATGGTGAAAAACTATTTCATCTCAAGTTATATTTTTTTTTGCTCAAAGAAACGGAAGTTTATTTTCAGCAACGAATTCAATTTTCCTCCCAATCGATGTGGAAATGCTACAGGACCAAGGCCGAATTCAGATATATGTTATTTTCATAGTTATCCGAGCTGATTCCGTTGAAAATAGCAATAAATTCGTGTCCAGAAGAAATATCAACTTGTTTTTATGTGGAAGAGAGTTATGAGAGAACTGAGGGAAACTGGAGGTAATCGCCCATGTTTTCTATCATATATGAAGCATCAGAACACAGATAAACTTCCAAGGTTTAGTAGAAGTTACGTGTCTGAATGGTTTACTTCAGAAAACCAAATGGGAATGGAGATTTTATTGGGAATTCGGTAATAAATCATACTATTTCTCCGGATGCATAACATCGTGAGCTCTCTCAATGTACATGGTACTCAATTATATCAGAAACAGCTCATATACATATTAAAATGGCAAACTAGGTACTGGTACTATTTTTCTGAACATTTGTATATTGAAATCAACTATAACTTCCTATGTAGTGAACAGTTCCAAAAGCCGTCTTCAAATTTCAAAAAAGGGGAGATAGGCTTTTTATTTTCAGTGATCCAGAACAAAAGCACTGACCCTCAATCTAATTTTGACTTTATTTATCAGGAGACAACGTTTCGAGAGTTATTTCCCTCATCATCAGGTCTAGAATATTTTTTATAAAAAAGCCATATTTCTCCCACCAAGTTCCTTCTTCGATTTACCTGAAGATTAGTTTGTAAACACTAATAACTTGATCATATCTTTCCCTATATCCCAAAAACATCTTATAAAGAAGGATTTTTCATTCAATTTATGATCAATCAACCTAACCTAACCTTACCTATTTCGTATTCAACACAATCGAAACAATAATATTCTATGAATAGTTCTTAGAGTTTCTGAGGATACGATGCCAGATTGTTGATTTTGCGGATAACATAGCGATTTAGGCATTCAGTCAACGAAATATACGAAAAAGTAGTAGAGTCGGATACCACTTTCGCGTATTTCGTATCAATGTTTTCAATGAGTAAATCGCGCACGTGGTCGCGCGCCTGCTACCACGTGCAAGACAACCCGTAGGATCTATAAATCGACCCATCTCAAAAGTCAGTGTCTGTGAACGCAATCTGTGAACAAATATGGAGGAAATCTTTTCTAGAGCTATGCTGTTGTAAAAGGGGAAACTGATTATTTTAGGTGTTTTCTTTCGATCTCGTGATGATTATGTAAAGACTTTCAGTGAATTTGTGTAATATTAACCGTCGAGTTTATAAAATTCCAAGAGGATATTGCTTGAATAGAAACACCGCCACAGATTATTTAGTGCTAAGTATTATTTTATTTTTGACTAATTTCAAATTGATACGCGGTTAAAATCGACATTCATCATTCGTGTATCTGAATTTTGTATTTTATTGACATTTATTTTTAATATGGATCGGTAACAATAAATTTTTTTAGGAAACTGTGCATATTAAATATATAATTTCATGCTCCTAGGGGTTCAATTTCATCTCCCACATTTGTGGGATTTTATCATTACATATCTCTACATCAAACATTCTTCTATCATTCGAATTTTAGTCTCGACAAAGTTAATAAACATTCTGACAACATTATTAACTTGTTCTGCGATTAGAGTAATATTAAATTCTCTGCGATTCGATGATATTTAAAATCTAGAGAAGCATCCAGATTATTCTTGAATTCCTAATTTTTTACTCAAATTTCATCGTATAAAATTAGGAATAGCTCGAAAATGACGCGTTTCATTAGAAAAACATAGGAATGCTTTTACTTTCTAAAATGATTGATTCTTCGATACCAGTTGAAATATTGAATAAGTTTTGTTAGAGGAATATGTACCACGAAGAGAGTAAACAATCAAGGAAAATTCAGTTCCTTTGAAATAATAGTTCCGAAGATATGAAAAGAAAAGTATATTTTCATGGATTTTCGACATTTTCGACTGTATGTTCCAATAGAAATAGAATTTTCAAAAATGCTATAGAAAAAGTGTTTCGTTTGATAAGAGGAATATATACAGGGTCTTTCACGAGGAACCTCACCCATATTTATATGGGAAACTACTGAACGTATTTTCATGAAATTCAGCACTTATAAGTATTTCACGATGCTGATGAAATCTAAAATATTTTCAAGGCATGAGCACCTCCGGTTTTTCCGGAAATGACGTCAACTTCCGTTTTTCAAATTAGAACACCATTTTTTTATTGCAGAAATAGATTCCTTAGAAAATTTCAAGTTATTTTGATGTAACATTTTTCAGTTTTGGTTGGAAAATTCTCTCTGAGCGGGAAAATTCGAAAAAAAAAAATCGAAAATAGAGCTCCGCTGAAACAAGAATAACTTCGAGGTTTTTGGATGGAAAATTTTCATTTTTGGGATTTTTCAAGATGTAAAATTGATGTATCCACTTTAAAAATCGAAATCGCGATTCATGATACAGAGGGTGAAAAAATCGCTTTCAAAGTTAGGGATGACAAAATCGTGAAAAATCAATTTTTTCAAATTAGAACCCCATTTTTTTATGGCAGATATTGAATCTACGTTCAAAAATAATGTGAGTGTATGCATCACACCTTTGCCCTAAAGTGGATATTTTCTGAGTTATTCACAAAAAACTGTTTTTCGTCTTGAATTTTCAGCTATTTCTTTTCCCTTCAGGCCAAAAAGATGAAATTTTCAGGAACTATTACTTAAACCATGTTTTAGATTTTATTACCCTAATATGCAAGAGAAAAAAGTTGCAGGTTGTTCCTAAATAGATGGCGAATTTGGATTCGAATTTGTATCGGAAACCTCTTTATTTCAACTAATCGGCCATCGGTTTTCTCTCCAGTGATAAATAAATAATTCCTTATGAACCATATGCAAAAACTTACCATGTTTTACATTCTTTTTTTTTAATGATAGATATCATTAATTACATCTGCCAAATTCCTCTTTATTCAGTAGCATTTTGAAACTCAATTTGGTTTTTAAACACTTTTGCAGATCTCTTCCTCCCGATGAAATAAGAAGAGCAACGCACGAAGCATTCCTGAGACGTATAAATAAATGTCTAGAAATTAACGGTCAAAACTTTGAGCATCTTCTCTAGTTATAACTGCGAGAGTTCACCATGGTTCTCCTAATAGTAACTTGAAGTCGGTTTCAAGAAGGGTGAAAAATCTACAGCATGGTTCAAATAACAGTTCCTGAAAATTTCATCTTTTTGGCGTGAAGGGAAAAGAAATAGCTGAAAATTCAAGACGAAAAACAGTTTTTTGTGAATAACTCAGCAAATATCCACTTTAGGGTGAGGGTGTGATGCATACACTCACATTATTTTTTAACGTAGATTCAATATCTGCCATAAAAAAATGGGGTTCTAATTTGAAAAAATTGATTTTTCACGATTTTGTCATCCCTAACTTTGAAAGCCATTTTTTCACCCCCTGTATCATGAATCGCGATTTCGATTTTTAAAGTGGATACATCAATCTCACATCTTCAAAAATCCCAAAAATGAAAATTTTCCATCCAAAAACCTCGAAGTTATTCTTGTTTCAGCGGAGCTCTATTTTCGATTTTCTTTTCGAATTTTCCCGCTCAGAGAGAATTTTCCAACCAAAACTGAAAAATGTTACATCAAAATAACTTGAAATTTTCTAAGGAATCTATTTCTGCAATAAAAAAATGGTGTTCTAATTTGAAAAACGGAAGTTGACGTCATTTCCGGAAAAACCGGAGGTGCTCATGCCTTGAAAATATTTTAGATTTCATCAGCATCGTGAAATACTTATAAGTGCTGAATTTCATGAAAATACGTTCAGTAGTTTCCCGTATAAATATGGGTGAGGTTCCTCGTGAAAGACCCTGTAGATGAAATAAGTATGTACAAGTCAAGGACAATTTTTTTCCTAAACAAGAATCAATTTGAAAATGACCGATGCTGTGATCATTTACCCTGAGATAAATTCAACAATGGTGTCCTTTACTTTCAGAGAAAAGGAATGCCAATACCCGAAACAACCAATCACTCCATCTTCCAGAGCTATCCAGAGGTGAGTCCCTAGTCTCAATCATTTCACCCATCATTTTCTCAGTAGCATTTCGAAATGATAGAAATATGTGGTGCTTGTGGCGATCATAGGTCTATTCTACTTGAAAATTTATGGAGAGGAGATTCGTTGAAGGTTAGCATGATTGGGCATCGGGTACAGATCGATGCTTTACCATGCTTCCTCAAAAAAAAAAAAAAAAATCTCGCGTTGTACGCTGCTCTATTTGTGTTAACCCTTGCAGGATTATGGTCCCGGAGTGGACGAAAAAAATTATAATGACGATTTTCGGTCGCCCAGTGAGGATTCGGGACTGGGATTAGGCATGGCGGATAGGGTACCGAGGTGAGAAAAAAATTTTCAATTATGCTATATTTAGAATTGTATTCGAATTCCTTCAATTCGCATTGTTAAATGAACAATGAGCACAAATTAAACAACAATTCAGATTTTTTCCGACGTTTCGTCTGTATATTCAGACTTCCTCAAGGCTAAAATAAACACACATTAATGTAAAATCAAACTAAGTGAAATCTTAAACTAAGAATAGCTCACCTCATCTCAGAGTCGTTTTTGCAAGTGGAACTCTAGCATATAGACAGCATAAAAAATTACAATTAATTAATTGATGACCGTAATTTATGACTGCCACTAGTTCATTTAATTTATTCATTTGTAATTTTTTATATGCTAGAGTTTCACTTGCAAAAACGACTCGGAGATGAGGTAGTTTTAGATTTCACTTAGTTTGATTTTACATCAATGTGTGTTTATTTTAGCCTTGAGGAAGTCTGAATATAGGTACAGACGAAACGTCGGCAAAAATCTCAATTGTTGTTTAATTTGTGTCCTCAATCCCGTCACAAAATCTTTTATTATCAAGTTGGTAGGACGTGAAAAGTACCACATTGACGGAATACCTTCCTTTTTATAATGAAATGAACATTCGATCATTAATCTAAAAAATTACATTTTTTTTCAATGTCAAAATAATGGAAAAACCCTTATCTGCTTGTCTTTGGAGTTACTTTGATTTCCGAACAAATAAAATGGTTTAAATCTTTTTAAATACATTTAAACTCAATGATATGGTACAATATTTAAATGGTTCTTCTGTCAAAACATAGAAAATATGTAATTTGCACTATAATACATTCAGTTCCCAAAAAACAAGTGTGGAAATAAACTTGCAAAAAAAGGGCAAAGAATTCAGAATATAGTAGTGATATTAAGTAATTAAGTAATAAAAGTAATACCCATTGAAGTATGCTTAACCAAGAAGTTCAATTAATTTTTCTAAACTTTTCGCATTCTCGTCTTTATATCTTCCCCTCGATGAGAAAGCTCACTGAAAGTCTATATGGATATTCCTGCCGAGGATCATGACCAATTACCCCATTCTCCGCTCGAATGAAACGGTTAATCTCAGTCACTTTTCCGTCCCAGTCCATTTACATCCAAAAAGACTCATAAGTTTCATTTCCCCTGCTGCCTAATAGCACCATTTCCCCTGAGCAACTATTCCTGATTGCGGATGCCCCATTGTCTCAACTAGATTGGCCACCGGACTATTGCCCCCGATGCGTGCAATTTTCCGACCGATTTGCCTGCCAGCGTTGCCAAATGGCGGTATTTTTTCCCTGAATAAAGTATGTAGTCGAACATGGGATTTCTATACTCCATTCACTTTTATAAAGTTTTCCGGTTGGACAAGACATTCTGACACATTTCAAAGTGTATATTTCGAAAATGTTAGGTTATAGTCATTTTCCTGTCAGATAACTACGCAACGTCTTCTTTACAAAGAGGTCGCAGTAATTATGTATCTATCAAAATGTTTAATCACTTCGGGAAAATAATGAATTAGAGAAAATATTATGTGAATTCAATAATTCCAAAGACCTGGTGAATGTTGAAGAAACTTTTTTTCTATTAATACTGGAAATATTTCACTTTTATAAACATGGTGGGAAGATTCAGTTATGCTATTTTCTTGTACGCAATTCAAGAATCGAGTGTTGAAGTTTTACCGAAAAATAATGGATCGAATAGTCCGTTACTTTGTGATATTTCATTTGAAAAAAGAATGAAAGTACTTGAATAACCCGCCAGAAAAACTTTAAAACGAACAGACGGACCTATGGCATTCCCCACTTTTCAAAACTCTCAAGAAATAAGCCTACAGAAGACATTCAACTACCTTTTTGAACAACTTGAAATACTCCAGTATGAAAATGTAGTAGTACTACGAAACCTGTGTCACAGTTGAACATCAAAAGAACTAACTCCATTTGGAATGTTCTTGGGAATCTATTTGAATGATACACTGAATTGGTAAGAACATATTCTTTAACTGGGATGCAGCTTAGCATCAATCTGTTTTCTCTGGCAACGTCTTTTAGAATTATTTCGACATTGCCGATATTTCACGAGTACCAACTGCGTCAGTTCTAAGAAAAAACTGGATAAACCTGAATCTTGGCCAATCGGAATACTTTATAAAAGTGAATGGAGTATATGAACTGATTTTAGTTTGATTATGAGTGACATTTAACAATTGTTCGAATTCTATGGATATTGCCTCGCTTGTTCCAGAAAATTATATTTCTGACTATCGATATCATAAAGCTAGGAAAACACCGAGAATTACTCACATATAAAAAGCTTGTTTGGAAAGATTGTCGAAATTCTTTTTGTCGTTCTTTTCTAAATCCTCCTAAAATTAGAACGTCATCTTTCCTTCAGTTCTTAACAGACTGAAACAAAGTATATTCTGAAAAAACTCTTCGGAACCGGAAATACAAAAGCTACAAGAAATATTGCATAATAAACGATGTTAATAATTATTGTACTGCCTGTTTCATAAATATCGTTTTTTTTTTCGTTTCAAAGATATTTACTCGATTCCATCCAACCCTGTATAATACTCATGGCTCAAATCAATTTAGGCCTTCAAGTCACTGAGTGGACCAATAAGGATATTCTCAAAATTCATGACAAACTTTGAAGATGGCAGGATGTGCCGACAAAATATTAAAGGTTCAATATAGTCACACATATTGCCATGATTCTCGAACTTTATTTCTTACTCATTTGAAGACACCCTGTATATGTGTATTACAGGAAACAAACCTGTTGCCACACCTAATCTCCAATCAGCCATTATTTCGAATCGATACAGTTCCATGCATAGTTACGCAATAAATTGGAAAAAAAAGATGTCCACCGAAATTGTAAAAATCGAAAAATTGGAGTAACGATCCACCATCAAGCACCTGTATTTAAAAGGGTTAAGTGGTAAGCAGATTTACGAAGATTATTGTAGCAATACAAATGGCCATCGACCAAGGGTCCTTCAGCCTGATATGCTTAATACCCTTCGTTGATCAAA
Source organism: Adalia decempunctata (assembly GCA_951802165.1). Classification (NCBI taxonomy): domain Eukaryota; kingdom Metazoa; phylum Arthropoda; class Insecta; order Coleoptera; family Coccinellidae; genus Adalia; species Adalia decempunctata. The sequence continues at coordinate 15,180,349 of OX637696.1, read as the reverse complement.
GTTTTCCGTATGCGACCGTGAAAATTTGGACTGCAAGCTTCAAAAGAGGTAAATTTTCCATTGAAGATGATGACCGATCGGGAAGGCCAGTTTCTGTGTCAGTCCCCGGAAATATCGATGCAGTTCATGACATGATTTTATCAGACCGTCGAATTAGGCTGAAACGGATATTTGAAGCACTGAAGATTTCATACGAACGGGTTCATCATATAGTTCACGTCAATTTGGACATGAGAAAAATTTCTGCAAAATGGATCCCCAAATGTTTGAATGTTGACCAAAAGCGTGCAAGTGTAGAAGCATCGTGTTCGATCTTTGCTCGATTTCAAAACGATGTAGACTTCTTAAACCGAATTGTTACTATGGATGCGACTTGGGTACATTTCTGCGATCCAGAAACAAAGCAACAATCGATGGAACGGCGACACTCTGGTTCTCCAAGACCTAAGAAGTTTCGTGAAAAGTCTGCTGGAAAAGTTCTTGCTTCAGTTTTTTGGGATTGCCATGGAGTATGGAGTAATCATAATTGAAATTTTGGATGAGGGTAGAACAATAACTGGAGATTACTATTCGACATTACTGAACACTCTACGGGAAAAATTAAAGAGAAAAGACGCGGAAAGCTGTCCAAAGGTATTTTGTTTTCACAGGACAACGCCCCAGTACACAAATCTCATTCAAAAAATTCGTGATTTAGGGTTAGAATTACTAGAACACCCCCCTTATTCACGAGTTATGGCTCCGTCCGACTATCATCTCTTTCCTCAACTGAAAAAAAGTTTAAAAGGTCGTAAATTTTCTTCCAACGAGGGGGTAATGAAAGCTGTGGAGGACTGATTTGCAGAGCAAGAATAAACATTTTTTTTTAATTCTAGGGACGTTGCAGGTTTGCTGTAATAAATGTATTCAATTGAGAGGAGAATATATTGAGTAATTAAATATTTTATCATTGAAATTTTGTTTGGTTCTATAGTAGGCTAAGAACTTTTCAATATATCCTCGTAAGTCCATGTTAACGAGGGATTTCGAGACTGAGTTCTGGGAGATTCAGCTAACAGATCTGGCAACCCTGTTGATCTTCCGAGCGACTTGTCCCCGCTCAAAACGGCCAATTTCTCCGCAGCTTTCCGTCGTCGCTTTCCTGAGCTTTAATACCGGTCGCCGACTACTGGCAATCATCTCGTCTCAGATATCGGCCGGAAATTAACGTATTCAAGGATCGAATATAGCGACGCCTTCAAAGAAAGCCGACACTGAGCGTCGATTTCGACTCTGCGGAGGTGTTATTGGAAATTTGCAAGGCGAATTTCGTTCTTTCGCCTCCTTTGATCTCATTGCGATTGGAAAATAGCCGGGAGATAATACGGATCGAGTATTAAAGGAAGAGTATTGGGGAATTGAGGATCCCATTCTGGTTCAGTTTTCTGCCGAAGTCTCATAATGTGTGGGTGTGAAGAACTGCAGCTCAAAGGCTGTTTGCTCCGAATTGACGATGCTACTTGAACTGGCTCTGCATTTATAGTGTGGCCAGTGGGTTCATCCCCTTCGCTTGGGGAAGGTTTACTTTTCTTATTTAGATGACAGGCAATCATGTACTATGATCAATGGATGCTTATAGATTCCGTTGGCCATCATATATTTATCTTTGGATATTAACTTTTGATGTTGGGAATGACTTCTGTTTCAGCGCACAAAATGTTATATCCAATCGTCAAAGCATGTTCCGAGAGTGTAGACTCATCTTATTGAAACAGCAGACAACATTGGTCGTGTTATTTCATCGTTGTATAAATTCTTCTTTTAGTTGTTCCAATGCAAACTTTTCCACAATCTTAAGGTATTCTATAAAAACTAACTTAAGTAGCGAAAGAGGACCAATAAGGATTTTGGCACTTCTCAGGACGAGAAAATCCTCATCATTACCACAAGGACCATGCAAAGTGGTCTCATTTAAACACTCTTGGCTCTGCGTACATGATAAATGCTTTCCGAAGGTATAAGCTCCAGAAAGAATATTTTGTTAACAAAATGGTGAAGGGGCCGGGTTTACCAATCGAAATCCATGGTGTTCTTATAATGTGAATAACTTTGTCAGAAAAGAACGGGGCGAATGTTAAACTTTTGTTTTTGACTAACATGTGTTCAATTTCTTCGAAATTTCCACTCCATGTTCTAATGCGAGTCTCACATCGACGAACCAAATGTTCATCTACATCTACAACGAATGAGATTTGGATTATTTCTCAATTAGATCTATCTACCAGGATATATTGAGAAATTCTTAGCCTACTATAGATCCAAATAAAATTTCAATGTAAAAATATTTTATTAATCAACATATTCTCCTCTTCATTGAATACATTTATTACAGCGAACCTGCAACGTCTCTAGACTTTTCAAAAAAAATGTTTCTTCTTGCTCTGCAAACCAGTCCTCCACAGCTTTTATCACCTCCTCGTTGGAAAAAAATTTACGACCTTTTAAACTTTTTTTCAGTTGAGGAAAAGGATGATAGTCAGACGGAGCCAAATCTGGTGAATAAAGGGAGTGTTCTAGTAATTCTAACCCTAAATCACGAATTTTTTGCATGGCATCATTAGATTTGTTGGTTAGGTTCTTGGCATAGGTGACTAATAAAATCCCATATGAAACTCTTAAATTTTTAATCTATTAAAGCAGCGACGTTTCGGCCAATGATCCTGGCCATTTTCAAGCCTATAATATTAATATTATATTATATATATATATATTATATTAATATTATAGGCTTGAAAATGGCCAGGATCATTGGCCGAAACGTCGCTGCTTTAATTGATTAAAAATTTAAGAGTTTCATATAGGATTTTATTAGTCACCTATGCCAAGAACCTAACCAAAGATTCATAACCAGGGTGAAGAAATTGAATAATATCATTAGATTTGTGTACTGGGGCGTTGTCCTGTAAAAACAAAATACCTTTGGATAACTTTCCGCGTCTTTTCTCTCTAATTTCTTCCCGTAGAGTGGTCAGTTATGTCGAATAGTAATCTTCAGTTATTGTTCTACCCTTATCCAAAAAATCAATCATGATTACTCCATGGCAATCCCAATAAAATGAAGCAAGAACTTTTCCAGCAGATTTTTGGACACGAAACTTCTTAGGTCTTGGAGAACCAGAGTGTCGACATTCCATCGATTGTTGCTTTGTTTCTGGATCGTAGAAATATACCCAAGTCTCATCTATAGTAACAATTCGGTTTAAGAAGTCTACATCGTTTTCAAATCGAGCGCAGATCGAACGCGATGCTTCTACCCTTGCACGCTTTTGGTCAACATTCAAACATTTGGGGATCCATTCTGCAGAAATTTTTCTCATGTCCAAATTGACGTGAACTATATACGCGATTGTATGAAATCTTCAGTGCTTCAGATATCCGTTTTAGCCCAATTCGACGGTCTGATAAAATCATGTCATGAACTGCATCGATATTTTCGAGGACTGACACAGAAACTAGCCTTCTCGATCGGTCATCATCTTCAATGGAAAATTTACCTCTTTTGAAGCTTGCAGTCCAATTTTTCACGGTCGCATACGAACTATATTGATCACCAAGGGTATTAAGCATATCTTCGTAAATCTGCTCACCTCTTAACCCTTTTAAATACAGGTACTTGATGAGGCCTCGATACTCCAGTTTTTCGATTTTTGCAATTTCGGTGGAAGTCTCTTTTTTCATTTATTGCGTAACTCTGGTTTACTTTTTTGACGTCTAACTCTACACTGACAGTACTAACACTTCTTATAAGTTCTTGGTATCGCAATATTTTGTTTATGCGTGGAACTGGTCTAGGCTAACTAGATATCAATACTTCCTCGTATTAATGAATATATCGATGATTCGTATAATATTGTTGCTGAAATTCGTTCATTAACGCCAAATGTCCTATACAAATTCGTCGAACACGCAGATTCATAATAAACATCGAATATTCGTCTACACTTTCAATCAACAATATGGCAACATGTGTTCACTATTATTATCAGTAGCATAAGGACTGAATTGAATTTATATGCCCTTCAACGACTGAGTTTGTTCAAAATTATAATTTTTTTCTTTGTCGCTAATTTTGTTCACTATCTCCTGCCCCTATCTTATGTATTAAAAGTTTTTCAATGATAATTATGATCTCTTCTTGATTTTATCCAAACGACGAGTAATTTTATCGATAACATGGAGTCAAATGTAAATATTTCCCAGAAATAATTTCAAAACTCTTCAGTAAGGTAAGACCGAACAATCTTAAACTTTTTTATTGCATATATTCTAGACCTCGCCCAGCTAGTGCCACCGGCAAAACATGTAACGAAGATCACCACAATCAGGTGACTAGCTATTTTCTCAACTTATTATATAAAACCTACTTCTCTATCCTCTTCCTTCGATTTATGAGCTTGTAGAAATCCACGAAGCATGTCTCAGATAAGTCGACTTTTTGAGCGACCTCTGAGGCCTGTTTCGGATTTAGAGCACATGCACCTACATATATCTATCATCTCCACTTGCACTCTATCGTAGAAAATTAAACAGTTTCCATCTGAATTCTGCTAGTTAAATTCGAAGTTTTTCGAATTTCAATTCGTAGTACTGTACAGAGTACGATGATCAGGTACAGGGTGTTCATTCCTCATTTATTCAGAATACTGGATGACCAACTGAAAAAAAAGCCTAGCCAAGGCTTTGCTACGTTTTGAATTGAGAAAATTAAAGGGTTCTGAATTCAAAACATTGAAATCCTTCACAAGGGACACCCTGTATGACTCTTCGTAAGAAAATTAATTATAAAGATTTTTCCATGATTTTTGATATCTGCATGGATGAATTTAGTTTCAAGGCAAAGAGCATTTTTTAAATAATTGAAAAACACAGTAGTAGGAAAGAAAAATCTTTAACAAAGTTGTTGTCCTTAGGACTATGCAAGTGGTGAGGAGGACAACACGGGAGGAACCAGGAGTAGAAGACATTCGAGTCCTGGAGAATCTAGGACGGGAAGTACAACAGCCTTACAAGAATATCCAGATTCCGTAAGTTTTGTAATTTATTTTTGATTGTAGCTAATGGACATAGATGAAACGCAACTACAGTTATATTTTCTATGAAATATAAGTATGGAAAAGGAGAACAGCGTGTTTTGAAAATTCTCCACTTAGGTTAATCCATACAAACGAGTTTTCATAATTTTTATTATTTTCCGGATACAGAAACACCAGAATTTACAAATGATATTTTAGATCAAGAAGAACTATACCATTACAAACAGTAAGTAAGTCCATATGCTAGTAACAACATACCTAATTACGTATATCACAGTTATGTACACTAAAATTAAAAGTACCATATAAATAATAATGACAATGCGAACAGAATGAAAATTAAATGAAGCAAAGCATGAATAAAAGATCTAGCACAATACAACATAAAACGAATGAAGACAAGTTTTGTGGCATTGAAAGTCAGTTATAAACATGAAATGATGAGAAAATGAAAACTTAACTCAGATAACATGCAACGGAACTGTTTTGTGTCAATATCAGCAAGGTTTAGTGGCGAAACTCTAATTTTTTACACTTCTTGTCATCAAGATATGATGTCAACAGTAGTTTGACAAATGACGTCTGACATTTAGTATGTCAAAATTAAGAATAGCGATGTGGATATTGGAATCGTATAGGTAGGTATAGATCGTTTTCCACAACTTGGCGGAATGTCAAAGGTCCTGCAGGAATTCAGGTCAAACATTTCTGTCTCTCTCGATTCTACCGCCGCCCTAGCATGGAATTATTTCCGGGAATTAGACAGGATAAAAGAAAGTCACATGATACCGGTTGCATTCAACAACTCCTCTTTGAAATGCAAATCGGACCGTTGAAGTACCTTGAATTGCAGGAAGATTTTAAGCGGGATTTTCAAGGATTTTCTCTAAATTACTGGAGACGAGTAGGAATTGTGCGTTGGGCTTCCGCATTTTACGTGGCAGGATCTGTCATTGTCGAGTGAAGATGGAAAGATGATGGTTTTGTGTCGTTAGAGTTTTTCCTGGAAAGCTCTCCGGAGATCTTCGGTGGCCTTGGATAGGCTGGAGTTCTGATGATGGGAGGCTTTCATTTTGAGGTCGTCGAGTCTGCTGTCTTCGTAGAAGTAGTCTTTTGGTGGTTCGGCGGGGTAACACCTGTTGCTTCCGAATTTGGGGCGAGGAATGCGAACTCTCTTAACATCTACTAACCAGGATTCCATTTTGATTGGGTTTGGGTGGGTTTTCTGGAAAGAAAATAGAAAATATAACACTTATTAAAGAAATTGATTTTATTCTAGAACCATCTTCAGAGTTCAAAAAATAGAATTTTTCCTTGCAATATCGCACAATGAAAAATTTCAAAAATGATGTCATAAATCATCTGCAATTACAGAGTGAGTATTTGAATTGTACATATATTTCAACTGTAGATTCCTGAGGCCAAAAGAAACCTTCTTTTCCGTTTTCCATTTCTTCTGAATTCGGCACTATTAAAAAGATATAGCCGTTTGAAAAAATTGGGCCGAATACCTACGTGCCTAAAACGATTCTCTACAAAGACCTCAGAGTTCATATTTCTCGATCGAAATTGAGTTGATACATTCAGGAAATACTCAAGTGCTAACCTTGTTCGACTAAGAATGTTAAAAACACGATATTTCTCAACAAAAACACTTAGTTTTCTGAAATTTATATCTGAAATTCAAAAATTCATTTGAATAAGTTCCTTCTTCGATTTTCCTAAAGATTAGATTGTAAACACTAATGACTTGTTCGTATCCTCCTCGATATCTCAAAAATATTTCATAAATAAAGGTTTTTCAACCAATTTATGAGTATCATTTTATTTTTCATTAATTTCAATTTAACACGTGTTTTACATCGACATTCATCATTCATATATCTGAATTTTGTATTTCATTCATTTGTCTTCAATATGAAACGGTAAGAATTAATTTTCAATAGGAACTTTGCGTATTAAATGTATAATTTCATGCTCCTTAGTGATCACTTTTATCTACCACATTTGTGGGATTTTATTATCATTTACATATCTCTTCATCGAACGTTTTTCCATCATAGGAGTCCACTTCGACACACAAATGAGTTTTATCCCGCACATACAGTTTATCACCAATAAGGCTTTCAAGATACTTGGGTTCATAAAGAGATCGATGCAGCACTTCAATGATCTGGATGCAATGAAAGCTGTCTACTGCTCAAACGTCAGAAGTATACTAGAGTATTCAGCAGTGGTATGGTCTCTATACTATATTGTCCACATTCAGTGTATTGAACGTGTGCAGAGGAAATTTTTGAAATGGTTATCCTACAAAACCGGATTGTCCATGTCATCCGAAAGTTATAACCAAGAGATAATCGGACTGCGATCTTTAGATTCGAGAAGGGATAATTTCTGTATAATGCTTATTTTCAAGCTAGTGAATAACCTCATTGATTGTAATTATTTGATGATTAAAATAAACCTCAATTGTAGCCCAGCTCTCCTTAGAACTCGAGAGGTCTTTCAAATAAGTTTTGCACCAACCAATTATAGTTATTACAGTCCCTTAACAAGAGCTCTGCGACTGACAAACAAAAGTCAGGCGGATATATTTTCAGTCTCGATTTTCGCACTGAAGAATCACTTCGAATCGCAGGCTCTTACTAGATCGCTGGCATCTTAATTTCTGATTTGGTGGTTACCCAATACGTTTATGAGATTTGGTAATTTTTACATGCTTGATAGCATATACTTGATGGATGAGTGCTTGTAGCGCTTTTTGATTAAGATGCCTAGATGTGTTCAGTCATCGAATTTTTGATTATATTTGTGTTTTTATTTTTCTCTTTGGTGTAATTTTATATTTAAAAGTTTTTCCATTATTGTGAAATGGCTCGGCCGTCTGATCAAATAAATAAATAAATCATTTAAATTTCAGTCTCGACAAAGTTGATAACCATTCTGACAACATTGTTAACTTGTAGTGCGATTAATTTTTTTGCGCTTTTTGCGATTCGGTGCTATTTAAAATCCAGGGAAGAATCCAGAATATTCTCGTGATTCTTGATTATTCCGTCCAACTTTATTCGATAAAATTTGAGGAATAACTCGAAAACGACGCGTTTTATTGAAAAACATAGGAATACTTTCATTTTCTGAAATGATTGATTTTTTCGAAAATATGAACCGTTCATTTTCTCAAGTGGTTGTCTGGTATTTTTGCATGAACCAAAATTTAGTTCATTTGAAATAACGGTTCCGAAGATACGAGGATGTTTCGATATGTAGTTAGCCTATACCAGTTCCATGCATATACAAAATATTGCGATACCATATCAACGAAGAATAACTTATCAGAAGTGTCAGTGTAGAGTTTGACGTCCAAAAAGTAAACCAGGGTTACGCAATAAATAAAAAAAAAGATGTCCACCGAAATTGTAAAAATCGAAAAATTGGAGTATCGAGCCATCATCTATTACCGGTAATTAAAAGGGTTAAGAGGTAAGCAGATTTACGATGATATGCTTGATTCCCTTGGTGACCAATGTCCTTCGTATTCGACCTTGAAAAATTGGACTGCATGCTTCAAAAGAGGTAAATTTTCCATTGAAGATGATGACCTATCGGGAAGGCCAGTTTCTTTGTCAGACCCCGAAAATATCGATGCAGTTCATGACATGATTTCATCAGACCGTCGAATAGGGCTAAAACGCTACCTGAAGCACTGAAGATTTCATACGATCGCGTTCATCATATAGTTCACGTCAATTTAGACATCAGAAAAATTTCTGCAAAATGGATCCCCAAATGTTTGAATGTTGACCAAAAGCGTGCGAAGGTTGAAGCATCGCGCTAGATTTGAAAACGATGTAGACTTCTTGACCGTACTTGGGTACATTTCTACGATCCAGAAACAAAGCAACAATCGAACAATCGATGGAATGGCGACACTCTGGTTCTCCAAGACCTAAGAAGTTTCGTGTCCTGGAAAAATTCTTGCTTGAATTTTTTGGGATTGACATGGAGTAATCATATTTGATTTTTTGGATGAGGGTAGAACAATAACTGGAGATTACAATCCGACATTATTGACCACTCTACGGGAAAAAATTGGAGAGAATAGACGTGGAAAGCTTGCCAAAGGTATTTTGTTTTCACAGGACAACGCTCCAGTACACAAATCTAATGTTGCCATGCAAAAAAATTCGTGATTTAGGGTTAGAAATACTAGAACACCCCCTTTATTCACCAGATTTGGCTGCGTCCGACTATCATCTCTTTCTTCAACTGGATAAAAAGTTTAAAAGGTCGTAAATTTTCTTCCAACGAGTAGGTAATAAAGGCTGTGGAGGACTGGTTCGCAGAGCAAGAAGATACATTTTTTTTAAGTTCTAGAGACGTTGCAGGTTAGCTGTAATAAATGTACTCAATTAAGAGGAGAATATGTTGAGTAATAAAATATTTTGACATTGAAATTTTGTTTGGTTCTATAGTAGGCTGCGGATTCTTCAATATATCCTCGTATGTAAAGAAAAGTGTTTTTTTTTCAAGGATTTTCGACATCCTGTATCTTTCAAATGGAACCGAATTCTGAAAAATGGTATAGGCAAAAAGTGTTTCGTTTGATGAGGAATCTACAGTTTGAGGACAAGTCATAGACTCGGCCTGTATTCTATAATCATCACGAACGAAGAAAGAATTACAACTGCTATAATTGGGAAACGAATCTCTGTAATAAAAAAGCGGCTAAAGAGCTCAAGGCCAGGGTCAACCTGAAAACCGTCCGTCAAAATATCGCAGAAAAACCGTGCGAAAACTGTCGTATGGTCGCATTTCACGCCGGCTCAATTTAACGGTACCGAACGTCTGGCGGCCTGGGGGGAAACGACCCATTATTACAACACTCGGGGGACAAGAAGTCAATGGGTTGAGCGCAAATTGAATAACCATTTTGCGGGAACGAACGGGTTACGAGATAAAAGAACTGTTATTCCATATACGAGCGAAAATTAATTCAGCACGATGCTGTTATCTTATGGGTGCGACAACAAGAACGGGATAATAGATTACTCGGCTGCAACACTTCTTTGTGGGAAGATGGACTATTAGATGGCCATAGGCTACGTAATTACTTCGAGAAAAAATTCGTTCAGCTTAAAATAGTGCTGATTGTGTTTCCCATTAACAATACATTTTTTTTACGAATTTTTTTCAATTGATTGACATTGACGAATCAACTCTTCGTTTTCATAAGGATTTTCAAAAATGATTCAGGTCACGTCCTTCAAAATTTAACTGGTTCTCAATTTATACACGTAAATTTTATAAACTCGACACTACACGGTTGGTATAACATTAATTCACTGAAAGTCTTCCACACCTGAAATAATCAATTTTCTCGTCAATAACAACATAGCCCTAGAATAATTGTCCTCTATATCTGTTTACACTTGGTTGTCGCTATACGCGTGCGTGAGACACAGAACAATATAAGGTTTGAGATGGGTCGATTCATAGATTTTACGGTGTGTCTTGCGCGCTCGCTACCTCACACCATTAAGCGCGTTCGGCAATAGCATCCGAGAGCGGACGGATTTTTTAGTCACGTGATAACAGATTGTACAGATTTGTCAGATTTTTCTGTAATAAACGAACGCTACGGAGCATTTAGATCGATTTTTCTGTTTGACGTATGTAACGCCTAAGATGACTAGAATAATGGTGTAGGCACTTGTCAATTTTTGAATGGAATGACGTTCGACCAAATTGAAAATATTAGCAATGTTTCGTGGCGGCGCCGCATTATCATTTCAGTGTATTTTCCGTTAATTGATGTATCAACAGCTGATTGCCAAAGTCAATTATGACATGACAGCAGAATGGCATCTTTTTATAATGAAAGTTTTATACTTTTCCTAAGAACTAATACACATCAGGATGTCAAGAATATAAACACACATTATTGCTTGACCAAATTATTGACCATAAACACGCCACGTTCGCCAGAATAAATTCAAATTTTTGAGGTAACTGATAAAAATCAGTCATAATTTTTGAATAGCGCCACCTGAAGTTGAAAGAACGAAACATTGCTAATATTCTCAATTTGGTCGAAACAAAATCTAATCAGTGCCTACACCATTATTTTAGACATCTTAGTAACGCCTTACCCGAGCCAGATATTAAATTAGAGCTTAAAGGTCTATTCGTCCGTAGAGGTAGTCTGGGAACTATTTTAATTCTTTTGTTATAGTTCTCAACATTTCTACCCCTTGGTTGAGATGATTCAATATGTTGAATCATCATTTTTTTTATCAAACAACATTTATTTATTTATTACTACACAACAAATAACATAACACACGAAAATTCAACAGACTGTTCAAGAATATTCGAAGCGGGATAAAAAATCCATTCACAAAGGCCGAAAAGTAATTTCTGTTTCTGTTCTGTGGAAAAAAATCCGTTTCCTCCGTCGAAATACACCGAGCAAAAAGATCTACATCCGATTGATCAGATTTTCTTGCCGAACGGTCCAGATGTGTACTCCCCTCAATCTAGATGTAATAAACGAACGGTTCAGATCAATCCGACCAGTCAGATGTCATTGCCGAACGCGCTTATTGTTCAAGGAGAAAATCAACAATCTGGCATCGTCTTCTCGAAAGCTCTGTGATAGCTCTGTCATAGAAGACGAGTAGATTGTTTAGGTAAGGTCATTGACCTAGAATCCTATGAGTAAGAGCGGAAAAACTTTTGTTTATAAGATATTTTTGAGATATCGAGGAAAATATAATCAAGATATCAGTGTTTACAAACTAATCTTCACTTCGGGGTTTTAACATTTTCATTCAAATAAGGTTAGTGCTTGACTATTCCCTGAATGTATCATCTCAATTTCAATCGAGAAATATGAACTTTGGGGTTTACGCAGAGAATCGTTATAGGCACGTATTTGGCCCAATTTTTTTTTCAAATGGCCATATCTTTTAGACAGAGCCGAATTCGGAAAAATGGAAAATGAAAAAAAAGGTTTCTTTTGGCCTCCAGAATCCACAGTTGAAATGTAAGTACAAGTCAAAGACTCACCACGTATACAGCTTCGTTCGATTTTTATCGTGATAATCCCCATGAATGGCCCCAATCTCCGATAAATCTGGCATGGAGGCCTTTACGCTTGATCTACCTAAGTGTACAGTACGACCGATAGTTATTTGCATACGTTCGATGATAATTTGTAGGCAATTTTTGCGGCGGGATGATAAAAACTAATTGACAGCAGTTCGTGGACCGTGTATGTGCGTATTAGTTCTTGGTGAACACCTGTGTGACCTCAAGCTTGACCGGCTCAAGGTACATTGTCCGACTTCACAGACTACCCGAGTCAATAAGTCATCTTCTTCCATTTACCTAGTCTCCGGGAGGCAGTGCCGTCTTCGATTGGAAGTCGAAAATTAAGGTCGCCGTTCAGAGCGAGTAGGAAAACTAATCCGATAGAATCGCCACCGTACATTTTATGAATTATCTGTATAGAACTTACATTATCACTATAAGTTCTATGAATATCTCTGTCCTTATGAATGAAATTTACAATGGCGATCTCTATCAGAAAATCGCTGAATTATGAAATTAGTTAATATGTAGGTAAATCAGAAACTTTTCCCGGCATATATTTGAATTTGACCATTCTCAGCCAATTCCGTATTCCAAGTGTTTTTCTGAACGAAATTATCTGTAGGTTCACTTTTAATCGGAAGTTGAACTATTTTCATGGTTCTTTCGTTTGAAATGAAACAGAAGCATGAGATGGCTCATTTTCTTCTATTTTTGAAAGAAATAAACTTTCGAAATGAAATTGATTTAAATTATTTTATTGAGAAAATCCAATCTTTTCTGAGTTTATCCACAAAATTTCAGTTCTCAAAGTGGAACCATTTTCAAATGCAACTTGAAATATAAACACACTACATTGAACGCCCACCTTAATACAGTCAATTCGATTTTTTTTCCATAATTTATTTGGATAAGCTTAAATAACGTTCAACATTCAGAAAAATGCATGAAATCTTTATTTGACTCGCTAGTGTGGTCCATATAATTTAATGTTTTAAATTCAGTGATTTGCCACGTTTTTTCTTTGCCTAAGTCGATTCATGGTTGAATTGTAGGCCAAACTGAAGATGTTTGACAATGACACAAAACACGAAACGTGCGTGAGCTGTCAAAATCAGTGTTGCCAAGAAGAATAGTATATAACATTACTAGCAAGGTAAGAGGGTTTTTACTGGCGAATGGAGGATATAACTGACGAGCCGCAGGCGAGTCAGTTACCTCCTTGAGCCAGTAAAACCCGTTACCTTGCGTGTATTGTTTTATATTTTATTTGTTTCTCATTTGTAAAAAGGTTAGATAAATTCCAAAAAAAATCTCAATAATTTGTCGCAAATGTCGTAAGCTGTGGAAGCGTTGCCATGAACATGTCTGTTTATTTTTCTTTACATTTGTTTTGGCGAAAGCGAAAATGAATGTACCAAAAGAAATTATTGAGGCAGCCAGCAGTGTAGCTTCAAGTTTATTACCTGCAAAATCAGCTTCAAGGTACGAGCGAGAATACGACGACTTCAAAAAGTGGCAAAACAAAAATAGTGTGATTGGGGTAACTGAAGATGTTTTGTTGGTCTACTTGAATCAACTATCAGCTAGATTCAGCCCTAATAATTTATGGGCAAAATGCTCTATGCTAAAAAGCTGCTTGGAAATGAAATAAAATGCCCCTGTTCGCAGGTTTGTTTTCCTTAAAAAATTTATTGAACAATATGACGTTTAGTAGTCATTTGCCTCCTGGAACAGAAAGCCTAAGATTTTTTTCGACATACCGACATGGAAAGTGCATTTCCCTTAATGCTGGCCAGCACACTATTGGTGGTGTCCCAAAGCAAATAGCGAAATATTTAGGTTTAAAAGACCCAAAGTTATACACCGGCCACTCTTTTCGCAGAACTGGAGCCACTATGGTTGCGGATTCGGGTGGAGATATTTTAGCACTAAAGCGTGCAGGAGGGTGGAAGAGCACCCAAATTGCGATGAGTTATGTCGATGATTCGGTCAACAAAAAAATCGAAATGTCTAGCAAATTATTTGTTAGTAAGGAGAGTACAAATGTTCTGCAGTCCTCGAGTTCAGCAGTTTCTGAGTCAACAGATGGTTCATCATCATCAGTATCAACTCTTTCATCATCAAAAATCTGTGTTACTGGAAATAACAATTGTACCATGATTTTCAACATATATGACGATAAAACAAAATTTTCTAATGTGAATAATACTACTAACTTGTGAAAATTTTGCAAGTTAACTGTCAGTTTTACAAGTTAGTGACTTGATAAAATAAACTTTCTTGATTAATATTGTGTTTTTGGAAACTGACGTTTACAAATGAGAAACAAATGAAATAGTAAAAGAATCCACAGTCATTTTTCTTCTTAGCCATATCCTTCTCGGAATGGCTGTGAAATTGAATTGCGACGATCTCAAACCGTTAACATAAAATGACCAGATTTGAGTAATTGGAAGGCCTCGAAATTGATTGAAATGCCAAAATGCAAATTTGCCTCTACTGTTGGGAAAATTCCCAGCTACGGTCCTAGACTACGACCAGATAACCGCGGTGATATAATCACCCATTCCTAGAGCACTTCCATATTGCATCCAAACCAACACCATCACCTCCCAGCAGTTGTTTCACTTAATTATGGCCGACAAACACCATAAAATAAATTGGCTGCGGTTGGTACCAATGACTGTGGATCCGTTTTTATACCAGATATTTATGGATCATAAAAGGAATAGGTGGTACACGTACGAGTAGTTTTGTTGGATCGACTAGGAGCTTTTTTTTAGAGTGATCTCGAAAATGGATGAGTCATGTCTCGTGGGAAAGTTTGATGGATGGGGCGATTGTGGTTCGATATTCTGCTTGTGTGTCGAAATGGGGCGTTTAATTTCGATATAATTTCTCGCTTGAGCTGAAGCTCGCACAGACTTGGATGGAACAAAAGCTATCTTCCTGCAATTTGACATCTTAGAAAATAAAAACAACGAGACCTTTTCTTCCGATATCTGTTGGATATTGAACAGTAAACTCCAAAACATTAATTTTTTGCTCTACGATTTTGAGGAAAAACCACGGTTTCAATTTCCATCCAAATATTGTTGATATTTTTCATACATTGTTATTTTCGAAATGCATTAAGGTGGGCGTTCAATGTAGTGTGTTTTTATTTCAAGTTGATTTCGAAAACGGTTTCACTTTGAGAACTGAAATTTTGTGGGTGAACTCAGAAAGGATTAGGGTTCTTGTTGAAATAATTTTAATCGATCTCATTTCGACAGTTAATTCTTTTTCTTTCAAAAATAGAAGAAACTGAGCCAACCCATGCTTCTGTTTTATTTCAACAGAAAGACCCATGAAAATAGTTCAACTTCCGATTAAAAGTGAATCTACTGATAATTTCGTTCAGAAGATTAACTTGAAATACGGAATTGGCAGAGAATGGCCAAATTCAAATTTTGGCGGGAAAAAATTCCTGCTTTACCCACAAATTGACTTATTTCATAGTTCGGCGATTTTCGGATAGAGAGCGCCATTGTACATTTCATTCATGATTAGAGAAATATTCATAGAACTGATATATGATATGATATGATATATTGTTTATCCTGATTACTACTAGGTCTACTTACTTATAGTGATAATGTAAGTTCTATGTAGATATTTCATAAAATGCACGGTGGCGCCTATATCGGAGGAGATTTCCTACTCGCTTTGAACGCCGACCTTAAGATGTGCAAATGAAATTTAGTGCAAAGGTGAAACTCATTAAAGTACATGTTTCACAAAATGACTGAACTTTTCAACAATAAAGAAAACACTCTACCCGATAAATTACTTAGGTGATTTTTAATACCTCAACATGTTTCGAGCTCAATAAAGCTCATCTTCAGGAGTATTCACACGTAAGTGAAGCTTAAAACGATTGAGAAAATATAAAGAAAGCTCAAAAAACAAAATAAAGCACAAAAACAACTAAAAATTTTTAGTTGTTGAACATTTCTTGAGGAATTTGGTTCCATAAACGGGGCAGAAGCTCTCTCAGTTCATTTAAGGATTCTGGGGTAGGTTGATGATTATCTAATCTTCTTTGGAGCATATCCCATGCATGTTCTGTGCAATTCAAATCTGGTGAGTGCGGTGGTATTGGTAAATGTGGAATACGAAGCTCCTCGCGCGCATTCTCAACTATGGCTACGCGGTGCGGTCTAGCGTTATCGTCTAGAAATTAAAAAGTTTCCCCAATAGCAGCGTGAAAATTTGGCACAACATTGTCAATGACTCTATAGTGTAAGGCGGTCATATTCCCAGGACAAATGTGTAGATCGGTGCGCTCGTTGAAACATATTCCGGCCCATACTATAACACTACCCCTTCGGAATGGATGGACTTCTTGGACATAGCGACGATTACGGGGTATGCGTGGGATTGTCCATACCCTTATTCTTCGAGAATCTGAAAATCGTCCATATCTGGATTCATCAGTGAAAAGGACACTACCCATTGATCGTTCCAATTGATATGTTGCCTTGCCCATTCCAGTCTTTGACGCTTATGGTCACGTGTTAATGGAACTCCTCTTAATGGACGTCTAGAACCTATATTCACTTCTTTCAAACGTCGTCTGATGGTTTCGATGGAAACTTGGACCCCATCTGCATTTTGAAGAGTATTCCGTAGCATTCTACACGTAGATGTAGGGTTTATTCTCGCCGAAACGGTGATGAAACGATCCTGAGCAGGTGTTGTTTTTCGTCGCCCACCAAGCCTTGGCCTTTCCAACACGCAACCTGTTCCCCTGAACCTATTCCAAAGTCGAGATATCACACTTTGGCTGACTTGGAGCCTTTCCGCTACAACAACCTGAGTCAGGCCACCCTGTAGCATTCCGATAGCCCTATTAGCCTCGGCGTTTGTTAATTTACGTCTTGGCATTTTCAGAAAACTCGTTTCAAATCGAAGCCGTTGATAAACTGACTTCATTTCAAAATAAGAACATTCATGAAGCATATACGCAAAGAACCAAACTCCAGAAAAAAGGCGACCAGATTGACGAAATGTCTCATACTGATTTTTATTGGATCGATTCAAGTTGTTATTGAGTTTTAAATGATTTTACAGCGATTTTCTCGAAGAATACATACTTTTAAAAACGATTGAATACGATATTCCCAACTCTTGTGGAGCAGTATATTTAGCTCTATATGCATACGTAAATTGATATATCGATTTGGAACCGATTGAACAAGAGGATTGGAAGATGCTGAAAGAAAGTTAAATTGAGATTTGCGAGTGAATGAATAGGATTAGGGTGAGAGTCAATTGAAGAATAGTTCAATTGGAGCCAAAAATATTAATGCTGGAGAGTGAAAGAAGAGTGATACATTTCGTTGAACCTCTTTGTTCGTTTATTATACCTCATATATAACAGGAAACACAGCCAAACTGTATTTTTTTTTCGTTCTCAACTAATTAACCAGTTTCGGATAATTCCCTCTAGAATTATGCATTCACGTATTCACGGTAGAATAACCACGAAAACTCGATGCCCTTCCGCTTACAGTCCGTGAGTTCAACAACAAAATCCATCCAGACAGTTCCTACGTAAAGGAAACGAACGTTTCATTACCAGAAAATATCACAATCGCCGTTCGGTCACAGATGAAGTGACTTATTTTACACGGTATCAAATAAACGCGTGTTATGGTAATGGCTCTATGGTGTATCGGTACCCAAGTGGACCATAGAGTTCAATGCAATGTTCGGAGTTGCCCCATATTTGGAAACAACTCGGTGTTCCACTTTGTTCGCTAATAAATGAGAGATCTCGTAACGTTACAATGTTATCCGCTCTGTTATGAATCAGCACGGGACTCCAGTTATCATTGAACGGTTTTGCGGAGGTTGAATATCAAGGAAATACGGCTTGTATCACAACTTCCGCAGAAAGGGAACTCAAAATCTTAACCTTCATTCATATTGCTGATTCTATATCGGTAATGATCAACATCCACCTTAAGGGATTCTCCTATAAGAAGTGCCCGCTATTTAGACAGATGTCACTTTTGGAGCTGTCTTTTTTGACATTCGACTGGAAGATACTGCGCCGTTAACAAAAATGGAATAGTCATCAAGACATCGAATAAAAACACCTATAACATTCACTTCTCCCTTTCACAACAACATAGATCTAGAAAAGATTGCCCCCCAGTGGCGTAGCTAGATAGTCCGGGGCCCTGGTGCAAAAATCGAAGAGGGGCCCCTTAATGAATTGTTTTCGAGTCAAAATATAAATACTTCGAAGAAGCAAAGTTACTTACTGAAGGTACAGTTGAGGAATATACTTGAATAAATTATGTTGTTATTTATGTATTTGAGTAGGTATATTAAATTAATTATATTAATGTGGATGAAAAAAAGGGCTTTAAAAACATTTTTTATAGATATTTACTATATGTACAAATATTCACAAAAAAATTGTCATTGTCACTATGACCTTCTAGCCTTATTTTTTTTATTGATACGTTAGATTATTTGGTGAAATCACAATAAGAATGAATTATTCGAAGAATGAATTCAAATTAATTATTGGGGATTCGAACCTAGAGGTCAAGTCTAGATTTGAAGTCATTTATTCTCTGAGGAAGGAATATGTTTACAATACTTTCTGGACCTACTCTTTGCGAAAGATTCAATGACTTCCCTCAAATCTAGACTTGATGCAGCTTCATTTTCAATTGATAGGTATAAGCCATAAATGTCCCAGTTGAGCTTGGCTTAGCAAATAATTTTATATTATTCTTAATTTGCTGAAAGATCTTTCAGCTTCTAAAGAGGTAACAGGAAGATTGTATGAAACAGTAATATTGCTGTAAATACTTCTGTTAGATCGCATTCCAGCATTCCGTATTTCCTTATTATTTTCATATACAATTCATGAATTGTCCATGCCTTATTCAATTCAGGTAGTAGATGATAAATATTGAGAACTTGAATTTAAAAGTTGGTCCCTTTCATATCGCAATATTTACTTTGAAATTGGTCGAAGCTTTGAATTACAGTTTTTTCGTCTACCTATATCTAGTAGAAATGATGGTGAAAATTCAAAATTTTGTTGACTCCAGTCATACAACCGAAACTTAAATTCAATCAATCAATCAAATCTTTATTGTACTACAGGCTTAATACAATAGCGTGTACTCGTCAATTTTCAGCATAAATAACACATTATTAAAATAAATATGGACATAAAATGAACTTACAGTCTAGAGCTAACTATACTCATATCACAGATAGGTTTGTGTCGCAGAAAAACTCTTAGAGCGAATAATACGCTTTTGTTACAAGGAGCGCCTTCAATTCTCTTTTAAATTCAATGAAACTTAATAGTTTCCAATGATTCGGCAGTTTGTTGAAAACTGCAACCGAAATATAAGAAGGTGACTTCTAAAATTGAGAAATTATTGTATCGAGCTATCTATTGAAAATATTTATTTCGGAAAATTCTCCCCTGCTTCGAAATCGGTGATCGGAAGCTAATTCATCGAAATATTTTTTATCTTTTTTTGTCTCTTTTCTTCGAAATGGGGATCTTTACCATATGCTATGACATTTTCTCTAGCCTTGCACTTGAAGGACTCGAAGTCACTCCCATAAATTTTTTTCTTTGTATTCGTCTCTTCTAAAGCTCTGCATACGTCGTCCAAACTGACATCGCATTTTGTAATACTTCAGATGCATAATTGATATCGTTGAGAATGCGGTGTATCAAATCGCCGAGGAAAATAAATTCAAAATTCAACATTTTTTTTCTGCTTTGTTTCGCTCTTATTTGCAAGAATTTATTCTTCTATTTCAGCTAATGCACGAATGATATGAAAAAAGAGAAATTTGATTGCCGAAATTATGTTAACCCTACTGTACCATCTAGTCGGATTTAGTTTTTTTAGATAGGTGTCCGATTCACCAGTGAATTTTGGCAATAAATCCCTAGATTTGATGATATTTCGGAAAAAACATTTTTCAACAACTGAATATAATAAAAACAATGTTATTCACATAATAGATCACAGAGAAAAATCAAAGTTTGAATTTTTTTTAAGTTCAAACGGCATTTGATGGTCAGCGCTTGGGGGCCCCATGAGGTCGGGGGCCCTGGTGCACTGCACACCCTTGCACCCACGTAGCTACGCCGCTGTTGCCCCCATGTTTGTTTACAGTTCGCACCGGTTGTCGATATATATGCATGCGCCGTGGATTTTCGGCTTAGAGGAGGCACATCAAAGACTTTCGTTTGAGATGGGTCGATTCCTGTTATTCAGGAATGGTTGAATTCATAGATATTTATACTATGTTATCCTTAGAACATAGAAAGAGGATATACAGCATCTCAATCATAAGCTCGAGAATGTGTGAAGCCCAAATTTAGTCAGTATTCAATGAGTGGGACGAAGATTGCATAAAGGATACCAATATCATTAGATACGGCCCTGGCAACATTGCGGAATCTAACTTTAGAAGGTCCAGTGGCGTGGTGTTGTCGGTATTGGGGAATGGAAATAAAGTAACAAGATAATTGACTTTTTTCGACGAATTCATACAATGTTCCGAACATTGAAACAGATTATAAGCACTGGCGGATCCAGACAGATTTTCAGGGGGGGAACCACATGAATTGATTTATTGAAAATTTAGCGATCGATTGAACGACTATCAAGGGATTTTTGTTAATTTCGAGGTCCAAGGGGTGGGGGCCATGGACCCCATGGCTCACCCCATGGCCCACCCCCTATATCCGACAGTGATTATGGGTTAGGTGAACAGAGTCAGCTAAATTCAGATTTGATGTTCCTCCTCTCGATATCAGAAGGGAATCTTAAAAGTGAAATTCGAAAAATCGAAGAATCTACGCCATTGTTATTTAGAAATAATGAGGATAGAACACAGCTATGTAAACTCAAATCTGGATTCAAATAGTCCAATTTAGTACAGACATCAGGAGTGACAAGACACATACGAACCATTTTTTCAACGTATTTCGCTAATAATATTCAGAAATAAATCCATATTTCACTTTTCCTACGCGATATCCTGATGACATTCCGAAACTTTAGTATATGTAATATTTGAGAAAACAAATACAAAATTCTGGCATTTACGCAAAAATGAGTAAATGAATTTCAATCTAAGGTACTTTTCATTTTGATTGAGAGTTTATTTAATGGAAAATCAAATAATTTCATCTAAATTTTGATTCTGTAGTAGCACAGTTACCCAGTTTAGTTCTGATCATTTTGAACATTAGCTTCACTATTTATTATTGCGTCCCCTCTTTTTATAGTCTAAGATTTAATCCGAAAAATCAATAAGCTGGCAACATCTTCTCAAAAGCTCCGTGAAATATTCAAAGAGGATTATTGTTTGAATACAAAATTGGTTGATATAGCTTGATTAATCACAAATTTAATAAAAAACCTTCCGTCACAAGATATTTTTGGGACATCGAGGAAAATATGAACAAGTTATCTAATCTTCAGGAAAATCGTAGAAGGAACTTATTTTGATGGGACAAATATGGCTTTTAATTGGAGATATAATCGGACACAATTAAGTGTTTTCGTGAAGAAAAATCGTGTTTGTATCACTTTTATTCGAATAAGATTAGTACTTGTGTATTCCCCAAATGTATCAACTCAATTTCCATCGAGAAATATTGATTTTGAGGTGTTTGCTGGGAATCGTTCCAGGCATGTATTTGGCCCAATTTTTTGTTCAAACGGCTATATATCTTCCTAACCGGACCGAATTCCAAATGAAAAAAGCGTTTCTTTTGGCCTCAAGAATCTACAGTTGGAATATATGTACAAGCCAAAGGCGTTCTTGGGCGTTAGCAAAGATAAATTTCTTCTCTGGGAGAAAGTTTAAGCAACAGTCCCATATTTCAGCCAGATACCAGGAAACGCCGGTCGCGGCGACGGGCATAGAGCGCACAATGAAACGAGAGATGTGCTCACGTCTCTGGTCCATAATTCAGGTAATAGGGTCGTGGCAGAGTCGCGACTCAGGTGGGCGCAGCCGCTTATAGGTCGAAGATCTTATAAATCGAGATGGCCGTGACTCTGTATAACTGACGTGACATTACCGGAAATGGCCGTTTCGCGTCGAAAACTTATGTCTTCTTCTTGGCCGCATCGGCCTCGGCTCCGAAGTACCGTTCTCGTCTGGATGACGGCGCTGTGATTTATTTTCACCTCTTCACCTTTTGTCGTCGATGAATCATTAGCCACGTGACTTATGAGGAACTTCGAGGTGCATGGTGCGACTTTTTCGAGATTTGTTGGAGGTACCTACCAGGAAATAGGTTTCATCCACCATGTTATCAGACTAGACTGCAAACTCAAGTAATTGCCCCGGTACATTGGGTAAGTTATCCGTGAAGCGGTCCTTACCCTATTGAAAGGTTCAATAGAGACCATTTCCACGTAATATCTACAAGGAAGCCTCCTCCAAGCCACGGGATATCAAGGCGATACCACAAGCTCCAGCCAAGAACCACCCATCCAAAAGGATCACAGCTCAAGGTTCTGAAGGGTTCCCCACTATGAGGTGTTATTCATGAAAAAAAATGCCATTTTTTTAGATAAATGATCTGATGTTAAGGATTTCATTATAAAGAGGAAGGCATTTCGTTAATAATGGAGAATAACATCAGCCAAATGACCACCACGACTAAGACTACAGGACCATATTCTTTTCATGAAATTTTCCATAGCCAAATCGCAAAGTGGCTGCCCTATGTCCTCGATAGCATCACGAATTCCATATTTTAGGTCTTGAATCGTCGCTGGGCTCTTGGCAGAGGCCTTCTCTTTCACATGGCCCCAAAGGAAGAAGTCGCAAGGTGTTAAATCACAAGATCTAGGTGGCCAATTGTGATCACTTCTTCGAGACATAACACGGTCAGGATAGAGAGGCTTTTCGACAATAACTCTTGGGTTTTTCTAGCCCCAGATGCGACAATTCTGCTTATTGACGAAGCCACCGAGGTGAAAATGGTCCTCAATGCTCAATCCACAGCTCAAAATTGCCCAAGAAGAACAAAAAACGGTTTTATAGGCAAGAAGATTTAATAAAAACTACAATTTACCGCTACAAGTTTCGACATTTTCATTTTCTCTTCAGGCAGAATAAATTGACAAATTGATCGAAAATTTCTCTCTGAAATTAATTAAAAACATCCATATATTATCCAAAAGTTATCGAAAAATAGCCAAATCATCTAACAGCGAGAATCGATTCTCTGTTTTTTGATAACTTTTGGATAATTGATGGATGTTTTTAATTGATAGTAGGTACCTTCAGCAGATTTCTTAAGATGTACTTATGTTATATTGTTTGAGGTGGAATTTCGTTCGCAGTACGTTTTATGTTGAGTTCAGAGAGAAATTATCGATCAGTTTGTAAATTTATTTTGCCTGAAGAAGAGATAATGTAAAATCTCGGAACTTGTAGCGGTAAATTGTTGTTTTTATTAAATCTTCTTGCCTATAAAAAAGTTTTTCGTTCTTCTCATCACTCAAGAGTCAAGACGATCGTTTGATGAAATTTCGGATCATTTTCATGCTTTTCAAGGTCCCAACAAGCAAAGACACGACGTTGTTGATGATCGGCCGGCTTGTGTTAACTGAACTTCATAAGCCTCAAGACCCAAATTTAATGCAAAATACAGTGTAATGACGTTAGTGGCATACTCAATTCCAAAAAACGACGAGGAAAGGACAAACCTGGGTTTTCTTCAACACTTTCGGCCACAGCAGCAATATTCTCGGCAGTTCTTCACCGACGTGCATGTGTTTTATTCTTCACATCACTAACTTGTCCTAACAGCTCAAATTTTTCCACCAATTTCTGTATTGCGGTTCGAAAAGGTGCTTAACGACAACCCAAAAGTCTTACGAACCCTCGCTGCCAAATTTCACAATTTATATACCTAGTGGATTTTAATAATTTCAATACGTTGTTGCAGCGTGCATCGTTTCATTTGAATTAATGTAGTCTCTACTTGTCAAATGTCAAAAATGACAGCTTCAAAAGTGACATCTACCGAAATAACGGGCTATTCAAAATAACACTTTTTATTGAAAAATCCTTCTTCAAACGATTGAAATATGGAGCATGCCTTTGCTTGAACCAACGACGGTTTCTCATCTAAAAAAGAACTTTGAGGTTTTTGTGAATTTCGAAAAGAAAACGATATACGCACTCAAGTTTTGTGTTTTTCCTTCATTTTTTCAAATGCAATGCATATAATTTTTTTCATCGTTGCAATCACCATTTATTTTACTTCATTTTTTGCCGAATGCATGATATGCATATTTCTAAATTCAAAACG
This sequence comes from Adalia decempunctata, assembly GCA_951802165.1. Taxonomy (NCBI): domain Eukaryota; kingdom Metazoa; phylum Arthropoda; class Insecta; order Coleoptera; family Coccinellidae; genus Adalia; species Adalia decempunctata. The sequence goes on along the minus strand of OX637696.1, from coordinate 15,155,791 downwards.
CAGATTTGGCTTTCCTGTGGTTATTGAGAACTGTCAAATTATTCTATTCAGAATTAACATCATTGCAGCTTCAATTGATATCATCATTGTTTTTACAGATTGGATGAATACTCACACAATGATTCAAAAAATACCAAAGAGTTTGAATGTCAAAGTAATAAATGCTACAAAAAAACGAGTTTCGAAACTTTAGGATACAAAAAAGTGCCCGCTCTTATCCTTGTACAACTTTCTTCGGAAAAATGATATTCATAAGTTTCACAGGCACGCACGCAGAACTTCAAGCTGCTAAGCTTGAAGCTTGTTTGAAATTTTTGCAAGATTCGACTCTTTAAGTAGAAACATAGAAAATTATCAAAAATTTATTGAAAAATGGGTACAGAAAGCAAGTTTCTGTCTTCAGTTACTGATTTCATCACATTTTTGAGTAGATACATCAAAACTTTCTAGTTCTTCATTTCAATAGGAATTGAAACTACAATGATGCTTATTCTGAGTGGAATATTTTGAGAGTTCTCAATAACCACAGAAAAGCCAAATCTGCTATTTAAATTCGAAGGTATATGTGAATTTTAGGGAAACATTTCGAGAAAGCTCTTGAAAATCCTATTCTGTTTAAAATATGCATATCATGCATTCGATAAAAAATGAAGTGAAATGAATGGTGATTACGATGATGAAATAGTATATTCTAAAACTAGTTGCAGAACGGGCTCATATTCCAATACGAATGCGAAATTCGAGAACGAGCGACGAAGGAGCGAGTTTTCGAACGCATGAGTATTGGAATGGCATTCTACAACGAGTATTAGACGATATTTTCTCTATTTCACTCAAATTTTGTGAAATTCAATGAAAAAATTCAAATTATAGGTCCTAGTGACTTTCATATTGTATCTTGGCAGTTGGTGTGAATGTTAGGAAATACGAAAATTGACATTTCCAAATTGACGTCTGCTGAAATTTAGAAGGATCGGAAGTCATTGCTGACAACCACAAAACGAAAAATGTAACTGAAATCGATGCTGAAATGAATTCATTACAGCACTGTTTTTAGTACTGTAATGAACTCATTACGATACTGAAATAGAGAAAGAAATTGTATGCATTGCATTTGAAAAAATGAAGAATAATCGATTTGAAATTCGTCATGTTCATAGTCTTTTTGTGGACAATCGATACGCTGGAGATGCTTCATTATAGCTGGCTAGGAAACTTTGAAGTCTTGTCTTTCTAAATACTTAGACGAAATCGACTAACTCGAACCTCCCGGGCATAATCACAGCCAATCCAGATAATGAGTTCCTGCAAGCCAAAGTGATGCAACTGCGGTTTTTGCCGACATCTCGACCAGAAAAAAGCACAACAAACGCATCCGCGCATTACAGCGGCCACGTAAACCATCATATCCTCCTCAGCGAAGTCATTCTTGCGACAAAGCTGGAGGAAAAGGAAATTACGCCAGCTTTCCAAAAGGAAGTGGCACACGACCGGCTCCGTCTGTCCGTGCGTCGGTGTCCGAAATGGCGCAATCGGTTTTTAATGGCCGACAAATTCGTTCTCGAGGAGAACAATCGCAGCAGCACGAAATGTGGTTCAGTGTTGCAGTGGGTCTGCTGATTTGCATCGGAGAGAGCCGGCTTACCAAGTGGAGTAAAAACGAAAGGTGGATACTAAAGGGTCGCCCACACGTTCACGCATCGGCGGCAGCGAAACGAGTGATATACAGGATGGTCCTAGATAAGTCAATTATTAAATGTATCAACGGTCAACTGTAGATGTCTCATGAAAAAATAACATTTTTTGTTCTCTTCCATTTTCTCCTCCGGATCTTCGTTTCAGAGATACAGGGTGTCGAAAATTTATATTTTTCAGTTTTCTTCTGATATCTCAGAAACCGTTTGAATTTCAGAATTGAGTTTTCGTACCCATATTATGACTAATAATAGCTACATTCTTGCCCCTTACTCGGTTTAATTAGACGTGCCAGTGGCGAAGATATGGAATTTGAGTTCTTCTGGTTCATTGCTGTAAAGTGAACCGTTTTCGAAAAAACTTTCATTTTTATGTTCAAAAACAATTTGCTGACGCATTGTAAATTTCTTGTAATTAGAAAAAACCTGTTATTATTGTTAATTATGGTCGCTAAAAATAATGAAAAGTAACTTAGCCATTTAAATTTAAAAACCTATTTGAAAGAGTGTTTTGAAATTAATACACTTGTTAATTATCACTCCCCATTTTTCCAATTACAAGAAATTAACAATGCGTTAGCAAGCTGATTTGGATCATAAAATGCTAGTTATCTCGAGAACAGTTCACTTCAGAGTAATGCACCAAGTGCATCTTTTTCATGTAAAATATACTGCTCCACATAAGAAATAGGGATATCGTATTCAATCGTTATTAAAAGTATGTAACCTTCGAGAAAATCGCTGTGAAATTATTTAAAACTCAATGACAACTTGAATCGATCCAATAAAAATCAGTATGAGACATTTTGTCAATCTGGTCACCTTTTTTCTGAAGTTTGGTTCTTTGCATATGCTTCATGAATGTTCTTATTTTGAAATAAAGTCAGTTTATCAATGGCTTCGATTTGAAACGACTTTTCTGAAAATGCCAAGACGTAAATTAACAAACGCTGAGGCTAATAATGCTATCGGAATGCTACAGGGTGGCCTAACTCAGGCTGTTGTAGCGGAAAGGCTCCAAGTCAGCCAAAGTGTGATATCTCGACTTTGGAATAGGTTCAGGGTGACAGGTTCCATGTTGGAAAGACCAAGGCTTGGTGGGCGACGAAAAACAACACCTGCTCAGGATCGTTTCATCACCGTTTCGGCGAGAAGAAACCCTACATCTACGTGTAGAATGCTACGGAATACTCTTCAAAATGCAGATGGGGTCCAAGTTTCCATCGGAGCCATCAGACGACGTTTGAGAGAGTTGAATCTAGGTTCCAGACATCCATTAAGAGGAGTTCCATTAATACGTGACCATAAGCGTCAAAGACTGGAATGGGCAAAGCAACATATCAATTGGAACGATCAATGGCGTAGTGTCCTTTTCAATGATGAATCCAGATATGGACGATTTTCAGATTCTCGAAGAATAAGGCTATGGACAATCCCATGCATACCCCGTAAACGTCGCTATGTCCAAGAAGTCAATCCATTCCGAGGGGGTAGTGTTATGGTATGAGCAGAGATATGTTTCAACGGGCGCACAGATCTACACATTTGTCCTGGGTATATGACCGCCTTACACTGTAGGGAGCATGTCATTGACAATGTTGTGCCAAATTTTCACGCTGCTATTAGTGAAACTTTTCAACTTCTAGACGATAAGGCTATAGACCGCACCGTGCAGCCATAGTTGAGAATGCGCACGAGGAGCTTGGTATTCCACATTTACCAATACCTCCGCACACACCAGATTTGAATTGCATTAGAACATGCATGGGATATGCTCCAAAGAATATTAGATAATCATCAACCTACCCCAGAATCCTTAAATGATCTGAGAGAGCTTCTGCCCCGTTTATGGAACCAAATTCCTCAAGAAATGTTCAACAACCTCGTGTGTAGTATGCAAAGAAGATGTCTTAAGCTATTATTGATGCCCGTGGAGGCCATACATTGTATTGATCATCTTAAAATGCTTGAATTCTCTGGGAATAAAATTTCGTTATTTTACTCGATTTTTCTTAACCACCCTGTATACGCTGCAGACCTACAGGCTAAAATTAATTTGCAACTTGAAATCATATTAATGTGAATTTTCATCACAAAAATCTTATTTTAACTATATTTTTTTGCAATTTAAGTCAATATCCCTAACTAATGTGGAGCAGTTTACATTGGCGCATTAGAATCTGCTGTGCTAATTTTTCCAGTGATGTAAACAATGGGGGGTAAAACCTTTGTGCAAATTCAATATCTCTGCCACTGGATCTAATAAACCCGAGTAAAATTTAGGAGAGTAGCTTTTATAAGTGACAATGTGTGTGCAGCAACTCAATTATGTAAATCAAAAGCTTCCTGAGATATCAGCAAAAAACTGAAAAAAAATAAATTTTTGACACAACGGAAGAAAAAAAAAAGTTATTTTTTCATGAGATATCCACAGTTCACCGTTGATTCACTTATTGAGGAACACCCTGTATTGTTCGTCATTTATCCGAGATAGATCAACCATTCCACTTGACCTACAGAAATACAAAAGCAAGACCATTCTCTAGTCTCCGAATGGACCTGTGCGTCGCTTAAAAGTAGAGACAAAGTAAACAAATCGATCCCGTCCCAAACTGGTTCGTGTTCTGACGCATCGTTGAAGTCTCCGATGTCTGTTTTCGGTATTGGAAAGTTACTGTCGCTGTTGGTTTGTCCGGAATGATCTCAGTGTAATGATTTTGTTTACTTTCTGCGAATGGGACTATTTGGATGCGTGTGTCGTTGCCGTTTGGAAAAATTGGTGATTGTTTATGTGATTGGAGTAGATAGGTTTTATGTGGGAAATGCTCGCCATATTGAAGTTTCTCTGAAAAACCATTTTGGGAAGTACTTAAGATAGAGGGGTATTATAAGTTGTCTTCTTTCTGATAAAGATCTTAGGATCGTCAACTCACTATCTTTCGAAAATTATGGCAGAATATCTTCTGATGAACTGTGCATTATATTTTATGACCACACTATGAATTTGGAAGTAATAACCTCTCAATAACACTAGATTTCGTTAATTCGAAAAAATAGTCCGTCATTGGATCACCAAACTACATAAAGGGTGTTGCATATAAAACTTTCAACCTTATTTTTTCGACAAAATATCGAACAGACATTCAAAATGATATTTCGTATGAATTTGACCCATGATTTGCTGTTATTTTTTATTTCTTCATTTGGTATTTTTGCATCTTAATCACAAGTTCTATGAGACAACCACTGAAATGATTCTGATACATATCAAAATTCAAAACATAATTATCCAAATGCAATCATACATCATATTATAAACAGTGATAAAACAAACAAAATATTGATGAAAACTAACAAACTCCTCGTAGAAAAAATGTTCCACGAAATTATTAATTTAAAACTTATTTTTGACAAGCGCCCACTTGGATGATAATTAACTCAAATCCCAAAGACTGCAGAAGATATTCCCACAGAGAACAACTCATTCAGTTATCTCAAAGCGATTTTCTCAATAGAATAAAATTGGTATTATGGGGATCCCTTTACAAGCAGATAATTGATAATTAATTTTATCTACCCCCATAGAATAATATGTCCATTATCCAACTGATTTTGATCTGTAATAGTCTCTATAAACCAATAGTGTGAGGTAATAATAACTCACGCCTAATATAACTCACTCCAATACAAATAGGAAAAATGTAGCTTACGAAAAATTTTCTTAGGTCTGAATATCCAAAAATTGCATTTGGAAAACGTGAATTTTTGACGTTTTCTACGCGATTCGTTATCGATTCAATTTTCGACCACAGAAATCGCTTTTGACAACTGTTGTCAATTTTGAATTGCATGGTGTTCAATTCGCGGTAATGGTCATAACACACTTGATTCATCTGCGTGTGTTATGACTTACATTACCGCTCATTGAACAACATACGATTATAAAATTATTCTTTTTATTGTTGTTGAGGTAACTTGATAGAATTCTTCTTTTTTAGCCCACAATAAATAATTAGGTATCATTGAAATCGTAACCTAAGTGAGTGAATTGAAAATCATTCTTTGGTGTATTTTTCCAAGAGAACCTTTTTTGGACTCAACTATAAAAAAATTACGGTGTCTTAGTGCAAATAGGCAATTATAGTTTCTAATTTAGGATCTACCTACAATATTCTTCAACGTGATTGTAACAGTACTAAGGTATTGCAAAACAACTGTACACACGGATAACAATGTTAATTATTGTTTCTGGTAAGAAATCCTTGAATTTCTATAAATTGCCAACTTCAGAGAAACTTTGTTATTGGGAGAATAAATACGTACAGAGAGAAATAGAGAGGTACACATTATCTGAATATATGAAATATTTCGACAATATTTTCTTTCAATTTTGATAGTTCTTCCATCATGAAATACTTCCTGAATACTTGATCAAATTTTTTTGAATTTCTGAATAGGTATACAGTTCGCAAAATTGGAAAACAAAAAATTTGTTTTGAATGTCAAACCACAATGAATAGTTTTATGTCAAGTAGGAGTCTCTTTCTGCATGAATTCGAGGAAAAAATTAACATCAATAATCTATAAGTTAATAAGTTCGTGGTTTAGAATTCTATGAAATAAATAAGAAAATATATGCGATTTCCTTGAACTATCATCAGGTAAACATTGACCTGTCGAACCGAATGAATTATTAATTGGTAATCAATTACTTCGAATACTCATAAACCTCAACACTATTAATCAATTTCATAATACCTCAGAAAAACGCAGAATATAAAAAATTATCATGAGTACAAGGAAAAAGCATTTCTAACTGCCCAGTATGCAAATATGTTACGTAATAAATTCAGCTTATATGCTATTCCAACTTTTTTTAAACACGCAACGTACTTGACGATGGGAATAAAATTCTTTCAACCTCTTCAGGGATAGAGACATTATTAGATAACAATAATGAGGTATGACATGTTGTTTGATCAGAAACGCATTCCGTTCTTGCAATATCGATAATAGTTGTTTACATCTGCGACTTCGTTGAGTTCGAAAGAGAATAATGAAGTTTTGCAAAATCGTTATGTAAGTTGAGTCTTTCCTTTCAAGTTTACCGTTCCATTTTTTTTTCAAGAGAAGCCATTACATCATAACGAGACTCCCAGCCTCGGTCTTGACAATAACTTCATCCTACCTATGAATCGAAGCATATATAGGCTGGTCCATTTGTACTATCAGGACTTCATCATTTTAAGATAGAAATTTCATAACAACATACACTACATTCCATCAAATATCCTATAGTATCTTCCCCCTCAAAAAAGCCCTGACCAGCCGATATACGGGGTTATATTGAAAAATTCTCAGCCTACTATAGAACCAAACAAAATTTCAACTTCAAAATATTTTATTACTCAACATGTTCTCCTCTTAATTGAATACATTTATTACCGCGAACCTGCAACGTCTCTAAACCTTTCAAAAAAATGTTTCTTCTTGCTCTGCAAACCAGTCCTCCACAGCTTTTATTACCTCCTTGTTGGAAGAAAATTTACGACCTTTAAAACTTTTTTTCAGTTGAGGAAAGAGATGATAGTCGGACGGAGCCAAATCTGGTGAATAAGGGGGGTATTCTAGTAATTCTAACCCTAAATCATTAATTTTTTGCATGGCAACATGAGATTTGTGTACTGGGGCGTTGTCCTGTAAAAACAAAACACCTTTGGATAGCTTTCCGCGTCTTTTCTCTTTAATTTTTTCGCGTAGAGTGGTCAGTAATGTCGAATTGTAATCTCCAGTTATTGTTCTATCATTATCCAAAAAATCAATAATGATTACTCCATGGCAATCCCAAAAAACTGAAGCAAGAACTTCTCCAGCGGATTTTTTGAACACGAAACTTCTTAGGTCTTGGAGAACCAGAGTGTCGACATTCCATCGATTGTTGCTTTGTTTCTGGATCGTAGAAATGTACCCAAGTCTCATCCATAGTAACAATTCGGTGAAGTCTATATATTTTTCAAATCGAGCAGAGATCGAACGCGATGCTTCTACCCTTGCACGCTTTTGGTCAACATTCAAACATTTGGGGATCTATCTTGCAGAAATTTTTCTCATGTCCAAATTGACGTGAACTATATGATGAACGCGTTCGTATGAAATCTTCAGTGCTTCAGATATCCGTTTTAGCCCAATTCGACGGTCTGATAAAATCATGTCTGAACTGCATCGATATTTTCGGGGACTGACACAGAAACTGGCCTTCCCGATCGGTCATCATCTTCAATGGAAAATTTACCTCTTTTGAAGATTGCAGTCCAATTTTTCACGGTCGCATACGAAGGACATTGATCACCAAGGATATTAAGCATATCTTTGTAAATCTGCTTACCTCTTAACCCTTTTAAATACTTGATTATGGCTCGATACTCCAATTTTTCGATTTTTACAATTTCGGTGGACATCTTTTTTTCAAATTTATTGTGTAACTCTAGTTTACGTCGAACTCTTCACTGACACTTCTAATAAGTTATTGTTCGTTGATATGGTATATGGTGCAATATTTTGTTTATGCGTAGATCTGGTCTAGGCTCACTAGATATCAATACATCCTCGTAAGTTCACGAAATGATCTTTTTTCCGCTGACCTTCAAGATCGACCAAACTGCATCGGTAACACCAGAGTTTGTCAATCTCCCATCAACTCGTTCTGTGACCTGCTGAAAGCTGTTAAGCTTCAATTAAAACTGTAACAGTTGTTCTCGCATGGCGTTTTTTGGTTCTCTAATGGGTCAGGTTATATAACCGAGCAAAGTACAGTCGTTAGTCGTATAGGTGATAAGTAATAACGTCAGTATCGCCACCCAACTTTCTTGTAGAACAAACACAAATTTATGTAAAACACGTCTTGTATGTGTTGTCGACAGTAGATACGATGTCCTACATTTGTCGCGATAGTTTCTGCTTGTTGCAAGTGCGGAAATGGCGATTTTATCGATGGTGGAGTGATTTTGATTCTTTCTAACACCTTTCACCTCTTTAAGGAGGTTATCGATGAAGATGAGCTGATTTTCACACTCGCGACTCGCCCATGCTTTCTCATAAGAGAGTTTTTGCTTGGAAAGGATCATATATCTTCCATATACAGGGTATTCCTCAATTGGAAGTACAAACGCAGAGGGGCGATTCATTGAAGAATTTTGAGAAAAAAAAGTGTCATAAACATGGGACAGCAAACGTTTCGTTTAAGAGATACAAGGTGTTGAAGTTTGAATTTTTTTCTCGTAGTATCAGTACCTATTTCACAAGATATTCAACTGAAATTGGGCATAGATGTTTCAAATTATAGTTACATCATGTGACATGCCAATTGCGATTGCAAATATACAGGTTGATATTTTTTCTGGAACACTTTCCCTGTTTTCCTCCAGAACTTTTTCTGGTCAGCCACTGTTAGTTTGAAAAATTGGAAAAACTTTGTTGTTATTTCAAACTTTATGGTCTCTTGTAGTCTTGTCGTATATGCTATCGATTTGGAGAAAAAAATGTTGAACAATTCTCTCGAAATCCCCAAAATGCCATGAAAATCCAGTTAGTGTGAATAGATCTCTCCTCTATTCAAGTCTGGGGATCTGGCAAGCCACTTAAAACTGACGCAGGTGACGTTACCAATTCTAACCACTACTCTCAATGATAGAGTGGAATTTATTCAGATATTTTGTCATTACACACAAAGACAACAGACTGAGGCTAAGCTGCATCCTAGTTTAGAAATATGTTCTTGCCAATTCAGTGTATCATTCACATAGATTCTCAAGAACAATGTAAATGGAATTAGGTTTAACTGTGACATAGGTTTCGTAATACAACTACATTTTCATACTGGATGGAGTATTTCAAGTTGTGCAAAAAGATATTTTACTGTCCTCTGTTGGCTTATTTCTTGGGAATTTTGAAAAGTGGGGATTTCCATAGGTCCGTCTGTTCCTTTAGAAGTAGGGTTTATCGAGTTCCTACTTCTATTCTTTTTTATAATGAACTATCACAAAGTAACCGACTATTCTGTTCATTATTCAACACTCAATTCTTGATTTCCGTACAAGAAACAAGCATAACTGAATATTCCAGCCATGCATGTTTATATGAGAAATATTTCCAGTATTGATAGAGAAAAAAGTTTCTCCAACAATTGCCAGGTCTTTGGAATTGTTGAATTCGCATAATATTTTCTCAAATTATTTATTTTCTCAAATTATTTATTTTCCCAAATAAATAAACATATTGATAAATACGGAATGACTACGACCTCTATCTAGAGACAACGTTGCGTTGTTGTCTGGCATTCAAATATACACGGTGAAATGTGTCAGAATTTCATGGGAAACCGGGATACTTTATGAAAGTTTAACCTTATGAACAACCTGCATATTTGTTTTTTCTCGAGGAACCACAAAATAAAGCATATGATTTATCGAATTTGGAATGTTATAAGACGATGTGAAAACAGTCTCAAATTTTGGTAATATCTTGAAAACTTGAAATTAGTATGCTTCTATAACCAATAACTCAGGATCATTAAGCTTATTTAGGTATACAGGGTGATCAGTGAGACCGCAAACTTTTCTAATTCGAATGGATCAGCTTGTATATTATTGCGCATATCAATAGATCTTCGCAGGACGACTAAGGGTATACGTCCCTGAAAAAAAGGGAGTCAGAAACGATTAATTTTTTTTTGATTGATGAAGGGGTGTATGATTGTATAAAGATAAAAATAATAAAAAAAATATTTCATGAGTATTAAATGAATGAAAAGGATATTCCCCATCATTTTTGGTAATATTTCAACATTTCCACCATCAAAACGAACAAATATTTTTATGTTTTTTATTTCAGTATTGAAGTCTATAATTTAGTTAATCAAATGTCTACCCCTTTTTCTTTCAAAATTAACCGTTATTTTGTAAATAATATTACATCAATGTGTTGTTTTCGCGAAATTTATTTCCTTGAATTTTTCTATTCGAAATGATAAATATCCATTTTCACCGAAGACATTTATTATTATTATATTATATTATATTATATTATATTATATTATATTATATTATATTATATTATATTATATTATATTATATTATATTATATTATATTATATTATATTATATTATATTATATTATATTATATTATATTATATTATATTATATTATATTATATTATATTATATTATATTATATTATATTATATTATATTATATTATATTATATTATATTATATTATATTATATTATATTATATTATATTATATTATATTATATTATATTATATTATATTATATTATATTATATTATATTATATTATATTATATTATATTATATTATATTATATTATATTATATTATATTATATTATATTATATTATATTATATTATATTATATTATATTATATTATATTATATTATATTATATTATATTATATTATATTATATTATATTATATTATATTATATTATATTATATTATATTATATTATATTATATTATATTATATTATATTATATTATATTATATTATATTATATTATATTATATTATATTATATTAAATTATATTATATTATATTATATTTCATTAGACGTCGATTAGTGAAAATTAATAGTTTCTTACAATTGTGGATTCTTACATGGAATTGAATTTCTTTTAAATGACACGCCCCGCAGGTATCTACTCCCAGATGACTGGTGAAGGAAAATTAGTGTATTATACAGTCAGTGTGAGATCTAGTTCAGGGTAAGATTTCTTGTTAATATTTCCTGCGCTCCAACATTTGTTCTATTAAGATGAATGATCATTGAATAAAAATTAATGCGCTGCACCGCCATCTGGCGGTATACGTTTCCTATTTTGAAGGCTGAAGACTCTTAAGTAATATGAGATTTGAGAGTTTCTTCCATTAGAATAATGCAACAAATAAACAAACTAATTTAAATTGCAAATGTTGAAAAAATTAATAAGTGTTCCCATTTAATTTCTGGCCCAAACTTGCTTAGTCCGCCACTGCTATTGACGAAACCTGTTTGTGCCCCAGTTCCAGAATATCGGGAAGTGTATAAAAAAGATTGAATAGCGCCGACAAGGACTCTATAACGAGCAGATGGAAATGCGGGGAAAATTGAAAAGAATATTTTCCGGAATATTCGAAACCTGCCTTCATTAAACTCAACAATACACTCTCGCACATCCCGTGGTTCGGTCCAAAACGATCGAAAACTCGGAAGCGATCCGATTAGAACAGATAGTTGGGCGTTCAAGAACCGACTTTAATCAACTCGATTATTTGTTTTCCGGTCCCAATTATTCGGTTTTCGTACAACGAGTTTTCCCCCAATTTGGCCATGCGGCTCGCTGCGCCGTTTCTTCGTAGGGTTCCGTCGATTTCCCACATTCCAGCCGTTCTTATCTTCCCTTCAAGGTCGGATCTTCAAGGATTTTAGATTGGGAGTTTCGCGAAATTGAGAAGGACAAGATAAGATCAGAGATCAACTCGAACTTTTCTAATTTGAAGTTTGCGGTTTTAATTATTTTCTGTCGCAAGTTCGTATTGGTTGGGGTGGAAAAACGGCAGGTTAACAACACGGTTAAAGTTTGATCAACTAGAATATTGATGAAAATAGAGGATAACTTCCCTAGAACACAGCATATTGAATGATGGAAATGGACAAGCAGAGATCTACGAGGATGTATTGATATCTAGATGGCCTAGACCAGTTCCATGCATAAACAAAATATTGCTATACCATATTAACGAACAATAACTTATTAGAAGTGTCAGTGTAGAGTTCGACGTCAAAAAAGTAAACCAGAGTTACGCAATAAATAAAAAAAAAAATGTCCACCGAAATTTGTAAAAATTGAAAAATTGGAGCATCGAGCCATCATGAAGTACCTGTATTTAAAAGGGTCAAGAGGTGAGCAGATTTACGAGGATATGCTTGATACCCTTGGTGATCAATGTCCTTCGTATGCGACCGTGAAAAATTGGACTGCAAGCTTCAAAAGAGGTAAATTTTCCATTGAAGATAATGACCGATCGGAAAGGCCAGTTTCTGTGTCAGTCCCCGAAAATATCGATGCAGTTCATGACGTGATATTATCAGACCGTCGAATTGTGCTAAAACGGACATCTGAAGCACTGAAGATTTCATACGAACGCGTTCATCATATAAGTGTTCACGTCAATTTGGACATGAGAAAAATTTCTGCAAAATGGATCCCCAAATGTTTGAATGTTGACCAAAAGCGTGCAAGGGTAGAAGCATCGCGTTCGATCTGTGCTCGATTTGAAAACGATGTAGACTTCTTAAACCGCATTGTTACTATGGATGAGACTTGGGTACATTTCTACGATCCAGAAACACAGCAACAATCGATGGAATGGCGATACTCTGGTTCTACAAGACATAAGAAGTTTCGTGTCCAAAAATCTGCTGGAAAAGTTCTTGCTTCAGTTTTTGAGGATTGCCATGAAGTAATCATGATTGATTACGGACAAAAATTAATGGAAAAGACGCGGAAAGCTATCCAAAGGTATTTTGTTTTTACAGGAGAACGCCCCAGTACACAAATCTCATGTTCCATGCAAAAAATTCGTGATTTAGGGTTAGAATTACTAGACCACCCGCCTTTTTCACCAGATTTGGCTCCTTCCGACTATCATCTCTTTCCTCAACTGAAAAAACATTCAAAAGGTCGTAAATTTTCTTCCAACGAGGAGGTAATGAAAGCTGTGGAGGATTGGTTTGCAGAGCAAGAAGAAACATTTTTTTTTGAAGATCTAGAGACGTTGCAGGTTCGCTGTAATAAATGTATTTAATTAAGAGGACAATACGTTGAGTAATAAAATATTTTGACATTGAAATTTTGTTTGGTTCCATAGTAGACTTCTGAAGTACACCACTGTGTGTCGCCACCACAGTATAGGTTTGTCATTATCCTGCTGTGCCATAAACTATGTCATCGCCATGAAAAATTTCAGTATCCTCAATATAGTCCTGTGCAAACTGCAACTCCTCATTCTGACGTGAGTACCAGCTCAGTTATCAATTCAATTATCTCCAAAAGAGGAACATAATAAAATATCCATCCAGCTGAGTCGGCATTTTCAGTATCAGATCGAAGAAAATTTCGAAAACCCTTGTCAGCGTCGACGATCGCGGTATCCAAACAAACTCCATTATTTATCCTTTAATCGTGATCCTTTCTCGAAAACAATTAACTCAATAATCGTCCGACTCACCTTGAAAATCGAGTGTTCAAACAAAATCGCATTCATTAATAGCGCTGTTTCTTGGAACTGCAAGAAATGCCGGTCGAATATATCTTTCAATCTTCGGCTATCTCCGAACGTACGCCACTGGAGAATTCCCTCGTCTATCTGGGAAAATGTTCCAGGAAGATAGGTAGTTATGGAAAGTCGATTTTTGTTCATCAGTTTATGGACTAATGGGTTAAAAGATTAATTTTTCCTTTCACAATTCCAAAATCAATAATGCCAAGTATCATACGATGGGAACCAATACTGCCATTAAGTTCATTCTAATAATGATCAACTTCGTCATTAAGGAGAAGGGTTTATTCGAAACTGTAACGGTAAACATGAAAGAAGTCCACAAAATAGCTTTAATCGAGTTATCTCTTAAAAAATTATTGAATTTTTTTAATAGCATTGTCATTTCAATATACGTAAAATAAATTATTTGGACAAGAATCACAATTAATGTAGAATTGAGAGGGCCAGAAAGAAGAAAACATTCAATAAACATTCAATGTCGAGATTCTTAGTTGGATCCCCTTTCCAAAAGTCCCTTATTTTCCTTACTTATTGTTAGAACGAAACGTTATCCCTTTCGCATTCGAAAACACAATCCTCTTACCGACGAGGTGGAATATTCATGATGTTTGAAAATGAAAAATATCAAGTATTTTGCCCGAATGATGTTTATGCTGAAAGACCTTCAGGACAATTGAAAACGACGATTCACTTAAGCTTCCTTGTTCAACGTGCACGGAATAGCTAATTTTGTTTTTTTCCTCTCGATTCATGGCCTCCTCATCTTGTATTTCCTCGTGTATATTTCGTATTCCGAAGAAGGTTCATTGAAAAGTTTTAGACATCCATTTGAACTTGTACAACTCATATTTCGATTGAACTTTTTCCATTGGGACACGACTTGAATAAATGACCCCTTGAATCCTCATGAATATATTACAGATTCACCAAATTGAAAATATAGACTACTATACGTATTAGTATTAATTTGATAAAGTTATACTTTCATCCCAAATTCGGGTTGAAAAATGTAGTACACAACAATTTCGAATAAGGAAGAAAATGTCTAAATAGCAGCTCCGCATGTAATAAATCTTAAGATCATTTTCTGCAGACGATGTTCCCTGTAGACATCAAATGATCATGAACCAGTTAGGCAGTGGTGAAAACAGGTGGAAGCTATCACAATAAACTGCAAGAAGCACCTGATGAAGTCGATGAAAATGAGACCGAGATTCTTGAGTTCATTATCTTCATTATTTCCCATTTCACAATTAACCGATGTACTTATTCGATATTAACCTGAAGATTGCGGCAATCTCAGAGAAAGTTGATGTTTACCGCTGTTTTATTCAATTGTGACAAGTGACTCTTTAATTTTATTCCTTTTTTGATTAACTCTATAATTGCGAATTTCAAAACTAAAAAACCAGTGATATCTCTGAGAGTGTTGAAATTAAATGAAAAAAGTATCACATGCAGAGATATGGGTTTAAGTGAATATTTGTTATTATGAGACCAATAAATTGTTGTTAATGAAATAAATCGAAATATCGAAATATTCTGGTCAAATTGCTTAAATTTTGAAATAATAAAATAGCAATGATTTTTTTTATGGGATATTCTAGTTTACTCAAATGTAGCCTAGGCTATTTTCTTTAGACACATGTAATATTCACGACTGATATCAAATTATGACCTCAAGTTATTGAGGATGCAACAAATATGCAAAATTGTTTTGACAGGTCAAAAAATATAGTTTGTGAATACCCACAAAAAATTATTTGAGTTTTTCAAAGCATTTCCTATTTTCTGAACAATAAGAAATTACCTGAAATTTCTGTTTTTTTCTCTATAAAGCATCTATGA
Organism: Adalia decempunctata; assembly: GCA_951802165.1. Lineage (NCBI taxonomy): Eukaryota > Metazoa > Arthropoda > Insecta > Coleoptera > Coccinellidae > Adalia > Adalia decempunctata. The sequence goes on along the minus strand of OX637696.1, from coordinate 15,139,910 downwards.
ACACTAAAAAATTATTCTTGGATTCAATCAGATCTCTATTCTCTTTATAAAATCATTTAAATTAATTTCAGTTCATTAAAAATTTTTTTGAGATATATGAACAATATTAATGGCATTACTAGTTTGCGGTTCATCAACTATAAAAAAAATTGACAAGATAATCTATTCCTATTATAACGTTCTGCTACAATGAGCAGAATGGAATAAAAACGACAATTCAAGGGTAAAATGAAAATTACATCATTGAATTTGTTGAAGCAAAACAAATGGACTAAGTGTAATCTAATTGTTATTGCTTTACAAAAAACTTCGAAACGGTCATTACCCATGAAAGATCCTCAATCTTCAACAAAATATTTTAAAAATCGATAATTTTTCCCAAATAAAATGAAAATAAATAAAAATTGCTAATTATCGACTTCGAATAGGTAAATAAGATTTTCTATTTTAATTGGTGAGACCAAATCGAAAATGGGTCAATTTCGATCTCAGCCCAAATAAAGGGAACCCATTAAAGAGAAACTACTCACCAATAGCGCAAAGAACAATTGTCACTCAACCACTCAATGCGTTGTCATCTATGTCCAACTTTCTGTACCACTGGCGCACAGCCGACTGAGTACTGACTGACTTAAGTCTGATTCTACTTTATTTTGTTTGTTTCACGCTTACTACGATCCACACAGGACCAGGTAAGTGCAACGTTGTCGCTTCTACCCAGTTATTAGATATGATAGCGGTAGTGGTAGAGAGAGAATAGGTGATTATGAAAAAGGCGCGTGTTAAGTGTAAAATATAGATCCCACTTCTATATAGAGTAGGTTATGTTCTTTTATATAGAATAGCGTTGGTACTTTATTGTGGTAGGGTAGAAGAAATAGGGTGCTGATGGTCGAACAGAAGTTATTTCGACATGGTGGTGGGTTCTAAAGGGTTGGAAAGAACGGAGATTTCCTGGATAATGAAGTTTTTTATTTCGAGAGCTTTTTGGGAGAGTATAAGCAAAGAAAAGGGGTTGAAATATTTTTTTTAATGAAGAGCATTCTGACTGGTGTAATCTATTAAGGGCTTTTATATTTTGAAGCTTCTCCAAAGGAAAAAGCCGACACAAACGGTTCTTCAGTTAGGACAATTATATTTATGAAATATTGAATTTTTGAAGCCTTTATTTTCTCATAATGAATTTTCAAACTCTACTAAACACAAATGACAGTTAGTGACATTCCTACAGTTTTTAGTACTCGACCTACTGATCGAAAGTATTCATGGTCCCAACTCAATCCTACGACTAGTTTCTGAGATACATGGCGTTGAAGTTGAGAATTACCCACTTTTACTACGCTCGTATCTCGGAACAGAATCGAATGAACTTCAATTTTTCTCAAGAAACATTTCATTCCATCCCTAGGGGGCAACCCTATAGACTATAGAGGAATATGACCGAAAATCGTTACGAATACAGGGTTATCCATAATTATCAAAGAAACAATTCACAGTGAAGGTTAAGTGAACACCCTGTATTTTTGGGTTGATTAAATATGTTTGTTTGTTTTTTTTATAACATATCATTATGGACTTCAAAGAATACAGGGTGATTCAGTCATGAAATAAACTGTGAACCTCACGAAAATACCCAAAAACCACTTTTACTTCATCAGCCTCTATTTCAAGATCAACTCCGTTGGGGTGGGAGTTTTCTTTCACCACTGTACTTGATATAACAACATCAATTCGTCTGAGAGTTTTCATCCACTTCCTAGGACCAGATTTTTTTTTGCTGGAATAAGAATAGAATAACATAAATAAATAATTTTCATATTACATAAAAAAAAATCTGGTCATAGGAAGTGGATAAGAACTCTCAGCCGTATTGATGTTTTTATATCAAGTACAGGGGAGAAAGAAAATTCCCACCTCAACGGAGTTATTCTGGGAACAGAGGGTGATGAAAAAAAAGGTGGTTTTTGGGTATTTTCGTGAGGTTCACAAATTATTTCATGACTGAATCACCCTGTATTCCTTCAAGTCCATGGTGATATATTCTGAAAAAATCAAACAAACATCTTAAATCAACCCAAAAATACAGAGTGTCTACTTAACACTCATTGTGAATAGTTTCTATAATAATGGATCACCCAGTATAAATTCTGGGTATAACAGACTTTTTCGATGAAACAACATATCTAGTGTAATAGTTCATTTTGTGGACGTTCTCGCTCTGAAACTGACATATTTTACACTTTCAAAATCGGGCATGCATTCAATTATGGATAACCCTGTATCCGTAACGATTTTCGGTTATATTCCCCCATACGGTTGCTCCCTGGGGATGGAATGAAATGTATCTTGAGAAAAATTGAAGTTCATTCGATTCTGTTCCGACATACGAGCGTAGTAAAAGTGGGTAATTCTCAACTTCAACGCCCTATATCTCAAAAACTGGTCATAGGATTGATTTGGGGCCACTGACACTTTTGAAAGTAGGTCGAGTACAACAATATACCAATTTCAGAACATTTGACGGAACGCCATTTCCCATAAGGAAAGTGCGAAGTCCTCTGGTAATTTTCCAGGCAGAACAGTTTCAAAAGCTCCCAAAGAACTACTCTCCCTCCCAGAAAACTCTCGCATTCGAATCTAAATCCCGTTTCGCGGCAAGACCTTTGTCGTGCTTTATACCTGCCCACATCCGTCAAGATATCGTGGAATAACTATCGATATTCTAATTTGATTCGAATTAAATGTGACGTGAAATCAATACCGGGTATAACGTGACAAGTTATGGTAAAAGCATTCGAAGTCCCCAGTCTCCGTGAAAGCTTTGTGTACGTTCCATATTACGTACTCATGACTGACGTCATATACCATGTCAGTATATTTCAACTGAACGCCATATTCATATCTTTGATCTAATTTTTTTTGGATGACGAATGGGTTGAGGAAAAAACTTCCAATGAGAGATAGTGAATGCAGATAATTAACAGGCCGTTTCATGACTAATTTAGAATGTCAAAGAGTAATTGGACGCATAATAATAATTTTTTGATTAGTAATAAAGAGTAGCGTGTTTCAATTGGGCCACCCTGTATTACCAAGACAAGGGCATATGTAGCTCTTTTTTATGGTAGAGGTAATAAAGATTGAAAACCATTAAATCAGGTACAAAATGTATGAAATATACTAACTGACAAAGAAACTGCAACACCCAGGAGAAGTAGTTAAAATTTTATTTATTTTTTGTAAAACATAGTATAGTTAGGAGTAAATTATTAAAATTTGCAGAAAAAAACACGAAGGGTTTGCAAATTTTTCCCCAAAATTTATTAATTATGTGTTTGTCCACCGCGATTTTCTATACACTCCCCAACACGTCTTGGTATTGATGAAATAAGATGGTCTATTTCTTCTTGAGGAATACTATTACAAGCTACCTGTACTACATGTCTCAGCGCCGCCAAAGTCCGCCATGTTCCAAACATGTTCTATGGGCGAAAGATCAGAGGATCTGGGCAGCCATGTCAAAAGATTCACATGGGTCGCTTCAAAAAAGTTTAAAGTAACTCTGGCAACATGAGGTTGATCATTATCTTGCTGAAATATTGGATTCTCGAGCCAGCAAACAGATCCGAGATATTTGAATTGGTTCTCGAGTTACAGGGCGATTCTGTAAAATTGCTGTTTCAAATATTTCGCTATATCTCGTTTTCTGTTGGAGATATCACGAAAATTCCAAGAAGTTTTTTTTTGTAATTTCTATTGCCTGTACGATGCCTCCATCTGATCCGAAAAATTATTCGCCGTTCAAGTGCTAGAGAGAAAAGTTTGTGTTATTCAAATGGGACACCCTATATTTTTCATCATTGCTTCTTAGCCGCAGATTCACCGAGTATCATCCTGTAACCCGTTTTTCGAAAATCTGATCTGATTTCCTGAAAATGTCGATTCTAATGAAATGGAAAACTTCATCTGTAAATAAATATATTCCATTTAATTCAAAATCTAATTTGTCTAGTGTGTGGTGAATATTTTTAACCAAATGTTTATCTTGAAAAGAATAAATCATCAGATACAATTCGAACATTTCTTGTAGTTTTTTTTTCTGAATTCATTTGTAATAATGTTTTTACTCGATTTATGTTAGTTCTAAATAGAATCGAAAATAAAACATCCCCAAATAAAAGAAAAATTTTTATATACAGGCTGTCCCAATTCAAGTGAAGACAAAAAACTCAATATCTTTGAAACGGATCGGATTTTCGAAAAACCGGTTACAGTGTAATACTCGGTGAATCAGCGGCTAAACAGCAATGATGAAAAATATAGGGTGTCCCATTCAAAACACACCAACGCTCTTTAGCATTTGCACGGCGAATAATTTTTCGGATCAGATGGAAGCAGCGTATACTTGCCTATAGGCAATAAAAATTACAAAAGAAAATTTCTTGGAATTTTCGTGATATCTCCAACAGAAAACGAGATATAGCGAAATATTTGAAACAGCAATTTTTCAGAAACGCCCTGTAACTCGAGAACCAATTCAGATATCTCGGATCTGTTTGCTGGCAATTGATTATTTTGAAAAAAGAGACCGGGAGTCAATGAATATTTTTTCTCTAGCCCTTATGGTTCTCGAGATGCTCTCAGTGATCATCGAATTTGGGACACCCTGTACACGTTCTAAGCATTTTAACAACAACTAAACATCGACTTTGGATCTCCCCGAACAGCTAATTCGTTGTCAAATTCAAAAAAATTGCAAAAAAAAAAATATTGTAGTATTTAAGTAACAAAGAATGTTTAAATGAAATAACCTTCACCATCAGTATCAAAATGTCTGAGCTTCCTCAACTTTTGTGGAGCAGTATACTGAGCTACAAGCAAAATACTCCATCGATCACTGCAGAGTTCGGATGCTATCGAAAGACAAAAAGTCAGAATCTCAGGAGACACGTCAAATTGGATTAAATCCAAAAGTTTCACAAATTTTTTGCCATCGCTGCCAATCCAGCTCGATCCTGAAAAACCGAGTCTCTGCTATCGATTCACGGCATCATTCAGTGTCGGTATAGAAATAAAACACGAAGAGACGATGTTCAATTTCACCTCTCAAACCAGGTCGATAATTATTCATCACAAAAGCGTACCAGGCACTCTCGATTTTTATGCGATTGATCGATCCCATCAAAAGACTCTCTTTCTCTTTCGCTCTCTTCCTCTCTATGGGAACGAAGCTGATCGAATTATTAATTGTAATAATTAAGTTTTGTAATTGAGCGATCAAGGGGTTCAATATCGGTCAGGATTTTTACATACGTTGCTTTTTATACCTGTTCGGTTGATTGGTATTATATTACGTTCCTCCAGCTTCGACTCGGATGATTTAGCATGATAAAGCTATATTTTCCCAGATTTCCAGGTTGCTTGCAGTCCGTGCAAAAATGCATGCGAGTTCAATCATTTCGAGAGGAATCCGATATTAAAATTATGAAATGACATTTACAAACGGGACTGTTCGAAAAGTTTCCTCTTTTTCGACAATTTTCAAGTATGAGCAAAGTTTACTCTCATTCTTTTGACCATTTCCTCATAAGTTTCACAGTTTCAGGTGGAAATTTATATTTGGTAATTGTAGTACAAATTCAGTTCACGCAAAAAATTTGAAAATTGATGCAAGAGAGTAAACATTCGATATCTCAAAGTTGAACATTCGGTGGTGGACAAGAATCGGCAATTTTTCAAACTGAATGACGTGTTCTAGAGACTAGCAAAATTTGATCCATATAGCTTTACCAGAATCTTATGAAATTCCAGCTAAAAAAAAGTAGACTCATTTTCCACCGAGAAATATCCACTTTGAGGTGTTGATATTCATACCAGAAAATCTGGAAGGGACACCGATTGGCCTGAAGAATCTACAGTTATATACTAGCTGAAAAAGAAACTGTAACGCCCAAAAGAAGCTGTTTAAATTTCAATTTGTTGAAACATAGCTAGTATAGCAAGGAGTAAATGATTAAATTTGGAGAAAAAAAAATGTGAAGTTTTTTTTCAGGTGAAATTTGTTGTTACTTAAATATTGTTGTCATTTTTTTTAAATTTTTCAACAAACCAGCTGTTCGAGGAAATCCAAAGTCGATGTTTAGTTGTTGTTAAAATGCCTAGAGCACGTGTTTGTGGAATTTATTGCCAGCTAAGTGAATTTGAAAGAGGTCGAATTATTGGTCTACGGGAGGCGGGTTGTCACTCCGAGAAATCGCTAACCGTACGAACAGAAATCCAACCATGGGCGCCCGCAGAAACCAGTAGAAATTTTTCTCAGGGGGGGCCAAAATAGAGATTGGAAGGTAATATTGAGGTGTCGTGCTGAAAAACGTTAGGGCCATCAAAATCTCAGGGGGGGCCATGCCCCCCCCCCCCGGCCCCCCCTGCGGGCGCCCATGAATCCAACTACTGTTATGAGATGTTGTCGAGCGTTGTTTTATAATGCCCAAAATCGAAGAAGAGTAGGCACCGGACGTCGAAGGGCACAAATGAAGTTCAAAATCGACGTATAAGATTTATGGCCATTAGAAACCGATTTGCGACAACTCGATCCTTGGCGGATGAGAGGTTAGGAGAACAAGGCCATCCTGTAACTGTCCGAATGGTTTACCGCCGGATAAGGCTGTTTGGACTGCAGCAATATCGACCCCATCTTATGTTACCTCTGACGGTTGAGCATCGCTGCCACGATTACAGTGGTGCAGAGAACGTCAACGTTAGAATGTGGAATGGCATCAGGTCGTCTTTTCTGATGAATCTCGATTCTCTTTGGGTGCACATGATGGCCGAAGAAATGTTAGACGACGTCGGGGAGAAAGACGTGAACCTCAGTTTGATGTTGAGCGTCGTGTTCACCGGACGGTAGGCGTTATGGCATGAGGTGCTATCGCACATGCGAGTAGGTCACCTTCAGTGTCTATTCGAGGTAACATGACAGCGCTGCGTTACGAAATAGTGAAGCCATATGTTCTCCCTTACCTTAATCGGTTCGAGAATCCAATATTTCAGCAATATAATACTCAACCTCATGTTGTAGAGTTAGTTTAAACTGTTTGGAAGCGAATCATGTGATTCTTTTGCCATGGCCGCCCAGATCCCCTGATCTTCCGCCCATAGAGCATGTTTGGGACCGTCTTATTGCACCGATGACAAAACGTGCACATTTTTAACAAATCTACTAAAAAAATTGTAAACCCTTCGTTTTTCCTCCGAATTTTGAGCATTTACTTCTTGATATACTATCTATGTTTTACAAAAAAAAAATTGAAATTCAAACAGCTCCTTCTGGGTGTGGCAGTTAGCCAAAACGTGTTGGGTAGACTTTCAGTTAACCAACTGAAGTGTGGTTCAATTTTATTTAATGAAAACTCACAAAAATTTCGGAAGAGAAAAAACTGTGCTAATGGACTGTATGTGTATACAAAATTTCATTGAAGAGTTCCCAAAGAAACAGTTGAAAAGTCTTACATATATCAGCAAAACGGTCAACCAGATCTTGTCGGTGACTCCAATTTCCATGAACAGAGTGATCGAGATCGACAAACGAACATGAAATGAAGCTGACGTGAAAATCCGTTGTTAAAAATGTCAAATTGTGCACACTTATCCTTGTGGTATCACTAGATATCCACGCCACTGGTAACAGTCTTTTGTTCGAAATAATTCGCACGAATGAAAGTTTGAAATGAATAAAATTCGATGAAATCGAAATCACTGAAACTCCGAATTACAGGAAAAACTGAAATTTTTCGAATTCGCGAAAGGATACAGGAAATATTAGAGATGCGGTAGTAGAGAGAGAGAAAAAGATAATTTATTGTCTGACTTATTACATCAGGCAAAGAGCCATCGACCTAGGGTCCTTCAGCTCGGTAGTAGATATATTCACAATTAAGGTAATCAATGAACTGAACTGAAAATTATGAAATTGAATAAATATGGGACATATTATGTGCTCCAAAGCTGACCAGTTCTTTTCACACCTACACAAATGACAACTCCATATGGGAATTCCTACAACGGAGAAATTGAATCAATTTAGAAGGAAATGAGAATTATGAAATTCAGAAAAATTCATCTGAACCGTTCACTAGGCATGAACTAAATTAACCATGATTTGTACTTGATTGAAATCCTTATATTTCAGATTCGATATTGAATTCACAGCACAACGATCCAAAGTAATCTTGTGAGCATTTTTCGAATGACCCTATAAAAATCGCCAGACGATTTTACGAGAAATATGATGTAGCCTCGAAATTTTTTTAATCTTCTTCCTATTTTATATCCGCGCCTCGTTTGGTAAATTTCTTATTTACGATCGGCTATAGCGACATTCGATTTACTGACTAATATATTGCATGTGCAAATTCGGCACTATGTTCCTTTCTCGGATGATTTAAGGCTTTTTTATAGTCGCTCGAACATCCAGGGCGTACTCTTCAAATAAGAATCGTATATTCAGTTACATTGAGGAGCCTGATGAGTCTCCTTGAATTTCGAGAGTTAAGATTCAGAACAAGAAGACAAATTGTCTCGTCGAGCAACTGAGTGCCTACCTAGAATAACCTGAAAGGACGAAATTGAGTCGTCTCCGATTTTTCTTCCTACGCTTTTCGCATGAACGATGAACCCATTGTAATTTCATTTCATGGAATTCGAGTAGTTCCAATGCACCGAGAGTAAATGACGTAAATAAGTTACTAGTTAAGGTTTATTACATGCTCACCGGCATAGAAAGTGTTGCTTTTTCTCTTTGGGAACAGACTGTTCGCCGGAGCAGAACCTACGGTGTCGAAGCAACGAATTATACGCCTTCCCGGACCGAACAAGGCCCCCGACTTGACGGTAATTGAAGGAAAATAGTGCGGAAGGAGGAAGATGTTGAAAAATATGGTTGAGGTCTCTTGATGACCGTAAAAGAGAGTGGTTCAATTACGTCTTTTTAGTCAGTAAATGTGAAGAAATACTATGAAATTCATATTCCGAAAACTATACGTTCTGGGACACCCTGTATTGTTATATATCGTGGTTTCTTCTTCAAAGCATGAAAATCTATACAAACAGGGTGATTCCGGAGGAGACAGTTAGATTTTAGAAAAAGTTTACACTACTCAAGGCAGTTTCGCCTTCATTGAGAGGCTACAGGGTTATTTTTATTCATAACTTTGGTATGGCTTGATCGATATCGATGAAATTTTCAGTGTAGAACAATATGATCATCTACTTTCAATAATTTTATTATTTTTTCAAAAATACAGGGTGGGAATTATGATAAGTTCTGATAAAATTTGCAGGTTGAGAAAACACCCTGTTTTCAAAAATTCGCTTCCTGCTTCAGACTCTACCATAAGTTTACATTACTGGAGCGTTTTAATTTTTTTGACACACGTCCGCTTTTTCCAGATAAAATTTTTAAAGATGAACAATAACGTTATTTCGCTCCAAGGCAGTGAGAATATTCTGAACTAGGTAGTAAAGCTGTATATTGATACAAAACTCTTCCAAATGTATAAAAATAGTTTTTGTACAACTGCCATTAAAAGTGACACTTTTAATGACAGCAAACAATGTTAAAATTGATTGTTTACGTGGAAGCGTGTTAAAAATATTTTTAACATTAGAAAAAAATTCAGCAATTGCAAATTTTTATTTATCAATATTTAGCAATCGTTACTTATGACCATTAATATTGATCGTAAAACTAGAACAATTACTAACATTAATGCCCTGTGTCGTTAGGGAGCTTCGTAATACATTATTCGAATCCTCAGCACCATCAGTACTTGAAGAAACCGGAAGTACAATATTGGATGATGATGATCCAAAATCTGTTGAGGTTGGGATAATTTTTCAGCAATGACATTTCTATATGCAATGAAATGATCAACATAGCCCTCGGCTACCGTCGTAGACTTCCATCCACCATGTTTTTTATATTCGTAATATTTGCTCCTGATTCTGCTAGCAATGAAGCGGAGAATCTTCGAAAACAGTGTCCTGTATATTGCTTTGGTTCTGGCAGTTTGAGGAATTCGGCAACAATAGATGGAATTTTCCCAAATGTATTGATACCAACTGGATTGGCAGTGCATTCATTATTCATGTATTTCAGGAAAAAACGACGATGTTTGATTACAGAAGGGCGCTGTGCAAAGTACTTATGAAAATAGTCAACAGACTATCCAATAATACTGAAAGAACGACTGACTTTCGTTTTTGTGTTTGGAAGTTGTATAACCAATGATTTATTTGTTATTTCGATGTCTTCCACTGATAAATTACACAATTCTTCACGCCGACAGGCTCCAAACAATCCGAAAATAGTTTCAACCTCAACCATCAAGTATTTCTCATCTGGTGCCTCATTTATAAACTTTTCATATTTTTCCATATTTTTGATTTTTCTGCTAAGTATGCCAGGAAAACAGGTTTACTGAAGTTCCCTTCTACATTTTTCAATTTACACCAGGTCAGAAAATTGTTATATGCAATATCGTACTGCTGAACAGATTTTTTAGGTAGGAGTTCCAGATTTGCTCTTCTTGCAGACTCTTCAATATCCACAGGAACAACCAAATCGTCACTTTGATTAATAATTGTACTCTCGACAAACATATTAAGCAGTTACAAACCCAAGACGAAAATTGGACAGGAACGAAATTCAAATGTCTCATTTGTTAGTAATCATAACGTTGGCAACGTTTGCCATTCACAACAATCTTTTGATTATTTGAATATTAAAATGCATTTTGAAGTTTATTGTTATCGAAAATTCGCCCATTTCATTATCAAAATAGGGCAGTTGTTCAAAGAACATTGTATGGTATTTGTGTTGAAAGTGATTTTATTTTGTTCGTGAAATTGTTCAATTTGCTCCGCTCATTTCACAAACTTTTTCACACACAAAATAAAACGTCTTTTTTAACACTCATATCATAAATAACTATTTTATTGAAGAGATTCAAATTCTCCATGAAACTTCAATCTCAATTCAAATCAAGTTGGTTAAGATCCATGGTTACCATCACAGTGAACCACATATTGAGAATATTGAATAAATAATCAGTCACAAGAAGTGCATTTCAACATGCCACAATTACTTACCCATGCGGAATATACAGATATGATTTTTGTTTATGGTTTTTGTAACAGAAATGTTGTATTCAAAAAAGAAGAAATCATTTCGAACATTCTATGTAAATTTTGTTATAATCCTCAATTTGGCCTTTCATAATATGTTTTTGTATTAGTTGTTGTAGATTTTTTGATTTAGGTAGGTACGTATGAAGATATTTTCTGGATTGAATGATTTTATGCATCAGAATATGAGAGATTAAAAATTAATTTCAAATTTGGAAAACTACTTTTGGACTCAGGAAGAGCTTCACTTTCTAGTTCAGAATATTCTCACTGCCTTGGAACGAAATAACAATATTGTTCATCTTTGAAAAATTTTTCTAGAAAAACTGGACGTGTGCCAAAAAAATAAAAACGCTCCAGTAATGTAAACTTATGGTAGAATCTGAAGCAGGTAGCGAACTTTTGAAACCGGAATGTACAGGGTGTTTTTTCAACCTGCAAGTTTAATCTGAACTTTTTTTGGATATGTCAAACTCGACCAGCACTCACTGCTGGAGCCATCTATTGTCAAACAGTGGGAACTTAGTTGGGCACCAAATTGATTCCTGAGTTTTTTCATCAAATGCTTTTCTATTCCAAAATCCAAGTGTTCAAGTATTTCTTGAAATTTTCATTTGTTATCTTGGATTACAATCACGATCGTTTCGTTAAAACCAGATTGGGGAAAATCCGTTGCATCTTGTTTCACTAATGGGCTTGATCGTTACAGCATAATTGGTCGGATTTTTGCATCAATTTCAAGAACATTGCCTCCTCATCGCCGCCCCATTCGGTATCAAAACTCGTTTCGATCCGGCCTCAAAATTACCAATCGAAGAGGAGATTAACGCCTGTACCGTTTTCGAAATAAGACTCGGACCGGTCCAAAAGTCGGTACAGGAAGTAGTCCGGACGGGATGCCTTGCAGGATGGATAAACCGTTTGTTCCTGCGAAGAATTTAACGGAATTTCCTAATCCAATTTATGGGCCGCTTCTTTTTTCGTCAATCGCAACGTTTTGGTCCCACGGTCGGGCCGGCGAGACTGCGACGTTATACAGGCGAGTATGAATTTCAATCGGCCGATAATCCTAGGGATCTGAAGTATTCAGAGACTGAGCCGTTGATACAGCCGGTGCAGCAGGTGGGACTATCTGCGGAATCTCGGGTTTCTCATATACTGCGGGATAAAAGTGGAACTTTCGAAGCTTTGGGAATTTCATGGAAGATAGAAATTTTCGGTTGGGAGTTTTGAGATGCCGATCGTTCCCGAGGTGAAGATCGGCTATTTCGGAATGAACATTGAAGTAATAAAATGGAAATCTACAAGAACATTGTATTGCCACCGAATTTCTGGGCACAAATTCATGGAAATCTTCAAAACATCTGAAACTGTCGCTGTCACAAGAACGCTCATTACTGACCACCACTTGCGACGCTGCTACAGCTCCCAAGTATCCACACATACTTGACACATTGCCATCTGATGACGACAAATTAATGAATTGAAGTGAAACTTAAACCTGAAGAGTTTATAATGACTTCAATAGTGCATGTCACCTGTGCTTTTAAAGGATATTTCAATAAGCACCCCTTTCCACCAATCAAGGGGTGTTATTACTTAAAGAAAAAAAAAAGATGTTATTAAAATTTTGAAGATCTTTCTCTGTGAAGAGAGAAAGTGTGGATTCGGCCCTTCGCACTAGGGGCAGGACTTAGCGTTTATTTATTCTCCAGGAAGAAGGGTGGTGAATGAAATACCAGTGGTTGAATTTTAGACGTATATTAAAAAAAATAATTCAAACGGTTTTACAGACACTATTTATAATTCAGTCAGGTCAAAAGACTAAATTATCAACATACCAAAAATTACCAAAACGAATTCATAATATCAAAACAAACACCAAATTTCATAGCGAAATTAAATCGTCGAAAAGAAACCACATAAAATTATCAACTCAAATTCGAATTACAACGCAAAACTAAATTATCAAAACCTTGTGGTTTAATCAAAATAACCCTGAACCGTAATTATGGGGTGATCTCAAAATAACACAACTCAAATTTCCAAATATTTTGGGGGAGATTTCTGGCGTATCATGCAGCTTACTAACAATACTCGAACAAGCCAAGCCTACACAAAAATACCTGACCTTTCTCCTCGTGCAGGTAATCCTAATAAATGATGAGAATATCCCGAAAAACTACAAAAACACAAAATCACGTCGCACACTCGCTGTTCACAGATCAACTTCACTCCCGGTTAATCAACGAGACGTAATGAAAAAACTTCGAATTCATTTAAAAAAAAACCTTCTACTTTCGACTTTACACTTTTCTGTCCCCGATTGAGACCCCATTTTCAAAAGAACCAATAAATGAGCTACTCTACCGACATTATGAACTTATTTCCGTTCAAGACTTCCCCAGCTACCCTATTCTTCGTTTTCTTCAGAAACCAATCAAATTAAAGGTTTTCCTTCTTCGGCTTTCAACCCAATCAAATTAAAGACGTTCCTTCTTCGTTTTGTGAAACCAATCAAATTAAAGACTTTTCTTCTTCTTACCTCCCGTGGGTGGGTTTTGCAAAGATAACGCAGTTTCCCATGAAACTTTCGGGTAATGCCACGTTGCAAATCCCACGATTTTAGCTTCGAATTTTTCTGCTATTGTACGCAGTTAGTGCAGCCGATTTCGTGGAACGATTTTCTCTTGTCCTTGTCGTCTGAGTCCCATGAGAAACTCTAACCGAAAATCAATTATTTCAATCGTTATCGTCTCGCCAGACATCCTGTACCGACTGATAAGAAATTCAATCATTTTCGGGCCCAGGAATATCAGATGTTTTCTACACAAGTCAACTGAAACATTTCGATTTATTACACAAGATTTGAATTTTCACAGTCATAATGTCACATGATTAAAATATGACACATCGAAAGTTGACAGATGGGAGTTAGTAAACATGAAACACTACACGGTAAAAGAACGCATCCTGATTGTCAAAAATGCGGAACCGGTGAATGGTGAACATTATCGTGCTATGATGACACAGTTTTTTATGCCTCATTTTGAAGTTATGGAACTTAACGACATGTGGTTTCAGCAGGACGGTGCCAGATCCCATACCGCCCTTGAAAAATTGATGATCTTGAACAATTTGGTCCTGGTCGTGTTATTTCTCGATTTGGTGACCAGAATTGGCCTCTACTCTCTTGAGATTTGACGCCTTTAGACTTCTGGCTGTGAGGTTATCTGAAGTCACAGATTTATGCTAATAAGTCTGCAACCGTCGAAGCATTGAAAGCCGAAATTAGACGCGGTATCAATGAAATACCACCACACGTATTCAATAACGTAATTGAGAATTTCGTCAAAAGTATACGCATATGCCAGTAAACCCGTGGCGGTCATTTACAAGATATTTTGTTTCGTACATAATTCCCAAATGTATATTTTCTGAATCAATAAGTATTTCAATAGTTTGCTACAGAAAACCATGTTTTATTGAACACTGAAATCTTGTGCTCTTATTGAAACACCCTTTATGTTCTGTACTCGGATTTGAGAGGGGGGGAAAGGGGCCATGTCCTCCTTTCGAGGTCGACAATATACCCTAGATGGTTTTTCAACTTTTTTCCAATACCTACTAGAATTCCAGATAAATTCTTCAAATAATTATTTTATTCGAATGAAACCAAATAATCTAATATAGATCCGACTTTTTCAAACTGCAACACTTTTTAAAATCATAAATCTAGACGACGCCGACGGTGTCAAAATGCTCCAGATTCATCTTATGCATACTTCTCGATCGTTGAAAAGGCAATATATAAAATTATAGCGATGAAAAATAAGCTGTAGATAAAGGATGTCGGTATATGGAGGTTGGTAATTAATTTTCTTGCTGAAAAAGACTTCGATGTACCAGATATACGGTATTTTCCGCAAATGTCATGTTGGAACAGTTGCTATAATTTTTTCCTTGTCAAACAAATTTTCCTAACGCACTTCTTCCGGTAGAAGCAAATAGTATCAGTAGTTTTCCCAAAAACTTCACATATAATTAGCTATTTATAAAAAACTGGCGAGCAAGTGTCCATTGAGGTTTGAAATATTTGGAGTGAAATATTTGGAGTGAAATGGCATCATGTATACTGGAAGCACATAGCTTCTGTCGTTTTTCAAAAAGGACATACTTAATATTTCAAAAGAGCTTGAAATTCCAATTTCAAAAATTTTCCATGCTTGTATTATGCTGATAAGTCTATACGAATGATGTTTCCTTGAGGGGCTACGTCCCTGAAAAGAGGGAGTCAGAAACGATTTATTGTTTTCTGATTGATGAAGGGATGTATGAGTGTATAAAGATAAAAATAATAAAAAAAAATATTTTATAAGTATTAAATGAATGAAAAGGATATTCCCCATCATTTCTGGTTATTTTTCAACATTTCCACCATCAAAACGAACAAATATTTTTGTGTTTTTTCATTTCAGTAATGAAGTCTATCATTTGGTTAATCAAACGTCTATCTCATTTTTCTTTCAGAATATACTATTTTTTTGTAAATAATATTACAACAATGTGTTGTTTTCGCGAAATTTATTTCCTTGAATTTTTTTATTCGAAATGATAAATATCCAATTTTATCAAAGACAATTTATCAAGGTTTGTTTTAGCCGTCGATTAGTGAAAATTTATTGTTTCTTACAATTGTGGATTCTGACATGGAATTGAATTTCTTTTAAATGATACGCCCCGCAGATGTCTACTTCCAGATGACTGGTGAAGGAAAATAAGTGTATTATACAATCAGTGTGAGATCTAGTTCAGGGTAGGATTTCTTGTTAATATTCCCTGCGCCCCAACATTTGTTCTATTACGTTGAATAATCCAATAAATAAAAATTAATGCACTGCACCGCCATCTGGCGGTATACGTTTCCTATTTTGAAGGCTGAAGACTCGTAAAGCCACTCATTTGAGTTTGGAAATAAAAGATAGACTTATGAGGTAAATTCAATCTCGTGTGATATTTCATAAGACTATTTCACGAACAAAATTAAAGGTCGAAACCCCATATTCTAGAAAAACTAACAAAGTTAATGACGTCTACAATTTATATTTATCAGTGGTCAAAACGTTCGTATCCATAGTTCAATCACAGATTATTCTTTAGTTCAATCACAGATGCATAGAATACCTGGTGTATCGACTCCTTACTAAAAATCATGACCAAAATTTGTAGATCAAAACGGCATTCTAGATTTAAGATTTTGGTCTAGTTCTGGAATAAATCCGCAATATTTATCGGTCGTGGCGCTACTGCGGCAACGAAAAATGGCGCGACCCCTTTCGGGACAAATGAAAAGCAGGACAAATTTTCGGATTTTCGATCGACAGGAAAGTCTTAAACAAAATCTAATCAGTGCCAACACCAGGTATTCTATGCATCTATGTTCAATCGTTGAAAATACCGAAGTTGTCAGACCAATCATAATTCAGAGACAGTTGGTATTATCGCGATAATACGAGCTGTCCTTGGATATGATTGGTCTGTTTTTGAGATGAGTGAAATATTCACGGAAATTCAATCTCTTGTGATATTACTAGATACTGAAAACATCTCAGAAAATTGGAGATTACAAGTTTCCTCTTGTATTATCATTGAAGTGGTGAAGAACATGATTGGAATGTTTGTTTGAGTTAATGATAAAATAAATGTGCAATTCTGATTTCGATAGTGAAGATTTCAGGCAAAATATCAAGTTTTATATATTTTTGGAATGGTAATACCTCAAGCTCAACTGAAATATACAAAAATCTCTAGTGTCAGAATTCCGTTTGAAGGAAGATATTGTTCCATAAATAAATATTGATAAGCATAAAACATATTAGGAAAATATATGGACACCATTGAATTGTACATAAAAAAGTGCGACAGAGATATTTTCACAGCAACGCATAATTTTTCACCGGATAAGAGTTAGGTACAGCCACTTTTAGAAATGCATATTGAAGGGAACACCCTAGGACACTACAACTGAATAGATGAAGTGAAAAAAAAAATAAAAACTCAATTTTAGTCACCACCTATTAAGGGTGATATCTCGGAAAGGGGTGGAGTGAGAAAATTTTGTTATAAAAAAGACCCATCTTAATTTCATACGAGCAATCACCTCCAACATTTTTCCGCAGGAATTTAGACATTCCATTTATAAGAAAGTTCTAAAATGATCCTTCGAGTATCATCTAACAAAAAACTAGCTCCTTGGCAGTCTCTGGAAGCACGGAATTTAGATATGTCTTGTTGACGAATTGGAAAATGTCCAATTTGGAAGACTCAGATTTAAATAAAAAACTTGTATGTTAATCCCAATATGGAATATGCTCCAATAGGCAATACATCACCACCGTTTGACTCCGCTAGGTTCACCTTTCGAGGCAAGAAACGCACGGGGCTGCGATCCCCTGGACTGCAGCCTCCCAAGCCGCTCCGCGGCCCGAAGATCATTACCACCGAGTCCGCGTATCTAATAGAGCGGATATCATACATCAACTTTGCCTTCGCACAAAAAGCCGATATAAATTGACCACCCGAGAAGGTGTTTTTCCCCGGCCGTCAATTGAATTTCTAATGAAACTTCATTTGGCCGACAATGAGGATATTAATTCGCTCTCTCTCCGCAACGGCCATCAGGACAATGCAGCGCGATAACAATGCGCCGCAAATTTATGAAAGGAGTAGACATAATTCATCTCTGGGTGTAGTGTACAAATGTTTATAATTCCGCATACATTAACCTTGGCCGCCCTCGATGAGAGCCGTATATCACCAGGCACTTCTTGCGGGATGCCAGGGGGGGCAGAAGTCGACCCTTGTGACCAAAACATGTTTGGACGTTACATTATAGCATTTCTAATTAATACTTCTGACACAGAAGTATTAGTTAGAATACATATGAGGTTTTTCAATAAAAGGTGTTATTTCGACATTGCATGAAAAATGCCGTATTTTAAATAAATGATCAGATGTTTATTTCATTGTATAGAGGAAAGTATGCCGTTAATAATGGAAAATATCATCAGCCAAATGACCATCACGACCACGACTACAGGACCATAACCTTTTCATGGAATTTGCCATAACCAAACCACAAAGTGGCTGCCCTATGTCCTCGATACCCTCACGAAATCCATCTTTGAGGTCTTGAATCGACGCTTGGCTCTTGGCCTAGACCTTCTCTTTCACATGGCCTCAAAGGAAGAAGTCGGAAGGTGTTAAGTTAAATCACAAGATCTCGGTGGCCAATTATTGTAATCACCTGTTCGAGAGATGACACGGTCCGGAAACTTTTCCCGCAAAAGATCGATTGTTTCGTTGATTGTGTGGCACGTAGCGCCGTCTTGTTGAAGTTAAACGTTGTCTAGATCGATACCATCCAATTTCGACCTTGAAAAATCATTACTCATCTCTAGATAGCGAAATCAACAGTTGCTCCAGCCTCAGTTTGAAAAAGTGAGGTCCAATGATCCCACTGGATCATAAACCGTGCCGAACAGTCACATGTTGGGGATAGAGAGGCTTTTCAACACTTACCCATGGGGTTTCCGAGTCCCATATGCGACAATTTTGCTTGTTGACGAACCGGAGTAGAAATGGGCCTCATCAGTCAAGATGATTTTTCGATGGAATTCCGGTTCATTTTCATGCATTTCAACGACCCAATCAGGAAAGACAGGACGTTGTTGATGATCGGCCGGCTTGAGTTCTTGTGTTAACTGAACTTTATTAGCCTCAAGACCCAAATTCTAATGCAAAATATGGTGTAATGACGTTTGTGGAATGCCTTATTCCAAAGAATGGACAATGGAAGGTTTTCTTCAACACTTTCGGCTACAGCAGCAATATTCTCGGATGCTCTTGAGCTAGGTGCAAGGTTTTTATTCTTCACATCACTAACTTGTCCCAACAGCTCAAATTTTTCCACCACATTCTTTATTGCGGTTCGACAAGGTGCTTCTCGACGACCCAAAAATATTTTACGAACCGTCTCTGACAAATTTTCACAATTTTAATAGTGAATTTTAATTATTTCAAGGCTTTGTTGAAGCGTGTATCTTTCCATTTCTATTAATGGCGTAGTTTTTACTTGTCGAATGTCGAAAAATGACATCTTCAAAAGTGACATCTACCGAAATAACGGGCTATTCCTTCAATACTGAAGGTTGCATAAATGTGAAAAAGGCACATAACAAAAATCGGACGATTAGAAACTGTGGTTACTGCACTTGGTAGGATAAACAGACTTATTACTTTAGGATGGACCTATGCTACTCGCAGTAGAGCAGCTGACATTTAAAACAACCTTTTATGAGAAAATATTTTTGAAGGCTTTTATTCAAACAACACTCATTCGCCATTTTGAAGCCGCCATCTTGAACTCCTCCATTTTGAAGAATCGTACTTTTCGACCCAGAAAACCCCCAGATAACAATTTTGGATATAGAATCGCATCATAATTACAAAACTCGTCCGCCATATTGTAGCCGACATCTTGAATTTTCCAGTTTCGACAGAAGAATCATTATTCTCGAACCCAAAAACCCCCAGATACCAATTTTTAATGGAATCGGATCATAATTACAAAACTCATCCTCCATTTTGGAGCTGCCATTTGGTTTTTTTCTATAACGAATATTTCATGATGCATTGTCACCTGAATTAAGTACACCTGCCAAATTTCAAATCAATCGAACGATAAGAAGTGTGTCATATTTAACTTGCAAGATTTGATTATAGACAGACAGACAGACACCGAGAATGGTGAAACTTAATAAAAGCTTGTAAAGAGAATCACATGAAATGAGAGAAAAAATAGAACTATAGTCCATCCAAGAATTATTGACATCAGAGCAAGCCTTGGAAGTCCAGTTTTATTTCTAGTTACAAAAAAGTAACTAAACGTTTTCTGTGCTTTCATCATAGCAATGAAAAATATAGAAATAACCTGGAAATTAAGGTCGGCGTTTAAAGCGAGTAGGAAAGCTCAGCCGATAGAGGCGCCACCGTCCATTTTATGGAATATCTCCATAGAACAAGTATAATCACTATCAAGTTCTATGAATATCTCTCTGATTATGAATGAAATGTACAATGCCGCTCTCTATCCGAAAATCGCCGAACTATGAAAAAAGTGAATTTGTGGGTGAAGCAGGAACTTTTTCCCGCCAAAATTTGAATTTGGCCATTCTCTGCCAATTCCGTATTTCAAGTTGTTTTTCTGAACGAAATTATCAGTAGATTCACTTTTAATCGGATGTTGAACTATTTTCATGGGTCTTTCTGTTGAAATAAAACAGAAGCATGAGTTGGCTCATTTTCTTCTAATTTTGAAAGAAAAAAAATAACTTTCGGAATGAAATTGATTTAAATTATTTCATCAAGAACTCCAATCCTTTCTGAGTTTACCCACAAAATTTCAATTTTCGAAGTGAAATCATTTTCAAATGCAACTTGAAATATAAACACACTACATTGAACGCCCACCTTAAATGGTGTTTTTTCAAAGTACGACAATCTGAACATGAAAATGTTTCCAATTATCACACATGATAACCTGCACACTGAATGGATTGGGAAATTGTAATAGATATCGAGAGAGAAACAAAACTTAAAGAATGGATTTATCTATACTAATATTATAAAGAGGAAATATTTGTATTTTTGTTTGTTTGATACGAATAGGCTCAAAAACTACTGGACCGATTTCAAAAATTCTTTCACCCTTTGAAAGCTACATTATCCCTGAGTGACATGGGCTATACTCTTCACCCGAAGAAATTAAGGATACCTACTATAACTTCAATAATTACAAAAAAATCAGCCAAAATCAGCTATTTTCACGTGCGCTGCAAAGACCGCGAGACTTACTTGGATACAATGTATGACGGAAATGTACCTCTTGAATATTTCTACAAAAAAGTCCGCGATAGCATGTATCTATCTCTCAAGATTGACTTGCTTTTACCTGTTTATGGTAATCAGATGTTTTCCAAAATTATGTACTATTTGGGAGTGTGTTTTTATGAATTGGGTATTGATCCTAATCCAACCTAATACGTTATTTATCCCCAGTATTTAATTTAGAACAAAATTGCCCTTCATATCATACAATTACAACGAGTACATCAAAAGATATGGCAGGTTGAAGTTTTGAAGATGAAACCGCCGCGTGAAACAAATTTCTACTCGGGTGAAGCTGGGACGGCCTGCTTGTTTAATATATAAAGAATTTTGTCATGACATTATAATCTTCAATATTTGTGAACAATGAAGGTGTAAAATATGAAATGTAAATATTCCTACTATTGTTTCAACAAATCAACAACTACAACTGTTATTTCCTCATCTGGGCAGACCTCATCAGTCATCATGTTCATAATGAAAGATTTTATGTCGACCACATCCAATATATTTCGACTAATCTTCTCTTATTTCTTTTTATATGTGCTATGGAAAGCCTTTCCAATTATTAGCTGTACCTACACCTTTCAAAAGCCTCATTCTAAATATATTTATTCCACTTGCTCAATTACTTGCCAAATTTATTCGAAACATTAATGACAGAACAAAATGTCAGTGTTATTTCCAACACCAACCTGAATTCTACAACTCAAAATATCAGTGAACGGGCATTACCAACCTAATTTCGATTTTCCAAAGCCGCCGAGATGTCAATAATTCTTGGATGAACTATAACAAAGAATCAATTATCTAGATTCTAGAACTACCTGGGAGGTAAAATCAAGATTTGAGGGAAGAAGCTTGGATTGACTATGTCATTATATGCCAATCAGCACTACGAGCTCTAGAATCTAACTGCTAATGCTCAGTGCAGAGAATGCAGAGAATGCCACAATATCATAAACCAACTGACCAAAGGCAAAACAGTGACTGTACCATGGGTGCCAGAACTACCCAGGATTGTGGTATTGAGGATAATGAGATGGCTGAAGCACTTGCTTTAATGTTTAAACCCATTGGACCTGAATCATTCTGTGGTCTAGGAAAGGACCTCTTTAGAGCAGCTTTACAACGATGGGGGATGCCAAACAGACACTTCTCTGGAGAAGATTTCCAGGACTACAACAAGTTGAAAGATTTTTAGAGTTTTCGCCGTCTCAAACAAGGAAGCTTATCCAGTTAAAGAGGTTAGAGCTCCGGTGTATTCTGGCACTCCAGACAAGGCACTATCGGTATCTTTTGTATCGAATGGACTGAATCAGTAGAGTATTAGAACAAAAGATCTATCTGGTCGCTGTTCCAAATAGGTTCTTCTAGAGCCAATCGATCCCACCATATTGCAATCATATGCCACAGGTTGTCCACTTTAAACTCTCCAACAAAATCGGAAAAAGTTGGGCCAAAAAAATATTGGGGATTCATTTTCGTATCTCAACTTTTCATCGAGACTCCTTATCTGAGCACGCAATATCCTAAATCATACTCGGATGATAAACAGCCTTGTTGATCGACTGAAAAAACCAAAACATCCAACCGGACGAATCTTGTTCGGTAGACCCTAATTTTTCCTCACTTGACAACCCATGAATTCCCACCTGCAGTAACAAAATTTCAGGATCCTTGAAGGACCATATATTCGAGCGGCTCGCTTGTAGAAATCCTCGCTCATGCAAAGATGCGAAATTTTACCTGCTACCTGGCCATTGTCTTACGTTAAGAGTCTTCAGCCTCCAGAATAGGAAACGTATACCGCCAGATGGCGCTGCAGTGCATTAATTTTTATTTATTGGATTATTCAGCTTAATAGAACAAATTTTGGGGCGCAGGGAATATTAAAAAGAAATCCTACCCTGAACTAGATCTCACACTGACTGTACAATACACTAATTTTCCTTCACCAGTCATCTGGGAGTAGATACCTGCGGGGCGTGTCATTTAAAAGAAATTCAATTCCACCTAAGAATCCACAATTGTAAGAAACAATTAATTTTCCCTAATCGACGGCTAATAAAATCCTTGATAAAATGTCTCTGGTAAAAATGGATATTTATCATTTCGAATAGAAAAATTCAAGGAAATAAATTTCGCGAAAACGACACATTGTTGTAATATTATTTACAAAGAAACGGTAAATTCTGAAAGAAAAAGGAGATAGACGTTTAATTAACTAAATGATAGACTTCAATACTGAAATGAAAAAACACAAAAATATTTGTTCGTTTTGATGGTGGAAATGTAGAAAAATTACCAAAAATGATGGGGAATATCCTTTTCATTCATTTTATATTTATAAAATTTTTTTTTTATTATTTTTTTCTATATACACTCATACATCCCTTCATCAATTAGAAAGAAATAAATCGTTTCTGACTCCCTTTTTTTCAGGGATGTAGACCCTTAAGAGCGCTGTGTTTGTAAACAGACGTAACCGTTCATCAAAATGTTACCGGTGCTACTTAAAGAATTTTATCTGGGATTTGGACAGTGGAAATACCACCGAATTTTTTTTGGACCATGAAAAAATGGAATATACAGGATGAGGCGTAATAAATGGATAAAATGGTATCTGCGGTTCTCAAGATATCCTACATTTTCGAGAATTAAAAAAAATGACCCTTTGCCACTCTTTTTGGTGGCAAGAATCCAAATGAGGAATTTTATCAATCTGTTTTTTGGATGCTATTCCTGAAAAGATGCTGTTCGGGTAAACTATGGTTTTTAGGTCTCCCAATGAAGATCTAGCTCGAATTTCATGTTTTGTATAATTATTTCAAGTTCAACCTAACGTGGTGTGAAAGATAATATGGTCACCTGAGTACCAAATTAAAAAAAAAAACATGCCTGTTCAATTGAGATTCTGAAATGGTATAACTTATTTATTTCCAGCATTGATACAAAATAAATTTCTATTACAATGAGTTAAGAGCGATTTCTCAATTAAAAAAGGGCTAAAACTTAATTCATTACTTGATTTCAACGAAAAAATATGTATTTCATAACTCTGGGATTCAATAATAAAAAAATCGAGAGCAAATAACTACATATTTCAAAATATCGTTTCATCAAATCAAATTTCACGAAAAGTGTTCAAAGTGAACCCAAATTCAGTTACTAAAATCAGCGGTCTGTGAAGCAAGATTTCAATGCATGGGCTGTAAAACAGCTCCACGAAGATCTGCTGCAGAATTTGTTCTATTAAGAGACCTATTTCTGACTGAATGAAAATAAACAAAATCGCAAGCTTCGATGGAGGCTCAAGGTCGCCGTTCAGAGCAGGAGTAGGAAAACTAATCCGATAGAGACGCCACCGTGCATTTTATGGAATATAGAACTAACATTATCACTATAAGTTCTATGAATACATACGAGGATATATTGAATGATTCTTAGCCTACTATAAAACCAAATAAAATTTCAATGTCAAAATATTTTATTACTCAACATATTCTCCTCTTAATTGAATACATTCATTACAGCGAACCTTCAACGTCTCTAGACCTTTAAAAAAAATATTTCTTCTTGCTCTGCAAACCAGTCCTCCACAGCTTTTAGTACCTCCTCGTTGGAAGAAAATTCACGACCTTTTAAACTTTTTTTCAGTTGAGGAAACAGATGATAGGCGGACGGAGCCGAATCTGGTGAATAAGCGGGGTGTTCTAGTAATTCTGACCCTAAATACGAATTTTTTGCATGGCAACATGAGATTTGTGTTCTGGGGCGTTGTCCTGTAACAACAAAATACCTTTGGATACCTTTCCGCGTCTTTTCTCTTCAATTTTTTCCCGTAGAGTGGTCAGTAATGTCGAAAAGTAATCTCCAGTTATTTTTCTACCCTTATTTAAAAAATCAATCATGATTACTCCATGGCAATCCCAAAGAACGGAAGCAAGAACTTTTCCAGCAGATTTTTGGACACGAAACTTCTTAGGTCTTAGATAACCAGAGTGTCGCCATTCCATCGATTGTTGCTTTATTTCTGGATCGTAGAAATATACCCAAGTTTCATCCATAGTAACAATTCCGTTTAAGAAGTCTACATCGTCTTTTGGTCAACATTCAAACATTTGGGGATCCATTTTGCAGAAATTTTTCTCATGTCCAAATTGACGTGAAATATATGATGAACGCCTTCGTATGAAATCAGTGCTTCGGATATCCGTTTCAGCCCAATTCGACGGTCTGATGAAATCAAATCATGAACTGCATCGATATTCTCGGGGACTGACACAGAAACTGACCTTCCCGATCGGTCATCATCTTCAATAGAAAATTTACCTCTTTTGAATCTTGCAGTCTAATTTTTCACGGTCGCATACGAAGGACATTGATCACCAAGGGTAATAAGCATATCTTCGTAAATCTGCTTACCTCTTAACCCTTTTGAATACAGGTACTTGATGATGGCTCGATACTCCAATTTTTCGATTTTTACAATTTCGGTGGACATCTTTTCTTTAAATTTATTGCGTAACTCTTTTTTGACGTCGAACTTTACACTGACACTTCTAATAAGTTATTGTTCGTTTATATGGTATCGCACAATTTTGTTTATGCATGGAACTGATCTAGGCTAACTAGATATCAATATATCCTCGTATTTCTATCCTGATGAATGAAATGTACAATGGCGCTCTCTATCCGAAAATCGCTGAACTATGAAATTAGTGAATATGTAGGTAAAGCAGGTACTTTTTCCCGCCATATATTTGAATTTGGCCATCCTCTGCCAATTCCATATTTCAAGTTGTTTTCCTGAACGAAATTATCTGTGGATTCACTTTTAATCGGAAGTTGAACTATTTTCATGGGTCTTTCGTTTGAACTAAAACAGAAGCATGAGTTGGCTTATTTTCTTCTATTTTTGAAAAAAAAATGAACTTTCGAAATGAAATGGATTGGAATTATTTCATTAAGAAATCCAATCCTTTCTGAGTTCACCCACAAAATTTCAGTTCTCAAATAGAAACCATTTTCAAATGCAACTAGAAATAAAACACACTACATTGAACACCCACCTTAAGAGGCGAACATTGCTCCTGGTTAGATTTCTGTCATAATTTAGTACAAGTGATAGAAAATTGAAGGTTATGGTTAGATCAACTGAGGCTTGACAAACACCGAAATAATCATCATCAAACTAGCCTTCACTTTCAGAGCCAAGCTCTTTAAGCCAATAAAGCAGCATATCCACAAATAAGCTTCATAGAAAGGAAGATATAACTCCTCGTTGTTGAAGTACTACTTCTGCCTGTCAAACAAGGGCGTCAAAATGCACCTGAACATATGGTCAAACATAAAACTCTTCTAATTCCACTGTACACCCCTTCCAGTGAAATATCAATTTGCGAGAATGCGGAAAATTGTTATAAGATTATTAGAATATTAGATTAATCCTTCGGTCAGTCCGCCCTATGAGGTAAGTACCAAATGGTACCAACACGCTCAAGAGATCGCTTCCTTGAAATCATCGATATCTGCGCTAAATCACCATTCGTGACTTTCCATTCCTAATGAGCGAATTCAACTGCCCGGCACTCAAAAATGATATGAATTAAGCTTCGAAAAAAAATTAAAACAATCTATAGTCCGCAACAGCATGATCCCTCTGAATCTCCATAATTTTTATGGGCCGTTAAAGTTTAACCCATTGTTTTCAATAAATACTTCATGGTTAAATTACATAAACGGCGTCGGCCGGTAATAACATGTAAGGTAATAAATACGTGTACGGCAATATGTTCCATTCAGGTTTTTCATTAGGTCGTATAACGAAGTACTATCACAATAAATTTCAGAATCATAAAGGAGCGCAAGAATGTGTAATAACATGTATTTCATTCTGTGCCCCGGCCTGGAATTGAAGATAGAGTCCGCTCAGTTTGATTCAAAGTGAAAACTTCGATTTTGTAGATCTCGAAATTGCTGTAAGAGCCGATAAAAGTTTCTGTGCATTATTGGGATTCCGTGTTTCTCGACTAGTCGTGAGAATGCAGTTAAGTTGGGAAATTTCTCATAAATTTCACGATCGGCATACTTCGTTCATTTAGAGTTTTTCCCTGGATACAACGGAAATGTAGAAGAAAGGATCCGGAATTTCATATTTTTCTCAATTTTGCAATATTCCTTAATCGTAAAATTCTAAGAATAAAGTAATCCACCAAGTAGATTGGAAGCTAAGATCAGAATCGAATAAAAACAGCACCTCTCAAATAGGATTTCTTGTAAACAAGCTTCGAATTCCTGAAATAATCTAGCAAGCAGAAAGTAGAATACACCCATCGTCAACTTGTTTAATGTTACATGACAATTTTTTGGGTGTGGAATCTTCACTATCTTATTACTTAAGTTGAAACAATAAACCAGAAAAAATGTTTTTTGTTCGGGAGAATACAGAGCGTTGAATTTGAGAATTACCCACTTTTACTACGCTCGTATCTCGGATCAGAACCGAATGAACTTCAATTTTTCTCAAGAAACATTTCATTGCATACCGAACGAGCAACCATATAGAGGAATATGACCGAAAATCGTTACGAATACAGGGTTATCCATAATTGAATGCATGTCCGATTTTGAAAGTATAAAATATGTCAGTTCCAGAGAAAGAACGTTTGCAAAATGAACTACATATTTCACTAGAAATGTATGTTGTTTTTACATCGATAAAACCTGAAATACCCAGATTCATACTGGGTGATTCATTATTATAGAAACTATTCACATTGAAGTTTACGTGGACACCCTGTATTTTTGGGTTAATTTAAGATGTTATTTTGATTTTTTCAGAACATATCACCATGGACTTCAAAGAATACAGGGTGATTCAGCCATGAAAAAAACTGTGAACTTCACGAAAATACCCAAAAACCACTTTTTTTTTCATCACCCTCTATTCCAAGATTAACTCCGTTGCGGTGGGAGTTTTATTTCACCACTGTACTTGATATAAAAATATCAATAGGGGTGAGAGTTTTTATGCACTTCCTATGACCATATTTCATTTTTTGCTGGAATAAGAATAGAATAACATAAATAAATAATTTCCATATTGCATAAAAAAAATCTGGTCATAGGAAGTGGATAAAAACTCTCAGCCGTATTGATGTTTTTATATCAAGTACAGTGGTGAAAGAAAATTCCCACCTCAACGGAGTTATTCTTGGAATAAAGGGTGATGAAAAAAAGGCGATTTTTGAGTATTTTCGTGAGGTTCGCAGTTTATTTCATGACTGAATCACCCTGTATTCTTTGAAGTCCATGGTGATATGTTCTGAAAAAATCAAACAAACGTCTTAAATCAACCCAAAAATACAGGGTGTCCACTTAACCCTCATTGTGAATAGTTTCTATAATAATGGATCGCTCAGTATGAATTCTGGGTATTTCAGGTTTTTTTGATGTAACAACAACATATCTAGTGAAATAGTTCATTTTGCGAACGCTCTCGCTCTGGAACTGACATATTTTATACTTTCGAAATCGGGCATGCATTCAATTATGGATTACCCTGTATTCGTAACGATTTTAGGTCATATTCCCCTATATGATTGCTCCCTGGGGATGGAATGAAATGTTTCTTGAGAAAAATTGAAGTCGATTCGATTCTGTTCCGAGATACGAGCTTATAGTTAAAGTGGGTAATTCTCAACTAGTCAACTTCGACGCCCTGTATCTCAAAAACTAGTCATAGGATTGAGTTAGGGCCATGGACACTTTTGATCAGTAGGTCGAGTACTACATTATACCAAAATTTTAGAACATTTGACGGAACGCCATTTCCCATAGGGAAAGTGTGGGGTCCTCCAGATTTTTCCCATTTTTCCTATTCTGTATCATCCTGCATAAAGCAGAGAGTAACAAACAAAGATATTTTATCAAATATCAAATAGAGGAAAATATTGATCTCATTTCCAGAACATAGATTGTTTATTTCTGAGAAGTCTAGAGGGGCCAAGTCTTTTGTGTCTTGTGTGTATTTGTATTGAGAAGGTGAAAATAAAGGGTATTTGATAAACTCGAAAACTGAGCTGTATGATCCAATTTACTATACAGGGCGACAGAGCTGTGACGAGCACTGAAGGATAGTGCTCCGAGCACTAAGCACTAAGCACCTGAACAAAAAGGCTCCCAAGTCTCGAGCACTAAGCACTTATTTTCACAAAAGGCTCGCGAGTACTAAGCACTTTGTGAAAGTAATTCGACATTTCGAGCACTAAGCCCTAAGCACTTTTTTAAGAATTTTTGAAAGTTAGGTTATTTTAATCGAAAAAGGAATTGTAAGCTGTCCTATGTCACGGATACTGTTTGAGTATCCGTGGTCCTATGTAAAATTATTGACGGGAGAGATTCTTGTCACCTTCCAAGTTTCGACCATACAATACTTCCAAATAAAAATTTCGAATTTGATTCAATATAATATAAAATTGATTCTGATCGGTAATGAAATAGAAAACTTTTTGGATGTCGTCTATATAAGACTCTTTAGTCAGATGAAAACGTAAAAAGTCAGAATCGTGCTTTCTGGTTTTTCTATTGAAATTAAGTTGTCGACGCACAAATTACCAACTTCATATAAAGAAATACACGTGGACCCTTCAATGTTTCTTTCATATTGTTCGGGTTCTCTCATTACCGTTTTTCTCTGTTATTGCAATTCAAACAGTTTTAGGATGTTATTATCATGTAAGGAAATGTTGTTTTCACATTGTATTTAATGTAAACGTAAATTCATAAGCTTTAATAATAATTTTATTTATAAATGTACCTAAAAAATACAGGTTTACATTATGAATATTTTCCGTCAAAATGGTTACACGGATTGTCAAAAATAAAATTAAAGTCATCTAAAAACAATCAAATTGTGACAATACAGATACAACACAATTTAAAATTCATCCAGTCTGTAAATGGTCCTCAGTAGCTATTTGTGATTATAATTCAGAATAAACAATCTGAAGAAAAATAACAAAATATGAGATGTATGAGAAAACTCGAGATGTAAGAAAACAATTTCAAAATTTAACACTTTTGTTCTAACCTGAAGAAGAATGTACGAAGATATTAAAATGGTAATGGCTAATGATTGCAAAATGAATGGTACCTTTTCGTAGAGTGATTATAGGTATACTTGAGGATAGGCATTATCACACTCCATTTTTGATCAATTTCATAGTGATCTTAGACGTGTTACGACAAGATTGGCTCAGGGCTTAGTGCTTAGTAATCCGAAGAAGTGCTTGGGAGCACTTTTGGGATTACTAAGCACTAAGCCTTTTGTTGAAGGACTTCAATCACTAAGCACTAAGCACTGCTTTTGAAAAGTGATCGGGAGCACAGTGCTCGGTGGCACAAAAGGGCTCCGAGTACTTTCACGAGCACAAAGCACAATGCTTTTGCACAGCTCTGCAGGGTGATTCCATGAAGTTTGATTGTGCCTTGTTTACAAAATTAACGAAATACTCGCCATGATTGTGAAGTTTCACGGTTGAAATACTGACATCGAAAACCATAAATTTTAATGAGCGTTTAAGAATTTATTACAACGTCAATTGTTTCCGAACATGAGAGCCATAAACTAAGAAAGCGGCATGAAGGAAATTCTAATTGAGAGTATGTGTCAACCAATATGCATTCTTTAATTTACAATCGAAAAACACGCTATCAGAGAGCCGTTGAACCGATTTGAATTATGGTATTCTCCTAGATACGAGTGGCCAAACGAAACTTTTAACTTTATTCCACGTTTTATGAGGCTGCAGTAGCGGTACCGGTCATCTAGAGGAGTTGTTACAGAGATAACAAGGCGATAACTCTCTGAATCAAGAATTTGCAACAGTAATTGATCCTACTTGATCATCATCTGATAAAAAATCCCCTTCAAAACAATTTTCTCTTCCCAAGATTTTTCTCTTCTATGGATTTCCAATATCTTAGGTTTCAACAATAGCTCACGAAATTTGAATCTCAAATAACTAATATACGAGGATATATTGAAAAATTCCTAGCCTACAATAGAACCAAACAAAATTTTAATGTCAAAATATTTTATTACTCAACATATTCTCCTCTTAATTGAATACATTCATTACAGCGAACCTGCAACGTCTCTAGACCTTCAAAAAAAATGTTTCTTCTTGCCCTGCCAACCAGTCCTTCACAGCTTTTATTACCTCCTCGTTGGAAGAAAATTCACGATCTTTTGAACTTCTTTTCAGTTGAGGAAAGAGATGATAGTCGGACGGAGCCAAATCTGGTGAATAAGGGGGCTGTTCTAGTAATTCTAACCCTGAATCACGAATTTTTTGGATGGCAAAATGAGATTTGTGTACTGGGGCGTTGTCCTATAAAACCAAATACCTTTGAATAGCTTTCCGCGTCTTTTCTCTTCAATTTCCTTCCCGTAGAGTGGTCAGTAATGTCGAATAGTAATCTCCAGTTATTGTTCTACCCTTATCCAAAAAATCAATCATGATTTCTCCATGGCAATCCCAAAAAACTGAAGCAAGAACTTTTCCAGCAAATTTTTGGACACGAAACTTCTTAGGTCTTGGAGAATCAGAGTGTCGCCATTCCAGCGATTGTTGCTTTGTTTCTGGATCGTAGAAATGTACCCAAGTCTCATCCATAGTAACAATTCGGTTTAAGAAGTCTACAGCGTTTGCAAATCGAGCACAGATCGAACGCGATGCTTCTACCCTTGCACGCTTTTGGTCAACATTCAAACATTTGGGGATCCATTTTGAAGACATGTTTCTCATGTCCAAATTGACGTGAATTATATGATGAACGCATTCGTATGAAATCTTCATTGCTTCAGATATCTGTTTTAGCCCAATTCGACGGTCTGATAAAATCATGTCATGAACTGCATCGATATTTTCGGGGACTGACAGAGAAACTGGCTTGCCCGATCGGTCATCATCTTCAATGGAAAATTTACCTCTTTTGAAGCTTGCAGTCCAATTTTTCACGGCCACATACGAAGGACATTCCACCAAGGGTATTAAGCATATCTTCGTAAATCTGCTTACCTCTTAACCCTTTTAAATACAGATACTTGATGATGGCTCGATACTCCAATTTTTCGATTTTTACAGTTTCGGTGGACATCTTTTTTTTTTAATTCATTGCGTAACTCTGTTTTACTTTTTTGACGTCGAACTCTACACTGACACTTCTAATAAGTTATTGTTCGTTGATATGGTATCGCAATATTTTGTTTATGCATGGAACTGGTCTAAGGCTAACTAGATATCAATACAAGGCGATAACTCTTTCTGAATCAAGAATTTGCAACAGTAATGGATCCTTCTTAATCATCATCTGATGAAAAGACTCCTGTTCAAAACGATTTTCCCTTCCCAAGATTTTTCCCCTGAATGGATTTTCAATATTTTAGGTTTCAACAATAGCCTACCAAATTTGAATATCAAATATCTTATATTTAATTAGGTTTAACGTCTGTGAAATAACTAAAGAAAGATTCAACGGCATGCGGACAATTTTTTGAAATTCCGGAAAAAGTTACACACCGGGTAGGAATCGAACCTGCGTCTCCGTCAAATCCGGACTGTTTTCTCTACCTCTAAGCTACCGATAGAAGATGCAAAACCATCTACGGCACTGGAGGCTGCTGGCAATTTTATCTCCAGCTAGCATGCATGGTCATGGTTTTCAAATTAAATTAGATTTGTTACAGTGTCATCGTGTGAGAAATTTTATGATTGCATACTCAACCGCCTAGGAGGTCAGTTATATTGGTCGATAATTAAACATACCTCAAGTAGATATTCCCAGCTTGCCATTTTTCATCTGTCGAAACTCGCCACCATAGACGCGAAATTCCTGAGAAGTTTAACGGTTTTTTGAAAGGTGGAAGCGTTGATTTCCCACATACATATTACTGGCTAATTTTGCCGATGTGTCTTGGGTTTGTCTTTAAAGACGACACGTTTTTGAAAAAAAAAATGCAAGCGAATTGGGATGATCTCAATCCTTTTTTGGCTTTTTGTTTGTTATTCTCAAATTTCAAGCTTAATTGTTATCGAGTCACACACAGACGAAACTTTGTTTATGCTTGTCTATGTTCAAATAACGTACAAATACACTGCGCAAAAAAATTAACGCACATTATGGAAATCTCAAATTTATTCTACAACTGAAGGTGTTCTCAATGACCATGGGCGTAGCCAGCATGGGGCAGGGGGGGCAGCTGCCCCCCCTGAAAGAAAAAATGAATTAAATTTGCCTTTTCTTTTCATCCCAAAATTTCACATTTCGAACGACCTTGGACCATGACCATGGTTTGCCCCCCACTGTTATAAATCCTGGCTACGCCCGTGTCAATGACAATTATTTTCATCAGAATTATGCATGCATATGTTATCCACCTCCAACGTTTTTCTTCAATACAGATGTTTTCTCCCAGCAGGAATAAAAAAAGATGATACTATCAGATTTTGAATGTATTGGCTCCATTCTAAAATCAGTTGTTCTCGATCAATTCTAGTGATCAATAGTTTTTCTTTCGTTTGATTTTCTACACTCGATAACTATGCAACGCGAAACACGCAATTTGGCCCAAGAGGAATGTGCCCAAGCGGTAGTATTGCTAGAAGAAGGGTGGACATACACAAGAATTGCAGAAAGGTTTGGAGTTTCCCATACAAGTGTGTCCAGAATGTTGCAGCGATTCAGGCAGTCAGGTATGAATGTCCGAAGACCAGGACAGGGTAGACCACGGGTAACAACTGCCATTCAAGAACGTTACTTGAGAGTTTCTTAGTTGAGACAGCGGTTTGCAACCGCTCGCCTCCTTCAAAATCAACCTGAGCAAACTCATGTACTCATGAGGTGCAAATTAGCACTCAGACAATAAGAAATCACCTCAGATAATATGATTTATGGCCTCGTGTCGCGGCAAGAGGCCCAGCCCTTATCCCAGCCCATCGCAGGGCGCGTTTGGATTTTGCGAGAGAGCATATCCATTAGGAATAGGCCGATTGGGAAAGAGTTCTCTTCACAGATGAGTCTAGATTCTGCCTCTACCATTGTGATCGACGTTCCCTTGTATACAGACGTCCACATGAAAGATATGCTCAGTGCAATTTCCTGAATACTACTGGTTTCGGGGGAGGATCGATTATGGTATGGGGTGGAATATCTTTGACTGCTCGCACAGACCTAGTGGTCGTTGATAATGGAGCTATGAATGCTGATAAGTATATAAGGAACATTCTTGAAGAGCATGTAGTGCCATTTGCCCCATACATTGGTGAAAATTTCATTTTTATGGACGATAATGCCAGACCCCATCGTGCGCGCATCGTTCAGGAGTACCTTATAGAGGTTGAAGTCTCTCGAATGGAATGGCCAGCAAGAAGTCCAGATCTCAATCCGATTGAGCAGGTTTGGGACAACTTCAATAGAAGGCTGAGAAGTTCAGAAAATCATCCAGCTACTCTTAATGACTTAGGAATCCAACTCGGAGAAATCTGGGAAGGATTAGATCAGAACATTTTGAGATCACTCATTTTGAGTATGAACCGTCGTTGCCGAGCTGTAATTAACGCAAGGGGTGGAAATACCAAGTATTAAATCACTTATCAGCATTTCAGTATTTTGAAAATTGTTCATTTCTCTTCTTTCACATAAGATTCGGTGAAATCCTGAATTTTTCTTCCATTTAATGTGTCTTGTTTCGTTCCCGAGAGAACTTAAAAAATAAGTTATTAAAATTAAGATTAAATTGAGATTTAAAATTGAGATTTTCAGAAAGTGCGTAAATTTTTTTGCGCAATGTATTTCAACAAACCTAAAAAATCATTGATCCAAAAATGACAGACAGAAACTTCATTTTATTCATCAGCATAGATTTATTCGTGAAGGACTTGAAATAATTGACTAAATATAGCTATTAACCAAAGAGAACTCATTAATTTTTTTCAGACTGAAAAAAAATCGAAACAAAAATCATAAAATTTGAAGATTCGTGAAGCCTTTTGCATTCGACCCATTTCACTGTACCTTTGGAAATAAAAGACTATAAAAACGTAACCAGCAGTGGTATTATAGGAAAATTCCATTCGGCTTCAAGGTACCGCCAGGTACCACAAGTACCTATTAACAGATATAGGTACCTGCTGACGGTACCTTTCTATCAGGAAAGCATGACAGCGAACAGGTGTATTTGTTGTTGCACCTGAGGAAGGTGAGTGTGTACCATTCTACGCTCGAACGACTCAGCTAGGTAGATAAGCAAGTTTGTTTTATCAAAACAATGGAGAATTCAAGCGATCTGGGAAGTTCATAATGGTATAGGAATATTTTTTAGTCGAGTGGATAAAAATTCTTTTTGTTTAAAGTGCTTGATCCTCTCGTTTCATATTATTATTTTAACTCCCACATTCACGTCTGAATTAATCTTTGAAAATTGTGATTTCTTTGACCACAATTTTTGGAAACCCTTTCAATTATGCACCATAGGTCTGTCATAATAATTATTACAAGGATGACAAAGGTATATTGAAAGCTATTTGGAAGTTTTATGGTCTCCTGTAGCTTTATCGTATCTGCTATCTACTTCGAGAAATACTCAAAAAATTAAAATTGTTTCACAGTTTGTATAAAAAAAATCTAATATATTCAAGTCTGTTTAAGACAATTTCCATTCAAATACTTCCTCGTACACCTAGAATGGCCTGTTTTTCGAAAACTAACACAGGTTTTCTTAGAATTTTGCAAGGAATCTCTCCTTTTCGTTAGTACCTCCAATTTGGGAACTCCCTGTATAACAATGGGTGCGATGTTTCAATCTATATCAGATATTTGTCATTTCCTTCAATTGCCAGGTTCTCAAAGCTATTTATACAGAGTGTAACAGCCAAATGGAATGAATTCGATAACGAATAAATGAGGGGCTGTTAGTAAAAACGCTCGGACACGTCGATTTGTAATTTTAAATGCGCATATTTTTCAAGAAAATAAAATTATATAGGGTGTTCCATGCGACCGTGGCCATTACCAACTTTCTTATTTCAAATGCAACTCCCTGTATATTATTTATTTTTTGGATTCTTCAGAAAATTCTAGACATAATTCATGCACAATGTCCTATATCTTTCTTCAACTTTTTCGGAAATATTAAGTGTTTTCAGATTTTTTACAAAAATTAACATTTTAAATGAAAATTATATTATTACACGAATTCGATACATTACACTCAATACTTATTTCCCATTTACCTCTTGATATGAAGAAAGTAAGCAAAAACCATTACTGAAAAGAAATTAAAAAAAACAAAAACAGATTTGTTTATTCTCATAGCCTTAGCAACACGTTGTCTGTTTGCATGACAATAAGTGATCAGTGTAAGTGCTATTGTCTTTTGAATTTCGATAAATGTACGTAATAATATTAGAAAAATGGTTCATTTAACAGAAATGCACAAAATAACCATTCTTCAAATGATTGGTTATGGAGATTACACACGGACACAAATGGAAGTTTCTCGCCTATTTCAGGAAAAATTTCCAAATTTGCCGCCTATATCCCAAGGAACAATTAGCATAATAGAAAAGCAGTTTCGAGAGCTTGGCCATGTGAGACAAATAAAAAAAATTGCTGTCAATGCAGTAAGTGATGATACGAAATTGGATATTATGCTTGAGTTTCAAGAAAGCCCACATAATTCTGTTCGAAAAGTAGCTGTTCACCGTCAGCCACACGTCAATATTTCGAATATTAAAGGAAAATAAGATGCATTCCTATAGAATGATGGCAACTCAGGAGCTCATAGAAGACGATTTCGATAGGAGAACGCATTTTTGTGAGCAAATGATGGCAATGTTAGATAACAATGTGATCCAATCAGAAAATGTTTTGTTTTCTGATGAGAGTACATTTACAGTACACGGTAATGTTAATCGTCAAAATGCCGCTATTGGTCTGATGAGAATCCTCACTGGATGAGAGAAGAACATACGCAATATCCTGAAAATGTCAATGTTTGGGCAGGAATTGTTGGAAATCATATCGTAGGTCCCTTTTTCATTGACGGCAACTTGAATGGAGAAAAATCTTTAGAACTACTCCAAAATAATGTCGTACCAACTTTGATAAACTTATATCCTGATCCAGAAAATCCACAAGTTCCTGCCAATATAATATGGTTTCAGCAAGATGGAGCACCGCCTCATTACCAAATCAATGTCCGGCAGTACTTGAACCAAATTTTTCCAAATCGGTGATTAGGGAGGCGCGTATCGATAGAATGGCCAGCACGATCTCCTGATCTGACACCATTAGATTTCTTTTTGTGGGGATATGTCAAAAGTATTGTATACGAAACGAAACCCTTAAACTTAGACGACCTAAAAAACCGAATCACGCTTGCGATTAGATCAGTCACGCCTGAAATTTTGAGTAACGTTAGAAGACAATTCTACACCAGATTAGCATGTTGCCAAGACGTTTGCGGTGAGCATTTTGAACATTTCCTACATTGACATTAAGAATTAAGAAATAATCAGTATTACTTATTAGGTTTTAAGTGTAATGTACCGATTTTGTGAGATAAAATATTTTTTTCAAACGTTGATTTTTGCAATAAATCTGAAAACACTTAAAACTTCCGAAATAGTTAAAGATAGGTATAGGACATTGTGCATGAATTGCGTCTAGAATTCTCTGAAGAATCCAAAAAATAAATAATATACAGGGGGTTGCATTTGAAATAAGAAAGTTGGTATTGGCCACGGTCACATGGAACACCCTATATAATATTATTTTCTTGAAAAATATGCGCATTTAAAATTACAAATCGACGTGTCCGAGCGTTTCTCCCAACACTTTCCCAACATTTATTCGTTATCGAATTTATTCTATTTGGCTGTTACACTCTGTATGATGATTGACACTGAAATTGCTGTCTAATTAACAAAATAATTTCTCAAGGGTCACAATGCATAAGAAATTGACCAAAAATCATTATTTCCTTGCACGTACTACTTTTGGAGCTTCGATATCATATCTATTCGGAAATATTTCCACGTGTAACTAAGTATCTATAATTTAGTTCCAAGAATCTGCCTGGTACCTATCTTATCGAATGTTGAATAATTGATATCTCTAATGACTGTCACCTATAAGAATATATTATATCTATTGATTTTGAGCCCAAACATTTGGGAACAATGATTATTAGTTCTACGATGAGAATTCTATCTTGCACGCATAATGGGCATAATAGGTCATTCTTTATGGAGGAGAAAATAAAATAACGTCATGGCATGAAAACCCAATACCTACTTAAATCCAAGAAATGAAAATCTGTAGACAATAATTGTGAGAAAGTTCTTCCTCTATTATATTTTATGAGAACCACCATCAAGCCCAGTGACTCACGGTCTCAGGAAGCTCTATCCTTATTACATTCATAGTTTTTCAAATTACGTATCATTAAGACTCTTCGAATGCTTTTACCATGAAACGCCTAACCAACCCGATCATCTAAGTTACGCAATCCCATGAATCATGCCGTGTTCCATACACCGCCGTACGTTCTTCAGCACCTCTTGGTTCTTGACTCCGCCGAAGAACGAGTACCGTTACCGTCGGGTCCGATACCATGGTACCACGGGTACCAAAGTGGTACCAACTCTACCATCGAGATATCAGGCGGTCAGAAAGCTCGGGAAGCATGTTTTGGTACCCTATACCACAAGGTACCATGGGTACCACTCAGGTAATCCAGGTACCGCTAAATGGTACATTTGTACCACCTCACTATCAGGTTGTTATATGTTGAAAGAGGTGTGTTTGCAGAGTGGGTACCTCGGAGGACTACGCTCAAGCTTGGGCGGGTGGACACAGAAAGTGAAGTCTTGGTACTGGGTCAGACCTCTTGTAAGTTGAGTTGAGGCCCTCTAGCACAAAAAGCATGCGGCCATTAGTTATTGCGTTCTTATGTCACCGTCTTTTATTATTCTGGTATTTTTATCGATTGCTCATGTACACTGCGTGTTTCACGTTCTCTGACGAAGTTGATGGAAGCTTTTGTGAATCTCGAACATTCGAAAACTAAAAGAGAATCTTTAGTTGAATTTAGGGGATCTGAAAGTTATGAATCATTTTATATGCATTCGAAATTCCAGCAGGGTATAAGTTAGCATATTATGTAGTTAATCTTAATATAATAAAGAACTGATTTGAAGACCTTTTGGACGTAAAGTACTTTGTTTACCCCATTTATTCACTAGTGGTACTACTTCTGGGTTTGAAAGAATGTTATGAACCCAACATGATTGTTCAATTTTTTTTTATTCACGAGTGTTCTTAACCATAAATTTCGGTATAACAATTCAAAAGCATCAGGCAGGGTGAGGAATTTCAACAATGACTGGTCAACTTCCTCAAAGAATTACACGCAGGGTACAATTGAATTTGTTCAGTGAATGGCCAGACTTCCTGTGGTTGGGGTTTTGAATTTTCATTACCAAATCTCACTTTCTGCTTTTTACTTTTATCTTCTCAAAAATTATTTCACCACGAACATTCAGCGTCATACTACAAGACTTTTAACATGACAACTTACCCACTTATATATTCCGCACCCATTTTTGGCAACTTAACTCCTTTTTCCTATTTGCTTTTATTTTTTGGAATCTTTCTCTTAAACTCATTGCAAAATGAGGACATCGTGATTTTAATCTTTCTCAATCTCTTCTATACTCAATTCTGATTGGTAGATAGATGCAAACTCCATGTTTACAGGACGTCTCATTTGAATTTTTCAGCTGCATGTTTCGTTCGCTATGATTTTTTTTTAATTTCAAAGACACGTCGATCTTAAGATCAAATCAACTTTAAATCGACGAATGTTTGTTGTTTTTTCAAAACTTCAATAATAAACGAAATATGGCTGAATAATTATGTGCTGTCCTGTATTAATATTATGCAATATAAACAACTAACAAAGCAATGTTGAAACTTTATCGGCTGTTTTTTCTTCGAGAACTAATTCCACCTTGTTTAACCAAAGTGTATTTAGAGGTAAGAATATTTTATATGAACTTTTTCAATAGTTTTTCAATCAATTTTCTGTTACTATTGATTCAATTAATGAATTAATTCCCTATAAATATCCATAGTTCCGTAGAGTAGTAGATTAGAATTTTAGTTAGATGTAGATCAGAATCAATAATAATAATTATTATTATCTAAAGCAAAAATAAAAATATACACTGGAACAACATCCGGAAATAGTTATACAGAGTGTTTGGAGGGTGAGTAGCCATAGGTAAATGGTGGATAGGTGATGCTCTTGGCTACTTGTTGCGCCTAATAAAATAACATTTTGCCCAAAGTGTTATAATTTTTTTGCCAATTTTCTGGAAATTCCCCATTTTTGATTGAATCATAATTTCATATAAACGTCTTCAAAAAACCTGACAGCGTTGTATACAAAAATTGAAAATGAAAAAAAAATTATGTGGTGTCCACTTTACAAAGTGAAATAAAAAAAAGTTCACAATGTGTTGGGTTTTAAAAACTTCTCTAGTTAATACTCTTTGCAATGGTATATTACATGTACCATTAATAATCAGATAACTCAAGAAAAAGCTATGTTAGATTAATTTTACCTGCTCAATGGAATAGTTTTGTCGTCACCCTTTTAAGGCATCCTTGAAGACAAAACGGTTTTTTGTTGGGTTATCTGATTATTAATGGTACATGTTACATACCATTGCAAAGAGTATTAACTAGAGAAGTTTTTAAAACTATTTTAAAACCCAACACTATGTAATTTTTTTATTTCACTTTGTAATGTGGACACAACATTATTTTTTTTTCATTTTGATGTTTGATACGACGCTGTCAGGTTTTTTGAAGACGTTTTGATGAAATTATGATTCAATCTGAATAAGACAAGACCAGACTAAAAAATAAATCTTTTTATAGGCACCTCGAGCATTAAATTTTAAAAAATTCAAGATTTTAATGAGAAAAATGGGAAATTTCTAGAAAAATGGCAAAAAAATTATAACACTTTGAACGGCAAAATGTTATTTTATTAGGCGCAGCAAGTAGCCAAGAGCATTACCTATCCACCATTTACCTATGGCTACTCACCCTCCAAACACTCTGTATATTATGACAACATTCCCAACTATTCCACATAAAAAAAGTTTTTTGTCAATTTGTTTCATACTAATAAGCATATAAAAACCTGCAAATTTGTTGAAATCGGTGGAATAATATCACTATTCTATATAAGAAGATAAAAAGTGCAAAAACGAGAGTAATTTCATATTGAAATGTAAATGAGTTTTGGACAAAAAATGGCCGATAACTCCATATCTACCAATCTCAACATCACTATTTTCCGATCTAGATGTTGTAGCTTTGCCATCATCACTTTTTCAAGCTGACACCCCGTAATCATCCACGGTTCACGAAATCACACCACAGGCGCGATCTTTAGCCAAAAGGTCCGTCACGGTATCAAGGAGATACTTTCCTGGTCCACACAGCATGGGGCATGTTTAGTATTTTTTTTAAGTTAGTTGGCACAACTGAAATTGTAAACGAGAATTACACCGAATCACCATGCATAATTGGCCGAGATTTCGTGCCCAAAGAATGCGAATACGAAAAATGGCGATTCATCTCGTTTATTCGAACTGTGTATTTAGATCTAATTATAGATAGGTACTTCTTTGTTGATTTTTGTAGTTGCCTATTTTTTCAGTAGGAGAAAGGTAAGGAGAGGTGCGATGCTTTGAATTATTCTCCGCTGAGATGTCTAGTTTCGATAAAACTGGATGTGCACAATGTGCAGGATGCGCAGAGAGGATTTCAGGGCGAATACAACCATTTGCAGAAGAAAAAGACAGGGAAAACATTTCCAAG
Organism: Adalia decempunctata; assembly: GCA_951802165.1. Taxonomy (NCBI): domain Eukaryota; kingdom Metazoa; phylum Arthropoda; class Insecta; order Coleoptera; family Coccinellidae; genus Adalia; species Adalia decempunctata. The sequence goes on along the minus strand of OX637696.1, from coordinate 15,097,808 downwards.
TATTCTTCCATCTACATTTCATTATAACTTACATAACTCAAAGTTGAATAATGTTGGAAACACAATTTATATTTAGAATCGGTTCATATTAGATTATTGATTCATTTTCGCGCTTAACGCACTGTTGGGGTCTCCAGGGAAATTTTGAATTTTTGGCTTATATTTCGACCGGTACTTATCAAGCAAGGTTTTTTCTTGATAATTGAATGTATTTGCTCCTGATGCATTACTCTGAACACCTAGGAATTCAAAATTAAACCCTATCCTTGGAAATCATAGTGAGTTTTCAGAGTTTGTCACTGATATGGACGGAATTTCGTTAAAGAATTATTTCCCGAAACTAATGCAACAAAAGTTGGTACAGATTCTCGATACGAAATCAGAAGATCCCCAATTTTTATGTCGTCCCCTTTTTCGGAGAGACAACCCTCTGATTTTCGCCCCTTAAAAAGTCGACACAGAAGTCTTATGATATGCTGAAATTGATAGTAGGTTACCTTCTTTGGTGATAGACCCCTCAAGTCACTTTTACGAGGCCACATGGTCGTTGAACATTAAGGGTAAGTATCACCTTTTGAATCCTGGTAAATCTCCATTCAAAAAGTGGTCTCTTTATTTCACGAGTAACTTCCCTAATTTACGACGTAGAGACTTGATTTTTTTTAAATTGAAGTTGAAGAACGTCCCGAGGGCAAATAGTTTTCTTTTTTTCGATTTAATTAGTTTTCCAATTAAAAACACCAGGGTAATCGTTAGATCTCTGCAATATTTGGGTTATTAAATATGTTTTTCGTTTTTCATGACTACAAGCTATATTTTTGAACTAATCATCATGAAATTTTTTTTAGTTTATAGAAGATTAAATTGCCGAGGGCAAAAAGTTGGATTTTCTCCAAAAAATGATGAATAACCGTCGAAAAAAAACATTAAGTGTAGATTCCAAAACGCTGACGCTCAACCTGTTTTTTTAATTGAAAAACTAATTAAATCGAAAAAAAGAAAACTATTTGTTCTCGGGACGTTATTCAACTTCAATTTAAAAAAAAATAAAGTCTACGTCGTAAATTAGGGTAGTTACTCGTGAAATAAAGAGACCACTTTTTGAATGGAGATTTACCACGATTCAAAAGGTGATACTTCCCCTTAACTACTTATTTTGATTACTGGAAATTGTTAATCCGTTGAAAAGTCCATTGAATTCAAGAACTCTCTTGTCCCTTGAATTTCTGCACGAAAAGCAAGATCTTTGAGAAACATCTGAAATTGTGAACGAATGCATTTCGAGTTTCGTATGGATTTCTACTTGTTAATCATATTTTTCGGCAACCGTCCGGGAAGAACCCACTTCCCGGACGCTTTTTCTTTGAGAAAGTAACATTTCCCGGCCTAGTCCTGAAAGTATGTACTTTCCGGTGTGTTTTTCCACGTTTACCTATTGTAGAAAGTTCTGGAATATTATAAGGGAAATAAACCTATATGTATATGGCCATTTAAAAAGAAGAATACGGTGGAACAGATTAATGTATTTTATTGTGATGACTCGATTCCTGTGAAATCAATAATCCTTGATAAAGGTCCGATTTGAGACCGAAACGTCGGTGTTTTTGATGTAGAGAGAGGAATATCGAAATATATAATATCCAAATACCTGAAAAGTTTTCACATTATTACATAACATGGATGATAATATGCAACATAAAATAATCAAAATGTATAATAAAGAAATGTGTCGTCTCATTGATTTGTAATTCTCTACGGTTGCCGAAAAAATATAGTACGCAAATTACGTAATTACGTTAATTACTATTACGTAACAAGTCCAGAAAATAGGGTTTTTTTTGGACGAATAGACAAAATTCTAGGACGAGCCGGAGGCAAGTCCTGGAAGTCTGTGAGTCCAAAAGAACTATTTTCGGGCGTGTTGCGTACAATATTTTTTCGGCAACCGTGTAGAATTACAAATCAATGAGATGACACATTTTTTTATTATACATTTTGATTATTATTTGAATTAAACAGAACAGAACTGTCATCCGTTATTTCGTTGCTATTGTGATGATCATCACAATGACAACAACGACGTGAGATTTTCCGGCCTAGTCCGGAAAGTACGTACTTTCCGGAATAGGCCGGGAAATGTTACTTTCTCAAAGAAAAAGCGTCCGGGAAATGGGTACTTCCCGGACGGTTGCCGAAAATTAGTATTTTAGATTTTTCGCAAAATTCTTGCTTTTTAATAAAGAGATGGCAAGAGATAAGGAACTTTTCAATTGAATAGTCTTTTTTAGGGTTTAGAAATTGTCAATTCCAAAAGACATTGTGGCGCAGTAAAAAGTGTCTTGATTGAGTCTATCGCCAAAAAAGGTAGAACTAAGAGATTTCGCATATCATAAATCTTGTGTGTACCAAACTCAATGATTTACGAATGACCGGAGACTGAGATAAAACAATGAGACTATTTTAGGGGCTGAACCAAAAATAGGGGTCTCCTAACTTTGTCTCGAGAATCTGTATAATAATTGATAACCTCGATCATGAGCTTCTACCTTTCAAACGCAATCATCCGCAAAGTAAGGTTTTCCCATTTCTCTTTCGATAGTAAAAGTGAACAGATGGTAGTAGCAGCACAATCTACTGCTTAATGTTCCATTATATTTTCATGGATACTTTGTACGAACACTAACTTTTACTCGCAATTTTCGAGTAACAGACGTGCGTAATGAAAACGGTGAGTATTATAAGTAGGTAGATATATTCATTCATTTATGGAAGTCGTCAAAATGAATTGCGTGATAAAAAGATCGTCCCGCACTAATATGAATATTTTATGAGCTTTTGAGTGCTCAGGGTTCAATGGTTATCTTCGACTATTTTTGTCCGATATGTAGTAATTCACAGAATAATGATGGTCTGAAATTATCGATATTCAAGAAAAGAGCGTACATTTAAAGTCGATGTAAAAGGCTACAGATTAATTAAAATTGATAACCTGTGTATGGAAATACTGATCGGTTTGTACCATATTTTATCTAGTTATTTCTGCATAATAACTAGTAACTGTAAAATGTAGGATAGATTTCGTGAGAAAAGTAGGGTATAAAAAAATGATGTTGATTTCAGACAAGGTGTTTATTATAGAATCATACTTCATTAATAGACAGAAGATTGAAAGCGAATAGATATATACTGCTCCACAAGAGTTAGGGATATCGTATTCAATCGTTTTTAAAAGTATGTAATCTTCGGGAAAATCGCTGTAAAATCATTTAAAACTCAATAACAACTTGAATCGATTCAGTAAAATCAGTATGAGACATTTCGTCAATCTGGTCGCCTTTTATCTGAAGTTTGGTTCATTGCATATGCTTCATGAATAATCTTATTTTGAAATGAAGTCAGTTTATCAACGGCTTCGATTTGAAACGAGTTTTCTGAAAATGCCTCGACGTAAATTAACAAACGCCGAGGCTAATAGGGCTATCGGAATGTTACAGGGTGGCCTAACTCAGGTTGTTGTAGCAGAAAGGCTCCAAGTCAGCCAAAGAGTGATATCTCGACTTTGGATAGGTTCAGGGAGACAGGTTCCGTGTTGGAAAGACCAAGGCTTGGTGAGCGATGAAAAACAACACCTGCTCAAGATCTTTTCATCACCGTTTCGGCGAGAAGAAACCCTACATTTACGTGTAGAATGCTACGGAATACTCTTCAGAATGCAGATGGGATCCAAGTTTTTATCGAAACCATCAGACGACGTTTGAGAGAGGTGAATCTAGGTTTTAGACGTCCATTAAGAGGAGTTCCATTAACACGTGACCATAAACGTCAAAGACTGGAATGGGCAAGGCAACATTTCAATTGGAACGATCAATGGCGTAGTGTCCACTGATGAATCCAGATATGGACTATTTACAGATTCTCGAAGAATTAGGGTATGGACAATCCCACGCATTCCCCGTAATCGTCGCTATGTCCAAGAAATCCATCCATTCCGAGGGGTTAGTGCTATGGTATGGGCCGGGATATGTTTCAACGGGCGCACAGATCTACACATTTGTCCTGGGAATATGACCGTCTTACCCTATAGGAAGCATGTCATTGACAATGTTGTGCCAAATTTTCACGCTGCTATTGGTTAAACTTTTCAATTTCTAGACAATAACGCTTGACCGCACCTTGCAGTTGAGAATGCGCGCGAGGAGCTTGGTATTCCACATTTACCAATACCTCCGCACTCACCAGATTTGAATTGCGTAGAACATGCATGGGATATGCTCCAAAGAAGATTAGATAATCATCAACCTACCCCAGAATCTTTAAATGATCTGAGAGAGCTTCTGACCCGTTTATGGAACCAATTTCCTCCAGAAATGTTCAACAACCTCGTGTGTAGTATGCAAAGAAGATGTCGAGCTGTTATTGATGCCCGTGGATGCCATACATTATATTGATAGTCTTAAAATGCTTGAATTCTCTGGGAATAAAATTTCGTTATTTTACTCGATTTTTCTTAACCACCCTGTATACGCTGCAGATCTACAGGCTGAAATTCATTTGCAACTTGAAATCATATTAATATGACTTTTCATCACAAAAATCTTATTTTAACTAGGTATATTTTTTTGCAATTTAAGTCAATATCCCTAACTCATGTGGAGCAGTTTATTTTGTTGGTCGATGAATTCAAACCAAACCGGATCCTGCAATTGAGACATCTCGAGGATCTACAGCTCCTCTTGCGAACTTTCCATCATGTTCGCCTACTCGATCCAGAACCCACATCCAGGTTGTTTGTGTTCTTATCTCGTATGAGAACATCCCAGAAAACGGTCGAGAACGGAAACTGTTCTTCTTCAAAACGGATAAACGAGTGTGACACTTCTCTATTTGCATTATGTAGTGAACGTTATATATGATTATTAATTGTTGGTCTCGATTTCATGAGGATATCCATCTGAAAGTGAAAAGTATAATGTAACTCCTACGGATGGGAGACGGGCCAGTGGCATAGCAGACAGTTGGGCAATTTGAACTTCTAGTGAAATACCTTGATTTTTATTTGAAGTTGATATAAACTTCAAATTCGCAATATTAAATATGATGAAGTTTCTGTTCAATATCGTGTGCGAACAAATTGATTACAAAATAGGTACTAGCAGGTAGCAGGTCGTATTACGTCAATATAAATATCCTTTCTTTGCCAGCATGTTCAGAAGAATGGGGGCATATTCATGTTGTTCAGAATGTCCAAGTTAAATTGAATTACTTAATACATATTTTTACTTTTGCAATAGATCAGATTTAATTTCACTATATCTAGCTTTATACGAGGATATATTGAAAAATTCTTAGCCTACTATAGAACCAAACAAAATTCAATGTCAAAATATTTTATTACTCAACATATTCTCCTGTTAATTGAATACATTTATTACAACGAACCTGTACGTCTCTAGAGACCTTTCAAAAAAAAATGTTCTTCTTGCTCTGCAAACCAGTCCTCCACAGCTTTTATTACCTCCTCGTTGGAAGAAAATTTACGACCATTTAAACTTTTTTCAGTTGAGAAAAGAGATGATAGTCGGACGGAGCCAAATTTGGTGAATAAGGGGGGTGTTCTAGTAATTCTAACCCTAAATCACGAATTTTTGCATGGCAACATGAGATTTGTGTACAGGGGCGTTGCCCTGTAAAAACAAAATACCTTTGAATAGCTTTCCGCGTCTTTTCTCTTTAATTTTTTCCCGTGGAGTGGTCAGTAATGCCGAATAGTAATCTCCAGTTATTGTTCCACCCTTATCCAAAAAATCAATCACGATTACTCCATGGCAATCCCAAAAATCTAAAGCAAAAACTTTTTCAGCAGATTTTTGGATACGAAACTTGGAGAACCAGTGTGGCCATTCCATCGATTGTTGCTTTGTTTCTCGATCGTAGAAATGTACCCAAGTCTGATCCATAGTAACAATTCGGTTTAAGAAGTCTACATCGTTTTCAAATCGAGCACAGATCGAACGCGATGCTTCTACCCTTGCACGCTTTTGGTCAACATTCAAACATTTGGGGATCCATTTTGCAGAAATTTTCTCATGTCCAAATTGACGTGAAATATATGATGAACGCGTTCGTATGAAATCTTCAGTGCTTCAGATATCCGTTTTAGCCCAATTCGACGGTCTGATAAAATCATGTCATGAACTGCATCGATATTTTCGGGGACTGACACAGAAACTGGCCTTCCTGATCGGTCATCATCTTCAATGAAAAATTTACCTCTTTTGAAGCTTGCAGTCCAATTTTTCACGGTCGCATACGAAGGACATTGATCACCAAGAGTACTAAGCATATCTTCGTAAATCTGCTTACCTCTTGACCCTTTTAAATTACAGGTACTTGATGATGGCTCGATACTCCAATTCTTCGATTTTTACAATTTACGTGGATATCTTATTTTTTAATTTATTGTGTAACTCTGATTTACTTTTTTGACGTCGAATTCTACACTGATACTTCTAATAATTCTAATTTTTCTTTGATATGGTATTACAATATTTTGTTTATGCATGGAACTGGTCTAGGCTAACTAGATATCAATACATCCTCGTCCTCGTATATTCAATTTCAAATCTAGTTTGAAATATATATCGGGATAAACCAACAACTTCAAATATACCAATAACAACTAAAATTCAAAGGTCATAGAAAAATTCAAAGGTGTTACACACTTTCTTGGAACCCAATCACCAGTTGTGTTTAAATTCGCTGAGCTTCGTTTTCAAGCTATTAGTGTTTTTATATGACTCATACAATGATCACGAGAACGTCAAAAAACAATCAGAATAGGAAATCAAAACAATTTTTAAATCTTCGTTATAGATAATGCAGATTTTTGATATTTTTTCTCATATGAAGAGCATGTTACCATTTTGGATTCAAATAAATTCTGATGTTGATGTTTTCAATTTTGTATTTATTATTGAATAATCAGCAATGAATAAGGCCCAATTGTAAATTAAAGTTGAAACATTGAAGACATAAATGTACCTAACCTGTGCGACACTGGAACTTCGTTGTGGAGAATTTTTCAGGGCAACTGAAAGTCTACGATCAAATCCTTTTGCCGCACAATGAAACATGTTTATCAATGAATTTACTTCATGAGAGAAGCAGCGAGTTGTAGGCAGATTAGCATATCGTGTAGTTACTGCGAAAGTATATCATTGGTAGTACCAGTATCAGTATCCACTGCATGTCCAGTAAAATATATCAATGCTGTTCATATTAAAAATTGGAATTCTCGATCTAGAACCCGTAATTAACGTTCTAGACAGTGGCGCAACAAGGCTTCGTTTCTTCAGAAGAGGCATTGAAGATTTCAATGAAAATAATTCTCCAAATTTATACCAGTGTGTCGAATAGATTTGTCTATTTGCGACGTTCACAACAAATTGAACTCTGTGCATCCACCACAAGGAGAATTTTGCGTAAAGATTTGGGTTTACACTCATACAAGATCCAACTGGTTCTAGAACTAATGCCACTTGAGCAAAATAAGCGTGTTTTGTTAGCTGATTGGGCCCTAGAACAGTTTGAAGTTGATCCACTTTTTTATCGAAGAATATTGTTTGATGATAAAGTTCATTTCTGGTTGAACGGCTACGTAAACAAGCAAAATTGCCTTATATGGAGTGAAAACAATCCTCAAGAAGTTCTGCAGGTTCCATTGCATTCTGAAAAATGCACTGTATGGTGTGCTTTACACGCTGGAGGCATCAGCGGTCCATATTTCTTTAAAAACGATGCTGGAGCTAATGTTACTGTGAATGGTGCTCGTTACAGATCGATGATCAAGGATCATTTGTTTCAAAATTTGAATGGTATTGACTCAGAAGTATTCTGGTTCCAACAAGTTGGTGCTACACCTCATGCTGCTACCGTAACAATTAATATATTAAGGGGAAGTATCACCTTTTGAATCGTGGTAAATCTCCATTCAAAAGTGGTCTCTTTATTTCACGAGTAAGTACCCTAATTTACGACGTAGAGACTTGATTTTTTTTTAATTGAAGTTGAAGAACGCACCCAGGGCAAATAGTTTTCTTTTTTTCGATTTAATTAGTTTTTCCATTAAAAAAAAGGGTAATCGTTAGATCGGGGGTTATTGAATATGTTTTTCGTTTCTCATGAGCACAAGCTATATTTTTGGAATAATAATCATGAAAATTTTTGTAGTTTATAGAAGATTAAATTGCCGAGGGCAAATAGTTGCGATTCGTACTTTTAGTAAGGAAGACCTTCACAATGAAAAACACACACAGAACCCAGAAAAACAAAAGGATGGAGAATGTGAGGTAACTCACAGTGAGTCCTAATTCATATTAAAAACAAACTTCATAAAAAATGGGCCGAAACATGTCGACACAATAAATATTGATTGAGTCCAAAATACACTGGAATAAGACCCCCCTTTCCCTTATAGTAGAATCCAGTATGATGAATTTCAGAAAATTCTCAACATTACTCATGTTATTGCTGAAATAAGGCCTGAATTAATCGAAAAAGTGGTCCAAAATTGGTCTGGTCCTCAGAGCTAGTAGTGGTGGACAATATTTTCAAAACATAAATGTCATAAAATTATCTTTCAAATAAAAAAATTGGCTCCAATCTTAATTCAAACGTGTTTAATTTAATTTAAATTAAAAGTCTCTGAAACATCCTTAAAATAAATCAGCCTCACTGAATAAGTCCAAATGGGGGAATGCTCTTAGGAAAACCTCAAGAACCCACAGCCAACTGAATATTCGTCTCCCGATTTATACCCGCGGGACGTGACCTGGACCTTAAATAACGAGTTCATAGAACTATTAATTTCCTGAACACTGTTCTCAAATACCACCGCTGTACTATTAATGCCGTTTTACACGAACCCAAGACCGATAGGACATGCAAATAGCGAAAGCAAAATAGGTACGAGAGTCTTAGAACTGTAATTGATATTTATGTGAGAGATGTTTCATGTTCGCTGTGAGGATTGCCAGGTTAGGTCAAATGCAGAGCTGGACATGGTAATGAGATGAATCCGGAGTCCTGCAAGTGGGATAAGGGGTGACATTTGCGGTTTGTAGGAACTGCAACAATTCGAGTGGATGGGACGTGGTAAAGTTCATTATTTGGCCTAATGGGGCTGGATCCTGAGAGGAAATAGTTGTTTTCGGGAGTGGTACTTGAACGGCCACGTTCCAATTTGTACTTCCAAAAGAGCTCGTTTGTTTGGGGACATCAGGGCAGCCTTTTTGGTGGTTGAAATGTCACGTTGCGTTAAGCATAATTTGACGTGCCATATTGATGAGTATCATGAATAATACTCATTAACATTAATGTTAGGTGATCATCCAAATATTTCGTTTTTCTTTCGTTCAAATAATCACTTGCTGATTATGCTCCACATAATGCTTTTCATCGACAAATTTGACACAAATTTCACGATTCCAAAGCAGTTTCAAGCAAGTTCTTGTCGTTTATGTTTGTAGGAATTGTGAATCAGTTATTGCTTCACTTTCTTACAATCAGCTTCGATTCAAAATCTAAAAATTTGTTTTGCAGTAATCTCTAGACGTAAACGAATTTTTTTCAAGTTAGTGAAAGAATTATTTGAGTCAACTGAGTTTGTACTACAAATACCGTGTGTTTTTTTAGAGTGAAAGAACTTTCAATTGAAATGAAACACATTTGAATTAATATTGAAGCCATTTTTTTTTCATTTGAAAGAAAATTTTTTGACATTTCGAACAACAACTCCAATTTCATGATTTTTTATCAAATGGAACCATTTCAGCCAATCATGTCAACATTACATCGAAAACTACATCCAATGCAATTTTCAATCCCAATGATAACACGATAGAGTCTTATAAAATTATATAATAGTTCCATGGCAACATCATTCCAAACAAATTTCAAAATGTCACGTTTTGGTAATGTTAAAAATATAAATGAGCTTATCAAAGAAAACATTCCCAGAAATACTTCCAATAGCCACAAATATATTTGGGGAATATTTATGGAATTTTGCTACGAACGATCATCCGAATTGAATGAACGCAAAAGCTTGGAAGAATTGGCGTTTATACTCAAAGATTGGCTGTCAACAGTGACGTAGCGGAGGCCCCCGCAGACCCTGCGGTGCGGGGGGGCCCCGGTACTGAAGGGGCCCCCGAGCCAAACAACTCAGATCTATAGAGGGGGCCTCCAACTGAAATTTAGCGAGGGGGGCCCGAATTTTGCGCTACGCCACTGACTGTCAATATGAGAAAAATGACGGAACAGAATTCAAAGAAGCAACGGTAAAGACAATGTGGAATGTTTCGAGCAAACTCTTACAAAAAAAGTATTATAAGGACTACAACATTATGCTTGACCCGTTTAATAATATAATATTTAAACCAGCCCGAGATGCCCGCGATGCAATCAGAAAAAAATTGCAAGCAGACCCAAGTAAACGTAAATCCAGTTCAGTTTCGTTAAATTTGTCTGAAGTTAACAGAATTGGTGTAGAGGAACAACAATTGGTGTAGAGGAACAACAATTGCTGAAGATTACTGGTCATAGCAATCAAAATTCTATCAAACCATACCTAAACCTCGATCAAGAACACCACAACAAGATAATAAATATTATGCGTGGAAATAGATCTTCTATACAAGAGAACAGCAACGAATCTAATGTTGAGTTGAATTTTATGAATTGCACTTTCACTAATTGTACTTTCAATAAATAAATAAATGTTTTGTTGTGTTGAGTTATACATTTTTTCTTTCAAAAAATTTTCTGCCGAATATTCCTCGGACATTGATAAATGCCTCATAAGTTTACAACCAATATCTCAAGCTCGTTGCTTGGTAACAGCTCTTCCGATGGTCATAAAATTATCTCGTCTATTATCAAGGTCCTAGGGTTATTACCACTGAAAGTTTATTGTCAATGTTTGCTGAACGGAAATGTCAAGACAAAATAACTTCTATTTCCTGTCAAATCTTAGTTATCGAAAATTCTATCACTCTAAAACTAAACACCCGATAGTCAAAATGAATTTTTCCCTGAAACTGTGAAACTTATTTACAAATGGACAAAATAATGAGTTAGATAAGCGAGTTAACATTCAGATTTCTCAAATTTAATATTTTGATGTTTAAATAATGGAAAATTTTGAAACCGTGGAGCAGTTTATTTATAAATAAATATTCGTGGGGGTATAGTGAAGGATCATTTTATGCGCGGGGATATACATGATCCCTGTGATTCGAGTAATGTATACCTGGGATTCGGGTAATGTATCCCTGATACGTCCTTTGCCCACAGCAAAAATCAGATGAATTTAATGAAAATAAAATTTTCTGTTATTTTTCCACGAAATAAGACAAACAGGTACTATAGACTGATGACAGGTGATAACCATGCATTAGAACTGGTGAAACCTGGTCAACATGACTACAACTTTCAGTTCCTTGCTGAATATTTTTCGAAGTTTTTGTGGTTTTCCGTAAAGTTGTTTATTTCTGGGTAATAATTTTCAAAGTGTTAGTTTTTCAAACAGAATGGAATTCAAATGAAACCGTGAATAAATAGCCCTTATGCTGGTACGTTCATTACTTCAGAACTGTGCAAATAATTTATCGGGGACATATTTCAGTCACGTCTAGACTACAAAGAAACCCCTTGCACACAACAATAATCCACGAACGACTCGTACATACTGCACAAAGGAAGGAGAACTATTCAATAATTGTTACTGTCATTCCCAGGCTTTACGGTGTATTATTAGCGAGGGAATATCGGTAAAGCAATTATTGTTGTTGCACCTTATCTGCGGAGCTATCTCTGAGGTTACTCATTTTACACCTGATGAATTCGGATAATGCTCGAGCTAAGAAAAACAATGCTCGTATAGGTTTCTCGAACCTGTTTGAACCGACATTGTTGAACACCTCTGCTTATCGGGATGTGGGTAAGCTAATTTGCGAATTGGATCTCTTTCCATTGTTCCATCCTTGAAATGGTTCGAGGTGTTGATGGAGATTTTGCGTCTGCCGCTTTGTTTTCAGTAGAGATACGCCAAAATGTATTGGAAGATTTCTTCATTGCTTGAATGCTTGAAACGATGTTCAGAATCCTTTTCGACACATACGGGGTGTCCGAATTAAAACACGCCAATCTTTGTAACTATGTTCAATTCACAAAATTTGGTTATTCGAGAATCTGAATGTTTCCTTCCTTTTCTCACTCGTTCTTTTCCTATTTCTTTATAAGTTTCACAGTTTCGAGTGAAAATTTATTTTTAGTATTTGTAGTACAAACTCAGTTCACCCAAAAAATTGAAAAAATACAGTTCAGTGAAGAGTATGGCTTCCAATAAGTATCGTAAATCGCTTGGACAAAAAGTCATCCATATGGTTTATCGATCGATCTAAATCAGAAAGAGGAACTGGCATTGGGATTTAAGGGTCCTAAACTGAGCACCAACAATTTTGCACGCCCATTGAACAAATAACTCTAAACAGTAACTTCACCATTTCTGAACAGATGAACTTCCTGAACCAATCTGCGATTTCTGAGCACCAGAGACTGGGTTCATACCCTAGCTCGCCGACTATCATTGGCCCATTCCAATCGAAGTCACATACACTGCGCAAAAAAATTAACGCACATTATGGAAATCTCAAATTTATTCTGCAACTGAAGGTGTTCTCAATGATAATTATTTTTATCAGAATTATGCATGCATATGTTATCCACTTTCAACGTTTTTCTTCAATACAGATGTTTTCTCCCAGCAGGAATAAAAAAAGATGATATTATCAGATTTTGAATCAATTGGCTCCATTCTAAAATCAGTTGTTCTCGATCAATTCTAGTGATCAATAGTTTTTCTTTCGTTTGATTTTCTACACTCGATCGCTATGCAACGCGAAACACGCAATTTGACCCAAGAGGAATGTGCCCAAGCGGTAGTTTTGCGAGAAGAAGGGTGGACATACACAAGAATTGCAGAAAGGTTTGGAGTTTCCCATACAAGTGTGTCCAGAATGTTGCAGCGATTCAGGGAGACAGGTATGAATGTCCGAAGACCAGGACAGGGTAGACCACGGGTAACAACACTAACAACTGCCATTCAAGAACGTTACTTGAGAGTTTCTTCGTTGAGACAACGGTTTGCAACCGCTCGCCTCCTTCAAAATCAGCTTGAGCAAACTCATGTGGTGCAAATTAGCACTCAGACAATAAGAAATCGCCTCAGAGAATATGACTTAAGGCCTCGTGTCGCGGCAAGAGGCCCAGCTCTTACCCCAGCCCATCGAAGGGCGCGTTTGGATTTTGCGAGAGAGCATAATAATATCCATTGGGAAGAGGGCGATTGGAAAAGAGTTCTCTTCACAGATGAGTCTAGATTCTGCCTCTACCATTGTGATCGACATTCCCTTGTATACAGACGTCCACATGAAAGATATGCTCACTGCTCAGTGAAATTTCCTGAATACTACTGGTTTCGGGGGAGGATCGATTATGGTATGGGGTGGAATATCTTTGACTGCTCGCACAGACCTAGTGGTCGTTGATAATGGAGCTATGAATGCTGATAAGTATATAAGGAACATTCTTGAAGAGCATGTAGTGCCATTTGCCCCATACATTGTTGAAAATTTCATTTTTATGGACGATAATGCCAGAACCCATCGTGCGCGCATCGTTCAGGAGTACCTTGAAGAGGTTGAAGTCTCTCGAATGGAATGGCCAGCAAGAAGTCCAGATCACAATCCGATTGTGCAGGTTTGGGACAACCTCAATAGAAGGCTGAGAAGTTCAGAAAATCATCCAGCTACTCTTAATGACTTAGGAATCCAACTCGGAGAAATCTGGGAAGGATTAGATCAGAACATTTTAAGATCACTCGTTTTGAGTATGAACCGTCGTTGCCGAGCTGTAATCAACGCAAGAAGTGGAAATACCAAGTATTAAATCACTTATCAGCATTTCAGTTTTTTTGAAAGTTGTTCATTTCTCTTCTTTCACATAAGATTCGGTGAAATCCTGAGTTTTTCTTCCATTTAATGTGTCTTGTTTCGTTCAAAACCTTCCCGAGAGAACATAAAAAATAAGTTATAAAGTCAATGTAGGGTTATCTTTAATTAAAATTGAGATTTTCAGAATGTGCGTTAATTTTTTTGCGCAGTGTATGAATCCTCCTCAAAAGTCGTCGATATTGTAGTTTAACGTCTCGTAGTCTTTAACGAAGTGTTTTCAATTTTAACCAAAACACCAGAAGCGTTCAAAATACGTTCGACAAGTACTCAAATGCTCTCTACGGATACTCACTATCTTGTGCAGGAGTAGTACCTAGATCTTGGCCGTCCACTTCACGGTCTTTCGGTTACATTTCTAGTTTCTCGATATCCATGGATGATCCGGGAAACTAAGCTTTCACTAACATACAAAAAATTCGCAACATCTCTCTTATTACGTCCTGCCTCGATAATACCAATGGCTTCATCCGCATCAACTTTACGTCCAGGCATTATTGCCAAACAAATTTTCATATTTTGAATCGAAGTCGATTATTGTAAAAACGTAATGCAACTATTGATCCAAAATTCATAGAAACGCATAAGACAAGTACTTGCTGGTTTAGGAAGAAGGGTATTATTGCAATTGGGACCTCAAATACATCATAAACATTAATCTGAAAGGACTTAGCGTCCACCCTGAACTTAACACTCGATACCGTTCCATTCATCTTCAGGAATACATTTCAGCATTACAGCTAGGATGAATAATATTATCAACCGTCGTATAAATAATGATACAGCTTTTCAAGAACCATCAATAACCAGTGAGGCATTCAGTACTTACTCACTGGAAGATTAATTGTAAAGACAGCAATTTGATGGATGTTTTATAAACTTGCAAGTTCCACTGTCGTGGAAGATCACTTCGATTATACTGTCAGTTAAGATGTGGAACTTTTATGTATTCGAGGTGGGCTTCAGAGTTTTCAAGTTGTAGAAGTTAATAAGTTATCTTGCGACAACGTAATCGGCTTCTTTGGGGGGGAAATTCAGCGAAGGATTTCGTTGAAATTGATTTTATTCCTTCTAAAGTATAAAATGACGAAAGTTAGTTTTGATTCCTTCGCTGGAAATAACAGCTTGGTGAATTATATAGCACTTTCCAACACTTTTCTGGGGTCCAAGGATCAACAACAATAAACTCGTTAAGAAAATCGGACACATAATCATAGCACTCAAGCCATTAGGTACTTAAACTTAAGAAAACTGTATAAAAACATTCTCTGAACAAACACTGAGTTCATCAAACTTGTTGACCCATTTTCTCACTCTCATTCGTGAAATAAGCACGGAGAAAGGTCTAAGCATCCATCGCATCTCTCCCTCCTTAGGATCCCACAACACAGTCCTTTTGTCATGACAGTGTCCTTACGTTGCAGGAATTGGCCAATAAGTTATCGAGAAGCTTCGACCTGAAGAGCGATCAAGGGATGATCGAAGGTGGTGAGATGAGAAGGCACCAGTCTATGCAGAGGCTAACTGGCACTGAAGTACCCAGAGAACCTGCAAGGGTCAGCATTGACGAAGAGGGAAACCTGAGGGTAACAGTTAGAAAGACGAAACCAATCCTAGGAATAGCAATAGAAGGGGGAGCAAATACTAAGCATCCTTTGCCAAGGATAATCAACATCAATGTAAGTAGATAGATGATGAAACTGTATCATAGTCATGTCAATAGAGAAGATAAAACCCCACCAGAACTAGGTTCTCGTACTTACTAACTTTCTGAAGGGTAATGTGAACGATAGTCCTTAGGGCAATCTTTGATCAATAAATACAGCGCTTTCATAAGCAGATATTTCATTCGCCACAAAAGAAATTCGAAAGGGGTTCCTCAGTGGAGTATTCTTGGACTACTGTCAAGTTCGAGTATCTCGAATTAATCTTATTCCTCCATTTTTTCAGGAAAATGGTGCAGCTTTCTCGGCAGGTGGCTTGGAAGTAGGCCAGCTGATCCTGCAGGTGGACGGAACGCGAGTAGAAGGCCTGCAGCACCAGGACGTGGCCAGGCTGATAGCGGAGTCGTTCGCACGTAGAGACAGAGAGGACATAGAGTTCTTGGTGGTGGAGGCGAAAAAGAGCAACATGGAACCGAAACCGACTGCGTTGATATTCTTGGAAGCTTAACATTTGCTGAGCCTCCCCCCTAGTGACCCCCCGGGGCCGATAATCTAGTTCACCGACACCAAACGCGTCTTTCTACACTACTACATATCATGTAATATAAATGAGAAAATTTTCGCTGGGGCTTTCATAGCGTGGCAACAATGCTCAGCTCTGTTCTTATAGATGTAGTAGGGAGTGCATTCATTCTGTCGAGAGTTTTTTTCGATTTTTCGTCGACCATATTACAAGTTATTTTGTTTTTTGTGAATCTTTGTTTCAACTAGTACAGACAATGTAACTTGAACTTTTTCTTGAATCAACACAAACTCGAACGTCAAAATATATGGTTGAACAATCATTTTCGTAGAAATTATTGATTATACGAGGATATATTGAAAAATTCTTAGCCTACTATTATAGAACCAAACAAAATTTCAATGTCAAAATATTTTATTACTCAACATATTCTCCTCATAATTGAATACATTTATTACAGCGAACCTGCAACGTCTCTAGACCTTTCGAAAAAAATGTTTCTTCTTGGTCTGCAAACCAGTCCTCCACAGCTTTTATTACCTCC
Organism: Adalia decempunctata; assembly: GCA_951802165.1. Lineage (NCBI taxonomy): Eukaryota > Metazoa > Arthropoda > Insecta > Coleoptera > Coccinellidae > Adalia > Adalia decempunctata. The sequence continues at coordinate 15,081,005 of OX637696.1, read as the reverse complement.
TCGTTGGAAGAAAATTAACGACCTCTTAAACTTTTTTTCAGTTGAGGAAAGAGATGATAGTCGGACAGAGCCAAATCTCGTGAATAATTCACGAATTTTTGAATGACAACATGATATTTGTGTACTGGGGCGTTGTCCTGTCAAAACAAAATACCTTTTTTGGCAACCGTCCGGGAAGTACCCACTTCCCGGACGCTTTTTCTTTGAGAAAGTAGCATTTCGTTGTTGTCATTGTTATGATCATCACAATAGCAACGAAATAACGGATGACAGTTCTGTTCTGTGTTCTGTTTAATTCAAATATGAATCAAAATCAATAAAGAGATGTGTCATCTCATTGATTTGTAATTCTTCACGGTTGCCGAAAAAATATTGTACGCAACACGCCCGGAAATAGTTTTTTTGGACTCACAGACTTCCAGGACTCGCCTCCGGCTCGTCCTAGAATCTTGTCTATTCGTCCAAAAAAACCCTATTTTCCGGACTTGTTACGTAAATTACTATTGGATAGCTTTCCGCGTCTTTTCCCTTTAATTTTTTCCCGTAGAGTGGTCAGTAATGTCGAATAGTAATCTCCAGTTATTGTTCTACCCTTATCCAAAAATCAATCATGATTACTCTATGGCAATCGCAATCCCAAAAAACTGAAGCAAGAACTTTTCCAGCAGATTTTTGGACACGAAACTTCTTAGGTCTGGGAGAACCAAACTGTCGCTATTCCATCGATTGTTGCTTTGTTTCTGGATCGTAGAAATGTACCAAAGTCTCACCCATAGTAACAATTCGGTTTAAGAAGTCTACATCGTTTTCAAATCGAGCACAGATCGAACGCGATGCTTCTACCCTTGCATGCATTCAAACATTTGGGGATCCATTTTGCAGACATTTTTCTCATGTCCAAATTGACGAGAACTGTATGATGAACGCGTTCGTATGAAATCTTCAGTGCTTCAGATATCCGTTTTAGCTCAATTCGACGGTCTGATAAAATCATGTCGTGAACTACATCGATATTTTCGGGGACTGATACAGAAACTGGCCTTCCCGATCGGTCATCATCTTCAATGGAAAATTTACCTCTTTTGAAGCTTGTTGTCCAATTTTTCACGGTCGCATACGAAGGACATTGATCACCAAGGGTATTAAGCATATCTTTGTAAATCTGCTTATCTCTTAACCCTTTTAAATGCAGGTACTTGATGATGGCTCGATACCCCAATTTTCCGATTTTTACAATTTCGGTGGACATCTTTTTTTTAATTTATTGCGTAACTCTGGTTCACTTTTTTTACGTCGAACTCTACACTGACACTTCTAATTATTAGTTATTGTTCGTTGATATGGTATCGCAATATTTTGTTTATGCATGGAACTGGTCTAGGCCATTCTTCATTAATGGGTAGGTATTCTTCTTTTATGCCATTTAGTATACAAACGATAAATTTCCCAACATGACCATCAGTATTCTGATGGAAAAAGAACTTGTGTATTCTTATTTTATCAATAGAAAATCATGATAATTTGATATAGACAGTAACTTCTCCATAATCGTCAAATATCGATTTGTAGAGACCGGATCCTTCACCATTTTGTTGCAAATATCCTTTCATATTATATCAATCGTCAAACCGGATAAACAAAGATTTTTTTCTGGGATGCAGAGTTCATTATTTAACGTAATTATCATCCACAGACTCAGATCTATATCTTCAAAGGTACAAAACTTTATTTTTTAGATGCTGAGAATAAACTAGATTAATTTCTAATCTAAAAACTTCTTTTTATGCTTATTGTCTTCCTATTTTAATCCATTAATTTACAGAATACAATCCTGGTTCTGCAGAATGAAAGCACTCACTGTAGATTTTAATATAATATGCATCACACCATTGTATCAAAACATCAAAAATCGTACGTTTGAACACTTGTTATTCTTGTTGTGTACAGCTTATATAAATCGCTTTAATAATCAATACCTAATGTCAAATGAATGGTTGTGCATATTATAGATCATACAAGGATGACGGAAGAAATTCAATCTTTTTCCGTCATTAAATGATCGGTGATAATAACTCAAATCCTAGAGGGTGAGGCTATTATAGAAGAAAATATTTATAATTGTGCGGCATTGTAAATATCACGATACTCTGAATAACTGATAGGAATGTATATTGCAGTATTAAATTTTGTGCAGAATTGAAGCTGACGTGCCAAAACAGGATTCACCAACCTTAAACCAAAAAAATTTAAATCCGAAAACATTTCTCGAATCTTGAATCATTTTAATATCATCGAGTACAAAACTCAGTAATTGTGTTTGGAAAGTTCTATTGGTAATTCAAGCACAATTGAATTGTAGATGTTGTCAGTAGAAGAACATCATTCTAAAATTTAAATCAAAATGGTGCAGATATATTTAGAAGCAAAAGATCCTTTATATTTTCGTTGGAAGGATGAATAATCAATTAATGAATAAATGACCAGTTTACTGAGTTTTGTTCTCTATACATCGGCCAGTCATTAAAGAATTAAGAAATTGAAAATTCAACAATAATTCCAAATATTTAGTAGGTTGGTAGGACTCATTGTGGTACCATAGAAACGATGAATGCAAATTTGCAACCATATTCAAAAATCAATTTAAAATTTTTGTCTGCATTTTCTCCAAAAATTTGCAGCCTCTTGTGCTGTCCAGAATATGTAAAATTCAAGTACAGCTTTAATAAGCCTGGAATTCAAGCTCATTTGTGCAGAAAAAATGATTATTCAATTAATTAAATATTCGAAAATCGTTGGATACATACAGTTTTAGGAGAGCATAATAGAAAAGGTAAAATGCAATAATGCACAGAATCCATTTGGAATATCAAAGTTATTGCCACTTTTCAGTACTACTGCACTGCAGGTTTTACTGAAAATGGCAACGCAGCTGTACTGAAATTATTTAAGATCGATATAGCTATAAGACGAACATGAAAACTATGGAATTTATTTTCTCAAATGACTGGCCTGACACTGAATCCAAAAAAATCAATCAAAAAAGAATAATAGAACACTAATGACTTTGTCTCATGAGTGACATAAAACCGAATTTAAGCAATACTTATTCGAATAATCACGAAAATTTTGTATAAGTTTGACGACACATTTCCATAATCAAGAAAATTACTCACGAAAAAACTTTTCACGACAATCAAGTCTAAAATCTAACTACACAAGTGTACCTACAGCTGATTGAAACAATCTCTTTCTAGAAAATAAATTCAGTTTTTCGGAGTAAAATATGTTTGATGATAACATTTTCGAAAATCGTGTAATTTGAAAATATTCTTCGAATTATAGGAGTTCGTATGGGACAGATTATGTTTGAATAGATTTTATAAAACTATTAAGTAATTATTGTGAGACATTTGCCTTTACTATATCGCATTTTGCAAAGCACTGTTGTTCATTTTAACCTATAATGTACATAATGTTGATCTGAAACTAAAGAGCGTGAAAATAGTTGGAATAACCGATCGTATGTTAGATTAATTAGAGGAAATTTAGAGCTTAAATTATAAACGCAGACGACTGACTTTTCATAGATTTTCACAAAACTAAGCAATAAATAATAATACAAGGGTGAAAGGAAACAGAGATCGAAAAACTTGATCAAAAATACAAATTTAGAGATTGATTTGAATTGATAAATAATCAAATCAATTTTTCACAGTGTCACTATATGATTATCTCGAAAAAAGATTAATTATTTTGAACAGGGGTGTTAGTTTATTGAAGATAAATTATATTATGATAATTTTTCAATTTTATTTCTGTTATAAATGAGGCATAATTCTTTGTAAGGTTTTCATTGTTAAACACTGAGTTTAACATTGTCTAACTCCTTCAAATGATTGAAAGTGGATGGAGGTTTATATTATTCAAGTCATTTTGATAATATTGAAGTTTTCATTTCAAAAATAAGTATAACATAATGAATTATAAACTGATCTCTGGGTGCTCTGCTCCTTTTCACCTGAAAATTTTTATTTCCACTAAGTTTTCAATCGAAAACATGCAGCCCGAAATTGGGAAACATAATCATACAAGTTCATCATTTGTTGTGTTTAATTTTTTCTCATTGAGAAAATCTATGAAACAACATGCAAATTGTTATGAAGAACTAAATATTTATCAGTGTAAATATAGTTAAAAATAGGTGCTATAAACTCGAATGTTTTATTCTATTACAGTTTGGTCAGTTTGTAAATTTGATTGTAATGTGTTGGTTTTAAATATTTGCTAAAGTTTGTATTGATTCTCATCAGAATATTCAATAAATCAGGGAATTGCTGTAGTTTTAACACAACAATATTTAATGATAGAATACAGGTGGAATGTATAGTCCAATAAAGAATATAATTTGACAAACATAGTGCCAATATTCTGAACGATTGTATTTCTTTGTAAAAAGTAGAATTCATTCATTTGTGAATTGATTTAATGTCACCTTTTCCTCATATTATACTTGTCAACCCCTTCATATGAAAATTTAAAAAATCAAAAATGTAAGAAGGAATATAATTTTTGCAATTCTAGATCATTATTGAAAACAAGATACTTAAATCATTAAACTTAGGAATTCATGTTAAAAATATGAAAACTAGTCATCTCCTAATATTTGTTCGGAGATTTATCCCATTTCAAAGATTTATTGAATGATATTTTAAAATAATAATTTTTCTATTAGCTTTTGCCATTTCTGCATTGAACCTGTACATCTTTAAATTTGGTTTATCAAATACATACGTACATCATTGAAGCTATACAGTCACATAAATTAATTATTTTACACTGTTCATACGCAATTTTAATAAAGAATAAATAATTTCGCTGTTATTTATTTCCGTTACACCCAGCAGTTATAGAGCTCATAACATGTCAAATAAGTTATAGGTACTTCAGTAGTTCAGAGTGCAAGGAATTTTTCCTGTGTAAAGTATTCGATTGGTACAAACCGGAAAGCGGAGGGCTTTTAGAATTATAACGTGTTACCATAGGGATGACACGAGGTTCACGTTTCGTTCCAGCTCCGTTCTAGGACTCTTCAGATTGGCCTTTAAGAACAGACCCTGCTAATGACTTAGATGCTGTAAGCGAATTAGCGTACCGACACAAAGGACTAGTCTAGACTCCATATAAAGTCTCTTTTATTAGTTTTATCTATGCTCGACTAAACTAATATACTGAACTATATAGATCCGGACCGCGGTACCCAGATAACGCTTTTAGGGAAGGCCTCTGCTGAGCATTGGTTTAAGTTTGCGGCTTTGGGTGCAGATGGCTACACACCCTGTGGACAGTGTCACAGAGCTTTCATAACTTTCCTTTTTTGGAAAAAATACTTTTTCGGGGTGCGGATTACGTTTTTTGCGTTCTATAAAAAGCTGCCCTCTTCCGAAATATTTTATCCGCAATCGACAATAAAGCCAAAGATCCTATCATTCTGAATTAAATCATTCAAATAAATTAGGTGAAAGCACAGATCATTTGGTTAAATGACTCTATGCACGTTGCAAAGTGATTAGATCTGCAATGTTGGCCAAACCTATTTCCCCTTAATTAACTGTCAAAGGTCAAATTGAACTGATTTGACAACATCAAAACATTTTCGTTTCTGGTTCATTGAGGACGAAAAAAGAAAAGATGCAAAATGGCCACGTTGGGGGAAAATGAAAACTATATACTCAATAAGTTAGATAACAATGATAATATTAACTGGGTACCTCTCTCATTAACTCTAGTTGAGTACCCCAAAGGTAGTGTGAATATAAATAACTGACAGTTTATTTGATGCTTTTTCTTTTGCAGGGGATATAATAGGAAAATTTTTAGCATTTATAAGCTTAGCTCCTTTTGGAATAGGTGCTGGATTTGTTAGTTTAATACTGTTCAGAAGAGATTTACACACAGTAAGCTATTCATTCGGATCACTCTACGATAAATTAAACTATTACTTTTTAGATTACCTTTTTTTTGGGCACCTTACTGAACGAAGCACTGAATTATTTCCTTAAGCATACGATATGTGAGGCACGTCCAATGACTAGAAACTCATTATATACTGAATATGGAATGCCTTCGTCGCATGCCCAATTTGTTTGGTTTTTTACTACTTATATTATTTATTTCGTATTCATAAGGTATGTTTAGTTCATGCTCAATTCTGAATTGCCAATAATACTCTAATGTTCTAGGCTGCACCATATGAACAACAATAATATAATAGAGACTATGTCTAAAATATTAATTTTATCATCTTCAGTGATTATGTCTCTCTTAGTTTGTATAAGTAGGACATACCTCCAGTACCACTCTTTCTATCAAGTATTGGTAGGATCTATAGTTGGTGTACTTTTTGCAACTTTATGGTTTGCATTAACTTATATTGTATTCACACCTCTATTCCCTCAAATTGTCTCGTGGTGAGTAGACTACATTTTTGTTACTATAGGATTACTTAAACCAAGTGTTCATCATTTAATTTTCAGGAGAATATCAGAGATATTACTTCTTCGAGATACCACATTGATTCCTAATGTACTCTGGTTCGAATATACCAATACACGACAAGAAGTGCGAGTAAGAAGCAGAAAATTGGTCAGTATGAAATCACAATGACATCTACTGGGTAACGGTTGGAGTCTCAATTTGTTCAATGGATTTGTTAGGTGTATAAAAGATGTGCTCTACTGGCCACGGAAACAATAACTGTAAATATTTCCAACTCTAGGTAAGCTTTGGAATCAATCAATATAGAGATAGGACAGCAGCTTTCTAGGTATTTTTATGGAGTTTTTATACCTTCTTGTGCTCGATCGTAGAACTTTATGAAATCCAAAAGATACTGGCTATTTTCATGAATGTAGGATTTTATTTAAATAGCTGCCTTTTTCCTTATTATTTTGGTATTATTCATCTTTTGGTGACATTCAAATTTTTAAATATTGTTGTTATATGTTTGCTCAATTTTTTCAATGCAATAATATTTTTTGATGTTTGATCCCTAAAACTAGGAAGCCCAAATAGATTGCACCTTTGAAACTTTATGTCTTGAGGAATTAATTTAATTAGATAATTTCATTTTAATCTTTGATGGAATTTGAGGTGTTAAATGAAAATTGAAAGATTTTATTGTTCAAGTGACAATAACTATGTGTAGGGCTATGAATGACACAATTTGGTATCTTCAATTAAAGACTTTTCTCTATGCTTTATGCAGTCTACCTATTTAATTTAACCTGGTCTTTATTTGAAACGTAAATAATGAATTTATTGCATTATTGGTGATATACGGTCGTTTAAATATCCTGATTTATTTGGTGTTTGAATGATTACAATTTTTATTTCAAAGATTAATTTCAAGGCAGCAGAAAAAAACTAATTTTTGAGATGTACTTATAGAATTAATCGACTGAATTGTTAGGTGTTTAAGTGTTACATAATAACCGTATAATTAACTTTCAAAAGACAGATTTCTTTGTAAATTTTATTGTTACTAGGAAATACAAACGTTTCGATGTAACCTACCAATTTTGAGAAGACACTTTTGAAGATATTTATTGCCCTATTCTCAGAAGTTCTTAAATTTGTTGAGATTATTCATAATAAAATAATTAATTTCTTGTGTGAGATTAGAGTAAACTTGATCTAGCTGCTTTTGGGGTGATGTATTGAAATAGATTATGGGAAATATTTTCCTTCGATTATTGAAGTTTTATGGAATCTGGTTTACACTTGTTATTGTGTTCATTAAAATTGACACCTAGTGGATATTATATGTGAGAGGTTTGCATTGACCAGTAAATGTAAACTAATCATTAAACTCTTTGTGTTACCTCACAATATTCCTTAGTCTGTATTTCTTGTTTGTGTGTGAATTCGTTTGAGTATATTCATAAATTACAGCTGTGCTGGTCAAATGTATCACACCTTTTGTAGTGAAAGAAAAATCTTCCATGTAGCACTTTATGACAAGTTGATTATCTTCGATACCAGTTCATTAAAGTAAACTTCATGTACCTGATGTGATTTACTTTTATTTATTTTATGCAAAATCATAGGTACTATGATTTCATCTAAAGAGGAATTCTGAATGAAAATTGTTCGATATTTTGCATATCCAAAATTATTACTCAGATTCATTTGCAATTTTTGTTGATATTGCAGTTTATATATTTTGAGCAATAAATGTTGATTACCTAATCTGACCACTACTTTCATCTTCCCCTGGGTGTTTTGTATCAAATTCATAAATGCAAGGTTTTTGAAAACTGGTTGTATTAAATATTAATTAATTTTCCTGACCATATGTGTTTAAGAAATCAAACTTGTTTCTTTGTAACTAATTATTATAGTATAGATTATACGCACAATGTAAATAATTGATTCTAGTTTTATGTCAATATAATTGAGGAATTAATGTATTTGTACATTTTATTGTTCAAGTGAATTCATGACCTCCAATAAATTTGTCATTTTGTGATGCTATAATTTCAAGTTTCCTCTACGTCTGTGTTCGCTGATGAGAAATACTTGTTCTTCTAAAATCGTTGGTAAATGATCTTCATAATCATAACTATAGTCCTGAAATGCATGTTTTCATTAAATTGTGCTATACAAATAAACGCAACGATTTAACAACAAAAAGCCGATGATCCCTATTGCATAATGAGAATATGAAAAAAAAAAAATCGGCACAATATTTTTCGTAAATATCTTATATCATTACTTGTCGTTGTCTGGATTTTTTCAAATGGGTAAAGTCAGCTTTTTTCCCGACCAACATTCTTGTAATATCTTCCGGCAATGTATTTCCATCCAAGATGGCGTGCATGTCAACTGAGTTATTCCGAAGTTCGGGAAAGAGAAGTAGTAGTGGATATCTTTCTTGAATTTCATCTCCTTCAGGAGTCGACGTGCGATTATTTCTCCAATTGAAAAAAGAAGAATTGAATGATTTCCTGATTGCGATTGAAAGTCCTACAAACCTCGACTCTCTTGCGGATAGAGGCCTTTCCTGAAATGAATAAAATTTCGAGGTGATGAAAAAATATTAATAATTTTCGTAGTTCCCTAGGAAGATCGAGGAATTTTATTGTGAAGGCCAAAATAGTATAGTGCTGAATCAATTTCAATGATTTCATACTCATTTTACTTGAGATTCAAAGGTGTTAATGGAACTCAAAAAAGAAAATGACGGTTTTTAAAAATTTGAAAGACATATGGGATAGTTTTGTCAGAAAAATACTTGGTTGTGGCATTGAAATATAGCGATATATATAATGAACTGCTGTGGGCTGGAGCTTCTAAAAGAAATATGAGGTTTGAAGCTTTAAAAACTTAGATTTCAATAATATGAAAACTATAAAGAGCATAAGGATTCTCAATTCATCTTCTTCATAAGAAGAGATGCTGCTATAATGAGGTACCTTTATGATGCCTGGTTCTGTCTCATCTGGATCTTGAGATGGACCTCCACAATGATCATACATTTTGAATCGACATTCAAGCCATTCTTACAGAAATTTTGAGGGTATGTTTATGTTAATGAAAATGAAACAATAAATGAATTTTGACAAGATTTGAAAAGGGCACAGACGCCATAAATCATTTCAATATTCATGTCAGCGATTTCGACGTTTTTCCATCGAGAAATAAGCTACGTGCGAAAATTATTACGAAAATTCGAAGTACATAACAATATCATTGCCTTCAAACAATGACAATTCTTTCGCAACAAGACAGCAAAGATGTATAATTCTTTAATCTATGATGTAGTTTTCCATCGAATGCCTAAGGGGAAAACAGTGGATTTCATATTTTAAATATTTCAATCATAGATAAAAGAAGATTCGTTATTGCTCATAGAAATCAAGAAAGTTCCTCTTTGTTTTGAATGAAAAAAGAAGATAGAAACCTGTCATTTTAGGTGTCAATGTCAAATCTGACATTCCAAATTCAAATAAAATTCATTGTTTTTATGCGCAAAAGAGCTAATCGATAGAAATAAGAAAATCAGTGTAATGATTCAATAAAGAAATCATCATAATAAAAATGGATTTTAATGTTAAAAAGATGGTAAAGGATGCTGGTGCAGCTCTGAGTCGGGTGGTCCAGGTAGCCTTCACAAAATCTTACTTGAACCCTGCAGCTAAAAGGAAACCTTATAATGTACTTCGACGTTAACATTTTTCCTTTCAGCTAACCGAGGAAAAGTTGGGCACATCCGAAAAAACGGAACTAGATGCACATTTCGAGTATCTTTGGGATAGAGCTGAGAACACCAAAAATTGTACTGAAAAACTTGTTCGTAATACTGAGGCTGTATTGATTCCCAACCCTGGCAACAGAATCGAAGATTTCATTTATGAAAAAATAGAAGGCAAAAGGCCTTCCAGGCTCAGCAATTTGGAATATTTAGGCCTCGATATGGTGGAGGCTGGAAATGTTTTTGGGCCTGGTACAGCTTATGGGGGTGCTTTGCACAAAGTTGGACTTCATGAACAAAAATTGGGTCAAGTTGAAAGGGATTTTATTGGATCAGCCGCTTTGTGTTTCACACAACCTCTGAGAAAATTCCTAGACACTGAAATTAAGACTATTCTCAAAGAAAAAGGTCTTCTTGAGAACAAAAGGTAAATGATTCTTTATCATTTGTCACAATCGTAAAATACAATCAATTTTTGTGTAGATTGGATTTGGATGCCTGTAAAAATAGAGTCAGGAAAGCAAGAAGTATGTTAGGTCATCAAGCAGTAAGTAAATCTAGTCTTTTTTATATATTTAGTTCTTCTGTAGTGAAATGACTCATAACTTGTTATCTTAGGAAGAGGATGCTGATTCATAAATAACTATTAGGGGGAATGAAGATTTGAGTATCTTAATCTCACATTATTGTTTACTTGCATTTAATCTTCATAAGCAGCATTATTGCTGTATTCTCAAATTAAGATAATGTTATTTTTTTCATAGAAAAATAGTTATGGATTTGTTTGTGTTACTTGGAAAACATTTATATTGTTTAAATTTTTCCAAACCATTTTCCATATCCATAACTAAAGGAATGTGCTACCAATGGTGCTATGGTTGATTGAAGTATCACTTCATTCAACAGTCAACTGCTTGATCTATGTTTGTGTCTAAGTAATGCCATTCATTTTAAAAACAATGATAATCCCACGTACTAGATATTGCAGCTCATTCTTCTTAGCATATTGCTGATTATTTCCAATATGACAAAACAATTTTAAATTTTTTCATAAAATTTGATGAATATATTTAATTCACCAAATGTTTTCATGCTCACCTAGAAAGATGGCATTTCTCCTGAGAGTGTGTTGGAACAGGTAATTTTAGGAGCTTCTTGACAGTCCTCATAAATTATTGAAAGTAAATTGAAACAAGTTGTATCTTTTTTGTAGGCTGAACGTGATTTGAGAATAGCTCAGTCAGAATTTGATAGGCAGGCAGAAATTACAAAGCTTTTACTGGAAGGTATCAGCAGTTCACACGCAAGTCATTTGAGATCTCTCCATGAGTTTGTTGAAACACAAGCTCGGTTTTACTCACAGTGTGCCACTGTCATGACAGATCTACAAAAAGAGCTTTCTAGGTATGTTAAGTGTTCAATTGTTGCATATGGTAGTCTATGGAAATTCTTTCTTTTGCAAGTTGAATGGTGAATGTTTATTCTTGTTGTTGATGAAAATATCAATATCTCCCACTAACGTCAAGAAGAACATTTGAATTTTAATGAGAAGCCATTTTTTTCCTGATGTTTCATGAATTATCTTTTTTGACCATTTCAATGGTGTTTATGTTGAGATTAGAACAAGAGCTTAATTATTCTTTACTTATATTTTTACTCAGAATTAGCAACTATAATTTCTTCATTTCATATGAAGAACATAGATATTTTTAGAGTAGTTGCTGATCGATTGAAGGGTAACATGATAACGTTGTTTCAGTACTGCCCCTAAACCTGGACCGGTCTTGAGGCTTAACAGTGAAGATCTTGAACCGCCTGTCCCAAATAATACATGTGTTTCTTCCCCTGCTTCTTTTACTCAAATACCTATAACTGATTCTGATTTAGAATTCACGAGCATTTAGCTGAAGTAGTCACACACGTTCTGCATGTAGTTTCCTTAGTTCACAAATAAATTTCAGATTTGTAATATAATTGAATTGATGGAAATTGATACTAAAGTATTGATTCCATGAATTTTTCAACTATTTATAAAATGATTATTTTCTTTGAGGAAATAGTGTGAAAGGAAAGTGAACATGAGGAATTTTCCATTTAGAGACATTGGGTCCCTTTTTCGCATGGAAAATACTGCCAATAGGAGCATATGTTTGGACTAAAATTTAGTTTCTTCATCAATTGCATGCGGATTGTTCGATAAAAATGAAAGCAATTAAAATGCCTTCTAAAACGCAGCTAGAATAAATTGAAAATCATATCCCACTTTGTTATCCCAAGATCTTCCTAGTAAATCGTTTTTTGTCAATTGCATAGAGTGGATTAGAAGCTATTTATTTTATTTAATACTCACAGCTTGAACACAAACGCAGGATCAAGTTCTGCTGGCAGTTCTCCTGTTCAGAACGGAAGTTCTGGAGATTCCAAAGAAAATTTCAAAATGGCTAAAGTATTGTATGATTACGAGCCTAAGGACTCCACAGAACTGAAGCTATATGCCAATGAGGTAAGCATGTCTAATAATATGAGTTATAAAACTGTTATCCTCGATATTACGATTCTTTCCTATTTTCAGATGATCAAAGTAAGTGAAATACCCGGAAAGACTGATGATGATTATATGCTAGGAGACACAGGCCAGCAAAAGGGAAAAGTTCCAAAAGCTTATATAGAAATAATTCCATGAATGCTTAAAATGAGCACCTCTAAATACTTACTTTTCTCGAATTTATAGTGATTCTTGAAATCATTCCAACTTACTCTTTGATATTTAACTCTTAAAAACTACATCGAAAAATATATTTATTTGATTCTTCGAATGCAAATATGCATATTTCATATCTTATCAGAAGTCCTTTAATGAAGTTTGTGGACTTAAAATTTTAACTATCACAGATTTAAATATCATTACAATTGCTGCTCGTGAAATGTTAAATGATAAATTTTATTGTTATATCATCAACTAAGATGCAATAATATATAGTCAATTAGAAATTTGCTATTGATGAAGTATTATATAAATATCCAGAAAGTGAATGTTTCGTTATGAGTTTTTGTTTAAACTATTTTAGATCCATTGAGTATCAAATATTTAATGTTTTTAAGTTCTGTGTTTTATATTTTATTAGGTTAATTTGTCATTCACTGCCTGGTATATCAAATATTGTTAACAAATGAAAATATATAACTCTTATGTTTATTTTATTTATTGTTGACAGATCCAACTAACCAAGGGAATAAAAACTTTTGAGAATAGAAATAAAGGAGATTAATACAGTGATATAGAGATAAAAGTATATGTTGAAGTTATCACTGATGAATTAAGAAGTTTTTTGAATTTATAGTTGAATAAATATTCAACATAATTGAGCAACAATAATGCAGTTGTGCACAAGTCTTGTAAAGTTGTGCTAAGAAGTTTTTTATCGAGTAGGAAAGAATAGTCCTGGGGCTATTTGCCTTCAATGTTACTAATATTGAGACATCCAGTCACAAGAATTTAAACTCATTGAATTCATTTCACAATCTAGAGTTTAGAACTAGGCATTATAGTAATTTGGAGTTAAAATTTCTCAGGGACAAGGTTTTGATTAATAATTCATAATGTCAGTTTTCACATTTATTAACTTAATATAAAATAAAAAGTAATAAATTACTTCTTTTTGGACACACCAACGGTCCTACCACGTCTGCCAGTTGTTTTGGTATGTTGACCTCTGACTCTGAGACCCCAGTAATGACGAAGACCTCTGTGGGCACGGATTTTCTTCATCCTTTCCAAATCTTCACGAAGTTTCGAGTCCAAAGCAGATGAAGTCAACTATAAAGACAATTTTTTAGAATCGAGACTAACTCGAAGGGCATAAATTATAATCATTGTGATTTATTGTTTCACACTGCTCAAAGAGCAAAAAATTCCAGCAAGAGGCACTACCTGTGATTGCTTCAAAGAAAATGTTTCAGATTCACAAACACAAGCATTGATCACTACTGGAATTCATGTGATTATTATGTGGCACCAGCTACCAGCAAAAGAATTTCGAGTCATATTTTTGCCGTTTTATAGTGCAAAACAAAGTAGTGGTATTGAACGTTAAAAGCTGACTTACCTGGGAGTATTTACCATCAACAATATCCTTTTGTCTATTCAAGAACCAGTCTGGGATTTTGTATTGTCTAGGGTTTGACATGATGGTAATAATTTTTTCTACTTCCTCGTCAGTACATTCTCCGGCCCTTTTTTTCAAGTCAACATCAGCTTTCTTCAAAATTATGTTGGAATATCTGCGACCAACACCCTTAATAGCGGTGAGGGCGAACATAACATTCCTTTTTCCATCGATATTTGTACCGAGGATACGGAGAATGTGTTGGAATTTTTCTGGGATAACCAGAGACTGAAAAATAAAAAATCCACATTTAGGTTAAGTTTCTATCAGGTATGCGGAATATAAGTTGAAAATAGAGTATTGAACAAAAACGTGTATGTTGGATGAAACGTTCAATAACTGAATTCAACGAATAAACTGAAAGATTAGCTAAATAATTCAAGATAAAATACTCACCATCTTGTTCAAATCTTATGACACTCGCAAGATTTAAAAACTAAAAGAGAGAAACGAAGAGGACGAATGACTGATATGACATGTGACATTAAGTGTATGACACAGAAACATAGAACTAAGTTCTTCTTCTTTGAAAGTATTTTTCATGATCTCGTTAACTTAGAATATATTATGCAACTTGGAAATATGGTACGCAGTATATGAATAACAGCAAAATTTGCCAGGTTCAATAAAAAACATGCGAATATGATGATTTCGAATCTTGACAAGTGGTGACATCTATGCATTAGCGAGGAACTAAGGCTATTATTCGGCCGGATAGAGGCCTAACTTTTCTGATTGATTCATAGATGTCGCCACAGACTGGCGGTTAAAAACTATTCAAATTTAGGATTTAGGGCATTTAGACAGAGCTCCTATAGTCTCAAATGTTATGAATTCACAATGCCTTGTTTAAAAAAGCAATTGGTTCTTTTTTCGAAGACTTTTGGCTTCATTCTGACGAATCGAATTTTTTACACCAATTTCTGATTAGACTTTCTTATTTACATTCGACTATTTGAAGAACTTCCTAATCAGCGGAATTGAATCAATCCGACTTGAAATGCTTCACCGCTCCAATAAGACATCTTCGAGCTTCTGGCACAGAGGAAACACTAGATCCGACTAATTTATTGACTTTCCTTTCATTAAAGGTTCCCGAATTGGGACTAGAAGACTAAATTCCCGCTTTCTGCGAACGAAATCACCTGATGGTTGCCTGAAAGTTTATTCAGTTCTTGTGTCTGAATAACATCAGCAATTCGGAGTTATTGAGTAGCTCATTACCTCTGCATCAGATGGAGTTGACAAGACAAGTAGAACGACAGAACTTTGCTCTTATATGTTACTTCATTGAGCATATGGGAGGATTGTTCCCTGCAAAACTATTATTCAAGTTGGAGAATGGAGATCATGGATGAACTATTGCAGATATTCCCACTTCTCATTGTTGGTAAAGGATTTTGAAACCGCTATCCTGAAGGCAGGGTTTTAATGAAGAAGAGAAAGATTAGGGAAACCTAAATCCAGACATATCAGGTTTTCGAAACTAAGAACATTAATTGAGGATTCATGGTTGACTTCAATGAGCATTTTACAGCCGTAATATTTTTACAGACGAGTCAGCTACCACCTTATAAAAATCCTTTATGGAAGAGTAAGTGATTCACACAACCCCTACAGGGCATTCTTCTGGAAAATTGAATATCAGGAGAGACATATCAAGGTTGTAAAATGGCAATTCCAGACAGAATGGAAAAGCATTAGGGCTTAATGCATACTCCCTGCGCATAGCTCAAGAAAAAGCGCTTTATGGTGAATCTATGAGTAATAAATTTCCATAAACCGAAAGAAGATGCTTTCCGCCAAAGATAATGGAATATTATTACCCGATTATTTTCCGTTTTTACTCGCATTCTTGCCACCACGATTTCTTGGCTTGGCGACTAGGCGTACATTTCCGACGTGTTACGCCAGGGCCGTACCTTGAAAATGTTGAACTTGTACCCTGAAGAAACACATTAAGGGGCAGTATCACCTTTCTCCATTCAAAAAGAGGTCTCTTTATTTCACGAGTAAGTAACCTAATTTACGACGTTTAGACTTAATTTTTTTTTAAATTGAAGTTGAAGAACGTCCCGAGGGCAAATAGTTTTCTTTTTTTCGATTTAATTAGTTTTTAAATTAAAAAAAACAGGGTAATCGTTAGATCCGGGGTTATTGAATATGTTTTTCGTTTTTCATGAGTACAAGCTATATTTTTGAAATCATCATCATGATAATTTTTGTAGGTTATAGAAGATTAAATTGCCGATGGCAAGTAGTTGCGATTTTTTCCAAAAAATGATGAATAACCGTCGGAAAAAAATCATTAAGTGTAGTTTCCAAAACGCTGAAGTTCAACCTGTTTTTTTGATTGAAAAACTAATTAAATCGAAAAAATCGCAACTTTTTGCCCTCGGCAATTTAATCTTCTATAAACTACAAAAATTTTCATGATGATTATTTCGAAAATATAGCTTGTACTCATGAAAACCGAAAAACATATTCAATAACCCCAGATCTAACGATAACCCTGTTTTTTTTAATTGAAAAACTGATTAAATCGAAAAAAAACTATTTGCCCTCGGGACGTTCTTCAACTTCAATTTGAAAAAAAATCAAGTCTCTACGTCGTAAATTAGGGTACTTACTCGTGAAATAAAGAGACCACTTTTGAATGGAGATTTACCACGATTCAAAAGGTGATAGACCACAAAACATGTTTTGTAAAAATGGCTATATCTCTTCAACAAAACCGAATTTACAAAAATGGAAAATGATTTTTTTTCAACCTCCAGAAAGTACAAGGTTAAAATATATGTACAGGGCCACCCAAATTGCTTGATTTTGGCTGTTTCTTGTACTTCTATAGGCAATAGATAGGTGAAAATGTTGAGAGGAATCCTGGGCTCGATTTTCGTGAAAACTCCATAACTGAAAGCCGTTTCACGATATCTTCATTTGTTTTCAAGATATAAAAAAAAATTTATATTTTGGCGATTTCGAAAATGTGCCATAACTTCTTCATTTTCTAAAATATGTAAGAACGGCAAAAACTTTCTACAGGCACTTTTTCATTAGCAGTACGAAACCCTATTCAGTTATTTTTTATCCCTTGTATAAAGGGTGAAAAAAAAAACAAATTTACTATTTCAAATACGAATGGTACCTATATCTTTTTTGATCCTATGTTATGCAAAAAAAATTTGGTTCTTCGAAAATATAATTACGTCGATATATTAGTATGTATTTTCATATTTGAGACAGAAATAGCAAAAATGTGCAATTTTCACTTAAAGTTGAGTGTGTTATACAGTATTCTTTGAAAGTGAGGGTCGGAAAATAAAATATGTATTATATAGGATCGAAAAAAGATATCACTCGTATTTAAAATAAGAAAGTTGTTTTTTTTCACCCTTTATACAAGAGATAAAAAATAACTGAATAGGATTTCGTACTGCTAATGAAAGAGTGCCTGTAGAAAGTTTTTTCCGTTCTTACATATTTTAGAAAATGAAGAAGTTATTTCGAAATCGCCAAAATATAAAATTTTGTTATATCTTGAAAACAAATGAGGATATCGTGCAACGGCTTTCAGTTATGGAGTTTTCACGAAAATCGTGCCCAGGATTCCTCTCAACATTTTCACCTATCTAGCCTATAGAAGTACAAGAAACAGCCAAAATCAAGCAATTTGGGTGACCCTGTACATCTATTTTAACCATGTACTTTCTGGAGGTTGAAAAAAAATCATTTTCATTTTTTGTAAATTCGGTTTTGTTGAAGAGATATAGCCATTTTTACAAAACATGTTTTGTGGTCTAAGGGCTTTACCTACTAGTATCCTGGGTCTACTGAAAGATCCAGAAAATGATGTTAGTTTAGACAATATCAAACTATTGAATTGTTGACCAATTTACGTCCTATTTATTGACTTTTTAATATCTGCAGTTTCCAAACTTGCCGTATTTAATATTTCCCTCCTCTTTCACAACCCCAATAAATTCAACTGAATTGAAACGTTTAATAGCCGCGAGAATCTCGTGTAAGCCTGAGGCAACCCCTTGTTTTTCAGACCGCCCACCCATTTGATCCAATTATAGATTAGGCAGTCATAAAAACAAGCAACCCCCAGTGTGTTATCACAGTTTGCTGTGTTCTGACAACTTAACTAACCGAACAATATTCCCAGTTTTACTTTCACCCCAAATCACGTGACTTCTGGAATGTTTACATTTTTTAGGACGCGATAGGAATCTTTAATCGTGTTTTGTACATGGAATCTGTTTATGCTGTTTCGTTATTTTTTGATTGTACTCATAATTTTAGAAAAGATGCTGAACTAAGCTGCATAAGACTATAAGAGGCAGAATAAGCCACTGTCTTTGTCTTTTTAGAAAGGCAATTTCAAGTACCCAAACCAAACAGGATTGTTTATGAAACCTAAAGGAAAATGATTGTGATTGAATGCTCACTTGGATAGAGCTGGAGAACTGAAATAAATTGCTCCACATGAGTTAGGGATATTGACTTGAATTGCAAAAAAATGTAGTTAAAATAAGATTTTTGCGATGAAAATTCATATTAATATGATTTCGAGTTGCAAATTAATGAGAAATTGAGAAAGATCGAGTAAAATAACGAAATTTTATTCCCAGAGAATTCAAGCATTTTAAGACTATTAATACAATGTATGGCCTCCACAGGCATAAATAACAGCTTGACATCCTCTTTGCATACTACACACTAGGTTGTTGAACATTTCTTGAGGAATTTGGTTCCATAAACGGGGCAGAAGCTCTCTCGGATCATTTAAGGATTCTGGGGTAGGTTGATGATCATCTAATCGTCTTTGGAGCATATCCCATGATCCTCCAACATAAGGGGCCTGTAGCGTTCCTCGAACACCTGAAGAACAGAAGAATCATCACTTGGAAGATCGGACCTGATCGAAAGATCCTCCCGATCCATGAGAGAGTTAGGGCTTTGTGAAAAGGTTTTTTTAGCAGGTGAAGTATTTTTTTTTTCTACTGCTTCTTTCTCGTTTTTCTTCTTTTTGTTCTTGTTACAGATATAATTTCAAGATATTTGTCTCCAGTTCGATGAAAAGGCATGTTTTCAAGCACAATGAGCTCTGTAACATGGATAGCAGCATATTTTTTGAACAAAGTCAGTATCACCACACATACACGGGGAGACAGAGTTTTTTCAGAGGTTTTTATCTGTTCTCGTGTATCATACGCAGAATTGTATGGTACCCCGTTTACATTCCCTCTGCTAACACTCAGATTTGGAGCGGGAAACAGATTTTATTCTTTTATATAATCTGTTCCTTGTCGCCATTTCTTCACACGTGCCATATGCCATATATTGTTTGATATTACAAAACAGTATGTAATTCTCTCCTTCAAAAGAATATATATATATATATATATATATATATATCCCATGCATGTTCTATGCAATTCAAATCTGGTGAGTGCGGAGGTATTGGTAAATGTGGAATACCAAGCTCCTCGCGCGCTTTCTCAACTATGACTGCACGGTGCGGTCTAGCGTTATCGTCTAGAAATTGAAAAGTTTCACCAATAGCAGCGTGAAAATTTGGCACAACATTGCCAATGACATGCTCCCTATAGTATGAGGCGGTCATATTCCCAGGACAAATGTGTAGATCTGTGCGCCCGTTGAAACATATCCCGGTTCATACCATAACACTACTCCATCGTAATGGATGGACTTCTTGGACATAGCGACGATTACGGGATATGCGTGGGATTGTCCATACCCTTAATCTTCGAGAATCTTAAAATCGTTCATATCTGGATTCATCAGTGAAAAGGACCCTACGCCATTGATCGTTCCAATTGATATGTTGCCTTGCCCATTCCAGTCTTTGACGCGTTAATGGAACTCCTCTAAATAGACGTCTAGAACCTAGATTCATCTCTCTCAAACGTCGTCTGATGGTTTCGATGGCAACTTGGACCCCATCTGCATTTTGAAGAGTATTCCGTAGCATTCTTCACGTAGATGTAGGGTTTCTTCTCGCCGAAACGGTGATGAAACGATCCTGAGCATGTGTTGTTCGTCGCCTACCAAGCCTTGGCCTTTCCAACACGGAACCTGTCTCCCTGAACCTATTCCAAAGTCGAGATATCACACTTTAGCTGACTTGGAGCCTTTCCGCTACAACAACCTGAGTTAGGCCACCCTGTAGCATTCCGATAGCCCTATCAACCTCAGCGTTTGTTAATTTACGTCTTGGCATTTTCAGAAAACTCGTTTCGAATCGAAGCCGTTGATAAACTGACTTCAATTCAAAATAAGAACATTCATGAAGCATATGCAAAGAACCAAACTTCAGAAAAAAGGCGACCAGATTGACGAAATGTCTCATACTGATTTTTATTGAATCGATTTAAGTTGTTATTGAGTTTTAAATGATTTTACAGCGGTTTTCTCGAAGTTTACATATTTTATTTGTCGTCTTTTTGGTCCATAAGATATTTCCAATCGGAGGAGAACCAGCTCCTTTGAGTCACGAAACCCAACTGTATTGGGTAGCTTTTTCCTGAAGAGATGAAGTAGTAACAAATAAAATTCTGTCCTAAGTTATGTACAATTTATTTTCATCAATGCAAATATACATATTAAATAAATAAACTGAGAGAAAAGACTACATGTCCATTCCATCTATGAAGTCAACAATTTACAAGTGGTATTTTTGGATGGCCAAAGGAGAAGCATAGGCAGCGGCTCCGTAGGAAAGAGCTGGAGCACCATAAGAAAGAGCTGGAGAAGCATATGAGAGAGCTGGAGAGGCATAGGAGAGAGCTGGGGCAGCGTGGACAGCGGCTACAGCGGGTGCGGAGTAAGAGATAGCTGGGGCAGCGGCGTAGGTGGTGGCGTAGGATTTAACGATGGGAGCAGCAGCGGCGTAGGTGGTGACTGGGGCAGCATAGGACACAGATTGGGAGATCTTGTTGTTGTAAGCGTAGGAAGTGGCAGCTGGGATCGCTTTAGCTACAACTGGAGCAGAGTGGATGGCGGTTACAGCGGGAGCGGCGTAAGATACAGCTGGTGCGGCGTAAGCTACTGGAGCAGTTTGGATTCTGTTGGTGTATGAGTAAGATGAAGCTACTGGAGCGGCGTGGACGGCGGCTACAGCTGGAGCGGCGTAAGATACAGCTGGTGCGGCGTAAGCTACTGGGGCAGATTGGATCCTGTTGGTGTAGGAGTATGAAGAAGCTACTGGAGCGGCGTGGACGGCAGCTACAGCAGGGGCGGCGTAAGATAGAGCTGGGGAGGCATAGGTGGCGACTGCAGCTGGGGCTCCCAAGAAACCTGCGTTGGCGCAAGCCAAAGCGGCGATGAAGACTACGAGCTGTAACAGAAAGTTTCAAGATTAAAGGATATGTTTAAGGCCAATGAATTAGGTTATTTCGAAACATCCTCTTTGGGAGTAACAGAGAGATCAAATTTTTTCTTACAAACAAAAAATTAACAGTATAGTTAACCTATTATATCAGCAATATGTTTTGTATCCACTGATTATTATTTTTTCACTAAAACCAATAAAATTGGGTGTTAAAGCTTCCTAGGTGAATATCATTCGAATTGGTTATAAGGTTATATTTTTTCTGTGGATACTCACTTTGAATGCCATTTTTGATTGGTTGTCGTTGCTGTGGAGCTTACACTGCAAATGATGCTTTTCGAAAAAACCAACGGTGCTTTTATACCCGAAATCTACTTCAGAATTTGTGTATTGAGGTAGGCGTGGACCGGTAGCACAGTCAACTTGATCCGAATTGCGGACCGAAAAACCAGTTTCCCAGGTTAGATTCTCAATAAAATTTTGGCGGTATTTCGTGCATTGTGAATTGTTATACCAGATGATCCAGTTCTTACGTATAGTGACATTTAAATGTATCGATTTCGGTGCAATTATGAAGACGGATAAAGAAAGGTTGTTTTTATTTCATGGTCGAGAACTTAATCTTTCGCGTGTTAAAGTTTAAGGTTTCATAAACAAACTGGTATATCCGATCTATCAATTGTTCGATCTCAATCTTGGGCAATAATAGTTACATATTGGTGACAAACTTGAGAATTACTCGACAAATATTTTTCATATAACGCATTGAAGTCTTTCTCGGCAAGAAATTAACTCCAAGCTCAAAAATTTTTGTGAAGTACGTCTGAAAAAGAATAATGAACATTCAGCTATGTGGATAAAGAAACAAATCTACAAATATGTATTACTTGATGAGATGCTATTCGCTTCCATCTTATTGGAAAGTATGGTCCTATTATTTGTTAAATCACTCATAACATAATAATAAAATGATACCGATAATGAAGCAAATAAGTATTATTCAATAGATTGTGGCTGTTTTATTCACAATCTTTTCAAGACTTCACAACATCTATACAAGAATATATCATCATCACTTAATGTGTCACTGCTGATAGGCATTGTCTTTTCAGAACGTTACAGGTGGCGAGAAAGTTAGACCATAGGTTCGAAAAACTAATTATTATGTTTTTTTTATATGTAATACCACTAGAGATGGAATTTTGGCGGCAAAATTTCTCGATTGTAATATGAAAGTTTGTTGCTCGGAAATTTCGCGAAAGACATTTGTATCAAAAGCACGAGTCGTCAGGCGAGTGATTTTGGAAAAAATGTCATGAGCGAAATTTCCGAAAAGCGACAAATTTGAATCACAAACCAACAAGACAATCCACTTACCCAATCCCGCCAAATCAGCAACAATGTCCTTGAGAAATTGTGGGGTCTTGGTGGGAGAAAATCATACGAAGCGCGAAATTCAAATCGAAATAACATAACCCCTAACTGTCATTGGGAAACGATTCTTGTTTCTGTTTATTCGAATTAACTTATTTTAGAAGTATTGATAACTGGCAATCAGATGGATTTGAATATTATTGTGCTCGAATAAATAATGAAAATGGATTTAATGATCTAGGAGTTTATGTTAAAACCTTTAATTCTGATATGGGTTCTAACTTTAACTAAATTTTCGAAACAGCTGACCTTAAATCAAGTACATTACAGGTGAATGAGAAGATATTTCACATCTTTGATACACCTCACCTAATGAGGAATGTGATAATGACTCCTGAAGTGGAATTTGAGACATAAAAATTGCTCCTAAGCTGTCAGATGCTCATATATCCCAACTGCATTTCAGAAGATGAAAGTTTAATATACGACACAAATATTCAGTTCAACGGTGGTCTTTTGTATATGTTCGCAAATGTTAAGAATAATGTGTGGAAATACTAATCTTGCATTCAAAATATGGTCGGTTCTGCAATCAAAACTTTCCAAACCGAAAGTATTCCTTGACCTTGACAATCCCTGAAAAGCTGTATAAGACCGAGGACGAGACGAAAATTAAGAATCGAAGATACTTGTATGGATTCTCAACAAAAAAATCCTCCATTCGAGAATTTTCATTAGCGAAATATGTAAACAAAACATGGATATGACGTTTCATCATATTGACATTTCATTTATTTCAATCTCGCATGGACACGAGAACTCATCGGTCTTATTCGGTTTTGTCTGCGCTCTGATTGGCCGCCTCCCGTTTTAATCGTTTTCCAAAGCAATCTAATGTAAAATCTGGCGGCTGAGACAAGGACAGAAAACACAACAAGGTTACAAAACACGCGACCAATAGCTGGGAACTAAATTGACAGAGTGCCAAGTCTTGTTGGTCTGTGCTTGAATATTACAAGAGAGAAATTTTACCTGCTTAAATTTCATCTCGAGTGGTGTTCGGCATGACTATTCCACGAGAAAATAGGGTAATATGTTCATATTTGACGCGTATTGCGCTATTTGGCAAATTAGAATTCATCATAGATTAACTAAACCACTAAACGTTGTTTGTTCTCTCTATGATATTTATTTCCGAAGCTATCTATGAATTCGAGAATCGTCAAAAATTATGTCGCTGAAAAACCAACATGTTGGTTTTGCCGACTTGATAATTTTTTCGGGATGAAACGATCGTTGCTACGGAAACTTCCTCACTCAAAATGAAAAGAGTGGAATAGTCGCTGAAAAACCAACTTGTTAATTTTGCCGGCTTGAAAATTTTGTCGAGATGAAACGATCGTTGCTACGGAAACTTCCTCACTACAAATGGAAGGAGTGGAATAGTCATATGTAATACCACTAGAGATGGAATTTTGTCGGCAAAATTTCTCGATTGTAATATGAAATTTCCGAAAAGCAACAAACATGAATATTACAATAGAGAAATTTTACCTGCTTAAATTTCATGTCGAGTGGTATTCGGCATGACTATTCCACGAGAAAATACGGTAACATTTGACGCGTACTGCGCTATTTGGCAAATTGGAATTCATCATAGATTGACTAAACCACTAAACGTTGTTTGTTTTCTCCATGATATTGATTCCCGAAGCTATCTATGAATTCGAGAAACGTCAAAAATTTTATCGCTGGAAAACCAAATTGTTGGTTTTGCCGGTTTGAAAGTTTTATCGAGATGAAACGATCGTTGCTACGGAAACTTCTTCACTAAAAATGGAAAGAGTGGAATAGTCAGCAGAAAAGTTTCGATCTTTTGGCACTATTGTGCCAGTTTAGTTCTTCCCAAATATTTGGTATTCTGACTGAAATAGCATGGGAAACTGAAGATGAATAACTTTTTTAAGAATTCCAAAAAGGCCATTATAAACCTGACCGTAATTTTTCGTATTTTTGAAAAAAAATATCTGAATCTAGGTCTGTCTTCATTTGCAAAACAATTCACATCATAGGAACAATAATCATTATTAACGGATGCCAATTTAGTAGATTTTCCAGTATTTGACAGATGTCAATGATTCAAGAATCAACTAGAAATTAAAAGATATCTCAATAATTATTTTCTCTATTTCAGTATCGTAAGGTGTTCATTACAGTACTAAAAACAGTGCTGAAATGAATTCATTACAGCATCGTTTTCAGTAACATTTTTCGTTTTGTGGTTGTCAGCAATGACTTCCGATCCTTTTAAATTTCAGCAGACGTCAATTTGGAAATGTCAATTTTTCGTGCTTCCTAACATTCACACCAACTGCCAAGATACAATATAAAAGTCACTAGGACCTATAATTTGAATTTTTTCATTGAATTTCACAAAATTTGAGTGAAATAGAGAAAATATCGTCTAATACTCGTTGCAGAATGCAATTCCAATACTCATGCGTTCGAAAACTCGCTCCTTCGTCGCTCGTTTTCGAATTTCGCATTCGTATTGGAATAGGAGCCCATTCTGCAACTAGTTTTAGAATATACTATTACCCACAAAAAGTATCAAGAGAAAATGTAATTTTTTTAGATTAATTTTTTTGAATTTCAAAACCCGATTTCTTTGAAACGAAGCAGATATGGAATTATGTTGAAATACATTTTTTCCCTTCAAATATGTCATTCTATCTACTGTTAAATCTACAGATAGTTAGAATAGGCCGTATACGCTATTTTGATAATATTGGAAATTCTTTCAGTTTGATATTGATTTCAGTTATTAAAAAATTATAATCATTTCAAGTCGTAGTCATGTCAAACCTTAATCGTATAATAGTTAGGCAGTAATTATAAATTCTACTCCTAGGGAGAAAATTTGTCTCCTCAATCCTTGAAAATGTATACTCAAGTGAAATATTATTATCATAGTATAATAATTATAGTGTATTCCATTAACCAAATATTTCAGATATACAATGCTGCAACAACAAACGTCGTATCAAAAGGCGACGTAAGGTATTTTCGAAGGGGGAATGGTAAATTATTCAACAATATTTTGTTTTGGAATAGAATTTCGGCAGACAGGCCTAAAAGTAAAGGATTTACTGGGTCTAAGGAAGCTAACAGTCTCACTCTGGGGTTTTGAGAGGTTTTACACCTGGTGGTATTATTATAAATATCAAAATAATTATTAAAAAAATAAAAAATGCAAAACTGACTAATTTTTTCGATATTTTCCCCTCTGTGAAAATTCATGTTTTGTCGAAAATCTAAAAGGGGTATGCTGATAAACCTCACTACGAGAAATACTGTGCAATTCTGCATCTTGTCGTTCTGGCACAACGAGAAGTGGAAAAGTGCAAAGTAGGTACTTTCAGAAAAAAATTTCGAATATTACCCATGTTTTATTTCCATTGTATAGTATATTATTTTTGTTATCCCCAGGGGAGTCAAATGCACTACCATATTCTCGTTCGAAGTCATACAACAATCCCATATAAAACTAGCAGGTCTCGAGCAACAAAACCTCGAACACAATCAGACAAACAGAATTCGTTTAATGAATAGTGTATGTATGGGGGTAAACAAAGAGGGGTAGCATCCCTGATACCAACATGCATGGATCTCTCTCCTTTCGTACATTCACACGTCACCCGACTCGCGCTGCTGTTTTAATATTGTTAATTAATTTACTGTGCTGGAGAGATCCTATTTCGTACGTTTCGAAGGGCGTTGTGTTTGAATATTCATCCATCCGATGCATGAAATGGAAATAAAATCATTGCTTTGACGGATGAGGGCTGCACCTGTCAGGACGTATCGATTTGTTTATTTTCCTTCCGGATTTTTTCTGGGGCCGTCAGGAGATGATCTGATAAAATTGATCAGACTCTCCATATTTTCGATTTATGTGTGTTTTGCTTATCGGAATCACATTCGTTTCCTTTTTCGTAATAAAAGTGAACAAACTGTAAAGTATTCTTTACCAAAAATAGGGGATTTTGATTTTATGATTGAAGATACATTTTTATTGCGAATTCTTCTCAAACGCACATCACATTGTCCAACAAATTATACAGGACCAATAGAATGGGATTTCAAAAATTCACAACAAAAGAATTGGAATTGAAATCAAAACAATGAAGGAATTTCACAACTGAATTCATGCAACCCAAACATCAAGGAATGATAGCCTCCCATTGCTGGTTGCCTGATGCATAGATATGAAATATAGGGACTAACTGATGAAGAAACACCCAGAAGAAGCCGTTTAGATTTAAATTTTCTTTTGGTAAAACATAGATAGTAAGGCAAGGAATAAATGATTAAAATTTTGAGAAAAAACGAAGGGTTTATAATTTTTTTAATAAATTTATTAATGATGTGTTTGTCCACCGCGATTATCTATATACTATCCAACAAGTCTTGGCATTGATGTAATAAGAAGGTCTATTTCTTCTTGTAGTATACCTACTATCCCAAGCTACCTGTACTTCATGTCTCAGTCTCTCAGTGTCACCAGAATCCGTGGGGACTGGAGTAACTTTCCAAGCCTTCTAACCATGATGTTCCAACCATGCTCTATACTTTACTTCAAGTGGTAGACTGAAGAAATTCTTTAATGACGTCTGATTAATTGAGATCTCTAACTACAGATAATCTTGCCAAGGCGGTTAAAAACTACCAGAAGTTCATACATGGGTCTTACGAATCATCTACGACTAAGTCATCCACAGAAACTCACATATAGGTACTCTCATCACTTTTATGAAGTATCCCGATTGGCCAGGACATTGTGACACATTTCACCTTGTATATTTTGAGAATGTTAGGTTGTAACAGTTCTGAATTTCCTACCCTGAGCAAATGAGATGCAAGGAATGTTACAAGGTTATAGTCATTTTACTACCAGATAACTAAGCAACGTTGTCCTTCCTACATAGAGGTCGTAGTAATTACGTATATATCAAAATGTTTATTTACTTTGGGAAAATAATGAATTTCAGAAAATATTATGTGAATTCAATAATTCCAAAGACCTGGCGAATGTTGAAGAAACTTTTTTCTCTGTTAATACCGGAAATATTTCACGTACCTACCTATGTATATAAAAATGGTTGGAAGATTCAGTTATGCTATTTTCTTGTACGGAAATCAAGAATCGAGTGTTGAAATTTTACTGAAAAATAATGGACAGAATAGTCAATTACTTTGTGATAGTTCATTCGAAAAAAGAATGAAGGTACTCGAATAACCCAGAAAAACGAACAGAACAGACGGAGCTATGGAATTCCCCACTTTTCAAAATTCTCAAGAAATAAGCCAACAGAAGACATTTGAATACCTTTTTGCATAACTAGAAATACTCCAGTATGAAAATGGATAATACTACTACGAAACCTGGTTTATACTCACATAGGTACGTCGAAAATGTTGGATAGCTGGTGATAAATAATTATTGATTCCAAGCAGAGTTAGGTACTATCAGAATGAGTAGATTTCAATTCTACATATATCACCTCCTGATACTTTGTGTCTGCTTTTTCAAAACTACCTTCGGCATTTTCAGTTTCCAAGCATTAATCGTAATGATTATATTGAAATTGAGAGAGTAGAAATTAGCATTAGCAACGTCTCTGAGAATTATTTTGACATTGCCGATATTTCACGAGTGCCAACCTGCGTAAGTTTTAAGTGAGAAAACTTGATAAACCTAAATCTTGTCCAAGCGGGATACTTTATCAAAGTGACTGGCGTATAGAAGTGATATCAAAGGATCTATACCTGGTGTATTTGAAGGTGAGGCTTTTCTTTCGATAGATGTTAGAACTTATCAAAATAAGTAATTTTATCGAAAGTATTATTGTATATGCATTATGCGAGAAAATGAAACTAGAATATTTTCTAGTTTCTAGGTGAATCTAAAAATGCCTCAGTCCGAACCTGCTCCCTCAACTGCTCCTCCGTAGATATCAACATTTTGTTTTTTGTCTTCTTATCATGCATGACTCAGAATATCGATTGTGATCAGTAATCTTCGATAGTGTTACAGCGAGTGTACGGTGTAGATTGTACGAGTGTTTTGTTTCGAAAATGTCGCACGTTTATTCAAATAATGAACTTGTTTATACAGAGTGTAACAGCCAAATGGAATAAATTCGATAACGAATAAATGAGGGCGTGTTGGGAAAAACGCTCGGACACGTCGATTTGTAATTTTAAATGCGCATATTTTTCGAGAAAATAATATTATATAGGGTGTTCCATGTGACCGTGGCCAATACCAACTTTTTTATTTCAAATGCAACCCCCTGTATATTATTTATTTTTCGGATTCTTCAGAGAATTCTAGACACAATTCATGCACAATGTCCTATACCTATCTTTAACTATTTCGGAAGTATCAAGTGTTTTCAGATTTATTGCAAAAATCAACGTTTCAAATAAAAATTATTTTATTTCACAAATTCGGTACATTACACTTAAACCTAATAAGTAATACTGATTATTTCTTAATTATTGAAAAAAAAAACAAAAAAAACATGAATGTCATTGTAGGAAATGTTCAAAATGCTCGCCGCGAACGTTTTGGCAACATGCTACAGAGAACGTGTTACTAAGGCTATGAGAATAAACAAATCTGTTTTTTTTTAATTTCTTCTCAGTAATGATGTTCGCTTACTTTCTTCATATCAAGAGGTAAATGGGAAATAAGTATTGAGTGTAATGTGTCGAATTTGTGAAATAAAATAAATTTTCATTTAAAATGTTAATTTTTGTAAAAATCTGAAAACACTTAATATTTCCGAAAAAGTTGAAGAGTTGAAGATAGGTAAAGGACATTGTACATGAATTATGTCTAGAATTTTCTGAAGAATCCAAAAAACAAATAATATACACCCTATATAATTTTTTTTTCTTGAAAAATTTGCGCATTTGAAATTACAAATCGACGTGTCCGAGCGTTTTTCCTAACACCCCCTCATTTATTCGTTATCGAATTTATTCCATTTGGCTGTTACACTCTGTATGCTTTTAAGTTATGGAGATTCAAAACAAAATGCCAGTTCAACGTACAAGTTGAACAGAACAAGATTTTCGATAAGAAATATCTCAACTTCGCGGATGTTCATAAACCTGGTGCAGAGATATGATGAACAGAGAGATGCAGGCCAGAGTAGTATTAAGGAATTGATAACCAAAATGTTTTATAAATTTTTTCAAACTGAACCTTTCATATAAGAAATTTTCGGTAAATGACTAATTTTGATGAGTTCTATAATCTGTCAAAGGAAAAGCCTCAACTTGAAATACACCCTTAATGCTCACCCAAATTTATTCTTTCATGTGGATTCAAACTTGAACTTTTTACCAGAAAATTTCCAAGAATTTCAATTAGTGTTGCTGAATAATTAGCTTCACAACATCCTTCATCTCTCTCGCTCCTCAGTACCTAGCTCCATCATTGCTGATGATCGTGATTTATCCTTCATCATACGCAACCTATAAAGTAGCTGAAGATAACTGAAGTTCCAAACGTAATTATTTCCAGGGCCCCATTTCGCTCTATTAAGAACGCAGAGAGTTATCATCATTACCCAGAAGCTCAATAAGTCCTCTTTTCCCATTATATACCGACTGCGTTCCCCAGGTCGTTCACTTTCAACCGGGACAAACGTGCCAGTCTCTCCCATATAATTCCCTGCCGGAAAAGGAAGGAAGCAAGGGATTTTATATCGGACAATCTTACTCAAATTGGTCCTTTGTGACATATGAGGGACAACGCGGAAGTTGGAATTATGCGAATCGTAAAGTCCTGATATTTTCATGGGCATAACGTATTCAACCGGCAAAAAAGGTCGTTCCGGTTTAACAGCGCCGCGCTAAATCTGAATTTGTAAATACGAAAGGAGGAATATGAGCGAGGGAGGCATTGCTGAAATTCAAATTTCGAGTTTGTGGATTGTTTGTTTTTGAGTATTTCCGGACCATAAAGTTTCGTCGTTCGTCTTGAAAATGCGCTTTGACGTTGGAGTAAGTCTTTATTACTCCATTTCATTATGGCAGTAAACTGAATATGTTTTTGACGATATATTCAGAGCCATGATTTTTCATTCGTCTCTGGAATATTGCTAAATACCCATAAAAAAGTCATTGTCTAATGTTCTTCACTCGGATTGGATATTGGACTCCTGGGAACACAATAGACGAGTCCCTTCATGCTGGCCAATTGTTTAAAAATACCTGAAAATCACTTCCCTTTTTTTCGCAATGATTCAACTCTTACCTGAAAGCTTTAATCCTAATGAGTGTATCCTGAAAATATTAGATGTCACGAAGGTCTTCATCAAAAGCTATTGTTCAGAATTCATACATATATTTTATATACCACAAAGTTTATATATAGGATGGGCTTACTCGGTTAAGAATAAGACCGAGATCTTCTGTGCTCTGTGCGATTCTATGGCTGTTCCAAAAATCTCACAAGCATATACCTGCTCAGTCCGCCAAGAGACCTGCCTTCGTCGCATTGCTTTTTATACGGCTTAGCTCGAAGCCCATAGCAAACATTTTCCACGTCGTCGGCCTTTAGTTCGCCAGTTATCGCCACCCTTGATACAAAGTGAATTCGTATGTGATAAAGACATTTACCCTGCACAACACCACACGAGACCAAGAAAGAAGCAGATACGTAACCTTTCGTCTAAACAACTGTAAGTACCATTCCTTCAGTATTTACTTTGTGGTATTCATTCTATCAAACATCCATTTATTCTTTAATTTCTCGAGGCAATAAGAATTGGTGCAATAGTCCATTTCTTCTCTCCAAGAGAGCTCGTGTATATTATGTAGCTATAAATTTTTTTTTTAGGGTTTCATCAATGGAAAATAAATATCCCCACCAAAATGTTTGAATGGAGAATTTGAATTTTTCGAATCAAATGAGGATTTCGCTAGAGTTTGTTTTTTATAATAATTCTTCTGATGAATGAGATGTTTCTATTAACAGTTCAAAAATGATTCAAGATACTGCAGAAACATCAGATTAAAATTTCATTAATTTCCGAAGAAGGAGTACTCGTATAAAGACCTGTTGCAAGATGTAAAACTGATTATTATAGGTGTTTTCTTTGAATTCGTAGAGACCGTAGGAAGACTTTCAGTGAGTTAATGTATTATTAACCCTGTATTGTGGAGTTCATTAAATATAGGTGCATAGTTGGGTTTTCGCTTCTAATTGGGTAGAAATTCTACGGGGAATTCAAAGGAAATTAGGAAAATGAATGATTGTTTTGAATGTTCTTTATTTGCATGGAAACTTACTACAGAATAACAACCCAAAAGTATTTACAACTGCCATAGACTATATGATCTGGATGTGAATAAGTTTTGATGCCGCATGAGAAATTAGGATCATTGTACTGGAAAATCATTATAATGAAGTATCACTTTGAAATCATAGTATATTCTTGAAATGTAAAGTGGTAAATTCACCAATTCAACATCAGAACTTGGCCAGTGAATACCACATCTCAAAGTATCAGCTAAATACACACAATATATTTACTAAAAATATTGTTCGCAGTTGATTGAGAAACTCCCTTAAAAATGGCTACTTCACAAACAGTTTCAGTTTTATTTATACTAAAACTAATTTCTCTGGAGCAATTTATTTATGGATTTTTCAATCTGGATATAAATCTGAAATTAACTTGACGTAATCGTCCACGTGAAGGGAACAAACACATATATTCTTTGCAGCAAGGTTCCCATCCATAGTTTGTCTATCCATGCTTTGTCTATCCATGCTTTCCTCCAGTCGAATTTATGCAATATGCCAAAGGCATTAGTGAATTTAGTGATATTCGGTGTTGAGGCATCTTTCTCAGGAAATTTATCAAAACAAACAGCCGTGTTTTTACTTTTCCTTGAAGAGCAATTGAAAACAGTTTTTTCCTACTAGTAATTTGCTTACATTGTTATATAATCATCTACTGGCCTAAAATTCAAATATATCATGAGGATTGAAACATAAAAATCTTTTCGTGCAGATACTTCACCTTTTCTAATTTCCATCTAACAGAAAGATGAAGTCACAGCTCAGTACCTCGAATTACGAGGATCATATCCCTCAAGAATACCTGAAACAGCCATTGATTTAGAATAGATATTCTAATTTCTAAGACAATGGAAACAGCTTAGGATCAAGTAAAAATATGAACAACTCGTTTTCTAGGTTGGAAAACAAAAATTTATAGTTTTTGATGAAGATATTCGTGACATCTGATATTTTCAGGATACACTCATTAGGATTGAAGCTTTCAGGTGAGAGCTGAATCATTGCGAGAAAAGGGAAGTGATTTTCAGGTATTTTTAAACAGTTGGCCAACATGAAGGGACTCGTCTATTACATCGTGAGGGTCAAGAGTCAAGCCGACCAGTTGTAAGTTTCTGAGGTAGTTGTGAGTAATACGGCGAGAACTCTATGAATCTTTTGGCTTGTTTGAGTCCTGATGGAGATCCTCTCCAGAGCAGTGCCTGTTTTGCATCTCCTAATGGTTATTGGTCCTTTTCAAGGCCACAGAAGAGTTAAACCTTTGATGCACTTTTTGACAGCATTATCAATGCCACACTGCCCTGGAATCCAAAAGAGATTCACTTTGTTGCCTCTTGTCTGTTGTTTTATGATACTGCGGCATTTCTAGTTTGATTCCGGAGGCAATAGGCCATTATTTCCTCCTGTAAAACAAATGATTCTTGGTCGATTGTCACGGAAAGTCTCTGTTTATAACCATATACACCCATCGGCAGATTTTGATCCAAGAGTGTATCATATAGATGATTTTTCTCTAACTGGTCCACTGCTTTTTGTCTGTCACGAATGACCGTGGAAAATGTTATTTGAAATCAAGGTGATAGAACCCCACCTTGTGAGCATTCTTTGTAAGTCCTCACAGTCACTTCAGCCTCTTCAAGGTTGACAGTGATTTTTCGTCCTTTCAGAATTTGAAATCCATACAGTGGAACTAATGTGGAAGGAAATATAACTTCAAAATAAGTTTTTGTCTACTGTCAAAGTCCTGCGAGTGCAAAGTGAACCACTCTATATACTTGTAACAGTCCGAGCATCGAATGTATTCCTTGCTTTTCTGAATACCATCCATAAATCCATAATATACTAATTGACGAAGAAACTGCAACATCCAGAAGGAGCTGTTTGAATTTAGAATTTTAAACTTAAGCAAGGACTAAATGATTGAGATTTGGGAAAGAAATCGTGTAGGTTTTTTCATGTAAACTTGTAAATAAAATATTGTAGTCGTTTTTTGCAGATTTTTTAAACTTTACAACAAACCAGCTGTTAGAGGAGATCCAAAGTCGATGTTCAGTTGTTGTTAAAATACCTAGAGCACGTGAATCATTGGTCTTCCGAAGCAGGGGTTGTCATTTCGAGAAATCGAACATAATAAATCCAACTATCGTTATGAGACGTTGTCACGCGTGGTTTGATAATGCCCAAAATCGAAGAAGAGTAGGCACCGGACGTCAAAGGGGCACAAATGATGTTCAAGATCGGCGAATAAGACTTATGGCCATTGGCCATTAGAGACCGATTTGCGACAATTCGATCTTCGGCTGATGAGGGGTTAGGAGAACAAGGCCAACCTGTACTGTCCGAATGGTTTACCGCCGGATAAGGTCTTTTGGACTGCAGCATTATCAACCCCATATTGTGTTACCTCTGACGGTCGAGCATCGCCGGCAACGATTACAGTGGTGCAGAGAACGTCAAAATTGGAATGTGGAATGGCATCAGGTCGTCTTTTCTTCTGAATCTCGATTCTCCATGGGTGCACATGTTGGCCGAAGAAGGGTTAGACGACGTCGGGGAGAAAGACGTGAACCTCAGTTTGATGTTGAGCGTCATGTACACCGGACAGTAGGCGTTATGGTTTGGGTTGCTGTTGGACATGTAGTCTTTATTCGAGGTAAAATGACAGCGCTGCGTTACCTTCAAGAAATAGTGGAGCTATATGTTCTCCTTTACCTAAACCGGCTCGAGAATCTAATATTCAAGCAAGATAATGCTCGAACTCAATAACTCATGTTGCCAGAGTAAGTTTAAACCCATGTGAATCTTTTGCCATGGCCGCCCATAGGCAGAAGGCTTGGAAATTTACCCCAGCCCCCACGGACTTTGGCGGCTCTGAGACATGAAGTACAGGTAGCTTGGGATAGTATCCCTCAAAAAGAAATAGATCATCTTATTGTATCTGAATAATATACACGAGCTCTCTTGGAGAGAAGAAATGGACTGCTGTACCAATCCTCATCGCCTCGAGAATTAAAGAAAAAATGTATGTTTGATAGAAAATAAATACCACAAAGCAAATACTCAAGGAATGGTACTTACGGTTGTTCAGACTAAAAGTTACGTATCTGCTTCTGTCTGGTTTCATGTGGTGTTGTGCAGGGTAAAAGATATTATCACACGAATTCACTTTATAAAGGGTGGCGAACTAAAGGCCGACGACGTGGAAAGTAATTGTTGAGGGCTTCGAGCTAAGCCGTGTAAAGATTGCGACTGAAGGCAGGCATACGCTTGTGGGATTTTTGTAACAGCCATAGAATCGCACAGAGCACAGAAAATCTCGGTCTTATTCTTAACCGAGTAAGCCCATCCTATATATAAACTTTGAGGTATAAAATACAAAAAGTATGAATTTTGAACAGTATCAATGACAAGACCTGTTGGGGAGTGTATAGATAACCGCGGTGGACAAACACATTATTAAAAAATTTATTAAAATAATTGTAACCTTTAGTTTTTTTTCAAATTTCAATCCTTAACTCCTTGCTATACTATCTATGTTTCACCAAAAAAAAATTCAAATTTAAACAACTCTTTCTAGGTGTTGCTGTTTCTTTGTCAGTTAGTATATTTCAAATGATTAACTATACCGAACAAAGCTTGTCATATGTGGATTCAACACCGAAAAGAACGACAAAACACCCCGTGGGACATTCCGCAAACGACACGGCATTATCGGCAGTCCAGTTAATCAGAACTCCTAACCCTTTCCCCATTTTTATTTCGTCCACGTCGTTTCATTGAAACCGTCGCGGTAGGCCTTAAACTGTTTTGTTTGCGAATCCGGCCTTTGTTTGATCCGGGTCCAAATTTGCCCGGATTTCGGCCGGTTTTTTACACCGTTCGGTTCGGAAAGATCCGACGTGGGGCCGCATAGCCCGCTTTCAACGATTGTGAGTAACGGAATGATTAATTATGTTTTCTTACACATCGCGCGCCTAGTGTTTTGTGCTGATTACACAAAGAGATGAGATTTAAGGTGACGGGAAAGATCTCACGGTAATTAAATTATCAAATTGACGGGATAAGGGGGGAAAGGTGGCTGGATGACGAGAGGGCATCGTGAGTTAGTGCGGACTTTCATCAAAATCCAGCTTTCGCCGTGGAAGAGAAATGATTGATGGAGGATCACGTAGATATACTGCTCCACAAGAGTAGAAGCCTTCGAGAAAATCGCTGTAAAATCATTTAAAACTCAATAACAACTTGAATCGATCCAATAAAAATCAGTATGAGACATTTCGTCAATCTGGTCGCCTTTTTTCTGAAGTTTGGTTCTTTGCACATGCTTCATGAATGTTCTCATTTTGAAATGAAGTCAGTTTATCAACGGCTTCGATTTGAAACGAGTTTTCTGAAAATGCCAAATCGTAAATTAACAAACGCTGAGGTTAATAGGGCTATCGGAATGCTACAGGGTGGCCTAACTCAGGTTGTTGTAGCGGAAAGGCTCCAAGTCAGCCAAAGTGTGATATCTCGACTTTGGAATAGGTTCAGGGAGACAGGTTCCGTGTTGGAAAGACCCAGGCTTGGTGGACGACGAAAAACAACACCTGCTCAAGATCGTTTCATCACCGTTTCGGCGAGAAGAAACCCTACATCTACACGTAGAATGCTACGGAATACTCTTCAAAATGCAGATGGGGACCAAGTTTCCATCGAAACCATCAGACGACGTTTGAGAGAGGTGAATCTAGGTTCTGGACGCCCATTAAGAGGAGTTCCATTAACACGTGACCATAAGCGTCAAAGACTGGAATAGGCAAGGCAAGATATCAATTGGAACGATCAATGGTGTAGTGTCCTTTTCACTGATGAATCCAGATATGGACGATTTTCACATTCTCGAAGAATAAGGGTATGGACAATTCCACGAATTCCCCCTAATCGTCGATATGTCCAAGGATTCCATCCATTCCGAGGGGGGTAGTGTTATGGTATGAACCGGGATTTGTTTCAACGGGCGCACAGATCTACACATTTGTCCTGGGAATATGACCGCCTTTCACCATAGGGAGCATGTCATTGACAATGTTGTGCCAAATTTTCACGCTGCCATGGGCGCCCGCAGAAACCCGTAAAAAATTTTCTCAGGGGGGGCCAAAATAGGGATTAGAAGGTAATATTGAGGTGTCGTGCTGAAAAACGTTAGGGCCATCAAAATCTCAGGGGGGGCCATGGCCCCCTCTGGCCTCCCCCTGCGGGCGCCCATGCACGCTGCTATTGGTGGAACTTTTCAATTTCTAGACGATAACGCTAGACCGCACCGTGCAGCCATAGTTGGGAATGCGCGCGAGAAGCTTGGCATTCCACATTTATCAATACCTCCGCACTCACCAGATTTGAATTGCATAGAACATGCATGGGATATGCTCCAAAGAAGATAAGATGATCATCAACCTATACCAGAATCCTTAAATGATCTGAGACAGCTTCTGCCACGTTTATGGAACCAAATTCCTCAATAAATGTTATAGTTACTTCTATACAAACTTTTCGAAATGCCACTTTAAGCTTGGCGGTGGCTGGAACGCAAGGGGTTGATCGGAGAGGGTGCCTAAATAATAATAATAATTAATCTTCTTCATTCTTTGAATTGTAAAAATACAAAGATTAAGAGATATGAATGTTTTTTAATACCGCTTATAAATGGCAAGTTTCTGAAAAATTTCCTTGCAGTTAAAAAATCAGTCCCGTTAAAAAACAGTCTACTTGGATACTCTCTCAATCCATACAAAACTAGTAACGTTTCATTTGTAAAAAGCATTCCCTTCAATGAGTTAGTGAGAGATAATAATTGTGAGAGAATTGGATGTAGCTAGTTCCTCCGCCATTTAGCAACGTCGATGCAAAATTTATGCACCAGGTCTTAAATAGATAATTGTTCTGTTGATAACAGAGGAGATAATTTAGAACACTTCATGATATAAACAGGTAATTTAGAACACTTCATGATATAAACAGGGAGAGCCAGTTGAAAGAGTTCAGCAAAATATTTCAGTATGAGTTTTCTGAAATAGTATATTCTAAAACTAGTTGCAGAATGGGCTTCTTTTCCAATACGAATGCGAAATTCGAAAACGAGCGACGAAGGAGCGAGTTTTTGAACGCATGAGTATTGGAATTGCATTCTGCAACGAGTATTAGACGATATTTTCTCTATGTCACTCAAATTTTGTGAAATTCAACGAAAAAATTCATATTATAGGTCCTGGTGACTTTCATATTGTATCTTGATAGTTGGTGTGAATGTTAGGAAATACCAAAATTGTTGTTTCTAAATTGACGTCTGCTGAAATTTAAAAGGATCGGAAGTCATTGCTGACAACCACAAAACGAAAAATGTTACTGAAAACGATGCTGTAATGAATTCATTACAGCACTGTTTTGAGTACTGTAATGAACTCATTACAATACTGAAATAGAGCAAAGCATTTTCTGATCAAATCTGTTCAGATGATTTGTTTATTGCCAAGACTTGTTTAATCTCTATGGAATTGTTGCCTTCTTTTTGGTTCTGGATTTTTCTTCAATACATTTTTTTCAAATTCGTTACGTCTCGATTGAAACTGACTGAATACATTCGAGAAATACTGAAATACTATAATCATATTGATGCCAAAATTTTGAAAACTTTGTTGTATTATGTATTCAAATAAAAAGCCATAATTGTGGACATTAAAAATTCATTTAAATATTCCTTGATACCCAAAATATTTCGTAAGCAAAAGTTTTTCATTCATCCATCTTTAAAAATTTATAATTTGGAAAAATAATAATCATTCAATGTGTAATCTCTGTGACTATGGATTTCGATGATATTTCTAATAATTTCAAATAAAATTATTTGTTAATTAACAAGTTTTTGACAAGTCTTATTGGAAAAAAATAAGATTATGCAAAAATACTCCAGAATACTTTTATTCTCCGAAACTATCGCTTTTTTCAGTACTATGAACCGTCATCATTTTCGAGTAGTTTCAAAGTATTGCTTCGAGTATTTTAGGAAAATATTGAATCAGTGTTCATTGAGGAATATGCAACATGAACAGAGTAAACGGTTATGAAAATATAGTCAAAAAGTGTTGAAAAGATTCAAGAAAAGCACTGACTTAGATTATAGAAGACCCCAGTTATTCCAATCGAAGTTGTAGGGCTCGGTTGCTTCAACCACATTGAGCTTCCTAAATTAGGCCCTGTATACATTGCGCTTAAATGTGAAGATCAACCAGACGGAATTAAGACAAAGATTATGTCGAGCTGGGTAATTAGAATACTCCAAGTACTTCTTCCTAACAAACCGTCAAAAAGCATGGGCGTTTTTACCACCTCCACCCAAAAAACCCATAAAAACGCCCTCCCAGCCTCTCCGTTACCTGCCACCGTTTCTTCAACGATAAAACAACCTCCGCAGAGCACCCAGGACCTCGCTCCGAGTACATAAAACTCATATTTCAGCCCGATCGATCGGTCAGTTCAATCCGATGTTTCGACACGTCCGCCAAAATGATCACTTCGGTCTGAAAATGTTCGGGCGTCAGGGCGGGCGGTAACGGCGTTGAATTTCAGATGAGGGACGGCAAGGACGTCCTGGACGTCGGGGACGCTGGGAAATCGCTTAAAGATGTACACAAGGAAATTCGTGATTTTTATCTGGTGGGATATTATGGGGCTGTCGTGTCGGTGACATCGGATATTGATTGATAGTTTTATAGTTTCTGGATCAGACCGCTCGAGGTCAGTGAGGGATCGAGTGGGTAGAAAGGGAAATGTTTGATCGAGAATAAGATGAAGCAATCATATTCTCAAAAATTGAAGAAATCAAGTTCACTTGGAAATTGGAAGATGGAAAAAAGTGAGGAGTCCAGACCCAATCAAGAGAACGCTGGGGCCAGTGGCGCACCCAGGATTCAGTTATGGGGGGGCTGAACTGAACATAAGAATTGTTCTTGCTATATACAGGGAGTTTCATTGGTAAATGGACATACGGTAACCGAAGCTAGAGCTACCCTGGACAAGTCCAAAAAACCGATATATGATAGGTCTAATCAAATCCATAACCGAGATAGAGGATGGTTTATGTATTCACAAAAATTTAAAGGACCCCGCACTTTTAGTAGGTAAAGTGGCGACCGGTCAAATTTTCTGAAAGTTTGGTATGTTGTTGTAACCGACTCAGTGACCAAAAGTATCAATGGGCC
The DNA here is from genome assembly GCA_951802165.1 of Adalia decempunctata. Lineage (NCBI taxonomy): Eukaryota > Metazoa > Arthropoda > Insecta > Coleoptera > Coccinellidae > Adalia > Adalia decempunctata. Next base: position 15,040,234 of record OX637696.1, on the reverse strand, counting down.
CAACCCAATCCTATGGCTAATTTTCTAAATACGGGGTGTTAAAGTTGAAAATTGCCCAGATTTTCGGATTTATTTTTTAATTATTAAGAGTTGGATTGGATTTCTGTTGCATATACACGTTTACTACATGTTCTAGTAATGAAATAAGTGGATACGTATGATTAAAAATATTTATATTTACCGGGTGATTCACGAATCTATGACGGTAGTTTTTTCCCAAAATTCACTTTTTCTACTGTGACGTCAGGAGGGCATATTTTTGAAATGTTCTTTCCGATTTAGTATTATGACGACAAAATATTGCACAGTGCATATTTTTTATACAGGGTGTTTTACAGAGAGAACCACTAGACATAATCATATTTTTTTAGGATTAATTCGAAATCCTGTATTTTTGAATTGATTCTTGGGAAAAGTGATACCACAAACATATGTGTGTCTCTAATCTCCAAAATATTCAGGGTGGTTTATTCATAGGAAGGTATTCAATTTTGGGAAAAGTACAAAAAACATGAACACTCTGTATTCGAAAATTTCCTCGGTCAAATGCAACTATTTTATCACTTTATATTGATTCCCACAACATCTCCCGAGGTATGAATTTTAAATCCGATACTATGACCAGTTTTCGAGACACAGGGCACAAAAGCGGAGTATAACTTATTTCATCATTTTTTTTTCAAATTGAAAAGCCGGATTGATTTTATGTTGCGCCCATGAGTTCAGTATGAGTACAGATCAGATGCACAAGGAAAGGTTCAGCTAAAATATTTACTGTTACAGGGTGATCCACGAATAATTGAATCACAATAGCTTTTGCAAACACTTGATAATTCTACAGTTTCATCACAGAGAAATTATTCCATGAAGTTAATACCTCCTCGTTCACAATTTTCAGTCTGAAATACTTCATAATAATTAGGTACTTTTCATACAGGGTGAGTCATAAATAATATGCTTTGAAATAATTGAAAGGAGAACTTTTCTGGTGAATTTTGAATAACTGTTTAACATTACATCAAGTGAAGTATTTCAGACTGAAAATTGTGAACGACTATAGGTATTAACTTCATGGAATAATTTCGCTGTGACGAAACTTCAGAATTATCGAGTGTTTGCAAAAGCTATTGTGATTTATTCATGAATCACCCTGTAACAGTAAATATTTTAGCTAAATCTTCCCATGTGCATCTGATCTGCTCTCATACTGAACTCATGGGCGCAACATAAAATAAATTCGGCTTTTCAATTAAAAAAAAATTGATGAAATAAGTTATTCTCCGCTTTTACGCCCTGTATCTCGAAAACTGGTCATAGTATCGGATTTGAAATTCATACCTCGGGAGATGTTGTGGGAATCAATATAAAGTGATAAAATAGTTGCATTTGACCGAGGAAATTTTCGAATACAGAGTGTACATGTTTTTTGTACTTTTCCCAAAATTGAATACCTTCCTATGAATAAACCACCCTGAATATTTTGGAGATTAGAGACACACATATGTTTGTGGTATCACTTTTCCGAAAAATCAATTCAAAAATACAGGATTTCGAATTAATCCTAAAAAAATATGATTATGTCTAGTGGTTCTCTCTGTAAAACACCCTGTATAAAAAATATGCACTGTGCAATATTTTGTCGTCATAATACTAAATCGGAAAGAACATTTCAAAAATATGCCCTCCTGACGTCACAGTAGAAAAAGTGAATTTTGGGAAAAAACTACCGTCATAGATTCGTGAATCACCCGGTAAATATAAATATTTTTAATCATACGTATCCTCTAATTTCATACCTAGAACATGTAGTAAACGTTTGTATGCAACAGAAATCCAATGTAACTCTTAATAATTAGCAAATAAATCCGAAAATCTGGGCAATTTTCAACTTTAACACCCCGTATTTAGAAAACTAGCCATAGGATTGGGTTGGGCCCATTGACACTTTTGGTCAATGAGTCGGGTACAACAACATACTAAATTTTCAGAAAATTTGACCGGTCGCCACTTTACCTACTAAAAGTGCGGGGTCCTTTCTCATAACTTTTGAACCAACCAGAATAGTCGTTTGCTTTTGGAACGCATGATCCACTTCGACATATCGATCGATTTACTTTTGAATTCCTCAAAAATTCCAGATCCGTATTGGAAAAATATGGGACTTCTTCCTAGCTGAGATTCAACAACCTGTATATTAAAATTTAGGGATTTGATTGAAATATTTGAAGAGAGCAGAAAATTTTCAATGAGGTTCAGTAGTTTCTATTGTCTCGCAAGTCATTTTGCTCAAAGAAAGTTTCAGATATTTCCGGAAAAACATTATAGATTGAGTCAACAAAGAACAACGAACAGCGAGGCTTTGGAACACATTGCCTAGGGTGGTGTTCTCCGAGGCATATAAACTCCAACAATTCCTACCTGCTTGCCCTTGGTTCTCACGATGTTCTCTGAGAACATTACAGGATATTCCTTTTCGTGAAAACCACAACATAAAAAAAGATGAATAAATAAATAAAGAAACCTAAAAACTTGACGTGAATTACAGAAGGTGCTCGAAAGTACCATCATTTTGCTCAATACACATTCTTGCCCTCTTCAAAATATGTCTGATACTTTTTTCGTATCATGTCTGGATTATTACGTATTTTATTCCAAGCGACTTCGATACGTTGATTGAGGATCTCCTCACTTTCTATTTCAGATGAATATACTGAACATTTCAAATAACCCTAAATGAAATAATCAACAGGATTGACATCTGGTGATCCAGCAGGCAAGGCATGGGGTCCACCTCTGCCAATCAAAATATTTCGAAAGTTCTGATCTGAAAATTGCCTGATAATTACTCTGAAATGGGGTGGAGCTCCATCATGCTGAGAATGCATTCCTGCAATGTCTTACACTTCTTCCAAAATCATCTTCCTCTAGTACCGACATTACAAGAATGCATTTTCAGCAAGATGGAGCTCTACCCCATTTCAGAGTAATGACCAGACTCAGACAACCGTCTTTTGTGTATTATGTATTGGGGAAGTGAATATGGAATACTTCAAAAATGACAGAGCTTGGGGGGGGGGCTGCAGCCCTTGGGTGCGCCACTGGCTGCGGCTCTTCATAAACTAAAATCATTGTAACCCATAAAGATCGCTTTTAAAAAAAAATAATCCTGTTCATACTGTATTGAAGTAATTGATCAAACAAAGAATAAATTCAGATTTTCAGATTAATTGTGAAGTTGTTTTCCTTCGTACGTTTTTGTACTTTGCATTATTCTATCAGAACAGCATCTGCTTTAATACCAGAGAGAATGTACGAGGATATATTGAAATATCCTTAGCCTACCATATAACCAAACAAAATTTCAATGTAAAAATATTTTATTACGCAACATATTCTCCTCTTAATTGAATACATTTATTACAGCTAACCTGCAACGTCTCTAGACCTTTCAAAAAAAAATGTTTCTTCCTGCTCTGCAAACCAGTCCTCCACAGCTTTTATTACCTCCTCGTTGGGAGAAAATTTACGACCTTTTAAACTTTTTTTCAGTTGAGGAAAGAGATGATAGTCGGAAAGAGCCAAATCTGGTGAATAAGGGGAGTGTTCTAGTAATTCTAACCCTACATCCCGAATTTTTTGCATGGCAACATGAGATTTGTGTACTGGGGCGTTGTCCTGTAAAAACAAAACACCTTTGGATAGCAATCCGCGTCTCTTCTCTTCAATTTTTTCCCGTAGAGTGTTTGGTAATGTCGAAAAGTAATCTCCAGTTATTGTTCTACCCTTATCCAAAAAAACAATCATGATTACTCCATGGCAATCCCAAAAAACTGAAGCAAGAAGTTTTCCAGTAGATTTTTGGACACGAAAGTTCTCAGGTCTTGGAGAACCAGAGTGTCGCCATTCCATCGATTGTGAGTTTGTTTCTGGATCGTAGAAATGTACCCAAGTCCCATCCATAGTAACAATTCGGTTTAAAAAGTCTACATCGTTTTCAAATCGAGCACAGATCGAACGCTATGCTTCTACCCTTGCACGCTTTTGGTCTACATTCAAACATTTGGAGATCCATTTTGCAGAAATTTTTCTCATGTCCAAGTTGACGTGAACTATTTGATGAACGCGTTCGTATGAAATCTTCAGTGATTCAGATATTCGTTTTAGCCGAATTCGACGGTCTTATAAAATTATGTCATTAAATGCATCGATATTTTCGGGGACTGACACAGAAACTGGCCTTCCCGATCGGTCATCATCTTCAATGGAAAATTTACCTGTTTTGAAGCTTGCAGTTCAATTTTCGACGGTCGCATACGAAGGACATTGATCACCAAGGGTATTAAGCATATCTTCGTAAATCTGCTTACTTCTTAACCCTTTTGAATACGGGTACCTACTTGATGATGGCTCGATACTCCAATTTTTCGATTTTTAGAATTTCGGTAGACATCTTTTTTAATTTATTGCGCAACTCTGGTTTACTTTTTTGACGTCGAACTCTACACTGACACTTCTATAAGTTATTGTTCGTTGATATGGTATCGCAATATTTTGTTGATGCATGGAACTGGTCTAGGCTAACTAGATATCCTCGTATGTTAGTCCTCAAGGAAAAGACAATGCTGGATGAAAACTTTTATGTGGAAAAACTAAGTGAAAATATGGTCTTTCCACTTACTCTGAAAGTTTCTATATCTATTCTTGTTATGTCATTAAGGTGGGCGTTCAATGTAGTGTGTTTTTATTTCAAGTTGATTTCGAAAACGGTTTCACTTTGAGAACTGAAATTTTGTGGGTGAACTCAGAAAGGATTAGGGTTCTTGTTGAAATAATTTTAATCGATTGCATTCCGACAGTTAATTTTTTTTCTTTCAAAAATAGAAGAAAATGAGCCAACCCATGCTTCTGTTTTATTTCAACAGAAAGACCCATGAAAATAGTTCAACTTCCGATTAAAAGTGAATCTACTGATAATTTCGTTCAGAAGATCAACTTGAAATGCGGAATTGGCAGAAAATGGCCAAATTCAAATTTTGGCGGGAAAAAATTCCTGCTTTACCCACAAATTCAAGTATTTCATAGTTCGGCGATTTTCGGATAGAGAGCGCCATTGTACATTTCATTCATGATTAGAGAGATACTCATAAAACTTATTGTGATAATGAAAGTTCTATGGAGATATTCCTTAAAATGGATGGTGGCGCCTCTATCGGCTGATCTTTCCTACTCGGTTTAAACGACGGCCTTAAGAATTCACTAACAATTCGGTTTGTTACTACAGCCGATGAAAAAAATCTTCAGTATTTAGTCTTTGTCAGCATCCGTTTGTGTACTCTGTTACAAGTTACAATACAGTATGAAGACATAACAATTACGAAAAATTATGGTATCGACAAAACGCCAATTTGTTCCTACGACAGGAAAACAATTTCTGTGAGATACTGAGAACGTCAAGAAGCTGGAATCCACTCAACCTACATCTCATCTATATATAGAAAAGAAAGATATTGGTTACACCATTCATAACTCGAGAACGGATAGACTGTTTGATATGAAACTTCATTAATGGATTCGTCTACGTTCTGGTTATTATGAAATTCAAGAAAACTTTGAAAAACCGATGAAATTTTTAATTATGCAAGAAATGCTTTTCCTTCTTTTGAATAGGGCCACTAGGTGTCGCTACCGTTGATGCGTATAGTCGTACTGTGTTCAGATAAGTCTCTGTACGTAGTCGTAGGTACTTAGTTTGAGAATACAGCTGTTAGATGGCGATGTGTGATTGGCATATTATAACTCATGGTAACATGGAACAGATACAGTATTGTAAGCGTCAATAATTTTGAAACGTTTGCTCATCGGGGTTTCACTAATGATATACAATAATGTTTCATGGGTTGCCTAATCTGATCTGGTCGAATGATCATCAATAAATTTGAATGTGAGTTCAACACAACCGGCAGTGTTGATAATTTTTTTTCTTGCATTTCTCACTCTGCCGTGTCGATCGTGCTATCGACTTCATTTGAACATCTCGATTTGCCTTCTTACGAGCTTGATATCGTCAACTAAACTGAACAAATTGAAGAATGATTGAACCCTAAAATTTTTCTTTATTTGCCGTACCTATTGTTCGAAAATAAGGAATTCACCTAATTTGGTCAACCTTTTAGGTAAGCATTGTATATGATGATGGAAAGTTTAAAAATCATGTTTCAACCTTTTAGATTTTTTCAATAAAATAAAATAACATCTTATTGGTAAACCCTGTCCCAGCCTCCCAGCACATGTTCTGTGTGACAGTGACAGCTCATATCCATGGAAACATGAAAATCTCGCTGCTCCACCAACTGAGATGTTTACCCACTATTTGAGCTTAGCAGCATAGCTAAGATGTCTAAAATAATGGTGTGAGCACTGATTAGATTTTGAGAATTTATCATGACTGATTTTCAAAACAATAAAAACATAAAGTTATATGTTCAACAACTAGGTACCGCTTAAATAAAAAGAATTCTCTTCATGTAAATTACAATTATATTAAAATTTTGTATATTTTGAACTTTATTTTGCCTAATTTATCTTCTGCTTGAAAAATAGCAATGGTGAGTTTATACAACTTTAACGGTGGGTTTCACAAAGCGTAATCACCGGTGATCGGAGTTTGATCTAGAATCAACTCAATTTGACAGTTCAGAAATCAGAGAACCAAGCCGTTAATCTCCGATCACCGGTGATTACGATTTATGAAATCCACCGTAAGTATTATAAGTTGGGCGAAACAAAGTTCGCCGGGCCAGCTAGTTTATCCATAAGTTGGAAACTTTTCAACAAAATGTAGTTAATAAGAGAAATGGACTAGTAGAGATCTAATTTCCAAAGTATACCACCGGGTGGCACCACCGCAGCAGGATGGTATACTTTGGAAATTAGATCTCTACTAGTCCATTTCTCTTATTAATTACTCTTGTCTTATGGACGTGATCCTCTATTTTGAAAATGTAGTTATTTCGAAATAATTTTGGAGGGCATGGAAAAAATTGTTTTGCTCGGAATTTCCACATTTTGTGTTTGCAAACCTTGTACGAAGAAATGTACGAGTTGAATACTATAGGAATTATGGGGAAATTACTCATTGATCATAAAAATCCGTAGATAATGAAATTTCGTAGTCTTCTATTCCGAAAAGCCCAAATGAATCATTCTGAAAGATCTGAACCCAACCAAAATGACTCCCAGTATACGTCCCTATTCACATGACATCCCGTACATCACAAAAACTCATATCGTCTTCTTTTTAGTTGAGGGGATATAGAGAACTATAATTCAAAAGATGAGATGTAATGGGAGCCTGCTACATTGTTAACTCGGATAGAAAATGGTCCATTTCATTCCCTTTGTACTCCCGATAGCGTGAAATCTGTCCCCTTTCTAGTGAAAAATAGGTCAGCGTGCCTAGGACATCCTTCTTAGATCCTCAGCCTAAATCGTTTCATCACCATGACCAACCCAATGAGAAAAACCCGAAAAGTAACTAATTGTAACACCCAAATTCTCGTCCTACCACTTCTGCGCGCACCTAATGATTTTTGTAACACCTTAGCGCCACCAACGGTCACTCTAAGAAACACGCAGTCACCCTCCAACATCGGGGGCATGGATCTGGGTCCATCTCCTCAGTCCTGACGCGCTGCTTTTCGCGACAGTGTCCGAGTACGATTTTCTTCCGCGAAAACACGTTTTCCTGGACGGTTCGCCGGTGGTGACCCTGATGATGTCCTCTTTAGGTCCGAAACCTTGGGGCAGGTTCCCGGTGATTCGGGGTATTGTGACTTGCTTGGAGGAAAATTTCGCCAGAGTTTAGGAAGTGCACTGGATTAATTTGTGAAACTTTTTGAAAAGAGTGGATTAAGTGTTTTGAAGTTTGACTAATTTTTTCAAGTTCGTTTATTTCACAGGAAAGGGGTTTATAGGTGAGTTTTGAAAAGTTTCTGAATTCTTTAAGACATTAATTATTGTCGTTCAGACTCATTTCAATTTTTTCGAATTATATTAGGAAATTCTGTTGTTTTTCGAAGGAGATTTCTAGGAATCGCGGAAAGAAAGAGATAAAAGGAGGCAACGAAATATTTGATTCTATTGTGGTCTTATCTGGAGCCTGAAATACATTCGGGTGATAAACAGGCGACTTTCTGGCTCATATAACACTTCTCCTTTCTCTAACAACTTCCTTAGGGATTGAACTGGGAAACTTATACGTTCCGAGTATGCTTTGCGACTGTTCTTACTACTTCTGGAGCTTGAAATGTAGTTAGGAATGTTGCGCTCCTTTTTTATCGTACATAAGAAATAAGAGGGTGATCTCAGTTAATCAGAGTTCAAATAAAAGCCTTCGAGATAGTTGAGCATCTCACTAGTGTGTGATATATCCATTGCCAGTTTTTTTCTGTTTTCCCAGACTGATACAAATAAATAAAAGGTATTTTGATTCAATATATCCGATTATATAATGAGCAGAATTATTCAGGTCTTACAACTTCTCCATGCGAGAAAATATTTGAGGGCACATGTAACTGGCTCCTTCGCCATTTAGGACACCGATGCTTACTTGGGGTATTTAGGTACAAATAACGGAAGTTTTTCCAAGTTTCAACGGCAGTTGGTATGACATAGGATAATTTCGAAGCATATATGGTTCATTGTTCTTTTATACAGTGTAAATAGGCCTGAATTGATCAACTTCATAATGAGTTAAGACTTCGAAATAGTTTTTATGATATCTTCAATGCAATCCATGAATATTTATATTGAACACATCCCTTGAAGACTTATTCGTACGTCCTAAACCAGAGAAGAATTCTGAACATTCTAAAATTTAGAACATTCAACATCCGCGAAAAATTGAAAAACTGTTGAGGCTTCGAATACTTTGATGATTGAAAATTGGGATCAATTCTGAAAGCTCCACTTATTAGATTTGATTTGATGTTATTGCTTTTAGCTATAGAAATCGAGCACAGTGTCACACAAATTGAAGTTTATCTTTGTTGGACTGACGGCTTTTAGTGCTTGTAGTCTGTCAGGCAAGATAGCAATAGAACTTTTGGTTATGTGTTTCAACTACCTTTGCCATAAATTGACTATGGAATTTAGTTAGGAATGCTGTGCTTCCTTTTTTATCTTACAAGAGTCAAAGGGGAATCGTAGATATTTAGAACCAGAAGAAATTTCAAGGTGGATAATTGAGCATTTGGTTAGTGTGGCCTATTATTTTTCAAAATTATAGTTTTTCGCGTTGAATGAATAGGAAAGTGAATTATCTTTGCAATATAAATGCTGTTCATTTTCAAACAAAGCTTTTGATTATATCCCAATGATTCTAGAAAAAAGACTTTCATCTGGAAATTCAAAATGTTGGAAGATTTCCTATACAAGACAATAATTAAATGATAATACGAGGATATATTGAAAAATTCTTAGCCTACTATAGAACCGAACAAAACTTCAATGTAATAGTATATTCTAAAACTAGTTGCAGAATGGGCTCCTATTCCAATACGAATGCGAAATTCGAAAACGAGCGACGAAGGAGCGAGTTTTTGAACGCATGAGTATTGGAATTGCATTCTGCAACGAGTATTAGACGATATTTTCTCTATTTCACTCAAATTTTGTGAAATTAAATGAAAAAATTCAAATTATAGGTCCTAGGGACTTTCATATTGTATCTTGGCAGTTGGTGTGAATGTTAGGAAATACGAAAATTGACGTTTCTAAATTGACGTCTGCTGAAATTTAAAAGGATCGGAAGTCATTGCTGACAACCACAAAACGAAAAATGTTACTGAAAACGATGCTGTAATGAATTCATTACAGCACTGTTTTTAGTACTGTAATGAACTCATTACGATACTGAAATAGAGAAAAATATTTTATTACCCAACATATACTCCTATTAATTGAATACATTTATAACTGCGAACCTGGAACGTCTCTGGACCTTTCAAAAAATGTTTCCTCTTGCTCTGCAAACCAGTCCTCCACAGCTCTTATTACCTCCTCGTTGGAAGAAAATTTACGACCTTTCAAACTTTTTTTCAGTTGAGGAAAGAGATATTAGTCGGACGGAGCCAAATCTGGTGAATAAGGGGGGTGTTTTAGTAATTCTAACCCTAAATCACGAATTTTTTGCATGACAACAAGAGATTTGTGTACTGGGGTGTTGTCCTGTAAAAATAAAACACCTTAGGATAGCTTTCCGCGTCTATTCTCTCTAATTTTTTTTTCCGTAGAATGGTCAGTAGTGTCGAATAGTAATCTCCAGTTATTGTTTTACCCTTATCCAAAAAATCAATCACGATTACTCCATGGCAATCCCAAAAAACAGAAGCAAGAACTTTTCCAGCTGATTTTTAGACACGGAACTTTTTAGTCTTGGAGAACCAGAGTGTCGCCATTCCATCGGTTGTTGCTTTGTTTCTGGATCGTAGAAATGTACCCAAGTCTCATCCATAGTAACAATTCGGTTTGAGAAGTCTACATAGTTTTCAAATCGAGCACAGATCAAACGCGATGCTTCTTCCCTTGCACGCTTTCGGTCAACATTCAAACATTTGGGGATCCATTTTGCAGAAACTATATAATGAACGCGTTCGTATGAAATCTTCAGTGCTCCAGATAACCGTTTTAGCCCAATTCGACGGTCTGATAAAATCATGTCATGAACTGCTTCTTAAATCTGCTCACCTGTTAACCCTTTTAAATACAGGTACTTGATGATGGCTCCATACTCCAATTTTTCGATTTTTACAATTTCGGTGGACATCTTTTTTTTAATTTATTGAGTAACTCTGGTTTTCTTTTTTGACGTCGAACTCTATACTGACACTTCTAATAAGTTATTGTTCGTTGATATGGTATCGCAATATTTCGTTTGTGCGTGGAACTGGTCTAGGCTAACTAGGTATCAATACATACATCCTCGTACATATAACCAGCCCCTCCACCATTCTGCAACCCATATGTACGTATACTTATTGGGGCAGATTGTCGAAGCAATGAAAGATTTCAGGAGCAGTTGACGTTTAACGAGACACACAGATACATTGAAATTGATCCAAATTGTTGTATACAGAGTGATTCCTACGGGTTACGACTCTATTGTGCCTTCTTCGAATTGACTCGTCAATCATGACAATATTATCAGTTGAATAAGATAAAATACTTCCGGGCTTCGTAACGTTTCGCCCTCAATTGCGGTAGACATCTTCAGATGTTCATCTTATACTTGAATCGGGTCGTGAAAGCCTCCGTCGATAGAATATAATTAATTATGTCAATATTACATTCTTATCAACTACTTTATCTTTCCTTCCCTCTTTCTTATTCGTAATTGAAATACCCAGGACCTTGTTACAGCAACTGGGGTATAAGGAAGAATAATTATAACTTCTGAAACGTTACTTTTTCTCAATGGGGATCCTGCATTTACATTCGTAGATTGTTTCAGCTCTGCCTACCAAGCAGTTATTCATGTATATCTTATGAGTTTTATATTATATTTTTGATATATAGTTCATTCCTGAAAATAACTCCATTTTATTTATTGAACTCGATCATATTTTCAATTTTACTTAAGGAGTCTCATCGGCAAATTCCACAAGAAGTTTTCAAGTAACTCACATAAAAATTTCTTCGAAAGAACTTGATTCTTCTCGGGACAAAAAAGATTTCGCATAACGGAGACGCTATTCAGTTTTTCTTCTATAGATTCTCTAGTTTAATATAATAGCCTATTTCTATTTCACGTGAAAATCCTTCGATACCGATACAAGTACTGTTCATTGAATTAATTCTTGCATGTTCAATGAAACGATAATTTCAGCTTCTTTTTGAAATGTGTTGATATTAATCTGATATCAAAGGTAGACTCGATTATATAATTTATGACATCATGAAAGGACATAACCTTTTTGTTATTATTACCAATTACTAACATAAAAATATCTACTCTCCTGTCTAGAGTTTTTCTGCAAGAGGTGACTTTCTAATAAACTTTGATTATTGGCACTTTGACACAGGCGGAAAAATATTCTGAATCAATGGTCGGCGAAATGACGCGAAATATTCATAGAATTTCAATGTTAATGTGAATACTGTATGGGATCAGTATTACCATTGATGAATTTAAATGGAATACGTTCATTTATCAGATATTTTTGTGTGAAAATGAACACATTATTAATGCTCCCAAACTATGCTTGGGTAAATCATTTCAATATCGAACATAATCGGATAAAATATTTTCATTATTGTTACCAAATATCGGTTATTCAACATTTTCAATACAATAAAGTTCGTTCTGTAGAATTCCAAAAATTATCAATTTATTTTGAATCGAGAAATAACACATTTCAGTTATTTCAATTGATGAAAAAATCACTTCAGGCACGGACTTCCTAAGTTAATTTTTGGAAAATGGATATATCTTTTCAACAAAGTCGAATTTGTAAGAATGGAGAATGAAAGTAAGGTTTATTCTAGCCTCAGGACTCTAGGGGAGGAAGTACGTTCGAGGATGTATTGATATCTACTTAGCCTTGACCAGTTCCATGCATAAACAAAATAGTGCGATACCATCTCCACGAACAATTACTTATTAGAAGTGTCAGTGTAGAGTTCGACGTCAAAAAAGTAAACCAGAGTTATGCAAATTAAAAAAAAAGATGTCCACCGAAATTGTAAAAATCGAAAACTTGGAGTATCGAGCCATCATCAAGTACCTGTGTTTAAAAAGGTTAAGAGGTAAGCAGATTTACGAAAATATACTTAATACCCTTGGTGATCAATGTCCTTCGTATGCGACCGTGAAAAATTGGACTGCAAGCTTCAAAAGAGGTAAATTTTCCATTGAAGATGATGACCGATCGAGAAGGCCAGTTTCTGTGCCAGTCCCCGAAAATATCGATGCAGTTCATGACATGATTTTATCAGACCGTCGAATTGGGCTAAAACGGATATCTGAAGCACTGGAGATTTCATACGAACGCGTTCATCATATAAAGTTCACGTCAATTTGGACATGAGAAAAATTTCTGCAAAATGGATCCCCAAATGTTTGAATGTTGACCAAGAGCGTTGATGACAGCTCTGTCAGGGGGCACAATAGACCTTAAGGTCGCAGTGGACTGTAACCCCTTTTCACTATAACTAAGAGCGTGCAAGGGGAGAAGCATCGCGTTCGATCTGTGCTCGATTGGAAAACGATGTAGACTTCTTAAACCGAATTGTTACTTTGGGTGAGACTTGGGTAAATTTCTACGATCCAGAAACAAAGCAACAATCGATGGAATGGCGACACTCTGGTTCTCCAAGACCTAAGAAGTTTCTTGTCAAAAAATCTGCTGGAAAAGTTCTTGCTTCAGTTTTTTGATATTGCCATGGGGTGATCATGATTGATTTGTTGGATAAGGGTAGAACAATAACTGGAGATTACTATTCGACATTACTGACCACTCTACGGTAAAAAATTAAAGAGAAAAAACGCGGAAAGCTATCCAAAGGTATTTTGTTTTTAGAGGACAACGCCCCAGTACACAAATCTCATGTTGCCATGCAAAAAATTCGTGATTTAGGGTTAGAATTACTAGAACACCCCTCTTATTTACCAGATTTGCCTCCGTCCGACTATCATCTCTTTCCTCTATTGAAAGAAAGTTTAAAAAGTCGTAAATTTTCTTCCAACGAGGAGGACTGGTTTTCAGAGCAAAAAGAAACATTTTTTTGAAAGGTCTAGAGCTGTAATAAATGTATTCAATAAAGAGGAGAAAATGTTGAGTCATAAAATATTTTGACATTGAAACTTTGTTTGGTTCTATAGTAGGCTAAGAATTTTTCAATATATCCTGTTACAACTCTATATATAGTTTTATTTCAGAGGCATTACTTGTTATAAGCGAATCACAGTTATGTCCTTTTCTACACTAATGAACAGCTCAGATTTTCGATCGACAGAAAAGTCTTAGACAAAATCTAATTAGTGCCAACACCAGGTATTCTATGCATCTTTCCCGCAACTCGAATTATGATGCATATTATGTCATTTAATACTTATATGTCATTCTGTACGTACCTATTTTCCCTACAGCTAAATAATGTATATAAATGTATTGATAACTCTGATGTAACTTATCCCCAGAACTGACCTGTCTGGCCTTAAGGGGCAGTATCACCTTTTGAATCGTGGTAAATCTCCATTCAAAAGTGGTCTCTTTATTTCACGAGTAGGTACCCTAATTTACGACGTAGAGACTTGATTTTTTTTTCAAATTGAAGTTGGAGAACGTCCCGAGGGCAAACAGTTTTCTTTCATTCGATTCAATTAGTTTTTCGATTAAAAAAAAACAGGGTAATCTTTAGATCTGGGGTTATTGAATAAGTTTTTCGTTTTTCATGAGAACATGCTATATTTTTGAAATAATCATCATGCAAATTTTTGTAGTTTATAGAAGATTAAATTGGCGAGGGCAAATATTAACGATTTTTTCGATTCAATTAGTTTTTCAATTAAAAAAAACAGGTTGAACTTCAGCTTTTTGGAAACTACACTTGATGATTTTTTTCCGACGGTTATTCATCATTTTTCGAAAAAAATCGCAACTATTTGCCCTCGGCATTTTAATCTTCTATGAACTACAAAAATTTTCATGATTATTATTTCAAAAATATAGCTTGTACTCATGAAAAAAGAAAAACATATTCAATAACCCCAGATTAACGATTATCCTGTTTTTTTAATTGAAAAACTGATTAAATCGAAAAAAAGAAAACTATTTGCCCTAGGGACGTTCTTGAACTTCAATTAAAAAAAAAATCAAGTCCCTACGTCGTAAATTATGATACTTACTCGTGAAATAAAGAGACCACTTCTGAATTGAGATTTACAACGATTCAAAAGGTGATACTGCCCCTTAAGTACCGCTCAAATAATTTTGTCTTATCGACATTTCAATTTCGAATGAACTTGGATTATTGGCAACGTGAAATATTCACAGAATTTCAATGTTGTGAATAATGTATAGGTTCGTCCGAACTGACCAGTCCGGGCCTGAGTATCGTTCGAATGATTCCGCAATCCCGAAACTGCGACAGTTACAACTCCGCGGCCAAAATGGCGATCGCGCAAGGTGAACTGGCGAACAGAAACGGGCGAGGACAAGCGTCGAAAACCGGTGCCGAATTAATCATTCAACCGCGAATGTGTTCTTGACGTCGAAATCGCAGCTGCGTTCGAACGAGCAGCCAGAGAAATAATTGAATCGAACTCGCCGCGACCGCAATCAGTCCTGGATGAAAATCATAATTTTCTCCGGGACCACCCCCCGCCCACCTCCCCTTTCCGGAACTTGGATGGGTTTTCGACATGGTAATTACAACGGCTCGATATATCACGCCCGATATGACTGTCGGATTGGAACATTCATCGGCGGAGAGCGGGAGCTGTTTGGATTACAGATTGTTTTCGATACTGATCTCATGAAACGCATATTTCGGTCTGGGCGAATCGAATCTATGTAGGGGACACTAATGTTGGCGATTTTTCATGGCTAGAGTATCAAAATATGCCTGACGACTTGAAATTGGAAAGGAAGTCCCCAGAGGTCGGTGCTTGGACCCCTTCAATATCGTTTGTAAATGTGTATAAATGATGCGCCATTCAGTCAAGTCCAGGTTTGTCAGGTTCGGCGATAATAGTTGCGTTCGATAGACGATTATTGATCCATGTTCAGTGAATGCAAAAGGCTTAAGAAAATGGATATCCTTCAAACTACAGTATGACAAGAAAAACCTCGAACAAACTATTTTTCATTCAACTTTATTAAACAGAAGAAATTGAACAAAACAACAACAAATAATGATAGCTCGAACATTTGTTAATAATATATCTAAGCCGTTTCGAAGTGGCTTCCTTTGGCGGCGATACACAGCTTCAGACGCTTCTTGAAATTTTCGGCAATGGGCCGCAGCTCCTCGGGCGTTAATCGGTTCCATTCCCGGCGCAGAGATTGCTTCAGCAACTCCAAATTTTTGTGTTTTTTAGCACAAGCCCTGTGCTCCATAATCGACCACACGCTGCAGTCCATTGGGTTGATATCCGGTGAGTAGAGCGGCCATTCTGAGATGAAACAAGGAAAATGGGTCTTACACCATTCTTGCGTCAATTTCGCTCTGTGAGCCGGAGCGGAGTCCTGTTGAAAGGTCCAATGCGTATCGCCGAAGTGCTACTTGGCCCACGGAAGTACTACGGCCTCGAGGATGTCGCAGCGGTAGACTTCTTGATTGATTTTGACCCCTTGATCCACGAAAACTAAGGGAGTTTTACCACTGCCGCAAATTCCGCCCCAGAACCTTGACGGATTGCGATTTTGACGGAGGTCGACGATGGCCGATGTACCGGGGGAGCCTCTACGGACCAGACTTACTGTCGTGTTGGTGGTTGTGAGATTGTTCTATGGTGAAAATCTTCTCGTCTGTGAAGAGAATTCGCTCCCATTGCTGACCGGCGGTGAGACGAAGGAGTTGGCGCGGTACCTTTGGAGTCGTACGCGCTTGTTTTCCTCCGTGAGGAGTTGAACTTTTTGGAGCTTGTATGTCTTGAGGTTTTAGGTCCTTTTTGGCAATTTGACGGACTGATTCGCGGTTGATACCGGTCTCACAGGCTATTTTCCTCATGGACACCCTCGGATTTCGATTGACTGACTCGCTTCTTGACGATGTCGCGATTGCTAGGTATACACCTAGCGTCGTCAATACTGACAGTGCGTTTTCTACCACTTCCTGGACGACGACTATCATGGCCAAGCTCCTTGAAACGACGAATTGCATCGGACACGGTTTGTCGAGACACATTGAGCAAACGAACAATTTCGCATTGACGCCTACCTTGACGAAACAGCTCCAAAATCGCACTACGTTTGTTTGACATTTTAAAACTCCTGTGAAATGAAATTATATCAAACTGAAAATTCACATATTAGTACAGGAAAGTGTAGAGAAACCAAGAGAATAAAAATTATTTGGCTGCGCTGGAATACTTTTGTACCAGACCACAGCAAAATTTGTCCGAAGTTTTTCTTGTCACCTTGTGTAGATCCAGAAAGCAGTTGAGGATAATGATAATGAAATAGCCTCCATTCAACTGTTTATCTAGGAACTTTGAGTGAAAATAGAATTTGATAGGACTGATACACATTTCCAAATATGAAGTTGCTGTTCTTTAATGAATTTTCATGACTTCTTAATGTGATGTGGTCATGTACAAGAAAAATTCACTAAGAAATACGTTCTCTCAGACAAGCTATGCTGTTCAGAAAAAAGTTGTCGAGATCACACTCGCTAAGCACCTTGAAGATTTCGCCCTTGATCAGATCTCCTCTTAGTCTGCGATCTTCATTGCGGTTTTCTTGTTTTGTTATCTACTTGTTAGCACAGGCAATATAAGACTGGTAGAATGAGACAACTGGGAGAATGTAATAATTTTGGGAAAAGGGAAATATCTGTTGACTAACAATACATCATATTTTCTCGATGATAATGACCTGAAGTTATATGATATATTGTATCCATGTGACTACATCTCATCTGCAAACGTAGTGATGTCAAGAAATTGAGAGAAACTTCAGTACCATGCTAAGCAAATGAGAGTATTTGGAATGGGAATACACCGACTAAAATCTCAAAGAAAATACAATAAAATGGTAAACAGATGGCTCTAAAACCGCTACAGGAGCTGGCGCTTTGATTAATGGGACAGGTACGAAGAGTGTACCATCGCTAGGCTCCTGTACAAGCGTCCTCCAAACGGAAATACCTGCAATCGGAAGATGTCTAGATATAAATCTAGAAAGAAAATATCAGAAATGCGATATAGCTATTCATACAGATAGTCAAGATGCCGTTTAAGCATTCAGCTACTATGTCATCGATTCAAAGCTGATTTGGGAGTTCCGGAACAAACTCAATGAGGTAGGCAAGAAGAAGTCTTTTTAATCTGGGTTCCTGGTCATTTTGGAACCGTAGGAAACGAAGAGGCCAATACACTGGCCAGAAAGAGCGCACAAACGCCAGTCACTGGCCCAGAACTCATCTGTGGTATAGGAAAATGCACCTATGAGGAGTTTATGGTGAAGGAGAAAACCGAAAGGGAAAAACTTTGGCGGAATCTCCCAAGGATGGATCATTCCAAAAAGTAACTGCTAGATCCAAAGAATATCTCAGTAAGAACCAACTACACCTACTCACTGGCTTTCTCACAGGACATTGTCGCCTAAAGAAGCATCTGTTGAGAATGGGCTTATTAGACACTGAAGAGTGTAGATTCCGTGGGGAGGGGGAAGAAACTCCTATTCACCTGGTTACGGAATGCTATGGCATTGCAAGCCAAAGGAAAAAGTGCTTTGGACAAGAAACCTGTAGGAGTGAGGAATTATCCTCGTTGAAGCCGTCCCAGATACTGGATTTCATGAAATCTCTGGAATTGGAAACGAGCTGTAGGAGGCGCGATTATGACAGCTCTGTTAGGGGGTACAATAGACCTTAAGGTCGCCGTGGACTGTAACCCTCTTTACTATAAACTATATCCATTGTCTCAAAATGTTTGAAAAAAACTCCGTTGAAATTATAAAAGGTAAAATGGCTTGCATGATTCGTATAGTCTTCGAACTCGACTTATTCTATGCGAATCTTTCCTCCATTGTTTAATTCCCAACATCCCCCACAAATGTCTTCATTCTCTTCGAAAAATTCCTGAGGTTGCTTTAAAAAAACACAGAAAAAAACTCCCTCAAGATGGGATCCAGAACTCCGGAGAGCCGACCGGCAATTACTCTCTGTCTCTTCATCGCCCGGATGAAGATAGATTTTCATTAATTCGGCTGTTTACGGAGCTCTGTTTGTTTTTCGGGAAGCTTCCAGTCGAGGACCGGTAGAATCTTGGACTAATTTAATGAAGTTACGACTTTCATTGCGTTATAGCCTGGTTCGATTTTTGTTCCTTAATTCCGTCCGGGTTTTTCGGACCGGAGGAGCTCTAATAAATTACGGAAGATCCTTGCGAGATAGTCCGGTTTATCGGATGGAACTGTTGAGACTTCCGGGTGGGCTGTTGACGCTATGAATATTTTATGGTTTGCTATTCCGATGATTTATGTTTTTTGTGTTTGACGGTTTGAATATATTTGGGTCATAAAGATATAGGCCGATGTTCTCATCTTTTCTATACTTGATGCTTGCAAGTGGGACTGTATTAAACTGTTTTTTCATTGCCTGTGGCTTCCTAAGTGGAAATGGGAGATAGAATGGGCGCCATATGGATTTATAATATCAACAGTATTATTTTTCAAATGAATTTCTCGAAAAAGTGCAAAAATACAATAATCTTCGTGAAAGGATAAAAACTATTATGAATGTCGACCAAATTCCAAAAACAGTTCTTCCAAACATAAAACCTGGTCTGACTATTTTAGCAGACACACTGTAAATGTATACTAACTGACAAAGAAACTGCCACGCCTAGAAGGAGCTGTTAAATTTTTTTTTTTTGTGAACATAGATAGTATAGCAAAGAGTAAATGCTGATAGTTTGGAGAATAAAAGAAGGGTTCACAATTTTTTTTAATAAATTTGTTAATAACGTGTTTGTCCAATGATATTATCTATACACTCTCCAAAACGTCTTGGCATTGATGCAAAAGGATGGTCTATTTCTTCTTGAGGGATACTATCCCAAGCTACCTATACTTCATGTCTCAGAGCCGCCAAAGTCCGTTAGGGTTGGGGTAAATTTCCAAGCCTTCTACCCATGATGTCCAAAACTTGCTCTACGGGCGAAAGATCGGGGGATCTGGGCGGCCATGGCAATAGATTCACCTGGGTCGCTTCAAAAAAGTTTGAACTAACTCTGGCAACATAAGGTCGAGCATTATCTTCCTGCTCGATTAAAGACGAAAGGTGACCTTCTTGCATATGCAATAGCACCCCATACCATAACTCCCACTGTTCGGTGTACATGCTGCTCAACATCAAACTGAGGTTCACGTCTTTCTCCCTGAAGTCGTCTAACCCTTCTTCGGCCATCATGTGGGTCCAAGGAGAATCGAGATTCACCAAAAAAGACGACCTGATGCCATTCCACATTACAATACTGACGTTCTCTGCACCACTGTAATCGTTGCCGGCGATGCTTAACCATCAGAGGCAACGCAAGATGGGGTCGTTAATGCTGCAGTTCAAAAGACCTTATCCGGAGGTAAACCATTCGGACAGTTACAGGATAGCCTTCATCTCCTAACCACTCATCAGCCAAAGAACGAGTTGTCGCAAATCGATCTCTAATGGCTATAAGTCTTAGACGTTGATGTTTGTAACATTCCAAGTTTGTAAATCCTAGGAACATTATGAAAAGAGAAAAAAGGGGCAACCCTGCTCGGAAGAGCTGAGGGTAGAATTACGTTAAAGGGGGTTTTATACTTATAATTTTGGCATGTAATGTGATCGTCTAGATTGGTAGAACTCTATGTTATGTCGTAGTAATTCAGATTCGTAATAACTCAGATTAGTGAAATATAGGATGGGAAGTAATGAGGTAAAATAGATAAATAATACACTAGATTGGACATAAAGATGGAACAAGAGCCTTTATTCGTCCAGCACCATAGTTCGAAGAACCATAGCCATAAGAAGAAAAAACGAACGAGAATCAATTAAAACACAAAGCAAAAAACCTTCTAGCATTACAGATGATATGTTTACAATCCATAGAACAATTATTGATAAGACGAGCACTGGTGATATGTACAATATGGAGCTTCCTATACTCCGGTTAGGTTATTACTGGCACAATTGTGATAAAAAGCAGAAACCAATACATCAAAAGTTATCCAAAGGTTATAGGCATATAGAGTGTGTCACCTGATTATTAATGAAATTCATAAGCAGTATCCTTGTAGTTCCTAGTGTGAGAATCCTTCCTTCCAAGTATTATGTGTGAGATCCTAGCAATCGCGTTGGTTTGGAAGTGACGATAAACTCCTTATATTTCCTGTTAACGATGGCACCTTCAAAGCTTTCCTTGCTTATCGGGTACGCCAAGGGCCCGCAGACGAGGCTTGGTTTACTGAGGACGTTCGTCTATAGAACCTCCAAACCAATGATATTGGTACGTAAAATATTATCCTAAAAGCAACAACTCCAAATGCCTATACCATAGTGTCGGGTGAATAGTTAAATGTGCAGTAGGCCTAACGAACAGTATAAGAATATTCCAAATGGGTTGGTAGCAGAACAGAGTTCCACAATATTCAATAGAAATGCAATAATAAAATAAAACAAGCTTACATGAGATTAAATCCTGTGAAATGAAACAGAGTTATTTAAATGGGGACCGTGTACATACCAAATAACAAAGAAGCGTCTTTAAAATATCCTAAAATGGCGGATTCCTAGAAGAGGAACTCCATTTCAAAGGAACACTATTAAGAACCAGAATGAAAGTGAAAACAGACAGCAGCCGAGTGAAAGTGAAGTAAAAAGAGCCCTTCCATTCGTTGTCGTTTCGGAGGTTAGTTTTTCTTCCACAGAATCGTATTTCTTCGATGGTCACAGAAGAACAAGTTTACTTCATGGTGGATCTTCGATATGATTAAAACCTCCTATTTATAAAGATGCAAATTGCCTAAAGTATTGATTGAAGTCGTATTAATATTCATCATTCATAGAATGATAAAATAATATCAAATAAGTTCATTCAACGTAGTTCCACGTTCCGACAATAGACGTTGCAAAGTTGGAAGCCATGGCGTAGTCTGGCAACGGTGCATTTTATTTTATTGCAGGGTAGGAAATTCAGATATGTTACATCTTGAACTTCATTTGTGCCTCCTCGACGTACGGTGCCTACTCTTTTTCGATTTTGGGCATTATCAAACCGTGGTTGACAACCTCTCATAACAGTAGTTGGATTTCTGTTCTTACGGTTAGCGATTTCTCGAAATGGCAACCCCGCCTTCCGTAGACCACTAATTCGAACTCTTTCAAATTATCTTAACTGGCGATAAATTCCGCGTATACGTGCTCTAAGCATTTTAACAACAACTAAACATCGACCTCGGATCTCATCGAACAGCTGGTTTGTTGTAAATTTTACAAAATTTGCAAAATACGACTACTAAAAAAAATAGAATTCAAATAGCTCCTTCCTTGGGTGTTGCAGTGTATTTGTCAGTTAGTATATTTCTGTGATCAAACAACGACCAGTGAAACTATAATATATGAATGTTCGTATTGGTTTTAACGAGAGCAATCGACCGTTGAAAAAATGTGCAAGTTGAAGATTCAGCCTTATATTAAATATCAATCCTTCAAATTTCTCATGAAGAGACAGTTTACAACAAACTTTCAGATCTTTTATCGTTATTTGTTCCAGATAACGTCTATTTCTCGGGACAAAATGAAATATTCCACACCAGAATAGAAACTGACGTGATATTTTACGCATATACTGCTCCACAAAACTTAAGGATATTCAGAAATTTTGCGACTGTAACATATCTGAATTTCCTACCCTGCAATAAAATAAAATGCACCGTTGCCAGACTCCATGGCTTCCAACTCTGCAACGTCTATTGTCGAAACGTGGAACTACGTTGAATGAACTTATTTGACATTATTTTATAATTCTATGAATGATGAATATTAGTACGACTTCAAGCAATACTTTAGGCAATTCGCATCTTTATAAATAGGAGATTTTAATCATATCGAAGATCCACCAAGAAGTAAACTCGTTCTTCTGTGACCATCGGAGAAATACGATTCTGTGGAAGAAAAACTAACCTCCGAAACGACAACGAATGGAAAGGCCTCTTTTTTACTTCACTTTCACTCGGCTGCGGTCTGTTTTCACTTTCATATTCTGGTTCACAATAGTGTTCCTTTGAAATGGAGTTCCTCTTGTAGGAATCCGCCATTTTAGTATATTCTAAAGACGCTTCTTTGTTATCTGGTATGTACATTTAAATAACTTTGTTTCATTTCACAGGATTTAATCTCATGTAAGCTTATTCTATCTGATTATTGCATTTCTATTGAATATTGTGGAACTCTGTTCTGCTACCAACCCATTTGGAATATTCTTATACTGTTTGTAAGGCCTACTGCACATTTAACTATTCACTCGACATTATGGTATACGCATTGGAGTTGTTGCTTTTAGTATAATATTTCACGTACAGGGGAAACATGGTTTGGAGGTCTAAGGTAAACTATTTTCATCGCCTGTGCCTAAGGAAAACATCCTCCCTAGCATTGTGGAGGAGACTTCTCTCTGAGAGTTCTGTAGACGAACGTCCTCAGTAAAACAAGCCTTGGTCATTGGCCTTGGTGAGCCGGGCAAGTATCCTAGGCCGGATTGCTTCGTCCCGGGTCCACCGTTCATCAGTCAACAGGAAATCTAAAGAGTTTATTGTCCACTTCCAAACCAACGCGAATAAAATCACACACACACACACACTTGGAAGGAAGGATTCTTACACATGGAACAGTAAAAGTTCTGCGCAACAATAACGTGACACACTCTATATGCCTATAACCTTTGGATGTATTGGATTCTGCTTTTTATCACAATTGTGCCAGTAATAACCTTACCGGAGTATAGGAAGCTCCATATTGTACATATCACCAGTGCTCATCTTATTAATAATTGTTCTATGGATTGTAAAGTATCATCTGTAATGCTAGAAGGTTTTTTGCTTTGAGTTTCAATTGATTCTCGTTCGTTTTCCCTTCATATAGCTGTGGTTCTTCGAACTATGGCGCTGGACGAATAAAGGCTCTTGTTCCATCTTTATGTCCAATCTAGTGTATTATTTATCTATTTTACCTCATTATTTCCCATCCTATATTTCACTAATCTGAGTTATTACGAATCTGAATTACTTCGACATAACATAGAGTTCTACCAATCTAGACGATCACATCACAAGCCAAAAATATAAGTACTTATAAACCCCCCTTTAACGTAAATCTACCCTCAGCTCTTCAGAGCAGGGTTGCCCCTTTTCTCTTTTTCATAATGTTCCTAGGATTTACAAACTTGGAATGTTACACGACCCTTCCAAAAATTGTCGATTCTTTTCTATCAAATGTTCAATAATGAGAAATCAAATTTTTACTCGCTTATGTCTGAATGGTTTTCTTGTTCCTGATTTGATTACTTTCTTGTTTCAAGTTTCTGTCGATTGCATTCGTAAGAATTTTGGATCAGTTAGTATTTGACGTTCTGAACTCTATTTTCTCAATTTTTGTGGACTGAATTTATATTACAAATACTCAAAATGAATCTTCACCGGAAACTGTGAAATTTAAAAAGAAATAGAAAAAAAAATAGTTAGATTGCTCATATTCAAAAATTTGCGGAAAAAATAGAAACTTTCGAAATAGTCTCGAAATTTCGTAACTTCTGTGAAGCAGCACACTTGATCGGGAATAAAATCACACACTGCTATAACCATTCCCTCTCAAAACATTCCTTTCAACCTTCTCGCATCCTCTGGGCCCATAACCTCCTAACGACCACAGCGTTAACTCAATACGCCCATGCAATTAGCATTGCCTCAAACAATGCACCATAAATTCGCCACCTTCTACGCCACAATCCCGAATCTATCTTATCTCAATTATGCTGAATAACATGAAGATGAAACAGATCGGCCATTTAGATAATCTGGCATGCAGCTCCGAATGCTTGTGGCGACCATATTCGAGATAGCCTATCTTATTCTGTGAAACGCTGCCAATCTCCACATTTGAACGAGTGCCAAGAGGCGCCAATCCAGTTGCTGCTGGCATGGTTGGAACTGCACTCAGGAATTTGATTTGATTTGTGCGGTCTGAAACGGTGTTATGGTTACGAGGTAGAAGGCATCTGGTTGTACTACTTTACGTCTATTATGTCAGGTTACTTGAAAATGGAGTCTCGATAATATACACACATCGACAGAAGTCTTGGCCACCCTTGGTTTCTCAAGAAATGTATGTTCTGGAAAAGAGATGATTATTTTCCTCAATTTCAATTGCAATATAAACTGGTCCACATGAGTTAGGTATATTGACTTAAATTGCAAAAAAATATAGTTAAAATAAGATTTTTGTGATTAAAATTCATATTAATATGATTTCAAGTTGCAAATTAATTTTAGCCTGTAGGTCTGCAGCGTATACAGGGGTGGCTAAAAAAAATCGAGTAAAATAACGAAATTTTATTCCCAGAGAATTCGAGCATTTTAAGACTATCAATACAATGTATATGGCAGCTTGACATCTTCTTTGCATACTACACACGAGGTTGTTGAATATTTCTTGAGGAATTTGGTTCCATAAACAGGACATAAGTTCTCTCAGATCATTTGAGGATTCTGAGGTAGGTTGATGATTACCTAATCTTCTTTGGAGCATATCCCATGCAATTCAAATCTGGTGAGTGCGGAGGTATTGGTAAATGTGGAATACCAAGCTCCTCGCGCGCATTCTCAACTATGGCTGCACGGTGCGATCTAGCGTTATCGTCCTAGAAATTGGAAAGTTTCACCAATAGCAGCGTGAAAATTTGGCACAACATTGTCAATGACATGCTCCATATAGTGTACGGCGGTAATATTCCCAGGACAAATGTGTAGATCTGTGCGCCCGTTGAAACATATCCCGGCCCATACCATAACGGAATGGATGGACTTCTTGGACATAGCTACGATTACGGGGTATGCGTGGGATTGTCCATACCCTTATTCTTCGAGAATATGAAAATCGTCCATATCTGGATTCATCAGTGAAAAGGACACAACGCCATTGACCGTTCCAATTGATATGTTGCCTTGCCCATTCCAGTCTTTGACGCTTATGGTCACGTGTTAATGGAACTCCTCTTAATGGACGTCTAGAACCTAGATTCACCTCTCTCAAACGTCGTCTGATGGTTTCGAAGGAAACTTGGACCCCTTCTGTATTTTGACGAGTATTCCGTAGCATTCTACACGTAGATGTAGGGTTTCTTCTCGTCGAAACGGTGATGAAACGATCCTGAGCAGGTGTTGTTGTTCGTCGCCCACCATGTCTTGGTCTTTCCAACACGGAACTTGTCTTCCTGAACCTATTCCAAATTCGAGATATCACACTTTGGCTGACTTGGAGCCTTTCCGCGACAACAACCTGAGTTAGGCCACCCTGTAGCATTCAGATGCGCTATTAGCCTCAGCGTTTGTTAATTTACGTCTTGGCACAAAACTCGTTTCAAATCGAAGCCGTTGATAAACTGACTTCATTTCAAAATATGAACAATCATGAAGCATATGCAAAGAACTCAAATTCAGAAAAAAGGCGACCAGGTTGACTAAATGTCTCATACTGATTTTTATTGGCTCGATTCAAGTTGTTATTGAGTTCTGAATGATTTTACAGCGATTTTCTCAAAGACTACATACTTTTAAAAACGATTGAATACGATATCCCTAACTCTTGTGGAGCAGTATATTTGATAGAATATCTTTGTTTGTTACTCTTTGCTTCATGCGGTATAAAACAAAATAGGAAAAATGAGAAAAAATCTAATTTCACAAATTATTTATTTTTGATTAACTATAGTTATTCCACAACTGAATCCGAAAACTGATTAACTTCGAACACTCCTTTATTCTCCCGAACATGAAACATTTTTTTTCTGGTTTATTGTTTTCATTCAAGTGATGAGATATTCAAAATTCCACCCATCAAAAGTTGTCATGTTAAATTCAACAAGACTTTCGACAATGTGTAAAAATAAAAACCTGGCTTTTTCTTCCGATATGTCAATAATTCCTGTTCCTTACTGTCAGGCACAGACCATTGGTTAAATTGACAGTATTTCTTGAAGGGTATTGTACTAAATTTGATAGAATAAATAAATTCGATGTGATTTGATTGGAATTCCTTGCTGGGTACTTTGGAACTGAAACCCTCAGATATTTCCTGTCTATTATTTGAGAGTAAATCAGTTGAACTTTAAAGTACTCATTCAATTTGCTTTTGAATATCAAGCTGAAGATGAATGTTGGTTGCTAACAGTTCATGAACTAATGAACAACTTTAGTGGACCTCGAAAGAAAGACATTCGACCAGAAACTTCTCCGAAGGAAAAGTCTAATCTTCCTAATGCTCGAAGAGATTGAAAAAGGACAATTCGAGCTCAACAAGCAGACCACGAGACACAATTGCCACCAATTTAAAAAATTGTAGGGCTGCGAAAGAAATAATATCCCAGAAAAAATGATGAAAACCCATTTCCATCGTCCCATTCATTCTGTCCGTTGGAGAGACAGAAAATAATTGCCTATCTGCTGCTCGATTCCGCAGCCTCTCGATGGGATTCATCTCCGATTTTTATTTTAAGGGTGTATTTTCCCGACACCGGTCCCTTTCGGTTTATTAAAACGGGCAGATTCTCACCTGAGATCCTCGGAATAACGATTTTAGGGATGCTTGTAAATGGACTGTTCGTGGGGGAAGAAATGGACTACAGATCCTTCACGGAAGGGCGAGTTTATATGCGTACTGATGTCGAATGCGATTTGGGTATATTAGGAGGTCCTTAGGAGGAACTTATTCCGTCTGAGGATGCTTTGGTTTTTTTCATGGGGCAATTCGATAATCGTGGGTTCTGGAATTGAATTATTCAATGACTTGGGGTCGGTTTTTGGAGGGAGGTGATTTTGTGCCATGAATAATGAATCAGAATTTTATGAAGCTCAGGATCACGAGAAAAAAACAGGATTTATACTCAGAAAATATGAATGTTTTGTAAAACAAACTACTTTTTATCAGTTAGATTCGGAACTACATCTCTCAATAATTCCTTCTTTACATTTAACTCATTCAGTCTTTTTCATTTCATCTCGTGAAAAATGAATCATTTTTAGGTGCAAATGTGATTTGAGATACTACAACTTAAAACCAAGAAGTCTAGAAGAGTCTAGTTCAGCTTGGTTTAGCCATTCCTAGATCTCTGAGTTAAAGATTTCCGGGTCTCCAGATTTTTGGCATAGATCTCTAAGATTCCTACATGTATGGATTTGAAATTTCTAAATCTTTGGGCATGGAAGTCTTAGATCTCTAAGTTCAAGATTTTCAGATTTCTCAGTTTACTTTTATGAAAACTAGTCTTCCCCACGAGATATGATTAAAACTAACAAAAATAGATTGATTGATATGAATCTTGAGGTGGAATTATTTAGAGATGCAGTTATATTTCCTTGTATCCTTACTGAGAGATCTTGAAATTTTGAACTTAGAGATCTGATACTTCCATACCCAGAGATTTAGAAATTTGAAATCCATACATGTAAGAAACATGAATCTAGGAATCTAAGATCAAGAGATCTGTAAATCCCTAACCCAGAGATCTAGAAATGTCTAAACCAGAGCTTAAGGGGCAGTATCACCTTTTGAATCGTGGTAAATCTCCATTCAAAAGTGGTCTCTTTATTTCACGACTAAGTACCCTAATTTACGACGTAGAGACTTGATTTTTTTTTTTAAAGTTGAAGAACGTCCCGAGGACAAATAGTTTTCTTTTTTTCGATTTAATTAGTTTCTCAATTAAAAAAACCAGGGTAATCGTTAGATCTGGGGTTATTGAATATGTTTTTCGTTTTTCATGAGTACAAGCTATATTTTTGAAATAATAATCATGAAAATTTTTGAAGCTTATAGGAGATTAAATTGCCGAGGGCAAATAGTTGCGATTTTTCCGATTTAATTAGTTTTTCAATTAAAAAAAAACAGGTTGAACTTCAGCGATTATTTATCATTTTTTGGAAAAAATCGCAACTATTTGCCCTCAGCAGTTTAATCTTCTATAAACTACAAAAATTTCCATGATTATTATTTCGAAAATATAGGTACTCATGAAAAACGAAAAACATATTCAATAACCCCAGATCTAACGATTACCCTGGTTTTGTTAATTGAAAAACTGATTAAATCGAAAAAAAGAAAACGATTTGCCTTCGGGACGTTCTTCAACTTCAATTTAAAGAAAAAATCAAGTCTCTACGTCGTAAATTGGGGTACTTAGGTACTCGTGAAATAAAGAGAACACTTTTGAATGGAGATTTACCACGATTCAAAAGGTGATACTGCCCCTCAAGAGTACCAAACTTGAACGGACCGCAGGAAGAATTACAAATGGAAGAGAAATCCAGAAATTCCAAACCTTATTCCATTTATACAGATTTTTAGGATCTGGTAATCAAGAATCTGGAAATACAAAATTTAAAAAGAGAGAGAGAGACTCAGCGATCTGTGAATGCTGAACCTCTCAAAATACCAGATCTAACATTTATAGTCCTAAAGATCTAGAATTCTTCAAACTGGGGATCTATTAAACTCCATTCACTTTTATACTATATCCCGGTTGGCCAAGAAATTCTGACACATTTCACCGTGAATATTTTGAAAATGTTATACATAGTCATTTTCATGTCAAATGAATAGGCAACGTCGTCCTCTCTACATAGGACGTAGTATTTGCTTTAGGTAAATAATGAATTCGAGAAAATATTATGTGAATTCAATAATTATAAAGACCTGGCGAATGTTGAAGAAATTTTTTCTCTGATAATACCGGGAATATTTTCGTATATAAACATGGTTGCAATATTCAGTTATGCTTTTTTCTTGTGCGGAAATCAATAATCGAGTGTTGAGATGTTACTGAAGAAAAATGGACAGAATAGTCCGTTACTTTGTGATTGTTCATTCGAAAATAGAATTAAAGTACTCGAATAACCCGACAGAAAAACTTATAAACAGTGGAATTCCCCACTTCACAAAATTCTCAAGAAATAATCCTACAGACTACATAAACATACCTTTTTGTACAACTTGAAATACTCCAGTATGAAAATGCAGTAGTACTACAAAACCTTTGTGACATTTGAAACTTAAAAGAACTCACTCCATTTACAAAGTTAAAAAAGAGTAAATAGAAATTAGCATTGGCAACGTCTCTGAGAATCATTTGACATTCAACGAGACAGTTTTAAGTGAAAAAGAAATTGATAAACCTAAATCATTGCCAACCGGGATACATTATAACAGTGAAGGAAGTATACATTGGAAATCTTAACTACATTGAAATGCCCAGTATAAAAATTTGAAAACCGCTAGCGTTCCACTATAGATGCATAGAATACCTGGTGTATCGACTCCTTACTAAAAATCGTGACCAAAATTGGTAGATCAAAACGGCATTCTAGATTTCAGATTTTGGTCTAGTTCCGGAATAAATCCGCAATATTTATCGGTCGTGACGCTACTCGAATCTAGAGATGTAGAAACCTCAAACGAAATTCTAGAGATCCCGAAGATGAGGTATTATTGTTCACTCAAGAATGTTAGGTTTGCTGGAATGTGAAACCAAGAGATCTAGTAATTTTGAACTCCCAGAGTTTTGGTCTTGGTAATTCCTGTAGATCTTTAATAAATTTAATTTAGATAAATATAGATAAATCTTTGATTTAGAGATCTGAATGGGCTTGGCATAAAGTCGGTGAATGGTGTAGAGTTCTTGTAAACTACGAGATGCTTTTTTCGAGTGTGTCACAAGAGATAATAATAATAATAATAATAATAACGTTTATTCAGAATATTCAAAAATAAACATAATAAATTACAGAGGTATTTATGTCTGAAGAGATAGTTACGTAATTATATAAATGAAAAGCTTTTTTATGCTACTTATTCTACGGATGTGAATGAAAATTGAATATAATTCATGA
This sequence comes from Adalia decempunctata, assembly GCA_951802165.1. Classification (NCBI taxonomy): domain Eukaryota; kingdom Metazoa; phylum Arthropoda; class Insecta; order Coleoptera; family Coccinellidae; genus Adalia; species Adalia decempunctata. Next base: position 15,009,371 of record OX637696.1, on the reverse strand, counting down.
GTGATATTGTCAACATCAGGTTCAGTATCTCAATTTTGTGCTACGTCATTTCTGGGGTCAATGTCCAATCGGGTAAGTTTTCTTCAATCGGTATTTAAGTTTCCATGTTCGGGTTTGTTATGTCTCATATATTCTGTTATTTTATTTCTTTTTTTGTATTTTCTTCTTTATTATTGATTTATTATTTTGTTTATGTAGTATCTACCTTTTTCATATATCCACATCTTCGTCTTTTTTCTGTAACAATGATAGTTTTTTATTTCTTTCAGCCTTTCAGGAACATTGCGATATATTCGTGGGGCAAGGTAATGGCAGGATCTTTGGTCTATTCTTTTTTTTGCTCTCATTGTCTGGAAAGTGCGATTTTTGTTTCGTGTGTCGTGTGGATGCTGTGGAAAAACAAGGAACTTCCTGCCACATTTCTAAACTTCTTCTTTATCCTTGTCACATCAATTCCTACCAATACACCAACAATCCTCAACATAACTCAACGCAAAACTCCCCTCGTTTGCATCGCTAAATCACCCCGAGAACCCAACAAAAACTAAGAAAACAACTCATTCGGCATCTTTACGAATCAAAACAACATTAAGGTGACGAGGGTTGCTGTCGCATCAGCTAACGAGTGCCGGCCTTGTATAAGAGCCTTCCACGTCAAAACAGACCGTGTTAAAAATATTCACCAGCCACAACTCTCTCTCATCTAAATATCCCTCAGCTAACCCAAATCAATGTCGCGAAAAGCGTTACGCCTCCCCCGACTTGTTTATTTTGACTTCACAAGGTGTACTCTTCACTGTCCTTATTTTCCTTCATTCCAGAAAGCGCAACATACACTACGATGCAGTGCGACGGTTTTCGTTGGGTATCGCTTGTGTGGTATCACATGCACGGAACGAAACATTTGTTTTTTGCACGATAAACTGATGTGGTAAACTGATTAGTTGTCTTATTATGTAATCTTCTATCTATATATATAAAAGAAAGATGTTGGTTACACCATTTATAACTCGTGATCGGATGGACTGTTTGTTATGAAACTTCATATATGGATTCGTCTACGGTCTGGTTATTATAAAATATAATAAAACTATGAAATCTATGAAAATTTTACTTATACAGGAAATGCTCTTCCTCCTTTTGAGTAAGGTCACTAGATGTCGCTACAGTTACAGTTACGCTACCGCTTATTCGTTTGTACTTCATTTGATATTCTCTGCGTTATATGGCGATATAAACAAATAGTGTGTACAGTGACTATATTCCCTCTATAGTCACTGTAATAGTGTGTAATTTGAACTGCCTACAACTCTGCGCTGTTGGGCAAAACCAAAATGTCTTAGCGTAGGAGTACAGATGTCTAAAATGATTAGATTTCGTTGAAATATGAGAAAAGTTTCGTTCTTACCACTTCAGATGGCCCTATTCACACATTATGACTGATGATTATTAGTTATTTTTATAGTTTTATTTATTCTAAATAACGTAATCGTGAAGGTACTATATTTGACATTATCACAATTAAATGGCGATGAATTTGTTGAGGCTGAGGCTTTCGCGGCCATCGATTGATGTCATCTGTTATTTTTCGAGCATTTCGTTCGTCGTGGTTTGAAATGGTCGAAAAAAAAACATATGACATCAATTACTGAGTAATTTACATAGGGTTTATAGTACCATGAAAGGCTATTAACAGATCCAGAAGCGGGTGAATATCACAGTGAATTTTTATCGAAATGTCAAGTAAATCGGATTTTGGCGATGAGTTACAATCGTGAGATGTCCATTCTCATCTTTTCTCATAATTTTTAAAATGTTTTTGAATTTCTGTTTGGGTAATAAATATATTTGCGGAGATAACTGAATCCAAAATTGCCATTATTAGTGATTAACATATTATGACATATTATTTTTGTGTATCTGTTCTGTGTGATAGCTCATATCCATGCAAACATTTGGCAGTTCAAAAATCAGAGAACCAAGCCGTTGATCTCCGATCACTGGTGATTATGATTTGTGAAATCCACCGTGAGTATCATTTAGGCGGAACAAAGTTCGCCGGGCCAGCTAGTGTTTCATATATCCGTGGAGAGGAGGGTCATCCTGATGAAAATGCCAGGTTTAAATGTGCGTGTATGGAGCCTTTAGCGGTTGACGGTATGGAAATCGGCCTCCACTTCCTTCTGTGTGTTTTTCACTCTGTGACACCGGTCGACACGTGCAAGTGTGGAGTTGAATTTCCATCCCAAAGTCCTGAAAGAAATTTCTTTCCACGCCTACTTTGAATGGAACGGGATGAAATGAGCATCAAATAGTCGGAATTTTCCCGGTGTAGGGAGGGTGATTCAGTTTCGATTACTGCGATGCTGGAGGAATCCGTTGAGGGTGCTCTTTATCTTGGTGTTTCCTTTGATCGGCGAGCAGTCTTGTTCAAATAATCTCAATTTCTTTGAGCTCACTGAATGAAAGAGTATGTTCCCGAGGGAATTTCTTTCTGGAATTAATATGGTTATGGAATAATTAGAATATTTCAGTGTTTGAAGTTCTTTTTTCTTCCAATGTCTCATTTCCGAAAGTAAAATTAAGGAACTTTTTCATCGCCTTCAATACGGAAGATGTAAAAATATAAACAGTTGGTTAACTTCAATCTGCCGAGGTCTTTTTTTGCGGAATAACCCCGACTTTTGGGAGCTGAAACCATAAATTATTTACAAGACCTAACTTTGATAGACATCCAAATCCAAACCAGGCTACCAGAGTAGGAATCTTCCAGCTATGAGAGTCATATCTCTTAATGGACACCTCATAATACCTCAAATATCTAGGAATAACCCTAGGGTCTTCCAATGAGTGGTGTTATTTTGACATTCATTTTCGATAAATGTTCGGATGTTTATTTCATTGTAGAGGGGAAGGCGTTGATAATGGAAAATACAGTGTGACAAGAAAAACCTCGGACCAACTCTTTTTCATTTAACTTTATTAATAGCTTGAACATTTGTGAATAATATATTTAAGCCGTTTCGAAGTGGCTTCCTTTTTCGATACACAGCTTCAGATGCTTCTTGAAAATTTTGGCAATGGGCCGCAGCTCCTCGGGTGTTAATCGGTTCCATTCCCGGCGCAGAGATAGCTTCAGCAACCCCCAATTTTTTTCAAAGGTCCAATGCGTATCGCCGAAGTGCTGCTTGGCCCACGGAAGTACTGCGGATGTCGCAGCGGTAGACTTCTTGATAGATTTTGTCCACTTGATCAACGAAAACTAAGGGAGTTTTACCACTGCCGCAAATTCCGCCCCAGACCATGACGGATTGCGGATTTTGACGGTGTTCGACGATGGCCGATGTACCGGGAGCCTCTACGGACCAGACTCTGTCGTTTTGGTGGTTGTGGGATTGTTCAACGGTGAAAAACTTCCCACCTGTGAAGAGAATTCGCTCCCATTGCTGACAGGCGGCGAGACGAAGGAGTTGGCGGCACCTTTGGAGTTGTACCCGCTTGTTTTCCTCCGTGAGGAGTTGAACTTTTTGGAGTTTGTATGGCTTGAGGTTGAGCTCCTTTTTGGCAATTTGACGGACTGATTCGCGGTTGATACCAGTCTCACAGGCTATTTTCCTTATGGAAACTCGCTTCTTGACGATGTTGCGATTGCTAGGTGTATTGACAGTGCGTTTTCTACCACTTCCTGGACGACGACCATCATGGCCAAGCTCCTTGAAATGACGAATTGCATTTTACACGGTTTGTCGAGGCACATTGAGCAAACGAACAATTTCGCATTGAGGCCTACCTTGACGAAACATCTCCAAAATCGCACTACGTTTGTTTGACATTCTAAAACTGTGTGAAATGAAATTATATCAAACTGAAAATTCACATATTAGTACAGGAAAGTGTAGAGAAACCAAGAGAATGAAAATTATTTGGCTGCGCTGAAATACTTTTGTTTCAGACCACCAATTTGTCCGAAGTTTCTCTTGTCACCCTGTAAAATCAGTCAAAAGACCATCACGACCACGACTACAGGACCATATCCATTTCATGAAAATTTCCATGACCTAATCGCAAAGCTCTATGTCCTCGATAGCCTCACGAGTTCCAACTTTGAGGTCTTAACACGACGCTGAGCTTTTGACGCATTCCTTCTCTTTCACATGGCACCAAAAGAAGAAGTCTCAAGCTGTTAAATCACAAGATCTCGGTGGCCAATTGTGATTCGAGAGATAACACCGTCCGTAAGCTATTTCCGTAAAAGATAAATGGTTTCGTTGCTTGTGTGGCACGTAGCCCCATCTTGTTAAAAGTCAACATGGTCCAGATCAATACCATACAATTCCAGCCATAAAAAATTATTAATCATTTCTCGATACCGCAATCCATTCACCGTAACTGTTGCTCCAGCCTCATTCTTGCAGAAGTTAGGACCAATAACCCCCGCCGGACGATAAGCCGCACTAAACAGTCACAGTTAGGTCGTTACCAGTGGCGTCTTCCAGGCAGAAATGCGTACAATCTAGGGATGTTTGGAAATAAAGTTAAAAAAAAATTGAAAATCCATAATTCTGTCTGTTGTCGAGCTAGGGTGATGAAATCTTGGTGGAATATAAAGCATATATTACTCTCCAGAAGAAACATTATGATATGTATCTGCGGTTGTGAGTTTGGAAAAAAAATCAAATTCAAAGAAAAATTTTTTTTCATTAAACTCTTAAACTCTTTAACTCTGAAAATTCATAATTCTGTCTGTGGTCAAGTTGGAGCGATGAAACTTGAGTGAGAAATGAAGCATTTATTCCTCTTCAGAAAAAAACATTAAAATATGTAGGTATCTGCAATTGTGAATTTTGGCATGACTCCTCCACTCTTTTTATTTTTAGTGAGGAAATTTCCGTAGCAACGATCGTTTCATCTCGAAAAAACTTTCAAACCGGCAAAATCAACATGTTGGTTTCTCAGCGATAAAATTTTTGACGTTTCTCCAATTCATAGATAGCTTCTGAAATGAATATCATAGAGAAAACAAACAACGTTTAGTCAATCTATGAATTCTAATATGCCAAATAACGAGATCCGTGTCAAATGTGACCATATTACTTATAATGGTGGACATTTTCTCGTGGAATAGTCATGCCGAATACCACTGGAGATGAAATTTAAGCAGGTAAAATATCTCTCTTGTAATGTTCAAGTTTGTTGCTTTTCGGAAATTCCGCGAACGATAGTTGTATCAAAATCACGAGCCGTTAGGCGAGTGATTTTGGAAAAAATGTCATGGAGGAACCAACTTTCATATTACAATCGAGAAATTTTGCCGGCAAAATTCCATCTCGACTGGTATTACATATGAAAAAATCATATTCGAAGAACATTTTTTTTTACTTTAAACCCCTCAAACTTTGAAAATTCATATTTCTGTCTATGGTCAAGCTAGGGCGATGAAATCGTGGTGATATATAGATCTTTCATTCCTCTCCAGAGACAATATTCAAAGTTGTATCTGCGGTAGTAAGATTAGAGAAAAAATTAGATACGAAGAAAAAAAAAATTTATTCAATTCTCTAACTTTGAAAATTCTTAATTTCGTTTGTGGTCAAGCTACAGCAATAGAGTTTTCGTGATATATAGAGCATTCATTCCTCTTCAGAAAAAACATTAAAATAGGTATCTGCGGTTGTGAGTTTGGAAAAGAAAGAAAAAAAAACAAAGAAAAACTTGTTTTTCTATTAAACTCTCAAACTTCATGAATCTGTATGTGGTCAAGCTAAGGCGATGAAATCGTTATGATATATAGAACTTTTATTCCAAAAGAACCTTGAAAGTTGCATCTGTGGTGGTGGGATTCGGAGAGAAAAAATTAGATCCGAAGAAATTAGACAGGAATGTCAAGGACTACTTGGTCTAGGTTTCCGAGCCCAGATCCTTTCAGTCGACAGGAAAGAGTATCAGGGGACGGAAAATAACCGAAGGAAAAACACTCCTGCGGAATCTTACAGGATTGGATCATTCCAAGAAGTTTCGGAGCTCTAAAAAATATAAACTCTTATTCTTTCTCTCAGGATAACCACAGATCCAGGACGAACTAATCTAACCCAATTTCAAAGCAACCCTAACCCTACATAATCATAATACTTCCCGGATTGGTCCACATATTAAATGAATTAGGTACATCGAAGGACCAATGAATAAAACAACATCAGCATAACTGATTATAAACCGACCCGAAGGACCAGATCCAAACGGACCGCAGGCCACATCCAGGTTTCAAAAGCTCCTGTAATTATTCCAGACAGCATTATATTTTCATTAATTCAGTTTCAAAGCCTAGTTAATTCGGTCGACACGGAGCGTTGCGAAAGAGCACAAGAGTAATATATCGCAGGTCGGCTTATGCATCATTCCAGAAAGATATACTTACGATAATACATCTCCATTAGCTGTGAATGGAGTTTAATCAGAACGCGAGCTCTGTAATTGCCATTTAAAATAACGCTGATCAGACATGTGGACGTCCAGAAAATAATGTCGAATTATTACGGTAGCAATAGGCCTATTAATTCATTGCAGTCGGTTCTGTACTTCGACGTGCAGAACTGATATAGCGGGTGATCTATGAGGACGATTGGCACTAAGGGCGTGCAAACCTACACTGATTTATAACGCCAATAATGCAGTCCTGTACTGTCCTTACTCCTTATCATTGCTGGGCGACCCCTGTACGGTGTTCTGAGATACTTCTTGTTCTTGGAAACGAGAAGACAGACAGTCTTGTCCAATAAAGTTCTCAGTCCTCCTCAGAAGCGTAGCTAGATAGTCCGGGGCCCTGGAGCAAAAATCGAAGAGGGGCCCCTTAATGAATTGTTTTCGAGTCAAAATATAAATACTTCGAAGAAGCAACGTTACTTACTGAAGGTACAGTTGAGGAGTATACTTGAATAAATTATGTTGTTATTTATGTATTTGAGTAGGTATATTAAATTCATTATATTAATGTTATATTAATGTGGATGAAAACGAGGGCTTTGAAAACATTTTTTATAGATATTTACTATATGTACAAATATCCACACAAAAATTGTCATTGTCACTATGACCTTCTAGCCTTATTTTTCTTATTGATACGTTAGATTATTTGGTGAAATCACAATAAGAATAAATTATTCAAGAAATGAATTCAAATTAATTATTGAGGATTCGAACCTAGAGGTCCATCAAGGCTAGTTTTGAAGTCATTTATTCCTTCGGAAAAAAATGTTTACAACCTCTTTCTAGACCTACTCTTTGCGAAAGATTCAATGACTTCACTCAAATCTAGACTTGATGCAGCTTCATTTTCAATTGATAGGTATAAGGTATAAGCCATAAATGTCGCAGTTGAGCTTGGCTCATAGTGTTCAGCAAATAATTTCATATTATTCTTAATATGCTGAAAGATGTTTCAGCTTCTACAGGGGTGACAGGAAGATTGTATGGAACAGTAATATTGCTGTAAATACTTCTGTTAGATCGCATTCCAGCATTCCGTTTTTCCTTATTATTTTCATACAGAATTCATGAATTGTCCATGCCTTATTCAATTCAGGTAGAAATAGGTGATAAATATTAAGAACTTGAATTGAAATGTTGGTCCCTTTCATATCGCAATATTCACTTTGAAATTGGTCGAAGCTATCACAACCGACAGGCCAGGAGATCCCTTGACGTTTGGGTGGCATAAACTTATTATTGATGAGAATATCGTGAAATTCATAATGAATCAAAACAATGGTTTTGATTTCAATTGAAATCCTTTTGCTTCACAAAAGGAAATGGGAAGGCCCATTGATTCAAGTCTATACTAGTCGGGGCCAGAACCAAGTATGTATATGTACTTACAATAATTAGGAAATTCAATGCATTCTGTAATACAGAACACCACTTTTCCATTAACGCAGTTATCATTGAAGTATTCCCTAAATGTGTTTACTCAATTTCTATCGAGGAATGTACCAAAAGAAATTATTGAGGCAGCCATCAGTGTAGCTTCAAGTTTATTACCTGCAAAATCAGCTTCAAGGTACGAGCGAGAATACGACGACTTCAAAAAGTGGCAAAACAAAAATAGTGTGATTGGGGCAACTGAAGATGTTTTGTTGGTCTACTTGAATCAACTATCAGCTAGATTCAGCCCTAATACTTTATGGGCGAAATGGTCTATGCTGAAAAGCTGCTTGGAAATGAAAGAAAATGTCCCTGTTCGCAGGTTTGTTTTCCTTAAAAAATTTATTGAAAAATATGACGTTTAGTTGTCATTTGCAGATTACAAAAGGTAATAGCGTTTCTGAAACGAAAAAATGAGCGTTATACGCCAAAAAAGGCCAAGGTATTAGGTAAAGAAGAGGCTGAACAATTTCTTTTACATGCTCCTGATGACCAGTGGTTGCTGGCGAAAATTGAAACAATGTTTGGGATTGTGAATGTTGTCGATGTGACGAAATTCTCTCCTTAAACATGAATGTTGTAGAAGATATGGGAAAATACGTTATTGTGACATTACGGCAAACAAAAAATTTAACAACAAGAAGATTCACCATAACCGATGATGGCTGCAGCTTCAAGCCCTGCATGTTATACAGAAAATATGTAAATCTTCGGCCTCCTGGAACAGAAAGCCTAAGATTTTTTTTGACATACCGACATGGAAAGTGCATTTCCCTCAATGCTGGCCAGCACACTATTGGTGGTGTCCCAAAGCAAATAGCGAAATATTTAGGTTTAAAAGACCCAGAGTTATACACCGGGCCACTATTTTCGCAGAACTGGAGCCACTATGGTTGCGGATTCGGATGGAGATATTTTAGCACTAAAGCGTGCAGGAGGGGGAAGAGCACCGAAATTGCGATGAGTTATGTCGATGATTCGGTCAACAAAAAAATCGAAATGTCTAGCAAATTATTTGGTAGTAAGGAGAGTACAAATGTTCTGCAGTCCTCGAGTTCAGCAGTTTCTGAGTCAACAGATGGTTCATCATCATCAGTATCAACTCTTTCATCATCAAAAATCTGTGTTACTGAAAATAACAATTGTACCATGATTTTCAACATATATGACGATAAAACAAAATTTTCTAATGTAAATAATACTACTAACTTGTAAAAATTTTGCAAGTTAACTGTCAGTTTTACAAGCTAGTGACTTGATAAAATAAACTTCCTTGATTAATATTGTGTTTTTGGAAACTGACGTTTACAAATGAGAAACAAATAAATGATATTTCCTTTCAGTTGTTAGTGTTCGACACATGCATATTCTTATGATTTCTTCGGCAATCATTTTGAAGAAGCAGTATCTTCACTGCCTCAACCAGCTCTGGAGGAGTCCCGAAATGGAAAATCCATCATCAATTTATCATTTCACTCTGTTTTGTCTTCGAAAACACCAGCAATTAAATTAAAATTCGTCAAGTTTGACAATTCAACATTAATACTTTCTCATAGTAACGTAACCAATTTCATTACGAATTTCGGAGCATAATTTATTTATGAATGAAATATTTCACAGTTTCATCAAGATTAAGGTCGCCGTTTGAAGTGAGTAGGAAAGCTCATCCGATAGAGGCGCCACCGTGCATTTTATGGAATATCTCCCATAGAACTTACGTTATCACAATAAGTTCTATGAATATCTCTCTAATCATGAATGAAATGTACAATGGCGCTCTCAATCCGAAAATCGCCGAACTATGAAATGAGTGAATTTGTGGGTAAAGCAGGAACTTTTTCCCGCCATAATTTGAATTTGGCTATTCTCTGCCAATTCCATATTTCAAGTTGTTTTTCTGAACGATATTATCTGTAGATTCACTTTTAATCGGAAGTTGAACTATTTTCATGGGGCTTTGGTTTCAAATAAAGCAGAGGCATGAGTTGGCTCATTTTCGTCTATTTTTGAAAGAAAAAAAATGAACTTTCGAAATGAAATTGATTTAAATTATTTCATTAAGAACTCCAATCCTTTCTGAGTTTACCCACAAAATTTCAGTTCTCAAAGTGAAACCATTTCCAAATGCAACTTGTAAATAAAAACACACTACATTGAACGCCCACCTTAATTGAAATCTATCGAATTTCAAACGATTTGCGGAAAAATAGTATGTTCACCTCGTAGAAAAAGCCACATTCCTGGAATCTTCACAATCGTCCGGGAATGTTACGCTTTTCTTACCCGGTAAACAATGTACTATCCAGCCTCAAGAACCTACTGTTAAAATACAAGGACAAGTCAAAGAGAAAAGGACAATATGTTATCGATGTAAACCAAAAACGAGATCGCTTGATAGATTTATCAGCCACACCTATCCCCATAATTTATCGAGACCCCCCCGTATCCGGACGCGTTTCCCGAGAGATAAATTCCGTCTGCCATTTCGGCTAAAAGGTTTCCGACACTAACTATTTTTTGTTTTCTGGGGTCGGAAAAATCGCACTTTTAGCAAATTTCCACCTAGGTGATAAATTGCCGCAGGAGGCTCGGTTAAAACGTTGCGTAATAAAGGCACTGCCTGACCGCCAAAAAACTTCATATGTAGAAATGTGGCACTGTCAGATTTTTTTATAGGGTGGAATTGGATGTTCCGGAGATCTCTCCGTTGCGAGAGCGGCGTGTGGAGGTGTCAAGCGGAATTGTTCCATTCTTTTGCAGGAATTCCATTTTGGAGACGGAAATGAATATTGAAAAACGTTTCGTTTCGGGAGGGTTGGGTGTTTGTATCTACTATTTCAATTTTGACATCCTGGGAGAAACCAGTATAAATCTTATTGTTCAGGGGTTGATGTGATTTCAGAAACTGATTATGCTGAACTGCTTTATCTGACTTCATTTCTTGAAGTAGAAAGAACCCATTTCTTGAAGTAAAAAGAGCCCATTCAAATTTTTTTCTTGTATAAGGAACGCATCTTAGTCTACTGATGAATCTTATTTTATAAAGTTGGAAATAATTCGAAAATTTTTAGGTTACATGAAAAAAACTAGAAATAACTTCATGAACCTAATAATTGGTTGGCTTTATAAGTCAATAAGTCGGCCTGGATAGCGTAAGCCATATGTTTCAACTGTTGATTCCTATCGATAAACGGTACAATTTTTTCCTATTCTTTTTTGCAAAATACGTGTTCGTTTGAAAGGAACACGGTCTTGATGAAACTATACTGCTCCACACAACTTAAGAGGATTTAGAAATTTTGAGACTATTTCAGAATTTTCTATTTGTTTTTGAATCAGAAATGTAAATGTTTACTCACTTATCTAACTCATTTTTTCGCCCATTCATAAGTCTTACAGTTTCAGGTGAAATTTATTTTTAGTGAGGGAAAGGAATAAATAACAGCAAGCAGACATCTATCTTGTTCATAACCACAGACGTTGAACCCATTCGTTAATTGTAGTGCAAATTCAGATCACTCAAAATATTGAAAACATCAACCAATCTTTTGATCACATTGTTCGAATAGCCTTGACTCGGGTTCGGTTTTAAGGAAGATTTAGGAAGTACTTCAGTGTTTGGAAGTACGGTTTCAAACTCAAAGAGGAGACGAAAAAAGTGCTATTCGGGGAATAGCGGGGTGAAGTGTTGAATCGGAAGTTGACAGTAGCTGGAGAAATCTTAAACGGGAAGGTTCTCAGTTGACTCGGGTTCGGATTTAAGGACGATTTATAGGAAGTACGGTCTCAAAGCGGAGACTGTAAAAGTCCTATTCGGGCCATATTTGATTTCTCGTTGATGAACATTTGGTGGTCAAGCATCAGAAACTTTTGTGTTTTTTTGGTGTTCACGTGTTTCAGTTCGTGGAAAACTGGATGTATTGGAGAAGATAAGCACTAGAGCCGTTGATTTTCGGATCAAGTTTCCTCATAAATATCCACTCAGAAATCAAAATAAATTGCATATCGAGACGGTATTACGGATTGTCTCACGACCTGGGTGGCCTGGATGTACTTACGACTGCGAAAAATTTGAGGCTAAGATCGTGAGAATTGCAACTGTCCCAAAATGCTCAGACGATAACGATATCCTTTAACCGGAGGCGTGAAGAGATTAGCTTGAGAAGCCTAAAACGGGAAGGTTCTCAGTTGACTCGGGTGCGATTTTAGGGAGATCTAGGAGGTACGTAGTGTTTGGAAGTACGGTCTCAAAGCGGAGACGGTAAAATGCTATTCGGGGAATAGCGGGGTAAAGTGTTGAATCGGAAATTAAGAGTGGCTGGAGAAGTCTTAAACGGGAAGGTTCTCAGTTGACTCGGGTTCGGTTTCAAGGATGATTTAAGAAGTAGGTATACTCCATTCACTTCTATAAAGTATCACGGTTGGCCAAAAAATTCTGAAACATTTCACCTCGTTCATTTTGAAAATGTTAGGTAATAGTAATTTTTCGGTCAAAAACAAACGCAACGTTGTCGTTTCTACATGAAAATCGTAGTAATGACGTATTTACCAAAATGTTCATTTACGAATGTTGAAGAAACTTTTTTCTCTGTTAATACTCAAAATATTTCACGAATATAAACATGGTTGGAAGATTCAGTTATGCTTTTTCCTTGTACAGAAATCAAGAACCGAGTAATGAAATTTTACTGAAAAATAATAGACAGAATAGTTCGTTACTTTGTGATAGTTCATTAACCCGACAGAAAAACTTCTAAACGAACAGAACAAACGGACCTACGGAATTCCCCACTTCTCAAAGAATTCTCAAGAAATAACTACAAAATTCTCCTTTATCACTAATTAATTAGTTTTTGAAGGGTAAAATTATATTTTAATTGATTTTATGAAAAAATGAATATTATATAGGTATTTCCCAATAAATTTATTATTTTGACGTGAATGCTATTGTATCTATATGGATATGTCTTAAAATTAATTGATTTATTATGATAAAAAAAATGATACTAATTTAAGTGGTTCATTAATTGAAATTAAATTATATTTTTTCGAAGTTTGGTTAATTTAATTTTTGTTTGTTTTAATTTATAGTTAGTTGAAATTTTGTAAGTGAAAAATTATTTTTTCAAAAGTTTTTTGTTTTAATCTATATATATGAAAGAAAGATGTTGGTTACACCATTTATAACTCGAGATCGGATGGACTGTTTGTTATGAAACTTCATATATGGATTCGTCTACGGTCTGGTAATTATAAAATACAATAAAACTTCGAAAAAGTCGATGAAAATTTTACTTATATAGGAAATGCTTTTCCTTCTTTTGAGTAAGGCCACTAGATGTCGCTACAGTTACAGTTACTCTACCGCTTATTCGTTTGAACTTCATTTGATATTCTCCACGTTAGATGGAGAGATAGATGATACACAAATAGTGTGTACAGTGACTATATTCCCTCTATAGTCACTGTAATAGTGTGTAATTTGAGTTGCCTACAACTCTGCGCTTTTGGGCAAAACCAAAATGTCTTAGCGTAGGAGTACAGATGTCTAAAATGATTAGATCTCGTTGAGATATGAGAAAAGTTTCGTTCTTACCACTTCACACATTATGACTGATGATGATGATGATGATGATGATGATGACTGATAGTTATTTGTATAGTTTTATTTATTCCAAATAACGTAATCGTGAGGGTTCTATATTTGACATTATCACAATTAAATGGCGATGAATTTGTTGAGGCTTTAACGGCCATCCATGGATGTCATCTGTTCTTTTTTCGAGCATTTCGGTCGTCGTGGTTTGAAATGGTCGAAAAAAGAACATAAAAGTATGACATCAATTACTGTGTAATTTACATAGGGCTTATAGTACCATGAAAGGCTATTAACAGATCCAGAAGCGGATGAATATCACAGTGAATTTTTATCGAAATGTCAAATAAATCGGATTTTGGCGATGAATTCCAATCGTGAGATGTCCATTCTCATCTTTTCTCATAATTTTCAAAATGTTTTTGAATTTCTGTTCGGGTAATAAATATATTTGCGGAAATAACTGAATCCAAAATTGCCATTATTAGTGATTGACATATTATGACATATTATTTTTATGTATCTGTTCTGTGTGATAGCTCATATCCATGGAAACATTTGACATTTCAAAAATCAGAGAACCAAGCCGTTGATCTCCGATCACCGGTGATTACGATTTGTTAAATCCACTGTAAGTATCATTTAGGCGGAACAGAGTTCGCCGGGCCAGCTAGTTTTTCATAAAAAAAAATAATGAAATTTATTTATTTCTTTCATTTACTAAAATAGGGTGAAATTATGATGATATGTCATAAATTTGATAAAAAAATATTTTTTTTATGTTACAATGATTTTTTTAAATAAAAATTAAAAAAAATTGAAATTTTTATGATTTTTTGATCAAAAATTTTTTTTTGCAATTTTTTGGACCTCAAAAAAATTGCATTAAAATTTTAAGCAAATACAGACGACAATTAAGTACCTCTTTGCGCAACTTGAAATACTCCAGTATAAAAATGTGTTAGTACCTACTACGAATTTTGTGTCACAGTTAAACCTTAAAAGAACTAACCCCATTCACAAAGTTAAAAAGGAACCTTGGCAACGTCGCTCAGAATTATTTGACTTTCACGATTGCCAACCTGCGTCCGTTTTAAGTAAAAGAACTAAACCATGACCAACCGGGATACTTCATAAAAGTGAATGGAGTATACTTCAGCGTCTCGAAGCGGAGATGGAAAAAGTGCTATTCGAGGAATAGCGTGGTAGAGTGTTGAATCGGAAGTTGAGAGGAGCTGGAGAAGTCTTAAACGGGAAGATTCTCAGTTGACTCGGGTTCAGTTTTAAGGAAGATTTAGTAAGTATACTTCAGTGTTTGGAAGTACGGACTGAAAGCGGAGAGGGTAAAAGTGCTATTCGGGGAATAGCGGGGTTGCCTGAAACTGAGAAAGTTATCGGAAGAGGAGCAAAAAAAAATCAGATCTAAGAGAGTAAATATTTGACTGAATGAATGAACATTTGTTGGTGAAGCATCACTTTTGTGGAGCAATATACTTTTTTCAATTATCGACAGTTTTCAATGACCTAGTGGTTTTTTTTACTATCCAAAATTCCACCGCATACCTGTATCATTAAACTTTCCCGCACTAGACCTGATCGGCATTCCATATGCAACAAATTCAATGCACTAATACTAATTAGGTACGAATCCCAAGCGAGAAAACCCACCTGTATTCGGAAGCAATATCCCGGCGAAGCCAGCACCGCCATTGGTGGATCATAATGATACTCTCGTTATCCCGATTTGATGGAACTTTCGAGCGCTGACACAATTTTGCGATTTAATCTGGAAATCAGGGACTAGCTACCGTTTCTGAATGTCAAATACGTGGGATTAATCAGAGGAGAATGAGATCAGACAACCCTCCTAGGATTAACTCCAATAAGCTGTCGCGGATAAAATCGATACCCTATTTGCAGGTGGAATTTTCCGCTTTTGAAATTGGTTGTTGGGAATTTTTCAGTGAAATGGACAGAGTTAGTCGATGGCGGTAAAATAGATGCAGGTTCTTGACTACGACAACAATTTAAAAGGTCTAATTTCATTCTACTCCACAAAAGTTGAGGAAATATTGTGATCGTTCAAAAAGTTGCCGATTCTTGTCCAGCAAATATTCATTTATTGGAAATCAAAAGTTTATTCTCTTACCAAAACGTGTTGGGTAGAGTTTCAGTTAACCAACTGAAGTGTGATTAAATTTTATTTAATGAAAAAATTTACCAAGTGGAAAAATAATAGGGCTAGTGGACTGTATATGTGTATGAAACCTAACACAAATGAAAGTATAAATGTACCCAAAGTAACAGTTGAAAAGAGCTGACGTGAAAATCCGTTGCTAAAATGTCAAATTGTGCACACTTATCCTTGTGGTATCACTAGATATCCACGACAATTGTAACAGTTTTGTTCGAACTGAACTCGCACATATGCATGTTCTTAAGGTCGGCGTTTAAAGCGAGTAGGAAAGCTCAGCCGATAGAGGCGCCACCGTCCATTTTATGGAATATCTCCATAGAACATGCACTATCACTATCAAGTTCTATGAATATCTCTCTGATTATGAATGAAATGTACAATGGCGCTCTCTATCCGAAAATCGCCGAACTATGAAATAGGTCAATTTGTGGGTAAAGCAGGAATTTTTTCCCGCCAAAATTTGAATTTGGCCATTCTCTGCCAATTCCGTTTTTCAAGTTGTTTTTCTGAACGAAATTATCAGTAGATTCACTTTTAATCGAATGTTGAACTATTTTCATGGGTCTTTCTGTTGAAATTAAACAGAAGCATGAGTTGGCTCATTTTCTTCTATTTTTGAAAGAAAAAAATTAACTGTCGGAATGAAATCGACTAAAATATTTCATCAAGAACTCCAATCCTTTCTGAGTTTACCCACAAAATTTCAGTTTCCAAAGTCAATCCATTTCCAAATGCAACTTGAAATAAAAACACACTACATTGAACTCCCACCTTAAATGAATGTAATTCGATGAAATCGAAATCACTAAAATTGCGAATCACAGGAAAACTGAAAATATTTTTTTTTGTTTTTTGATTTTATTAGCTCTATAAAATGAGTAGTGGTTCAGTTTGTAGCTTCGCGAGTAATTGACATAATTTCATATTGTTTGTAAAGTGAATAAATGAATAAACATAGCTCAATTGCTTTCCAGCTCCTCGTTCGATAATTTTTCCAGTTAAGGCAATTTCTTGTCGTTTGCATTTCTAAGAATTTTGGATCAGTTTTTGTTTCAAAATCAAAAATCTGAAAATTTGTTTTGTGAGACTGCCCAGACGTGAACTATGTATGGCGGAAGGCAATAAGGTTATACAGGGTCTTTCACGAGGAACCTCACCCATATTTATACGGGAAACTACTGAACGTATTTTCATGAAATTCAGCACTTATAAGTATTTCACGATGCTGATGAAATCTAAAATATTTTCAAGGCATGAGCACCTCCGGTTTTTCCGGAAATGACGTCAACTTCCGTTTTTCAAATTAGAACACCATTTTTTTATTGCAGAAATAGATTCCTTAGAAAATTTCAAGTTATTTTGATGTAACATTTTTCAGTTTTGGTTGGAAAATTCTCTCTGAGCGGGAGAATTCGAAAAAAAAATCGAAAATAGAGCTCCGCTGAAACAAGAATAACTTCGAGGGTTTTGAATGGAAAATTTTCATTTTTGGGATTTTTCAGGATGCAAGATTGATGTATCCACTTTGAAAATCGAAATCGCGATTCATGATACAGGGGGTGAAATAATCGCTTTCAAAGTTAGGGATGACAAAATCGTGAGAAATCAATTTTTTCGAATTAGAACCCCATTTTTTTATGGCAGATATTGAATCTACGTTAAAAAATAATGTGAGTGTATGCATCACACCCTTGCCCTAAAGTGGATATTTTCTGAGTTATTCACAAAAAACTGTTTTTCGTCTTGAATTTTCAGCTATTTCTTTTCCCTTCACGCCAAAAAGATGAAATTTTCAGGAACTGTTGCTTAAACCATGTTTTAGATTTTACTACCCTAATATGCAAGAGAAAAAAGTTACAGGTTGTTCCTAAATAGATGGCGAATTTGGCAGGCCCGGATCTATCATTTTTTCTGACCGGGGCAAAAATTCATGATGGCGCCCCCCTACCCCAAGGTTGGATATGAGAACTGAATGCTTTGAAAATGACTATACAGTGTAATTTTTTTGAGTGTTTCATTAGAAGTATTCCAGGAAGGAATTTTGATACGACTTCAAGATTCTGTATTTTTGTTTTAGAGTACATGAACTTGAATTGTAAAATATTTTTAAGCGGAATCTACTTCCGGTTCTACCGGAAACGAATGTGAACTTCGTTATTTCAAATGCAGCACCCTGTATATTTATACATACATGTTTGAATTCTTGGTTTAATTCTGCACTGATTCGATGCATGATATGCGCAACCACTTCGAGCGATTGTTGAGTTATTGTCAAATTTGTTGACAGAAAGAGTGTCACAAATTAGTGTTTATATCTCCAAAATCCCTCATTGTAAGAAATTTTCTTCGCCACAGTGGAACAAGAGAAAGTACGCTGATACTGCTTCTTGTATAAATTATGAGGAAATATTATACAGGGTGTCTGAAATAGGGCTTCAAAGTGAGCCTCAATAAACAGGAAATCTCATTTTTTTTTCAAATGGTAACCATATAATTTTGTGATTCCGATCGATTGCTCCTCAAAAACTAGTTAGAGTGTGCCAAACATTTCATGCATTTGAAATCATTAATTTTGCCGTTTATGAATAAAATTCGAATTTCACGACTAAAGCCAGGTCTCTTTGTCTAAAAATCAAATTTATTCAGATAATTTTTAAATAGGCTATGTCAATAGTAAGAATATGTCAGTTTTAAACTAAGATTTTTTCATCATCATTCATTATCTGCTTTGTTTATTCGTCACATTCGCCGCAAATAAAGAACAGACTTTTGATATATCATTCTAGTGTACCTTTTTATTATTGCTTGTTTTGCATAGTGCTCGATCAATAAAAAATGAGTAAGAATGACAATTCCTAACATAGCCTACTATGAAATAGACGAGCATACCACTGAATTTGACTGAGCCAAACCTGGCTCCAGTCGTGAAATTCTGTCAAAAAAACAAGCAATAATGAAAAGTTACACTAGATTGATATATCAAAAGTTCTTTTTGCGGCGAATATGACAAATAAACCAGGCAGATAATGAATGATGACTAAATGAAAAAAACTTAGTTTGAAACTGACATATTTTTACTATTGACATAGCCTACTTGAACATTTTCTTGATAAACCGGATGTTTAGAGGTTTAGACAACATATGGCTTTATTTAGTCGTGAAATTCGAATTTTATTCAATAACGGCAAAACTACTGATTTTGAATACGTGAAATGTTCGGAACACTCTAACTAGCTATTGACGAGCAATCGATCGGAATTACAAAATTATATGGTTCCCATGCATTTGAAAAAAATGAGATTTCATAGAGTTTAATTGAGGATCACTTTGAAGCCCTGTTTCAGACACCCTGCATAATATTTCCTCATAATTCATACAAGAAGTATCAGCGTACTTTCTCTTGTTCCACTGTGGCAAAAAAATGTCTTACAATGAGGGATTTTGGAGATATTAACTCTAATTTGTGAAACTCTTTCTGTCAACAAATTTGACAATCAGGCTATAACTCAACAATCGCTTGAAGTGGTTACGCATATCATACATCAAATCAGTGCAGAATTGAACGAAGAATTCAAATATTTAAAAATACACAGGGTGTTACATTTGAAATAACGAAGTTTACATTCGTTTCCGGTAGAACAGGAACTAGATTCCGCTTGAAAATATTTAACAATTCAAATTCATGTACCTACTACTCTAAAACAAAAATACAGAATCTTGAATTTGTATCAAAATTCCTGTATATATAAAATTTCTTATTTGTGTAATAATAATTCATAATAAATAATAAAAATAAATTCTAATAATAAGAAAAAATCACAAGGAAAGAAATTGGATTTTCTTCTTCACATCTTTACGCAGCGCGTTTTTTTTTCCGCGAACGCATCCCTCATTGATTTCAAAGATTTTTGGCATAGTGATGGTTTATCATGTTTCCATGCTACAGTTCCGATTTTATATAGCACTAGGGTATTCATTTTTTCCGAGAAAATCCAAAATAATTTTTTTTTTAAACTCTGGTTGATTTTGGCGCCCCCTTGAGCTGGCGCCCGGGTCAAGCGACCCGCTTGCCCCCCCCTAGATCCGGACCTGGAATTTGGATTCGAATTTGTATCGGAAACCTCTTTATTTCAACTAATCGGCCATCGGTTTTCTCTCCAGTGATAAATAAATAATTCCTTATGAACCATATGCAAAAACTTACCATGTTTTACATTCTTTTTTTTAATGATAGATATCATTAATTACATGCTACTGAATAAAGAGGAATTTGGCAGATGTAATTAATGATATCTATCATTAAAAAAAAATAATGTAAAACATGGTAAGTTTTTGCATATGGTTCATAAGGAATTATTTATTTATCACTGGAGAGAAAACCGATGGCCGATTAGTTGAAATAAAGAGGTTTCCGATACAAATTCGAATCCAAATTCGCCATCTATTTAGGAACAACCTGTAACTTTTTTCTCTTGCATATTAGGGTAGTAAAATCTAAAACATGGTTTAAGCAACAGTTCCTGAAAATTTCATCTTTTTGGCGTGAAGGGAAAAGAAATAGCTGAAAATTCAAGACGAAAAACAGTATTTTGTGAATAACTCAGAAAATATCCACTTTAGGGCAAGTATTTCTTTCAAGTAAGTGAAAGCGTAGTTTCCTGTCTCGTGCATCAATATCAAGAAACTAGAAAGCCAAATTTTTGTCAGTTTTCAACGAGTGGGTCCAATATAGAATAAAGGATAGCAATATCATTAGATGGTGCCATTTCAACATTGCAGAATTCAACTTTGAAAGGCCCAGTGCCGTGGTGTTATCGGTATGGAAGAATGGAAATATGTATAATTCCTAGTGTATTAACTCTTTTGCACAATGTTCCGAACATTGAAACAGATTCTGAGTTAGGTGAACTCAATAATATACACGAGCTCTCATGAAGAAAAGAAAGGGACTGCTGTACCAATTCTTATCGCCTCGAGAATTAAAGAAAAAAATGTATGTTTGATAGAATTGAAAATAAATACCACAAAGTGAACACTGAAGGAATGGTACTTACGGTTGTTCAGATTGAAGGTTACGTATCTGCTTCTGTCTGGTTTTGTAGGTGTTGTACTGGGTAAAAGTCTTTATCACACTAATTCACTTTGTTACGGTGGCGAACTAAAGGCCGAGGACGTGGAAAGTATTTATTGACGGCTTCGAGCTAAGCCATGTAAAAACGATGCGACTGATGGCAAAGATCTTGTTGAACTGAGCAGTTATATGCTTGTGGGATTTTTGTAACAGCCATAGAATCGCACAGAGCACAGAAAATCTCGGTCTTATTCTTGACCGAGTAAGCCCATCCTATATACAGGGTGAGTCTTTGACTTGTACATATATTTTAACTATAGATTCTTGAGGCCAAAGGAAACCTTTTTTTCATTTTCCATTTTTCCGAATTCGGCTCTGTTAAAAAGATATAGCCATTTGAAAAAAAAAATAGTGCTGAGTCCGTGCCTGGATACATTCTCTGGAAACACTTCAAAGTTCATATTTTTCGATTGAAATTGAGGTGATTAGATGTTCTGGGTGATACAATTAGAAAATACTCAAGCACTAACCTTATTCGAATAAGAATGTAACAAAAACGATATTTCCTAACAAAAACACTGTCCGATTATTTCTGCAATTGAAAAGCCATATTTCTCCCACCAAAATAAGTTCCTTCTTCGATTTTCCTGAAGATTAGTTTATAAACACTAATAATTGGTTAATATTTTCCTCGATATTTTGGAACGATCTCATGAAAATTGGTTTCTCACCAACCTATTCTAACTCCATCAACCTAAGTCAGATGATTCGAGGTCAATGACCTAACCTAACTCATCTTCTGTGATATGATATTCCACAGAACACGACCATCTAAAGACTAAAGTCTTTAGAAGGCCGTGCACAGAACCTGTCTAAGCACAGAACTCTAGAGAAGACGATGCCAGATTGCCGATTTTCTCTTCAAACAATGCGAACTCAAGAAAGCAGTACGTCCCCTATCGTTAGCGGATGAACTATCACAATCGCTAACGGCTAAAGGCGTCTAGGCGTGGCCACAGTATAAGGTACTTATACTGTGGCGTGGCTCTTTGGAGATGCCAAACGAGTTCTGATTCTTGCCGATATAGCGCTACGATATAGCCGGCACGCAAGGCAGACAGGCGGGACAGGCCGTTGTGTTGTGGTTGTTCTGTTTCTGTGTCTCGAACCGCAGGCCAGTCTATGATAATGAAAGACGCTTAAACGGGATAACCTTAATTATCTATCTAAATTTACTTGCAGATAATAAAGCAAACAGGTGATGATTGTGATGTGCAGACCGTGTAGTGTCGATTGAAATCTCCAAGAGGATAATATTGTTGAGATAGATATTTTCCTGAAAGACCGGTAACAATAAATTTTCAATAGAAACTGTGCTTATAATTTCATTTCATGCTTCTCAGAATTCAATTATTACATCGAACGTTTTTCCATCATGTAGATTTTAGTCTTGACGAAGTTGATAAACATTGACAACGTTGTTAATTTGTTAAGATCAGAGAATACATAATATTCGATGATATTTAATTCAGGGTTGCATTCAGTTTTTTTATGAAATTCATGATTTTTTCCTCGAATTTGTTCGTATACAATTAGGAATAACTCGAAAACGACGCGTTTTATTGAAAAAATATAAGAATACTTTTATTTTCTAAAATGGTTTATTCTTTCGAAAATATGAACCGTTTATCTTTTTCGAGTGATTTTATAGTATTTTTGCATGAATTCATGAGACGAGTAGGCTGTAACTCTTATACTAGAAGGAATATGGAATAAGTTTCAATTGAGGAATATGCACCATGAATAGAGTAAACAATCAACCAAAATTCAGTTCATTCGGATTATCGGTTTCGAATATATGGAAAGAATAGTGTTAATTTCATGGATTTTTGACACCCTGTATCTTTCAAACGAAACCGAATTTTGAAAAATGGTATGGGAAAAAAGTGTTTCGTTTGATGAGAGGAATCTACAGTTAAAATATATGTACAAGTCAAAGACTCACCCTGTATAAGCTTTGTGGTATAAGAAAACAAAAGTAGGAATTTTGAACAGTGAGCCGAGTCCGCTGAATTCAGAACTAACTTTCCTCCTCTCAATATCAGAAGGGAATCTGAAAAGTGAAATTCAATAAATCGAAGAATCTACGCCATTGTTACTTGAAAAAGATAAGAGAAGAACATATACCTGTGTAAACTCAAATCAGGATTCGAATAGTCTAAATTACCACAAACAAGACACATACGAACACTTTTTCAACGTGTTTTGCTAATAACATCCAGGAATAAATCCAAATCTCACTTTTCCTACGCGATATCTGATGACAACACTATTCAAAATGTCATTAGTTACACAAATTTGAAATAGCGGAACGAAACAGATTCAGAATACGGGGCTGCTATAACCTGCCCATCCATTGTCTCAGGCAAAAGCCGTTTCACGAACATTCCGATACTTCAGCATATCTAATGAGAAAAATGCACAATATTTGAAGAAACAAACACTCATTTCTGACATTCACAAACAAATGAGTGAATGAATTTCAATCTGAAGTATTTCTTGTTTTTATTGAGAGTTGATTTAATAGAAAATTCAAAGAACATTTCTACTACATTTTGATTCCGTAGTGGTACAGTCAGGCTGTTCAGTTCTGATGATTTTGAAAATTGGTTTCACTTTTTATCATTGAAAGGTGCGTCTCCTCTTTCTATAGTCTAAGGTTTTGACTCAAAAAAACCTGATTCGAAATGAAAGATTATGAAATAGTCCCATGAATCCTCTTACGCAGCGCAAAAAGTTGAAAATTTGCAACTTTTTGGATACCGGCGCATTCACCATTTTGCAAAGCGCGATCGTTTTCGTCTGAGAGAGTTCTCATAAAGAAGTAAGGAATATATGATGATTCGGAAGGGATTTAACGATACTGCAAAGCGTTTTCTCCAGATCCCCAATATAATCTCACACATGATCGAGGTCATCAACTCCTCCAGCCTCCAAGGTCTCTCCGAATCAATATTTCGTCGGCTACCTAATGATTAGAGCGACTCGCATGAAGAGCCAGATCCGAAAGAGTGGCGGAAGTAATAAGGTAAAAAACCGATGGTTTTTCCGATTCTCTACTCCGGATTCTCGGCTGCTTGAATTGGGATTTCATCGATGGGGATTACTCCATTTCCCCGCTTTCATACACGTCTCGGAGAATGTCGGAGTGCACACCGGAATTCAGTTAGATTGGGAATTACGGGCCTGGAAAGAGGATCGGTATTTGAAAATTTTGTGTGCTCACTGCGATCGCATCACGGGAAGCCGGATCGAGTACTTCAAGCTTTCCGCAATTTTTAATTTGTTCTCCTGAGTGTTTAACAGAGTATCATTCAGTGGAGATAGATTTCAAAAGAATTGAGTTTATAAAACTCGATGCGTTTTATACACAAGTCAGTGAAATAAGTCAATATCGGAAAATACTCCATCTAGAGAACTGAGTGGTGAACAAAACTTGACAGTGTAAAATAGACTGTCAACGCTATGATTCCAATCATAGTTGTAGTTAGGAAGGGGCTAGTTTCTCACTCCTGCAAGTTTCTTGCCCAAGGGATTCTTTCCCTTGAGTTTCAACAGCAAGGCATTCGGTGGCTAAGTGAATAGGAGTTCCTCCCTCCTCCCTACAGAATATCATTGTTAGATTAACCCGTCCTCACCAGATGCTTCCTGAGACGACAATGTCCTGTAAGAAAGCCGGTCATGAGGTGTAGTTGGTTCTTACTGAGATCCAGATACCTTTTGAACCTTCAGGTTCGAAATTCCGAAAGAACTTTTTGGAGCGAAGTGTTTTCCTTTCGGTTTTCCCCTTCTCCAGAAACTCTTTCTTATGGGTGCATTTCCCTAACGACACAAAAGTTCTGGCCCAGTGATTGGCGTTTGTACGCCCTCTCTGGCAAGAATATTGACCTCTTCGGTTCCTTCGATTTCTGAATGACTTGGAAACCAGGATTGCAGAGACTTTTTTCTCTTGCCTACCTCATTGAGTTTTCTCCTGAACTCCCAGATCAAATTTGAGTCAAGGACAATGGAGCTCAGTGCTTCAAGGGCAAGTGAATGGCTATAAATATCGCCCTTCTGATAGATTCTTTCTAGGTACCTATATGTCGAGACGTCAGTCAATTGCCAGTATCCTACGTGGTTTGAGAAGACCCTGTAACCATTTTATGGTATTTTATTTAAGATTGTAGGGGGTGTATTACCGTTCCTAGTCCTCTATTTTGCTTACCATTGTACTGAAGTTTTTCTCAGTGCTCATTTTCTTGATCATTAGATCACTAGGAAAGTTCGCAGATAAGATGAAGTTGTCCAGGGAAGACCTAACCCTCTGACTCTTGATTCTCTGCAACTTTCTCAGATATTCTGAGGGTGGCCATACAAAACCATTTGGAAGGACGATGCTGAAAAAAACCGATTTATTATAAACGATATTATGAACATTTCACAAGGTTGAAATTTACGAAACGATATAATATCATGTATACTTCTCTACAAAATAAGAGAAAGTTCAGAAATTTTGTGACCGTTTCCAAACTTGTCTAATTTTTGTTCACCAAAATATTCTCTTATGAGAAATCAAATGTTTAAATTTGCATTTTCCGTAAGCCAAGTCCAAATTTTGATATGATTCAAGCCTCTAACCAGTTTAAAAAATCTTTCTACGTCGCCATTGTTTTACACAAGCGGTATGCCGGTTATCTGGTTTTTAATAGCGTCGCATTCACCATTTTGTTACATCGTGGGAAATCAAATACACTGCGCAAAAAAATTAACGCACATTCTAAAAATCTCAATTTTAATGAAAGTTAACTCTACATTGACTTTATAACTAATTTTTTATGTTCTTTCGGGAAGGTTTTGAACGAAACAAGACACATTAAATGGAAGGAAAATTCAGGATTTCACCGAATCTTATGTGAAAGAAGAGAAATGAACAATTTTCAAAATACTGAAATGCTGACAAGTGATTTAAAACTTGGTATTTCCACCCCTTGCGTTAATTACAGCTCGGCAACGACGGTTCATACTCAAAATGAGTGATCTTAAAATATTCTGATCTAATCCTTTCCAGATTTCTCCGAGTTGGATTCTTAAGTCATTAAGAGTAGCTGGATGATTTTCTGAACTTCTCAGCCTTCTATTGAGGTTGTCCCAAACTAGCTCGATCGGATTGAGATCTGGACTTCTTGCTAACCATTCCATTCGAGGGACTTCAACCTCTTCAAGGTACTCCTGAATGATTCGCGCACGATGGGGTCTGGCATTATCGTCCATAAAAATGAAATTTTCACCAATGTATGGGGCAAATGGCACTACATGCTCTTCAAGAATGTTCTTTATATACTTATCAGCATTCATAGCTCCATTATCAACGACCACTAGGTCTGTGCGAGCAGTCAAAGATATTCCACCCCATACCATAATCGATCCTCCCCCGAAACCAGTAGTATTCAGGAAATTGCACTGAGCATATCTTTCATGTGGACGTCTGTATACAAGGGAACGTCGATCACAATGGTAGAGGCAAAATCTAGACTCATCTGTAAAGAGAACTCTTTCCCAATCGGCCTCTTCCCAATGGATATGCTCTTTCGCAAAATCCAAACGCGCCCTTCGATGGGCTTGGGTAAGAGCTGGGCCTCTTGCCACGATACGAGGCCTTAAATCATATTCTCTGAGGCGATTTCTTATTGTCTGAGTGCTAGTTTGCACCTCATGAGTTTGCTCAAGCTGATTTTGAAGGAGGCGAGCGGTTGTAAACCGTTGTGTCAACGAAGAAACTCTCAAGTAACGTTCTTGAATGGCAGTTGTTACCCGTGGTCTACCCTGTCCTGGTCTTCGGACATTCATACCTGTCTCCCTGAATCGCTGCAACATTCTGGACACACTTGTATGGGAAACTCCAAACCTTTCTGCAATTCTTGTGTATGTCCACCCTTCTTCTCGCAAAACTACCGCTTGGGCACATTCCTCTTGGGTCAAATTGCGTGTTTCGCATTGCATAGCGATCGAGTGTAGAAAATCAAACGAAAGAAAAACTATTGATCACTAGAATTGATCGAGAACAACTGATTTTAGAATGGATCTAATACATTCAAAATCTGATAATATCAATTTTTTTTATTCCTGCTGGGAGAAAACATCTGTATTGAAGAAAAACGTTGAAAGTGGATAACATATGCATTCTAATTAAAATAATTATCATTGAGAACACCTTGTTGTAGAATAAATTTGAGATTTCCATAATGTGCGTTAATTTTTTTGCGCAGTGTATTTGAATTTGTATTTTCCGGTAGGCATATCCGAATTTCGATATGATCCAACCCCTTCATATTGTCGAAAATTATTTGCAAGCCGTCACTATTCCATGAGGCGGTATCCCGGTCTGTTTCGAGATACTCGCGTAGTGAGAGTGGGTAATTCTCAACTTCAACAAATCGCAAAAAAATCGGTCTGTTTCGAGATACTCGCGTAGTGAGAGTGGGTAATTCTCAACTTCAACAAATCGCAAAAAAATCGAAGGATTGAGTTGGGGCCATGGACACTCTTGATCTGTAGGTCGAGTACTACATTATACCAAAATATTAGAACATTTGACGGAACGCCATTTGCCATAAGAAAAGTGCGGGGTCCTTTTGTGGACCTGTACATTTTCATTTTGGTTTACACGAGCATAGTGTATTCATTATTGATATCGGTTGAGAAGCTCCTCAGATCTAATTTCAAGCTATTCACTTAGTATAAGTTCGAAATTACAAACTTGAACGAGGGCGTGATCGAGCAAGAACCTCATTTGTAGGGAACAACACGAAAAGTAACTTTCACGATCACATCCAGCCCATCCGTCAGTCTGCCATGTTCTGAATGCAGAAGCCGTTATTAATTGCACCCTCGTTCCGCAACAATTTTTTGCCAATTCTAAACGCAGAACGACATCAACTTTTTCAATATTCACGAAAAATCCATCAGAGAGAATAAACAAAATATCCATTACCGGTTCCATTTATCAATACCGAAAATTCGACAACTGCCGCTTCTAATGCAGTTTTAATGGCTCGTTCCCTAGGGATTATACAGAAGAGTGCAGTCCCTAGACGAAGCCGAGGGCGGATGATATCAGGACCCCGATATCGTCCTGACATTCAAATCACGCCCGTCTTTGTGAGGATACGTAGCAAGTTGCCATTTTCCATTTCTTCTCATAATGGAAAACGTGTACGATTATTTAGGTGAGATATTTAACATCAGAATGGTATTTCTTATTTTACTCTGGAGCTGGAGGAATGCAAATGTCGAGTTTCAACCTTTGATCTCATTTTCAAAGGTGGTGACACAACCTGCGTCTTTTCTTCTACGACCTTTGACTTTCTTTGTATTGTAATGCATGACATCGACATGAGCTGGCGAAAGTAGATACCTGAAATTTGGGTATTTCGCCTTTGGAATCTTCGTCCTGATTGAACTCGTGCAAACGGCGTTCATCCAGTTTAGGATTTTCCATCTAGATACACATCATTCAGTAGAAGGTCGAGAATAAACTGCTCGCCAGAAGTTAAGGATACCGATGTTTTTTTTGAGGATATGTATGTAATTCTTCTCTACAGCTCGAACATTGATAGATTTCTACATATGAGATTCTTATGAATTGTGGGAGTGACACAGTCTCTCTTGTTTCCTGATTTTTGGGGCACAATAGACCTTAAAGTCGCAGTGGACTGTAACCCCTTTTCACTATATTCCTGATTTTTTCCTTTAGTGCTGAAATGCTATTTCTCTATTTCAGCATCGTTTTCAGTTACATTTTTCGTTTTGTGGTTGTCAGCAATGGCTTCCGATCCATTTAAATTTCAGCAGACGTCAATTTTGAAATGTCAATTTCGTAACAGTCACCATCAACTGCCAAGATACAACACAACAGTCACTAGTTTTTCATTGAATTTCAACAGTATTTCACAAAATTTGACTGAAAGAGAGAAAATATCGTCTAAAACTCGTTGCAGAATGCAATTCCAACACTCATGCTTTCGAAAACGAGCGACGAAGGAGCGCATTTGTATCGGAATAGGAGCCCATTCTGCAACTAGTTTTAGAATGAACTATTATGAGCACTCGGCAAACAGTTCGGTTTATTTGAAAATGAAGAACTACAATATTTTATGTCTCCAAATCTCTAAAAAAGAATGCGACAGCATATCTTTATCTTCTAAGGATTGCTCACAATATCCAATTTTCTTTCTAGAAAGTTTATTGATTATACAGGGTGAGTCTGTAACTTTAACATATATTCTAACTGTAGATTCTTGAGTCCAAAATAACAATTTTTTTCATTTTCTTCTTTTCATAACTAGGCTCATTAAAAAAGGTATAGCCTTTTGAAAATAAAAATT
The DNA here is from genome assembly GCA_951802165.1 of Adalia decempunctata. Taxonomy (NCBI): domain Eukaryota; kingdom Metazoa; phylum Arthropoda; class Insecta; order Coleoptera; family Coccinellidae; genus Adalia; species Adalia decempunctata. Next base: position 14,980,164 of record OX637696.1, on the reverse strand, counting down.
ATGCCAAATACGTGCCTGATACGATTCTCTGAAAAGACCTCGGAGTTCATATTTCTCGACTCAAATTGAGCTGATACAGTTAGGGAATATACCAATATTAACCTTATTTGAATGAGAATGTTTAACACACGATATTGCTCAACAAAATCTCTCAGTTTTGTCTGATTAAGTCTGCAATTAAAAAGCCATATTTCTCCCAGTAAAATAGGTTCCTTTTTCGATTTTCCTGTAGATTAGTTTGTGAACACTAATGACTTGATCATATTTTCCTCGATATCCAAAAATATCTCATGAAGAATGGTTTTCCACTCACTTCAAGATAACCAACCTGACCTAAACCATTTTGCATCCGAAACAAACAAAACAAAAATCTTCTATGAATATTTCACAGAAAGTTCGAGGTGTTTCCTTGCCAGTTTCACCAATTTTCCTGAAACTACGCAAGACAAACCGTAAGTTCTATGAATAGACCCGCGTCAGTGTTTGTGAATGATCTGTAAACGAAAATGGAGGAAAACCTCTCTAGAGCTATAATGTCATAAAAGGGGAGATTCATTATTTTAGACGTTTTCCTTCGATCTCGAGACGATTATGTGAAGTCTTTCAGTGAATTAATGACGTGTAGTGTCGAGTTTAAAAAATTCTTAGAGAATGTGTTTAGGTAGAAATATCGCCACGTATTATTTAGTGTTAGGTATCATTTTATTTTTATGAATTTAGAACGAATACGTGGTTTGTATAAACATTCATCATTCATATCTCTGAATTTTGTATTTCATGGATATTAATTTTCAATATGGAGCGGTAACAATAAATTCTTAAAAGAAACTCTGTGCGTATTAAATGTATAATTTCATGCTCCTTAGTTTTCAATTTTATCTTCCACATTTGCGGGATTTTATTGTTACATCAAACGTTTTTCCATCATTTAAACTTTATTCTCGACGAAGTTGATGAACATTCTGACAACATTGTTAACTTGTAGTGCGATCAGTTTTCATGAATTCTCCCTCAAATTTTTTCGTTTTACAATTAGGAATATCTCTTAAACGATGCGTTATATCATTGAGTTTAATGGTTATATCAAAAAACATAAGGATACTTTTATTTTCTAAAATTATTGATTCTTTCGAAAAAATGAATCGTTCATATTTTTCAAGCGGTTTTATGGTAACCGAAGGGCCCCAGAAGGAGGAATTTTTTTTTGTAATAACATTCCCACATAACTAAGTGTCCTAGTGTAAGTATTAGTTAAGCCCTCGGGGAAAGTAAAAGGCGTGTGCAGTTCCACCCCCTATTGATAGGTTCAATTGGGACCGTTCCAAGTAACCCTTTTTCTCATACAGCCTCCTTAAAACGACGATATATCTGGACGATATCATTCAGAATTCAGCAGAAACCATAGAAGCGGAATTTGCCACTCAGTTAATCGAATATATCGGTTAGTGATATTCATTGCTCAATCCAGTAAACCATCCTAATGTTTTATTTACTGTATTGAATTTATTGTAAAATTACTGCAATGTTTATGAATGAACTGACCCAGCGTCCCCTTAATTTGGATTTGTGCGGCTCATTCAACTCGAAACGAAAATATTGAAAACTGGAATACCCTACATGTTCCCCGTTTAATCTCCGAAACAGAACCCATCGAAGGAAATTCTCCATTTTTCATGTCCCCGAAACAACGCCTCAAAGACTGTACCCGTTCCAGATGCAGAGCATTCCCCTTCTGCCACCCCCTCCCTCGAAGACATAATCCGAAAAGCTGGCAGATTTACAGATGACTCGCCTCTACGAGAGGCTTCAATTCCAGGATGCTAGAGCCATTGGGCCCGCTCTTCGCTGCTTCGAAATCTGGCACAGATTTCATTAGAATTACAAAAGTTAATAAAACTATTGGCCGAGCTCGCTGATCTCCCTGGAGAAATGGGAAAGAGAAGTGGATGCTGTATTATACGTTTGTTTGCTCTCCGAAATTGGCGAATACATTTACGTTATGGCAAGATCATTATCTTCACAACGCTTTCGGAGAGTTTCGTAAAAATACGTTTTTGTTTTTTGTACAACTGCCATTAAAAGTGACATTTTCGATTTTTTGGGACGATATCCTTCACTTTTTCGTTTTAAATATGCCATTACCTTAAAATCTCTACATCCACACCATTTTTAATAAGGGCGCTTGACTTTTTCATTGAAAATTTGCTCCACAAAGTTGATGAACTCCATATTTTTAATTTTTCTTCTAAGTATGCCAGGAAAACAGGTTCACTGAAGTTCCCTTCTACATTTTTCAATTTACACCAGGCCAGGAAATTGTTATATGCAATATCGTACTGCTGAGCTGATTTTTTAGGTAGGAGTTCCAGATTTGCTCTTCTTGCAGACTCTTCAATATCTACAGGGACAACCAAATCGACACTTTTATTAATAATTGGACTCTCGACAAACATATTAAGCAGTTAAAAACCCAAGACGAAAATTGGACAGGAACGAAATTCAATGACAGCGTCTTTTCTCATTTGTTAGTAATCATTACGTTGGCAACGTTTGCCATTCACAACAACCTTTTGATTATTTGAATATTAAAATGCACTTTGAAGTTTATTGTCATTGCAAATTCGCCCATTTCATTATCAAAATAGGGCAGTTGTACTAAAAACATTGTATGGTATTTGTGATAAAAGTGATTTTATTCTGTTCGTGAAATTGTTCAATTCGCTCCGCTCATTTCACAAACTTTTTCACTCACAAAATAAAACGCACTTTTAACACTCATATCATAAATAACTATTTCAGTTTTATGCGAAATGATGAAGGTGCTGGAAATAGAAAATACGACATTTTCACCAAAACGCTTTCAATGACAAGTTACTAAACTCCTGTAAGTTTTTATTTAATACTCATCAACCCTACCTCCCTGTTTGAATATACATAATCATCGTCTTCAACTGAACTCTCGAGAAGTGATGAAATGTGTTATTCCTAACTTGTTCAACTGAATACTTAGTTTGTTTGAGTAACACTTCGTACGAAGTTGTTTTAAACTCTCAATTGTGGATATTCGGTATTCCATGCATTATGTGTCTGACGTTTCATCGGAAGCAGTTTCTGTTCTGGGTCCATTGCCAGAACTCCGCATACCTCAATGAGAAAATCTCGTCATGAAAAATCGGATCAAGATGAAAATTTTGAAAGCAGGAAAATGTTCATACCTTACATTTCAGAATATGATTGTGATAATAATGAGATAAAAAACTGCGTCATTTTTTCCAACGTGAATTCGCCGAGAACACAATTTTAAAAGCACATCCACATCACGACGACGACTGGAATAATATTTTCAAATAACCCCGCAGTAATACTTATATATCCTCATTAAAGAAAATTATACACAGCGGCCTAACATTAAGTGAAATGTCGGTGGGTCTATTATTCCGTGAACTTTTCGACATTCTTTCCTGAAATGTTCCAAGTTTTGGTATTTATCTGAGTTAACATTATTTCTGAACGCAAGCTATCGTGATAAATATCTATTATGCTCCCTTTTTGCTGTTCATTCTCATTAAGCAACAAGACTTTGAACCGTTTTGTCTGCTTCAGACGTTTTGAAATTGGGTTTCTTCCAGTTTATGAATCGAGTGGAAAATTATGGGCGAGAGTTATGGCTCCGTTATTCGAACAAGAAATGCCATCAGCTAACTCAATATTCACGAAATTAATTGAACAAATTTTGCTCGGGAACTTGCTCCTATAGATGGTTGAAACTAAAATATACTGCTCCACAAGAGTTAGGGATATCGTATTCAGTCGTTTTCAAAAGTATGTAATCTTCGAGAAAGTAGCTGTAAAATCATTTAAAACTCAATAACAACTCGAATCGATTCAATAAAAATCAGTTTGAGACATTTCGTCAATCTGGTCGCCTTTTTTCTTAAGTTTGGTTCCTTGCATATACTTCATGAATGTTCTTATTTTGAAATGAAGTCAGTTTATCAACGGCTTCGATTTGAAAAGAGCTTTCTGAAAATGCCAAGACGTAAATTAACAAACGCTGAGGTTAATAGGGCTATCGGAATGCTACAGGGAGGCCTAACTCAGGTTGTTGTAGCGGAAAGGCTTCAAGTCAGCCAAAGTGTGATATCTCGACTTTCCGTGTTGGAAAGACCAAGGCTTGGTGGGCGATAAAATACAACACCTGGTCAGGATCGTTTCATCACCGTTTCGGCGAAAAGAAACCCTACATCTACGTGTAGAATGCTACGGAATACTCTTCAGAATGCAGATGGGGTCCAAGTTTCCATCGAAACCATCAGACGACGTTTGAGAGAGGTGAATCTAGGTTCTAGACTTCCATCAAGAGGAGTTCCTTTAACACGTGACCCTAAGCGTCAAAGACTGGATTGGGCAAGGCAACATAACAATTGGAACGATCAATGGCGTAGTGTCTTTTTCACTGATGAATCCAGATATTGACGATTTTCAGATTCTCGAAGAATAAGGGTATGGAAATTCGTACGCATACCCCGTAATCGTCGCTATGTCGAAAAAGACCATCCATTCCTAGGGGGTAGTGTTATGGTATGGGCCGTGATATGTTTCAACTGTCGCACAGATCTACACATCTGTCCTGGGAATATGACCGCCTTACACTATAGGGAGTATGTCATTGATAATGTTGTGCCAAATTTTCACGCTGCTATTGGTGAAAGTTTTCAATTTCTAGACGATAACGCTAGACCGCACCGTGCAGCAATAGTTGAGAATGCGCGCGAGGAGCTTGGCATTCCACATTTACCAATACCTCCGCACTCACCAGATTTGAATTGCATAGAACATGCATGGGATATGCTCCAAAGAAGATTAGATGATCCTCAACCTACCCCAGAATCCTTAAATGATCTGAGAGAGCTTCTGCCCCCTTTATGGAACCAAATTCCTCAAGAAATGTTCAACAACCTCGTGTGTAGTATGGAAAGAAGATGTCAAGCTGTTATTGATGCCCGTGGAGGCCATTTATTGTATTGATAGTCTTAAAATGCTTGAATTCTCTGGGAATAAAATTTCGTTATTTTTCTCGATATTCCTTAACCACCCTGTATACGCTGCAGACCTACAGGCTAAATTAATTTGCAACTTGAAATAATATTTATATGAATTTTCATCACAAAAATCTTATTATAACTATATTTTTTGCAATTTAAGTCAATATCCCTTACTCATGTGAAGCAGTTTAGTTCAATTCAAGACACTTAATCCTATCATATAAGATAACGCTCTGTTTTTGGTGGTTCTTGTCAAGAATATATCAAAACTTACCATCATTCAGCCCATTAATCTGCATACATTCCATGAACGGGCCTAAGCAGAAACCTAAACACTTTCCTCTATTTTCTTCTTCCACCTCACACCAGTTTATAATAATTCTATTTTCGAATATTCAGCAGACCAATCCCCAATGCAATGAACCTGTCGACATTTTTCATAAAAGCCGAATCCCGCTTAATACAAACATCTTTCAGTCGCCTTAGTCACATGGTTGAACATTAATAATTCACGTCATCTTCTCTTGGATATTGCATTATAAACGACTTTTCGAATTTCGCATCACCAACCAAACGTTCAGCTCGTCTTCATAAAGATGTCGACCTTAATTTGGGAGGTAGAATGGAAAAGATAAATTACCTGCCACAACCTTGTTAAGAACATCCTAGAGAAATTCCTTTTTTTCACCTGACGTCTTTCTTTTGAGCGATTCCTTGGGCCTTCGGACTTAATTGCGTATTTTCCTGGTTTATATGCAATAACGAAGGGAAATTCATCATGCCCCCAAATTTACGTACAAATTAAGGAATTCCATTCCTCGGGGAGCTTTTTTGAAGACGGTGAATGTTGTCAGAACCGCCGGTGTTATCCTCAAATGTAATTAGAGGGTCTTACAATATCATCTGTGTATCAATATGAACCTTTTTGAAAAGCTGATATTGTGAGCAATATGAAATTTCATAGATTTTCATAACATTAATGATATTTTCGATTCCTATTGTTTGAGTTGTGGTCAGTACAACTTTGCTGAAGCAAAAATAGGAGTATGTCTTATAGCTTGATTCTGCCATATTTATTAATCCTTTCGCATTTGTTTTCGTCCCGTTTGAACGATCGATACAGATTCTCATGCAATGTTTGTCGAAGGCCTTGTATACCAGCTTATCCAATATTTACAAAGCGATGTAAATTGCATGAGCTCAACTAACTGAGTTTACCTGCAGGTAAACAAGTCTGAATAATGATGGAGCGGACATATTGATTGACAAAGGTGTATTTCCGTTTTGGTCGATTATTGTGCTGTTAATAGGCAGGTAAACCTTGAAATACCTTGACTATTGGGGGCAAAATTTGGAAAATGTCCCATTTGCATAATCACAATGGAGGAAATCGATCGTTGAGAATTATGTTCACAATTATTATTCATTCGTCATAAGCCGTTTCCTCCTAACATCTCAAAACTATATCTATATATATATATAAAAGAAATTACACCATTTATAACTCGAGAACGAATGGACTGATTGTTATGAAACTTCATATATGGATTCGTCTACGGTCTGGTTATTATAAAATACAATAAAACTTTGAAGATGAAAATTTCACTTATACAGGAAATGCTTTTACTCCTTTCGAGTAAGGCCACTAGATGTCGCTACAGTTACAGTTACGCTACCGCTTATTCGTTGGTACTTCATTTGATATTCTCCGCGTTAGATGGCGATATAAACAAATAGTGTGTACAGTGACTATATTCCCTCTATAGTCACTGTAATAGTGTGTAATTTGAGTTTCCTACAACTCTGCGCTGTTGGGCAAAACCAAAATGTCTCAGCGTAGGAGTACAGATGTCTAAAATGATTAGATTTCGTTGAGATATGAGAAAAGTTTCGTTCTTACCACTTCAGGTGGCGCTATTCACACATTAAGACTGATGATTATCAGTTATTTTTATAGTTTTATTTATTCCAAATAACGTAATCGTGAAGGTACTATATTTGACATTTCCACAATTAAATGACGATGAAATTGTTGAGGCTTTCGCGGCCATCGATTGATGTCATCTGTTCTTTTTTCGAGCATTTCGGTCGTCGTGGTTTGAAATGGTCGAAAAAAGAACATATGACATCAATTACCGTGTAATTTACATAGGGCTTATAGTAACATGAAAGGCTATTAACAGATCAAAAAGCGGTTGAATATCACAGTGAATTTTTATCGAAATTTCAAGTAAATCGGATTTTGGCGATTAGTTTCAATCGTGAATTGTTCGTTCTCATCTTTCTTCATACTTTTTGAAACGTTTTTGAATTTCTGTTTGGGTAATAAATATATTTGCGGAAATAACTGAATCCAAAATTGCCATTATTAGTGATTGACATATTATTTTTGTGTATCTGTTCTGTGTGATAGCTCATATCCATGGAAACATTTGACTGTTCAAAAATCAGAGTGGATTTGTGAAATCCACCGTAAGTATCATTAGGGCGGAACAAAGTTCGCCGGGCCAGCTAGTCAGGCATAAAATTAATGATAAAGTCTTATCCAGCCAAACAATCATCTCTGATTCAATTTACTCTTTTTTAACTTTCTAAATGGGGTTAGTTCTTCTAAGGTTCAACTGTGACACAGGTTTCGTAGCACTACTACATATTGGAGTCGTGCAAGTTGTACGAAAAGGTATTTAAATGTCTTCTGTAGGCTTATTTCTTGAGAATTTCGGAAAGTGGGAAATTTGTTTAGCCCGTCTGTTTTTTTGTTGGCTTATTCGAGTACTTCTATTTTTTTCTCGAATGAACCATCACAAAGTAACGGACTATTTCGTTCATTATTTTTCAGTAAAATTTCAACACTCGACTCTTGATTACCGTGCAAGAAAATAGCATAACTGAATCTTCCAACCATGTTTATATACGTAAAATAAACTGCTCAACATGAGTTAGGGATATTGACTTAAATTGCAAAAAATATAGTTAAAATAAGATTTTTGTGATGAAAATTCATATTAATATGATTTCAAGTTGCAAATTAATTTTAGCCTGTAGGTCTGCAGCGTATACAGGGTGGTTAAGAAAAATCGAGTAAAATAACGAAATTTTATTCCCAGAGAATTCCAGCATTTTAAGACTTTCAATATAATATATGGCCTCCACGGGCATCAATAACAGCTTGACATCTTCTTTGCATACTACACACGAGGTTGTTGAACATTTCTTGAGGAATTTGGTTGCATAAACGGGGCAGAAGCTCTCTCAGATCATTTAAGGATTCTGGGGTAGGTTGATGATTATCTAATCTTCTTTGGAGCATATCCCATGCATGTGCTATGCAATTCAAATCTGGTGAGTGCGGAGGTATTGGTAAATGTGGAATACCATTCTCCTTGCGCGCATTCTCCACTATGGCTGCACGGTGCGGTCTAGCGTTATCGTCTAGAAATTGAAAAGTTTCACCAATAGCAGCGTGAAAATTTGGCACAACATTGTCAATGACATGCTCCCTATAGTGTAAGGCGGTCATATGTCCAGGACAAATGTGTAAATCTGTGCGACCGTTGAAACATATCCAGGCCCATACCATAACACTACACCCTCGAAATGGATGATCTTCTTGCACATGGCGACGATTACGGGGTATGCGTGGGATTGTCCATACCCTTATCCTTCGAGAATCTGAAAATCGTCCATATCTGGATTCATCAGTGAAAAGGACACTACGCCATTCATCGTTCCAATTGATTTGCCTTACCCATTACAGTCTTTGACGCTTATGGTCACGTGTTAATGGAACTCCTCTAACCTAACCTAACCTAGAGTCACCTCTCTCAAACGTCGTCTGCTGGTTTCGATGGAAACTTGGACCCCATCTGCATTTTGAAGAGTATTCCGTACGTAGCATTCTACACGTAGATGTAGGGTTTCTTCTCGCCGAAACGATGTTGAAACAATCCTGAGCAGGTGTTGTTTTTCGTCGCCCACCTAGCTTTGGTCTTCCAACACGGAACCTGTCTCCCTGAACCTATTCCAAAGTCGAGATATCACACTTTGGCTGACTTGGAGCCTTTCCGCTACAACAACCTGCGTTAGGCCCCCCTTTAGCATTCCGATAGCCCTATTAGCCTCAGCGTTTGTTAATTTACGTCTTGGCATTTTCAGAAAACTCTTTTCAAATCGAAGCCTTTGATAAACTGACTTCATTTCAAAATAAGAACATTCATGAAGCATATGCAAAGTACCAAACTTCAGAAAAAAGGCGACCAGATTGACGAAATGTCTCATACTGATTTTTATTGGATAGATTCAAGTTTTCATTGAGTTTTAATAGTATATTCTGAAACTAGTTGCAGAATGGGCTCCTATTCCAATACGAATGCGAAATTCGAAAACGAGCGACGAAGGAGCGAGTTTTCGAACGCATGAGTATTGGAATTGCATTCTGCAACGAGTATTAGACGATATTTTCTCTATTTCACTCAAATTTTGTGAAATTCAATGAAAAAATTCAAATTATAGGTCCTAGTGACTTTCATATTGTAACTTGGCAGTTGGTGTGGATGTTATTAAGTACGAAAATTGACATTTCCAAATTGACGTCTGCTGAAATTTAAAAGGATCGGAAGTCATTGCTGACAACCACAAAACGAAAAATGTTACTGAAAACGATGCTGTAATGAATTCATTACAGCACTGTTTTTAGAACTGTAATGAACACATTACGATACTGAAATAGAGAAATGATTTTACAGCGATTTTCTCGAAGATTACATACTTTTAAAAACGATTGAATACGATATCCCTAACCCTTGTGGAGCAGTATATTTTCGATATTTAAAGAGTAAAAGTCTCTTCAACATTCACCAGGTCTTTGGAATCATTGAATTCACATAATACTGTCTCAAATTCATTATTCTTCCAAAAGTAAATAAACATTTTGATATATACGTAATTTCTACAACCTCTATGTAGAAGGGGCAACATTGCTTGGTTATCTGTTGGGTAAATGACATTTTCAAAATATACTCGGTGAAATGTGACAGAATGTCACGGCCAACCGGAATACATTATAAAAGTGAATGAAGTATATGTGAATTTTGAATTGTCTAAAGTGATCTACTGACTGTGTATTCATCGATGTCGAGGGCAACCTCAGCTACCAAGTCACCATCTGGATGAATCGATTCTGAAAAACGACATCCCAAAGTTTGACGTTTCATTGACAGTCAGCTCTTGCATTCATAACCTCAAATTTGCATATCCTTCATTAACCATCCTCCTTTCTTCGTTCTCTTTCGCCTCTTCATCAAAGAACCGCCGATTCGACATGTTTCCCAATTTACCGATATTTATACAGGACGCCTCTTCCCAGCATCCCTCCAAGATCATCGATAAGTTTCTCCCACTGCCTACTAATTAATGTTCGCGAGATATTTGCCGTAACAACAAACGTTCCGAATCATCAATCACATTAGGCTGTTTGAACAGTTGCCGATGCGAGTTTGCGAATTTCGATCAGGACCCCCCTGCCCCTCTAATCCTGTCATTAATTGAATCTGACAGTTAACACAGAAGGGCATTCCGGCAGTCTCGAGGCCTCGTTGATGCTGTACGTGTAATGATGTTGTCGGACGTTAAAAAGCTTTTCACTTGATTATGCCTCTGGTCTTATTATATTAACGAAAGTTGGGGAGTCTGCAGCAATTTTGGGTTCGCGACGTGCTTCGAGAACGGATTTGGGCGGTGGAAATTGGCATTGGAAAACTGCATCTTCAATGAATCACATCGAGAATTTAAGTATGCACGGGAAATGGTTTATCAAGCTACTACTACTAACAATGAGATCTTTTGTGGTGAACCATCCTGATGTAAAAAGCACCCCCTTTGAGATTTGACGGAAGAGCGGCTTTCCACCAATCAAGGGGTGTTATTACTTAAAGAAAAGAAAAGATGTTATTAAAATTTTGAAGATCTTTCTTCGTGAAGGAAGAAAGTGTGGGAACGGCCCAACGCACTAGGGTCAGGACTTGGTGTTTACCAATTCTCCAGGGAGAGGGATGGTGAATGAAATTCGAAAATAAACTTCAGACGTATATTATGACTAAAATAAAATAAACGGTTTTACTGACACTATATACAGGGTGAGTCTTCGACTTCTACATATATTTTAACTGTAGTTTCCTCTCATCAAACGAAACACATTTTTCTCATGCCATTTTTCAAAATTCGGTATCGTTGAAAGATACAGGGTGTCAAAAATCCATGAAATTAACAATATTCTTTCCATATACAGATTGAGTCTTTGACTTGTACATATATTTTAACTGTAGATTCCTCTCATCAAACGAAACACTTTTTTCCCATACCATTTTTCAAAATTCGGTTTCGAAGAAGATACAGGGTGTCAAAAATCCATGAAATTAACACTATTCTTTCCATATATTCGGAACCGATATTTCGAATGAACTGAATTTTGGTTGATTGTTTACTCTATTCATGGTGTATACCTATTCCTCAATTGAAACTTATTTCATATTTCTACTGGTAAAAAAGTTACAGTATAGTCGACTTATAAATACACGCAAAAATACTATAAAACCACTTGAAAAAGATGAACGGTTCACGTTTTCGAAAGAACTAATTATTTTAGAAAACAAAAGTATTCCTATATTTTTTCAATAAAACGTGTCGTTCTCAAGTTATTCCTAATTGTATAAGATTGAATTAGAGGAAAAAATCATAAATTTCAAGAATAATCTAAATGCTGTCCTGAGTTAAATCTCATCGAATATGATTTTTCTCTGGCCTCTCAACAAGTTACCAACGTTGTCAGAATGTTTTTCAACTTTGTCAAGACTAAAATCTCTATGATGAAAAAAGTTGGATGTAGAGATATGTGATAATAAAATTCCACATTCGTGGGACATAAAATTATTCATTTTATATGCAGTTTCTATTTGAAATTCATTGTTACCAGTCCTTCAGCAAAATATCTATCGAAACAATATAACTCGACACCAGAACGACACTAATATCATCAATTCACTGAAAGTCATTTACATGATCATCACCTGTTTGCTTCATTCTCTGTAAATAAATAAAGCGTGAAATTTGTTTATGCCGTGCTGACTAACGTTTTAGGTTGGACTGGTTGGAGCACAGAGCATCGCGGGTACATCTACGGCCTTCTGAATGGAAGAGTGGCCTACTGTTCCCTTCAGAAAGCCGTGGATGGCAACTGAAATTAGGAACGTAGCGCTATATTGGCAAGAATCAGAACTACTCTTTCGACATTTTCGAAGAGCAACGCCTAGACGCCTTTAGCGATTGTGATAGTTCATCCGCTAACGATAGGGGACGTACTGCTTTCTTGAGTTCGCATTGTTTGAAGAGAAAATCGGCAATCTGGCATCGTCTTCTCTATAGTTCTGTGCTATATCACAGACAATGTGGTAAGCTTAGGTCATTGACCCTGAATCATATGACTTTGGTTAATGGAGTTAGGATAGGTTAGTGAAAAACCATTTTTTATGCGATCGTATTAGAATATCGAGGAAAATATGAACAAATTATTGGTGTTCACAAACTAATCTTCAGGAAAATCGAAGGAGGAACTTATTTTGGTGGGAGAAATATAGCTTTTCAATTGCCGAAATGATCGGACAGAACTGATTGTTTTGTTAGGAAATATCGTGTTTGTAACATTCTTATTCAAATAAGGTCAGTGCTTGAGTATTTTCTAATTGTATCAACCAGAACATCTAATAATCACCTCAATTTCAATCGAAAAGTATGAACTTTGAGGTGTTTGCAGAGAATTGATCCAGGCACGCATTAAGCTCAACTTTTTTTTTCAAATGGCTATATCTCTTTAATAGAGCCGAATTCGGAAAAATGGAAAATGAAAAAAAGGTTTCCTTCAACATCAAGAATCTACAGTTGAATATATGTACAAGTCAAAGACTCACCCTGTATATGGAACCGATATGTGGTGCATATTCCTCCATTAAAACTTATTCCATATTTCCCCTGGTATAGAAGTAACAGTGTAGTCATTTCATACATTCGAGCAAAAATACTATAAAACTACTTGAAAAAGATAAACGATTCACGTTCTCGAAAGAATCAATTATTTCAGAAAACAAAAGTATTCTTATGTTTTTTCAATAAAACGTGTCGTTTTCAAGTTATTCCTAATTGTATGAGATTAAATTTGATGAAAAAAATCATGAATTTCAAGAATAATTTGAATGCTGTCCTGAGTTAAATCTCATCGAATATTATTTCTTCTCTGGTCTCTCAAAATGTTAACAATGTTGTCAGAATTATTATCAGTTTATCAACTTTGTTAAGACGAAAATCTCTATGATGAAAAAACGTTTGATGTAGAGATATGTAATAATGAAATCCCACAAATGTGGGAGATGAAATTGAATTCTGAAAAGCATGAAATTATTTATTTTATAGGCAGTTTCTATTGAAAATTCATTGTTACCGGTCCTTCAGCAAAAAATCTATCAAAACAATTTAACTCGACACCAGACGACACTACTATTAACATCAATTCACTAAAAGTAATTTACATAATCATCACCTTTTTGCTTTATTCTCTCTGGAGACACAAAAACATGGTTTGTCTTGCGTGGCGGCTACATCCACAGCCTTCAGAAGGGAAGAGTAGGCCTTCCTACATCGCAGCCGGCATCGCACCATTATGAGCGACTGAAATTAAGAACGTAGCGCTATATCGGCGAGAATCAGAACTACTCGTTTGGCACTTCCGAAGAGCAACGCCTAGACGCCTTTGGCGAAAAGTAAACAAAACTAGTGCCTTCGCGATTGTTCTTCCGTTAACGATAGGGTACGTACCGCTTCCTTGGTTTCGCCTATACTAATGTCTGAAGAGAAAATCGGCAATCTGGCATCGTCTTCTCTAGAGTTCTGTGGAATATCATATCACAGAAGATGAGTTAGGTTAGGTCAGTGACCTCGAATCATATGACTTAGGTTGATGAAGTTAGGATAGGTTAGTGAGAAACCAATTTTTATGAGATCATTCCAGAATATCGAGGAAAATATGAACAAATTATTAGTGTTTACAAACTAATCTTCAGGAAAATCGAAGAAGGAACTTATTTTGTTGTGAGAAATATGGCTTTTCAATTGCAGAAATGATGGGACAAAACTTAGCGTTTTGCTAGGAAATATTGTGTTTGTAACATTCTTATTCAAATAAGGTTAGTGCTTGAGTATTTTCTGAATATATATCCCAGAATATCTAATAATCACACCAATTTAAATCGAAAAATATGAACTTTGAGGTGTTTGTAGAGAATAATATCAGGCACGCATTTAGCCCAATTTTTTTTTCAAATGGCTATTTCTCTTTAACAGAGCCGAATTCGGAGAAATGGTAAATAAAAAAAGGTTTATTTTGGCCCAAAGAATCTACAGTTAAAATATATGTACAAGTTAAAGACTCACCCTGTATAATCTAGTCGCATCAGAAGATTAAATTATCGAAATATTTTGTCAATTTACCAAATCGAATTCATATTGCCTACACAAAAATACCTGACCTTTCTCCTCGTGCAGGTAATCCTGCGGAATTATGAAAATATCCTGAAAAAACTGAAGAAACACAAAAACACGTCGCTAACTCGCTGTTCACAGATTAATTTCACTCCCGGTTAATCAACGACACGTAATCTAAATAAATCTAATTAATTCCAAAAATCTTTTACTTTCGACTCAACACTTTTCTGTCTCCGTTTGAGACCGTTTTTCCAAAAGAACCAAAAATGAGTTACCCTAACACCGTTCCCGAGTCAACTGAGAATCTTTCCGTTCCAGACTTCTCCAGCTACTCTCTTCTTCGTTCTTTAAAAACCATTAAAAGTAAAGATTTTTCTCCTTCCCACCTCCCGTGGGTGGGTTCGGAAAGGATGATGCCATTTCCTATGAAATTTTCGGGTACTGCCACGTTGCAAATCTCACGATTTAGCCTCAAATGTTTTTGCTATCGTACACATTTAGTGCAACCGATTTCGTGAAACGATTTTCTGATATCGTCTGAGTCTCACGAGAAACTTGAATCGAAAATCGATAACATCAATCGTTATCGTCTCGCCAGCATCCTGTACCAAACCGATAAATAATTTTCGGACCCATGAATATCCATTTAAGAAGTCTATACTGCTCAACTGAAATATTTCTAATTATTACACTGATACCACTATCTTGCTCCCATTATTTTCATGAAAGTGATCATTCCATATAGAGGTGGCTCATCAAGGTCCTCAAGAATCCATCTCTATCGTCTCTTCACAAACAGCTTGTCTTGTATGTTGAGTCTGTTACGATTCCTGTAGTTCCATTAAGCATAGGTGTGTTTACAACTCCTTTCGAATCCTGTTCCGTCAAAAATGGCCTGAAATACGAAACAATTTCTGGAAAGTGTACAAAAGCATCGAAACCATTTGGGAATAATTAATTTGCATAGAACAAGTGCTCGGAATTGAAGGAATTGCTGTACGGATGATAAAGTAATTACGCAACATCTCCTCTGAAAAGCTCGAACCCTGTTTTCATCCAGAACGCCACATAATCCCGGTATTGAAAACTCTCCGGTGAGAAAACGTCAACTTTCAAGTTCCCGTGGAAATCGACCGAGCGCCGCACTTTCGCATCTAGTTTCTTCCGACTCGGCGAATTCATGTTGAACTTTTTGTTTAGCAAGGATTACACTTCCTCGCCGAATTTAACTTACTTATTTACAGAATACTCGCGTGCCTTAATGTTTGCGAAGCCCTTTCCGAAAGGCATCCCCTGTATCATATTAACTTTGGGGTAGGTGAGTCTTCGACACACCCCAACTCCTCGCACTCAAGAGGGATGTTCCGGAATATCGCCTTTCGTCGATGGATCTAATCAGTCACAAGGAAAGGTGGATTATGTGGATCTCTCCGAGGAATCCGTCTTCGGAGGATTTCGCTGTGATAGATGGATGCATTGTTACAAGCACCGAATCTACGTTTGGAACCGTGATGCTCTCTTGTGAATTATTGCCTGCAGTGTGATTGCGATTTCGTTTATGAACTTTAGTACTTTGCCAAGCTATACAATTCTTTATTAGCGCTTAGGACTCAAAATCCCGCTTATATGCTGGATGGTCCCAAAGCTCAGTTGAAGATGGGAGTGGTTTATACAAAAACGATATTATTAAGGGGGCGCCAAGTGGTTTAATATTCACATCCAGGACACTTGCTCTAGTTGCCGAAAAATCACTAAACAAATCTAGATGAATGACCTATAACAATAATTCTAAAGGGGGAGTAATTACCTCGAGGTCCTTATATAGCGCTATATATGGCTCACACTGTATATATAAATAGATCATACAACGATGGCAAATTATGTGTGAAATAATGTACAGAAACCTTATGAGGTTCCTATCAAAATAACTTAAATAGGTTTCATACGTTAACCTAATAATGATGAGATTAAATAATGCAAGTATTATCTGACTTAAACTTATTAACACAGTTCGATATTAGCGCTGATAAATTCCAGAAATTGATGATACGACCTCAATAAAGTTACTCGATCCAAAGGGAAAAGGATATGACGATTTAGAACCTCCACGATGTTGAAATCACCAAAAGGCAACTGACGGCAGCAGGACTGATTTTCCTGGGGGTTGATCATAGAAATCATAATATATATGCTTACTCTAGAATGCTAATTCCTTCTTGTTCCGCAGCGGAAAACGTGCCGCATAGGCAACTGATTCACAATGTGCGCATGCTCACCATTAGGAAATTTCAGGTAGAACGATGCCAAGTCCCTAAATGTTTTGTCGGTTCTATTTTAAGTTCAATATAATTAAACAATAAAAATATTCAATTGAGTAACAAACTTATTTTATAGCTCATGCGCGACTTCCTACGACTATTAGACACATTAATATCATAAGTGAATTGCAATATTTGTGGAATTGGTGAGAAAATTAGAGCAGTTATGTAGTAGGTTTCACTAAATAGATATAGACCGCGCAACACAGCTTTTTCTGTCTCATGGCAAATGACTTTGAAATGACCTTAGTGAAAGTATAGGCAGGAACGGGTCCAGTGTCACTCTGCAGCCACAGTTTAGTTTACTGCATAGACAAGCTATACTAGTTCACTAGTGCTTAACTGTTATTTTCGTGTTTGATATTCTTCGTGTGCATTTTGCTTTTGTTGTGTGTTGTGTTCGATTTGGATTTTTTCGTATCCGATAAACAATGAACTGTATAGTGCTGTGGTGTCCTTGTCTTGACCTGTTCATTTCCCACCTAAGTATGTAAACTATGTGCACCTTTTCATACATATAAACTGTTAAAAATTTATGATTTACGCTTTGCTTTTCATTCGATTGACACATATCTAACCACTCGCATCATGAGATTGGTTCTTTATATAGCAAAAGAACGCAATTCATTACGAAAAATCATGAATTCTTGTGAGTAAACCATCTTTTAATGGATAATTCGAACTCGAAAATAAAATATGTTGAAGTAAAACTTTGCAGTTTCATTCAGATAACAGATTGATTTTGGAATATACTCGGAACTCAAAAAGACAAATGACTTGAAGAATGAATGTAGGTATCAGAATTCACTCATGAAACGATGCAGAGTAACGCATTGGCAGATGTACAAATGTACAATACATTTTCATGTTTCCACTATTTTCAGAAACACCGAAGAATAGAACTGTCCTTAAGGGATATATTAGTATATTTTGCTCATTTGATTTTTTTTTCTGTACTTTACCAAAAGATTCGTTGTTTGTTAACCAGAATTTGTCTTCCTTGATCCTTGAATTAATTTTTATACCGAAACCGGGTTTTTTCAACGCCTGAAGAGGTTTTGGAATAATGAAAGATTTTCAGCTTATCTTCCAGTCGCTGATGATTCCAAATTTACCATTCAAATAGCTGTTGAAAATTATCAATATGTTCAAAACAACTAGTAAGTGTCGAATACTAATTATGAATTGATTAAATCCAACTGCAACAATAACAGCATAAAATTTTATTGAAGCCGACCCTGTCCAGAAACAACCTGATGGCACGTATGCGCATTGTGGACCAAATGAAATTTTTACAACACTTCGGTCCAATTGATTTAGCATTCTAGAGTAAGTATATATATTATGATTTCTATGGGGTTGATTCGACCCGGTGACTTATCAATCGACAATTGATGTTGCAGATATTCCAGCGAAACCACTGAAATGTCCCAGAACAAGGACCCTATGAACACAAATTCAGAGAAAACAAAATGGCGAACTCGCCAGTCAGCAGTACCTACCTCTTTCAGAGGGTTCTCTCGGTACCAAATTAAGTACAGTTTCCTCACTGATTATAAACGAGAATACTTCACCGAATTAGAGTTCCAGCAGAATATTGATCCTGGTTCTAAAATAAAAGGCTCAAATTGCACGAGGCAGAATTGAAGGAATGATGAATCTCACCTCTCAATATGGTAAATCCCTTTTCAGGCACAGTAAGATTTGACAAATAAGCTCTGAAGCTAAACGAAATCATCCCACTGTATATAACGTCTTCGAAATTCAAATCCCAAAATTAGGTTAGCATCAAAACTTCTCGAAAAACCACCATCTAATTGAAGAATGCGCAGAAAACAACGATCCCAGTAGTCTTCACGTGAATCAAATTCACCTATCACCGTATTTCAGTTCCGAAATCCTCAATTAAAATCCCTAAACAACATATCCCCATCCTTGTCCCACAAATCGAAATTTCCAAAATTCCACCTCGTTCCCACACCGCAGGCCACACAACAGGTCTCCCGACAAGAAAACATATTTTCCCCCAACCTCGTCGTAATACAGTGGCGTGACTTCGATCAGGGATTGGAAAATTAGCATTCGCCTATTCCGGACATTACAACTTGATTCTTCTATTCGATAAACCAGTGCACCTATCTCCCTATCTGTCACGATCAGCTTTTTAAGGACGGCTGTGGTACAAACAAACCGATGTTTCTCCATTTTTGTCCTTTATAAATACATACGCCCCTATGTAGGCAAGTCAAAATGGTGCCGGGAGATGAGTCTTCTATAGGTAAGCTTGTGTTTGTATCACTGGAGCTATGAGAACGTGTCCAACTTGGGCATTGGAGATCATTACACCTCTTCACCTTCAACCACACTTTGAAAAATAGAGATCTAACAGATTTCGAACGAGAAGAAGGATTATTTCACGGAGGCAGGATTTAATAGATTGGAAATCTTCGAAAAACTGCCAAGCGCATCACTAGAGGATGACGAAATAATGAATTAATTTCTGAATATTTCCAGCTTCGAACATAAATCAAGTGGTGAGCTTCAAAGGATCAGGAATTATCGGAATTAATATAACATAACTCTACCCTCTCACTCATTCGCTCATTTCGCTTTCGTTAAAGGCCAAATAGATCATTTTCCAATCAGGCTCCGGAGCCGATGAGTGGGCGAATTTGGGTCCGCAGACGGATTTAATAATTCCTCGGATAAATCATTTTTATTACGAAACATTTGCGGCTAATGGCGTTTCGGCCCAATTTCCCATCGGCATAAGATAAAGGCTACACGCAGATGAAATTAATAGGGAGCCTCATACGATTTCGGTCACGAATAAATTTATCGTGGACATGTGAGTCACGTGTTTACGATATCGTGTATTCAGTCCGTATTGTTGGCCCGTGTAGGTACAAGGTTGTTCCGCAGGGTTCCAGTCTGTTCTCTTCGATTTCAATAGGTTGGCTTGAGGCAAGGCCCAACTGTAAATTTGGAAAGCATGCCTCTGCGTGGATGAGTAAGCTCAAGGACTCCATTAGGGTTGCTGGAATGAGGGGATGAACCTTACCCGAAGCATAGCAAGGTTTAATTAACATTTCATCATAATAATTCCCTAATTTTTCTTCAACATAAGAGTTTCAATAAACTTGAATGACTGGACAAAGGAGTATTTCGCCATCGTAACGATAATTATTCATTGATCCATTGCTACCATCAGATAATATGAAATCTATTTTCACCTCAGTGATTGGGCCTGACCATTTACCTACCACAGAGATCTGTAGTCTTACAAAATTGGAAATTCTCTAGAGACAGACACGGCAATGTCTGTTCCAATCATGTCTCTTTTCTGTATGTCTGTTTATGTTCAACAAAAGAGAACTTTCTGGAAAATCTACCATATCTCTCTTATGTAAAGTACACCCAAGAATTATTGAAGTCCAGTCGCAGCTTCATTTCTAGTTACAAAAAAGAACCTAGAAATTTTCTGTGCTTTCATCATAGCATAAATATATAAATATAACCTCAAAATTAAATGGTATTCTTTCAACGTAAGGCACTTTTGGCATAATAATGTCCTCACATAGGATTACCACAGTCTGAATCAGTATACCAGCAGAATATTATTTTTATCTTGTATTGATACATTTTCGAACGATCAATTAAAGGAGCATACCGCCTGGAAAATCTGGTCCGATAACGAAAAATATCGTAGATGATCAAAAAGCATGTTCCTTTCCAAAGTTCAATATGAATATTCGCTAAACCATAAAAATAGAGTTGATAATTTGAAGCGTGTTGCTGCAAAGTGAATGGATTGAAGAAATTGTAATAGATAGCAAGACAGAAACAAAACTTTACGAATGAATCTATTTAACATATGAAGAATTCTGTCATGACATTGTAACTTTCATTATTTGTGAACAATGAAGGAGTAAAAAAGTGATATTAAAAATGTAAATATTCCTTTATTCTGCTTCAACAATCACTGTTATTATTTCCTCATCTAGGCAGAACTCGTCATGTTCATAATTTAAGGCTTTATGTCAGCAATATCATAACATCCCATATATTTTGACTAATCTTCCCTTATTTCTTTTTCTACGTGCTCTGTGCAGGCTTTCCATTTAATATCTGTACAGGGTGGGCAAAATTGGTGCTACATGAACTGTATGACATATGATATATTTTTGAAACGGGAAAAAAATGGCGATTCTCTCTAAGTCATTTCAAACTACTGTTTCCATAAGAAAAAATCCAACTTTATGTTATAACTCAGCAAATAAACCTCTTTGAAAAAATCAGAGTACGCCACTGGATTGCTATCAGAAAAGTGCCTGTATGATGTTTTTATTTCAACATCCTAGCATAAACAGGTACGGAGATAATGACCAAAGTTAAAATTTCCCAAATTTCAATTCTGGCCTATAACTCGGAGACGAAAGAAGATAGGAATGCAGTTGATGGCATTATCAGTTTCTCGAAGAAAGAGGACTATGGGGTGCCATTCATTTTGCTCGAGTTAAAAAGTTTTAGTTCATGTAGCACCAATTTTGCCCACCCTGTACATTCATCAAGAACGTCATTCCAAAGATTTTTCACTTGCGCAATTATTTGCCAAATTTGTTCGAATTTTAATGATAGAACAAAACGTCAGTGTTATTTCCAACAGCAACCTGAATTCTGAAACTCAAAATAATACTGAATGGGCTATTACCAACCTAATTTCGATTTTCCAAAGTCGCCCGAGATGTCAATAATTCTTGGATGGACTATATATGCCTATCGTCAACCTGTGATGTGAGCCTAACAGAATCATAAATTAATAATAATGCTGAAGATATGCTTAGTTTTTCCCTTTACTCCTCAGACTCGGATTTTACGTGTTTTTTGCTCATCTCTGCTTTAGTTTAAGACAAATCTGACTGAATGTGAGGCACTTAAATCGAATAATGAAATAAATCAAATATTGATTTTTTCATTCGGTGTATTAACACAAAATTGGCATTATTATGTTGATTATCTGTCTGTAAATATCTGTGAATGGTACTATCGAGGGTGGAGAAATCGTAATGATGAAATACGAGGATGTATTGATATATCTAGTTAGCCTAGACCAGTTCCAACGAACAATAACTTTTTAGGAGTGTCACTGTAGAGTTCGACGTCAAAAAAGTAAACCAAAGTTATGCAATAAATTTAAAGAGAAAGATGTCCACCGAAATTGTAAAAATCGAAAAATTGGAGTATCGAGCCATCATCAAGTACCTGTATTTAAAAGGGTTAAGAGGTAAGCAGATTTACGAAGATATGCTTAATACCCTTGGTGATCAATGTCCTTCGTATGCGACCATGAAAATTTGGATTGCAAGCTTCAAAAGAGGTGAATTTTCCATTGAAGATGATGACCGATCGGGAAGGCCAGTTTCTGTGTCAGTCCCCGAAAATATCGATGCAGTTCATGACATGATTTTATCAGACCGTCGATTTGGAATAAAACGGATATCTGAAGCACTGAAGATTTCATACGAACGCGTTCATCATATAGTTCACGTCAATTTGGACATGAGAAAAATTTCTGCAAAATGGATCCCCAAATGTTTGAATGTTGACCAAAGGCGTGCAAGGGTAGAAGCATCGCGTTCGTTCTGTACTCGATTTGAAAACGATGTAGACTTCTTAAACCGAATTGTTACTATGGATGAGACTTGGGTAGATTTCTACGATCCAGAAACAAAGCAACAATCGGTGGAATGGCGACACTCTGGTTCTCCAAGACCTAAGAAGTTTCGTATCCAAAAATCTGCTGATAAAGTTCTTACTTATGTTTTTGGTATTGCCATTGAGTAATCATGATTAATTTTTTGGATAAGGGTAGAACAATAACTGGAGATTACTATTCGACATTACCGACCACTCTACGGAAAAAATTAAAGAGAAAACACGCGGAAAGTTATCCAAAGGTATTTTGTTTTTACAGGACAATGCCCCAGTGCACGAATCTCATGTTGCCATGCAAAAAATTCGTGATTCAGGGTTAGAATTACAAGAACATCCCCAGAGCAAGAAGAAACATTTTTTTTGAAGGTCTAGGGACGTTGCAGGTTCGCTGTAATAAATGTATTCAATTGAGAGGATAATATGTTGAGTAATGAAATGATTTGACATTGACATTTTGTTTGGTTTTATAGTAGGCTCAGAATTTTTCAATATATCCTCGTAATATTGAACCTACTGAACATTGAGTTATGTTTTCAACCTGGATATCGATGGAAGTTGCCCAGAAAAGTTTGGAGAGAACATGATACAGATGTTTTTGTTTCTTCATCGACATCGCTGATAATAAAGTATCGGGTGAAATCCTCCAATTAATCCAGTAAATAGAAAATCCTAGCAGAGGGAATAAGTCCAGATACCCCGAAACGAAGTAATAAAACAGAAGAGGAAATTCGATTACAGAAAATAAGAGAGAATCAAGCCCGACAACGCAGTGGGAATTGTAGTACGGATGGAACTCCAACAAAAGCTTGTAACTTGACTCCAAGCCAGAGGAAAACATCTCCAGGTGGGGTAAAAACCGAAACCGTACGGATACTTCAATTTCTGTCCATAAAAGGAGGAAATTGCTGGTCTCAGCCTCCGGACGATAAAGTTAACAAACAAAACTTTCCTCAATCCCAGAAGTGAGTTTAATAGAAACCACACATTATCCTTTGACAGCTATAGATATTTCGGGCCTGAAAACTTCCCGGAAAACTCATACTTCTGGGAAACTTCGCAAGAAAAATTTCAAAGTGTATTGTACGTCTGAGAGCAGTTTTCGTCACGTGAACATGTACTGGGCCGAAGTTTGCCGTAATTTTCCACGTGCTTCGCGACCGATGTTGAAGTTATTCTTGTCGTTGGGAATTATCGGAAATATATTCAAATCATATTCCAAACTTTTGCGATATAAATGATTTGTCGGTGCTTTGGGAGGGGCGGGGGAGCCGAACTGCCTCGATCGGAGATCCCGCATGCCGCGATTTTCAAGTTGGCCGATGGAAATTTAAATTTTCCGAGAGTTCAGGGAGATTCACGGTTTGATTCCTTCCACTCCCACACTTATATACAGCGAAAACTTCGTTGGAGGTTCGATTTTCAATACGAATGTGAAGGAATTGGGATTTTCTCAACATGATGTACAAGGTGTGGCATGAGCACGAATCGTGGCCGATCAAAAGAAAGAAACTCCATGGAGCTTCTTCAGCACTACAGAAGGTATAGTCCCAGGGTATAGATGGTGTCCTGAATTGGAGGTACAAACGGTGAGAAGAGATTTCTTCATCCTTCATGATCTCAAGAAAAAAAGAGCCTCATAAACATGCTCTTGCAAATTGGCGCAGGTGCCGGTTAAGGCCAAACCGTTTGATCTAATTATGGAATTATTTCTAAAATTCCCTTCGAAAAAATCTAGATGTGGGCTTGAAAATCATCAATTGAAGAAAATTACTATATTGTGAGATACAGGCTGTTCCTAAATTGGAGGTGCCAACGAAGAGGGGAGATTCCTTCCATAATTTTATTATTAAGTCCCATAAAAATGGGACCGCAAACATTTCTTTTTCTAGATACAGGGTGTACTAGGTAGTATTTGAACGGAAATGGTAAAAACAGGGGGGTTGGGTGGACACCAGTTTTGGCCAGAAAGATCCCCAGGCTTATTGAAACAACCTCCATAACAATGACAAATGTTCAGTATATGTTCATGTCATATGTATTTCAGTTTCTGGTTAAACAGAAGATATGAAAATACACTGTATATGATATCGATTGAACTCTTCATGCGTTCTAATTTGAATTTGTAAATCTACAGTTACCTACGCGCATTATCAAATGAATCATTTATATATGGCGAGTCTTTGCCTTGTACATATATTTTAACTGTAGATTCTTGAAGCCACAAGAAACCTTTTTCCATTTTTCCGAATTTGGCTCTGTTTAAAAGATATATCCATCTGGGCCAAATACGTGCCTGATACAATTCCCTGGAATTGATGAAAAATTCATATTTCTGGATTGAAATTGAGTTGATACATTTAGGAAATACTTAAGTATTAACATTATTTGAATAAGAATGATACTAACATGATATTTCTTAACAAAAACTTTCAGTTTTGTCCGATTATTCTGCAATTGGAAAGCCTTATTCCTTCTCGTATTTCTTCCACCAAAACAAGTTCCTCCTTCGATTTTCCTGATGACTAGTTTGTAAACACTAATAACTTCCTCGATATCCCAAAACTACCTCATAAATTTTTTTTTCACTAACCTAACCCCATTATTCTAGGTCATAGGATTCAACGTCAATGACCTAACCTAACCCATTATCGATGATATTTCACAGAGCTTTTGAGAAGACGATGCGAGATTGCTGATTTTCTCTTCAAACAATGGTACAACGGTGCGCAACCTCGCAATGCGAGGTAGCCGACGCGCAAGACAAACCGTTAGATCAAAGAGCCTTCGGTAAAATCTATTAATCGTCTGTGGACGACGTATGCGTATAGCGACCTACAACTACGATCTCTATACAAAAATGGAGAAAATCTTTTCTCGAGCTATGTTTTTATAAAGGGAAAAGTGATTATTTAGGAAATCTTCTTCGATATTGTGATTATGTGAAGACTTACCGTGAATTGAGGCAATAATAACCGTGTGATGTCGAGATTATGAAATTCTGAGAGGATATTGTTCAGACAGAAACATCGAAAATACGTGGTTTTGTATCGACATTCATCATTAATATCCAAATTTTGTAATTCATTGACATTTATTTTTAATATTAACCGGGGACAATATAGTTTCAGTAGAAACTGTGCGTATAGAATGTATAATTTCGTGCTTCTTATAATATAATTTTATAATCAAATATCTCTACGTCAAACGTTTTTCCATCATAGAGATTTTAGTCTTGTTAACTAGTATAGATATCATAGTATGAATTTTAGCAATTCTGTGATATTTAAAATCCAGGGAAGCATACAGATTATTTTTTGGTTTTATGGATTTTTCGTTAAATTTTATCGGGTATAATTGGGAATAACTCGAAAACGACGCATTTTATTGAAAAAATAGGAATACTTTTGTTTTTCAAAATGATTGATTCATTCGAAGATATGAACCGTTCTTCTTTTTCAAGTGGTTTTATAGTAGTTTAGATTTATGAGTCTGCAACGTTGTAACTTTCATACCAGGAGAAATATTGAATAAGTTTTGATTAAGGAATATGCACCATGCGTAGAGTGAACAATAAACCAAAATTTAGTACATTTGGAATATCGGTTCTGAAGATATTAACAGAAAAGTGTTTTTTTCATGAATTTTCGACACCCTATATCTTTCACGAAACCTAATTTTGAAAAATGGTATAGGAAAAAAGTGTTTCGTTTGATTAGAGGAATCTACAGTTAAAAAAACGTACAAGTCAGGGACCTACCTGGTATAAGTTGAGAGAAAACTGATTGGTCCTTATTTTCAGAAGATGCTATGAATTTTCATGCTTATATCCAGTTGAAAATATTCAAGATCTATTCTGCCACGCAATTCATTTTATGAGCAGAGGACCTTCCTGGTTGGAATTAATAATTCATCAGAGTTTGCAATAGCAAACCAGATACTTTCAAATTCTTTGCCTCCATTCACGAATGCCGAGCGAAAACCGAAGTTAAAACCACAAAACATGCGATCCTTTGCCACTGACACTCCAAAAATCCGTTCATTCACATCGAAATGGAACAAAAGATAAGCGCAACTCGTCGATACGCGATGGATATGTGGGAGTGAATTGGCCCCATGCCGTTGATGCCATTAGGAAACATTTATCTGACGCTTGAAGGGTTTGATTTATGGCAGAACGTGAAAAAGTTGAATGCTACGCGGATGGGCCTCTGGATATCCAGCTTCGACTGATGGCTTTTTGAATTTGGGCTTTTGAACGTAGATGGGAATTCGTTCTGTTACTGTATCCAGTTTCTCAACGTGTTCGTATCTAATGCAGCGTGGGTTGATTAGAGGCTTTTCAGTGATGTCACCTGAGTTAATCTTGAGGAATAGATCTCATAGAAGGTGGAGGAGATTATTTCCAATGAAAATCTGTATATTCCGACCTCATCTACTCGAAAAACAATCAATAAAATGAGACCAGCAAGTTGTAACCTTCGCCTTCACAATTTTGCAACCGCATCCAAAATTATTATTTTGTCTTGTATGTTTCTCACTTAAGTTTGACGGAACGAACTCACAATTTCTGTACATTTTTAATGAGCAATTCGGAGGGATAAGCAGTTTGAGATGTAGCTTAACTAACAGTGGGTACAATTAATAATAAGAAGGATTCGGAAAGTGAGTGGTTCAGACTAGAATGTACATATTTAATAAATGAACATCATTACGAATTTATATGATGCTTCATTTACTCTATAGTATTCAATACTTATGCTACACTGTTATTTGCGATTCAAATTTCGATTATTGCCGAATACAATTGTACTTTTTTACGACCATAATAAACCCAGTTTCCGCAGCTATCAACATTTTATTCTGTATTTCACGTTTCTCGACATATTGCAGCATTCAAATCACTGATGACGATAGAATATTGACGCTGGGTAAGGTTGGAGAGAACTAGCTTTTTCATTATACAGCGTGGCCATTTCACCCAAAGATAACAGACTGAAGCTAAGCTGCATCCCAGTTCAGAAATATGTATGTTCTTTCCAATTCATATAGATTTCCAGGAACTTTGTTTAAGGAGTTGGTTCTTTTGAAATTTAACTGTGAAGGGGGTTCTGTAGTACTGTAGTCTGTCTGTTCGTTTAGAAGTTTTTTGACGAGTTATTCGAGTACCTTTATTCTTTTTTCGATTGAACTATCACAAAGTAATGGATTATTCTGTCCATTATTCTTCAGTAAAATTCCAACACTTGATTCTTGATTTCCGTACAAGAAAGCAGATCTGAATCTTCCAACCATGTTTATATACATGAATTATTTCCAGCTTTAACAGAGAAAAAAGTTTCTTCAACAATCGACAGGTCTTTGGAATTCACATAACACACTGCGCAAAAAAATTAACGCACGTTATGGAAATCTCAAATTTATTCTACAACTGAAGGTGTTCTCAATGATAATTATTTTTATCAGAATTATGCATGCATATGTTATCCACTCTCAACGTTTTTCATCAATACAGATGTTTTCTCCCAGCAGGAATAAAAAAAGATGATATTATCATATTTTGAATGTATTGGCTCCATTCTAAAATCAGTTGTTCTCGATCAATTCTAGTGATCAAAAGTTTTTCTTTCGTTTGATTTTCTACACTCGATCGCTATGCAACGCGAATTTGACCCAAGAGGAATGTGCCCAAGCGGTAGTTTTGCGAGAAGAAGGGTGGACATACACAAGAATTGGAGAAAGGTTTGGAGTTTCCCATACAAGTGTGTCCAGAATGTTGCAGCGATTCAGGGAGACAGGGTATGAATGTCCGAAGACCAGGACAGGGTAGACCACGGTTAACAACTGCCATTCAAGAACGTTACTTGAGAGATTCTTCGTTGAGACAACGGTTTGCAACCTCTAGCTTCCTTCAAAATCAGCTTGAGCAAACTCATGAGGTGCAAATTAGCACTCAGACAATAATAAATCGCCTCAGAGAATATGATTTAAGGCCTTGTGTCGCGGCAAGAGGCCCAGCTCTTACCCCAGCCCATCGAAGGGCGCGTTTGGATTTGGCGAGAGAGCATATCCATTGGGAAGAGGCCGATTGGGAAAGAGTTCTCTTCACAGATGAGTCTAGATTCTGCCTCTACCATTGTGATCGACGTTCCCTTGTATACAGACGTCCACATGAAAGATATGCTCAGTGCAATTTCCTGAATGCTACTGGTTTCGGGGGAGGATCGATTATGGTATGGGGTGGAATATCTTTGACTGCTCGCACAGACCTAGTGGTCGTTGATAATGGAGCTATGAAAGCTGATAAGTATATAAGGAACATTCTTGAAGAGCATGTAGTGCCATTTGCCCTATACATTGGTGAAAATTTCATTTTTATGGACGATAATGCCAGACCCCATAGTGCGCGCATCGTTCAGGAGTACCTTGAAGAGGTTGAAGTCTCTCGAATGGAATGGCCAGCAAGAAGTCCAGATCTCAATCCGATTGAGCAGGTTTGGGACAACCTCAATAGAAGGCTGAGAAGTTCAGTAAATCATCCAGCTACTCTTAATGACTTAGGAATCCAACTCGGAGAAATCTGGGAAGGATTAGATCAGAACATTTTAAGATCACTCATTTTGAGTATAAACCGTCGTTGCCGAGCTGAAATTAACGCAAGGGGTGGAAATAGCAAGAATTAAATCACTCATCAGCATTCCAGTATTTTGAAAATTGTTCATTTCTCTTCTATCACATAAGATTCGGTGAAACATTTTGATGAATACGTAATTATTACGACCTGTATGAAAAAAAAACAACGTTGCGTAGTTATCTGACAGCAAAATGAATTGAACCTAACATTTTCGAAATATACATGGTGAAATGTGTCAGAATACCATGTCCAACATGTCACTTTATAAAAGTGAATGGAGCTCTATCACTGACGACTCTCTATGGGTGGTGTCATCGATCCCCTGAATTTTCCAGTAAGAATGGAACATAATCTTGACGAACAAAATGACAAGAATGGTTTTGGATTAAAATCACAGCAACAGAAAAAAATCGTAAGAATATGATTAGAAAATAGTCAAATATCTGCTCCATTCGTGGAAATTTGAAAAATTGCGGAGCAGGAAGAAATCTTAAAGGAACACTTCTGCCTTACTTATTTATACTCGATAGTTCGGTGGGAAAACACCGTTCGTCTAGAGGAAGAAGAATGAAGACACAACATTACCGGTTATTTACAGGCGCCTCCTCGAATAATAAAATATCGCCCTCGATATCGAATTTCCGAAACTTTTCCTGTTCCTGCAGATCCACCGCTGGCAAATTTCTGCCAAACTTTCCACATCGTCGCCGTGCAAAGTTTAGCACTTAACGAGGCAATATTGTCTACTTTATGTAAGTAGAAATGGACTCCTGAGATGACGCAGGCAGACCGTATTTTTATAAAGGACGAAGTGCACTACTGAGGGGAGCCGAACTTGGCTATTATCTATTGTGGAGGGCTGAAAGTTTGGTGCCAATTCGGCCAGCATCGATAGAAAGATTGGCTGGAGTAGTCTTGATAGAGGAATGGAGTGGCGCAAATTGACTGGTGTTTGACGAAAAGGTTGCTGGGAATTACGACGAATTTATCGATGAGTTTGTATTTTTTGAATGTGGTGCAGCATCTGAAGTTATTTTAAGTCTGTATTTTTGATTCGGAACTTAGGTGAATTAGTTCGGTTTCGTAAAATGCCGCAGTAACGACTTCTGTGAGAATATTAGGGAGTTTTCTCGTCATTGATGGTTCATGACGCTGTTAGACGGAAGTGACGTTTGTTGAATTGAAAGAGTAATCAATATTGAATCTAACTACTAACATCGGAACTAAATAAAACTCCTTTGGCAATAAAAATTGAGCTATCCTGTTTGAATTAGGTTGTATAGATAAATAAGTTATCAACAAAATGAAATCGAGATCTTGTGCTACAATATTTGTTCCATATGCCTTGGTTCACAATCTTCGTTATTTGTTGAAACACTCTTTTGACTGATTTATTCGTCATTATTGTAACTGTTCTCAACCCAAGATCTTATTGCATCGATGCCAAGAGGTGTTGGGGAGAGTATAGATAATCGCGGTGGATTAATACATTGTTAACAAATTTATTAAAAAAATTGTGAATCTTTCTTTTTTCTCCAGATTTTAATAATTTACTCCTTGCTTTATACAGGGTGAGTCTTTAACTTGTACATATATTTTAACTGAAGATTCTTGAGGCCAAAAGAATTCTTTTTTCATTTTCCATTTTTCCGAATTCGGCTCTGTTAAATAGATATAGTGATTTGAAAACAAAAATTGTGCTGATTACGTCCCTGAAATGATACTGTGGAATTGATTCAAAGTTCATATTTCTCGATAGAAATTGAGTTTATACATTTAGGCCCAATTGGAATAAAAATGTTGCAAACACGATAATTTCAACAAAAACAGTTAGTTTCATCGGATTATATCTGCAACTAAAAAGCCACATTTATTCCACCAAAATAAGTTCCTTCTTCGATTTTTCTGCAGATTAGTTTGTAAACTCTAATAACTTGTTCATATTTTCCTCGAAATTCCCAAACAATATCATGAAGAGAGTTTTCATTCAGATTTATTATTAAACAACCTAACCTATTCTAATTTGTATCGATTCTGTGAATTTTTGCACAGAAATTTCAAGAAGATGTTGCCAGCTTGCTGATATTTTCATTGAGGTTAAGGATTTTTTACGAAACATAGTATAAATCACGATACATTTGTGTACCGTGGTATAAATATCTATGAATTCTGCCGTTTCCAGCATAAATCGACTTTGCCGCCAAATTTTACCACGCATGCGTAGAGCGAAAACCAAAGTAGGGTTATCTGGAGACCAACGTTAAACAATAACAAACCAGAGTCTCTGAACAAACTGTAAACATTATGTGAAGTTCTGAATAATCTGAATTCATTCAGTGACTTATTGTTCTAATGTGATTATTATGTGAAGTGAAAATATAATTTCAACCGTGTCGAATTTATAAAATTCCAAGAGGATGTTGTTTAGATTGAAACATCGCCACAGATTAACAGGTATCGTATTATTTTTCATTAATTTCAATTTAATAAGTAGTTTGTATCGAGATTCATCATTCATATCCGAATTTTGTATTTCATCGACATTTAACTTCAATATGGACCGGTAACTATGAATTTTGAATAGAAACTGTTCGTATTAAATCCTCCTTGGTGTTCAATTTTATCTCCCACATTTGTGGGATTTTATTATTAAAATATCTCGACAAAGTTGATAAATATTGTGACAACATTGTAAACTCCTTTAAAGACCAGAGAAGGAATAATATTCGATGATATTTAATTCAGAGACGCATTCAGATTATTCTTGAAATTAATGATTTTTTCGTAAAATTTCTCCGGGTAAAATTGGAAATAACTCGAAAACGACGCGTTTTATTGAAAAAAGAAGAAATACTTTTAGTTTCTTAAATGAATGATTCTTTCGAAAATATGAACCGTTTATCTTTTTAAAGTGGTTTTATGGTGTTTTAGCGTGCATTGATGAGTCGACTACCCTGTAACTTTTATACTAGTAAAGATATTGAAAATGTTTCGATTGAGGAATATGCACCATGAATAGAGTAAAAACTCAACCAAAATTCAGTTCATTCGAAATAACGGTTCCGAAGATATAAACAGAAAAGTGTTTTTTTCATGGATTTTCGACACCCTGTATCTCCCACACCGAACCGAATTTTTAAAAATGATATAGGAAAAAAGTGTTTCATTTGATGAGAGGAATCTACAGTTCAAATATATGTACAAGTCGAAGACTGACCCTGTATACTATCTATGTTTTACCAGTGAGAAAAATTCAAGCATCTCCTTCCGGTGGAAGTTTATTTGTCAGTTAGTATGATAATAATAATTTCTGCAACAATTCCAATCGCAAAGTAGGAATTTTTCCCTTTAAGCAGCATCGAATGCAATTGTCTAAATCCAATAAATCATTCCCTACACGTCATATTAACGAATCCCGAATATATCACTTTTTTTCCCGTGATATTTTCGAAATTTCATTGACATTGACGAGGACACCTTTTATGAGTTCAACCCACATAAAAAATTTCATATCCCTTTACAATGCCTGTCAATCCCATCGCAGAATAAGAAGGGGATGGTGTTGATCTTTTCGAGGATCCTGAATTTCAGGTCCGTCCTCATTTCAGCCTAATGCGATTTCGGGCGAAAGATGGAATTGAATGTTGAAAAATTCGAGTAAGAAATCGTTTCTTGTTGCCGAAATGGAAAGGAAGATAACGATGTTCGACTGACAGGAGGTCGTAATTTTGGGCGCTTTCATGAGCGAAATTCATATTAAAATTTCGAATATGAATCTCCTTTTGTGGTTGGAGCTTAGAATCATTAGGTAAGATATTTTGAGCTACTTTGAAAGATTTGAAAGCGAAGCTTTACGAACAACTTGAACAATTAATATGTGTTCTTGCGTTTCTTCCCCCCAAAAATCTCTTGCTTCAATAGTATCTACTTTCAACATGGACGAATTAACATCTGCAATTAAATGTACTAGGTCTAGAAAAGCAGCTGGGTTTGATGGAATTTATCCTGAGTTTATAAAAAATTTGGGAAAGAAGGCTTTATCCTGGTTGTTGTCTTTTTATAATGATATTTTGAATTCTGGTTTTTTTCCAGTTGAATTTCGCAGAGCGAAAGTTATAGCGATTCTTAAACGTGGTAAAAATTCTTCAGATCCAAGTAGTTATCGTCCTATCAGTTTATTGAGTGTCCCTTTCAAAATTTTAGAACGATTGATTCTCTTTAGGATTGAATCCCATGTTGAAGATGGTTTGCAGAATTGTCAGGGAGGTTTTAGGAAAAATAGGAATTGTTCTGATCAGGTTCTTAGTCTCACTACTTTCATCGAATCAGGTTTTGATAAGAAATTAAAAACAGGAACAGCATTCGTCGACTTATCATCGGCTTATGATACTGTTTGGAAAGATGGTTTAATTTTCAAACTTCTTAAGCATTTGAAATGTGGGAAAATGGTTGGTTTAATTGAAAATATGTTGACGGATAGGAGACTTCGTGTTTTTATTGATGGTGATAGTAGTAGTTACAAAACTTTGAACAACGGACTTCCCCAAGGATCGGTGTTGTCACCTCTTCTTTTTAATTTATATTTGAGTGATATTCCTGATACTTCCTCCGAGAAATTTATCTATGCAGATGATATTGCTCTTGCCTTCCGTCATTCTGATTTCAACATTCTTGAGAATACTTTAACTGAAGATTTAGAAATTTTGAGGAACTATTTTCTGGAGTGGCGTTTATGCCCGAGTCTCACTAAAACAGAGGTGTCGTGTTTTCATTTGAATAATCATCAAAAACATAAAACTTTGAGGGTTAGTTTCAACAATACAGTTTTAAATCATAATTTCACTCCCAAGTATCTGGGAATAAAACTAGATTCTTCTTTGACTTTTAAGGCTCATTTGGAAAGTTTACGTTTAAAGTTGAAGACGAGGAATAATATAATTCAAAAATTAGCTGGTACATCCTGGGGTGCCGATGCTACCACTCTTCGTACGGCTGCTTTAGCCTTGGTTTTTTCTGCAGCTGAATACTGCTGTTCTGTTTGGTTGAATAGTTCCCATGTCCATAAAATTGATGGGCAACTCAATATTTCTATGAGGATTATAACTGGAACCATTAAATCTACTCCATTAGCTTGGTTACCAGTTCTTTCTAATATAATACCTCCTCATATTCGTAGACAGGTTGCTGCCATGAAGTCTTGGGATAAATTTCATTCCTTTCCAAATTCATTTCCTATTACGAGTTATATGCCAGATACAAGACTGGCTAGATTGAAATCTCGAAAGCCTCTATGGATAAATAATTTTCTTTATTCTAAAAAAAATCATAAAGAAATTTGGAGTTCGGAATGGACTTCATATGATTTTTTCAATAAAAGTTTAATTCTCGATCCTTCAGAGAAAGTTCCCGGTTTTCATCTGTCTAGGAAAAATTGGTGTCTTCTGAATCGTCTTAGAACAGGTCATGGACGTTGTAATAGTATGCTCTTCAAATGGAATGCCATTGATAGCCCGAGATGTGAGTGTGGGCATGAAGAGCAAACTATTGACCATTTGGTCAATAATTGTCCAATATATAAATTTTCAGATGGTTTCAACTCTATTCATTCAGTATCTGATTCATTTTTGAGATGGGTTGGTACCTTCAAAACAATTTGAATATATTAGTGGATTTTGCTTTTCCTTTTTTCTCCCTTTGGTTTTTGTTTCAGATTATTTAAAAATGCTTTGTCAACCCCTTTGAAGAAATGAAGAAGGATTTACATTCGAAGAAGATGCCCTCCAATATGAATATTTGTACACAAATCCAATATCCCTACACTTATACGGGGAGACAGAGTTTTTGCTGAGGTTTTTATCTGTGCTCTTGCATCATACGCAGAACTGTATGGTGCCCCGTTTGACATTCCTCTGCTAATACTGAGATTAGGAGCGGGGAATGGATCAATATGTTTGTTTGAATGATCTGTTCCTTGTTGCCTTTTCGAGACACATGCCATATTTGGAATCAAATCTGTACAGCTCCATTTCATAAGAATATATATATATATATATATATATCTACTTCTGAAAGAATACAGTACAAAGTCGTATGGATATTCCAGCAGCGTGACCTAACAACACAAAGCAAACACGCAAAAACTTTCCTTCAAAGAGATCCACCATTATTTCCGAATGATATTCTCAATAGATTGCCGGGAACCTTTTTTTGTTTATCCAGCAATTGATTCTTTCCTTATTTGATCTTCCTTTTCCTGTTTCAATGAATTATTTATGAGTGTAACAAGAAGTTTACTTTCCAGACTCCATCTGACCCTTTAAAGTGCTCTGCAAACAGTGTTGTTGTCATTTAGATGGGAGAATAACAGGAATTTTATCTTCTGAAAAACTTCTTTATCTTAGGATAAGTGGTTAGTTGGAATGGCTAGTTGTTCCAACTTTATGATGTATATTTTGTTTTGGAAGACGTTATATATGATTGGAAAGACCTGAATAAAAATTTTGCAAGGGCATCCCGATGAAACAATTAATTTGCGTTAAACTCTGACCAATTTGAAACACAATGGCTGACTGGAACGCTGGCGAATTATGGAGATTGATAGCACAAGTTGCTGATTATATGGTGATTTGATACTTGTTAATTGAATAAAACAATATAGCGTTTCTGGTTTTGTGTACAAAAATGAGCTCTTCGGAAGAATTCATCTTTATAATTCTTGTTTTCCTATGTTCTGTTGTTGAAGCTTCACTGTGCCTTCATAAATGAGTGTTCTGATGAATATCGCGAATAAGGTTCTCTAGTAAAAGCACAACCATAATCAATTAAGTTTATCCTTAGTGAGGAAAATTAATATTATCCAACGATCTTTTTGCGTACATTAAACAAAGGGAAGCAGGATTTCCCTGGAGTTTTCTTGTACGCGGTTTGGAAAACAATGAGAGGACAGTAACCTGTTCAGATTCAACGTACTTTCTACGGGGTAATTACCGCAGTGCTTAATTAACTACAGGCCTGCACCTGCGACGTCATACTGAAAACAACAAGAGCTTTCCTGCTGCAATCGTGGAAGCTCTTTAGGTTCTTCAACTTGAGTTGTCGCGGCCACTCTGGCAGGGTTTCCCAATAGGGATCATACGGTTTAAAATTGAAAAGAAAGGAAGAAAAGTGAACAAAAGCTAGGATTATCACCGGGTTTTCGCTCCACTTGATCGATTGTATGCAGATTCCGATGGACGAAGAATCAAAATAACTCCTCAAGAGAACGAAGTTATATGATGGATGGAGCACTCTATTGAATTCAAAAGACATCAGGATTCAGGATTAATTTCTTACATTTCAAATTCGTCAGCATTACACTGATTATTTCACTCATTCCATTTTTAGTGGGGAAGTTTCCATAGCAACTCTTGTTTTACATCGATAAAACATGCAAGCCGGCAACATTAATTAATTAACAATACTTTTACCGAATGTTTTATGAATTTTTGAAGGATTTTTTTCGAACCCTGTGCCATCCCCATCAACCCTCTAAATTTTTTGAGTAGGGAAAATGGACCATGTGGTACTTTTTTTGGCAAGGTCTTTGAATTTTCTTTCTTTTTTCCCTATCCAAAAAATTCAGAGGGTTGATGGGGATGGCACAGGGTGCAACAAAAATCCTTCAAAAATGCATAAAAGTTTGGTGAAAGTGAAACAAAAATTGACCTGTTTCAGGATTTTGTTGCCAAATAAACTGCTCCACTTGAGTTAGGGATATTGACTCAAATTGCAAAAAAATATAGTTGAAATAAGATTTTTGTGATGAAAATTCATGATTTCAAGTTGCAAATTAATTTAGCCTGTAGGTCTGCAGCGTATACAGGGTGGATTTCGTGGAACGATTTTCAGATATCGTCTGAGTCTCACGAGAAACTTGAACCGAAAATCGATAACTTCAATCGTTATCGTCTCGTCAGCATCCTGTACCATACCGATAAATAATTTTCGGAGCCATGAATATCCATTTCAGAAGTCTATACTAGTCAAATGAAATAAACTGCTCCACATGAGTTAGGGATATTGACTTAATTTGCAAAAAAATATAGTTAAATTGGGATTTTTGTGATGAAAATTCACATTAATATGATTTCAAGTTGCAAATTGATTTTTGCCTGTAGGTCTGCTGCGTACACAGGGTGGTTAAGAAAAATCTAGTAAAATAACGAAATTTTATTCCCAGAGAATTCAAGCATTTTAAGACTATCAATACAATGTGTGGCCTCCACGGGCATCAATAACAGCTTGACATCTTCTTTGCATACTACACACGAGGTTGTTGAACATTTCTTGAGGAATTTGGTTCCATAAACGGCACAGAAGCTCTCCCAGATCATTTAAGGATTCTGGGGTAGGTTGATGATTATCTAATCTTCTTTGGAGCATATCCCATGCATGTTCTATGCAATTCAAATCTGGTGAATGCGGAGGTATTGGTAAATGTGGAATACCAAGCTCCTCGCGCGCATTCTCAACTATGGCTTCACGCTGCGGTCTAGCGTTATCGTCTAGAAATTGAAAAGTTTCACCAATAGCAGCGTGAAAATTTGGCACAACATTGTCAATGACATGCTCCCTACAGTGTAAGGCGGTCAAATTCCCAGGAAAAATGTGTAGATCTGTGCGCCCCTTGAAGCATATCCCGGCCCATACCATAACACTAGGTACGCCTTCGGAATGGATGGACTTCTTGGACATAGCGACGATTACGGGGTATGCGTGGGATTGTCCATACCCTTATTCTTCGAGAATCTGAAAATCGTCCATATCTGGATTCATCAGTGAAAAGGACACTACGCCATTGATCGTTCCAATTGATATGTTGCCTTGCCTATTCCAGTCTTTGACGCTTATGGTCACGTGTTAATGGAACACCTCTTAATGGACGTCTAGAACCTAGATTCACCTCTCTCAAACGTCGTCTGATGGTTTCGATGGAAACTTGGAGCCCATCTGCATTTTGAAGAGTATTCCGTAGCATCCTACACGTAGATGTAGGGTTTCTTCTCGCCGAAACGGTGATGAAACGATGCTGAGCAGGTGTTGTTTTTCGTCGCCCACCAAGTCTTGGTCTTTCCAACACGAAACCTGTCCCCCTGAACCTATTCCAGAGTCGATATATCACACTTTGGCTGACTTGGAGCCTTTCCGCTACAACAACCTGAGTTAGGCCACCCTGTAGCATTCCGATAGCCCTATTAGCCTCAGCGTTTGTTAATTTACGCCTTGGCATTTTCAGAAAACTCGTTTCAAATCGAAGCCGTTGATAAACTGACTTCATTTCAATAAAAGAACATTCATGAAGCATATGCAAAGAACCAAACTTCAAAAGGCGACCAGATTGACGAAATGTCTCATACTGATTTTTATTGGATCGATTCAAGTGGTTATTGAGTTTTGAATGGTTTAACAGCGATTTTTTCGAAGATTACATACTTTTAAAAAACAATTGAATACGATATCCCTAACTCCTGTGGAGCAGTATATTTTTCTTCTGAGAAAATTTGTTCCATAATTTTGACGCTCACTGTATAATACCATATTACTGTAAGACCTTTTTTCCCGTGAAATAGTATACCACTCCAGATGAAATTTAAGCAGTTAAAATTTCTCTCTAGTAATATTCAAGTTTGTTGCATTTTGGCAATTTCGCTCATGACATTCCTCCATTACAAAATATCCCCCGGACATTGACAGATCCCTCATAATTTCATGAGAATTTTCTCAATCTCGTTGCTTGATTACACGAACAAGATTCCGTTTGTCATAAAATTATCTCGTCCATTATCAACGTCCTAGTGATATTACCACTCATAATTTCCAAACTACAACCTCTACACTCGAAGATATCGATCATAATCCTCCATTCCCACGAGTTTCTGGTGCATTGTAGATCTTGGGTGCATTAAGTGTTTATTACCCTGTCAGGTCGCTATCTCGGAAAGTGAATATGGCTGTTAGAGCTCGGCTGAGGGCGCCATCTACGGCTTTTACCCCCAGGAATATGAAATTTCCGAAACATTATCTTGTCGCCGCCTAAAGGTTGTAATGAGTTTTTTATGAGGATAAGGAGGAAGGATAGAATGCATGTGGGGATATTACCAGGGTATTATTGCGTTAAATGCAGTGGAGTTTGGCGTAGTTAAGAAGGGGAGATTGAGGGATGAAAGCATAACCGATAGAGATATGAGAAATTGTGGTATCAGGGGTTTCCTACTAAGCAGAAGCAGCGAGAAATCATTTTGGTGCTCTTGTTCGCATGGACAAGAGGGTTTTCATTTCGCTCAAATGTCTACAGAAATCTTTCAGTCGCCATTTCGTCTATCTGAAAGTTCATATTTGAATTGACTCTATACAGATCTCAGGTGTCCTAGGAATTCATATACTCAATTCTCTTTCAGCATGCCTGAGATCTGGGGTGTCATTTCATTCCCATTCGTGTGTTTGTTGTAACTAGGCAGTGTAACGTTTATAGCCCTAACGATATAATAGAGTGAGTATGTTCGTCCTATTTTATATTACATGCTTTTCTGGTTAAGGGGCAGTATAACCTTTTGAATCGTGGTAAATCTCCATTCAAAAGTGGTCTCTTTATTTCACGAGTAAGTACCCTAATTTACGACGTAGAGACTCGATTTTTTTTCAAATTGAAGTTGAAGAACGTCCCGAGGGCAAACAGTTTCCTTTTTTTCGATGTAATTAGTTTTTCAATTAAAAAAACCGGGGAAATCGTTAGATCTGGGGTTATTGAATATGTTTTTCGTTTTTCATGAGTAAAAGCTATATTTTTGAAATAATCATCATGAAAATGTTTGTAGTTTATAGAAGATTAAATTGCCGAGGGCAAATAGTTGCGATTTTTTCCGAAAAATGATGAATAACTGTCGGAAAAAATCATTAAGTGTGGTTTCCAAAACGCTGAAGTTCAACCTGTTTTTCTCATTGAAAAACTAATTAAATCAAAAGAATCGCAACAATTTGCCCTCGGCAATTTAATCTTCTATGAACTACAAAAATTTTCATGATGATTATTTCAAAAATATAGCTTGTACTCATGAAAAACGAAAAACATATTCAATAACCCCAGATCTAACGATTAACCTGGTTTTTTTAATTGAAAAACTAATTAAAAAAAAACTATCTGCCATCGGGACGTTCTTCAACTTCAATTAAAAAAAAAATCAAGTCTCTACGTCGTAAATTAGGGTACTTACTCGTGAAATAAAGAGACCACTTTTGAATGGAGATTTACCACGATTCAAAAGGTGATACTGTCCCTTAAGCGCCTATCTTAGTCTCGAAATATTAGATTCATGATGAACTCATCGTACATAAACTGCCAGGTAGTTTCGGTGTGACGCCCCACACCCCACACCCCAGACTATCCTGAGGATCTGCTCGCCGTGACTTAGATGAAGTACTGTGAATACCGTTATCTTATGTAGAATGATATCCAGTGCCGGGTTGTTCGACCGAGATGCAGGTTATTTTATACTCTGACAACTAAGTTCCTGATGTATAATACGAACCTATGCTTTTGATATGCAGAACTTCTTGAGGATTGTTTTCACGGCCATTCTGCTAGTTTACGTACCTAGCTGTTCAACCAGAAATGAGCTTCAACACTAAACACGATTTTTCGATAAAAAAGTGGATCCAGTGCAAGCTGTTCTAGGGCCCAATCAGCAGATGTCAGTCCCCGAAAATATCGATGCAGTTCATGACATGATCTTATCAGACCGTCGAATTGGGCTGAAACGGATATCTGAATCGTTGAAGATTTCATACCTAAGAAGTTTCGTGTCCAAAAATCTGCTGGAAAAGTTGTTGCTTCAGTTTTTTAGGATTGCCATGGAGTAATCATGATTAATATTTTGGATAAGGGTAGAACAATTTTTGGAGATTACTATTCGACATTACTGACCACTCTACGGAAAAAAAATAAAGAGAAAAGAAGTGGAAAGATATCCAAAGGTTTTTTGTTTTTGCAGGACAACGCCCCAGTACACAAATCTCATGTTGCCTTGCAAAAAATTCGTGATTTAGGGTTAAAATAACTCGAACACCCCCCTTATTCACCAGATTTGGCTTCGTCCTACTATCATCTCTTTCCTCAACTGAAAAAAAGTTTAAAAGGTCGTGAATTTTCTTCCAACGAGGAGGTAATGAAAGCTGTAGAGGACTGGTTTGCAGAGCAAGAAGAAACATTTTTTTTAAAGGTCAAGAGACGTTGCAGGTTTGCTGTAATAAATGTATTCATTAAGAGGAGAATATGTTGAGTAATAAAATATTTTGACATTGAAATTTTGTTTGGTGTTGTAGTAGGCTAAACATTTTCAATATATCCTCGTAATTTGTCAATGCTTACAGAACAAAAATTTCAAAACAACATGGCTTCTTCGTTCTGTCAAATCTTAGTTACTCCTATCGAAAACTCTTTCATCCTAAAAAACACCCGATATGTTCATTCGTGTCCAAATCCTAATCAAATTTGTTGTTCATGACACACAAATAGGAAAAACCCTCGTGGTTTTTCAGAACGCAAAAATCGATATCTTCGTCGATTGTGAACTTTACCCTTCCACGAAGCATCCTGTTCGAACCCATTCGGCCACTAATGAAGTTACAAGCATTCACGTACAGCCATCTTATGTAATTGTTCTCCGAATATGCAAACATACCATCAGCTCTATTACCATGTAAACAGTAAACATTGTTCAACGTTGTGTTTTGCATTGAAAACTATCCGGAACTGCTACATGCAAAGGAGGTATAGTTGATTGAGCAGAGCGGCATGAAACTTGATATTTCGGTCTAGTATAAAGGATGTACTAGAGCTTGGGGTATTTGATAACTGACCATCCTAACAAAAAGGGTGTTACAATATGACGAATCGATGTTAAACGCTAAGTTGAAATCTGTGTCAAAATCGCAATTTCTCGGAGGATCATTGAGCGTGGGCTGTGGCATGTGGCACCATCTTGTTGATGCAACTGGCCATATGATTTTGATAAGTTTGTCAACGTCTAGTGCTACGGTTATGGTACGATTCTTATCGAAATGAGTGAAACGGGCGTTCGAGTTATAGATATTCTAGAGGGTGTCGCGTAATAAAGAGAAATATGGTACCTGCGGGTACCGGACTCTATGGCAGTTCTGAAATATATGCTTCATGCTTTGTTATGGTCACTCGAAAATTCAAAAAAAATACACCCTTTGTCACTCTTTTTGCTGTCAAGACTCCAAATGAAGAAATTTTTTCAATCGGTTTTCGGATAGAGATGGGCTATTTAGTGGAAGCATACATGGTCTTTTTTAATAGGAGATCTATTTCAAAATTCCGAAAGAGGATATGTTGGTTAGGGATTTTATTTGAGGTTTTCGGAACTGAAATACTGTGATAGGTGAATTTGACTCACGTGAAGACTACTGGGATCGTTGTTTTCTGCGCATTTTTCAATTAGATGGTGGTTTTCGAAAGTCGAGGAGTTTTGATTTTGGGATTTGAATTTCGACAACGTTATATACAGTGGGATAATTTCGTTTAGCTTCAGAGCCTATTTGGAGAATTTTGTCAAATCTTACTGTGCCTGAAAAGGGATTTACCATATTGAGAGGTGGGATTAACCATTCTTTCAATTCTGCCTCGTGCAATTTGTGTCTTCTATTTTAGAACCGTGATCAATATTCTGCTGGAACTCTATTTCGGTGAAGTATTCTCATTTATAATCAGTGAGGAAACTGTACTTAATTTGGTACTGAGAGAACTCCATGAAACAGGTAGGTATTTCTGACTGGCGAGTTCGCCATTTTGATTTCTCTGAATTTGTGCCCATAGGGTCCTTGTTCTGGGACATTTCAGTGGTTTCGATGGAATATCTGCAACATCAATTGTCGATTGATAAGTCACCGGGTCGAATCAGCCGCAGGAAAATCAGTACTGCAGCCGTCAGTTACCTTTTGGTGATTTCAACATCGAGGAGGTTCTAAATCCTACCTTTTTCCTTTGGATCGAGGAGCTTTACTAAGGTCGTATCATCAATTTCTGGAATTTATCAGCGCTAATATCAAGCTGGATTTATTTAGTTCAAGTCAGATAATACTTGTGTTATTCTTAAGTCTCATCACTATTAGGTTAACGTATGAGAACTATTTAAGTTATTTTGATAGGAACCTCATAAGGTTTCTATACATTATTTTACACATAATTCGCTATCGTCGTATGATCTATTTATATATACAGTGTGAGTCATATATAGCGCTATATAAGGACCTCGAGGTAATTACTCCCCCTTTAGAATTATTGTAATAGATCATTTATCTAGATTTGTTTAGTGATTTTTCGGCAACTAGAGCTAGTGTGCTGGATGGGAATATTAAATCACTTGGCGCCCCCTTAATAATATCTTTTTTGTATAACCCACTCCCATCTTCAACTGAGCAACCATCCAGCATATAAGCGAGATTCTTAGTTCTAAACGCTAATAATGAATATTATAGCGTAGCACGCCCCAAAAATCATGGTTAACTTTCGATAGCGCATTTATCCAGTAATACCATCAAAAAACCAGATTGAAAAACTTCTTCATTTGGAGTATTGCCACCAGAAACAGTGGCAAAGAATGTAATTTTTTCACGAATCTTCGAGAATGACGAATATCTCATTGATTTATCCAGTCGTTTAATTTCAAAATTCACTCTCAGAAATAAAAAGTGAAAAAATTCATTATATGTTGAAGGGTTTGACGATCAACAAGTGCCATATTCGAAAATCTGTTAAGAAGAAAAATTACATCAAAAAAAGAAATAGCAACTATTGTGTTGAAAGTTCTACAAAAAATATCGAAAACTTTAGGTAGTATCATCGAAAATTAGGCATATTATTATCATGGTATAACAGTGAAGAACGTTCATTTTCCAAATTAATAAGTAACCATTTCGAGTGAGTTCACTCTCCACCAATTACCGAGCTCCCCTCGACTGCTTGACTGGAAAATGAACATGACAATTAATGAAAATAATTACCCTCGGCTAAGAACAACGTAGCATCCACAATGGGGCACTCTTTCCTCCTCTACCACCTTGATGAAATTAGAATTGAGGGTTATCCGACTGCATCGAAGGTATCTGGAATGCCCCCTCACACCCCTCTCGACAAGGTACACAGAAGAGAGGAATTTTAATTAATAAAACCTTTTGATAGTCTTCCCGTTCGAGGGCTCTCTGAATAAATTACGTGCTTCCTCATGATCTCCGACCTGGAGTCGTTAATAAACGCCGCGGATGGTGCATTGATTGGCACTAGGGCTCAAAAGGATGGCGATGAAGATGCCAATTCTCAATTTCTGAGCGAGCGAATATCACACATTACC
This sequence comes from Adalia decempunctata, assembly GCA_951802165.1. Lineage (NCBI taxonomy): Eukaryota > Metazoa > Arthropoda > Insecta > Coleoptera > Coccinellidae > Adalia > Adalia decempunctata. Next base: position 14,935,520 of record OX637696.1, on the reverse strand, counting down.
ATCGAGGTGTTTTAATTTTCTAATACACTGCGCAAAAAAATTAACGCAAATTCTGAAAATCTCAATTTTAATGAAAGTTATCTCTACATTGACTTTATAACTTATTTTTTATGTTCTCTCGGGAAGGTTTTGAACGAAACAAGACACATTAAATGGAAGAAAATTCAGGATTTCACCGAATCTTATGTGAAAGAAGAGAAATGAACAATTTTCAAAATACTGAAATGCTGATAAGTGATTTAATACTTGGTATTTCCACCCCTTGCGTTAATTACAGTTCGGCAACGACGGTTCATCTTAAAATGTTCTGGTCTAATCCTTCCCAGATTTCTCCGAGTTGGATTCCTAAGTCATTGAGAGTAGCTGGATGATTTTCTGAACTTCTCAGCCTTCTATTGAGGTTGTCCCAAACCTGCTCAATCGGATTGAGATCTGGACTTCTTGCTGGCCATTCCATTCGAGATACTTCAACCTCTTCAATGTACTCCTGAACGATGCGCGCACGAGGGGGTCTGGCATTATCGTCCATAAAAATGAAATTCTCACCAATGTATGGGGCAAATGGCACTAAAATTCTCTTCAAGAATGTTCCTTATATACTTATCAGCATTCATAGCTCCATTATCAACGACCACTAGGTCTGTGCGAGCAGTCAAAGATATTCAACCCCATACCATAATCGATCCTCCCCCGAAACCAGTAGTATTCAGGAAATTGCACTGAGCATATCTTTCATGTGGACGTCTGTATACAAGGGAACGTCGATCACAATGGTAGAGTCAGAATCTAGACTCATCTGTGAAGAGAACTCTTTCCCAATCGGCCTCTTCCCAATGGATATGCTCTCTCGCAAAATCCAAACGCACCCTTCGATGGGCTGGGGTAAGAGCTGGGCCTCTTGCCGCGACACGAGGCCTTAAATCATATTCTCTGAGGCGATTTCTCATTGTTTGAGTGCTAATTTGCACCTCATAAGTTTGCTCAAGCTGATTTTGAAGGAGACGAGCGGTTGCAAACCGTTGTCTCAACGAAGAAACTCTCAAGGAACGTTATTGAATGGCAGTTGTTACCCGTGGTCTAACCTGTCCTGGTCTTCGGACATTCATACCTGTCTCCCTGAATCGCTGCAACATTCTGGACACACCTGTATGGGAAACTCAAAACCTTTCTGCAATTCTTGTGTATGTCCACCCTTCTTCTCGCAAAACAACCGCTTGGGCACATTCCTCTTGGGTCAAATTGCGTGTTTCACGTTGCATAGCGATCGAGTGTAGAAAATCAAACGAAAGAAAAACTATTGATCACTAGAATTAATCGAGAACAACTGATTTCAAAATGGAGCCAATACATTCAAAATCGGATAATATCATCTTTTTTTATTCCTGCTGGGAGAAAACATCTGTATTGAAGAAAAACGTTGAAAGTGGATAACATATGCATGCATAATTCTGATAAAATAATTATCATTGAGAACACCTTCAGTTGTATGTAGAATAAATTTGAAATTTCCATAATGTACGTTAATTTTTTTGCGCAGTGTAGTTCAAAATGAGATAACTTACGAGGATGTATTGATATCTAGTTAGCCTAGACCAGTTCCATGCATAAACAGAATATTGCGATACCATATCAACGATCAATTACTTATTAGAAGTGTCAGTGTAGAGTTCGACGTCAAAAAAGTAAACCAGAGCTACGCAATGAATAAAAAAAAAGATGTCCATTGAAATTGTAAAAATCGAAAAATTGGAGTATCGAGCCATCAACAAGTATCTGTATTTAAAAGGGTTAAGAGGTAGGCAGATTTACGAAAATATGCTTAATACCCTTGGTGATCAATGTCCCTCGTATGCTACCGTGAAAAATTGGACTGCAAGCTTCCAAAGAGGTAAATTTTCAATTGAAGATGATGACCGATCGGAAGGCCAGTTTCTGTGTCAGTCCCCGAAAATATCGATGCAGTTTATGACATGATTTTATCAGACCGTCGAGTTGGGCCAAAACGGATATCTGAAGCACTGAAAATTTCATACGAACGCGTTCATCATATAGTTCACGTCAATTCGGACATGAGAAATGGATCCCCAAAGTTTGAATGTTGACCAAAAGCGTGCAAGGGTAGAAGCATCGCGTTCGATCTGTGCTCGATTTGAAAACGATGTAGACTTCTTAAACCGAATTGTTACTATGGATGAGACTTGGGTACATTTCTACAATCCAGAAACAAAGCAACAATCGATGGAATGGCGACACTCTGGTTCTCTAAGACCTGAGAAGTTTCGTGTCCAAAAATCTGCTGGAAAAGTTCTTGCTTCAGTTTTTTAGGATTTCCATGGAGTAATCATGATCGATTTTTTGGATAAGGGTAGAACAATAACTGGGGATTACTATTCGACATTACTGACAACTCTACGGGAAAGAAACAATTGAAGAGAAAAGACGCGGAAAGGTATCCACAGGTATTTTGCTGTTACAGGACAACGCCCCAGTACACAAATCTCATGTTGTCATGCGATAAATTTGTGATTTAGGGTTAGAATTACTAGAACACCCCCCTTATTAACCAGATTTGGCTTCGCCCGACTATCATTTCCTCAACTGAAAAAAGTTTAAAAGGTCGTATTTTTTCCAACGAGGAGGTAATAAAAGCTGCGGAGGACTGGTTTGCAGAGCAAGAAGAAACATTTTTTTGAAATGTCTAGAGACGTTGCAGGTTCGCTGTAATAAATGTATTCAATTATAAGGAGAATATGTTGAGTAATAAAATATTTTGACATTGAAATTTTGTTTGGTTCTATAGTAGGCTAAGAATATTTCCATATATCCTCGTAATGAAGGCTTTTTTCCTGAGTGAAGAGAAATACCAAGGCATAAAATAAAAGAACCACAAATATAAAAATAGACTCAGTAAAAACCAGAGATGAGTTGATAACATTTGATACGTAATTTCATTTCTGACAAATGAATTCAGAGGCCATTTTTTCCAGTCACCCTTGCAAGGAAAATGAAACCATTGAGTTTCCTGAATCCGAAACCAGATTTTCAAATACAACAGAGCTTAATTTCTTGTTAACAAGTTTACGAACGTTAGGATCGGAAGAATTGGTTAAATTTGAAACTTTAAATTACTTTCTTTGCAGCGACCAGGACGGATAACTAGAAATGGAGGAGAAAAAGGTTTATTGCGTTCTCAGGCCGAAGCTGCGTCGTTTTAATTCATTACGCTTCCTTTGTTGAGGTTTATACAGATTGTGCTGTCGAGAGAAAGCATAAGCCCATTTTCTTCATTTCCTGATATGGTTGACTCAGAACCATCCTGCTAAGTATATTTTTCTCATGGAGATTCTCATTTCTGTTTTGTTAAACTGCGAAGACACTAAAGACTGTTTCGATAAACAAACAAGTTATAAGTCTTTTTTTCTTTACAGTTGAAGGGTTTTGCAGTTGGAATTTTGTTTTTTCTATGATAATTTGTTTATCATAATTTGGAAACACTTTGCGCATTCAGCCCATTCAGCATGATTTTGAGGGAATAGTTATAGTTATAGTGAAAAGGGGTTACAGTCCACTGCGACCTAAAGGTCTATTGTGCCCCCTGACAGAGCTGTCATCATCGCGCCTCCTACAGCTCGTCCTCCAGTTCCAGAGATTTGATGAAATCCAGTATCTGGGTCGGCTTCAAGGAGGATAACTCCCCACTTCTACAAGTTTCTTGTCCAAATAGGGAATAAAAGTATCTGAATCCTGAATAACGAACATATTTTGCGTCAAAAGATTGCATAAAATACTTAAGAATTTCATCTCATCTTTATGAAAATCGTGAATAATTTGCATTTCTCTTTGGTGAATATACCTTCTGCATCGATCAACGTAAATAGGTGTTATATTCCCCGGTTAACTGCAAACCTGGAAAAACAGCAATCAATTACGTCCATTCTGATCCACCACATATATTTATTCACCATAATGGACTGACTGCCAGTTGATGGATAATTCATCGCCCTGAGTGCGTTCAAAATTAATTTATCCTTGAGCCTTAGTTAACCAGATACAAAAATGATTAATGGTGAAAAATCCCTTTCAAACACTGGCCCGATGAATGCTCAGCTACAAAATGAATTATGTAGGAAGGCTTGCTTGCTTTTTCGTCGTGTATACTTCTGACACATTGTTAGCGGAACGAAAGCCGACCCGTTGGTAGCATTAGCGCCAAAAAAACTACGTGGAAATCGGAATCAAAAGGTCTGTGCGACGGCCTGTAGATTCGTACGTTCGGTTTTTCACAGTAGAGGTGATTTATTCGAAAAATGGGTCATTCTTCGCTGTTGTAACCTTTATCGCGTTTGTTGCAGTTTCTCTTGAATTTTGATTCAGTTGTTCGTCCAATAGCGCTACTGACAGTAGTACAGATTGCGAACGTCGTTTCATCTCGCAGTAGGACAACCGCAGCAAGGAAAGCTTCATTGCGGGAAAATTAACAATAGAGTTGTTGATTTTTCGTTCAAGTTTCCTCATAAAACTGAGCGAGAAATCAAATAAAGTGTACATCGAGACGGCGTCAGAGAATTATCTCACAACCAGAGTGGTCGGGATGCAAAGGCAGCGTTTGTTATTATTTGTTGAGTAGTGTTTAATGATGGACTTTGTTGGAAATGGATAGGGAATTCGATTGGTTCATATAAAAATTATGAAATTATTTGAATCAAGTTTATAGAATGTGACAAGAGAAACCTCGGACAAACTCTTTTTCATTTAACTTTATTAAAAAGAAGGAATTGAACAAAATAACAACAAATAATAATAGCTTGAACATTTGTCAATAATAAGTATATCTGAGCCGTTTCGAAGTGGCTTCCTGTGGCGGCGATACACACCTTCAGACGCTTCTTGAAATTTTCGGCAATGGGCAGCTCCTCGGGCGTTAATCGGTTCCATTCCCGGCGCAGAGATTGCTTCAGCGACTCCAAATTTTTGTGTTTTTTAGCACAAGCCCTGTGCTCCAAAATCAACCACACGCTGTGGTCCATTGAATTGAGATCCGGTGAGTAGGGCGGCCATTCTGCAGATGAGATGAAACAAGGAAAATGGGTCTTACACCATTCTTGCGTCATTTTCGCTCTGTGAGCCGTTGCTTAGCCCACGGAAATACTACGGCCTCGAGGATGTCGCAGCGGTGGACTTCTTGATTGATTTTGAAACCTTGATCCACGAAAACTAAGGGAGTTTTACCACAGCCGCAAATTCCGCCCCAGACCATGACGGATTGCGGATTTTGACGGTGTTCGACGATGGCCGATGTACCGGGAGCCTCTACGGACCAGACTCTGTCGTTTTGGTGGTTGTGGGATTGTTCTACGATGAAAAGCTTCTCGTCTGTGAAGAGAATTCGCTCCCATTGCTGACCGGCGGCGAGACGAAGGAGTTGGCGGCACCTTTGGAGTCGTACGCGCTTGTTTTCCTCCGTGAGGAGTTGAAATTTTTGGAGCTTGTATGGTTTCAGGTTGAGCTCCTTTTTGGTAATCTGACGGACTGATTCGCGGTTGATACCGGTCTCACAGGCTATTTTGCACATGAAAACCCTCGGATTTCGATTGACTCGCTTCTTGACGATGTTGCGATTGCTAGGTGTATTGACAGTGCGTTTTCTACCACATTTTGGACGACGACCATCATGGCCAAGCACCTTGAAACGACGAATTGCATCGGACACGGTTTGTCGAGGAACATTGAGCAAACGAACAATTTCGCATTGACGCCTACCTCGACGAAACAGCTCCAAAATCGCACTACGTTTGTTTGACACTATAAAACTCTGTGAAATGAAATTATATCAAACTGAAAATTCACATATAAGTACAGGAAAGTGTAGAGAAACCAAGAGAATAAAAATTATTTGGCTGCGCTGAAATACTTTTGTTCCAGACCACAGCAAAATTTGTCCGAAGTTTTTCTTGTCCCCCTGTAAAAGTAGAATGGTCAGAAAATAATATTTCAAAATGGGAAAGAATCTTTCTGAAATAATTTTTCGAATATTAACATCTGGTAACCGGGACAGGACTCGATAGAGAATTTGTACCGATTGAAGAAGGAAAAATCTCAATTGAGAAAGATACCATTAAAAACTTGCAGACCGATAGATACCTTATCAAGAATGTAAAAATCTCAAAAGAAGTATTGATCCATCATTCAGGAGAATCGGGAAGAATTTTTGTTCTGTACGAGAATATTGAAACTTCTGTGAGAAATGGACTAGAGGAGATCTAATTTCCAAAGTATACCACCGGGTGACACCACCGCAGCAAGACAATGACACACCGGTTTCTGGCTTGTTAGCCGTCATCAGTGCCACACAATCCGATACTACGGTAGCAACCAACTGAAACGGCAAAACTTATGTTACTCCCTAGCAGGAACAATTGAGTACAGTTAAAGTACAGTGATCCACCTAGCGGATAAATGACTACATCCCAGGGGTCCCATGAGGCGTAGACATTTACTCGCTAGGTGGAACACTGTACATTAACAGTAATCGTTTCTTTCTGCTAGGAAGTAATATAAGTTCTGCCGTTTCAATTGGTTGCTACCGTAGTATTGGATTGTGTGGCACAGATGAACGAGCGATTCCATTTTTGAGGGGTAGTATCACCTTTTGAATCGTGGTAAATCTCCATTCAAAAGTGGTCTCTTTATTTCACGAGTAAGTACCCTAATTTAAGACGTAGACTTGATTTTTTTTTAATTGAAGTTGAAGAACGTCCCGAGGGCAAATTGTTTTCCTTTTTTCGATTTAATAAGTTTTTCAATTAAAAAAACCAGGGTAATCGTTAGATCTGGGGTTATTGAATATGTTTTTCGTTTTTCATGAATACAAGCTGAATTTTTGAAATAATCATCATGAAAATTCTTGTAGTTCATAGAAGATTAAATTGCCGAGGGCAAATATATGCTATTTTTTTCACAAAATGATGAATAACCGTCGGAAAAAATAATTAAGTGTAGTTTCCAAAACGCTGAAGTTCAACCTGTTTTTTCTGATTGAAAAACTAATCAAATCGAGAAAATCGCAACTATTTGCCCTCGGCAATTTAATCTTTTATAAACTACAAAAATTTTCATGATGATTATTTCAAAAATATAGCTTGTACTCATGAAAAACGAAAAACATATTCAATAACCCCAGATCTAACGATTAACCTGGTTTTTTTAAATGAAAAACTAATTAAATCGAAAAAAAGAAAACTATTTGCCTCGGGACGTTCTTCAACTTCAATTTAAAAAAAATATCAAGTCTCTACGTCGTAAATTAGGGTTCTTACTCGTGAAATAAAGAGACCACTTTTGAATGAAGATTTACAACGATTCAAAAGGTGATACTGCCCCTTAACAAACACGGTCAAATGTCATGATTGGGAAACATCGTACTGTCAATACAGATGATGCCGATTCAATGCTAATATCGCATAAACAGCTACCCTTACTCAACCACATGTATCCGTTCTTTTGCCACGCACGACTCTCTAACCCTAACCAACCTCCTACAATGCCATTACGATCGGCGTCATAATCATTCGGTATGCAGATAGGCATTAACTCGGTAGTTAAGCCAAGTCCGCCTATCGAAGCGGATAGCCGCATAATGGATAGCCGAGTGCAAGCCGTGTAGGCACAACCAGCATAGGAAACGTTCGGAGTCTATTGTCAGATTACGGCGAAGAATGCAAGTCAAACGCGATCGCCAATAACCGAACCGAAACTATTATTGCCGCCGTTTCACCGGGGCTCCAGGAAGATTCTCTCATTCCGGCGAGACGAGGTGTTTAATGCCACTCTCGAATGAGGAGGCTGCAGTATGCGTCGGAATATAAAACTTGACGGCGGCGATAATAGGACGAGAGGCAGTTCGGAGTGCCCGGAACGACCCGGAATTGTAGATCGCGCGATTCGTATTCGTGCTCGTAACTATCGCGGTTAGAATCGCCGGGTGATTCGAATCGGATGGATTGGGATTGCTAAGAATTTGAGATGTTGTTGGAGCGATCTGATGATTATTACGATGCGAGTAATTCAGAAGAAGTCTGGCGATTTTGAGCCTTCGAAATCATCTCTATGGAAAAAGGTTGTTTTTCATCTAGAGCCACCCTTCGCATGTTTTTAGAGTGTGAGCTCTCAAAGTTTCAGAATTTTCGATGTATGCATTGAACTCCAAAATTTCAATACTTTGGTCTTATGTTCTGAGCAGGATCACCAGGATAAAACGGTATCATTTCAATATGAACCGGATCCTCCGCCAATTTGTAACAATGTCCTGAATGAAATCGTCCTGAAAAAAGGCAATCCAAGCAGTTCGATTTATAACACGATTCAATTCGACTGATCAGTAAACATCCATTGGTGGGCAATCACAAGGAAGGGCAACATCTCCCCTCTTATAGAGCCTGGTACTGCTCAGGATAAAGGAGGTTGGCTTCGAGAGTTTAGGCTGACATTGTCTTTATGGTAAGAGGTAACTTCGATAGTTCCCTCTGATTTGCTGCAGAGGAGCCTCAGAAAGCAGTGCTGTATGCCAGTGGGACTCAACATTAACCCATCCAAGGCCACAAGTAATCCTCTTTACTCGAAAAAGATACCTTCTAGCTATGAAATCCATCTCTGTCAATGGAGATATCGAAAATTGGAAGTTTGAGGTCCAATACCTGGGTATATTACTCTAGGACAGTAAACTAAATTGATAACAATCTTCTCTATTAATCTCTATAGTTATGCTGTTATGAAATGTGAAACTAATTGATATAGGTGTTCGTAGATCTCTTGAAGACTTTCAGTGGATAAATGTATTTTGAACAAAGTGATGTTGAGTTTCTAAAATTTCGGTGTATAAATTAGCTTATTCCTTTTTTATTGGATGTATATTTCAAGAGGAATTCAATGGAAATTATGGAAATGAATTATTGTCTTCAATGTTCTTCGTTCACACGAAATATAAAAGGGTAAATTCATCAATTCAACTTTTCAAAATATTCGCAAAATACCCAATATATCCACGAAAAATATCGTTCTCAGTTGTTTTAGAAACTCTTAACGAATTTCTTTGTAGCAAGGTTTCTCCATCTACAGTTTCAGTCCAATTTCTCCAATATAGCAAAAGCATTAGTGATATAGGGGGAATCTTTGACTTGTACATATATTTTAACTGTAGATTCCTTCCATCAAAAGAAACCCTTTTTTCCCATACCATTTTTCAAAATTCGGTTTCGTTTGAAAGATACAGGGTGTCAAAAATCCAAGAAATTAACACTGTTCTTTCCATATATTCGGAACCGATATTTGGAATGAACTGAATTTTGGTTGATTGTTTACTCATTGTGCATATTGCTCAATTGAAACTTATCCCATATTTCTCCTGGTATTAAAGTTACAGTATAGTCGACTCATGAATTCACGCAAAAATACTATAAAACCACTTGAAAAAAAAAAAAAAACGGTTCACGTTTTCGAAAGAATTATTTATTTTAGAAAACAAAATTATTCCTATATTTTTTCAATACGACGCGTCGTTCTCAAGTTATTCCCAATTGTATAAGATTAAATTAGAGGAAAAAATCATGAATTTCAAGAATAATCTGAATGCTGTCCTGAGTTAAATCTCATCGAATATTATTTCTTCTCTGGTCTCTCAACAAGTTACCAACGTTGTCAGAATGTTTATCAACTTTGACAAGACTAAAATCTCTATGATGAGAAAACGTTTGATGTAGAGATATGTAAAAGCCTCTTGCAACGACAGAGAATTCTCGCGAAAATTTTCTGTCAAATTCACTGACCGAAAATTCTCTGCTCTTGCATACTACTTTCAGTAGAATTCTCTGTGGAATTCCATTGTTCCATCGTATGCAACTGCAGAAAATTTTCGGTCAGTGAATTTGACAGAAAATTTTCGCGAGAATTCTCTGTCGTTGCAAGAGGCCTTGATAAATAAAATTCCACATTTGTGGGACATAAAATTGAATTCTAAGAAGCATGAAATTGTACATTTTATAGGCAGTTTCTATTAAAAATTCAATGTTACCGATTCTTCAGCAAAATATCTATCGAAACAATAAACTCGACACCAGAACGACACTACTATTACATCAATTCACTGAAAGTCATTTACATAATCATCACCTGCTTGCTTTATTCTCTGTAAATAAATAAAGTCCATCGCGTAGACTTCGTTTCTGCAGTGTATGGGATCACTGACTTACGTTTTAGGTTGTACTGGTTGGAGACACAGAACAACGGTTTGTCTTGCGTGGCGGCTACATCCACTGCCTTCTGAAGGGAAGAGTAGGCCGTTGCGACTGAAATTAAGAACGTAGCGCTATATTGGCGAGAATCAGAACTACTCGTTTGGCATTTTCATAGAGCAACGCCTAGACGCCTTTAGCGATTGTGATAGTTCATCCGATAACGATAGGGGACGTACTGCTTTCTTGAGTTCGCCATTGTTTGAAGAGAAAATCGGCAATCTGGCATCGTCTTCTCTAGAGTTCTATGAGTGAATATCACAGAGGATGGGTAAGGTTAGGTCATTGGCCCCGAATCATATGACTTTGGTTAATGGAGTTAGGATAGGTTAGTGAGAAACCAATATGAGATCGTTTTAAAATATCGAGGAAAATATGAACAAATTATTAGTGCCTATGAACTAATCTTCAGGACAATCGAAGAAGGAACTTATTTTGTTGTGAGAAATATAGCTTTTCAATTGCCGAAATGATCGGACATAACTAAGTGTTTTGTTAGGAAATATCGTGTTTGTAACATTCTTATTCAAATAAGGTTAGTGCTTGAGTATTTTTTGAATGTATCACCCAGAATATTTAATAATTACATCAATTTCAATCGACAAATATGAACTTTGAGGTGTTTGCAGAGAATAATTACAGGCTCGTATTCAGCCCAATTTTTTTTCAAATGGCTATATCTCTACAACAGAGCCGAATTCGGAAAAATGAAAAAAAGGTTTCCTTTAGCCTCAAGAATCTACAGTTAAAGTCAAAGACTCACCCTGTATAGTGTTTAGGTATCTTTGTTTGGAAATTTATGGAAATGTTTAGATATTTTTTGACTTTTCCTTGAAGAGTGATTGAAATGACAACAGTTACAATTGTAAACAGCTTTTCTCAGTACTAGTACACAGGAAACTCATTGTTAAATATAATCAATTCCTTTTTTTTATTTTTGACTTACAGTAAGATTAAGACACAGCTCAGTACCTCGAATTACGATGATCAATTCCATAACACTCATGTTGATAATAATGTAAGTAACCTTTCTCATCAGTTAAAACTGCACCAGAAAATTAAACTCAAACAAGGACACCTTGTAACCTGAAATGTGATAAATTTGTGACTAATATTTTGAATGATTAACACTGATATAAATACCTTCTCAACAATTCACTCAGAACACGATAAAAACTTCCAAATATCCCTCAAGAATACGTGGATATGAAACAAAATGTCACAGCTTCGAATCACGTAAAACAAACAATATCTCAAGACTTTACTCGTTTTCTAGGTTGGAATTCTTGCCGAAAGAGGATGTTTTGATCTTTGGATTCGCTATTACTTCACTACATTAAACAGAGTCACCATTCAAAAGAAGAGAAGATTTGAGACAATTTTCAATCGAAAAGAAGCATAGATGTTTCAATAACAATGACAGCACCATTACCATAGATGCATTCTTTGCACATAATTCTATACCTATAATTTGAGCGTAGTGGCTAATAAGTATACAAAAGTGTGGCAATCGTTCCCCTTAAATCCAGGGTCAGTCATCGCATATACGCATGCCTAGGGAGAAGAGAAGGGACATGTAATTCTGTATCCATGGATACCGTATGTGACTCAAAACAAACAGAGACAAATAACAAAACTGCATCCGCTGATCGCCACGATGTCCCTATTTTCCCACTCTCCGCTATAGCACATGCTCAATAGTCTCACTGACCCTAGTCAGAGCCTTCTAGATGTTTCACTTTTAATTTCAAGGATCAAATTATAGGTATAGAATTATGTGATTCTTTGCAACTGTGTAAGTATGGGGTCATAACGATCAGAGCGCCCTTCTAGCGGGCGTCACACGAACCTCTAATATCCGCCGTCATAGGGAGTTCAAAATGTTCTGTATAAAGCCTTTTCTCCAGTTATCTATATGCTTCTAGTGTACACTATCAGGGTGTGACAACAAGGTCTCTTTAATCTGAGTTTCTGGTCACTCACGAATCTAAGGAAACGCAGAGAGGGACACACAAGCCAGAAAGATAGCTCAAATGCCACTTATTGGCCCAGAACTCTTCTGTGGTATAGGCTGCACCTTTAAGAAAGCCATCTCAGATACCGGAGTTCATTGGAGTTCTGGTGCTGGAGGGTGAGCTAAAGATACATCAGTTGCAAAAACATCTCTGATTGAGTGCTTATTAGACCTTGAGGTCGTGGTAGAATGACACTCCCTTACGCAACTACAACCCAGAAAACTATCCGTCTATGTAACGGGATCTTTCCAAGTAATTTTCAATCACGAGAATATCGGACTTTTCCTAATCCATTTTGAAAATTGTTCCATACTAAAATGCATTCATTATTAATCGGTTTATTGAAATGGCAAATGCGAATCTTCCCACAAGGTGGATCTACTCGCCAAAAAATGGATGCAATTATTAAGTGCTTCCATTCTATCCATATTTCTCAATACAATTCAGAAACACTTGTGCTCGTCGAGTTTTCAACAGTTCCAAAGTCCCTAATTGAATTTACGCGTATCCATATGCTCGATTTTGAATAGACAAAGAACTCCCCAACATGCCCCATCATGTGAGCGTACATGGGCATCTATGAATATTCATATCGGTTAATTAAAAGCATGTTAACCTTTAAGCGAGTTTACAAAGGAATATCTACCTATGATACAATTAATGTAACAATTCCCACTTCAGGTGAACACACACATACTGGCTGATATTCTCGGAAACTGTATAGTCGGAGGGTGTATTCCACTTGGAGAACGTACAGTTTCAATCTGGATATGAATGATAAATATGTATCCAATGTTTGCAATTTGCAGAATGTATGTGCGTAGGTCTACCTGCTTCAGCTAGTGGTGGTTGGTTTCATTTGATAATTCAGATGATTATACACACCCCTTCATTTGATGAAATCACCATATTGGAACAGGAGATTGCAGATGTTTTTCGTTTAAAAAAAACTGCTGTAGTTGATGAAGGTTACCTACGTGAAATTCCTAATAGTCCTCGGTTGAAAGCCCAGAATTTTATAATTTCGTAATATTTTGATAGTTTGATGTATATATAGGTCTTGGGATATAATATATTCAGAAAACATATTTTGCTGATCAATAGCATTTTTATTCTTCAAGTGCCTTGAGCTTCTGAAAAAACTCGAAAATTAATTATCTTTTCTCGGTGGGGGCCACCTCTCACGGTTGGGTCAAAAATTAACAGTGTTGTGCCTAAGGTGGCGTAAGGACACAGGAACAAAGCCTACACAACACACAACTGCTAACTCCGAACTCGGCACAAGTTACAAGCTTCGAAGCTTGAAGTTTCAGAGGGGTCTCCTCAGGAGACCTAGGAGTAATCAGGATAAACAGTATATCATATCATCATCATCATATCATTAGAATCTTGCAGAATATCCGTTTGGCTGATCAGTACGACCAATACTTTGAGTGCTCCGAGCGTCTGAACAAAACTCGAAAATGAATTAAGGAACAAATAAAACAATTAAAATTCGAGTCATAATGAAGACCTATATGTCAGACGTTTTTCAAATTTGCTCTTGCTTTTTTGCTTATTTTTCGCTAAAAACAACCACTCTAATCTATGGGAGATGATCCCCCAACATAAGGGGCTTGTAGCGTTCCTCGAACACCTGAAGAACAGAAGAATCATCACTTGGAAGATCGGACCTGATCGAAAGATCCTCCCGATCTATGAGAGAGTTAGGGCTTTGTGAAAAGGTTTTTTTAGCAGGTGAAGTATTTTTTCTACTGCTTCTTTCTCGTTTTCCTTCTTTTTTTCTTGTTACAGATATAATTTCAAGATATTTTGCCTCCAGTTCGATGAAAAGGCATTATTTTCAAGCACAAGGAGCTCTGTAATAAGGATAGCAGCATATTTTTTGAACAAATTCAGTATCACCATACATACACGGGGAGACAGAGTTTTTTCAGAGGTTTTTATCTGTTCTCGTGTATCATACGCAGAATTGTATGGTACCCCGTTTACATTCCCTCTGCTAACACTCAGATTTGGAGCGGAAAACAGATTTCATTCTTTTATACAATCTGTTCCTTGCCGCCATTTCTTCACACGTGCCATATGCCATATATTGTGTGATATTACAAAACAGTATGTAATTCTTTCTTTCAAAAGAATATATATATATATATGAACAAGTTCGAGTCTCTAACTGTCTCGGTTAAGATTTTCACCTGTCAATTGGTGTTTTTCGAAAAATCCGAAATTTGAAACTGTCACAACTACCACCCTTCTAATCCTATCCAAATCTTATTTGTATATTATTAATCAGCATTGACCAGAGTATATCTGAGCTCAATAAAATCTATATCGAAAATCCCAACTTTTTGGGTGAAAAATGACAGAGGGGTAAGACCCCCCAAAAACACCATATTTTTCATCACCAAGAAATCCCTGGCGAAGCCAAAGTCGATTTTCATTCTTGATGATCTGGTATCCATTCGAATCTTGCAGATTACCCAGTTGGCTGAAAATGAATTATGGAAAAATTAAAACGATTAAAATTCGACACAAAAAAGGACTATATGGATATGTTTGGTATCAAAATATGTATAGGTTTTCGAGAACGCTGTATGCAATAACAATTCTATCTATCATAGTTTAGATTTTCAACATTGTCAAAGCTTCCGTATTTGTTATCATATCCGCTTTTTATTTCTATATATCAACATTGTCCAGAGTAGGTATCTCTTGGTATGATGAAATCAATCAAGTAAATCTTAACTTCTTTAGTGAAAAATGATCAAAATCTCCAATTTGTCATCAACAAGAAATCCCTGGCGAATCTAAACCTGTTTTTCAACATGGAGGATCTTCACATATACTTTGAGTGCTCTGAGCTTTTGAACAAAACTCCAAAATGAAATATGGGAAAAATAAAACAGAAAACATTATAGTACTGACAAGTTTGGTACCGAATTATTCTGTAGGAAATAGTTGTTTATGATATGAGTGTTAAAAGTGCCGTTTTATTTTGTGAGTGAAAAAGTTTGTGAAATGAGCAATTTCACGAACAAAATGAAATCACTTTTATCACAAATACCAAACAATGTTTTTTGCCCAACTGTCTTATTTTGATAATGAAATGGGCGAATTTGCAATGACAATAAACTTCAAAATGCATTTTCATATTCAAATAATCAAAAGGTTGTTGTGAATGGCAAACGTTGCCAACGTTACGATTACTAACAAATGAGAAAAGACGCTGTCATTTGAATTTCGTTCCTGTCCAATTTTCGTCTTGGGTTTTTAACTGCTCAGTATGTTTATCGAGAGTTCAATCATTAATAAAAGTGACGATTTGGTTGTTTCTGTGAATATTGAAGAGTCTGCAAGAAGAGCAAATCTGGAACTCCTAACTAAAAAATCTGTTCAGCAGTACGATATTGCAAATAACAATTTCCTGGCCTGGTGTAAATTGAAAAATGTAGAAGGGAACTTCAGTGAACCTGTTTTCCTGGTATACTTAGAAGAAAAATCAAAAATATGGAGTTCATCAACTTTGTGGAGCAAATTTTCAATGATGAAGTCAAGCGCCCTTATTGAAAATGGTGTGGATGTTAGTAAATATTTTAGGGTAATAGCATATTTAAAACGGAAAAGTGAAGGATATCGTCCCAAAAAATCGAAAATTCTCACTCGTGAACAAGTTGAAAAGTTTATAAATGAGGCACCAGATGAGAAATACTTGATGGTTAAGGTTGCAACTATTTTCGGATTATTTGACGCGAAGAATTGTGTAATTTATCAGTGGAAGACATCGAAATAAGAAATAAATCATTATACAACTTCCAAACACAAAAACGAAAGTCAGTCGTTCTTTCAGTATTACTGGGAACTATGTTGACTATTTTCATAAGTACTTTGCACTGCGCCCTTCTGTCATCAAACATCGTCGTTTTTTCCTGAAATACATGAATAATAAATCATAAATGCACTGCCAATCCAGTTGGTATCAATACATTTGGGAAAATTCCATCTATTGTTGCCGAATTCCTTAAACTGCCAGAACCAAAGCAATATACCTACAGGACACTGTTTTCGAAAATCCTCCGCTTCATTACTAGCAGAATCAGGTGCAAATATTACGTATATGTATATAAAAACATGGTGGATGGAAGTCTACGACGGTAGCCGAGGGCTATATTGATCATTCCATTGCATATAGAAATGTCATTGCTGAAAAAATTCTCCCAACCTAAACAGATTCTGGATCATCATCATCCAATATTGTACTTCCGGTTTCTGTACTGATGGTGCTGAGGATTCCAATAATGTGTTGCGAAGCTCCCTAACGTCACAGGGCATTAATGTTAGTAATGTTTCTAGTTTTACGACTAATATTAATGGTCATAAGTAATGATTGTTAAATATTGATAATAAAAATTTGCAATTGCTGAATTTTCTTCATCTGATTCCATCATAAGATAATGGAGTGCTCAAAATATTTTTAACGCTGATGTTGAAAATATTTTTAACACGCTTCCACGTAAACAATAAATTTAAACATTGTTTGCTGTCATTAAAAGTGTCACTTTTAATGGCAGTTGTACAAAATTTTCAACGATATCGCACGACCCATTTTTTCTATTCAAATTTAATTTTTTGAGATTGTCACGTGAAGAAATGGTAATATGATGATGTTTATGTAAAAATGTCTCCTTCAAGAACAAAATTGAAGGGTCTGTTTCCCTTCCAATAAGGAAAAATGAGAAGTGCTGAAACTGTCGAAGATCGATATTAAGGAGCAACTTTTGAATGAGCCTTCGCTCCTGGGAAAAAGTCCAGTTCAAAATGAATATTAAAACTTCATTTTTCACCTCCGCTCCTCGAATCCAGGTACTCCATCCGAATGTTGAAAACCCTCATTATCCCTACGCTCCCTCATTCACTCCCAGAACATAATCTGGAACAAATAGCGAACTAACGACAACTTCAGCCGGCACTCCAGCCGTAATGCAGAACAACTCAATGCTCTCATCACTACCTTCCATTATCGCACTTGGACCAGATTTATCTGCAGTGTAAATTGAAGAGCAAGTTTTAATGAATTCATTCTCTATTCGTTAACCGGCGAGCTGTCTACGAGGTTTTACTTTCGTCCCATATTCCTCTGGGACATAAAAATGTTCCGCATTGTCTCGTCTCCCTCTCTCGTTTTATTTAATTCGTCTTCATGTGAGCCGCTTTTAATTTGTTTTCACTAGACGACTATCGTCATTGTGGAAATGATGGCTCGCCGTTTGGATTTTACTGGCGCCGTTTTATGCGGGGAATTCATGGAGAACATTTTGTAAAGCGGTGGAATGAGCGAGGGTTATGTCCAAGTATCAGAGCGATATGTGGAATTGGAATTCATGTTTTCAATCGAAATATGACAGTTGTAACTATCGAATATTCATCAGCCAGATTCAGTCCCAAATGAGGGGAGGCTAGATCTAGAATATTCATTCAAGTATTAAATTTTCAAGGCCGTTTGTTTAAACTGATGCGTTAGAAATCAGAATATTAAAAAAATTTTGAAAATGTGCGTAGTCACTATTATGCATATCATGAATTCTCGATATACTCAGCGTAATTTGTCTTCTTCTCATTCTTGAAGTATGATTGTCTCTGCCAAATTTCACTTGAGAATATTATGAATGGCAGATACTACGAGAAAAAAAAAAACGTTTTTGGTACCATGTTCATTAAACTTATTTTGTGGAATTTATGCAAGGAATATTTCCTCTTCGTCTGCACTTTCTACTCAGGGACATTCTGTATATGTTTAGAGAGAGAAAGAGAGGGAGTTTATAGGTGTTTTTCACAGTTTGAAGAACTCCTTTCACAGGTCAATGGAAAAAACATAGAAATAACATGAAAACACAAAACAACACAACTACAGAAATATATACAGGGTTGGGATAAAGTTTGGCACCAAATTAATATATTTAAAACGGAACTGACGGTAATTTTGAAATTTGGCAGCTGAGTGAATGGCACTTCGAACATTTGAAATGATTTTTTTTTAATTATTTTCAATAAATTTTTTCTACTAGTAAAAGCTCTGCATTTCTTCTCTTTATAGATTTTCATAAAAAATACGTCATGAAAAGCATGGAACCCGATATGGACAGATCCGAAACAAGGTGCACTTTCAGAATCTGCAGAAATATACAGGGTGTCCCATTTAAATAATTATTTTTTTGTCATTTCCAGTTAAACCGGAATTATCTCATTAATGAAAATATGTTCATCAGATGCATTGTGGTCCATTACACTCAGCTGCCAAATTTCAAAAATATCGCCCGTTTCGTTTTGAAGATATTAATTTGGTGCCAAACTTTATCCCAACCCTGTAGACAGGGAGTTGGAGTTTTGTTGCAAGAGCCGCGTCATAAATTATTAACAATCACCTAACAAACCTATAAATAAATAAATTAGGTGAAAAGATAAAATAATGAATTAATTGTTAGGTGTATAGATAAAATAATATTTTCAAGTTAAAATCTATGAACAATTCAAAAGCCCGAAGAGTTAAAATATGCATGAAATATAAATAAGTGAAGCTTGTATAGATAAAAGCCTGGATAAATAAAATGGAAAAAATGCATAATATACAATAAACAACCATGTGAACATACAGTGTCAGGACAAAATGGTGAACCAAAAAAAGAAATATACGAAATCCTGTTTTTCAGAAAGAAAAGAACACATCTATCGTATAAAATGAGTTGCTGACTAATATGTCCTCATGGCCCTAACGTTTTTCAGCACGGCACCTCAATATTACCTTCTCATTTCTATTTTGGCCCCCCTGAGAAACATTACTACGGGTTTCTGTGGGCGCCCATGTATGTCCTTCAATACTTTCTGAAATTTAGATCTGGGCGGATTCTTAAGTCTAAGGGGTAGTCTGTTATACATGAATATTGCACTGAATTTTCGATGAGATAACTGTGATTTGACAGAAGGTAGAAGCCATGTTGTTTCGACATTTCTGTGCAGTAAGCCTTATCAAATTATCATGGAAAGACTCACGCCGCAACAACGTTCACAAACTGTTGAAATTTATTTTCTAAATCAGTGTTCTATTCGCCAAACTTATAGAGCACTTCGTGAAATTCATGGTTTACATAATCGTCCATCAGAGCAGATTATTCGTTGAACTATCGATAGATTTCGGACAACATTTTCTTCACTCGATGCAACAACAACAACAAGACAAAGAACTGTACGTACGGAAGAAAATATCGCTACTATAAATGATAGTGTTAATGAAGATCTAGATTTTTTTATTCGTCGACGTTCGCAAAAAGTTAGACTCTGTACATCCACCACATGGGAAATTTTGCGTGAAGATTTTGGTCTACACCCGTACAAGATCCAACAGGTTCAAGAACTAAATTCACTTGACCATAATAAGCGTCGTTTGTTTGCTGATTGGGCCCTAGAACAGCTTGAAGTTGATCTTTTCTCTCGAGAAATTGTGTTTAGAGATGAAACTCATTTCTAGTTGAACGGCTACGTAAACAAGCAAAATTGCCAAATATGGAGTGGAACAATCCTCAAGAAGTTCTGCAGGTTCCATTGCATCCTGAAAAATGCACTGTATGGTGTGCTTTACATGCTGGAGGAATCATCAGTCTATATTTCTTTAAAAGCGATGCTGAAGCTGAAATGTTACAGTGAATGGAGCTCGTTACAGATTGATGATCAATGATTATTTGTTTCAAAATTTGAATGTTTCAACAAGATGGTGCTACACCTCATGCTGCTGCTGTAACAATTGATTTATTGAAAAAAGATTTGGTGATAACATTATTTCGAGGAATGGTCCAAATAATTGGCCTCCAAGATCATGCAACATGACGCCAATGGATTATTTTTTTTGGAATAATGTCAAGACATTGGTTAATGCTAATAAACCAGAAACACAAGACGCTTTGGAAGCCAACATATCTCGTGTATTTGCTGAATGAAGGCCTGAATTACTCGAAAAAGTGGTCCAAAATTGGTCTGGTCGAATGCGGTTCCTCAGAGCTAGTCGTGGTGGACTTATGCCGGAAATTATTCTCAAAACATAAATGTCATTGAATTATCTTTCAAATAAAAAAAAACTTTGTCTTCAATCTTGATTTAAATGTGTTTTATATCAATTTAAACTTCTATCACTCTGAAAAAAACACCTGATACTAAGGATAAAACCTTGTATACTTACTGAGTGGACTCGCTTTCAATAATAATATGGTTTATTAATATCTAGAATGAAATTCCGGGAGGTAATAATGGTCAAATATTGTCAATAACCTGATACTCAAGCCTTTGAAATTCACTTATACTCCATTCACTTTTATTTAATCACATAGGAGGTCATGGTTTCGTTTTCAGGAGTTGGTGCACTTGATGAAAATCACAGAACATAAGATGAAAAGTCAGTGCGCGCACAGAATATATCGTTAATGACAAAACGACGTTGCCAGTTTCTTTGTTTACATCAAAGTAAAAGTATCAAAGATATTCCACATTTTGTTAGGTTTACAAATTGTTCGCAGATTTTTGGTATTCAATCGATATTTGCAGGTGAGTTTTTCGTCAAATATCCAAGATTAACGTATGTTTATTGTTTTAAGCACCAGTTTGGAGCGTGAGGACGACTTTCAAGACCAGGACGAATGTTTACATTTCGAGGTTGAAGGGCTACACGTGAATTTCGTTGAAAAGGCTCTTATTTGGACAGATATCGCAGTTGATGGATCGGATGGAGACTCGACAGGTCGACTAGGATGATATTTTTCAGGTTTTCCGAAAAATTTGGCGATATCTGAGCAGATTTGCAAAAGTTAGGTACCTTACTAATGAGGTGGAACTTAGACCTAATTCTCCTATAAGAAACGCCTTTCAAAGGTCGAGATGGTGAGAAATGTATTCTTTAGATGTTGTTTGAACAAACGCAGCCGAGTTTTATATCCCAACATTGATTCCAAGAAAGTTATCAACAAAATAAAATCGACATTATTCTTGATTCTTGTAATTACCCATCAATTCATCTTATATCTTTGGGTTGATTTTTTTTAATGAATTCTTGATTAGAATCAACAATTGATGTCGTCAAGTCTTGAACTTTCAGTTCAAGAGGATAATAAACATTAAATCTTCACAAGCATGCATATGAAAATTATGTGAAAGCAATGCAATTTTCTTCCATGGCAAAAATGATATATTTCAACAGTGATCTCTTGTACTTTTCATGAAAATAACCAGAAAAGGAATCCTTTCTATCAATTCAAATGAACGTTGATTATTTTCGCCCATCACATCTTTTCCAATTGATTCATTTTCCGAATAAATTCACATTCTGAGAAATACGCTAAGAATGTAGAAAGGGAAACATAGTGTTGACTTGAAACATAAAAATATTTTGAAAAACGTTATAACTTCCATACAGAGTGGAATGTGTCAAATTTCCAAGGCCAGAGTTGTGATTTTATAATTGTGAATGGAGTATATGTAGTTCTCACCGATGACACTTATGCGCCGCACAAATCGTCAGCAATTTGTCGGCCGGAACGCTACCCGGTAACCGAATTCCGCAAAAATCCACTCAATGAAGCCGGAATTTATGTCGGCAATTTCCTTGCCGCAATATTTAATTTGGGACGGCCGCCCGTCGCCGCAGCCCCTCAAAAATAAAAGAGTTATATGTGGACCATAAAATAATTATTATTCCGTCGCTCCTCCTCGCCGCCGCCTGCCGTTTTCGCCTCCCATTTTCGTTTTAATTAAATCAGCCGATGGCTCGCGCTGAGGCTGCGATCCTCCTTTTGTCCCGTCCGATTCCGAATGTCGCACGCGCGGTCGGCGCTTTTCTTTATTTTCGAATATTCTTTTCGCGGACGCGACGCGAATATCAGATTGCGATTATGGCATTCGGCATGTAAATGAAGTTGCTCAAGTCGCGTACACTTCTAATTGATATTCTGTGTTCGCATAAGCGACAGAACAGTGATTATGCCGCCCGTGCATTAAAACAGCGATTGTCGGCGCGCTTATTGTTGAGCAGGAGAA
The DNA here is from genome assembly GCA_951802165.1 of Adalia decempunctata. Taxonomy (NCBI): domain Eukaryota; kingdom Metazoa; phylum Arthropoda; class Insecta; order Coleoptera; family Coccinellidae; genus Adalia; species Adalia decempunctata. The sequence goes on along the minus strand of OX637696.1, from coordinate 14,913,145 downwards.
AATGCGGACTGATTTTACCGTTTTGACGCCGAAACTCGGTTTCGTTCGTGAATTGAGGCGTTTATTCTTGTTCGGGATTAGTGAGGTATAGAAATTCGAAAGAATGTTATTGGAGGTACAAACGAAAAGAGGAGATTCCTTGAATATTTCTAAGAAAAAAAAGGTTTTTATTCATTTATTAAGTATAAAACCAACACAATTAAAAATAGTAATTAAAGGAAAGAGACCAAGAAAAAATATACATTCACTTTTATTTAACCACATAGGAGGTCATGATTTCGTTTTCAGGAGTTGGTGCCCCTGATGAAAACCACAGAACATACGATGAAAAGTCAGTGCGCGCACAGAAAATATCGTTAATGACAAAACGACGTTGCCAGTTTCTTCGTTTACATCAAAGTAAAAGTATCAAAGATATTTCACATTTTGTTAGGTTAACAAATTGTTCGCAGATTTTTGGTATTTAATCGATATTTGCAGGTGAGTTTTTCGTCGAATATCCAAGATTAACGTATGTTTATTGTTTTTAGCACCAGTTTGGAGCTATTCGGACAGATATCGCAGTAGATCGATCGGATGAAGCCTCTTGAGGTCGATTACGATGATATTTTTCTGGTTTTCCAAGAAATTTGATATCTGAGCAGATTTGCCAAAGTTAGGTAACTCACTTCACCTGAGGTGGAACTTAGACATAATTCTCCTCTAAGAACCGCCTTTCAAAGGTCGAGATGGTGACAAATATATTCTTTAGATGTTGTTTGAAGAAACGCAGCCGAGTTTTATACCACAACATTGATTTTAAGAAAGTTATCAACAAAATAAAATTGACATTTTTCTTGATTCTTGTAATTACCCATCAATTCATCTTATATCTTTGGGTTCATTGTTTTGATGAATTCTTGATTAGAATAACAACTGATGTCGTCAAGTCTTGAACTTTCAGTTCGAGAGGATAATAAACATTGAATCTTCATAAGCATGCATATGAAAATTATGTGAAAGCAATGCAATTTTCTTCCATGGCGAAAAATAATTTATTTCAATAGTGATCTCTTGTACTTTTCATGCAAATAACTAGAAAAGGAATCCTTTCTATCAATTCATATAAACGTTAATTATTTTCGTCCATCACATCTTTTCCAATTCATTCATTTTCCGAATGAATTAACATTCTGAGAAATACGCTAAGAATGTAGAAAGGGCAACATAGTGTTGACTTGGAACATACAAATATTTTGAAAAACGTCACAACTTCGATACAGAGTGGAATGTGTCAAATTTCCAAGGCCAGAGTTGCGATTTTATAATTGTGAATGGAGTATATGTATACTCCCTTATGATATTTTTGGGATTTCGAGGAAAATATGAACCAGTTGTTAGTGTTCACAAACTAATCTACATGAAAATCGAAAAAAGAACTCATTTTGATAGGAGAAGTATACATTTTTAATTGCAGAGATATATTCGGACAAAACTAAGTGTTTTTGTTAGGAAATATCGTGTTTGTAATATTTTTATTCCAATAAGGTTAGGACTTGAGTATCCCCTAAATGTATTAACTCGATTTCAATCGACAAATATGAACTTTGAGGCCTGTGCATAGAATCGTATTTTTTTTCAAATGGCTTTATCTTTTCCACAGAACCGAATTCGAAAAAATGAAAAATAAAACAAAAGGTTTCTGCTGGCCTCAAGAACCTACATTTAAAATATATGTACAAGTCAAAAACTCAGCCTGTATTTGTATAATATGTACATGTATATCTAACTATCATCAAGTCCGGACAAGTCTAAATTCCTATTTTCAACTCATAAACTTTCCATCAGATTCTTCCAATCCAATTGTCCAGTTATTATGCACCTATCTCGTGTAAAGGCTCTGAATCCACTGAATGTCAGCGAGGAAAACTCGCATTCAATTCAAAGAATCTCATGCGATATCGACCGGAAACAGTCTGCCAAATCACAGTTTCTGTGGACAAAAGCGAGTATGTAGTAAAATCAAATCCGATTTCCAATTGCTGCATTATAAAGTTCGAATTCATCCATCCGGCTCAACGCTAATCTCCGAATTGAGCATCTATCGCATTCGGCGATCGCATTCGATGTCGATGCACTTTTCAATTATCCTTTGTCTCGATGGCGTTGTAGATATAGAGATTCGTGGTGAGATTTACCATCCATTATCTCTTCCGCGTGTGGGTAGGTACTTATCGGTAATAGGATCGTTGATTAACAGCGATAGTGTTTTTCTAAGAATCGCCATCTTTGTTCACTTCGCATTTTATGGTGAGTGTTAAGGATATCCTATGTTCTACATCAACATAATTAAAGTTTAATTGCGTCCAATGTTCGGTCGAAATAATATGCCTAATTCATCTATCTGGTTTGTTTCTACAGTGATAAGACTTTAAATTGAAATAAAACACATTTAAAATAAGATTGAGGCCATTTTTTTTTATTTGCAAGATAATCTTATGTCTTTTATGTTTTAAAATAATTTCCGGCAAAACTATCGCATTTGGGGCTCAGAAAATCCACGAATGATCCATCAGAAAGCGATGCATCCACAACGGGCCACTGTATGGCGTGCATTACGGTCTGGAGGAATACGTTTTTATTCGAAAACGGAGAAGGTAATGCTGTAACGGTGAATGGCGAACATTATCATGCTATAATAACCCAGTTTCTTGTGCCTCATTTGGAAGTCTGCGATTTTTCTACTAGAAAAGACCTCTCTTTCCTCCTCAATGTTACACCCTGTATGTGCGGAGTTCACGTAAAACTTATTTAGAGAAGACAGTAGGAGATTTATTGGTCAGAGCAGGTCCATTACTTTCTATATTACATCTGGATGAATTCTTTGTTTTCTTGGTGGAAAAACAAGTTATCAATGATTGGGAGTGGAAATTTTGGAAGACTCAACTTTCTGACTTCCGCCTACTGGGGGACGATGATGAATGCTGCGAATTCCTAATGAAAAAAGTTTGGAAAGAATGAAAATGGCCTAATGCAAAGAGAGCTGGAGCAACCGGATGATTCACTAGAAATTCCGGCATAGTTTAGAAGTTCCAACATAACAACTTTCGTTTCGTACCATTCACTCCGCCAGTTTTAAGCCGGATGGAATCCTGGACAGGATTGTTCTGATGTTTCAAAACTAATGCCGAATAAAAGGAGAGCTTCGTTTATTATATGGAGAGAATGAAGTACGAATACCTATTGTTATAAAAGGAAGTGTATTCATTTGAGCGCACTAGCAGTTTCAAAGGTAGATTGTAATTAACACACTTTCGAATGACGGTGCGAAAAGTGTTCGAAAATTCCAACTTTGTACAGAGGAGCATAGAATATGCTCCTAGCTTGTACTGCATTTAGTTTTGTTAAACCTGTTTCAGGAAATTCCAATTTCAAAAAGCATACCTATCCCTCTCACTATAAAATGGGAGATACAGAAGAATTCCATGCGTGAACTCGTGAATATCGTTCATTTTTTCCTGATTTTGCAGATATAGGATCACTTCCAGCGTATCTCATAGTCCACAGTGTGGAACAGTCGAATGGAATAAGGAACCCGCACTTTTCTTATGTGAAGTGGCGACCGGTCAAATTTTCTGAAAGTTTGGCATGTTGCTGTACCAAAAGTGTCAGTGGGCCCAACCTAATCCCAGATGGGCAATTTTCAACTTTAACGTATAATCCATTCACTTTTATTTAATCACATAGGAGGTCATGGTTTCGTTTTCAGGAGTTGGTGCACCTGATGAAAAGCACAGAACATATGATGAAAAGTCAGTGCGCGCACATAAAATATCGTTAATGACAAAACGACGTTGCCAGTTTCTTTGTTTACATAAAAGTAAAAGTATCAAAGATATTTTGGCATGGGTACCAACGGCAAATTTGAATTGGACCAAAAATAGATTTATAAGCATAAATAAAGCAAAAGTAAGTACTAATCGCCTTTTTTACACTTGATAACGCAGTTTTTTTAGGTATCTGGCCGTTTGGAAATATTTCAAACGAAATTCCGGTCCCCCAGAAGTTTGGTTAGTTTCGGTATCGTTTTTGGTGATCAAAATTTATTTGGAATGTGTGAATGGACACAAAAGGCTTCCTCATAGGATCTTCTCACGAAAGTGACCGGAAAATATGGTTCAGGTAGGATTTTCGAGGAATTATGAGGAAAGAACTTGCAGAATGAAATTGCACGATTTTCGTAAGTAAACGTGTTTTGGATGGCCATCATCGGTCACTAAATGATTATTGTTGATCGTTTTCACGTTTCAGAAAAAAACCACTTCGTATAAGCCCATTTTGAAGAAATTTGTGCATGTAACATTCAACGGTAGGTATTTGCTCTTAATCGAAAGAATATATTATATCTAGTGCTACTTCTTTCAAAAGAGACACAAGCTTTTAATGCTGTGAGGACCCTATAATGTGCGGGAGTTTGTGTCTTATTTTAGAACAGGTGAATGATAAATGTGAACTGTGAAGCATATGTTTGACCTATTCCATTTTATTTGTACAAACCTACTGTGGTTGTAATGTATGAATATTTTTAAAACTAATAAATTACTATACAGTCAGAATATTTTACTCCTTGTTCATAAGATCAAATAAATGAAATGTATATCTTCTACTTTTATTTTTATTAAGTTAGCTATTAAGGTTATGTTACAAGAAAAAGTTCCTCTTGCATCATAACTCCCTTCAACTATTTGGATTTCAATAGAGGGATGTAATGTTCCATTCTTCTTGATTCAACAATTGATGTCGTCAAGTCTTGAACTTTCAGTTCAAGAGGATAATAAACATTAAATCTTCACAAGCATGCATATGAAAATTATGTGAAAGCAATGCAATTCTCTTCCATGGCTAAAAATAATATATTTCAACAGTGATCTCTTGTATTTTACATGCAAATAACTAGAAAAAGGATCCTTTCTATCAATTCATATAAACGTTAATTATTTTCGTCCAAAACACACCTTTTCCAATTCATTCATTTTCCGAATGAATTCACATTCTGAGAAATACGCTAAGAATATAGAAAGGGCAACATAGTTTTGACTTGGAACATAAAAATATTTTGAAAAACGTCATAACTTCGATACAGAGTGGAATGTGTCAAATTTCCAAGGCCAGAGTTGTGATTTTATAAGTGTGAATGGGGTATATTTAGAAAACTAACCATTGAAATGAAAATCTTGTCAGATTTCTTTTTTATTCTTCAAAAGTTAGATTGGATTTCTGTTGCATGCAGACGTTTACTACATGATCTAGTAATGAAATTAGTGGATACGTATGATTAAAAATATTTATAAATAAATATTTAGTTCTATAAGCCTATTCTGAGAAACTGAGAAGGTACACAGGACATGGTTTGGTCTCGAAAAACCAGATGGATTTACCAAACTTGATCTGAGTATCTTGGGTTGCGAACACTTTCAATAAATGCTTAAACATAGAACGAAGATTGTAAACCAAGACGTATGAAACAAATAATACAGTACAAGCGATCCATATTGTTGAAAATCTATTTATCTATACAACCTACTTTGAACAAGACAACTCAATTTTTATGGCAAAAGGAGTTTTATTTTGTCCAGATTGACAAATAACTTACCTGAAGGTTTAAAAAAATACCATCTCCGATCGATCCTAATCCGTTCCTGGCCAACAAACCACCTATCCCTAGGCTTGATTTGTATTCCCGTTGGAATCTTGTTTGCGTTCGGAACATACGATCGTGGGCCTCAAAAACAACCCGTAATCGGGCCATTTACCTCGGTTAGCAGGGTGGCCCGCCACTTTTCTTCCAACTTTGGCGGTATCATCGGTTTTCGCATTTTAGGCTCGTAAATTTACGGAAACTTAATCTCCGATCCTGGACTGTGTTGCCAAATTTATATTACCCCCGATAGGACCATTCAGCCGAGTTGGGATCTAATTTGATCGCTGTGGAAACGAAGAAGATATGTCGAAAAGTGATTTTGATGGTTGTTGGTAAAGTGAAATACAGGATGGGTGAACAGTTGGGGTCCAAAGCTGAAATTTAGTTGTATAGAGTATCTGAGTGAGTAATTCCAGGAGTGTTTCTCCAGAGAGATATTCTATTGTACAACTTCCATTGTTGAACATATAGCTCTATAGGATTTTAGACTACATTCAAAACACAGCTCGACTGTAACAGATGGGACTCGATTATAGAATCACAATCATCTGCAGAAATAGTCTGGTACACAGACGGTTCGAAAACAGATGAAGGAATAGAGCGGAAATACATGAAGTGGGGCCAAGACGGGATTACATAATACCTCTCGGCAAACACGCCACGATATTTCAAGCTGAAACACATTCCATTAGGACATGCATACAGAAGAACCTGGAAAGTGGCTACCAAAGAAAACATATCCACATTCTCTCTGACAGCCAAAGCGCCATCAGAGCCCTCAACTCGACACAGATAAAGTTTAGACTCGTCTGGGAATGCCTCCAGGACCTTCTGGAGCTGGCAAAACACAACAAGGTCACTTTGATGTGAGTGCCAGCTCACAAGGGAATAGCGGGCAATGAAAAAGCATACCAGTTAGCAAGACAAGCGTCTGAAACGCCATTCACAGGGCCAGAAGCTGTGCTTGGAATCAGCAAAAAACCGATGCAGGACCCTGATTGAGGAGTGGATAAAACAAAGACACCGACAACACTGGGAACAAAGCGATGGGCAAACACACAGCAAAGTCATGGTAGGACACACAAGCCAAACCTTGACGGCTGACTTTTTGAATCTGAACAGAACAAAGGCACGTATGATAGTAGGTCTGCTGACAGGTCACTGCGGCCTTAGGAAACATCTGAACACCATAGGAATACTTGGAGAACCCGTGGATTGCAGACTTTGCGGTGAAGAGGAAGAAACAGCCTCTCACATCATCTTTGAATGCGACGCCCTAGGAAGAAGGCGTTACAGAATCTTCGGAGAAATCAATCCGGAAACGGGAATGAATCCGAAAAACCCCATAAACAGGCTACTGAACCTGATAAAGGACACGAACCTATTCTCGTGAGGAACCACTGACGAAAGAGTGATACAATAGACCCAAGTTGGTCGCAGTGTCACAGGGAGGCCAAGCGCTAACCTGGTCTCTTGTTCGTCAGCAAATCAATCAATCAATCAATCATTGTTGAACCGCTGCCTTATATCGGTCTTCTCCAAGTCCACAGAAAGGCTCAGGTCCATCAGGTGTTAACGCTGATGCGGCAGATGCATCTCTTCACATGTAGATGTATGACTTCAAGCGCTGCTGTAGATAATCTTAGATATGAATGTTATAATTGTTGATTTTGTTGAGGCGCACACATTTTTAGCTTTGGGAATATGTCTGATATTGTGCCAAAAAATCGTCATTTGCAGGAAATGTTGATTTTGTTCTTTCATTCGAAGAAAACGGCAGCTGAAGGGCTTCTAGAGCTCCAAAAGGTTCAGTCCATGTTTACTCTAAGCGAAAAAACATGCCCTGATTGATTTCGTCGCTTCAAAGACGCTGATTCTGATGTTTGCGACCGTCCTCGTAAAGGAAGGCCAAAAACTTCCGAAGACGCTGAATTGGAGGTATGGCTCGATGAGAATCCATTGCCAAACTCAAGAGGAGCTTCTTTCAGCATTGGGAGTTACTCGCCAAGCCATTCCCAAGTGACTACATGCGTTGGGAATGATTGGAAAACAGGGAACTTGGCTTTCATGTGACTCGAAGCCAGAGTTCGTTGAACGTCGTTTTCTCGTCTGTGAACAACTGCTTCAGAGGCAAAAAAGGAAGGGTTTTCTTCATCGCATGAAGACGGTTAAGGAAGAATGGATATATTACAGCAATCCAATGAAAGAGACAACTGCAAAGTGGTTCAATTCTCGTTTTTAGAAAGAAGAAACAGCTTGTCAAGATGTAGGATCTGTAATGGAACAAATGAGACATACCTACTTAATTTTTTTTGTTCCAATAAATCCACATAAAGAAGTGATGGAATCCAGGACATAACTGTTGGTCATCCTGGTGTCACGTGAGTAGACTGAAGCGTCATAAATCACCGTCAACTCCCACCCCCACGTGCTCCAACGAGAACTAAACGAACAATAATTCAAGTTGTTTTTACGCGACTACAGTTCTCAAACAAGTTTCCCGAGACAATCTATCTCGCCCAGCTCTCTACTCTTATTCGGCAAAATATTGCTGAACATTTAGGCATTTTATTCTAATTGGGATTTATGGATTCCTCCAGCCGAGCCTACAAGTCTACGTTTCTCTGTGATTAAATTTTGATTGTATAATCCGGAAGGCTGGGTCCTGGTATCAACATGGGGCAATTTGCCGCAATGTTGTTGTCCATTTCGGCTGAAGAAAATTGGGAGAAAGAGCTCGTAGGCCCGCTCTTGGATTGGAAGCGTTTCTTCGTGAAATTCGACCGTAATTGCTGGGGAAATGGGAAATTGTAGCTCGCCAGCTCCTGATATTGCTCAAGGAGAATAAATTGGGGCGAATTCTCTTAGTCGGAATTGTTGGCTAATCAAGAATTAACGGTATGGGGACTTTGTGGAAGAAAACAGGTATTTTGGAGAGGCTGGAAGTGTTTTTGTGTTTTGTTTTTTGTTGGTATTTTTCAGTAGTATTTGGGACGATATCATCCAGCAGAAACCGTAATAGCTGAATATACACCACATTCAATCGGAAATATCGTATTGCGGTAAATGATAATCGTAAGTAATATCATAAGGGCATCTAATTGTTCCGAAAAAAAATCGAAAAAACACGTTGATAAGTATTATTTTAACAAGAAGCATGAGTGCTGGTGGCAACAAAAATCCGTGTCGATGACGAGGATTTTTGCACCTGCACGAATGCTTTTCGTTAAAAAATATTACTTTGCATTGTGCTTTTTCGAATTTGACAAGACTATTTCATAAGTAACATACTATTCTGCATGCATTATGTAAAATTTTCGCCTGGAGTCCTGCTGGAGTGTCTTCGTCCCATAATAAAACGATTGCATAATACTCATCAAATTTTGATGAAGCAGAGCTCGACTTCCTTTTATTTGCGCACATCTGCAAATTTCTTCGTTTCGCATTACGAGCTTCCCTACTAGACTTAAAGATAATACCATTTGAATGGGTCAAAAATTATTTTCCACTTCACAAAATACATTTCTTGATTTTTTTTTGCGACGGTGTTCCACATTGTTTTCACAACTAGTTCTTTATAATTTTCACCGTTTTCCTTCTTCATATTCCACGCCCAATATTAGGTTTAGCTGATCTAAACTTGTAGTTTCAATGAGCTCATATTTCTTTGCCTTGCAGAATTCCGTAAACTCTTTCCATATTGAAGTATGGGTTTTAACGGTATTGTAAGGTACACTTTTCTCAATCGCCAGATCAATATCATTTAAAGAATCACTTTCAAAGCGACTCATTTTCACCACATAAGCTGACTAGCACTGTTTTGAAACAATATTACGAAAATTGACATTAAAATTAGGATAAAAATTGATTAGCGTCATTCTCTGGTGTCCTAGGAGATCCTAAATACTTTTGTTTTCAAAGGTATTGCAATTTTTGGTGACAACAACTGTCAAGTTTTGCCGCGGGTAAACTCGAAAAACTGCTGACAGCTACTGCCATGCAGTTTTTCCATCTAGAAATCACTAGCTGGCCCGGCGAACTTTGTACCGCCTGAATTATACTTAAAAGTTGTATAAACTTACCATTGCTTTTTTTTCAAGCAGGAAATAAATGAGGCAAAATTAAACTTCAAAATATACAAAATTCAAATAATTTTGTAATTCACATGGAAAGAATTCTCTTAATTTAAGCGGTACCCAATTGTTGAACATATAATAACTTTTTGTTTTTAATTGTTGTACAGTTCTCTTTTTGCAGTACCTCATGTGACTGGGAATAGCAGGAGTATAATCCATTTTATACCTTTCCTCTAATATGGATCAAAATGTCAAGAATATGAACAAAAATTATTCCTTTAAAGAACTATCGACTATTAACACAGCCCCTCGATCAGAATTAAAAAATCAGTCATTTGTTGATAGCCCAACCGCCTCAACCTGAAGTGGCAAAAACAAAACTTTTCTAATATTCTCAAAATCTAATCAGTGGTCACACCATTATTTTAGACATCTTAGCTATGCTGCTAAGCTGTCAACCTCTCTTCAATTTGTTCAATTTAGTTGATGACGATATCAAGCTCGTTAGAAGACAAATCGAGATGTTCAAATGTCCATAGTACGATCGACACGGCAAAATTATCAACACTGTGAATTGTGTTGAACTCATATTCAAATTTATTGATGGTCATTCGACCAGATCAGATTAGGCAACCCATGAAACATTATTGTATATCATAAGTGAAAGCCAGATGAGCAAACGTTTCAAAATTATTAACGCTTACAATACTGTCTCTGTGCGAACAGAAACACGAATATAATATGTCAATTACTAATTATGGGCAATTTTGGATTCAGTTATTTCCGAAAATATATCTATTACCCAAACAGAAATTCGAAAGCATTTCAAAAATAAAGAAAAAAGATGAAGATGGCCCACTCACGTTTGAAACTGATCGTCAAAATCAGATACTTGATCTTTCAGTAAAAATTCACTGTTCCACCAACTTGAGATGTTTACCCGCTTTTTAATCTGGCAATAGACTTCCATGTTACCATGAGTTCTATGCGAATCACATATCGCCATCTAACAGCGGTAATATCAACCTACGATTACGTACAGTGACAGACGACTACGCATCAACGGTAGCGACACCTAGTGGCCTTATTCGAAAGAAGGAAAAGCATTTCCTGCATAAGTAAAACTCTCATCAATTTTTTCGAAGTTTTATTGTATTTTATAACAACCAGACCGTAGACGATTCCATAAATGAAGTTTCATAACAAACAGTCCATCCGATCTCGAGTTATAAATGGTGTAACCAACATCTTTCTTTTATATATATAGATTTGTAATTCAAAATTGCGCGTATCTGATTGGTCGAAATTAAGACAAGGGAAATAGTCATTGTTCAATCCAGTAACCCAACCGAATATTTCATTTACCGTATTTATTTATATGTCTTCGACCAATATGAATTACCATAATTTTCATGGATGGAGTGCCTCAGCGTCCCCTTACTTTTGGGCCTGGGTGGCTCAGTCGGATCGTATACAGGGTATGCAGAAAAATTAGAGATCTTAACAACCATCAATTCATTCCTCTGATTTATATGAGAATCGTCAGGGGTGGCTTTTTTATGGGTACAACCTTTATGTAGAAGTCAAAGACACACCCTGTTTATTTCTGACCATTCTCTGTAAACGTATAATTGGCAATGGAGTTCAGAATTACCTGTATATCAGAAATGTTCCTGTCCATTTCTCTAGTCTGAGTGAGTCTAGTCGATAGTACAGAGTGCGGCAACTATTTCTCCCACCAGTGGCGCACCCAGGATTTAGTTATGGGGGGGCTGAACGGAACTGAAGAATGTATGATTATGCTTGACGTATGAAAATGAACAGAAAAAAATTGAAAATCTTTGGGTCTTTGGGGGGGGGGGGGGGACGCAGCCCCCATGGGTGCGCTACTGTCTCCCACATTTTAAGGAGCTGTACAACTGCCATTAAAAGTGACACTTTTAATGACAGAAAACAATATTAAAATTGACTGTTCACGTGGAAGCGTGTTGAAAATATTTTTAACATTAGTGTTAAAAATATTTTTAGCACTCCATTTTTTAATGATGAAATCAGATGAAAAATATTCTGCAATGGCAACTTTTTATTATCACTATTTAACAATCATTACTTATGAACATTAATATGAATCGTAAAACTAGAACAATTACTAACATTATTGCCCTGTGACGTTAGGGAGCTTCGCAACACATTATTAGAATCCTCAGCACCATCAGTACTTGTACCGGAAGTACAATATTGGACGATGATGATCCAAAATCTGTTGAGGTTGGGAGAATTTTTTCAGCAATGACATTTCTATGTGAAATGGAATGATCAACATAGCCCTAGGCTACCGTCGTAGACTTCAATCCACCATGTTTTTTTATATCAGTCATATTTGAGGAGGATCTTCGAAAACAGTGTCCTGTATATTGCTTTGGTTCTGGCACTTTGAGGAATTCAGCAACAGTGCAAAGTACTTATGAAAAAAGTTAACATACTTCCCAATAATACTGAAAGAAAAAGATAAATTACACAATTCTTCACGCCGACAGGCTCCAAATAATTAGAAAATAGTTGCAACCTTAACCATCAAGTATTTCTCATCTGGTGCCTCATTTATAAACTCTTCAACCTGTTCACGAGTGAGAGTTTTCGATTTTTTGGGACGATATCCTTCACTTTTCCGTTTTAACACGTTGAGTGCCACCGTAACTTCTGAAAAAACTGACCCAGTGGCCACGATTGTTTTTTTGCATATTCATCTTCTCTGGTGTTCAATTGAATGAAATTAATATATGGACCATCAGTTTTCTCATTTTTTATGTATTTTGAGTCCGATTATTGGTGATATAATTTCTGTATAGACTTGTCTGATGAAGAACTGACCGAGTTAGAAGATGCTTCCGAAACAGATGATTCAGCTGATGAATAACATCCAGATGAAGATAGGTCCGATTCCGAAATGGATACAGCTCTGCCAAAATAAAAAAATGAAGACAAATGCACAAAATATAGATACGGCGATGTGTTGATTGCTACCAAAAAATTTTCGCCACAACTGATAGAGATACTGCTAACAGAATATTCACTACATAAAAAAACTCAAACCCTCCTAGATAATAACATAATGCATCATATCGCAGGCCAAACACAAAATTTGTCGTAGCAGACCATGCTCTACTCTATACATCACTTTCCACCTGTAAACGTGAGACCACTGGAGAAATACGCGATTTAGATATGCGTCGTTGGTCGTGAGCCCAGAGTGGTCTCACGCGGCTCGCCCAAAAAAGTGTGATACCTATGTCTATGTGGTCTCACATGGCACTCAACGTGTTAAATATGCTATTACCTCAAAATATTTACTAACATCCACACCATTCTTAATAAGGGCGCTTGACTTAATCATTGAAAATTTGCTCCACAAAGTTGATGAACTCCATATTTTTGATTTTTCTTCTAAGTATGCCAGGAAAACATTTTTCAATTAACACCAGGCCAGTAAATTGTTATATGCAATATCGTACTGCTGAACAGATATTTTAGGTAGGAGTTCCAGATTTGCTCTTCTTGCAGACTCTTCGATATCCACAGGAACAACCAAATCGTCACTTTTATTAATAATTGGACTCTCGACAAACATATTAAGCAGTTAAAAACCCAGGACGAAAATTGGACAGGAACGAAATTCAAATGACACACACGGTCTTTTCTCATTTGTTAGTAAATCATAATGTTGGCAACGTATGCCATTCACAACAATCTTTTGATTATTTGAATATTAAAATGCATTTTGAAGTTTATTGTCATTGCAAATTCGCCCACTTCATCATCAAAATAGGGCAGTTGTACAAAAAACATTGTATGGTATTTGTGTTCAAAGTGATTTTATTTTGTTCGTGAAATTGTTCAATTCGCTCCGCTCATTTCACAAACTTTTTCACTCACAAAATAAAACGTCACTTTTAACACTCATATCAAAAATAACTATTTTATTTTGAAAGCTTACAAAATAAAGTTTCTTTTTCATTTATGTCTTAAAAATAATGTCACCCAAAGGACCAAATTTGTTTCACAGCTTCTTAAAATGTGGGGGAACAAGTTGCCGCACCCTGTATTACCTGTGCTGACAGTTCTTATTCTATCGAATCATCCGGAACGCCTTCAAAGATAATCTGGCTCAAATCCCTAGCCGAAGGAATATCAACAGCAAAAACCTTTCAAGCAGCCCCTAGGGCTCCGTCACTGGCAGATCCAACAGCAGAGATAACAGCGACTGACATTTCGACGTTCATGTATCTGTTTCTTCGAGTTTGGTTTAATGAATTCCATCACTGTCATCCTGAGCGGCTTTCGCTTTATTTCATTACGCCCATCAAACCAGAAAGGATTATATCGAGTGACATTTGGAAGCGAAAACATGAAAAGTTGCATTTATTCGGAATAATTTCTGTTAATCTTTTCTTGAAAGAGAAATTTATGTGGAAATTGTTCATGGGCTAATTCTGCACTTGAGCTAGTCATTTTTGTATGAGAATTGTGAAGTTTAGTTCGAATGTGAAAGAAATAGAATATGAATTTATTTCTGAACATAGTTACGAAATGGCGGAGGAACTGGTTCCGATAAATAATCAATTCTTATTATTCTGGTGATCCTGGTCAGAATAGGAGGTTAGTCTGATCCAAGGTTATGCAAAATCCAAATGAATCGACAAAGCTATGAATTTCTAGAGGATGTTGCCGTGCTGTTTCGAAAGCTTGAGTCAAATATTTCAATTCCCCGCACGAGAATGGCAACTCGCAAATACGAGAGTTACTTTTTTTGGGCGAAAACTAATCCAGCAGCAGTAAAGCTTGGAAGATAGGTCGTTACTTCCCAACATTTCTGAACAAGAAACATCACATAACTTTGTGTGCATAAAACTGTAGCAGTATATGCTACATTTACCCGTAAAAATGCTCAAAACTTGATGAATTTCTGCGGACGTGCATCAAAGTGTACTGAAACTTTGATAGTGTAACCTCGTAGATTTTGGAGTTCATTATTTCCGCGATGTGCTCTTTCGAGATCTGTTCTTCGATAAACGGGGTGAAGAGTTCGCTTTATAGACATAAAGTTTGTAATGTTGCAATCGGTATAAATCAGGGCGTTTTCAGAAAAAAGACTTCTCTATGAAGTTTTGAAGACAAGCTGGAGAAAAAATGGGTTCATTTGATCTGAGTATAACGCCTTGCCAAGCCACAAAAGTGCTCTCATTGATCATTATTGACTAAAGTGGGAAAAATAGTTATTTATGATATGAGTGTTAAAAGTGACGTTTTATTTTGTGAGTGAAAAAGTTTGTGGAATGAGCGGAGCGAATTGAACAATTTCACGAACAAAATAAAATCACTTTTAACACAAATACCATACAATGTTTTTTGTACAACTGCCCTATTTTGATAATGAAATGGGCGAATTTGCAATCACAATAAACTTCAAAATGCATTTTAATATTCAAATTAACAAAAGGTTGTTGTGAATGGCAAACGTTGCCAACGTTATGATTACTAACAAATGAGAAAAGACGCTGTCATTTGAATTTCGTTCCTGTCCAATTTTCGTCTTGGGTTTTTAACTGCTTAATAAGTTTGTCGAGAGTCTAATTATTAATAGAAGTGACGATTTGGTTGTTCCTGTGGATATTGAAGAGTCTGCAAGAAGAGCAAATCTGGAACTCCTACCTGAAAAATCTGTTCAGCAGTACGATATTGCATATAACAATTTCCTGGCCTGGTGTAAATTGAAAAATGTGGAAGGAACCTGTTTTCCTGGTATACTTAGAGGAAAAATAAAAAATATGGAGTTCATCAACTTTGTGGAGCAAATTTGCAAAAATAAAGTCAAGCGCCCTTATTGGAAATGGTGTGGATGTTGGTAAATATTTTAAGGTAATAGAATATTTAAAACGGAAAAGTGGAGGATATCGTCCCAAAAAATCGAAAATTCTCGTATGTTGACTATTTTCATAAGTACTTTGCACTGCGTCCTTCTGTCATCAAACATCGTCGTTTTTTTCCTGAAAAACATGAATAATAAATGCACTGCCATACTGCCAATGCAGTTGATATCAATACATTTGGGAAACTTCCATCTATTGTTGCCAAATTCCTCAAACTCCCAGAACCAAAGCAATATACAGGACACTGTTTTCGAAGATCCTCCGCTTCATTGCTAGCAGAATCAGGAGCAAATATTACGGATATAAAAAAACATGGTGGATGGAAGTCTACGACCGAAGCCGAGGGCTATGTTGATCATTCCATTGCATATAGAAATGTCATTGCTGAAAAAATTCTCCCAACCTCAATAGATTTTGGATCATCATCATCCATTATTGTACTTCCGATTTCTACAAGTACAGATGGTGCTGAGGATTATAATGCGAAGTTTTATGGATTGGTGCCGTGCGAACAATCTCATGGTAAATATCTCTAAGACAGAGATGATTTATTTTACCAATACTAGCTCAGAGAGGCCATCCCTTTCTTTGCCTATGACAGATGAAAATCTTATATTCAAGGAGGGTGTGAAATTTCTGGGGGTTCACATAGATGCAAATTTAAAGTGGGTCACACATGTGGAAACACTGAGTAAGAAACTCAGTTCTGCATGTTATGCAATACATAGACTCAAGAATTCTTTACCTTTATCGGGATTATTGAATGCATATTATGGCTTGGTGCATAGTCAAATAAGTTATAATATAGTTTTATGGGGTTCATCTTCTGAGTCTGGTAGAATCTTTATCTTGCAGAAAAGGATTGTTCGCATGATGTTCGGATTGGGACTAAGGGATTCATGTCGGTCTGTGTTCTCGAGGCACAGAATCTTAACAGTGCCATGTATGTCTATATATTTATAGCTGCTTAGTCTATATTGAAGAAAAATATAGTCAGCTGCCGAAATTACAGGACGAGCACAACTACCGAACTCGTCACGGAAAATTATTGTTAAAGCCGTGGCACCGAACGTCCAAATATGAGAAATCTCCCATTTATCAGGGTACCAAATTTTTTAATCACCTTCCTCCTCAAATTAGTAATCTGAATATCATTCATTTCAAAAAAAAATTAAGAAAATCCTGGCCGACAAAAGCTACTATGATGTGTCAGAGTTTCTGGAGGATAGGGATCTTTAGCATCAATTACTTTAGTATTACTCTAGCGATGTTTTTTGTTTGTTTAATACAATATTTTTAACTTTTTAATAAACTGTTCTATTCTTGTGACGATGCTTTGATATTTATATTTGTGTGTAATATTTTATAGAATATTGTTTTAGCAGTGTTGTGATGATAACAATTGTGATTTGTAAGTTCTTACATATTTCATATTTTTGCAGTATTTATGAAATTGACTTGTCCAATACATTCCAATATTGTCTTACTGGACCAATAAACCTTATTATTATTATTCATCATCGGTCTCCCGGTCTCAGCTTAAGCTGGTACTATTTCTATGAACCAGTGAAAAAACAATTCAGTTCCTCCCACTAGTTCAGGAATTTCCGCACGATGTGACAGGTTTGCAATGCTACAGCCTATTGTGCATATCCCGCGATCCTCTGGGATAATTATTATTATTATTATTATTATTATAATAATGTGCTGCGAAGCTCCCTAACGTCACAGGGCATTAATGTTAGTAATTGTTCTAGTTTTACGATTAATAATAATGTTCATAATGATTGTTAAATATTGATAATAAAGATTTGCAATTGCTGATTTTTTTTATCTGATTTCATCATAAGAAAATGGAGAGCTAAAAATATTTTAACACTAATGTTAAAAAAATTTTTAGCACGCTTTCACGTAAACAATGAATTTTAACATTGTTTGCTGTCATTAAAAGTGTCACTTTTAATGGCAGTTGTACAAAAAACATTCTTTGTGTTTACAGACCTATGAGAACATCATTGGACTTGGACATTTGATGTCTGGAATGGGTTTGTCAATTTAAAATTATCCAGCAATAAATGTGTCACCGCATACTCAGTTTCATGAGCCTATTCTGAAAATCTGAGAATATTCATAGGACATGGTTATGGTCTCGAAAAACCAGATGGATTTTCCAAACTTGACCTGACTATCTTGGGTTGAGAATACCTTCAATAAATGACCCATAAATCATTCTAAAGGGTGTTCAAACAAGAAACGAAGCAACAAGCACACTGGAAGAATCTTCCTGGAGGAACTCCTGTTCACCTGGTAACAAAATGCTCGCCATTGCAAGCCTGTGCAATGAATGTCTTGGACAAGAGAATTGTAGGTGGAAGATACCGGAGTTCATTGCAGCTCTGGAGCTGGTGGTCGAGATGAAGAAAACGCAATTGCGCAAACAGCTGTGATAAGGACACAATAGACCTTGACCAGCACTGGAATGTAGCCCCTTCATCAAACTATAAAAGTATGTGATCGATTTTTCATATCGAAAACTCATCCAGAGATGAAGAATGAATAGGAGGAGAATACCAATGTCATCCGCCGAATCCAATGCAACACAGAAATGGAAAACCGTCGAATCCGAATTCCGCAAAGGTCCCAATCGATCTTGCCGCAGGAAAAAACCAACAAAGTTACAAACGGCGCATTCCAAAACGATATAAAAATCTCAACATCCGACCCTCCTCCAGCCAGGTCAAATTCCCGTGCGGCGGGACCAGACGGAAAAAGAATGGAGACTCAAATTGCCAGCAGAAATAAATTTCCCATTTCCGGTACGGAACCCAGCGCGCTCCGACGAAATTACCTTCGGTCCGGCGTTCGCAGGAACAGCAGACTCGATTTCAACGTGCGGACAGGTTGGTCCGATCATCTTTCAGTAATACTTCGCTTTGAATTTTCATGGTTATTTTAGACATGTTTTCATTTTGCATTATCCGATTCCTTGAAGGAAACACACAAATTAAGAACCTTACGAATTGGTGTTCCTCATGGGGCGATTTGGGGACCGATTCTTTTCTTGCTGTGCATTCTCTCCACTAAATGGTTTTCCAATGAGAGGTGTTATTTTGAATAGACCGCTATTTCGGTAGAAGTCACATTTGAAGCTGTCAATTTTTGACATTTGACAAGTCGAAACTACGCAATTAATAAAAATGGAATGATACACGCTTCAACAACACTTGGAAATTATGGAAATTCACTATAATAATGGTGAAAATTTGGCAGAGACGTGGAACGTCGTGGAGCACCTCGTCGAACCGCAATACAACGTGAAGAATAAAACCCGTGCACGTCGCTCAAGATTAGTCGGGAATATATTGCTGCTGTAGCGCAAAGTCTTGAAGAAAACCCAGGTTTGTCCATTCTTCGTCGTTCTTTGGAATTAGGCGTTCCACCAACGTCATTACACTGTATTTTGCATAAAGCTTTGGGTCTCAAGGCTTATGAAGTTAAGTCAACACAAGATTTCAAGCCGGCCGATCATCAACAACGTCGTGTGTTTGCTGGTTGGGTCCTTAAAATGCATGAAAATGTTTCAGAATTCCATCGAGCAATCATTCTGAGTGATGAGGCCCATTTCCAACTTGGTGGCTTCGTCAACAAGCAAAATTGTAGCATCTGAGGCTCGTAAAACCCAAGAGTTATTGTTGAGAGGCCTCTCAATTCCCGATGTGTCCCTGTTTGGTTTTTTATGGTCCAGTGGGGTCATTGGGCCTTGCTTTTTCGGTGAGAGTAAGAGTAGTATTGTTAGGGCAATAAGTGTCTCTAACTTGCCTTCTTATAAACTGAATATTTTGAACGGTCAATATTCCGGGATGAGTAAGTTGAGGAGGTGGAGTTCATCAAATTTGTGATTGGTATTATTGTAAATATAATTTTTGTTATTCATATTACTGTTGTTCTTGTATAAATTATTATTGTTTTAATTCATATCATTTTGTGATTATTATAATCATGGAAGTGAATTATTGTAAAGATGAGGTTTGAATGTGTTTATTTTCAGTTGATTTGGCGGTTTTCACTTCTTTCGATTTTTGTTGTTATTGTTTTTCTGTATAATTGATTTTCGGCACCGAGCTTACAAACAGGTACCTCGATTACCTCTGTGAGCTACACATATATTATAGCATTTGTTACTTGTGTGTATTTCTGAAATACTTGAATGAAAAATTATCAATGGCATATCTAATTTCCTCACAAAAATTGGATTATTCTTTGAATGTCAAAATAATACATCGCATTGAAAAACCCTTCAGTTTCACATTGATAATTGAGAGATAACGTACGTCCCATGAGTTTTGGCACAAATTTCAGAGACAAAAAAACCGACATAAACTGTACATTTTTTTCATTGTACATGGTTGGAATAAAGTTTGGCACCAAATTAATATCTTTAAAACGAAACGGGCGATATTTTTGAAATTTGGCAGCTGAGTGTAATCGACCACAATGCATCTGATGAGCATATTTTTATTAATGAGATACTTCCGGTTTAACCGGAAATGACAAAAAAAAAATTATTTAAATGGGACACCCTGTATATTTCTGCAGATTCTGAAAGTGCACCTTGTTTCGGATCTGTCCATATCGGGTTCCATGCTTTTCATGACGTATTTTTTATGAAAATCTATAAAGAGAAGAAATACAGGGCTTTTACTAGTAGAAAAAATTTATTGAAAATGATTAAAAAAATCATTTTAAATGTTCGAAGTGCTTGCCATTCACTCAGCTGCCAAATTTCAAAATTACCGTCCGTTCCGTTTTAAATATATTAATTTGGTGCCAAACTTTATCCCAACCCTGTATTGTGATACACATCAATAAACATTTCAGAAGCAACAAAACTATCAATTCGAATTGAATGAAGAGGGTCATTATCTTCCTCAGAGCGCAACTTTCTGCGAACACCTAGCATCATGTTTTGGACGGTATCTAGATCGATTTCTCGGATCTTCCTGTATATTCGGCGTCGAAGTTCCTCTTCATTTTGGGCTTCCCATCGTCCATCCTAAACTTTTGGCGATAAAATCACTTTTAATACAAATACCATACAATGTTTTTTGTACAATTACCCTATTTTGCTAATGAAATGGGCCAATTTGCAATGACAATAAATTAAAAAATGCATTTTAATATTCAAATAATCAAAAGGTTGTTGTGAATGGCAAACGTTGCCAACGTTATGATTAGTAACAAATGAGAAAAGACGCTGTCATTTGAATTTCGTTCCTGTCCAATTTTCGTCTTGGATTTTTAACTGCTTAATATGTATGTCGAGAGTCCAATTATTTATAATATTTATAAAAGTGACGATTTGGTTGTTCCTGTGGATATTGAGTCTGCAAGGAGAGCAAATCTGGAACTCCTACCTAAAAAATCTGTTCAGCAGTACGATATTGCATACAACAATTTCCTGGCCTGGTGTAAATTGAAATATGTAGAGGGGAACTTCAGTGAACCTGTTTTCCTGGCATACTTACAAGAAAAATCAAAAATATGGAGTTCATCAACTTTGTGGAGCAAATTTTCAATGATAAAGTCATGCACCCTGATTGAAAATGGTGTGGATGTTAGTAAATATTTTAGGGTAAAAGCATATTTAAAACGGAAAAGTGAAGGATATCGTCCCAAAAAATCAAAAATTCTCACTCGTGAACAAGTTGAGAGGTTCATAAATGAGGCACCAGATGAGTAATACTTGATGGTTAAGGTTGCAACTATTTTCGGATTATTTGGAGCCTGTCAGCGTAAAGAATTGTGTAATTTATCAGTGGAAAACATCGAAATAACAAATAAATCATTGGTTATACAACTTCCAAACACAAAAACGAAAGTCAGTCGTTCTTTCAGTATTATTGGGATGTATGTTGACTATTTTCATAAGTACTTTGCACTGCGCCCTTCTGTCATCAAACTTCGTCGTTTTTTCCTGAAATACATGAATAATAAATGCATTGCCAATCCAGTTGGTATCATTTGGGAAAATTCCATCTTTTGCTGCCGAATTCCTCAAACTGCCAGAACCAAAGCAATATACAGGACACTGTTTTCGAAGATCCTCCGCTTCATTGCTAACAGAATCAGGAGTAAACATTACGGATATAAAAAAACATGGTGGGTGGAAGTCTACGACGGTAGCCGAGGGCTATGTTGATCATTCCATTGCATATAGAAATGTCATTGCTGAAAAAATTCTCCCAACCTCAACAGATTTTGGATCCTCATCGTCCAATATTGTACTTCCGGTTTCTACAAGTACTGATGGTGCTGAGGATTCTAATAATGTGTTGCGAAGCTCACTAACGTTACAGGGCATCAATGTTAGTAATTGTTCTAGTTTTAAGATTAATATTAATAAGTAATGATTGTTTAGTATTGATAATGGAAATTTGCAATTGCTGAATTTTTTTCATCTGATTTCATCATAAGAAAATGGAGTGCTAACAATATTTTTAACACTAAAGTCAAAAATAGTTTTAACACGCTTGCAAGTAAACAATCAATTTTAACATTGTTTGCTGTCACTTTTAATGGCACTTGTACAAAAATACTTTTCCGAATTTCTTTTTGTAAGCCATATCGACTTAACCACTTCAACAACTGAAGTTTTAAAGTGAAGTCAAGGTTACAAACAAACTTATAGCCTTCTCATTATCACCACTATATTGATCTATGAAATTTGTGTCAAAACTTATGGGACATACGTTATGTCTTTGAAATAATTAAGCAGAACGGAATCTCTGTTTAGGTATACCTATAATCCATAAACGTATGCAGGTTGATTCGGTAGATCGATACGGCTCGCTGAGAAGCTTAGCAAGACGAGCTCCAATAATTCCCGCGATCATATCGTTCTGTTTCTGAACGAGAATCTGTTCAACCCCGCTTTGTTTCATTTCCGCACTTCGTGGTTCGATCATAATTAGGTTGCACAATGAATGGCATTGTTTCCTAGACTGCGGAAAGCGATTATCGAAATGTCTGTCATTAGGCCCAGCAAGAACAAACAGCAGACACGAACTTCTATGACACGAACCGCCTGAATACTGGCGGTTTGCGCCGTTTGCGGTACGTTTTTGCATAATATCGATAGTTTCTAGACTGGTAAATTTCAGATTTGCGTGAAGAGGCTTTCGTGATGATTGGAGGCAATATCTTGCCGGGTTTCCATGTTTGTATGAAAATGGGGGTTGGTTGAGTGGAGGGAAATCAGCGTTTTCCTGTTCTAGATTTTAATCAGAGGAAATTTCAACGGAATATGATCAGATTTGATCGCTTACACTCATGGAGCTTGCCAACTTGATTTCGCCAATAAGGTAGCTGATCGATCCTACGATTATTATTCCCTTGTATGAATGTTATTGTATGCCACTTTATTTCATACATAATTTGCAAATGCTTATTTTCTTAATCAATAAATATACTGCTCCACAAGAGTTAGGGATATCGTATTCTAACGTTTTTAAAAGTATGTTATCTTCGAGAAAATCGCGCTAAAATCATTTAAAACTCAATAACAACTTGAATCGATTCAATAAAAATCAGTATGAGACATTTCGTCAATCTGGTCGCCTTTTTTCTGAAGTTTGGTTCTTTGCATATATGCTTCATGAATGTTCTTATTTTGAAATTAAGTCAGTTTATCAACTACCTCGATTTGAAACGAGTTTTATGAAAATTCCAAGACGTAAATTAACAAACGCTGAGGCTAATAGGGCTATCGGAATGCTACAGGGTGGCCTAACTCAGGTCGTTGTAGCGGAAAGGCACCGTTTCGGCGAGAAGAAACCCTACATCTACGTGTAGAATGCTACGGAATACTCTTCAAAATGCAGATGGGGTCCAAGTTTCCATCGAAACCATCAGACGACGTATGAGAAAGGTGAATCTAGGTTCTTGACGTCCATTAAGAGGAGTTCCATTAACACGTGACCATAAGCGTCACAGACTGAAATGGGCAAGACAACATATCAATTGGAACGATCAATGGCGTAGTGTCCTTTTCACTGATGAATCCAGATATGGACGCTTTTAAGATTCTCCAAGAATAAGGTTATGGACAATCCCACGCATACCCCTGATTCGTCGCTATGTCCAAGAAGTCCATCCATTCCGAGAGAGTGTTATGGTATGGGCCGGGATATGTTTCAACGGGCGCACAGATCCACACATTTGTCCTGGCCTCTGGGAATATGACCGCCTTACACTATAGGGAGCATGTCATTGGCAATGGTTTGCCAAATTTTCACGCTGCTATTGGTTAAACTTTTGAATTTCTAGACAATAACGCTAGACCGCACCGTGCAGCCGTCGTTGAGAATGCGCGAGATGAGCTTAGTATTCCACATTTACCAATAACTCCGCACTCACCAGATTCGAATTGCATAGAACATGCATGGAATATGCTCCAAAGAAGATTAAATAATCATCAACCTATCCCAGAATC
Source organism: Adalia decempunctata (assembly GCA_951802165.1). Taxonomy (NCBI): domain Eukaryota; kingdom Metazoa; phylum Arthropoda; class Insecta; order Coleoptera; family Coccinellidae; genus Adalia; species Adalia decempunctata. The sequence continues at coordinate 14,888,971 of OX637696.1, read as the reverse complement.
CTTAAATGATCTGAGAGAGCTTCTGCCCCGTTTATGGAACCAAATTCCTCAAGAAATGTTCAACAATCTCGTGTGCAGAGAAGATGTCAAGCTGTTATTGATGCCCGTGGAGGCCATACATTGTATTGATAGTCCTAAAATGCTTAAATTCTCTGGGAACAAAATTTCGTTATTTCACTCGATTTTTCTTAACCACCCTGTATACGCTGCAGACCTACAGGCTAAAATTAATTTACACCTTGAAATCATATTAATATGAATCTTCATCACAAAAATCTTATTTTAACTATATTTTTTTGCAATTTGAGTCGATATCCCTAACTCATGTGGAACAGTTTATTTCAATATTCTGCTATAGAAAACCATGTTTTATTATCCAGTGCAATCTTGAGCTCTTATTGAATGACCCTTCACCACTTGTATGATAATATACAGGGGTTCCGAAGTTCGATTGCCTATTAGAAGTCTTCGGAGAACTGGGCCTATTGGAAATTCAGATTATGATATTGTTCGAAGTTCTTCATTCACCTTAAATGTAACAAATTAAGTGTTTGAAATATTATGGGAATAAAACACAGTAGCTCTATTTATGAAGACTTCCATTTGATGCTTATTCAATTTTTATAGTGACATTTCCAATTCATGATGAGACATTCATTGGATATGAACTTATGATCTTATTATTTTCAGACGGAGGCCTTGAAAAGTTCAAACATCGGACCCTGTTATGCAGTGGATTTTGAATTAGGTGAGCATAATTTTTTCAACAATTACATTGATTGTTGTGAGAATGATATGAAAAAAAATCGAGTGGCAGTAAAACTCAATGGATGAAAATCATTACTATGCTGTTATGCCTGGAAAATTCCTATTTAAAAAGTTACCAACTATCATATTGCTGCTATACTCTGGATGATGTATTCCAATCCCAAATTCGAATTATTTATCTCTTCGAAATCGACAATAAATAAACCAACGCATACGCGCACTTTACGCAATTAATTTTTAAGGTCGTACCTAAAGGACGTTAAATAATAACGATGGTAATATGTCACATCCGTCATGAAATGGAATGGAAATGACAGTCTACAAATCGATCGATATTTCATAATAGCGGTTTTGTACTTTGCCGCTATTGCGGTGTAGTATCAACAAATTAATAAATCATAATGCACGTTCGTAGTTTTTGGAACCACCGCTTTTGCTATCCACTCAATTGATGTTGATTGCGGACTGATTAAATCATTACGAAATTTAATGGAATGTTTGTGAACAGAGGGTGCTGAGCGAGAATAGTTGTTTGCAGATATGAATTAGGATTCGAATTGATTATTACGATGATTCGATTTATTCTGGGAGCGGCAAATGAATGTTGTGCAAAATTTCCGAAGGCTGCCAATTATACAGAGTGTCACGTAAACATTCGGCAAGAATTCAAGAGTTTATTCCTTGGACTATTTTAAGGATATTTTATTCTTTGATTATCTTTAAAAAAAGTGCTTCGTTGCGACGATATATGTAAAATCGAGAAATTTCGCCGGCAAACTTTCTCGATTGTAATATGAAAGTTTGTTGCTTGGCAATTTCGCGATAGAAAGGACCCCGCACTATCCTTATGGGAAATGGCGTTTCGTCAAATGTTCTAAAATTTTGATATGATGTAGTACCTACTCGACCTACTGATCAAAGGTGTCTATGGCCCCAACTCAATCAGATACGTTGAAGTTGAGAATTACCCACTTTTACTACGCTCGTATCTCGGAACAGAATCGAATCAAGTTCAATTTTTCTCAAGGAACATTTCATTCCATCCCCAGGGAGCAACCAGAGGAATATGACTGAGAATCGTTATGAATACAGGGTCATTCATAATTGAATGCATGGCCGATTTTGAAAGTATAAATAAGTCAGTTCCAGAGCGAGACCGTTCGCAAAATGAACTATTGCACTAGATATGTTGTACATAGTTACATCGAAAAAACCTGAAATACCCAGAATTCATACTGGGTGATCCATTATTATAGAAACTATTCAATATTCAGGATGAAGGTTAAGTGGGCACCCTGTATTTTTGGGTTGATTTAAAGAATACAGGGTGATTCAGTCATGAAATAAACTGCGAACCTCACGAAAATACCCAAAAACCCATTTTTTTTCATCACCCTCTATTCCAAGATTAACTCCGTTGAGGTGGGAATTTTCTTTCACCACTGTTCTTGATTTAAAAACATCAATACGGCTTAGAGTTTTTATCCACTTCCTAAGACCAGATTTTTTTTTTATGCTGGATAAGAATGTAATAACATAAATAAATAATTATCATATTACATTAAAATAAAACTGATCATGGAAAGTGGATAAAAACTCTCAGCCGTATTGATGTTTTAATATCAAGTACAGTGATGAAAGAAAACTCCCACCTCAACGGAGTTAATCTTGAAATAGAGGGTGATGAAAGAAAAGGTGGTTTTTGGGCATTTTCGTGAGGTTCACAGTTTATTTCATGACTGAATCACCCTGTATTCTTTTTTGTCCATTTTGATATGTTCTGAAAAAAACAAACGAACACCTTAAATCAACCCGAAAATACAGGGTGTCCACTTAACCATCATGAATAGTTTCTATAATAATGGATCACCCAGTATGAATTCTGGGTATTTCAGGTTTTTTCGATGTAACAACAACATATCTAGTGCAATAGTTCATTTTGCGAACGTTCTCGCTCTGGAACTGACATATTTTATACTTTCAAAATCGGTCATGCATTCAATTATGGATAACCCTGTATTCGTAACGATTTTCGGTCATATTTCTCCATATGGTTGCTCTCTGGGGATGGAATGAAATGTTTCTTGAGAAAAATTGAACTTGATTCGATTCTGTTCCGAGATACGAGCGTAGTAAAAGTGGGTAATTCTCAACTTCAACGCCCTGTATCTCAAAAACTAGTCATAGGATTGAGTTGGTGCCATGGACACTTTTGATCAGTAGGTCGAGTTCTACATTATACCAAAATTCAAGATCATTTTGACGGAACGCCATTTCCCATAAGGAAAGTGCGGGGTCCTTTGGAAAAAATCTCATGAGCAAAATTGCTGTAAAGCAACAAACTTGAATATTACAAGAGAGAAATTTTACGTGCTTAAATTTCATATCGAGTGGTATTCGACACGACTATTTCACGAGAAAATGTGTCTAACAGGAATATGGTCACATTGGGCACGTATTGCGTTAATTGACAAATAAGTATTCATCATGGATTAACTGAACGATGTTTGTTTTCTCTATGGTATGCATTTCCGAAGCTTTCTATGAATTTGAGATACGTCAAAAGTTTTATTGCTGGAAAACCAACTTGTTAGTTGGCTTGCATGTTTTATCGGTGTGAACGAGAGTTGCTATAGAAACTAGTGAAATAGTCTATGAAAATTCCATACCTATCGAAAAACCTCTATTCAGTCGGTCGTAAATGTGTTTTGTTGGTACTTCAACAGATTTATATATTTCCTCTTTATAGAGGGATCGAGGCAATGAAATTAATGTCGATTTTCTCTTCTCGAATCAATTTCGGCGAAACGAAACTGACCCAATCGACTGATTAGTGATTAGCGTCGTAATTTTTGGTTCGGCGCTTCAGCAATCCGTAACAGAATTACGGAACTGATTGAATTTTGGGAACTGCCCGGAGTTCTACATGGTCAATCAATTTATTCGACCCATTTCATAAATGCTAGCGATCTCGATCGGGCGTCACGCTTCAGGAGGGGTAGACGTCGAAACAAGCACTGATTCAATTTTTTCTCTTTTATCTCCACGCATATGGCGGCTTTCGATATGTGGAACTGATTTTTCGACATGGGTGTATCCTGCATTCGTGATTAGAATGATGGGAAATTAGAAAATATGGGAGGAATGTCCAGGCTTTTCATTGCAAGCCGTGAACTGCAAAATCTGGCAAATACGCATGTTGCTATATGCATAGTCCCTACTGATCTCGAGTTTTAGTCGTTAATACTGATTTTTTTTATGAAATATAGAATCAAAGCTGTTGAATAGAAAATATCATTTTTTTGTTACCCCAGACAACAGAACTAATCGAAATCTTTTCATGACATTGACAGCAAAATCTCAAATATTTTCAAGTTCAAATAGAAATCTACGTGGGTGAATCAAATATAAACGGGATTATTTTACTTAACGTCTACCGTTGGTAGCAATAGGTGCGGGCTTCTAGGTAGAATGTATTTTTGTAGCAGGAAACTACGAAGCAAAATAATTTATATTTGTCATCCCTCATTCAAGGGTCTACATCCCTGAAAAAAGGGAGTCAGATTAACGATTTATTTTTTTATGATTGATGAAAGGAAGTATGAGTTTATAAAGATAAAAATATTTTATAAGTAGTGAATGAATGAAAAGGATATTCGCCATAATTTTTAGTTATTTTGTAACATTTTAACCATTGAAACGAACGAATATTTTTGTGTTTTTTCATTTCAGTATTGAAGTCAGTTAGTTAATCAAACGCCTATCCATTTTCCTTTCAGAATATACCGTTTTTTTGTAAATAATATCACAACAATGTGTGGTTTCCGCGAAATTTATTTCCTTGAATTTTTTTATTCGAAATGATAAATATACATTTTTATCAAAGACAATTCATTAAGGTTTATTTTAGCCGTCAATTAGTGAAAATTAATTGTTTCTTACAATTGTGGATTCTTACATGGAATTGAATTTCTTTTGAATGACACGCACCACAGGTATCTACTCCCAGATGACTAGTGAAGGAAAATTAGTGTATTATACAGTCAGTGTGAGATCTAGTTCAGGGTAGGATTTCTTGTTAATATTCCCTGCGCCCCAACATTTGTTCTATTAAGCTGAATAATCCAATAAATAAAAACTAATGTACTGCACCGCCATCTGGCGGTATACGTTTCCTATTTTGAAGGCTGAAGACTCAAATTCATTTGAAAAAATCCCGTTCATATTTGATTCACCCCAGTATATTTTCTATCGAATGTCCCATCAACCTTATGTGCAACATAGAGAGCTTTAGCAATCAATGAACATAAATTAGGGTTTGGTTTGGTCTTGGGAAAATAATCCTGAGTTGATGAAAAATATTAGTTTTCATTGGACATAAGGAAGTTCTCGAAGCAAACGGGAATCGGAATTTGGCATATTTTTGTGAGTAACTTGGGATATTTTATCTCCAAAATCAAAGTTTGAAAAGAACAGCATGGCTTCAATAACACTACCTGAAAACGTTGAAAGACAAGTATAGCTATGACCATTTATCTGATCATTCGGAATTAAGAATATTTGTCTAAAAGCTCAAATAACTCTGGAAGTCTTCAGAATATATGTTGAAAAGTTGAATATTTTCAACAGAGAGTACAGAGTGAGCCAAATTGAACAAATTTTCATAAACAAGATGAACAAAAGGGATTTGATTTTATATATTTCAGTGGGGCTTGAGGATACCATTCCAAAAATAAACAAAACTCGATATCTTGCCAGAAATCTTCACTGTCTAAATCAGAATTTCACATTAACCATCAACTGCAAAAAAGACCAATTCTGTTCTTCACGATTTCAATGATAATTCCCCTAATTTTAGTGTAATACCAAGCATGGCATATTTTTTAAATTGAAATTTCAAGCTCTACTGAAATATTGAGGATCTCGCCTTCGAAATAAGAAAAAAGGAATCAGTTTACAGAATAAAAGATGCCTTACTACTACAAATATTTCACACCCCATTCGACTCTTGCTCACTAGCAAAATATATACATATAAAATTCTCCTGTTTGCACTTTGTGGCCGAACTCCTCCGAAACGGCTAGACCGATTCTCGTGAAATTTTGTGTGCATATCGGGTAGGACCGGGAATCGGCCAACATCTATATTTCATCCCCCTAACTGTTAAGGATGGTCCACCCCTAACTTTTTTTTCAATTTTTTTGGACAATTTTTTTTATTTTAATTTTTTTATGATACAGCACACAAAAATACATACAACCCTGAATTTTCACCCATCTACCTAACCTAACAACCTAACGGGAACGTGGTATAACAAAAGGCGGAACGGAGTTCGCGGGGTCAGCTAGTGAATTAATTCTATATGAGGTGTCTGGAAAAATTACTGCCATCATTGAATTCTACTATAAAAAAATGCTAATTCTGATTCAACACAGTTCACTGAAAAAAAGGACGGATATTAGTGAGGGACAAAATACCTTAATGACAACCTTGATTGGCTAATGAAAAATAACTTCGGCAGGTTTAGTACTGACACTGTATTAGTAATAATGATGAAATACTGCTGTAGGGTTGCTCAAGATGATACTGCCTTCTGCCTAACACCATTGTGAGAGGCATGATATGTCCAAGTCACCAGATCTGTCCAAGTTAATTGTGGCACCAACAGCTACTCTAGCATTAGACTGGTTTAGTGAAATATTTTGGCTACTGGTCCATAACTCTCGGTTTGAAACATTATCAAAGCTAGGATAATGCCCTTACCAAGACAATGGAATGTAAAGGCAGAAGTGTGAAAAAAGCATGTAGAATATTTATGGGATTCTGGGTGATTCAAGACCATGGAATCGAGGAGAGTGGGATATCCACTGAGTTCTCGGTCTTCTTCGTTATCCATCCGCAGTATGTACTTTACTTTGTGGTATTAAAAAATGGAAATTATGAATTTTGAACAGCATCCTTTAGTTGAGCACCTTGTTAGAGACCTTGGAATGCCCCAATTAGATTCAGCATCACCTGCAGCTCCAGTACATTCTATCCGAGGCGTATCGACGAAATTCGATAAAGCAAACAGAAAGGAACGTGATTGATGCTCTCGCATCCTGATATTCAGAATGATATTTCTAGAAATATAGATTTAGTGCTATCTGTCCGAGCGCGTTTCCATACCTTGATGAATTACCGAGAAAAATCGATTAATCAAAGCTCGTCCTTGTTTGCGTTGCCGATTTCCCGCTATACAAGAGGACACTCGTCGATAGGCACAACGATCCTCTCGGATTTGTCCGGTTCTGTTTTGTTTTCCCAGTCGAAACAGATACGGGGTATTGTTTTTTGGTTTTTTCTCGAGTTCAGCGATAAACGAAACAAGCTGGGCCGGTGGATCTGCCCTTGAGGATGGAAACGCGTTCGAGTGGACTATTATTTTGAGATATTGGAGCGCTTGCTTTTCAACGTTGAAGAGACATAACACTCGTGTACCTTTCTTGCATGAAATGTACATTCCACAAGATTTTAGAATCAAAATATCAAAAATGTTCCACGAAAGAAAAAAATTTACTAACACCTCCCACCCATATGACCCTTCACTGACTTGACCTGAGTAATTTATTGTAGTTATTCACATAGAGGTTTGAGAATCTGAGGATTTTACAAATGCTCCCCTACTTTCCTCATGGAATACATTTGAACACCCTGTAATTCATTTTCAGGCTCTACAGCCTGAATAGCTGGATTAATTTCAAAATATGAAGTGCCATTAAATTAAAATGAATTGTGAGGGACAAAGCCCATGTTTTTTTCCAAGGAACTCTATTCATTTCGACAAAAATTGTCAAAGTCGAGTTCGTGCATAGTGCACAGAGTTTGGTATAATTTAAAATGCTGCACTACAGTTTTATTTATCTCCAAAGGACCTAAAGAAAAGTTCCCTACAGCATAAGAATAACATCCAGTCTTCCTCCGGCAAAGTTGATTGATAATTATTCAGGGTATCCGGGATATTGCTGCAAAATGGCGAATGCGCCGTAAAAGTTTTTTTGCTGTTGTATAAATCTGCACAGGATGTGCGTTTCAAAGTGAAATGAACAATTGACGGAATAGGAACTGGCAAGAAAAGCTTTCTTCTCTTCAGTTGAATGTTGCAGTATTAAAGCGTTTTATTTTTTATTTCATAATTGATGTGAAGTGTTTTCCAACAAGACGTGTTATTTTGACATTCAAAGAGAAATGCCATTTTTTTGATGACACATCGTACGTTAATTTCATTATAAAGAGGAAGTACACCGTTAATAATCGAAAAAACATCAGCTAAATGACCACCACGACCACGATTACAGGACCACATCCTTTCAAGGAAAGCTTTCATAACCAAATCGGAAAGTGGTTGCCCTATGTTCTCGATAGCCTCACGAAATCCATCTTTAAGGTCTTGAATCAACGCTGGGCTCTCGGCGTAAGTCTTCTTTTTCACATGGCCCCAAAGAAAGATGTCGCACGGTGTTAAAACACAAAATTTCGGTGGCCAATTGTAACCACCTCTTCGAGAGATAAAACGGTCCTGAAAGTTTACCCAATGGTTGCGTTGCTTGTGTGGCACGTAGCGCCGTCTTGTTGAAAGTAAAAGTTGTCCAGATCGATACCATCTATATCCGGCTAGAAAAAATCATTAATAATCTCACAATCTATTCACCGTTACTGTTGCTCAAGCCTCATTCTCGAGAAACTAGGGTCCATTGGCCCCGCCGGGCCATAAACCGCATCAGTCACACGTTGAGAATAGGAAGGCTTTTCAACAATAACTTTTGGGTTTTCCGAGCCCAATATGCGACAATTACCTAAGCTTGTTGACGAAGCCACCGTGGTGGAAATGAGCCTGATCACTCAAAACGATTTTTCGATAGAATTCCAGATCATTTTCATGCACTTCAAGGGCCCAATCATCAAAGACACAACGTCGTTGATGATCGGCCGGCTTGAGTTCTTGTGTTAACTAAACTTTATAAGCCTTAAGACTCAAATCTTTATGCAAAATACGGTGTAATGGCGTTTGTGGAATGCCAAATGCGAAAGAACGACGAGAAATGAACAAACCTGGGTTTCTCCAAGACTTTCGGCTACAGCAGCCATATTCTCGGCTGTTCTTGAGCGAAGTGCACGCTTTTATTATTCTCATCACCAACTAACAGCAGCTCAAATTTTCTCACCAATTTCTGAATTGCGGTTCAACAAGGTGCTTCACGACGACCCAAGAATGTTCGAGTTTTACGAACCGTCTCTGCAAATTGTCACCATTTTATAGTGAATTTCAATGATTTCAATCCATTGTTGATTGGTGAAGCGTGTATCGTTCCATTATTATTAATGACGTAGTTTCTGCTTGTAAAACGTCAAAAAATGACAGCTTCAAGAGTGCCATTTACCGAAAAAGCGGGCTTTTCAAAATAACACCTCTTCAACCCTTTACAAATGTACAAATTTTTACTCACTTCACTCCATGAGTATCGCAGAAAATAAAAATTGCTTGTTTTTAGGAATTCACCACCTGATAATTCCAAAATAGGAACATTCCAGATATTGATGTGAAAGAAGTTTTCAGAGTGTACGTATGTACGTGGGTTAGAAACCTACCCTACTTGATCATAGAGAATGAGTACTACGAATAGGTTGATCCGTGCTAGACATATGAACGTCACCTGTTCTGTTTTCGCATACCTTTAGATCTTTTATTACTCAGAGGTTATCGCCTCTTCATTCATCGTCTTCCTCTTTCACATAACGTCGTCATCTGCTGCATAACTACCGAGAAGTTGAATATACCCAAATTGTTTACAGGTAGTGGATATGTTATTCGCAATAGCCGAAATCGACCACTGTCCGAAATTTTTGACCACAACGCGTTATGGGTATTCATATTTACCCACGATGCCAACAGGTGGTTTTTTTCTCGAGCATTGAGTAAAACGCAATACCCAGAACGCGTTGTGGGTAAATTAGGTAATCCACAATGCGAATCCAATTTTAGCGAGCTTTCATTCTGCGTTGTGAACAATTCATTTCACCCACGTCGCGTTGTGGGTATTGCACTTTACCCAGAAAGCGATGAATAAATTGTTAATATATCGTTTTGTTTTACCTATATTGATATTGATGATGATATATTGTTTTTACTGATTACTCCTAGGTCTCCTGAGGACACTCCTCTGAAACTACAAGATTCGAACTTCGAAGCTTGTGACTTGTACGAGTTCTGAGAAGCAGTTGTGTTCTGTGTAGGCTTTGTTACTGTGTCCTTATGCCATCTTAGGCACATATGAACTTTCAATATGAGGTTTTTTGTATTCATTGTTTCACTTGAAACGTATTTTGGGTAAAGGGAAATGGACAGATAGCTTTTTCTCTTTTGTGTCCAATTTTTCAATGAGTTGTCTGTATTACATCATACATTTCACTTGCTGCACATTGAAACATTAGGCCAGATTGGTTCGCTAAACATTCTATGTTAGAAAGTTTATCCTTTTCTCCAACTACTAATGGATCAAACCGTTTCAATCTTCGATATTTTTTGAATGATAATTCAAGTTCATCCCGTTTTTTTTTGTAGTGTCACTTTGGTTTCTTACATAATCTCTAAATAACCTTCGTCTGAGTACAACAACAACCTGTTCACCTGATTTTTGGTCGAATTCAGCTTTCATATTGAAATATTTTCGAAAACACGCACTGTGGTTTTTTTTTGCGTCAAACCAATTTCAAGAAATCACAACGTAACCAGGCACTGTGGTTATATTAGTAATCTATTCATGCCTTCTTTACTCGCTACTCGTACCTGTCAGTACACAACCTACAGCAGACTGACTTTAACGACAAATTCTGGTTCATCGCTTTCTGGGTGAAGTGCAATACCCAGAATGCGACGTGGGTAAAATGAATTGTCCACAACGCAGAATGAAAGCGCGCTAAAATTGGATTATCTAATTTACCCACAACGCGTTCTGGGTATTCCGCTTTACTCAGTGCTCGAAAAAAAACATCTATTCGCATCGTGGTAAATTTGGATACCCATAACGCGTTGTGGGCAAAAATTTCGGACAGTGGCCGATTTCGGCTATTGCGAATAAATGATACATTGGACGAACGGTTAGTTATTAGACACATGAATATTGGGAAAGTACCAATACACAAATATTCGGTTTCGAGTCGCACTGCGATTATAAATAATCAGTGAATTTCAAATGCGAATAAACTGCATAGATCTTCAAAGCCTCTCCAGAACGTGAACTCCACTAAACCGCATTCCCGGAAGCCAAAAACCGGACCACAGCCCCAATCAAGCACTGAATACGAATCGTTGGGACCTCGAATGGAAATGGGGACTGCGAAAATATTTCCCGGGGAAATTGAAAAACCGATTCCTTGTTTGTTGGAGAAAAGGACTTCTGTCGGGTAGAAAAAAGTAATTTCTTGGTCCCTTTCCGTCGTCCGATTGAATAAATTGTCATTGTTCCTTTTGCCGTCTCCGGACTTCCTCCGGGTTCCCGACCGTGGAATACGAAAATATAAATAATTTATCCGAGTGGCAATATTGGCGGAATGAATTGGAGGTTGAGGACGCACCGAATGGAGGTAATGATGGAGGAATTGCCGAGGAGTTTGGTTGGGATGGAAGCGATGGTGATTTTCGTAACTTAATTTCAGAATTTGTTTTTACGGGTTTGGGGTTTGAGTCGTGTTTCCACACAAGAAATATTTCAGGGTGCTGGATGGCGAACTAAAGGTCATTTCGAATGAAGAGAGATAGCGAACTTATGACGCTGTATGTGGTCGTTGCTAGACAAGTAGCATAAGTGTGATAAAAAACAGGACAGATAAAATCTTTAGTGGGGTTCTAGGTGACTCCTCTCAGAACTTCAGACCACAGAGAATGTGGGTTAATCATAAAAATCTAGGCCTTCTTCATTACTGACGAAGATCATTCGCCATTTGAACTTTGTGGTATTAAAAAGTAAAAATATGAATTTTGAACAGTCGGATTAGGATCCTAATAGGTTCTGTCAAATAACGACTAACAACTGGTCTCTGAATTCATCCACTTGCTAAGACATTTACGAACCTCCTTCCCGTCCGTAACGCGTCAGTAACGTCAGCACGAGACTTGCTGATATCATTGAGTTTAAATATACATCGAGACACAGCCCAGTTCAACGATTTGAAGCTTAATTTTGTGTAGTTCCTTCACCGGTTCATAGATGGATAAGTGTGTTTCAGAGAAGCGAATATTTTTACTCCCGCATCTGGCGGTAAGTAGCTGAACTATAAGGCACTATTTCCGAAGCCGAATGCGATGACGATCAGGACCGGCATATGAAAATGTATTTCATCACCTGATTTTTTTGATGCAATAAAACGACAATTATTTTCGATCTTTCATGAATATAAAATACTGATGTATAAAAAAATAAATGCATGCAATTTTGTCTTCATTCACAAGTATTTATAAATAGATTTTCTATGAATATTTAAAAATATTTAATTTTTTATAAACAGCGGGATGCTTCTGTGTCGAGATTCCTTTGGTTTTTTTTCTGTCCCCTGTACAGCTTCACTCTAATCAGTTTTCTCAACAAATGAATCCTGTGCTATTCAAATTCTGGAGTTAACGGAGAGTTCCAATCTTCTATGAATTAATTTTTTTTTATTTTCCTAGAATATACCTTTGAAGTCATATATTTCCTGATTTTGTGCCAATAATTTTCTTTATGACCAACAGCGCTTTCCTCATCAAATGTTGGAAATCGGTTGAGGGAATTCTCAAATGTATCCGATTTCGATTTGCAATATATATCTAATCATTACCAAGCTTATTCAAATCATCAATGAGGAGTGCTTTTTCGCACTTACCGCATTTGTTTTTTGGCGATGTTCCTCATCAAATACCCCGAGAAACTTGCGATTGAGTTGAATTCTAGGGTATTTAGGGGTTCAATTAACTCTTTATCCCTTATATACCCTAACAAGGCTCACCGTTGTCCGAATCCGCAGAAGAAATGGTCGAATCTGTCTAATCAACCACATCAATGGGCCTACTTTCAGATTCCCCCATTGTACACAGGTCGAAATCATTGTCGTCTTGGCAGTTAGAATTATCGGAACATTTTTCAAGACAACCAGTCATGACCGACTGCAACCCAAATCTGAAGCATCGAGCTGAGGGGTTTGGATCATAACCACTACGCTGTCTTATTTTGGAGAATGAATTCTCGATTGGGTCCTGGTTGAGCCGACTTTTTATCAAATATGGAAATGTTTTCTTCGTCTCCTCCAACAATTGAAGGATGCTACTGATGGTTTGTATCAAACCGTTGAAACAATAGGGAATATTTTTCCCAACTGTCCAAGACTAAATGAATCAATTGATTCCGTCAGAGTTTGTATTGCTGATGGCTGATTATTTTCTCCTCAAATTTTCCATTCGAATTGAGGCAGTCGAAAAGATCATTCATTTTCAGAATGAACTGAGCAGTTGAATTGGCAGTTCTTGACCTCAGCTCACCAGTTGCAATGACTGTTCTCATAGCCGAATATAAAGTTCTGATGAAAATCTGCGTGGCCAATTTAACCTTCATTTTCTGGAAGGCGTTTGGATTTATGTGGTTTTCAGTTATCTTCAAGAAAGTACGAGAAAGACAAATTCTTTTCATCGATTAAGTACGTTTCTTTTATGTCCCTCCAAGAAATATTTTCACCCCTCATTTCCTACCTGAGAACACTCCTTTGGAGAAATTCATGGCTAATAGTTCATTATTATTGAATCACACCGTTTGTAACGAATTTGGACGAATCCGACCCTTCCTACGATTTATAGAACTAGAGGAAAATAAATCTCCTACAGATTTCGATAAATGAGTATTGACAAAATGGATCGGACGAATATAGTTCCTTTAGTAGCTACTATGTGCCGCCACTTAAGTTGGCAAATTGTCAAGTAAACTGCCAAAAATTTGTGCATCAAATCAATGAACTGGGTTGTGTCTCTATGTTCATTCAAACTCAATGCTGATATAATGAATCAAATACAGAATCAAACAAATGCACTCTAAAACAAATCTCGCATTTCTGAAGAGTCCCGAACGATCTGAAAACTCTTTCAAGTCTCGTTCCATTTCCATCCTTTTCACGAACTTTCCAATCAACCAAATAAAAGGATGAATCACAAAGTCGACGACAACCATTACAATCCGACCATTCGGACTGCTTCGATAAAGACAAGTTGTTTTCGGCGTTTATTTCGAATTGCCTCGTTAACCGACTTCAGTGATCGGAGGACGGACATGCTCCAGGCGTACCACCCCAAGATATTGTTATTTTCTGCCATACTTTAGGAGCCGACTCTTCTTCCTAGAGAATTCGATGTTCCGTCCGGTTCAAAGGACCAATGATGTGTAATGTTTTCGTCTAAGGGTTGGTTGGGTTTGACTAGTTCAGATCAGGTCATAGAATATGGTACAAGGAACAATTCATCTTGTTGTTTCACCTCTAGCAGTATTCGAACTTGGCATCTGCAAAATCCATCCATATTATTTCAGGAAAGATAATTCTCTATAAATCCCGAAGTATTCACCATGCTTTTCACCAATTTAATTTATTACGTTCCATTTTATACCTATGATAGCCTATATAAATCATCCCCGGGGATAGTAAATTAGACAGCATAAACTCCTCACAATAAAAACACTCCATACAATTTGTCTTGCTCTCTTCAACGCCCTCGTCATGCTACTTTCGGCTAGAAATTCATTTCCAGTGCACGCTCCTTCTTTGGTCCTAACCAGCAAGAGCAAAAAATTCAATTATATAAATGGCCCGAGCATAAAATAGTCCACAATGAAAGCTCATACTGTTAGGAATAAGATGAACGAGTTGAAATCCAGATCTGACATATCTCTTGAGGCTTAGGAAATGTGTTCGCCTTTGATAAATGGAGAACACAGGGAGATTGTTAGGAGTATCCTGAAGGGTTGCATCATAAAAATACTCATCTCATATTCGTGAGATCTCCGAGACAAAGCCGAGCTCGAACAAGGGGACTGTGTGAATTTTATTCGGTTATTATCTGCTGTGAATGAGTATTGTACCAGTGATTTCACGCGGGAGAAACATGAGTATTTCTTCTTTTATTGCTCAAGAGTATTTGTCATGGAAGTCAAATTAATTTCTCGAAGTTCTGGGTAACGCTACGGTCCTCTGGCAATATAGGATAGAAACAGAAGAATCCAGAAAATCATTGTTTGTGACATATGAAGCACCATGAATCCACCCAGGAAAAAGGTTTTCGGAATACAACCCTCTGAAAATCAATTTTGAACTTTGATAACCATGGCTGATCGGAGATGAGCTTGTCTAAATAGCTCAGATATTAGAAGTATGTACGAGGAAGTATTGAAAAATTCATAGCCTACTATAGAACCAAACAAAATTTCGATGTCAAAATATTTTATTATTCAACATATTCTCCTCTTAATTGAAAACCTTTAATACAGCGAACCTGCAACGTCTCTAGACCTTTCAAAAAAAATGTTTCTTCTTGCTCTGCAAACCAGTCCTCCACAGCTTTTATTACCTCCTCGTTGGAAGAAAATTTACGACCTTTTAAACTTTTTTTCAATTGAGGAAAGAGATGATAGTCGGATGGAGCCAAATCTGGTGAATAAGGGGGGTGTTCTAGTAATTCCAACCCTAAATCAGGATTTTTTCGAGTGGCAACATGAGAATTGTGTACTTCGGCGTTGTCTTGTAGAAACAAAATACGTTTGGATAGCTTTCCGCGTCTTTTCTTTTTAAGTTTTTCCCGTAGAGTGGTCAGTAATGTCGAATAGTAATCTCCAGTTATTCTTCTATCCTTATCCAAAAAATCAATCATGATTTCTCCATGGCAATCCCAAAAAACTGAAGCAAGAACTTTTCCAGCAGATTTTTGGACACGAAACTTCTTAGGTCTTGGAGAACCAGAGAGTCGCCAATCCAACGATTGTTGCTTTCTTTCTGGATCGTAGAAATGTGCCCAAGACTCATCCATAGTAACATTTCGGTTTCAAATCGAGCACAGATCGAACGCCATGCTTCTACCCATGCAAGCTTTTGGTCAACATTTAAACATTTGGGGATCCATTTCGCAGAAATTTTTTTCATGTCCAAATTGACGCGAACTATATGATGAACGCGTTCGTATGAAATCTTCAGTGCTTCAGATATTCGTCTTAGCCCAATTCGACGGTCTGATAAAATCATGTCATGAACTGCATCGATATTTTCGGGGACTGACACAGAAACTGGCTTTCCCGATCGGTCATCATCTTCGATGGAAAATTTACCTCTTTTGAAGCTTGAAGTCGAATTTTTCACGGTAGCATACAAAGGACATTGATCACCAAGGGTATAAAGTATATCTTCGAAAATCTGCTTACCTCTTAACCTTTTTAAATACAGGTACTTGATGAAGGCTCGATACTCCAATTTTTCGATTTTTACAATTTCTGTGGACTTTTTTTTAACTTATTGCGTAACTCAAGTTTACTTTTTTGACGTCGAACTCTACACTGACACTTTTAATAAGTTATTGTTCGTTGATATGGTATCGCAATATTTTGTTTATGCATGGAACTGGTCTAGGCTAACTAGATATCAATACAACTTCGTAACAGCTCATCCCGAATGGTTCCTCAATCCTAAATAATAAGTGTTGAGTTTGCCACTGAAGTTGACATCTTTCAGCTGCACTTTATGGGCCCACTGATGTTGAAAGCGGAAGAGGTTGTTTTCTTTGGCTAAGTGTAAATCCCTCTAAAAAATACCTTCATTCCATTCACTGGAAGACAACTGGTCAGGGGCAACAAAGTGGCTCTCTTATGGATGCCAGAGCACTGTGACATTGAGGTTAATGAGAAGGATGATGCAATTGCGATAAGTGCCTCAAAGGTTGAACCTTTCTGTGGTCTTGAAAAGGATCACTTAGGACAGCGTTGCAGCAATGGGAGATGCAAGATATGATACTTTTCTGGAGAAGACCTCCAGGACTAAAACAAACGAAAAGATCTGAAGATATCTCGCCGTCTAACACAAGGAAGCTTACCTAATGCGAATAGGGCTACGGTGGGAATCTTCAGATCCAGAACTTCCCTTGACTCAAGTCAAGTTGAAGACTTTATTGTCCTATGAAACAACTTTAAGTTGAGGTTTCTACTTCACTTATATACAGGTTCAGAAAGATAAGTTGGAAACATAGCCAATTCAACGTTAAACGAGTGAATGAATATTGCCTAGTGGACCAGTATAATAATCAGAACTGTCGACGCGATGCGACACGAATAAATGACTGGCTTCACTCAATGGCAGAGGAACTGCATCGAGACTCGCCAGAGCTCGAAGCCCCCTCTCACCAGTCTCCTACGTCATTGAGTGAGGTCAGTCATGTATTCGTTGTCACAACGGACGAGGATTATGATCATTTTACTGGTCCACTAGACGATATTCGTCCACTCCTTTAACGCTGAGCTGGCTATGTTTCCAACTTATATTTCCAAACCTGTATGTAGAAATTTGGCATTCTGATTGATTGCAAGTCGAGAGAGCATAAAAATGGGCTCACTGCTGAAATAATATAAACGATGCACACTCGATGAGCTATTCAAATCCATGATTACTCAGGAGCTTCGAAAACAGATACCTTGTCTGTAGAGCTACTTTAGCCAAATTGATACTGAGCCTTTAACCCATCCCATCAGATCCAGCAGATAGTTCGACATCAGAGGGATATGTTGACCCCCCAAACCGGCCGAATTACCCCCTGAACCCCCTCCGTTATTGGCGTATCGAATTTCAGAAAGGGTAACAGTAGGAATCCAGATGCGGAGGACGTAGGAGGGCCCCGAGTCGCGAGATTAGTAGCGTTCGTTGTAATTTGATAATAGAGCGCCTGCTGTCAACCATTTCGGTTGTTGTTCTCGTCGAATTAATTAGTGGAGCGATTTGCGACATCATGAGCCCGATGGAACGGCGATGGTGCGCCGTCGACGTAGTTCGATAACGCCCGAGCTGTGACGCCCGGCTCGACCCTCTTAATTGCCAGACTTATTGGCGTTTATAAATTATAAATTTCGGGACGCGCCGACGACTGTCCGGGTCGTCGGACCTCGGACGCTTCAGGATCAGGGAATCAGAGCTGCATGGACAGTAAGGGGATGGCTGGTGAATAAAATACAAGAGTTCTCTTGGAGATAAGAATGGACTGCTTTACCAATTCTTATCACCACGAGAATCAAAGAATAAAATGGATGTATGAAATAGAAATAAATACCACAAAGTGAACACTGTAGGAAATGGAACTCACGGTTGGTCTGACTAGAAGAGTTGCATCTGCTAGTTCTCTGGTTTCGTGTAATGTTGTCCCGGATAAAGTCCGTATCTAACGAATCGAATTGACTGAGAGAGCCGGTAGGATATTTCTGGGATTCTAGCTGACCACAGAGAAAGTGGGTACATTCATTGAGCTGCTTCTTTTTTGTAACCGCACCATTCGCTGTGTCATTGTGGAATTAGAAAACAAAATATGAATTTTGACTGGGTTGTTATATATTGAATTTCGTTTTATTTAAGAACTAGCTGGCCCGGCGAACTTTGTTTCGCCTGAATGATACTTACGGTGGATTTCACAATTCGTAATCACCGGTGATCGGAGATCAACGGCTTAGTTCTCTGATTTTTGAACTGTCAAATCGAGTTGATGGTAGATCAAGCTCCTATCACCGGTGATTACGGTCTATAAAACCCACCGTTAATGTTGTATAAACTTATCATTGCTATTTTTTCAAGCAGGAGATGAATTAGGCAAAATATTCAAAATTTTAGTACCATTGTTATTCGCAGGAAAAAAATTCTCTTCATTTAAGCGGTATCTATAATTGTTGAACATATAACTTTTCGTTTTGAATGCTTTTCAGTTCTCTCATTGCAGTACCTATCTTGTGATGAACGACATCACGAATGCAAATATAGATCACGATCGAATTATATGGATGAGAAATAGTTCCAATGATTAATTACCTCTGAACTTATAAAAATTAGAACTTATTTTGTGAATAGCGCTTTCTGAAGTGAAAAAACCAAACTTTTCTAATATTCTCGAAGTTGGCTAATCAAAATCTAATTAGTGCTTACACCATAAACATGTTAGCCTTTTGGTGCTCATCTTTAAATTATTGGTAAAAATCTCAGTTGGTGGAGCAGCGAGATTTCCATGTTTCAATGGATATGAGCTGTCACACAGAACAGAAACACAAAAATAATATGTCAATAACTAATTATGGCGATTTTGGATTCAGTTATTTCCGCAAATATATTTAATACCGAAATAGAAATTCAAAAACATTTCAAAAATCATGAGAAAAGATGAGAATGAACAACTCACGACAGAAACTGATCGCCAAAATCCGATTAACTTGACATTTCGATAAAAATTCTCCCGCTTCTGGATCTGGTAATAGCCTTCCATAGTACTGTAAGTTTTTTGCAAAATACACAGTAATCGTATATACATCGCCATCTTATGATGATAATATCAAATATAGTACCATCAATAGCGCCGCCTGAAGTGGTGAGAACGAAACTGCTCTCATATCTCAACGAAATCTGATCATTTTAGAGATCTGTAATCCTACGCTAAGACATTTTGGTTTTGGTGAACAGCGCAGAGTTGGAGGCAAAATTATAAGCTTTCAGAACGTGGGCATTTTTGTCGGAATGAAAACCTTTCCTAAAAATAAAGTATCCAAAAACCTTATATTTGTCAGTTCGCGATTTGATTATGACTAATACTGTTATTCTTTCTCAAAAACCTTCACCTTAATCTTGTAAGTTCGATAATGAGACCAAGGAAAATTTATCAGGACTAGATAAACTAATTTTTTCATGTTGATTAAATTTTTGCAATTGATAACACTTCTATCTGAGACGTCAAATAACACAGTATCCTCCATTTACTTTTATAAAGTATCCCGGTTGGACAAGCTTTTATTTTTTTCACTTAAAAATTACGTTGCCAACGCTAATTTCTATTTACTCTTTTTTAACTCAAATGGAGTTAGTTTTTTTAAGGTTCAACTGTGACAGGTATCGCAGTACTACTACATTTTCATACTGGAGTATTTCAAGTTGTGCAAAGAGGTATTTAAATGTCTTTTGTGGGCTTATTTCTTCAGAATCCTGGAAAGTGTTTTTCTGTCTGATTATTCGAGGATTTTTAATCCTTTTTCGAATGAACTATCGCAGAGTTATGAGCCATATTCTTTCCATTATTTTTCAGTAGAATTTTGAAACTCGATTCTTGATTTCCGTACAAGAAAGTAATATAACTGAATATTTAAACTATGCTTATATACGTGAAATTTTTCCAGTATTAACAGAGAAAAAGTTTCATCAACATTCGCCTGGTCTTTGGAATTATTGAATTCACATAATAGTTTTTAAAATTCATTATTTTCCCAAAATAAATAAACATTTTGATAAATGCGTAAATACTACGACTGCTATGTAGGAACACAAGATGCTCAGTTATCTGGCAGGAAAATGAATTCAACTTAACATTGTAAGAATATCATGGTAAACTGTGATACATTATAAAAGAGAATGGAGTACCTATAGATGAAAAATCAGCTGTGAGTAGAGTGAATTATGAGTACTACTCCTCGAAAGGTCTATCACAACAAAATTGTCCTTGTGAAAGAATGAAACTACTGAACTACTTTTTCTGGTCACCACTTTTTCTTTATGCTCCATTCAATTGAATATTGAATATCCTACAATAACCTTCGCTGAATTATTCATTTCATGAATACCAATTTGACTAATTTTTGTCTCGTAAACACGATTTGAAATTAAATTTCACTGATAAATAATTAGTGAATTGCAAATCTCATATAGAACATTTCATCTCATGGAAAACAACATTCACACATTATTTCAATAAAGAGGGAAAACCACATAAAATGTCATATATGCATTGTTTCGATACTTCGATTGAATCATATTTGTTTTTGTCGGCAAATATAATTGAATCAAAATGGCAAATAAAAGGTTCGGAGTTTCAATATTCGGGATTGATCAAATTCTAGATTGACAAGGCTATTTTCATTACTAACTCCCAAACTGATATTGATTAGGATATGTTAGTTATGTTTCGAAATTATTAAAAATTAGGATCGGCATGTTTGAGGTGCTATCTTCAAAGGTTATACCGACTGTAATACTGAGGCTCTTTGTGAGAGGAACCGTTGTCAACGCCTCTCAGTTGTATGTCATACTTCGTCTTTAAACCCTTTTGCGCAAACAATATTCGGAGTGAAAGCTTTGAGGGGACTAATTAACTTTCGTTCATAGTAAAATATAAAGCCTCTTAACTGGAGCTGAAGGTGATGTCAGCTTCGTTTCATTAATGAAGCAAGTATAAGTGAACTTCTGAAAGTGAGCGATATTAAAATCGATTTTGTGCACTTGGAAATTCACCATCGAAGTTTTCAATTTTTTTTTGAGTAATGCAACTAAGTGAGAATGGTCTGAATTCAATGTTTTTTCTTAATTTGTCATATCTTTCCGGTGTAGATTTATTTATGGGAATAACTAAACTTGTGTGCAGGTCTATAAAACAATTTGAAAAATCACCTATTGAATTTCCGGCGCATTCGCCATTTTGCGACAGCATAACTGGATACCCTGAAATAAACTGCTCCACATGAGTTAGGGATATTGAATTAAATTGCAAAAAAATATAGTATAAATAAGATTTTTGTGAAGAAAATTCATATCAATATAATTTCAAGCTGCAAATTAATTTAAGTCTGTAGGTCTGCAGCGTATACAGGGTGGTTAAGAAAATCGAGTAAGATAACGAAATTTTATTCCCAGAGAATTTGAGCATTTTAAGACTATCAATAAAATGTATGTCCTCCACGGGCATCAATAACAGCTTGACATCTTCTTTGCATACTACACACGAGGTTGTTGAATATTTCTTGAGGAATTTGGTTCCACAAACGGGGCAGAAGCTATCTCAGATCATTTAAGGATTCTGGGGTAGGTTGATGATTATCTAATCTTCTTTGGAGCATATCCCATGCAATTCAAATCTGGTGAGTGCGGAGGTATTGGTAAATGTGGAATACCAAGCTCCTCGCGCGCATTTTCAACTATGACTGCACGGTGCGGTCTAGCGTTATCGTCTAGAAATTGAAAAGTTTCACCAATAGCAGCGTGAAAATTTGGCACAACATTGTCAATGACATGTCCCTATAGTGTAAGGCGGTCATATTCCCAGGACGAATGTGTAGATATGTGCGCCCGTTGAAACATATCCCGGCCCATACCATAACACTACCCCCTCGGAATGGATGGACTTCTTGGACATAGCGACGATTACGGGGTATGCGTGGGATTGTCCATATCCTTATTCTTCGAGAATCTGAAAATCGTCCATATCTGGATTCATCAGTGAAAAGGACACTACGCCATTGATCGTTCCAATTGATATGTTGCCTTGCCCATTCCAGTCTTTGACGTTTATGGTCACGTGTTAATGGAACTCCTCTTAATGGACTAGACGTTCTTGACGAACCTAGATTCGCCTTTCTCAAACGTCGTTTGATGGTTTCGATGGAAACTTGGACCTCAGTTACATTTTGAAGAGTATTCCGTAACATTCTACACGTCGATGTAGGGTTTCTTCTCGCCGAAACGGCGATGAAACGATCCTGAGCAGGTGTTGTTTTTCGTCACCCACCAAGCCTTGGTCTTTCCAACACGGAACCTGTCTCCCTGAACCTATTCCAAAGTCGAGATATCACACTTTGGCTGACTTGGAGCCTTCCTGCTACAACAACCTGAGTTAGGCCACCCTGTAGCATTCCAATAGCCCTATTAGTCTCAGCGTTTGTTAATTTACGTCTTGGCATTTTCAGAAATATCGTTTCAAACCGAAGCCGTTGATAAACTGACTTCATTTCAAAATATGAACATTTATGAAGCATATGCAAAGAACCAAACTTCAGAAAAAAGGCGACCAGATTGACGAAATGTCTCATACTGATTTTTATTGGATCGATTCAAGTTGTTATTGAGTTTTGAATGATTTTACAGCGATTTTCTCGAAGATTACATAGTTTTAAAAACGATTGAATACGATATCCCTAACTCTTGTGGAGCAGTATATTATTCGATATTGAGGTAAAGGTGAAAATATCCAGGAAGAATGTTTGAGGCTTCTGGCTCGAATGAATACGCAGTATCGATACCGTTGCTTTCTCGCAGCACGCCATGGAAATACCATGAATAATTTCCCGATATAATCCGTAATCCGAGATGGGAACGGAACAAAGACTTCCCAAGTTAACAATTAGGCGAGCTTACAGTGGAACAACTAAATGTACATTACATATTCAGGAGTACGGAAGTAGAATCCTGTCATAACTTAGCCTCTGGGCGGGACAGTTAGAGCGTTACCAACATTCCGGCCTCGAAATATCTGGAAGGGATGCCTTTAAGTCCCCTCTCAATTTTGCCTACCCGAAGTTTTCCGTCGAGGAGGAGGGTGCGTAATTTTGCGAGGGTATTCGACACTTTATTCGCCCGGTTCTGTCCCCCATGGCAGAATTACATGCCGGAAAACCTCATTATTCACCTTTTGAAGACTGCTCACCCGATTTCTACAACCTTAGAGGTGCTTGTAGTCGGATGTCTCGACTGTTAGACTTCAGCCGGAGGGGACTGGCTGCTGGGTTCGTTTTTCAACCGTCGGAATGCACTTCTTCGGGTAAATTATCCTTTGAATGTGCAGTGCTCCAGAGATCAACTCGGTTCTCAGTGAAGAACATGGTTTTGCCGTATTTGAATGAAGGGAAGAGCGTTGTTATGAACTGGGGGTTTGTTGGAGGCGAAGGTTCTACTTGACTGTCAATTGGGCTGTATCTTTATGGCTCTATTTCCGGTCGGTGATTTTTCCCGAAAAAACTAAATTTTGAATGCTCGAAATTCAATATTTCGAATTCTATGCTCGAATTTGGCAAATAAAGAGATTTTTGTTCAACTGCCATCAAAAGTGACACTTTTAATGACAGAAAACAATGTTAAAATTGATTGTTTACGTGGAAGCGTGTTTAAAATATTTTCAACATAAGTGTTAAAAATATATTTAGCACTCCATTTTCTCATGACGAAATCAGATGAAAAAAATTCAGCAATCGCAATTTTTTATTATCAATATTTAACAATCATTACTTATGAATATTAAATATCAATCGTAAAACTAGAACAATTACTAACATTAATGCCCTGTGACATTAAGTACAATATTGGATGATGATGATCCGAAATCTGTTGATGTTCAACATAGCCCTCGGCTACCGTCGTAGACTTCCATCCACCATGTTTTTTTATATCCGTAATATTTGCTCCTGATTCTGCTAGCAATGAAGCGGAGGATCTTCGAAAACAGTGTCCTGTATATTGCTTTGGTTCTGGGAGTTTGAGGAATTTGGCAACAATAGATGGAAGTTTCCCAAATGTATTGATATCAACTGCATTGGCAGTATGGCAGTGCATTTATTATTCATGTTTTTCAGGAAAAAAACGACGATGTTTGATGACAGAAGGACGCAGTGCAAAGTACTTATGAAAATAGTCAACATACTTCCCAATGATACTGAAAGAACGACTGACTTTCGTTTTTGTGTTTGGAAGTTGTATAACCAATGATTTATTTGTTATTTCGATGTCTTCCACTGATAAATTACACAATTCTTCACGCCGACAGGCTCCAAATAATTCGAAAATAGTTGCAACCTTAACCATCAAGTATTTATCATCTGGTGCCTCATTTATAAACTTTTCAACTTGTTCACGAGTGAGAATTTTCAATTTTTTGAGACGATATCCTTCACTTTTCCGTTTTGAATATGCCATCACCTTAAAATATTTACTAACATCCACACCATTTTTAATAAGGGCGCTTGACTTTATCATTGAAAATTTGCTCCAAAAAGTTGATGAACTCCATATTTTTGATTTTTCTTTTAAGTATACCAGGAAAACAGGTTCACTGAAGTTTCCTTCTACATTTTTCAATTTACACCAGGCCAGGAAATTGTTATATGCAATATCGTACTGCTGAACAGATTTTTTAGGTTGGAGTTCCAGAACTGCTCTTCTTGCAGACTCTTCAATATCCACAGAAACAACCAAATCGTCACTTTTATTAATAATTCGACTCTCGACAAACATATTAAAAATTGGACAGGAAATAAATTAAAATGACACCGTCTTTTCTCATTCGTTGGTAATTTAGATGCATCTATTTAGTAATCATAACGTTTGCCATTCACAACAACCTTTTGATTATTTGAATACTGAAATGCATTTTGAAGTTTATTGTCATTGCAAATTCGCCCATTTCATTATCAAAATAGGGCAGTTGTACAAAAAACATTGTATGGTATTTGTGTTAAAAGTGATTTTATTTTGTTCGTGAAATTGTTCAATTCGCTCATTTCACAAACTTTTTCACTCACAGTTTTAACACTCATATCATAAATAACTATTACAATAGCGATAATAGAATTTCTGAATAGGAAAAAAAAATCATTACTTATTCACTGAGCTAGCATGAATTGCTCACCCCGCTGTGATTTTATCTGGATGGTTACTGAAATACTGTAGGTTAACAAAACAATTTTACCAAAAATCAGCTCCATTATACGAAGATGGAGACGATCTTTGAATTAATGATGGAGCATGACATTTGCATCAATAAAGTGACAAAAGCACGAAAGGGAAATCTGTAAGATCTGATCGGCAGTCCAGATCTGTAACAGATCTGGACTGCGGATCGGATCGCTCTCGCTGATCTGGTCCGTCGCGGATCAATGAGATATATGATCCTCGACGGACCAGATCAGCGAGAGCGATCCGATCCGCAGTCCAGATCTGTTACAGATCTGGACTGCCGATCAGAACTTACAGATTTCCCTTTCGTGTGTGCCTAGCTTATTGGGTAACCTAGAGAAGGATCTTAAACTTCGAAGCAAGTGGAAGTGACCATTGCAATAATATTGATAGTATTCATCTCATTCTCTAATAATATTGTCGAGTGACTAAGCGATACATTGTCGGTTTCAATTCAATTCCGGATGCCCTTTGTCAGAATAGTTCTCAGAGGTCCTCCGACAATTCTCACCAACAATGGACAGACATTTTAGGTCACTGTTCAATGAACAACAGAAAGTTCGATGAGAACCTTTTTCTAATCGAATTGATGCCTTCTGATCCCCTCGAACTGTCCCGAAATGCATTTATAGCCTTTCGAAGGAGTAATGGTGCTTGGTGTTCATCTAAATTCTTTATGACATGAGAAACATTGACTGAATGCGAGCACAGCAATCACAACAAATTTGTGAATATTTGTATCAATTCATAAATTGATGGTTTGTGTTTTTCGGGTTTTCGAATAAGAGGTGTTATTTTGTCATTTGTAATACCACTAGAGATGGAATTTTGCCGGCAAAATTTCTCGAATGTGATATGAAAGTTTGTTGCTCGGAAATTTCGCTAATCACATTTGTATCAAAATCACGAGCCGCCAAGCGAGTGATTTTGGAAAAAATGTCATGAGCGAAATTTCCGAAAAGCAACAAACTTGAATATTACAAGAGAGAAATTTTACCTGCCTTAATTTCATCTCGAGTGGAATTCGGCATGACTATTCCACGAGAAAATAGGGTAATATGTTCACATTTGACGCGTATTGCGCTATTTGGTAAATTAGAATTCATCATAGATCAACTGAACCACTAAACGTTGTTTGTTCTCTCTATGATATTTATTTCCGAAGCTATCTATGAATTCGAGAAACGTCAAAAATTTTGTCGCTGAAAAACCAACATGTTGGTTTTTCCGGCTTGAAATTTTTTCGGGATGAAACGATCGTTACTACGGAAACTTCCTCACCCTAAATGAAAAGAGTGGAATAGTCATTAAAAAAAACTGCAATGTTTTTAAATTCATGATCAGATGTTGATTTCATTGTAAAGAGGAAGGAATGCGTTAATATTTATTTTGCTAACTTCCAATCGCTCTTATCATACGGAATTTTTTTTGGGGTGCCAGTACACAAGCTCATCACATTTTTGTAGTTCAGTAGCGAGCTATAAGAACTATGTTAATGTTGAATAGGAATTTCAGATCATCCTGCAGAGGTCGATTCAAATCTTGTAATATTTTAACTCTGCCAGGGGTATGTATTTACAGAATTCTACTATTCGTACGTAAACATCCATACTATTTTCAAGAGAAAACAATAAATCGACTAGAAGAACTCATGAATATTTTTTTTCGATCCATAAATTTTCAAAGACAGAAACAGAACAGAGTACATTATATATGGCAATGAAACTCTATGATCGTCTCCCAGTTAATATAAGAAAGATTTCTGTATAATATGATTCATTCCGAGAGTCAACATTTCCATTTATATTAAATTGTGAGCCATATTCTTTCACCGAATTTATAGGTTTCTCTAGGGTATTATAGGAGAATTGTTAATAATATTCCAGTTGATTATGCGTTGATTATGTTCTGTTTGACTTGTTTTCATTTCATTATTGTATTATGATGATTCTGAAAATGAATATATTGTTGTTGTTATTGTATCTTTGTCATCTCGAATCCACACTATGCTTTTGGCGTAGACATTCTTTTTAACATGACCACAAAGGTAGAAGCCGTTAAGTCATAATATCTCGGTGGCCAATTGTGAGCACTTCTTCGAGAGATAACACCGTCCGCAAACATTTCCTGTGAAAGATCAATGGTTTCGTTGCTTTTGTGGCACGTATCGCCGTCTTGTTCGAAGTAAACGTCGTCCAGATCAATACGATTCATTTCCAGACATAAAAAATCACCAATCATCTCTCGATAGCGCAATCTATTCACCGTAACTGTTACTCCAGCGTCCTTCTCGAAAACTTAAGGTCCAATGACCCCGCCGGGCACTGAACCGCGCCAAACAGTCACACGTTGAGGATATGAGAGGTTTTTCAAAAAAAGTATTTGGTTTTCTTAGCCCCAGATGCGAAACCTGGGTTTTCTTCAACACTTTCAGCCACAGCACCAATATTCTCGGCTGTTCTTAAGCGACGTGCACGGGTTTCATTCTCCACATCACTAACTTGTCCCAAAAACTTAATATTTTTCACCAATTTCTGCATTGTGGTTCGACAAGGTGCTTCACGACGACCCACAAATGTTCGAGTATTACGAACCGTCTCTGCCAAATTTTCAACATTTTTATGGACAATTTTTATAATTTCAATGCGTTGTTGAAGCGTGTATCGTCCATTTTTATTGATGTCGTAGTTTTCACTTGTCAAATGTCAGAAATGACAGCTTCGAAAGGGACATCTACCGAAAAAGAAGGCTATTCAAAATAACACCTTTTATTGAAAAACCTTTCATTCTGAGATGATATTAAATTAATCGTTTTGATTTTTGCACTCTTTCCTGACGACTACGGGTGGAAGAACTGTCAAAAATGCGGTGAATCAACGTAACCATTTTCGGGTTCACCCAACCGAACCGAAAGATCACACCATGGCGCCTTCCCTTTTTAATTGAATCCGTGTCGACACCTAAAACTCCACCCTTGGATCCTGCTGAAAAAAAGCGGTGGCTCTACATCCAGCAGAGCGAAAAATTATAATGAAACTCCAAACAGTCGACTCAAAGTTAAAGCGGTTGATCAAAAAGGGTGAACCAGCAAGGAGCCGGCAGGAAAAACCGAAGAAAGACTCGACCAACTGGCGTTTTTCAGTCACGGAGATTTCAGTTTACAAGCGTTAATTCCTGCGCTAATTGCTCTGTTCCTGACGTGGCTTTATGCGAGTCCGTGGAGTTGCAGGAAAAACTTCGGACGGAGTTGTCAGTTCTTCCGTTTAGATACTTCTCGGAGTGGAGAGGGGGTTATGGACCTTGAACATTATGCCTTTCTTTTGAATCAAGTTTGAAATGGAAGTTGCAGTTGGAAACTACATGTATTTAATGGGTTCTTGTGTTCATATCGATTATTTAAGGGTTGATGTTACTGATTTACAGGGTGAGTCATTGACTTGTACGAATATTCTAACTTTAGATTCCGGCTCTGGTAAAGGGATAAGTATAGCCATTCGAAAAAAAAATTTGGGCCAAATACGTGCCTGATTCAATTCTCTGCAAACAACTCAAAGTTCATATTTTTCGATTGAAATTGAGGTGATTATTAGATGTTCTGGGTGATACATTTAGAAACTATTCAAGCACCTACCTTATTTGAATAAGAATGTTACAAACACGATATTTCCTAACAAAAACACTTAGTTTTGTCCAATTATTTTTGCAATTGAAAAGCCATATTTCTCCCACAAAATAAGTTTCTTCTTCGATTATCCTGAAGATTAGTTTTTAAACATTAATGATTTGTTCATATTTTCCTCGGTATTCCGAAAATATCTTAAAACGAATTGTTTTCTCACTAACCTAATTCCATCAACCTAGGTCATAGGATTCGAGGTCAATGACCTAACCTTTCTTCTGTGATATTTCACAGAACTTTCGTGAAGACGATGCCAGATTGCCGATTTTCTCTTCAAATAAAACAATGATATAATCCAAACCAAAGAAGCAGTTAGTACGTCCCCTATCGTCAACGGATGAACTATCGCAAGCGCACAAGGTTTGTTTACTTTTCGCTGAAGGCGTCTAGGCGTTGCTCTTTGGAAACGCCAAACGAGTAGTTCTGATTCTTGTATATATGTATACAGGGTGAGTCTTTGACTTGTAAATATATTTTAACTGTAGATTCTTGAGGCCAAAGGAAGCCTTTTTTTCATTTTCCATTTTTCCGAATTCGGCTCTGTTAAAGAGATATAGCCATTCGAAAAAATCAATCGGGCTAAGTAAGTGCCTGATATTATTTTCTGCAAACACTTCAAAGTTCATATTTTTCGATTGAAATTGATGTGATTATTAGATATTCTGGGTGATACATTTAAAAAATACTCAAGCACTAACCTCATTTGAATGCGAATGTAATAAACACGATATTTCCTAACAAAACACTTAAGCCCGCAACGGACGGCGAGCGATAATATAATATATATTATATCTCATATATTACACCAATATCGCTCCTTATGAAAATGCACCAAGCCCCGCGGACGACGCTATAATATATATTCCGATATTACGATATCTTTCCATACTGAAATGACATATGTCAATGCAAAGCTATAATATATATTATATTATCGCTCGCCGTCGGTTGCGGGCTTTAGTTCTGTCCGATCATTTCGGCAATTGAAAAGCTATATTTCTCACACCAAAATAAGTTCCTTCTTCGATTGTCCTGAAGATTAGTTTATAGACACTAATAATTTGTTCATATTTCCTCGATATTCTAAAACGATCTCATAAAAATTGGTTTCTCATTAACCTATCCTATCCTAACTCCATTAACCAAAGTCATATGTTTCGGTGTCAATGACCTAACCATACCCATCCTCTGTGATATTCAATTCACCCACAGAACTCCAGAGAAGACGATGCCAGATTGCCGATTTTCTCTTCCAACAATGCGAACTCAAGAAAGCAGTACGTCCCCTATCGTTAGCGGATGAACTATCACAATCGTTTAAGGCGTCTAGGCGTTGCTCTTTGAAAATTCCGAACGAGTAGTTCTGATTCTCGCCAATATAGCGCTACGTTCCTAATTTGTCGCCAACGGCCTACTCTTCCCTTCAGAAGGCCGTGGATTGTAGCCGTGACGCAAGACCGTTGTTCTGTGCTCCAAACAGTCCAACCTAAAACGTTAGTCAGTGATCCCATAGACGAAGTTCACTCTTTATTTATTTACAGAGAATGAAGCAAACAGGTGATGATTATGTAAATGACTTTCAGTGAATTGATGTAATAGTAGTGTAGTTCTGGTGTCGAGTTATATTGTTTCGATAGATATTTTGCTGAAGGACCGGTAACAATGAATTTTAAATAGAAAACGCCTATAAAATGTTTAATTTCAATTTTATGTCCCACGAATGTGGAATTTTATTATTACATATCTCTACATCAAACGTTTTTTCATCATAGAGATTTTAGTCTTGACAAAGTTGATAAACATTCTGACAACGTTGGTAACTCGTTGAGACCAGAGAAAAAAATTATATTCGATGGGATTTAACTCAGGACAGCATTCAGATTATTCTTGAAATTCATGATTTTTTCCTATAATTCAATCTTATACAATTAGGAATATCTTGAGAACGACGCGTTTTATTGAAAAAATATAAGAATACTTTTGTTGTCTAAAATAATTAATGCTTTCGAAAACGTGAACCGTTCATCTTTTTCAAGTGGTTTCATGGTATTTTTACGTGAATTTATAAGTCGACCATACTGTAACTTTTTTACCAGGAGAAATATGAAATAAGTTTCAATCGAGGAATATGCACCATAAATAGAGTAGACAATCAACCAAAATTCAGTTCATTCGAAATATCGGTTCCGAATATATGGAAAGAATAGTGTTAATTTAATGGATTTTTGACACCATGTATCTTCCAAACGGAACCGAATTTTGAAAAATGGTATGGGAAAAAAGTGTTTCTTTTGATGGGAGGAATCTATAGTTAAAATATATGTACAAGTCAAAGACTCACCCTGTATATATTCTTCTGAAAGAGAGAATTACATACTGTTCTGTAATATCAAACAATATATGGCATATGGCACGTGTGAAGAAATGGCGACAAGGAACAGATTGTATAAAAGAATAAAATCTGTTTCCCGCTCCAAATCTGAGTGTTAGCAGAGGGAATGTAAACGGGATACCATACAATTCTGCGTATGATACACGAGAACAGATAAAAACCTCTGAAAAAACTCTGTCTCCCTGTGTATGTGTGGTGATACTGAATTTGTTCAAAAAATATGCTGCTATCCATGTTACAGAGCTCCTTGTGCTTGAAAACATGCCTTTTCATCGAACTGGGGGCAAATATCTTGAAATTATATCTGTAACAAGAACAGAAAGAAGAAAAACGAGGAAGAAGCAGTAGAAAAAAAATACTTCACCTGCTAAAAAAACCTTTTCACAAAGTCCTAACTCTCTCATGGATCGGGAGGATCTTTCGATCAGGTCCGATCTTCCAAGTGATGATTCTTCTGTTCTTCAGGTGTTCGAGGAACGCTACAGGCCCCTCATGTTGGGGGATCATCTCCAATAGATTAGAGTGGTTTTTTTTAGCGAAAAATCAGCCGCCCATAAAGGTGCGCTACCTCGGATCGCAGCCACCACGCAAGACAAACCGTTGTTCTGCGTCTCCAACTCTGTGGTCCTCGTCCCATGAACGACGCTTACGTAACCTGCGCCATGGATTTATTTATTTATTTAGTTACAGAGAATAATGAAAACAGGTTATGATTATGTGAAAGACTTGCAGTGAATTCATGTAATAATAACCTTGTAGTGTCGAGTTATATTGTTCAGATAGATATTTTCCTGAAGGGCCTGTAACAATGAATTTTTAATTGAAACTGCGTATAAAATGTATAATTGCATGCTTCTCAGAATTCAATTTTATCTCCCACATTTGTGAGATTTTATTATGACATACCTCTTTCTCAAACGTTTTTTCATCATTGAGGTTTAAGTCTTGACGAAGTTGATAAACATTCTGAAAACATTGTTAACTTGTTAAGGGACCAGAGAAGAAATAATATTCGATGATATTTAACCCAGGGAAGCATTGAGATTATTCTTGGAAATTATGATTTATTGAATTCACATAATATTTGCTCATTCATCTGACAGGAAAATAACTATAACCTAATATTTTCGAAATATACACGGTGAAATGTGATGAAAGTGAATTAAGTATTAGTATAGTGTGCACAGGTTTTCTTGATCTGCGATATAGTTTTCCATAATATAATGACCCAATTTCGGACACAATGTGAGTGAGGTTGTAAGAAAATCTTTTGCATGAACATATTCTGGAAATTTGAATGGAAATTCCAGAATTCGGCCGTAGAGCCAAGCTGCAAAGACACCAAGTTCTTTGTCTTTCCGATCATCTAATTCGTAATATATAAGCCGGATGGATAGCCATATAAATTCTCGGCATAGAACAGGAATGTTTACTATGTTCTAGGTTATGGATGTTCGCAGTATGCGTGGCCAGGGAATTGCCTTATACGCCGTCTAACCTATAAATTATGCAGTAATTATGGCGATACCTTCAGCAAATTTCCGATAGAAAATCAAATTATGCATATTTCAGAGTAAGGATGGGGGAGATGATGAATGGTCCGAAAAATTTGCTATGTCGTGGAAATTTCTGGAGATATTATGCTTGAGATGAATGGTTTACACACCCCTTTCTATTAAATGTTGGACAAACTGTTCATATAGGATATTCACACTAATATGATGCGAAAGTGTTGAATGAAATAGTTACTGCTATTTCTGAAGCGACCAAGAATTAGAAGATTGAACGCAGTTAGAAATATCTGAAATTGTATACTGGGTGACCCACATAAAAGAGTATGAGTTCTCCGGAAAAAGCTGATAACAGGATGAAAGTTGGAACAGTTTACGATAAAGTAAATCTGTAGTTCTCAACGACATTATGTCGTTGAGTTTTCATCAGATTCCTGTTCAGATTTCCATCTTAATCATGTGCCAAACGGTTTAATGAATTCGAAAAGTAAAACAACGTTTCCTCAGTGGCACTAAACTGAATTTATGAATATAGTTCGCAGCCCATTATTTCATGCAAGGTGCTAGACGGCAGTCTCGAACAACCTCCTAGATTCATGAATATAAAATTGATATATGAATAATAAATAATCCCGAGGGAATAATTCATATTTATGAATATAATTCGAACGTCTATGGAACCTTTTCGGAAGGCCATGAATTTTCTTATCGGTATATGTTCGTTGGTTTCACGAAGGTATTTTGTGGAAGACAAAAGGAGGAATTGGAATATCTTTAAAGAACTCCTCGGGCTAGTGGTTCACAATGCCTCTTAGAAAAGGTAGGAATGCTTACAAAAGGATTCCTGGAAACAGGAAATGGGAATGCAGCGATTCTAGTTTGGAAGATGTGGAAATTTCATATTCGAAGTACGAATATGCACACAATCAAAGAATGAGATCAGAATTCTTTATGACATAGGCAAAGGGAATCAAATAAACTCCCAGTTTACGAAAAGTGACATTTCAAAGTTTTTCATTCTCTTCCAGTATTTAGATCAAATATAATGCTCCACAAGAGTTAGGGCTATCGTATTCAATCGTTTTTAAAAGTATGTAATCTTCGAGAAAATCGCTGATAAATCATTTTAAACTCAATAGCAACTTGAATCGATCCAATAAAAATCAGTATGAGACATTTCGTCAATCTGGTCGCCTTTCTTCTGAAGTTTGGTTCTCTGCATATGCTTGATGAATCTTCTTATTTTGAAATGAAGTCAGTTTATCAACGGCTTCGATTTGAAACGAGTTTTCTGAAAATGCCAAGACGTAAATTAACAAACGCTGAGGCCAATAGGGCTATCGGAATGCTACAGGGTGGCCTAACTCAGGTTGTTGTAGCGAAAAGGCATCAAGTCAGCCAAAGTGTGATATCTCGACTTTGGAATAGGTTCAGGGAGACAGGTTCCGTGTTGGAAATACCAAAGCTTGGTGGGCGACAAAAAACAACACCTGCTCAGGATCGCTTCATCACCGTTTCGGCGAGAAGAAACCCTACATCTACGTGTAAAATGCTACGGAATACTCTTCAAAATGCAGATGGGGTCCAAGTTTCCATCGAAACCATCAAACGACGTTTGAGAGAG
Source organism: Adalia decempunctata (assembly GCA_951802165.1). Taxonomy (NCBI): domain Eukaryota; kingdom Metazoa; phylum Arthropoda; class Insecta; order Coleoptera; family Coccinellidae; genus Adalia; species Adalia decempunctata. The sequence continues at coordinate 14,854,238 of OX637696.1, read as the reverse complement.
GTGAATCTAGGACCTAGGTTCTAGACGTCCATTATAAGAGGAATTCCATTAACACGTGACAATAAGCGTCAAAGACTGGAATGGGCAGGGAAACATATCAATTGGAACGATCAATGGCTTAGTGTCCTTTTCACTGATGAATCCAGATATGGACGATTTTCAGATTCTCGAAGAATAAGGGTATGGACAATCCCACGCATACCACGTGATCGTCGCTTTGTCTAAGAAGTCCGTCCATTCCGAGGGGGTGGTAGTGTTATGGTATGGGCCGGGATATGTTTCAACGGGAGCACAGATCTACACAATTGTCCTGGGAATATGACCGTCTTACACTATAGGGAGCATGTCATCGACAATGTTGTCCCAAATTTTCACGCTGCTATTGGTGAAACTTTCCAATTTCTAGACGATAACGCTAGACCGCATCGTGCAGCCATAGTTGAGAATGCGCGCGAGGAGCTTGGTATTCCACATTTAAGAATACCTCCGCACTCACCAGATTTGAATTGCATGGAACATGCATGGGATATGCTCCAAAGAAGATAAGATAATCATCAACCCACCCCAGAATCCTTATCCTTAAATGATCTGAGAGAGCTTCTGACCCGTTTATGGAACCAAATTCCTCAAGAAATGTTCAACAACCTCGTGTGTAGTATGCAAAGAAGATGTCAAGCTATTATTGAAGCCCGTGAAGGCCATACATTGTATTGATAGTCTTAAAATGCTTGAATTCTCTGGGAATAAAATTCCGTTATTTTACTCAATTTTTCTTAACGACCCTGTATACGCTGCAGACGTACAGGTTTAAATTAATTTACAACTTGAAATCATGTTAGTTTGAATTTTCATCACAAAAATCTTATCATAACTATATTTTTTTGCAATTTAAGTCAATATCCCTAACTATGAGTGCCCTTGGCTCAGTGGTAGAGCATTGGAAATTGGACCCAAAGGTCCGAAGTTCAATCCCGAGCTAGGAAAGGAATTTTCTAGTCTGGGTAGGGGCCACCATTCTCACTGTTGGGTCAGAAATTAACAGTGCTGTGCCTAAGGTGGCGTAAGGAGACAGTAACAAAGCCTATACAGAACACAACTTCTTACTCCGAACTCGGCACAAGTTACAAGATTCGAAGCTTGTAGTTTCAGAGGAGTCTCCTCAGGAGACCTAGGAGTAATCAGGATAAACAATAAATCATATCATATCAACTCATGTGGAGCAGTTTATTATGCAAATTCAGTTGAGGTATGGTGTTTCAACAGTATCAAAAGAACCCAAATGATATTACGAACAATATTGGGGTATTCTGCTTTTTCGTTTTACTTTTAAGAAAAGATTTCCAGAGGTGTTCATGATATAAAAGTATATTTTTCAACAGATACTCAATTTCTATGACGAAAAAATAATTGATAATGATTTCGTCAATTTGAAATTTCCCCCAGTTGAATATATTGGTGAAATTGTATCATCCAGTCCAATTCCTCATTCAATTCTGGCTCACAGCTACATATTTTCGATAGAGAATATTCCGGAATATACATAATGATATGTTTCGCCAAATTATATTATGTAAATAATCAGGATCAAATTCCGCAATTATGAATCGTGCAAATTCATTTCGATTACAATATTTGTTCAATTCATAGATAGTGTTGCATTTCCAATAAACTCAGCTCTAATGATTTTCGATAGCAGAGAATTTATAACATGGTATCAGACAAATCTCAATGATTATTCCACATCAAATATGATTCAGAAGAGCCTCTGAATTCCTTCTTAAAAGCACCATTCCAATATCCTTGTGCCCTTTCTTTAACGACGTCCCAGTAATTGGTTTCAGAAAGGTCCAGAGCTGCGTGGGCTTGCACTCATCTGAGACTTTAATGGCTTTCGTATTTCAACGTCCACAACAGATTAACAGGTGGAGCTAACTTGAAAGGGCTCCTTGCTGGGTGTACGCAAATATTCGTGTAGCTGTTTTCATTTTGAAACGGCATACAGTGGAAAACAGCGGTGAGCTTGTCAGGGAACTCAATATGGGTCTGAAACAAGGCTACGCTGTTTTGTGTAGGGTTCGTTATGTGAAATGAGTCACGTGAACTTTTTTCTCATTCCTTGTTTCAGACTCAATTACTGCTTAGTTTGAAGATATTATTCGGTATTTGGTGGACTGTAGTTTTTTAAGAGAGAGAACCGTCCAGGAAACTCTACGTGTCGCTGAATATGTGGAAATATGAAGGATGCAAAATTTGTTTCTATGCGTAATTTTAGATTTATGAAAAAAATATTCAAATATCCATTACCCTGATGAAATTATCAGACTCCCCTCGAAAACGCGATGGAAATTGACTCACGATTTGATTTATAGTCCTGGCAAGGAACACCTGTCTGAGCCAACCTCTATCGTTATTATTTTCCATACAGCCCCATATGGCGAACTTATAGTAGCTAACGTTCTACGTAGTAAACGTTACAAAATATGTTATTCGGCTTTTTTAGATGGTCGTATATTGTAATTATGTTTTATAAGCTCATCCGTGTACCCAGCATGTATGGTGGCATTCTGACCCACCAAGTGTAGGAAGTGTTTTATGGGACAATAAATATCGCATAAAAACCTAGAGGAAATGCCATTAGCCTGACACGCTATGGAAGATACTTTCAGTTTCACGTGGATGAGGTTGTCTGGAAGTGTTATGAATACGAGTATTTCTGCAAGGAAACAACAAGAATTGGACATTTGGAAAGCTGGCCATTGAAAAAAAATATGTCGGTGAGTGCCTTGATTGAAATTGGCTAAATGAACTGCTCCACATGAGTTAGGGGTATTGACGCAAATTGCAAAAAAATATAGTTAAAATAACATTTTTGTGATGAAAATTGACATTAATAAGATTTCAATTTGCAAATTAATTTTAGCTTGTAGGTCTGCAGCGTAAACAGGGTGAGAAAAATCGAGTAAAATAACGAAATTTTATTCCCAGAGAATTCAAGCATTTTAAGACTATCAATACAATGTATGGCCTCGAGGGGCATCCATAACAGCTTGACCATCTTCTCTGCATACTACACACGAGGTTGTTGAACATTTCTTGAGGATTTTGGTTCCATAAACGAGGCAGAAGCTGTCTCAGATCATTTAAGGATTCTGGGGTAGGTTGATGCTTAACTAATCTTCATTGGAGCATATCCCATGCATGTTCTATGAGTGCGGAGGTATTGGTAAATGTGGAATACCAAGCTCCTCGCGCGCATTCTCAACTATGGCTGCACGGGCCGGTCTAGCGTTATCGTAAAGAAATTGAAAAGTTTCACCAATAGCAGCGTGAAAATTTGGCACAACATTGGCAATGACATGCTCCCTATAGTGTGAGACGGTCATATTCCTAGGACAAATGTGTAGATCTGTGCGCCCGTTGAAACTCATCCCGGCCCATACCATAACACTACCCTCTCGGAATGGATGGACTTCTTGGACATAGCGACGATTATGGGGTATGCGTGGGATTGTCCATACCCTTATTTTTCGGGAATCTGAAAATCGTCCATATCTGGATTCATCAGTGAAAAGGACACTACGCCATTGATCGTTCCAATAGACCTTTCCAGAATTACCTGTGCACGTGAAAGTTGCGCGAGTCACTTGTGGGCTAAGAATGAATATCATTGGTAGTCAAAATTTCCCTCCTTAAATCGTTGACATTTGACAATTGATATTATTATCTTACGCAGTCGATGTTTTGGATGTGGATGTTATTTTGTTGTATTGTTTATCGAAAATCAAAATTTTAGTATGCCTCAACAATGTTGTGTTACTAAGTGACGGTGACGGACGTCAAGGTACGATAAAACCAGTAGGATCTCATTTCATTGCTTCCCTCTCTCTCTCCTTTTTCTCTTTCGCACTAAGGTTTGCGCATCTTTTAATGCTGCCCACAAGTTGCGCATGAAATATACCTGTTTCTCTCTCAGTCTGGTTTAGTTCACATCTTTCATCTTTGTTCTACTTATTCTGGAAAGGTCTATTGATATGTTGCTTTGCCCATTCCAGTCTTTGACGCTTATGGTCACGTGTTAATGGAACTCCTCTTGATGGACGTCTTGAACCTAGATTCACCTCTCTCAAACGTCGTCTGATTGTTTCGATGGAAACTTGGACCCCATTTGCATTTTGAAGAGTATTCCGTAGCATTCTACACGTAGATGTTGGGTTTGTTCTCGCCGAAACAGTGATGAAACGATCCTGAGCAGGTGTTGTTTTTCGTCGCCCACCAAGCCTTGGTCTTTCCAACACGTCTCCCTGAACCTATTCCAAAGTCGAGATATCAAACTTTGGCTGGCTTGGAGCCTTTCCGCTACAACAACCTGAGTAAGGCCACCCTGTAGCATTCCGATAGCCCTATTAGCCTCAGCGTTTGTTAATTTACGTCTTGGCATTTTCAGAAAACTAGTTTCAAATCGAAGCCGTTGATAAATAACTGACTTCATTTCAAAATAAGGTCATTCATGAAGCATATGCAAAGAACCAAACTTCAGAAAAAAGGCGACCAGATTGACGAAATGTCTCATACTGATTTTTATTGGATCGATTCAAAATGTAATTGAGTTGATTTCACAGCGATTTTCTCGAAAATAACATACTTTTAAAAACGATTGAATACGATATCCCTAACTCTTGTGAAGCAGTATACATTACGGTAATACTCTCATACTAACCCTATTGAAGTCAAATTCTGAAAAGACTATATTTCATAACAATAACATGTGTTCACAGCCATCTTAAAAACAGCTCTAACAATGCCAAAGACAATATATCTACAGCCACTGATCATTTGTGTACGGCTTTTTAGTCGTTGCTCAAACTAAGCAAGGTTAAGATAATCGTCATTTCAGTTTATATTAATTTCGGTGTCAGCTTTGAAATGTTCCTATCCACCATATAACTATTTGAGTATTCTTTCATGGATTTTCGAGCCCCTGTTCCTTTCACACGAAGCCGAATTTCGAACAAAGTGTACAAGTCAAAGACTCACCCTCAATAATTGGTGTCGAGGTGAAGTGAAGTGGGCAGAATCGAATTTTAAATCCTATTCAAGTACCTGAGAATGAATATCCTAAAAATTTTATTCTCGAATTCGAAGGTGATTTGTAGAAATACAGAAAAGAAAAAAAAGCAATATCTTCAGTAATCTCCGAAAGAAACCTTTGTAAAAATACCTCCATTCTCCTCCCCATTTTTCACGTTAACGAGATGAATTCCACGATCGAAATACGTTTATAAATCTTCGGGAAGCATTCATCATCGACTTTCACGAAACCTAAACCGATATAAATTGGCATGCTACAGACAATAACAAGATTATGTTTTCATTCAGGAGGAGAATAAGACAAGTTAATAACGCGTCTGAACCAAAATCCGTTTTGAAGCGCATAAGACCGAAATGGAGCTAATACTAATTAAAACTTTTCTACTGTATTTCTTGGAGAAACCTGGCAGATCGATAAAGATTTCGTTCCTTCTCCATTGTCCGAGAGCCGTTTTTCTTGCGAGTTTCATGAAGGATTCTGCAGGTTTTCAGTGCATATGCGGAATATTCTGGGGAGTCTGAATCTGTATTCGATATGTGTACAGACTTCATTCATTTAAATAAACACTATGTTTCGTGTATTCCATCAAAAACTTTCATAACTCTTGGAAGCCTTCATAGAATTTCATGAACATTTCTTGAAATGAACGATATAGCAGGAAAGGGGGTTCTTTTTGGAATAAAACTCAAATTATAAATCATAGCTCTACGAGGATATATTGAAAAATTCTCAGCCTACTACAGAACCAAACAAAATTTCAATGTCAATATATTTTATTACTCAACATATTCTCCTCTTAATTGAATACAGTTATTACAGCGAACCTGCAACGTCTCTACACCTTTCAAAAAAAAATGTTTCTTCTTGCTGTGCAAACTAGTCCGACATTTTAAACTTTTTTTCAGTTGAGGAAAGAGATGATAGTCGGGTGGAGCCAAATCTGTTGAATAAGTGGGGTGTTCTGGTAATTCTCACCCTAAATCACGAATTTTTCGCATAGCAACAAGAGATTTGAGTACTGGGGCGTTGTCCTGTAAAAACAAAATACTTTTGGATAGCTTTCCGCGTCTTTTCTCTTCAATTTTTTCCGTAGATTGGTCAGTAATGTCGAATAGTAATCTCCAGTTATTGTTCTACCCTTTTCCAAAAAATCAATCATGATTACTCCATGGCAATCCCAAAAACTGAAGCAAGAACTTTACCAGCAAATTTTTGGACACGAAACTTCTTAGGTCTTGGAGAACCAGAGTGTCGCCATTCCATCGATTGTTGCTTTGTTTCTGGATCGAAGAAATGTACCTAAGTCTCATCCATAGTAACAATTCGGTTTAAGAAGTCTACATCGTTTTCAAATCGAGCACAGATCGAACGCGATGCGTCTACTCTTGCAAGCTTTTGGTCAACATTCAAACGGATCCATTCGGCAGAGATTTTTCTCATGTCCAAATTGACCTGAAATATATGATGAACGCGTTCGTATGAAATCTTCAGTACTTCAGATATCCGTTTTAGTCCAATTCGACGGTCTGATAAAATCATGTCATGAAACGCATCGATATTTTCGGGGACTGACACAGAAACTAGCCTTCCCGATCGGTCATCATCTTCAATGGAAAATTTACCTCTTTTGGAGCTTGCATTCCAATTTTTCACGGTCGCATACGAAGGACATTGATCACCAAGGGTATTAAGAATATCTTCGTAACTCTGCTCACCTCTTAACCCATTTAAATACAGGTACCTGATGATGGCTCGATACTCCAATTTTTCGACTTTTACAATTTCGGTGGACATGTTGTTTTTAATTTATTGCGTAACTCTGGTTTACTTTTTTGACGTCGAACTATACACTGACACTTCTAATAAGTTATTGTTCGTTGATATGGTATCGCAATATTTTGTTTATGCATGGAACTGGTCTAGGCTAACTAGATATCAATACATCCTCGTATGTCATTCTAAGAAATGAAAATTCCTTAAAAAGTGGGAATAATCATGATCATCGATAGTGGTGCATGATAACGAATTGTAGGGCTCTTCAAAGTCTGCGGATTTTCGTCCGGAACTTGAACATTATTCGGTCGCCAGAAAATTATGTAGCGCCGGGGCACCCCACGATGCGTTGCTATAAAACTAGAATTTATGTGTTGTTCCTATTCGACGTAACAAAGTAAAGAGACGGAGGTCGTAATAAAATATCTTCGTCCACGATATGGCTGTAGGACGCGGGATAATTCCGATATATAATACGGGAGCGATGTAATATTTTTGAGGTCAAAGCGTCGATAACCGAACTCGAGTGTTGCTCCCGAATCTTGTAGCGCGTGTGGATTTTGCTCCCTCCGTGAGATTATCGGGATAAGTCGAGGCTTGCACACTATACTGTGGAAATTTATGGGTATTGGGTCCGGAAGAAAGAAGGTGGCGTCAGAAAACTTGCCTGGTTTGCGATCTGTGCACCGAACATGCATTTTTGGGGACAGAAGCTATAGATATACCAGAATAAATGGATAATCCTGTAACACTGTATAGAAGAGCTATTCGGCTCTCATTAAATTACCAACACATATTACGAAATCCGGAAGAAAAATGTCCTGCTTGAATGTGTACCTGATGATAAAGACTTCCAATTAAAAAGAGAAAAAACTGTTTATTTTATTATCCATGCTTCCGTGGTGATGTGTAGATGTTTCTTTGTCCGAGAATCATGTCAAAACAAGACATAGTTATTCGCTTGGACATAATCATTCCGCATACTCATTTCACTTTGAAATTTTGGTGAATAACTTATGATTCAATCTTTATCTGGATTAAATTATCTGGTTATAAAAGTATTCAATAAGCTGCCATCTAAAACGAAGGCATTAGATAGAAGGGACCTTAAAAGAGAACTCGAGTTCATTCTTATGAAGAAGGCCTACTACAGCACAGAATATCTTTAAGATGTATTGTTTGTGAAACCAAATGTAATGTTTTTTCTTTTCCAGTGTTCAACAAATTATTGCTTCATGTTATTCATAGCAAATATTTTACAACTGACACCACATGTAAAAATTTTGATGGGTCATATAAATTTGTCCATTTCGTTCATCTTTGTAGTACAAAGTTGTTCAGATTGAATAAATGTATTCTTCATTATCGGTCTCACGATATAACTTCTATGAACCAGTGAAAAAACATTTCAGTTCCTCCCACTAGTTCAGGAATTTCCGCACGATGTGACAGGTTTGCAGAGCTACAGCCTGCTGTGCATATCCCGCGATCCTCAGGGATGTTTCGATCTTTTGAAGATTTTTCTTAAATTTTGGACATGACTCCCTCAGCCGAAATCACTAATGGTATAATAGTGACTTTCGACAATTGCCACATATTCTTCAGTTCTATTGCCAAGTTCTCGCACTTCGTTATTTTTTCCGACTCCGTTCTTCCGATGTTATGAGTCAATGGTACTGTCACATCAATTATCACCCCATACTTCTGATCATTCTCAATGAAAACAAGGTCCGGTCTATTGTAGTCCACTGATCTATCTGTTGTTATGGGTCTGTCCAAATAGAGAACCGCTGCATCCGTTTCCAACACTGCTGCAGGTTGATACTTATAATATGGCGGACAAGTATCCAAAAAACCATGTTTGAGAGCTAACTGCTGGTGAACAATATTTGCCACATGGTTGTGTCAGCCCAGATATGCGTTGTCGGCAAGAACTCGACAACCTGCGATTATATGTTCAATGGACTCACCAACTGCGCCGCACTTCCTGCATTTGTCCTCCACGTTTAGCCTCAAACAGTGCTTCTCATTGTTGCGAGTTCATATAACTCGGTCTTGAATTCCCTCAGTTTCAGGATACAATTGTCCCGCATTCAACCACGACAAAGAAGCAAATTTATCTATATTTTCCCCCTCAAGGTGTTTTTGGAAATCTGCCGTGCAGAGCTTGTTTCCGCCAAAGACTTCTATCTTCGCTTCTCGTGATTATATCGAATGTCAGTTCTCTGTGCTGTAGGTTCAGAGGTATGTATCCCTTATCCTCTGTTGTCACCAATTTCATCAGGCTATCTTCAAACTCGAGCAGTCGCTGCCTCAAGTTTTTCTCCTTGGTTCTGCAGAGTTTGTAGATGTTCAACAGACCTCGTCCGCTATCTCTCCTGGGTAGATAAAATCTTTTCACCGATGTGTGCACACATCGGAACTTTGTCATTAGGCGGCAGGTGAGTCGGTCCAACTCATTCAGATCAGCGTCTGACCACTTCAAGACCCCGAAAGTGTAGGTCTTTCATCATCGGTCTACCGGTCTCAGCCTGAGCTGGTATTACTTCTATGAACTAGTGAAAAAACATTTCAGTTACTCCCACCAGTTCAGGAATTTCCGCACGATGTGACAGGTTTGCAAAGCTACAGCCTGCTGTGCATATCTGGGATATTTCGATCTTTTGAAGATTTTTCTTGAATGATTTGGATTTTGCTCAACTGACCGCCATTACCCCCTTCTCCCCTATATTATAATCTAATTAATTCTTCTGCCAGTCTCAATTCTTGAAATTTTTCATTTATGTTGAAAACTAAAATATGGTCCAAATGCTTCTCCCTGCTCCATTATAATAGTTTTTCATCACCTACATCTGGAGGGATAAACTTTATAATTCATAATTTGGTCATGACTCATAATTCCTCATTACACCGACGCATCATCAAGCTCGGAATCCTGTTAATACGGAATATAATCTGGATCCGCTTGGATAGGATTATGTCTCAATAACGAACCAATCAAATCGAACATGATTCGACAAGTATAGACATTCAATTATGGCGTTACGGCGAAACATGTTTACATCACCATATCACCCACAACAAATTTTCACACCGAAGAATAACTTTATGGGGTTAATTCAACAATCCCCGTAAAATACGAATTGCGAAAAATATCACACGATTATTTCTATGGCCACATACTCTGAATTCAAGCACATTTATATTCGATGCAGAAAGTGTGTTGAGCGTTTGAAAATGTGAATTGCCTGTTTCCATGCTTCTATTTTATCAGGAATAGCATTTTTACGGGTTCTTCAATTTCAGAAAAGCATTGGCTGGAAAATATCTCTGAAAGTAATCTAACAATGAACTAGCAATGGAGGTTTGATGGAAATGGCGCCATAACTGTCAGCGTTATGGATAGTGAATGAAGTGAATTTTTATTTCTTTAGATATTTTAGTGGTTCCTTTTCGTATATAAATTTCTTCAGCGTAAATCATAGGTTTATATGCGATTTCTATTTTACATGGATGTGATCCATTTAGTATTTTCCTTTTGGATGCAACGATGGGTAATTGAATTTAACGATGCAGGATTTCATCAAATGTGCTTGGTAGGGGAAAAAGGGGTAATGGCGGTCAGTTGAGTTCTTTTTGGAATAAAACTCAAATTATAAATCACAGCTCTATTACATCACAATTCTGCATTAAAGGACTATTAATTGGAGCCAGAGTAATAAGCTTTACAGTTAAGATTTATTAGTAAAAAACAGCTTTTGACCACTACTGACGTGAGGGCAATGGTAGTCATGATGTTGACAATGATGATTGAATCCTCTAACATGAGAAATCCAAGCCAAGGTCAGCAAAGTGATTGCAAAGCCCACCTGAAGTTTATTGGTACCATACTTCGTTGTTTCGGCCAAATTCCCCCTCATATGAGACAATTATTTTCCGAGTTATTTTCATCAAAAGTATCACCATTAACGCAGGGGTCGTGAATATCTACATTAATCAATGAAGAGTCATTTTCTTCCTTCCAGCCATTTCAAGTCTTCCCTTCAACTCTTTGGTTTTTTGTCCTTCTCCTTGCATTTTCCTTTTCGTTCAATTCCTTGAACACAATTACCCGCAATAGAGTTAATAGAGTGAATTGTGAATAAAAAAAGAATACCATATTTTGATTCAAATTGAAAATTATTGATGAATATTTATGATGAATAGTTTCAACTAACTTTCAATGATTCACGTGAAAAAGAAAAATTTCATAACTCACCTTGATAACTCAGAACAACGTTAAATAGGATCGATTAAGAGCGAAAACAAGAGACACTCATCATACAGTGTGGCAAGAAAAACCTCGGACAAACTCTTTTTCATTTAACTTTATTGAACTGAAGAAATTGAAGAAAACAACAACAAATAATAATAGCTTGAACATTTGTTAATAATATATCGAAGCCGTTTCGAAGTGGCTTCCTTTGGCGGCGATACACAGCTTCAGACGCTTCTTGAATTTTTCGGCAATGGGCCGCAGCTCCTCGGGCGTTAATCGGTTCCATTCCCGATGCAGAGATTGCTTCAGCGACTCCAAATTTTTGTGTTTTTTAGCACAAGCCCTGTGCTCCAAAATCGACCACACGCTGTAGTCCATTGGGTTGAGATCCGGTGAGTAGGGTGGCCATTCTACAGAGGAGATGAAACAAGGAAAATGGGTCTTACACCATTCTTGCGTCATTTTCGCTGTGTGAGCGGGAGCGGAGTCCTGTTGAAAGGTCCAATGCGTATCGCCGAAGTGCTGCTTGGCCCACGGAAGTACTACGGATGTCGCAGCGGTAGACTTCTTGATAGATTTTGACCACTTGATCAACGAAAACTAAGGGTAAGTGGTAAAACTACCACTGCCGCAAATTCCGCCCCAGACCATGACGGATTGCGGATTTTGACGGTGTTCGACGATGGCCGATGTACCGGGAGCCTCTACGGATCAGACACTGTCGTTTTGGTGGTTGTGGGATTGTTCTACGGTGAAAAGCTTCCCGTCTGTGAAGAGAATTCGCTCCCATTGCTGACAGGCGGCGAGACGAAGGAGTTGGCGGCACCTTTGGAGTCGTACGCGATTGTTTTCCTCCGTGAGGAGTTGAACTTTTTGGAGCTTGTATGGCTTGAGGTTGAGCTCCTTTTTGGCAATTTGACACAGGCTATTTTCCTCATGGAAACCCTCGAATTTCGATTGACTCGCTTCTTGACGATGTTGCGATTGCTAGGTGTATTGACAGTGCGTTCTCTACCACTTCCTGGACGACGACCATCATGGCCAAGCTCCTTGAAACGACGAATTGCATCGGACACGGTTTGTCGAGGCACACTGAGCAAACGAACAATTTCGCATTGACGCCTACCTTGACGAAACAGCTCCAAAATCGCACTACGTTTGTTTGACATTCTAAAACTCTGTGAAATGAAATTATATCAAACTGAAAATTCACATATTAGTACAGGAATGTGTAGAGAAATCAAGAGAGTAAAAATTATTTGGCTGCGCTAAAATACTGTTCCAGACCACAGCAAAATTTGTCCGAAGTTTTTCTGGTCACCTTGTATATGAATGCGTCGTGTGAGAATGTGAAGTTACCACACTTCGCACGCATAGGCAACTTCAATTTTTTCAGCTGAGGGCGTGACCACCATTGCATTCTGACCACGATTGTCCCATCTTCCCCCATTCGCACTTGCCAGTACAGTAAACCAATCGAAAAAATTGAGATCCTGTTAATATTTAAATGAAATATACAGTTCCAGAAGGATACTAAGAAGGTCCTTCATCTTATTTATTAGGCAATATTCCTCCGAAGAGAAGGAGGCACTTCCAAATGGTCCTTCTATATTCATCTGAATAGCCTCGATACGTGGTAGTAATATTCCTGAAGACTCACTCTGTATACTCTTCGTAGAAACTGTTAACTTCATGAATAAGTAGGGAACGATTACAATAATGCGCAATGTAAACGTAAACGCTCCTTATATCGAACCCTAATATGGAATTCGGTCGGAATCACCCTGAGCCCCTAAAATTATCGAATAATCTCCCATCGAGGCCTATCCAGCCGAACAAAATCCGTCCCCCAATCGTAAAATGCAAATGGAGACCTGAAAATCGATTAAGTATCCGAAGTTTTCGAATAAAACACCAAAAGCGCCGCGCGGCATATGATTTGCGCCGAAAGTCCCGTAAAACAAATGTGGATAACGCCGAATGGCCCATCTTTGGCCTTCGAACTCGACGTCGTCCCTCATAATTGGCCCGCAAGTCCCGGGGACGCCTTTTGTAAACTTCGACAACTCTGCCAATTTGGCAGATTACGATAATTCAGCGACATCGCCCTTGCCGTTCTTCGGGACTTCATCGGATGGCGGAGATCTCGAGCCAAAAAGTTGTCGGAAACAACAAGGACGGCCTCTTGTAATAATTCAGGTCCCGAATCTTGAATACGGCGGGCGATTAAAGGACATTCCGACAGTAAATCATGCTGAGCCGGATCGAAGCTACGAACGCAGTGCCGTAAGGGGTCAATTTCATTCTTTTTTCTGAATCGAACTTTACATGAGTCTCCCTCTTCACAGCATTCTTCATTACCACGTTGGGCGCCAATTGTCACACCGATAAATTATGGAGTAATGGGGAGTACTTCGCCATCAGAATTTCATGGAGATTCAAATCTGATATAGAAATTGAAAATTCTATTTGAAAAAAACGAGAGTGGTGATATTGAGAATATTCTCAGTTTGACCGGGTTATACTTTTGGAGAGTGTATTGCTTGCTAGAAAATATCTGATAAGTTTCCGTGCCAATTTTAATGCGATTTGGTTCTTTTCCACATCGAATTATTCTCGACTTCTTCCAACCATCCAAAGAATATGAGTAGTATAAAATTAGTGACTTATTTCGCACTTCTCTCACCCTAGTGGCAGGATAATTGTTCTGAAAAATTCATTTAAACATCCCAAGAGGAGATCGCAAACATGTTCGCAATATAAGAACGAGCTTTCGAATTATCCGAGGGGTGGATTCAAGCATCCCTGAAAAGTAAACAGAAAATGCAATTCACTGCGGAAGTTCTGAGGTAAGAGGTGGGGAGTCTCTCTGATAAAAGGACGAAATTAAATTTGAGCAGAGGGGTTCAGATTGGTTCTACACCTGTTTTATCTGTGGAAATGCAATAAACTTAACTGCCTTTCGGAGAGATAAATATTGATGGTTTTATTATTTTTATATTACACCCTTCTAGCCAATACCAGTTTTATTCATTCTGTCCATAGAAGAATTGCATCTGGAAATATACTGCTCCACAAAAGTTTTTGTGATATGTTGTGACCGTTTCGAAAGTGGCGGATTCTTGCATGGTCGCCCGCAGAAACCCGTAAAAAAATTTCTCAGGGGGGGCCATAATAGAGATTGGAAGGTAATATTGAGGTGTCGTGCTGAAAAACGTTAGGGCCATCAAAATCTCAGGGGAGGGCATGTATGTAGGGACTGAAACAATACCACAAAATAAACAAACGGTACTTACACTTGGTCTGACTTGAAGAGATATAGCTACATGCTGGTTTTCTGGTTTTTTGTAGATGCATTGAGTCCTTATCTAACTGAACGAATTCACTTTATATAAACGAAGCAACGAGTTCCGGCGTGGTGAAGAATATTAGGCTGAACTGTGATAGGGTTATGAACTGAAGGCTGTGTTAAACGAAGAGAAATGTATGACCGTTGCGTCCGTTGCTAGACAAGTAGCAGAAGTGTGTTTTGTGGCAGGTAGAATGTTTTGTGGAGTTTTAGGTGAGTCCTCTTAAAACTCAGATCACAGAAAAAGTGGGTTAATATCAAAGAGCTCTAGGGCTTCGTGGTGTCAAAAATCAGAATATGAATTTTGAACCGAAGTATTTATGGAAATCACATCAAAATCCAATGTTTCCTGAAATACTCCAATTCTTTTGCACGATTTCTGACACATAGAATCGATCTGCATTCCCCTGCGAATAATCCAGAGAATTTCATATCTGCTTAAGATCAACCAGCCAAAAATTCGATTTTCCTAGCATGAAAGACATAAGGAATAACTGCAATATATGAAAGTACACATTTTCATTCCGAATATCGAAGATTCTGGAGCAACAGGAAAATCTCTGGGGCGCATGGTGTAGCAAGTGTTCAGAAATTGATGCGTTCTCTGGGGGTACACATGCAATATTCAGCATTCCTTCTGGAAAGTGCTTCGGATTTCCTTGGAAGCCTACAGCTGCTGTGCTCGGAATCCGCCGATTTAATTCTATATTCGGATTATTATAATATCGGGATCTAGCATACACGCAGGAGTCTCGGTTTCTCATATTGTGGAAGACCCTGATTTATTGATGCTGTAGTGGGACATGTTCAGTCGCATTCGACTTTTTGAATACACTGGGTTTGATCTCGGCTTTGATATCGTCCAGTTACCGAAATTCGATAAATTTTCAATGTCTGATAGGGTGGTATTTTTATTGAAAGCTTTTATTTAACTTGCAATGTATGTAAGTATTTTTGTTCGGGTGGAATCTTGGTAGTCAAATTTGAAGCAGATACGAGGATATATTGAAAAATTCTTAGCCTACTATAGAACCAAACAAAATTTCAATGTCAAAATATTTTATTACTCAACATATTCTCCTCTTAATTGAATACATTTATTACAGCGAACCTGCAACGTCTCTAGACCTTTAAAAAAATGTTTCTTCTTGCTCTGCAAACTAGTCCTCCACAGCTTCTATCACCTCCTCGTTGGAAGAAAATTCAAGACCTTTTATACTTTTTTTCACTTGAGGAAAGGGATGACAGTCGGACAGTAATTCTAACCTTAAATCGCGAATTTTTTGCTTGGCAACATGAGACTTGTGTGCGCTGTCTCGTAAAAACAAAATACCTGTGAATAGCTTTCCGCGTCTTTTCTCGAATAGTAATCTCCAGTTATTGTTCTACCCTCATCCAAAAAATCAATCACGATTACTCCATGGCAATCCCAAAAAACAGAAGCAAGAACTTTTTCAGCAGATTTTTGGACACTAAACTTCTTAGGTCTTGGAGAACCATCGATTGTTGCTTTGTTTTTGGATCGTAGAAATGTACCCAAGTCTCATGCATAGTAACAATTCGGTTTAAGAAGTCTACATCGTTTTCAAATCGAGCAAAGATCGAACGCGATGCTTCTACCCTTAACCCTTGCAGCTTTTGGTCAACATTCAAACATTTGGGGATCCATTTTGTAGAAATTTTTCTCATGACCAAATTGACGTGAACTATATGATAAACGCGATCGTATGAAATCTTCAGTGCTTCAGATGTCCGTTTTAGCCCAATTCGACGGTCTGATAAAATCATGTCATGAACTGCATCGATATTTTCGGGGTCCGACACAGAAACTGGCCTTCCCGATCGGTCATTATCTTCAATGAAAAATTTACCTCTTTTGAAGCTTGCAGTCCAATTTTTCACGGTCGCATACGAAGGACATTGATCACTAAGGATATTAAGCATATCTTCGTGTATCTGCTTACCCCTTAACCATTTTAAATACAGAAAGAAATAAGACACAAATCATTTGCCATTATTAATAATGACAAATGAAATGTGACTACGAACTAGGTCTCCGATGCTGTTCACCCTACCAGACCGAATGGTCCAACGTCGACTGAGAATCGCACCGACTGCAGTTTCATCCTATTTAGGACTCATCAGGGTGGAATATCCCAAAGTCGACGCTGGATGGAAAATGGCAAATGATTTGTGTCTTATTTCTTTCAATTGAATAGGTAGCTGCCTTCTCAGCTGATGATCCCATATCATCATTTTCCATTTTAAATACACGTACTTGATGATGGCTCGATTCTCCAATTTTTCGATATTTACAATTTCGGTGGATATCTTTTTTTTAAATTCATTGCGTAACTCTGGTTCACTTTTTTGATGTCGAACTCTACACTGACACTTCTTATAAGTTATTGTTCGTTGAAAAGGTATCGCAATATTTTGTTTATGCATGGAAATGGTCTAGGCTAACTAGATATTAATACATCCTCGTGAATACAAAGAAAATTTCTCAGCAGTTTTCCGCGATGTCCTCCAGATGAAATGCCATTAAAACGCATACGTTCTGTCTGGCTTTTATTACTCAACACGACCCAACCCTTCTAATTAAATTTCCAACATAAGCAGTAGGAACTTTCCCATTTGGAAGCGGAAGCACAGTTCCAAGAGGCAGCTTCAACATTTCTTAATAGTTGTCTGACGGGTTAACCAGGCAGAATTACACAGGCCATTAAAACCTGGAAAATGAATAATTGATACTCTTGAACATGGCTGGATATAGTCTATATGGATATGGGTTTGTGGATTCCGTTTATTCTTCAGTATAAGACTGATATTATTCTTATACTATTCCTATTCATCTTCCCAATTAATTATTCAATTAACAATATGCAATTGTGGGTTTAATTTTGTAACTTATGAATGCATGTAAACTATCAAAATACCTAAGGATTGTTCACGAAATTTATATACTCAGGAAAGAAACAGTAATTAACTTGTTAATGCAGCGTTAGATTCATCAACCAGAACATAATGGTAGGTTATGTTACAATAACCGGTTATATCTGAGACAGATAATGTGGGAAGATGAGATGACAACGGAGCTTCGAGTTACGCTGTAGATCCGATCTCAGCATATTATAATGTCAAAATTCGAATTGCACATATAGCGCCACAGTCGAGGTGAAGAGTTTTCCAACAAGAAGTGATGTTTTGACGTTTCATGAGAAATGCATTTTTTTAGATGGATGATCGGATGTTAACTTCATTTTGAAGAGGAAGGTTTGCCGAAAATAATGGAAAATAACATCAGGCAAACGACAACGACTACAGGACCATATCTTCTTCATGAATTTTTTCATAACCAAATCGCAAAGTGGCTACCCTATATCCTCGATAGCCTTATAAATACCATCTTTGAGGTCTTCAACTGACGCTGATGGGCTCTTGGCGTAAACCTTCTCTGTCACATGGCCCCAAAGGAAGTAGTCGCAAGGTGTTAAATAACAAGATTTCGGTGGCCAATTGTGAAAGACCGGTTTCATTGCATTTTTATGGTGAATTTTAATCGTTTGAATGCGATGTTGGAACGTGTATCGCTCCATTTTAAGGGTCTACGTCCCTGAAAAAAGGGAGTCAGGAACGATTTATTTTTTTCTGATTGACGAAGAGATGTATGAGTGTATAAAGATAAAAATAATAAAAAAAATATTTTATAAGTATTAAATGAATGAAAAGGATATTCCCCATAATTTTTGGTAATTTTCAAACATTTCCACCATCAAAACGAACAAATATTTTTGTGTTTTTTCATTTCAGTATTGAAGTCTATCATTTATTTAATCAAATGTCTATCACCTTTCACTTTCAGAATTTACCGTTCCTTTGTAAATAATATTACAACAATGTGTTGTTTTCGCGAAATTCATTTCATTGAATTTTTCTATTCGAAATGATAAATATCCATTTTTACCAAAGACATTTAATTAAGGATTTTATTAGCCGTCGATTAGTGAAAATGAATTGTTTCTTACAATTGTGGATTCTTACATGGAATTGAATTTCTTTAAAATGACACGCCCCGCAGGTATCTACTCTCAGATGACTGGTGAAGGAAAATTAGTGTATTATACAGGCAGTGTGAGATCTAGTTCAGGGTACGATTTCTTGTTAATATTCCCTGCGCCCCAACATTTGTTCGATTAAGCTGAATAATCCAATAAATAAAAATTAATGCACTGCACCGCCATCTGGCGGTATACGTTTCCTATTTTGAAGGCTGAAGACTCTTAATGAATGGCGACAATGCCGTAGTTTCTACTTGTCAAATGTCAAAAATTGCTATTCGAAATAACATCAGGAAATCGCTACACGGAAGTCGTAGAAACGTGAAACTGGTGAGGATCTTGCACATTTCGTGGATTAAGCCATGCAATGTCGCCAACTATCCCATAAACACAAACTAACGCGGTCCATACACGTAAACTCTCGTGGCTTGTTTGGTTTCTCGGATCAGATCATTAACAAACACGGACACTTGTCATCACCAAGTGCAGCAGCAAAACAGCACGTTCTGAAAGCGATCGAGTGTTGTATGAACCGGCCAAGTTTGCATAGATCAAGCCAGATAAACTTGCAGCACAGGATTGGGGCGAAACTAATCAGGAAGGGATGAAATGAACTTAGGTGTCTAGGAATAAGTTGGAAGCTAATGTTGGAGATGGGGCTAGTAGTGGAAAGTTCATCTGGGAAAGCAGGACGAATCAATATCAGGTCCAGAAGTGAGGTGATACGTTTTTTTAAATTTATGTTAACGAGACAGGTGAAGACATTTTATAAAAATTACCAAATGAAAAGTATGGTGCAAATTTAAGACTATTGAAAGGGTAGATGCGTCTTTCAATAATAAATATTGAAGCCAGTTTTCAAAATCGTCAGAACTTAACTGGGTAACTGTACTACTACAGAATTGAAATGTACTAGACAATTTTCCAACGTTGTGACGTTCCTTGAATTTTTTAATAGACAAACTCTGAATAGTCTGAATCAAAATGAAGAGTAGGTACTTTAGATTGAAATTGGTTTACTCATTTGTGCGTGAATGTTAGAAATGTTCCTTCAAATATTGTGCATTCTTCACATAACATAAAGGGTGAGTCTTTGACTTGTACATATATTTTAACTGAAGGTTCTTGAGGTCAAAAGAAACCTTTTTTTCATTTTCCATTCTTCCGAATTCGACTCTGTTAAAAAGATATAGCCATTTGAAAAAAAAATATTGTGCTAATTACGTCCCTGAAATGATACTGTGGAATTGATTCAAAGTTCATATTTCTCGATAGAAATTGAATTTATACATTAAGGCCCAATTTAGGGAATACTCAAGTAGTCAAGTACTAACCTTATTGGAATAAAAATGTTGCAAACACGATAATTTCAACAAAAACAGTTAGTTTCATCGGATTATATCTGCAACTAAAAAGCCATATTTCTCACACCAAAATAAGTTCCTTCTTCGATTTTTCTGCAGATTAGTTTGTAAACACTAATAACTTGTTCATATTTTCCTCGAAATTTCCAAACAATATCATGAAGAAAGACTTTCATTCAGATTTATTATTAAACAACCTAACTCAATCTAATTTGTATCGATTCTGTGAATTTTTGGACAGAAATGTCAAGAACATGTTGTCAGCTTGCTGGTATTTTCATTGAGGTTAAGGATTTTTTACGAAACATAGTATAAATCACGATAAATTTGTGTACCGTGGTATGAATATCTATGAATTCTGCCGTTTCCATCATAAATCGACTTTGCCGCCAAATTTTACCACGCATGCGTAGAGCGAAAACCGAAATTGGTTATCTAGTCTGGAGCCAACTAAAACAATAGCAATGCAGGCTCTGAACAGTCTCAACAAACTGTAAACATTATTTGAAGTTCAGAATACATTCATTACATTCAGTGGATTAATTGTTCTAATGTGATTATTACGTGTAGTGAATTAAAATAATTTCAACCGTGTCGAGTTTATAAAATTCCAAGATGAGTTGTTTAGATAGAGAAACATCGCCATAGATTATCAGGTATCGTTTCATTAACTTCAATTTAATAAGTAGTTTGTGTTGAGATTCATCATTCATATCCGAATTTTGTATTTCATCGACATTTAACTGGACCGGTAACTATGAATTTTCAATAGAAACTGTGCGTGTTAAATCCTCCTTGGTGTTCAATTTTATCTCCCACATTTGGGGGATTTTATTATTAAAAAATATCTCGACAAAGTTGATAAATATTGTGACAACATTGTAAACTCGTCTAAAGACCAGAGATCGAACAATTTTCGATGATATTTAATTCAGAGACGCATTCAGGTTATTCTTGAAATTAATGATTTTTTCGTCAAATTTCTGCGGGTAAAATTGGAAATAACTCGAAAACGACGCGTTTTATTGAAAAAAAAACAAGAATACTTTTAGTTTCTTAAATGATTGATTCTTTCGAAAATATGAACCGTTTATCTTTTTAAAGAGGTTTTATGGTGTTTTAGCGTGTATTGATGAGTCGACTACCCTGTAACTTTTATACTAGTGAAGATATTGAATATGTTTCGATTGAGGAATATGCACCATGAATAGAGTAAAAACTCAATCAAAATTCAGTTCATTCGAAATAACGGTTCCGAAGATATAAACAGAAAAGGGTTTTTTTCATGGATTTTCTACACCCTGTATCTCCCAAACCAAACCGAAGTTTGAAAAATGGAATAGGAAAAAGGTGTTTCGTTTGATGAGAGGAATCTACAGTTAAAATATATGTACAAGTCAAAGACTCACCCTGTATTCTAAAACTAAAGTATCGGAATTTTCTCGAAACGACTCAGCCGTTTTTGCCTCAGATAATGACAGGGCACGTTATGGCAGCACCGTTTTCTGAATCTGTCGCCAGTTCATTCATTAATTTCGTACCGCTATTTTAATTCGGTGTTAGGTACTAATGACGCTTTGAACAGTGTTCCCACCACGATATCACGTATGAAAAGAGGAATTTGGATTTATTTCTGAATATTATTAGCAAAATACGTTGAAAACTGGTTCGCGTATGTCTTTTTTGAGAAAAATTGGACTATTTGAATACTGGTCTGAGTTCACACAGGTATGTTCTACCTTTATCATTCTAAGTGACAGTGGCGTAGATTCTTCGATTATTAGAATTTCACTCTTCAGATTCTCTTCTGAGATTGAGAGAAGGAACATTTGGTTATCCATTCTGAATTTAACTGACTCTGTTTCCTAAATCAGAATCTGTTTCAATGTTCGGAACATTGTTTGAATTCATCAAAAAGAATTAAGTCACTTGTAATTTCATCTTCATTTTTCAATTCCGATAACACAACGCCCCTGCACCTTTCAAATTTAGAATCTGCAATGTTGCCACAGCAGTATGTATTGATATTGCTATCTTCGTTCCACTTATTGAAAACTGACTAAATTCTGGTTTCACCAATTCTGGAATTTATGAATGAGATGCTCTGTCTGCTCTTTCAATGCGGTTCAAGGTGCAAATTTATTCATGATGTATTTCAAGATGAATGTTTCAACAATGTAGGATTTATTCTTATGTCCTTAGATTTTATTATCAAGAGGGAATCATTGGTGAGAGGACAGATAGAAAAACTCTGTACATTCAACTAAGTCGACGTTAATCAGTCATTGCTGATTTCGTCAGGAATGCAAACAACATTTATTTCTTAGTCTCAATTTACAATCATGTGTCAACTGAAATCTTACCGACGGGGATATATCGAAAAATTCTTAGCCTACTATAGAAATAAACAATATTTCAATGTCGAAATATTTTATAATTCAACATATTCTCCTCTTAATTGAATACATTTATTACAGCGAACTTGCAACGTCTCTAGAACTTAAAAAAAAATGTTTCTTCTTGCTCTGCAAACCAGTCCTCCACAGCATTTATTACCTCCTCGTTGGAAAAAAATTTACGTCCTTTTGAACTTTTTTTCAGTTGAGGAAAGAGATGATAGTCGGATGGAGCCAAATCTGGTGAATAAGGGGGATGTTCTAATAATTCCAACCCTAAATCAGGATTTTTTCGAGTGGCAACATGATAATTGTGTACTGAGGCGTTGTCCTGTAAAAACAAAATACCTTTGGATAGCTTTTCGCGTCTTTTCTTTTCATTTTTTTTCTGTACAGTGGTCAGTAATGTCGAATAGTAATCTCCAGTTATTGTTTTACCCTTACTTAAAAAATCAATCATGATTACCCCTTGGAAATCCCAAAAAACTGAAGCAAGAACTTTTTCAGCAGATTTTTGGACACGAAAATTTTTAGGTCTTGGAGAACCAGAGTATCGCCATCCCATCGATTGATGCTTTGTTTCTGGATCGTAGAAATGTACCCAAGTCTCATCCATAGTAACAATTCGGTTCAAGAAATCTACATCGTTTTCAAATCGAGCACAGATCGAACGCGATGCTTCTACCCTTGCACGCTTTTGGTCAACATTCGAACATTTGGGGATCCATTTTGCAGAAATTTTTTTCATGTCCAAATTGACGTGAACTACCTATATGATGAACGCGTTCGTATGAAATCTTCAGTGCTTCAGATATCCGTTTTAGCCCAATTCGACGGTCTGATAAAATCATGTCATGAACTGCATCGATATTTTCGGGGACTGACACAGAAACTGGCCTTCCCGATCGGTCATAATTTTCAATGAAAAATTTACCTCTTTTGAAGCTTGCAGTTCAATTTTTCACGGTCGCATACGAAGGACATTGATCACCAAGGTTATTAAGCATATCTTCGTGAATCTGATTACCTCTAATTCCTTTTAAATACAGGTAGGTACTTGATGATGACTCGATACTCCAATTTTTCAATTTTTACAATTTCGGTGTACATCTTTTTTGTCAATTAATTGCGTAATTCTGGTTCACTTTTTTGACGTCGAACTCTACACTGACACATCTAATAAGTAATTGTTTGATATGCTATCGCAATATTTTGCTTATGCATGGAACTGGTCTAGGCTAGTTATGTTACAGTAAGAAGGTGTTATAAACTGTAAAACAATCTTCAAGATGGCAGTATCAGATTTGACGTATTCACATCAGTGTTGCCATATCATATCCCATGACATATTGAGTTGTAGCAATCCTAGCCCCAAAGCACATTGTCTTTTCGAGTCGAGGTTCCCCTTGTCCAACCCTCTACCACAATGTCTCCCTTTTCCGAAACATCCTCCTTCGGAAGCTCGATATCTGATAATATTGACACAGTTTTCCGCGTCCGTGGACAAGAACAAATACGTCCGTTCCAGTACCTGAAGAATTCCGGGAATTCCGGACAGTGGGAAAAAAGTTGATGCATAGGCAAACAGTTCTCCGTAACTCCAGCCATGAAACTATCTACGTCGTCCTGTCGCTCTTACACCTGCAATCTTCACGGTCCAGGAAGTCGGTTTTCTGTTTCCATAGCTACGCTGGCGTAGCGGAAAACGTTTGACTACCGAATGGATGGGTCCCGAAAGAAGTGCTGGTCATGACGAGTCTGGGAGAAAAGGAAAAAACGGAGCGGAATAGAACAGAGTATTGGAAATTTTGATCGTTACGTTTGGATATCAGTGAGATTCTTATAAGGGATTTCCAATAAGAGGTGTTATTTTGAATTGCCCCCTGTTTCGGTAGATGTCACTTTTGAAGATGTCATTTTTTGACATTCGACAAGTAGAAACTACGTCATTATTGAAAATGGAACGACACGCGCTTCAATAACGCATTGAAATGATTAAAATTCACCAAAAAAATGAGGAAAATTTTGGTTTGTAAAACTTTAACATTTTTGGTTCGTCGTGAAGCGCCTTGTCGAACCGCAATACAGAATATTGTGGAAAAATTTGAGCTGTTGATACAAGTTAGTGATGTGAAGATTAAAACCCGTGCACGTCGCTCAAGAACAGATGGGAATATTGCTGATGTAGCTAAAAGTGTTGGAGAAAACACAGTTTTGTCCATTTCTCGTCGTGTTTTGGAATTAGGCATTCCACAAATGTCATCACACCGTATTTTGCATGCAAATTTGGGTCTTAAGGCTAATAAAGTTCCGTTAACACAAGAACTCAAGCCGGCCGATCATCAACAACGTCCTGCCTTTGCTGATTGGGTCCTTTAAATGCATGAAAATGGTCCGGAATTCCATCGAAAAACCATCTTGAGTGATGAAGGTGTAGGATTTTTCGCAAAAATTCGAATCTCGCCTATCGATACGAAATTTTCACCATTGATTAATTCGATGCCGTAGATCAAAAAAATCCAAACAGATTTTGAATATGGTTGATGCAAAATCGAAAAAATTGGACCTTCGGGAACAAAATCAGAAAATCCAAACCCTTCGTTTCAGGTATATAAAAATACACCATTCTATTCTTAAAGAACCAAAGTATAACCAAAAAATAAACTCCTCTCAATTTCAATTTTTTTAGAAGTAACGTCACTCCAAAGTCGACCAATTTTCCACTCAAGGTCGAATATTTCCCGAACCAAAAATTTCGCGGAAAAACTGATTAGCGCATCGTAAGCTGTCTTCAGGAAAAGGCTACAACATCTTGACTTCTGTTTCTTCAAACCGGAACAAGTAATGGGCGTGGCACCGAGAAGAGTAGTGAAGTTCATAGAGGCTTTGCTACCTGATTGGTAAATAGCGCGGGGTAGCACAAAAGATCTTCAGGTCAAGGTGTTTGCGAGGCTAAGCAAAGTCTAAACGCCCCTCCTTGAATCTAATCTAATCTAATCTAGCGCATCGTAATCTACGACCTCGAATTTTTGATCGGAAAAATTTCGATCTCGGCCACTCGACTCCGCCGTCTTGTTAGAAAATTTTTTTCTTCGGAGTATATCGACCCGGGTCATTTTATTTACTAATTCGGACACGTAGATTATGCATCTGTAATTAGAATTTTCCTGTGACGCGTACTTTGGGAAATAATCGACCTTTAGTCGAAAAATCGCGAAAAATAGGTAATTTTTGGACTGCCGTATTTCCCAGAAAAATTGATTAGTGCAGACGCTGATTTTCTGCGTATAGATTGATCCTTTGTGAATAAAAAAAAAACAATATTTATCCATCAGAGTCGAACAGTTTAGATTTTCTGATTTTTTTCGCGAAGGTCCGAATTTTCCGATTTTTCATCGTTCGTAAATCAAAAACTGTTTTCCTCACGGAGTAACTGATTGGATTTTCTTAATCTACGTCCTCGAACTAGTGAATGGTGTGAGTTTGAAGTCGATCGGAGCCAAAAACAATTTTTCGAAAAATTGAAATTTTTCCTAGTTGTCCCTTTCCATATTGAGAAAACAAAACTGTCGCATTTGGGGCTCGGAAAACCCAAGAGTTATTGTTGAAGAGCCACTCCTTCCCCAACGTGTGGCTGTTCGGCCCAGTTTATGATCCGGCAGGGTCATTGACCTCAATTTTCCGAGAATGTGGCTGAAGCAACAGTTACCGTGAATGTCAATTGCAAAGTCGAGAGATTAATGATTTGTGGATAATATTGATCTAGAAAACGTTCACTTCCAACAAGAAGGCGCTACATGCCACACAAGCAACGAAACCTTTGATATTTTTCGGTTTCCGGAGCCTGTTATCTCTCTTATCACAATTGGCCACGGAGATCTTATGACTAAACACCTCTTCTTTTGAGGCGATGTGAAAGAAATGGTCTATGCCAAGAGCCCAGCGTCGATTCAAGACCTCAAAGATGGAATTCGTGAGGCTATCGGGGACATAAGGCAGCCACTCTACGATTCGGTTATGGAAAATTTCATGATATCCTCATTTGAATGATCGCCAATAGAGTTTCAGAAAAAAGTTCAGGATCTAGTTTCACGAAGCATTCTCGGAAACATTGAAAAATTGAGTAAATTCAATACTCAATTAACTACACCTATAATTGAAGAAAACCAAATCTCATGAACAGTTCTCCAATTCACCGTTAAAAGAATTCACAGTGATAATTATTGGTTACTTCAAGACTGTGGGAATCATAGAAAAATTACACTTAGGTATGTAATTTCAATTTATAGTATGTAAATTTTTAGTCTATACTGAATCATTTCGTTATTACTTACAGTTATGGAAAATCAGGACGAATTTCTTTGTTGTAATTGTGAGGAGTTTTTCTTATCGTAAAAAATTTCCTGTTCACTTCAATTTGTGATTCTTTCTGGATCACCATTGGATCTAGAGAGTTTTTCAGGGGAATCCACGAGAATCCACGAGAATTTACAACCAAGACTACAGAGTGAGCCAAATTGAAAACATTTGGATGTAAATCCTTATTATTAACTAAATAAACAAAAACTGTTGGTATCTCATCGTTTTAGTATTTCTCGATTTTTTTCTCAGACAGTCATATCTCACGTCCAAAATACCAATGATTAACTAACATCCAACCCAAAATCAAAAATCCAGATTCATCGAAATCTCCCTTGTTCATTGCGAATGTTCGATCCGCAAAATTCATGTCCATAGCCACGCATATCCGATAAGGGCGTCCACCCTGGCGAAACAAAGCCAACAAACAAGCGTCGAATTGATTGGAAAGATGAAAAAACTATTACCGAAACAAGGGCAGCGTTAAATATCACGCATCCGACGAATCCGAAGAAACATCTGTTTTTTTTTCCGAAACAGCTTCGCCACAACACGCGAAATCAATTTTGATATTCATAATAAACGGAATCTGCTTCGCCTGGGGGATTTCGTGTAGCCCCAATTTCCCTGTGCGGATTGTATAATCATGTGTCTAAATAATTGAACTCGAATGGAGCCAACGGGAGGCAGATGAATATACCGGATATAAAAATTTTTTATACACATCATGCAATTTTTCTCCTTTGAATTTTCAATTTCATTCAGAACAACTACAATGTCTTATTTCTTTGACAGATTAAGGATACACTATTATTTTCAATTCCTTGGAGGAAGGTTTCGTCCAATAGTTGCTGGGAATGCGATAGTTTCGAAGAAATGATTACAGGAATTTACTGATATGCAGTCTCAATATCTTCAATCATTGATTATATTAAGCTGCGTATACGCATGTGTGAGCCGAACCTATTGCGAACCGCTCGCGAAGTGTTCGTGTCATGTTCGTTAATTTCACGTACTTGCGATCCGCTCGCGAACCAATACCGAAGGCGAACCAACAACGAACTTACCGAAATACCGGCAGCATCGTTCGTACTTGTCTACCATAAACTACTAACCATGTCTTCCGAAGATTATGCGATGTTGGTGATGAGTACCTAGTCCGACTATATTGATGGTCTATTTGGAAGAAAAGTCAAAAAAAGGTGAAAACAACGACATTGGTGGCAGACTGATACCACAATGAAGGTTTACTTTTGTAAATATCAATAAGCTGAATAGTTTCTTCCTCTGACCACGCCATGATAAAAATAATGATATTCGTGAAAACTGACGAACCTGCCTACGCGCCGTCCAAACTTACACTGGGCTCGCGTTGTGTTCGTGGAAAAAACCGACTATCGATGGATCGGCGCGAACGGTTTGCGAGCGACTCTATAGACGTTCGACATGCCGTCCAAATAATTGTCGCTATTGGTTCGCGAGCGGTTCGCGATAGGTTCGGCTCGCACATGCATACGCAGCTTAATATTTCAGAAAACAAATTGATAACATTGTGTCTAGACTCTAGATTATATTTCAAAAAATTCTGATTCCAAAGCTGCATCCAGAATGATCTTTGAATTAATTACTTTTTTAACAAATCTTTTTGCTCAAAATCAGGAAAAACTCGAATGTTTTATGCAAAGAAATAAGGAACATTTTCTAAAATGATCAGTTCTTCCAAAACATGACACGTTTATCGTTTTCAAGTAGTATTATAGTATACAGGGTGATTCTTTGACTGGTAGGTACATATATTTTAACTGCAGATTCTTGGGTCCAAAAGAAACCTTTTTTCGTTTTACATGTTTCCGAATTCGGCTCTGTTGAAGAGATAAAGCCATTTGAAGAACAAAATTGGGCCAAATACGTGCCTGATACGATCCTCTGCAAACACAAAGTTCATATTTTTCGATTGACATTGAGTTGATACTTTCAAGGAATTCTCAAGTACCAACCTTATTTGAATAAGAATGGTAAAAAGCCGTTATTTCTCAACAAAAACACTTAGTTTTGTCCGATTATATCTGCCATTAAAAAGCCATATTTTTCCTATCAAAATAAGTCCCTTTTTCGATTTTTCTGAAGATTAGTTTGTAAACACAAAAAATTTGTACATATTTTTTTCAATATCCCAAAAATATCTCATGAAGAATGTCTTCCAATCAATTTTTCAGAATTCGTTATTGTTCAAATTATCCTAACCCATTTTGTATCCATTCTGTGAATATTCCACAGAAATTTGTATGTGGACGTTGCCAGATCAAGCAATATCTATGAATCGACCACAGCCTTCTATAGAGAGGATTGTGCCTGTTCGGGTGAGGAAAATCAATCGGGATGTTTATATTTATGTAAAATATTGCTATATATCGCGCTCAGATTGGACACGTCGGTTCTCAAATTGACGGTATCATTGATTGAAAATAAAAATGAAAAAACCGCCCTAGCCCTCCATCATTTCGTAGATAAACATGACTTCAGTTTTGCGGATTTTGAAATTCTTGACTGTGAGAGCAACTACCAAAAAAGATGTTTGAGTGAGATGATCCAAATTTCAATCAATGATACCGTCAATTTGAGAACCGACGTGTCCAATCTGAGCGCGATATATAGCAATATTTTACATAAATATAAACATCCAGATTGATTTTCCTCACCCGAACATGCCAACAATCCTTATCTTTGTCAGGGCACCTGTCAGCGTGTTGACAGATTTCATTCGTTAGTTCGACTGGGAATTGATAAACATTTTTTGGGATATTCCATCGAATTTTAAATCATATTTTTAATTTTTATGATTTCTTGACCCATGTCTAATTTAGACAACAACAAGATTAAGACGAATCAGCCCAACAAAAATTCGCAAGTATTCATGAAGAGGTGAAGATATTCGTGTAAAAAGATATGCTTGTTGTTTTTTACCACCCTTTCACTTGCACTTGCAGTTTTTACATTATTTGTTTTTACCCTTGATGATTTCTCTCTGAGCGAAGTTTCATTCTATTTTAGATATATTTATGTGTGTTAATAGATGTTATTTTTTATATCTGAGGATTGATATGTTCTCATACCGTTGTTTTAACTTGTGTGTGATGTTGAAAGAGTTAGTGTCGCTGTTCTGACCCTCGATATTATATTTTAGCCCTGAAGAAGATCATAATAAAGTGATCGAAACGTTGGAAATTTACTGAGAATAGTTTATTTACCTGCCTTCCACTGCAAAAACAGTAACCTAAAATCTGAATCTAAAGGACACAATACTTCTTACATTTGATATCAAGGGAAATATTTAATGAGAATAATCTGCAGTTCGAAAAATTTACAAGCGAAAGACTAACTCTGAATATAGAATGAAAATTCTGTATTTTCTATCCTTGAGTAATGGATTTGGAACTACTTGAATATTTTATTGTGAATTCGCCTAAACATCTGTCGTCAGCTCCATCTCTCCTTCCCTTTTTCAGCTCCCAAACCTGTCAGAATTCATAAATCAGCCCAGATACGACATCGGGGAATATCCTCTCGACACGGCCTCCCGAACACTCGAAATTCGTCATATCCGTGGATCGAAAGGATTTAATTTGTCAGAAATTAATCACCATCACTCAGATGAACCCCTTTCCAGCACCCTCGTCGTAAAAACGAAAAGCTTAGTTCGCAAACTGTAAAGCTCAGGACATCCGAATGTTTAAAGCTTTTATTAGGTCATTGGGAATAACGCTGTACTCGTTATATCGCGTTTTACTCCTAACATATAAAATTATATAACTTCATCCGGTCGATTCGGGCCTCGAGCTATGATTTCTGTCGTAAAACTCCAGAGATGAATTTCCTATTTGGCGGCATTTCGATGATGGAGTGTATATAGGTACCTACTATTGGATGGTCTTTCCGGCATGAAAATAAAATGAGATGACTGTCTTTAACATCGACCTTTTAACGGTCGAAGTACAGAAAAAACGGGAATTGGTGGAAAGATGATTCGGTATCAACCGAGAACTGATTTGAAGGAAATTTCTTAGATCAAGCTCCGCCACATTTTTTTTTATGAATTTTAGCCATGTTAAGCGTTTTATAGAAGGTTTTATGCTTCATAATGAATGAGAAGTTTTTTCTGCACTATTAATATCCGTATTATTCAAGAACATTAACACGATGCTATGTTGAAAGGAAAAGGAATACAGTACCCAAAATTTCAAAGTTAACTCCATTAAGTGGTGTACAGATGATTCTAAAACCACGATTGGGGCTTGAGTTGTAGTGTACAGGGCAAGAACCAAGTGTAAACTATCCTTTGCGGCTTCCACTAGAGTGTTTTTCAGGCTGAAATACATGCAATCGAAAGATGCGTAGACATAAACCTGAAAAGACTATCAAGGTTGTGACATAGCGATCTATTCTGATAGTCAAGCTGCCATCAAAGCACTGAACTCCTATGCCATCGACTCAATGATGATATGGGAGTGCCGAAGGCCGAAGGCAAGAACAACAAGGTATCTTTAGTTGGTTCCTGGTCACTCAGGAATCAAAGGAAACAAATTGGCCAACACCCCAGCCAGAAAAGGGATACAAAAGCCACTTACTCTCCCAGATCTGTTTTGTTGTAGATGTAGATGCACCTATACCAGAGAGTTTTGCAGAAGGAAGGAACAGAAATAAAAGCAATCTGGAGGAATCTTTCAGGAAGAGATGATTCCAAAAAATTCGTTCGGGCAGGAGATTCTGATGATCTTCAATAGAGGAAGAAGATCAAGAAAAAAATTGGTCTCGCTAGCTGTCATTTATCTTGAGTTAACCAGTAGGTCATTCATAAAGAATAGAAACAAGAGCGGTCCCAGAATAGACCCCTGAGGAACTCCAAGTTCAGTCACCGACTCTGAAAGTTGGGTTATCGAATGCCAGGGATAGGACGAAAACTACTCCTGCTATTGGAAAGTCATTATTAAGACATTCATGGACAAAGTCGACCGAATGAAAAGCTCCCGATTGAGAGAGCGACCTGTTGGAAACCTATGTTATAGTTATAGTTAGAAAGGGGTTACAGTTCACTGCGATCTTGTGGTCCTATTGTGCTCCCTAGCAGAGCTGTTCTCACCAAACACTTTACAGCACTACTTTCTGTTCCAGAGATCTAATGAAATCCAATAACTGGTAAGGTTCCAAGGACGCAAATTCTCACTCCTGCAAGTGTCTTGCCCAGAGGATTCGTTCCTTTGAGTATCTGTGCCGATTTCATGGCGCTCTGGCTGTCAGAGAGAATGTGGATGTGTTTTCTTTGGTAGCCACTTTCCAGGTTCTTCTGTATGCATGTCCTAATGGCATGTGTTTCAGCTTGAAATATCGTGGCGTGTTTGCCGAGAGGTATTATGTATTATGTAATCCCTTCTTGGCCTCACTCCATGTATTCCCGCTCCTGTTCCTTCATCTGTCTTCGAACCGTCTGTGTACCAGACTATTTCTGCAGATGATTGTGATTCTATACCCAAGTCCCATCTGTTCCAGTCCTGCTGTGTTTTGAATGGTTTCTCGGAATAGTATAGGGGTTGCATCTAGTCTGAAATCATATCGATGTCGGCTACGTCAGCTACATGAGTGATTCTGGTGTGCTCAGTTGTGCGGGTTCTCCAGTTTTTTGTTTGGATCAGTCTCTAGGCACCTATCTTGGCCTCTCCCATGACATGTATGTCCAGGAGTGAGAGGTTATGGATGACCTCCATAGCAGCTGTTGGAGTGCTATTCATTGCACCCGTGATGCAGAACAGTCAAGCCTCTGGATTTTCCCAAGGTTGGTTTTTGTTTGTCTCTGATTTGTTTTTGGCCACCACAAGAGTGAGCCATAAGTGATTCTGGGTCTTATTATCGCTGTGTAAAGCCAGTACGTGGCTTTCGGTTTGAGTCCCCAAGTTTTTCCAAAAGCTCTCCTGCACATCATGAGTGTCGTTCTCGTTTTGCTTTTGTTGGTTACATGATGTAGATGCGGATTTCAGGTTAGTTTCTCATCGAGAATCAGCCCCAGTTATTTCACCTGCTCTACAACTTGTAATGTTTCGCCGAAGATAGTTTATTTTTAGGTTTATGTCTAGATATCTAATAATTGCCAGTAATTCTCCTTGAAAAACACTCGAGTAAAAGCATGGCGATTGTTTAAACTTGGCTCTTGTCCCTTATACTCCAGTGCCAGTCCCTATCGTGGTTTTTGAACCACGTGTATACCATTTTTCGGTATTTTCTTCAAGTTTGTATGGGTGTATTCCCGTTTTCGTTCCTCTTTTTGCTCAGCATTATACTGTAGTTTTTCTCGGTGCTTATTCTCTTGATCATTATATCACTAGGAAGAGATGTAGTTATTCAGAGATGACCAGACTCTCTGACTCTTGATTCTCTTTTTACCTGCACTTCCCTTAGATATTCTGAGGATGGCCTCATGGGCTACCCTAGCAATCACTTGATGTAGAGATGTTAGATCTGAAATGTCCAAGTTGTGCACGTTCTCATAGCTCTCGTGATGCACACACAGGCAAGCCTTTGTACTTTGTCGAGGAAAATTCCTCATACTCTGACTTGCCTCAGAAACTCATGTTGCGCGGTATCTAGTATTTGTTATTATTCCAGTTACTTCTTCATTCGGCCAAAAAACTTCGTTTGAAGACCTATAATAAATATACACAGAGTTTGGAAATGGGAGTGTAATTTGCCGTATCATGAACAGGTTGGTTTGAAACAGCAACTTATTTATGATTCTGTACCAAATAACGCCACCAAAAACATGACCCTGCGTTCATACGGCACAATGAGCCGAATCTCAAATGCACGATATGGAGCAACAATAAATCCTGGATCCTTTCGCGGAATCCGATGAATATTCATCGCACGACTCAGGTATAGACATAAAACCAACAATAACAGAATAAAAGATGGGTGTTTCATATTCTCCCATTTCACTTTTTGCCCACGCTCCTCCTCCAGCCTCTCGCACGTAATCTATACGAGCCCCCGTCCCTCCAATCCAGCTTTTCACTCCATAACACTCCCCACGTTCCGAGAGGGGTGATAAGTCGCAGAATTTCATCGAATATTAAAGATGGAGAATGATGCTCAGCGTGCCTGAAATGATATCCTTCAAACAAGATTATTTATATGGAAGAAGGTTATTGCTTGAGGCGGGTTCAGGTCGAAAAGGTGAAGATGGAGTTTGCGGGGCGGAAACAGGCACTGGAATTCATTTCATTACGCAGGATCACGCTGAATGATTCAGGAGAATGAATTTTCGTACTTAATTTGTTCGGCGTTCGGGTCAACAGATGTAAGGTTGAAGGTTAGGTCTGTAACGTTAGCGAGGGATTGACGTAATTATGCAATATTCTAGGTGGATGGAGGGTAAATTAACAGCTTCAAAGTGCCGAAGGGTATGGCTGGAAATTCACCTTTTTATTCACTCCCCCATGCGGGATTTAATTACGCATCGGGCAGGATCTATCAGGTTTACATGGCGGCATATTCAACCCTATACAGTGAAATTATTTACAACAAGATTATAATAATTTGATGAACTGGGAGTTTTCGAGACTATAGATAGAAAATAGATCATCTGAAAACATTTCCAAAGAAACCTTTCATTCCATTGGTGACGACAAGAATTGGTCAACGTCTAAAAAGACTTTGTAAACAAACAGAATCATCTGGTTTCGACACAATAAAGCTCCTATTGGTCAAACGGTCATAACAACGATCCCTTTTAACGCCCTAAGAGACTGCCAGGATCGTACTCGGAACGGACTGTGCATGGTAGGTACTGGATAAAAATTATTCAATAATTTGAGTCAGCAATTCCCAAATTAGAACTTATTTCCCCAGAAACTCTAGTGCAAAATTTCTGTTATGATTTGCAACTGTCATACACATTTTATATCCGACGTACCCTTTTTTTATTTAGTTTTGTTTTTATATTATTATCTACTAAATAATTTTTTTTTCGGATGCTCGAGATTGCGGCAAGGTAATTCCAGGAAACACCAGAGTTTCAGAGATTTGGGTCGGAATCTTGCAAGATTCCGACGAAGTAATTCCGGGAAACACCAGATTTGGGTCCTTTTCCCTAATGGTTGAAAGCCATCTTGATTTGCATAAATATCGAAGTTTTCAATTGACAAGACTCGTATAAGATCTCTGTTCAAATTTATAATGGTCATTTACTTGTTATATCCGAAATATATTTAGTTTCGGTCCAAAATTTCATATTTTTTTGTACAAAACTCTTTGTCGGCTGCTCAAGATTCCGACAAGGTAATTCCGGGAAACACCAGATTTGGGTCCTTTCCCTTGGGTTAAAGCCATCTTGATTTGCATAAATATCGAAGTTTTCAATTGACACTAGTTAAAATACCTAGAGCTTCTGTGTCTAGCTAGCTGTTCAAAGTGTTTATAGATTTTCTTGTGAAAAGTGTATTGCGTTGGAAAATCTTTTGACAAAGTGTATATAGTGTTAATAGAACAATGTCGAATTCGGAAACGGATACTGCAGAAGAACATCCTGATTTATCGAAAAGAGACTTAGTAGGAATTGTTTCAAAATCCTCAGGGGTGAGTGATTCAGCTGTATTCAGAATTCTCAGAGAATGTAAAGAGAATGAAACATTGACGCCACCTAAGAGGAGAGCCCATTCTTTAAAAATAATCGATTCGGTTGACGATTTCGATATGAACCTTATCAGAAGAATTGTCCACGGTTTTTTTTCCGGAACGAAATCCCAACGATTTCTAAAGTACTAGAAATCGTGAATGATGACTACAGTTTGCCAAATTTCAAAAGAACAACCGTTCTATAAATTATTGAAAAAAAATGGAATTCAAGTTCAAAAAACGTGGTCGTGATAGTCTACTGATAGATAGGGATGAAATAATTGTGTGGAGAAGAGATTATTTGAAGAAAATCCGCTCATTAAGGAAACAAGGCAGAAATAGTATATTATTTCATTAGGAGGAGAAGTGTCACTTTTCGTGGCGAGCTTGAGTTTATCCGCCGAACGGAGTAAGGCGGATAATTGAAAGCGAGCCACGAAAAGTCACTTCTTCTCCGAATGAAATATGCTATTTTATTTCCAAACGTTTTCAAATTCATGAAAATTGTACATTTAATGCAACTTTATCAAATAAAAATGACGGTTGAATTGGAAGTTTTTGTATTTTATGCATCTATGTTCATGGTAACCAATTAATCTTTTTCGTAGCAACCACTTTTCCTGCCGCCGGAGGGAAAAGTAAATATTTCTCCGCCTAGGCGGAGAAATTGAACTTTTCGATGATCTTATCAGGCGAGAACTGACGTTGTTATCGTACGTTTGGAAATAAAATTCATTACCTGGATGAGACATGGATAAATAAACTGAACAAGTGTGTGAAATCTCCTCGATTCGACTCTGGACGGAAAGTAACTTAACGAAGGCTACCCCTAACTCTGCGCCAAACATGTTGTTATTGCTCCTTCTTACATTTGAACAGAGTATACAAGATCATTTATACACGGATCAAAAAAGGTCTATTGTGCCCTCAACAGAGCTGTTCTAACCATGCACTTTACAGCTCGACTTCCAGTTCCAGAGATCTAAAGAAATACAATATCTTGGAAGGTTTCAACGAGGCTAGTTCCTCACTCTTGTAAGTTACTTGCCCAAAAGATTCTTTCCTTTCGGTTTCCAATGCAATTCATCCATTGAGTAGGTGAATAGGAGTTTCTCTTTCCTGCCCACAGATTCTACAATCTTCAGTGTTCCATGAACCCATTCTCCTTGGGTTTCAATGAATTAGTAGGGCAGAGAACAAAAGATCTATGTGGTCGCAGTTTCCGGAACGCTAACTGAGCCAAAACTACACCGGTTCAAATCATGAAAATAACATGAAGAGTTATTATCCTTGGTTTATCATGTCGGCCAGCGAGAACTGAGCACAAAAATATCTTGAACAGGAAATGAGGGACCCTTATCGTTCATAGTGCGTGGTCGCCAGCGGTCTGCAATGCTTAACCCGAACGAAGCTGTGAGGATGAACCGAGCAACAACCCCGTCGGCAGGCTGCGGCTTCAAATACAGCTATAAATCCAGTAATATCTCCAGTTCAGAGCAGTCGATCGCCGGGTTACAACCTGAGATTGAGAAACCTCTAAAGATGCCTACCGCAGTTGTAGGAGGAACGTTAGGCTAAAAAGTCTGGAATACCTTAAATTTGAAGTCCCAAACTACCCCCATAAGACCTTCGCGAGAAAGATAATCCATAATCATAATACGTTTTCTATTCGAGAACATATGGTAGATCTGAGCAACACCTAACTAGTTTTCCACCTCGCTGATGAAGTTCTCAGCGTGTTTATTCACAGACTCAAGTTTTAATGAGGCAAGCCAACTTTTGCACAAGTCCTATCACCTTTCTCTCGATGAGTAATGATGCTCTCATCAAGTCTAGATTATTCTGCTGTGAAATATTATCTGCAAGCGTCATATTAGGGGGCTGAAAGGGATAAAATTCAACGGTTTCGTGCAGTGGAGCAGGTTCGAATCTTCTAAGACCGTAGACGAATATGAGACAAAAGTGCTGAAAACTCTACTTATGAACATCGCTTTCTTGATCTCCCCCGAGATCAAGTTTCCGTTTTGAATCATTGGGCTTGGGAAGTTTCGTCAAGGTTGGAGTCTGACTCGAGGAACTTAGGGAGAGTTTGGAATGGAGTCTACTTCGTAGGTTATGTAATGAGTGTGATTTAAGGCTTTGTTCATTATTAAGCTTCGTTTTATGACAATAAAACTCAGACTGGTTTTCACTACGAAAGTTTGTAGAAAGTGTATCTCTGCATGTATAGGAAGGCATTATTGGATTAAGGACATTTTCTGATGAAATCT
This sequence comes from Adalia decempunctata, assembly GCA_951802165.1. NCBI lineage: Eukaryota > Metazoa > Arthropoda > Insecta > Coleoptera > Coccinellidae > Adalia > Adalia decempunctata. The sequence goes on along the minus strand of OX637696.1, from coordinate 14,816,658 downwards.
GGAATTAAATTACGATCAAATGGGACCAGAGTATGACTTTTTCGAGTTTATCTATGCCAAAACGATTTAAGTTGATTGATATAATACGAGGATATATTGAAAAATTCATAACCTACTATAAAACCAAACAAAACTTCAATGTCAAAATATTTTATTACTCATATTCTCCTCTTAATTGAATACATTTATTACAGCGAACCTGCAACGCCTCTAGACCCTTGAAAAAAATGTTTCTTCTTGCTCTGCAAACCAGTCCTCCACAGCTTTTATTACCTCCTCGTTGGAAGAATATTTACTACCTTTTAAACTTTTTTTCAGTTGAGGAAAAAGATGATAGTCGGACGGAGCCAAATCTGGTGAATAAGGGGCTATTCTAATAATTCTAACCCTAAATCACGAGTTTTTTGCATGGCAACATGAGATTTGTGTACTGGGACGTTGTCCTGTGAAAACAAAATACCTTTGGATAGCTTTCCGCGTCTACTTCTCTTTCATTTTTTTCCCATAGAGTGGTCAGTAATGTCGAATAGTAATCTCCAGTTATTTTTGTACCCTTACCCAAAAAATCAATCATGATTACTCCATGGCAATCCCAAAAAACAGAAGCAAGAACTTTTTCAGCAGATTTTTGGACACTAAATTTCTTAGGTCTTGGAGAACCGGAGTATCACCATTCCATCGATTGTTGCTTTGTTTCTGGATCGTAGAAATGTACCCAAGTCTCATGCATAGTAACAATTCGGCTTAAGAAGTCTACATCGTTTTCAAATCGAGCAAAGATCGAACGCGATGCTTCTACCCTTGCACGCTTTTGGTCAACATTCAAACATTTGGGGATCCATTTTGCAGAAACGTTTTTCATGTCCAAATTGACGTGAACTATATGACGAACGCGTTCGTATGAAATCTTCAGCGCTTCAGATATCCGTTTTAGCCCAATTCGACGGTCTAATAATATCATGTCATGAACTGCATCGATATTTTCGTGGACGGACACAGAAACTAGCCTTCCCGATCGGTCATCATCTTCAATGGAAAAATTTACCTCTTTTGAAGCTTGCAGTTCAATTTTTCATGGTCGCATACGAAGGACATTGATCACCAAGGGTATTAAGCATATCTTCGTAAATCTGCTTATCTCTTAACCCTTTTAAATACAGGTACTTGATGATGGCTCGATACTCCAATTTCTCGATTTTCACAATTTCGGTGGACATCCTTTTTTTTAAATTTATTGCGTAACTCTGGTTTACTTTTATGACGTCGAACTCTACACTTCTAATAAGGTATTGTTCGTTGATATGGTATCGCAATATTTGGTTTATGCATGGAAGTGTTCTAGGCTAACTAGATATCAATACATCCTCGGAAATGTGAATGGTTATGTGCATCGATCTACGTGAAATCGCATTATATTGGTCCAGTTCATCATTTTCATTGCTGGACAATATGATATAAATGGACTAAACTGACTAAAAATAACTGACTTTGTGACACGAGCCGCCACTGACTCTCTGTACTCCACTATTTGTCCTGATGTACCAAAAGATATATCTTCATCTGAAAAGAGATCCAGAGTCCCGACCTGACCGTTTGAAACAATGTAGAGCGGGAAATTCCTGTCGAATTATTTCACAAACGAATTCCAGCCATCCTGAAGCTGCATCGTATCCTAATCACTCCCTCAGGAGTCGTTAAGTTCGTTTCGGCATGATATATATCGGAGGTTTCTCAGAGAATGCATAAAATGGGTATGCGTGAGAGTTGGGTGTAAAACGCTGACTGGTGTGGGAAATAAGACCAAGTTGGCTTGTTTTTTGGATTTTTCAGATAACTAACATAAGGAGGTGAGTTCACATCATGAATATCTCGCCTATAAAGCGTTTTCCAATGAGAACCATATACCTGTCAAGAAATTTTCAATAACCAAATCGCAAAGTGACTGCGCTATGTCTCCGATAGCCTCACAAATTCCATCTTTGAGGTATTGAATCGACGCTGGGCTCTTGGCGTAGATCTTCTCTTTTATATGGCTCAAAAGAAAGTAGTCGCAAGGTGTTAAAACACAAGATCTCTGTGGCCAATTGTGATCATCTTCGAGAGATAAAATATGAATGGTTTCATTGCTTGTGTGGCACTAAGCGCCGTCTTGTTGAAAGTAAACGTTCTCCAGATCAATACCATCCAATTCCGGCCATAAAAAATCGTTAATAATAAGAGAAATGGACTAGTAGAGATCTAATTTCCAAAGTATACCACCGGGTGGCACCACCGCAGCAGGATAGCGACGTACCGGTTTCTGGCTTTTTAGCCGTCATCAGCGCCACTTAATCCATTAGATCTCTACTAGTCCATTTCTCTTATTAATTACTCTTGTCTTATGGACGTGATCCTCTATTTTGATCGTTAATAATCTCCCGATAGCGCAATCCAATCACCGCAAGTGTTGCTTCAGCCTCATTCTCGACAAAGTAAGGTCCAATGACTCCGCCGGACCTTAAACCGCATACGTTGAGAATAGAAAGGCTTTACAACAATAACTCTTGGGTTTTTCGAGCCCCAGATGCGACAATTTGGCTTGTGGACGAAGCCACCGAGGTGGAAATGGGCCTCATCACTCAAGATGATTTTCAATGGAATTCCGGATCATTTTCATGCATTTCAAGGACCCAATCAGCAAGTACACGTTGTTGATGATCGGCTGGCTTGAGTTCTTGTGTTAACTGAACTTTATGAGCCTTAAGAACCAAATCTTCAAGCAAAAGACAGTGTAATGACAAATAAAAACAATATTGGGTAGTAGGAAAACTTTATTAACCTTTTGTTATTCACAAGGCCAATGTTTCGAGGTTGGATATCCTCCTTCTCAAGGCTAAAAAAGACAATCAACAATAATACGGACAATGGGCAAACAAACGTGTGCATTCCTTACCTAGTCAATTAATAAAGGTTTTCGTTAATATAAATAAAATCAAAGAAGAGTAAGGCAATTTTTCAAACGCAACTTAAATTATAGGTTAAGATAGATAAGGAGATCGACAAAACCACAGACCATTACCAAAAGAAACAACTACAACCGTCAACAACACTGAATATAAAATACCTACATAACTAAACTATTTAACTAATATAAAAACATTCATAACAACTGGCTATACAATATACTGAGACCTTGTACATGTTCTCTATGATTAACTATGAAATTCTTTTTTATAAAAATATATAGTGTAATGACGTTTGTGGAATGCCTTATTCCAAAAAACCACGTGGAATGAATAAACCTGGGTTTTCTTCAACACTTTCATTTTCATTGAGGTGGGCGTTCAATGAAGTGTGTTTTTATTTCAAGTTGAATTTGAAAATGGTTGCACTTTGAGAACTGAAAGTTTCTAGTTAAACTCAGAAAGGATTGGATTTCGCGATGAAATAATTCAAATCGATTCCTAATGGAATCGATTTGAACTTTCGTAATCGAAAGTTCATTTTTTTCTTTCGAAAATAGAAGAAAATAAGCCAATTCATGCTTCTCTTTTAATTCAAACGTAAGATCCATGAAAATAGTTCTTCTTCCGATTAAAAGTGAATCTACTGATTATTTTGTTCAGAAAATCAACTTGAAATACGGAATTGGCAGAGAATGGCCAAATTCAAATATATTGCGGGAGAAAGTTCCTGCTTTATCCACATACAGTAGAACCTCGATTATCCGTTCGCCTATCATCCGGCTGACTCGGTGATCCGTGCCCGTTGACGTTTTCGCTTATCCGTGCCACGGACCTGATATCGGTTCGATTATCCGTGATGCAGTTCAATACGCGTGCGAAAAATTAAAAAAAAAGATTTTTAAATGATTTTGATGTGAAGAAAATGAAATATCAGCAGAGCCACTTTTGAATGTCTCACGGAATTTGGTAGAATTCGAAAATGTTACAGATTCTGATGTTGAAAAATTGCTAAATTCTGATTTGAATGAACCCGGTTACAAGATTCTGGATGATACTGAAGTTACATTACTTTCCTCCCAATTTAATCACTGTATGGATTTGCATCCAAACGGAGATATTGTTGAAGAAGTTTCTACACAGGAGGAAACTGTTTCTGCCGAAAATGCGTTGAGTTTCGCGAATGGTTTCATAAGTTACTCAGAGTAGGAAAATGACGGCGATTTTTTGTCAATAGAAAAATTCGGACATTTGATACAAGATGAACGTTAAGAAAAGAGAAACAAGAATTAGAGAATTTTTTTGAAAATGATTTCCTTTTTCGCAATTTTTTGTTTTTTATTGATGCGTAGGTATTGAATGTCATATTCGATTTCTTTTGTGGTTGCTCAAAAAATAATGTTTATCAATGCATTTTCTCTTATTTTCAACTTGATCTGTATTTTTTTGAGAGATTTCGATTTTCCGTGTTTTTCGATTATCCGGAAACCGTGTCCCCTCCATTAGGCCGGATAATCGAGGTTCTACTGTATTCACTAATTTCATAGTTCAGCGATCTTCGGATAGAGAGCGCCATTGTACATTTCCTTCATAAGGATAGAGATATTCATAGATCTCATAGTGATAATGTATGTTCCACGGAGATATTCCATAAAATGCACGGTGGCGCCTCTATTGGATTAGTTTTTCTACACTCTCTGAATGGCGACCTTAATGGCGTAGTTTCTTCTCGTCAAATGTCAAAAAATGACAGCTTTAAAAGTGACATCTACCGATATAGCGGGCCATTCATAATAAACCTCTTATTGGAAAATCCTTCACTTAATTTTGTGGTCAAACACAAACGTTACCTCTAATTTTCAATTATAATCGATAATAACATAATTTGACTGGGTTTCAAATGGTTGCGAATCAACACACTAGAGGGATACACTGAATCTCGGAAAAATGAGAATATAAAATTTCTCAAAGGACCTACTGCCATTCAAGCGCTTCGAATTAGGACCTAAGCGTAGAGTTAATCCAAGCGCATTCGACATTTTGTGCTTGGTAGCGAAAACTGTCAGATTCAAACGATTTGATGAAATATATTAATGGGTAAAGAGTGCAGTACTTCGATAAGTTAATAACCGGCTACGTTCGATGTGAAATAGTCCAACGAGACAGTAGTCCAAGCAATAATAGAGGCATAATCGGTTGTGTTCCCTGATTGGTCCAATGTCCAATTATGGGATTCCATATTTTGCTCCTTGTCGTCTAGGAAACAGTGTTTATTTCTTGTTATGATGTTGGGAATACGTTGTGAAAATTTGACGTCTGCCTACGCAGAGTTCCTCAAAGTGGAATACAATAAGAAATAACGCCGGAAGAATGTGATTGCAGTTCAGGCACGTGTCAAGGATACACTTACGTAATGACATGTCACCCTGTTTTTCACGAGCTGAATATTCGCTGAAACGACACGAATATGACGTACGAGATTCATGAATTATTCCTGTGTCTCGGGCCGACACACAATCCTCCCCGGCAAACTTCAGATCTCGCCTGAAAATTTAACAAACGTTGGAAATTATGCTTTACAGCTCTACGACCCTCGGTAGGACAGAACTGTCTCTGCGACAAAGACCTCATCAAACTATTTCTCATCTGTTCTCAAACACCCATTCTGAACTCCATCCGGAAAGTCTCGGCACAAATGAAACCACTTCAGTTTCAATGAAACCGAAAGAACTGAACCTCATATCCGGCTATGAGCCATCTGGGATAATATATGCGAATAGGGGTTCCGTTGCGGTTTTATCCGACAACTAGGAACTTTCAGTTTAGTTATCATCCAGATGAAGATTGGAATTCTTGAAGTTTTATATCTATCTGATGATATAAGACCGACTAACTGCGCGTCCAGATTGTCTGGATGAGCTGGAATGAGGTTATGAGAATTTGGGGTATTTCGGTCATGGGTTTCTTTCGTGAATCTGTCGGGGAGTGTCAATGAGGATAAAGGATGTTCGACACTACACGGTTAATATTGCATTCATTTGAAAGTCTTCACACAATACTCACGAGATCGAAGAAAAACACCTTTCCCTTTAATAACAACATAGCTCTATAGAAATGATTTTCTCCATATTTTATTACGCCATTTGTTGATCGCGCTGGTTGTAGCCATACACATGTGTCGTTCACAGATACTGACGTTGGAGACACAGAATAAGAATATAAGTACAATTATGTATCGGGAAAAAGTCAAGGTTTCGGTTAGAATTTCTTTATTGTTGTGATGAATGACGACCTTTAATGTGAAAAATCTGTACAAATAACAGGTGTAGGCCTTTGGTTAAAGAAAACTGCTATGATTGAAAGGCCAACGTTTCGATATATTTAATATCTTCCTCAGGGCTCTGAAACGATACAAAAACCTAGTTTCAAGTGGTAGCCAGAATATCTCCAACGCATATAAAACTGAAATATTGTTGGACCTACACCTGTTATTTGTACAGATTTTTCTTTATTGTGCCATGACCTAAAACACAATATAGAAATTCTAACCGAAAGTTTGACTTTTACCCGATACATAATTGTACTATATTCAACTAGTTGGTCGATAATTTAGTCAAGATAAGAATATAAGGTTTGATTTGGGTCAATTCATAGATTTTACTGTTTGTCTTGCTCGCCCGATGCTTCGGTCTTTGATTATATGCCATTATTTGAAGGGAAAAATCAACGATCTGGTATCGTCTTCTCAAAATTTCTTTGAAATATTCATAGAAGAAGGGTAAGGTTAGGTCATTGACCTAGAATCCTAGGAGTTAGGTTGATTGATCATGAATAGTGTCTAAAAACAATTATTTATGAGATATTTTTGGGATGTCGGGGAAAATATGAACAAGTTATTAGACATTTTCATTTGATATAAGAATATTGCGAAGGCGTTCGTTTCCACGCTTTATACTATGTGAAAAATAATAATATTTTCCGTTAGTTGTTTGGTCATCTCTAATTAAAACTTTTCTGTCTCTGTTTGAGACTCTATCTTCAAAAGAACCAAAAATTAGTTACTCTTCCGCCTTTCCCGAGTCAACTGAGAACCTTTCCGTTTAAGGCTTCTCCAGCTACTCCCTATTACCGAACGCGAGTCAACCGAGAACCTTTCCGTTTAAGTTGAAATGGTAGACGTCCGAGCTCGCGAGCTTCCTTTACAAATTGGGCTTTTCATTTCCATGATATCTCAGTTCGTATGCAGCGTAGACCAACAATTTTATTTTCAAATTGAAGCTGAATAATTTTTCTAGAATGTGTATTACTCGCTTTTCCGTTTTTCTTCGTATATTAGGAAAAAAACCTGGTGAGCTGTAATTTCATAGAAATCTGGACAAACGATTTCATTTCCATGATATCTCCGTCAATTTCCGGGATAAATGTATGAAATCCTCAGTATACATGCGGAATAATATTTTGCCGAATGTGTATCACTCGCTTTTCCGTTTTTCTCCGTATATTAGGAGAAAAAGGTTGAAAATATGACCAATAAAGTTCCTACTTTATAATTCATTAAAAAAATTAGAGGGGCAATAAACAGAAGAACTGGTTAATACACATTCTGCAAAATATTATTCTGCACGTATTCTGAGAATTCCATACATTTATCCCTAAAATTGACGGAAATATGGAAATGAAATCGTTTGTCCATATTTTTAGGAAATTACAGCTCACCAGGTTTTTTCCTAATATACAAAGAAAAACGGAAAAGCGAGTAGTACACATCCTAGAAAAATTATTAAGCTTTAATTTAAAAAAAAATGTTGGTCTACGCCGCATGCGAACTGAGATATCATGGAAGTAAAAAGCCCAATTTTTGAAGGGAGTTCGCGAGCTCGGACGTCTACCATTTCCCCTTGAAGCTTCTCCGGCTACTCCTAACTACCTAACGCGAGTCAACCGACAACCTTCCCGTTTAAGGCTTCTCCGACTACTGCCTGCTCTTTCCGTTCCAGACTTCCTCACCTAATCTCTTCTTTCTTCTCTAAACACCTATCAAATTAAAGGTTTTCCTTCTTCGTGTTTTATGAAAACCAATCAAATTAAAGATTTTCCTTCTTCGTTTTTACAAACCATTCAAATTAAAGATTTTTCTTCTTCCCACCTCCAGTGGGTGGGTTCTGAAAAGATGACGCAGTTTCCCATGAAACTTTCGGGTACTGCCACGTTGCAAATTCCACGATTTTAGCCACGAATTTTCTGCTCTCGTTTGCACTCTTGACTACTCTTCTCGTGGAACGATTTGCTGATATCGTTCTGAGTTTCCGGAGGCAACTCGATCCGTGAATCAACCATTTCAATCGTTATCGTCTCGCCAGTATCCTGTACCATACCGTAAATAATTTTCGTACCCATGAAAATCAATTTCAGACGTCTTTACTCGTCAAGTGGAATATTTTGATTTATTATACAGGTAATTCGACGTGAACCTTGAACCTTGATATACTAGACGTCATTTGCAGTGAATTGCGTCGAGTGAAGCATGGTCCGAAAACCTATGGTTACGAAGATATCGCGATTTTTCAACTTTTTTGAAATTTTATGCTTCGTTTTCGAAAATAATTAATTTTGTGAAAACTACTCGACTCTTAATATTCAATGATTATTTTTTTCAAAGCTGAGGAGACGGGTCCATTTCTTGCGAAAAAGTTTTCACTAAAAATTCAGATAACCCGAGATATACAGGGTCATTAATGGCTGCACCTGTTTTCCTCATAAAATCTTGATAAAACAATTGAGAATTACTCGAAAAAAATATTATGAACTTGGTGTACGAATGTAAGTAAAAACTTCCCTGTTTCATCAGCTTTTCAAAAAGGTACATATGTCAATAATTCCTTCATGCAATCTAAAAATATGGCCGGAAAACCAAGCAGACAACAGACTTTTTCGAGTCATTCAGATATCCTATTATCCTTTATTTCACTTGGCGTGATTCGTAAGCCGTAAGCGGGCCATGGATCGATCACTAAATGACTCGAAAAAGTCGGTTGTCTGCTTGGTTTTCCGGCCATATTTTTAGATTGCATAAAGGATTTATTGACATATGTACCTTTTTGGAAAGCTGATGAAACATGGAAGTTTTTCCTTACATTTGTACACCAAGTTCATAATACTTCTTTCGAGTAATTCTCAATTGTTTTATCAAGATTTTATGACGAAAACAGGTGCAGCCATTTATGACCCAGTATATCTCGGGTTATCTGAATTTTTAGTGAATACTTTTTCGCAAGAAATGAGGACCATCTCCTCAGCTTTCAAAAAAATATTCATTGAATATTTAGAGTCGAGTAGTTTTCACAAAATTAATTATTTTCGATAACGAAGCAGAAAATTTCAAGAAAGTTGAAAAATCCCCATATCTTCGTAACCATAGATTTTCGGACCATGCTTTACTCGGCGCAATTCACTGCAAATGACGTCTAGTATATCCCTTTCCAAGGTTCACGTCGAATTACCAAACACCCTGTATTGTTTTCTGAATTTATAATTTTGTTAATTTTTTATACACAAGTTTTGTTTTATTACTTGTGTCTGATCTATAATTTTAATATTGCTCCATAACTAAATGGAGCAATATTAAATGTTCACATCAAGTTCATTTGGAAACTCCTATCAAATACCTCCGATTGCTGTTGTTCGAAAATGTTCTTTTGAATAAACCGCTAACGATCCCTTAACGTTATAACTCTTCTGGAAAATTCCCGAAGTTATGAAAATTCCCGGAATCCGCTGTACGACTAATCCCGGAGCGGAATCCCGTCGATTCCGCAGGGATCCCGGTCCATTATTTGTTCGTTTTCATCGGACTGATGCCCATTGTCCATTTTCGAACTTCGAAACTAGTTAGCCGGCTTTGTTTTATTGTTATGACTTAATTAACGTCGTTCTTGGAGCCCGCCGTTGTAGATCTGCCATGTTGGGATCGGAAACGTGCCGGAATTAGCTGCTTTGGATGTCCGAAATCTGAGAAGGGAAGCTGGATGGGTTTCAGTTGCGGTATGTGGATTATGAATGTTTGCAGTCTAAGGAGGATTCTGTAAGTTTCAATATTTGCTGTTACTTCTATAGTTGTGATTCGGGATGGGGTTTACGTTTCGTCCCAGCTTCGCTCATAGCTAGGACTCATCAGAACGGCAATTGTGAGCGAAGCCTGCCAATGACGTACTTGCTGAAGTTGCACTGCTCGAAGTGAACCTTCAAATGTAATATCACGCGGCTCTTTTTCGACAGTGACAGAAAATACGAAACGTGCGTGAGCTGTCAATATTAGTGTTGCCATCAAAAAATATTTAGAAAAACACCAATTATAAAAGTCAAGGACTCATCGCTCACAAGTCTATTAAAGAATGAAAAGCTATGTCAGCTATGTCGAATAGAATCTATATATATACATATATAATTTGAAAGTTTATTAGGATCTCTCGGTCAAAGGATTAGTAATACACTTATATATTATCCAAGCTTTCGGAAATGTTTATTACCTTTCTCAAGGATCTGTAACAAATATACATGTCATAAAGGACTAAAGAGACAAAATTTATACATACATTATGGTGTGATTTTTATTCTAGTAGTTACAGAATTATTTTGTAATCTCACTCTTTAGTCCTTTATGACATGTATATTTGTTACAGATCCTTGAGAAAGGTAATAAACATTTCCGAAAGCTTGGATAATATATAAGTGTATTACTAATCCTTTGACCGAGAGATCCTAATAAACTTTCAAATTCTAACAATTACGGTCGATAGCTAATTTTCATATTTATACATATATATATGTATATATAAGAAAGATGTTGGTTACACCATTTATAACTCGAGATCGGATGGACTGTTATGAAACTCTATATACGGATTCGTTTACGGTCTGGTTATTATAAAATACAATAAAACTTTGAAAAAATCGATGAAAATTTTACTTATACAGGAAATGCTTTTCCTCCTTTTGAGTAAGGCCACTAGATGTCGCTACAGTTACAGTTACGCTATCGCTTATTCGTTTGTACTTCATTTGATATTCTCCGCGTTAGATGGCGATATAAACAAATAGTGTGTACAGTGACTATAGTCACTGCGATAGTGTGCAATTTGAGTAGCCTACAACTCTGCGCTGTTGGACATAACCAAAATGTCTTAGTTTAGGAGTACAGATGTCTAAAATGATTAAATTTCGTTGAGATATGAGAAAAGTTTCGTTCTTACCACTTCAGATGGCGCTATTCACACATTATAACTGATGATTATTGATTATTTTAATAGTTTTATTTATTCCAAATAACGTAATCGTGAAGGTACTATATTTGACATCATCACAATTAAATGGCGATGAATTTGTTGAGGCTTTCGCGGCCATCGATTGATGTCATCTGTTATTTTTTCGAGCATTTCGGTCGTCGTGGTTTGAAATGGTCGAAAAAAGAACATATGACATCAATTACTGTGTAATTTACATAGGGCTTATAGAACCATGAAAGACTATTAACAGATCTAGAAGCGGGTGAATATCACAGTAAATTTTCATCGAAATGTCAAGTAAATCGGATTTTAGCGATGAGTTCCAATCGTGAGATGTCCATTCTCATCTCTTCTCATAATTTTTGAAATGTTTTCGAATATCCGTTTGGGTAATAAATATATTTGCGGAGATAACTGAATCCAAAATTGCTATTATTAGTGATCGATATATTATGACATATTATTTTTGTGTATCTTTTCTGTGTGATAGCTCATATCCATGGAAACATTTGACAGTTCAAAAATCAGAGAACCAAGCCGTTGATCTCCGATAACCGGTGATTACGATTTGTGAAATCCACCGTAAGTATCATTTAGGCGGAACAAAGTTCGCCGGGCCAGCTAGTTATAGAATAAATTCAGCTCATCAGCGCGAACCACCAGTGCCGTCCGACGTCACGTACCTGCCCGTTAAATACCTTTCCGTCAACCCTGCCAACCTAACGGCCATAATTGGGTCGAATCGACTGCGGTGGTAACAAGATTTTTGGCGGCTCACGTGGCATGCGCAGATGACAATCGGGTTGATGATGCGTGCAGAATGGTGTGGTAATTTAATTAATATTATGCCGGCTCGAATACACTGTGGGCATTTCAGTCCAATTATGGAAATGTCATTCTGCACAAGTAATACATAATGAATATTCCAGTACCGGTGAGGTTTTCCGTGCAGAAAATCACTTATTGTCGGTTCCAGAGCGTGCGGCGGCAAGAGCTGCCAGTCGGATTATGGTTTATTCAATGGTAATTGGAGTGTCGTAGTTGCCAGTGGCGTGCCTGATGATCGAGTGGCATCAGCTTAATTAATTATGTTATTTGTTCAGTCGGTTCAATCGGCCATCATCCGAAGATATACAGGGTCCTTATTTATCAGACACATGACTAGAACGAGCATCTAAAGTAATCTCGAATGTATTAACTATAATGAATTCCCATTACGAGCTCTCAGAGATTTCCTGAGTGTAACCAGAATGCGAAATTCTCATTAAGAGCTCCCAGGGATATCCTGAGCGCAACCAAAATAATGAATAAAATAAGAAGGTGAAAAATCATCTATTTCGTTTCGAATGATTTTCTGTGACAGCGTAGCATCTTCTAATTCTAATGAAAACTATTCTCACAACAAAAAAACCAAACCTATTTTTTACAAAATTCATGGATTTTTTTGGAATTCTTCCCATCATGCATCTTATAGTGTTCTCAGTCACTTTCTGGGATGCTGTCTTCCACTTTTGCTTGAATTCCGATAATGTTTTCGTTGATTTATTAGTCTTTTTCAATTTTTTTTACCAGGGCCCAATATCTTCCGATTGGCCTGAGTTCTGGGCAATTTGGTGGATTGGCCTCTTTAGGAACAAAAACCACCTTATTAGCTTCGTGCCATTCCTTGGTGGCCTTGCTGTAGTGGCATGAAGCTAAATCTGGCCAAAAGATAGTTGACACATCGTACTCACGTAAAAATGGTAAAAGTCGCTTCTTCAAGCGTTCTTAGATATATATCTTCGAGTAAACAGAGCCTTGGCCAACGAAAAATTTGCTCCTTTTCCCACAAGTGCAAATTGCTTGCCAAACCAGGAATTTTTTAGGAAACTTTGCTTGTTTCTTCACGCGAAATTGTTCGTCAATATTTCCACGAGAATCTGCAGTATAAAATTTCTGACCAGGAAGTTGCGAGAATTCAGCCAAGACATAGATTTCGTGTTTCATCGTCCATCAGGAAAACAGGAAAAAAATTTCAAGAAATCTTTTTTTAATTTCTTTGCTCTTGATTTCGCTTCTTGATTCTTCACAGCGTTTCTGTCTGGCACTTTCTGCACTTTGTATGTTCTAACCCCACAACTCGACTTGATTTTCTGAACGGTTGACTGCGAACAACCCACTATTTGGGCCACTTTCCGTCCTGAAAGGTTAGGATTCTTCTGAAAAAGGCTGATGGACTTTTTTCACTGTTTTTGGGCTATGAAACCCTTTTTTCCTCCCGGTTCCTTCCTTGCTGTTAATTGTAAGATCTTCGTTGAAGCGCTTAACAACTCTTGATACCGTTTCCGGACGAACGCGAGCCTCTTTTGCGATTCTTTTGAAGCTCCATTTTTGATTATTTTGAAAAAGTTTCACTATAAATTCTCGTATTTGCACTTGGCTTGACATTTTGCAACAGAGAATTGGAATATCTATGAAGTAAATGTTCCACATGTTTCCGACGTTCATAACAAAGCTAACTATGATCCAATTCTGATTTTTTTCTCAATTGGTTCAAGAGATATAGGCGTTTTTGTGATAGCGAATTTATTCTCGTTCAGTCCTTAGTAAAACTCGAACATTTTTGCGTCGTTGTGAAGCACCTTGTCGAACCGCAATACAGAAAAGGGTGGAAAAATTTGAGCTGTTGGGACAAGTTAGTGATGTGAAGAATAAAACCCTTGCACTTCCCTCAAGAACAGCTGAAAATATTGCTGCTATAGCCGAAAGTGTTGAAGAAAACCCAGGTTTGTCCATTCCTCGTCGTTCTTTGGAATTAGGTTTTCCACCAACGTCATTAAAACGTATTTTGCATGAAGATTAGGGTCTCAAGGCTTATAAAGTTCAGTTAACATTTGTGATTTAAACCTTGCGACCTTTCGAAGTTCTTTTTTTTTATTGAAGTTTATTGTGCATCGATTTCGCAGATCATCAGCACTACGGGACGGTTAAATCTCATTTACATTGACAGTTTATAAGTCAAAAATTCATATCAAACTAAATAAATTCAAATTGTGTTGATCAAATTGATGAGTTGCAGAAATTTGATGGTATTTTCCAGTTTTTCGGCTTCTTGTCCTAGGGCCTGTTGTAAGGAGTCCACCATACCAGTTTGTTCTCTTTGAGGTCTGAAGTTGGGGCAGTAAACAAGATTATGTTTGACGGTCATATTTTGTTAACAAGTGCTACATACTGGAGCATTTTCTCTGTTCAAGACATGGGCGTGCGTGAGACTGGTATGGTCTAGTCGAAATTTTGACTTGGTGTAGAACTGTAGACGATTATTGGGAAGGGTCATCATTCTAAGCGGGTCAGGTTTGATTTGTTTTAGAAATGTACTATCTTGTATCCAATCTGATTTCCACAAACATCCAACACTATATGTTGCAGTGATTTTTATATCTTCTTTTTTTTCTTTCTTGTTTTTGTAGGAATTTGCTCATTATTTCAATTGCAATTTATACTTTTTTACCTAGCTATGAGCATTTGTTTTAATTTTAATTTATTCGAGTTTATAGAATTTTGATTAACTCTTGCCAAATAAATAATGATAACAAGCAGGCCGTCCCAGCTTCGCCCGAGTAGAAATTTGTTTCACGCGGCGGTTTCATCTTCAAAACTTCAACCTGCCATATCTTTTGATGTACTCGTTGTTATTGTATGATGTGAAGGGCAATTCTGTTCTAAATTAAATACTGGGGATAAATAACGTATTAGGTTGGATTAGGATCAATACCCAATTCATAAAAACACACTCCCAAATAGTGCATAATTTTGGAAAACATCTGATTACCATAAACAGGTAATAGCAAGTCAATCTTGAGAGATAGATACATGCTATCGCGGACTTTTTTGTAGAACTATTCAAGAGGTACATTTCCGTCACACATTATATCCACGTAAGTCTTACGGTTTTTGCAGCGCACGTGAAAATAGCTGATTTTGGCTGAGTTTTGTTTGTAATTATTGAAGTTATAGTAGGTATCCTTAATTTTTTCGGGTGAAAAGTATAGCCTATGTCACTCAGGGATAATGTAGCTTTCCAAGGGTAAAAGAATTTCTGAAATCGGTCCAGTAGTTTTTGAGCCTATTCGTATCAAACAAACAAAAATACAAATCTTTCCTATTTATAATATTAGTATAGATATAGATAATGAATGTGTGCTGCCGACACAAGAATCTGTATCCCTCTTGCTGGAGCAGTCGGGTAAGGACACAAATTTCGATTTCTCAGTCAATATTCGCCTTCTTTTTCCATTACTCCCCTCTTTTGCACCTCTCCTTTAATTTATATCCATTATTTACGTCTCCGGTCAATAAACCGGAAAACGAGAGATCTCAAGAGTGCCGAGAGGGAACTCCAGGGAACATCACATGCATCGTAAACTTGCGAAGGCGATGCCTTCGGAATTTCCCATTTGAAAAGCAAATATCATGGAGTCGTAAACAACCTTAATTACCGTTCTATTGCACACTACAAATCAACCGGAAGTGCGCTGCTCACACTAACAAGGGTGGGGGCAGGGAGATGAATAACAAATGAGGGATCCACCTCGAAACGTCAACAAAGGAGGATCCCGAACTGTTTTATAAGCTCGTGTGGGTACTGTGGGTAGTGTTTCCACCGTTTTTATTCCTCAAGCCTTCAGCCTCTCTCCACTTCGAATGCTCAAAACATTTCTTGTCTGAGTCCAAAAAGCTTCATTCGTGTAACTTTTTCTTAATGGAAGACAATATTAAGCCTTTAGGCCTATTATTCTTTGAACTGGGATCATTATGGCTCAGTTAGCCTTTCGAGAACTGCGACCATATGATAGATAAAAAGTATGTCACTTGTTTCATCAAAATTTCCGGATTTTCCGTCTACATTCCGATAAGTTAAGTAGAGAGGCTCTTTTGCGAGGTTGGTCATGTAAGGCAGATTGAAAAAAACACCTCTCAATACACTCTGTGAGGATGTGAAATTAGATGTAATGCTTGAGTTTAGAGATGCCTCTACAACACTCGAGATCAGTCAAACATCGATTCTAAGATTCTAAACATATAAAAACAAAACAGATAATGAAATTTTTTTATGAAAAAAAATGGATATGTTGGATATCAACGTTGTCCAATTAATAGACGTATTATTTTCAGATTAGTACTATTTGTTCGAGAAGTAAATTACAAATAACAGAAAACAAGAGTCAGTTAGTTAGACCATAGAAAGAGGAGACACAGTATCTCATTCATGAATTCGAGAATTGGAGAAGCCAAAATTTCGTCAGTTTTCGATGAGTGAAACGAAGAAAGCATAAAGGATAGCAATATCATTAGATACTGCCGTGACATCATTGCGTAAGATAACTCTGAAAGGTCCAGTGGCGTGGTGTTATCGGTATTGAAAAATGAAAATAAAATCACGAGTGAATTGACTCTTTTTGACGAATTTATACAATGTTTCGAACATTGAAACAGATTCAGCGTTAGGTGAACAGAGTCAGAATTGATAACCAACTGTTCCTCCTCTCAATATCAGAAGGACATGTGAAAAGTGAAATTTTAAATGATAGAAGAATGCACGCCACTGTTACTTAGAATGATAAGAGTAAAAATACCTGTGTGAACTCAAATCAGGATTCAAAGAGTCCAATTTAACATAAACGAGACACAAACAATAATAATTTTTCCAACGTATTTCGTTAATAATATTGAGAAACAAATCCAAATCTCACTTTTCATACGCAATGAAACGCGATATCGTGATAACAACGCGATTCAAAACGTCATTAGTAACAGAAAATTAAGATATTGCTAGAAAATTAATGGATGAACTGGCTACAGATTCAGAAAACGGTGCTGCCATAACGTACCCATATCTGAGGCAAAAACGGCGAACGGCCGAATAGTTTCGCGAACATTCCGTTACTTCTGTATAAGTTATGTGAAGACAGAAGAATGCACCATATTTGAAGGAACAAATACTCATTTATGACTCTCACACACAAATGAGTAAGGGAGAGTTGGGTAATACCGTGCCCTTAAGGGGCAGTATCACCTTTTGAATCGTGGTAAATCTCCATTCAAAAATGGTCTCTTTATTTCACGATAAAGTACCCTAATTTACGACGTAGAGACTTGATTTTTTTTGTAATTGAAGTTGAAGAACGTCCAGAGGGCAAATAGTTTTTTTTTTCGATTTAATTAGTTTTTCATTAAAAAAAAACAGGGTAATCGTTCGATCTGGGGCTATAGAATATGTTTTTCGTTTTTCATGAGTACAAGCTATATTTTTGAAATAAGAATCATGAAAGTTTTTGTAGTTTACAGAATATTGAATTGCCGAGGGCAAATAGTTACGATTTTCTCGATTTAATTAGTTTTTCAATTAAACAAAGCAGGTTGAACTTCAGCGTTTTGGAAACTACACTTAATGATACTTTTCCGACGGTTATTCATCATTTTTTGGAAAAAATCTCAACTATTCGCTCTCGGCAATTTAATCTTCTATAAACTACAAAAATTTTCACTTATAATACCACAAGAGCTTCAAAATTATCGGGTATTTCCCGATAGGTTCGTTGCAAACAAATGAAGGAGTCAAGTTTTTCAGGTTAAAAAATCACGAGCGCGAAGCGCGAGTGATTTTTCCTGAAAAACTTGACGACTTTATTTGTTTGCAGGGAACCTTGAGGGAAATGCTAGATAATTTTGAAGCTCGTGTGGTATTCGGGGGATTATTTTTCCGTCCCAAATGTCGGCCAATAGAATTGCACCATGAGACGAAATGTACAGTTAACAAATAAGAATTTCATAATGAATAAAACAACATTTAATTAAGATAAAGACTAGTGCAATTAAAAATACAATTGTTGTAAACATTGGTGCATGTTTTCTTCAAGTCAGAGTTATCGGTAATGGTCCCAGAAGAGGTAGATGGCATGAGGTTTATGCTGTTGATGGCATTTTCTGCAGTAGGCTCACTCCTTCGCAGTTTCTTGACAATTAATTCGTGGTGTTCCTGGTCGAGTTGGAGATACGGCTTGATGGAGTTACTGTTGGCATGTCCAGTTATTTTGATTATCTGCTGCTCTCCCAGGCCCGATTTCGCTAGATTGGAGACGGCTGTTGCACGACTGGAGTGATTGGTGATTTTTTTGTTACCAAGGTCAAGCCCAGCTTTTTGTGCTGACTCCTTAACCCACTTTGAAATCGTGTTTTGGCCTACTGGGGAATCCTTGTACCACCTAGCGCCTGGAACTTTATTCCAGAATGGATTTTGGGTCAGGAATAGTCTGTCGCTCTTGATATTGGCATCTCTCTTCCCTCTCAATTTCTGGAACAGTCTCACTGGGCACTTGTCAGGGATTTCCCGATTCTCCACCAGCCACTTGCTGTCTGATAATTTTTTATCACCACCTTGTGTGGTCTTGCTGAAAATTGGATTGTATTCAATTCTCCCAGTTGTTTCCCCGTCATTTCGCTGTTCTGCCTTGAAGTGATGTATTGACGCCATGCTGCCCTCACCACCTCTCCAAGCCAATTCCACTGATATTATCATGAATAATTTTTTCTGGAGGCCATCAGGAGTTTCCTCGTCCCAAACAGTGGTCATTGCATCCCAATCTTTTTCCTCCAACGCTGCTGCACTTGCCCTCCGTTTTTCCGGAATAGATTGTAAAGCCTTACGCTTGGCATCACGAGCTCCTCGAGCGGTCTTGAATGCAGCATCCGAAATGGGTTGATTTTGATGTCGAAATCGTTCAAATACTTTTATTGAAGTAATTTTGCAGTCTGATTCCACATTGTTTTTATTGTACCTTCCTTATAGTCTTCTCCATCCATTTTCTTCATATTGTAAGCGTAATCTTTCATAATGTTTGCCAATTGCGCTTCACTCGTTTCAGCACTCAATGTGTATTCCCTCTCAGTATAAAAAGTAGTAAATTGGTTCCAAACTGTTTTTTTTTGACTTCTCCGTATTAATGGGAACATTTCCTTTGACTTTTTTATCGATGGTGGACAGAGAACAAACTCCAAATCGACTCATTTTCATGCAAAATCTCCAATTTTCACAATTGAATTCAACCTGTCAGTTTGACGTGTGATTAATTTGACTGGATCATGTTTTGTTTTTTATATATAGCAACTACCAGAGAAAATTTTCAAAAAATTATCAGTATAATACCATGTAGGTTGTACCATGTGACGTCGAATGGTGCAATTCTATTGGTCGATATTTAGGTCGCAAAAATAATCATGATTATTATTTTAAAAATATAGCCTGTACTCATGAAAAACGAAAAAAAAATTCAATAACCCCAGATCTAACGATTACCCTGTTTTTTTTAATTGAAAAACTAATTGAATCGAAAGAAAGAAAACTATTTGCCCTCGGGACGTTCTTCAATTTCAATTAAAAAAAATCAAGTCTCTACGTCGTAAATTAGGGTACTTACGCGTGAAATAAAGAGACCACTTTTGAATTGAGATTTACCACGATTCAAAAGGTGATACTGCCCCTTAAGGAAATATACCCTGAATTTTTATAGCTATAATGTTCTACTGGTGCGGATCAGATCAACTCAAGCAAGATTTTTATTAATAGAGTTCATCCAGCAACCAACTTCAAATACACTTTTAAAAATTTTCAGCACCTTTGTAAACATATAGCCAAAAAAAGAAAATCTTTGAGAGCGCGGCATTATCAAACTGGTTTGATAATAGCGTGCCCCATTTGGATAATACTGTGCGTTATTAATGATTGGCGAATTACAGGTAAATCAACATTTTTTCAGGCATAAAAACATGTGAAATTAACAATCATTTCACATTAACATATTGCTTATATCTATCTCATTTTCTTTGTCTATGCCAGAGGAACGTCTTCATCACTGCTAGAAATTAACACTTTTCTTTTCACAGATTTTCCCTTTGCTAGAGTTTTTCCTTTTGCTTTCCTTTGCCTTTTATTTTCCTCTTTCAATCTTCTCTTTTCCTCCTTGTCTTCTAATTGTATTTTTGTGGGTTTATAGCTCTGAGTGCGGCATTATCAGGCTAAGCTATTTTGTTTTGCTACCTCAGAAGTATTTATACAGAACATTCTAGCCATGAAAACTTATATCTACTTTATGAAGCACAAAATTTGCAACAAAATGCAATACTTCAACATAATTTATCCTAATGAAAGAAAAACATACATGGGTTCGTCAGTCCGAGAAAAATTATAAGGAATGCCCTCGAAAGTTCCCAGCAAACGTCATGCTCGCATCATTGATTGTGGGCCACTGGCGCTCAGGGGGTGCTTTCTCAGAACCATAGAGCATGATTTGACTCGCATGCAGCCATAGTTTCCTAAGCAGATTCCTAGTAAGACTGGGGCGCGGTATTATCAACCGCGCGGTATTACCCAACTCTCCCCTAAATTAATTTCAATCTGAAGTACCTACTTTTCATTTTTATTGAGAGTTTATTTATCAGAAAATTCAAAGAACGCCACAACGTTGCAAAAATTTCTTCCACATTTTGATTCTTGATGACTCTGTTGATTCCGTAGCAGTACAGTTTAGTTCTAATGGTTTTGAAAAATTGGTTTCACTATTCATTTTACCGAAAGGTGCTTCTCTTCTTTCTATAGTCTAAGGTCAGTATAGCACCCACAACGTTATCTCTTCTCTTCGCAAAATTCCCACACCCTCATCATTCTCCACATAGGTACAATGCACGAGTTTCAACTGAAATGAAACCCATTGGACAATGGAACATTTCTGTACTCACTCTCCACCATTATTCCCCTCTGAATCCGACCCATTATTTTATGTTCCGATAGAAAACTATCCGATGCTTCTTTGTCCTAGTACAAATGCATTCGTTCATTCTCACTCTATGCCCCAATGCACCCTGCATGTTTTAATTTGACCGAATATCACTGTTCATTCAGATGGTAGGTATGAGTTTTCACGTTGTTCATTGTTCCTAATATTGTTTGCCAGAGTGTATTGTTTCGAATCGGCCAGTTTTATTGGTCGTTAACTATTGGAATGGAAGAGGCAATTTCAGTTTCCGATTTGTGTTCGATATTTCCGGTATAATATTCGATGAAAGAACTGTAACCTGAGTTGAATTCGACGGTTTAATTATTAGCGAAATTATACAGCAATTCCCACTATGAAATCTGTCTATTCGTTTGATGCGGTTTGATCGGTTCTTTGATATTGAAAATTGGACATGAATCAATCGAAAATTTCCAATTTTTCAGATTAAAAAGCTCCTGACCATATTTACATTTTTAATTTTTAACTCGATGATAAACATTTTTGGTTTCGTTTGAAAGATGTAGGCTGTCGAAAGTCCATGAAAAGAACACTTTCCTCATCATATCTGCGGAACCGATATTTCGAATGCATTGAATTTTGGTTGATTGTTTACTCTATTCATGGTGCATATTCCTCAATCAAACCTTTCTCCTGATATGAAAGTTACAGCGTAGCCAACTCATAAATCCACGCAGAAATACTATGAAATCACTTGAAAAAAATAAACGATTCATATTTTCGAAAAAATCAATCATTTTGAAAAATCAGAGTATTCTTATGTTTTTTCAATGAAACCCGTCGTTTTCGGGTTATTCCCAAATGTATACGATGACACTCGAGTAAAAAATCATAAATTTCAAGAATAACTTGGAGGCTTCCCTGATTTAAATATCATCGAATATTATTTCTTTTCTGGTCTCTTAACAAGTTAACAATGTTGTCAGAATGTTCATCAACTTAGTCAAGACTTAAATCTCTATGATGGAAAAACGCTTGATGTAGAGATGTAATAATAAAATCTCACAAATGTGGAAGTTGAAATTGAATTCTGAGAAGCATGAAATTATACATTTTATACGCACAGTTTCTATTTAAAGTTTATTGTTACCGGTCCTTCAGGAATATATCTGAATAATATCCTCTTGAAACTTTAAATCGACAATACACGTTTATTATTACATCACTTCACTGAAAGTCTTCTACTTAATCATCACATGGTTGCATTATTCTCTGTAAATAAATAATTCGAAGTCCATGGCGCAGCTTACAACGTGCGGTACGGAGGGCGGACATTTTTCAGATGGGCATAACTTTCCCCCACTGAGGACGAGAGAAGTGGGAAAGGTGCCGTTAGACTCGTGTGTTCCTAGCATTTATTTACCAAAAGTTACGGTTTGGTGCGCTGTATCGCAAACTCGCATCATTGGCCCTTACTTCTTCGAAGACGTTAATGGTCGTGCTGTTACCGTGAACTCAGAGCGGTACATCGAAATGATCAACAACTTCTTTATCCCCGAATTACGACGGCAACGTGTTCCAATCCGACGTGTGTGGTTCCAACAGGATGGGGCGACCGCCCACACAGCCAGAGCATCAATGGACGTTATTCGCCCTCTCTTCCCTGGTCGCCTTATTTCCAGGTTTGGCGATGTTCATTGGCCTCCCCGGTCCCCAGATTTATCCATATGCGATTTTTTCTTATGGGGACACCTCAAGGCTAGAGTATACGAGACCAAGCCCCGAACTCTGGACGAATTGAAAAGGGCTATTCGCGTGGAAGTTGCCCAAGTTGAGAGAGCGATGTTGGAGAGAGTCTACGCGAACTTCCAAGAGCGCCTCCAGCACTGCATCACCGATTTCGGCCACCACATGCCTGATGTGATTTTCCACACTTGACTGTCTCAAATGCTATTTCCTTGAGAATCTGATTCCGTCAATAAATGTGTTTTTGAGTAAAAATTAACGCTTTTATTATTTTTTTAAAACCATCCATCCTCCGTGCCGCACCCTGTATAAGCTATACGTGAGCGTCGTTCATGGGACTGCAGACTGGTCTGTGATGGGAATAACGTTAGAGACACAGAACAACGGTTTGTCTTGCGTGGCGGCTACGATCCGAGGTAGCGCACCGTTATAGGCGACTGAAATCAGTGAAATCAAGATCGTAGGGCTATATCGGCGAGAATCAGAAGCAATCGTTTGGCATTTCCTAAGAGCAATGCCTAGATGCCTTTAACGAGAAGCAAACAAAGCTAGTGCCCTTGCTATAGTTCATCCGTTAACGATAGGTGACGTACTGCTTCCTTGGTTCCGCCTATACCATTGTTCAAAGAGAAAATCAGCAATCTGGCATCGTCTTCTCAGAAGTTCTGTGAAATATCTCAGAAGATGGGTTAGGTTAGGTCATTAACCTCGTATCCTATGACCTATGTTAATGGAGTTAGGTTAGGTTAGTGAGAAAACAGTTCTTTCTAAGATATTTTCGGAATATCGAGGACAATATGAACAAATTATTGTAAGTGTTCACAAACTAATCTTCAGGAAATTCGAAGAAGGAACTTATTATTTCGGTGGGAGAAATATGGCTTTTGATTTGCAGATATAAACGGACAAAACTAAGTGTTTTTGTTAGAAAATATCGTGTTTGTAACATTCTTATTCAAATAAGGTAAGTGCTTGAGTATTTCCTAAATGCATCACCCAGAAGATCTAATAATCACCTAACTTCCAATCGATAAATATGAACTTTAAGGAGTTTTCAGAGAATTGTATCAGCAACGTATTTGGCCCAATTCTTTGTTCCAAATGGTTATATCTCTTTAACAGAGCCCAATTCGAAAAAATGGAAAATGAAAAGAAGGTTTCCCTTGGCCTCAGGAATCTACAGTTTGTTCTTTTATGGTTTAAATGTTATTCAGGTTTCGTAGTGGGTACAACTACATTTTCATACTGGAGTATTTCGAGTTGTTTATTTAAATGTCTTCTGTAGGCTTATTTCTCGAGAATTTTGAAAAGTGGGGAATTCCATAGATCCGTCTGTTCGCTTAAAAGTTTTTCTGTGGCGTTATTCGAGTACTTTTCATTATTTCCATTATTTTTCAGTTAAATTTCAACATTCGATTCTTGATTTCCGTACAAGAAAATAGCATAACTGAATCTTGTAACCATGTTTCTAAACGTGAAATATTTTCAGTATCAACGAAGAAAAAAATTTCCTTAATTTTCACCAGACTTTGGAATTTAAATAATAGTTTCTAGAAGTAATTATTCTCCCAAAGTAAATAAACATTTTGATAAATACGTAATTATTATGACCTCATGTAGAGAGAACGTTGCGTAGTTATCTGATAGGAAAATGACTTTAACCTAACATTTCCAAAATATACACGGTGATATGTGTCAAAATGTCATGGCCAACCGGGATACTGTAAAGAAGTGAATGGAGTATAAGTATCCACTATCCAAACCTAAAGGGAAAGTAAACAACCTTGCGATACTATCGAATTCATCGTGACAGCACGATAATAATAAAGCTCCATTTATGGGTAGTTTATCATTATGCTATAAAATACCCTTCATGTTCATAGAAAATCATCCAAACCTTCAAATACCAATCAAATTCTGCAATTAAACGATTGGGATCCACTAGACTTGGTATAAAACAGTTTACTCCGTTTATGGCAGCCGAACATGAACGACATTTATATTCTGCTCTCCGGACTATGACGAAAAACAAACAGTAAAACTGTAGAACGTCCGTTGTAGCAGATAAAAGACCTATCGTAAAATGCACATTTCGCTGAAATTTATAAGGAGATCTAGACTCGCCTTCCACCGGAACTAAAACCATCGAGTTTGATTCATTCCTAGAAAAACCGTGCTCCAGTGGATTCTGACAAACGTACATCGGTTAATCAGTGTTGTCAGAAAAACGATCGTTCAGAAAAATTGGAAACTACTTTTAAATTACTATTTCCGAAATGAAATTTGGTTAACGACTCAGCACTGGTAAATGTGGAGAGTTAAGTATACTCCATTCACTTTTATAAAGTATCCCGGTAGGTCATGATTCAGGTTTATCAGTTCTTTTAATTGAGACTGACGCAGGTTGGCACTCGTGGAAGTGAAATATATCTGAGAGGCGTTGCCGAAGCTAATTTATATTTACCCTTTTTTAACTTAGTTAGTTCTTCTGTGACACAGGTTTCGTAGTACTACTCATTTCCATACTGAAGTATTTCAAGTTGTGCAGAATGGTATGCTTATTTCTCAAGAATTCTGAAAAGTGGGAATTCCATAGGTCCGTCTGTTCTGTTCGTTTATGAGTTTTTCTGTAGGGTTATTCGAGTACTTTTATTCTTTTCTTGAATGAACTATCGAAAAGTAACAGACTATGCTGTCCATTATTTTACAGTATGATTTCAACACTCGATTCATGATTTCCGTACAAGAAACTAGCATAACTGATCTTCCAACCTCGTTTATACGAGGATGAATTGATATCTAGTTATCCTAGACCAGTTCCATGAATAAACAAAATATTGCGACCATATCAACGAACAATAACTTATTAGAAGTGTCAGTGTAGAGTTCGACGTCAAAAAAGTAAACCGGAGTTACGCAATAAATTAAAAAAAAAAGATGTCCACCGAAATTGTAAAAATCGAAAAATTGGAGTATCGAGCCGTCATCAAGTACCTATATTTAAAAGGGTTAAGAGGTAAGCAGATTTAAGAAGATATGCCTAATACCCTTGTTGATCAATGTCCTTCGTATGCGACCGTGAAAAATTGGACTGCAAGCTTCAAAAGAGGTGAATTTTCCATTGGAGATGATGACCGATCGGGAAGGCCATTTTCTGGGTCAGCCCCAAAATATCGATGCAGTTCATGACATGGTTTCATCAGACCGTCGAATTGGGCTAAAACGGATATCTGAAGCACTGAAGATTTCATAGGAACGCGTTCATCATAGTTCACGTCAATTTGGTCACGAGAAAAATTTCTGCGAAATGGATCCCCAAATGTTTGAATATGGACCAAAATCGTACAAGGGTAGAAGCATCGCGTGCGATCTGTGCTCGATTTGAAAACGATGTAGACTTCTTAAACCGAATAAATTGTTACTATGGATGAGACTTGGGTATATTTCTACGATCCAGAAACAAAGCAACAATCGATGGAATGGCGACACTCTGGTTCTGCAAGACCTAAGAAGTTTCATGTCCAAAAATCTGCTGGAAAAGTTCTTGCTTCAGTTTTTTTGGGCCATGGAGTGATCATGATTGATTTACGGTTAGAATTACTAGAACACCCCCCTTATTCACCAGATTTGGCTCTGTCCGACTATCATCTCTTTCCTCAAATGAAAAAAAGTTTAAAAGGTCGCAAGTTTTCTTCCAACGAGGAGGTAATGAAAGCTGTGTAGGACTGGTTTGCAGAGCAAGAAGAAACATTTTTTTTAAAGGTCTAGAAACGTTGCAGGTTCGCTGTAATAAATGTATTCAATTAAGAGAAGAATATGTTGAGTTATAAAATATTTTGACCTTGAAATTTTGTTTGGTTCTATAGTAGACTAAGAATTTTTGAATATATCCTCGTATGTGATTAATTTCCAGTATTAATAGAGCAAAAAAGTTTCTTCAACATTCGCCAGGTCATTGGAATTATTGAATTCACATAATATTTTCTCAAATTCCTGATTTTCCCAAAGTAAATAATATTTTTTTTGTTGAATAGAGAGCCCTACTATTCAAGTGATATTTTATTTATTTATTCTCAAACCAACACAATTTATGAACTGTAATTAAAGGAAAAAGAATAAGAAAAAAAAACATATTTATGATTAACAAACTTTACACAAAACTTAATAGAAAATAGTACACTGTAAGTATACTTTAAGTATACTGTAAGAGGAAGTGAGTTTCTATAATTTCTTTGGCATTACTGACAACAAACAGGTCGATGCTACATATTATACTCGCATACATTTTAATAAATCTGTAAATACTTCGGCCTTTATTTAGAAAGGATAACGTTGCTTATTTATCTGAAAGGAAAATGACTATAACCTAACATATTCAAAATATACACGTTCAAATGTCTTAGAATTTCATGGCCAACCAAAATACATTATAAAATTGAATGGAGTATACAATACTTAACACGGTAATACATGACAAAAAAAGCGGCTCCGTCGCAAAATGGTGCATCATATCGGATATAAATACCTCAATACCTGGAACATGTTCAATAAAGCAGAAATTTTCAGATTTTCAATAAAAACGATGACATAACGCCACGTTGGTGGACAATTAAATTCTGACAGGCATCTAGTTGGCTATCTGTCGGTCGCAATAACCCATTTGTTCGCCGATCTAGTCGTCCGGCACCGAATTTATTGTGTCGATTGTGACGTTCGGAACGACTCAGACCGGCGATAATGCCGGAACTTGTGTTTTGTCGCGAGTTCATAATTAGGTCATGTTTCATTGGCTGCGAGGACTGCTCTTGGTGATTTGTCCGCCTGGACGGCTTCATATTCATTGCATGGGCGGTTTGTGGGCGCGAATCGCGTGATAGTTGGCAATATTGACAATCGCATTTTCGGCGTGTGGCAATGGACTGGAACTCAATGTGGATGACTATTCATACCCTCCCGTTTATTTCGAGATCAATCCGCTTGATATCGACAAATGAACTAGAGTTGGAAGGATGCAGTGTATTATCACTGTGAAGCACACATGATGTAATTGGTCACAGTGGCTGGAGCGTTGTATACCGTCCAATCAATTTTAAAATCCCAATACTTATCTATTGAAAGGATGAATCCCAATTTCAAATTATATAGCGGCTGAAGCTCATCGAGAGCTTCAAAAAGTTCACGGAGATGCTACTCAAGTGAAACAACGTGCCGTGATCCGTTTCTGAAGCTCTCCAGCGAACGAATATCGAGGTACTATACCGTTCTATTTGGCTGGACTGTGTGAGTCGTATCAATCGTAGGTATTATTATATTCTGAAGCGCTCGATGTACTGGTCGCCATGCGTGGCGATGGTTTAGTACTGCATCTCTTAAACTATAAGAGATAGAGAAAAAGTAAGATAAATGTCATGTTCTCTTTTCTCGAGAAACAAAAACTGCTGAAAACGGCATCTAGTCCGAGCTACAGAGTGATTGTGGTATTTGGTCCATTGTTATAATTGACTATAACTTCCGTGTTATAGGATCTACGCTCGCGAAATGAACACATCTTCAGGGCACTTTTTTTACTGCTTCTCATCGATGTTATTGAACTTTGTCTTCCTGTTCAAATCTCGCAGCTGTAACAAAAAATTTAATTTTTCAAATGGGAAACATAGTGCGAAATAATATTTCCAAATTGATCCTTCTTCAACGATTTCAAAAATATATATCATGATATACTTTCGAGTTCACTATATATCGAAAATTTCCAAAACACACCTTCGTTAAACAAAATCCAAGCAGGCTTTGATTCACTTCCTTCAAAACTGGGGTGTCTTATTTATTTTCACTTGCCAAATTCAATTCAGTTTCATCATTGTTGTATCGTCTGGCGCCAGACCCGGATCTACGATTTTTTCTGACCGGGGCAAACATTCATGATGGCACCCCCCCCATGTGTGTTATATATGAATTCATAAAAAATAACAAAAATAAATAATACAAATGAATAATAAAGATAAATACTAATAATAAGGAAAATATCACAAGGAAAGAAATTATATTTATTTCTTCACAGCTTCACGCAGCGCGATTTTCTTTCCGCGAACGCGAAAAAATCGTAGATCCGGGTCTGGCGCCAGGCCCGGATCTACGATTTTTTCTGACCGGGGCAAACATTCATGATGGCACCCCCCCCCCATTTGTGTAATATATGAATTCATAAAAAATAACAAAAATAAATAATTCAAATGAATAATAAAGATAAATACTAATAATAAGGAAAATATCACAAGGAAAGAAATTATATTTACTTCTTCACAGCTTCACGCGGCGCGATTTTCTTTTGCGAACGCATCTATCAGCTCCTCGAAATCTATTTCGGAAGCAGTTTGGTTTTCTGTAGCTAAGATCGAGAGACCATTGAGACGTTCCTGACTCATTGAGGAACGCAAATAATTGTTTATTATTTTCAATTTGCTGAAACTGCGTTTACATCTTGCAGACATTGTTTTTGGCGCCCCCTTAAGCTGGCGCCCAGGGCAAGCGCCCCGCTTGCCACACCCTAGATCAGGCCGGATATAGCTCTTTTTCACGGGAGGGGTAATAACGATCATGGGGGGGTAATTACGATTGAAAACCATAAAATCAGGTAAAAAATGTATGAAATATTGTAGTGCACCGTGTTTTTCTAAACATTTAAACTCTAATTGAATAGCAACGAACAACGGGAATGACAAACTTGGGTGTTTTATCTTAGTCGGTGTCCTCGTCTTGATCGGTGGCCCTTGTCTTCATACCTGGCATCAGTCTATATCGGTAGGTAATATTGGTATATATCGGCAATATTGGTCTATATCGGTAATATTGGTCTATATCGGTAATATTGGTCTATATCGGTTATTTTTCTTCATAGGTAGAACAATTTTCCTTTATTGTATGTTTCTCAATTTGTGTTTTTTTTTTTGGAAACAAATTTTCACGATTTATGTCATTCCTATCTTCACCATCAGGTAGAATTAACTATCCTATGGATCAAGGTGCGGTCCTCTGTTAGAAGCCATGTTTTTAATTGAATTTTGAATTTGTTTTTGTTTCTTACTTCTCTTATTGTTTGAGGTACAAGGGGGTACAGTCTTGACGCTATATACGTGAAATATCTTTGACCAATTCTTTTCTCTGCTCTCGGTCTTTCGAAATTATTCCTTTTTGCTCTTGTGGAATAGCTATGTGTTCTCCAGAAATAATTCAAACTCACTAAAGTTCATTTGAATACTACGTATATTCATCTGAAGAAGTTTAAATTCGCCATTAGTTTCTCTGATATTTAGTTCTTTGATATCACCAATGACAACAGTATTATAATCCTCATTTTCATAGTACCTTATAAAATTATCCATATTAAATCAAGAATTTTTTGTTTGTTTGTTTTTCAATATTTTTTTTTTTATTTTTGTCAAAAATTTTTTGTTACCAGTATATTTTCAAAAGCAAACATAATATGAGTAGATGAGCCTTTCATACATTCTTAATTTTTCCTGTCTGTCGCAGATTTATGACGGAGCTTCATACCCTTTTCAGATCCCTTCACTGGTGATTTTTTCTTATTGTGGTGTACTTTCCTGTGTGTTGTCAAGTGTGGAGTGTATACTCTACTGTCTTGGGCCTTCTTCTGCGTGCCTGATGTTCCTGAACGAGAATCCGATATCACAGCGTTCTGATTTCTTTCCCCTAACTCAATATTATGACCTGCAGTTGCTGGAGTACTTGGTGCGCTGTTCGTCTTCTTTTCTTCTTCGTCTGAGGTCTCTAAATCTTTCAAGGTATATATTTTCTCCCCCACCACCAGCCTGTTCCCTTTTATATAAGATTTTTCTGCGGAATTCGCTCGGGCCTCCAATAGAAATGGTCTTAACCTCCGGAATTCCTGACGTTGTTGCAAGGTTAAGTCGTTGGCGAATGATATATTCGTACCCTTCAGTTTATTGGTATTCCGGAAAATAAACTTCTTAGTTTGGTACGAAACTAGCTCCACCTTGATTGGACTACCCTCCTGCTTGCCCAATGAGTAATAATCATTTATTTCCGATATTTCAATCTGAACATCCAATAATCTTTTTATTTCTTGGCAAAGATATTTTGCCGTCAGATTCGACGATTTCAATCCAAATATCACCAAATTGTTCTTATTATACCAACGTTCTGTTTTTTCTAGTCTGTCTGCTAAGTTTTTGTTCTCCCTTTCAAGAGCTTCGTTTCTTTCCTTCAGTGTCTGAATTTCTAGTAGTAGCCTCGCTTCGGCGGCAGAAATACAGTTTTTGATTTCCCTCACCTCCTTTTTGGTACCCTGTATCTCTTCTAAGATTTGTTCTA
This sequence comes from Adalia decempunctata, assembly GCA_951802165.1. Taxonomy (NCBI): domain Eukaryota; kingdom Metazoa; phylum Arthropoda; class Insecta; order Coleoptera; family Coccinellidae; genus Adalia; species Adalia decempunctata. The sequence continues at coordinate 14,785,566 of OX637696.1, read as the reverse complement.
GTGTTGCTGTTTCCACTCCGTTCGGCATTATCAATCAAATGTGTGACCGTGTGGTAACCCTTAGATTTCTCGGAATTCCCTCTTATGATGTCCCAGTACAGATGGGGACATATGGAAATCTAAGATAAACAATTTATTTATTCTTTTATGGAGTTTTCCGATCCGGTCGTAACTATACAAATTGTTTCTAATTCAAAGTTCCCTCAATCAATCCACCACACCGGTACAATAGTTTGATCCACACTGTTCTCATACATATATATGTTTATTTTAAACCTTTATAACTTCAATAAACTCAATTAAATACGCATTTATTGTGGTCCACTTTCGTCTGTTCACCGCTCGTTCACTATATATATATATATAATTATGTTTCTGGAAAAAAGAGAACATGACATGCCTGTAACTTTTTCTCTATCTTTTATAGTTTAGGAGTTGAAGTACCAGTTTAGTATAGTATAGAACCAAACCATCGAAATCTGGCCACCCTGTACACATATATACGAAAAGATGAGATGAGAAAGAACTTTTCCTGTTCTCTCTCCTGGAAAAATATAAGATTTTAAGTGCAATAATCGAGATTTGAATTTCGAAATTGTTAATTCAGAATGAGGTTCCATAAATAATTTTGGGTCAATTATTTTTGGGTCGACCCTGCACACCCTGAAGAGCCGTCACTGGATGAGGATTCATGCAAAACGCAAGAAGAGCTTTCTTGAGCAGTATTAGTTTCTTGCCGATCCATTTCCAAACGACTCTATGCGTTGGGCTTGATTCGAAAATAGGGAAGTGGGTGTCTTATGAATTGAAGCCAAGGGTTGAACGTCGTATTTTTGTCTGTGAACAACTGCTTCAGCGGCAAAAATGTAGGGTCTCTTCATCACATTGACAAACAACATCGAATTTCGGAAATATGAGTAGGACATTGGAAAAACATCAACGGTGTGATGTTTTTTCAATTTGACTACCAAAATCTGAAGGTGCATGGTTCGACTCCCGCCCGAGGTGAAAACTTTTTTAGGAAGTCGAAATTCTGAATACCGATCAGAAATGTTTTTCTAATAAATGATTATTTCCTCGACAGAATCATCCTGATCTCTCTGAGCGTTCGTGCCTAGTTAATTCAATCCATTCATTCAAATCGACCGTCCATTGCCGCATTGTGTAACAAACGAGCAGAATGAACATAAATCGGTGCCCCAGCATTATAACTGAATTCGAAACGATATCAAGGCATTATCTGCCATATTTATTTCGAAATGGCGGTAGAGCGCAGCTGAAAGGGCGCATTAGCCGGCGTTGCTAGTTTATAATGTACAATTAGAGAGAATTAGAGCACCCCACAGCGAAATACACTGGCTGTCTCGTAATGTGCGCCTAGAGCGCTCTCAGGGAAATGCAGATCGTCCCGAATTGAAAAACGGGACGAAGATCAGCGTTTGGACATTTTCGTCTCAGTTCGATCTGTTCTGCCTGCCCCAATCAAGCTTTTGAAGATAATTTGCTACTCGAACCTTCGAACTAATGCTAACTCAAGCCAACGAAATTTCCTGGGCGTCTGCATCTCCATCCTAAATAATTCTACGATATATATATTCTTATGAAATGGAGCTGTACAGATTTCCAGTTTCCAATCAAAACATTATGGCATGTGTCATGAAAAGGCAACAAGGAACAGATCATTCAAACAAACAGATTGATCCATTCCCCGCTCCTAATCTCAGTATTGGTAGAGGAATGTCAAAACCTCAGCAAAAACTCTGTCTCCCCGTATAAGTGTAGGTATTAGTGATGTAACGAATGTCATTTTTCAAACATTCGCGAATACGAATGCGAATGCAAATGTCTGCTACTGACATTCGCGAATGCGAATGCGAATGTAGATATGTTCAAATTTGGCGCCAATTGTCTATGGCTTGCTGGCAGTTACTCGGTGCGTTCCGTTTGTATTTTGTTCAAGATGATTATTATTTAAACATTAAGAAGTTAGATAAAGAAACACTGATACCTAAATGTTTCATAGATTTGTTTTTGTAAGTTTCAATTGCACCTAATTTTTGTGTTATAAGTTGTTTTTTTCTGATATTCATATTCGCAAAACATTCGCAGAAATTTTGCGGATGCGAATGCAAATACGAATATCCAAAAATATGCGAATATTCGCGAATGCGAATGCGATTGCGAATATTCGTTACAACTCATATTGAAGGGCATCTTCTTCTTCGAATGCAATTCTTTCTCCATTTCTTCAAAGGAGTTGACAAAGCATTTTTAAATGATCTGAAACAAAAACCAAAGGGAGAAAAAACGGAATAGGAAAATCAACTAATATATTCAAATTGTTTCGAAGGTACCAACCCATTTCAAAAATGAATCAGATACTGAATGAATAGAGTTAAAACCATCTGGAAATTTATATATTGAACAATTATTTACCAAATGGTCAATAGTTTGCTCTTCATGACCACACTCACATCTCGGGCTATCAATGGCATTCCATTTGAAAAGCATACTGTCACAACGTCCATGACCTGTCCTAAGACGATTAAATAGACACCAATTTGTCCAAGACAGATGAAAACAGGGAACTTTCTCCGAAGGATCGAGAATTAAAGTTTTATTGAAAAAATCATATGAAGTCCATTCCGAACTCCAAATTTCTTTATGATTTTTTTCAGAATAAAGAAAATTATTTATCCATAGAGGCTTTCGAGATTTCAATTTAGCCAGTTTTGTATCTGGCATAAAATAACTCATAATAGGAAATGAATTTGGAAACGAATGAAATTTATCCCAAGACTTCATGGCAGCAACCTGTCTACGAATATGAGGATGTATTATGTTCAAAAGAACTGGTAACCAGGCTAATGGAGTAGATTTAATGGTTCCAGTTAATAATCCTCATAGAAATATTGAGTTGCACATCAATTTTATGGACATGGTAACTATTAAACCAAACAGAACAGCCGTATTCAGCTGCAGGAAAAACCAAGGCTAAAGCAGCCGTACGAAGAGTGGTAGCATCGGCACCCCAGGATGTACCAGCTAATTTTTGAATTATATTATTCCTCGTTTTCAACTTGAGACGTGAACTTTCCAAATGAGCCTTAAAAGTCAAAGAAGAATCTAGTTTTATTTCAAGATACTTGGGAGTGAAATTATGATTCAAAACTGCATTATTGAAACTAACCCTCAAAGTTTTATGTTTTTGGGGCTTATTCAAATGAAAACACGACACCTCTGTTATAGTGGGATTCGGGCATAAACGCCACTCCAGAAAATAGTGGATTTGAAAGGAGTGGCATGTTGTATTTGGCTGTTGTTGAATTCGAAGTTTCTGGTCCTAAAGAATTCTTTGTCTTCGATGTGCATTGAGCAGCATTATTCCAATTGAATAAAACCAAGAGAATAACAATTTTTGAATCAGATACAGCTGAAGCAGAAATTATTCAAATACCGTTGCTTACTCAGAATAACAGATTCTCGTACAAGTGAATGCGTCTATAACTCCTCTCGCTACTTGCATTGTGTGGACAAACACAAGCCCAGCTTTACCTAAACGCTCATTCGTTAATATATGCGCAAATATGCGCTAAGAGGATTTTTAGATTAGTTGTATAATTAAATCCAGCAGAAACGTTGTGCGAGAGACCACGGAATAGCGGTTTCATCAGTTTAAGCGATCCTATACCCCATCGTTACCAGACTCAACATGTGCTCTGTAACGAATGAGCGCACGGTTTTGGGTTTCGTTGGCTTCGGTTCTGAAGGATTATTGTGTTGAAACAAGATATTTATGGGTTTCAGTCGGTACTGCCGTGTGGGAGGAAATACTCAATTCATGGAGGAGAAAACATGATTTGAAACTAAATTCGAGGATATCCTGAAGAGAACCAGATTCTTGAACGTTTTTGATCCACCAAGATATTCCTGAAGTTAACATTATTGATGGTCTACGTCCCTGAAAAAATGGGAGTCAAAAACGATGTATTTTCTTCTGATTGATGAAGGGATCTATGAGTGTATAAAGATAAAAATAATAAAAAAAATCTTTTATGATTATTGAATTAATGAAAAGGATATTCACCATCATTTTTGGTTATTTTATAACATTTCCACTATCAGAACGAACAAATATTTTTGTGTCTTTTCATTTCAGTACTGAAGTAAATCATTTAGTTAATCAAACGTCTATCTCATTTTTCTTTGAGAATATTCCGTTCTTTGCAAATAATGTTACAACAATGTGTTGTTTCCGCGAAATTTATTTCCTAGAATTTTTTTATTCGAAATGATAAATATCCATTTTTACCAAAGAGAATTTATTGAGGTTTGTTTTAGCCGTCGATTAGTGAAAATTAATTGTTTTTCACAATTGTGGATTCTTACATGGAATTGAAATTCTGTTAAATGATACGCCCGCAGGTATCTACTCCCAGATGACTGGTGAAGGAAAATTAGTGTATTATACAGTCAGTGCCAGATCTAGTTCAGGGTAGGATTTCTTGTTAATATTTCCTGCGCCCCAACATTTGTTCTATTAAGCTGAATAATCCAATAAATAAAAATTAATGCACTGCACCGCCATCTGGCGGTATACGTTTCCTATTTTGAAGGCTGAAGACTCTGAAGGAGCCACATGAAATGCAAATTGGCGAAGGCGCCAGTTATGAAACTCTAAATTCCACTTTTTTTGACTGATGTTCATGAAAAGGGGCGAATAAATTGGTGCCACATAATTATTTGAAGACTGATTCATATACAAAGTGTTCCTTCTTTGGAGGGTACAAAATCAGAGACGAGATTCTTTGCAAAATTCCATAAACATGGGACCGTAAAAGTTTCGTTTCCGAGGCCCATTGTCTTCAAGTTTGAATTTTTCCAATTTTTCCTCATAGTATCTGCATTTCACAAAATATTTAGTTTAAATTCAGCACAGATTTTACAATTCAGAGTTTCCACCAGGTGAAATGCCAATTTCGATTGCAAATCCAAGGAAGTTATATTTTTGGAACACTGTCCCATGTTTTCCTCAAGAAATTTTTTGGTGGTTTGAAAAATAGTAAAAAAAAATTTCTTGATATTCTGAACTTCATGGTCTCCTCTAGTTTTGTCGTATCTGCTACCGATTTGGGAAATAAATTTGAAGTAGTCTCGGGAAATCCCCATTCAAAATTGTCATTAAAATCCACTGGGTATAAAAAAACCGATACTTTCTAAGTCTGGGGATCTGGCGAGCCATGACAGGCCCGGATCTAGGGGGGATGGCAAGCGAGGTGCTTGCCCTGGCTGCCAGCTTGAGCGAGTGCCGTTGAATTTAAATGTTTTTGATTTTCCCGGAAAAAAGTATTATTATTAAATAAAACTCGACTCAAAAGTGCCATCTTGACCACTCAAAAAAAATGGCAAACATCCTATCTGTCCAAAACCATAGAAAATGGAATTATCGATTTAATGGCCACTAAAGTTCGGAATAACATTTTCAGTGAGATCAAGGAGGCCAATTTTTTCACTAAAAATATTTTCATGAAAGGGAAAGTTGTAATGACTTCTTAGTTGTTGACGGAAAAACTGGAGAATAATATCACAGCGAATTCTAGATGAACTGCAAGCTGATGATTAAGATGTCAAAAAATATCATGGGCTATGACAACGAATCCAATATGGCTGGCATATAAAGAGGAGTCCAATCCAGAATTCTACAGATGAACGAGATGGCAGTATTAGTTCCATGCCTAGCACACCCTTTGAATCTTGTGGGTGTCCATTTGGCTTCATCATCAGCAGTAAATTTTTTTGGTGTTGTACAAAAACTGTATTCTTTTTTTGTTAGTTCAACCACACGATGAACAATTATGAAAGAGTACACGAAAACAAATTTGAAAGGAAGTAGCAAAACAAGATTGGCTTAACATCAAGCTGTTAATGCCTTGCTCAATAATTTACCGGGAGTTGTGAAGGCTATGGAAGAAATCCAAGAATCCTCACTAGTCGCAGAATCCAAGTATGAAGCTGGTCATTTGCTTCAGGCTGTGATGGATTTTAGATTCATCCTGAATCTAACAATTTGGGATAGTATTCTGCGAGAGATCAGGGTCACGTGGAAATTCAGAAAGGGGATATAATTATTTCACGTTCATTATCGTTGATGCAAGGTCTTGTGAAGATCTTGCAAGGAATGAGAGAAAAACCTATTGAAAACTGGATCTGAAAAGCTACACTTCTTTCAGAAGATGTGGATGTGGAGCCAATTCTTAGAAATAAACGTGTTTCCAAGAAGAAAAAGCATGACGACGAAATGTGCGAGGATGAGTCAAGAACGCTAGATCTAGTTGGTTTATTCTCGAATAAAATTAAGGTTGTTTTCGACAGATTATTGTCAGAAATCAAAAAAAGCTTAGAAATCGCAGAGAGTCTGCATACGAATTTTGCATTCCTCAACGACCATGCCTATTCCAACATGGAAAAGAGGATCTGCAGAAAAATGGCACACTTTTAGAGCAAAAATATTGAAGAGACTTGAATGCACTTGATTTTTGTTAGAAAATAGCGGTTTTCAAAGAGCTGGTTCCTGAAATTAAAACCTGCTACAAATTCTTCACAGGCAAAATCTGCAAGAAGCTTTCCCTAATGTCAGTATAGCTAGAAGAATATACTGCACATTACGTACCACGTCTGCCAGATGTGAACGCAGTTTCAGCAAATTGAAAATAATAAAAAATTATTTGAGTTCATCAATGAGTCAGGAACGTCTCTATCTCTATGATTTCTCGATCTTAGCTATAGAAAACAAAACTGCTTCCGAAACAGATTTCGAGGAGCTGATAGATGCCTTCGCTGAAAGAAAATCACGCCGAGTAAAGATGTGAAAAAAAATCAGATTTCCTTCCTTGGGATATTTTCCTTATTATTAATATTTATTTTTATTATTCATTTGTATTATTAATTTCTGTTATTTTTTATGAATTCCTATATCACACAAACTGGGGGGCGCCATCATGAATTTTTGCACCGGTCAGAAAAAATCGTAGATCCGGGCCTGGGCCATGACTGATGTCCACCCCTTCCAATCCACCTTACTTTAGTCATAGCCTCTCTAGTAAACCTAGTACACCCTGTATCTCGTGAACGAGACGTTTGCGAGCCCATACTTATGGGACATTTTTGTCTCTCCTCTTCATGTGTACGTTCATTCAAGGAGCACCCTTTGAAGGATCCGACGTTGAATGTTGGTTAATGAAAGGTTCGTAAGTTCTGTTGAAGAAAATAATGGACTTAACAACATACCAATTCTTATCAAAATGAAAATTGGAGTGCTAAATATACCGCAAAGTAAACACGAAAAGAATGATACTCACAGTTGAGTCTGGCTTGGAGAGGTATACCTGCTGGTCGTCTGGCTTCGTGTATGTTTTATAAAAATTAGTGCCCGTGAAATAGAGTCATTGGCTCCAAAGAGAGAGAGGAGTTCTGGTCGGGTACTTTCTACCTCGTAGAACCCAAGTGTATTTATAGCTTCTTCAAGATTCAGCATGTCACCGAAGAAGAACACCGACTGGACGAGAAGAGAACGAAAGACAACAAAGTAAATCGTTTTCCTCCACCCTGTTTATTCTTATGAACCAACAAATAATCCTAAATCTCCGCAACCGTTCCGCCTGAACGGATCGTCCAAACAAACGGCTCCGATATCCCGAACCTGTGAGGTCTACCAGAAATAAAACACCGCGCTGCCATGGTTCGATTTCAATTGCAAATGTGCGATGGCACACGGACAAAAAGAACGCTACGCCCGCGAAAATTGAGTTCGTCGTGCGGAAATTCGTTTATTGCGGAATGAATAAATGCGGGTTACAGCGTGCACAATGGAACAGCTGGTGTCGGAGAGATATCAGCCATCGGGGGATCGCGCACCTATTTCATTCGGAAGGACGAGCACTGAAACGCTATCCTTTACACGGAACGATGTATCAGTGTGCGAACTGAAATGAACGAAAAGCGACATGATTTCGAATCATCGTCGAGATCTAAACAGAAAAATGGCATGGTGGAGCTGTGTATCGATTGCTTGTTTGTTTTCTCGATTTTACAGAGCGGTTTCCAATGCGTGAGATTCTTTGTTCGAACTCGTGGATATCGGTTTAGATTATTTCGATCCTTTCCGAGTGAATTTTTGCAAATAGTGACCTGTTGGGTTCACTAGAGGATCTAGAGAGTTTTTCAGGGTGTGGGCTTGAAAATACCATTTCAAGTATAGAGTGAGCCAAATTGGACCCATTCGAATCTAAGGTCCTATTCATAAACTAGATTGTTTCAGTATAAGAGGGTCTTTTTCTGGCACCTAAATTTTCATGTTTGAAAATTGGTTGTAACTTTTCTCCTGTGAAAATTTCTGCGTTTCTGTAAACATTTCTGTGGAACTTTTTCAAAATTAATATTTTTATTTTTGATACCACAAAGTTCATACTGTGGTTGGACTTCATTCGTACCAAAGAAGACCCAGAACGGCCAGAACTCTATGATATTCAACCACCATGTGGTTTTAACAGGACCCACCTATATCCCTACAGAACATTCTACCTGCTTCTTTACACACTTCTGCTACTCGACTAGTCACGGTCATACGCGTCATCAGTTCGCTATCTTCCTTCGTTTAACACGGCCTTCAGTTTGCCACCCTATCACAGTTGAGCTCAGATTCTTCCCCACGCCCGAACTCATGAGTTTCGCATCTATTATGTGAATTTGTTCAGTGAGATGAGGAATCTACGCAATACACTTATACAAGACCAGAAAACCAGCAGATATATGTTTGAGTCAGACCAACCGTAAGTACCATTCCTTCAGTGTTTACTTTGGAGTATTGTTTCTATCGTCATTTTTTTTTAATTCTCCTGGTGATAAGAATTATTGATACACCAGTCCAATTTTTCTGCTCTTGCATAATCAACAGCACCTTTTTATGTACCATGGTGTAGGTAGCTACGAGGATATATTGAAAAATTCTTAGCCTACAATAGAACCAAACAAAATTTCAATGTCGAAATATTTTATTACTCAACATATTCTCCTCTTAATTGAATACATTCATTACAGCGAACCTGCAACGTCTCTAGACCTTTAAAAAAAATGTTTCTTCTTGCTCTTCAAACCAGTCTTCCACAGCTTTTATTACCTCCTTGTTGGAAGAAATTTACGACCTCTTAAACTTTTTTCAGTTGAGGAAAGAGATGATAGTCTGACGGAGCCAAATTTGGTGAATAATGGGGGTGTTCTGGTGATTCTAACCCCAAAATCACGAATTTTTTGCATGGCAAAATGAAATTTGTGTACTGAGGGCTGTCCTGTAAAAATAAAATACATTTGGATAGATTTTCGCATCTTTTCTCTTTGATTTTTTCCCGTATAGAGTGGTCAGTAATATCGAATAGTAATCTCCAGTTATTGATTACCCTTATCCAAAAAATCAATCATGTTACAGATATAATTTCAAGATATTTGCCTCCAGTTCGATGAAAAGGCTTGTTTTCAAGCACAAGGAGCTCTGTAACATGGATAGCAGCATATTTTTTGAACAAATTCAGTATCACCACACATATTCAGAGGTTTTTATCTGTTCTCGTGTATCATACGCAGAGTTGTATGGTACCTCGTTTACATTCCCTCTGCCAACACTCAGATTTGGAGCGGGAAACAGATTTTATTCATTTATACAATCTGTTTCTTGTCGCCATTTATTCAAACGTGCCATATTCCTATATTGTTTGATATTACAAAACAGTATGTAATTATCTCTTTCAAAAAAATATATACTTCATGGCTATTCCAAAAAACTGAAGCAAGAACTTTTCCAGCAGATTTTTGGACACGAAACTTCTTAGGTCTTGAAGAATCAGAGTGTCGCCATTCCATCGATTGTTGCTTTGTTTCTGTAGAAATGTACCCAAGTCTCATCCATAGTAAGAATTCGGTTTAAGAAGTCTATATCGTTTTCAAATCGAGCACAGATCGAACGCGATGCTTCTACCCTTGCACGTTTTTGGTCAGCATTTGGGGATCCATTTTGCAAAAATTTTTCTCATATCTAAATTGACGTCAACTATATGATGAACGCGTTCGTATGAAATCATCAGTGCTTCAGATATCCTGATTAGCCCAATTCGACGGTCTGATAAAATCATGTCATGAACTGCATCGATATTCTCGGGGACTGACACAGAAACTGGCCTTCCTGATCGGTCATCATCTTCAATGGAAAATTTACCTCTTTTGAAGCTTGCAGTCCAAGTTTCCACGGTCGCATACGAAGGACATTGATCACCAAGGGTACTAAGCATATCTTTGTAAATCTGCTTACCTCTTAACCCTTTCAAATACAGGCACTTGATGATGGCTCGATACTCCAATTTGGCGATTTTCACAATTTCGGTGGACATCTTTTTTTTTAATTTATTGCGTAACTCTGGTTTACTTTTTTGACGTCGAACTCTACTCTGACACTTCTAATTAGTTATTGTTCGTTGATATTGTATCGCAATATTTTGCTTATGCATGGAACAGGTCTAGACTGACTAGATATCAATACATCCTCGTACAATAGGAGTAATAGGACTTAACATTCAAATATCTCCAATTTGGCGGATTCTGCACTGTTGGTCAAAATTTTCATGACCACCCTTTGAAAAACTCCATGGATCCGCTAGTACCCCATCCTTCCACCATCCCGAATTCCTCGAAATGAATTTCGCACTACTTTCCTATCTGCCCCACCAGCCCCGACAGCAGATCATCATTAAACCGGCCCTACCCGGACTCCAGGCAGGATCGCAGCGACGGCAGCGGACTAATCTGATTAACCCGGAATGCACACGGATCCGGGTCCAGAATGCAGCATTCCGAACACCGACAACTAATCAAACATTGCGGAAAAGCGACCCGAAGACCTCGGGTGTCCCTCTCTCTGTTTCGGATTAAGCAAATTGAGCGCGCTGATCGCGGATCCGTTCGAATTTACCGGATTTCCGGCAGTCCATCTTTTCCCGCACGGTTCGGGGGGCTCTAGCGACGATCTGAAGTTTTCAATTATGTGGGATATGTGTTTGGAGGACTCTGAGAGACGGGGAAGTTGAGGGTTTGAATGGGAATCAAGGGAGTGTTTGGGGGAGTTGGGAATTGCTCGTAGTAATCGGAGTCTTGAGGGAAAAATTAAGGGAAATTGTGTTTGAGCGATTGGTAGTTTGAGGATAAATCGAATGATCAGTGTGAGCTTGAGTGATAATAATATAACTTTTCCTCATTTTCAAGTGGTCTCATACTATTTTCTCGAGGATTTAAGAGTCAAAGATATGTGGAATCAATGATACCGATGAAGCCTTACAATTCTTTTTGCTGTTTCCCTCGAAATTCCAGATTGAACTTGAATTTGTCGAAGTGAAATATGGGGATTCAATGTAACCATAGCAAGATCTACTAAAACTTGTGGGTAGTCCCTTTCAATCGTTAAGTTCTATGTCGGTGCTTTATTCTTCGAGGCTCTAGCCTCTTTCTACTTTCGATTCGAGCGATTACTGCATGACTCTATTCGGAAAACGGATTCGATTATTTCGTCTGAACTCTACTGAGACTAGGAAAACTTGTCTGAAGTTACTCACAATTTGAAATTCATAATTATGTACCAATGTATCTGTTTGCAGTGGTGACAATAATTTCAAAATTCGGCATGCGATGAGATTTTATTATCGTGGTGTCAATTCATGTGTGCTGTTGGAGAGGAATTCGAAAAACAAACCAGGTTTTCATGTTTGAATATGGTCATATGTAATACAAACCAAATGATTCTATGGGAAGTAACTTGATTATCTTGAGGCATGGAACACTACATCATGCCTTCAGAGAAATTCTTTTTATGGAAAACAAAAGATGCAGAATTTTTGAGTTCCTCACGGAGATTGATATTCTGCAACGAAACGAAAAAATGAGGTATATTCCATAATCAAAAATCTACTCCACCTTGAAATCAAATTCGAAGGTCAGATTAGGTGTGCATTCGATGTCCCCCTAAAAATTAAGAAACTTTCCCAAGGAAATATTTCAGTGGATCTTTTGGAATTGGTCATCCTGCATAGGGGAAATTTATTGGGATTGAAATATCGAGAAACATTACAAACTATGTATCAAAAAACCCCTGTATTGATATAGAAGGTCCTGCACATGAAAAGGGCGAATCTTTGACTTGTACATATACATTGTACTATAGATTCTTCTCATCAAACGAAACACTTCTTTTCATACAATTTCTCAAAATTTGGTTTCATTTGAAAGACACAGGGTGTCGGAAATCTATGTAAAAAACACTTTTCTATATCTTCGGAACCGTTTTCTCAAATGAACTGAATTTTGATTGATTGTTCACTCTAATCAAGGTGCATATTCCTCAATCGAAAAGTATTCGATATTTCTCCTAGTATCGAAGTTTCAGCGTAGCCGATTCATAAATCCACGCATAAATACTACATAAATGAAAAAGGAGGATAATGTCCCTAAGTTGGAACAAACTAGAATAAATATCAAAATTGGACTAGTAGAGATCTAGTTTCCGAAGCACACCACCAGGTGGCACCACTCCAGGAAGACAATGCATTACCGGTTTCTGGCTTATTGGCCGTCATCAGATGCATGTAGCCTTATCCTGAGATGAATGCCAACTGAAACGGCAGAACTTATATTGCTCCCTAGCAAGAACTATTGAGTACAGTTTTGTACAGTAGTTCCACCTAGGGGGCAAATGTCTACGCTTCATCCCGGAGGTTACCTCAAAAACCTACATAAATACCTCTTGAGAAAAAACGGTTCTTTTTTTTCAAATTTCCTATGTTTTTTAAAACAAACGCTTCGTTTTTGAGTTATTCCTAATTGTAAGCAGAAAAATTCGAGAAAAAAATCCCGAATTTCGAAAATAATCTGGATGCTTACCTGGATTGAATATCATCGAATTTTGTTTCTTCTGTGGTCTCTAAACAAGTTAACAATGTTATCAGAATGTTTATCCACTTTGTCGAGACTATCTGAATGATGGAAAAACGTCCGATGTGGAGATATGTTATAATAGAATTCCACAAATGTAGGAGCTAAAATTGAAGACCAAGGATCAGGAATACATTTAAAGCGCACAGTTTCTATTGTTTCTATCATTGTTACCGGTCCATATTGAAAATTCAGCACTAAATAATCTGTTGCGATCTATATGAACATTATCCTGTTGGAATTTTATTAAATCGACACTTGTCGGTTAATATTATGTTAATTCACTGAAAGTCTTCACATAATCATCACGAGATCGAAGAAAACACCTAAAATAATCACTTTATCCTTCTATAACGACATAGCTCTAAAAACGAATTGTTATTATGTTTACGCCATTTACATCACACCGGTTTTCGCAATATGTAATACGACAGTGGTTGAGACACGATTAGGTTTGACATGGGTCCATTCATTATCCATTTTTACGTTTTGTCTTGCAAGGTAGCGTACCGTTATGCCAGTGTTTAAAAAGAAAATCAACAATCTGGCATCGACTTCTCGTAAGCTCTGTGAAATATCATAGAAGATGGGTTAGGTTAGGTCATTGACCTGAAATCCTATGAGTTAGGTTGATTAATCTATTTTTCATGAGATATTATTATCAATGTTCACAAACTTATATTCAGTAAAATCAAAGAATGAACTTTTTTGGATGGGAAAAATATGACATTCCAATTGCAGAAATCATCGGACAAAATTAAGTGTTTTTGTTAACAAATATTATGTTCGTAACATTCTTATTCAAATAAGGTGGGTACTTGAGTATTTCCTAAATGTATCAACTCAATTTCAATTGAGAAATATAAACTTTGAGGTCTCTACAGGGAATCGTATCAGTCACGTATTTTGCCCAATTTTTTCCGGAATATTTCAATTATAAAAATTAACATAAATCTGACACTACATCAATTATAACTTGAATGACTGAGAGCAATCGCTTGGAGCTAGCATACCTTGCATGTTCATCAAGTGCGGCTTTCATGCTGACTTTTTGACTGAAAGTGTCCAATTGCCATCCACTCTGCAGTTTTCAGCAGCTCAATTCAACCAAAGATACACCGGAAGCGTCTTCAAAATAATATATGGCCGGAAGCACCCACATCCTGTTTCCTACGACTGCACTTCAATTCCTCAAACCCTGAGCCCCGACCAACACCGCCTGTTTTTTCTCGGTCGTTATTCATATTTAAGTAGCTTAGAGGACCTCATTCCTCTGCGGAAATGCTCCAGAATACCTCGCAACCACCATCGTTGGAAATAAGGATATAATTCCGGAAAATACGAGAGATACGTGTGTATATTTCATCCTTATCGCTCTCCCGGAATCGGCCTGTTGGGTCGAAGGAGATACAATGCCGTGGAGCTCCGAAAGATGTGCATGAATTTTGAATCGGGAGCAAGAGGCCTGCGAGCTGGAACTGTCTGGAGAATAAGGAGGAAAAATCCTTGGGATTTCCTTGAGGAAATTCGAAAAATTGTTACGATCATTGCTCATTTATTTTTGTTTTGCTGGACATGTGCAGCTCTGTCCTTCATTCTATCTTTCTTCGCTACTCGAAAAGAAGAGACACACACCTGTCAAACACGATAAAACAGAAGACCGTTGACGGCTGTGCTCGAATTTCTACCACAACAGGGAATTTAAGTTTGTACGCAACTCGAATGAGGAAAAAGCTACAGACTAGGCTCCAGCAATCAAATTATTTGTTATAATAATTGTAAGTTCCATTTTTTAATTCTAATCAATAAAAGATGAAAAATATTATTCGGTATACCATCGCCAAGAATACCAAATTCAGCATAAACGAAATATTTGTTCATACCAACCTTTTCTTTCGACGTTTAATTGAATATTAACTACGCTCTTGATTCAATAGAAAATGTAATTGTAACCAGTGCATTCACCATTTTGTACACATATATCAGGGTTTTTTTTGAGTGATAGAATTTTCGATATGGATAACTGTGATTTGTCGTAAGATAGGAGCCATGTTGTTTCGACATTTCTGTGCAGTAAGCATCGACAAATTATGATGAAAAAACCCACACCGCAACAACGTTTATAAATTATTGAAATTTATTTTCAAATTCAGTATTCTATTCGCCAAACTTATAGTGCACTTCTTGATATTCATGATTAACATGATCGTCTATCAGATCAGCTCATTTGTCGAACTATTGATAGATTTCGGACAACATTTTCTCTACTCGATGCAACAACAACAAGAAAAAGGCCTGTTAGTACAGAAGAAAATATCGCTGCTGTGAGTGATAGTTTTAATGAGAATCAAGTTTTGTCTATTTTTCGACGTTCATAACAAGTTTAACTCTCTGCTTCCACCACATGGAAAATTTGGCGTGAAGCTCTTGGTCCAAATCCATAAAAGATGCAACTGGTTCAAGAACTTAAGCCACTTGACCATGAAAAGGATCGTTTTTTTGCTGTTTGAGCCCTAGCATAGCTTGAAGTTGATCCACTTTTTTATTGAAAAGATGTGTTTATTGATGAAGTTCAATTCTGGTTTACCGGCTACCTAAACAAGCAAAATTGCCGTATAAGGAGTGAAAACTACCTCAAGAAGTGCTGCAGGTTCCATTGCATGCTGGAAAATGCACTGTATGGCGTGCTTCACAAGCTGGAGGCATCATCGGTCCATATAGTAGGTTTTGATGGTATTCCAGTAGATCTATTGAAAGAGAGTGCATCAATTATATCAACACCTCTTACACACATCATCAACCAAACCTTTGTTACTGGAATATATCCCAGAGAATTAAATGAAGCATGTGTTAGGGCAATTTATAAAAAAGGAGATAGAGAAGTTGAAGAAAACTACAGGCCAGTGTCACTACTTTCAAATGTGAATAAAGTGTTTGAAAGAATACTTTTTGATAAAATTAATTCTTTTTTTGAAAAAAACAAAATACTTGTGAAAGAACAATGTGGATTCAGAAAGGGAAAATCAACAATACAGGCAGTTTATCAAGTATTGCAGTCAGCCATTAAATCCATTAATGAGAAAAAATTCACAGTAGCAGTAAGCCTAGACTTATCAAAAGCTTTTGATAGAGTGAACCACAAAATATTATTGGAAAAAATTGATAAGTATGGAATCAGAGGTACTGCCTTGAAGTTAATAAAATCCTACTTGACCGGAAGAACACAAAGAGTCATAGAGAACAACAATAAAGGAGAAGTAATTAGATCTGATTCATTATGTGTACAACAAGGAGTCCCACAGGGTTCCATTTTGGGACCTCTACTCTATATACTCTACACTAATGATATGGTGCAAATATCTAAAAACGAGATTATAATGTTTGCTGATGACATTTCATTGATATGTAAGGCAACAAACAAAAACCAATGCAGGGAAGATATAACAACGGAGATAGAGAATATAAATATGTGGTTGATGTAAAATGATCTTCTTTTGAATGTATCTAAAACTAAAATGATGATATTCAGAGAAAGCGAACAATCTTTCACAATAACAACTCAAAACACTGAAATTAAAGCAGTAGACCAAATACAGTTTCTGGTAATAGTCATAGATAAAAGTTTGAATTGGAAACCACAAGTGGAAAAAGTAGCCATAGATGTTTCAAAGTATTGTTATGCCCTTCGAGTTATAAGAGAGAACATAGGAGTAGAAGCGGCACTGTCAGCGTTCCATGCATACGTTCAATCAAAGATTAGATATGGAGTTATATTTTGGGCAAGAAGCAGTGAAGCAGAAAGATTATTCAAACTACAAAAAAGAAGCCTAAGAATTATATTCAGGATGAAACCAACTGATAGTTGTAAGAATCTCTTTATTGAACAAAATTTTTTAACCTTTTATAGCCATTATATATATGAATGCATTATCCATGTAACTAACAACTAAACTGAATTTCAGAATTATGAACTAAAACACAATTATGAAACAAGAAATAAGAAGTCTTTAATTCAAGATTTTACTAACTTAACATATATACAGAGAAATGTGACATACAGTATTTTCACGATATGGAATAAATTACCCAATAGTTTTAGGTTGAAAATAAATTGTAGAAACAATAATAAGTACAAGATAATGTTAAAAAAGTTTTTATGTGTTAAAAGTTATTATTCTCTTGGAGAATACTTTCTGGAGAGGGATTTTTTGGGCCTATAGGGAGAATATTTTTGTATTTTGTTTGTTTCTGAACTTTTGTTATTGTGTATCCTTGCAAGTTCCTTAATTTGTGACATGATCTACACCTTATGGTATTGTAAAATGAGATCTAATAAAGCATATCTATCTATCTATCTATCTATTCCTTCAAAAACTATGCTGTAGCGAACGTTTCAGTGAAAGATGCTCTTTACAGATCGATGATCAATGATTATTTGTTTCAAAATTTGAATGGTATCGACCCAGAAGTGTTTTGGTTCCAACAGATGGTGCTACGCCTCATGCTGCTACCGTAACAATTGATTCATTTAAAGAAAGATTTGGCGAAAACATTATGTCGAGAAATAATTGACCTCTATGATCATGCGACATTAGCCCCAATGGATTATTTTCTTTGGGGTTATGTCAAGTCATCGGATCATGCTGATAAACCAGAAACAATAGACCCTTTTGAAGCCACATAACTCGTGTTATTGCTGAAATTAGACCTGAATTACTCGAAAAAGTGGTTCAAAATTGGTTTGGTCGAATGCGGTTCCTCAGAGCTAGTCGTGGTTCTCTTCTTTCTTCTTGTGGGATAGGGTTTAAATAATAACACATGATCATTTTTTAGACATCTTCGTTTCATTCCTCGTTTTCCAGATTCTGAAAGGAATAATCCTAAAAAGTTTCAATGAAATACAAAACTAGTTCTTGCCATTTTCTTACAAGGACAATATCCTCGACAAATGGGAAGCAAAATGGCGAATGCGTTGGGAACCAAGTTCATTTAATTGAAGGACCAATTATATAATTCAGAAATCAAACCTCCTTTTTAGAATTGATGGATATCGACTCTCTGAATTTTTTTTCCGAATAAATCTATTTTCCACACTGCCTCCACCGTTTTGACAGCTAATTAACAATGATATTCTGCTCCAATTTTATGAGGTCTATATTTCCTCGGTATGCGAATGAAACAAAGCCAGCGAACTCGAGCAAGCCAAACCGCATAGTCCACTCGTTCGGGAACCATGAAAAATTCAAGCCTACCATTTCATCTTCGGCACGTCTAGTAAAATGGATGAATAAAATAACTTTCTCATTCAGTCTAAGTGACGTACCGAATTGCTTGATGTATAATGCAGGCTAAGAATCCTCTGCTGGTAATAGCTCTCATTATTTAACTAATAACGCAAGAGTACCGGGTTCTTGTAATGCCTAATCACCCCGGTCTTGAATTTTAAGACAGTAAAGGCCTTATTATTAATTCACAGGTCTCGGGATCGCTTATAGCGGCCATTTCAGCGAACCACAAATCTTATACTAATTTAACTTCACGGATCCCTTCTCCTTACTTATTTACGAGGACTGGATCGCACGGTGCTTCCAGAAAATTTAGTTACTGCGCCTGATTGATCAGAATTGATGGGGTTCCGGTGGCTTGGGGATAGATCGGTCCATAAAACTTCGCTATGGCTAGTTGTGCATCTTCTTGGCTAGTTCCCGTCAAAAGAAAATGTCTGACAGTCCTGAACTTTACCTTTTTGAAACAGTAAAAAGATGAGAATGTCAAAGACAGATTGACTCTACTATTTTATCTATTCGAATTATAGAGTATATTTTTCTTTCTTCAGTTTATTGCTCACCTTTTTTGAGATATGTCTTGCACAAGATCTGAATTATGGATATACAGGGTGAGTCTTTGACTTGAACATATATATTAACTGAAGATTCTTGAGGTCAAAAGAAACCTTTTTTTCATTTTTCATTTTTCCGAATTCGGCTCTGTTACAAATTGTACTAAATACGTCCCTGAAATGATACTGTGGAATTGATTTAAAGTTCATATTTCTCGATAGAAAGTGAGTTTATACATTTAGGGAATACTCAAGTACTAACCTTATTGGAATAAGAATGTTGCAAACACGATAATTTCAAAAATAGTTAGTTTTATCGGATTATATCTGCAACTAAAAAGCCACATTAATTTTACAAAATAAGTTCCTTCTTCGATTTTTCTGCAGATTAGTTTGTAAACACTCATAACTTGTTCATATTTTCCTCGAAATTCCCAATCAATATCATGAAGAAAGACTTTTCATTCAGATTTATTATTAAACAACCTAACCTAATCTAATTTGTTTCGATTCTGTGAATTTTTGCACAGAAATTTCAAGATGTTGTCAGCTGGCTGATATTTTCATTGAGGTTGAGGATTTTTTACGAAACATAGTATAAATCACGATACATTTGTGTACCGTGGTATAAATATCTATGAATTTTGCCGTTTCCATCATAAATCGACTTTGCCGCCAAATTTTACCATGCATGCGTAGAGCGAAAACCGAAGTATTGGTTAGGTATCTGGAGGCCAACTATAAACAATAATAAACCAGAGTCTCTGAACAAACTGTAAACATTATGTGAAGTTCTGAATACATTCAGTGAATTATTGTTCTGACGTGATTATTATGTGAAGTGAATTAATATAATTTCAACCGTGTCGAGTTTATAAAATTCCAAGAGGATGTTGATTAGATAGAAACATCGACACAGACTATCAGGTATCGTATTATTTTTCATTAATTTCAATTTAATAAGTACTTTGTATTCATCATTCATATCCGAATTTTGTATTTCATCGATACTCAACTTCAAAATGGACCGGTAACTATGAATTTTCAATAGAAACTGTGCGTATCTCCTTGGTGTTCAATTTTATCTCCCACATTTGTGGGATTTTATTATTAAAATACCTCGACAAAGTTGATAAATATTGTGACAACATTGTAATCTCGTTTAAAGACCAGAGAAGGAATAATATTCGATGATATTTAATTCAGAGACGAATTCAAATTATTCTTGAAATTAATGATTTTTCCGTCAAATTTCTCCGGGTAAATTGGAAATAACTCGAAAACGACGCGTTTTATTGAAAAATATAGGAATACTTTTAGTTTCTTAAATGATTGATTCTTTCGAAAATATGAACCGTTTATCTTTAGTGGTTTTATGGTGTTTTAGCGTGTATTGATGAGTTGACTACCCTGTAACTTTTATACTAGTAGAGATATTGAATAGGTTTCGATTGAGTAATATGCACCATGACTAGAGTAAAAACTCAACCAAAATTCAGTTCATTCGCAATAACGGTTCCGAAGATATAAACAGAAAAGTGTTTTTTTTATGGATTTTCGACACACTGTATCTCCCAAATCAAACCGAATTTTGAAAAATGGTATAGGAAGAAAATGTTTCGTTCAATTAGAGGAATCTACAGTTAGAATATATGTACAAGTCAAAGATTCGCCCAGTATAAGAATCTTTCACAGATGTGAACTCGATTCTGCAGCTTGATGGAAAGTTCTATTTGGATCGAATCCGTAGTTTTGACATCTTTGGAAAAGCAAAATTGCGAACAGCCATATTAACGGAACCCCTGGATTCATCAGGGCCAATCAATTAGCGTAATTTTACATTCAAACCAACCCTTGAAGTTTCGAGTTATAAGATTCGGTTGTTTAATCAAGAGAGTGTAATGGAACTAAAATGCGATAAATCCTGAACCTGGTGCATCCACCATTTCGTGATCTACCTGCCTATTTGTACAAAATTGAAAGAAGCAAAGATTGATTCATTATTTGATCCTTCGGAACACCTTGAACCTGCATCATCAAATAAGCATCGCTGAAAAATCTAGTTGTGAGATTCGTATAGGCATTCCACAAGATTAACGACAGAAGAATCTGTTTTCGTATTCCATTTCATGCCGCCGTATACTACGTGACTCAGCAAACTGGCTAACAATCCACCCTCGTCTGGCAAACTCAAGTTACAGCGCGCGATCTTGAAGTTGGGCATACTAGAGATAAGTATCTAAGTTCTGCCGAACAAACACTTTGGAGGAATTAATCAAGGTGTAATTTCCATGTAGGATGATCGCTACCTGTCGACTTGCAAGGCTCAACTTCCTCAAGTAACGCCCTCGCAAACTAATTGCCCCAACTTGGGATAACACTGGACACCTTAAGATAACCAAACTGTCTGGAATCGAGCTGGTCGAAAACTTTCCTTCGTGTATGACGATCCCATCGATGGGTCTCCAGCTGCGTTCAGATTAGGCCTGGGTGAATTCGACGTGAGTTATGTGTGCTTATTTGTTGTTTGGAAGTGGTAGCCTGGAGTTTATACCACAATCGATAATGTCACTTTTACAAGGGGAGTCTTCGACTTGTACGTATATTTCAACTGTAGATTCTTATGGCTGAAAGAAACCTTTTTTTCATTTTCCATTCTTCCGAATTTGGCTCTGTTAAAAATATATAGTCATTTGAAGAAATATTATGCCAAATACATGCCTGATACGATTATCCGCAAAAACCTCGAAGTTCATATTTTTCGATCGAAAATGGGTTAATACATTTAGGGAATACTCAAGTACTAACCTCATTTGAGTAAGAATATTGAAGACACGTTATTTCTTATCGAAAACAATTAGTTCTCCCGATTGAATTTGCAACTGAAAAGCCACATTTCTCCTATCGAAATCAATTCCTTTTTCGATTTTTCTGATGATTAGTGTGTAAACACTAATGACTTGTCCATATCCTACCGAATATACCGAAAATATCCTGTAAAAAAAGTGTTTCATCCAATTTATAAGTAGTCAATCTAATCTCACCAATTTTGCGGGCAAAGGTATCTAACAAAAATCTTCTATGACAGAGCTATCACACAGCTTTTGAGAAGATGATGCTAGACTTTCGATTTTTTTTTAACAAGGGTACATGGTAACGGGCGCGCCAGACACACCGAAAGATCTATGAATCAACCCATCTCAAAATTCATATTGTTGTTCTGTGTCTGACGCGTGCGTATAGCGACAGCCGGTGCCATTTGCAAGTGTAAAAAAATATGGAAGACTTTTTTTCTAGAGCTATGCTGTTATAAACTGGGAAATTAATTATTTTAGGTGTTTTCTTCGATCTCGTGATAATTATGTGGAAGACTTCCATTGATGTAATATTAACCGTGTATTGTCGAGTTCATAAAAGCCCAAGAGGATATTGTTTAGATCGAAACATCGTCACAATTTATTTGATGTTAAGTATCATTTTATTTTTCATAAATTTCAATTTAATACGTGCTTTGTATCCACACTCCTCATTCATATATCTGAATTTTGTATTCCATTGACATTGAACTTCAATATCGACCGGTAACAATAAATTTTCAATAGAAACTTTGCGTATTGAATGTTTAATTTCATGCCTCTTGGTGTTCAAATTTATCTCCCATCTGTGGGATTTTATTGTCACATATGTCTACATCAAACGTTTTTCGATATTTAAATTTCAGTCTTGACAAAGTTGATAAACATTCCGACAACATTGAATTTTACTGCGATTCGGTGTTATTTAAAATCCAGGAAAGCATCCAGATTATTCTGGAGATTCGCGATTATTTCGACAAATTTAATCCGATAAAATTAGGGATAACTCGAAAACGACGTGTTTAATTGAAAAAACATGAGAATAATTTCATTTTCTACAATGAATGATTTCTTCGAAAATATGAACCGCTATTCTTTTCAGGTCAGTCCCTATGACTCTTTGGCGTTACTTCCCAAGAAACACAGACTTCTCCGCAAAATCTCGGACGGTCTGAACTAGTTCAAGTTCATCTGCTGAGTATATGTGTCCGCGAAACTCAAAATGAACTGCTCCACATGAGTTAAGGATATTGACTTAAATTGCAAAAAAATATAGTTAAAATGAGATTTTTGTGATGAAAATTCATACCAATATGATTTCAAGTTGCAAATTGATTTTAGCCTGTAGGTCTGAAGCGTTTACAGGGTGGTCAAGAAAAATCGAGTAAGGTAACGAAATTTTATTCCCAGAGGATTCAAGCATTTTTAGACTATCAATACAATGTATGGCCTCCACGAGCATCAATAACAGCTTGACATCTTGACATACTACACACGACGTTGTTGAACATTTCTTGAGGAATTTGGTTCCATAAACGGGACGTCGGGACAGAAGCTCTCTCAGATCATTGAAGGATTCTGGGGTAGGTTGATGATTATCTAATCTTCTTTGGAGCATATCCCATGCATGTTCTATGCAATTCAAATCTGGTGAGTGCGGAGGTATTGGTGAATGTGTTATACCAAGCTACTCGCGCGCATTCTCAACTATGGCTGCACGGTGCGGTCTAGCGTTGTCGTCTAGAAATTGAGAAGTTTCACCATAGCAGCGTGAAAATTTGGCACAACATTGTCAATGACATGCCCCCTATAGTGTAAGGCGGTCATATTCCCAGGACAAATGTGTAGATCTGTGCGTCCGTTGAAACATATCCCGGCCCATACCATAACACCTCGGACTTCTTGGACATAGCAACGACTAAGAGGTATGCGTGGGATTGTCCATACCCTTTTTCTTCGAGAATCTGAAAATCGTCCATATCTGGATTCATCAGTGAAAAGGAGACTACGCCATTGATGGTTCCAATTGATATGTTGCCTTTCCCATTCCAGTCTTTGGCGCTTATGGTCATGTGTTAATGGAACTCCTCAATGGACGTCTAGAACCTAGATTCACCTCTCTCTAAAGTCGTCTGATGGTTTCGATGGAAACTTGGACCCCATTTGCATTTTGAAGAGTACCTATTCCGTAGCATTCTACGCATAGATGTAGGGTTTCTTCTCGCCGAAACGGTGATGAAACGATCCTGAGAAGCTGTTGTTTTTCGTCTCCCACCAAACCTTGGTCTTTCCAACACGGAACCTGTCTCCCTGAACCTATTCCAAACTCGAGATATCACACCTTGGCTGACTTGAAGCCTTTCCGCTACAACACCCTCCAGCCTCTAGCATTCCGATAGCCCTATTAGCCTTAGCGTTTGTTAATTTACGTCTTGGTATTTTCAGAAAACTCATTTCAAATCGAAACATTGATAAACTGACTTCATTTCAAACTAAGAACATTCATGGAGTATATGCAAAGAACCAAACTTCAGAAAAAAGGCGACCAGATTGACGAAATGTCTGATACTGATTTTTATTGGATCGATTCAAGTTGTTATTGTTATGATTTTACACCGATTTTCTCGAAGATTACATACTTTTCAAAACGATTGAATACGATATCCCTAACTCTTGTGGAGCAGTATATTTTAGATATATCGTAATATCAAAAAGGCCCCTACGAAAGTGCTCGAAGGGATCAATTTTTTATATGTCAATTCGAATATTTATATTCTTTCGGAATATAGAAATAAAGAGGTTTAAGTGAAATTCGACCTCCAGGTCTATTCTGTCCCCTTGTACATAAGGAATAAAAACTCATTTCATGGGATTCTTGGTATGAATTCTCCTCCAAACAATTCGCGCCTGAAATCTCTCGACAGTCCTGTTTATCCTAATGATAGATTAATTGGTGCTGTATTGATACGGAGCGTCCATAGTCGTGACCGTTCCAATCCTTCACGAGACCATCAATGATCACATGTCACCGATATATTCCCGGGTTTTGGGCTCCTGTTTATCGACCTTTGTTCTATTGTGACAGTGCCATTAATCAATAGGAATTCAATATTCATTATACGTGATATTCAGGAATTGAATAAGCGACAGTGTATTGACAGATCTGAGGAACAATAGAATGAGAAGGGTATGACAGGAATTAGAATGGTGGACTTGGAACGGCAGGGAAGGCGTGAAATCGATTTGGTAGGGTGCCCATGATGGAGGTTGTTTATAATTCGAAATCTATTTTAATGTGAAGATGAGACATATCTTCAGAAAAAAAAAATCAAATAAGTACATTTTCGAGGAATTTGTCCTCAACACTAACCTAGCCAAAATTTCAGTGATTCATTTTACTCGGAAAAGTTCTGGGAATAAACCAGGACAGTTAGATTCTGTCGAATAATGGAGACAATGGAGTGCATAATATGAACGATTTTGGGTGAGAAATGATCAAGGGTTATGACCCCCTAAAAACACCATATTTGTCACTAAAAAACGTTATCGCTGAATTCAATCAAATATAATCTAGACCCCTATCTGTCATAGTTTACGATGATGTATTGATATCTAGCCTATTTGAAAGGGTAAAGAGGTAAGCAGATTTACGAAGATATGCTTAATACCCTTGGTGATCAATGTCCTTCGTATGCGACCGTGAAAAATTAGACTGCAAGCTTCAAAAGAAGTAAATTTTCCATCGAAGATGATGACCGATCGGAAAGGCCATTTTCTGGGTCAGGCCCCGAAAATATCGATACAGTTCATGACATAGTTTCATCAGACCGTCGAATTGGAGTAAAACAGATATCTGAAGCATCGCGTTCGATCTGTGCTCGATTTGAAAACGATGTAGAATTCTTAAACCGAATTGTTATTATGGATGAGACTTCGGTACATTTCTACAATCAAGAAACAAAGCAGCAATCGATGGAATGGCGACACTCTGATTCTCCAACACTTGAGAAGTTTCCAAAAATCTGCTGGAAAAGTTCTTGCTTCAGTTTTTTTGGATTGCTATGGAGTAATCATGATTGATTTTTTGGATAAGGGTAGAACAATAACTGGAGATTACTATTCGATATTACTGACCACTCTACGGGAAAAAAATTAAAGAGGAAAGACGTATTTTGTTTCTACAAGACAACGCCCTAGTACACGAATCTCATGTTGCCATGCAAAAAATTCGTGATTTAGGGTTAGAATTACTAGAACACCCCTCTTATTCACCAGATTTGGCTCCGTCCGACTATCGTCTCTTTCCTCAACTGAAAAAAAGTTCAAAAAGTCGTAAATTTTCTTCTAACGAGGAGGTAATAAAAGCTGTGGTGGACTGGTTTGCAGAGCAAGAAGAAAATTTTTTTTTGAGAGGTCAAGAGACATTGCAGGTTCGCTGTGATAAATGTATTCAATTTAGAGGAGGATATGTTGAGCAATAAAATATTTCGACATTGAAATTTTGTTTGGTTCTATAGTAGGCTAAGAATTTTTCAATATATCCCCGTATATTTTCACCGGTCAAATATACTCCATTCACAATTATAAAATCACAACTCTGACATTGGAAATTTTACACATTCCACTCTGTATCGAAGTTATGACGTTTTTCAAAATATTTTTATGTCCCAAGTCAACACTATGTTGCCGTTTCTATATTCTTAGCGTATTTCTCAGAATGTGAATTTATTCGGAAAATGAATGAATTGGAAAAGATGTGATGGACGAAAATAATTAACGTTTATATGAATTGATGGAAAGGATTCCTTTTCTAGTTATTTGCATGATAAGTACAAGAGATCACTGTTGAAATATATTATTTTTCGCCATGGAAGAAAATTGCATTGCTTTCACATAATTTTCATATGCATGCTTGTGAAGATTTAATGATTATTATCCTCTTGAACTGAAAGTTCAGGACTTGACGACATCAACTGTTGATTCTAATCAAGAATTCATTAAAAAAAATCAACCAAAAGATATAAGATGAATTGATGGGTAATTACAAGTATCAAGAATGTCAATTTTATTTTGTTGATAACTTTCTTAAAATCAATGTTGGGGTATAAAACTCGGCTGCGTTTGTTCAAACAACATTTAAAGAAGACATTTTCCACCATCTCGACCTTTGAAAGGCGTTTCTTATAGGAGAATTAGGTCTAAGTTCCACCTCATTAGTGAGGTACCTAACTTTTGCAAATCTGCTCAGATATCGCCAAATTTCTTGGAAAACCTGAAAAATATCATCCTAATCGACCTCTCGAGGCTCCATCCGATCCATCTACTGCGATATCTGTCCAAATAACAGCTTTTTCAACGAAATATCGATTAAATACCAAAAATCTGCGAAAAATTTGTAAACCTAACAAAATGTGGAATATCTTTGATACTTTTACTTTGATGTAAACTGGCAATGTCGTTTTGTCATTAACAGTATTTTCTGTGCGCGCACTGACTTTTCATCATATGTTCTGTGCTTTTCATCAGGAGCACCAATTCCTGAAAACGAAATCATGACCTCCTATGTGATTAAATAAAAGTGAATGGAGTATATACTTTTTTCAAAAATCGAAATTTCAAACCGTCCCAGCTTTCGTCCCTCGCTTAACGCATCCACAAGTAATTCATGTTTAATTGATCCGCATAGGCCAAAGTATCTCTGCGCATAATATGAGCGATTTCAAAAATTTCAATGGGTGAATAATAATCAGGGGGTATGACCACCCAAAAACACAATATTTGACAATAAAAAACTATATCCTGTTTGAACTGAGTTTCTTATTTGATGTGGACGTTCTTCAACCCATTCGAATCTTCGATAAACGCCTTTTTATGGAACCATAACACCCATGCTTGAAAATGAAATATCGATAAAATAAAACTTTGAAGAACATTTACTTATCAGAGGTATATGGTCGACTTTGGTATCCACATATAGGTTTTCAAGGCTACTGAATTCGATAAAAAAAATAATTCAGAGCCCTTTCTATCATAGTTCACATTTTCACTGGTCAAATGGATTTTTTTCCGAAATCGAAATTTGAAACCGTCACATCCAACATGATATGAGCGATTTAAAGAATTTTACCGCATGCTTTTCGCATTTTTAGGAATTGATCGAGATAACCCTCAATAGTCTTGTTGAATAACGTTGCAGTTATTATGGAATATATTAGAGAAGCCATAATTGATACTTTTGACCCCATACTCTGAAGTTTAGATATCTGAAAACAAAATTGCACCATGGAAATTATTGAAAGACTTGAGTTTAAGCAGAGTAGAATCGAAGAGATCAAGAAGTCAGCGAACCACAATCTAGCGAGTCATTAAAGCCAGCCAAACAGACCACTTCATAACTCCGCAGGAGCGCCGAAACGAGTACATCGAATCGCTGTTTACAGCCTCATATCAATGAAAATAATACCGTGAAAAATCCTGCTCCAACATCACCGCCATGCACTCGAAGAATTACGATCGGCAACAACCGAAAACGGTTACTTTGTACGATTTTTCATTTGGACGGACATCATCGTTTACGTCCGTATCAACGTTATGACGCATTTCATGGGAAATTACAATAATGAGTTCGGTACTAACAGCACCAAACGTTCGCATTTACGGCCATAAGTTATTCCATGTTGTCCTGTCTTGTTTCAGGGTCGGGTTTTATGGCCGTCGAGGCGATTACGCTGTATTATTGCGGCAGGTTTTTGAAATTGCGATATTTTTCAGTCGCTGCGACATATTGCCTAGCGACGGTGAAAATCACCGGACGTTATCACGAATTATTCAACCGGAAACGCGATGATTATTTCATTGAAGGTTCTTAATCGTACGACGAAGTTTATACTATGTTTCGTTGTATTTAGAACGAGAAAGATAGCTTTTATTGGCCATTTGCAAGTTTTCGCGTAAAAGTACATGGATCTTCTTCAATCATGTCTAGCACATTGTCTTCCACTTCTACCGTTCTCATAGACCTGACTTTCCGGGTCTTCCACTTCGCTTCAATAATTCCGTTTTTCGAAGACCTGGATGAAAACTTTGAGATATAGTTCTATCGGGTGCAATACGGTTGAAAATTTGTTGACAGTTCTAACAACAAATCCAATTTTATGATTTTGTATCATATGGAACCATTTCAGCCAATCATGTCAACATTACATCGAAAACTACATCCAATGCAATTTTCAATCCCGATGATAACATGATAGAGTCTTATAAAATTATACAATAGGTCCATGGCAACATCATTCCAAACAAATTTCAAAATGTCATGTTTTGGTATTGTTAAAAATATAAATGAGCTTATCAAAGAAAACATTCCCAGAAAAACTTCCAATAGCCACAAATATATTTGGGGAATATTTATGGAATTTTGCTACGAACGATCATACGAATTGAATGAACGCAGAAGCTTGGAAGAATTGGCGTTCATACTCAAAGATTGGCCTGTCAATATGAGAAACAAAGACGGAACAGAATTCAAAGAAGCAACGGTAAAGACAATGTGGAATGTTTCGAGCAAACTCTTACAAGAAAAGTATTATTAAGACTACAACATTATGATTGACCCGTTTAATAATAT
Source organism: Adalia decempunctata (assembly GCA_951802165.1). NCBI lineage: Eukaryota > Metazoa > Arthropoda > Insecta > Coleoptera > Coccinellidae > Adalia > Adalia decempunctata. Next base: position 14,756,222 of record OX637696.1, on the reverse strand, counting down.
AATATTTAAACCAGCCCGAGATGCCCGCGATGCAATCAGAAAAAATTGCAAGCAGACCCAAGTAAACGTAAATCCAGTTCAGTTTCGTTAAATTTGTCTGAAATTAAAAGAATAATATTGCTATAGGATGAAAATACTCCTGAAGGTCTTATGCGTAAATTTTATCATATTGCTGCAGTAGAACTAGCGTGGCGAGGAGGAGAGGCAGTTGCTTGTTTGGTGAATTTTTTTTCAAATCGAGAAGAATAACGATGGTTCTCCAACAAATCGCATTGAATACAATCCGGTATTCGGTAAAACGTGCCAAGGTGGTTCTAAAAGCTGTACCTACAAGTAGTAAATGGTTGGTTTCCAATAGTGAGAGACAAAGCTGCCCTGTACGTCTTTTTCATAAACTAATATCGAAACGAGGCGAAAATATTACCTCACCACGACTATTCTTGAAACCAAATCGATATTGGAAAAATGAAACTGACAAATGGTACGATAATGTACCTGTTGGAAGGAATACCATAAATAAATGGACTAAATATGCTGCCGAAGCAATTGTCTTGAATGTCAAAGACAAAAAGATAACGAATCATCAAATAGATCAACAGCTGTCAGTCAATTAGCAAAAAGTGGTGTAGAGGAACAACAATTGCTGAAGATTCCTGGTCATAGCAATCAAAGTTCTATCAAACCATAACTAAATCTCGATCAAGAACACCACAACAAGATAATAAATAATATGCGTGAAAATAGATCTTCTATACAAGAGAACAGCAACGAACCTAATGTTGAGTTGAATTTTACGAAATACTAAATGTTTTGTTGTGTTGAGTTATACATTTTTTCTGTCAAAAAATTTTCTGCAGAATATTCCTCGGACATGGATAAATGCCTCATAATTTTATAACCAATATCTCAAGTTCGTTGCTTGGTAACAGCCCTCAGCCTTCCGCTTCGGGCTGTTACCAATGAACAAGCAGGCCCGGATCTACGATTTTTTCTGACCGGGGCAAAAATTCATGATGGCGCCCCCCTCCCCAAGGTTGGATATGAGAACTGAATGCTTTGAAAATGAATATACAGTGTAATTTTTTTGAATGTTTCATTAGAAGTATTCCAGGAAGGAATTTCGATACGACTTCAAAATTCTGTATTTTTGTTTTAGAGTACATGAACTTGAATTGTAAAATATTTTCAAGCGGAATCTACTTCCTGTATATTTATACATACATGTTTGAATTCTTGGTTTAATTCTGCACTGATTCGATGTATGATATGCGCAACCACTTTGAGCGATTGTTGAGTTATTGTCAAATTTGTTGACAAAAAGAGTGTAACAAATTAGTGTTTATATCTCCAAAATCCCTCATTGTAAGAAATTTTTTTCGCCACAGTGGAACAAGAGAAAGTACGCTGATACTGCTTCTTGTATAAATTATGAGGAAATATTATACAGGGTGTCTGAAACAGGGCTTCAAAGTGAGCCTCAAAAAAAAGGAAATCTCATTTTTTTTTCAAATGGTAATCATATAATTTTGTAATTCCGAACGATTGATTATTAAATAAAATTCGAATTGCACGACTGAAGCCAGGTCTCTTTGTCTAAAAATCAAATTTATTCAGATAATTTTTAAATAGGCTATGTCAATAGTAAGAATATGTCAGTTTTTAACTAAGATTTTTTCATCATCATTCATTATCTGCTTTGTTTATTCGTCACATTCGCCGCAAATAAAGAACAGACTTTTGATATATCATTCTAGTGTACCTTTTTTTATTGCTTGTTTTGCATAGTGCTCGATCAATAAAAATGAGTAAGAATGACAATTCCTAACATAGCCTACTTTGAAATAAACGAGCATACCACTGAATTTGACTGAGCCAGACCTGGCTTCAGTCGTGAAATTCTGTCAAAATCAGTTGTATGCTAGTCTATTTCAAAGTAGGCTATATTAGGAATTGTCACTCTCACTCATTTTTATTGAACGAGCACTATGCAAAACAAGCAATAATGAAAAGTTACGCTAGATTGATATATCAAGAGTCTGTTTTTTTTTGCGGCGAATGTGACAAATAAAAAAAGCAGATAATGAATGATGACTAAATGAAAAAAACTTAGTTTAAAACTGACATATTCTTACTATTGACATAGCCTACTTGAAAATTATCTTGATGAACCGGATGTTTAGACAACATGGCTTTATTTAGTCGTGAAACTCGAACTACTGATTTTGAATACGTGAAATGTTCGGAACACTCTAACTAGCTTTTGACGAGCAATCGATCGGAATTACAAAATTATATGGTTCCCATGCATTTGAAAAAAATGATATTTCATAGAGTTTAATTGAGGATCACTTTGAAGCCCTGTTTCAGACACCCTGTATAATATTTAATCATAATTCATACAAGAAGAAGTATCAGCGTACTTTCTCTTTTTCCACTGTGGCAAAAAAATGTCTTACAATGAGGGATTTTGGAGATATTAACTCTAATTTGTGACACTCTTTCTGTCAACAAATTTGACAATCAGGCTATATGTAACTCAACAATCGCTTGAAGTGGTTACGCATATCATACATCAAATCAGTGCAGAATTGAACGAAGAATTCAAATATTTAAAAATCCACAGGGTGTTACATTTGAAATAACGAAGTTTACATTCGTTTCCGGTAGAACAGGAACTAGATTCCGCTTGAAAATATTTAACAATTCAAGTTCATGTACCTACTCTAAAACAAAAATACAGAATTTTGAATTTGTATCAAAATTCCTGTATATATAAAATTTTTTATTTGTGTAATAATGAATTCATAATAAATAATAATAATAAATTCTAATAATAAGAAAAAATCACAAGGAAAGAAATTGGATTTTGTTTTTCACATCTTTACGCGGCGCGTTTTTTTTTTCCGCGAACGCATCCCTCATTGATTTCAAAGATTTTTGGCATAGTGATGGTTTATCATGTTTCCAAGCTACAGTTCCGATTTTAGCACTAGGGTATTAATTTTTTCCGAGAAAATCCAAAATAAAATTTTTTCAACCTCTGGTTGATTTTGGCGCCCCCTTGAGCTGGCGCCCGGGGCAAGCGACCCGCTTGCCCCCCCCTAGATCCGGGCCTGTGAACAAGCTTTCGATGGTCATAAAATAATCTCTAGGGATATTACTACTGAAAATCGTCCTACGTACAGTGGCCTAGCTGCAAATGTACAAGGATATATTGAAAAATTCTTAGCCTACTATAGAACCAAACAAAATTTCAATGTCCAAATATTTTATTACTCAACATATTCTCCTCCTAATTGAATACATTTATTGCAGCGAACCTACAACATCTCTAGACCTTTAAAAAAAATTCTGACGGTCGCATTCGAAAGACATTGATCACCAAGGTTATTAAGCATATATCTTCTTAAATCTGCTTACCTCTTAACCCTTTTGAATACAGGTACTGGATGATGGCTTGATACTCCAATTTTTCGATTCTCACAATGTCAGTGGACATCTTTTTTTGTTAATTTATTGCGTAACTCTGGTTTAGTTTTTCGATGTCGAACTCTACACTGACACTTCTCATAAGTAATTGTTCGTTGATACGGTATCGCAATATTTTGTTTATGCATGGAACTGGTCTAGGCTAACTAGATATCAATACATCCTCGTATTGCCATCAGTAAGTCCATACATAAAATGCATATCAGCTTTTTCGGCAGTCGTATAGTGAACCATTTGATTTCACTATCATTATTATTCAATCTTCCTATTCCACATGCCGCTAACCCTTTGTCACCGGGGGAGTCCACCAAGCGTGAACCAAGAAAGCATCCACACTCACGTTCGCGGCCTTCGCGTGTGTTCGCGCCATGCCTCTAAAAGCTTCGTAAGAATAGTGTGTGTTGAATCTGAAATAACTCTGATTCTTTATAATCAGTGTTGAAACCTCCGAAGATACTACATGCTGGGATGATTCCAACCGTCCAACAGCATTCAACGCCCGAATCCAAATTCCATCCCATTCGAGATTCAAACTCCCTGAAATACCCACGAATGTTTCTTCCCGACGCATTTCCCCACAAACCCCCTTATCCGAAAGGGATGAACGTATTTGCCTTTGCGATCTGATATACGAAAAGCATTACCCGAAATATAAAAAGAACAATTTGCGAATCAAGCCTGCCGTAAAATAAGCGGCGGCTTTTCTCATACCGGACGAACAAAGAGATGGAAACGTATACACAGCAACATTGCATTATACGTATTATACGAGGGTCTTGGCGAACCTAGTCCTGGCATATAGATATGAAATATGGAAAGATCATGGCGGATTTTATTTGTTGCGGCGAAATAGGTGAGTCCGCGTATTTCCATTATTGCGTTTGTGAAGACATGCTCTAGGATAGATGGAGGAATGGGATTCTGCTACTGCCAGCTGTACGTTGAGTTTTTGTTTGGGAAAAATGAGATTTTTCTGTTCAAAGAACTAGAATTGAATATTTTGTCCCTCTGCATTCATTTGAAATTAGAATTGTCATGAGTTCTTTTTTAATTCGAATTTTATTGAAAAGTATTCCTTCAAGGAGTTAACTGAATCTCATGTTACACCTGATTTTTTTCGAATCCACAATAATTCAATATTTCTCCTGGTATGCGTATCAGCCTAATAAATCGACGAAAAATAACCATAAAGCTACTTGAAAACTAGCCTAATTCTCAAAAAACATTTTTGAAGATAAGCTTTTATAACAACATTCATCCGCCATCTTGAATTCCTCGATTTTGAAGAACCGTAATTTCCGACCCAGAAAACCCCCATATACCAATTTTGAATAGAATATGATCATAATTACAAAACTCGTCCGCCATATTGTGGCCGCCATCTTGAATTTCCCAGTTTTGACAAGAGTATCATCATTCTCGAACCCAAATACCCCCAGATACTAATTTTGAATGAAATCGGACCATAATTACAAAACTCATCCGCCATTTTGGAGCCGCCATTTTGTTTTTTTATCTATAAAAAATATTTCATGATGCATTGTCACCAGGATTAGGTACATCTGAAAAATTTCAAATCAATCGGACGATTAGAAGTGTGTCATATTTAACTTGCAAGATTTGATTACAGATACACAGACAGACAGACAGACAGACACCGGGACAGGTGAAACTAAATTAAAGCTTATAAAAACGAACAGTTCTTTGTTTTCCAATGAAACGCGTCGTTTTTGAGATATTTCTAATTTTATCCAATGAAATTCGACGAGAAAACAATAAATCTCAAGAAATAATCTGGATGCTTCCCTGGATTTCAAATATCACCGAATTGTAGAAAATTGTTAACTCTCTGATCGCACTACAATCTAACAATGTTGTCAGAATGTTTATCAACTTTGTCGAGAACAAAGACATGCTCTAGGAAAGATGGAGGAATGGGATTCTGCTACTGCCAGCTGTACGTTGAGTTTTTGTTTGGGAAAAATGAGATTTTTCTGTTCAAAGAACCAGAATTGAATATTTCGTCCCTCTGCATTTATTTGAAATTAGAATTGTCATGAGTTATTTTTTAATTCGAATTTTATCGAAAACTATTTCTTCAAGGAGTTAACTGAATCTCATGTTACACCTGATTTTTTCGAATCCACAATAATTCAATATTTCTCCTGGTATGCGTATCAGCCTAATAAATCGAAGAAAAATAACCATAAAGCAACTTGAAAAAAATGAACAGTTCTTTGTTTTTCCAATGAAACGCGTCGTTTTTGAGTTATTTCTTATTTTATCCAATAAAATCCGACGAGAAAATAATAAATGTCAAGAAATAATCTGAATGCTTCCCTGGATCTCAAATATTACCGAATTGTAAAAAAAAATTTAACTCTCTCATCGCACTACAATCTAACAATGTTGTCAGAATGTTTATCAACTTTGTCGAGAACAAATCTCTATGGTGGAAAACCGTTTGATGTGGACATATGTTATAATGAAATCCCACAAATGAGGAGTATGAAATTGAATTCTAAGAAGCATGAAATTATACATTTTATCTAATCCCATAGAATAATATATCCATTATTCAACTGATTTTGATATGCAATAGTCTCTATAAACCAATAGTGTGGGGTAATAATAACACACGCCTATAACTCACTCTAATACAAATAGGAAAAATGTAACTTACGAAATGAATAAAAAAGTCGGGTCAATGAGGAACTCTATTTCAGACATCTAGGTAACGTTCTAGCCATCCATTTCTACATTTTTCCAGGTCTGAATATCCAAAAATTGCATTTGGAAAACGTGAATTTTTGACGTTTTCTACGGGATTCGATATCGATTCGATTTTCGACCACAGAAATCGCTTTTGACAATTGTTATCAATTTTGGAAATGCAGATTAATTCGAATTTCACTGAAGAAGTCGAAGATAAAGTATAATGTTCAAATCGCGGTAATGGTCATATCATAACACACTTGATTAATTACACCCCTCGCCTGACGGCTCGGGCTGCAAAATTCATCTGCGTGTGTTATGACTTAGATTACTGCTCATTGAAAAATATAATATTATACGCACGGTTTCTAATGAAAAATTTATTGTTTTTGATCCATCCTTCAGGAGAATATTACAAATGCATGTCAATGAAATACAAAATTCAGAAATATGAATGATTTTTGTCGATATGAACCACGTATTGAATAAAAATCAATGCAAAATGAAATGATATCGATACCAGATATTGAGGAATTTTAGAATTGATAGATATACGTGATATATTATCCGAAAAATCATCAAGCTGGCAACGTCTTCTCAAAAGCTCAGGGAAATATACATAGAAGAATATTCGAACAGTTTATCTCCTTATACCCGAGAAATTCCAACCCGTTTATGAAAGATTATTGTTTTGAATACAAAAAAGGTTGATATAGTTTGATTATTCACAAATTGAATGGATTGACTTCCTCATTTTTATGGCTTTTTAATAACAGAATGATATAATCGGACGAAACTAAGTGGTTTTGTCAAGGAATATTGTGTTTCAACATTTTTATTTCAATGAGGTTAGTACTTGAGAATTCCCCAAATGCATTTTTAATCGAAAAACATGAACGTATTTGGCCCAATTTTTTTTCAAATGGTTGTATCTTTTTAACAAAGCCAAATTCGGAGAAATGGAAAATGAAAAAAGAGTTTTTTTCAGCCTCCAGAATCTACAGTTGAAATATATGCACAATTCAAAGACACACCCTGTATTTACGATACGGACACAAGAGATCATGCATTTATTGGTCCATATGGAAGTGGCTTCAACGCCATTTCCTTAAATATAGAAACTGAAAGAGGACCAGCAGGTGATTGGTGCCAAAAAAAAACCGTTGTTTTACAGTTGGATAATGCTGAATGTAGCCAGTATATTATGTAAGGTTGACAACAAGCGATCGATAAAGAAGAAGATGAAACAGAGAATTTGAAACATTTAAGCGTATGTGACGGATACTCAATCGAGTCATTTTCATTGCCATAGTTCAGTAAAGGTGCAGACACATTGTTATCACGTCACGTCACATCACGTCATCTTCCCAAAATGTGCAACCACGATGATGCATGGAACTTAGAGCATAGGAAGAGAGACACACCTTTCAATAATAAATAGTGAAGCCAAATCATCAGTTCTAAACTGGGTGATTGTACTACTACGAAATCAAAATGTTTTTGCAACATTGTATCTGCTGTCACGTTATAGCTCTGATAGCATGCAAGATGTATATTCCGCAAATTTACATTTTCTGAATGCACGTGATATCGCGTCTGATATTTTGTGAAATGTCATTCTGACATACATTTGAAACCGATCAGGGTGCTCATTCAATAATTCTTGAATTAATTGATGGAATTCCCCCACTTCCTCTGTTCGTTGATTCATTTGGTAAATCGAATCCCTTCTATGAGAATCACCAGCAACTGTAAAAGCAGCTTTATTTTCCATATCTTCTTCCCATTTCCTCGCGTGAGCTCACATGACGTGACAACAATTTGTATGCACCTTAAATCGATTCATTCAGTGCGTATATCTCACATTTCAGTCTTGTACTTGTGTCGTCATTTCATTGAGATGAATACGCTCAGATTGTATTTATCCGATTCGCAGGTTCTATTTCCTGGCTCGACTAAGTCATGGCTCTCAGATCCCCAGGATCGTCTAGGTCTAATATTTCAGGTGTAAGACCTGAGCACAGCTAGAAATATATGTAGTATAAAATAAGATAACCATAGTCGCCTCATGATATATTGACCTTCGATACCGCTCATTCGGCAATCGGCAGTGCGAAATGATCAAAGAGAGCTTTTCCAAAGTTAAATCACCCAGAGTAATCGCATCTTTCCCGTCACTCGTCAAAGAAAGATCCGGATGGATCGTCGACGTATGCAGCCCGAGTCCCTTTCCCAACGTTTCTATAATTTTCGCAGGTGATGAATCGCTTCTCAGGGAGACGGACTCAAGTGGAGGAAACGTCCGTAGTGCGGGTCTAATTTAACTGGGATCAAGTTTACGGGCCACATTATTCACCGGGACCGGAAATAAATTTATCCTATCAACTGGGGGCGATAAATCTGTAACAGGAGACCCGCAAAAGTCCTAAGCTGAGTTTAATTGTCATTGTTTTCATGTTATTACTTGTTCACATTTTTATGGCGGACGCCACGGCGTTAACCGTATAATGGTTTCGTTAAGAGTGTTCATAATTGAATGCGATTGCGACTCGAAAACATAATAGTAATGAACGGAGCGAATTGAACAATTTCACGAACAAAATGAAATCACTTTTAACACAAATATCATACAATGTTTTTTGTACAACTGACAATAAACATCAGAATGCATTTTAATATTCAAATCATCAAAAGATTGTTGTGAATGGCAAACGTTGCCAACGTTATGATTACTAACAAATGAGAAAAGACGCTGTCATTTGAATTTCGTTCCTGTCCAATTTTCGTCTTGGGTTTTTAACTGCTTAATATGTTTGTCGAGAGTCCAATCTATATATATAAAAGAAAGATGTTGGTTACACCATTTATGACTCGAGATCGGATGGAGTGTTTGTTATGAAACTTCATATACGGATTCGTCTACGGTCTGGTTATTATAAAATGCAATTAAACTTCGAAAAAATCGATAAAAATTCCACTTATACAGGAAATGCTTTTCCTCCTTTTGAGCGAGGCCACTAGGTGTCGCTACAGGTACAGTTACGCTAGCGCTTATTCGTAGGTACTTGATTTCATATTCTCTCCGTTAGATGGGATGTACAGCGACTATATTACCACTATAGTCACTGTAATAGTGTTTATTTGAGTTGCCTACAACTTTGTGCCGTTGGCCAACACCAAAAAGTCTTAGCGTAGGAGTACAGATGTCTAAAATGATTAGATTTCGTACCACTTCAGATGGCGCTATTCACACATTATGACTGATTATTAGTTATTTTTATAGTTTTATTTATTCAAAATAACGTAATCGTGAAGTAGGATGTCTAGAATAATGGTGTAGGCACTGATTAGATTTTGTTGTGACCAAATTGATTATATTAGCAATGTTTCGTTCTTTCCACTTCAGGTGGCGCTATTCACAAATTATGACTGATTTTTATCGGTTATTTCAAATACTTGAATTTATTCTGGCGAACGTGGCGTGTTAATGGTAGATAATTTTGTCAAGCAATAATGTGTGTTTATATTCCTGATATTCTGATGTATATTAGTTCTTATAAAAAGATGCCATTCTGCTGTCATGTCATAATTGACTTTAGCAAATCAGCTGTTAATACATCCATCAAATTGACAACGGAAAATACACTGAAATGATATTGCGGCGCCGCCACGTTGCTAATATTTTCGATTTGGTCGAACGTCATTCCATTCAAAAATTGACGGGTGCCTACACCATTATTCTAGACATCTTATCGTGAAGGTACTATATTTGACACCAGCACCATTAGATGGCGATGAATTTGTTGAGGCTTTCGCCACCATCAATTTATGCATCTGGTTTTTTTTTCGAGAATTTCGGTCGTCGTTGTTTGAAATGGTCGAATAAAGAACATATGACATCAATTACTGTGTAATTTGCATAGGACTTATAGTCCATGAAGGTCTATCAACAGATCCAGAAGCGCGTGAATATCACAGTGAATTTTTATTGAAATGTCAAGTATATACGATTTTGGCAATCAGTTTCGATCGTGATATGTCCATTCTCATCTTTTCTCATAATTTTTAAAATGTTTTTGAATTTCTGTTTGGGTAATAAATATATTTGCGGAAATCACTAAATCCAAAATTGCTATAATTGGTAATTGACATATTATTTTTATGTGTTCTCTGTGACAGCTCATATCCATCGAAACATTTGACAGTTAAAAAATCAGAGAACCAAGCTGTTGATCTCCTATCACCGGTGATTACGATTTGTGAAATCCACCGTAAGTATGATTTAGGTGGAACAAAGTTCGCTGGACCAGCTAGTTATTAATATAAGTGACGATTTGGTTGTTTCTGTGGATATTGAATAGTCTGCAAGAAGAGCAAATCTGGAACTCTTGCCTAAAAAATCTGTTCAGCAGTACGATATTGCATATAACAATTTCCTGGCCTGGTGTATATTGAAAAATGTAGAACGGAACTTTAGTGAACCTGTTTTCCCTGCATACTCAGAAGAAAAATCAAAATTAAGGAGTTCATCAACTTTGTGGAGCAAATTTTCAATGATAAAGTCAAGCGCCCTTATTGAAAATGGTGTGGATGTGAGTGAATATTTTAAGGTAATAGCATATTTAAAACGGAAGAAAATCGAAAATTCTCAATCGTGAACAAGTTGAAGAGTTTATAAATGAGGCATTAGATGAGAAATACTTGATGGTTAAGATTGCAACTATTTTCGGATTATTTGGAGCCTGTCGGCGTGAAGAATTGTGTAATTTATGAGTGGAAGACATCGAAATAACAAATAAATCATTGGTTATACAACTTCCAAACACAAAAACGAAAGTCAGTCGTTCTTTCAGTATTATTGGGAAGTATGTTGACTATTTTCATAAGTACTCTGCACTGCGTCCTTCTGTCATCAAACATCGTAGTTTTTTCCTGCAATACATGAATAATAAATGCACTGCCATCCAGTTGGTATCAATACATTCGGGAAAATTCTATCTATTGTTGCCGAATTCCTCAAACTGCAAGAACCAAAGCAATATACAGGACACTCTTCTCGAAGATCCTCCGCTTCATTGCTGGCAGAATCAGGAGCAAATATTACGGATATAAAAACATGGTGGATGGAAGACTACGACGGTAGTCGAGGACTATGTTGATCATTCCATTACATATAGAAATGTCATTGCTGCAAAAATTCTCCCATCCTCAACAGATTTTGTATCATCATCATCCAATATTGTACTTCCGGTTTCTACAAGTACTGATGGTGCTGAGGATTCTAATAATGTGTTGCGAAGCTCCCTAACGTCACAGGGCATTAATGTTAGTGATTGTTCTAGTTTTACGATTAATATTAATGTTCATAAGTGATGATTGTTAAATATTGATAATAAAAATTTGCAATTGCTGAATTTTTTTCATCTGTTTTCATCATAAGAAAATGGAGTGCTGAATATATTTTTAACACTAATGTTAAAAATATTTTTAACACGTAAACAATCAATTTTAACATTTTTTGCTGTCATTGAAAGTGTCACTTTGAATGGCGGTTGTACAAAAACCTAATTTTTCCGCCATCTTTGAAACGCAATATCTCGGTTACTTTTGACTTTTGACCCAACATTTATATACCTGACAAACAACCCTTTATCTTGAACAAGGAACTTGTTTGAAACAAACCAATTTCGGTCTTAACTCCACTCTTTTCGAAAGAATATGGAGAATTCATTTGTGAAAAAAAAAAAACTATAGTTTGGCAGATTATTCAATGCTGCACATAGATGGCGCTTGGGGTATCAAAAATCGAAAACAGGAATTTTAAAGCGTGACACAAAATTTCAACAGAAATCACTTATGACAATTTCATCGGTTCAATGAGAAATCCTGCAAATTCAATCGTGAACTTCGACAAATCAAAGATTTACACTCCCTCCTGCTTTCAGAACTGAACAACCGTCTAGCAGAGTCGTTCTCCCCGGCAACTTTCTGATCAGGCACCGGTAGTTTATGCAGAAGGAAAGTTCCAGGGAATTAGAAAATTCAGTTTCATCAATTTCGAATAACCGTTCGTTACCTTGCCGGAGCTGTGGGCCATAATTAATTTTCCTAGAGTAATGGAGCTCCGACATTGCTAGTTGCCCGCTTTTCTCCTACGTCTCGACCACTTATTTATGCTTCCAACGGTTTTCTGTGAATGAAACATGGGTGCCGAGAGGACAAAAGATATGAACTTCGTGAATTTGCCGTTCCGAGGAGTAATTTGATGTGATAGATGTAAGTTTAGCTTGTGACGTTCCGAGTGCAGACATTTAGTGAGTCTAGGACTATCAAAGGTTACTCCTGCTGCACCAGAACCTTACTGTGGAATTGGAAAGAATCACTACAGGGCATATGATGATCATTAAGAGTTAACAAATCATATGCCACATCACATTTATGAGTGCCCTTGGCTCAGTGGTAGAGCATTGGATTAGTCTGCAAGTCCGAAGTTCAATCCCGAGCTAGTCTCGGTAGGGGCCACCATTCCACTGTTGGGTCAAAAATTAACAGTACTGTGCCTAAGGTGGCGTAAGGACACAGTCACAAAGCCTACACAGAACACAACTGCTTACTCGGCACAAGTTACAAGCTTCGAAGCTTGTAGTTTCAGAGGGGTCTCCTCAGGAGAACTAGAAGTAAACAGGATAAACAATATATCACATTAAAAGTTAATTAAAAAGTGCAGAAGCAGTGATACGCTTCAAAAAGTCGTCTGGGATAAAACGAATCATCAAGGAACTCTCCCGGCAGCGTTATAATCCACGTTCTCAAGAGCATCTCAAATCGAGCAGGCTGTAGGATCTTAATTATTTCACAGAAGGAGGAAGATAATTCAACACTGATTCGTCACAGACTCATGGCATGGCGAATAATTCATCGTATGCCGGCATTCAACACAGAACACAAGGCTACTGGGTGTGAAATTGTGCAGCTTCAACTAGAAACATCCATTGATGAGGATGTTGAGAACAATAGGTCCTCGTTTCAGTGTGTATAATGTACTCAAGTGAGACAATGTAGGGGGAAGATGGAGGAAGAAATGGAATCGCGTTATAACTGGGACGGAAATTACTTGCTAATCATGTGGAACAGAGTGTTCCTTTCGAGATAGACAAAAGATGCACATTTGGAGGATATGATTTGAATTCAGTCGGAGATCTCATTGGTATTTCAGTGCCAGTTTCGGTTCATGCGATTAGCATCCATTATAATTCTGAGTAACATCGTCATATATTCTTCGATTCTTAGAATTTCACTTTTGAGATTCCTCAGAATATGTTTCAATGTCGGAACATTGTTTGAATACGTCGAAAAGGGTTTATTCATCTATTATTTTATTTCCATTCTTTAGTACCAATAACACCACGTCACTGGACTTCTCAAAGTTGGATTCTGCAATGTTGCCACGGCAGTATCTAATGATATTGCTATCCTTCATGCTATCTTCCCACTCATTGATAACTGACTGAATTTTGGCTTCAACAATTCTCGAATTTATAAATGAGATGCTGTGTCTAAGATTTTATGGCATTTTTTTAAATGAAATCAAGTTGGATTTGAGCATTAAAGCAGCTCAGGTCTCAGGTCTCTTGAGTTTCCAAGAAAATCGAAATACCCTTGGCTGATCCAATCATAAAATCACAACTCTGGCCTTGGAAATTTGACACATTCCAGTCTGTATCGAAGTTATGACGTTTTTCAACATATTTTTATGTTCCAAGTAAATACTATGTTGCCCTTTCTACATTCTTAGCATATTTCTCAGAATGTGAATTTATTCGGAAAATGAAAGAATTGGAAAAGATGTGATGGACGAAAATAATTAACGTTTATATGAATTGATAAAAAGGATTCCTTTTCTAGTTATTTGCATGAAAAGTACAAGAGATCACTGTTGAAATATACATATTATTTTTGCCATGGAAGAAAATTGCATTGCTTTCACATAATTTTCATATGCATGCTTGTGAAGATTTAATGTTTATTATCCTCTTGAACTGAAAGCTCAAGACTTGACGCCATCAATTGTTGATTCTAATCAAGAATTCATTAAAAAAAATCAATCCAAAGATATAAGATGAATTGATGGGTAATTACAAGAATCAAGAATAATGTCAATTTTATTTTGTTGATAACTTTCTTAAAATCAATGTTGGGATATAAAACTCGGCTGCGTTTGTTCAAACAACATCTAAAGAATACATTTTTCACCATCTCGACCTTTGAAAGGCGTTTCTTATAGGAGAATTAGGTCTAAGTTCCACCTCATTAGTGAGGTACCTAACTTTTGCAAATCTGCTCAGATATCGCCAAATTTCTTGGAAAACCTGAAGAATATCATCCTAATCGACCTCTCGAGGCTCCATCCGATCCATCTACTGCCATATCTGTTCAATTACCGGTTTTTTCAACGAAATTCCCGTGTACCCCTTTAACCTCGAAATGTAAACATTCGTCCTGGTCTTGAAAATCGTCCTCACTCTCCAAACTGGTACTAAAAACAATAAACATACGTTGATCTTGGATATTCCACGAAAACTCACCTGCAAATATCGATTAAATACCAAAAATCTGCGAACAATTTGTAAACCTAACAAAATGTGGAATATCTTTGATACTTTTACTTTGATGTAAACAAAGAAACTGGCAACGTCGTTTTGTAATTAACGATATTTTCTGTGCGCGCACTGACTTTTCATCATATGTTCTGTGCTTTTCATCAGGGGCACCAACTCCTGAAAACGAAACCATGACCTCCTATGTGATTAAATGAAAGTGAATGGAGTATAGTTACATTCCAGAAAATTAAAAGAAAAATTAGCCTTTCATTGTTCTTGAGAATGTCGATGTAGATAAATCACAACAATTAATTCAAAACCGATCATAAAACGCTGTGAATCTCTCGGAAACAGCCCTGCCAGATGATCGAAAACAAAAAGTTTCTGGACATTGGACGCATTATCAGCGTTTCCAAGAGAACAAAATAATAAATTCAAATTAATGCCAAAACTTTTTCGCGCATTAAAAGAGCGCTCCTACTCGCACTAGAGGAAAGAAAAGTGGAATATTTCAATTAAAAAAGTTCTCCAGCTCCAATCGCATTATATTCAAATCATGCGCTTAATTTCCGGGTAAGTTTGTGAGGCAGGGGGGGGGGGCAGACGGGCAGTGCAGGAATTCTGCAACTTTATATTTTGATAATTGATTCTTGAACATCTTGGAACGAAGTTGATTCATTAGGGAGTCCAGGAGAAGTTGGGGTGAGTTGGAGGACTGTCCTGGGTGACAGTTGACGTGACAAAGGCGCGTATAGTTTGGAGAGTGCTTTACGACGGATTCTCGATCCTAATTCTATTCGTAGAATTCAGTTTTATTAACAGTGTAACTTCAGGCTTATCACTTGGTGATTGTAGTATTTTGCACGAAATTCGCTTACAATAATTAATTTTCCATTACCAAGTGATGAATAATTGTTTAGACGTGTAATGCTTGCCACAGTTGCAAATTTCAGATGTGATTGTATCATTTTTACATATTTTTGATAAAAAATTATATACATCCTCAAAAGCAGCAGATGAAGAGCCATATATTCCAAGAATGAAGAAAAGTCACCACATGATTTCAAGATCTCGATGTAAACTGCCTTGTTTTCGACTTAGTGGACTGTAATTGTTATTCCTGCACTGGTTAGTTTAATGAAACAAGTTTCTGGTAAACAGTAGGTTATGGTTCAAAATGTTCATTTAGAAAATTCAAAATTAATTCAGATTTATTGGGGCCAAATGAAAAATGAAAGATTTAGATAAATTTATTTTGAAGATTGTACATAGATTTCTGTGAATAGTGATAATTAGACTAGGAAAATCAAGAATGTGGAAGAAGTTTGAAGGATGGAAACCAGGAAGATGAAAAAGTGGATTGAATGGAGAAATCAAAGAGAAAAGTCAAGAAGTTAAATTAGGAGAAATCAGAAAGAAAAGCCAAATACAGGGTCCGGCAGAGATAAATGACGTTTTTTTGGATGCGTATAACTCGGCGAAGGGGAAGCCTAACTTTTTCGCAATGGTTGATATGTGACCGCAAGGAGTTGCCATTATTTCTTGTTCAGTCGCCATGGAGCCGTGGACGCTAGAGTTTCAATGAAACCGATCGTTCTGTGGTAGCAACTCAACGTAGATTTCGAACACATTTTAATGTTGGAAGGCATGGACGTGTTCCTTCACGAAACACCATCCTAAAGTGGGTGCACAATCTCTGGATGAGAGGATCGTTGAGCGAAATTCAAGCAATTCCAAACAACATGCTGGAACGATGCATGGACAACTTCCACAAATCGGCTGCAGGAGTGTGTGGAAAAACAGGGCAATAACTTAGATGACATCATCTTCCGTTCATGATTATTTTTCATATTTTTTTTTGATGTGGTATCAATGGAAAACTCTCATGTACATTTGAAAAAAATAAAATTTCATTTTCCTCAAAATCTCACTTAGTTATGATTTTTTCAAAAACGTCATACATCTCTGCCGGACCCTGTATATAAATTGAAAATTCAGGAAGAGAAGTCAAGAAGATAAATTAGGAAAAATCAGAAAGAAAAGTCAAGAAGAGAATTGAAAAATCAGGAAGAAAAGTCAGCAGATAAATTGGGGAAAATAAAGGAAGTCAAGAAAAAAATTGGAAAAAAATATAACGAGTACTAAGAAGATCGTACTTACAATATAGATCTAATACGGTGACATATGATGAGTATAAATCTGTGACGAATAGGGTCAACGAAAATATTCGGAAAATCAAAAGGGATCATTGGGAAAAGTTTTCGAATGATATGGAGCATGATCTTTACGGGGGACAAAGGAGAATATGGAGTCTACTCAGAAATAGAAAAAAGCCAATAAATGAGTACATACAAAACACAAAAATCACTCTGAAAGAATGGGAGAGTTATTTCAAAAACCTTTACGATTCAACAACACCGAGCACATCACCGCAGAACTTACACCAGGATGATGAGGGACAAACCCAGAGGTGGACCATTTCATTGGAGAAAATACACCAAATGGTCACTAAACTTAAAAACAGAAAAGCTCAAGGCATTGATGAAATATCGAACGAGATGATCAAGTATGGAGGGAACACGTTACACGAACAATTGCAGAATTTTTTCAATAAAATACTGGACACCAATAATGTACCATCAGAATGGAAAGAGAGCATTTTGATACCGGTCTTCAAAAGGGGAGAAAAAAGTGATCCACAAAATTATCGAGGTATCAGCTTGATGAGTGCAGTGCAAAAACTCTTCACTAAAATTCTAGCGCAAGAGGTGATGTCGTCTGGGATTTCTGAGGAACAGCAGGGGTTTAGAGCAAACAGGTCTGCTATAGATGCTATATTTGTGATTCGCCAAATTACGGAAAAGGCTATAGAGTTCAATAAGACAGCCTTTATGTGCTTCATTGATCTCACTCAGGCATTTGATAGGGTAAGATTGCGAGATGTAAAAAGGTTGCTGAAGAAAAGAAAGATTCACCCCAACATAATAGAAGTAATCGAGAACCTGAACACCGATAATTATACATATGTGAGAATTGAGAATAAATTGAGCAATAGAATTCCTGTTACAGCCGGTATCAGACAGGGAGACAGCCTCAGCCCAATCTTGTTCAGCATCATAATGGATGAGATGATAAACGAAGTGAAGAAGGCTGGAAGGGGATACCGAATGGGAAACAAAGAAATAAAAATCGTATGTTATGCCGATGACGCAGTGATCATATCAGAAGACGAAGATAACTTGCAAAAGCTCCTGTATAAGTTCCAACAAATAGCCGGTGCTTTCAACATGCAAATATCTGTGAAGAAAACAAAATCCTTTACAGTATCTAAAGAACCAAGAAGATGTAAACTCGCGATATAGAATCATAGTGTAGAACAAGTGATGTCGTTCAAATATCTAGGCGCGAATATAACAAGTAATAGGAATTTGAAGAACGAAGTGAAAGCTCAAACAACGAAGGCATCATTAATATCGGGGTACTTGCGGGATGTATTCTGGCGGAATAAATATATGAGCACCAGGAGCAAAGTCAGAATATATAAGACCTGTGTGAGACCGGTGATGACATACGCGATAGAGACCAGAGCAGAGAACACTGTAACTAAGCGTCTTCTAAGAACAACTGAGATGCGAGCGCTGAGATCTATAGCGGGATACACATTACTTGACCGCAAAAGAAACGAAGAAATTAGAGAGATATGTGACATCCAGGATGTGGTGAGATGGGCAAGAAAACGGCGAAGAGCATGGAGAGACCATGTGGACAGAATGTCGGATGACCGCTTGGCAAAGATCGCAAAGGAAGAAAAACCAAATACATCCCGACCACCAGGACGACCACCTACAAGATGGTATGAAAGCTGGTCTTCGTCATCCCAGCAGCAGCTAGAAAACCATTGATGAAAACACAGGACTAGTCCTAACTTACGATGAAGAAGAAGAAGAAGAAGATTGATACTAGAAAACAGGAATATAGTGAATGGACAATTGTTATAGATATAAGTGAGTTTAATTTTATTTAAGGGATAGAATAAGTTGTTTATTATTTTCGAATTTGAATAAGAAGTAGAATTCATATTGAATTTGATATAAATCTAAACTTTTCATTATGATTTGGACTCTCAACTGAGATAGAGTTGTTGGCAATACAAAATTTGAAATTTATTGTTTTATTTATTTGTTTGATTCCAAATTTATTAATATTCAGATAATAAAGACATATTAGAAATCATAACAATAACAAGTTTATTCAAAACAAGCAGGCCGTCCAAGCTTCGCCCGAGTAGAAATTTGTTTCACGCGGCGCGGCGGTTTCATCTTCAAAACTTCAACCTGCCATATCTTTTGATGTACTCGTTGTAATTGTATGATGTGAAGGGCAATTTTGTTCTTAATTAAATACTGGGGATAAATAACGTATTTGGTTGGATTAGGATCAATACCCAATTCATAAAAACACACTCCCAAATAGTGCATTAGTGCATAATTTTGGAAAACATCTGATTACCATAAACAGGTAATAGAAAGTCAATCTTGAGAGATAGATACATGCTATCGCGGATTTTTTTGTAGAACTATTCAAGAGGTACATTTTCGTCATACATTGTATCCACGTAAGTCTTACGGTTTTTGCAGCGCACGTGGAAATAGCTGATTTTGGCTGATTTTTTTGTAATAATTGAAGTTATAGTAGGTATCCTTAATTTTTTCGGGTGAAAAGTATAGCCTATGGCACTCAGGGATAATGTAGCTTTCTAAGGGTGAAAAAAATTTTGAAATCGGTTCAGTAGTTTTTGAGCCTATTCGTATCAAACAAACAAAAATACAAATTTTTCCTCTTTATAATATTAGTATAGTTATAACAAATTGTACACGAAAATACCTGCCCTATACAGAAGGATTAGAAAGATAAAGAGAAATAATATTTCCATTGGTATATCCCATTTGAGCATAGAAATGTTAACATAGAAATAAGATGATATGAAAGAACAACAAACATGGAATTAGAACATATTGACGTTAAATTATGGAGAAGGTACACAAAAAATACAAAATAATGATAAGGGAAATTTTATCACGTTTTACTTTAATGCGTTATAACTATCGTGTGGTGCCATCTATTGGATGCCTCGCAGAATGGTCTATTTCACTGAAGAATCCTGCAGTGCTTCTTTAACCGATATCAACAGATGTTGACTCCGAAAGTTGCGACTTTCCAATCCTCACTAATTGCTCTGCCAAGTCCCCAGAGAGTAGGATATCATTCGGAAAACATTGCCCGGAGTGTATCCATACAAAAACATCCATTTGGACAAAACCTCCCTAATCTGTCTCCTACAACGCGGTGTGAACCGGAACGTTCAGCCATGAATTCCAGACGCTAAAAAACGAAACGTCCCGGTTTCTGGAGCGAAGAACTTACCCTTTTGTTCTCCCGGTACGAGAGGCGGCGTAATAATTTTAAAACTCTCCACGGTTTTTGCGGAGGAGTAGTGAGAGTATCCTGTAAGGCTGAACCTCGGTAAATCAGTGGTCCATTGTTTAGGAGTGGTGTCATATATATCTGGCGCAAAACTAGTGTCGACTACAATACACCAGTCTGCTCGAATGGAGAACCCTTAAATATTCATTGTGGTGCGCTGAAAAACGGATAAATTCTGCAGTTACGGCTTTAAAGGATTTCGCCGCAAGTGTGGTAGTTTTGCGAATACGATGATACATGGAATATCATTGTTAGACGGTTCCTGGGAGATTTTGTGGAAATTGTAGCTTATGCTTCCGACGCTAACAAACCGAAATGAAGAAACCCACGTTTTACCCACATGCATTGGCCTTCTGTGAGGTGAAACTCTTAATTAGGTTGTGTCTTTCTAAACACAAGGAAGAACTGATCAAAATAAAACTTTTATTCCACGAAAAAATACTCACTACTCGCCTGTCAAGTATTTTTTATGAGGGGGTAAAACCCATCAAAATAAAACATTTCCCAAAAATGTGTGTAATTAAAGCTAAGCGTCCACATGTCCGCACCGGACGCATCGGACGGATCGGATTTACGGATTTCCATTGTAGAAATGCCGATGCTCCGATGCGTCCGGTGCGGGTCGCATATTCATATCCCACGTACCGTATCGCAGCTCGGAGACAGCCGAAGCTTACTTGATGAACCACGCGCGTGATCGCGTCTTATTTGGCGATATCAGTCGTGGAATATGAATTGGGATTATACGTTATAACGTTATATTGATACCCCGATTCTTTTAATTCTTTTTAGTTCAAATAATAACGATTAGGTTTTTTCCATATTCCCGAATAATAACGGCTACCCCTTATTCAAGAGTGAATGCTTTAAGGTTATGAATTTATTGGGGTAAAAAAATAAGTAAATTTAGAATAGATTTTATACTGAAGCCAAAAGAATGATCGAAATCTTCTCTTTAATGGTATATTTTTTTAAACTTTTTGAGGGGTGTTCTAATAGTTGTTGTCATTGATCGAGTTACTTTTGTTGCATTCATAAGTTCGGCCTCCCACTTCTGAAACGAATTGACAAAATGAATCTTAATTTACATAGCTATCAAGCAAATTGAATTTTGTGAGTAGGTACATATTATATTCCGTGGCTGTTGCAAAGATACACAAAGTAAAAAGCTGTTGAAAAGAAGAATCACTGAGCTTAATGTACACAATTGATAGGGGTTGATAGTTCAAAAGTTGTCAAAAGGAGAATGGTATCAAAAAAGAATATCACTTAATTGAGATAAGTTGTCCAACATACAAAAGACAAAATAAGGATCATCGTTGCTTGGAAAAATTTGTGAAAGTGAAAGTATGATTGGAAGACTATTCAAAAAGTTAAGGGGACAGAATTTTTTCGAAAATTATATTCAATGAATAAGATCACTCGA
Source organism: Adalia decempunctata (assembly GCA_951802165.1). Lineage (NCBI taxonomy): Eukaryota > Metazoa > Arthropoda > Insecta > Coleoptera > Coccinellidae > Adalia > Adalia decempunctata. The sequence continues at coordinate 14,734,508 of OX637696.1, read as the reverse complement.
CATTTTTCTCAAATGGTATAGTTATATCAGAACTAAATTTGGGAATACCTAATTAACAACATCCAATAACCCTGCCCAATTGATGATTCAGATCGTTATAACAAAAAGTAGTTTGTAAGGAGTAAGAGTATAACCCTATTTTACCTGAATGAATAGGAAAATGAGGAGCTCAGCTATATGTCGATATAAATTTCATTCTATACAATCCGCAATCCCTCAGTTGCCCGCCCATATATTATGTTTAGCCATTGGTAAAAGGAATTTATAAATATGAAATTTTTTTGGGTATGATATTTTAAGATGATTAAAATCTTTTCACAATTAACTTTTTCACAATTATTTCCATTCATCAAATAAATGATGATTCTTTATGTTGACTTAGATTCTTTTATCCATTCAGAAACTGCACTTACCAATTCATTGTTCAGTCTCCTATTTTATTTCAAGATTTGATTTTTTTAATTGTAGTTAAAGAAGGTCTTGATGTAATTCCCTCTCGTTTATTGATTCAATAATTTTTCGAATTGCTACTATGGGAATATTACGCAAAACCCCTCACCACAGATTGAATTTCCCCTTCTGTGGCTGTTTTCGTTCTTACTACTATTTTCTTCAAAAACCTTATTTGATAACAATGCGATAGCGATCCCATACAGGTCATAAAATACGTTCAAGACCGCAGGAACGGACGCGATCTCTTAGTTAACTTCGGCTTCGGGTGAATTCGGACTGCGATACGGTACGTGGGATATGAATATGCGTGCGGGTCTGTGGACGGGCTTGCACGAGTTTCTATACAAAGAATACCGAAATCCGTTTGATCCGATCCGTCCGATGCGTCCGGTGCGGACATGTGGACGCTCAGCTTAAAGATTCATACAGAGTGTAACAGCCAAATGGAATAAGTTCGATAACGAATAAATGAGGGGGTGTTAGGAAAAACGCTCAGACACGTCGATTTGTAATTTTAAATGCGCATATTTTTCAAGAAAATAAAATTATATAGGGTGTTCCATGCGACCGTGGCCAATACCAACTTTCTTATTTCATATGCAACCCCCTGTATATTATTTATTTTTTGGATTCTTCAGAAAATTCTAGACATAATTCATGTCCTATACCTATCTTCAACTTTTTCGGAAATCTTAAGTCAATCAATCAATCAATCAATGTTTATTCGTACCATATTATATTACAATAAATAACCTACATATACTAATATACTCAAAAATAAACATAAAGAAACCCACTAAAACCGAAGTTGCGTGTTTTCAGATCTTTTACAAAAATTAACATTTTAAATGGAAATTATTTTATTTCATAAATTCGATACATTACACTCAATACTTAGTTTCCATTTACCTCTTGATATAAAGAAAGTAAGCAAAAACCATTACTGAGAAGAAATTAAAAAAAACAAAAACCGATTTGTTTATTCTCATAGCCCTGGTAACACGTTGTCTGTAGCATGTTGCCAAGACGTTCCCGGCGAGCATTTACTACATTGACATTAATGTTTTTTTTTGTTTTTCTTTTTTAATAATAAAGAAATAATCAGTATTACTTATTAGGTTTCAAGTGTTATGTACCGAATTTGTGAAATAAAATAATTTTTATTCAAAACGTTGATTTTTGCAATAAATCTGAAAATACTTAATACTTCCGAAATAGTTAAGATAGGTATAAGACGTTGTGCATGAATTGTGTCTAGAATTCTCTGAAGAATCCAAAAAATAAATAATATATAGGGGGTTGCATTTGAAATAAGAAAGTTTGTATCGGCCACGAACACATGGAACACCCTATATAATATTATTTTCTTGAAAAATATGCGCATTTAAAATTACAAATCGACGTGTCCGAGCGTTTTTCCCAACACGCCATCATTTATTCGTTATCGAATTTATTCCATTTGGCTGTTACACTCTGTATAAGTTCAACTGTTATCTGGTGATTTATTTATTCCACTGGTTTTATGAAGGCTATTAAGTAATTGTTAGTTTTGGAATACTAACAAATACATTTATTGTCACAATTATAAAAACGTTTCGAGTACGAACCCTTTTTCAATCTTAAATCAAATCTTTCAACATAAAATTCACATTAGATAAAGATCTGTTACCTTTTCGAGTTTCAATCTATTTTTTCTTCCCATTTGATTCTTAACATGTCTTCATTTCATATTTTGTTGCTAATTACTGTGTGGTTTTTTGATTCCTTGGTTTGTTTTTTTTCTGCTGTCTTCTGTGTAAGTGTTGAATATATTTCGTTGAGACCCTTTTTCTCTGTTCTGTCGTTGATGGAATTTTCATTTATGTGTATCATTTCAAAGAATTCTATAGTTTTTTAATCCGTTTTTTTTCAATATCTTTGAGGCTTCATTGTCTTCGATGTTGAATGTGTGTTATTCTTCATCTGATGTTTGTTTGAAAAGGCTGTCTGGGTTTTAGAATATTCATGACATTTTATTCTGGTACACAATTTTGGTTCTGTTTGCCCTTTGTATACTCCATTGTATTCATTGTATCTGATAGACAATATGTGATTTTTGATTTTCTAGGACTTTCACTTTTAGTTTGGAAAATAACTGCGGACATTTTGAAGGGACCCCTGGGATGAAGCGTAGAAATTTGCCCGCTATTTGGATTACTGTACATTAATTGTACTCGATTGTATTCCTGCTAGGGTGTATATAAGTTCTGCCGTTCCAGTTGGTTGCTACCGTAGCATTGGATCGTATGGCACCGATGACGGCTAACAAGCCAGAAACCGGTATGTCATTATCCTACTGCGGTGGTGCCACCCGGTGATATACTTTGGAAATGAGATCTCTACTAGTCCATTTTTCTCGAAGTTAGAAAAATTTGTACTCCATTTTGATTTCGTATTAGTGCAGTTACCCCGTTTAGTTCCGATGATTTTGAAAATTGTTTTCACTATTTATTATTGAAAGGCGTGTCACTTCTTTCTATAGTCGAAGGATAAAAATCTAGTTTGCCACGTATTTTATACACCTCAAATACGAATTTCTCCTCATGTTGAGTTGTACCAGTATGAAAGTGAAAGGTTTCCAGGGGCGACTGTAATATTCCTAAATATCCTATCCTAAGAAGATTCACAAATGGCTCCTTGAAGCGCTCAGCAACGAAAGACAATTTCTCGCAGATGATAGCAGAGTCAATTCTTATAATTCTTTCAACATAGGACAGATTCATTTTTGTTTTCAAGACAAGCATTTGAAGGAATATGATGTTTCAGCCAGACAAATATCATTGCAACAAGTTTCTCAACAAGTTTAGTTTTGAAGAAGAGAAAAATAGCTCTATCACTCCATATGTATTGAAGAAAAGTATTTAACAATAATCTTTAACCAGTACAAAACATTTTACCACATGCTCCTGATATTAAATACTGACTCAAACTTGTTTCAGGAAATGACACCGCCCACACCAAAAGAGCATGCAGAATCCCGACAATTCTCCAGAACGTCCTGAAAATCCGCCAAAAGATGTGAATAACATGCCCGCCAATCAGTGAACCGCGATCGTCCAAACGAGTGCGTACATGTGAACAGTTTTGCCTTGATGAAATTTGACGGCGTAATGTTTCCGACATAAAATGGGCATGAAGAGTCGGGGAGGCATGTTGAGACTGCTAGTGGTGTATCTCGAATTTGTTGTTGCGATCAGGGCCACCCCTGCTTTCATGAAAAACGCCAAGATCAGCACCAGGATAGTTCAAACTAGGTACGGGCGGCTCCAGGGACTGATCGTGCCCATGGACCAGTACAGATACCTCAAACCTATCGAGGTATGAGAAATCTTTTGTCCCTCCATTGTACTTTCACTCTTTCTTCATCATAGAATATTTTTGTTCATCGAAGAAAATGCTTTAATTTTCCACTTTCTTCGTTTATTTATTGTTTTATGTTTCATTTCCTAATTTGTTCACTATTTTTCAATTTTTTTTTATTCTAGGTGTTTCTGGGCGTGCCGTATGCGACACCCCCGGTCCAATCGAATCGTTTCAGCCCCACGCGGGCCCCCAGCCCTTGGGACGGAGTTCGTATTTCGGATAAAATGGGGCCGGTATGCCCTCAGAAACTTCCGGATATAAGCAACGAGACAGCAGCTTTGGAAAGGATGCCCAAAGGAAGGCTGGAGTACCTCAAGAGGCTTTATCCCTACTTGAGCAATCAGAGTGAAGATTGTCTCTATCTGAACGTCTATTCTCCTACTCAAGGTAAGTCCTCTTTATTGTTGGCTTTTTCTCGGAATTTGAGGAATATTGTTGATCATTCGATTCGTGTTTATTTGAAATGGTTGATTATTGAGATGGTTCAATCGGCATTATCACTGATAATATTCACAATGTTATGATTTTTTGTCGATTTATGAGTGAGATAATTAGCTTGTTAATTTTGTACCCGCAAAACTTCAACAGTTGATGGAGAAACTTATTCGAAAAGAAAAAACTCATAACAAACCATAAATGCTTCATTTTAAAGATATACTGCTCCAGAAGAGTTAGCAATATCGTATTCAATCGTTTTTTAAAGTATGTAATCTTCGAGAAAATCGCTTTAATAGTATATTCTAAAACTAGTTGCAGAATGGGCTCCTTTTCCAATACGAATGCGAAATTCGAAAACGAGCGACGAAGGAGCGAGTTTTTGAACGCACGAGTATTGGAATTGCATTCTGCAACGAGTATTAGACGATATTTTCTCTATTTCACTCAAATTTTGTGAAAAAATCAAATTATAGGTCCTAGTTACTTTCATATTGTATCTTGGCAGTTGGTGTGAATGTTAGGAAATACGAAAATTGACGTTTCTAAATTGACGTCTGCTGAAATTTAAAAGGATCGGAAGTCATTTCTGACAACCACAAAACGAAAAATGTTACTGAAAACGATGCTGTAATGAATTCATTACAGCACTGTTTTTAGTACTATAATGAACTCATTACGATACTGAAATAGAGAAAATCATTTAAAATTCAATAACAACTTGAATCGATCCAAAGAAAATCAGTATGAGACATTCCGTCAATCTGGCCGCCTTTTTTCTCTGCATATGCTTCATGAATGTTCTTATTTTGAAATGAAGTCAGTTAATCAACGGCATCGATTTGAAACGAGTTTTCTGAAAATGCCAAGACGTAAAATACCAAACGCTGAGGCTAATAGGGCTATCGGAATGCTACAGGATGGCCTCAGGTTGTTGTAGCGGAAAGTCAGCCAAAATGTGATATCTCGACTTTGGAATAGGTTCAGGGAGACAGGTTCCGTGTTGGAAAGAGCAAGGCTTAGTGGGCGACAAAAAACAACACCTGCTCAGGATCGTTTCATCACCGTTTCGGCGTGAAGAAACCCTACATCTTCGTGTAGAATGCTACGAAATACTCTTCAAAATGCAGATGGGGTCCAAGTTTCCATCGAAACCATCAGACGACGTTTGAGAGAGGTGAATCTAGATTCTAGACGTCATTAAGAGGAGTTCCATTAACACGTGACCATGAGCGTCAAAGACTGGAATAGGCAAGGCAACATATCAGTTGGAACGATCAATGGCGTAGTGTCCTTTTCACTGATGAATCCAGATATGGACCATTTTCAGATTCTCGAAGAATAAGGGTATGGACAATCCCACGCATACACCGTAATCGTCGCTATGTCCAAGAATTCCATCCATTCCGATGGGGTAGTGTTATGGTATGGGCCAGGATATGTTTCCACGAGCGCAAAGATCTACACATTTGTCCTGGGAATATGACCTCGACCGCCTTACACTATAGGGAGCATGTCATTGACAATGTTGTGCCAAATTTTAACGCTGCTATTGCAATTTCTAGACGATAACGCTAAACCGCACCGTGCAGCCATAGTTGAGAATGCGCGCGAGTAGCTTGGTATTCCACATTTACCAATACCTCCGCAATCACCAGATTTTAATTGCATAGAACATGCATGGGATGTGCTCCAAATAAAATTAGATAATCATCAACTCACCCCAGAATTCTTCAAGGATCTGAGAGAGCTTCTGTCCGTTTATGGATCCAAATTCCTCAAGAAATGTTCAACAACCTCGTGTCTAGTAAGAAAAGAAGATGTCCGCTGTTATTGATGCCCGTGGAGGCCATACATTGTATTGATAGTCTTAAAATGATTGAATTCTCTGGGAATAAAATTTCATTATTTTACTCGATTTTTCTTAACAATCCTGTAAACGCTGCAGACCTACAGGCTAAAATTAATTTGCAACTTGAAATCATATTAATATGAATTTTCATCACAAAAATCTTATTTTAACTATATTTTTTTTGCAATTCAAGTCAATATCCCTAACTCATGTGGAGCAGTTTATATGACGTAGATATTTTCAAGAACAGATCGTTTAATTTTGATAATCGAGTATAAAACATAAATAATAGTGGTCCCAGAATTGAATCATGTGGTACTCCACTGTTAGATGTGAAGAAAAACTTTCTTAATTTGGTAAGGTGCCCATATACAAAGTCAATACCTTACATAGGTCCCAATGAAGCACCACATATTGGTCTACAATTTTTCCGATCGTTGGCATCTCCACAATTTACATAGAACTCTTTTTCAACCAGGAAGAAAGGTACTGGATCCTTCACCATTTTGCAACCAAAGTCGCAAACAAAGATATTCATATATTTCTTGATCGTATAGCTTTCTGGCATTGCCAACGTGAACTCAAACATTTTCTCATCGATATCTCCCTTCTTTCCACCATATCGGAACCTAATTCGGAGGAGAAGAAAAAAGGAGAATCACGCAATAAATTCTTAATTAAGAATCTGATAAGGTCGCCGGCGGGGCAATTTCAAGAGACCTAATCTCCGACTAATCCCGCAATAAATTCCCGATCGCTCGACTCCAAAATAAGTTATAAATATATAGCTATCCTCCGACTTTAGCTACGGGATCCCTCCCGAAAAATTGGGGAATTAAAATACCGTTTGTATTCTTATAAAAACGCTTTATAAAAGTGGTACCTTGTAGGGCCAAGAAAACCGGACGAATTTAGAATATTAAGGGAGAATTTTATGTGCAACTTCAATCTTTTCTTCAGAGCAAGGGCCAGAATGAAAAATTTTTATTTATTAACTTTAATCAGTTTTATAGCATGCTGCCCTCTGAATGAAGAGAAATCTGAAAATGTTCTAGTTTGAGTTTTTACGAAATTTGCATATAACATTGTAGTTTGTGACCTGAAAACTGGGTTGGGCATATAAGAATATTGAATAAACTGTATTCAATCGTTTTTCATCTTCGGGAAAATCGCTGTTAAATCATTTAAAACTCAATAACAAACTTGAATCGATCCAATAAAAATCAGTATGAGACATTTCGTCAATCTGGTCGCCTTTTTTCTGAAGTTTGGTTCTTTGCATATGCTTCATGAATGTTTCTATTTTGAAATGAAGTCAGTATATCAACGGCTTCGATTTGAAACGAGTTTTCTGAAAATGCCAAGACGTAAATTAACAAACGCTGAGGCTAATAGGGCTATCGGAATGCTACAGGGTGGCCTAACTCAGGTTGTAGCGGAAAGGCTCCAAGTCAGTGATATTTCGACTTTGGAATAGGTTCAGGGAGACAGGTTCCGTGTTGGAAAGACCAAGGCTTGGTGGGCGACGAAAAACAACACCTGCTCAGGATCGTTTCATCACCGTTTCGACGAGAAGAAACCCTACATCTACGTGTAGAATGCTACGGAATACTCTTCAAAATGCAGATGAGGTCCAAGTTTCAAATCGAAACCAGCAGACGACGTTTGAGAGAAGTGAATCTATGTTCTAGACGACCATTAACACGTGACTATAAGGGTCAAAGATTGGAATGGGCAAGGCAACATATCAATTGGAACGATCAATGGCGTAGTGTCCTTTTCACTGATGAATCCTGATATGGACGATTTTCAGATTCTCGAAGACTAAGGGTATGGACAATCCCACGCATACCTCGTAATCGTCGCTATGTCCAAGAAGTCCATTCATTCCGAGTGTTATGGTATGGGCCGGGATATGTTTCAACGGGCGCACAGATCTACACATTAGTCCTGGGAATATGACCGCCTCACATTATAGGGAGCATGTCATTGACAATGTGGTGCCAAATTTTCACGCTGCTATTTGTGAAACTTTTCGATTTCTAGACGATAACGCTAGACCGCACCGTGCAGCCATAGTTGAGAATGCGCGCGAGGAGCTTGGTATTCCTCATTTACCAATACCTCCGCACTCACGAGATTTGAATTTCATAGAACATGCATGGGATATGCTCCAAAGAAGATTAGATAATTATCAACCTACCCCAGAATCCTTAAATGATCAGAGAGAGCTTCTGCCCGTTTATGGAACCAAATTCCTCAAGAAATGTTCAACAACCTCGTGCGTAGTATGCAAAGAAGATCAAGTCAAGCTGTTATTGATGCCCGTGGAGGCCATACATTGTATTGATAGTCTTAAAATGCTTGAATTCTTTAGGAATAAAATTTCGTTATTTTACTCGATTTTTCTTAACCACCTTGTATACGCGGCAGACCTACAGGCTGAAATTAATTTGCAACTTGAAATCATATTAATATAAATTTTCATAACAAAAATCTTATTTAAACAGCAGTTTATTTTCAGAACTGTCAGCATGTGATCTGAAAAATTCCAGCAGAATTGCCGCATTTGGCTGAATGTGAAAATATTTATGTTCACTTCTTGAATACAAATTTTTCAGCATATAATGTGGTCTTGTATATTCAAATAAAGTTATAACTCAACTTCCGGTCGCCAGAATGGAAAAATGAGCACAATTCTCAAAGGACTGGAACAGTCAATATGCATTTATCAATCTATCAATCTATCTGCTATTCAATGCTGAAGATCGTGGGATAAAATAAGTTTTTTGTTGGAATCCTTTCACATTCTCGAGTCGGCTAAAAAACTGGCTGGTACAAAATATTTCGGTTCGGCTTCATCTAGACATCCGAACAGTAAAAGTGAAGAAACACGAATAAAAACGACAGTCCATCGAACAAAGCCGATCTAAAAAAGGAACATCAACAACAACAACAGATTAATCCCAAGGACCGCTTCTCTTTGTTGAGGGATTTCTCTCATAATTAAAGAAATTCGTAACAACCAAAAGCTTCCAGGATTGAGGATGGGAATTGTATGATTAATCTGGGAATACGGCTTCACTCCCAGACGTTCTGACAAGATTATCGTTATTGAACAAGTGATGTCCTAAATGAACGATCAGCGAGCGAGTAGCCAAAATTGTGCACGCAGAGATAATGATACAGGGTGGCTCACATTGGAAAGTCCTGTCGAATATTTCAATGTGGGAGGGGACATTTGATATCCTGCATTTTCAAGAAACATAATGTCTACGTAGGAAATGTACCATCTTCATCTATTCAGAATATGCATATGCCTGCGAATATATTACGAACCAAAACAAATGAGCTAGATTTACCAACGTCTGAATCTGCAGATCTCAAACCGGAATACAAAACCGCAACCCGCATCTTTCATGTGGTCCAAACCAGGCCTGAACCTACTCTTGAAGACTAATCTCCTTACCATCAATCCTGCCCACTACACTACCTAATTCACTTTACCCGAGAATTCCGTTTTATTATCTCGTTAAATAACCGTTAGCATCTCGGGTATTATGAAATAACATCCAGCATCTATCTCAGATGAACCAGCTCAAGACCCACTCCATTATTTGGAATATCTCTTTAATCTTTTCATCTTTCCGGACCTATTCATGATTGGCGGGGATCCTTGTCCTCTTTTATGCCTCATCTACCACTTGATGCTACAGGGGACATTATTTTTAATTAATTCAACTCGGTCGCTCGATGCGTTCAGAAAGGGAGCTTTGTCAACAGAAAATATTAATTGGGGGGGCAGACTGTCGGCGTACCTGAATTAGCAGGATTTGAGGATTAAAATTGGGGTTTTGGTGGGAGGTTGAAGATATCAGTCGCTTGATCTACTCCTTATAAGTCGAATGAATTGATTTAATAGGTGTTAATTAGACAAGAGCTCTCTTGGAGAGAAGAGTAGATACAATCCTTGGTGGGTACGCTCTTTTTAGAACTTCGAACAACAGAGTCGATGAAGTGGGTGAACCATGGAGCTCGGGGTCATCTTTGTTATAGTCCATTCGCAATATCAAAAATAAAAATATTAATTTCAACCGTTAGGCGTCGATATGAAGTAGTTCCTAGGAGTGTAAATAGAATTTTTATGTATGTATTTGTATTCCTACTTCCTTCAGTTATAATCTGCCAACTGTCACACAATTTCGCAACGGTAACTCCACCATTTCTACGAGTAAAACGTCTCCAGTTGCGAACTGTCGAATTCCGACTCGCCTGAAGGCAAATATCCCGAATTTATGTTTGTCCCGACTTTACATCTTATCGGGATGGTTGTTTTTCTCTCCTTGGATGAAAAGCGACCCTGAAGGAGAATTAAAGTTATTCCTTGGGATCCCGGCACAAATTACCAGTCGTTCGGGAGATAACGCATGGCAATTTACATCCGAATCTCCGAAGGCTTTTTCCCTTTTTTTGTACCCGTTGTGAAATGTTGAGTTTTGCAGATGTGGATGTGTGACAGGAAGGAAAGTGGATTTTTTGGTGTGTCGTTTAACAAAATGACGAAATATCATCAGCAGAGGTCTCAATTTATATCAAGTGTGAAAGGTGGGCAAGATACGATTATTTGACAACCATATCTACTGTACTAACTACAGTGTGACAAGAAAAACCTCGGACAAACTCTTTTTCATTTAACTTTATTAAACAGAAGAAATTGAACAAAACAACAACAACTAATAATAGCTTGAACATTTGTTAATAATATATTTGAGTCATTTCGAAGTGGCTTCCTTTGGCGGCGATACACAGCTTCAGACGCTTCTTGAAATTTTCGGCATTGTTCCGCAGCTCCTCGGGCGTTAATCGGTTCCATTCCCGGCGTAGAGATTGCTTCAGCGATTCCAAATGTTTGTGTTTTTTAGCACAAGCCCTGTGCTCTATAATCGACCACACGCTGTAGTCCATTCGGTTGAGATCCGGTGAGTAGAGCGGCCATTCTGCAGATGAGATGAAACAAGGAAAATGGGTCTTACACCATTCTTGCTTCATTTTCGCTCTCTGAGCCGGACCGGAGTCCTGTTGAAAGGTCCAATGCGTATCGCCGAAGTGCTGCTTGGCCCACGGAAGTACTACGGCCTTGAGGATGTCGCAGCGGTAGACTTCTTGATTGATTTTGACCCCTTGATCCACGAAAACTAGGGGAGTTTTACCACTGCCTCAAATTCCGCCCCAGACCATGACGGATTGCGGATTTTGACGGTGTTCGACGATGGCCGATGTACCGGGAGCCTCTATGGACCAGACTCTGTCGTTTTGGTGGTTGTGAGATTTTTCTACGGTGAAAAGCTTCTCGTCTGTGAAGAGAATTCGCTCCCATTGCGGACCGGCGGCGAGACGAAGGAGTTGGCGGCACCTTTGGAGCCGTACGCGCTTGTTTTTTCCGTGAGGAGTTGAACTTTTTGGAGCTTGTATGGTTTGAGGTTGAGCTCCGTTTTGGCAATTTGACGGACTGATTCACGGTTGATACCGGTCTCACAGGCTATTTTCCTCATGTAAACTCTCGGACTTCGATTGACTCGCTTCTTGACGATGTTGCGATTGCTAGGTGTATTGACAGTGCGTTTTCTACCACTTCCTGGACGACGACCATCATGGCCAAGCTACTTGAAACGACGAATTGCATCGGACACGGTTTGTCGAGGCACATTGAGCAAACGAACAATTTCGCATTGACGCCTACCTTGACGAAACAGCTCCAAAATCGCACTACGTTTGTTTGACATTCTAAAACTCTGTGGAATGAAATTATATCAAACTGAAAATTCACATATTAGTACAGACTAGTAAGTCAGTAGATCTTCCTTTGAAGAGAATTCGCATATGAGATATATCAGAAAGATCAAAAGATCGCATGCAAGATAGATCGCAGAAATGGGTACATTGATATCATTATTTGATGAAGTATTAGTTATATTCAGAGAAAAAATCGAAATTCATGAGCAAATAAATGGAAATGAAAATGAGGGAAACAATTTCCTGTTTTTTCTGAAGAAAAAAATATTATTCTCAAGAAGTAGACTAAATATACCAAAATGTTAACATGAAAAGTTAAATCATTTTCCCACAAACAATTCAAAATGCGTTATAAAACATAGTCATGAGTAATTTTTCAGATATTTTTATCATTATTATTGGAAATAATTACAGAGTTGAGCATTGCCAATTGTAGAAAACATTATTTGGATCGATGTCAGACCAACATTCATTCATCACATGTTCCAATTGCAATTTCCAATTGCATTTCGAACTGCAAATGACGGAGGCTAGAGTTTCGTGTGACGCCCGCTAGAGGGAGCTAAGATCGTTATGGACCTACACTTATACAGTTGCTTAGAATGTATACATGGTAAAAGGGCTGCCATTGTTATTGATGAATTTATACTCCTTTTTAATTGCCTCGAAACTTTCTTGTTTTGAATGGTGACACTGTTTAATGTTTTCACCTAGGAGTACTAGCGAATTCGAATATCAAAACATCCAACCTTGTAAACGAGTAATGTCTTGAAATGTTGTTTATGTTACGTGCTTCGAAGCTGTGATATTTTATTTCCTATTCAGGTATTCTTGAGGAATATTTAGAAGATTTTATCGTGTTCTGAGTAAATTGTTGAGAAGGAAATTGATATCGGTCTTATTTATTCGAACTATATAACTCACGAATTCATTATATTTCACGTTACCAGGTGTCTTGTTTGAGTTCAATTTTCTGGTGCGGTTTCGACTGATTAACTGAGTTAATTCCATTTTTATAAACAAGAGTGTTTTGAAATTGATCATTGTAATTTAAGGTAATGTGTCTTAATCTATTTGAACCAAAGTAATCATGTTTTTATGCAATTAATTTATATAATATTAGGCCCATGGATTGATTATATAATAAAAAGTTTGCTGAGTACTAACTGAAAAAAACTGTTTACAATTTTAACATTTTAACTGTGGTGATTTCAATTGCTCTTCAAGGAAAACTAAAGACATATCTATACATTACCATAAATTTCTTAGAAAAAGATGCCTCAACTCTAATTATCACTAATGCCTTCGGTATATTGAAAAAGTTAGACTGAAACTATAGATGGAGAAACCTTGCTACAATGAATTTTTAAAAAAACTGAGAATAATATTTTTAGTGAATATATTGAGTACCTATCTACCGAATTTTTCGAGAAGTTGAATTGATGAATTTACTGCTTTACATTTTAATAATATTCAAGATGTAAAAGTGATACTTGATTATAATGAAATACCAGAGTAGGATCTTCTCGTTTGTTATGCCCCATCAGACCTTATTCACATTCAGATCATTGTTTATGGCAGATGTAAGTCCTTTTGTGTTGTCATTTTTTAGTATGTTCAATAACAACTGATAATTATTAAAGATATTTAAATTTTTTCTCAACAAAACTGATTTTATTTTAAAAAGGAACTATCGTGAGAGCCATAACGACGTTGGCGACACCTCGTGAACGTACTGCAAATTAACAAGTCCCACTGTTTTTGGCAGTTCAATAATATTGCGGATCCTTCAGGTACCTATGCTCCTAGGTACTACTGCAAACCAGGCAAGAAATTAAAAAGCTAGATTGTCAATGTCTCACGAGCGGTATGACATAAGGAACCGTCCTCCTGAAATCACATGTCGTCAAGATCATTATCTTCTAAATGAGGCAGAAGAAACTGTGTTATCATATCACGATAACATTCACCATTCCCCGTTACTGCATTACCTTCTTCGAATGCACACCATGTGCATGGATTTAGTAAGCCCCAAATGCGACAGTTTTGCCTATTAACGAAGCTATCGAGGTGAAAATGATCGTCATCACTGAAAATGATTCCGTTTGCGAAATCACTATTTTGATAATACTTTTTGACAATCAGGACGCGTTGTTCTAACGTGTAATACTGCATGATTACAAACTCCCATCTGTCAACTCTCGATCTGCCATAATCAAGTGATATTAGGCCTGTCAAACATGACGCTCTTATTTGAACACCCTTTATTTGTATTTGGGTGTCGTTTATATGTTAAAGTCAATACCTGTATGGAAATCCGATTATTTTTGTTTTTTCTGAAGACATTCAAACTCCCCTTATGCTTCCTAACCACTCTTGAATCTCCAACCATAAATTGAGCTATCATAGACGCATAGTCGATATTTCCCAACCTCCTCGGAACAGATGTAAGTTTTTCCCCACCCTGTTTTTCAGCCAGACTAACCGACGTCCTCGTATATGTTGTCCATAAAGTACCCTGAAGTGGTCGTATTTCAGATCCCGAATTTGCATTTTCGGCCTGCATACGAGACGGGCTCTCGGATGCAGAACGATGGACTTCGAAGCGCTCCCGGCAGAATTTTTCGAATTCATATTTTCTCTAGGTTGGAAAGGCTGGTCGGTGGAAGTTTTTCGTGAGGCGAATTTGTGTGTTCGAAAAGCGATTTGTGGCCAGATGTGGGTTGTAGGTTTGTCCCGATCGATATGCCCGGGATTGAAGGGACTCTTCATTTTTGTCGACGGGCATACGCAAAGATGACAATAACTTTTGGTAGCAACGTTTGATTTTGGAAATTTCATATTTTCTTCAGGGGATGATTGTGCCCGAATTCATTTTCAGTAGTTATATCCCTAGGACCTTGATAATAGACGAGATAATTTTATGACCTTCGAAAGCTCATTTTTTGACAGAAAAAATGTATAACTCAACACAACAAAACATTTATTTATTTATTGAAAGTACAACTAGTGAAAGTGCAATTCGTAAAATTCAACTCAACATTAGATTCGTTGCTGATCTCTTGTATAGAAGATCTATTTCCACGCATAATATTTATTATCTTGTTGTGGTGTTCTTGATCGAGGTTTAGGTATGGTTTGATAGAATTTTGATTGCTATGACCAGTAATCTTCAGCAATTGTTGTTCCTCTACACCACTTTTTGCTAATTGACTGACAGCTGTTGATCTATTTGAATGATTCGTTATCTTTTTGTCTTTGATATTCAAGCCAATTGCTTCGGCAGCATATTTATTCCATTTATTTATGGTATTATCGGTACATTATCGTACCATTTATCAGTTTCATTTTTCCAATATCGATTTGGTTCAAGAATAGTCGTGGTGAGGTAATATTTTCACCTCGTTTTGATATTAGTTTATGAAAAAGACGTACAGGCCAGCTTTGTCACTCACTATTGGAAACCAACCATTTACTACTTGTACAGCTTTTAGAACCACCTTGGCACGTTTTACTGAATACCGGATTGTATTCAATGCGATTTGCTGGAGAACCATCGTTATTCTTCTCGATTTGAAAAAAAAAATCACCAAACAAGCAACTGCAGTAATATGATAAAATTTACGCATAAGACCTTCAGGAGAATTTTCATCCCATAGCAATATTATTCTGTTAACTTCAGACAAATTTAACGAAACTGAACTGGATTTACGTTCACTTGGGTCTGCTTGCAATTTTTTTCTGATTGCATCGCGGGCATCTCGGGCTGGTTAAAATATTATATTATTAAACGGATCAATCATAATGTTGTAGTCTTTATAATACTTTTCTTGTAAGAGTTTGCTCGAAACATTCCACATTGTCTTTGCCGTTGCTTCTTTGAATTCTGTTCCATCTTTTTTTCTCATATTGACAGCCCAATCTTTGAGTATAAACGCCAATTCTTCCAAGCTTCTGCGTTCATTCAATTCGTATGATCGTTCGTAGCAAAATTCCATAAATATTCCCCAAATATATTTGTGGCTATTGGAAGTATTTCTGGGAATGTTTTCTTCGATAAGCTCATTTATATTTTAACATTACCAAAACGTGACATTTTGAAATTTGTTTGGAATGATGTTGCCATGGAACTATTATATAATTTTATAAGACTCTATCGTGTTATCATTGGGATTGAAAATTGCATTGGATGCAGTTTTCGATGTAATGTTGACATGATAGGCTGAAATGGTTCCATATGATACAAAATCATAAAATTGGATTTGTTGTTAGAACTGTCAAACAATTTTCAAGTGAAGCTGAATCGAATGAAGGAAAAACAACTTTCAAAGTTTTTTCTTGTAAATTGATTCACCATATACAGTGTGTGCTGCAATGATATCTTCTATATGGTTTCTACGGGTTTGATCACCCTTGCTGCAAATACTAAAAATAACTTTGGACTCTTGCAGAACCCTTACATTAACGAAATCTTCATCTTCCTCCATTGTAAGTTCTACTGAATGTCCTGTCGGTATCTGAAAGAAGTTTTCAATACCATCGCAAAAAACATGGAATATATTCATCATAACATCCTACCACCACCAACAACCCTTCTTCCCTCAGGATAATTCAGAATCCATCTTGAAACCCCACCTGTTCGTATAAATTAGTCAGAATTCCCTAGATATATCCGATCCCGCTGGAATATAGAGAGGCTGTCTAGAGGTCCCGAACTAATATTTCTATTCAAGGCTCTGACAGGCAAATATTTTCGCAACCTATGTTGCTGCCTTCAGTCATTAATCTCGCCGGAGTTCTCAGGAAAGTATTCCTGCGGAAATCTATTTCGGGATTATTGAATCCGATTGCTTACGCTCCCTATAGTTGGAGGAGACACGAAGGATTCTTGTGAAGGATTATCATGACTATGAAGTTCTTATGTAACTTGGAGAGGGATCCATGAGGTGTTTGATAAGTTTATGTTGTTGGAGGTTATTGGAAGTTCGATCATTAGTTGTGTTTCTGAATACGATAAGATTTAGTGGTAAGTGGAATTCGAGCACCAATAGAACACCATCGAAGCTTGACAGAAGCTCAGGAAATTTGAACGAAATTAACCAAGTGCTGACCTGGGAGTGCTGTAACATCATGAAGCGAATGGCCAGAGGCAATAAAGTCACTTTACTCTGGGTGCCAGGGCATTGTGGCATTAAAGGAAATGAAAAAGTCGATGAGCCTAAGAGAAGTGCATCAAGGTTGACACCTGCTCGACCTCTGCCTTTCTGTGGGCTTGGAAAAGAACTCTGAAAAAACACTCCTTGACTTACTCAGTCTGAGAAATTCATGATGATTCCACCGACCTATACCAGTAAGCTCCTGCAACTGTCAAAAGCACCATTGACGAACTCCTCAGGTTTCAATGAAAAGTAAGGTAGAAAACAAAAGATCCATAACGACCGCGGCTCAAAAAAATAATAACAATAATACCATGCGCTCACATTGAGAAGTTTCTTAGTGGTATATTTCTTCCGAAATCTTTCTTTATCAGTCATCACTGTCATAATAGTATATTCTAAAACTAGTTGCAGAATGGGCTCCTGTTCCAATACGAATGCGAAATTCGAAAACGAGTGACGAAGGAGCGAGTTTTCGAACGCATGAGTATTGGAATTGCATTCTGCAACGAGTATTAGAGGATAATTTCTCGATTTCATTCAAATTTTGTGAAATTCAATGAAAAAATTCAAATTATAGGTCCTAGTGACTCTCATATTGTTAGGAAATACGAAAATTGACATTTCCAAATTGACGTCTGCTGAAATTTAAAACGATCGGAAGTCATTGCTGACAACCACAAAACGAAAAATGAAACTGAAAACGATGCTATAATGAATTCATTACAGCACTGTTTTCAGTACTGTAATGAACTCATTACGATACTGAAATAGAGAAAACTCTATTTCTCCTGCTTTCTACAGTGAAAACAACTGCTTCATGAATCAAATTTTGAAAGCATACCAGTGATGAGTAATTCCTTGTGGACTTACAGTTGACCCAACATAAAAATCATAAGTTCCAGGGGCGACTGTAGTATCCTCAATTTCTCCAACCTCAAAAATTACAGGAAACAATCTGATGCTCGACATTTGCTTTTTTTAATAAGAATATGAAAATACTCAGATTTGAAAAAGTTTGATCCCAAATTATTACAATATATCAGAGGAATGCTGAAATATTTTTCAATCTTCCAAAGCGATGCTGTGCGAATGAGTATAAAACTCTGAAAATCTGAATAATTTATATTCATCATTCTCCGATTCTTGAGGTTAGTCGATGGGAATAATCGGCCGAAGTAAAACTCCCAAGAATGAAAAACCCTCGAATCCACCCTTCAAACCGAATCCTAATCCAATAGCTGCCCTTGATCCCTTCACTCTGCCCTCAAAATCGTAATTAAGCACTGAAAAAGAAATTAAAGCAGGATTGAATGACTGATAACTTTCCCTACAAATAGGGTTCCGAGAAAGACCCTGCTTAACATGAAATTCAGAAAGTTTCTGAATTGATGAAAAAGTGGGAAAACTTTTTGGATCTCATAGAAATTTCCCTCTTCCCGTTTTTCCTTTCGGCGATGGAATTAATGGAGCCATATTGTACGAGGGCGGCTAAACGGCTTGAGTATTCGGAAGGGGGCTTGGCAGATTGTTTTCTCGTGCAGTGAAGAATAGCTTTAACAACCTTTATTTATGAAAAAAATAACTCTGAGTGGACTTTCTGAAGATTTAATTAAGCAGGGTGGGTCTTTGACTTGTCAACTGTCAATTGTCATCCAATATAACGCTGATAAATCAATTTATCAGAAAATTCATATTTTAAGGTGGCCGTTCAGAGCGAGTAGGAAAACTAATCCGATAGAGGCGCTATCGTGCATTTTATGGAATATCTCCATAGAACTTACATTATCACTATAAGTTCTATGAATTTCTTTATCCTTATAAATGAAATGTACAATGCGCTCTCTATCCGAAAATTGCTGAACTATGAAACTAGTGGAAATGTGGGTGAAGCTACTTTTTCCCGCCATATATTTGAATTTGGCCATTCTCTGCCAATTCCGTATTTCAAGTTGTTTTTCTGAAGGAAATTATCTGTAGATTTACTTCTAATTGGAAGTTGAACTATTTTCTTGGATCTCTCGTTTGAAATAAAACAGACGCATGAGTTGGCTTATTTTCTTCTGTTTTTGAAAGAAAAAAAATGAACTTTCGAAATGAAATCGATTTAAATTATTTCATTAAAAGCGCGTTCGGCAATAGCATCCGAGAGCGGACGAATTTTTTAGTCACGTGATAACAGATTGTACAGATTTGTCAGATTTTTCTGTAATAAACGAACGCTACGGAGCATTTTGATCGATTTTTCTGTTTGACTTATGTAACGCCTTACCCGAGCCAGATATTAAATATGAGCTTGAAGGTCTATTCGTCCGTAGAGGTAGTCTGGGTACTATTTTAATTCTTTTGTTATAGTTCTCAACATTTCTACCCCTTGGTTGAGATGATTCAATATTTTGAATCATTATTTTTTTATCAAACAACATTTTTTTATTTATTACTACACAACAAATAACATAAGACACGAAAATTCAACAGACTGTTCAAGAATTTTCGAAGCGGGATAAAAAATCCATTCACAAAGGCCGAAAAGTAATTTCTGTTTCTGTTCTGTGGAAAAAAATCCGTTTCCTCCGTCGAATGACACCGAGCAAAAAGATCTACATCCGATTGATCAGATTTTCTTGCCGAACGGTCCAGATGTGTACTCCCCTCAATTTGGATGTAATAAACGAACGGTTCAGATCAATCCGACCAGTCAGATGTCATTGCCGAACGCGCTTTAAGAACTTCAATCCTTTCGGAGTTTACCCACAAAATTTCAGTTCTCCAAGTGAAACCATTTTCAAATGCAACTTGATATGAAAACACACTACATTGAACGCCCACCCCGATCATTTTCTCACTTTCTCCATGCAAATTTATTTAATTGATCATTTCAGTTCTTTTTTTGAAATGTGTTGATAATAATTCCAAAGACAGACCCGATTCTTATGTACCTACATTACCATTATCTCAAAATATTTTAGAACGGATATCATAAACAGACATAAACTCTCTGTTGTTATAACGAATTATCTATTATCTATATCTACATAAAAAAAAAGGTTGGTTACAGCATTTATAACTCGAGATCGGATGGATTGTTTGTTATGAAACTTCATATATGGATTTTTCTACGGTCTGGTTATTATAAAATATAGTAAAACTTTGAAAAAACCGATGAAAATTTCACTTATACAGAAAATGCTTCTCCGTCTTCTGAGTAAGGCCACTAGGTGTCGTACAGTTACAATAATTACGCTACAGCTTATTCGTAGGTAATTTATTTGATATTCTTCCCGTTACATGCCGACGAGAACATATCTTCCATATCAACTTGGATTATTGGCAACTCACACACGAGAAAATATTAAAAATCTACGCTCGGCGAAAGGATGTGAAATATTCATAGAATTTTGATGTGAAAATGAAGAAAATTAATAGATGAATAAAAATGTTTGGTCCAGTGCTAACTGAGAATCCTGGAGTGCCAATCAAACGACCATTTTTCATGTCGACGTCAGAAAAACCGGTTTTTCATCGAAACTCCGTACAGCCCAACCGCTTCGCTTTTCGAGGTAATTTGCGTACATCAATTCTCCTGTTACTAAAAATGCATCCGCACACTCCACCCTTATAAATCTCCCCACGATACCGCTAATGTAAAAACCGAATAAAACTCGTGTAACATTGTAACCGTTGAGCCATAACTCCAAACACGCAGCGAATGACAACAGAAAACTGTCAACGGAACACACATATCCCGAGCGTCGTATAGATTATCCGAAAAGTATTACTCTTTTCCCGTTGCCGGGTCCGAAAAGAAAAAATTCAATGAGTCCCAGAGCAGCACTGATTCATTTCGGGGGCAGCAGTAAATTCACCCTTATCGATTATGGCGGAAATGTATTTTGGAGTTGGGCCAACTTAAATTCGAAACTCATTTAGCGGGGCACATAACAAAACGCTGCAAGAATGCGTAATTTCCTTCGATCCAGGAGATATTGACGTTAGTTTTGAGTAACTTCTGTTCGTCGTTTTGGTTCGCTCCATATTTTAGATGATCCAAGAAATTGAATTAGCAGTACACGAGAAGAAGAGGAATTTCTTCTATATGAACTTAGCTTTCAGCATAATTCCTCCCATATAAGTAAAGGAGGTGATGTGTATTAATGATTCAAACCTTAAAAAATCAAAAACAATTCCATATAGTTCAACTTATTCAATTTCAAGCTTAATTGAGAATAATAATAGAGAAATTCCAGGGGCGACTGTAGTGATCCAACATTTTTGATTCAATGAAAACATCGAGTGCGTGATGGTGTGAACGGATCATAAGAACAAAATATAGATCTGGACACAGTTCTGAAAGATTCTTCTACAGCCAAACGATCCCATCAAATAATAATAATAAATATGTCGTGATAGTTAAAAAAATTCCAGAAGGACTGTATCATCTCGAGTTGAATAATTGTATCGGGCGTTTTTTTGAGAGTGATACAATTTTCGATAGGGATAACTGTGATTCACCAGGAGGTAGAAGCCATGTTGTTTTGGCATTTCGGTTCAGTAAGTATTGTCAAATTATCATGGAAATCCCTGGCAAAATCAAGGTCCTTTTTCAATATTTACGATCTACTACCCATTCGAATCATGCAGAATACACATTAGACCGATTAGTACAACCTTTAGTTTGAGTGCTCAGAGCATCTGAACAAAACTCGAAAATGAAATTTGGAAAAAATAAATCGATTGAAAGTCGTCACAAAGAAGACCAATATGGACATGATTGGTATCAAAATATAGGTTTTCGAGGACATTCTATACAATAAGAACAAACTCAAGTCGCTATCTATCATAGTTTAGATTTTCTCGAAAATCCGAAATTTCAGATCGTCATAACTCCCCTTCTTGGGATCCTATTCCTTATCGATTATGGCGGAAATGTATTTTGGAGTTGGGCCAACTTAAATTCGAAACTCATTTAGCGGGGCACATAACAAAACGCTGCAAGAATGCGTAATTTCCTTCGATCCAGGAGATATTGACGTTAGTTTTGAGTAACTTCTGTTCGTCGTTTTGGTTCGCTCCATATTTTAGATGATCCAAGAAATTGAATTAGCAGTACACGAGAAGAAGAGGAATTTCTTCTTTATGAACTTAGCTTTCAGCATAATTCCTCCCATATAAGTAAAGGAGGTGATGTGTATTAATGATTCAAACCTAAAAAAATCAAAAACAATTCCATATAGTTCAACTTATTCGATTTCAAGCTTAATTGAGAATAGACATAGAGAAATTCCAGGGGCGACTGTAGTGATCCAACATTTCTGATGGGGTAATTCAATGAAAACATCGAGTTCGTGAAAGCGGGAACGGATCATAAGAACAAATTATAGATCTGAACACAGTTCTGAAAGATTCTTCTACAGCCAATCGACCCCATCGAATAATAATATCAAATATACAGTAATAGTTGAAAAACTTCCAGGAGGACTGTATAGTATCTCGAGTTAAATAATTGTATCGGGCGTTTTTTTGAGAGTGATACAATTTTCGATAGGGATAACTGTGATTTGACAGAAGGAAGAAGCCATGTTGTTTTGGCATTTCGGTTCAGTAAGTATTGTCAAAGTATCATTAAAAGACTCACGCCGCAACAACGTTCATAATCTGTTGAAATTTATTTTCAAAATCATTCGCCAAACTTATAGAGCTTTGGAAAAAATAAATCAATTGAAAGTCGACACAAAGAAGACCAATATGGACATGTTTGGTATCAAAATATAGGTTTTCGAGGACGTTCTATCCAATAAGAACAAGTTCAAGTCGCTATCTATAATAGTTTAGATTTTCAACTGTCAAATGTCATTTTTTCATAAATCCGAAATTTCAAATCGTCATAACTCCCCTTTTTGGGACCCTATC
Source organism: Adalia decempunctata (assembly GCA_951802165.1). NCBI lineage: Eukaryota > Metazoa > Arthropoda > Insecta > Coleoptera > Coccinellidae > Adalia > Adalia decempunctata. The sequence goes on along the minus strand of OX637696.1, from coordinate 14,711,507 downwards.
CACTTTTTGTTCGTATATTGTTAATCAGCATTGTCTAGAGAATCTCTGATCATAATGAAATCGATATCGAAAAAATCAACTTTTTGGGTGAAAAATGACAAAGGGGTAAGACCCCCCCAAAAACACCATATTTGTCAGCCCCAAGAAATCCCTGGCGAAATCAAGGTCCTTTTTCAATATTTACGATCTACTACCCATTCGAATCATGCAGAAAACTCACAAGACTGATTAGTACAACCTTTAGTTTGAGTGCTCTGAGCGTCTGAACAAAACTCGAAAATGAAATTTGGAAGAAATAATAAATCAATTAAAAGTCGACACAAAGAAGACCAATATGGACATGTTTGGTATCGAAATATAGGTTTTCGAGGACGTTCTATCCAATAAGAACAAATTCAAGTCGCTATCTATCATAGTTTAGATTTTCATCTGTCAAATTGCATTTTTTCAAAAATCCGAAATTTCAAATCGTCATAACTCCCCTTCTTGGGATCCTATCCATTTTTGTTTGTATATTGTCAATCAGCATTGTTTAGAGAATCGTTGAGCATAATTAAATCGATATCGAAAATCTCAACTTTTCGGGTGAAAAATGACAAAGGGGTGAGACCCCCCGAAAGCACCATATTTGTCATCACCAAGAAATCCCTGGCGAAATCAAGGTCCTTTTTCAATCTTGATGATCTACTACCCATTCGAATCATGCAGAAAACCCATTAGACTGATCAGTACCACCTAAACTTTGAGTGCTCTGAGAGTCTGAACAAAAGTCGGAAATGAAATTTGGAAAAAATAAATCAATTGAAAGTCGACACAAAGAAGACCAATATGGACATGTTTGGTATCAAAATATAGGTTTTCGAGGACGTTCTATCCAGTAAGAACAAATTCAAGTCGCTATCTATCATAGTTCAGATTTTCACCTGTCAAATGGCATTCTTTCAAAAATCCGAAATTTCAAATCGTCATAACTCCCCTTTTTCAGATCCTTTCCACTTTTTGTTTGTATATTGTTAATCAGCATTGTCTAGAGAATCTCTGAGCATAATAAAATCGATATCGAAAATCTCAACTTTTTGGGTGAAAAATGACAAAGGGGTAAGACCCCCCAAAAACACCATATTTGTGATCACCAAAAGATCCCTGGCGAAATCAAGGTCCTTTTTCAATCTTGATGATCTACTACCCATTCGAATCATGCAGAAAACCCATTAGACTGATCAGTACCACCTAAACTTTGAGTGCTCTGAGAGTCTGAACAAAAGTCGGAAATGAAATTTGGAAAAAATAAATCAATTGAAAGTCGACACAAAGAAGACCAATATGGACATGTTTGGTATCAAAATATAGGTTTTCGAGGACGTTCTATCCAATAAGAACAAATTCAAGTCGTGAAATTCATGGTTTACATAATCGTCCATCAGAGTAGCTTATTCGTCGAGCTATCGATAGTTTTGTGACTATATTTTCTCCACTCGACGCAAAATCAACAAGACAACAAACTGTAGGTACGTACTGAAGAAAATATCGCTGCTGTGATCGATAGTATTAATGAAGATACAGATTAGTTTATTCGTCGACGTTCACAAGTTGTGTGGTGCATTCACCACGTGAAAAAATTTTGTGTGAAAATAGCGTCGTTTGTTTGCTGATTGGGACCCAGAATAGTCAAACTTGATTAACTTTTTTATCGAAAAATTGTGTTTAGTGATGAAGCTCAATTCTGGGTGAACGGCTACGTAAACGAGCCAAATTGCCGTATATGGAGTGGAAACAATGCACAAGAAGTTCTGCTGGTCCCATTGCATCCTGAAAAATGCAGTGTATGGTGTGCTTAACACGCTGGAGTCATCATCGGTCCATATTCCTTTGAAAACTATGCTGGAGTTGATGTTACAGAGAATGGTGTCCATTACAGAACGATGATCAATGATTATTTGTTTCCAAATTTGAATGGTTTTGACCCAGAATTGTTTTGGTTCCAACGAGATGGTGATACACCTCATGCTGCTACAGATCAACAATCTATTCATCGAAAGAAATACTTGGCGATAATATAGTTTCGGGAAATGGTCCAATTAATTGGCGACAAATATCATGCGACATAACTTCAATGGCTTATTTTCTGAGGGATTATGTCAAGTCATTGGTTCGAACTGATAAACCAGTAACAATAGACGCCTTTGAAACCAACATAACTCGTGTTATTGCTGAGATAAGGCCTGAATTACTGGAAATTGTGACAACCTCCTAATTTTGTACTGTTCGTATTGCGAATGAATTGTGCATCTACTTACACATAATCCAATGAAACGCTAACTGAGACCAGACAAAATGTAACGGAACAGAACGAAGAACCACAAAAGAGGACTACTTTTTCAGCAACAGACTCCAACTCTGAATAAAATTCTTTATTGTTTTCGGCTTTCGGAACGACGCTTATTTATAACCGTTCTTCCTTTTCCGTGCCTCCTCCGAATAAACACTTTTCGAGTTTCTCGCGCTCAGTTATTCTGACTTCTACATTAGCATTTTCTCCTACAAAAGGTATTTCATTATTTGCATTTCTTGGCGTTGCCCACCGACTTTGCTCGCTCGCCGATTGGATACGAAGTTGATATTGTTTTCGACTGTAGGTACGGCATCCGGCGAAATAACTAATTTGAACTCGGTCGGAAGAATTTTTCCTTGGCAAAAGGAGGAACTCAGACCTCCAGCAATGCTGTAGGAATTCGCTGTTTCGTGGGAACTGGATGCCAGATATTGCGGCAGTTATAAAGAAACCTTTAAATGCTTGGAATTGACTAAATAGAAGATGAAACTTCGACTTGTGCACGAGGCTAATTAGAATGATCATAAAGGCATCTTCTTCTTCTTCTTGTGCGGTGCCTTTCGTTGGCCGAACGTAGGCCTTATGGCCCATTGTTCATACCGCATTTGTGTAATACTGGAGAGACTCAGACCCGAAGGCACGTTGACAAGAATGCCGCGAGCCGACAAGGAGGAGTCTCTCTCACTATAGAGATGGAAGGTGTAGGGTTCCCTAGGTGTGTTAACCTCAGTGCACGTGAACAGTATATGCTCCGTCGTTTCATCGGCGTTCTTGCACCAACGGCACAGAAAACACTCAATTAGACCCATTCTTTTTGAATGTTTGTTAAACAGATGGCCAGTTCAAGCACCAGTCACCAGAGACAATTGTTTCATTTCGAGAATCAAGAGCTCTTTGACCTCCGGTCCCTTGGTAAGGATTCTCGACTGCCTGAGATCCGTTCTCGTGTTCCACTCAGAGGACAATTTCTTATCAATCCATCTCTTGAAGAGGTTTTTGATATATGTTAGACAGATAGGAAGCGCGGGTTCCGGTCCAGTAAACGACGAGCGAGCCCCTTCTTTGGCTAAGTTATCTGCTTTTATGTTACCAGAAATAGACGCATGCGCCGGGCACCAGACAACATTGAGAGTGTTATCTGAGCCAAGCGTGCGCAGGGCCTCTCTGCTTTCGTACACCAAGTTTGAGGTTACTTTTATTTAAGAGAGGGATTTTAGTGTGCCCTGACCAGGGCCGGATTAACCAAGAGGCAGAGTAGGCAACTGCCTAGGGGCCCCGCATCAGCTAGGGGCCCCGTGGCCGTGCCCCGTCCCGCGTGCCCCGTGCCCGGAACTAAAGGTGTCCCCGAGCCAAACGAAAGAGCAATAAATGGACCCCCGATTATCGCAAACTTACCGATTCGCAAAATTTCTCTAAAATAATGAGCAAAACAAATCAATTCAATAGCCCAGGAAGGTATAATTATACCTATACCAGAAAAATATTCCCGAATTACATACATTCCAGTCGGCATATCACATCCCCTGTTTTCAAGAGCTTTTTATACTCATCAAGAGTGTCGGCATTCTCTTAACGTCACTAGATGATAGTTTTATTAGGCAGGCGGTACCTCTGATGTGAGAGCCGATTCACATGCGACAGGCGGCATCTTCTATATTTCAAAAATGATTATCCAGTCTCCAATCAGGATATTCTTCCAGAAGGGGAACAATATTCCAGATTCTTTTTAGTTCTATTTCCATTCTAGTGAAACCACGTTGAGAATGCGTTCAGAGTCAAAGTGTTCAATATTCTGTGACTTTTTTAGTGTATGTATGTATTTGGATTTTTTTTACTTAGAATTTTATTATTGAAAGTAGGTTCTATAACGTTGCTAATTTTTCCGTAGGGCGCCTCTTCTATTTTTTATTTTCAATGTTCCCCGGTGGATTTTCGCTATTTTTCTAGAATGACATACATACTTGTATTTCAGGAAATTTCGGAACAAGATCGGGAGTGAATTGCCGGGTGCGTATGGATATTAGAATAAAAATCAATAACAGATCTACATAAAATACAAAGAAAAAACCAAATAACAAAAATCACCAGAAAAAATAATTGAAAATCTACATAAACCGCCCAAATGATCCTCCATCTTTCTCAATGCATTTATAGGGTATTACATTGAAAAGAGTGTAACCATGGTCTATATCTTTGTTATCGAACACTCTGTATATGTGAAAACAATTTTAAATTGTGCATCTGATTGCCCTTTACATTTCACGAAAAAAAATTTTCAAAATGTCTTCATTTACTGCCTAAAAATGAGAACCGCGTCTGGGGTGGACCACCCTATATATATACTTATCAACTTGAAAAATTCTGATAATGGTTGAATAGGGAGGGGCCCCAAAAATTGCACTGCCTAGGGGCCCCCCACATGGTTAATCCGGCCCTGGCCCTGACAGTTGCAACATATGTATATGTGTTTCCCTGAGTATCCTCTGTGGATACTCTCTACCGCACATACGAGGACAGCATATAGCTCTGCCAGTGGTACTGAGCAGTCTTTTCCTAGAGGAATGGACCACTTTGTTCTTGGTCCAACAATCCCAGCACCGGCACCGGTGTTGCAAACCGAGCATCATAAAGGCATGCAGGGTTTTTCAATAAGGGGTGGTATTTTGAATGGCCCGCTATTTCGGTAAATTTCACTTTTAATGCTGTAATTTGTTGACATTCGACAATTAGAAACTTGCAGTTTTTCATCTTCTATGTGTTGCGAGGTGTATTTGTTTCCATATTTTTGTTTCATGACTCAGACCACCATGAAACTGTAGGTAAATTCCCATAATTCGTTCATTGTCCTTATTCAGTTGTGATCAAGAATATGTTCACCAATGAAGGTAGAAAAATACAAATATATTTATTGAAAAAACGAAAAACCTAACCATTTCCTTTATTTCCACTAGCTGAATCATGACTGTGATATCTTTACCACCTACAATCTTTGTTCTGTTTATTATAATTATGGTTATGTTTACATGTTTTCATTTATGTTTCTTTTATATCAATTTTTGTGTGTGCTATATTGTAAAAGTTTTGTATTTTGCATTGTCGAGCCCTGGAGATGATGTCAGATCAAAATCGAAACTAGTCGGTCATGTTTTAAGAAGTGGTTTGGTTGCATAAACCTGACCTTTTACCTTAAATCTAAGAACACAGCTCTCAAATCTACACTGTCAGTAGAAACTACGCCATCAATTATAGTGGAATGATACACGCTTCAATAACGCATTGAAATCATTAAGATTCACTATAAAAATGGTGAAAATTTGGCAGAGACGGTTCGTAAAATTCCCAACATTTTTGGGTCGTCGTGAAGCACCTTGTCGTACCGCAATACAGCAATTGGTGGCAAAATTTGAGCTATTGGGACAAGTTAGTGATGTGAAAAATAAAACCAGTGCACGTCACTCAAAATAGGAAACGTATACCGCCAGATGGCGGTGCAGTGCATTAATTTTTATTTATTGGATTATTCAGCTTAATAGAACAAATGTTGGAGCGCAGGGAATATTAACAAGAAATCCTACCCTGAACTTGATCTCACACTGACTGTATAATACACTAATTTTCCTTCACCAGTCATCTGGGAGTAGATACCTGCGGGGCGTGGCATTAAAAAAAATTCAATTCCATGTAAGAATCCACAATTGTAAGAAACAATTAATTTTCACTAATCGACGGCTAATAAAATCCTTAATAAAATGTCTTTGGTAAAAATGCATATTTATCATTTCGAATAGAAAATTTCAAGGAAATAAATTTCGCGAAAACAATACATTGTTGTAATATTATTTACGAAGAACGGTAAATTTTGAAAGAAAAAGGAGATAGACATTTGATTAACTAAATGATAGACTTCAATACTGAAATGAAAAAACACAAAAATATTTGTTCGTTTTGATGGCGGAAATGTTGAAAAATTACCAAAAATGATGAGGAATATCCTTTTCATTTATTTATACTACCTATAAAATATTTTTTTCATTATTTTTATCTTTATACACTCATACATCCCTTCATCATTCAGAAAAAAAAGAAATCGTTTGTGACTCCCTTTTTTTCAGGGACGTAGACCCTTAAGGGGAAGTATCACCTTTTGAATCGTAGTAAATCTCCATTTGAAAAGTGGTCTCTTTATTTCACGAGTAACTACCCAAATTTACCACGTTGAGACTTTTTTTTTAATTGAAGTTGAAGAACGTCCCGAGGGCAAATAGTTTTCTTCTTTTCGATTTAATTAGTTTTTCAATTGAAAAAAACAGGGTAATCGTTAGATCTCTGCAATATTTGGGTTATTGAATATGTTTTTCGTTTTTCATGAGTACAAGCTATATTTTTGAACTAATCATCATGAAAATTTTTGTAGTTTATAGAAGATTAAATTGCCGAGGGCCTATGGTTGCGATTTTTTCCAAAAAATGATGAATAACCCTCGAAAAAAAAATCATTAAGTGTAGATTCCAAAACGCTGAAGTTCAACCTGTTTTATTTTTTATTGAAAAACTAATTGAAGAAAACTATTTGCCCCTGGTACGTCCTTCAACCTCAATTAAAAAAAAAAATCACAAGAACCCAAGTCGGCCGCTCTTTAACAACGCCGTGTCTTGGCCGATTGGGTCCTTGAACTGCATGAAAATGATCCTGAATTCCATCTAAAAATCATCTTGAGTGATGAGGCCCATTTTCAACTCGGTGGCTTCGTCTACAGGCAAAATTATCGCATCTGGTGCTCGGAAAACCCAAGAGTAATTGTTGAAAAGTCTCTTTATCCTCAAGGTGTGAATATTTGGTGCGGTTTATGGTCCGTCAGGGTCATTACTTTCCGGAGAATGTGATTGGATCCACAGGTAAGGTGAATGGATTGCGTTTTTGAGAGATGATTGATGATTTTTCATAGCCGGAATTGGATGATATTGATCTGGACAACGTTGACTCCCAAAAAGACGGCGCAACACGCCGCACAATTAACGAAACCAGTGATCTTTTTCGGTAAAAGTTTCTGGACCGTGTTATCTCTCGAAGAGGTGATCACAATTGGCCACCGAGATCTTTTGGTTCAACACCTTGCAACTTCTTCCTTGGGGACCATGTGAAGAAGAAGGTCTACGCCAAGAGCCCAGCGTCGATGTAAGAACCCCAAGATGAGCTCGCGCGTTTGGCAAAACCCGAAAAACAATCGCTTTGTTTAATTTTCCCCTTTATTCCATTAGGGCAGACGCTGGTTCGCCCCTGCGTGACCCGAATGAAAATTACTAGCAGGGTTGTGGAGAGGGTTACAGGGTGCTTTTCGCATTTATTCGATGAAAGCGTTTTCGAAACTGAAAAATCATATTTCGGCACGGAGATCGAATGAAAGGTTAATTGTGAATTTTTCAGAAGAATTAGCTTCATACTCTAAACCCATTTAGGCGCATGGTTGATCTGATACATCAAAGCAAATCATACGCACTAATGCCTTCGTGGAAATGGCAAATAATTCCAAAAATTCAGGTTGTTGTGAACTAATTCTCCAGTTGACTCCTGGCCCACGTTCTGATTGAACAATTATGGTGTTTAAATACAGATCTTATTATGTTTGTGCATCTCATGGAGATTTACTTGATGGCTTTCCACCAATCAAGGGGTGTTATTACTTAAACTTAACGCAAAGAAAATATGTTATTGAAATTCTGATGATCTTTCTCCGTGAAGGGAGAAAGGTGGAAACGGCTCAACGCACTAGGGTCAGGACTTAGTGTTTACTAATTCTCCAGGGAGAGGGATAGGGATGCTAAATGAAATTCGAAAATAAACCTCAGACGTATATTATGACTTAAATAAAATAAACAGTTTTACTGACACTATACAGGGTGTTTGGTAATTCGACGTGAACCTTGGAAAGGGATATACTAGACGTCATTTGCAGTGAATTGCGTCGCGTAAAGCATGGTCCGAAAATCTATGGTTACGAAGATATGGCGATTTTTCAACTTTTTTGAAATTTTCTGCTTCGTTATCGAAAATAATTAATTTTGTGAAAACTACTCGGCTCTAAATATTCAATGAATATTTTTTTGAAAGCTGAGGAGATGGTCCTCATCTCTTGTGAAACAGTATTCACTAAAAATTCAGATGACACGAGATATACAGTGTCATAAATGGCTGCACCTGTTTTTCTCATAAAATCTTGATAAAACAATTGAGAATTACTCGAAAAAAGTATTATGAACTTGGTGTACAAATGTAAGGAAAAACTTCCCTGTTTCATCAGCTTTCCAAAAAGGTACATATGTCAATAATCCCTTCATGCAATCAAAAAATATGGCCGGAAAACCAAGCAGACAACCGACTTTTTCGAGTCATTTAGTGATCGAACCATGGCCCGCTTACGGCTTGCTAATCACGCCGAGTGAAATAAAGGATAATAGGATATCTGAATGACTCGAAAAAGTCTGTTGTCTGCTTGGTTTTCCGGCCATATTTTCAGATTGCTTGAAGGAATTATTGACTGATGAAACAGGGAAGTTTTTCTTTACATTTGTCCACCAAGTTCATAATAATTTTTTCGAGTAATTCTCAATTGTTTTATCAAGATTTTATGAGGAAAACAGGTGCAGCCATTTATGACCCTGTATATCTCGGGTTATCTGAATTTTTAGTGAATACTTTTTCGCAAGAAATGAGGACCATCTCCTCAGCTTTGAAAAAAATATTCATTGAATATTTAGAGTCGAGTAGTTTTCACTAAATTAATTATTTTCGATAACGAAGCAGAGAATTTCAAAAAAGTTGAAAAATCGCGATATCTTCGTAACCTTAGGTTTTCGGACCATGCTTCACTCGACGCAATTCACTGCAAATGACGTCTAGTATATCCCATTTCAAGGTTCACGTCGAATTACCAAACACCCTGTATAAATACACTGTGTCCGTAAAGTATTGAACAAATTCATTTTTAGCTAAACAGGTCATTTTAAGAAATAATCCTGAAACACGTCGATTTCTTTTGTTAATTTACCGTATTTCAAAATAATAATCTAATATACAGAGTGAATTACGTTCGAGTGGTACAGGGTGGACAAGAATACAATAGTTTTTGTTTGGAAAAAGCTCATTTTTATTATGAGCACACACAAAACTATTGTATTTTTGTCCACCCTGTACCAATTGGAATCAACATGTGGTACATTTTTGGAATCAGCTTAGCTAGAGTAATCCGAAAATTGAAACAAAATGGGGGTGTTCCATTTAAAAAAAATGCCGTGACGTCATTATCGAACGTAATTCACCCTGTATATTTGATTATTATTTTGAAATACGGTAAATTAACATAAAAATCGACGTGTATTAGGATTATTTCTTAAAATGACCTGTTCAGCTAAAAATGAATTTGTTCCATACTTTTCGGACACAGTGTATAATACAGTCACGTCAAAAGACTAAATTATCAAAAGATTTGGTCAATTTACCAAATCGAATTTATATTATCAAAACAAACATCAAATTTCACAGCAGAATTAAATTGTCAAAAATAAAATGAAATTATCAACTCAAATTCGAATTACAGAGCAAAACTAAATCACCAAAACCTTGGGTTTTTATCAAAATAACCCTAAACCGTAAACATGGGGTTATCTCAAAGTATTACAACTCAAATTTCCTAATACTTAGGGAGAGATTTCTGTACCTGACCTTTCTCCTCGTGCAGGTAATCCCGAGGAATGATGAAAATATCCTGAAAAAAACTTAAGAAACACAAAAACACTTCGCTAACTCGCTGTTCACAGATTAATTTCCCTGCCGTAATCGAGACGTAATCTAAATAATTCTAATTAGTACGTTAATTTCAAAAATCTTTGACTTTCGACTTTACACTTTTCTGTCTCCGTTTAAGACCGAATTTCCAAAAGAACCAAAAATGAGTTACCCTTAGGCCGTTCCCGACTCAACTGAGAATCTTCCCGTTTGAGACTTCTCCAGCTACTCCTTAACTTCCGATTCAAACTTAACTGTTTCTGTCTCCGATTTGAGACAGTACTCTCATACACTGAAGTACCCTAAAAAACCGAAACCGCGTCCCGAGTACACTGAGAACCTTCACGTTTAAGGCTTCTCCAGCTACTCCCAATTACCGAACAGGAATCAACCGAGAACCTTTCCGTTTAAGGCTTCTCCGGCTACTGCCTTTTTCGTCTATCCAAAGCAAATTGAAGAGTTCCCTTTTTCCACCTCCCGTGGGTGGATTCCGAAAAGGGTGATGTGATTCATTTCAAACTTTCGTGTAACTGCCATGTTGCAAGTCCCACCCTCTGAGCCTCGAATTTTCTGCTCTCGTTTGCACTCAGGATTACTCTTCTCGTGGAACGATTTGCTGATATCATTCTGAGTTTCCGGAGGCATCTCGATCCGAAAATAAATAAATAATTTCAATCGTTATCGTCTAGCCTGCATCCTGTACCGTACCAATAGCAACAAACTAATTTTGGTCGACACTATGAATATGAATTTCTGAAGTCTATACTAGTCAACTGAAATATTCAGATTTATTACAAAAGCATAGAGAACACATTAAGCATACCTACCCTGCAATACAACTAAAGATTATTAGAGTATTGAATATAAGTCAAATGAGTCTTATTATCTAAGTTCAATTGATTCAGATATTTTTGAGATATCGCCAAGACACAGAAGTATCATACAGGATAGCTGTTCACACAATCTTTCCTGAAATTTTGTCATGTACAGTGCCACCTGTTGGTTGGAGATTTTCTCCTATTGCTGTAGTGGTCCTGCTAGCTTCACATCCCTCAAATCCTCTAATGCACGCCTACCTTTATCCCTCCGAAGAATCGCAGATGCCTGGGAATAAAGTTCACCCAATCACGCGACCATTGAATTGGCTTCGAAAACTTCTGGCTCCGATTTGGCCATCTGTCACCCTATCCAACTCAGGAATCGGAATCGATCATGCTTACCGGGAAAGATTGAAACAAAAATAAAGCCAGTCGCCGTACATTGACGAATTGCCTTTCACGCCATCCTATGTGGAAATGGAGTAGGAAAATAGGTGATTCATTCGATGAACTGGCACGTATAAAAGCTTTAAGGAGCTGAAAACATCTCACTTTATTCGGGATTCTCTCCGTTGAATCGACATGTTACTTGTTCAAACACCTGAAGGGGAGCTTTGTTCAATCACCAAATGAAATATCTTCATGAATCCAGGAGATTCTTATTAATATTTTGAACCGTGGTCGTTTTGGCATTATTAACCTTCCGAGAACCACATAGATATTTTTTTTTCACCCTACTCAAGGAGGTCATCAATGGTGTTGATTAAATCGACAACATCCTTAAAAGCGTTGGCAGTTATGTCATTGGTATCCAGGACCAATTTCTCCAAATGAATAGTTCTTAGGCAAGCCAGCTCTGGACACTTGCTCAGCCCGTGACAGCTTTAGAAGCCTTCTGGTCATTAGACTGAGTAAGTCCAGGGGTGTTTCTTCAGAGGGATATTCAGTGGTCCAACACCCATTGTTGGAACGCTGCCTTCTATTTGGGGGCACGGCAGTGGCCCCGCCAAGTCGAGCGCGAAGCAAACACTGCCGTACTATATTTACCCGAACCATTTCGCCACATTTTCAGGCCCCTATTTGAGAACCTCCGGCTGAGACCAGAACGCCGAAATTTTCGTCATCCAGTAAGCTATAATCACGTACTTAAAATCCAAAATTTCAAGTGTGTAGGTCATTTAGTTCCGAAGTTGAGCCAAAGCAAAATTTCGCATTTTCTACCCTCACACACTCACTCATGATCATCAAAATAGAACTAGTACTTCCCATAAACTCAGAGAGCTGAAATTTGGTTAAGGTTTAATGGCCACATAAAGGGAAAACTATAAAAACTAGGATAATCGAAAATCTGGAGTACCTACCATTGTTGGCACGTCACGTGAGCTCACGTGCTATCACGTCATCTTCGCAAAATGTGCAACCACAATAATGTATGGAAGTTTATGCGCTTGGAAACACATTGTTATCATACTCAATATGTGATAATCGACTTTAGAATATAAATTGAAAAAAGAATAATAATCGGGTGATCAGTCTTATACACAGTGATATTTTTACTGTCTCATTTATTGTTCAAGGAAACGATAGATTTTCGAAAGCTAGGCCGGAACAATAAATGAGACAGTAAAAATTATCACTGTGTATAAGACTGATCACCCGGTTATTACCTTTTTTTTTCCTCAATCGCTATAATTTCACTCATTCACGAAGTTAGCATCCGCTGTCACTTGATAGCACACCAGAACTACCCGCAAATTTACATTTTTTAACCGTAAGTGATATCACATCGGATATTTTGTGAAGTGATTGAAGTGAAAATGGGTGAAAATTTGATCGAACTTGTCAGGCTTCATGAAGTGATCTATGATCATTCTTCATCAGAGTACAAGGATCAGAATGTACGACAACAAGCTTGGGTGCTGGGTGCTCATTCAACAATTGTTGAATTATTTGAGGTAATTCTTCCACTTCCTCCCTTCGTTGATTTATTTGGTGAATCAAATCTCTTCTATGAGAATCACAAGCAACTGTAAGAGCAATTATGAGTTCTCTATATCTTCTTTCCATTCCGAATAGCTTGATGAAGAAGAAACTCTATTTCGCTGTATCACTGAATAGAAAAATGCTATGAAATTCTGATGCAATATGGAACGTCTATTGCTCTTCAGAAAAAACATCATCAGATGGGTCTGCGGTGGTTAGATTGGGAGAGAAAAAATTGAATCCCAAAAGGAATCGGGTAAGAGATGGGCTATATGGACAAGTTTGGTATCAAACTATAGGTTTTCGAAGGCGCTGAATTCAATAAAAAAATAATCGGAGGCTCTATCTACCATAGTTCAGAACTGAAAAAAAAATAAAGATTTGTAATAAAAAACTACTCCTAAAAAATTCATCGTCTTTGATACTACGAACCAATCAAGGCACCCTGTTCCACTTGGAGAAGCATATTGACATAACCGAATGTATATGATGCCAAAACAAAATGGCTTGGATTATTATAAATTATAATAGCTTTGTTGGAACTGGAGTTGAAAAAATGAAAATTCGATTTTCATAGGTGATTTAGGTCTGAGATGCGAAAGCACAGTTCCATTTTAGGAAATTTCTCTTCAATTGAATGCAATCAGAAAAATAATAATTTAATTTTTACGGATCCTACTTTTGCAGTCAAATAATAAATTCTTATTGTTGTTTTTTTATCGTCTGAGCTTTATGCCAGAAAACAGTCAGCGTAGAAACTGCTGAAACAGTTGAATCAGGCTCCCGGTCCATAAAGTAGGTACTGCCAGAAAAACTACCCTTATTGAAGCATTTCCCCGGAAAAGCCGACGCTCAATTTTCTCCGACATAACAAGGTAAAAGCGGCAGAAAAACCCTTATTCAAGAAGAATGGAACAGGATAACAGACATGCAGAAAATCAGGTGTCTCGTGCATAAAAAACATCAACCCCATCGTTTCCCGCACAATCGAAACGTAGCATCGTTCGGCCTACTTTCTTGCTACGCGAACGAGGAATTCGCCTGCAAAAACAGGCAGAACAAATAGCCGTGAAGCTTGTAAACATGTAAGGCGGAATCAGGCGGAACGGCACGGTCTGGAAATTTTAAAACGAGGAGAAATGAATTGACTGAATGAGATTTATCTGCTCCGGAGTAGGATATTCCCGAAACGTCCGCAGGGCGTAAGGGAGCCACCCACCGGCGGGTTTACTGTACGAGAACAACATGTTTCGACTGGAGGAAGGGTTGTTTACGTGGCGTTTCAGGTCGAGAAGGAATTTGGGGTTGAGTCAAGAAGCAACGAATTATTCTTTGATCTGGTGATTATGTGCAAAAGTGGCTAAATACATAATTTGACGTATGAGGAAAATGGTTCGAAGCAGCATAATGACAATCCGGTTTCTGGCTTGTCAGCCTTCATCAGTGCCACATAACCCTTACTGCGGTAGTAACCAACTGAAACGGCAGAGCTTATACAACAAGCCAGAAACCAGTTTGTCATTATCCTGCTGTGGTGGTGCCACCAGTGGTAGAAATTAACTCATTTTCCTCATTAATTAGGTTATTGTCAAGAAAACGATATGCTCCATTGTATTATAATTCAACCTATTTGAATATCATGTGAAGGAAAGGGCTATTCGTTCTTGAAGAAATAGGTCAATCGTTGAGATTTGCATTAATGCTGGAATTTTCAGCGAATATTTGTTTGGGTTCAAAATTTTGTCAAAATCTTGCTCAGGCAAGATTCACATAAGGAGCTCAAAACAATAATTCTGAAGATTTTTCCTTGCAACATTAATTTTGTTTCCATGATCTTCTATTCAACTTTATTTGAAAAAGAAATGGCTCCTGTATGACGAAAAGTAAGCTTTTTTATTGAGAGAATGAATAAGTTGGTTTGATCTTTTTTCGAAAATTGAAGCATTCGAGGGTTCCTGAGTACGTTTTGACGAGTTATGCAACAGGTGACCGAGTTATGATGATGAAAAATTACTTTATCGACTCCCATAGAATAATATATCCATTATTCAACTGATTTTGATCTGTAATAGTCTCTATAAACCAATAGTGTGAGGTAATAATAACTCACGCCTATAACTCACTCTAATAAAAATAGGAAAAATGTAGCTTACGATATGAATAAAAAAGTCGGCTCAATGGGGAACTCTATTTCAGACATCTAGGTAACGTTCTCGCCATCCATTTCTACACTTTCTTAGTTCTGAATATCCAAAAATTTCATTTGGAAAACGTGAATTTTTGACGTTTTCTACGGGATTCGATATCGATTTGATTTTCGACCACAGAAATCGCTTTTGACAACTGTTGCAACTTTGAAAATGCGGATTATTTCGAATTTTACTGAAGAAGTCGAAGATAAAGAAAGTATAGTGTTTAATTCGCGGTAATGGTCATAACACACTTGACGAATTACACCCCTTCCTGACGGCACGGGCTGCAAAATTCATCTGCGTGTGTGATGATCTACATTACCGCTCATTAAACAATATACTATTATCGTGTCTGTCGGCGTATTGATAGTATCAATTTGATACCGTTTTTCTCGCAAGGCGCGCTAAAGCGCATCAATTTTGGCCCATCGGCGTCCCATGTGAAGCTTCCGTTCCTTATAACATGAAAAGAGTAGACACAGCATCTCACTCATAAATACGAGAATTGGTGAAGCCAAAATTAAGTCAGTATCGATGATATCATAAAGGATAGCAATATCATTAGATAAGGCCGTGGCAACATTGCGGAATCTAACTTTGAAAGGTCCAGTGGCGTGGTGTTATCGGTATTCAAGAATAGAAATAAAACTGCAAGTGAATTAAATATTTTCGACGAATTCATACAATGTTTCGACTATTGAGACAGATTTTGAGTTGGGTGAACTAAGTCAGCTAAGTTCAGAATTGATTCATCTCCTCTCAATGTCAGAAGGGAATCTGAAAATTGAAATTACAGAAACCGAAGAATCTACGCCATGGAAATAATAAGAGTATAAAATAACATTGTTAACTCAAATCTGGATTCAAATAGTCCAATTCACCACAAACGAACCATTTTTTCAACGAATTTTGCTAATAATGTTCAGAAATGAATCCAAATTTCACTTTTCCTACGCGGTACACTGTTCAAAACGTCATTAGTAATACAAAGTTAAAATAGCGGTACGGAATTGATGGATGAACTGGCCACAGGTTCAGAAAACGGTGCTGCCAGAATCTGTCCATTCCTTATTTGAGGCAAAAACGGCCGGGCCGCGTATTGGCATTGTTTACTACAGTGCAACGCATACATGGTGTTGGAACGCGGTAAAGAATGGCTGAACCAATGCTCTCTCTACCCAGACAAATCTTACTACGACTCAGCGCAGCGAGGTGTTCAGGCGTAGTAACAACTATAGTATTATGGATACGCGCCTATTCTCGGGTTCCAACTCAACTACGTTCAAATTTGCTCTCTTCCGCAATTTTGCAACCCGCGTTCATAAAGATAACAATAATATATACTATCGCCAAAAATAGTTTATTGAACCACATTAAAATAAAAAAAGAATAATATATAGAGAATAATAGGTACATAAAAATAACAATAGTATAAATACAGTGAGTATCGCTGAAAACCACTACATGAAATGCAAATTCAACTGACGCATAATCCTAGTGTGCATCTCTCCGTATGATTTTGCATTTGGTCTATTAAGATCAATATTTTTTTCAAAGATCTTTGCCTATTAGGAGTTTTTGTCATTTCTTTGTTGGATGGCCTACCAGCTTGAATGCGTTTTGCGTCGTATGATAAACCACGTCTAATTTCTCTTCGGCTCACTGATGTTGGCTGAACAGAAATGTTCTTTTTGCGTGGGATGCAAGAATAAAATTTAGTAAGTTGTATGGTGTCACAATTTTGTTTGGAGTCTGATTGAATTTTTTCATGGCAACCGTTTTATTTTTGCAGGCTATTTAAGTAATGCGTTCAAAATTTTCTGTTAGTTCTGCTGCAGCTGCGGAATGTTTTTCACCTAAATTTGTTTCATTGCCATTCTCGACAGTGTTTATTGGTACTACAGAAAAATTATCTTGTTGGGTAGAAACATTGCTTTGTTGCTTTGTAGTAGTTGGCAATTCATTTTCTATACCCACTTCAGTTGACATGTCGTCATAAAATTCTGAGGATATGTTTTCTCCTAGAGCTAATTTTGCTAATTATTTTCTGTCATTAGCGTTTATTTATTGCATACAGGTCCTAAAAGTGATTCCATACTTATTTTGTATGGCGCAAAGGTGCTTACAATACCTCCTATCCTTACCAAAAACACAGTCGCAAAAAGGTATTTTCGTTGATTCTTTCTACAGAGACATCAGCAGAATGTGACATTTTTCTGAAGAATTTCTTATTCTTTGAGTTCCAGAAATTGGCAAATGACAGCAAGTGGCGTCTTTGATAGGGCTCGAAAACATTTGCCACGAAATCCACCAGGGCACAAGTATTGAACGCTTTACATCTTTGTAGAACAATGTCTCTAATGCGGTAAACAATGACCCGAGAATAGGCGCGTATCCATGATACAATAGTTACTACGCCTGAACACCTACCTGCGCTGAGTCGTAGTAAGATATGTCTGGGTAGAGACTACTCTGTTCAAATATAAGCGACTACGACGTAAACAAAGTCGCGCACACGAAGGATGGGCTTCGTTCAGGTAAAGACTTGCTTTCAGGGCTCCAGGGTCGGATCGAGGATAGTTCACACAATCATATAAACTTGATATTATTCTCTGAATGGAATACACATGATTTGAATAGACAAATGTGAACGTTTCGTTCTTTTTCGTGGATGGCCCAATATACCACCTTCAGATGCAGTGTCCGTTTCTGAATTCGACATTATTGTCCGGAAAAGATAACTGTGAAATCGTTCTAAGCTTTAAGTACGATCCTGGCAGTCTTTTGGGGGCGTGAAAAGAATTATACAGCCGACCGTTTCACCAATCATATGTTAGTAATGCGCAAAACAAACCGATTTGGTTTGTTTGTTTACATTCTCTTATATTTGAACAGACTATAGTAGAGAGAGCATTGGTTCAGCCATTCTTTACCGCGTTCCAACACCATGTATGCGTTGCACCGTAGTAAACAATGCCAATACGCGGCCGGGCCGTCTCGCGAATATTCCGACACTTCATGATATGTAATCTGAAGAATGCACAATTAGTTGAAGGAACAAAAACTCATTTCTGACATTCACTCACAAATGAGTAAATGAATTCAATCTAAGGAACTTTTCATTTTGATTGAGAGCTTATTCATCAGAAAATTCAAAAAATGTCATAACGCTGCAAACATTTCTTCTACATTTCGATTCCATAGAAGTACAGTTACCTAGTTTAGTTCTGATGATTTTGAATCTTTTCTTCACTATTTATTATTGAAGGGCCTCTTCTTTCTGAAGTATAAGTTTCGTTCGTTTGAAGTAGCTCATAATACACCACACCTAGATGCCCCCACAAATGCACAGCAGATATTCTCGCCATGAATATTGCGGCTATGAATGCAGCGGGGGATCCAGCAACATCTCCAGTTCGGAGCGGTCATTCGTCGGGGTACAACCTCCGACCTAAAAACCTCTGAAGAGGCCTACCGAAGTTCTGAGCGAAAAGTAAGGTGAAATTCCTATTGAACCATGGCTAGAAAACTCGGAATACTATACTTTTCAAATATGAAAACTGTTTCTGAGCTCTCATGCTAATATTAGTTTTTCTTTCTCATTAACCTTATGAAACTAAACTTCTTTTCTTTTTCCTGTGAGTTCTTTCAAGCCAGAAAGGAGTTGATAGTGCTGGCTCGGAGAAATATTTGTGGCTTTTTATTTTTATTGTCTTATTGTCTATTTGTGAAAGTTGGTCCTTCTGTTCCTCGGAAAGTTCAACCATCGCAAACGGAGAAGATTCATCAGGACCAAAAAAAGCTACATTCTCTTCAATCTTTAATTAAACTGAAAAGTAACTGTGCTGCATTTCGATCACGATTGTGTACAGAAGAAATTTCGTAAATCTCCGGAAGAGGGCAATTCAATTACACGTTCTAGCGCTTCGTACCTACGACTTGGAACGACCGATTCCGAGAAGTAATGAAATCAGTTGCGTACGGCTTGGAAAACACGATCTATTCGGCTTATTTGCTGAACCATCGAAGCCCGCTCATGTTCAGGGAATTGAGTATTTGTTGTGCAACTAACTCTGAGATTACTGGCGATAAAAATCCTTCCCGATTGTGTGGAACTGGCATTGCTGGATGCAGATCTCTAATTTCCCAGATTCACTCAGTCCTCTATTTAATCTATTCAATCTATATATTCCTCATCCATATAATTCGATCGTGATTCAGATCATAAATATCCAATAATTTTATTACTACTTGAAACATGTAGTTAACGAGATATTCCCTCATCAACTTCACATTTGCGGCCCTTTTTATCTTCACAAAACGAATGTTCGTCAGCAAATCCTGTGGAAACCAGATGAAAAACAGCGACATCTCGGGTCGGATCCGGAAACACCCAGTCAGCACTTCGGAATTGTATAATTAATTACCAGACGATCGATTTTCCCATTCATACTCTAAACCAATTGTTGCCACCTAATGCATTTATCTGGCACGACCCAAGAAAGGGTAATTGAAGGGACGAATAGATGGAGCAACTTGGATTTATGTTGATTGATTAGTTCGATATGGAAAATTGGGTCGGTTCGGGCTTTCGTCGTCGACGCGCCGAATTCTCGAAGATTGGCCTACGCCCGGGGTCTCGAAGTGATAAATGGTAGAAGAAATTTCCTAGTTGAACACCCTGAAAAATGCTTACTACTGGCGATCAATTACAGATCGCAGGTCAGCACGTGGATGATCGATTCGTCAGCAGTGACCTTGAGATTTTATATGTACCTACTGGGCAGAGAATTCTGAATGCAGACTCTTCTGTACTTCTGTAAATTGACGTCGTTTGTAGTTGTGGGTTTGAAGCAAAAAAAACAACCCCAATACCGAATTGTGCTGCGACCAAGAGGCATAGAAGACCTCCCGGTGTAGACTCTTTCACGTATATCAAATATAACCTCAAAAACGGGCGCCATACTTAAACTTTCGCTGATGTCGGACATAGTTGACTTTGATATGAAAATGTAGGCTTTGGAGGTCTCTGAATCCAATGAAATATAATCTACAGCCCTATCTAACACAGTTCAAATTTGCTCTTGTGAAATGAAATTTTTTCGGAATTGCAAATTTCAAGCTGTCAGAGCTTCCGTTCCTTTCATCGCACCCACTATTTATATAATGTTAATCAGCATCACACAAACCACCTCTGTGCGACATATGTACGATTTGAAAAATCTCAGCTTTCGTCACATGTTTTACAATCACAATTTCAGTGGAATATCTTATACTCCATTCACTTATGTATTTAAAGGTGAGGCTTTTCTTTTGACAGATGGTAGAACTCATCAAAATAAGTCATTTTACCACAAATTCTTTGTATAAACTATGCCCATGTATCGAGAAAATGAAACTAGAATATTTTCTAGTTTCTGGTGATTCTGAAAATTCCTCAGATCACACCTGCTCTCTGGCCTGCTTATTCGTGTAGATATCAACATGTCTTGTTTTTTGCCTCCTATCATACATGACTGACATGACTCCGTTACAGCGAGGGTGCGGTGTTAGATTGTACGAGTGCTTACGTTTCTTCAGATAATGTACTTCTGGATATGCTTTTTATTTATGGTGAATCAAATCAAAATGCCTGTTCAGCGAATAAGTTGTATAGAACAACATTTTCGCTAATGTTCGCGGATGTTAATAAACCTGGAACAGAGAGATGCAGGCCAGAGTAGTATTAAGATATTGATGCCCAACATTTTTTATAAATTTTTCATATAAGAAATATTCGGTGAAATGACCTATTTTGATCAGTTCTATCACCTGTCAAAAGAAGATCCTTGCCTTGAAATACACCCTGTATGATGTATACCTGTTGGCCATGATTAAGCTTCATCAAGTTGCCAATGCTAATTTCTACTCTTCGTGAACTTTGAGAATGGAGTCTCCTTTTAAGGTTGAAGTGTGACACAGGTTTCGTAGTATTTATAAATTTTTTTCATACTGGAGTATTTCAAGTTGTGCAAAATGGTATTTGCATGTCTTCTGTAGGCTCATTTATTAAGAAGTTTTTTCGTCGGGCTATTCGAGTACTTTCATTCTTCTTTCGAATGGACTATCACAATGTAACGGACTGTTCTGTCCATTATTTTTCAGTAAAATTCCAACAGTCGAGTATTGATTTCCGTTTAAGAAAATAGCATAACTGAATCTTCCAACCATGTTTTTATACACGTGCAATATTCCCAGTATTAGCAGAGAAAAAAGTTTCTTCAACATTCGTCAGGTCTTTGGAACTATGAATTTAACTAATATTTCCTCGAATTAATTTGGGAAAATCCCAAAGTGAATAAACATTTCGGTGAATACGTATTCACTACGACCTCTATGTAGAAAGGAAAACATTGCTACTTCATTTGAAAGCAAAATGACCATAACCTAACATTTTCAAAATATACACGGTGAAATGTGTCAGAATTTCATGGCCAACCGGGATATATTTCGAAAGAGAATGTAGTATATGTGGATACTATGAGAAATTTTCTTCAAAACCGGAACACCCTGTATTTTGGAACGAAAGTTTTTCCTCGAAATAATCAAGAAATCTTTTTTTATTCTTTGTACATCCCATTTATGAACCCTGTAGATATACAAAATACAATGACTGAAATAATAGCATATCAAATTTTCAAACGTTAAAATAATGGAGAATTTCATTAAACTATATCCATCGTGGAACACGATAATTTAGTCGTGATCTCGTTAAAAAAGTTGACGTTATCCGAAAGTTCCTATCAAATTTCGTCAGATTAATTTATGAACATTAATTAGCCAGGATTAATCAATGTTAGTCTGCGTTGGAGCGTGACATATTTGATTTCTATTTTAATTCCGTTTAAGCTTGCGAATGCTGAAACTTTCCAGAGTAAAGATATTCCTTTCGAATTGGATTATTTCGCGAAATATGACGGGAGGAAATGGATATTTGTTTCTGAAAATTACCTCATTCGTCACATAAAATTCAGGGTTACCGATTGAATAGAAAAGATACAAATTCTTGAAAAAAAGACGGTCAAATTTGAGTTAAAGTTGTTCCAATATCAATTTTCGATACAAATATTTTATTCTTCGGCACTTAAATATATCAGAATTTCCGTGAGCTCTTTAGAAATATTGCACTCAGCAAAAGCCATATAATTTTCGATTGTGTAGCCATTGGAATCACTCATCCAATCAAATTTCCTGCAGCTTTCCATTCCGATGAAGATTGAAATTTCCTTGTACAGCTCCCTTAATTTCTAGATCAATAGCTTCAATCTATTTTTACATTTCCAATACTGTTGGCAAGATGAAGATATCTTTTGTAATTTCCCATCAGATTGCTTCTCTGATAGAGTTTCGGTTGCTGTAATTAATGAAAAGAAGTAGACTGGAATATTAATTGGAAATCACTGATCACGATTACTGTGAATGTGATGAAAATCAACAGTGAAAATGATTACAACGACAAAAACACCGAAATGGCTTTCGGTAGTAATAACCCAAAGACATTGATAATTGTTCGAAAAAAAATTTATGACAGATTTCGGAAGCTTGCTGCCGTAAGCCGAGGTCAATATGTGTCCACAGCAACATGAAAATAGCCCATGGTCTGTTATCAGTGCAATATTGACATGATTGGGTGGAATTGTTCCATATACAGGGTGAGTCTTTGACGTGTACATATATTTTAACTGTAGATTCCTCTCATCAAACGAGACACTTTTTTCTTATACCATTTTTCAAAATTCGGTTTGGTTTGGGAGATACAAGGTGTCGAAAATCCATGAAAAAAAACACTTTTCTGTTTATATCTTCGGAACCATTATTTCGAATGAACTTGGTTGAGTTTTTACTCTATTCATGGTGCATATTCCTCAATAGAAACCTATTCAATATCTCTACTAGTATAAAAGTTACAGGGTAGTGGACTCATCAATACACGCTAAAATACCATAAACGAACTTTAAAAAAATAAACGGTTCATATTTTCGAAAGAATCAATCATTTAAGAAACTAAAAGTATTACTATTTTTATTCAATAGAACGCGTCGTTTTCGAGTTATTTCCAATTTTACCCGAAGAAATTTGACGAAAAAATCATTTATTTCAAGAATAATCTGAATGCGTCACTGAATTAAATATCATCGAATATTATTCCTCCTCTGGTCTTCAAACGAGTTTACAATGTTGTCACAATATTTATCAACTTTGTCGAGATATTTTGATAATAAAATCCCACAAATGTGGGAGATAAAATTGAATACCAAAGAGGATTTAATACGCACAGTTTCTATTGAAAATTCATAGTTACCGGTCCATATTGAAGTTAAATGTCGATGAAATACAAAATTCGGATATGAATGATGAATCTCGATACAAACTACTTATTAAATTGAAATTAAAGACAAATAATACGATAGCTGATAATCTGTGGCGATGTTTCTATCTAAACAACATCCTCTTGAAATTTTATAAACTCGACACGGTTGAAATTATATTAATTCACTTCACATAATAATCACATTAGAACAATAATTCACTGAATGTATTCAGAACGTCACATAATGTTTACAGTTTGTTCAGAGACTCTGGTTTGTTATTGTTTATAGTTGGCCTCCAGATAACCAATACTTCAGTTTTCGCACTACGCATGCGTGGTAAAATTTGGCGGCAAAGTCGATTTATGATGGAAACGGCAGAATTCATAGATATTTATACCACGGTACACAAATTTATCGTGATTTATACTATGTTTCGTAAAAAATCCTTAACCTCAATGAAAATATCAGCTAGCTGACAACATCTTCTTGAAATTTCTTTGCAAAAATTCACAGAATCGATACAAATCAGATTAGGTTAGGTTGTTTAATAATAAATCTGAATGAAAAGTCTTTCTTCATGATATTGTTTGGGAATCTCGAGGAAAATATGAACAAATCATTAGTGTTTAAAAACTAATCTGCAGAAAAATCGAAGAAAGAACTTGTTTTGGTGGAATAAATGTGGCTTTTTAGTTGCAGATATAATCCGATTAAACTAACTGTTTTTGTTGAAATTATCGTGTTTGCAACATTTATATTCCAATAAAGTTAGTACTTGAGTATTTCCTAAATGTATAAACTCAAATTCTATCGAGAAATATGAACTTTGAATCAATTCCACAGTATCATTTCAGGGACGTAATTAGCACAAATTTTTTTTCAAATGGCTTTATCTTTTTAACAGAGCCGAATTCCGGAAAATGGGAAATGAAAAAAAGGTTTCTTTTGACCTCAAGAATCTTCAGTTAAAATATATGTACAAGTCAAAGACTCACCCTTTATAATATAAATTTAAGCTTTGGGGTATATTCTTTGTTCACACTTCCTTGCGATGTCTACCTCCTATATTTTATTGAGAAAAGAAAGCGGTGAAGCTATCAAGGTTGGCATTTTCTTCAATTATCTTGTGGTTACATAATTTCAACCTGGCGCTTTCAAAACCTTCAAAGAATTGAAAACATTTAAAATCTCTCCTTGATAAAAAAAAACCAAGGAATGCTCATGGCGATTCAGTTTCAGGTTTAACGATTTCGTTCTGAGGTCTGGACCAAAGTTCGTGAAGAATTCCACTCAGTATGGAGTCAATGCAGTTCGTTTTCAGAAAATTGCGTTACTTTGATAACTGATGGAATCTGCATGTACCTTATACTTTCATTACGAATTCTCTCCAGCCTGATCGTAACTTTAATGCAAAGGTCACCTTGTCTCGAATTTTCCTCAACTTTATATTCATATCTTCCCAGATTGAGCCGAGCTAAAATGCAAATTGCGCCCTTATTGTTCCTACCCAATGAAAAATATTCTTCCTCAGATCCTATCTCGACACGGGGCGGATTTCCGTAATCGAATCCGGTGGCTGTTCTCCGCAGGAAAACTTTATTTCTAGCGTAATTGAATTAAATGAAAAACAAGAGAAAATTGGTATGGGCAAGGATAACACCTCCGGAACCGGTCTTATCTCCTCGAACACCCCCTGTTTGTTCTGCAAACGTCGAGCTGAATGCTAGGCAAATACCTGGCTCAGGAATAATTCAATTCTCTGCAACTCTGAATGCTGCGGACTTTTGTCGATTAGAAATTCAACGGTCTTGAACTGAGCAAACTATTACGATGCCATCAGTGCCGACTAGAGCAGAGGGATTTCGGGTTTTTTTCTTTGAACGATAACAAGTAAGTGGATTTGAGTGCTTATCTCATTTGCTGAACTTCTACTAAATGTTAGGAATATTCAAATTAGGATTAGTAGTTGATCTTCAAGAGGATGTCCTTATTTCCGATATCTGAATATCATGGAAACCTCAATAGTCATCATGAAGCAACTGTCATTAAAAGTGACACTTTTAATGACAGCAAACAATGTTAACATTGATTGTTGAATTAATCGTAGAACTAAAACAATTACTAACATTAATGCCCTGTGGCGTTAGGGAGCTTCGCAACACATTATAAGAATATTCAGCACCATCAGTACTTGTAGAAACCGGAAGTACAATATTGGATGATGATGATCCAAAATCTGTTGAGGTTGGGAGAATTTTTTCTGCAATGACATTTCTATATGCAATGGAATGATCAACATAGCCCTCGGCTACCGTCGTAGACTTCCATTAACCATGTTTTTTTATATCCGTAATATTTGCTCCTGATTCGGCTAGCAATGAAGCGGATGATCTTGCTTTAGTTCTGGCAGTTTGAGGAATTCGGCAACAAAAGATGGAATTTTCCCAAATGTATTGATACCAACTGAATTGGCAGTGCATTTATTATTCATGTATTTCAGGAAAAAATGACGATGTTTGATGAGAGAAGGGCGCAGTGCAAAGTACTTATGAAAATAGTCAACATATTTCCCAATAATACTGAAAGAACGACTGACTTTCGTTCTTGTGTTTGGAAGTTGTATAACCAATGATTTATTTGTTATTTCGATATCTTCCACTGATGAATTACACAATAATTCTTCACGCCGACAGGCTCCAAATAATCCGAAAATAGTTTCAACCTTAACCATCAAGTATTTCTCATCTGGTGCCTCATTTATAAACTTTTCAACTTGTTCACGAGTGAGAATTTTCGATTTTTTTCCGTTTTAAATATGTTATTACCTTAAAATATTTACTGACATCCACACCATTTTTAACAAGAGCGCTTGACTTTATCATTGAAAATTTGCTTCACAAAATTGATGAACTCCATATTTCTGATTTTTCTTCTAAATATGCCAGAAAAACAGGTTCACTGAAGTTCCCTTCTACATTTTTCAATTAACACCAGGCCAGGAAATCGTTATATGCAATATCGTACTGCTGAACAGATTTTTTAGGTAGGAGTTCTAGATTTGCTCTTCTTGCAGACACTTCAATATCCACAGAAACAACCGAATCGTCACTTTAATTAATAATTGGACTTAGACAGGAACGAAATTTAAATGACAGCGTCTTTTCTCATTTGGTAGTAATCATAATGTTGGCAAAGTTTGCCATTCACAACAACCTTTTGATTATTTGAATATTAAGGTAGGCGTTCAATGTAGTGTGTTTTTATTTCAAGTTGATTTCGAAAACGGTTTCACTTTGAGAACTAAAATTTTGTGGGTGAACTCGGAAAGGATTAGGGCTCTTGTTGAAATAATTTTGATCGATTTCATTCCGACAGTTAATTTTTTTTCTTTCAAAAATAGAAGAAAATGAGCCAACCCATGCTTCTGTTTTATTTCAACAGAAAGACCCATGAAAATAGTTCAACTTCCGATTAAAAGTGAATCTACTGATAATTTCATTCAGAAGATCCACTTGAAATACGGAATTGGCAGAAAATGGCCAAATTCAAATTTTGGCGGGAAAAAATTCCTGCTTTACCCACAAATTCACGTATTTCATAGTTCGGCGATTTTCGGAGAGAGAGCGCCATTGTACATTTCATTCATCACTTATTATTATTATTATTATTATTCATGATTAGAGGGATACTCATAGAACTTATTGTGATAATGAAAGTTCTATGGAGATATTCCTTAAAATGGACGGTGGCGTCTCTATCGGCTGAGCCTTCCTACTCGGTTTAAACGCCGACCTTAAAATGCATTTTGAAGTTTATTGTCATTGCAAATTCGCCCATTTCATTATCAAAATAGGGCAGTTGTACAAAAAACATTTTATGGTATTTGTGTTAAAAGTTATTTTATTTTGTTCGTGAAATTGTTCAATTCGATCCGCTCACTTTTAACACTCATATCATAAATAACTATTAAACAAGCAGTATGCCAGTTGAATTGACACCGGCGCTTTCACCATTTTGCACCAACCTCTAGGATGTGAAATTGTGTGACCTGTTATGACATTGTCGATTACAGTCCACTAAATCTTCAGTTATGAGAATTCAAATGTTGACTATCCTATATATGAATGGTTTTTTGCTCCCTGTTCGATAATTTTATCAGTTTCAGACAAGTTTTTGTAGTTTGTGTTTCGAAGAATTTTGGATCATTTCTTGTTTTACGTTCTTACAATCACCTCTGATTCAAAACCTGAAAATTTGTTTTGCAATAATGCCAAGATGTTAACCCAGTTCGGATAAAGCTAATAGGGCTATCGAGACTGAAGCATTTGCTTCAAAGGTGGCATAACTTTGTTAGTGCTTGATAGGAATAATAAGTTTGAGGCTTTAAGGGCTGGGCAAATCAAACAAATCAAACTTTTCGAAGTGTGGACGTTCCGATCCCTGGTTTGGATCATTTTCAAGACCTTGCAGCTTCTATAGGAAAGGTTCAACGTTTGTTCTCGATATCAATTGAATTTCTTTGATCATTTTGATTTGTGTTTTTGAGATAACATTAGTGCTTGATGCTACCATGAATGTGCAGATTCAAATGAGAACCTTCCAATCTTCCGCACTTAAATATATCAGAATTTTTGTGAGCTCTCAAGAAATGTTCCACTCAGTACGAGGATGTATTGATATCTAGTTAGCCTAGACCAGTTCCATGCATAAACAAAATATTGCGATACCATATCGACGAACAATAACTTATTAGAAGTGTCAGTATAGAGTTCGACGTCAAAAAAGTTAACCAGAGTTACGCAATAAATTAAAAAAAAAGATGTCCACCAAAAATGCAAAAATAGAAAAATTGGAGTATCGAGCCATCATCGAGTACCTGTATTTAAAAGGGTTAACAGGTAAGCAGATTTACGAAGATATGCTTAATACCCTTGGTGATCAATGTCCTTCGTATGCGACCGTGAAGAATTGGACTGCAAGCTTCAAAAGAGGTAAATTTTTCATTGAAGATGATGACCGATTATGAGGGCCAGTTTCTGTGTCAGTTCCCGAAAATATTGATGCAGTTCATGACATGATTCTATCGGACCGTCGAATTGGGCTAAAACGCATATCTGAAGCACTGAAGATTTGATACGAACGCTTTCATCATATAGTTAACGTCAATGTTGATCAAATGCGTGCAAGGGTAGAAGAATTGCGTTCGATCTGTGCTCGATTTGAAAACGATGTAGACTTCTTAAACCGAATTGTTACTATGGATGAGACTTATGTTCATTTCTTCGATCCAGAAACAAAGCAACAGTCGATGGAATGGCGACACTCTGGTTCTCCAAGACCTAAGAAGTTTTGTGTCCAAAAATCTGCTGGAAAAGTTCTTGCTTCAGTTTTTTTAGGATTGCCATGGAGTAATCATGATTGATTTTTTGGATAGGGGTAGAACAATTACTGGAGATTACCATTCGACATTACTGATCACTCTACGGAAAAAAATTGAAGAGAAAAGACGCGGAAAGCTATTTACATTTACATTGTTTTTACAGGACAACGCCCCAGTACACAAATCTAATGTTGCCATGCAAAAAATTCGTGATTTAGGGTTAGAATTACTAGAGCACCCCCCTCAATCACCAGATTTGGCTCCGTCCGACTATCATCTCTTCCCTCACTGAAAAAAAGTTTAAAATGTCGTGAATTTTCTTCCAACGAGGAGGTTATTAAAGCTGTGAAGGACTGGTTTGCAGAGCAAGAAGAGGCATTTTTTTTCAAAGGTCGAGAGACGTTGAGGGTTCGCTGTAATAAATGCATTCAATTAAGAGGAGAATATGTAGAGTAATAAAATATTTTGACATTGAAATTTTGTTTGGTTCTATAGTAGGCTAAGAATTTCTCAATATATCCTCGTAAAAGCCATATAATCTTCGGTGTTAATAGGTGCACTTTTTATGGAGTGAGAGAGTCCACAGGCGGAGGACTTTGATTCACCATCATTAGCCTTATCCTCCATTTCACGTCATCGGCATTCTTTTTATTTCAGTGGGGGTTTTTATGGATTACGACCAATGATGAAATTATCACAGCCTGAATACAACAGGAAATAAATTCAAGGGAATTGAAGACAGGGCTCATTTTCTTGCATATTATGACGTGGAAATGATACAACTCAAGTCTACTGTTCGAAAATGTAGAAACTTCAGGAGAATCTGATGGATCTCAGGAAGAAAAGCACCGAGAAAAGAATATCCTTCAATCAGATACAGAGAACAGATAAAGGTACAATATAGCGAACTGCACATAGCCAACTCGCATTAAAAGTTTTGTCTCTACGTTCCAATCGAACGAACACCGAGATATTTCCATAGAATATCCAAACCACAATCGACGTTTTCCCGTTTTCCTGGCCATATCTGGCCGATCCCCAATACACATACTTAACGTTCATGCGGTCGAAAGCGATCGTTTGGAACTTTCGGCATTCGAGATGTGCATACGAATGTCGGTAAGATATTCAGGAATAGAAAGTCAATATTTGCCGGGAGCGAAAACGGTCGACGTTTGCGAGTACTCAATCTGCGGGAAATTGAATTTTCGAAAGTACCGGCCAACTTTTAATTAAGCCCCGCCACTGCCTATCAAAAAATTTGACATTGCGGAGTTTATGAGCAAACATGGGGATTCAATATCGATAGTTTTCAGATTCATTGCAAAACTTTTCTCGTCTATGATGCATTTGGGGACTCCAGAACAGGGGCGGCTCGTGGCCATTTGGACTGAGGAGGCTCAGAGTGTAAGGTTAAATAAACTGCTCCACATGAATTGGGGATATTGACTTAAATTGCGAAAAAATATAGTTAAAATAAGATGTTCGTGATGAAAATTCATATTAATATGATTTCAAGTTGCAAATTAATTTTAGCCTGTAGGTCTGCAGCGTATACAGGGTGGTTAAGAAAAATCGAGTAACGAAATTTTATTCCCAGAGAATTCAAGCATTTTAAGACTATCAATACAATGTATGGCCTCCACGGGCATCAATAACAGCTTGGCATCTTTTTTGCATACTACACACGGGGTTGTTGAACATTTCTCGAGAAATTTGGTTCCATAAACGGGGCAGAAGCTCTCTCATTTAAGGATTCTGGGGTAGGTTGATGATTATCTAATCTTTTTTGGAGCATACCCCATGCATGTTCTATGCACATCAGATCTGTTGAGTGCGGAGGAATACCAAGCTCCTCGCGCGCATTCTCAACAATGGCTGCACGGTGCAGTCTAGCATTATCGTCTAGAAATTGAAAAGTTTCACCAATCGCAAAGTGAAAATTTGGCACAACATTGTCAATGACATGCTCCCTATAGTGCAAGGCGGTCATATCCCAGGACAAATGTGTGCCCGTCGAAACATATCCCGGCCCATACCATAACACAACCCCAACGGAAAAGATGGACTTCTTGGACATAGCGACGATTACGGGGTATGCGTGGGATTGTCCATACCCTTATTCTTCGAGAATCTGAGAATCGTCCATATCTGGATTCATCAGTGCAAAGGACACTACGCCATTGATCGTTCCAATTTATATGTTGCCTTGCCCATTCCAGTCTTTGACGCTTATGGTCACGTGTTGATGGAACTCCTCTTAATGGACGTCTAGAACCTAGATTCACCTCTCTCAAACGTTGTCTGATGGTTTCGATGGAAACTTGGACCCCATCTGCATTTTGAAGAGTGTTCCGTAGCATTCTACACGTGATGAAACGGTCCTGAGCAGGTGTTGTTTTTCGTCGCTCACCAAGCCTTGGTCTTTCCAACACGGGACTTGTCTCCCTGAACCTATTCCAAAGTCGAGATATCACACTTTGGCTGACTTGGAGCCTTTCCTCTACAACAACCTGAGTTAGGCCACCCTGTGCATTCGGATAGCCCTATTAATTATCCTCAGCGTTTGTTTATTTACGTCTTGGCATTTTCAGAAAACTTGTTTTGAATCGAAGCCGTTGATAAAGTGACTTCATTTCAAAATAAGGACATTCATGAATCATATGCAAGAAACCAAACTTCAGAAAAAAGGCAACCAGATTGACGAAATGTCTCATACTGATTTTTATTTAATCGATTCATGTTATTATTGAGTATGATTTTGCAGCGATTTTCTCGAAGATTACATACTTGTAAAAACGATTGAATACGATATCCCTAACTCTTGTGGAGCAGTATATTTCTTTCCAAGTTGATGAAGAAGGTTTCATTCTCATTTTCCGGAAAAATCGATCCACATGACCATTCACAATTTTTTATCGATCAAGAACCTTTGTTTTGACGATAATCGGTTACAATATGATAATTATCTCAAGTGCTCTAGTTGGGCACGTTGTTTCACGTACCCAGAGATTCTCCAGAAGGTATTGAATTCAATCAATTATATACAATTCAATCAAAAATTGTTAATTATCAAATCAACCCCTGCAGTTGCCATGTTCAGATCAAAGGTGAATCACAATAATGAAGGATTATGTGAAACTGAATAGTTTCGATGGGATTGCAGGATATGAATTAATTAATTTCGCAGATTATGTTTATGTTATACATTCGAGATTTCATCTATGTGTGCGTACTTTGATCAAACTGTGATAGATTGAATCTAGCTAATTGGGATGCAATTCACAATAACTGTGAACTAGTCGAAACAAAAGGTACATATCAGATACCTAACTGGTTTTCAATCGAAGCTTCTGTGATGGCGGATATCTTTTTTTTACCATAAAGGGATTCAAAGAGCCTTTGAAATAGAACCGTTTGATTATACAGATAGAGATTGATGCAATAATTGCCCGAAGAGAGATTGTTTAACGATATAATATTACTTTTATGTAGAAAGTTTCCAATGAATGTTGGAGCTTATTGTATTCACCGGAAGATTTTTTTTCGTCCCAATGTGTATATTTTGGGAACATTGAGCCACACTCCATTCACCTTTGCAAAGTATCCCGATTTAGGTTTATCAAGTTTTTTACTGACGCAGGTTGGTACTCGTGAAATGTCAAATAATTCTCAGAGACGTTGCCAATGTTATTTCTATTCACTCTTTTTCAACTTTGTTAATGGAGTTACTTCCTATAAGGTTCAACTGTGACACAGGTTTCGTAGTACCTACTACTACATTTTCATACTGGAGTATTTCAATTTGTGCAAATAGTATTTAAATGTCTTTGTAGGCTTATTTTTTGAGAATTTTGAAGAGTGGGAAATTCCGTAGATCCGTCGGTTCGTTTACCATTTTTTCTGTTGGGTTATTTGAGTACTTTTATTCTTTTTTCGAATGAACTATCACAAAGTAACGGACTATTCTGTCCATTATTTTTCAGTAAAATTTCAACACTCGATTCTTGATTTTCGTACAAGGAAATAGCATAACAGAATCCTCCAACCATGTTTGTATACGCGAAATATTTCGAGTATGAACAGAGGAAAAAGCTTTTTTGGCATTATTGAAATCACATGATATTTTCTCGAATTCATCTTTTTCTCAAAGTAAATAAACATTTTGATAAATACTACGACCTCTATGTAGAAGATAGGTATGGGATATTGTACATCAATTATGTCTAGAATTTTCTGAAGAATCCAAAAAATAAATAAAATACAGGGGATTGCATTTGAAATAAGAAAGTTGGTATTGGCCACGGTCGCATGGAACACCCTATATAATTTTATTTTCTTGAAAAATATGCCCATTCAAAATTACAAATCGACGTGTCCGAGCGTTTTCCCTAAAACCCCCTCATTTATTCGATATCGAATTTATTCCATTTGGCTGTTACACTCTGTATATAACCATGTAGTAGAGTACCAAAAAACCAACAATATACAATTTCAAAATCTTATGCTTCTACATCTAATTTTCAACAATGTAAAAATATTCTGAAAAATTCTTAACCTAACGAAGCACAAAACTTATACAACATCATCACCTTCTCTGTGGAAAACTTCTTGGACTTTCACCTCCCTCTGGGAGTCTAACACCGAATTTTCTCGAATATTTTTACATTGTTGAAAAGTAGATGTAGAAGCGTGAGTTTTTGGAATTGTAGTATATTGTTGGTTTTTTGGTACTTTACTACATGGTTATATATGAATTTTTGTGTAAAATAAGTTGATTGACGTAAGTTTGTCTCTTTGTTTTGTCAGGCGTATTATAATGAGTGTTCAATTAATTTTTTCCATGTAGGCCCTGAGGAAATTTTTACTTTGGTAAACAAAACGTTGGCTGAAAATTGACTGTTTTTCTTCTTGGTCCTTATCCCGATAATTTCTGAACTGATAGTTATAGAAAGTGGACGCAAAAGGTGATCCAGAGCATTTTTATGTTAGTAATTTTTCTTGTTTATCGGTCTACCGCAAATGTTTCTCGGTCGATAACTCTGATGGAAAAATCGAGCTACCTAGCTCATTCGAGAGGAATTTAAAGAAGAAAGATTACTCAAATTTTGTTCGACAGAAGAGTCCCGTATCACCAAATCTAATCAGTACCAACACCAGGGATTCTTACATCTCTGGTTAATCATAGTTCTCCTGAAGCAGACAAATGGATAGATTTCTAATAGCTAGAATGAAAGGTGTTTTCCTCTTCGCAATAATTGACAGAAATAACGAACCAGCAGAACTGATGGACTTAGATGATATTAGATGAACCAAGGGCAATGCGTAAAAAAATGCTGTGAGTTACCTTAATCATACAGTAACAGCCCACGTTCCCTAAATAAGACGAATGTCCCTGATATATCGAAATAATTGAAGACGTTCACGTTCGCACAAACGAAAGAAATAAAGACCAAGGATTAGATCCCTACACTCGGAAAAAAATGAAACCAATTTCTCATAGGTAGAATATGAGCCGGCTTATGATGGAGTGGCGTCCGCCATTTTTCCGCGCCATTTTCTCAGGGGAGCGAGAGCGATGTCACGGACAGCATCCTAAACAACTCCGTTAATCACATTTTCCCAACGCTCTGTAATTTCACCGAAATGAAACCGTTTGATGTAGATAAAAACGGACCATCAGTTACCTCAAGTCGTCGTAATGCATTCTCGGTTCTGTTCGGCAAGAAGGGGGCTGGTGGAAGGGAAAAAGGAACGTGGCCTCACTCAAAGCAATGGCTGAGGTTCCAAGAATGATCAGCAACGGTTATAAGTAGTAAAAAAACATTTTTTCCACCTATTATATAAATTGTTATTTGGCTATCTTACTATTCTCAAAAGCTGATATGGGAGTGGCTGAGGAAACTTTATGAAGAAGGCAAGAACAACAAGGTCTCTGTAGTCTGGGTTCCTAGTCACTCTGG
The DNA here is from genome assembly GCA_951802165.1 of Adalia decempunctata. Taxonomy (NCBI): domain Eukaryota; kingdom Metazoa; phylum Arthropoda; class Insecta; order Coleoptera; family Coccinellidae; genus Adalia; species Adalia decempunctata. Next base: position 14,676,706 of record OX637696.1, on the reverse strand, counting down.
AATCAAAGGAAACCAAGAGGATAACACACTAGCCAGAGAAGGAGCGAAAACGCCACTTAGTGGTCAAGATTTTTCTGTGGTATAGGCAAATGCACCTATGAGAGGGAGTTTTCAGAGAAAGAAGAAACAAAAAAAGAAGCACTCAGGAGGAATTTTCCAGGAATGGATCGATCCAAAAAATGACTTCGGGATTTTGAAACTTTGAGAACAAGAAATATTTGGCCCTCAGTAAGACACGCCTCCTCATTGTCTTCTTCACGGGACATTATCACCTTAGGAAGTTTATAATGAGAATGGGTTTGTTAGAAACTTACGAGTGCATATGGAAGAGCAATAAGATGATTCTCGTGTTCACCTTGTTACCGAATGCCTCGCCTTTGTAGGCCTGGAGAAGAAATGTCTTGGACAAGAGAATTATGTGAGGACTCAATCTCCTTGAAGCCCCCTAAGATACTAGGGTTCATTGGAGTTCAGGAACTAAAGGGCTAGCTATAGATAGCGCAGTTACAAGAACAGCTCTGATCAAGGCACAATAAACCTTCAGGTGGCAGTGGAATACCAAACTATACTCCATTCACTTTTATAAAGTATCTTGGTGGGCCATGGTTTAGGTTTATCAAGTTCTTTTACTTAAAGCGGACGCAGGTTGGCACTCGTGAAAATCAAGCGACATTGCCAAGTCTACTTTCTAATTACTCTTTTTTAACTTTGTGAATGGAGTTAGTTCTTTTAAGCTTTAACGGTGAGTTGTGACACAAGATTCGTAGTATCAATACATTTTTATACTGGAGTATTTCAAGTTGAGCAAAGAGGTATTTGATTGTCCTCTGTAGGCTTATTTCTTGAGAATTTTGAAAAGTGGGGATTTCCATACGTCCGTCTCTTCTGTTCGTCTAAAAGTTTTTCTATCGGGTTAATGAACTATCACAAAGTAACGCACTATTCTATCCATTATTTTTCAGTAAAATTTCAACCCTCGGTTCTTGATTTCCATACAAGAAAATAGCATAACTGAATCTTCCAATCATGTTTATACTCGTACACGTGAAATATTCCCAGTATTAACAGAAAAAAAGTTTCCTCAATATTCGTCAGATCTTTGGAATTATTGAATTCACATAATATTTCCTAAATTCATTGTTTTCCCAAAGTAAATAAACATTTTGATAAATACGTAATTTCTAAGATTTATATGTAGAAACGGCAACGTTGCGTCCATATCTGACAGAAGAATAAGTATAACCTAACATTTTCAAAATATACGCGGTGAAATGTGTCAGAATTCCAGCGCCACCCGGGCTACTTTATAAAAGTGAATGGAGTATACATTTATAAACCACTATACTCAGGACGACATTTGTTGCTTCTACAGATTCGAGGTGTGAGCAAGGAAAGCATAATTCTTCTTAGATCAAAATGATTGTCAGATTCGATAGAACTGAAGTTCCAAAGGGAATTTCTGGAACGATCCTGCCATAAAATGTGTCGTCGTAATATTGATAATATTAGGAAATAATCTTCTCCACATGAGTTAGGGATATTGACATAAATTGCAAAAATATATAGTTAAGAGAAGATTTTTGTGATGAAAATTCATATTAATATGATTTCAAGTTGCAACTTGATTTTAGCCTGTAGGTCTGCAGCGTATACAGGGTGGTTAAGAAAAATCGAGTAAAATAACGAAATTTTATTCCCAGAGAATTCAAGCATTCTGAGGCTATCAATACAATGTATGGCCTCCACGGACATCAATAACAGCTTGATATCTCATTTGCATACTACACACGAGGTTGTTGAACATTTCTTGAGGAATTTGGTTCCATAAACGGGGCAGAAGCTTTCTCAGATCATTTAAGGATTCTGGGGTAGGTGGATGATTACCTAAGTTTCTTTGGAGCATATCCCATGCATGTTCTATGCAATTCAAATCTGGTGAGTGCGGAGGTATTGGTAAATGTGGAATACCAAACTCCGCGCGCGCATTCTCAACAATGGCTGCACGGTGCGGTCTAGCGTTATCGTCTAGAAATTGAAAAGTTCCACCAATAGCAGCGTGAAAATTTGGCTCAACATTGTCAATGACCTGCTCCATATAGTGTAAGGCGGTCATATTTCCAGGACAAATATGTAGATCTGTGCGCTCGTTGAAACATATCCCGGGCCATACCATAACACTACCCCCTCGGAATGGATGGACTTCTTGGACATAGCGACGATTACGGGGTATCCGTGGGATTGTCCATACCCTTATTCTTCGAGAATCTAAAAATCGTCCATATCTGTATTCATCAGTGAAAAGGACACTACGCCATTGATCGTTCCAATTGTTATGCTGCCTTGCCCATTTCAGTCTTGACGCTTATGGTCACGTGTTTATTGAACTCCTCTTAATGGACATCTAGAACCTAGATTCACCTCTCTCAAACGTCGTCTGATGGTTTCTATGAAAACTTGGCCCCATCTGCATTTTGAAGAGTATTCCGTAGCATTCTACACGTAGATGTAGGGTGTTTTCTCGCCGAAACGGTGATGAACGATCCTGAGCAGGTGTTGTTTTTCGTCGCCCACTAAGCCTTGGTCTTTCGAACACGGAAACTCCCTGAACCTATTCCAAAGTCGAGATATCACACTTTGGCTGACTTGGAGCCTTTCCTCTACAACAACCTGAGTTAGGCCACCCTGTAGCATTCCGATAGCCCTATTAGCCTCAGCGTTTATTAATTTACGTCTTGGCATTTTCAGAAAACTCGTTTCAAATCGAAGCCGTTGACAAACTGACTTCATTTGAAAATAAGAACATTCATGAAGCATATGCAAAGAACCAAACTTCAGAAAAAAGACGACCAGATTGACGAAATGTCTCATACTGATTCTTATTGGATCGATTCAAGTTGTTATTGAGTTTTAAATGATTTCACAGCGATTTTCTCGAAGATTACAGACTTTTAAAAACGATTGAATACGATATCCCTAACTCTTGTGGAGAAGTATATCAGTCGACAGAAACAAATGCGCAAAGCACATTCATCCTGCGTTGATACACAAGTACACTCCACGTCGTTTATTCAGTCTTTTAATCCCACATTCCAAAATAATCGAGTTCATGCACCCATTCATACCAATTTTCTATGCGAAAATGGGGAGAAAATCATCCAGAAGTGCTACTTTATCCCTTTACAAAGTGTTAAGTGTAAATTATGCATCCATATCTCCGAGTCTAGGGCCATCTCTATTCGGGAAAAATCCTGGAACATAAGAGGAACGTATCCCTGCTGAATCTCGCATAGCAAGTAGAGCCCATCGACTCGGTCCTGACCCAGAAAGACGGAATACAAAAGCAGGCTACTCGATCCCACATAATGTAACAGGAGCTCTAAGTTCCAGGATACGCTGGCAACTCCTCACTAAATAACAATTTGCGGAAAGCGACCGCATAGAATTCAGTAATTTTTTGCTTAATTATCTCCGCAGGATCTTGTTACCAATTAGAGAAGAGTATCGGGTCGAAAATGGCTATAGCCTTGCATATTTTGAGCCTCAGAGTTTCAATACCGAACTATTCCTCGAGGATTAACTACGATGTTTTCCGAGTGGTTTATCGATTCTGGTTCACATTATTCCAACCTTAAGAAGGTGAAGAGGATGGATGTTCTTCACCAACGTGGAATGCACCCCATTCTTCAGATGAAGGGGAAGTAGCTGGAGAAGCCTCAAATGGGAAGGTTCTCAGTTGACTCGGGTTCGGAAGTTAAGAGTAGATGGAGCAGCCTTAAACGGGGAGGTTCTCAGTTGACTCGAGATTCGAATTTAAAGAAGATTTAAGAAGTAATTCAGAACGGTCTCAAGCGGAGACGAAAAAGTGCTATTCGGGGAATAGCGGTTTGAAATCGACAGTGAAGTTGAACTGCGAACAACGGGTTAGTGACTTGTTTTTGTGGTGTTTTTTTTTAGATATTTTCATCATCCTTAGGATCACCTGCCAGAAGGAGAAAGGTCAGGTTATTTTGAGCATGCTTTACTTATTTAATAATATATATAATAATAATCTTTATTAGTCCAGTCGATCATTTACATGATATAAGACAAGTCAAACAAAAAAAAAACACCATCACACGAATATTTCTACATTAAACCAACAGTCATACCAGCAACATAATTAGCCAGCTAAAAATTCCTCAACTGTATAGTAAGTCCCCTCACATAGGAAATTTCTCAATTTATTTTTGAAGCCACTAAAACTACAGTCGTCCTTTATATACTCAGGCAGAGAGTTGAAGAGTCTAATCCCAGCAAACAAGGGACAACTTTCGTAGAGTGCAGTATTGTGTTTAGGGGTTCTAAACAATGCCCCATGTCTCGTCGGGTATGAATGAGAATCAGCCACCTTAGGCACGTTAACTGCATTTTTTTTAAAGTAAATTATACACCTATATATATAAATACAGGGAAGCGTTAGAACTCTGAACTTCCTAAAATACGGCCTGCATGAATCTCGCGATCTCACATCGAAAATGAGACGCATTACACGTTTTTGAGCCATAAAGACTCTCGATGCAAATGTGGAATCACCCCACAAAACAACATTATAAGATAAATGGGAGTAAAACAGAGCATAATACACCGAAAGCAGCTGTTTAGTATCCAATACCTGTTTCAACTGCATCACTGCAAAAAAACTCTTATTAAGCTTTGCACAGATATGTTCAATATTGCTTTCCCAACTCATATTACCGCTTATATAAACGCCCAGAAACCTGGTTTCTTGACTCACATTGACAAAACTGCCATCCACGACCAGGTGCACTGCCTTAAGAGATTTATTCCTAGTATGAAATTGCATTAAAATGGTCTTATTGACGTTTACTATCAACGAATTACTTTTACACCATGACACGAAACTGTTTGCAATTTTGTTCAGTTTATGTTCAAGCTCCTCCTGAGTTTCCGCACTAACAGCAATCGACGAGTCATCCGCATACAAGACCATGCACTCCGAGTCCACAATATGGGCAGCCACGTCATTTATAAACAAAATAAAAATTAGAGGTCCAAGGATTGACCCTTGCGGAACTCCATAGTCAACTTTATACCGATCAGATTTAGTATTATCATATTCGACGATCATTGTTCTCCCCTTAAGAAAGGAAGCGAGCCATTCATGAAAACATCCTCTAAATCCGAAGGCCCACAGCTTATCCAGTGCCCGATCTATGCCCACTACATCAAAAGCAAGCGACTGATCAAAAAATAGTGCACCTACATATTTGCCCTTATCCAAAGCCCCATATATATAAGACAAAAAATTGACAGTCGCCAATTCAGTGGATCGCTCAGGCAGAAAACCGAACTGATGAGGAGTTATTAGATTATATTTTGAAATGAATTTCATCATCCTATTGTACACACATTTCTCAATTATTTTTCCAACAATACATGAAAGCGTGATCGGCCTGTAATTATTGACATCTACGGGGCTGCCTTTCTTAAAAACCGGAATAACTTTTCCAATTTTCAGGCTGTCAGGAAACCGACCCTCCCGAATTGACATATTTACAATGTAAACCAAGTGAGGAGCAAGGATATCCGCTATAGATTTGATAATCTTCGTTGGTATTTCGTCTATACCGACCGATTGAGAATTCTTAAGTCCGCCAATGATACCCAACATCTCTACCTCATTCACATCCTCAAAATAAAAAGAGTTCGAAAGGATGTCCGGCACAATTGTATCAGAAAAGTTGTCATTCTTATAGTGCTGTTTCAAAGATGCCTCTGCCATGGTTGAAAAATGCTGACCAAAAGTATTCGCAATGTGCTCGCTCCCAGTTATATCGCTACCGTTTAAAGCCAAACTGATTTTCTTTGTCCGCGATTTAGATTTGCAATTTCTATGGTCGTTCACGATGCGCCAGAGTCGGGAAGATTTCTGACCGCCATCTTCAGAATCAATTCTTTTCTGATAATACAATCTTTTGGTTTCCTTAATGAGAGATTTATATTGCTTACGAGCATGCTTATACAGGGTCTTTCACGAGGAACCTCACCCATATTTATACGGGAAACAACTGAACGTATTTTCATGAAATTCAGCACTTATAAGTATTTCACGATGCTGATGAAATCTAAAATATTTTCAAGGCATGAGCACCTCCGGTTTTTCCGGAAATGACGTCAACTTCCGTTTTTCAAATGAGAACACCATTTTTTTATTGCAGAAATAGATTCCTTAGAAAAGTTCAAGTTATTTTGATGTAACCTTTTTCAGTTTCGGTTGGAAAATTCTCTCTGAGCGGGAAAATTCGAAAAAAAAATCGAAAATAGAGCTCCGCTGAAACAAGAATAACTTCGAGGTTTTCGGATGGAAAATTTTCATTTTTGGGATTTTTCAAGATGTAAGATTGATGTATCCACTTTAAAAATCGAAATCGCGATTCATGATACAGGGGGTGAAAAAATCGCTTTCAAAGTTAGGGATGACAAAATCGTGAAAAATCAATTTTTTCAAATTAGAACCCCATTTTTTTATGACAGATATTGAATCTTCGTTAAAAAATAATGTGAGTGTATGCATCACACACCCTTGCCCTAAAGTGGATATTTTCTGAGTTATTCACAAAAAACTGTTTTTCGTCTTGAATTTTCAGCTATTTCTTTTCCCTTCACGCCAAAAAGATGAAATTTTCAGGAACTGTTACTTAAACCATGTTTTAGATTTCACTACCCTAATATGCAAGAGAAAAAAGTTACAGGTTGTTCCCAAATAGATGGCGAATTTGGATTCGAATTTGTGTCGGAAACCTCTTTCTTCTTCATTCTCTATGAAGTAGAAGTAGAAATAATCTTCATTGGTAAAATAAGGCATAGTGATCGATTTTATAACTTGATACGAATTATCACCAAATTAATAGTAAACACAAAATGCTACTGAATAAAGAGGAATTTGGCAGATGTTATTAATGATATCTATCATTAAAAAAAAAGAATGTAAAACATGGTAAGTTTTTGCATATGGTTCATAAGGAATTATTTATTTATCACTGGAGAGAAAACCGATGGCCGATTAGTTTAAATGAAGAGGTTTCCAATACAAATTCGAATCCAAATTCGCCATCTATTTAGGAACAACCTGTAACTTTTTTCTCTTGCATATTAGGGTAGTAAAATCTAAAACATGGTTTAAGTAACAGTTCCTGAAAATTTCAACTTTTTGGCGTGAAGGGAAAAGAAATAGCTGAAAATTCAAGACGAAAAACAGTTTTTTGTGAATAACTCAGAAAATATCCACTTTAGGGCAAGGGTGTGATGCATACACTCACATTATTTTTTAACGAAGATTCAATATCTGCCATGAAAAAATGGGGTTCTAATTTGAAAAAATTGATTTTTCACGATTTTGTCATCCCTAACTTTGAAAGCGATTTTTTCACCCCCGGTATCATGAATCGCGATTTCGATTTTTAAAGAGGATACATCAATCTTACATCTTGAAAAATCCCAAAAATGAAAATTTTCCATCCAAACACCTCGAAGTTATTCTTGTTTCAGCGGAGCTCTATTTTCGATTTTTTTTTCGAATTTTCCCGCTCAGAGAGAATTTTCCAACCAAAACTGAAAAATGTTACATCAAAATAACTTGAAATTTTCTAAGGAATCTATTTCTGCAATAAAAAAATGGTGTTCTCATTTGAAAAACGGAAGTTGACGTCATTTCCGGAAAAACCGGAGGTGCTCATGCCTTGAAAATATTTTAGATTTCATCAGCATCGTGAAATACTTATAAGTGCTGAATTTCATGAAAATACGTTCAGTAGTTTCCCGTATAAATATGGGTGAGGTTCCTCGTGAAAGACCCTGTATTGGGCAACCAAGCCCACATCACATGAGTCCCTCATAGCCCAGAACAGACGCTTCAACTCACCAGACCCGTTAACAATATCATCCGTAATCCAGTCCTTTTTAGTACAATATGTTCTTTTAACATTTTTAAAGATTTTCGGACAATTGATGTCAATATGATATGAAATTAAGTTTGAAAAAACTTCATATGTCCTGTTTAAGTCATTGGATGTTTTATAAATATCCTCAAATGTTTCACCTAAAATTGACCGTCTCAGTTCATCAATTCTACTTTGACTAGTATCACGCCATAATACCTTCACCTCAGGAAGCTTTTCCACCTGAGTAGAGCCCCTAAGTAACAGAATATTCGCGCTATGATCCGCCATGTTCAGATTTGCAACCTCCTCTATATAGTTATCATCTATGATATTAGTGAACATATAATCAACTTTAGATATACTTGTAACACCATGTACATTAGTGAATATTCTTGTTGGACTATTATTTTTAAAAGACATTGAGTAACTGTGCATCAGGTCATACAATAGATATTTGTTGGAACAATTCTTTAGCCAATCGATATTCATATCACCCATGATGATTAAGTGATCAGACTTAACTATACAATAATTCAGAATCGATGTCATAACATCTAAAAAAATTGAAACATCCCCGGAAGGGGGTCTATAAACTGTAACAATAAAATACTTAAGCTCAGAGAAACTAACTTGCATTGCACAACATTCCAAGTGCATCTCAATCGATAGCTTTTTAACAAATGGCAGTTCAATACATTTAAATGAATTTCTAGCAAAAATCAAAACACCACCACTTTTGTGAACCTCCCTGTTATAATGTGTTACAACACTATAGCCATCTAAATTTATGGAGGCCACACTAAAACTATTACACCATGTTTCACTTATGCAGATTATGTCTGGATTTTCATTAAAAGCTACAATTTTCAAATCATTCATCTTATTAATTAAAGATTGAGCATTGAAATGGATGAGCTGAATATTAAATTCATTTTTGTTAGATAAAATTGATTTTATTTGCTGTGTTTCAAAAGGGACGCTTTGAAGAGGTTTGAAAACGAAATCTCTTAATTAAGATACCAACTGGCCAATATGTCGGGGAGTATAGTTCCTCCTTCAGAGACAAATCAGCTTCGACTTTATAAGATGTATTTATACCTTTAGTTTCAAGTTTTTCCACCTCGAATTTATGTCCCGGGGAATTCATTTCAAGATAGGACTTCACGTCTTCCGCAGTTGATTCCGCTTTACACCGTCCAACATAAATCCATAGTTTAGAATTCGACGCCAAGTGACCGACTCCGGTAACTCCGGTGGTATGAGGTTTGGTGCCTATAACGCCTGCGTAAGTACTCTCCTTACTGCGCTGTTTATGTGGTACATTTCTCCTTCTTGGTTTTGGTGATTCCTTGACTGCCCTCGTCTGTTGTTTGGTAGCTCGAGTTTTTGTTTTGTTTTTGTCAACAATCGTATTGACAGATGAAGTTGACACATCAAGTGATGAATCACTTTCAACAGGGGTGTTATCTACGATGTTTTCAATGTTTACATCTCCCTCATTCATAATTCTACCTTGGATAACTTTGAGTTGTTGAATTTCTGATTTCAATTATTGAATTTCCATCAGCAGTTTTTCAGTATTCACACTTATAGCACTGCAAATAATATCCTGCAATTCAGTCTTTGTTATTTGCAAAACTTCCGTCTGAGCGGCCTTGGTACTTGATCTAGTCATATTGATATCTATGATAAAATTTGAAACACAACTGCACTGTACGAACGACAGATGACGAATGATTTGAGTATACCTTTTGGTATAGACAATTGTTCCTACTGGACAGAGTTCCAGAAGAAGGAAAAACCGAAATAAAAGCACTCAGGTGTGGAATATTTTTTGGTTGGATCATTACAGAAAGTTTCTTCTGAACTACGAGATCTAAGAAGTATCTGGATCCTAGCAAGAAAATGCTACACTTCAATGGAATTCTCATAGAGCTTTTCCACCTCAGAAAGCACCAAATGAGAATAGGTCCAGACGAAAATGATGAATGCAGATGCAGTGGAAAGGAAGAGGAAACTACGAATCTGGTGGCTTTGATCAGAAAGGTTCATTAGGGCTGCCTTCATAAGAAGAATCCAAATAGAGTTTCGAAAAGAGCTATCAATGGTAACAGTAATTTAATTCTCTATGAGTCATTCAAATGTCTAAACTCCATCCAGAATCCCTCTTGTTGTTCTTACTGACTAAATCTGCCAGCGAAATCCATAATGACATGAGATAAACATAAAGAGGTTGCCTCGCTATTACTCATTACATTCCTGTTGATCATCGAAATTCAGCAATTTAGTTAATTACTTCCTATTGTTCAACTGCTCTCACTCATGAATACCCATCGTATCGATCTGTGAGCAGCTCAATGCCAATGTTGAATATTCCCACTCCATTCCAAAAGCTCAATTCTCTATGTAACAGCTTTGATTTTGTTACATTTCATTAACAGATTCTCGACATTGAATGTGCCATTGCCAGCAAGTTCCACAGTATCGGAACCGTGATAAAATCCAGATTTTCACTGAACCAATTAATGAATCGAAGATCAGGAACTCATTGGTATTCGAAGCAAGAGAATTCGATTAAATTTGCTGGAAATATTCATAAAATAAATTCGGATTCTGCTTCGACTAGCAACTAGTAGTTGCTCATAAGTTTCTGGATGTTAGAGACTTAGAGAGGTAGTTTGGAATTGTCTTGTCTTACTGAGGTACTCGGTTTTAAGATCATACCATTGAGTTTGAATATACATAGAGACACAGCCCAGTTCAACGATTTGAAGCTAAATTTTGTGTAGTTCCTTCACCGGTTCATAGATGGATAAGTGTGTTTCAGAGAAGCAAAATATTTTCTCCCGCATCTGGCGGTAAGTAGCTGAACTATAAGGCACTATTTCCGAAGCCGAATGCGATGACGATCAGGACCGGCATATGGAAATGTGGGATGTTCAGTATTTCATCACCTGATTTTTTTGATGCAATAAAACGACAATTATTTTTGATCGTTCATGAATATAAAATACGGATGTATGAAAAAATGAATGCATGCAATTTTTTTCCTCATTCACAAGTATTTATAAATAGATTGTCTATGAATTTTTAAAAATAATTAATTTTTTATAAACAGCGGGATGCTTCTGTGTCGAGATTCCTTTGGTTTTTTTTCTGTCCCCTGTACAGCTTCACTCTAATCAGTTGTCTCCACAAAAGAATCCTGTGCTTTTCAAATTCTGGAGTCAACGGAGAGATCCAATCTTCTATAAATTCATTTTTTTTTATTTTCCTGAAATATACCTTTGAAGTCATATCTTTTCTGATTTTGTGACCATGATGTTCTTTATGACCAACAGCGCTTTCCTCATCAAATGTTTGAAATCGGTTGAGGGAATTCTTAAATGTATCCGATTTCGATTTGCAATATATATCCAATGATTACCAAGCTTATTCAAATCATCAATGAGGAGTGCTTTTTCGCACTTACCGCATTTGTGTTTTTTTTTGGCGATGTTCCTCATCAAAAACCCCGAGAAACTTGCGATTGAGTTGGATTCTAGGGTATTTAGGGCAGTGGCGTAGCTAGATAGTCCGGGGCCCTGGTGCAAAAATTGAAGAGGGGCCCCTTAATGAATTGTTTTCGAGTCAAAATATAAATACTTCGAAGAAACAAAGTTACTTACTGAAGTTGAGGAATATACTTGGAATATATAGGAATATATGTTGTTATTTATGTATTTGAGTAGGTATATTAAATTCATTATATTAATGTGGATGAAAAAAAGGGCTTTGAAAACATTTTTTATAGATATTTACTATATGTACAAATATTCACACAAAAATTGCCATTGTCACTATGAACTTCTAGCCTTATTTTTTTATTGATACGTTAGATTATTTGGTGAAATCACAATAAGAATAAATTATTCGAGGAATGAATTCAAATTAATTATTGGGGATTCGAACCTAGAGGTCAAGTCTAGATTTGAAGTCATTCATTCTCTGGAAAAAAATATGTTTACAACCTCTTTCTAGACCTACTCTTTGCGAAAGATTCAATGACTTCACTCAAATCTAGACTTGATGCAGCTTCATTTTCAATTGATAGGTATAAGCCATAAATGTCCCAGTTGAGCTTGGCTCATAGTATTCCGCAAATAATTTTATATTATTCTTTATTTGCTGAAAGATCTTTCAGCTTCTACAGGGGTGACAGGAAGATTGTATGGAACAGTAATATTGCTGTAAATACTTCTGTTAGATCGCATTCCAGCATTCCGTATTTCCTTATTATTTTCATATACAATTCATGAATTGTCCAAGCCTTATTCCATTCAGGTAGAAATAGGTGATAAATATTGAGAACTTGAATTTAAAAGTTGGTCCCTTTCATATCGCAATATTTACAATGAAATTGGTCGAAGCTTTGAATTAATTAATTTTTTCGTCTACCTATATCTAGTAGAAATGATGGAGAAAATTCAAAATTTTGTTGACTGCAGTCATACACCCGAAACCTGAATTCAATCAATCAATCAAATCTTTATTGTACTCCAGGCTTAATACAATAGCGTGTACTCGTCAATTTTCAGTAGTAATAACCCAAGGACATTGATAATTGTTCGAAAAAATTCTATGACAGATTTCGAAAGCTTGTTGCTTGGAAACAGACCGACGCCGTAGGCGGAGGTCTGTTGTCTACAAGCAACAAGCTTGAGAAAGTTGTCATAGAATTTTTGAGCATTTATCAATGTCCGAGGGTTATTCGGATAGAACATTTTTTGCTAATTATAGAAAAAATACAGAGCTAAAACAATTTATTTAAAGGTGCAATTAACAAAGGAACAATTAGAATAGTTAAATGAAGATCCAGACGTGTTAGTTTCTATAACTGATGAAGATGTATTTCCACTACGCATGCTGTTAATAATTTGATTATGATGTTCTTCGTCAATATTCAAGTAGGGTTTTATTGAGTTGGCATTGTTGTGACCCGTAATTTTTATAAGCTGTTGTTCTTGTACGCCACTTTTGGCCAATCGACTAACCGCGGTCGATCTATTGGAATGATTAGTAATTTTTTTTCCTTCGTATTCAATCCAATCGCTTCGGCAGACGATCTTGTCCAATTTTGAATCGTATTTCTTCCAATGGGCATATTATCATACCAGTGATCATTTTCGGATTTCCATTGATGATTTGGTCTGACGAATAATCTGTTGGTTTTAATATTTGGGCCCCTTTTCGACATCAATTTTTTGAATAATCGGACAGGACAAACGTTGCTGTCATCGTTTTCTATTAAAAACTTGCTTCCAGTACACATTCTTGAACCACCCTGGCAAGTCTTGCTGAATACAGGGTTATATTCCACTCGGTTGGTTACAGAACCATCGTTGTTTGATTCGATACAAAAAAATTCAGTCAAGCAAGCAGCAGCTTCCCCACCTCGCCAAGCTAATTCTACCGCGGCTATGTGATAGAATTTCCGTTGCAGCCCTTCAGGAGTATTTTCATTCCATAAATTCACCGTTTTTGTTATTTCCACAGAACTTAATGCTGCCGAACTTTGCTTCCTTTTACTTGGGTCTGATTGCAGTTTTCGTCGTATAGAATCACGGGCAGCTCGCGCTTGTTGAAATACAACACTTTTGAATGGGTCAATAATAACTTTCATTTCTTTATAATATTTTTCTTGTAACAGCTTACTTGTTATATTCCACATGGTTTTGACCGTACTTTCTTTGAACTCTTTACCATCTTTTCTCCTCATGTTCACAGCCCAATCCTTTAAAATCAACGCCAATTCTTCCGCCGTCCGATTTCCATCTAATTGATACTTTCTATCGTTGCAAAAGTCTATAAATGCTTTCCATACAAATTTCTTACTGTAAACGGTGATTTTTGGTATGTTCGATTCTATAATTTCTTTAATATTATCGTCAGTATTGCAACCAAATCGTGACATTTCGAAATATTAAATATTTGAAACTTCAAAATCGAAATGAATCAATATGTGTCCATAGCAACGTGAAAACAGCCCATGGTCTGTTATCGATGTAATGTTGACATGATTGGGTGAAATTGTTCATCTGATATCAAATGAGGAAATTTAATTGGTTGTTGGAACTGTCAAAAAATTTTCAGCATAAATAACACATTATTAAAATAAATATGGACATAAAATGAACTTACACTCTAGAGCAAACTATACTCATATCACATATAGGTTTGTGTCGCAGAAAAACTCTTAGAGCGAATAATACGCTTTTGTTACAAGGAGCGCCTTCAATTCTCTTTTAAATTTAATGAAACTTAATAGTTTCCAATGATTCGGCAGTTTGTTGAAAACTGCAACCGAAATATAAGAAGGCGACTTCTAAAATTGAGAAATTATTGTATCGAGCACTCTATTGAAAATATTTATTTCGGAAAATTCTCCCCTGCTTCGGAATCGGTGATCGGAAGCTAATTCATCGAAATATTTTTTATCTTTTTTTTGTATTTTTTCTTCGAAATGGGGATCTTTACCATATGCTATGACATTTTCTCTAGCCTTGCACTTATAGGACTCGAAGTCACTCCTATAATTTTTTTTCTTCGTATTCGTCTCTTCTAAAGCTCTGCATACGTCGTCCAAACTGACATCGCACTTTTGTAATACTTCAGATGCATAATGGATATCATTGAGAATGCAGTGCATTGAATCGTCGAGGAAAATAAATTCAAAATTCAACATTTTTTTAAATTTCTGCTTGTTTTCGCTCTTATATGCAAGAATTTATTCTTCTATTTCAGCTAATGCACGAATTATATGAAAAAAAACGAAATTATGTTAACCCTACTGTACCATCTAGTCGGATTTAGTTTTTTTAGATAGGTGTCCGATTCACCACTGAATTTTGGCAATAAATCCCTAGATTTGATGATATTTCGGAAAAAACACTTTTCAACAACTGAATATATTAAAAACAATGTTATTCACATAATAGATCACAAAGAAAAATCAAAGTTTGAATTTTTTTTTAAGTTCAAACGCATTTTTATGGTCAGCGCTTGGGGGCCCCCTGAGGTCGTGGGCCCTGGTGCACTGCACACCCTTGCACCCACGTAGCTACGCCGCTGATTTAGGGGTTCAATTAACTCTTTATCCGTTATATATACCCTCACTAGGCTCACCGTTGCCCGAACCCGCAGAAGAAATGGTCGAATCTGTCCAATCAATCATATCAATGGGCCACTTTCAGATTCTCCCATTGTACACAGGTCGAAATCATTGTCGTCTTGGCAGTTAGAATTATCGGAATTTTTCAAGACAACCAGTCATGACCGACTGCAACCCAAATCTGAAGCATCGAGCTGAGGGGTTTGGATCATAACCCCTACGCTGTCTTATTTTGGAGAATGAATTCTCGATTGGGTCCTGGTTGAGCCGACTTTTTATCGAATATGAAAATGTTTCCTTCGTCTCCTCCCACAATTGAAGGATGCTACTGATGGATTGTATCAAACCGTTGAAACAATAGGGAATATTTTTCCCAACTGTCCAAGACTTAATGAATTCAATTGATTCCGTCAGAGTTTGTATTGCTGATGGCTGGTAATTTCCCTCAAATTTTCCATTCGAATTGAGGCAGTCGAAAAGATCATTCATTTTCAGAATGAACTGAGCAGTTGAATTGGCACTTCTCGACCTCAGCTCACCAGTTGCAATGACTGTTCTCATAGCCGAATATAAAGTTCTGATGAAAATCTGCGTGGCCAATTTAACCTTCATTTTCTGGAAGGCGTTTGGATTTATGTGGTTTTCAGTTATCTTCAAGAGAGTACGAGAAAGACAAATTCTTTTCATCGATTAAGTACGTTTCTTTTATGTCCCTCCAAGAAACATTTTCACCCCTCATTTCCTACCTGAGAACACTCCTTTGGAGAAATTCATGGCTAATAGTTCATCATTGAAGCAGGGTCAACGGGGCAAACGGTGTGCGTTTGTAACGAATTTGGACGAATCCGACCCTGCCTACGATTCATAGAACTAAAGGAAAATAAATCTTCTACAGATTTCGATAAATGAGTAGTGACAAAATGGATCTAACGAATATAGTTCCTTTAGTAGCTACTATGTGCCGCCACTAAAGTTGGCAAATTGGAAAGTAAACTGCCAAAAATTTATGCATCAAATCAATGAACTGGGCTGTGTCTCTATGTATATTTAAACTCACTCACTGCGTTCGTTATTACCAATCCGGAGTGGAGCGAGAGAAAATGGACACAGAACATCTAATAAATACGGATCTCTCTCTCTTCTCTCTTTCAGCCAGAGAGAGAGAGATCCGAATTATTGGATGTTCTGTGTCCGATCCGTCTCCGGATTGGTAATAACGAACGCAGTAAATGATCATACTAAGAACTGTGAAAAAAATATTTATTTTGTATACATATATCGTTTTGAGTGAATTGAATGAGATAGGTCTTCAAATCTTCTGTTTAGAGAGATTTCAAATATTCATAATGATTTTGTCGACCCTTTTAGTAATAAAAAACGTTTGTTTCAGGTGAGCCACACACTGATTCCACTCCACGTAAGTCCATTACCTATTCATGGAAACATACAGTGGGAAAAGGATGAATTAAATATGAAATACCAGGAGTACCCATTCTAAACATCATAACGTTCTTGAAGATAGCATAGTTTATGTCACAGAACACTCGCCGAGGGACCACTGAAATGTAACTGCGGTCTTAATGAAGGGTCTGAAGCCTCCCATGTAGAAAGTTGTGATACGAAACTAATGACCTTCCTGTCATAGCGCATCTAGTTTTATCCAGAATGGGACCTGGATTTACAGAAACGTTCAGGGGTTGAGTCCTTAATCCGGAATGAATATAACTAGCAGTCGAATGTGCCGGTAGCCAACTGTTATGTTGTTAACTCGATTATAAGTTCCTAGACTGAATCACTGGCTGACCCTCGAAAATTGAGATGAATATGTACTAGGGAATCGACTCAGGAGGTTTGACCGTATTATTTTGGCCCCATCACTGCTAATTGGGAATAGTTGGATCATTCTTTCTTGACCTCCCACATAATTGTATTCATATCTCACAAAAGGCACAGATATAAGTTGCCATCAAAGACCATATTGGTGAAATTGAAGAAGGTAATTTTTCGGTGGATGACATCTATATATCTATATATATATATTATATATATAAAAGAAAGATGTTGGTTACACCATTTATAACTCGAGATCGGATGGACTGTTTGTTATGAAACTTCATATATGGATTCGTCTACGGTCTGGTTATTATAAAATACAATAAAACTTCGAAAAAAGCGATGAAAATTTTACTTATACAGAAACTGCTTTTCCTCCTTTTGAGTAAGGCCACTAGATATCGCTACGGTTACAGTTACGCTACCGCTTATTCGTTTGTACTCCATTTGATATCCTACTGAATTCCATCATGAAATCGAGTTGGATTCGAAATTCAGGAATCAAAGGACCCCGCACACTTACTTAGGAAAAGCGGGTTCAGTGAATTTTCCCCATTTCTACATATTATATTTATAACAACCTCAAGAACAATATATCAGATTTTCACGAAGGTCTTACATCCGGTTTGGTCTATAGGGCGTTCCAAAATTGCAGCTACGGAAAAATGAATCTTTAAATTTCGATGATAATTCTTCTAATTTTCAGAATTTCATCATGATGCCTTGGGTTCCGAACAACAAGATATCACAGATATCCAAACATCGCCCACCATGTTGAGTTTCGTTATACAGGCTGTTCTATGAAGCTGTATAAGTAATTGAATGTAACTTTGTTAGTGACTTTGGGACCACCCTGAGTTTTTCAAAATATGATACCATGATGTATATCCACCTCTGTAGAAAGTTTCATTAATGTACAACGAACAGTTGCAAAATTATTCAGGTTTAAATTCGGATTTCATACAATTTTTCTTCAAAACTTATCTGTAGTTGAGATTGCTGTCAAGGAATATAGGTTTTCATTCAGTATAATTATTATGATAGGTATTGACGGTCGGTCCAAGGGTGTTTTTATTCAGGAATGTACAAGATGGACATAATTCGGTGTCACTAATCTCAAAATCTGTTTATACAGAGTGTAACAGCCAAACGGAATAAATTCGATAACGAATAAATGAGGGCGTGTTGGGAAAAACGCTCGGACACGTCGATTTGTAATTTTAAATGCGCATATTTTTCAAGAAAATAAAATTATATAGGGTGTTCCATGCGACCGTGGCCAATACCAACTTTCTTATTTCAAATGCAACCCCCTGTATATTATTTATTTTTTTGATTCTTCAGAGAATTCTAGACACAATTCATGTACAATGTCCTATACCTATCTTTAACTATTTCGGAAGTAAGTGTTTTCAGATTTATTGCAAAAATCAACGTTATGAATAAAAATTATTTCATTTCACAAATTCGGTACATTACACTTAAAACCTAATAAGTAATACTGATTATTTCTTAATTATTAAAAAAAAACACATTAATGTCAATGTAGGAAATGTTAAAAAAAATGCTCGCCGCGAACGTCTTGGCAATATGCTAATCTGGTGAAGAATTGTCTTCTAACGTTACTCAACATTTCAGGCGTAATGGTTTTTGCTTACTTTCTTCATATCAAGAGGTAAATGTATTGAGTATTCAGTGCAATGTATCGAATTTGTGAAATAAAATAATTTTCATTTAAAATGTTAATTTTTGTAAAATATCTGAAAACACTTAGTATTTCCGAAATAGTAAAAGATAGGTATAGGACATTGTGCATGAATTGTGTCTAGAATTCTCTGAAGAATCCAAAAAATAAATAATATACAGGGGGTTGCATTTGAAATAAGAAAGTTGGTATTGGCCACGGTCGCATGGAACACCCTATATAATTTTATTTTCTTGAAAAATATGCGCATTTAAAATTACAAATCGACGTGTCCGAGCGTTTTTCCCAACACGCCCTCATTTATTCGTTATCGAATTTATTCCATTTTGCTGTTACACTCTGTATAAACAGATTTTGAGATAGCGAAATGGGGAGATTAGTGACACCGAATTATGTCCATCCTGTACATTCCTGAAAAAAAAACACCTTTGGACCGACCGGCAATACATATCATAATAATTATACTGAATGAAAACCTATATTCCTTGACAGCAATCTTAACGGCAGATAAGTTTTAAGGAAAAATTGTATGAAATCCGAATTCAAACCAGAATAATTTTGCAACTGTTCTTTGTACATTAATGAAACTTTCTACAGAGGTGGACATACATCATGGTATCATATTTTGAAAAACTCAGGGTGGTCCCAAAGTCACTAACAAAGTTACATACAGTTACTTATACAGCTTCATGGAACAGCCTGTATAACAAAACTTAACGTGGTGGGCGGTGTTTGGATATCTGTAATATCTTGTTATCCAGAACCCAAGGCATCATGACGAAATTCTGAAAATTTGAAGAATTATCATCGAAATTTAAAGATTCATTTTTCCGTAGCTGCAATTTTGGAACTCCCTATAGACCAAACCGAATGTAAAACCTTCGTGAAAATCTGAGGTTGATATAAATATAATAGGTTGATATAAATATAATATGCAAAAATGGGGAAAATTCACTGGACCCGCTTTTTCTAAGTAAGTGTGCGGGGTCCTTTATAGTCTCATATGTCCGCCTTTGATTGGTGACAATTTCCGTAGTGCAAATACTACTATGGATCTGGTAGTTCTGATACTAGAAATCAACGGATTGAAAGAATCAAAAGGCTTTACAGGAGGTGTTATATCATCGCTGGTTATTGTAAATTTCAGGATTCCTGGTCTTCTATTTGGAAGTCGAAAAAGAGTCCGTAAAAACTTCCGGTTCTTGAGTCCATTCTCGTCTCCAAACTTCTCTAACTTATCCACATATCGCAGACGGTATTCAGATGATAGACTGAAGTCTCTTGGAAATATTGCTGTATAAGCGTCTAACTTTTCGTAACTCAGTTACCGGAGTTATTACGGGAATGGTCGCAAAGTTAGTTCCCAATTTTGAAAAATGTCCCGGAATGATAGTTCGCCGAGGCTGTCGGTGATTCAATTTCCTCCAAAGTTCACTGGCCAGAGACAGCTATAAGTGAAAAGTAATATAGCAATCTTAGAGGAAAAGGAGAGCTGGAAAACGGGAAGGACGGATATGAATATTGAAAACACATTAAGGGAACTTTTATTCGACAGAATTTCAGATCGGGGAATTAGGTTAGGAGTCATCAATCAAATTTGGGTAGTCAGTTTTATCTTTTCGATTGTTTCCGGTTATTTCATTTTCTTTGCAAGCGCATTTCTGCATTGGAATGAATGAATAATGCATAAAGAGGATACAGGGTGGCCCACTTGGAATAGTCCAGACGAACATGTTCATTTTTATTTGAGGTGGAACAAATTTTAGATAAGAACGCGCGAGTGAACAAAATTTTAGGTAAAAATAGGGCGTTTATACTTTTGGTATAAAACTATAGACGATGCCAGCAACGATCATATCCCTGAAACTAGAGAAAGTAATTTTTCGGTGGGTTCCTACATGGTGAATATCAATGAATTTGTATATATAAAACAAAGATGTTGGTTACACCATTTATAACTCGAGATCGGATGGAATGTTTGTTATGAAACTTCATTTATGGATTCGTCTACGGTCTGGTTATTGAACAATACAGTGAAATTCCAAAAAATTCGATGAAAAAATTTGCTTGGATAGGAAATGCTTCTCTTCCTTTTGTATTACGCCACTAGGTGTCGCTTCGGTTAATGGGTAGTCGTGAAGGTACTATATTCGATATTATCTCCATTAGATGGCGATGTATACAATTACAGATTAAAAATCAGGTAGGCATCTCCTGTTGGTGGAACAATAAATGTTTACCGAAATGTCAAGTAAATCCGCTTTTTACGACCAGTTTCAATCGTGAGTTGTCCATTTTCATCTTTTCTCTTCATTTTTGACTTTCTGTTTGGATAATACATATATTTTCGACATAACTGAATCCAAAATTGCCCATAATCAGTAATTGACATATTTTCATTGTGTTTCTGATCTGTGTGGCAGCTCATATCCATTAAAACATGAAAATCTCGCTGAGCCAACTGAGATGTTAGCATATCATGGTGTTTGCACTGATTATATTTTGTTTCGCCAGAATTGAGAATATTAGAAAAGTTTCGTTCTTTCCACTTTAGGTGGCGCTATTCACAAATTATGGCTGATTTTAATTAATTATTTCAAATATTCGAATTTTTTCTGGTGGACTCGATAGTTTCTTCAAGCAATAATTTGTGTTTCTATTTTTGACATTTTGAATCATTTTAGTTGTGGAATGAGGTATAATATGGCTTATACTCCTGCTATTCATAGTCACAAAGCGAAGCCAAATTTCTGGTGAGGATTGAGTTGTACGCTTGCTTGGAAATTCAAAAATTGCGAGAAAGATAGAGGTTATATGGACAAAGTACTCCAATTCGAATTTTCAGCGTTGTATTTGCCAAACTAAGGTGGTTTATACAGTGATCAGTGATAATTCATCATTGAAACTATTTCTCATCCATATAATTCGATCGTGATTTATATTTGCATTCGTGGTGTCGTTCATCACAAGGACACAAGATAGGTACTGTAATGAGAAAACTGTAAAGCATTTAAAACAAAAAGTTATATGTTCAACAAACAATTAGATACCGCTTGAATAAAGTTTCAGTATAATATCAAGTTGAATTCAAAACTCCGGAATTAAAAGTGGCGTAGCTAGATAGTCCGGGGCCCTGGTGCAAAAATCGAAGAGGAGCCCCTTAATGAATTGTTTTCGAGTCAAAATATAAATACTTCGAAGAAACAAAGTTACTTACTGAAGGTACAGTTGAGGAGTATACTTGAATAAATTATGTTTCTATTTATGTATTTGAGTAGGTATTTTAAATTCATTACATTAATGTTATATTAATGTGGATGAAAACGAGGGCTTTGAATATATTTTTTATCGATATTTACTATATGTACAAATATTCACACAAAAATTGTCACTATGACCTTCTAGTCTTATTTTTCTTGTTGATACGTTAGATGATTTGGTGAAATCACAATAAGAATAAATTATTCAAGGAATGAATTCAAATTAATTATTGAGGATTCGAACCTAGAGGTCCATCAACGCTAGATTTGAAGTCATTTATTCCTTCGGGAGAAATATGTTTACAACCTCTTTCTAGACCTTCTCTTTGCGAAATATTCAATAACTTCACTCAAATCTAGACTTGATGTAGCTTCATTTTCAATTGATAAGCCATAAATGCCGCAGTTGAGCTTGGCTCATAGTGTTCAGCAAATAATTTTATATCATTCTTAATTTGCTGAAAGATCTTTCAGCTTCTACAGAGGCGACAGGAAGATTGAATAGAACAATAATATTGCTGTAAATACTTCTGTTAGATCGCATTCCAGCATTCCGACAATTCATGAATTGTCCATGCCTTATTCAATTCAGTTAGAAATAGGTGATAAATATTAAGAACTTGAATTGAAAAGTTGGTCCCTTTCATATCGCAATATTCACATTGAAATTGGTCGAAGCTTTGAATTACAGTTTTTTCGTCTACCTATATCTAGTAGAAATGATGGTGAAAATTCCAAATTTTGTTAACTGATGCAGTCATGCACCCGAAAATTGAATTCAATCAATCAATCAAATCTTTATTGTACTACAGGCTTAATACAATAGCATGTACTCGTCAATTTTCA
This sequence comes from Adalia decempunctata, assembly GCA_951802165.1. Taxonomy (NCBI): domain Eukaryota; kingdom Metazoa; phylum Arthropoda; class Insecta; order Coleoptera; family Coccinellidae; genus Adalia; species Adalia decempunctata. The sequence continues at coordinate 14,653,972 of OX637696.1, read as the reverse complement.
GCATAAATAACACATTATTAAAATAAATATGGACATAAAATGAACTTACAGTCTAGGACAAACTATACTTATATCACAGATAGGTTTGTGTCCCAGAAAAACTCTGAGAGCGAATAATACGCTTTTGTTACAAGGAGCGCCTTCAATTCTCTTTTAAATTTAATGAAACTTAATAGTTTCCAATGATTCGTCAGTTTGTTGAAAACTGCAACCGAAATATAAGAAGGCAACTTCTAAAATTGAGAAAGTATTGTATCGAGCACTCTATTGAAAATATTTATTTCGGAAAATTCTCCCCTGCTTCGAAATCGGTGATCGGAAGCTAATTCATCGAAATATTTTTTACCTTTTTTTGTCTCTTTTCTTCGAAATGGGGATCTTTACCATATGCTATGACATTTTCTCTAGCCTTGCACTTGAAGGACTCGAAGTCACTCCTTCAATTTTTTTTCTTTGTATTCGTCTCTTCTAAAGCTCTACATACGTCATCCAAACTGACATCGCATTTTTGTAATACTTCAGATGAATAATTGATATCATTGAGAATGCGGTTCATTAAATAGCCGAGGAAAATAAATTCAAAATTCCACTTTTTTTTTAATTTCTGCTTGTTTTCGCTCTTATTTGGAAGAATTTTTCATAACTATTTCAGCTAATGCACGAATGATAGAAAAAAAATGAAATTTGATTGCCGGAATTATGTTAACCCTACTGGACCATCTAGTCGGATTTATTCTCTTTAGATAGGTGTCCGATTCACCAATGAATTTTGGCAGTAAATCCCTACATTTGATGATATTTCGGAAAAAAACATTTTTCAAACAACTGAATATAATAAAACAATGTTATTCTCACATAATAGATCACAGAGAAAAATCAAAGTTTGAATTTTTTTTCAAGTTCAAACGCGATTTGATGGTCAGCGCTTGGGGGCCCCCTGAGGTCGGGGGCCCTGGTGCACTGCACACTCTTGCACCCACGTAGCTACGCCGCTGAATAAATCTACAATCTCAAACGTCCGCCTTTGATCGGTGACTGAAATTTCAGTAGTGCAATTACTACTACGTTTGTCAATCCCACTGGTCGCGTTAAAGATCATGTATGCCCCTTAGTGGGGTGTCAACCCCCTCAACAATATTGAATATTGAAACTCAAACAATTTCAATATCTCAATCCAGGAAGCACAGATCCTCTAGATCTCTGTGATGTTGAACATAAACAAAATTTACCAGTTTCTGGTAACCGATGCATTTAGAAATAGCCATCGTATCTGATGGCATCCGGTCCAGAGCCAACCCGCCTGGCACCCCCTTTTCAAACGCAACCCCATTTCCATAAATCCCGTATGACGCTTTCCAATCGCACTAAAACGCGGTCCGGCGATAACGCCCGGGCGTGACCCACACCGAATCAGCAGGTACTATTGATACGTCCGAGGAGATTTTAATTATTAGCTCCGAAGCCGCAACAATTCGCAAAAACCCCCGAGCCCCCCGGTAAATTAAAACGTCAGGGTTGGCGCTTTCCAGCCAGCAATAATCGAAGGCATTCATCATCCTTCGGGACCCTCGTCCGCCGCCCCTCCTTATTGCGTCGCCGCCGGCCGGAATGAAGAATTATCGGACAGCGCCCGGGCGTCTAGCGTGAAATATTGGTTTCGACGTTTAATCCTTTGTTTTCTGGCGGTTGTAGTTCCACTTAAACACGAATTATATAGAGTTCCGAACATGTGTTCGGGTGTGTATGGCGGTAATGTGTTTCTGCGGTTTTATCATCCGGTTTTTTCGGCGTTTGATTTATCTGGGCGGCGGGCGGAGTGCCTTCTCGAATTCGATGTGTTTTATGGTAAGTGGAGGATCTTGCGCTCTTTCTAGAGGGACTTTTTGGCCGGCTGCAGAAGTGCAAGTGTGATATATCCCAGAAACGCTCTCAAGTCGCGGCGACTGCACTTGTTCTTCGTTTGTTTTAACACAGCTCCAAAATTTGATCCTGTCTGCTTTTTGTATCTCTTGGAATGGGCAAGTACCAAGTGTGCACTATCGTTAGGCTCCTGTACAAGCGTCTTCCAAACGTAAATATCAGCACTCGAAAGATGTCAAGACAAATCCAGAAAGAAACTAACAGAAGTGCGATAAAGCTATTCATACAGATAGTCAAGCTGCCGTTAAAGCACTGAGCTCCTATGTAATCGATTTAAAGCTGATTTGGGATTGTCATGACAAACTCAATGAGGTAGACAAGAAAATAAAGATCTTTTTAATCTGGGTTCCTGGTCATTGGGGAATCGTAAGAAACGAAGAGACCAATATGCTTGCCAGAAAGAGCGTACAAACGCCACTCACTAGCCCCAACCCTTCTGTGGTATAGGAAAATGCAACTATAAGGAGTTTATGGGAAGGAGAAAAGCGAGAGGAAATCTCTGGGAATGCATCACTTCAATAGGTTCCTTCGGAACTTTGAAACTGCTAGATCTAAGAAATATCTGAATCTTAGTAAAAACCAACTACACCTACTCACTGGCTTTCTCACAGGACATTGACGCCTAAAGAAACATCTGTCGAGAATCGGTTTATTGGACACTGGCGAGTGTAGATTCTTTGAGGAGGAGAAAGAAATTCCTATTCTCCTGGTAACGGAATGCTATGCCATTGGAAGCCGAAGGACATAGTGGTTTGGATAAGAAACTTCTGGAATGGAGAATTATCCTCGTTGAAGCCTTCCCAGATACTGGATTTCATCAAATATCTGGAACTGGAAGGTGAGCTGTAGTAGGCGCGATGAGAATAGCTCTGTCAGGGGGCACAGGTCGCAGTGGACTGTAACCCCTTCTCACCATAAAGCCAAGAGATCTTCTTAGGAGGACCTACCACTTTTTGGATCATTCTTGGCTTTCTCTCTTACAGAAATGACTTCGAAATTTCCACATGGACTAATGAATGTCTCTCCCATGTTATTCCATTTCTGTCTTTCCACAGTAACCCTTATCCAGCTTCTTCCAGCGACCGTCTGGATGTCGTCCCGCCATCTCTTTTGTGGTCTGCAACATTTCTGATGTCCCCACTTCATGAATTTTACTCCGCAAACTGATCCCCTGCATAGCTCTTTCTATTTCTCGATATGTGACATGTCACATGTAAACTGCTCTGCATGTCAACGGAATTGTTGCAAGACCATAAGCAATGATTCCTTTCTCGATAGGGCTATTTTGTGTCGTCGTCTATTGTGTCTCGCATATATATATATTTTTTTTTGAGTTGTGGCTCTCACGAAAAGGAATACCCTGTAATGTTCAGAGAAGATCGCGAGAACCAAGGGCAAGCAGGTAGGATTTGGAGTTCTTCTTGAATTTCTGGGGGTTATATGCCTCTGGGAACACCTCCCTAGGCAATGTGTTCCAAAGCCTCGCTGTTCGTTGGATGAACGAGTCTTTGAAGAGAGATGTTCTGCAGGTCTCCAAAGTGACCACGAAGGGATGTGAAGACTTAACTTGACGGGTTAGTCTCGAAGAGACTGCCAGAGGGGGAACGTTTGCTGGTAATTCAGAAGATCATCGCCCATGTAAATATCTATAAAATGGAGACAGACCTCCTACTCTTCTACGGTGTTCTAGAGAGGTGAGCGAGTTTGAAAGCGAGGCATTACCGACGAGACGAATTGCCCTTTTTTGTACAGAATTTAAAGTTTTAGGGTATGTTTAGGTGCAGCACAACAAATATGGGAACAGTATTCCAGGACAGGTCGAATTTGTGCCTTATAGATGATAAGCAGCTGACCTGAGATGAAATAGCTCCTGGCACGAAACAGAAAACCAAGTTTTCGGAATGCACTTTTAGCAATGGATCTCACGTGATTCTCCCAAGAAAGGTTACTGCCGACAGTAATACCAAGCATCGGAATGGATGACTTCCATGGAATGGTCACTCCCGACAATTCTATGCTGGGCACAGTAAGATCGGCTTTTCTAGAGAAAAGACATGCTTGTGTTCTGCCTGCGTTGAATTCCACCAAGTTAACAGCCAGCCAAATCAAAAACGAACGAGGAAGAAATGTTAACAACATAAATATGGACTTGGCAACAACTCTATAATATTAATTATTAAATCCCCATTCGAGAGTTGTTGCCAAGTCCATATTTATGTTGTTAACATTTCTTCCTCGTTCGTTTTTGATTTGGCTGGCTGGTATTGGAGCCCTAGAAGAAAAGGCGGTATGAAGGGTACTATCATCCGCGAAGCTGTGCACTGGATACGAATTTGCTTTCAGCGAATCGTTGATGTGAAGTAGAAATAGTGTTGGAGCCAGAATTGATCCCTGCGGAACACCAGCATTTATGGGTAGAGAGTCAGATGAAACTCCATCGACCACTACATGGATAGATCTGTTTGAGAGGAAACTAGCCAGCAGAGAACACAGCTGTGGGGGCACGCCTTAAGATGGAATCTTGGCGAGGAGTCCCTGATGCCAGACTCGATCGAATGCCTTGGAGATATCCAGTGGTGCGGCTAGGGTTTCACCATATTTCTCAATAGATAGCTGCCATATATCTGAGACGTAAGCTAGCAAGTCATTGATGACGAAAACCATATTGTCTATCGTTGATAATTCCTGAGTGTTCCAGATGTTTCATGAGCTCGAAGTTGATGGCTTTTTTCATGACCTTTGAAATAATAGATAACAGTATGCATCTATATAGGTCTGAGCCTACTGAAGAACCCCTGAGTGTAGTGGAACAATAAGCCAGACGAGAACTGTATCATAAATGAGTAGGTATTATATACTCGAGAAGTACATTCCTTTACTTTCCTCCTCCAATACAATCTCCTTATAACGACACAACTCCATCTGATACAAATCACCACAAGATCAAACTGCATTCGCGGATTTCCAAAACCAGCCAATCGACATAACAATAAGATGCAGCATCCATCATCTCCATTCCCATACTCATTCGCTCCCGTTATTCACGACACCAATCCAATTATTATTTCCATCTCCAACGATACGTCGCCCTCCAATTTGTTCTCTGCGTATTGATCAGTTCCTCCTCCCCTTGCCCCCGACCACTCCCGTCTCCCAGTCTGCAATCGCAACGAAAATTCCAATCCCAGAGATTCTGACTTCAATCAGCGGATGTGAATCATATTAGTCATTGCCTTTGGTGCAAGATACATCGTTTTGGAGAAAGGGAATCGGGGCTGATTGGGAGCGACTGGGAGGCTGAGATAAGAGCAATCGCATATGGGGGGATAAAGTGTCGGGAAGATCGCCGCGTATTGAGACGCTCAAGGACATCTTTTGAGCGACAGTCGGCGAGAGCGAGAGCCACTCGGCTGTTGAATATCGGAGAGAATGGATATTTGGGAATCGTGAATCTGCGAGCTGTTATCGTTAATGAATCAGCCATGTGGAATCGTCTGGCGGAGGATTGACGTTTGGGAGTAATCGAAATGACAGTTCATCTGCGAAAGACATACGTCCATAGATCCCTTCGATTCGAAAATTACGGTTGACAATTTACATGGACTGTTCTATGTTAGCTGTCTATGTAAAGCTTTGATGCATCTCTTGAGCTATGAGCGTCATCCAAAATCTTATATGACACACAGATCAACCATGATGTCCTTTTCGGAACATCTAAAAAGCCTGGTACATCTCAACAGCAAACAGAAACAGGCCAGGCATCGAATACTCATTATCTTTGGGCTCCTGTTTGATCTTTTAGGCAGATATTCTCAGAATTTATACCTAAACAAGAACTGTCAGAGACAAGAGCGTACCCAGGATTTCAGCTAGGGGGGGGCAGCTCATACCTGAGAAGATGGTCGGTAAGGTATATTGTCAGGAAACCAGGAAAATTAACACTTATTTTATCATCAAGGGGGGGGGGCAGCTGCCTCCCCCCCTGCCCCCCCTGGGTACGCCCATGGTCAGAGATCTATTCTGACCAACTGCTATTAAAGCACATAGCTCCCATGTCATCAGCTCAAAGGTGATATGGGAGTCCATGGAAAAACTAAATGGTCTTAGGTGAGTCTTTGACTTGTACATATATTTTAACTGTAGATTCCTCTCATCAAACGAAACACTTTTTTCCTATACCATTTTTCAAAATTCGGTTTGGTATGGGAGATACAGGGTGTCGAAAATCCATGAAAAAAACACTTTTCTGTTTATATCTTCGGAACCGTTATTTCGAATGAACTGAATTTTGGTTTAGTTTTACTGTATTTATGGTGCATATTCCTCAATCGAAACCTATTCAATATATCTACTAGTATAAAAGTTACAGGGTAGTCGACTCATCAATACACGCTAAAACACCATAAAACCACTTTAAAAAGATAAACGGTTTTTATTTTCGAAAGAATCAATCATTTAAAAAACTAAAAGTCTTTCTATTTTCTTCAATAAAACGCGTCGTCTTCGAGTTATTTCCAATTTTACCCAGAGAAATTTGAAGAAAAAATCATGAATTTCAAGAATAATCTGAATGAGTCTCTGAATTAAATATCATCGAATATTATTCCTTCTCTGGTCTTTAAACGAGTTTACAATATATTTTAACAATAAAATCCCACAAATGTGGGAGATGAAATTGAACACCAAGGAGGATTTAATACGCACAGTTCCTATTGAAAATTCATAGTTACCGGTCCATATTGAAGTTAAATGTCGATGAAATACAAAATTCGGATATGAATGATGAATCTCGATACAAACTACTTATTAAATGGAAATTAATGAAAAATAATACGATACCTGATAATCTGTGGCGATGTTTCTATCTAAACAACATCCTCTTGGAATTTTATAAACTCGACACGGTTGAAATCATATTAATTCACCTCACATAATAATCACATTAGAACAATAATTCACTGAATGTATTCAGAACTTCACATAATGTTTACAGTTTGTTCAGAGACTCTGGTTTGTTATTGTTTATAGTTGACCTCCAGAGTCCAGATAACCAATACATACTTCGGTTTTCGCTCTACGCATGCGTGGTAAAATTTGGCGGCAAAGTCGATTTATGATGGAAACGGCAGAATTCATAGATATTTATACCACGTTACACAAATATATCGTGATTTATACTATGTTTCGTAAAAAATCCTTAACCTCAATGAAAATATCAGCAAGCTGACAACATCTTCTTGAAATTTCTGTGCAAAAATTCACAGAATCGATACAAATTAGATAAGGTTAGGTTATTTAATAATGAATCTGAATGAAAAGTCTTTCTTCATGATATTGTTTGGGAATTTCGAGGAAAATATGAACAAGTTATTAGTTTTTACAAACTAATCTGCAGAAAGATCGAAGAAGGAACTTATTTTGGTGGAATAAATGTGGCTTTTTAGTTGCAGATATAATCCGATGAACTAACTGTTTTCGTTGAAATTATCGTGTTTGCAACATTTTTATTCCAATAAGGTTAGTACTTGAGTATTACCCAAATGTATAAAGTCAATTTCTATCGAGAAATATGAACTTTGAATCAATTCCACAGTATCATTTCAGGGACGTAATTAGCACAATTTTTTTTTTCAAATGGCTATACCTCTTCAACAGAGCCGAATTCGAAAAAATGGAAAATGAAAAAAGGGTTTTTTTTTTACCTCAAGAATCTTCAGTTAAAATATATGTACTAGTCAAAGACTCACCCTGTATAAGGGGCATTTAAATCTGGCTTCACTCGGGAATCACGAGGAGTCCAATGATCTTGCGTGGAGAGAATAACCTACGCCATTTATTGAACCAGAAGCATTACATGGTACATAGAAAAAAGCTTATATAAAAAAGACTATTGAAAGAAGCAGAAAACAGATTCAGAAGATGATCTACTCCACTACTACTACTATGAGGACAAGGAATAATCATCATTTCAACATCCAAAAATCCACTGAAACCAAAAATGCGTTGAAATTTCGGAACGCAACTTCTGAGTGAAACAATTGGTATCATTCAATAACCTTAGGCCCTTGTTTCAACCGCATGCGAGCCCATTTTTCAGCGTTACTCCGAATTTGCGGCAGAATCCCAAATTTCCAACCCCCAAGCGAGAAATAACCCGCCAACTGGAGTCACCCCTCATCCGGCCATTTTTCACGGTTACGAATCAAATACGACGGCACGCATCCGTAGTAAATACACGTGTAGGAAAAAAAGTATTACAAACGATTCCTGCGAAACGTATTATCATAAAACAACACTAAATTTTACCTCGTCCCCGGAGAATGGGGAGATTTAGATCACTTGGCGTCGCTTCATGAAACTGCACGATAAAATGTTGCCTCCGTTTTGAAGCTGCAACGAGAGATTTCAATGTTCGTCGACTCAAAAAGTAATTTTTTCGACTGCTGGGTGAAGCTTGATGAAGCTGAATGCGAATTATTATTTGCATCCTATCTTCAACTTGTGGTACCACTGCTAAGAATACCCATTAGATACATCAGTACCACCTATACCTTGAGTGCTCTGAGCCTCCGAACAAAACTCGATAACGAAATTTGGAAAAAATAAAACAATTAAAAGTCGACTCAAAGAAGGCCAATATGGACATGTTTGGTATCAAAATATAGGTTAAACTATAAATTAGTATAAACACTAATCAGCATAGTCTAGCGTATCCCTGAGCATAATTAAATCGACATCGAAAATCCCAACTTTTTGGGTGAAAAATGACAAAGGGGTAAGACCCCCCAAAACACCATATTAAATGTCATCAACAAGAAATCCCTGACGAATCCAAAGTCGTTTTCCGAACTCGAAGATCTAGTTTTCCCATTCGAATCATGAAGAATACCCATTGGACTGATCAGTACCACCTATACCTTGAGTGCTCTGAGCATCCGAACAAAACTCGATAATGAAATTTGGAAAAAATAAACAATTAAAAGTTAGAATTTTGAAAAACTATGGTAAAGCAATCAATGATATGTTTTTCTGTTTTTTATTAAATCTATAAGAAAAATTAAAACTTACAAAACAGTATAAAATAAATAAATAAAACAACGAAGAGGATAACGTCCTAGGACTAGAATAATAATGAGGAAATGGGACTAGCAGAGATCTAATTTCCAAAGTACGACACTATATAGGAAAAACGCTCATAACAATTGACTGTATAAAATGCTAAGACACTGTATATCTTCCCTGTAGTTAACTGTTTCATTTTTCTTGATACAAATCATTTCACTAATATTTTTGGCGTATCTTTTCTTTCATGGTCAAGGACCTTTATTTCTTCAAAATTAAACTTATGACCTGTCACCTGTGAATGAGTAGCTAAAGCAGTTTTCTATCATGGTTTATATTATTGCAATCGTTTTTAGCTTAATTAATTCTTTCTTTGAGGTTATGTTTCGTTTAATTGTCCAATGTATGATTGCTGACTGTTTTTTCTGTCTAGTTTTGTAATTAAAATTAATTAATTTATTTTATACTGTTTTGTAAGTTATAATTTTACTTATAGATTCAATCAAGAACAATAAACCAAATAAAGAGAAAAAAAGTGTTTCGCCATAGGTTCTGAATTCATAGATTGCTTTACATAGATTTTCAAGTTTCTAACGGTATTTATAACATTGTGTTCTATTGCGCCGTTTTCTAGAACTTTTCTGAATGTATTTAGACCCTTCCTTGACTCTATCTCAGATGAATTTAAGATTTCATGACTGTACCTTGATCTTGGACTAGGTATGTTTGGATATGTCAAGTTGTTTAGATGTTCTGCTTCTCGATATTTTATTTTCATTCTTTTTCAATGCTTGTTTTGGGTCGATTTGCTTGCCAGAGAGGGTGCACGAACGCCATTCATTGGTCGAGAACCTTTCTGTGGTATAGTGAAATGCACCTATAAGAAAGAGTTTCTGGAGGAGAAGAAAACCGAAGGGGAAACACTTTGGAGGAATCTGGAATGTGTCACCGCAAATAGTTCCTCGTAATTTGGAATCTGCAAGGTCCAAAGTATATCTGGATCTCAGTAAGAACCAGCTACACCTGGTTACCCGTTTTTTAACAGGACATTGTCGCCTCAGAAAGCATCTGGACAGAATTCTGAGAGGAGGAGGTAGAAACTCCTATTCACCTAGTAACGGAATGCGTTGCCATTGTAACCTAAAGGAAAGAATCCTTTGAGTAAGAAACTTGCAGGATAACTAGCCTCCTTGAAACTTTCCCAGATATTGCATTTCATCAGATCTGTGGAATTGAAAGGCAAGTTGTGAAGTGGGTGGTGTGGACAGCTCTGTTAGTGGCCACAATAGACCTTGAGATCACAGTGAACTGTAACCCCTTTCAAACTATAACTATAACTTTGGGTCTTAGACTTCCAGTCTCTATCAAAATGTTACGACTTTTGGATCCACATTTCTTGCATTTATATGCAGATTGACATGAGTGAAGGTCGTGAGATGTACTCAGGCAATTGAAGTAAAGATGTGATGCCCAGGATGCCCTACAGAATTTGCAGCTTTTATTTGGATGTCTAGAAGTGAATGCTTCTTGTTCATAATGATGATTGTGGAATACAAATAGAAGTTCAGCTTTCAATTCTTCAGAAACAGAATAGGTATGCCAGATGATGATCTAAAGTGGTAACAACAAGGTAATCTAGGGTTGTTCATCGCACTAAGTGGTCCAATAAATAGATCATCCTGATCGCAGTAAAGATGTGAGCTTCCAATCACTCAACAATGCTTAAATCTCATTGTGTACGGGGATGTATTGCTATCTAGTTAGCCTAGACCAGTTCCACGCATAAACAAAATATTGCCATACCATATCAACGAACAATAACTTATTAGAAGTGTCAGTGTAGAATTCGACGTCAAAAAAGTAAACCAGAGTTACACAATAAATTAAAAGAAAAGATGTCCACCGAAATTGTAAAAATCGAGAAATTGGAGTATCTAACCATCATCAGGTACCTGTAAGGGTTAAGAGGTGAGCAGATTTACGAAGATATGCTTAATACCCTTGGTGATCAATGTTCTATGTATGCGACCGTGAAAAATTGGACTGAAAGCTTAAAAAGAGGTAAATTTTGCTTTGAAGATGATGACCGATCGGGAAGGCCAGTTTCTGTGTCAGTCCCCGAAAATATCGATGCAGTTCATGACATGATTTTATCAGACCGTCCAATTGGGCTAAAACGGATATCTGAAGCACTGAGGATTTCATACGAACGCGTTCATCATATAGTTCACGTCAATTTGGACATGAGAAAAATTCCTGCAAAATGGATCCCCAAACATTTGAATGTTGACCAAAAGCGTGCAAGGGTAGAAGCATCGCGTTCGATCTGTGCTCGATTTGAAATCGATGTAGACTTTTTAAACCGAATTGTTACTATGGATAACACTTGGGTACATTTGAACGATTCAGAAATAAAGCAACAATCGATGGAATGGCGACACTCTGGTTCTCCAAGACCTAAGAAGTTTCGTGTCCAAAAATCTGCTGGAAAAGTTCTTGCTACAGTTTTTTGGGATTGGCATGGAGTAATCATGATTGATTTTTTGGGTAAGGGTAGAACAATAACTGGAGATTACTATTCGACAATACTGACCACTCTACGGAAAAGAATTAAAGAGAAAAGACGCGGAAAGCTGTCCAAAGGTATTTAGTTTTTACAGGACAACGCCCCAGTACACAAATCTCATTTTTCCATGCAAAAAATTCGTGATTGAGGGTTAGAATTACTAGAACAACCCCTTTATTTACCAGATTTGACTCTGTCCGACTATTATCTCTTTCCTCAACTGAAAAAAAGTTTATAAGATCGTAAATATTCTTCCAACGAGGAGGTAATGAAAGCTGTGGAAGACTGGTTTGCAGAGCAAGAAGAAACATTTTTTTGGAAGGTCTAGAGACGTTGCAGGTTCGCTGTAATAAATGTATTCAATTAAGAGGAGAATATGTTGAGTAATAAAATATTTTGACATTGGAATTTTGTTTGGTTCTAAAGAAGGCTAAGAATTTTTCAATATATCCTCGTACCAGCCTAAAGTTCCGAGTTCATCTGGGAAAGGCTCCCCACACGAATAAAATGTTCCCTGACCACAAGAACAAGAAACGTGCCGGAACTAAGGCTGCAGCATCGCGACAACCCCTCTCTTCGATCCTCAAAGCTCGCGTAGGCCTTTTATGTGCGTATATAACAATCTGAGCCTCAAACAACAATATTTTGATCCTCTCGGATCCATTAGGCCGGAGCGGCGTCCGCCCCGCAAGCCAGGGCGGCGGTTAGCCCAGGGCCGGGGAGGCCGGCACGCTAATCCGATCCGCAGAAATCTTAAATCAAGAGTTACGACGCCTTTCTTTGTGTTTCCAGCTGTATTGTGCAAGGCACATCGCCCTGTTTATTCCCGGTCTGAGTTATGAACGCGGCCGGCTTCGTGACAGCGGTTCTGGGGGCTTTTTGCGAAAAACCCTGAGAAATGCGCAGCGTTATTTCCGACGGGGTGGGGCGGTTCGCCGCCCGAGATACCGCCGCCGTCCGATGGCCCCGTCATCGTTCAGTTTGTCATTTCATTTGGCGGAATTAGGAGAAATGGGGGCCAGATGTGTTTTTATGTAATTTTGTTTGGGTTTGTTCTTGTGGTTTCAGGCGTTTGCGAATCTTCTCAGGAACTCTGACGATGTTGAATGGTACGAGGATATATTGAAAAATTCTTAGCCTACTGTAGAACCAAACAAAATTTCAATGTCAAAATATTTTATTACTCAGAATATTCTCCTCTTAATTGAAAACATTTATTACAGCGAACCTGCAACGTCTCTAGACCTTTCAAAAAAAATGTTTCGTCCTTCTCTGCAAGCCAGTTCTCCATAGCTTTTATTACCTCCTCGTTGGAAAAAAATTTACGACCTTTTAAACTTTTTTTCAGTTGAGGAAAGAGATGATAGTCGGACGGAGCAAAATCTGCTCATAAGGGATGTGTTTTAGTAATTCTAATCCTAAGTCACAAATTTTTTGCATGGCAACAAGAGATTTGTGTACTAGGGCGTTGTCCTGTAAAAACAAAATACCTTTGGATTGCTTTCCGCGTCTTTTCTCCTCAATTTTTTCCCGTATAGTGGTCAGTAATGTCGAACAGTAATCGCCAGTTATTGTTCTACCCATATCCATAAAATCATGATTATTCCATGGCAATCCCAAAAAACTGAAGCAAGAACTTTTCCAGCATATTTTTGGACATGAAAGTTCTTAGGTCTTGGAGAACCAGAGTGTCGCCATTCTATCGATTATTGCTTTGTTTCTGGATCGTAGAAATGTACCCAAGTATCATCCATAGTAACGATTCGGTTGAAGAAGTCTACATCGTTTTCAAATCGAACACAGATCGAACGCGATGCTTCTACCCTTGCACGCTTTTGGTCAACATTTGGGAATCCATTTTGCAGAAGTTTTTCTCATGTCCAAATTGACGTGAACTATAAGATGAACGCGTTCGTATGAAATCTTCAGTGCTTCAGATATCCGTTTAAGCCCAATTCGACGGTCTGATAAAATCATGTCATGAACTGCATTGATATTATTGGGGACTGACACAGAAACTGGCCTTCCCTATCGGTCATCATCTTCAATGGAAAATTTACCTGTTTTGAAGCTTGCAGTCCAATTTTTCACGGTCGCATACGAAGGACATTGATCACCAAGGGTATTAAGCATATTTTCTTGAATCTGCTTACCTCCTAACCATTTTAAATACAGGTACTTGATAATGGCTCGATACTCCAATTTTTCGATTTTTACAATTTCGGTGGACATCTTTTTTTTCATGAATTGTGTAACTCTGGTTTACTTTTTTGACGTCGAACTCTACACTGACACTTCTAATAAATTATTGTTCGTTGATATGGTATCGCAATATTTTTTTATGCATGGAACTGGTCTAGGCTAACTAGATATCAATACAGGATGTATTGATATCTACAACGGTTTCCGTTAGTATTTAATGGTTTAGATATGGGTTATTCCTTTCTCATTTCTCTGGTGAGGCTTCAACGCCCAGGATTATTCCGATGATCTAGTGATTACAATTAGAGGCAAACTTGAAGGCACAATAAGTGACTTTTTGCAAATGGACTTATGAATCACCGAGAATTGATGCGAGGAAGAATAGCCAAGTGTCAATACCACGAATACCAGCCTCATTCCTTTCAGTTGAAGAAATAATCCAGATAGTTTACTGAACAAAAAACAAAATATCGACAAAATTCTTCCAAGGCTACAGCGGCCAATGCAAAAGGCTTAGTGCGGTTATACAGAGTGTAACAGCCAAATGGAATAAATTCGATAACGAATAAATGTTGAGAAAAACGCTCGGACACGTCGATTTGTAATTTTAAATGCGCATATTTTTCAAGAAAAAAATATTATATATGGTGTTCCATGTGACCGTGGCCAATACCAACTTTCTTACTTCAAATGCGACCCCCTGTATATTGTTTATTTTTTGGATTCTTCAGAGAATTCTAGACACAATTCATGCACAATGTCCTATACCTATCCTTAATTATTTCGGAAGTATTAAGTGTTTTCAGATGTATTGCAAAAATCAACGTTTTAAATAAAAATTATTTCATTTCACAAATTCGGTACATTACACTTAAAACCTAATAAGTAATACTGATTATTTCTTAATTATTAAAAAAAAAAACAAAAAAAAACATTAATGTCAATGTTGGAAATGTTCAAAATGCTCGCTAACGTCTTGGGATGCATCTTACTTTCCTTTTATTCGACATATTGACGTGTGGCTGACGGTGAACAGCAGGGCTACTTTTCGAACAGAATTATGTGGGCTTTCTTGAAACTCGAGCATAAACAATTTCGTATCATCACTTACTGCATTGGTAGCAATTTTTTTTATTTGTCTTACATGACCAAGCTCTCGAAACTGCTTTTCTATTTTGCCAATTGTTCCTTGGGATATAGGCGGCAAATTTGGAAATTTTTCGTGAAATAAGCGAGAAACTTCCATTTGTGTCCGTGTGTACCTAATCAGTAATCTCCATAACCAATCATTTGAAGAATGGTTATTTTGTGCATTTCTGTTAAATGAACCATTTTTCTAATATTATTACGTACAGTTATCGAAATTCAAAAGACAATAGCACTTACACTGATCACTTATTGTCATGCAAACAGACAACGTGTTACTAAGGCTATGAGAATAAACAAATCTGTTTTTGTTTTTTTTAAATTTCTTCTCTGTAATGGTTTTTTCTTACTTTCTTCATATCAAAAGGTAAATGGAAAAGAAGTATTGAGTGTAATGTATCGAATTTGTGAAATAAAATAATTTTCATTTAAAAGGTTTATTTTTGTGAAAAATCTTAAAACACTTAATATTTCCGAAAAAGTTGAAGATAAGTATAAGACATTGTATATGAATTATGTCTAGAATTTTCTGAAGAATCCAAAAAATAAATAATATACAGGGGGTTGCATTTGAAATAAGAAAGTTGGTATTGGCCACGGTCGCATGGAACACCCTATATAATTTTATTTTCTTGAAAAATATGCGGATTTAAAATTACAAATCGACGTGTCCGAGCGTTTTTCCGAAAACCCCCTCATTTATTCGTTATCAAATTTATTCCATTTGGCTGTTACGCTCTGTATGTTGACCCTGAACTTGCTACCATAGATAAGGGATCTATCGTAGCAAGTTCTCCTGTATCTTGAGGAGATCTTGGTCCATCTGTGCACAATCCCAGAGTGGTCTTCAACAGAAAATCGGCGTGTGGTATACAATACCAGACAAGTATGGAAACCTACTGAAACTTTCCTCTTTGATCGAGTCCATTTGAAACGATCTGATTCATTCACGTCACTCGACGAGATATCCGTCAGTGAAGACCTAGGAAAATTCCCAGCTCTCCGAAAACGGTTCCCAGCCGCTCCCGGTGATTAATCTCCAGAAATCTATGTGCCGCCAACGCCGGAACCCTGCCCGGAACTTCGGACACGTTCTTCGGGAAAATAACTAATGAAATATTCGTCAGGCCGGCACCAATTATCGATCCCGATACGCGGAAAACGGCCGTTCTGACCTAGGGCGTTATCCGGGTCAAGTGTGGAGTTCTTAGTTTCGGGATAGTGAGAGATTTATCGGGAGGTTCCGGGAGTAGGTCAGCCATCTGATTCGTATAAATCTGCGGAGATGCAGTTCGAAACGCGCAAAAATGCGCGATTTATGGATCATTGCGAAGGAAATGCTCGGAAACTGCATAGAGGGGTGGGGGACTGGTGTAATTTATGCATATAGCGTAGTTATGAGGAGGATATCTCCACAATGTTTGATGATAAAATATTTTTCCGTTTTTCTCGAGTTTTCACGTCTTCTGAAAAAAAACAGAGACCCAGAAAATAAGCTGTAGATCCTTGATTTCATGAAGGTATTACAGTGCACTCCTGAAGATCCAGAGATGTCCTTGCTATAAGATCATTTGCTTGCCCTACAAGTCCACAATATCAATAAATTTCAGTATCTTGGCTGGCTTCAACAAAGTTACATCGTAGTTTCTGAAGGGTTTTCCAATTAGAGTTGTCATTTTGAATAGCTAGAGGAATGGTGCAACAGAGAGAGCCTAAGGGCAAATCCGAACAAAACAGCACTCATTCCCTTCACTCCATTCCAAGTTGTAGAACAGGTGAAATACCTTGGGCTGATTCTCGATAAGAAACTAACCTGGCACCCGCATCTACATCATGTGACCAACAAAAGTAAAACGACACTTATGATGTACAGGAGAGCTTTTGGAAAAACTTGGGGACTCAAACCGAAAGCCACGCACTGGCTTTTCACAGCGGTAATAAGACCCAGAATCACTTATGGCTCACTCCTGTGGTGGCCGAAAACAAATCAAAGACAGGCAGAAACCAACCTTGGGAAAATCCAGAGGCTTGCCTGTCTCTGCATCACGGGTGCAATGAATAGCACTCTAACAGCTGCTATGGAGGTCATCCTTAACCTCTCACCCCTTGACATACATGTTATGGGAGAGGCCAGGATGGGTGCATACAGACTGATCCAAACAAAAAACTGGAGAACCAGCACAACTGGGCACACCAGAATCACTCATGTAGCTGACGTAGCCGAGCTTGATATGATTTCAGACTACATGCAACCCCTATACTCATTCGAAAGACCATTCAAAATACAGCTCGACTGGAAGAGATGGGACTCGAGTATAGAATCACAATCATCTACACGGAGTGAGGCCAAGAAGGGACTACATCGGCAAACACGCCACGATATTTCAAGCTGAAACACATGCCATTAGGACATGCATACAGAACCTGGAAAGTGGCTACCGAAGAAAACACATCCACATTCTGTCTGACAGCCAGAGAACCATCAAAGCTCTCAACTCGACACAGATAAAGTCTAGACTCGTCTGGGAATGCCTCCAGGACCTTCTGGAGCTGGCAATACACAACAAGGTCACTCTGATGTGGGTGCCAGGTCACAAGGCAATAGCGGGCAACGAAAAAGCAGACCAGTTAACAAGACAAGCATCTGAACCGCCATCCACAGGGCCAGAACCTGTGCTTGGAATCAGTAAAACCGATGCAGGACCCTGATTGAGGAGTGGATAAAAAAAGACACCGACAACACTGGGAACAGAGCGACGGGCAAACACACAGCAAAGCCATGGTAGGACATACAAGCCAAACCTTGACGGCTGACTTTTTGAATCTAAACAGAACAAAGGCACGTATACTAGTAGATAGTAGGTCTACTGACGGGACACTGCGGCCTTAGAAAACATCTGAACACCATAGGAATACTCGGAGAACCCGTGGTTGGCAGACTCTGCGGGGAAGAGGAAGAAACAGCCTCTCACATAATTTTTGAATGCGACGCCCTGGGAAGAAGGCGCCACAGAATCTTCGGAGAAATCAATCCGGAAACGGCAATGAATCCGAGAAACCTCATAAACAGGCTACTGAACCTGATAAAGAACACAAACCTATTCTCGTGAGGAACCACTGACGAAAGAGTGAAACAATAGACCCAAGTTGGTCGCAGTGTCACAGGGAGGCCAAGCGCTAACCCGGTCTCTTGTTCGTCAGCAAATCAATCAATCAATATGAAATTCTCCTGTTTGCACTTTGTGGCCGAACTCCTCCGAAACGGCTAGACTGATTTTCGTGAAATTTTGTGTGCATATCGGGTAGGACCAGGAATCGGACAACATATATTTTTCATCCTCCTAAATGTTAAGGGTGGTCGATCCCTTACTTTTTTTTAAATTTTTTCGGACAAAATTTTTTTTTATATTTTTTTATGATAAAGCACACAAAAATACATACAACCCTGAATTTTCACCCCTCTACCTAACCTAACGGAAACGTGGCGGAACGGAGTTCGCAGGGTCAGCTAGTTCACTATAAAATTGTCAAAATTGGTCAAAGACGCAAAACTCAAACATTTTTCGGCCGTCATGAGAAGCACCTTGTCGAACCGCAACACAGAAATTGATCGAAAAATGTGAGCTGTTGGGACAAGTTAGTGATGTGAAGAATAAAACCCGTGCACGTCGCTCAAGAACCGCAGAGAATATTGTTGCAGCAGCAGAAAGTGTCGAAGAAAACCCAGGTTTATCCATTCCTTCTCGTTCTTTGGAATTACGCATTCCAAAAAATTCATTAGACCGTATTTTGCATGAAGATTTGGGTCTTAAGGCTTATAAAGATCAGTCAACACAAGAATTCAAGCCGACCGATCATCAACAACGTCGTGTCTTTGCTGATTGGGTCCTTGAAATGCAAGAAAATGATCCGGAATTCCATCAAAAAATCATCTTGGGTGATGAGGCCGATTTCCACCTCCGTGGCATCATCAAAAAGCAAAGTTGTCACATCTGGGGCTCGAAAAACTAAAGAGTTATTGTTGAAAAACCTCTCTATCCTCAACATGTCACTGTTTGTTGCGTGGTCACGGATGCCTTCGCATCCGGGCCACCCATCTCCTGAAACAAATCCCTTACACCGTCTCGATATGCAATTTATTTTTGATTCCCCGCCGATCCGAAAATCAACAGCTCTATTGCTCATCTTCTTGCATAAATCCTGTTTCTCACGAACTGATACCCTTATGCAACAAAGTAACATTTAAAGCCAAGGAATATTACGATTTATTACAATATGAGAAACTGCGAGCCTTTCTGCGAAGTATCGAAAGAGACGACCACAATCTTGAGGAGCTACAGTTTGAGCCTCTTGTTGGGAAATCATTTTTTCCATTTACCGAGAAACAGAAAGTGCTGGTTTCAGATTCAGTGAGAAAGATATACTGTTCATCAAATATTCAGATTTTATTGCATCTTGATGATCTCATGTAATTCTGAAAGAAAAGAAGAAGAATACATCAAATGAACGATACATTTTGGAATCTTCTTAGATGATTCCAAGGCGAGGACGTCAAATAAGATCGAAAAATCAACACACAAATCAAAGTCGAACTCCATGAAACGCCAACAGATAAAATACGATCATCTCCAAGTCTCAGACAAAACTGCACATAAGTGCCATGAAACACACATTAAGCCCTTACTCCACCAGACAAAGACAATATTTCAACCCACATCCGACACTCGAACACACACTTCAATACGAACAACACAGCCTGAGGTAGAAGCAAGACGTTCCTCTCGATAACGAATCTTCACAGCCACTGGGGCCTTAGCTGTTTATGATTTATGTAATTGCAGTCAGCCCGGGGAGACGGCGATACTGCCGCCGCCGAACCCGCCCCCTCACCAGCCGATATTCAACAACAGTCCCCCAACAGAAACATATTCGGCTGAATGGCGCGGATTAGAACTGCAAACTTCTTGGAGTTCTCATTCGGCTTGCTACCAACTCTGGAGAAGATCCAATCTCGGTGTTCTAATTCGTAATTTGGGCTAATCAGGACTGGATTATTGTGGCTTCGAGGGGTTGAGCCGTCTGTTGGTAGTTATGGCGGCGGGGATCTTCCGGAACGATTTTCGTATCTTTTGGTTTATTATTGGTCTGGTCTGAGGAACATTTAGGGTTTGAGACTGGAAGGGGTTGCTATTTGTTACCGGATTTATGGCAGATTGAGGGAAGTCGTACTAAGTTCAGGATGAACAGGTGATCGAATTTCGCTGATGAAAAAACGCTGCATATATTGTCATATCCTATAAAATATGCTCATCGATAATATTAGGAATGTTGACTCTTCAAGGTATTAACACGACCATATTCACTTATAAGTTGAGTCTAGATGATATTTTTGATTGTTGAATATATCCAAATCAATGGTTAGTTGTTTTGAGTTGAACATTCCATTTTGGATTTAGGCATTCCACAAACGTCAATACAGCGTATTTTGCATAAAGATTTGGGTCTTAAGGCTTATAGAGTTCAGTTTACCCAAGAACTCGAGCCGGCCGATCATCAACAACGTCGTGTCTTTGCTGATTGGGTCATTGAAGTGCATGAAAATGATCCGGAATTACATCGAGAAATCATCTTGAGTGATGAGGCCAATCTCCACCCTGGTGGCTTCGTCAACAAGCAAAGTTGACCCATCTGGAGGTCGGAAAACCCAAAAGTTATTGTTGCCCCTCTTTCCTCAACAAGTGACTGCTTGGTGCGGTTTATGGTATGTCGGGGTCATTGAACATTACTTTTTTGAAATTCAAATTGGTGATCCAAAATAGGCGAACTGACATAGTATCATTTCCTGTTTTTGATCCTGATACCACCATTTAATCATCTGAATATTACTTTTTTGAACTGGAACAATGGTTGCACTAACCAAATAATTGCCAACGTAGTTAATAATAACAATGAATAGGCTCTTGGAAAGAACAAACTCTTAGAAACAATTCGTTTATTTCTGCTACATGTTTCGGAATATATTTCTTAATTTTTCAGGCTACAATTTGACAAAAAACATCCATCAAGCATTTAGAAACCACATCCAGAAAACTCAAACTAACCAGTATAAACAAAGCAATAACAATTCATTATTCAAAAGCCAACACCCATCAAACATCTACTCTACTTTTTTCTACTCACAAACAAAAATCGCGTATAGTTACAGCGAATGGATTGCGCTATCGAGAAATTACTGATAATTTTTATAAAGGGAATTGGATGGTATTGATCTGGACAACGTTTACTACCAACAAGACGCCGCTACGTGCCACACAAGCAACGAAACCATTGAACCTTATCGAGAAAAGTCTCCAGACCGTGTTATCTGTCGAAGAGGTGATCACAATTGGCCACCGAGATCTTGTGATTTGACATCTTGCGACTTCTTCCTTTGGTGCCATGTGAAAGAGAAGGTCTACGCCAAGAGCCCAGCGTCGATTCAAGATCTCAGAGTGGAATTCGTGTGGCTATCGACGCACTTTGCGATTTGGATATGGTCCTGAAGTCGTGATCGTAGTGGTCATTTGGCTGTTATTTTTCACCATTAACGGCATACCTTCAACTTTATAATGACATAAACATCCGATCATTCATCAAAAAATGGCATTTTTCTCTGAATGTCAAAATAACACCTCTTATTGGAAAACCCTTTATGTACACTCGATTGAAATCAAATATGACAGTATATCTTCATATCCTCTCGTAAATTCCACCCCTATTTCCACGAATTTTTGAAAGAAAAATAAAGAACCAATAACAGTAAACCGACAATTTCGCAATCGATCAAAAACGCCCATCCCTTCCTCCCACCACCCCCACGATTTCCGCCGACCCAAAAATCCCGATTCCATTTTTAATGGGCGCTCGGCCGCCTCCGACAAAAAGTCGGCCGTAAAATTTTCTCGGGCCGTTACCGTCGGCCGAAACTCAGTCGCCGATATCCATCTTCTCCGGAATTTAATTGGACCCTTTCGCCAAGACCTAACCCCTCGATCCTCCGGGGTTTGGCACACCGCTCGCGCGAAAATTCATAACGGTCAGATAGGCGCGTCTTAAATTTTAATCGGAAATTTAACGATCGCTCCAGCCCCCATCGGCGCCGCTTAAAAAAACTCGGCAGGGCCCGTAAAACCGGACGAGAAGCCGACATCGCTGCCTTATTGGGGATTTGAGGACGGGGTCGTAAAAAGGAAGGAACGACACACGCGGGCGGGGGCGGTGGCGAGGGAAAAGGCAACCGGGATGGTGGTTTCTACTTGGTTGCGGCGTAAGGTACGTGACATGGATGACATCTGCGGATGGGATGGTCCTTGCACTCAAATATATAGATTGCATCCTAGGATAGAACTCATATTCCATTAATGAACTCAAAGGTTGCATTGGAGTCAAGGATTTCAAAATAAGAACGCTAGATTTCCTTCTTACTCCATCATTCTAACCTCCACACATCGACACGCTGTCCAAACAACCCACCCCTACGGTACCCTACCATATTTCAAACATATTTTATCAGCCTCCTGGTCACGGCACCACTATACAAATGTTCTCGAGGAAACTTACAATTGCATTGATTGGTATAAATTCAACGATTACAAATCACAACTGAAAGTGAAGATTCCACACACAAGAAACTGTCATTCAACAAGTTGAGAGTTGATAGGGGTGGCAAGACTATTGACGATGTGTCTACTTCCTCAATATCCTTCATGATGAACTCACAGTAACGCAGTTCTTCCATAGCAGCACTTAACTATTCCGCCAATCAATAAATGTAACAGAACGGCCAGTAGGTACATTAAATTGAGCAAACTGCAGTATTTCTCTAGCAAAAGCTGGGCGCTTCTATATTCCAATTCAAAAATTTCAATCTCATTCATTTTTCCCTTTGTGTGCGCACCCAGTTTCATTCTCGAGTGCCTCCTGGACCGTGAGTAAATCTCCCTTCTCTCCGTATTTCGCGAATTCCCGATATTCGAACGAAATCATGTATCGCAGAAACTTCCCTCCACCTCCGACTGAATAATTCCGTAATTCTGTAACGAAATTGCAGTTGATTCGTTCGTTGGAGGGAGAGATGAAAAGAGAGAGAAGAGTCTGCATATGGTTCGGGATTGGATCACCTGGCTTCGGGCGAACGGCTCTATTCCACGGCCGAGAACCGTTTTGAAGTTTTAATTTTGCCTCATTTTTGATCCGGAATATGGCTGGAAAGTTTTCTAATTCCCGTTATAGTCATTGGAAAGTGGGATGTGGATACTGGCGAAGTAATTTGGACTTTCCAGGATTAGGACGGTGTTCCAGGGATGTATATTGTGTTGGACGTCTCAGCAATGCGGGTAGTGAGGAAACGGAAATTTCAGAAAAGTTAGGTTCGAGTGACCTTCACCAGAAATATATTTTCTGAATAAAATTTGGTGTTAACTACGTGTGCAGATCAGAGCATCTGTCCCGAACCGAACCTGGATATGAAAGGGTTACAGTAATTAGCTTCGAATGATACAGTGTGGTTTCAACAGTTGTCAGGCAAAGATCAAATCGACAATTTGGGTACATGCCCCAAGCAAATGGCAAAGCTGAAATTCCATTTTGAATAGGTAGCGGCAGAGAACGAGAAATCAAATGTCATAAAACTGAGTTCCACAACTGATGAAGATGAAAAGATACCTACCAAATTCCAATTGACTCACAAACATTGGAAGATCATTCTGAACTAGCTTAGTTACCAGAATTGAAAGTCGTGAAAACACTTCAAAGAAGAGGACAGAGAAGGAAAGCTTACTTTCAACTAAAAAATCTAGACAATATAATATTGATAAACTTGATTGCGGCTGGACAACCAATACAGGGTGAGTCTTTGACTTGTACATATATTTTAACTATAGATTCCTCTCATAAAAAAAACAGTTTCTTTTATACCATTTTTCAAAATTCGGTTTCGTTTGAAAGATACAGGGTGTCAAAAATCCATTAAATTAACACTATTCTTTCCATATATTCGGAACCGATATTTCGAATGAACTGAATTTTGGTTGATTGTTTACTCTATTCATGGTGCCTATTCCTCAATTGAAACTTATTCCATATTTCCCCTGGTACAAAAGTTACAGTATAGTCGACTCATAAATTCACGCAAAAATACTATAAAACCACTTGAAAAAATAAACGGTGCACGTTTTCGCAAGAATTTATTATTTTAGAAAACAAAAGTATTCTTATATTTTTTCAATAAAAGGCGACGTTATCAAGTTATTCCTAATTGTATAAGATCAAATTAGAGGAAAAAATCTTGAATTTCAAGAATAATCTGAATGCTGTCCTGAGTTGAATCTCATCGAATATTATTCCTTCTCTGGTCTCAACAAGTTACCAACGTTGTCAGAATGTTTATCAATTTTGTCAAGACCAAAATCTCTATGATGAAAAAACGTTTGATGTAGAGATATGTAATAATAAATTAAAGTACTTATCAGAAACGTGGACGACGTAAAAATGATTTTTACGTCGTTGTTGGTTGCTAGAAAGCTTTCGAATTTTAGATTATTATGAATTGTAGATCTTACAGATACCCAAATGTTCAATCTCTGAGGAATTAATAATCTTAAGCCCTGAAGAAGGAGAAAATATTGTCTCCGAAACGTTGGCTCTGTAGATTTAATTAGAGAAATAAACTGTCCACGTTTCTGATAAGTACTTTAATTTAAACAAATGGTATGGATGAAAACCAAACTGATGTAATAATAAAATTCTAAGAAGCATGAAATTATACATTTTATAGGCAGTTTCTATTAGAAATTCATTGTTACTGGTCCTTCAGCAAAATATCTATCGAAACAATATAACTCGACACCAGAACGACACCACTATTTCATCAATTCACTGAAAGTCATTTACATAATCATCACCTCTTTGCTTTATTCTCTGTAAATAAATAAAGTCCATCGCGTAAACTTCGTTTATGCCGTGTATGGGATCACTGACTAACGTTTTAGGTTCGACTGGTTGGAGACACAGAAAAACGGTTTGTCTTGCGTGGCAGCTACATCCACGGCCTTCTGAAGGGAATTACTAGGCCGTGGCGACTGAAATTAAGAACGTAGCGCTATATTGGCGAGAATCAGAACTACTCGTTTGGCATTTCCAAAGAGCAACGCCTAGACGCCTTTAGCAATTGTGATATTTCATCCGCTAACGATAGGGGACGTACTGCTTTCTTGAACAATGGTACAGGCGAACTCACCTATACCATTGTTCGAAGAGAAAATCGGCAATCTGGCATCGTCTTCTCTAGAGTTCTGTGAGTGAATATCACAGAGGATGGGTGAGGTTAGGTCATTGACCCCAAATTATATGACTTAGGATAGGAGTTAGGATAGGTTAGTGAGAACCAAGTTTTTATGAGATCGTTTTAGAATATCGAGGAAAATATGAACAAATTATTAGTGTCTATAAACTAATCTTCAGGAAAATCGAAGAAGGAACTTATTTTGGTGTGAGAAATATAGCTTCTCAATTACCGAAATGATCCGACAGAACTAAGTGTTTTGTTAGGAAATATCGTGTTTGTAACATTCTTATTCAAATAAGGTTAGTGCTTGAGTATTTTTTAAATGTATCACCCAGAATATCTAATAATCACATCAATTTCAATCGAAAAATATGAACTTTGAGGTGTTTGTAGAGAATAATATCAGGCACGTATTAAGCCCTATTTTTTTTTCAAATATCTCTTTAACAGAGCCAAATTCGGAAAAATGGAAAATGAAAAAAAGGTTCCCCTCAGCCTCAAGAATCTACAGTTAAAATATATGTACAAGTCGAAGACTCACCCTGTATGTGAGAGAGAAAAAATAGATAGACAAAATTTGAAAAATTCTGAAGATTTATTCAATGAGTTGAAGGGTGATGAAAATACAGTGGAAAAGAAGAAGTGCAACAGTAATAGGAACGTTGACCTTATAAAAAAAGCACAAAACAAGAATCGCAAGTGGAGAATTGTTATCAACCTTGCAGAATTTGTTAGAATGAAGGTCTATGCTGGTACAAAGGAGAAATGAGCAAGATCGGAACACTAAATACAGAATATGATAACTAATGGCGTTCTCGAACGAACTTTGTTCGAATTGAAGAACTTGTTTGGGAAAATAAATCATTTTTTGAAAATAATGTTGGCATTCAATATACCTGACCTTTATATTGAATTTATGAGCTTGATTTCAATGAATTGACTGCAACAGAGTGTGGAATTCACAAAAAATCCATGCCTACTTTCAAAATTTGACTTGGTCAATCCGTTTCCCTGGTCACGGCACCACTATGCGAATAGAGAACATTTCGATAATACCAACCTCGCGTGATGTTTGGCGAAATACTTTTCGTGGCTCGGTGAATAATCGAATAATGTCCATGCTCTTATGATATTTTAGCTATTCACTGATGATGTTTGAATACGGAATTATCCGTGAATCCAATGTTGACGATATTCTGATTAGAATCGACCCTAATTTTTTTTTCAAATTTTGAGATCTTTTGACACTTGAATCAGCTATTTCTAAGATCAGCTTATGGAAAATGACGGACGAAAAGTATTTTGAAACATATCATTGTTAAGTTAACGTTAAAATAAATAAGAGAACACGAGAAATTTAGTTATTCGTAAATCAATACAGTGACCTCAGTGATGATCATGTGAAGACATAATAACTAATCCCGACCCAAATGTGATGTTATTATACAGCTCAGAATATATTCTATTTGATTCCACCATAACGAGGGGTAGTAACGATCACATCAGGTACCTAATCCGGATGGAAACTACCCCCCGAATGAGACCGCGAAAAATCGCCCCTCCCCATAAATTACCCATCTGCAGGCTCCACAAGTTGGGTTTTCTGCGCTACCGGGCGTTTCTCAAATACCTACAGACGAGCATGTTTCGCAGCAAAATACAGAACCGCAACTCCGTGGTTTTCCTGCATGTTAACTTAGCCAACTCGGGGTCCCATAAGACCAGGAAACGGAACGTATTCCAAATTATACACCTTCGCAAGCCTCTGTACATCAAAGTGAATTCGTGCCGCCAAGTTTGGACTACATCGGGCCGTTTCTCGGGGCACTGAACATGCGAGTAACAAGGTTGAAAAATGATCTCACTCAGTAGGACTGATATTTTCAGAAAAAAACACTGCCATGAGTGTTTTTCATAAATTGGTTGATGCAGTATACACTATACAGGGTCTTTCACGAGGAACCTCACCCATATTTATACGGGAAACTACAGAACGTATTTTCATGAAATTCAGCAATTATAAGTATTTCACGATGCTGATGAAATCTAAAATATTTTCAAGGTATGAGCACCTCCGGTTTTTCCGGAAATGACGTCAACTTCCGTTTTTCAAATTAGAACACCATTTTTTTATTGCAGAAATAGATTCCTTAGAAAATTTCAAGTTATTTTGATGTAACATTTTTCAGTTTTGGTTGGAAAATTCTCTCTGAGCGGGAAAATTCGAAAAAAAAATCGAAAATAGAGCTCCGCTGAAACAAGAATAACTTCGAGGTTTTTGGATGGAAAATTTTCATTTTTGGGATTTTTCAAGATGTAAGATTGATGTATCCACTTTAGAAATCGAAATCGCGATTCATGATACAGGGGGTGAAAAAATCGCTTTCAAAGTAAGGGATGACAAAATCGTGAAAAATCAATTTTTTCAAATTAGAACCCCATTTTTTTATGGCAGATATTGAATCTACGTTAAAAAATAATGTGAGTGTATACATCACACCCTGGCCCTAAAGTGGATATTTTCTGAGTTATTCACAAAAAACTGTTTCTTTTCCCTTCACGCCAAAAAGATGAAATTTTCAGGAACTGTTACTTAAACCATGTTTTTGATTTTACTACCCTAATATGCAACAGAAAAAAGTTACAGGTTGTTCCTAAATAGATGGCGAATTTGGATTCGAATTTGTATCGGAAACCTCTTTATTTCAACTAATCGGCCATCGGTTTTCTCTCCAGTGATAAATAAATAATTCCTTATGAACCATATGTAAAAACTTACCATGTTTTACATTTTTTTTTAATGATAGATATCATTAATTACATCTGCCAAATTCCTTTTTATTCAGTAGCATTTTGTGTTTACTATTAATTTGGTGATAATTCGTATTAAGTTATAAAATCGATCACTATGCCTAATTTTACCAATGAAGATTATTTAAATCTCATTCTACTTCCTGGAGAATGTAATAAAGTTGTAGATAGAACGATTCGACTGTTCATTGAGAGGTTTCCTGACCGACCCAGACCAACGAGAGATACCATTAACAGAACCATGACAAACTTGAGAAATGTCGGATCTTTCGTTAAGAAAACTATACACAGAGAAAAAAGTGTAGTAGAAGATGAGAACAACGAAATTACAGTTCTTGCATATTTTCGTGTGAATTCTCAAAATTCTCTCAAAGATGCCGAGATTGATCTGGGATTATCTCAATCGAGTGTTTGGAGAATATTAAAAAAACATAAAATGCACCCATATAAATTCAATAGGGTACAGCATTTGAAGGAAACTGATTTCGTCAGGAGAACAGAGTTTTGCGAAGCTATGATGATGAATGAAAACTTTTTGGACTGTATAATTTGGACAGATGAATCTAAATTCACAAATAATGGTTCTTTCAATAGGCATAACAGTCATTATTGGGATGAAGAGAACAACCATCACTTCAGACAATGGAACTTTCAAGAGACCTGGAGTTTCAATGTTTTTTGCACCATCAAAAATAATGCAATTCTCGATGTTCACATTTATGATGGGACTTTAACTGGTAAGATAGAACACTACACATGTTGGCATTATTTAAAGAATGTTCTCCCTTAGGAGATAGATATTCTGACATATTGACTCAAATAATTGAGCCGCTAGTACAGAACCATAATGACTTATGGTATCCACAAGATGGCGCTCCTCCACACAATTCACTCAATGTGTCAAATATCCTCTACAGGCTATTTGAAGATCGATGGTTGGCGAACAATGGTCCACATCTTTGGCCACCACGTTCTCCCGATTTAACTCCTTTAGACTATTATGTTTGGGGTAGGATAAAAAATATTGTCTACTCAACTCCCCTGACTGATAAAGAGGACTGCATAGAACGAGTCAGAAATGCGTTCAGGTTTGTTTAGATTTTTAGATTCATAGTTTTGAAACTCAATTTGGTTTTTAAACACTTTTGCAGATCTCTTCCTCCCGATGAAATAAGAAGAGCAACGCACGAAGCATTCCTGAGACGTATAAATAAATGTCTAGAAATTAACGGTCAAAACTTTGAGCATCTTCTCTAGTTATAACTGCGAGAGTTTGCCATGGTTCTCCTAATAGTAACTTGAAGTCGGTTTCAAGAAGGGTTGAAAAATCTACAGCATGGTTCAAATAACAGTTCCTGAAAATTTCATCTTTTTGGCGTGAAAAGAAATAGCTGAAAATTCAAGACGAAAAACAGTTTTTTGTGAATATCTCAGAAAATATCCATTTTAGGGCAAGGGTGTGATGCATACACTCACATTATTTTTTAACGTAGATTCAATATCTGCCATAAAAAAATGGGGTTCTAATTTGAAATAATTGATTTTTCACGATTTTGTCATCCCTAACTTTGAAAGCGATTTTTTCACCCCCTATATCATGAATCGCGATTTCGATTTTTAAAGTGGATACATCAATCTTACATCTTGAAAAATCCCAAAATGAAAATTTTTCATCCAAAAACCTCGAAGTTATTCTTGTTTCAGCGGAGCTCTATTTTCGATTTTTTTTTCGAATTTTCCCGCTCAGAGAGAATTTTCCAACCAAAACTGAAAAATGTTACATCAAAATAACTTGAAATTTTCTAAGGAATCTATTTCTGCAATAAAAAAATGGTGTTCTAATTTGAAAAACGGAAGTTGACGTCATTTCCGGAAAAACCGGAGGTGCTCATGCCTTGAAAATATTTTAGATTTCATCAGCATCGTGAAATACTTATAAGTGCTGAATTTCATGAAAATACGTTCAGTAGTTTCCCGTATAAATATGGGTGAGGTTCCTCGTGAAAGACCCTGTATACCTACTTCCGCACTTTTTTCCAACCGTGTCAATTCTCTTTGATGTGAAAAGTAAATATAATTCAATTCCCAGTTTCAAACATCAAATAACATTTTTTTTCACAACTCAACTTCAAACTCCTACCACACTGAATACGATCAGCTCTTTATAGTTTTATCTCTTTCAAAATCTGTATCAATCTGATTCGAAGCCAACTAAATCCAAAAAGCATTTTCTGAAGAATTCTTCAACTAGCGTAAGGCATAAATTCGACAAAACTTCCGAGAACTTTATCGGACTTGGCGGCAAAACTGGTCATATTGTGACGCATCTGCAGGAAGTCCTCACTCTGTTCGGCAAAAATTTGAATAACATCTTGGGCCTCATTAGTATTCTTCACTCAGTCCATAAACTTTTCGTATACTTTAACGCCAACAATTCTGTCACGCATTCAAATTCGTTTCACCGAAAATTTGCGCCGAATAAATTTCAATTTGTTCGGTTTGTTTCACGCCAATGCTCGACGTCAATTTCACAGTTCTTAAATTGTAGTTTGAAATTTTCGTAGAGTCAGTTACTTGGGGTTCAATAGGTCAAATAGGTTTGATTCTCAAATGCTCTTTTCTTCGAGAAAATCCATCATTAATAAATATTTGTATAGTGGTGCCGTGACCAGGAGAACGAATAAATTGATAAAATGACTGGTGTACTTGTAATTGACTTCCGCTTTTCATCCTGCTATGCATATTGATTATTAACGGTGAGTATAGGTTCCAGAATTTCAACAAAATCTCAATACAGGAGCTCCAATATCGAATTTACAATATGTTTCAATCAAAATCTCCGAAGTGATGAAATATGATTCTTCATTTCGATGAATTTATGTGTGCAATTCATATCTGTCGCCCAATGTGATTATTTTATGGTCCAAACGCAATCCAGGTTCCGAATTTAACCGTCCTCAAGAGGCCCTGCACAAAGTGGCAACTAATTGCACCATCAAACGGATCTTATCATCGAATCTTCCTCTCCCGATGGCTCCATCCTGTTTATTTTTTCTTGGCACGTACGGACGGTCATAAAAGTCAATGAGGCCACCACTAGGAAACTAATAAAATCTTCTGCTCTGCCTTACCCTAACATGAAATATTCATCAAAGTGCCATAAAGTTCTGAACTATATTGAATCTATTGGACGATTTCCTTAACTGAATACGAGAGGAGGAACAATACGCGGACTAAAGCTATTCAGAATGAAGCAGATGGTAATGGTCTGTGACAGTCTGTACGTTTGGTAAAGAATATGAAGGGAATTATGACTTCTGCTCTTTATGCTCCTTGAGGAATTCGCGAGACGAAAGTTTTCAGTTGAGTTTTAATAGGATGTCTATCGGAATTGATGGTCGTTCTCTTGGAAACTTCCTGAGGAAATCATTTTACTGGATATATTAATTAAGAAATGGAATGAGTCTTTGACTTGTACATATATTTCAACTGTAGATTCTTGAGGCCAAAGGAAACCTTTTTTTTATTTTCCATTTTTCCGAATTCGGCTCTGTTAAAGAGATATAGCCATTCGAAAAAATCAATCGGGCTAAATACGTGCCTGATATTATTCTCTGCAAACACTTCAAAGTTCATATTTTTCGATTGAAATTGATGTGATTATTAGATATTCTGGGTGATACATTTGAAAAATACTCAAGCACTGACCTTATTTGAATAAGAATGTTATAAACACGATATTTCCTTACAAAACACTTAGTTCTGTTCGATCATTTCGGCAATTGAAAAGCTATATTGCTCACACCAAAATAAGTTCATCCTTTGATTGTCCTGAAGATTAGTTTATAGACACTAATAATTTGTTCATATTTCCTGGTTATTCTAAAACGGTCTCATAAAAATTGGTTTCTCACTAACCTATCCTATCCTAACTCCATTAACCAAGGTCATATGTTTCGGTGTCAATGACCTAACCATACCCATCCTCTGTGATATTCAATTCACCCACAGAACTCTAGAGAAGACGATGCCAGATTGCCGATTTTCTCTTCAAACAATGCGAACTCAAGAAAGCAGTACGTCCCCTATCGTTAGCGGATGAACAATCACAATCGCTTAAGGCGTCTAGGCGTTGCTCTTTGAAAATGCCAAAAGAGTGGTTCTGATTCTCGCCAATATAGCGCTCCGTTCCTATTTTGTCGCCAACGGCCTACTCTTCCCTTCAGAAGGCCGTGGATTGTAGCCGTGACGCAAGACCGTTGTTCTGTGCTCCAACCAGTCCAAACTAAAACGTTAGTCAGTGATCCCATAGACGAAGTTCACTCTTTATTTATTTACAGAGAATGAAGCAAACAGGGGATGATTATGTGAATGACTTTCAGTGAATTGATGTAATACTAGTGTCGTTCTGGTGTCGAGTTATATTGTTTCGATAGATATTTTGCTGAAGGACCGGTAACAATGAATTTTAAATAGAAACTGCCTATAAAATGTATAATTTCATGCTTCATAGAATTCAATTTTATGTCCCACGAATGTGGAATTTTATTATTACATATCTCTACATCAAACGTTTTTTCATCATAGAGATTTTAGTCTTGACAAAGTTGATAAACATTCTGACAACGTTGGTAACTTGTTGAGACCAGAGAAAAAAATAATATTCGATGAGATTTAACTCAGGACAGCGTTCAGATTATTCTTGAAATTCATGATTTTTTCCTCTAATTCAATCTTATACAATTAGGAATAACTTGAGAACGACGCGTTTTATTGAAAAAATATAGAAATACTTTTGTTTTCTAAAATAATTAATGCTTTCGAAAACGTGAACCGTTCATCTTTTTTAAGTGGTTTCATAGTATTTTTGCGTGAATTTATAAGTCGACTATACTGTCACTTTTTTACCAGGAGAAATATGAAATAAGTTTTAATTGAGGAATATGCACCATGAATAGAGTTGACAATCAACCAAAATTCAGTTCATTCGAAATATCGGTTCCGAATATATGGAAAGAATAGTGTTAATTTCATGGATTTTTGACACCCTGTATCTTCCAAACGGAACCGAATTTTTAAAAATGGTATGGGAAAAAAGTGTTTCTTTTGATGGGAGGAATCTATAGTTGAAATATATGTACAAGTCAGAGACTCACCCTGTATAAACTTGGAGTCGCATTCGCTCTGGAATTTTAGGAAAAATTTCAATGTAAATAGATTTTTATAGAAGGCTTATAACCGGAAACTGGTTAGGACATTATGATGATCCTGGATGGAATAAACTAGAACTTCTTGGCAAAATCCTCTGGGTGGTCGTGAAGGGATTAATTTAAAATGGCGAAAACGCCTCGTCTAAGTTCATTGGTTATAGTCGAAGAAAAGTTGATACCATTTCCTTAGGAGTTTATTCAGTGCATTGCATTATCGGTGCATACATTCTATAAAACCAGTATGAAATAATTCAAGTAGGGATGCCCCCCATTCGACTCTGAAGAGATCTGCAGGATAAGATTCAAAATTAAACGAAAACCCTCCCATTTCAGGCGCTGAAAAAAAAAACGAAGCACATGGGAAATAGATTTCTCTATACGTTTCCTAACAGTTCAACGAACACCAGAGTTAGAAGGATATCCTCCCTTAAAATACGGCGATATTTCCCTCTCTGAACCTGTTTCATCCCCTATTACGGGCCGCGTTACTGGGGAAAGCTGAAGAAGCTGTTAGAAGAAAAGTCACCTCGATAAAAAGCGCCTTATACTTATCACGCTGCCGCAGAAAAACTAAATGCTCTTCCGGAATCCCGTTCTGAAGTGCGGAATGGAATCGCTTAAGACATAGGAGGCTTCGAGCCGGGATTCCTCAAAAAACAATCTATATTTCATTTTCAGATGTCTTTATTGAATGGAAAAGAGTGACGTGTGGGAATGGATAAAAAAGGGTTCCAATAAGCCGGTCGTTTTCGGGATTTGGAGGTGTATTGAGTTTTCCGCAAGAAGTTATCGCTTCTGCGGCCGAAATGAACTGGAATGGAAAACCTTCACACATTACGTATTTTGAACGAATATGAAGAAAAATGAATTGATGGCCTTTGATTTGGTTGGAGCAGAGGTTGAGTGACTTTAGTTGAGTTTTTCAGTTTCAATTCTTCAAGTGAATTTCGAACATTTTGAATTTAATCAAAAATGAATGTACCTACGTAGAGATCTAGTTTTTGAAGTATCCTCCGGGATGAAGCGTGGACGTTTACCCGCTAGGTTCAAACTGTACCCCAGTGTTCCTACTAGGTAGGGCGTAATATAAGTTCTACGGTTTCAATTGGTGCTACCGCAGGAAGGGTTATGTTGCACTGATGACGGCTAACAAGCCATAAGCCGGTTCGTCATTATCATCCTTATCAGTTGTTAACTTCTGGAGTTAGATCTCTTCTATTCAACAGCACCAGGCTTCGTAGTTACTTTGAAAACTGCAAAAAGATTGTGGTATCTGTAATAGTTCTCCTACATTCAATTTTTGTATACTCTGGTTCACACGAGCGAAAAAGCCTGTTATGTCCAGAGAACATACTGAGAACTGAGAAAGAAGAAGATGGTAGGAACTGTTGTTCTTGAATTTCTGTAGGTTATAAGCCTCTGGAAAAACCTCCCTAGACAATGAGTTCCAGAGCCTCGCTGTTTGCTGGATAAACAAGTCTGTGAAAAGAGATGTTCTGCAGGTTTTCAAAGTGACCACGAAGGTTGGTGATGACTGAACCTGTCAGGTTGATCTCGAAGGGATTGCAGCAGAAAAGCAGGAAGGGCGATTGCCTATATCTCAAAAGAGCATCAACTATCTTAGGCAGTCCAGACTCCTTATCAAGGTGCCTTCTTCAAATCCGGAGATAAAAAAAACTCTTGATTCTTGAGAGAAAGCAATTATCTCTGGTGCCCTATTCTTTAACTGGCTATCTGTTTAACAAACATTCACGAAGAATGCATGAGCCAAACTGAGTGTTCCATGTGCCGTTGATGCAGGGACGCGGATAAAACGGCGGAACATATACTGTTCGCGTGAGGTAATCCATCTGTATTGGGGTTAACACACCTAGGGAACCCCACACTTTCCATCTCTATGGTGAGGGGGAATTCTCCTTGTCGGCTCGCGGCATTCTTGCCAGCGTGCCTTCGGGTCAGAGTCTGTCTAGTATTACTCAAATGCGTTTCGAACAATAGGCCACAAGGCCTACGTTCGGCCGACCAAGGGCACCGCACACGAAGAAGAAGAAGATCTACCATATATCTATAAAAAAGAGGCAGAGTGCGCTAACTCTTCTACGGTGTTCCAGAGAAGTGAGATAGTTTGTAAGCGAGGCATCATCGACGAGACATTTTTGGACAGCATACAACAATCTCAGGACATATTTAGATGCCTCACTCCAAACATGGGGAAAGAAGTCGTAAGCAGTTGAGTGAAATTGAAATACATCTTGGCACGAAACAGAAAATCAAGTTTTTAAGATGCACTTTTAGCAATCGGTCTCACGTGACTTTTTCAACAAGAGTTATTGTCGACCACTGTCGACAATAACTCTTGTATTACTACGGTATTTAAGTCATCAATCTCAATGCTTGGTATCACTATACCAAGCATTGAGATTGATTACTTAAATACCGTAGTACTATTTAAAAGCTTATATTGAGTAGGTATAGTTAGATGGGCTCTTCTAGATAAAAGACTTGCTTGTATTTCTTCAGCATTGAATTCTACATAGATATTGGATCCTCATTCGAGAATTGTTGTCAAGTCCGTATTTAGGTTATAAACAATTCTTCCTCTTTCGTTTATGATTTGGTGGGCTGATATTGGAGTCCTGGAAGAGAAAGTAGTTAGTATGGAGAGTACTATCATCTGCAAAAAAAGCACTGAACATGAAGTTGCTCTCAGCAAATCGTAGATGTGAAGCAGAAAAGTATTGTACCTAGAATCGTGGAACACCAGCATTAATCGATAGAGTGTGATGAAACTACTTCGATCACCACATGGAGAGACCTGTTCGTTAAATAGCTAGCTTTCAGGGAATATAGCTGAGGGGTCAAGCCATTAAATTGAAGCTTGGCGAGAAGTCCCTGGTGCCAAACGATCGAATACCTTGAAAACATCCAGTGCCATGGCTACGGTTTCACAATATGTTCCACTATACAGGTTTAGAAATATGAGTTGAAAACATAGCCAAATCAACGTTAGACGAGTGAATTAATATTGTCCAGTGGACCAGTAAAATAATCAGAAATCTCGGTGCGATGCGACACGAATTAATGACTGACCTTACTCAATGGCATAGGAACTGCATCGAGACTCGCGAGAGCTAGAAGTCCCCACTATTCAGTCTCCTACATCATTGAGTGAGGTCAGTTATTTATTCGTTGTCACAACGGAAGAGGATAATGTTCATTCTACTGGTCCACTAGAGGTATTCATCCACTCGTTTAACGCTGTATTGGCTATGTTTCCAACTTATATTTCCAAACCTGTATATGTGAGACGTCGTCGAGCAGGTCACCACCATTCGAAATTTATTGGTGTAGAAAGCCTCTCTAGCAGGTAGTTTTTCCAAGATCTTTTCTGAGCCCTACCATTAGCAATAGAATGAGAAGTAAATACAATACGAATAACCCAGCCAAAGGAAACGAGAAGGCCAATACACTAGCCAGAAAGAGCGCACAAACGCCACTCACTGGCCCAGAACCCTTCTGTGGTAAAGAAAAATGCACCTATAAGGAGAAATTTATGGTGAAAGAGAAACCCGAGAGGAAAAAATCCGGCTAGATCCAAAAAACATCTGGATCTTAGTAAGAACCAACAACACCTACTCACTGGCTTTCTCACTAGACATTGGCGCCTAAAGAAGCATCTGTTGAGAATGGAATTATCGGACACTCACGAGTGTAGATTCTGTTGGGGACGAGGAAGAAACTCCTATTCACAGGGTTACGGAATGCTTTGCCGTTGGAAGCCAAAAAAAAAGTGCTTTAGACAAGAAACCTGGAGGAGTCAGGAATTATCCTCGTCGAAGCCGTCCCAGATACTGGATTTCATCAAATTTCAGGTACTGGAAGGCGAGCTGTAGGAGGAGCGATTATAACCGCTCTGTTTGGGGGTACAATAGACCTTAAGGTCGCAGAAGACTGCGACCCCTTTTCACTATCAACTGAACTACACAGCCCAGAAGAATGAGAAGATAGACTTTTTTCCCCTGATGATGATAATTTTTTTAACCTCTCCTTGTGGGTCATAAGACAAGTGTCCATAAGAAAGACCACTGTCACAATTAAAACTGATTTCGAAGACTACACAGATGGACAAAAGAAGTCGGCAAAACTTCAACATGGATTGTACACCAAAGAAATGTGTCCCCAAACCAAAACCACGCCAACTAATAGATCCAATATCGAAACCATCAAACGCAGCATTCGGCTAAGCCGAGCTCGTCGATGCCTGAAACCACATGTAGCTTCACGAACACTCCGGAATTGATTTTGGTGTGTGACTACGTCTAATAATCGCAGGGGCGGCTGATGGATGCCTGGCGAAAGCAACGCTCGGTTATGCATACGAATATTATTTATGATAGACGTAACCCAATCAGCGTATGCTTGATTTGATATAATAATAAATGGATCGAGATAATAGGAAGACAAATGGAACGACAGGTAAACCGGGTGGATTTATGGGCTTGCGTTGCAGATTATGGGGGTGTATCGATTTGTCTGTTTTTGTTATGCCAGTTTTTCAGGTGTTTCATCGGGACATGAGTGAGTCGTCGGCCATTTTTTATAATTTCTGCTCGAATATGGTGGGAGGTGAGAGGATCAATAATGAGTTGGGCTCTAAATACAAATGAAGATTTGTTTTGAGCTGCCTGGAGAATATACTGCTCCACAAGAGTAAGGGATATCGTATTCAATCGTTTTTAAAAGTATGTAGTCTTCGAGTTAATCGCTGTGAAATCATTTAAAATTCAATACCAACTTGAATCGATCCAATAAAAATCAGTATGAGACATTTCGTCAATCTGGTCGTCTTTCTTCTGAAGTTTGGTTGTTTGCATATGCTTCATGAATATTCATATTTTGAAATGAAGTCAGTTTATCAACGGCTTCGATTTGAAACGAGTTTTCTGAAAATGCCAAGACGTAATTTAACAAACGCTGAGGCTAATAGGGCTATCGGAATGCTACAGGATGGCCTAACGCAGGTTGTTGTAGCGGAAAGGCTCCATGTCATCCAAAGTGTGATATCTCGATTTTGGAATAGGTTCAGGAAAACAGGTTCCGTGTTTGAAAGACCAAGGCTTGGTGGGCGACTAAAAAAAAACCTGCTCAGGATCGTTTCATCAACGTTTCGGCGAGAAGAAACCCTACGTGTGGAATGCTACGGAATACTCTTCAAAATGCAGGTGGGGTCTAAGTTTCCATCGAAACCTTCAGACGACGTTTGAGAGAGGTGAATCTAGGTTTCAGACGTCCATTAAGGGGAGTTTCATTAACACGTGACCATAAGCGTCAAAGACTGGAATGGGCAAGGCAACATATCAATTGGAACGATCAATGGCGTAGTGTCCTTTTCACTGAGGAATCCAGATATGGACGATTTTCAGATTCTCGAAGAATAAGGGTATGGACAATTCCACGCGTACCCCGTAATCGACGCTATGTCCAAGAAGTCCATCCATTCCGAGGGGGTAGTGTTATGGTAAGGGACGGGATATGTTTCAACGGGTCCATCGATCTACACACATTTGCCTGGAAATATGACCCTTACACTATAGGGAGCATGTCTGCCCCGTTTTTGGAACCAAGTTCCTCAAGAAATGTTCAACAACTTCGTGTGTAGTATGCAAAGAAGATGTCAAGCTGTTATTGATGACCGTGGAGGCCATACATTGTATTGATAGTCTCAAAATGCTTGAATTCTCTGGGAATAAAATTTCGTTATTTCATTCGATTTTTCTTAACCACCCTGTATACCTTCTGTATAAAAAGTACCCGGAATTGTAAAAAAAACACATAAATTTAAATTTAATCATCAATATTTATTTTGTCTCCTTCAAAATAGTCCCCATTGCTTACAATACAACTATGATATCGGCGAACCCACTTTTCCATGCACCGCTCATACGCCGCCAAAGGTATGACCTTCAGTTCTCGTTGCGAATTTGTTTTGATGGCTTCAATGGACTCAAAACGCGTTCCACGTAGGGGCAATTTGAGTCTTGGGAATAGAAAAAAGTCGCACGGAGCTAAGTCAGGTGAATACGGCGGTTGTTCGATGGTATTTATTGAGTTTTTGGTCTTGTATTCCTTAATAATTATGGCTCGGTGCGACGACGCGTTATCATCATGCAAAATCCACGAATTGTCTTTCCATAAATCTGGCCGTTTACGACGAAAATTCTCACGCAAACGCCTCAATACACCCAAGTAATACTCCTTATTCACTGTCTGTCCTTCAGGAAGAAATTCTGAGTGCACAACACCACGATAATCGAAGAAAACAGTGAGCAAAACTTTAATTTTCGATCGACTTTGACGTGGTTTTTTCGGATTCGGCTCGTTTGGTAGGCGCCATTCGGTCTATTGTTGAGCTGTTAACGTGTCATACTCATAGACCCATGTCTCATCGCCACTTATGATTCGTTTCATGAAATTTGGATCACTAGCAGCTCGAGAAACCATGTCTTCAGAGACCTGCTTTCGATGCTCTTTTTGTAAAAATTCAGATCTTTTGGAACGAGTTTTGCTGCGACGCGTTTCATACACAAAACATTAGTCAAAATGTTATGAACGGTCATTTTATCAATGCTCAACTCTCGAGCCAACTCTCTAACACTTGAATGACGATTTTCGAGCACTAAATTCTTGATTTGGATGATGTTATCGTCGGTTGTTGACGTTGAAGGCCGTCCAGAACGGGGCAAATCTTCGACCACCTCACGACCGTCTTTGAATGATTTGTACCAATCGTATGCTTGTGTTTTTGACATACAATTATCACCAGAGGCTTTTTTTAATATTTTCAATGAATCGGCACAAGAAAATTCGTTTGCAAGACAAAATTTGAGGCAAACTCTTTGATCAACTATTTTTTCCATTGTAAAATTCGCAGAGCACTTTTGAGGTCGACTGATACTGACAGCTGTTGTAAACACACTAGTTGACAGATCGCGCTCAAATTTGGCTTGGTAATAAAGGAAGGTCCTACCAACTTTAAGAAAAAAAAAATTACCGATTCCTTTTTGGCGGTTCATTTAAATAACATTTTCCGGGTACTTTTTATACAGAGAGTAAGCTGCAGACCTACAGGCTTAAATTAATTTGCAACTTGAAATCATATTAATATGAATTTTTATCACAAAAATCTTATTTTAACTGTATTTTCTGCAATTTAAGTGAAAATCCCTAACTCATGTGGAGCAGTTCATTTCCTGCAGAACTTTACCTATCCCATTCCCCGAAAACAGTAAGCTAGTACAAGTACGAGGCACCAACCCCCTTTGAAACACTCCTGCGTTTGATAATGAGGTTATATGTAACCTTGGATTGCTTTGTGCACTGGCTTACACCCATTGAGTGACACAAATGGTAGCCTATGGTTCTATGATTTGGAGAGTAGGACGAACCAGAGGCAAACTTCAAAGACTGGCCTGTCTGTACATTTGCAAGTGCTATCAGTTCTTACCAGAGAGAGCCTATGGTACTTATGTTGTATCTACCTCTTATTTACATCAGGACTGAACCTTCGTTGATACTGGCAGCTGTATATGATTTCGAAACAACTTTTAAGATGATAATTTGATACCTTCAGAGTGCTGTAAACTCCCCTCATCAACTAGACTATACAAATCATTCAAATGGTAGAGCCATGGATCCAAATCATAATAGTACTGGCATAGAAAGGTCTCGAGCGAAACTGAGGTAACACCAGCCCTTAGAACAAGAACACTTTAGTTTGCTGCCAGAAACCCTAGTTGCATGTTCACAAGAGTGCCCCAAGAGTGGGAGTCTTTCATTGAAGAACTAGTTCTCACGATGTGATAGTCAAAGCTATTAGGGATGTCTTCAGATTTTCTCACATTATGAATGAGCTTCTGCAGACTTATTTAACAGTGTTTTTAACCAAGAGACTTCTGTTGAATGATTTTCTGAACACGATCTTCTTCCTCTCAAAGACTGACTCTTGTTGAGTTGCCTTCCACCATCTTACTATCTCTGAATATTCTCAGCTGAAATTGTACTGTTGATGCTAACCAATAAATATGGTGATTCACCCAGCAATAGCATTTCGTTCGAATTAAAACTTAACCATTTCTCGTATCCCACTAATTAGTTACCTTCGGCATTCGAAAGTACCCCTCTTTACTGCTTACAATATGAGAGCGAATGGATACGAAAGGAAATTAATAATAGCGGTTTTCTGCGCCGTTTATTAATGGCGTAGCGTAGGTTGAAAGTCGTTTCCGCAGGTTAAATGTCGCGAACTGCTGTATCCGTTATTTCGTTTTGCTTTTCAGTACCCGCCCACCCGTTTGACTTCAGAAGGTTACAATCGGATATTAATTGAAAAACTTTTTGGGAGTACGTGATGAACCTTTTGTTGGTACAAATTTTCATTCATTTTGAGAGTGATTTCAGTATGGTCACTATTCCATTTATAATACCTACTCTATTGGAGCAAAAAGGCATTAGAAAAGTATTGTGAGCCTTTCAGGAGATCGGTCAAGAGCTAGGAATCACATGCGACAGTGAGAATTTCTGGAGAAAGCATGTTCAAGCTCCTGTTGTCTAGGCTTGACCTGATGGTGTGCTGGAACTGGAGTTATTATAACTAAAGTAGTTACTGTAGATCATCCAGGATCTTGAATCCTGGCACTTGGTGATGAAAGAAGCACAAAATGAAGCTATGGATCAAATGAACCGAGTAAGGACTGAACGAGAATAAATTCGCTATCACAAAAGTGCTTATATCTTTTGAACGACTGGGCCGATTTCGAAAATCAAACTCATTTTCGAAACATCTTCTGAGTCTAATGGAAACTCTTTTTACAATAAAAAAACCAAAACTATTTTTTACAAAATTCATGGATTTTTTCTGGAATTCTTCCCATCATTCTTCTTATAGTGTTCTCAGTCACTTTCTGGGATGCTGTCTTCCTCTTTTGCTTGAATTCCGTTAATGTTTTCGTTGATTTCTTAGTCTTCTCCAATTATCTTTTTACCAGGGCCCAATATCTTTCGATTGTCCTGAGTTCTGGGCAATTTGGTGGATTGGCCTTTTTGGGGACAAAAACCACCTCATTAGCTTCGTAGCATTCCTTGGTGGCCTTGCTATAGTGGCATGAAGCTAAATCTGGCCAAAAGATTGTTGACTCATCGTGTTCACGTAAAAATGGTAGAAGTCGCTTCTTCAAGCATTCCTCGATGTATATCTTCGAGTCAACAGAGCCTTGGCCAACGAAAAATTTGCTCCTTTTCCCACAAGTGCAAATTGCTTGCCAAACCATGAATTTTTTAGCAGACTTTGCTTGTTTCTTCACGCGAAATTGTTCGTCAACATATCCACGAGAATCTGCAGTATAAAATTCCTGACCAGCAAGTTGCGAGAAATCAGCCAAGACATAGGTTTCGTCGTCCATCACGCAACAGGAAAAATTTTTCAAGAAATATTTTTTTAATTTATTTGCTCTTGATTTTGCTTCTTGATTTTTCACAGCGTTCCTGTCTTTTTCTTTCTGCACTTTGTATGTTATAAGCCCACAACTCGACTTGATTTTCTGAACGGTTGACTGCGAACAACCCACTATTTGGGCCACTTTCCGTCCTGAAAGGTTAGGATTCTTTTGAAAAAGGCTAATGGCTTTCTTCACTTTTTTTGGGCTATGAAACACCTTTTTTCTTCCGGTTCCATTCTTGCGGTTAAGATCTTCGTTGAAGCGCTTAACAACTCTTGATACCGTTTCCGGACGAACGCGAGCCTCTATTGCAATTCTTTTGAAGCTCCATTTTTGATTATTTTGAAAAAGTTTCACTATAAATTCTCGTGTTTTCACTTCGCTTGACATTTTGCGACAGAGAATTGGAATATCTATTAAGTTAATGTTCCACATGTTTCTGACGTTCATAACAAAGCTAACTATCTTCAAATTTTGATTTTTTCTCAATTGGTTAAAGAGATATAGGCGTTTTTGAGATAGCGAATTTATTCTCGTTCAGTCCTTAGAACATTTCAAATGGGAGAATCAAGATACAGCTTTGGTCAAAAGCATGATATCTTCAAACCTTCTAGATACAAAAGCAACCACATCTTTATGCAACTCATGAAGAGAAAGTACAACAGGACGAAGCACAAATTGCATTATCGGTTTACAGTTTTCCGAAACAATTCAATAACTAGGCAATGGAAAAATTTAGGAAACAGAGGGAGAAAATCTAAGGAGTCAAATAACTGATGAAACTTCAATCTCATCAAATAGTTTATTCTAAAGAAACTTCACTTTACCTCCCACAAAGCTATTGTTATTCAAAAAGATTAGTATGACAACCTAACTACCAGCAGTCTCAAAGAAACTCTTATCAACCTTTACTTCTTATTTCAACACGATGAACTATATGAAAACAGTAGATTTGAATAGGCAAACCCTTGAGAATAAGACCGAACCGAGAAGTTAACAAATCAGAACAAAATGGTGGGTATCTTGTCCAAAGGATTCTTTTCTTTTGGGTTTTTTTATGTTGTGGTTCTCACGAAAAGGAATATCCTGTTATGTTCAGAGAACATCGTGAGAACCAAGGGCTAGCAGGTAGGAATTGGTGTGCTTCTTGAATTTCTGGAGGTTATATGCCTCGGGAAACCTCCCTAGGCAATGTGTTCCAAAGCCTCGCTGTTCGTTGGATGAACGAGTCTTTGAAGAGAGATGTTCTGTAGGTCTCCAAAATGACCACGAAGGGATGTGATAACTTGACGTGTTAGTCTCGAAGAGACTGCCAGAGGGGGAACGATTGCTGAAAATTCAGAAGAGCATCGGCTATGGAAAAATCTATAAAATAGAGACAGA
The DNA here is from genome assembly GCA_951802165.1 of Adalia decempunctata. Lineage (NCBI taxonomy): Eukaryota > Metazoa > Arthropoda > Insecta > Coleoptera > Coccinellidae > Adalia > Adalia decempunctata. The sequence goes on along the minus strand of OX637696.1, from coordinate 14,609,854 downwards.
TCTCCTACTCTTCTACTGTGTTCTAGAGAAGTGAGCGAGTGTGTGAGCGAGGCATCACCGACGAGACGAATTGCCCTTTTTGTACGGAATTCGAGAGTTTTAGGATTTGTTTAGGTGCAGCACTCCAAATATGGGAACACTATTCCAGGACAGGTCGAATCTGTGCCTTATAGATCATAAGCAGCTGACCTGAGGTGAAATAGCTCCTTACACGAAACAGAAAACCAAGTTTTTGGGATGCAATCGCAAAGCATTCCGTGACTAGGAGTTTCTTCCGACAAAATTTACACTCTTCAGTGTCTGGATAAGCCAATCTCCCCAGATGCTTCCTGAGGCGACAATGTCCTGTAGGAAAGCTGATGAGGATGTGTAGCAGGTTCTTACTGAGATCCAGATACCTTTTGGTTTCCTCCTTCTTCAGAAACTCTTTCTCATAGTTGCCTTTTTATATACCACAGAAAGGTTCGTGCGCCCTCTCTGGCTAATATTGGCCTCTTTTTTCCTTTGATTCCCGAATGACCAGAAACTCATATTGAAAAAACCTTATTTTTCTTGCCATTGAGTTTTCTCCGGCACTCCCAAATCAACTATGAGTCAATGACAAAATTCTCACTGAAAACCTCTTGAAATTCTTCTTGGCTCAGAAGACCCAAAGAAAATATTTTGGTCCTCAATAAGGAAAGGCAATATATTCTTACAGGCATTCTTAAAAACAATTGCCACTTGTTAGATAAGGTATTTTAACATATGCGTGATGACTGATGAATTCTGTAGTCAGTATGTTCTTAGAAATAAAGCAGTGAAGATCTCGTCTGATTAATTTGAGTCATTATTTAAATATACAAACCAGATACAATAAAGTCCAATAATACAACAACCAATAATTATAACATGGTGTCAGGTGTTTAAATTTCTACGGAAAATATCAACAATCAACATTATAATATTTTTTTTCGATGAAACAAATACACAAGATGTCCGACGACGGTGAAGTAAGAGTTGACCACATGCCAAATTTAAAACCCATCAACGAATTGATAATTTCATCGAGTGAAAATAATGCTTCAAATTGGAAAGAATGGTGGGAAAATTTCGAAATATACTTATTAGCAACAGGACTGATCGATTCATCAGATTGCCGAAAAATTGCTGTGATGCTGCATTCCATTGGTTCGAAAGGTAGACAAATTTTCAACTCATTCAACTTAAAAATAACAGATACAACTCTGGATAATGTTAAGGCTAAATTCGACGGATATTTCGAACCTCAAAAAAACCTAACAATGTCACGTCATACTTTCTTCACAAGAAAACAAAAAGTGAATGAAAGTATAGATAATTTTATAACAGACTTGGAAAATTTGAGCATAAAATGTGAATTCAAAGATCTTCGAGAGTCCTTAGTCAGAGATATATTCATTGCTAACATGAATTCTCATTTTACAAATATACGTCAGCGTCTCCTGCAGGAAGTTGATATTTCTCTTCAAAAGGCTGTTGAATTGGCCAAATCTGTAGTTCTAGCTCAACAAAATTCTGAAAAAATCCAGAAGGAGTCTGTAGGAGGAACAGAGCAAGTCTTATATATCAATAAAAGAAGTTCCACATCAGGATATGACAGGTCCATGCAATCCAGATCAAGAAGCATAAGTCAATCATCCAGTGGGTCCAGACGTGAGTTTCAAAAACGAAGATCATCTCCCATTAGCAACAGTATTTGTGGAAGATGTGGTCAACAGCACAGATTCAAGTGTCCAGCTGCGACCGTTCAATGCAGGTTATGTAAAAAACAGGGCCATTTTGCCAAATTTTGTTTTAAAAATAAAAAATCAGTCAATAAAGTACAATCAGAAGACTATTCAAGTGCTGATTCAATTTTTCCTTTTGTCGGTATGCTGAAAAATGAAAATATTGTTGGTCAGAAAAAAGATTCGTGGTCTCTGAATATCTTTATCAATAATTTTGAAATTGAGTGCATTCTTGATTCTGGTGCCAATGTTAATATTATGTCAAATGAAAATTTCAAAAAATTAAATTTACCACAGTCATTAATAATTAAATGTCACATCTCGATAAATAGCTTTGGAGGAAATAAGATACCAGTAATTGGAAAATGTGATCTCAAATGTTTTTTCAATAATACACATGAAATTATTACATTTATAATTGTCGACATATCTTGTCAAACTGTCTTGGGTCTACCTACATGCCAAAAAATTGGTATTTTGAAGAGAGTTTTTAATCTCACAAAAAACGATTACAATAAAATTCTCAATGAATTTCAGGATGTATTTGAAGGTCTAGGATGTTTACCTCCAGTCTGCCATATCAAGTTGCGTCCAGATGCTATTCCGCATGTCGATCCGCCTCGAAAAGTGCCGTTTGCCCTACATGATAAACTAAGAAAGGAATTAGATAGAATGGAGAGCATGGATGTCATATCCAAAGTGTCAAAACCTACGTCTTGGGTCAATTCTATAGTCATTACCGTCAAAAAGTCAGGTCAGTTAAGAATATGTCTAGATCCAAGAAATCTAAACAAAAATATTATGAGAGAGCATTTTCCCCTAAAAAACTTTGATGATGTAAGGTCAAAATTAATTAACGCAGCCTATTTTTCACATTTAGATGCTTTCTCCGGATTTTGGATGTTGAAGTTAGATGAACAAAGTTCAGATTTGTGTACGTTCCAAACGCCTTTCGGTAGATATAAATTTAAACGTTTACCTTTTGGTATATGCTCGTCATCGGAAAAATTTGTACAAGTTATGAGTGATCTATTTGGAGATATTGAGGGTGTTCTAATTTTTGTAGATGAATTTCTAGTGTATGGGGAAACTTTGGAAATACATAATGAACGTCTTAAAAATGTACTACAAAGAGCCAGGGAAGTCAATCTTAAGTTCAACAAAGAAAAAAGTAACATAGCAGTAACTCAAGTACGTTTCCTAGGCCATATATTTAATAGAGATGGTATCAAAGTCGATGATGAAAAGATTGAAGCTATCAAACAGTTACCTTCACCTTCTAACACAAAAGAGCTCCAAAGATTTTTAGGAATGATTAATTTTTTGGGTCCTTTCATCAGTAACTTGTCACAAAGAACAGAAGTACTTCGAAATTTATTGAAATCAAACAGTCAATGGATCTGGGATGAAAATTGTGAAAGAGCATTCATAAATTTGAAAGATATTATTACAAAATCCCCAGTATTAACACACTACAATCCTAATTTACCTCTAGTCTTGTCAGTTGATAGTTCACAATCCGCTATTGGAGCAGTAATTATGCAAAATAACCGTCCTATTGCCTACAGTTCCAAAACTCTTACTTCGTCACAAATAAACTATGCTCAAATTGAGAAAGAATTATTTGCTATTCAATTTGGTTGTGTCAAGTTTCATCAGTATATTTTTGGTCATAAAATCACAGTACATACAGATCACAAACCGTTGGTATATCTTTTCAAAAAAGCCCTTTTTGACATTCCTGCTAGATTACAACGAATGATGTTAGCCTTACAAGCCTATGAATTAGATGTCATTTATGTACCAGGAAAACAAATGTTTATATCTGATACTCTCTCGAGGGCAGCTTTGAAAGAAAACTTTATTCCAGATTATGAATGTGACATTCCATATCACGTCAATATGACTTATTCGACTTTTGCAATAACGGATCAATATCATGAAAAATTATGTCAAAGTACTGCATCAGATGAAACTTTAAAAATTTTAAGAAAATATTATTATGAAGGATGGCCGAAATCTAAAGAAAAAACACATATTCTAGCGAAACCTTTTTGGAATTTTCAAAATGAAATTCATGAAATAAGAAATTTGCTTTTCAAGGGAACCAAATTGATTGTACCGGTAACAATGCAAAATACAATTCTTCAAAAGATACATGAAGGTCATCAGGGTCATAACAAATGTCTCAATTTGGCTAGGGAATCTTTTTATTGGCCTAATATGTCTAATCAATTGAAGAATTTAATTGATCAATGCTCAGTGTGCGCAAAATTTATGTCTGCCAATCAAAGAGAGCCTCTACAAAGTTATAGTATTACTCATTTCCCTTGGGAACGAGTTGGGTTGGATTTACTTGACTTTGATAATAAAATTTATTTAGTAGTCACAGATTATTACTCTAAATTCATTGAAATAGCTTTACTCGATAATGGCTATTCAGCTCAAAAGGTGATAGTAAGTCTGAAATCAATATTCGCACGTCATGGGATTCCAATGCGGCTTGTTTCTGATGGCGGTCCACCTTTCGGTTCAGTTGAATTCAAATCTTTTTTGTTTGATTGGGATATTGAACATATCTTTTCGAGCCCTTATCATCCCCAATCGAATGGTCAGTCTGAAAGTTCGGTCAAAATTATCAAGAATATTCTCAGGAAGTCTAAAGAATCTAAGACAGATCCTTATTTGGCTCTTTTGCATTATAGGTCCACTCCAAAATCCAATTTGCCTTCACCTGCTCAGCTACTCATGTCACGAAACTTGAGAAACAATGTTCCAATTTTAACGAAAAAATTAACACCCAAGGTAGTCACATTCCAAGAATATAAAAATAAATTTGCAAAATATGAAGAAAATCAAAAATTTTATTATAATAGAAATAAAAAACCATTACCACTTCTGTATCCTAATGATCATGTATATTTTAAGAGAAATAATAAATCTGATTGGTCTCCAGCTATAGTCATAGAAAGACTGAAATGTCAAAGGTCCTATATTGTTGAAGATACAAATGGAGTAAGATACCGTAGAAATAGAATACACTTAAAATTCAGATCAAATGACACTTGTCACAGATATGACATCGATCCTCAAAATTCTACAGACAATGATGTATTGAATCGTAAGTGTGAAAATAATCAGGAAGGCATATATAGAACTAGATATGGTAGACCTGTGAAACCTCCGGATAGATTGAATATTCCCATAAACTATATGGTAATACAAAAATAATGGTTCCATATAGTAATATTATCATGTAGATATAGAATTTAAGGATATGTGTATAGCTGGATATAAAATATTAGATTTAATGAAAATATATTCAAAAATGTATAATTTTTCTTTTCTTAAAAAGGGAATGTTAGATAAGAATTTCAATTGTAAATATAACAATAGTGTATACCTATTCTCATATTCAATATATATATTCAAAAGTGTATAATTTTTCTTTTCTTAAAAAGGGAATGTTAGATAAGAATTTCAATTGTAAATATAACAATAGTGTATACCTATTCTCATATAAATTATAAGCTTAGACTTAAGAAAAGGGATGTTAGATAAGGTATTTTAACATATGCGTGATGACTGATGAATTCTGTAGTCAGTATGTTCTTAGAAATAAAGCAGTGAAGATCTCGTCTGATTAATTTGAGTCATTATTTAAATATACAAACCAGATACAATAAAGTCCAATAATACAACAACCAATAATTATAACACCACTGAAAAAGTATTTGGCAGAATAAGACCTTGAAAACCCTCTGCTAGCAGCACTCAAAACAAAGATGTTTATTTGGGTTGTGCTCAGTAAATACTTACACAGTAGTGGCGTGCTTCTTACAAAATCTCAAGGACAACTGTACACCACTTATCTACTACATATCAGTAAACGGAAGTACAACGATCCTCCATTCCATGTTCCAGGGCGCTTGCCCTGGGCGCCAGCTTAAGGGGGGCGCCAAAAACAACCGAAGATTGAATTTTTTTTTATTTTCGATTTTCTCGGAAAAAAATATTATTATTGAATATGACCCGACTCTGAAGTGCCATCTTGACCACTCAAAAAAAGAACAAACATACCATCTTTCCAAAACAATACAAAATGAAATTATCGATTTAATGGCCACCAAAGTTCAGAATAACATTATCAATGAGATCAAGGAGGCTAACTATTTCACAGAACGAATGTACCAGGTTATACGATATTTAAAGATATGAGATGAAGGAAAGTCTCATTGCCTTCTTAGAAGTTGACGGAAAAACAGGAGAATAATATCATAGCGAATTCTAGATAAACTGCAAGCTGATGATTTAGTTGTCAAAAAATGTCGACAACTGATCTAATGTGGCTGGCATAAGACATAAATATAAAGGAGTCCGATCCTTGATACTGTCTCCCATAACCACCAGTGATCGAGCTCGACTAACGAACATAGAATGGAGTATCGTTGTACTTCCGTTTACTGATATGTAGTGTTAAGTGGTGTACAGTTGTCCTTGAGATTTTGTAAGAAGCACGCCACTACTGTGTACGTATTTACTGAGCACAACCCAAATAAACATCTTTGTTTTGAGCTAGCAGAGGGTTTTCAAGGTCTTATTCTGCCAAATACTTTTTCAGTGGCAATTGTTTTTAAGAATGCCTGTAAGAATATATCGCCTTTCCTTATTGAGGACCAAAATATTTTCTTTGGGTCTTCTGAGCCAAGAAAAATTTCAAGAGGTTTTCAGTGAGAATTTTGTCATTGACTCATAGTTGATTTGGGAGTGCCGGAGAAAACTCAATGGCAAGAAAAATAAGGTTTTTCAATATGGGTTTCTGGTCATTCGGGAATCAAAGGAAAAAAGAGGCCAATATTAGCCAGAGAGGGCGCACGAACCTTCCTTCGGTATATAGAAAGGCAACTATAAGAAATAGTTTCTGAAGAAGGAGAAAACCAAAAGGTATCTGGATCTCAGTAAGAACCAGCTACACCTCGTCACCAGCTTTCTCACAGGACATTGTCGCCTCAGGAAGCATATGGGGCGATTGGCTTATCCGGATACTGAAGAGTGTAAATTCTGACGGAAGAAACTCCTAGTCACGGAATGCTTTGCGATTGCATCCCAGAAACTTGGTTTCCTGTTTCGTGCCAGGAGCTATTTCACCTCAGGTCAGCTGCTTATGATCTATAAGGCACAGATTCGACTTGTCCTGGAATACTGTTCCCTTATTTGGAGTGCTGCACCTAATCAAAAAATCCTAACACTCTCGAATTCCGTACAACAAAGGGCAATTCGTTTCGTCGGTGATGCCTCGCTCACACACTCGCTCACTTCTCTAGAACACAGTAGAAGAGTAGGAGATCTGTCTCTATGTTATAGATATTTCCATGGGCGATGCTCTTCTGAATTATCAGCAATCGTTCCCCCTCTGGCGGTCTCTTCGGGACTAACCTGTCAAGTTAAGTCTTGACATCCCTTCGTGGTCACCTTGGAGACCTGCAGAACATCTCTCTCCAAATACTCGTTTATCCAACGAACAGCGAGGCTTTGGAAAACATTGCCTAACCTCCAGAAATTCAAGAAGAACACCAATTCCTATCTGCTTGCCCTTGGTTCTCACGATGATGTTCTCTGAACATTCCAGGATATTCCTTTTCGTGAAACCCACAACATAGTGTTCGAGTTAAGTCTCGTGTGTCTACCGGCCTACCTTTTTTCATGTCATGACTTCTGTCGGACTCCAAGGGTGGAATATTTGAAGGCATCAAGTGATCGAGTCAGGGGACCAGAAAATGATGCTCAAATACAAACAAGATACCTTCGCTTTAATGATAATTAACGTCTTTAACAAGAAAGACGGCAGTCTCTAGTTCTTCCACTTGGCGGATTGAATTCCCAGACGAGCCGTCGGCCGCCCGATTAAGCGTGCTGAAAACGCCATCTTCGCTTGTATTTCCCTTCAATCATGTCCAGGCGCGCCACTTTCGTGTACACGTTCTAATTATCGCAGTCGAGCAGAAAAATCTCCATTCTTTTCAATTCCGCTGATGAAATCCGAGAGAAGTTGAAGGTCAGAATTACTGCTGAGAACTTAATCAGACCTTCTATCCGGGCGGAAAAATTGCGCCTTCCCCATTTATATGGAGATTCTCCGGGAGTAAGGAATACCCTCGACGCTTTTTTTGCGTTCCGTGGAGGAATTTTCGGGCCTTCTTTCCTGGGGACAAGTTATGGCGTGTCTCCGTTTGTACTTTGACAAAATATCGGGAAGTTAATTGTATTTTCTTTCAGCGGGCGCTTTTCATATTCATATTTCTGCTCGTTGGTGTAATGAATTTAGGAGGATTCTCCGCTATTTTATACGTCTTCTTTTTTCCCTCCCACCGTTCTTGAAATGGATTAATGTCGCATTAAATTTTATTTCGTTTCTTAGGCAATCTCGTTATTCACTCCAGGTATCCTCGAGATTCTTTTTCTTGTGCCAGGTGGCGTACTTTTACCTGATTCGTCCAATTTCCTTTCAGAGATTTATTTCAGTCTGACTTCCTTTTTCGAATCCACGCTTGGTTATGAGGAACTTGATTTTTTGGATAGCAATGCATTACTTTTTGTCGTGAGACAATTTTTTTCACTGCAGCATTAATGTCCAAGATTCCTTTAACCATTCGACCAAGTTATGACATTGGGCAATATTAATTATCTTGTTTACCATAAAAGTCTTCTTGATCATTGAATATTTCGACCATGGTCTGAACAGTGTGACAAGAAAAACCTCGGACAAACTCTTTTTCATTTAACTTTATGTATTAAACAGAAGAAATTGAACAAAACAACAACAAATAATAATAGCTTCAACATTTGTTAATAATACATTTAAGCCGTTTCGAAGTGGCTTCCTTTGGCGGCGATACACAGCTTCAGACGCTTCTTGAAATTTTCGGCAATGGGCCGCAGCTCCTCTGGCGTTAATCGGTGCCATTCCCGGCGCAGAGATTACTTCAGCGACTCCAAATTTTTGTGTTTTTTAGCACAAGCCCTGTGCTCCAAAATCGACCACACGATGTACTCCATTGGGTTGAGATCCGGTGAGTAGGGTGGCCATACTGCAGATGAAATGAAACAAGGAAAATGGGTCTTACACCATTCTTGCGTCATTTTCGCTCTGAGCCGGAGCGGAGTCCTGTTGAAAGGTCCAATGCGTATCGCCGAAGTGCTGCTCGGCCCACGGAAGTACTACGGCCTCGAGGATGTCGCAGCGGTAGACTTCTTGATTGATTTTGACCCCTTGATCCTCGAGAACTAAGGGAGTTTTAGCTCTGCCGCAAATTCCGCCCCAGGCCATGACGGATTGCGGATTTTGACGGTGTTCGACGATGGTCGATGTACCGGAAGCCTCTACGGACCAGACTGTCATTTTGGTGGTTGTGGGATTGTTCTACGGTGAAAAGCTTCTCGTCTGTGAAGAGAATTCGCTCCCATTGCTGACCGGCGGCGAGACGAAGAAGTTGGCGGCACCTTTGGAGCCGTACGCGCTTGTTTTCCTCCGCGAGGAGTTGAACTTTTTGGAGCTTGTATGGCTTGAGGTTGAGCTCCTTTTTGGCAATTTGACGGACTGATTCGCGGTTGATACCGGTCTCACAGGCTATTTTTCTCATGGAAATTTCGGATTTTCGGATTTCGATTGACTTGCTTCTTGACGATGTTGCGATTGCTAGGTGAATTGACAGTGCGTTTTCTATCACTTCCTGGACGACGACCATCATGACCAAGTTCCTTGAAACGACGAATTGCATCGGACACGGTTTGTCGAGGCACATAGAGCAAACGAACAATTTCGCATTGACGCCTACCTTGACGAAACAGCTCCAAAATCGCACTACGTTTGTTTGACATTCCAAAACTCTGTGAAATGAAATTATATCAAACTGAAAATTCACATATTAGTACAGGAAAGTGTAGAGAAACCAAGAGAATAAAAATTATTTGGCTGCGCTGAAATACTTTTGTTCCAGACCACAGCAAAATTTGATTTTCTTGTCACCTTGTAATTTAACCATGGATCTTCAAAACCTCAAAAACAAAGAATGAGAAATTTTCCGTCATTATTTGTTGCTGCTCATTTGTGTGTTTTTTTAAAAATTGCATTGTAATTCATACTTCAATCCAGGGGTTTTGTATATATACCTTTAATGTGATATTTTCTCGATTTGGAATGTTTTTTTCTAGATCCACATATTTTTTTGACGGGAAAAAAGGATAATTTAGATATTGTAATATTGATATCTTTGTATCTTTTTCAATTTGTATATTGTCAGAAATGTGTTAGCGATGTTCTGGTCCGTGTCTTCACTTATTCTTGTTTTTTTGTTTGATATATTGTTTCAGAGCCCTGAAGAATGTATTAAATATACCGAAACGTCGGCATCTCATTGAAGTGAAATAGTTTTTTTCTAAATTAGGACCTCTACCTATTGACTGTAAAGACATTTTTGTGGATTGTGGGTGTCTTTTATTTCCTATTTTTTTAACAGAAAAAAAAATCACCCTATACATACCACACAGTTGTCTGCCATTCAAATTTTGTACCATTCGACGTCCTACAAAATCCATCACACTCCACAAAATATTCATCAAAACGACCTCAAACATCTGTATCTTGCTCCGAAAACAGAGTTAATAAAATAGGAGAATAATGTTTTACCGATATCGTCTACACCACTAGGTATATACAGTTCATAGTGAACCACCCTGTATGTATAGTTTCTACTAGAAATTTCAAATCGATTGAATGCCGAAAATTATCTGCTGACAGCGGTTTCGAACGTGCTATTTTTGGGAGATAGTCTTTGTTTTTGCGAATGTGTATCAGAGAACCACAATTTCCAACTTGTACACTACTCAGTGAACTGAAATCTTGTTTATCAGCTGATCGTGACAGTTTGTTAGAGTGCCCGATAACAGATTGAGGTAATTCACTATTCCCACCTTTGAACATCGCCGCACCAGAGGCTATCCGGTAATTACTTACTGGGCACTTTAGGGGCATGCTTGGCCTGAAGTGGAATACATGTTCCCAAGAAATACTAACCACTTTCCTGGCCAGGACTCCCAACTTTCGGAAGAGGATTTCAAAGCAAGCCAGCGACAGAGGTTTCCAACAACTATGAACAGGAATTCTTGAACTGTAAGCTTTTATTCCTTGCTCATATATCTTTTTGTGGAGAAAATTGAAAAATTGTGCAAAATACCTAATGATACTTTTCTTCGGTAACGATTAGGAAACTGAATTCGTTTCCGTTTTCCTGACTAAAAATATCCGGTATAAAGCTTCCCAGAACATTTTTCATAGCTGAACTAATTCATAAGTTATGCTATTCTATAAGGCATCGAAAGAAAAAATTATTATCGAAGGCAAACTTACCAGGAATTCCCAGTTCTCCACTTCCATGATATTCGGCTATCTGCGATGTAAATGAGAGATTCCCAGCCGAATCCTCAACATTCTTGCTTTTCTTGGCTTACTAAATTGCTTCATAATCTGCAAATCCTCGAAATTTTATAAGAATCTGAGCACAACGGGCCTCGGAACTTGGGAAGGCTCTTTGTTCATTATAACAACTTGAAATACTGAGTATTTAGTTTGAAGTTGAAGTTGACTGAGTTATGGAAAAAAAATATATTCCTTTTGTGAATAACGATATTCATCGCTGATTCAAGTTTTTCAACGTTCGAACTCAATATAAGAAACATGAAGTTTTCATGCAGAATATTCAATATATGGATGTTTTATGAGTTCTGTTGTAATTTAATCAATAGCTTTGTGACTGTGAATTCATTGGGTGCAATGGACGTTGAAGAAATCTATGATATCGTAGGTAATACAAATCACTTGTTCACATTGAATTAATCCACATTGTACTATACCAAGCTGAGATTCAGAATCAGATAATACTTGGTCTACAATCATTTCGTCAAGATGCCTCTATTTGTTTTAGTTTTGAACCAAAAATAGTCTCAATAGACTATTCACCTAAGGTCGATTCATAGATCTAACGGCGAACCTTGCGTAGTTTAACTAATATTGATGAAGCTGTCAACGTACACATCGAAATGTCAGTGAAATATTCACAGAATATTTCGTTTTGAATGCAAAATGAGTTTGGTTATGATCATAAATGGAGTGAACAACCTTTCTTTAGGAGCTATTTTTGAGATATCGAGGAGAATATGAAATATAAAGTTATTATTGTTCACAAACTAATCTTCAGGAAAATCGAAGGAGATCTTATTTTGCTAGGACAAATATGACATTTTAACTCAGTGTTTTTGTTAAGGAATATCGTGTTTTCAACATTCTTATTCGAATAAGGGTAGTACTTGAGTATTCCCTAAATGTATTAACTCGATTTCAATCTAAAATTATTAGTCGAAGAATCACCCTGTATTTTCAATTTCTTGCAACTCATAGCGTATCGTTCTCCTCCGCTGTGATCGGAAAATCAACCATTCCCCTCAAAATCAGTCCTAAACTTTTTTAAATCGATTCTCACAGCCACGCAGCCCCCGGAATTCCCGTCACGTGCGGCCTGGCCTCCGCTCGCGGCGCGTCCGAATCCGTCCTGAATAAACAGCGAAGACCGAAACGGTACCAGTGTTTAGAGTTATGTATATTTCGTCCTTTTATCTGATTCAATCCGGGGTCCGTCCCGGTGTTATCGGTATATGAGGGAGATTAGCATAATGGAGGCCTAGGGATTATCGGATCTCATTATCCGGAGCTCCATAGAAAAGAAAGCTCGCATCTGATCCACCGGACGGAAATGGAGATTGAATTGAATGTTCCGGACTAACGATTTTTTTCTTGAGTGTCAGGGACGAATGGCCCGGAATACGGATTGTGGAGAAGAAAATGGGTTACATGTGAACGTGTTAGCAATCAGAGCTGAAATCACGCATGATCCTACGAAATGAAAGAATAGGTCGTGACTCGTTCCGATACTTGGCGTACTTCCCCCGTATAACTACGGCAAAACGTTCTAACTCCTTCTGTAAACTGCGATGTCTGGAGGAAACCTTTTCTAGTGCTAGGTTGTTATAAAAGGGAAAAGTGATTATTAAAGGTGTTTCTTGTCGATCTCGTGATGATTACGTGAAGATTTTCAGTGAATTAATTTAATTTCAACAGTATAGTGTCGAGTGTATAAAATTCCAAGAGGATATTGTTTAGATAGAAACATCGCCAAAGATTATTTAGTGCTAAGAATCTATTTTTCAATAATTTCAATTAAATACGTGAATGGTATCTACATTCATCATTCATATGTCTGAATTTTGTATTCCATCGACATTTATTCTCTATAGAATGTGTGCGTATTAAATGTATTACCTCATGCTCCTGGGTGTTCAATTTTGTCTCCCACATTTGTGGGATTTTCTTATTGCATATCTCCACATCAAACGTTTCTTCATCATTTGAATTTGAGTCTCTATAAAGTTGATAAACATCCTGACAACATTGTTAACTTGTTTAGAGACAAGAGAAGTAATAATATTCGATGATATTCAATCCAGGGAAGCATCCAGATTATTCATGAAATTCACATTTTTTTTTCCTCAAATTTCATCGTATACAATCAGAAATAAAATAACGCGTTTTGTTGAATATAATAATGGATTTTTTTTATTTTCGAAAATATGAATCGTTTATCTATTTCAAGTGGTTTTATGGTATTTTACCGTGGATTTTTGAGTTGGCTACGCTGTTACTTTGATAGCAGGAGAAATATATGTACAACTCAAAGACATATTTCTTGACCACTCGCAAGAACAATTTGGCAGCAGCTGTTTATGTAATCGCAATTGGTCTAGGATCTTCTTTTCCGATAATCCGTTCGAATTGCATTATAGTTCTGATTATGTGATTTGGACAAAATTCTCCATCAAATTCGAGACAAAATTTCGAAAATTTTTCTTTTCACGAAATTGAAAACATTTCAAGTTTCTAGCCTTTTTCGTTCAGTAGTATTCGATCAAATAGACTCCAAACACTTCGCAAATCCCTCTGACGTAATACCAAATGTTTTTGATTCCGTAACACCCTTTGTGTTACTTTTATAAGAGCTCTCTTGGAGAGAAGAATGGACTGCTGTACAAATTCTCATCACCACGAAAACTAAAAAAAAAATCATGTTTGAGATAGAAACAATACCACAAATACACTAAAGAAATGGTACCCACGGTGGTCTGACTTGAAAGGATGTATCTGCTGGTTTTCTACTCTTGTGTTGGTGTATTGCGTAAAGCCCTCATCTGACGGAACAAATTCACTCCATAGATACAAAACTAACGGGTTTCGCCGTGGGAAAGAATATGACGTGAACTGTGATAGGGTGGCGAATTGAAAGCCGTGTTGAACGAAGGGAGATAGCGAACTGGCGCTGTGTGACCGTTGCTTACCCCTAAAAAATATAATGTATTGATTTGTTATTACGAGACTTTGATGATGAGATACAAAAAACTTACTCACTGATATTAGCAAAATCCCGATTTTCTCTCGCTGGGGTCAAATGTGTTGTTTGTAATTACGACATCCATGGTTCAGCACCCTTGTTTTCGTTTCCCGCCTCGGACGGTTACGCGTGAAAAATACCTGTATTTGATGCATTTCAAGCGTATAATTGAAATAATTCAGAAGCGAGTGGTGAAGAGATATATGAATAATGAATTAATTAAAACCACACAATGCGATTCTGATTAATCGAGAATTGGACAATACGGAAATTTCGAATTATATTACATTCTTTCATCCGTTACATTTTATTTCACCACATTACCGCGTTTTGATCAATTCGTTTTCGTGTATGTGTGGTCGGTTATTTGTTTTAAATAACAAAATTTCTGCTATGTATCAATATAAATGAACAATATTATCATCGAAAATTTTAAATCAATCGATTGGGTTTATTTAGGAGTGCAGTTTCCAGATTGACAAAATTTCTCTGGTATCGATCTATCTTCATCTCGGAAGCACACCTCGGATCCTTTCCACCTGAAATATTAATCCTGTTTTTCTTCGTCCTCGATGTTCCTTTCGTTGATTTTCGCAATTACTCCTGCAACTCCCTTTTCCACCACCGGAAGTATCACGAACATAAATCATTATTGGATTTCTTTGGCCGAATGGAATTGATTACATCTTGTTTCGCGGGAATCGGTCTTGGTGGATTTCTGTGAACTTCCGCTCATTGTCTTGCCGTGATTCCGAAGCCAGGTCACGTCTTGACGAGGTCCCATTGTCTCCTGCAGCGAGGAACAGAAATTATGTGGACTTGTGGGCACAATTGCTTTTTTCTGCGCGACGTCAGACGGCTTGGGAAATGTCACTTTCATAATATCGCAGGCCTATTCTGTCAGGGGTTCATATGGGAACAGAATCTGAGAGCACGCTCTGTTTTCCCTGATTGTGATAGAAAATACAAAATGTTCCCCTTAAGAACAAAATGGACGGGTCTAAGCGATTATCCAAACTCTTGATTTCTCGACAAGAAAAGATCCATGTGTGTGACACTCTCGGTGGTTGAGTGGAAAATGATTGTAAATTTCTCCCCATATAGCAATTTTTAATTAGTTATGAAGATTAAAAAGTCTTTTTGTCATCAAAATCGGTTTTCTGATTCCGATCTGTTCCCAAGATCATCTTTCGAGAAACATCAGAGCAAGTACGTTCTTTCTACGATCTTTTCCACGTATGCAAACAGCTCAAAATTGTCATTTCTTGCGTTGAAAACAAAATAAAGCGTCCCATACACGAGAAAACACTCCTACATCCAACTACAGAATTGCATCTACCTTTCCGCTGGAAAAGCATAGCCTCATACATCCGGAAGTCGCTTTGACATTACCACAACTTGATCTGGGGTCCGCGGAGTCAAAGGGACTTCACGAACCAGCAACCACAGAGAGGAGTTGGAAACTAATCTGGTTAGTAGGCGAATTATTCGTTGAACAAATTCTGAATATCTGGCATGAAGAGCTCGACTCCATTTGAAACGGGAACGACAGATACGGTGAACAACGGGATACTGAATGGAATGCTGTGGAAATTTGTCGTAAAATGATCTATGGACTAATTTCTCAAGTTTTACGACAAGACTAGAATGGGATGATGACATGGGTATGAGATTTTCGGACGTTTTGTCAAGCATGAAACTTGCCCATATTAGTGAGGTTCCTTGACAATTCATGAAAAGTTGTTTCTACAGCTTTCACTCATATCAGTTATTTAATCTTCCACTGATACTAATAAAGGGAAGAATTCAATTGTTGGGTGGCTGTAAAAATTGTGAATCATCCAGAAAAGTACGAGAAATCTGGAAAAAAACTAAAAAGGGAAAAGACCCTGGCCAAATATGGTATTTTCACTCTGCCCTCTCTTTGTACACTCACAAACACCTCTGTGTTTTATTGAAGCATATCAGTTTCTGGAAACTAGGAGAACGCTGGGGCTCTTCAAAAATTGAAAGAATTTGATATACGAATGAATATTGAATGAAACTTAGCACTAAATAATCTGCGCCGATGTTTCTGTCTGAACAACGTCCTGTGTGATAATTTCCAAACTGAAACAAAACTTCTGCACAAAAATATATACCAATTTATACACTTAAATTTTATGATCCACTAATCCACTGAAAGCGTTCACAAAATCATCACGAGATAGAAGAAAACCACTAAAATAATCACTCTGCATCCTGAATTTTCGCAGCGTAAAGAAAAGGCATCGCAGATCATTGATATTTATACTATGTTTCTCGAAAAATCAACAAGCTGGCAACATCTTGTCAAAAGCTGTGTGTAACGTTCATAGAAGATCATTGGTTGGAATACAAAATTGGTTAATATAGCTTGAATAATCACAAATTGAATGAAAAATCTTTTAGGCTATCGAGGAAATTCAAACAAGTTATTAGTGTTTACAAACTAATCTAGAGGAAAATCGAAGGAAGAACATATTTTGATAAAAGAAATGTGGTTTTTATAATTGCATATAATCGGACAAGACTAAGTGTTTTTGTTGAGAAATATCTTGTTTGTAACATTTTTATTCCAATAAGGTTAGTCATTGAGTATTTCCTAAATGTTTCAACTAATTTACAATCGAGAAATAAGAACTTTGCATTAAATTCAGAAAATTGTATCAAGCACGTATCTGCCACAATTTTTTTTCGAACAGAACCAATTTGGAAAAATGGATAATGAAAAAAGGTTTGTTTTGGCCCAAAAAATGTACAGTTGAAATATATGTGTAATTCAAAGACTCACCCTATATAAATCATTCTTTTCGGTTCATGATCAGGCTCGAACAAAAACAATACCTCAACTCATCCTTTAGTTTCGTTGAATTACATCACTTTCTGAATACAAAATAGGTTGATATAGCTTGATTGATCACAAATTGAATAAAAAACCTTTCTTCATATGATATTTATGTGATATCGGGAAAATATGAACAGGACAATCGAAAATGGAACTTTTTGACGGGAGAAATATTATTTTTCTGATTGCAGATATAATCGGACAAGACTAACTGTTTTTGTTGAGAAATATCTTGTCAGTAAAATCTTTATTCCAATAAGGTTAGTACTTCCTAAATGTATCAACTCATTTTCAATCGAGACATATGAATAATGCTTAAAATCCAGAGAATGGTATCAAGCACGTATTTGGTCCTATTGTTTTTCAAATTGCTATGTCTTTCAAACAGAGCTAATTTGGAAAAACGGAAAATGAAAAAGGTTTATTTTGGCATCAAGAATCTGCAGTGGAAATATATGTGCAAGTCAAAGATTCCCCCTGCATAAACAAACCTTTTCGGTATATGAATCAGGCTCAAGCAGAAACAATACGATAACCCAACTTTTGTAAGAGACTATGTTGTTGAAGAAAATCGAAAGCAGCTATGTTTTTGCAAATCTAATGGCCCTTAGGCGATGTTCCAGATGGCGCTGCGATCTGAATAGAGAAAGCATACGTCTCGTCGAAAACCTCCGAGGTACCACCCCAAAAACATGGGAGTATTCCACCAATTTTCCGGCGAATTCAATTCCGCCCAATTTATCCACCGAAATATTCGACTCGATGCACCACTAGCATTTTTTGGGTGCTCTCGAAGATGGAAGGAAAACAGAGAATGAAAAGTGCGAGTTTTTCTTTATTTCTCGAGTCGAACGTGGCTCCGCTCTCACGTCCGTTTATACAGCAATAAATTTTCCATCTAGGGAGAGAAATTTGACGCAGAATTGCGGGGGAACCCTTGGATTGCGGAATTTCATTTCTTTGTACGTGAAATCTGCTTATTGGAAACGCTTTTAACAGGGCTGGAGGTGAATTACATACGGATTTCCACATTTGAGAAGATGTGGAGATGTCGAAGCGATTTTATGTCGGAGAAAAATTGGGAAGGGAAATTTCCAGCACGAATGCCTCTCATAGTTAATGTCTTAGACTATAATAATAATAATAGCCTTTATTGATCCTCAAATCACAATAATATGTATAGAACAGGTCAAGGTTAACATAAAGTATGTTCAATTCAAGAATTAGAAAATAATGAAAAAACATTCTTACTGTCTGAAAGATAATTCTGAAATTCTACATCATAAAAAGCTACTTCAATGAGAATCTGTTTGAGTCTTCTCTTAATTGAGAGCAAGTAATATAGAAACAGGAGACACGCCTTTCAATAATTAATAGTGAAGTCCCAATTTTCAAAACCATCAGAAGTAAACTGGGTAACTGTACAGGATGTCCCAAATTCGATGATCAGTGAGAGCATCTTGAGAACCATAAGGGTTAGAGAAAAAATGTTCAAGGACTCCCGATCTGTCTCTTCAAAATAATCAATTGCCAGCAAACAGATACCAGATATCTGAATTGGTTCTCGAGTTACAGGGCGTTTCTGAAAAATTGCTGTTTCAAATATTTCGCTATATCTCGTTTTCTGTTAGAGATATCACAAAAATTCCAAATAGTTTTCTTTTGTAATTTCTATTGCCTATATGCTGCTTGCATCTGATCCGGAAAATTATTCGCCGTTCAAGTGCTAGAGGGAAAAGTTTGTGTTTTTTAAATGCGACACCCTATATTTTTCACCATTGCTCTTTAGCCGCAGATTTACCGAGTATTATCCTGTAACCAGTTTTTCGAAAATATGATCCGTTTCAAAGATATTGAGTTTTTCGTTTTTACTTGAATTGGGACAGCCTGTATATAAAGATTTTTCTTTCATTCGGAGATATTTTATTTTCTATTCTATGAAAAACTAATAATCGAATAAAAATTTCAATACGAATGACTTCTGAAAAAACTACAATAACTGTTCTGATGATTTCTTCTTTTCAAGATAATCATTTGGTTGAAAGTATTCACTTCACACAAGACTAATTGAATTTTGAATAAGGTGGAATATATTTATTCACGAATGAAGTTTTTCATTTCATAAAATCGAAATTTTCAGTTCATTCAAAACAACAAACTAGACAAAAAATAAAACATTTCCAAATAAAAGAAAAACCTTCATATACAGGCTGTCCCAATTCAAGTGAAGACGAAAAACTCAATATCTTTGAAACGGATCAGATTTTCGAAAAAACGGTTACAGGATGATACTCAGTGAATCTGCGGCTAAGAAGCAATGATGAGAAATATACAGTGTCCCATTTAAAAAACACAAACTTTTCTCTCTAGCACTTGAACGGCGAATAATTTTCCAGATCAGATGCAAGCAGCGTATAGGTAATAGAAATTTCAAAGGAAAACTTTTTGGAAATTTTGTGATATCTCCAACAGAAAACGAGATATAGCGGAATATTTGAAACAGCAATTTTTCAGAAACGCCCTGTAACTCGAGAACCAATTCAGATATCTCGGACCTGTTTGCTGGCAATTGATTATTTCGAAAAAGAGATCGGGAGTCCTTGAACATTTTTTCTCCAACCCTTATGGTTCTCGAGATTCTCTCAGTGATCATCGAATTTGGGACACCCTGTACTACTACGGTATCAAAATGTGGTGGACATTTCTTGAATGTTGTGACGTTCTTTGAATTCTCTAATGAATAAACTCTAAATAAAATCGAGAAATACTATAGATTGAAATTCATTTATTCATTTGTGCCTGAATGACAAAAATGGGTATTGTTTCTTCAAAAACTGTGCATTCTTCATTTTATACAGTGCACGTCAAATTAATTCTCCCAGAAGAAAAATATTGGGCAACAAAATCCTGAAACAGGTCAATTTTTGTTTCACTATTACCAAATTTGTATGCATTTTTGAAGGATTTTTGTTGCACCCTATGCCATCCCCATCAACCCTACAAATTTTTGAATAGGGAAAGTGGGTCATGTAGTAGTTTTTTGGCAAGGTCCTTGTGTCTTCTTCACAGGCGTGTAGAAATTTCCAAGAAATGTTTTTTTTTTTAATTTGTTAGATCGAAGAAGTTTTCAGTATGTGCACTGTGTCACTTCTCAGATTCCCTTTCGATATTGGGACGAGGAACATTTAGTTTTCAATTCTGAATTCCACTTACTCTGTTTACCTAACTCAGAATCTATTTCAATGCTCGGAACATTGTATACAACCGTCGAAAGAGTTAAATCAATTGTAAATTTATTTTCATTCTTCAATACCGATAACACTACGCCACTGGACCTTTCAAAGTTAGATTCTGCAATGTTGCCTGCCACGACTGTATAAAATGATGTTGATCTTTTCGTCCCACTCTTTGAAAACTGAATGAGATGCTGTGTCTCCTCTTCTTTGGTCTAAGGTTGATGTCTTTGCTCCCGAATTCCACGTTACGCTCCTGGATGAAATTAGTTTCATATTCTACAGGAAACGTAGCCGTTGGCGCTGTTTCCCTGTCGAAGCTGATAATAATTACTTCTGGTAGCTGAACGACGTACACTCCCAGCATCTTAAGGATTCTACGACTGACGATGTCTAACGACGAAAATAAATAATCAAGCCGCATTCTGCAACTAAAACACGTCGAAGCAAGTAATTACCGGCTTTTACTGCGTCCCGCTATAAAGCGAACAAATTGCTATCGTAAATAAAACTCGCGAACAAGTGTTTCTGTTCCAGTTCCTAACTCATTTTTTCTGTTCGAGCTATCGGTTTTCGAAATAGATTCAGTTTTTTTATCAATTCCACATTTATTCATTGAATCCTATTATTTTACTTATGATCTACTAGTTTCCTAAATATCCTACGACTTCTAAGTTTTGATAAAAAACAGGTAGGATCTTTTTGGGTTCTAGATCCTCTCAGAGCTTCAGTCCACAGAGAAAGTGGATCTTTGTTAGCGACGAAGTCCATTGCAGTATGAACTTTGAGGTATTAAAAGTGGAAATATGCATTTTTGACTCAGGAATAAGCTTTTATCAATCTCCTTAGATCATGCAGAATACTATCAACTCTCTAGGAGGAACTATGAAGTCAACAAATCATTTGCGCATTGACGAGAAACCTCAACCCTCCTTGAAGGAGCGAACCATACCCTTTTCACAGGGAAATGCCACCGCTGATCTGCAGTTGTATAATCACGCCCTCTAGTGTAAAAGTAAGAGCGTTCTCCCAAATAAATCCCGACTGGGGCAGTCTGGCAGTTCGTTTGTCTACGTCAGATGTTCCAGACAATCAGTCCATGTTCCCAGGCTCGGTCAGTCTATTTTCTTTGTGCGGTTCTCGCAAAGTTTATTTAGACATTATTTATGTTTTCACTCGGGGAAAGCTGTATGTATAGGCCGAATGGTGGACCAAGATATGACGTTGCTGGTCGAAGGTCAATAAAGGGAAATATTACAATGGTTTGTCATTCCGATTGTATTTTCATCCATTTGGTCCATAGAGATATTTTTCGAGAAAAAGAATCGATTTTTTTTACAGTACCGATTTTGTCGAGACACATTTGGGTAGAGAAAAGTGGAGGTTTTAGGTTCAAAGCTGGACTGGACATGGAGATCAAATTTCATGTACCATCACGATCGCCTAAAAAATATCACAGGAAAATAACATTTTGTGTTCTAAAATATCCATCCTTGTTTTGCCTTTTAGTAACCAACAATTTGAATATTTTTCATGGAGAAGTTTCAAAGATCCCTTTGTAGAAAGATTCCCTGTATATAATTTTCAAATTCATAATTTATTATGCAATTGACTTGTTTATCCTTATCCGAATTATAAACAGCAACTGGCACCTTCACCATTTTGCACATAAGTTCGATTACATTATGAGATGAATTGAAGCAAATTGAGCTTTCAGATGACAGAGAAATAGGCTTTTTAAATCCCTTCCTCATCACTTTCTTCATTTATGTCTCCATAGGAAATAAATATTGATGTCAATAATTAAAATTTTAATTATCTATTGTTGATTCACAAATTCTGAAATTGCTGACTTACTTTCGTCATTGGCTCAGAAATCAATAGATCATCGAGGTAGATCTACCAATCACTGAAGGAGAATATTGAAGGATAATGAGGTTTCATTGAATATCTCTTGGAATATCAATTCCATACACCTTATACAGTGCTCGTCAAAATCATGGAACAAATTGATTTTCTCAGGAGAAATAGTATATAACATTACTAGCAAGGTAAGAGGGTTTTAACTGGCGAATGGAGGATATAACTGACGAGCCGCAGGCGAGTCAGTTACCTCCTTGAGCCAGTAAAACCCGTTACCTTGCGTGTATTGTTTTATATTTTATTTGTTTCTCATTTGTAAAAAGGTTAGATAAATTGCAAAAAAATCTCAACAATTTGTCGCAAATGTCGTTAGCTATGGAAGCGTTGCCATCAGTGGCGTAGCTACGTGGGTGCAAGGGTGTGCAGTGCACCAGGGCCCCCGACCTCAGGGGGCCCCCAAGGGCTGACCATCAAATCGCGTTTGAACTAAAAAAAAAATTCAAACTTTGAGTTTTCTCTGTGATCTATTATGTGAATAACATTGTTTTTATTATATTCAGTTGTTGAAAAATGTTTTTTCCGAAAAATCATCAAATCTAGGGATTTATTGCCAAAATTCACAGGTGAATCGGACACCTATCTAAAAAAACTAAATCCGACTGGATGGTACAGTAGGGTTAACATAATTTCGCCAATCAAATTTCATTTTTTTCCTATCATTCGTGCATTAGCTGAAATAGAAGAATAAATTCTTGCAAATAAGAGCGAAAACAAGCAGAAATTAAAACAAATGTTGAATTTTGAATTTATTTTCCTCGGAGATTTAATGCACCGCATTCTCAATGATATCAATTATGCATCTGAAGTAGTTATTACAAAAATGCGATGTCAGTTTGGACGACGTATGCAGAGCTTTAGAAGAGTCGAATACAAAGAAAAAAATTTATAGGAGTGACTTCGAGTCCTTCAAGTGCAAGGCTAGAGAAAATGTCATAGCATATGGTAAAGATCCCCATTTCGAAGAAAAGAGACAAAAAAAATATAAAAAATATTTCGATGAATTAGCTTCTGATCACCGATTTGGAAGCAGGGGAGAATTTTCCGAAATAAATATTTTCAATAGAGTGCTCGATACAATAATTTCCCAATTTTAGAAGTCGCCTTCTTATATTTCGGTTGCAGTTTTCAACAAACTGTCGAATCATTGGAAACTATTAAGTTTCATTAAATTTAAAAGAGAATTGAAGGCGCTCCTTGTAACAAAAGCGTATTATTCGCTCTGAGAGTTTTTCTGCGACACAAACCTATCTGTGATATGTATATGAGTATAGTTTGCTCTAGACTGTAAGTTCATTTTATGTCCATATTTATTTTAATAATGTGTTATTTATGCTGAAAATTGACGAGCACACGCTATTTTATTAAGCCTGTAGTACAATAATGATTTGATTGATTGATTGAATTCAAGTTTCGGGTGTATGACTGCAGTCAAAAAAATTTTGAATTTTCACCATCATTTCTACTAGATATAGGTAGACGAAAAAACTGTAATTATAATAATAATAATAATAATAATAAGCTTTATTGATCCCTTTTGACATAAAAAAATATGTATGAGACAAGTCAACAGAAATACAAAATTAACTATAACTACAAACTATACTACCTCAACCAGAAAGCGGTCATCAGCCAAATATTCTCCAACACTGTAGTAACAATTCTTTAGTAACTCATTTTCAATTATTTTTTTGAATTTTGCTTTACCCAACAATTTAACAGCTGGTGGTACACGATTATAGAGAATAACTGCCTGATAAGTACAAGACGATTCAAATTTAGAAGTTGTATGATGAGGAATGCACAAAGTATTCGCATTTCTGGTTGAATAATTATGAAAATCGGACAACTTCACCATGATATTTTCGTTATCTTTCACATAAAGTAAACATCTATAAATGTACAAACTTGAAAGTGTAAAAAGTTTATATTTCCTAAAAGTAGGTCTGCAAGATTCACGAGAATCCAAATTAAAAATTAAACGTATTACTCTTTTTTGAGCAATGAACACTCTGTTAGAGTCAATAGAATTACCCCATAATAAGACGTTATAGTTCAGAAAACTATAGACTAAACTAAAGTAAATGGTTATAACAGATTGGAATGGAAGAGAGTTTTTAACCCTACTAATGGCATAATAAGAATTTCCCAACTTTTTACAAACTGCCATAACCTGCTGATCCCATCTCAAGGAACAATCTAAGTAAATTCCCAAAAATTTTACATATTCACAGGAGGTTACCTGCTTGCCCAGACAATTTACCACTAAACGCTCATCACCAGGGTTTTTTATACGAAAATAAATGCACTCAGTCTTTTCAATATTCAATATGAGAGCATTGGAGCGACACCAACTCTCAAAACCACCGATCAGCTGACTACATAGGGACAAGAGTGCCGGAAGGCTCTGCGCTGAAACCGCCATCGATGTGTCATCAGCAAATACAATCAAATTCATTGAATTTTTGCAAACAATATGATCAGGTAGATCATTAATATACAGAAGAAACAATAGCGGTCCCAGAACAGAGCCCTGCGGCACCCCCAGTTCCATATTATATTCACGTGAAACAAATTTTCCAATTTTAACCGACGATGTACGTTCCGAAATGAAATCATCGAGCCAGCTTAGAAAAACACCGCGGAATCCCAGATTATAAAACTTACTTAGCATAAAGTTACGGGTAAGTACATCAAAAGCACGTGATAAGTCGAAAAATAGAGCAGCAACAACATGACCGTCGTCTAATTTTCTGTATACGAAATTTACAAAAGAAAGGGCAGCCGTTTCAGTCGATCTACCCTCCCGGAAGCCGTGTTGACAGTTGGTAATAATTTTGAAATGTGTTAGGTACGATATCATTCGACTATATATAATTTTTTCAAAAATTTTTGAAAAGACGCTCAAGATCGAAATTGGGCGGTAATTTGCAATATTGCAAGGATCGCCCTTTTTAAAAACCGGGATAATGGAAGCGGATTTCAACATTGAAGGAAATTTCCCTGTGTTTACAGATAAATTTATCATATGTGCAATATGATCCGCAACAATGTTTACTGTAGCTTTCAAAATACGAACTGATATATTGTCCACACCTGTACATTTTTTATTTTTAAAGGACATTACAGTATTAATTATGTCTTCTCCAATGACAGGAAAGAAGAAAAATGTGTTCAGCGATAACTTTGAGGTAGTACAAGTTAGTGAAATCGAGCCACCAAAGTGATTTACAAGACTATCCCTTGCAACAGAGCTAAAATATTCAGCAAACTCATTTGCAACTTTAACAGGATCGGAACATACTCCGTCTGCTTGGTTAAGCTTGATATTCGGACGAGAATTAATTTTTCTACCAGTCTCCCTATTTACAATACTCCAAACAGTTTTATTTTTGTTTGGAGAATTTTCTATTAAACGCTGGTTAAAGTTGAATTTTGTTTGTTTCAACAAATTTTTGAAATTAATTTTGGCCTTCTTATATATTTCATGGGAGTTATGACTATTCAAACTTTTATTAACCCATGCCAATTTTTTTAATTCAGTGCTAGCATCTCTTATTTCATTATTAATCCATAGCTTATTGTTATAACGCTTAGAAAATCTCATTGGACATGTTCTCTCAATACAATAACTTATAATATTCATAAATTCAGAAAAACAGTTATCAATATCCGAAAGTAAATACAAATTGTCAAAACTCACATAGGACAAATAATTTACCAAGTCAATTAAAGACTGGGAGGATACATTTCTGACCAATTTACGTTCACAATCATATTTTGCAACATTCATTACTTCCCCCAGGTGCTCCAATAGAAGAACCTTGTGGTCACCAAAATGACCATCAAAAACCTTAGATTTAAATTTAATATTGGTGTTCGTCAGGATGTAATCAATCTTAGAAGTTGATGTCAAATTGTTTACATTTGTGAAAACTCGGGTGGGCTCAAGAGAGGTAACCCTTAAATCAAAACAGTACAACAGATCGTCCAAAAGTTGCTTACGTTTACATGTTAGGTTCAAATAATTTACATTTAGATCTCCACAAAGAAATATAACATCTGCAAGTTTGATACAGTGTTGTAAAATAAAGGTCAATCTATCAAGAAATAGGATGAAATCACCATCCGGAACCCTGTACGCACTTATAACACAATAGCTAAAGCTACGAAGAGTCACTTTAACACCACAAAACTCAAACTGTTTTTCCAATGAGAACTTGGAAATTTCAACGTCTTTCACTTGTAGGCCTGTTCTTGCATATATCACAACACCTCCATGAACATAGGTTTTTCGACAGAAAGACGCCACCTGAACATAGCCATTAATGGCCATACACTGTAGTTTTTCAGTGTTGCACCAATGTTCCACAACGCTAGCAATAAGAGGGCATTCCTCTTCAATTAAAAATTCCAAATTGTTCATCTTGTTTGGTAAAGATTGAACATTTACATGTAAAATTTTAAAGTTTTCTGGAACTATATTCATCGGTCGGAATTCTTCTTTCGGCTCTGGAAAAAATAATGTATGCTCGCATTGATAGGCCAATTAGCAGCATCCTTAACTTTGTCAAATTCGCCTTGCGGTATTAAAACTTTGAAGGAGGAATACGTATCAGGGTAACTTGACTGAAGAGGTTCACATTTCACATAAGTGAACCTACGAGCAAGAAATCCATGAAGATCCTCAGCAGTAGTAGCTGGGTTTAGTCTGGAGACATGAAGGGCCTTGAACTTTTCAATACCCTGTATCGTACCTGATTCTGCACAGTTTCCGACAACTAAGGCTGGTCGATTTTTCCTTTTATATTTACGGGAAGGCGCAGGTTTCCATTCACTATCACCAACTGTGTCTGAGTTTCTGTTGACGAGCTTGTTATTGTGCATCGCTGTTTCAACATTCTTCAGTGCTTCATTAACCTCACTTAATGTTATCTTATTATTGGTTTGTTGCTTATATTTAATTTGGGGAACACCCGTATTCGGCGATCTCGATGCGGAATCAGATTGAATATCAATCACTTTTGTAACGGGCACAGGATGACCAGTTGAAGTACTCGCTACGTTAGCGTAAGATACAACCGTTCCAATGCCGTCTGTGTTTATATTACGCTTATCAGGTTTGATAATTTTTTCTTTCTGAGTATGAGTCGTATTTTTATCACAACGGCTACATACTCGATTTTCATTTTCCAATTTGGAAATTTTATATTTCAACAACTGAGAATTTTCTTCCAACAGGCGATTTTTATCCTCAAGTTCGTGTATTATTTTCAATAATAAGACACGATCCGATGAGTCTCGCGTGATATGTACATCGGTTTGCAAATTGACGTCTTTCAGGAGTTTCAGGGATTCTTCATCTTCGTTCTTCATATCGAATAAAGTTGAAATCTCCATATCACAACAGTTTTTAACTTTTGAAGCACAAGTACGGTGATAAATTTTGGGGCAACTTGTGCATTTCAGCCCACTTTTAGCTATGGGATTTTTACATCCACTGCATACACGTAGTTCGACACTCATAATTCTTTAAGGGTGCAACGTTTCGAAATTGAATCGGCAATACAGCTCGATCAATCCGGGGTTTTATGCCCGGAGTCGGTGGCTGACTACTGTGAAACAATATTCGAAAACTAGGTAATTCGATAACACTTGATTGTATCACAACGATTAGAAAATCAGAGCGACACATACATACGTCTGCACGGAATGGCATATGGACGACTACTATATTCTATATATATTCTATATATATTCTATATACTATATTCAAAGCTTCGACCAATTTCAAAGTAAATATTGCGATATGAAAGGGACCAATTTTCAAATTCAAGTTCTTAATATTTATCACCTATTTCTACCTGAATTGAATAAGGCATGGACAATTCATGAATTGTATATGAAAATAATAAGGAAATACGGAATGCTGGAATGCGATCTAATAGAAGTCTTTACAGCAATATTACTGTTCCATACAATCTTCCTGTCACCTCTGTAGAAGCTGAAAGATCTTTCAGCAAATTAAGAATAATATAAAATTATTTGCGAAACACTATGAGCCAAGCCCAACTGGGACATTTATGGCTTATAATACCTATCAACCTATCAATTGAAAATGAAGCTGCATCTAGTCTAGATTTGAGTGAAGTCATTGAATCTTTCGCAAAGAGTAGGTCTAGAAAGAGGTTGTAAACATATTTTTTTCCCAGAGAATGAATGACTTCAAATCTAGACTTGACCTCTAGGTTCGAATCCCCAATAATTAATTTGAATTCATTCCTCGAATAATTTATTCTTATTGTGATTTCACCAAATAATCTAACGTATCAATAAAAAAATAAGGCTAGAAGGTCATAGTGACAATGACAATTTTTTTGTGAATATTTGTAAATATCTATCAAAAATGTTTTTAAATTGCTTTTTTTCATCCACATTAATATAACATTAATATAATGAATTTAATATACCTACTCAAATACATAAATAACAACATAATTTATTCAAGTATATTCCTCAACTGTACCTTCAGTAAGTAACTTTGCTTCTTCGAAGTATTTATATTTTGACTCGAAAACAATTCACTAAGGGGCCCCTCTTCGATTTTTGCACCAAGGCCCCGGACTATCTAGCTACGCCACTGGTTGCCATGAACATGTCTGTTTATTTTTCTTTACACTTGTTTTGGCGAAAGTGAAAATGAATGTACCAAAAGAAATTATTGAGGCAGCCAGCAGTGAAGCTTCAAGTTTATTACCTGCAAAATCTGCTTCAAGGTACGAGCGAGAATACGAAGACTTCAAAAAGTGGCAAAACAAAATAGTGTGATTGGGGTAACTGAAAATGTTTTATTGGTCTACTTGAATCAACTATCAGCTAGATTCAGCCCTAATATTTTATGGGCAAAATGGTCTTTGCTGAAAAGCTGCTTGGAAATGAAAGAAAATGCCCCTGTTCGCAGGTTTGTTTTCCTTAAAAAAATTATTGAAAAATATGACGTTTAGTTGTCGTTTGCAGATTTCAAAAGGTAATAGCGTTTCTGAAACGAAAAAATGAGCGTTATACGCCAAAAAAGGCCAAGGTATTAAGTAAAGAAGAGGCTGAACAATTTCTTTCGCATGCTCCTGATGACCAGTGGTTGCTGGCAAAAATTATAACAATATTTGGGATTTTTGGATGTTGTCGATGTGACGAAATTCTCTCCTTAAACATGAATGAAGATTCACCATAACCGATGATGGCTGCAGCTTCAAGCCCTGCATGTTATACAGAAAACTAGCTGGCCCGGCGAACTTCGTTCCGCCTAAATGATACTTACGGTGGATTTCACAAATCGTAATCACTGGTGATCGGAGATCAACAGCTTGGTTCTCTGATTTTTGAACTGTCAATTGTTTCGATGGATATGAGCTGTCACACAGAACAGATACATAAAAATATGTCAATTACCAATTATAGCAATTTTGGATTTAGTGATTTCCGCAAATATATTTATTACCCAAACAGAAATTCAAAAACATTTCAAAAATTATGAGAAAAGATGGGAATGGACATATCACGATCGAAACTGATCGCCAAAATCGTATATACTTGACATTTCGATAAAAATTCACTCTGATATTCACGCGCTTCTGGATCTGTTAATAGACCTTCATGGTACTATAAGTCCTATGCAAATTACACAGTAATTGATGTCATATGTTCTTTATTCGACCATTTCAAACAACGACGACCGAAATTCTCGAAAAAAAAAACAGATGACATGAATTGATGGTCGCGAAAGCCTCAACAAATTCATCGCCATCTAATGGTGCTGATGTCAAATATAGTACCTTCGCGATAAGATGTCTAGAATAATGGTGTAGGCACCCGTCAATTTTTGAATGGAATGACGTTCGACCAAATCGAAAATATTAGCAACGTGGCGGCGCCGCAATATCATTTCAGTGTATTTTCCGTTGTCAATTTGATGGATGTATACACAGCTGATTTGCTAAAGTCAATTATGACATGACAGCAAAATGGCATCTTTTTATAATGAAAGTTTTCTACTTTTCCTAAGGACTAATATTCATCAGAATGTCAGGAATATAAACACACATTATTGCTTGACAAAATTATCTACCATTAACACGCCACATTCGCCAGAATAAATTCAAGTATTCGAAATAACTGATAAAAATCAGTCATAATTTGTGAATAGCGCCATCTGAAGTGGAAAGAACGAAACATTGCTAATATAATCAATTTGGTCACAACAAAATCTAATCAGTGCCTACACCATTATTCTAGACATCCTACTTCACGATAACGTTATTTTGAATAAATAAAACTATAAAAATAACTAATAATCAGTCATAATGTGTGAATAGCGCCATCTGAAGTGGTACGAAATCTAATCATTTTAGACATCTGTACTCCTAAGCTAAGATTTTTTGGTGTTGGCCAACGGCGCAAAGGTGTAGGCAACTGAAATTACACACTATTACAGTGACTATAGTGGTAATATAGTCACTGTACACCCCATCTAACGGAGAGAAGTACCTACGAATAAGCGGTAGCGTAACTGTAACTGTAGTGACACCTGGTGGCCTCGCTCAAAAGGAGGAAAAGCATTTCCTGTATAAGTGAAATTTTCATCGATTTTTTCGAAGTTTTATTGCATTTTATAATAACCAGACCGTGAACGAATCCATATATGAAGTTTCATAACAAACACTCCATCCGATCTCGAGTTATAAATGGTGTAACCAACATCTTTCTTTTATATATATAGATATGTAAATCTTCGGCCTCCTGGAACAGAAAGCCTAAGATTTTTTTTGACATACCGACATGGAAAGTGCATTTCCCTTAATGCTGGCCAGCACACTATTGGTGGTGTCCCAAAGCAAATAGCGAAATATTTAGGTTTAAAAGACCCAGAGTTATACACCGGTCACTCTTTTCGCAGAACTGGAGCCACCATGGTTTCGGATTCGGGTGGAGATATTTTAGCACTAAAGCGTGCAGGAGGGTGGAAGAGCACCGAAATTGAGATGAGTTATGTCGATGATTCGGTCAACAAAAAAATCGAAATGTCTAGCAAATTATTTGGTAGTAAGGAGAGTACAAATGTTCTGCAGTCCTCGGGTTCAGCAGTTTCTGAGTCAACAGATGGTTCATCATCATCAGTATCAACTCTTTCATCATCAAAAATCTGTGTTACTGGAAATAACAATTGTACCAAGATTTTCAACATATATGACGATAAAACAAAATTTTCTAATGTAAATAATACTACTAACTTGTAAAAATTTTGCAAGTTAACTGTCAGTTCTACAAGTTAGTGACTTGATAAGATAAATTTTCTTGATTAATATTGTGTTTTTGGAAACTGACGTTCACAAATGAGAAACAAATAAAATATTTGGCAACAAAATCCTAAAACAGGTCCATTTTTGTTTCGCTTTTACCAAATTTTTGCATTTATGAAGAGTTTTCGTTACACCCTGTGCCATCCCCATCAACCCCTCTAAATATTTTGAAGAGGGAAAGTGGGTCATATGGTACTTTTTTGGCAAGGTCTTTGTCCCTTTTTTTTTTGAAAAGTTGGTTTTCAGTATGTGCACTTTGTCATGGCTCTTTCTTCGAATTGAAACATCTTATCGAAAAGTTTCAACTTCAGTAGAAATGTACTAATAACATACCTACTTAAGATCATAAGTGAAGCGCTGTGTTTCACACATTCTAATTTTTAACGTGAGGGGGTGTAGTTGTGCATGACCAAAACTGTATTGGTCGACTTTCATTCGGTGACAAATTTCATCAGAAACCATCCAACCATCATCTCGAAGTGAATGAGCCATGACGAAGTGCACATACTGAAAACCTCTTTGAACTAACTAATTTTTCAAAAAACACATATTTTTTTTTTAATTTCTGCACGCTTGTACAAAGACCTTGCCATAAAAGTACCACATTAACCACTTTCCCCACTCAAAAAAAGTTAGAGGGTTGATGAGGACGGCGCAGGGTGCAAGAAAAATCCCTCGAAAATGCATAAAAATTTGTTGAAAGTGAAACAAAAATTGACCCGTTTCAGGATTTTGTTGCCAGATATTTTTCTTCTGAGAAAATGAATTTGTTCTATAATTTTGACGCGCACTGTATAAATTTATTCCATCAGAGATAAGAAAAGGAGGTACTTCATCGGGAAATGGAGAATCAAGATTGTGGTCAT
This sequence comes from Adalia decempunctata, assembly GCA_951802165.1. Taxonomy (NCBI): domain Eukaryota; kingdom Metazoa; phylum Arthropoda; class Insecta; order Coleoptera; family Coccinellidae; genus Adalia; species Adalia decempunctata. The sequence continues at coordinate 14,577,371 of OX637696.1, read as the reverse complement.
GGCCTATTTCGGCATGGAAGTTGAAACAGTATGGGAAATGAATTGAAAATTCAATTAAGTACTGGAAAAGGATCTATTTTTACCTTCTGGAAGATCCAAAATTTATTCTTCTTATAGAAATTTCATGAGGATTTTGTGTTTAGAATTTGATTCAAAATTGATAATTCATTTGCTAGGAATCTGTTTTGTTTTTATGTTTGTTTCGATAAACTTGAGAAAAGAAACTGGCTCCTTCACCATTTTGCATTAAGATCTACTTTATTCGAATCCGATTAAGCGTACTAATTTCTGACAATTGTTACTCACTCTTTACTCGCTAAATGAATTCCACATTGTACTGCCGCCGTAAATAAAAATAATAAAGGTTGATAAAGGCCATAACGGCACGAGAGCGCAGCTCGGCCCTTCTTTGTTGCAATTAAAACGGTTAATTTAATTAAATTTGAGATATTTCAGAGGCAGACGATGCCGCATGTGCAACATAATATCGAACAGGAATGTTGCGGTTCGTACTTAGGAGTTACGGTCGAAACTTGTCGGCATAGACGGCGCTCCACTTATTACCATGAACTTTCGGCGGCGAAATATTAATGCTTCGTTAAATGTGCCAAAAAAACTTTCCCATGTTGGCAAACAGTTTTATATAAATAACACCTAATGAGATATACACACAGCGGAGAAGTTGTGCGATAAAGTTTTTATGCCTCCTTTCCTGGATGATGGAGATATGGCCATGTTTTCCAGGAAAATTTTCGTGGCACAGGGTGTCTCAACTAAAAACCTTCTTCCATTTATGCTGAAGTTGGGTCATCCGAATAGCAAGCTCGTGAAGCCAGAGTTTTATTGGATAGTCACACACTTTTTGTTTTTTCTTTACTTGATCAAGTTTTTCAGGAAGGGGGGGGCGGTGCATGAAAATATTCAACCAAGGGTACTTACAGAGTGAGCCAAATTGGATACATTTTAATATAAAGTCAGAATTATAAACTAAATAGACAAGAACTGTTGTCAGTGTCTCATCGTTCCATTGTTCGAAAGTGTATTTTGTAAATGTGCATTTTTTTAAGATTGCTATAACGAGTGGACATATTTATGTACCATTTAATGGTGTCAGTATATTTTCCTAATATAATACATAACATAACATGAACTTTATTCGAAGAAATTTGGACAATAAAAATAACACGACGGTATTACCATGATTTGTATTAATATACCTATCAATGTTTATTCAAAGAACATAATTCTATTTCAAATGGTATTCAGACAAAAGAGATTTTTGTATATTTCAGTAGAGCTGATGTTACCATTCAAAAACTTGATATTGCCTGAAATGTTCACTATCTAAAAAAGAATTTCACAATTATCAGCTTAACTTCAATAAATGATCAAATTCTGTTCTCCAGATGAGTGCTTAGGGAAAATTGGTTTGACAAGGAAAAAGTTTCAGCAACACCCTATATTTCGAACATAGATATGCTATTTTCACCATGAAGAGTAACTTTCAGAGTCCATAAACATCAGTTATTTAGCAGCGCCTTATCTATACTTTTATACTAATATTATAAAGAGGAAAGATTTGTATTTTTGTGTGTTTGATTGATGATTGATTGATTGATAAGCTGACGAACAAAAGACCGGGTTAGCGCTTGGCCTCCCTGTGATACTGCGGCCAACTTGGGTCTATTATATCACTCTTTCGTCAGTGGTTCCTCACGAGAATAGGTTTGTGTCCTTCATCAGGTTCAGTAGCCTGTTTATGAGGTTTTTCGGATACATTCCCGTTTCCGGATTGATTTCTCCGAAGATTCTGTGGCGCATTCTTCCCAGGGCGTCGCATTCAAAAATTATGTGAGAGGCTGTTTCTTCCTCTTCACCGCAGAGTCTGCAATTAACGGGTTCTCCAAGTATTTCTATGGTGTTCAGAAGTTTTCTAAGGCCGCAGTGTCCCGTCAAAAGACCTACTATTATACGTGCCTTTGTTCTGTTTAGATTCAAAAAGTCAGCCGTCAAGGTTTGGCTTGTGTGTCCTACCATGACTTTGCTGTGTGTTTGCCCGTCGCTCTGTTCCCAGTGTTGTCGGTGTCTTTGTTTTATCCACTCCTCAATCAGGGTCCTGCATCGGTTTTTGCTGATTCCAAGCACAGGTTCTGGCCCTGTGAATGGCGTTTCAGATGCTTGTCTTGCTAACTGGTCTGCTTTTTCGTTGCCCGCTATTCCCTTGTGACCTGGCACCCACATCAGAGTGACCTTGTTGTGTTTTGCCAGCTCCAGAAGGTCCTGGAGGCATTCCCAGACGAGTCTAGACTTTATCTTTGTCGAGTTGAGAGCTTTGATGACGCTCTGGCTGTCAGAGAGAATGTGGATGTGTTTTCTTTGGTAGCCACTTTCCAGGTTCTTCTGTATGCATGTCCTAATGGCATGTGTTTCAGCTTGAAATATCGTGGCGTGTTTGCCGAGAGGTATTATGTAGTCCCTTCTTGGCCTCACTCCGTGTATTCCCGCTCCTGTTCCTTCATCTTTCTTAGAACCGTCTGTGTACCAGACTATTTCTGCAGATGATTGTGATTCTATACTCGAGTCCCATCTGTTCCAGTCGAGCTGTGTTTTGAATGGTTTTTCGAATGGGTATAGAGGTTGCATGTAGTCTGAAATCATATCAAGCTCGGCTACGTCAGCTACATGAGTGATTCTGGTGTACCCAGTTGTGTTGGGTCTCCAGTTTTTTGTTTGGATCAGTCTGTATGCACCCATCCTGGCCTCTCCCATGACATGTATGTCAAGGGGTGAGAGGTTAAGGATGACCTCCACAGCAGCTGTTGGAGTGCTATTAATTGCACCCGTGATGCAGAGACAGGCAAGCCTTTGGATTTTTCCAAGGTGGGTTTTTGCCTGTCTTTGATTTGTTTTTGGCCACCACAGGAGTGAGCCATAAGTGATTCTGGGTCTGTTTGATATGAATAGGCTCAAAAACTACTGGATCTATTTTAAAAATTCTTTCACCATTAAAAAGCTACATCATCCCTGAGTGACATAGGCTATACTTTTCACCCGAAAAAATTTAGGATACCTACTATAACTTCAATAACTACAAAAGAATCAGCCAAAATCAGCCATTTTCACGTGCGCTACAGAAACAGTAAGACTTACATGGATACAATGTATGACGGAAATGTACCTCTAAAATAGTTCTACAAAAAAGTCCGCGATAGCATATATCTTTCTCTCAAGATAGACTTGCTTTTACCTGTTTATGGTAATCAGATGTTTTCCAAAATTATGCACTATTTGGGAGTGTGTTTTTATGAATTGGGTATTGATCCTCATCCAACCTTATACGTTATTTATCACCAGTATTTAATTTAGAACCGAAAAGCCCCTCACATCAAATAATTACAACGAGTACATCAAAAGATATGGCAGGTTGAAATGTTGGAGATGAAACCGCCGCGTGAAACAAATTTCTACCCGGGCGAAGCTGGGACGACCTGCTTGTCATTTATAAATCCGAAGCATTGATTTATCTGAGTCTTGCAGTTTGAAAAAGTCGGACCTATGTTAAATCATTTCGTTTTATTCAAGTTCGGTGATATGCAGAGAATAAAAAATAAATTATTGATTGATTTCTGAAAATATACAGGGTGTCTCAAGTTCGAGTGCCTATTAGACGTTTCTAGAGAACGGGACATATTTGAAATCTGAAAATTGGGATTATGATATTGTTCGAAATTCTCTACAGACCCAAAATATTTTTAGAGACAGAGCTTTTCCGGTTATACTGGGAGTGAAAATAAATTTGCTCAAAAATTTTTTTTTCAATCTTTTCGTTTCCGATATTGAGTATTCAATGCTGAATAAGTTTCTGTCAAAACCATTGTATTCATTCGAATGGTTTTCAAAATATCGACAAAAAACCTGAGAAAAAGTCAAATTTTCATAGTCACTATCATGTCCATTTTTCTTATTCTGAACATCCTTAGTGTAAACCGTTCTCACAACGTCAAAGTAGAAGAACGTGGAGAGGTCATGCATTTTTTGAATTTCATAAATATCATCACAGGGTGTTCCAAATTTTGTGTCGAAAACTGTGATCGAAAATTGGCAATAACTTCTGTTTTTCAAATTAGAACCCTATTTTTTCATAATTTCGTTGGATTCTGCGAAGAAAAGTGATGATAGCACTCTCAGATGCTCTTTCTCCTAAATTCAGTAATTCCCGAGTTATTTGAGCTTTTCTGCATTCATGTTGTACGTAGAATCAAATTCATCTGATCTGTCACTTGAGAATATTCTGTGACCAAAGAAGATACATTTTTCCATCAATAATTCACAAGTGACAGGTCTTATTTAAGGTTTTATCTGTACTTTTCGATTAAATGGTTCCATGAAAATATTCATCGAATATGTTGCATGAGAATATTCTGTGACCATAGAAGATAAATGATTCCATTGATAATTCACAAGTGGCAGGTCTAATTATAAGTTGTTACTATGGTTTCATAAAGATTTTCATCGAATCTATTCAGATTCGATGAATTTGAATCTACGTACTACATGAATCTAGAAAAGCTCGAATAACTCGAGAATTATTGAATTTAGGAGCAAGAGCATCTGAGAGTGCTATCATTATTTTTCTTCGCAGAATCCAACGCAATCATAAAAAAATAGGGTTCTAATTTGAAAAACAGAAGTTATGGCCAATTTTCGATCACAGTTTACGACACAAAATTTGGAACACCCTGTGATGATATTTATGAAATTCAAAAGATGCATGACCTCTCCACGTTCTTCTACTTTGATGTTGTGAGAACGGTTCACACTCGGGATGTTCAGAATAAGAAAAATGAGTATGATACTGGCTATGAATATTTTACTTTTTTTCAGGTTTTTTTCCGATATCCTGAAAATTATTTGAATGAATACAATGTTTTTAACAGAAATGTATTCAGCATGGAATACTCCATCATATCAGAAACGAAAAGATTGAAAAAAACTTTTTTTAGCAAATTTATTTTCACTCCCTGTATAACCGGAAGTGCTCTGGCCTTGAAACTATTTTAGGTCGGTAGAAAATTTCGAACAATATCATAATCACAATTTTCAGATTTCAAATATGTCCCGTTCTCTAGAAACGTCTAATAGGCACTCGAACTTGAGACACCCTGTAATAATTGAAAATTGGATTAACAACCATCAAGGGTTTATTGTCGACATCAAAGGGCATGTTTCCATGGACCGCTTTCTGAAACCTGCCAATGATATGGACGCATATCGAATTAATTTTTCGGATTGATATCATTCCGTTCTGAATAAATCATAAAAATGAACTGGCACCTTCACCATTTTGTATTTCTGAAACCGAAATGACTCGAAGTCATGGAACTTTGGGGATAATCTATTGAATAAGGCATTGTACACAAAGAGAAACTGTTTTTTATTCATGCGAAAACTATAGCATTCAAATTATCGCAAGATTGTGAATCAAATGATCAACTTTTCCAGTTCTTTTCAGATTTGACGTTCTTGAAGTAATAAGAAAAGGAGTTTCAAATTACTTTGCAGTGAATTTGACAGATGAGAATCGTTAGTTGATATAGTGTGGCAGACGAAGTTGTAGATTAGAATTAATTATTTTTGCTGGACTCTCCCAATTTCTCATTTCAATTGGAAATTGCAGTGAATATTTCGTTTTTGCCGCTTATCTCCATAAGGACGAATCAGAGAATGGTTATTTGCTTTGAACCGTTTTCAGTTTTCATTCATCACTCCATAACCTGTTGAGGGAACAGAATGCAACGAATCGTCCGGAAATGAGACGGCGACAGCAATCTGCACGAAAACAATCATTCTTTATTCAATTGAACAATTCACGAGTTCAACGAAGTAAACAAATCGACCTTATAGGAGGAAATTTCATTCTACTCCGTGGAGTGGAAAGAACCTTGTTTTTTCGAATTCCAACATATTTAAACGTCTACCAAACGAATGCAGTTTGGCGAAAGAAAAGCCAATGTTATTCTCGGTGCGCTTTGTTCATTGCTTCTGTTTTTACCTCGTTTAATTTCCAGTCTGGTGCCTCAAGTGATTGGAGGAAGAATCAACAGCTAGTTCACTGATGAATACTTCCCTCCCTGTGATTGAATTCCAATACCTTTTTAGACGCAGTAAAATTTTGAGATGTGGCAGAGGTATTATTGAACTGGTAGGACCCCATAGAACTCATAGTACATGGCATGCCATTAGCCTTGCTGCTCAGCTTAAAAAAATGGATACACATCTCCAGTTGGAAGATTACTGAAATTTCCATGTTGCTATGGTTACGACTTGTCATACAGAACAGAAACACAGAAATACTATGAATTTAATCGTCAAGATCCGATTCACTTGGCATTTCTGCAAACATTTTTGTGTCCCTGTTCTGTATGACAAGTCGTAACCATGACAACATGGAAATTTCAGTATTCCACCAACTTGGGATGTTTAGCCACTTTTTGATCTGGTAATAGCATTCCATGTACTATAAGTTCTATGTAGGACCCTCTTGGGATTCCAGTCGAAGCACAGAGAAAGTGAGAAAAGTCATAGAGCTGGTTCTTCTTCATTACCGTATCATTCGCAGTAGGATACTTTAGTTGCGTTCGTTAAATACATATCCGCGGATTGAAGGGAGAGAATACGAACACAGAACATCTAATTAATTCAGATACGGATATACAATTAAGTGACTTCGGAGCAGAAACGGTGAGGAAAGTGTCGACAGATGAAATGAAGGAACCCAACGTGGACACTTCCCTCACAGTTTCTGCTCCGAAGTCACTTAATTGTATATCCGTATCCGAATTAATTAGATGTTCTGTGTTCGTATTCTCTCCCTTCAATCCGCGGATTGGACATAACCGAACGCAATTTTTGTGGTATTACAAGACAAAAAAATTATAATTTTGCACAGAACTCCATATTGATTTTCGTTTATTCCTTTATCATCATCACATTACAAAAACCATGGATAGGGGTCTTAAAACAACTATTATGAACCTGGACTTATCCAAAGCTTTTGACTCAGTACCGCACAATATCCTACTGTCAAAATTACATCATTATGGCTTCAGAGGGAACATATACTACCTGATTAAATCCTATCTCCCGAATAGAACCCAGACGGTTTGCATAAATGAATCAATGTCCAGTGAATCTGAAATCAAAGTGGGTATACCACAGGGCACCGTGTTGGGACCTGTTCTTGATATATATCAATGATCTTAGAGTGGATGGTACGCTCAACTTACGCCTATACTGCGACGACACCTCCTTCTTGGTTGCAATGATAACACTGTTAACCTAGAAGAAAATACTGATAGAGTACTGAAGGCTGCGGAAGATTGGTTCACAGCAAACCAAGTTGAGATAGATGTCAATAAAACAGAATGTACAGGGTGAGTCTTTGACTTGTACATATATTTTAACTGAAGATTCTTGTGGTCAAAAGAAACCTTTCTTTTATTTTTCATTTTTCCGAATTCGGCTCTGTTAAAGAGATATAGCCATTTGAAAAAAAATTGTGCTAATTGCGTCCCTGAAATAATACTGTGGAATTGATTCAAAGTTCATATTTCTCGATAGAAATTGAGTTTATACATTTAGGGAATACTCAAGTACTAACCTTATTGGAATAAAAATGTTGCAAACACGATAATTTCAACAAAAACAGTTGATTTCATCGGATTATATCTGCAACTAAAAAGCCACATTTATTCCACCAAAATGAGTTCATTCTTCGATTTTTCTGCAGATTAGTTCGTAAACACTAATAACTTGTTCATATTTTCCTCGAAATTCCCAAACAATATCATGAAGAAAGACCTTTCATTCAGATTTATTATAAAACAATCTAACCTAATCTAATTTGTATCGATTCTGTGAATTTTTGCACAGAAATTTCAAGAAGATGTTGTCAGCTTGCGGATATTTTCATTGAGGTCGAGGATTTTTTACGAAACATAGTATAAATCACGATACATTTGTGTACCGTGGTATAAATGTCTATGAATTCTGCCGTTTCCATCATAAATCGACTTTGCCGCCAAATTTTACAACGCATGCGTAAAGCGAAAACCGAAATATTGGTTATCTGGAGGCCAAACATAAACAATAACAAACCAGAGTCTCTGAACAAACAGTGAACATTATGTGAAGTTCTGAATACATTCAGTTAATTATTGTTCTAATGTGATTATTATGTGAAGTGAATTAATGTTATTTCAACCGTGTCGAGTTTATAAAATTCCAAGAGGATGTTGTTTAGATAGAAACATCGCCACAGATTAGCAGGTATCGTTTCATTAATTTCAATTTAATAAGTAGTTTGTGTCGAGATTCATCATTCATATCCGAATTTTGTATTCCATCGACATTTAACTTCAATATGGACCGGTAACTATGAATTTTCAATAGAAACTGTGCGTGTCAAATCCTCCTTGGTGTTGATAAATATTGTACAACATTCTAAACTCGTTTAAAGACCAGAGAAGGAATAATATTCGATGATATTCAATTCAGAGAGGCATTTAGACTATTCTTGAAATTAATGATTTTTTCGTCAAATTTCACCGGGTAAAATTCGAAATATCTCGAAAACGACGCGTTTTATTGAAAAAAATAAGAATACTTTTAGTTTCTCAAATGATTGATTCTTTCGAAAATATGAACCGTTTATCTTTTTAAAGTGGTTTTATGGTATTTTAGCGTGTATTGATGAGTCGACTACCCTGTAACTTTTATACTAGTGAAGATATTGAATAGGTTCTTATTGAGGAATATGCACCATGAATAGAGTAAGAACTCAACCAAAATTCAGTTCATTCGAAATAACGGTTCCGAAAATATAAACAGAAAAGTGTTTTTTTCATGGATTTTCGACACCCTGTATCTTCCAAACCAAATCGAATTTTGAAAAATGGTATAGAAAAAAAGTGTTTCGTTTGATGAGAGGAATCTACAGTTAAAATATATGTGCAAGTCAAAGACTCACCCTGTATATCCTTCGGACATCAATTGGAATCAGGCTCGGCAAAAAACTTGGGAATTCAAGTGGACATCAAACTTAAATGGAATGAACAAATAGATACATTATCCAAAAAACTACCCAGCAGCATTTATTGTTTGAGGAGGCTCAGGAGCATTTTTGATGTCTTGAGGACTGCCTATTTCGAAAATTTCCAATCTTTGCTCTTATATGGGGTGCTTATCTGAGGGAGATCTCCCGAAGAACACAGAATAAATATTTTACAAAAAAAGCTATAAGGATAATGTTTAACATAAACAATAGAGATACCTGTCGATTCACTTCCAGGAGAGAGAAGATACTCACCTTTACATCCTTATCTATACTAGAGTGCCCCAAACATGTACATTGCAATTTCTGTGACTACCAAACAAATGGCCAAGATCACCATTTCCAAACAAGACGTAGAATCGACCTGTAAACTCCTCTCCATCTCAAGAAATCCACACAGCAATTTGTGGACTATTGGGGAACTAAATTATACAACAAGTTGCCTAAAAATATACAAGCTTTACCAAAGATTAATTGTATCAGATCAATCAAAGAGATACTTACCCAGGGTGCGTTCTATTCGGTGGAAGAGTTCCAAAAGTATAATTTCAGTGTTCTGTAAATATCATTGATGTTTTGTGTAAATTTTACTAATTTGTTTTTACATATGTGTAAATATTCTTTGTGACAAGTCATGTAAACTTACCTTGATGACATTAAATTATTCTATTATTCTATTCTATTCGTTCTCACAAATTTTAATTAGATTATGATAAAGACATTAATTTTTTCATTCAATTCTTTTACACTTCGTCTTGTTGGAAGTCAAGAGTTATCAGAATTGTTGATTACAAAAAGACGAATGCACTTTTAACTGGTTTGAAGTCTGGGGCAATGAATCGTAAGCTCTCTTCCTTGATGTTGAACTAACCGTTCTCCGAACGATTCCAGAAAATGAGCCGGTCCATAAATCGATATTATTAATTCAGAATGCCCTCCACCGCAACCAAGAAACGTAATTCACCCGAACAATCCTGTGGATTCTTCGACAGACAGATTGATGTGAAACGATTCCGGTGATAATTCCAGTAATATTAGTTTTACTGGGCTCTCCTCCGCTAAAACCATCCAGAAGATAGATTGCCGCAGTTAAGTAACTATTAGTGCTGCATCTGACCTAATTTATTATTCTCATTAGGTTCACGTCCGAAAACTGGGTTCTTCTTTTGCTGCGGCGTCTGTTTTTCTTGGCGAATGCTGGTTGGAAGTTGAGGTTATCGAACGGTGATTTGCACAGAGCAAAAAAGGTTCGTCGTTATGGAAAGATGTATGGCATATTATAAGTCATCGGGATACTCTTGATTTTATGATTTCTCATAAAGGATTTCCAAGAGATACACCCTGGAAAAAAAGCTACAGAATATTTTCAATGAATTTTCCATGAACAGGTTAATTTTCAGTGGAAAAGACTCATAATAAAACATACAATTCGGACACATGGGTGACCACTCAAAGAGATAAAACGAAGAAGGACCAATATGTGGTTATCTGACAAAGTAGAAACCGCCGGTTTCACAGTTGATTAATATAAAAAGGAGCAGGTTGACAATGAAGTGGTAGAATATTAAGCAGAGTATGCAGAAGGTAATCGATATCGGGAAAGAAGTCAAATTACCTAAATATCCAGCGAAGTCGAGACATCCACCAATCTTAGAGTATGCAGAACATATGTGACAGATACTAATCAAGTCATTATCAGTTATCTAATGGGAATGAAGAAATAAAAGTTCCTTATGTACCACATGCTCCACATGAGTTAGGGATATTGACTTAAATTGCAAAAAAATATAGTTAAAATTCAATTTTTGTGATGAAAATTCATATTAATATGATTTCAAGTTGCAAATTAATTTTAGCCTGTAGGTCTGCAGCGTGTGGAGGGTGGTTAGGAAAAGTCGAGTAAAATGTGGAGATTTTATTCCCAGAGAATTCAAGCATTTTAAGACTAACAATACAATGTATGGTCTCCACGGGCATAAATGACAGCTTGACATCTTCTGTGCATAGTACACAAAAGGTTGTTGAACATTTCTTCAGGAATTTGGTTCCATTAACGAGGCAGAAGCTCTGTCAGATCATTTAAGGATTATGGGGTAGGTTGTTGATTATCTCATCTTCTTTGGAGCATATCCCATGCATGTTCTATGCAATTCAGATCTGGTGAGTGCGGAGGTATTGGTAAATGCGGAGTACCAAGCTCTTCGAGCGCATTCTCAACTATTGAAAATTTTCATCAATAGCAGCGTGAAAATTTGGCACAACATTGTCAATGACATGCTCCCCATAGTGTGAAGCGGTCATATTCCCAGACAAATGTGTAGATCTGTGCTCCCGTTGAAACATATCCCGGCCCATACCATAACATTACCCCCTCGGAATGGATGGACTTCTTGGACATAGCGACGATTTCGGGGTATGCGTGGGATTGTCCATACCCTTATTCTTCGAGAATCTGAAAATCGTCCATATCTGGATTCATCAGTGAAAAGGGCACTACGGCATTGATCGTTCCATTTGATATGTTGCCTTGCCTTGCAGTCTTTGACGCTTATGGTCACTTGTTAATGGAACTCCTCTTAGTGGACGTCTAGAACCTACATTCATCTCTCTCAAACGTCGTCTGGTGGTTTCGATGAAAATTTGGACCCCATCTGCATTTTGAAGAATATTCCGTAGCATTCTACACGTAGATGTAGGGTTTCTTCTCGCCGAAACGGTGATGAAACGATCCTGAGCAGGTGTTGTTTTTCAAAAATTCTATCACTCTAAAAGGAACACCCGATACTTCGTCAGATTAGAAAGCAGCGTTGCCACATTGTATTTCAAGGCTTGTTATCAATGATTCATAATGAGATGTCCGTTCACAAATATGATACAGTATTTGTTCAGTAATTTCTCTTTCGAAATATACTAAACAGTATCTAATTATTTGGATCAGTTTAGGATTCTTAATTAAATCCATACAGAAAACTCAGTTCATACAACATTTTCGAAATTAGCTGTGTCAAAAATATAGAACGAGGTGAGGCTGGTGAGGGTAGATTAAAGGAAGAGTGGAAACTGCTTCGGGATATTTTCACTCTGACTATGAAATCGGATCCAAAAGCGTTGATTCAGAGTGAATTCATAATTATACCCAGCCGAAGGCCGGCAGATGAAATCTGTTTGTAAATAATCACTGCGAGGAATTATCAGAAGAGAATTCTGGTAAATTTTTAATGGAAAATGAAGTTGGTTCTTTGCGTTTTTGAAATGTGAAAAAGAGTTTTTTATTTCAGAGATTTTTTTATGTTGGTTACAGTAGGAATGTGTGAAAGAGCCGTTTTTTTAACATAACCACACCTTCAAGGTGCAGACACATTGTTATCACCTCACGTCACATCACATCATCTTCCCAAAATGTGCAACCACGATAATGCATGGAACTTAGACCATAGGAAGAGAGACACACCTTTCAATAATAAAAAGTGAAGCCAAATAATCACAACTAAACTGGGTGATTATACTACTACGAAATCAAAATGTATAGTAAACATTTTTGCAACATTGTATCTGCTGTCACGTTATAGCACTGATAGCACGCGAGATATATATTCCGCAAATTTTCATTTTCTGAATGCACGTGATATTACGTCTGATATTTTGTGAAATGTCATTAAAGGTGCATACAAACTGTTTTCACGTTACGTGAGCTTACGCGAGGAAATGGGAAGAAGATATGGAGAATAAAGCTGCTTTTACAGTTGCTGGTGATTTTCATAGAAGGGATTCGATTTACCAAATGAATCAACGAACAGAGGAAGTGGGGGAATTCCATCAATCAATTCAATATCAGACGTGGTATCACGTGCATTCAGAAAATGTAAATTTGCGGAATATAGATCTTTGCTTGCTATCAGTGCTATAACGTGACAGCAGATACAATGTTGCAATAGTATATTCTAAAACTAGTTGCAGAATGGGCTCCTATTCCAATACGAATGCGAACGAACGCATGAGTATTGGAATTGCATTCTGCAACGAGTATTAGACGATATTTTCTCTATTTCAGTCAAATTTTGTGAAATTCAATGAAAAATTCAAATTATAGGTCCTAGTGACTTTCATATTGTATCTTGTCAGTTGGTAGTTTTACGAAAATTGACATTTCAAATTGACGTCCGCTGAAATTTAAAAGGATCGGAAGTCATTGCTGACAACCATAAAACGAAAAAGGTAACTGAAAACGATGCTGTAATGAATTCATTACAGCACTGTTTTTAGTACTGTAATGAACTCATTACGATACTGAAATAGAGAAAAATTTTTACTACATTTTGATTCCGTAGTAGTATAATCACCCAGTTTAGTTCTGATGATTTGGCTTCAATATTTATTATTGAAAGGTGTGTCTCTCTTCCTATGGTCTAAGTTCCATGCATTATCGTGGTTGCACATTTTGGGAAGATGAAGAGATGTGACGTGACGTGATAACAATGTGTCTGCACCTTTAAAGGTGTGGTTATGGTGATATTTGTCATTTTTGAAGTAATAGTGTGCTATTTGACATTTTCGCAGGTTGTTCTTTGAACATCGTGAATGATAATGTAGGAACCTTCAATATATTTGTTGTCTAGTCACTACTAGATATTCCAATAAAGTCCCATTGTACCTACATAGAAATTATTTTCGCCGTCAAAACGGCTGAGCTCTAAGTTGAAACACGAAAATGCGGAAACCTTTGATATATTTGTTGTCTAGTCACTACTAGAAATCCCAATAAAGTTTCATGGTAAATAGAAATGATTTTCGTAATAAACGCCGTCAAAAAGACCGAGCTCTTATTTGAAACATGAGAAACTATCTAATAAATGTTGAATCCTGTGAATGCACAGGTCACCTGGAATTTTTAATATCCCGTTGAATCAAAGGAAATTTAACGAATATCTCCCATAAAAAAACCCTTTCTGCCCGGTAGTTGAATTGCCCCTTTTTAAAAAATATCATCCTGTTGCAATCGAGAGAACGGACAGGACCGGGAAAAGCCTGGGGAAAATCGCATCCAGAGGGGTTGCGGTCGACCGCTCCATCTATATGAGAGTTCAGGAAGGACGGAAACGGCCGTAGATATTTCCTGTTGCTTTTAATTCGGGTCATATTAACGTCATTCCTGTGACTTTTATCGTTTTTTTGAGGTTGGCAGCAATTTTTCCGTGTTCAATGCCGGCATTCGCGGGGATTGAGTGGCTTTTTATTCTTTCTGTTAGGAACTCTGAACATGGCTCGGTTTATTCGATCTGCAGGATAGTGTAACTATACAGTGTGGAAAAGCCAGATGGAATAAATTCATTTATACAACAAGTGAGTCAAATGAATGTTTATTCATGAGAAGGAAGTTTAACCCATGAGCCAGTAGAGCGAGTGGGTTAATTTCTTCGAGCGAATAAACATTTTTAACTCACGTGTCGTATACAAAATTTTATTCCATTTTGATGAAAATTCAAATAATGAATACTTTTTAGAGGAAATATTAGGTATAATTCAAATTCATAACGAGATTTCTCTTCGATCGATGGTTGCTAGGGCACTATGTGATTAATTGTTTGTAAGTGTCAAGGAAAATTATAGAACCGTCAAAGAATTTTTGTTTCGAGAAAATTTTGAGCGGTGACGAGGAGGTTGAAGTTTCTGAGTGCATTATACAAGAAGCAAATGAGGCAGCAGAAGCAGTACATAATTCCATTGAAATCAAAAATATTGTACGAAGAGCAATATACGGCATTTTGTGCCTGGAGAAATAATAAGAAAGCCAAAGGTGTCAACGAAAAAATAATTTTGGCGTATATTTCCGAAATATCCAAGAAAGTTAAGTCGTCGTCTTTATGGTCCTACTATTCGCAACTTAAGAAAATGTTGGCTCTGAAAGAAAAGTAGACATCGGCAGATTTCACCAAGTCACCGCCTTTTTGAAGCAACATTCCAGGGGATACGTAGCAAAAAAGTCGAAGGTATTCACAAGAGAGCAGTTAGAATACTTTTTAGATGCCGCTCCTGATGAGCAATCTTTATTAATTGATAAAAGTAATTTTTATTATGAGTGTTGCTGGAGGGTGTAGAATCAGCGAGCTGGTGACTATGACCGTAGATGAAATAGAAGATCGGGGCAGCTTTTTGGCTATTCAGATTCCAGATACGAAAACTTATAAGAAATGAGTGTTCACTGTGGCCAATGGTACTTATAAGGTTGCTGCACTCGATATATTCCGCAAGTATAGGAACTTGATGACAAGCAAAGTTGATCAAAAGCAACTATTTATAAATTATAAGAATGAAAAATGTACCGTCCAGCCTGTAGGTGTGAATGCATTTTCGAAAATGCCCGCTACTATTGCAGTATTTGGGCCTTTCTGATGCTGAACAATATACAGGGCACAGTTTCAGGCGTTCTTCTGCAACCCTACTCGCAAATTCTGGGGCAGATTTGACAGTTTTGAAAAGACATGGTGGATGGCGCTCAAGTTCTGTTGCAGAAGGATATATTGAAGAATCACTACAAAACAAAATAAATATTTCTGAACAAATACTTGGTGGGGTCACAAAAACCGGAGTTCCTGATGCAGAAATGGATATTCCAGCAGGGCCTGAGAAGTCCTCAGACACATACATGTGCCACGACTGAGCGTGTTTCCTTTGGAGGAGGTGCAGGTTTTACAGTTCCATTTTCAAAATCTTAATAATTGTAGTTTTTACTTTTATGATAGAAATGACTGTTAATGTAGAAATTTTAATAAACTTACTTTAAAATGAGTTTTAGGTGCATTTTGTGTGGAAAGAATAATTTCCAGAAAGTGAGTGGTGAACATTTTATTCCACTAGTGAATTAAAAAAATTTTAATTCACTCAGTGGATAAACGTCAACGTACCCTTGTTGCCATGGGTTGAATATTGTCGTCTTTAAACGTCAAAATGGGATAAATAACTATTAATTACTGAAAATATTCATGAAATATCCCGAAACACATCTAGTTTGAATTTTGAAGTGTTATTCTCTTACGTAAAAATGCAAAGCCTAGACTGCATTCACTTTTATAGAGTAACCCTGTTCGCCATGACAATCTGACACATTCCAACGTTTATATGAATTGTAAAATAAACATTTCTCGACTCTATTTTAGCATCCTCATGGAAGTCTTTCGTGCATTGTTAGTTCTTTTTTTGAGTTGTTGAAATAATTCTATAGGTTGATGCTGCAAAAGCACATAATTATCCCCGGTTCTTGAAAAAAATTGATTAGGCCAATAACTCAACATTTGATGATGTAGAAACATTATACACTACCCACAACTGCGGAAAAAATGGAAGAGTCTCCGGAAACCTGACATCATGGAGATGAATATCAATCCCATTTTCACGAATTATCAACAAAAAACGAAATATGATTTTCATACGTGTCCCTGAAAGATTTATCGATGACCAATACTGAAACCTGTCGCGTTTGAAAAAAAGACATATCGAACGGTATTATTTACATTCGTTTGTGGGCGATCCATCCTTCACAATGTTGACAGAGGATAAAAGAGTGCCGGTCAGATAACGCATTCGACCCTTTCCTCTTGTATCAGAATGATGTATTCCGTGTACGGCAAGGGTATTGTGAATCTTGCGATTTAGGAAACAGCAGGAGTAAAGTGGGATATAGGGTCCGTGCAATAAATTCAGGTTAAGCTACTTTCAAACAGGATCTGATCGAATTTTGACACAATAGAGGTCCTACCTCTTTTTTGTACTACTACCAGTGTGTGTGGCAGAGGGTGGGAGGAAACGGTTCATCTCAATATTTTCAGGAGAAAATGCTTTGCTGGCGTCTGACATTGATTAACAAGGAGCATCACCTCTAATACAGCGTGCCAAAAAAATCGACGTAACTTTTCAATAATTCTTGTACGAAGAATTATTTAGGAAAATCCGCACACCCGTGGATTTTCAATTTTTATCAAATATCTCGGTAGGCCACTATTTAGGTAAATCAAGTTTTTTTACTTAAGGTAGCCGTTCAGAGCGAGTATAAGAAAACTAATCTGATAGAGGCGCCACCGTGCATTTTGTGGAATATCTCCATAGAACTTACATTATCACTATAAGTTCTATGAATATCTCTCTATTTATGGTTGGAATGTACAATGGCGCTGTCTATCCGAAAATCGATGAGCTATGAAATAAGCGAATATGTGGGTAAAGCAGGAACTTTTTTCCGCCATATATTCGAATATTACTATTTTCTGCCAATTCCGTATTTCGAATTGTTTTTCTGAAAGAAATAATCTGTAGATCCACTTTTAATCGGAAGTTGAACTATTTTTATAGGTCTTTCGTTCGAAATAAAGCAGAAGCATGAGTTCGTTCATTTTCTCCTATTTTTGAAAGAAAAAAAATGAACTTTCGAAATGCAATCGATTTCAATTATTTCACTGAGAACTCCAATCCTTCCTGATTTTACCCATCAAAATTTCAGTTTTCAAAGTGAAACCATTTGCAAATGCAGCCTGAAATAAAAACACACTACATTGAACGCTCACTGACGCAGATTGATACTCGTCAAACTGTCAAATGATTCTCAGCAACGTTGCCAATGTAATTTTTTTTTACTCTTTCTTAACTTTTTAAATGGAGTTAGTTTAGGGTTTAACTGTGACACAGATTTCGTAGTACTACTACATTTTCATACTGGAGTATTTCAAGTTGGGCAAAAAGGTATTTAAAGGTCTTCTGTGGGCTTATTTCTTGAGAATTTTGAAAAGTGGAGAATTCCACTGTTCGTTTTTCTCTAGGGTTATTCGAGTACTTTTATTTTTCTGTCGTATGAACTATCACAAAGTAACGGACTATTCTGTCCATTATTTTTCAGTAAAATTCGAACACTCGATTCTTGATTTCCGTACAAGAAAATAGCATAACTGAATCTTCCAACCATGTTTATATACGTGAAATATTTCTAGTATTAACAGAAAAAAAGTATTTTCAACATTCGCCAGGTCTTTTGAATTCATATAATATTTTCTCAAATTAATTTTTTTTTCAATGTGAAAAAATATTTGTCAAGTAAACTTTTCTTTAAACTGTCAATACATAATAACAGGCTGAACATGTAGGGTCGTTAACTGCAAATAACTTATTGAACTTACATAATTGAGCCGAGCTTGATATGATTTCAGACTACATGCAACCCCTATACTCATTCGAAAAACCATTCAAAACACAGCTCGACTGGAACAGATGGGACTCGAGTATAGAATCACAATCATCTGCAGAAATAGTCTGGTACACAGACGGTTCAAAGACAGATGAAGGAATAGGAGCGGGAATACGCGGAGTGAGGCCAAGAAGGGACTACATAATACCTCTCGGCAAACACGCCGAGATATTTCAAGCTGAAACACATGGCATTAGGACATGCATACAGAAGAACCTGGAAAGTGGCTACCAGAGAAATCACATCCACATTCTCTCTGACAGCCAGAGCGCGATCAAAGCGCTCAACTCGACACAGATAAAGTCTAGACTCGTCTGGGAATGCCTCCAGGATCTTCAAGAGCTGGCAAAACACAACAAGGTCACTCTGTTGTGGGTGCCAGGTCACAAGGGAATAGCGGGCAACGAAAAAGCAGACCAGTTAGCAAGACAAGCATCTGAAACGCCATTCACAGGGCCAGAACCTGTGCTTGGAATCAGCAAAAACCGATGCAGGACTCTGATTGGATAAAGTGGATAAACCAAGGACACCAACAACACTGGGAACAGAGCGACGGGCAAACACACAGCAAAGCCATGGTAGGACACACAAGCCAAACCTTGACGGCTGACTTTTTGAATCAAAACAGAACAAAGGCACGTATAATAGTAGGTCTACTGACGGGACACTGCGGCCTAAGAAAACGTCTGGACACCATAGGAATACTTGGAGAACCCGTGGATTGCAGACTCTGCGGTGAAGAGGAAGAAACAGCCTCTCACATAATTTTTGAATGCGACGCCCTAGGAAGAAGGCGCCACAAAATCTTCGGAGAAATCAATCCGGAAACGGGAATGAATCCGAAAAACGTCATAAACAGGCTACTGAACCTGATAAAGGACACAAACCTATTCTCGTGAGGAACCACTGACGAAAGAGTGTTAAAATAGACCCAAGTTGGTCGCAGTGTCACAGGGAGGCCAAGCGCTTACCTGGTCTCTTGTTCGTCAGCAAATCAATCAATCAACATAATTAACAAATCTCGCAATCATTACCTTGGAAAAGCTCGAAATTTGAATCTGAAAAAGGAGAATATCGAGTTCACGGTATGAAATTCGTTTATCATATAAAATAAGATACAATATCAACATGAATTCCATTACATTTCTAATCCATTCAGCACTTTCTATATAAAAGAAAATCAAACTTAATTATGCCGTTTCGCTATTCGACGCAACTGAAATTTGGAACTAATTGAGAACGTTTACCGACCTAACAAAACACATGTACGTTTGCATGTTGTTAATAACGCAAAGTTGTTAATTTCCAAATTGTGAGCTATTTAGCGAGGCCCTGTGTGTTCGCGCAGATAACGAATTATGTTTCCCATTTCGAATACTCGCCGTGCATAACTTTTGGCTGAGTTAACTTTATTTTCGGAATTTATTTGAATGGATAATTCGCCACACATAATTTGGCACGGGGAACTGCCAGTTTTCACTCTCCAATTCGACAATTTCGGGAACATTTCGTGGAGGAATCAGGGCAGATTTCCATCTGTGTTTTGGAAGAAAACTACCCTAATCAGATGAGCTGAATCGAAAAAATTGGTACTAGAACTATGCCTTCACATTCTTTGCTTATTTGAGGTCCAGAAATACACCTTCCAAAACATCCTTTTGAGGAAATTCCCAAGTTGTCTTTTTCTTTCGTAGCGTCCACTTCCTATCGTTGTCCGCGTCTCCACCTTCAAAGTTTATGATCTCTTCAGGAGTGCAAATAAAAGGGATGGTGCAGTAAAAAAGGCCTTCCACACAGAGGAGCCATAATAATGTGCGAACCGCACAGCTAACATAAAAATAACAATAAAGTATACCTTCCATCTAGCGAACTGCCGAACTGTAGTAAACAACTCAAATAAGTAGACGAAGATCTCTTGGATCAGCACAGGAAATGCGATTATATTTCCCTACTTCTGGACCCTCAGAACATTAGTGTATGCTTTATGGTCCTTTCACTTTTGCTCTAATTGAAATGAAGTTGTCGATTGTCCTGCGAATTCGCTGCACGTGCTCGTTTCTCTGGAGAGGAAATGAACATCAACACTTCATTGGAGTCACATTTGAAACGACAGATATGTCACTAACTTTACCACCTGCAAAGAAATTGTTCCAACAACGTTCGATTGGGAAAGATCTTCTCATTCAAATCAGAAACGAAAAACTGCGAGGATGTATTGATATCGAGTTAGCCTAGACCAGTTCCATGCATAAACAAAATATTGCCATACCATATCAACGAACAATAACTTATTAGAAGTGTCAGTGTAGAGTTCGACGTCAAAAAAGTAAACCAGAGTTACGCAATAAACTAAAAAAAAAGATGTCCAACCAAATTATAAAAATCGAAAAATTGGAGTATCAAGCCATCATCAAGTACCTATATTTAAAAGGTTTAAGAGGTAAGCAGATTTACAAGGATATGCTTAATACCCTTGGTGATCAATGTCCTTCGTATGCGACCGTGAAAAATTGGACTGCAAGCTTCAAAAGAGGTAAATTTTCCATTGAAGATGATGACCGATCGGGAAGGCAGTTTCTGTGTCAGTCCCCGACAATATCGATGCAGTTCATGACATGATTTTATCAGACCGTTGCATTGGGCTAAAACGGATATCTGAAGCACTGAAGATTTCATACGAACGCGTTCATCATAGAGTTCACGTTAATTTGGACATGAGAAAAATTTCTGCGAAATGGATCCTCAAATGTTCGAATGTTGACCAAAAGCCTGCAAGGGTAGAAGCATCGCGTTCGATCTGTACTCGATTTGGAAACGATGTAGACTTCTTGAACCGAATTGTTACTATGGATGAGACTTGGGTACATTTCTTAGATCCAGAAACAAAGCAACAATCGATGGAATGGCGACACTCTGGTTCTCCAAGACCTAAGAAGTTTCGTGTCCAAAAAAATCTGCTGGAAAAGTTCTTGCTTCAATTTTTTAGGATTGCCATGGAGTAATCATGTTTGATTTTTTGGATAAGGGTGGAACAATAACAGGAGATTACTATTCGACATAACAGACCACTGTACGGGAAAAAATTAGAGAGAAAAGATGCGGAATGCCATCCAAAGGTATTTTGTTTTTACAGGACAAGGTCCCAGTACACAAATCTCATGTTGCCGTGCAAAAAATTTCTTCCAACGAAGAGGAAATAAAAGCTGTGGAGGACTGGTTTGTAGAGCGAAAAGAAACGTTTTTTTGAAAGGTCTAGAGACGTTGCAGGTTCGCTGTAATATATGTATTCAATAAGGAGGAGAATATGTTGAGTAATAAAATATTTTGACATTAAAATTTTGTTTGGTTCTATAGTGGGCTAAGAATTTTTCGATATATCCTCGTTCGTTTTTCCCCCCCTGTAAAATTATAATTCATGAAAGGGGGAGACGACTTCCATCCAATCGTTCGGAAAATGCCGTGTGAATATCGGCCAAGCGATTGATTTCCAATTTACATATAAATACAAAGTTTTCCAGCTATCGGCTACTCCTCAACACCTCCTACGGCTTTCTGAATTATCAGATCGATTTACATCTTCTCCACCCCATGAAATAACGTTCCGAAGAATGGGTTTTATGACGTGCGAACTTCCCTTCCCTAACTCCGAATGGATTCTTATTCAGGAAGCTTCGAGAACATATGGTTTGAATTCGTAGGAGGGAAAGAATATGGTGATTTCGACTATCGATAGTAGATCTAGGTGTGTATTTTCGAAGGAATTAAGTCTCTCAACCTATCCATATTGTGCAACCAATAATATCTTATGGGACAGTAGTCTCGTTTGCTTAACCTGTTCAGACAAGCACAAGGAAGATACTTGACAGGGTACAAATGCTTGACCTTGTTTACATCACTGGAGCCAGGAGAACGTGCCAGACTAGAGCACTTGAGGTCATCACAAATCTCAGTCCTCTACATTTAGTGAACACTTAGGTAGCCACATTAATGAATTTCTGCTGACCTTGGAGTGTCGTGAAACCATTAAGCAACTGGACAGAGACAATAAAGTGACTCTACTATGGGTGCCAGGGCATTGTGGTGTTGAAGGAAATGAAAATGCCGATGAGCTTGCAAGAAGTACGTCAAGGTTAATATCTGCTGGACCTGAGCCTTTCTGTAGGCTTGGAAAATACCAACATAAGCCAGTGGTTGAACAATGGGCGTTGGATAACAGAATAACCCTTGGAGAAAGTCTCCTGGACTTACTCAGTCTAAGAATCTTGTGATGATTTCACCGACCTATACCAGAATGATCCTGAGGCTGAGCTGAGCTTCGAGTGATGGTAGGCCTGCTCTCGAGGTTCTGTCGATACAAATATCATTTTTACCATATGGAAATGTGAGCAGATGAGATTTGTAGGCTCTGTGGATCAGGAGCAAAAACAAGTGAACACATGGAATGCAAGTGTCCAGTATGCTGGCTGGCCTAAGAACCATTGATGAGGGAAACTGATTATGGATAAGAAGAGGTGATGGCCAAGGCTCCTAAGGGTGTTGTCGGTTTGATCAACACCATTGACGACCTCCTTGAGTTTCAATGAATGAGTAGGTTAGAGAACAGAAGACCTATGTGGTCGCAGTTCCCGGATGACTAACCGAGTCATAACGGTTCAAATATTAATACCCAGAAAAAGGTACAGATATTGAAAGAAATAAGAGTCAGAGAGCCTGGTTATCTCTTAACAAGTACATCTCTTTAGCGACCCTAACTAGTGATCAAAAAGCTGTCTACCAATCAAGGGGTGTTATTATTTAAAAAGAGGAAAAGGTGTTGATATTTCTGAAGATCTGTCTATGAATCAATCACGTCAAAAGAATGAATTTTCACAAATATTGCTCAATTTATCTCAGCAAATCAAAATCAAAGTAAGTAGGTACCAAGTCTAGGGGAGATTCCAGGACTTGAGATGTTTGGCGTTTCATGCAGCCTTCTAACAATACCATTCTGCTTCTGGCATTCAATCCAAAGGATGATTAAAGTATCCCTCAAAAACAAAACTTGTCATGCTAACTAACCCGTTGTTCGCAGTTAACTCCACTTCCTGTCTTTTACAACGTACCTTCCTATATCGCCAGTAAATCGACGAGACGTAGTCTAACGTATTTCAGTTGATTATTAACCTTTATACAGGGTGGGCCATCCATAACTTCCCACCCCGAATTTTGAGCTTTGGGATGGACTAACGAAAAAACGCTCGGACAGGTCAAATTGTGTTGGGAAGAAGACAAATAAGGGTGTTCAAATGAGTTTGATATCACTACCCCTCTAGCTGCAACCCCTAACAGTTCTCATTTTTGAATAGGGAAAATATTCAATTTCCTGTATGAGTGTATTTTTGTTTTCATCGCTTCATAACTAATATTATACAGTGTGACAAGAAAACAGAAGATATTGAACAAAACAACAACAAATAATAATAGCTTGAACATTTGTTAATAATATATCTAAGCCGTTTCGAAGTGGCTTCCTTTGGCGGCGATACACAGCTTCAGACGCTTCTTGAAATTTTCGGCAATGGGCCGCAGCTCCTCGGGCGTTAATCGGTTCCATTCCCGACGCAGAGATTGCTTCAGGGACTCCAAATTTTTGTGTTTTTTAGCACAAGCCCTGTGTTCCAAAATCGACCACACGCTGTAGTCCATTAGGTTGAGATCCGGTGAGTAGGGCGGCCATTCTGCAGATGAGATGAAACAGGGAAAATGGGTCTTACACCATTCTTGCATAATTTTCGCTCTGTGAGCCGGAACGGAGTCCTGTTGAAAGGTCCAATGCGTATCGCCGAAGTGCTGATTGGCCCACGGAAGTACTACGGCCTCGAGAATGTCGCAGCGGTAGACTTCTTGATTGATTTTGACCCCTTGATCCACGAAAACTGAGGGAGTTTTACCTCTGCCGCAAATTCTGCCCCAGACCATGACGGATTGCGGATTTTGACAGTGTTCGATGATGGCCGATGTATCGGGAGCCTCTACGGACCAGACTTTGTCGTTTTGGTGGTTGTGGGATTGTTCTACGGTGAAAAGCTTCTCGTCTGTGAAGAGAATTGGCTCCCATTGCTGACCAGCGACGAGACGAAGGAGTTGGCAGCACCTTTGGAGTCGTCCGCGCTTGTTTAACTTTTTGGAGCTTGTATGGCTTGAGGTTGAGCTCCTTTTTGGCAATTTGACAGACCGATTCGCGGTTGATACCGGTCTCACAGGCTATTTTCCCCATGGAAACCCACGGATTTCGATTGACCCGCTTCTTGACGATGTTTCGATTGCTAGGTGTATTGACAGTGCGTTTTCTACCACTTCCTGGACGACGATCATCATGGCCAAGCTCCTTGAAACGACGAATTGCATCGGACACGGTTTGTCGAGGCACATTGAGCAAACGAACAATTTCGCATTGACGCCTACCTTGACGAAACACCTCCAAAATCGCACTACGTTTGTTTGACATTCTAAAACTCTGAGAAATGAAATTATATCAAATTGAAAATTCACATGTTAGTACAGGAAAGTGTAGAGATACCAAGAGAATAAAAATTATTTGGCTGCGCTGAAATACTTTTGTTCCAGACCACAGCAAAATTTGTCCGAAGTTTTTCCTGTCACCCTGCATATACAGAATGACTCAGTATCACATCAATAACTTTCACACGCCAAATTTGGATCTTTGAGATGCAAAAAAAGCTCGGAGGGGACAAAAAATGAATTCGATATCACTACCCCTCTAGCCGCTACCCCAACAGCAATTATTTCATGCAGGTATTTGAATTACCTTTTCAACAAAGGTACTCGACCTATTATTTCTATTCAAGAATAATTGCCCTGACACCGTCTCGATGTACAATTTATTTTTGATTTTTCGCTTGTGTTTTATGAGGAAACTTGATACGATAATCAACAGCTTTATTTCTTATCTTGTCGGATACATTATGTTTCTCACGTACTGATGCCCTTCTGCAACAAAGTAATATCCATTATGATTAATTTAGACGTCTATATTTCGATTCATTACACTTTCAACTTACTTCTTGTAACACGAAGGTGCTCATTGTGTTCTGAGCCAGTTTAGTCATTAAATCAAACACTTGTCCAATTTCCTCGGCTGAATAGTCGAAGAACGGAAATTTGTCCATTCAAAGCTCGTTCCTCTCCGACTCTTCGTCCTCACGGACGCCACAATGGATGCGTCCGACACTCAGGAACGGCACAAAAACGAATGGCCTCGTATATCGTCCGTCGCTCCCGTTTCAGACGCGAAACTGGAAACGAAGGAACTTATACGGTCCTGAAATATTATCGCGATTTTTTCCCGAAGGTCCTCTTCCCGTCGCGTTTGTTCGCTCACAATCAGGTCGTGACATATTTCGGATAGTGGTGGACATTATGTGTCATAAATTCGGCGAGCTGTATGCAAATGTGGCCGGCGTTTTTATGGGATTACAAAATTCGGGGAATGTACGAGAGTATGGGTTCGTTTTGTAGAGCTCGAAACAAGATCGCTTTTGTGTCGGTCCCCGGATTTGTTTGACGAGGGATGGGCTTAGGAAGTTGGAGCCTCGACATTGCAATATGACGTTTATGACGGTTGACCGTTTAGTAGCTGATGTTGGGGATTTGAGAGGAGTTTTTGGTTAAAGTAATTCGGGATCATGATGCTGAATCCCAGTCTCATGCAAAATTATGAATCAAAGCTTGAAATCAGTCTTATTCTTTCGAAAATAGTAGAAGAGCTCTTAGACTGGCTGAAGACACCTAATACTCTCATTTTTAAAAAGGCTACATGAACAATTGTGGATGAATAAGCTACGCATTCGTTAAAACCAAGTAGCGCCTAGCTACGTTGTTGATCAAGTCCCCGAGGTTTCGAGTTCAATCCAGAGGCTAGGAAAAAACATTTCTAGTCAGTGGTATTGGTCACCAAGCACTGTTGGGTCCAAAATTCACAGTGCTGTGGCTATGGCGGCCTAAGAAACAAAGTATACACAGAATACAATTCTCCTAACTGGCATTAGTTAAAAGCTCTTCAGATGTCACCTGTGGAAACCTTATAGTTATCTGTATAATCTTAATCTTAAGATATGAAAGTACCAACACAAGACATTAGTAACCTCTACTCAAAATGAATGAAAGTGAATAAAGATGAAATGAACTGTTTCCCTGAAAAACATTCCCTCAATAATATAATGAGAGAATTGAACTAGTGGAGATATAATCTAATCTAATTGATCCAAATACAAGAGCTCTCTTGGACAGGAGAATGGACTGCTGTACCAATTCTTGTCACCACGAGAATCAAAGAATGAAATCGATGTATGAAATAGGAATTAATACCACAAAGTAAACATTGAATGAATGATTTCTACGATTCATCTGACTTGGAGAGATGTATTTGCTGTTGTTCTGTAGACTCTTGAAGATAAATAGTTTTTGTCTTTCACGAAACGAGTTCATTGTATGAACACCTGGGTTTTCTGGTTCTTATCTCACAAAACGAATTCACTTTTCCAAAAGCGAGGGTAAATATCTGTTAGGGATATCGAGCTGAGCCGTAACTGTTACGACTAGTTGCGATGGTCTATTGAAGTGTACAGCTAGAAAATTTGTTTTGGGGTTGTGGGTCATTCCTCAAGACCACAGATTCGAAGAAAGTGATAGATGGTTCTTCTTTGTAACCGCACCATTCGCAGAAGAAAACTTTTTGATATGAGAAGAAAATTATGAATTTTGAACACTTATCTCATTTATTATGTTGCTCCCAACGGACGTTAACCCTTTTTTGATTAATAATAAAATGAAAATGAGGGGTGTTTCAATGAGAGCCCAAGATTTTAAATGCTCGTCATGTTTGACAGTCATAATGTCACATGATTATGACGTGACAGATCGAAAGTTGACAAATGGAGCATTATACAGTAAAACAATAAAAATTCATATATCTTTGTAATTTGATTGAAAAATTCTGACAGTGCCTTTTATTCGGTATATTTCAAACATTTTCAGCAGCGATAAAAAATTCCATTCATTTAGTAAACCCTTCAAATAAGTGAACTGGCCTCAACCTTCAAATGAACCTGGATTTTTTTTCTGCTGGCTCTTTTTCGGGGAAAATCAACAATGAAAGTTACAGTATCCACTTCTCTATTTTTTCTTGGAGCCTTGTTCACTCACCAAATGCAGGTTAATTGTTGGTTCCGAACATTATGTAAATTTTCAGCAGAATTCAGTACACCTTCATTAATTCAAAAGAAGACAGACTATTCAGGTATTTTGTTCGGAAAATGAATGCCAGTTAGAGTTGTTGAATGCATATATTCCAACAAAGCCGTAAATAGGATTCCAGTGACTGTGGCGTACTTTTCAAATGAATAGATACAAAATCTTCAATATCGATATTCATCAATTAAATCCAGAGAAGAATTCTGTTTATTCACAATAATCTTTCGTTTTCATCAACAGAAAAATAATGAATTGAAACTCACAATGGAAAATGTTACGAAAGGGTTAGTTATTTCATGAATTATATTTATTGTTAATGAATAAATTCGATGAAAATTTAGTGGATAATAAAAATAGAAGATGAACATATAAAAAAACGTGAATAAAAACCGAAAATCGACGTGGATCCTCTGAAAAATCTTCGTCGGTTCCGAATACTCTCCGGACATAAATTTGTAAAGGTGGAAATATAATTCAAAATCAGATCAATGAAGCGTGAAGCGTTATTGGTAGCGGTACAGTTGAAATATATGGAATCGCCTCGCTCTCCGTTCCCCAAGAAAAACTTTGTATTGCAAAAAATTCGAAACGATCCAACACTTCTTCATATTTCTGCACAATTGATTCGATTCTTTCGTGCGTAGGCAGCGGGACAGTCCCTATAATCCGGTTTCTCCATGTTCCTTCATTTCTCCTTGTCGACGTATCGAGGAGT
Source organism: Adalia decempunctata (assembly GCA_951802165.1). Lineage (NCBI taxonomy): Eukaryota > Metazoa > Arthropoda > Insecta > Coleoptera > Coccinellidae > Adalia > Adalia decempunctata. The sequence goes on along the minus strand of OX637696.1, from coordinate 14,549,063 downwards.
CAATCGAGTATGAATTGAAGCTGACAGTCGAATCTTCGATATTTCGAACGAAGGATTCATCTTTTCGTTTCGATCTACAGAGAACTTTTATTTCTAGTTTTCACAGAACAGCATGAGTAATGACTTGGTTTTTTATTTCGAAAACAGCTATGTGACCTCCACCATATGAGATCATTAGACCATTTCTGCTCGGATTAGAGGTAATCTTGAGAGTCTCAATGTGAAGCAGTGGCGGCTTGTCCTATGAGGCAGTGCCTCACCAATAAACGTCGAAAATTACACGTATAAATATCATATAATTATTAATTATTTATTCAATCAATTATAAAATTGTTTTCATTATCTTCTTCCATACGCATTTATATCGAAATTTCCCTTCATTATATAGCAATAAAATGCATCTCCGTTTGGGTCTAAGTTTCCGTATCTCACGATTTCTGGGTATCCAACTCCCAGTAAACGGCAGAGGCAGGCCTCAACACTTCCTTCCTTTACGAGTCATTTTACATCATAGGGAACGGACTGCAGGCGAGAAAATCGCACCCCTAAACGCCAAATATTACGTTGAGTCTGAGGCTAGCCTCTCCTCTAGTCTTGTTATTCTGTCGCGAAGGGCAAACTGTAATTATTCTGCACTATTCGGGAACTAGTTCTTTAATCTATGAACTCGGGTCAGTTTTCAAATTGGGTTCGATTTGTAAAAATAGTTTCATCTGTTTTTCGTGTAGATTTAGGTTTGTCTCAGTGTTCATATGATGTCTTTGAATCTTATTACTGAATTCAATTACCATCGGAGACCCGAAGGCGAAATGTATTCAACGGGACCGATGGGACGTCACGAATTCCCCAGTTAGATGTAAACGCTCGAAAAACTTGTGATTTTTTTGATTTTTCAGCTGATCAGCAAAGTTTTTGGTGTAATTCTTATGGGGATAAATCCTATATAGTTCAAGAAGTAAAGCGATCTATCCCAGATTTGAGTGAATGTCTTGAGAATATTACACAACTGAAGAAGAAGAGAGTTCACTAGAATTAGTCATTTATAGGTATATGTACACATACAGAGTGTCCCATTAGTGCAATGAAGTAGATAATCTCATTACTTACGTCAGTTACGGAATTATTTTACTGCAAAATGGTTGCTCTTGCACTGATATATCAGCCTAAAATAATAGTGTTCGTTTGAAGCGGTATTACTGGTATAAGAATTAGGTCGGTTTGTTCTAATGGTAACCACTTCATATTATTTCATCTCTTAGTGCCAATTTAGTATTTCTATTCATTGGCATCAACATTTTCCCAATTTATCCGGCGTGGCTGACATACAACGAAAAAATTATGGGAAAGTGGAAAATTTTACTTCATTATCAGAGTGACATAAACTTTAATATTCTCAATGTTCTGGTTAATGGGTGTTTCAAATCTGATGATATGATGGAAAGCAACTGGCTTGTAGAGGATGTTCTTAACAAGGTCCAAAATTGAAGAATTTCAAGAAGGATGCTCATTTCCTTCAACTGGCTTCAAATTACTTTTTATACACACCCTTTAAAATGTTTTCGAGTAAGATAATTCCTCATCGCTAGAAGTAGATATTTTACAAAGCAAAATGTTTCTCGAAAAAGATGACCTTGAGTATGCTAGCGATAAAGAATTATTTTAATTATCAGTTTTGCAACAGCCTTTTTTCTCCGATGTGCCTCACCACCTTAAACTGTCACGAGCCGCCACTGATGTGAAGGTTCACTTGAAACAATCTCTAAAGGAAATTTTACTTATCTCAGTACCAGTTGAACCGTTACAATACCATGCTGAAATAAATATTTCACCATATTGCATTGAGAGAAGAATAATTAATATTGTGTCTTTGGCTGTATATTTCTGCGTTCCACTAAATATTCTATTTCCATTCCAGTGTCTTCCGAAACTCGCCATCCCGTCATAGTTTACATACATGGTGAATCTTTCGAATGGAACTCTGGAAATCCATACGATGGAAGTGTCCTAGCGTCCTATGCGGATCTCGTCGTGGTCACATTAAATTATAGGCTAGGTATTTTAGGTAAGTCCAATAAATCCACTCTACCTTAAACTTCATAACATTCTTCATTTAATTGATTCCAGGTTTTCTTAACGCCAATCCTGCACCTCATCTAAAGGCTAGAGTAGCAAACTACGGCCTAATGGACCAGATAGCTGCCCTTCATTGGATACAGAAGAACATAGCCCTTTTCGGAGGAGATCCAAGCAACGTGACTCTCGCAGGTCATGGCTCAGGCGCCGCTTGCATCAACTTCCTAATGATCTCCCCTACAGTGATGCCAGGTCTGTTTCACCGTGCCATCCTCCTCAGTGGCTCAGCCCTTTCCTCCTGGGCCTTAGTGGAAGATCCCGTCAATTACGCCGTCAAGTTGGCCAGAGAAGTCAACTGCACGATACCAGAAGACGTCGGAAAGGACCACGAGATGATCGTGGACTGCCTCAGGGACGCTCCCTTGGACCACCTACTCCACGCCGACGTTGAACCTCCGGCCTACTTGAGCAGTTTCGGTCCTAGTGTCGATGGTGTTGTGATAAAGACGGACTTCGCGAAAGAGTTAGTAACTTATTTTAAACCGTCAGAACTGCAGAGCTTCGTGGGTGCTGTGAACGCCAATATGAAGCGAAGTGAAGCTACCATAACTCCTAGGGCTAACAATCCGTACGATCTTCTTTTCGGGGTAGTGACTAGCGAGGCTATGTGGAGGTTTTCCTCCAACGACATCCAGTCGGGCTTCGAGGGTGAGCGCAGGGACAAGATCATCAGAACTTATGTGCGGAACGCGTACACTTATCACTTGAGCGAAATCTTCTTCACGGTGGTGAACGAGTATACGGACTGGGAGAGGACGGTACAGCATCCGATCAACACCAGGGACGCTACAGTGCAGGCGTTGAGTGACGCTCAATACGTGGCGCCCCTGGTGCAGACCGGGGATCTGTTGAGTGTTAAGACGGCGCAGAACGATCAGGACCAGGTGGATTCGAAGACGTTTTTTTATGTGTTCGATTACCAGACGAAGGACGGCGACTATCCCCAGGTGAGTGAAAGATATCTGACTTCGAAGTTGCGTTTATGAAATATTGATTCCTCACTTTCTCTTATGTCACAGGATTGTGAGTGCTCCTTATATAAAATTCTGTTCCATTTCGCTTTCAGTCACACGAAAGGCAAGGGGAAATACGGGTCTGAAGAATTATAGGATGCGTCAGGTTCATTTATTTTGATGAAATGAAATTTGCGATCTGTTTTTATTTGCTGAAAAATAAAACGGTTTTTTCAAATTCTAATTACGGTATCTTGGAGTAGAGATCAATACAGGCTGAGTCTTAGACTTGTCATATATTTAACTGTAGATTCTTCTCATCAAACGAAACACTTATTTCTCAAACCATTTTTCAAAATTTGGTTTCGTTAAGAAGATACAGGGTGTCAAAAATGTACTGTATTTTGGTTTATTGTTTAATCTATTCATGGTGCATATTCCTCAATCGGAACTTATTCAGTATTTCTCCTGGTATACTAGTTACAGCTTAGTCGACTCATAAATCTACGCAAAAATACTATAAAACCAACTGAAAAAGACAAACTGTTCATATTTTCGAAACAATCAATCATTTCAAGAAATAAAATTATTCTTATGTTTTTTTTAATGAATCGCGTCGTTTTCGAATTATTTCCAATTTGACCCGATAAAATTTGACTCAAAAATCATAAGAATAATCTAGATGCTTTCCTGGATTTATATGTCACAGAATGGCTGAAATTTTTAAGCTGTCTAATCTCTATACAAATCAAAAATCTTGTCAGAAGGTTTATCAGCTTTGTCAAGACTAAAATCTCTATGATGAAAAAACCTTTGATAAAGAGATATGTAATGATAAAAAACCACAAGACTAGGAGATGAAATTTAATTCTTAGAAACATGAAATTATTCATTTCAAACGCACAGTTTCTATTGAAAATTTATTGTCACGGATCCAAATTGAAAATAAATGTCAAATCTGAACAATACCCTTTCGGAATTTTATAAACTCGATAGTACACGGTTATTATTGCATTAATTCACCGAAAGTCTTCAGATAATCATCAGGCGATCCGAAGAAAGGCACCTGAAATAATTCACTTTTTCATAACAACATAGTTCTAAGGGTGATTTGACCATTTTACACCATTTACATAACGCCGGTTATCGCAATACGCATGCGCCGTCCATGGGACTGACATTTGAGACACAGAACAACAATAAAAGGTTTGAAAATAAGGGTCGATTCAATGATCTGCGGTTTGTCTTGCGCTCGGCTATACCTAGCATTGCGAGGTAGCGCACCGTTATACCATTGTTTAAAGAGAAAATCAACAATCTGGCATCGTCTTCCTAAAAGCTGTGTGAAATATCATAGAAGATGGGTTAGATTAGGTCATTGAACTAGAATCCTATGACCTACGTTAATGGAGTTAGGTTAGGTCAGTAAAAAAAAACAATTTTTCATGAGATATTATTGGGATATCGAGTAAAATATGAACAAGTTATTCGTCTTTACAATCTAATCTTCAGGAAAATCGAAGAAGGAACTTATTTTAACGGGAGGAATATGGCTTCTCAATTGCAGAAATAATCGGACAAAACTGAGCGATATTGTTAAGAACTATCGTGTTTGTAACATTCTTATTCAACTTGAGTATTTCCTAAATGTATCAACTAACAATTGATAAACTTCGCATCAATCCTAGAGAATCGTATGGCTATAACTTTCAAACAAAGCCGAATTCGGAAAAATCGAAAATGAAAAAAAGGTTTCTGTTGGCCTCAAAAATCTCAAGTTGAAATATACAGGCTGGCCATTTGAAAACGAAACAGACGAGATTACAGACGAAATAAATTTTTTCGATAGAAATGCTCGGACAGGTCGATTTCTGTTTCGAGGGGGACAACTTAAGATGTAGGTTACGGACGCATAGCGCTTCAACCCTTGCTGCTACAACCCCCACCCCCAATTTTTGAATAGGGAAGATGGGGTGAGTGATACCTCAATTCAAAGGTATTTTTATACTGATTTCAGCACAGTAATTGTTTTTTCATTTTATGCATTAGTTCTCGAAATATTCTAAACTAAGTATTTGAAAATGAAGTGGTGTTTTCATGGCACTTGTAGTGTTTTTTTGTGAAAAATCGACATCTTGATTAAAGATTTCTATGTCAGTGGATTGGAGGAAGGAAGCCACAGTCATGGTTGTTTTGAAGCTCAAAATGTCGATTTTTCACAAAAAAACACTTCAAGTGCCATGAAAACACCACTTCATTTTCAAATACTTAGTTAAGAATATTTCGAGAACTAATGCATAAAATGAAAAAACAATTACTGTGCTGAAATCAGTATATAAATACCTTTCAAATGAGGTATCACTCACCCCATCTTCCCTATTCAAAAATTAGGGGTGAGGGTTGTAGTAGCAAGGGTTGAAGCGCTATGCGTCCGTAACTTACATCTTAAGTTGTCCCCCTCGAAACAGAAATCGACCTGTCCGAGCATTTCTATCGAAAAAATTTATTTCGTCTGTAATCTCGTCTGTTTCGTTATCAAATGGCCACCATGTATATAAAAGTCAAAGACTCTGTATACACCATTTTCATTGAATGCTGGTCCTTCTGGGATCGAGACTTGGGAACTGAAAGTTCTCCATCTAGACGTTCGATTGTTATCCCTGGAAAAGTACTCAAAGCGAAAGCTTTCCGACAAATGTATTCGTTGAAACCCTAAGACAACAGATCAAAGCTTATACTCCGGTTCGACCTCTTAACGGAGCTCCGACCTAAACACATTTTCCCTAAATATGTTGACTTGTTCATTTCATTCGCCGCGATGTTCCAGTCTGAGAGCTCCTCAACTGCCTGACGAATGTGGCGTTCAGTCCCCCAAAAAAGAACAAAGACTGCTCTACTTTGAGGGATATGGGGATATTGAACCGCCTCTCATCCCTCTGCTGCCTCCAGATATTCCCGAGCAGGATATCCTGGGGTGGGGTTGATTGATCGGAGAGGAGAATTTTCTTTATCGGAGAAGTACATTTCGGTTTAATCAAGCCAGGTGATGAATTATGTTTGGTGACTGATTGGTGCGACTTTTCGTGTGGTTTTTCGGGGGAAGATACATTCTAGATCGATGGAAGTGGATGCTTCCGGTTTGAATAGTACCGAAGACAAAAAATGTTGATTTTTGAAAATAATCTGGAGGGTTGTCGAAAAAGAGTTGTATTTTGACATTCAAAGAAGAATGCAATTTTCTAGATCAATGATCGAATGTTTATTTCATTATAAAGATGAGAAAGTTAATAATGGAGAATAACACATCATCCAAATGACCACCACGACCACGATACAGGACCATACCCTTTTCATGAAATTTTCCATAACCAAATCGCAAAGTGGCTACCCGATCCAGAAACTTCTCATGTAAAAAATCAATGGTTTTGATTCTTGTGTGGCACGTAGCGCCGTCTTGTTGAAAGTAAACGTTCTCCAGATCAATACTATCCAATTCCGGCCGTAAAAAATCATTAATCATTCCTCGATAGCGCAATACATTCAACGTAACTATGGCTCCAGCCTCAATCTCGAAAAAGTGAGGTCCAATTACCCCGCCGGACCATAAATCGAACCGAACAGTCACACGTTGAGAATAGAGAGGCTTTTTAACAGTAACTCTTGGGTTTTCCGAGCTCTATATGCATTCGGCTTATTGACGAAACCACCGAGGTGGAAATGGGTCTCATCACTCAAGATGATCTTTCGATGGAATCCCGGATAATTTTCATGCATTTCAAGGACCCACTCAGCAAAGATACGACGTTGTTGATGATTGGCCGGATTGAGTTCTTGTGTTCACTCACTAACTCCATAAGCCTTTTGACTCAAATCTTTATGCAAAATACGGTTAAGTGTAGTTTGTGAAATGCCTTATTGCGAAAAACGATGAGGAATGGACCAACCTGGGTTTTCTTTAACACTTTCGGATACAGCAGAAATATTTTCGGCTGTTTTATTTTTTACATCATAAACTTGTACCAACAGTTCAAATTTTTCCACCAATTTCTGTATTGCGGTTCGACAAGGCACTTCACGACGACCCAAAAATGTTCGAGTTTTACGTACCGTCTCTGCCGAATTTTCTTAATTTTCACAGTGAATTTTAATAATTTCAATCCGTTTTTGACGCGTGTATCGTCCCATTTTTATTAATGGCGTAGTTTCTACTAATCAGAAGTCGACATCAGCAATATTCTCGGCTGTTCTTGAGCGACGTGCACGGGTTTTATTCTTCACATCACAAACTTGTCCCTACAGTTCAAAGGACCCCGCACTTTTTCTATGGCAAATGGCGTTCCGTCAAATGTTCTAAAATTTTCGTATAATGTAGTACTCGACCTACTGATCAAAAGTGTCCATGGCCCCAACTCAATCCTATGACGAGTTTTTGGGATACAGGGCGTTGAAGTTGAGAATTACCCACTTTTACTACGCCCATACATCGGAACAGAATCGAATGAACATCAATTCTTCACAAGAAACATTTCATGACATCCCCAGGGAGCAACCATATAGAGGAATATGACCGAAAATCGTTACGAATACAGGTTATCCATAATTGAATGCATGCCCGATTTTGAAAGTATAAAATATGTCAGTTTCAGAGCGAGAACGTTCACAAAATGAACTATTACACTAGATATGTTGTTGTTACATCGAAAAATTCTGTTATACCCAGAATTTATACTGGGTGATCCATTATTATAGAAACTATTCTCAAGGAAGGTTAAGTGGACACCCTGTATTTGTGGGTTGATTCAAGGTGTTTGTTTAATTTTTTTAGAACATATCATCATGGACTTCAAAGAATACAGGGTGATTCAGTCATGAAATGAACTTTGAACCTTACGCAACCCCCTTTTCTTCATCACCCTCTATTTCAAGATTAACTCCGATGAGGTGAAATTTTTCTTTCACCATTGTACTTGAAATAAAAACATCAATACGGCTGAGAGTTGTCATCCACTTCCTATGACCAGATTTTTTTTATGCTGGAATAAGAATAGAATAACATAAATAAATAATTTTCATATTATATAAAAAAATCTGGTCATAGGAAGTGGATAAAAACTCTCAGCCGTATTGATATTTTTATTTCAAGTACAATGGTGAAAGAAAAATTTCACCTCATCGGAGTTAATCTTGAAATAGAGGGTGATGAAAAAAAAAGGGGGTTTTTGGGTATTTTCGTGAGGTTCGAAGTTCATTTCATGACTGAATCACCCTGTAGTCTTTGAAGTCCATGATGATATGTTCTAAAAAAATTAAACAAACACCTTGAATCAACCTTTAAATACCACTTAACCTTCCTTGACAATAGTTTCTATTATAATGGATCACCCAGTATAAATTCTGGGTATAACAGACTTTTTCGATGTAACAACAACATATCTAGTTTAATAGTTCATTTTGTGAACGTTTTTACCCTGAAACTGACATATTTTATACTTTCAAAATCGGGCATGCATTCAATTATGGATAACCCTGTATTCGTGACGATTTTCGGTCATATTCCTCTATATGGTTGCTCCCTGGGGATGTCATGAAATGTTCCTTGAGAAAAATTGAAGTTCATTCGATTCTGTTCCGAGATACGGGCGTAGTAAAAGTGGGTAATTCTCAACTTCAACGCCCTGTATCTCAAAAACTAGTCATAGGATTGAGTTGGGGCTGTGGACACTTTTGATCAGTAGGTGGAGTACTACATCATAAGAAAATTTTAGAACATTTGACGGAAAGCCATTTGACATAGAAAAAGTGCGGGGTCCTTTTCCCACCAATTTCTGTATTGCGGTTCGACAAGGTGCTTCACGATGACCTAAAAATGTTCCAGTTTTACGAACTATCTCTGCCAAATTTTCACCATTTTTATAGTGAATTCTGATAATTTAAATGCGTTGTAGAAGCTTGTATAGTTCGATTTCTACTTGTCAAATGTCAAAAAATGACTGCTTCAAAAGTGACATCTACCGAAATAGTGGGCTATTCAAAATAACACCTCTCATTGAAGAATCCTTCATTCTGTTTCAGACGTAAATGTATATTTTTTCTCGTTTAAGAAACATTTCTAATGCCACTTGAGATAAAATTAAATCAGGTAAAATTTGTCAATTTTTATGTTCAAATTCTTTAAAGTCAAGCAACTAACTTCCATAATGAAATCGCAAAATTATGCAGGCAAAATTTTATCGCTATTTTTATTCCATGCGATAATTCCTCTTAATATTGATCACATCTACTTTTTGAAGTATTCCACGTCTTTTCCTCACTCCTCATCCCCACAATTTCTGAGCGTCGCCCAAAAAAGCGACCGCCCAGGTTGACCTGCTCCAACTTCCGGAAAATTTGTAACTTACAGCCTCGTGCATGAGAAGACACGTCGAATAGAAACCGAAAACTTTTTAATTAAAATTTCGGCTCAGGGCAGCCCAAGTGGAGCGATTCGAGCTGCATCAGAAACTCGTAAAAACGTAAATCGTGTCCCGAGGCCATGAACTCCCACACAGTATTGTTCCCTCCTGTTCAGATGCTTGGCACGAGTTTATGGAATATAGATTTTCCCGATCAACAGATTCCTAAACACGTAGGACCCAGCCGGGTTTTTTCTGACGTGAGATATTGTCGCAGTAGCCGTGAGGTCAAAGTGAACAATATATTATTTATGCGTAGGTCGTCGTCGACATATATATCAGCGAGAAACAGACGAAAAAATGTGTCGCAGTGTTTCTCAATAAACCAGAGTTTTGACGTATACTTTTTGTCCAACTACACTTCTATAGATTTCTCTCATCAAACAAAACTACTTTTATTCATTTCATTCACTATAAATACTTGAAAAATTAAAGTTTCACTACGTTTTCGAAACGCTAGATCCAATCAATCGTTATTTTTGAATCACGACATATTATATTTATTATATTTTATGAACATTATAAAACATGATCTGAATGTGAATAAGTTGTGATGCGATATACGAGGATATATTGAAAAATTCTAAGCCTACCTACTATGAAGTCAAACAAAATTTCAATGTCAAAATATTTTATTACTCAACATAATTATTCTCCTCTTAATTAAATTTATTACATCGAACCTGCACCGTCTCTAGACCTTTCAAAAAAAGTGTTCCTTCTTGCTCTGCAAACCAGTCCTCCACAGCATTTTTTACCTCCTCGTTGGAAGCAAATTTACGACCTTTCAAACTTTTTTTCAGTTGAGAAAAGAAATAATAGTCGGACGGAGCCAAATGTGGTGAATAAGGGGGTGTTCTAGTAATTCTAACCCTAAATCACGAATTTTTTGCAGGGCAACATGAGATTTGTGTACTGGGGCGTTGTCCTGTAAAAACAAAATACCTCTGGATAGCTTTCCGCGTCTTTTCTCCTCAATTTTTTCACGTAGAGTGGTCAGTGATATCAAATAGTAATCTCCAGTTATTGTTCTATCCTTATCCAAAAACTCAATTATGATTACTTCATGGCAATCCCAAAACACTGAAGAAAGAACTTTTCCAGCAGATTTTTGGACACGAAACTTCTTAGGTCTTGGAGAACCAGAGTGTCGCCATTTCATCGATTGTTGGTATGTTTCTGGATTGAGAAATGTACCTCAGTCTCATCCATAGTAACAATTCGGTTTAAGAAATCTACATCGTTTTCAAATCGAGCACAGATCGAACACGATGCTCCTACCCTTGCTCGCTATTGGTCAACATTCAGACATTTGGTGATCCATTTTGCAGAAATTTTTCTCATGTCCAAATTGACGTGAACTTTATGATGAACGCGTTCGTATAAAATCTTCAGTGCTTCAGATATCCGTTTTGGCCCAATTCGACGGTCTGATAAAATCATGTCATGAACTGCATCAATATATTCGGAGACTGACCTTCAAAATCAGTCATCATCTTCAATGGAAAATTTACCAATTTGAAGCTTGCAGTCCCATTTTTCACGGTCGCATACGAAGGACATTGATTACCAAGGGTATAAATCATATCTTCTTAAATCTATTTACCTCTTAACCCTTTTAAATACAGGTTCTTGATGATGGCTCCATACTCCAATTTTTCGATTTTTACAATTTCGGTGAACATCTTTTTTTTTAATTTATTGCGTAACACTGGTTTACTTCTTTGACGTCGAACCCTACACTGACACTTCTAATAAGTTATTGTTCGTTGATATGGTATCGCAATATTTTGTTTATGCATGGAACTGGTCTAGGCTAACTAGATATCAATACATCCTCGTAACAAACGTGAAGATCCTGGTATTTCATTATAATCAAGTAATACTTTTACATCTTGAATATTCTTAGAATAAAAAGCCGTAATATAACCTTTGAAAATATTAGCTAAATTCTCAAAATATTCATCAAAAATTGGTTCCCCGTTGTTTGAGAAACTCTTCTTTGTAGTCAGGTCTCTTCATCTATAGTTTTATTCATATAGTTAAATTTTTTGAATATAGCAAAGGCATTAGTGATACATAGTGTTGAGACATCTTTCTTAGGAAATGTAGGATAATGTATGTTAAGTACTAGAACTAAAAAAAACAGTTTATTTTCGTAACTGTTTTGATTTCAATTGCTCTTCAAGAAAAAGTTTAAAAAAGGTCTATACACACAGACCTTTTTGAAATTGAATTCACAACATTTACAATTGTAACAGTTTTTTTCAGTAGTAGTTATATAATCAATCCAATGGCCTAAAATTGTATATATTATTGGCATCAAAACAAGATATCTTTTGCTCAAATAATTCACTCTATTAATATCTCTTACAGAAAGATTAAGACACAGCGCAGTACCTTGAATTACGATGATCAATTTCATAACACTATTTTTGATCAAAATGAAATTTTCTTCTCTCATCAGTTAAAACAGCACCAGAAAATAAGACTCAAATAAGACACCTTGTCAACTGAAATATGATAATTTCGTGAACCATAGTTTGAATGAATATCACTGATAAAAATACCTTCTCAACAATTTACTCAGAACACCTGGAATACCTGGATATGAAACAGAATATCACAGCTTCGAAGCACGAAAAAAATCAACAACAAATCAAAACATTACTCGTTTTATGGTTGGAATTTTTGCCAAAAAAAGATGTTTTGATTTTTGGACTCGACAATACTTCCAGGTGAAAACATTAAACAGTGTCACCATTCAAAAGAAGAAAAGATTAAGGGAAATTCTCAATTGCAAAGAAGCATAAATGTATCAATAACAATGACAGTCCCATTACATTCTTTGAAACTGTAGAGCCATAACGATCATTGCGCTACTCTAGCGGGAGTCACGCGAAACTCTGTCCTGCGTATGAAGCCCTTCCTCCAGTAAAGGCGAGTTTATACAGCAACTAAAATAAAATAAGAATGTTCACTTGATGCATTTCAATGACAGCGTTTATACAGGAAATGAGCTAAAATAAGGAATAAGGAATAAGAATATTCTTATTCTTATTCCTTATTTCAGCTTATTTCCTGTATGAACGCTGTCATTGAAATGCATCAAGTGAACATTCTTATTTTATTTTAGTTCTTATTTTATTTTAGTTGCTGTATAAACTCGCCTTAACTTATGCTCCTAGCTCTTACTACCACAGTATTTTTCAAGGGTTATAAAATTGAGAATTTTCCATCCAATCCCCAAATGAGCCCTAATCAAATCCTGGCAAATGCCTACGTATTCGCCGCTTCATGTTGTGCATGGCAAATAAATTCCGGATTGAAACATAAATCTATAAGTGCTCGTCGCTATCGCGGACAGAGCTTTTCAATAAAATATGATCGAATAATCGATTACAATCGTTCGAAAACCATTTTTATTTCCCGTTGCCATTTCCAATTCTCCAGTGGACCCTCGGTTGTACCAAGAGAGCGATAGGAATCGAATGAAATTGGTGAAATTGAATTACCCCGACATAAAAACGAAATATATCCATAAACACAATATTGTTACGACCAAATTAGAGGGGAATATGAAGAGCGGGTAAGGTAATTTTGACATGATTATAACGATGAATATTCACGAATAATCGGATTTGAATTTATGGAGATTTGATTGCCTGTTTATAAATACATATTCGCATCACTCTGCTACGCAGAAAAGTTGATGGAATTTTGATGAGAAAATAAAAATATTTTCGTAACTAGTGGATTGTCCATTAAAAAATTGAAATTCAATCGTTTTTGTTGACAAATTGCTCCGGAATGCATTTTTCGAATACCAATTCCTGGAGCAAATTACGAAGTATAATTTTCATGAACTTTTATAACTTGTCATGCAAATCTACGTAACTGTCAAATTTTTGAACACATACAACTCCTCAACAAGATGACAAACTGGACAAAGTATCGAAGACAGAGTTATAAAAGTTATTTCAAAAGGTGTTTACAACTCTGCGAAAACTGATTCAGTGACGGTTATATGACAAGCAAGGACTAACATATTCGCAGAATTTATTAGGTCTTATGAAGTAGGTTAGAATTTCATCCTTTTGAATCTGAAATTTGGATTTGTTAGACAGAATTTTTGATGCAATACCAAGTCCTTCTATGGGTTTAAGTTATTCCATGGTAGGATTCATTCGAAACTATTGAAAGGTCACCCCGCATTTGTAAAATCCTCATCATAACTATCAATTATAAGATTTATATCGTCTATGTAATCTATTGTTAATAGGAGAATTCTTTCACAAAGATCGTTCATAAGAAAGAATTCCTCGATTAGGTATCAATATTTGGCAATCGTGAAAGAACAAGATGGAAAATTTGACCCAATTGAAGATGGAAAGATCTCAATTATTAAGATTATTGTCAAAAATTCGCAGGGAGATAAAAAACCTTGTGAAGGATGCGATAATCCCAAAAGAAGTATTGATATTTTCGTCCAGGATGAAAAGTCTTCTCGATGTATCAGAAAAATATCCTGAATTCTTCATAAGTTATATATTTCAGTGCAAAAATAACTTTCTTAATTGAAATCTTTTCTTCTCAATTGGATCAAGTTTTCCGTCAAGTACTGTTACGGTCACCCAACGTTGACATTTGGAGAATTATTTTAGGGATATCTTTCTTTATTGAGGAATATTATCTTTCTGACGAAAATTCTCATATTGGATCCCAACTGACAATCTTAACAAATTCTCACTTGATTAAAATTGTATATATTTCTGCCATGAGTAAATTGAATTTACCTCAGACCAAACCAATAGGAGACATAGCATCTCATTCATAAATTGGGGAATTGGAGAAGTCAGGATGGATTCAATTCTTAAGGAGTGGGATAAAGGATAGCGATATCATTAGGTACTGCCGTGGCAACATTGCAGAATCTAACATTGAATGGTTCAGTGGCGTGGTGTTATCGGTATTGAGGAATGGAAATAAAATAACAAGTGAATTAACTATTTTTGAGGAAACCATTCAATGATCTGAACATTGAAACAAATTCTGAGTAAGGTAAACAGAGTCAGGTATTTTCAGAATTGATAATCAAATGTTTCTCCTTTCAATATCAGAAGGGAATCTGAAAAGTGAAATTCTAAACGTCGAAAAATCTACTCCACTTTTACTCAGAATGAAAAGAGTCGAACATACGTGAAAACTCAAATCAGGATTCAAATAGTCCAATTCACTACAAACTGTACAAATACGAACCATTTTTCCAACCTATGTTGCTGATATTAATCAGAAATAAATCCAATTCTCACTTTTAATACGCAATGAAACGCGATATCGTGATGACAACTGTTCAATATGTCATAAGTAACACAAAATTAAAATAACTCTAGGACATTAATGAATGAACTGGCCACAGATTCAGAAAACGGTGCTGCCATAACGTGCCATTTTATTGTTGAGACAAATTTACTTATCGTTTACAGACCGCATTCTTGTCAGTAGCGCTATTTGACAGAGGTAGATGAATATACCGGCCCTAATACAAAGTATTTTCAGTCTAGGGACAAACCTTTCTCTCTCTTTCGGGGACGACAAAGTGGATACTCGACTTGAGGGGAGGTGCTACACGCCCGAGCTCCCTTCAAAAATTGGGCTTTTTGTTTCCATGATATCTCAGTTCGTATGCGGCGTGGACCAACAATTTTTCTTTAAATTACAGCCTAATCATTTCTCTAGAATGTATATTACTTGCTTTTCCGTTTTTCTTCGTATATGGTAGAAAATATAACCAATAAAATTGCTACTTCATAATTTACTACTCTCACGGTGAATTTCACAAATCGTAATCACTTGGTTCTTTGATTTTTGAACTGTCAAATCGAGTTGATGCTAGATCAAGCTCCGATCACCGGTGATTACGCTTTGTGAAACCTACCGTTAAGTTGTATAAACTCATCATTGTGATTTTTCAAGCAGGAGATAAATTAGGCGAAATATACAAAATTTTAGTACCGTTGTTATTCGCACGAAAAGAATTCTCTTTATTTAAGCGGTATCTAATTGTTGAACATATAACTTTCTGTTTTGAATGCTTTACAGTTCTCTCATTTCAGTACCTATTTGTAATGAACGACACCACGAATGCAAATATAAATCACGATCGAATTATATGGATGAGAAATAATGAATTATTACCTCTGATCACTCAATCACTGTATAAACCACTTTAGTTCTGCCAATACAATGCTGAAAATTCGAATTGAAGTACTTTGCCTATGGTACTTCAACTTCACTTCACAAAGTACAAATGCGCTAAGACGTTTTCTTATTTTTTTTTCTTGATTGAGACATTTTAGTTTTGGTCCACAGCACAGAGGTGCAGGTAACTCAATTTTGAATTTACTATAGAATTTACATTATAATGGAATCCCAAAGTAATGTTTTCGTTCCAACAGTATTATTTCTGGATGGTGATTCGCGGCACAAGGAACAATAAAAAGCAAACTTATTTATCGAGCGACCAATGATACTGGAATGATATGAGCCTTGCTTGAGATTTCTTAAAACATGGTGTTTGCACTTGTCAGTTTTTGAATGCATTTACATCGACCAAATCGAAAATATTGAAATTGTTACGTGTCATTTCATAATTCCAATATGGGCAATGAACCAATGAAAATTGAAGCTGGGCTTTGGTAAGAATCCAGATCTGCGCTTGTGCAACAATATTGAGATCAAAAATAATTTACTAATTCAGTGTCTGACACATCGTTATATGTCGTGTATCATATGTCATTCATAACTCCATTTGAATACTCTCGATCATAACCTTATAATTTCATGTGAAACGTTCGAATCGCTCTATTAAGTTTACTACAAGCCCTGAATATCATTTCTAACTCTTATTCATATTTTAGAATTGAACTCAAGATGTTTAAAAAACATATTTTCATCCTCGATATCTATTATCTTGTCTATTGTCTTTCGGAATACACATACCCTCTACATTTCTCGCATTTTTTGAATTGTTGACGCAATTTTCACCAAAAATTTGACTCTGCTTTGTGACTGTAAAACGCAGGAGTACCTATAAGCCATATTATACTTTCGCGAATCAAACTCGGAATAGCTCAAAATTTTGTCGTTATTTATACGTAATTTATCCGTGAAAAAATAAATTTTGCCGCTCTCATATTTAAAAAGATATGGGGTGTGTCGCTAAGTTGATATAAAGTTGGCGACACAACTTTTCAAAAAATGGTTTCAGCACGAAACGAAATAGCTCATCTTTTTCAGTGATTTATCCGTAATTTATCCGTGAAAAAATAAATTTTGCCGGTCTCATATTTAAAAAGATATGGGGTGTGTCGCTAACTTGATATCAAGTTGGCGAAACAACTTTTCGAAAAAAGGTTTCAGCACGAAACAAAATAGCTCATCTTTTTAAGTGATTTATCCGTAAATTATCCGTGAAAAAAGAAAATTTGTATCAATCAAGGTTTTGAAGAAAAATGACAAAATCTGATTGATCGATCAGCAGCCGACGGAACATGATTTATGCATTTTTCTCTAAAACTACGCAAGCAATATTGTTGATATTTGAAAAGAAGATGTAGCTTTTCATCTTTGATTTATCCGTGAAGAAAAAAATTTTGCCGCTATCGTTTTTAAAAAAATATCACGTGCGCTGGTATGTGTACATCAAATTACCAGGTGACATATTGAAAAAATGATTTCAGCAATCAACAGATAATGCAATTTCTTTAAATGATTTATCCGCAAATTATCCGTGAAAAAATAAATTTTGCCGCTCTCATATTTAAAAAGATATGGGGTGTGTCGCTAAGTTGATATCAAGTTGGCGAAACAACTTTTCAAAAAATGGTTTCAGCACAAAACAAAATAGCTCATCTTTTTAAGTGATTTATCCGTAAATTATCCGTGAAAAAATAAAATTTGTATCAATCAAGGTTTTGAAGAAAAATGACGAAATCTGATTGATCGATCAGCAGCCGACGGAACATGATTTATGCATTTTTCTCGAAAACTACGCAAGCAATATTGTTGATATTTGAAAAGAAGATGTAGCTTTTCATCTTTGATTTATCCGTGAAGAAAAAAATTTTGCCGCTATCGTTTTAAAAAAAATATCACGTGCGCTGGTATGTGTACATCAAATTACCAGGTGACATATTGAAAAAATGATTTCAGCAATCAACAGATAATGCAATTTCTTTAAATGACTTATCCGCAAATTATCCGTGAAAAAATAAATTTTGCCGCTCTCATATTTAAAAAGATATGGGGTGTGTCGCTTAGTTGATATCAAGTTGGCGAAACAACTTTTCAAAAAATGGTTTCAGCACAAAACAAAAAAGCTCATCTTTTTAAGTGATTTATCCGTAAATTATCCGTGAAAAAATAAAATTTGTATCAATCAAGGTTTTGAAGAAAAATGACAAAATCTGATTGATCGATCAGCAGCCGACGGAACATGATTTATGCATTTTTCTCGAAAACTACGCGAGCAATATTGTTGATATTTGAAAAGAAGATGTAGCTTTTCATCTTTGATTTATCCGTGAAGAAAAAAATTTTGCCGCTTTCGTTTTTAAAAAAATATCACGTGCGCTGGTATGTGTACATCAAATTACCAGGTGACATATTGAAAAAATGATTTCAGCAATCAACAGATAATGCAATTTCTTTAAATTATTTATCCGCAAATTATCCGTGAAAAAATAAATTTTGCCGCTATCATATTTAAAAAGATATGGGGTGTGTCGCTAAGTTGATATCAAGTTGGCGAAACAACTTTTCAAAAAATGGTTTCAGCACAAAACAAAATAGCTCATCTTTTAAAGTGATTTATCCGTAAATTATCCGTGAAAAAAAAAATTTGTATCAATCAAGGTTTTGAAGAAAAATGACAAAATCTGATTGATCGATCAGCAGCCGACGGAACATGATTTATGCATTTTTCTCGAAAACTACGCAAGCAATATTGTTGATATTTGAAAAGAAGATGTAGCTTTTCATCTTTGATTCATCTGTGAAGAAAAAAATTTTGCCGCTCCTGTTTTTACAAAAATATTCCGTGCACTGGTAAGTGTTCATCAAATTACCAGGTGACATATTGAAAAAATGATTTCAGCAATCAACAGATAATTTAATTTTTTTCAATGATTTATCCGTAAATTATCCGTGAAGAAAAAAACATCGCCACTCTTGTATTTAAAAAAATATTGGGTGTTTCGCTAACTTTATATCAATTTGACGAAACAACTTTTCGAAAAATGGTTTCAGCACAAAACAAAATAGCTCATTTTTTTGAGTGATTTATCCGTAAATTATCCGTGAAAAAAGAAAATTTGTATCAGTCAAGGTTTCGAAGAAAAATGACAAAATCTGATTGATCGATCAGCAGCCGACGGAACATGATTTATGCATTTTTCTCGAAAACTACGCAAGCAATATTGTTGATATTTGAAAAGAAGATGTAGCTTTTCATCTTTGATTTATCCGTGAAGAAAAAAAATTTGCCGCTTTCGTTTTTAAAAAAATATCACGTGCGCTGGTATGTGTACATCAAATTACCAGGTGACATATTGAAAAAATGATTTCAGCAATCAACAGATAATGCAATTTCTTTAAATGATTTATCCGCAAATTATCCGTGAAAAAATAAATTTTGCCGCTATCATATTTAAAAAGATATGGGGTGTGTCGCTAAGTTGATATCAAGTTGGCGAAACAACTTTTCAAAAAATGGTTTCAGCACAAAACAAAATAGCTCATCTTTTAAAGTGATTTATCCGTAAATTATCCGTGAAAAAAGAAAATTTGTATCAATCAAGGTTTTGAAGAAAAATGACAAAATCTGATTGATCGATCAGCAGCCGACGGAACATGATTTATGCATTTTTCTCGAAAACTACGCAAGCAATATTGTTGATATTTTTTTCTTCACGGATAAATCAAAGATGAAAAGCTACATCTTCTTTTCAAATATCAACAATATTGCTTGCGTAGTTTTCGAGAAAAATGCATAAATCATGTTCCGTCGGCTGCTGATCGATCAATCAGATTTTGTCATTTTTCTTCAAAACCTTGATTGATACAAATTTTCTTTTTTCACGGATAATTTACGGATAAATCACTTAAAAAGATGAGCTATTTTGTTTCGTGCTGAAACCATTTTTCGAAAAGTTGTTTCGCCAACTTTATATCAAGTTAGCGACACACCCCATATCTTTTTAAATATGAGACCGGCAAAATTTATTTTTTCACGGATAAATTACGGATAAATCACTGAAAAAGATGAGCTATTTCGTTTCGTGCTGAAACCATTTTTTGAAAAGTTGTGTCGCCAACTTTATATCAACTTAGCGACACACCCCATATCTTTTTAAATATGAGAGCGGCAAAATTTATTTTTTCACGGATAAATTACGGATAAATAACGGCAAAATTTTGAGCTATTCCGAGTTTGATTCGCGAAAGTTGTTTGGCTAACTTTATGTACATCACAAATTATATTATAAACTATATTAACACGACCCGTTCACCAGAATGCATTCAAATATTTGAAATAACTAATAGAAATTAGAACTTATTTTGTGAATAGCGCTTTATGAAGTGAAAAAAATAAAACTTTTCTAATATTGTCAATGTTGGCTAGTCAAAATCTAATTAGTGCTCACACCATTATTTTAAACATCTTAGCCTTTTGGTGATCAGCTGAAAATAATTGGTAAACATCTCAGTTGTTTGATGGCAGGCAGATTTCCATGTTTCCATGGATATGATCTGTCACACAGAACAGAAACACAAATTTAATATGTCAATTACTAGTTATGGCAATTTCGGTTTCAGTTATTTCCGCAAATATATTTATAACCCAAAAAGAAATTCAAAAACATTTCAAAAATTATGAGAAAAGATGAGAATGGACAACTCACGATTGAAACTGATCGCCAAAATCAAATTTACTTGAAATTTCGATAAAAATTCATTGTGATGTTCACCCGCTTCTTGATCTGGTAATTGCCCTTCATGGTACTATAAGTGCCACTGTACAGAGAAATTTCAAATACATCGCCATCTAATGGTGATAATATCGAATACAGTACCTTCACGATCACGTTATTTTGTTTTGAATAAATAAAACTGTAAAAATAACTAATAATAATCTGTCATAGTGTGAATAGCGCCTCCTAAAGTGGCGAGAACGGAACTTCTCTCATATCTAAACGAATTCTAATCATTTTAAACATCTGTATTCCTACGCTGAGTCATTTTGGGTTTGGTCAACAGCGCCGAGTTGGAGGCAACCCAAATAACACGCTTGATGTTTACATCGCTACCAAACGGGGATAATATCAAATAAAGTAACTACGAATAAGCTGTAACGTAACTGTAACTGTAGCGATACCTAGTGGCCTTACTCAGAAGAAGGAAAAGCATTTCCTGTTTGAGTGAAATTTTCATCGATTTTTTCAAAGTTTTGCTGTATTTAATAATAGCCAGACCGTAGACGAATCCATATATGAAGTTTCATAACAAACAGTCCATTCGATCAAGAGTTATAAATGGTGTAACCAACATCTTTCTTTTCTAAATATATAGATTTGAAAATTCAGGGAGCAATAAACAGCAACACTGATTGATACACATTCTGCAAAGTATTATTCCGCATCTATACTGAAAATTTCATACATTTATCCCGAAAATTGACGGAGATATGATGGAAATAAAATCGTTTATCCAAATTTTAATGAAATTAAAACTCACCCGGTTTTTTCCTGATAAACAAAGAAAAACGGAAGAGCGAGTAATACACATTCTAGAGAAATGATTAAGCTTCAATTTGAAAAAAAAATTGTTGGTCTACGCCTTATACGAACTGAGATATCATGGAAATAAAAAGGCCAATTTTCGAAGGGAGCTCGCGAGCTCGGACGTGTAGCACCGCCGCTTAACAGGAAGCAAAATTGGAAAGCATCGCACTCGATATCAAAAGAACTGTCATGCTGAAGTACATTTGGAGATAAATAACAGATTTTCAATTTAGTTATTGTCCCAGTAGACGTAGTTCCCCCATAATGCACAGCTGTATGCACTCAGACGTACCTACGATTGCGGTTCTGGTCACGTTCTTGTCCCTTGGCCGCGAACAATATGGCGCTGCCAACCTTATTCTGTTCGGATGGAATTGTCTCGGGCGATAAAGCTGTTTTCCCGACGGACTCAGTCCTCATCTTCCCGAACCGGTCGAAGAGCGAATTTGACGGGGAATAATATACACGTTTTGTGTCTCTTGGGTCAATTCCGGGAGAATTACGAGGATCTCATTCGGAAACTAGCGGTCTAATTGGTTGTCTTAATTTCTGTTTTTATGGTCTCTGCAATTTCGTGATGTAGTTTCGTTAATTGCCAAGCTTTTTAGATGTATTCGGCGATATCATCAAACTGAATGCATTTTTTTGTTAATGGAATATTGCTCTTTAATTAAAATTAAGGTGGGCGTTCAATGTAGTGTGTTTTTATTTCAAGTTGATTTCGAAAACGGTTTCACTTTGAGAACTGAAATTTTGTAGGTGAACTCAGAAAGGATTAGGGTTCTTGTTGAAATAATTTTAATCGATTTCATTCGGAAAGTTATTTTTTTTTCTTTAAAAAATAGAAGAAAATGAGCCAACCCATGCTTCTGTTTTATTTCAACAGAAAGACCCATGAAAATAGTTCAACTTCCGATTAAAAGTGAATCTACTGATAATTTCGTTCAGAAGATCAACTTGAAATACGGAATTGGCAGAGAATGGCCAAATTCAAATTTTGGCGGGAAAAAGTTCCTGCTTTACCCACAAACTCGTTTATTTCATAGTTCGGCGATCTTCGGATAGAGAGCGCCATTGTACATTTCATTCATGATTAGAGAGATATTCATAGAACTTGATAGTGATAGTGCATGTTCTATGGAGATGTTCCGGAAAATGGACGGTGGCGCCTCTATCGGCTGAGCTTTCCTATTCGCTTTAAACGCCGACCTTAAGAATTCAAACTCTGACAATTACGATTGTAACCTCAATCTATCATGGCTACAACAGAACCAATTGAACACAATTTCAATTCAATCTTGAAAAATTTCAGTTCCAATAAATTTCAATGAGAAATGTTAAGATTGAATTCGAAACCATAAAATCGATTTCCGGTTGATATGAGAAAAAATCCCAACTCCATAAGAGTTCTGTGAAATGTAATGTGAGGATCTAGCTCCTAGCTCTCATATATTTCTCGTTGTAAAAAGGAACCCCCTTTGAGATTCGAAGGAACAGCGGCTTTTCACCAATCAAGAAGTGTTGTAACTTAGAAAAAAGAAAATATGTTTAAAAAATTTTTGAAGATCTTTCTCCTTGAAAGGGGGAAGTGTGGTATCGGCCTGTCGCACTAGGGAGAGGACTAAGTGTTTATCTATTCCCCAAGAAAAAGGATGGTGAATGAAACATTCGAAATTAAACATTACACATACACATTGCCTATAACTAAATCACATCAAATGAATAAATTATCAAAATAGAATCAAATTATCGAAACAACATAAAACCTAAATTTTGGGAGATTTCAGTACTCTGGATTATTAATGCTTTTGGCTTTACATGCAGCTTTCTATTAAGTCTCAAATGAACAAAGCATTCTCAACATTAGTTGAAGAGTAGCCAGATGCTTGTACGACAGAGCAACCAGGATATGCTCTAATCGAGAAGACCGTAATGAGGAATTCAATAACATCACAGTAACCCTATAGAAAAATAGCTACCCTAAGAAGATCCTCGAGGTTGCCAGAGAACAAAGAGAAACAAGAACAGAGCCTAAACAAACAGACAATGATGCTACCGACACGATAACCTCTGTCATACCATATGTGAAGGGGCATGTACAATGTGAGAACAGCATTCAAGACCAGAAATACGGTCAGGAGTAAGCTCACGAAAATGAAGCTCGACTGGGATAAACCGAAAAATCTAAGCTAGTCCAACATGCTTGGAACGAGGACCACAACATCAGATGGGATGAAGATTCCATAATATCAAAGGAAGAAGAATGGAGAAGGAGGAAATTGAAAGAAGCAGCCTTCATGGCCATAACGACCAACCCAATTAGTACACCCTCTGTGGAAATGAAGGATGTCTGGGCACCAATTATAAGATCTGAATTGAGAAGGATGAACTCGGCTCAGGGTGGCAATTAACACGAGACTAACCAGACCTAACCTAACCTAACCTGACCAAACTTAACCTATTGCGCATATAAACTGCGCATCTGATCGGGTCAAGGTGACCTCTACCAAGAAATAATCTATATATATATAAGAAAGATGTTGGTTACACCATTTATAACTCGAGGTCGGATGGACTGTTTTTTATGAAACTTCATATATGGATTCGTCTACGGTCTGGTTATTATAAAATACAATAAAACTTTGAAAAAATCGATGGAAATTTTACTTTTAAAGGAAATTCTTTTCCTCCTTTTGAGTAAGGCCACTAGATGTCGCTACAGTTACAGTTACGCTACCGCTTATTCGTTTTGTACATTTGATATTCTCCGTGTTAGATGGCGATATAAACGAATAGTGTGTACAGTGACTATATTCCCTCTATAGTCACTGTAATAGTGTGTAATTTGAGTTGCCTACAACTCTGCGCTGTTGGGCAAAACCAAAATGTCTTAGCGTAGGAGTACAGATGTCTAAAATGATTAGATTTCGTTGAGATATGAGAAAAGTTTCGTCCTTACCACTTCAGATGGCGCTATTCACACATTATGACTGATGATTATCAGTTATTTTTATAGTTTTATTTATTCCAAATAACGTTATCGTGAAGGTACTATATTTGACATTATCATAATCAAATGGTGATGAATTTGTTGAGGCTTTCGCGGCCATATGTTCTTTTTTCGAGCATTTCGGTCGTCGTGGTTTGAAATGGTCGAAAAAAGAACATATGACATCAATTACTGTGTAATTTACATAGGGCTTATAGAACCATGAAAGGCTATTAACAGATCTAGAAGCGGGTGAATATCACAGTAAATTTTTATCGAAATGTCAAAATTGCCATTATTGGTGATTGACATATTATGACATATTATTTTTGTGTATCTGTTCTGTGTGATAGCTCATATCCATGGAAACTTTTGACAGTTCAAAAATCAGAGAACCAAGCCGTTGATCTCCGATCACCGGTGATTACGATTTGTGAAATCCACCGTAAGTATCATTTAGGCGGAACAAGGTTCGCCGGGCCAGCTAGTACTTCATATATAACTTGAATAGTATAATAATTACCTGCTCCGGTAGACTAGTGGTTAGAGTGACTGGAATTTCGAAATTGCAACCTTATGACCCGCGTTCCAATCCCAACACTGTAATTCAATAATCGAAAAAGTATGGTGCGTACAAGTCCAGACAGATCGCAAAAAACCGGTCCTTCTCAGGACCAACACCCTGAAGACGGCAGGCGAATGCTTGCCGAAACGTCGGATACAACAAACCGCATAGATAATGGAAACAGCCCAAATAATCTTTCAACAAATATTCCATTATCAAGAATATCTCGATCACAATTCTCAACATTACTTGGCTTTTCTCCGTCTGACGTATCCTGAAAAAAAACAACGTTACTATAACCCGTTGTTCGCAGATTAACATCACTGATTTAAATATTATAGTTTTTAAACCTTTCACTTCCGATTAAACACTACTTCCAGACCCTGAATAGTTCCTAAATCTTCCTTAAAACCGAATCCCGAATCAACTTAGAACCTTTCCGTTCAAGACTTCTCCGGCTTCTCTTTACTTTCGATACCAAACTTAACTCCGCTATTCCCCGAATATCACTTTTTCCGTCTCCGCTTCGAAACCGTACTTCCAAACACTGATGTACCCTGAAACCGAGCCCGAGTCAACTGAGAACCATTCCGTTTAAGGCTTCTCCAGCTACTGCACTTCTTCGTTTTCAATAGCAATTCACGATTTGCCTTTTTCCCGTCTCCAAAATCCGAGAGGGTGATGTAATTAATATATAATTTTTGGTTTATTGCAATGTTGCAAATCCCACGATCTAGCTCAGAAATTTTCCGATGTCGTCAGCACTCCGTGACCACCCAGATCGTGAGACGATTTTCTGACACCGGCTGAGTTTCAGAAGGAAACTTGATCCGATAATCAAAACTTGAATTGTTATCGTCTCGCCTATATCCTGTGCAATACCGATAAGCAACTTAGTAATTTTCGGAGCCGTGAATATAAATTTCAGAGGTTTACCGTAAGATTTCGATTCATTACATCGTCACAGGAATACTATTCGCATAGGTGATACTTGTATTGGTTTTTCGTCTCCTGTATGAATTTCCTTCACGTGAACTCGAAGTCAAACATTAAATGGTTCATACAAATATTAAAATGCACTATAAATAAAGTTCTTCGAAATGGTATATGAGTGACATATTTATCAAATATATTTGTTTTCGGAATTTTATGACATATACGCTGAGATGTTAAAGTCGAATTCTAAAAACTTCTAGTTATAGTGAGAAATTGGTTACAGTTCACTGCGATTTTAAGGTCTTTTGTGCCTCATAACAAAGCTAATTATTACTGGAAGAATATTGTGCTCAAATAAGATTTTTTTATTGCAGAGAATGGGAACTGTGCATGGAGAAGAACTGCCTTATCTATTTGGTGCTCCTTTGGTAGATGGATTCAACCACTTCCCTAGAAATTACAGTAGAGCAGAACTTGCACTAGCAGAATCCTTCATTATTTTCATTGCGAATTTCGCAAGAAGAGGGTGAGTATTGTACCTTAAATCCTGCAAAATCAAATTAGGATTGAGGAAATGATACAATCTCACAATTCTGAGTGAGATAAAAATTGAATTGAAGAACGTGTAAATTAAAAAATAAGTGATGGAAAAAGATAACAAAGTGAAAGCAAAATGAAGAAAAAATTTTGTTTGGTTTAAATCTTTAAATCTGCATAATTCTGGTTATAAATTGGTACAAATTTTGGAATTCCAATAATATCGAGAATAATCGGATTGCTCTCAACAAATATTATGTGAATTGTCAAAACCTATCTACTCGAGAGAATTAGCATTGAAAGTTACATTGTAAAAGTTGATTCCTTCTCCTCGTTCCCAACCGACATGGAAACCAAATCAAATTTCGGGAAATGGAAGAATTTCCATCAAACTCTTCCCTCCATTTCAACATTTCCTACCCCCATTCCGCTATCAGTCCGAACGACCGGACAGTTCCATTTTTCCCCGATAACCGGAAAACCTAGAAGACAGAAATGAGCGCTATATTGACATGACACGAATCGATTCAGCGAATCGTTTGCACGTTCGAGGTCCATCTTTATTGGACCAATTCAATTGCGAGGAAAACCTTTGATAGGAGAATGAAGCGGACGAAAACCCATAGGATTTTATCGCAACGAACTTTCTCTGTTTCAATTTGTTTCATTAGTATCGCTCATCGGATGAGTCTGGCAGTTTGCTCGTTAGTAGACGTTCTGGAATTTGAACGAAGATTTGAGCGAGGATGTACGGAGTTATCGATTTATTGCACTGCAAGAATTGGATATTTTTCCAGAAAGTTCGAAATTTCAGTTTTGGACAACTTTTGGCTAAGACATTGGTACTCATACACATCACACGAAGAAAGTCGGTAGAAGAAAATTGTAGAGCATATATCAAGCTTTGACTGAAGTAGTGAACTTAGTCCCTAGAACCGAGAGTGAAGTCTCAAGATATCTCCAAAAAAATTATGTTAATAGGATTTCTCAATGACAAATTCAATTCATCTCTGGTGGTGAGAGCTACCCCTACATGGCTCTTTTTTCACTCTCAAATCATTGTCACTTTGTCTACCACCAACCACTTCTGAACCTGATGATTCTTATTCTTTTTTGCAAGCTCTTTGGTTGCACGCTGGCAGTCATCAGATACACAGCAGATTGCATGAAAGAACCTGTAGACTGTGCACAACTTGAATGCATTAAAAACATTCACATCCGATAAACCTTCAGATTTTGTTGTTGATGACAAATATACTGTTCCACAAGAGTTAGAGATATAGTATTCAATCGTTTTTGAAAGTATGTTATCTTCGAGAAAATTGCTTTAAAATCATTCAAAACTCAATAACAATTTGAATCGATCCAATAAAAATCAGTATGAGATATTTCGTCAATCTGGTCGCCTTTTTCTGAAGTTTGGTTCTTTGCATACGCTTCATGAATGTTCTTATTTTGGAATGAAGTCAGTTTATCAACGGCTTCGATTTGAAACGAGTTTTCTGAAAATGCCAAGACGTAAACTAACAAACGCTGAGGCTAATAGGGCAATCGGAATGCTACAGGGTGGCCTAACTCAGGTTGTTGTAGCGAAAAGACTCCAAGTCAGCCAAAGTGTGATATCTCGACTTTGGAATAGGTTCAGGTTCCGTGTTGGAAAAACCAAGGCTTGGTGAGCGACGAAAAACAACACCTGCTCAAGACCGTTTCGGCGGAAAGAAACCCAACATGTACGTGTAGAATGCTACGGAATACTCTTCAAAATGCAGATAGGGTCCAACATCCCATCGAAACCATCAGACGACATTTGAGAGAGGTGAATCTAGGTTCTAGATTAAGAGGAGTTCCATTAACACGTGACCATAAGCGTCAAAGACTGGAATGGGCAAGGCAACTATCAATTGGAACGATCAATGCGGCGTAGTGTCCTTTTCACTGATGAATCCAGATATGGACGATTTTCAGATTCTCGAAGAATAAGGGTATGGACAATCCCACGCATACTCCGTAATCGTCGCTATGTCCAAGAAGTCCATCCATTCCGAGGGGGTAGTGTTATGGTTTGGGCCGGGATATGTTTCAACGGGCGCACAGATCTACACATTTGTCCTGGGAATATGATCGCCTTACACTATAGGGAGCATGTCATTGACAATGTTGTGCCAAATTTTCACGCTGCTATTGGTTAAACTTTTCAATTTCTAGACGATAACGCTAGACCGCACCGTGCAGCCATAGTTGAGAATGCGCGCGAGGAGCTTGGTATTCCACATTTACCGATACCTCCGCACTCACCAGATTTGAATTGCATAGAACATGCATGGGATATGCTTCAAAGAAGATTAGATAATCATCAACCTACTCCAGAATCCTTAAATGATCTGAGAGAGCTTCTGCCCCTTTTATGGAACTAAATTCCTCAAGAAATGTTCAACAACCTCGTGTGTAGTATACAAAGCAAATGTCAAGCTGTTATTGATGCCCGTGGAGGCCATACATTTTATTGATAGTCTTGAAATGCTTGAATTCTCTGGGAATAAAATTTCGTTATTTTACTCGATTTTATTTAACCACCCTGTATACGCTGCAGACCTACAGGCTAAAATTAATTTGCAACTTGAAATCATATTAATATGAATTTTCATCACAAAAATCTAATTTAAACTATATTTTTTTGCAATTCAATTCAATATCCCTAACTCATTTGGAGCAGTTTATATTGATCTTGGGAAGTCTCAGAGCTTGATCATTTTTCGACCAAAGTTGGCATTCTTCAAACTGATTCTATTATTTCTATTCCACATACGGATCCTTTGGACCAGTTGATTAACAACTAAATTACATTTCTGTGAAATCGAGCCTCTCCTTCAAATGCTGCAATAAAATCTGATAGTTGATACATCAACGTCGGGGAAAATTCTTGTTCCGAATAATTCTCGTACCCGATCGAAACATAAAGAAAATATGAATAGGGGCATAAAACCGTCGAAAGTTGATACACGGCCTAGTCTCCCCTGTGTATTTTCGGGTTCATAATCCCCAATACCCATAACGAAACACAACCATATTTCAGGAAATACGACGACAAAAATAATGTTTCTAGTGGCGGGAAAAACGCCAAATCCCTGATGCTTTCGTGAACGATGGCAGCTGAAAGGAAGCGAAACGTACGAGACTAATCGTGGAGAATAACATCGATATAGAATATCAGAAGAGGTTTACTCGAAATCCACTAAGTATGATGCGTCCTGGAAAGAAATAGCTGATTTATTTATTATGACATATCAAATGTTGTCCGTCGCGTGAAGAATCATTATGACATATGACGTGACAGATATAAAGTTGAAAGATGGGAGCTGGTAAACATGGAGCATTACACGGTAGAACAACGGGTCCTGATTGTCAAAAATTTTTATTGAAATTGTGAAAGTTTAATTGCCATGTTTTATTGAATACCTACTGAAATCTTGTGATCTTATTGAAGTACCCTTTAGAATGAATACAATTGGTATCAGATCGCTTTTTTGGAGGTAGAGAACTTAAAATTGAAATAAATCACATTTAAATCAAGATTTGAGCGAATTTTTTTTATGCTTACTTGACAGAAATTTCAAAACAGCATGGCTTTTACCTTGTGTTAACCCACAGTTATCCCTATCAAGAATTTTATCACTCTGGAAAAAAACGCCTGATATTATAAACTGCTCCACGTGAGTTAGGGATATTGACTCAAATTGCAAAAAATATAGTTAGAATAAGATCTTTGTGATGAAAATTCATATCAATATGATTTCAAGTTGCAAATTAATTCTAGCCTGTAGGTCTGCAGCGTATACAGGGTGGTTAAGAAAAATCCAGTAGAATGACGAAATTTTATACCCAGAGAATTCAAGCATTTTGAGACTATCAATACAATGAATGGCCTCCACGGGCATCAATAACAGCTTGACATCTTCTTTGCCTAACACACGAGGTTGTTGAACATTTCTTGAGGAATTTGGTTCCATAAACGGGGCAGAAGCTCTCTCAGATCATTTAAGGATTCTGGGGTAGGCTGATGATTATCTTATCTTCTTTGGAGCATATCACATGCATATTCTATGCAATTCAAGTCTGGTGATTGCCGAGGTATTGGTAAATGTGGAATACCAAGCTCCTCGCGCGCATTCTCAACTATGGCTGCACGGTGCGGTCTAGCGTTGTCGTCTAGAAATTGAAAAGTTTCACCATTAGCAGCGTGAAACTTTGGAACAACATTATCAATGACATGCTCCCAATAGTGTCTGGCGGTCATATTCCCAGGACAAATGTGTGGATCTGTGCGCCCGTTGAAACATATCCCGGCCCATACCGGGATGGATGGACTTCTTGGACATAGCGACGATTACGGGGTATGCGTGGGATTGTCAATACCCTTATTCGTCGAGAAACTGAAAATCGTCCATATCTGGATTCATCAGTGAAAAGAACACTACGTTCCAATTGATATGTTGCCTTGCCCATTCCAGTCTTTGACGCTTATGGTCACGTGTTAATTGAACTCCTCTTAATGGACGTCTAGAATCTAGATTCACCTTCACCTCTGTCAAACGTCGTCTGATGGTTTCGATGGAAACTTGGACCCCATCTGCATTTTGGAGAGTATTCCGTAGAGCATCATACACGTAGATGTAGGGTTTCTTCTCGCCGAAACGTTGATGAAACGATCCTAAGCAGGTGTTGTTTTTCGTCGCCCACCAAGCCTTGGTCTTTCCAACACGGAACCTGTCTCCTTGAACCTATTCCAAAGTCGAGATATCACACTTTGGCTGACTTGGAGCCTTTTCGCTACAACAACCTGAGTTAGGCCACCTTGTAGCATTCCGATAGTCCTTTTAGCCTCAGCGTTTGTTAATTTACTCCTTGGCATTTTCAGAAAACTCGTTTCAAATCGAAGCCGTTGATGAACTGACTTCATTTCAAAATAAGAACATTCATGAAGCATATGCAAAGAACCAAATTTCAGAAAAAAGGCGACCAGATTGACGAAATGTCTCATACTGATTTTCATTGGATCGATTCGAGTTGTTATTGAGTTTCAAATGATTTTACAGCTATTTTCTCGAAAAATACATACTTAAACGATTGAATACGATATCCCTTACTCTTGTGGAGCAGTATATTTCAAAAATATAATTATGATTATTGAAAATACGAAGATCGTACTCCCATGTTTAGTACTTCATTCAATTCTTTCATTCTGAAAACTTATCGCTTTTATTTGGAAACCATCCCGAACACTCGAGAATTTCCCAGATGACATCTTCCACGAAATGAATATCTTCGAATAATATTATCCAGTGGACTAAACCTCCCAGATGTCACGGAAAATCAGATGAAAAATTCACCGTTACTGCGACGAATATTCATGACGATATCTCTCAGAACCTGCCAGCGTCTACAGGTGCGTGAATAACTCGGTCATCTCTTATTGATATTTCCCTTTTTCATCTGTCAAGTCAACCGTCTTCAGCATCCGGCCTTTCGGTGAGCCATCGCAAGAGGGTTGCGGACCATTCTCCTTTGACCGTATTTTATTTTCCTTTGGATTAAGTTGAGCATCGTCAAAACAAAAATTCCTGATGGACGTCTAGCGGCAGGGGTCGTCTGTGCCGCAGAAATCGCAGATCCTTGCTTCCAGCGAAACGGGTACTCTGGTCGTTATTCCTGGTTATTCATGAGAAAAAGAAGGACCCTGAGGGATGGATCCTTTGATTTGGTTTCGCCTTTTTCAGCTTGGGAAAATGTTCGACTCTGGAATTCGTTTGAGTTCGAATAAAGCTCCGATATAAGTCACTTGCAGTCACTCTTTTCGAATTTAATTCGTTAAGAATATTTCTTTTGAATCAACTTACTTTCTCCCACTCTTACGAACTGACATCTGTCTAATTACATGAAGTTATTGAAGGATTTTTCCATATAAAAGGTGTTATTTCGACATCGGATGTTTATTTCATTATGAAGAGGAAGGTATGCCGTTAATAATGGGAAATAACTTCAGCCAAATGACCACCACGACCACGACTACGGGACCATATCAACGAACCTATCTATTAATCACTCGAATCAGGTTTACCAGGCGAGACTGATGTTGTCAGTTTCTTTCTCTATCGGACACTTTTAGGATTCAATGTCCTTGACTTGTGCAATTTTTTAATTGTAGAATACTCTCATCTAAATGATTGAGATGAAGATTATATTCTCAGGTCGAGCAGACCCTTCAGAAACTACAAGCATCTAAGTTTGTAGGTATTATTGCGTGTAGGGAAAATCAGTTGTGTTCTCAGCAGGCTCAGTCTCTGTGTCCTTACGCCACGTAAGACCCAGTACTGTTAATTTTTGATTCAACAGTGAATGGAGACCACTACCATCTGATTAGAAAAATTCCTAGTTTCGGTATTGAACTCGGAATCACCGGGTCTTAGAACTACTCTCTAACCACTCAGTTACGTCGTCATTTTTTATTTCGTTTGAAAGATACAGATTATCGAGAATTCACGGATCAAAAACTTTTCTGCCCATTTATTCAGAATCGTTTTTTCAAATCTGAATTACGGTAAAATGATGCACATTTCAGAATTAACACTTATTCAATACTAGCTGGCCCGGCGAACTTTGTTTCGCCTAAATGATACTCACGATGAATTTCACAAATCGTAATCACCGGTGATCAGATCTCAACGGCTTGGTTCTCTGATTTTTGAACTGTCAAATCGAGCTCATGCTAGATCAAGCTCCGATCACCGTTGATAACGCTTTGTGAAACCTACATATAACTGTTTTTGTTTTGAATGAATGACACCACGAATGCAAATATAAATCACGATCGAATTATATGGATGAGAAACAATTCCAATTATAAATTACCTCTGATCACTCGGTCACTGTATAAACCACTTTAGTTTGAACTCGAAATATTTAAGGAACATATTTTCATCCTCGATATCTATTATCTTGTCTATTGTCTTTCGGAATATACATACCCTCTACTTTTTTGGCAATTTTTGAATTTCCAGTTGACGCAATTCTTACCAAAAATTTGACTCTGCTTGTGACTGTTAATACCAGGAGTATAAGCCATATTATACCTCAGAACTAGTATAAATCAAAATGTCAAGAATATGAATAAAAATTATTGCTTGAAAGAACTATCGACTATTAACACAACCCGTTCACCAGAATGCATTCAAATGTTTGAAATAGCTAATGAAAATTAGAACTTATTATGTGAATAGCGCTTTATGAAGAGGAAAAAACGAAACTTTTTTAATATTCTCCATTTTGGCTAATCAAACTCTGATTAGTGCTCACACCATTATTTTCAAACATTTTAGCCTTTTAGTGATCAGCTAAAAATAATTGGTAAACATCTCATTGGTGGAGCAGCGAGATTTCCATATTCCCATGGATATGAGCTGTCACACAGAACAGAAGCACAAAAATAATATGTCAATTACTAATTATGTCAATTTCGGATTCAGTTATTTCTGCAAATATATTTATTACCCAAACAGAAAATCAAAAACATTTCAAAAATTATGAGGAAAGATGAGAATGCACAACTAACGATTGAAACGGATCGCCAAAATCCGATTTACTTGAAATTTCGGTAAGAATTCACTGTGATATTCACCCGCTTATTGGTCTGGTAACAACCTTTCATGGTACTATAAGTACCACTGTACGCAGTAATTGTATATACATCGCCATCTAATGTTGATAATATCCAATAAAGTAATTCACGATTACGTAATTTTGTTCTGAATAAATAAAACTGTAAAAATAACTATAAATAATCAGTCATAATGTGTGAAAAGCTCCACTTGAAGTGGTAAGAACGAAACTTCTCTCGTATCTCAAAGAAATCTAATCAGTTTAGACATCTGTACTCCTACGCTGAGTCATTCTGGTTTTGGTCAACAGCGCAGAGTTCGAGGCAACCCAAATTACACACTATATGTTTGAATCGGCATGTAACTGGGAGAATATCAAATGAAGTACCTACGAATTAGCTGTAGTGTAACTATAACTGTAGCAACACCTAGTGGCCTTACTCAGAAGAAGGAAAAGCATTTTCTGTATAAGTAAAATTTTTATCGATTTTTTCAAAGTTTTATTGGATTTTATAATAACCAGACCGTAGACAAATCCATATATGAAGCTTCATGACAAACAGTCCATCCGATCTCGAGTTATAAATGGTGTAACTAACATCTTTCTTTTATATATAGAGATTTGTTCTGGAAGTGTCCAACCGCCTCACAAAGAATAGAAATTCTTCTATTTTCTCCAGATTGTTCAAAAAAATTGTGGATACAATGTAAATAATTATGGATGCAGACGTGGAATGAGGTATATTGGAATTTGAAAACAACGCATCCATCTTTCTGCAATATCATCAATATTTATTGATATTGAAACCCCATATCAGTAGCCTAGCAAATATTGTTTGAAACATTTCTCCAATAAATCAACCACTTCATCAAAGCCTGATTACTATTCTATTTGGGTACTCAATTTGGCAAATACGAACATATTAATAAAACATGATAAACGACATAAACATAAACTGAAATTACGAGCAACTCAATATTGTAATACAAGGTTATTCGAATTTGTACTACGCCTGACAGGCATAGATAGATAGATAGATAGATGATGAATAGATTCAAGCCACGTTACAGTCGTTTCAAAAACGG
This sequence comes from Adalia decempunctata, assembly GCA_951802165.1. Lineage (NCBI taxonomy): Eukaryota > Metazoa > Arthropoda > Insecta > Coleoptera > Coccinellidae > Adalia > Adalia decempunctata. The sequence goes on along the minus strand of OX637696.1, from coordinate 14,513,917 downwards.
CTGTGTTCGTCTCCGAGAAATTCTCTCACTCAGAATTTTGTACAACTTTCACCCTGTAATCAACCGCTCTCGATCGATAATGGCGACAGAGCCAACTTATTAATAACACCATAAGATAATCCCGGCGTCAAATTGAAATCTACCACCCTCAAGGCGTCGATCCGCATATGGCCTTATCCTGAAGTATGCACATGACGTGGAGATTTAATTAACATTGACATAGCAACTTTATGCAAATACAGTTCGGGGAAGGTGTGGATGGGAGCACCGATGAGATATAGATTGGGGAATTAGCGAACGCTCTATTTGCTGGAGAGAAATTGGCCGGCCATCTATTGCTCGGAAGTGGCCAGCATGAATAGCTTGGGAACATGTGTTTTCGATAGGAACCCCCGTCGTAAAACTAACGTATGATCAATATTGCATGGGTCTATTTATTGTTATGGATCGGCACTTCATTCCGTGACACGTAGGGTGGAATAATGGACTATTGCTCGATTATTTCCATACTTACAATGGAATGGAACGCTTGTTTCATTCATTTGATCCTATTCGAAATAAGGATCAGTTTCTTTCAGGTAGAAAACGTTTTTTTTTGTCCTGATATGAAGGATAAAAAAATGTTTACCAGAAGGTGCTAATCCACATCTGCTTCTTCATCCAATCGAATTTCTTGAGTGCTTTGTTGTTTTGTCTTGGCTTTCCAGGTTTATTGATATTCTCAACAGCAAAATGTGGATGATTCCAGCGTAACCTCTCTCATCGTCTTCAGCACATTTGGTGGTAATGTACCACCATCTCGTCTTCCATAAATGTATTGGCTCCATTCTAAAATCAGTTGTTCTCGATCAATGCTAGTGATCAATAGTTTTGCTTTCGTTTGATTTTCTACACTCGATCGCTATGCAACGCGAAACACGCAATTTGACCCAAGAGGAATGTGTCCAAGCGGTAGTTTTGCGAGAAGAAGGGTGGACATACACAAGAATTGCAGAAAGGTTTGGAGTTTCCCATACAAGTGTGTCCAGAATGTTGCAGCGATTCAGGGAGACAGGTATGAATGTCCGAAGACCAGGACAGGGTAGACCACGGGTAACAACTGCCATTCAAGAACGTTACTTGAGAGTTTCTTCGTTGAGACAACGGTTTGCAACCGCTCGCCTCCTTCAAAATCAGCTAGAGCAAACTCATGAGGTGCAAATTAGCACTCAGACAATCAGAAATCGCCACAGAGAATATGATTTAAGGCCTCGTGTCGCGGCAAGAGGCCCAGATCTTACCCCAGCCCATCGAAGGGCGCGTTTGGATTTTGTGAGAGAGCATATCCATTGGAAAGAGGCCGATTGGGAAAGAGTTCTCTCCACAGATGAGTCTAGATTCTGCCTCTACCATTGTGATCGACGTTCCCTTGTATACAGACGTCCACATGAAAGATATGCTCAGTGCAATTTCCTGAATACTACTAGTTTCGGGGAGGATCGATTATGGTATGGGGTGGAATATCTTTGACTGCTCGCACAGACCTAGTGGTCGTTGATAATGGAGCTATGAATGCTGATAAGTATATAAGGAACATTCTTGAAGAGCATGTAGTGCCATTTGCCTCATGCATTGGTGAAAATTTCATTTTTATGGACGATAATGCCAGACCCCATCGTGCGCGCATCGTTCAGGAGTACCTTGAAGAGGTTGAAGTCTCTCGAATGGAATGGCCAGCAAGAAGTCCAGATCTCAATGCGATTGAGCAGGTTTGAGACAACCTTAATAGAAGGCTGAGAAGTTCAGAAAATCATCCAGCTACTCTTATTGACTTAGGAATCCAACTCGGAGAAATCTGGGAAGGATTAGATCAGAACATTTTAATATCCCTCATTTTGAGTATGAACCGTCGTTGCCGAGCTGTAATTAATGCAAGGGGTGGAAATATCAAGTATTAAATCACTTATTAGCATTTCAGTATTTTGAAAATTGTTCTTTTCTCTTCTTTCACATAAGATTCGGTGAAATCCTGAATTTTTCTTCCATTTAATGTGTCTTGTTTCGTTGAAAACCTTCCCGAGAGAACATAAAAAATAAGTTATAAAGTCAATGTAGAGTTAACTTTCATTAAAATCGAGATTTTCAGAATGTGCGTTAATTTTTTTGCGCAGTGTATTTGGCTGGTCAAAATCACCCATACTTTGAGTGCTGTGAGCGTCCGAACAAAACTCAAAAATGATTTATGGAAAAAATAAATCAATTATAACTGGAGTCAAAAAAGGCCTATATGGTCAAGTTTGGTATCAAAATGTAGGTTTTCGAGGACGCTGAATTCACTAAGGAATAACTCGAGTTTCTATCTAGCATAATTCAGATTTTCACCAGCGAAATGGCAGTTTTTCAAAAATCGAAATCTTTCTCTAGGCTATTATTTCGGATCAGTCGAGATAAAACTGCAAAATGTTTGATCATGATGGGAAGAAAAAGAATGTGAAAATCGGATTCAGGAGTGGTAGACGGAGAGAAAGCGAATCCGGCACAGAATAAATTCAAGGCCAAAATGCGAATTCTTCCAATGAGTACCAAACAACGCCCAACGCGTTTAGCAGGAATTCGAAACGCCTCTCCCACTAAACGTTTCACGTTAAATGGGCCTTACTAATATCCTCTTCTTTACATTCCCTTTCGCACTTTAGACGCAGAAAGCGGGCCATACTCGTATAGTGGGCATAAATAGAATATGCGATTATGGCCTGGCAAAACGTGTAATTTCATTCGGGTGTACTGTTCGTGTCGACAAAATTGTACTTTTACCATCTTCTCCTCGTTAGATCAAAGATGATGGCGAATGTTACGAGTGGAGAATTTCATGGTTATTCTCCTTCGGACTTGTTTACGTATTTCTGTAGCACTTTTCGTTTATTTCGTAGCAATCAGAAAGATTAATTCAGCAGAAAGCTAAGTGGCAAAGGAAAATGAAACATTTATTTGAAGGGCATCCATGTGTTTTTTTTTCCTCCCTCACATCTACATGTGATGAAATGCAGCCTGCTGCTGCAATAAGAATACATTACCGCTCATTGAACAATATACTATTAATAAGAATAGAAAGTGATAATACTGAAAATTTTTTGACAGTTCTAACAACAAATCCAATTTTTTTTTCAGCCAATCATGTCAACATTACATCGAAAACTACATCCAATGCAATTTTCAATCCCAATAATAACACGATAGTCTTATAAAATTATATAATAGTTCCATCATTCCAAACAAATTTCAAAATGTCACGTTTTGGTAATGTTGAAAATATAAATGAGCTTATCAAAGAAAACATTCCCAGAAATACTTCCAATAGCCACAAATATATTCGGGGAATATTTATGGAATTTTGCTACGAACGATCATACGAATTGAATGAACGCAGAAGCTTGGAAGAATTGGCGTTTATACTCAAAGATTGGGCTGTCAATATGAGAAAAAAAGACGGAACGGAATTCAAAGAAGCAACGGTAAAGACAATGTGGAATTTTTCGAGCAAACTCTTACAAGAAAAGTATTATAAGGACTACAACATTATGATTGACCCGTTTAATAATATAATATTTAAACCAGCCCGAGATGCCCGCGATGCAATCAGAAAAAAATTGCAAGCAGACCCAAGTAAACGTAAATCCAGTTCAGTTTCGTTAAATTTGTCTGAAGTAACAGAATAATATTGCTATGGGATGAAAATACTCCTGAAGGTCTTATGCGTAAATTTTATCATATTGCTGCAGTAGAACTAGCGTGGCGAGGAGGAGAGGCAGTTGCTTGTTTGGTGATTTTTTTTCAAATCGAGAAGAATAACGATGGTTCTCCAACAAATCGCATTGAATACAATCCGGTATTCAGTAAAACGTGCCTAGGTGGTTCTAAATGCTGTACAAGAAGTAAATGGTTGGTTTCCGATAGTGAGAGACAAAGCTTTGTCTTTTTCATAAACTAATATCAAAACGAGGCGAAAATATTACCTCACTACGACTATTCTTGAAACCAAATCGATATTGGAAAAATGAAACTGACAAATCGTACGATAATGTACCTGTTGGAAGGAATACCATAAATAAATGGACTAAATATGCTGCCGAAGCAATTGGCTTGAATGTCAAAGACAAAAAGATAACGAATCATTCAAATAGATCAACAGCTGTCAGTCAATTAGGAAAAAGTGGTGTAGAGGAACAACAATTGCTGAAGATTACTGGTCATAGCAATCAAAATTCTATCAAACCATACCTAAACCTCGATCAAGAACACCACAACAAGATAATAAATATTATGCGTGGAAATAGATCTTCTATGCAAGAGAACAGCAACGAATCTAATGTTGAGTTGAATTTTACGAATAGCACTTTCACCAATCGTACTTTCAATAAATAAATGAATGTTTTGTTGTGTTGAGTTATACATATTTTCTGTCAAAAAATTTTCTGCCGAATATTCCTCGGACATTGATAAATGCCTCATAATTTTATAACCAATATCTCAAGCTCGTTGCTTGGTTACAGCCCTCACTGATATAAATATCAACATGACAAAAGTTATTTTTGTCGAACAGAACTAAATGCTGAATTTGTTTTCTGCCTTGTTATGGCCGTGCTTAAAGCCACTTAACTCACCATCAACAAAAAGATGGAACATTAGTCGTAGTTAATCATTTCTAGAAGCCACTGCTGAGATACATTCAACTCCCAGCGACATCTAGCGAACAGTAGCTCAAAAACGCAACAAACCTAGTTCAAACTCCCCAAACTTCGGTGGCAACATAAAAGCGAAATCTTACACCCATCCTCCCCCAATTCTCGCACCCCTTCCCCCCAAACGACCCTTTTTTATTGAATTACGCCGACTATTCCCGAGGCGATGCGTATCTGGCACATTCCCCGGATCCGTCACTCTTCTACACCGGATTCCTCAGCTAAAGCCTTCTCTTCTTTGCGTTTCAGGAACCCGAACGAGCATCATAAACAGGAGCCGGTGCTCGCAGCCTCCAGGGAGAGGAACAGATTCCGCTCTATTCTGTGGGACGAATATGACTCCGTTCATCAGAAGTATCTGGAGATAGGTGAGTTTTACGCGCCTTACGGGCTTTTTTTGGGAGTGCGTGGGCGGGGGGTGTTATGCTTGAAGTTGCGGCAGATGTTTCGCGTTTATTAACTGAAGCAGAGCTCGGGGGGAAAATTTAGGAAATGAAGGATTTGGGGGAGAGTGATTATGAGAGCATCAAGGGAGATTGGCGCTTGAAACGGCAGGATTATCCGGGGATTTCTGGATTTTTACTGTGCTGGTTTTTCAACTTCTTTTTAATGTTTTTGGTATATTTGATTCGTCACTTCTCCATATTCTACTCTAATTATGTACCAACACTGTAGACCAAGAGCCAGTGACCAATTTTCATATGTCATTTCATAACTCACCAAAATTTACTTGTTTAATATTCAATATCTGCTCGAAAATAAAAACCATTTCTGCCAGCCCATAATGGCCGGAGTAGACTACCATAAGCGCTCAAAGAGGCCAGAAAATTAGGTTCAACTATCTCATAGAATCATACACGAAACTTTCAGGAATTGTCATTGATAATATATTGAACATATAAAAAATAATGACAGAACTTTTTCGTCCCTCCTAAGTGTTGGCAGAACTCTTTGAAAATTCATTAAGAACAGCTGTACTTAGGTATGTCATTTCAGTACGCTTGAAATTTACAGAAAATAAAGAAAATGATTCTAAAAAGCGAATTATAATCATGACAGAATTTTTTTACATCACGAACCATCTGCCAAAACGAGAAATGTTGCCGCGCAAATGCGAGCGAAAAGAGCTTATTCATATTTGCAAGTCAGACCTAGACCGCATATTGGGCATTTGCGAGACTCATCAAAAGTTTATAGGAAGCTAAAATTCTTTTATGAAATTATTGAATTTGTTTTCAGTTTCATTTACCTGATCCGATGATAAGGGTATTCGCTATGTACTCGTAATACTAAAGCTCACTGTGAAAGTGTTATACTCTCTTTTACTACTCTTAGTCTACCCAGCTTTTGGGGTTTTAAACGCCCTGATGGTTTATTTTTTACCCCTTAATGTGACCGAGATCTTATGCTTCTTTGAATGTTTCGTAAGTCACACAGGTATACTCAAGACCTTCTCAATCCATTCGAAAAACTCTTGAGGAAACAAATTTTGAGGATGCGTAGAGCATATTTTTTTGAATGGTTTATTACTAAATAAACTGTTGTAATGTTAAAAATAAACACCTTTAATTCCTTCAATTTATTTCTTTAATTGACAATAATACATGCACATGCCCAATATGAGCTCTAGGTCTGACTAGGTCATTTCGCTCGCATTTGCGCGGCAACATTTCTCATTTTGGCAGATGGTTCGTGATGTAAAAAATTTCTGTCGTGATTATAATTCGCTTTCTAGACACATTTTCTTTATTTCCTGGGAATTTCAATATTTCAAACTTACTGAAATGACATACCTAAGTACAGCTGTTCTTATAATGAATTTTCAAAGAGTTCTGCCAACACTTAGGAGGAACGAAAAAATTCTGTCATTAATTTTTATAGATTCAATATATTATCAATAACAATTCCTGAAAGTTTTGTGTGTGATACTATGACATAGTTGAACCTAATTTTCTGGCCTCTTTGAGCGCTTATGGTAGTCTACTCCGGCCATTATGGGCTGGCAGAAATGGTTTTTATTTTCGAGCAGATATTTAATATTAAACAAGTAAATTTTGGTGAGTTATGAAATGACATATGAAAATTGGTCACTGGCTCTTGGTCTACTGCATATAATTCGTAAAATTACTGTTCTCTACTCTAATCATGTGCCTGCTTCTGTGTGTGCACAGAAGTCAATAATGCAAAGTAGATAGAGGACGTTTATAATTCAGAAAATGTTCATATGACTTTATTCGTGACCAGCGCATTCGCCAAATGGCAACTTATTCTAGGAATACTTTCCTTCCTTTATGCCTACTGCTTAGATTTTTTTCCTAGTCTTCCTTTTGGTTTATAATTTTCAGATTAATATTCTTCACAATTTCGATGCATTCCATTTGATATATAACATTATTCGAATGGATACTGACAATACGGACAAAATAAAATTTTTTTCAACATATCATTTGCATTTTTGTTGATATACTCGAACAGAAAATAAAGATCATGGTCCAAGAATTTGACGTGTATTCCCAGTACTCAAAGAGGACCTTTCATCATAGGAAAAAGAGATATGAATGGAATAATGACATGAATATGGAAAAATACAATCTAAATAAAGGCTCTTTATATTAAATTCAATCCTTGATGAATTTTATATGAGTTTTTTGTTCGTTTTCATATTCCAGTTCTTCTGTCACAGCACAAAATGAAACATGGTTTCAATATAACATACCAATAATTGTTCCACATAAAAATTCAGACGAAGGGCTAAATAACAATTATTTCAAGTTTATTGGGTTCAACATTCTTTATGTCAATACAATGATTTAGAATTTTCATTATCTTTACCCTCAATTTGTTGGTATCATTCTCATTCTGAATTGAGAACAAACAAATATATTTTGCTTCTATCGAAATGCCAGAAAAATTGAATAAAAATTATTCAAACCATTTTGTACTTCCTAGCAACCCTGAAAATTTCTTCAACGATTGCAAAACGGGTGAAACATTTCATTGAAGGGGTTTCATTACCCTTTTTGTGACAGTATGAATTGACAGTTCAAAACGTAGTTGTTCCATTTTCATAGTCGTCGAAAAACACAGGAAACCACCTCAATTCGTAAAGTTCAATGTTTTTCTGATGAATATGGCGAACGTTTAATCTATTCAACGAATATTAAAACATTTTCGAACGGGACTAATGGCTGTGGCAACCGAATCAAGCACTCCACATCACCGCGCGTTATCCCATTTCCTTTTTCGCATAACCTCCAAATGCGTGGACTCACAGCCGGGATAATATTGTTGGAACATTTCAGCACCGACATACATGGACTTTTCACGTGTTCAAAAGCTCCGAAACACTTGCTGCATCATCCTGCCGAACTAATACAAAAGTAGTTAGCAGGATTAATTACTGTAGGTGCAAAGGGAGGTTCGTTCGGTAAAAAGGCTCGTCGAGAGGTCCCTTGAGCAGGGATTCCTAACTTTCGGCGACGATTATATTGTCCGCGAAAAGTTATATTTCTGGCGTAAACACGCAGTCTCTTGTTACGATTGTAATAGTATGCAAATGGGGTGTTAAGGGAGAAGTAAAATTGTTGGATTGAGTTTGGAACGTATTCGTTCATCAGGATAAACCGGGATTATTCTTTCAACTCTCGACAACGATAGCTGAAAAGTCTCCTGATTTGATTAGAAATATGCTTTATGACGCACTGGCAACTGCTGATTTTGGAGCAAAATAGGACTCAAGGTTGCAGTGAAATGTGAGCCCTTGAAAATGAAGGTTTTACCACGATGAGGAGTTATATACATTGAAAGAAAAATGCTATATTTTTCGGATAAATGATCGGGTGTTGATTTCATTATAAAGGGGAAGATATGCCGTTAATAATGGAAAATAACATCATCTAAATGAGAGAGTGAGAATAAAGGTGCATACAAACTGTTTTCACGTCACGTGAGCTCACGCGAGGAAATGGGAAGAAGATATCGAGAATAAAGCTGCTTTTACAGTTGCTGGTGATTCTCATAGAAGGGAATCGATTCAACAAATGAATCAACGAACAGAGGAAGTGGGGGAATTCCATCAATTAATTCAAGAATTATTGAATGAGCACCCATATCGGTTTCAAATGTATGTCAGAATGACATTTCACAAAATATCAGACGTAATATCACGTGCATTCAGAAAATGTAAATTTGCGCAATATAGATCTGGCAAGCTATCAGTGCTATAACGTGACAGCAGATACAATATGGCAAAAATTTTTACTACATTTTGATTCCGTAGTAGTACAATCACCCAGTTAAGTTCTGATGATTTGGCTTGACCATTTATTATTGAAAGGTGTGTCTCTCTACCTATGCTCTAAGTTCCATGCATTATCGTTGTTGCACATTTTGGGAAGATGACGTAATGTGACATGACGTGATAACAATGTGTCTGCACCTTCAAGGCAGCTATATTAATTATATTAAAAGCAGCTATATTCTCCATATCTTCTTCCCATTTCCCCGCGTGAGCTCACGTGACGTGACCACAATTTGTATGCACCTTAAATTGAAAATAATTCGACAGATTTTAGAAAACTTGGTGTCAGCTATTGCCAAATGACAACAAGTTTGAGGAAATGCCTGGAGAATTATCATCTAATTTATCGAACCCTCGTGTGGTATTCGATGGATTATTTTTTGACGTTATACTCTGAAATTACAATCAAAATTATTTTCAAGATTTTATATTTTATTCAACAAATTTATATTAATCGACTCAATATAAACAGAATGAGTTATTCGAATTAGGATGCATTAAAGTTTTGAACATGAAAAATACAATTTCTTCTGCAAGCCAGACGGTGTGTTTTCGTCGTTGAGTTTTATCATGTCCATGCAAGATTTCTCCTTCGCTCAAACTTGCAGAACTTTATTTCTTCTGTTAGAGCTCTTCCTGTAATAACTGTACAACTCTTGCATTAATTTTGCGGTTTTATTCCACATTGTCTTCTCCATTCTGTTTCTTCATATTGAACCCATAGTCCTTCAAAATAACGGCTTGTTTTGTTGTTGATGTCTTCTCTTCCAATTTGTAGCCCCTCTCGTTGCAAAATAATTGGAATTGTTTCAAATCGACGCGCTGCTTATTTTGGTATGCTAACATGCACTTTCAATGATTATATTTTTTATATCGTGGACTGAATGATGATTCACTAAAACGATTGGGATTCATTTTACGAATTTCTTGAAAATTTACGACAGACGAGTCAAATCAAGAAAATCTGTTGTCATGTGGTTGTCATTCAATAAAAACAATGTACATTGAATTATTCTCGCTGAAATAATGTAGGTAGATTATTTCCACTATAATAATGCTTTGATTGGCTAGAATGTATATGAATTACTGAAATTGAAGATTTCTATTGGTTTCGAGAAACTTCAAAAAATAATCAGCATACATGTGGAATAATAGTTTGCAAAATGTGCATTGATCAGTCTTTCTGTTCATTGCCCCCTGAATTGCAAAATAAATTTTGCAGTAGGAACTTTATCGGTCAAATTTTCAACCAGGCTTTTTTCCTAATATACGAAAAAAACGGAAGAGCGAGTAAAAAATTCTGCAAAATATTAGTCCGCATGTATACTGAAAATTTCATACATTTATCCCAAAAATTCACGGCGATATCAGGGAAATAAAATCGTTTGTCCAGATTTTTATGAAATTACAGCTCACCAGGTTTCTTTCCTGGCATACGAAGAAAAACGGAAAAGCGAGTAATACACATTCTAGAGAAATAATTAAGGGGCAGTATCACCTTTTGAATCGTGGTAAATCTCCATTCAAAAGTGGTCTCTTTATTTCACGAGTAAGTACCCTAATTTACGACGTAGAGACTTTATTTTTTTTTAAATCGAAGATGAAGAACGTCCCGAGGGCAAATAGTTTTCTTTTTTTCGATTTAATTAGTTTTTCGATTGAAAAAACCGGTGTAATCGTTAGATCTGGGGTTATTGAATATGTTGTTCGTTTTTCATGAGTACAAGCTATTTTTTGGAATAAAAATCATGAAAATTTTTGTAGTTCATAGAAGATTGCCGAGAACAAATAGTTGCGATTTTCTCCAAAAAATGATGAATAACTGTCGGAAAAAAATCATTAAGTGTAGTTTCCAAAACGCTGAAGTTCAACCGGTTTTTTTTTAATTGAAAAACTGATTGAATCGAAAAAATCGCAACCATTTGCTCTCGGCAATTTAATCTTCTATGAACTTCAAAAATCTTTATGATTATTATTCCGAAAATATAGCTTGTACTCATGAAAAACGAAAAACATATTCAATAACCCCAGATCTAACGATTACCCTGGTTTTTTTGATTGGAAAACTAATTAAATCGAAAAAAAGAAAACTATTTGCCCTCGGGACGTTCTTCAACTTCAATTTGAAAAAAATCAAGTCTCTGCGTCGTAAATTAGGGTAGTTACTCGTGAAATGAAGAGACCACTTTTGAATGGAGATTTACCACGATTCAAAAGGTGATACTGCCCCTTAAGCTTTAATTCAAATCCAAAATTGTTGGTATACGCCGCATACGAACTGAGATATCATGTAAATAAAAAGCCCAATTTTTGATGGGAGCTCACGAGCTCGGACGTGTAGCAACTCCCCTTAATAAGGGTTTCTACATTTACCGAAATTTCGGTGTATTCAAAATATCACCACTTATTGGAAATCCCTTCAGGGGTTGTGTACGAAAATTTCTGCCGTTTGTCTGCGTCCCGCAAAATTTTCGTGATAAAACGGATTCTGGAGGGGTATTATCGATCGCTAATGAATTATTATTGATTGCTTTCACGCTTCAGAGCAGACACCTCTGGAAATCGTTACCACTTCGTGGTTTCCACCTGCGAATAACATATAGCACGAGCCTCCAAAATTTCAATACTTTTTCAAATTCGAAATCCATTTCAGGGCATTGTCCACAGCATTACCAGTGCCATTTCTTCCCATTGACCTCACCACTACATCTGCAAACGGTCAGAGAATCAATGGAATATGCAGTACTGCGTCCGAAAGCTTTTAGCCATTTTAAGTGTTTAATGTATTTTTAACATGCACTCCGCCGCATCTGTACTCTCTCCGGATTCCTATTCCCGGTCCAGGTTTCATGCCGTCGCAGCCAACTGGCGGGTTATTTGTTCCCATTTAAAAAGGGAGAACGTTTTGTATATGTTGGCCAAGGGGAAAACTAATGATAATCGCCTTTTTTTCGTCATTTGTTCGCGCTAGATGACCGCGATGATCATCTCGATTTCGCCGAATGATGGGGAACATCATAATTGAGGATCATTATTTTCTCGGGTTTTATTCTTTTACCGGTTCGCCTCTTCCTGCCGGATGAGTTACCGTGAAACGGGCCATGGGGGTGATTAAACGGGAAGGATGAAAATAAAAATGGGAGAAAAATATGAGACGTGATTATTTGGGATTTCATCGCTGAAAATTTGGGGCACCTGAGAAAAATATGATGAAATGGGCGGAGCAATAGTCTCAGCTGACAAAGATGGTCTCTTAATGGAAATTCCCTAATTATGGACCTCATCGTGGAGGTTTTGTAGTACTTAATAATAAAGGGTTTTCCAATAAGAGGGGAAATTTTGAAAATCCCTCTATTTCGGTGGAGGTCACTCTGATGTGGGTGCCAGGTCACAAGGGAATATCGGGCAACGAAAAAGCAGACGAGTTAGCAAGACGAGCATCTGAAACGCCATTCGCAGGGCCAGAACCTGTGCTTGGAATCAGCAAAAACCGATGCAGGACCCTGATTGAGGAGTGGATGAAACAAAGACGCCGACAACACTGGGAACAGAGCGACGGGCAAACACACAGCAAAGCCATGGTAGGACACACAAGCCAAACCTTGACGGCTGACTTTTTGAATCTGAACAGAACAAAGGCACCTACAATAGTAGGTCTGCTTACGGGACACTGCGGCCTTAGAAAACATTTGAACACCATAGGAATACTTGGAGTACCCGTGGATTGCAGACTCTGTGGTGAAGAGGAAGAAACAGCCTCTCACATAATTTTTGAATGCGACGCCCTGGGAAGAAGGCGCCACAGAATCTTCGGAGATATCAATCCGGAAACGGGAATGAATCCGAAAAACCTCATAAACAGGCTAGTGAACCTGATAATAAAGGACACAAACCTTTTCTCGTGAGGAACCACTGACGAAAGAGTGATACAATACCTGGTCTCTTGTTGGTCAGCAAATCAATCAATCAATCGGTGGATGTCACTTCACGATACACGCTTCAACCGCGCATTGAAATTATTAGAATTCACTATAAAGAAGGTGAACATTTGACAGAGACTGTTCGTGAAACTCAAACATTTTTGGGTCATCGTGAAGCACCTTGTCGAACCGCAATAAAACATTTGATTGTAAAATTCGAGCTTTTGGCACCAGTTAATGATGTGAAGAATACAACCCGCGCAAGTCGCACAAGAACAGCCAAGAATATTGCTGCTGTTGCCGAAAGTGTAGGAGAGATCCCAGGTTTGTCTATTCCTCGTCGTTCGTTTGAGTAAGTCATTCCACAAACGTATTCTGCATAAAGATTTGGGTCCTAAGGCTTCTTAAGTCCAGTTAAGACATGAACCCAAGCCGGTCGATCGTCGACAACATCGTGTCTTTACTGACTGTATCCTTGAAATGCATGGAATGATGAGGAATTCCATAGAAAAAATTATCTCGAGTGATGAGGCCCATTTTCACCTAGGTGGTTTCGTTAACAAGCAAAATTGTCGCATCTGGGCCTCGGAAAACCCAAGAGTTATTCTTGAAAAGCGTCTCTATCAACGTGTGATTGTTTGGAGCAGTTCACGGTCTGGCAGATACATTAGACCCTTTTCGTTTCGAGAATGAGGCTGGAGCAACCGTTACGGTGAATGGATTGTGCTATCGAGAGATGATGAATGTTTTTTTTCATGGCCGCAATTGGTTGGTATTGATCTGGACAACGTTTATTTTCAACAAGACGGAGCTACGTGCCACACAAGCAACAACATCATTGATAATAAGAAAATATTCCATACTTGAAGTGAGTGGCAGAGTTCATTAAATAAGAAACACGGAGTCGTCTCCACACAAATTTTTTAATCGAGTATCTACTCAACATGACCTGTTAAGAACAAAGATAAACATCAAAACCATGATTATTCGTTTCAGATTTTGACTGGCAGTTCTTTTGTCGACCACGTTGTGAACTGTAGCAATTTTTCAACCAAAAGACAGATTTTGGCGTACCTACTTACAGATTTGTGATGAGGGTGTTCTGCTCAATATCAGTGAAATATTCCACATTAGTCAAACTTTGAAACTACCTTTTGTCTAATCCCTCAATGATCAAATCTTTATTGATCAAACAGTTTTTGATTTCATCAATTTCAATTATTTTGTCTCTTAGCCCGGTAATTTTTATCGGTGTTGCAGACATCTATTTTTCAAATATTGGATTAATTTAGTTGTGATTTCAGTTCGGTGTTTTCTTCAGTCGCTATTTTTTGGTTTGCGCTTGTTCCCCTAGGTACCTCTGCTTGTCTCCGTGTTTGTTTTGTATAACTTTGACTGTGAATCCGTGTACATTTGTTGTTTTTGGATCAAATATCATTTATGTTAGTTTTTTTTTATCGGCATGGTTAATACCAAATTAAATTCATCACTTCTCAAATCATAGAATTCAGGCATAATTTTCCTGAAAAAACGAAGAAAACGATTCGACACATTTTTCAAAATGTTGACAATATGCTACATTTGCACCGTACCAAGGGGGCAAAAGTTACAAACGGTTCTAATGTGACAATAGAATAACATAGAAGAACATATGTGGTAATTGTGAAAATATCAGTCGTTTCCCTCGAATTTTATATGTTATTCATTTATTTATTTCAAAAAATAACAGAGCTACATAATCACAATCAAAATGAAAAACAAACCCATGTTGAATGCTCGAAAGAAGTATCTATGAAAAATAATAAAATACTGTGATGTTTTCTTCGTGATACAAACGTCCAGGATAAATAAACTTTTTATTTACACTTATTATAACACTACTAATCAAAATCTGAAGAACAAATTCTAGAAAAAGTCTGTACAATTTATTTCCACTGATTTATTTACGCTTATTTTTAATTCCACTCGTTGCTTGCATCTAAATAATAATAATCGCCTCCGCCAATGTGCCCCGTATATATATCGCGCCGATTCCTTTCTCGTGAAGCATGGATGCGCCTAGAAATGAAAAACTCCAGAAAGTAAGTACTTTGGTACGATCAAGATCGGAGGGCGAAGGAGCCTTATATTGCGTCCAGGACATTCTAGATCGCGGGAGTGCCGAATGAACAGGGTCGCACTTGTCACAATACATAAATATAGCAGGTAAAATCTGAACTCTCCGTATTAAAAATTGAAAGAAATAAGACACAAAACATTTGCCATTATAAATAATGACAAATGAAATGTGAATACGAACTAGGTCTCCGATACTGTTCACCCTACCAGACCGAATGGTCCAACGTCAACTGAGAATCGCACCGACTGCAGTTTCGTCCTATTTAGGACTCATCAGGGTGAAATATCCCAAAGTCAACGCTGGATGGAAAATCTTTTCGTCAAGATATGGACATCTGGCGCCGCATTATTTCGATGAGAAATTAATGAGCGACATCTATCCACCTTCAGAAAAGACTCCCTTCTCGGTGATTGAGTGAACAATAAAGGAAACTTTCTACCAAATCGCAACACCAGATTGTGAATTTCAACGTTAAAGAACGCTATAATCAATTCACCTGGGAAGCGCGGAGACGTTCGCAGTTGTAGTTTATTAACCCAAAAAATATTAACAAAGAAAATGATGATCTGAGATCATCAGCTGAGAAGGCAGCTACCTATATAATTGAAAGAAATAAGACAAAAAACATTTGCCATTATAAATAACGTTGGAATTTGGACCATTCGGTCTGGTAGGGTGAACAGTATCGGAGATCTAGTTCGTATTCACATTTCATTTGTCATTATTTTTAATGGCAAATGTTTTCTGTCTTATTTCTTTCAATTATATAGGTAGCTGCCTTCTCAGCTGATGATCTCAGATCATCATTTTCTTCATTAACAATTATTCAGCCCGTCGAATTGAACATTGAATGAATATTGATATTGAGGTGACGAAAAAGCAAGTTTTGATTGTAAGAAGATATTAGGGGCTCCTGTTATAACTGCTCCACATGAGTTAGAGATATTGAATCAAATTGCAAAAAAATATAGTGAAATAGGATTTTTGTGATGAAAATTCATATAAATATGAATGCAAATTAATTTTAGCCTGTAGGTCTGCAGCGCATACAGGGTGGTTAAGAAAAATCGAGTTGAATAACGAAATTTTATTCCCAGAGAATTCAAGCATATTAAGACTATCGATACAATGTATGGCCTCCACGGGCATCAATAACAGCTTTACATTTTCTTTGCATCCCACACACGAGGTTGTTGAACATTTCTTGATAAATTTGGTTCCATAAACGGAGCAGAAGCTCCCTCAGATCATTTAAGGATTCTGAGGTAGGTTGATGATTATCTAATCTTCTTTGGAGCATATCCCATGCATGTTCTATGCAATTCAAATGTGGTGAGTGCGGAGGTATTGGTAAATGTGGAATACCAAGCTCCTCGCGCGCATTCTCAACTATGGCTGCACGGTGCGGTCTAGCGTTATCGTCTAGCTAGAAATTGGAAAGTTTCACCAATAGCAGCGTGAAAATTTGGCACAGTATTATCAATGACATGCTCCCTATAGCGTAAGGCGGTCATATTCCCAGGACAAATGTGTAGATCATAACACTACCTCCTCGGAATGGATGGACCTCTTGGACAAAGCGACAATGACGAGGTATGCGTGGGATTGTCCATACCCTTAACTTCGAGAATCTGAAAATCGTCCATATCTGGATTCATCAGTGAAAAGGACACTACGCCATTGATCGTTCCAATTGATATGTTGCCTTGCCCAATCCAGTTTTTGACGCTTATGGACACGTGTTAATGGAACTCCTCTTAATGGACGTCTAGAACCTAGATTCACCTCTCTCAAACGTCGTCTGATGGTTTCGAGGGAAACCTGGACCCCATCTGCATTTTGAAGAGTATTCCGTAGCAGTCTACACGTAGATGTAGGGTTTCTTCTCGCCGAAACGGTGATGTAACGATCCTGAGCAGGTGTTGTTTTTCGTCGCCCACCAAGCCTGGGTCTTTCCAACACGGAACCTGTCTCCCTGAACCTATTCCAAAGTCGAGATATCACACTTTGGCTGACTTGGAGCCTTTCCGCTACAACAACCTGAGTTAGGCCACCCTGTAGCATTCCGATAGCCCTATTAGCCTCAGCGTTTGTTAATTTACGTCTAGGCATTTTCAGAAAACTCGTTTGAAATCGAAGCCGTTGATAAACTGACTTCATTTCAAAATAAGAACATTCATGAAGCATATAAGCAAAGAACCAAACTTCAGAAAAAAGGCGACCAGATTGACTAAATGTCTCATACTGATTTTTATTGGATCGTTGTTATTGATTTTTGAATGATTTTACAGCGATTTTCTCGAAGATTACATACTTTTGAAAACGATTGAATACAATATCCCTAACTCTTGTGGAGCAGTATATTTATCCTATTTTCACATTTGCTTCAGTCTACCTTATTTCAATTACTTGAATCTGAAGAATAGCTCAGCATAATTAATGCCAGGATGATCGATGTACCCGATAACGCCTCAAACGATACTTACATATTCAATTCGTTCGACAGCCCCATCAATATCCCGCATACCCCTAATCCCCGATGCACCGTTTTGTTCGTCGCTGCGAAACGGCGAGCGGGAATTTTAAACGCCATCGATCGAGATTCAAAAATTCCATTTTCGTCGTCCATGCATCACGCCGGCGGAGATAGCTCGGTCGTCCTTCGCCATCAATATTCAAAGAGTGTTCCATCCACATCATTTATTATGACTTTGTCGCGAGTCGCTGCCGCCCCCGGGCCGCAACCAATTAGATGGGGCTCTTCACCTGCCGAGCTCCGTGTCCCGGAAGGATCCGCAGAATGGACTCCGATGACTCATGTCTGACGTTCATTCTGGAAGGCGTTATCGCGTCATCTCGACACGCTCGAGATGATCCATCAGAATTCCGCATTAGATGAGATATGGGTCGTTTGGGGTACCGTTTCCGGTCATATTTTACATGGGACACGGGCGGTGTTGGGGATGAGGTGATTGCTCTTGGTGGTCCGATCGGGTGTCGGTGTGGTGTGAGGGAAATTTGTAGGCATCTTCTCACTTGAATGATTGGTTAGTTTGGTTACAGCCTCACGCCCATTTAGCCGGTCGAGAA
Source organism: Adalia decempunctata (assembly GCA_951802165.1). NCBI lineage: Eukaryota > Metazoa > Arthropoda > Insecta > Coleoptera > Coccinellidae > Adalia > Adalia decempunctata. Next base: position 14,495,770 of record OX637696.1, on the reverse strand, counting down.
TGAAGAGATCATAACTTGGTGCATCGCCAAAGCAGAAAACACGACCAACAGCTAGATCGTAAGCTCCTTCCAGTCATTCTCAGATAATATTGTCCCAGACAAGATGATTGGTATAAAAAGAATCAGGGTAGAAATGATGGATTTCGTAACCTGCGCATTCACCATTTTGTAACGCGATAATAATATTTCCTCAGGCACAGTTTCATTAGTTCAGAAATTTTGAGATCGGTTGGAAAATTGCCCATTTTTGTTTTGCAATCATGACCGTCGTGAACTTAGTTTTGATGAAGCCGATTCATTCTTTTGAAACAGGGCAAAAAAATGTTTTTCTTAAATCAAGCAAAATAAGACATATTATGGCACTGTGAAAAAATGGCGATAAGGAACAGATTGTATGAAAAAAATAAATCTGTTCTCCTCTCCAAATCTAAGTGTTAGTAGAGCAAATCATATAATAACCTCTGAGAAAACTCCCCGTGTATGTGAAGTGATACTGAATTTCTTCAAAAAATACTCTGATGTTCATGTTACGAGGATCTATTGAAAAATTCTTAGCCTACTATAGAACCAAACAAAATTTCAAAGTCAAAATATTTTATCACTAAACATATTCTCCTCTTAATTGAATACATTTATTACAGCGAACCTGCAACGTCTTTAGACCTTTCAAAAAAATGTTTCTTCTTGCTCTGCAAACCAGTCCTCCACAGATTTTATAACCTTCTCGTTGGAAGAAAATTTACGATCTTTTAAACTGTTTTTCAGTTGAGGAAAGAGATGATAGTCGGACGGAGCCAAATCTGGTGAATGAGGGGGGTGTTCTAGTAATTCTGACCCTAAATCCCGAATTTTTTTGCATTGCATTATGAGTTTTGTGTACTGGGGCGTTGTCCTGTAAAAACAAAATATCTTTGGATAGCTTTCCGCCACTTTTCTCTTTAATTTTTTCCCGTATAGTGGTCAGTAAAGTCGAATAGTCATCTCCAGTTATTGTTCTACCCTTATCCAAAAAATCAATCATGATTACTTCATGGCAATCTAAAAAACTGAAGCAAGAACTTTTCCATGCAGCAGATTTTTGGACACGAAACTTCTTATGTCTTGGAGAACCAGAGTGTCGCCATTCCATCGATTGTTGCTCTGTTTCTGAATGAAATGCCTCATCCATAGTAACAATTCGGTTTAAGAAGTCTACATCGTTTTCAAATCGAGCACAAATCGAACGCGATGCTTCTACCCTTGCACGCTTTTGGTCAACATTCAAATATTTGGGGATCCATTTTGCAGAAAAATTTCTCATGTCCAAATTGACGTGAACTATATGATGAACGCGTTCGTATGAAATCTTCAGTGCTTCAGATATCCGTTTTAGCCCAATTTGACGGTCTGATAAAATCATGTCATGAACTGCCTCGATATTTTCGGGGATTTACACAGAAACTGGCCTTCCTGTTCGGTCATCATCTTCAATGGAAAATTTACTTCTTTTGAAGCTTGCAGTCCAATATTTCACGTTCGCATACGAAGGACATTGATCACCAAGGCTATTAAGCATATCTGCTTACCTCCTAACCCTTTTAAATACCTACAGATACTAGAAGATGGCTCGATACTCCTATTTCTCGATTTTTACAATTTCGGTGGACATCTTTTTTTTTTATTTATGGCGTAACTCTGGTATACTCTGGTATACTGGTATACGTCGAACTCTACACTGACCCTTCTAATAAGTTATTGTTTGTTGATATGGTATCGCGATATTTTGTTCATGCATGATGGAACTGGTCTAGGCTAACTAGATATCAATACATTCTCGTACAATGCTTTTTGTACTTGAAAATTAGCTTCATCATAGAATTGGTTGCAAGTCTCTTCAAGAACAAAGAAGATGAAAAAAAAAGAAGCAATAAAATACTCTATTTGCTAAAAAAACCTATTCACGAAGTCCTAACCCTCTCATGGATCAAGAGGATCTTTTGATCTGGTCCGATCTTTCAAGTGATCATTTTTGTGTTCTTCAGATGTTCAAATAACGCTTTAGATAGAATAATAACTGCAATTATTCCGTAACCAGTGCATTCATCATTTTGTTACTCAATTAAAATTTCTGTCCAGAAATATTGTGACCGTTTCAAGAATTGCCGATTCTTGCCCACCAAATGTCCATTTATGAGAAATCAAATGCATACCTGCCTGTTTGATAACTTTTCAGTTACACTTACAAGTTCTTGTCGTTTGCCATTCTAAGAATTATGGATTAGTTATTATTTTACGTTTTCACTAGTTTGGGCCCACAGATCCACCTTGTAGATAGATCCGCCTTTTTGGTAGATCCTCCTTTGAAGGTAAATTCGCATTTAGCAGTGAAAAAGAAACCAACAGGTCTGAGACGATAAAAATGTTTTTTACATGTCATATTCTGTGATTATCCATAGTAATCGATAGGAGTCATATCACGTCAAGAAAATTCGAAAAAAAATTCTTATTTCTAATATTCTCAAAATTTGTTGCAAAAAATGTGAACTTTTCAAACAGTCTCAAAATGTCTGAATTTCTTCAATTTTTTGTGGCAGCATATTTGTCTAGAAGCTCCAATAACTTTGAAAAGCTTCGAAACATCAGTGTAGTCATATGATAAAAGTCTCATAAAAACCAAGTTGATAGTTTCTTGTGACCAAAACATGAATTAATCGATTATCGTGTTCCTTCAATTTTGGATAGAATTGAAAAACATGTATAGTTTATTGGAAAAACTTGTCGTAATCTTCTATCGAAGAAAAATATCCTTATCGAGAATGTCAGAGAATTGCCTCCATCTTAGGCCAGAATCCTCAGAAACCACACATTTCATAGCATTTTCGTGTTTATGATCTCATAGAAGCCGTCTGCTCGTCCTCTTTTCACTTTATTGATGGCGTATCTCTCACAAATGTCTGCCTAAGCAGCTGAAGCGTGAGTCCCTACTCAACTTCGGCTGATTCCGAAGATACAACCTGCAAATACGTCTAATTTCGAGGGTTGCCACCTGATTCACAGCGCGTTCCAAATGAGCACCGCTTCCCTAAGTCTGTACACGGCGTGCAGAACGCAGCGAAAATGTTTTATTTATGTTTCCCGACGGAAGTTGATATATCGCCTGGTTCGGATGTGTATGCACCGCATTTACTCGAATGCAATTTATAAGTATAAGCCGGGAAGTACGCCTGGAAAATCGGAGAAAATGTATATTCCCGCGCACAATATTTACGCTGGGTCTTCAATCAACTCGCGGCGGTTGAAGCCTTGTTGATTTACTGGGAATTTTATTGAATGGAAAGGGAAATATGCGCTGCATATTTGCGAGGATTCCCAGTCAAATGTTTGTGAATTTGCAGGATTCGCGGAAAATGTGGCGGAAAAATATTGTTTCTTTGGATAAGGTTTCATTTCAATCCATTCAGTTCCTCGCTTATTTTTCGACTCTCACTTGTATGTTAACCCTAAAACAAACTCAAATTTTCTACCTCTTGATCGAATTTCGGCTAAATTCAACCAACATCACAAATAAAAGTCTCTAAATTTTGATGCCTTTGATTTCTGTATTTAGTAATCGTGGTTTCTGTAACTTGTATAGGCTGGGCAAAAATGATGATACCTTTTGACGTTTCAACACTTATGATCGGTTTATCTACAACCCATGGCCTACCTTAACGTTGGGCCTAGCTCTGAGCTTCTCCTTAGTAAGGATTCTAACTTGGAATAACTCGTTAGATCTGAAACTAAGATAGGAAATCATGAATGAGAATTTAAAAATCAATGAAACACTCGATTGGATAGAAGGGTGAAGCATTTATTGATTGGCCCAGAGAAGTATTTCGTGAAAATCACCGCCTTTTGAGGGATAAAAACGAAAGAAGTCCAACAGCTAGTTGTATCCCAAAAGCAAAATTTCAAAAGGATATTACACAAAACATAGTAGTACATCAATAATAACAGTTGCAGATTATTGTTCAAATCAACATTGCTCTGAATCAGAAGAATAAATAGGAACAATTCTACTAGAATGTTCATAATGCACAGATCAAGGACAAGTGTGAAATAGCAGTTACAATGAGTACAGTATACTCCATTCACAATTATAAAATCACAACTCTGGCCTTGGAAATTTGACACATTCCACTCTGTATCGAAGTTATGACGTTTTTCAAAATATTTTCATGTTACAAGTCAACACTATGTTGCCCTTTCTACATTCTTAGCGTATTTCTCAGAATGTGAATTTATTCGGAAAATGAATGAATTGGAAAAGATGTGATGGACGAAAATAATTAACGTTTATATGAATTGATAGAAAGGATTCCTTTTCTAGTTATTTGCATAAAAAGTAGAAGAGATCACTGTTGAAATATATTATTTTTCGCCATGGAAGAAATTGGCATTGCTTTCACATAATTTTCATATGCATGCTTGTGAAGATTTAATGTTTATATTAATATTATCCTCTTGAACTGAAAGTTCAAGACTTGACGACATCAATTGTTGATTCTAATCAAGAATTCATTAAAAAAAAACAAGCCAAAGATGAATTGATGGGTAATTACAAGAATCAAGAATAATGTCAATTTTATTTTGTTGATAACTTTCTCAAAATCAATGTTGGGATATAAAACTCGGCTGCGTTTGTTCAAACAACATCTAAAGAATACATTTTTCACCATCTCGAACTTTGAAAGGCGTTTCTTATAGGAGAATTAGGTCTAAGTTCCACCTCATTAGTGAGGTACCTAACTTTTGCAAATCTGCTCAGATATCGCCAAATTTCTTGGAAAACCTGAAAAATATCATCCTAAAATCGACCTGTCGAGGCTCCATCCGATCCATCTACTGCGATATCTGTCCAAATAACAGCTTTTTCAACGAAATTCCCGTGTATCCCTTCAACTTCGAAATGTAAACATTCGTCCTGGTCTTGAAAATCGTCCTCACGCTCCAAACTGGTGCTAAAAACAATAAACATACGTTAATCTTGGATATTCGACGAAAAACTCACCTGCAAATATCGATTAAATACCAAAAATCTGCGAACAATTTGTAAACCTAACAAAATGTGGAATATCTTTGATACTTTTACCTTGATGTAAACAAAGAAACTGGCAACGTGTCATTAACGATATTTTCTGTGCGCGCACTGACTGTTCATTATATGTTCTGTGATTTTCATCAGGGGCACCAACTCCTGAAAACGAAACCGTGACCTCCTATATGATTAAATAAAAGTGAATGGAGTTTTTTTATATAGTTACATGTAGAGTCGTATCTTTGGGCATGGCAAAGTTGAGAATCAGATGAAGGGGTCCTGATTGAATGTATCGATCTGTGAAAAGGTTTGCATGTATCAGGTGTTTTTTTAGAGTGAAAGAACTTTGAATTGAAATAAAACACATTTAAATTGAGATTAAGGCCAAATTTTTCTATGCTTGAAATATAATTTCATGCCATGTTTCGAATATAATTTCCGGTAAATATCCACCACGCTTAGCTTCGTGGAGCACCATACAACCGGCCCGATTTTAGAATAAGGTTTGGTGTGAATCAGGCCTTATTTCAGCAATAACACGAGTTATGATAGCTTCCAAAGCGTCTATTGTTACTGGTTTATCAGAGCAAACTAATGACTTGATATAAGCCAAAAGAAAATAATCCATAGGAGTAATTTCGCATGATCTTGGAGGCCAATTAATTGCACCATTTCTCGAAAAAATGTTATCACCCAATCTTTCTTTCACTAAATCAATTGTTACTGTAGCACCATAAGGTGCAGCACCATCTTGTTGGAACCAAAACACTTCTGGGTCGATACCATTAAAATTCCGAAACGAATAATAATCGATCATCGATCTGTAACGAGCACTATTCACTGTTGCATTAGCTCCAGCATTATTTTTAAAGATGGATCTATGATGCCTCCAGCGTGTGAAGCACACCAAACAGTGCGTTTTTCAGGATGCAATGGAACCTGCAGAGCTTCTTGAGGATTGTTTTCTCTCCATATACGGCAATTTTGCTTGTTTACGCAGCCGTTCAACCAGAAATGAGCTTCATCACTAAACACAATTTTTCGATAAAAAATTGGATCCACTTCAAGCTATTCTAGGGCCCAATTAGCAAACAAACGACACTCATTATGGTCAAGTGGCTTTTGTTCTTGAATCATTTGGATCTTGTATGGGTGTAGACCAAGATCTTCACGTAAAATTTTCCATGTGGTGGATGCACAGAGTCCAACTTGCTGTGAACGTCGACGAATAGACAAATCACTTACAGCAGCGAAATTTTCTTCTGTACGTACAGTTCTATGTCTTGTTGATTTCGCTGCATCGAGTTGAAAAATTGTTGTTCGAAATCTATCGAAAGTTCGACGAATGAGCTGCTCTGATGGACGATTATGTAAACCATAAATTTCACGAAATGCTCTATAAATCGGCGAAAAGAACATTCATTTTTAAAATCAATTTCAACAATTTGTAAGCGTTGTGGCTGCGTGAGTCTTTCCATAATAATTTGTCAATGCTTAATGAACAGAAACGTCAAAACAACATGAATTCTACCTTCTCTCAATGCACAGTGATCGCTATCGAAAATTCTAACATTCTAAAAAAATCATCCGATAGTTTTAATACCTCATTATCCATCAAAATGCGAATATTCAATAGAAAATATACTTTAAGCATTATCAGGAAGAAACATTAAGAACGATCACATTTACAGAACCCTTGATTGAATTTTGTCCATTAAATGGTATTCCAGATCCAAATATTTCAAGTGTTCATGTTTATCGCTTCTAGAGTTTTGTTTTCACGGTCGGACGGACATCATCGAATTTGACCACAGATTCGTGAGTCGAACCTAGTCGTTCGAGACCATTTTCTTCTCAAAATTCTAAAATAACAGATATCGTGATGAAATGACATAGATGTTGTTTACACAGAACTAACGCGCAGAAAATAAGTTAAAATTAAAACCATCTCATCCGCCATCTAGCAATACAACGCGATATTCCCATCTTGTCGAATTCCCAAACGACCTGGGAAGCAATCAAGCGGGAGCAGACGGGAATATCTCCCATATGGGACAACTTTTTGCCGATATGCCAATTTCGCAAAACCGAAGGATCCTAACCGGAACCGAATTAAATTGGACAAATTGAATCGGGCGACAGGGAGCGGATCTACGTACCAGTGTCAACTGGCGTTAATGAAGATAACCCTAACCGCTCGTTGGCAAAAAGCCGATTATCTACACGAGATAGGTACAAGAGTGATTCGCAGAAGAAGATGAAGGGTGATAAGAGAACCCTTTATGTGGGCTGAAGGGTCTTTAACGGTTTACAAATCACCCCAGAAATGATAGTGACGGCTCTGGGGTCAATAAAGGGGATGGTGGATATTTGTCCTGTTTCAATCTAGATTCGGGGGTAGAACCTTATTCTTCTTTGTTCTTCGTATAATTGTATTCAAGCTTCGTTAGTTTTTGGTTCAACTACTTCAACTATTTATATTCATTCTAATTATACTATTACAGGTATCTGTAGAAATTTTAAATTGAACCTTTGTTTTTTGTATTTGCAATTGGAGCAAGTCGAAGAGAAATTTTTGTTTCATCAATATCATGCTCCGAGAGTGAAATATACGTCCATTCAGATTTCTCAAATTTAAAAAATTGAAGAAAAATATGGTCACTTTTGAAACAATCTCAAAACTTTTGAACTTGCTCAACTTTCGTGGAGTATACTTTGATGTTTATCTTTGTTAATTAATGTTCATCTTCAGTATTCGTGTCCTATTCTTCAATTATTATTTCCCTAGTCCTCTCAAGCACTACCTTGACTCCATATTAATTACTATAATTGTTTATTAATATAATTAAGGGAAATGGACTAGCAGAGATCTAATTTTCGAAGTACACCACTGGTGTCTCCATCACACCAGGACAAAGACAGACCGGTTTCTGGCTTGTTAGCCTTCATCAGTGCCACACAGTCCCCTTGCGGTAGCAACCAACTGAAACGGCAGATCTTAACGAGGATGTATTGATATTTAGTTAGCCTAGACCAGTTCCATGCATAAACAAAATATTGCGATACCATATCAACGAACAATAAATCATTATAAGTGTCAGTGTAGAGTTCGACGTCAAAAAAGTAAACCAGAGCTACACAATAAATAAAAAAAAGATGTCCACCGAAATTGTAAAAATCAAAAAATTGGAGTATCGAGCCATCATCAAGTACCTGTATTTAAAAGTGTTGAGAGATGAGCAGATTTACGAAGATATGCTTAATGACCTTGGTGATCAATGTCCTTCGTATGCGGCCGTGAAAAATAGGACTACAATCTTCAAAAGAGGTAAATTTTTCATTGAAGATGATGACCGATCGGGAAGGCCAGTTTCTGTGTCAGTCCCCGAAAATATCGATGCAGTTCATGACATTATTTTATCAGACCGTCGAATTGGGCTAAAACGATTTGAAAACGATGTAGATTTTTAACCGACTTGTTACTATGGATGAGACTTGGGTACATTTCTGCGATCCAGAAACAAAGCAACAATCGATGGAATGGCGACACTCTGGTTCCTTATGACCTAAGAAGTTTCGTGTCCAGAAATCTGCTGGAAAAGTTCTTGCTTCAGTTTTTTGGGATTGCTATGGAGTAATCATGATCAAAGTTCTGAATAAGGGTAGAAAAATAACTGGAGATTACTATTCGACATTACTGACCACTCTACGGGAAAAAAAAGACGCGGAAAGCTTTTGTTTTTACAGGCCAGCGCCCCAGTACACAAATCTCATGTTGCTATGCAAAAAATTCATGATTTAGGGTAAGAATTACTAAAACACCCCCCTCATTCACCAAATTTGGCACGTCCGACTATCCTCTCTTTCCTCAACTGAAAAAAAGTTTAAAAGGTCGTAAATTTTCTTCCAACGAGGAGGTAATGAAAGCTGTGGAGGACTGGTTTGCAGAGCAAGAAGAAACATTTTTTTTGAAAGGTCTAGAAACGTTGCAGGTTCGCTGTTATGAATGTATTCAATGAAGAGGAGAATATGTTGAGTAATAAAATATTTTGGCATTGAAATTTTGTTTGGTTCTATAGTAGGCTAAGAATTTTTCAATATATCCTCGTATATTTATCAAAATACCCTAACTAGTAACTTGTACGATGATCCATACTTGTTGGTTCAACGAAAAACCTCAACTGTGAGAAGATATTCGAGTCTATACTCAAAACATGAGCAAAAAAGTAGGCATCAAAAATATAACCCAAATCAGGTATTGATACTTCTGCAGATCTTTCTCACTTGTAGAAAAATCCTTAGATCATTCAAACTCACAATTTTTCTCCACTGAATACGTTAGAACCAAGAATGTTCATATTAAAGAATTCACCAATGGCGCATAATATAAGAACCACCACTCAAAATGGCCCCACTCCGCAGGAATCGATTATCCCGATCGAAGGATACAAGCAATACGCCCGACGAGATGAATACCGATTAAAAATCCTTTCTCGGAATATCGGAGTAGCTAATAGCTAACAAATCAACCGTGAAATGATGTCGGTCTCCTCCATCCCCATGCTTCGGCCCGATTCTTTCAAGCGTTTAACGACTTCTATCCCGGCCCCTCTCTCCAATCATGAATATTTCAAATCCAATCATTTCCCACAACATGATTTTGTTTAAAGTCGACCGATCTCGAAGGACCTAGGCTTTTTATCTCCCCCCGCGACGTACCCTGTCGTCTCCTGCCTGGATTCGGCGGTGGTTGGCAAACAGGAATGGGGCGAGAATTTGTGATATCATCGTGAGCGATTTGGGGGGCTGTTTTTCCGGTTATTCGTAGACGAGGCTCGATATCGGGATGGCGTAGGGTGTTTACCGTTCGATCACATCGTTTCGATTCGTTTTGAGGATATTAAACAGAAAATATTTTGACAGTTCTAACAACAAATCCAATTTTATGATTTTGTATCATATGGAACCATTTCAGCCAATCATGTCAACATTACATCTAAAACTACATCCAATGCAATTTTCAGTAGTAATAACCCAAGGACATTGATAATTGTTCGAAAAAATTCTATGACAGATTTCGAAAGCTTGTTGCTTGGAAACAGACCGACGCCGTAGGCGGAGGTCTGTTGTCTACAAGCAACAAGCTTGAGAAAGTTGTCATAGAATTTTTGAGCGTTTATCAATGTCCGAGGGTTATTCGGATAGAAAATTTTTTGCTAATTATAGAAAAAATACAGAGCTAAAACAATTTATTTAAAGGTGCAATTAACAAAGGAACAATTAGAATAGTTAAATGAAGATCCAGACGTGTTAGTTTCTATAACTGATGAAGATGTATTTCCACTACGCATGCTGTTAATAATTTGATTATGATGTTCTTCGTCAATATTCAAGTAGGGTTTTATTGAGTTGGCATTGTTGTGACCCGTAATTTTTATAAGCTGTTGTTCTTGTACACCACTTTTGGCCAATCGACTAACCGCGGTCGATCTATTGGAATGATTAGTAATTTTTTTTTCCTTTGTATTCAATCCAATCGCTTCGGCAGACGATCTTGTCCAATTTTGAATCGTATTTCTTCCAATGGGCATATTATCATACCAGTGATCATTTTCGGATTTCCATTGATGATTTGGTCTGACGAATAATCTGTTGGTTTTAATATTTGGGCCCCTTTTCGACATCAATTTTTTGAATAATCGGACAGGACAAACGTTGCTGTCATCGTTTTCTATTAAAAACTTGCTTCCAGTACACATTCTTGAACCACCCTGGCAAGTCTTGCTGAATACAGGGTTATATTCCACTCGGTTGGTTACAGAACCATCGTTTGTTGAAATTCAGTCACGCAAGCAGCAGCTTGCCCACCTCGCCAAGCTAATTCTACCGCGGCTATGTGATAGAATTTCCGTTGCAGCCCTTCAGGAGTATTTTCATTCCATAAATTCACCATTTTTGTTATTTCCACAGAACTTAATGCTGCCGAACTTTGCTTCCTTTTACTTGGGTCTGATTGCAGTTTTCGTCGTATAGAATCACGGGCAGCTCGCGCTTGTTGAAATACAACACTTTTGAATGGGTCAATAATAACTTTCATTTCTTTATTATATTTTTCTTGTAACAGCTTACTTGTTATATTCCACATGGTTTTGACCGTACTTTCTTTGAACTCTTTACCATCTTTTCTCCTCATGTTCACAGCCCAATCCTTTAAAATCAACGCCAATTCTTCCGCCGTCCGATTTCCATCTAATTGATACTTTCTATCGTTGCAAAAGTCTATAAATGCTTTCCATACAAATTTCTTACTGTAAACGGTGTTTTTTGGTATGTTCTATTCTATAATTTCATTAATATTATCGTCAGTATTGCAACCAAATCGTGACATTTCGAAATATTAAATATTTGAAACTTCAAAATCGAAATGAATCAATATGTGTCCATAGCAACGTGAAAACAGCCCATGGTCTGTTATCGATGTAATGTTGACATGATTGGGTGAAATTGTTCATCTGATATCAAATGAGGAAATTTAATTGGTTGTTGGAACTGTCAAAAAATTTTCAATCTCAATGATATCACGATAGAGTCTTATAAAATTATATAATAGTTCCATGGCAACATCATTCCAAGCAAATTTCAAAATGTCACGTTTTGGTAATGTTAAAAATATAAATGAGCTTATCAAAGAAAACATTCCCAGAAATACTTCCAATAGCCACAAATATATTTGGGGAATATTTATGGAATTTTGCTACGAACGTTCATACGGATTGAATGAACGCAGAAGCTTGGAAGAATTGGCGTTTATACTCAAAGATTGTGCTGTCAATATGAGAAAAAAGACGGAACAGAATTCAAAGAAGCAACGGTGAAGACAATGTGGAATGTGTCGAGCAAACTTTCACAAGAAAAGTTTTATAAGGACTACAACATTATTATTGACCCGTTTAATAATATAATATTTAAACCAGCCCGAGATGCCCGCGATGCAATCAGAAAAAATTGCAAGCAGACCCAAGTAAACGTAAATCCAGTTCAGTTTCGTTAAATTTATCTGAAGTTAACAGAATAATATTGCTAGGGGATGAAAATACTCCTGAAGGTCTAATGCGTGAATTTTATAATATTGCTGCAGTAGAGCTAGCGTGGCGAGGAGGAGAGGCAGTTGCTTGTTTGGTGAATTTTTTTTCAAATCAAGAAGAATAACGATGGTTCTCCAACAAATCGCATTGAATACAATCCGGTATTCACTAAAACGTGCCAAGGTGGTTCTAAAAGCTGTACAAGTAGTAAATGGTTGGTTTCCAATAGTGAGAGACAAAGCTGCCCTGTACGTCTTTCTCATAAACTAATATCAATACGAGGCGAAAATATTACCTCACCACGACTATTCTTGAAACGAAATCGATATTGGAAAAATGGATCTGACAAATGGTACGATAATGTACCTGTAAGAAGGAATACCATAAATAAATGGACTAAATATGCTGTCGAAGCAATTGGCTTGAATGTCAAAGACAAAAAGATAACGAATCATTCAAATAGATCAACAGCTGTCAGTCAATTAGCAAACAGTGGTGTAGAGGAACAACAATTGCTGAAGATTACTGGTCATAGCAATCGAAATTCTATCAAACCATACCTAATTATCAAGAACCCCACAACAAGATAATAAATATTATGCGTGGAAATGGATCTTCTATACAAGAGAACAGCAACGAAACTAATGTTGAGTAGAATTTGACGAATTGCACTTTCACTAATTGTACTTTCAATAAATAAATAAAAGTTTCGTTATGTTGAGTTATACATTTTTTCTGTCAAAAAATTTTCTGCCGAATATTCCGTTATCTACCTCTCATCCTCTCATTGAGGAAATTCAGCAACCTACAAAGACCTGGACCTAATTCCAACCGTCTCTACCTTTCTTATAATATCAATTGACAGACCACTCCCATCCCAGTTTTCCATTATTCATATTATTGAAATGGAGATTGGTTAGAATACATGAACGCTCTTTCTTCGACCAGTATGATCTTATAGGGCCCACTACCATGCTGAACATTTTCCTGATGAGATTCACGTTGTCAGGGAAGACCAGACAATCGTAGTATTTTGGGGATACAGCACCAAGTCTTACCAGTGGGACTCTCCTCGTCTTTAGAGCCTGGGTTGCACTGCTAGCAGTGATCTTATCACTTCTAATGAATACGATGATAAGTTCACTGCAAGCAGTACAACCAAAACTCTGAAGACGAGCAGAGTCTCACTGGTAAGACTTGCTGCTATATCCAAGAGGTTCGAGTCTATTTCATTCAGGATCCAGTCATCGAAGTTGAACAGAGGGTCCAAAGGATCGTGTAAGGTCTTTCTGTCCTATTTTTGGTATGAAGATATCCTTTTCTCTTCGCTATATTATTGGTCCTTGATCTATTGCTAGGCTACTTGTTGTGATCTTCTGTGAGCATCCTTCCGCGAGTCTTAACTGTCCACAAAGTGTGGTAATTATTCTTCTGGATATTATGAGAAATTATCAAGCCTAGCCTTTTGTGAAATTATACGAGGATGTATTGATATCTAGTTAGCCTAGACCAGTTCCATGCATGAACAAAATATTGCGATACCATATCAACGAACAATAACTTATTAGAAGTGTCTGTGTGGAGTTCGACGTCAAAAAATTAAACCATATTTACGCAATAAATTGAAAAAAAAGATGTTCCCTGGTTCCCTAAGACCTGAGAAATTTTGTGTCCAAAAATCTGCTGGAAGAGTTCTTGCTTCAGTTTTCTGGGATTGCCATGGAGGAATCATGATTGATTTTTTGGATAAGGATAGAACAATAACTGGAGATCACTATTCGACATTACTGACCACTCTACGGAAAAAAATAAAGAGAAAAGGCGCGGAAAGCTATCCAAAGGTATTTTGTTTTTACAGGACAACGCCCCAGTACACAAATCTCATGTTGCCATGCAAAAAATTCGTGATTTTGGGTTAGAATTACTAGAACACCCCCTCATTCACCAGATTGGGTTCCGTCCGACCATCATATTTTCCTCAACTGAAAAAAGTTTAAAAAGTTGTGAATTTTCTTTCAACAAGAAAGTAATAAAAGCTGTCGAGGACTGGTTTGCAGGGCAAGAAGAAACATTTTTTTTGAAAGGTCTAGAGAAGTTGCAGGTTCGCTATAATAAATGTATTCAATTAAGAAGAGATTATGTTGAGTAATAAAATATTTTGACATTGATATTTTGTTTGGTTCTATAGTAGGCTAAGAATTTTCCAAAATATCCACGTACATGAATATAAATAGGAGAAAGCTGCATTTTGGGTAGAAAACTGAAAAAGGCTGTTATTTCAATTCGGATCTTTTCTGAGTTCTTTCCCAATTGATAATCACTATAACCTTCCTCGCTGAATTGATATTCTCCGACACTGCTGCGGTATCAAGCAATTTCAGCTCGATTTTCCTTCCCAAATCCCGAACAATCCAGAAACTAAACAATTACGAAGTTTCATCTTTGATCGACGCAGGTGACCGCAAACCCTAATAATTCCCAGCTTATAACACGTGTGCTGTGGACAAATTCGGTAGGTAATCCTCGGGTCAAACTCGCCAGAGACTCCCTCACTCCCCACGCATTTCTGGGATGAGCATCGATCTGAGGTTTTTTCCAGAGGCTGGGAACACAGAAGAGACAGATCGTGTAATCAACTACCGAAGCCCCAATGTTCTAGGGAGTTTGAAAAACTGCAGCATTTTATCGGCATTCGATTACCTGAAACGCAAGGCGTGATTTTTTTCGTATTTGCGGTGGAAGATCTCTCGGAATAAATGAGAAGAGAGGTTCGCAGTGGCCCCTTGTCGGTGCGTGATTATAAATGTGTTGAATCAAAGTCAGAATTGAAATTACATGAGATTTCCTATAATAATGCTTCAATATAGCCAATCCGATAAGTCCTATGAACGTAGCCGAGACGAAACTCAAAACCCATTCCGATATACATCCCAATAGCAGAATGTTATAGGGAAATTGTTTTATTACAGCGTTTTGTTGGCATTCGCAAGGAAACTCTCTTTTTCCATAAATAATCCTAGAAAAAGCACAGAAATCTGTAATCGGAAATGGATTTACTGGTTTCTGAAGTTTCATAAAGACGTTGAACACATATAAACAAAACTGACTGATCGTTGGGGATGGGAAACTCGTAAACAGCGCTATTTGACGGCCATAATCAAGCTCCTCTAGTGACTAGCGACATCTCGAGGATATCCTAGATGAGCTCGAATCAGGATGATCTCACGAAGGACATAAATCCGTTGTCGCTGCAAGGATCTGCCACGTGCCATCTCCCTTAGTCACTGTCTCTCTATCTCAGTCGTCTCACTTCTTTTGGGAGCATACACGCAGATATGGGGAGTTATTGCCCTCCTTAAGAGGCATTTGTTTCCTCCTTTCGCAATTTGGGTGACATCTAGAGGAAGACGGTGCTATTAATTATTTTATTTGCCTTGTTCTTTATCCCCGATGATTTGTTTTTATTACATCCGAGATCTAGCGAGGTATCACCGTGAAAAATGGGCAGTTGCTAGCGATGGATGGGGTTCATGAATTGAAAGGAAGTATGAGAAGAATATTTGGAATTTCTTTCTACTTCCATTAATCACCGTGGAATATTCTCACACATCCGATCAGAATTACTGCACATTTAACTATCCAATCGACATTATGGTATAGGCTTTGGAGTTGTTGCTTTCAGGATAATATTTTACGTACAGCGATACATGGTTTGGAGGTCCAAGGTAAACTGTTTACATCGCCTGTGCCTAAGGAAAACATTCTTTACAGCATTGTGGTCGGATACTTCCCTCTGAGAGTTCTGTAAACAAACATCCTCAGCAAAACAAGCCTTGATCATCAGCCTTGGTGAGCCGGGCAAGTATCCTACAGAAGGATTGCTTCGTTCTGGGTCCCACGTTCAGTCAACAGGAAATCTAAAGAGTTATTGGACCAATAAAGGCCTGTTCCACCTTTGTGTCCAATCGAATGTTTTATTCAACTAATTTCACCTCATTATTTTCCATACTAAATTTCACTAATCTGACTTATTACTAATCTGAATTACTACGACATAACAAAGAATCCAACCAACCAAAATATGAGTATAAAATCCCCTTTAACGTGAATGACCCTTTTGATACTCGTGGTAGGTTTCGCTCTTTTTCTCTTCTCAAATAATATTTCCTTACCTTCAAAGTTACACCCATAAAAAACTAAACAAATCTTGAGAATTTCGATCCTGAACTTCCATCGTTGACAACGATGGACCATGAATAAACAAAGCTCATGAAAATGAAATCGTTAAGTCCATATCAATAAAAACCGGCATCACGAAGTCTAAACACCAAGATCCAAGAAGACGCTATTATGAATCAGCAAAACTGGCGGTAATACCAATAAAGAAGGCGAGTCATAATAAAAAAACCGATGTAATCCTCGAAAAAATGTCCTCATTCGGTGCCGAGACCGGTTACGAGATTGAATCTCGGAAATGAAAAGCTGGAAGTGTTCTCGTGGCACATTTTCCAGGTCGAACGGGCGAAGATTTAAACCGGCCCATCGCATAATGCCAAAGTTCATCACCCGGGTGTATTTCTCGCCGAAATTGGAAAATTGCTTTATCTGCCGACCTGGGAAAACACCGGAATTTGATGGATATACGTTACTTCCGGATTGTTCCAAGCATATATATCGTTATTGCTTATAGTTGGAGCATAGCTATTGAATATCCCAGAACTTTAGTGCTAGTTTTAAGAAAGGAATAAAGGTGATCCGATCGATATTGACCGGTTGAACTTTAGGTGGAAGATTTGAATGCGCTCTTGAAGGATTAATGTATAGGTTTATGCCAGCATGATTCGGAGACTGACAATCCTATTCACAGACGATTGAGAGATTGTGTCTTAGGGTCGGTATTATCAAAGGAGAACCGACAGTTGAACCGTGTGTCAACTACCAGATTCCGTATTTTTAGTGAGAAAATTGGTTGCTCCTTATAATACCGGTCCTTAATGTCATTTGTGAACTTTCGTGACATGGAAGTTCGTGAATAGCGTTATAAAACATATGGAAAATAGCATGGAGTGCTTTTCTTCTATTCTAAATTCTAGACAGTGTTTTTAGTTAGAAACGGGTTACATTTCACTGCTACCTTGAGGTCTATTGTGCCCTCTAACAGAGCCAGATATCTTATGGAATTCAATATCTGGGAAGATTTCAACGAGGCTTGTAACTTGCCCAAAGGATTATTTCCTATGGGAATTCCGTGACTATGTGAAAAGGAGTTTCTTCTTCCTCCCCGCGAAAACTAGACTCTTCATTTTTCGATAAACCCATTTTCACCACTTTTGAATCTTGCAGTTTCCAAATCACGAAGGAACTTTTTTGAAGTGATACATTCCTGAGAGAGAGTTTCTCTTCAGGTTTTCTTCTTCTCCAGAAATTCTCTTTTGAAGGTACATTTTCCTATACAACAGAAAAGTTCTGGGCCAGTCACTTTGAGAGGACAACAAAGTCTATGTTAAGTGGTAAAAGAGCTATTGTAGTCCTAGAGAAAACTTTGATGATCCTTTGTGATAATGATTTTATTTTCTTTTTGCTGTTGTTTTTTTTTTCTCTGATATGTTTTCCTGATATATCCTTCATTTTACTTGTCTCATGCATTGAATGTCTTAAGGGATGAATAAGGCTTACACATATTTCCCTCAGGAAATCAGAGGTATGAACTAATTTTTCACTAATGAACCATTGCTGATGGTCCATCACTAGCGCGAACCACCTATAGAATATACTGCTCTTAAAAAGTTGAGGATATTCAGATAGATCTTTCTCGTGATCGTTTGGAAAGTAGCCGATTTCTGTCTACCAAATCTTCTTCAATGGGAAATAAAACGTTTACTTTCTTATACAGGGTTATCATAATAATCCGTGCATTAGACACATTTCTCGGCTTCTATGAGGAAAAGATTTCTGAAATTTGGCAGACGGCCGTTTGCCAAAGGGGGAAATCATGCTAAAATATTTTCATCGGAATTGCACTTCCGGTTATACCTTAAAAAACCATCAGCTTTGGTATTTCAAATGGAACTACCTATTTTTCTAACCTGAAATGGATTCCTTTTTGAATTTTACACATTTCTCATCTGAAACATTTTCACCTAGCAGTCATGGTTACGAAGATATAAGGACTTCTATGAGAAAATGGCCAGTTGCAGAGGTCCGCGAAACGTATCATAGCATGCATGCTATCCGTAATTTATTACGGATAGCATGCAAATGAAGGATTTTACGAAAATTCAATAATTTTGCTTCGTATTGCATGGCTATCGAATCATGTTGTTCTATTGGAACTGTCACAATGAATTCATTCAATTTCAATTTTTCAAATGGCATGCCCATATTTTTTGTACAGAAAACGATTGAAGATGGACATAAGGAACCCGTGGAAAAAATGTTTGAAATTGAATTTTCTGTCGATTTCTGTACAAAAAATATGGGCATGCCATTTGAAAAAATGAAGTTATTGCAGTTTGAAATTTCTCAGAAATAGGAATTTATTGTGACAGTTCCAATAGAACAACATTATTCGAAAGCCATGCAATACGAAGCAAAATTATTAAATTTTCTTAAGATCCTTCATTTGTTGCCTTATTGTGGATAGCATGCTATGATACGTTTCGCGGACCTCTGCAACTGTCCATTCTCTCATAGAAGTCCTTATATCTTCGTAACCATGACAACTACGTAAAAATGTTTCAGATAAAAAATGTGTGAAATTCAAAAGGCAATCCATTTCTGATTAGAAAAATAATAAGTTCCATTTGAAATACCAAAGCTGATGGTCCATTCCGGTATAACCGGAAGTGCGAATTCGATGAGAACATTATAGCATGATTTCCCCCTTTGGAAAACACCCGTGTGCCAAATTTCAGAAATCTTTTCCTCATAGAAGCCGAGAAACGTCTAATGCACGGATTATTATGATAACCCTGTATGTGAAAGTTTTTTTCCTCCTTGTTCGACAACTTTTTCAGTTTCAGCCAAGTTCTTGTCGTTCGAGTTTGTAAGAATTTGGTTCACTTATTGTTCCACGTTCTTACAATTTACTTTGATTCAGAATATATTGATGAATGCTGCCTTCACGAAACATGATGGACATAACATTCTGTTCGCTAAAACAGAGGTCATTTCCAATATGCTAGGATGAATATGAAGGCCATCGAAATCATTACGCACAAAAACAACACGAACAAGAAAGGAAAAACTTCCATTGTTCGTAGAGCTTGGTTGCCAGCTATCTGTAATGCTAGGCCTACAGAAACCTCTGGAGATGCCTAGCTCAGTTGTAGGCGAAACGTTAGGTGAAATGCCTATTGGACCAGGGCTAGAAAACCCGGAATGCTCTAGATTTGAATTTGTTTTGCAATAAAGCCTGGACTAAAACTAAGTGAGGATGAAGGCAATAGGACTATTGGTATGATAGAAGCGAAAAATAATTAGAGAGATGTTGCGAATTTCTTTGGAGTTAGGGATAGATTAGTTTCCTGATTCGTCCATCGATATCCAGGAACTGATTACGTAACCTAACCTTACCTTACCTTACCTAACCTAAAGAAGGTGGACGCACACGATCTACCAACCATGCACAAGCTCGGTTTTTGACAGCGTCTACCAGTAGAGAGCCTTCGAGTACTTTTCGGACACAATAGTGGCTTTGACACGCCTCTAGTGTTTTGTTTTCGATTGAAACAGTTCGTGGAGAGCTTAATCTACTGTCTCGACGACTTTTGAGAAGAATTCCACCAAGTCAAAATTGGGAAAACCTGAAATACTTGTGTGAGTGTCAGGAGAGAATATTGAATATGATTTTATTCACCCACGATGATCGATTATCATCCCCCCCAATCTACATATTCAAAAAACACGCCCGTACATTCGAAACGTGCCGTGAACACGTAACAGGTAATCACGAAATCGAATCCGTCCTTTTTCAAGCCCACACCACGGAACGCGTTTGTGTCAGCTTGTCCGCAGTCTGCTCAACTGCTTCGGATCCGGATCCGGATCGATAACTAATTGAGTGTTCCGGACGAGTTCCATCTATACATATTCTCCAAACCGTCAAATTCGTTGTATCAGATGATCGGACTGACCGCACACATATCTGCAACCGTTTCGTATGATCCGATTAACTCCGCTAACTAACGCGCCTTGTTCGCAACGAAACGGCCGACCGGGTCTAAGCCCCCGATATTGCGATATTTCGCCGCAGGGGGATTTTTGTATTCAATTTAGATCTGATCGTTTCGGGGCCGTAGCGCTGCTTCCGGGATTGATGGTTTCGAATGCAAGCCTTGTCTGGATCAGGGGATCTGCTGGCTGCAGTTGCGTTCACTCTGGTTGTTTCGATGCGGCGATTAGGCAATAGAGATTTTTTGTGCCCCGTACACATAGCAGGAATTTTGTTCGTATAGATTGCAGGGTTTATAGAGACATTCCTATTCTTTGCTACTAAATCAAGCATTCCAGCCACTAGTGGACGTAACAGGGATGAACTATCATTAACCATGTTTTTACCCTCTTCTACTTCTTCGCCCTTGGACTTCGGTCTTGTGGCCCATTTGTCATACCGCATTTATGTAATACTAAGGAGACTCAGACTCGAAGGCACGTTGACAGGAATGCCGCAAGCCGACAGAGAAGAGTCCCTCTCCTGATGAAATGTGTAAAGTTCCCTAGATGTGTCAATCTCTATATGCATATGTTCCGCCGTCTCATCCGCACCAACGGCACAGCGAACATTCAGTTGGACCCATTCTTTGTGAATGTTTGTTATAGTTTATAATGAAAAGGGGTTACAGTCCACTGCGACCCTAAGACCTATTGTGCTCCCTATCAGAGCTGTTATCATCGCGCCCTATGCAGCTCGCCTTCCAGTTCCAGAGATTGGATGAAACCTAGTATCTGGGATGGCTTCAACGAGGATGATTCCCTACTCCTACAGGTTTCTTGTCCAAGGCTCTTTTCCTTTGGCTTTAAATGCCATAGCATTCCGTTACCAGGTGAATAGGAGTTCCTTCCTCCTCCCCATAGAATCTACACTCCTCAGTGTCCGATAAGTCCATTCTCAACAGATGCGTCTTCAGGCGACAATATCCTGTGAGTAGGTGTAGTTGGTTCTCTCTGAGATCCAGATATTTTTAGGATCTAGCAGTTTCAGAAGTGTTTTGGAGTGATCCATCCCTGGGAGATTCCACGAGAGTTTTTTCCTTTCCGTTTTCTCATTCACCATAAACTCCTCCTAATGGTTGCATTTTCCTATACCACAGAAGGATTCTGGCCAGTGAGTGGCGTTTGTGCGCTCTTTCTGGTAAGTGTAGTGGCCTCTTCGTTTTCTACGATTCCTGAATGACCGGGAACTCACATTAAAAAGACTTTATCCTTTTTGCCTACCTCATTGAGTTTGTTCCGGCACTCCAATGTTAGTTAAACAGATGGCCAGTTAAAGCACCGGACACCAGAGACAATTGCTTTCTCTCGAGAATCAAGAGCTTTTTGACCTCCAACCATGACCCCTTGATAAGGAGTCTCGACTGCCTGAGAACCGTTCTCGTATTACAGTCACAGGAGAATGTCTCATCAATTCATCTCTTGAAGAGGTTTTTGATAGTATGTACGACAGATAAGATGCGCTGGTTCCAGCCCAGTGAAAGTAGTGCAAGCCCCCTTTATGTTTAATTATCTGCTTTTATATTACAATGGATAGACGCATGCGCCAGGAACCAGACAAGATTGAGAGTGTTATTTGAGCCAAGTGCGCGCAGATCCTCTCTGCATTCATAACCAATGTTTGAGGTTACTTTCACTTCAGAAAGGGGTTTCAGTGTACCCTGACGGTCACAACATATGTTTATGTGTTTCCCCAAGTAGCCTTTGCGGATACTCTCCACCTCACATACCAGGACAGCTTTTCCGAGAGGAATGAACCACTTTAATTGTTCTTACTCCAACAATCCCTGCACCGGCTCCTTCAGGTTTGAGTAACTTTTCTGGTCTTAACCACTGATCTATGTCAGGGACAACTACATACTTAGTAAGGCTCGTCGAAGCATAATCGGGCACACGCATAGTCCCCTCTGTACAGGGGAGACGGGTTACTATCCTCCAACATCTTTAGAGCCATGGCGTGCCCCCTGAATCCTCCGCGATCGCGCCATTGTCCCTGTTGCCAGATTGTATTATTTTCGTAGCCACCTCAATGATGGCGAGGTGTATGGAAGAATTGCATTCCATTGATGCTGTGCGAGTGGATCTTGGAGCGCCTGTCATATTGAGACAAGCTCTCTTCATGTTAAGCATGTTACGGTTGCTGGCTTTCTCCATGGAAGTCCACCATACCAGTGATGCATAAGTGAGAATAGGCCCCACGATCACAGTTTACAGCCAGTGTGTAATATGGTGTTTGAAGCACCACCCTTTGCCAAGCACCTTCATTGTGGACAAAAACATTACATGGGCCTTTTTCGCTTGAGCTTCGATGTGTTCCTTCCACAGAAGTTTGCGGTCCAATATAACACCGAGATATCGGACCTGGTCAGATAAGGTGAGCCGCCTTCCAAACAGACTGAAAAGTCATGTTCTCACCCTCAAAGCACTGAACTCCTTTTCATCGACTCGAAGGCGATATGGGAGTACCGAAGGAAACAACAAGGTCTCTCCAGTCTGGTTTCCTGGTCACTCACAAAGAGGCCAATACACTTATCAGAAAGGGACCACAAACCCCCTCTAACTGGCCCAGAACTTTTCTGTGTTTGAGGCAGAAGCGCCATTCCTAGGAGACAGTTTTGACAGAAGGTAAAAACTGAAACTGAAGCACTTTGGAAGAATCTTCCAAAAATGGATCATTTCTAAAAGTTCCTTTTGGGATTTCGGAAGTGTAAGAACCAAGAACTATTTGGATCTCAGTAAGAATAAAATACTTCTCCACACTGGCTTCCTCACATGATATTGCCTCCTCAGGAAGCATATGATGAGAATGGGCTTATCAGAAACTGAACAGTGGAGATTCATGATGAAGATGCGGAAACTCACCTGATTACAGAATGCCTCGCGATTGCAAGCTTGCGTAAGGAATGTCTTGGACAAGAGAATCATAGGAAGAACGAGGACTTAACAACCCTGAAGCCCTCTCAGAAACTGGAGTTCAATGGAGCCTTTTATTTTTGTTAGAGCAGAGGTGAATCTTACATCAGACACCCAGTCTTTCTGGATAGTGTCGTATTCTTACCGACTGAACATCTCTCCTGCTGTTGGTTCCGGGCATAAGCCCATCAACCTTCCATCTTCTTATCTGTTATTTCTTCTTTCGCATTTTTTATGCTGAGTGTTTGTGTTCATCGTTCAATGGGATATCTCACCCTAAGTTTATAGAGTACTATATTTTCATTTTCGCAATTGGTCTCTGGGTCAATTGCGGGAAATTCTCGCTCAACTTACCTTCTAAGGTGGTCGTCTTTGGATGTCCACTAGCTCTTTTATATACTTTTGCAGCTTTTCGTTTGAGGAATGTAGTAATGGACTCCCATTTTATGTCTTTTCAGATTTGTTCATTCCTAAAAAACCAGGGAGCGTCTAATGCCTCTGTCAGAAATTGATTTTCTCTTTTTTGTATCCTCTTCATATGGGTTCTCGCTGCATAGCCCCATGCCGTTGATCCACATATGTAAGTCTGGCGACTGCTTTCATGATCCTCAACTTCGTGTTTCTGTTTATTTGGCTCCTTCTGCCTATAATCGGGTATAACCTTCTCATTGCTACGTTATTTTTATCCACTGCATACTTATTGTGCTGTTGCCACGTAAATAATCTGTCTAATATTACGCCTAGGTTTCTAGCTTCATTCTGCCATTCAATTCCATCACTGTCTATGTATATTTTCGATTCCATATTAAGTCTTCTCTTTTGAAGGAGTATTGCTTGACTCTTTTCTCCATTGATTTTGATTTCCCATCTGCAGCCTCTTGAAGTCTTTCGTGAATTATTTTTGTATTTCTGTGCCTATTTGCTATGCCCGTATCATTTGCGTATAGGGCAAGCAGGCTTCATGGATTGCTTAGTATATCATGTAGCTAGGAGGCGAGCTATAGATAGGGCAGTTCCAAAAACAGATCTAATAGGGACACAAAAGACCTTAACGTCAGAGTGCAATAGAACCATCTTACCAAACGATATAATTTTGTTTTTACTCAAAGAAATTATATTTACCGACCAGATTTGAATACAATTGCGTCAAAACAAAAAAAAACTGAACATTATCGGAATTCTGAACGATTCCCCGGCTTCGCCGCAATGAAAAATTGATAACAGCACGACAATAACAGGAAAACGTGACTTGGGCGGATAGGAAAATAACTCACACCCGCCTCGTGGCGTCTCCTCATTGAAATGCGTCAGTCTATCTTTGAATAAAGATGATTTTTCCTGTGCTCCACCATCTAGTCTAGTGCATCTTGACGCAAGCGACTACACCGAATACATAACTCCGTCCGTGGTCTCTTCAAATGCGGCAAGGGAAGCGGAAGATGAAGTATCGAACAATGGGAGGGTGTTCTATTTTCGAACGGGGTCGTCAGACGCGAAAGGCTTCACCGTGGGCGGCTGAAGTGGGCGAATTGTCTTTTATGAGCGGAGGGTGCTTGATTCTTTTGGTATCCAATTTCTTACCTCCTTTGTCAGTTATATTATGATTACGTTGAAGTGATTCTTCCTGATGGAGAATTTAAGGGTTCGGAATATATCCCAAGATTGCACATAACATAAAACGAACGATTGGAATTCGAAAGACTTAATTAATACAATGATTTCCTCGAGAACCTCTTCTCTACAATTTCAAATCTGCTCTAGTGCTGCCACTTATCCCACGAATTTTGTTTCAGGTATGAAACCCAGAATGAAGAACCATTTCCGAGCCCACCAGCTCAGCGTCTGGCTACGACTGATCCCTGAGCTCCATCGAGCCGGCATGGAAGACGTGGTGGCCCGTCACAACCTCTTCAGAAACCACAACAACGCCGAACTCTACGACGGTCCTGTACGTCCCGATCCACTTTCAAGAGTCAGCTACTACGATCCGACCATGGAGCTCATAAGAAGGAGGCCAAACTCAACACTAACCAGCATCGACGTGCCCACAACGATAGACACGATAGTAACGACGTGCGTCAACGTGGTTTCTAGTAATTACAACCACCAGTCTTTCCAAAACTCCAACACGAACGCCTCTGATCCTCTGGCCAGCTTGGAGGCTGCTGGGTATGCAGCGTATAGTACAGCTTTGAGTGTAACGATAGCTATCGGTTGTTCTTTGTTGGTTCTCAACGTTTTGATATTTGCTGGGGTGTACTATCAACGTGATAAGACGAGGTTGGAGGTGAAATCACTGCAGCAGCAACAAAGGAATCAAAGTAGCTTCGAAACTATATCCAAACATAGTCATTACCACCTTGGTCACTCCCAGAGTTCCAACATCATAGTAGATGTGGAGCAAGACACCTCGGCAATGATACTAAGCGCACAGAACGCTCAGGAGATGCACGCGATGAGCAAGCAACACCTCAGGCCTACCTTCCAGCTTCCAGGGTCCCTATCTGCTCCACCACCAAGTCCAAACGATTTGGCGCAAAACCAATACAAAACTCTTCCAAAAAACACAACCAATACCTTCCATACCTACAACCCGGGCTCGATGACACTGCCAAAGAACTCCAGTCTGATGAACAACTCCGCCTGCGTGATCGCAGAGCTCCAGCAGGGTATGGTGCAGCCTCCAAATGGAAATCCTCCAATTCCCATGAACGTACCAAGACCGCCACCTCCTCCAAGGTCGAGGAGTCCGCCTGAGAATCAGCCTTTGCTTCCGAACAACGTGGGTAAGAGTAACATGAGGGTTCCGCAGGCAGCTATGAGTGAGATGAGAGTGTGATATTCTGTGCTCAAGACTGTATTCGTCCTTTAAATTCTAAGTAAATGGAGATGGACCTCTGTCGAGGTCTTTCCTAGAGTTGTACATATTCTCAGATTGAAACAGTTTATTTCGATGTGATCACTCATAAGCACGAGATTTATAGTATTCTGGTTCAAAACCAGGCATGGAACTTGTTATAAAGTTTCTGAAGGTTTCTTGAAGAATTCTCAACACCAATTTCGAAAATAAAATATTCGAATTTTTCATCTAATTTCAAAATCCATTGATATTTCATGAAAAAATTCTCTAAGATCATTAATCATACAAAAGCTCTCTTGGAACCGAGAATGGAATGCTGTACCAATCCTTATCTTCACGTGAATTAAAGTAATCACTGAAGGAATGGTACTTACGGTTGGTCTGACTTGAAGAGATGCATCTGCTAGTTTTCGGGCCTAGTGTAGGTGTATTGAAGATTTTCTTCTCACGGAACTAATTCACTCTATAAGATACGATTATTATTTAATTGGTGTCAGAAATAAAGATATGAATTTCGAACAAAGATGTAATTCATATTGTAAAGCCTGCTAGAAAATTTGCAAATGAAAGAAACAGGATACTATAAATTTCAAACTATTTTACTGTTATGGGGTAAACCTATGTTGACTGGAATGTTAAAAATTACATCAGATTCAACCAAGTATCAAACTGCACCTAGAATCTCATTTTGTAAATACTAATTATCAAATTATAACAATTGCCCCGATGTTCAAATATATCCGATGAATATCTGGATTTGAATATTTCATATTCATTGTAAGGTTTCTCAACTGAAGCCATTTCTCTTCCCATATTGAAATAATCAAAAATTTTTTTCATTTTTAACTTTCATTCAATTCTTGGACAAACATATCATCGAATTTACTTTTATTTCTAGCGAAGTTTACTAATTTCTCGTCAAATCTTTCACGGTATGTTATTCACGATTGAGTCAAGGAGACAAAGTTCATTGTAAAATAATTTTAGGTAAAATTTATCACTGGGAATCAGTATCTGTTTTGATGATCAATTAAATTTTAGACGAAAAGGAGATATACAATCAGGGTTTAGAAACTGAATGCTAGGAGTATATTTTAAACTATAAATTGAAAGACTTTGTTCAGTCAATTTCAACTTGGAATTGGACAGATTCTGATTCTCGAGATTTAAGAAGAAATGGATTCCCAGAATTGCTGGAAAATGAATGAATTGACTGCCAACGCTAGTAGTGGGTATTCTGCACTAGCATAATTTCCTATTAATTAATATTGAATCGAAGATATACCTTTGTGGTGCCAAAGGACGATGATTTTGATTGTCTTCAACCTTGAGACTTGAAAAAACCAAGGGTAACCTTTTCCTCAATGTACATAAAATGAATTGAAGCGTTTCAAAATTCAACGAAAAATAAGGTGTAGCTTCATATTATTAATAGTAATTTATTATTCTAAACGAAATATAGATAATTGTAAATAAATATTTTTTCGGTGAACTTTGAAACTACGGGTTTTTGAAGATTCACTTGAATTTTAGGTGTGGAAAAGAAGGTATAATTTAGAAAATGACGGAAGTTTAGAATTAGGGGGCATGGGTACCTATCTCTGATAAAATTCGTTCTACTGATTTGTTACTGATTTTCACCTATTTGATGGTGATGAATAGTACCATATTTTTTGTTATGAAGCTGTAATTTTGTTATAACTATGTTACGATCATGTGACACTATTATTAATAAAATCGTATAATTATTACTCTTTGTTTAATTTTATATATTTTCATGAATGCAAATTATTTTGTGCTGATTATCCAAAAGTCTTTTCATGAAAATGTGGATGAAAACTAAAGCAATAAAGTTCCTCGCTCCTTTTTATACTGAAAATGGAGAATTCCAGTGAAAACTGGTAAAAGTCCACCCCCATATGGATGACGTGAGATTCAACAGCATACCAGAATGTAAAAGGGAAATGCTGTGCCAACGGTAAGTACACAGTTTCCAGGAAGATTTGATAAGCCGATTTCCATACATATTGGTTTGATACGAGCTGGTGTCTCCGAATTTCTAGGTTAATGCCAGGAGCGCTCGAAATATTGTGCCGTTTTGTCCCGAAATACGAAATTCTCGGATTTATATGGGCGGAAAGATTTTTTTCCGAATCCGGAAGTTTGCCTGCAATTTACACGAACTCGGTGAAAATTGAATTTCGATGTTGCTTCCTCGAGGAAATTCCGATATTCATGCTTCGGATGGTATATTTTGGGAATTCCAGTTGGTCTAAAATTGCTATGAAACTATGAAAATTTTTTGACAGTTCTAACAACAAATTATGATTTTGTATCATATGGAACCATTTCAGCCAATCATGTCAACATTACATCGAAAACTACATCCAATGCAATTTTCAATCCCAATGATAACACGATAGTCTTATAAAATTATATAGTAGTTCCGTGGCAACATCATTCCGAACAAATTTCAAAATGTCACGTTTTGGTAATGTTAAAAATATAAATGAGCTTATCAAAGAAAACATTCCCAGAAATACTTCCAATAGCCACAAATATATTTGGGGAATATTTATGGAATTTTGCTACGAACGTTCATACGGATTGAATGAACGCAGAAGCTTGGAAGAATTGGCGTTTATACTCGAAGATTGTGCTGTCAATTTGAGAAAAAAAGACGGAACAGAATTCGAAGAAGCAACGGTAACGACAATGTGAAATGCTTCGAGCAAACTCTTACAAGAAAAGTATTATAAGAACTATCATTATGATTGACCCGTTTAATAATATAATATTTAAACCAGTCCGAGATGCCCGCGTGCAATCAGAGAAAAATTGCAAGCAGACCCAAATAAACGTAAATCCAGTTCAGTTTCGTTAAATTTGTCTGAAGTTAACAGAATAATATTGCTATGGGATGAAAATACTCCTGAAGGTCTTATGCGTAAATTGTATCATATTGCTGCAGTAGAACTAGCGTGGCGAGGAGGAGAGGCAGTTGCTTGTTTGGTGAATTTTTTTCAAATCGAGAAGAATAACGATGGTTCTCCAACAAATCGCATTGAATACAATCCGGTATTCAGTAAAACGTGCCAAGGTGGTTCTAAGAGCTGCACAAGTAGTAAATGGTTGGTTTCCAATAGTGAGAGACAAAGCTGCCCTGTACGTCTTTTCATAAACTAATATCAGAACGAGGCGAAAATATTACCCCACCACGACTATTCTTGAAACCAAATCGATATTGGAAAAATGAAACTGACAAATGGTACGATAATGTACCTGTTGGAAGGAATACCATAAATAAATGGACCAAATAAGCTTCCGAAGCAATTGTCTTGAATGTCAAAGACAAAAAGATAACGAATCATTCAAATAGATCAACAGCTGTCAGTCAATTAGCAAAAAGTGGTGTGGAGGAACAACAATTGCTGAAGATTACTAGTCATAGCAATCAAAATTCTATTAAACCATACCTAAACCTCGATCAAGAACACCACAACAAGATAATAAATATTATGCGTGGAAATAGATCTTCTTTACAAGAGAACAGCAACGAATATAATGTTGAGTTGAATTTTACGAATTGCACTTTCATTACATAATTGTACTTTCAATAAATAGATAAATTTTTTGTTGTGTTGAGTTATACATTTTTTCTGTCAAAAAATTTTCTGCCGAATATTCCTCGGACTGATAAATGCCTCATAATATTATCACCAATATCTCAAGCTCGTTGCTTGGTAACAGCCCTCAGCCTTCGGCTTCGGGCTGTTACCAATGAACGAGCTTTCGATGGTCATAAAATTATTTCGTCTATTATCAAGGTCCTAGGGATATGACTACTGAAAAATACACACATCGTCAAAAGTCTTGGCCACCTAGGTTTCTCAAGAAATAAACCATCTATTCTGGAAATGAGATGAATATTTTCCCCCATTTCAACTGCAATATCTTAGATAGAAATTCTTCGTTTGTTACTCCCTGCTTTGTGCAGGATGGGTCAAAATAGGAAACATGATACAAAATCTAAACTCATCGATTATTCATTTTTGATTAATTATAGTTATTCCACAACTGAATTCAAATGCAATGATATGATATATTGTTTATCCTGACTACTCCTAGGACTCCTGAGGAGACCACTATGAAACTACAACCTTCGAAGCTTGTAACTTGTGCCGAGTTCGGAGTAAGCAGTTGTGTTTTGTGTAGGCTTTGTAACTGTGTCCTTACGCCACCTTAGGCACAGCACTGTTAATTTTTGACCCAACAATGAGAATGGTGGCCCTGCCAAGACTAGAAAATTTCTTTCTCGGGATTTATCTTCGGACCTTTGGGTCCTAATTCCAATGCTCTACCACTGAGCCAAGGGCACTCAATGCCTGTCAATAGTCCGTATCACTTCCTCTTCTGTCAATCAACTGTCCGGTTTCCAAAATAAGGGCCACTATGTTCCTAACTGTACGCGGAGGTTTAAATACTCCACGGACTTCAGTTAGACTTTTAACAATGTGTGTATATTTTCAAGTAATGAACAGAGAAGTTAAAGCTGTCTTCCACTCAGTTTTAATCGCAGAATTACCCAGTAAGTCAACCAAAATCCAACGAGAAACATCTCCACACTTTTCTTCTTACATAATGACCTCAATTACTTCAACTGGCGGAGTTCTAATTGCGAACAGCATTCATCAGTTCAGCAAATATAACACCGAAGAATTCTACTGCATAAATTCAACGTCGACAGTTTCTAATGTATGCAACAATGCCCAGAGAGCTTCACTAAACTGCTAAATAGTTTCAAACTTGAAGTTTCATTAGGATTCCAGAGATGGCATTATCAAATTTCGTGATGTTCGCGAACGAATTTTATTTACGCTTATTTCTGGAAGTTACGGCAGCTACGAGATCAGATGGAGGATTTAGAGGCTTATATTAATATGAGTCTCGGCTCATGCCGCTCAGAAGACTTGGAATAACTCATTTATTCTTGTTGAAGACAAGACGACAAATACCGTAAACGAGTTCTTTCGAAGCGCTGCAAAACATCAGGTGGCATAATCATTCATAAGCCTTTTTGGTTGCTATTCATTTTTTCCTATAAAAATTTGTTGCTCTCTGAAGAATTTTTTTACATGGGATTCAATATTTGTAAGAGTTATTCCAAGAACAACTATTGATAGAGCTTGAATCATTATTTCAAGAATTTGACTAGAGTTAGCATTCCTATTTTGTTTTCCACTGCATTATTTATGATGCTCGTAAAGAAATATTATACGTAAACAAATCACTTTATTGAGGTATCAAAATAACACTTTCGAGATATATTTTCTAACATAAAATGAATACTGTATGTACAAATTTATCCTACAAACATTACGGCAATGCAAAGTCTATTTCCTGTATTGATAAACATGATAGATAGGTACACTTTAGATCAAAACCGTAACATTCACAATAATATTTCAACCTATTAAGATCCCCAATCAGGATTCTCTCCAATACAGACTGAAGCACGCGCAGAAGCCTTAATTGAAAGATCCCCTGATTCTAATCCAAAGACTAAAGTTAAATTGGTTGACACGTGAAGCTCTAAAAAATCGTGAATCAATCGCGCAGCTTGCCAGGACGTTGATTTATGACATATTTAAATAAGCTTCAATGGGCTGAGCGAATCCATCAGGGGGATTGAGCATCGGAGACAAATTCTGTGTTGAACAACACGGAATTTTTTCATTTTATAATTTCCCAGAGGTTCATCAGGCTCCTGAAATGAACGAATCGATATCGTGCTCATTTTTCATCTTTTTTCTTCGGAACAACAGTTCCTGTGTCAGACTCCTCCGAAGGGGAGTTTTCAGAGCTGGATTGACTTTTGCCGCCATTGTTCTGGCTTTTGGAAGAGGTAGGAATCATTGTTGGTCTCTGTGCTCTTTGATTCTTGCTATCTTTATCAATTTCTGCTATTTTAGATAATTCTTTTTCAGTCTTTTTAGGTATGAAGTGATGTCCAGGCATATTATCAGTTGCTGTCACCCTTGGAATAACCCTAGATTTCGGATCACTCATTTGTCTGACCATTTTCGGTCGTATCACAGTTTTAGGTTCAGGTTTCTTGATTGGATTCTGAGGATCTGTTGTTACTATAGCAACAGGAGGAATTTTATCAGTGGTTGCACCTTCAGGTCTCTTCAAGGCGCTCAGAGAACTGTATATTGGATTGGTGTCAAGAAGGTCTTTATTTTTCGCATCTTTCTTAGGGATGAGAGGACCCACATATAGATTATTGTACGTCAGTTCTGGTTCTGGAGACGAAGAGCTCTCTTCCAACAGAATTGGAGCGGAATTACAAATCAAATCATCCATTGGTTGAGTTTGAGGTTTTCTTCCCAGTGTGGAAGTTGTTCGTACTGGTGGGGCTGGAGGCATCCTCAATCTACCCCTCAAATCGTTGATAGGGATGCTCAAATTAGGAGCAGGCATAGACCTCCTTTTCTGTGCCAGGGACTCCTTAGTGGGGTAATCTGGTAACACTTTGGGGAAGTTCCTCCTTTTGATAGTCATTAGGGACTCCTCCGGACTCAAAGGATGAGCTGATTTCTTCTCATCGCAAGAGGTTACATTGACATCCATTTGTGGATCGAAAGTTTTTAATTTTCTAGTTTTACTGGCCACGTAGATATCCTCTACTGGGTCGGACTTTGAGTGGGAATGTGAAATTTTGACGATTGTTGGTTTAGAAATCAAACTGCTGACACTTTTGGCCAAATCAGCGATTTCATCTACTGTTTTTGAGGAGAAATCTTCTAGTGTTGATGATCGTCTGAGTGGGGCTCTGGAAGGGCCTGCGCCGAAATCTAACGATTTGGACAGCTCGATAGGTTGCTGAGCAAGAACGCTTGGACCTCTTCCTGATGGAGTTGCATCAATGGCTACGGAAACTTTGTCGCGTCTTTTGGAATCTTGAGAACTATTATAGCTGTTCTGTTTTATCACCACTCGTTTCGTTTTATTGATGTTCTCTGTTGGTAAAAAGGTTGGACTGACAGGTCTTGTAGGACTTCTGCCCAAAGTGGAACTTTCTGAATTTAAATCTAAGGACAATAATTCTCCAAATTTTCCTCTTGTATTTTTATCTGTTTTATCAGCGGTTGGGTTTGGCTTTTTAAGTACTCTAGGACTATTTTTACCACCAATTCCATTAGCAATCCAATCTCTGACTTTGGTGTGCGCATCTATCGTGCTGTTCGACAGCTGACGAACTAGCTTGTTTCTTTTCGAGTTTTGACTACCCAATTTCACTGCTTCGTAAACGTCATCGCTTCTTGAGGATTTACTCATCATTTTGATTAAACCTCCTCCATTTGCGACAAAAGCTTGATCACCACCAAACATATTCTTCTTCTCTGGACTCTCCATATCTCCGTCAACTTCATCAGCAATTATCTCAGATTCTTGGTTTTTCTTCATCATGTGGCATTTATAGTAGAGAGCCAAGAAGACCAATACATTCACCATCAGGAAAACTCCTCCACAGATCACTATTATGTTCATGGTGGTAGCTTTTTGAAGCTCAGAAGGATTCTGATCTGAATTGATGACAGTGCCATACACGACTTTACTCAATTCGTCTGGTCTGTCTATGCCCTCATCCACAACTGTACCAAAAATGAGTTTTCCTTCGGTCCGCTCCATTATTGGGGATGATTCAGATGTTGGAAAAGGGTATCTGAATATAGGTGGTGGGGTTCCTTTAGGTCGTTTTGGTGGAGCTCTTGTTTGTGGAAGTTCTGTCAGCTTCTGTTCAATTTCGAGTTTTTCCAGTATTCTGGGAAGCATTTCATTCCAAAATTTCAGTTCCTTGAGTCTATAGTGGCTGATTGTTCTTATTGGGTTATCTGAAAAGCAGAAACAGATTAATGAAAATTACACAATTTATGATTGCTTCAGAAATGGCTCTCACCGAGTGATGTATAGCTCTGGAATTCCTTATTGAAAGCTGGCCAAGATTGCATCTTCTCAATGACCTCGTCCTCGACTTCAACCCCCTCCCTTTCAACGAACGAATTAGGATTCCTGCAAGCATTCATCCATTAAATTACCAATTCAGAAATCTCATTCTCGTTGTGAACCATGTCAGGGTCTTCAATATCACTACAGACAAACCGGGCAAATCTGTAAATGGAACAGCATTCCTGAACAACAATGGCTCGTTCGTGAAATTGGTCCAATTCAGATAGCCCGATCCGTTATCTAAATTGAGCAGACGTGGCATTGAATTACACTTACCCCCCATATGCGAAATTGCGGATATATGTCATGATCACCTTGGAGAACAATACCTCTTCCTTTGTGTAATTATCCACGAAATGAAAGCTGCTGCCATCTAGCGGAACGCCGAATACGTAGGGAAGTTCGTCGCCTGTCGATGTTTTGCCACGCTGAAAAAGAGATTAATTAGTCAGTTTGGGGAGTTCGGAGGATAATAGTTTATCACTCGGAGAAAATGCGACAGATTTCGATGTGATTAAAGTTCTTCAGGTAGAGGCACAAGTGTGAACGCAATGGATAGATGATGATGAATTTCGTATGGTGTTTTCGCCAAATTTTCTGCTCTTTAGATCTTTCAGATTCTATTTCTATTCCTCCCAAAGTAATAAGGGTGCGAGGTGAATACGATTACTTTGGGAGAGACTGGAAAAAGATTGTGATAAAATGATTTTCTGGTACTCTCTGGAAAAGCGTGAATGACTAGAACACTTGAGGTCATCGCCGATCTCACTCCCCTACATCTAGACAGCAATAAGGTAGCCCGTGAGGCATTCCTCAGAATATCTTGGGAAAGTACGGTAATGAGAGAATTAAAAAGCAACCAGCCTGGTCCTCTTTGATTAAGTACATCAGTGAACCTACCATCCAAAGAGTTTCTTCGGAATTTTGGAAATGAAGTGCCAAGAATTATTTGGATATCAGTAAGAATAAGATATCCATCCTCACTTCTTCACAGGACATTGTCCCCTTAGGAAGCAAATAACGATAATGGGCTTGTCAGAAACTGACGAGGAAGAGGAAGAAACTCCTGTTCACCTGAGAGAAGAGAAAACTATACAGGGTGGCCATTTGAAAACGAAACAGACGAGATCACAGACGAAATAAATTTTTTCGATAGAAATGCTCGGACAGGTCGATTTCTGTTTCGAGGGGGACAACTTAAGATGTAGGTTACGGACGCTTAGCGCTTCAACCCTTGCTACTACAACCCTCACCCCCAATTTTTGAATAGGGAAGATGGGGTGAGTTATACCTCATTTGAAAGGTATTTTTATACTGATTTCATCACAGTAATTGTTTTTTCATTTTATGCATTAGTTCTCGAAATATTCTTAACTAAGTATTTGAAAATGAAGTGGTGTTTTCATGGCACTTGTCGTGTTTTTTTGTGAAAAATCGACATTTTGAGCTTCATAACAACCATGACTGTGGCTTCCTTCCTCCAATCCACTGACATAGGAATATTTAATCAAGATGTCGATTTTTCACAAAAAAACACGCCATGAAAACACCACTTCATTTTCAAATACTTAGTTAAGAATATTTCGAGAAATAATGCATAAAATGAAAAAACAATTACTGTGCTGAAATCAGTATAAAAATACCTTTCAAATGAGGTATAACTCACCCCATCTTCCCTATTCAAAAATTGGGGGTGAGGGTTGTAGTAGCAAGGGTTGAAGCGCTATGCGTCCGTAACCTACATCTTAAGGTGTCCCCCTCGAAACAGAAATCGACCTGTCCGAGCATTTCTATCGAAAAAATTTATTTCGTCTGTAATCTCGTCTGTTTCGTTTTCAAATGGCCACCCTGTATAAGGTATGTGGATTCAACCTCCTTGAATTCGTTCCTCTCAGATGCTGGAGTTTATTGGAGCTATGGAGCTGGTTGGAGAGCTAGATAGCGCGAAAACAGGTCTTATAGGGGAACCTAATAGGTCGCAGTGGAATCTTACCCCCTTACCATACCTAAACAACCACAACTAGGGAGTATATAGGATGAACCAGCTGCAGATCCTATTCAAATAACTCAAAATTCATAAAGTTGTGGTTTGCAAAATCTGAGTTCTTGTGACTGCTAACAATTCTCCAATATCGGCAGTATTTCAAGAGTTATAAAAAACATAATTTCGGTGAACAGGAATATTGCCAAAAAAATCTTCCTGCACAAACAGTATCAATATTTATTATATTCATTCGGGAATTGGCTTGTACCAAGGCCAAAATCGTCCGCAACTGTATTCCTAGGGAATTTCTGGGATGTACTCTCTTTGTGAACCGATAGAAATTAATCATACCCTAAATAATTAAGTCTCCCCTAGTTCAACTTGCCATTTCCCCGTTTGATTGCAGCTCATTTACGTTTCGATCACGCTCCGACGCTGTCTTGGAGAGATGAAAGTGATTGATGTTAATTAAATCGGGAGAAATGCTGGCGTGTGTGTTTTATCTTGTCGTATTCCAAAGCGACACCACTGACAAGTAATTGTTATCACTTCTGAATTCGCCCGTCAGACCATGTTCAATAATGTCAAGGGTTGGTGTGAAAGGTTTTCAGAGAGATGATCAAAGGGCACAATAAATCATAGGCAGTTAAATTTTGGAACCTGTGGTGTTGATTTTTGAATTTGTCGAGCTTTTTTAGAAGAACTGTTGACTCTTAGATCAAGCCCCAATGATCACATACGATTCTTCATCTGTAACAATAAGTGGTCGAAGCAATTGTTGGAAACATTTACTTTTGTGTGTGTTTCTCAATACGAGTTGTTGAAGCTAAGTTTTACTTCTTGATGACAATTTTATAAATGAATATAAAAAGCTTGTTACTGTCCAGAAAATTTATTTTAACGTTGGAAGGTCTTCAAATGGTTCTTGGGTAAGTACTGTTTTGTAAGAAAATCCCGTAGATGGAAACTCCTACATGGAAACTGGGTTGGACAAATGAGGAAAAACGAGTAAAATTAATGATATTATTTGTGTTTTCTGTGATGAAGAGCATACTTGTCAAGATTTTATTAAAGTTCAGAGAATGTCGTTAGAACAGAAAATAGATTTGCTCATCGAAAAGGATGACAGGGATGGATAAATTATGTGTTCCATCCCAAGCTTAACGGAAAACTTCTTGGTTCAGGTTGAAGCACAAAACCAAACTGAGAACGAGAACAAACTCACAGATTTGATAAAGGATGTCGTGAACGTGTGCAACAGCAGCTTCGTGAAATCGAGAGAATATGCACACAGAAAGAAACATTCACGTTCTAAGAGCCAAAGAAGAGGACACAAACACGAGTCGAAACATAAAAGTTATAGAAGAGAATATAACGTTGAACATCGGGAGAGGCACCAACATGAAGATGCAGATAGAAGACATAGGCCCAAATGACATCACAAGCACCATTGCTATACTGAGATTAGACCAGCAAGATTCAGAAGTGAAATCTCGGAGTGTTGAAGGAAAGAGAAAGTATTTGAAATGGGTTCAGAGATTGAAAGAGTATCGTCGAATTTTGAAGAAACACTAAAGTATACACAACTCTCAAGGATACGCAGACGACATAGTCATACTCGTCAAGGGAAAATACACCGGAATAACCTCAGAACTTATGCGAAACGCACTGAGGACCGTAGAGGAATGGTGCAGCAGAGAGAGCCTAAGGGCAAATCCGAACAAAACAGCACTCATCTCACACCTCCCAGATTCTTCGGCAAAACATTACAAGTTGTAGAACAGGTAAAATACCTTGGGCTGATTCTCGATAAGAAAGTAATCTGGAACCCACATTTACATTATGTAACCAAAAAAAGTAAAACGACACTTATGATGTGCAGAAGAGCTTTTGGAAAAACTTGGGGACTCAAACCGAAAGCCATGCACTGCCTTAACACAGCGGTAATAAGACCCAGAATCACTTATGGCTCACTCCTGTGGTGGCCAAAAACAAATCAAAGACAGGCAAAAACCAACCTTAGAAAAATCCAAAGGCTTGCCTGTCTCTGCATCACGGGTGCAATGAATAGCACTCCAACAGCTGCTATGGAGGTCATCCTCAACCTCCCACCCCTTGACATACATGTCATTGGAGAGGCCAGGATGGGTGCATACAGATTGATCCGAACAAAAAACTGGAGAACCAGCACAACTGGGCACACCAGAATCACTCATGTAGCTGACGTAGCCGAGCTTAATATGATTTCAGACTACATGCAACCTCTATACTCATTCGAAAAACCATTCGAAACACATCTCGACGGGAACAGATGGGACTCGAGTATAGAATCACAATCATCTGCAGTAATAGTCTGGTACACAGACGGTTCTAAGACAGATGAAGGAACAGGAGCGGGAATACATGGAGTGAGGCTAAGAAGGGATCACATAATACCTCTCGGCAAACACGCCACGATATTTCAAGCTGAAACACATGCCATTAGGACATGCATACAGAAGAACCTGGAAAGTGGCTACCAAAGAAAACACATCCACATTCTCTCTGACAGCCAGAGCGCCATCAAAGCTCTCAACTCGACACAGATAAAGTCTAGACCCGTCTGGGAATGCCTCCAGTACCTTCTGGAGCTGGCTAAACACAACAAGGTCACTCTGATGTGGGTGCCAGGTCACAAGGAAATAGCGGGCAACGAAAAAGCAGACCAGTTAGCAAGACAAGCATCTGAAAACCTGTGAACCTGTGCTTGGAATCAGCAAAAACCGATTCAGGACCCTGATTGAGGAGTGGATAAAACAAGGACATCGACAACATTGGGAACAGAGCGCGGGCCAACACACAGCAAAGCCATGGTAGGACGCACAAGCCAAACCTTGACAGCTGACTTTTTGAATCTAAACAGAACAAAGGCACGTATAATAGTAGGTCTACTGACGGGACACTGCGGCCTTAGAAAACATCTGAACACCATAGGAATACATACTTGGAGAACCCGTGGATTGCAGACTCTGCGGAGAAGAGGAAGAAACAGCCTCTCACATCATTTTTGAATGCGACGCCCTGGGAAGAAGGCACCATCAGAATCTTCGGAGAAATCAATCGGGAAACGGGAATGAATCCGAAAAACCTCATAAAAAGGCTACTGAACCTGATAAAGGACACAAACCTATTCTCGTGAGGAACCACTGACGAAAGAGTGATACAATAGACCCAAGTTGGTCGCAGTGTCACAGGGAGGCCAAGCGCTAACCCGGACTCTTGTTCGTCAGCTTATCAATCAATCAATACACAATCTCCGTAGGCCGGAGGATGTTGGATCTATATGGTTATGTTCATAGTTCATATTTAATCCAGTTTTATGAAACAATTGTAGTTGTCAGTTGTTGTCCAATAGATTAAAGAGTTGAAACAGTCATTCCTTTCCTTGGTCTATAAAACAGACCCCAAACTCAACAGGACATTCCTGGACTCATGGATTCAACACCATTAAGCAACTGGCAAGAGGCAATAAAGTGACACTACTATAGGTATCAGGGCATTGCGGTGTTGAAGGAAATGAAAAATCAGATGAGCTTGCGAAAAGTGCATCAAGATTAACACCTGGTGGACATGAGCCTATCTGTGGGCTTGGAAAAGACCAATATCAGGCAGCGGTTCACCAAATGAGAGTTGGACAACAGAGAAACACTCCTGGACTTACTCACTCCTAAAAATTCGTTATGATTTCACCAACCCATACCAAAAAGCTCCTATAGAGCTTTCACGAGCTCAGCTTTGGGTGATGGCAGGTCTGCTGACAGGGCACTGTCGGTACAAATACCATTTGTACCATACGGGAAAGTCAGCAGATCAGATCTGTAGGCTCTGCAGGCTCACATGGTATGCAAGTGTCCATAGCTAGCTGGTTTAAGAACCATTCATTGGGGAAACATGTCCTGGATACCCACGAGGTAACTACCAAGACTCCTTAGGATGTTGTCGGCCTAATCAACACCATCGACGGCTTCCTTGGGTTTCAATGATTGAGTAGGGTAGTGGACAAAATATCTATGTGTTCGCAGTTCAAATTGAAAAAAAAAAACTGCTTCTCATCTCCACATGAGGGCTTTCAAGTGCACTTCAAAGCGGGGTCTGACATGAAAGAATAGGCAATTTTCAGGTTGCCATTCTGGGACTAATAACCAAGCAACAAAGTCCATGTTTTCCGTCATAATTAATAACGAAACTGCCCGTTTCCGTGAATAAGACTCATCGAAGCCGTATACACTTCATCATAGGCAACCACCACAAATCAAAGTGAACGAAACGGCCATTCCTTATAGTTTCTAATTCAATAACATCTCAATATGAATTATGGCCGGTATTTGTTCTTGCGACGGTGATCATCCGTTATATTTCTGCGTTTGATGAGAGTATTTGTTAGATTCTCGATCTGAAACGATGGAGCAAAATGAGAAGTTGGACCCGGTCGATATCAGTGGCAATATATTGTCGGAGGGTTGAAAAATGGGAAATACGAGCTCAGATCACGTGGAGGGAATTCAATAACTGTAGGTATTTATTTCTAGCCGGAGCTTTTTGTCGATGATCGGATAAATACGTGATACAGCACGTACAATTCGCTGATTTTGTTTCATTTGGAATTGTCAGGTAATTGACAGCCCAGTCGTGATGATTTACCCAGGTGTAAGATTTGAAAAACTGTGAGAATTGGTATACTCCATCCACTTCTATAAAGTATTCCGGTTGGCCATTACATTCTCACACATTTCACCGCGTATATTTTGAAAATGTTAGGTTATAGTCATTTTCCTGTCAGATGAATACGAAGCGTTTTCCTTTCTACATAGAGGTCGTAGTATTTACGCATTTATCGAAAGGTTTGATAACTTTGCGAAAATAATGAATCTGAGAAAATATTACGTGGATTCAAAGACCTGGCGAATTTTGACGACACTTTTTTCTCTGTTAATACTTTAAATCTTTCATGTAGATAAATATATTTGGAAGATATGCTATTTTCTTGTACGGAAATCAAGAATCGAGTGCTCAAATTTTACTGAAAAATAATGGACAGAATAGTCCGTTACTTTGTGATAGTTCATTCGGAAAAACAATAAAAGTACTCGAATAACCAGACAGAAAAACTTCTAAACGAACAGACGGACCTATGGAAATCGCTACTTTCAAAAATTCACAAGAAATGAGGCAACATGGGACATTTAAATGATTTTCTGCAGTACTACTACGAAACCTGTGTCACAGTTGAACCTTAAAAGAACTAACTCCATTCACAAAGTTGAAAAAATAAATAGAAATTAGCATTGGCAACGTCTCTGAGAATTATTTGACATTTCACAGGTACTAACCTGCGTCAGTAAAAAGTAAAAAACTCGATAAACTTAAATCTTGGCCAACCTGGATACTTTATAAAAGTGGATGGAGTATAGGTGAGAATATTCATTATAAGTGGGAGCTTGAAGATCTGCGTGCGTGCCTGTGAAATATATGAATATCATTTTTTCGAAGGAAGTTTTATAAGGACAAGAGCGGGCACTATTTTGTATCCTGAAGTTTCGAAACCAGTTTTTTGGTAGCATTCATAACTTGTACATTCAAATACATTGGTATTTTTTGAATTC
Organism: Adalia decempunctata; assembly: GCA_951802165.1. Classification (NCBI taxonomy): domain Eukaryota; kingdom Metazoa; phylum Arthropoda; class Insecta; order Coleoptera; family Coccinellidae; genus Adalia; species Adalia decempunctata. Next base: position 14,454,006 of record OX637696.1, on the reverse strand, counting down.
TTACATCATTTTGTGAGTACTCATCCAATCCGTAAAAACTATGATGATATGAATTGAAGCTGCAATGATGTCAATTCTGAATAGAATAATTTGACAGTTCTCAATAACCACAGAAAAGCCAAATCTTCCTTTTGAATTCGAAGTAAATGTGAATTCAGAGGAAAAACTCTAAAAAATCCACTTCTGTTAAAGACATGCATATCATGTATTCGACAAAAAATGAAGTACATAACATGAATGGTGATTACAATAATGAAAAAAAATTATATGGATTGCATTTGAAGAAATGAAGAAAATTCGATTTGAAATTCGTCATGTTGATAGTCTTTTTGTGGACACTCCATATGCTGGAGGGGCTTCATTATAGCTAGCTAGGATACTTTGAAGTCTTGTCTTTTAATCCATATAAAGCTGTTATTGGTATGTGCAAGGGTTCGTGAAATATAATTGGATAACATAGCCTCTACAAGTATTATTTTTCAGTCAAAATGGCCAATATTTCGAAAACTGTCGAATAAAAATATGTGAAAAGTATACGAAAGCATGCAGGAAGTTTCAGAGAATTGAAAAACACCATTGAATTTAGGGTGTCCCATTTGAAAAAACAAAGTCACCCTCTATGCCGCTTTTGTGGGCCACCCGATATATTCGAAAATATTTTTAGGTTGTGCTCTTCTTGGAGTAAATCAAGGCTGCATGAAAAAAATGCCAAACTCAGACCGTTACGCGTATATCGTCCGCTGCGGCACTAGTGGGACACCCTGTATACCTTACTGTCCTTTTGCATGTTTACTTACCAGGTACTCCCTAGACTTGGTTTTATGCGTAAAAACATAAAAATACGAATGGAATGCGGATGAAGAATGCAGTAGACCCATTTTGACCATCGGTGCAACTGTCCTGGCATCCGACAAGATATCCAGGAGAGTATCACGAACTATCTCCACCTGTTCATAGATGCTAAATCTGTAGGTCCTGCACAATTCAGGAATCTGATCGCAGGTATATCCGAGGTACTTCAGCAGCTCCTGATCTCGTTCCTTGTGCAGCATCCCTTTCATTATGGCGTCACGGCTCAGCATGTTTTTGCTCTCCCATTCAGCCACACCAAACATGAGCTGAAATCTAAGAGATCGTGAGATTTTTGGATGAAAATGGAAATAAATTAGGAGCATGAGTTTGGAATTTCAACTCGACACTACACGGTTAATAATGCATCAATTCACTGAAAGTCTTCACATAATCATCACCTGTTTGCATCATTCTCTGTAAATTAATAAATCGTAGTCAATGACGCAGATGCGTCATTCATAGGACCACAGACTGGTCTTAGATGAGACTAGCACTAGAGACACAAAACAACGATTTGTATTCCGCAATGCGAGTAAGCGTACCGTTATAGGCGACTGAAATTAAGATCGTAGCGGTATATCGGCGAGAATCAGAACTACACGTTGGGCATTTCCAAAGAGCAATGGCTAGACGCCATTAGCGAAAAATGAACAAAACTAGGGCCCTTGCGATAGTTCATCCGTTAACCATAGGGGACGTACTGCTTCCTTGTTTCGATTATACCATTGTTTGAAGAGAAAACCAACAATCTGGCATCGTCTTCTCAAAAGCTCTGTGAAATATCACAGTAGACGGGTTAGGTTAGGTCATTGACCTCGAATCCTATGACCTAGGTTAAAAGAGTTAGGTTAGGTTGGTGAGAAAACAATTCTTTATGAGATTGATCTGGGATATCGAGGAAAATATAAACAAATTAAACTGCTCCACATGAGTTAGGGATATTGACCTAAATTGCGAAAAGATATAGTTAAAATAAGATTTTTGTGATGAAAATTCATATGAATATGATTTCAAGTTGCAAATTAATTTTAGCCTGTAGGTCTACAACGTATACAGGGTGGTTAAGAAAAATCGAGGAAAATAACGAAATTTCATCCCCAGAGAATTCAAGCATTTTAAAGACTATCAATACAATGTATGGCCTCCATGGGCATCAATAACAGCTTGACATCTTCTTTGCATACTACACACGAGGTTGTTGAACATTTCTTGAGGAATTTGGTTCCACAAACGGGGCAGAAGCTCTCTCAGATCATTTGAGAATTCTGAGGTAGGTTGATGATTATCTAATCTTCCATGCATGTTCAAATGTTCTATGCAATTCAAAGTGCGGAGGTATTGGTAAATGTGGAACACCAAGCTCCTCGCGCGCATTCTCAAATATGGCTGCACGCTGCGGTCTAGCGTTATCGTCTAGAAATTGAAAAGTTTCACCAATAGCAGCGTGAAAATTTGGCACAACATTGTCAATGACATGCTCCCTATAGCGTAAGGCGGTCATATTCCCAGAACAAATATGCAGATCTATGCGCCCGTTGAAACATATCCCGGCCCATACCCTAACACTACCCCCTCGGAATGGATGGACTTCTTGGACATAGCGACGATTACGGGGTATGCGTGGGATTGTCCATACCCTAATTCTTCGAGAATCTGAAAATCGTCCATATCTGGATTCATCAGTGAAAAGGACACTACGCCATTGATCGTTCCAATTGATGTGTTGCCTTGCCCATTCCAGTCTTTGAGGCTTATGGTCACGTGTTAATGGAACTCCTCTTAATGGACGTCTAGAACCTAGATTCACCTCTCTCAAACGTCGTCTGATGGTTTCGATGGAAACTTGGACCCTATCTGCATTTTGAACAGTATTCCGTAGCATTCTACACGTAGATGTAGGGTTTCTTCTCGCCGAAACGGTGATGAAACGATCCTGAGCAGGTGTTGTTTTTCGTCGCTCACCAAGCCTTGGTCTTTATAACACGGAACCTATCTCCCTGAACCTATTCCAATCGAGATATCACACTTAGGCTGACTTGGAGCCTTTCCGCTACAACAACCTGAGTTAGGCCACCCTGTAGCCTTCCGATAGCCCTATTAGCCTCAGCGTTTGTCAATTTACGTCTTGGCATTTTCAGAAAACTCGTTTCAAATCGAAGCCGTTGACACACTGACTTCATATCAAAATGAGAACATTCATGAAGCATAAGCAAAGAACCAAACTTCAGAAAAAAGGCGACCAGATTGACGAAATGTCTCATACTGATTTTTATCGGATCGATTCAAGTTGTTACTGAGTTTTAAATGATTTTACAGCGATTACATACTTTTAAAAACGATTGAATACGATATCCCTAACTCTTGTGGAGCAGTATATTAGTGTTTTTAAACTAATCTTCAGGAAAATCGAAGAAGGAACTTATTTTGGAGGAGAAACCATGACTTTCCAATTGCAGAAATAATCGGACGAAACTAAGTGTTTTTGTTAGGAAATATCGTGTTCGTAACATTGTTATTCAAATAAGGTTAAGGCTTGAGTCAATGCATCATTGCATCAATTCCAGAGAATCGTATCCGGCATACGTATTTGGCCCAATTTTTTTCAAATGACTAGGTATATCTTTCCAACAGAGCCGAATTCTGAAAATGAGAAGATGTTTCTTATGGCCTCAAGAAACTACAGTTAAAATATATGTAGGTACAGGTCAAAAATCACCCTGCTAATTACAATGGCAGTTTATTCTATAGACCGAATTGAAACCTTTGCATTAAATTAACTGCGAATGAGAAAACTTAGACCTATCAACTTTCTGTTCGCTTCTCCCATGACTCAAAGAGAAATTCTTGAATTTCCGCGTCCAGATTTCCGTCGAAAAACCAAATAATTCTCATCCACTCATACACAGCGTCCCCTTGAAAATTCGATAAATATCCGAAAGCTGAACGAAAAACCCGACGAGGCCTATCTCACCGAGCGGAATAAATCCGATTCAACAGAGCAGATGCATTAATTTTTCAATACCGCAGGTAAGATCCTTGACCATAACTCCGGCAAACTTGATGAAAGCACCCCATTCCTCCTTTGATATAGAAGAAATGGGGCTTTATGTTCGATTATGGACAAATTGAGATTTATGTACGCCGTTCGGTGGGGCTCCCGTGCCAAAACTTGGCAAGTAGGTCGTCGGGAGAGGAGCCACTGAATGCAGGGATGTGAGCGAAGAGCGAAGTAAAGATTTAATGTGCCGGAGTTCTGAACGTTATGAAGCTTAGTTTGCCGGACGAGACTTTGTTAAGTTTTCTTGGGATGTGTTTGCGGAGCACTATGTTGTGTGCGGGAGTTATTCGAATCTAAGACATTACTCCTTTGTTCTTGAGCACTTTCCTCCACAGAGCGTGTTTTTTTTTATTCCAAGTAAACCTAGATGAGATGTCGTAAGATTTATGTTGAATTTAAATCAAGCTCATTCAGGAAGGTCAATATTGCCAAGAACCTTTCTGGGGTATAGGAAAATTACACTAAAAGAAGGGTTTCTTGGCGAAGGAACAAATCGAAAGAGAAACACTCTGGCGGAATCTCCCAGGAATGTATTACTCTAAAAAGTTTCTTCGGTGCTTTGAAACTGCAAGATCCAAAATGTATCTGGATCTCAGTAAGAACTAGGAATACCTCCTCATTGACTTTTTACAGGACATTGTCGTCTCAGGAAGAATCTGGGGAGAATGGCGTTGTCGGACACTGAAGAGGGTAGATTCTGTGGTGGAGGAAGAAACTCCAATTCACATAGTCACGGAATGCATTGTCATTACAACCCAAAGGAAAGGATCCTTTGGCAAGAAACTTGCAGGAGTGGGGAACTAGAACCTTTTTCTAACTATAACTACGAGGATATATTGAAAAACTCTTAGCCTACTATAGAACCAAACAAAATTTCAATTTGATATTATATTACACAACACATTCTCTTTTTAATTGAATACATTTATTACAGCGAACCTGCAACGTCTCTAGGTCTAGACCTTTCAAAAAAATGTTTCTTCTTGCTCTGCAAACCAGTCCTCCACAGCTTTTATTACCTCCTCGTTGGAAGAAAATTTACGACCTATCAAACTTTTTTTCAGTTGAGGAAAGAGATGATAGTCGGACGGAGCCAAATCTGGTGAATAAGGGGGGTGTTTCAGTAAATCTAACCCCAAATCAAGGATTTTTTGCATGGCAACATGATATTTGTGTACTGGGGCGTTGTCCTGTTAAAACAAAATACCTTTGGATAGCTTTCCGCGTCTTATCTCTTCAATTTTTGGTGGTCAGTAATGTCGAATAGTTATCTCCAGTTATTGTTCCACCCTTATCCAAAAAATCAATCGTGACTACTCTATGGCACTCCCAAAAAACTGAAACAAGAACTGTTCCAGCAGATTTTTGGACACGAAACTTCTTAGGTCTTGGAAAACCAAAGTGTCGCCATTCCATCGATTTTGTTGCTGGATCGTTGAAATGTACCTAAGTCTCATCCATAGTAACAATTCGGTTTAAGAAGTCTACATCGTTTTCAAATCGAGCACAGATCGAACGCGATGCTTCTACCCTTGCATGCTTTTGGTCAATATTCAAACATTTGGGGGATCCATTTTGCAGAAATTTTTCTTATGTCCAAATTGACGTGAACTATGTGATGAACGCGTTCGTATGAAATTTTCAGCGCTTCAGATATCCGTTTTAGCCTAACTCGACGGTCTGATATAATCAAGTCATGAACTGCATCGATATTTTCGGGGACTGACACAGAAACTGGCCTTCCCGATCGGTCATCATCTTCAATGGAAAATTTACCTCCTTTGAAGCTTGCAGTCCAATTTTTCACGGTCGCATACGAAGGGCATTGATCACCAAGGGTATTTAGCATATCTTCGTAAATCTGCTTACCTCTTAACCCTTTTAAATACAGGTACTTGATGATGGCTTGTTACTGCAATTTTTCGATTTTTACAATTTCGGTGGACATCTTCTTTTAAATTTATTGCGCAATTCTGGTTTACTTTTTTGACGTCGAACTCTACACTGACACTTCTAATAAGTTTTTGTTCGTTGATATAGTATCGCAATATTTTGTTTATGCATGGAACGGGTCTAGGCTAACTAGATATCAATACATCCTCGTAAACATATAGAGCGGTTTACACTGGTAGAGTAAATGGTTGAGTTCACTAGCATACTTTTTTATAGGAATACTCTACTCTTCTCAATTCAGGAGAGAAACTGTTAACATGTTGCTAGTAATTTCGAAGGAAAGTTCGATTTTTCTTGAGTAATAAACTAATGAACAAGCAGGTTAGTCAAAAACTTCGGGGCGTTATTAGAAAATGCTCAGTGCAAGCGGCAAATATGTTATTAAATGCAGTTGAGGAAGAAAAGAGATGGAAGCTAGTTTTTTCATTGCCCTATTTCTATAATCAGGACTGCTTATGTACTAAATACATTCGTAATCTTTGTAAACTGCCAGTAGTTTCATGGTTTCATTTTTCGTCCACTTCATTCTCGATGGTACGTAAACAAAATTTTAATAAAACTTTCAACGAAAACTTGGCCGAATAACACGCATTATCCTCTACTGAAACCGGGGAAGTGTCTGTTCACATTGGTATAGTCAACTAGCAAACCAATTGACCATATTCACCGTCGCCATATTGTTGTGCGACAATACCAACTACCCAGGATTCTCAACATCGAATAACGAAAGTCACTAATTTCTTAGGACCGCGAACGTTAAATGGAAATATTTTGGTGTCAGTTCTTTTATTTATAGATCAATTTCTTGCCGAACAATTACTGCCACAACAACCATGGCCTCCACTATACTAATATCTAGCCATAATTCCTGGATTTTATCACAAAATACTTAACCAAAGTTTACCACATATCTTATATAACCTCTCATACCAAATACCATACTAATAATCTGAAAACTATCAGAAAATCTGATAGTATTTTTGATAAACTCAAAATTTCTCCGTTGGGAACACTGGGTAGTTGGTATTGTCGCACAGCAATATGGCGACGGTGAATATGGTCAATAGAGTAGAGCAGAATTGTGGAAGTGGGGATGGGATAGTCGAGTGTACTATTCCACTTGTGCTATACACTCTACTCTACACTATCTTTAGTACTCTACTGTCACTAGCACAACCTGTTTATATTATGCAAGTATGTCAAAATTTTTATGATTCATCAAACTTTCCTTTCACGCCACAACACACCAGTGTTTTGAAATCTCATTCAAGGCTATTGCTCTCATAAAATTTTCTTTTCGAGAGTATTTAATAAATAATAGGTGAGTTTTTCCTAAAATTTCCGAGCATTTAGTAACAACGCTTGGTGCCAGTTCCACAAGCAATTTTCGTCAGTGCTCGACCCAGACCTTTCCACGACCCATTTCTCACTCCCTCATCAGAAAATCACTCATCACACCCGACCACTATCTCGTTTTCCATTCGACCCAACATGTTTGCCGACCTTCGACTCTTCCCCCTTCATTCCCTGTCCACTCCGCTTTATTACAATCTCGAAATCTTCACCCTTTTCAATATTCCGGACGTTTCTCGATAAATGAATGCGTTCCGAAAATATAACGACGGAATTCATGGAAATCCGAATGGTCTTTCAATGTTCGTCCCACATGTTGTGGCGCGACGCTGGCGAAACCGCTTACGCCTTGTTCGAAAGTGGAATTAATTATGAATCAGAGGAGGCTGGCCAAATATGGCAGCGGAAATCAATGATGGGGCCTTCCGGTTGGAGCCTCATGAAAATGAGTAATTGAAGGGCTCTGATGCCGCCAGCACATATGGGTTTTTGCTGTATTGGAAATGGCGATTAATTAGCGGCCCCCGATAATGTTATACTTTCATTAACCGCATTATTATCATTGTCAGAATCTCGGACAGAGAGCAAGTACCTCAAATCTGACTTAACTGCAGCGTGAAAAGTGAAACTTTTTTGTTCATTTCGATAGTAAATTACGATACCAGTGTGGTAAGTGACCCATTTCACATGAGTGCGACAATCCCACGATTGTGAAATAGCAGTTTCCTCACAAGTTACGTACATTATTTTTCCGACGACCACAGATTAATGCCTAATTGTCAAAAAATTGATAGATTCTCCACTTTATTTTGAGAATTTGAGAATTTTACAAAGGAAAGTGATAATTGAACAAAATTACTGCTTAGAATTGTCAAATGGTTCAAGGGCGATGTATACAGGGTGAGTCTTTGACTTGTACATATATTTTGACTATAGATTCCTCTCATCAAACAAAACACTTTTTTCTCATACCATTTTTCAAAATTTGGTTTCGTTTGAAAAATATAGGGTGTCGAAAATCCATGAAATTAACACTATTCTTTCCACATATTTGGAACCGATATTTCGAATGAACTGAATTTTGGTTGATTGTTCACTTTATTCATGGTGCATATTCCTCAATTGAAACTTATTCCATATTTCTCCTGGTATAAAAGTTACAGTATAGTCGACTCATTAATTCACGCAAAAATACTATAAACCATTTGAAAAAGATAAACGGTTCACGTTTTCGAAATAATTATTCATTTTAGAAAACAAAAGTATTCTTATATTTTTTTAATAAAACGCGTCGTCCTCAAGTTATTCCTAATTGTATAAGATTAAATTGGAGGAAAAAATCATTCATTTCAAGAATAATCTGAATGCTGTCCTGAGTTAAATCTCATCGAATATTATTTCTTCTCTGGTCACTCAACAAGTTACCAACGTTGTCAGAATGTTTATCAACTTTGTCAAAACTAAAATCTCTATGATGAAAAAACGTTGGATGTAGAGATATGTAATAATAAAATTCCACATTTGTGGGACATAAAATTGAATTCTAAGAAGCATGAAATTATACATTTTATATGTAGTTTCTATTGAAAATTCAATGTTACCGGACATTCAGCAAAATATCTATCGAAACAATTAAACTCGACACCAGAACGACACTACTATTACATCAATTCACTGAAAGTCATTAACATAATCATCACCTGTTTGCTTTATTCTCTGTAAATAAATAAAGTTCATCGCGTAAACTTCGTTTGCCGTGTATGGGATCACTGACTAACGTTTTAGGTTGGACTGGTTGGAGACACAGAACAACGGTTCCTCTTGCGTCATTAATATAATCATCACCTGTTTGCTTTATTCTCTGTAAATAAATAAAGTCCATCGCGTAAACTTCGTTTGCCGTGTATGGGATCACTGACTTACGTTTTAGGTTGGACTGGTTGGAAGCACAGAACAACGGTTTGTCTTGCGTGGCGGCTACATCCACGGCCTTCTGAAGGGAAGAGTAGGCCGTGGCGACTGAAATTAAGAACTTAGCGCTTTGTTGGCGAGAATAAGAACTACTCGTTTGGCATTTCCAAAGAGCAACGCCTAGACGCCTTTAGCGATTGTGATAGTTCATCCGCTAACGATAGGGGACGTACTGCTTTCTTGAGTTCGTCTATACCATTGGTTGAAGAGGAAATCGACAATGTGGCATCGTCTTCTCTAGAGTTCTGTGAGTGAATATCACAGAGGATGGGTAAGGTTCATTGTCCCCGAATCATATGACTTTGGTTAATGGAGTTAGGATAGGTTAGTGAGAAACCAATTTTCATGAGATCGTTTTAGAATATCGAGGAAAATATGAACAAATTATTAGTGTCTATAAACTAATCTTCAGGACAATCGAAGAAGGAACTTATTTTGGTGTGAGAAATATAGCTTTTCAATTTCCGAAATGATCGGACAGAACTAAGTGTTTTGTTAGGAAATATCGTGTTTGTAACATTCTCATTCAAATAAGATTAGTGCTTGAGTATTTTTTAAATGTATCACCCAGAATATCTAATAATCACATCAATTTCAATCGAAAAATATGAACTTTGAGGTGTTTGTAGAGAATATTATCAGGCACGTATTTAGCCCTATTTTTTTCAAATGGCTATATCTTTTTAACAGAGCCGAATTCGGAAAAATGGAAAATGAAAAAAGGTTTCCTTCAGCCTCAAGAATCTACAGTTAAAATATAAGTACAAGTCAAAGACTCACATATCTTTCTAGAGTGTCATATAACTTGTCATCTCAAGGATGATATTTGTCATTTTCGAAGTAAATAAATAGTTTGTCATTTTCGCGTGTGGTCGTCGGAAAACCATTAGAACCATTTGAAACCCTTTGCAATAATTCTAAACTAGTTGGCAAACAATCAGTTCCTCGCTCCAGCCCGAATTTTTTTCAAAATCGTGAGGAGACAGCATTAATCAACCTATTCATCTCCCAAATCGCCTGAGCGTTGTCGCGTTTCAACACAAATCTTCAAACACAATCGTCCTTATCCATTATTCAACTCCATACCTACTCAAATTCGTCATCGACTTCAGGGGGTCATTAGGGACCACGCTCGAGTCAACTATGGGGCCAAGGCGCGTGGAATAGGGTTTTGCGACGACGTGGGCCCCCATAATTTCGTCCAGTCGTTTTCCTCTGAGGCAGGCCCTGTCGCCAACTTCGCATTCTAGGGCACGGGCCACTTGATCTGTGACATCCTGGGGATTGCTGGCTAATGCCCAATCAGCTATGGCCGTTCCTCCCATCAAGATCGCTCTGTGGCACAGCACTGAAATTATGAAGGATTGATTAGATTAGCCGTTGTTCAATAATTGTTGTCGGACTTAGAAGGACTCATGAATAAATATCGGAATAATTGGGTTGGGCAGGAAATCTCCATCTGCAGGATATTGGAATCGACTCATATTCCGTGAATATTCAGAAGATTGCCACAACTGCTGGAAAGGTTTCACTACAAAGATTTAACTTAACCATTATTCACCCAAGCAAGTACTGCAGCGAAATTGCCCTGAGAATTCGTTAAGAATAAAGACAATTCAGTAAATTATGTGTAGGTATACTCCATTCACTTTTATTTAATCACATAGGAGGTCATGGTTTCGTTTTCAGGAGTGGGTGCACCTGATGAAAAGCACAGAACATATGATGAAAAGTCAGGGCACGCATAGAAAATATCGTTAATGACAAAACGACGTAGCCAGTTTCTTTGTTTACATCAGAGTAAAAGTATCGAAGATATTCCACATTTTGTTAGGTTTACAAATTGTTCGCAGATTTTTGGTATTTAATCGATATCTGCAAGTGAGTCTTTCGTCGAATATCCAAGATTAACGTATGTTTATTGTTTTTAGCACCAGTTTTGAGCGTGAGTACGATTTTCAAGGCCAGGACGAATGTTTACATTTCGAGGATGAAGGGGTACACAGGAATTTCGTTGAAAAAGCTGTTATTTGGACAGATATGGATCGGATGGCGCCTCGTGAGGTCGATTAGGATGATATTTTTCAGGTTTTCCAAGAAATTTGGCGATATCTGAGCAGATTTGCAAAAGTTTAGGTACCTCACTAATGAGGTGGAACTTAGACCTAATTCTCCTATAAGAAACGCATTTCGAAGGTCGAGATGGTGAAAAATGTATTCTTTTGAGCTGAAGGACCCTAGGTCGATGGCTCTTTGCCTGATGTAATAAGTCAGACAATAAATTATCTTTTTTCTCTCTTTCTCTCTTTGTATTCTTTAGATGTTGTTTGAACAAACGCAGCCGAGTTTAATACCCAACATTGATTTTAAGAAAGTTATCAACAAAATGAAATTGACATGATTCTTGATTCTTGTAATTACCCATCAATTTATCTTATATCTTGGGGTTGATTTTTTTTAAAGAATTCTTGATTAGAATCAACAATTGATGTCGTCAAGTCTTGAACTTTCAGTTCAAGAGGATAATAAACATTAAATCTTCACAAGCATGCATACAAAAATTATGTGAAAGCAATGCAATTTTCTTCCATGGCGAAAAATAATATATTTCAACAGTGATGTCTTGTACTTTTCATGCAGATAACTAGAAAAGGAATCCTTTCTATCAATTCATATGAACGTTGATTATTTCCGTCCACATCTTTTCCAATTAATTCATTTTCCGAATAATTTCTGAGAAATACGCTAAGAATGTAGAAAGGGCAACATAGTGTTAACTTGGAACATAAAAATATTTTGAAAAAGGTCATAACTTCGATACAGAGTGGAATGTGTCAAATTTCCAAGGCCAGATTTTATAATTGTGGATGGAGTATACGTCTTTCACCATCATCTCAAAATTATTGGTAATCTAAAACATATTGAGTTCACCGACTGCACCAAGGGTGAACTTATATTGGAGTTGTTATTGTTTGAGAATCTTCGATACATCATAGCTATAGTTAAAGTTAGAAAGGTGTTAAACCGTTAGAGTTCACTTCGATCTTGAGGTCTATTGTGCCTTCTCACAGAGCTATTCTTCACTTTTCAGATAACCTTCCAGTTCTAGAGATCTAATGAAATCCAATATCTGAGGAGGTTTCAACAAGGATAGTTCATCACTCCTGTGAGTTTCTTGTGAGAAGGATTATTTCCTTTGTTGAAATGGCAAGGAATTCCGTGACTAGGTGAATAGGAGTTTCTTCCACCTCTCTACAGAAACTACACTCTTCAGTGTTCTAAAAACCCATTCTCACCAGAAGCTTCCTGAGGCAACAATGTCCTGTAAGAAAGCCGGTGAGGAGGTAAATATAGCTGGTTCTTATTGAGATCCAGACACCTTGTGGATGTTACAGTTCCAAAGTTCCGAAGGAACTTTCTGGAATGACTCATTCCTGGGAGATTCCACTAGAGTGTTACTCTTTCGGTTTTCTCCTTCTCCAGAAACTCTTTTCTATAGGTGCATTTTGCTAAACCACAAAAAGGTTTTGGACCAGCTATTGGCGTCCATACGCCCTCTCAGGCGAGCGTATTAGCCTCTTCGTTTCCCTAAAAGATGATGCTTTCCTATTCTGCGCTTCGAAAGAGTTATTCTCGTCATTTCTTAGTCTACAGCTCGAGCTCCAGTTCCAGAGTTCTAATGAATTTCACTATCTGGAAAGGCGTTAAAGAAGTAACTTCCTCACTTCTATAAACTTCTTCCGAAGCTTCCTCTGCATTGGCTGACACTGGCGAGGTATTCCGTCTCCAGGTGGTTCGAAGTCTCCTTCTTCTTCCCACTTACTTCTTTCTACCTGACCCATTCTATGAAGGCGCTTCCTGTGGCTGCAATGCCCTGTGAGGAATACAGTGAGGAAGTGTAGGATATTCTTGCTGAGATCCAGATCCAGATCTCGCCGTATTGAAGTTTCTAAAAACTTCTTAGAATGTTCCAACCCTGTAAGAGTCTGCCAGAGATGTTTACCCACCCTGAAACTCTTTCCTGTAGGTACATCTGACTATATCACATAAAGGTTCTGGCCAGTGAAAGGACTTCATCCTCTTTTTCTGTCAAGTGTGTTGGGCTCTTTTTTCTCTTGATTCCCGATTGGTCAGGAATCCAGATTGAGTAGATTTTGTTATTCTTTCCTTCTGCAGCGATGTTTCATGGGGTATTAGTCCTGTCTCACCCAACTAAACTGATCGTGGTCTTCATTTTTCACATTCTTTCATTTTCTATTTGGAGGTCTTTGTGATTCTATCGGTTTTCTGCTTCCTTTCGCATAATATTGTGACTCTTTTTGGTTTCATCTTTCAAGACTAGGTCAGTATGTAGTATCTACCAGCACTGGTATAGCTTCATACCAATTGCTGGAAGCTTTTATTCTTTTTTATTCACAAATATTCCAGCACAAATTTGGTGAAATGTACCTCATTTTCTACGACATCATCTCGCTGAATTGATGAAGTGCTCATGGACAGTTTCAAGAACCACACTCAAAGTGTTTGTCATCTCCAAAGCCTGCAAGTAGATATGGGAAAATAACTAATTCATGGGTCTAATGTGACCAATGCAGAACGAATTTAGTATTCCCAGGTCACTACTAAAATGACCTATTCAGGAGTTTGTCCATGCGGTAGATGGACCCTGAGTCCTCTTGGAGAAACGGAGTGTTGGGCGTTCTTTCCAATGCTCATTTTTTCTTCAGCCCAGACAAGATACTTCCCTCGCTCTTTATGTTTGATACGCCTTGGACATCAACCGAATCACATTGTTTCCAAATTCCTAATTCATTTGTTTATCTTGACGCCTTCGCCTCACACCCTGTTGAATACGCATTCAGTTTCGAGGCGGGGTGAGGGTCGAAGTTAATTGCCCACCCCTGGATCGATACAAAAGAGCCCGTAGTTATCTGCAGGCTCTGGTAGGCTAAACGCAAATTCGTCTGATAAATAATTATCATGTTCGGAAGTTGGCTCCTAACACAGTTGCGTGACCAATTATAATTTATAAGTAAACACCATTATTACGCCACCCTCGTTTGAAGCAAGAACAAAGGACCACTGGCTGCTCTTTCGAACGAGATAATCGCAGTGACGTTATTTCGCTCAGGATGCTCAGAACCTGCGGATCTTCTGGGGGATGTTGCCCTGTTGTTTTAGCAGGAATCGACCAATATTTGTAGAGGAATTTGTTTCTCCGTTCCAGAGGCCTCCAAAAAGGCACGAAGCATTATCCAAGGAAGGCAGTTTCGAGGGCCAACATCTTGTGCTTTCACCTTGGTGAATTTCAAAATAGAAACGATTTCGGAGAGAGAAGCTATGAAGCTGAAGATTTAGGTCTCTCCTATCTTCTTTTAATTTCAGTTATTCATCGAAATCGAAAGTCACATGCAACATTCGAGGCGTGAACAGAAAACTGTAGCTTCAAAAAAGTTACAACCAAGTTAGGTCTGAGCTCCTTCAACAAGCGATCGAGAACCAACCAAGAATTATACCGATCGTAAGACGCAGGGAATCCTCAACAGAAAAGACCTTGCTCCACTTCCCCTTTACAAGTAAGTGGGACATAAAATCCCTCGTTGGCAAACGATACCGAAGACGTCACGCTCTCGCAATCTAGAGTGCTGCTGTCCGTTCAGGAAACGAACTTTCAAGTTTGGCAGTAAAATTAACGTGCATTTGCATTTGTATTGTTTCTAGCTACGAAGCTAAGTGAATGCGAACCCTAGTTCGAGGAATTCGAATGTGTTCTCCGCCGCATGGTTACCCCCCTTACAACTAGGGTATCTGGAAAGAACTGGGTCTTCCAAGGTGAATTAGAATGCCAACAGCTCTCTGTCGACTCCTTGAAAGAAGGATTCGGCGGCAGTAAAGTGTTCATAATAAAAGGTAATCCCTCTACTCCATTTGAACAGACTGATGAACTGATGTCTAGTTATTTTCGGATCAAGTTCATAGCTGACGAAGGGAAGGAATCTTGATGAAGTAGGCAAGACCACAAAGGTCTCTCTAGTCCGAGCGCCTGGTCACTCAGGAATCAGAGGAAACGGAGAGGCCAACACACTAGCCAGCAAGAAAGCACGAAGGCCACTTATTGCTCTAAAACCTTTCTGTGGCATAGACAAATACAACATAGGGGAGTTTTTTGGAGATGGAAGAACCTGAAAGAGGAGCACTCTGGAGGAATTTTCCAGGAATGGATCATTTCAAAAAGTTCCTTCGAGGTTTTGAGACTGTGAGAATCTAGGAACTATTTGAATCTCAGTAAAAATAAGATAAACCTCCTCCCTGTCTTCCCCACAGGACATTTTCGCCTTAGGGAGAATATGATGAGAATAAGCTTGTCAGAAACTGACGAGAGGAGATTCTTTGGAGAGAAAACTGCTGTTCTTCTGGTTAAAGAATGCTTTGCAATTGATAGCCCCCGCAAGGAATGTCTTTAACAGCAGAATTATGGGAGTAACGAGATATAGGAGTTCTTTAGAGATCTAGAGCTGAAGAGCAAGCTGATGATAGCGCAGTTTAAGAAGCATCTCTGCTGAAAGGCACATCCTGAGGTCACAGTGGAATGGAACCCCCTTTAACAAACTGATAATTACGAGGAATAGCTAAAATGAGATTCTCAAAGTAATTTAACTCCCAATATATCATACAATTAGAATAAGGGGTTATGGGAACGAATGAAAAATTTTTCTGATCTTCTCTTTTATTCCATCAGTCGACGTTTCGGTCCAGGTATGGACCTTCCTCAGGACTCTAAAATTACATTAAAATGGTAACAAATCTCACATGGACAAAAAAAAACTCACCGGAAAACAGAGAGTTATTAGATAACAAATTTAACATCGGTTGATAGAACCAAAATCAAAACAAGCAGGCATCAACCAACATGAGTGAAAAAGTCCAAAATCGACACAATTGTTCTTCCATTCAATAATCGTCCAAAAATCCTTTTTTTAATAGTCACGTCAAATACATTAATCAATGTCAAAAGCCACAGAATACAATACACAAAAAACACAATTTTTAGGTTGACACAATGACGTCTGAAACCACAGAGCTCCCATCATTCCTCATACTTTGAGTATTAAGCATGGGGTTCTATGCAGAGGTCCAAACACAATATGGACTTGCTTCTGTTAAGAACTTGAAATCTTGGGCATCATTGAACATCAAGCTGGCTCCCCTTAAGAATCGGAGAGTGTTCCTTTTGGAGTGCAAACGGCAAGGTCTTCTACCTAAACACATATCCTGTAACATGAAGTACCTGTATGGTTCAGCAACTGATTCCATATCTGCTAGACAGGTGGAGTGTATGAAGGCTAAGACTGTTCGGCATGTTCTTCTGTTCGAAATTAAGACAACAGTTTCCAAAATAAGGAGGATGGAAGACGAGTTATCCAGGGTGTGGCAGACTTTGGTGGATACGCTTCCATGTGAGATGTTGGACCAGTTTCACAACCGTCAACTTAAGAAGTACACTGATCGGTTCCGGTTGATACGCGATAACAATGTTAGAAAACTCACTAAGTTAATAAGTGAACAACTCAGTAAAGTCCAACCCCAGAAAGAATGGGTTAAGAATATAAGTTCTGTTGCAGTCCCAGAGAGAGTTCTCAAATTCCTGGCCCTGGGTCCCAAGTTTGGCATTGAAATCCCCAGGAATGAGGTCTCAATTCAGAAATTGTTGGCTGATGTTGAGTTTACGATCGGTATGAATGAATCACTTAATGATGAAGGTAAGAACATTTTCCGATCACTAGCTGCGAACACTATTACCAATTACGTTCGATCGAACAGAGGAACCAATAATGTATTCCAGAATGAGTTCTATTACTGCAAGAGATACCTAAAGGATCATCAGGATTTGTTGGTCATGCAATCGGATAAGGGCAATGTTACTGTTTTGATGGATAGATCTCAATATGTTGACCTATCCCGAGAGATCCTTGAAGATGACAGACACTACAAAATATTACCTAGAGATCCCACTACGTCCATGCAAACAAAGTGCAATTCATTGGTGAAAAATTTGGTCAACAAAGGGTATATAACTGAGTCTGAAGGGAAACGTTTATATAATTACAATGCCGTACCAGCCAGATTCTATGGCCTCCCGAAAATTCATAAGCCCACCTTAACCCTGAGACCCATTGTTTCATTTATTAATACTCCAACATCCAAGTTATCAATTTACATGGCTGATATATTGGCTAAAACTCTTGCTGCCACAGAGGATAGATATTTCGTCAGGGACTCATTTTCCTTTGCGGAATTTGCTAAAGATCTTCAGATACCAGACAATTACGTACTGATAAGTTTAGACGTGGTTTCTTTATTCAGCAATATTTCTGTTGACTTGGTGATCTCGGCCATTGAGAGTCGGTGGACAGATATTGAACACCACACTTCCATTCCCAAAGATGAGTTCATTTCCATGGTGAAATTCCTTTTCTCTTCGAACTATTTTCTTTTTGATGGGAAATTCTATTTACAGATACTGGGCTCCCCCATGGGCTCCAATTTCATTCCAGCCATTGCAAAAATAGTTATGATATTTCTTTTGGATTTGATACTGGCTAACTTGCCATTTTATGTTCCTTTCTTAAAAGGATACGTAGACGACCTGATCACTGCTGTTCCAAAGGATCAAGTGGCTTACACCCTCCAGAAATTTAACGAATGTGATGAGTTTATCAAGTTCACCCTTGAGGAGGAAACATTGGGCAGTGTTCCCTTCTTGGACACCAAGGTCATCAGAACAAATGATAATAACATTATACTAGACTGGTATAGGAAGCCCACGAGTTCAGGCCGTTACATCCATTTTCTGTCAAATCACCCTTCCAAACAGAAGATCAACTTGATTCTAGGACTAAAAAGCCGCATTGAAAGAATAGTACACCCGACGAAACGGGAGGCCAACTTGAATGTCCTTTTTCAGTTAATGAGGAATAATGGATATCCGAGGGGACTACTTTCACGGTTAATTTACAACTCATCGCCCTCTGGACAGCCACAGAGGGTAAGGGAAGGAATGTCTGATGGTGTTGTGCCTACAGTGGAGAGCGCCTCCGCCACTTTGGAACTCAGAAGAGATGGCTTGAAGTTTTCGTCTATTCCGCTGATAGAAGGTGTAACTGGGTCATTGGTGAAGTTGCTTAAGACAGACACAATAAAAGTGTTGGCAAGAAATGATTTCAGGGTCAAGAAATTATTCAGCAGGGTCAAAGACAAGATGGATGTGCTTAAGATGAGTGGGGTAGTGTATGGGGTTCCATGTGCATCTTGTGGTGAAATTTACGTTGGACAGACATCTCAACAATTAAAGAAGAGACTCACACAACATAAGAGTGATGTCAAGAATCCAAGCAAGGCATGTGCCCTGGCAGAACATGTGAGAAGTAGTGGCCATCAAATGGATTACAACGCAGCGAAAGTGTTGGAATGTGAAAACAATCTCAAGAAACGGACCTTTTTGGAGATGTGTCACATTAAACAACATAGTAATTCGATGAATTACAGAAGGGACATCGAAGGGATTAGCAATATTTATGCATTTTTACTAAGTATTGACCAGCTGTCCGGGGAGAGAGAAGTACTGAGGCCAGGGAATGATGGGAGCTCTGTGGTTTCAGACGTCATTGTGTCAACCTAAAAATTGTGTTTTTTGTGTATTGTATTCTGTGGCTTTTGACATTGATTAATGTATTTGACGTGACTATTAAAAAAAGGATTTTTGGACGATTATTGAATGGAAGAACAATTGTGTCGATTTTGGACTTTTTCACTCATGTTGGTTGATGCCTGCTTGTTTTGATTTTGGTTCTATCAACCGATGTTAAATTTGTTATCTAATAACTCTCTGTTTTCCGGTGAGTTTTTTTTTGTCCATGTGAGATTTGTTACCATTTTAATGTAATTTTAGAGTCCTGAGGAAGGTCCATACCTGGACCGAAACGTCGACTGATGGAATAAAAGAGAAGATCAGAAAAATTTTTCATTCGTTCCCATAACCCCTTATTCTAATTGTATAAAATGAGATTGTTTACTTACAATTGTTTCCTGGACGTATCATGGGACTCTGCATCAGGAGATTAGCGCAAACAGCTCCGGTACCATGCCCAAAAAGAGTGACATTTGTGTGATCACCACCGAAGGCTTCTATGTTATCCCTCACCCATACCAGCGCCGCTATTTGGTCCACTAGCCCGAAGTTGGAGTTGAATCCATCTCCACTGTCGATCTTCAGAAAACCTGCAATATAAAAATGTCCTTGACAATTTTAATTTCAGACAATGCAATTGGTGTTTTCAATTACTTTTGTAAATTTGATCATGTGAAGGGGAAGACTAGAATCAATTGAGTGAACTTGGCACAGAACGATGGCATGCCTAAATTGAAGAGTCTCTTGGAACCTTAGTAAACTGTCTTCATGAGGAAGAAATTCACATGATTCTATACTATACTAAACTGGTATATACTATGCCAGTGCTCCGCAAAATTTGAAATTATTCCATTCCAATGGAATATCCAGAGCACAAATGTAGTGGAGTGTCCTTATTTCCCTGAGGGCAGTATTGGATTGGCTTATTACTGGACTGTCTACGCAACTGGTCTCTTGTAAATGGTCCATTATGTTAGAATGGTTGATTTTGCAACTTGCTCTGATTCCATGGGCATCAGATATGCACGTGCCAATAGCTATGGTGTTTTATATACAGGGTGTTTGGTAATTCGACGTGAACCTTGAAAAGGGATATACTAGACGTCATTTGCAGTGAATTGCGTCGAGTGAAGCATGGTCCGAAAACCTATGGTTACGAAGATTTTTCAACTTTTTTGATTTTTCGCGATTTTTCAACTTTTTTGAAATTTTCTGCTTCGTTTTCGAAAATAATTAATTTTGTGAAAACTACTCGACTCTTAATATTCAATGATTATTTTTTTCAAAGCTGAGGAGATGGGTCCATTTCTTGCGAAAAAGTATTCACTAAAAATTCAGATAACCCGAGATATACAGGGTCATTAATGGCTGCACCTGTTTTCCTCATAAAATCTTGATAAAACAATTGAGAATTACTCGAAAAAGGTATTATGAACTTGGTGTACAAATGTAAGGAAAAACTTCCCTGTTTCATCAGCTTTTCAAAAAGTTACATATGTCAATAATTCCTTCATGCAATCTAAAAATATGGCCGGAAAACCAAGCAGACAACAGACTTTTTCGAGTCATTCAGATATCCTATTATCCTTTATTTCACTTGGCGTGATTCCTAAGCCGTAAGCGGGCCATGGTTCGATCACTAAATGACTCGAAAAAGTCGGTTGTCTGTACACCAAGTTCATAATACTTTTTTCGAGTAATTCTCAATTGTTTTATCAAGATTTTATGAGTAAAACAGGTGCAGCCATTTATGACCCTGTATATCTCGGGTTATCTGAATTTTTAGTGAGTACTTTTTCGCAAGAAATGAGGACCATCTCCTCAGCTTTCAAAAAAATATTCATTGAATATTTAGGGTCGAGTAGTTTTCACAAAATTAATTATTTTCGATAACGAAGCAGAAAAGAAAGTTGAAAAATCGCCATATCTTCGAAACCATAGATTTTCGGACCATGCTTTACTCGACGCAATTCACTGCAAATGACGTCTAGTATATCCCTTTCCAAGGTTCACGTCGAATTACCAAACACCCTGTATTATTCAACTCTTTAAAGATGCAGCAAAATAGATCATGATTATCATTTAGACATCATGGGCTACTGACTTATCGTCCAGGAATGACTAAAATTGCTTGAGCCAATGGAGGCGCTCATTTCATAGGGTGGTGTTCTTTGGGTGGTTTTGAATCATCATTCTTCTCTACTGGACATTTCGAAAAGAGAGACATGGCTATTTTAAATTCTTTTCAACACAGCCTGGATTATCTACAAGTATCTCTTCCTGATTAATCCTTCCATGCGTTCTGCTTTCTGTAGGTAGCAAATATGGCTTCCTATTTGATGAAAATTATAAAGGTGTTAACTTGGATTCCATTGCAGCTGTAGGACTTGCTTTCATTGAGAGACTGTCTCAATTTTCAGGAAAACTCCATTTTTAGCTTGAAAATTCCATCCAAGATTTTTCCCTTCATTCTGCAAAGTACACAATTCAGATGCACGAAACCATCCACCTATTTTCCACTTGTCAAGAATGGATATTTCCAAGAAACGCTGCACAAAGACCAGAATATCCCAGACAACTCAGCTAGTTGTAGCATTCTCCACTATTCCGTATGAGAAACCCCCCTTACCCCTCTGTCGACGAATTTTCACAACCTTTTGTCGTCTCCCAATCCGTCCGAACTCCGTATTTTCCCTCGGTGAATAAGGAATAATAGAAATTGTAAATACATCGTGGAGAGATTCACCAACGTGCTGTCACTTTTATGGACTCGACCCCCTCGCCACATTTCATCTTTTTGCGGCTCCTTCCCGGTTTTCGGTCCCGTATTCTCGTGTAGTCGCAAATGCATTTTTCACTGAAGCTCCCGTCTTGATTTCCACAGAGGAAAATTTATATATTGTTGCTTTTCTCAAGTACGCACTTGGAGAAGTTGGCGGTGATGCCGTGAAACTTTCTCGATTGAAAATAATGGGTGAGGAGATTTTTGTAACGTCTTTATGGTTCATCTACCCGGGAAATTGCCGAAAATGAAACCGGATTTTTCCCGGTAAAAAGATGAAAATTCTAATTTTGTCATTATAGAACTCAGAAACTGTTATCATCCAACAGTTCATTCATTTCGGTCTATTTGTTTGTATTTGTCTATTCCTATTTGTTTGATTTTGATAGTTTTCGTTCCCTTTTATATCTTCCTCCCTATTCTTTGTTAGTTTGTTTTGTCATGTTGGTTTCCGTTAGTTTTTGAATGTTTTCGTTGCTTTGCGTCTGATTACTTTGCCTCAATGCTATTTTTTGTTTGTTTGAATTTTTATGTTTATTTCTTGTTGTTTCGTTGGTTGATAAGTTTTTCTAGTTTTAAGGTTTGTTCTTTGATTCGTTCGTTCAATAATTCCTTCATTTGGTCGTCTCTTTGTTCTTACCACAAAAAGGTAATGAAAACATTGAGGATCTTTGACAAAGCGAAAAATACTCCAATGGCATTCCATCGATATTCACCCTGATTTCAGATTCTGAAATTCGTTCTGAAGTTCATATATTGATATAGATTTTCAACCTAGTTATTGCAAAAATTGACTTATTGATGTGAGCCCAAACTACCGCTGATATATTTTTTGTTAATAGCATGATCAATAAATCTACTCCTCATATTTTTTTTACATGGAAAGGCCCCTATTTCTTTTTGAATGTGTCACTCTGTCTAATATCGATATGAGAACAACCATGAGACAAAAAAACTAATGATAATGTTGAAACTCAAAGTACCAGTGTTATCGAAGATGCAAGTCTTCAATTTGAATACGAATACTGGTGGAATCTAGAGTACGAAAGACATACATATTTCTATATTCCAGTCATTTAAAGAGAACAGCACCGGACCCCGAAATGAACCCTGCAGCACACCGCCAACTAATTCTCTAAGAATTTTGTTTGCCAACTACTGATCCTTTCCACTAAACTACGTGGTGGAGATATATCAGAGAGATACTGAAAAATATCAACAGAATTCTCTGAAATCCCGACATGAAAAAAAAATTACAAGGAATCGTCCAACAAACATATTCGAAACTTATTGCATATTTCATGGTGAATATTTGTTCGTATTTATTTTGTCATTCGTTTGAATCTTAAACTATAGAAAGAGAAGACCTTTCAATAACGAATAATGAAGCCAATTTTCAAAATCATCAGAACTAAACTGGATAACAACTACGGAATCAAGTTGAAGAAAAAATTTTTGCTGCGTTGTGACGTTCTTTGATTTTTCTAATAATTAAAGTCTCAAGCAAAATGACAAGTACTTTAGACTGAATATCATTAACTCATTCGTGCGTGAATGTCATAAATGAGTATTGTTTCTCCAGATATTGTGAATTCCGTACATTACATATACTGAAGTATCAGAATGACTCGACCGTTTTTGCCTCAGATAATGAAAAGCTTCTCGTCTGTGAAGAGAATTCGTTCTCATTGCTGATCGGCGGCGAGACGAAGGAGTTGGCGGCACCTTTGGAGTCGTACGCGCTTGTTTTCCTCCGTGAGGAGTTGAACTTTTTGGAGCTTGTATGGCTTTAGGATGAGCTCCTTTTTGGCAATTTGACGGACTGATTCGCGGTTCATACCGGTCTCACAGGCTATGTTCCTCATAGAAACCCTCGGATTTCGATTGACTCGCTTCTTGACGATGTTGCGATTGCTAAGTGTATTGACAGTGCGTTTTCTGCCACTTCCTGGACGACGACCATCATGGCCTAGCTGCTTGAAACGACGAATTGCATCGGACACGGTTTGTCGAGGCACATTGACCAAACGAACAATTTCGCATTGACGCCTACCTTGACGAAACAGCTCCAAAATCGCACTACGTTTGTTTGACATTCTGAAACTCTGTGAAATGAAATTATATCAAACTGAAAATTCACATATCAGTACAGGAAAGTGTAGAGAAACCAAGAGAATAAACATTATTTGGCTGCGCTGAAATACTTTTGTTCCAGACCACAGCAAAATTTGTCCGAAGTTTTTCTAAGCTTGTCTTCAAAAAGTTTTTTAAGAATAAGGATTGTTATGCTCTAAGGTTCATAGTAAAATTTGTGATGTATTGTTCTGAATGAATTTTTAATTCTCTTGCTTCCTCATACTGGAAAGAAACTTCAAAACTCTCGTGCCGAGTCACGACTTCCAAGAATCCAACCAGCACCTCCTGAGGCAACCACAGCTTTCGCGGATATATTTTGCACACTTCCAAGCACCCGACTTGTAGTGGTTGTTATTAAATTTGTCGGAATAGAATTTTTAACGAAAAGCGCACTCCGAAAGCACTCCACGCCGCGTCGTTGAGGGGATGTTTTAGCGAATTCCTGATAATCCAATAATACGAACACAGTTTTCGAATTCTGAAGTAACCGAGCCTGGAGAGGAAATATTTGATGGGTAACGATCCCGACTGAAAATTCCTTCGGAAAACGTCAGACGTCCCTTGTTCCGATTCCGTGTACCCATCATTGGAGGAAATTAACGGAGGCGGAAATCGAAGATTTGGAAATGCATTGGATTCGCTTCCGGTTATGTCGATTTCTAGGGTTTGGAACGGAAATTGTTCGATCTCCTGAAATATTCTATGTCGAGATGTAGACAAGAAAACTGCCATGTTCATCCAATGAAACTGTGGAATCTTATGTTTCTAGTTTCATTATTACATTACTTCATGTTGCCAAAGTAGGAATATTCCATTCAGTTTCATAATGTATCCCGGTTCGCCATGATTTAGGTTTATCAAGTTTTTTCTCTTCAAACTGACGCAGGCTGTTAGTTCTCTTAAGGGGAGGTGGTACACGTCCGAGCTAGCGAGCTCCCTTCAAAAATTGGGCTTTTTATTTCCATGATAAATCAGTTCGTATGCGGCGTAGACCAACAATTTATTTTCAAACTAAAGCTTAATCATTTCTCTAGAATGTGTATTACTCGCTTTTCCGTTCTTCTCCGTATATTAGGAGAAAAACCTGGTGGGCTGTAATTTCATAAAAATCTGGACAAACGATTTTATTTCCATGATATCTCCGTCAATTTTCAGGATAAATGTATGAAATTTTCCGTATACATGCGGAATAATATTTTCTAGAATTTGTTTAACTTGACTTTGTTTTTTTTTCGTTTATTAGGAAAAATGTGTATCAATCAGTTTTTCCGTTTATTGCCCCCTGAATTTTTAAATAAATTATGAAGTAGGAACTTTATTGGTCATATTTTCAACCAGTTTTTTTCCTAATATACGAAAAGAAAGGAAAATTTCATACATTTATCCCGAAAATTGAAGAAGATATGGAAGTTAAATCGTTTGTCCAGATTTTCATGAAATTACAACTCACCAGGTTTTATTCTAATATACGAAGAAAAACTGAAAAGTGAGTAAAACACATTCTAGAGAAATAATTAAGCTTCATTTGAAAAAAAATTGTTGGTCTACGCCGCAAACTACCTGAGATATCATGGAAATAAAAAGCCCAATTTTTCAAGGGAGCTTGCGAGCTTGTATGTGTACCCCCTCCCCTTAAAGGGGCAGTATCACCTCTTGAATCGTGGTAAATCTCCATTCAAATGTGGTCTCTTTATTTCACGAGTAAGTACCCTAATTTACGACGTAGAGACTTTATTTTTTTTATTGAAGTTGAAGAACTTCCCGAGGGCAAATAGTTTTTTTTTTTTCGATTTAATTAGTTTTTCAATTAAAAAACCAGGGTAATCGTTAGATCTGGTCTTATTGAATATGTTTTTCGTTTTTCATGAGTACAAGCTATATTTTTGAAATAATCATCATGAAAATTTTTGTTGTTCATAGAAGATTGAATTGCCGAGGGCAAATAGTTGCGATTTTTTCCAAAAAATGAGGAATAACCGTCGAAAAAAAAATCATTAAGTGTAGTTTCCAGAACGCTGAAGTCAACCTGTTTTCTTTTTAATGAAAAACTAATTAAATCGAAAAAATCGCAACTATTTGCCCTCGGCAATTTAATCTTCTATAAACTACAAAAATTTTCATGATGATTATTTCGAAAATTCAGCTTGTACTAATGAAAAACAAAAAACATATTGAATAACCCCAGATCTAACGATTAACCTGGTTTTTCTAGTTGAAAAACTAATTAAATCGAAAAAAGAAAACTATTTGCCCTCGGGACGTTCTCCAACTTCAATTTAAAAAAAGATCAAGTCTCTACGTCGTAAATTAGGGTACTTACTCGTGAAATAAAGAGACCACTTTTGAATGGAGATTTACCACGATTCAAAAGGTGATACTGCCCCTTTAGGTGACACAGGTTTCGTGGTACTACTACATTTTCATTCTGGAGTACATACTTCAAGTTGTGCAAAAAAGTATTTGAATGTCTTGTGTAGGCTTATTTTTTGAGAATTGTGAAGATTGGGGAATTCCAGAGGTTCGTCTGTTCGTTTAAAAGTTTTTCTGTCGGGTTATTCGAGTATTTCTATTCTGTTTTCGAATGAACTATCACAATGTAACGAACTATTCTGTCCATTATCTTTGAGTAAAATTCCAACACTCGATTCTTGATTTCTGTACAAAAAAAAGCATAACTGAATCTTCCAACCATGTTTATTTACGTGAAATATCTCCAGAATTAACAGGAAAATAAGTTTCTTTAACATTCGTCAGGTCTTTGTTATTATTGTATTCACATAATATTTTCTCAAATTCATTATTTTCTCAAAGTGAATAAACATTTTCATAAAAACGTAATTGCTACGATCTCTGTGTAGAAAAGACAACGTTTCTTATTCATCTGACGGGAAAATGACTATAACCTAACATTTTCAAAATATACACAGTGAAATGTAACAGAATTTCATGGCCAACCGGGATACATTATGTAAGTGAATGAAGTTTGAGTATCCATTCCTTTCAGACATCTGATAGGTATACATTCAAATCTCAAAAAAAAATATACCAGGCTTTGGAAAACTAGAAAATCTATTCAATTTGTGGAAAAAACCTCAAAACATCCACTGCATCTTTTCGTCAAAATTCCAAAATATTTCCACTTTGATAACTCTGATGGGATGTAAAATATATCTCATTCTTCTCGTGTCAACTCACCTAGAATGCCAAGTCTAAAGTTGAAGGTGACAACTACCACTTTTGCGTAGGAAGCTAAAACGCTCCCATCATATGGATTTCCAGAATTCCATTCGTAGGATTCGCCATGAATGAAAACGATGACAGGGTATTTCAGGACCTTGTCTCTATCAGCTGAAAGCAAAAAAAATATATTGAAATAAAAAAAATATTCAAACAAAATAAACATTGAAATACCCAGAAGAGTCGATAAAACTGACTAAATATTGCAGCTCGTATTTCAATTCACGCAAATTTACAAAATGTTCGGTCACATTTCCACATTTATTACTGAATTTGACATATAGACCAATAGAGTAAGCTTCCAGAGCATTTGAATCAATGTAATTTCAACAATGCATTTATTTTGGCGTTGGGAACTTCGTAGAGCAACTACAGGTAATAAGAGGATTACAAGTCAGAGTGTTTGATCTTCTCTGAACAAGTAAATCTCAACAGCGAACCAACATAGGGATGTTATGATTGAAAATGGAACTTCAAAACGGTGCCATGTAAAAAAGATACAATACTAAAAATTTTAAAGGATTTTTTCAGACAGGAATACTTGGAATCGGCTGATGATTAGTCATTGACCTGGAAAGAATCCATCAAGGGTGTTACACCATCATCCATTCTGATAGTCAAGCTTCTACCAAAACACTGAACTCCTATATCATCGACTAGAACTAAAGATTTTATAGTTCTGAACTCACTTGATCAATGTGAGGTTAACTTCGTCCAAGTATTGGAGAGACACATAGCAGTGGATAATTTTCAACAAGAAACCAACAAACAATTCAATGATCCTTTCTATATCAAATTTACATTTCAAAAATTTTAAAAAATTAAGTACTCTGAGAATGCGAATAATTATATTAATCAACGAGAAGACAGAACAAAACAAACGCGCAAAAATAAAACTGTCCGAAATATGTCAAAATCTAATAAGCCTCTCATACAGAACAATCCACAGAACTCAAAATTACTAATCCAAAAATCCAAAAACGAATCAATGTAACATCATCCACTAATAAAATTGTTTACTGATTTCCCGATAACCTGTTGGTCGAAGTCTAGCTTGCGCAGTCGATAGTTCCATTCGTATGATAAACTAAATTAGTTTGTAAAAGAACAATATCGCTTTTTTCATAACAGAAATTTAATTTTTATTTGTGTTATCCAGAAACTCAGATATCAAGGACGAAAAACCACTCCCCTTGCCCTTGAAATCGGACGCCTATGTTCGCTTATTTATGGAAAAAACATCGAAATATCATTCGAAGCACCGACACCTATCGGATTTTCCAGTGAAACCCCGGAAAAGACAACCGATTTCCACAGATATCCTTCAGGAAGGAGCTACATGATCAGGCGCAGAAATATTCTTTGCTTCTCCCCCCACTAGAGGGCGACACAGCATTCACTTTCACCCTCGAATCTATCGGTCGATATTCGCCACCGACAACGTTTGTTCTGGGGTAGAAAAATGTTTGAAT
This sequence comes from Adalia decempunctata, assembly GCA_951802165.1. Lineage (NCBI taxonomy): Eukaryota > Metazoa > Arthropoda > Insecta > Coleoptera > Coccinellidae > Adalia > Adalia decempunctata. The sequence continues at coordinate 14,425,504 of OX637696.1, read as the reverse complement.
AACGGCGATTTATTTGATAGCTTTCCGAAATTTAATGGGGTGGGGGAGTGAAGAGAAGTGCTCCACTTTTCCTACAAATTGGGTCATTCGGAAAAAATATGACCGTTTAATTCTTTGACGGATGAGGGAATTCGATTTCCATTCGGTCCTGAACTTTGAAGGGTAATAGGGGCAATTATTCTGTTTTTTCTATTCCATTTCGACCAATCGGTAGGCATAACTGGATTAAATGGACTCAGAATTCGACGCATATTCGGTTGCTTAAATTTCATGCACGCTTTCCCACTTTTTTTCAGAGAGTACGTCGAAATTTTTCATATGCGGTACTATTATTTGAATGTCTTCAGGGTAATATGTGCATTTTGTAATTGTGCTTTCGTATTACCTCAAGTTTTTCAGATAACTTTCACAAAACCACCCCATACTATCAATACATACTTAAATAGAAACTCGATCAACGCAAAATATAGGTCTGTCAATAATTGTACGATCTCCAGAAAGATCTTACAGACTCTGGAATAAAGTAACAACACACAAAGAAGGATGTGTTCTATTTTGGGATAAAACGGAAGATACAAATGGTTAGGCATCTATGAAAACATCATATTTCCTTTGCAAAGAAGAACGTGCTTAAAGAAATAATAAAAAGTTATGAAAGAGCTCTGACGTGAAGTGATGTACTTTTGACTCTTCGTCTTGTAATTATATTCTGTTGTAAGTTGATCCATCTCACGTATATAATATAACCTATAACTAAAAATATTGGAAAATTTTCGATTTTTGTAAACGTCAGTTGGATTCTCGCTGTTAGATGATTTGGATGTTTTTTGATAACTTTTGGATAATTGATGGATGTTTTTTAATTGATAGTATAGCAGATTCCTTAAGATGTATACTCCATTCACTATTATTTAAACATAGGAGGTCATGGTTTCGTTTTCAGGAGTTGGTGCCCCTGATGAAAAGCACAGAACATATGATGAAAAGTAAGTGCGCGCACAGAAAATATCGTTAATGACAAAACGACGATGCAAGTTTCTTTGTTTACATCAAAGTGAAATTATCAAAGGTATTCCACATTTTGTTAGGTTTACAAATTGTTCGCAGATTTTTGGTGTTTAATCAATATTTGCAGGTGAGTTTTTCGTCGAATGTCCAAGATAAACGTATGTTTATTGTTTTTAGCACCAGTTTGGAGCGTGAGAACGATTTTCAAGACCAGGACGAATGTTTACATTTCGAGGTTATAGGGGTACACGGGAATTTCGTTGAAAAAGCTGTTATTTGGACAGATATCGCAGTAGATGGATCGGATGGAGCCTCGAGAGGTCGATTAGGATGATATTCTTCAGGTTTTCCAAGATGTTTGGCGATATCTGAGCAGATTTGCAAAAGTTAGGTACCTCACTAATGAGGTGGAACTTAGACCTTATCCTCCTATAAGAAACGCCTTTCAAAGTTCGAGATGATGAAAAATGTATTCTTTAGATGTTGTTTGAACAAACGCAGCCGAGTTTTATATCCCTACATTGATTTTAACAAAATAAAATTGACATCATTCTTGATTCTTGTAATTACCCATCAATTCATCCTATATCTTTGGGTTGATATTTTAATGAATTCTTGATTGGAATCAACAATTGATGTTTCAAGTCTTGAACTTTCAGTTCAAGAGGATAATAAACATTAAATCTTCACAACCATGCATATGAAAGTTATGTGAAAGCAATGCAATTTTCTTCCATGGCAAAAATAATATATTTCAACAGCGATCTCTTGTACTTTTCATGCAAATAACTAGAAAAGGAATCCTTTCTATTCTATCAAATCATATAAACGTTAATTATTTTCATCCATCACATCTTTTCCAATTCATTAATTTTCCGAATAAATTCACATTCTGAGAAATGTAGAAAGGGCAACATAGTGTTGACTTGGAACATAAAAATATTTTGAAAAACGTCATAACTTCGATACAGAGTGGAATGTGTCAAATTTCCAAGGCCAGAGTTGTGATTTTATAATTGTGAATGGAGCATATGTTATATTGTTTGAGATGGAATTTCATTCGCAATACGTTTTATGTTAATTTCAAAGAGATTTCGATCAATTTGTCAATTTATTCTGGTGAGCAAAGTTTCTTGTTGCGTTTCTTTTCTCACATTTATTTTGTTTTCTCTGTATTCGTTTTTCAGCCTGAAGAAGAGATAATGTAAAATCTCGAAACTTGTAGCAGTAAATTGTTGTTTTCATTAAATCTTCTTGCCTAAAAAAACCGTTTTTTGTTCTTGGTAAAAATATAGATATGACGACGGAACCAGATAGACATAGGTGGAGGGAGTGCTCAAAAACACTGAGTGAGTGTGCAGAGTTTTGAAGAGACATATCATTCTGCAAGGAAAATCCGTTTCAATAAAATCTTAAGAGTGTTAGCATCAGATGAACTATAATTTTATCTTCTCTAAATTGTTACGACGTATTAGACTGCTCCTTCTCTATCATCCCAAGCTATCCTCCATCGTTATTCTGCCGTAAATCCAAATAACAATGAACATTCTTCTCGGATTACATGTTTCGCTCAATAATTCACAACCACCTCCATAAATGAAAAGCCCGAGCATCAGCCCTACTCTTTTTTATGGCCAGCTATCACATTGTCCCCTGAAAGACTCCAAATCTTCCATCTCGGATTCGATCATCTGAGATATGTCAGGCGATATCCTCAAAGCCTTCGCTTCAGCCCTAAAATCTCGCCTACACAGGGGTGGCACATCATATAAAGTTTCCGGAGATTTAGTGAAACAGCTGAACATTGAAGATTCTTTGCATTATTCTAGAATATCTATCTGACTTGTCCTAAACACTTATACTTTTGTCTGAAAGGATCAATAAATTAATTATCGATCTCCCGGTCTCAGCTTGAGCTGGTATTACTTCTATGAACCAGTGAAAAAACATTTCAGTTCCTCCAGCTAGTTCAAGAATTTCCGCACGATGTTTGCAATGCTACAGCCTGCTGTGCATATCCCGCGATCCTCTGGGATAATTCGATCATTTGAAGATTTCTCTTGAATGTTCGATATCTGTTGTTATGGTCTATTGTAGTCCACTGATCTATCTGTTGTTATGGGTCTGTCCCAATAGAGAACCGCTGCGTCCGTTTCCAACACTGCTGCAGGTTGATACTTATAATATGGCGGACAAGTATCAAAAAAACCATGCCTAAGAGCTAACTGCTGGAGAACAATTTTTGCCACGTGGTTGTGTCGGTCCAGATATGCGTTGTCGGCAAGAACTCGACCACCGGCGATTATGTGTTCGATAGACTCGCCAACTGCGCCGCACTTCTTGCATTTGTTTTTCACGTTCACCTTCAAACAGTGATCCTCTTAGTTGCGAGTTCTTATAACTCGGTCTTGGATAGCCGTCAGAAATCCCCCAGTTTCAGGATACAATAATTATCCCGCATTCAACCACGACAAAGAAGCTAATTTATCGAAATTGTCATTATTATTTTTTTTTTCTGTCAACGTCCGTGTGAGGGGAAAACCCTTTATGGGCACCGAGAGGGTCCGCACTCTCGGTAGTGTGAGAATCCAGGATCTTGTGTGGTTACTCACTAAAAACCCCTCACACTTCAATGGAGGAGTTCTTCATTCTGCCCTCGCAGCGTCCCTTAACAAAAGAGATGAGCTGCAAGTGGCTTCTAGAGTTCATGGGACCTGATGATATGGAGTGACCCGAGCAACACTGCTTTCTGCATTCTGTGCGCCAATACCTCGGCCAGTGATCTGCAGACCGGGATAATCTTCAGTTCATCCACGTAGTTGGCCATCCTCATTTTATGACCTGGGTATAAAGATCCAAGCTCGAACACAAGGTCTTTGAATTTTTGCCTCTTCTGTTCTTCCTTCATCACAACATTATTTTCAGCAGGGGAAGAGAATTCCACGACAAATAACTCCTTCAAACCCTTGTCCAGCAGAAGTATGTCTGGCTTAACAGCATTGATCTGCCGTGTTGTTGAGACAGGATAGTTCCAGCATATGCGAGCTCTATCGTTCTGGACCACCGCTTCAATCTCCAGAGGCACATATGGTAGCACCGGTTCTTTGTCTATCCCATACGCGGCTCTCAGATGGAAGTATAGGATTCGGAGTGCCGCGTTGTGTCTCTCTACATACCCTGATGGAGCATGGACTCTGCAGGCGGAAAGGATGTGCATAATCGTTTCCTGTTGCCCATGGCAAGCCCTGCAAGTTGTTGGGGTGTCCATTTTCATGTTCTTTTCATACCATCTCGTATTCAGTACTCCATCTTGACACGCCATCACAAATCCTTCTGTCTCTGACTTAAGGCTAGCTGACTTTAGAAAGGCGAAAGACAATTCTTCAGACAGGTTCTGGTCTTTTAAGCTCCTGAAATATATGGAGTGCAAGGTCTTACTCATATGATGTTCGAGTAATGTATCTGACTGAGACTTTCGGATCAGTCTTGCTAGGCTTCTTTGGTCCGCTTGAGTGGTCGGTGTTCCAGCGAGCTCAGGATTGATCGATACGCTGGTTATGCTGAGATTCTCCAGGGCCCTTTGTGCAGCTCGGAATAGGAAGGCTCCATGGTTCGCAATTTCATGCTGAGCGACGAATTTCAGAAGTGGATCTTCACTTCTTAGAATCCTTACTGCCATTTCCAATATTTGTTGATAGTGTTGATATTCCAAACATTGCAATCCTCTACCCCCCTGGCTTCGAGGAAGGTATATCCTCTGTATTGAACTGTCATTATTATTATTATTATTAGGTGCGCAACTAATTTTCACTGTTTTTATAGAAATGCAACTTCATTGTGAAAGAAAAATGTTCACAAACGGATCATTCAAAGTATTGCCCATTGTTAGCTACAACCTTGTTATGTCCATAATTGGCGGATGATAATTTTCCGATCTCTGATCGTGGTCACGCCACTGCATTACGACGAGTTTGGGGGAAGATATGTTTTCTTGTCGGGAAACCTGTTGTATCGCCTGCGGTGTGGGAACGAGATAGAATTTTGGGATTTGTGGGACAAAGATGAGGATATGTTGGTTAGGGATTTTCAATTGAGAATTTCGGAACTGAAGTACGGTGATAGGTAAATTTGATTTACACATTCTTCAATTCAATGGTGGTTTTCGAAAGTCTAGGAGTTTTAATACTGATTTTGGGATTTGAATTTCGGAAACCTTATATACAATGGGATTGTTTCGTTTAGCTTCAGAGCTTATTTGGAGGATTTTGTTTGATCTTACTGTGCCTGGAAAGGGATTCGCCATATTGAGAGGTGAGATTCATCATTCCTTCAATTTAGTCTCGTGCAATTTGTGTCTTTGATTTTAGAACCAGGATCAAAATTCTGCTGGAACTCTATTTCGGTGAAGTATTCTCATTTATAATCAGTGAGGAAACTGTACTTAATTTGGTACTGAGAGAACCCTCTGAAAGAGGTAGGTATTTCTGACTGGCGAGTTCGCCATTTTGATTTCCTTGAATTTGTGTTCATATAGGGTCCTTGTTCTGGGACATTTCAGAGGTTTCGCTGAAATATCTGCAATATCCATTGTCGATTGATAAGTCACCGGGTCAAATAAGCCCAGGAAAATCAGTACTGCTGCCGTCAGTTACCTTTTGGTGATTTCAACATCGTGGAGGTTTTAAATCGTCACTACCTTTTCCCTTTGGATCGAGGAACTTTACTAAGGTCGTATCATCAATTTCTGTAATTTATCACAGCTATTATCGAACTGTGTTATTAAGTTTGAGTCAGATAATACTTGCATTATTAGTTGGTCTCATCACTATTAGGTTAACGTATGAGACCTACATATTTAAGTTATTTTCATAGGAACTTCATAAGGTTTCTGTACATTATTTTATACATAATTTGTTATCGTTGTGTGATCTATTTATATATAGAGTGTGAGCCATATATAGCGCTATATAAGGACCTCGAGGTAATTATTCCCCCTTTAGAATTATTTTGTCAGAGATCATTTATCTAGATTTATTTAGTGATTTTTCGGAAACTAGAGCAAGTGTGCTGGATGTTAATATGAAATCACTTGGCACTTCCTTAATAATATCGTTTTTGTATAACCCACTCCCATCTTCAACTGAGCCTTGGGACCATCCAGCATATAAGCGAGATTTTTAGTCCCAAGCGCTTATAAAGAATATATGGCGTGGCAACCTTTTCCCATCATTCTGGTAGAGCTTAAATACCGTCACGGTAAAAGTGTTCATCTTTTGAGGCTATTCACGAATCAAGCCACTTTTTGATGTCTTCGTATGAGTGAAACTGCTGATGAACCAGACCATGTGCCATCGAACGAAACAAGTGATATTTTAACGGCTCATCTGGGGAATACGGCGGGTGGATTAGGACGTCCCATTTCCAGATAGGTTCCACCGGGTTCAGCATTGTAAGGTCGAGCGTTGTCAAACTGTAAAATCACCTCATCCTGCTTCTGCACCGTTTCGCAGTAACGTTTTCACTCTGTTCTCACAGCTCATAATAAATCTACCCACAATTAAAAACCCGATCCCTACGTTTCTGCCAATCATCTGGATCGCCATTTCACTCCTCGAAACCCAGAATCCAATAGAAATCGCCCCCAAGCTTTCTCTCAACGACACTTCACATGACATTGATTTTGTCAAATAGGAGTGATTTCTCCTTAATCAGAGAGAACGTGGTTATCGACAGAAAAGAAAAGTATTGGCCGGTTTTCGAATGAAAGAGATTCGTTTATGGGAAGAAAGCGAATTGCAGAAAGCGGATAGATCTGGGGGAATTGGGGATCTGATGAAAATTGGTCGGGAAAGTACTGGGAGAAATTATTCCGACTGAGGTAGTGCAATTAGTGGAGAAAGAAAAGTGGTGGAAATTGAGACTTTCCTGAAAGGAATGCGGAGTTTTTGTTTTCTTGTCGCTGGCTCTCATTTCAAATTCTATTACGATGTATGCATGTTCTTTTCGTTAAGATGTTCCAGATGTTCCAGTTTTTGGAAATGTAAAATTCTATTAAGCAAACTGATACCCACCTTTCAGAAATCAGACTTAGAAGTTCTGTATGTATTATTCTTTTAAATTCAGGTCATGCGATAGGCCAGTATTTTCATGAAGCCCTCCTAATTTTTCTCAAACAACGTTCATCATTCTAGTCAACTTTGCTCTTCTCTTGATTGCACAGTTCTAATACTGTTGACCTCAAATATCGGGAATAAGGGATTGTTAGTCTTGAAATTTCATTACGTTTATTAAAGGATAGGAACGATATAATTTGTTGACAAGATAAATAAACGTTCAAGATGATGATGATAAAAATTAGTGAAGATATTGAACTATCCACTCGCTAGCATGAATTTTCATATATACCTACTCCATTTACTTTTTTTATATATCCCGGTTGACAATGACGTTCTGAACATTTCACTGCGTATATATTTAAAATGTTTGGTTATAGTCATTCTCCTGTTAGATAACTAGGGAACGTTATCCTATCTACATAGAGGTCGTAATAATTACATATGTTTATTTTCTTTGGAGAAACAACGAATTTGGGAAAATATTCTGAGAATTCAATGAAACCAAAGATCAGGCGAATGTTGAGGAAACTTTCTTCTCTGTCAATACTGGAAACATTTCACGTATACAGGGTGAGTCTTTGACTTGTACATATATTCTAACTGTAGATTCTTGATGCTCAAGGAAACCTTTTTTTCATTTTCCATTTTTCCGAATTCGGCTCTGTTAAAGAGATATAGCCATTTGAAAAAAAAAGTGCTGAATACGTGCCTGATATTATTCTTTACAAACACCTCAAAGTTCATATTTTTCGATTGAAATTGATATGATTATTAGATATTCTGGGTGATACATTTGAAAAATACTCAAGCAGTAACCTTATTTGAATAAGAATGTTATAAACACTTAGTTCTGTCCGATCATTTCGGCAATTGAAAAGCTATATTTGTCACACCAAAATAAGTTCCTTCTTCGATTGTCCTGAAGATTAGTTTATAGACAATAATAATTTGTTCATATTTCCTCGATATTCTGAAACGATCTCATAAAAATTGGTTTCTCACAATCTTAACTCCATTAACCAAAGTCATTGTCATATGGTTCGGTATCAATGACCTAACTATACCCATCCTCTGTGATATTCAATTCACCCACAGAACTCTAGAGAAGACGATGCCAGATTGCCGATTTTCTCTTCAAACAATTCGAACTCAAGAATGCAGTACGTCCCATATCGTTAGCGGATGAACTATCACAATCGCTAAAGGCGTCTAGGCGCGTTGCTCTTTGAAAATGCCAAACGAGTAGTTCTGATTCTTGCCAATAAAGCGCTACGTTCTTAATTTCAGTCGTCACGGCCTACTCTTCCCTTCAGAAGGTCGTGGATGTAGCCCGGTAGCCGCCACGCAAGACAAAGACAAACCGTTGTTCTGTGCTCCAACCAGTCCAACCTAAAACGTTAGTCAGTGATCCCATACACGGCATACACGAAGTTCACGCTTTATTTATTTACTGAGAATGAAGCAAACAGGTGATGATTATGTAAATGACTTTCAGTGAATTGATGTAATAGTAGTGTCGTTCTGGTGTCGAGTTATATTGTTTCGATAGATGATATTTTGCTGAAGGACCGGTAACAATGAATTTTAAATAGAAACTGCCTATAAAATGTATAATTTCGTGCTTCTTAGAACTCAATTTTATGTCCCACGAATGTGGAATTTTATTATTACATATCTCTACATCAAACGTTTTTTTTTTCATCATAGAGATTTTATTCTTGACAAAGTTGATAAACATTCTGATAACGTTGGTAACTTGTTGAGAGACCAGAGAAGAAATAATATTCGATGAGATTTAACTCATTATTCTTGAAGTTCATGATTTTTTCCTCTAATTCAATCTTATACAATTAGGAATAACTTGAGAACGACGCGTTTTATTGAAAAAATATAAGAATACTTTTGTTTTCTAAAATAATTAATTCTTTCGAAAACGTGAACCGTTCATCTTTTTCAAGTGGTTTTATAGTATTTTCGCGTGAATTTATAAGTCGACTATACTGTAACTTTTTCACCAGGAGAAATATGAAATAAGTTTCAATTGAGGAATATGCACCATGAATAGAGTAAACAATCAACCAAAATTCAGTTCATTCGAAATATCGGTTCCGAATATATGGAAAAAATAGTGTTAATTTCATGGATTTCTGACACCCTGCATCTTCCAAACGGAACCGAATTTTGAAAAATGGTATGGAAAAAAGTGTTTCTCTTGATGGGAGGAATCTACAGTTAAAATATATGTACAAGTCGAAGACTCACCCTGTATAAACCTGGTTGGAAGATTCAGTTATGCTATTTTCTTGTACGGAAATCAAGAATCGAGTGTTGATATTTTGATGAAAAATAATGGACAGAATTGTCCATCACTTTTTGATAGTTTATTCGAAAAAAGAATAAAAGTTCTCGAATAACTCGACAGGAAAACTTCTGAATGAACAGATAGACCTATGGAATTCCCCAAATCTCAAAATTCCCAAAAACTAAGCAGACTGGAGATATTTCAAAACATTTTTGCACATCTTGAAATAGTCCAGTATGAGAATGTAGTAGTACACGAAACCTGTGTCACAGTTGAACCTAAGAGAACTAACTCCATTTACAAAGTTGAAGAAGAGTATATAGAATATTACCATTGGCAACGTCTCTGAGAATTATTTGACATTTCACGAGTACCAACCTGCGTCAGTTTTAGGTAAAAAAACTTGATAAACCTAGATCTTGGCCAACCGGGATACTTCATAAAGGTGAATATAATAATTGCACGATAAGCATATTTAAAATCAAACTCTTTGCAGCTAGCACATGCAATGACATATTTGACTGAAATCTCTATTATTTAACTTTCCTGTGCGACCACTATTTACTTTCAATTTATATTTTGAATTTCCATGAAAATGCAGAGCAGAACCAGGAATGTCTATATACACTTCATCAAAGCTAGCTCTAATATCAGTGTTACAGTTTGCATTTTTCATGATGAATAAATTCCATGGCAGACCAATTTTCCAAGTGCGGAATATTAACGTACAAAAATGTGAATGAAAATCGAGTATTAATTTTTTTGCCGCAATTTTCTGCGGCAAATAAATGAATCAGGAATGTGTGCTTTGATGACATGGAGTGATCAATGCAGATTTTTTCAATTTCGTGAAAATTTTGCTGCATGATGTTCATTTCCCTTTCCAATCATTCATTCGTTTCTGCCCAAGTTATAAATGCTAAAAAAAACATAACATCAATGGAGTAAAATACAAGGTACTAAAATTGGAAGGATCGAATGGTTTTGTGAACATTAATTATGTTTCAAACGGTGTTTCCATCAAGACACTCTGTATATTTTCAGTCCGGGCATAAACATCGTATTGAGAGGTCAAAACCAAATATTCATTACCCTCCTGAAATATGCAAAAAACTGCACTCAGCTCGACAAGAAGAAGAAGTTTATATCTCGCTCTCAGTGCTTATTAAAAAGTTTAAGTTCACCTAAATAGCTACTCTCGTGCGGTTTCTTTCATTACGAGCCCCGCGGAATCTGTTATTATAGTCTGGAACTTTTTCTCGTGAACTCGCTGAAAGAAGAGCATAAATAAAATGGGCATTTTCGTCCATATATTATATGTATTCGACAGATTCGAGATATTTTTAATAATGCACGTTTTTCAGCGTCTAGCAAATAGAAATAAACCATCGAAACAGACAATTGGATTCAAATATGAAAAGAATTCTGTTTGAGTTGGTTTCTATGAACCTTGTGTCCTAGTGTACCATCAGGTTTCCTAGTTTCAATTCGTTCTTTGTGTGGAGATTTAATTGCCAAAATTTCTCAATGAAATTAAAATTTTTCCGTGAAATGCGTCCTTTAAATTAAACCTCTGCATCTCATTATTCACCAATATCCCCCAAAGAAACGAAAAAATTCCAGTTATCCTGTGTTGATGCTCGTTCGAAAGAAGAGATGAATTCTAAGAACAAGAAGCCTCACGCTGAACTCCTGGAGACTCCTGCCTCCCAATAAAGGTAGGAAAATATTATCAGGGCGCACTGTGACACAAGAAACAATATACCCCGAGGGGCCGCGAATACTGGAATGAATATTTTCTGAAGAGAGAATGGAGACTGGATAATAAGAATGCCGAAAACAAGGGCATGGAAAATCTGTTATTTCTGGTGAGGTCCCAGGCGAAGCATGACATGTGACCTGGGAGAAAACAACGCTTTTAGCCACCTGAAGGCTGTCGTTGCCTTTTGCTGAATGAGAATGTTATTCCGCTTTTATTTATTGTGGCCAACTTATTTCAACCGTAAACAATTCTTCGATGAAATTGTTATCTACTCAGTGTTTTGGTGTATTATCTTTGTGAATATCATCAGTTTTTGCTGACATCTCCTTTTTCAAGCGCCATCGTTGACATGCTAGTCAACTAGCAAACTAGCACCAGATGCTAGACTATTCGCTATTAGCTATTCACATTGTACTACTGAACTGGTATCAGCTCACCGAGAGTGACGGCTTGTCCTATGAGGCAGGTGAGGCAGTGCCCCACCAATAAAAGTCGAAAATTACACGTAAGAATGTCATAATTTATTCATTTTCAATTTAATCTTTTCAATTCTTTTTATTAGTTGCATCCATACGCATTTATATCGCAATTTCCCTTCATTATACAGCAATGAAAAGCGTCTCCGGGTCTACGTTTCCATATCTCACGATTTCTGTGTATCCATCTCACTTCCTCACCTCTCAGAAAACGGCAGAGGCTGGCTTCGCCCTTCCTTGTCGAGCGCGTTATTTGACATCATAGGGAACAGACGGCAGGCGAGAAGACCGCACGCGTTAACGCTACATGTTATGTTGAGTCGGAGGCTAGCCTCTCAATTCGACATATTACCAAAAAATTATGGAAAAGTGAAAGATTTTACTTCATCATCAGAGTGATATAAACCTCAATATTCTCAATTTGGTTAATGGGTGTTTCAAATCTGATGAAATGATGGAAAGCGATTTCCTTGTAGAGGCTGTTCCTAACAAGGTCCAAAAATTGAAGAATTTCAACAAGGATGCTATTTATTTCAAAAGGCTCCCAAATAGTTATAAACACCCTTTAAAATGTTTAGTTTTCGAGTAAGATAATTCTCCATCGCTGGAAGTAAATGCATATTCAACAAAGCAAAATAGATGACCTCGAGTAAGCTAGCGATAAAGAATTATTCTATGATCAGCAGTTTTGACACAGCTTTTTTCTCGGCAACGCCACGGCAAGGAATCTTTTTTTTCTGATCTGCCTTACCATGTTTAACTGTCACGAGCCACCACTGGGCTGTGGTTGATGTTAAAGGGAACCATACTCTTTACTGAACTGTGAATCCTATGAAGAAATTGGTAGAAGAATGAGTTAGAGTAGTGGGTGAAAATACTATGTCTCATTAAAAAAAATGTGAGAAAACGTAAACTTTTGAAACAATCTCGGAATTTCTGTCCTTCCTCAACTTTTCTGGAGCAGCATAATCAACAAACTGATATTCGCTTATAGCTGTTAAGGGAAGTAAATCTCCATTCAAAAAGTGGTCTCTTTATTTCACGAGTGACTACCCTAATTTACGACGTAGAGACTTGTTTTGTTTTCAATGGAAGTTGCAGAACGTCCCGAGGGCAAATAGTTTTCTTTTCGATTTAATTAGTTTTTCATATGTAATACCACTAGAGATGGAATTGTATCAAAATCACGAGCCGTCAGGCGAGTGATTTTAGAAATAATGTCATGAGCGAAATTTCCGAAAAGCAACAAACTTGAATATCACAAGAGATAAATTTTACCTGCTTAAATTTCATCTCGAGTGGTGTTCGGCATGACTATTTCACGAGAAAATGTCTAACATAATAAGTAATATGGTCACATTTGACACGGATTCCGCTATTTGGCAAATTAGAATTTATAGATTAACTAAACGTTGTTTGTTTTTTCTATGATATTCATTTCAGAAGCTATCTATGATTCGGAGAAACGTCAAAAATTTTATCGCTGAAAAACCAACATGTTGGTTTTGCCGGTTTGAAATTTTTTTCGAGATGAAACGATCGTTGCTACGGAAACTTCCTCACTTTAAATGAAAAGAGTGGAATGTCAATCAAAAAAAACAGGTTGAACTTCAGCGTTTTGGAAACTACACTTAATGATTTTTTTTCGACGATTATTCATCATTTTTTGGAAAAAATCGCAACTACTCGCCCTCGGCAATTTAATGTTCTATAAACTACAAAATTTTCATGATTGTGCGCATGAAAAACGAAAAACATATTCAATAACCCAAATATTGCAGGGATTTTACGATTACCCTGTTTTTTTTTATTGAAAAACTAATTAAATCGAAAAAAAAAACTATTTGCTCTCGGGACGTTCTTCAACTTCAATTAAAAAAAAACAAGTCTCTACGTCGTAAATTAGGGTAGTTACCCGTGAAATAAAGAGACCATTTTTTGAATGGAGATTTACCACGATTCAAAAGGTGAAACTTCCCCTTAACATGGTACTACTCAAGTGGTATTAGGTTAGCGATATCATTGATCTAGCATACTGACATAATGAATCTAATAAGCGCATGTATCACGCCCTTAATCAACCGAATATCAGATGAGAAAGAAAAAAATAAGTAAATATGCAGCAGATGAAGGAAATTCAAGTTATATTTCTGTTGAGGATGTGCACCACAAGAATCAATGAAGATTGTCTATTGAGTGATATACAGGGTATATTTTAAGGTGAGGCTTTTCTTTTGACAGGTGATAGAACTCATCAAAATGAGTCATTTCACCGAAAATTTCTTGTATGAAATGTTCAATTGAAAAAATTCATAAAAAATTTTTGAGCATCAATACCTTAATACTACTGTGGCCTGCATCTCTCTGTTCCAGGTTTATGAACATCCGAAACATTAGCGGAAATCTTGTTCTGTACAACTTATACGCAGAACTGGCATTTTGTTTTGATTCGCCATAAGTTAAAAGCATATCAACAAGTTCATTATTTGAATAAACGTAAACACTCCTACACTCTACACCACACTCAGGAAAAAGGAAAACAGTAAAAAACAAATGATGTTGATATCTATGGATAATCAGGCAAGAGAGCAGGAATTTTCAGATTCAGCTAGAAAATATTATAGTTTCATTTTCTCGAAACAGGGGCATAATTCATATAAAAAATGTTTGGTAAAATGACTTATTTTGATGAGTTCTACCATCTGTCAAAGGAAAAGCCTCAGCTTCAAATACACCCTGTACATTACACAATCAAATGTGTCTGGTTATGAGCATCCCCCACTGCTGTTCTATGCTTCAATATTCCCATTTTTTTCCCGTTACCAAAGACTCTTTTCGGATCTTCCCACGATTTATTCGATATAGATAGCAAAAGTTGCCACCCCATCCCATTTCATTTCGAAGGCGAGAAGAAAAGAACCGCTTTCCTCCCGACCAACTGGCACGTCGTCAAAAAAGACTCCTGATCCCTTTTGACTCCATATGCGACTATTCCATTGTATCGAATACCCGATTCCACACTCCGCACCCGCTGAAATATTCAGCGTGAGTTTTCAATCTCCAAATGCTCCATCGTTTTTCTATAAATCTTTCCCGGAGATATGAAGTGAAACGGCCAGAAGGTAGCCAATTCAATTGGGGGGCGCCTTGGAGGCCTCCTCATCCACTTATATGCATAGTTTCGATGTGGGCCACGTAGCGCTGATGTGCGACCGATACTGTCTCGTCTGGTTTATGGTGCCTCCACTCAATTTACGGTAGCTGGATGCAGCCGTTGCTCAGCCCGAGCTCTGCCTTCGAGGCAGGGTTGGAGTTTCCCAAATTTTCCCATTACGACAAGATTCTGAACCCGAAAAGTTGCTGCGAATAAATTAGAATACATTATGTCCAGGTTCTCGAGAGAAAACTGATGAAGTAGCAATAAAAAGTAGATATCAGCTTAATATTCGATGGCAACACGGAAAATTATCTCAATCAGGAACCAATTTCGTTTGGCATTGCAGCAACTCGAAATCCATACTGTTATCAAACTTTTTAAGTGGTCATACGCAACAGTTTCATCTATTTTCCAATTAGAGGTGTTATTTGGAATATCACGCTAGTAGGGTTGATGTCTCTTTTGAAGCTGTCATTTTTTGACTTATGACAAGTAGAAACGACGCCATTATTAAAAATGGAACGATACACGCTTCAACAACGCATTGAAATTCACTGTAAAATGGTGAAATTTGGCAGAGACGGTTCGTAAAACTCGAACATTTTTGGGTCGTCGTTAGGCTTCTTGTTGAACAGCAATACAGAAATTGGTGGAAAAATTTGAGCTATTGGGACAAGTAAGTGATGTGAAGAATACAACCCGTACACGTCGCTCAAGAACAGCCGAGAATATTGCTGATGTAGCCGAAAGTGTTGAACAAACAAAACACAGGCTTATCCATTTCTTGTCGTTCTTCGGAATTAGGCATCCCACAAACGTCATTACACCTAATTCTGCATGAAGAATTGGGAGTTGAGGTTTATAAAGTTCAATTAACACAAGAACTCAAGCCAGCCAATCATTAACAACGTCGTGTGTTTGCTGATTGGGTCCTTGAAACGCATGAAAATGATCCGGAATTTCATCGAAATTCATCTTGAGTGATGACTGATGAGGCCCATTTCCACCTACGTGGCTTCTTCAACAAGCAAAATTGTCTAATCTGGGGCTCAGAAATCCCAAGAGTTATTGTGGAAAAGCCTATCTATTCTTAACGTGTGCCTGTTTGGTGCTGCTTATTGGCCGGCAGTGTCATTGGACCTTCCTTTTTCGAGAACCAGGCTGAAGCAACAGTTACGGTCAATGGATTGCGCTATCGAGAAATGATTAATGATTTTTTTTATGGCCAGAGGGTGATGTTATTGATGTGGACCACGTTCCTTCCAACAAGACGGCGCTACGTGCAACACAAGCAACGAAACCATTGATCTTTTACGGAAAAAGTCAATTAATTTTTGAGTACATGTTCACATCACAGTACAAAGACATGAAAATTTATAAAGAAACAGAAATTGCATCTTCGGATATGTGTATCATTTCCATCGAATTCTTTTTCAACTCAAGGTTCCCAAATAAACATTCGAATGGTGGTTATTTTACCCCAAAAGTTATTCTCAATTTGCGTTCTTAATCTAAGGTTTGAAGAGTTCATCTGTGGAGTCCATCTTAGGAAAACAAGAACGGCAAGGGTGGCTGTGGAAGATGAGTTTGACCTTACCAACGCATGGACTCAAGAATGGACCGCACAAGAAAACAATAACATGCCGTGTATCAACCAAAAGCCACCTGGTTTTGATTTACCACGTAAAACATGGTCCATTCTTAACAGAATCAGAACCCAACATGGCAGATGTGCATACTCTCTACACAAATGGGGCAAGCAACCATCACCTCTCTGTGACTGTGGAGAAATCCAAACGATCAGACATATTACAGAAGAATGTTCCATACGAGCATATAATGGCAGACCTGAGGACTTCCTGATAGCGACCCCAGAGTCGATAGATTACGTAAATAGTCTAGATGTTCGTTTGTAACCTCCTAAAGTATGTTTTATACTATAATATATCCTGTTTTGTATTGTAGTTTGTATTCTGGTATTGTTCTATACTCTTCGTTAAAATTTCTATTTTTAATGTGTCAAGGCCATACGATAAATAAATAAATAAATAATCTTAGGAAAAGATATAAAGGTTAATCTTTTAATCTTTTTCTAGTCAGTAGTTTAAGGAGTAGTTCGTAATTTCCCTGTTTGTATAAGATTACTGTAGATATCTTGTTTCATGATGTTCTCTAATTTTTTAGAGACCTGAAGATGGAAAAATATATTTCCGAAACGTCAGCGAACTGACAGAGTGTCATTTTCCTGCAATTTGATCCTTATACCACCATTTATATTCTTGATATAATTTTTCACCAATCACCAATTCAGAATTTGTGATATAAAGGTTATCAATCTATTCGCATCATCTGCAGTAACCGGATCAGCGAAGTCAGAGAGGACAGATCGAGTTATCTAAAGCTGACGGAGCGAGTGATATATAGGGTGTATTTTAAGGTGAGGTTCTTCTTTCGACAGGTGATAGAACTCATTAAAATGAGACATTTTACCGAAAATTTCCTATATGAAATGTTAAAAAATTTATGAAAATTTATGGGCATCAATACCTTAATACTACTCTGTTCATCATATCTCCACATCTGTGCATCAGGTTCATGAACATCCGCGAAGTTGGGTGATTTCAAAGCGGAAATCTTGTTCTGTACAACTTATACGCTGAACAGGCGTTTTGGTTTGATTCACCATAAATTGAAAGCATATCAACAAGTTCATCATTTGAATAAACGTGGGCATTTTCGAAAAATGAAACACTCGTACCGTCGTCGTAACATGATTGAAGATTGCTGATCAGTGATCACGATCGATATTCTAAGTCATGTATGATGAAAAGACAAAAAATATGTTGATATCTACGAAGGAGCAGGCGAGGGAGCAGGTTTGGACTGAGGCATTTACAGATTCACCTAAAAACTAATTCTAGTTTCATTTTCTCGAAACAGGGGCGTAATTCATATAAAAAATTTTTGGTAAAATGACTTATTTTGATGAGTTATACCATCTGTCAAAAGAAAAGCCTCGACTCTAAATACACCCTGTATAATAAACGAACGCATCTTGTAGCTTGTTATTAAGACTGAGATATTATTGGTAAATCTGTTTTTTCTGTGAAAAAACTCCCATCATGAGAAACTTTGTTATGCTCCTGTGTTACGTTTATGTAAGGCAATATTCAGTGTGGTTCAGCATCAAATACAAGATTACCTCAAAAATTCTTCCTTGAGCCCAGTTTTCTAATGAAGGAGATGAATATATTTTTGTGAATTATCTGTATGATTTCAGATTTCAATTTCCCTCAATTCATGGAAAACCAAACCTATCCAATCAATCTACTGAAATGTGTACACATATAAATAGTCCATCCAAGAATTATTGACATCGAAGCAAGCCTTGAAAGTCCAGTCGCAGCTTTATTTTAAGTTACAGAAAAGTCACTAAAAATTTTCTATGCTTTCATCATAACAATAAATATAAAAATATAACCTTAAAATTGCATGATATTTTTCCAAGTAAGGCACATTCAACATGAAAATACCCTCAATTATCACATACGATTACCGCACATTACGTGTGGATCTATATACCAGGAGTATATTATTTTCATCTCGTATTGATACATTTTCGAACCATCAATTACAGGAGCATACAGCCTGGAAATTCTAGGCCGATAACGAAAAATATCGTGGATGATTAAAAAGCACGTCCCTTTCCAAAGTTCAATATGAATATTCGCTAAACCCGAAGAATCTTGTTGATAATTTGAATCGTGTTGCTGCAAAGTGAATGGATTGGAAAAATTGTAATAGATATCAAGACAGAAACAGAACTAAACAAATGGATCTATTCAATATATGAGGAATTTCGTCAAGAACTTAACTTTCAATGTTTGTGACAATGGTGGAGTAAAATATGTAATATTGAAATTGTAAATATTCCTATTATTCTGCTTCAACAACCTCTGTTATTATATTTTCATCTGGGCAGAACTCTTCATGTTCATGATTAAAGGCTTTATGTCAGCAATATCATAACATCTCATATCACTTGCTCGATTCTTTGCCGAATTTGTATGAATATCAATGACAGAACAAAACGTCAGTGTTATTTGTAAATATTCCTATTATTCTGCTTCAACAACCTCTGTTATTATTTTATCATCTGGGCAGAACTCTTCATGTTCATGATTAAAGGCTGTATGTCAGCAATATCATAACATCTCATATCACTTGCTCGATTCTTTGCCGAATTTGTATGAATATCAATGACAGAACAAAACGTCATCAACCTGAATTCTGCAACTCGAAATATTACTGAATGGGCTATTGCCAACATAATTTCGATTCTCTAAAGCCCCCCGAGATGTCAATAATTCTTGGATGATCTGTACCTACATATAACTCCTTGGAGTTTGGACAATATAATGACGACTACAAATTGGCGAATGCGCCAGTGTTGTTCATATCGCACCCATTATTGAATCTCCTATTACGCCCCTGTTCGTGCATCCGCCGAACCGCGAGCTACGTGCGAGAACTGGGAGTAGTTCAGCATGGCCATTTTGTCAATGTCGAGATTCTAACGGCTCAAGGTAGTGCTCTATTAGTGTAAGAGAGACCCACTTTGGCTTAATAGCTGGGCCCTATCTATGATACTTTTTCCAATCAGGTTTTCTATCCCTCTCCCTCGAGAACCAATCGTGACCTGGTTCAATGAGATGCCGGAGAGAAATGGGAAGCCTTCCAGGAAATACTTTCGCCAATTTTCAGGCGTTATACCAGATTTTCGGCGACATCCTGCAATCCGATTAGATTCACGGGACGAGCGACCTGCACAGCTGTCTCATGTTCCTTCGACAAGCTGAATTATGGGCGTGAGGATAACTGATCTTTTATGTCAAATATACTGACAAGAAAACTCCCAGAGCTGTTTAAATTTCCAAATTTTGGAAGAACATATATAGTATAGCAAGGAGTAAATGATTGAAATTGGTGATGAAAATCGTGAAGGTTTCTTCATGAAAACATTTCTTGTTACTCATATTGTAGTAGTTTTTAGCAATTTTTTTGAATTTCACAACAAACCAGCTGTTCGAGGAGATCCAAAGTCGATGTTTAGTTGTTGCTGAAATGCCTAGAACACGTGTACGCGGAATTTGAAGCCAGCGAAGTGAATTCGAATGAGGTCGAATTATTGGTCAACGGGAGGCGGGGTCGTCATTTCGAGAAATCGCTAACCGTACGAATAGAAATCCAACTACTGTTATGAGATGTTGTCAAGCGTGGTTTGATAATGCCCAAAATCGAAGAAGAGTAGGCACCGGATTTCTAAGACTTATGGCCATTAGAGACCGATTTGCAACAACTCGATTTTTAGGTGTTGAGTGGTTAGAAGAACAAGACCATCCTGTAACTGTCCAAACGGTTTACCGCCACATGAGGTTTTTTGGACTGGAGCATTATCGACCCCATCTTGTGTTACCTCTGACGGTTGAGCATACCTGGCAACGATTACAGTGGTGCAGGAAACGTCAACATTGGAATGTAGAATGGCATAAGGTCTTTTTTCTTCTGATGAATCTCGATTCTCCTCGGGTGCACATGATGGCCGAAGAAGGGTTAGACGACGTCGGGGAGAAAGACGTAAACCTCAGTTTGATGATGAGCGTCATGTACACCGGACAGTAGGCGTTAGTATGGGGTGCTATTGCACATGCAAGTAAATCACCTTCAATCTTAATTCGAGGTACCATGACAGCGCTGCGTTACCTTCAAGAATGGTGGAGTCATATGTTCTCCCTTGCCTTAACCGGCTCGAGAATTCAATATTTCAGCAAGATGAGGCTCGACCTCATGTTGTCAGGGTTAGTTTAAACTTTTTTGAAGCGACCCATGTGAATCTTTTGCCATGGCTGCCCAGATCCGTGGATCTTTTGCCCATAGAGCATGTTTGGGACATCATGGGTAGAAGGATTGGAAATTTACCCCAGCCATCACGGACTTTGGCGGCTCTGAGACATGAAGTACAGGCAGCTTGGGATAGTATCCCTCAAGAAGAAATAGATCATCTCATTGCATCAATGCCAAGACGAAGTGGGGAGTGTATACATAATCACGGTGGACAAACGCATCATTAACAAATTTATCAAAAAACGTTTTTTGTACAACTGCCATTAAAAGTGACACTTGTAGAAAACGGAAGTACAATATTGGATGATGATGATCCAAAATCTGTTGAGGTTGGGAGAAGTCAGCAATGACATTTCTATATGCGATGGAATGATCAACTTAGCCCTCGGCTACCATCGTAGACTTCCATCCACCATGTTTTTCTATATCCGTAATATTTGCTCCTGATTCTGCTAGAAATGAAGCGGAGGATCTTCGAAAACAGTGTCCTGTATATTGCTTCGGTTCTGGAAGGTTGAGGAATTCGGCAACAATAGATGGAATTTTACCAAATGTATTGATACCAACTGGATTGGCAGTGCATTTTTTATTCATGTATTTCAGGAAAAAACGACGATGTTTGATGACACAAGGGCGCAGTGCAAAGTACTTATGAAAATAGTCAACATACTTCCCAATAATACGGAAAGAACGACTGACTTTCGTTTTTGTGTTTGGAAGTTGTACAACCAATGATTTATTTGTTATTTCGATGTCTTCCACTGATAAATTACACAATTCTCCACGCCGACAGGCTCCAAATAATCCGAAAATAGTTGCAACCCTAACCATCAAGTATTTCTCATCTGGTGCCTCATTTGTAAACTTTTCAACTTGTTCACGAGTTAGAATTTTCGATTTTTTGGGACGATATCCTTCACTTTTCCGTTTTAAATATGCTATTACCTCAAAATATTCACTAACATCCACACCATTTTCAATAAGGGCGCTTGACTTTATCCTTGAAAATTTGCTCCACAATTTTGATGAACTCCATATTTTTTATTTTTCTTCTAAGTATGCCAGGAAAGAAGTTCCCTTCTGCATTTTTCAATTTACACCAGGCCAGGAAATTGTTATAATACGCAATATCGTACTGCTGAACAGATTTTTTAGGTAGGAGTTCCAGATGTGCTCTTCTTGCAGACTCTTCAATATCCACAGGAACAACCAAATCGTCACTTTCATTAATAATTTGACTCTCTACAAACATATCAAGCAGTTAAAAACCCAAGACGAAAATTGGACAGGAACGAAATTAATTTTTCTCATTTGTTAGTAATCATGACGTTGGCAACGTTTGCCATTCACAACAACCTTTTGATTAGTTGAATGTTAAAATGCATTTTGAAGTTTATTGTCATTGCAAATTCGCCCATTTCATTATCAAAATAGGGCAGTTGTACAAAAAACATTGTATGGTATTTGTGTTAAAAGTGATTTTATTTTGTTCGTGAAATTGTTCAATTCTCTCTGCTCATTTCACTTTTTCACTCACAGAATAAAACGTCACTTTTAACACTCATATCATAAAAAACTATTGTCTCCAAATTTTTATCATTTACTCCATTCTATACAATCTTTGTCCTACCAAGAAATATAAAATTTAAACAGCTCCTTCTGGTTGTTGCAGTTTCTTTGTCAGTATAGTTTTGATCAGAATCCCCCATTACATTATCTTAACAGACAAACAGTGCGAAATTCGTTCTATTCATTCTGCTTTATAAAAGGCCCTTCATCAAAATAATTATCCAGATCTACAGCACCTAATTCCTAGTCACCTTTCATACGGCTTGATATTCAGTACGTTACCTTACTCGGAAATAAAAGCCCAGTGCGACAAAACGGGCATTTTCACGAAGCTAGAGCTGACGTCAAACCTGAATACCGGCGGGAGATAAAACAGTGAAAGGACACATTCAAAGAGCGTCCCGGCAAGTTCAAAAGGTAGCCGTAATCTTCCGCCTAAAAAATGAAATGTCCAATTATCTATTCAGGCAGTAGGAAGCACTAAATGAATTAAATATTTCCGTTTGCTCTTTCATGCTCTTCATCATGGCAGGACGGCCTCAGTGTCCGCAGTAATTTGATTTCCATATGTGCCACGGGGATGCCCTAGGGAAGAAAGAAAAGGGTGCGTGATAAGCAGAGGCAGGGTTGACATAAATCGGAAGGATTAGGTGTAAGAGCTGTATTTTTTTTTGTGAGCTCGACACGATGTTTGTATTTCTCCAATTTTGGCAGACAGTGGCTTCAATACTGATCACGAAACTATACCTATAGTAAAAGTCCGTCCGCCCGAAAACAATAACTCTCGAACGGATTTACCTAGAGACTTCATATTTGATCTGGATGAAATTTTGCATTTGGATGAAGAGTGACATAATCAGCAGTAATATCCCTAGGACCTTGATAATAGACGAGATAATTTTATGACTATCGAAAGCTCGTTCATGAACGAGCTTGAGATATGGGTTATAAAATTATGAGGCATTTATCAATGTCCGAGGAATATTCGGCAGGAAATTTTTTGACAAAAAATGTATAACTCAACACAACAAAACATTTATTTATTTATTTATTGAAAGTAGAATTACTGAAAGTGCAATTCGTAAAATTCAACTCAACATTAGATTCGTTGCTGTTCTCTTGTATAGAAGATCTATTTCCACGCATAATATTTATTATCTTGTTGTGGTGTTCTTGATCGAGGTTTAGGTATGGTTTGATAAAATTTTGATTGCTATGACCAGTAATCTTCAGCAATTGTTGTTCCTCTACACCACTTTTTGCTAATTGACTGACAGCTGTTGATCTATTTGAATGATTCGTTATCTTTTTGTCTTTGACATTCAAGCCAATTGCTTCGGCAGCATATTTAGTCCATTTATTTATGGTATTCCTTCCAACAGATACATTATCGTGCCATTTGTCAGTTTCATTTTCCCAATATCGATTTGGTTTCAAGAATAGTCGTGGTGAGGTAATATTTTCGCCTCGTTTTGATATTAGTTAATGAAAAAGACGTACAGGGCAGCTTTGTCTCTCACCATTGAAAACCAACCATTTACTACTTGTACAGCTTTTAGAACCACCCTGGCACGTTTTACTGAATACCGGATTGTATTCAATGCGATTTGTTGGAGAACAATCGTTATTCTTCTCGATTTGAGAAAAATTCACCAAACAAGCAACTGCCTCTCCTCCTCGCCTCGCTAGTTCTACTGCAGCAATACGAAAAACTTTACGCATAAGACCTTCAGGAGTATTTTCATCCCATAGCAATATTATTCTGTTAACTTCAGACAAATTTAACGGAACTGAACTGGATTTACGTTTACTTGGGTCTGCTTGCAATTTTTTTCTGATTGCATCGCGGGCATCTCGGGCTGGTTTAAATATTATATTATTAAACGGGTCAATCATAATGTTGTAGTCCTTATAATACTTTTCTTGTAAGAGTTTGCTCGAAATATTCCACATTGTCTTTACCGTTGCTTCTTTGAATTCTGTTCCGTCTTTTTTTTCATATTGACAGCCCAATCTTTGAGTATGAACGCCAATTCTTCCAAGCTTCTGCGTTCATTCAATTCGTATGATCGTTCGTAGCAAAATTCCATAAATATTCCCCAAATATATTTGTGGCCATTGGATGTATTTCTGGGAATGTTTTCTTTGATAAGCTCATTTATATTTTTAACATTTCCAAAACGTGACATTTTGACATTTGTTTGGAATGATGTTGCCGTGGAACTATTATATAATTTTATAAGATATCGTGTTATCATTGGGATTGAAAATCGCATTGGATGTAGTTTTCGATGTAATGTTGACATGATTGGCTGAAATGGTTCCATATGATACAAAATCATAAAATTGGATTTGTTGTTAGAACTGTCAAAAAATTTTCAAGCTAAGTGCTAATTTTTGTTCAAATCTCTCAACCAAGACCTTATGAAATGTTAATGAGTAATTGACAAAAAAATGAACTGTCATCAATGAGTCGAACCTTGTTGTTCGAGACTATTTCTATTTCAGTATCCAAAAAATACAGATATCTTGAGAAAATGATATAGCCCTCATTCAAGTATCGCCCAAAAATAATATAAGTTTGAAACCATTTCTAGCTACCAACGCGTATGTTTCACTCTGGCTTCAGAATCGATTCCCTTCCCCAAAAACCAACGCGTTTTATTATTTTCCTCCTCGGTCCACTCCGAATTTTGATATGCAGGTGCAGCATGTACTGAAAATAAATTATTCTAATTTATAGCAGGAACAAATTATGTTTAATCTTTTTCTACGTCGTACGCGCGCGCTAACAGAGTGATAAACCTGACGGGATGGATGTCAGATGGAAAGCACAGCAAAATGCTAATTTTTGTTGACTAATGGGATTACTTTGTCAGAATGAGGAAAAAGCTGCACGATGACTCGATTAAAAAATGGTATGCGTTGCATGCTTAATTCTATAATTCTCGATGTATTTATCTCTTCAGGCAAGAGTATGAAAGCGACTCTGTTTTTTAATCAGCTGGATTTGCAGAGGAATTTAAAATTATTTCCTGGGTACTTCATCATGTTGTGATGTTAACATTCTAATCGAAAATGAGAGTTAAAATGGCTCATAATCCATATTTTAATTTTTTTATCATTTGAAGTTCATGCTGCGAATGGACGGTATCAAAGAAGACCCAGAACTCTATGATTTACTACCATTCTGTTCGAATCTGTGGTGTGAAAATTTCGAAACGAATCACTCGGAATCCTACAAAGATTCTACCAATTCTGATAACACTTCTGCTACTTGTCTAGTAACGGTTTTACAGCACCAACAGTTCGCTATCTCTCTTCGTTTAGCATGGATGTCAGTTTGCCACATATTCTCCCCATGCCTGAACCGGTTAGTTTCGTATCTGATCAAGTGAATTCGTTCCGTGAGAAGAAAGACTATTCACCTATACACCTGAATCTTCCAACCATGTTAATATACCTGGTGAGTCTTTGACTTGTACATATATTTTAACTGTAGATTCCTCTCATCAAACGAAACACTTTTTTCCTATACCATTTTGCCAAATTCGGTTTGGTTTCGAAGATACAGGGTGTCGAAAATCCATGAAAAAACACTTTTCTGTTTATATCTTCGGAACCGTTATTTCGAATGAACTGAATTTTGTTTGAGTTCTTACTCTTTTCATGGTGCATATTCCTCAATCAAAACCTATTCAATATATCTACTAGTATAAAAGTTACAGGGTAGTCGACTCATCAATACACGCTAAAACACCATAAAACCACTTTAAAAAGATAAACGGTCCATATTTTCGAAAGAACCAATCATTTGAGAAATTAAAGTATTCTTATTTTTTTTTTCAATAAATCGCGTTGTTTTCGAGTTATTTCCAATTTTACCCGGAGAAATTTGACGAAAAAATCATTAATTTCAAGAATAATCTGAATGCGTCTCTGAATTGAATATCATCGAATATTATTCCTTCTCTGATCTTTAAACGAGTTTACAATGTTGTCACAATATTTATCAACTTTGTCGAGATATTTTAATGATAAAATCCCACAAATGTGGCAGATAAAATAATTGAACACCAAGGAGGATTTAACACGCACAGTTTCTATTGAAAATTCATAGTTACCGGTCCATATTGAAGTTAAATGTCGATGTAATACAAAATTCGGATATGAATGATGAATCTTGATACAAACTACTTATCAAATTGAAATTAATGAAAAATAAAATGATACCTTATAATCTGTGTCGATGTTTCTATCTAAACAATATCCTCTTGGAATTTTATAAACTCGACACGGTTAAGATTATATTAATTCACTTCACATAATAATCACATTAAAACAATAATTCACTGAATGTATTCAGAACTGCACATCATGTTTACAGTTTGTTCAGAGACTCTGGTTTGTTTTTGTTTATAGTTGGCCTCCACATAAGCAATATTTCCGTTTTCACTCTACGCATGCGTGGTAAAATTTGGCGGCAGAGTCGATTTATGATGGAAACGGCAGAATTCATAGATATTTATATACCACGGTACACAAGTATATCGTGATTTATACTATGTTTCGTAACAAATCCTTAACCTCAATGAAAATATCAGCAAGCTGACAACATCTTCTTGAAATTTCTGTGCAAACATTCACAGAATTAGATTAGGTCAGATTGTTTAATAATAAATCTGAATGAAAAGTCTTTCTTAATAATATTTTTTGGGAATTCCGAGGAAAATATGAACAAGTTATTAGTGTTTACAAACTAATCTTCAGGAAAATCGAAGAAGGAACTTAATTCGATAGAAGAAATATGGCTTTTCAATTGCAGAAATAATTCTTCTAAACTGACTGTTTTTGTTAAGAAATATCGTGTTTTTAACATTCTCATTCGAGAAGGTTAGTACTTGAGTATTTTCTAAATGTATCAACTGAATTTCTATCGAGAAATATGAACTTTGCATCAATTCCAGAAGATCGTTTCAGGGCCGTAGTTACCACATTTTTTTTCAAGATGGCTATATCTTTTTAACAGAGCCGAATTCGGAAAAATGGAAAATGAAAAAAAGGTTTCTTTTGACCTCAAGAATCTTCACTCAAAATATATGTACAAGTGAAAGACTCACCCTGTATGTACGCGAAATATTTCCGATTGGATCCTCAAATGACGGTGCCTTAGCCGCCTTGAAGACCAATAGTGACCGCAGATAATTGATCTTAGGCGACCACGTAGGTATGTTACATTGAGGGCGGGTTTCACAAAGATGCGTTGATTGCACGATTAACAGATTCCTCCGTCAAATTTGACAATCAGATCAATTACAATCGGGTTTCACAAAACTTGATCCCACAATTTAACGACTCCGTCAGTTGACGATGGAAAACAATCCGACAACGTTTCATTTAGGTACTTAGGAAAACGGCTGCAAATCTGTTCTCTTTGATCACGCGATTAAATTTTAACGGTGAACACAGACAAGCGCTAAGAATCCAAGAATAAGGTTAGATTTTTGTTCACTTGGATTCAATCGAATACCTTATTATTTCAATATAAAGTATTTAAATACATCATGGAACACTAGAAAAAAACTCTGAGAGGCAAGAACTATACCTCCCAGGATAGGAATTTGTTTCTTGCACTATCCTGCATACAGTCGATTTAGAAATATTGTCTATTCACGTGATTGCCTATCGTCATTTGAAAACCTCCTGTTGCGAAAAACCTCAAAGCCACCAATATTTGTAATCTTGCATCAATGGATTCATTTCTTTTTGTGTGTACTTCAATTTCGCTTCCTATTTCATGCACTTATTCCATTACAGTACTCTTGTTGAATCGGAAACGGTTTTTGAAATCATGTTCATTATAATTTGGAAAAGGAGGATGAACTTATATGGCTCAACATTTTTAATTTGAACGGCCGTCAACTAGTTTGATTGCTCAATTTCGTCGAATCAATTTGATTATGAGCACAGACGCGGTTTGTTCGTTAATCAGATGCCAAAAATGTTTTGTGAAACGCATTTTCTTCTTAATCGACCGTCAAAGCGCGTTGATTGTAGAATTTTTGATGGCACCGTCAAATCCTTGATCGCACCGTCAAATTCTTGATAGCACCGTCAAATTCTCGATTCCACAATCAGTTCGGATGATACAGCGGTTAATCGTGCGATTAAAGCTTTGTGAAACCCGCCCTGAGCCTCTCAGGTGTAATTCAAACTAACTACTACTACAAGGCCAAAATGCTCGCTCAGTTCAGGCTAATGTTTCTTTACAAACTGTTTTCAAATAGAGTAGTAGGTACTCATATGTTGAAGCACGAGATGGAATTGTCAATTCATTGGAGGAATCTTTAGACCAAAGTGAAGAGTTGCTGTTTCTTCCATCCATTTGCCTCACTGATATTGTGAAGTGTATTTATTCTTCCACAATTAACCGTTACAATGTTTGTAAAAGCCGAAGTTACAGAACCCTCGTGAAATTCGATCCCAGGAGCGTGGTAAAAAAGTTTCAGAATCGTTCGACTGGCGCTAGCATTCTCTTTTTCCGAGCCAATTATGAGCGGGCAAAACACGAAATTCGGAATGCTCTCTCAAAATAAACTCCGAGCAATTGGAGGTTCCTGAATGAACTTTCAATTAAGTAGGACCTTAAATAAATGTTTACGAAGTTTTACGTTTATCGCTATAGAACTGAGCATTCTGCTTTTTGCATCCTAATTGATACACTTAGGGAAAGTTAAATTTTGCAGCAACTTTGTTTCAATTTTCATCGGTCGAAGTTTCAGACTCGGTGAAGTGGGCGGGCTTCGCCCTTCAGGAAAAAGGTCTGCAGTAGTTCAACGAGAATAAGCTCGCCGATCCAGATAAAATTAGTTTTATGGGAGAAAAAAGTTGGGTCTAGCAGGCTTTCTGCGATCAATCTAAATTGGAGCTGCGGACAAAATGAATTAGAAGCTCTGCTTTCGTACCAAAAACGTGTTTCGAATTATCTCCTGAATCTTTGCTCCAATGGAGTACAACATTAACAGAATATGACTGTTCCTCAATATACCACTTTTTGTTCGAGTACCACAAAGTTTCCTGACTCTAGATTTTCACTTCCACTCTCATGTTTATAGTTTGGTAGGGGGATTTTATTCCACTATGACCTCATGATCTTTTGAGCCCCCCAGCAGAGCTGGAGAGAATTAATTCCCCTCTATTGGTGCACCCAAAAAGAAACTGAATGAAGACTCCAGTTTGAAAAAGATCCGCTACGACAAATTTGGAATAATAATTTGAAAAATGGTCACTTGATTTCCGCATAAGGAAATAGCATTACTATGTTTATACAGTGCGCGTCAAAATTATGGAACAAATTCATTTTCTCAGAAGAAAAATTTTTGGCAACAAAATCTTGTTTCACGTTCACCAAACTTTTATGCATTTTTGTAGGATTTTTGTTGCACTCTGTGCCATCCCCATCAACCCTCTAATTTTTTTTGAATAGGAAAAGTGGGTCATGTGGTCCTTTTTTGTATCTTCTTTACAGGCGTGCAGAAATTTTCCAGAAACATTTTTTTTTGGAAAATTAATTCAAAGAGGTTTTCAGTATGTGCACATTGTCATGGCTCTTTCTTTGAATTGAATCATTTTATCGAAAAGTTTCAACTTCAGCAGAAACTGGTAGAAACGAACTAAAGACTGAACGAGAATAAATTCGCTGTCACAAAAACGCCTATATCTCTTGAACCAATTGAGAAAAATCAAAATTTGATTATAGTTAGCTTTGTTGTGAACGTCAGAAACATGTGGAACATTTACTTCATAGATATTCCAATTCTCTGTCGCAAAATTTAAAGCGAAGTGAAAACACGAGAATTTATAGTGAAACTTTTTCAAAATAATCAAAAATGGAGCTTCAAAAGAATCGCAAAAGAGGCTCGCGTTCGTCCGGAAACGGTATCAAGAGTGGTTAAGCGCTTCAACGAAGATCTTACAATTAACCGCAAGGAAGGAACCGGGAGGAAAAAGGGGTTTCTTAGCCCAAAAAAAGTGAAGAAAGCCATCAGCCCTTTTAAGACGAATCCTAACCTTTCAGGACGAAAAGTGGCCCAAATAGTGGGTTGTTCGCAGTCAACCGTTCAGAAAATCAAGTCGAGTTGTGGGCTTAGAACATACAAAGTGCAGAAAGTGCCAGGCAGGAACGCTGGGAAGAATCAAGAAGCAAAATCAAGAGCAAAGAAATTAAAAAAAGATTTCTTGAAACATTTTTCCTGTTGCGTGATGGACGACGAAACCTATGTCCTGGCTGATTTCTCGCAACTTCGTGGTCAGGAATTTTATACTGCAGATTCTCGTGGAAATGTTGAAGAACAATTTCGCGTGAAGAAACAAGCAAAGTTTCCTGAAAAATTCTTGGTTTGGCAAGCAATTTGCACTTGTGGGAAAAGGAGCAAATTTTTCGTTGGCCAAGGCTCTGTTGACTCGAAGATATACATCGAGGAATGCTTGAAGAAGCGACTTTTACCATTTTTACGTGAGCACGATATGTCAACAATCTTTTGGCCAGATTTAGCTTCATGCCACTACAGCAAGGCCATCAAGGAATGGCACGAAGCTAATGCGGTGGTTTTTGTCCCCAAAGAGGCCAATCCACCAAATTGCCCAGAACTCAGGCCAATCGAAAGATTTTGGGCCCTGGTTAAAAGAGAATTGAAGAAGACTAAGAGATCAACGAAAACATTAGCGGAATTCAAGCAAAAGTGGAAGACAGCATCCCAGAAAGTGACTGAGAACACTATAAGAAGCATGATGAGAAGAATTCCAGAAAAAATCCATGAATTCTGTAAAAAATGGTTTTGGTTTTTTTATTGTAAAAACAGTTTTCATTAGAATTTGAAGATGATTCGAAAATGAGTTTGATTTTCGAAATCGGTCCAGTGGTTCAAAAGATATAAGCGTTTTTGTGTTAGCGAATTTATTCTCGTTCAGTCCTTAATGACATACCTACCTAAGATCATAACTGAAGCGCAGTGTTTCACACATTCTTCGGTGACAAATTTCATCAGGTATCATCGTCTCAAAGTAAATGAGCCATGACCAAGTGAACATACTGAAAACCTCCTTGAACTAACTAATTTAAAAAAAAAGTTTCTTGAAAATTTCTGCACGCCTGTAAAGAAGATGCGAAGACCTTGCCAAAAAAGTACCACATGACCCACTTTCCCTATTCAAAAAATTTAGAGAGTTGATGGGGATGGCACAGGGTGCAACAAAAATCCTTCAAAAATGCATAAAAATTTGGTAAAAGCGAAACAAAAATTTACATGTTTCAGGATTTTGTTGCCAAATATTTTTCTTCTGAGAAAATGAACTTGTTCCATAATTTTGACGCGCACTGTATACGTGGAATATTTCCAGTTATAACATAAAAAAAGTTTCTACAACATTCACCAGGTCTTTGGAATAATTCAACCCACAAAATATTCTCACAAATTCATTTCCCCAAAGTGAATAAACATTTTGATAATAAGTAAGTACTGCGACCTCTATGTAGAGAGGACAACATCTGACAGGAAAATGATCAAAATCTAACATTTTCAAAATATACACAGTGAAATGTGTCAGAATGTCATGGCTAACCTTCATTGAGTATATGGATGAAGTTTTAAATGAGATAGGGGAAAACTTTACGACGGTTCTCGGTTCATCTCGAAAACATGATGGATTATAGAAACCAGCACATCACCAAAAAGTCCCACAAACTACCTTCAATCGATCAAGAACCTCATCGTAACTACTGTTACTAGCAAGGCTACAAAATCCAATAAACCGTTAGGTTTCAAACGCATGAATAATTACATCATTGGGTAAAAGCCACTCCTCCTCCCACCCCTCTTCCCTGTCGTAAAATCAAATTCCACCACGGAAGGTCTGAAGTCTGGCGAAACCTGCACAGGATTCCCTGTCTTTATTACGATCCCTTAAATGCTCCCCAGGGAGCCCTTTTCCCTCGATTGGAGAGCAGTTGTAAGTGTCTGTACCGCAATAACGTGACACATTTTCGGAGCAATGGATGGATATTGGGACATCTTCAGCATCCATCAGGTCCTAACTTGTTCGGACGGAACTTTGATCCCGAGGGATGTAATACAGGGGAAAAATAATTTTGAGCGACGGCTTGTTGGTCGTAAGTGGATTTGGGATGGGGTATATTGACAGGAAGAAGAGTTATGTCCTGAGTTTCTTCGTGTTGAAAAATGTGAGCAGTTCGGATAATGCGTGAAATAATTGGATGACGATCTTCAGTCATTGCAAGAAGATTGACCCCGAAGAATTTGACCAACTCTTATAGAACTGAATTCTAAGTACTGAAGCTTGAAAATGGATGACAAATCTGTTTATTCTATTTGATATAACCGTCGTCATTTTTTATTCAAGAAAAGAAATAGATTTTAAACGATATAAATATCATCCAAAGATTCACGAATGGTGTAGTAACATTTAACGAAGAGATCAGAGTCTAAAGAGTGTTTCAATAAGATCGCAAGATTTGAATTGCTCACCAAGTTTAACAGTCCTAAAGAAAGATTTTGGAAAATCCCCCAACCTGTTGAGTCTGTATTTGAGGTGGACTCAGTTCTCTATAAAACCATCTTGGTTTTCTCTATCACAGATCCTCTTTGATATAACGATTTATTCACACAATATTTAGTTTAGCGGACACATCTACTCATTAGATGAACTTAAACTAGTTGATATTGAAACGAGACCAAGATCTTTCACCAGATGCTATCACACTTACCGAGAATGGACGAAGTTTTCACGATCGGTATAATCTCAACAGAACAATTTCTTGTTCTTGTTATTTTCAAGATAACTTTGGGAGCTCGCATTGTGAATTTTCCTTCCTGCATTCTATCAGGATACCGCAATAGGAAGTTCTTATACTATTTGCAGTCGAGATATCTTTAGGAGCTCACATAGAGAATTTCTTGTTTCGGTTACATTCGTGATATCCTCGAGAGCTCGCAAAAAGAATGAATTGGGAATTTCGCTTAAGAACATCACATAGCTATCTCTGGGAGATCGCAACAGGAGTTCGCATAAGAATCGCAGTGTAACCTCTCAGAGATCTTGTGGAGAACTCTGGGAAAGTGCTCTTTCATTTTTCTCGGCACACAGAAGACATTTGTATGAATAGATGCAAGTTGCATATAGTATACCATATTACTTCGAAAACTGAGGCAGTGATGAACAGTTTGATGTACAAGATGGACGTAGGGATTATAGAATTAAAAAGTTGAAGTTTTTCTTCGAGAAAAAAGTTGCTTCGGCATTCGGCAAACTTTACAATTTTTGAAACATCCACCCTATTTTGAAGGTCTGAGTTCCTCTAGGAAATTGCACAACAAAAGTGTGTCTCATAAAATGAATAGGTGATATTCTGAATGAGTCCTCTCAGGAAATGAAGAATGATTCGAAAAATCACTGTCAAAGCTGTAATGAACATTTTACTGAAGATTATTCAAGAGCACTGTGACTCATGCTGAAATATAGAAAACTTGAACGTTTCGGGAGTATGATGAGAATATTCATTATACAGGGTAAGTCTTTGACTTGTACATATATTTTAAATGTAGATTCTTGAGGCTAAAGGAAACTTTTTTTTCATTTTCCATTTTTCCGAATTCGGCTCTGTTACAGAGATATAGCCATTTAAAAAAATTGGGCTGAATACGTGCCTGATATTATTCTCTACAAACACCTCAAAGTTCATATTTTTCGATTGAAATTGATGTGATTATTAGATATTCTGGGTGATACATTTAAAAAATACTCAAGCACTAACCTTATTTGAATGAGAATGTTACAAACACGATATTTCCTAACAAAACACCGAGGGGTAAACCGCTGGGGATGTCCGGTGTACAAGCTCGGGGATGTCCAGGGGATGTCCGGGGATGTCCGGGGGATATCCAGGGGATTTTCCGGGGATGTCCCGGGGATGTCCCAGGGATGTCCGGGGATGTCCAGGGATGCCCAGGGATGTCCGTAGATTTCCCGGGGATGTCCGGTGTACAGATTTTGGTCAGCGGTTTACCCCTCGCAAAACACTTAGTTCTGTCCGATCATTTCGGCAATTGAAAAGCTATATTTCTCACACCAAAATAAGTTCCTTCTCCGATTGTCCTGAAGATTAGTTTATAGACACCAATAATTTGTTCATATTTTCCCAGATATTCTAAAACGATCTTATAAAAATTGGTTTCTCACTAATCTATAATAACTCCATTAACCAAAGTAGAAAAGTCATATGATTCGGGGTCAATGACCTAACCTTACCCATACTCTGTGATATTCACTCACAGAACTCCAGAGAAGACGATGCTAGATTGCCGATTGTCTCTTCAAACAATGGTATAGGCGAACTCAAGAAAGCAGTACGATCCCCTATCGTTAGCGGATGAACTATCACAATCGCTAAAGGCGTCTAGGCGTTGCTCTTTGGAGATGCCAAACTAGTAGTTCTGATTCTCGCCAATATAGCGCTACGTTCGTAATTTCAGTCGCCACGGCCTACTCTTCCCTTCAGAAGGCCGTGGATGTAGCATGTAGCCATTGTAGCCGCCACGCAAGACAAACCGGTTTCTCAGTGATCCCATACACGGCATAAACGAAGTTCACGCTTTATTTATTTACAGAGAATAAAGCAAACAGGTGATGATTATGTAAATGACTTTCAGTGAATTGATGTAATAGTAGTGTCGTTCTGGTGTCGAGTTATATTGTTTCGATAGTTATTTTGCTGAAGGACCGGCAACAATAAATTTAAAATAGAAACTTCCTATAAAATGTATAATTTCATGCTTTTTAGAATTCAATTTTATGTCTCACAAATGTGGAATTATATTATTACATATCTCTACATCAAACGTTCTTTCATCATAGAAATTTCAGTCTTGACAAAGTTGATGAACATTCTGACAACGTTGGTAACTTGTTGAGAGACCAGAGAAGATATAATATTCGATGAGATTTAACTCAGGACAGCATTCAGATTATTCTTGAAATTCATGATTTTTTCCTCTAATTCAATCTTAAACAATTAGGAATAAATTGAGAACGACGCGTTTTATTGAAAAAATATAAGAATACTTTTGTTTTCTAAAATAATTAGTTCTTTCGAAAACGTGAACCGTTTTTCTTTTTCAAGTGGTTTTATAGTATTTTTGCGTGAATTTATGAGTAGACGATACTGTAACTGTTTTACCAGGAGAAATATGGAATAAGTTTCAATTGAGGAATATGCAACATGAATAGGGTGAACAATCAACTAAAATTGAGTTCATTCGAAATATCGGTTTAGTATATATGGAAAGAATATTGTTAATTTCATGGATTTTTGACACCCTGTATCTTCCAAACAAAACCGAATTTGGAAAAATTGTATGGAAAAAAAGTGTTTCTTTTGATGGGAAAAATCTACAGTTGAAATATATTTACAAGTCGAAGACTCACCCTGTACAAAAAGCAAACCCTATAGTGTGATAGTTGTTATATTTGTTGTATTTTCACAATTAATGAATTTCTATCCTTTTCTATTCATTAATTCGTGTTTCTCCATTTTCCTTTACAAAACTTTCAGCCACACGTATATTCAGACATCACCGCATATAGTCAGACTTCTTTAATGTTAACGTCGCCTGCGCCTCTCACGTAGACACAAGCCTGAGAAACCTCTTCAGCACCATCAGCGGGGTTCAAAGACTCCAACCGGACGTTGAACCCAGTCCCAATTTTCCGCATAAAATCACTCGGTTGCATCGGGAGATACATTAAGTAAAATGTCACACCTACATCTCCTAACGTAATCACCTTTTTCCCTACGTCCCCCCAAAGAAGCCAGCCTCGTTCCTCAGAGAAGCGGCTCTGGCGGTCGCCTTTATCAAGGTAAAGAGGTCATTTGGAGTCCTGGTCACGATCTCGGGAGGCCCAGAGACTGTCGAGTCGCCCCACAAAACGTCCTCGACATGAATATTACACACGTGGATGCCATAGTTTATTAGCCCTCATACGCGGGGCCCTGAATAAGTGACTCCGTCGGGTGAATTAACAAAAGGGTTGGGGTGGCTTTTGGGACGATCAAGAATTCACTAGTTGTTAATCAGAGGTTTATACGAGGAGGAATAGTTCGTTGGTGTGGGTAGGTTTCGCTATCAGGGTCCTGCTGCAGACATCAAGGAATAATCTTGCTGAATATAAAAAAATTAACATCCAGTTTTTCAACAAGCTTAACGAATTGTGCGACAAACAATTCAAGCTGTTTTACTTGAAAAACCAGGGTAACTTGAAATAAATTGAACTAACTGACAAAGAAACTGAAACACCCAAAAAGAGCTGTTTAAATTTGGATTTTGTTTGGTTAAATATAGATACATATATGGCAAGGAGTAATTGATCAAAATTTTTAGAAAAAACGAGGGTTTACAAATTTTTTACCAAATTTGTTATTGATATGTTTGTCCACCGCGATTATCTATATACTCCCCAACACGTCTTGACATGGATGCTACATGCACTTCATGTCTTAGAGCCGCCAAAGTCCGTGGAGGCTGGGATAAATATCCAAGCCTTCTACCCATGATGTCCCAAACATGCTCTATGAGCGAAAGATCTGGTGATCTAGGCGGCCGTGGCAAAAGATTCACATTTGTAGCTTCAAAAAAGTTTGAACCAACTCTGGCAACATGAGGTTGAGCATTATCTTGCTGAAATATTAGATTCTCGAGCCGTTTGAGGCGAGGAAGAACATATGGCCCCATATTTCTTGAAGGTTACGCAGCGCTTTCATGTTACCTCGAATAAAGACTCGAGGTGACTTTCTTGCATGTGCAATAGCACCCCATACCATAAAGCCTGCTGCCCGATGTACATGATGCTCAACATCAAACTGAGGTTCACGTCTTTCTCCCCGACGTCGTCTAACGATTCTTCGACCATCATGTGCACCCAAAGAGAATCGACGTTCATCAGAAAAGCGACCTGATGCTATTCCACATTCCAAAGTTGATGTTCGCTGCACCACTGTAATCGTTGCCGGCGATGCTCAACCGTCAGAGGTATCACAAGATGGGATCGACAATGCTGCAGTCCAAAAGACCTTATCCGGCGGTAAACCGTTCGGCCAGTTACAAGGTGGCCTTGTTTTCCTAACCACTCATCAGTCAAAGATCTAGTTGCCGCAAATTGGTCTCTAATGTCTCTAATAAGTTTTAGAAGTCGATCTTGAACTTCATTTGTGCCCTTCGACGTCCAGTGCTTACTTGTCTTCGATTTTGGGCATTATCGAACCACAACATCTCATAACAGGATTTCTGTTCGTACGGTGAGCGATTTCTCGAAATGACAACCCCGCCTCCCGTAGACCAATAATTCGACCTCTTTCAAATTCACTTAGCTGGCGATGAATTCCACGTACACGTGCTCTAGGCATTTCAACCAAAAATCGACTTTGGATCTCCTCAAACAGCTGTTTTCTTGTAGAATTTAAAAAATTTGCAAAAAACGACTACCATATTCAAGTACCAAAAAATGTTTAGATGAAAAAACCTACAAGATTTTTTCTCCCAATTCAATTATTTACTCCTTGCTATAATATCTATATGTATAAAGAAAGATGTTGGTTACACCATTTATAACTCGAGATCGGATGGACTATTTGTTATGAAACTTCATTTATGGATTCTTCTACGGTATGGTTATTATAAAATGTAATCAAATTCAGAAAAAATCGATGAGAATTTCACTTATGCAGGAGCTTTTCCTACTTTTGAATAAGGCCAATAGGTGTCACTACAGTTGATAGCTTTTTCGTAGGTACCTTATTTGATAGATGGCGTGACTGTGTGATTAGCGTAGAACTAAAAGTAACATGTAAGGCTATTACCAGAACAAATAGCGGGTTAACGTCTCAAGTTGGTGGAGCAGCAATATTAAGTAAATCGGATTTTGACGATCATTGTAATTGACATATTATTTTTCTATTTCTGTTCGCACAGATTTCATTTGAACATCTCGAGTTGCCTTCTAACGAGCTCGATATCGTCAACTAAATTGAACAAATTGAAGAGAGATTGAACCCAAGGAATTCATCTAATTTGGTCGAGCTTTTAGGTAAGCATTGTATGTAATCATGGAATGTTTGAAAATACAAGTTTTCAACCTTTTAGATTTTTTCAATAAAATAAGATAACATCTACCGAAATTTTTCATATACTCCTATTGGAGAACCCCGTCACAGCCTTCCAGCACACGTTCTGTGTGACAGCTCATATCCATGGAAACATGAAAATCTCGCTGCTCCACCAACTCAGATGTTTTGAGCTTAGCAGATAGCAATAAATATATCTAAAATATTGGTGTGAGTGTGAGCACAGATTAGATTTTGATAAGCCAAAATTGAGAATATAAGGAAAGTTTCGTTTTTTCCACTTCAGATAGCGCTATTTACAAATGACTGACTTTTATTTGTTATTCAAATATATTTTTATTCTGGTCAACGGGCTGTGTTGATAGTCGAAGTTCTTTCAAGCAATTATTTTTGTTCATATTCTTGACATTTTGATTCATATTAGTTCTGAGGAAAAGTATAATATGGATCATTCACCTGCTATTCACAGTCACATAGCGAAGCCAAATTTTTGGTAAGGATTGAGTCAACTGGAAATTCTAAAAATGTAGAGGTTATGTATATTCCGAAAGACAACAAAAAATAGATATCGAGGATGAAAATATGACACTTAAATATTTCCAGTTCAATTCTAAAGTATGAATAGCAGTCTAAAATGATATTCAGGGCTTGAATTAAACGAAAGAAAGCAATTGAAACATTTTATATGAAATTGCGAGGTTACGGTCGAAAGTATTCACATGAAGTATGAATGGCATACGATTCACGACATATTACGTTATGTAATTTACAATATTATTGAAATTTTTTTTATTTTGAACCTTAATTCTGTCTTATTTACCTCCTGCTCGCAAAAATAGCAATGGTAAGTTTATACAACTTTAACGGTAGCTTTCACAAAGGGTAATCATCGTTGATCTAGCATCAACTAGATTTCACAGTTCAAAAATCAGAAAACCAAGCCGTTAATCTCCGATCACCGGTGAAGACGATTTGTTTTCCACCGTAAGTATCATTTAGGCCTTGGACTATAAAGATGGTATATAGTCAAGGATTTAGGTGAAACAAAGTTCGCCGGGGCAGCTAGTCTATATTACAACAAAAAATAATAAAATTCAAAGAGCCCCCTTTTCTGGGTGGTGCAGTTTTGTGTCTGTTAAATTATGTAGTGCAAGGATAATCGCTGACAGACTGCAGACCTGTGCAGCAGATTAATAATTTTTTAGTAGCGATGTAGTTATCTGAGATGTACTCTGCATATTATTCGTGATTCATTCACGATTCATGAGTTCAGTTTACAGATTCATCATCCATATTATTTCAAATTAAATCACCTGAAAAAACTGCATGGAAATGTGAGAGCATATTCCGGAAATATGTAATACATCTAGTGAAATTGAATTGGACTCATTTTTTGTCATTACTTATTTTCGCAAGAGCGATGAAAAGACCTGAGCGGATTAATATGGCACTTCTATACGAAGAGCTTGCACTCTATGTCTAGATAAGCCGAGTAATAATCCCCTTCGGAAAATACGACGTGACATTCAAAGCGAAGAGTCACAGTATTCATATGAAAAATCTTTCATGGTGTGATTAACTATAATTACTTCTCCCTGGATTCCTATTGATTTTTTTTTCATTTAAATCCTGAGGCACTAGGTAGATTAAATGTGGGATAATTTCTATTTCTCTCGCTCACCTCACTCTGGATGTCTTTATATATAATTATGTTGTCAAGGCATCCTCGAGAATTGATGTCAGGTGTCAGGTTTACTGAGCCATTGAGTTTGAATATACATAGAGACCCAGTTCAACGATTCGAAGCTAAATTTTGTGTAGTTCCTTCACCGGTTCCTAGTTGGATAAGTGTGTTTTAGAAAAGCGAAAATTTTTACTCCCGCATCTGGCGGTAAGTAGCTGAACTATAAGGCACTATTTCCGAAGCCGAATGCGATGACGATCAGGACCGGCATATGGAAATGTGGGATGTTCAGTATTTCATCACCTGATTTTTTTGAAGCAATAAAACGACAATTATTTTTGATCTTTCATGAATATAACATACTGATGTATGAAAAAATAAATGCATGCAATTTTTTATTCATTCACAAGTATTTATAAATAGATTTTCTATGAATTTTCAAAAATATTTAATTTGTCGAGATTCCGTTGGTTTTTTTTCTGTTCCCTGTACAGCTTCACTCTAATCACTTGTCTCAACAAATGAATCCTGTGCTTTTCAAATTTTGGAGTTAACGGAGAGTTCCAATCTTCTATTAATTAATTTTTTTTTATTTTCCTAAAATATACCTTCGAAGTCATATCTTTTCTCATTTTGTAACCATAATTTTCTTTATGGCCAACAGCGCTTTCCTCATCAAATGTTTGAAGTCGGTTGAGGGAATTCTCAAACGTATCCGATTTCGATTTGCAATATATATCCAATCATTACCAAGCTTATTCAAATCATCAATGAGGAGTGCTTTTTCGCACTTACCGTATTTGTTTTTCTTGGCGATGTTCCTCATCAAATACCCCGAGAAAATTGCGATTTAGTTGGATTCTAGGGTATTTAGGGGTTCAATTAACTCTTTATCCCTTATATACCCTCACTAGGCTCACCGTTGCCCGAATACTCAGAAGAAATGGTCGAATCTGTCCAATCAACCACATAAATGGGCCTACTTCCAGATTCTCCCATTGTACACAGGTCGAAATCATTGTCGTCTTGGCAGTTAGAATTATCGGAAGATTTTTCAAGACAACCAGTCATGACCGACTGCAACCCAAATCTGAAGCATCGAGCTGAGGGGTTTGGATCATAACCCCTACGCTGTCTTATTTTGGAGAATGAATTCGCGATTGGGTCCTGGTTGAGTCGACTTTTTATCAAATATGGAAATGTTTCCTTCGTCTCCTCCCACAATTGAAGGATGCTACTGATGGTTTGTATCAAGCCGTTGAAACAATAGAGAATATTTTTCCCAACTGTCCAAGACTTGATGAATTCAATTGATTACGTCAGAGTTTGTATTGCTGATGGCTGATAATTTCCCTGAAATTTTCCATTCGAATTGAGGCAGTCGAAAAGATCATTCATTTTCAGAATGAACTGAGCAGTTGGATTGGCACTTCTCGACCTCAGCTCACCAGTTGCAATGACTGTTTTAATAGCCGAAAATAAAGTTCTGATGAAAATCTGCGTGGCCAATTTAACCTTCATTTTCTGAAAGGCGTTTGGATTTATGTGGTTTTCAGTTATCTTCCAGAGAGTACGAGAAAGACAAATTCTTTTCATCGATTAAGTACAATTCTTTTATGTCCCTCCAAGAAACATTTTCACCCCTTATTTCTACCTGAGAACACTCCTTTGGAAAAATTCATGGCTAATAGTTCATCATTATTGAATCGCACCGTTTGTAACGAATTTGGACGAATCCGACCCTGCCTACGATTCATAGAACTAGAAGAAAATAAATCTCCTACAGATTTCGATGAATGTGTAGTGACAAAATGGATCGGACGAATATAGTTCCTTTAGTAGCTACTATGTGCCGCCACTAAGTTGGCAAATTGGCAAGTAAACTGCCAAAAATTTGTGCATCAAATTAATGAACTGGGTTGTGTGTCTATGTATATTTAAACTCAATGACTGAGCATAGGTTCCAACCTCTGCCTCAGATAGAAAAGCTTTCTTATCATTCGTAAATATTCTGTGGAAAAAGACTAAAACACAATTGTAGGATTTTAAATTGACAGAGAGTGCATTTGTCCATTCGAGAACAATAACTTTAATGAAGGAAACCTCCAGCTGAAGGAGCATAATAAACTATACGTTCTATAAAGAAATTACCTCAGGGACCTTGAAGAATGTTCATAGCCACCTTCATTTTCCCACAGCAACTCTCCTAAACTTCCTGGATCAAGAGGGTTGCGATCTGAATGGGTCACACATCATCCTTCATGGTCTGACGTTTATTCCAGAAAGGGTAGTTTACAACGCACCCCTAAACCCGGACGAAATGACGGATTTTCTATCCTTAGGCGATAATAAAAGCTATTGAACCACTCTTTCATCGAAGGTCAACAATTTGAATAATGTAAATCTGGAGGATTCGAGAGAAAAGGCGAAAAACTCTCGGCGTTATGTGTTGAGGGATTTGGGTTTGTTAGAAGCTTTGAGTTCGGATGAAAAGGGATGATTTCGTGAACTTTCGTCGATATAAACGATCTTAAGAAGGGTGTCCTGGAAAATTTTCTCTCTCTCCAATTGAAATTTTGTGATCATGTATTCATCTGAATTGGATGCAATAACCAAAGGGCTCCAAAGCGATGACATAATACAGGGTATCTCATTTAAAAGTGTCCACCCTCAATAACTCAACGACGAATCAGAATTGAGTCAATTTTTGATGACAGGGGGACATGATCTGGGATACAAAGCTTGTTTCTACTAGCAGATTCCCATCAGGAATTCGAAAGAGGAAAATGGGTAGTTTTGTAGCACAAATGTATTTTATTTCCAAACGAACGATAACAACGTCATTTTTCGACTGAAAGGATCATCGAAAAGTTCTAATTTTCCCCCTAGGCGGAGAAATAGTTGCTATGGCGCACTTTTCCCTCCGGCAGCAGGAAAAGTGTTGTTATGCGAAATTCATGACAACCGTAACTAGGCAAATGTTCCATTTTTTATTCAATTCTAACGATCGTGAATGTCAATCCAAAAGTGGATATTCAGATTTCCATGAATTTCAAAATGTTTGAAAATAAAATAACATATTTCAGTCGATGGAGAAGTTACTTTTCATGGCTCGCTTTCAATTACCCGCCTCACTACTTTCGGCGGGTAAATTCAAGCTCGCCATGAGTAGTGACACTTCTCCTCCTTCTCAAATAATATACTATTATTCCCAAACGTACGATAACGTCATTTCCTGACTGACAGGATCATCTCCGCCTAGGCGGAGAAATAGCTGCTATGGCTTACTTTTCGCTCCGGCGGCAGGAAAAGTGTTGTTATGCAAAGGATGCATTTCGCAAGACAACCGTAACTAGGCAAATGTTTCATTTTTACTCAATTATAACAATCGCAAAATGACAATCCAAAAGTGGATATTCAGATTTCCATGAATTTCAAAATGAAACTAAAAGAGAATATCATAGTTCTTTCGAAGGAGAAGTGACTTTCATGGCTCGCTTTCAATTACCCGCTTCACTACGTTTGG
Source organism: Adalia decempunctata (assembly GCA_951802165.1). Lineage (NCBI taxonomy): Eukaryota > Metazoa > Arthropoda > Insecta > Coleoptera > Coccinellidae > Adalia > Adalia decempunctata. Next base: position 14,381,808 of record OX637696.1, on the reverse strand, counting down.
CGGGTAAACTCAAGCTCGCCATGAAAAGTTACACTTCTCCTTCGTATAAAATAATATACTATTGTATGAACCTGCAGTTTGTGTTCTTGTGAGTGAATATTCACAAAGTGACAGGATGTTTTTTATGGAATTATGGTACTGATTAAAATAAAATAAACAGAGATATTCTAATTTCTAATAAAATAAAAAAACAAACAATATGTGGATTGAAAAGTGTAAAATGCCTTTTATCCCTTCGTGCGTATCAGAATCTGCAGGCTATACGCAAAGAGATTATTGCTTTCAGAAAAATTTTATTCTGTGTTGCAACATCTTGATGAAAATTACAAAATAGTTTACACGTTGGAGGGAAGAAAGGAAATGTTGAAAATTTATCAAGAATATAATTGGTGGTATAAGGATCGAATAACATAACATTGTCAAATATTAAATGTTTTTATGTCTCTGTATGTATTTCTATTTACATCATACTGTGTTTTGTAGTCTTTTCCTAGTCAGTAGTTTGAGGAGTAGCTCGTAATTTCCCTGTTTGTATAAGATTATTGTAGATACTTTGTTTCATGATGTTCTCTAACTTTTTAGAGCCCTGAAGATGGAAAAATATATTTCCGAAACGTCAGCGAACTGACAGTGTGTCATCTTCCTGCTATTCAATCCTTATACCACCAATTATATTCTTGATATAATTTTTGGATCACCATTTCAGAATTTGTTGAAAATTTATTTCCAGAACAATGATTGTGCTAGGGCTACTACGAGGATTTTCAATGAACGACAACCTGATGAAAATGTTTATCATTCAGTTGATACATGAATTTGAGATAACAGGATAGTGATTGATCTTCTAGATTCTTCTTCGCACTTCCCAGCATAGGGAAGACAATACCTGAATGGTAGGCTTCCTGGACATTGGATAGGATGGAGTTGTCATGTGGAGTGGGCTGCGCAATCGCCGTATATTACACCGCTTGATTTTTTCTCTGGGGATACTCGAAATCACAAGTTAATAAAACCAGAGTTGCAGAGTTAGACGACCTTAGAGCACGAATTGTGGCAGAATGTCGTAACATTACCACTGAAATATTACAGCATGTAAGAAATAATTTTGAAGAACGATTGTATTGCTACATGCAATCTAATGGCGAGCATTTCGAGCTTTTGCGGTAAATTTTTACTAATACTATTAAAAATATTTTTCTTTCAATAGGAAATATACGATCAATTAGAACATCTCTGTTTCATTTAGTTTTATCGGTACCAAAATTCTATAAAAACACCCTATAATTTTGTGAATATTCAGATATAATAGATCAAACGGCAGGTTTGTACAAATTTGAATGCATGCATACATTTGTGCTACAAAACTACCCACTTTTTCTATTCAAATTCCTGATGGTGTTGCAGCCCTCTCCAGGGGGTTCCTATAAAGCCACTTGCCTATATTTGGCATGTAGTGGGAGTGGTTCACTCGGCCAATACTTGTACAATTATTTGCCACTGGCGAAGTCCCGCCGGTTGTCGGTAAAAATGCAACGACTCAAAGGGATTACAATTATTTGCGTATTTGGCAAGTATATACTTGTCGATGCTCTCCCATTACTTGCCGCAATTAATTTGGCAGTTCTGTTGTCAGCTTCCGTCGAGTGTTTGTGGTGCTTGCGTTTATATAAAGTTTTTCCGAAACGGAGTGGACTCAAGAAGTCGTTTTCGAATTTCTGGATTTGTACGAAAATGAGCCAGTTATATGGCAACCTAGGCATCCACATCATAAGAACAGAAACTTAACTAACGATGCCTGAGTTCGCATCCAAAATGAAATATCAATCCACTACTTTGAACAGAAGTCGAGACAGGTAAGTGAATACCTCTATCTGACCTGACCGAACAGAAACCATCCTTTACAGGGTGTTTCCTCATTGTAAACATCAAGTTTGATGTAGGGAATAAGAAAACATCCTGTAAAGGATGGTTCCTGTTCGGTCAGGTCAGATAGAGGTATTCACTTACCTGTCTCGACTTCTGTTCAAAGTAGTCATCCACCATCTTCTTTTTCTTTTTGCCTTCTGAGCTTGATGAGCTTTAATTCTTCTATAGCAGTCATTTACTACCACAAAAGCTGCTGCAGCGACAACGCGACTATATAGTCGAAACAAAATAAAAACTGATCGAGACTCGAGAGAAGAGAAAAAAGGGGGAGAGACGACGAAACTGCTGTACTTGCCAAGTACACAGCTATTGGCATATTTGTCAAATACGGGAATAGTGGGAGCGCCGTACTTGTCATTCAAGTTCGAAACTTGGTCTACTTGTCAAGTACGCAAATAATTGCGTACTTGCCAAATATACGAGTGGTGGGAGTCCGCCTTTAGAAACAAGCTTTGTATCCCATATCATGTCCCCCTGTCATCAAAAATCAACCTGTCTGAGTGTGTTCACAAATTCTGATTAGTTTTTGAGTTATTGGGGGTGGACACATTTCAATGAGACACCTTGTTTATTGCAGTTGGGGTATGGAGGAGAATATTCATCTCATTTCTAGAACTAGAGTGTTAATTTCTTGAGAAACCGAAGGGGGCCAAGACTTCTGAAGATGTATGTGAACCTGAATTTTGGGAATCTGTTGAAGAGGGTCAATGGATTTCCTCACAATAGATAAAACGCATCGGCGTTGCCTCATTCATCATTCAAAGCCAGGACTGATCGACCCCTGCAAAAGACACATACTGAACCCCACTCCAATCGCCCAAAGGTCCATCGAAACCCTTCGATTGATGGATATACAAATTCGAATATCTCAATTCTATCACGCCTTCCTGCTAACCACCATACCCGCTTGTAATACCTGAGATAGCCTATTGTTGAGCTCAGTTCTGAGACCTTCGACAAGATTAACCTAAATCACTCAAAGACAGTCGTGCCTCGTGGGAACGGTGGAAGTACAAAAGCGGGGTCCATCTATATTCGACAAGCGGAGTGAGAACGGAAACTGGGTCCGAGGAGATAAATTACCCGGGCATAATTGGAACAATCATCTTAGGAGATAATGAAATTATGAAGGGTTATGAGATGGGGTAAGAAGTGAGACTTAATTTATCGATGATTCGAAGAAGTCTAGAATTCATAAAGCTTCTGAGTCTGTGTGAGTTGCTCTAGAGTCTAGACGAACAGGATGTTCAAATTAACTTGTAATGATCCTAAATTCCTAAGCTCAAATAATCAAATGATATATTAACTGACAAATAAACTTCAAAACCCAGAAGTAGCGGTTTTTTTTTGCAAAACATAGATAGTATAGCAAGGAGTAAATTATTAAATTTGGACAGAAAAATCGTGAAGATTTTTTGTTACTCAAATATTGTATTCTTTTTTGCAAATTTTTTCAAATTTTATAATAAGCTGTTCGAGGAGATCTAAAGTCGATGTTTAGTTGTTGTTTAAATGCCAAGAGCACGTGTGCGAGGAATTTATCGCCATCTAAGCGAATGTGAAAGAGGTCGAATTATTGGTCTACAGGGGGCGCTAACCGTACGAACAGAAATTCAACTAGTATAATACGATGTTGTCAAGAGTGGTTTGATAATGCCCAAAATCGAAAAAGAGTAGGCACCGGACGTCGAAGGGGTACAAATGAAGTTCAAGATCGACGTGTAAGGACCGATTCGCGACAACTCGATCTTCGGCTGATGAGTGGTTACGAGAACAAGGCCATCGTGTAATTGTTCGAACGGTTCAACGTCGAATAAGATCTTTTGGACATTAGCATTATCGACCCCATCTTGTGTTAACTCTGATGGTTGAGACTCACCGGCAACGATAACAGTTGTGTTAAGAACGTCAATGTGGAATGGCATAAGGCCGTTTCTTGAAAAATCCAAAAATTCAAATTGTCATGAAAATATCAATATTTCTTTTGTACATATCAAAAATCGCAACTTTTTGGGTGAAAAACCCATTCGAATCATGCAGAATACCCATTGGACTTATCAGTAGGTAACACATATACTTTGAGTGACCTGAGCGTCCGAACAAAACTCGAAAATTTGGAAAAACTAAAACAATCAAGAGTCGACTCAAAGTAGGCTATATGAACATGTTTGGTATCAAAATATAAGTTTTCATTACACCGCTCTGAAAACCCTATCAAAACATGTCGATTCAGGGCACCGAAAGTGACCCTTTTCCGTGCGGCCGCACCGAAAGTGACCCTTTTCCGTGCGCTGAGACATAGATGCATCTATGCTGAGACACAAAGCAATGATTGCGTGATGACAGTAGACGTCAGTGTTTCGAATAATTATTGTTTTACAATATCGAAATGCTTTCTGTCGAAGAACAAATATCGTTGGATTGTTTTCAGAGAGGTGTAATGAAAAATATCGATCATTAAACGTCCAGAAAGGCTTTTTCCGTGCTTGCACGAATTCCCGTGTTCGGCTCCGCCTCACACGGGAACTCTTCGCGCGCGCACGGAAAAAGCTTACTTTCTGGACTAGTAATGAAATATACTATTTCGAGAATGCTCTATTCAATAAGAACAAATTCAAGTCGCTATCTATCATAGTTTAGATTTTCACCTGTCAAATGGCATTCTTTGAAAAATCCGAAATTTCACATTGTCATAGCTCCCGCTCTGGTGAAAATATTCACATTTCTTTTGTACATTGGTAATCAGCATCGTCTAGATTATCTCTGAGCATAATAAACTCGATATCGAAAAACTCAACTTTTTGGGTGATAAAAGACAAAGGGGTAAGACCCCCTAAAAACACCATATTTGTCATCACTAAGGAATCCCTGGCGAATCCAAAGACGTTTTCCAATCTCGAAGATCTACTACCCATTCGAATCATGCAGAATACCCAAAAGACTGATCAGTACCACCTATACTTTGAATGCTTTGAGCGTCCGAACAAAACACGAAAATGAAATTTGGAAAAACAAAAACAATTATAAGTCGACTCAAAGAAGGCCTATATGGACATGTTTGGTATCAAACTATAGGTTTTCTAGGACGCTCTATTCAATAAGAATAAATTCAAGTCGCTACCTATCATAGTTTAGATTTTCGCCTGTCAAATGGCATTTTTTGAAAATCCGAAATTTCAAATTATCATAGCTCCCGCTCTCGTGCAAATATCCACATTTCTTTTGTACACTGGTAATCAGCATTATCTAGACTCAAGACAGTCTAGAGTATCTCTGAGCATAATAAAATCGATATCGAAAATCCCAACTTTTTGGGTGAAAAATGACAAAGGGGTAAGACCCCCCAAAATCACCATATTCATCATGACCAAGGAATCCCTGGAGAATCCAAAGTCGTTTTCCAATCTCGAAGATCTACCACTATTTCGAATCATGCCAAACACCCATTTGAAGGATCAGTACCACCTGTGCTTCGAGTATTCTGAGCATCCGAACAAAACTCGAAAATGAAATTTGGAAAAAAAAAACAATTATAAGTCGACTCAAAGAAGGCCTATATGGACATGTTTGGTATCAAAGTATAGGTTTTCGAGGACGCTCTATTCAATAAGAACGAATTCAAGTTGCTTCATATCATAGTTTAGATTTTCACCTGTCAAATGGCATTTTTTTGAAAAATCCAAAATTTCAAATTGTCATAGCTCCCGCTCTCGTGAAAATATCCTCATTTCTTTAGTACATTGGTAATCAGCATTGTCTAGAGTATCTCTGAGCATAATAAAATTGATATCGAAAATCTCAACTTTTTGGGTGAAAAATGACAAAGGTGTAAGACCCCCCAAAATCACCATATTCATCATGACCAAGGAATCCCTGGCGAATCCAAAGTCGTTTTCCAATCTCGAAGATCTACCACTCATTCGAATCATGCAGAATACCTATTTGACGGATCAGTACCAACTATACTTTGAGTGCTCTGAGCGTCCGAACAAAACACGAAAATGAAATTTGGAAAAACAAAAACAATGAATTATAAGTCGACTCAAAGAAGGCCTATATGGACATGTTTGGTATCAAAGTATAGGTTTTCGAGGACGCTCTATTCAATACGAACAAATTCGAGTCGCTTTCAATTATAGTTTAGATTTTTACCTGTCAAATGGCATTTTTTTGAAAAATCAAAAATTTCAAATTGTCATAGCTCTCGCTCTCGTGAAAATATCCCCATTTCTTTAGTACATTGGTAATCAACGTTGTCCAGAGTATCTCTGACAATAATAAAATCGATATCGAAAATACCATCTTTTTGGGTAAAAAATGACAAAGGGGTAAGACCCCCCAAAAACACCATATTTGTCATCACCAAGGAATCCCTGGCGAATCCAAAGTCGTTTTTCAAACTCGAAGATCTACTACCCATTCGAATCATGCAGAATACCCATTGGACTGATCAGTACCACCTATACTTTGAGTGCTCTGAGCGTCCGAATAAAACTCGAAAATGAAATTCGGAAAAACTAAAACAATTAAAAGTCGACTCAAAGAAGGCCTATATGGACATGTTTGGTATAAAAATATAGGTTTTTGAGGACGCTCTATACAATAAGATTGAATTCAAGTCGCTATCTATCATAGTTTGGATTTTCATCTGTCAATTGGCATTTTTTGACAAATCCGAAATTTCGAATTGTCATAGCTCCCGCTGTCGTGAAAATAAGTATCCACATTCCTTTTGTACATTGGGAATCACCAAGGTTCTTTCATAACCAATGTGGGAGCACATTGATGGAAAAAATTCATCTAATCTGATGAGATAGTCGTGGTTCTCAGCTTGCATGAAATTCAAAGCGAATTTAAGATGAGTCCCTTCAAATTCAATTTAAGTTCATTTTCCCTACACGTGTATCTCCAATTGCATTTCAATTCTCTAATTCCAACTGAATCGAGAATTTGTAAATCTGCTGCTAGTGAATGTTTCCTTTCCACCGTTTCGTTCCGACACAATGTTGAATTTTAATTGAAAACTCAGGAAGAAAACTGTTTTCCTGAATACGTTCAGACTAAACCTTTATCCCATTTCCTCCACTTTTGCACTCGAGATCTCGACCGGCTACATGTTTGGAATAGATTATTAAAATTTAAAAACCAAATATTTGGCATCGCCGCCAGGCGGTGTCTGCTGACAAATTCTCCTCAAAAACGAATCTCGAACTAATTAACGGTGTAAACGTCTGCTTAATCGTCATGCGACTTCACGCTACAGCGGACCGTGGAGTCTGAAATTTAAATTGAGAACTTTAAACTCGATCGCGTAGAATTTTCGACGGTAGAGGCGCCAACGGTTATGCCAAGCATGCCGAATTGCGAGCAGAAAAACATCCGCTATTTTATTAGAAAATCCACATATCATTTCATCAACTAGGCGATTCCATTTTTGAATCTCAACTTCCAACCGTGAGAAGTTATTTCACAGCATGCAACGATTCTTCTGGAGAACAATCTCTTCATCCACTGGATGAAGCCCTTGACCATTCGTTGTTGACAGAACATACGATGATATATTGAAAAAAATTTAGCCTACTATAGAACCAAACAAAATTTTAATGTCAAAATATTTTATTACTCAACATATTCTCCTTTTATTTGAATACATTTATTACAACGTACATGCAACGTCTCTAGACCTTTCAAAAAAAATTTTTCTTCTTGCTATGCAAACCAGTTCTTCACAGCTTTCATTACCTCCTCGTTGGAAGAAAATTTACGACCTTCTAAACTTTTTTTCAGTTGAGGAAAGAGATGATAGCCGGACGGAGCAAAATCTGGTGAATAAGAGGAGTGTTCTAGAAATTCTAACCCTAAATCACGAATTTTTTGCATGGCAACATAAGATTTGTGTACTGGGGCCATGTCCTGTAAAAACAAAATAACTTTGGTTAGCTTTCCGCGTCTTTTCTCTTTAATTTTTTTCCGTAGAGTGGTCAGCAATTTCGAATAGTAATCTCCAGTTATTGTTCTAGCCATATCCAAAAAATCAATCATGATTACTCCATGGCAATCCCAAAAAAACTGAAGAAGGAACTTTTCCAGCAGATATTTGGACACGAAACTTCTAAGGTCTTGGAGAACCAAAGTGTCACCATTCCATCGATTGTTGCTTTGTTTCTGGATCGTAGAAATGTACCCAAGTCTCATCCGTCGCAACAATTCGGTTTAAGAAGTCTTAATCGTTTTCAAATCGAGCACAGATCGAACGCGATGCTTCTGCCCTTTCGCGCTTTTGGTAAATATTCAAACATTTGGGGATCCATTTTGCAGAAATTTTTCTCATGTCCAACTTGACGTGAACTATATGATGAACGCGTTCGTATGAAATCTTCAGTACTTCAGATATCCGTTTTAGCCCAATTCGACGGTCTGATAAATTCACGTCATGACCTGCATCGATATTTTCGGGGACTGACACAGAAACTGGCCTTCCCGATCGGCCATCATATTCAATGGAAAATTTACCTCTTTTGAAGCTTGCACTCCTATTTTCCACTGTCGCATACGAAGGACATTTTTCACCAAGGGTATTAAGCATATCTTCCTAAATCTGCTTACCTCTTAACCCTTTCAAATAAAGGTACTTGATGATGACTCGATACTCCAATTTTTCGATTTTTACAATTTCGGTGAACATCTTTTTTTTAATTTATTGCGTAACTCTGGTTTACTTTTTTGACGTCGAACTATACACTGACACTTCTAATAAGTTATTGTTCGTTGATATGGTGCAATATTTTGTTTATGCATGGAACTGATCTAGGCCTCGATCTAGGCTAACCAGATATCAATACATCCTCGTATATCTGTTCTATTCAGCTGATTCTCTTCAACATGACATGAATGCCATAATGTTTCCTCCTGCAGAACAAGGTTTACAGTCCAACTCTGTTAGAGAGTTCATACAAAAATAACATCAAACTTGATTGAGGAACTCTTTTTTGAGCTTGAAACATAAAAATACTGAGCAAATTCATTATCTCGTCTAATATATTCATATTCATATTTTATTGTGCCAACTACATTTTACAAATGTTTACACTCGTCATAAAAAAACACAATCAGAAAAAAAATATTATCACTAGGTATTAAAATAAACTAGCAAACTAACTAGAGGGCCAAACTCCGACGAAATTAAAATCAAAATATTCATCCAAACTATAAAAGGCACACTTTATTAACATTGACTTTACGGCATTTTTGAAAACCTTTGGATGGAAGGCCTTCACAGATGATGGAAGTTTATTATACAGTTTTTTCGATTGATAAAAGGGCTCATTCTGTGTTTTAGTGAGCCGACAGAAGTTACTGCGGAGCAGGTGCCTCTTGTAGGATAATCATGAAAATCAGCATTTACCTCACAAAGGACAACATTGTTGTGCGCAAATATCAGAGCCTCAAAAATATACAAACAGGGGAAAGTGAGGAAACCACCCTGAATAAACGCGAGCCTGCAATCAGCTCGATAATTGAGACCAGAAATGACTCTGACGGCCCTCCTCGGAAGAGAAAATATCCTATCACGTGAAGAAGAATTACCCCAAGCGAGAATGCCATACCTAAGCAGAGATTCAACCAACGCAAAATATGCTGTTCTGAGGATATTAGGAGATAAACGACTGGATAGACTCCTGAGAAGAAATATACTCCCACACAATCTTCCTGCGAGCTGGTCGGCATGGACACTCCACCGGAGAGTTCTATCCAATGTTAGGCCCAGAAACCTAGTACTACCAGTCAGGTCAGGAGAGTCCATCTCTCTTAAAGAAAAAATAAGCCTGATGGTCTTCTGCTCATTTATTACCAACCTATTGGAGGTAAACCAGTCGAGAGCCCTCGACCGTGCAACCGCACCCTGCTCCAGCAAGGCAGTCAGGGAATCGGATGCCAGCGAGACAGTCGTGTCATCAGCAAAAAGAATTGTTGAATAGTTGTCCATGAACAGAGGCAGATCATTCATAAAAATCAAAAACAACAGAGGCTCAAGAATGGAACCTTGGGGCACTCCATAATTGACTTCTTTCAGACGAGACCAAGTATTATCGCTGAAAACACCTTGGAATCTGTTCGTCAAGTAAGAGCCAACCAGTGCACAACTGTCCCCCGAGCATCCATAAGCCCTCAACTTACCAAGCAGAACTCGGCGATCCACACAGTCGAAGGCCCTCGCTACGTCCAAAAATAAGGAGAACGAATATTTACCCTCCTCAAAGTAATGAAATGTGTTCTAAATAAACTTTAAGATCGCATCAAGAGTATTTCTACCCTTTCTGAAATCAAACTGATGACAGCTGAACAAGTTGATCTTCTGAGAACAGATCAGACCATCACTGAACTAACCGGTCACTGTTTCCTGACGAAACACATGGATACCTATGGAATATTCAGTGAAGAACCTTTGTGTACCATAGTCATAGATAAACCTCTTCTTTGGGCTAACTCAGTGGGAGAATCTCTGAAAAGGCTAACATCCTAAGGTGAAAATGGCTTGGAGTAAGATACACAAAGTTCTCCTAATGAACAAGCTGTGAAACATCTTAAAACGAGGATTGTAGATTTTACCAAAAGAAAGCACTGAGGGATTTTGAGTCTCCAGTTATGAACTGGTTAGAAATCCAAATTTCACAAGGGAGTTCCCAATATGTGGAGAATTTCATACTGAAAAAGCTGAAGACCACAACAAAAAAAGATCATATCACATGATCATAAAATTCTCAGTAGGCTTGGTGGTATCAATGGCTGCTACAGGACCAATGAGGACAACACCAACTCTTGAAGTTCTGGTAAAAAGCCTATAGGAATATTGTGCGGTAATGTTTATGAAGAGCTTTACGAGGAGTTGGAAAACGACAGGATAATAAGAAAACCATTGGATGCTGAGCTCACCACGTATCGGTTGGAGAAAAACTAAGAGAGACATGGGAGGTAGGGTCATCAATTGATGCATAAAAAGTTTGCCAGACAGACGGCTCGGCAACCAATGAAGCCAAAATAAGGATAAAAGTCGCAGTTGGCTGGTGAGAATACGTGGCAATATTACAGACAGTAGAGGCAGCAATATATCACTTTGTAGAAGAGATATTCTGACAACAGTTCAGGAAAATGGCCATATGCGCCCACAACTTAGTGCCTATTTGACCAGTTATCTAAACTTGTCAGGGAATGGGTAAAAACCATTGCTGGATATTCAGAACACGCTGTTTTTCGGGTAACAAAAGTAATAAAAGGCTAGAATTGATACGATGTATATCAACTGATCCTTAACCCTTCTGTGGTGAAGAAAAAGCACTGCGAAAAACATATAGCATTACTCGAATCAGCTCACAGCTTTCGAAGAAATCGTCCATGGTATAGGAAACCTCAGAACTGTGCTCCTGTGAAGGTCTGGCAAGGCTAAGGTTATTGACTACAGGCGAAGAGAAAACACATTCCAAATATATACTAGTAGTAGCCCATACTAATCTGATCGAAGCTAACCATGTAGGTTGCATGATGAGAATGGAAAAATGACATATCATCTTCGAGCAAGAAAACGAGGGAACTCCAATCGGAACCTAGAGTGAAAAAGCTATCAGATCCATAGGAGAAAAACAAGATCAAAATCCTAGACAATTCAAGAAGTCTTGCAGGCTGTAGTGTTGTGAAAGTAAACCTAAGTCTCCTATTGTCTCTGCCTGAATCTTATATCTTCTTGAAGCACCAAATCCCATTAATTACTTCATATGGTTCATCAGTTTCTGCATTATCAGTTTTATGACTTCTTCCATCAAGAAATGAGAAAATTCGTTCATAAACAATGCTCTAATGCTGACAGTTCAGACATTGACCGCAGCTTCCAATTCTTCCAATCTTGACAACGACAGAAGAGGCGCCTCTGGCCATCTCATCATCTCTCAATTACCTCAAGAAGGTCGATCCTCGGGGCTTCCGAGACCACGGGAAGGACCCAATTCGATAGCCTCGTCTCCCGGGGAATTCACCGCAGGAAAATTATCTTCAGACCGAGGAACGTTGAAATTTAAATGTAGGTGAGCTAATGAAGGCGAGGATTTCCTTGCATAACAGATGTTGTGTTTGGATATTTGATTAAAGAATGTGTCGAGAAGGCATCCCGGCGGGATTGGAGGGAATTGGAGCGTAATATTATTGTTTTAGGAGGGCTTCAGGGAGAAGGATTGGAGGCGGAGAGGGTAGACTCAGTTTAATCTCAGCAGGGAGTTGCTGTGGATTTTTTATGTTATACCCAATTCTCAGGTTTCCAACGTTATTGGTTATGTATGATTCTTGTAGAGGAAGATTGACTGTAGGATATCAATCTCATCATGGGTATATTTAAGAAATTGTGAAGAACTAGTTTTCAAATTGTTGTAAACTCACAGACGATGTGTTAACACTTTCCCCAAAGTTGGATGAATAATTGAGAAAATTGATTATGGGTTCTCTTCTAATAATATACACTGCGCAAAACAATTAACGCACATTCTGAAAATCTCAATTTTAATGAGAGTTAACTCTACATTGACTTTATAACTTATTTTTTATGTTCTCTCGGGAAGGTTCTGAACGAAACAAGACACATTAAATGGAAGAAAAATTCAGGATTTCACCGAATCTTATGTGAAAGAAGAGAAATGAACAATTTTCAAAATACTGAAATGCTGATAAGTGATTTAATACTTGGTATTTCCACCCCTTGCGTTAATTACAGCTCGGAAACGACGGTTCATACTCAAAATGAGTGATCTTAAAATGATCTGATCTAATCTTTCCCAGATTTCTCCGAGTTGGATTCCTAAGTCATTAAGGTGGGCGTTCAATGTAGTGTGTTTTTATTTCAAGTTGATTTCGAAAACGGTTTCACTTTGAGAACTGAAATTTTGTGGGTGAACTCAGAAAGGATTAGGGTTTTTGTTGAAATAATTTTAATCGATTTCATTCCGACAGTCATTTTTTTTTCTTTCAAAAATAAAAGAAAATGAGCCAACCCATGCTTCTGTTTTATTTCAACAGAAAGACCCATGAAAATAGTTCAACTTCCGATTAAAAGGAAATCTACTGATAATTTCCTTCAGAAGATTAACTTGAAATACGGAATTGGCAGAGAATGGCCAAATTCAAATTTTGGCGGGAAAAAGTTCCTGCTTTACCCACAAATTCGCTTATTCCATAGTTCGGCGATTTTCGGATAGAGAGCGCCATTGTACATTTCATTCATGATTAGAGAGATATTCATAGAACTTGATAGTGATAGTGCATGTTCTATGGAGATATCCATAAAATGGACGGTGGCGCCTCTATCGGCTGAGCTTTCCAACTCGCTTTAAACGCCGACCTTAAGAGTAGCTGGATGATTTTCTGAACTTCTCAGCCTTCTATTGAGGTTGTCCCAAACCTGCTCGATCGGATTGAGATCTGGACTTCCTGCTGGCCATTCCATTCCAGAGACTTCATCCTCTTCAAGGTACTCCTGAACGATGCGCGCACGATGGGGTTTGGCATTATCGTCCATAAAAATGAAATTTTCACCAATGTATGGGGCAAATGGCACTACATGCTCTTCAAGAATGTTCCTTATATACTTATCAGCATTCATAGCTCCATTATCAACGACCACTAGGTCTGTGCGAGCAGTCAAAGATATTCCACCTCATACCATAATCGATCCTCCCCCGAAACCAGTAGTATTCAGGAAATTGCACTGAGCATATCTTACATGTGGACGTCTGTATACAAGGGAACGTCGATCACAATGGTAGAGGCAGAATCTAGACTCATCTGTGGAGAGAACTCTTTCCCAATCGGCCTCTTCCCAATGGATATGCTCTCTCGCAGTCAAATATATTCCACCCCATACCATAATCGATTCTCCTCCGAAACCAGTAGTATTCAGGAAATTGCACTGAGCATATCTTTCATGTGGACGTCTGTATACAATGTGGACATCGATCACTATGGTAGAGGCAGAATCAAGACTCATCTGTGAAGAGAACTCTTTCCCAATCGGCGTCTTCCTAATGGATATGCTCTCTCGCAAAATCCAAACGCGCCCTTCGATGGGCTGGGGTAAGAGCTGGGCCTCTTGCCGCGACACGAGGCCTTAAATCATATTCTCTGAGGCGATTTATTATTGTCTGAGTGCTAATTTGCACCTCATGAGTTTGCTCAAGCTGATTTTGAAGGAGGCGAGCGGTTGCAAACCGTTGTCTCAACTAAGAAACTCTCAAGTTACGTTCTTGAATGGCAGTAGTTACCCGTGGTCTACCTTGTCCTGGTCTTCGGACATTCATACTTGTCTCCCTGAATCGCTGCAACATTCTGGACACACTTGAATGGGAAACTCCAAAGTTTTCTGCAATTCTTGTGTATGTCCACCCTTCTCGCAAAACTACCGCTTGGGCACATTCCTCTCGGGTCAAATTGCGTGTTTCGAGTTGCATAGCGATCGAGTGTAGAAAATCAAACGAAAGAAAAACTATTGATCACTAGAATTGATCGAGAACAACTGATTTTAGAATGGAGCCAATACATCCAAAATCTGATAATATCATTTATTTTTATTCCTGCTGGGAGAAAACATCTGTATTGAAGAAAAATGTTGAAAGTGGATAACATATGCAGGCATAATTCTGATAAAAATAATTATTATCATTGAGAACACCTTCAGTTGTAGAATACATTTGAGATTTCCATAATGTGCGTTAATTTTTTTGCGCAGTGTAATAGGACTTGATAATGAAGTCGATGTTTGTTACATGAAGAATGCAGGTCGCATTTTCGGCCTGACAGCTGTTAGTAAAATGACAGAGGCTCTTTATTGCTTCGCTGCCTTTCAGTGGGCGCGCTAAGGATAATTAACGGTGAATGAAGGTGAATTCTCTTCGTCTAACTTTATTGGTTACAGTCCAAGAGGTTGACCGCCCTGTAGGTCATTTCTGCCTATTAACCAATCACAAATCGAGAACTTAATCAGAGAACTTATCGATAAACTCCTTCAATTGATTAACAAGCCATAACCCAATTAAATTGAATTCAAAGCTGCTGCAACAACTTCGACATCAATCCATGTCTAATGCGACTTAAATAAATTTGTTCCTGCAAGTCTTATTGACG
Organism: Adalia decempunctata; assembly: GCA_951802165.1. Classification (NCBI taxonomy): domain Eukaryota; kingdom Metazoa; phylum Arthropoda; class Insecta; order Coleoptera; family Coccinellidae; genus Adalia; species Adalia decempunctata. The sequence goes on along the minus strand of OX637696.1, from coordinate 14,366,724 downwards.
AACAGGACCCTCCAGTTCCCAAGAATATCCAAGATACAAAATGATCTGTTGAATATTCGACAACTCGGTAATCGGCTTAGTTTAATGGGACTACACGCAGTCGTCATATTTTAGAGGTGCCTCCATTGAAAGGAGGGACTGCGAGAGCACGAATTTAAACTTCTTCGGCGAGCGGGGCTCCCCCATTCCTCCCCTTTAATGTAATTGCGGTCGCAGTTGTCGACTTCGCAACTCTTCATTTATATTTTCCAGGTCCCACTTTGAATTTCTAATCTGCCCTCCGCGGTCCATTCTACATAATTCCGGACTTAATGTTTGTCAGATACGGAATGTCACAGAAACATTTACAGCTGGGTCTTTGGGGACGTTGACGGCTGGCGAAAATGGAATTAAATCGATGGTAGTTAATTTTTGTGTCAACACCGATAAAAATGAATCTTTGAGTTCGGTTTTGATAGAGAGAATTTCGATTGGAGTCAACAGATTGGTTCATTTCACGAATATTTATTAGGGGGCAGTATCACCTTTTGAATCGTGGCAAATCTTCATTCAAAAGTGGTCTCTTTATTTCACGAGTAAGTACCCTAATTTACGTCGTAAAGACTTGATTTTTTTTTAAATTGAAGTTGAAGAACGACCCGAGGGCAAATAGTTTTCTTTTTTTCGTTTTAATTAGTTTTTCAATTAAAAAAACAGGATAATCGTTAGATCTGGGGTTATTGAATATGTTTTTCGTTTTTCATGAGTACAAGCTATATTTTTGAAATAATCATCGTAAAAATTTTTGTAGTTCACAGAAGATTAAATTGGCGAGGGCAAATAGTTGCGATTTCTTCCAAAAAATTATGACTAACCGTCGGAAAAAAATCATTAAGTGTAGTTTCCAAAACGCTGAAGTAAACCTGTTTTTTTTAATTGAAAAACTAACTAAATCGAAAAAATCGCAACTATTTGCCCTCGGCAATTTAATCTTCTATGAACTACAAGAACTTTCATGATGATTATTTCAAAAATATAGCTTGTACCCATGAAAAACGAAAAACATATTCAATAACCCCAGATCTAACGATTAACCTGTTTTTTTTTAATTGAAAAACTAATTAAATCGAAAAAAAGAAAACTATTTGCCCTCGGGTCGTTCTTCAACTTCAATTTAAAAAAAATCAAGTCTCTACGTCGTAAATTAGGGTACTTACCTACTCGTGAAATAAAGAGACCACTTTTTGAATGGAGATTTACCACGATTCAAAAGGTGATACTGCCCCTTAAGGGTGTTTCATATGAGATCAATATTTCAGTGTTTCAGAAAACATAGTTTTCTGTATCAAAGTAATGAAATATTTATTGATTCATAATCAATTCCAACATCTTCTTAAACTTGTAGGAGAAAGAGGGGTAATGGTGGTCAGTTAAGCTCATTTTGGAATAAAACTCAAATTATAAATCACAGCTCTATTAGGAACACAACATCAAAATTCTGCATTGAAGAACTATTATTTGAGCTCAGAGTTACGATTCATTAGTAATAGTATTATGAAAAAATACAGTATTTGACCACTATTGCACTCAAGTGGTTGTCATGATGTTGACAATGATTACCAAATACGGCATCCAAGCCAGTGACAGCTGAGTGAGTCCAAAGCCCACAGGAAGTGCATCGGTACCATACTTCGTTGTTTCGGTCAAATCCCGCGCATATAACAAAATTATTCTCTGAGTTATCTTTATCAAAAGGTATCATCAACGACGCAGTGGTCGTCAATGTCTACGTCAGTCAATAAAGAGTCATTTAATTCCTTTCAGCCTTTTAAGGTCTTTCCCTCAACTCTTTGGTTTTTTGTCCTGCCCCTTGCATTTTCCTTTCCGTTCAATTTCTTGACCACAATTACCCGTAACAGAGTAAATAGAGTGAATTGAGAAAAGAGAAAAGAATAGGTACCATATTTCGATTCAAATTGAACATTTTTATAAAATGATGAACAGTTTCAATCAACTTCCAATGATTCACGTAAAAAAAAATTCATAACTTACCTTGATAACTAAGAAACTACGTTAAATAAGATCGATTAAGAGCGAAAACGAAAGACAGTCATATTATATGAATGCGACGTGTAGAATGACCTATTTTTTTGCCGTGGGCATGACCATCATTGCCTGCTGACCACGATTGCCCCATCTTCCCCTTATGCTACATGTTTACTTGCTCCCATCAGTCAACTTTCGATCTGTCACGTCATAATCAAGTGACATTATGACTGTCAAACATGGCGCGAAATTCAAATCTAGTGCTCTTATTGTTTTAGGGGGTGGGTTTTTTCAGTCCTATTTCCAAGAGTCCCCCCAGGTCACGTAAACAATTCCAAAAACACCGGTAACAGACAGCCCCACCCCAAATTTACATCCTTTGAAGGCGCAATGGACCAACAAATGAATTTCAACTCGATAGATCGGCTGACTTATCTCTTCACTCTTTCTTACACCCGAATCAATATAGCACCCCATCGGTCGTTTTTCACCCCCCAAAAGATTTATATCGGCGATATTTCTTCTCGGGTCGGCAGTATCGGACGTTGAAAAGAGAAACATTCGATGGTTTGCACCAAGGCGCAAATAATTCAAGAAATATTTCGGTCATTGAACGGGCTACGTCACCTCGCTGTTTGTTTTGGTCCCTAAACAGCTTCTCGGCTATTTTGAGAGCGGCGTTGATCATTTAGAATCCGTGCCAGAGAGTAGGGGACCTCGAAAAGGCAGTATTTATAACGAACTAGCCACCTGGTCGGAGAAATTTATCGATAGGTGAAGGCTTTCAGGACGCTGTTTTTCAGATTCCAGAAAAGTTCTTCTTATTTCCATCCCATAAGTTCTTTCCAGACTTTTCAATATTGCGGATGAATATATTAGGAAATTTACACTTCTCTTACTTCACCAGTGTCATGATTCCATGATTAGATGCAAAACTGAAGGACTGGAAAATCTTGTTGCTGGCAATTATAAGACTGATTTAGGAGTCATTCATTGAAAGTGTTCTCAAACCAAGATGATCAGGTCAATGTTGGGAAATCCATCTGGTTTTACGAGACCATAACCATGTCCTGTGAACCTTCCCAGTTTCTCAAAATAGACTCATAAAACTAAATACAGGGTGGCGAAGAGATTGACGTCAAACAGGAAAAACAGGTCCCTCGTGTCATGAGCTATTCGAATCACCCCCACTTATGTCATGCTATTTTTCACGGTTTTCGAGTTATGAATTTTTTTATGAACTTTGAGAATTTTCGACTTGACCATCTTAAAAAAGAAATTAAAAAAAAGAATACAAGACTTCTCTGTGAAATTCTTTTTGTAGCTTAATCTCCATGAAATTTACTTTCATACATAAAATAACCAGATTCAAAACTTTGATAAAAATTATGGAAATGTTGGTCTCAAGTGAAAAAGATACGTAAATTGGATTATGATCTGAATTTTCGAATCGAAATTAAAAATGTAAAAAGGCTAATTCACGGTTTCTTAGTATGCTTAAAAACTACGCTCAACAGTCAGCTTTTAGAATCATTGATAAAAAATGGTACTTAACACTCTACTTTTGCTAGAATTAGCCTTCAAAGTCGAGGTGGGAAAAATCAAGGAACAAGACATTTACTACAGAATTATTCTTTGTCATTTTAAGATATTTCTGATCAAGTTATGATAGAAAATGCTGAAAATTAATGAAAATTAGCTTTAGATGTTGGTCAAGAAAAGATCTAGATAAAAAAAAGAAAAAGGTATGGCAATAAAACACACATAATGTAAATAAAAAGAAATTTATTTATAAAATTTACAATAGGTGTTCAAAGTGGCCACCTCCAGCCTCAATACACATTCTACACCTTCTTAGAAAATTTTCTTTCAATCGCATAAAACCTGCCCTGTTCTCTCTTAGGACACGTTCGGCTTCTCTTATCTTCAGTCGCAGCTCGTCTTCACTCGAAGATTCTCGGGCGTAAACAATTTCTTTGAAATAACCCCAAACGAAAAAATCGATGGGATTAAGGTCAGGTGAACGTGGGGGCCACTTGATTGGTCCACTACGTCCGATCCAACGATACCCGAACAGATGGATCAGACGCAGTCGACTGGGTGATTCGAATAGCCCATGACACGAGGGATCTATTTTTTCCATTTTGACGTCAATCTCTTGGCCACCCTGTATATGGTGGCACATTCATTGCAGGACATGTTCAAGTTGGGATTCCCATGTTAGGCATCAAATGCCCAAGTCCAAGGATGCTCCATTGGTCTGTAGACACAAGAAATGGGTTGTTTTTTCCCACTTAAGTCAAAAATGACAAATGAGAGCACTTTTGTGACTTAGCATGGCGGTTTCCATTATGACACCCAATCAATTGATCATCTTTCCCCTCTTCTTTTCAGAGGAAATGTAACTCCCATTTTTTCTCCAGCTTGACTTTAAAACCCTATGTTGCAGAGGCAAGTAGTCACTACTTAGTTAGTCAGTTCGGTCACTTCAAAAGGACGTTGTTGGCAGATAAACCAATGGACTAATAACCTAGGAGCGATATCTGCTATCATTGCAATATTGTGATTCTGGCTTGTTGAGAAAGGTTCTGAACAGTCCATCAAATCTAATACTGCCAATTCGAAGGCAAAAACAAAAAATACCAACCGACATCCCCGTCGACTCGTAACTGGCCGATCTCCATATTTACTGCGACCATTAACAACTAAGAAGATGACAGTTGACGTTATCGAGTCGTCACGGAATGGTCGAGTTCAGAATGCAGGCGACAATTCATAGAATCGACCCGTTCGGTGGGACGAATGGCCGGTTGGACCATATCTATGCTCGTATTTCGGAACTGTCCAAGTTTCAACTTAAAGAAGTTGGGGCAAAGTTAAATGGCAATTTCGAAAGGATGTCCCGCTATATTGTAGAAAGTCCAAGATTTTTGGTTCCATTACTGTTATTATTCAGAATCTGACGTTCTTGTGTAGTGAGCTCCAGCAGCCCCATATAATATTTCGATCCCATAAGAAAATTGTCAGTGAAAACCTACAGAAGTACAGAATGATCTCAAACCCACGCACACATAAAAAATATGCAACAATCACGATCTACTCCCATAAATCATTCGATAAAATCCTATAGTTAGATGGTTTGTTTATTTCCTTAAATTCTGTAGTGGATTTAAACATTTCATAGTCACTTATTTCTGTCCCACAATCACATGCAGGAATCGAACTCCGTATTTCATTTATGACTTATATAATTTATATTTTCGAAGTAGAGCCAATAAACAGATAAATATAGAAGGAACTTTAACAAGCTGCAATGGTTACAGTGTATTAATCATCTTAAACTGACGTTTCGATCTGTAGTTTGTTACTTTTTGCGTAAATTTCGTTTGAAATTGCACGATATTCTTTTGTCCTTATTCGGGTAGTGGGAATGAGCATTCGACAAAAAGTCCAAATGATATTTTCGCTGACTCGCTATCTGCTGAATATAGGGTGTAGTGATTTCTCAAAGAAATTAATTATTCCATATGATCCAAGCAGTTTTGATGGCAGGAGGGTCATGATTGGAACACCTCATGCTCTAGAATATAGTGGACATCAAACATAATGCATCTCACGAAAATTAAATGGTAAATGAGCACAAGGAAGCTATTCACCATAGAATTGGTAGAAAGGACAGTTGGGAGTACAACTGTCATTCAAGTGCCCGACCATAAAACCAGTCATAAACAGTTGACGGAAACATATCCAATTAGCATCTGCGAAAACTATTGAAAACCAATTCACCGCCAGTCCCAAAACTCATTCGAATCGATTATTGCGGAACGAAATTTCAGTGAAAACAGGAACATAAAGTAGGAAATAGGCATGCATATTTGCGCGCCTGGGAGCTTGTTGACAATGCCAGAAAACTGGACGCGCATATCGCACCGAAACGGTAATAACATAACCAAATTGTATAGATATCGGTAAACAGGAAAGAGAAGTGGGCATTGGATATTACATATGGACATAATTTCAGCAGGAGTTTAAGTGCTGGATTACTGTTTACGTTCCAATTCAACGAGAGAATTTATGGAATTCTACTACCTCGCCATAACTACCACCTCATGTCGTTCTTTGCGGTCAGAAACCACTTCTTGGATATCTTTTTTGAAAAAGTTGAAAAAATAAATCCATTCAAAAAATTAAGTGGAAATATAATTGTAACAGTTGAAGGCGAGAGTTATCCCAAAAAGTTATAATACTTGTGATCGAAAGCTGGAAGAAACTTTCAAGGGTGTGACATAGTGATCCATTTTGATAATAAAGCTGCTATCAAAGCACTGAACTCCTTTCACCGGCTCAGATCTGATATGGGAGTGCCGAAGGAAACTCAATAAAGTAGGCAAGAACAGCAAGGTGTCTTCAGTTTGGGTTTCTGGTCACTCGGGAATCCGAGGAAACGACGAGGCCAACACCCTAGCCAGAAAAGAAGCACAAACGCCACTCACTAGCCCCTGACTTTTCTGTTGTATAGGCAGCACCTATAGGAGAGTTTTTGGAGAAGGAAGAAAGTGAAAGAGAATCACATTGGTCGAATCTTTCAGCAATAGATCATCCCAAAATATTCCTTTGGGATTTCGGAACTGTCAGAACCAAGAATTATTGAGATCCCTCACTAGTTTCCTTACAAGTCACTGTCCTCGATCTCCTGGAGACAGCATGTGCCCAAATACGTACATATCGAACCATTTTCTGCAAAATAATCAGTTGAGATGGTGTTGACATTTATTTTTCAAGGTTTTCCTTGAGCATATTTGTCCAGTCGAGGTGTTGTCATTCCTCATCGACCAGAATGTATCTTTTGGAAGCTACAACACTCACGATATTAGATTTGAGAAGTGAGATATGACGATTTGATTAGTCTTCAAAGCAGTGGCATCATCAACTTGGTATACTTGTGAAGCTCTGAGGGGTGGGGGGAGCGGCTTTCCGCCCTGTGGACGCCTATGGCTATAGCTCCCTGCTCGCAATATTGATACCAACTGGTATATGTTTCTGATGACAAGATAAAGGTTCTCCGAATTAACCAAAAATTTAAATTCATCGATTACTCTTACCGAAGTTGAATCTGTGAAATCATCATTATACGTTTCGTAGAGAAGAAATTGATTATCAAGCTTCAGGAAATACGAAATTCTATCGATTCCATTCAATGTCAGTACCAGGACAACATAGCTCTTCGAAGAGGTGTAAATATCTGCGAAAAAGAAATATACGATATACAGACAGAGGATTTATTACCCTTTCAATCTGCGATCCCGAATTGATGAGACTCGATGCATCGAGCAAACAACGGTAATAGCTTCTCAAGCTCGCCTTCCGCCAGGGCGGTTTCATCCTCTGCGATAGACCGAAAAGTGTTTCACAACTATCGAGACTACCAAGCAGCCTGAAGACCGGCGAAGTATCTAAGTCACGTAGCTCTAATAAATCCGATCCACTTTCGGAGATCTAGAGCGGAAAAGTGAGATTCATGCATATAACGAAGCTCTTGAGGGGGAAGTCAACGTAAACAGAATACAGCAAACGTAGAATTGAGTAGACGAAGCAGATAGATATGTCGAGATGAGACTGATTACAGCTGTGAGGAATGCGAATTGGAAATTATACATCTTGCAAGAGTCTGATTCTAGGAACATTTCCTGAGCGCAACATGAGAAGTATCACTCGTCAATGGGAATACGTATGGTGATGCTGAAAGACGACAATAATTCGCCTTAGTGATCAGGAAAAAAATCATTCAGTAGTTATATATTCAGCCTCAAGTACATCCCTTTCGTGAAACTGTAAAGGCCACCCTAAAAGTACATGTTCCATGGTTGGATGTTAACGGAAATCTTTCGATTTGAAGTATTTCTGCCTGAAGGGGGAGGGAAAATGCGAATTAAATCGTAGGGAGTACCTATGCCAATTGGAAGTGAAGTTCGGTCAGTTCTCGGAAGTTTTATTGAAATTCAAAGATAATTCAGGAGTAAATCAAGTTTACCATGCCATTAACCGCGAGTGTTTTCGTTAGTGTTTGGTCTGGTAAGAGAGAAAATTTTATAATAAAATAGAAATTTTCGAAGATTTGATTTAGAAAGGTACTACGTCACTCTCCATTCGTATTTGTTCTTTTGTTTTATTGTTTTTATTTCATTTATTCTTGGGTTTTTGAAAATGTTGAGAAATAGCAATTTTGTTTGTTCAATGAATGTAGAAGAGACAATTATCTTTTATTAATTTATTATATTATTGATTTCAATGACAATCTCTTTTCATTCTATCCTCTCTCAGAAAAAATAACTTGGTGGAATTCGACGCAAGCAAAACACAAACATGCCTTTTTCTAGAAAAGCCGATCTTACTGTGCCCAGCATAGAATTGTCGGAAGTGACCATACCATTGAAGTCATCCATTTCGATGCTTGGTATTACTGTCGGGAGTAACCTTTCTTGGGAGAATCACGTGAGATCCATGGCTAAAAGTGCATCCCAAAAACTTGGTTTTCTGTTTCGTGCCAGGGGCTATTTCACCCCAAGTAAGCTGCTTATGATATAAGGCACAGATTCGACCTGTCCTGGAATACTGCTCCCATATTTGGAGTGCTGCACCTAAACATAGCCTACAACTCTTGGATTCTGTACAAAAAAGGGCAATTCGTTTCGCTTACAAACTCGCTCATCTCTCTGGAACACCGTGGAAGAGTAGGAGATCTGTCTCTATTTGATAGATATTTCCATGAGCGATGCTCTTCTGAATTATCAGCAATCGTTCCCCTCTGGCAGTCTTTTCGAGACTAACCCGTCAAGTCAAGTCTTCACATCCCTTCGTGGTCCCTTTGGAGACCTGCAGAACATCTCCCTTCAAAGACTCGTTCATCCAACGAACATCGAGCCTTTGGAACACATTGCCTATGGAGGTGTTCCCCGAGACATATAACCTCCAGAAATTCAAGAAGAACACCAATTCCTACCTGCTTGCCCTTGGTTCTCGCAATGTTCTCTGAACATAACAGGGTATTCCTTTTCGTGAGAACGACAACATAAAAAAAAATATATACAGAAAAATTCTTAGCCTACTATAGAACCAAACAAAATTTTGATGTCAAAATATTTTATTACTCATCATATTCTCCTCTTAATTGAATACATTTATTACAGCGAACCTGCAACGTCTCTAGACCTTTAAAAAAAATGTTTCTTCTTGCTCTGCAAACCAGTCCTCCACAGCTTTTATTACCTCCTCGTTGGAAGGAAATTTACGACCTTTTATCTTTTTTGTCAGTTGAGGAAAGAGATGATAGTCGGACGGAGCCAAATCTGGTGAATGAGGATGTTGTTCTAGTAATTCTAACCCTAAATTACAAAATTTTTGCATGGCAACATGAGATTTGTGTACTGGGGCATAGGTCTGTGAAAACAAAATGACTTTGGATAGCTTTCCGCGTTTTTTCTCTTCAATTTTTTCCCGTGAAGTGGTCAGTAATGTCGAATAGTATTATTCAATTATTGTTTCACCCTTATCCTAAAAATCAATCATGATTACTCCAGGCAATCCATAAAAACTGAAGCAAGAACTTTTTCAGCAGATTCTTGCTTTGTTTCTGGATCGTAGAAATGTACCCAAGTCTCAGCCATATAGTAACAATTCGGTTCAAGAAGTCTACATCGCTTTCAAATCGAGCACAGAATCACATATCGAACGCGATGCTTCTACCCTTGCACGCTTTTGGTCAAAATTCAAACATTTGGGGATCCATTTTGCTGAAATTTTTCTCATGTCCAAATTGACGTGAACTATATGATGAACGCGTTCGTATGAAATCTTCAGTGCTTCAGATATCCGTTTTAGCCCAATTCGACGGTCTGATAAAATCATGTCATGAACTGCATAGATATTTTCGGGGACTGACACAGAAACTGGCCTTCCCGATCGGTCATCATCTTCAATGGAAAATTTACCCCTTTTGAAGCTTGCAGTCCAATTTTTCACGTTCGCACACGAAGGACATTGATCACCAAGGGTATTGAGCATATCTTCGTAAATCTGCTTACCTCTTAACCCTTTTAAATACAGGTACTTGATGATGGCTCGATACTCCAATTTTTCGATTTTCACAATTTCGGTGGACATCTTTTTTTTTATTTATTGCGTAACTCTGCTTCACTTTTTTGACGTCGAACTCTACATTGACACGTTGATATGGTATCGCAATATTTCTTTATGCATGGAACTGGTCTCTCGGCAATAACTATACCTTTTCAACTTCAAATTTAGACTAATCACATTCAAATTGGGATTAAACAAATTCAAAATGAGAATATGCAACTTCAAAATGGTAAACGAAATCGAATTGGGAATAAACAAATTCAAAATGAGAATAAGCAACTTCAAAATGGTAAACACAATCGAATTGGGAATATTCCGTTTTATTTCATAGTTCAAGAGAATTGTTCTGAAGTAACTAAGAATTCAAATGAGGAAAAAATTTATTTCACAATGCAGAGGTGTTGATAAACTTAAACTATATAATGCTATTTTATGAACAAGTTGATAAATGTGAGAATCGATACGATAAATAAAAATATTTCTTCAACAATGAAAATCACACAACCATATCAACTAAGTTTAAAACATCAGGAAAATATCGCTGTATATGTGCTACATATCGCGCACAGTTGTTGATATTTATTACATTTATTTTATCACGCAATATAATTTCCAATTCACGCAAGCGGAACTGGTTTTGAGAAAGATTTGTCCTTTCTTCACCAGCCAAAATCTGTGACATCCTTGTAGACATTGATTGCCCTTTTAACTCCAGATTTAAAACTTGACCACGCAAATTCTATAGGGTTCAGCATTGGACTGTAAGGACTGAGTCTGAGTAGATTATTGTCCTGAAATTCTGGTTCCTGAAAGACCTCTTCTAATCCTGCATGACAAGGAGCATTATCTACTACCAACACCACATGCGACTGGTAAATATTATAGGCAGCACGTAAGCAGTTCCGCACAAATTCTTTTGCATCTTCTCTTCTAAATGCACCTCTTCTTATTTCATAATGAATAAGTCCCATATTACCAATGCAGCCAATGACGTGAACATTGGCCCCACGACTTCCTGCTGCAATATGTATATCGGCATCGGGTTCCTTTCTTCGATCCTCCTTGTCGTCGTGATATAAAAAGATTAAAATTTGTTTCATCGAGGTATATAATTGGTATATTTTCTAACTGATAATTTAGAAGCTGTTGTACGTAATCTTTTCTCTTTAATTTGGTTTCATCACAGTTCATTCTCTCAGGTTCTCTGCGTACATCTTTCAAAGTGTACATCAATCCATCCAAATGTTTCCGCAAACACTCAGACGAAACAAAAATGTTATGTTCTGATTGAAATTTCAGTTTAAGCTCCTTCAGTGTAATTCTGTTGATTTTCTTCCACATAGTGTGTTATAAATTCGTGATGTTCTGCAGTGATTTTAGTCCTTCTCTTTCCTCCACGTGGCTTGGGTATTCTATCCTGATGATTGACCCAGCGGTAAGCGGTCGATCGCTTCACTCCAATAGTATTGGCCAATTCTCTCCAATCTCCATTATTATTGTATACAGCACAAATCTGCATTCTGGCATTCGCTGCCTCCGCTCCTTTAATGTAACCTGGCATAGTAATAACACAAAACAATCAAAATGATCTGATCAATAGGGTACATTTATTATTTGACAATATTTTTGAAGTATCAAATTTAAGTGGAAATGTCATTTCCCAATATGAGATTTTTTAGTCCCATTTTGAATATGTTTATTCCCAATTCGATTTCGTTTACCAATTTGAAGTTGCATATTCTCATTTTGAATTTGTTTAGTTCCAATTTGATTGTGATTAGTCTCAATTTGAAGTTGAAAAGGTATAGATATCAATACATCCTCGTAAAAACAACAAAATGACTAGAAATGGATGATTATCAAACCAAAGAAATGATAACTTTATCCATCACTCATCACATCGTTCACAGGAAGACAAAGGCTCACTTTCCTCCAAGTCAGTCTTCGAATATGCCAAATTTGAATAAGGGCAACATTGTAGCAGCTCCAGCAATACAGTTCCCCTCCAGCTTGTCCTAGCTCCAGCTCTGATTCCGACCAATTCCTCCTCCCAACTCTTCCTGTCAGTTCCGGACATGAGAACGGAACGAATTTCCAACGCGACGAGAAGAAAGGAATCTATTTGCAGCGTCTCAGAGAGATCGACATCAAAAAGAAACAAACCGGCTATCAATTTCCTCAGCTTTATAAATGATAGACAGTGACATCCGTACGCTATTTTGAACGTCCAACTCACCTTTTTCCTTAGGGAAGACCCACGTGTTTTCAGAAATAGCTGTTAGACGGCGCCTCAAGCGAAACAACGGTGCCATTTATAATATATACGAAGAATTCATAATTAGAAACAAAACTGCTTGAGGTAAATGAGTAGGACGTTGTTTTTCGAAAAGCAATTACGTGTTAGTTGACGGCGACGACATTGTGGATGGAAATTGGAAAACTAATTCGCCGGAGACAAACTAGAAACCCGGGAATATTGTTCGTGCAAGTCTAGGAAAAAAATTTTGTATGAATAATTATTGAAGAGCTTTCAGGCACTGAAGGTCGATGTCAGAAATGCCTTCTTCTTTAGATCAACATACCCAAGATTTTTCATGAAATTCATTTTCGGTGTGCTTTGCCAAAAATAATACATTGCGCTAAAAAATTAACGCACATTCTGAAAATCTCAATTTCAATGAAAGTTAACTCTACATTGACTTTATAACTTATTTTTTATGTTCTCTCGAGAAGGTTTTGAACGAAACGAGACACATTAAATGGAAGAAAAATTCAGGATTTCACCGAATGTAAAAGAAGAGAAATAAACAATTTTCAAAATACTGAAATGGTGATAAGTGATTTAATACTTGGGTTTTCCACCCCTTGCGTTAATTACAGCTCGGCAACGACGATTCATACTCAAAATGAGTGATCTTGAAATGTTCTGATCTAATCCTTCCCAGATTTCTCCGATTTGGATTCCCAAGTCATTATGACTAGCTGGATGATTTTCTGAACTTTTCAGCCTTCTATTGAGGTTGTCCCTAACCTGCTCAATCGAACTGAGATCTGGACTTCTTGCTGGCCATTCCATTCGAGAGACTTCAACCTCTTCAAGGTACTCCTGAACGATGCGCGCACGATGGGGTCTGGCATTATCGTCCATAAAAATGAAATTTTCACCAATGTATGGGGCAAATTGCACTACATGCTCTTCAAGAATGTTCCTTATATACTTATCAGCATTCATAGCTCCATTATCAACGACCACTAGGTATGTGCGAGCAGTCAAAGATATTCCACCCCATACCATAATCGATCCTCCCCCGAAACCAGTAGTATTCAGGAAATTGCACTGAGCATATCTTTCATGTGGACGTCTGTATACAAGGGAACGTCGATCACAATGGTAGAGGCAGAATCTAGACTCATCTGTGAAGAGAACTCTTTCCCAATCGGCCTCTTCCCAATGGATATGCTCTCTGGCAAAATCCAAACGCGCCCTTCGATGGGCTGGGGTAAGAGCTAGGCCGCGACACGAGGCCTTAAATCATATTCCCCGAGGCGATTTCTTATTATCTGAGTTCTAATTTGCACCTCATGAGTTTGCTCAAGCTGATTTTGAAGGAGGCGAGCGGATGCAAACCGTTGTCTCAACGAAGAAACTCTCAAGTAACGTTCTTGAATGGCAGTTGTTGCTCGTGGTCTACCCTGTCCTGGTCTTCGGACATTCATATACCTGTCTCCCTGAATCGCTGCAACATTCTGGACACACTTGTATGGGAAACTCCAAACCTTTCTGCAATTCTAGTGTATGTCCACCCTTCTTCTCGAAAACTACCGCTTGGGCACATTCCTCTTGGTTCAAATTGCGTGTTTCGCATTGCATAGCGATCGAGTGTAGAAAATCAAACGAAAGAAAAACTATTGATCACTAGAATTGATCGAGAACAACTGATTTTAGAATGGAGCCGATACATTCGAAATCTGATAATATCATCTTTTTTTATTCCTGCTGGGAAAGAACATCTGTATTGAAGAAAAACGTTGAAAGCGGATAACACATGCATGCATTATTCTGATAAAATAATTATCATTGAGAACACCTTCAGTTGTAGAATGAATTTGAGATTTCCACAATGTGCGTTAATTTTTTTGCGCAGTGTATTTTCATCTTTTTGTCGATGCTATCAACTTCCATTTCCCAAATGGAAGGCTTCATAAATTATTATATTTTGGATTTCAATGTGACTTCGATAATATGATTGCATTGATTGCAATGATATTCGTAACAATGGCAAAATATTCAAACTCGTTCCCACAACCATATTTACTTTAAAAATTAAAAATTTTCATTTATTGGCGATTGGAACAATTTCCAATTGTTAACGGTGTTATTTTACGCGATTTCACAATCAACACTTGTCATCAGATTTGATGGAATGAGTAATTAGTTCGTTCTGATGACTTCACACGTGTCGATTTGTTGCATTTAAATGTTTTATTCGAATTCGATGAAAAACACAATATCAGAATAAATAATCATTTTTGATAGATAACTGAAATTTTCTGGATTGGATCGAAATTACATCGCGAATAACTAAATGATATAATGGACGTTTGCATTAAACGATTTGAGCCTATTGAACCAGAAATAGTCCTGGCTGTTTTTGGCACTGATGTATCGGGAAAATCTGATTGAACGGAAACAGGTTTTGATGTGAATAACATAATACGCCTTCAACTCTGAAATTTTATTTAACTTGTATACATAAACTTGGAGATTGATAAATGTGGGTGACTCATTATGAAAGAAGAGAAAAAGGTCCTTAGGTCCCACAATCCTTATTTTTTGACGACTAGTTTCGAGACTTCGAATTAGTCTCATTCTCAAGTCTTCTAAAGCTACAAAAAATTATTCCAAATTAGGTGTAGAGGTCATAAATTATAAAATCAATTACACTTACATACAATAAGCTTCTAATTCAGTAAACAAATATAAATAAATGAATGTATACTTAATTAGTAGATTGTATGTAAGTGTAATTGATTTTATAATTTATGACCCCTACACCTAATTTGGAATAAGTTTTTGAAGCTGTAGGAGACTTGAGAATGAGCCTAATTTAAATTCTCGAGACTAGTCGTCAAAAAATCTCTTCTTTCATAATTTGTATTCATAAAATACAAATAATATAGAAGATGGCCTTTGGAATTGCAATTACTAAAATTCAGTTGGTCAACAGGTCGAGGCAACATACAAATATTCAACAGTGACTCTCAGTATGTCTTCCTTTTCCCGATCGTTTTCTACTATACAGTGCAAGATTTAGACGAACAGTTAATAAAATCGAGAGAGTGTGGCGCGTAGCGCCATCTGTTTGGAAGTAAACGTTGTTTCAATTGATACCATCCAATTCCGGCCATAAAAAATCATTGATCATCTCTCGATAGCGCAATACATTCACCGTTACGGTTGCTCCAGCCTCATTCCCGAAACAGTGAGGTCCCATCACCTTACCGGACCATAAAGCGCACCAAACTGTCACACGCTGAGGATAGAGAGGCTTTTCAACATTAACTCCCGGGTTTTCCGAGCCCCAATTCTGCTTGTTGACGAAGCCAACGACGAAGAAATAAGCATCATTACTCGAGATGATTTTTCGATGGAATTCGGGATCATTTTCATGCATTTCAAAGACCCAATTAGCAAAGATACTACGTTGTGGATGATCAACTGGCTTGAGTTCTTTTGTTGACTGAACTGTATAAGCCTTAAGGGGCAGTATCACCTTTGGAATCGTGGTAAATCTCCATTCAAAAAGTGGTCTCTTTATTTCACGAGTAATTACCCCAATTTACGACGTAAAGATTTTTTTAAACTGAAGTTGAAGAACGTCCCGAGGGTAAATAGTTTTCTTTTTTTCGATTTAATTAGTTTTTCAATTAAAAAAAACAGGGTAATCGTTAGATCTCTGCAATATTTAGGTTATTGAATATGTTTTTCGTTTTTCATGAGTACAAGCTATATTTTTGAACTCATCATCATGAAAATTTTTGTAGTTTATGGAAGATTAAAAGATTAGTTGGATTTCTTCCAAAAAATGATGAATAACCTTCGAAAAAAAATCATTAAGTGTAGTTGCCAAAACGCTGAAGTTCAACCTGTTTTTTTCAATTGAAAAACTGATTGAATCGAAAAAAAGAAAACAATTTGCCCTAGGGACGTTCTTCAGCTTCAATTAAAAAAAAATCAATTCTCCACGTCGTAAATTTCGGTAGTTACTCGTGAAATAAAGAGACCACTTTTTGAGTGGAGATTTACTACGATTCCAAAGGTGATACTACCTCTTAAGACCCAAATCTTTATGCTAAATACGGTGTAATCACGTTTGTGGAAGGCCTAATTCCAAAGAACGACGAGGAATGGACAAACCTGGGTTTTCTTCAACACTTCCGGCTACAGCAGCAATATTCTCGTCTGTTCTTCGGCGACGTGCACGGACTTTAATCTTCAATCACTAACTTGTACCAACAGCTCAAATTTTTTCACCAATTTCTGTGTTGCGGTTCGACCAGGTGCTTCACGACGACCCAAAGATGTTTGAGTTTCACGAACCATCTCTGCCAAATTTTCACCATTTTATAGTGAATTTTAATAATTTCAATGCTTTGTTGAACCTTGTATCGTTCCATTTTTATTAATGACATATTTTCAACTTGTCAAATGTCGAAGAATCACATCTTCAAAAGTGCCATCTACCGAAATAGCGGGCTTTTCAAAATAACAAATACAGTATTTAAACTATAGCTCTGAAACAACACGCTTATAACTTCCATCAAGAAAATACTTACGATTATGTGGTACGTAGACATTGAGATAGAGGCAGTCCTCAAGTTGATAATTGAGATAAGTCTTCAGCCTCAAAAACTCCCTCAATCTTTGCGGCGGCATATCATCAGTATCCGGAAACATCTGAGGGCAAACTGGACCAAAAGTGTCAGCATATTTGATGCCCTCCCACGACGGTGCGCCACTGGGCGGCATAAATCTGAGGTCTCCTATCGGCGGGGCAGCGTAAGGTATGCCCCTGTAGTGTTCAACACGTGTCAGATATCCGTTTCTATTGTCAGGACTCACAACAACACCTTGTATGTACCCTTGTTTGAGTTCCAGCACTCTTGTGTAGTTTTTTGGGGGGTAATACATGTAGTCTTGGGAGTAACTTGTTATTGGCTCGATGAATATGAGCGTGATTATCACAATTAAGGAACTTGTTATGTACGCCATTTTTGGTTCAGAGATTCTTTTTTTCAGTGAGGTCCTTGAAGGGAGATGTATAATGAGAAACTTTCACTGCACTACGTGGAAAACATTCTTTTCAGGAAGTTTTTTAGCATTTTTTATTGATGCTATTTTAGATTTCCCTATTATTTAAATCATTGTTGCCTTGCTTTCTATCTAATATTCAATGTGTTTTATTATATTGAATTCCAAAAAGATCTACATATCTCACTAATGACTGTGTTAATATGAAACTTTTGAGTGAAAGTATTTCTGTTTCCAAAAATAAAATTCTAACGACTTCTCTGAATCTAGGCAAAATCCGCTCAAATGTTTTGATGATGGGCCAAATAATCTCCTGAAATCGCAGAGAGTACAGTCACTCTCATTGTCACATCATACATGTTTCAAGATTTATTTTGGCGCTATTTTTGTGTATCGAGATTCGAATACCAGACGCATTCCATGTCGCGTAAACTATTTTGTGGATTAGACTGATAAATAGGTTGTGGCATTGCCACAGGGACAATCGATATTCATCCTGACGGGAATAACCTTGAATTATGTCGAATTTAAGCTGCTCTGACTTGAACTGCGAGGATAACTCTTTATTCGCATTTTTTGGTGAGTAAATCGTATTCTTCTTTGCGAAGAATGCCGGGGCCTTTCGTTTACCGAGAACTTATTATCAGTAGTAATATCCCTAGGACCTTGATAATAGACGAGATAATTTTATGACCATCGAAAGCTCGTTCATTGATAACAGCCCGAAGCCGAAGGCTGAGGGCTGTTACCAAGCAACGAGCTTGAGATATTGGTTATAAAATTATGAGGCATTTATCAATGTCCGAGGAATATTCGGCAGAAAATTTTTTGACAGAAAAAATGTATAGCTCAACACAACAAAACATTTATTTATTTATTGAAAGTACAATTAGTGAATGTGCAATTCGTAAAATTCTACTACACATTAGATTCGTTGCTGTTCTCTAGAAGATCTATTTCCCGCATAATATTTATTATCTTGTTGTGGTGTTCTTGATCGAGGTTTAGGTATGGTTTGATAGAATTTTGATTGCTATGACCAGTAATCTTCAGCAATTGTTGTTCCTCTACACCACTTTTTGCTAATTGACTGACAGCTGTTGATCTATTTGAATGATTGCTTCGGCAGCATATTTAGTCCATTTATTTATGGAATTCCTTCCAACAGGTACATTGTCGTACCATTTGTCAGTTTCATTTTTCCAATATCGATTTGGTTTCAAGAATAGTCATGGTGGGGTAATATTTTCGCCTCTTTTTGATATTAGTTTATGAAAAAGACGTACAGGGCAGCTTTGTCTCTCACTATTGGAAACCAACCATTTACTACTTGTACAGCTTTTAGAACCACCTTGGCACGTTTTACTGAATACCGGATTGTATTCAATGCGATTTGTTGGAGAACCATCGTTATTCTTCTCGATTTGAAAAAAATTCACCAAACAAGCAGCTGCCTCTCCTCCTCACCACGCTAGTTCTACTGCAGCAATATGATAAAATTTACTCATAAGACCTTCAGGAGTATTTTCATCCCATAGCAATATTATTCTGTTAACTTCAGACAAATTCAACGAAACTGAACTGGATTTACGTTAACTTGGGTCTGCTTGCAATTTTTTTCTGATTGCATCTTGGGCTGGGTTTTAATATTATATTATTAAACGGATCAATCATAATGTTGTAGTCCTTATAATACTTTTTTTGTAAGAGTTTGCTCGAAACATTCCACATTGTCTTTACCGTTGCTTCTTTGAATTCTGTTCCGTCTTTTTTCTCATATTGACAGCCCAATCTTTGAGTATAAACGCCAATTCTTCCAAGCTTCTGCGTTCATTCAATTCGTATGATCGTTCAAGCAAAATTCCATAAATATTCCCCAAATATATTTGTTGCTATTGGAAGTATTTCTGGGAATTTTTTCTTTGATAAGCTCATTTATATTTTTAACATTACCAAAACGTGACATTTTGAAATTTGTTTGGTATGATGTTGCCATGGAACTATTATATAATTTTATAAGACTCTATCGTGGGATTGAAAATTGCATTGGATGTAGTTTTCGATGTAATGTTGACATGATTGGCTGAAATGGTTCCATATGATACAAAATCATAAAATTGGATTTGTTGTTAGAACTGTCAAAAAATTTGCAAAATATCCAAACTGGACATCTTCGACATAGAAATTACATATCGGAATTCGATAACTCCAACGCAATTCATCATCAGGCATGTTCTCTCACATTCTTAGTGCGGACAGATTTGATTCGTCTTGGTTGACAAAAAGCACGTTCTAGCTCAGCATTTCTCGGACAGATTGGGAACAGCCAAATATTGGATCGAGCGAGAATTATAGTGGAACAAATATTGCAGTTGAAGCGTCTCCTAAGTTTGAATAACCTACTTGAAACAAAAATCCGTTCTGTTCCAGTTGAAGGAAATTGAACAACAATATAAACAAAATGACACTTCAGTCAAAATCCGTCAATAAATTTAGATACAACGTTATTCAGACTCACTGTCCTCCAATCTCATGTCGAAGTTTATTCTATCATCGAGAAATACCCTGTATCTGAGAATTGGACATTTTTTTGAATGTATGTGCAAATAAATACACTGCGCAAAAAAATTAACGCACATTAAGGAAATCTCAAATTTATTCTACAACTGAAGGTGTTCTCAATGATAATTATTTTTATCAGAATTATGCATGCATGTGTTATCCACTTTCAACGTTTTTCTTCATACAGATGTTTTCTCCCAGCAGGAATAAAAAAAGATGATATTATCTGATTTTGAATGTATTGGCTCCATTCTAAAATCAGTTGTTCTCGATCAATTCTAGTGATCAATAGTTTTTCTTTCGTTTGATTTTCTACACTCGATCGCTATGCAACGCGAAACACGCAATTTGACCCAAGAGGAATGTGCCCAAGCGGTAGTTTTGCGAGAAGGAGGGTGGACATACACAAGAATTGCCGAAAGGTTTGGAGTTTCCCATACAAGTGTGTCCAGAATGTTGCAGCGATTCAGGGAGACAGGTATGAATGTCCGAAGACCAGGACAGGGTAGACCACGGGTAACAACTGCCATTCAAGAACGTTACTTGAGAGTTTCTTCGTTGAGACAACGGTTTGCAACCGCTCGCCTCCTTCAAAATCAGCTTGAGCAAACTCATGAGGTGCAAATTAGCACTCAGACAATAAGAAATCGCCTCAGAGAATATGATTAAGACCTCGTGTCGCGGCAAGAGGCCCAGCTCTTACCCCAGCCCATCGAAGGGCGCGTATGGATTTTGCGAGAGAGCATATCCATTGGGAAGAGGCCGATTGGGAAAGAGTTCTCTTCACAGATGAGTCTAGATTCTGCCTGTACCATTGTGCGCGACGTTCCCTTGTATACAGACGTCCACATGAAAGAAATGCTCAGAGCAATTTCCTGAATACTACTGGTTTCGGGGGAGGATCGATTATGGTGTGGGGTGGAATATATTTGACTGCTCGCACAGACCTAGTGGTCGTTGATAATGGAGCTATGAATGCTGATAAGTATATAAGGAACATTCTTGAAGAGCATGTAGTGCCATTTGCCCCAAACATTGGTGAAAATTTCATTTTTATGGACGATAATGCCAGACCCCATCGTGCGCGCATCGTTCAGGAGTACCTTGAAGAGGTTGAAGTCTATCGAATGGAATGGCCAGCAAGAAGTCCAGATCTCAATCCGATTGAGCAAATTTGGGACAATCTCGATAGAAGGCTGAGAAGTTCAGAAAATCATCCAGCTACTCTTAATGACTTAGGAATCCATTTCGGAGAAATCTGGGAAGGATTAGATCAGAACATTTTAAGATCACTCATTTCGAGTGTGAACCGTCGTTGCCGAGCTGTAATTAACGCAATGGGTGGAAATACCAAGTATTAAATCACTTATCCGCATTTCAGGATTTTGAAAATTGTTCATTTCTCTTCTTTCACATAAGATTCGGTGAAATCCTGAATTTTTTTCCATTTAATGTGTCTTGTTTCGTTCAAAACCTTCCCGAGAGAACATAAAAAATAAGTTTTAAAGTCAATGTAGAGGTAACTTTCATTAAAATTGAGATTTTCAGAATGTGCGTTAATTTTTTCGCGCAGTGTATTTCTGCATGTTATTTTTGCCTTCAGAGTCTTCACCATCTCTACACACTATGTTTAGTGGCTGCCCGATATTAGTTGTTTACTATTCATGTTGTTGGGTCTTTACCAAGGTCTCAATGGGTAAACATGTTGTAGACAGAGTACATAATAATATTTACTTCAGATGAATATATACATCATGATAGTTATTTATCTAGATTTCTAGATGAATTGGAGTTCAGGGAAATTATTCTTGGTTGTTATCGGATAAAAAGTGGACCAGAGAAGGTAATCCCACATAAATACAAAAAAACATCCTTCTTAAAAATCTGAAAGTGGAGAATTTCGTCAAATGCGATCCAAATGATCAACTGCGAAAAATTCAAACTAAACTGTCTTAATTTATGTTGCATACCAATCGTTAGGAGAATCTGTGACATCATTCTAGAAACATTCACACATGAGATGTGTTTCCGAAATACCACTAGAGGATAAGAATAGAATTAAAGTATTTCAATAGAAGACAAGAACACGTCAAGGATTTTTTTATTGAGAATCATCAAGCGCTTCCAAGATCGAGATATAAAGTCACAAAAATAGATGTTATCGTTTCCGGTTTGAGCATTCAATTTAATGGATTCTGAATATATACACATCCAAAGTGGGGAAGGTTTCTCTCAAACAGTCTCTCTTTGGAGTTAAGGACCCCTGTTTTTCACTTTCTTACGATTTGATATCGAAAGAAGGTATCATGATTTCGAGTTTGAGCTTTTACCAAATTCGACATCCAACATTCAAAGTTTGATCAGGATTTGTGTGTATTTGAACATCGAAAAAAATTGACTGAAAAGAATTATTTTTTCTCGGAAAATTATTTTGTCTACTTGTTATGAACATCCAAATTATATTTAAATGAAAAAAAAGATGTAAGAATTATTTTCTGTTGAAATTCTGCCAATGGTTCAATCTGATTTATAATGAGGTCAAAAAGAAAATAAAATTTTATAATCTGAAGAATGTACAACGTATTGTTTGAGCAGAGAATTATTGAGTAGGATTTGAGGAATTTTAGTTTCATGTTCATGGAGGAATCTAGGTTATCAAATAGAATTTACATGCCAAAAATATTTTAGCTGGATATATTGAAGTTGATTCGTAGAAACTATTTTGACCATGCGAAATATTTAAGTAGAAGTAGGTTAGAAAGTACTCATGCAAATAGGAACCAATTTGTTGCAAACATGGGTCATTATAGGATACACAGGGTGTCCAAATTTGAAAATTCGAGGCGACGGATGACTGCTTTCTTCAAAAAAGGATGGTCGATTTGAACATTTACACTTAATTCTCTTGATTCCATTTCTGTTTCCTTATTTTTTCAGTACAGATCCTGTTAATTTCAAATTTTCTATTTTTTTTATGAGGAATTAGATCTGAAAATAATACTGTACAAAATCTATTCTCGGTAGGAATATTTTTCAAAAATGCAGCAGATAGAGTATAAGTTCTGGACATGAACTGTGTGTATTTGCCATAAAAGCCCAGTGAGAACCAAAATATTATGAAAGGAATTCAGTGAAAATTTCTCATTGCACAAGTCGAAAATTTACAAATTTCCTCCTGAAACATCAACCCTTTTTCCAGGGGCTTATTTCCAACCACTTCTAAGTCACATAATACGAAGGTCCCGAGGAGCTATCGAACCACTTTCACTGATTGAGTCCTCAAACCACTCAAACATACCACAACATGAATCCTGTCGATAAGGATTCTAAGCACCACTCATCGCATCAACGCGATTTCACTTTCGCCCGATCGCTCTATAAACAAAGCATTAATTTCCGATATATCTTTCGATGGGATCCCGAGGAACACTGTTCCCGTGTTCCCTAAAATTTTGTGTACAATCCGAGCTGCGTACGGTGTAGGCTAAGAAAAACGTACGGTCCTATTTACGGACTCTCAGAAGCCTGCACGTGGTTACGTTTGTCTCTTATTGTACTGCGTAGAAATAGTTTCTAAATGGATGGTTTATAAATACCTCCTGTTATTTATCCCTACATAGAAGCGTGGAATATTCGACGAATTTCGGGAATAGAGCGCTAATTGGGAATGCATTACGTGCCAGATTTTCTCAGAGATTTATTCCTTTTTTTTATTGATAATGTAAAATGTTACTTTCAGAGGAACTGGAATGTATTGAAAGACATTGAGGATAAACATGCGAGGATGTATTGATATCTAGTTAGCCTAGACCACTTCAATGCATAAAAAAATATTGCGATACCATATCAACGAACAATAACTTATTAGAAGTGTCAGTGTAGAGTTCGACGTAAAAAAAGTAAACCAGAGTTACGCAATGAATAAAAAAAAAAAGATGTCCACCGAAATTGTAAAAATCTAAAAATTTGAATATCGAGCCATCATCAAGTACCTGAATATCGATCAATCATCAAGTACCTGTATTTAAAAGGGTTAAGAGATGAGCAGATTTACGAAGATATGCTTAATACTCTTGGTGAATTGGTGATCAATGTGTGTCCTTCGTATGCGACCGTGAAAATTGGACTGCAAGCTTCAAAAGAGGTAAATTTTCCATTGAAGATGATGATCGATCGGGAAGGCCAGTTTCTGTGTTAGTCCCATAGAACTTATAGTACATGGAATGCTATTACCAGATCAAAAAGTGGTTAAACATCTCAAGTTGGAGGAATACCGAAATTTCCATGTTCCCATGCATACGGCTCGTCACACCGATCAGAAACACAGAAATGTTTGCCGAAATGCCAAGTGAATCTTGACGATTAAATTCATAGTATTCCAGTGTTTCTGTTCTGTATGACAAGTCGTATCCATGGGAACATGGAAATTTCGGTATTCCTCCAACATGAGATGTTTATCCATTATTTTAAGCTGAGCAGCAAGGCTAATGGCATTCCATGTACTATAAGTTCTATGGTTAGTCCCCGAAAATATCGATGCAGTTCATGACATGATTTTATCAGACCATCGAATTGGGCTAAAACGGATATCAAAGCACTGAAGATTTCATACGATCGCGTTCATCTTAGAGTTCACGTCAATTTGGACATGAGGAAAATATCTGCAAAATGGACCCAAAATGTTTGAATGTTGACCAAAAGCGTGCAGGAGTAGAAGCATCGCGTTCGATCTGTGCTCGATTTGAAAACGATGTAGACTTCAAACCAAATTGTTACTATGGATGAGACTTGGGTACATTTCTACGATCCAGAAACGAAGCAACAATCGATGGAATGGCGACACTCTGGTTCTCCAAGACCTAAGAAATTTCGTGTCAAAAAATCTGCTGGAAAAGTTCTTGCTTCAGTTTTTTGGGATTGCCATGTAGAAATCATGATTGATTTTTTGGATGAGGGTATAGAACAATAACTGAAGATTACTATTCGACATTACTGACCACTCTTAAAAATTGAAGAGAAAAGACGCGGAAAGCTATCCAATCCGGTATTTTGTTCTTACAGGACAACGCCCCAGTACACAAATCTCATGTTGCGATACAAAAAATTCGTGATTTAGGGTTAGAATTACTAGAGTTCCCCCCCTCATTCACAAGATTTGGCTCCGTCCGACTATCATCTCTTCCCTCAACTGAAAAAAAGTTTCAAAGATCGTAAATTTTTTTCAACGAGGAGGTAATGAAAGCAGTGGAGGACTGGTTTGCAGAGCAAGAAACATTTTTTTTAAGGTCTAGAGACGTTGCAGGTTTGCTGTAATAAATATATTCAATAAAGAGGAGAATATGTTGAGTAATAAAATATTTTGACATTGAAATTTTGTTTGGTTCTATAGTAAGCTAAGAATTTTTCAATATATCCTCGTAGCATAGTCTGGATGCGCTTTCAAGGTTAGATAAGTAACCGATCAAATCCTCACAAAGGTCCACCACAGTATTCGCCAGATTTACCACCATTTGACTTTTCTAATTCTTCTGGCTTGAATTAACACTTATGAAAATATCAGCCGTTGGAAGCCATCAAATAAAATGCGACGAAGAATTGAAAGCAGTCAGTGACAATTATACCCGAGTGCATGAAGACATCTCGCCTTCTCCTCAGCATGGTGCTGTTCCGAAATCCATTAGTTTTCCGCTTCTTAATTCAGTCTTTCAGTCTCCCAATACTCTTAAATTCAGAGAAGAATAATGGTGTAAATGTCAACCTCGTCTTAACGAAGGACGACGAGGGGTAATGCATGTTTCCTCGATGCCAAAAGGATCCAAAAAGAAATCTACGCACATAATGGCACCCCAGTCCATTACGTTCATAAGATAAAATTAGAAACATTGTATTTCCAGATATAGAAAATGTTTATGGTGGTATTCTGCTTTTCATCTGTAAGCTACGATTCTGTAGCGTACGATCGATCTGTAAGTGGCCGACTTACAGATTCGTAAACATTGCTATTCTGGAATTGTTCCTGTAAATATCTCAGTTACAGTGTTACTTTTGAACTACTTATCGATAAACATAACCTGCAATCGTAAATTCGAATATTAAGAATGTTATTGTTATGGGTTCCTAGTTAACGTGTTTTCGTTTCGTTGTAAATCAAAAATAGGTAAGAAAAAAATGTCTAGTCCATGGTAAGTTAATTCGTGATTAATCATTTTGTAATACTTATTGTTATTTCAACATTTCAGCGTTGATATTTCAATAGGCACTAAAAGAAAACGCACCAAAAATACAAGTCGTGAGCAGATGGAAATCTATTTACAGGCGATGGAGGACGATTATGTTCTCCGAAGCTATACTATTAATCCTACCTTGGGACCAACTTATCTGCAGGACAAATGGGATCAGCTGAATTCTGCAGGTGATGGTCCAGTTTTGACTGTAGATGAATGGAAAACGGCAATTTTTTCTTAAATTAAGTGAAGAGAATAAAAATTTGGATTATATTTCAGAGATTCACTGATTGGAAATATTCACTGAAAGCAAAAAAAAGAAAAATAGAATCCCACCAGACAAAGACTGGTGGTGGCCCAATGATGCAGACCATATTGTCTGAAATAGAGGAGAGAGCTTTAGATGTTTGGGGTCGGGTAACAGTTGAAGGTGCTGATGTTACAAGGTACGAGGGCATAACTATAAATAATGATCAAGAACAGCCAATTTTAATTGAAGTATTAGATGAGGACACAGTAGAAGTAGATGTGCAAGAAAAAGAGAAGGTGGAAGAGAGAAAACAAACAATGTGAATAAAAAAACCAAAGAGAAACCACTATCGTTATTAGCTGAAAAATTAGTAACCGTGACTGATGAAAACACAAAAAACCAAAAAGATCTGGTCGAAGCTATAAAGAACTTTTTTAAGGAATATTGTGATCTGCAGAAAAAAATTGGAATTCAAGATTAAAACATTTCAGTACATCCAGATTTCAAAATGGAAAAATGAATTCAAACCCTTTTTTACCTTTAATTTTTATTAATTTTGTGATATCTACTTTATGAATATCTAGAAGAGATTATTATTTTTGTTATAACTTATGACTGAGGTTAAGTGATAAATAAAGTTCAAATGATGTTTTCAGATTGGTTGTAATTATATTTTACATTTTCCTTATTTAATGGTTTCTGGCTTCGATCCCCCTCTGGTGTACGCTAACAATATTGCCACCACCAACAAGATCTGAAACTTATGGTAAATAAATCATTAAGTTTATGGCGCACTGCTTCTTCCATCTAAACATTTTTATAAACTAAGCATCCGGCATTTCGAAAGGATTCATTTGATCACGCAACCTTCTCCTTTCAATTCTCATAAAGTTCCTATTAAAAATAACAATGATTTTCAGATCATATATATTATTGTGCAAAAATACTCTGTTATGGTTTTCTTCTAATAAAAACCCAATAAACAAAGACATATTATTATTATCATCCATTATGAATCTTATTTCAAAAAGTTGTTCACCAGAAAATAAACAAAGCATTCGACATAACCTCACAATATATCATCCGATAGGCTTCCGACCACCTCTTGAGTACTCGTAAATATTTACGGTTTCTGTAAGCTACAGATCACCGAAAGAAAGTCCAGAATCGCACTCTTCCTGTAAGTTCGTAAA
This sequence comes from Adalia decempunctata, assembly GCA_951802165.1. Taxonomy (NCBI): domain Eukaryota; kingdom Metazoa; phylum Arthropoda; class Insecta; order Coleoptera; family Coccinellidae; genus Adalia; species Adalia decempunctata. The sequence continues at coordinate 14,339,022 of OX637696.1, read as the reverse complement.
AAGTTACAGATTGGCTTACAGATGAAAGCAGAATACCACCATTGTCTTCATGGTTGGCTTTCGAATTGTACAATCAATCGAGTAATAGTTGATTTTCTTTCCAGGACTCTCAAAAACGGTCGAGTTTATAGATTCGCAATTGTTAGTTGCGACCTAAATCAGCGATGACTGAAATTCTATTATATGTCAGTGAGTCAGGACTAAATTTAAATACATCGATTCCGTGATGGACGGAATTGACATAAAGCGTTTAACAGTCAACGTCCACTACTGCTATTTGAACACCAATCATTGATCCGGAATAACCTTTTCAACTATAAAGCCTTTTAATAAACATTGATTTTTATCAGCATAGTGGATACATAGCATTACAGATACAAATATATGGTTACATCATTAATGATTCGATGGAATATTTAGTCTTTTCACATCAACTATAATTGCTTTGTTGATAAAGCCATTATGTCACAAATATCATGAAATAGGGGTGGCATTCTGAAAATGAAATAGTTGGGACCTGTCAATTTTTATTGACAGGAGTCTATTTTTTGACTCCGTTCCTTTCACCTTGCAGCGAGGTTGAGAATTTCTTCAAAACTTGTGAAGCTAAGACCGATTCCTTTCGAGAGCCTGATTTATTAATTTGGTATTAGGCATTCCACAAACGTCATTACTCATTGCACCGTATTTTGCATAAATATTCGGATCTTAAGGCTTATAAAGTTCAGTTATAAGAGCTAAAGCCTGCTGAGTATCAACAACGTCGTGTCTTTGATGATTGGGTCCTCGAAATGCATGAAAATGATCCGGAATTCCATCAAAAAATTATTGAGGCCCATTTCTACCTCGGTGGCTACGACAACAAGCAAAATTCTCGCATCTGGGGCTCGGAAAACCCAAGGTTTATTGTTGAAAAACCTTTCTATCCTCAACGTGTGACTGGTGTGGTTTATGGTCGAGCGGGTCATTGGGCCTTATACTTTTCGAGAATGAGGCTAGAGCACAGGCCCGGATGTACGATTTTTTCTGACCGGGGCAAAAATTCATGATGGCGCCCCGCATTTGTGTAATATATGAAATCATAGAAAATAACGGAAAAATAATAGAAACAAATACTAATAATAAGGAAAATATCACAAGGAAAGAAATTAGATTTTTTTTCTTCACAGATTCACGCGGTGTGATTTTTTTCCGCAAACGCATCTATCAGCTCCTTGAAATCTGTTTCGGAAGCTCTTTTGTTTTCTAAAGCTAAAATTGAGAGACAAAAGAGACGTTCCTGACTCATTGAGGAACTCAAATAATTTTTTATTATTTTCAATTTGCTGAAACTACGTGGTAGGTAATGTGCAGTATATTCTTGAAGCTATACTGACATAAGGAAAAGCTTCTTGCAGATCTTGCCTGTGAAGAATTTGTAGGAGGTCTAATGAAGTCATCTTTCACTAATTTCGGAATCAGCTCTATTAAAACCGCTAGTTTCTAACAAAAATCACCTGCATTCAATTCTCTTCATTATTTTTGCCTTGAAAGGGTGTTATTTCTCTGCAGATCCTCTTTTTGCATGTCTAAGAGGGCATGGCCGTTGAGGAATGCGAAATTCGTACGCAGACTTTCTGCGCTTTCTAAGTTTTTTCTGATTTCTGACAATAATCTGCCAAAAACAACCTTAATTTCCTTCGAGAATAATCCAACTAGATCTAGCGTTCTTGACTCATCCCCGCACATTTTGTCGACCTGCTTTTTCATCTTGGAAACACGTTGATTTCAAAGAATTGGATCCACATCCAATTCTTCTGAAAGAAGTGTAGCTTCCGAGATCCAGTTTTCAATAGGGTTTTCCCTCTTTGCAAAATCTTCACAAGACCTTGCATGATCTTCACAAGACCTTGCATCAACGATGATGAATGTGAAATAATGATATCCCCGTTCTGAATTTCCACGTTGACCCTATTGATCTCTGGCAGAATATTATCCCAAATTGTTAGGTTCAGTATGAATCTAAAATCCATCACACCATATGAAGCAAATGACCAGCTTCATACTTGGATTCTGCGATTAGTGATGATTCTTTGATTTCTTCCACAGCCTTCACAACTCCCGGTAAATTATTGAGCAAGGCATTAACAGTTTGATGTATAGCCCATCTTGTTTTGCTACTTCCTTTCAAATTTGTTTTTGTGCACTTTTTCATAATTGTCCATCGTGTGGTTGAACTAACAAAAAACGAATACAGTTTTTGTACAACACCAAATAAATTTACTGGTTCTGAACACGATGAAGCCAAATGGACACCCACAAGATTCAGAGAGTGTGCTATAGGCATGAAACTATAATACTGCCAGCTCGTCGATGTGTATAATTCTGGATTGGACTCCTTTATATATGCCAGCCATATTAGATCCGTTGTCGTAGGATTGCCCAAGACATTTTTGACATCTAAATCACCAGCTTGCAGATTATCTAGAATTCGCTATGATATTATTCTACAGTTTTTCCGTCAACTTCTAAGAAGTCAATAAAACTTTCTTTTTATCTCATATCCTTTTTAAGTGGTCAAGATGGCACTTCAGAGTCGGGTCATAATTAATAATACTTTTTTCCGAGAAAAAAAAATTAACCCCTGGTTGTTTTTGGCGCCCCCTTGAGCTGGCGCCCAGGGCAAGCGCCCCGCTTGCCCCCCCTAGATCCGGGCCTGCTAGAGCAACAGTTTAGCCCGCAACGGACGACGAGCGATAATATAATATATATTATATCTCATATATTACACCAATATAGCTCCTTATGAAAATGAACCAAGCCCCGCGGACGACGCTATAATATATATTCCGATATTACGATATTTTTCCATACTAAAATGACATATGTCAATGCAAAGCTATACTATATATACTATATATACTATATACTATATATATTATATTATCGCTCGTCGTTCGTTGCGGGCTTTATGGTGAATGGGTTGTGCTATCGAGAGATGATCAATGATTTTCATGACCGGGATTGGATGGTATTGATCTGAACAACGTTTACTTTCAACAAGATGACGCTACGTGCCACACAAGCAACGAAACCATTGATCTTTCACAGAAAAAGTTGCCGGACCTAGTTATTTTTCTAAGAGGTGATCAAAATTGGACACCGAGATCTTGTGATCTAGCACCATGCGACTTCTTTCTTTGGTGCTGTCTGAAAGAGAAGGTCTACGCTAAGAGCCCAGCGTCGATTCTAGACCTCAAAGATGGAATTCGTGAGGCTATCGAGGACATAGGTCAACCATTTCGCGATTTGGTTATGGAAATTTTCATGAAAGGGAAATAGTTCTGTAGTCGTGGTCGTGGTGGTCATTTGGCTTATGTTATTTTCCATTAGCAACAGCATACCTGCCTCTTTATAATAAAATGAACAATCGATCATTTATTTGATAAAAATGACATGTTTTTTTAATGACAAAACAACTCTTATTGGAAAATTCTTTATATCGTTCAGAAATTCCGTTGTATATTCAGTAAAATTGGCAAAGTAGACTTCTCGTACGCAGAATTCATCCGACAGCAAAACAAACCAACAATCCCGATAACAGCGGCCCATTATATCTGACATGACTTGTCTCTATCACACGATTCCTTGGGGTATTCAAGGTAGCTAAATCAATTATCAAGGAGCAATAGGGTGCCTGATATACTCATTCAACAGTCTGTCAACAGACAGATGTACATTCAGATAGATGCAGAACAGTATCAATCGGCCAATTGCCCGTAGCTCTGCTTGTTAAATAATAATTGGGCTCTATCCGGAACACGTCAACAGATTATCGGGATTTAGACGTGGATTCTCGCAAATGTCCCTAAATCTTGAATGAGGTGATGAGCAATCTGGACTAGACAGTGAGCTTATTGGATGGAATGATAATCATGACTGGAATGGTGAACTATGCTTCATTCACTTTTATAATGCATCCCGGTTGGCCATGAAATGTAAGGTTATAGCCATTTTCCAGTCGAAGTGTTTATTTACTTTGGGAAAATAATGAATATACTTTGTGAACTCAATAATTCCAAAGTACTGGTGAATGTTGAGGAAACTTTTTTCCTCTGATAATACGGGAAATATTTCACGTACACAGTGCGCGTCAAAATTATGGAACAAATGCATTTATTCAAAAGAAAAATATTTGGCAACGAAATCCTGGAACAGGTCAATTTTGTTTCAGTTTCACCAAATTTTTAGGCATTTTTGAAGGATTTTTATTGCACCCTGTGCCATCCCCTCTAAATTTTTTGAATCGGGAAAGTGGGTCATGTGGTACTTTTTTGGTGAGGTCTTCCTATCGTCTTTACAGGTGTGCAGAAATTTTCAAGAACAAAGTTTAATTTTGAAAAATTAGTTACTTCGAAGAAGTTTTCAGTATGTGCACTTTGCCATGGCTCATTTACTTTGAGATGATGGTACTTGATGAAATTTGCCACCGAATGAAAGTCGATCATTACAGTTTTGTTCATGCACAACTTTCAACCCCCTCACGTGAAAAATTAGAATGTGTGAAACACTGCGCTTCAGTTATGATCATAAGTGGGTATGTTATTAGTACGTTTCTACTGAATTTGAAACTTTTCGATAAATTGTTTATATTCGGAGAAAAGCCATAAAAAGTACACATACTGAGAATCTCTTTGAACCAACAATTTTTTCGAAAAAAAAATTTTTTCTTGAAAATTTCTGCACGCCTGTGAAGAAGATACAGAGACCTTTCCAAAAAAGTACCACAAGACCCACTTTCCCTATTCAAAAAATTTAGAGGGTTGATTGGGATGGCACAGGGTGCAACAAAAATCCTTCAGAAATGCATACGAAAATGGCAAAAGTAAAACAAAAAATGACCTGTTTCAGGATTTTGTGGCGAAATATTTTTCTTCTGATAAAATGAATTTGTTCCACAATTTTTATGCGCACTGTATATAAACATAGTTGGAAGATTCAGTTATGCTATTTTCTTGTACAGAAATCAAGAATCGATTGTTGAAATTTTACTGAAAAATGATGGACAGAAAAGTTTGTCACTTTGTGATAGTTCTTTCGAAAAAGTAATGAAAGTGCTCGAACAAATCGACAGAAAAACTCCGAAACGAACAGGTGAACCTATGGAATTCTCCTTTTTTCAAAATTCTCAAGAATTAAGCCTACAGAAGACATTTAAAGATCTTTTTGCACAACTTGAAATAGTCCAATCTGAAAATGTAGTAGTACTACGAAACCTGTGTCACCGTTAAAACTTAAAAGAACTCACTCCATTCACAAAGTTAAACAAGCCTTATTCTCGAAAAACATTTTTGAAGACAAGCTTTTATAACAACACTCATCCGCCATTTTGAAGCTGCCATCTTGAATTCCTCAATTTTGAAGAATCATAATTTCCGACCCAGAAAACCCCCATATATCAATTTTGAATAGGAATAGGATCATAATCACAAAACTCGTTCGCCATATTGTGGCCGCCATCTTGAATTTACCAATTTTGACAAAAGTATCATCATTTTCGAACCCAAATACCCCAAGATACTAATTTTGAATGAAATCGCATCATAATTACAAAACTCATCCGCCATTTTGGAGCTGCCATCTTGTTTTGTTTTATAAAAAATATTTCATGATGCATTGTCACCAGAATTAGGTACACCTGCAAAATTTCAAATCAATCGGACGAGTAGAAGTGTGTCATATTTAACTTGCAAGATTTGATTAGAGAGAGACAGACAGACAGACACCAGGACAGGTGAAACTAAATAAAAGCTTATAACTTATAAAAAGAATAAATATAAATGAGCATTGGCAACATCTCACGAGTACCAGCCTTCGTCAGTTTGAAGTAAAAAAAACTCGATAAACCTAAATATTTGCAAACTGGGAAACTTTATAAAAATGAACATACACTACAATAATCCAGACGGATATTAGATACAGGGTGTCTGGTGGCAGATTTATATTTTCAAAGTTAAATAAAAAAAATGCTATTTGACATATCATTTTAATTAAAACATTGAATGACAAAATAATCATGCGGATTTCATTTTTTGAAAATTATACCATCCAAATGTTTTCTATCGAGTTCTACACACTGTTCAAAACGGAGCCTCGTGTTCTCCGCCACACTTTGCAGCAAACTCGGTTCAGTTTTGCTGATTTCTCGATGAATATTTTCTTTTAGGTCCACAATAGTTCGGGGATTGTTATTGTACAATCTGTCTTTGAGGTATCCCGAAAAAAAAAATCCATTGGGGTTAAGTCCGGGGACCTCGGTGGCCACGGGGATGTCGCCAAAGCGACTAATAAGTTTTCCAGGGAAAGCTTCCCGAAGCAAATTAATTGACGCTCTGGCCGTGTGTGCGGTCGCACCATCCTGTTGGAACCACGTGTGCGATGAGAACGATGGGTGAGCTCGCAGGTCCGGCAAAAAGAAATCCGTAATCATGCTTGAATAATTCCCACTGTTGACATTTGTCGCCTTGCCCTGAGCATTTTCGAAAAAAAAGGGTCCAATTATTCCATTCGCTGATAAGGCGCACCAAACAGTTACCCTAGGGCAATGAATTGGTCTTTGGTGTTTCAGTCGAGGGTTGCAGGATCTTGGAGACCAGTAACGGCAGTTTTGCTTATTTACGTGCCCGTTTAAATGGAAATGAGCCTCGTCGCTCCAAAAAATGCGATTCACAGTTTGAAAACGTTCCAACATCGTTTGACAAAATGTTTTGCGTAAAAAAACGTCATTTTCTTTAAGTTCTTGAACGATTTGAATTTTGAATGGATGGAACTTTAGATCCTTTTTTAAAATTTCATGAACAATCGCTCTGGGAAGTCCCAGTGAGGCTGCCCTTTTCCGTATCGAAAGTCGTGGATTTTCACGTAAACTCTCTTCAACCAGTTCAATGTTTCCGGGAGTCCTTGAAGATCGACTGGGCCCTGGCCGTGGGGTGTTTATAGCCGAAGCAGTTGTGCGGAACCTTTGCACCCAGGAACGAATTAAATTCACACTCGGCCCATCACTTATCCGTCGAATATCGAAGTGTGAACAAAATTGTCGACGAGCAATTACGTACGAATCGTTACTCTTGAAAAATGCCTTGATGGCGAACGCGCGATGCTCATTCGACCACTGCGACATTGTGACTAAGAAATCCGCATGACCACTGATTCCAACGACACTACCCTCCCCCCGAGCAGTTTATTACTTGTTGAAATATTCGTATTTCAAAACATAAATCTGCCACCAGACACCCTGTACTACAACTCTGGAGAGAAATTGATCAAGGATACTTCAAAAATATGTTCGAAAGTATACAAAGGCTCAGTAGGTGTGGTTGATGTTCGAGGAGGCTATACTCTATACTGAACTTCGTTTTTTCAATTTTTGGAGTGAATTGAGTTTGTACTACGAAAGACGAAAGTAAAATGATTTTTCACCTGGAACTGTGACATTTAAAAAGAAATGGGCGAAAGAATGAGTCATAAAAGTGATTAAGGTGGGCGTTCAATGTAGTGTGTTTTTATTTCAAGTTGCATTTGAAAATGGTTTCACTTTGAAAACTTAAATTTTGTGGGTACACTCAGAAAGGATTGGAGTTTTTGATGAAATAATTTAAATCGATTTCTTTCCGAAAGTTAATTTTTTTTCTTCCAAAAATAGAAGAAAATGAGCCAACTCATGCTTCTGTTTTATTTCAACAGAAAGACTCATGAAAATAGTTCAACATCCGATTAAAAGTGAATCTACAGATAATTTCGTTCAGAAAAACAACTTGGAATACGGAATTGGCAGAGAATGGCCAAAATCAAATTTTGGCGGAAAAAAGTTCCTGCTTTACCCACAAATTCGCTTATTTCATAGTTCGGCGATTTTCGGATAGATAGCGCCATTGTACATTTCATTCATAATCAGAGAGATATTCATAAAACTTGATACTGAAAATGCACTATGGAGATATTTCCATAAAATGGACGGTGGCGCCTCAATCGGATGAGCTTTCCTACTCGCATTAAACGCCGACCTTAAACATTCAGATTTCTCAAATTCGAACAATTGGCGAAAACTTGATAAACCTAAATCATGGCCAACCGGGATACATTATAAGAGTGAATGGAGTATAGTATGGTTTGTTTGGGATTAGTGAGACCTTCAACATTTTCTAAGGAAATGAGAGTATAGTTATGAAACAAAACTCAAAGCTTGCGAAGCTGTCTTGAGCACTTTCGTTCCGAACAAGCGTAATCTTCATAGGCGACATCTTTTCTCCTAGCTCCCTGAATGCTGTCCCGCAACTGTTGCAATTTCCTTTGTGAAACTCCGGACTGTACGTAGGGGAGAACGACGGTGTAGTTGAAACTCGCTAATTTTAGAATCAACAAAGATGTCTGCAGCAGATGGTCCTGGAGGAATGCGAACCTGTCTCTTGTTCGGGCAGAAGCGACCATTGCGCTACGACATTCTTATTTTAAACCCTATTTTTACCGACCGTCGGTGCAAGAGCGGAGGACTTGGATTTCTGGCAGAATTACAGATCTGCCAAGGCATCGTATTTCCTGCAGTTTCAGTTTTCTGTTGTCTGGTTCGGTTTGAGTTATCCTGCTCAGGTGGGCCGGCGAGCAGCTGACGAAACATGGGGCGGTTGTGATTTATGGAAATGTCTCATTGGTGCATTTTATTTCGGGCACTATTTCCTCTGGGTATTAAGGACGTCTTCCATGTTGAACTTTCGAATGGGTTCAATATCATGTCCATGTATTGTTTGAAGGTCATTCTTTACTGCAGATGATGGAGGAGACAAATATACTGCTCCACAAAAGCTTAGAAATTTGGTGACGATTCCAAAAGTTAGTGAAAACGTACTTTCCTGGCTCGCTCATCGATATCAAGAAACTTGAAACGTTACCGAAACGCCGAGAAGTGCTCACCCAAGATCTACCACTCCTGCATGAGATCGGTTTCTGATTGTGTCTACCCGAAGAGCGCCTTCGAGTATTTGTCGAATCATGCAACAGCGGCTTCTGAACGCTTCTTGTATATTGTTTTCAAGTGAAACAATACGTCGAAGACTTCGAGATGTCAATCTACATTCTCGACGACTTTTGAAAATGATTCTACTGAGTCAAAATCATGCGATTGGAATGGGCCAATGAACACGTGAATTGGAACTCTCGCAGAGATAAGTCGAGATATGGACAGGCTGAGGTTGAAATTCAAAGAGGTCAAACTTTTTTTTATGGGTTTTTTTTATAGAAATTCGAATTGAAATAAAACACATCTAAATTGAGATTGAAGCCGAATTTTTCTTTTATTTGAAAGGTGATTTTATTAAGGACTGAACGAGAATAAATTCGCTAAAACAAAAACGTCTATATCTATTGAACCACTGAACCGATTTTGAAAATCGAACTCATTATCGAATCATCTTCTAATTCTTATGAAAACAAAATCCAAAACTATTTTTTACAAAATTCATGGATTTTTTCTGGAATTCTTCCCATCATGCTTCTTATAGTGTTCTCAGTCACTTTCTGGGATGCTGTCTTCTACTTTCGCTTGAATTCCGCTAATGTTTTCATTGATTTCTTTGTCTTCTTCAATTCTCTTTTTACCAGGGTCCAATATCTTTCGATTGGCCTGAGTTCTGGGCAATTTTTTGGATTGGCCTCTTTGGAGACAAAAACCACCTCATTAGCTTCGTACCATTCCTTGGTGGCCTTGCTGTAGTGACATGAAGCTAAATCTGGCCAAAAGATTGTCGACACATCGTGCTCACGTACAAATGGTAAAAGTCGCTTCTTCAAGCATTCCTCGATGCATATCTTCGAGTCAACAAAGAACAGAGGCTCGGCCAACGAAAAATTTGCTCATTTTCCCACAAGTGCAAATAGCTTGCCAAACCAGGAATTTTTTAGGAAACTTTGCTTGTTTCTTCACGCGAAATTGTTCGTCAACATTTCCACGACAATCTGCAGTATAAAATTCCTGACCAGGAAGTTGCGAGAGATCAGCCAAGACATAGGTTTCGTCGTCCATCACGCAACAGGAAAAATTTTTCAAGAAATCTGTTTTTAATTTCTTTGCTCTTGATTTCGCTTCTTGATTCTTCACAGCTTTCCTGTCTGGCACTTTCTGCACTTTGTATGTTCTAAGCCCACAACTCGACTTGCTTTTCTGAACGGTTGACTGCGAACAACCCACTATTTGTGCCACTTTCCGTCCTGAAAGGTTAGGATTCTTCTGAAGAAGGCTGATGGCTTTCTTCACTTTTTTTGGGCTAAGAAACCCCTTTTCCTCCCGGTTCGTTCCTTGCAGTTAATTGTAAGATCTTCGTTGAAGCGCTTAACAACTCTTGATACCGTTTCCGGACGAACGCGAGCCTCTTTTGCGATTCTTTTGAAGCTCCATTTTTGAATATTTTGAAAATGTTCCACTATAAATTCTCGTGTTTTCACTTCGCTTGACATTTTGCGACAGAGAATTGGAATATCTATGAAGTAAATGTTCCACATGTTTCTGACGTTCATAACAAAGCTAACTATGATCAAATTTTGATTTTGTCCCAAATGGTTCAACAGATATAGGTCTATAGTCAATTAGGTCTATAGCTAATTAGCTCTTAGGAACCGCATTCGACCAGACCAATTTTGGACCCCTTTTTCGAGTAATTCAGGCTTTATTTCAGCAATAACCCGAGTTATGTTGGCTTCCAAGGCGTCCATTGTTTCTGGTTAATCAACAGAAACCAATGACTTCACAGATCCCCAAAAAAAAAATAACCCATTGGCGTTATGTCGCATTATCTTGGATGCCAATCAATTGTAACATTTCTCAAAATAATGATATCGCCAAATCCATCTTTCAATAAATTAATTATTATGGTAGCAGCATGAGGTGTAGCACCATCTTGTTGGAACCAAAACACTTCTTGGATGCAATGGAACCTGCAGAACTTCTTGAGAATTGTTTTCAATCCATATGCGGCTATTCTGCTTGTTTACGTAGCCGTTCAAACAGAAAAGAGATTCCTTACTAAACCAAATTATTCGATAAAAAAGTGGATCAACTTCAAGCTAAGGCCCAATCAGCAAACAAAACGACGCTTTTTATTGCCAACTGACTTCAGTCTTTGAACAAGTTGTATCTTGCATAGGTGTGTAGACCAAGATCTTTACACAAAATTTTCCATGTGGTGGACGCACCGAGTCCAACTTGTTGTAAACGTCGACGAATAGACAAATCTGGATCTTCATTAATACTATCACTTACAGCAGCATTATTTTCATATGTACGTACAGTTCTTTGCCTTGTTGTTGCAGCATCGCGTAGACAAAATGTTGTCTGAAATCTATCGATAATTCGACGAATAACCTGCTCTGATGGACGATTATCTAAACCATAAATTTCACGAAGTGCACTATAAGTTTGGCGATTAGAACACTGATCTTGAAACAGAATTTCAACAATTTGTGAACATTGTTGCGGCGTGAGTCTTTCCATAATAAATTGTCAATGCTTACTGAACAGTTATATCGAAACAGCATGTCATCTACCTTCTGTCAAATCACTATCACTTCTGTCATCCCTAACGAAAATTTTATCACTAAAAAAACAAATACAAATATTAAAAATGAATTTTTACCTGAATCATGAAGAAGTAGTCAAAAGAATGAGTTAAATCTATATATATATATAAAAGAAAGATGTTATAAGTTATAACTCGAGATCGGATGGACTCTTTTTTATGAAACTTCATATATGGATTCGTCTACGGTCTGGTTATTATAAAATACAATAAAACTTTGAAAAAATCGATGAAAATTTTACTTATACAGGAAACGCTTTTCCTCCTTTTGAGTAAGGCCACTAGATGTCGCTACAGTTACAGTTACGCTACCTCTTATTCGTTTGTACTTCATTTGATATTCTCCGCGTTAGATGGCGATATAAGCAAATAGTGTGTACAGTGACTATATCACCTCTATGGTCACTGTAATAGTGTGTGATTTGAGTTGTCTACGACTCTGCGCTGTTGGGCAAAACCAAAATGTCTTAGCGTAGGAGTACAGATTAAAATGATTAGATTCACACATTATGACTGATGATTATTAGTTATTTTCGTAGTTTTATTTATTCCAAATAACATAATCGTGAAGGTACTATATTTTACATTATCACAATTAAATGGCAATGAATTTGTTGAGGCTTTCGCGGCCATCGATTGATGTCATCTGTTCTTTTTTCGAGCATTTCGGTCGTCGTGGTTTGAAATGGTTGAAAAAAAACATATGACATTAATTTCTGTGTAATTTACATACGGCTTATAGTACCATGAAAGGCTATTACCAGATCCAGAAGCGGGTGAATATCACAGTGAATTTTCATCGAAATGTAAATCGGATTTTGGCGATGAGTTCCAATCGTGAGATGTCCATTCTCATCTTTTCTCATAATTTTTAAAATGTTTTTGAATTTTTGTTTGGGTAATAAATATATTTGCGGAAGTAACTGAATCCGAAATTGCCATTATTAGTGATTGACATATTATGACATATTATTTTTGTGTATTTGTTCTGTGTGATAGCTCATATCCATGGAAACGTTTGACAGTTCAAAAATCAGAGAACCAAGCCGTTGACATCTCCGATCACCGGTGATTACGATTTGTGAAATCCACCGTATCATTTAGGCGGAACAAAGTTCGCCGGGCCAGCTAGTATAAAGATAAAATAGAACTTTTGAAAAATTTATCAACTTTTGTGGAGCTGTATATTCAATTTTAGAAAAACCGTGACCTTCGTTTCTTATGCCACTGTTATGTATTCGAGTCTTCAGTTTTCAATTCGGCAAAAACCCAAACTTCCCAATTCTATCATTCATCATCGTGCAACCCCGATAAGAAGCTGAAACGACCAAAGTTCCCGAGGACGCAAATCTCAATCCCCCTAATCATTCTGAATTCAGTGCGTCCGACGGTGAACTTCATTGGGACGGAACCTTCGAGTTGGAAGTTTTTGTACAGGGGTCGACGCAGGAAATCATGTCTGAAATCATCTTCTTTTAACGAGAAATATAATTTCAACGAGTCCATTTGTATTTCAATATAACTTCTGTCGAAAGTTTAATATTTGTCTCGGGAACTCCACGTCGCCGTTATTGGACTAACTGTTCGGGCTTTTGTTCGAGTTTGTAAATTGAAAAGTTTTGATTCTCACGCTACACTTGAGGTCCGGACGTGTCGCCCGACCTTTACAGTTGAAATCCTCGGACGGCAGTGGCGGCTTGTCCTATGAGGCAGGTGAGGCAGTGCCTCACCAATAAACGTCGAAAATTACACGTATAAATATCATATATTTATTTTATTTATTCAATCAATTAAAATTGTTTTCATTATCTTCTTCTATACGCATTTATATCGAAATTTCCCTTCATTATATAGCAATAAAATGCGTCTCCGGTTGGGTCTAAGTTTCCGTATCTCACGATTTCTTTGTATCCAACTCCCAGCAAACGGCAGAGGCAGGCCTCACACTGCCTTTCTTTACGCGTCATTTTACATCATAGGGAACGGACGGCCGGCTGGCGAGAAAACCGCACCCCTAAACGTCAAATATTACGTTGAGTCTGAGGCTAGCCTCTCCTCTAGTCTTGATATTCTCTCGCGAAGGGCAAACTGTAATTATTCTGCACTATTCGGGAACTAGTTCTTTAATCTATGAACTCGGGTCAGTTTTCAAATTGGGTTCGATTTGTAAAAATAGTTTTATCTGTTTTTCGTGTAGATTTAGGTATGTCTCAGTGTTCATATGATGTCTTTCAATCTTATTACTGAATTCAAATACCATCGGAGACCCGAAGGCGAAATGTAATTAACGGGACCGATGGGACGTCACGAATTCCCCAGTTAGATGTAAACGCACGAAAGACTTGTGATTTTTTTGATTTTTCAGCTAATCAGCAGAGTTTTTGGCGTAATTCTTATGGGGATAAATCATATCTAGTTCAAGAAGTAAAGCGATCTATGATCTATCCCAGATTTGAGTGAATGTCTTGAGAATATTACGCAACTGACGAAGAAGAGAGTTCGCTAGAATTAGTCATTTATAGGTATATGTACATATACATAGTGTCCCATAAGTGAAATGAAGTAGATAATCTCATTACTTACGTCAGTTACGGAATAATTTTACTGCGAAAATGGTTCTATTCATTGGCATCAACATTTTTCTCAATTTATCCGGCGTGGAAATTATGGGAAAGTGGAAAATTTTACTTCATTATCAGAGTGACATAAACTTCAATATTCTCAATGTTCTGGTTAATGGGTATTTCAAATCTGATGATTTGACGGAAAGCAACTTGCTTGTAGAGGATGTTCTTAACAAGGTCCAAAATTGAAGAATTTCAATAAGGATGCTCATTTTCTTCAACTGGCTTGAAATTACTTTTTATACACACCCTTTAAAATGTTTAGTTTTCGAGTAAGATAATTCTTCATCGGTAGAAGTAAATATTTTACAAAGCAAAATGTTTCTCGAAAAAGATGACCTTGAGTACCTATGCTAGCGATAAAGAATTATTCTTATCATCAGTTTTGCAACAGCCTTTTTCACGGCAACGACACGGCAGGGAATCTTTTTTCTCCGATGTGCCTCACCACCTTAAACTGTCACGAGCCGCCACTGTCGGAAGGAGAAGGTCGAGAATGTGGATTAATGTCTCCAAGTCTATGACGAACTGTTCAATCATAACCAAAACACCAGAAGCTGCTTTTCCATCATTCGACAAGTACTCAAATGCTCTCTACTGGTAGACACTGTGAGAAAGTGATCTTGTGCAAAACTGGCAGGTCTTTTGGTCACTTTTTCGGTTGCTCGATACGGATGGATGAGTCGGGAAAACACAATTTTAATAACTCGAAAGATATTCGCAACATCCCTCTGATTACCTACGTCCTGCCTCCACCATACCAATAGACCCATTGGCTTCATCCACTCCAAGTTTACGTATAGGCATCGTTGCACAACAAATTTTCAGAGTTTGAATCAAAGTTGATTGTAAGAAGGTGAAAAAATATCAGACCCAAAATTCTGAAGATCTCAAACAAGTATTTGTCAAAAAAAGGGTTTTTCAATAGATGGTGTTAATTTGAATAGCCCGCTATTTCGGAAGATGTCACTTTTGAAGCTGCCATTGTTTTGAGATTTGACAAGTAAAAACTAAGCCATTAATGAAAATGGAACGATACACGCTTCAGCAACGCATTGAAATTTTTAAAATTCACTATAAAAATGGTGAAAATTTGGCAGAGACGGTTCGTAAATATCGAACATTTTTGAGTCGTCGTGAAGCACCTTGTCGAACCGCAATACAGAAATTGGTGGAAACATTTGAGCTGTTAGGACGAAGTTAGTGATGTGAAGAATAGAGCTGCTGTAGCCGAAAGTGTTGAAGATAATCAAGCTTTGTCCATTCCCTGTTGCTCTTTGGAATAAGGCATTCCACAAAAGTCCATACACCGTATTTTGCATAAAGATTTGGGTCTTAAGGCTTAAAAAGTTCATTCAACACAAGAACTCAAGTCAGCCGATCATCAACAACGTCGTGTCTTTGCTTATTGGGTTCTCGAAATGCATGGAAATGATCCGGAATCTATATATATAAAAGAAAGATGTTGGTTACACCATTTATAACTCGAGATCGGATGGAGTGTTTGTTATGAAACTTCATATATGGATTCGTCTACGGTCTGGTTATTATAAAATGCAATAAAACTTCGAAAAAATCGATGAAAATTTCACTTATACAGGAAATGCTTTTCCTCCTTTTGAGCGAGGCCACTAGGTGTCGCTACAGTTGCAGTTACGCTACCGCTTATTCGTTTGTACTTCATTTGATATTCTCCGCGTTAGATGGCGATATAAGCAAATAGTGTGTACAGTGTACTTCTCTCCGTTAGATGGGGTGTACAGTGACTATATTACCACTATAGTCACTGTAATAGTGTGTAATTTGAGTTGCCTACAAATTTGCGCCGTTGGCCAACACCAAAAAATCTTAGCTTAGGAGTACAGATGTCTGAAATGATTAGATTTCGTACCACTTCAGATGACGCTATTCACACATTATGACTGATTATTAGTTATTTTTATAGTTTTATTTATTCAAAATAACGTTATCGTGAAGTAGGATGTCTAGAATAATGGTGTAGGCACTGATTAGATTTTGTTGTGACCAAATTGATTATATTAGCAATGTTTCGTTCTTTCCACTTCAGGTGGCGCTATTCACAAATTATGACGGATTTTTATCAGTTATTTCGAATACTTGAATTTATTATGGCGAATGTGGCGTGTTAATGGTAGATAATTTTGTCAAGCAATAATGTGTGTTTATATTCCTGACATTCTGATGAATATTAGTTCTTAGGAAAAGTAGAAAACTTTCATTATAAAAAGATGCCATTCTGCTGTCATGTCATAATTGACTTTAGCAAATCAGCTGTTGATACATCCATCAAATTGACAACGGAAAATACACTGAAATGATATTGCGGCGCCTCCACTTTGCTAATATTTTCGATTTGGTCGAACGTCATTCCATTCAAAAATTGACGGGTGCCTACACCATTATTCTAGACATCTCATCGCGAAGGTACTATATTTGACATCAGCACCATTAGATGGCGATGAATTTGTTGAGGCTTTCGCGACCATCAATTTATGTCATCTGTTTTTTTTTTCGAGAATTTCGGTCGTCGTTGTTTGAAATGGTCGAATAAAGAACATATGACATCAATTACTGTGTAATTTGCATAGGACTTATAGTACCATGAAGGTCTATTAACGATCCAGAAGCGCGTGAATATCAGAGTGATTTTTTATCGAAATGTCAAGTATATACGATTTTGGCGATCAGTTTCGATCGTGATATGTCCATTCTCATCTTTTCTCATAATTTTTAAAATGTTTTTGAATTTCTGTTTGGGTAATAAATATATTTGCGGAAATCACTAAATCCAAAATTGCTATAATTGGTAATTGACATATTATTTTTATGTATCTGTTCTGTGTGACAGCTCATATCCATCGAAACATTTGATAGTTCAAAAATCAGAGAACCAAGCTGTTGATCTCCGATCACCAGTGATTACGATTTGTGAAATCCACCGTAAGTATCATTTAGGCGGAACAAAGTTCGCCGGGCCAGCTAGTTTCATATAAAAATCATCTTGAGTGATGAGGCCCATTTCCATCTTGGTGGCTTCGGGCAGTATCACCTTTTGAATCGTGGTAAATCTCCATTCAAAAGTGGTCTCTTTATTTCACGAGTAAGTACCCTAATTTACGACGTAGAGACTTGATTTTTTTTAAATTGAAGTTGAAGAACGAGGGCAAATAGTTTTCTCTTTTTTGATTTAATTAGTTTTTCAATCCAAAAAACCAGGGTAATCGATAGACCTGGGGTTATTGAATAATTATCATAAAAATTTTTGTACTTTATAGAAGATTAAATTGCCGAGGGCAAATAGTTGCGATTTTTCCAAAAAATTATGAATAACCGTCGGAAGAAAATCATTAAATGTGTTTTTTTTTTCAATTGAAAAACTAACTAAATCGAAAAAATCGCAACAATTTGTCCTCGGCAATTTAATCATCTATAAACTACAAAAATTTTCATGATGATTATATGAAAAATATAGCTCTTACTCATGAAAAACGAAAAACATATTCAATAACCCCAGACCTCAAGATTAACCTGGTTTTTTTAATTGAAAAACTAATTTGATCGAAAACTATTTGCCCTCGGGACATTCTTCTACTTCAATTAAAAAAAAATCAAGTCTCTACGTCGTAAATTAGGGTACTTAATCGTGAAATAAAGAGACCACTTTTTGAATGGAGACTTACCACGATTCAAAAGGTGATACTGCCCCTTAACAAGCAACATTGTTGCATCTTGGGCTGGGAAAACTCAAGAGTTATTGTTGGACAAGTCTCTCTATATTCAACGATATTCAACGTGTAACTGTTTGGTGTGGTTTAAGATTATGGTGGCTGGGTCATTGGACCTTACTTTTTCGAGAATGAGGCTGGAGCAACAGTTACTGTAAACGAATTTCACTATCCAGAGATGATTAATGATTTTTAATAGCCGCAATTGGATGGAATTGATCTGGACACCGTTTTCTTTTAACAAGACGGCGCTACCTGCCACAAAAGCAACAAAACCATTGATCGTCTACGGAAAAAGTTTCTGGATCGTGTAATCTTTCGAAGAGGTGATCACAATTGGTCACCGAGCTCTTGTGATTTAACACCATGCGACAACCTTTGGGGCCATGTGAAAGAGAAAGTCTACGCCAAGAGCAGTTCGTCGATTCAAGACCCTCAATGAAGGAATTCGTGAGGCTAACTAGGACACAGGGCAGCCACTTCGCGATTTGGTCATTTCATGAAAATTTCATGAAAAGGATATGTTCCTGTACTGGTGGTCATTTGGCAGACATTATTTTCCATTATGCACGACGTATTTTTCTCTGTATAATGAAATAAACATCTCATCATTCATCGTAAAAAATGGCATTTTTCTTTGAAGGTCAAAATAACACCTCTCATTGGAAAACTCTTTATAAGAGAGTGAAAATTTGAATTACCATCGAAGAAAAATAAAGGAACAAGAATCGGTAACTTTTGGAACGGTCACAACATTTCTGGAAACTGATAGATTCATAAAAGAGATAAACTTATCCCACAGATAGTTTTATGTATTAGATCTAAGCAGTTAGATTCCACCTGCTCGGGTGCCAGTTGTAAGAGTTCCAAAGCTTTGTCGCGACGCGACGGACGGGACAGTTGATTGTTCTTCCTTAGTGCAACTTCAATAGCCTTCAAAAACGAAGCCATGTTGTACCAAGCGAGAAAGTCACCCATAAGGAAGCTTCTGAAATTAAGAAATAAACTGGCAGAGTTACAGTTCGATGCTTATTGATGAGAACCGTCATTAAATTCATTCGTACTCGTAGATATCCTTTACTACTGATGAGAGATTTGATTGTCCACCATTCCAAACCATTCGAAAACCGACTTTTCTCCTTCGAAAATAACCCATTAGCCAGCAGTCGCCATCGAAGAATGAAATCCTCATTTTCCCCCGATGAAAAATCCCCCCATAACCGTCTACGACCCTATCAGCACGGGGAGGACGTAATCTCGTAGAAAAATAACTTAAAATTACTGAACTCCCCGGGTCATCTAGATCGGACCTATTAGACATCTACTCCAACTATCGCACAAATAAATAAAATGCACCAGAAACTAAACCAATTTTCCAGTTACGACTCCGCTGCCGGAGATTGCGCGTCTATGTAACTTATGTCTTGGAGGATCAGAGGCGGGGCTATTAGCGAGTTAATGGGGAGATCGTAAACTGAAGATCTTGGCGCTCGTTACCATAGGGGAGCTTCCATTTGAAAGTTTGTGGAAGACCGTCAAAAGTATCGATGAATAGTTTACGAGCTGGGAAAGTATCTCGTTTCCTGATAATTAATTACTCTTCAGCCTCTAAGGGTGGGAGCCCACGACCATCACTCTAACATCTATAATGTGTTTTTACTTTAACAGGTAGACATCTTTATTCACCAGAAACTCAAGCCTGAAATATTAACCTCGACATTTAAAAGGGGGTAGTGATTTAACAATTGCCACTTATGATTGTTGATTATGTGTCCTTACACCAACTTAGACACAGCACTGTTTTTGACCCAACTGTGAAATGTTTGCCCCCATCGAGATTCTTCCCAGCTAAGGCGTGAGGACACTGTGACAAAGCACACACATAACACAACTGCTTCTCCGAAATCGTACAAGTCACAAGCTTCGAAGATTGTAGTTTCAGAGGGATCTCCTCAGGAGACCTAGCAGTAATCAGTATAAACAATAATAATAATAAATAATAGTTCGATACTACAGTGAAAAGAACGAAAATAAAGAATAGTTTGAATATGAAGTTTCTATCTCCTTTTGGATCTTCACGTTGTAATAAATGTGGACAGGGTTCGAGCACGCCACTGCTGAGCAGATAACTCAGGAACGCCTGAAGCGCAGTTGTCTGAACTTCGGTTCTATCGGCTGCAAGCCCTCCATTTTCGTCCATTACTCAACTCCAGCTCGTTCTGTATCTGCAGGGAGCCCTGATTTCTTGAAATAAATACCTTAATTTTTTTCACAGCGAAGAGAGGGTAGAAGTTAGGCGAAATTGCCCTGCTGCCGAAAATTCCTGCGAAAAACTTCGCCGACCAACTTTAATGCGTTCATTTGATGAGTTATACCTGTCTTCAGTGCTGACACCTTTCAGAACCACCGAGTTAATTTCTAATTGGTTTATAAACGGTGTTTCGATAAGAGCGCATGATTCGAATTGAGCGTCAAGTTTGACAGTCATAATGTCACATGATTAGGACTTCCTGTTTGTCCCACAATATTTATTTGATGACGCCTAGTTTCGAAACCTTCAAAATCGTCTAATTTTCAAGTCAAAGCTACATGAAGAATCACAATAAATCAAAAAGGCTAAAGAAAACACTTACATACAATGTTAAAGTGATCAAAAACAAATCTTGCGTCATATTTATGTGTCGAAATCTTCAAAGAGCAACTGGAAAGATAAAACAATAAGAATCACGACATGGATGAAAAATATGTTCATATTCAAAATAACATTCCCAGATTTCAAAAATGAAGAAATATCTGATTGAGAAATCTGCAGAACCATTAAAAACGAAGTAATCTGCAATGAACAAAACAACAAAAAGAGATAAGAAACATTCAAATGGAAATCAACAACTTAAATCAACAAGTAGTTCAGAAAACCATGTTTTATTGAACATCGAAATCTTGCGTTCTTATTGAAACACTCTTCATAATGAAACAAGTAAGTATGTACTTGTTCCTGGTAAAAATTAAGTATGTAGCATTTGATTTTTCTTTTCAGTAAAATGGTTTTGGAGTAGGGTTTTTGTTTTTCTCCAGTGATTGGTTTCGATTTCTATTTTCAATGTCATCTCTCTGGGAAGGATTTTAGATGAGATGCACTCGAAAAGTGTGCAGGGACTCAGGATCTTTGTTTACTGATTTTCTCAATATCTGTTTTTTCATATCTTTTAAGAGTGACTTGATGTGCTTATCACTAGATGCAAAAGTGTGTGACTTGTGATGATGCGCTGATTGGGTACGTTCTCACATATTCAGTGCTGCAAACTCTTACCAAGAAATTTTCGAAATGAAAACCCCAAATTTTAATCGCTTTTTTATGACGTGATCTGAATCATTTTTGACATTCGAGAAAGAAAAATTCGCCTTAAAAACGCCTAAGCGTTATTCCCAGAAAATCTCACTGAGCAACAACTAAAATTTCTTACAGGGAACTAGTGGAACTTAAGTTGTGATAGGGGTGACTTTAGGTCATTAATTTCCTTCAACTCGAAACTATTTTTCTTCTCCATTGACTGCTGCCTCATTTTGTCAACTCGTTGTAACCTTTCAACTTAAGAATCACCACAAAAACAATGAAAAGAAGAAACAGAAACAAAAAATTATCGAAACCTCACTGACGTTGACTAGAGGATGAATTTCACAATACAAGGTGACAAGAAAAACTTCGGACGGATTTTGCTGTGGTCTGGAACAAAAGTATTTCAGCGCAGCCAAATAATTTTTATTCTCTTGGTTTCTCTAGACTTTCCTGCACTAATATGTGAATTTTCAGTTTGATATAATTTCATTTCACAAAGTTTTAGAATGTCAAACAAACGTAGTGCGATTTTGGAGCTATTTCATCAAGGTAGGCGTCAATTCGAAATTGTTTGTTTGCTCAGTGTACCTCGACAAACCGTGTCCGATGCAATTCGTCGTTTCAAGGAGCTTGGCCATGATGGTCGTCGTCCAGGAAGTGGTAGAAAACGCACTGTCAATACACCTAGCAATCGCAACATCGCCAAGAAGTGAGTCAATCGAAATCCGAGGGTTTTCATGAGGAAAATAGCCTGTGAGACCGGTATCAACCGCGAATCAGTCCGTCAAATTGCCAAAAAGGAGCTCAACCTCAAGCCATACAAGCTCCAAAAAGTTCAACTCCTCACGGAGGAAAACAAGCACGTACGACTCCAAAGGTTCCGCCAACTCCTTCGTCTCGCTGCCGGTCAGCAATGGGAGCGAATTCTCTTCACAGGCGAGAAGCTTTTCACCGTAGAACAATCCCACAACCACCAAAACGACTGGTCCGTAGAGGCTCCCGGTACATCCATCGTCGAACACTGTCAAAATCCGCAGTCCGTCATGGTCTGGGGCAGAATTTGCGGCAGTGGTAAAACTCCCTTAGTTCTCGTGGATCAAGGAGTCAAAATCAATCAAGAAGTATAGCGCTGCGACATCCTCGAGGCCGTAGTACTTACATGGACCAAGCAGCACTTCGGCGATACGCATTGGACCTTTCAACAGGACTCCGCTCCGGCTCAAAGAGCGAAAATGACGCAAGAATGGTGTAAGACCCATTTTTCTTGTTTCATATCATCTGCAGAATGGCCGCCCTACTCACCGGATCTCAACCCAATGGACTACAGCGTGTGGTCGATTTTGGAGCATAAAGCTTGTGCTAAAAAGCACAAAAATTTGGAGTCGCTGAAGCAATCTCTGCGCCGGGAATGGAACCGATTAACACCCGAGGAGCTGCGGCCCATAGCCGAAAATTTCAAGAAGCGTCTGAAGCTGTGTATCGCAGACAAAGGAAGCCACTTCGAAACGGCTTAAATATATTATGTATTAACAAATGTTCAAGCTATTATTATTTGTTGTTGTTTTGTTCAATTTCTTCTGTTTAATAAAGTTAAATGAAAAAAGTTTGTCCGAGGTTTTTCTTGTCACACTGTAAAGTTTAGTTTTCGAATTGATAAATTGAATATTTTCTTCGAAAGAAAATTTAGAATCAAAACAACCTTGAGGGAAACTAATACAAAACCGGCACCTCCGCCAATTTGTGAAAGCATCAGAAGTAACAATGCCGTCTATGTTTTTGAAGCGGAAGGGCGAGTATTTGAAATTGGAAACTTCGAGTCGAGCATTTCCCTTATTATCTCATTAGAAAAAAATTAAGCATCTTACACAGTAACGAATCGAATCATTCAAAAATGAATAAAAAGCATCGAAGAATTACATGTTTTTCAATAGTTGACGATGCCATTTCCTCATTATTTCGAAGAGAACCGTTGGAAAGGACGAAATCGAACTTTATTTCCCTCAGCCAGGTTAAAACATCATTAAAAACTTCACTCCAAAATATTTATCGTGCATCACGAGCCGAGCAACGTCAGCCGAAAACGCCTAAAAAGAATTTCCCGATCGCTTTTTCGCCCAGATAAGTCTCGAGGACGTTTGTGTTTTCGCAACGACGAAAATAGTTTGCCATCCAATTTCCTCCTACTGCAAACTCTGAGTGACAAGTAGAAACTCAATATCGGAAAAAGCTGTCGTTAAAAGCAATTTCGCCCCGAACAACAGCCTCGTTATACCCACATCTTGCCGGCTCCGATTTTACAAATTTAATGCGAGAAATATTCGAGTCCCGCGGGCGGAAACAATAGCGGATGTCGATTTCCTTCGATCATGACGCCATTGAAACAATGTGTAAACGCCATTTTGGGTTGAATGGATGAGAGCGCGGATGATTGATTCTCGTACGGGTAATTACACCGTTTCGGTCCTTTGTCGGGTATTTGTCAACGGGATGGAGCCACAGCTGGTACTGCATTTTTTGGCCGTATTATGAAGGTGTGATGATGCGGAGAACTAATTGGGTGAGGGTATCATCGTCAATCTTGATGCAAATTATGTAAATATAATATTTTTTACTTCCTTTGTATGCTTGTTAACATTAACAATAGTCATAGTTTGAAAGGGGTTACAGTGGTGTCCGTGAAGTTAGCACCCACATTTTCGAAAATGAAGAAAATTTTTTTTGCATTCGTTAGTAACTCGTTAGTAACTATTTGTAACCTCAAAATTTTCGTTTGTTCCTCAAGGGAACTCATAGAAAAACGCCGCATTCCGCTGGGTGCTAACTTCACGGGCATCCACATCTCAATTTTTTGCAAAAAAAAAACTACGATTGGAAAGTCCTTCGTTAGTAACTATTTGTGACATAAAAATTTTCGTTTGTAACCTAACCCTTACTGAAAAAATGACACCCCTTAAATGCGAAGTTAGCACCCACATTTTCGAAAATTTACAAATTTTCTATTTCATTCGTTAGTAACTCGTTAGTAACTATTTGTAACCTCAAAATTTTCGTTTGTAACCTAACCCTTACTGAAAAAATGACACATCTTATATGCGAAGTTAGCACCCGCATTTTCGAAAATGATGAAAATTTTTTTTGCATTCGTTAGTAACTCGTTAGTAACTATTTGTAACCTCAAAATTTTCGTTTGTACCTCAAGGGAACTCATAGAAAAACGCCGAATTCCGCATGGTGCTAACTTCACGGGCTTCCCAAGTTTTTGGGAAAAAAGAAAATATGATCGGAAAGTCCTTCGTTAGTAACTATTTGTAACATAAAAATTTTCGTTTGTAACCTAACCCCTACTGAATAAATGACACCCCTAGAATGCGAAGTTAGCACCCACATTTTGGAAAATTCACAAATTTTCTATTTCATTCGTTAGTAACTCGTTAGTAACTATTCGTAACATAAAAATTTCCGTTTGTAACCTAACCCTTACTGAAAAAATGACACATCTTATATGCGAAGTTAGCACCCGCATTTTCGAAAATGAAGAAAATTTTTTTTGCATTCGTTAGTAACTCGTTAGTAACTATTTGTAACCTCAAAATTTTCGTTTGTACCTCAAGGGAACTCATAGAAAAACGCCGCATTCCGCTGGGTGCTAACTTCACGGGCATCCACATCTCAATTTTTTGCGAAAAAAAAAATACGATCGGAAAGTCCTTCGTTAGTAACTATTTGTAACATAAAAATTTTCGTTTGTAACCTAACCCTTACTGAAAAAATGACACCCCTTAAATGCGAAGTTAGCACCCACATTTTCGAAAATTTACAAATTTTCTATTTCATTCGTTAGTAACTCGTTAGTAACTATTTGTAACCTCAAAATTTTCGTTTGTACCTCAAGGATACTCATAGAAAAACGCCGCATTCCGCTGGGTGCTAAATTCACGGGCTTCCCAATATTTTGCGAAAAAAAAGTACGATCGGAAAGTCCTTCGTTAGTAACGATTTGTAACATAAAAATTTTCGTTTGTAACCTAACCCTTACTGAAAAAATGATATTCCTAGAAGGCGAAGTTAGCTCCCACATTTTCGAAAATGAAGAAAATTTTTTTTTTCCATTCGTTAGTAACTCATTAGTAACTATTTGTAACAAAAAGATTCTCGTTTGTAACCTATTCTTTAATGGAAAAAGTAACACTCCTAACATGAGAAGTCAGCACCAACATGTTCGATAATGAAGAAATTTTTTTCGCATTCGTTAGCAACTGGTTGGTAACTATTTGTAACATAAAAATCATCGTTTGTGACCTAGCTTTTAGTGGGAATATACATACATTCATGCAATTAAATTCAATAAATTTTCAATAAAAATATATTTTCAAAATAACATTTTAAATACTATACAATAGTAGGTGGACGTCAAGTACCATTGTTTTCGGTATTAATTTTATTTTTTTTGCCATATCATCATATACCTCCAAGGCTCCATCATTTCTGCGACAAATGGCACTATAATGTCCCAAGCTGTTCCTGGTGAGTGGCTTCTGGTAAGCTACCAAACCACGTAAAATGAACTGATGCTCTCCACATATAAAGTTCATAGGCAGATTTTCTACCTGCACATTTTCAGATTCACCTGTGTCGATGAAAATATGACAGCTGTATTTATTTTCTACCATGACAGCATTTGAACACATTCTGCAGTTGAAATTTTCCTGCAGTGACTCCCTTATTGCGTATTCAAAGTTATTGTAATTGGATGATGTCAGATGAATCGTCTTGAATAACCATGTGAACGTTTTCTCGTTAGTGCATTTCACGCACTTATGGCTTTCTATGACACATTCCAATCCTTGTCCTATTTTCTGTAGAGCACATATGACATTATCTTGACAATCCACCTTTAAGATTTTGCTGTTAATAGCCAGCTTTTTTTGCTGGTAGATTTCACTCAGAAAAACTGCTCTTTCTAAATAAAATTGGCAGCCCGTTCCTTTGGTTGCTAATATATTGAGAACGTTGTATATTTTCACTTCATCTTTTTTCTCACAAATTTGTTGTTGGAAATCCCGACTATCACAATAGGCGGATAAAATGCATTGAAGAATTGCGTCAAATGGACAAGTATTAGCGAGAAATATGGATGTTCCACCAGGTTTTTTAGTTGTAGTTGTCTTATTGACAACATTTCCGTTTTTTATAAGCGGAAGCTCCATCCTCCTATGATCTTCCACAACCAGAATTTCTGGACAAGGTGCCGCGTAAAATGATGACCTCATTTTTTTCTTTTTCGGATTTCCTAATCCTCGCCAATTTTCTACGAGACTAGCGTCTTCTACTTCTTCTACCTCTTCTACATCGTGCTCACCATTTTTGGATATTTCTGGACATAATATATAATCATCCTTTCCTGAATTTTCAGTGGTTATATTGGCGATTTCAATTTCGTGTAGAGTGTTGTTTCCATCCATATCTTTTTCGTTCGATTCAGTCTTGAGGGTATCGAATGTTTCAGTAGATGGTCTCTCAGATTCCTCATTTGCCAGTACTATCATGGCCTCAATTTCTTTGATGTGTCTCACGATAAATTTATCGGGATTCAGGGGTAAGCAACCGTGAAAAGTTCGATTTTTAAGATCATTGAAATAACTTTCTACTGGCGCTGAACTAGCAGTTGCTTCACAGACATCGAAATGATGCGTCATAATAGCGGACCATAAGGTATATGTCTTAAGCAGTTTTCTGAAAGAGTTACTGAATTCTAAAGAATAATGAAAATTTTCACGAACACCTGTATCGTCAGGCTCAATGAAATTATCGACAAAGGACAGTTTTGCATCATTGAATATATTCATAATCCATGTTTCGACTATTTTTGAGTGTGCACTATTGGTTTCGTTATCACTTAATTCTATTTTGTCTTCTTCATCCTCAACATTGATTTCTCCAAAATCTGCTATAAGATTTTTCAAATAAATTTTAGCAATTTCACTTTTCAATTGAATATCATTTGAGTCGGAACCTTCATAAAAACTATTTGCAACAATGAAAATATTTGAAATAATTTTATTTGCATCACTGAAATTTCTGCATTTCACGAGTCTTGCCAAGAGTTTCAAATAGAAGCGTTTAAACTGTGGAGGTCTCTTTTTAAAACAATCCCATCTACTGACAAACTTCATGACGTGAGCATAATCTACGCGTATATAAGTCTTCAGTTCAGATTTTTGGGGTGACATTTGTGGAGTTGTTAGAATTTGGAAAGATTTATTTATATAGTCTGAAAGGCTAGCCTCTTTAGCTATACTTCTAGCAATTGCTCCTAGTAAGGCCAAAGAATGGTCGGATACCACACAAAATGGAGTCTTACACTCCGTCATCCATTCTGTCAACCAGTAACTAATATGGTTGATATTTTGGCATTCTGACAGCATTTGACAAACTGGCAATTGTCCACTTTTCTTCCCCATATGAATAACACACTGGTATAAAAATAAATTACCTGATGTTTGTCCATGAGGTTTTGGGATCTTCTTCACCAATGAACCAGTAGCGTCTATATACAGTATACTTCTTTTTTTTGAGTAATTATTGTAAGTGATCGTTTGGGAAGGTGTCCAATACATCACAAAAAAATCATCTAGACCTATCTTACGAATTCCTGAATTGAAGGTAGGGTCATATTTTAGATATTGAATTGATTCAGGAAAACTAACAGCGTTCTGATATATATTGGAAAATTCGTTTTTCTTTTTATATTCTTCTCTGGTCTTTCGTAAGACATTTAAAGAATATAATGTTCTTTTTAAAGTGGCAGCCTTATTTGAAGCTTGTTCTCTTCTCCAATTTATAGCAAACTTTCCATCGCTCAAAGTTTTACCGATTTCCTGTCTTCTAGAACCTTTCAAAGGTCTTTTCAGTTCGAAGGTATGATGGCTGGGTTTTATATCACTCATAACAAACAAAATTTTTAAAGCATGATCACTGGAAGGATTTGGTGGTTCAACACACCAACCCTTGAATGAACCTCTACATTCTGCACAGTAAGCTTCAAATTTGAAATACAAATTTTCGATACCAAATTTATGTTTTTTGAACATCCATATGCATTCAGTGCCCAGGTTTTCGGTAATAACTTCGAAAAATATATCAGTCCAAATCGGTCTGAGACATAATCTGAGCTCATCAAAACACTGTCGCCATAAGATTGCAGGTATTGAGAAATAATTTTCTGTTAAAAAATCATCTTCTTCAATATCTTCTCCGAGAGAATTCTGATCTTTATATTCGACCACTTCTTCTCTGATTCCAATTCGATTTTGGCAATTGTACCGGTTACATTTGACGAAGGTATAAATTGCTCTTGGGGAAATTTTGTCTTGACACAATTCACTCAAACGCTTCCAAATAACTGCCGTCGTTTTACCTACTGCCTCTCGAACTTCTGTTTTATGTTCTTGCAAAATCTTGAGCAAGTCTTCAGGATCAATTGCAGCACTCCGCGGCATCTACAATTAAATTCGAAAAAAGTAAGATGAATTAACACTATGAACGAATGTATTGACTTACCTTCGGTTTTGATGAAAAGATATTATGATAATATTCAATGAGAACACAACAGTAATGATCTTTGATGATCGTTATCACAACTTTCAATATTTGTTTCTTGTTTGCAATATTTTTAAGGTTATGTCGGTAAGAACACGGTCAGTTGTTCATATTCCACTCTAATGGTTAGAAAGTTCAACTGCGCATGACAGATTGGTCTTCGGATTTGAAGAGCGCCGGTCGCGTGAGTTTGAACATCTTAGCCTGATAACTTTTTAGCATGCGCCTACGAGTGGCTTTCAATTCATTGGAAAATCTGAATGTTTTAATGGAATGCGTGATATAAGCTTTGCATTCAATGATGATTACGAAAAGTTATAATCAACATTACATTGGAGTTTGTGGAAAAAGGTTGAAAACTTATTGTAAAATTATTAGTAGAATGATGATGATACACGTTTCCTTCAATTTCAATTCCATCAGGTCATTCTCTTTCATTTCCAACAAAAAACATCAAAAAAGATTAGGCATCACAAAAAATTACAGATGAAGTATCATCAAGAGCAATAGTATAGTATTTGGGAATTCTGAAGAAATTTCAGAATTGTTTTTCCATTGTCGAATGGGTTAAAAATTTGAATTAATAGTCAAAAATAATTCATAAATAAAAGCTATCGGGAGCAAAAAACTAGTATTTATTTGAGAATGTTCAGATATCAGAGGTGTATTTTTCTCACTGAAACAAATAGTTACTAACGAGTTACTAACGAATGAAATAGAAAATTTGTAAATTTTCGAAAATATGGGTGCTAACTTCGCATTCAAGGGGTGTCATTTTTTCAGTAAGGGTTAGGTTACAAACAAAAATTTTTATGTTACAAATAGTTACTAACGAAGGACTTTCCGATCGTATTTTTTTTTTCGCAAAAAATTGGGAAGCCCGTGAATTGAGCACCCAGCGGAATGCG
Organism: Adalia decempunctata; assembly: GCA_951802165.1. Lineage (NCBI taxonomy): Eukaryota > Metazoa > Arthropoda > Insecta > Coleoptera > Coccinellidae > Adalia > Adalia decempunctata. The sequence goes on along the minus strand of OX637696.1, from coordinate 14,309,205 downwards.
GCGTTTTTCTATGAGTATCCTTGAGGTACAAACGAAAATTTTGAGGTTACAAATAGTTACTAACGAGTTACTAACGAATGAAATAGAAAATTTGTAAATTTTCGAAAATGTGGGTGCTAACTTCGCATTTAAGCGGTGTCATTTTTTCAGTAAGGGTTAGGTTACAAACGAAAATTTTTATGTTACAAATAGTTACTAACGAAGGACTTTCCGATCGTAGTTTTTTTTTTGCAAAAAATTGAGATGTGGATGCCCGTGAAGTTAGCACCCAGCGGAATGCGGCGTTTTTCTATGAGTTCCCTTGAGGTACAAACGAAAATTTTGAGGTTACAAATAGTTACTAACGAGTTACTAACGAATGCAAAAAAAATTTTCTTCATTTTCGAAAATGCGGGTGCTAACTTCGCATATAAGATGTGTCATTTTTTCAGTAAGGGTAAGGTTACAAACGGAAATTTTTGTGTTACAAATAGTTACTAACGCGTTACTAACGAATGAAATAGAAAATTTGTGAATTTTCCAAAATGTGGGTGCTAACTTCGCATTCTAGGGGTGTCATTTTTTCAGTAGGGGTTAGGTTACAAACGAAAATTTTTATGTTTCAAATAGTTACTAACGGAGGACTTTCCGATCGTATTTTCTTTTTTCCCAAAAACTTGGGAAGCCCGTGAAGTTAGCACCCAGCGGAATGCGGCGCTTTTCTATGAGTTCGCTTGAGGTACAAACGAAAATTTTGAGGTTACAAATAGTTACTAACGAGTTACTAACGAATGCAAAAAAATTTTTCATCATTTTCGAAAATGCGGGTGCTAACTTCGCATATAAGATGTGTCATTTTTTCAGTAAGGGTTAGGTTACAAACGAAAATTTTGAGGTTACAAATAGTTACTAACGAGTTACTAACGAATGAAATAGAAAATTTGTAAATTTTCGAAAATGTGGGTGCTAACTTCGCATTTAAGTGGTGTCATTTTTTCAGTAAGGGTTAGGTTACAAACGAAAATTTTTATGTTACAAATAGTTACTAACGAAGGACTTTCCGATCGTAGTTTTTTTTTTGCAAAAAATTGAGATGTGGATGCCCGTGAAGTTAGCACCCAGCGGAATGCGGCGTTTTTCTATGAGTTCCCTTGAGGTACAAAGGAAAATTTTGAGGTTACAAATAGTTACTAACGAGTTACTAACGAATGCAAAAATAATTTTCTTCATTTTCGAAAATGTGGGTGCTAACTTCACGGACACGTTACAGTGCACTGCGATCTCAACAGAGCTGCTCTCGCTATGCACTTTACAGCTTGCCTTTCAGTTCCAGAGATCTAACAAAATTCTGTATCAGAAAAGGCTTCAACGAGGCTAGTTCCTGACTCGTACAAGTTTCTTGCCCAAATGATTCTTTTCCTTGGGTTGCAATGGCAAGGCATTCTGTGAATATGCGTTTCTTAAGCGTTTATCAAGCAATTATTCTCTATAATCATTATTTATTTAGCGTATGGATACTTTACAATACGATATGAAATTATAAGGGTAAATATCTATAATCATGTACCACCAGCTATTAAATTGTTGGGTAGAACAAAATTTAAAGAATTAATTAAATGTGAGTTGCTGAAAAATTGTTACTACAATGTTGGAGAATTTTTGGCTGATGACCGGTTTCTGGTTGAGGTATTTTAATCCTGAATTAAATTTTATTTTGTACTTATGTTGACTTGTCCATTCAATTTTTTTTGTCTTAATGGATCATAAAGCTTTTTATCATTATTCCTCCCCCCTCAAAAACTACACTCTTCAGAGTCCGATGAATCTATTTTAACCAGATGATTTCTGAGGCGACAATGTCCTGTGAAAAGCCGGTGAGGAGGTGAAGCTGGTTCTTACTAAGATCCATATATCTTTTGGTTCTTGCAGTTTCAAATTCCTCCGGGAATTTTCTCCTCATTCTCCAGAGACTCTTTATTATAGTTGCATTTCCTTCTACCAAAGAAAGGTTCTGGGCCACTGGCAAGCATATTAGCCTCTTGGTGTTCTTTGATTCTCGAATGAGCGCGAACCCAGATTAGAGGGACCATATTTGTCTTGCCTACCTCATGGAGTTTTCTCCGGCAATCCCTAATCATATTTGAGTAAATGACATAGGAGCTCAGTTCTTTGATAGCGGCTTGACTATCCGCTAACATTTATTACAGCGAAGCTGCAACGTCTCTAGACCTTTCAAAAAAAAAGTTTCTTCTTGCTCTGCAAACCAGTCCTCCAAAGTTTTTATTACCTCCTCCTTCTTAAACCGCATTTTTATAACAATTCGGTTTAAGAAGTCTACATCATTTTCAAATCGAGCACAGATCGAACGCGATGCTTCTACCCTTGCAAGCTTTTGGTCAACATTCAAACATTTGGGGATCCATTTCGCAGACATTTTTCTCATGTCCAAATTGACGTGAACTTTATGATGAACGCTTCAGTGCCTCAGATATCCGTTTTAGCCCAATTCGACGGTCTGACAAAATCATCCCATGAACTGCATCGATATTTTCGAGGACGGACACAGAAACTGGCCTTCCCGATTGATCATCATCTTCAATGGAAAATTTACCTCTTTTGAAGCTTGCAGTCCAATTTTCCATGGTCGCATACGAAGGACATTGATCACCAAGGGTATTAACTATATCTTCGTAAATCTGCTTACCTCTTGACTCTCTCAAATACAGGTGCTTGATGATGGCTCGATACTCCAATTTTTCGATTTTTACAATTTCGGTCGAACTCTACACTGACACTTCTAATACGTTATTGTTCATTGATATTGTATCGCAATATTATGTATATGCATGGAACTGGTCTAGGCTAACTAGATATCAATACATCCTCGTAATATTTCTTCCTAGGTTTATGTCAGTGATTCTGCTTGAAAAAAACAACTCCAGAGTGGTTTCAGAACCATCTGTTTACCATTTTACAGTATTTTCTTCGAGATTGTATAGTGGGTGTATTCTTGTTCCCAGTCCACTCTTTTGGTAAGCATTGTACGGAAGTTTTTCTCAGTGCTTATTTTCTTGATCATTAGATCACTTAGAAAAGTTCGAAGATGAGATGTAGTTTTCTTACTATTGTTTTTTCTTCAATAATTTTTCTTTTTCATTTTGTAAGACTCATCAATGAATGAGTTGGTCAGTGATGGAATGTAAAAAATGAGGTCTATACAGCGAAGAAACCCATCATAATGGGTGATAACAAATGACGATATAACCAGAGTCTGAGTCAATTTTCGAAAACTTTAATTTCGTCAAATTTCTGTACAACAACAATCTAATTCACAGCAGTTTGGAGTATGGATTCTGTTGACTTTATATGATAGGTGTCTCTTCGAATAGATATGAGAACTTCATAGGGTCGCGCTCTTTCAAATCGTTGGAACTCATCATATTAAACCTATCACGACTCCGTATCCATAACTCCAAATTGTATCGAGTAAAAAATCATTTTGATCTCAATAGACGAGTCCCTTCATGCTGGCCAACTGTTTAAAAATACCTGAAAATCACTTCCCTTTTTTTCGCAATGATTCAACTCTTACCTGAAAGCTTTAATTCCAATGAGTGTATCCTGAAAATATTAGATGTCACGAAGGTCTTCATCAAAAGCTATAAATTTTTGTCTTCTTATGTTTTCATTAATGGAAATCTATGACTTCCCAACCTAGAAAACGACTTGTTTGTTGTTTATATTTTTTCTTGCTCCTAAGCTGTTTTCATTGACTTAGAAATAAGAATATCTATTCTAAATCAATGGCTGTTTCAGGTATTCTTGAGGGATATGATCCTCGTAGTTCGAGGTACTGATCTGTGACTTCATCTTTCTGTAAGATGGAAATGAGAAAAGGTGAAGTATCTCCATGAAAAGATTTTTATGTTTCAATCGTCATGATATATTTGAATTTTAGGCCAGTAGATGATTATATAACAATGTAAGCGAAGTACTAGTACTGGAAAAAACTGTTTTCAATTGCTCTTCATGGAAAAGTAAAAACACGGCTGTTCGTTTTGATAAATTTCCTGAGAAAGATGCCTCAACACCGAATATCACTAATACCTTTGGCGGCTTTGGCATATTGCATAAATTGGACTGGAGAAAAGCATGGATAGACAAACTATGGATGGGAACCTTGCTGCAAAGAATATATGTGTTTGTTCCCTTCACGTCGACGATTATGTCAAGTTAATTTCAGATTTATATCCAGATTAAAAAATCCAAAAATAAATTGCTCCAGAGAGATTAGCTTTAGTACTAATAAAACTGAAACTGTTTGTGAAGTAGCCATTTTTAAGGGAGTTTCTCAATCAACGGCGAACAATATTTTTAGTAAATATATTTTGTGTATTTAGCTGATATTTTGAGATGTGGTATTCACTGGCCAAGTTCTGATGTTGAATTGATGAATTTACCACTTTACATTTTAAGAATATACTATGATTTCAAAGTGATACTTCATTATTATGATTTTCCAGTACAATGATCCTAATTTCTCATGCGGCATCAGAACTTATTCACATCCAGATCATAGTCTATGGCAGTTGTAAATACCTTTGAGTTGTTATTCTGTAGTAAGTTTCCGTGCAAATAAAGAACATTCGAAACAATCATTTATTTCCCTAATTTCCTTTGAATTCCTCGTAGGATTTCTATCCAATTAGAAGCGAAAACCCAATTATACACCTATATTCAATAAACTCCACAATACAGGGTTAATAATACATTAATTCACTGAAAGTCTTCCTATGATCTCTACGAATTCAAAGAAAACACCAATAATAATCAGTTTTACATCTTGCAACAGGTCTTTATACGAGTGCTCCTTCTTCGGAAATTAATGAAATTTGAATTTGGTATTTCTGCAGTATCTTGAATCGTTTTTACACTGTTAATAGAAAAATCTCATTAATCAGAAAAGTTATTATAAAGAACAAACTCTAGCGAAATCCTCATTTGATTCGAAAAATTCAAATTCTCCATTCAAACATTTTGTTGGGGTTGGGGATATTTATTTTCCATTGATGAAACCCTAAGAAAACAAAAATTAATAGCTTTTGATGAAGATCTTCGTGACATCTAATATTTTCAGGATACACTCATTAGGATTAAAGCTTTCAGGTAAGAGTTGAATCATTGCGAAAAAAAAGGAAGTGATTTTCAGAAATTTTCGAACAGTTGGCAAGCATGAAGGGACTCGTCTATTGAATGCCTTAAGGTCACCGTTCAGAGCGAGTAGGAAAACTAACCCGATAGAGGCGCCACCGAGGGCGCCACTGTGCATTTTATGGAATATCTCCATAGAACTTACATTATGACTATAAGTTCTATGAATATCTCTCTAATTATGAATGAAATGAACAATGGCGCTCTCTATCCGAAAATCACTGAACTATGAAATTAGCGAATATGTGGGTAAAGCAGGAAGTATTTTCCGCCATATATTTGAATTCGGCCATTCTCTGTCAATTCCGTATTTCGAGATGTTTTTCTGAACGAAATAATCTGTAGATTCACTTTTAATCGGAAGTTGAGATAGTTTCATGAGCCTTTCGTTTGAAACAAAACAGAACTATTTTTGAAAGAACAAAAAATGATCTTTCGAAATTAAATCGATTTAAATTAATCCATTAAGAACTCCAATCCTGAGTTTACCCATAAAATTCCATACTCTATATTCCTGAGGATTGGATGAAGCATCTCACACAATCATCGAATTAGTTTAATATTAATAAAGCCTCTAGATCTAACCATTTTGAGTAGTTATCTTTATCGGTAGATCTCTACAAATCGTCTGATGATATAGGCGAAATGTCAATGTTTCAGGGCCGTATCTAGGGTGTGGCCAAGTGGCCCCCGCCACAGGCGCAAGGTCCGCAGGGGCGCCAAAAAATATCAAATGAAAAAAAAATTTGAGCGCCAAAAAAATTCAAAGAATAAAATATAGAAGCGCCAATAAAATATTCGAGACAGCATGTCATTAGGAAAATCGTCGAAAAACATAATTATAGTCAATATTGAGGTAAGATTTTGAATGAAGTAAATACTAAAGGTAGCTATTATATTTGTTATTTCTATAAATGTATCACGGTGTGGAATTTGATTTCAAATTATGAATTTATTAACTTCTGGAATATTCTGTTTGGTAAAATAAATAGAATCAATCAATCTTTGCAAGAAAAGCAACTAGATATTTCTAAAGGCTCACGAATGATACTTGGATTATTGAAAGAATTAAAAGCTTATAGAGAAAACTTTTTTTACACCATTAATGGAACTTTCGAAAACTGAAGCAGACAAAATTGGAATTGAAGCAAAACTAAATGAGCCAAGAAAACGAAAAAAACCCAGAATGTCAGGAGAACTAGCCAGTGATGAAGCTCATCTTTTTGATGCAAATGCAAAACTAAGAATTGGACTGATACAAGTGCTTGATGAAGTAATAATGCAGATTGAAAATAGATTCGTTGCTCTGAACGAAGTGGCAGACGACTTCAGTTTTTTGAATGGGAATGCTATTCAAACTATGACTGTTGACGATTTACAGAAAAGTGTTGCAGATCTTGCAATGAAGTATCCTTTGGATTTAAATGCACATGAGTTTTCAGTGGAAATCGAAAGTTTCAAATTTCAAAGTAGCCTAATTTTAGAAAACTTGAATGAAATGGGACCATTACAAATATTGAGAGGTATATATGATCTGACTCTTGAAAATATTTATCCCAATCTGGAAACGGCGTTGAGAATATTTCTGAGTTTGCCAGTGACAACTGCTACATGTGAACGTTCCTTTAGCAAACTGAAACTTATAAAGTCGTATCTTCGTTCCTCCTTGGGACAAGAGCGATTATCAAATATGTCAATCCTCGCCATCGAGAAAGAAGTGACATGTACCTACCTTAGATTACTCTGAATTAATTGATATATTCGCCAAAGCAAAATCAAGAAAGTCGAGGTTTTGAACATATTCCTAATAATATGATTGTGATTAACGATTAGTTTTTCTAGTCAACTAACCAAAAAAACATTTCACTTTGCGTTTGCAGTGTTAATGAATTTTCAGTTGAAAATTTTTTGTTTGTCTGTTTTGTTTTTAGGATTCATATTATTTTTATATTTAAATATTTTATTTGAGATGAGTATTTTAATGTTTTCAATAAAAATATGTAAATATCCATATTATTGTGTATTATTTCGAATTTGTGACGAAAATATCTGAATAATATTATGAAAAAATATTATAATTTATATATATATATATATATATATATATATATATATATATATATATATGTATATATATTTAGTTTATTCAAAACTAGAAAAAAAATTTGAAACATGATGAAAAAAATCTACGCCAATTTGGGGGCGCTGAAGAAAATCTTGCCACAGGCGCAGTAGTACCTAGATACGGCCCTGCAATGTTTGGTCCATTTTCCTGAAAAAATGGACAAATTATGGAAAATATAAATACCGATTTCTTACACATTGACCTTTCCTTTTTCGACCCGTGTGTTTACATCGTGGCCAGGATATCTGTGAAAATTTTTTTATCGAGTTTAAAATTGCCCTTATTGCGATTTTTTTCGAATTTTGTTAAAATACTTCTACATCGTCTAAAGAATCGAAATTTCACCAACGTATGAATCGATCACCTCTCTTTTCGACAGTATAAATATTTCCTCAATATATCGCAGCTTCGCTGCGATTTCAAGATTTTTCTGGACCCACTTGTTCGACAGATGCCTTCCATTTTAGTATAGAATAGAATATTGAAAACTATGCAGACTGGATCAGGTAATAGATACTGCAATAAAGTTCCTGTGTTTCGTCTGGAAATAATAATATTTCCATTCCTTTGAAGACTTCGTTCAAATGCAGAACATCGCCAATCAAACCTATTTCATCCCGTTAATATTTCCGATAAATCCCCAACAAATCGCTCGAAGATGAACCAGCATTCCTTTCGTTCCAGATGGTACATGCACACCAACCCCTTATTCACCATCCCCGCCGTACACCGTGCCACGAAAGGACGAGCGCGAAATTCTCCAAGAGTGTTAAATGAATCGACGTTTGGTCCTGCTAACCGAACGTGCGCACACAGATGGCGCTCTTGCGCAGGACGTCGTCCTGAAGCTCGCGACTCCAGTTATCCTGAAGAACCCTTGCCGGATCAACCGACGATCATGCGATATTCCAGCCTACCGGCGAATCTGTGACTGTTTCCTTTTCGAATTTCATCGAGAAATCCTGCGAAATTTCGTGAAAGTTTTGTTTGTGCTCACGATGAGGGTAAGTTAGACTGGAACTCCCGGAAAATAGTCTCGTTCGGTTCGAAAGTTCTTCTCCTGGTGTTAAAAACTATGTCCGGTCTAAGATGCACACCACAAATACCTCCGCTGAGCCAGTCGTAAGCGATGGCGACAGATATCGTCCGGTCCGTTTTCGCGAGTGTTCTGTTGGTGTCGGTTCTGGTCAAACAGAAGGATGTGGTGGTCGCGGAGCCGGCTGGTGAGACGCGCGTACCTCTCACCTCGAGAACGGTACGGACCAAGTACGGTGACGTCAGTGGTGTAATCGTGACCTTGGATTCCAAGTATTTGGAGCCGGTGGAGGTCTTCCGGGGGATACCTTACGCCAGCCCGCCTCTGGGTAGGTTGAGGTTCATGCCTCCGGTGACGGGAGCCTTGTGGTCAGGTGTTAAAGTGGCGGATAAGTTTGGACCGGTTTGTCCGCAGAGGTTGCCAGATATTGCGAATGAAACCATGGCGCTCAAAAAGATGCCACGGGGGAGGTTACAGTATTTGAAGAGGCTGCTGCCTTACCTGCAGAATCAGAGCGAGGACTGCCTCTATTTGAACATCTATGCTCCGGCACAAGGTAGGGATGTCCTGCAAATGCATGTTGAACTCTACAGGATTAGGGACCAGTGTACAAAACGATACTCTCAATTTATGTTCAGCAAAACTTTGTGAACATCAAAATATTATCAACGATGTTGCTGGAGAAATAACTAATTACAAGCAGCAAAGCTGGCCTTCAATAGAAATATTCAGGAGACTTTTATATTCCTCGATGTTAACTCCCTTTTATTTATTCAAATGTTCCTCCAATAGGCTTTTTAACGAATACTAAAGATGAATAAGATGAAAAGGCATGAATCATATCATTTTGTAATAAACTGTGCAAAAATCTACGAAAATCGATATTTTTCCATTCTCGTATGGAGAGAGAAAAAATAAAAATGATGAATACGATATAATACTCAAGAAGAACTTATAAATGGGTCAATGAAATTTGCAATCATTCTCTACTCCGAAACATAAAAAAAAACAATTTTTCAGCAAGAAAATAATTATATCATAACAATGGAATAGAAAGTGAAAAAAATTATGCCGATGATAAACCTAATCTTTCAATCGTGGAGCTGAGTTATCTTTTGGAATCGAAAAGTAACAGATCAGGAATTTCTTCAAGTGGAATAATTTAAGATTAAAATTGGGCCTTGTTTTTTAACAAAGAGAATCAAGAGATTATCAATTCTCAGTTAAAGAAGCGAAAATGGTTCAATCTGTATTTTTTCTGCAAACAAATCCTCATTCTTTGAGGAAGGCATTGATGAAGTTGACTTTTCTTGATTGGAATAAGCAGATATGATATTCTTTAAGGGGAGATTGTTGAGATTTTTGATTGCTTCTTCTGAAGCCTCTGCAATTATTTTTTTGATACAAAGGGAAATAAATATAAAAGAGTATGTAGTCATTGTCGTTTAATGAGCTTGGGTTTATCCACTCTAAATTTTCAAAATACTCCAAGGAGGTATCATCAGGTTGATCTAATAGTGATATCCTGCAAATGCATGTTGAACTCTACAGCATTAGGTACCAGTTTACAAAACGATACTCTCAATTTATGACCAGCAAAACTTTGTGAACATCGAAATATTATCAACGATGTTACTGGAGAAATAACTAATTACAAGCAGCAAAGCTGGCCAATATGGCCATCCCCATAGAAATATTCAGGAGACTTTGATATTCCTCAATGTTAACTGCCTTTCATTTATTCAAATGTTCCTCCAATAGGTTTCTTAACGAATACTAAAGATGAATAGGATGAAAAGGCATGAACCATATCATTTTGTAATAAACTGTGCGAAAATCTACGAAAATCGATATTTTTCCATTCTCGTATGGAGAGAGAAAAAATATAAATAATGGATACGATATAATACTCAAGAAGAACTTACAAATGTGTCAATGGAATTTGCAATCATTCTCTACTCCGAAATATAAAAAAAACAATTTTTCAGCAAGAAAATAATTATATCATAACAATGGAATAGAAAGTGAAAAAAATTATGCCGATGATAAACCTAATCTTTGAATCGTGGAGCTGAGTTATCTTTTGGAATCGAAAAGTAACAGATCAGGAATTTCTTCAAGTGGAATAATTTAAGATTGAAATTGGGCCTTGTTGTTTTTTAACAAAGAAATTCGAGGGATTATCTATTCTCAGTTAAAGAAGCGAAATGGTTTAATCTGTATTTTTTCAGCAAACAAATCTTCATTCTTTGAGGAAGGCATTGATGAAGTTGACTTTTCTTGATTGGATTGGGCAGATATGCTATTCTTTAAGGGGAGATTGTTGAGATTTTTGATTGCTTCTCCTGAAGCCTCTGCAATTATTTTTTTGATACAAAGGGAAATAAATATAAAAGAGTATGTAGTCATTGTCGTTTAATGAGCTTGCGTTTATCCACTCTAAATTTTAAAAATACTCCAAGTAGGTATCATCAGGTTGATCTAATAGTGATGTCCTGCAAATGCATGTTGAACTCTACAGCATTAGGTACCAGTTTACAAAACGATACTCTCAATTTATGACCAGCAAAACTTTGTGAACATCAAAATATTATCAACGATGTTACTGGAGAAATAACTAATTACAAGCAGCAACGCTGGCCAATGTGGCCATCCCCATAGAAATATCCAGGAGACTTTGATATTCCTCGATGTTAACTGCCTTTTATTTATTCAAATGTTCCTCCAATAGGTTTCTTAACGAATACTAAAGATGAATAGGATGAAAAGGCATGAACCATATCATTTTGTAATAAACTGTGCAGAAATCCACGGAGTTTGATATTTTTCCATTCTCGTATGGAGAGAGAAAAATATAAATAATGGATACGATATAATACTCAAGAAGAACTTATAAATGGGTCAATGAAATTTGCAATCATTCTCTACTCCGAAACATAAAAAAAAACAATTTTTCAGCAAGAAAATAATTATATCATAACAATGGAATAGAAAGTGAAAAAAATTATGCCGATGATAAACCTAATCTTTGAATCGTGGAGCTGAGTTATCTTTTGGAATCGAAAATTAACAGATCAGGAAATTCTTCAAGTGGAATTATTTAAGATTGAAATTGGGCCTTGTTGTTTTTTAACAAAGGAATTCGAGGGATTATCTATTCTCAGTTAAAGAAGCGAAATGGTTTAATCTGTATTTTTTCAGCAAACAAATCTTCATTCTTTGAGGAAGGCATTGATGAAGTTGACTTTTCTTGATTGGATCAGGCAGATATGATATTCTTTAAGGGGAGATTGTTGAGATTTTCGATTGCTTTCTCTGAAGCCTCTAAAATCATTCTTTTGCCACAAAGGATAATATTTATGTGAGAGAATATATCCAATGTCTTTTAAGGAGCTTGGGATTATCCAATCCAAATCATCCAAATACTTCAAGTGAGGTTGATTTAATAAGGGCTAAAAAATCCAAATCTAATCTCAACCAGAGATTCTTTCATCTTCTCTTGATGTCATTACAACTTCGTATGGAAAATTAGGAAGTGTAACTAAGTTCCTGGTGTAAATAAGCATGACCCGGCGTATCCAAATGTTGGATCGATACCCACGTTGAAATAAATCTGAAGTGCTTTTGTCATCCCCAGGATTGGGTGAGGAGTCAAGGTTGCTTACTTTATACATTAAATGGGTTGAGTGTGAATCGTGTTGTATCTTTCCACATAAAATAGAATCTACACAACTTGTCGCTTCTGACCCAGTTTCATATCCGTCTAGGTTTTGCGGAAGGTCAGGAAAATATTATATTCCATTGATTTAAGGGTTGAGAAGACAAAATAGGACAGATTTAATTCTGGATCATTGTTTTGGCCTTTGGGTCAACAGGGTTGGTTTGAAAACACTTTTTATTGGCATGTTCTCAAAGTTATGGGACATCATCATACACTGCGCAAAAAAATTAACGCATATTATGGAAATCTCAAATTTATTCTACAACTGAAGTTGTTCTCAATGATAATTGTTTTTATCAGAATTGTACATGCATATGTTATCCACTTTCAACGTTTTTCTTCGATACAGATTTTTTCTCCCATCAGAAATAAAAAAAGATGATTTTATCAGATTTTGAATGTATTGGCTCCATTCTGAAATCAGTTGTTCTCGATCAATTCTAGTGATCAATAGTTTTTCTCTCGTTTGATTTTCTACACTCGATCGCTATGCAACGCGAAACACGCAATTTGACCCAAGAGGAATGTGCCCAAGCGGTAGTTTTGCGAGAAGAAGGGTGGACATACACAAGAATTGCAGAAAGGTTTGAAGTTTCCCATACAAGTATGTCCAGAATGTTGCAGCGATTCAGGGAGACAGGTATGAATGTCCGAAGACCAGGACAGGGTAGACCACTGTAACAACTGCCATTCAAGAACGTTACTTGAGAGTTTCTTCGTTGAGACAACGGTTTGCAACCGCTCGCCTCATTCAAAATCAGCTTGAGCAAACTCATGAGGTGCAAATTAGCACTCAGACAATAAGAAATTGCCTCAGAGAATATGATTTAAGGCCTCGTGTCGCGGCAAGAGGCCCAGCTCTTACCCCAGCCCATCGAAGGGCGCGTTTGGAATTTGCGAGAGAGCATATACATTGGGAAGAGGCCGATTGGGAAAGAGTTCTCTTCACAGATGAGTCTAGATTCTGCCTCTACCATTGTGATCGACGTTCCCTTAAATACAGACGTCCACATGAAAGATATGCTCAGTGCAATTTCTTGAATACTATTGGTTTCGGGCGAGGATCGATTATGGTATGGGGTGGAATATCTTTGACTGCTCGCACAGAACTAGTGGTCGTTGATAATGGAGCTATGAATGCTGATAAGTATATAAGGAACATTCTTGAAGAGCATGTAGTGCCATTTGCCCCACACATTGGTGAAAGTTTCATTTTTATGGACGATAATGCCAGACCCCATCGTGCGCGCATCGTTCAGGAGTACCTTGAAGAGGTTGAAGTCTCTCGAATGGAATGGCTCAACCTCATTAAAAGGCTGAGAAGTTCAGAAAATCATCCAGCTACTCTTAATGACTTAGGAATCCAACTCGGAGAAATCTGGGAAGGATTAGATCAGAACATTTTAAGATCACTCATTTGGAGTATGAGCCGTCGTTGCCGAGCTTTAATTAACGCAAGGGGTGGAAATACCAAGTATTAAATCACTTATCAGCATTTCAGTATTTTGAAAATTGTTCATTTCTCTTCTTTCACATAAGATTCTTCCATTTAATGTGTCTTGTTTCGTTCAAAACCTTTCCGAAAGAACATAAAAAATAAGTATTGAAGTCAATGTAGAGTTAACTTTCATTAAAATTGAGATTTTCAGAATATGCGGTAATTTTTTTGCGCAGTGTCTATGATATTTGGAATCGATTGTTTTTCCGTACAAAGTCGAAACTTCGTGAAATTTGAGTCTTCAGTTATAGGAACGAAAAAATATGAGACTTCAAACTGTTTTAATATAAGATAAAAAAGTGACAGAACAAGTTGTAACAACTATTGTAGATATTGATTAACGACGATTTTGTTTTTCGTGAGGGGTGAAGCCAGTTAATGTTAAATAAAATCTCAAATAATCCCCGTCACGTCCTGTGCCGAATACAAAGTCGATTTCTCCACAACGCATTCAAAACATAAAAAACAACCCCAACACTGGATCGTATATTCCTCAGGGGCACCATAACAACGCGAAAAAACACTCTTAACGCTAAAACGTTTCATTTTCGTCACGAATGTCGTGAATATAAATGTGCTAAAACGCCTGATACATTCGAATTTAGATTCCTGTCTACAACCTTAAATGATAAATTTAGGGAGATTTGAATGTGAAGAGCGTCACTTTTTCTTGTTATCGAACTTGTCACGAGTTTCACCCCCAATGAATAAGGGGAGTGGAGCGTTTTTTCGCATATGGAGGTTCTCATTAACAGCAGTTGACGTTGTTGGTTCCACCGTTTAAAAAAAGAATAAATTGGGTGTAGAGAACACATGAAATGTAAGAAGTATTGTGTCCTTTAGATTTAGATTTTAGGTTACTGTTTTTGCAGTGGAAGGACAGGTAAATAAACTATTCTTAGTAAATTGCCAACGTTTCGATCACTTTATTATGATCTTCTTCAGGGCTAAAATATAATATCGAGGGTCAGAACAGCGACACTAACTCTTTCAACATCACACACAAGTTAAAACAATGGTATGAGAACATATCAATCCTCAGATATAAAAAATCACATCTATTAACACACATAAATATATCTAAAATAGAATGAAACTCCGCTCAGAGAGAAATCATCAAGGTTAAAAACAAATAATGTAAAAACTGCAAGTGCAAGTGAAAGGTTAGTAAAAAACAACAAGCATACCTTTTCACACGAATATCTTCACCTCTTCATGAATACTTGCGAATTTTTGTTGGGCTGATTCGTCTTAATCTTGTTGTTGTCTAAATTAGACATGGGTCAAGAAATCATAAAAATTAAAAACTTGTAGTCAAATGATTTAAAATTCAATGGAATATCCCAAAAACTGTTTATTAATTCCCAGTCGAACTAACGAATGAAATCTGTCAACACGCTGACAGGTGCCCTGACAAAGATAAGGATTGTTGGCATGTTCGGGTGAGGAAAATCAATCTGGATGTTTATATTTATGTAAAATACTGCTATATATCGCGCTCAGATTGGACACGTCGGTTCTCAAATTGACGGTATCATTGATTGAAATTTGGATCATCTCACTCAAACAGTTTTTTTGGTAGTTGCTCTCACAGTCAAGAATTTCAAAATCCGCAAAACTGAAGTCATGTTTATCTACGAAATGATGGAGGGCTAGGGCGGTTTTTTCATTTTTATTTTCATTAATAGGTTTACAGTCGTATATATGTTGGCGAACTCGATTTTTTATGTATTGTTTGGTCATACCAATATAACATTTTGAACAATCATTGCATGGGATCTTATATATAACATTCGACCTCAAACTCATAGGGGTCGGATCTTTAAGTTTGGAGAATATGCAATTAACTGTCTGTACAGGGTAGAAAGCCAGTTTGCATCCTGGGTTGATTGATTGTACTGTTTTGTTCAAGTTTTCGGATAGACCTCTTATGTATGGGAATTTGAAATAACGCACTTCTTATTTCAAATTCCCATACATAAGAGGTCTATCCGAAAACTTGAACAAAACAGTACAATCAATCAACCCAGGATGCAAACTGGCTTTCTACCCTGTACAGACAGTTAATTGCATATTCTCCAAACTTAAAGATCCGACCCCTATGAGTTTGAGGTCGAATGTTATATATAAGATCCCATGCAATGATTGTTCAAAATGTTATATTGGTATGACCAAACAATACATAAAAAATCGAGTTCGCCAACATATATACGACTGTAAACCTATTAATGAAAATAAAAATGAAAAAACCGCCCTAGCCCTCCATCATTTCGTAGATAAACATGACTTCAGTTTTGCGGATTTTGAAATTCTTGACTGTGAGAGCAACTACCAAAAAAGATGTTTGAGTGAGATGATCCAAATTTCAATCAATGATACCGTCAATTTGAGAACCGACGTGTCCAATCTGAGCGCGATATATAGCAGTATTTTACATAAATATAAACATCCAGATTGATTTGCCTCACCCGAACATGCCAACAATCCTTATCTTTGTCAGGGCACCTGTCAGCGTGTTGACAGATTTCATTCGTTAGTTCGACTGGGAATTAATAAACAGTTTTTGGGATATTCCATTGAATTTTAAATCATTTGACTACAAGTTTTTAATTTTTATGATTTCTTGACCCATGTCTAATTTAGACAACAACAAGATTAAGACGAATCAGCCCAACAAAAATTCGCAAGTATTCATGAAGAGGTGAAGATATTCGTGTAAAAAGGTATGCTTGTTGTTTTTTACTACCCTTTCACTTGCACTTGCAGTTTTTACATTATTTGTTTTTACCCTTGATGATTTCTCTCTGAGCGGAGTTTCATTCTATTTTAGATATATTTATGTGTGTTAATAGATGTGATTTTTTATATCTGAGGATTGATATGTTCTCATACCATTGTTTTAACTTGTGTGTGATGTTGAAAGAGTTAGTGTCGCTGTTCTGACCCTCGATATTATATTTTAGCCCTGAAGAAGATCATAATAAAGTGATCGAAACGTTGGCAATTTACTAAGAATAGTTTATTTACCTGTCCTTCCACTGCAAAAACAGTAACCTAAAAACACATGAAATGTTTATCTCATTAGAATTCTAATAGCTTTGCTGTGTTCAATGAACATCGTCAGAATCATGAGAATTTTCACAATTTCTACAAAATTTCAGACATAATAGAATAGCCTTGAAATGACGGAATGAGAGAAGTTGGTTAACAATAGGAATAAAAAAAATTAAGAATCGAACCTCTTTTACTTGATGATGAAAATAATGGAGGGTTTTTTTTGGGGGGCATAATGCCCTTTAACGAATTTAATTGATAAAGAAAAATGTAGAATCAGATCTTGAATGTTCGTTAGTCCCAGTCCCAGTTCAAGGAACAATTGAAAAACACTTTTAGTAGGAGGCATTTCTGCTTGAGATCAAAGTAATTCGGGTTCGACATAGGTTAATTGAACCCTTCTGTGTTGGGAAAACGTCTCACGTCATCTTCTGAAATGCATATGCTCTGCATATTGCTTTGAGAACAAGGAGTCTGTATAATTGGGAAGCAAAAGAGGAATAAATCGAATTATATACTCTAAATAGGAAAACTATATCCTGCAGAATCCTCCTAATAAAAAGGAGATACCAAGATGGCCGCCAATAATTTGATGATCGCTTCAGACTTTTCGAAGAAAATTTCGAAAATTTTCAGGAATTCTGAAAAATCACTCTAAATTAGGTGAACGAATAATTATAGCCAAATTTCACTACGAAAGGCTCACAACCATATCACATCGCCCAATTCACCCCCTCTCAGCATAATAATTCAAGATCATCAATGTCCCTCACAATTCAGCAAACATGGCAAAAACGCGTTGCAACTTTGACCCAGCGAATAATGAGGCAAGGATCAGGCGTATTTCGATGCAAACCTGGAAATCAACAACCGTGTCTAAACGGCCCGAAATCCTTTTTATTTCGATGCCTGCATATCTGACGGTCGTAGAGAATGAATTGAAGTCGAACCCCAAACGTGAGCAGGGCTTAGGACGGGTTAGGAATGACACAAAGGGGATTTGTTGAGTTTGACATAGTTCAAATCTGGATCGCTACCGATTTTTCTTTGTTTCATTCCGGGAAACTTTTCCGATGAAAAATGGGGGATCGAGTGTGCGTTGGACCCTCCAAAAATGAAGAGTTTTCGGTTGGGCGTGGGTGGAAATTTGGGAAAGGCACGTACGGCTATGAAAAGTGGAGGATACTTGAGGTCTTTCATGGAATTAACTGCATCCGTTACTTGGTTCTGATAACAATGAAGGCAATCAAACATGGTTATAAATCGATGTTGAATCTACTTATTAAAATCAATCATTCTCATAAATGTTCAGAATATACACACTACACAGGCTAAGTCACAAGGAACTGTACATACCCGGTGAATGGTCTCTCAATGTTTGAAACGTTAGAAACGTTAGAAATTGGGGTGTTGAACGATCAAAACGATTTTTCCTAACATGTTTATAGAATTTTCAATTGAAAAATGAATTTTAGTTCACCTAAATATAAAAGGAAAAAGGGTGACCTTCCTAGGCAACACGAAAAGATCCCAGATATAGCTCATATATGTACCGAGTGTTCCTGCTAGGGCGTAATACAAGTTCTGCCGTTTCAGTTGGTTGCTACTGCAGTAAGGGTTATGTGGCACTGATGATGGATAACAAGCCAGAAACCGGTTTGTCTTTATCTTGCTGTGGTGGTGCCATTTTAGATGTTCATCTCGTGATGATAATATGGAAGACTTTCAGAGAATTAATGTGATATTAACCGTATAGTGTCGAGTTTATTAAATTTACGTGTATAAATCGGGATATTATTTTGTGCAGATTATTATTACACTCGTTATTAAATACCTCCACATCAAACGTTTTTCCATCATAAAGATTTTTGTCTTGACAAAATTGTTAACTTGTATAGAGATCAGAGAGTTCATAACTCCTCAGCCATTCTTTGATATTAAAAATCCAGGAAAGCATCCAGATTATTCTTATGCCTTTTTGTTTTTTCTTCAAATTTTTTCAGGTAAAATTGGGTATAACTCGAAAACGACGCATTCTTCGAAAAAACCATAGGAATACCTTCATTTTTTAAAATGACTGATTCTTCCGAAAGTATGAACCATCTATCCTTTTCAAGTAGTTTCATAGTATTTTTGCGTGGATTTATGAGTCGGCTATGCTGTAACTTTAATACCAAGAGGAATATGGAATATGTTCTGATTGAGAAATATACACCATGAATAGAGAAAACAGTCAATTTGAATTCAGTCCATTTGAAATGATAGTTTCAAATATGATATGAAAAAAAAAATTGATTTTTTCATGGATTTTTGACACCCTGTATCTTTCAAACAGAACCGAATATTGCAAAATGGTATCGGGAAGAAGTGTTTTGTTTGATGAGAGGAATCTACAGTTAAAATATATGTACTAGTCAAAGACTCACTCTTTCCCCAAGAAAACATTTCAATGCTACACAATAGTTATTTATGATATGAGTGTTGAAAGTGACGTTTTATTTTGTGAGTGAAAAAGTTTCACGAACAAAATAAAATCACTTTTAACAAAAATACCATACAATCTTTTTTGTACAACTGCCCTATTTTGATGCTGAAATGGGCGAATTTGCAATGACAATAAACTTCAAAATGCATTTTAATATTCAAATAATCAAAAGGTTGTTGTGAATGGCAAACGTTGCCAACGTTATGATTACTAACAAATGAGAAAAGACGCTGTTATTGAATTTCGTTCCAGTCCAATTTTCGTTTTGGGTTTTTAACTGCTTAATATGTTTTTCGAGAGTCTAATTATTAATAAAAGTGACGATTTGGTTGTTCCTGTGGATATTGAAGAGTCTGCAAGAAGAGCAAATCTGGATCTCCTACCTATGAAATCTGTTCAGCAGTACGATATTGCATATAACAATTTCCTCGCCTGGTGTACATTGAAAAATGTAAAAGGGAACTTCAGCGAACCTGTTTTCCTGGCATACTCAAAAGAAAAATCAGAAATATGGAGTTCATCAACTTTGTGGAGCCAATTTTCCATGATAAAGTCAAGCGCCCTTATTGAAAATGGTGTGGATGTTAGTAAATATTTTAAGGTAATAGCATATTTAAAACGGAAAAGTGAAGGATATCGTCCCAAAAAATCAAAAATTCTCACTCGTGAACAAGTTGAAAAGTTTATAAATGTGGCACCACATGAGAAATACTTGATGGTTAAGGTTGCAACTATTTTCATATTATTTGGAGCCTTTCGGCGTGGAGAATTGTGTAATTTATCAGTTGGAGACATGGAAATAACAAATAAATCATTGGTTTTACAACTTCCAAACACAAAAACGAAAGTCAGTATTATTGGGAAGTATGTTGACTATTTTCATAAGTTCTTTGCACTGCGCCCTTCTGTCATCAAACATCGTCGTTTTTCCTGAAATACATGAATAATAAATGCACTGCCAATCCAGTTGGTATCAATACATTTGGGAAAATTCCATATATTGTTACCGAATTCCTCAAACTGCCAGAACCAAAGCAATATACAGGACACTGTTTTCGAAGATCCTCCGCTTCATTGCTAGCAGAATCAGGAGCAAATATTACGGATATAAAAACACATGGTGGATGGAAGTCTACGACGGTAGCCGAGGGTTGTTGATCATTCCATTGCATATAGAAATGTCATTGCTGAAAAAATTCTCCCAACCTCAACAGATTTTGGATCATCATCCTCCAATATTGTACTTCCGGTTTCTACAAGTACTGATGGTGCTGAGGATTCTAATAATGTGTTGCGAAGCTCCCTAACGTCACGGAGCATTAATGTTAGTAATTGTTGTAGTTTTACGATTAATATTAATGTCCATAAGTAATGATTGTTAAATATTGATAATAAAAATTTGCAATCGCTGAATTTTTTTTCATCTGATTTCATCATAAGAAATTGGAGTGCTAAAAATATTTTTAACACTAATTGGGAAATTAACGTCTGTGAAAATATAAGAGAGAATGAATTATCGGTATGCAGACGGATTTTTTCGAACTCCGGAAAAGTTTTCACCTCAGGCGGGAGGTGAAAACTTTTCCGGAGTTCGAAAAAATCCGTCTGCATACCGATAATTCATTCTCTCTTTAACACTAATGTTTAAAATATTTTCAACACGCTTCCACGTAAACAATCAATTTCAACATTGTTTGCTGTCATTAAAAGTGTAACTTTTAATGGCAGTTGTACAAAAATTTTTTTTGGATCAAAAATTTTAAAGATCATCTTTTTCCTGTAAATTTTTTAATTGAACAAATCAATGAATAAATGATTGTGATAATATACAAGAAGAATGGAATGAATTTTCCATATTCACATCCTTAACAAGATATCACTTCTAACTATCTTGTCAGTATCACAGACGCTCGAAGATATATCGATATATCTTAACACTATAGAGCTTCGCGGACACATCTACTCAACTGATGAACTCAAACTAGTGGAGATTGAAACGAGATACAGATCACAAACTGATTATTATTGACTTATATAGACTATAGAGCAACTCCATATCGTGCCTGAAATTAACTCGAGTACATCAACCATTAAAGTGATAAATCTGTACTCACGGCCAATCTTCCAAATCCTTCTTCTCCATAACCCCCTTCATTTCTCACTTCACCTCATTAGGCGTAGTCTGCTGAAAATATAATCCGAAAGGGGAAATCGGGATGAAAGTTTTGCTATATTCATCATCCGAGTCTGTGAGGACCCTCAAGTTGATCAATATTCAAGAGACTGGCTCCGTCTATCAAAGGGAAGTTTTGCAATCGCAAAGAACGAAAAATGTGAGAATACACTTCATTGTTTGAATGCCTTTAATTAATAATCATGAAGTTGAAATGTGGTGGAGTGGCGATTCAGTTGAGAAATAGCGTCAATTAAAGTTTCCGCGAAGTTTTTATCGCGAGTGGAAAATATTACATCGACGGAGGCGGGAATGACTATTTTCAGCTCGTTACTTGAAATTCGTTACTCTGACAAAGATATCATTTTTGCGAGAGTTTTAGAAATGGATGTGAATATATTGATAGTATACAGGGTTGGAATAAAGTGGGAGCCCAGTGAAAATCTTTTAAACGAAAAGGATGATATTTTTGAAACTTTGCTGGCAAGTACAAAGAAGCATAGCGCATCTCACGCACTTTGCACTTCCTGTTTCACTAGAAATCCCTCAACTTCTTCCATTCGGATGGGACACCCTGTATATTTTTGTCGGATCCAAAAAGGTTATTTAGAATTCGTATATCCTAGGTTTACTGAAAATGTTTAATCAACGTGCATTTTCATTGTGTCGCGAGCTTACTCAAGGATCATTCGAGCAGATTACTGAGAATTGAGTGCTAAAATTTGTGTATTTTGGAGAAAACAAATCCTTGCAAGGGCAGAACCAAATGCACCATCAGCAGGTGATGAGTAAATACGTAATATAATAACTCTTTCAAATCGTAATTCAGGGAAACCGAGATTTATCAGATAACAAGTGAGGACGAGAATTAATTCAGATCATTGAAAATAGGATGGGAAATAATATATAAGGTGACCCACATAACAAAGACCAGCGAGTTCCTCCTAAGAGTCTTGAATGGCAATAAGCAACAACTCATTCTGAAGATTTCATCTATATTCATAAAAATGCACGAAATCTTCAGTTTCGATTTGAAAAATCCCAATTTTTCAGGTGAGGAATGCGCAAGGGGATAAATATCCAAAAACACTACAGGTTGTAAAGAACGTGAAATCAATAAAAAAACAAAGAAAATCCGAGCCAAACAGGTACTAAATGGAAAAGTTTGGTATCGAAATATAGATTTCCACCTGCGAAATTTTTTCAAAAACCAAAATTTCAAATCGTCAGATCTCTCCTTCTTGTGATGGAATCCACTCGTCATTAGTATATTATTAATCAGCATTATACATAATAAAATCGATTTCGAAAATTCCCCCTTTTTGGGTGAGAAATGATAGGGGTAAACATCACATTTGTGGTCCACATGAAATCCCTGGCGTATCTTAAGGCGTTTTTCAATCTGGAAGATCTAGTGATCTACTATCCATTGGAATCATGCAGAAGTTTTTCGAGCTCCTGAATAAAACTCGAAAATGAATTATGGAAAAAAATTGAGCAGACCGAAATCGAATCTAACAGAGACCATATGGACAATTTTGGTATCAAAATATAGGTTTTCGAGAACATTGAACTCAATTAAGAACAATTCAAGTCGCTATCTATCACAGATTGGATTTTCACATGCATTTTTTCAAATACTGAAAGTTCAAATTGTTATAGCTTCGGCTCCTGTGATCCTATCCTATTTTTGTTTGAATATTGTTAATTAGTATTGTCTAGAGTATCTCTGAACATAATGAAATCGATATCGAAAATCTCATCTTATTGGGTGAAAATGACAAAGGGGTAAGACCCCTCAAAAACACCAAATTTGTCAACACCAAGGAATCCATGGCGAATCCAAAGTCGTGTTCCAATCTCAAAGATCTACTACCCATTCGAATCATGCATCACCCATTTGGCTGATCAGTATCACCTATACTTTCAGTGATCTGAGTGTCTGAACAAAACTCGAAAATGAATTATATGGAAAAAATAAAACAATGAAAATTCGACCTAAAGAAGGCCTATATGAACATGTTTGGTATCAACATTGAGGTTTTCGAGAAAGTAGAATAGAAGAGTCCCTTTATGCTGGCCAACTGTATGAAAATACCTGAAAATCACTTCCCTTTTTTTCGCAATGATTCAACTCTTACCTGAAAGCTTTTATCCTAATGAATATATCCTAAAAATTTTAGATGTCACGAAAGTCTCCTTTAGAAGTCATGATTTCTTCTTTTCTTATGTTTTCATCAATGCTTCTTTTCGATTTTCAATCTTGAGGATCTACTGCCCATTCGAATAATGCATAATACCCATTTGGCTGATCAGTATCTCCTTTACTTCGAGTGCGCTGAGCGTCTGAACAAAGCTCGAAAATGAATTATGGAAAACATAAAACAATTCGAATTCGACTCAGAGACGGCCTATATCGACAAGTGTGGTATCAAAATATAGGTTTTCGAGGACGTTGAATTAAATAAAAGCAATTCGAATCTCTATCTTTCATATTTTGAATTGCACTTGCGAAATAGTAGTTCTTCTTTTAAAAAATCGAAATTTCAAATCGTCAAAGCTCCCACTCCTTTGATCGTATCTACTCTAAATCTATATATTGTTCATCAGCAGTATCTGAAGCTTCACTGTTAATAACAGAATAATCGAATTCCAAACTCTCAACGGAGGAGAAATGATCAAAGGGTATAGCCCCCAAAAAATCATTACCGTATCCAAAGGAGGTTTCAAATATGGAAGACCTTCAATCCATTAAAATCATTCAGAATATCTATTTGACTCCTCGATATCAGCTGCACTTTTTCTACTTCTAGATTGTGGACAGAACTAAAAGAGGAAATATGGAAAACATAAATTAATTTAAATAATAAATATTTCCAAAGATACTCGACATATAATTGTGGAAATCAGAATAATTAACAGTAATAATGAAACCTCAGATACACCCGATTATTTCTGGATATGGGAACAAAAATAATTCCACAAATTCCGCCATAATTCCGAATACCAAAACGCAAACAGGTTGATATCGTTACCATTACAATCATACAGCAAACAAGCTAATGAACTCAGCCGAATATTCCGTTTCATCAATTTCAATTATTGTTAATGATTCCGGGCGCACGGTGATAGCCGGAACATTAGGCAAGTCCGGCAGAAGCGGCAGGTTGGTCCGGAAACCCACAAATTTTTGCGGACCTTAAGGCCTGTCCATCCCGCTTAACGATACCAGGTAATTTCATCTGGATTAAAACCAAGCACATTACTCACCGGAGTGAAATCCTGCTGCTGAATATATTTCAATTTGAACGTGTAATTTATGTTTCTCTCGAGGACATTCAATCTCTGGCGCGATGTGAAAATGAGTGAAATATGAATTTTTCATGCGGAATTGAATCATTTCCACCGGGCGGAGTTTCGGGTGTATTTCAGCGTTCCTGAATATCGGATTATGACTTTCGGGTATTTCTGGTTTGACCTCGATTCTTCTACAGAAAATTGCGGTTTCAAATTCTTGCTCTTAATAAATTCCTAACTTCTGAGACAATATCAAAGTTGTGGTACTATTTGAGTTTATTGAATACAGTTTTCCATTATGAAGCGGAAATATGTACTTGAACTGTGGAAATAGGTCACCAAGGCGGTTCTAGATTTATTGACCTGGCAGTCTTTGTTTTAGTCATACCAGAAATTTTATCGATTGAGGTTTCATTCTGTCGAAATACTCTCACAAGGAATAATTTCTTCTATTCGATTTTTTGGCGTGATGATGGTATTTCAGCAAGATCAATTGAACACTTTTGCAAACTTGGAATTTTTTTTCGTTTAAATTACGATTTTTGACTCTCACGTAGTCCTTTTCTAGCCTTCGGGCTGGGAAGAGCTTCTGATATGGTTGATTACGAATAATTGCGTAATAAACTTTATATTTCTGGAGTCTCTGCTTTCATGTGAATATAGTTTTTCTTTTATGGTGTTTTGGTAATTGAGAAGCAATAAAATTGCACTTACTGGGTGGACCTATGTTAAAGGCACCTTCTTCTCGAGTGGAACCATTACAGTAGAAGCACAAGGCTTCTGAATGAAATAGCAAAACATGACTAGGTTGGATCAAACCCCTAGTGACAACATATTCTTGACTGAACCAAATTCTGAAGACACTTTATCTTCTGAGGAGACTGGTATCCGTAGTTAAACAAGGAGTTTATTCCTGAACGTTGGATACAGATCAATGGGAGATTCGAAGAAGCTTGTCGATCATTTCAACACCTTAACCCTCAAAAAATTTTGAACAATGGACTTACCTCTAGACGAGTTCAATTCAATGTAATTTTTGAGACAGAGAATTTGGCTATTAAACAGGCAGTTCCTTTCCAAGAAGTCAAACTTTTGCTTTGCTACAAAAGAATTTAGTATTTTAGAGATATTACTAGATCTTTTTCCGCATTGATTTCGGTATTATAATTTTATTACTTTCGATTTTTCAATCAGCTCCACCATAGTTCAGGCAAGAAAGATCCACACCAAGTTTCAGAGTTTTACAACTTTCATAAATCACATTTTGAAAGTTTTACATCTTTCCAACAGAACCTCACTTCAGAAAGAATGTTTAGTGTAGGTATTCAGAATGGTCTTATACAAAAATGATAAGGCCCATCATAATATGGAACATAGGTATATGTGTTATAAGTATGTCTCACTGTCAAGGAGGTCAAGAACATCTCTTACAACAGTTCTGCTCTATAGAGGAGGGGACATCTATCCTTTCACATGGAAACCCATAACTTCTTTGATAGGAACGTCGAGGTAATTAAGTCCAGAAAGGTTCACGTTGAGCATTGGTTGAATACTAGGATTTATGATTCTATTGACCCCTAAAATTAACCATAATATTGCAAGCTCCTGAATCAGCTCTACACTACTCTTCGGCATACAGCTATATGGACAATGGACATGTTTGGTATCAAGATATAGATTTCCACCTGTTAAATGGCATTTTTTGAAAAATCCGAAATTTCAAACTGTCATAACTCCCGCTCTCGT
Source organism: Adalia decempunctata (assembly GCA_951802165.1). NCBI lineage: Eukaryota > Metazoa > Arthropoda > Insecta > Coleoptera > Coccinellidae > Adalia > Adalia decempunctata. The sequence continues at coordinate 14,282,880 of OX637696.1, read as the reverse complement.
AAAAATATCCGCATTTCTTTTATACATTGGTAATCAGCATTGTCCAGAGTATCTCTGAGCTTAATAAGATCGATATCGAAAATCTCAACTTTTTGGGTGAAAAATGACAAAGGGGACCCCCCAAAAACACCATATTTGTCATCACCAAGGAATCCCTGGCGAATCCAAAGTCATTTCCCAATCTCGAAGAACTACTACCCATTCGAATCATGCAGAATACCCATAAGACTTATCAGTACAATCTATATCTTGAGTGCTCTGAGCGTCCGAACAAAACTCGAACATGAAACTTGAAAAAATTAAAACAATTAAAAATCGACTCAAAGAAGGCCTACATGGACATGTTTGGTATTAAAATATAGGTTTTCGAGGACGCTCTATCCAATAAGCGCTATCTATCGTAGTTTAGATTTTCACCTGTCAAATGGCCGCTCTCGTGAAAATATCCTCATTTCTTTTGTACATTGGTAATCAGCATTGTCCAGAGTATCTCTGAGCATAATGAAATCGATTTGGAAAATCCCAACTTTTTGACAAAGGGGTAAGACCCCCCAAAATCACCATATTTGTCATTACCAAGGAATCCCTGTCGAATCCAAAGTCGTTTTCCAATCTCGAAGATCTACCACCCGTTCGAATCATTCAGAATACCCATTAGACTGATCAGCACCACCTATACCCTGAGCGCTCTGAGCGTCCGAACAAAACTCGAACATGAAATTTGGGAAAACTAAAACAATTAAAAGTCGACTTAAAGAAGGCCTATATGGACTTGTTTGGTATCAAAATATAGGTTTTCGAAGACGCTCTATCCAAGTCGCTATATATCATAGTTTAGATTCTCACCTGTCGAATGGTATTTCCTGAAAAATCCGAAACTTCAAATTGTCATATACCTAGCTCTATCGGCAGATTAACTGAAAAACAGCGAGCGGCGCAAAGAAGCAGTTGTCACAGTGGCCAGAGATTGTAGATAACACATCACTGTGCCATTCATTCTATTCAAGCATAAATTTGACAGAAGTGAAATTATCCTACCCTTCAATGCGAGACAGTGACGAAACACTTAAGTCTGAACCTGCCGATCAGGGAAATGAATCAAATTTTTATATGGAAAAGCCACAGCCATTCCCAATTATTCAACGACAGCAAGGGTCCTGGGGACGGGTAGCTTTTAGAGTTTTCGATGACATGTCAACGATTGAATAATTTATAGGTACCGACATCAAGAATCGTCCTGAAAGCGTCTTTTCGTGTTGCGCTCAGATAATTTAGAACGGAAACATATATCCCTACTTCCGTTTTCATTAGATCGTTAGGCGTTTCCTCAGATACGCAAAAAGTGGGGGGTTGGAACAATTCTTACCCTTCTCAGATGGAGATTTATGTGCGCTGGCCTTTTTCATGCCAATTTGCATCTAGAGTGGGCTAATTTAGTGATAGAAGGAACTGAGGAAACGTAGAAAAAAGCACGACTTCCTGGAGCCTAAAACTGGCAGTCTTAAGTGGTTTCTTCAGAAAAGACGACACTTGGAATGTGGATGACAGATACCCTATTCAAAATTGAACATTGTGTTCCTGTTCGAATTATATTGAGGAACTGTAAAGGGTGAAGATCAAGGTAGAATATATCTTATTTCCTCTCGAAGAAACCATGCAATTCGACACAGAATATGGCACAAGTCCTCATTGCCTTCAATTCAGGAATATATTCTTCTATCCATACAGCACCAAGTCTCACCAGCTGGACTTCTGTACTCCATCAGCACCATTATAGCTTCACTAGAAGTGATCTCAACTGGCCCATACCATCACATCTATTTTCACTTATCATAACTATTTGCAGTTATCACTACTCCTTGCAGTAATCACAAGTATTTGCACCAATCACAACTCTTTGCACTAATAACAACTAATTCTAACCAATTCTTACTTCTAACACTTGTCTCATACAACGTCGCACATAGGATTAAGGATATATTGTTTATCCTGATTACTCCTAGGTCTCCTGAGGAGACCCCTCTGAAACTACAAGCTTCGAAGCTTGTAACTTGTGCTGAGTTCGGAGTAAGCAGTTGTGTTCTGTGTAGGCTTTGTTACTGTATACTTACGCCACCTTAGGCACAGCACTGTTAATTTTTGACCCAACATTGAAATGGTGGCCCCTACCGAGACTAGAAAATTTCTTTCCTAGCTCGGACTTTCCGGGTCCTAATCCAACGTCCTAACCACTGGTCCAAGGGCACTCACATACGAGGATATATTGAAAAATTCTTAGCCTACTATAGAACCAAACAAAATTTCAATGTCAAAATATTTTATTACCCAACTTATTCTCATCTCAATTGAATCCATTCATTACAGAGCAAACCTGCAACGTCTCTAGACCTTTCAAAAAAAAATGTTTCTTCTTGCTCTGCAAACCAGTCCTCCACAGCTTTTATTACCTCCTCGTTGGAAGGAAATTTACGACCTTTTAAGCTTTTTTTCAGTTGAGGAAAGAGATGATAGTCGGACGGAGCCAAATCTGGTGTATAAGGGGGGTGTTCTGGTAATTCAAACCCTAATTCACGAATTTTTTTGCATGGCAAAATTTTTGATTTGTGTACTGGGGCGTTGTCCTGTAAAAACAGAATACCTTTGGATAGCTTTCCGCGTCTTTTTTCCCGTAGAGTGGTCAGTAATGTCGAATAGTAATCTCCATTTATTGTTCTACCCTTATCCAAAAAATCGATCATGATTTCTCCATGGCAATCCCAAAATACTGAAGCAGAAACTTCTCCAGCAGATTTTTGGACACGAAACTTCTTAGGTCTCGGAGAACCAGAGTGTCGCCATTCCATCGATTGTTGCTTTGTTTCTGGATCGTAGAAATGTACTCAAGTCTCATCCATAGTAACAATTCGGATTAAGAAGTCTACATTGTTTTCAAATCGAGCACAGATCGAACGCGATGCTTCTACCCTTGCACGTTTTTGGTCAACATTCAAACATTTGGGGATCCATTTTGCAGAAATTTTTCTCATGTCCGAATTGACGTGAACTATATGATGAACGCGTTCGTATAAAATCTTCAGTGCTTCAGATATCCGTTTCAGCCCAATTCGACGGTCTGATGAAATCATGTCATGGACTGCATCGATATTTTCGGGGACTGACACACCAAGGGTATTAAGCATATCTTCGTAAATCTGCTTACCTCTTAACCCTTTTAAATTCAGGTACTTGATGATGGCTCGATACTCCAATTTTTCCATTTCTACAATTTGGTTTTTTTTCAATTTATTGCGTAACTCTGGTTTACTTTTTTGACGTCGAATTCTGCACTGACACTTCTAATAAGTAATTGTTGATTGATATGGTATCGCAATATTTTGGTTATGCATGGAACTGGCCTAGGCTAACCAGATATCAATACATCCTCGTATGTTGCATTGTGAAGACACAATATCCTTCAATTTAAATTATAAAAGCACCAGAAACGAATCAAATTTGATTCACAGATGGGAGTGAAACTTCTTTATTATGATATCTAGAGTTCACTGTTTTCCCAACTGAAATAGTTAAAAATTGGTCCACTGGTCTGAAGTAAGTTGAGCCCAATAATTAGAGACAATAGGTTTACCTTTCCTGCTAACTCTCCCACGAATATCCCAATTAATCACTCCATTTATTCATTAACGAAAGTTTAGCGGAGTTGTGTGAAGCCGATGGGCATAAAAGTTCGATATGATGAAACTCCTATATCCAGCAACACATGAATATTGCATATGCACCTGCAGCGTTATTAACTATCATGTCGCGAATAATGGTTTTATTGGCGACGAGGGTGGAACTGATATTCTATCGCTCGTATATTCTGTTTTACCGGTGAATGGATCAATTGGATTTGATTGAATTGTTTCTTATTTATCAAATATACTGCTCCTCAAGAGTTGGGGATATCGTATTCAATCGTTTTTAAAAGTATGTAATCTTCGAGAAAATCGCTGTGAAATCATTTAAAACTCAATAACAATTTGAATCGATCCAATAAAAATCAGTACCTATGAGACATTTCGTCAATCTGGTCGCCTTTTTTCTGAAGTTTGGATCTTTGCATATGCTTCATGAATGTTCTTATTCTGAAATGAAATCAGTTTATCAACGGCTTCGATTTGAAACGAGTTTTCTGAAAATGCCAAGACGTTAATTAACAACCGCTGAGGCTAATAGGGCTATAGGAATGCTACAGGGTGGCCTAACTCAGGTTGTTGTAGCGGAAAGGCTTCAAGTCAGCCAAAGTGTGATATCTCGACTGTGGAATAGGTTCAGGGAGACAGGTTCCGTGTTGGAAAGACCAAGGTTTGGTGGGCGACGAAAAACAACACCTGCTCAGAATCGTTTCATCACCGTTTCTGCGAGAAGAAACCTTACATCTACGTGTGGAATGCTACGGAATCCTCGTCAAAATGCAGATGGGGTCCAAGTTTCCATCGAAACCATAAGGCGACGTTTGAGAGAGGTGAATCTAGGTTCTAGACGTTCATTAAGAGGAGCGTCAAAGACTGAAATGGGCAAGGCTACATATCAATTGGAAGGATCAATGGCGTAGTGTCATTTTCACTGATGAATCCAGATATGGACGATTTTGAGATTCTCGAAGAATAAGGGTATGGACAATCCCACGCATACCCCGTAATCGTCGCTATGTCCAAGAAGTCCATCCATTCCGAGGGGGTAGTGTTATGGTATGGGCCGAAATATGTTTCAACGGGCATACATATCTACACATTGGTCCTGGGAATATGACCGCCTTACACTATAGGGGGCATGTCATTGACAATTTTATGCCAAATTTTCATGCTGCTATTGGTGAAACTTTTCAATTTCTAGACGATAACGCTAGACCGCGCCGTGCAGACATAGTTGAGAATGCGCGCGAGGAGCTTGGTATTCCAGATTTTCCAATACCTCCGCACTCACCAGATTTGAATTGCATAGAACGTGCATGGGATATGCTCCAAAGAAGATTAGATAATCATCAACCTACCTCAGAATCCTTAAATAATCTGAGAGAGCTTCTGCCCCGTTTAGGGAACCAAATTCCTCAAGAAATGTTCAACAACCTCGTGTGTAGTATGCAAAGAATATGTCAAGCTGTTATTGATGCCCGTGGAGGCCATACATTGTATTGATAGTCTTAAAATGCTTGAATTCCCTGGGAATGAAATTTCGTTATTTTAAATATTAGATAGAGTAGTCCGTTACTTTGTGATAGTTCATGATGAGGAATAATTAAAATAATAAAACTATTGAATGAGCAGACGGACCTATGGAATTCCCCTCTATTTGGATTTCTGGACGACCCGACGCCTCATCGCCATATAAAAGTATCTGACACAACCTGAAATACACCAGTTTGAAAATGTAGTAAAACTACGAAACTCGAGTCACTATTAAATCTGTATTTAATGAATTAAGTAATAGAAAACAGAGTAAATTTATTTTAATTATTCCTCTTCGTTATTTTATTCGATTTTTCTTAACCACCCTGCAGACGTACAGGCTAAAATTAATTTGCAACTTGAAATCATATTAATATGAATTTTCATCACGAAAATCTTATTTTAACTATATTTTTTTGCAATTTAAGTCAATATCCCTAACTCATGTGGAGCAGTTTATTTTATATGTTCGAAGAAATCGGTATCTGAACATCTTATTCTTTATATAAATGTTTTTTGTGAGAGAACAATGAACGTTTATTTGTTGGGAAATTTATCTTGATAGAAGTGATATCCTTATCCTGTATATTCAAGATTCACAGGGCTAAACATCCGGAAATATATGTTGGGAATATGCTGCACGCATGGAAACTTCCGACTGTCACATCCCCTTTTCAAAATGAGGACATCATAAAGTGGAAGTCTGAAGGCAAATATCTGGGAATAAACCTAGATAGAAAGTTTCTGTGGAACAACCATAGTGAGGTTACTGTTTGCAAAGCATAGAAGCTAATGGTACAAAGATTGTTTTGAAACCATGACATACTGGTTCTGGTGTTTTTGGGACTGATACCAGAACCAGATGTACCCTGCTGTCCAAGCGTCTAGTGTTCTTTAGAGCTCTTGAACTGGAGGGCGTGGTATAGAGTACTTAATGGCGAGAATAGCTTTGATGGGGGCACAATAGACCTCGAGGTCACAGAGCAATGAAACTCACTGAATCTAAATCTAACAAGCTGCATGCATTCTTGTATGCTGATAAAACTGCATAACTGCCATTGATGCATCGAAACAATATGTATACATAGTTATAAAGCCAAAATTTCCCTGATACTCCATCACTCTCTCCGGGTGACGTTGCTCACGATATGAATACTCCCCTATCAGGAGTAGCTACAAGAAGCAGGCTTCATACGAAATAATCTCCAAAATACAAGTAAGCTGATTTTCCACCGCCATACATCTTCGTCAGAGTTCCGAGGAAGGTGGGTAAGTTGGAAATGATATCTAGCGAAATCCGGTTAACTTGATAAATTAGCTTTTTCTTTCTCCTTCGACACGGTGCTTAGAATGCGCGAGACGTTCAAGTTTCACTAGTGATTGTTGAATGAGAGCTCGAAGGAAAACCCCGCCATAGTTTCGAATTTTAATGGAAAGTTTCCCGTGCACTGGATCTGCGAAAGATAAATGGAAAAGCTGCTAATTGAATCATGGTGGAAACTAATTAACAATTCTTGGGTAGAAAAATTCAACCTGTTAAAGAGGACTTGTAGTTAAAAATTACTCTTGGTTCTTATTTTTGATGAGGTATCTTCAGGGTTTCTGGCTCCATGTTCTCGAATTATCTATTGATCCAGGAATACAGGCTGAGTCTTCGACTTATACTTATTTATATTTCAACTGTAGATTCCTACCATCAAATAAAACACTTTCTTCCTATATCCTATACCATTTCTCAAAATTCGGTTTCGTTTTAAAAACAGAGTATCGGAAATCCATTAAAAAAACTCTTTTCTGTTTATTTCTTCGGATCCGTTATCTCAAATGAACTGAATTCTGATTGACTGTTTACTCTATTCATGGTGCATATTCCTCAATCAAAACTTATTCAACAGCGTAGCTGACTCATAAATCTACGCAAAAACACTATAAAACCATATTATTCTTATGTTTTCCTAATGAAACGCGTCGTTTCCAAGTAATTCTTGATTGTATACGATAAAATTTGAGGAAAAAATAATTTATTTCAAGAATAATCTGATTACTTCCCTGGATTGAATATCATCGAATATTGTTACTCCTCTGGTCGCTTAACAAGTTAACAATTTAGTCAGGATGTTTATCCACTTTGTCGAGACTGAAATCTGAATTATGGAAAAACATTTGATGTTGAGATAAAAAATCCCACAAATGTGGGAGTATCATAAATTATGCATTCAATACGCACAGCTTCCATCAAAAATTTATTTTTATCGATCCAGAAATAAATTGAAGAAAAACACCTGAAATAATGACTTTCCCCTTTTATACCAACATAGCTCTAGAAATGATGCCCTTCCCTATTTGTTTACGCCGTTTACGCACCACACTGGTTCTCGCTGTACGCATGCGTCGTTCAGACACTGACCTTTGAGACACAGAACAACAATATGAGTGTAGATTCATAGACCGCTCCCTGGCAAGACACACCGTTATACCATCGTTCAAAGAGAAAATCAACAATCTGGCATCGTCTTCTTGAAAGCTCTGTGAAATATTCATAGAATATGAGTGAGGTAAGGTCATTGACTTAGAATCCTATTACATTACTTTATAAATTAATAGAGTAAACAAAATCCTGCATAGGATCCCAAAAGGGATATAGAGAAAAATATGAACTAGTTATTAGTGTTTTAATCTTCAGGATAATCGAAGGAGGAACTTATTTTGCTGGGAGAAATATGAACTTTGAGGTCTTTGCAGAGAATCGTTTCCGGCACGTTTTTTGCCCAACTTTATTTTTTAAATGGCTTTATTTTTTACACAGAGCCGAACTCGGAAGAATGAAAAATGAAAAAAGGGTGGCCCCAAGAATCTACAGTTGAAAAATAGGTACAAGTCAAAGACTCCCCTGTATAACTATAGTACATGCAACTATCAAGAATCCGTTTAGAATCATGACTCGCTTATAAAGTCATGACTGGAAATTGAAACTGATGGCAATGCTTTATGAAATCTTTGACAAGAAGATACTCAACTCTGAAAACACCCGTATAAACAAATAGCAAAATATATTTCAAAGGTTCAAAAACTTTCCAATCATGTCCAGTTCAAATCAGAGTGTCAGATCTACTTCAATGAAGATTATGCCAAAGATTAACTGCACATTGACGTACTGACAAGGTATTCAGAGTTCGATACACGACAAAAAATTGAAATATCGACACTGCCTGATTCCAGCATGATGGAACCGAAAGCAGGCTTACGGTTCTGCTGATATGAAAAGGTAAAAGGGTTATAACGCGACCTATTTCTGCGTTTTCTATTTGTTTCGAGTCTACCGTGTCACCGAAATGAATCAAAAACAAATATGTATCATTCCATGGGGATTTTCGCTGCAACGTTTCCATATACATACATAGAATTGTAAAGTTGGGACGGCGTAGATTGAATGACCGAGGAATAAATCGTTTTCATATCGACGAACAACGAAAGGTCACTGCTTGTTTTGATGCACTGTTGTGTTTCTGAACCTTCTACATGGTCGATACGTGAATTAATATTTCGAATTTAATTCCCCATTCTGATTTGAGTATTTTTAAGAGTGAAAAACTTCTTGGACTAAGGAGCTACTTCGGAAAATTAAATTAATCATAAAAAGGAGGGTAATGTCCCTAAGAAGGAACAAAAAATAATACATATCAGAATTGGACAAGTAGAGATTTAGTTTCCGAAGCACACCACCAGGTGGCACCACCACAGGAAGACAATGCATTACCGGTTTCTGGCTTATTAGCCGTAATCAGATACATATAGCCTTATCCTGAGATGAGAATAATATAAGTTTTGCCGTTTCAGTTGGTTCTCATCTCAGGATAAGGCTATATGTATCTGATGACGGCTAATGAGCCAGAAACCGGTAATGCATTGACTTCCTGTGGTGGTGCTACCTGGTGGTGTGCTTCGAAAACTAGATCTCTACTAGTCCAATTCTGATATTAAATTAATCATTTCCTTCTTCCTAGTGCATTTGAATGTGTATTGCATGATTGCATTAAGCACTATTCTCCAAGCTTACGTATTACGCTCTTTTCTTCGTGTTGTGGTCGATGGTGAGGAGTCTTCATACTGTTAAGGCTGGCGTGCCTTATAGTACAATTTCAGCTTTGGAATACTGCTCGCATGCTTGGAGTTCATTTCCTACGAACTGTCTAAAGGACCCCGCACTTTCCTAATGGTGAATGGCGTTCCGTCAAATGTTCTGATATTTTGGTATAATGTAGTACTCGACCTACTGATCAAAAGTGTCTAAGGCAAGGGCCCAACTCAATCCTATGACTAGTTTTTGAGATACAGGGCGTTGAAGTTGAGAAGTATCCACTTTTACTATACGCGTTTCTCGAAACAGAATCGAATGAACTTTAATTTTTCTCAAGAAACATTTCATTCTATTTCCAGGGAGCAATTATATAGAGGAATATGACCAAAAATCGTTATGAATACAGGGTTATCCATAATTGAATGCATGCCCGATTTTGAAAGTATGACATATGTCAATTCCAGAGCGAGAACGTTCGCAAAATGAAATATTTCACCAGATATGTTGTTGTTAGATCGAAAAAACCTCAAATACTCAGAATTCATACTGGGTGATCCATTATTATAGAAACTATTCACAATGAAGGTTGAGTGGACACCCTGTATTTTTCGGTTGATTTAAGGTGTTTGTTTGATTTTTTCAGAACAGATCTTCATGGACTTCGAAGAATACAGGGTGATTAAGTCATTAAATAAATTGTGAACCTCACGAAAATACCCAAAAAGCATTTTTACATCGAAAAAACCTGAAATACCCAGAATTCATACTGGGTGATCTATTATTATGGAAACTATTCACAATGAAGGTAAAGTGGACATCCTGTATTTTTGAGTTGATTCAAGGTGTTTGTTTGATTTTTTCAGAACATATCATCATGGACTTCAAAGAATACAGGGTGATTTAGTCATGAAATGAACTGTAAACCTCAGGAAAATATCCAAAAACCCCTTTTTTCATCACCTTCTATTACAAAGTTAACTCCGTTGACGTGAGAGTTCTCTTTCACCACTGTACTTGATATTTTAAAACATCAATACGGCTGAGAGTTTTTATCCACTTCCTATGACCAGATTTTTTATATCTTATATACAAATTTATTATTTATGTTATTCTATTCTTATTCCGGCATAAAAAGAAAATGATCATAGGAAGTGGATAAAAACTCTCAGCCGTATTGATGTTTTTATATCAAGTACACTGGTGAAAGAAAACTTCCACCTCAACGGAGTTAATCTTGAAATAGAGGGTGATGAAAAAAAATGCTTTTTGGGTATTTTCGTGAGGTTCACAATTTATTTAATGACTTAATCACCCTGTATTCTTCGAAGTCCATGAAGATATGTTCTGAAAAAATCAAACAAACACCTTAAATAAACCGAAAAATACAGGGTGTCCACTCAACCTTCATTGTGAATAGTTTCTATAATAATGGATCACCCAGTATGAATTCTGAGTATTTGAGGTTTTTTCGATCTAACAACAACATATCTAGCGAAATAGTTTATTTTGCGAACGTTCTCGCTCTGGAATTGACATATTTTATACTTTCAGAATCTGGCATGCATTCAATTATGGATAACCCTGTATTCGTAACGATTTTCGGTTATATTCCTCTATATGGTTGCTTCCTGGGGATATAATGAAATGTTTCTTGAGGAAAATTGAAGTTAATTCGATTCTGTTTGGAGATATACGCGCGTAGTAAAAGTGGGTAATTCTCAACTTCAACGCCCTGTATCTCAAAATCTAGCCATAGGATTGAGTTGGGGCCATAGACACTTTTGATCAGTAAGTCGAGTACTACATTATACCAAACTATTAGAACATTCGACGGAACGCCATTTGCCATAAGAAAAGTGCGGGGTCCTTTACTTGACTGGAAAAAACCTCATAGATTACCTTGTCCTAACCGTTGATCTTCTTACACTTGATCACTGAAGTAAGGCCAAACCCATTGAGGTAGGCAAGAAAAGTATGGTATCTCTAATCTGGATTCCCGGTCATTCGGGCGCTCTAACACTCTCTGACAATGCCTACAAAATCACAGTTAAAACCCAAGTATCCATACAGTGAATTCGTTCCGTGAGAGGAAAGAGTATGATAATACACGACGTCAGAAATATACAGCAGATACATCTCTTCAAGTCAGACCAACCGTGAGTTCCTTTCCTTCAGTGTTCAATTTGTGGTATTTTTTCTATCTCATACATACATTTTTTCTTTAATTCTCGTGGTGATAAGAGTTGGTACAGAGGTCCTGTTGTCTCTCCAAGAGAGCTCTTGTGAAATAAACACTACGTAAAATATACTTTTCAATTTCTGAAAAGCCATTCCTTTCCGATTCCTCTGCAAATAAACCTCATGAGTCCTTACGCCCAACACCATCAGAACAATTTCTCGTTTGATACAAACGTTCCAATCATCCCGCCTACTTCGAACTACATATTGGAAAAGTTGGCGTTAGAAATTCCGATCCCGATTTCAAACAGCTCCGGCAAAGCCTTAGAACAATGGAGCTGTCCGCCGATCCAATCTCAACGAGGGGCGACACTGCGTCACTGGGTCCGTCGTAAATTCCTCATTTCGACTCTTCGTCGTCGTGTTCATATTGCATGAAATAAATCCCGGGCCCATCTCATACATGGATGCGCGGATTCTTCTCTTCAGAATGACCGATGAAGCGCGACGAAATCGTACGGTCACCATACTGTATCTCTTTTGAAATATTGCGGTTTGGCAAATATGAGAAAACCTTAGGGTGTTATGCGAAAACGAGTTTGAGAATTGGTATTGCGGCTGCGGATGCGTTAAGAAGCGCATTGGTGGTTTGGACGGGTTCCCTTGGGTAGATTCGCCATCTGCGATTCATACAATTTCCAATTCTTACCCCTTCCACAAAAGTTCCTGGTTTCGAATGGAAATTTTGCATGAAAACATTCGTAAGACCCTCGTGGCTATTGTAGAAAGATGCTTGGAAAGAAGATATATAGGAAAAACTGGGACCTCAATCTGAAAAGTACCTGGTACCTAGTCACGTTAAGGCTGTAGCAGATGAAGCAGTGCTGACTGCATAGGATTTCAAATTTGGCTGTTTGCTACACACGAACCAATTCTTGTCAGGATTTAGCCGAAAACTGAACAATAATAAAATTGCACCCCATTGAGTTTCCATTGGCACTCCCACCCTAGCAACTGTCTATTGGGCCTACCACACGCTCAAGCTTCACCACAGTTTGGCTTGCGCAGGCATCTCGTACGTAAAGACTGAACACAACAGTTGCTACTACACGGCACAGTTAAGTACGTGCAAGCCTCATTCATGACAGAGTCGTCGACACGGTAAAATTGCGTCCGAACGAAGAACGTACCAGCCGGGTTTGCGCAAGCCGGACTTGCACAAGCAAAATTTCAAGCAGGTCGAAAATTACACAAGCCAAGCCGTGGGGTTTGCGCGGTTTACAGTTTTCCCAACCACAAGCTCAGTGTTCAGTGTTCAAGCCGGTTTGCGCAAGCAAAACTGTGGTGAAGCTTGAGCGTATGGTAGGCCTATATGACTAGGACATTGATGAGAGCTTTCGACCTTACAGCATTTGATGAAGGCCATCACCCTTATACCATTTGGAGGGTATTCAAGCCTTTGGTCCAAAGGGGCAATAAACCGGAAAGTTTAAGTCTTTGACTTGTACACATATTTCAACAGTAGATTCTTGAGGCCAAAAGAAACCTTTTTTTTATTTCTCATTTTTCCGAATTCGGCTCTGATAAAGAGATATAGCCATTTGAAAAATAAAATTGGGCCAAATACAGGCCTGAAACAATTCTCTGCACCTCAAAGTACATTTTCGAATGAAATTGTGGTGATTATAAGATTTTCTGGGTGATACAATTAGAAAATACTCATGCACTAACAAATTTTGAATAATAATGTAACAAACACGATATTTCCTAACTAAAGAAATAGTTTTGTCCGATTATATTTGCAATCGAAGAGCCATATTTCTCAGACTTAAATAAGTGCCTTCTTCGATTTTCCTGAAGATTAGTTCGTAAAAACTAATAATTTGTTCATATTTTCCTCGATATTCTAAAACGATCTCATAAAAATTGGTATCTCACTAACCTATCCTAACTCCATTAACCTAGGTCATAGGATTCGAGGTCAATGACTTAACCTAACCCATCTTCTGTGGTATTTCACAGAACTTTTGAGATTACTATGCCAGATTGCGGATTTTCTCTTCAAACAATGGTATAGGCGGAAACAAGGAAGCAGTACGTCATCTATAGTTAAAGGATGAACTATCGCAACGGCACTCGTTTTGTTAACTTTTCGCTAAAGGCGTCTACCGTCTAGGAGTTGCTCTTAGGAAACGCCAAACGAGTAGTTCTGATTCTCGCCGATATACCGCTACAGTCTTAATTTCAGTCGCCTATAACAGTGCGCTGCGATGTAGCCGCCACGCAAGACAAACCGTTGTTCTGTGTCTCCAACGTTAGTCTTTGATCCCATGAACGACGCTTACGCGATAACCTGCGCCATGGACTTCGATTTATTTATTTATTCACAGAGAATAAAGGAAACAGGTTATGATTGTGATGTGAAGACTTTCAGTGCATTGATGTCATGAAAACCATGTAGTGTCGACTTGAAATTCCGAGAGGATATTGCTTAGATAGATATTTTTCTGAAGGACTAGTAACAATAAATTTTTAATAGAAACTGTGGTGATGAAATGTGTAATTTCATGCTTCTTTGAATTCAATTTTATCCCCCACACTTGTGGGACTTCATTATTACATATCTCTACATCAAACGTTTTTCCATCATAGAGATTTTAGTCTTGACGAAGTTGATGAACATTCTGACAACATTGTTAACTTGTTAAGAGACCAGAGAAGAAATGATATTCAAGGCAGAGGAAAGCATTCAGATTTTTCTTGAAATTAATGATTTTTTCCTCAAATTCCATGGTACACAAATAGGAATAACTCAAAAACGACAGGTTTTATTGAAGAAACATAAGAATGCATTCATTTTCTGAAAGGGCTGGTTTTTTCGAAAAAATAAACGGTTCATCTTTTTCAAGTGGTTTCATAGTATTTCTGCGAGAATTTATGAGTCGACTACGTTGTAACTTTCATATCAGGAGGAATATTGAATAAGTTTTAATTGAGGAATATGCACCATTAATAGAGTAAAGAATCAACAAAAATTCACTACATTCGAAACCGAATTTTGAAAAATGGTATGAAAAAAATGTATTTCGTTCGAGAAGAGGAATCTACAGTTAAAATATATGTACAAGTCAAAGACTCACCCTATATTCTCCAGAGAATATTGGCCCCAAAACACTACCATGGAGTGTCCCACAGTGATTTACTTCTTCCTACAAATCATTTCCATACCTAACAGCCTGACTTCTATTGTTCAGGTAGCTAGTAAACTTTTTCTTTGAGTTGCCATTGAGTCCAAGAAAAACCTTCATCGACACGAGCATATCAGCGACTCCAAATCTTTATTCATGACTCAAAAAGATATTTTTTCACTTTAATCATCCTAGGAGGAGTTCAGTATATCCTAAATAACTCTGTATCGAAATTTTCGTCCATGTTATAAAAATAAAACAATTTATCAGGAATTGTGTTCTCTGAAAATTTTATTGTACAGCTGCGTTTTATAACAAAGTAGATAGTAGAAAATTGTTTTACACCAAGTTGAAAGACAAAACACCTCTTTTGAAACAATCAGAGCTGGTTTATAAAATTGAATGTTTTAATTGCCAAAAATGCTACGTAGGACAGACAAAGCAACTGCTTCAAGAACGGATTAGACAACACACTTATGACTCAAAAAAACTTGATAGTGCACAAAAAACAGCACTGTCGGCACACACTCACACAGAAGGACACAAATTTGACTTCAACAATGTTACAATATTGGACATAGAACAGAATTACAACAGAAGGTTAATTAGCGAAATGATTCATATCAGAACTC
The DNA here is from genome assembly GCA_951802165.1 of Adalia decempunctata. Taxonomy (NCBI): domain Eukaryota; kingdom Metazoa; phylum Arthropoda; class Insecta; order Coleoptera; family Coccinellidae; genus Adalia; species Adalia decempunctata. Next base: position 14,267,597 of record OX637696.1, on the reverse strand, counting down.
GTAATACTGTCAATTTCAGGGAAGATACTCAAAATCTTAGCAAAATTTATGACAGCTTAATAAGCAATAATAGTATAACTTAGAGTAATGGCTGATAAATGGTTTAACTTAGACTATAATTCTCGTCAAAAATACATTCTAAAACTAATATCAATAAAATTATAAGGTTGGTGAGTTGGAACGAATAAATATACTCATTTGGGGGGTGAGTGTCTCTGTTGTTACATTAAATTTTAAAGTGTTTATAAAGGTTGTTTGTAACTCAAAGTGTCGTTGAAGATTTAGCCGATGTTAATTCTCTCTCTTGATTAACTTATCAATTATTTAGTGTATAATATTTGTTTGTGAATTGTTTTTTAAACCTGTTCGACTTCTGTAAGATTTGACTAGTATGGTGCAGATGACGCTCGGACGGGCGAGTTCAGGTTCCTGCCCGGATGATCAGATCATAGAACTTGAGATAAGAAATATAACAAAATATTTAAATTTGACAAATAGATATATTCTAACCTGACTTCTTGTTCGACACATTCTGATTCTTGAAGAAAATTTTCTTATGCTTCACAAATTAAAGTTTCAAATAATGCTTATTCCAAAATGTTTGTTAAATTAGTGTAAATTCGAGGTAGGTTCTTGTTCTTGCTCGCCTGGGCTGATTCTACAATTTTATTGTACTTCGTTACTTTTTAGCCTTGATAAAGGATCAACTGGATCCGAAACGTTGGTGATGAATTGAAGAAATTTAACAAAAAACATTAAAGTCCAAATTCCTGATAAATTGTTTTATTATCCTAAAAAACGTTCTGCATAGAGCAAAACATTTAAAGGTGAGTTACCTTTGTAATTTTTTTTTGCGAATGTTGAATTTGTGTCAACATGAAGGGAACTCGTACTAAAGAAGCTTACGAACGAAACTCCCAACAGCAGCATAATTATTCCTCCACAAAGAACAACATCAAACCATAAGGTGCATTCACACGTATACATCTAGGTACCTGTTTTTGGTTTTTATTTTGCGAATTCAGCTTTGCGCACTGAAAAATGACAGCCTCGTCCGTTTCAGACCTCGCTGTGCAAATAAGCCGATGGAAGATAAGTGCGGAGAATCATAAAAGAAAATTAACATAATTAAAACGAATAGGAACCGCTTTGCACAATATTGTCCCACTGGAGACAGAGTTGGAATGGCCCGAATTCACAGAAATAAGCGAGGCCAAATAACAGAAGAGAATCTGTTTTCTTGAATGAATGTCTGATTGCATTTGCTCCACTGCAAAATGACTGGATTCAAAATAAATTTGAAAGTTCAGAAGGCGAAATTTCCAAGAAATATCATTCATGTTTACTTAAACATCCTTCATAGCACCAGAAAAAAACCAATATCTTATGATGCTGCGTTTGATATTGTTCAAGTCCAATTCCAGAAAAATATAATGGTTCCTTGTTTCTTGATTTCCGTATAAACCCAACAAAAACTGGAGCTCTTCTTGTCGCAATATATTCCTTGCGAATGACTTTCACCTCCGTCGAAATTTGAAACAAATATCCTGCTTTTACATAAAAACTTCAAGCTCTTCGAGTTGTACGTGATTGCCATAAAATAACATAGTTATGACCGGAACAATATTCAGTTGACAAACGTTGTAGAAGGATTCCATAGCGTGTTCACATTACAATAGGGGATAAGACAGGGAGGAAGACAATGAAACAAATTCTTACGTTGTGCTGCTACACAATGAAGTCACGTAAGGGTGAGATGATTTTATCGCTTACTTTCTAGTGCATTCTGTACATTCCAAAGGGGGAATGGGTTCAAAAAAGTCACACGTGTTCTGAGTTGGCGCTGGTTTGTTGAGTCGTCAAAGTTTCGGAGACGTTCAACCCCAGGCAACACGAAGAGATCACAAAGATGGCTCTACTACTTATTTGTAGGAAATTGTGACGCGTTTCATAAAACTTCTTTGAGAGGATGTTGAGAGCTCTATTTGTCCTTGTCAAAATTATTCCCAGCGATATTCTACGTGGAAATTCAGTGGGAGTTCTTTGTGAAATATATACACCTCACATATCGAGAACAGAACTACACCGATATAAAATGCTCGTGAATTATCGACCAAAAAATTTCTATTACAACATATCCGGTGTCATAGACGATTTCTTTGACAGCTGCTGGCAAATGTATTATTCTCAGGATATCGCCTGGAGGTCGCCATTGGGATTTCTCATTCTGGATGCATAAGAGATCTCTGAGAGTTTGTAATTGTATTAAGAGGCAGTATCACCTTTTGAATCGTGGTAAATCTTCATTCAAAAAGTGGTCTCTTTATTCCACGAGTAGGTACCCTAATTTACGACGTAGAGACTTGATTTTTTTTTAAATTGAAGTTGAAGAACGTCCCGAGGGAAAATGGTTTTCTTTTTTTGATTTAATAAGTTTTTCAATTAAAAAAAAACAGGTTAATCCTAAGATCTGGGGTTATTGAATATGTTTTTCGTTTTTCATGAGTTCAAGCTATATTTTTGAAATAATCATCATAAAAGTATTTGTAGTTTATAGAAGATTAAATTGTCGAGGACAAATAGTTGCGATTTTTTCGATTTAATCAGTTTTTCAATCAAAAAACAGGTTGAACTGCAGCGTTTTGGAAACTACACTCAATGATTTTTTTTCGATGGTTATTCATCATTTTTGGGAAAAAATCGCAACTATTTGCCCTCGGCAATTTAATCTTCTATAAACTACAAAAATTTACATGATGATTTGTTCAAAAATTTAGCTTGTACTCATGAAAAACGAAAAACATATTCAATAACCCCAGATCTAACGATTACCCTTTTTTTTTAATTGAAAAACTAATTAAATCGAAAAAAAAACTATTTGCCCTTGTGACGTTCTTCAACTTCAACTTAAAAAAAAATCAAGTCTCTACGTCGTAAATTAGGGTACTTACTCGTGAAATAAAGAGACCACCTTTGAATGGAGATTTACCACGATTAAAAGGTGATACTGCCCCTTAAGATTTGCTTGTTTTGGTATATTTGAGAGCTCGCGAAACAAAATCTGCATTCTGATCAAGCTCAGAATTAACAGAAAATTATTTTCAATTCGTTAGTCTCTCCTGGGACAATTTCATGCCAATTTCTGAGGTCTTTTCAGCATAACTTCGATGTTTAAAAGAAATTCCTACTCACAAATCTGAAAAATAATCTACAGGGTGTTTCTTGATAGAAGGTATAAACGAAGACGAAAGATTCCTTGCATAATTTCAAGAAAAAAGTCACTTAAACATGGGACCGCAATCGTTTCGTTTTAGGGATACAAGGTGTACTAGATATTCTTGGGAGGCTTTGAAAGAAAATTATGAAATCAGGTGAATTGGACGGAGTGTGCATCCATCATGACCAACCAGATCCCCAGACTTATACAGAGTTCCGCATAAGAGGCATTTCAATATTTGAGTTTATTTTTTTTTTTGGTAAACGAAACCAACTTTTGTTGTACGAAATTACAACTTACTCTTCGGGATTTTTGATAACCTTTAAATGTTTAAATTATTGGCTTATTTAATTTTAACTTTTAAAAATCACGTCTTCTAAATGACCTCAACCAAACTTAACATCATTTTCAAAATTAGATAAAAAGTGGTTCAATGCACGGCGTAGCAAACCTGCGTCTATTCCTTCAATTTCTTCACGAATTTTATCTTTGAGTTCCTCGATTGTACCTAGAAGACTCTCAAACACTTTGGGTTTTGAATTTCGGCACAAAAAAGCCTATTTTCTTTTAAAGCGCACGCTGCTGAACTGAGTATTCATGGAAGTTCAAACGAAGAATTCAGAGCGAAGAAATCAAATAAACGAAATATTTATTAATGACAACTAACCAACTATCCCAGAGACTACAGAAGATATTCCCACAGAGAACAACTTATTAAGGGGCAGTATCACCTTTTGAATCGTGGTAAATCTCCATTCGAAAGGTGGTATCTTTATTTCACGAGTAAGTACCCTAATTTACGACGTAGAGACTTGATTTTTTTGAGTTGAAGAACGTACCGAAGGCAAATAGTTTTCTTTTTCTCGATTTAATTAGTTTTTCAATTAAAAAAAAACAGGTTAATCGTTAGATCTGGGGTTATTGAATATGTTTTTCGTTTTTCATGAGTACAAGCTATATTTTTGAATTAATCATCATGAAAATTTTTGTGGCTTATAGAAAATTGAATTGCCGAGAGCAACCAGTTGCGATTTTTTCGATTTAATTAGTTTTTCAATTAAAAAAAACAGGTTGAACTTCAGCGTTTTGGAAACTTCACTTAATGATTTTTTTCCGATGGTTATTCATCATTTTTTGAAAAAAATCGCAACTATTTGCCCTCGGCAATTTAATCTTCTATAAACTACAAAAATTTTCATGATGATTATTTCGAAAGTATAGCTTGTACTCATGAAAAACGAAAAACATATTCAATAACCCCAGATCTAACGATTACCCTATTTTTAAATTAAAAAAATAATTAAATCGAAAAAAAAAACTACTTGCCCTAGGGGTGTTCTTCAACTTCAATTCAAACAAAAAGCAAGTGTCTACGTCGTGAATTAGAGTACTTACTCGTGAAATAAAGAGACCACTTTTGAATGGAGATACCACGATTCAAAAGGTGATACTGCCCCTTAAGTAACCTCGTAGGGAATTTATTAATAAAATAAAATGGGTATTCTATTCTGAGGAACCCTGGAACTGGATTTCGATTTGTCTGAAGATTTCGAGACAAACGTTCAAATTTTTTTCTCGAAATCGGTGGCAGTTATGACAAAACAACAGGAGAGCATTAAGTTCACTATAACAACAAAGCTTCTCTTTTTGAATTTTTCAAACTGGCAGTGGCGCACTAAAAACCAATTCTGGGGGAAAAAAGAAAAGTGACACCCTGTAGATTTGCAATCAAAATTGGCACCTCACAAGGTGTAAAGTCTTATTTGTAATATATATGCCAAATTTCAGTTGGATATCTCATTAAATGCAGATAATATGAGGAAAAAACTTGAAAAAATAGAAGGACTTCAAAATCTTGTATCTCGAAAACGACACGGTTGGGGTTCCATGTTCATGAGACTTTTTTTTCTCAAAATTCGGCAAGGAATCTGTATTTTTCGTTTATATCTTCAATTCAGGAACAAAAAACAAATAACAAAATTTTTCAGCTGACCCAAAGATATCAATGTATTACCAATTCATTCTCCTGTTGAAAATTAGACGCAGCCTGTATAGTCTCTAATGAAATGACCACATTTTGCCACGAATTCGTTTATTCTGCGATAACGATCCACTACTTTGGAATAATAGAAATTCCAAGAAACATTTGTATCCCAAGAAAAAAACGACTTTTTCACCTTTCCGGCGAATAAAACAGTGTCGAAGTGTGTTGGCGCGAAATCAGATACAACCCCAGATAAGCGAAATAGTCTCGGAATCAATTTAAACCCCAAAAGTCGACCTTATCACACGCCAAATCTACCTGTGTCCTTACAAACTTTTATTCGCTTTTCCGAATCCGATATCGTGACAGTTCCGACCCTGCACCCAGATTTAACATCGTTTTTATACCGCAGACATCACGAGAAGATGGAGTTTATTAAAGGATAACATCCACCCAGGGTTTATTAAACGGAGGGGTATTCTGTGTCGGAGAAAATGAACAAGATTATCATCTAGAGGGTTTTTCTGGTTGGGTTCAAGGGGAGGCATTGGTTGAATTAGCTGGGGTTGTTGAATGTTTTCGCTGAGTGGAATCTTGGAGGGCGGTATTATAAATTGACCGTTGTGTTTTCGTTTCTTCGTCTTCGACGAAAGATCTATTTGGAACCAACCGTTGATCTGAGGTCAGAAAACAAGAGGTTTATTCTATTCATTCAGAGTTACGAGGATATATTGAAAAATTCTTAGTCAACTATAGAACCAAATAAAATTTCAATGTCAAAATATTCTATTACCCATCATATTCTCCTCTTGAGGGGCAGTATCACCTTTTGAATCGTGGTAAATTTCCATTCAAACGTGGTCTCTTTATTTCACGAGTAAGTACCCTAATTTTCGACGTAGAGACTCGATTTTTTTAAAATTGAAGTTGAAGAACGTCCCGAGGGCAAATAGTTTTCTTTTTTTCGATTCAATTAGTTTTTCAATTAAAAAAAACAGGGTAATCGTTAGATCTGGGGTTATTGAATATGTTTTTCGTTTTTCATGAGTTCAAGCTATATTTTTGAAATAATCATCATGAAAATTTTTGTAGTTTATAGAAGATTAAATTGCCGAGGGCAAATAGTTGCGATTGTTTCGATTTAATCACCTTTTCAATTAAAAAAAACAGGTTGAACTTCAGCGTTTTGGAAACTACACTTAATGATCTTTTTCCGAAGGTAATTCATAATTTTTTGGAAAAAAATCGCCACTCTTTGCCCTCGGTAATTTGATCTTCTATAAACTACAAAAGTTTTTATGATGATTATTTCGAAAATATAGCTTGTATTCATGAAAAACGAAAAACATATTCAATAACAGCAGATCTAACGATTACCCTGTTTTTTGTATTTAAAAACTCAATAAATCGAAAAAAAGAAAACTATTTGCCCTCGGGACGTTCTTCAACTTCAATTAAAAGAAAAAATCAAGTCTCTACGTCGTAAATTAGGGTACTTACTCGTGAAATAAAGAGCACTTTTGAATGGAGATTTACCACGATTCAGAAGGTGATACTGCCCCTTAATTGAATACATGTATTACAGCGCAACGTCTCTAGACCTTTCAAAAAAAATGTTTCTTCTTGCTCTGCAAACCAGTCCTACACAGCTTTTATTACCTAGTCGTTGGAAGAAAATTTACGACCTTTTAAACTTTTTTCCAGTTGAGGGAAGAGATGATAGTCGGACGGAGTCAAATCAGGTGAATAAGGGGTTGTTCTAGTGATTCTAGCCCTAAATCACGAATTTTTTGCATGGTTACATGAGATTTGTGTACTGGGGCGTTGTCCTGTAAAAACAAAATACCTTTGGATAGCTTTCCGCGTCTTTTTCTTGAATTTTTTCCCGTAGAATGGTCAGTAATGTCGAATAGTAATCTCCAGTCATTGTTCTACCCTTATCCAAATAATCAATCATGACTACTCCATGGCAATCCCAAAAAACTGAAGCAAGAACTTTTCCTGCAGATTTTTGGACACGAAACTTCTTAGGAACAATTCGGTTTAAGAAGTCTACATCTTTTTCAGATCGAACGCGATGCTTCTGCCCTTGCACGCTTTTGGTCAACATTCAAACATTTGGGGATCCATTCTGCAGAAATTTTTCTCATGTTCAAATTGACGTGAACTGTATGATGAACGCGTTCGTATGAAATTTTTCACGGTCGCATACGACTGACGTTGATCACCAAGGGTATTAAGCATATCTTCATAAATCTGCTTACCTCTCAACCCTTTTAAATACAGGTACTTGATGATGGCTCGATACTCCAATTTTTCGATTTTTACAATTTCGGTGGACATCTTTTTTTTCTCATTGTGTAACTCTGGTTTCCTTTTTTGACGTCGAACTCTACACTGACACTTCTAATAAGTTATTGTTCGTTGATATGGTAGCGCAATATTTTGTTCATGCATGGAACTGGTCTAGGCTATCTTGATATCAATACATCCTCGTATATGGTGATATAAACAGTAATTGATCAGTTCACCTTTGAAAAATTTGTTAAAAATATAACACATACCTACCTGTATAAAACAATTATACCATTGAGTTTCAACATACATGGAGGTACATCACCCTTGAGCGATTTGAAGCTGATTTTAGTGTAGTTCCTTCACCGGTTCATAGATGGATAAGTGTGTTTCAGTGAACCGAAAATTTTCAACCTCGCATCTTGCGGCAATTAATTTTGATTCATGAAACTAGGGGAAAATGAATATTTTACAGATTTCTGTAAATGAATAGCAACTATAGTTTCCTCGATAGTTCATTTAGTAGCTACTGTGTGTCTGTGTGCCGCCACTAGAGTTGTCAGTAAGCTGCCAAAATGTCCAGCATCAAATCGTTCAAGGGCGATGTATCTCTATGAATATTTAAACTCAATTTCAGAGGTGATCTGAAGTGATCGCCAATGTCGGACAATACTGACAGGGCACGTGAAGAAAAAGAAGAAGTGTGAGGTCAGACAACAAGTGGTTTATTCAATTCATTCAGAGTTACATCGTTACATGTGATATTTACAGTAATAAAATGAGTTGAACATTTGAACATTTCCTAAAAATATAACACATTCCTCATCCTGTATGAAACAATACTATTAAACGAAGGGTTTTCCAATGAGAGGTGTTATTCAGAATATTATGCCGATATTTCGGTGGATGTCATTTTTGAAGCTATCATTTATCGACATTTGTCAAGTAGAATTTGCGCCCTCAATTAAAATGAAATGATACAGGCATCAACAACGCATTGAAAGTATTAATGTTCACTATAAAAATTCGGGAAATTCGAACATTTTTGGGTCGTCGTGAATCACCTTGTCAAACCGCAATACTTAGAAATTGGTGGGAAAATGAGCTGTTGGTACAAGTTAGTGCTGTGAAGAATGAAACCCGTGCACGTCGCTCGAGAGCAGCCGAGAATATTGTTGCTGTAGCCGAAAGTGTCGAAGAAAACCCAGTTTTGTTCATTCCTTTTTCGGATTTAGGCAGTCCACAAACGTCATTATACCGTATTTTGCCTAAAAATTTGTGTCTTAAGGCTTATAAAGTTCAGTTAACACCAGAACTCAAGCCAGTCGATCATCACAAACATCGTGTTTTTGCTGATTGGGACCTTGAAATGCATGAGAATGACCGGGAATTCCGTCGAAAAATCATCTTGAGTGATGAGGCCCATTTCCACCACGCTGGCTTCGTCAACAAGCAGAATTGTCGCATCTGGGGCTCGAAAAACCCGAGAGTTATTGTTGAAAAGCTTCTCTATCCTCAACGTGTGACTGTTTGGTGCGTTTTGTTGTCCGGCAGGATTATTGGACCTCATTTTATCGATATTGAGGCTGGAGCAAAAGTAAAGATTAATGTATTGCGCTATCGATAGTTGATTAATGATTTTTCATGGCCGGAATTGGATGGTGTCGATCTGGTTAACATTAACTTTCAACAAGACAGCGCTGCGTGCCACACAAGCAACGAAACCATTGATCTTTCGGGGAAACAGTTTCCGGACCGTGTTATCTCTCGGAGTGGTGATCACAAAATTGGGCAATTGGTGATTTAACACCTTGGGACTTCTTCCTTTGGAGCCATGTGAAAGAGAAGGTCTACGCTAAGAGCCCAGAGTCGATTCAAGACCTCAAAGATGGAATTCGTGAGGCTATCGAGGACTTAAGGCAGCCACTTTGCGATCTGGATATAGAGAATTTCATGAAAAGGATATGGTCCTGTAGTCGTGGTCATGGTGGTCAATAAAATGAACATCCTTTATCTAAAAAAAATGGCATTTCTCTTTCAAAGACAAAATAAACACCTCTTACTGAAAAACCCTTTAGTAATTATCTAATCGATAGTATGTTCAGGAGATGAGAATCTTAATAAGTGTGTTCTAAAAGTTGGTTGGCTTGAGTTTTGATTTCAAAATAGTAATTTACTATAATATGTCTTCAATACTAACGTAATTTGTACTTTTTGAACGGTTCTACACCAACAATGAACAAAATATTACAAAGAAATAAAAAGAACAGATTGAAGACTTTTCCAACGAAAAAAATCCACCAAGTAAGAGTTATCATCTTCCTCTACTTTCTCAAAAAATCTCGAATTTTCCATCTATTCTTATTCATTGCTCATTTATCATTCAGATATTTATCTTATTCATTATCGTCTTCTCGTCCTAGTTCTTTGTTTTCCAATTTTCCACATTGGTTGTTTATTGATTTTTCTGACACACCAATCTTCAAAATTCTGATAATTTATCCAAGTCATTCCAAAATTCTTTTCTCAAGCATCAGTTTCTGCTTCTTCTCCATTTCCAGTTATCCACTGTCTTAACCTTTGTCATTCAGGAATTAACTTATATTATTTATTCTGAATCTGATTCCGTATTTCTGTTGATCATCAATGGAAGATAAATGTAAATGCATGGTAGTAGGTCCATGATCATATCTTCAATTTTAATAACACCAAGTTCATACTGCCCATGGACTTCGTAGGTAATAAAGAATACCCGGAGCTCTATGATTTACCCACATTCTTCGACTGGGTGGCCTGAAGTTCTGAAAAGGACATCCAACACCCCACCAATGGTTTACCTGTTTTTATCACACTTTCACTACTCGACTAGTAACGGTCATACAGAGCTGTCAGTTCGCCTTACCCTTGCTCTCAGTAGGTAGGTCAACGAATCTTCTGGTTATATCAGGACACAATAATTCTAGATATAGACGAGCCCAAACCTGAACAGCAGAGTATCGCCATTCCAAATCCCACATAATTCTCTCAGATCCCCAGAAATTACAACAAACTTTCCGAGACATCCATCCCTTTTCCTCATCTGCATACTCAACATCGTTTAATATTTTCCCCGTATAATCCCCTCTTTTGCGAAATGCAATCTGTCTACTACGCCCGGGAATCGCGGCAATCTAAGTGAAGGCACTTCGGAAAACGAAGGAATCGAAAAATGCTTACTGTAAAGTGGCAGGTTTTCCACATCTTGATCGAATCATCCGAGTGCACTACGTCTACAGCGTCGCGACTCATATTCGATACGTCTTCTGGAAATCAATCGTGTTTTTAAGACGGCAGAGTGAGGCTGACTTGCCAGGCAAATTTGGCTTTTCCGATTGGAGAGAGTGAAGATTTTTTAGCTTATTCTGCTTGGAAAAAGTGGGAACGTTATGTGTATCGATTTTTAGGGCTCACTGAAAAAAAAACAGTTGCAGATAAATGCAATAGTCTATAGTTTTTTAACCAAAAGTGTAAGACCACGTCGTTCCAGAGAAACTCCTTCTAGAACGTTTCAAGGGGACAAAGAGGCCGAGAGGAATTTGCTATGAATGGAGTAATTTTCGGGAATTAAGAAGAGTTCCTACGGGGAGTTCCGACAGTGGCGTGAAGTGAGGAAGCACGACGTGTGCATCGTGGGGGTGGGAAAATGCGAATTAAATCGTAGGAAGTACCTGTGTTGATTTGGAATTGAAGTTCGGTCGGTTGTTCGAGAGACAACTTAACTTAAAGTAACTTGAAGGAAATTTTTAAGTTATTCCTATTTTTTATGTGATTACCATCAAGTAGTTTCGTGAGTGTTTGGTGTGGTAAGAGAGAAATAAATTGGGAATTTTCGACGATTTCAGTTAGAAAGGTACTACGTCACTCTTCATTCGTTCTCTTTCTGTTCCATTGTTTTTTTTTACTGTTGGATTTTCGAAAAGGTTGAGAAATAGCAATTTTGTTTGATAGGAGACAATTTTTTTTTAAATATTAATGATTTTAATGGCAGTTTGTTTTCATTACATCCCCTCTCAGAAAAGGCTTCAATTTTTCATAGACCTTGCATCTGCTCATGGCACGAGTCCAGATTCCCTTTCGGCTGGAAAAGTGTGCAGGCTTCAGAAGGTAAGAATTCTTATTTTCGGTAACAGGTGTGTTGAAAAACACCCCCGCAGGTATTACATTAAGGGGAGGTGCTACACACCCGAGATCCCTTCAAAAATTGGGCTTTTTATTTCCATGATATTTCCGTCAATTTTAAGGATGAATGTATAAAATTTTCAGTATGCATACGGAATAATATTTTGCAGAATGAATATCAATCAGTTTTTCTGTTTATTGACCCCTGAATTTTTAAATGAATTATAAAGTAGGAACTTCATTAGTCATATTTTCAACCAGGTATTTTTCCTAATATACGAATGAAAACAGAAAAGCGAGTAATACACATTCTAGAGAAATGATAAAGCTTTAATTTAGAAAAAATTGTTGGTCTTCGCCGCATAAGGCTTGGGATAACATGGAAATAAAAAGCCCAATTTTTGTAGGGAGCTCGGACGTGTAGCACCTCCCCTTCAGTTGGGCGTTCAATGCAGTGTGTTTTTATTTCGAGTTGCATTTGAAAATGGTTCCACTTTGAGAACTGAAATTTTGTGGGTAAACTCAAAAAGGATTGGATTTCTTTATGAAATAATTTTAATCGATTTCATTTCGAAAGTTCATTTTTTTCTTTCATTAATAGAAGAAAATGAGCCAACTCATGATTCTGTTTTATTTCCAACGAGAGACCCAAAAAAATAGTGCAACTTCGGATTGAAAGTGAATCCACAGATAATTTCGTTCAGAAAAACAACTTGGGATACGAAATTGGCAGAGAATGGCCAAATTCAAATAAATGGCAGAAAACAGTTCCTGCTTTACCCACATATTCACTAATTTCATAGTTCAGCGATTTTCTGATAGAGAGCGCCATTGTACATTTCATTGCAAATAATTTTCTATTATTTTCAATTTGCTGAAACTGCGTTCACATCTTGCAGACGTGGTCGGTAATGTGCAGTATATTCTTAAAGCTATACTGACATTAGGGAATAAAGCTTATTGCAGATCTTGCCTGTGAAGAATTTGTAGCAGGTCTAATGAAGTCGATCTTTCACTAATTTCAGGAACCATCTAGTTCCTAACAAAAATCAACTGCATTCAAGTCTCTTCAATATTTCCGCGCTAAAAGAGTCCCATTTTTCTGCAGATCCTCTTTTTGCATGTTTAAAAGGGCATGACCGTTGGAGAATGGGAAATTCGTATGCAGACTCTGTGCGCTTTCTAAGCTTTTTCTAATTTCTGACAATAATCTGTTGAAAACAACCTTAATTTCCTTCGAGAATAAGCCAACTAGATCTAGCGTTCTTGACTCATCCTCGCACATTTCGTAGACCTGCTAGAAAATTCTTGGAAATATGTTTATTTCTGAGAATTGGCTCCACATCCAATTCTTCTGAATGAAGTGTAGCTTGCGAGGTCCTGTTTTCAATAGGTTTTTCTCTCATTCCTGGCAAGATCTCCACAAGACCTTGCATCAACGATAATAAACGTGGAATAATTATATCCCCTTCCTGAATTTCCACGTTGACCCTATTGATCTCTCTTATCCCAAATTGTTAGGTTCAGGATGAATCTAAAATCCATCACAGCATGAAGCAAATGATCAGCTTCATACTTGGATTCTGCGACTAGTGAAGATTCTTTGATTTCTTCCACAGCCTTCACAACTCCCGGTAAACTATTGAGCAGGGCATTAACAGCTTGATGTTTAGCCCATCTTGTTTGGCTACTTCCTTTCAAATTCGTTTTCGTGCACGTCCTCATAATTTTCCATCGTGTGGTTGAACTAACAAAAAAGAAGACAGTTTTTGTACAACACAAAATAAATTAACTGCTTCTGAAATTGAACGATGATCGCCCCGAATGGACACCCACTAGATTCAAAGAGTGTGCTAGGCATGGAATTGATACTGCAGCCAGCTCGTTCATCTGTAGAATTATGGATTGGACTCCTTTATATATGCCAGCCATATTAGATCCGTTGTCGTAGCACGACATTTTTTGACAACTGAATCATCAGCTTGCAGTTTATCTAGAATTCGCTATGATATTATTCTCCACTTTTTCCGTCAACTTCTAAGAAGTCAATAAGATCTTCATCTCATCTCCAGACTCCGTTCTCTTCAAATATCGTATAACCTGGTTCATTTGTTCTGTGTGAGATATATCTGGGGTGCAGTCGGACATAATAGTGAAATAGTTGGCCTCCTTGATCTCATTAATAATGTTATTCCGAACTTTGGTGGCCATTAAATCGATAATTTCATTTTGTATAGTTTTGGACAGATAGGATGTTTGCCCCTTTTTTGGGTGGTCAAGTTGGCACTACAGAGTCGGGTCATATTTAATAATAATACTTTTATGCACGGTGGCGCCTTCATCGGATAAGTTTTCCTACTCCCTCTGAACGGCGACCTTAACACCAGCATGACTCCGATTGTAATTTAAATTTTGTTTTGGTTGGTCGAAATCAACAAACGCGATTTTAAATTCCAAAACTACAATACAACACTAGATTATAGATGCTACCTTCATGAGCTTCCAAAATAACGTTTTCCCAAAAAATATCCCGTATATATGAATTCTCAGCCGCTGGAAGAGGATGTAATTTGAACCTGAATGTCTAGTAAACCGCCTAGTGAAACTGAACACCTTGTCGATAGCATTAGCTTCCCAGCACTTCGTTCTATACATTATTCCACCTTTTCCGAAAGAAAACGCTAATGTAATTCTTTCAGGCCGACACTGGAAGAAATAGGTCGATGAAGGCGGATTCAAGGGAGCCTTTCTTTGTTTTCAACCCCTCACAAACTCCCGAATTAAGTCAGCAATCAAGTCCATCTCGGTTTTCACGGAAGCTTAGCTTGTCGAAAAATACGGCTAGAGCACTGTTGAAAACGGTTTTATCTAAATAGATAATCCATGATGAAGAGATACATTCAATGTGAAGGATTTCATAGCCACAAAGTGGCAGTTTCTAAAATACATAATAGCTGCCTAATTTAAATGAGTTTCCTTTCATCAAATACGGACCTGACCCTCAGATTCAGGGAGGAGGGCTTTCTCTCATAAGATTAAATTATTATGAACAGTCGTCTTTGCCTAAAGGTCTGCAGCATGAGATGGATCTCTGATGCTACATGTTGCTTTCAGCCACTTAGACTTTGCAGAGTAGTTTCAAACAGGCCACGTTGAGTTTCAAGATTGTGCTCTGGAATAAGTAAGGCACCAGGCCTTCCGAGTTCTGACACTCGTGTCCCTGAGTTGAAGTATTTGTCCAACTAAATTTCAGAAGTTGTTCAGAAGTTCTATAATGTCCTTAAATCAATAGGTGAGTGGAGCGTTTACCAGGAAGGAAGATATGGTTTTGGAAATGAGTGGGTTTTTGTCGATGAGAAATCATCTGAATCTTTCAAAATGGCTGCAAGATTTCCAATAAAAATGGTTTCACGAGGTCGAAATCTCAAACTTAGGAGTCATTTGATTGAATCTTCAAGTCATATTTCCAAACATCGAAAGCGTATTGAGAATAGAATGATATAGGAAAGTTTTATCTGCTGTGCAAAAATTATCTTCTAGCAACTTATCCAGAGGAAATCCATTGAATGCTCTGGTTCACAATTTTGTTGTCTCGACATGAAATTCCAACCCATTTTGTAGAAATGAAAAAGCCGTCGTCAACATTTCCATTATTTTCCTCTGACAAAATGTGAAATAAAATGGAGCATTTTTCTTGATTGAGAACAACGGATGTCGCGATAAAAAACAATTCTAACCTGCGGGAGTTTCTCTTTTGGACGGAGAAAAAAGCACGAGTCGGCAAAGAATCAATCCTTGAAATTCAAGCGGTAGAAAAACAAACTCTGTTTGAACTAGATCGTCAAAGCAAACTAGGAGTTTACACAAGAGCCAATTAACAGGAGAAATCTGCTTTTTCTCTTGTATCCTGGTTGTCCAATCGATGAATAGATTTAAATTTTTTTCTCATATCGCACACAGCTGGGGTGATTCACGGTGGATGGCATATTTGACGTTTCTGGAGAACCAGACATCGGATCGGTTTGAAAATTTAATGGATTGCATTATCGGACATTTTCTATCTGACTAAAATATTTTCCTCAATGCGTTGTTGCCACTTCTATTAGAAAGTAGTAGCAACTTTGATTTTTAAAATGGATCACCTAGTATATTATATTATTTTTGGAATCTCCAACAACTTCCCGACAACTTTTCTCAACATCTCCCTACACCTATCTGTTGCCGTTTTTGAAATATAAATTAATTTCAATTTTTTTCACCGGAAATCATGACCTCTGAAAATGCTGATAACTTTGGGTTGAGAAAGACTATGGCATTGAAATTTTGTTTGGAGTTAGGTGAAACATAAATTCTTCCAACACTTCAGCCTGATCTGCGTTACTTCAATACAAGATGGTGAAAAATACAGTTTTTTCGTTTGCTTGAAAGTTGACTGAAAGTTGTTTATTTCAAATGGAACGCCCTGTATATTATTATAAATTCAGAAAGCTGATGAAATTCGCTTTCATTCTATGTATATCATGCCTATACCTAATGATGAGATTAAAAAGTGCATTCAAAATGCATAACTATGTGAAAAGATAATATTTATTTAAATTTAAATCGTAGTAACTGAGGTATACATAATAGTATTTACAATTATTTCGAGTACATAATATAATCTACGTGAAAATAAAGGCTCACATTGTGAATCGATGTGATTTATTCAGGCACGAAACATCAGCATTTCACAAACCATAAATTTTGTCGTCAGAAAAACGCTCAATATAACGCTCGGAATATGGCCTGAGCACAATTTTTCACGCCTTTAAACTGTAAAATGTTAACACATAAAACAACTCATAAACTCCGATGAAACTACATAATTTGTGGTACTGTCACGTCTTTCGCAGGCCTCAACGCAAATCCTGCCTCTTGTGTAATATGTTTAGAAGCATAAGCCATCGTTTTATATGTCCCCCTTTAGATAACCCCTAGACATGTTGTTTTTCCCTGGCGAAAAATTGTATGTTTCTGAAACACGTACGATATTATTGATTGACCCAAGTGTTCTTCAGGACACAAGAAATATTCGATAAAAGTAGATTTATTGGATGAGAAACATGCCTTCATCTATAGTTTCGACCTCGATTTGGAATGGGAAAAATCCAAGGGTTCACTTTTTTCGGAAAACGGAGAAATTTTCATTCTGAAGAAGACTTCTTAATATGTTCCTCGACCCCTTAGCCATTTATGGTGCTTGAGGGGGTCATTGCCCCATTAAGGAGCATGATCATTTACCCACGAATCCTACCCGAATGTTTTATGTGATCCACTCCATAAACAACTATAAACGAAATTTGTACGGTATCAAATGATGAGGGAAATGAATTAATTAATTTCATCAGCATACTTTTGTAATCGTTCTTCAACTGGTTACATTTATTGAAATGAAAAACAGGAATGTTAAGCAGATCTCACTCAAATACTTCAGTGAAATGATATGAATTTTGTTTTCGATAATGTATAGTGGAAATATTTAATTTTTCGACAACCAACTGAGTGAAGAGGTCATTATTTGAATATTTGAAATTCCATCAACAGAACTAATGACGGCAGGACCATTGAATGACTGGTTCTACATTTAATGTGCCCTAATACAATCAGTTAGAGGAAATTTATAAAAAAACTACATATTCTGTATCGAATTGATTTCATAATAAAACATCATTAAATATAAATTGAATTTTTCAGGATAAATTCATTTCTGTTAGTATTTATTTGAAATTTGTAACATTATTGGAAATATGATATAAATTGCAGCTCATTAGAATTGAACTATGTAGGTATATCGAATTGAAATTGAATTCACTTTTAATTGAGAAGTACTGGAATTTCGTGCAAAAACTGAATACATTGTGCACCAAAACGTAAATGATAAAAATAAAACAATAGAAAGGCAATATTTTTTTCATTTGGAAATAGTCTCATTAGACACATTCCATTTTTAAATGGATTCTGTGTCACCAACGATTTTAATTCATGTAGAATCTGGCCTGAATCTTGTGTCCTGGTTGTTATCAACCAGGGATAAATGTTTGCCTTTATCACAATTTTTTTTGCAAAATTCACATTAACTTCTCAATTCTCTGGAAGGACTCATATTGCTATTTATAAGTGAACTTAATGAAATGAATTATTTTTTTATGAAATATAATTTTATGACATTTATGTTCTGAAAATAATTTCCTTCATATGTTCACCACGGCTTTGAGGAACTGCATTCGACCAGACCAATTTTGGTCTTCTTTTTCGAGTAATTCAGACCTAATTTCAGCAATAACACGAGTTATGTTGGCTTACAAATCGTCTATTGTTTCTGATTTATCAATGTTGGGTAGAGTTTCAGTTAACCAACTGAAGTGCGGTTCAATTTTATTCAATGAAAAATTTACCAAATTTCTGAATGAAAATTTAAGAGAGCTAATGGACTGTATATAATTATAAATAATTATTGAAACCCAACACAAATGAAAGGATAAATGCACCCAAAATAACAGTTGAAATATTGTCTTACCTATTTCAGCAAAACGGTCAACCAGATCTTGTCGGTTACTCCTACTTCCATGAACAGAGTGATCGAGCTCGACAAACGAACATGGAATGGAGCTGACGTGAAAATCCGTTGCTAAAAATGTTAAATTAGGAGCACTCATCCTTGTGGCAGAATAAATACCACGCCACTGGTAACAATCTTTTTCGAACGAAATTCGCACAAACGAATGTTCTTAACTAAATGTAATTCGAATGAATCGAAATCACCAAGAATTGCGAATCACAAGAAAAACTGAACTTTTCTAGATTCACGAGAGGAAACAGAGGAAATTTAAATAGGTGGTAGCAGATATATTCACGATTAGGGCAATCAATGAACTGAATGAAAAATATGGAGAATGAAACAAATATGCGACATATGCGCGCTCCACAGCTGACGATTTCTTCTTGCGCCTACACTACATATGGGGTGTCCCTAAGTACGGAGAAATTGAATTTATCTTGAAATGAATGAAAATGAAAAATTCATAAAAGTTATCTGAACCGTTCACTTGGCGTGAACAATCAATATAAACCGATGATTTGACACAACCCCAAAGAAAATGATACATTGCAGTTATGTCGCATGATCTTGAAGCCCAGTTAATTGGACCATGAGTATAGCACCATCTTGTTGGAACCAAAACAGTTCTGGGTCGATACTATTCAAATATTAAACAAATAACCATTGAACTTCGATCTGTAACGAGCACTATTCGCTGTAACAGTAGCTCCAGCTTCGTTTTCAGAGAAATATGGACCAATGATGCCTCCAACGTGTAAAGCACACCATGTTGTGCATTTTTCAGTATGCAATGGAACCTGCAAAACTTCTTGAGAATTGTTTTCATTCCATATATGACAATTCTGCTTGTTTTCGTAGCCGTTCAACCAGAAATGGGCTTCATCACTAAACACAATCTTTCGATGAAAAAATGGATCAACTTCAAGCTGTTCTAGAGCCCAATCAGCATACAAACGACGCTTATTATGGTGAAGTACCTTCAGTTCTTGGACCAGTTGGTTCATGTGTAGGTGTAGACCAAGACCTTCACGCAAAACTTGATATGAACGTCGACGAATAGACAAATCTGAATCTTCATTAACACTATCACTAATAGCAGCGATATTTTCTTCAGTACGTTGTTGCCTCGAGAAGAGGAAATTTTGGTCCGAAATATATCAATAGTTCGACGAATATGCTGATCTGATGGACGATTAAGTAAATTATAAATTTCACGAAGAGCTCTATAAGATTGGCTATTAGAACACTGATCTCAAAAATAAATTTCAACAATTTCTAAACTACATCCAATGCAATTTTCAATCCCAATGATAACACGATAGAGTCTTATAAAATTATATAATAGTTCCATGGCAACATCATTCCAAACAAATTTCAAAATGTCACGTTTTGGTAATGTTAAAAATATAAATGAGCTCATCAGAGAAAACATTCCCAGAAATACTTCCAATAGCCACAAATATATTTGGGGAATATTTATGGAATTTTGCTACGAACGATCATACGAATTGAATGAACGCAGAAGCTTGGAAGAATTGGCGTTTATACCGAGGTTTATACTCAAAGATTGGGCTGTCAATATGAGAAAAAAAGACGGAAAAGAATTCAAAGAAGCAACGGTAAAGACAATGTGGAATGTTTCGAGCAAACTCATACAAGAAAAGTATTATAAGGACTACAACATTATGATTGACCCGTTTAATAATATAATATTTAAACCAGCCCGAGATGGCCACGATGCAATCAGAAAAAAATTGCAAGCAGACCCAAGTGAACGTAAATCCAGTTCAGTTTCGTTAAATTTGTCTGAAGTTAACAGAATAATATTGCTATCGGATGAAAATACTCCTGAAGGTCTTATGCGTAAATTTTATCATATTGCTGCAGTAGAACTAGCGTGGCGAGGAGGAGAGGCAGTTGCTTGTTTGGTGAAGTTTTTCAAATCGAGAAGAATAACGATGGTTCTCCAACAAATCGCATTGAATACAATCCGGTATTCAGTAAAACGTGCCAAGGTGATTCTAAAAGCTGTACAATTAGTAAATGGTTGGTTTCCAATAGTGAGAGGCATAGCTGCCCTGTACGTTTTTTTCGTAAACTAATATCAAAACGAGGCGAAAATATTAACTCACCACGACTATTCTTGAAACCAAATCGATATTGGAAAAATGAAACTGACAAATGGTACGATAATGTACCTGTTGGAAGGAATACCATAAATAAATGGACTCAATATACTGCCGAAGCAATTGGCTTGAATGTCAAAGAAAAAACGATAACGAATCATTCAAATAGATCAAAGCTGTCAGTCAATTAGCAAAAAGTGGTGTAGGGGAATAACAATTGCTGAAGGTTACTGGTCATAGCAATCAAAATTCTATCAAAGCATACCTAAACCTCGATCAAGAACACCACAACAAGATAATAAATAAATATTATGCGTGGAAATAGATCTTCTATACAAGAGAGCGGCAACGAATCTAATGTTGAGTTGAATTTTACGAATTGCACTTTCACTAATTGTACTTTCAATGAATAAATCCATGTTTTGTTGTGTTGAGATATACATTTTTTCTGTCAAAGAATTTTCTGCTGAATATTCCTCGGACATTGATAATTGCCTCATAATTTTATAACCAATATCTCAAGCTCGTTGCTTGGTAACAGGCCTCAGCCTTCGTTCGGCTTCGGGCTGGTTCCAATGAACGAGCCTTCGATGGTCATAAAATTATCTCGTCTATTATCAAGGCCCTATGGATATTACTACTGATAATTTGACAATGGTTACTGAACAGAAATTTCGAAACAACATGGCTTCTACCCGCTGTCAAATCGAAAATTCTATCACTAAGAAAAAACACCCGAACACATATGTACATGCATGGAACGAATTCTAAAAAGATCGGACATACTAGCTTTGCGGAATAAGATTGAAAAATGCTGAAATTGTAGACGATGATCTCTTTTTCATATTCTCGGGAATAACTGAAGTTTTCAAGGGTTGGCGGATTCTAGGTCCTCTAGTATCTGGTTGAATCTATTAAATTCATAGTCTTGTGATTTGAAATGAAATAATTATGATAAACAAATCATTTACAAAAACGCAAATTGCATGGAACGAACATGGAAAATCCTCCCTAGAAATTCACGACTGAGAGCAATGAATGGGAGTACTTCTCTACTTTCCAACCCAAAGTTCCCCCAACAAATTACACCGAGTGGAAAGGAAAACAACCAAGAAAACTCCGCTATCGATAGAAGGCCAAGTTTCTCGGCAGCATTCGATATGAACGAGCTAAGAAGCTTTGATCTGATATCGTCAAATGACTCGTGAAATTTCTACGAAAATACTCCCCTTTGATAATACGGTTTCCACAATAAACTGCGGCCTTTCCGCACCTGCTTCTTGGAGCAGACCGTCGAGCAATTTACATCTTCACCAAGTTACGTCATGTCGTCTTTGACTTTGACGTCTTGGGGGATAACGCAAGGTAAGAGGGCGGGAGTTGGAGGCCTTGTCGGTCTAGGAGATTGTGTGATGGATAGGAGAAACCCGAAAATGGTTCCTCTGGCTTTTAGAGGTCTCTTCAAATAACTTGAAAACATTACATTAACAGTAACTTTTCAATTTACATTCAACTTCCAAAACTGTTCTTTATATCTTGCTTTCTTCTTGAATAATATTCGATATACCTCATTTGGTCTTGAAAAACATGGAAACCTCTACCGATAGACATATCCGTTTAGTGGCCACCTTCTGATGACGAAGATTCATATTGATATTTTTCATTTTTCCGAATTCGGCTCTGCTGAGAAGATAAAGTCATTCGGAAAGAAAATGAGCTGAATACGTGCCTGATGCGATTCTCGGGATTTAATGCAGAATTCATATTTCTCGATTGGAAATGAATACTCAAGTACTAACCCTATTGAAATAAAAATGTTACAAACAAAATATTTCTTAAGGTGGGCGTTCAATGTAGTGTGTTTTTATTTCAAGTTGATTTCGAAAACGGTTTCACTTTGAGAACTGAAATTTTGTGGGTGAACTCAGAAAGGATTAGGGTTTTTGTCGAAATAATTTTAATCGATTTCATTCCGACAGTCAATTTTTTTTCTTTCAAAAATAGAAGAAAATGAGCCAACCCATGCTTCTGTTTTATTTCAACAGAAAGACCCATGAAAATAGTTCAACTTCCGATTAAAAGGGAATCTACTGATAATTTCGTTCAGAAGATTAACTTGAAATACGGATTTGGCAGAGAATGGCCAAATTCAAATTTTGGCGGGAAAAAGTTCCTGCTTTACCCACAAATTCGCTTATTCCATAGTTCGGCGATTTTCGGATAGAGAGCGCCATTGTACATTTCATTCATGTTTAGAGAGATATTCATAGAACTTGATAGTGATAGTGCATGTTCTATGGAGATATCCATAAAATGGACGGTGGCGCCTCTATCGGCTGAGCTTTCCAACTCGCTTTAAACGCCGACCTTAACAAATACATTTAGTTTTGTCCGATAATATCTGCGATTAAAAAGCCATATCTCTCATCACAATAAGTTTCTTGTTCGATTTTCCTGAAGATTAGTTTATAAACACTAAAAACTTGTTCCTATATTCTCCTCAATATACCGAAAATATTCCATGAGAAAAGGTTTCTCATTCAATTCGTGATTAATCAAGCAAGATCAACCTACTTTTATATTCGAAACAATCAGAACAATAAACTTCTATGAATATTTCACAGAGATTTTGAGAAAGTGGTGCCACCTTTCTGATTTTTCAGGTAGCATTGTATCAATATTTATGATATGTGATGTCCCTTCTTCCTTCTCGGGAAAATTCTCGACGAATGCGTATAGCGCCAACTCGCTTTGGATATTAGCTTTTTCAACTACTGTTGGAGACGATGCGCTATGTAAACAAACATGGGGGGATTCTTTTCTAGAGTATTGTCGCTATGAAAGGAAACGGTGATCAATATAGATGTTCTTCTTCGATCGTGCAATGATTATGTGAAGTGAATTAATGTAATATTAACCGTGTAGTGTGGAGTTTATAAATTTTACGTGTATAAATTCGCATACATTTTTTGTAGAAGTTTTGTTCTAGTTGGAATTTCTGCAAATTTTCACAGATGCAATCATAATGTTCTTCCGAGTGTTCTTCATTCGTTTCAATTTTAAACGTGGTTTGTATCGACTGTCGACATCCATATATCTGAATTTTTTTATTCAATTACATCTGTCTTCAATATTTTCCTGAAGTACCGGTTACAATAAATTCTTAATAGAAACTATGCGTATATATAATGTATTTTTTCATGCTCCTGCAAATTTAATATTATCCTCTACATTTGTAGGTTTTTTTTATTACATATCTCTACAGCAAACGTTTTTCCATCATAGAGATGTTAGTCTCGACAAAGTTGATGAACATTCTGACAACATTGTTAACTTGTATAGCGACCCGAGAAGTAAAACTTTTTCTGGGATTCGGTAATATTCTAAATCCAGGACAGCATCCAGATGATTCTTGAGATTTGTGTTGTTTTCGTGAAATTTTATGACATAAAATTAGGAATAATGCTTCGTGATAAGTTTTGTGATATCTACTATAGAGATAATTGTCCGAACTAAAACGACAGTATCATCGCTATATACCGTGTACTGCCGTTAGTAATAATAATAATAAAACCTAACCTCACCTAGCCTAACCTAACCTTTTTTTTTTGGTGCCCTGAGGAAGGAGGAAAGCATCATGCCTTCTCCGCAGCGGGCGGTTCAATGCTGGGATTCGTGTGGGACTCTTACCCAACTAAAACCTCCTGCTGGCCATCTTAGTCGGAATCCCAAGGACACCGATTCCAACTATGATGGTTTGCGCAGGCACCATACCGGATCACCAAGACGATTGGTATTTCACGGTGTAGTTTCTGCGTGGTAGTCTCAGACTCTTGCTCCCCTTGGATGTAGGGATTGAGGGGAAGGAACCCGCACCTCGACTGACGGGTCTCACAGTTTGCGGTCTCACAGAGAACTTGTGAGGAGTCCACTGACTGTTGTTGACCTAGTTCCGTATTTTCACCTGGCTTTTTCACAACGGAACTCAAACACCAGGGATAGATCCTCAGGAGGTCTTGGCCGGCTCACTATCAGTTTGTCAATTACTGACTCCCCGATAGCAAGCCGTTGGCCCTGGTCCCTCGGGGATTGAGCTATGAGAGTGCGGTTTCCGTCAGACATTAACGTTACTCCTTGGGTCTGCCCCGAGTCCGAGGATTCGGGGGGCCAGGTGGGTCATAGTTACTCTGATTCATGCAGTGGCCTTCAGCCCGAGGGGAAAAGTGAGTCGTAACTCCTTGTCCACGCCCGGGTTGCCAGTGTGGCGTAGGCCAGATGCAAGTTCTCCACGTTCGAAACACTAACGTGGGTCTACCCTGTGTCTGTGATTACAGGGGGCCAAGTGAGTCATAGTTGTTCCCTGCATGTGGTGCTAACATTACTTCTTGGGTCTACCCCTTGTCAGTGGATCCGGGGGGCCAAAGAAGCCACAGTTAACCACGCCACTCTCCCATGCTCATCCCTCGAAGCCTTTTCTTGATAGCTCGGTCTCCAGCGTCTTCTAGGTCGTTTAGCCTACGGGTGTATCGCGAAGATGTCACTATCTAAGCGCACGCTTAGACTCGAGCCCTTGGATTTGAAAGGAGTTTGGATTCGGGAAGTGTGTTGTGAAGTACTAATGTTACTCTTTGGGTCTACCCAGAGTCAGCAGCCTCCAGGCGCCAAGTGAATCCTAGTTACTTGTGAATCACTAACGTTGCTCTTTGGGTCTACCCCGAGTCCTCAGATACGAGGGGCCAAAAGAGCCATAGTCACTCCTTGGTTTTGGTCATACTTGGTTTTTCGCTCTTCCTCCATAGGATTCACAGCTACTTAAGCCCGTACACCACGACAAGGTGATGACCACGTACGGGAGCCTAACCTAACCTAACCTTTTTTTTTTTTTTTTTGTGCCCTGAGGAAGGAGGAAAGCATCATGCCTTCTCCGCAGCGGGCTGTTCAATGCTGGGATTCGTGTGGGACTCTAACCCAACTAAAACCTCCTCCTCGCCATCTTAGTCGGAATCCCAAGGACACCGATTCCAACTATGATGGTTTATGCAGGCACCAAACCGGATCACCAAGACGATTGGTATTTCACGGTATAGTTTCTGCGTGGTAGTCTCAGACTCTTGCCCCCCTTGGATGTAGGGATAGGGGGGAAGAGACCTGCACCATGACTGACGGGTCTCACAGTTTGCGGTCTCACAAAGAACTTGTGAAGAGTCCACTGACTATTGTTGACCTAGTTCCGTATTTTCACCTGGCTTTTTCGCAACGGAACTCAAACACCAGGGATAGATCCTCAGGAGGTCTTGGCCGCCTCACTATCAGGTTGTCAGTCTCTAACCCCCCGATAGCGAGCCGTTGGCCCTGGTCCCTCGGGGATTGAGCTATGAGAGTGCGGTTTCCGTCAGACATTAACGTTACTCCTTGGGTCTGCCCCGAGTCCGAGGATTCGGGGGGCCAAGTGGGTCATAGTTACTCTGATTCATGCAGTGGCCTTCAGCCCGAGGGGAAAAGTGAGTCGAAACTCCTTGTCCACGCCCGGGTTGCCAGTGTGGCGTAGGCCAGATGCAAGTTCTCCACGTTCGAAACACTAACGTTACTCCTTGGGTCTACCCTGTGTCTGTGATTACAGGGGGCCAAGTGAGTCATAGTTGTTCCCTGCATGTGGTGCTAACATTACTTCTTGGGTCTACCCCTCGTCAGTGGACCAGGGGGCCAAGGAAGCCATAGTTAACCACGCCACTCTCCCATGCTCATCCCACGAAGCCTTTTCTTGATAGCTCGGTCTCCAGCGTCTTCTAGGTCGTTTAGCCTAGGGGTGGATCGCAAAGATGTCACAATCTAAGCGCACGCTTAGACTCGAGCCCTTGGATTTGAAAGGAGTTTGGGTTCGGGAAGTGTGTTGTGAAGTACTAACGTTACTCCTTGGGTCTACCCAGAGTCAGTAGCCTCCAGGGGCCAAGTGAATCATAGTTACTTGTGAAGCACTAACGTTGCTCTTTGGGTCTACCCCGAGTCCTCAGATACGAGGGGCCAAGAGAGCCATAGTCACTCCTTGGTTTTGGTCATACTTGGTTTTTCGCTCTTCCTCCATAGGATTCACAGCTACTTAAGCCCGTACACCACGACAAGGTGATGACCACGTACGGGAACCTAACCTAACCTAACCTAACCTAACCTTACCTTACAAATATTTGACATATTTGACCTAGCAATAATGAAGTCGTGTTAGAATCAGAAGAAAATATATCAGTTTTCAAATACGCAGAACATTAGGAATAATAATGAGAACCGAATGGTGTTGAAACGATCAGCCACCATGTAGCGTTCTCCAACAACCCATAATTCTCTTTTGAATAACCGATATCCAACGCCGCATATGTGGGAAAACAACGCGCCTAATGACGCGAATCGAATTTTTTTCCTGACCAAACAACGCCCGGGCGTGGCGGAGTCGAACGCCAGACTCGGCGAAGAATATAAATTCGAACAGGGAATAGTTTGAACTCCTCGAAAACTCAAAGTTTATTCTTATATTTCCGTTTCATTTCCCTTCCGTTTGTGTTCCGGCGGGTAGATGCCTTTGTTCCGAAACTCTAACATTATGTAAATTTATTTCTCTCAGTTTAGTGAGTCCGTTGTTTTCGTGTCTTGGTAGCTAATCCGGCTTAATTTTATTAGTTCTTGGTTTCGGCTGCAGACGATTCGGTAGCCAGATTCGGATAATGATCACGCTAGGGACGAAATTGAACCTAGAATACCTTTAGGTATACGTGGGGAAGATTCCCTTCATCTTCTTATCGTTCTTCTGTTGCCTATGAATTGATAGCTCGTTTTCTTCCATTTTTATATACCTTTTTCAGATTAAACATATTGAATGAATGATGAATTCGCTGTATACAGTGTGAGTCTTTGACTTGTACATATATTTTAACTGTAGATTCCTCCCATCAAAAGAAACACATTTCCCATACCATTTTTCAAAATTAAGTTTCGTTTGGAAGATACAGGGTGTCAAAAATCCATGAAATCAACACTATTCTTTCCATATATTCGGAACCGATATCTCGAATGAACTGAATTTTGGTTGATTGTTTACTTTTACTATATTCATGGTGCATATCCCTCAATTGAAACTTATTTCATATTTCTCCTGGTAAAAAAGTTACAGTATGGTCGACTTATAAATTCACGCAAGAATACTATAAAACCACTTGAAAAAGATGAACGGTGCACGTTTTCTAAAGAATTAATTATTTTAGAAAACAAAAGTATTCCCATATTTTTTCAATAAAACGCGTCGTTCTCGAGTTATTCCTGATTGTATAAGATTGAATTAGAGGAAAAAATCATGAATTTCAAGAATAATCTGAATGCTGTCCTGAGTTAAATCTCATCGAATATTATTTCTTCTCTGGTCTCTCAACAAGTTACCAACGTTGTCAGAATGTTTATCAACTTTGTCAAGACTAAAATCTCTATAAAGAAAAAACGTTTGATGTAGAGATGTGTAATAATAAAATTCCACATTCGTGGGACATAAAATTGAATTCTATGAAGCATGAAATTATACATTTTATAGGCAGTTTCTATTTAAAATTCATTGTAACCGGTCCTTCAGCAAAATATCTATCGAAACAATATCGACACCAGAACGACACTACTATTACATCAATTCATTGAAAGTCATTTACATAATCATCACCTGTTTGCTTCATTCTCTGTGAATAAATAAAGCGTGAACTTCGTTTATGCCGTGTATGGGATCACTAGTGGACTAACGTTCTAGGTTGGACTGATTGGAGCACAGAAAAACGGTCTTTCGTGGCGGCTACATCTACGGACTCCTGAAGGGAAGAGTAGACCGTTGGCGAGAATCAGAACTACTCGTTTGGGTAGGTTGATGGAGTTAGTATAGGTTAGTGAGAAACCAATGTTTATGAGATCGTTCCAGAATATCAAGGAAAATATGAACAAATTATTGGTGTCTATAAACTAATCTTCAGGACAATCGAAGAAAGAACTTATTTTGGTGTGAGAAATATAGCTTTTCAATTGTCGAAATGATCGGACAAAACTAAGTGTTTTTTTAGGAGATATCGTGTTTGTAACATTCTTATTCAAATAAGGTTAGTGCTTGAGTATTTTTTAAATGTATCACCCAGAATATCTAATAATCACATCAATTTCAATCGAAAAATATGAGCTTTGAGTTGTTTGTAAAGAATAATATCAGGCACGTATTCAGCACTATTTTTTTTAAATGGCTATATCTCTTTAACAGAGCTGAATTCGGAAAAATGGAAAATGAAAAAAAGGTTTCCATTAGCATCAAGAATCTACAGTTAAAATATTTTTACAAGTCAAAGACTCACCCTGTATAACCTTCTGAAGAAGTTAAGTGTGGGGCCTGGATCAGGAGCTCTGTCGATCTCAGTTCCTGTTTAGACGTAGGTACTGTGAAACGTTCTATACACTGTATCTGGAGTATAGCTATACCTTGAGAACAGAGAACTTCTCTTTAGATATCCTCACTAGAAAACAAAACCTGTCACATGCAATTATAGGTCCTGAAAACTCTACTTAATATTCTACCGATTGATTGCTATCGACCTATACTAGTTTCGTTCACTCTTAAGCAACTCATATTTCTGAAGGAAGCTTTCGAAACCAGCTTCAAATTGGATCAAAGAATATCATCCCATGTGTCCAGTTGAAGTGTTTGAGCTCATTATTCTCCAAACCAATATTTCACTTAACTGAATTATAAGGAAGCTCAGTGTTTATAATGGATCAAATTCTGCGTAGGGAACATGCATCAGGTCCTTCATTTAGTTGTGAGGAGTAGATACATCCATTGGTGAACTACCATCTTCCATCGAAATTATTCATATCCCGCGAACTAATGGTTTCGTCAAACCTAGAATATTCTAAGCACTTTCCAATGGAAATCTCCCATTAGCAGACGCCGAGAAGGAGCCTCTAACGACCCCACACCAATTTATGAAAACTAAAACACTAATTGGGAAAACTTCTCAGCATGCCGTCGTTTCCCAATTACCCGAAGCTATATTTCACTTAACTTTCTTACTTATAAACTCCCAAACAAGATTAGACATAATTTAAAACGGGGAACCTCATCTTTTATCGGAAAATTGGAGATATTATCTGGGTGTTAATACGTTGGCAAAATGCTGATAGTTGGCTATAAAGTCTTCTACAGAAACTTGAGCAACTCCGCTAGGCGGAATTTCCTCACATTAAGAATTCTGAAGGGTTCTCCATTCATCTTCTCTAATTTCTCGTCGACTCGTCGTTTCAAAATCTCAAACGAATTCCATTTTACAAGACGTATGTGTAGCCTCTCATTCACCAAAATGACTACCTTCTGATCCTACTCGATAGATGTCAATATGCTTATTTCTATCTTTCTACTTCGCCCCGAGAACATTTATGAGAAAATTTTTTGACAGTTCTAACAAAAAATCCAATTTTATGATTTTGTCATATCATATTGAACCATTTCAGCCAATCATGTCAACATTACATCGAAAACTACATCCAATGCAATTTTTAATAGAGTCTTATAAAATTATATAATAGTTCCATAGCAACATCATTCCGAAAAAATTTCAAAATGTCATGTTTTGGTAATGTTAAAAATATAAATGAACTTATCAAAGAAGACATTCCCAGAAATACTTCCAATAGCCACAAATATATTTGGGGAATATTTATGGAATTTTGCTACGAACGATCATACGAATTGAATAAACGCAGAAGCTTGGAAGAATTGGTGTTTATACTCAAAGATTGGGCTGTCAATATGAGAAAAAAAGACGGAACAGATTAACAGAATTCAAAGAAGCAACGGTAAAGACAATGTGGAATGTTTCGAGCAAACTCTTACAAGAAAAGTATTATAAGGACTACAACCTTATGATTGACCCGTTTAATAATATAATATTTAAACCAGCCCGAGATGCCCGCGATGCAACCAGAAAAAAATTGCAAGCAGACCCAAGTAAACGTAAATCCAGTTCAGTTTCGTTAAATTTGCCTGAAGTTAACAGAATAATATTGCTATGAGATGAAAATACTCCTGAAGGTCTTATGCATAAATTTTATCATATTGCTACAGTAGAACTAGCGTGGCGAGAAGGAGAGACAGTTGCTTGTTTGGTGAATTTTTTTCAAATCGAGAAGAATAACGATGGTTCTCCAACAAATCGCATTGAATACATTCCTGTATTCAGTAAAACGTGCCAAGGTGGTTCTAAAAGCTGTACAAGTAGTAAATGGTTGGTTTCCAATAGTGAGAGACAAAGCTAACCTGTACGTCTTTTTCATAAACTAATATCAAAACGAGGCGAAAATATTACCTCACCACGACTATTCTTGAAACCAAATCGATATTGGAAAAATGAAACTGACAAATGGTACGATAATGTACCTGTTGGAACGAATACCATAAATAAATGGACTAAATATGCTGCCGAAGCAATTGGCTTGAATGTTAAAGACAAAAAGATAACGAATCATTCAAATAGATCAACAGCTGTCAGTCAATTAGCAAAAAGTGGTGTAGAGGAACAACAATTGCTGAAGATTACTGGTTATAGCAATCAAAATTTTATCAAACCATACCTAAACCTCGATCAAGAACACCACAACAAGATAATAAATATTATGCGTGGAAATAGATCTTCTATACAAGAGAACACCAACGAATCAAATGTTGAGTTGAATTTTACGAATTGCACTTTCACTAATTGTACTTTCAAAAAATAAATAAATGTTTTGTTGTTTTGAGTTATACATTTTTTCTGTCCAAAAATTTTCTGCCGAATATTCCTCGGACATTGATGAATGCCTCATAATTTTATAACCAATATCTCGAACTTCGGGCTGTTACCAATGAACGAGCTTCTTTCTGATGGTCATAAAATTATCTCGTCTATTATCAAGGTCCTAGGGATATTACTACTGAGAACAGGGATTTTGTCAGCGAATTTTTGGACTATTTTATCGACGAATGCTTGTTCCTTTATTTTTGTTTGGGTTGACTAGGCATGTCTAGTACCAACTCTTTACATAGAATTGTTCGCCAGAAAAGCATGTGAAAAGCTAGATTGGTCCAACTCTGTAGAATTTGTTCTCCCCAAAATCATGCATGTAACTTTTCCGCAGAGTCCATACAATAAACTCCAGTCCCGGAACATTTCAATCCGGGCCAAGAGAAAAAGTTGGAAATCGCCAGCTTACGCCGAATCCAACTTCATAATACGGTTCTAACTCCTCGGGCGGCCCCTTTGAATTACCCTTATGTAACAACCTGTCTTGAAGAAATTTATGGATTTCTCCGGTCAGCCTTTCGGAACACTCAACTATAAAGGCTTTTTAGGGGTGATGAATGGCTTATAACTTAAAATTCAAGCGTGCAGTTGGCGGATGCCTCTTCACAAAAGCAACGGTTGGAGAAGTTGGAATGAGGACCTGATTATCGCCGGATATCCGGACAAAAAATTTTTTTTAGGAGGCCGCATTAATTTTGTTGCTTTCAGCTGTATCCCTTTCTGCCATTTGTGAGACATTTGACTCGAAATTGAGAAACGCTTTTGGAAGAATCTGTTCGAAACCATAAACTGGTGATTGTTTTCTAAGACATGAAAAATCAGGAACTACAATAGTATGACAACAAGCTGTTGTTTAAACTTAATCTCGATTGATTCTCTGATGAAATTTCCAGCAAGAATTAAATTCCTTTCTGAGAAGGAATGGAATTAAAGAAGATTCTCAGTAGTAATATCCCTAGGACCTTGATAATAGACGAGATAATTTTATGACAATCGAAAGCTCGTTATAATTGGTTATAAAATTATGAGACATTTATCAATGTCCGAGGAATATTAGGTAGAAAATTTTTTGACAGAAAAAATATATAACTGAACACAGCAAAACATTTATTTATTTATTGAAAGTACAATTAGTGAAAGTGCAATTCGTAAAATTCAACTCAACATTAGATTCGTTGCTGTTCTCTTGTATAGAAGATCTATTTCCACGCATAATATTTATTATCTTGTTGTGGTGTTCTTGATCGAGGTTTTGGTTTGATAGAATTTTGATTGCTATGACCAGTAATCTTCAGCAATTGTTGTTCCTCTACACCACTTTTTGCTAATTGACTGACAGCTGTTGATCTATTTGAATGATTCGTAATCTGTTTGTCTTTGACATTCAAGCCAATTGCTTCGGCAGCATATTTAGTACATTTATTTATGGTATTCCTTCCAACAAGTACGTTATCGTACCATTTGTAAGTTTCATTTTTCCAATATCAATTTGGTTCCAAGAATAGTCGTGGTGAGGTAATATTTTCGCCTCGTTTTGATATTAGTTTATGAAGAGGACGTACAGGGCAGCTTTGTCTCTCACTATTGGAAACCAACCATTTACTACTTGTACAGCTTTTAGAACCACCTTGGCACGTTTTACTGAATACCGGATTGTATTCAATGCGATTTGTTGGAGAACCATCGTCATTCTTCTCAATTTGAAAAAAAACACCAAATAAGCAACTGCCTCTCCTCCTCGCCACGCTAGTTCTACTGCAGCAATATGATAAAATTTACGCATAAGACCTTCAGGAGTATTTTCATCCCATAGCAATATTATTCTGTTAACTTCAGACAAATTTAACGAAACTGAACTGGATTTACGTTTACTTGGGTCTGCTTGCAATTTTTTTCTGATTGCATCGCGGGCATCTCGGGCTGGTTTAAATATTATATTATTAAACGGGTCAATCATAATGTTGTAGTCCTTATAATACTTTTCTTGTAAGAGTTTGCTCGAAACATTCCACATTGTCTTTACAGTTGCTTCTTTGAATTCTGTTCCGTCTTTTTTTCTCATATTGACAGCCCAATCTTTGAGTATAAACGCCAATTCTTCCAAGCTTCTGCGTTCATTCAATTCGTATGATCGTTCGTAGCAATATTCCATAAATATTCCATAAATATTCCCCAAATATATTTGTGGCTATTGGAAGTATTTCTGGGAATGTTTTATTTGATAAGCTCATTTATATTTTTAACATTACCAAAACGTGACATTTTGAAATTTGTTTGGAATGATGTTGCCATGTATTATATAATTTTATAAGACTCTATCGTGTTATCATTGGGATTGAAAATTGCATTGGATGTAGTTTTCGATGTAATGTTGACATGATTGGCTGAAAAGGTTCCATATGATACAAAATCATACAATTGGATGTGTTGTTAGGACTGTCAAAAAATTTTCATTAAAATTAAAAATATATTCAATTTCAAAAATTGTCTCATATACAAAATTGTTTTTTCTCAACCATTCCACGAACCCAACAGTCAATATAAAAAAAACAATAGCACAAAAAAACCAATAAAAATGGAAGTAACGTAGTAGGTAGCTTTCTAACGAAAATTCCAACTTGATTATAAAAATTTCACTCTCACCAGATCAAACACTTCCAAATTATCTTTAAGTTACATTGAGATTTGAAGAACCGACTGAAATTTACCTCTAATTGGCATAGGTACTCCCTACGATTTAATTCGCATTTTCCCTCTCCCGCGATGCACACGTTGTGCTTCTCCACTTCACGACACTGTCGGAACTCTCCCTAATTCCCGAAAATTACTCTATTTAAAGCAAATTCCCCCTGTCTCTTTGTCCCCTTGGAACGTTCTACAAGAAATTTCTCTGGAACGACGTGGTCTTACACTATTGGTTAAAAAACTATAAAATTCGGTGATGATGTGTGTATGCCGAGGGAAGAATGTTAGGGAAGATTTTGGTATTGTAAAGGTGATAAACTCAAACTCAGATTCTATTCCTTGTCTACCTGAACTCAGAACTGTCCTCAATATCGATACGACATAAAAATTGCAACGACCAACATTAACTTTCAAGTCCATCGTTCTTCCATGACTGGCATCTCCTCCGATAAATTTTCATGTCGTCGAATCCGGGCAGAATCGATTTGATCTACTCGAGAAAACTGGGACTATACCCTGCCTCATAACCGGAACGAACTTGGCTCTCCAAACGGAAGTTTACAGTCGGTTTCCGCATAAAACCACCCCATATCGGAAGGAGTTTCGCGACATAAAAGCATCCTTTCCTTTCCATACATAATGCGGACTAATAAACCGTATATTCGGCATTTTACGTCGACAACCAGTCCGATTAAGACGATTCAACCGAGTATTTGGGAAGAGTACCAGAAAAAGTTGAGTATAATATACGGTTCGTCAATTATCAGGGTGGCCATTTGAAAACGAAACAGACGAGATTACAGACGAAATAAACAGGTCGATTTCTGTTGCGAGGGGGACAGGTTACGGACGCATAGCGCTTCAACCCTTGCTACTACAACCCTCACCCCCAATTTTTGAATAGGGAAGATGGGGTGAGTGATACCTCATTGGAAAGGTATTTTTATACTGATTTCAGCACAGTAATTGTTTTTTCATTTTATGCATTAGTTCTCGAAATATTCATGCGTTAGTTAATTTTATCACTTAAATTAATTTTTTGCGAATAATTGACATTTCGTGCTTCCGAAACACCAAAATTTCCGTACTTGTATTTGAAATTGCAAAACATCTACCACTGGGCAAATGAAGTCATACCGTACGTGTTAATGCTACTAGGGTCAGATGTTCGACTAGCTGTTTTATTCACTGAAATCATTCTCCAACTGTACGGTATCAGAACGATTTGAAGTATTGATCTAAGAAATAAGACTTTTCAAAGTGAAGTAAATAATTTATCAAAAACTCACATCAATTAATTAAATATTCAAATTGTTCACCATTAGCTTCCATACAATGAAATAAGTTTTGTTCGAAACGATGGCGCACATTTTGCAGCATTTCTGGAGTGATTTGACGACATTCGTTGACTATATATATGTCTTCTTAAATCTTCTATGGAATCGGGCTGTGTAGAGTAAATTTTACTCTTCATGTGGCCCCAAAGAAAGAAATCTAGTGGTGACAGATCTGGCGATCTGGCTGGCCATTCAGTGGGACCCCTTCTTCCAATCCACCGATTTGGAAATCTTTGATCCAGATATTCTCGAACTGGTAAGGCGTAGTGTGGAGGAGCTCCATCCTGCTGAAACACAATCTGATCTTCCACATAATTTCCAGCATTGTTTTCAATAATTTCCGTCAAAATTGGATCAATGTGATTTTCCAATAAGTCCAAATACATATCTCCAGTAAGATTACCAGGTAAAAAAGACGGGCCGACAATGTTGTCACCAAATATTCCAGCCCAAACATTGGGTTTTTGTGGTTGTTGAGTATAAACTTCGTGGAACAATCTCGGATTAGCATCGGCCCAATAACGACAATTGTGTCGATTTACTGTGCCGTTTAGAAAGAACGAACACTCATCGGAGAAACAAACATTGTACAGATAATTGGGATTAGCAGTTACTCGTTCACTCATTGTATCACAAAATTCAACACGACGGTCAAAATCATCTTCGTTTAGTGCGTGTGAAAGATGGATTTTGTAAGGATGGAATTTATGATGCTTCAAAATATTTGCAATTCGAGTTCGTGTAAAACCAGATTCATGTGCTAGCTGCCTCGTACTCGTCATTGGTTTCAGAGCAATCTGTCCAAGAACAGCTACTTCAGCTGCTTCATTTCTTTTCATGTTTCGTTTTTTATTAGCCACGGACCCGGTTTCTTGAAACTTTGACACTAATTCCAAAACATACTTCCTATTAATATATTTATCTAAATGTCGTTGATTGAAGAATTCTATTCGCACATTGATTGTTTGCAAAAAAAAGTGAAATTATTTCCACCCGCTCTGCAATTGAATAAACCATGTCTAACAAGGAATAAGAACACATACAAGTCTCGATTCAAAACTAAGAATAATTCACATGTCAAAGAACCAGTAAGGCAACTTAATGATCTGTTCGTAATAAATAAGAAATTATCGATTCTCATTTTTTTGAAAAAGATATGAATTCAATAATCAACAAAATGAAAACATTATTGAAGCCAACTGAGAAAACACTTCATAATTGGGACTGGAATATTTCTGTGGCATCATTAATGATTTGATTTTCTTACCTGGTAATCTGATTAGAGATATGTACGTATTTGGACTTTTTGGAGATTTCTATCGATCAAGTGTTACCGCATGTTATTGGAAATACTGCAAATTATATCGGAGATAATTTAGATTGAGTTTCAGCAAGATTGAGCTCCTTCGCAATACGCTTTGTTTGTTCGACATCTTGATTAATGATTTCTATGTCAGTGGATTGGAGGAAGGAAGCCACAGTCATGGTTGTTTTGAAGCTCAAAATGTCGATTTTTCATAAAAAAACACTACAAGTGCCATGAAAACACCACTTCATTTTCAAATACTTAGTTGAGAATATTTCGAGAACTAATGCAGAAAATGAAAAAACAATTACTGTGCTGAAATCAGTATAAAAATACCTTTCAAATGAGGTATCACTCACCCCATCTTCCCTATTCAAAAATTGGGGGTGAGGGTTGTAGTAGCAAGGGTTGAAGCGCTATGCGTCCGTAACCTACATCTTAAGTTGTCCCCCTCGAAACAGAAATCGACCTGTCCGAGCATTTCTATGGAAACAATTTATTTCGTCTGTAATCTCGTCTGTTTCGTTTTCAAATGGCCACCCTGTTTATCGGAATTTCCGAAACAGAAATCATTATTTTGTTTCAAGAATATTGTTCAGACTAGTCAGTCTTACTTGGACTTTCTTTCAACTAGTTTAAAGTCGAAATAAACGGGAAATTACGTTTTTATCGTGTGAGTAATAAAAGTAACGAAATTTAAATTTAAACAGCTCCTACTGGGTGTTGCAGTTTCTTTGTCAATTAGTGCATTAGTATAAATGCCATCAGATCATTTAATTGTCTCATCTAGTAACCGCTATTCAAACTAGTACCACATTTCTAGCAGTATCCGTGGCAATCGAGCTCGGCGAAGGGAAATTCGAAAACGCTAACTTATTCTGTTGTTTCGGTGGAGAGAGTTCAGTCGGGATAAACGATTCCTGATACAGATCCGGAAAGTGTTCCCAGGGGGATTGGGAGCGATTATGACGTCGATTAACACGGTTTAGTATGGGTGTTTGAACTCCGGCCATTTGGTAAAGATTCGGTCTCTTGAATGGAAATAGCATATTAGTTTATCTGTGACTGAGTTGTTGGATAGTTGGTATTTATAGGGAACGAGTTCCGAAACTAATGGTTTTCCCTATTGGGGTTTCAAATTAAGGGTAGAACGCCATAGTTCGGATTGCAGCGACTAGACGGCTTTCAGAGTTTGTTCGAGGGTTGTCTACAGACCCTACAGTATCATGCATACCATGTTGGCATCCTCGACATAGGAAAAGAATTGTTTCAATCGATCAGCTGTTGTTTCCGTTCGATCAGGTGTCAAATAGTAACACTGTTTGGCGAAAAGGGTTTCAAGAATAATCTGGATACTTCCCTGGATTGAATATAATCGAATATTATTTCTCTTCTGGTCTCTGAACAAGTTAACTATGTTTTCAGAATGTTTTTCAACTTTGTCCAGACAAATCTAAATGATGGAATATCGTTTGATGTAGAGATATGCAATTATAAAATTCCCCGAAGGTGGGGGATGAAATTCAACACCAAGGATCATGAAGTTATACATTACAAAGTTACTACTGAAAATTCATTTTTACCGGTCCGGATAAAAAAAATTGTTAACGGAATACAAAATTCAGATAAATGAGCTGAATCTCGATACAAACCAAGTATGAAGTTGAAATTATTGAAAAATGAAATGAAACTTAGCCCTAAATAATCTGTGACGATGAACTGAACAACATTTTCTTGGAATTTTTAACTTTGACACCTCACGGTTAATATTACATTCATTCACTGTCTTCATATAATAATCACGAGAACGAACACCTAACATAATAACTCTGTCTTAAGATGGCGTAAGCACACAGTAACAAAGCAACAACAACAATAACAATTAAGCTATTAGTGTCTACATACTGATCTTCAGAAACATATCGAAGAAGGAACTTATTTTGATGGGAGAAAGATGGTTTTTCAATGGAAGATATAACCGGACAAAACTATACTCCATTCACAATTATAAAATCACAACTCTGGCCTTGGAAATTTGACACATTCCACTCTGTATCGAAGTTATGACGTTTTTCAAAATATTTTTATGTAGTGACAAATTGTAGCCGGTGAAACATTTATATCTCACTAAGCTCGAAAAATAGCGGAATAATTTATTGGGACGCACAGAGGCGGCAGGATGGTGTCGCCGATGAATCGTTCCGCCAGATGGCGCCCGTTTCGAAGATTAAACAGGTCGCGCTTTCGTCTTTGAAGCACTCCGCCCTTCATTCCATTTTTCAACTACAAATTCTGTATGTATACTCCATTCACAATTATAAAATCACAACTCTGGCCTTGGAAATTTGACACATTCCACTCTGTATCGAAGTAATGACGTTTTTCAAAATATTTTTATGTTCCAAGCCAACACTATGTTGCCCTTTCTACATTCTTAGCGTAATTCTCAAGATGTGAATTTATTCGGAAAATTAATGAAATGGAAAAGATGTGATGGACGAAAATAATTAACGTTTATATGAATTGATAGAAAGGATTCCTTTTCCAGTTATTTGCATGAAAAGTACCAAATATCACTGTTGAAATATATTATTTTTCGCCATGGAAGAAAATTGCATTGCTTTCACATAGTTCTCATATGCATGCTTGTGAAGATTTAATGTTTATTATCCTCTTGAACTGAAAGTTTTTGTTGATTCTAAGCAAGAATTCACTAAAAAAATAAGAATAAGAAAAATAAGATATAAGATGAAGAGATGCAAAAGTAACTGAGTTTTGGTTATAAATTAATAAGCAAGAATTACAATTCCTGAAAGCTTTATAGACATACATTTCATTTATTTGATCTCATGAACAAGGAGTAAAATATTCTGACTATATAGTGATTTATTAGTTTAAAAAATATTCATTACTATCACAGTAGGTTTGTACAAATGAAATGGAATAGGTCGAACATATGCTTCACATTTATCCTTCACCTGTTCTAAAATAAGACACAAACTCCTCCACATTATAGGGCCCTCGCAGCATTAAAAGCTTGTGTCTCTTTTGAAAGAAGTAGCACTAGATATAATATATTCTTTCGATTAAGAGCAAGTACATATTGAATTAAGAAGTTAAATTAAAATAAAGTAAGCTGGGTTGGTGCAATGGGGTGCCATACAGTACTTCGTATCATACAAGAGCTCATGGAAAAACCTCATAGGAAAAGGCCCACTATAAATAAAAAATGGTCCTATGGAAAAAACTGCATTGTAGACTGGATGATGGATATTCACAGTGATCAATTACTTTTCAAAGCTTGCTTCAGATCTATATCCGCAGGTGTTGGCAACCTGGGGCTCTTTTGATGGGAGTTGTGGCTCTTCAGTTCCATCAGCAAAAAAAAGAGGATCCAAAAAAGAGGTGAAACTGACATTCTGCGGGATCTTCAAAAAAATGCAGTGTTTCATGAAATATTACTTTTCGCTCTTCTGACTCAAAAGGTTGCCAACCCATGGTATATCATGATGGGCAGGTACCTGAGAACAATGGCTTCCATTGAAAAATTTGTATATTATACTCACCTCAAAAACATTCTTTATTCCTTCAACCGAGCAATGTCAGAATGTCAATTTTATTTTGTTGATAACTTTCTTAAAATCAATGTTGGAGTATAAAACTCGGCTGCGTTTGTTCAAACAACATCTAAAGAAGACATTTTCACCATCTCGACCTTTAGCATAATTTATTTCTCAACTTGAATATTACAAATTACATAATACAACCAAAGTTATGTTCCTTATATAAATCTATATACGTAAAGTATTCAAACCAGGGATGAATTTTCGTAAACACTACTCATCGTTTTTCGCTGCTGGTACTCAAGTTTGTCACCTAAACAGATAGTTTGTGTGTGACAAACTCCCAAGGTTTAAATTAAATTATGCAATTCGCCACTAGCGCAATCCCAAAAATAAATCCAAAAACATAAGTACATACTTCTACAGCTTATAATGCGGAGAAGAATCGAGAACGGAGAGAAGGAGTTTTAATTGTGCATCCACCAACTGACTGTACAAGTGTACAACAGCTCTATCTGAATACATTCAAGAATGTATCACCATGTGTACTAAGGTATTCCCTTAACTTTATCCTGAAAGATCTGGAAGGAGCCAGAAGGATAATTTTACTCGGCAACAAGTTAAACAGTTTCGGAGCGTAGTAGAGTACATTCTTTTGCGTGAAGTTATTTCTGCAAAAAGGGATCTCCAGGTTATTAGCATGTCTAGTTTCGTAATGCGACATTCGGGGACCATATCTTCGCGAAATCCATATTATTGATTGGTAAATATAGAGTTTTCTCACTGTTAGAACATCCGCTTCTTCATACAGTGACAAAGTAGGGTGTAGACGGTTTTTCTTCAGAATTACCCTAAGTATACTATTTTGAGCCACCTGCAAGGGATACATAGCATTTTCATAGCAACCTCCCCACACAATGACACAGTATCTCACTATTGACTCAGCAAGTGAATTGTAAACCTTCAGTAAATCTTTTCTTTTCAATATTTCTCTTAAGCAATAAAATTTGTGGGTCAATGATCTAAGTTTTTTTGTTATACATTTTATATGTTCATCCCACTTAAGATGCCGATCGAGTTCAACTCCAAGATATCTAATTTGTTTGGCATTTTCGATTGTACAACAGTGACAATTCTCGAAATCTCTACAGTCATATTCATGAACCCTCAGTAGGTCAAGATTTGGTTGATCGATGATTGTAGGTGAGAATGTCATAAACTTAGTTTTGAGTTTATTAAGAGTTAATAGGCTCTGATTCAGATAAAGATATAGTACCTGCATCCCCAACTCAGCCTTTTTAGTAACCTCTTCCCACGTTTGGCCTTCAAAAACAGCCACTGTGTCATCTGCATAAGATATTATTTCCCCTCCGAGATTTAAACAACCAAGGAAGTTAATATAAATTAAAAACAATATTGGGCGTTTCTTATAGGAGAATTAGGTCTAAGTTCCACCTCATTAGTGAGGTACCTAACTTTTGCAAATCTGCTCAGATATCGCCATATTTCTTGGAAAACCTGAAAAATATCATCCTAATCGACCTCAAGAGGCTCCATCCGATCCATCTACTGCGATATCTGTCCAAATAACAGCTTTTTCAACGAAATTCCCGTGTACCTACCCCTTTAACCTCGAAATGTAAACATTCGTCCTGGTCTCGAAAATCGTCCTCACGCTCCAAACTGGTGCAAAAAACAATAAACATACGTTAATCTTGAATATTCGACGAAAAACTCACCTGCAAATATCGATTAAATACCAAAAATCTGCGAACAATTTGTAAACCTAACAAAATGTGGAATATCTTTGATACTTTTACTTTGTTATAAACAAAGAAACTGGCAACGTCGTTTTGTTCTTAACGATATTTTCCGTGCTTTTTATCAGGTGCACCAACTCCTGAAAATGAAACCATGACCTCCTATGTGATTAAATAAAAGTGAATGGAGTATAAGTGTTTTTGTCGATAAATATCGTGTTTTTAACATTCCTATTCAAACAAGGTTAGTATTTGAGTATTTCCTGAAGGTATTAACTCAATTCCAATCGAAAAATATGAACTTTGAGGTGTTCGCAGGGGCTTTTTATCAGGCACGTATTCGACCATTTTTTTTTGAATGTCTATATCTCTTCAACAGAGTCGAATTCGGAAAAATGGAAAATAAAAACGTTTCCTTTTGACCTCAAGAATCTACAGTTAAAATATATGTACAAGTCAAAGACTCACCCTGTATAATACCTAGTTTCAGAATTATTTTCAATTCTATTACTGACAGAATACTTCACAAAGCCTATTTTCTTCGGGTATCCTCTTTTGACAACGGCGAATATTTTCAAGGCATCGTTCCCCTCCGAACAAGATCTTCCCTCAAATATTGCTACACAATATTGGATCTCTCGACCTGAAATTCTGGTCCCCAGCAAATTCCTCCCGAATTATTCCGGCATCTTTGCCATAACTACAGGTGGAGCACGTCATTAGGAGTCTTCGTTCATTACGCCCTTGCATTATGATTTTAATGATAATGAGATTAATTAAAAACACCATGCGCCTCTAAAATTTCATCAGATCTAATTATCGCAGTGTAATCTACGATATTCAGGCTAATGCATGAGCGCCTCGGCTCTCTTTGCCGCTTTCAAATTAGGTGTTGTGCCCCGGATTGGCTGGCTGTAATTTCGTTACGTTGACAGATTTTAGCTTGATTCGATTTCCGTAGAGTTCGAATTCCGATCGGTGAGGACTTCGACCTTGAGATGTAATGTGTTTAGGGTTAGGAAATTGGCAAATATTAATATGACATTTGGTTAATCTGGTGGTATGGACATAAAGCACAAAATATGCCAAATATTCATTTCTCATCCATCTGTATGAAAATCAATCCACCACAAAAATATAATAATTGAATTTGAAAACTTTCGGTTGCAATTAGGCGAATGCGCTGGGTCACGAATTCCGGTAAACCTATCCAACATATCCTCAGTAACTTAATATACACTATACAGGGTGAGTCTTTGACATATATTTTAACTGTAGATTCCTCTCATCAAACGAAACACTTTTTTTCTATACCATTTTTCAAAATTCGGTTTGGATTGGGAGATACAGGGTGTCGAAAATCCATGAAAAAAACACTTTTCTGTTTATATCTTCGGAACCGTTATTTCGAATGAACTGAATTTTGGTTGAGTTTTTACTCTATTCATGGTGCATATTCCTCAATCGGAACCTATTCAATATCTTCACTAGTA
Organism: Adalia decempunctata; assembly: GCA_951802165.1. Classification (NCBI taxonomy): domain Eukaryota; kingdom Metazoa; phylum Arthropoda; class Insecta; order Coleoptera; family Coccinellidae; genus Adalia; species Adalia decempunctata. Next base: position 14,224,231 of record OX637696.1, on the reverse strand, counting down.
TAAAAGTTACGACTCATCAATACACGCTAAAACACCATAAAACCACTTTAAAAAGATAAACGGTTCATATTTTCGAAAGAATCAATCATTTGAGAAACTAAAAGTATTTCTATTTTTTTTCAATAAAACGCGTCGTTTTGAGTTATTTCCAATTTTACCCGGAGAATTTTAACGAAAAAAATCATTAATTTCAAGAATAATCTGAATGCGTCTCTGAATTAAATATCATCGAATATTTTTCTTTCTCTGGTCTTTAAACGAGTTTACAATGTTGACACAATATTTATAACTTCGTCGAGATATTTTAATAATAAAATCCCACAAATGTGGGAGATAAAATTGAACACCAAGGAGGATTTAATACGCACAGTTTCTATTGAAAATTCATAGTTACCGGTCCATATTGAAGTTAAATGTCGATGAAATACAAAATTCGGATATGAATGATGAATCTCGATACAAACTACTCATTAAATTGAAATTAATGAAAAATAATACGATACCTGATAATCTGTGGCGATGTTTCTATCTAAACAGCATCATCTTGGTACACAAATGTATCGTGATTTATACTATGTTTCGTAAAAAATCCTTAACCCCAATGAAAATATCAGCAAGCTGACAACATCTTCTTGAAATTTCTGTGCAAAAATTCACAGAATCGATACAAATTAGATTAGGTTAGGTTTTTTGATAATAAATCTGAATGAAAAGTCTCTCTTCATGATATTGTTTGGGAATTTCGAGGAAAATATGAACAAGTTATTAGTGTTTACAAACTAATCTGCAGAGAAATCGAAGAAGGAACTCATTTTGGTGGAATAAATGTGGCTTTTTAGTTGCAGATATAATCCGATGAAACTAACTGTTTTTGTTGAAATTATCGTGTTTGCAACATTTTTATTCCAATATGGTTAGTACTTGACTACTTGAGTATTCCCTAAATTGGGCCTAAATGTATAAACTCAATTTCTATCGAAAAATATGAACTTTGAATCAATTCCACAGTATCATTTCAGGGACGTATTTAGCCCAATGTTTTTTTTTATATGACTATATCTTTTTAACAGAGCCGAATTCGGAAAAATGGAAAATGAAAAAAGATTTCTTTTGGCCTCAAGAATCTTCAGTTAAAATATATGTACAAGTCAAAGACTCACCCTGTATAAGGTAATTCTGGTACTTCTCCAACAGTTTTTCACTTTTTATGTATACCTGAAAACCCCTGCTAGACATAATAAACTACTCTCCTTTCCTTCCACCTAAGCGTCATATATCCCAATTTTTTCAAGATACCTAACCTCTCTCCAGCTCCTTCAAGGTGTTGTAGCTATAAATTCGAAATGAAGAATAAGGAAGATAAATTAATCCTCATGGCTCAAAACTTCCCGACCAACTTAATTAATGGGCCTTTTCCATATTGCTTCACCTATAAACAATGAGAAATATGACCAGTATTCTCTCAATTTATTTTAATGAGTAGCGAAGATCGTGACCTCGCATTATTCCCGTTCAGAACATTCCGCAAAATGAACATGAATATTTAAATCGAATGAACTCCAGGCCTGTTATCCTTAGATGAGACCGATTTAATGCAGCACATCGCCCAGGGACGTATTGTCGAGTTGATTCTCTCGAAGAGAACATGGGTATTGAGATGGCGACAGGAGTTTTTGTTCCCCTTGTTTGATTCATATTGTAAAATAAATATGTCTGGTATCTATTTGATAATCACTCGCAAATTTGGAAGATTTGAATCTCTAGTGGCCAAATCATAGACAGGCACAAACCAACCTTGGGAAAATCCAGAGACTTGCCTGTCTCTGCATCACGGGTGCAATGAATAGCACTCCAACAGCTGCTATGGAGGTCATCCTTTACCTCTCACCCCTTGACATACCTGTCATGGGAGAGATCAGGATGGGTGCATACAGACTGGGCACACCAGAATCACTTATGTGGCTGACGTAGCCGAGCTCGATATGATTTCAGACTACATGCAACCCCTATACTCATTCGATAAACCATTCAAAACACAGCTCGACTGGAACAGATGGGACTTGAGTATAGAATCATCTGCAGAAATGGTCTTGCACACAGACGGTTCAGAGACAGATGAAGGAACAGGAGCGGGGATACATGCATTGAGGCCAAGAAGGGATTACATAATACCTCTCGGCAAACACACCACGATATTTCAAGTTGAAACACATGCCATTAGGACATGCATACAGAAGAATCTGGAAAATGGCTACCAAAGAAAACACATCCACATTCTCTCTGACAGCCAGAGCGACACACAGATAAAGACTAGACTCGTCTGGGAATGCCTCCAGGACCTTTTGGAGCTGGCAAAACACAACAAGGTCACTTTGATGTGGGTGCCAGGTAACAAGGGAATAGCAGGCAATGAAAAAGCAGACCAGTTACCAAGACAAGCATCCGAAACGCCATTCACAGGGCCAGAACCTGTGCTTGGAATCAGCAAAAACCGATGTAGAACCCTGATTGAGGAGTGGATAAAACAAAGACACCGACAACACTAGGAACAGAGCGACAGGCAAACACACAGCAAAGTCATGGTAGGACACATAAGCCAAACCTTGACGGCTGACTTTTTGAATCTAAACAGAACAAAGGCACGTACAATAGTAGGTCTGCTTAAGGGACTCTGCGGCCTTATGAAACATCTGAACACCATAGGAATACTTGGAGAATCTGTGGATTGCAGACTTTGCGGTGAAGAGGAAGAAACAGCCTCTCACATCATCTTTGAATGCGACGCCCTAGAAAGAGAAATCAATCCGGAAACGGAAATGAATCCGAAAAACCTCATAAACAGGCTACTGAGCCTGATAGAGGACACGGACCCACTGTCGTGAGGAACCACTGACGAAAGAGAGATACAATAGACATAAGTTGGTCGCAGTGTCACGGGGAGGCCAAGTGCTCCCGGTCTCTTGTTCGTCAGCCATCAATCAATCAATCAAGTGGCCAAAACTAGATTGGATTCTAGAGATGTTAACGCTTGTGAACAAGTAATGCGAATTTTAATCGCTTTGCAAAGGAATTCCAAATTCCAGATGCACTAACATCAAATTCCGGAATGATTACTTTTTTCGATAGTTCAATGGGGTAGAACCTCATACCCGTGATTTGAAATGCTTGGTTCGAATCCCGCCTAAAGTGAATTTTTTTTTTCAATTTCCAAATTTTCAGCATTCCGATAAATAATATTCTCCGATGCCTTGCACATCCAAACTATAACCGCAAGTCAAACTCAGCCAAACTCTCCTACGCGTTGTGCGGCTTGATGCATCTCTTGTGTATCAAAATAGTGTAACTAGGTCGCCGCAAGCCGACAACACAAATTTCCTATGGTCAGCCACCCTAAATCAACGCTAACATGTCCATCCAAAGTAGAACTATTCGCATTAAACGTTTCGGAGGCAAAACATGCAGCCACTTTATCAATTTCCCCGACAATAACGTTTTTTCCCGACAAGAATCCTATAAAAAAGTTAGTTATGCCGACGAGCGGACAAAAGTCACGTCGACAGAGAGCTAGAGACCAGGAAAAAGCGGTCGAAAAACTAAAAAATATGGGCAATTAAGGAATATTAATTGTTCTCCATACGGGTCGGACGAAAGGGAAAACCCCGTTTATTGCCAAGTTTCCGAACGAGTTACTTCGTGCAGCATTGCCGGATTTGAACGATTCTCCTCAGATCTACTGTGGAAAATTTTATATTTTGTTGAACTAATTTATATATGAATAATCACAGTTGAAGAGCCCCAGTCAAGGGCAGCTTTTATTGCCCGCGAAACTTATTTCCGTCACTTGCGTTTTGGGTCAGTCCTTTTCTAGCCTTCGGGTTGAGAACAGGAATTGTATTTTGGATATTGAGAAGCATTATAATTGCGATAAGTGATGGATTTTGTTGATTTTCTGTGCTTATAACCTAGTTTCAAAAAAAATTTAGAATACTACACCTTTTCCAATTGTAATTCAGAAAACGTAAAATGTAATTCAAAATAGCAATTTGTATTTCAGAAAATGGAAATTGTAATTCAGAATAGTAAGTTGATATTCAGAAACGGTAGTTTGAATTTCAGAATAGTGATATGTTATTCAGAAACGGTTATTTGAATTTCAGAAGGAATGAATCGTAATTCAGAATGGGTGATTTGAAATTCAGAAATGGAAAGTTTTAATTCAGAAAAACCAAATTGTAATTCAGAAAAAAGAAATTGAAATTGAATTGCTTGGTACCCAAACCACTTTCTCTAATATTATGTATGAAATTCAAATGGAGACATGATCTCATTCAAAATGGGTGGCGAAAAATATTAATAATGATTCTTGAGGGCATTTTCGACTCCCAAAGTACGTAGATGCCTTCATAGAACCAAGAAATATAATAAAAATATATTTATTTCCAAGAATAACATGAAGGTTTATAGAGTCAAAAACGAAAACAGGAAAAAAACAAATTTGAAAATACCAAATACTTAAGCTTAAGACAAGTTCAATGCCACATTGTCATAGATTCCTATGTTGTATCACTTGATGCCGAGCTTAATACTATTCTGAATTACATATTACATTATCTGAAATTGAATTGATAACTTCTGAAATGCAATTTTCCTTCTCTGAAATTGAATTTGCCATTTCTGACTTTCAATTCACCATTCTGAATGACATGCATCTTTGTTTTTTTGAAAAACAACATCCTAATCTGAATTTCAATTTCGTTTTTCTGAAATTGAATTAACTATTCTGAAATCCAATTTCTGTTTTCTGAATTACATATTGCTATTCTGAAATACATGTTCCCTTTATTGAAATTCAACTTTGAATTTCTGAATTACAACTGTATAAGGTGTAGTTACTCCAAGGAAAAAAATTATGAGATCCTTGTTTTCATAATAACAAGTTTGAAATAAACCCAAAATCTATCAAACTATGTTATCGAGCTCATGTATTATGAAATAAGTAAAACTTGATATAATTCCTCATGGATATTATTGCATTAGGGCTATTATTAACATATTTTGAGGAGCTTTTGGTATTAGCATGGCAACCCTGTTTGGGAGAAGCTTTCGAGACCACTTTAGCTCTGAAATATCTCATTTGTTTCGATGCAATTCGTGTTTACGAGGTTCTGGGGTAGGACCCCGCATTATCTTTGTGTATTATTCTAAGGCCTTTGAGAATGCGCTGTTGTGTTTTGGGAATTCGTTCACTATTCGCAAGTGCTTGTTATCCTTCGGTGTTTTTTCTTTGATCAATATTTTCACGTTTTGCTAACTATTTGGAGATATTCATTGGGACGAACCGAGAATAAATGCTGAATAAAGATATACGAATTCTCATTCTTCAATTGGGGGTGAGAGAAATAGTGCCATTTGGATATTTTACCATTGTTTCATTTCACGAGTCGAATGAAAGTTATTTCTTATTTTTCAGAAACTTTTATACATTATGATTATATGAATTAAATCTGCTCTATCTAGCATCTATTCAAGTCAGGTTCTTGGGAGGCAAAGTATCATATTAATTCCCCAAATGCTCTGAATCCACATTACAAAGTTTTATTACCGGGACAATCTCTCGCACACCCATAATCCCTCGAATACTAACTTTATTTCAGATGGAACTCATTTTTACCGTTCTATTGTGCGGGGAAATCTGCAGTGGAAAGATAAAATAACCCTATATATGCGATATAGATCTCGAAGTAGTAAGGAAACGTTAGAATCAAAAAAGATGTAATTGATCCAATTCAATAAAAGTTTGTATAGTATGCATTTCTCGAATCTGGTAGACGATTTCGATTGAATAGTAGGGACATTCCAAAAATTCGTTAACTGAGTGGAAACGGTAACATCAATATTTTTTCTATTTGGTTCGAAAACTGCAGCTGTAATAGATACGAACGATATTATGCTCTACGTGGAATTGGTGGTAATAAAATCCTTTCGATTCAGCATAGTAATTTAAGTAGAGTACTTCGACAAACTAGGACCCAAAAAGTTGGAAAGAAAAATTGTTTCCACTTAGTGAAAATTCGGTTCTGCGGTTCAATCCTTTGGATTTTTCAATATACGATATTTTTCACTCGAAGTTTCTTGCAGAGCTTCAAATAGAACCCGATAAGAAGTTACAGTTGCTGCTTCTTTCCCTGGGGCCACAAGCCATCAATTTTTGTCTGTATGACGTTGAATCCACGGTTTTTCAAGCATTTAGAAACGAGCTGGCCAATTTTCCCCTATCTCCCCGAGAGTATTTCCGTGAACAGTGCAATCCAATGATACAGAAGATGACCACCTGGCTAATTTTTCACAGTAGGAAAGGATGCATGGAGATGAAATAATTAAAATTGCACCGAAACTCCGGATTTCCCAAGCCCTGACGGCATCCCAAAAAATTTGGAAAGCGGTATCTTGTAGAGAATCTAAAAACACATCTATCTTCCACAAAAAAATTTTTATTTTTCACTTGTACATTATATGTTTATTTTACCTTAGAAACGGTTGCTATAAATACACTCATTATGCCCGTGGGCATTTTAGCGGGCATTATGGATCATAACGCCCGCTCGTTGTGCGAGAAGCAAAATAAGCTAGAAAGAAATTATTTATTTCGCAGAATTTTAATGCTAAAACAACGACAACTCAACAAACGAAAACAAAGTCTTTCTTAATTAAAATTAAAAGTGCAGTTTTCGAATTTCCCGGAAAAATTCTTCAATCGTGAATCTTGGGATGTTTTCGAAACCTGAGAAGCGAAAACTTGACCACAAGTACTTGGAAGTTCGTTCACAAGAGAACCACTAGAGAATTCATGAGAATCTGTTACCGAATTCACAATCATCGTCGATACTTTGTTTTTGGAAAAAAATGCTCTGATCTATGTAACCTTCCGCCACAGATGCACTCTTCCATCTTCCGTGCATTTTTAACGTTTCATATGATGCACCAGCCTCAGTTAAAAGAGTTGCTGAAGTCCGTCTCAAACAATGTCCTGTATATTCATTTGCATTATCCAATTTTAAGTATTTGGCAATCATCGAAGGCACACTTCCTATGGTATTTTTGGTAGGTTGGATGGTGCACCGACCATTTCGGAACTTGAGGAAAAATCTAGGATTCTTCACTCCACTGGGTCTCAAAAATATATATTTTCTGACCAGCCCCAAAGCTCCTATTTTTTCTTCCTCTACAATGCTAAATCCTTTTGACATACCGGTTTTAGTTTCGGGTATTTCAACAAGTAAACAGCTACCCTTATCTTCTATATCTTTGATGGACATTTTCACTAATTCATGTCTCCTTAGTCCTCCAAAAACACCCATTATTAGAACTACTTTATGAAGAAGATGAATTTCATCACGAGCTTCATTGATGAATGTATGAACTTGTTCTGCTGTCAAAACTTTGGATTTCTTCGGAATATATCCTTTAGATTTCATTTTTAAAAACGCTACTAGCCGGGAGAATTGTGAAATATTGATATTTTCATTGACAATCAGTGTAGATTTCAAAATAGAATATTTCGTCCACAATGACGCAGGACAAAATTTTTCAGACTGAAATAAAAAAAAATTACCCACACATGAACAAAATGAAAAATAAAATAGCATACCAATTCTTGAAAGTTCGCCAATAACACTGTTTCATCTATAGCAATTATTTCATTTTTCAACTTCCATTGATGGAATGTTTCATAATCCTTGTCGTAGACGAGTCTGGATTTTTCTGGTAATAGATTATTTGCAGCTTTGGCTGCATTTTCAATTATATTATTTGGCCAATTGCTATTCATTTCTGTTATTTCTTTAAATCTTCACAACGAAAACAGTAATGACATTCACTTAATAAAATGATGACAGCAATAACGAACTTCAAAATATTAACAAGTGCCATGGTTACTACTGAAAGTTAAATGGAAAAAAAAAATCATGGGAGCAATCGAATTTTATTGTAATTAAATGATATATTCGTGAAAAATAAAATCTTGTATGCACCACGGGCGTTATTAGATCCTAACGCCCATCGGGCAACATTCATCCCTCGGGCCAAAGGCCCTCGGGCCGAATATTTCCCTCCGGGCGTTAGGATCCATATAACGCACTTGGTACATAAATAACTATTTTCGAACACGCTCATCTCTGGAAAATATGGAGCTTTCCAGATCATTTTCCGGATTTCCCAAGCCCTGACGGCATCCCAAAAAATTTGGAATGTGGTATCCTTTAGAGCATGCTAAAACACATCTTCCACAAAAAAATTTTTTTCGAACACAATCATCTCTGGAGAATATGAAGGTTTAATTTTGAAGGAAAACCGTAGCTGGGTCATTTTTCGGATTTCTGGAGTCCCTGACGGCATCCCAAAAAAATTGGAAAGTAGTATCTTGTAGAGCATGCAAAAACACATCTTCCACAAAAATTTTTTTTTCGAACACGCACATCTCTGGAAAATATGGAGGTTTCCAGATCATTTTCCAGATCATATTCCGGATTTCCCAAGCCCTGACGGCATCCCAAAAAATTTGGAAAAAGGTTTCTTGTAGAGAATCTAAAAACACTTCTTCCACAAAAAAATTTTTTTCGAACACGCTCATCTCTGGAAAATGTGATTTTAATTTGAAGGAAAACCGTTGCTGGGTCATTTTTCGGATTTTTCCAGTCCCAGACGGCATCCCAAAAAATTTGGAAAGTAGTTTCTTGTAGAGCATGCAGAAACACATCTTCTACAAAAAATTTTTTTTCGAACACGCTCATCTCTGGAAAATATGGAGGTTTCCAGATCATTTTCCGGATTTCTCAAGCCCTGACGGCATCCCAAAAAATTTGGAAAGTGGAATCTTGTGAAGAATCTGAAAACACATCTTCCACAAAAAAATTTTTTTCGAACAACATCATCTCTGGAATTATGAAGGTTTTGATTCAAAGAAAAATCGTTGCTGGGTCATTTTTCGGATTTCTCAAGTCCCAGACGGCATCCCAAAAAAATTGGAAAGTGGTTTCTTGTAGAGCATGCAAAAACTCATCTTCCACAAAAAATTTTTTCTCGAACACGCTCATCTCTGGAAAATATGGAGGTTTCCAGATCATTTTCCGGATTTCCCAAGCCCTGACGGCATCCCAAAAAATTTGGAATGTGGTATCTTGTAGAGCATGCTACCTACATCACATCTTCCACAAATTTTTTTTTCTCGAACACGCTGCTCTCTGGAAAATATGAAGGTTTCAATTTGAAGGAAAACCGTTGCTGGGTCATTTTTCGGATTTCTCAAGTCCCAGACGGCATCCCAAAAAATTTGGAAAGTGGTATCTTATAGAGAATCATTTATATTTTGTAAATATTCTATCTACTGCCGCCTTTGAATAACAATAAAAAATAGTGATAATATTGAATTTTTTTGACTTTTAATGCAACAATTTCCAACATGAGCAATTTTTGAATTAGTTGGAGTACACATTCCGTTGACATTCCCAATAAAAATTTAAGAAATTAGAACTATATAACTCGATAAGAAGTTACTAGAACTTTAAAATATTCCATGAAAATGATCAAACATGTGATTCTTGAAGCGTGCTAACTACATCCTGTTTATTGTTTTCGACTGTATACTTATCAGATCATACCAGGATGAGGCTATTCGTGATTGATATATCATATTTTGTCCTAGTTGTTGGCGGAAAATGGAACTAGTTTAACTAAATGGCGGAGGAGCCAGTCTAGAATAGTATATTCTAAAACTAGTTGCAGAATGGGCTCCTATTCCAATACGAATGCGAAATTCGAAAACGAGCGACGAAGGAGCGAGTTTTCGAACGCATGAGTGTTGGAATTGCATTCTGCAACGTGTATTAGCCGATATTTTCTCTATTTCATTCAAATTTCGTGAAATACTGTTGAAATTCAATGAAAAACTCATCCTAGTGACTTTTGTATTGTATCTTGGCAGTTGGTGACTGTTACGAAATTGACATTTCCAAATTGACGTGTGTTGAAAATTGATAGGAGCGGAAGCCAGTGCTGTCAACCAAAAAACGAAAAATATAACTGAAAACAATGCTGTAATGAGTTCATTACAGCACTGTTTTTAGTACTGTAATGAACTCAGTACGATACTGAAATAGAGAAATAATCTTCAACTGTAGTTCCCACGGTTTTCTTCTAGAAACAATAGATTTTATCAATAATCCGATGGCTGAACTTGTGTCATATTGCAATCTGACGATGTGCTATTTCTATTTATCGTTCTAATTTGGAGGATATGGCTTCATTATTCCTCATAATAGCAAAAATCCACCAATTTCATTATCTTGTAGTAACTGAGTTTGAGATGCACCCTTGATACTTGAATGCTCTATTCTCAACTCATCCAGAGTTTTGCAGGCAAACTTTCCATCTGGAACATATCGAATATGGAATTTTCCGTAATTTAATGTAGTATATCCTCGAAACTATCTGGAGTGAAGTTTGTTTATTTACCAAATTTGGTGACAGCAAACTGACGTCAGACAAAACCCCATACAACTCACTGCGTCTTCGGTACAACAATGGAGGATCTCCTATTGGACCCATCCACCACTCGCCCAAGTTTATCCATCAATTTACATTTCGAAGACACAACTAGTTAGGTCGTTAATTATCCTAACAGCAAGAATTACAAGTTGAGTCGAATTCGGAATACGAAGTTGCCTGGAATTTCAATTAATGGACTCGTATATTTCCTGCCTTGGAGCAATTAGCCGAATAATCTGTGTTGGCTGGGGGTTTCCGTCAAACGTCAAGAAAACACGTAACATATGTTTTAGAATTTATGGTTAATGTAGAAACTGCGTTCTCGGATTGTCATTTGGTTAGATTTATTCACCGAAATGACGTTGTTGTTCGAGATCTCATGCACAAATACGTATCTCTTCTTTGGTTCGTCCATTGCTATAGATTTATCTACAATTACTTATAGTCAAGTGGCTCTGGTTCATAGAGTCCAACTTGTTGTGAACGTCGACGAATTGACAAATCTGGATCTTCATTAACACTCTCATTTACAGAAATGATATTTTCTTCTGTACGTACATTACTTTATCTTGTTGTTTCTGTTGCATCGAATAGAGTAAATGTTGTTCGGAATTTATCGATAGTTTGACAAATGAGCTGATCTAATGGACGATTATGTAAACCAAAAATTTTAGGAAGTGCTCTAAGAGTTTGGCGAATAGAACACTGGTTGTGATTTCAACAATTTGTAAACGTTGTTGCGGCGTGAGTCTATCCATGATAATTTGTGAATGCTTCTAGTATATTATCGAAAAAAATTCCAATATTTCTGTAGTAACAGATCTGCGATTGGAGATAATTCGCGTATTTCTAAGAAAAAAATTTCGAATTAGTGAAATACAGTACCTTTGGAGGCTATCTGAGAAAACGATATCTCGGCAAAATTACCATAATGCCAGTAAATTCGCATATTTTTAGAAAAAAAAATTTCTCGGATCTCCACCAGGGTTGCTGGATTCACTAATTCTAGGGCGTAGATTAATAATATGCAATCAGATATTTGGTATAAAACATAGTTTTCGAGAAATGACCATTCAAAAACACAAAAATTTTCCACAAAAAGTTGAAAATTTCCTGAAGTATCGAACCAAGGAAGAAACTAATTACAGATTCGTAATCAACGACCTCTAATTAGTTAAATACAGTAACTTTGGAGGGTATCTGAGAAAATGATATTTCGGAAAAATTATCATAATGTTAGTAAATTCGCATATTTTTAGAAAAAAAATTTCTCGGATCTCCACCAGAGTTGCTGGATTCACTAATTCTAGGGCGTAGATTAACAATATACAATCAGATATTTGGTATAAAACATATAGTTTTCGAGAAATTACCATAAAAAAACACAAAAATTTTCGTAAATTTTCCACAAAAAGTTAAATATTTCTTGAAGTAAGTATCGAACCTAGGAAGAAGATAATTACAAATTCGTAATCTACGACCCAGAATTATTAAAATATAGTAACTTTGGAGGCTATCTGAGGAAATGATATTTCGGCACAATTACCAAAATGTTAGTAAATTCGCGTATTTTTAGAAAAAAAATTCTCAGATGGATTCACCCATTCGAGGGCGTAGATTTAGAATATGCAATCAGATATTTTTTATAAAATATACATTGACTTTATACTTATTTTTTATGTTCTCTCGGGAAGGTTTTGAACGAAACAAGACACATTAAATGGAAGAAAAATTCAGGATTTCACCGAATCCTACGTGAAAGGAGAGAAATGAACAATTTTCAAAATACTGAAATGCTGATAAGTGATTTAATACTTGGTATTTCCTCCCCTTGCGTTAATTACAGCTCGGCAACGACGGTTCATACTCAAAATAAGTGATCTTAAAATGTTCTGATCTAATCCTTCCCAGATGTCTCTGAGTTGGATTCCTAAGTCATTAAGAGTAGCTGGATGATTTTCTGAACTTCTCAGCCTTCTATTGAGGTTCTCCCAAACCTGCTCAATCGGATTGTTATCTGGACTTCTTGCTGGCCATTCCATTCGAGAGACTTCAACCTCTTCAAGGTACTCCTGAACGATGCGCGCACGATGGGGTATGGCATTCCGCATTATCGTCCATAAAAATGAAATTTCACCAATGTATGGGGCAAATGGCACTACATGCTCTTCAAGAATGTTTCTTATATACTTATCAGCATTCATAGCTCGATAGCTCCATTACCAACGACCACTAGGTCTGTGCGAGCAGTCAAAGATATTCCACCCCATACCATAATCGATCCTCCCCCGAAATCAGTAGTATTCAGGAAATTGCACTGAGCATATCTTTCGTGTGGACGTCTGTATACAAGGGAACGTCGATCACAATGGTAGAGGCAGAATCTAGACTCATCTGTGAAGAGAACTCTTTCCCAATCGGCCTCTTCCCAATGGATATGCTCTCTCGCAAAATCCAAACGCGCCCTTCGATGGGCTGGGGTAAGAGCTGGACCTCGTGCCGCGACACGAGGCCTTAAATCATATTCTCTGAGGCGATTTCTTATTGTCTGAGTGCTAATTTGCACCTCATGAATTTGCTCAAGCTGATTTTGAAGAAGGCGAGCGGTTGCAAACCGATGTCTCAACGAAGAAACTCTCAAGTAACGTTCTTGAATGGCAGTTGTTACCCGTGGTCTACCTGTCCTGGTCTTCGGACATTCATACCTGTCTCCCTGAATCGCTGCAACATTCTGGACACACTTGTATGGAAATCTCCAAACCTTTCTGCAATTCTTGTGTATGTCCACCCTTCTTCACGCAAAACTACCGCTTGGGCACATTCCTCTTGGGTCAAATTGCGTGTTTCGCGTTGCATAGCGATCGAGTGTAGAAAATCAAACGAAAGAAAAAATATTGATCACTAGAATTGATCGAGAACAACTGATTTTAGAATGGAGCCAATACATTCAAAATCTGATAATATCATCTTTTTTTATTCCTGCTAGGAGAAAACATCTGTATTGAAGAAAAACTTCGAAAGTGGATAAAATATGCATGCATAATTCTGATGAAAATAATTATCATTGAGAACACCTTCAGTTGTAGAATAAATTTGAGATTTCCATAATGTGCGTTAATTTTTTTGCGCAGTGTAGTTTGCTGAAATTTTCCAGAAAAAGGTTAAAAAATTTCCTGAAGTATCAAACCGCGATACTTCATAAAAGTGAATGGAGTATTTATTGTCTTCAAAGTTTAAATGAACACAAAAGTACTCACCCAAATCCTAGAGTTCCGAAAAAGCCAATAAAATGATCGGAATAATTTTCTCCTCCTATTTCAAGATTAATATCTATTTTATCGTCAAATTAAATAATTTTCAGTTAAGCGGAGCGAATGAAAGAAATTGAAAATCGCTGTATAAAAGACCCAGCATCGCAGATCTCATCGATAAAGTCATTATTCTCGGATGAACAGAGTTATTCCGAAAATTTTCATCTCCACCGACGCTCATTGTCATGGCAATGAAATATAGTTATAATTGCATGTCCCTTCCCTGATTTATGTGCAGTTTTCCGATTCGCTTTTGCTTTTCTTTCCGGGAAAACGGAAGTGGGTCGCGGAAGATCATTTGCAATAATTTGGCATGAGGAATCGGTCCGGCTAATCTTTTCTTTTCCACGAATAAATCAGCTTACTGCCCTAATGACGTTCTCATTACTCAACCCGAAGTCCGTTCTACCTTGAAATTTATTGCCTCGGTTGATCCTCCTGGTGAAATATGATTTTTGAAGTCGATGGAGTATGACGGCATATTGTGCGTATTGATTTGTCATTTTTCATACAAAACTGCTGAACCTTAAACGAAACATTACCCTGGAAAATGATACTATTCCATGAAGGATTGAGATACAGTCAGGAAAATATTCTGAAAATGAAACACGAAATAACGCCTTGTTTTTTTTTTTTTTGATAGTTGCATCCATTGAATACAGGTTGAGTCTTTGATTTGTACATACATTGCGCAAAAAAATTAACGCACATTCTGAAAATCTCAATTTTAATAGTTAACTCTACATTGACTTTATAACTTATTTTTTATGTTCTCTCGGGAAGGTTTTGAACGAAACAAGACACACTAAATGGAAGAAAGATTCAGGATTCCACCGAATCTTATGTGAAAGAAGAGAAATGAACAATTTTCAAAATACTGAAATGCTGATAAGTGATTTAATACTTGGTATTTCCACCCCTTGCGTTAATTACAGCTCGGCAACGACGGTTCATACTCAAAATGAGTTATCTTAAAATGTTCTGATCTAATCCTACCCAGGATTCCTGAGTCATTAAGAGTAGCTGGATGATTTTCTGAACTTCTCAGCCTTCTATTGAGGTTGTCCCAAACCTGCTCAATCGGATTGAGATCTGGACTTCTTGCTGGCCATTCCATTCGAGAGACTTCAACCTCTTCAAGGTACTCCTGAACGATGCGCGTACGATGGAGTCTGGTATTATCGTCCATAAAAATGAAATTTTCACCAATGTATGGGGCAAATGGCACTACATGCTCTTCAAGAATGTTCCTTATATACTTATCAGCATTCATAGCTCCATTATCAACGACCACTAGGTCTGTGTGAGCAGTCAAAGATATTCCACCCCATACCATAATCGATCCTCCCCCGAAATCAGTAGTATTCAGGAAATTTCACTGAGCATATCTTTCATGTGGACGTCTGTATACAAGGGAACGTCGATAACAATGGTAGAGGCAGAATCTAGACTCATCTGTGAAGAGAACTCTCTCCCAATCGGCCTCTTCCCAATGGATATGCTCTCTCGCAAAATCCAAACGCGCCCTTTGATGGGCTAGGGTAAGAGCTGGTCCTCTTGCCGCGAGGCCTTGAATCATATTCTCTGAGGCGATTTCTTATTGTCTGAGTGCTAATTTGCACCTCATGAGTTTGCTCAAGCTGATTTTGAAGGAGGCGAGCGGTTGCAAACCGTTGTCTCAACGAAGAAACTCTCAAGTAACGTTCTTGAATGGCAGTTGTTACCCGTGGTCTACCCTGTCCTGGTCTTCGGACATTCATACCTGTCTCCCTGAATTGCTGCAACATTCTGGACACACTTGTATGGGAAACTCCAAACCTTTCTGCAATTCTTGTGTATGTTCACCCTTCTTCTCGTAAAAATACCGCTTGGGCACATTCCTTTTGGGTAAAATTGCGTGTTTCGCGTTGCATAGCGATCGAGTGTAGAAAATCAAACGAAAGAAAAACTATTGATCACTTGAATTGATCGAGAACAACTGATTTTAGAATGAAGCCAATACATTGAAAATCTGATAATATCATCTTTTTTTATTCCTGCTGGGAGAAAACATCTGTATTGAAGAAAAACGTTGAAATTGGATAACATATGCATGCATAATTATTCTGATAAACCTTACACCTTCAGTTGTAGAATAAATTTGAGATTTCCATAATGTGCGTTAATTTTTTTGCGAAGTGTATATTCAAACTGTAGATCCCTCTCATCAAATAAAACACTTTTTTTCTATACCAAATACTTTTCTTCCTTATCTTCGGAACTATTATTTCAAATGGACTGAATTTTGGTTGATTGTTTACTCCATTTATAGTGCATATTATTCACTCAGAACTTATTGAATATTTCCTTTGGTATAAAAGTTTCATCGCAACCGACTCATAAATCCACGCAAAAATACCATACAACCACTTGAAAAAGATAAACGGTTCATGTTTTCGAGAAAATCAATCATTTCAGAAAATGAGCATTTCTGTGTTTTTTATTTATATCCTCATTTATTTATTTTCATTTTTCAATAGAATATCAATCAATTTTTTCAATATAATGCGTTGTTTTCGAGTTATTCCTAATCTTATCAGATAAAATTTGACGAAATAATCACGAATCTCGGAAATAATCTGAATGTTTCCCTGGATTTTAAATAGCACCGAATCGCAAAAAAATTAATCCCACTTGTCAAGAATATTGTCAGAAGGTTTATCAACTTTGTCGGGACTAGAATTCAAATGATGGAAAGAGGCTTCATAAAGAAATACGTAATAATAAAATCTCAGAGATGTGGGAGATAAAATTGAACGCATTGAATTATACATCTAATACGCACAATTTCCATCGAAAATTTATTGTTACCGGTCCATATCAAGGTTAAATGTCAATGAAATACAAAATTCAAAAATAAAATGATACTTAGAACTAAATAATCTGTGGTGATGTTTTTATCTCATTAATATTCTCTTGAAACTTTCTAAACTCGGCATTACACGGTTAATATTACATTAATTCACTGACCGTCTTCCACATAATCATCACGAGATCAAAGGAAAGCACCCAAAATAATCAATTTTCCCGTTTATAACAACATAGCTTCAGAACCAATGTCCTCCAACAACTACATTAGGTTGGTTTATAGATCTTACATCTTCTTCTCAAAAGCTCCGTGATAGCTCAGTCATGAAAGATTTTTTTTTTTGGTTTGGGTGATCAGAAATTAGACGAAAAACCATTTCGATGATGTTTTTGTTGAGAAATATCGTGTTTTCAACATTCTTACTCAAATGAAGTTAGTACTCGAGTATTCCCCAAATATAATAACTCAATTCCAATCGAGAAATATTTATTTTGAGGTCTCTGCAGAGAATCGTATCAAGCACGTTTTTAGCCCATTTTTTTTCTCTCAAATGGCTATGTCTTTTCAACAGATCCGATTTCGGAGAAATGGAAAAAATGGCATTAAGAATCTACAGTTAAAATATTGGTATGTACAAGTCGGAGACTCACCCTATATTTGAGTGTTTTTCACGTATAACAAGTTGTAGATTGCAGAGATTTCAGTGACCTCCGACCTCAAGATCTATTGGAATGACCCAACCCTGGAGGAAACCTACAGAGTATCTCTATTTCGGTTTCCTGCTTCTTCTGAAACTCCTTCTTAAGGGTCTACGTCCCTGAAAAAAAGGGAGTCAGAAACAATTTATTTTTTTTCTGATTGATGAAGGGATGTATGAGTGTATAAAGTTAAAAATAATAAAAAAGAAATGTATAAGTATTGAATGAATGAAAGGAATATTCCCCATCATTTTTGGTAATTTTTCTACATTTCCATCATCAAAACGAACAAATATTTTTGTGTTTTTTCATTTCAGTATTGAAGTCTATCATTTAGTTAGTTGAACGTCTATCTCCTTTTTCTTTCAAAATTAACCGTTTTTTGTGAATAATATCACAACAATTTGTTGTTTCCGCGAAATTTATTTCCTTGGATTTTTCTATTCGAAATGATGAATATTCATTCTTACCAAAGACATTTTACTAAGGATTTTATTAGCCGTCGATTAGTGAAAATTAATTGTTTCTTACAATTGTGGATTCTTACATGGTATTGAATATCTTTTAAATGACACGCACCGCAGGTATCTACTCCCTGATGACTGGTGAAGGAAAATTAGTGTATTATACAGTCATTGTGAGATCTAGTTCAGGGTTGGATTTTTTTTATTCCCTGCGCCCCAACATTTGTTCCATTAAGCTGAATAATCCAATAAATAAAAATTACTGCACCGCCATCTGGCGGTATACGTTTCCTATTTTGAAGGCTGAAGACTCTTAAAGGAGTATTTTTCCATACCGCTGGAAAATTCAAGGCCAATGTGGGGCGTTAATAAAAAAGTATTTCATTTGGAATGTCAACCTTTCATGAATTCCCGGGATGAATCCCATATAAATCGGTGGATCTTTCAATGTCGACATCATTCCAGAAAAGTGCAAGGTTGATCCATATTCAAACGTGCCAAAGCCCAATCTCACCCCATATCCCTCTCTGGGATTCGCTTCTGTCGCCGACGAGGTATAAAAGTGATCTCACGCTATGAAATATACAAATTGAATGGTTTCATTTCGTGTTGAGTCTCCTGGAAAATAGAACGTATTCGAAAAGTTACAGGGGATTTACAGCGAGGCGACATGTCGACTGTGGTAACGTGAGGAAGGAGGAATTCAAGAATCGTCACAAATGCTACAAAATATGGACAGATGGGGGAAGGAGAATTTGAAATTCAAAGTATCAGGCTGGCACGTTTGAGGTCCTAGAATCTAGAATCATCAGGGCAAAATTTGAAAGTCATAATGTCACATGATTATGACGTGACAGATCGAAATTTGACAGATAGGGGTAGGTAAACATAGATCATTACACGGTAGAACAAGGCGTCCTGAATGTCAAAAACATACTGCTCCACAAGAGTTAGGGATATCGAATTCAGTCGTTTTAAAAAGTATGTAATCTTCGAGAAAATCGCTGTAAAATCATTATTTTGAAACTCAATAACAACTTGAATCGATCCAATAAAAATCAGTATGAGACATTTCGTCAATCTGGTCGCCTTTTTTCTGAAGTTTGGTTCTTTGCATATGCTTCATGAATGTTATCTTGAAATGAAGTCCGTTTATCAACGACTTCGATTTGAAACGAGTTTTCTGAAAATGCCAAGACATAAAGTAACAAACGCCGATGCTAATAGGGCTATCGGAATGCTACAGGGTGGCCTAACTCAGGTTGTTGTAGCGGAAAGGCTCCAAGTCAGCCAAAGTGTGACATATCGACTTTGGAATAGGTTCAGAGAGACAGGTTCAGTGTTGGAAAGACCAATAAGCCTTGGTGGGCGACGAAAAACAACACCTGCTCAGGATCGTTTCATCACCGTTTCGGCGAGAAGAAACCCTACATCTACGTGTAGAATGCTACGGAATACCCTTCAAAATGCTGATGGGGTCCAAGTTTCCATCGAAACCATCAGACGACGTTTGAGAGAGGCGAATCTAGGTTCTAGACGTCCATTAAGAGGAGTTCCATTAACACGTGACCATAAGCGTCAAAGACTGGAATGGGCAAGGCAACATATCAATTGGAACGATCAATGGCGTAGTGTCCTTTTCACTGATGAATCCAGATATGGACGATTTTCAGATTCTCGAAGAATAAGGGTATGTCCAAGACGTCCATCCATTCCGAGGGGGTAGTGTTCTTATGTTATGGGCCGGGATATGTTTCAACGGGTGCACAGATCTACACATTAGTCCTGGGAATAGGACCGCCTCACACTGTAGAGAGCATATCATTGACAATGTTGTGCCAAATTTTCACGCTGCTATTGGTGAAAATTTTCAATTTCTTGACGATAACGCTAGACCGCACCGTGCAGCCATAGTTGAGAATGCGCGCGAGGAGCTTGGTATTCCACATTTACCAATACCTCCGCACTCACCAGATTTGAATTGCATTTAACATGCTTGGGATATGCTCCAAAGAAGATTAGATAATCATCAACCTACCCCAGAATCCCTAAATGATATGAGATAGCTTCTGCTCCGTTAATGGAACGAAATTCCCCAAGAAATGTTTAACAACCTCGTGTGTAGTATGCAAAGAAGATGTCAAGCTGCTTTTGATGCCCGTTGAGGCCATACATTGTATTGATAGTCTTAAAATGCTTGAATTCCTGGGAATAAAATTTCGTTATTTTACTCGATTTTTCTTGACCACCCTCTATACGCTGCAGACCTACAGGCTACTAGTATATAACATTACTAGCAAGGTAAGAGGGTTTTTACTGGTGAATGGAGGATATAACTGACGAGCCGCAGGCGAGACAGTTACCTCCTTGAGCCAGTAAAACCCGTTACCTTGCGTGTATTGTTTAATATTTTATTTGTTTCTCATTTGTAAAAATGTTAGATAAATTCCAAAAAAATCTCAACAATTTGTAGCAAATGTCGTAAGCTATCGAAGCGTTGCAATGAACATGTCTGTTTATTTTTCTTTACATTTGTTTTGGCGAAAGCGAAAATGAATGTACCAAAAGAAATTATTGAGGCAGCCAGCAGCGTAGCTTCAAGTTTATTACCTGCAAAATCAGCTTCAAGGTACGAGCGAGAATACGACGACTTCAAAAAGTGGCAAAACAAAAATAGTGTGATTGGGATAACTGAAGATGTTTTGTTGGTCTACTTGAATCAACTATCAGCTAGATTCAGCCCTAATACTTTATGGGCAAAATGGTCTATGCTGAAAAGCTGCTTGGAAATGAAAGAAAATGCCCCTGTTCGCAGGTTTGTTTTCCTTAAAAAAATTATTGAAAAATATGACGTATAGTTGTCATTTGCAGATTTCAAAAGGTAATAGCGTTTCTGAAACTAAAAAATGAGCGTTATACGCCAAAAAGGGCAAAGGTAATAAGTAAAGAAGAGGTTGAACAATTTCTTTTACATGCTCCTGATGACCAGTGGTTGCTGGCGAAAATTGTAACAATATTTGGGATTTTTGGATGTTGTCGATGTCACGAAATTCTCTCCTTAAACATGAATGATTTAGAAGATATGGGAAAATACGTTATTGTGACATTGCAAAAAATTCAACAACAAGAAGATTCACCATAACCGATGATGGCTGCAGCTTCAAGCCCTACATGTTATAAAGAAAATATGTAAATCTTCGGCCTCCTGGAACAGAAAGCCTGAGATTTTTTTTGACATACCGACATGGAAAGTGCATTTCCCTCAATGCTGGTCAGCACACTATTGGTGGTGTCCCAAAGCAAATAGCGAAATATTTAGGTTTAAAAGACCCAGAGTTATACACCGGCCACTCTTTTTGCAGAACTGGAGCCACTATGGTTGCGGATTCGGGTGGAGATATTTTAGCACTAAAGCGTGCAGGAGGGTGGAAGAGCACCGAAATTGCGATGAGTTATGTCGATAATTCGGTCAACAAAAAAATCGAAATGTCTAGCAAATTATTTGGTGGTAAGGAGAGTACAAATGTTCTGCAGTCCACGAGTTCAGCAGTTTCTGAGTCAACAGATGGTTTATCATCATCAGTATCAACTCTTTCATTATCAAAAATCTGTGTTACTGGAAATAACAATTGTACCATGATTTTCAACATATATGACGATTGAACAAAATTTTCTAATGTAAACAACACTACTAAGTTGTAAAAATTTTGCAAGTTAACTGTCAGTTTTAGAAGTTAGTGACTTGATAAAATAAACTTTCTTGATTAATATTGTGTTTTTGGAAACTGACGTTTTAAATGAGAAACAAATAAAATTAATTTGCAACTTTAAATCATATAAATTTGAATTTTAATCACAAAAATCTTATTTTGAGGTGGGCGTTCAATGTAGTGTGTTTTTATTTCAAGTTGATTTCGAAAACGGTTTCACTTTGAGAACTGAAATTTTGTGGATGAACTCAGATAGGATTAGGGTTCTTGTTGAAATAATTTTAATCGATTTCATTCCGAAAGTTAATTTTTCTTCTTTCAAAAATAGAAGAAAATGAGCCAACCCATGCTTCTGTATGATTTCAACAGAAAGACCCATGAAAATAGTTCAACTTCCGATTAAAAGTGAATCTACTGATAATTTCGTTCAGAAGATCAACTTGAAATACGGAATTGGCAGAGAATGGCCAAATTCAAATTTTGGCGGGAAAAAGTTCCTGCTTTACCCACAAATTGACTTATTTCATAGTTCGGCGATTTTCGGATAGAGAGCGACATTGTACATTTCATTCATGATTAGAGAGATATTCATAGAACTTATTGTGATAACGAAAGTTCTATGGAGATATTCCTTAAAATGGACGGTGGTGCCTCTATCGGCTGAGCTTTCCTACTCGCTTTGAACGCCGACCTTAACTTTATTTTTTTGCAATTTGAGTCAATATCCCTTACTCATGTGGAGCAGTTTAATTATCAATGTGGAGAAAAGTTAACAATTCTGATTTTTTACTTTTGAACTATGGTGGCTGTAAATGTTGATTTTGAGTGTAAAATGAGACCGAGCAATAATTATTATAAAATTTATCCGAATAAAGACCTCGCGATGTTGTTCGCCATATCACCCCAAAGTTCCCAAAAGTGGCCCGTTAGAACTCAAACATCTTGGTATAGAGTTCCTCCCCTGCCGGGAAGATAAAGAAATAACTGCTCACCTGAATTCGGCGGTGGTGCCTGAATTCTAATTGGAATATTGCGTGGTTGGAACGAGTAATAACAATCTGATTTATTGCACCCCGGAGTAAGTGCTACAGCGTTTTGCATTATCATATTATCATAGGGCCATTTCACATTTGTCGGGAATTTTATCGCGAGGTGTAACAATTCGCACACTTTTTTCGATTTCTGGCACGTTCCGAACGGCCCTACCTGAGGTGTTTTATGGGGTGGGAAGTCGGAATTGTTGTAACTGGGGAAGAAAGGAATTCTATGCACGCTTTTGTTCGACAGTTCAATCTGAATTTTAGATTCGGCGCCTATTATCGCTTACTTAGGACGCCTTTTGTAGGGCTGCATTACTAATGAGGCGTTCAATGGTTTAATATACTGGCTTTCTCTAACTGAGGTTGTATCGTGAATGTTAGATTCATGGATGACTTTTTTCTCCAGGGAATTTTTCACTCCTGCCAGAACTTTTGGCTTTTTAGAGACTCAGCAGGTCATTTGACGTTACAAATCGTCTTTCCCCAAAGTTTTATGGTAGGCAAACAGGTGGTTTACCATGAAAAGCATGTTCCTCGAATCAGATTTAATTTATTGATGAGAAGAATCATTTATGAAGTATAACATTCGAATTTTACCGTCGGGCACCTTTTTCTCCTTTCTTATAATGTTTTCTTTCATTTTTTATTTTGATTACCGAGATTTAGGATCATTCTTTTTGCAATAAATCAGTACTTACGAGGATATATTGAAAAATTCTCAGCCTACTATAGAACCAAACCAAATTTCAATGTCAAAATATTTTATTACTCAACATATTCTCCTCTTAATTGAAAACATTTATTAGAGGGAACGTCTCTAGACCTTTCAAAAAAATGTTTCTTCTTGCTCTGCAATCCAGTCCTCCACAGCTTTTATTACCTCCTCGTTGGAAGAAAATTTACGACCTTTTAATTTTTTTTTTCAGTTGAAGGAAGAGATGATAGTCGGACGTAGCCAAATCTGGTCAATAAGTGGGGTGTTCTAGTAATTATAACCCTAAATCACGATTTTTTTGCATGGCAACATGGTATTTGTGTACTGGGGCGTTGTCCTGTGAAAACAAAATACCTTCGGATAGCTTTCCGCGTCTTTTCTCTTTAATTTTTTCCCGTAGAGTGGTCAGTAATGTCGAATAGTAAACTCCAGTTATTATTCTATCCTTACCCAAGAAATCAATCATGATTACTCCATGGCAATCCCAAAAAACTGAAGCAAGAACTTTTCCAGCAGATCTGGACCAAGCATATAGATTGCTTGAAATATAAAATAAACACACTCTTTGTATGAATGAACCAACTTAACTCCAAATAAGAAACACGTTACTTAGATAATGAAGACAATCATAATCTTCACTTGGAAAGTACTTCTCTTGAATCAAATCACAAAAATTCTTATTAAAAGCTATAGCTTATTCATACCAAAAGATTAGTAACATTGGACCAATAAAAACATATTGAATTGATAAAGAGCCTTCTTCATCTGAAAACCTCACCGTGATGGGGTAATGAAATATTAGTTTCAATTGAAAATATCATATTTCTGAATAAAGAGATCATTTGATTGATTTGAAACATGAAAATTACTTGCACTAAAAAAATAGATCTCCATTTGAGAACTTCACTGTTATGAGGTAAAAAAATATTGGCTCGGGAATAAAAGGAAATCCATTTCATGAAAAAATATTTATTGAAACATGTACATTTTCACAATTGTGTCAACAACAAAATATGCCATTCGTATGCAAACAAACTTCCTTATGACATCATTATTTCATATTTCGTCATCGAATTGCTACATAAAATTCATCAATTACTTTGTGTAAAATTAAGGTTAGAAAATTCAAAATGTCATTTTTGTCAACCAAAACATATTCCTGCTTTTTTCACCTAATATGCCTTGAAGTGTTGATTACATCCAATAGGTCCCCAAAAATATATACATAAAATGATTTGACGATTTATGTATAAAAATGCCTTTCAACCTCAAAAAAATAGGATTTTCATCTTCATATTGATTTAATTCCATCGGGCATCGACTTCATTTCATATTTAATTCCGTTTATTCCATACCGTGCAACACTGAAACTGAACTGTTTTCATTTTGAAAAATCATACCCTCATAATCAATATGATGAACAGGTCCACGTGGCACTATTTATCATCCAAATCTTGCTCCGACAGAAAGCCATAAAAATCTTTCAACTGGGATTTCAGTTTTTATTCCATTTTGCACAAGCACAATAATTATTAACTGCGTAGTGAACATCAATTGTACAAAACTCGGCAAATCGCACTGATCAACAGGAGCAGGATGCACCCGGCAAAAGACGCGGGCGAATCATAGTTTTCCTTTTGAATATTTTCAATAGATAATTTTCTACATTGGAGACATCAAATAACTTTGCATCAAATACATAATTTCAGAAGAAGAAGGCGTTATCTCCATTCAAGAATTCAGAATTGAAAAAATGTATCATCTCCCATGAAGATAAAGATTTCTTCAATGAAGAAATACTTTATATATTATCTTCAAACAAGAAATGTTGCGTTTTGTCTTTCAAGAATGTTAGTTTCATTTTCTGAATAAATAATAACGTTGTATCAAATACATTATTTTTGAAGAAGAAGGTTCAAGAATTCAGAATTGAAAAAATGTATCATCTTCAATAAAGAAATAATTTTTATGTGTGTGACATGAACTATATGATGAACGCGTTCGTATGAAATCTTCAGTGCTTCAGATATCCGTTTTAGCCCAATTCGACGGTCTGATAAAATCATGTCATGAACTGCATCGATATTTCCGAGGACTGACACAGAAACTGGCCTTCCCGATCGGTCATCATCTTCAATGGAAAATTTACCTCTTTTGAAGCTTGCAGTCCAAATTTTCACGGTCGCATACGAAGGACATTGATCACCAAGGGTGTTAAGCATATCTTCGTGAATCTGCTTACCTCTTAACCCTTTTAAATACAGGTACTTGATGATGGCTCGATACTCCAATTTTTCGATTTCCACAATTTCGGTGGACTTTTTTTAAATTTATTGCATAACTCTGGTTTACTTTTTTGACGTCGAACTCTACACTGACACTTTTAATAAGTTATTGTTCGTTAAAATGGTATCGCAATATTTTTTGGATGCATGGAACTGGTCTAGGCTAACTAGATATCAATGCATCCTCGTATTCCAACGCGAAAATAAAACATGGGACCAGGAAGTCTCCCCATACCAAACCTCCCCAAATCGCATTACCCCTCTTCAAAAACAAGCTCCTATCACCAGTCCTCAAACATCCCATCCCCCGTCCGAACACAAACTTCTCCGATTGAAAAATCCCGCAGAGAATCATACGAAAGTTGACGTCATCGCCAACAGCTCCCGCACAGAGCAAACCGCTCCCGAATTCGAGTGTTCCCACAGGATCTCCCGACGAACCGGTCGATCAATCAAACCTCTAACGACTCTCGGATGCACGGGGGCGGCGAGACGAGCGGGGCGGCTGCTGCCGATGGCCGTTAGACGCGAAGACGATATCGCGGTTTTTGCATAAACTAATTTCAGTGCGAGATATGGGCTCCGTCGACTTTCCGGGACAAATGATGGGTCCGCTAACTACCAACGAGGCCAATTTATGGAGCCGTTAGCATCAGCAATGTAGATGAGGTGACACGGAGACGGGTTTGGTCATGAGCAATATCGCCTGGGAGCAGGGATGGACTTCGGAGGGTCCAGACCGTTTTTGGAGGGATGAAGCTAGTGATGAGGTCATTATTCTGTGGAAAGACAAGGGGCATCACATATCGCCAACTGTTCAAATTCAAATCACCAGTAATCTTATCCAATGAAAGACGCCAGAAAGTAAACAAATTACTCGATCAAATAAGGAAAAACGCTTGATAGACGAAGGGGCGTTGCGTACTGATCTGTATTGCTTGTGACGATACCAAAAAGTGGCGTCACTATCTGTTCCACTCACATTTTAAGGAATGACTCACTCTATCTCATTCAAACCAGATTCTTAAAGTGATGGTCTTGGGGAATGCTTTGGATATACTAAAATCGTTTTTCTATTTCAAGTTTCGAAGTATTCTGTAATAGTCACCAACTTTATCTTAATGTGTCGAAATGTCAGGTGCTCTCTTTTTATCGTGGGAAAACTCCTATATTTTTTCAATATCACCTTGGTGGTTCGGCTTTAGTCAGAGTCGATCAGGTCAGAGACTTGGGTATAATATTGGATCAGAAACTAACTTTCATTCCACATATCGATAGCATCGTCCACAGTGCCGACAGAATGCTCGGATTTTTATTTAGACAATGTAGAATTTTCAAAAACTATAAATCGATCCTCAGTGTTTACTACGCGTATGTGTTCAGTAGAGTCAATTTTGCCTGTGTAATCTGGAGTCCTCATTATAATGTATCATATTAATAGAAGTGAACGTATCCACAACAAAATGCTAAGGTTTTTGAGTTTAAAATGTAATTTTACCGTTCGTGAGAATGAAGATTTTTATTGCTTGGCACGTAAACATTTCAATCTTTTATCCCTTCAGGACAGACGTAAAGTGAATGAACTCCTTGTTATGAAAAAAATTGTGGGTGGTGTGAGTTGCAGGTGGCGAGTCTGTTGCAGGCTGTTGGTCTAAATGTTCCAACATTCAATGTCAGAACTTTCGAAACTTTTTCATTCCTTTCACGCGAACCAATGCTTCGAACATCAACCTTTAATTCGAATGCTCCACACCTGTAATGAACTACAAGAAGTTGTTGACATTTTTCATGGTAACATTTTGAATTCCAAATTGCTCCTCAAAAGACATTTTCTTCGAATGTATTTTTTGTTGTTGTTGTTGTTTCTCATTGTTGGTTTTCTTTTTATATAAATTTGGTTAATTAGTTTGTCACTGGTTATTTCGCTTATTGGTGTAAACTGTGAATACTATTTATAGCTATATCCTGTTTGTACTCCTTGTAAATGAATAAATAAATAAAATAAAATAAAAGAAATTGTTCAAAACTGAGATTCTCTGAGAAAATCAATTTTTGCTCAATCTAAGAAAGAAGGTAATGAGTGTTATATCTTTTTAAAGGACTTATTGATTGCTCTTAATTTTGAAGTCACTCGCCATCTTCTCTTCTTCTTCCGGTGTGGCTTCCATGGTCTTCCGAACGTAATCCATGTGGTCCATTGTTCATACCACATAAATATAAATGTAGGTTTGTTTTCGGTCGTCTAGGAATATGACCTTCGCATTGGCTGCCAAACCTATATTTTACGTCTTTTTTCGCTTTCTACAGTTCTCCCAAGAACCAATAAAAGTCAAACTGCCTATATACAGTTTATTTACACGATAAATTACAACAATCTACACTTGAAGATTTTAAATACGTCTTACACTTATTTATCCGCCTTTACTGAACTTCGAGAGATATAGAAAACGTCTTTACGCCAAACAAATGAATTAATCTTGTACCGCCGATATGGTACCGTCTTGAAGATGTAATTCCGTCTTTAATGGCAATGACTACCCCCGTCTTGAAACTCTACCGACTCTTACTATCGACTCTATTCTATTAAACTGCCTTTTTACCCCAGTTATGCCCTTAACGTTAACTCGCGGTTCCGCCCCCAATTTGCATTCGAGAAAAGAGGTGTTACTTCTTGTACGACTTAAGCCAATGAAGTCAGCAAGAGCCAAGTGTATCTTTAACCGTCACAAATTATTCTACCCATGGTTGCCCAAGGCCACCTAAGGGTGAAAAGCTACAAAGAAAACACTTGAGCCTAAATTGGTCCATTTATCTTACTCCACGAAATGGTAAAACTGTCGAATATCGTATTGCACATCCTTTCAACTATAAGATGAAGGTTTCAGATTTAGGACTCGCTCACACATGGAAGTCATCAAACGCAAAGCGGAATTGTCACGCTGATCTTGAGCACAGTTTAAAGCGTCCCACACACGAAATTCAGAAATGGCAGAAATACTCAACAATTATCTACAATTGAAGGGAATAAAATCCTACATTCACCCCCACCAAAAAAGTTAATCCGCCTCGGATTCACTATTAATTTCGGGAACTACCTGTTCCCCGAAAACGGCACTGTTTCCGCCATGGAATATCGTCCTCTCTGTTTTGTACCTGAACCCTTCGATGATTCTCAAAGTACCCTCTTTTTCCATGTCCATTACCAAGAAATTGTTGATCGACATTTATCCCGCACCTTCCGTCTTTCCGTCTCTCTTTCTCGTTCCGATTCTTTTCCTCTATCCAATTTTTGATCGGATTTGATCTAACGCCTTTCCGTAGATTCACTGCCCTCTGAATCATAAAGGTATCTATCGGTGAAACGTCGTCTTTATGCCTTACAGGACTTACTGACTTTTCACGGATTTCCCGCGGAACTCTAATTTTTCTATTTACTCGTCT
The DNA here is from genome assembly GCA_951802165.1 of Adalia decempunctata. NCBI lineage: Eukaryota > Metazoa > Arthropoda > Insecta > Coleoptera > Coccinellidae > Adalia > Adalia decempunctata. Next base: position 14,195,177 of record OX637696.1, on the reverse strand, counting down.
CATTTTCTCCTTTACGGTCACGTCTTTCTTTTCCTGAGGTGGACTGTCCTTTACCTTTGCTTCGCAGATGTCCGCATCCACCTGTTCTTTTGAAACGTCTTTCTTGTCATCCTTGATTAAGTTCATGACATTCGCAACCTGGCATTGGTTCGCGATCGGCTTCACTGAGACACATCCGTCTTTAAATTCCACGGTGGCTTTTTCGAGTACGACGCTACCCAAAATTGCCCTAAATCTCAAAGTATCCCTTGACATTATGTGGAACTTGTGCTCATATGTGGTGCCATTTATACCCGTTTTCAACCGAATGGAACCCAGCGTCTTCACCTCATGATTTCCAAATCCACGAATAACAAGCTTATCGTTCGACAATGGCAATGTTTCGAAATACTTTTCGTAAACATCTTCTCGAATAATGCTTATGTCGCTGCCTGTATCGAAAAGTGCGTCTATTTTCAATTTCCCAAAGTCAAGCTCTACTGAATTCTTGGGAACACTTTCGATTGTGACCACATTAGCAACTTCGGACTTTTCCGTAATTTTCTCACAGTTGACAGCGATGTGCCCAAATTTCTGGCATTTAAAGCACTTTACGCCCCTCTCCTTTCGCGGACATTCTCGCGACTTATGCCCACGATCCCCGCAATTAAAGCAGGTTTCACCGCCAAAGCTCTTCTCGAACTTTTTCACCCGACCTTTGCCCATCTCGCGAGAACGATCATCTATCGTCTTTTCGTCATTAAATCGTCTATGATTTTCTGCATTCTTCCGCTGAGCCACAGTATGACGTTTCCCTGTCACCTTTTCGTAAATGCAGGCTTTTTCCTTAAATTCGCTAAAATTTCTTGCTCCGTACAAGATAATTTTATTGCCAGAATCGTCCGATAGGCCATCGATTATATATTGTATAATCGCTTCGTCTTCAATAATGGCACGGCTGCCAATTTCTCGCATCGCCAAAATGTACTCCTGTACATCCTCATTATTGTTTCGTCTACGACAATTCAATAGTTTGTGAATTTGGGCAGAAGTAACTCGAACTTCAAATTCATCGAGCAACCTCCTTTTCAGCGATGCCCACGTCTTTATACCACTCTGGGATTGTACAAACATCTTTGCCAATCCACCAAGCGATTTTTTTGCGAACAATAGCTTCTGGAGATCCGTCCAGTTTGTTATTGCCGCGATCTCCTCGAAATCGTCAATCCACCTATTGATAGGATAACTATCTCTACCAGTGAAATGCCTGATTGAGTCTTCAACATCTCTAAAAGTCAAAGAAAAACGGGTTCTTTCGCTAGGAACCCGACTTTCGCTGGTACTTCCTAAATCTTCATCGTCCTCGTCTTCGGAATCTGTGCCTTCTTCTACCTTCTCGGGGCAACAAAGAAAATCACAAATTCGCTGGGCTAACTCTTTAGCCTCTCCCTGATACGATAAATTCAGGATTCCACACACCGCAATCAAGTCCGCAATTGTTAATTTCTCTGACGTTTCTGAAATTCGCATTTTGTGATCTTCGCTTTCCTGTTCCCAAGAAAAGCCCGCGAACCTACGCAGTTCCTTACGCCGCATGTATTTATTGCCTTCATCGCCAAAACAAATCATGTATAAAGCTTTTATAACCGGCACCTTGGCGTTAGAGATGTTTCTCTCAATTTCAACGATTTCACCTAACGCAAACATTTTATTTCGTCTTTTACTGAATTTGATGAAAAAATAACCGCGTCGTTAATTATCGCGCTCTCAACGATGTTCAGTAACTGCTCACAATATATTGAACTTATTGAAAATAAATTCGGATAATCCTTAGATTTATAAATCTGACTCAGACACCTTCGCATGCAATAATTTCAAAAATAAAAAATCAATCACCACAACACAAATTCAATAAAAAACACAATCAGAAACTAAAAATCAAAACGACACACAATAATAATCCAATAAACCTCGTCTTACAATAATTCAAATCAAATGAAAAACGTCTAATAGCACAAAAATCAATAAAAAAAAATCGTCATATAATAAAAACACAATCAATTATCTCCTTCTACAGAAATTATTCAAATATGATTTCGAAATCGTCTTTAAAAGTCAATAAAATATTTCTTCTCGAAATTCCGTGGATTCGTTTAAAAAGGAAAGATCCTACCTTGATCCTCAACGTTCAAATAATCCTTTTGCACTATTCCACTTGTTTCACTTTATTGCCTTTTACACAAATCGCACAGTCACAATGGCTTCCTCGCTGTTCCTCGTCTTTGTAGCTTCCTTGAAGTTCTACCTCGTCACCTTTGATCCGATTATTGATCCGTCTTCTCAGCACCTTCGATCCCAGTTGATGATTTTCACAAATCAATCCCGGTTGAGCCCCCAAAAATGTAGGTTTGTTTTCGGTCGTCTAGGAATATGACCTTCGCATTGGCTGCCAAACCTATATTTTACGTCTTTTTTCGCTTTCTACAGTTCTCCCAAGAACCAATAAAAGTCAAACTGCCTATATACAGTTTATTTACACGATAAATTACAACAATCTACACTTGAAGATTTTAAATACGTCTTACACTTATTTATCCGCCTTTACTGAACTTCGAGAGATATAGAAAACGTCTTTACGCCGAACAAATGAATTAATCTTGTACCGCCGATATGGTACCGTCTTGAAGATGTAATTCCGTCTTTAATGGCAATGACTACCCCCGTCTTGAAACTCTACCGACTCTTACTATCGACTCTATTCTATTAAACTGCCTTTTTACCCCAGTTATGCCCTTAACGTTAACTCGCGGTTCCGCCCCCAATTTGCATTCGAGAAAAGAGGTGTTACTTCTTGTACGACTTAAGCCAATGAAGTCAGCAAGAGCCAAGTGTATCTTTAACCGTCACAAATTATTCTACCCATGGTTGCCCAAGACCACCTAAGGGTGAAAACCTACAAAGAAAACACTTGAGCCTAAATTGGTCCATTTATCTTACTCCACGAAATGGTAAAACTGTCGAATATCGTATTGCACATCCTTTCAACTATAAGATAAAGGTTTCAGATTTAGGACTCGCTCACACATGGAAGTCATCAAACGCAAAGCGGAATTGTCACGCTGATCTTGAGCACAGTTTAAAGCGTCCCACACACGAAATTCAGAAATGGCAGAAATACTCAACAATTATCTACAATTGAAGGGAATAAAATCCTACATAAATGTGATACTAGGATTACTAGGGAGACTCAGACCCGAAGGCATGCTATCAAGAATGCGGCAAGCCGACAGGCAGGAGTGAAAATTGGGATAAAAGGTGAAGGGTTCCCTAGGTGTGTTAACCTCAATTCTGATAGATTACCACACGCGAAAAGTATATGTTCCGCCGTTTCGTCTGTGTTCCTGCACCAACGGCACAGGTAACAACCAGTTAGACCCATTCTTTGTGAATGTTTGTTGAACAGATGGCCAGTTAAAGCACCAGTCACCAGAGACAATTGCTCTCTCTCTCTCTCTCTCGAGAATCAAGAGCTTTTGGATCTCCGGCTTTGAAGCCCCTTGACAAGGAGCCTTGATTGTCTGAGATTAGTTCTACTAGCCATATTGGTCTAGTACAATTTTTTGCAGTGGTCAGTTGAAGTTGGGAGAAATGAAGTGAGTTTCATAAGAGCGCAAGATTTCAGTTTTCAATAAAATATGGTTTTATGTCGCAAAGTATTGAAATAGTTATTTATATAGAAATTATACATTGAGAACGTACGAAACAAAATATCTTGTGAATGGCCACCACGTGCTGGCATATGCGTAACCTTTTGACGAAATTTTCAGTAACGTTATTAAATACATGTGGTGGTATTTATATTGAAACAGCGCCTAATCTCGAATTTCAATGCTTTGACTTCAGATATCTCCACAGCCAGCCTTAAGGGGCAGTATCACTTTTTGAATCGTGGTAAATCTCCATTCAAAAGTGGTCTCTTTATTTCACGAGTAAGTACCCTAATTTACGACGTAGAGACTTGATGTTTTTTTTAATTGAAGTTGAAGAACGTCCCGAGGGCAAATAGTTTTCTTTTTTTCGATTTAATTAGTTTTTCAATTAAAAAACCCAGGGTAATCGTTAGATCTGGGGTTATTGAATATATTTCTCGTTTTTCATGAGTACAAGGTATATTTTCGAGATAATAATCATGAAAATTGTTGTAGTTTATAGAAGATTGAATTTCCGAGGGCAAATAGTTGCGTTTTTCTCCAAAAAGTTATGAATAACCGTCGGAAAATATCATTAAATTCAGTTTCCAAAACGCTAAAGTTCAACCTGTTTTTTTTAATTGAAAAACTAATTAATTCGAGAAACTCTTAAATATTTGCGCTTGGCAGTTTAATCTTGTATAAACTACGAAAATTTTCATGATTATTTTTTCAAAAATATAGCCTGTACTCATGAAAAACGAAAAACATATTCAATAACCCCAGATCTAACGATTACCCTGTTATGTTTAATTGAAAAACTGATTAAATCGAAAAAAAGAAAACTATTTGCCCTCGGGACGTTCTTCAACTTCAATTTGAAAAACAAATCAAGTCTCTACGTCGTAAATTAGGGTACTTACTCGTGAAATAAAGAGACCACTTTTGAATGGAGATTTACCACGATTCAAAAGGTGATACTGTCCCTTAAGAGCCTGCAGACCAATTCCGGTCACCAAATCAGGAAATGACACGACCAGGAGCATACTCGTGCAAGATCGTCCATATTCCACGTGCGGTATGCAAAATGACACCGTCCTGCTGAAATTGCTGAAATCACATGTCGTCAAGATCAAAAGCACACGAAACTGTGTCATTCAAATCTCGCACTCTTATTGAAACACCCTTTAGAATTCGAAGAAAGTAAATATTGTAACAGGAGAGTGCATTTTCTCGAATAGAAAAAGCAATATAATTCAAACAATACAAGACGCAGGACGAATGCCGAATACGAATTTTTTGGCATATTCCTAAATGAAATATCAACACTTTCAAAATGAATTGTCACTCGACCCCTAATGCTTGCTGAATGATCCAAGCCTGGAAGATTCCTGCAGACTGTCCTTTCTTGTGTAACTTTTTCTTGTAGTGCATCTTAATCATCAAGAGTCTTCCAAAAAAATCATGCTTCAGTTCCTTCATCAATTTTGAAGCCATTTATGATGACCCTAAACTTTAGAGGTTGCTGCTTTCCTTCCATCTAAAAACGATCGCTAATCTCCATCCTGCGATCTTCCAATATGCCCGATTGACACCCACTCCTCTCACCGAATTCACGTCACACCCCAACTACGACACCCTTGTTTCGATATCCAATTCCATAACTAACTAAGGTCCAGGATAATTCAATAAAACGCCGATGCAATCGCAGGCCTCGATTCCCGACACGGAGCTGAAGGCATGGCTCGATTTTTTCGCGACTGATTCAATCTCCCACGCCAGACGTGACGATAATCGCGATCAGGCAGAAAGCGACGTCGAAGGTCACGTGCAAAGAGTGTCTCTGCCACCGGCCGTGTGTGCACAAAGGATAAAAGGATTAAAAGGAGCGCGAGGCCGTAAAAGAACCGACTCGCAGATGAGATTACGATTCGATTCCGGCCTAACGAAGAGATACGAGGCCAAAGAGCTTCACCCGTACGGAATTTCTCGTGATTAACCGTAAAAAGGCCGGAGATGGCTGCCGATGGCGGTGCATCGTAAAATGCCTCAATTAGCACCGAATTTGGAGAGGCTTCAGTGGTGCTTCGCTATCAAATATCCTCGGAGGTGACTGGGCAGGATCCTTTTTGGGAGGTTTACGTCGAATTTCGAGGTTACGAGCGCTGGAGCAGACGGACGTCTAATGTGAATGCTAAACAGGCACTGGAGGCAAAATTAAGGCTTCTTTGCTGAGTGGTGGTTTGAGCTGTGGCATTGAATGTTACTGGAGCGTGAAATTCTTCTTACCATCTTTTGCATTCGTCAGTAATCGAGTGGACTATAATCTTAACAAAATACTGAAAAGATTCATGTTAATAGTGGCAGCGTTACTATGGGAGGCAAGGGCTGTAGTATGTTTGAACACCCTGTTTATTTCGTACGTGAGATAAACAAGGACTATTCGACCTCCCTTCAGACCTGAAGTAGCACGTAAAGCCAGAGCTCTAGGTCTCGCCATTGACATTCACGTTTATCAATTATGATGTTATTGAAACAAGTAAACATTTATAGAGAATATATAGCAATTGGCTAGGGACATTCATTCAGAAGAGTTTACAAATCGATTCTTGTTAGTCAACAGTTATTGTCGATAGTGAATAGTTTCATTCAATGTGAGTTCAGTATGTCCAAGAAATAAACCCCTTTGATGAGTCTGCATCGTATTGTTCACCATCCCTCAACTGTATAACGATTGACCGAACCTACCCTTACGGGGTACATCACAGGGCGTCTCCAGCCTTTGAGCTTGGGGGAGAGGCAAAAAATTGTGGGACAAATGCATTATCTCACAAGAAAAATATATGGCAACAAAATCCTGAAACAAGTCAAATTTTGTTTTAATCTAACCAATTTTTTTGCATTCTTGAAGAATCTTTGTTGTACCCTGTGCCATTCCCATCAACTCTCTGAATTTTTTTAATAGCGAAAGTGGGAAATGTGTAAAATAATGTATAGAAACCTTATGAGGTTCCTATCAATAGTATATTCTAAAACTAGTTGCAGAATGGGCTCCTATTCTAATACGAATGCGAAATTCGAAAACGAGCGACGAAGGAGCGAGTTTTCGAACGCATGAGTATTGGAATTGCATTCTGCAACGAGTATTAGACGATATTTTCTCTATTTCACTCAAATTTTGTGAAATTCAATGAAAAAATTCAAATTATAGGTCCTAGTGACTTTCATATTGTATCTTGGCAGTTGGTGTGAATGTTAGGAAATACGAAAATTGACATTTCCAAATTGACGTCTGCTGAAATTTAAAAGGATCAGAAGTCATTGCTGACAACCACAAAACGAAAAATGTTACTGAAAACGATGCTGTAATGAATTCATTACCGCACTGTTTTTAGTACTGTAATGAACACATTACGATACTGAAATAGAGAAAATAACTTAAATAGTTCTCATACGTTAACCTAATAGTGATGAGACTTAATAATAATACAAGTATTATCTGACTTAAACGTAATAAATACAGCTCGATATTAGCGCTGATAAATTCCAGAAATTGATGATACGACCTTAGTAAAGTTCCTCGATCCAAGGGGAAAAGGTAGTGACGATTTAGAACCTCCACGACGTTGAAATCATCAAAAGGTAACTGGCAAACTGACGTCAGCAGTACTGATTTTCCGGGGCTGATTCGTCCCGGTGACTTATCAATCGACAAGAGATGTTGCAGATATTCCAGCGAAACCACTGAAATGTCCCAGAACAAGGACCCTATGGACACAAATTCAGAGAAATTACAATGGTGAACTCGACAGTCAGAAATACCTACCTCTTACAGAGGGTTCTCTCAGTATCAAATTAAGTACAGTTTCCTCACTGATTATAAATGAGAATACTTCACCGAAATAGAGTTCCAGCAGAATATTGATCCTGGTTCTAAAATAGAAGACACAAATTGCACGAGGCAGAATTGAAGGAATGATGAATCTCACCTCTCAATATGGCAAATCCCTTTTCAGGTAGGTACAGTAAGATCAGACAAAATCCTCCAAATAAGCTCTGAAGATAAACGAAATAATCCCACTGTACTGTAGTATATAACGTTTTCGAAATTGAAATCCCAAAATCAGGTAGGTATCAAAACTCCTCAACTTTCTAAAACCACCATTAAACAGAAGAATGTGCAGAAAACAACCATTCCACTAGTCTCCACGTGAATCAAATTCACCCATCACAGTATTTCAGTTCCCAAATCCCCAATTAAAAATCCCTAACCAACATATCCTCATCCTTGTCCCACAAATCGAAATTTCCAAAATTCCATCTCGTTCCCACACCGCAGGCGACACAACAGGTTTCCCGACAAGAAAACATATTTTCCACCAACTTCGTCGTAATACAGTGGCGTGACCACGATCAGGGATCGGAAAATCATTTTTTATTTTTAAGTTCTGCAGAACTCAAAATACTGAAATTGGAATCTTGAAGTCTTGAAGAGACGAAAAACACATTATCAACTCCAGAATTCCAATTATCCCGCCAAAACTCCCTCCCGAAGCGCAATACCAGAAACCATTAATATTCTTCAAGACGGGCCACCCCCACATACATCCTCGCATTATTTTCGACGTTTCCCGCCATTTTTCACATGGCCTCCGACCACAATTCCATGGCAGTTCATATGACACCGCGACGTTCTCTGTTCGTCTGCGATTTTCCATTCAGTATAGTGCAGGGTGTTATGTCACCCAAGACAATGTCGAAGGGAACAAAGCCATCAAAAAAAGAAAACATTCGCTTTATAAGGGGCTCGTATTGTCTTCACGCTTCACGCATTTACCAATCCGGAAGTTTATGAAGAAGCCGTCAGGTATTCGACATATCGCGTAAGGGTGTGAGACAATGGAGTGACATCCCTTGACAATCTCTTTTTCGAGAGGCTGGAGGCTTGGACAGATTTTAAGGGTGCTGGGAGATGAAAATGAAAATCAGGATTTTATTCTATTTGAGTTATTGTCCTTATTTGGGAGGGACGATACCGGTTTTAACCCTTTTACTGTCCATTTAGAAGTTAATTCAGTTTGTCTTCGTGCAACAAAACTTCAGGTTCTTAATCAGAAAATATACATCCGATTCCGAAATCCGTACACTGTTCTGTAGCGCTTTGTAGGAGAGACATGTTCATATGCCTAATTGGTGTGTCTATAAACTAATTTACCCCAAATAGTATCCCAAGCCAAACATTACTCCAAGCTACAAGCACCGACTGGTACAAACAAATAGAGCAATACATCGAGACTTGTTGGTCAAGACAACGAACCATGAAATGTTCAGCTGCAGTTCCCAAATTAAATCAATTTAACTAATTGTTTTATCCTGGCTTGCAATTAGGCGCAATTGCACCTGAATTCGTTATCGATTGCAATTCTTACTGGGAATTAGTGCTGCGTTTCGGTTGATATCAAAAAGGCCAACTGAAGTTGTGGATTAATGGTTTTTTTGCAGGATCTGTTCATTCGCATTCAAAACAGAGCATTTCGTCAGAAGCATCTATTTGTAGGTTACTTCAATTATTTAAACGAATCTTTATAATGTTATCGATGTTATTCAGTTACATATCGATTCAGTTCAAACGCAGTTGGTATCAACAATGACAAGCAAATTACTATAAGTACTTTTTGTATGAGCTTAAGGTCGCCGTTCGAAACGCGTTGGGAAACTCATCCGATAGAGGCGCCACCATCCATTTTATGGATACATTATCACTATCAACTTCTATGAATATGTCTTTCCTCATGAATGAAATGTACAATGGCGCTCTCTATCCGAAAATTGCTGAACTATGAAATTAGTGAATTTGTGAGTAAAGCAGGAACTTTTTCCCGCCATATATTTGAATTTGGCCATACTTTGCCAATTCCGTAATTCAAGTTGTTTTTCTGAACGAAACTTTCTGTAGATTCACTTTCAATCGAAAGTTGAACTATTTTCATGGGTCTTTCGTTTGAAATAAAACAGAAGCATGAGTTGGCTAATTTTCTTCTATTTTTGAAAGAAAAAGAATGAACCTTCGAAATGAAATCGATTAAAATGATTTCATTAAGAACACCAATCCTTTATGAGTTTACCGACAAAATTTCAGTTCTCAATGTGAAACCTTCAAATGCAACTGCTCACCTAGATTTGTCAGAGGTTTGAACGAATTAAAAGTTTTCAAAAAGTCTGTTTTTTATAAACTTTTATTTAGTTTCACCTGTCCCGGTGTCTGTCTGTCTGTCTGTGTGTCTGTAATCTAATCTTGCAAGTTAAATATGACACACTTCTAATCGTCCGATTGATTTGAAATTTTGCAGGTGCACCTAATCCTGGTGACAATGCATCATGAAATATTTTTTATAGGAAAAAAACAAAATGGCGGCTCCAAAATGGCGGATGAGTTTTGTAATTATGATCCGATTCATTCAAAATTAGTATCTGGGGGTATTTGGGTTCGAGAATGATGATACTCATGTCAAAACTGGGAAATTCAAGATGGCGGCCACAATATGGCGGACGAGTTTTGTAATTATGATAATATTCTATTCAAAATTGGTATATGGGGGTTTTCTGGGTCGGAAATTACGATTCTTCAAAATCGAGGAATTCAAGATGGCGGCTTCAAAATGGCGGATGAATGTTGTTATGAAATTATTGTGATGTATGACGACCTTTAATGTGATTAATCTGTACAAATAACAGGTGTAGGTCTTTGGTTAAAGAAAACTGCTATGATTGAAAGGCCAACGTTTCGATATATTTAATATCTTCCTCAGGGCTCTGAAACGATACAAAAAAACCTAGTTTCAAGTGGTAGCCAGAATATCTCCAACGCATATACAACTGAAATATTGTTGGACAAGTTTTGTAATCGGAATTGAGTAAAAAGTAAAAGTATTTTTTGATAGTAAATAAACAAAATATGAAACATGAAAGCTTATCTTCAAAAATGTTTTTTGAGAATTAGGCTTGTTTTTTATTGTTGAGTATGAACCATACACAATATCTGAATTCAGAGGTTACTGTGATAGGTTGTTATACTGAATATCCTTTTCTTTTGATAATAATTTCTTATTGTTTCACTCGTTGTAAATTTGACTTGTTTCCTCTTCTTTGTATATTAGTGTATGTGAATGATTTGGGAAATAAAACTTATATTCTATTCTATTCTACTCTAATTTCATTATTTCTCTCCACCTCTCCATGCAGCCCACTGAATACAATGCTCTTGTTGTTGCTCATGTGCCTCTTGTTGATATGACATTTATGTTTAGTAAGCATCGACAAATTATCATGGAAAGACTCACACCTTGACAACGTTTACAAATTGTTGAAATTCATTTAAAAAATCAGTGTTTTATTGGCCAAACTTATAGAGCACTTCGTGAAATTTAGAATTTACGTAATCGTCCATCAAAGCAGCTCATTCGTCGAACTATCGACAGATTTCGGACAACATTTTCTCTACTCGATGCAACAACAAAACGAAGAATTGTTGGTACTGAAGTAATATCGCTGCTATATGTGATAGTGTTAATGAAGATCCAGATTTGTCTTTTCGTCGACGTTCACAACAAGCTGGACTCTCAGCATCAACCACACGAAAAAATTGGCTTAAAGATCTTGATCTACACCCATACAAGATCTAACTGGTTCAAGAACTAAAGCCACTTGACCATAATAAGCGTAGTTTGTTGGCTGATAGGGCCCTAGAAAACCTTGAAGTTCATACACCTCTTTATACAAAAATTGTGTTGAGAGATGAAGCTCATTTCTGGTTGATCGGATACGAGAACAAGCGAAATTGCCGTATATGGAGTGAAAACAATCCTCAAAAAGTTCTGCAGGTTCAATTGCATTCTGAAAAATGCACTGTATGGTGTGCTTCACACGCTAGAGACATAATCGGTCCATATTTCTTCAAAATCGATGCTGGGGCTAATTTTACAGTGAATGGTTCTCGTAACAGATCGATGATCAATGATAATTTGTTTCAAAATTTGAATTGTATCGACCCAGAAGTGATTTGGTTCCAACAAGATGGTGCTACACGTCATGCTGCTACCGTAGCAAAGGATTCATTGAAAGAAATATTTGGCTACAACATTATTTCTAGAAATGGTCCAATTAATTGGCCTCCAAGATCTTGCCACATACATCCAATGGATCATATTGTTTGGGGTTAAGTCAAGTAATAGACTTATTCCTTTAAACCAGAAACAATAGACTCTTTGGAAGCCTCACATAACTCATGTTATTGCTGAAGTAAGGCCTGAATTACTCGAAAAAGTGGTCCAAAATTGGTCTTGTCGAATGCAGTTCCTCAGAGCTAGTCGTGGTGGACATAGGCCGAAAAAAAATTCTTCAAACTCAAATGTCATATAATTATCTTTAAAATAAAAGAAAGTTTCACTTCAATATTAATTAAAATATGTTTTATTTCAATTTAAAGTTCTCTCACTCTAAGAAAGCTACAGAAATATGAGCAATAATGCCTTCCACTATCCTGAAATGGAAATAAACACCACATAACATTTTAACTAACCTAATTCGAATTCACCCTGAAATTGAATTCAATACTTCCAAATGTAAATTCGACTGCAGGATCAACTCAGACTTGTGATTTCTCCAAAATTACAACTGCAATATGTCCTTCTCGTGTCGTTCCTACCGAAAGTGCGACAAAGTAATGGCAGGCCTGTTTATGCAAGTTATAGTGTGCGTGTCTACAAATTACTGTTCGAAACCAGTGGTTACACCTCTTGATTTAGCCGTGAGCACAATGTTTCACTTGGACTATATGTTCACAGCGCTTTGTCATGGGCGGGCTGTTCCTGTCGTAAATTTTGTGGAAATATAATAGTGTGCAGTTTCGTCATTATTACTGTGCGCTTTGGGTTCTCATTCAGGGTAGTGAGAGAACTGGGTGTCTCGAGAGGAGACTATTCAACTCCTCCAGTCGTCTATCTTTTCAGAAACTCGAGGAAATATACTGCTCCACAAGAGTTAGGGATATCGTATTCAATCGTTTTCAAAAGTAGGTAATCTTCGAGAAAATCGCTGTAAAATCATTTAAAACTCAATAACAATTTGAATCGATCCAATTAAATTCAGTATGAGACATTTCGTCAATCTGGTCGCCTTTTTTCTGAAGTTTGGTTCTTTGCATATGCTTCATGAATGTTCTTATTTTAAAATGAAGTCGGTTTATCAACGGCTTCGATTTGACACGAGTTTTCTGTAATTTCCAAGACGTAAATTAACAAACGCTGAGGCTAATAGGGCTATCGGAATGCTACAGGGTGGCCTAACTCAGGTTATTGTAGCGGAAAGGGTCCAAGTCAGCCGAAGTGTGATATTATTATCTCGACTTTGGAATAGGTTCAGGGAGACAGGTTCCGTGTTGGAAAGACTGGGCTTGGTGGGCCACGAAAAACAACACCTGCTCAGGATCGTTTCATCACCGTTTCGGCTAGACGAAACCCTACATCTACGTGTAGAGAGTAGAATGCTACGGAATGCTCTTCAAAATGCAGACGGGGTCCAAGTTCCAAGGTGAATCTAGGTTCTAGACGTCCATTAAGAGGAGTTCCATTAACACGTGGCCACAAGCGTCAAAGACTGGAATGGGCAAGGCAACATATTAATTGGAACGATCAATGGCGTAGTGCCCTTTTCACTGATGAATCCAGATATGGACGATTTTCAGATTCTCGAAGAATAAGGGTATGGACAATCCCCCGCATACCCCGTAATCGTCGATATAGGTCCAAGAAGTCCATCCATTCCGAGGGGGTAGTGTTATAGTATGGGCTGGGATATGTTTCAACGGGCGCACAGACCTACACATTTGTCCTGGGAATATGATCGCCTTACACTATAGGGAGCATGTCATTGACAATGTTGTGCCAAATTTTCACGCTGCTATTGGTGGAACTTTTCAATTTCTAGACGATAACGCTAGACCGCACCGTGCAGCCATAGTTGAGAATGCGCGCGAGGAGCTTGGTATTCCACATTTACCAATACCTCCGCACTCACCAGATTTGGATTGCATAGAACATGCATGGGACATGCTCCAAAGAAGATTAGATAATCATCAACCTGCCCCAGAATCCTTAAATGATCTGAGAGAGATTCTGCCCCGTTTATGGAACCAAATTGCTCAAGAAATGTTCAACAACCTCGTGTGTAGTATGCATAGAAGATGTCAAGCTGTTATTGATGCCCGTGGAGGCCATACATTGTATTGATAGTCTTAAAATGCTTGAATTCTCTAGGAATAAAATTTCGTTATTTTACTCGATTTTTTTTAACCACCCTGTATACGCTGCAGACCTACAGGCTAAAATTAATTTGCAACTTGAAATCATATCAATATGAATTTCCATCACAAAAATCTTATTTTAACTATTTTTTTTGCAATTCAAGGCGATATCCCTAACTCATGTGAAGCAGTTTATTTGTACGGAAACATCAGGATGGGGAGTTAATGTTTCGAGGAGCTCCAAAAATGGGATGCTGAGGAATATATAACTGTACTTTTCCTCGTCTTGTTCATCAACCGACATATCCAAAACGTCATCAAAAAAGCTTTTACAACAGTGTTTGTCTGGTATAGGAAAATGCATCTAGGAGAAAGAGTTTCTGAAGAAAGAGAAAATCGAAAAGGAAACAATCTGGCGGAATCTCCCAGGAATGGATCACTCCAAAAAGTCTCTTCGGAACTTTGAAACTGCAAGATCCAAAAAGTATCTGGATCTCAGTAAGAACCAGCTGGACCTCCTCTCCAGCTTTCTCACAGGACATTGTCGCCTCAGGCACGGGCGTAGCCAGGATTTATAACAGGGGGGGGCAAACGATGGTCATGGTCCAAGGTCGTTCAAAATGTGAAATTTTGGGATAAAAAGAAAAGGCAAATTTAATTCATTTTTTCTTCCAGGGGGGGGCAGGCTGCCCCCCCCCCCCTGCCCCACGCTGGCTACGCCCATGGCCTCAGGAAGAATCTGGAGAGAATGGGTTTATCGGACACTGAAGAGTGTAGATTTTGAGGAGAAAGAAGCTCCTATTCACCTAGTCACGGAATGCCTTGCCATTGCTAACCAAAGGAAAGAATCCTTTGGGCAAGAAAGAAGCTTGCGGGAGGAAGGAACTAGCCTCGTTGAAAACTTCCAAGATATTGATTTCATTAGATCTCTGGAACTGAAAGGCATGCTGTAAAGTGTGGGTGAGAACAGCTCAATAGGGGGGCACAATAGACCTTAATGTCGCAGTGAACTATAACCCCTTTCCAATAATAAACAACTATAATATACTTCGAATGATTCATTTGTAACCAGTTCTTCCTAATAAAGTTGCATTTTCATGAAGAACAACTACGTCAACAACTTCAAAACGGCATGTTAGAGTTTCCGATACGTAATTCAGTTCGCTTACAAACAGAATATAACGAAGCATTCCCAATGAAAATGTTTGGTTGAGTGGATGAATCACGCCAAATTCCACTCGAAAACACCAACCCAAAGTATTCATTGTACCTCATTTGCTTTCCGCTTTTCGCCGCTTCAGCAAGTTACGGAAATATCCCGAAAGCAGTGATCAAGTCTGCTTCCAGCAGATCCTCCCCACAGATCTAATAATGAAGTCTTTACACAATTATTAGTCTCTCGACAATACAATTCGAGGTACTCGACTTGGGACCCTCGACATCTCCTGCTCCCTTCCGAACTCCCAGGGGTGATTCTTGTGTTGGAAATAACATTCCGATTTTGTTTGGTTTGCGCGTTTATGGCGGTAAACTTTTCGGGCCAATCGGACCTCCGGCGGAGAAGGCCACAAACAGGGGTGATTTAGTGGATTCGAGCCCTAAGGCCAACAACTGAGCATTGGAGATTGTTTGGAGTACTCCGTTATCGGTGGAATCGATTATGATGGCTTATGGAGGATGTTTGGTATATTTCGATTCGACATTCCTCATGTTGATACACCATGAATATAAGATGCAAATCGTCAAATACACTCGTCAAAAAAGTAGGTGTCGAAAGACTGAAACACTTTTTTCCATACCAAGTTACTAATCTTCAAGAAAATCGAAGAACGAACTCATTTCGATGGGAGAAATATGGCTTTTTAATCGTCGGAACAGAATCGAATGAACTTCAATTTTTCTTAGGAAACATTTCATGACATTCCCAGGGAGCAACCATATAGAAGAATATGACCGAAAATCGTTACGAATACAGGGTTATCCATAATTGAATGCATGCCCGATTTTGAAAGTATAAAATATGTCAGTTTCACAGCGAGAACGTTTACAAAATGGACTATTACACTAGATATGTTGTTGTTACATCGAAAAAGTCTGTAATACCCAGAATTTGTACTGGGTGATCCATTATTATAGAAACTATTCTCAAGGAAGGTTAAGTGGACACCCTGTATTTTTGGGTTGATTCAAGGTGTTTGTTTAATTTTTTTAGAATATATCATCATCGACTTCAAAGAATACAGGGTGATTCAGTCATGAAATGAACTTTGAACATCACGAAAATACCCAAAAACCACCTTTTTTTTCATCACCCTCCATTTCAAGATTAACTCCGATGAGGTGGGAATTTTTGTTTCACCATTGTAATAAAAATAAAAACATCAATACGGCTGAGAGTTTTTATCCACCTCCTATGAACAGATTTTTTTTATGTAGGTGATATGAAAATTATTTATTTATATTATTCTATTCTAATTCCAGCATAAAAAAATCTAGTCATAGGAAGTGGATAAAAACTCTCAGCCGTATTGATGTTTTTATTTCAAGTACAATGGTGAAAGAAAACTCCCACCTCATCGGAGTTAATCTTGAAATAGAGGGTGATGAAAAAAAGGTGGTTTTTGGGTATTTTCGTGAGGTTCACAGTTTATTTCGCGACTGCATCACCCTGTATTCTTTGAAGTCCATAGTGATATGATCTGAAAAAATCAAACAAACACCTTGAATTAATCCATAAATACGGGGTGTCCACTTAACCTTCCTTGAGAATCGTTTCTATAATAATGGATCATCCAGTATAAATTCTGGGTATTACAGACTTTTTCGATGTTACAACAACATATCTAGTGTAATAGTTCATTTTGTGAACGTTCTCGCTCTGAAACTGACATATTTTATACTTTCAAAATCGGGCATGCATTCAATTATGGATAACCCTCTATTCGTAACGATTTTCGGTCATATTCCTCTATATGGTTGCTCCTTGGGGATGTCATGAAATGTTTCTTAAGAAAAATTGAAGTTCATTCGATTCTGTTCCGAGATACGAGCGTAGTAAAAGTGGGTAATTCTCAACTTCAACGCCCTGTATCTCAAAAACTAGTCATAGGATTGAGTTGGGGCCAAAAACACTTTTGATCAGTAGGTCGAGTTATTCATTATACCAAAATTTTAAAACATTCGGCGGAACGCCATTTGCCATAGAAAAAGTGCGGGGTCCTTTATGAACAAGTCAAAAACTCACCCTGTATAGTTTATGCTTTTGCTACATTTCATAAGGTTCTCCTTTTGCCTTATTTCTTCATCCACAAAAGAAAAGAACAGGACCAATCTGAAAAAAGTTAAAATGAGTCGAGATAAACAACAATTCTGAGTAATTTCATACGACAAAAGCTCAATCCTCCTTCTATAAATTTCCACATAACGGCTTCATACTTATCACATCAAGTCCATACAGCCGAGATTGGATCGACATGATTCTTGCTCTGTGTGGCGTAGCCCGTAGCCATCAAGACCGGAAGTTTAACGGGATGTTGAGCTTTATACCTCTTCTCGGCCATTTTCTTGTAGACGTGGAAATGTGTTTTCTCGTTGGCCTTCGCTATTTCAGATTGAGATGAAGGTGAGTCCCGTTCAACAACATGATTCACTGATACTTCCAAATTAGGATATATTTTATTCAGTGGAAGATATAGTCCTTGTTCTTCGTTATATTATGTTGTTTTCTTTCGAAACTACGTTTTCGATCGATATGAATATATATTATGCATTCTGGTTGAAAACTTTTTTTTCAAGATTCGCTCTAATTTTGTTCAGATCCAGAATCATGTAAAATTCTGGCAAATTATTGAAAACATATTTCTGCAAAAACAAATGTGTAATGGTCTTCAGAAACTGACCTGAAATTATCCAATCACTAGCTGGCCCGGCGAACTTTGTTCCGCCTAAATGCCCTAAATGCTACTTACCGTGGATTTCACTAATCGTAAACACCGGTGATCGGAGATCAACGGCTTGGTTCTCTGATTTTTGAACTGTCAAATGTTTCCATGGATATGAGCTGTCACACAGAACAGATACACAAAAATAATATGTCAATTACTATAATGATGACAATTTTGGATTCAGTTATTTCCGCAAATATATTTATTAAAACAGAAATTCAAAAACATTTTAAAAATCATGAGAAAAGATGAGAATGGACATCTCACGATTGGAACTGATCGCCAAAATCCGATTAACTTGACATTTCGATAAAAATTCACTGTGATATTCAACCGTTTCTGGATCTGTTAATAGCCATTCTTGGTACTATAAGTCCTATGTAAATTACACAGTAATTGATGTCATATGTTCTTTTTTCGACCATTTCAAACCACGACGGCCGAAATGCTCGAAAAAAGAACAGATGACATCAATCGATGGCCACGAAAGCCTCAACAAATTCATCGCCATTTAATGGTGATAATGTTAAATAAAGTACCTTCACGATTACGTTATTTTGAATAAATAAAACTATAAAAATAACTAATAATCAGTCATAATGTGTGAATAGCGCCATCTGAAGTGGAAAGAACGAAGCTTTTCCCATATCCTAACGAAATCTAGTCATTTTAGACATATGTACTCCTACGCTAAGATATTTTGGGTTTGCCCAACAGCGCAGAGTTAAAGGCAACTCAAATTACACATTATTGCAGTGACTAGAGTGGGAATATAGTCACTGTACACACCATTTGTCGCCATCTAACGCGGAGAATATCAAATAAAGTACCTACGAATAAGCGGTAGCGTAACTGTGGCGACATCTAGTGGCCCTATTCAAAAGGAGGAAAAGCAATTCCTGTATAAGTAAAGTTTTCATCGATTTTTTCAAAGTTTTGTTGTATTTTATAATAACCAGATCGTAGACGAATCCATATTTGAAGTTTCATAACAAACAGTCCATCCGATCTCGAGTTATAAATGGTGTAACCAACATCTTTCTTTTATATATATATATATATATATATATATATATATATATATATATATAGATTTGCTGGAGGTAAAAAGTACGAGGCGCTGAGTATTCGAATTCAACATTTCGGTTTATTCAAAATACGGGGTGCTGTAATAGTGCTTTCTTCCTACTTTATATTCGTTATATTTGACCATTCCACTCTTTTCATTTTTAGTGAGGAACTTTCCGTAGCAACGATCGTTTCATCTCGAAAAATCTTTCAAACCGGCAAAACCAAAATGTTGGTTTTTCAGCGATAAAATTTTTGACGTTTCTCCAATTCATAGATAGCTTCTGAAATGAATATCATAGAGAAAACAAACAACGTTTAGTTAATCTATCAATTCTTATTTGCCAAATAGCGGAATCCGTGTCAAATGTGACCGTATTACTTATAATGTTAGACATTTTCTCGTGAAATAGTCATGCCAATCAGCTCTCGAGATGAAATTTAAGCAGGTGAAATTTCTCTCTGGTAACATTAAAGATTGTTGCTTTTCGGAAATTTCGCTCATCACATTTTTTCGCGAAATTTCCCGGCAACAAACTTTCATATGACAATCGAGAAATTTTGCCGGCAAAATTCCATCTCTAGTGGTATTACATGTAAAAAAATCAAGAAATGTCAATTTCAATAAAAGTTCATCATATTTGACAATCAACAACGGACATCCTGTGTATGGACGATTTATTTTTATGTTATGATCACTCTATTTGTTTAGGGTGTTTTAGCGGAGTGCTGTGCGCTCATTCTTTTTCAGTTTTCCCTGAATAAGATCTGTACCATCATAAAGATGTTTCTAAGATTTTGCTATTCAGTAGAGATTGTGAAGATCATTGGGAATAAATAAAAATATGCAGGGTTATCCTTTTAAAAAATTACATCTTTGTTGAATATCTTTTTTCGGGAACACCCTGTATGTAGGAGAATAATTTGAAGAGATGCAGAAATAGGAACACAAGGAAACTTTTTTCGAATAAAACTTCTGAGAGGTCTGTATCGGTAGCTATAGAAGAACGAAGTCTTGCAGGATCCCGTGTGCAAAATGGTGAATGCTCTGGTACCATATTGCCTCTTAAAGTGTTTTCCAAAAAGGGGTGTTATTTCGAAATTCAGAGAAAATAGCCACTTTTTTAAATGAATGATCGGATGTTTCTTTCATCATAAAGAGGAAGATATGCCGTTAAAAATGGAAAATAACGTTTTCATGAAATTTTCCATGACACAATCACAAAGTGGCTGCCCTATGTCCTCGACAGCCTAACAAATTCTATCTTTCAAACCTTGAATTGACGCTGGGCTCTTGGCTCAGACCTTTTCCTTCACATGCTTCCAAAGGAAGAAATTGCAAGGTGTTGAATCACAAGATCTCGGTGGCCAATTGTGATCACCTCTTCGATAGATAGCACGGTGTGAAACTTTTCCCGAGGAGGAGCAATGGTTTCATTGCTTGGGTGGCATGGAGCGCCGTCCTGCTGGAAGTAAACGTTCCAGATCAATACCATTTAATTCTCGCCATGAAAAATCATTCATAATTTCTCCATAGCGTAATTTATTCACTGTACCTGTTGCTCCAGCCTCATTCTCGAAAATATAAGCCTCAATAACCCTGCCGGACTATAAACCACACCGAACAGTTACACGTTGAGGAGAGAGGGGCTTTTCAGCAATAACTATTGGCTTTGCCGAGCTCCAGATAAGAAAATTTTGCTTGTTGACGAGGACACAAAGGGGGAAATGGGGCTCATCACTCCAGATAATTTTCCGATGGAGTTCCAGGTAATTTTCATGCATTTCAAGGACCCAGTGAGCAAAGACACGACGATGTTGATGATCGGCTGGCTTGAATTCTTGTGTTACTGATCTTTCCAAGCCTCAAGACCCAAATCTATATGCAAAATACGGTGCAATGACATTTGTGGAAGGCTCTATTCCAGAGAACGACGAGAAATGGACAAACCTGGGATTTCTCAACACTTTCGGCTACATCAGCAATATTCTTGGCTGTTCTTGAGCGACTCACACAGGTTTTATTTTTCACTTCACTAACTTGTCCCAACATCTCAAATTTGTGCATCACGAGGACCCAAAAATGTTCGAGTTTAACGAACTGACTCTACCGAATTCTCACTATTTTATAGACAATTGACATCTAGCGAAGTAGCGGGCTATTCGAAATAACATCTCTTATTGGAAAACCTTTATCAGGCCAATCCAATTAAAAATCACCTCTTTGTTGAATATCTCTTTTTGGGAACACCCTGTGTATTTTTATTTAATTTCTTGAGATGCAAAAATAGGAATTCAACAAATCTGTTTTTGAATGAAGCTTGTAATTCGTCTGGTTCGGTAGTTATGGAAGAAGAACACACTATTATTGCAGGTCCCAGTATAGTGCAAAATGGTGAAGGCGGTGGTACCATTATCCCTCGTATAATATTGGTCGAATTGAGGATATATTACAATGAAGTTGAACCGTGGCTTTCTTTCTCCGAATCCTTTTTAATCCCATTCCTCTCCTCGCTTCCTCTCACAAACATTCCCTGAGCAACGTTTCCCGTTTGTCTCTCGCGAACGCAGCTTCGTGGACCATTCTCGCGCCCGTATATCACGATGTGGGATAGCATTTCTTGGGCCTATGAAAGTGTCATCATATCTTATCCCAGGAAGTCAGCCGCCCTTGGTTCCTACAGTCTTGGAAAGGCCCTAAAGGCAGGGGCGTAGATTTCCTGCCATTTACGACGGGGTCCAAATTGCCCACTCCTCCTCACCTCGCAATTTAGGGATCTGGCCGACCCGAATTAACCGAAATATATGGGACTATTTGCAGCTTGTCTTTCAGATTTCGAAGGTTATATTGCCCGAATTGGATTCCGTTCTGTTTGTATCCCCAACAATTTCTCACGGAAGTTATTGTGCAGGTTCCTGATGGGTTTGCCCGATTTTCCGGTCTGTTTTCACTTGGTGTAGTGAATGGGCGATAGCTTCGAGTTTTATCGGTGATATCAGTCAGATTCTTCATCCCTCAGTCTTTGTTCATCGAATCTGAAGATGGGAATTGATTTTTATGGTGCAAAATTGCCTGGATAACTCCTGATAACTCGAATATAAAGTTCCTATTGAAATTTTTAGCTTCTGAATCATTACGAAGTGGTTTTCTTCAACAGAGACTTGACAAATTTGAACATCGCCGTACGGTCAATGCAGGAAAATCCAGTAGACACAATATTTTCACCTGCGAGGTTTTGAATCAACTCTGGGCTCCAAAGGAAGAAGCCGCAAGGTGTTGAATCACAAGATCTCGGAGGTCAATTTTTCCCGTTAAAAATCAATGATTTCATTGCTTCTTGGGCACGAAGCGCAGTTCTGTTGAAAGTAAACGTTGTCCAGATCAATGCCTTTCAATTCATACCATAAAAATCATCAATCATCTCTCGATAGCGCAATCAATTAACCGTTACGGCTGCTCCAGCCTCATTCTCGAAAAAGTGAGTTCCAATGGCCACGCCGGACTATAAACCACATTAAACAGTCACACGAGAGGCTTCGCAACAATAACTCTTTGGTTTCATGAGCCCCAGATGAGACAATTTTTCTTGTTGACGAAGCCACCGAGGTGGAAATGTGCCTCATCACTCGAGATGATTTTTCGATGACATTTCGGATCATTTCCATTCATTTCAAGAACCCACTCAGCAAAGACGCTTAGATATGGAGGTTTCCAGATCATTTTCCGGATTCCCCAAGCCCTGATGACATTCCAAAAATTTGGAAAGTAGTATCTTGTAGAGAATATAAAAACACATCTTCCACAAAAAAATTTCTTCGAACACGCTCATCTCTGGAAAATATGTAGGTTTTAATTTGAAGGAAAACCGTTGCTGGCTCATTTTTCGGATTTCCCAAGTCCCAGACGGCATCCCAAAAAATTTGGAGAGAGGTATCTTGTAGATCATGCTAAAACACATATTCCACAAAAAATTTTTTTTCGAACACGCTCATCTCTGGAAAATATGGCGGTTTCCAGATAATTTTCCGGATTTCACAAGCTCTGAGGGCATCCCAGAAAATTTGGAAAGTGGTAACTTGTAGAGAATCTGAAATCACATCTTCCACAGAAAAATTTTTCGAACACAATCATCTCTGGAAAATATGAAGGTTTTAATTTGAAGGTAAACCATTGCTGGGTCATTTTTCGGATTTCTCAAGTCCCAGACGGCATCCCAAAAAATTTGGAAAGGGGTATCTTCTAGAGCTTGCAAAAACACATCTTCCACAAAAAAATTTTTTTCGAACACGCTCATCTCTGGAAATTATGAAGGTTTTAATTTGGAGGAAAACCGTTGCTGGGTCATTTTTCGGATTTCTCAAGTCCCAGACGGCATCCCAAAAAATTTGAAAAGTGGTATCTTGTAGAGCTTGCAAAAACACATATTCCACAAAAAAAATTTTTTCGAACACGCTCATCTCTGAAAAATATGGAGGTATCCAGATCATTTTCCGGATTTCTCAAGCCCTGACGGCATCCCAAAAAATTTGGAAAGTGGTAACTTGTAGAGAATCTGAAAACACATCTTTCACGAGAAAATGTTTTTGGAACACGATCATCTCTGGAAAATATGAAGGTTTTAATTTGAAGGAAAACCGTTGCTGGGTCATTTTTTGGATTTCTCAAGTCCCAGACGGCATCCCAAAAAATTTGGAAAGTGGTATCTTGTAGAGCTTGCAAAAACACATATTTCACAAAAAAATTCTTTTCGAACACGCTCGTCTAAGCTTAGATAACAATTTTAAATCATCTGAAAAATGCAAACTCGTTAATTATCAATTATTATTTAACGAGTTTGAATTTTTCAGATGATTTTTAGTTTGTTATTCGTAAGGTGAGTTGGTGAATTTTTCTTTTGTATGGTTTTTTGTCAATTCTGTTTTCTCTGTGATTTCACTGTTTCAGTTGGTAAATTGTGATTTTCATCGTTCTGTTGCTCCACACCTATTTTCAATGGTTGTTCCTAGGAACGAAACCGTCAAAATTTTGGTGAACTCTCAGTATTTATTGAAATGAGATCCTCAACTGGTCTTACACCTTCCTGCTCCACGAATTATTGATCACTGCATGGAACCTGGTCGATTGGAAAATTCTCGGTACAAAATTAGAAAATACAAACATCGTGATGACATTGGATAGCTCTCGCTTAATAGAACCAGTACTCAAAAATGAAATAAAGAATGTTGAAAAAGACTCCAAACATTCCTAATGGAAGTATATTGCGCTAGAGCTCTTTCATTAATTTCAATATAACTTTGTACCCAATTCCATGATATTTGAAGTAGAAATTACAGTGATTTTGAAGCTACGGGATAATGAAGAGATATTTCATTACCTCAAATTTTCCATCAAGGTCTCCTACGCTGAGACTCTCAAGGAATTCGCATATAGGGTTCTCAGTGATGTACTCCTACCTCCTACATATCAATATTGCAATAGTGACTGCTGAAATAAATTCATAAATTCATAATTTTCATTTGGTAACGCGTAGTCGGTAGCAACGGTACGATATATTATTAATTACACTTTAGAGGGGGTTTCTGCCTTCAGCACAATGAGAACTCTGCCTAATTTCGCCCGTAACTCGCTGGCGGTGAAAATGGTGAGGGGGTGAGGGGGGATGGGGTGTACATCTGAAACAAAACTCAGACTACACGTGTGGAATTTAGTGCGTTCGCAAAGCATTTCGCGGCAATTCTGATGATAAAGGTAGCTATCAATCATCCCCCTTACAATGGTGGAACATTTGAATCCCTGCAGATGCGCTAGCGCTCCCTTGTTTGCGGGGTCGTATTTTTCGATCTGGTTATTTCTGGTTAAGGAAGTTGTGCAATATGATCGCATCGCGTTTGAGTTAATGCCCACATGTATCCAGAAAACGGGAATATCCAATATCTCAATCATACCTCATACAATTTGACGTCGAATACAATATCAAAAGATTCTCTGAATTGATAGTCTTCGATATATATAATTTCTTTTTTTTAACCTCCTCTCATATATTTCGATCAATATTTCAGATCATACTAGCCTTATGTCTGTTATCTCAATAAAAGCCTTAGTTTTCATGAACTGTTATATGATGAAATTCTTTCTTGATTTCAAAATGAAAACTACTTCCCAGGCAACACAAAGAGATCTCAAAAATAGCCCTGCGACTTCTTTTAGGAAATGGTGTCGCCTTTTGTTACTTCTTTGAGAGGTTGCTGAGAGCTCTATATCTCCTCCAAATTTCTGCAACCAAATTATTGCCTGCGAAGTCTTAGCGATATCCTACGTGAATATTCTCGGACAAGTCACACTGGGAGTTCTTTGGGAATTTCACATACACTTTCTTCGGTCAGTACCCTGAGAACTTCTCTTTTACTTCTCTTATTGTGATCTATACGAGCTAGTATGAAGATCAGGTTGGGATATTAAGGTCGCCGTTGAGAGCGAGTAGGAAAACTCATCCGATAGAGGCGACACTGTGCATTTTATGGAATATGTCCAGGGAACTTACATAATCACTATACGTTCTATGAATATCTCCCCATTTATGAATGAAATGTACAATGGCGCTCTCTATCCGAAAATCGCTGAACTATGAAATTAGTGAATATGTGGGTTAAGCAGGAACTTTTTCCCGCCATATATTTTGGCCATTCTCTGCCCATTCTGTATTTCAAGTTGATTTTCTGAACGAAATTATCTGTAGATTCAGTTTTAATCGGAAGTTGAACGATTCTCATGGGTCTTCCGTTTGAAATAAAACAGAAGAAGCATGAGTTGGCCCATTTTCTTCTACTTTTGAAATAAAAAATGAACTTTCGAAATGAAATCGATCCAAATTATTTCATTAAGAACTTCAATCCTTTCTGAGTTTATCCACAAAATTTCAGTTCTCAAAGTAAAACCATTTTCAAATGCAACATGAAATAAAAACACACCATTGAACACACCAACAGTTGGTAAGGAGAGCATGTTTTTATGATATATCTGTATGAATTTTTCGAAGCAAATCTTATATTCATAATATTAAAGCTGAGTTTTGTAAAATTATTGTTGTGTGAATCCTTCAACTCAATAGTTATAGAATACAAGAATAAGGATGAAATACTAAAATTATACATTATTCTGTGCTGTAACAGAGGAATTGGTATATGAAAATAAATGAAAACCACATTTAAATATTATTGAGGATTCAATTCAATATAATGGCTTCAATTAAAATCTTCTTCCATATCTCCCTTTTCACTCATGTTAATATCTCAACAAGTACTGGGAAAGCACTTCAAATTATTGCTTCATAATCTTTCTCATCTGCTTAGGTACAATAATGATAATAACAAGTTAGAAAAAACTTTCATAAGGTCAGGTTTTTCTCTACCCATCCCAATTATCCAAGACTATAAATTGAATGAATAGATATAGTGAAAAACAAAGAAACTTAATATTCTCAAGAAAAAACTATTAAGTATATATGAAGAAATTGCAAAGCATAACAAGTCCTCAAGAAAACATTTCAGTGTCACAGAAAAGTTTATTCGAATCAAAAATTCGAAAGATCAACTTGTCTCTGGAAATAGTATGGAATCTTATAGTTCAACATCTATACATATAAAAGAAAGATGTTGGTTACACCATTTATAACTCGAGATCGGATGGACTGTTTGTTATGAAACTCCATTTATGGATTCGTCTACGGTCTGGTTATTATAAAATACAATGAAACTTTGAAAGAATCGATGAAAATTTTACTTATACAGGAAATGCTTTTCCTCCTTTTGAGTGAGGCCACTAGATGTCGCTACAGGTACAGTTACGCTACCGCTTATTCGTTGGTACTTCATTCGATATTCTCCGCGTTAGATGGCGATATAAACAAATAGTGTGTACAGTGACTATATTGCCTCTATAGTCACTGTAATAGTGTGTAATTTGAGTTGCCTACAACTCTGCGCTGTTGGGCAAAACCAAAATGTCTAAGCGTAGGAGTACAGATGTCTAAAATGATAAGATTTCGTTGGGATATGAGGAAAGTTTCGTTCTTACCACTTCAGATGGAGCTATTCACACATTATGACTGATCATCATTAGTTTTTTTTATAGTTTTATTTATTCCAAATAACGTAATCGTGAAGGTTCTATATTTGACATTATCACAATTAAATGGCGATGAATTTGTTGAGGCTTTCGCGGCCATCCATTGATGTCATCTGTTCTTTTTTCGAACATTTCGGTCGTCGTGGTTTGAAATGGTCGAAAAAAGAACATGTGACATCAATTACCGTGTAATTTACATAGGGCTCATAGTACGATGAAAGGATATTAACAGATCAAAAAGCGGTTGAATATCACAGTGAATTTTATCGAAATTTCAAGTAAATCGGATTCTGGCGATCAGTTTTAATCGTGAATTGTCCGTTCTCATCTTTCCTCATAATTTTTGAAACGTTTTTGAATTTCTGTTTGGGTAATAAATATATTTGCGGAAATAACTGAATCCAAAATTGCCATTATTAGTGATTGACATATTATTTTTGTGTATCTGTTCTGTGTGATAGCTCATATCCATGGAAACATTTGACAGTTCAAAAATCAGAGTGGATTTGTGAAATCCACCGTAAGTATCATTAGGGCGGAACAAAGTTCGCCGGGCCAGCTAGTATCTATAATGAAATTAATGAGATTATATTCAAGAGGAATTGATTAAATTCACCTCAGAAAGTTAACCAGTATGAACTTTGGCTTACATATTCAGTATCTTATTTAGATATCAACAAACATCACTTCAATTATCTCATCCATATCTCTGATCCTCTTTGATAACCCGACATTTCCAAATAATATCGACCTTCGCGGACACATCTACTCAACATGAGCTTAAACTAGTTGAGATTGAAACAAGAAGAAGGTCCTTACCCAGATGCTAATCACATGACTCGAAAATGAACGATGTTTTCACGTTTGGTATAACCCTGTCAAAACTATTTCTTGCTCTTGTTATTTTCAAGATGACTTTGGGAGCTATTTTCCAATTCTGGGTGCACTCAAGATGTCTCTGGAAGCTCGCAATGGAAAAAGCTTTTATTCTGGTTGCATTCGTGACATCTTTGAGAGCTCGCAAAAAAATGAATTAAGAATTTCAAACATCACAGGGCGATCTCAGGGAGACCGCAATGTGAGTTCGCATAAGAGATTAACCGGCGATGTCTTTTTCCTGGGACAAATCACCTCAATTTTGCTGTGGAACTTCCAACGCCTTCTTTTCAGTGAAAACTCCTTTCCTTCTCGAATTAAGTCATAAATTAATATTGGATTATGTAAAATGGACCTTGCAGGTTGAGCTATTACACGAAACACTTCAATTTACAACACATGCCGTTAGTCATTATAATACCATTTGCTACCAACTCTGCATACGCTTCAGAGCATTATTCTTCCATTTTTTCTTCGCCGATAAGATCGTCGGCCGACAAAATTGGCTTTATATCCAAATTTGAGGCAGTTCAACAAATGGGACATAATTTTTCACGAAGGTTTGTTCGGTAATGTGGGGCCGGTTGATGCGATATTAAACAGCACATCTCTATTGAATATACAGGGTCCCTCAATGACGACTCACCCTCGAAATTTCGAATATTATAATGCTTAGAGAGATTATAAGAGATGCATGACTGAACAGACAATTTCATTTTCCATTATTATATCTTATTGTTTTTTTAATTTGGGTTGTACGAGGATGTATTGAGATCTAGTTAGCCTAGACCAGTTCCATGCATAAACAAAATATTGCGATACCATATCAACGAACATTAACATAATAGAAGTGTCAGTTGTCAGTGTAGAGCTCGACGTCAAAAATGTAAAGCAGAGTTACGCAATAAAAAAAAAAAGATGTCCACCGAAATTGTAAAGATCGAAAAATTGGAATATCGAGCCATCATCAAGTACCTGTATTCAAAAGGGTTAAGAGGTCAGCAGATTCACGAGTATATGCTTAATACCCTTAGTGATCAATGTCCTTCGCATGCGACCGTGAAATATTGGACTGCAAGCTTCAAAAGCGGTAAATTTTCCATTGGAGATGATGACCGATCGGGAAGGTCAGTTTCTGTGTCAGTCCCCGAAAATATCGATGAAGTTCATGACATGATTTTATCAGACCGTCGAATTGGGCTAAAACGGATATCTGAAGCACTGAAGATTTCATACCAACGTGTTCATCATAATATAGTTCACGTCAATTTGGACATGAGAAAAATTTCTGCAAAATGGATCCCCAAATGTTTCGCAGGTTCGCTGTAATAAATGTATTCAATTAAGAGGAGAATATGTTGAGTAATATAAAATATTTTGACATTGAAATTTCGTTTGGTTCTATAGTAGGCTAAGAATGTTTTAATATATCCTTTTATTTCGCTGTTTCGTGTTTAATTAAGTATAATGCGGGCCACTCACAAGGCATCTGTTTCGAGCGTCCACATGGGCTTTCAAGTACCTACCGAGAACGCCGAAGGGTAGTCTCGATCGGCCATACACGTGGACTCTTTCCGAGCATTCGTGCGCTGCTGGCTGAGTGTTTCTTCGTGTGGAATTGTAACATGTTAACTTGCTAGGGAAATCCCTATTTGGCATTACTGAATCTGCATGAATATATTGTCGTACCACCTAATTAGCTCGTTCGAAATAGGAATGCATAATTCAGCCTCTAAACACAAATCAGGACTTCGAAGAATCGATACGGGGTGATCAATCATGCGGACAATAACGAGAGTCAAATCGCTACTGGTGTAATTCGAAATCGTTCTGTCTCTCTGTGTGTACGCGTGTGTTTATTCATACGGGGTGTCCGCGACCTGGAATTATGTTTGATATGTTCTCAGTAATTGCTTTAGCTGGCGTTCCTATAATTCCCCACGTGATCATGCTGTGTTTCCGCGTAACGCAATTAAAACGGCTCCGATTTAATTTCGAATTAAAATATATGGATGATACATCGATGCCCTCGTGATGGCGGTCGGATTTAGGGATGTGTCGGTGGACGAATCGGTTTTCCGGTCACGTCTTCGGCGTGGTTTACGATCTCCCGGTGAATTCTCCGCAGGGGTTGTTTTTTACGGCGGCGTCTATGAAGAACAAGAGTGTGGTTTGGAGGAGTTTATGTGGGGGGATTGTTATATTTTGTGGTCGAGTAAAAATGTGGGACCTCGGGAAATAGAATATTTTTCATCAATTTGTAATGAACTTCTATAGCTTAGGGTTGAAAGAATTATCTGAAAAACGATCAAGATGTCACCATCCGAGGAATCGTTATTTTATCCAAAAGAAAAGTTACCTTTTTCCAGTGTCGAATAAATGAACTGAATACGTTCATCCAAACTGCCCTCCTAAGCCAAAAAGACGTAGGGGAAATACGTACAAAATGACATATATGGACAAAATGGCATAGGCACCATAACTTGAGTTTGGAAGTATCAAATGCGAAACGGTCTTCTTTATTACGTGACCCGAGTGGCTCCTTCCAACCTCTGAAAACGCACAAGCGCTCAACTAGTTCATTCGGTCGTTGTGAGTAATAACAAGTTTGGATAGGTTACGAGTTTTTTTTCATTGCATCAAATTTTTACAATAATTGGTGAGTTTTACAATTTTTTTTCATTTTTGTTGCATTCATTTTGTACGTACTTCCCCTATCTCAAATTTCACTGAATGTCTTATTCTTTTATTTAGGGACACTTTGTTTGTATTCAATCCATTTTCATAGCTCAATATTTATTGTATTTACACAAAAAACACATAAAAAATTTAACTATGTAGTTGCGGTTTTGAAATTTTTTAAAATTCCTTATATGTATATTGTATATCAAAACAAGAAAATTTGAGATACGCCTTTTTGGCTTAGGGGGGCAGCAAAGTTTATCTACTTACCTAAATCATATTGTATTTCACTCCCCCAGAGTAAGATTCCATTAAATTTTTTGCTCTTAGATCTTTTCACATTTTTTCATTCGGAAGGAAATTCTGCAGTCCCGATAGGTCTAAGAAAAATTTGTTAAATATTTTTCCAAGTCCTTTCTTATGCTTAGCATGGTACTGAAGTTTTTTCAGTGCTCATTTTCTTGATCATTGCTTATGCCCATATTTCTGTTTATATTTTCGAAGCACCTCAATTCCTGATGAAAATATTTCAGTAAAATGACGAGAACATTCATCGGAATAAAAAATTTTAAAGATCAAAATGTCTCTGGGAATGCTATTATAAACTGCTCCACATGAGTTAGGGATATTGAAAAATATAGTTAAAATAAAATTATTGTGATGAAAATGCATATTAATATGATTTCTAGTTGCAAATTAATTTTAGCCTGTAGGTCTGCAGCGTAACAGGGTGGTTAAGAAAAATCGAGTAAAATAACGAAATTTTATTCCCAGAGAACTCAAGCATTTCAAGACTATAAATACAATGTATGGCCTCCACGGGCATGAATATCAGCTTGACATCTTCTTTGCATACTACACACGAGGTTGTTGAACATTTCTCGAGAAATTTGGTTCCATAAACGGGGCAGAAGCTCTCTCAGATCATTTAAGGATTCTGGGGTAGGTTGATGATTATCTAATCTTCTTTGGAGCCTATGAGTGCGGAGGTATTGGTAAATTTGGAATACCAAGCTCCTCGAGCTCATTCTCAACTATGGCTGCACGGTGCGGTCTAGCGTTATCGTCTAGAAATTGAAAAGTTTCACCAATAGCAGCGTGAAAATTTGGCACAACATTGTCAATGACATGCTCCCTATAGTGTAAGGCGGTCATATTCCCAGGACAAATGTGTAGATCTGTGCGCCCGTTGAAACATATCCCGGTCCATACCATAACACTACCTCCTCGGAATGGATGGACATTTCGGACATAGCAACGATTACGGGTTTTGCGTGGGATTTTCCATACCCTTATTCTTCGAGAATCTTAAAATCGTCCATTTCTGGATTCATCAGTGAAAAGTACACTAGGCCATTGATCGTTCCAATAGATATGTTGCCTTGACCATTCCAGTCGTTGACGCTTATGGTCACGTGTTAATGGAACTCCTCTTAATGGACGTCTAGGACCTAGATTCACCTCTCTCAAACGTCGTCTGATGGTTTCGATGGAAACTTGGACCCCATCTGCATTTTGAAGACTATTTTGTGGCATTCTACACGAAGATGAAACGATCCTGAGCACTGAGCAGGTGTTGTTTTTCGTCGCCCACCATGCCTTGGTCTTTCCAACACGGAACCTGTCTCCCTGAACCTATTCCAAAGTCGAGATATCACACTTTGGCTCACTTGGAGCCTTTCCGCTACAACCTGAGTTAGGCCACCCTGTAGCCTTCCGATAGCCCTATTAGCCTCAGCGTTTGGTAATTCATGTCTTGGCATTTTCAGAAAACTCGTTTCAAATCGAAGGCGTTGATAAACTGACTTCATTTCAAAAAATTAACATTCATGAAGCATATGCAAAGAACCAAACTCCAAAAAAAAAGGCGACCAGATTGACGAAATGTCTCATACTGATTTTTATTGGATCGTTTCAAGTTGTTATTGAGTTTTAAATGATTTTACAGCGATTTTCTCGAAGTTTACATACTTTTAAAACGATTGAATACGATATCGCTACCTCTTGTGGAGCAGTAAGTATATTTGATGTTCGAACAAATCGGTAGGGAAATGTTTGTGCTAATATAAAAGAAGCAAGAAGAACGCATTCTGAAAATTCACTCAAATCCTGGTCTGACCAATTTTTCCACGAACACATACCTAATATTTAATGTATGAGATATATCTTATAATCAGCCACTTCAACAGTACATGTCGTAGAAAAGATTCCAACCTGAGGCATATGATGGTTGATCATCATTTTCAAACAAAATATCTTTTGATTATGCATTGAATATTCTATGTTCGACAAAACATTGGCCATAGATGCATAGAATAACGACTGTAACGACTCCTTCATAAAAATCGTGACCAAAATTTGAAGATCGAAACGGCATTCTAGATTTCAGATTTTGGTCTAGTTCCGGAATAATCCGCAATATTTTGCGGTCGTGGCGCTATTGCAGCAGTCGAAAATAGGCCGACTTGGGAGAAATGAAAAGCAGGACAAATTCTCAGATTTTCGATCTACAAGAAAGTCTTAAACAAAATCTAATCAGTGCCAACACCAGGTATTCTATGCATCTATCATTGGCCCGACAGTTGACAACTGAGATCATTTCTAGATTAATTACCACAGATCCTCTTTGATATCACGATATATCTATACAACATCGATCTTCACGCCACACATCTATACAGCAGATGACCAATTATTGTACCCACTAATTAAGATTGAACCGATCCGATTGTCTTCACCGAAATCGGAATCACACGAAATGACAATGGACTATGCTTTCATTTTGGGATGACTCTGACAAGACAATTTCTTCCTTGTTATATTGGGGATGTCTTTGGGAACTAGCAGAGATTGTATTGATCCTATTTGGGATATCTTTAGGAAGAGAAAGTGGGAATCTTCAATTCTGCTTCCTGTGTTTTCCGCTCTTCACTTTACCAACAAAATAAGCAATTCTCCACTGATATATTGTTCACGCAACCATCCCTACGTTTCATATACTGACATCACCGAAATTAACAGGTCGCATGCTCATCATTTCTCATCATTCCCCGAGATTCCAATAAATTACCATCAGAAAGCGCCGGGAACATCGAGGAAACCTTCAAATCCCCCCTCTGACCCCTAATGAACCAAAGCATCAAAGAATCCGAGCAATTCTGATAACACGTGTCATGTTGGAGGATCCCTATCCCCCTTACCACCCCTCATTTTCACCCCTAATCGTGCGGAACATGTAAGATGACGTCAATGAGCGGGTTGAAATCAACGCCGTTAAGGCAACAGAAACTTTTGTTGTTTGTTGTTATAACAAGAAATGAGATGGCAATTAGGTTGATGCTGACGAAGCGTCGTGTTCTTGCCGAAACGAACGTAGAATAACAATGGGTTTTTCTTCGGTAACAAGTGCCAGTTTGTCGTGACATCGCTTCTGACTACGTGGAGAACTTTGGAGAAGACTTTATCCATAGGTTTTGCTGATGGGTGGAAGAGTTAGATTGTGGTCTCTGCATTATCACTCATCTTGTCGTTGCGTCCCACCACGGCAACATCTGAACAAGATGAAATTCCTTTTGCCATAAGAATTGAGCTCTCTTGTTAAAAGTTAGTTGTAGAGATAAATAGAATTTAACAACATGGGATCTTGTGCTGCCATATTTAATCCATATACTGTGGTTTACAATCTTCGTTCCTTGTTTAAACTCCCTTTAGACAGGTTTATGGGGCATTTATTAAAAGTTTTCTCAACCCGAGATAGTCTGGTCAAGTTTGGGAAATCCATCCTTCACAGTTTCTCAAAATAGGCTCATAAAATAAATATTCGGTGACACATTCATTGCAGAACAAGTTTGAATTGGGAAACCCATGCCAGACATCGAATGTCCAAGTCCATGGATGCCCTCATTGGTCTGTAGACACAATAAATGGGTTGTTTTTTTCCACTTTAGTCCAAAATGACAAATGAGAGCACTTTTGTGGCTTAGGGCATTTGTTGATTATGACACCAAATCAAGTATTGATCTTTCCCTCTTTTACTCAGAGGAAATGAACCTTTAATTTTTTCTCCAGCTTGTCTTTGAAACTATGTTACAGAGAGAATCAGTCAGTTCTTAGTTAGTTGTTACTCGGTCAGTTGTCAATTGAGGGTCAGTTGTGAGTTGGTCGTTAACCAATTCTCGTCAGTCAACTGTTAGTACACCATGCATATTCCTAAAAAAAAAGGAAAAATTGTGGAGAGCGTATTAGCCAGACGACTTAACAAAGAAACCGAAGCCCTGGCGACGTTACCGAGTGAACAATTTGGATTCCGAAAACAACATTCAATTGAACAACAGCTCCTAAGAATAACCGAGTATATCACAGAAGGATTTCAGAATTAAGAAGCCACAGGACTACTACTTCCAGATGTAACCTGAGCTTTTGATAGAGTATGGCATGAAGGACTAGCATATAAAATGATAATCGCAGGTTATTGACCCAAGATATGCATAATAATAAGAAATCATTTGAGGGATAGAAATATTTGTGTGAAAATAGATGATGTTCGTTCCACACTCAGATATTTAAAAGGAGGAGTTCCTCAAGGATCAATACTAGGACCGCTACCTACTCTATAAATATATATTACATGATATACCAAGAAATCCAAGATGCCTGCTTGCGCTATACGCAGACGATACGGGCATAGCAATTAGGCAGAGAAACACAATAATAATTCACAAAAGACTTCAAGAAGCTGCAGACGATATCAGTCATTGGTGTAACAGATGAAAAATCAAAATCAATGGAGAAAAAAGTCAAGCAATACTCCTTCAGAAGAGAAGGCTGGAGATGGAATCGAAGATATCCATAGACGATAATGGAATAGAATGGCAGAATGAAGCTAAATACCTAGGAGTAATATTAGACAAAGGACTAACGTGGAAGCAGCAGATCAAGTATGCAGTGGATAAAACGAATGTAGCGATGAGAAGGTTATACCCGATTATAGGCGGAAGAAGCCAAATGAACGGAAACACGAAGTTGAGGATCATAAAAGCAGTCGCCAGACCGCAGCTAACATATGGATCAACAGCATGGAGCTATGCAGCGAGAACCCATATAAAGAAGATACGAAGTACAGAAAACAAATTTCTGAGATGGGCATCAGACTCCCCCTGGTTTGTAAGGAAAGAACAAATCCGAAAAGCTGCAAAAGCCTATGAAAGAGCTAGTGAACATCCAAATGACGACCTTAGAAGGTTAGTTGACTATGACCCCGCTGATGATGAAAAAACAGCGAGAATTTACCGCAAAAGACCCAGAGACCTATTGCGAAAATGAAGATGTAGAACTCTGAACTTAGAGAGAGATATCCAATTGAAGGATGAAGACAAACACTCAGCATAAAGAATGCGAAAGAGGAAATACCAGATAAGATGGAAGGATGGAAGGTTTATAGGCTTATGCCCGGAACCAACAGCAGGAGAGGTGTTTAGTCGGTTAGAATCCGACACTACCCAGATCAATGTATAATCATTTCGTGCCGGTTGTCTAAGTTGAAGTAACAAGAACAGTTTATTGTTTGTGGAGAGTGCGTTCAAATTTCACCATTCCTCATCCTCTTTGTAGCTGTTATACAGGGTGAGTCTTTGACTTGTACATATATTTTAACTGAAGATTCTTGAGGCCAAAAGAAACCTTTTTTTCATTTTCCATTTTTCCGAATTCGGCTCTGTTAAAAAGATATAGCCATTTGAAAAAAAACATTGTGCTCATTACGTCCCTGAAATGATACTGTGGAATTGATTCAAAGTTCATATTTCTTGATAGAAATTGAGTTTATACATTTAGGCCCAATTTAGGGAATACTCAAGTAGTCAAGTACTAACCTTATTGGAATAAAAATGACAAAATGTTGAAAACACGATCATTTCAACAAAAACAGTTAGTTTCATCGGATTATATCTGCAACTAAAAAGCCATATTTCTTACACCAAAATAAGTTCCTTCTTCGATTTTTCTGCAGATTAGTTTGTAAACACTAATAACTTGTTCATATATTCCTCGAAATTTCCAAACAATATCATGAAGAAAGACTTTCATTCAGATTTATTATTAAACAACCTAACTTAATCTAATTTGTATCGATTCTGTGAATTTTTGGACAGAAATGTCAACAACATGTTGTCAGCTTGCTGATATTTTCATTGAGGTTAAGGATTTTTTACGAAACATAGTATAAATCACGATACATTTGTGTACCGTGGTATGAATATCTATGAATTCTGCCGTTTCCATCATAAATCGACTTTGCCGCCAAATTTTACCGCGCATGCGTAGAGCGAAAACCGGAATATTGGTTATCTGGACTGGAGCCAACTAAAACAATAACAGACTAACAGAGCAGTCTCTGAACAGTCTGAACAAACTGTTAACATTATGTGAAGATCTAATTACATTCATTACATTCAGTGGATTATTGTTCTAATGTGATTATTACGTGGAGTGAATAATTTCAACCGTGTCGAGTTTATAAAACTCCAAGAGTACCTATGTTGTTTAGATAGAATGATAGAAACATCGCCACAGATTATCAGGTATCGTTTCATTAATTTCAATTTAATAAGTAGTTCGTGTTGAGATTCATCATTCATATCCGAATTTTGTATTTCATCGACATTTAACTTCAATATGGACCGGTAACTATGAATTTTCAATAGAAACAGTGCGTGTTAAATCCTCCTTGGTGTTCAATTTTATCTCCCACATTTGGGGGATTTTATTATTAAAAAATATCTCGACAAAGTTGATAAATATTGTGACAACATTGTAAACTCGTGTGAAGACCAGAGAAAGAATTTTCGATGATATTTAATTCATCAGAGACGGATTCAGATTATTCTTGAAATTAATGATTTTTTCGTCAAATTTCTGCGGGTAAAATTGGAAATAACTCGAAAACGACGCGTTTTATTGAAAAAAAATAGGAATACTTTTTGTTTCTTGAATGATTGATTCTTTCGAAAATATGAACCGTTTATCTTTTTAAAGTGGTTTTATGGTGTTTTAGCGTGTATTGATGAGTCGACTACCCTGTAACTTTTATACTAGTAGAGATATTGAATAGGTTTTGATTGAGGAATATGCACCATGAATAGAGTAAAAACTCAATCAAAATTCAGTTCATTCGAAATAACGGTTCCGAAGATATAAACAGAAAAGTGTTTTTTTCATGGATTTTCGACACCCTGTATCTCCCAAACCAATACGAATTTTGAAAAATGGAATAGGAAAAAAGTGTTTCGTTTGATGAGAGGAATCTACAGTTAAAATATATGTACAAGTCAAAGACTCACCCTGTATAAGTACAGATAACAACTTATCGCAGTGATCATCAAGATAACCATAAGGTGCGTACAGTTAAGTATATCCCTTCAATCCGTTGTGGTTGTGCAGTAAGAACAGTCTAAATACTCGAGACTTACGAGAATCACTTTCATCCCACAAAATAGAAGCAGTCAAGAAGACCATCATCCTGGTAAAACAAAAAGGGTTCAAAACTAAAACCACATTACTTTCGTAAATTTATCAAGTTGAAAAAACACCCTTCATCTCTTCAAGTAGGACCTTGCAATTCTTTTCTCTTCAAACACATAGGTTTGAAATATCTCGTTCCTCAGTCCGTATCTGAAAATTCATTATCTACTGAAACCCATGTAGGTAATCATATATGCTCTGTTCATTTCCACTCCCTTTGATCAGGCTTTTCCCTCAATATTACAACAAATAGACCCATATTGAAATTACTCATCCAGGGATTATTAGGAATGAATTGTCATCGGCATTGAATCGAAATCAAGCCGAATCTGATTAATAGTACCAAGCGTTCAAAAAAAATGAAAGGTATTAGGGGGCTTCGTAGAAACTAGATGAAATGCTACTATATTTCGGAAAATGGTTACAAATGAATCACTAGAAGCATTGCCCATAGTAAGCTACAATTTTTTTTCACCATTTCGGTAGAGTCGGAATATTGTAGCGGTTCATCTTTTGATGCTCTCCAGGATTTCAATTTTTAAAAATGAAGTTCCTACTTTATAATTCATTTTATCCCATTTTGACGTTTAAAGACAACAATATTCAACCCATGGCAACAAGGTTAGTTGACGTTTATCCACTGAGTGAATTAAAATTTTTTTAATTCACTAGTGGAATAAAATGTTCACCACTCACTTTCTGGAAATTATTCTTTCCACACACAATGCACCTAAAACTCATTTTAAAGTAAGTTTATTAAAATTTATCAAAAATTCTACATTAACAGTCATTTCTATCATTAAAGTAAAAATTACAATTATTAATATTTCGAAAATGGAACTGGAAACCTGCACCTCCTTCAAAGGAAACACGCTCAGTCGTTATAGCGTTTGAGGACTTCTCAGGCCCTGCTGGAATGTCCATTTCTGCATCAGGAACTCCGGTTTTTGTGACCCCACCAAGTATTTGTTCAGAAATATTTATTTTGTTTTGCAGTGAATCTTCAATTCATCCTTCTGCGACAGAACTTG
Organism: Adalia decempunctata; assembly: GCA_951802165.1. NCBI lineage: Eukaryota > Metazoa > Arthropoda > Insecta > Coleoptera > Coccinellidae > Adalia > Adalia decempunctata. Next base: position 14,155,965 of record OX637696.1, on the reverse strand, counting down.
AGCACCATCCACCATGTCTTTTCAAAACTGTCAAATCTGCTCCAGAATTTGCGAGTAGGGTTGCAGAAGAACGCCTGAAACTATGCCCTGTATATTGTTCATCATCAGAAAGGCCCAAATACTTTGCAATAGTAGCGGGCATTCTCGAAAATGTATTCACATCACCTACAGGCTGGACGGTGCTTGGCCTCAAGTTCCTATACTTGCGGAATATATCGAGTGCAGCAACCTTATTAGTACCATTGACCACAGTGAACACTCTTTTCTTATAAGTTTTCGTATCTGGAATCGAATAACCAATACGCTGCACCGATCTTCCACGTCATCTACGGTCATAGTTACCAGCTCGCCGATTCTACACCCTCCAGCAACACCCATAATAAAAACTACCTTTATCAATAAATATTGCTCATCAGAAGCGGCATCTAAACAGTGTTCTAACTCCTCTCTTGTGAATACCTTCGACTTCTTTGCTACGTATCCCCTGGAATGTTGCTTCAAAAAGGCGGTGACTTGGTGAAATCTGCCGATGTCTATTTTTTCTTTCAGAGCCAACATTTTCTTAAGTTGCGAATAGTAGGACCATAAAGACGACGACTTAACTTTCTTGGATTGTTCGGAAATATACGCCAATAGCTATTTATGTAACAAGTTTATAAATTAGGTCTTTATGGACGAGTCCAAAATTTATGGCAGAGCGAGCAAAGCGAGCGAGGCCAATAATTTGGGCAAGTCCATAAGCCTAATTATGTACGAGTTTGCATACAAAGCTTTATGTTTGACTGCAATGCAGACATTTTATTTTCTGAAATGGCAATTAATATATTCGTCGCTTTATTTCAAGAAATACTTTGAGTGTGCTTTTGCTTATCTTACCTTAGTAACCATCAGCGACCTTAGCAACCTCACTGAACAAAGTTGTTTACTTCGTTAATTCTGTGACAAACGTCATAATAATCCCAAAAATGGATAGTTCGGAAGAGGAAAGCGTGAATAATTTAGCCGCAAGTGCCAAAGAATCTCTCCTACCCACTAAAAGTGCTTATGAAAATTTGTATGCGGCCTATAACAAGTGGTGTGAAACGAAGAAAATTGCAAAATCGAGAGAAGACTGTGACAGTTGAGTCCAATAAAGTGGTGTCCAATAAAGTAGTCAATTCTGGACGCTAAACGAATTCATGAATCAAGTGTTTATGAAGCAGTCGAACATAAAATTATTTTTTCGTTGACACCTTTGGCTTTCTTATTATTTCTCCAGGCAGAAAATGCCGTATCTTGCTTTTCGTACAATATTTTTGATTTCAATGGAATTACTGCTTCTGCTGCATTATTTGCTTCTTGTATAAGGCACTCAGGAACTACAACCTCCTCGTCACCGCTCAACATTTTTTCGAAACAAAAATTCTTTGACGGTTCTATAATTTTCATTGACACTTGCAAACAATTAATTACATAGTGCCCTAGCAACCATCGATTGAAGGGAAATCTCGTTATGAATTTGAATTATACCTAATATTTCCTCTAAAAAGTATTCATTATTTGAATTTTCATCAAAATGGGATAAAATTTTGTATACGACACGTGAGTTAAAAATGTTTATTCACGCCCTAGGGCGAGTGGGTTAAACTTTCTTCTCATGAATAAACATTCATTTAACTCACTTCTTCCATAAATAACTATTAAAATTCAGGGGGCAATAAACAGAAAAACCGATCAATACACATTCTGCAAAATATTATTCCTCATATGTATACTGAAAATTCCATACATCCATTCCGAAAATTGATATCATGGAAATGAAATCGTTTGTCCAGATTTCTATGAAATTACAGCTCACCAGCTTTTTTCCTATTATACGAAGAAAAACAGAAAAGCGAGTAGTACACATTCTAGAGAAATGGTTAAGCTTCAATTTAAAAAAAAATTGTTGGTCTACACCGCCTACGTACTGAGATATCATGGAAATAAAAAGCCCAATTTTTTAAAGGAGCTCGCGAGCTCGGACGCGTAGCACTTCCCCTCAACGATCATCCAACCAGCCTCTACTGAATTTGCAATGAAATTCTTGTCATATGCTAAATCACCCATTAAATTTAAGTAGATGATCATGAATTTCACCATTTGGCATTAGATCTCCAATACTGACAATAACTTCCGACGACTCAAAACGACAATTCCAATTAGCCCAAGTATACGACCATTCACCCATCAAAACTTCCATGAATTCTCCCATATCCTAGCCTTAAATACCCGATCCCTGTCAAACGATCACACTAGTCTGCGCCCGTTCATAAATTCCCTAATTCGCACAGTCGAGATAATTTCGTTGCCAGAGCGTATTGTGGGCGTGGAGAGGGCTCCATAGCCTCCATAAAAATATATTTGAATACGCGAGATAATTCCAGTTAAAAAAAAATGAAATTTCATAGTCGGTCTCGTCGAGCGACAAATGGAGCGACCGACGATGAAATTTGTGTTATATATGCGGGTTTCGCTTTGATGGATATTCGACCTGAGGGTTTGGGATTCGAGCAGGAATGGGGGTTGCCAAGGGTGCAGAAATGGGTTTCATGCGTTCGGCCATCGAAACTGAATCGAAATAGCTGATCATTCACTTAAATTCGTGTTCTTGATTTGATATATTTCGATGATAACTTATAATAACTACAAGGTGACAAGAAAAACTTCGAACGAATTTTGCTGTGGTCTGGAACAAAAGTATTTTAGCGCAGCCAAATAATTTTTATTCTCTTGGTTTCTCTACACTTTCCTGTACTAATATGTGAATTTTCAGTTTGATTTAATTTCATTTCACAGAGTTTCAGAATGTCAAACAAACGTAGTGCGATTTTGGAGCTGTTTCGTCAATGCGAAATTGTTCGTTTGCTCAATGTGCCTCGACAAACCGTGTCCGACGCAATTCGTCGTTTCAAGGAGCTTGGCCATGATGGTCGTCGACCAGGAAGTGGTAGAAAACGCACTGTCAATACACCTAGCAATCGCAACATCGTCAAGAAGCGAATCAATCGTAATCCGAGGGTATCCATGAGGAAAATAGCCTGTGAGACCGGTATCAACCGCGAATCAGTCCGTCGAATTACCAAAAAAAGACTCCACCTCAAGCCATACAAGCTCCAAAAAGTTCAACTCCTCACGGGGAGCGAATTCTCTTCACAGACGAGAAGGTTATCCCCGTAGAATAGAACAATCCCACAACCACCAAAACTGTCTGATCTGTTGAGGCTCATGGTACATCGGCCATCGTCGAACACCGTCAAAATCCGCAATCCGTCATGGTCTGGGGCGGAATTTGCGACAGTGGTAAAACTCCCCTAGTTTTCGTGGATCAAGAGGTCAAAATCAATCAAGAAGTGTACCACTGCGACATCCTCGAATCCGTAGTGCTTCCATGGGCCAAGCAGCACTTCGGCGATACGCATTGGATCTTTCAACAGGACTCCGCTCCGGCTCACAGAGCGAAAATGACGCAAGAATGGTACATGACCCATTTTCCTTGTTTCATCTCATCTGCAGAATGGCCGCCCTACTCACCGGATCTCAACCCAATGGACTACAGCGTGTGGTCGATTTTGGAGCACAGGGCTTGTGCTAAGAAACACAAAAATTTGGAGTCGCTGAAGCAATCTCTGCGCCGGGAATGGAACCGATTAACGCCCGAGGAGCTGCAGCCCATTGCCGAAAATTTCAAGAAGCGTCTGAAGCTGTGTATCGCCGCCAAAGGGAGCCACTTCGAAACGGCTTAAATATATAATTAACAAATGTTCGAGCTATTATTATTTGTTGTTGTTTTGTTCAATTTCTTCTGGTTGATAAAGTTAAATGAAAAAGAGTTTGTCCGAGGTTTTTCTTATCACACTGTATTTTCGAATACACGTTATACTGTTCGAATAAGAAGACAACGCATGCAGGAGAGTAGAGCGAATTAACAATACGCCTCTGACTATTTGGAGCTGCCGGCCTTTAGAAAGAGCTCCTTTTTTGCCAATATTCAATACAGTAGGGCGAAAGTAATCAAAACCAGTCAACAACTGTAACTGAATGCGTTGAAATTGATTTATGGTGTCATAATTTGAATTTTGTTGACGAGAGCGCTCTGTAACTTCCCTTTGAATCACAACTCAATCCCATTCCCGGTTACATATCGAGAACTTTCGAATTATCTGAGATAGAAATCTACTTGAAAGATGGATAAATTTCACTTTCAGCTGGTCATCAATATGTCATGTGACTATCTAATGATTCTTTCGACAACTGCTGTGAATTTTTTTCCATTCTTTCGCTAAATTGTCGAATGTGGATCTGAAAAACGAAGTGGGTCTACCTACAAGGTGAAGAAAATAAGCACCGAGGAAAGCTTTAGTACAATGATAAGCTAAAGAGAGGACTGGGGACGGAAATACAGCCACTACAATCTTAAGAGTCTTCAGCCTTCAAACTAGGAAACGTATACCGCCAGATGGCGGTGCAGTGCATTAATTCTTATTTATTGGATTATTCCATTATTCAGCTAAATAGAAAAAATGTTGGGGCGCAGGGAATATTAACAAGAAATCCTACCCTGAACTAGATCTCACACTGACTGTATAATACACTAATTTTCCTTCACCAGTCATCAGGGAGTAGATACCTGCGAGGCGTGTCATTTAAAAGATATTAAATTCCAAGTAAGAATCCACAATTGCAAGAAATAATTAATTTTCACTAATCGACGGCTAATATAATGCTTAATAAAATGTCTTTGGTAAAAATGGATATTCATCATTTCGAATTGAAAAATTCAAGGAAATAAATTTCGCGAATACAACACATTGTTGTAATATTATTTACAAAAAAACGGTAAATTTTGAAAGAAAAAGGAGATAGACATTTGATTAACTAAATGACAGACTTCAATACTGAAATGAAAAAACACAAACATATTTGTTCGTTTTGATGGTGGAAATGTTGAAAAATTACCAAAAATGATGGGGAATATCATTTTCATTCATTTAATACTTATAAATTTTTTTTTAATTATTTTTATCTTTATATACTCATACATCCCTTCATCAATCAGAAAAAATAAATCGTTTCTGACACCCTTTTTTAGGGACGTAGAACCTTAAAGGAAATACCTTAAAAAGGTACACTAGATCTCACTAACGGTGTAATACGATTGTAATACTCGAAATTCTTTCTGCAAATGGTGCCCTTCTGGATAGATTAATCTTCAACGAAGAGGTATTATGCACCCTTACTCGAACAAGAAGAACAGCAAAACATTTTTATATACCTATAATAAATCCAGACTTCATCCAACCCAATGCTCCCCAGCCATCCGATCTTCTCGAGGAAGAGCAATGAAAAAATTGATTCATTCAATATTATCCTCGCTGAAAGAGGCGTCGTAAAAAAACCGAAAGCAGCAAGTCTGAGGACAATAAATGCTGGAAACAATTCGCGACATTATTGTTTGTAAACAGCAGCTCTCAGTGTGGTAGTTTCGAACTAATAACTTTTTTATATGGAAACTTTTCTATTGTTACCATGTTGAGTTGCCCCCCCAGCACCGACAGGGGACGCGTCTGCCGGTTTCTAAATTGCCACGACGCAGTCTGTGATACACCGTGATATTCGGCGCATTTTTCATTCGGAGGCATTCGAGGACGTGTGCTCAGTTCTGTGAGTGGGAGCTGAAGAAATATGGGCAAGCATCATTCTTTCTCGGGGCTCCATTTCGACCCTTCACATGGTTTTGAGGAGCTCGAGAGGCTAACGAGCACAGCCGTTGCGTAAGGACTGCATCTTAGTCTTATACGCTTGTTGATAAAGTCGTTACATCAAAATGAGTACGTCAAGGAATCAAGGTGCCGACACATTGTTATCACGTCACGTCACACCACATCATCTTCCCAAAATGTGCAACCACGATAATTCATGGAACTTAGAGCATAGGAAGAGAGACACAACTTCAATAATGAATAGTGAAGCCAAATCATCAGAACTAAACTGGGTGATTGTACTACTACGGAATCAAAATGTAGTAAAAATTTTTGCAACATTGTATCTGCTGTCACGTTATAGCACTGATAGCACGCAAGATCTATATTCGGCAAATTTACATTTTCTGAATGTACGTGATATCACCTTAAAGGTGCATACAAATTGTTGTCGCGTCATGTGAGCTCACGCCAGGAAATGGAAAGAAGATATGGCAAATAAAGCTGCTTTTACAGTTGCTGGTGATTCTCATAGAAGGGATTCGATTTACCAAACGAATCAACGAACAGAAGAGGAAGTGGGGGAATTCCATCAATTAATTCAAGAATTATTGAATGAGCACCCTGATCGGTTTCAAATGTATGTCAGAATGACATTTCACAAAATATCAGACGTGATGTCATTCAGAAAATGTGAATTTGCGGAATATAGATCTTGCGTACTTTCAGTGCTATAATGTGACAGCAGATACAATGTCGCAAAAATTTTTACTACATTTTGATTCCGTAGAAGTATAATCACCCAGTTTAGTTCTGATGATTTGGCTTCACTATTTAATATTGAAAGGTGTGTCTCTCTTGCTATGGTCTAAGTTCCATGCATTATCGTGGTTGCACATTCTGGGAAGATGACGTGATGATACGTAACGTGATAACAATGTGTCTCCACCTTTAGGTGCATACAAATTGTTGTCACGTCATGTGAGCTCACGCGAGAAATTGGGAAGAAGATATGGAAAATATAGCTGCTGGTGATTCTCATAGAAGGGATTCGATTTACCAAACGAATCAACGAACAGAGGAAGTGGGGGAATTCCGTCAATTGATTCAAGAATTATTGAATGAGCACCCAGATCGGTTTCAAATGTATGTCAGAATGACATTTCACGAAATATCAGACGTAATATCACGTGCATTCAGAAAATGTAAATTTGCGGAATGTAGATCTTGCATGCTATCAGTGCTATAACGTGACAGCAGATACAATGTTGCAAAAATGTTCACTACATTTTGATTCCTTAGTAGTAAAATCACCCAGTTTAGTTCTGATGATTCGGCATCACTATTTATTATTGAAAGGTGTGTCTCTCTTTCTATGCTCCAAGTTCCATGCATTATCGTGGTCGCACATTTTGGGAAGATGACGTGATGTGACGTGACGTGATAACAATGTGTCTGCACCTTTAAATGTTGCATCTCACTACGACAACATCGAGACGAAATAAAATTCCTTCGGCCATGAAAATTGTGCTGCCTTGTTTGAAATAGGTTGTAACGATAACTAGGTTTTTACAATACGGGATCGATCGCTTGTCCTGCAATATTTGTTCGATTTGCCTTGATTAAAATTTTCGTTCGTTTTCAAACACCCTTTAGACTGATATATGGGTCATTTATTGAAAGTGTTCTCAAGACAGTCAGGTCACGTTTGGGAAATCGATCTGGTTTTTCGAGTTCATAACAATGTCCTGTGAACCTTCTCAGTTTCTCAGAATAGGCTCCTTGAATTAATATACGGTGGCACATTTATTGCAGGCCAAAATTAAATTGGGAAACCCATGCCAGACATCGAACGCCCAAGTCTAAGGATGCTCTCATTGGTCTGTGGACACAAGAAATGGGTTGCTTTTCTCAGTTTAGTCAATAATGACCAATTAGAGCACTTTTGTGGCTTAGCAAGGCGTTTTTCGGTTATGACATCCGACCAAGTGTTGATCTTTCCTTTTTTGCTCGAAGGAAATGAACCACTCATTTTTTCCAGCTTGTCTTCAAAACCCTTCGTTACACAGACAAGCAGTTTTGTCAGTTGTTAGTCAGTTTTGAGTTTTAAGTAAGTCGTTAGTCAATTTGTTAGTGAATCGCTAGTATTCCATATACAGGGTGAGTCTTTGACTTGTACATATAATTTAACTGTGAATTCCTCCCATCAAACGAAACACTTTTTTCATATACCATTTTTCAAATTTCGGTTTCGTTTGGGAGACACAGGGTGTCGAAAATCCATGAAAAAAACACTTTTCTGTTCATATCTTCGGAACCGTTATACCGAATGAACTGAATTTTGGTTGAGTTTTCACTCTATTCATAGTGCATATTCCGCAATAGAAACCTATTCCATATCTCTACTAGTATAAAAGGTACAGGATAGTCGACTCATCAATACACGCTAAAACACCATAAAACCACTTTAAAAAGATAAACGGTTCATATTTTCGAAAGAATCAATCATTTAAGAAACTAAAAGTATTCCTATTATTTTTTTTCAATAAAACGCGTCGTTTTCGAGTTATTTCCAATTTTACCCAGCGAAATTTGACGAAAAAATCATTAATTTCAAGAATAATCTGAATGCGTCTCTGAATTAAATATCATCAAATATTATTCCTTCTCTGGTCTTTAAACGCGTTTACAATGTTGTCACAATATTTATCAACTTTGTCGAGATATTTTAATAATAAAATCCCACAAATGTGGGAGATAAAATTGAAAAACAAGGAGGATTTAATACGCACAGTTTCTATTGAAAATTCATAGTTACCGGTCCATATTGAAGTTGAATGTCGATGAAATACAAAATTCGGATATGAATGATGAATCTCGATACAAACTACTTATTAAATTGAAATTAATGAAAAATAATACGAAACCTGATAATCTGTGGCGATGTTTCTGTCTAAACAACATCCTCTTGGAATTTTTTGAACTCGACACGGTTGAAATTATATTAATTCACTTTTCACTCCACATAAAATCACATTAGAACAATAATTCACTGAATGTATTCAGAACTTCACATAATGTTTACAGTTTGTTCAGAGACTCAGTTTTGTTATTGTTTATAGTTGGCCTCCAGAGTCCAGATAACCAATACATACGGTTTTCGCTCTACGCATGCGTAGTAAATTTGGCGGCAAAATCTATTTATGATGAAAACGGCAGAATTCATAGATATTCATACCACGGTACACAAATGTATCGTGATTTATACTACACTACTGGAAAAAATTTAAGGATCAAAAAAAAATTCCAAATTTTTCGGCAATTTTCAACATGCCGTAACTTCGAGAGGAATGGTCGTACAAGGAATTCAAAAAGAAGAAGTTGTAGCTCCAAGTATCTAGTTTTTGGATTAGAACTTCAAAAATTTTAAGTTCCAGTGGTTTTCGAGTAATGATAGAAAAATCAGCAACAAAAAAATTCTCAAAATTTTACCACTTTTTTTTTTCTTGTCTACGAGCGTGGTAATTTTATTTTTGCATAATCGTTATAATGATGGGATACTTTGTTAATTCAGCTTTAATTTATTTTTTTATTGACCTCAATACGTCCACTTCTCGCCGAGATATCGGTCTTCAAATGGAAAAGGATCCATTTGTCTTTGATTATCGATTTCTCAGCAACCAATGATCGCATAGAAAATTGAAGGGGGGTTTCAAGACCTTAAATGAACTCCCATTAATAAACAACCATTGCTTATTCATAGAAATTTTTTTTTCTTAATGTCGCATCAATATGAAAATTTAACAAAAAAAGGGCTTTTGGTGGTTTCTTGGAAAATCTACCGCTGGATCGAAAATGTTGAGGAAACCAATAATGTTAAGTGTGACTTTCACAGTTCAATATGTTGATAAAAACCTTACGAAGAGCCAACTCAATTCAGCAAGCCGTTTTTTTGTTTGACTCGATTGAATTTTTGAAAAAAAATGAGGATCACGTTTTCTGCTCTGAGAAGCTCGTAATCTTTAAAAAAGGCAAAAAAGAATTTTCTCGAGCTTTTTCCACATTTTAATTGCAGATTGTTCATAAATTTCAAAAAAAGAAAAATAAAAAAAACAACAAATAACAAATAACATTTTTATTAATTTAATAACGGGTATTACCGCCTGCATTAACATGGCTGAACGTTTGAGGGCCGTTATTGAAAACTGGGGTGGCAATACCCTTTATTGAATTGATAAAAATGTTATTTGTTGTGTTTTTTATTTTTCTTTTTTTGAAATTGAACTATATGCAATTAAAATGTGGAAAAAGCTCGAGAAAATTCTTTTTTGCCTTTTTTTAAAGATTACGAGCTTCTCAGAGCAAAAAACGTGATCCTTATTTTTTTTCAAAAATTCAATCGAGTCAAACAAAAAAACGGCTCGCTGAATTGAGTTGGCTCTTCGTAAGGTTTTTATCAACATATTGAACTGTGAAAGTCACACTTAACATTATTGGTTTCCTCAACATTTTCGATCCAGCGGTAGATTTTCCAAGAAACCACCAAAAGCCCTTTTTTTGTTAAATTTTCATATTGATGCGACATTAAGAAAAAAAAAATTCTATGAATAAGCAATGGTTGTTCATTAATGGGAGTTCATTTAAGGTCTCGAAACCCCCCTTCAATTTTCTGTGCGATCATTGGTTGCTGGGAAATCGATAATCAAAGACAAATGGATCCTTTTCCATTTGAAGACCGATATCTCGGCGAGAAGTGGACGTATTGAGGTCAATAAAAAAATAAATTAAAGCTGAATTAACAAAGTATCCCATCATTATAACGATTATGAAAAAATAAAATTACCACGCTCGTAGACAAGAAAAAAAAAGTTGTAAAATTTTGAGAATTTTTTTGTTTCTGATTTTTCTATAATTACTCGAAAACCACTGAAACTTAAAATTTTCGAAGTTCTAATCCAAAAACTAGACACTTGGAGCTACAATTTCTTCTTTTTGAATTCCTTGTACGACCATTCCTCTCAAAGTTGCGGCATGTTGAAAATTGCCGAAAAATTTGGAATTTTTTTTCGATCCTTTAATTTTTTCCAGTAGTGTATGTTTCGTAAAAAATCCTTAACTTCAATGAAAATATCAGCAAGCTGACAACATCTTCTTGAAATGTCTGTGCCAAAATTCACAGAATCGATACAAATAAGATTAGGTTAGGTTGTTTAATAATAAATCTGAATGAAAAGTCTTTCTTCTTTCTTCATGATATTGCTTGGGAATTTCGAGGGAAATATGAACAAGTTATTAGTGTTTACAAACTAATCTGCAGAAAAATCGAAGAAGGAACTTATTTTGGTGGATTGAATGTGGCTTTTTAGTTGCAGATATAATCCGATGAAACTAACTGTTTTTGTTGAAATTATCGTGTTTGCAACATTATTATTCCAATAAGGTTAGTACTTGAGTATTCCCTAAATTGGGCCTAAATGAATAAAGTCAATTTCTATCGAGAAATATGAAATTTGAATCAATTCCACAGTATCATTTCAGGGACGTAATTAGCACAATTTTTTTTTCAAATGGCTATATGTTTTTACCAGATCCGAATTCGGAAAAATGAAAAAAAAGGTTTCTTTTGACCTCAAGAATCTTCAGTTGAAATATATGTACAAGTCAAAGACTCACCCTGTATAGTCGTAAATCACAACTGAACGTTCTTCTACATACTTTGAATTCCTGCCAAACGGATTTATTTTCGCTTTCAATATGCATAACCGACTAAACTTTTAAAATACCATCCTGACATTTCCCTCATTTTGACGTCCGCCATGCGACAAAACTTTCAAACAACGGTAACGCCAAATACCCCATTTAGTCCCGAATTGAATTAACATGTCCTTACCTGACAGCCGCCTTCGTGCAAGAGGTGAGCGAATGCACAAGTTTGCGCCGGCATTCAAATTAGAGCAAGCAAGAAGAGGATCTATCCGCGATAAAGTAACGTCGGTGCTGAGTTATATTCCAACAAATAATGTTTCGGAGTAATTTGCTCTAATTGCTCGAGATTATCGGGAGGTCGAAGCCATCCGTTACAGCTTGGAGGAAGGGTTGTAATTAATGTAATAGGGGGCGTCTTTATCGCGAAACATGTTTGAGATACTCCAGAATGTTGTTCGTTAATGGTTATCTTGTGTAACTCATCAAGAAGAAAAATCGCTTCCTTCTTACGGTTCCTAATCCTGGCCAGAGATTTAATTTTCTCTATCGCGGATTCCACGCTTCGTACTCGCGACATCTAGCGGGCGACGGTGACGTTAACTTCTTCATTAAAAGTTTATCGCGGATAAATGCATAGTTTTGGATGATAATGGCGCGAGTTGGGAATGTTGTGATATATTGTTGGTACAACGGAGGTTGATTGTTCTATTAAGCGTCGAGAGATTGCTTTTATCTTCTGTTGCTTCGGGGAGAATTGTAACAGAAAACAATGTAGGAGCTAACATCGACTTCAGGAGAGTTTAGACAACGTTTTATTCATATGGAGAAGATAATCCCTGGATGAGTGTCTGTCGTGATGGGTTTTGAACCTGGAATCGTGCATAAGCAACTGGATATCCTGAATCAAGAGTTAGAGAGTCTGGTCATCTCCGAAAAACTGCATTTCATATGCTGACCTTCCTAGTGATCTAATGATCAAGAAATAAGCACTGAGAGAAACTTCAGTACAATCCTTAGCAAAAGAGAGGACTGGAAACGTAAAATGGTATACAGATGGTTCTAAAATCACGTTGGGGACGGCTAGATCTCAGTAAGAACCAGCTGAAGCTCCTCACCGGCTTTCTCATAGGACATTGTCGCCTCAGGAAGCATCTGGTGAGAATGGGTTTCTCAGACACTGAAAAGTGAAGATTCTGTGAGCGGGAGGAAGAAACTCCTCTTCACTCCGTCACGGAATGCCTTGCCATTGCAGTCAAACGGAAAGAATCCTTCGGGCAAGAAACTTGCAGGAGTGAGGAACTAGCCTCGTTGAAACCTTCCCAGATATTGGTTTTCATTAGATCTCTGGCACCGGATGGCGAGCTGAAAAGAATGGCGACATCCAGGAATCGATTCAAGAAAGGTTTGGTTCCAACAAGATGGTGCCACGGTACATAAAGCCAGAGCCTCCGTGGAAGTTGTGCGTCGCATTTTCCCTGGACACGTAATTCCCGACTCGGTGATGTGCCATGTCCCCCTCGTTCTCAGGATCTCTGAGCTGCTGATTATTTTTTTATGGGGATAACTAAGAGCAAAGGTTTATGCCGATAAGCCTCAAAATCTGCAAGAGTTGAAAGGAGCAATTACAGAACAAATTGTAGCAATTGACATCGATTTATAAGACCCCCCAAAAACACCATATTTGTCATCACCAAGAAATCCCTCGCGAAATCGAAGCTCTTTTTCAATCTTGTCGGTCTAAAACCCATTCAAATCAAGCAGAATACCCATTAAACTGATCAGTACCACCACTAGTTTGAGTGCTCTGAGCTTCTGAATAAAACTCGAAAATGAAATTTGGAAAAAATAAAACAATTAAAAGTCGACCCAAAGAAGGCCTATATGGACATGTTCGGTATCAAAATACAGGTTTTCGAGGGCGATTTATCCGCTTAGAACAAATCCAAGTAGCTATCTATCATAGTTTAGATTTTCACCTTTCAAATGGCATTTTTTCAAAAATCCGAAATTTCAAATAGTCATAGCTCCCCTTGTTGGGATCCTATCCACTTTTTGTTTGTAAATTGTTAATGAGCATGGTCCGAGATGTCTCTGAGCATAATAGAATCGATATCGAAAATCTCAACTTTCCGGGTGAAAAATGACAAAGGGGTAAGACCCCCCAAAAACACCGTATTTGTCATCACCAAGAAATCCCTGGTGAAATCGAAGTCCTTTTTCAATATTGTCGATCTGATATCCATTCGAATCAAGCAGAATACCCATTAGTCTGATCAGTACCACCTCTAGTTTGAGTGCTCTGAGCGTCTGAACAAAACTCGAAAATGAAATTTGGAAAAAATAAAAAAATTAAAAGTCCACACAAAGAAGGCTTATATGGACATGTTCGGTATCAAAATATAAGTTTTCGAGGACGATCTATCCAATAAAAACAAATTGAAGTAGCTATTCATCATAGTTTAGATTTTCACCTGTCAAATGGCATTTTTTCGAAAATCCGAAATTTCAAATCGCCATAACTGTCTTTGTTGAGATCCTATCCACTTTTTGTTTATACATTGTTAATAAGCATTGTCCGAAGTATCTCTGAGCATAGTAAAATCGATATCAAAAATCTCAACTTATGGGTGAAAAATGACAAAGGGGTTTGTATGCGAGGCTGAAGCGGAACTTTGAGGAACGACTACAGCAGTGCATTGCCAAAACGGTTGTCCTCTGCCTGACATTATTTTCAAAACATAATTTCACACTCCAGTTGTTAAATGGTAATATGTATAGGTACTGTTATGATTCTTTTTTATATGACTTTATATTCCGAATATAAATAAATTTGGAATCTAACAACTTTATGAGAAATTTTAAATTTTTATATGCCCGGTCGACTCTATCCCAATTGAGGGTCCAAATCAAAATTGAAAAATTTAGATATAAATTAACATAAATATCTATTTCAAAATAACTCAATCTAATACAAAAATATAAACACTTATTCTATCCCTTGGTCCTTGGTCCAGTGGTTAGGACGTTGAATTAGGACCCGGCAAGTCCGAGTTCAATCCCGAGCTAGGAAAGAAATTTTCTAGTCTCGGTAGGGGCCACCATTTCACTGTTGGGTCAAAAATTAACAGTGCTGTGCCTAAGGTGGCGTAAGGACACAGTAACAAAGCCTACACAGAATACAACTGCTTACTCCGAACTCGGCACAAGTTACATGCTTCGAAGCTTGTAGTTTCAGAGGGGTCTCCTAAGGAGATCTAGGAGTAATCAGGATAAACAATATATCATATCATATCCCTTAATTAAAATTGAACTCACTTATTTCTATTATAATTGTCCTTTCACTATATTTTTGGTTTATATTATCAATCTTCCTATTACTCGGTATATTTATTTCCAATTTCCTTCTTGACTTACTTTATTTTCCCCAATTACTTTTCTGAGTTTTCCTTCCCATTTTTCAATTATTCTTCCTGGTTCCTCTTTCTGATTTCTCAATTTGATTTCTTGGCTTTTCTTTCTGATTTCTCAATTTTAACTTCTCGGCTTTTCTTTCTGATTTCTCAATTTGATTTCTTGGCTTTTCTTTCTGATTTCTCAATTTTAACTTCTCGGCTTTTCTTTCTGATTTCTCAATTTAATTTCGTGACTTTTCTTTCTGATGTTTCCTCTCCAATCCAATTTTTCATCCCCCTGGTTTCCATACTTCAAAACATCCTTTACTTCCTTGATTTTCTTAATCTAATCTAAACTATTCATAGAATCTATTCTCTATGTACAAATTTCAATACTTCAAAATAAATCTATATCTAGATCTTTCATTTTCAATTTTGCCTCATTGAATCGAAATTATTTTTGAATTTTAAAAAGAACATTTAGAACCATAACAGTACTTCAACTTTTTTCAAATAAATTTTCTTTTAATTCAAAAATAGCGGAGTTATTGTTATTTCGAAACGCCCCTCTATTATGCTCCACCCTGTATAAGACTTCTAGCCAGTAGCCACGATCCCAGAGGAGTTATAAAGGGTGCGAAGTAATCTATATCTATACTAATATTATAAAGAGGAAAGATTTGTATTTTTGTTTGTTTGATACGAATAGGCTCAAAAACTACTGGACCGATTTCAAAAATTCTTTCACCCTTTGAAAGCTTCATTATCCCTGAGTGACATGGGCTATACTTTTCACCCGAAAAAATTTAGGATACCTACTATAACTTCAATAATTACAAAAAAATCAGCCAAAATCAGCTATTTTCACGTGCGCTGCAAAGACCGTGAGACTTACGTGGATACAATGTATGACGGAAATGTACCTCTTGTATATTTCTACGAAAAAGGTCCGCGATAGCATGTATCTATCTCTCAAGATTGACTTGCTATTACCTGTTTATGGTAATCAGATGTTTTCCAAAATTATGAACTATTTGGGAGTGTGTTTTTATGAATTGGGTATTGATCCTAATCCAACCTAATACATTATTTATCCCCAGTATTTAATTTAGAACAAAATTGCCCTTCATATCATACAATTACAACGAGTACATCAAAAGATATGGAAGGTTGAAGTTTTGAAGATGAAACCGCCGCGTGAAACAAATTTCTACTCGGGCGAAGCTGGGACGGCTTGCTTGTGAAGGATAAAATGGTTCCTTGGCATAGAGGTGGCGGTTTAGCAAAATCTGTTTTAGGTTTGAAACATTACCTCGAATTTCGTGATATTCGACATTTTCGAGAATTCAAAAAATTACACCCTTTGTCACTCGTTTTGGTGATGACAAGAATGCAAATGAAGGAATTGTTTCAAGCTGTTTTTTTTTAATAATCTTCCTAGATAAATACGATATTGAATCTTAGAGGCACCTGCATTGTTTTTTTTTCAATTACAAAAAACACTCACTTGAAGTCAAGAGCTTCGAAGCGCTTATAGATCCATCTTGTAATTTGATCCTTGTTATAGGATTCGCATTTAAGAATACAACAAAAGCAAATGTTGACAGCTGTCAAAAAAAAAATTGATTGCAGCTGTCAAAACAATCGTTTATTATCCTGGATATAATATTACCGAAATATTGGGATTCTTCTTGCGAATTCATGTACTTCACTTTTCTAAATAGATTCTTATCATTTCGAGCTTTCCTTTTATCCAACCTTCCACGTCTTATACGATGTCCCAGCCAACATTACTTCATCTCAAAGCAACCGTTTATACCTCTAATCCCCAATATTCCTCTGTTTCACTCAACAACATTATCTCCTCTGATCCAAAGCAACAAACGACGAGAGAGGGCCGGAGAAACTAAAAAGAAAACCGAACCCAATAAACACACAAACGTATAATAAACGTTTATTTCTAGTGGCTGAAGTTGATTTAACGTTACACGTTGAATTTTCTACGTTACATCCGAAACGAAAATTCCACGAAACGTTGATTATACACATAATATACGTACCCAATTCAACTGTTTGACTCATCCACCGTTATGAAACGTATATTTATTACATTTTTTCAAACGTTCTTTCAACGTGAGCTCAGTAACATTGAATAAACGTTAAATGAGTCACTCTTCATCAACTCTGACGTAAACCAACTTTAATTCTACTAATTACATCCGAAACACAAATTCAACGAAACGTTGAATATACATATAATATACGTACCCAATTCAACTGGTTGATGAACCGTTATAAAACGTATATTTATTGTATTTTTTCAAACGATTTTTCAACGTGAGCTCTTTAACATTGAAGAAACGTTTAATTAGTCACTCTTTATCAACTCAGACGTCAACTTACTTTGATTCTACTTGTTACAACCGATACACAAATTCAACGAAACGTTGATTATACATATAATATAGGTACCCAATTCAACTGGTTGATTCATCCACCATTATGAAACGTATATTCATTACAGTTTTTTAATTGTTTTTTCAACGTGAGCTCAGTAACATTGAATAAACGTTAAATGAGTTACTTTTTATCAACTCAGACGTTAACCCACTTCAATTCTACTTATTACATCCGAAACACAAATTCAACGGAACGTTGATTATACATATAATATACTTACTCAATTCAACTGATTGATTCATCCACCATTATGAAACGTATATTTATTACATTTTTTATTTATTACATGTATTGTATTATATCAGCTTCTTATTAATTCGAAGGAATATTTAACAGCATATTATAATGAAGGTAGGTACCTAAATATACCTTTTTGAAACGCTTTTAATGTTTCTTTTATAAAATCTTTCATTTCGAAAGGATGGAGAAATATTATCATTTTATGTGAAGTGATATAGTGATTTCATACCTACCGAAATGTCCGAACTTATTTCCTGCATTCTTTACTTTGAATTTTTTATTCGTTCAAAATATGAAACCCATTATTAGTAATAACCTTATATTCGTAACATACATCGTCTTTGCTAAAATCAATTAATAGAAAATTATGAAGTTTCTTGAAAGATAATAATTAATCAACCTAGGCAACGGTGCACTAAAGTCGGCAGGGGTTGTGATGACGTGATACGTGATAGTGCCGGCGCCATATAGGCCGGCGCCGGCGATCCTGCTGTGATCGAGTTGAGTTGAATCCTGCATTCGTGCATTCCACATATTGAAGAGCTAGTGCCGCAGTCACCCGATAGTTCCCTCCGCTATTTTCGACGTGGTAAATCGAGTTCGCTAGGAAAATTATCTGATTTGTTTAGAAGTGCGACAACAAAGATTTTGGTAAGTACCTATCAGTACCCTAAAGTTTCATATTGATTATTGAAAGAAGATTGGAAAGCTTCCAGAGCTCTTCTGAAGAATCGGAGAACGCGAATATGGAACATTTAACACCATCGATTTTTATGGATGAATCAGTTCCTGTTTCATCAGCAGAGGATACCGAAATAATTTGTGAGTAAATGTTAATTTTCGGACATATCTACATAATATGAAAGCTTTGTCATTCCTAACACAGTTAATTGTGAAATTTGTTACATAAATAATGTTAGTTTGTTTTTTTACGAAGGCATAAATTGATATAGCAATGGTAAAATTATTACCCCAGTTCCCTGTAAAAATAATTATTCTCGTTTTTTTTAAGGTTAACCGATATAAGTCAATGGGAGGTAATGGTCCCGAGGACCATACCAGAAGAATTCTCAGATTCATATTGAGTAATGATTTAGCTTGCCAATACAATTGGAAGGGCAGGGAGAAAAAACCTTTTAGAGACAAGAAGTCGACGGAACTCATTTATGGTAAGGCTTCATTTTGTAGACCTATATTTTCAAAATATCTAATGAGCATTATGGGTTTTTTCAGTGGCTGTCAAGAAAGAATTTGCGGCAGCCACAGACCTAAAAATTGCTCAACAAAAGATTGGCTGGAATTTGCGAAGGAAGACTCAAGGACGCTGCATTAAGTAAAGAAAAAAAAAATGAAATTTAAACATTTTTTTTTAATATGTAGGTACATTTAAAAATCTATAAATTTTTTTGTTTGTTCTCTTTATATTTATAGTTGTGTTTTTTCTTTCATATTTTACTTATTCTGTTTATTTTTTTATTATTACAAAATATTGATGAATCTGTGTTTAATTGTCAGCATTTTGAAATTGTTGTCCACTTGAATAGATAAGTACTTGAATATTTCCCAAATTTTTCACCCTTTATAAATAACAAGAGTCCACAGAAATAATACTTTACTACTAACGATAACTACACCTATATATATGACCAAAATTATATCTCCAATGATAAACATTTCTTGTGATAATACTTCATTTAAAATTTGGACCAAAATTTATTTCCTGTTCTTTATTTTCATATTCATGAAAAAAACATTTGAATATCTTGAAAGTTTTTAGAATATTTTTCAAGATGTAGATGACAAAGGTTTATAAGTTTCCTTAATTTAGGACAAATTATGCTGAAATTCAAATAATAACAATTCAAAAATATTTTTACTCAAGATTAATTCATTCTCTAAAATCAACGTTACCTTGACACTTGCAATGAACGTCGAATATTTGTGGTATTTTGGTATTAACATCAACGTTGAGAATTCGTATACCATCAACGTTATTTCCGAAACGAAAATACGTCGTTACGTTGAAACTTAAAAATAACGTTATATCAAGGTATTTTCATTCCCTAAAATCAACGTTACCTTGACACTTGAAATGAACGTTATATATTTGTGGTATTTAGGCATAAACATCAACGTTGAGAATTCGTATACCATCAACGTTATTTCCGAAACGAAAATACATCGTTACGTTGAAACTTAATAATAACGTTATATCACGGTATTTTACTTATGACAGTAGGAGGTTTGCAACGTTGAATCAACGTGCAGGGAAAACGTTACGATGAAACCAAAAAGAAACGTATTTCATAACGACATTTTACCGTTTTTTCAACGATGAAATTTAGTGTCGTTACCTAAAAAATACAACGTTTATTAATGGTTACTGTGTTTATTGGGAAAGTCCATGGATACGGATACACAGATATATATTCCGGGATATATTTCCTGGAGAAAACTGAAATCGAGTTTATGGAGACCGGGCATCCTTCGGGAAATCTGGGAGAATAACACATAAATTTAATTCGTGCTCCGTGGATCGGACAATATAAAATCAAATCTTGGGGGTCGGCCCACATCGATCGGCTAATATGTTACAAATCGAATTATCCCGAAACTGGATTGGCCGAAAAGAAATTCGAAGTAGCCAGAATGGATATGTGAGAAAACGAAGGGGGAGGTCGTTTTTCTAATTCTGTTGGCTTTGGGATTCCGTGACTGGAACGCAAAAAACAATATAATTTCATCTACTATGTATGTCAGTCTTTTTACTGGGTTAAAATTGGCACTTTACTGTTGAGTTTCGGAAAAAAATGCAAAGTTTGCATTGGTACCACTAATAGGGGGAATTTGTACACAAATCACAGAAAAAACGGAAGTCTGCACCGACTGAACATCCCTTCGAAACTGTACATAACATTATTAACATTTATATGCTCAGAAATAACAATGGACGGGAGAAAGAAACTGCTTCATCAGAAAAACTCTGAATGAAATGCCCCTGAAATAAAGGGAGCCAAAAACGATTTATTTTCTTCTGATTGATGAGGGGATATATGAATGTTTAAAGATAAAAAATAATAAAAAAATAGTAATTTACGTAACAAGTCCGGAAAATAGGGTTTTTTCGGACGAATAGACAAAATTCTAGGACGAGCCGGAGGCGAGTCCTGGAAGTCTGTGTGTCCACAAAGACTATTTTCGGGCGTGTTACGTACAATATTTTTTCGGCAACCGTGTAGAATTACAAATCAATGAGACGACACATTTCTTTATTATACATTTTGATTATTATTTGAATTGAACATAACAGAACTGTCATCCGTTATTTCGTTGGTATTGTGATGATCATCACAATGACAACAACGACGTGAGTTTTTCCGGCCTAGTCCGGAAAGTAAGTACTTTCTGGACTAGGCCGGGAAATGTTACTTTCTCAAAGAAAAAGCGCCCGGGAAGTAGGTGCTTCCCAGACGGTTGCCGAAAATAGTATATTATTTCATTAGGAGGAGAAGTGTCACTTTTCGTGGCGAGCTTGAGTCTATCCGCCGAACGGAGTGAGGCGGATAATTGAAAGCGAGCCACGAAAAGTCACTTCTTCTCCGAATAAAATATGCTATTTTATTTCCAAACGTTTTCAAATTCATGAAAATTGCACATATAATGTAACTTTATCAAATAAAGATGACGTTTGAATTGAAAGTTTTCGTATTCGATGCATCTATGTTCATATTGTTCGTGGTAACCAAGTTTTTTTTTTGTAGCAACCACTTTTCCTGCCGCCGGAGGGAAAAGTAAATTTCTCCGCCTAGGCGGAGAAATAGAACTTTTCGATGATCCTGTCAGTCGAGAACTGACGTTGTTATCGTACGTTTGGAAATAATAGTATATTATTTCATTAGGAGGAGAAGTGTCACTTTTCGTGGCGAGCTTGAGTTTATCCGCCGAACGGAGTGAGGCGGATAATTGAAAGCGAGCCACGAAAAGCCACTTCTTCTCCGAATGAAATATGCTATTTTATTTCCAAACGTTTTCAAATTCATGAAAATTGTACATTTATATTGTAACTTTATCAAATAAAACTGACGTTTGAATTGGAAGTTTTCATATTCTATGCATCTATGTTCATATTGTTCATGGTAACCAAGTAATCTTTTTCGTAACAACACTTTTCCTGCCGCCGGAGGGAAAAGTAAAGATTTCTCCGCCTAGGCGGAGAAATAGAACTTTTCGATGATCCTGTCAGTCGAGAACTGACGTTGTTATCGTACGTTTGGAAATAAAATATATTATAAGTCTAGTATTAAATGAATGAAAAGGATATTCGCCATCATTTTTGGTTATTTTGTTACATTTCCACCATCAAAACGAACAAATATGTTTGTGTTTTTCCATTTCAGTGTTGAAGTCTATCATTTAGTTAATCAAACGTCTATCTCATTTTTCTTCCAGAATATACCGTTATTTTGTAAATAATATTACAGCATTGTGTTGTTTCCGCTAAATTTATTTCCTTGAATTTTTTTATTCGAAATGATAAAAATATCCATTTTTCTCAAAGACAATTTATTAAGGTTTGGTTTAGTCGTCGATTAGTGAAAATTAATTGTTTCTTACAATTGTGGATTCTTACATGGAATTGAATTTCTTTTAAATGACACGCCCCGCAGGTATCTACTCCCAGATGACTGGTGAAGGAAAATTAGTGTATTATACAGTCAGTGTGAGATCTAGTTCAGGGTAGGATTTCTTGTTAATATTCCCTGCGCCCAAACATTTGTTCTATTAAGCTGAATAATCGAATAAATGAAAATTGATGCACTGCATCGCCATCTGGCGGTATAGGAGTCCTATTTTGAAGGCTGAAGACTCTTGAGAGAGCTCGTTGCTCTCAAACCAAGGCTATATGATTTCGTCCTGATGTCTTAAACTTAAGAATATCCATGAAATTTGTAGAGCCTCTGCAAATTTCTATTCAAAATATCTGACAAACAGTGTTTCATACCATGATTTCAGATATACTAACTGACAAAAAAACTGCAACACCCAGAAGAAGCTTTTTAAATTTGAATTTTGTTTTGATGATGTGTAGATAGTGAAGCAAGGAGTGAATGATAATAATTTGTAGAAAAAACAGGGTTTGCGTTTCTTTTGATTGGCATTGATGCAGTAAGATGGTATATTTCTTCTTGAGAGGTACTATCCCAAGCTACCTGTACTTTATGTCTTAAAGCTGCCAAAGTCCGTGGGGCCTGGAGTAAATTTCCAAGCCTTCTACCCATGATGTCCCAAATATGCTCTTTGGGGGAAATATCGGGATATTTGGGCGGCCATGGCAAAAGATTCACATGGGTCGCTGCAAAGAAGTTTAAACTAACTCTGTCATCATGAGGTCGAGCATTATCTTGCTGAAATATTGGGTTCTCGAGCTTGTTAAGGTAAGGGAGAACATATGGTTATACTATTTCTTGAAGGTAATGCAGCGGTGTCATGTTACCTCGACAAAAGACTAAAGGTGACCTACTTGCATGAGCAATAGCACCCCTTACCATAACGCCTACTGTCTGGTGTACATGACATCAACATCAAACTGAGGTTTACGTCTTTCTCCCCGACGTCGTCTAAGTCTTCTTCGTCCAACAACTAAACATCGACTTTGAATCTCCTCGAAGAGCTGGTCTGTTGTAGAATTTAAAAAATTTGACAAACGACTTCAATATTTGATTAACAAAAAATGTTCACATGAAAAAACCTTCACGATTTGTTTCTCTAAATTTATTCATTTACATCTTGCTTTGTTGTACCATCAATGTTTCACCAAAAAAATTCAGTTTCGTCTGGATGTTACAGTTTCTTTGTCAGTTAGTATATATCGTTTGATGTAGTAACCGATGTACAATATTTGACCAAAAGTAAATTCAGATGGAACTTGTCACAACTGTATTATTTCAAATATTCTGAATGACAAAAATTTCAGACATCATTCTTGGTGGAATTCTTGAAAGCCGTCAATATTGTCGACGAAAATAAATTGATACAGTTTTCTTAATAATTCGTGTAAAAATTGAAGAAGTCATTGTCATCCGAATATCTGTTATAGTAACATAGTTTTCTAATACTGTGTTTTCTTTTTTCAGGTTAGTAACGACATTCATTCAATATCACAATGGAAAATTGGTAAGTGGAACAAACGGAAGAAAGGAATTTATGCGTTATGGCTTTTGGCTCACTCAAAAATTGCGTGTGACTATGTTTCTTCTTTGGAAAAATTCTGACAGGTTCGAGAGGTTCTTATATTCCTTTCACATATTCGAAAATGTTGCCTGAGAAAAGGCTACAAGAAGTGTCCAAAAATGTATTATCCATGAGACCAAAAACACCAGCGCATGCACCATTTTGAGCCACATCACATTCTCGTCTGAAGGAAAGGCGAAATGCATTTCAGTGTTACGAAATCCTCTAGAAGTAGGTATTGAAAATAATATTTGCGATATATCAACAACATTCATCATTCAACATTCGTCAACAGATCAAAAATTATCTCGTTATTTTAACGATGCTTACAGGGATTATTCAATTCAAGACTTTCAGTATAATTTTTCGATGCATCTTACCTAAACTAACCTAGCCTCACCCAACCCAACCTAATCTAACCTAGCCTAACCTAACTTGGCCTGACCTGACCCAACGTAACCTAACCAGGGATTATTGATTTCAAGATTCTCAGTATACTTTTTCGATTCATTCTACCTGAACTAACCTAACCTTACCCAACTCAACCTAATCCAACCTACCCTAACCTAACTTTGCCTTTTTTTTTTGTGCCCTGAGGAAGGAGGAAAGCATCATGCCTTCTCCGCAGCGGGCAGTTCAATGCTGGGATTCGTGTGGGACTCTAACCCAACTAAAACCTCCTCCTCGCCATCTTAGTCGGAATCCCAAGGACACCGATTCCAACTATGATGGTTTGCGCAGGCACCATACCGAATCACCAAGACGATTGGTATTTCACGGTGTAGTTTCTGCGTGGTAGTCTCAGACTCTTGCCCCCCTTGGATGTAGGGATTGAGGGGAAGAAACCTGCACCTCGACTGACGGGTCTCACAGTTTGCGGTCTCACAAAGAACTTGTGAGGAGTCCACTGACTGTTGTTGACCTAGTTCCGTATCTTCACCTGGCTTTTTCGCAACGGAACTCAAACACCAGGGATAGATCCTCAGGAGGTCTTGGCCGGCTCACTATCAGTTTGTCAATTACTAACACCCCGATAGCGAGCCGTTGGCCCTGGTCCCTCGGGGATTGAGCTATGAGAGTGCGGTTTCCGTCAGACATTAACGTTACTCCTTGGGTCTGCCGCGAGTCCGAGGATTCGGGGGGCCAAGTGGGTCATAGTTACTCTGATTCATGCAGTGGCCTTCAGCCCGAGGGGAAAAGTGAGTCGTAACTCCTTGTCCACGCTCGGGTTGCCAGTGTGGCGTAGGCCAGATGCAAGTTCTCCACGTGCGAAACACTAACGTTACTCCTTGGGTCTACCCTGTGTCTGTGATTACAGGGGGCCAAGTGATTCATAGTTGTTCTCTACATGTGGTGCTAACATTACTTCTTGGGTCTACCCCTTGTCAGTGGATCCGGGGGGCCAAGGAAGCCATAGTTAACCACGCCACTCTCCCATGCTCATCCCTCGAAGCCTTTTCTTGATAGCTCGGTCTCCAGCGTCTTCTAGGTCGTTTAGCCTAGGGGTGGATCGCGAAGATGTCACAATCTAAGCGCACGCTTAGACTCGAGCCCTTGGATTTGAAAGGAGTTTGGGTTCGGGAAGTGTGTTGTGAAGTACTAACGTTACTCCTTGGGTCTACCCAGAGTCAGTAGCCTCCAGTGGCCAAGTGAATCATAGTTACTTGTGAAGCACTAACGTTGCTCTTTGGGTCTACCCCGAGTCCTCAGATACGAGGGGCCAAGAGAGCCATAGTCACTCCTTGGTTTTGGTCATACTTGGTTTTTCGCTCTTCCTCCATAGGATTCACAGCTACTTAAGCCCGTACACCACGACAAGGTGATGACCACGTACGGGAACCTAACTTAGCCTAACCTGACCCAACCTAACCTAATCTGACTCTTCCTAACCTAACCTAGGCAAATCTTACCTAATCTAACCTAACCTAACTTTATGCAACGTAACCTAACCTAATCCATCCTATATCATCAAAAGTATCACAAATACTTGAAAACAAACGTTTGTGCTGAACAATACACGTAAATACTATTGCAAAAATTACCATTTATACGAAAAACTGATTTCTTCCGGAAAATCGATACGGTGACATTAATCCCCGAAATCAGACGCGACTGTGGCGACATCCAGCAGAGTAATTCGGAATTCAATAATACGGTAACTCGATTACGGCCGCGCAAATGACGGACCCGCACCAACTTTGTCGGAATATCAGCGATGGCGGACAAATTCAATTCGCCTCGTAGAAAGATAGAATCGCACACCTCTGGAGCCTCGGCAGGAATTGGAAAGACGTAAGCCGGGATCTGGGCGGACAAGAATGGAAACCGGCGGGAAGAATTGACTTTGAGTCGTGCCATTCAACTTTCCGTTCGTTTTAGTCTGATGAATGAGCTGAAGATTTGATTCGAAGTGCGGGGTTCTTGAGTGATCGGTTTGTTTTACGATGTGGTGGGTTTGGGAGGTTTTGTGGCAGATTTCTTAAGATATTAGCGATTCCTTAACTGATAACGCTCGAGTTACTTCTAGATAACTTTGACAATATTGGGATTTTCTTCATCGAGTGTACTAGGATGTATTTATATCTAGTTAGCCTAGATCAGTTCCATACATAAACAAAATATCGCGATCCCATATCAACGAACAATAACTTATTAGAAGTGTCAATGTAGAGTTCGACGTCAAAAAGTAAACCAGAGTTACGCAATGAATAAAAAAAAAGATGTCCACCAAAATGGTAAAAATCGAAAAATGGGAGTATCGAGCCATCATCAAGTGCCTGTATTTAAAAGGGTTAAGAGGTAAGCAGATTTACGAAGATATGATTAATACCCTTGGTGATCAATGTCCTTCGTATGCGACCGTGAAAAATTGGACTGCAAGCTTCAAAAGAGGTCAATTTTCCATTGAAGATGATGACCTATCGGGAAGGCCAGTTTTCTGTGTCAGTCCCCGAAAATATCGATGCAGTTCATGACATGATTTTATCAGACCGTCGAATTGGGCTAAAACGGAAATCTGAAGCACTGAAGATTTCATACGAACGCGTTAATATAATATAACAATAATAATAACTTTATTCAACCATAATTTGCATATTCAAATATTAAATATCACAAAACTTGAGCCTAAGGTAAGAACAAAGTGCTATCCAAGATGAACATCGACCAAACCACAAATTACAACTATATTATACCATGAAAGAAAATCTTGTGTATGGTAAGTACAGCAAACTGAAAAATAATTCTAAACACAAGCAAGAAACACATCAATAGTTGAATTCTCATGACACACAAAAAGAGCTTCAGGAGGTTTACAGTTACAGTCCGGAGCACAGATCGACAACGTTCGTAACATGAGATCTATAAGAAAAGGTATGACAATTACTTGATAGAAGCATTTTTCAGATCAATCAAATCAGCTGTGATCCTTCGTGGTTGGAGGAGCATCCATTCTTTAATGAACTACTTAAACGAACTATAGAACTTTAATTCTTTAATATTGTCGGGTAAAATATTATAAGTTCGTGGAGCTAAGTATGTATAGCATCTTTGCCCGATAGTTTTCAACATCCTGGGTATTGAGTGTCCTCTGGTCCTCTAGTTTGAAAATTGTATTTTATTGGTTTTATCACTTTTATATTCATAATACAAAAGAAAACTTTGACAGAATAGCTGCCTGGAGTCGAGCACTCCAGCCTCCCTGAATAAGTCATCAGAGGAGTAGATTATTGGCTTTTTATAAATTACCTTTAAGATTCTTTTCTCTATAATTTCTATCTTTTTCAAGTGCACTGTATCTACCCCACCCCGAACAAGAATACCGTAAGATAAAAACGACTGCACCAATGAAAAATAAAGCACTCTGAGATCGGCCAAACTACAAAATCCCCCCACATGTTTAAATAAGCCTAGATGCCGTCTCAATTTAGTACAAAGGTGTTCAACCTGATGATCCCATCGCAGATGGGTGTCTATAACTATACCAAGATATTTGACTTTTTGTTCCCCATTCATATGAACCGTTCTATGGTCTAACTGAATAGAGAATTTCTCAAAATCCGGAAGTGTGGAGACATAATAGTAAACGGCATAATATGAGGTCTTATCGAAATTGACAGACAGTAATCTCTATGAAAAAATTTAAAATTAAGCTGAAGTCCCTTTCAGCCCTTGTCTTGAGGGCAGCCCAGGATTTTCCGGTGTAGAGCACAGCGGTGTCATCCGCAAATGAAATTATATCTCCACAGGTTCGCAAGTCGAACAAGCCGCTAACATAAAGGCAGAACAAAAGCGGTCCGAGGACCGTTCCCTGCGGAACTCCACATTCGACAACCCTCTCAGAACTCCGCTCACCGTTCAGCACCACGATCTGCCTCCGGTCTTCGAGATAACTTTTCATCAAGTCAAATGACCTTCCTCTAAATCCCACATTCTCTAATGTTGAAAGCAGATCCAGGTGCGAAACGGTGTCGAACGCCTTCGACAGGTCCACAAATATGCATAGGCAGGAACACCTTCATCCAAAGGTTCATAAACCTTTGATAATAGACTTACCATTGTATCTTCTGTTGATTTGTTCGCTTGAAATCATATTGTTCACGTCAATTTGGACACGAGAAAAATTTCTGCAAAATGGATTCCCAAATGTTTTAATGTTGACCCAAAGCGTGCAAGGGTAGAAGCATCGCGTTCGATCTGTGTTCGATTTGAAAACGATGTCTTCTTCTTCTTCCTGCTTCAAATTAGGCGAAATCGCCTGTTCATTCTTCGTCCCCTTGCCTAATGAGCTGTCAGGTTATCACTCCATCTTTTTCTAGGCCCACCCGGATCTCTGTGGCCCAGTGGGGATTTGTCACGTGCTATTCTGACAATTCTTGCATCGCTCATTCTGCTTATGTGCGAGTTCCACTCGTTCTTTCTCTTAAGTACCCAATCGTTGATGTTTTCCGTTTTACAGGTTCTTCGTATGTTCTCGCTTGTTTCTCTGTCTAGGAGTGTTTTTCCTGCAATTCTTCTGAGCACCTTCATTTCTGCTGTCTCCAGCAAACGTTTCGTCTTTGCAGTATCGGGTCGTGTTTCAGCACAGTATGTCATAATGGGTCTGATCGTCGTCTTGTAGATTCTGGTTTTTGTATCAATTCTCATGTTTTTGTTTCGCCATATTGTGTCGTTTAAACATCCTGCTACCCTAGATGCCTTAGTTGTTTGCTCTCTCACCTCTTCCTCCACATCGCCATATCCCGATAGTTCTATGCCGAGGTATCTAAATCTCATTTCCTGCTGGATAATCTTTCCTTCGACTTCGAGTTTGCATCTGATGGGCGTTTTTGATGTCGTCATACATTTGGTTTTGGCTACAGATATTTTCATGTTCAATGTTGTCGCCGTTCTAGTGAACTGATGGAGGAGCCTCTGCAGGTCGTCTTCGCTTTCGGCAATTAATACTGCGTCATCCGCATAACACAGTATATTTATTTCTTGTGTTCCCATTCTGTAGCCCCGCATTCCACGCATCTTCCGTATAATCTCATCCATAAGTATGTTAAATAAAAGAGGACTTAAGGAATCTCCCTGTCGGATTCCGCTACCCACTGGTATTGGTTCGGTGAGTTCTCCTTCCACTTTTGCTTGGATTTGGTTGCCTGTGTATATGTTCTCTATGGTTTTAATTATTTTGTACGGAATTTGCCTTTTATACAGAAGATGGACAACGTCCCCTAGTTGCACTCTATCGAACGCTTTCTCTAAGTCTACGAAGCACATATAAGCTGGTTTCTTGTACTCTATCGATTTTTCTGTTATTTGTCTTATGACAAACACTGCATCGGTACAAGATCTTCCAGACCTGAATCCTTGCTGTTCGTCCATCAGATTTGTTGAGCTGTTTATCTTGTTGGTTATGACTTCAGTGACGAGTTTCAATGTGGTGCTTAACAGATTTATTCCTCTATAATTTGCTGGGACTTTTTTGTCTCCTTTTTTGAACATCAGAATTGTGGTGCTGGTTCGCCATTCATCAGGTATCTTGTGGTTGTTTAAAATGTCCTGAATTAGAATTGTTATTTGTTGCAACAGACTTTGTCCACCACATTTCAACAACTCATTTGGAATTTCGTCTTGTCCTGCGCTTTTCCTGTTCTTCAGTCCCTCAAGAGCTAGCTTTACATCAGAGATTTCTATTTCAATATCTTCGTTGGTTGTTATTTCAGGTGTGTTCAAAATGGTTTGCGTGTCTTCTTCCCTGAACAGATCAGTCAGATAATCAACCCAAGTTTTTTTCGGTATGTGACTGTTTTCTATTATCTCGCTGATCTCTTTTCTCTGCGTTCTGATGAAACGCCATATCTGTTTTTGACAGCCATAAAAGTCATCTTCGATTCGTCTGGAAAACCTTTCCCAATGCTCCATCTTTATCTGTCTCACCAAAGTTGATGTTTGGTTTCGAATACTCCGGTAATGTTCATATGATTCCGGTGTTCGAAGTGTTCTGTAGTTCAGGTAGGCCTTTTTCTTCTCTTCACATTTCTCTTTGACTTCCCTGCGAAACCATGGTGTCTTGTTTGTCTTACACGGATTCCAATGTGAGGTTTTGGTGCCAAGAGCTTCAGTTGCAGCCTCTTTGATATTTTTCTTTATTTTTTCCCAGCTTTTGTTGATGTTCTCTCCGGCAATGATCTGGTTCAATTCGATTTTTTCTTTGAGTCTTTTCTGATAGAGTTCCCTTATTGTTGGGTCCCAGAGTAGTTCGATATTAATTTTTTGTTTTGAGGGTTTGGGTTTTGTTTTTTTGTGTGGTCTTATTTTTAGTTTTATTTTCCCAAGAACCAAACTGTGATCACTACCTACGTTCGCAGAGTTCAATGTTCGGACGTCCAAGATTTGATTTGGCTAGAAAGTTCTATTGGTTACTATATAATCAATCATGGATTGATGGCCTCTTGTGTTTGCGAATGTGAATTTGTATTGATCTTTGTGATCGAAGAAGGTGTTGTTTATTCGTAGCTCATTGGATGTGCACAAATTGATCATAAGTTCCCCATTGTTATTCAATGTGTTCTCGTTGAACTTTTGCTTGATTCCAGGAATCACACGGTTACCGATTCGAGCATTAAAGTCTCCTAGGATAATTATTTGTTGATCCGGGGGTATTGAGTCAATTGTATCCTGTAGTTGATCGTAAAAGTATTCTCTCTCTGTTTTCGCTTTATTTTCTTCTGGAGCATAGACCGAGAGTACATTTAATTTCCGGACACCTGTATCCATACTGACGACCAGAATTCGTGGTGATATATATGTGCATTTCTGTATGTTCTTTTGATACTTCGTGTGGATTGCAATCGCCACTCCTTCTTTGGCTCTCTCGTGCTTTTCAACTCCACTATACACAACCATGTAATCTTCGTACTGTCTCTGACCTTTGCCCTTCTTCTTGGTTTCTTGTAGGGCGCATATATCGATTTTGTGATCTTTGAGTTCTTTTAGAGTTTCCTGGTCTTTGTTGTTAAATGTCTTTATATTCCAGGTAGCAACGCGTATCATATTTAGTTTTTTCCCAGTCGTTATCCTATTTCGTGCATGTGTCGTCATCGAGGAATCAGTCCTATTCCGAGGCAAGGTTTCGGTTCTGTGAGCTGGCATTTTTTCTTACCCTAGGTAGGGAGCTAACCTGGCCTAGGAGCCTTCCTCCTTTATCCGGGCTTAGGACCGGCAACGCGCCTGTTTGGCTACTCGATCCACCCAACAGTGCACGCAGGCGGAGTTGAAAACGATGTAGACTTCTTAAACCAAATTGTTACTATGGATGAGACTTGGGTACATTTTCACGATCCAGAAACAAAGCAACAATCGATGGAATGGCGACACTCTGGTTCTCCAAGACCTAAGAAATTTCGTGTCCAAAAATCTGCTGGAAAAGTTCTTGCTTCAGTTTTTTGGGATTGCCATCGAGTAATAATGATTGATTTTCTGGATAAGGGTGGACCAATAACTGGAGATCACTATTCGACATTACTGACCACTATCCAAAGGTATTTCGTATTTACAGGATAACGCCCCAGTACACAAATCTCATGTTGTCATGCAAAAAATTAAAAGGTCGTAAATTTTCTCCAACGAGGAGGTAATAAAAGCTGTAGAGGACTGGTTTGCAGAGCAAGAAGAAACATTTTTTTTAAGGTCTAGAGAGGTTGCAGGGTCGCTGTAATAAATGTATTCATTTAAGAGGAGAATATGTTGAGTAATAAAATATTTTGACATTGAAATTTTGTTTGGTTCTATAGTAGGCTAAGAATTTTTCAATGTATCCCTGTACTTCAACTTTAAAATTTTTTTTTTCCAATGGCAGTGTCAGTTATGCTATCAATCTTTTTGGGGACATTTGTAAAATGGGCGTGCGGTTACCATCCCGGGCGCAGCGACCTGTTTTTCGCCGACCGCTGATGACGTCCCCCGATTTACATACGGAAATTCGAACCGAAAACCTTCGTCCGGCACCCGCTCCCCGCCCGGCAGGTCCCATTGCGAAAGTGTTTGTAAATGAAATTCCCTAACGATCGGCCGATTGGGAAAACTTTCGGGCTGCGTACACCGCCAAGTTTCCGGGGGAATTCTGCGTATCCCGGCATTCACACAATTAAGTACCGGTCGTAACTTTCGGGGTCCGCTGTGGAACGGACAAAATGGGAGGGCAAATCGGGCATAATAAGTTTATATATGCGACCCGTCGCTCCGTTCTTTATGCACTCTTCTTTTCCGTATTGTCGCCGGAGGGAAATTCTTAAGGGAGCGGCTTTAAATGCCGCTGTCGAATGGGCGAACTCGAAAAGCGCGTTATTATGGCGGTTCTCGGATTTGAGACTGGGGATTGTTGTTCGGAATAAAGGAGATGATATTCGAAAGAAATGTGGGGTTTTTTCGAGCAATTTAATTGAGAGCATAAAATTGTAAGCTCAGCAACGGTTGGAACTAGAAATATGTCCGCAACTTGTTCATACCTGGGTGCCAGGAAGTTTTGTACCTTCGTCGCCAATTTTGTAATTGCGCGGAAAGAATAGAGAGGAAAGCATCTGAGATGACGTTGTTCATTGCTGTACACATTTCGATAATTTATTCGTTAAGTTCATAGGTCTTGTGTTATAATAATCATGGGACTAGGGATTGGTGTTCGAAATAAAGGAGATGAAATTCGAAAGAAATATGGGATTTCTCGAGCAATTTGATTGAGCGCATAAAGCTTAGTCTTGGTTAATGCTAGAAATATGTCCGCACCTTTTTTATACCAGGGTGCAATTTGATTTAAGGGGAGGTGGTACACGTCCGAGCTCGCGAGCTCCCCTCAAAAATTGGGCTTTTTATTTCTATGATATATCAGTTTGTATGCGGCGTAGGCCAACAATTTTTTTTTTATTAAAGCTTAATCATTTCTCTAGAATGTGTATTACTCGCTTCTCTGCTTTTCCTCGTATGTTCGGAAAAAACAAGGTGAGCTGTGATTTCATAAAAATCTGGACGAACGATTTTATTTCCAATTTTCGGGATAAATGTATGAAATTTTCAGTATACACGCGGAATAATATTTTGCAGATTGTGTATTAATCAGTTTTTTATTGTACCCTGAATTTTAAATGAATGGTAAAGTTCAACCTTTTTTTTCCTAATTTACGGTGAAAAACGGAAAAGCGAGTGAAACACATTCTGCAAAATATTATTCCGCATGTATACAAAAAATTCCATACATTTATCCACAAAGTTGACATCAGAGTTATCATGGAAATAAAATCGATTTTCCAGATTTTCATGAATTTCAGCTTACCAGGTTTTTTTCCTAATATACGAAGAAAAACAGAAAAACGAGTAATACACATTCTAGAGAAATGACTAAGATTTAATTAAAAAGACTGTCAACTGACTGTTGGTACACGCCGCATACGATTCATACGAACTGAGATATCATGAAAATAAAAAGTCCAATTTTTGAAGGGACTCGGACGTGTACCACTTCCTCTGAAGGAAGTTTTGTACCTTCGTAGCCAATTTTGTAACCATGCGCTAGGAATATATGAAAAAGCATCTGAGATGAAGTTGCTCATTAGTCATTGCTGTATGACCCCACCAAATGACCATAAATCGCACAAAGCAGTCAGACGCGGAGAATAGAGACGCTTTCAACAATGACTCTTAGATTTTCCGAGCCCGAGATAAAATAATTATTTGTATTTCATGATGGTTTTTCGATGGAATTCCGGATCATTTTCATGTATTTCAAGGACAAAATCAGCCAAGACACGACGTTGTTGATGATCGGCCGAAAGAATTCTCGTGTGAACTTCATAAGCCTTGAGAGTCTTGAGACCCAAAGATTTATGCAGAATACGGTGTAATGACGTTTGTGGAATGCCTTATTCAAGATAACGACGAAGAACAGACATGCCTGTGTTATTGAGCGTCATGTGGTTTTATTTTTCACATCACTGAATTGTCCGAACAGCTCAAATTTGTTCACCAATTTCTGCAATGTGGTTCGACAATGTGCTTCAAGGCGACCCAGAAATGTTCGAGTTTTACGAACCGTCTCTGTCAAATTTTCACCATATTAGAGTGAATTTTTATAATTTCAGAGCGTTGCTGAGGCGTGTATCTTCCATTTTTATTAATGGCGTAGTTTTTACTTGTCAAATGTCAAAAAATGACAGCTCCTCATTGACATGCTTATTGGAAAACCATTCAATTTTATAATGTAATCTTCAAAATCGTAGGTCTTCTATTATAATAATTATAGGATCATAATATCCTTGTAAGTCCGAAAATAGTATATTATTTCATGACACTTTTCATGGCGAGCTGAACGTAGTGAGGCGGGTAATTGAGAGCGAGCCATGAAAAGTCACTTCTACTTCGAATGAAATATGTTATTTTATTTTCAAACATTTTAAAATTCATGTAGATTTGAATATTTACCTTTGGATTGACATTTACGTTCATTTGAATTGAGTGAAAAATGGAACATTTGCTTATTTACGGTTGTCATGCAAAATTCATCCTTTGCATAAAATCACTTTTCCTGCCGCCCCGCCGGAGGGAAAAGTAAGCTAACTATTTCTCCGCCTAGGCGGAGAAAAAGAACTTCTCTATGATCCTGTCAGTCGAGAAATGACGTTGTTATCGTACATTTGGAAATAAAAAACATTTTCAGGGTACGGAAAAAAGAAACTATTTTCGAAGGCTTTCCCTTTCTGTATCTCTTAAGGCTTGTTCGGACTAGGCCAGTATTTTAGTCGAGTGGAGAGTAGAGAGTAGCTAATCTACTCACTACTGTCACACAACTGTCAGGAAATCGTTCGCACTTTGGTCAAGTCGAGTTCACAAGTGAAATGAGAAGTGAGTGATGTTTCGAAGAACGAACAGTATGCAACACAATAAAGTAAACAAACTGGTTAACCTCATCGTAATGGCTATTTTAGAAGAGGTGGATGAGGAAATATGTGAGATACGTAAAAAGCAGCTTTGGCTGCGGAAATGGATCAATAGATACGAACTAGGAGCTACGAATTGTCTTCTGGAGGAATTGGCATTAGAAGATCCCAAAGAATACCTCGATACTTTGAGAATGTCAGAAAGTTGTGTAAATTTTCTGTTAATAAAACTTTATAGATGTGAAGAATATACAAACCTGATATTTTTAATTATCGTTTTTATTTCTTTTTCTCCTAAAGCGGGTAAATGCATTTCTGATTCTATTTCCTCTAATGCGGATTTGCTCATCATTTTATTTTTGTAGTCTTTCGACTTAATGTTCCATAAACATTCGTGATCCAAATATTTTTGAACAAATCTATATGTCGATCCATTCCATTCTATTTTCTCGGGCGAGTAGCTTCCCCCACCACGCGCCACTTGCCACTGGACCGCCAGTATACAGTAGTCCGAACATTTCATGATAGTCGAGTGCATTAGTACTGACAAAACCGTATTGTCACTGGCCAAAGGAAAAGATACCGTCCGTCGTTTTTCAAATATGTTTCGATATCACATATAGATTTGTTCAAAAATATTTGGATCACGAATGTTTATGGAACATAAAGCGAAAGACTACAAAAATAAAATGATGAGGCAATCCGCATTAGAGGAAATAGAATCAGAAATGCATTTACCCGGTTTAGGAGAAAAAGAAATAAAAACGAAAATAAAAAATATCAGGTTTGTATATACTTCACGTCTATAAAGTTTTATTAACAGAAAATTTATACAACTTTCTGACATTCTCAAAGAATCGAGGTATTCTTTGGGATCTTCTAATGCCAATTCCTTCAGAAGACAATTCGTAGCTCCTAGTTCTATTGATCCATTTCCGTAGCCAAAGCTGCTTTTTACGTATCTCAAATATTTCCTCATCCACCTCTTCTAAAATAGCCATTACGATGAGGTTAACCAGTTTGTTTACTTTATTGTGTTGCATGCTGTTCGTTCTTCGAAACATCACTCACTTCTCATTTCACTAGTGAACTCGACTTGACCAAAGTGCAAACGATTTCCTGACAGTTGTGTGACAGTAGTGAGTATATTAGCTACTCTCTACTCTCCACTCGACTAAAATACTGGCCTAGTCCGAACAAGCCTTTATGGATGGAGATTTTTCTTAAATGCAATCTCATGAAAAAAAATCCTATTAGCAAGACTTTACCTGATGGATCAACGTATCAAATATTACCCAAAGAGCTCGAATCGTTATAATCTCAAAAAGTTAGACCAACGAATTTTTACACTTTTAATATCAATATTCTTGATTATACATATTGTTCATGTGGATATTATATTCATCTCGTTCCTTCATTTCCGAAACATTTTCGTTTGTTACTAACAAAAAAGACATTTTGAAATGTCCATGATCAAATATATTTGTTTTTGGCTCCACGTGTCAACGGTGAAACATAAACGGGTTCCAAATACTGCACGTATATTTTTTATTAGAACGCACCTGCAATTAAGTTGTTCAGTCTGGTTGGCAGGCCTTTTTGTTACCCAGGCTGTTGAAAAACAAACTGATTTCGATGCTTCCATATTCGTTCTTCATCGAGTTTATTGGAAACAAAAAGGGTAAACATAGTGAGTGATTGCTGCATCATTCACGCACACCAATTTGATATTCGAATGGAAATATGAGTGTATGTCTGAATATTCGTTGGGTAGAACTCCTAAATTTCGTATATTATTTGATTACTGAATTTCGGAAAAATATAGGTTTTCGATTTTTGGCTTTATTCGGAAACAGTGAGCGATATTCAAACATGTCAAGTGCATGTTTGAGGGCGAAAAATAGCACTCTACGCCCGAGCACTACTGTTACGCCTACTGGCATTGCGAAAAAGCAGGTGGGCGTTCAATGAAGTGTGTTTTCATTACGGGTTGCATCTAAAAATGCTTCCACTTTGAGAACTGAAAGTTTTTAGGTTAACTCATAAAGGACTGGAGTTCTTAATGAAATAATTGAAACCGATTTAATTTCGAAAGTTAATTTTTTCTTTCAAAAATAAAAGAAAATAAGCCAACTCATGCTTCCGTTTTATTTCAAACGAAAGACCCATGAAAATAGTTCAACTCTCGATAAAAAGTGAATCTACAGATAATTTCTTTCAGAAAATCAAATTGAAATACGAAATTGGCCAAATTCAAATATATAGCGAGAAAAGGTCCCTGCGTTACTTACATATTCACTAATTTCATAGTTCAGCGATTTTCGGATAGAGACCATTGTACATATCATTCATAAGGAAAGAGATATTCATAGAACTCATAGTGAAAAGTTTTTGACAGTTCTAACAAAAAATCCAATTTTATGATTTTTTAGCATATGGAACCATTTCAGCCAATCATGTCAACATTACATCGAAAACTACATCCAATGCAATTTTCAATCCCAATGATTACACGATAGAGTCTTATATAATAGTTCCATGGCAACATAATTCCAAACAAATTTCAAAATGTCACGTTTGGGTAATGTTAAAAATATAAATGAGCATATCAAAGAAAACATTACCAGAAATACTTCCAATAGCCACAAATATATTTGGGGAATATTTATGGAATTTTGCTACGAACGATCATACGAATTGAATGAACGCAGAAGCTTGGAAGAATTGGCGTTTATACTCAAAGATTGGGCTGTCAATATAAGAAAAAAAGACGGAACAGAATTCAAAGAAGCAACGGTAGAGACAATGTGGAATGTTTAGAGCAAACTCTTACAAGAAAAGTATTATAAGGACTACAACATTATGATTGACCCGTTTAATAATATAATATTTAAACCAGCCCGAGATGCCCGCGATGCAATCAGAAAAAAATTGCAAGCAGACCCAAGTAAACGTGAATCCAGTTCTAAAAGCTGTACAAGAAGTGAATGGTTGGTTTCCAATAGTGAGAGACAAAGCTGCCCTGTACGTCTTTTTCATAAACTAATATCAAATCGAGGCGAAAATATTACCTCACCACGACTATTCTTGAAACCAAATCGATATTGGAAAAATGAAACTGACAAATGGTACGATAATGTACCTGTTGGAAGGAATACCATAAATAAATGGACTAAATATGCTGCCGCAGCAAATGGCTTGAATGTCAAAGGCAAAAAGATAACGAATCATTCAAATAGATCAACAGCTGTCAGTCAATTAGCAAAAAGTGGTGTAGAGGAACACCAATTGCTGAAGATTACTGGTCATAGCAATCAAAATTCTATCAAACCATACCTAACCCTCGATCAAGAACACCACAACAAGATAATAAAAACAGCAACGAATCTAATGTTGAGTTGAATTTTACGAATTGCACTTTCACTAATTGTACTTTCAATAAATAAATAAATAAATGTTTTGTTGTGTTGAGTTATACATTTTTTGTGTAAAATAATATTTTGCCGAATATTCCTCGGACATTGATAAATGCCTCATAATTTTATAACCAATATCTCAAGCTCGTTGCTTGGTAACAGCCCTCAGCCTTCGGCTTCGAGCTGTTACCAATGAACGAGCTTTCGATGATCATAAAATTATCTCGTGTATTATCAAGGTCCTAGGGATATTACTACTGATAATTAAGGGTGGAGAATAACGGTCAAAGGAACATCTAAGTATCTTTATCACTATTCCAGCGACGTTTCGACTAATATGTATCCTTTATCAAGCTGAAAACAGACAATGCATTGGGTATAGGAATAAAACAGTCAACCAACGGAAAAGCAATGTTACAAATCAAAGATCTTGAATATAACAACTAAAACAACATCTGAACAGTACAACAAGTGTAATCAATCATGTTAAAACTCACCCTCAGAATAAGCTATCAATAAGTGCACAAAAATACATTGTAGAACAATATAGTCATAAACCATTAAAATAAATCAAAAGACGGAGCATTAACAACAACCAATCGATGTGCTGCGATTTCCTTGCAATACTGTTCAGATGTTGTTTTAGTTGTTATATTTAAGATCTTTGATTTGTAACATTGTTTTTCCGTTGGTTGACTGTTTTATTCCTATACCCAATGCGTTGTCTGTTTTTAGCTTGATGAAGGCTACATATTAGCCGAAACGTCGCTGGAAGAGTAATGAATATACTTAGATGTTCCTTTGACCGTTATTCTCCAGCCTTCGAAATAGGAAACGCATACCGCCAGATGGCGGTGCAGTGCAGTGCAATAATTTTTATTTATTGGATTATTCAGCTTGAAAGAACAAATGTTGGGGCGCAGTGAATATTAACAAGAAATCCTACCCTGAACTAGATCTCACACTGACTGTATAATACACAAATTTTCCATCACCAGTCATCTGGAAGTAGATACCTGCGGGGCGTGTCATTTAGAAGAACTTCAATTCCATGTCAAAATCCATAATTGTAAGAAACAATTAATTTTCACTAATCGACGGCTAATAAAATCCTTAATAAAATGTCTTTGGTAAAATTGGATATTTATCATTTCGAATAGAAAAATTCAAGGAGATAAATTTCGCGAAAACAACACATTGTTGTAATATTATTTACAAAAAAACGATAAATTCTGAAAGAAAAAGGAGATAGACATTTGATTAACTTAATGATAGACTTCAATACTGAAATAAAGAAACACAAAAATATTTGTTTTGATGGTGGAAATGTAACAAAATAACCAAAAATGATGGCGAATATACATTCCATTCATTCAATACTTATAAAATATTTTTTTTATTATTTTTATCTTTATTATACACTCATACATCCCTTCATCAATCAGAAAAAAATAAATCGTTTCTGATTCCCTTCTTTTCAGGGACGTAGACCCTTAATTGAAAGATTCTGCAACGAAATTGAGTTGAATTATAGTGATAATGTAAGTTCTATGCAGATATTCCATAAAAAGCACGGTGGCGCCTCTATCGGATTAGTTTTCCTACTCGTTTTGATCGGCGGCCTTAAGAGCGACGAAAATAACTCAATGTTGTCGAGACTCGTTCATTGGGCCCCCTAGGGTTCCTATTCCCCCAAAGAAAATATGGGCATCATTCTCCAGGATTCAGGATTCCCGATGAAAAACGGTAGCAAATCCCCAAAAACTTGTTAACGCTCGAACGGAATTAACGCCCGCAAAACCAAGAAATTCCGTTTTTTCCCGAACCTCCAAATGATAATATATTACTCGTCTCCGCCGGGAGGGGCTTTGGGGCCAGGACCTCCGACAGAATTTGATTGATTATAAGAAACAGCTGTCACAGGAGCCGCGTTTTTTATTCAAATCCGTGGGATTACAGAAATGTAACTACTTTGTAGGAACGGACGAAATAACTTTGCGATTGAATTGCAAATTCCGGTAGCGAGTGAACGTCGCCGGATTTAATTCTTGTAGGATTCGATTCTGAAAGGAAACGATACAGAATCGTTTTCGGTGGAAAAGTGGGAGTTTTCTGGCAAAAGACAGATTTGTTATTTTTAGTCGGTCTGAGCGGAGGAGTGGAGAACTTTGACGATATCGGTTTCAAAGAATATGATTTATTTTTTTATGTCATGTTTGCCAAAGTCACTCTGGATATTTATGCAGGATTTCATTCTGATCATATGTCATATAGTTGTTAAATTTCTTTCATGTTTCTGAATTCCGGGTGTGGGACGCTTTAAAAAGTCAGTTGATAGTTGATAGACGGGAGAGTTGATAGTCGGTACAGAGTTAAGACGAAGGTAGTTATTGCCATTAAAGACGGAATTGGATCTTCAAGACGGTACCATATCGGCAGTACAAGATCTATTGTTTGGCTCGGCGTAAAGACGTTTTCTATCTCACGAAGTTCAGTAAAGGTGGATAAATACGAGGATATATTGAAAAATTCCTAGCCCATTATAGAACAACACAAAATT
The DNA here is from genome assembly GCA_951802165.1 of Adalia decempunctata. Lineage (NCBI taxonomy): Eukaryota > Metazoa > Arthropoda > Insecta > Coleoptera > Coccinellidae > Adalia > Adalia decempunctata. The sequence goes on along the minus strand of OX637696.1, from coordinate 14,114,829 downwards.
TCAATGTCGAAATATTTTATTACTCAACATATTCTCCTCTTGATTGAATACATTCATTACAGCGAACCTGCAACGTCTCTAGACCTTTAAAAAAAATGTTTCTTCTTGCTCAGCAAACCAGTCCTCCACAGCTTTCATTACCTCCTCGTTGGAAGAAAATTAACGACCTTTTAAACTTTTTTCAGTTGAGGAAAGAGATGATAGTTGGACGGAGACAAATCTGGTGAATAAAGGGGGTGTTCTAGCAATTCTAACCCTAAATAACAAATTTTTGCATTGCAACATGAGATTTGTGTACTGGGTCGTTGTCCTGTAAAAACAAAATACCTTTGGATAGCTTTCCGCGTCTTTCCTCTTTAATTTTTTCCCGTAGAGTGGTCAGTAATGTCGAACAGTAATCTCCAGTTATTGTTCTACCCTTATCCAAAAATTCAATAATGATTAATCCATGGCAATCCCAAAACACTGAAGCAAGAACTTTTTCAGCAGATTTTTGGACACGAAACTTATTAGGTTTTGTAGAACCAGAGTGTCGCCATTCCATCGATTGTTGCTTTGTTTCTGGATCGTAGAAATGTACCAAGTCTCATCCATAGTAACAATTCGGTTTAAGAAGTCTACATCGTTTTCAAATCGAGCACAGATCGAACGCGATGCTTCTACCCTTGCACGTTTTTGGTCAACATTCAAACATTTGTGGATCCATTTTGCAGAAATTTTTCTCATGTCCAAATTGACGTGAACTATATAATGAACGCGTTCGTATGAAATCTTCAGTGCTTCAGATATCCGTTTTAGCCCAATTCGACGGTCTGATGAAACCATGTCATGAACTGCATCGATATTTTCGGAGACTGACACAGAAACTGACCTTCCCGAACGTTCATCATCTTCAATGGTAAATTTACCTCTTTTGAAGCTTGTAGTCCAATTTTTCACGGTCGCATACGAAGGACATTGATCACCAAGGGTATTAAGCATATCTTCGTAATCGTTATCTGCTTTCATGTTAACCCTTTTAAATACAGGTACTTGATGATGGCTCGATACTCCAATTTTTCGATTTAACAATTTCGGTGGACATCTTTTTTTTTAAATTTATTGCGTAACTCTGGTTTACTTTTTTGACGTCGAACTCAACACTGACACTTCTAATAAGTTATTGTTCGTTGATATGGTATCGCAATATTTTGTTTATGCATGGAAATGGTCTAGGCTAACCAGATACCGATACATCCTCGTAAGTGTAAGACGTAGAATCTCCAAGTGTAGATTATTGTGTAGAATTTACCCTGTAAATAGGCAGTTTGACTTCTATTGCTTCTTGGGAGAACTGTAGAAAACATTAAAGACGTAAAATATAGGTTTGACATCGAATGCGAAGGTCATTTTCCTAGACGACCGAAAACAAACCTACATTTTTATACAGTCAGTTGAAAATAAAATTTCTTATTACCAATAAGGCTCAGAAACGATTCGTTCGTTGATATTTTCCGCCAGAGTTGGGGGATTCACAGAATTCTTTCACAGTTTTAGGCGTCGTCTGATAAGAATTCAACCTGACATTTCATCTTCAACTGTTGTAGGCATCTTTAGTGGTATCCCTGTCGAAGATTGTAACCCAACAATTGACCGCTCCGAAATGAAGATGTAATATTATTTTGAACCGGGGTCGTATGGCTCGGTTAGTCTTCTGGGAACTGCGACCACATCGATATTTTGTTCTCTAGCCTACTCATTCATTGAAACCCAAGGAGGCCGTCTATGCCTCTATAGCTACTCTATCCAGTTGTCTGTAGGTCCTTATCTCGCAAAACACACTGTTTCAAATTCAAACATTCAGGCAACGTTGGGAAGAGATTTACATCAGTTCTGAAACGATGACCTTGAAAATTCTTTATTTAATTCAAGATTAGCAAGTACATCGTGCTATCGCTGAGTAAATGGTGCTGAATTTCTGAAAAAAAGCCCCAAAATTTTGCTGCAAATCGAGAAGAATGAGGGAGAAAAGTATGAATATCGTAGCAATCGAATTAACATCTCGATCTGCGTTGGTATAAAAAATAGATAACTGTAGAATTCATCCAATTCCAAGAACCAACCATCATTGCCATAAAAATCAAATAAAATTTGAAATTCACCAAGAAACGTCGAAAACTTATCTATATTCAAATTCATAATGGCCGCATTGGACGCTCCCACCCCATAGACCTTCAGGAGACGACCCAGACGTCGTCATGAATCAACCAGACAACGACGCCACACCTGGGCTTTAGCTAATCAGATTTAACTGGTCCAATCGCGTCAGTCGAACTGAGAAGTCCGGACTCCTTCCGGGTATCCATCTCCCCAATCAATCCCCTTTTCCGGACACAATGGACCGGAGTTTTTGCCTTCAAGGTCCTTATTTAAGGTCTCTTTTTTTCTTCTCGGAATCTCCACCTAACAAACATCGAAAGTACAAATAGATTTTTCGTGTTTGTACGAGAATTTCTCCGTGAAACTTTATTGGATTGTATCCGAGTTGGGAGGCCTGATTCCACTGTTTAGATTAGAATTTCGAGGATTGCCTTGTACTGGTTGATACGAGTGGGAGAGATATGAAGGAGGTGTTTTTCGCAGTATTTCTGTGTTTTGAGAGACGACTTCGATATTTATTTAGGACGTGATTCTCATTGATTGTTGGACGACGAAGATTGGGTTAGAATCTTCTTGAAAATTCCTCAATAGCTCATATTGCAATTGCTCAGCCCAAATTTGACGAAATATTCTGAAAAGACTTTTCTTTTGTGTTGATATTTGGCTTCACCTGATGATTTGAAAGGAAACTTCCTGGAATATGATTGGAGCTCACTAGTTTTAAAAAAAAGATAGCCCAGAAGTGGATGGTAATGCAATAAATTCCTAAATAAGTGTATCAACGGTCAACTCTATATTTCTCATAAAAAAAATTCCATTTTTATTCTCTTCTATTGTTTCCATCGTTTCAGTTTTTCTGTTTTTGCTCATAACCTTTTACCATCTCGAATTGTTCTCTCTGAAGATGGTCACAATGATGACCGAAAGCTTGGATTGATACAATAAAGAGATTGATCTTATTGCATTTCTGATCACCACACCCGATATCCCAAAAACAGCAAGAATAATTTTTCGTAATCGATATCAATACTTAATAATCTTGTTAATTATAACTACTAATTTTTCCGATAACAGGAAATTTACAATGCGTTAGCAAATTGTTTTTGATCATAAAATGCTCGAAAACGGTTCACTCGTGAGTAATGAACCAAGAGTGCCTTTTTTATGTAAAACATATTGGCGCTTCAGAATTTGCTTTGCAATCGCTAATCTGTACAGGGTCACCCAAATTGATTCATTTTGGCTGTTTCTGGTACTTCTGGGCTAGATAGATAAAAACGTTTGAAGGAGTCCTGTTCTCGATTTTTGTGAAAACTCCATAACTGAAAGACGTTTCACGATATTTTCATTTGTTTTCAAGATATAAAAAAATTATTATATTTTGGCGATTTCGAAAATGTGCCATAACATCTTCTTTTTCTGAAATATCTGAAAACGGCAAAACTTTCTTTTTCATTAGCAATACGACACCGTATTTTTTGATCCTATGTTATGCTAAAAAAAAAGCTCTTCGAAAATATATATTATGACGATATATTTTTCCATATGTGAGACAAAAATATCAAAAAAGTGGAATTTTTACTTAAAGTTGGGTCTTTTATACATTATTCTATGAAGGTGAAGGTTGGAAAATAAAATATATATATGTATCTCGGAAACGATGATACGGAGGAAAAAATGGAGAGGAAGAAAAAATATCATTTTTTTCCATGAGAAATCTACAGCTAACTGTTTATACACTCATTCGGGAACACCCTGTAGAGGGAAGTCGCCTAATAAGGGGAGGTTTTTTAAAAATAGTAAAAAAATTGCATGATATGTTCAAAATCAGAAAAATCTCGTACAAATAATATTTTACGCCAGGACAGATGATATATGTACAGAAATACTCAAATTTATTTAAATTGGGGTGGTTATCCTATTATGTAGAAAGAGCAGAATGAAGTTTTTATTATTTAAAATGAACGTAAAGCATCAATGTTGTATCTGCAAAGCTTCATTCAAATAAAAAACAAATCCTTAATTACTTACCTTGCCGTAGTTATTAATTAAAATCGATAACACGAATAAACTTAATAGATATTCACGTACAGATAACGTGTGCTCACGCTATCATGTTTTTAATAAAACAGGTGTTCATTGCTGTAGTGTAGGCAACCAGACATACTCTACAAGATAGAGTGCGTGCGATTAGTCGTACACCCTCATTGTCCAAAATTTTGGATCTCCCCGAATAAGGAAACCTCCACATATTGGGCAACTCTCCATTATTCAAGAAACCGGATCCTGCGCCAAATTGTATCAATAAATTGAAAAAATTTCGAAGAGATTTGAACTAATTTTCATTTCCAGAAATTGGAATTGAAACTTGGATATAGCCCAGAACAGAGTTGATGATGTAAAATGAACTTTCTTCCCGGTCTGGCCAGTAGTTCGTTCAATATTCGATGCATATCTGGTAATTGTTATCCGAACCGGATCATTCGCCAATTTGTAACACGATCACCCCGTATTATATTCAGCATTCCGAAATGAAATGCAGGGGCGTGTCGTGAAGTATCGTTTCGACAATGTTTGCTTCAAATTATTTTAGCTTGCTCAACGAATTCAATTCGAAATTAATAAATTCTAATTTAATTTTCTGTCACAGTATGCCTGCTTCTTTTTTTAAACAAAGATCTATTGATTACACGATGAAATGAACTGCTGTACCATCACTCATCACCACGAGAATTAAAGAAAAAATACCTAGAGTAAACATTGAAGGAATGGAACTCACGGTTGGTCTGACTTGAAGAGATGTATCTGCTGGTTTTCCAGCCTTGGGTGGATAAACTGATAACTTTTTCTAGAACTAAGTGGTATTAAAAGTAAGAATATAAATTTTGAATACGCAAAAATTTTCATATCAAGTAAAAATACGGAAATAACTTCAATAAATGCAAGATAACATCATACAAATAATAATTTCCATACACTGAATGTTTGTTTTGAGTTTAGTTACTCCACCGAATCATTACAGGAGACAAATAGCTTTTCGGGCTGCCCAAACATTTTTCCTGTCATCCATGCCAGGTTATTCATCACTGTGGTCCATTTTGAAACATGAGCAGACAAAGGACTCGCAAACAGAGTTAGAGGGGAATATCAGAAGAAATAAAAAACCACGGGAGACATCCCAGATAATCTCCCTAATCTCTTAATATTTTATACATCGCCAAGCTTTCAATTTTGATCGATTGGTTCGTTCAAAGCGTCCTGTAAAATGCTTCCACGATCTATTTTTCTCCAGGGTTTCCGAGCCTGGAACGCATGCAAATAAATCATCTTTATCATTCGGCAAATGAGAAAAACTTTGGGAACTGACAATACTTTTAGGGGTAGCAGTGGAATCCATGCATTTGTTTCAAGTGATGGATTGTTTCGTTCACATCGAAGAATGATGAGACTTCTGGTGGTATATTATGTGGTTTGAAGATTCAGATTCCACATACAGGATGAACATTTGATTTTTTCAATTTTTTTTTAAATTTTTCAAACGTCCAAAGATTTTTTTTTCATTTTCAGTTTCTTCGAATTCCGGTTGGAAAACATTATTGGGAGTTGGGACTGAACGTGAAGTAGGGAGATTTGCGCGCTTTTTTCAAATTCTTGGCCAGAGCTGTCAGCAAGCTCCTGGTTCTGGAGATAAAGCAAATGAGTTCTGTGACCAGCTATTTTTTTCTGAGAAAATGCATACCTTGTGACGATTTTTGAACTCCCGTTTCTACGAATCTTTACTTTTTTTCAATTTTATTTTTACTATACTATACCGAATAGTACTCCAGAAACGTGTGTGATTGAACTCAAGCCAACTGCTCCAAATTGGGATATCCATAAAATTGAATTCGTTCCATGAGAAAAAGGTCTCTAACATGGTACTCAGGGTTGATTTCTGCTAGGAGATATACAGGGTGATTCACGGTGGATGGCACATTAGACGTTTCTGGTGAACCAGATATCGGATCTGTTTGAAAATTTGCATGAGTGCATTATCGGACATTCTCTACCCAACTAAAATATTTTCGTCAATGCGGTGTTGCCATTTCTATTAGAAAGTAGTAGCAACTTTGCTTTTCCAAATGGAACACCTGGTATATTATGTTATTTTTAGAATCTCCAACAACTTCTCGACAACTTCTCTCGACATTTTCCTATACCTATCTGTTGCCGTTTTCGAAATATAAATCAATTTCAATTTTCCACCGAAAATCATGACCTCTACAGATGTTGATAACTTCGGGTTTAGAGACACTATAGCATTTAAATTTGGTTTGGAGTTAGGTGATACATGAATGCTTCTAACACATCAGCCTGATTTACGTTACTTCAATACAGTCTTTTCGTTTGCTAGGAAAAGTGACTGAAAGTTGTTTATTTCAAATGGAACGCCCTGTATATTATTAGAAATTCAGAAAGCTGATGAAATTTGCTTTCATTCTATGTATATCATGCCTATACCTAACTAGTCAAATATCGAACTTATGAGCATTTATTTGTCAAAAGGTCCCTTCGGATTCGTATTCCCATTCGGTATTTGGTTGGCAGGCCATGGTTACTATTCCACAGTACCCTGTGACATTCTCTTGATAGTAAAGGCACCAAGAAACTTGAATTTCGGCATTTTCGTCATTTCAGAAGTTGCAAATACCCTCGAAACGATGTTCTCATGAACTTGTTTATTATTTTTAACTGAGAGACTTTTTGACGATCAGTGGATAAGGCGCTTGGGACCATGATATTGCCCAGCAAGATTACCCGATCTAAGTTCATTAGATTTTTATCTGTGGGGAATGTTGAAAGAAAAATTTTACAAAACACCGGTGCATTTGTTGGAAAGGATTACCCCAGCATTTGAAGGTTTGGATTTCAAAGAAATACGATCTGCCACGACGAAAACAGTCAACACCCGCATTTTGAAGTGCTTGGAAGTGAACGGCCAGCGATTCTGAAAATCTCAATTTCAAAAAAAATTAACTATACATTGACTTAATAACTTCTTTTTTATGTTCTCTCGGTAAGGTTTTGAACGAAACAATACACATTAAATGGAAGAAAAATTCAGGATTTCACCGAATCTAATGTGAAAGAAGAAAAATGAACAATTTTTAGATTACTGAAATGCTGATAAGTGATTTAATACTTGGTATTTCCACCCCTTGCGTTAATTACAGCTCGGCAACGACGGTTCATACTCAAAATGAGTGATCTCAAAATGTTCTGATCTAATCCTTCCACGATTTCTCCGAGTTGGATTCCTAAGTCATTAAGAGTAGCTGGATGATTTTCTCAACTTCTCAGCCTTCTATTGAGGTTGTCCCAAATCTGCTCAATCAGATTGAGATCTGGACTTCTTGCTGGCCATTCCATTCGAGAGACTTCAACCTCTTCAAGGTACTCCTGAACGATGCGCGCACAATGGGGTCTGGCATTATCGTCCATAAAAATGAAATTTTCACCAATGTGTGGGGCAAATGGCACTACATGCTCTTCAAGAATGTCTCTTATATACTTATCAGCATTGATAGCTCCATTATCAACGACCACTAGGTTTGTGCGAGCAGTCAAAGATATTCCACTCCATACCATAATCGATCCTCCCCCGAAACCAGTAGTATTCAGGAAATTGCACTGCGCATATCTTTCATGTGGACGTCTGTTTACAAGGGAACGTCGATCACAATGGTAGAGGCAGAATCTAGACTCATCTGTGTAGAGAACTCTTTCCCAATCGGCGTCTTCCCAATGGATATGCTCTCTCGCAAAATCCAAACGCGCCTTCGATGGGCTGGGGTAAGAGCTGGGCCTCTTGCCGCGACACGAGGCCTTAAATCATATTCTCTGAGGCGATTTTTTATTGTCTGAGTGCTAATTTGCACCTCATGAGTTTGTTCAAGCTGATTTTGAAGGAGGCGAACGGTTGCAAACCGTTGTCTCAACGAAGAAACTCTCAAGTAACGTTCTTGAATGGCAGTTGTTACGCGTGGTGTACCCTGTCCTGGTCTTCGGACATTCATACCTGTCTCCCTGAATCGCTGCAACATTCTGGACACACTTGTATGGGAAACTCCAAACCTTTCTGCAATTCTTGTGAATGTCCACCCTTCTTCTCGCAAAACTACCGCTTGGGCACATTCCTCTTGGGTCAAATTGCGTGTTTCGCGTTGCATAGCGATCGAGTGTAGAAAATCAAACGAAAGAAAAACTATTGATCACTATAATGTATTGAGAACAACTGATTTTAGAATGGAGCCAATACATTCAAAATCTGATAATATCAACCTTTTTTTATTCCTGCTGGGAGAAAACATCTGTATTGAAGAAAAACGTTGAAAGTGGATAACATAGGCATGCATAATTCTGATAAAAATAATTATCATTGAGAACACCTTCAGTTGTAGAATAAATTTGAGATTTCCATAATGTGCGTTAATTTTTTTGCGCAGTGTAGTACGCTAGGCCCCTTCGTCTACCACTATTCATCACTCACTTTAACTCATAATGAGAGAAGAGATGCTGACAGTTAGACGGACGAAATCCATTTTCGTCGTAATAAACATCGATCCTGTTAATCCGGCGAACACATGAAACTCCTTTCTCGACAAATTATTAATTACACATTCGCATCGCTGCTGATGATCCTGTTAAACAGTTGCCAAAGCTCGTAATCATTTCGGGCTCGAATCAATGTGGAGCTCGGGTGCAGATCGCATCAAATTCGACCGTAATCAACAATAAACTATTGATAGCCCCAGTCTGACGCTTTATAACAATGGGACAACGACGGTGCTTTGGGAGTTGCGAGCCGGATTCATTGTCCGCTATTCAAATGTTTCGTTTCAATTGAATATTTTATTTTTATCGATCGTTAGGTGCGCCATTTCGGAAGTCATTAGGGGTTCGGCATGAATAGGGGATAATAGGGTTGTTTTATTTGGGATGATAATAATTGGCAGATATTTTATTTTGTTCGTAAAAAAAAGTTCAAATTTCTGATATACATTTCTGCAGTACTTAATTACCAACTCTGCGACTTGCTATGTGTACCCCTTAGTAGAGAAATTACTGAGCTCTTAATTCAACGTTTTGAAAAGGTCAGTTTTTCCCCAGAGAATTCACCCATTGAAGAGAAACAAGAAAGTCCCGCACTGATTTCTTAACTATACTTTCGTACGATTTTCCGAAAGCTAGCACGGGTTTAATTCGTCACATCACTTAATTGTCCCAAAAGCTCATATTTTTGCACCAATTTCTGTATTGCAGTTCGACAAGGTACTTCCCGGTGACTCAAAAATGTTCGATTTTTACGATGCGCCAAAGTTTCACCATTTTCAGTGAATATCAATATACTTACTACTCTACAAGAGTTAGGGATATCGTATTCAATCGTTTTTAAAAGTATGTAATCTTCGAGAAACTCGCTGTAAAATCATTTAAAACCCAATAAGAACTTGCATCGATGCAATAAAATCAGTATAAGACATTTCGTCAATCTGGTCGCCTTTTTTCTGAAGTTTGGCTCTTTGCATGCTCCATGAATGTTCTTATTTTGAAATGAAGTAAGTTCATCAACGGCTTCGATTCAATACGAGTTTTCTCAAAATGCCAGGACGTAAATTAACAAACGCTGGGGCTAATATGGCTGTCGGAATGCTACAGGGTGGCCCAACTCAGGTTGTTGTAGCGGAAAGGCTCCAAGTCAGCCAAAGTGTGATATCTCGACTTTGGAATGGGTTCAGGGAGACAGGTTTCGTGTTGGAAAGACCAAGGCTTGGTGGGCGACGAAAAACAACACCTGCTCAGGATCGTTTCATCACCGTTTCGGCGAGAAGAAACCCTACATCTACGTGTAGAATGCTACGGAATACTCTTCAAAATACAGATGGGGTTCAAGTTTCCATCGAAACCATCAGACGACGTTTGAGAGAGGTGAATCTAGGTTCTAGACGTCCATTAAGAGGAATTCCATTAACACGTGACCATAGGCGTCAAAGACTGAATGGGCAAGGCAACATATCAATTGGAACGATCAATGGCGTAGTGTCCTTTTCACTGATGAATCCAGATATGGACGATTTTCAGATTCTCGAAGAATAAGGGTATGGACAATCCCACGCATACCCCGCAATCGTCGCTATGTCCAAGAAAACTATCCATTCCGAGGGGGTAGTGTTATGGTATTGGTCGGGATATTTTTCAACGGGCGCACAGATCTACACATTTGTCCTGGGAATATGACCGCCTTACACTAGGGAGCTTGTCATTGACAATGTTGTGCCAAATTTTCACGCTGCTAATGGTGAAACTTTTCAATTTCTAGACGATAACGCTAGACCGCACCGTGCAGCCATAGTTGAGAATGCGCGCGAGGAGCTTGATATTTCACATTTACCAATACCTCCGCACTCACCAGATTTTAATTGCATAGAACATGCATGGGATATGCTCCAAAGAAGATTAGATAATCATCAACCTACCCCAGAATCCTTAAATGATCTGAGAGAGCATCTGCCCCGTTTATGGATCTAAATTCCTCAAGAAATGTCCAACAACCTCGTGTGTAGTATGCAAAGAAGATGTCAAGCTGTTATTGATGCCCGTGGAGACCATACATTGTATTGATAGTCTTAAAATGCTTGAATTCTCTGGGAATAAAATTTCGTTATTTTACTCGATTCTTCTTAACCACCCTGTATACGCTGCAGACCTACAGGCTAAAATTAATTTGCAACTTGAAATCATATTATTTATATGAATTTTCATATCACAAAAATCTCATTTTAACTATATTTTTTTGCAATTTGAGTCAATATCCCTAACTCATGTGGAGCAGTTTAGTTTCAATGAGTTGTTGAAGCTTGTATCGTTTTATTTTTACTAATGGCGTCAGACATCAGATCTAGTCCACCTACAAAAATCTGATTCAAAAGTGTCCAATTGCATTTATTCTATATGTGGCACCAAATGTGGTCTAAGAAGTTGAGTTACTTTTATGACAATTTCGAAGGCTCTATCATAACATCCATTTACGGTCAAACATGGCGCACAATTAAAATCTTGCAGTCTTATTTAAACATCATAATTCTGAAAGAACGTGACATGCATGTGGATTTATGATCCTATTCTACAATGGAATGATATGGAAAGAAAGCATCAACAACGCTGTTGGCCATTAGTCTCTCAACACAATTGCATTCATTATTCCAATTCAGTAACTTTTTCAACTATCTGACGAATGAACAGAAAGAATTCCGAAGTGACAATTAGGACAACTTCAAACAAATACAGCGATGTAGGAGTGAACATCCATCGACATTATCCAACGACAAAAGGACCTCGCGAACAGAGGATAACACCTAAATCTCCCTTTGTACCAGACTGCCTCATCAATGTTTTATTTTCCTCCAACGTGAGAAAGAAATAAAAGCTCATTTATAACGAAAAAGGACCTGAAGAATAATAGCGAACTGTATTTAAGTATAATGACCCGAATTTATATCGCCGGAGGTCGTTATTTGCAGGCATATTTTTTATTTGGCGGAACTAGGGGTGACAAACAAGAAAATAATTTAAATCTATTGCCGTTCTCGAAATTAGATCCGGGGCAAATTGGGCTATTTTTCAACATACGATAACGTTTGCTAGCAAGTGGTTAAGTCTTTGGAATGGGGTTCTGTATGGTGTGAGCGATTACTGCGGTTGCCCCTGTGTAATCAAGTATAAAATGAATTTTTCATTTTCGACCTGGGACCTTTTTCACACCTCTGTATAGTCCTATGGGAAGCTCAGTCAGAAATACGTTTCGTACCTCAGACTATAGAAAGAGGAGACGCACCTTTCAATAACAAATAGTGAAGCCAATTCTCAGAATCCTCAGAAATCTCTTTATATATCAACAAATATACTGCTCCACAAGAGTTAGGGATATCGTTTCAATCGTTTTTAAAAGTATGTAATCTTAAAGAAAATATCTGTAAAATCATTTAAAACTAAATAACAACTTGAATCGATCCAATAAAAATCAGTATGAGACATTTCGTCAATCTGGCCGCCTTTTTTCTGAAGTTTGGTTCTTTGCATATGCTTCATGAATGTTCTTATTTTGAAATGAAGTCAGTTTATCAACGGCTCCGATTTGAAGCGAGTTTTCTGAAAATGCCAAGACGTAAATTAACAAACGCTGAGGCTAATAGGGCTATCGGAATGCTACAGGGTGGCCTAACTCAGGTTGTTGTAGCGGAAAGGCTCCAAGTCAGCTAAAGTGTGATATCTCGACTTTGGAATAGATTCAGGGAGACAGGTTCCGTGTTGGAAAGACCAAGGCTTAGTTGGCGACGAAAAACAACACCTGCTCAGGATCGTTTCATCACCGTTTCGGCGAGAAGAAACCATACATCTATGTGTAGAATGCTACAGAGTACTCTACAAAATGCAGATAGAGCCCAAGTTTCCATCGAAACCATCAGACGACGTTCGAGAGAGGTGAATCTAGGTTCTAGACGTCCATTAAAAGGAGTTCCATTAACACGTGACCATAAGCGTCAAAGACTGGAGCAAGGTAACATATCAATTGGAACGGTCAATGGCGTAGTGTCCTTTTCACTGATGAATCCAGATATCTAGATATGGACGATTTTCAGATTCTCGAAGAATAAGGGTATGGACAATCCCACGCATAACTCGTAATGCGCTATGTCCAAGAAGTTCATCCATTCCGAGGGGTTAGTGTTATGGTTTGGGCCAGGATATGTTTCAACGGGCGCACAGATCTACACATGCGTCTTAGGAATATTATATTATTATATATAGGGAGCATGTCGTTGACAATGTTGTGCCAAATTTTCACGCTGCTATTGGTGAAACTTTTCAATTTCTAGACGATAACGCTAGACCGCACCGTGCAGCCATAGTTGAGAATGCGCTCGTGGAGTTTGGTATTCCACATTTACCAATACCTCCGCACTCACCAGATTTGAATTGCATAGAACATGCATGGGATATGCTCCAAAGAAAATTAGATAATCATCAACCTACCCCAGAATGCTTAAATAATCTGAGAGAGCTTCTGCCCCGTTTATGGAACCAAACTCCTCAAGGAATGTTCAACAACCTCGTGTGTAGTATGCAAAGAAGATGTCCAGCTGTTATTGATGCCCGTGGAGGCCATACATACATTGATAGTCTCAAAATGCTTGAATGAATACTCTGGGAATAAAATTTCGTTATTCAACTCGATTTTTATTAACCACCCTGTATACGCTGCAGACCTACAGGCTAAAATTAATTTGCAACTTGAAATCATATAAATATGATTATTCTGAACTTCTGGTGTTGACGAGTCGCCCCTGCTTATAAGCACTATAAACTGGAAAGTTAGACCACCATTCCACAATCGCCGTAATCTCCTAGGTCTCCTCAAGCAGTCTTTAGTGCTCTCTAGCCACTGTGAAACGGTCTTAAAGCATGAATTTTAATCCGTGTAAGTGTACATATGTAGCAGTTCTAGGCCTGTTTGAGCACCCCGTAAGGATTATTGCCGAAATTAAACATGGGGATGTTTGAAACTTGTGGGTTCTGAAGGCTGCTAGGGTGATCTCGTCTATTCCAATTATGAGATAACATTTTAGTGCCAAACTGTATCGGATATGATGTTTTCGGCGTTTTTGGAAACTTAAACACTCCATCGCGATGTCAGTTTTTTTCGAATTTGGAGCTGGGAATGATGTCAAGCGATAAGGTTCGATTCATTGATGACGAATCCATGATCTCTGATAACTCTCAAACTATGGAATGCCGTGTCTAGGTTCGTTAATTGGGGAATGGTTGAATGAGAACTCAAACGGCATAATAAATTCCTCAAATACTTTTTCTCTCATACCATTGAGTTTAAATATACATAGAGACACAACCCAGTTCATTGATTTGATGCACACATTTTCTGCAGTTTACTTGCCAATTTGCCAACTTAAGTGGCGGCACATAGTAGCTACTAAAGGAACTATATTCGTCCAATCAATTTTGTCACTACTCATTTATCGAAATCTGTAGGAGATTTATTTTTCTCGGGTTCTATGAATCGTAGGCAGGGTCGGATTCGTCCAAATTCGTTACAAACGGTTTGATTCAATAATGATGAACTATTAGCCATGCATTTCTCCAAAGGAGTGTTCTCAGGTAGGAAATGAGGGGTGAAAATGTTTCTTGGAGGGACTTAATCGATGAAAAGAATTTGTCTTTCTCGTACTCTCTTGAAGATAACTGAAAACCACATAAATCCAAACCTTCCAGAAAATGAAGGTTGGATTGGCCACGCAGATTTTCGTCAGAACTTTATATTCGGCTATGAGAACAGTCATTGCTACTGGTGAGCTGAGGTCGAGAAGTGCCAATTCAATTGCTCAGTTCATTCTGAAAATGAATGATCTTTTCGACTGCCTCAATTCGAATGGAAAATTTGAGGAAAATTATCAGCCATCAGCAATACAAACTCTGACGGAATCAATTGAATTCATTAAGTCTTGGACAGTTGGGAAAAATATTCCCTATTGTTTCAACGGTTTGATACAAACCATCAGTAGCATCCTTCAATTGTGGGAGGAGACGAAGGAAACATTTCCATATTTGATAAAAAGTCGGCTCAACCAGGGCCAAATCGAGAATTCATTCTCCAAAATAAGACAGCGTAGGGGTTATGATCTAAACCCCTCAGCTCGATGCTTCAGATTAGGGTTGCAGTCGGTCATGACTGGTTGTCTTGAAAAATGTTCCGATAGTTCTAACTGCCAAGACAATGGGAGAATCTGAAAGAAGGCCCATTGATGTGGTTGATTGGACAGATTCGACCATTTCTTCTGCGGATTCGGGCAACGGTGAGCCTAGTGAGGGTATATAAGGGACGAAGAGTTAATGGAACCCCTAAATACCCTAGAATCCAACTAAATCGCAAGTTTCTCGGGGTATTTGAAGAGGAACATCGCCAAAAAAAAAATGCGGTAAGTGCGAAAAAGCACTCCTCATTGATGATTTGAATAAGCTTGGTAATGATTGGATATATATTGCAAATCTAAATCGGATACATTTGAGAATTTCCTCAACCGATTTCAAACATTTGATGAGGAAAGCGCTGTTGGTCATAAATAAAATTATGGTCACAAAATCATAAAAGATATGACTTCAAAGGTATATTTTAGGAAAATTAAAAAAAAAATGAATTTATACAAGATTGGAACTCTCCGTTAACTCCAGAATTTGAAAAGCACAAGATTCATTTGTTGAGACAAAGAGTGAAGCTGTACATGGGACAGAAAAAAAAAACAAAGGAATCTCGACACAGAAGCATCCCGCTGCTTATAAAAAATTGAATATTGTTAAAAATTCATAGAAAATCTGTTTATAAATACTTGTGAATGAAGAAAAACATTGCATGCATTTATTTTTTCATACATCAGTATTTTATTTTCATGAAAGATCAAAAATAATTGTCGTTTTATTGCATCAAAAAAAAAGGCGATGAAATACTGAGCATCCCACATTTCCATATGCCGGTCCTGATCGTCATCGCATTCGGCTTCGGAAATAGTGCCTTATAGTTCAGCTACTTACCGCCAGATGCGGGAGTAAAAATTTTCGCTTCTCTGAAACACACTTATCCATCTATGAACCGGTGATGGAACTACACAAAATTTAGCTTCAAATCGTTGAACTGGGCTGTGTCGCTATGTATATTTAAACTCAATGCTCATACTTAAAACATCTTGCATTTCTGAAGAGTCGGCGGTATTCAAAATCTTCCCCCATCTAAGATCAGCGGAGAGCTAATCGATATTCCAAAACTTCGGCCAGATATCCGGTTTGACGTCTTTGTAATTGCAGATTCGAACTCTGGATGCATTAATAATCTGCTGGAGACAACCTTATTGCCCCCAATAACTTGGCGAGTGTCAGAGTGGAGCAGACAGCGGCTGTAGACCGATCTGTTCCTTACACCAGCCACTGGCCTTTGTCTGAGATTTTCCTAATATTGGAGAAACACGGAATTTGATGAGCATTCATTATATGCACAACCCCGGAATTTAACAATACACGGTTCAGCTCGAGGTGGTGAAAATTGAAGTAGAGTATTCCTGTTTTGATGGAAACTTCAAATATTGCCCGAAAGACATTCAAGGTACAATGATCAAGTACCGATTGCAAACTGCTGCAGTATCACGAGAGCCAAGCAGAGAAACTTCAGAGACGAATACAAAAAATAATAAAATGTGAAACCATAATGCCATTATTCTAGGTACCTACTTACTCATCTGATTGTCAGGGGATACAATTCGAGAAAATTCCAAATTGGAACATCTTCACATCGAAAAAATCTAATGTTGCGTCTCAGCCTGTATTTTACCTGGACCAAGCAAACTATTTGCATTCAGAAAACCTCCCAATCTCCTCGCAGGCATATTCCACCACTCGACAAGTGCGTATTTTGCTCCGATAGCTGAATACTAATAGCGCCAAACAGCACTTGAACCTTCCACGCTTTCCTTCAGATCCGCTTAGTTAATGTCCCCAATAAATAAGATGTAAATGGTTTTCGACCATTTCTTCATCGAGTTCCTTTGTTCGCAGTGTTTGCGTCGACGGCTCTCTACGTTCTCGAAGAGTTATCTTCATTAGGTAAACTCTTGGGATCCGGATTCTTGAGAAAAAAGTGGAGGTTTTCCTCTTTCAATCTCCATTTGGTGCAAATCAAGACTGAGCTGTAAAGTGCCATCATGACCACTCAAATAAAGGACAAACATCCTATCTGTCCAACACCATACAAAATGAAGTTATCGATTAAATGGCCAGCAATGTTCAGGATAACATTATTAATGAGATCAAGGAGGACAACTATTTCACTTTTATGTTCGACTGCACCCCAGATGTATCTCACACAGAACAAATGAACCAGGTTATACGATATTTAAAGAGAACGGAGTCTGGATATGAGATAAAGGGAAATTTTATTGACTTCTTAAAAGTTGACGGAAAAGCTGGAGAATAATATCATAGCGAATTCTAGAAAAACTGCAAGCTGATGATTTAGATGTCAAAAAATGTCGTGGATCTAATGTGGCTGGCAAATATAAAGGAGTCCAATCCGGAATTCTACAGATCAACGAGCTGGCAGTATGAGTTCCATGCCTAGCACACTCTTTGAATCTTGTAGGTGTCCATTCGGCTTCATCATGTTCAAAAGCAGTTATTGGGTGTTGTACAAAAACTGTATTCTTTTTTGTTAGTTCAACCACACGATGGACAATTATGCAAAAGTGCACGAAAACAGATTTGAAAGGAAGCAACCAAACAGGATGGGCTACCAATAATTTACCGGGAGTTGTGAAGGCTGTGGAAGAAATTAAAGAATCCTCACTAGTCGCAGAATCCAAGTATGAAGCTGGTAATTTGCTTCATGCTGTGATGGATTTCAGATTCATCCTGAACCTAACAATTTGGGATAATATTGTGCGAGAGATCAATAAGATCAACGTGGAAATTCAGAAAAGGGATATAATTATATTTCGTCCATTATCGTTGATGCAAATTCTTGTGAAGATCTTGCAAGGAATGAGCGGAAAACCTATTGAAAACTGGATCTCGGAAGCTACACTTCTTTCAGAAGAATTGGATGGGGAGCCAATTCTTAGAAATGAACGTGTTTCCAAAAAGAAAAATCAGGTCGACGAAATGTGCGAAGATGAGTCAAGAACGCTAGATCTAGTTGGTTTATTCTCGAAGGAAATTGAGCTTGTTTTCGAAAGATTATTATCAGAAATCAGAAAAAGATTAGACAGCGCAGAGTCTGCATACGAATTTCGCATTCCTCAATGCCCATGCCCTTTTAAAAATGCAAAAAGAGGATCTGCAGAAAAATGGGTCCCTTTTAGCGCAAAAATATTGAAGAGACTTGAATGCAGTTGATTTTTGTTAGGAACTTGCGGTTTTCAAAGAGATCGTTCCTGAAATTTGAAAGATCGACTTCATTAGACCTGCTACAAATTCTTCACAGGCAAGATCTGCAAGAAGCTCTCCCTAATGTCAATGTAGCTTTAAGAATATACAGCACATTACCTACCAAGTCTGCAAGATGTGAACGTAGTTTCAGCAAATTGAAAATAATAAAAAAATATTTCTATGTTTCTATGGTCTCTCGATCTGGGCTATAGAAAACAAGACGGCCCCCGAAACAGATTTCGGAAAAAATCACGCCGCGTGAAGCTGTGAAGAAAAATAATTTCTTTCCTTGTGATATTTTCCTTATTATTAGTTTTTACTCTTATTTTCTCTCCTTGAGTTTGGCACGGATCCTCATCGAGCAAAACCTCGAATTCACCTTTGAAGCGAAGGCACCAATTATCACAGCCTGTTGTTTTAGTCTCAGAGCAGCATCTCCGACATTTTAGAGCTCTCTATGCGCTCCAGCACAAACTGCTGGAGCTATCTATTGACAAACTGCGAGAACTTAGTTGAGCAATATAATATAAGTGCAAACAGCTTCAAAGATAGATATTGATATTTCCAAGCGTATTGATAATAATGGATATTCCAGGAAATCTTAGAGGAGACAATGCTCGTGCCTCTATGACACGAGACACAAAACGAGATATTCTAGCCGGTATGATTTCAATCCGAGAGACCCAGTGATAAATCACGATTTCCACGATTGTTCATCCGTTCAGACCCCGAATACTGGAATGTTTTCCAACTCCACATCTCACTTGATTCCCATCCCGTCGTTGTTCCAGCGGTCCCAAAATGAGACACTAATTGCATTCCATCTCGAAGCCAGGAAATAGAAATTTAACAACTGTAACAATTAGAAAGTTTGATTTCGGAGAGTTCTCCCCGGTTGAAACAACGCTTTCGGATCTGCTCTGTTGAAATAGAATATTAAGCTAAACAACTGTACAATTAGTTCATCAAATCGGGAAATCCCTGAACGCAAAGTGCTCTGGATACGGATATTAGGTCGGGTGTCAAGGGAGTTCGAATAGGGTGGGTGATTTAGGGGAAAGGGCAGATACCTGAATGAAAATAACAATTATGAAAGAATGGATTGTTTCACCCATTGTTGATGTTTAGAAAACGTGAACTTCCGATATAATTGTGTTGAAAAAAATAGATATAAGATAACAGAAAAAAGGAAGAATAGGAAAAGGAGTTGGAAGTGAATACCTTCAAATCAAAAATCATTAGGATCTCAGTAAGAATAAGATACGCGTCTTCACTGGTTTCACAATAGAACATTGTCGCCTTAGAAAGCATATGATGAGGAAGCAGGGCTTGTCAGAAACAGACAATTATTGCCACTGCGCAAAAAAATTAACGCACATTATGGAAATCTCAAATTTATTCTACAACTGAAGGTGTTCTCAATGATAATTATTTTTATCAGAATTATGCATGCATATGTTATCCACTTTCAACGTTTTTCTTCAATACAGATGTTTTCTCCAACCAGGAATAAAAAAAAGATGATATTATCAGATTTTGAATGTATTGGCTCCATTCTAAAATCAGTTTTCTCGATCAATTCCAGTGATCAATAGTTTTTCTTTCGTTTGATTTTCTACACTCGATCGCTATGCAACGCGAAACACGCAATTTGACCCAAGAGGAATGTGCCCCAGCGGTAGTTTTGCGAGAAGAAGGGTGGACATACACAAGATGTGCAGAAAGGTTTGGAGTTTCCCATACAAGTGTGTCCAGAATGTTGCAGCGATTCAGGGAGACAGGTATGAATGTCCGAAGACCAGGACAGGGTAGACCACGGGTAACAACTGCCATTCAAGAACGTTACTTGAGAGTTTCTTCGTAGAGACAACGGTTGGCAACCGCTCGCCTCCTTCAAAATCAGCTTGAGCAAACTCATGAGGTGCAAATTAGCACTCAGACAATAAGAAATTGCCTCAGAGAATATGATTTAAGGCCTCGTGTCGCGGCAAGAGGCCCAGCTCTTACCCCAGCCTATCGAAGGGCGCGTTTGGATTTTGCGAGAGAGCATATCCATTGGGAAGAGGCCGATTGGGAAAGAGTTCTCTTCACAGATGAGTCTAGATTCTGCCTCTACCATTGTGATCGACGTTCCCTTGTATACAGACGTCCACATGAAAGATATGCTCAGTGCAATTTCCTGAATATTACTGGTTTCGGGGAAGGATCGATTATGGTATGGGGTGGAATATCTCTGACTGCTCGCACAGACCTAGTGATCGTTGATAATGGAGCTATGAAGGATTCGATCAGAACATTTTAAGATCACTCATTTTGAGTATGAACCGTCGTTGCCGAGCTGTAATTAACGCAAGAGGTGGAAATACCAAGTATTAAATCACTCATCAGCATTTCAGTATTTTGAAAATTGTTCATTTCTCTCCTTTGACATAAGATTCGGTGAAATCCTGAATTTTTTTCCATTTAATGTGTCTTGTTTCGTACAAAACCTTCCCGAGAGAACATAAAAAATAAGTTATAAAGTCAATGTAGAGTTAACTTTCATTAAAATTGAGATTTTCAGAATGTGCGTTAATTTTTTTGCGCAGTGTATATTTTGTGGATCATCTTCTTCAGGTGCCCTCTCCATTTAATGAAGGTTGGCGACAATTTCGGCATACTTATTGCGATCCTGAGTAGTACGCCTCCCCTTGGACCTCGAAATTGATTATAATCCCTTTATTAGTAGTCCTATAACGTTGGTAGAACATGTCTATCTATTGATGACCCCCCTGAAAAACTGTCTGGATCCGCCAGTGGAGCTGGAGGTAGCCATTTTCACCAATTTTTGTACGCTTAGAGATGTTACATGTAACGTCTATGTTTACGTCTAGATATTAATACAAAACCACGTTTCTGATTTTGAATCAAACTTGATTGTAAGAAAGTAAATCAAATGAGGATCAAAAAACCATTCGGATATATGCGAGTAAACATTTGATTTCAGAATTAACTGAATATTTAGTGTACAATAACCCACAACTTTTGAAATCCTCTCTTTTTTAATTTTCATTAAATCCAAATACAAGGTGACAAGAAAAACTTCTGACAAATTTTGCTGTGGTCAGGAACAAAAGTATTTCAGCTCAGCCAAATAATTTTTACTCTCTTCGTTTCTCTACACTTTCCTGTACTGATATGTGAATTTTCAGTTTGATATAATTTCATTTTACAGAGTTTTAGAATGTCAAACAAATGTAGTGCGATTTTGGAGCTGTTTCGTCAAGGTAGGCGTCAATGCGAAATTGTTCGTTTGCTCAATGTGCCTCGACAACCCGTGTCCGATGCAATTCCTCGTTTCAAGGGGCTTGGCCACGATGGTCGTCGTCCAGGAAGTGGTAGAAAACGCGCTGTCAATACACCTAGCAATCTCAACATCGTCAAGAAGCGAGTCAATCGAAATCCAAGGGTTTCCATGAGGAAAATAGCCTGTGAGACCGGTATCAACCGCGAATCAGTCCGTCAAATTGCCAAAAATGAACTCAACCTCAAGTCATACAAGCTCCAAAAAGTTCAACTCCTCACGGAGAAAAACAAGCGCGTATACGACTCCAAAGGTGCCGCCAACTTCTTCGTCTCGCCGCCGGTCAGCAATGGGAGCGAATTCTCTTCACAGACGAAAAGCATTTCACCGTAGAACAATCCCTCAACCACCAAGACGACAGAGTCTGGTCCGTAGAGGCTCCCGGTACATCGGCCATCGTCGAACACCGTCAAAATCCGCAATCCGTCATGGTCTGGGGCGGAATTTGCGGCAGTGGTAAAACTCCCTCAGTTTTCGTGGATCAAGGGGTCAAAATCAATCAAGAAGTCTACCGCTGCGACATCTCTTGGTTTCTCTACACTTTCCTGTATTAATATGTGAATTTTCAGTTTGATATGATTTCATTTCACAGAGTTTCAGAATGTCAAACAAAGGACATGCGATTTCGGTGGTGTTTCGGCTAGGTAGGCGTCAATGCGAAACTGTTCGTTTGCTCAATGTGCCTCGACAAACCGTGTCCGATGCAATTCGTCGTTTCAAGGAGCTTGGCCATGATGGTCGTCGTCCAGGAAGTAGTAGGAAACGCACTGTCAATGCACCTAGCAATCGAAACATCGTCAAGAAGCGGGTCAATCGAAATCCGTGGGTTTCCATGAGGAAAATAGCCTGTGCGATCGGTATCAACCGCGAATCTCAAGCCATACAAGCTCCAAATAGTTAAACAAGCGCGTACGACTCCAAAGGTGCTGCCAACTCCTTCGTCTCGTCGCTGGTCAGCAATGGGAGCCAATTCTCTCCACAGACGAGAAGCATTTCACCGTAGAACAATCCCTCAACCACCAAGACGACAGAGTCTGGTCCGTAGAGGCTCCCGGTACATCGGCCATCGTCGAACACCGTCAAAATCCGCAATCCGTCATGGTCTGGGGCGGAATTTGCGGCAGTGGTAAAACTCCCTCAGTTTTCGTGGATCAAGGGGTCAAAATCAATCAAGAAGTCTACCGCTGCGACATCCTCGAGGCCTTAGTACTTCCGTGGGCCAAGCAGCACTTCGGCGATACGCATTGGACCTTTCAACAGGACTCCGCTCCGGCTCATAGAGCGAAAATGACGCAAGAATGGTGAAAGACCCATTTTCCTTTTTTTATCTCATCTGCAGAATGGCCGCCCTACTCACCGGATCTCAACCCAATGGACTACAGCGTGTGGATGATTTTGGAGCACAGAGCTTGTGCTAAAAAACACAAAAATTTGAAGTCGCTGAAGCAATCTCTGCGCCGGGAATGGAACCGATTAACGCCCGAGGAGCTGCGGCCCATTGCATAAAATTTCAAGAAGCGTCTGAAAAGCTCTGTATCGCAGCCAAAGGAAGCCACTTCGAAACGGTTTAAATTTATTGTTAACAAATGTTCAAGCTATTATTATGTGTTGCCGTTCTGTTCAATTTCTTCTGTTGAATAAAGTTGAATGAAAAAGAGTTTGTCGGAGGTTTTTCTTGTCACAGTGTATTTTATATGACTGCCAAATTCATAGATATAGTTTAAGAGAAGTTATAGAGCATGAAAATCAAAAAAGTAGATGCGTGATCATATATTTTCCCATCAGCACCTTAACTACAAGGAAACGTTCAAAAATTTCATCAGCATCACAAGAACTTCATTTCATGTCAACCAGAATTTTTGTTCACTATTCCATACGTTCCCCTCCTATTTGTGCCCACTGATCTGTCGTAAAAATTTCGCCGAGCAGTCTACACGAATATCAGTTACGAAAAAACATTCAGACAGCCACGACGTCTCAAAAATAATGTGGTAACACCAACGGACTCCAAGCAAGACGTGACATCTCCACCAGGTCACGACCTAAAAACGACCTCTGTGCTTCTGAGCCCCCCATACGTTTAGGTAATCCAAACACAACATACCCTTTCTCTGGAAATAAACTTCATTCCTTAAGGACCCCACACACTGCTGAGAAATACGACCGTTTCAATCAAAATGATGAGGAAAACCGTGGTGTGTGGGCAAAAACCTACATGTTTCATTCTTAAGTGAGGTATAAAAAAAGTGTATTCGCAATATCAGTTGTGGAGGACTGAAGAATATTCTTATTAAATCTATGAAACCTGTGGTGTTCCAACGTAGTGTATGGAGCCCTTTAGGTGGGATGCAGAAAACAAAAAGCCGGCTTTATTGCGTACCCTCCCCCTCAACATTTCTCTCCAACGTCTTATCTTCATCGCGAAAGCCTGTCGCGGCCGATGTAATCAAAAACCGAGAAACTTGTCAAACATTGACGTATGAAACCTTATCCGGAAAATACGAGGTAGGGCTGCTGTCTGATTCTTTGCGACTGATACAAATTTGATTGTGAGATGTGTCGCGTTTTCGTAGAGGAAAGGGGAGGTTGTAGATGGAAGCCATTTTGGTAAGATTGGGGAAGGTTTCGTTTTATTCTTCGAGAAGTTTCGAGAGTGACATCTTTCGAGCACCATAAGAATCGAATATTATATATACTGCTTCACAAGAGTTAGGGATATCGTATTAAATCGTTTTTAAAAGTATTTAATTTTCGAGAAAATTGCTGTAAAATCATTTGAAACTCAATAAAAACTTGAATCGATCGAATAAAAATCAGTATGAGACATAACATCAATCTGGTCGCCCTTTTCTGAAGTTTGGTTCTTTGCATATGCTTCATGAATGTTCGTATTTTGAAATGAAGTCAGTTTATCAACGGCTTCGATTTGAAACGAGTTTTCCGAAAATGCCAAGACGAAAATTAACAAACGCTGAGGCTAATAGGGCTATCGGAATGCTATAGGGTGGCCTAAACTCAGGTTGTTGTAGCGGAAAGGCACCAAGTCAGCCAAAGTGTGATATCTCGACTTTGAAATAGGTTCAGGGAGACAGGTTCCGTGTTGGAAAGACCAAGGCTTGGTGGGCGACGAAAAACAACTTCTGCTCAGGATCGTTTCATCACCGTTTCGGCGAGAAGAAACCCTACATCTACGTGTAGAATGCTACGAAATACTCTTCAAAATGCAGATGGGGTCCAAGTTCCCATCGAAACCATCAGACGACGTTTGAGAGAGGTGAATCTAGGTTCTAGACTAGACGTCCATTTTGAGGAGTTCCATTATCACGTGACCATAAGGGTCAGAGACTGGAATGGACAAGGCGACATATCAATTAGAACGATCAATGGCGTAGTGTCCTTTTCACAGATGACTCCAGATATGGACGATTTCCAGATTCTCGAAGAATAATGGTATGGACAATTCCACGCATACCGCGTAATCGTCGCTATGTCCAAGACGTCCATCCATTCCGAGGGGGTAGTGTTATGGTATGGGCCGGGATATGTTTCAACGGGCGCACAGATCTACACCTTTGTCCTGGGAATATGACCGCCTTACACTATAGGGAGCATGCCATTGACAATGTAGTGCCAAAATTTCACGCTGCTATTGGTGAAACTTTTCAAGTTCTAGACGATAACGCTAGACCGCACCGTGCAGCCATAGTTGAGAATGCGCGCGATGAGGTTGGTATTTCACATTTACCAATACCTCCGCACTCACCAGATTTGAATTGCATAGAACATGTATGAGATATGCTCCAAAGAAGATTAGATAATCATCAACCTACCCCAAAATCCTGAAATGATCTGAGAGAGCTTCTGCCCCGTTGATGGAACCAAATTCCTCAAGAAATGTTCAACAACCTCGTGTGTAGTATGCAAAGAAGCTGTTATTGATGCCCGTGGAGGCCATACATTGTATTGATAGTCTAAAAATAATGCTTGAATTCTCTGGGAATAAAATCTCGATATTTTACTCGATTTCTCTTAACCACCCTGTATACTCTGCAGACATAGAGGCTAAAATTAATTTGCAACTTGAAATCATATTAATATGAATTTTCATCACAAAATTCTCATTTCAACTATATTTCTTTGCAATTTAAGTCAATATCCCTATTTCATGTGGAGCAGTTTAATTTTGGTCACGATTTTGGTTAGGAGTCTTTACACCAGGGATTCTATGCACCCATTCTGTAATTTATTTGTGACAGGCGCCTACTTGATTAATAATCAACTTAAGTCCCAACGACAACAGAAGATATTTCCACAGAGAACAACTTATTCAGTTATCTCGTAGGGAATCTATATATATAAAATAAAGATGTTGGTTACACCATATATAACTAGAGATCGGATGGACTGTTTGTTATGAAACTTCATTTATGGAACCATCTTCGGTCTAGTTATTATAAAATACAATGAAACTTCGAAAAAATTGATGAAAGTTTTACTTATGCAGGAAATGCTTTTCCTTCTTTTGAATAAGGCCACTGGGTGTCGCTACCGTTGATGCGTAGTCGTACAGTGAATAGACAATTCACTCTACGTAGTCGTAGGTTGATATTACCGCTGTTAGATGGCGATATATGATTCGCATAGAACTCATGGTAACATGGAAGTCTATTGCCAGATCAAAAAGCGGGTAAACTTATCTCAAGTTGGTGGAACAGTGAATTTTTACCGAAAGATCAAGTATCTGATTTTGACGATCAGTTTCAAACGTGAGTTGGCCATCTTCATCTTTTTTCTTTATTTTTGAAATGCTTTCGAATTTCTGTTTGGGTAATAGATATGTTTGCGGAAATAACTGAATCCAAAATTGCCCATAATTAGTAATTGACATATTATATTCGTGTTTCTGTTCGCACAGAGACAATATTGTAAGCGTCAATAATTTTGAAACGTTTGCTCATCGGGCTTTCATTTATGATATACAATAATGTTTCATTGGTTGCCTAATCTGATCTGGTCGAATGACCATCAATAAATTTGAATATGAGTTCAACATAATTCACAGTGTTGATAATTTTGCCGTGTCGATCGTACTATCGACATTTTAACATCTCGATTTGTCTTCTAACGAGCTTGATATCGTCAACTAAATTGAACAAATTGAAGAGAGATTGGCAGCTCATATCCATGGAATAATGAGAATCGCGCTGCTCTACCAACTGAGATGTTTACCCATTATTTTGAGCTTAGCAGCATAGCTAAGATGTCTAAAATAATGGTGTGACCACTGATTATATTTTGAGAATAATAAGAAAAGTTTTGTTTTTGACACTTCAGGTTGGGTTATTAACAAATTACTGATTTTTTAATTCGGGTCGACGGGCTGTGTTAATAGTCGATAGTTCATTAAAGGAATAATTTTTGTTCATATTCTTGACATTTTGATTCATATAAGAGGAAAGGTACCTATAATATGGATTATACTCCTGCTATTCACAGTCACATGAGGTACTGCAAAAAGAGAACTGTACAACCATTTAAAACAAAAAGTTATATGTTCAAGTTCAACAATTAGTCACCGCTTTTATAAAGAGAATTCTTTCCATGTGAATTAGAAAATTATTAAAATTTTGTATATTTTGAACTTTAATTTAGCCTAATTTTTTTCCTGCTTGAAAAAAAGCAATGGTAAGTTTATACAACTTTTAAGTATAATTCAGGAGGTACAAAGTTCGCCGGGCCAGCTAGTTAATTAATAAAATAAAGTGGGTAGTCTATTATGGGGATCCCTGTATAATATACTTGGGCAAATTTTGCTGGAATCAGAATGTGTCGGTCAGAATCCCGATTCTTGTTATTTCAGCGATACTTCTCCCGAAAAGCAAACCTTGGCCTTGTTCAACATCTATTAATAAAACAGAATGGCTAATTCAACCCCTTGTGACATCTACAGCACACCAGCAATTACCGGCCAATCCTCAGGTCGGTCTACCACACTTCTGCTATATTTTACGCCCGTTTTCGTTATTTATCCAAGGTTTAAGTTTGAACAGTATTAAGTAATTGCCCGGAGCCGAGCTTCAAACGCCCGTTGATCCCGACCGGTAGATTGATAGTTCCGGATTAAACTTATGTGCTGCCTCAGTTGAATTTAATTATGTTCCGGATTGTCTGGAATGGTCGGAAAACCCCGTAGCCGTTTTCGCCCCATCAGACTTCCAATTTCACTTCATTAATCGCAGTCGGTCGCTCATTTTTTCGAGCGAGAACTTTCAAGATGAATGAAAGGAAATTAACGAGGCGGGTCTCTTTCTCTTACCCGGAATATCGGGATGTGTCCCGACAGTTTTCTGAGTTGGAATGGATTCAGCTCAAAGTTCGTTGCGTATTTTGTTTGCCGTATTTTCTCTGAAGATAATGGTAGGTTATTATTCCACATTTTGAGGCATAAAACCAGAAATGGTACTATGGTCCTAGAAGGCTATGGCACGCGCTACAGAAGTCGAGAAAAACTGACCAGGTTCAACAAACAAATAAGCAAACATCAGGCACGATTCAAAATCATCGACCAAGAAATCACCCAGAAACGTCAATGAGGACACTAAACATTCACGTTCAATTCGATATTAACTAAAGTAAAGTATTATTATTTGCTGTATTTCAGGCTGGAAATGATGTTCAGAATTTAACATTTTCTAAATACATATACAGGTTTGGAAATATAAGTTGGAAACATAGCGAATTCAGCGTTAAACGAGTGGATGAATATTGTCTAGTGGACCAGGAAAATAATGTAACCCTCGGCGCGATACGGCAACGATTGAATGACTGAGCTCACTCAATGGCATAGGAGACTGGAGAGGGGGGGAATTTCGAGCTCTCTCCCATCTAAGCCATTTTTTCGCGTGAGTCGAGGTTCAAAACTATTTCAAAAACATTTCGAAGTAAACGTCACCAGTTCATGCATCGCTAAAATGCCACAATTTCAAAACGGTGACGTCATCATAGAAATGTCAATTCAATTTATGAATTTAAAAGTTAGAAACATAATACACGCACATAATAATGAAAATATTTATAATTTTAGGTGTGTTTATTTGTATATTATTATTATTAAATCTTGTATTTTCAAATTGGACTCCAATCAGTTTATGATGAATTTGAATGTTCTCGTCCTGATTAACGACTTATTGAAAAAATATAAGCAATATTCATATTGATTGAATAAGGAGGAAGAACCCGTAAAATCAATTTCAAAAATTTGAACATACATTTTCAAAACTAAATAATATTTCAGAATTCTAAAATAAAGGTGTGCTCTACTCGAAGTGATTTATTACTTCACAGTCACAGGTCACAATGCGTTCTAAAAACAAAGCTGTCATATTCAAATAATATTAAATGCAATGAAGAACAGTTATTATTATTATTTATTCAAAATAAAAACGGTGAAAACAAAATAAATCCAACAAACATAACCTATATTCCTCAATCAGCTGATTACAAACTTCAAACTGCAGTTCGAACTATTCCGCTACCTGCTTTCAAACCGCTTCAAATTATTTTGAACCATTTGGTGCGTGACGTCACCAGTTCGACGCGAGAACACGAATATTTCAAAACGGACGAAATAGTTTTAAAATATTGTCACGCGAAAATTCGGCTCTAGTCTCGGTGAAGTTCCTACCATAGGTCTACTAGATAATATTCATCCACTCATTTAACGCTCAATTCGCTATGTTTCCAATTTATTTTTCCAAACCTGACAAAGAAACTGCATTACCCAGAAGGAGCTATTTGAATTTCAATTTTTTTTGTAGAACATACAAAGTTTAGCAATGTTCAAATCTGGGGAAAAAAATCGTGAAGGTTTTTTCATGTGAACATTTTCTGTTACTTCAATATTTTAGTCGTTTTTTGCAATTTTTTTGAATTTGACAACAAATCAGCTGTTCGGGGAGATTCAAAATCTAAATTTAGTTGTTGTTGAAATACCTAGAGCACGTGTACGCGGAATTCATTGCCAGTTAAGTCAATTTGAACAAGGTCGAATTATTGGACTACGGGAGGCGGGGTTTTCATTTCGAGTAATCGCTAACCGCACGAACAGAAATCCAACTACTGTTATGAGATAATGTCAAGCGTGGTTTGATAATGCCCAAAATCAATAAAGAGTAGACACCGGACGTCGAAGGGGCACCCATGAAGTTCAAGATCGACGTGTGAGACTTATGGCCATCAGAGACCGATTTGCGACAACTTGCTCTGTGGCTGATGAGTGGTTAGGTGAACAAGGCCATCCTGTAACTGTCCAAATGCTTTACTGCCAGATAAGGTCTTTAGGACTGCAGCATAATCGACCCCATCTTGTGTTACCTCTGATGGTTGAGCATCGCCGGCAACGATTACAGTGGTGCAGAGAACGTCAACATTGGAAACTGAAATGGCATCAGGTCGTCTCTTCTGATGAATCTCGATTCTCCTTGGGTGCACATGATGGCCGAAGACGGGTCAGAAGTCGGGGGAAAAGACGTGAGCTTCAGTTTGATGTTGAGTCTCATGTACACCGGTCAGGAGGCGTTTTGGTATGGGGTGCTATTCCATTTGCAATCAGGTCAAATCTAGTCATTATTCGAAGGGGCAAATGGAAGATATGCCATCTATCTTCGTCCAGGGCGACGAGAGGGTATTGTTGGTCTGATTCTTAACTAGATGTCGCCTTGATGTATACTATACCTCAAGACTTTGTCTAGTTTTGTTTAAGAGGACCTCCGTTCTACTCCAATTTTCATCGTAGTAGGGTTATGTTGTCCTGAAGAGATCAGAACAAGATCGAAACCTAGGTAGACTTCTACCCGCTTCGATGAGGTTGGAACTTTCGCTGGTTTCCTGGATGATGATTTGTGGCAAATTCGAGTCAGAATCATGGCGGTTGTTGATATTTATATCAATGATCTGATTAATCGATATTATTCGAAGTAACATGAAAGCATTACCTTGAAGAAATGGTGGAGCCATATGTTCTTCCCTATCTAAACTAGATCGAGAATCCAAAACATGTTTCAGCAAAATAATGCTCGACCTCATGTTGCCAGAGTTAGTTTAAACTTTTTTGAAGCGAACCATGTGAATCTTTGGACATGGCCGTCCAGATTCCCCGATCTTTCGCCCATAGAGCATGTTTGGGACATCATGGGTAGAAGACTTGGAAATATACCCCAGTCATCACGGACTTTGGCTGCTCTGAGACATGAAGTATTGGTATCTTGGAAAAGTATCCCTCAAGAAGAAATAGACCATCTTATTGCATCAATGCCAAGACGTGTGGGGGTGTGTATAGATAATTACGGTGGACATTGGACAAACACATCAACAAATTCACGCCTATTTGAGTTTTTTTTAACACTCTGGGACGCACGGATTGGTCATTTATTAGAAGTCTGAAAATAGAATGTTAGTTTGAATCAACAGGGGTGTCCATTTTCCGTACGACAAACTCCAAATACAGGGAGCCCCTGCACGAATATCCTTCCCAGTTAAAGGAGAAATGAGGAAAGCATCGAAGCTTTTTCCGCGAAAGTCACCAATAATCCAATTTACATAAGTGAACCTCGAGCCCTACAATAAGTCCTCTTTTTCCGTCAAATCCTCCTCCTCTCTTCAGACGCCTCTCCGACGGAACATCTTTTCTTTTCATCGCATCAGCAATGATGATGTAGGATCAAAGGGAATTTCCAACGGAATATGAATCCGCAAACGCGCTACAAGGACCAATTTGTCCCAGACAAATCTGGCCATTATTCTGAGAAAATTGTGTACATAATTGACGTCTGATACTACAGTCTTCAGTGGCACAATTCGGAGATTCTTTGTAATGTTATTTTGATTCGAATGAAGACTTCAGATGTGTTTGACGCATATTCATGCTACTCAATTTGTTCGAGGAATTCATGCATGCACCATAAAAAGCCATTTCTTTTGTTCACTGACTTGTAAGATTTGGAATGGTTCAAAATTTCAGAAAAAATCAACCTCACGATGTCAAACCAAAAGAGAACCTCACCCGATTCAAACTCAGCTTTCACGTTGCAAAAATCGGCAAACTTTCCTTGGCACAATTCGCCGAAAATCAATTACAGTTATCAACTCTGTAGGAAGCGGCAAAAGTTTATTAACGTCAAAACATGAAAGGTAAATAGCTCGACACGGAAGTCACAGCGTCGTGACAAGCAACTCACAATGGCATAATGAACGCCTAGAAAAAACTTGGACACGACATGAGAATCAGAGTTCACAAAGAAGTTCAGTTTTGTAGGAAATGTTGGGAACCCGCCCTTTTCATTGATTACGCGGGTAGTTCCTTGAGGAATAAACCTTGCGCACGTGAAGAGTTGATCCTTGAAATAATATTCGTTTTTGTTCATCAAAAGTATTATTTTGTGAAGTAGAATCCTCAGTTTGTTCAATACTTGTGTGCTTTTTTTCTGGCAAGGGTGTTGGCCTCTTCGTTTGCTTCGATTTCAGAATGACTATCAGGAAGCCAGACTGAGGAGATCTTGTCGCTGTTCGATTACAAGTACTTCTGATTGAAAAAAAAACACTTGATTTTTGTCCCGTAGGGAAAGATGGGGCAATCGTGGTTAGCAACGGAAAGGAAAATGCAAGGAGAAGGACAAAAAAACCAAAGAGTTGAAAGAAAGACTTCAGAAGGCTGATAGGAAAAAAATGACTCTTCATTGACTGACGTAGACATTGACGACCATTGCGTCGATGAAGATACTTATGATGAAGATAACTCAGAGAATGAAGGTGCAGACACATTGTTATCACGTCACGTCACATCACGTCATCTTCCCAAAATGTGCAACCACGATAATGCATGGAACTTAGAGCATAGGAAGAGAGACACACCTTTCAATAATAAATAGTAAAGCCAAATCATCAGAACTAAACTGGGTGATTGTAATACTACGGAATCAAAATGTACTTAGTAAAAATTTTTGCAACATTGTATCTGCTGACACGTTATGGCACTGATAGCACGCAAGATCTATATTCCGCAAATTTACATTTTCTGAATGCACGTGATACCACGTCTGATATTTTGTGAAATGTCATTTTGACATACATTTGAAACCGATCTGGGTGCTCATTCAATAATTCTTGAATTAATTGACGGAATTCCCCCACTTCCTCTGTTCGTTGATTCATTTGGTAAATCGAATCCCTTCTATGAGAATCACCAGCAACTGTAAAAGCAGCTATATTTTCCATATCTTCTTCCCAATGCACCTAGAAGGTGCATACAAATTGTTGTCACGTCATATTGTGAGCTCACGCGAGGAAATGGGAAGAAGATATGGAAAATATAGCTGCTTTCGCAGTTGCTGGTGATTCTCATAGAAGGGGTTCGATTTACCAAATGAATAACCGAACAGAGGAAGTAGGGGAATTCCATCAATTAATTCAAGAATTATTGAATGAGCACCCAGATCGGTTTCAAATGTATGTCAGAATGACATTTCACATAATATTAGACGTAAAATCACGTGCATACAGAAAATGTAAATTTGCGGAATATAGATCTTGCGTGCTTTCAGTGCTATAGCGTGACAGCAGATACAATGTTGCGAAAATTTTTACTGCATTTTGATTCCGTAGTAGTATAATCACCCAGTTTAGTTCTGATGATTTGGCTTCACTATTTATTATTGAAAGGTGTCTCTCTTCCTATGGTCTAAGTTCTATGCATTATCGTGGTTGCACATTTTGGGAAGATGACGTGATGTGACGTGACGTGATAACAATGTGTTTCCGCCTTAAAAGGTGCATACAAATTGTTGTCACGTCATGTGAGCTCACGCGAGGAAATGGGAAGAAGATATGGAAAATATAGCTGCTTTCACAGTTGCTGGTGATTCTCATAGAAGGGATTCGATTTTCCAAATGAATAGGTAATCGAACAGAGGAAGTGGGGGAATTCCATCGATTAATTCAAGAATTATTGAATGAGCACCCAGATCGGTTTCAAATGTATGTCAGAATGACAGTTCACAAAATATCAGACGTGGTATCACGTGCATTCAGAAAATGTAAATTTGCGGAATATAGATCTTGCGTGTTATCAGTGCTATAACGTGACAGCAGATACAATGTTGCAAAAATTTTTACTACATTTCGATTCCGTAGTAGTACAATCACCCAGTTTAGTTCTGATGATTTGGCTTCACTATTTATTATTGAAAGGTGTGTCTCTCTTCCTATGCTCTAAGTTCCATGCATTATCGTGGTTGCACATTTTGGTAAGATGACGTGATGTGACGTGACGTGATAACAATGTGTCTGCACCTTTATTGTCTTATATGCAGGGAATTTGACCGAAACAACGAAGTATGGTGCCGATGCACTTCCTTTGGACTTTGAACTCACTTTGCAGGCACTGGCTTGGATTCCGCATGTAAGAATTTAATTATTATTTTTTCAAACTACTAATAAATCGTGATTCCAAAGCTCATTACTCTGACCTCAATTAATAGTCCTTCAACGCGGAATTGTGACGTTGTGTTCCTTATAGGGCTGTGATTCATAATTTGAGTTTTATTCCCGAAAGAGTTTAACTGACCACCATTACCCTCTCTTTTCCTATCTGCAGAATAAGGAACATTCCTTCCTTTCTGAGTTTCGAACTGAGGATCCAACTTCGATATCCCCGATTTACTTTTCATCTGCGTCTCAGAATTCGCGATAGCAGATTAGTATGCAGTGTCCGTGGTTCTTCGTAGTGTTGTATGTTCAGTCAACATTTACCGTGGATTATTGAATTCGTCGCCAAGGACCTATCGGAACGACGGTGCGGCACGTCTGAATCCCCTTTTGTACATCTCGAGATTGACGGATCGAAGGAAGGCAATTCATCAAACTGACAGCGATTCTGGAATTTGAATAAGTGGAAAAACGCCGAGTGGGGAATGCGGGGATGCGAAATTTCATTTTTCTGTCGGTGAATTTACATCATGGGCGAATTTGGCGGAACATCTGATCCATACCATTCGAGGTGTGCTGGAATAAATTTCAACGGGAGGAGAACGAAGAGAATATTCCATTTTAATGCTCTGCGTGAAATTGCTTGCGTATACCAATCGGTTTCGCCTCTCGTATGGAACAAACTCACAGTTGGTTACAACTGAAACTTCTATATCTAAATATAAGATGGGTGTCCAAAATTAATATTTTTTATTTCTTTACACCACAAAATTATTACTGCGGCTGGACTTCGTCGGTAAAGAAGAAGACCGCGAACTCAGTGGTTAACCCACTGTCCTCGATTCTATGGTATATGGTCAAACTTGCCCCCAGCGTGTAAAACACACCATACAGTGCATTTTGCAGGATGCAATGCAACCTCCAGAACTTCTTGAGGATTGTTTCCACTTCATATACGGCAATTTTCCTTGTTCACGAGCCGTTCAACCAGAAATAATCTTCATCACTAACCACAATTTTTCGATAAGAAAGTTGATCAACTTCAAGCTGTTCAAGGGCCCAATCAGCAAACAAACGACGCTTATTATGGTCAAGTGGCGTTAGTTCTTGAACCAGTTGGATCTTGTACGGGTGTAGAGTAAGATCTTGAGGCGAAATTTTCTATGTGGTGGATGCACAGAGCCCAACTTGTTGTGAACGTCGACGGATAGACAAATCTGGATCTTCATTAACATTATCACTTACAGCAGCGATATTTTCTTCTATACGTACAGTTTTTTATCTTGTTATTGTTGTTGCATCGAGTACAGAAAATGTTGTCTGAAATCTATAGAAAGTTCCACGAATAATGTGATCTGATGGACAATTATGTAAACCATAAATTTCACGAAGTGCTCTATAAGTTTGGCGAATAGAACACTGATTTTGAAAATAAATTTCAACAATTTGTAAACTTTGTTGCGGAGTGAGTATCTCCATGATAATTTGTCAATGCCTACTGAACCGAAATGTCAAAACAACATGACTTCTACCTTACGTCAAATCACAATAATCTAAAATTCTATCACTCTAAAAAAATACCCATTCCTCCATCCGTGAGAGCACTTGTATAATTAACAACTCGATCAACAATATGTAAAGGTTTTATTGCGTTGCTATAAGAACATAATCTCTATCGGTGTACGATTCGTC
Organism: Adalia decempunctata; assembly: GCA_951802165.1. NCBI lineage: Eukaryota > Metazoa > Arthropoda > Insecta > Coleoptera > Coccinellidae > Adalia > Adalia decempunctata. The sequence continues at coordinate 14,079,152 of OX637696.1, read as the reverse complement.
CAGCTCCGCTCATAGGATTCATTGATTGGCTGTTATGAGCGGAGTCACAAGGTTATACCTGACAAATCTATATTTTTCACCTCCGAACTGCATTCAAACAAGACTATCAATGTACTGTGGTTACAATACGCTACAAGATAAAGAAACTAATGGACATATGTTGGGTTTCATAAAGATCGTTGAGTGATTCACAGAATACCTTGACGTTTTTGTCAAATCGACCAATAGAATTTCAAATTTACGGATTTTTATCACACAATCGCTCGATCAAGCATTTGATCACCCGATCAACGTTTATGAAACCCGGCTATAGTCTAGAATGCGATGCCGTCCTTGTAGTATCCGACAAATACCAAAATCAGGACTATAAATTCAATTAGTCATCGTTCCTCAATTAAAATCTAAGAAAAAGACGTCAACTGTCTTTCACTGTAACCAATGAACTCAGGAAATCATTCTCGGTTCATGTTTATTGACCAATGAATGTAGGATTTCTTTTTCAATTAAGTGTAGTTCACCTCGCCCCAGAAATTCCTGTCTTCTACCACATCCAAACTTGTTTCATTAAAAACCCACAAGAAAAGAGGAAATTGCGGAATCGTCGAGATATCAGGGGAACTAGAACGAAATGAGTTAGAAACGCTTGGATTTCCAACCATCCCGACAATGTTATGGATGATTAAATTGGACTGAAGCAGAGGAAAAATGTTCAATTCCCACAAGGTTCAGACCGCCGCAGTCAATCTGACCTATATGAGATATGGATGAACAATCAAAAAGTGATCACTTTGGCGACATCAATTTAGCAATTGTAGCAATTCATCTCATACACTATCTGACAAAGAAACTGCCAAAACACCCAGAAGGTGCTGTTTAAATTTCAATTTTTTTTGGACATGATAGTATAGCAAGGAGTAAATCATGAAAATTTTCAGAAAAGACGAAGGGTTTACAATTTTTCCAATAAACAAGAAACTACTACGATATTCAAGTAACCAAAAATGTCCACATGAAAAAACCTATCTGTTTTACAAAAAAAAAATTTAAATTTAAACAACTCCTTCTGAGTGTAGCAGTTTCTTTGTCAGTTAGTATTATAATAATAACAGGAGGAAAACTTGAGGCAACGACTACTCGAGTCTGAAGATAGCCTGATTAAATTGGCGACAACAGAGGATAAGGTATAGTTACACACCTCTGAACCTACAACACAGGGACCTCACGTTCCAGAAGCGAAGATAGGAGTATATGGCGGAAACAAGCTCCTGCACGTCAGATTTCCCAAACATATTGAGTAGAAAAATGTCGATAAATTAGTTTCTTTTTCGTGGTTGAGTGCGGGACAATTGTATCCCGAAACTAAGGGATTTCTGACGGCTGTCCAAGACCGAGTTATAAGAACTCGCAACTTCAAGAAGCACTGCTTGAAGCTGAACGTGGAGGACAAATGGAGGTAGTGTGGCGCAGTTGGCGAGACTCTTGAACATATAATCGCCGGTTGTCGAATTCTTGCCGACAACGCATATCTGGGTCGACACAACCAAGTGGCAAAAATGGTTCACCAGCTGTTGGCTCTTATGGTGCCCACTCACGGAGCGTTTTTACAGGACTTTCGAGCTACCAGCTTCGCCCGAAAGCTTGTAAACATTCTTAGTTTACAAGCTTTCGGGCGAAGCTGGTAGCTCGAAAGTCCTGTAAAAACGCTCCGTGAGTGGGCACCATTAGGCATGGTTTTTTGGATACTTGTCCGCCATATTATAAGTATCAACCTGCAGCAGTGTTGGAAACGGACGCAGCGGTTCTCTATTGGGACAGACCCACAACAACAGATAGAACACTGGACTACTATAGACCGGACCTTGTGTTCATTGAGAAGGATCAGAAGTATGGGGTGATGATTAATGTGGCAGTACCATTGACTCATAACATCGGAAGAACGGAGTCCGAGAAAATAACGAAGTAAGCACAAGAACTTGGCAATAGAACTGAAGAATATGAAGCAATTCCAATTGTCGAAAGTCACTGTTATGCCATTGCTGAAATGTTTTTTCACTGGTTCATAGAAGTAATACCAGCTCAAGCTGAGACCGGGAAACCGATGATGATAATAATACGAGGATGTATTGATATCTAGTTAGCCTAAACCAGTTCCATGCATAAACAAAATATTGCGATACCATATCAACGAACCATAACTTATTAAAAGTGTCAGTGTAGAGTTCGACGTCAAAAAAAAATGTAAACAAGAGTTACGCAATGAATTGAAAAAAAGATGTCCACCGAAATTGTAAAAATCGAAAAATTGGAGTATCGAACTATCATCAAGTACCTGTATTTAAAGGGTCAAGCGGTAAGCGGATTTACGAAGATATGCTTAATACCCTTGGTGATTAATGTCCTTCATATGCGACCGTGAAAAATTGGACTGCAAGCTTTAAAAGAGGTAAATTTTCCATTGAAGACGATGCCCGATCAGGAAGGCCAGTTTCTTTGTCAGTCCCCGAAAATATCGATGCAGTTCATGACATGATTTCATCAGACCGTCGAATTGGGCTAAAAAAAGGGATATCTGAAGCACTGAAGATTTCATACAAACGCGTTCATCATATAGTTCACGTCAATTTGGACATGAGAAAGATTTCTGCAAAATGGATCCCCAAATGTTTGAATGTTGGCCAAAAGCGAGCAAGGGTAGAAGCATCGCGTTCGATGGGTGCTCGATTTGAAAACGATATAGACTTCTTAAGGTGGGCGTTCAATGTAGTGTGTTTTTATTTCAAGTTGCATTTGAAAATGTCACTTTGAAAACTGGAATTTTGTGGATAAACTCAGAAAAGATTGGAGTTCTTGATGAAATAATTTTGGTCGATTTCATTCCGAAAGTTAATTTTTTTTTTCAAAAATAGAAGAAAATGAGCCAACTCATGCTTCTGTTTTATTTCAACAGAAAGACCTATGAAAATAGTTCAACATCCGATTAAAAATGAATCTACTGATAATTTCGTTCAGAAAAACAACTTGAAATACGGAATTGGCAGAGAATGGCCAAATTCAAATTTTGGCGGGAAAAAATTTCTACTTTACCCACAAATTGACTTATTTCATTGTTCGGCGATTTTCGGATAGAGAGCGCCATTGTACATTTCATTCATAATCAGCGAGATATTCATAAAACATGATAGTGATAATGCATGTTCTATGGAGGGATTCCATAAAATGGACGGTGCGCCTCTATCGGCTGAGCTTTCCTACTCGCTTTAAACGCCGACCTTAAACTGAATTATTACTATGGATGAGACTTGGGTACATTTCTACGATCCAGAAACAAAGCAACAATCGATGGAATGGCGACACTCTGGTTCTCCAAGACCTAAGAAGTTTCGTGTCCAAAAATCTGCTGGAAAAGTTCTTGCTTCAGTTTTTTGGGATTGCCATGGAGTAATCATAATTGATTTTTTGAATAAGAGTATAACAATAACTGGAGATTACTATTCGACATTACTGACCACTCTACCGGAAAAAAATGAAGAGAGAAGACGCGAACAGCTATCCAAATGTATTTTGTTTTCTCTTTCCTCAAATGAAAAAAAGTTTAAAAGGTCGTAAATTTGCTTCCAACGAGGAGGTTATAAAAGCTGTGAGGGACTGGTTTGCAGAGCAAGAAGAAACATTTTTTTTTAAAGGTATAGAGACGTTGCAAGTTCGCTGTAATAAATGTATCCAATTAACAGGAGAATATGTTGATTAATAAAATATTTTGACATTGAAATTTTGTTTAGTTCTATAGTAGGCCAAGAATTTATCAATGTATCCTCGTAAGACCAAATACTGAGCCTCTAGTTCTCGAAATTTTCAATATAGTCAGGCCAGCTCTTTCGTCAAATGGAATTTAATTCCAGCCTGTTTGTTCTGCCATCATCAGAAAACACCCGAACATCCCGACGAGTATGTCATTTTAGAATGTTGAAGTCGAGGGGGCTGAAATATCCGCCGTATCGAATAACCTGAACATCCCCCGTCATTGTAACATCCAATTTTCCTTTCCGAGCCTCACAGTGGAGCCGCACGAAATGGGAAATAATGAAATCATGATAAATTTTCGATATCCGTATTCGAATTGTTGATGTCGTACGAGGCATCAAATCGTATCTTTCTGTTCGTGGTCGCGATAACGTACAATGAAGCGTCGATGCTCTGGTAATCCTGTTACCGTTCTCATGCGGAATTTTTGCGGTATCCGCTTTTTGCCGGGGCCGGCAATTTGGCAGGATCCGACTGAAAGGGCGGAAAGTGATGTTTATTTATTCACCAGGTGGAATTGCGACTTTTGTTCTATTTTGGGTACGAATTTCAAGCTTTTGAATATTAAGTTTGACAGGATAATGCGGAGGGTGTATCTTTATCCAATGCAGCTTGAAAAAGAAGATAATCTGGTTATGTCGAATTGATCATGCTGTTCATACATCCAGCAACCCATGGTCATATCACCATAGTGTATTGCTTCAAATTGTGCATCCACATTGGGTTGACGTTTCGGAACAGCTTCGCTCACAGGCGACTCATCAGTTTGGATATTGTGAGCGAAGCCTGCTTATAGGTAAGACTCCCAAAAACACCATATTTGTCATCACCAAGGAATCCCTGGTGAATCAAAAGTCGTTTTTCAATCTTGAAGATGTACTTTTCATTCGAATCATGCAGAATACCCATTTGGCTGATCAGTATCACCTATACTTTGAGTACCCAGAGCGTCTGAACAAAACTCGAAAATGAATTTTGAAAAAACAAAGCAATTGAAATTCGACTCAGAGAAGACCTAGATGGACATGTTTGGTATCAAAATATAGGTTTTCGAGGACGCTCTATCCGATAAGAATGAATTCAAGTAGCGATCTATCATAGTTTAGATTTTCACCTGTCAAATGGCATATTTTGAAAAATCCGAAATTTCAAATTGTCATAGCTTCCCCACTCGCCCACTCGTGTATTCATCCACATTTCTTTTGTACATTGGTAATCAGCATTGTTTAGAGTATCCCTGAGCATAATGAAATCGATATCGAAAATGTCAACTTTCTGGGTGAAAAATGACAAAGGGGTAAGACGATATTAGTCATCACCAAGGAATCCCTGGCGAATCCAAAGTGGTTTTTCAATCTCCAAGATCTACTACCCATTCGAATCATGCAGAAAACGCATTAGACTGATCACTTCCACCTATAGGTACTTCGAGTGCTCTAAGCGTCCGAACAAAACTCGAAAATGAAATTTGGAAAAAATAAAACAATTAAGGTCGGCGTTTAAAGCGAATAGGAAAGCTCAGCCGATAGAGGCGCCACCGTTCATTTTATGGCATATCTCCATAGAACATGCACTATCACTATCAAGTTCTATGAATATCTCTCTAATCATGAATGAAATGTACAATGGCGCTCTCTATCCGAAAATCGCCGAACTATGAAATAAGCGAATTTGTGGATAAAGCAGGAATTTTTTCCCGCCAAAATTTGAATTTGGCCATTTTCTGCCAATTCCGTATTTCAAGTTGATCTTCTGAACGAAATTACCTATCTGTAGATTCACTTTTAATCGGAAGTTGAACTATTTTCATGGGTCTTTCTGTTGAAATAAAACAGAAGCATGGGTTGGCTCATTTTCTTCTATTTTTGAGAGAAAAAAAATCAACTGTCGGAATGAAATCGATTAAAATTATTTCAACAAGAACCCTAATCCTTTCTGAGTTCACCCACATTGAACGCCCACCTTAAATGTCGACTCAAAGAAGGCCTAAATGGACATGTTTGTTTTCAAAATATAAGTTTGCGAGGACGCTTCATCCTATAAGAATAAATTCAAGGCGCAATTCATCATGGTTTATTTTTTCACCTGTCAAATGGCATTTTTTTGAATAATCTGAAATTTCAAATTGTCCTAGCTCCCTCACTCGTGAATTCATCCACATTCCTTTTGTATATTGGTAATCAGCATTGTCTAGAGTATCTCTGAGCATAATAAGATCGATATCGAAAATCTCAACTTTGTGGATGAGAAATGTCAAAGGGGTAAGACCCCCCAAAAACAGGATATTTTTCATCACCAAGGAATCCCTGGCGAATCCACAGTCGTTTTTCAATCTGGAAGATCTACTTCCTACTCGAATCATGCAGAATACCCATTAGACTGATCAGTACCACCTCCAGTTTGAGTGCTCTGAGCGTCTGAACAAAACTCGAAAATGAAATTTGGAAAAAATAAAACAATCAAAAGTCGACTCAAAGAAGGCCTATATGGACATGTTTAGTATCAAAATATAGGTTTTCGAGGAAGTTCTATCCATTAAGAATACATTCAAGTCGGTATCTATCATGGTTTAGATTTTCACCTGTCAAATGGCATTTTTTGAAAAATCAGAGATTTCAAATTGTCATAGCTCCAGCTCTCCTGAAAATATCCACATTTCTTTTGTAAATTGGTAATCACCATTGTCTAGAGTATCTATGAGCAAAAAAAAATCTCTATCGAAAATCTCAACTTTTTGGGAGAACAATGAGAAAGGGGTAAGACCCCCAAAAACACAATATTTGTCACCAAGAAATCCCTGGCGAAACCGAAGTCCTTTCTCAATCTTGACGATCTACTTCCCATTCAAATCATGCAGAATATCCATTAGACTGATCAGCACCACCTATACTTTGAGTGCTCTGAGTGTCTGAACAAAACTCGAAAATGAATTATGGAAAAACTAAAACATTCAAAACTCGACTCAAAGAAGGTCTATATGGACATATTTGGTATCAAAATATAGGTTTTTGACGACGCTCTATCCAATAAGAACAAATTCAAGGCGCTATCTATCATGGTTTAGATTTTCACTCGTCAAATGGCATTTTTTGAAAAATCTTAAATTTCAATTTGTCATAGCTCTTCCACTCGTGAATTCATCCACATTTCTTTTGCACATTGGTAATCAGCATTGTCCAGAGTATCCCTGAGCATGATAAAATCGATATCGAAAATATCAATTTTTTGGGTCCAAAATGACAAAGGGGTAAGACGCACCAAAAACACCTCATTTGTCATCACCAAGAAATCCCTGGCGAATCCGAAGTTGTTTTTCATTCTTGGGGATCTACTCAACATTCTTATCATGCATAATAACCATCAGGCTGAGCAGTATCACCTAAATTTTGAGTGATCTGAGCGTCTGAACAAAACTCGAAAATGAATTGTGGAATAAATTTCCACAATTCATTTTCGAGTTTTGTTCAGACGCTCAGATCACTCAAAATTTTATTTGTTTTAAATAAACAAATAAAATTAGACTCCAAGAAGGCATATATGGACAAGTTGGGTATCAAAATATAGGTTTTCGAGGTCACTGAATTAAAAAAAAATTCGAGTCGCTATCTATCATAGTTTAGATTCTCACCTGTGGAAAGGTATTTTTCAAAAATCGTTACTTTCAAATTGTCATATCTCCCTCTCTCCTGATCTTATCCACGATTCTTTTGCATATTGATAATCAGCACTGTCCTGAGTTTCCCTGAGCATAATAAAATCAATATCGAAAATCTCAACTTTTCGAGTGAAAAATAACAAAGGGTTAAGACCCCCCAAAACAACATATTTGTCATCACCAAGGAATCCCTGGCGAATCCATAGTCGTTTTTCAATCTTGACGATCTACTATCTATTCGAATCATGCATACAAATCATGAGGCTGATCAGTATCTCCGAAACTTTGAGTGCTCTGGTTGTCTGAATAAAACTCGAAAATGAATTTTGGAGAATTAAAACAATTAAAATTCGATTCAAAGAAGGCCTATATGGACAAGTTTGGTATCAAAATATGGGGTTTCGAGGACGCTGAATCCAATAAAAAATAAACCAAGTTGCTGTCTTCAATAGATTTTCACCTGCGAAATGGCATGTTTTCAAAATTCGAAATTTCAAATTGCCATTGGTCCCGCTCTCTTGAATCTATCCACAATTTTCTAATAGATTATTAATCAGCATTATCCTGTGTAAACTCACCACTGTTCCACATACTGAAGGCAACCGATTATCGATCTTCGAATCAAAATCTTACATACATCTTCAGCGGTCTCTCCGAATGTGCAGCAAGATTTCAAACTCCAACTCCCAAATTGATTCGAATAGTCCCGTCTAGGAACCCCATTAACCCTTTGGGAAACAACACCTCTACTACTCACAAAACTGTTCCAAGTGTAAACGGGCAGAAATTATTGCTCTGGTTACAAGCACTTTGCCAAACAATATCACTTCATGGTTTGCAATTTCTTATTACCTCCCAGTCACAACGCCCGTCGTTATATTTCCGGATGCCAGGCAGGATACAACGTTAATAGAATACCGGAGGATCTCCTGATAATTTATGTCGTTATTTGATGGGACTCAATCGCCTTAACTTGTAAATGGCCAAAGGGATTTGTGTTTGATAACATCGTTGCATTGTGCTTTGTTGGCTTGAGGGGTTGAAACTCGTCTCTTGTTTGTCATATACGAGGAAGAGCTAGTATTATTGAAACATATTAGTTTACATGTTAATTGCGCATTAGTTTGGAATTTGGAGTAGCAACACTTATGCGAGTAAGTTTCCAGTGTTTCTCCCCACCTGAGCTAAATTCATGGGAAAGCACAACATTTCACGTGAAGAATAATACTACCTCTGAAGGACCTTCGATGATGGCTTCCTTCAGTCAGTGCCGCTACAGAATTCAATAATTTTAAACAATCGAACTGAATGAGAGCAGGTACCTAAATGACAACCACGATTTTGCTGGCATATGCGTATCCTTTTGACGAAATATTCAATAAAGTTATTTCATTGATACAGCGTTTATTTTTGGCTTCCAATACTTCGATGGTTGCAGGCTTATTGGCCTAAATCTGTGACTTCAGATAACCTCACAGCCTCATTGAGACAGCCTTCAGAATCAATCTTAAAAATGAACGACATATGCATGGAAAATAGTTATTTATGATATGAGTGTTGAAGTGACGATTTATTTTGTCAGTGAAAAAGTTCACGAACAAAATTAAATCACTTTTAACACAAATACCATACAATGTTTTTTGTACAAATGCCCTATTTTGATAATGAAATGGGCGAATTTGCAATGACAATAAACTTCAAAATTCATTTTAATGTTCAAATAATCAAAAGGTTGTTGTGAATGGCAAACGTTGCCAACGTTAGGATTACTAACAAATAAGAAAAGACGCTGTCATTTGAATTTCGTTCCTGTCCAATTTTCGTCTTGGGTTTTCAACTTTGTCGAGAGTCCAATTATTAATGAAAGTGACGATTTGGTTGTTCTTGTGGATATTGAAGAGTCTGCAAGAAGAGCAAATCTGGAACTCCTACCTAAAAAATCTGTTCAGCAGTACGATATTGCATATAACAATTTCCTAGCCTGGTGTAAATGGAAAAATGTAAAAGGGAACTTCAGTGAATCTGTTTTCTTGGCATACTTAGAAGAAAAATCAAAAATATGGAGTTCACCAACTTTGTGGAGCAAATTTTCAGTGATAAAGTCAAGCACTCTTTTTAAGAATGGTATGGATGTAGGTAAATATTTTAAGGAAATGGCATATTCAAAACAGAAAAGTGAAGGATATCGTCCCTAAAAATCGAAAATTCTCGCTCGTGAACAAGTTGAAAAGTTTATAAATGAGGCACCAGATGAGAAATAGTTGATGGTTGAGGTTGCAACTATTTTCGGATTATTTGGAGCCTGTCGGCGTGAATAATTATGTAATTCATCAGTGGAAGACATCGAAATAACAAATAAATCATTGGTTATACAACTTCCAAACACCAAAACGAAAGTCAGTCGTTCTTTCAGTATTATTGGGAAGTATGTTGACTATTTTCATAAGTACTTTGCACTGCGCCCATCTGTCATCAAACATCGTCGTTTTTTCCTGAAATACATAAATAATAAATGCACTGCCAATCCAGTTGGTATCAATACATTTGAAAAAATACCATCTTTTGTTGCCGAATTCCTCAAACTGCCAGAACCAAAGCAATATACAGGACACTCTTTTCGAAGATCCTCAGGAGCAAATATTACGGATATAAAAAAACATGATGGATGGAAGTCTACGACGGTAGCCGAGGGCTATGTTGATCATTCCATTGCATATAGAAATGTCATTGCTGAAAAAATTCACCCAACCTCAACAGATTTTGGATAATCATCCAATATTGTACCGGTTTCTACAAGTACTAATGTTGCTGAGGATTCTAATAATGTGTTGCGAAGCTCCCTAACGTCACAGGGTATTAATGTTAGTAATTTTTCTAGTTTTGCGATTAATATTGATGTTCATAAGTAATGATTGTTAAATATTGATAATAAAAATTTGCAATTGCTGAATTTTTTCCATTTGATTTCATCATAAGAAAATGGAGTGCTACAAATATTTTTAACACTAATGTTAATAGTATATTCTAAAACTAGTTGCAGAATGGGCTCCTATTCCAATACGAATGCGAAATTTGAAAACGACTGACGAAGGAGCGAGTTTTCGAACGCATGAGTATTGGAATTGCATTCTGCAACGAGTATTAGACGATATTTTCTCTATTTCACTCAAATTTTGTGAAATTCGATGAAAAAATTCAAATTATAGGTCCTAGTGACTTTCATATTGTATCTTGGCAGTTGGTGTGAATGTTATTAAGTACGAAAATTGACATTTCCAAATTGACGTCTGCTGACAACCACAAAACAAAAAATGTTACTGAAAACGATGCTGTAATGAATTCATTACAGCACTGTTTTTAGTACTGTAATGAACTCATTACGATACTGAAATAGAGAAAAATATTTTCAACACGCTTTCACGTAAACAATCAATTTTGACATTGTTTGCTGTCATTAAAAGTGTCACTTTTAATGGCAGTTGTACGAAAAACCATTTACCTTGTCCTGCGAAAACAATAAGTCTCATCCAGATGCTTGCTCCGAATACAATTCACCAGGCTGATGGAATATTCTACCAGGAATTCAAAATTTGAATAGAGAATGACGCAAAATGCAATTTTCTGCCTCCACCGTCCGAATTGCATAAAATAGATTCAAGTCGCCGTAACTTTCACTGCATTTTCCATCTACTCCAATCTTCGGCTATCTCGTAAAGTTGGCAGTAATAAAATGTCCTTGTACGACCCTAAGCGCGTGGGACTCGTATTTTGCATAATCCTGTTGGGATGACTGCCTCCAGTTCAAATGAAGAGATCCGCTATTTATATCTTGGCAAGAATATGTTCCCATTATGCCAGCAACATTGCAGAAATTATGTGTAGAGATATAATTACTATCCGAGAAGCCGCTTGGTTGGAAGCAGTGAACTGGAGAGCCGTAAAAACTGGATTCGTTGGATGTGGTCGAGGATAATTCGAAACTACTGGAAAAACCGACCAGATATGGCGGTTTCTACCATGTCAGGCAGATTGTTCGCCGGGAATATGAGGAAACTAGGGTAAATGCGCCAGTGAGTCGGCCACCGCCTATAGTCGGCCCACAGAGCTTTAATTTTATAATAACTTCAATCGCATTTCGAAAATGGGCAGTTTTCTGTAACTGTGTCATTCTACTAGATTTGACACATTTGTTCATCAAGGTGAGTTTTCCCCTGAATAGGTTCTTCCTTCCTTGATTCCCGCCCAAAGTTGACATAGTCAACAGTTTGATTGTTCATTTGAAAGTTAAAAAAGTGATAAAATCCACAGTGGAAACTTTAAAGGTAAGTTGAAATTGATTCCTGGAGGTCAGTGCGTTTTTTATATCATTTGACGGTAAAATATACTCTCAAATTACCAACGTTCTATTCAGAACAGACCAAATTCTGAAGATTATAATATAATTGGAATGGCTGGTTACTGGCATAATGATCTGCCATGGAAGCTAGTAGTCGGCCCCATGGGCCGAGTACTGGTATAATTTCAAAATTGTATCTCCATGTTTCTTCAACTCATCTATTGAGATATTGTTTGTCCTCTTTCTTCAACATGCTGATTGAATTTTTGCGCGTTATGTGACCAGTAGTCGGCCATAGGTAGAGTGAAAGAAATTGAAGTTATTCCCAGTTGTATTTGGTGGCCGACTACTAGAAAAGTCATTAACAGATCTTTGAGCCAGTAGTCGGCCATAAGATTCCAAACCGCTCTCCACAACATTTTTCTGCTATAAATTTGGAATTAATGATTTCAGACAATGCCCAACCAGAGGAAACGAAAGTTTCATCAATATTCCGAAGAGAGTATACAAAGGACTCTTGAAGAAGTGGAGAATGGAGTAGCAATAAGGCCAACATGCCGAAAATATGCAATACCACGCGCAACTTTACAGGACCGACTTAAGGGACGGGTCGCCAATACTGGACTAATGGGTCCAGACCCATATTTGAACTGGGAAAATGAAAAAAAATTGTTGACTGGTTAATAGGGATTGCTAAATGTGGATTTCCAATAAAAAAACAGGAACTATTATCCACTGTTCAAAAATTTGTAGTGGATGAAAAAATTAGTACTCCATTTAAAGACGGTAGACCAGGTCAAAAATGGTATTCTTCCTTTATGCGTAGGCATCCACAAATTTCAATGCGAATACCAGAATCTATAGATAAATCTCGAGCTGGGGTAACTGAAGAGTTCATAAAATCTTGGTTCAGAGACCTTGAAGATTTCTTAGAAGGAATAGGCGTCATTGATATCTTGAAATCCCCGTCGAGAATATTCAATGCGGATGAGGCAGGGTTCAGCTTGTGTCCAAAATCAGGGAAAGTCATTGGTCCTAGGGGATACAAAAATTTATTCGAAGTTAAGAAGGGATCAGAAAAGAACAATATAACAGTTCTCATTACATTTTCGGCGGATGGAGAGTTATGTCCTCCATGTTTGGTTTATCCCTTTGTAAAGCCACCAAGGGCAATTGCAGAAAGCATGCCTCCAGATTGGATTTTGGGGAAGTCAGAAAGTGGGTGGATGCGTTCCGATATATTTTATGAATATGTCGCGAACGGACTGAACAAATGGCTTTTGAGCCGTAATATCAGGAAACCAGTTTTGTTTTTCGTCGATGGACATCGTTCGCACATGTCAATTGAACTAAGCCAATATTGCGATGAAAATGGCATCATCTTATATGCATTGCCCCCGAATTCAACGCATATTATGCAACCAGCTGATGTGGCTGTATTTAAGCCTTTGAAAGTCTATTGGCAGAACTCTGCCAGAAACTGGCAGAATGAAAATATGGATAGAATACTATCAAAAGCATTCTTTGCACCTGTTTTCCAGCATGCTCTGTCAAACATCAATATATCAGAGCATATCCGAAAAGGATTCAAGCGATGCGGATTGTTTCCTTATGACCCGCAGGCAGTAGACTATTCAAAGTGCGTCCAAAATACGATGGAGAAATATATGCAATCAGAGGTCCAGAAGGCAGAACAAGTAAATGAATTGACTTCGGCCGATTTTCAAAGCACCTACAAAGTTTTGACGGAGTTCAAATCGAGTCTTGCTGAAAGAGTAGCGGAAGTGGATTGGATACTCGAAAAGCTCCGAAAATATGAAAATAAGGTAGTTGCTGCAAAGATAACTGATGATGATTCTGCTGAAATCGAGGCTGAAACTGTCTTATCGGAATATGAAATTAATCCGGATGGATTTCTCTCCCTTGTAAAAAGAAATACGGAATCCACCACAAATACCAATCCTGATATGAAATCCAAAATAAATATATTAAAGATCGACATCATAAAAGCAGGAAGTCATATTACTGATGTGGACAGCCCAACTGTGGAAACAACACTTACTGGTACTGATGAGACTGGCCGAATTTGTGATGAATCCTCAACCGCTGAAATTATGATGATTCACGAGATTTTGAATAATAGCCCTATCGCAATTGAGAATCAGGACCAGATGGATTTAGCCGAATTCAGCACTAGCCCTAAAACCCAACTTGAAATGATAGATTATTTTAAAGAACATTTGAAATATCCGAAACCAATAGAAAAATCCGGAAGATGCAGATCAGGACCATCTACGAGCGCTATTTCGGCGAAAGCATGGCGATCCTATTACATGAATAAAGAAAAAGAAAAAAAAGAGAAAGAAAATATGAAGAGAAGAAAAAAGGAGGAATCTGAAATAAAGAAGAATAAAAAGTTATTGGAAAATATGAAAAAAAGAAAAACCAAAGACAACACTGCATTGTCCCAAGACGCAAATCAGAAGAAACAGAAGTGTGGAGCCTGTGATGACGAACTGGATACGGATTCAGAAGACGAAGGGGAAAACAATGTAGACTGTGATTTATGTCCAAGATGGTTTCATTTGAACTGTACCAAATTATGTGGACAGACATATGATGACGTCAGAGTTTTAGATTTCTGTTGTGATTATTGCTCCAACGATTAATCTTTCATTATAATTCCTCTTCTTCAGGTGCCGTCTTCTAGCGAAGGTTGTCGATGACTTCTGCAAACGTTTCTCTAGACTGTGCCCTCCTTATGAGCGATTGAAATTCAATTCCAGTCCACTTACTTATATTCTTTAGCCATGTCATCTGCCGTCTACCAGGACCCCGTTTGCCCTCAGTCTTTTCTTCCATAATGAGTTGTAGGAAGTTGTATTATTCCTTGATTGATTTTTCTGTATGATTGTATGTGAAGAACGACACACAACCTTAGAATATTTTTTTGTCTCTTTGTATATTCAAATTATTTATATTTGTTCACCGATTATTTGTTTGTCTTTTATTGTTTAAGAATATGTAGTAATTAATTTTGATTCTGTTTGATGAATTCGTATCATTAAACTTTATTCTGTTTTCTTGCACCTATTTCATTTATGCCCATATCATTCAATACGGGCCTGGTAAAAATTAGTCTCATGTGGTGCGGCCGACGACTGGTATAGCCCTGGCCGACTATGGGGTTGTATACGGCCGATTACTAGCGAAACTGCCATTTCTTCAAAGAATAAATTTTAAAAATTTCAGATTTAACTAGAAGCTTGTTTTCTTTTTCTCACTTTATTCTTTAGTATTCATGCTTTTAGACCGTCGGGGTAAAATCTGTGCAGCCCAAGACACATCTGTGGTATTCATTGGGGAACTGCAATGTACCCAAAAAAGGCCGACTACTGGCACATTCACCCTATATAAAACCGCACGAATCTGATGTTGAATTGAGAGAATCCTCGCACTTTCCTCATGGAAAATGACGTTCCGTCAAATGTTCTAAAATTTTGGTTAAATATAGTACTCGACCTACTGATCAAAAGTGTCCATGGTCCCGACTCAATCCTTTGACTAGTTTTTGAGATACAGGGCGTTGAAGTTGAGAATTACCCACTTTTACTATACGCTCGTATCTCGGAACAGAATCGAATAAACTTCAATTTTTCTCAAAAAACATTTCATTCCATCCCCAGGGAGCAACCATATAGAGGAAAATGACCGAAAATCGTTACGAATACAGGGTAATCCATAATTGAATGCATTCCCGATTTTGAATTGTATAAAATATGTCAGTTCCAGAGCGAGAACGTTCGCAAAATGAACTATTTCACTAGATATGTTGTTGTTACATCGAAAAAAACCTAAAATACCCAGAATTCCTACTGGGTGATCCATTATTATAGAAACTATTCACAATGTTTAAGTGGACATCCTGTATTTTTGGGTTGATTTAAGGTGTTGGTTTGATTTTTTCAACATATCATCATAGACTTCAAAGAATACAGATTGGTTAAGTCATGAAATAAACTGCGAACCTCATGAAAACACCCAAAATTTTCTCATTATCCTCTATTTCAAGATTAACTCCGTTGTGGTGGGAGTTTTCATTCACCACTGTACTTGATATAAAAACACCAATATGGATGAGAGTTTTTATCCACTTCCTATGACCAGATTTCTTTTTATGCTGAAATACGAATAGAATAACATAAATGAATAATTTCCATATTACCTACATAAAAAAAATCTGGTCACAGGAAGTGGATGAAAACTCTCAGCCGTATTGATGTTTTTGTATCAAGTACATCAGTGGTGAAAGAAAATTCCCACCTCATCGGAGTTAATCTTGTAATAGGGGGTGATGAAAAAAAAGGTGGTTTTTGGGTATTTTCGTGAGGTTCACAGTTTATTTCACGACTGAATCACCCTGTATTCTTTGAAGTCCATGGTGATAGGTTCTGAAAAAATCAAACAAACATCTTAAATCAACCCAAAAATACAGGGTGTCCACTTAAACTTCATTGTGAATAGTTTCTATAATAATGGATCACCCAGTATGAATTCTGGGTATTTCAGGTTTTTTCGATGTAACAACAACATATCTAGTGGAATAGTTCATTTTGCGAACGTTCTCGCTCTGGAACTGACATATTTTATACTTTCAAAATAGGGCATGCATTCAATTATGGATAACCCTGTATTCGTAACGATTTTCGATCATATTTCTCTATATGGTTGCTCCCTGGGGATTGAATGAAATGTTTCTTGAGGAAAATTGAAGTTCATTCGATTCTGTTCCGAGATACGAGCGTTGTAAAAGTGGGTAATTCTCAACTTCAACGCCCTGTATCTCCAAAACTAGTCATAGCATTGAGTTGGGGCCATGGACACTTTTGATCAGTAGTTCGAGTACTACATTATACCAAAATTTTAGAACATTTGACGGAACGCCATTTTCCATAAGAAAAGTGCGGGGTCCTTTCCCCTTCGAAACGTTTCTTTTGAAACTCTGCCCACACCTAGGTAACAAGATTTATCGATCGATTGAGCAATGTTGGCCCACCTTGTATATGGGTAAGCAGTGTAAAATAAGATGGTTCTATCTGTCTCATTCGAAACTCTTCACTATTATACATTCATAGAAGATATTATCTATAGCAACATACAATTAGCAGAATTCTCAGCTCAATTCAGAATACTTCAAGTAGAGCATCCCCAGTTTTCTTGGCTATAATTTCAGCCCAAAACCACATTTCCACAAGAAAGTATCTACGGCTCCCAGGGAAATTCCATAAAACGCTGGTTTTCACCGATACAACCCCGTGGTAATTGCATCATAAAGTCAAAGCAATAAACTATCGACGGGTGAGCGGTGATGCATAAACAATATTTCATAGGGGTTGGAAAAATGAAAATTGAATGAACGAAAGTTTTGGATACGGTTGTGTGCATCCAGCAACCGTGCAGGATTCTGACCCCATTGTTCGGTTCTGATCAATGTTTGCATGCCCGTATAATCAGGGATTATTTAAAGCTATTTCCCCCGCTTTCAAGTCAGATTATTGAGATCCATATTACGTCTATAACACATATTATAAGATAACAGTGAACGGATTAATTATAGTCTCGCTCTGGGACAAAGTAGGTCCCAATTAAAGCATGTGAATCCGAAATTTGAATGACATTACATGATTTTGAGCAACAACATTATACAGGGTGTCTTATTTTTTTTATGTTGTGGTTCTCACGAACAGAAATGTCCTGTAATGTTCAGAGATCATCGTAAGAACCAAGGGCAAGCGGGTAGGAATTGGTGTTCTTCTTGAATTTCTGGAGGTTATATACCTCGGAGAAACCTCCCCAGGCAATGTGTTCCAAAGCCTCGCTGTTCGTTGGATGATCGAGTCTTTGAAGAGAGATGTTCTGCAGGTCTCCAAAGTGACCACGAAGGGATGTGAAGACTTAACTTGACAGGTTAGTCTGGAAGAGACTGCCATGGGAACGATTGCTGATAATTCAGAACCTTCTTGATTAAGTTCTCCACCTTTGTTCGAATATGGAGTATATTGGAGTATATTGAGGGAGAAGTAAGAAAGTTGTTGATGATAGATGTTGGTTTCTACAAAAGATATATGGATGACATTACCTTATCTGTAAAAGAAGGAAAAGAAACCGAAGTTTTAGAATTCCTCAACGGTTTTCATACGAATATAATGTTCACAATTGAAAAAGAAAACAATGGAGCTATAGCATTTTTGGATGTTTTGTTGAGAAGAAACAATGGAAATATATCAACAAGTTGGTACCAAAAGCCCACTTGGTCCCGAAGGTACCTTCATTATTCTTCATGTCATCCCAAAAAACAAAAAGAAACAGCGGCTATAGGACTCAGTGATAGAGCAATAAAACTTACTTCACCTATACATAGAGAGGAAAAATTGGCCTTGGTAAAGCGAGTACTACTTGAAAATGGCTTCCCTAAGAAACTTATAGAAAAAATAGTGAAGAATCGCATTTTCCTTCATTACAACACCGAACAGAAAACAAAAAAAGGAATAGATCGGACAAAAATGTTAGTACTATTATACATAAAGGGTGCTGGAGAAAAAATTAGAAACATCATGACAAAATATGGCTACACAGTAGTTTTTAAAAATGAAAACAAGCTGAATACTATTTACACAAAAATTAAGGATAAAACGGAAAAATGGGATCAGTCAAATTTAGTTTATTCAATTCCCTGTAAAACCTGTGATCTTAAATACATTGGAACGACAAAACAAAAATTGAAAAACAGAATTTCCGCACATAAGAGAACGATTAAGATGAATAAGGCAGAAAGTACGGCTTTAGCCGAACATGTTTTAAAACTAGGCCACGATATGGATTCTGGGGAAACCAGCATTCTATATAAAGAAAAAATAAAAAACAAAAGAGAAATAGCAGAAAAAATTTTTATAAAACGAGAAACAGATTCAACGAATAGAATAACAGACTGTGCGAATTTCAGTTCAATTTATTCCAATTTGATCAAGGATAAAAATAGACGAAGTAGACAACCTAACATACAAGACCGAGTTATGATTGTTGATTAAAAACTGAAGGAGGATGGATGATGGATTGTTGTTTATCTGACGTTTGCATCGAAAACACACGTTTTTCCATCAGATATATTACCGAAAATTTTGAAGAAATTTGTTTGACGTGGAGATTTCCTGAGCATTTAACTGCATATAATGTCGTCGTGCCTCAGAGATACTATAAAAATAACGATGGTGCTTGCTCTGTTGTGGAAAAGCTTATTTCATAGTGGTGAGAGAATTCTCTAGATTACGACCTTGTGTTCTGTTGTTTGTGATATTGTTCCAAAGTCTTTTTTTGTGTTCCTGAAGAGTATATAAAACTGTATAATATTATTGTGACTGTTGTTGTAAGATCTGAAGTGGAGTAATTTCTTTTTAGACTTGAGAATGGCTACAACCAATAGCCGAAACGTCGTCATTGTTGAATGAAAATAAAGAGTATTTCACTGGAATAATTTTGGTCACCTATACCCAATAACCAAACATAGATAATTCAGAACAGCATCGCCAAGGAAATATCTATAAAATAGAGACAGATCGCCTACTCTTCTACGGTGTTCCAGAAAAGTGAGTGAGTTTGTAAGCGAGGCATCACCGACGAGAAGAATTGCCTTTTTTGTACAGAATCCAAGAGTTTTAGGGTATGTTGAGGTGCAGCACTCCAAATATGGGAACAGTTTTCCAGGACAGGTCGAATCTGTGCCTTATAGATCATAAGCAACTGACTTGAGTTGAAATAGCTCCTGGCATGAAACAGAAAACCAAGTTATTGGGATGCACTTTTAGCAATGGATCTCACGTGATTCTCCCAAGAAAGGTTATTGCTGATAGTAATACCAAGCATCGTGATGGATGACTTCAAACGTATGGTTACTCCTGACAATTTTATGCTGGGCACAGTAAGATCGGCTTTTCTAGCTGCCAATCTATCTGAATATCCAATAGACTTCTTTATATCAATTCATAAATATTCATCGTCTCATAAATATTCTCCTATTATTTTCATCGACTGAGTAAAAACCTATAACTCTTATGTTCTACAAAATTATTACAACCTCTAACATGTTCATCAGCTATTGGGACGCTTTATATCATCCTCTGGGCAATTTAATCTCCACATTTCCGGTGCATAAATAACTATTTAATCCCAGTATTCACGCCGATGAAGCATATTCCCCACTTCAGTCCCATCGTGAGCACTTCCAGAATGGGAATAGGGCGTACGCGTCCAAGAGCCACGTTTATAAGTGATGAATGGAAAAATATGACACTGCTCTCCCTGTTAAATGTACGCCAGTTATTTATGTAGCTTGGAAAACATAAATACGTATCTACAACCGTTCTGAATATCTCCGTAGTCCACGGGATTCTCACTTTTTCGACTTTTATGCGCCATATAAGTGTCGTTACTTAATTCGTTTGATTTAGGGTGCTCAGAAATGTGAATGTAATACTTCGCCCATCACCTGTATTTGTATCTTTCTCATTTGGAATACAAAGCGTTTTCCAATAAGAGTTATTTTGACATTCAAAGGAGAATGCCATATTTTTAGATAAATGATCGGATGTTTATTTCATTATAAAGAGGAAAGTATGTCGTTGATAATGGACAATAACGTCAGTCAAATGACCACGACTACAGGTCCATATCCTTTTCATGAAATTTTCCATAACCAAATCGAAAAGTGGATGTCCTATACTCTGTTCAAATGTAAGAAGGAGCAATAATTACATGTTTGGCGCAGCGGTAGGAGGGCCTTCGTAAAGGTACTTTCCGTCCAGAGTCGAATCGAGGAGATTTCACACAATCGTTCAGTTTATTTATCCATGTCTCATCCAGCTAATAAATTTTTTTGCTTTGTTCCCTTAATGAGCGGATTTTCTTCAAAAAATGTCTTCTACATACAATTATTTCATCCCTATCTATCAGAAGACTATCACGACCACTTTTTTTGAACTTGAATTCCATTTTTTTTTCAATAATTTATAGAACGTTGTTCTTTTGAAATTTGGCAAACTGTCGTCATCATTCACGATCTCTAGTACTTTAGAAATCGTTGGGATTTCATTCCGAAAAAAAAACCGTGGACAATTCTTCTGATAAGGTTCATATCGAAATCGTCAACCAAATCGATTATTTTTAACGACTGGGCTCTCCTCTCAGGTGGCGTCAATTTTTTATTCTCTATATATTCTCTGAGAATTCTGAATACAGCTGAATCACTCACCCCTGAGGATTTTGAAACAATTCCTACTAAGTCTTTTTTCGATAAATCAGGATATTCTTCCAATTCTTTTCGAGAAATGTTCAAAATTATCTCTTTCTCTTCAGCAGAGAAGGCTATCTTTTGGACCTTTTTCGTGGTGGTCCCCACATATCACCCTCAGATGCAGTATCTGTTTCCGAATTCGACATTGTTCTATAAACACTATATACACTTTGTTAAAAGATTTTCCAACACAATACACTCACAACAAAATCTATAAACACTTCGAACAGCTGGACTTCACAGTAGCTCTAGGTATTTTAACTAGTCTTGTCAATTGAAAACTTCGATATTTATGCAAATCAAGATGGCTTCAACCTATTGAGGGAAAGGACCTAAATCTGGTGTTTCCTGGAATTACCTTGTCGGAATCTTGAGCAGCCGACAAAGAGTTAGTACAAAATAATATAAAATTTTGGACCGAAACTAAATATATTTCGGATATTACAAGTAAATGACCATTATAAATTTGAACAGAGATATTTATGCAAATCAAGACGGCTTTCACCCATTTGGAAAAAGGACCCAAATCTGGTGTTTCCCGGAATTACTTTGTCGGAATCTTGCAAGATTCCGACCCAAATCTCTAAGACTCTGGTGTTTCCTGGAATTAGCTTGCCGCAATCTGGAGCATCCGAAAAATAAATTATTTAGTAGATAATAATATAAAAAAATAGGGAACGTCGGATATAAAATGTTTATGACAGTTGCAGGAAAAAAGTTCTAATGTGAGAATTGCTGACTCAAATTATTGAACCATTTATATCCAGTACCATCTACAGTCCGTTGCGAGTACGATCCTGGCAATCTCTTAGGGCGTTAAAAGGGAGCGTTGTTATGACCGTTTGACCAGTAGGAGCTTTATTGTGCGCAAACCAGACGATTTTGTTTGTTTAAAAAGCTCCTTCTTATATTTGAACGGACATAACTCGCTAGCCTCACGAATTCCATCTTTGAGGTCTTGAATCGACGCTGGGCTCTTGGCGTAAACCTTCTCTTTCACATGGCCTCAAAGGAAGAAGTCCCTAGGTGTTGAATCACAAGATCTCGGTGGTCAATTGTGATCACCTCTTCGAGAGATAACACGGTCCGAAAACATCAATGGTTTCGTTGCTTATGTGGCACGTAGCGAAAAAGGTGTCTATGAGGGCCTTCTGAAAGGCTTTCAAAAATCTGATGAAATTGAGGTAAGACAAAAATTCGAAGGAGACATAATCTTATTGGATTGGATAAACTTAACTTTTTCTATCCCTTCCCTCAGGCTCTATCCATGCCGATGTTTCGTAGATTAAAATCTGTTCAAAGAAGTTTGCGTTGAAAAAATATTCCATGACAAAGCGTTATTCCGGAGCAGTGAGTGCGATCGATTCACTGTTGAAATAATGAAAATAGATTGGAAAGGCAGCGCAGAGCTTGCACCAAGACAGATTGTCCTCTTCGTTAATCTACTTTTCCCCTTAGTTAAACAGTCTATCCATTCGCTATTCCTTTCCTATCTCGATAATGAATTCTGTCAAGTCTTTAGGGCCAATAAACATCATAAAACTTATTAAGTGCCGGGTAATTGGCTCATTCATTATACCATCGTATAAAGAACTCAATCATTTTAATTAGAACTTTTGTGTTCTCGAAAAATCTTTCAGTAATAATCCATTCCCGATAATTCTACTTCGATTAGGGCAGGAGTGTTTTATATCCACTTCGTGTTTTACGACGGACCATTAGGATACAGGGTGTTTCCACGGGAAACGGAAATAGGGCAAATAAGGGTCAAACGGACGGTTCTTGACTGGGTGTTGCTTTGTTGCGAAGATATAAGGCAATTTTTCCTCTCAAACAGATCTCTTCATGTAGTGGTCGATGGAGTTTCATCTGACTCTCTACCCATAAATGCTGATGTTCCGCAGGGATCAATTTTGGCTCCAACACTATTTCTACTTCACATCAACGATTTGCTGGAAGCAACTCCGTGTCCAGTGCAAAGCTTCGCGTATTGTATTACCCTTCATACCGCTTTTTCTCCTAGGGCTCCAATACCAGCCAGCCAAATTAGAAACAAACGAGAAAGAAATGTTAACAACATAAATATGGACTTGGCAACAATTCTTGAATGGGGATCTAATAACTTGGTGGAATTCAACGCAAGCAAAACACAAGCATATCTTTTCTCTAGAAAAGCCGATCTTACTGTGTCCAGCATGGAATTGTCGGAAGTGACCATACCTTTGAAGTCTTCCATTTCGAATGCTTGGTATTACTGTCGGCAGTAACCTTTCCTGGGAGAATCACGTGTGATCCATTGCTAAAAGTGCATCCCAAAAACTTGGTTTTCTGTTTCGTGTCAGGAGCTATATCACCTCAGGTCAGCTGCTTATGATCTACTTATAAGGCACAGATTCGATCTGTCCTGGAATACTGTTCCCATATTTGGAGTGCTGCACCCAAACATACCCTAAAGCTCTTGGATTCTGTACAAAAAAAGGCAATTCGTCTCGTCGGTGATGCCTCGCTTACAAACTCGCTTACCTCTCTAGAACGCTGAAGAAGAGTAGGAGATTTGTCTCTATTTTATAGATATTTTCATGGGCGATGCTCTTCTAAATTATCAGCAATCGTTCCCTCTCTGGCAGTCTCTTCGAGACTAACCCGTCAAGTTAAGTCTTCACATCCCTTCGTGGTCACTTTGGAGACCTGCCTATCATCTCTCTTCAAAGACTCGTTCATCCAACGAACATCAGCGAGGCTTTGGAACACATTGCCTAGGGAGGTGTTCCCAGAGGCATATAACCTCCAGAAGTTCCAGAACACCAATTTCTACCTGCTTGCCATTGGTTCTCGCGATGTTCTCTGAACATTACAGGGTATTCCTTTTCGTGAGAACCACAACATAAGAAAAGTATCAATCATCATGAAAGCGACGTTATATTCTTTGAAACTGTACCGTCACAAAACAAGTTATGTGATGTTTAGCGGTATTAACGATCACAGCGCTACACTAGCGGACGTCACACGAAACTCTAACCCCCTCCGTCATTGGAAGTCCAAAATGATGTGTCGAGCTTATGGATCCATCTCTCCAGTTATTCTATGCTCCCAGCCTCAATTATACCCACAGATATCGATACCCTCTCCAGGCACGACTTCGCAATAGGTCGTGGACGAAGGTGAGGGTGCATCATCCCTTAAACCCGCAGTCAATATCAATTCAGCGTCTTCCTAATGACTTCCGAACTGCTCCCGCTTCTTCGATGCAACCAGACCGGTCTACGGTGCATGTTTGTGAACACGTCCGGGGAATTACTCCAGTAAAGGCATTAGGCGAATGGATGCCTCCTCATTTCCTATGCAATCAACTGGCAGCAGGCCAAAACGAGGACCTGATGCGCCGTTACCTCGATCCCACGCAAATTCTGTTTTTCTAATCAATTTGGTCCTTCGATATCGGATTATGTTTCCAGGGAATTCGATTTCGCGTTATTCGTTGAGCGGAGATGTGGCCCCTGGAGATAGGCCACTAGGGAAGCATGGAACTCTCGATCCAAAAGGGCATTCGTCATTTGAAAATAGCAGAGATTTTTATGGTTCACTATTATATTATTTTCAGTTCTGTATACACAAAGAGTTATTTTCTACAGATGAACAATTAAGATCAGAGGCTTGCTTAAGGGGAGGTGCTACACCTCCGAGCTCGCGAGCTCCCTTCAAAAATTGGGCTTTTTACTTCCTTGATATCTCAGTTCGTATGCGGCGTAGATTAAAAATTTTTTTTTCGAATTAAAGCTTGATAATTTCTCTATAATGTGTATCACTCGCTTCTCCGCTTTTATTCGTATATTAGGGAAAAAACCTGGTGAGCTCTAATTTCATAAAAATCTGGACAAACGATTTTAATTCCATGATATCCCCGTCAATTTTCGGGATAAATGTATAAAATTTTCAGCATACATAAATGGAATATTTACACATATTTACAAGTGAAGTTTTCGATTTTAAGAATCGAAATTTTCAGGAAATATTGTAATCTTCAAGGATATCTATTTCTTTCAAGAAGATCAGTTTATTTGAAAAAACAAATAAAACAAAAAATAAAATAAAATATCCCCAAATAAAACAAAATCTTTATATACAGGCTGTCCCAATTCGAGTGAAGACGAAAAACTCAATATCTCTGAAACGGATCAGATTTTCGAAAAACCGGTTACAGGATGATACTCTGTGAATCTGCTGCTGAGAAGCAATAATGAAAAATATAGGGTCTCCCATTTAAAAATTACAAACTTTTCTCTCTAGCACTTGAACGGCGAATGTTCGTGATATCTCCAACAGAAAACGAGATATAGCGAAATATTTGAAACAGCAATTTTTCAGAAACGCCCCGTAACTCGAGAACCAATTCAGATATCTCGGGTCTGTTTACTGGCAATTGATCATTTTGAAAAAAGAGATCGGAAATCCTTGAACATTTTTTCTTTAACCCTTATGGTTCTGGCAATGCTCTCAGTGATCATCGAATTTGGGACACCCTGTACTATCGGTTCGAATGAAGATTTCATGCATTTTTCTGGATTTGATGTCTTTTTCAATTTCATTTATTTCTTAACAAGTTACCCTTTGATTTCTTTTTGTTTCTGGGCATGTTTTTCGAAATACCTACCAGTAGTACCGTTTTGTAATTTTAGTATTTACATTCCCAAATATTTTTCCAATCTTTCCTCGTCCTGAAAAATGCTCCAATTCGAATAAATCCCATCATTTTCTCCTTCTGCATAAACCGTTGATCTCAGACACTACCCCAATAAATTTCCCGATGAATTATAAGTCAGTTTCGAACGGAAAATCATCAGCAAAGAAGTTTAAATGTGTTTACGAGTCGAGCTTGGGGACCGTTTCTCAGAAGTTCTCCTCTCTTTCCATCCCGATCTGGAGGAAATGGAAAGTGCCTCGCAAATCCAACAAATTAAAACTGTTCAAAACATATAAAATGCGGAATAAATGTCGTACATCTATCTTGTCTGCCCGCCGTTTTGTATGGGTAGGCGAGGGTAGGAAAATGTGGAAATGGCAGTCAAGTTTTGCTGGGCCTCGTACGACGGTTTCTGTAGAAAGTTAGATATTTCGCTGTAGAGTCTGTACCTTGGTCCAGTTCTTGATCGATGGCATCACAGGAATTTCTAAATTTCGTGAAAAGTTTCGCTTCGAGCAGGATTTGAACCCGCGACTGTCGATTTCTGGTTGGGTGAGTTCACCAACTAAGGTACCAGAACACGGGTTCACACTACATTCATCTTCAACAGAAGTAGTCTTTAATCCAACATGACTCATCAGCGGAGCCATACTGTCACCAACTTGTGCCAGAAGAGTTCCCGTCGCCGGCATCCGCCAAATAAAACGAGTATTAATGCAATTTTATGCACTCAAAACGTCTCTTTTCGTGTCGTATGAATGAATTCCAGAACATCTCCTCTAGCCAGGACTTTTTTGGCGGTTTTCGCTTCCAATATTCGACCAATAAGTTAAAGATGTTAATATTTCTGTATACCAACAAACTCTTTTTCCTCAATGAATTTTTGGACTCACATTTCCATTAAAAAATTCCACACAGTTTTCTGCCATCCACTTCACAAAGTTTTGGTACTCTTTGTCATAGCAGTTTCGTGCCTTTGGCAAAAAGTTTTCTACCAACTTTTTCGCTATTTGGGAATTTTTTTTAGATCTGAGAACTATCATAATTGGAATGTTTACATCAGAAGTTTGTACTGTGCTTCCAAAGCAACGACAGCCAGATTAAAGGGAAGTAATGAATTATGATCAAATCAGGATTGAATTTCGAAATATAATGATTTAGTGACATATTTGTATGACAAAAGTTTGTATGTTGCACGAGCATACATTAGCTACAATGTCTACAGTTTCTGTGAAGCACAAAACGGAGAGAGAAATTCCCTCTATGTCATACAAACTGCTGAAAATGTTGTTCGTCATGTAAAAGTTCCGATAAAACCCTATGAAAAATTGAGTATCTCGAGTGTCACCGACGGAAATTAAAAAATTTAACGAGCAAAGTGAAGTTCTTTTTCGGAATTGATGCAAAACATTACCATGTACTTACACGTGCTTTTGTGCGAAGTAACGGCTTACATTACGGAAGAAAGCTCATAACAAGTTAACTTTATCTGAGTCTCCCCCACTTGAGGTTGCAGTACAAATTGCATATTTATTCCTTATGTGCGCTCCCAGATAATTATCCGTTCTTCATACCTACGTTCATCGTTGCATATGGAACAGCCATTTGAATTATGGATGAGCCTGCTTCTAAATTTGTTTGCAATTGTTACAAATCTGTTGGAATTTCACGTTGTGTGCTGACCGTCAGCTAATTGGATTGGAACCGTGATTTTAGTGCACAGAATATGGAATCGTGTTAGAATCTTATCAATGCACGATAATCGATAGACTTGAGAGATCAGATTTTCTGAAATCTGGCTCTACAGAACCTCCCCCACCCTTCAATGATCTTCAATGGAAAACACATTATGGATTGACCGTCAATGTTCAAAATTCATATTTTCATATTCGATACCACAAAGTTCAAACTGCGAATGGACTTTGTTGGTAACAAAGAAGATCCAGAATTCTGTGGTATACCCACTTTCTCCGACTCTGTGGTCAAGAGTTCTAAAAGGAGGACACGCAGTAGCCTACGAACGATTCAAACTTTGTTATCATACTTTCACTACTCGTCTAGTAACGGTCATACAGCGTCAGCTCGCCTGTCTCTTGCTCTCTCAGTTTTAACACTCATAAAGGGTTGTACGAGGATATATTGAAAAATTCTTAGCCTACTAACCAAACAAAATTTCAATGTCAAAATATTTTATTACTCAACATGTTCTCCTCTTAATTGAATACATTTATTACAGCGAACCTGCAACGTCTCTAGACCTTTGAAAAAAATGTTTCTCCTAACTCTGCAAACCAGTCCTTCACAGCTTCTATTACCTTCTCGTTGAAAGAAAATTTCGGACCTTTTAAACTTTCTTTCAGTTGAGGAAAGAGATGATAGTCGGACGGAGCCAAATCTGCTGAATGAATTTTTTGCATGACAACATGAGATTTGTGTAATGGGGCGTTGTCCTGTGAAAACAAAATGCCTTTGGATAGCTTTCCGCGTCTTTTCCCTTTAATTTTTTTTTCGTAGAATGGTCAGTAATGTCGAATAGTGATCTCCAGTTATTGTTTTACCCTTATCCAAAAATCAATCATGATTACTCCATGGCAATCCCAAAAAACTGAAGCAAGAACTTTTCCAGCAGATTTTTGGACACGAAACAAGGCCTTGGAGAACCAGAGTATCACCATTCCATCGATTGTTGCTTTGATTCTGAAACGTAGAAATGTACCCAAGTCTCATCCATAGTTAAAGAAGTCTACATCGTTTTCAAATCGATCACAGATCGAACGCGATGCTTCTACCCTTGCACGCTTTTGGTCAACATTCAAACATTTGGGCATCCATTTTGCAGACATTTTTCTCATGTCCAAATTAACGTGAACTATATGATGAACGGGTTCGTATGAAATCTTCAGTGCTTCAGATATCCGTTTTAGATGAATTCGACGATCTGATAAAATCATGTCATGAACTGCATGGATATTTTCGGGGACTGACACAGAAAATGGCCCTCCTGATCGGTCATCATCATCAATGGAACATTTACCTCTTTTGAAGCTTGCAGTCCTATTGATCACCAAGGGTATTAAGCATATCTTCGTAAATCTGCTCACCACTTAACCCTTTTAAATATAGGTACTTGATGATGGCTCGATACCCCAATTTTTCGATTTTTACAATTTCGGCGGACATCTTTTTATTTATTTATTGCGTAACTCTGGTTTACTTTTGACATCGAAATCTACACTGACACTTCTAATAAGTTATTGTTCGTTGATATGGTATCGCAGTATATTGTTTATGCATGGAACTGGTCTAGGCTAACTAGATAATAATAATAATAATAATAATTTATTAGCTCGCAACGCACGTATCCAGTGTAGCCGCGAAATGAATATTGAAGTAATGCGAGCTTTTCATTACGTGAACAATTGCGAGGACAAACCACTTCCTGGATGTAGAAGAGAAATCTTCAAGGGATCGAATTATCCCAGAAGATCGCGATGTGCACAGCAGGCTGAGGATTTGCAAACCTGTCACATCGTGCGGAAGTTTCTGAACTAGTGGGAGGAACTGAAATGTTTTTTCACTGGTTCATAGAAGAATTACCAGCTCAAGCTGAGAACGGGAGACCGATGAAGAAGAATAATTTATTGATCCTTTCAGACATCGAAGATGTATAGGACATGTCAAAAAATACATATATCAATTAGCAAACTAAACTAAACCATTCTCCAAATTATCATCACAATAATAGTCCTTAATACTATAATAACAATTTCTTATCAGTAAAGACTCAAAAAATTTCTTAAACTTTCTTATACTAAGAGATTGGATACTTTTCGGTAAATGATTGAATAATTTAATGGACTGGTAAAACGGTGACTTTTCAAATTTGGTCGTTTTATGTTTGGGTACATACAAAGTAGTTTCATTTCGGGTATTATAGCTGTGAAAGCCAGATAACCTACAAAACTGAAATTCATTCTCCTTTACATGGACTAAGCATCTCAAGATGAAAATAGATGGTACTGTTAGTATGGAATGATTAAAAAAAATATATATCAATACTACCTCGTATGTGAAGCACAACATTCAATACTCTGCAATAACATACAACGTCGTAAATTCAGCTGATGCTCAGAGAAAGAAAAACACATCCTTTATTGGATTCATATTTCCAGTGACCAAGTACGTATGACGTACTGGACCTAGACTCATGTTTCACAGCGTAAACATCCAGTCAACCGGAAATAGTCCAGTGAAATCAGTTTAATGCGAAAACCACCCGGTTGAACGGACCAGATAATTTCCATTTTCCTCGAATATATCTTCTTATGCAGCCGGGATGACATAAATCTGCGTCTGGCATATAAATTCCGTCCCACTCATTACTCCCTGGTTCCATGAACAAGACGAGAGGAGAGGCATTTCACGAATCATATTCCTCGGATGTGATTCTGCAATCTCTGGAGATCTGTGAAATATCGGTGCATGTCTCCGAGGTCTGTGAAGGGTTGCCATGTTTATTGTTTCCCCGCTTTTGTTCGTTATGCTCCAGACAGTTGAAGAATCGCTCATTTCTCTGACATGTGTCAGGCGTAACTGGTTTTTTCAACGGCTAGACGAGTTCTAGTGACTGAACTCTTGAGGCGTTGGAGCTGAATGCTAATTTTCGGTGAATACTAGGTTTGCAAGTTTTTTATGCTACATTCTAACATAGTAGGGGAAAATGGGGCAATCGTGGTCAGCAGGCAATGGTGGTCATGCCCACAGCTGAAAAAATTGAAATTGCCTATGCGTGCAAAGTGATGAGTGTCTTTTTTTTCGCTCTTAATCGATCTTATTCAACGTAGTTCTGAGTTATCAAGGTAAGTTATTAAATTTTGTTTTACGTGAATCATTGAAAGTTGGTTGAAACTGTTCGTCATAAATTTATGATAATGTTCAATTTGAATCAAAACATGGTATTCTTTTTTCTACTCACAATTTTCTCTATCAACTCTATTACGGGTAATTGTGGTCATGAAGGAGAGGAAAATGGAAGGGGAAGGACAAAAATCCAAAAGAGTTGAAGGAAAGACTTAAACAGGCCGAAAGGAAGAAAATGTTAGTAGTATTCGATCATCATTATCTACATAATTTTCATAAGAATATATATCTACATAATGACTACCATTGCCATCATGTGAGTGCAATAGTGGTCAAAAGCTGTTTTTTTTTCGAACTATAATTACTGATAAATCGTAACTCCAAAGCTTATTAATCTGACCTTAATTAATAGTCCTTCAATGCAGAATTGTGATGTGATCTTCATAATAGAGCTGTTGTTTATAATTTGAGTTTTATTCCAAAAAGAGCTCAACTGACCGCTATTACCCCCTTTTCTCCTACGCTCTATCTATCGATTGAGCTCTCACAGCCCATCGTTGACTATCCTAGGCATTCAAGTCGACTACCCAGAGATCCAAGCAATAAGGAATATTTGGCACTTCTCATAGATTAAGTCTGTTAATCTTTCCTAAAGGTAAAAGTCCATAAGCGTTAAGTCAGGCCTACAGGTACCGACAGGAAATAGTTTCTCGAGCAGAAAAAACAGGCAGAGATAGCCGCTCTGGCGGCATTTTAATGGTTTGAATCATTCCAAGAAGTTTGTGAGAAATGGGTCTAGCTCTAGCAGAAATCGACAAGTTTTTGGGAAGGCGGACGAAATCAAGTGATAATTCAGGAGCCTGAATATACATGTCGAATTATATCCAGATTGCATGATCAGAAGATTATTAATCGGAGAACAGACCTAGGAATGATTTCTCTGACAGCTACCTACTGCTTTTTTTGGCCGCTATCGAAAATTTTTTAAATATTTTTCCACACTGGAAAAAGCGAAGCTAGCACAAAGCTGGATAACGAGTAGATAAGCTCCTTTCCCCAAGTAGTTTTTAATTTTTTTGTATATAAGTCTGTCTCTTGAATTGAAGCACACTGAGATGGATTTAATTTATTCTCTTTGGTTCGGGATGTATTTGAAATGATTTTCTAAACTTCAGAAAATGGAGGGTACTCCATTGCAGAGCAAATACCTACATAAAGAGACCACAAAACAGTGCATTACGAAAATGTTGAAATTGCCATTGTACTCCAGCGAACTGCACAGAACTAATCCCTTTGTCGAATCACAATAGAGCGATCTATCTAAAGACACACATCTGATATCTGCGGCCGTACATAGAGCATAGAGATATCTCCTATTGCGAAAAACGTCTGCACCAACTCGTTATTTCCGCCCCAGAACAACAAACCAAGTATATCCTTTTCAGAATTGCGAGAAACTGACCCAAAGCAGCAGGATTCTTCAACCCCCTGCCACATAATGACGACAGGAGTAACGTAGGAGAAAAAAATCTATTGTGAAATCTCCAACCCCGAGCACAATGTTTTCGATGCTTCCATTCAGTCGAAAGATACGCGCCTGTTATTCTTTTATGTCCTCTTCTTATTCCCCCTCCCGGAGCAACGGAGTGCTTGACAATTTTCATGTTCCGTCCTTTGTGACAGCGAATCTAGACGGCACCGTGAAATATTCCCGAAATTAAGTTAAATGACACTCCCGTTTATTAATGACTAGGCCCCATTCGACAAGATTGCTTGGGACTCAATTTGGAAAAACACTCCTCAAGTTGCTCGATGGAAATACGTTTCGTTTAATGGGCGAAGAAGATGGAAATTAACGACACCCTGTATGAGTGATGGCGCTCGACGACGTGCCTCGGGGTACAAATTGGGGGATTGGTAACAAATTCTATCGACGATCCAAAGCCCCTCCTTCAAATGTAGAGGTACATTTGTTAGGTTGAACTTCCAGCAGTTTTGTATGTAACAAAACAGAAGAAATTATATGTTTCCAACTAAATACTAACTACTAAATACTAAATACTATTGAATTTCGGAAACATTAAAGGCTTCGGTAGTTCAGAGGTGAAAACATTCATCCGGAAATGTAGAGATGCTGGTTCGATTCCCGTCAAAAATGATTGCTTTTTTTAAATTTCCCTCAAACCGATGAGAAATATCTTCTCAATTTCAAATGTCTAATGGCTATATCCTTCAACAGAAATTGTGTAGTAGAGGAAGTCGATAGATCATCACGTAGGATTTGTGAACCTATAATCTAGTAGGCTATGACTGGCATTGAAAAAAGTGACCAAATCTTCATTTTCCGTTCGCAGCTTCAGGAAATGGATTACGAGAATCCAAAATGGTTCTTTTCAGAATGGCACTCTTAGCTCGACTCGAAAAGTATGCTCATAGGAACTACTGAAATTCTGGCCTGTAATAGCTATAGAAATATTCGCCATGAGGAAGTATAGAACCTGGGATATTCAGTCAAGAAGATGAATTCGCTAGTGAATAGATTTTCCTCAGTTGAGAACTCGTAATTCTCGAACTTTGCTTTCTACGAATCGAAATTACTAGGGAGAGATTATGAAACGATAGCATTATCGACTAGTTCTCAGGTACTGAATATAGGAATGGTAAAATTTCTTCCTTTTCGATTTTAAGACAATCAATAAAAATTTAGAGCGCTCTTCACCAATCAGTCACCCTTCTGATTTTCCAAACTTTCGATTTCTTATCTGGCACCTCATCGTTGTATAATAGAAGGAATAACAGCTTTTTCACTCACCGAAAATGACGAAAAATTAAAATGGTTGTTAATTGGATTCATGTCAATATTCCTTGGGGCGACTGTAATATCTTTGTATTCTCTGAAGCGAATAATTCATTAACATATCACATATAGCTGAAAGTGACCGTCTTTTGGAATCAACTTTCTCGATAACCTTTCGCTAGATTGTGACTTGTTTGATAGCTTCTCATATCTGTAACATTGGAACCTTCTTGAATGGATCTTCAGATCTACTGGCACTATCGTTGTTCATATTATCAAATAAGATAATAATCTCATTTAAATCTGAAGGAATGTCAATTAGGGCATGGGGTTTTGTATGTATTTGATATTCTATGATGTGTTTGCAGAATGTGAAATATCACATACATCTTCCAAAAAAGGTGATTCCTCAGAGACAAGATGTGTCCTCTTAGTCTAACTTTGGTTCCGTCCATATTTTTGGCACAAAAAGTTAAAAAATGTATACATTTGTTAACTGTATGTTGATACACATTAATAAACGTTTCAGAAGCAACAAAACTATCAATTCAAATTCAATGAAGAGGGCCATCATCTTCCACAGAGGGCAACTTTCTGCGAACACCTAGCATCAGGTTTTGGACGGTATCTAGATCGATTTCTCGGATCTTCCTGTATATTCGGCGTCGAAGTTCCTCTTCATCTTGGGTTTCCCATCCTCCAGCGTGAACTTTTCGCGATACGAGAGCCGAAAAATCTTCTATGGGTCGAGCCTGTGGAAGGTTAAGGGGATTGCCGTTCGCGGAACAAATTGGTCAGCTAGCCAATCTTGAGTTTCTCTTGCAAAGTGCCTGGACGCAAAGTCTGGCCAGAACATAATATCGTCTCCCGCGTGTTCTGCTTCAACAAAATTGACGAGCGATATAGTTAGATGTCCTATATTGACGTGCTAGTTTTCTTAGCGAAGTATAAACCTTGGTTTCCGCCTTTCTTACCAGTCTTACGGTTCTTGCTTGGGCAAATTTCTAGGTCTTCCACTTTTTGCAAGTTCATACAAGGAATACCTTGTTCACATTCAGCGATTGTCCAATAAATAGTTCTAGGAGAAATATTTTGATTTCTTTATCGACTCGTCCAACTAAGTTGAAAATACTTTTCCGAATTTTTTTTTGTACGCCATATCGACTCAAGGTGGGCGTTCAATGTAGTGTGTTTTTATTTCAAGTTGATTTTGAAAACGGTTTCACTTTGAGAACTGAAATTTTGTGGGTGAACTCAGAAAGGATTAGGGTTCTTGTTGAAATAATTTTAATCGATTTCATTCCGACAGTTAATTTTTTTTCATCAATAAATAGAAGAAAATGAGCCAACCCATGCTTCTGTTTTATTTCAACAGAAAGACCCATGAAAATAGTTCAACTTCCGATTAAAAGTGAATCTACTGATAATTTCGTTCAGAAGATCAACTTGAAATACGGAATTGGCAGGGAATGGCCAAATTCAAATTTTGGCGGGAAAAAGTTCCTGCTTTACCCACAAATTGACTTATTTCATATTTCGGCGATTTTCGGATAGAGGGCGCCATTGTACATTTCATTCATGAGGATAAAGATATTCATAGAACTTGATACTGATAGTGCATGTTCTATGGAGATATTCCATAAAATGGACGGTGGCGCCTCTATCGGCTGAGCTTTCCTACTCGCTTTAAACGCCGACCTTGACCATGCACTTCAATAACTGAAGTGGTAAAGTGAAGTCAAGGTCAGAAACAAACTTCCATTACAAAAGCAACCTATTATCTTCTTCTCATCATCACTATATTGGTCTATGAAATTTGTGCCAAAACGACATATACATGGTGTTTCTAAATTGAACGTTCAAACGAAAAGGGGAGATTCCTTAAGTAAGTTCGAGAAAAAAAGGCCCATAAATATGGTTTCGTTTTCGAAATACAGAGTGAACTAGGTGTACTAGGGAGTATTTGAATGAAAATTATGAAAACCGTTGGATTGAACGAGGTGGCCATCGTTATGGCCCGCCAAATCTCCAGACCTTATAAGTTTAAATATTTCTTCCTATACTAACTGGATTTTGATTTGTCCGAGGATTTCAAGAGAATCGTGCAAATTTTTTTTTCTCGAAATCGGTAGCAGATACGACAAAAAAACAAGAGAACGAAAAGTTTAGTATAACAATAGTTCTTCTTTTTGTATTTTTTCAAATTAACAGTTACCCACCAAATAAAAGTTCTGGAGGAAAACAAGTGACAGTGTTCCAGAAAAAATATCACCCTGTAGATCTGCTATCGAAATTGCCCTGTCACGTGGTGAGAACTCTCAAATGTAATATCTATGCTAAATTCCAGTTGAATATCTTGCAAAGTGTAGAAACTAGAAAAACTTGAAAAAAATTCAAACTAAGACTCTCTGTATCTCGAAAACGAAACGTTTGCGACCCCCTGTTTATGGGACCTTTTTTCTTGAACTTACTCAAGGGGCAGTATCACCTTTTGAATCGTGGTGAATCTCCTTTCAAAAGTGGTCTCTTTATTTCACGAGTAAGTACCCTAATTTACGACGTAGAGACTTGATTTTTTTTAATTGAAGTTGAAGAACGTCCCGAGGGCAAATAGTTTTCTTTTTTTCGATTTAATTAGTTTTTCAATCAAAAAAAACAGGGTGATCGTTAGATCTGGGGTTATTGAATATGTTTTTCGTTTTTCATGAGTACAAGCTATTTTTTTGAAATAATCATCATGAAAATGTTTGTAGTTTATAGAAGATTAAATTGCCGAGGGCATATAGTTGCGATTTCTTCGATTTAATTAGTTCTTCAATTGAAAAAAACAGGTTGAACTTCAGCTTTTTGGAAACTACATTTAATGATTTTTTTTCGTCGGTTATTCACCATTATTTGGAAAAAATCGCAACTATTTGCCCTCGGTAATTCAATCTTCTATAAACTACAAAAATTTTCCTGATGATTATTTCAAAAATATAGCTTTCACTCATGAAAAACGAAAAACATATACAATAACCCCAGATCTAACGATTACCCTGTTTTTTTTTAATTGAAAAACTAATTAAATCGAAAAAAAGAAAACTATTTGCCCTCGGGACGTTCTTCAACTTCAATTTGAAAAGAATCAAGTCTCTACGTCGTAAATTAGGGTAGTTACTCGTGAAATAAAGAGACCACTTTTGAATGGAGATTTGCCACGGTTCAAAAGGTGATACTGCCCCTTAAGGAATCTCCCCTTTTCGTTTGTACCTTCAATTTAGGAACACCCTGTATAAGGATATTCGGCCCCTATTCAAAATCCCATTCAAAATAAATCTCTTCCACAGTTGGAAATTTGTTACAACCGATAAGTCAATTCCTCCACCAACAAGAAGTTTTCTTTCATTTTCTCCAATGACTCTCTTCAATTTTCCATTGTTTGCACCGCCTCCGAAAATTGGCGGCGGATATAAGATAGCCGCTCGAAAATTCCATTCATTACGGGCGAAAAAAATTATAATCACTCTCTCGTCGCGGGCGGTCGACCCGCAAGGCAGACAACGGAACGGCCTCGATTCTGTGGCCTCCGTTGCAGATCGATAACCAGACCGGAGCCGCCCTGGTCCGTCGGCTGCCACTATGATGTCCCACGCGGAGGCCAAGACGTGATTCGGAATTAACTGCGATTAGATGTCCGTACGTTTGGGGGACGTGGATGGGGATCTGGAAGATTTTCTTCATCTCGATGAACGCGTTGTCGGGATTATAATTTTGGTGGGGTTGTTTAGTGATTTCTTTCGTGAGAATCAGTTTATTTTATGATCTGAGAGTTGCAAGAATGTTCGTTGTTTTATGTAGATATTGAAATAATATTTATCTTAAATAAAACCCATTTGCTACTCCCACCAGTTGGATCCTTCCTCAATATCTCAACAACATTGTTCGCAATAGAGAGATTGTAGGAGTAATTCTTTCTCAAGGTTGCCGTTCAGAGCGAGTAGGAAAACTAATCCGATAGAGGCGCCAACGTGCATTTTATGGAATATTTCTATGGAACTTACATTATCAATATAAGTTCTATGAATATCTCTCTAATTATGAATGAAATGTACAATGGCGCTCTCTATCCGAAGTCGCTGAGCTTTGAAATTAGTGAATATGTAGGTTAAGCAGGAAATATTTTACGCCATATATTTGAATTTGGCCATTCCCTGCCAATTTCGTATTTCAAGTTGATTTTCTTAACGAAATTATCTGTAGATTCACTTTTAATCGCAAGTTGAACTATTTTCATGGGCCTTCCGTTTGAAATAAAACAGAATCATGGCTTATTTTCTTCTATTTTTGAAAAAAAAAAGAAATGAACTTTCGAAATGAAATCGATTCAAATTATTTCATTAAGAACTCCAATCCTTTCTGAGTTTACCCACAAAATTTCAGTTCTAGTTACTATTACCAAATCAGAAAACACAACTTATCTGCGTGATCTCAGAGAGGTAACACACTAGCTCTCATGCGAATTCCTATTGTGATCTCCAAGAGATCACTATGTGATATTCGTAAGCGAAATTCTCAAAACTTTTTGGTGGTCATCTCCCACAATACACAGAATTGAGAATTCTATTGCCATGTAGCAAAGAAGTCACGAATGCAACCAGAATAAAAACTTTCCATTGCGAGCTCCCAAAGATATCTTGAAAATAACCAAAACAAGATATTGTTATTAGGGTTATACCAAACGTAAAAACATCGTCGTGTGATAAGAATCTGGGAGAAAGGCCTTCGTCTCGTTTCAATCTCAACTAGTTTGAGATCATCTGTTGAGTAGATGTGTCCGCGAAGCTTGATTTTGTTTAAATATATCCTGATATCAAAAATGAATGATATGTGACACTGATGAGATAATTACAGGAGATGTTAGTGAATATCTGAATAAATTACTGAATTTGAAAGTAAAATTTTATACTGATTTAATTTTGGAGATAAATTCAATCCATTCTTCTTGTATATTATCACATTGATTTGTTCGATTCTTGAATAGCATACTTTTTCCAGAGAAATAGTTATTTTTCAAATATTTCATTCAAAATAAACTTTTGTGTGACACTGAAATGTTTTCATGAGGACTTGTGGTGCTTTGCGATTTCATGATTATACCTAATCATTATTTTCGTGATAATATCCAGATCCTTTGTGTTTCACAAGTTCTTTTCGTTTCATTGTCAAAGATGATTCGAGTGGGTACCTACTGAAAAATCAGACCCTCTGAATGAATTCTAAATTTTCATTTCAAAAGAAATCGAAGTGCATTCGCAATACTTGTTGAGATTTCAACATCCGAGAAAAGAAGATGAGATAAGAACAATACCAAGAATATAGAATAATATACATAGTTTGAATATGAGTCATTATATTGAATTGGATTCTAGGAGCCTTGATGAAGTTCATAGTATATGTGTCTTCTGTTTATTTCCATACCCCAAATGTATGAT
Source organism: Adalia decempunctata (assembly GCA_951802165.1). Taxonomy (NCBI): domain Eukaryota; kingdom Metazoa; phylum Arthropoda; class Insecta; order Coleoptera; family Coccinellidae; genus Adalia; species Adalia decempunctata. Next base: position 14,040,202 of record OX637696.1, on the reverse strand, counting down.
AAATATTAGTATTTCGTCGTAATTTATATATTCTATATTTATTCAGTTAAAGGATTTACACAACAATAATTATTATAATGTATATTATGAATCTAAGTTCATTTCACATCTGCTCTCTCAACTCTCTACCAACATCCGACTCTGATTTTCATGCGAGTTCCTATATCTGGTGTTTTTTTAGAGTAAAAAAACTTCAAATTGTAATAAAACACATTTAAATCATGCTTGAAGCCAAATTGTTTTTTCATTTGGGAGATAATTTCATGACATTGATGTCTTAAAAATAGATTGCGACATATATCTACCACGACTAAATCTGTAGCTAATGTTACAGTGCTCGATACAGATCGATGATCAATGATTATTTGATTCAAAATTTGAATGGTATCGACCCAGAAGTGTTTTGTTTGTTCCAACAAAATGGTGCTTCACCTCATGCTGCTACCGTAAGAATTGATTCATTGAAAGAAAGATTTGACGATAACATTATTTCGAGAAATGGTCAAATAAATGGGCACCAAGATTATACGACATAACTCCAATGGATTATTTTCTTTGGGGTTATGTCCAGTCATTGGTTTGAGCTGATAAACCAGAAACAACAGACGCTTTGGAAGCCAACACAACTCAAGTGATTGTTGAAATGGGTCCTGAATTACTAGAAAAAGTGGTTCAAAATTTGTCTGATCGAATGCGGTTCCTAAAAGCTAGTCGTGGCGGATATATGCCGGAAATTATTTTTAAAACATAAATGTCTCAAAATTACATTAGAAAAAATTTGTTCTTCGATTTTAATTCAATTGTGTTTTATATCAATTCAAAGTTCTATCATTGACTAAATCATCCCAAGTAACAAAAAGTCTATATATCCATTTCTGCCGCAAAAAGTAGGGATCACCATTTCAAAAATTTAAGTATCACTCCACCCCTCGCAGAGAATACATGGAAACCATTGAAATTATTCCTCAGATGTAATTTGAAGAAAAATTACCATTTCTTCACGGAATAGTAAGAAACGAAGATATGAATTTTGTGCATTACTTTTTACTCACCCTGTATAACGGTGAGAGGGTGTAAAGAAAAACAAGTAAGGTTTATATCTCGCTATGGCTTCAGTTGTAGTAGATTTTAAAATTCACCAGATCAATACGTGTCTTGAAGATACAATTGTTATGTTATTAAAGTTGGTGAAACGTACGTATCAACTCAATTCAACGCTCTACTACTAATAACCGGCAGCATCACCCATTTCAATTTCAATATCATAACTCACAATGTGTGAAAAGGCCCATCTTTATTTGCATTTAATTATTTTCTCTATTTCAGTATCGTAATGTGTTCATTACAGTACTAAAAGCAGTACGGTAGAGCGGTGTGGCTTTGCCAACGGAGGTGACTTTGCCAAACTACCTAATGTTTTATGTTTCATTTTATTTTAGTAAAGTCAGTAACTTCTCAACGACAGCACGAATCGGAACCTAAGAGACACTATATCCCCACATTGTTTCAACAGTCGCAGTCCTTTGGCTTGGATTGAAGGGTGTGCTATGCTGTGTTGTGTGAGCAAGTAAGTTTTAACGTGTTAATAAATGCGAAATACTAAGGGTTGTGTAGAAAACATGAAAAATGGTACATCAAAATACATTTAGCAGCTTATTTCACACGTATTTAGAGTCGCGTAAAAAAAACTGAGAGCATTTGGTTGGGCGGGTCTCGAAATTTCAGGAAATTATTCTATTGTTTGCAGATTTATGCAGACAACCCATCTACGTTGGGAAGAGGAAAATGAAAGCGATTTTTTGTAGGAGGATAAAAAATTGAATGGAAGCAACAGTTCTGCTGTTTTGGAATATGAATTATCATTATTATATATTGTTCATTTACAAAGAGACTCATTTTATGTATTTTATGAAGAATAATAGATTTTATTTTCTTATAATTTGTTGTTTTATTCGCGACTAGTACTTAGCTAACTAACCTTCAAAACAGTTAAAGAAAAACGTTCTCGTGGCAAAAATACCACTCGCATTTGATTAAATTGCCAACAAATGCATTTTGATGCAAGTGGCAAATTCGCACCGATGTGCGGGTGACTTTGCCAAATTTTTAAAATGGAAAAAAAATTGTTTCACACTTTTTCTTGCATTTCTAATAACAGAAATCGATAGCTAGATTGTTGAAATTAAACATAATTCAAACACAACTCATTTTACAAAAAAACGAGGAAGTTTCATCAAGAATACTCTAAAAAGTGGTGCAAAGTCACACCGCTCTACGGTACTGTAATGAATTCATTACAGCATCGTTTTCAGTAACATTTTTCGTTTTGTGGTTGTCAGCAATGACTTCCGATCCATTTAAATTTCAGCAGACGTCAATTTGGAAATGTCAATTTTCGTACTTCCTAACATTCACACCAACTGCCAAGATACAATATGAAAGTCACTAGGACCTATAATTTGAATTTTTTCATTGAATTTCACGAAATTTGACTGAAATAGAGAAAATATCGTCTAATACTCGTTGCAGAATGGAATTCCAATACTCATGCGTTCGAAAACTCCCTCCTAGGAGCCCATTCTGCAACTAGTTTTAGAATATACTATTATACTAGACGCGAAATGGCGAAGGAACCGGGTTGCTAAATGGCGAATGCTAATGGTTTGATTAACACTGACGAAATTCAATTGGCTGGTTCTTGGAGGCAAATGAAAGATAACTATGAATGTTGAATAAATGTGATTCTTCGGGTGTAGAGTTATCGAGTTGAGGGATGGACAGCCAGATGGTCGGACAAAATTGATTGTGAAAAGGATTTCTAGATCAGTGATTCCAACCTAGTCAAATGTTGGTGTGTTTCTTTCTTCTTCCTGATTTTGTGAAGAGTCCATATTGATGCAAAGGAATCAATAGTGAATTATATCCAACTATTAAAGATTTCAGCGAGTGTTTCAGTCTGTATTTTTCAGTAAAATATGTTCTCACGTCATTTTAATCAATTCGCATTTTCTCGAACAGAATGTTGCGAAGCGAATAATTATGAGTAAAGGGAATTTCAACCAAGCTTGAAGCCTTTCCATATGCTGGTTTTTCCCGAACGTGCGTACTACATTAACGAAATCCCAGAAAAATCTGGAAGCCACCCCAACATGTATGATAATGCGCTGGCGAAATCCGGCTTGAATATTCATTTTCATGAGTGTCGCCTTCCAGGAGGCGGAATTAAATATGCCGAAATCTTCACAGGACCGAATCCGATATATTCTCCCTGCCCTGACGTTCGCATCAATCAGCGGTAGCAATCCCAGTCCGCCCCGTCATTTTTCTCGTCGGAAAATGAACGATGCTCTCACTCCGGCGACGAGAAAAGTTCTCCCACACATCCGTAACTGATGTTTTCCCAGCGGAAATAAAAACGACCCAACTATATTTTCTTTTGACGCGAGGCATTAGAGACAGAAAGCGTTAAAAACTGGCAATTTGGCCGTTACAAGTGACCGTTGCGAAACGGCGTTAGAGGGTACGGAACGCGTCATTTGTCGGGTGGCGTGAAGCCTGCCGAACTGGAGGAAATAGATAAAAACTATTTTGATTCATTAGTTCCCGCTGTCGTGGATCCAGGCGAGGGGGTTTGGTTACAAATTGCTCCTAAGGAAATGGTGGGAATTGTTTCAAGGAGTGCATCGATCAATGATGGGGGAGTTTTTCTCTATGGCGATCCTTAACCTCGTTAATCAATATGGAGAATATAAGGGGTGGACCAAAACACATGTGGATTTCACTAATGCTTAAAATGAACCTTCGGATACTTCTCTATGAGTCTCGATACAAGGAATTAACATACCCTCAGTGATGTGGCAAAATTTCCTATTTTCCAAACTTTTAGGGCCACATTTTCTTAATGCATTTTTGTTCAGACTTACATTCGAAAATACGCAGATTCCCTTGAATTTCTCTCAATCTTATGCGTTGCTTCTCTGATAAATCAAGATGAAAAATATTTATACACAATGAAGGAGGAAATGCACAGTGCGTGCTCCCAAGGTTAATTCAAATATAACCACAACAATGAATAATTTTGATAGGGTTATACCGAAAGTGAAGACATCTTCCATTTTTGGTTCGTGTGCTTGATATCTGAGGAAAAGACCTTCGTCTGGTTTAAATCTCAACTAGATTAAGTTCATCTGTTGAGAAGAAGTGTCCGCGGAGCTCGATATTGTTTACATATATTGAAATATCAATGAGGATCTATGGACCGGAAAAGAAAACTAGAAGTGATGTTAGATGATAGCTAGAAAACCTCTTTGTGGTAAATTCATTACATTCTTCTTGAGTTGTTAAATTATTTCCAGTGAAAAGTTGATCAGGATTTTGGATTCAAATCAACTTTTGTGTGATGCTGGAATGCTTTTATGAGGACTTGTTCTGCTTTGTAATTTCTTCATATACAGGGTGACAAAAAAAACTTCGGACAAATTTTGCTGTGGTCTGGAACAAAAGTATTTCAGCGCAGCAAAATAATTTTTATTCTCTTGGATTCTCTAAACTTTCCTGTACTAATATGTGAATTTTCAGTTCGATATAATTTCATTTCACAGAGTTTTAGAATGTCAGACAAACGTAGTGCGATTTTGGAGCTGTTTCGTCAAGGTAGGCGTCAATGCGAAATTGTCCGTTTGCTCAATGTGCCTTGATAAACCATGTCCGATGCAATTCGTCGTTTCAAGGAGCTTGGCTATGATGGTCGTCGTCCAGGAAGTGGTAGAAAACGCACTGCCAATACACCTAACAATCGCAACATTGTCAAGGAGCGAGTCAATCGAAATCCGAGGGTTTCCATGAGGAAAATAGCCTGTGAGACCGGTATCAACCGCAAATCAGTCCGTCAAATTGCCAAAAAGGAGCTCAACCTCAAGCCATACAAGCTCCAAAAAGTTCAACTCCTCACGGAGGAAAACAAGCGCGTACGACTCCAAAGGTGCCGCCAACTCCTTCGTCTCGCCGCCGGTCAGCAATGGGAGCGAATTCTCTTCACAGACGAGAAGCTTCTCACCGTAGAACAATCCCACAACCACCAAAACGACAGAGTCTGGCCCGTAGAGGCTTCCGGTACATCGGCCATTGTCGCACACCGTCAAAATCCGCAATCCGTCATGGTCTGGGGCGGAATTTGCGGCAGTGGTAAAACTCTCTTAGTTTTCGTGGATCAAGGGGTCAAAATCAATAAAGAAGTCTACCGCTGCGACATCCTCGAGGCCGTAGTACTTCCGTGGGCCAAGCAGCACTTCTGCGATACGCATTGGACCTTTCAACAGGACTCCGCTCCGGCTCACAGAGCGAAAATGTCGCAAGAATGGTGTAAGACCCATTTTCCTTGTTTCATCTCATCTGCAGAATGGCCGCCCTACTCACCGGATCTCAACCCAATGGACTACAGTGTGTGGTCGATTTTGGAGCACAGGGCTTGTGGTAGAAAACACAAAAATTTGGAGTCGCTGAAGCAATCTGTGCGTCGGGAATGGAACCGTTTAACGGCCGAGGAGCTGCGGCCCATTGCCGAAAATTTCAAGAAGCGTCTGAAGCTGTGTATCGTCGCCAAAGGAAGCCACTTCGAAACGGCTTGAATATATTATTAACAAATGTTCAAGCTATTATTATTTGTTGTTGTTTTGTTCAATTTCTTCTGTTTAATAAAGTTAAATGAAAGAGTTTATCCGAGGTTTTTCTTGTCACACTGTATAATTATTGTTTTCTTGAGTATATTCAGGTTCTTTGTTTCTCACAATTTCGATTCATTCTTTTTGTAATTTGTAATGCAAATTAAACAGAACTTCTCCAAGAATTTCAATCAGTTTTCCACAATTTTATCATAAACATACTCATTATTCTCTTGAGAATTCTAATATTATTTGCTTTTCTCAATTTCTTTTCATTCAAATTTTTAGTGGGTACAGAAAAATCAGACCTTATAAAAGTTTTTCAAACTTGTCATTTTCATTCTTGTAGATATACTCGAGCTGACAAGAAAGATCATGGATAATTTAGAGTGTATCCCCGTTACTTATTGAGATATGACTATCAGAGAAAAAATAGTAAGGAAGGTGACATCATGATGAATAAGCAATAATACAATTTAAATAATGGCCATTATGTTGAGTTGAATTTTGAAACAAATTCCATATGAGTTTTTTATTTGAGCACAGAATAATGATATGATTTTAGTATTTCATCCTGATTCTTGTATCCTATAAAAATTCTCACAACCTTATTTTCACCAAACTTGGCTTTGATCTTATGAATATAAGTTCTTTGTTTCAAGATGTACATTATTCTTCTTCTTGATTCATTGTTGTCATTTTTATTCATATTTGATAAAAAATGGTCTAAATCTATTTCGAGATCATTGAAAAAGGTCACTCGCTGATTAAAATTATGTATGTTTTCCAGTGAAACATAATGAATTGGTTCTAGTAAACGAAAATCTATCATCTTCTGTGTGAAGAATAAGCAATCAGAAGAGAGAAAACAGGAGGCACAGAAAACATAATCAACAATCACATCCTCAAAATCTGAAAATTGTCCAAACATTGCAATGACAGAAGTCACATATCAATATGGTTGAAATGAAACATACTAAATAGGTACTCCTCGAGATCACTCAAGAAGCTCTTCCTGCTAATATCCCAATCTGATCTTCATGCGAGCTCCTAAAGATTCCAAATATCCAAAGAAAGAAATTGATGGGAAGTTCTCAGAGTAATTGCCACAGGAATTTTCCACAGAACTCCCAGTGTGACTTGTTTGGCAATATCCACGTAGGATTTCGTGAGGACATTGCTCCGAGTTATCTGGGATATAGACCTCTCAACAACCTCCCAAAGAAGTAACAAAAGGCGTTACAACTTCTTAAAAGAAAAGCGCAGATCCATATTTGAAATATTTTTGTGTGGCCTGTGTATTTTATCATTAATTAATTTTTTCTTTATTTCATTGGTCTTTCGGTGTAGATTGAATAAATAAATCTTATAACAACAAAGAGTGCTACAAATACTTTTCCACTGCATTTCCCATGCAAACTTTGTAGGGTCATCAAAAAGCTTCCTTTGAAAGATAGCTCACACCTCATGGTAACCAAGCAGCAACATCCAAGGAAGTTTATGGCTTGCCATCCCAATCAGCGACCCATAAAATCATACGGTCCGCTCGTCCCCCCACAGTCCTATAAGTCGATTCCTCGACGACACAATACCCGACATAAGTACCTCAGTAATTTATTTCCGCCGTTTGCCCGATAACCGATCGGAATGCGGCGACATCCCAGAACGAACAAAATTATTGACCCCATTGTGCAAGCGATCACTCTCATCCACCCCTATCCTTCCTCTTGTGCAGGCTCGGGATCATCTCGCAGGGCACCCTCGAATTGATAAACATAATTTATGCGTGCGGAAGCTATTATATGCAAAGTAGTGACATCTACCGAGCTCTAGTGAACTGTCTGTGTACGTGTATATGGGGCTTTAATCAACATTAATCAGAAGGAACATGTTCTGTTTACGTTAGGAGCATTTTACGTTTACCTGCGGCACGTATAGCCGAGTCTTAAGGGTTAATTTGGGTCGGTTGTGAGGCGGGTGATGAGATTACTCCATGACAAATTGGATGGAGTGTAGATTCGGCGGTTCGTTAGATTTTGGTTTGATTTTGGAATGGTGCGAAGCTGGAGTACTTTGATGGATGGAGGTGTTGTTTGGTTTCGCTCCCTCACCTCTGCTGTTTGTCTGTAAACCCAAAGTTCAAGACTTCCTGCGTGGAAATTTTGAGGGTCTCGAATTCTTGAGGTGGCGGAGTCAAATTCAATCAATTCTTGGAAGTTTTTCTTCACTGGTTCTAGAATTTATTGACATACAAGGAGAAAGCCAAATGAAATCTATACTCCATTCACAATTATAAAATCACAACTCTGGCCTTGGAAGTTTGAGACATTCCACTCTGTATCGAAGTTATGACGTTTTTCAAAATATTTTTATGTTCCAAGTCAACACTATGTTGCCCTTTCTACATTCTTAGCGTATTTCTCATAATGTGAATTTATTCGGAAAATGAATGAATTGGAAAAGATGTGATGGACGAAAATAATTAACATTTATATGAATTGATAGAAAGGATTCCTTTTCTAGTTATTTGCATGAAAAGTACAAGAGATCACTGTTGAAATATATTATTTTTCGCCATGGAAGAAAATTGCATTGCTCTAACATAATTTTCATATGCATGCTTGTGAAGATTTAATGTTTATTATCATCTTGAACTGAAAGTTCAAGACTTGACGACATCAATTGTTGATTCTAATCAAGAATCCATTAAAAAAATCAACCCAAAGATAAAAGATGAATTGATGGGTAATTACAAGAATCAAGAACAATGTCAATTTTATTTTGTTGATAACTTTCTTAAAATCAATGTTGGGATATAAAACTCGGCTGCGTTTGTTCAAACAACATCCAAAGAATACATTTTTCACCATCTCGACCTTTGAAAGGCGTTTCTTATAGGAGAATTAGGTCTAAGTTCCACCTCATTAGTAGGGTACCTAACTTTCGCAAATCTCCTCAGCTATCGCCAAATTTCTTGGAGAACCTGAAAAATATCATCCTAATCGACCTCTCGAGGCTCCATCCGATCCATCTACTGCGATATCTGTCCAAAAAACAGCTTTTTCAACGAAATTCCCGTGTACCCCTTCAACCTCGAAATGTGAACATTCGTCCTGGTCTTGAAAATCGTCCTCACGCTCCAAACTGGTGCTAAAAACAACAAACATACGTTAATCTTGGATATTCGACGAAAAACTCACCTGAAAATATCGATGAAATACCAAAAATCTGTGAACAATTTGTAAACCTAACGAAATGTGGAATATCTTTGATACTTTTACTTTGATGTAAACAAAGAAACTGACAACGTCGTTTTGCCATTAACGATATTTTCTGCGCGCGCAGTGCGCACTGACTTTTTATAATATGTTCTGTGCTTTTCATCAGGTGCACCAACTCCTGAAAACGAAACCATGACCTCCTATGTGATTGAATAAAAGTGAATGGAGTATACACGTCGTTTACTAGATTGACAAGTTGTCATTATTATTCTTAATCACCGGTTTCCCGTTCTCAGCTTGAGCTGGTATTTCTTCAATGAACCAGTGATAAAACATTTCAGTTCCTCCCACTAGTTCAGGAATTTCCGCACGATGTGACAGGTTTGCAAAGATACAGCCTGCTGTGCATATATACCGCGATCCTCTGGGATAATTCGATCTTCTGGAGATTTCTCTTGAATGATTTGGACATGACTCCCTCAGCCGAAATCACCAATGGTATAATAGTGACTTTCGACAATTGCCACATATTCTTCAGTTCTATTTCCAAGTTCTCGTACTTCGTTATTTTTTCGGACTCCGTTCTTCCGATGTTATGAGTCAATGGTGAATGCTACATCAATTATCATCCCATACTTCTGATCCTTCTCAATGAACACAAAGTCCGGTCTCTTGTTGTCCACTGTTCTACCTGTTGTTATGGGATGTCCCAGTAGAGAACCGCTGCGTCCGTTTCCAACACTGCTGCAGGTTGATACTTATAATATGGCGGACAAGTATCCAAAAAACCATGCCTAAGATCTAACTGCTGTTGGATGATTTTTGTCACTTGGTTGTGTCGACCCAGATATGCGTTGTCGGCAAGAACTCGACAACCGGCGATTATATGTTCAATAGACTGGCCAACTGCTCTTGTCTTCCACGTTCAACTTCAAACAGTGCTTCTCGTAGTTGCGAGTTCTTATAACTCGGTCTTGGATAGCCGTCGGAAATCCCTCGGTTTCTGGATACAATTGTCCCGCATTCAACCACGACAAAGAAGCTAATTTATCGAGATTTTCCCCATCAAGGTGTTTGGGAATCTGCCGTGCAGAGCTTGTGCCCGCCATATACTTCTATCTTCGCCTTTGGTGGTGAACGTCAGTTCTCTGTGTTGTAGGTTCACCAGCTGAACCTGAGTACTTTTGTGGGCTTAGAGAAGACCAATATGAGGCAGCGGTCAAACAATGGGAGTTGAATAACAGAAAAACCTTCTGGAGAAACACTCCTGGTCTTACTCAGTCTAAGAAACTCGTGAGGATTTCACCGGCCTATACCAGTAAATCTGTCACGAGCTTGGGAGATGATAGGTCTGCTGACGGCAATGCCCTGTTACTTATGTCATCTGTAGCGTATGGGAAAGTCAGAAAATGAGATTTGTAGGCTCTGTGGATCAGAAGCAGAAACATTTGAACATATGGTATGCAAGTGTCCAGAGCTAGCTGGCCTAAGAACCATTCATATGGAGAAACTGGTCCTGGAGATCCAAAAGGTAACAGCCAGGGCTCTTAAGGACGTTGTGGGTTTTATCGAAACCATTGACGACCTTCTGGGTAGACAGCGAAAGATCTACATGGTCGCAGTTTCCAGAAGGCTAATCGAGCCATAACGACCTCAGTTGAAATACTAATATTATCTGGAAACAAGCAGCGTTGGGCAGATTTTGTATCTGAATGCTCTAGCTAAGACAAGCTACGGACAAGCGCGCAAACCTCCTCAGTCCATGTTTTTACTTTCATATTTTCTATTCTGAGTGATGTATAACGAAAACCAGAATAAGAATTACTCCCTTATCGCATTCACTGAATATTCCAGGTATTCCAACAACCCTCATCGCTCCGGTACCGCATTCAACTTAACAGGGAAATCCAATTGAAAATACAAAATCCAATTACGACCCAAGACCCGTAAGTTTTTTCACGTTAACCTCGGCTAAACCGTACAAAAAGGTGAAACTTTGAATCAATGAAGCCGAGAACGGGGATGACACTTCGAAATACCAATTACTTGGGATGAATTATTCATAAACGTTCCTGGGAGGGCTCGTAATGAGTTTCCAACCCTTCATAGTCGGACGTCACGAGCAGTTTGGCCATCGAAGAACTTTCTGCCAGCGACGGATTGGTCGGTTTTTCTGATCGTCTCATGCTTCGATGGATTTATGGCGCCTCGAGTGGGAGAATATGAGAGGATTTCTTCAGGAGAAATCTGTATGAGGTCGGCTGCGTGCTTATTCAATAAAAAATACGAAAACATGGCTCATTCGCCAAATTGTAACAACGATAGTTGTCCTTAGGGTATTCTAGAATTTGAAGTTCAAACCGAATGAGGATATTCTTCACATAATTTTTATGGAAAAAGTCTAGTGAACATGTCTCTATAAACGTTCCGTTTTCGAGATACTGGGTGTTAATGTTTGAATTGTTTTTTATATTCTTTCTTATACAGGGTGAGTCTTTGACTTGTACATATATTTTGACTGTAGATTCTTGATGCTGAAGGAAACTTTTTTTTCATTTTCCATTTTTCCGAATTCGGCTCTGTTAAAGAGATATAGCCATTTGAAAAAAAAAGTTGAGCTTAATGCGTGCCTGGATCAATTCTCTGCAAACACCTCATAGTTCATACTTTTCGATTGAAATTGAGGTGATTATTAGATGTTCTGGTTGATACAATTATAAAATACTCAAGCACTAACCTTATTTGAATAAGAATGTTACAAACACGATATTTCCTAACAAAACACTTAGTTCTGTCCGATCATTTCGGCAATTGAAAAGCTATATTTCTCCCACCAAAATAAGTTCCTTCTTCGATTGTCCTGAAGTTCAGTTTATAGACACTAATAATTTGTTCATATTTTCCTCGATAGTCTAAAACGATCGCATAAAAAATGGTTTTTCACTAACCTATCCTAACTCCATTAACCAAAGTCATATGATTCAGGGTCAATGACCTAAGCTTGCCACATTCTCTGTGATATTCCACAGAACTATAGAGAAGACGATGCCAGATTGCCGATTTTCTTTTCAAACAATGGCGAACTCAAGAAAGCAGTACGTCCCCTATCGTTAGCGGATGAACTATCACAATCGCTAAAGGCGTCTAGGCGTTGCTCTTTGAAAATGCCAAAAGAGTAGTTCTGATTCTCGCCAATATAGCGCTACGTTCCTAATTTCAGTTGCCATCCACGGCCTTCTGAAGGGAAGAGTAGGCCACTCTTCCCTTCAGAAGGCCGTAGATGTACCCGCGATGCTCTGTGCTCCAACCAGTCCAACCTCAAACGTTAGTCAGCACGGCATAAAAAAATTTCACGCTTTATTTATTTACAGAGAATGAAGCAAACAGGTGATGATTATGTAAATTACTTTCAGTGAATTGATGTAATAGTAGTGTCGTTCTGGTGTCGAGTTATATTGTTTCGATAGATATTTTGTTGAAGGACCGGTAACAATGAATTTCAAATAGAAACTGCATATAAAATATACAATTTCATGCTTCTTAGAATTCAATTTTATGTCCCACGAATGTGGAATTTTATTATCACATATCTCTACATCCAACTTTTTTCATCATAGAGATTTTAGTCTTGACAAAGTTGAAAAACATTCTGACAACGTTGGTTACTTGTTGATTGAGAGACCAGAGAAAAATAATTTTCGATGAGATTTAACTCAGGACAGCATTCAGATTATTCTTGAAATTCATGATTTTTTCCTCTAATTCAATCTTATACAATTAGGAATAACTTGAGAACGACGCGTTTTATTGAAAAAATATAAGAATACTTTTGTTTTCTAAAATAATTAATTCTTTCGAAAACGTGAACCGTTCATCTTTTTCAAGTGGTTTTATAGTATTTTTGCGTGAATTTATAAGTCGACTATACTGTAACTTTTTTACCAGGAGAAATATGAAATATGTTCCAATTGAGGAATATGCACCATGAATAGAGTAAACAATCAGCCAAAATTCAGTTCATTCGAAATATCGGTTCCGAATATATGGAAAGAATAGTGTTAATTTCATGAATTTTTGACACCCTGTATCTTCCAAACGAAACCGAATTTTGAAAAATGATATGGAAAAAAAGTGTTTCGTTTGATGAGAGGAATCTACAGTTAAAATATTTGTACAAGTCAAAGACTCACCCTGTATATAGTTCAAATAATATGTATCGGGTCAAAGTCAAAGTTTCGGTTAGAATTTCTTTATTGTATCTTGACCAAGCTTTCCGAAATCTTCATTTCCTTCTTCAGGGTGCTACAAACAGTGACGAAAAAACTAAGAGCTTGCTCACACATAAAGACAACTTACAACAATCTTGAAATAACCACGTGCAAAAAATCAAACAGCAACAGACGAAATACAGGTTTTCGGTTCGGAATCTTCCAACCAACATAAAACCAGCAGTCGGAATTAAGCTCTAGCATACAGTATTGCTGAATATTTAGTTTCAAAAAGGCCAAAAAACAGTAATTCCTTCTCTCGTTCCAATAACCAACAACGCACTAAAAAATCACAGTTTCAAAGTGACAGTTGACGAATGACAGACAGGTATGATTTTTTGTACGTGGATATTTCAAGATTGTTGTAAGGTGTTTCTATTTGTGAGCTAGCTCTTAGTTATTTTGTCACTGTTTGTAGCACCCTGAAGAAGGAAATGAAGATTACCGAAAGCTTGGTCAAGATACAATAAGGAAATTCTAACCGAAACTTTGACTTTTACCCGATACATATTTGAACTATATTCAACTAGTTGGTCGATTCTTTCTTATAGTTTCTGCATTTCACAAGATATTCCACTGGTTCTACAATTCATAGTTCACACCTCATAGCACACCAATTTCGATCTACTGGGTGGTAGTTTTTTCGGAACAGTGTTCTCTGTTTTTATTTCATATCTTATTAAAAGATGAATGTTATTAGAAGATGTTCAATTGATTCGTATAAGATTAACAATATCCTGACATCTCGGTAATTACGAGGATGAATTGATATCTAATTAGCCTAGATCAGTTCCATGCATAAACAGAATATTGCGATACCATATCAACGAACAATGACTTATTAGAAGTGTCAGTGTAGAGTTCTACGTCAAAAAAGTAAACCAGAGTTACGCAATAAATTGAAAAAAAAATAGATGTCCAACGGAATTGTGAAAATCGAAAAATTGGAGTATCGAGCCATCATCAAGTACCTGTATTTAAAAGGATCAAGAGGTAAGCAGATTTACGAAGATATGCTAAATAACCTTGGTGATCAATGTCCATTGTATGCGACCGTGAAAAATTATACTGCAAGCTTTAAAAGAGGTAAATTTTTCATTGAAGGCCAGTTTCTGTGTCAGTCCCCGAAAATATCGATGCAGTTGATAGCATTATTTCTTTCAGACGGTCGAATTGGGCTAAAGCGGATATCTGAAGCACTGAAGATTTTATACGAACGCGTTCATCATATAGTTTACGTCAATTTGGACATGAGGAAAATGTCTCCAAATGGATCCTCAAATGTTTGAATGTTGACCAAAAGCGTGCAAGGGTATAAGCATCGCGTTCGATCTGTGCTCGATTTGAAGACGATGTAGACTTCTTAAACCGAATTGCTACTATGGATGAGACTTGGGTACATTTCTACGATCCAGAAACAAAGCAACAATCGATGGAATGGCGACAGTCTGGTTCTCCAAGAACTGTCCAAAAATCTGCTGGAAAAGTACTTGCTTCAGTTTTTTGGGATTGCCACGGAGTAATCATGATTGATTTTTTGGATAATGGTAGAACAATAATTGGAGAATACTATTCGACATTACTGACCACTCTACGGGAAATATTTAAAAAGAAAAGACGCGGAAAGCTATCCGGGTATTTCTCTGTAAACTGGGCAACTCATTGTCTCAGGCTAATATTATATCAAAAAAATACAGATCATATTTATTTCGTAGATAATATCATAAAATAATAATCTTACCTACCTCTGCTCAGTGTTCAATATTCAATGAAATAAACTTTATTATATTGACAAACGATGTTGAAGTACTTGAAAAACCTCCCTGTCGTGTCACTGAAGCAGGTAAGCCACTTCATACTAAATTAATTAAGACAATAACTATTGGAACCAATCAAATTGTTTGAATGTTCGAACAGCATTATTTCATGGTCAAAAATGTCCTTTAATTTTTTATAATTATTATTCCATTATACTAAAAAGGTAAATTTAAGTATGTCTCCACATTTTGTGAACAGTTCCCCTGTCTATATTTCAAATTACGCGCCACGCACTGTAAAGGTTAAACAGCGCCATGGCTTTGTGTAATAGACTGCAAACAATGAAAGTTGGCATGGTTGCTGTCATTACTTCCCAGACGCCATTTCATTTATTGCTGCACGAGCGTCTTTCCATGGAAGTCACGTCGTTACCTGACAGGTAACAGTCCTCTGGTAAGGATTATTTTCATTTCTTTTCTTGTACTATATTCCTACCTCACAAATTTTATATCTTTGCAATAGATGAATATTTATTTTGTACAGCGAAATAACATGAGATCATTACCTATTGTGCTATCTTTCAATGAAGTAAAATTAAACAGTTCCCTGTCCTGTTGGGAGACAGGGGACTGTTTCCGCCTCCAAGGAACTGCCTTCATATTATGTTTATAATTGTTTTAGATATTCGTGTGCTGTGAGTATGATACTGATATCTCCTAGGTCTCCCGAGGAGACCCTTCAGAAGCTTGTAGCTTGTGCGAGTTAGGAGAATCAGTTGTGTTCTATGTAGGCCTTCTTACCGTTTCCTTCGCCACCTTAGGCACATCACCGAGAACAGAAAAATTATTACCTAGCCTCGGGATTGAACTCAGGACTTTCGGGGTCCTAGACAATCACCACTAGGCTAGGGTTTCAAGGAAGAAAAAACACTCTGATGAAGATATTTTGAAAAGGAAAAGAGGAAATGAGCGGAAGAGATATGAGTGTAATAAAAATAGAAAAAGAAAAGGAAAGAGCTTAGAGAGAAAGAACGTATTAAATACCTCAAGATAAAAGAAAAGGAAACAAGGAAGCTTGTTGAGAATATTACCCCACGAGAACACCAGGAAGCTAAGAAGAAGTGGAAAGAACATTGCACCAAGTATAGCAATAAAAAAAAAGTATAAGCGAATATTACTAACTCGTACATGAGAGAGAATAGTCCAGATTCTGATGTAACTAATTCAGTTCAAATGCCAAAACCTGAAGTTGCTGAAATAATTCGAAAAAGATATTCTAGAGAGGAGATGCTAAGATATAGGATAAAGAAAAAAAAAAGATGTCTTGAAGAAGAAAATAATGAAGTACAAAAAACGCTTCTCGTGATTAAAGAAGAAAGCAAATACTTAATTCCTGAACTGTGATTTTTTATGAAAATTGAAATAGAATAATTTTGGTACAGAATTTTTCATTTGAATAAACAGTCCCCTGACATGGACACAGTCCCCTGTATCGACCATTTCAGAATATTGTTAAAATTTTCTAAAGTAATGGAAATATTTTTGGTTCATCTCTCGTTCATTAATAAAAATGTAAATATATATTTATTGAATTAGGTTTATTGAATATATGAGCAAAAAAGTCGTCTAGACATCTTTTTTAGACGAGTTGCCCAGTTCACAGAGAAATACCCATCCAAAGGTATTTTGTTTTCACAGGACACCCCCCTTATTCACCAGATTTGGCTGCGTCCGACTATCATCTCTTTCCTCAACTGAAAAGAGTTTAAAAGGTCGTAAATTTTCGTCTAACGAGGAGGTTATAAGAGCTGTGGAGGACTGGTTTGCAGAGCAAGAAGAAACATTTTTTTTTAAAGGTCTAGATACGTTGCAGGTTCGCTGTAATGAATGTATTCAATTAAGAGGAGAATATGATGATCAATGAAATATTTTGACATTGAAATTTTTTTTGGTTCTATAGTAGGCTAATGGTGGGTTTCATAAACATCGTTGATTGAGTGATTCATAGAATACCTTGACGTTTTTGTCAAATCGACCAATAGAATTTCAAATGTACGAATTTTTTATCACAGAATCGCTCGATCAAGCATTTGATGACCCGATCAACGTTTATGAAACCCGGCTTAAGAATTTTTCAAAATATCCTCGTACGGCTTGCATCAACCTCATAGCTATTTTCGAAGCTCCATCACATTTTTTTGTACCTGCACCAATTCCAACACCTATCAGAGGGGCGTTCTCTGAGCGAAAATCGATGCCGAATATAATAATCTCAGATCTCCATTAATTCCGCTCCCACGGGCCCCCCCGGTCCCGGTAACTCAGGACGCGAAACTGTTGTGACATCGTAATCGGCTCGACGATATTTTCGTTGCGCGCCCCTCCACGTAATTCGTTTTGTCTACACACTTTTCTATCAATCCATCAGCGAGCGCGAGGGCCATCGAAATTTCATTCGATAACGGAGCGCGTTTTTTTTTCATCGTTCCGCCATCTCGACGCATTAGCGTCAAGAATTTAATGAAATTAAGCGCGCAATCGGCGGTTCTAGAGGCGAATTTCATTAGATCCATTGTTTTCAGAACGGAAGAGGGACTTTGGGAAATGGAAGAAAGAAACGATTGGTGGATTGGAACTTGGTTGAGAAAAAAATGTAGGTTCTAAGTAGAAAGCTTAGTTCTACTATTGGAAAAGCTTCATTCGATGTTCTCACTTCCTGAAAATAGTTCAAGACCAGATTCAACAAGTTTTTATATACACTGCGCAAAAAAATTAACGCACATTCTGAAAATCTCAATTTTAATGAAAGTTAACTCTACATTGACTTTATAACTTATTTTTTATGTTCTTTCGGGAAGGTTTTGAACGAAACAAGACACATTAAATAGAAGAAAAATTCAGGATTTCACCGAATCTTATGTGAAAGAATAGAAATGAACAATTTTCAAAATACTGAAATGCTGATAAGTGATTTAATACTTGGTATTTCCACCCCTTGCGTTAATTACAGCTCGGCAACGACGGTACCTACTCAAAATGAGTGATCTTAAAATGTTCTGATCTAATCCTTCCCAGATTTCTCCGAGTTGGATTCCTAAGTCATTAAGAGTAGCTGGATGATTTTCTGAACTTCTCAGCTTTCTATTGAGGTTGTCGCAAACCTGCTCAATCGGATTCAGATCTGGACTTCTTGCTGGCCATTCCATTCGAGAGACTTCAACCTCTTCAAGGTACTCCTGAACGATGCGCGCACGATGAGGTCTGGCATTATCGCCCATAAAAATGAAATTTTCACCGATGTATGGGGCAAATGGCACTACATGCTCTTCAAGAATGTTCCTTATATACTAATCAGCATTCATAGCTCCATTATCAACGACCACTAGGTCTGGGCGAGCAGTCAAAGATATTCCACCCCATAACATAATCGATCCTCCTCCGAAACCAGTAGTATTCAGGAAATTGCACTGAGCATATATTTCATGTGGACGTCTGTATACAAGGGAATGTCGATCACAATGGTAGAGGCAGAATCTAGACTCATCTGTTGCCAATCGGCCTCTTCCCAATGGATATGCTCTCTCGCAAAATCCAAACGCGCCCTTCGATGGGCTGGGGTAAGAGCTGGGCCTCTTGCCGCGACACGAGGCCTTAAATCATATTCTCTGAGGCGATTTCTTATTGTCTGAGTGCTAATTTGCACCTCATGAGTTTGCTCCAGCTGATTTTGAAGGAGGCGAGCGGTTGCAAACCGTTGTCTCAACGAAGAAACTCTCAAGTAACGTTCTTGAATGGCAGTTGTTACCCGTGTTCTAGCCTGTCCTGGTCTTCGGACATTCATACCTGTCTCCCTGAATCGCTGCAACATTCTGGACACACTTGTATGGGAAAATCCAAACCTTTCTGCAATTCTTTTGTATGTCCCCCCTTCTTCTCGCAAAACTACCGCTTGGGCACATTCCTCTTGGGTCAAATTGCGTGTTTCGCGTTGCATGGCAATAGAGTGTAGAAAATCAAACGAAAGAAAAACTATTGATCACTAGAATTGATCGAGAACAACTGATTTTAGAATGGAGCCAATACATTCAAAATCTGATAATATCATCTTTTTTTATTCCTGCTGGGAGAAAACATCTGTATTGAAGAAAAACGTTGAAAGTGGATAACATATGCATGCATAATTCTGATAAAAATAATTATCATTGAGAACACCTCCAGTAGTAGAATAAATTTGAGATTTCCATAATGTGCGTTAATTTTTTTGCGCAGTGTAAAAACCTTATTTAACGGAATCTTTCAACTCATTTTTCAACTTTATCAAGACATCCGATTGACTTTAAAAATTACTCAAGGCTCAAGGACCAATGAGAATACGTTTCTTTCATTAGTTTGTTCTAATTTTCGGACCAGGCCCACCAGGACAAGAAATTATTTCAAAACGAACCGATTCATTCGCCATTTTGCAACCATGTCAAGATTCATAACGGATTTTTCAATAACAGGTGTTATTTTGAATAGCCCTCTATTTTTCGATAGATGTCACTTTTGAAGCTGTAATTTTTTGACATTTGACAAGTAGAAACTACGCCATTATTGAAAATGAAACCATACAGACTACAGACTTCAACAACGCATTGAAATCATTTAAATTCACTAAAACATGGTGAAAATTTGGCAGAGACTGTTCGTAATAATCGAACATTTTTTGATCTTATCTTCGTGAAGCAATACAGAAATTGCTGGAAGAATTTGAGCTGTTGGGATAAGTTAGTGATGTGAAGAATAAAACCCCAGCACTTTGTTCAAGAACAGCCGAGCATATCGCTACTGTAGCCGAAAGTGAAGGGAACCCAGATTTGTCTATTCCTCGTCTTACTTTTGAATTAGGCATTCCACAAATGTCATTGCACCTTATTTTGCATAAATATTTGGCTCCTTAAGCTCATAAAGTTCAGTTAACACAAGAACTCAAGCCAGGGGCTCATCAACAACGTCTTGTCTTTGCTGACTGGATCCTTGAAACGCATGAAAATGATTTTATGGAGTGATGAGGTCCATTGTCACCTTGGTGGCTTCGTCAACAAGCAGAATTATGGTATCTGGGGCTCGTAAGTTATTGTTGAAAAGCCTCTCTATCCTCAACGTGTGACTGTTTGGTGCCGTTTGTGGCTAGCAATTGCCTAAGTAATTATTTACGTACGAGCCTTAAAGATGCCCCCAAATATTGAAGGCGAAACGTTGTCGTAGTATTTAATCGGTCTTTTTTTTACTGTCCTTATCCGATTATTTTCATTCATATATTGCTTTATTCAGAGGCAAACATTTCTATTTTCAGCTATTCTAAGACCTAATCTAGATCTCCAAAATACTAGAGAACCAAAACACAAGTCTTATCAAGCTGCCCAAAAAGTATCAGGGTTTCAAGTACTCTGAATGAAAATAGGTTGAAACTATGTGACTCTAAGAATTTTTCGGTAATTGTTCTTCATCAAGGGTGGATTTCCGAATGAGGATGTGAAGAGATAGAGAATATTCCCCAAGCATCATTTCCGTGAAACGTTCTGATATCGCAGCTCGAATCTAGTCCCAAAACGAAACAATGCTACTTTTTCCACAATTAACGACGCATCCTACCTGAAAACGCAATTGT
The DNA here is from genome assembly GCA_951802165.1 of Adalia decempunctata. Lineage (NCBI taxonomy): Eukaryota > Metazoa > Arthropoda > Insecta > Coleoptera > Coccinellidae > Adalia > Adalia decempunctata. The sequence continues at coordinate 14,019,646 of OX637696.1, read as the reverse complement.
TCCCGTATTCCCCGCTCGAGATGCTCCGGGAAATTTCCGGATCTGAAACTTTTAATTAGCGAAAACTTATGTACTTCCTTTCGACGAACATTTAGAGTTTACCAGTGTTTCTAAGTCAGCTTCGAGGTAAAAAACAAACGGCGCTCACTGTAGCACGATTCAACGGATCCCAAAGGGTTATTTTCGGATGGGAGGCGTCTTTTGGGTTCTGCAACATCATAAAGACAGAGGCGAGTAGATAAAATGCGGCAATTTACATGTTGTTGGCCCAGGAAGGTGTTACAATTAATTATTCAGAATATGTTGGGCGTTCTTGCAAATAAATTTCCAAATTATATCCGCGGCGTTATGCGTAATTTAAAGAGTGCCGCAGGAAGTGGTATGTTCTGGAACGTAATGGGAGGAAGTTGCTTGGAATTGTTTGTTTTGGTCGTATTTTAATATTTAAATGGGGTAAAGTTAAATGTTACGCACTCAGGACGTGAGGCGTTTCGAATTGCCTAACAAGGGTCTGTTAGGGCGACAAAAATGTTTCATGAGTGTTTAGAAGGCATTAGCCATTTAAGAATGGAAGATGAAATTTCCCATGAATATTCATCAAAACAATGAATGATAATGAAGTGTCAGAAATATTTTTACTAGGCTCCTTCTCTTGTCCTCATTTTTCATCGACATAAGCACTTGACATCTTTGGAAAAGTGCAGTCTTTCAATATTGGTGCCTAGAAAATTAGTCAGAATTAAAACAAAGGCTTAATAGGATAATCCAAATATTTATTCATCCACAAGACATGAAATAATATGGGTAGAACTTTGTAGCGTTCGAAAAGATATGTTTTTTATTCAGTTGAAAACACTTGGTTTTCGAGATATTCGGTGTTTTCGAAAATTTCAAAGAATTACACCTTTGCGACTATTTTTGGGAAGCAACTCTTATTCATCTAGTCACTGAATGCCTTGCCATTTCAACACAATGAAAAGAATCCTTTGGTCAGGAAACTTGCAGGAGTGAGGAGCTAGCCGCGATGAAACTTCCCAGATATTGGATTTCATTAGATCTCTGGAACTGGAATGCGAGTTGTTAAGTGCGTGGTGAGAACAGCTCTGGTGAACAATAGACCTTAAGGTTGCAGTGAACTGTTACACCTTACTTGCTGTAACTATATAACTATGGTATTCAATATCGAAAGAAAACGAGAGTAAATAAAAAGTTCATTTGTTTCTCATTTGTAAACGTCAGTTTCCAAAAACACAATATTAATCAAGAAAGTTTATTTTATCAAGTCACTAACTTGTAAAACTGACAGTTAACTTGCAAAATTTTTACAAGTTAGTAGTATTATTTACATTACAAAATTTTGTTTTATCGTCATATATGTTGAAAATCATGGTACAATTGTTATTTCCAGTAACACAAATTTTTGATGATGAAAGAGTTGATACTGATGATGATGAAACATCTAATGACTCAGAAACTGCTGAACTCGAGGACTGCAAACATTTGTACTCTCCTTACTACCAAATAATTTGCTAGACATTTCGATTTTTTTGTTGACCGAATCATCGACATAACTCATCGCAATTTCGGTGCTCTTCCACCCTCCTGCACGCTTTAGTGCTAAAATATCTCCACCCGAATCCGCAACCATAGTGGCTCCAGTTCTGCGAAAAGAGTGGCCGGTGTATATCTCTGGGTCTTTTAAACCTAAATATTTCGCTATTTGCTTTGGGACACCACCAATAGTGTGCTGGCCAGCATTAAGGGAAATGCACTTTCCATGTCGGTATGTCAAAAGAAATCTTAGGCTTTCTGTTCCAGGAGGCCGAAGATTTACATATTTTTTGAATAACATGCAGGGCTTGAAGCTGCAGCCATCATCGGTTATGGTGAATCTTCTTGTTGTTAAATTTTTTGTTTGCCGCAATGTCACAATAACGTATTTTCCCATATCTTCTACATCATTCATGTTTAAGGAGAGAATTTCGTCACAGCGACAACATCCAAAAATCCCAAATATTGTTACAATTTTCGCCAGCAACCACTGGTCATCAGGAGCATGTAAAAGAAATTGTTCAGCCTCTTCTTTACTTAATACCTTGGCCTTTTTTGGCGTATAACGCTCATTTTTTCGTTTCAGAAACGCTATTACCTTTTGAAATCTGCAAATGACAACTAAACGTCATATTTTTCAATAAATTTTTTAAGGAAAACAAACCTGCGAACAGGGGCATTTTCTTTCATTTCCAAGCAGCTTTTCAGCATAGACCATTTTGCCCATAAAGTATTAGGGCTGAATCTAGCTGATAGTTGATTCAAGTAGACCAACAAAACATCTTCAGTTACCCCAAGCACACTATATCTGTTTTGCCACTTTTGAAGTCGTCGTATTGACGCTCGTACCTTGAAGCTGATTTTGCAGGTAATAAACTTGAAGCTACACTCCTGGCTGCCTCAATAATTTCTTTTGGTACATTCATTTTCGCTTTCGCCAAAACAAATGTAAAGAAAAATAAACAGACATGTTCATGGCAACGCTTCCATAGCTTACGACATTTGCAACAAATTATTGAGATTTTTTGGAATTTATCTAACCTTTTTACAAATGAGAAACAAATAAAATATAAAACAATACACGCAAGGTAATGGGTTTTACTGGCTCAAGGAGGTAACTGACTCGCCTGCGGCTCGTCAGTTACATCCTCCATTCGCCAGTAAAAACCTCTTACCTTGCTAGTAATGTTATATACTATATCAAACTTGGCAACTTCATAATACGTTGTCGAGAAGTTAGATCCAATAGATAAGGCCACTCCGAGCTATATTGGCTATATTTTAATGAATTATTTTTAATGTAGAAAAGTTTTTTTTCGAATGAACGAAGATTATAATTTTCCACGTATGCTCGAGTCCGAACTTTAGGAGACAATATGATAGGAATTTCCAAGCATACCTGCCCACTATCCGCTCTCCAACAGCTTCAACAGCTCTCTTCCCCTGCTCGAACTCAATTCCATTCATCGTACGACTACCAGCGGCGATATTACATGCCGCCGTTGAGCGGGAGGCCGGAAAAGTCCAATTCCGGAAAATAATCGGCGAATGGAAACAATGGTTTACGAAAGTGCATTATTTCGAGATTTTTTGTCACTCGCCTCACTGCGGGGGCCGTCGGTAAAATGCCGGGAACACCGGATGAAAAAACTCTTTCATGATTTGCTTTGATGTTTCGTGAATTGATTGCGAACTTTCGTGCGCCGTCATAATTATTAATAACCTTTGTTCACGGAATTATTCAAGACTTCGGGGTCCCTCAGTTAATTTTCATTCGCGTCTAGTCGGCGGGGGGCGCGTTCCGATTGAGGATGAAAAATGGGGTTTCTTCTGGAAAAGGAAAATTTCGGGTAGGGCCTTTTTGTTTTGTCAAGTGAGAGCAGAACAGAATTTCGGCAATTTTCGGTAATCAAAATGGAATCGTTGATGATTACCCATCCCTGAACTCTGAAATTTCAACTAAAAAAAAATTGAGTTTGGGTTTCTGAGAAATAATCAATTTGAAAGGTGAAATTTTGATAAGATGATGTGCAGATCCTCAAAAATAATCTTCTTCTTGCTGCTGTTATTGTGCATTAATTATTCGTACTTTCTCGCTGAAACATTCAAAAATGGTTTACTTACTCAAACTTTACGGTAGACCAAGAAACGTACTTTTATGATAGTAAAATGGATGAAACAACTTTCGAAAGCTTTTCTCATAGTGCTAGAACTCTAAATTGAAATAAAACACATTCAAATCAAGTTTGAAGTTAAAATTGTTTTTATTTGAAAGATAATTTCATTACGTTTTTAATTTTGAAATGATTTTTGGCATATGTCAACAACGACTAGCTCTTAGGAATCGCATTCGACCAGACCAATTTTGGACCACTTTTTCGAGTAATCCAGGCCTTATTTCAGCAATGACACGAGTTATGTTGGCTTCCAAAGCTTCTATTGTTTCGGGTTTATCAGCATAAACCAACTTGGCATAACCCCAAAAAAAAAATCCATTGGAGTTATGTCGCGTGATCTTGGAGGCCAATTAATTGGACCACTTCTCGAAATAATACGGTAGCAGCATGAGGTGAAGCACCACCTTGCTTGAACCAAAACATTTCTGGGTCGATACCATTCAAATTTCGAAACGAATAATCATTGGTTTTCGATCTGTCACGAGCACCATTCACTGTAACATTAGCCCCAGCATCCTTTTCAAAGAAATATGGACCGATGATGCCTCCAGCGTGTAAAGCACACCATACAGTACATTTTTCAGGATGCAATGGAATCTGCAGAACTTCTTGAAGATGGTTTTTACTCCATATACCGCAATTTTTCTTGTTTACGTGCTACGCTATAAAATTCTCAGTTGAAGATGGAAGTGGGTTATTCAAAAACGATATTATTGGGGGGGCGCCAAGTGATTTAATATTCACATCCAGCACACTTGCTCTAGCTGCCGGAAAATCACTAAACAAATCTTGATAAAATGATCTATAACAATAGTTCTAAAGGGGGAGTAATTACCTCGAGGTCCTTATACGAGTATAGCGCTATATATGGCTCACACTGTATACATAAATAGATCATACATCGATAGCAAATTATGTGTGAAACAATGTACAGAAACTTTATGAGGCTCCCATCAAAATAACTCAAATAGGTCACATACGTTAACCTAATATAGTAATGAGACCAAAAATAATAATGCAAGTATTACCTGACTTAAACTTAATGAATACAGCTCGATATTAGCGCTGATAAATTACAGAAATTGATGATACGACCTTAGTAAAGTTCCTCGATTCACAGGGAAAAAGGCAGTGACGATTTACAACCTCCACTACGTTGAAATCACCAAAAGGCAACTGACGGCAGCAGGATAGATTTTCTTGGGGCTGATTCGTCCCGGTGACTTATCAATCGATAATTGATGCTGCAGACATTCCAGCGAAACCACTGAAATGTCCCAGAACAAGGACCCTATGGACACAAGTTCAGAGAAATCAAAATGGCGAACTCACCAGTCAGAAATACCTACCTCTTTCAGAGGGTTCTCTCGGTACTAAATTAAGTACAGTTTCCTCACTGATTATGAATGAGAATACTTCACCGAAATAGAGTTCCAGCAGAATATTGACCCTGGTTCTAAAATAAAAGACTCAAATTTGCACGTGGCAGAATTGAAGGAATGATGAATCTCACCTCTCAATATGGTAAATCCCTTTTCAGGCACAGTAAGATTTGACAAAATCCTCCAAATAAGCTCTGAAGCTAAACGAAATAATCCAACTGTATAGAATGTCTTCGAAATTCAAATCCCAAAATCAGGTAATTATCAAAAACTCCTCGACTTTCGAAGACCACCATTTAACACGTTGACTGCGATATCGGTCCCCGGGGACCGATGCGTGTCTGTATTTGTGTGCGATTGAAGTTAGATCGAATAATTCCTCATGTGCGAACTTCATAACTCCCAGAAAGTTTATGATAGGAATGTGCTATTTACAGCTAAATAATTGGGGAATTTTTCACATTCTAGTCAATGCTGAAGAAACGTATCGGTCTCCGGCGACCTATACCGCACTGAAGTGAAACACGTGTAAATCCAGTGCGGCATCGGTCCCCGGAGACCTATATGCAAGTCCTTGAGTCAACAAGTCTTCCCGCGTTTTTATTAGTCTGATAAACACAGTCGTTGCGAGAAGTGCTTCCGTAAATAATAACTTCGAAAAATGTTTCCTAACCGTGCGCAAAAGATTGTGTCCTTTCTAGAAAGGACATTGTTTCCTGTACCCTGATACGACGCAGAACGTGGAATTCAAATTGATTCGGTAAACTAAATCTTTTTGAATTTTAAGGTTACAGTCGAAAACTTCAGTAAAATATTGATTTGAAAATTATTTAAGATATCGGTCCCCGGCGACCTATACCGCACCGGAGGAAAGATATGGTATCGGTCTCCAGGGACCGATACCGCACGGAAAAAGAAACTTGAAATATTCCTAACGCAGTCAACGTGTTAATTGAAGAATGCGCAGAAAACAACGATCCCAGTAGACTTCACGTGAATCAAATCCACCTATCACCGTATTTCAGTTCCGAAATCCTCAAACAAAATCCCTAAACAACATAATATCTGCATCCTTGTCCCACAAGTCGAAATTTCCAAAATTCTATCTCGTTCCTACACCGCAGGCGATACAACAGGTTTCCCGATAATAAAACATGTTTTTCCCCAACTTCGTCGTAATACAGTGGCGTGACCACGATCAGGGATCGGAAAATTAGCGTTCGCCAATTCCGGACATAACATACGCCATTTAACGAGAAATGAGCTTCATCACTAAACACAATACTAACTAAACAATTTATAAACGTTGTAGTGGCGTGAGTCTTTCCATGATAATTTTTCAATGCTTAACGAACAGAAATGTCAAATCAACATGACTTTTACCTTCTCGCAAATCACAGTTAGCCGTATCGAACATTCTGTCAATCTGAAAAAAGCACCCGATAGTATCGAGCTTCAAAAAAATTTATATTCCAATTGAATATTTCCCTCTGAAGCAGATGCCAACATTCCAAACTCCATTTGCATATTTCTACCATCGCAAACCAATCAACCAGATTCTTATCCAAAACCCAGTTCCAGTTCCTCCGAACTTTTCCCAAGTTCTGCGAATTTGATATTGATTATCCCGGGACCAGTTTCTGGACGGACCTAACGGCGAACGGGATGAACCTTCTCGTCCCGACCTTTGCCCCCCAAACTGCCGGGAAGACCGGGGTCAGGACCCCTTTTTCTCTTTCTCCTTTTCGGGGATGTTGGCGGCTTTTTGTATTTTTATCCCGTAAATTGTAGCGTCTGAGCGATGAGTGAAATCGTAATGTGCTGTCAGGACTGAGTGTCGGCGGCTGGATTACCCAGGTTTTCCTGTTTGGATACGTCCCGTCTTGAAAACCCTGCCTGCATAACACGCGAACTGGTCGCTTGGGATGCTACGCCAGGTCCTATGTGCGAAGATAAAGAGGGCCACTCTCCGACGTAGCAGGATCGGGCTAGGACACGTTTTGAAGTGGGAATTTTGGAGATCTTATTTCTCCATAAAACACACAAGTCCAATATTCATTTGAATTCAGGGGACTCGAATTAACAACCCTTATAGTTAGTAGAGAGTTTTTGAGAGAACTGAGTCATTGATTTGATCGATATTGAATGTATACAGAGTTTTTTCATCGTTCGGATACAAGATACACTATTTCAAGCCTTCAGGTATGTGCTCTCGAACGTAACCTTGATTACAGATAGGCAGAATTAATCAAATCCATTATCCACAACCGGCTCTATTCAACACTCGGCAAGAAAGCTCAGTTCAGAGTTCTACGCTCCCTGATCCGCCCCTGTATCCATCTCATGAAGGACTTATGTTAGCAAGGGTTCTGTATACAAATGGATCTATTATGTTTTTGCCTGCAGGATAATTTACTTGCTACATTTTAGTTCCGAACAATGACAGTGGGGCTATTTGCAAATTATTAATTATCCAGATTGCCTAATTTGTACTGCACTTCTGGCAAATTCCAAGCGACATCCAACGGACTTGGAAAGGGAAATATTCATTTATTTGAGGAGCAGAGAGAACCCAAAGTTTTGAATATTTGGAAAATACATGAAACTAATGGAAGGGAATTTTTTTGACGGTGTTTGTGACGCCAGAAATCTCATTGTTTTCACCTTTAAAATGATTTGAGACATAAGTTTTTCCATTTCTCGTAGTAAGGATTCTGGGTGCTCTGAACTTTTACGGTAAATTGCTTATTGAGCCTACACCCTTGATTTGGAGTTCTATTCATTCAGCAGGAGATTAAAAAAAGCTGATATTCTCCTTGATCTCTCAGCAAATTTTCAGAAATCTGATGCCTTTGAATTTTGATTAATTCCAAGAGGAATTCGGCATCGATATCAATACGTTACTGAATGGTGAATGCGTGGTAAGGGGGTAACAACTCTATACTATATTAGACCATTAGACAAATGATTTACGGAAAACTAGATAGCAAGTACAGCTTCTGCAGGCAATATGTTGGAAATGTATAATCTCTGGATGTCAGAGCTAGAAGGGAATATTCTGAAAGGCATAACAAAGTGGAACAGACCCTGCATTACATCTGTAGCAGTAGGAATCAGTGATGAAGAAAATATCGTCAAACTATCGGATATACAAATTCAAACCAGATATTGTTATCATATATCTAGACAAGAAAGCATGTGTACTCGGAGATTTATCAATTCCACATGACGGAAGCATAGAAAATGAAACGGAAATGGAGTACAAAGATCTGGAAATTGAAGTACAAAGAATATGTGGGGGAATGAAATGTGCAGTAGGGGTGAGTCTATGGAAGAGACGATGTGAATTCTATCCTAGTAAAATTCTACCCTCTGCTTGGTTACCCTGGGCGAAAGAAAAGTATTTTACTTGAAATAAAACATCATCTAGAATGGTTCATTTTTTGGATCCAATTGGAGTTTTTTCTTCATTCTCTGTGTATAATTGTTGAGTTGATTTTTCAGTATTACTGTTTCTATTGGTCTTATTTCACAATACAGTAATGGTCTATTATTCATTCTCGTCTATAACTCTGATTGGTTCGAGAGCCTCTGTACATTCTTGATTACTAAATATGAGTTTGCTCTGTTTCGATGTTTATATCTCTTGAAACTACTCGATCGAACATTTATTGATGAAACTACCCTTTAATTTGAACAATAAATCACCCTTTGTACTCTTTCAATTCAGGAACACCCTGTACCATCATTATATATAATTATAAATTCAAAATTAATAAAATCTTCACTGATTCTGGTCTCTGTACAGCGTGAGTCTTTGACTTGTACATATATTTTAACTGTAGATTCTTGAGGCTGAAGGAAACCTATTTTTCATTTTTCCGAATTCGGCTCTGTGAAAGAAATATAGCCATTTGAAAAAAATAGGGCTGAATACGAGCCTGTAATTATTCTCTACAAACACCTCAAAGTTCATATTTTTCGATTGAAATTGATGTGATTATTAGATATTCTGGGTGATACATTTAAAAATACTCAAGCACTAACCTTATTCGAATAAGAATGTTACAAACACGATATTTCCTAACAAAACACTTAGTTTTGTCCGATCATTTCGGCAATTGAAAAGCTATATTTCTCAGACCAAAATAAGTTCCTTCTTCGATTGTCATGAAGATTAGGTTATAGACACTAATAATTTGTTCATATTTTCCTCGATATTCTAAAACGATCTCATAAAAATTGGTTTCTCACTAACCTATCCTAACTTCATTTTTCCAAAGTCATATGATTCGGGGCCAATGACCTAACCTTACCCGTCCTCTGTGATATTCACTCATAGAACTCTAGAGAAGACGATGCCGGACTGCCGATTTTCTCTTCAAACAATGGCGAACTCAAGAAAGCAGTACGTCCTCTATCGTTAGCGGATGAACTATCACAATCGCTAAAGGCGTCTAGGCGTTGCTCTTTGAAAATGCCAAACGAGTAGTTCTGATTCTCGCCAATATAGCGCTACGTTCTTAATTTCAGTCGCCACGGCCTACTCTTCCCTTCCGAAGGCCGTGGATGTAGCCGCCACGCAAGACAAACCGTTGTTCTGTGTCTCCAACCAGTCCAACCTAAAACGTTAGTCAGTGATCCCATACACGGCATAAACGAAGTCTACGCGATGGACTTTATTTATTTACAGAGAAAAAAGCGAACAGGTGATGATTATGTAAATGACTTTCAGTGAATTGGTGTAATATTAGTGTCGTTCTGGTGTCGAGTTATATTGTTTCGATAGAGATTTCGCTGAAGAACCGGTAACAATGAATTTTTTATAGAAACTGCCTATGAAATGTATAATTTCATGCTTCTTAGAATTCAATTTTATGTCCCACAAATGTGGAATTTTATTATTACATATCTCTAGATCGAACGTTTTTTCATCTTTTAGTCTTGACAAAGTTGATAAACATTCTGACAACGTTGGTAACTTGTTGAGAGACCAGAGAAGAAATAATATTCGATGAGATTCAATTCTGGACAGCATTCAGATTATCCTTGAAATTCATGATTTTTTCCTCTTATTTAATATTATACAATTGGGAATAACTTGAGAACGACGCTTTTTATTAAAAAAATATAAGAATACTTTTGTTTTCTAAAATAAATAGTTCTTTCGAAAACGTGAACCGTTTATCTTTTTCAAGTAGTTTATAGTATATCTGCGTGAATTAATGAGTCTACTATACTGTAACTTTTATACCAGGAGAAATATGGAATAAGTTTCCATCAAGGAACATGCACAATGAATGGACTAAACAATCAACCAAAATTCAGTTCATTCGAAATATCGGTTCCGAATATATGGAAAGAATAGTGTTAATTTTGACACCCTGTATCTTTCAAACGAAACCGAAGTGTTTCTTTTGATGAGAGGAATCTACGGTTAAAATATATGTACAAGTCAAAGACTCATCTTGTATAAGGGAGTGCCTAGTTTTCAATTTTAAAAACAAAAACTTGTTCGAATCTTTAAAAAAACTGTCAGATAAGACAAGAGGTAGAAACTACATGCTTCCGAAGTATAACCTCACAACAACTCGAAAAAACTTTGTGTTAATGTCTTTGAAAATGTATAATCATCTTCCATATGGCATCCAAGACATACAACTGAATGAACAACACATAAAGTTTTGGTTCAAATGGAACCATACACAGTTACAGAATTTTTCACACATACTTTCTAGTTTGCTGTTGCTTCTCTTTTTTGTATTGACAGGTTTGCACTATGGCTCTTCTATTGTTTGAATAGTTGTTTATTGTTCGAATGTTTATCTGTAATGTTATCTCGGTAAATAAATGAGTATTATTATTATAGCGAATTGATAGGATGAATAATCGGGTTGGGGTGCTCGTATCGTCCCAGCAACGCTCATAGGACTCTTCAGATAGGCTTTCATGAGTCGATTTCCCTATTGGGGAAATAGCTTCGAAAACCACTTCAAATTGGATCAACTGAGTTGAAAGACTCCTTTTCTCAATACATTGTCCTAGAATTTCATTCCCATTCATGATTTTTTGTCATATCTCTATTAGTAACTGGTTTTTTTTCAACATTTGGTAAAATTTGAAATTGAATGGGACTGGCATGACTTGGATTCATTTTTTATGTCCAGGGATGCTTTCGATTTAATTCATGAAAAGTCAGGACTATGCCGACAACTCATCACGAATCCATTAGCAAAATGAGAGGATGATTCATCCGAGCAAAACATCTCAACGCTCTGAACCAACATAAAACGATATTTACCCGAAACCCACTCCAAATCTCCGCCACCCCTCGCTCCCCAAATATGGGATCCGCCAAATAAAAGTCTCCTGAAGACGTCGATCTTTATTTCATAAAGTGCGGGCAGGATGCATCAATATAAGAAGGGAGAAATCCTGGAACGGCCGTGGAGAGCGAAGACCGGAACGGGGTCCTTCTGAATATGTAATTTGGAATGGATGCTGCGAGGATTTCGGGATGTGAGGGCTTTTTATGCGAGGGTTATTCCAATCAATACCTGTCTGATGCGGGCACCGACTGCAGAATGTGATGATTACGTTTCTCATACATCTACATTTTTTCGATCTCAAGTCTGAATCCATTCGAAAAGATGGGGCATAATACGGGGAGGGAAGAATTGAAACGCCGAAGGTCCGTATATTCAGGGAGGTATCTATACGTCTTTATGTGTATTTCTCTTTGACATTCGTCTTCGGATACGCAAAACGAAGATTTTTACGATAATAGGCTTGGAGGTTGAGTTACCGATGGAGGACTCGGATATGCGTAATGTGGTGGATGGTGGAGCTTTTTCAGTTGGATTTCCTCTGCAGTCCTTGGTGAACTACGGGGTATAAAGTAACAAAATAAACCTATTGGAAGCAAGGTATGTCTTCAATATTGTATCCACCCCATTTCGATTTACGTCAAAGACTTTGTCTAAGTTTCAATAAGGACAAAATCCGATGTTGTCATAGTCAGGTATTGCCTAAGGCGATGATGTCTAGTGAGAAAGCATGTGATAAATGGTATAAAATTCCTATATCCTCTCATGATAACTTTTAGATATCTCAGCGTTGCAGTACCGAGGAAACGGCTTGCCCTAGATCATGCAGCCATCAGTCTTCATATTCTTCCTCTAGACGTGCTTTCCTATGCCTTGGGAAGGTCCTGGGCCTTCAAAAGAAGTTGGTGATCCTTTCCTTCTTGCTTCTTGGTTTTTCCCTGACAAAAAGACCATGTTGATTTTGCCAAGTACACTTATTCACTCTCAGCACTTCAATAATACCATCCCTAAAATTCCAGCATCAGAAGTCCTCAGGGATTGCTTGACTATCAAGTTGAATCGTTATTTAACATCTTGAAGCTTTTTAAGTATGAATTTGTTAAAATCTCTCAAATGTGCAGATTTTTCATCCTGAAGTCATCATGGATTAAGATCATTTTGTTAGAGGTCCTCAAATTGCTTATACTCTCATCAAAAAAGAAGCAATGTGCTCTTTTTTCGGCCCAGAATCAGTGACTAAAATATTTCAATCCTTGGTTGAAGAGACACATTAGATTAGATTATAGGTGCCTGTGCTCATAACACAGACAGGTGTTCCTGAGTGACCAGGGACCCAGACTAAAGAGACCCAACTAAGTAGTATCCCGTGTTGAATACAGGGTGTCTCATTCAAAAGTGTCCACCCTCAATAACTCAACAACGAATCAAAGGTGTGAAAACACTCAGACAGGTCGATTTTAGATGACAGGGGGTACATGAGCTTGTTTCTACAATCAAACAACTGGAGAGAGTTGCAACCTCATAAGAAATTTGAATAGAAAAAGTGGGTAGTTTTGTAGCACATTTCTATGCATTGATTCGAATCTGTATGAACCTGCAGCTTGTGTCATTTAAGTGAATATTCACAAAGTTACAGGGTGTTTGATATGGAATTATTGTACCGATTAAACTAAATGAAACAGAGATGTTCCCCAAAATAGAATAAGAGCACATTTTCAGAAACCTTTTTTACATATGGTTCTTGTTGCACCATTCACAAATTGGTCATATGTTTTCTCATATACTAGCTTTGATTTGGCCTGTAACATATTGGATATAATTGTATTTGCTTCTTCAGCCGTATCTGATCGGGTATTACTGCCACCATCATGGTCAACATCCATATTCTTTGAAATAATTCGAAATTGAAGCAACTACTAGCAAATAAAGTCAACAAACCGTCTAGTAACGTCACAGAAAGATCGCTGGATGCATAGAAATATTGTATTGGAAGCATTATCTTCTATAATTATATTTCATACTATATAAATTCATATTCAAAGTTGAACAAAAGTAGGTATATTGTTCAATGAGCGGTAATGTAAGTCATAACACACGCAGATGAATTTTGCAGCCCGAGCTGTCAGGCGAGACGTGTAATTCATCAAGTGTGTTATGGCCATTACCGCGAATTGAACACTTTACTTTATCTTCGACTTCTTCAGTAAAATTCAAATCAATCTGCATTTTCAAAATCGACAACAGTTGTTAAAAGCGATTTCTGTGGTCGAAAATCGAATCGATATCGAAACCCGTAGAAAACGTCAAAAATTCACGTTTTCCAAATGCGCATTTTGGATATTCAGACCAAAGAAAATGAAGAAATGGATGGCGAGAACGTTACCTTGATGTCCCATTGACCCGACTTTTTTATTCATTTCGTAAGCTACATTTTTCCTATTTGTATTAGAGTGAGCTATATGCGTGAGTTATTATTACCTCACACTTTTGGTTTATAGAGACTATTACAGATCAAAATCAGTTGATTGATAGTTATATCATTCTATGGGAATAGATAAAAAATGTTGTTTGTATTTCGTGCGTATAAAATTTGCGTTCTCAAGCCACTCTTATGTGCCATGAAAAAACACTAATTTTACGTATTTAATAGAAAAATAACTATTTGTCCTCATATCCAAGGCATGTTGGAAGTTACATAAACAACATGTTTCCCAATGGGTGGAAACGATACACCAATTCAATAATTAATTCAAAAACACAGTGTTTTTTCGCTCAAAAAGAATAAATTAACCCATACTCTTGTGGAGGTGTATTATTAATTATTCAACAAACAACCCTGCAGAGTGCCTGAACGGACGATGCGAAACGTCCCAGATATACGTCATAACGGGCTATAATATTTAGGCGTGGTGGAAGAGCGGAAAATCCTAATATACAAACAGCTGATGCGTGTGCGCCACAATTAAACACATAAACAGCTTCCTTCAATTTCGTCGAAAACACGTGTTGGCGGTTGAGGGCTTGGGATGTGTGCAGCATGCTATATTTTTAATTACGTATGAAACGTGACTATAACCGGAATTTGCACATAGGTACGACTCTAATCGTGTGATCTTGCCTTGAGTGATGGCAGATTAACGCGTTTGGCTAACTGCCAAATGGATGCACTCCACGAAAGGTGACTTTTTCCAGTTGTAGAAAAGAATCCTCCATTATTCAAGTTGGATTGTATGGTCATAAAATCGATCTCAACGTTAAAATGGTGAAGGTGGCAACTTATGTAGGAATTCGAGGACGCTACCAATGAATTCAGGTACGTGAACCTAAACTGGGACTTTTCGTGGCACTAGGGCCAGAACCATTCGATATACATACAGAAATAATGGCTGACTATGCATGCGTCCAAAAGTGTTCGAAAACAAACTTCGAAAAGGCATGCATAAATATTGCAGCAGACAGTCAATCAGCAGTAGGAGCTCTTGAATTTCATCACCAATGATCACTGCTCTCCTGGGAATGCCACAGTATCACAAACCAACTGACCAGAGGAAAACAAGTTGCTTTTTTATGGGTGCTAGGAAACTGTGGCATTGAGAGAATGAGGAGGCTGAAGCACTTGCGAACAGTGCATCGCAGGTTGATCTCGTTTGACCTGAACCCATCTGGGGCTTTGGAAAGGACCATAAAGGGCAGCAATGGAAGATGCAAAACATGAAACTCCTTTGAAGAAGATCCCCAGGATCAAAAGATTTGTAGAGTTCTCGCAGCACATCCAGCTAACGCGGATAGAGGTTCGGTTTATTAAAAGACTGCTGACAGAGCACTCTAGGTATAGGTACCTCTTGACAACAAGGGCGAATCCAGCAGACGAAACTTGCATACTAGGTAAATCGGAGAAATAAACCTGGGTCTCTTGATCCTCACGATGTGAGGGCGATAGCTCCTAAGGAGATGACACGATTTATGTGTGTGGTGAAAGAACAAAAAGATCTATCTGGTGTGAATTCACAGGCCTTCTTATAGTAGTGTATCATAACATCTTATTACTTCACTCGAAGGGTATCTTAGGACCTTGTGTTTTTCCTAGGGCTCAACACTGTGGAACCTGGTCATGGACTTTCTTTTGGAAAGGCTTACGGTAGGTTGTTTTAAGGCCCAGGCATACGACGACGACATAGTGGTGACTGTTAGAGGCAAGCATGAGGGCTCATTAAGCAAGTCATGCCAACAATCTTTGATGTCGAAACGTCCATAGCTGACCGTCCTAGTGTTATAAGTTCTGTAAATCGCTTGGGCAAAAAATTTTCAATATTGTAACATTCAAGGTTTGTAAATCCTAGAAACATTATGGAAAAGAGAGAGAGGGTGCAACCATGTTCTGGTCTGGTGAGCTGGCTAAAGGTAGAATTACGTTGGGGATTTAATACTTAATTTTGGCTTGTCATGTGATCGTCTATATTGGTAAAACTCTATGCTATGTCGTAGTAATTCAGTTTCGTAGTAACTCAGATTAGTGAAATATAGGATGGGAAATAATGAGGTAAAATAGATAAATGAAACACTTGATTGGACACAAAGGTGGAACTAGAGCCTTTATTGTTCCAGCGAAGTAGTTCGAGTGAACGACTTGCATTTATAAGGGATAAAAACGAACCGAATCCAATTCATCATTGGATTTGAAAGCAAAAACCCCTTTAGCATTACATATGATATGTTTACAATCCATAGAACAATTATTTATGAAATGAGCACTGGTGGTATGCACGACATGGAGCTTCCTATACTCCGGTAAGGTTATTACTGGCACAATCATGATAAAAAGCAGAATACAATACATCCAAAGTTATCCAAAGGTTAAAGGCATATAGAGTGTGTCACCTGATTATTAATGAAATTCCTACGCAGTGTTACGTGTGAAATCCTAGTGGTCGCGTTGGTTTGGAAGTGACGATAAACTCCCTATATTTCCTGTTGACTGATGAACAGTGGAACCAGATCGGAGCAATCCTTCACTTGCCTGGCTTGCCATGGCCCGAAGACGCGGCTATGTTTACGGAGGACGTTCGTTTACAGAACTCTCAGAGGAAGTCTCACTGGCCACTGTTGTGGGGGATGTTTTTCTTGGCACAGACGATATAAACAGTTTATCCTAGGCCTCCAAACCATTGATATTTGTACGTCAAATATTACCCTAAAAGCAACAACTCCAAATGCCTATCCCATAGTATCGAGTGAAGAGTTATATGTGCAGTAGGCCTTACGAACAGTGTAAGAATATTCCAAATGGGTTGGTAATAGAACGGAGTGCTACAATATTCAATAGAAAAGCAATATGTAATAAGATGGAACAAGCTTACATGAGATTAAATCCTGTGAAATGAAACAGAGTTATTTAAATGGGGACAGTGTACATATCAGAGAACAAGGAAGCGTCTTTAAAATATACAAAGGAACACTATTGTGAACTAGAATGAAAGTGAAACGAATGGAGATAGTAGTGAAAAAGGATGTTTTCGTTTCGGAGGTTAGTTTTTCTTCCACAGAATCGTATTTCTTCGATGGTCACGGAAGAACAAGTTTACTTCATGGTGGATCTTCGGTATGATTAAAATCTCCTATTCATAAAGATGCGGATTGCCTAAAGTATTGCTTGAGGTCGTACTAATATCCATCATTCATAGAATTACAAAATGATATCAAATAAGTTTCATTCAGCGTAGTTTCACGTTTCGACAATAGCCGTTGCAAAGTTGGAAGCCATGAAGTAGTCTGGCAACAGTGCATTTAATTTTCTTAAAGGTTAGGGAACTCAAAAATGTTACAATATGGTATATCGATGGATCAAAAACAAAAAGAGGCACTGGCATTGGGATAAAAGGACCTTAACTGAGGATCTCTTGAGCCCTGGGAAGTGAGCCCTCTATTTTACCGACCGAGATACTGGCTGTTCACGTAAACGCTCAGGAGTATTTCAAAATGAACCTCAAAGGGGCGAATATTTACATGACCAAGGAAAGCCAGGCCACGCTAAGGTCCCTGGAATCACACTGCCAGGGATATCTGCTGACTTGGAAGTGCCATAACACCATAAAGCAACTGGCCAGAGGCAATAAAGTGACTCTACTATGGATGCCAAGCATTGAGGTGTTAAACCTGCTGGATCTGAGCCTTTCTGTGGGCTTGACAATACAAAACAAGGCAACGTTTCCAACAATGGGAGTTGGATAACAGAATAACCCTTTGGAGAAACACTCCTGTACTTCCTCAGTCTAGGAAATTCGTGACCTATAACAGTGGGCTCCTTAAGCTGTCACCAGCTGAGCTTCGGGTGATGAAAGGTCTGCTGAAGAGGCACTGTCGGTACAATCATCATTCGTACCGAATGTGAGAGTCAGCAGATGAGATTTGTGAGCTCTGTGGATCAGAAGCAGAAGGAGCTGAACACATGGTATGCAAGTGTCTGGCCTAAGAACCATTCACATGGGGAAACTGGTCCTAGATACCCATGAGGTAACTGCCAAAGTTCCTAAGGATGTTGTCGGTTTTATCAACACTATCAACGACCTCCTTGGGTTTCAATGAATGAGTAGGGTAGAGAACAAAAGATCTACATGGTTGATGCAGTTTCAGGAAGGTTAACCCCGGTTCAAAATAATAATTATAGGTTCATGTGGACCATTCAATGTAACGTTTCTTCATTTGGGCATGATCCTCCTTGATACAATCAAACTCCAACATTAAGGTTGAATCAATAACTCGAACCCTACAGAAACATCTGAATTAAGTGAACCACGAATTATCCACAGCTGGAGATAATCAGAAGCACTAGGCCGAAGACCACATCCGAATATAAATGAAGAAGACACCCTTCTCTGAGACCTCAATTCCCCCCTCCCCCTGCAAGAAAAATAAACTTTTCCGTCGCGAGAACCCTGACCTCCGCACCGAGTTATTTCGTGCTTTCGGTTATCTCTTCCCCCGACCAGAAAACGGAATTAATTTGCATAATGAACTCGAGAGGTCGAAAAAGGGCAGGGATAATGGAAAAAGAAAACCGCGCCCCATGCTCGGCTTTGCAAATGACCATCGTAATGTTCCGTCGGGGGAATATGGCATGACGGAGCACTCAAGGTGCAGTTAGGAGAGGGATTCGATATTCTATTTGATATTTTGGGTTTATGATGAATTTTCGTGGATGGAATCGTTAGGGAACTTGTATTGGAGGTTGATGCATTAAATCCAGTGATTCTCTATTCACAGGGTGGCCTGTCTGCCTGTGGTGATGTAGATACGCGCTGCTTTCCATATGAATCTATCAATAGAGACTTAACCTAATCAATGCACAGGGACAATACCTCAGTTTTTTATATGTTGTGGTTATACGAGAGGAGGAGTTATGGTATTATGTAAGAACATGTTATGTGAAAATTGTACTCCTATCAAAAACTTAATATGTATAGAAAAAGAAATTGAGACTGCTGCATGTTATTTCCCTACTCTCGATATTAATATAGTTGTTGTTTATCGATCACCATCAGGAAGTTTATCTATTTTTCTCAGTGAATTTGAAAAGAACTTGCATGTTTTGGCTAATTTTAAAAAGAAATGTGTAGTAACAGGAGACTTCAATGTAAACTTTCGTGATCCGAAAGAGGCAGATGATCTTTTGTGCTTATTTTCGACCTTTGGTTTCAAGCAAACAATATTTGAACCAACTAGAGGTAAGAGAACCATCGATAACATTTTTATTAGTTACAATTTCGGTTATTTCAAAACAGAAGTCATAGATCTTGACTTTTCGGATCATAGAGGTCAACGAATTGAAATAGAAATTCCTCAGTCTATCAAAAAAATTAACTATAGGAAATGTAGGCCACTCACACAAATGGGATTCCTCAGAATGCACGAACTTTTGGTTGATATGAGTTGGGATTTCATTGATCATATAGATGATACAAATCAATGTTTTCACATGTTCCATCAATACTTTGTGAATATATACAATATATCATTTCCTGAAAAGTTACTAAAAACGAGTGAAAATAATATGCTGGGTATCAATTGGTATACAGAAGACCTTAGGAATATGAGAGATCACTTACAATTTTTGGAAGAACTTTATCGCGATTTCAAAGTAGTGGAAATTAAGAATTTGAAAAACCAATTCAGAAAAAAATATCATAATGCCCTGGCTTCTGCTAAAAAACTTGCCACAGATAATTACATAAAGAACTCTAGTAATAAAATTCGAGCTAGTTGGACACTCATCAACAACTATAGAATTACAAAAACACCTACGAGGGCTTCCATTTCTCCTGAAGACTTCAATGCATATTTTTCAAACATAGCATCACATATAGTTAAAGATATTCCAAGTTCGAGAAATGATTTTCTTGAACAGGACTCATTAAATTGTGTATTTGAATTTCGGGAAGTCTCTTTCATAGAAGTAAGAAATATAATTAATTCTCTAAAGAATAATACATCTAAAGATATTTATGGGCTGTCTGTTAAGATCCTGAAGCGTAATATCAATGCAATTGTTATACCTCTTACAAAAATGCTGAATAAGTGTATTAATGGTGGAATTTTTCCCGCTGACCTCAAGGTAGCGAGGGTGGTGCCTTTGTTCAAACATGGTGATAAGGATAGTGTGACGAACTACAGGCCCATTTCAGTGCTGCCAATTTTTTCAAAAATATTCGAAAAAGTTCTGAATTCTCAAATAGTTCAATATTTCGAACAAAATCAATTTTTTTCCGACAACCAATTTGGCTATAGAAAGAATAGAGGCACTACTTCAGCTGTCGTGAGGTTGGTTGGTTATATAATGCAGGGTTTTGAACAGGGCAATTATACAGTACTATCCTTGTTAGATTTGAGCAAAGCATTTGACTGTGTCTCGCCGCGGATTCTCCTGGCTAAGCTCAGATATTATGGATTTTCGGAAGTAAGTATCATGCTGCTGAAATCTTATCTTTCTGACAGATGTCAAAAAGTTATTTTAGGTGGAAAAGAATCTTGTCTGGAGTATACCGAATTGGGAGTACCCCAAGGTTCGGTCCTCGGACCGATCTTATTTTTAATTTATATAAATGACTTTCCATCTAGTCTTCCAGCAAAAGTTAAATCTGTTCTGTTTGCAGATGATACTTCACTCCTTTTGAGTGGACGAGTGCTGGGTCAGGTAATGGAGGATTCGCGCGATGCACAGTTGAATGCAAAAAATTGGTTCAGCGCGAATCAGCTAATGCTCAATCAGGATAAGACAGGTGTTTTGATTTGTACATTGAGGGAACTTGACGATGAACTAAAAGAAAATGTAAAATTTTTGGGGCTGCATTTAGACCAAAAGCTCACTTGGGATGTTCATTGTGAGGAACTTTCGAAAAAAATAAGTAAGAATATTTTTGTTATTCGTACACTTGCCTTCAAAGTTTCGGTAGAAACATTGCTGACAGCCTACCATGCCTTATGTCACTCTTTGATGAAGTACGGAATAATAGTATGGGGACACACACCACATGCAGCAAGAATTTTTTCACTTCAGAGGAAAGCAATAAGAATTATGGATAAGTTAGATTATAGAGCAGATTGCAGAGATTCTTTCAGGAAATTCGGAATTTTGACTGTTCCAAATATTTTTATTTGTGAATGTTTGATTTATGCTCATGAGAATCGAACCGCAATACTCAATGCAGATGTTCATGGTTATAATTCTAGGGCGAGGTTGGATGTCAGAAATGATTTTTTTCGACTATCTAAAGCACAAAACGGTCCGAACTTCTGGGCCTATAAATTTTATAATAAGCTGCCTCAGTCTGTGAGAAACCTGAAGGAAAATTTCAAATCTTACGTTAAGAAGTACCTAACAGATAATATTTTCTATTCAATAGAAGAATTTCTTGAAAAGCAGATCATTTGATGTGTTGTGTTGACGAATGTAAATCGAAAGATATTAACATGAATAAAGGTTATTATTATTATTATTATTATTATTATCACGAAGAGGAATATCCTGTTATGTTCAGAGAACATCGTGAGAACCAAGGGCAAGCAGGTAGGAATTGGTGTTCTTCTTGAATTCCTGGAGGTTATATGCCTCGGGGAACACCTCCCTAGGCAATGTGTTCCAAAGCCTCGCTGTTCGTTGGATGAACGAATCCTCGAAGAGAGATGTTCTGCAGGTCTCCAAAGTGACCATCGAAGGGATGTGAAGACTTAACTTGACGTGTTAGTCTCGAAGAGACTGCCAGAGGAGGAACGACTGCTGACAATTCAGAAGAGCATCGCCCATGCAAATATCTATAAAATAGAGACAGATCGCCTACTCTTCTTCGGTGTTCCAGAGAAGTGAGCGAGTTTATGAGCGAGGCATCACCGACGAGACGAATTGCCTTTTTTTGAACAGAATCCAAGAGTTTTGGGATTTGTTTAGGTGCAGCACCACAAATGTGGGAACAGTAATCCAGGACAGGTCAAATTTGTGCTTCAAAGATCATAATGCAGCTGACTTGAGGGGAAATAGCTCTTGGCACGAAACAGAAAACCAAGTTTTTGGGATGCACTTTTAGCAATGGATCTCACGTGATTCTCCCAAGAAAGGTTATTGCGGATAGTAATACCAAGCATCGAAATTGATGACTTCAATGGTATGGTTACTCCTGACAATTTCATGCTAGGCACAGTAAGATCGGCTTTTCTTGAGAAAAGACATGCTTGTGTTTTATTTGCGTTGAATTCTACCAAGTTATCAGATCCCCATTCAAGAATTGTTGCCAAGTCCATATTCATGTTGTTAACATTTCTTCCTCGTTCGTTTCTGATTTGGCGGGCTGGTATTGGAGCCCTAGAAGAAAGGGCGGTATGGAGGGTACTATCATCCGCGAAGCTGTGCACTGGACACGAAGTTGCTACCAGCAAATCGTTGATGTGAACTAGAAATAGTGTTGGAACCAGAATTGATCCCTGCGGAACACCAGCATTTATGGGTAGAGAGTCAGATGATACTCCATCGACCACTACATGGAGAGATCTGTTTGAGAGAAAACTAGCTAGCGGAGAACATAGCTTTGGGGGCACGCCATAAGATGGAATCTTGGCGAGGAGTCCCTGATGCCAGACTCAATCGAATGCCTTGGAGATATCCAGTGCTACGGCTAGGGTTTCACCATATTTCTCAATAGATAGCTGCCATATATTTGAGACGTAGGCGAGCAAGTCACCAGTGGATCTCTGATGACGGAAACCATATTGTCTATCGTTGATAAATCCTGAGTGTTCCAGATGTTTCATGAGCTCGAAGTTGAGGGCTTTTTCGATAGGTCTGAAGCTGCTAGGTAAATTCTTTTTGCATTTTTTAGGTACTGGTTGTACGCTTGCGATTTTCTAGTAGGATGGGAAAATACCCAATTTGTAAGAAAACAACTTGCCGAGGACAGGTGTTAGTTCGAGGCACATTTCTTGAGAACAATCGGTGGGATTCCGTCGGATCCACTGGCTTTGTTGGTGTTGAGACCCAACAAAATCTTTCTGATAGTACGTATGCGAAAGGTTATCTCGGGCAATATGTGTAATATTCGGGGGTTGTTTTCCCCATGAATCCAGAGTGGAATTTTCAGCAAACAAATGCGCGAAGATGTTGGCCTTTTCCAGTGTAGTCGTTGCTAGTGTTCCATCTTCCTTGTTTAGAGGAGGAAACCAGCTGGAAGTGAAGTTTCTTCCTACAGCTTTGGCGAAAGACCAAAATGTTAATGTTGTCACAAAAACCCTTGCCTTGAATGCGACTAAAAAACGTACTCTGAAGAATTTGGCATTCACCATTCATCAGATACAATTTTAAATGGGGACGGGTGAACTTTGAAGACACACTATTTTTCTTATTTCGATGACGAAGAACGTGTAAGTTGGAGCAATTTGCCAGCAGGATTTGATTAATGACCTAATCATCTCCTTCGATTCCCCTCAAATTCATCAGCAGCAACGAACAAATCGACGAAGTATCAAAGTTATGATCCTCAATCATCCCCCAATTCGAAACAAACGCTGCTCATCTAAGTTCCACCAACTTTACAGGGCAAAATACAGCCAACGACTCAACCGAGATAAAACGAAGGGCTCAATGACCCTAATAATCGTTATGTGAATTTCATTTGATACCTAATTGGGGTTCAGTAATAGGAACAACCCTAGAATTTCTCTTAATAGCCTACACAAATACGGCTCTCTACACATAAAGGTAATTAATTTTTAATTCGTGTATCGTTTCCGTTCCGGATGAGTTCTGGAGGGACAATTGGTCCGTAAGTGTCGGGGTATGGCCGATAAAATAACAATTGTTTGCGAGGATATAGCCCGGGTATTCTCATGGTGAGAGCACATCCGATGCAGATTCCACACGTCACTAATTTCGAACCCATATAGCTAGGGAATGTCGATTCTTTCCGAAAAATAATCGTTCAGTTTTAAAGGTTGTGAATATTGCTTTTTTCAATTTAACTCGCATTTCCTGAAATGATGAACTGTAAACTTGGTTTGATCATAATTTTGAATTTATGTTCGTCCTGCAAATTTTAGAGGTTAATTTGCAATCAAAAGGTATCTCTGTCCAAACAAAAATTTTTCTGGAAAAACTCATATTCAGCTGGACTATTTTATGTAGACCACCCTGTATGGATACGTAATTATTTGAGAATTTTGCTATGAATTATTATATTGGAATTTATTCGAGGAAAACTGTGCAATGAAAACTATTTTTTTTTTCAGGTGAGTACCAATTGCATTGGATTCGGATTGCTAAAAATGGGGTGAGTTCTTTCTTGCTTTCGTGAACGAATTTGTGAACAACAATTTGAACCAATACAGCACGAAAGTTTGTATCGATATTTTGTTGATAACGTTATGCCTATGCCAATTTCCTGCTGCAGAATGAATACGTGAAATGAGAAATAATTAGGATCCAAATCAGTGATCAGTAAGTCCCTAAGAGCTTTCTATACAGGGTGTTCTCGATGACAAACTTTGACAGGTGGAAGTTGTGCTTATTCTGAACATTATCTTTCTATGAACATAGTTCCGGGGAAAGTGGTAGGCTTATAACGTCAAAGCCTTTGTATATACGAGGAGGGGTGTCTCAGGGTTCTATACTGGGTCCCCTTTTGTATATTCTGTATGCAAACGATATAGTGCAAGTACCACATAATGATGTGGTAATGTTTGCTGATGATATTTCTCTCATATGTCATGCTCCCGATAAGAACATATGCAAAAAGAGCCTAGAAGAAGATCTGAACAGGTTGGAGAAATGGTTTTTGGCAAATGAACTCATTTTGAATACTGGAAAAACAAACCTTATGGTGTTTAGAATGCGTAATCAAGATGGTATATGGGTCACTGATCAGAATCAGGATATCAAGTCTGTGGAAGTAATTTCTTTTCTTGGACTGAAAAGAGATCAACACTTAACATGGAAACCGCAAATTGATCATAATATTATAGATACATTTTCGAGGTATAATTATGCTCTGAGGGTTTTGAACGACACTATAGGCAGAAATGCTGCTCTGTCAGCATATCATGGTCATGTGTAGTCAAGGTTTAAGTATGGTATAATTTTCTGGGCAGAAAAAACTGAAGCTAATAGGGCTTTTTTACTTCAAAAAAGATGCTTACGAACAATATTCAACCTTGGACTTAGGGAGACATGTAAGAACACTTTTATTATTTATAACAATGTATTAACACTTTTCAGTAGGTACATATATGAATGTATAATGTTTGTTATAAAAAACTACACAGAGTTCAGAGATCTTGAACTGAAACATGTATATAATACGAGATCTAAAAATTACTTAACTAGTGGAAAAGCAAATTTTACTTATTTGCAAAAAAATGTAACATATTCAATCTTAAAAATATGGAATGAAGTACCGCAGAATTTTAAGTGTAGACTCTTAAGGGATTAAACTAAGCATTTAAAAAAAATCCTAATCGGAGAGTGTTATTATAGTGTGAGAGAGTTTATGGAGGATCGTTACTTCACGAGTCTCTAGATTTTTATTTTTTTTTTCTGGTATTTTCATATTGGTGCTTTATTGTTTTTCATTGTGGTAAAATGTAACTTTGTTTATGATCGAATAAAAGTCTATCTATCTATCTATCTAAACGATCATTTATAACATGAACTGGCATCCAATCATATTCCTGAGTCGTAAAAGAATGCATTGTTATTCAAAACGTACATCAAGTGTCAAATGAATATTTGAAATGACGTCAATTACCATATCAACCTGTCCGACTACTTGATCAAAACATGAAAATAATTTTTTCCAAATGGTTGTAACCTAAAAGAAAAAGATGTTGAAAAGAAGCACAGCTACCTTCTGTCAAAGTTTGTCATAGAGCTTGTATATCTTTTTTCGTGAGCATTAACAATCTCATGAGTATTCATCATGAATTTCTGTATCAATCCTGAAAACCTCTCTCCATTGAAACATTCTAGGAAAAGCTCCTACCAACAACTCTTGAAAAATTCTCAAGGCATCAGTGGCAATCTCCAATTTCAAAGCGCTTTGATCCGGCCCGCAAAATGAAGGAGCGGTCTCAAAGTGGCCCCAGTAAAGAACTTAAGCATCATGATAAATGACGCCACATGAGCGCCTTTTCAAACGAGAATATATCAATTTGGAAAAGGGCATCGCGGGTAAAATGCACGTCTGGTAAAAGGGAAAAGCCGAAAATCGTTCGCCTCTTATTGATATGGAAATATTTTATAAACAGACTGTAACTCATTCTTCTTCGATGGACATGAAAAATTCATGCTACTCTCACGTTGCCGTTCAAGTATCGGGTGGTTTTGGTACTTGGAATTCCGAAGCAGCCTATGTTTAAAACATTAAAGGGGAGAAAATAAAAATTTGTGAATCTTCCGATCCGCACCCATTTCGGGAAATTTGTTATACCGTGGAATTTTCATGAATTTTTCAAGTAGATGTCTAACCACTACGAGCAGGAGAGTATTGATTTTTAATGGAGGGATTGCACCTTCAGAAAACTTGGTTAAAATACAGAGAGAACCTAAATATCTCCCATATTTCTCTCACTTCCTGTTAAAACACTTCATTTTTTCAAATAATGCTCTAGCATTTTCGGATTCTTTATTGATTTTGACTTTGACCAATGACCATATATCCCGAAACTTCTTAGAGTTATTTAAGCTTTTGAACCTATATACCTACTGTTCCAGAAAAGTTGAGGAAGATTAGAAATTTCGTGACTGTTTCTCAAATTGCCCACATTCTTCTGAGGGGTCTCCTCGTGAGACCAAGGAGTAATCAGTACAAACATAATCATGCTTGTAATCATCATGCTGAATCAGCTGAATGATCATTTATGGGAAATCAAACGTTCAGACTTTCATTTCGGAATATTTTTTATTTGTTTCTCATTTGTAAACGTCAGTTTCCAAAAACACAATATTAATCAATAAAGTTTATTTTATCAAGTCACTAACTTGTAAAACTGACAGTTAACTTGCAAAATTTCCACAAGTTAGTAGTATTATTTACATTAGAAAATTTTGTTTTATCGTCATATATGTTGAAAATCATGGTACAATTGTTATTTCCAGTAACACAGATTTTTGATGATGAAAGAGTTGACACTGATGATGATGAACCATCTGTTGACTCAGAAACTGCTGAACTCGAGGACTGCAGAACATTTGTACTCTCCTTACTACCAAATAATTTGCTAGACATTTCGATTTTTTTGTTGACCGAATCATCGACATAACTCATCGCAATTTCGGTGCTCTTCCACTCTCCTGCACGCTTTAGTGCTCAAATATCTCCACCCGAATCCGCAACCATAGTGGCTCCAGTTCTGCGAAAAGAGTGGCCGGTGTATAACTCTGGGTCTTTTAAACCCAAATATTTCGCTATTTGCTTTGGGACACCACCAATAGTGTGCTGGCCAGCATTAAGCGAAATGCACTTTCCATGTCGGTATGTCAAAAAAAATCTTAGGCTTTCTGTTCCAGGAGGCCGAAGATTTACATATTTTCTGTATAACATGCAGGGCTTGAAGCTGCAGCCATCATCGGTTTTGGTGAATCTTCTTGTTATTAAATTTTTTGTTTGCCGCAATGTCATAATAACGTATTTTCCCATATCTTCTACATCATTCATGTTTAAGGAGAGAATTTCGTCACATCGACAACATCCAAATATCCCAAACATTGTTACAATTTTCGCCAGCAACCACTGGTCATCAGGAGCATGTAAAAGAAATTGTTCAGCCTCTTCTTAACTTAATACCTTGGCCTTTTTTGGCGTATAATGCTCATTTTGTCGTTTCAGAAACGCTATTACCTTTTGAAATCTGCAAATGACAACTAAACGTCATATTTTTCAATAAATTCTTCAAGGAAAACAAACCTGCGAACAGGGGCATTTTCTTTCATTTCCAAGCAGCTTTTCTGCATAGACCATTTTGCCCATAAAGTATTAGGGCTGAATCTAGCTGATAGTTGATTCAAGTAGACCAACAAAACATCTTAAGTTACCCCAATCACACTATTTTTGTTTTGCCACTTTTTGAAGTCGTAGTATTCTCGCTCGTACCTTGAAGCTGATTTTGCAGGTAATAAACTTGAAGCTACACTGCTGGCTGCCTCAATAATTTCTTTTGGTACATTCATTTTCGCTTTCGCCAAAACAAATGTAAAGAAAAATAAACAGACATGTTCATGGCAACGCTTCCATAAATTACGACATTTGCGACAAATTATTGAGATTTTTTTGGAATTTATCTAACATGTTTACAAATGAGAAACAAATAAAATATAAAACAATACACGCAAGGTAACGGGTTTTACTGGCTCAAGGAGGTAACTCCTCCATTCGCTAGTAAAAACCCTCTTACCTTGCTAGAAATATTAGGTATATACTATTTGCTCCTCGATCGATAATTTTTTTCAGTTCAAGCAAGGTTTAGTAGTTTTCATTTCTAAGAATTTGGATAAGTAATTGTTTCACGTTTTTACTGAACTTAAGTTTTTCGATCTTTCATGTGGAATACAAACACTGAAAATAAATTTTGACCTAAAACTGTGGGCAAAAGAATGAGTTAGAAACGAGAAAAGACCTTTAAGTTTCTCATATTCGAAAAATTGATGGGATAAAATGGAAACTGTTGAAACAGTTTCCAAATTTCTGAATTTTTGTGAAGCAGTATATTCTCTATTCCAGATGACTACAAAAATGTTCATAGCTACTGGTACTTCAATGAAAGAAAAGTGCAATTTTTATAAACTGATATTGAAACCACGACGTATGTTTTCCACTATGATTTTGACGCAAAACTTTTACAGGGTATTCACAAATGCATGCTTTGAAAGGTCCAGTGGTATTGAAGAATGGAAATGAAATTACAAGTGTATTTACTCTTTTTGACGAATTCATATAATGTTCCGAACATTGAAACAGATTCTGAGTTAGGTAAACAGAGTTAATGTTCCTCCTCTCAATATGGGAAGGAAATCTGAAAGTTAGGAAAGCAACGAATCGTTTTCAATCCGTCCAAAACGTCTCGACGACCCAATTCTTAGGATCCCCAGTCATTGTCTTAAGAAAATTTAATAGTGTCTTCTATTCTGAGATACGAAGATTAATCAAAACAGGACATAATTTCCCATTTGACTAATTGGATTCCCGAGAAGCAGAACGGGACAGACGTTAGATTCATTGGTTGAGTTTAGGAGGGTTAGTTATCGTGAAAGCAGGGTCTATCCGCAAATGACAAGGGGTCCGCAACGGCGTATCCTATATTATACGATCTTGGTCGAACTTAATATCGAATTAGCGATACCGGGGGTCCTACGGTGATTTCGGAATACGCCAGTGCGTTACTTTTCCTGCAATCGAAAATTATGGTGCGGAAACTGGGGAATTACATTTCCGGACTCGTGCTTTACCGTCAAATTAACTTGAGTAAGTTTCATTGGGATCCGATATTTTCCTGACGCTGCCTGCGGGCGTAGGTGCAAACTTAGTTATCTCGTAGTCGTAGTTGAATATCGAGTTGACCAATGGGAGCCATACAAATCTGTATTAACGTTGGAACATGTTCAGTCAACCACAACCTTATGTCCTCGTAAGCCTCACGAATTCCATCTTCGACGTCTTGAATCGACGCTGGGCTCATGGCGTAGACCTCCTCCTTCACATGGCCCCAAAGGAAAAAGTCGCAGGGTGTTAAATCACAAGATTGTGATTGTGGCTAATTGTCCGAAAACTTTTTCTGTAAAACATCAATGGTTTCGTTGCTTGTGTGGCACATAGCGCCGTCTTGTTGAAACTCAACGTTGTCCAGATCAATACCATCCAATTCTGGCCATAAAATCATTAGTCATCTCTCGATAGCGCGATACGTTTGACAATAACTCGTGGGTCTTCCGAGCCCCAGATGCGACAATTTTGCTTGCTGACGAAGCCACCGAGGTGGAAATGGGCCTCATCACTCAAGATGATTTTTCGATGGCATTCCGGATCATTTTCGTGCATTTCAAGAGCCCAATCAGCAAAGGCACGACGTTTTTGATGATCGGCTCGCTTTAATTCGTGTGTTAACTGGTACTCTATAAGGCTTAAGACCCGAATCTTTATACAAAATACGGTGTAATGACGTTTTTGTGTTTTCTTCAACACTTTCGGCTACAGCAGCAATATTCTTAAGTGACGTACTATTTTTCACATCACTAACTTGTCCCAACAGTTCAAATTTTTTCACCAATTCCTATACAGGATGAGTCTTTGACTTGTGCATATATTTTAACTGAAGATTCTTGAGGCCAAAAAGAACCTTTTTTTCATTTTCCATTTTTACGAATTCGGCTCTGTTAAAAAGATATAGCCATTTGAAAAAAAACATTGGGCTGAATACGTCCCTGAAATGATACTGTGGAATTGATCCGAAGTTCATATTTCTCGATAGAAATTGAGTTTATACATTTAGGCCCAATTTAGGGAATACTCAAGTAGTCAAGTACTAACCTTATTGGAATAAAAATGTTGCAAACACGATAATTTCAACAAAAACAGTTAGTTTCATCGGATTATATCTGCAACTAAAAAGCCACATTTATTCCACCAAAATAAGTTCCTTCTGCGATTTTTCTGCAGATTAGTTTGTAAACACTAATAACTTGTTCATATTTTCCTCGAAATTCCCAAACAATATCATGAAGAGAGACTTTTCATTCAGATTTATTATTAAACAACCTAACCTAATCTAATTTGTATCGATTCTGTGAATTTTCGCACAGAAATTTCAAGAAGATATTGTCAGCTTGCTGATATTTTCATTGCATGAGGTTCAGGATTTTTTACGAAACATATTATAAATCAAGATACATTTGTGTACCGTGGTATAAATATCTATGAATTCTGCCGTTTCCATCATAAATCGACTTTGCCGCCAAATTTCACCACGCATGCGTAGAGCGAAAATCGAAGTATGGTTATCATCTGCTGGAGGCCAACGTTAAACAATAACAAACCAGAGTCTCTGAACAAACTCTGAACATTATGTGAAGTTCTGAATAATCTGAATACATTCAGTGACTTATTGTTCTAATGTGATCATTATGTGAAGTGAATTAATATAATTTCAACCGTGTCGAGTTTATAAAATTCCAAGAGGATGTTGTTTAGATATAAACATCGCCACAGATTATCAGGTATCGTATTATATTTCATTAATTTCAATTTAATAAGTAGTTTGTATCGAGATTCATCATTCATATCCGAATTTTGTATTTCATCGACATTTAACTTCAATATGGACCGGTAATTATGAATTTTCAATAGAAACTGTGCGTATTAAATCCTCCTTGGTGTTCAATTTTATCTCCCACATTTGTGGGATTTTATCATATAATAATATTCGATGATATTTAATTCAGAGACACATTCAGATTATTCTCGAATTAATGATTTTTTCGTCAAATTTCTCCGGGTAAAATTGGAAATAACTCGAAAACGACGCGTTTTATTGAAAAAAAAATAGGAATACTTTTAGTTTCTCAAATGATTGATACTTTCGAAAATATGAACCGTTTATATTTTTAAAGTGGTTTTATGGTGTTTTAGCTTGTATTGATGAGTCGACTACCCTGTAACTTTCATACTAGTAAAGATATCGAATAGGTTTCGATTGAGGAATATGCACCATGAAAAGAGTAAAAACTCAACCAAAATTCAGTTCATTCGAAATAACGGTTCCAAAGATATAAACAGAAAAGTGTTTTTTTCATGGATTTTCGACACCCTGTATCTCCCAAACCAAACCGAATTTTGAAAAATGGTATAGGAAAATAGTGTTTCGTTTGATGAGAGGAATCTACAGTTAAAATATATGTACAAGTCAAAGACTCACCCTGTATAGCGTTTCAACAAGGTGCTTCACGATTATCCAAAAATGTTCGAGTTTTACGAACCGTCTCTGCCAAATTTTCGCCATTTTTTTTTAAATTTTAATCATTTCGATGCTTGTTGAAGAGTGTATTTTTTCATATTTATTGATGGCGTTGTTTCTACATGTCGAATGTCAAAACAAAAGTGACATCTACCGAAATAGCGGGCTATTCAAAATAACACCTCTTATTGGAAAACCCCTAACTGGAATAGAACAGGCAACTGTGAAAATACACACCGTTAATGTTGTTTCCTTGCAATTCGCAAACACACTTGGTCCATTTATATTTTCAGTTTAAGGTCCTTTCCGTTGATGCACAGAAACCAACCACAACACTCATGATAATCTAGTTATCACACAAGCGTGCAATTCGATTCACTGTATTCCATCAGGTTCACTTGAAGAGGATGCAGAGATGCGACAAAGTGCTCTTGGAAACATAAGCTGTTGAGGGTTTATTGTTCTTTGAATACCGGATCTGTGTGCTGTTCCTGTTCACCGACGTATTTCCGCTTGTGCGGACACGATTTGCAATTACATGAAGGGACGCAGTCATCTACCACTAGCAAATGTAGACCATCAGATTTTGCTCCGCATATAAAGGGTGTTTCAATAAGATTTCAGTATTCATGGTTTTTTGTAGCAAAGTTATGAAATATTTATTGATCTAGCAGATATACATTTGTAATGCGTAATGCTTCATGTTTACTAACTCCCATCTGTCCACTTTCGATCTATCACATCATAATCATGTGACATTAAAACTTTCAGACATTTCCTATTGGAACACACTTTATTAGCACCATCAGTCCAGTCGTTCATTATCGAAGCTTCCTTATTACAAGATTTGAAATACGCGGGATATACCTAAACTGCTCCACATAAGTTAGGGATATTGACTTAAATTGCAAAAACATAAATATAGTTAAAATAAGATTTTTGTGATGAAAATACATATCAATATGATTTCGAGTCGCAAATTAATTTTAGCCTGTGGATCTGCAGCGTATACAGGATGGTTAAGAAAAATCGAGTAAAATAACGAAATTTAAGTCCCAGAGAATTCAAGTATTTTAAGCCTATCAATACAATGTATGGCATCCACGGGCATCAATAACAGCTTGACATCTTCTATGCATACTACACACGAGGTTGTTGAACATTTCTTGAGGAATTTGGTTCCATAAACGGGGCAGAAGCTCTTTCAGATCATTTAAGGATTCTGGGGTAGGTTGATGATTATCTAATCTTCTGTGGAGCATATCCCATGCATGTTCTATGCAATTCAAATCTGGTGAGTGCGGAGGTATTGGTAAATGTGGAACCCCAAGCTCCCCGCGCGCATTCTCAACTATGGCTGCACGGTGCGGTCTAGCGTTATCGTCCAGAAATTGAAAAGTTTCACCAATAGCAACGTGAAAATTTGGCACAACATTGTCAATGACATGCTCCCTATAGTGTGAGGCGGTCATATTCCCAGGACAAATGTGTAGATCTGTGCGCCCGTTGAAACATATCCCGGCCCATACCATAACACTACCCCCTCGGAATGGATGGACTTCTTGGACAAAGCGACGATTACGGAGTATGCTTGGGATTGTTCATACCCTTATTCTTCGAGAATCTGAAAATCGTCCATATCTGGATTCATCAGTGAAAAGGACACTACGCCACTGATCGTTCCAATTGATATGTTGCCTTGCCCATTCCAGTCTTTGACGCTTATGGTCACGTGTTAATGGAACTCCTCTTAATGGACCTCTAGAACCAAGATTCACCTCTCTCAAACGTCGTCTGATGGTTTCGATGGAAACTTGGACCCCATCTGCATTTTGAAGAGTATTCCGTAGCATTCTACACGTAGATGTAGGGTTTCCTCTCGCCGAAACAGTGATGAAACGATCCTGAGCAGGTGTTGTTTTTCATCGCCCACCAAGTCTTGGTGTTTCCAACACGGAACCTGTCTCCCTGAACCTATTCCAAAGTCGAGATATCACACTTTGGATGACTTGGAGCCTTTCCGCTACAATAACCTGAGTTAGGTCACCCTGTAGCATTCCGATAGCCCTATTAGCCTCAGCGTTTGTTAATTTACGTC
Organism: Adalia decempunctata; assembly: GCA_951802165.1. Taxonomy (NCBI): domain Eukaryota; kingdom Metazoa; phylum Arthropoda; class Insecta; order Coleoptera; family Coccinellidae; genus Adalia; species Adalia decempunctata. Next base: position 13,985,637 of record OX637696.1, on the reverse strand, counting down.
TTGGCAATTTCAGAAAACTCGTTTCAGATCGAAGTCGTTGATAAACTGACTTCATTTCAAAATAAGAACGTCCATGAAGCATATGCAAAGAACCTAACTTCAGAAAGAAGGCGACGAGATTGATGAAATGTCTCATACTGATTTTTATTGGATCGATTCAAGTAGTTATTGAGTTTTAAATGATTTTATAGTGATTTTCTCGAAGATTACATAATTTTCAAAACGATTGAATACGATATCCCTAACTCTTTTGGAGCAGTATATTTATAAATGCTTTCAACTTTCCAACAGACATGATCGGCACTAGTTCCTGGGAAAGGAAGTTAACCATAAACTCGGCTAATATAATTGTCAAAGTATGAAGAGTGTCAAGATGGTTTTTATGTTAAACCTTCCCCTTAAAAACAAAACTGACGACAAGCCCCATTGATTTTCCAAAATTTTGATTTTATTTCTATAAAGGGACTGTACGAAACGTACAGAATAACCTTGAATTAACCAACAAAATTGTTATAAATTTACTTTCGAACCAATAATATTCACATGAGATTTATTTCAATCCTGCTGTTTTGCGAAAGTTTAAATTTCCTGCTCAGAAGTAGGCTGAACAAAATGTGCAATCAACATTTATGCCTTGAATTCATTTACAGAATCATCATTTTCGAAATAGCTTCATAATTATTGTTTATACGTATTCGATTGGTTACAATGGTCGGGATGTCATTCAGATCTAAGGATTTATAGTGTACTAGTCTTAGAAATAATCGTTTATTAACACATGATTCGCTTTTATGTCTAAACCCTCAAGAATCCAATCTCTTTGAACAAAAGGTAATGTTGGGATTGTAAACCTTACATTGGTCCATCGAGCCTGCACAACAACCACCAAGGGCTTTAGAACTAGAACCACTGCACCTCTGTTCCGTTTTTAATGGGACACCCTGTATAGACTCAGTAGAACAGCCTGTATATCACCATGATCCGTCTGAGAATCCACACAAAAAGTACCAGCATGCATCATCCCGGCCGAGCATCGGCGCGCTGTTTTCCGCCCCAGAAAAACCTTATTAATGCATGATCCGCATAGAAAACCGGACGGGACCCAGTTGGGCTTGCGGAACCGCAAAAACGTTAGTTTGTCCGTCGTCGCGTGCTTCCCCGACAGCCGGCAAATAAAAACAGCGCGGCGCGACAGAACAGAAAGATAAGTCCGTAACATTCGTCCATTTATCTCCTTGTCCGTGGCAACCGGGATCTTCCATCAGGACGACCGCGGGCAGCCATTCGTTATGCATGAGTTCCCCTATGAATTAGCCGCCTCTTTGTTCCTGCCGCCCGGTCCGCGAATATCTGCGGGAGCCGACAAATTGCTCACGAATTAACTCACCCGGTCTGATTTCGCATTAATTTCGGATAGGAGCGATTGTCTGCCGTTGCGTGTGTATTCTGCGGAAGAGGGGGCCGAATCAAAGGAGCTACGGACGGAGAAATCGTTAGGATACGTCCTGTCTAAAATGATTTTTCATCCATATTTCCATTTCTTCCGCCAGATTTAGTTTGGTAAGGGAGTTATATGCCACTGCATCCTCAAGGTCTGTTGTGTCTCATTCAGAGCTGTTTTAGGCTAAATCCTAAAATTCTCTTGTCCAATACATTTCTTGCGCAAGCTTGCAATATCAAGGGACTCCGTAACCAGGTGAGCAGGAGTTATCTCCTCTTTTCCTACAGAATCTACACTCATCAGTTTCTGATAAGACCATCCTCATGATATGCTTCCTAGCGACAAGGAGATCCAAATATATTGCTCCAGAAGAGTTAGGGATATCGTATTCAATCGTTTTTAAAAGTATGTAATCTTCGAAAAAATCGCTGTAAAATCATTTGAAACTCAATAACAACTTGAATCGATCCAATAAAAATCAGTATGAGACATTTCGTCAATCTCGTCGCCTTTTTTCTGAAGTTTGGTTCTTTGCATAATATGCTTCATGAATGTTTTTACTTTGAAATGAAGTCAGTTTATCAACGGCTTCGATTTGAAACGAGTTTTCTGAAAATGCCAAGACGTAAATTAACAAACGCTGAAGCTAATAATAGGGCTATCGAAATGCTACAGGGTGGCCTGACTCAGGTTGTTGTAGCGGAAAGGCTCCAAGTCAGCCAAAGTGTGATATCTCGACTTTGGAATAGATTCAGGGAGACAGGTTCCGTGTTGGAAAGACCAAGGCTTGGCGGGCGACGAAAAACAACACCTGCTCAGGATAGAAGAAACCCTACATCTACGTGTAGAATGCTACGGAGTACTCTTCAAAATGCAGATGGGGTCCAAGTTTCCAACGAAACCATCAGACGACATTTGAGAGAGGTGAATCTAGGTTCTAGACGTCCATTAAGAGGAGTTCCATTAACACGTGACCATAAGCGTCAAAGACTGGAATGGGCAAGGCAACATATGAATTGGAGCGATCAATGGCGTAGTATCCTTTTCACTGATGAATCTAGATATGGACGATTTTCAGATTCTCGAAGAATAAGGGTATGGAAAATCCCACGCATACCCCGTAATCGTCGCTATGTCCAAGAAGTCCATCCATTCCGAGGGGGTGATGTATAGGCCGCGATAATTTTCAGTGGGCGCACAGATCTACACACTTGTCCTAGGAATATGACCGCCTCACACTATAGGGAGCATGTCATTGACAATGTTGTGCCAAATTTTCATGCTGCTATTGGTGAAACTTTTCAATTTCTAGACGATAACGCTAGACCGCACCGTGCAGTCATACTTGAGAATGCGCGCGAGGAGCTTGGTATTCCACATTTACCAATACCTCCGCACTCACCAGATTTGAATTGCATAGAACATGCATGGGATATGCTCCAAAGAAGATTAGATAATCATCAACCTACCCCAGAATCCTTAAATGATCTGAGAGAGCTTCTGCCCCGTTCATGGAAACAAATTCCTCAAGAAATGTTCAACAACCTCGTGTGTAGTATGCAAAGAAAATGTCAAGCTGTTATTGATGCCCGTGGAGGCCATACATTGTATTGATAGTTTCAAAATGCTTGAATTCTCTGGGAATAAAATTTCGTTATTTTAGTCGATTTTTCTTAACCACCCTGTAAACGCTGCAGACCTACAGGCTAAAATTAATTTGCAACTTGAAATCATATTAATATGAATTTCCATCACAAAAATCTTATTTTAACTATATTTCTTTGCAATTTAAGTCTCATGTGGAGCAGTTTATTTCTTGGTTCTTACGGTTACAAAATCCCGAAGAAACCTCCACGGGTGATCCATTCTTGCAAGATTCCTCCAGATTGCTTCTCTTTCAGTTTCTTCCTCCCCCAAAAACTCTCTCTTCTAGGTTTGTGCCCCCTTTTTGGCTAGTTTGTGGGCAACTTCGTCTCTTCTGATTCCTGATGAGTGACCAAGCACCAAGACCAAAAAGACCTTGTTGTTCTTGACTACCTCATTAAGCTTCCGTCAGCACTACCATATCAGCTTTTAGTCAATGACATAGGAGTTCAGTGCTTTGATAGCAGCTTGACTATCCGAATGGATCACACCTTTGATAGCTTCTTCCCAGGTTAATGGCTAAGCATCTTTCGATTGCGAGTATTTCTGCCTGAAGGAACACTCGAGTGAAAATGTAGTGAAGGTTGTGGCTAAGAGGACTGGGGAAATAAAAATCCTTCATGAAAATCTGACGTTTCGACCTTCATTTCTGGTGTTTTTGGAGGCTAAAATAGGATAAATATATCAAATAGAACATTGAGCTTAACATACATTCAAGTCAACACAGAATGCCATGAAATTCTTCACAGTAAAATCAAGTAATACAATATAAAAAGTAAAAACACTTGATTCTTGCCCTGTATAATCCAGCTATAGTCTTTATCATGGTTTAAAAACCATCTGTGAACCATTTAATGGGCTTTACTTGTAAATTTTGGTTAGTGTATCATTTTTCCTAATCTTTTTCTTCTCATAGCAAAATTTTAAATTTCTTCTCTTGTCGGTCTTATCAACACCATTGACAACATCCTTTGGGATTTAAATAACGAGTAGGGTAGAGAACAAAAGACCTATGTGGTCGCAATGTGATGTTACCCTCTAGGGTAGGTTCGGTCAATCGTTGTACTGTTGAGGGATGATAAAAAATAAGATGCAGGCTCATCAAAGGGGTTTATTTCTTAACGATACCGAAAACAGATGATAACTCACATGGAATGGAACTGTTTACTACCGGCAATTACTGTTGTCTAAAACAATCAGTAGACTCTCAAACTCTTCTGCATGAATGTCCCTAGCCAATTATTATATATTCTTCATAAATGTTTACTTGCTTGAAAAACATCATAATTGATGAACATAAATTACAATGGTGATAACCTTTCAGCTCCGGCTTTGCATCTTAGGTTACACTAAAACAATCAGTAGACTCTCAAACTCTTCTGCATGAATGTCCCTAGCCAATTATTATATATTCTTCATAAATGTTTACTTGCTTGAAAAACATCATAATTGATGAACATAAATTACAATGGTCATAACCTTTCAGCTCCGGCTTTGCATCTTAGGTTACACTTGTCAAGTACGAAATATACAGGTTGTTCATACATAATACAGCAGTTCCGGAAGGCTTATCGAGCCATAATGACCCCCGTTCAAAATAAAAATAACATAAGATTTGTGATGACCTCAAGTGTAGTTCTGTATCTGAATCTTCTAAGCATGAAAATTTATCGAAAAGCTCTCCATGATTCTCCGATCAGCGCTATATCTATCTATCTATCTATCTATATATAAAAGAAAGATGTTGGTTACACCATTTATAACTCGAGATCGGATGGACTGATTGTTATGAAACTTCATATATGGATTCGTCTACGGTCTGGTTATTATAAAATACAATAAAACTTTGAAAAAATCGATGAAAATTTTACTTATACAGGAAATGCTTTTCCTCCATTTGAGTAAGGCCACTAGATGTCGCTACAGTTACAGTTACGCTACCGCTTATTCGTTTGTACTTCATTTGATATTCTCCGCTTTAGATGGCGATATGAACAAATAGTGTGTACAGTGACTATATTCCCTCTATAGTCACTGTAATAGTGTGTAATTTGAGTTGCCTACAACTCTGCGCTGTTCGGCAAAACCAAAATGTCTTAGCGTAGGAGTACAGATGTCTAAAATGATTAGATTTCGTTGAGATATGAGGAAAGTTTCGTTCTTACCACTTCAGATGGCAGTATTCACACATTATGACTGATGACTATTAGTTATTTTTATAGTTTTATTTATTCCAAATAACGTAATCGTGAAGGTACTATATTTGACATTATCACAATTAAATGGCGATGAATTTGTTGAGGCTTTCGCGGCCATCTATTGATGTCATCTGCTTTTTTTTTCGAGCATTTTGGTCGTCGTTGTTCGAAATGGTCGAATAAAGAACATATGACATCAATTACTGTGTAATTTACATAGGGCTTATAGTACCGTGAAAGGCTTTTAACAGGTCCAGAAGCGGGTGAATATCACAGTGAATTTCCATCGAAATGTCAAGTAAATCGGATTTTGGCGATGAGTTCCAATCGTGAGATCTGCATTCTCATCTTTTCTCATAATTTATAAATTTTTTTGAATTTCTGTTTGGGTAATAAATATATTTGCGGAAATAACTGAATCCAAAATTGCCATTATTAGTGATTGACATATTATGACATATTATTTTTGTGTATCTGTTCTGTGTGATAGCTCATATCCATGGAAACATTTGACAGTTCAAATATCAGAGAACCAAGCCGTTGATCTCCGATCACCGGTGATTACGATTTGTGAAATCCACCGTAAGTATCATTTAGGCGGAACAAAGTTCGCTGGGCCAGCTAGTTGCTTATAATTTCATGCTCTCATTTCGCCTATCACTTCGCAGTTATCTAAAATATTCATAACTCATTCAACCTTCACTTCAAACGGACATGTCTCAAACCGTTTCTGCACATCAAGCAGGCTGAATAAATCACTCCCCAAACGAAACTCTTCGGCGACATCCTCCGCCATGATGTTTCACGTTTTTCAATTTCTCGCTGATAGATTAAATAAGTTTTCCGTCAAAACGACGCAGAAGGAAGAATTTCATTCGGGACTATAAATCATGTTGTCGTTTTCAATATGCAACTTGGTCCGTTTCGTTATTTACGAGCCAACTGAGATACGTTTCCACTATATACCCATAAATACAACAACATTGTGTTTCCAGGCGATGTTGCAAATTTTTAGTGCCATCGTGTAAAGTTTACGTTCAGCGGATCGAGAAGAAAGGATACGATACAAGCGGGGTTGCGATTGAGTTCGGAATTTTCGGTTGAGTGACTTCCACAACATTTTGTAGCTCTGAGAAGGCTAGTGGTGGTTACTGAAATGTCCTCAGCAATTTAGACAGAAATCTAAATGAGTCTTACGATGTAATTGACGATAATACGTCAAAAACAATGAATAAGTACTGTTGCATCTCACTACGACGACATCTGGACAAAATAAAATTCATATCCTATGTTCACAAGAAATGTGCTTTTTAAAAAGGTTGTATTTGTATAGATAAATCAATTTTTGTACAACTGCCGCAAAAAATGTTAAAATTGATTTTTTACGTGGGAGCGTGTTAAAAATATGTTTAACATCAGTGTTAAAAATACTTTTAGCAGTCCATCTTCTGATGATGAAATCAGATGAAAAAAATTCAGCAATTGCAAATTTGTATTATCAATATTTAACAATCATAACTTATGAACATTAATATTAATCGTAAAACTAGAACAAGCACTAACATTAATGCCCTGTGACGTTAGGGAGCTTCGCAACACATTATTAGAATCCTCAGCACAATCAGTACTTGTAGAAACCGGAAGTACAATATTGGAAGATGATGATCCAAAATCTGTTGAGGTTGGGAGAATTTTTTTAGCAATGACATTTCTATATGTAATGGAATGATCAACATAGCCCTCGGCTACCGTCGTAGACTTCCATCCACCTTGTTTTTTTATATCCGTAATATTTGCTCCTGATTCTGCTATAGCAATGAAGCGGAGGATCTTCGAAAACAGTGTCCTGTATATTGCTTTGGTTCTGGCAGTTCGAGTAATTCGGCAAAAATAGATGGAATTTTCCATAATGTATTGATACCAACTGGATTGGCAGTGCATTCATTATTCATGTATTTCACGAAAAAACAACGATGTTTGCTGACAGAAGGGCGCAGTGCAGAGTATTTATGAAAATAGTCAACATACTTCCAAATAAAACTGAAAGAATATAATAAAGTATAACCCATGATTTATTTGTTATTTAGATGTCTTCCACTGATAAATCACACAATTCTTCACGCCGACAGGCTCCAAATAATCCGAAAATAGTTGGAACCTTAACCATCAAGTATTTCTCATCTGGTGCCTCATTTATAAACTTTTCAACTTGTTCACGAGTGAGAATTTTCGATTTTTTGGGACGATATCCTTCACTTTTCCGTTTTAAATAATATGCAATCACCTTAAAATATTTACTAACATCCACACCATTTTTAATAAGCGCTTGACTTTATCATTGAAAATTTGCTCCACAAAGTTGATCAACTCCATATTTTTGATTTTTCTTCTAAGTACGCCAGGAAAACAGGTTCACTGAAGTTCCCTTCTACATTTTTCAATTAACACCAGGCCAGGAAATTGTTATATGCAATATCGTACAGCTGAACATATTTTTTAGGTTCCAGATTGGCTCTTCTTGCAGACTCTTCAATATCCACAGGAACAACCAAATCGTCACTTTTATTAATAATTGTACTCTCGACAAACATGTAAAGCAGTTAAAAACCCAAGACGAAAATTGGACAGGAACGAAATTCCAATGACAGCGTTTTTTCTCATTTGTTAGTAATCATTACGTTGGCAAAGTTTGCCATTCACAACAGCCTTTTCATTATTTGAATATTAATATTTATTTCTCTATTTCAGTATCGTAATGAGTTCATTACAGTACTAAAAACAGTGCTGTAATGAATTCATTACAGCATCGTTTTCAGTTACCTTTTTCGTTTTGTGGTTGTCAGCAATGACTTCCGATCCTTTTAAATATCAGCGGACGTCAATTTGGAAATGTCAATTTTCGTAGAACTACCAACTGCCAAAATACAATATGAAAGTCACTAGGACCTATAATTTGAATTTTTCATTGAATTTCACAAAATTTGACTGAAATAGAGAAAATATCGTCTAATACTCGTTGCAGAATGCAATTCCAATATACTCATGCGTTCGAAAACTCGCTCCTTCGTCGCTCGTTTTCGAATTTCGCATTCGTATTGGAATAGGAGCCCATACTGCAACTAGTTTTAGAATATACTATTAGAAGATTATTGTCATTGCAAATTTGCCCATTTCATTGTCAAAATAGGGCAGTTGTACAAAAAACATTGAATGGTATGTTTGTTAAAAGAGATTTTATTTTGTTCGTGAAATTGTTCAATTCGCTCCGCTCATTTCACAAACTTTTTCACTCACAAAATAAAACGTCACTTTTAACACTCATACCATAAATAACTATTTTAATACGGGATCCATCGCTTGTACTACAATACTCATTTCATATGCCTTGGTTTACAATCTTCTTTCTTTGTATAAACACCTTTCAGACTGATTTATGGGTCATCTATTGATAGTGTTCCCAACCCAAGACAGTCAGGTCAGGTTTAGGAAATCCATCTGGTTTTTCAAGACCATAACCCTGCCCTGTGAACCTTCTCAGTTCCTCAGAATTGAATTAGGAAACATATGCCAGACATCGAATGCCTGAGTCCAAGGATTCTTTCATTGGTCTGTTGACACAAGAAATGGGTTAACATAAATCTCACAAAAAGATTCAGTATTCGGAAAACATGTTTCAAAGATATTGAAATAAGAGTGACCATTATTTTCGTAGATTAGAAAGGACAAAGAGTGGAATGGCCCACATAATGTGTTATTATACATTGACCACTTTCAAGGTTCTCAGGATTATTGCTATTTCGATCAGGAAAATAAAACCAGCTGAAAATCCCGGTGGAGCATCAACGTCTAACATCAAATCATAAAAATATCTAACAGTCCATTGAGTCCGAGAATCTTCGTCCAAACCGTTACCGTTACGGATCCGGCAGAGACCTCCAATAAAAACTGCAGCGTTCTCATATCGCAGAAGAGGGAAAATCTCTCCACCAGCTCACTCCCAAACCCCCATCGCCCCCTACCCCAAAACAATTGAGCAATCATCGCAATCGTTGAAGGGGAAATTGCCGGCTACGTTTTCAGTAACAAGATTACCCAGTTATTCCATCGGAGAGCTGCATTTTCCCTTTGTCTCATTTTCCCATATCACTTAATGGCAGCGTTGCCGGATATACAGTCGGAAACGGTTATACATTTCACGTCCGTGATTGCGATTCAGGTCGCGAATCGCCGCTTTTTGCAGGTGAGTGCATTGGAGGGGCGTTGGAGAGGCTGAAGTGTCTGGAATCCGTGCGTGGGGCGTAATCTTGGACTTGTTTCGATGCTCTCATGTTAATTGCTTGGGGAGGCGCAATTTGATTATCTCTCCAGTTTTTTCCAATTGGAACCTTGAATTATTAAGGAGTGCCGGAATTGGGGGATGAGATGGGGAGTTGGGAAATCTGTGTTGCACGTTTGCAGCATATATGGGCGTTTCGTATATTTTCTCGTATACAGGGTCTCTGACTTGTACATATATTTTAACTGTAGATTCTTGAGGCTAAAGGAAACCTTCTTTTCATTTTCTATTCGGCATTGTTAAAGAGATATAGCCATTTGAAAAAAATAGGGCTAAATACGTGCCTGATATTATTCTCTACAAACACCTCAAAGTTCATATTTTTCGATTGAAATTGATGTGATTATTAGATATTCTGGGTGATACATTCAAAAAATACTCAAGCACTAACCTTATTTGAATAAGAATTAAGAATGTTACAAACACGATATTTCCTAACAAAACACTCAGTTCTGTCCGATCATTTCGGCAATTGAAAAGCTATATTTTTCACACCAAAATAAGTTCCTTCTTCGATTGTCCCGAAGATTAGCTTATAGACACTAATAATTTGTTCATATTTTCCTCGATATTTTGAAACTATCTCATAAAAATTGGTTTCTCACTAACCTATCCTAACTCCATTAACCAAAGTCATATGATTCGGGGACAATGACCTTACCTTACCCATCGATGCCAGATTGCCGATTTTCTCTTCAAACAATGGTATAAGCGAACTCAAGAAAGCCGTACGTCCCCTATCGTTAGCGGATGAACTATCACAATCGCTAAAGGCGTCTAGGCGTTGCTCTTCGGAAATGCCAACCGAGTAGTTCTGATTCTCGCCAATATAGCGCTATGTTCTTAATTTCATTCGCCACGGCCTACTCTGCCCTTCAGAAGGCCGTGGATGTAGCCGCCACGCAAGACAAACCGTCTCCAACCAGTCCAACCTAAAACGTTAGTCAGTGATCCCATACACGGCATAAACGAAGTTTAAGCGATGGACTTTATTTACAGAGAATAAAGCAAACAGGTGATAATTATGTGAATGACTTTCAGTGAATTGATGTAATAGTAGTATCGTTCTGGTGTCGAGTTATATTGTTTCGATAGATATTTTGCTGAAGTACCGGTAACAATGAATTTTCAATAGAAAATGCCTGTAAAATATATAATTTCATGCTTCTTAGAATTCAATTTTATGTCCCACAAATCTGGAATTTTATTATGACATATCTCTACATCAAACGTTTTTTCATCATAGAGATTTTAGTCTTGACAAAGTTGATAAATATTCTGACAACATTGGTAACTTGTTGAGAGACCAGAGAAAATATTGGATGAGATTTACCTCAGGACAGCATTCAGATTATTCTTGAAATTCATAATTTTTTCCTCTAATTTAATCTTATACAATTAGAAATAACTTGAGAACGACGCGTTTTATTGAAAAAATATAAGAATATTTTTGTTTTCTAAAATAATTAATTCTGTCGAAAACGTGAACCGTTTATCTTTTTCAAGTGGTTTTATAGTATTTTTGCTTGAATGTATGAGTTGACCACACTGTAACTTCCATACCAGGAGAAATATCGGTTCCAAATATATGGAAAGAATAGTGTTGATTTAATGAATTTTTGACCCCCTGTATCTTTCAAACGATACCGAATTTTGAAAAATAGTATGGGACAAAAGTGTTTCGTTTGATGAGAAATCTACAGCATCTACAGTATCTACAGAATATATGTACAAGTCAAAGACTCACCCTGTATAATGCTCCAGAGAAGTTAAGAAAGTTTAGATTTGCCGTTTCTTGTCCAACAAATGTTCATTTATGAGCAATCAAAGGCTTAAATTTGCATTTTCCGTTAGGAATACAAATTTTGGTATGATACAATCGTCTCTACAGTGTAAAAAATTGTTTGTGAGTCCCCATTGTTTCACACAAGAGGTATGCCAGTGAGATTGACCGGTTTTTAACACCGTCGCATTCGCCATTTTGCTCCAATGTGTAGGATGTGAAATTTAGTGAACGCTTTCAAAGTTGACAGGTCTTGTCCACCAAATGTTGATTTATTGGAAATCAAATAACTACTCTCTTATATCTGAATGGTTTTTTGGCACCTCGTTCCTCAAGTTCTTCACTTTCCGGTAAGTTCTTGTCGTTTGCGTTTCTAAGAATTTTAGATCGTTACTGTTTCAACTTCTTACCATCAATTTTGCTTCAAAACCAGAATATTTGTTTCGCAATTATGCAAGGATGTTCACTTAGTGCGAATGAAGCCAATAGGTCTCTTGTATGGTCGATGAGGGAAGTTATCATAGAGAAGTTGCGAATTTCTTTCAAATTAGTGAAATCGAAGTTTTTCTTGTCGTCCATTGATATCGAGGAACTTGAAACTTGACCCAAAGCCCGGAAAGTGGACGCCCAAGATCTACCACACCTTCACAAGATCTTATTCTGGCTGTGTCTACCCGTAAACAGCCTTTTAGATTTAACACCGTCGCATACACCATTTTGCTGCAACGTATAAGATTTTGTGAATGCTTCGAAAGTTGCGGATTCTTGTCCACCAAAAATGTTCGTTTATGAGGAATAAACTGTCTACTCTCTAATATACAGGGTGAGTCTTCGACTTGTACATATATTTTAAATGTAGATGCCTCTCATCAAACGACACACTTTTTTCCCATACCATTTTTCAAAATTCGGTCTCGTTTGAAGAATACAGGATGTCAAAAATCCATTAAATTAACACCATTTTTTCCATATATTCGGAACCGATATTTCTAATGAACTGAATTTTGGTTGATTGTTTACTCTATTCATGGTGCATATTCCTCAATTGAAACTTATTCCATATTGACCCTGGTATAAAAGTTATAGCGTAGTCAAGTCATAAATTCATGCGAAAACACTTTCAAATCACTTGAAAAAGATAAACGATTCATATTTTCGAAAGAATCATCCATTTTAGAAAATAAAAGTATTTCTATATTTTTTCAATAAAACGCGTCGTTTCCGAGTTATTCCTAAATGTATACGAAGAAATTTGAGGAAAAAATCATGAATTTCATAAAAAATCTGAATGCTCCCCTGAATTAAATATCATCGAATATTATTTCCTCTCTGGTCTCTTAACAAATTAACAATGTTGCCAATGTTTATCAACTTTGTCAAGACTAAAATCTCTATGATGGAAAAACGTTCGATGTAATAATTGAATTCCGGGAAGCATGAAATTACACAGTTTATAAGCACAGTTTCTATTGAAAATTTATTGTTACCGGTCTATCTATCTGAACAATATCCTCTTGAAATTTTTAATCGAAACTACACGGTCTTCACATCACAATCATCACCGGTTTGCTTCATTCTCTGCAAATAAATAAAAAAATAAATCGAAGTCCATGTAGAAAGGTTATCGCGTCTAAGCGTCGTTCATTGTATCACAGACTGGCCTGTAATGGGACTCTGGAGACACAGAACAACGGCTTGTCTTGCGTGGCGGCTACATCGTGACTGAAAATTATATCGTAGCGCTATATCGGCGAGAATCAGAACTCGTTTGGCATTTCCAAAGAGCAATGCCTAGAAGCCTTCAGCGGAAAGTAAACAAAAAGTGTACATCTGCGATGGTTCTTCCATTAACGATAGGGGCAATCTGACATCGTCTTCTCTAGAGTTCTGTGATATATATCACAGAGAAGATGGATTAGGTTAGGTCATTGACCTCGAATCATATGACTGATTAATGGAGTTAGGATAGGTTAGTAAGAAACCAATTTTTATGAGATAGTTTCCGGATATCGAGGAAAATATGAACAAATTATTAGTGTTTACAAACTGATCTTCAGGAAAATCGAAGAAGGAACTTATTTTGGAGGAAGAAATATGATTTTTCGATTGCAGAAATAACCGGACAAATGTTTTTGTTAGGAAATATCGTGTTTGTTACATTCTTATTGAAATAAGGTTAGTGCTTGAGTATTTTTTAATTATATCAACCAGAACATCTAATAATCACCTCAATTTCAATCGAAAAATATCACTTTGAGGGGTTTGCAGAGAATTGTTCCAGACACGTATTAAGCCCAACTTTTTTTTCAAATGGCTATATCTCTTTAACAGAGCCGAATTCGGAAAAATGGAAAATGAAAAAGAGGTTTCCTTTGGCCTCAAGAATCTACAGTTAAAATATATGTAAAAGTCAAAGACTCACTCTGTATAAATAGGTTTTTGCTCCTCGTTTGCTAACGTTTTCAGTTTCAGGCAAGTTCATGTCGTTTGCGTTTCTAAGAATTTTGGATCAGTTATTGTTTCATGCTCCTAGACGAACTCAGTGCGGACAAAGCTATAGTTATGATCAAGAAGGGACGTAATGAGAGAGATTTTGCAAATTTCCTTCAACTTAGTGAAAGTGTATTGTCTCGGCTCGTCCATCCATATCGGGAAACTTGAAACGTGACCGAAAGAACACTCCTGCACAAGATCTGGTCCAGACTGTATAGTGGCAAATGTTTCGAGAGAACTGAGCAGGTAGAAAAAACTTGTGGGATTTTTGTGACACGACCATAGAATCGAGAACACAGAAAGTCTCGGCCTTATTCTTAGCCGAGTAAGCCCATCCGATGTTTAAACTTCGTGGTATAAGAATTTTGAACAGGTACAGTTAGTGTTCGGGGAGGCATTTATATGAAGCAAGTCATATTATTCCTTCGTTTCATGCTGTTATTGGGCCATTTTTTTTTTATTTTTGGACGGTAATGCCTTATCGAGGAAGCTCTGGAAATTCATGATATTCCATATTTAGCCCTGCCCTCTCATTCGCCAGACCTCAGTACCATTGAACACGCCCAGAATCAGCAACGAAGAGCTTGCTAGATCATCCATTCATTCAAAATTTCAAAATATTTCGAATTCACAGAATATTTTGGGAATTAATTTATTAGTAGTAGTTGCAGATTGGCGGATGCGCTGGTTAAAAATCCCGCTGGATTTTTCGAAATCTTGATTTCTTGACTGAAAAAAAACTGTGATTCCTGCTCAACGTTCCAGTATATGGGTCAATAGTGTGCAGTCATAGATTCAGAAGAGTCGCAAACCTAATCTTGAAAGTAACCATATCTTGTATACCTTCAAACCTCTCCAATTGAAGGCAGAAAAAAGATGAATAAGCAGCTAACTCCTTACCCACCCCTCGCTTTTCCAAACAACTCAGCATTGATATCGCGTCCGGCCCAGATTCGAAAAGAAAATCCTCCCCAATCCCCAAAAAAAGCGCAGACAGAATATCCGTCGGAACCAAGCCGGCCCTCCAAGTCGAGCGTAACCCTTTTCTCCCTCCCTACCCCCGAACGCCACCAAATAAATATCTTTTTCGAGAATCTGTCCGCGCTCCATGAACCATCAAAGAAGTCTTTCCACAAGAAAGGCCCGCGGGTACGAACCGGAAGTGGCGACATTTCCTGGTCAAATAAAAGATTGCGCTTTTTCCGCTCCTGATGAAACAAAGCGACCGACGGTGAAATTAATAAATTCCCGGGTACGCCGCTGCTGCGGCCCCGTCACGAGATGCCCGTATCAGGGACGTCCTAGGTGGATTATCGATTTTGTTCATTTTGATGCCGACATTCCGCGGTCTGATCAAAGAGATAGGGTAGCGGGTGGGGAAGACGTAATAGAAAAAGTTTTGTTGGTTTCCGGATGACCTTCCGGAAGGAAAGGAGGATATTCGATACTTTTAGACTTTCTTCGCTGTTTCAATAAAGAACCGCTATGTCAGTTTATCATTCTATACTATACTTACTGAAATGGTAACTCTGTGGACCGACCCTAGGGAATCTGTCGAAAAAGTGGATACAGAAGAATTCTAAAATCGCAGCGAAGCTGCGATATACAGGGTGACTGGTGACGTAAGGGACAACGGCTAAGTGGAGATAGAGGACCTTAAACTGAATGAGAATTTGGGTTTCAAATATCCCATAAGGGTATTCGTTTCGGAGATATAGGGTGATTTATGAAAAAATGCTAAATCTATGAACTCCCATATCTTCGTTAATATGATATTTTTTTCACTGATATTTTACATGTTTGTTCATACAGGCATTCTCTGTCAGCATAAAAAAAAAATTGAAAAAATTGCTGGCCCGTACTCAAAAATTTCAATTTACATGTCAAGTGGGAAATATCACACGGTATATGAGATAAAATAACATCAAATAGAAATTTGGAAAGAGGGAAAAAACTGATGAAATATTTGTTTTTTGTTTGAATGGCACAAATTTTCTTTTGTTTCTATGATATGTTGAAGTGAGAATATTACAATATTTTTATATTCAAATCATGAAAATTAGTTCATTTTGCAAATGAAGTAAAAAATTTTCTGAATAGGGAGTTTCCTGACAGGTGGATTGGAGAGGGTGGTTCTAGGAATTGGCCTGCTAGATCACCCGATCTAACTCCTATGGGGTCATCTTAAGGATACGGTGTATAAAGAAACAATAACAAGCCGTGAACATTTGAAGAGCAGAATTACTGAAGCATGCGAAGAAATTAAAACAAATATTCCTCTGATTAGAAAAGCTGTGCTTCATTTGTTCAAGAGAGCCAATAAATGTTGGAGGTGAACGGCTCTCATCTCGAACATTTGCTTACTTGATTTTTTTATGAATTATATTTGCGACTTTTTCTATTTTTGTGTTTGAGTATCCAACTCTTTCATCACCCCATCAACAAATTTTATTTTGAAATTTTATATGGCATCGAAATATTAATTGATAAAAATAGATTTCAAGATTTGAAGGAATATTTTGATGCCAGGCTCATTCTAGCGCCTCGAATTCAAGGTTTTTTCTATCAGTAGTACTAATTTTCATGATTTGAATATAAAAATATTGTAATATTCTTACTTCAACATATCATAGAAACGAAAGAAAATTTGTGCCATTCAAACAAAAAACAGATATTTCATCAGTTTTTTCCCTTTCCAAATTTCTATTTCTATTTTTTCAATTTTTTTTTTCTTATGCTGACAGAGAATGCCTGTATGAACAAACATGTAAAATATCAGCGAAAAACATATCATTTTAACGAAGATATGGGAGTTCATAGATTTAGCATTTTTTCATAAATCACCCTATATCTCCGAAACGAATACCCTTATGGGACATTTGAAACCAAAATTCTGATTCAGTTTAAGGTCCTCTATCTCCACTTAGCCGTTGTCCCTTATGTCACCAGTCACCTGTAGAGACGATATTTTCATACAGTCCTAAAGAGGAATAATCGATCCATAGGTGGGTGAATTTTTGACTCTTTAGGCGATGTGGAAGTATTTCAAAAAAATTCCCGAAAATCGTGAAAAAAAACCGACTAAAAGGTCAATTTTAAACTCAATAATAGTTATTTATGATATGTGTGTTAAAAGTGACGTTTTATTTTGTGAGTGAAAAGTTTGTGAAATGAGCGGAGCGAATTGAACAATTTCACGAACAAAATAAAATCACTTTTAACACAAATACCATACAATGTTTTTTGTACAACTGCCCTATTTTGTTAATGAAATGGGCGAATTTGCAATGACAATAAACTTCAAAATGCATTTTAATATTCAAATAATCAAAAGGTTGTTGTGAATGGCAAACGTTGCCAACGTTATGATTACTAACAAATGGGAAAAGACGCTGTCATTTGAATTTCGTTCCGGTCCAATTTTCGTCTTGGGTTTTTAACTGCTTAATATGTTTGTCGAGAGTTCAATTATTAATAAAAGTGACGATTTGGTTGTTCCTGTGGATATTGAAGAGTCTGCAAGAAGAGCAAATCTGGAACTCCTACCTAAAAAATCTGTTCAGCAGTACGATATTGCATATTACAATTTCCTAGCCTGGTATAAATTGAAAAATGTAGAAGGGAACTTCGGTGAAGCTGTTTTCCTGGCATTCTTAGAAGAAAAATAAAAAATATGGAGTTCATCAACTTTGTGGAGCAAATTTTCAATGATAAAGTCAAGCGCCATTATTAAAAATGGTGTGGATGTTAGTAAATATTTTAAGGTAATCGCATATTTAAAACGGAAAGGTGAAGGATTTCGTCCCAAAAAATCGAAAATTGTCACTCGTGAACAAGTTGAAAAGTTCATAAATGAGGCACCAGATGGGAAATACTTGATGGTTAAGGTTGTAACTATTTTCGGATTGTTTGGAGCCTGTCGGCGTGAAGAATTGTGTAATTTATCAGTGGAAGACATCGAAATAACAAATAAATCATTGATTATACAACTTCCAAATACATAAAAAGAAAGTCAGTCGTTCTTTCAGTATTATTGGGAAGTATGTTGACTATTTTCATAAGTACTTTGTACTGCGCCCTTCTGTCATCAAACATCGTCGTTTTTTCCTGAAATACATGAATAATAAATGCACTGTCAATCCAGTAAGTAATGATTGTTTAATATTGACAAGAAAAATTGGCAATTGCTGAATTTTTTTCATCTGATGTCATCATAAGAAAATGGAGTGCTAAAAATATTTTTAACACTAATGTTAGAAATATTTGTAACACGCTTCCACGTAAACAATCAATTTTAACAATGTTCGCTGTCATTAAAAGTGTCACTTTCAATGGCAGTTGAACAAAAAAAATTTTTACAGATACCCTGGCCATGATGTAAATATACGGATCGAAGAACACAATAACTTGTGACATTCCTCCTATTGAAAGCAACGGAAATATTATTAGAAAAATGGAAAGGGGACAAAACCTACCCGGGGCTTTTATACTCATATTTTTGGCATGGCTTGTGATCGTCTTTGGTTTCTCAAACTCTATGCTATGCCGTAGTAATTCAGATTCGAAATAACTCTGATATATAGGATGGGAAATAATGGGAAATAATGGGAAATAATGAGGTGAAAAAGAGAAATAAAACACTCGATTGGACACAAAGGTGGAACAGGCCTTTATTGGTGCAGCGGAAGCAGTTTGAGGAACCGCAATCGTTTCGAAGGGAGAAAACGAACGAGATCCAATTCATCATTGGACTCATACCAAAAACCCTTTTTCGCATAGATAATAGATAACAGACGATACGTTAACAATACGAAAATAATATTTTTCAAATTCATTATTTTCCCACATTTTGATATCGTAGTTACAAATACGAAGTGCAGGTCTCGCACTTACAGAGTGCATCTGTCGGCGCAGAGATAGCGTCTCAGCGGAATAGTTTCAGTGTGAACAGATCCGTACTCATTTCATTCAATCGAATTCGCCTTCAATCAGGCAATGTTTAGCTTAATTATGTGTTTCGTCTGTATCAACGAGAAATTCAAACGCAATCATAAAGAGCCAGTCATTCAATTTCCTCAAAAACGTTCCTCATCGCCTGGAAAAACAATATTTCCAACTTCCTTAGACGTGGAGACTGAGGCGGCATCCAAAATTAGCACACAAATCCAGCTCGCGGATCATTCCCTGAACAAACGCAAAGTTTATTTCTTGTCATCCCCGCAGGATTTTCACCTCCAAGGTTGTGTGTACATTTCACTGTTAGCACCCTAATTATATTACCTGGATTCGTTCTTCAGCCTCCTCGACTGCCCCACCGGGACATTGTTTCAGAATTCAACACGTTTAATTAAATGTTGGATTAGATGGGAGCTCCGGCAAATGAGGTCGTCCGTCATCCAAGAGTGGGCTTGTTTATAAATCGGAAGAGGCTTTATTCGGGACACGCAGTAGTGACAAATTGTAGCCGGTGAAACATTTATATATCGCCTCACTAAGCTCGAAAAATAGCGGAATAATTTATTGGGACGCACAGAGGCGGCAGGATGGTGTCGCCGATGAATCGTTCCGCCAGATGGCGCCCGTTTCGAAGATTAAACAGGTCGCGCTTTCGTCTTTAAAGCACTCCGCCCTTCATTCCATTTTTCAACTTCAAATTTACCATTTAACAAGAAATTCGGTATGTATACTCCATTCACAATTATAAAATCACAACTCTGGCCTTGGAAATTTGACACATTCCACTCTATATCGAAGTTATGACGTTTTTCAAAATATTTTTATGTTCCAAGTCAACACTATGTTGCCCTTTCTACATTGTTAGAGTATTTCTCATAATGTGAATTTATTCGGAAAATGAATGAATTGGAAAAGATGTGATGGACGGAAATAATTAACGTTTATATGAATTTATAGAAAGGATTCCTTTTCTAAGTATTTGCATGAAAATATATCATTTTTCGCCATGGAAGAAAATTGCATTGCTTTCACATAATTTTCATATGCATGCTTGTGAAGGTTTAATGTTTATTATCCTCTTGAACTGAAAGTTCAAGACTTGACGACAATTGTTGATTCTTATCAAGAATTCATTAAAAAAATCAACCCAAAGATATAAGATGAATTGATGGGTAATTACAAAAATCAAGAATAATTTTAAAAATTATTTTGTTGATAACTTTCTTAAAATCAATGTTGGGATATAAAACTCGGCTGCGTGCTGCGTTTGTTCAAACAACATCTAAAGACTACATTTTTCACCATCTCGACCTTTGAAAGGCGTTTCTCATAGGAGAATTAGGTTTAAGTTCGACCTCATTAGTGAGGTACGTAACTTTTGCAATTCTGCTCAGATATCGCCAAATTTCTCAGAAAACCTGAAAAATATCATCCTAATCGACCTCTCGAGGCTCCATCCGATACATCTACTGCGATATCTGTCCAAATAACAGCTTTTTCAACGAAATTCCTGTGTACCCCTTCAACCTCGAAATGTAAACATTCGTCCTGGTCTTGAAAATCGTCCTCAGGCTCCAAACTGGTGCTAAAAATAATAAACATACGTTAATCTTGGGTATTCGACGAAAAACTCACCTGCAAATATCGATTAAATACCAAAAATCTGCGAACAATTTGTAAACCTTACAAAATGTGGAATATCTTTGATACTTTTACTTTTATGTAAACAAAAAAACTGGCAACGTCGTTTTGTCATTAACGATATTTCCTGTGCTTTTCATCAGGGGCACCAACTCTTGAAAACGAAACCATGACCTCCTATGTGATTAAATAAAAGTGAATGGAGTATACCTAATGGTAGGCAAATCCAGATATTCCAATCACCATGCATCATGCATAGATAGTTCTGCATTTGCATCATCATTACCACACACATAGTATTATTTGTTTTCCTCCTAGTGGATACAATTGGATCGACATAATCCCTGTGATCAGCCTTAGTAACATCGCCCTATTGTCACAGTAGTATCTGAAATTCATTTCGAAGTTCGAAAGCTCAAGGGGAAACGATATTGTGCGTTTATGCTTTCATCAACACAAATTTCACCAATTTATAAGCATGTTACTCATAGAATGCTTGTGGCTCTAGTCTAGAAAGACTTTCCTCAATGTCACTGTATACTAGCAGATCCTAACATTTTTATTCCAATAAGTTCAGTACTTCAGTATTTCCTAAATGTATTAATTCAATTTCAATCGAGAAATATAGACTTTTTTGGTCCATTTTTTTGAATGACTTCATCTTTTTAACTGAAAATGGACGTTCGAGATCTACGAAATGAACAGAAAAACGTAGTTTCTAACTGATATGAAATATGTAACTTGTGTATTCGTAAACTAAACTGAATCAGTCGCACTGATTACATGCTGCAACGTATGCATATGTGATACGGAACCTTATAAATAATTTCGACGTTTTAGTGCTGAACCGGTCCACATATTACCCCAGCTATGTCATTACATTACCGTGTGTTTGCAAAGGTAAACTTCTGCATTATCCCTGGAGCTCTATAGTTAATATCCGGAAATGTCGCATAAACGAGAAATATCCGTAGAATTCCGACGATGGAATCAGGCATATCAGACCGTTTTAATATACGTTCGACATTTTAGCGTAACAATGGAAATTTCTGTCTTTGTTTGGAATGCAACTGGTAATAAGGGAAGAGAGGTTTGAGCCTGCAGTCAGCAGGAAAAATTCAGGACAAATTTGGTCGTCAGAAGAAATATAATTTCAAGTTCTTGAACGAATTAATTTTTAAGATTCGAAACTGTCTACGGCATTTTGCCTGTCACGTATGACCAAAGGGTATGACAAAGGGTGTTTCAAAATTAAAAGTAGCTGGTATTCCGTCAGATGCCTTTGCCAATATGTGGGTCAACCAAACACTCCAAGTATACTGAGTGACGACAAAAAATGTGAATCTGTCATGATATAATTGATGTCTGTAATGGGTAATTTTCTCCGCTTCCATCGTTACTGAATCCGTCCCATCAGTGTTCACCATCAAACACAACTTGGAAGTGTTGTTCTTAAACGACTAAACGCTAAAACAAATCCCTGCGGAAGCGATCAAGTCGTGTTATATGCACCATAAATCACGGTGTCATTATGAAGAGCTGTTTTCATTATAGTGATTCCCAATAATCAATCTAGCTATGTACTTTGGTTATTAATCCTGTGTTGTCACGGTGAGAGCGCTATCGGCGGTGGGTGTGAATGAAAGCCGCCCGATTGATGGTTAAAATTTCCAGCAGTAGCTCACGGTTTGCGCCGGATATAAATACGGAAATTAAATCGGAAAATGCTTGATGTTGGTGGATTCTGATGGATTTGTAGGAATTACTAGCATCCTCATTGTGCATTTGAGTTCCGAATAAATTGTAGGTTCAGAATGCAGGAAATGTTCGAGTATTTCCACGCCAAATTTGATGGTTCCAGCTATCTTCCACGAAATTTTGAGTATACTCCATCCACTTTCATAAAGTAGCTGGCCAAGTTTTTTCACATAAAACTGACGCATGTCGTGAAATGTCAAATAATTCTCAGAGATGTCAATTTCTATTTACTCTTTTTTAACTTTGTAAATGGAGTTAGTTCTTTAGAGTTTTAAATGTGACATAGGTTTCGTAGTACTACTACCTACTACATTTTCATACTTGAGTATTTCAAGTTGTGCAAATAGGTATTTAAATGTCTTTCGTAGGCTTATTTCTTGAGAATTTTGAAAAGTGGGGAATTCCATAGTTCCGTCCGTTCGTTTAGAAGTTTTTCTGTTGGGTAATACGAGTCCTTTTATCCTTTTTTCGAATGAATTATCACAAAGTATAGGATTATTCTGTCCATTATTTTTCCGGAAAATTTCAAATCTCGAATCTTGAATTCCGTACAAGAAAAGAGCATAACTGAATCTTCCAACCATATTTATACAAGGTGAGTCTTTGATTTGTACATATATTTTAACTGCAGATTCTTGAGGACAAAAAAAACCTTTTTTTCATTTTCCATTTTTCCAAATTCGGCTCTGTTGAAGAGATATAGCCGTTTGAAAGAATTGGGCCAAATACTTGTCTGAGACGATTCTCTGCAAGTTCATATTTTTCGATTGAAATTGAGGTAATTATTAAATGTTCTGTCGTGATACTTTCAGGAAATACTCAAGCACTAACCTTATTCAAATGAGAATGTTACAAACACGATATTTCCTAACAAAAACACATAGTTTCGTCCGATTATTTCTGCGATTGAAAAGCCATATTTCTCCCACTGAAATAAGTTCCTTCTTCGATTTTCCTGAAGATAAGTTTGTAACAACTGATAATTTGTTCATATTTTTCTTGATATCCAAAAACCATCACATAAAAAATTGTTTTCTCACTGAACGAACCTAACTTCATTAACCTAGGTCATAGGATTCGAGGTCAATGACCTAACATAACCCATCTTCTGTGATATTTCACAGAACTTTCGAAGAAACGGTGCCAGATTGCTGATTTTCTCTTCAAACAATGGTATAGGCGAAACCAAGGAAGCGGTAGTACGTTAACGGATGAGCAATCACAAGAGCACTAGTTTTGTTAACATGCTTCTTAGAATTCAATTTAATCTCTGACATTTGTGGGATTTTATGATTACATATCTCTATATCAAACGTTTTTCCATCATAGAGATTTTAGTCTTGACGGAGTTGATAAACATTCTGACAACATTATCAACTTGTTGAGAGACCAGAGAAGAAATAATATTCGTTACTATTTCATCCAGGAAAGCTTTCAGATTAGTCTTAAAATTCATGATTTTTCCCTCGAATTTCATCGTATACAATTAGGAATAACTCGAAAACGACGCGTTTCATGGAAAAATCATACAAATGCTTTTATTTTCCAAAATGATTGATCCTCTCGAAAATGTGAACCGTTTATTTTTTAAGTATTTTTGCATGAATTTATGAGTCGGATACTCTGTAACTTTTATACCAGGAGAAATATTAAATAAGTTCTGAGTTCTGACTGAGGAATATGCACCATGAATAGAGTAAACAATCAACCAAAATTCAGTTGAAGAATATGGAAGAAAATAGTTTTTTTTATGGATTTTCGACACCCTGTATCTTTCAAACAAAACCGAATTTCTAAAAATGGTATGGGAAAAAAGTTTTTCGTTCGATGAGAGGAATCTACAGTTGAAATATATGTAGAATTCAAAGACTCACCCTGTATACGTGAAATATTTCCAGTACCAACAGAGAAAAAAGTTTCTTCAACATTCGCCAGGTCTTTGAATTTATTGAATTCACATAATATTTTCTCAAAGTTAATAAACATTTTGATAAATACGTAATTACTACTACCTCTGTGTAGAAAGGACAACGTTACTTAGTTATCTGACAGAAAAATGAGTATAACCTAACATTTTCGAAATAATCACAGTTGAAAGTGTCAGAATGTCATGGCTAACCGGGATACTTTATAAAAGTAAATGGAGGTTACCTATTTCATCCCGACCCTGTATTGAATAGTGCAAGCACTAAAACCCTTTCGATATTCCATAATTCCAGATTCCTTATCTAGTTTTACACGTTTTGGGCAGCATCTTCATCGGAAATGCAATAATATGCGTCCTTTTCCGAACAGAAAATTTTTACGATTCCGCAGAAACGGTACACCATTCTCATGGCCGATCCGAGCAAGTGGCGAGCAATGCGAAACCTATTTCCGCAGGCAAAAACCTCGACAATGAAGTACGGAACGCAAAAACCCGATCTGTGCCCAGAAAAACGCTCGTCAAGACGTGGAGCCGGGCGTTCATCCCTTTCGTAAGGGGCATGAGAGCGGAAGACGAGGAAAATTTCTCGGATATTGTAAAGCCCGAATACGTTTATTCGCACAATGGGCATTTGTCGTCGATCGATCACATTGATATTGGAGAATTCCTGCACTTTCCGGATTCGCATTGTGGCGAAATTTACGTGTTATATTGAGGTCTTAAACGAAATCACGAATGTGCGCAGAATTCTCCTTGAAAGCATGCAGAAAGCTATGTTGATTCTCTCGTCATGCGGATTTGACGGAACTTCCAGGAAATGGGGATTGAAATACCGAGAATGAAGCCGAGAGGACACATAATCCATTAATACGATTATTAAATTATTCGTCAAACTCATATTTAGACGAAACAACGAGAGGGTCGAAGATTCTTCAAAAAAATGAAGAGCGTGGAAATGAACGGCATGTTCTTATGTTCCTTCCTGCTGTTTTCCTTCAGCAGTTCAAGAAAAGAGGTACCAATCGACTGGAACACCCCCTCTTTCTCTACGAAGCGCCACGACTCTCGTCATCAATTGAATTGATACGTACATTTAGGAAATACTCAAGCACTAACACCATTTGAATAAGAAGGTTAAAAACACGATATTTCGTAAAAAAACAC
This sequence comes from Adalia decempunctata, assembly GCA_951802165.1. Taxonomy (NCBI): domain Eukaryota; kingdom Metazoa; phylum Arthropoda; class Insecta; order Coleoptera; family Coccinellidae; genus Adalia; species Adalia decempunctata. The sequence continues at coordinate 13,960,296 of OX637696.1, read as the reverse complement.
TTACGGGGATATATTGAAAAATTCTTAGCCCACTATGCAGTGCTAGTCAAAAGTCCCCTCCCCCCCTCGTATCTTTTGAACGGGTATACTTATAATAATGAAATTTGGAGGGTGGAAATAAACGGATGTAGGCTTCTCAACTGGTCATAACAGGTGACGCAATAGTCATAAATGACGTCACAAGGCCACTGTGACCAATAATTTTAAATGGGACCCTATGGCAAGTGACAGCTCGTTTGAAAGGTATTGACAATACCTATTCAGTCATACCAATTTTGTTTGGGTTTCGGCTGATTTTGTCACTTGCCATAGGGTCCCATTTAAAATTATTGGTCACAGTGGCCTTGTGACGTCATTTATGACTATTGCGTCACCTGTTATGACCAGTTGAGAAGCCTACATCCGTTTATTTCCACCCTCTAAATTTCATTATTATAAGTATACCCGTTCAAAAGATACGAGGGGGGGAGGGGACTTTTGACTAGCACTGTAGAACCAAACAAAATTTCAATGTCAAAATATTTTATTACTCAACATATTCTCCTCTCAATTGTATATGTCGCAGTCGGATTCTAAAATCCATCAGTTTGCAAAATGACTAGTCATTTTGTAAACTGACGAACGTTTTCTAAAACGCTTTCAAGATACAGATCGTTTTATAATCGGCCTGAAATTTTCAGTCGGTTTGTAAACCGCGTATAACGTATCAGACGGATTGTCATATCTTACATCCTTTTAAACGTTCCACTTGAAACTACTTCAGTTACATGTTTTTTTTTAACCAAGTGCAACTGCTGACGTTCACGCAATTTAATAAATTGATTGCGCTCCTCTTGATCCGAAAAATATATTAGCTACAATTATAGATAGAAAAAATGGCGTTTATCAAATAGGTATTGATGAAAATGACATTTTGAACGGATGTTTTTCGAGGGAGGAACTGATACCGAACAGCTCACTCAATTCTGTAGAATTCAACGTTCCAATTGAAAAAGCAATACCTAACATTAAGTGAAGCCCTAGCGAATTCCTCAAAGTTGGGCGGCCAAGGCTTCAAAAAATGTGCTTGCCGTCGGAACAAAAATCAGTGTAATACAAGGAGATGCTTTTGTTTCGAAGCATATCAAAAATGCAACAGCAGGTGCCATTTGAGTGGCCCCTGCTGCAATAAGCAATAATGGTTTTATTTTTTTTGTGGTCTTTCGATAATAAAATATTAAAATAATAAGTGTGAATATTATTTTCCCTTTATTATTTCTGTATCCAGAATAATGAAGTACAGCTGATTATACGGTGCAGTGGAATAAGTGTCCCCCCCCCCTATTAACTACTCTATTTTTATATCTTGAGAAAAAAGCTCAAACAGCTCAATTTTTATATTAAACGTAGTATGTTATGAAATAAAAGTTAAGAACCTGACATAATCCCTCTTCATGGGGGTGTCACCCCTTCGATTTTTTTAAATGAGAAAGTGCATCTTACGACACCCCATTTGAAACCTACTGAAACACTGATTTCAAAAATGTATAACACTTTGGTTACTGTTTAAGTTTAAAATTTATTTAGTTTTCAGTACACCCTTAGTTGTTACTTGTAATTTATTACATTAAATGATCAAATTCAGTTACCAGCATTCACAATGTAGGAAAGATTTATTTGAAGACAAAACACTTCCAACCCTCCAATGAAAAAACCTACCGTCAAGCCAACACAATTCATTAAATTCATGCAAGGTAAGATTAAAACTCTCCAATAACTCAGACTCCGTTAATTTTTTAACCAAAGTGTTATAGATTTTTGAAATCAGTGTTTCAATAGGTTTCAAATGAGATGTCGCATGATGCACTTTCTCATTTAAAAAAATCGAAGGGGTGACATCCCCATGAAGAGGGATTATGTCAGGCTCGAAAGTTTTATTTCATAACATACTACGTTTAATATAAAAATTGACCAGTTTGAGCTTTTTTCTTAAGGTATAAAAATAGAGTAGTTAATAGGGGGGGGGGTAACACTTATTCCACCGCACTGTACAAATATAACAGTTATTCAAGTTGCACGTAACGTTTTCAGAATACGATTCAAATGATTTGACAATCCGTCGGATGCGTTGTTCGCAGTTTACAAACTGACTAAAAGTTTCAGACCGATTGTAAAACGATCTTCATTTCAAGAGCGTTTTAGAAAATGTTCGTCAGTTTACAAACTGCCTAGTCATTTCGCAAACTGACGGATTTTAGTATCCGACTGCGACATATACATTCATTACAGCGAACCTGCAACGTCTCTATACCTTTAAAAAAATATTTCAACTTGCTCTGCAAACCAGTCCTCTGAAACTTTTATTACCTCCTCGTTGGAAGAAAATTGACGACCTTCTAAATTTTTTTTCAGTTGAGGAAACAGATGATAGTCGGACGAAGCCAAATCTGGTTAATAAGGGGGGTGTTCTAGTAATTCTGAACCCTAAATCACGAATTTTCTGCATGGAAACATAAGATTTGTGTACTGGGCGTTGTCCTGTGAAAACAAAATAATTATTGTTCTACCCTTATCCAAAAAATCAATCATGATTAATCCATGGCAATCCCAAAGAACCAAAGCAAGAACTTTTCCAGCAGATTTCTGGACACGAAACTTCTTAGGTCTTGGAGAACCAGAGTGTCGCCATTCCATCGATTGTTGATTTGTTTCTGGATCGTAAAAATGTACCCAAGTCTCATCCATAGTAACAATTCGGTTTAAGAAGTCTACATCGTTTTCAACTCGAGCACAGATCGAACGCGATGCTCCTACTTTTGCACGCTTTTGGTCAACATTCATACATTTTGCAGAAAATTTTCTCATGTCCAAATTGACGTGAACTATATGATGAACGCGTTCGTATGAAATCTTCAGTGCTTCAGATATCCGTTTTAGCCCAATTCGACGGTCTGATAATATCATGTCATGAACTGCATCCATATTTTCGGGGACTGACACAGAAACTGGCCTTCCCGATCGGTCATCATCTCCAATGAAAAATTTACCTCTTTTGAATCTTGCAGTCCAATTTTTCACGGTCGCATGCGAAGGACATTGATCACCAAGGGCATTGAGGATATCTTCCTAAATCTGCTTACCTCTTAACCATTTTAAATACAGGTACTTGATGATGGCTCGATGCTCCAATTTTTCGATTTTTACAATTTCAGTGGACATCTTTTTTTTTAATTTATTGCGTTACTCTGGTTCACTTTTTTGACGTCGAACTCTACACTGACACACTTCTAATAAGTTATTGTTCGTTGATATGGTACCGCAATAGTCTGTTTATGCATGGAACTGATCTAGGCTAAGTAGATATCAATATATCCTCGTAGTTCTGTCTGAATGTATCTGCAATTGTAAAGCCATATTTCTACCACTAAAATAAGTTCCTTTTTCGATTTTCCTGAAGATTAGTTTGTAAACACTGATATTTTCCACGATATCCCAAAAACATCTGTTAAAAATTTTTTTTTCACTCTATTCATGATTAATCAATGTAACCCATAGGATTCTAGGTCAATGACCAAACGTAACCCATCTTCTATGAATATTTCACAGAGCTTCTGAGAAGACGTTGCCAGATTGTTGATTTTCTCTTTACAATGATATAACGGTGTGTTTTACGAAGTAGCGGGCGCGCAAGACAACCGGTGCGATCCGTAAACGGCGTTAACAAATATGGAGTAAATCATTTCTAGAGATATGTTCTTATAGAAGGGAAAAGCGATTATCGTGATGATTATGTGAAGACTTCCACGGAATTAATGTCATTCAAACCGTGTGGTGTCGAGTTTATATAGATAAGGATTCAAAATTTACGGAGATGGTTTCTCTTTTCATCATTGTTTGCATGATGTTTCGGCCTTCGTTCATATTTAGTTTCGACAATTACTACTGATAGACCTAATACCAAATAATTTTTAACTGTGAATAAATTGATTTGTGATGTTATTTAATGACGGTTCCAAACGCCAACTTTTATAGCGATTAACGATGTGGATATAAATAATCGATTTAAGCTTTTGCCTCCAATCCTATCAAACGGCAGCTAGTTATATCGACTTGGGCAATAAATCAACTATCGAAAAGTGTATGACCGTGTCCTCTAATTGCTGTTCGGTCACAGTGCCAGCTATTAATGTGATATATAACAATTTGGTTATGCATAACGAGTGCAGCTATCACTTGGCCGCGGCAAAACGCAAACGATATTAATGTTAATTTATAGGTTGGCATAATTGTAACGGTAGCGAGATATATATCCGTTCGTCTATTGTGCTCTCGTTTGGAATATTGAGCGATTTTATACTTTACTTCCATTCCGTTCTGAACAGACTTTATTGAAAAGTTTCATCCCAGTTCAAGTGTTAAGTGTTTTAGATTTTTCTCATTTCTTCGATTCTTGTCTATCCCCCAGATCATTTCAATATCACTTGTCTCAAATCCTCAGTTGCCATTATTCCCAACATTTCATTTTATCGGTTGATATACTGAGGACCAGAAAAAGGTGACAAAAGTCATAATAAAAGTTTCCTCATCCTCAACGAAAAGTACCATCTTATTCATCGAATTTCAGACTATTTCCCCAAACAGCAATATGCCAATTCCTATTCCGCATTCCAAGCAAAAATAACGGTCGAATTTTATTCATCGTAAAACCCCAGATCAAAGATTCAATCGAAAGAATTAACAGTGTTCCGGCATCAGAGAGAGTTTTACGGACGGCATCAAAGTTTACGGCCATTATAAAACGGGAGTCATAATTTTGATCCATCAGGAATGTTATCTGTGGACGGTTCCATATTTGATTTAGGGCTTTTTTACGAATATCGGGCACCGCAATGAATAATTGCGAAAATAAAATATATAGGCCCACTGCAGCTATTCTGGTTACGTTGAATGGAATCTATTGGCCACTCGTAAATCAGATGTGCACATTTGGGCTAAGAGTTTGGTTCAGAAGAGTATAATGGGTTGGGTTTGGGATTAGCGTAGGGCCAGTAAAAATTAGCGTAGGGTCATTTGAGATTAGCGTAGGGTCGGTTGAGATTAGCGTAGGGTCAGTTGAGATGAGCGTAGGGTCAGTGGAAATTAGCGAAGGGACAGTAGAGATTAGCGTAGGGTCAGTTGAATATAGCATACGGCCTATTGAGATTCAGCATGAGGTCAGGTGTGATTCGCGTAAGGTCAGTAATTTACTGTAACAACGATTCCTCAAGAAGACGATTAAGAAATTAAATGAAGGTTGGACATCTAGTGACAAAAGTTTCCATAATGAATTCATCGACTGGCACTTCTGTTTCTGGATGTGAATAACGAGAAATCCGTTCCTATTAAACACACAGAAAAACAAGACCCGTCCAGTTGAACTGTCACACAATCCTCGAGTCTGATTGTTTTCAGTGTCCCTCGTCATTCATTACTCCAGGTTTGACGCCGTACGTATACCAAGCTCGCCAGCCATTCCTTTCGGACAATAGTCAAGGTACAATAGCAGCTAACTTCATTGTTTGAGGACGTTGTTAAACGACAATGCGTCAATGTATAACAGCCCTGGCAATCCATACATTAATGTAAATTGATACTCATTACGGATTCACTTCGGTTGCGAGAAAATTCCCTCGATCAACCGAGACGCCTTCGCACACGACGAGCGGTGTGCTTTGGAATCATTATTGCCTAACTTCATCCCACATTCGCCTGATTACTATCGATCACATTATTTTTCTATGGTTCATGACGCTCGAACTTATGAGTTTCCGCAGTGGAGCCGAGATTACCTCAATACCTGCTCGAATTTCAATACGAGGGCGTTGAATGATGGATTGACTGTGAGTAGAGTCGAGGAATATTGCATTTAGAGCGGAGACGTAGACGGCTTTGGAATGGTAATTCTTGTCGTCATAACCGCGCATTATTATAGCAGCAAGCACTGCAACTTACACCTCGATAATGATCTGCAGAAATCTGAGTGTTTCAGAACTTCAGTTGGTGGAAGGCAGGGTGTAGAAGCAGTCTTGCCTGACGATTGTTTGACGTTCACTGTGTGTCTTATTCATGTAGGTAAACCTTGAGGCTGTTTGGCGGAGAATATCATGCTCCGGCGAATTCCAGAGAGAAATCTGGGACGATGAAAGCAAATATGGCACTGTTGTAAATGTGGTCTGCTCTAAAATAATTCATATCGGCAGATTACAATCTGGGTTAAATTTGCGATATCCTACAGATATCAAAGTCTTGGCAGTTAGTTGTACATTGTCAAGTATTCTCCGGTCGATCCGTATAAGAGGTTGGGTTTGGGATTCGCGTCAGTTGAAATTAGCGTAGGGTCAGTTGAGATTAGCGTAGGGCAGTAAAAATTAGCGTAGGGGCAGTTAGTTGTACATTGTCCAGTATTCTCCAATAGATCCGTATAAGAGGTTGGGTTTGCGATTCGCGTCAGTGGAAATTAGCGAGGGGCAGTTGAGATCAGCGTAGGGTCAGTGGAAATTAGCGTAGGGACAATATAGATGTAGAGAGTAGAGATCGGCGTAGGGTCAGTTGAGATTAGTGTAGAGTCAATTGACCTAAATCCAATATGAACGGTCTCTCCTATCATTGAAGCTCTAGATTGAGAACTTCTCTACCAACGATAACAAAGATGAATCGAATCTGCCTCACTCAAATCAAGGATATCTCAGTTCCCTTCGAAGGCAATCAATTAAGTCGAATGAAACCTTATGTCCCGGCAAGATTGATCTTTCAAGTAGGTACACTTTAACCACATTCAACCCCCGTTACGCCAAAAAATCTTTTTAGGAATGTACCACGAAAGGAGGGCGTGAAGAAACTGGGAATTGGAGGAGCTCTAGATTTTTTTTCGTTCGTCGAATTAATCTCATCGGAATTCTCTAACTAATTACTCGATGGTGTTTACTGTACGCCATACCGTAGCCGTTTCAGTTTCTGATTTAATTTGTCGCCAATTTTAGGGTGGTCACAGAAAGAGGAAGAAATATTAATTGGGAGGCGGCATTAATTGACTTCATTATTCTTTTGGGTCTCAAGGTATCTGAAGCTGTTGAATTTCCGTTCAATGTGGATCTGGATACAATGACTAAAGACGCTCAGAGACATTGAAAGATGGTAATTAATTCTCAGAAGGCAACGAATTTATTCAGAGGATTTTGTTTGGCATGAATGGTTAGTGAAAGTTTTTATTCTTTCTTCTTCCTCCTCTCTATGTACTGTTTTTAATGGAAATTGATGCTATTATATTTTCGAAACACACGTAATGATAAAGCAAAAAGAAGCCAGCGAGAACATCAACTTACGAGTTACGATCAGTATAAAAATTCGCCTCGGACTATGTGGAGCTAACTCCCAAAAGACGATTCTGGTACTGTTTACTGGGAGAAGGAAACTTTCTCTCAGAATAATCACGATGGAAGGAATTTCCTTAGTTCTGAATGAGTGTAATCAGCTCTTAGATATGGTCACAGACAACCTAACTCTGAAGTTAGTAGAAATTAGCGTAGGGTGAGTTGAGATTAGCGTAGGATCAGTCTGTTGAGTGGGGTCATTGGAGATAAGTGTAAGGTTAGTGGAGATTAACGTGAGAAAAGTAGAGACTGGCGTAGAGTCATTTGAGATTAGCGTAGGGTCGATTGAGATCATCTTCGGAACATGGGAAAGGTTCATCTGATGACCTGCTTTGCAATTTTGAAGCTGTCTACAAGAAATGGCTGCGGCATCCTGCCTTCTGTTTCTTAAAACTGGTATAAGTAATGGGAGTGGCACCGAGAAGGCTAGTGAAGTTCATAGAGGCTTTGCTACCTGACTGATAAACAGCGCGGGGTTGCACTATTGCTCTTTAGATCAGTGTTTGCGGGGTTCAGCTTAGCCTTATCGCCCCTCCTCAAATTCAATCTAATCTTGAATTTGGAGCTACCACTAGATGGAGATTAGAAAAATTGAATCCACATCATTTATGACTGAAAAACCTTCACTATCGTTTTGACTTATGCCATAAGACTTGTCCAATCACGACAGATAAATTTCCAGGATCACAAGCGATGCAGAACGCCCTACTTTCCCGGAAAACATCATAATGAAGAATTTATCGACTGATTATTTTCCCCGATCATCCTGTCCGCTATCAGAACTCGTTAATCTGAAAAAGCGGGCTCTAGGACGGAAAGTGTATGACAAACGACTCTAGTCCGAAGGCAGGAAGAGTCGAAGGTTCCAAAACTGCTAACGACCGATGTACGTCGGCAGTAGATAAGGCGCCGGGCGGCCAAACGAGTAATTGTCGATAGCTCCTCCAGTCCGATCCAACTCTTCCAGTTTCGGCCCAGTTAACACAGATTCAATAAATGTTTTATTTGCGACCGTTAGAAAGCATCTGTTTATGTGGACAACGTGACGCGAAATCGAAACTCTATTTGTTTTGCCCGAACCTTTTATTAGTTCTGTTGGTTCCTCCTTCTTTTCTTCACAGGACCAGCTATAACGAAGGGGCGGGAGGGAGGGCAGGGTAGCTATCTGATGACTAAGCGTAAAATATTGACTCCGGCCTACGGTGTAGAAAAAGTTGGGTTTTATCTCGGGGAGAACTAATTTTTTTCGAGGGCTGCCTGGCGAAAAATTTGATAACGTGGCTTAATCTAACAGAAGGTATGATTAATTTATTTAATCCGGAAGCAATTTCTCCAGTAGATGGTGTATGGTAAATAATGCTACAATATGAAGCAATAAAAGATTTTTTCAAGATCTGCTGTATTTTTTCATTATTCGATTATTGAATAATGAATTGACAATGCGAATCTACCTACAAGGTGAATCTGTTGAGCAACCAGTACCGTACATCCTTAAATATACTAACTGACGAAGAAATTGCAACACCCACGAGGAGGTGTTTAAATTTTAAAATTTTTTCGGTAAAACATGGATAGTATAGAAAGAAGTAAATGATAAAATTGGAAGAAAAAAAATCGCGAAGGTTTTTTCATGTGAACACTCTTGCTCCTTGAATATTGTGGTCGTTTTTTGCAATTTTTTGAATTTTCAATAAACCAGCTGTTCGAGGAGATCCAAAATCGATGTTTAGTTGTTGTTGAAATGCCTATCGCCAGCTTAGTGAATTTGAAGGAGGTAGAATTATTGGTCTACGGGAGACAAGGTTTTCATTTCGAAAAATCGCTAACCGTACGAACAGAAATCCAATTCATGAGATGTTTTGGGTTTGATAATGCCCAAAATCGAAGAAGAGTAGGCACCGGAAGTCGAAGGTCACAAATGAAGTTCAAGATCGACGTCTAAGACTTATCGCCATAGAGACGACCGATTTGCGATATCTCCATCTTCGGCTGATCAGTGGTTAGGAGAACAAGGTCATCCTGTAACTGTCCGAACGGTTCACCGCCGGCTAAAGTCTTTTGGACTGCAGCATTATCGACCTCATCTTGAGTTACCTCTAACGGTTGAGCATCGCCGGCAACGATTAGAGTGGTGCAGAGAACGTAAACATTGGAATGTGGAATGACATAAGATCGTCTTTTCTGCTGAATCTCGATTCTCCTTGGGTTCACATGATGGCCGAAGAAGGGTTAGACGACGTTGAGGAGAAAGACGTGAACCTCAGTTTGATGTTGAGCGTCATGTAGACCGGACAGTAGGCGTTATGGTAATGGGGTGCTATTGCACATGCAAGTAGGTCACCTTTAGTCTTTATTCGAGGTAACATGAGAGCGCTGCGTTACCTTCGGGGAATAGTGAAGCTATATGTTCCCCCTTACTTTGAACGACTCGAGAATCCAATATTTCAGCAAGATAATGCTCGACCTCATGTTGCCAGAGTTAGTTTAAACTTTTTTGAAGCGACCCATGTGAATCTTTTGCCATGGCCGCATATATCCCTCGATCTTTCGCTCATAGTGCATATTTGGGACATCATGAGTGGAAGGCTTGGAAATTTACCCCAGCACCACGGCTCTGAGACATGAAGAACAGGTAGCTTGAGATAGTATCCCTCAAGAAGAAATAGACCATCTTATTACATCAATGCCAAAACGTGTTGGGTAGTGTATAGATAATCGCGAAGGACAAACCCATCATTAACAAATTTATTAAAAAAAAATGTGAACCCTTCGTTTTTTTTCTCCAAATTTTTATCATTCACTCCTCGCTATACTACCTATGTTTTATCAAAAAAATTCGAAATTTGAACAGCTTTTTCTGGGTGTTATACAGGTTGTATTCAAAGGTGAGGCTTTTCTTTTGACAGATGGTAGAATTCATCAAAATAAATCATTTTACCAAACTTTTTTATGAATTATGCCCTTGTTTCGAGAAAATGAAACTAGAATATTTTCTAGTTCAGCTTATAAGTTGTGCCGAACAAGATTTCCGCTAAGAAATCGCCCAACTTCGCGAATGTTCATAAACCTGATGCTGCGATGTAGAGATTTGAACAGAGAGATGCAGGCCAGGGTAGTATTAAGGTATTGATGCCCAAAATTTTTATTAATTTTTTTAAACTAAACATTTTATTGTAAGAAATTTTGAGTAAAATGACTCATTTTGATGAGTTCTGCCACCTGTCAAAATAAAAGCCTCATTTTAAAATACACCTTGTACAATGGAATAAATAAGGGAGCTTTGAACAGAATAACTCATTCGAAACAGTTCAATATGTCCCACTGTGAGCCGACGAAGATTTTCGGAAGACGAATCCCTGAATCAAGTTACAAGACAATTGAATGATCGATACGAATGCAAATGACCCATAAATGAACTGCGCCTCACACAATCCGCCATTTCCAAAACCGCAGCGTTAGTTGGCGATAAATCAGGGTTTCTTCCTCGTCGTTCTGCGCTTAATTGAAATTATGGTCTATCCGGTTGTACAGACATTGATGGATCGAATAGTGACGTTTACCGTTGGCGGTTCCCCGTCCGGAGTTGGAACCCCGATTAGGATGCCACCAGTATTTGTTTTCTGTTTCGACGGCGTTCGACGTTTGAAACAATGGAAGGGATCGAAGTACTATCGATCGCTGGTAGTCGACCGGCGAAATTGAAAGTTCGTGGGCGCGTGTAAACACGGCTACGCGGTTCCCGGAAAATATACTTGATTACTCGTTCGTCTGGAACGTAAACAGGCTGGACAAGCGAAAAATGTGATATTGGTCGATTCGACTCTTTTGTTGCTGCGGGTTGAGTGACTTCCTGTCTCTGGGGATTTCTAGGAAATATGGAATGAATTGGGTAAACACAAGATAAAAGCGGAGATATCAGATGTAGTTGTATTAAGGCCGATTCGCACTGCACCATTAGGGAATGTTCAAGTCGTTCTTCTTGCTAATTTCCAAAATTGTTCTTAATGTAACCTATCAGGCGTTAGATAGAATTTTCGAAAGGAATAACTGTGATTCGACAGGAGGTAAAAGCAATGTTGTTTTGACATTTCTGTTCAGTAAGCACTGACAAAACATAATGGAAAGACGTGAAATTTATGGTTTACATGATCGTCCATCATAGCAGCTTGATCGTCGAACTATCGATAGATTTCGGAGGACAATATTTTCTTTGCTCGACGCAATAACAACAAGACAGAGAACTATGTATACGTACCGAAGAAAATTTCGCTGTTGTAATTGATAGTGTAAAAGAAGATCCAGATTGTCATGGAAAATCATGCGTGAAGATTCTGGTCTACACCCATAGAAGATCCAAATGGTTCAAGAACTGAAGCCACTTGACCATAATAAGCGTCGTTTGGTTGCTGATTGGGCCATAGAACAGCTTGAAGTTGATCCACTTTTTTATCGAAACATTGTGTTTAGTGAAGAAGCTAATTTCTGGTTGAACGGCTACAAAAACAAGCAAAATATCCGCATATGGGGTGAAAACAATACTCAAGAAGTGCTGCAGGTTTCAATGCATCCTGAAAAATTCACTGTATGGTGTGCTTTACACGCTGGAGGCATCATCGGTCCATATTTCTTCAAAAACGATGCTGGAGCTAATTTTACAGTGAATGGTGCACGTTACAGATCGATATTCAATTATTATTATTTGTCTCAAAATTTGAATGGTATCGACCAGAAGTGTTTTGGTTCCAACAAGATCTGACGATAAACTGTTTAGAGAAATGGTCCAATTAATTGTCCTTGAAGGTTCAAGATCATGCGTCATAGCTCCAATGGATTATTTTCTTTGGAGTTATGTCAATTCATTGGTTTATAATGATAAACCTGAAACAATAGAGGGTTTAAAAGCTAAAATAACTCGTGTTATTGCTGAAATAAGACCTGAATCACTCGAAAAAGTGGTCTGATCGAATGCGGTTCCTCAGAGCTAGTTGTGGTGAACTTATGCCGGAAAATAATTTTAAGGTGGGCGTTCAATGTAGTCTGTTTTTATTTCGAGTTGCATTTGAAAATGGTTTCACTTTGGGATTTTGAATTTTGTGAGGAAACTCAGAAAGGAATGGCGTTTTTGATGAAATAATTGAAATCGATTTCATTTCAAAAGTTCTTTTTTTTTTCAAAAATAGAAGAAAATAAGCCAACTCATGCTCCTGTTTCATTTCAAACGAAAGGCCCATGAAAATAGTTAATTTCCCGATTGAAAGTGAATCTACAGATAATTTCGTTCAGAAAATCAACTTGAAATACGGAATTGGCAGAGAATGGCCAAATTCAAATATATAGCGAAAATTGTTCCTGCTTTACCTACATATTCACTAATTTCATAGTTCAGCGCCATTGTACATTTCATTCATAAAGGAGACCATTTAATGGAATATTCCATGAAATGCACAGTCGCGCCTCTATCGGACTAGTTTTCCTACTCGTTGTGATCGGCGACCTTAAAACACGAATGTCATGAAATTATCTTTTGAATAAAAAATGGCTTCAATCTTAATTTAAAATAAAGTAGATTTCACGGGAACGAGGACAAAATCTTGATTAAGGCAAAACTTTTTTAGAAAGTCAACGTTTCGTCTGAATTTACAGGCTCCATCAGAACTGTAAAGGAGACAAAAGGAACAATAAGAGAAGGCAGATTCAGCAAACTTACCCTGAATAAACATTGCAAAATTAAGTTGAATAAATAAAAACAGAGGAAAAACATGAAGACATAGGGCGATAATAAATAAATTAATCAAAAGTATACAGACAGACACGAAAACTAACGAACTATTGAATCAAAATGAAAGTACACAACTCAGTGGAAACATATCAGTCAAACCAACTCTGCTTTTCTTCATACAACTCAATTTTGCAATGTTTATTCAGGGTAAGTTTGCTGAATCTGTGATATTTTGTCTTCTCTTATTGTTCCTTTTGTCTCCTTTACAGTCTTGATGTCTGTAAATTCAGACGAAACGTTGACTTTAAATGAAATTCTGCTTTATACAAGATTTTGTCCTCGTTCCGTGAAATCTACTTCATTATCTATCAAGAAAGTGATCTATTAATTATGGAATCTCAATTTGAATGTGTTTTATTTCAATGCAAGCTAGCGAATAGTTATAGTTTGGAAGGGGGTTACATTCCACTGCGATCTCAAACTTTTGTGCCCCCATCAGAGCTGTTTTCGCAATTGCGCCATCTACAGTTAGCTCCTAAGCTCCAATGAACCCAGTATCTGAGGGGGTTTCAAGAAGGTTAAACTCGTTTACTTCCTATAATTCTCTTGTCCAAGACATTCCTTCAGCAGGCTTGCAAATGCGAGGTACTCTGTAACTAGGAGAAAAGAAATTTTATTTTCTTCTCTTTCACCTGCACTCGTCAGTTTCAAGCAAGCCCCTTCTCATCATATGCTTTCAAAGGCAACAATGTCCTGTGAGTAAGTCAGTGATGATGTCTCATTCCCACTGAGGTCTAAATGATTCTAGGATCTCACAGTTCCGAAATGCCGAAGAAACTTTTTGGAATGTTCATGTTCCATTTCTGGAAGATTCCTCCATCAGATTTCATCTCTTTCAGTTTCTTCCCTCCCCAAAAACTTACTTTTAAAGGTGCATTTGCCTTTTCCACAGAAAGTTTCTGGTCCAGTAGGTGAGCACAAACGCTACCGAATAGGACCCCCTCAGAAGTTACGAATAGGTATTAGAAATTCTTCCCGAGCGCTAAATCATCGATTCTTGTCAAAAATCATACCCGTGGAAGCATCCTCCGTATGTAAATCAGATGTAACTCTGAGTAACAAAGAAGCTTTCACCAACCCAAATTCTTCCGAAAACTACCACTCATCTCCCACATCCCCAAAATCTCCAAGAACAGCATCCGAAACCTCCCCATTTATTCAAATTCGAAACAGGATACTAGCAATTTTCCTGGCGTAAATCCTACCTCCCAGCGGTCAGGAATATTTTCCGGGAACATATTTTCGATGGTCGGGATCATTTCCCTCGAGAATCCGTCTTCGAATGTGTGATAAATTTTTGATATCGTTCAATGTGAACAGTTCGGGTGAGGTGCGGCAAAGACAGGCGTGGTGCAAACATCATTCGGGGGTGAACCTCAGGAAATATTCATTTTTTATTCAGGGACTTTGATGTGGGTTCGATCGGAAAACAAGGGGATGATACAGGGGTAATATTGTCAGAAAAATGTTATTTCTGAAGGGGAGTGTTGTGGCATCGTCCCTATTTTTTATCGATTGGAGGATTTGAAGAACAAAAATTTGGGTGCATTACTCCTCAGTATACTTGAAGCAATTGTTGAGATGAAATGGAATATTGATGAAGCGTTTCATGGCCTTATTCAACTGCAAAATTGAAAAAAATTGGGGCGTTCTAATAGAAATTACACCTTACGCCTCCTATATCGCTCCAACATGTGATGTGCTCTGAATTGACGACAACACTGAATCGAGCACTATATATACACTCCATTCACAATTATAAAATCACAACTCTGGCCTTGGAAATTCGACACATTCCACTCTGTATCGAAGTTATGACGTTTTTCGAAATATTTTTATGTTCCAAGTCAACACTATGTTGCCCTTTCTACATTCTTAGCGTATTTCTCAGAATGTGAATTTATTCGGAAAAGGAATGAATTGGAAAAGATGTGATGGACGAAAATAATTAACGTTTATATGAATTGATAGAAAGGATTCCTTTTCTAGTTATTTGCATGAAAAGTACAAGAGATCACTGTTGAAATATATTATTTTTCGCCATGGAAGAAAATTGCATTGCTTTCACATAATTTTCATTCGCATGCTTCTGAAGATTTAACGTCTATTATCCTCTTGAACTGAAAGTTCGAGTCTTGACGACATCCATTGTAGATTCTAATCTAGAATTCATTAAAAAAAATCAACCCAAAGATATAAGATGAATTGATGGGTAATTACAAGAATCAAGAATAATGTCCATTTTATTCTGTTGATAACTTTCTTAAAATCAATGCTGGGATATAAAATCGGTTGCGTTTATTCAAACAACATCTAAAGAATACATTTTTCACCATCTCGACCTTTGAAAGGCGTTTCTTATAGGAGAATTAGGTCTTAGTTCCACCTCATTATTGAGGTACCTAACTTTTGCAAATCTGCTCAGATATCGCCAAATTTCTTGGAAAACCTGAAAAATATCATCCTAATCGACCTCTCGAGGCTCCATCCGATCCATCTACTGCGATATCTGTCCAAATTACAGCTTTTTCAAAGAAATTCCCGTGTACCCCTTCAACCTCGAAATGTAAACATTCGCCCTGGTCTTGAAAATCGTCCTCACGCTCCAAACTGCTGCTAAAAACAATAAACGTACGTTAATTTTGGATATTCGACGAAAAACTCACCTGCAAATATCGATTGAATACCAAAAATCTGCGAACAATTTGTAAACCTAACAAAATGTGGAATATCTTTGATACTTTTACTTCGATGTAAACAAAGAAACTGACAACGTCGTTTTGTCATAAACGATATTTTTTGTGCGCGCACTGACTTTTCATCATATGTTCTGTGCTTTTCAGCAGGGGCACCAACTCCTGAAAACGAAACCATGACCTCCCATGTGATTAAATAAAAGTGAATGGAGTATAGTTGGTTCATCCTCTGGGCTTGCAATGTAGTGGAAGATGGGACAATCGTGGTCAGCAGGCAATGGTGGTCATGCTCACTGCTGAAAAAATTTAAGTTGAATAATATTGTAGAGAAACACTGATGAACTCACAGGTTTCTAATGTGATGTCGTAAATAAAAACTTTTTTGTGCGATTACATTGCAAACGCTGACTGAACCCCACGAGATAAATCAAAATAATGTTCTCGATATTGTACATCTAAAAAAGGTCAACAAAAAAGTGATATTACAGATTTAAAATGCAGGGACATAGCGGTGCGACGCTATAGAATTTCTCAATTCTTTGAACCCATCTGGACTCCCTTCTCATAAAATGGTGTTGAAAGTAGGTTGTCCTGTTATTTTATTAAGAAACCTGAATCCACCTGAACTTTGCAATGGCACGTGTTTGATGGTAAAATCACTAAAAACGTTCATAACAGAGTGCACAATACTTACCGCATGTGGTACTGGAGAAGAAGTATTAACTCTCCGAATTCCGCTGATACCATCACATTTACCGTTCCAATTTAAACGCCTACAATCTCCGGTAAAGACATCTTTTGAAATGACCATTAATAAATCGCAGGGTCAAACTTTCAAAATTGCGTTTTTCTCGTGGTCAATTATATGTCGCTAATTCAAAAATATGTTTGTATTATCTAATGACAAAAAAGGTGTAAACGTTGTTTATAAGGACTCTGTAGTAGGTGGTAGGTATTAAGTATCAGCATTGCATCCGTGCGAAGCCAGGGTCGCTAGTCATTCATAAAATCGAAAACGACTGGTGAGACAGTTGACTGTGGAAATGAATGTGGTATACGAGTTCAACACTGTAATGGTATTTGAGGATCACCGAATCGAGTCGACAATAATCGTACATTGACGAACGCGTGGCGACACTGTCGCCACGCCATCAGTCGGCTGTACTACCCGCCGCATTAGAAACAACACATTAAAAACTGTCAGGCCGAAACTCCGATCGAAATCGAATCCTGCAGCACCCTTCTCTCCTGAAGAACCATCGATTGTCCTCATAAATCACAATGCTCCGGCCAATGCATCATCCCATCTTAGTCTCGAACGCATCCACGCCCAATTGTTACGAATCGGCCGTGTGATTTCCATATGCAAACAGCTCACGATCGGATGAAATGATCCGGCCGATTGAAACAATAACTTTGGATCGCAGCCCATTCACGACCGCCATCAGTGCCATCAACGTTCGACGTCAAATGGCGCTGTCTCAATCGAAGATCGATTGCCCATGGATTGTCCGATGGGTTTCTGCATTTGACGCCAATTAAACATGCGAGAATCGCTGATCCGAATGGGCTGAAAGGATTAATTCTACATAGTTGAATACTGAAACGTTCATCTTGAAATTGATGAAGTACTGTATAGTAAACTATTGTATTTATTTATACAAGCTTCAGGGCTTGTGGTTTCAGTGGGGTCTCCTCAGGAGACCTAGGAGTAATCAGTATAAACAATATATCATTATGTTTCAATGAAGGTTTTTTTATGTAGACTGAAGATTTATGCCAGAATAATACGAAACTATTTATTGATCAACCATAATACACTGCGCAAAAAAAATAACGCACATTATGGAAATCTCAAAATAGCGGCCTTTACACATACGCGCTTTCCCACACTCCTGGGGCGTCGAGGAAAGCGTGCGAGAAAAACCATCGCGCAAATCTATAGGGAAAGCGTGTGTAGCGAAAGATATGAGACTGCGCTTTCTTCCAAGAAAGCGTGTCGACTTGTTGGAGCCAAGGAAAAAAAGGCGAATCTAGCGCGCAATCCTCGACGCGTGGAGTGGTCGTCAGACGAACAGTTTTGATGGCCTGCCAGTTTAACTCAGTGTTGCTCTAGGAGAAAACCAACAACCACCCCACTTATAGAAGTGCGTGTGTAATGGATCTTCAAAGAAGACAAAACGTCACTCTGACAATTATTGGATTGATGACAACAGTTAATGGGCAAATAAAAAAAAAATAAAAAAGAGGGTTTGGGTGAAAAGCGGCCTTTACACATACGCGCTTTCCCACACTCCTGGGGCGTCTAGGAAAGCGTGCGAGTAAAACCATCGCGCAAATCCATATGGAAAGCGTGTGTAGCGAAAGATATGAGACTGCGCTTTCTTCCAAGAAAGCGTGTCGACTTGTTGAAGCCAAGGAAAAAAGGCGAATCTAGCGCGCAATCCTCGACGCGTGGAGTGGTCGTCAGACGAACAGTTTTGATGGCCTGCCGGTTCTCAGTGTTGCTCTAGGTCTAGGAGAAAACCAACAACCACCCACTTATAGAAGTGCGTGTGTAATGGATCTTCAAAGAAGACAAAACGTCACTCTGACAATTATTGGATTGATGACAACAGTTAATGGGCAAAAAAAAAGAGGGTTTGGGTGAAAGAATATAGACGTCTCGCCTCTATCCATTTCTTCTACTTCAACGTCCTCTCGTCCAAAATCAGCTGAGTCCATATAACAAATGCTATGTGTTGGCACTTCTTGATCTTTTGTGAATAGCAAAAGATCATAGTACCATAGCGTTGGAACGTAAACTTCATCTGCTCCACGACCGCTTCTATCGCTATCTTGGACTTTCTTTAATTTCTTTCGGAAGGAGCTACGAAGGCTCTGAATTTTTTTTGAGACGAATTCCTTATTGGCTTCAGGAAATCCGCGTGTCTTACAAAAATCCACCATTGCCTTGAAGGCACTATCACGACGGTTCTTGTTTTTATATTTTTCGCTTTTGTTTCTCCATAAACACGGATAAGATTTGTATAAGTAAATAAAATCAGTTATTAGCTCTTTCGACCACAGTCGAACATCCATGATCTATTATTATATTTAATCTGAACGCTTACAATGTGGCGTGAGGGAAAGCGCGTAGTGTCTTCCTAGAGTACCAAGACGAGGCTGCCGCGCTTTCCTGCATTAATCCTGCAAACGCAATCCCGCACTCCAAGTGCACCCTCTACACATTCGCGCTTTCCTTCGCTCTTTCCTATTTAAGGCCTTTCCGCACGGAAAGCGCGTATGTGAAAAGGCCGCTATTTATTCTACAACTGAAGGTCTTCTCAATGATAATTATTTTTATCAGAATTATGCATGCATATGTTATCAACTTTCAACGTTTTTCTTCAATACAGTAGTAATAAAAAAAAGATGATATTATCAGATTTTGAATGTATTGGCTCCATTCTAAAATCAGTTGTTCTCGATCATTTCTAGTGATCAATAGTTTTTCTTTCGTTTGATTTTCTACACTCGATCGCTATGCAACGCGAAACACGCAATTTGACCCAAGTGGAATGTGCCCAAGCGGTAGTTTTGCGAGAAGAAGGACAGAAAGGTTTGGAGTTTCCCATACAAGTGTGTCCAGAATGTTTTAGCGATTCAGGGAGACAGGTATGAATGTCCGAAGACCAGGACAGGGTAGACCACGGGTAACAACTGCCATTCAAGAACGTTACTTGAGAGTTTCTTCGTTGAGACAACGGTTTGCAACCGCTCGCCTCCTTCAAAATCAGCTTGAGCAAACTCATGAGGAGCAAATTAGCACTCAGACAATAAGAAATCGCCTCAGAGAATATGATTTAAGGCCTCGTGTCGCGGCAAGAGGCCCAGCCCATCGAAGGGCGCGTTTGGATTTTGCGAGAGAGCATATCCATTGCGAAGAGGCCGATTGGGAAAGAGTTCTCTTCACAGATACGAGTCTAGATTCTGCCTCTACCATTGTGATCGACGTTCCTTTGTATACAGACGTCCACATAAAAGATATACTCAGTGCAATTTCCTGAATACTACTGGTTTCGGGGGAGGATCGATTATGGTATGGGGTGGAATATCTTTGACTGCTCGCACAGACCTAGTGGTCATTGATGATGGAGCTATGAATGCTGATAAGTATATAAGGAACATTCTTGAAGAGCATGCAGTGCCATTTGCCCCATACATTGCTGAAAATTTCATTTTTATGGACGATTATGACAGACCCCATCGTGCGCGCATCGTTCAGGAGTACCTTGAAGAGTTTGAAGTCTCTCGAATGGAATGGCCAGCAAGAAGTCCAGATCTCAATCCGATTGAGCAGGTTTGGGACAACCCCAATAGAAGGCTGAGAAGTTCAGAAAATCATCCAGCTATTCTTAATGACTTACGAATCCAACTCGGAGAAATCTGGGAAGGATTAGATCAGAACATTTTAAGATCACTCATTTTGAGTATGAACCTTAGACCATAGAAAGAGGAGACACACCTTTCAATAATAAATAGTGAAGCCAAGTTTCAAAATCATCAGAACTGAACTGGGTGATTGTAATACTACGGAATCAAAATGTAGTAGAAATTTTTGCAACGTTGTGACATTCGTTGAATTTTCTAATAAATAAACTCTCAATCAAAATGAAGAGTTTCTCAGATTGAAATTCATTTACTCATTTGTGCGTGAATGCCAGAAACGAGTATTGGTTTCTTCAACTATTGTGCATTCTTCACATTACATATACTTAAGTATATGTAAATGTTCGCGAAACGGATCGATCTTTTTGCCCCAGATTAATGTATAAAAACGTTTGGCAATACGGTTTTTTGAATCTATGTCCAGTTCATTCATTAATTACGTGCCGCCATCTTTATCCTATGAAATTTTTGACAATTCGAACAGTGTTGTCAACAAGATTTTGAGCTTCATTGTATGTTAAAAGCGTTATTTAGATTAATTTTCGAATATCTCCAGCTAAATACGATAAGAAAATGGTTCGTAAGTGTCTTGTGTGTGGTAAATTGGACTATTTGAATCCTAACTTGAATTTGCACAGGTATGTTCTAATCTTTTCATACTTAGTATCAGAGGCGTAGATTTTTAGAATTTCACTTTTCAGATTCCATTCTGATATTGAGAAGAGGAACATCTGGTTCTCAATCCTGAATATTACTGACTCTGATGATCTTTCTCAGAAACTGTTTGTATGTTCCGAACACTTTGAGCTAAAAGATTTTTCGTTATTCGAGTGAATGGTACCAGATATCTCAAAAATTATGCCAATCCCCTTCTTGCCGAACCAATCTTCGAACTTTCGTCCTTAAGGTAAGTTTCTGGGAATTTCCAGAGAAAGAACCAAAATATTGAAATCAAATATTAGCCATTTCACCAAAAAAATCATCATTGTGCCGGTACTCTGGAAACTCAACAGAGGGATGGATCAGATATCAGCGATAAATTGATAAGTCTCTTTCCAGTACCTGTTCTCCTATCGGCAGATGGAATGGTTGTAATTTTTGTTGCATTAGTGATTAATTATATCTGGTGTAATCTGTTTTGCAGGGTTGAAAAAATTGAGCCAGTGGAGAAATGAGATTCATCTTCCCGTTTCACTGAGGCACCATCTTCTTCTAAAATTAGAAGAATAAGGTGTATATTTCATCTCAAATCTCTTAAATTCCATTAACTCTGACAACTAAGTCATGATCATATCAAAAAATCTTCTCTTCTTTTCAGGCATTCATTAATTCAGGAGTTGCAAGAGATTCATTTCAAAGAATGTTAAAAGATCCAAGCAAGCAGGAGTACAACGTACAATCCATCATTGAAAGCCTTTGCATTAACATTGGCCTCTTTTTTTCCCCAAGAGTACAATTCTGTGAGAAAAACATTCATCAACAGCCCTCCCCTTTTAGAAACTATCTCAAAGTATAGATCTGTGGATGGAAGTCCAGGTATCATAAAAGAAGCATTGACTGCTCTGGTCCGAAGACAAGAAGAAGTTTCATAACCCTGGTACTGGTACAAGATTCTCAGGATATGTTAATATTGGTACCAACTTTGATTCCGCCTTCCAAATAGAACTATGACTATCGAATGTATATATGGCTTTGAGAGGAGCAGTTAACAACAAATGGACCTGTTTTCAATATCAATGTTTATTTTGATATCGCATTCAGTAGATTTACTATGGTTTTATGATTGTATTATGTTCTTCTTCATGATGTGGATAGTGGATGAATAAATGAGGTTCATTTTCTTCAGGGAATTATGCTCAATTTCGTGAATAAATAAAGAAGGCATGAATTATTGTTGCTTTTTTCATACTGAACGCCGCTCGGCAATTCGCCGCCCCGTAGATTTTCATCTCAAATATTGATGACTCGGTTTGATGCTTTTTGCAGCCATTACTCATCATATTTGTAAAAACGTGATAAAATACCTCAATTTATTATAAAATCTCGTGAAGAGGAAAATCTGATTCCTTCACATGAATTTACACATTTTTGTGGTCAGTTTCAGCATTTAATGAATCGTGTAGTTTATTTTATATACCTTAAGTGACTTCCTAAAGAATCAATTGTTTTTCTATAATTTTTCATACTTATTTTCACTAATTCCAAGTAATATAAAAAAGCTACGCATTTTAATATGTTCAATAATTCATCTGCTTCAATTACGAATCTTCAAATATATTTATAGTACCTACAAATTAATTTCACATTTCTATAAACCGCCCTCGTGAGAATTCGCCATAAAAAGATTATTCACTCGTAATTTTATTTCCATTCTTCAAAATCAATAACTCCACGCCACTGGATTTTTCAAAGTTAGATTCTGCAATGTTGCCACATAAATGTAAAATGATATTGCTATCCTTTATGCTATCTTCGTCCCACTCATTGAAGTCTGACTGAATTTTGGCTTCATCAATTCCCGAATTCATGAATGAGATGCTGTGTCTCCTCTTTCTATGGTCTAAGGTATGAACCGTCGTTGCCGAGCTGTAATTAACGCAAGGGGTGGAAATACCAAGTATTAAATCACTTATCATCATTTCAGTATTTTGAAAATTGTTCATTTCTCTTCTTTCACATAAGATTCGGTGAAATCCTGAATTTTTCTTTCATTTAATGTGTCTCGTTTCATTCAAAACCTTCCCGAGAGAACATAAAAAATAAGTTATAAAGTCAATGTAGAGTTAACTTTCATTAAAATTGAGATTTTCAGAATGTGCGTTAATTTTTTTGCGCAGTGTATATCCAACCAATCTTTACGAGAATTCTGCAATGCTTTGAAACCTTTAGGGTAAGATAATATTACAGGAAAAACTTTCCTTGATAGGTTCCAAACGAAAATGCTTGAATTATATTGGTAGAAGCATACAAGGATACAAGTGCGCGAAATATCCGCGTCGTCCCATTTTGAGTTAGTCCTTGGGGCCTGGAGATAAATGGGGTTCGTCATGGACATAACCTCTAATAATGATAACAGCTCGCAGATTTCATGCCGACTTTTGACTTTGTTGGATCGCATCAGATATTCATGACATTCCAAATCGGAAAAAGTTCGTCATAATCAACATTAACCCGCATGATTAAATTTAATCAAATTCCCGTCCGGCCTGGGGACCTAGGGGTCTTAAACACGCCCTAGGGGAAGCCCATATCTCGCGCCGAATACGGACCACGCAGCGGGGGCGCCACGAGCAATATGTGTTCGTTCACTCGCTGATATAAATTTTCTAACACGCTAAAACTCCCGAACCACCGTCGGTTCTCGTGATAACGCATGATAAATGGCTAATTTAATTGGTCTTCTATTCCTTTCGACCCGCCGGTTTCATTAGTTTCCATCGGCTCGCCAGATTCCAGGTTGCCAGATCAACGAACTTTCTGGAGCTCCGAAACTCTGCCCCTAATCAAGTCCACCATGAGATTCCACTATAATATTATTCCATGCTATATTTGTTTCATCCTAGAAGAAAAATAATAGGTGACTTCTTTTTGAGAGAAGAAATCCTTTTCGAAATAGAAATGAGCGAAATACAACATCTTGCTGCCCGAAAAATTGATGACCTCAAAATATTGATATCTAATGGACCAGTGTTGAAGACGCAACATCACACTTTCGACTGAATCAGCTAGTAATCAGCAGAAGCGCATGCGTGTGTCCATCAGAACTTTGTCTTGCGCAGTCAAGTAGTTGTCGATCTGCATTAAGTTCATATTTTATTGAAATACTAGGATGTATTGATAAGTTAGCCTAGACCAGTTCCATGCATAAACAAAATATTGCGATACCATATCAACGAACAATAACTTATTAGAAGTGTCAGTGTGTAGTTCGACGTCAAAAAAGTAAACCAGAGTTACGCAATAAAGTAAAAAAAAAAGATGTCCACCGAAATTGTAAAAATCGACAAATTGGAGTATCGAGCCATCATCAAGTAGGTTCCTGTATTTAAAAGGGTTAAGAGGTAACAAGATTTACAGGGATATGCTTAATATCCTTGGTGGTCAATGTCCTTCGTGTGCGACCGTGAAAAATTGGACTGCAAGCTTCAAAAGAGGTAAATGTTCAATGGAAGATGATGACGATCGGGAAGGCCAGTTTCTGTGTCAGTCCCCGAAAATATCGATGCAGTTCATGACATGATCTTATCAGACCGTCGAATTGGGCTAAAACGGATATCTTAAACACTGAAGATTTCATACGGACGCGTTCATCATAATATAGTTCACGTCAATTTGGACAAATTTCTGCAAAATGGATTCTCAAATGTTTGAATGTTGACCAAAAGCGTTCAAGGGTAGAAGCATCGCGTTCTATCTGTGCTCTTTTTGAAAACGATGTAGACTTCTTAAACCGAATTGTTACTATGGATGAGACTTGGGTACAGTTCTACGATCCAGAAACAAAGCAACAATCGATGGAATGGCGACACTCTGGTTCCCCAAGACCTAAGAAGATTCGTGTCCAAAAATCTACTGGAAAAGTTCTTGCTTCAGTTTTTTGGGATTGCCATGGAGTAATCATGATTGATTTATTTGATAATGGTAGAACAATAACTAGAGACTACTATTCGACATTACTGACCACTCTACGGGAAAAAATTGAAGAGAAAAGACGCAGAAAGCTATCCACAGGACAACGCCCCAGTACACAAATCTCATGTTGCCATTCAAAAAATTCGTGATTTAGGGTTAGAATTACTAGATCACCAGATTTGACTCCGTCCGACTATCATCTCTTTCCTCAAATGAAAAAAAGTTTAAAAGGTCGAAAATTTTCTTCCAAGAGGAGGTTATAAAAGCTGTGGAGGACTGGTTTGCAGAGCAAGCAGAAACGTTGCAGGTTCGCTGTAATGAATGTATTCAATTAAGAGGAGAATACATTGAGTAATAAAATATTTTGACATTGAAATTTTGTTTGGTTCTATAGTAGGCTAAGAATTTTCAATATATCCTCGTTGTTCGTTTTTCTCATTGAATCTATTTTATATCACAGTAATGAGTAAGGTTTACCTAAGACATTAAAGCCATAGTCTTTCACCGGTCTACCCTTCATATTTTTTCTTGGAGGTTAGGTCTGAATAATATACACGAGCTCTCTTGGAGAGAAGAAATGGACTGTTGTACCAATTCTTATCGCCTCGAGAATTAAAAAAAAATGGATGTTTGATAGAATGAATACTACAAAGTAAACACTCATGGAATGGTACTTACGGTTGTTCAGAATAAAAGTTACGTATCTGCTTCTCTCTTGTTTCGTAGGTGTTGTACTGGGTAAAAGTCTTCATCACATGAATTCAC
This sequence comes from Adalia decempunctata, assembly GCA_951802165.1. NCBI lineage: Eukaryota > Metazoa > Arthropoda > Insecta > Coleoptera > Coccinellidae > Adalia > Adalia decempunctata. The sequence continues at coordinate 13,934,605 of OX637696.1, read as the reverse complement.
TTGTAATGTAATGTAAGGGTGGCGAACTAAAGGCCGACGACGTGGAAAACTATTTGTTGAGGGCTTCGAGCTAAGCCGTATAAAAACAATGCGACTGAAGGCAGGTATGTTCTTGAACTGAGCAAGTATATGCTGCTTGTGGGATTTTTGTAACAGCCATAGAATCTCGGTCTTATTCTTAACCAAATAAGCCCATCCTATGTATAAACTTTGTGGTAAAAAAAACAAATGTGTGAATTTTGATCAAAAGTTTGAGAACAGTGGAGATAGATACTCATTACCAATTGAGGAGTGTCTACAAGAATTGAGTAATCATTCAATCCTAATAAGTTGAATGAGTTCATCAAATAAGTAGAAGGAACAAGCTCTGTGAGACTGGATAAAATTTCCAATCTGGCGACCCTGCCTAGAATCTCTGCCCGTTTGTGTTTTTGTTTCGATGGAATTTGAAATGTCCCGGAGTCACATAGGACTTCGGTCAACGGATAAATGATGAATGGCCTTGCCTTAACAGTTTTAGGGTTCCTTGTTTGCGGAACTATGATGCTAGGATTTAATTTGGAATAATTAAATCAGGGTTGGCCAAACTATCTCGTTTATTCGCGAGAGGATGGTTACAGAGGGGTAATGAGTGAATTTGAGCATCTTGTACTTCCACCGACTGTCAGAGATAAACATCGTTTTCTTCCATTTCAACAAATACGGTTCCTAGTAAATCTATCGTGCTCATGTGAACATATCGTAACCTAACCTATTCTAACCCAATTTTACCTCAAATTCAGATTATTAATTTCAAAAATACGTGTAACTTAAATAGCAAAAGTTGGAATCAATTTTTTCAGGTGGCATGTCCAATTTATTTTCACATATGTGGAGTTTACATCGTATTTTAATATTACGAAGTCAGGGACTAGGCCTACAGGCGAGTAGAGCAGTATAACAATACGCCTCGGAACACATTTTCTAGTGGGACCTCCTTGAGATGAAAATCTATCGTTAGGTCAATCGAGTGAGGCATAATATGTCCTTAATTCTATTTGTTCAAGGTTATAGTTCTTGCAGTGCTAAGGTCTCTTTCAAAAACAAATCCCTTCCAGCGCTAGTTATTTATCTTCATCAAACTGGAAAGTATTGATAGAAAACGGAGTCAGGAACTCGGTAACTTTTGATATTTCCCCTTGCTCCATTGTTTCAATCCGCGAAATCTCATTCGTCAAAGCAGTTCATTGTATTCGATAAAACCGTCTCCCAACTTCGTTTCATGTTCAAGATTTCGAGTAATAAAACAGAAAGTCGGCAAGGGAGCCGATATTCAAATGGTCCCATAAATAATTCAAGTTTCTACGAGAATCCTGCGATGTTTGGTATTAATAAACTAATAAGGAAATGGAACGAAACGGGCGACAAACTTTTGGAATTCGTTAGCACAAAACAGTCGTGAAGTTTACTGGGGGGGAGTCAATATCCTGGTGCTGTAACTCGTCAATATTCGCCCAATATTTACTTGGCGAGTTACCGTCTTTATGGGGAAACTCACTGGAAAGCTTTTGCTGTGGTAATTTGTGTTGTCAGAATGTTATGGATGATGTGTAGGCAATAAATCTCGAAGAATAGTGATGGATGATCCTTCAGAGCAGCACCATTTAATCGTAAAAAATACCAAACAATTAGGGAGAAACATGTATCTCAATAGATATAGGTAACAGATTCTTCATTCGAAACATTCGATACACAAATATTTCATTCACCAGATTGGCGCGTTCGAAAAGAACAAACTCCTATCTAGTTATAGAAAACGTATCAGAGACTCTTATTAATTTTTTTTTAAACGTCCGTGTGAAGGGAAAACCATTTATGGGCACCGAGAGGGTCCGCACTCTCGGTAGTGTGAGAATCCAGGATCTTGTTTGGCTCACTAAAAACCCCTCACACATTCAATGGAGGAGTTCTTCATCCTGCCCTCGCAGCGTCCCTTAACAAAAGAGATGAGCTGCAAGTGGCTTCTAGAGTTCATGGGACCTGATGATATGAAGTGACTCGAGCATTCTGCATTCTGTGAGCCAATACCTCGGCCAGTGATCTACAGACCGGGAAAATCTTCAGTTCATTCACCGTAGTTTGCTCTCATTCCACCGAGACATCCTATGATTAGTACGACCATCCTAATTTTATGACCTGGGTATAAAGTTCCAAGCTCGAACATAAGGTCTTTGTATTTTTGCCTCTCCTATTCTTCCTTCATCACAACATTATTTTCAGCAGGGGAGGAGAATTCCACGACAAATAAATAACTCCTTCAGCTCCTTGTCCAGCAGAAGTATGTCTGGCTTAACAGCATTGATCTGCCGTGTGGTTGAGACAGGATAGTTCCAGCAGATGAGAGCTCTATCGTTCTGGACCACCGCTTCAATCTCCAGAGGCACATATGGTAGCACCGGTTCTTTGTCTATCCCATACGCGGATTTCAGATGGAAGTATAGAATTCGGAGTGCCGCGTTGTGTCTCTCTACATACCCCGATGGAGCATGGATTCTGCAGGCGGAAAGGATGTGCATAATCGTTTCCTGTTGCCCATGGCAAGCCCTGCAAGTTGTTGGGGTGTCCATTTTCATGATGTTCTTTTTATACCATCTCGTATTCAGTACTCCATCTTGACACGCCATCACAAATCCTTATGTCTCTGACTTAAGGCAAGCTGACTTTAGAAAGGCGAAGGACAATTCTTCAGACAGGTCCTGGTCATTTAAACTCCCGAAATATATGGAGTGCAAGGTCTTACTCATATGATGTTCGAGTAATGTATCTGACTGAGACTTTCGGATCAGTCTTGCTAGTCTTCTTTGGTCCGCTTGAGTGATCGGTGTTCCAGCGAGCTCAGGATTGATCGATACGCCGGTTATGCTGAGCTTCTCCAGGGCCCTTTGTGTAGCTCGGTATAGGAAGACTCCATGGTTCGCAATTTCATGCTGAGCGACAAATTTCAGAAGCGGATCTTCACTTCTTAGAATCCTTACTGCCATTTCCAATGTTTGTTGATAGTGTTGATATTCCAAACATTGCAATCCTCTACCCCCCTGGCTTCGAGGAAGGTATATCCTCTGTATTGAACTGTTGGGATGTAGGCTACGATTTATTTTGATCGTTTTCCTTGTTAACCTATCAAGATCGAGGAGTTCGTTTACCGCCCAGTTCACCACTCCGAAAGAGTAGGTGAGAATCGGGATGGCTAGCATATCTGTAGCAGATACTTTGTACTTTCCCGACAGCTGCGATTTCCAAATGTCTCTCAGCTTCTTCCCCTCTGTTTCATCCCAAGAAACTTGTAAGTTTCTCCGTCTTCGATATGTCGAAAAGTCATTCCATCTCTCTCTCTACAGACTCCTATTATTATTACTAGCTGGCCCGGCGAACTTTGTTTCGCCCAATTTATACTTACGGTGGATTTCATAAATCGTAATCACCGGTGATCGGAGATTAACGGCTTGGTTCTCTGATTTTTAAACTTTCAAATCGAGTTGATTCTAGATCAAACTCCGATCACCGGTGATTACGCTTTGTGAAACCCATCGTTAAAGTTATATAAACTTACCATTGCTATTTTTCAAGAGGAGATAAATTAGGCAAAATAAAGTTCAAAATATACAAAATTTCAATATTATTGTAATTTACATGAAGATAATTCTCTTTATTTCAGCGGTACCTAATTGTTGAACATATAACTTTTTGTTTTTAATGTTCTGAAAATCAGTCATGATGAATTCTCAAAATCTAATCAGTGCTCACACCATTATTTTGGACATCTTAGCTATGCTGCTAAGCTCAAAATAGTGGGTAAACATCTCAGTTGGTGGAGCAGCGAGATTTTCATGTTTCCATGAATATGAGCTGTCACTGTCACACAGAACATGTGCTAGGAGGCTGGGACGGGGTTTACCAATAAGGGTAAATGGAAAATTCCGGTAGATAATATTTTATTTTATTGAAGAAATCTAAAAGGTTTGAACATGTATTTTTAAACTTTCCATCTGTTATTGTTTAACGTTGACCTCCAGATAACCATACTTCGGTTTTCATTCTACGCATGCGTGGTAAAATTTGGCGGCAAAGTCGATTTATGATGGAAACGGCAGAATTCATAGATATTTATACCACGGTACACAAATGTATCGTGATTTATACTATGTTTCGTAAAAAATCTTTAACCTCAATGAAAATACCAGCAAGCTGACAACATCTTCTTGAAATTTCTGTGCAACAATTCATAGAATCGATACAAATTAGATTAGGTTAGGTTGTTTAATAATAAATCTGAATTAAAAGTCTCTCTTCATGATATTGTTTGGAAATTTCGAGGTAAATATGAACAAGTTTTTAGTGTTCACAAACTAATCTGCAGAAAAATCGAAGAAGGAACTTATTTAGGTGGAATAAATGTGGCTTTTTAGTTGCAGATATAATCCGATGAAACTAACTGTTTTTGTTGAAATTATCGTGTTTGCAACATTTTTATTCCAATAAGGTTAGTACTTGACTACTTGAGTATTCCCTAAATTGGGCCTAAATGTATAAACTCAATTTCTATCGAGAAATATGAACTTTGAATCAATTCCACAGTATTTCAGGGACGTATTTAGCACAATGTATTTTTTCAAATGGCTATATCTTTTTAACAGAGCCGAATTCGGAAAAATGGAAAATGAAAAAAAGGTTTCTTTTGGCCTCAAGAATCTCCAGTTAAAATATATGTACAAGTCAAAGACTCACCCTGTATAAGAGTGGCATGTTGTTGTCTCTGGCCAGTTGCTTCATGGTATTGTGGCATTCCCAGAGGAGCACTTAGCCATGGTAGATTGTAAAATAATGAGAGAAGAATATAAACAAAGCTAGGGCGAGAAGACGAAAAGAAAGATTCAGTGTACAGGGCTGCTGTCAGGTATTTCTGGTATTTCAATGGATTATTTTTGCCTATGAATTCAGACTAAGACTGATACTGATAATTATCCCCCGGTCACTTCGATCAATCTCAATTCGATTCGAAAAACATAAGAACGCCGTCGCTTAAAAGAAACGAAAGACAATGAAACGATCCGACCCTCTCCAAGCACCCTCGAAACGTCGATGACGTTTGACAAATTGATTTTTAACGACGTTTCCGTCAATTAAAGGGAATAATGGAACCATCCCCGATTATTTTCCAATTTTTATCAGCGTCCTCCGACCACGTACGCGACGCCGTTCGACGTCAGCGTCGATCCTCGTGCATAGAACGGATTCATTAATAACCGGAAGAGACACTTTCGACGCCTCCGGGATAGTGGAAGTGGACCGCCGAATGGCCGCCCTGTAAATCCGAGCGGGACAAATGACGGAGTATGGAAAAATCATTTGTTCGCGTCGGTTCCGCAGCACGGGGGCAATTTGATTTTATTTTTCATCCGTAACGAACGCGCGATACCCGAGATGCTGGATGGGATTGGATGGAGTCCTGCCAAGGGGTTATTTCGAGCTTTTCCGGTGATGGATTGATTGGGGAAATATTTTTTCTTCGTGCAGTTGGGGCCGGATATTAGGGAACAGATGGGAGTCTTTATTTTCTGGACAACCGGCGACCTGGATTCATGCACTGGGGCGTTGTTGTGGATGAAGGCCACTTATTGAAATCCCAGAGTTAAGGCTTGTTCGGACTAGGCCATTAGATTAGTCTATAGTCCATCCAAGAATGATTGACATCAGAGCAGGCCTTGGAAGTCCAGTCGCAGCTTTATTTCTAGTTTCAAAAAAGTAACTAAAAATTTTCTGTGCTTTCATCATAGATATAGAAATAACCTAAAAATTGAACGATATTTTTTTTTTGAAGTAAGGAACATTGAACATCAAAATGTTCCCAATTTTCCATACGATTACCAGCGTGTGAATCGTCAGCAGTATATTATTTTCATCTTGTATTGATACATTTTCGATCTTACGATCAATTATAGGAGCATACAGCCTGGAAATTCTGGCTTGCTAACGAAAAATATCGTGGGTGATTAAATAGCACGGTCCTTTTCAATGTTCAATATGAATATTCGCTAAAGGGAAAAAATCTAGTTGATAATTTGAAGCGTGTTACTGCAATGTGAATTGATTGGGAAATTTGTAATAGATATCAAGACACTAAGATAGAAACAAAACTTAACCAATGAATCTATTTAATATATGAAGAATTTTGTCATGACATTGTAACTTTCAATATTTGTGAACAATGAAGGTGTAAAATATGAAATATGAAAAATATAAATATTCCTATTATTCTGTTTCAACAACCACAACATGATATTTTTTCCTCATCTGGGCAGAACTCGTCATGTTCATAATGAAAGGTTTTGTCATTATATCATAACATTGCTTATATTTTGACTAATCTTCTCTCATTTCTTTTTCTACGTGCTCTGTGCAGGCTTTCCATTTTTTAGCTGTTCACTCTTCAAGAGCCTCATTTCAAAGATATTTTTTTCACTTGCTCAATTTTTTGCCAAATTTGTTCGAAACATTAATGACAGAACAAAATGTCATTGTTATTTCCAACACCAACCTGAAATCTGCGACTCAAAATATTACTGAATGGGCATTACCAACATAATTTCGATTTTCCAAAGCCCCCCGAGATGTCAATCATTCTTGGATGCACTATAGTAGCGAGTGATTTTGTAATTTCCCGTGTGCGAACGCCAGCAATCGAGTCGAGTAGAGTCACAGGATGATGTACCTACTACCTTATACTGTTTAAGAGTCTTTGATACTGTGGTAGAGTAGTCAGTGGGCGAATCGACTCTCCACTCGACTAAAATACTGGCCTAGTCCGAACAAGCCCTAAAAGCCGTACAAAAGTTCGAGACAAGATCTAGTCTTTGGAGGAGGTACCCTGTAGATTGTTTGAATGGGTTGCAATGCTACCTTGCGAATTTTTTGACTCCTGATTGTGGAGAAGAACTTTAAATGAAATCGTGAAGAGAGGCCAGACATCATTTCTTAAAGGCTAAAAGGAAGAAGGATTAGAAGGATCTTCGTGAGTACCGCTCTTCAAATTATGAAAACCTTTATTCGTTTGGCTTGCTATACCTTAACCAAATAATCTCGAACCTCTTCGTAAAAACCTCTCATGTAATGCCAACTACATTCGATTTCGGAAAATCCTTGTTACTGTCATACGAGACAGGCATAGTGCAATGGACTACGTATTTAAAATGGATGAGTCATCCATATGGTGCACCGATAGATCAAAATCTGCCGAGGGAATAGGCTAGGAAATAATGACTGTCTAGGCGTACTTCCAAGAGTGTTAGAAAAGAAACTTCAAAAGGACACGCCTAAATATACTGAAAAAACATGAAAAAACATATGTTATAGCAAGCTGTAGATTCTTAAAATTCGAAGAAAAAAGGAAGGGTTTACAATTTTTTTTCAATAAGTTTGTTAATAATGTCTTGGTCCACCGCGTTTATCAATACAATTCCCAAGACGTCTTGGCATTGATGCAATAAGATGGACTTTTTCTTCTTGAGAATATCAGATATCAGTATACGAGGATATATTGAAAAATTCTTAGCCTACTATAGAACCAAACGAAATTTCAATGTCAAAATATTTCAACATATTCTCCTCTTAATTGAAAACATTTATTACAGCGAACCTGCAACGTATCTAGACCTTTAAAAAAAAAGTTTCATCTTGCTTTGCAAACCAGTCATCCAAGGCTCCATTTTTTCCCGTAGAGTAGTCAGTAATGTCGAATAGCAATCTCCAGTTATTGTTCTACCCTTTTCCAAAAAACCAATCATGATTACTCCATGGCAATCCCAAAAAACTGAAGCAAGAACTTTTCCAGCAGATTTTTGGACACGAAACTTCTTAGGTCTTGGGGAACCAGAGTGTCGCCATTCCATCGATTGTTGCTTTGTTTCTGGATCGTAGAAATGTACCCAAGTCTCATCCATAGTAACAATTCGGTTTAAGCAGTCTACGTCGTTTTCAAATCGAGCTCAGATCGAACGCGATGCTTCTACCTTTGCACGCTTTTGGTCAACATTCAAACATTTGGGGATCCATTTTGCATAAATTTTTCTCAAGTCAAAATTGACGTGAACTATATGATGAACGCGTTCGTATGAAATCTTCAGTGCTCCAGATATCCGTTTGAGCCCAACTCGACGGTCTGATAAAATCATGTCATGAACTGCATCGATATTTTCGGGGCATGACACAGAAACTGACCTTCCCGATCGGTCATCATCTTCAATGGATATTTACCTCTATTGAAGCTTGCAGTCCAATTTTTCACGGCCGCATACAAAGGACATTGATCACCAAGAGTATTAAGCATATCTTCGTAAATCTGCTCACCTCTTAAACCTTTTAAAGCTCGTATCACAACTAACAGCTGCAGATGCTTGCATAAATATCAGATTGATATGGCTCTGATTGAGAAAGGTGGATAACTTCGGTCATCAAATCATCAGACATGGCACAATTGTCAGTCAATGCAAAGGACTCTGTTCGAATGAGATGGCGTTCATTATTCGTGAGAAACATTCAGTAAGCTTATGCTCAATAATTTCCGGAATAGGTAGAGCCATCGATATCCAATATCAGGATAACGTAGCAGTGCCAACGGCATATTTTTCGTCATAAATCCAACGCTAGCCTATTTGAGCCCCCTCGATATTATCTGCGTCAGCTCCAGCGAACCGTCCAATACATCCTTATTTCGATTTTCGATGCATTATAAGCGCCGGTACCCTAATAATGACGGAATCCACCGATATTGAATAATGTGGATAAGCTCTCTGGGGGGATTCATTATGACAAACGTCCTGAGGTCCGGAGGATTCGCAGAAATTCGCGATAATTGGAGCTGCATTATTGAATAGATTGCATCCTAATTGATCGGCTGTATGGAATCCGGTAGGGTCGGTTACCGGAATCGGATAAAGTGCGGATGGGCGAACTCGAATACGTTTTGTGCAAGATGTTGAATTCGATTATTTTCCTTAGGCGATTCTAATTATTATTCGTTTGATATGGACGAGAATTTGGCTTTTTTTGGTGTTACTGTTCATGACATACGAGGATGTATTGATATCTAGTTAGCCTAGACCAGTTCCATGCATAAACAAAATATTGCGATACCATTCCAACGAACAATAACTTATTAGAAATGTCAGTGTAGAGTTCGACGTCAAAAAAGTAAACCAACGTTACGCAATAAATACAAAAAAAGATGTCCACCGAAATAATAAAAATCGAAAAATTGGAGTATCGAGCCATCATCAAATACCTGTATTTAAAAGGGTTAAGAGGTAAGCAGATTTACGAAGATATGCTTAATACCCTTGGTGATCGATGACCTTCGTATGCGACCGTTAAAAATTGGACTGCAACCTTCAAAAGAGGTAAATTTTTTATTGAAGATGATGACCGATCGGAAAGGACAGTTTCTGTGTCAGTCCTCGAAAATATCGATGCAGTTCATGACATGATTTTATGAGACCGTCGAAATGAGCTAAAACGGATATCTGAAGCACTGAAGATTTCATACGAACGCGTTCATCATATAGTTCACGTCAATTTGGACATGAGAAAAATTTCTGCAAAATGGAATCCCAAATGTTGAATGTTGACCAAAAGCGTGCAAGGGTAGAAGCATCGCGTTCGATCTGTGCTCGATTTGGAAACTATGTAGACTTCTTAAACCGAGTTGTCACTATGAATGAGACTTGGGTATATTTCCACGATCCAGAAACAAAGCAACAATCGATGGAATGGCGACACTCTGGTTCTCCAAGACCTAAGAAGTTTCGTGTCCAAAAATCTGCTGGAAAAGTTCTTGCTTAAGTTTTTTGGGATTGCCATGGAGTAATCATGATTGACTGGAGATTACTATTCGACATTACTGACCACTCTACGGGAACAAATTAAAGAGAAAAGACGCGGAAAGCTTTCCAAAGGTGTTTTGTTTTTACAGGACAACACCCCAGTACACAAATCTCATGTTGCCATGCCATGCATAAATAAGTGATTCAGGTTTAGAATTACTAAAACACCCCCCTAATTCACCAAATTTGGCTCCGTCCAACTATCATCTCTTTCCTCAACTGAAAAAAAGTTTAAAAGGTCGTAAATTTTCTTCCAACGAAGAGGTAATAAACGCTGTGGAGGACTGGTTTGCAGAGCAAATTTTCTTTGAAAGGTTTTGAGACGTTGCAGGTTCGCTGTAATGAACGTATTCAATCAAGAGGAGAATATGTTGAGTAATAAAATATTTTGACATTGAAATTTTATTTGGTTCTAGAGTAGGCTAAGAATTTTTCAATATATCCTCGTATTTTGGCGATGTTCGAAACAATTCGCATTTTTCACAATTCCAATTTGCCCATGAGGAAGTATTCGCAATTGGATGTCAATAATCTCAGTGTGACTTCTTTGAGAATTTTCGCGTAGGAATTGCTAGGATTTCGCTGGGAATAATCTTGTGGAGGACATTTGGAGGCAAGGGCGGATTCAAGGGGTGGTACTGGGGGTAACTACCCCCCTCCATGAGTATCGAAGACCTAAGAAAAAGGTGGTGCACATAAAATATTTCTTACATTTTGTACCTGATTTTATGGTTTTCAATTGTTATTACTCCCCCCCCATGATCGTTATTACCCCTCTCATGAGAAAGAGCTATATGCGCCCTTGTTTGGAGGAGATTTAGAGTCCTCAGCAACTTCTCGAGGAAGTAACAAAAGGGGTCACAATTTCCTGAAAAAAAATCACAGAGCTATTTTTTTTTTGGATCACTTTGGGCTGCCTGGGATGTAACTGTTAATCTTTTTATTATTTAACAGACGCCGGAGACCGGGGTGAACTTCAGCTGACATAAACGATTCGACAGCAGTATATCGACTAAATGTATGGTTACAGCTACTTAAAATTTAACTTTGGCTAAAGCCACTTCGACGTGTCTATTATAAAAGCGGTCCTCAGTATTTTATTGCTTGTATTTTAAGACGGCTCTGACTGTACGATTATTCAGCCTTTGAATTCATCGACATTTGAATACGCACACATGAATGAGGAAACAATTTTCAGATAATTCAATACAGATGAATTATCTGCAGATCGAGAAAACCTGACTAGACTATACTCCATTCACTTTTATAAAGTATCCCGGTTGGCCAAGATTTAGGTTAATCAAGTGTTTTTACTCGAAACTGAAGCAGGTTTGCACTCGTGAAATATCGGCAATGTGAAAATAATTCTCTGAGATGTTGCCAAAGCTTATTTCTATTTACTATTTCTTAACTTTGTAAATGGATAATATCTCTAAACTCTTTGGCGTCCACCATCATATCAGTACGGAAAAATACATAAAACAAAAGCCTTATTTTTGGTGGATCTAATTTATTTTATTGACAGCAAAAGCTTGCCTGCTCGACTAGTTTCGGTGAGTCCAACTCACCATTCTCAAGAGCCAAGTAACACGACAACTGCAACGAGAGAAAAATATATAAAAGTCAAATGATGTAAAATTGATTTTAAGAAGAGAAAAATTTTGGTAAAGTTAAAAACTCACGATGCAGCAGTCTGTCACAGTTTCACAGACAGGCCGAACAATCGATCGGGGAACATTTTGAAAAGATAAATTACAAATATCGTCAAACTTTGGTCATAATATAAATATTGAAATACATGTCAGAAATAAATAAATAAAAACACACAAAGTAGCAACACGCATGCGAACTACTTTCGTCATAGAATTCGTAAAACCAAATTCAGCAAGGTCATAACATCTCTCCGTACAGTGGCGGCACGGTCGACAGAATAAAAGCAGGAACAAACAAAAGAAGAAGACCCAACAACGTCATATTAAATACAGTGTAAAAAAAAACTCGAACGTTATTGGGCCAATTCGGTAGATACTGTGTCTTCCAAAGGTGGTGTTTACAAGCAGGCAAGCTTTTGCTGTCAATAAAATAAATCAGATCCACCAAAAATAAGGCTTTTGTTTTATTTATTTTTCCATACTTTGTAAATGAAGTTAGCTCTTTTAAGAGTCTTCAGCCTTCGAAATAGGAAACGCAGACCGCCAGATGGCGGTGCAGTGCATTAATTTTTATTCATTGGATTATTCAGCTTAATAGAACAAATGTTGGGGCGCAGGGATATTAACAAGAAATCCTACCCTGAACTAGATCTCACACTGACTGTATAATACACTAATTTTCCTTCACCAGTCATCTGGGAGTAGATATCTGCTGGGCGTGTCATTTAAAAGAAATTCGATTCCATGTCGAAATCCATAATTGTAAGAAACAATTAATTTTCACTAATCGACGGCTAATAAAATCCCTAATGAAATTTCTTCGATAAAAATGAATATTTATCATTTCGAATAGAAAAATTCAAGGAAATAAAGTTCGCGAAAACAACACATTGTTGTAATAGTATTTACAAAAAACGGTGAGTTCTGAAAGAAAAAGGAGATAGACATTTGATTGACTAAATGATAGACTTCAATACTGAAATGAAAAAACACAAAAATATCTGTTCGTTTTGATGGTGGAAATGTTACAAAATAACCAAAAATGATGACTAATATCCTTTTCATTCATTTAATACTTATAAAATATTTTTTTTTATTATTTTCATCTTTATACACTCTTACATCCCTTGATCAATCAGAAAAAAATAAATCGTTTCTGACTCCCTTTTTTTCAGGGACGTAGACTCTTAAGGTTTAACTGTGACACAGGTTTCGTAGCACTATACTACATTTTCATACTGGAGTATCTCAAGTTGTACAAAAAGGGATTCAAATGTCTTCTGTAGGCTTATTATTTCTTGAGAATTTTGAAAAGTGAGGGATTCCATAGGTCCGACTGTTCGTTTAGAAGTTGTTGGATTATTCGAGTACTTTTGTTCTTCTTCCGAATGGGCAAAGTATCGAACTATTCTGTCAATTATTTTTCAGTGAAATTTCATCACTCGATTCTTGATTTCCGTAAGGAAATAGCATAACTGAATCCCCCAACCATGTTTATAAACGTGAAATATTTCCAGTATCAACAGAAAAAAAAGTTTTTTCAACATTCGTCAGGTCTTTGGAATAATTGAATTCATATACACGTCACCAGTCACCCTGTATATTTCCTCAAGTTCATCATTGTCACAAAGTAAATAAACATTTCGATGGGTACGTAATTACTACGACCTATATGTAGACAGGACAACGTTGCCTAGTTATCTCACAGGAAAATGACTATAACCTAACATTTTCAAAATATACACCGTGAAATATGTCAGAATGTCATGGCCAACCGGGATTATGAAAGTGAATGAGAACATTGAAATTCAAATCCGGCTTCCGATACCTGAACCCATATCACTCAAACCCACCCCCATATCCGAACATAACCTCCCATCTCGAGTTAGAAAAATATATCTCGCAAATAATCCGATCAAAGAGCTCTGGATTCGCGAGGACCTTTCGGCTTCAGTGAGGAAAGGATACTTATAGACGAAAAAGACCGGAACCCGGGTCGTCACACGAAATAATGGACTAAAAGGGAGGAATCGCCGGTTTAAAAGCCGGCCAGGCGGAAACATCCCGGGGAGGGAATGAAAGGTTCGGGACGGGCACAAATCATCCAAAACCACGCCGCGCGCGACGTTCGGAAAGTATTAAATGCGATCCGCTGCACGGACTTTGGTATGCGGTTATAATTTCATCGGCGAGACGCTGCGTCTGTGACGGCGAAATACTCTGTGGCGTTCCATAGAATGTTGAAATGGGACGTGAAATATCTTCAAGGTCATAGCTGTCAGAATCGAACACGGTTTACTTCCGCAATGAAATACGGGTTATTTTTGTTTCCGTCTTAGTTCACAATACGAAATAGCGAAAACAACAAGTTTTACTTCAGATTCTTCAAGACATGATCTGAGCTTCTCCTCAAAACGCCATTGCTTGATTATTCAACACTCAAGATTCAGTGCGCCTTGTGAAGAGTTTTCCAATGAGAAGTGTGACATGTATACAATCGTCTTGTTCGGATCAATTTCGGCCATCAAAATTATTAAGGGGTAAATCTCCATTCAAAAACTGGTCTCTTTATTTCACGATTAACTACCCTAATTTACGACGTAGAGACTTGATTTTTTTTTAAATTGAAGTTGAAGAACGTCCCGAGGGCAAATAGTTTCCTTTTTTTCGATTTAATTAGTTTTTCAATAAAAAAAAACAGGGTAATCGTTAGATCTGGGGTTATTGAATATGTTTTTCGTTTTTCATGAGTACAAGCTATATTTTTGAACGAATCATCATGAAAATGTTTGTAGTTTATAGAAGACTAGCTGGCCCGGCGAACTTTGTTCCGCCTAAATGATAATTACGGTGGATTTAAAAAATCGTAATCACCGGTGATCGGAGATCAACGACTTGGTTCTCTGATTTTTGAACTGTCAAATGTTTCCATGGATATGAGCTATCACGCAGAACAGATACACAAAAATAATATGTCAATCACTAATAATGGCAATTTTGGATTCAGTTATTTCCGCAAATACATATATTTATTACCCAAACAGAAATTCAAAAACATTTTAGAAATTATGAGAAAAGATGAGAATGGACATCTCACGATTGGACCTCATCGCCAAAATCCGATTTACTTGACATTTCGATAAAAATTCACTGTGATATTCAACCGCTTCTGGATCTGTTATAATAGCCTTTCATGGTACTATAAGCCCTATGTAAATTACACAGTAATTGATGTCATATGTTCTTTTTTCGACCATTTCGAACCACGACGACCGAAATGCTCGAAAAAAGAATAGATGACATCAATCGATGGCCGCGAAAGCCTCAACAAATTCATCGCCATTGAATTGTGATAATGTCAAATATAGTACCTTCACGATTACCTACGTTATTTGGAATAAATAAAACTATGAAAATAACTAATAATCATCAGTCATAATGTGTGAATAGCGCCATCTGAAGTGGTAAGAACGAAACTTTTCTCATATCTCAACGAAATCTAATCATTTTAGACATCTGTACCTACTCCTACGCTAAGACATTTTGGTTTTGCCCAACAGCGCAGAGTTGTAGGCAACTCAAATTACACACTATTACAGTGACTATAGAGGGAATATAAAGCACGTTCGGCAATAGCATCCGAGAGCGGACGGATTTTTTAGTCACGTGATAACAGATTATACAGATTTGTCAGATTTTTCTGTAATAAACGAACGCTACGGAGCGTTTAGATCGTTTTTTTCTGTTTGACGTATATAACGCCTTACCCGAGCCAGATATTAAATTAGAGCTTAAAGGTCTATTCGTCCGTAGAGGTAGTCTGGGTACTATTATAATTCTTTTGTTATAGTTCTCAACATTTCTACCCCTTGGTTGAGATGATTCAATATTTTGAATCATTATTTTTGTATCAAACGAAATTTTTTAATTCATTACTACACAATGAATAACATAAGACACGAAATTTCAACAGACTGTTCAAGAATATTCGAAGCGGGATAAAAAATTCATTGACAAAGGCCGAAAAGTAATTTCTATTCTGTGGAAAAAATCCGTTTGCTCCGTCGAAATACACCGAGCAAAAAGATCTACATCCGATTCATCAGATTTTCTTTCCGAACGGTCCAGATGTGTACTCCCCTCAATCTGGATGTAATAAACGAAGTAACGAACGGTTCAGATCAATCCGAGCAGTTAGATGTAATTGCCGAACGCGCTTAATGTCACTCTGTACACACTATTTGTTTATATCGCCATCTAACGCGGAGAATATCAAACGAATAAGCGGTAGCGTAACTGTAACTGTAGCGACATCTAGTGGCCATACTCAAAAGGAGGAAAAGCATTTCCTGTATAATTAAAATTTCCATCGATTTTTTCAAAGTTTTATTGTATTTTATAATAACCAGACCTTAGGCGAATCCATATATGAAGTTTCATAACAAACAGTCCATCCGATCTCGAGTTATAAATGGTGTAACCAACATCTTTCTTTTATATATATAGATTAAATTGCCGAGGGCAAATATTTGCAATTTTTTCCAAAAAATGATGCATAACCGTCGAAAAAAATCATTAAGTGTAGTTTCCAAAACGCTGAAGTTCGACCTGTTTTTTCTAATTGAAAAACTAATTAAATCAAAAATAAGAAAGCTATTTGCTCTCGGGACGTTCCTCAACTTCAATTTAAAAAATCAAGTCTCTACGTCGTAAATTAGGGTACTTACTCGTGAAATAAAGAGACCACTTTTTGAATGGAGATTTAGCACGATTCAAAAGGTGATACTTCCCCTCAATAATCTCTCGATAGCGCAATCCATTCACCGTAACTGTTGCTCCAGCCTCATTCTCGAAAGAGTATGGTCCAATGACCCCGCCGGTCCATGAACCGCATCATCAGTCACACGTTGAGGATAGAGGGGCTTCTCAACAATAACTCTTGTGTTTTCCGAGCCCCATGCGACAATTTTGCTTGTTGACGAAGCCACCGAGGTTGAAATGAGCCTCATTACTCAAGATGATTTTTCGATGGAATTCCGGATAATTTTCATGCATTTCAAGACCCCAATCAGGAAAGACAAGACTTGTTGATGATCGGACGGCTTGAGTTCTAGTGTTAACTGAACTTTATAATCCTTAACACCCAAATCTTTATGCAAAATTCGGTGTTTTGACGTTTGTGGAATGCCTAATTCCGAAGAACGATGAGGCATGGCAAATCTGGCTTTTCTTCAACACTTGGCTGTTCTTGAGCGACGTGCTGGGGTTTTATTCCTCACATAACTAACTTTTCCCAACAGCGCAAATTTTTCCACCAATTTCTGTATCGCAGTTCGGCAAGGTTCTTCACGACGACCCAATTATGTTCGAGTTCTACGAACCGTCTCTGCCAAATTTTCACCATTTTATAGTGAATTTTGAAAAATTCAATGCTTTGTTGAAGCGTGCATTGTTCTATTTTCGTTAATGGTGTAGTTTCTACTTGTCAAATGTCATAAAATGATAACTTTAAAAGTGACATAAACCGAAATAGTGGGCTATTCAAAATAACACATTTCATTGGAAAACCCTTTATGTGAAGCACAACCTTCGCTAGCTTCGTTCGAACAACTGAACCAAAATGTTTGTGTCGGCTTCAAAATAGCATTTATATTCCTGGAAATATCTCACAATACCTACCCCATAACAACAATTCAATTAATATTCTCTTCATTTTCATTTATATCTTTCGCACCACTTATTTAATTGTTGCGACGACATTGTCCGTAGTTTTGTAGTTCCTGGAAGACTAATTTAATTTTCTGTTCTTGCAATTTGTAGGACAGCCTTGTAATTATGGAACTATATATGGGTAGGTTAGATTAGTCTTTGTTCTTTACGTTCGTTCAAATTTAGTATTGTCTCGCCCGCTAAAGGCACACTTTACGTTCAATTCACAGAACATAGGAAGAGGAGACACATCTTCTCATTCATAAATTCGAGAATTGTTGAAGCCCAAATTGAGTCAGTATTAAATGAGTGGGACGAAGATGAAGGGCAGCAATATCATTTGATACGTGGCATCATTGCAGAATAAAACTTTGAAAAATCCAGTGGCGTCGAGTTATTGATTTTGAAGAATGAAAATAAAATTACAAGTGAACTCTTTTGGACGACTTCATACAATGTTCCGAACATTGAAACAGATTCGGAGTTAGGTAAAGAGAGTCAGCTAAATTCAGATTTGATAACCGAATGTTCCTCCTCTCAGAAGCAAATCTGAATAGTGGAAATCTAAAAAACGAAGAATCTACGCCACTGATAAGAGTGGTACAAACCTTTGCAATCTCAAAACAGGATTCAAATAATAGTCCAATTTACCCCAAACAGGACAATTTTTTCAACGTTTTCTGCTATTAATATTCAAAAATGAATCGAAATCTAACTTTTCATACGCGATTTCGTGATGACAATACTGTTCAAAACGTCATTCGTAACACAAATTTAAAATAGCGGTACGGAAGTTATGAACGAACTGGCCAGAGATTCAGAAAACAGTGCTGCCATAACGTGCCCATTCATTATCTGAGGCAAAAACGGCCGAGATGTTTCTCGAACATATCGATAATTTCGTGTACAAGTAATGTGAAGAATGCACAATATTTGAAGAAACAATTACTCATTTCTGACATTCACGCACAAATGAGTGAACTAATTTCAATCTAAAGTACTTTTCATTTTGATTGAGAGTACATTCACGAGGATATATTGCAAAATTCTTAGCCTACTATAGAACCAAACAAAATTTCAATGTCAAAATATTTTATTACTCAACATATTCTCCTCTTAATTGAATACATTTATTACAGCGAACCTGCATAGTCTCTGGACCTTTAAAAAAAATGTTTCTTCTTGCTCTGCAAACCAGTCCCCCACAGCTTTTATTACCTCTTCGTTGGAAGAAAATTTACGACCTCTCAAACTTTTTCTCAGTTGAGGAAAGAGATGATAGTCGGACGGAGCCAAATCTGGTGAATAAGGGGGGTGTTCTAGTAATTCTAACCCTAAATCACGAATTTTTTGCATGGCAACATGAGATTTGTGTACTGGGGCGTTGTCCTGTGAAAACAAAATATATTTGGAGCTTTCCGCGTCTTTTCTCTTTAATTTTTTCCCGTATATACAGTGGTTAGTGAGGTCGAAAAGTAATCTACAGTTATTTTTCTACCCTTATCCAAAAAATCAATCAAGACTACTCCATGGCAATCCCAAAAAACTGAAGCAAGAACTTTTCCAGCAGATTTTTGGACACGAAACTTCTTTGGTCTTGGAGAACCAGAGTGTCGCCATTCCATCGATGGTTGCTTTGTTTCTGGATCGTAGAAATGTACCTAAGTCGCAGCCATAGTAACAATTCGGTTTAATAAGTCTACATCGTTTTCAAATCGAGCACAGATCGAACGCGATGCTTCTATCCTTGCACGCTTTTGGTCAACATTCAAACATTTGGGGATCCATTTTGCAGAAATTCTTCTCATGTCCAAATTGACGTGAACTATATGATGAACGCGTTCGTATGAAATCTTCAGTGCTTCAGATATCCGTTTTAGCCCAATTCGACGGTCTGATAAAATCATGTCATGAACTTCATCGATATTTTCGGGGACTGACACAGAAATTGGCCTTTCCGATCGGTCATCATCTTCAATCGAAAATTAACCTCTTTTGAAGCTTGCAGTCCAATTATTCACGGTCGCATACGAAGGACATTGATCACCAAGGGTATTAAGCATATCTTCGTAAATTTGCTTACCTCTTAACCCTTTTGAATACAGGTACTTAATGGTGGCTCGATCCTTACTCCAATTTTTCGATTTTTACAATTTCGGTGGACATCTTTCTTTTTAATTTATTGCGTGATTCTGGTCTCCTTTTTTGACGTCGAACTCTACATTGACACTTCTAATAAG
Organism: Adalia decempunctata; assembly: GCA_951802165.1. Classification (NCBI taxonomy): domain Eukaryota; kingdom Metazoa; phylum Arthropoda; class Insecta; order Coleoptera; family Coccinellidae; genus Adalia; species Adalia decempunctata. The sequence goes on along the minus strand of OX637696.1, from coordinate 13,915,090 downwards.
TTATTGTTCGTTGATTTGGTATCGCAATATTTTGTTGTGCATGGAACTGGTCTAGGCTTAATATCAATACATCCTCGTATTAGAAAATTCAAAGAACTTCACTAAGTTGCAAAAATTTCTACTACATTTTGATTTTATAGTGGTACAGTTACCCAGTTTAGTTCTGATGAAAAGTGGCTTCACTATTTCTTATTGAAAGGAGCGTCTTCTCTTTCTGTAGTCTAAGGTTTAATTACAGTTATTGTCTTTTTGCATCTTGTAGGTCTTCATTGAAGATACTTTTTTACTGGTCTAATCTTTCTCGCCGAGAGATTCCGAATCAACATTCGATCCCGTCAAAAATTCCGTCATCGAACTATTCAATTACGACAAAGCCATCGATCACAAAACGTGCTCGCGGATCGTTTTTGTTTGCATCGGAAAAAGTTTATACATGCAAATTGGTTTAGCGTATAGTCCCTCACTTCTCACCGGTTATCCGTTCTTGTTTGTACACGATCGAAACGGTTAATTATGGCCTAACATGCGATCGGTGTATTCGGAACTTGTCGCCGGTGCGAAAATAAAACATTTATTTACCGACGGTCAAAGCCGTCCGCCCGATCGAAACGAGCACTATTGACTATCCATAAATTTGACGGATGGGGTATTTTGGAACGTACCCACGAGGTTGAATGAAAAAATCATAATTCGGGCGCGTTGTATGGCCGACGCGACGGCCGTACTTTTGTTGTGGGTTCGACTACTTTTTTCGTTTGGGTTTCAATTGATATCGACGTATTTGTGGCATCACAAATATGCCAGTTTCAGTTAATTTTTGACAGCTATCATTTCACGGGATTCTCTAGGGTGATTGGTGCAATAAGATATTTTTCAATTAAATGAATCATTCCTAATCTTACAATTTATTTATTTATATCAATAAGCTCGTTGAAGTCTACATTGTATTCACTTTTTTCTTCCTCTCATTCGTAAATGAAATAAGAGACTTTCATATTATTGTATGGGGCAAATTTCTAATATTTGATCTGATTTTATCTAGGATCCTATCGACTTGTCGTTTGTATTTTGTCAATCTGCATCAGTATCATCTTTTTGGGTGAAAAATGTTTAAGGGGTAAGATCTCCCAAAAACGCCATATTTGTCATCAACAAGGATTAGCTGGCGAATCGAAAGTTGATTATCAATCTTGTAGATTCACTAACCATTCGTATCATGCAGAATATCCATTTGGCTCGATATCGATATCCAAAATCCCAACTTTTATGGGTGAAAAATGACAAACGGGTAAGACTCTCCAAAAACACCATATTTGTCATCCCAAAGGAATCCCTGGCGAATCTGAAGCTGTTTTTCAATATTCACTATCCATTCGCATCATGCAGAATATCCATTTGTCTGATCAGTATCCCTTATACTTCGAGTACTTGAACAAAACTCGAAAATGAAAAAATAAAAACAATTAAAAGTCGACTCAAAGAAGGCCTATATGAACATGTTCGGTATCAAAATATCGGTTTTCGAGGACGCTCTATCCGATAAGAATGAATTCAAGTCGTTATCTATCATAGTTCAGAATTTCAGCTGTCAAATGGCATTTTTTGAAAAATCTGAAATTTCAAATTAAAACCGAAAAAAATCGAGTCAAACAGGGATTATATGGTCAAGTTTGGTATTAAAATATAGGTTTTCAGGGACGCTGATTCCAATAAAAGATAATCCGAGTCTCTATCTATCATAGTTGGATGTTCGCCTGCAAAATGGTACATTTTCAAAAATCGAAATTCCAAATTTTCCATGGCCTTATGATCGTATCGATGTTTCATTTGTATATTGGTAATCAGCATTGTCCAAGGTTTCTCTGAGCGTAATGAAATCGATTTCGAAATGTCATTTTTTTTTGGCGAAAAATGATCAAGGATTAAGACAGATCTGAGCGATTTTCCAACATTTTCTACTAGAAAATATCACTCTTTTCTTTCCAATCCTACACCCTGTATATTTCAGCACCAAACGCTGCTATCTGCGAAACAAAATCAACAGGCACGATCCTATGCAATGGAACTCAAAGTTCTTGTGTCAAAGGTCAAATCCCAACTTAATTAGACTGAATTCTCGAGTCCTTCTGATCGCTGCAGGAAAAGCCATAAATATTTCCGAGATTAAATTTGCTCACATAATTAATCATAAATAAATATTTCGCCAGATCGTTTGCGTGATGACCATTTCTGGCCGATGTCTGATTAGGGGACCAGAACGCAAACACGAAACTCTGGAACACAGAAGCGGCTTAGGGAATTGTATACGGCTCATTTGGACATTAATTTGACCATGAACGAATTAACAGAACGTGAACAAAATTGATGTTTTTATACTAACTAACAAAGAAATTGCAACACCCAGAAGGAGCTTTTTAAATTTCAAATTCTTTTTTGTGAAACATAGATAGTATAGCAAGGAGATTTGGAGAAAAAATGAAGAGTGTTTCTTTAATAATTTTGTAAATTATGTGTTTGTCCAACGCAATTGTCGATAGACTCCCCAACACGTCTTGACATTGATGCAATAAGATGGTCTATTTCTTCTTGAGGGATACTATTCCAAGTTACCTGTACTTCATGTCTTAGAGCCGCCAAAGTCAGGGGGAATGGGATAAATTTCCAAGCCTTCTACCCATGATGTCCCAACTATGCTCTATGGGTGAAAGATCGGGGGATCTGGGCGGCCATGGCAAAAGATTCTCATTGGTCGCATCAAGAAAGTTCAAACTACTCTGGCAACATGAGGTCGAGCATTATTTTGCTGAAATAATGAATTCTCGAGCCGGTTAAGGTGAGGGAGAACATATGGCTCCACTTTTTCTTCAACGTAACGCAGCTCTGTCATTTTACCTCGAATAAAGACCTAAGGTGACCTACTTGTATTTGCAACTAGCTGGCCCGGCGAACTTTGTTCCGCCTAAATGATACTTACGGTGGATTTCACAAATCGTAATCACCGGTAATCGGAGATCAACAGCTTGGTTCTCTGATTTTTGAACTGTCAACTGTTTCGATGGATATGAGCTGTCACACAGCACAGATACATAAAAATAATATGTCAATTACCAATTATAGCAATTTTGGATTTAGTGATTTCCGCAAATATATTTATTACCTAAACAGAAATACAAAAACATTTTAAAAATTATGAGAAAAGATGATAATGGACATATTATCACGATTGAAACTGATTGCCAAAATCGTATATACTTGATATTTCGATAAAAATTCACTGTGATATTCACGCGCTTTTGGATCTGTTAATAGCCCTTCATGGTACTATGAGTCCTATGCAAATTACACAGTAATTGATGTCATATGTTCTTTTTTCGACCTTTTCAAACCACGTCGACCGAAATTCTCGAAAAAAAAACAGATGACATAAATCGATGGTCGCGAAAGCCTCAACAAATTCATCGCCATCTAATGGTGCTAATGTCAAATATAGAACCTTCACGATGAGATATAGGCACCCGTCAATTTTTGAATGGAACGTTCGACCAAATCGAAAATAATAGCAATGTTTCGTGGCGGCGCCGCAATATCATTTCAGTGTATTCTCCGTTGTCAATTTGATTGATGTATCAACAGCTGATTTGTCAAAGTCAGTTATGACATGACAGCAGAATGGCATCATTTCATAATGAAAGTTTTCTACTTTTCCTAAGAACTAATATACATCAGAATGTCAGGAATATAAACACACATTATTGCTTGACAAAATTATCTACCATTAACACGCCAAGTTCGCCAGAATAAATTCAAATATTTGAAATAACTGATAAAAATCAGTCATAATTTGTGAATAGCGCCACCTGAAGTGGAAAGAACGAAACATTGCTAATATAATCAATTTGGTGACAACAAAATCTAATCAGTGCCTACACCATTATTCTAGACATCCTACTTCACGATTACGTTATTTTGAATAAATATAATAATAAATAATAATAAAAAATAACTAATAGTCAGTCATAATGGGTGAATAGCGCCATCTGAAGTGGTACGAAATCTAATCATTTTAGACATCTGTACTCCTACGCTAAGATTTTTTGGTGTTGGCCAATGGCGCAAAGTTGTAGGCAACTCAAATTACACACTATAACAGTGACTATAGTGGTAATATAGTCACTGTACACCCCATCTAACGGAGAGAATATGAAATCAAGTACCTACGAATAAGCGGTAGCGTAACTGTACTGTAGCGATACCTAGTGGCCTCGCTCAGAAGGAGGAAAAGCATTTCCTGCATAAATGAAATTTTCATCGATGTTTTCGAAGTTTTATTGTATTTTATAATAACCAGACCGTAGACGAATCCATATATGAAGTTTCATAACAAACACTCCATCCGATCTCGAGTTATAAATGGTGTAACCAACATCTTTCTTTTATATATATAGATAGCACCCCATACCATAACGCCTACTGTCCGGAAAGTACGTACTTTGCGGGCTAGGCCGAAAAAACTCACGTCGTTGTTGTCATTGTTATGATCATCACAATAGCAACGAAATAACGGATGACAGTTCTGTTCTGTTTAATTCAAATAAGAATCAAAATGTATAATAAAGAGATGTGTCTCCTCATTGATTTGTAATTCTTCACGGTTGCCGAAAAAATATTGTACGCAACACGCCCGAAAATAGTTTTTTTTTGACTCACTGACTTCCAGGACTCGCCTCCGGCTCATCCTAGAATTTTGTCTAATCGTTCAAAAAAACCCTATTAAATTACTATATTTTCACTCTCAGGTACATCTAGAAATAGAAAGATCAAGGCCAGAGCTCTCTCAGACAATCAACAAGTTTTTATTGTAATAAAAACCCAAGCAGGGAAATATGGAATATTCGATGAGCCAACCATAAGTTTCAATCGTCTTCAAATGTTCGAACATGAATGCCTTTCATGTTATCCTTTTCAGTATGAAAAATTCCGTGTCATGTGTGAAACATAACGCTCTTCTCATACCCGGAATACTAAACAACTGTACCCAGACCATAAATCCCCAGAACTCTCTTTCATCTCGCCAAAAAGGCAACCGGCATGAATATGTGATCCCCGGCACGTCTAGGATCATGGATTGAACAATTTCATCACGAATCGCCAACGGATTATATTGTTTCGAAGTCGAAGGGCAAGAAAGTAACATTGCAGCTGATTTTCCGTTTTACCTGAACGCCGTTCCAACTTTTACGCTCCGCATAAAGAAGTTCTCGCCCACCGTAAGTTATTCCACCCGGAGATATTTCTGTTCGAATGTCCGGACTGTAACTTTTTGATCAATTCGTTCGTTGGAAAAGTTCGATGATGTTTGGCGGGAAGATTGATTTTCTGGTTAGTTTCCGATTGGAAGCGCGGAATTTTCAGTCGAGACAAAGAAGTTTAAAGTTCGGATAGAGGAGGTTGTGAAATATAGAAACGAAAAATGGGGAGCAGTTATGGGATTAAACTTCCGAGGATTCGATAAATGTCGTGCTTGTTCTAGATTGAATGGTGGAGAGCACTTGGCCAATGGGACACGTTGGAATCTTGTGCTACGGAATTGTGACATCCACATTATCCTTTTAACAGGATGTATTGATATCTAGTTAGCCTAGACCAGTTCCATGCATAAACAAAATATTGCGATACCAAATCAACGAAGAATAACTTATTAGAAACTGTCAGTGCAGAGTTCGACGTCAAAAAAGTGAACCAGAGTTACGCAATAAATTTAAAAAAAAGATGTCCACCGAAATTGTAAAAATCGAAAAATTGGAGTATCGAGCCTTCATCAAGTACCTCTGTATTTAAAAAGGGTTAAGAGGTAAGCAGATTTACCAAGATATGCTTAATGTCCTTCGTATGCGACCGTGAAAAATTGGACTGCAAGCTTCAGAACAGGTAAATTTTCCATTGAAGATTATGACCGATCGGGAAGGCCAGTTTTGGTGTCAGTCTCCGAAAATATCGTTCATGACACAAGGTCTGATAAATCAGACCTTCGAATTGGGCTGAACGGATATCTGAAGCACTGAAGATTTCATACGAACGCGTTCATCATATAGTTCACGTTAATTTGGACATGCGAAAAATTTCTGCAAAATGGATCGCCAAATGTTTGAAAGTTGATCAAAAGCGTGCAAGGGTAGAAGCATCGCGTTCGATCTGTGCTCGATTTGGAAACGATGTAGACTTCTCAAAGCGAATTGTTACTATGGATGAGACTAAGGTACATTTCTTCGATCCAGAAACAATCGATGGAATGGTGACACTCTGGTTCCCAAGACTTAAGAAGTTTCCAAAAATCTACTGAAATAGTTCTCGCTTCAGTTTTTTGGGACTGCTATGAAGTAATCATGATTGATTTTTTGGATAAGGGTAGAACAATAACTGGAGATTACTATTCGACATTACTGACCACTCTACGGGAAAAAATTGAAGAGAAAAGACGCGGAAAGCTATCCAAAGGTATTTTGTTTTTACAGGACAATGCCCCAGTACACAAATCTCAACGTGCCATGCAAAAAATTCGTGATTTAGGGTTAGAATTACTAGAACACCCCCTTATTCATCAGATTTGGCTCCGTCCGACTATCATCTCTTTCCCCAACTGAAAAAATGTTTAAAAGGTCGAAGATTTTCTTCCAACGAGGAGGTAAAAAAAGCTGTGGAGGACTAGTTTGCAGAGCAAGAAGAAACATTTTTTTGAAAGGTCTAGAGACGTTGCAGGTTCGCTGTAATAAAAAAAATTTATTCAATCAGGAGGAGAATATGTTGAGTGATAAAATATTTTGACATTGAAATTTTGTTTGGTTATATAGCAGGCTTGTAGGCTAAGAATTCTTCGAAATATCCTCGTAATGTCCAAATCGACAAGCTTTTACTATACTGGACATTTTGCAACAAATCTTGCAAACTTTTTGAAGTAGACCTGTTAACTATACAAGAGCTATCTTGAGGAGAAGAGAGTACTTCTGTACACATTCTGATCACCACAAGAAATAAAAAAAAATGTATGTATAAAATAGGAAGAAAATAACACAAAGTAAACGTTTGGTCTGACTTGGAGAGATGAACCTGTTGGTATTCTCGTCTCGTGTTTTGAATAGTCTTTTCGTCCCACGAAACGAGTCCACTTTATAGAAGTAAACCAACGGGTTCCGGTGTGGGAAATAACACGGGGTGAACTTTGATAGGGTGGCGAACTGAAGACCGTGTTAAACGAATAGAGATAGCGAACTGATGGCGCTGTATGACCATCGCTAGCCAAGTAGTAAAAGAGTGTTTTTTTTTAAACGGGAAGAATTTTTTTGACTCAAGATTCGAAGAAAGTGGGTAAATCATAGATATGGGTCTTTGTTATCGACGAAGTCCATTCGCAGAAAAAAACAGTGGTATTAAAAATTAAAATATAAATTTTGAACAGGACCCTTTATTATTATAGAATGGGGTTGATTGGCTTTAGAAGCACCTTTAAGGGTCTACGTCCCTGAAAAAAAAGGAGTCAGAAACGATTTATTTTTTTCTGATTGATGAAGGGATGTATGAGTGTATAAAGATGAAAATAATGAAAAAATATTTCATAAGTATTGAATGAATGAAAAGGATATTCCCCATCATTTTTGGTTATTTTTCAACATTTCCACCATCAAAACGAAAAAATATTTTTGTGTTTTTTCATTTCAGTATTGAAGTCTATCATTTGGTTAATCGAATGACTATTTCATTTTTTTTTCAAAATATACCGTTTTTTGTAAATAATATTACAACAACGTGTTGTTTTCGCGAATTTTATTTCCTCGAATTTTTTTATTCGAAATGATAAATATCCATTTCTATCAAAGACAATTTACTAAGGTTTGTTTTAGACGTCGATTAGTGAGAATTAATTGTTTCTTACAATTGTGGATTCTGACATGGAATTGAATTTCTTTTAAATGAAACGCCCCGCAGGTATCTACTTCCAGATGACTGGTGAAGGAAAGAGAGTGTATTATACAGACAGTGTGAGATCTAGTTCAGGGTAGGATTTCTTGTTTATATTCCTTGCGCCCCAACATTTGTTCTTTCACGCTGAATAATCTAATAAATAAAAATTAATGCACTGCACCGCCATCTGGCGGTATACGTTTCCTATTTTGAAGGCTGAAGGCTCTTAAGAACTGGGACCAGATTGATTTTTTGTTCTTATAGCCTACTGGATTCCTGAGGACATCGTTCATTTCCATCAGACTAAGTTAACAAAAAGATAATGCCGATAGTACCTACTAATGAAAATATCAATAAATTTCCCCCCAAACATAGGAAGTTGAATTCGAAAAAAAAAAATAAGTAAAGGGTTTTCCAATAGGAGTCGTTATTTTGAGAAGCCTGCTATTTCGGTAGATGCCACTTTTTGACATTTAAACATTTAAATTATTGAAATTCACCATAAGTGGTTAGTGGTGTAAAGAATAAAACCTGTACACGTCGCTCAGTAAAAGCCGAGAATATTGCTGCTGTAGCCGAAAGTGTTGAAGAAAACCCAGGTTTGTCCGTTTCTCGTCGTTCTTTGGAATAAGACATTCCATAAACTTCATTACACCGTATTTTGCATAAAATTTTGGGTCTTGAGGGGAAGTATCATCTTTTGAATCGTGGTAAATCTCCATTCAAAAAGTGGTCCCTTTATTTTACGAGTAACTACCCTAATTTACGACGTAGAGACTTGATTTTTTTTCAATTACAGTTGAAGAACGGCCCGAGGGCAAAAAGTTTTCTTTTTTTCGATTTAATCAGTTTTTCAATTAAAAAAACCAGGGTAATCGTTAGATCTCTGCAATATTTGGGAGTACAAGCTATATTTTTGAACTAATCCTCATAAAAATTCTTTTACTTTATAGAAGATTAAATTGCCGAGGGCAAATGTTTGCGATTTTTTCCAAAAAATGATGAATAACCGTCGAAAAAAAAATAATTAAGTTTAGTTTCCAAAACGCTGATGTTAAACCTATTTTCTTCAATTGAAAAACTAATTAAATCGAAAAAAGAAAACTATTTGGCATCAAGACGTTCTTTGACTTCAATTTAAAAAAAATCAAGTCTCTACGTCGTAAATTAGGATAGTTACTCGTGAAATAAAGAGACCACTTTTTGAATAGAGATTTACCACGATTCACGCTTATAAAGTTTAGTTTACACAAGAACTCATGCCGGCCGATCATCAACAACGTCGTGTCTTTGCTGATAGGGTCCATGAAATGCATGAAAATGATCCGAAATTTCATCGAAAAATAATTTTGAGAGCAAAATTGTCGCATCTGGTGCTCGGAAAAACCAAGAGTTATTGTTGGAAAGCCTCTCTGTCCTCAACGTCTGACTGTTTGATATGGTTTATGATCCGGTGGGGTCATTGGAACTTACTTTTTGGAAAATGAGGCTGGAGCGACAGTTGAACAGTTACGGTGAATGGATTGCGCTATCGGCAGATGTTAAATGATTTTTTATGACTGGAATTGGATGGTATCGATCTGGAAAACGTTTGCTTTCAACAAGACGGCGCTACGTGTAATACAAGTAACGAAACCATTGATCTTTTACGGGAAAAGTTTCCGGACCGCGTTATCTTCCGGGGAGGTGAAAACAATTCGCCTCCAAGATCTTGTAATTCAACACCTTAGGACTTCTTCCTTTGGGGCCATGTGAAAGAGAAGGTCTGAGCCAAAAGCTCAGCGTCGATTCAAAACCTCAAAGATGGAATTCGTGAGACTTTCGAGGACATGACTACTTTGCGATTTGATTATGGAAAATTTCATGGAATGGATATGTTCCTGTAGTTGTGGTCGTGGTGGTCATTTGGGTGATGTTATTTTCCATTATTAACGGCATACCATCTTCTTCATTTCAAAATTAACATCCGATCATTTATCCGAAAAACTGGCATTTTCTTTGATCCTCAAAAAAACACCTCTTATTGAAAAACCCTTCATATTCACTGTATGTTTCTGCAATATGTAACCCTTCAAATGAAGCAGGATCATCCATCAGAGAGAATCTCGCTGATTCTCTTCTTACCCCATCATAAAATGAGAATCTCTCCACGCATCGAACTCATCAGAACAAAACCTTTCAACCCCATTCAATTATATGAAAATCTGAATTCGTGTAAGTTTTAATTACCAGTAATCCACGTTTTGTCCTGGATGATGTTCGTCTTCGACAAAGCGGAAAGAGTCCTGACTTGGCTTCGTGCGGCAGGAATCCCGCCGGATGGCAGATAATAAACGTAATGTACGCAATGCTCGTTCGAGCTGCTGCACATATGGGTTGACGTGAAAAGAGCCTAACGGATTTGTTCGGAGTCATCCGGTTGGAACCTGGTTTTTGTCTTGCGTGGTTTTTTCGCGATTACCCCTTTTGGGGCCAACGTTGTAACCCTGTTTTGTTGTCCTTCGTTTGCTTTTTTGCTAGGTTATTGTTGTCGTTTATCACTTTCGTTAGATTTCATTCGACACTAATGTAGGTTTGTTATCGGTTGTTTACGTTTATGACTTCGGCTATGGCTGCCAAACCCATCTCAAACTGAGTATTTCCTTTCCTGAACAGGATGTTCTAGTAGCTCTGTGACAAACTTCCGTGAACATGAGTCTCATTCGATTTCATTCAGAAGATGCAACTCACTGACTGAAAGAATAACGCTATGCAAGTCCATAGTGCAAGAGATGAAGCTCAGGCAAAAACACCAGAGTAGGTAATCCAAATTTCCGCAAATTTTTTCTTATCACTTCACGAAAACGGAACTAGTGACGTCTATAAGAAGAACACGGATGAACCTATTCGTAGTATTTATACAGGGCGGCAGGAAAAACTTCGGACAAATTCTGCTGTGGTCTGGAACAAAAGTATTTCAGCGCAGCCAAAAAATTTTTATTCTTTTGGTTTCTCTACACTTTCCTGTACTAATATGTGAATTTTCAGTTTGATATAACTTCATTTCACAGAGTTTTAGAATGTCAAACAAACGTAGTGCGATTTTGGAGCTGTTTCGTCAAGGTAGGCAGGCGTCAATGCGAAATTGTTCATTTGCTCAATGTGCCTCGACAAACCGTGTCCGATTCAAATCGTCGTTTCAAGGAGCTTGGCCATGATGATCATCGTCCAGGAAGTGGTAGAAAACGCACTGCCAATACACCTAGCAATCACAACATCGTCAAGAAGCGAGTCAATCGAAATCCGAGGGTTTCCATGAGGAAAATAGCCCGTGAGGCCGGTATCAACCGCGAATCAGTCCGTCAAATTGCCAAAAAAGGGCTCAACCTCAATCCATACAAGCTCCAAAAAGTTCAACTCCTCACGGAGGAAAACAAGCGCGTACGACTCCAAAGGTGCCGCCGACTCCTTCGTCTCGCCGGCGGTCAGCAACGGGGGCGAATTCTCCTCACAGACGAGAAGCTTTTCACCGTAGAACAATCCCACAACCACCAAAACGACAGAGTCTGGTCCGTAGAGGCTCCCGGTACATCGGCCATCGTCGAACACCATCAAAATCCGCAATCCGTCATGGTCTGGGGCGGAATTTGCGACAGTGGTAAAACTTCCTTAGTTTTCGTGGATCAAGGGGTCAAAATCAATCAAGAAGTCTACCGCTGCGACATCCTCGAGATCGTAGTACTTCCGTGGGCCAAGCAGCACTTCGGCCATACGCATTTGACCTTTCAACAGGACTCCGCTCCGGCTCACACAGCGAAAATGACGCAAGAATGGTGTAAGACCCATTTTCCTTGTTTCATCTCATCTGCAGAATGGCCGCCCTACTCACCGGATCTCAGCCCAATGGACTACAGCTTATAGTCGATTTTGGAGCACAGGGCTTGTGCTAAAACACCACAAAAATTTGGAGTCGCTGAAGCAATCTCTGCGCCGGGAATGGAACCGATTAACGCCCGAGGAGCTGCGGCCCATTTCCGAAAATTTCAAGGAGCGTCTGAACCTGTGTATCGCCGCCAAAGGAATCCACTTCGAAACGGCTTAAATATATTATTAACAAATGTTCAAGCTATTATTATTTGTTGTTGTTTAATAAAGTTAAATGAAAAAGAGTTTGTCCGAGGTTTTCCTTGTCACACTGTATAGTTTTATCAAGTAGTGTAGGTTCTCATTTTAACACTTGAAACTGAAACTGTGATAGTGGTTAGACGGAATCTCTAACAGAATTCCAAGCAGTCCCATTGTTGGGTTTTATCGGATCCTGCAGAACTTCTTGAGAATTGTTTCTACTCCATATACGTCAATTTTTCTTGATTACGTAGCCGTTCAACCAGAAATGAGCTTCGTCACTGAACACAATTTAGTAGATCAACTTCGTGCTGTTCTAGGGCCCAATCAGCAAACAAACGACGCTCATTATGGTAAAGTGGCTTCAGTTCTTGAAACAGTTGGATCTTGTATTTGTGTAGAACAAGATCTTTACGCAAAATTGTCCATGAGGTGGATGCACAGAGTCCAAAATGTTGTGAACGTCGACGAATAGACGAATCTGGATCTTCAATACCACTATCACTCACAGTAGCAATATTTTCTTCTGTACGTACAGTTCTTTGTCTTGTTGTTGTTGTTGCATCGAGTAGAGAAAATGTTGTTTGAAATCTATCGATACTTCGACGAATAAGCTGCTCTGATGGACGTTAATGTAAACCATAAATTTCACGAAGTGCTCCATAAGTTTGGCGAATAAAACACTCATTTCGAAAATAAATTTCAACAGTCTGATAACGTTGTTGCGGCGCGAGTCTTTCCATGACGATTTGATAATGCTCACTGATCGGAAAGGTCAAAACAACATGGATTCTAGTTTCTGTCAAATTACAGTTATCCCTCTCAAGAATTCTATCACCCTATTTGTAATGTGATTCCAGAACCTCAAAATATGCTTTATTTATATCAGCAAATATTTTTTTTCAGCTGGTACCAGAGAAGGTGGTGTGTCCCCAAAATTTCCAGTGGTTGTGTTCATACATGGAGAAAGCTATGAGTGGAATTCTGGTAATGCATACGATGGCAGTGTATTAGCAAGCTATGGACAACTTGTTGTCATCACCATCAATTACAGGCTGGGAATTTTAGGTAAGTCCTTTCTGTAAAATCACAGCGAACACTTTTTTCGCTCATGTAAGTTTGAATATATATAACGTACGTATCTCGTTCCCAATATATAAAGATGAAGATGGAGTCATCAGTCTCTAGGAACACTGTGAGAATCAATTATTTATTCATAAAGCGACGTTTCGGCCAATATGTGTTATAATTCTGAGCTTGAAAAAGGCCACAAATTGGTCGAAACATCGCTTTATGGATAAATAATTGATTCTCACAGTGTTCCTAGAGACTGACAACCCCATCCTCATCTGTAAGTTTGAATATCAGTTTTCTCTTCGAAATTATGGTCCCAAGAATCGACGATTTTTGTCGTTTCATTTTTTCATCATTCCCGACTGCTTGAACCTTCATTTAAGGATTTTATTCCTTGTGGAAGAGAATCAGGAAGATAAGGAATAAGTTATTACAATTTTCCTGAATCCAAAGAGGAAATGATGAGGACCCCGCAAGTCCGAAGTTCAATCCCGAGCTAGGAAATACATTTTTTTCTAGTCTCGGAAGGGGCCACCATTCCACTGTTGGTCAAAAATTAACAGTGCTGTGCCTAAGGTGGCGTAAGGACACAGTAACAAAGCCTACACAGAACACAACTGCTCACTCCGAACTCGGAATAAGTTACGAGCTTCGTAGCTTCGTAGTTTCAGAGACTTAGGAGTAATCAGGGTAAACAATATATCAGGATAAACAATATATCAGGATAAACAATATATCATCAAACCTTCACTTCGGTACAAAATGGTGAATGCGCAAGTTATAAAATCAACCTAAGCAACGGAAGATACATTTCTATCACTTCAAACCAACAAGATATATCTGAACATCTCTACAGAACTCGATATCTAATCTAAGGTGGCGTTGACACCTTTCCGCCTTTCTCTCCGGTATCTTGGGTCCAGAAAGCTCATTTAACTCAATAGTAAACCTCTTTTTCCTTCAGATTCCTGCTTTATATCCTAGAGTATTTTCTACTTCGACTGTCTCCGTTCTTCGCGTCTAATATTCCAAATTCCGCTCGAAATGGATTATGAAATGACGACCCAGATTTTCGCTAGGAAAAGTTATGCATTATTCATTCCCAATTTGCATATACACTCTTCCCTAATTCTTTATAGGGTGGGGACCAAAGGCATTATCGAATTGCTGCGGATGTTAGTCGCGGAAATTGTCAGATATTTTAAATTTCAAATTTCGCGCGACGAGGAAGTGATTCTGGGAATTGGATTGAACTGATGGAAAATTATCTGGCTAGGTGATTGTAAATACAGAATTGAAAATGATCAGGAAGAAGTGATAATTGTGCAAAATAGAATAGTATCTACCTACATATCCTACTCAACAGGCCCGGATCTACAATTTTTTTTGACCGGTGCAAAAATTCATGATTGTGTGATACATGTATGAATTCATAAAAATAACAAAGATAAATTATACAAATGAATAATAAAGATGAAAACTAATAATAAGGAAAATATCACAAGGAAAGAAATTAGATTTTTTCCTCACAGCTTCACGCGGCGTGATTTTCTTTCCGCGAACGCATCTATCAGCTCCTCGAAATCTGTTTCGGAAGCAGTTTTGTTTTTTCTATAGCTAACATCGAGAGACCAAAGAGACGTTCCTGGCTCATGGAGGAACGCGAATAATTTTTTATTATTTTCAATTTGCTGAAACTGCGTTCACATCTTGCAGACGTGGTAGGTAATGTGCAGTATATTCTTGAAGCTATACTGATATTAGGGAAAGCTTCTTGCAGACCTTGCCTGTGAAGAATTTGTAGCAGGTCTAATGAAGTCGATTTTTCACTAATTTCAGGAACCAGCTCTTTGAAAACCGCTAGTTCCTAACAAAAATCAACTGCATTCAAGTCTATTCAATATTTTTGCGCTAAAAGGGTACCATTTTTCTGTAGATCCTCTTTTTGCATGTTTAAAAGGGCATGGCCATTGAGGAGTGCGAAATTTTTATGCAGACTGTCTGCGCTTCCTATTCTTTTTCTTATTTCTGACAATAATCTGCCGAAAACAACCTTAATTTCTTTCGAGAAAAAAACAAGTAGATCTATTGTTCTTGACTCATCCTCGCACATTTCGTTGACCTTCTTTTTCTTCTTGGAAACAGGTTTTTTTCTAAGAATTGGCTCCACATTCAATTCTTCAGAGAGAACTATAGCTTCCGAGATCCAGTTTTCAATAGGTTTTTCTCTCATTCCTTGCAAGATCCTCACAAGACCTTGCATCAATGAAAATGAACGTAATATAATTATATCCCCTTTCTGAATTTCGACGTTGACCCTATTGATCTCTCGCAGAATATTACCCCAAATTGTTAGGTTCAGGATGAATCTAAATTCCATCACAGCATGAAGCAAATGACCAGCTTCATGATTAGATTCTGCGACTACTGAGGATTCTTTGATTTCTTCCACAGCATTCACGACTCCCGGTAAATTATTGAGCAAGGCATTAACAGCTTGATGTTTAGCCCATCTTGTTTGGCTACTTCCTTTCAAATTTGTTTTCGTGCTCTTTTTCATAATTGTCCATCGTGTGGTTGTACTAACAAAAAAAGAATACAGTTTTTCTATAACACCAAATAAATTTACTGCTTCTGAACATGATGAAGCCGAATGGACACACACATAATTCAAAGAGTGTGCTAGGCATGGAACTAATACAGCCAGCTCGTTCATCTGTAGAATTCTGGATTGGACTCCTTTATATACCTATGCCAGCCATGTTAGATCTGTCGTCGTAGGATCATTAGCTTGCAGTTTATCTAGAATTTGCTATGATATTATTCTCCAGTTTTTCCGTCAACTTCTAAGAAGTCAACAAAACTTTCCTTCATCTCATACCCATATCCAGACTCCGTTCTCTTTAAATATCGTATAACCTGGCTCGTTTGTTCTGTCAGATACATCTGGGGTGTAGTCGAACATAAGAGTGAAATAGTTGGCCCCCTTGATCTCATTAATAATGTTATTCCGAACTTTGGTAGCCATTAAATCGATAATTTCATTTTATATATTTTTGGACAGATAGGATGTTTGTCCTTTTTTCGAGTTGTCAAGATGGCACTTCACAGTAGGGTCATATTCAATAATAATACTTGTTTCGGAGAAAATCAAAACTGAAAAAAATTTAACCGCTGGTTGCTTTTGGCGCCCCCTTAGCTGGCGCCCAGGGCAAGCGCCCCGCTTGCCCCCTGCCCAAGGTCCGGGCCTGCTACTCAATGAAAAATACTCTGACCTCTTTATAGTCTTACATCAAATCACCATTCTGTGGGGAGGAGGAAGAAACTCCTATTCACCTAGTCACGGAATGCCATGCCATTGCAAGCCAAAAGGAAAGAATCCTTTCGACAAGAAACTTGCAGGAGTGAGAAACTAGCCTCATTGGAACCATCCCACATTTTGGATTCCACTAGATCTCTGAAACTGGTAGGATTCTCCCAGGAAGCTTTCTTGTTCACGGTCTAATCATTTCAGTATTAGTTCATTGTTTTCTCTAAGATTCAACTTACAATATATTTTGTTTTGGCATTATTCTTGAATATTGTTGTTCTCTGTTCTACTGATTGTGCCCTTGAGTATATGGAATTTCACAGACTACATTTCGTCAGTTCCTGTACTATTTACATCTCATCCATGGTTTTGAATTAATCTGTAATGTAAGCTAAGGGTTTTTGCTTTGGAGGATCAACCACATGTTGGTTCCTTCTTCGTTTTCCCTGTAGAGTCAATGGCTTTGAAACCAATGAAGTAAAAAATCCTCGAGAATAATTGGAAACACTCATTTCTGAATTTCCACACCCAAAGACAATCTCAAGAAGACAACGCAGCTGAATCGTCCTCCAGAAGCACGAATTCCCCGAGTGTTATCAAGATTATCATTTTTGTCTCGCCCCCCAACGAATAATGAAATATGCCATGAATTTAAACCGTTAATGCGACAACGCTGAACACGAGCAGAAAACAAATACCCTCTCAGCTCCCCAGTCCCTCCAAGTTTATATTCTCCTTAACGCCAACTACATCTCGCGAAGGTATTTCTGCGACGCACAAAACTAATTGCTCTGGGAGCGAGGTCCCTCACGGCGACCGACCTGCGCCATTGTAGGTGGAACATAAATTATTCATCCTTCGAAAAACATAAAACAGAAATATACTTTTAATGTCTCCATCCGCGTTTTTATTTTTCAATTTGGCCGGGGGCGCGGTTCGAATCACGGACGTATGCGAGGTTCAGCGACGGATCAGTCCCATGGCGACGCGGGCTTTTAAAAACGGCGAAATTCGGTTTTTATTGGTCGCGTCGCTACGGCCTTGTCGATGTGCAGGGTTGCCGGATGTCGATTTGAGGTTGGTACGTGGATTTATCTTCTCAGATACGTCGATAAGTTGACTGTTCGAAAATCTAGATTTTAACTGCAGATTTCTGATGCCAAATTCATTTTTTCCAATTTCGCTCTGTTAAAAAGATATAGCCATTCAAAAAAGTGGGCCAAATACGTGCCTTATTCGATTTTCTGCAAATACCTCAAAGTTCATATTTCTCAATTGAAATTGAGTTGATACATTTGGGAAATATTCAATTACTAATCTTATTCAAATGAGAATGTTAAAAACATGATATTTCTCAACTAAAACAGTTGGTTTTATCCGATTATATCTGCGAATAAAAAGCCAAATTTCTCCCAACTAAATGAGTTCCCTCTCTGATTTTCCTGGAGATAAGTTTGTAAACACTAATATCTTGTTCATATTTTTCTCGATATACTAAGAATATCTCACTCAATTTACGATTAATCAACCTAACCTAACTCGGTTTGTATTCGAAACAATTATCTTATATGAATATTTCGCAGAGCTTTTGAGAAGACGATGACAGGTTGTTAATTTTTCGGATAATATACTATAAAGTATATTTTGCGTGACAGCGACGCGCGAGAGCTTTGTTGTCATAAATGGGGAAAGTGATTATTTTAGGTGTTTTTCTTCGATCTTGTGATGATTATGTGAAGACTTTCAGTGAATTAATGTAATATTAACCGTGTAGTATCGAGTTAAATAAAATTCCAAGAGGATATTGTTTAGATAGAATCATCACCACAGATTATTCAGTGATAAGTTCCATTTTATTTTTCAATAATTTCAATTTAATACGTGGTTTGTATCGACATTCATTATTCATATATCCGAATTTTTCATTTCATTGGCCATTATTTTCAATATGGACTCCCTCATTTGTGGAATTATAGTATTAATATCTCTACATAAAACGTTTTTTCGTCATTTGAATTTTAGTCTTGACAAAGTCGATAAACATTCTGACAACATTCTGGAGATTCATGATTTTTTTCCCAAAGGACCCCGCACTTTCCTCATGGCAAATGGCGTTCCGTCAAATGTTCTAATATTTTGGTATAATATAGTACTCGACCTACTGATCAAAAGTGTCCCTGGCCCCAACTCAATGTATGACTAGTTTTTGAGATGAGTTGAAGTTGAGAATTACTCACTTTTACTATGCGCGTATCTCGAAACAGAATCGAATGAGCTTCAACTTTTCTCGAGAATCATTTCATTCCATCCCCAGGGAGCAACCATATAGAGGAATATGACCGAAAATGGTTACGAATACAGGGTTATCCATAATTGAATGCATGCCCCATTTTTAAAGTATAAAATATGTCAGTTCCAGAGCGAGAACGTTCGCAAAATGAACTATTTCACTAGATATGTTGTTGTTACATCGAAAAAAAACCTGAAAAACCCAGAATTCATACTGGTTGATTCATTATAATAGAAACTATTCACAATGAAGGCTAAGTGGACACCCTGTATTTTTGGATTGATTTAAGATGTTTGTTTGATTTTTTCAGAACATATCACCATGGACTTCAAAGAATACAGGGTGATTCAGTCATGAAATAAACTGTGAACCTCACGAAAATACCCAAAAACCACCTTTTTTTTCATCACCCTCTATACCAAGATTAACTCCGTTGAGGTGGGAGTTTGCCATTTGCCATAGGTAAAGTGCGGGGTCCTTTCATCGGATAAAATTAGGAATAACTCGAAAACGATGCGTTTTATTGACAAATCATAGAAATACTTTTATTTTTCTACAATTATTCAGTTCTTTTGAAATAATAATTCGGAAGATATGAGGAAAAAGTGTTTTTTCATGGATTATCGACACCCAGTATCTTTCAAACGAAACCGAATTTTGAAAAATTGTATAAAAAAACTTTTACGTCTGATGAGAGGAACCTACAGATAGAATATTTTTACAAGTCGAAGACTCATCCTATATATGAGATTTGTTTGTGAGCTATCATGTATTCAACGCAGATTCTCTGGGTCCCGTTTTCAGTTAAATCAAGTCAAGAATTTCATCAATGCTCAAAATGCCAAAAAAAAGTTTTTCATGCATAATTTTTCATGTGAAAAAACTATTTGATAGCCCTATGTGGCAACGCTACCAGACAGGTCAGTATCATTTTTAATCAGCAGCTATAAAAAAAATCTATGACTGCTCGTGTTCGGTTCATGATAGTTAACTACCATACGTTCTCTGTGCTGGATAATTTGGACAAATTGCAGTTTTTGGGATGCTGCGTCCATCATGTGCCCATTTCGCTCGTTTGAGGGTTCATGATTACAGTGGATATTGAAGTTCATACGAACAGTTTTTGTTCGAAATTCAATGCATTCGCACCAGTGGATGAGAGAATTCGATTAATGAAAATTTCTCTGGAGTGATTTCGACACTGTTGTTGGAAACTTCGAAATGTGCGTATTATATTGCAGGAAAAGAATGTTCGATTGAAAGATACGTTGAACTTCATTTCAATCAGCTCAGGGATCATCCAGAAATATTTTGCTTTCAGGAAACAGTCGCTAAGAAACGGAGTTCAAATTCTTGACTGAAACGAAATTGGATTCCAGCTTCGTAATAAAAATAGTAATCTTGAGCTACATATCGTTTTATTTTTGTTATTTTACAGCATGTCAGACGTTCCCCTCCTCTAATATGTTTGTTAGCTATTCATTTTCAGAAATCTGTAAGATATTTATTGCCCCCTAGGCAGGGTCGGATTCGTCCAAATTATCTATCTCCGTTACAAACGGTGTGAAAGGGAGATCATGTGGATCATTTGAATTGCAATCTATATATCTATATATATAAAAGAAAGATGTTGGTTACACCATTTATAACTCGAGATCGGATGGACTGTTTGTTATGAAACTTCATATATGGATTCGTCTACGGTCTGTTTATTATAAAATACAATAAAACTCTGAAAAAATCGATGAAAATTTTACTTATACAGGGAATGCTTTTCCTCCTTTTGAGTAAGGCCATTAGATGTCGCTACAGTTACAGTTACGCTACCGCTTATTCGTTTGTACTTCATTTGATATTCTCCGCGTTAGACGGCGATATGAACAAATAGTGTGACTATATTCCCTCTATAGTCACTCTAACAGTGTGTAATTTGAGTTGCCTACAACTCTGCGCTGTTGGGCAAAACCAAAATGTCTTAGCGTAGGGGTACAGATGTCTAAAATGATTAGATTTCGTTGAGATATGACAAAAGTTTCGTTCTTACCACTTCAGATGGCGCTATTCACACATTATTACTGATGATTATTAATTATTTTTATAGTTTTATTTATTCCAAATAACGTTATCGTGAAGGTACTATATTTGACATTATCACAATCAAATGGCGATGAATTTGTTGAGGCTTTCGCGGCCATCGATTGATGTGATCTGTTCTTTTTTCGAGCATTTCGGTCGACCGAAATAGTCGAAAAAAGAACATATGACATCAACTACTGTGTAATTTACATAGGGCTTATCTATATATATATATAAAAAAAGATGTTGGTTACACCATATATAACTAGAGATCGGATGGACTGTTTGTTATGAAACTTCATTTATGGAATCGTCTACGGTCTAGTTATTATACAATACAATAAAACTTCGAAAAAATTGATGAAAGTTTTACTTATGCAGGAAATGCTTTTCCTTCTTTTGAATAAGGCCACTAGATGTCGCTACCGTTGATGCGTAGTCGTACAGTAAATAGATAAGTCACTGTACGTAGTCTTAGGTTGATATTACCGCTGTTAGATGGCGATATGTGATTCGCATAGAACTCATGGTAACATGGAAGTCTATTGCCAGATCAAAAAGCGGGTAAACATCTCAAGTTGGTGGAACAGTGAATTTTTACCGAAAGATCAAGTATCTGATTTTGACGATCAGTTTCAAACGTGAGTTGGCCATCTTCATCTTTTTTCTCTATTTTTGAAATGCTTTCGTATTTCTGTTTGGGTAATAGATATATTTGCGGAAATAACTGAATCCAAAATTGACGATAATTAGTAATTAACATATTATATTCGTGTTTCTGTTCGCACAGAGACAGTATTGTAAGCGTCAATAATTTTGAAACGTTTGCTCATCGGGCTTTCACTTATGATATACAATAATGTTTCATGGGTTGCCTAATCTGATCTGGTCGAATGACCATCAATAAATTTGAATATGAGTTCAACACAATTCACAGTGTTGATAATTTTGCCGTGTCGATCGTACTATCGACGTTTGGACATCTCGATTTGTCTTCTAACGAGCTTGATATCGTCAACTGAATTGAACAAATTGAAGAGAGATTGACAGCTCATATCCATGGAACAATGAGAATTGCGCTGCTCCACCAACTGAGATGTTCACCCATTATTTTGAGCTTAGCAGCATAGCTAAGATGTCTATAATAATGGTGTGACCACTGATTAGATTTTGAGAATATTAGAAAAGTTTTGTTTTTGCCACTTCAGGTTGGGCTATATTAACAAATGACTGATTTTTTAATTCTGGTCGACGGGTTGTGTTAATAGTCGATAGTTCTTTAGAAGAATAATTTTTGTTCATATTCTTGACATTTTGATTCATATTAGAGGAAAGGTATAATATGGATTATACTCCTGCTATTCACAGTCACATAAGGTACTGCAAAAAGAGAACTGTACAACAATTAAAAACAAAAAGTTATATGTTCAACAATTAGGTACCGCTTAAATAAAGAGAATTCTTTCCATGTGAATTACAAAATTATTAAAATTTTGTATATTTTGAACCTTAATTTTGCCTAATTTATTTCCTGCTTGAAAAAAAAGCAATGGTAAGTTTATACAACTTTTAAGTATAATTCAGGCGGTACAAAGTTCGCCGGGCCAGCTAGTAGTACCATGAAAGGCTCTTAACAGATCCAGAAGCGGGTGAATATCACAGTGAATTTTCATCGAAATGTCAAGTAAATTGGATTTTGGCGATGAGTTCCAATCGTGAGATGTCCATTCTCATCTTTTCTCATAATTTTAAAAATGTTTTTGAATTTCTGTTTCGGTAATAAATATATTTGCGGAAATAACTGAATCCAAAATTGCCATTATTAGTGATTGACATATCATTTTTGTGTGTCTGTGCTGTGTGATAGCTCATATCCATGAAAACACTTGACAGTTTAAAAATCAGAGAACCAAGCCGTTGATCTCCGATCACCGGTGATTACGATTTGTGGAATCCACCGTAAGTATCATTTAGGCGGAACAAAATTTGCCGGGCCATCTAGTAATAAATAAATCACGCATTCGTGCCCAGTCCGCTTAGGAAATAGTGCTCTATAGTTCAGCTACTCACCGCCAGATGCGAGGGCAAAAAAATTCGATTCTCTGCGCCACTGCGGACGGGAGAAGGAACTACAACTAAAAGGGGCTTCAATTCGTTCAATGAAGTTGTTTCTCTAGGGATATTTAACCTCATTGGTGAAACTGAAGAAGTAATCAAACATTTGGTAGACAATGATCTTTAATTTTCAATTAAAAAAATGTGTAGTTCTTACTAAAGCATCAGAAACTATGCCTCAATTTTTCGGATCCGTCCAACAACGAGTCGCTGATGAAACTCTCACACCTCAATAAATGAATTTATGTATCGAAAATTCGATACTGAGGGTGATTAAAACACTTGAATCGGAATAATCCCCAGCTGGTAGTTCGATACAGCTTTCATGCCTGGTGAAATATCGGCAGCGAGCTATTCAACAGCTTAGGCATAATATACGGCTCAGTATAATTATGAATTGATGGCAACACTGTCGCAATGAAGTTTAGCTTGTTCGCATTGTTGAATCCAGTCGACATCGAAATAATTGAGTTGGTGTCGAAGATTTGGTGGAGAACTCACGTAAACGGCTGAAACTTCGTGATGGAATTGTGTGAACTTGCCCTTAACTATCGAATGGATTTCGAGAAATTCAGTCATGAATTCATCCGAAGTTGAAAAGATTCTCATTTATGGGAAGACCCACGCAAAAGAGCTTGGGCGTGTTTTCAGAGGGGAGATAAAAAGGCAACTCCTACCCTGTTTGAATAGTCTTTTATACTAAAGGGGATTTTGTACTTATAATTTTGGCCTGCCTTCGTGATCATCTAATCTTTTGTAGTTTTTTGTGTAGTTTTTCAGCTTCGTGATAATTCAAAACTGTTAAATAAGGGTGGAAGCATTCCTTTATTGGCTCAGAGGAGTAGTTCGTGAAAAACCACTGTCTTTTGAGGGATAAAAACACGAACCTGGTCCAGAGATAGTTAGATCCACTAAGCAAAATCCCTTGGCTTTAAAGTTGGGTGAAATTACATGCAGCAGTTTGACGAGAACAGTATATAGAGCATTCAGAATATGAGTATGGGCTGAAGATTGAATAGAATGTGGAAGCTTGTATAAGACTTCAATATACAGCGGAAGTCTTTGACTTGTACATATATATTCAACTGTAGATTCTTGAGGCCAGAAGAAACCTTTTTTTTTTTCATTTTCCATTTTGCCGAATTCGGCTCTCTTGAAAAGACGGACCTGATACCTTTCGCTGGAATTGATGCAAACTTTATATTTCTCGATTCAAATTGAGATGATACATTCAGGAAATACTCAAGCACTATCCTCATCTGAATAAGAATGTTACAAACACGATATTTCCTAACAAAAACCTTTAGTTTTGTCCGATTTTTTCTGAAATTAAAAAGCCATATTCCTCACACCAAAATAAGTTCCTTCTTCGATTTTCCTGAAGATTAGTTTGTGAACACTAACAATTTGTTAATGTTTTCCCCGATATCCCAAAAATATCTCATAATCGCATAACCTCAAGTCATATGACCTAACCTATCTTCTGTGATATTTCACAGAGCTTTTGAGGAGGCGATGCCAGATTTTTTATTTTCTCTTCAAACAATAGTATAGGCGAAACCAAGGAAGCAGTACGTTTCCTATCGTTAACGGATGAACTATCGCAAGGGCACTATAGTCCGTTCAAATATAAGAAGGAGCTTTGTAAACAAACAGAATCGTCTGGTTTGCGCACAATAAAGCTCTTGTTGGTTAAACTTTCATAACAACGCTCTCTTAGACCGCCCTAAGAGACTGCCAGGATCGTACTCGGAACGGACTGTGGATGGTACTGGATGGAAATGATTCAATAATTTGAGTCAGCAATTCCCACCTTAGAACTTTTTTCCTCAGAAACTCTAGTGCAAAATTTCTGTTATGATTTGCAACTGTCATAAACATTTTATATCCAACGTACCCTATTTTTTTATTTTTTTTTTGTTTTAAATTATTATCTACTAAATGATTTCTTTTACGGATGCTCGAGATTGCGGCAAGGAAATTCCAGGAAACACCAGAGTTTCCGAGATTTGGTTCAGAGAATATAATAGTATATTGTTCAATGTTCAATGAGCGGTAATGTAAGTCATAACACATGCAGATGAATGTTGTAATTCATCTTGTGTATTATGAGTGTTATGACCATTAACGCGAATTGAACACTATACTTATCTTCGACTTCTTCAGTAAAATTCGAATTAATCTACATTTTCAAAATTGAGAACAGTTGTCAAGCGATTTCTGTGGTCGAAAATCGAATCGAATCCCGTAGAAAACGTCAAAAATTCACGTTTTCCAAATGCAATTGTTAGATATTCAGACCTAAGAAAATGTAGAAATAGATGGCGAGAACGTTACCTTGATGCAAATAGAGTTCCCTATTGACCCGACTTTTTTATTCATTTCGTAAGCTACATTTTTCCTATTTGTTTTGGAGTGAGTTATAGGCGTGAGTTATTATTACCTCACACTGTTGGTTTATAGAGACTATTACAGATCAAAATCAGTTGAATAATGGATATATTAAAATAAATATTGGATAGAGTAGTCCGTTACTTTGTGATAGTTCATGATGAGGAATAATTAAAATAAATTTACTTTGTTTTCTATCACTCAATTTATTAAATACAGATTTAATAGTAAGACTACGAAACTCGAGTCACTATTAAATCTGTATTTAATAAATTAAGTGATAGAAAACAGAGTAAATTTATTTTAATTATTCCTAATGGATATATTATTCTATGGGAGTAGATAAAGAGAATAAAACATTGACGCCACCTAAGAGGAGAGCCGAGTCGTTAAAAATAATCGATTCGGTTGACGATTTCGATATGAACCTTATCAGAAGAATTGATTTTGATTTGAAAACATGTATAATTGAAGACTTTTCCTTAAACTTGTTATGTTTAAATATATATTTCACTTAGATGTGTTGTATAAATTGCATTCGTATAATAATATCATTGTTCTCTTCAAACAATGATAATATACAGTTGAAACTTGAAACTGAACGATTGTGTGAAATCTCCTCGATTCGACTCTGGACGGAAAGTAACGAAGGCCCTCCTACCGCTGCGCCAAACTTGTTGATATTGCTTCTTCTTACATTTGAACAGAGTACCTAGTTTTGTTTACTTTTCGCTAGTGGCGCCTAGGCTTTGCCCTTTGGTTATGCCCAACGAGTAGTTCTCGCCGATATAGCGCTACGATCTTAATTTCAGTCGCCTGTAACGGTGTGCTACCTCGCAATGCGAGGTAGCCGGCGCGCAAGTCGAACAGTTGTTCCGTGTCTCCAACGTTAGGCCCATCGAAGACTTCCTCTTTGCGCCCATGAACGACGATGCTTATAGCGATAACAGGCGTGATTGACTACGATTTATTCATTTATTTACAGAGAATAATGCAAACAGGTGATGATTATGTGAAGACTTTCGGTGAATTGATGTTATAATAATCGTGTAGAATCGAGTTAAAATTCCAAGAGGATATTGTTTTGATAGAAACATCGCCACAGATTATTTAGTGCTGAATATCATTTTATTTTTTATCAATGTCGATTCTACATCCGAATTTTGATTTTCATTGACATTCATTTTCAATATGGACCGGTAACAATCAATTTTTATTAGAAACTGTGCATATTAAATGTATAATTTCATGCTTCTTAGAATTCAGTTTCATCTCTCACGTTTGTGGGATTTTATTATTACATATCTCTACATCACACGTTTTTCCATCATAGAGATTTTAGTTGATAAACATTCTGACAACATTGTTAACTTGTATAGAGATCGGAGAGTTTATTAAATTCACTCAATCTGTAATATCATAAACCTAGGAAAGCATCCAGATTATTCTTCGACTTTTGATTTTTTTCGTCAAATTTTATAGGGTTAAATTGGGAATAACTTGAAAACGACGCGTTTCATTGAAAAAACATAGGGATACTTTTATTTTTTTAAATGATAGGTTCATTCGAAAATATGAACCGTTTATCATTTTCAATTGGTTTTATGGTATTTTTGCGTGGAATTATGAGTCGGCTACGCTGTAACTTTCATACCAGGAGATATATTGAATAAGTTTTTATCGAGGAATATGCACCATGAATAGAGTAAACAACCAACCAAAATTCAGTTCATTTGAATTAACGGTCCCAAAGATATGAACGGAAAAGTGTTTTTTCATGGATTTTCGACACCCTGTATCTTTCAAACGAAACAGAATTTTGAGAAATGTTATGGGAAAAAAGTGTTCTGTTCGATGAGAGGAATCCACAGTTTCAATATATGTACAAGTCAAAGTAATGTATATTTCAAAGTTGCAATTAAACGAATCTCTCCGTTCTGTTCATCGTGGAAAAGAGAGATAGCACCCATTCTTTTTCTTGCCACGCAATCATTTCCGCTATCAGCACAGCCTTCCTCGGCGTCATCACACCTTCATGAGCTACGAGGCCATCGCCACGTGCTATACGTTTTTTATCCGACGAGCTTTCAATTATGTTTTATGACTCCGTTGTCGGTTCTATTCTCTTATTGTTGCGGAGGAGCCTGATCCGAAAAGCTCCTTAAACCCCTTTCCTTGAGCGATTTTAACGTCCCTACTTTGTTTTATATATAGATCGTTCGTGGGAATGGAACACGAGCTGAATGCCATTTTCCTGGAATGGATGATCTGAGAGAGTCAACAGGGATTCTGGAATGAAAATTGCACTCTCGCGATGAGAACACGTACAAGGTTCCACTCCGATTATTCTCAAATTAATGTGGGATTTAATTCAATTTTTGTACAACCGCCATTAAAAGTGACACTTTTAATGACAGCAAACGATGTTTAAATTGATTGTTTACGTGGAAGCGTGTTAGAAATATTTTTAACATTAGTGTTAAAAATATTTTTAGCACTCCATTTTCTTATGATGAAATTAGATGAAAAAAATTCAGCATTTGCAAATTTTTATTATCAATATTTAACAATCATTACTTCTGAACATTAATATTAATCATAAAACTAGAACAATTACTAACATTAATGCCCTGTGACGTTAGGGAGCTTCGCAACACATTATTAGAATCCTCAGCACCATCAGTACTTTGTACAGTATATTGGATGATGATGATCCAAAATCTGTTGAGGTTAGGAAAATTTTTTCAGCAATGACATTTCTATATGCAATGGAATGATCAACATAGCCCTCGGCTACCGTCGTAGACTTCCATCTACCATATTTTTTTTATATCCGTAATATTTGCTCCTGCTAGCAATGAAGCGGAGGATCTTCGAAAACAGTGTCCTGTATAATGCTTTGGTTCTGGCAGTTTGAAGAATTCGGCAACAATAGATGGAATTTTCCCAAATGTATTAACACCAATTGGATTGGCAGTGCATTTATTATTCATGTATTTCAGAAAAAACGACGATGTTTGATGACAGAAAGGCGCAGTGCAAAGTACATAAGAAAATAGTCAATGAGAAATTCGGCAACAATAGATGGAATTTTCCCAAATCTATTGATACCAACTGGATTGACAGTGCATTTATTATTCATGCATTTCAGGAAGAAACGACGATCTTTGATGACAGAAGGGCGCAGTGCAAAGTTCTTATGAAAATAGTCAACATACTTCCCAATTATCCTGAAAGAACGACAGACTTCCGTTTTTGTGTTTGGAAGTTGTATAACCAATGATTTATTTGTTATTTAGATGTCTTCCACTGATAAATTACACAATTTTTCACGCCGACAGGCTCCAAAAAATCCGAAAATAGTTGCAACCTGAATCATCAAGTATTTCTCATCTGGTACCTCATTTATAAACTTTTCAACTTGTTCACGAGTGAAAATTTTCGATTTTTTGGGACGATATCCTTCACCTTTCCGTTTTGAATATGCTATTACCTTAAAATATTTACTAACATCCACACCATTTTTAATAAGGGCGCTTGACTTTATCATTAAAAATTTGCTCCACAAAGTTGATGAACTCCATTTGATTTTTCTTCTAAGTATGCCAGGAAAACAGGTTCACTGTTCCCTTCTACATTTTCCAATTTACACTAGGCCAGGAAATTGTTATATGCAATATTGTACTGCTGAACAGATTTTTTAGGTAGGAGTTCCAGATTTGCTCTTCTTGCAGACTCTTCAATATCCACAGGAACAACCAAATCGTCACTTTTATTAAAAATTGGACTTTCGGCAAACATAAAGCAGTTAGAAACCCAAGACGACAATTGGACAGGAACGAAATTCGAGTGACAGCGTCTTTTCTCATTTGTTCAATTCGCTCCGAATTGAACAATTTCACGAACAAAATAAAATAAAAAGAATTTGCTATGACAGTACACTTCAAAATACATTTTAATATTCAAATAATCAAAAGGTTGTTGTGAATGGCAAACGTTGCCAACGTTATGATCACTAACAAATGAGAAAAGACGCTGTCACTCGAATTTCGTTCCTGTCCAATTGTCGTCTTGGGTTTCTAACTGCTTTATGTTTGCCGAAAGTCCAATTTTTAATAAAAGTGACGATTTGGTTGTTCCTGTGGATATTGAAGAGTCTGCAAGAAGAGCAAATCTGGAACTCCTACCTAAAAAATCTGTTCAGCAGTACAATATTGCATATAACAATTTCTCATTTCACAAATTTTCACTCACAAAATAAAACGTCACTTTCAACACCCATATCATAAATAACTATTCTAGGCAAAATTGGTGGCAATAATCCAAATTTCCACCTCAATTAGATTCACACAGATTCGTCAGATTATCACCAGAAAACAATTTGCGAAGGCGTTCTAAAGAAAACATTCCCATATGTGATAAATTGTGATTTATGTTGATCTTTGGAAGTTTTTTGGTATTTTTTGTAGGCTTTTTGTATGATCTCAAATTTTCTAGACCGTGCTCCACGACGACCCAAAAATGTTCAAGTTTTACGAACCGTCTCTGCAAAATTTTCACCATTTTCATAGTGAATTTCAATAATTTCAATGCGTTGTTGGAGCGTGTATCGTTCCATTCTTATTAATGTCCATTCTTATCAAATGTTCCATTCTTATCAAATGTCAAAAACTGCAGCTTCAAAAGTGACATCTACCGAAATAGCGGGCTATTCAAAATAATACTCTTATTGGAAAACCCTCAACTGGTCGATATCATCTCTTTTCATGTGTCCTGGCATCTTGGTTTTCATCAATGAATACCCTTTATATTATAGTCAATCCTTAGATTGATGATTGGTCTTATTTGCCACTGAATCAACACACTCTACTCCGGAGAGGTCTTTTCATCTAGGTATCGAGTGAAATTAGTGACCACCATTCAAACGACCATTCAAGCCTTCTAATGACTCTGCTTTCATCCACGGAATAAATAATAATAAACTCGATATCGGAACGCATGGCCGACCCCTAATAACTCACCTTATTTGAGTTGCCTGCGTTCAAGTTGATAGAGCAAATATTGGTGTTCGAAAGTTTAGTTAATCTTTGTTAAAATTAACTATCCTCACTTGTGTTTCCTTTACGGCTGAATATGATATATTGCTTTTGCTCGCTTATTGGATCCGGGCTAGTTCTACTGGAAATAAAGCTTGCAGCCTCAGGACAATATAATAAGATAACTTTTTCCGCATCTTCAACGGATCTCACGAAAGGATGATTCCAATCATTTCACATGGAAGCTCCCTGTTGATTCTGATAAGAAAGTTTGTGTGATGAAAAATGCAATAAAATAAACATCAAAGAAGATAAAACAGATACCAGGAGGTCCTAGTTATTCATGTTTCTTTATCATTACCTACAAGCAGACATTTGAGTTTTTTCTTCTGCAGTCATTTACAGAAGGTTTATTAAACCATTCTAGAAATATCTCTGCACATACCAACAGGTATTCTATCTAGGGGAAACATTTTCGAAAGCTCGCAAACAGAATAAATTGGAAATTTCGCTTAGGAACATCAAAAAGCGATTTCTAGGAGATCGCAAAAGGAGTTCGCATAAGAGTCGCAGTGTAACCTCTCAGAGATATAGCGGAGAAGTCTGTATTTCCTTGGCAACGCCATAGACTTTTTTAAATATTTTGTTTACTCTTGAGAATTCATGGAATTTTTTCATGAAGTCTATTTGAAAATTTATTTATTATTCGAGGGAAGATAAGGATTTCAGAGGTTTTTATTACCTATATTTCACAGTTGAAGAACCTCGACGAATTCAGGGACGGTCATAAAATCGAATCTACCCCCATATTGCTTCCGTTCCTAACTTATTGTCGCACTAACAATTTCCCCTTTTCGAATTGTAGTGCCGAATCCTCAGATACCTCCCCCTGAAGATTTAATCGATTGCTACCAGTTAGTTTCCGGAAGAAATCCAATTAGGAAACGTAGTGTACAACTTTCGGTCGTCCCAAATTGACTACATTTTTATATCTGCCCGTGCTGGAACTGCGACAATTAGGGAGAAAGGAAAGTTTCCACCTTGAACAGGGGACTGATTGGAGTCGGCCAGATTGTTACTGGATTTTTCTGTTAGGGAATTGGCAAAGAGTTAGCGACATAAGTCGGTGGAGTTGTTATATACTTTTGACTTCATTTCGCCACGCTCCGGATTATGTGAAACGGTATGGAAAAGTTTTCTTGGCGACTGCTCCTTACAGAGATTGTATGAAAACTTATTTGGGTGAGCACAGAAAGTTGGGCAAGAAAAAAAATGAAATGTTCAGATTGCTGCTAATAGTCTGAAACGATAAAAGGTCTCAAACAAAACCACCAAGTTTGCAGAAACTGAACAAAAGTATCAAGCACGAATACTTACACCAAATCGAAGTATTCGTTTTCAAATCTAGCAGTTTCTACTGTTCATCATTCAGGGTGTTCCTTAATTGGATGTACAACGAAAAGGGGAGGTTCTTGCACAATTTTAAGATATAGTTATATAGTTAAAAGGGATTACAGTCCACTGCGACCTTAAGGTCTATTGTGCCCCCTGACAGAGCTGTCATCATCGCGCCTACTACAGCTCGCCCTCCAGTTCCAGAGATTTGATGAAATTCAGTATCTGGGACGGCTTCAAGGAGGATAACTCCCCACTTCTACAAGTTTCTTGTCCAAAGCTATCTTTCCTTTGGCTTACAATGGCATAGCATTCCGTAACCAGGTGAATAGGAGTTTCATCCTCCTCCCCACAGAATCTACACTCATCAGTGTCCGATAAACCCATTCTCTACAGATGCTTCTTTAGGCGACAATGTCCTGTGGGAAAGCCAGTGTGTAGGTGAAGTTGGTTTTTACTGAGATCCAGATATTTTTTGGATCTAGCAGTTTCAAAGTTCCGGAGGAACTTTTTGGAGTGATCCATTCCTGGGAGATTCCGCCCGAGTTTTTCTCTTTCGGTTTTCTCCTTCAGCATAAATTCCTTCTTATAAGTGCATTTTCCTATACCACAGAAGGGTTCTGGGCCAGTGAGTGGCGTCTGTGCGCCCTTTCTGGCCAGTTTATTGGCCTCTTCGTTTCCTATGATTCCCGAATGACCGGGAACCCAGATTAAAAAGACCTTATTCTTCTTGCCTACCTCATTGAGTTTGTTTCGGCACTCCCAAATCAGCTTTGAGTCAATGATGTAGGAGCTCAGTGCTTTAATAGCAGCTTGACTATCTGTATGAATAGCTATATCGCACTTCTGATAGTTTCTTTCTAGATGTATATCTAGACATCTTCCGATTGCAAGTATTTCCGTTTGAAGGACGCTTGTACAGGAGCCTAGCGATAGTGCACACTTGGTACTTGTCCCGTAAATCCCAGCGCCAACTCCTGTAGCGGTTTTAGAACCATCTGTATACAATTTCATTGTATTTTCTTTGAGATTGTAGTTGGTGTATTCCCTTTTCCAATCTTCTCTTTTACTTAGCATTGTACTGAAGTTCTTCTCAGTGCTTACTTTCTTGATCATTACATCGCTAGGAAGGTTTGCAGATGAGGTGTAGTCATTCAGAGAGGACCAAGCTCTCTGAAATCTGACTCTCTCATTTCCTGCTCCTTCTTTAGATACTCTGAGGATGGCCTCATGGGCTACCCTAGATGTAATTTTAAGATAAAAACTTTCTCTTGTTTTCTTATGAAACTTTTTTTTCGTAAGTCACTGTTAGTTTGGAAAAATGAAAAGAGAAGCTTTGCTGTTATACTAAACTTAATAGTCTTTTGTAGTCTTGTCGTATCGGCTACCGATTTCGAGAAAAACTTAAAATTGTGCTAGAAAAACAGATGAAAGGAAATCGAAACTATTCAGGTCTGAATATCGGACTTTTCATGTTGGAAGCAATTCCATTTCTGGAAGGCGTTAGGAATTAGTGTGAAACAAAGTTTTCGAGTCATGGCGGTTTGCCACATACTCTGCATTCGCTGTTAGATCTACCAAACGAAAGAACTACAGATTGCTCAGAACTCAATATTTCGAGAGGAAATGTACTAGAATCAGTTCTGCGAGGAGCAGGAAGTAGATTAGTGATAGAAGTTGAAACATTTCTGTTCGCAGTTTGCAATAAAAATGGGTTGGATCTTATTTGAATATGAAAATATAGCGGGTGTTATTTTGACATTTAAAGAAAGATGCGATTTTTTTAGATGAAGAATCGGATGTTCATTCCAGAATAAAGAGGAAGGTAAGCCGTTAATAATGGAGAAGAACATCAGCCAAATGACGACCACGACTACAGGACCATACAGGGTGATTCACGGTGGATGGCACATTAGACGTTTCTGGTGAACCAGATATCGGATCGGTTTGAAAATTTGCATGAGTGTATCATCGGACATTCTCTACCCAACTGAAATATTTTGGTCAATTATATATTTTTTATTTTAATATTTTGGTATATTATATTATTTTTGAAATCTTCAATAACTTCTCGACAACTTTTCTCAACATTTCCCTATACATATATGTTGCCGTTTTCGAAATATAAATTAATTTCAATATTTTTCACCGAAAATCATGACCTCTAAAAATGCTGATAACTTCGGGTTGAGAGACACTATGGCATTGAAATTTAGTTTGAAGTTAGGTGATACATGGATGCTTCCAACACATCAGTCTGATCTACGTTACTTCAATACAGGGTGGTAAAAATACAGTCTTTTCGTTTGCTTGAAAAAGTGACTGAATGTTGTTTATTTCAAATGTCTTTTATTGAAAATTCAGAAAGCGGATGAAATTTGCTTTAATTCTGTGTATACTTTACCTACTCTTGGCTTTTTCAAGCCCCAGATGCGACAATTTTGCTTGTTGACGAAGCCACCGAGGTAGAAATGGGCTTTATCACTTGAGATTATTTTCGAAGGGACTCCGGATCATTTTCATTCATTTCAGGGACCCAATCAGCAAAGACACGATGTTGTTGATGATCGGCCGGCTTGAGTTCTTGTGTTAACTGAACTTCATAAGCCTTAAGATCTATATCTGCATGTAGCATATGGTGGAATGTCTAATTCCCAAGAACGACGAGGAATGGACAAACCTGAGTATCCTTCAGAACACTTTCGGATATAGCAGCAATATTATCGGCTATTCTTCAGCGACGTGCACGGGTTTGATTCTTCAAATCACTAACTTGTCCCATCAGCTCAAATTTTCCACTAATTTTTGTATTGCGTCTCTGCCAAATTTTCACCATTTTTATAATGAATTTTAATAGTTCCAATGTGTTTTTGAAGCGTGCATCGTTCCATTTTCATTAATGGCGTAGTTCCTACCTGTCAAATGTCAAAAAACACTTCAAAAGCGACATCTACCGAAATAGCAGACTATTCAAAATGACACTTCTCATTGAAAAACTCTTTACGAATTTTAGTTTGTCTTCCGGGGGCATAACATTGCTAGAGATTCAATATTACATCAATTTCAACTAAGCGATGTCTGTTTCAAGCCCGAAGGCTAGAAAGAAACCGACGAAAATGCGAAGAAGCTTCGCGGGCTTTGAGATCAAGCATTTTACATTGTGTCCATAATTTTATTCATGCCATATTGACCTTGAAGGTTCCAAATCATCCTGAGCAAGATAGGAGATATGGCAGAGATGCGTCAAAGTTGCCGGAGCGTGTGTAATTTCAGGCAACCTAGGGAAAACTAGAGTAACTGGTTCAATGAAAATAAAATATTCCTGAACTTCACAAAACTAACAACTCCAATCGTAAAAGACAAATCCACCCGTTATGAAATGTCCCAACTTGGAACAAACTCATCATCCCAATTTAATCGGGGTCTCGCCTCATTGCGACCCCAATCCAGTCTCGATTCTCCCCCGAAATAAATTTATCAAGCCTGCCAACGTTACAAAATTGATACATTTCGTACCGACAAGACGGCGATGATCTTAATCTGAATGAGAAACGATCGCCATCCTTCGACAGGCGCCCGGAAAAATTCCCTAAGAGAAATCCGGCTCAAATTAATGCTCCGAAAAGGCGTAATCCGGGTGCGTTAAGTGCCTGCACGGCTCGGGCTGCAATACCGGGTTTTCCTGCGGAAAACTTGTTAGATAATCTCATTTATTTCCGGGGAATCCTACCAGATCTGACACGTATATAACGACACGTCTGGAGGATACGCCACTAGTTTCGCTAACGAATGACTTTATTTCTGGATTTTGGGAAGCCGCACAGTGGGGTAGGATGAAATTGGATTGATTCTTATGGATTTTTTCGACTTCACATTCCTGAGACGTGTTTTTGAAGATTATTGCAACACGTAGATCCTAAAAATCCTGGAATATGAAT
Organism: Adalia decempunctata; assembly: GCA_951802165.1. Lineage (NCBI taxonomy): Eukaryota > Metazoa > Arthropoda > Insecta > Coleoptera > Coccinellidae > Adalia > Adalia decempunctata. The sequence continues at coordinate 13,879,405 of OX637696.1, read as the reverse complement.
ATGTACAAAATACGAGAATTTCTCTTATGATTTTATGACATATCCAGAGTGAATGAAAAGTAATGCACAAAATTCTCTGTTTCCTCTTCGAGGTCACACCCTGTATACACCTCATAATAGCCCACAAATTCAATCAAAATTTCAAAATGGTCCATATTCGCAGAAATATTTATGGAATTGATTTCTCAGTAGTGGTTACAGATTGGCGAAGGATCAGGTCAAGTTGACCTTCGTAAATTAGAGGTTATTGGGGGTTGAATCAATCCCATGGATATCCTCGCAGGCCCTTTCGAACATTAAATATCCTCAGTTGACCTTTCCTCAAGATTCAAGCTACTATGCATCTCCACTTGAAATGCTCGAAGCGATAAGCTCTAGTTCAAAGTGTTTGAAAACACAATCATGGGTTTTAAAATTTCCGAGATCATTGAGCACAAATTTTTGTTGTTTCTTCACAAACAGAAATGGAAAAAAATCCAGAATGTAGATTTAATAACATTCTAGAAAAATTAAAAAAGTCAATAAAAGCAAATTGGCGAAGGGGCCGGTTAAGTTGACAATCACAAACCCTGAATAACAAGCTTCATTTATTCTCAAATTCTACGTTGGATAGAATTGAGGTCTTATAATAAAGATGGTGAAAAGATCATTCTATTTCTTCAATTTCTCCAGATTTTCTAAAGAAGGGCTGACCATAAACGAAAGATTGATTATTTTCGAGAAAATTAAATTTCTCGCTAAAAGAAGATGAAAAATACTTGTTGGTTTTCTAAATATAGTCTCTTTTTGATTAACAATCTAATGAGATGTTTGAATACTTCGATATATTGGTGGAAGTTTATCAACTTCGTTGGAAACTAAGCTACTATATTTATTGGGAAAAAAGTCAAAAATGGGTCTTAATCGTTCAGACGTTCAACGAAATCTTGGACTGTCATTAAGAAATCTATATATATAAAAGAAAGATGTTGGTTACACCTTTTATAACTCGAGATCGGATGGACTGTTTGTTGTGGAACTTGATTTATGGATTTGTCTACGGTCTGGTTATTATAAAATACAATAAAACTTCGAAAAAATCGATGAAAATTTTACTCATACAGGAAATTCTTATCCTCCTTTTGAGTAAGCCCACTAGGTGTCGATAAAGTTACAGTTACGCTACCGCTTATTCGTACGTACTTTATTTGATGTTCTCCCCGTTAGATGGCGATGTAAACAAATAGTGTGTGTGTGTGTGTGTGTGCGTGTGTGTGTGTGTGTGCGTGTGTGTGTGTGTGTGTGCATTGACTATATTCCCACTATAGAACCTGTAATAGTGTGTAATTTGATTTGCCTACAACTCTGCGCTGTTGTCCAAAACCGAAATGTCTTAGCGTAGGAGTACAGATGTCAAAAATGATTAGATTTTGTTTAGATATGAGAAAAGTTTCTTTCTTACCACTTCAGTTGTCGCTATTCACACATTATGACTGATTATTAGTTATTTGTATAGTTTTATTCATTCAAAATAACGATGAATTTGTTGAGGCTTTCGCGGCCATCGATTGATGCCATCTGTTTTTTTTTTTTCGAACATTTCGGTCAACGTGGTTTGAAATGGTCGAAAAAACAACAGATGACATCACTTACTGTGTAATTTGCATGGGACTTATAGTACCATGAAAGGTTATTACCAGATCCAGAAGCGGGTGAATATCACAGTGAATTTTTATCGAAATGTCCAGTAAATCGGATTTTGGCGATCAGATTCAATCGTCAGATGTCCATTCTCATCTTTTCTCATAATTTTTGAAATGTTTTTGAATTTCTGTTTGGGTAATGAATATATTTCCGGAAATAATTGAATCCAAAATTGCCATAATTGACATATTATTTTTGTGTATCTGTTCTGTGAGACAGCTCATATCCATGGAAACATTTGACAATTCAGAAATTAGAGAAACAAGCCGTTGATCTCCGATCACCGGTGATTACGATTTGTGAAATCCACCGAAGATTTAGGCGGAACAAAGTTCGCCGGGCCAGCTAGTATAGAATAAGACTCATTTTTGACTTCTTTTCCCAATAAATATAGTAGCTTAGTTCGATATATTTTGCGATTGTATCGAAAGAGAATTAAATTTCCTTTCAAAAAAAACCTTGTCCTATCCCTAAATTCAAAGGTTTTTGGAATAACAAGTTTTCTTGCCAATGGGAGAATATTGAGGCAAATTTTGTATAAGGTGTCCATAAAATGTCTAAAGAACATGTTGATTACGATAATTTGGCAATCCGCTCCGATTGCTGAGTATTGTTGAGTTAGTTTTTCGCATTCATCCTGAGTAGGTACTAAGGTTATACAGTGCGCGTCAAAATTATGAAACAAATTCATATTCGGCAACAAAATCCTGAAACAGGTCAATTTTTGTTTCACTTTTACCAAATTTTTAAGCATTTTTGAAGGATTTATGTTGCACCTTGTGGCATCCCCATCAACCCTCTGAATTTTTTGAAAATGGAAAGTGGGTCATGTGGTTATTTTTTGGCAAGGTCTTTGTATCTTCTCTACAGGCGTGCAGAAATTTTCAAGAAAAACATTTTTTTTAAACTAAGTGAGTTCATAGATGTTTTCAATAGGGGCACTTTGTCATGGCTCTTTCTTTGAATCGAAACATTTTATCGAAAAGTTTCAATTTCAGTAGAAACGTACTAATAACATACCTACTTAAAATCATAACTGAAGCGCGGTGTTTCACACTTTCTAATTTTTCACGTGGGGGTGTTGAAAGTTGTGCATGAACAAAACTGTGATGGTCGACTTTCATTCGGTGGCAAATTTCATCAGGTACCATCGTCTCAAAGTAAATGAGCTATGACAAAGTGCACATACTGAAAACCTCTTTAAACTAACTGAATTAAAAAAAAAAAATTTCTTGAAAATTTCTGCACGCCTGTAAATAAGATACAAAGAGCTTGCCAAAAAAGTACCACATGACCCTGTTCAAAAAATTTAGAGGGTTGATGGAAATGGCACAGGGGTAACAAAAATCCTTCAAAAATGCATAAAAATTTGGAAAAGTGAAACAAAAATTGACCTGTTTCAGGATTTTGATGCCAAATATTTTTCTTCTGAGAAAATGAATTTGTTCCAAAATTTTGACGCACAATATACACAGGTATATGAAGCCTTATCATTAGATCTCTGAGATATGAGTTTCCATTTTCATCGCGATGAAAACTCATGAATAAAACTCCATAGATCTCCATACTACTCATGAAAATAGTTTTCGAATGATCATGCTCTCTAAATCTCTACCCGATGCACTTTATGCTTCGAACACTCAAGTTCTTTGGCATTACAAAAATGAATACGGTTCCCAGGCGGAGTCCTCGACTAGAACGTAGCAACGACGAGCTGGGAAATGCATGTTTCAATATCAGAACGTAAACTTCGTCTCAGATATAGTTCACGTTTCGATTATTCCAAATATTTCGGCGACACAAGAAAATACGAGATGGAGTTTTTCCATAGACGCGCTCTTCCGATTTTCGCTTCCGTGTCACCTGGGATTTTCCTCCGGCGAGCCCGAATTTCCCGGTCGGGGTGAGTAGGCAGATGTTGCCAAGTCGTGCGGCTACCTTAATGGGCCAAACGTAGGTAGGCCTTGTGGTCCTTTGTTCATACCACATTCGTGACACTAGAGAGACTCAGACCCGAAGGCACGCTGACGAGAATGCCACGAGCTGACAGAGAGAAGTCTCTTTCACCATAGATGTGTAGGGTTCCCTAAACGGCCTAAACGATCGAAAACCGATATTTCCAGCTACCCGTTCCTCCAAAACGAAAAGACCAGGAACAAACCTGCATTTGTCTCGAAGGGGAAGCGAAAAAGACCCGAAATCTGTCCACCTATAAAAGTTACACAAGTTTAACCGCATTTGAATCCTCAAACGGCCGTATTTCATAGCGTTCAAACTTTTACACGTCCGTTTTCGTGTTTTATTTCGGCGTTCGGAGTGTTCGGACGGATCTATTGTTTGAGGTCAGGTGAAGGGCTGAGGGTGGTGCTGAGCTTCTGTTGCATCGCATGCGAAATTGACGTGTTCCACGGCCGCCGCACATTTCGTTCCCGGCCGACCATAAATCTGTATAACGTTTTGTTCTGGTGCATTTGGCGTCTTGAATTCGTTGTGTGTATGTGTGTTATCCTGTATTTATGGGGTTCGATATCACGTGTTTACTGCGCCTCGTGAAATATCCGAGATTCGGCAGTAATTTATAGTTAACCGTAATAAGGGGGCTGGGGTCGAGTCGGGACTTGGCAGCGAAGGTGTTGCGGAGGGCGTCTCTCTCCAACACCTGTAGTAAACATTATTGGCATTTGTTGGCTGAGTCCCAGTCTGTTTTTCTTGATACGTTTCTTTGTAAATGTCCGCTGTGGCATGATTCGAAAAGCACTCAAACGATCTCTACAGGTAGACACAATCAGAAACAGACCTTTTGCAGGAGTGGCAGATCTTGGCACTTGTCGGTCTCTCGAAAATGAAATATCAAAAACAATATCGAAAAAAATTGATCGAAAGTTTATTTACTCATGAGGGGTACCTACATGGTTGACTTTGGTATCGAAATGTAGGTTTTCGAGGTCGCTGAATTCAATTGGAAATAATCCAGAGCCCTAACTAGCTTAGTTCACATTGTCACCTGTAAAATCGAATTTTTGTCATAATTGGAAATTTCAAACTGTCAGTTCTTCCGTCTCTTTCGCTGTAACTAGATACTATTTTTTGTTTATATTATATTGATCAGCATTTCTCAAAGTATCTGTCTCGAAAATATGAGTGATTTTAAAAATCTCAATTTTTGGGTGAAGAATGATATAAGGGCAGGACCCCCTAAAAACACCTTATTGGTCCATAAAAGCATATATTCGGATGATACAAACGGCGTTAATGGTTGAAAAAGTTATTCAAGCCATTCAAATCTTCTATAGGAGCCAGTTTGCGTATCTATTACAACTATAACATGAATGGTCTGCGCTTGTGAACAAAACTCGAAAATGAAATATCGAAAGAAATAAACCAGAAAACTTATTTACTTATGAAGGGTAAATGGTTGATTTAGGTATCGAAATGTAGGTTTTCGAGGTCGCTTAATTCAATACAAAATAATCCAGAGCCCTGACTATCATAGTTGAGATTTTCACCGGACAAATGACATTTTTTTGAAAAACTGGATATCAAACTCCCATAGTTTCCGCCCCTCTTGTCGTATCCAATATTTGTATATATTTTGTTGATCAGCACATCCCAAAGTATCCCTTTGCAAAATACAAGCGATTTTCAAAATCTCAATTTTTGCGTGAAAAATGAAAAACATCATAATGTCGATAAAACAATAATCCGGGAGCATCTAACGTTGTTATGCTAAATCGGGAGTTATTCGAATATTAATAATAATAATAAACAGTCTTTATTCTAAAGAAAGAAATCTGTACACACAATAAATAACATATACAGTAAATTAAATGGAATAGTGTTATAAAAGAAAGATAAATACTATTTCAATCTACATCTATACTCTTGCATAGAGAAGCGCTTAAGGTTTACAAGCATATTTTTTACTTCTCTTTCGAAAATTTTTAAAGAATTGATCGTTTTGATAGTTTCTGGCGGTTCATTGAATAATCTAATTGCTGCATACGATGGATGTTTCTCATACATGGTTAATCCATGTTCTGGAAACAATATACAATTGGTATTTCCAGTACTGTATTCATGTGTTGCGGAGTATTGTACAAATTTATTCATATTTTTAAAAATATATATCAAACATTCATATACATACAGAGCAATGATAGTCATGATGTTATTTTCCCTAAATTTACCTCTACATGATTTTCTATATTTAAGCTTGAACATAATCCTAATAACCCTGTTTTGAACAATGAAAATATCATGCATACGCGAGTTTGCCCCATAAAAGATTAAACCATACTTAATGACGCTCTCAATATTCAATAATAGCCATTTAGCGGATCGATGGAAACCATACCTCGAAAGGTCTATGCTTGTGAAAAAACTCGAAACTGAAATACCTACATATCTGGAAAAATAAAATGAAAAATTTCTCAATTCAGGAGGGCTATATAGCCGACTAAGGCATCAAAATATAGGTTTATTAGATCGCTGAATTTAATAAAAAATGATTCAGAGCATTAACGATCATAGTTTAGATTCGCACCTGTCAAATGGCATTTTTTGAAAAATTGGAAATTTCAATCTCCCATAGCTTCCGTCCCTAGTGTAGTATCCAATATTTGTTCATATTCTGTTTATTACCACATCCCAAATTATCCCTGTGCAAATTACAAGCGATTTTCAAAATCTCCATCTTTGCGTGAAAAATGAGAAAGGGGTAAGACTAAAAGCACCATATTCGTCGATAAAACAAAAATCTGTGAGCATCTAACAGTGTTACTAAATTGGAAAGTTGTTCGAACCATTCGAATATTCAATAATAGCCATTTAGCGGATCGATGAAAACCATACCTCGAGTGATCTGAGCTTGTGAGCATAACTCGAAAATGAAATAATGAAAAAAATTAATCGAAAAATTTTATTACTCACGAGAGGAACATGATTGACTTTGTTATCAAAATATGAGTTTTCGAATCGCTGAATTCAATAAAAAAATTCAGAGCCCCTACTAGCTAGGTTTAGATTTTCTCCTGTGAACTTGAATTTTTGTCGAAATTTGAAATTGCAAAGTGTCAGAACTTCCTTCTCTTTTGTCGCGTCCACTATTTGCTTATATTATGCTGATGAGCACATCTCAAAGTATCCCTGAGTGAAATATGAGCGAATTTAAAAATCTCATTTGTTGGGTAAAAAGTGATCAAGTGGTGAGACCCCCCAAAAACATCATATTTGTCCATAAAAAAAAATCCAGAAGGTTCCAATGGCGTCAATGATTGGGGAAGTTCTCGAAGCCATTCAAATCCTCCATAATAGCCATTTCGCAGATGGATAACACCCATACCACGAAAGGTCTGAGCGTGTGAACTAAAAATGAAAATGAAATATCCAGAAAATTAAAACAATTTTTTTTTTACTTATGGGCGGTACATGGTTGACTTTGGTATCAAAATACAGGTTTTCGAGGTCGCTTGATTCAATGAAAATATTCCAGAGCCCTAACTAGCTTAGTTAAGATTTCCACCTGTGACATTGAATTTTTGTCGAAATTGAAAATTTCAAACTTTCAGAGCTTCCGTCCTTTTTGTTGTTTCCACTACTTTTTTATATTATGTTGATAACCATATCTCAAAGTATATCTGTGTGAAATATGAGCAATTTTTAAAGTCTCAGTTTTCGGATGAAAAATTATCCATTAAAAACAACATATTTGTCGATAAAAAAATATATACAGAAAGTTTTAGCGGCGTCAATAATTGAAAAAATTATTCGAGCCATTCGAATCTTCCATAATAGCCGTTTTGATGATCGATAATACCCATACCACTCATGGTCTGAGCTTGTAAAAAAAATTCGAAAATGAAATATCGATAAAATAAAATAGAAAATTTCCTTACTTATGAGGGGTACATGGTTGATTTTGGTATCAAAATGTAGGTTTTCGAGGTCGCTGAATTCAATAAAAAATATTCCAGAGTCCTAACTAGCCTAGTTTAGATTTTCACCTGTCAGAGCTTCCGTTTTTTTTTTTTTCGTATTCACTATTATTTTGTTAACATTACATTAAGTTATTAACAGCATACCTCAAAGTAACTCTGAGTCGAATATGAGCAATTTTAAAAATCCCGAGGAGCAGAAACCCATCAGATATAAAAGAGTAAACATTCAATTTCTCATAAACAATCGTTGGACAAGAATCGGCAACTTTTGAAACGGTCACAAAATTTCCAAACTTCCTCAACATTTGTGAAGCAGACTATGGTCAGTTGGTATCTTCAAATAGATGGTTGAATTATAGGATTTCTTACATAAACCAATTCGGAAGTCGTATGCCCTGCAGGCCCCCAAAATGGAATTCATTACCCTCCTTCTTCGCGAGAACAGAATTTCAAATATTAATGGAATTTGGGCCCGAAATGCTCCCTCCAAACTGAAAAACTTTCCTCAAAGGTGCTCCACTCAGATACCGAATTTCCAAAGGGTTCAGGGGCTAGAGCAACAAGCTATATCCGTCGAGAAGTCGCGATCTCCTTTTCGTTTCATCGACTGCTTTATCTCGTTCGAGAAAAGTTGAAATTAAAAAACTTCCTGATTCATTCCGAAACATAGCGAAGAATATAATTAAACTGGGTTGTTTGATAACGAAGACCCTTGAGGTATGTAGAATAAGAAGTTAGTTAATTCAAAAAATCATTTTGGGCTTTGATTATCGCAATGTACCTCAGGTAAATGCAATTTTTGCCTCGTGTAAACGATATTCCGGCCGGTACGATGAAACTGGGGAGTTTTTAATAGATGCTGCTTCAGTTTCTTCAATTACACCGAGTTTTATGGTTTCAGTTCTTGACTAATTAAAATTTTTTGTAAGCGGTAAAAGTTTCACTGGGAAATTACTGAAGTACCTTATATTTGAACGGGATGAAACGGAGCAAGTTTTACCTGAATCTGTCCAAAAAAGAGCAGCTCAAATTATGAGCAGCTTCCTCAAATATGATGATTCAACTAATCAAACAATGAACCAAAGTAAAATTGAACGAATCAATCCATCCTCTCTCCATTAAGCTGGCTCAGCTCACTCACTCACACCTATAATTAGTTAACTGTAATGGGAAAATAAAGCAACCTACACACTCGAGGAAGAAGATATACAGAATGAGTATTTGATTTGTTTATACAGGGTGAGTCTTTGACTTGTACATATATTTGAACTATAGATTCCTCCCATTAAAAGAAACACTTTTTTCCCATACCATTTTTCAAAATTCGGTTCCGTTTGGAAGATACAGGGTGTCAAAAATCCATGAAATTAACACTGTTCTTTCCATATATTTGGAACCGATATTTCGAATGAACTGAATTTTGGTTTATAGTCTACTCTATTCATGGTGCATATTCCTTAATTGAAACTTATTTCATATTTCTCCTGGTAAAAAAGTTACAGTATAGTCGACCTATAAATTCACGCAAAAATACTATGAAACCACTTGAAAAAGATGAACGGTTCACGTTTTCGAAAGAATTAATTATTTTAGAAAACAAAAGTATTCCTATATTTTTTCAATAAAACGCGTCGTTCTCAAGTTATTCCTAATTGTATAAGATTGAATTAGAGGAAAAAATCATGAATTTCAAGAATTCTCTAAATGCTGTCCTGAGTTAAATCTCATCGAATATAATTTTTTTCTCTGGTCTCTCAACAAGTTACCAACGTTGTCAGAATGTTTATCAACTTTGTCAAGACTAAAATCTCTGTGATGAAAAAACGTTTGATGTAGAGATATGTAATAATAAAATTCTACATTCGTGGGACATAAAATTGAATTCTAAGAAGCATTTAAAATTCATTGTTACCGGTCCTTCAGCAAAATATCTATCGAAACAATATAACTCGACACCAGAACGACACTACTATATCACATCAATTCACTGAAAGTCATTTACATAATCATCACCTGTTTGCTTAGAATATTTGTTTTATATTCTAAGCCTGTTTGCTTCATTCTCTGTAAATAAATAAAGAGTGAACTTCGTCTATGGGATCACTGACTAAAGTTTTAGGTTGGACTGGTTGGAGCACAGAACAACGCCACAGACCAACCATAGTCTTTGACAACGCTCTTGCGTCACGGCTACAATGGCTTCATCCACGCCGTGGATTCCACGGCCTTCTGAAGGGAACGAGCGCTATATTGGCGAGAATCAGAACTACTCTTTTGGCATTTTTAAAGAGCAACGCCTAGACCCTTTAGCGATTGTGATAGTTCATCCGCTAACGATAGGGGACGTACTGCTTTCTTGAGTTCGCATTGTTTGAAGAGAAAATCGGCAATCTGGCACCGTCTTCTCTAGAGTTCTGTGGGTGAATTGAATATATGCATTCTGCACAGGGCACAGAGGATGGATATGGTTAGGTCATTGACACCGAAACATATGACTTTGGTTAATGGAGTTGGGATAGGTTAGTGAGAAACCAATTTTTATGAGATCGTTTTAGAATATCGAGGAAATATGAACAAATTATTAGTGTCTATTTACTAATCTTCAGGACAATCGAAGAAGGAACTTATTTTGGTGTGAGAAATATAGCTTTTCATACAGCCGAAATGATCGGACAAAACTAAGTGTTTTGTTAGGAAATATCGTGTTTATAACATTCTTATTCAAATAAGGTTAGTGCTTGAGTATATTTTTTATGTATCACCCAGAATATCTAATAATCACATCAATTTCAATCGAAAAATATGAACTTTGAAGCGTTTGCAGAGAATAATATCAGGCACGTACTCAGCTCGATTGATTTTTTCGAATGGCTATATCTCTTTAACAGGGCCGAATTCGGAAAAATGGAAAATGAAAAAAAGGTTTCCTTTGGCCCCAAGAATCTACAGTTAAAATATATGTACAAGTCAAAGACTCACCCTGTATATTTTAACTGTAGATTCCTCCCATAAAACGAAACACTTTTTTTCCATACCATTTTTCAAAATTCGGTTTCGTTTGACAGGGTGTAGAAAATTCTTTAAAAAACACTTTTCTTTTTATATCTCCGGAACTATTATGTCAAATGAACTGAATTTTGCTGAAATATTAACTCTATTCATGGTGCATATTCCTCAATCAAAACTTATGAAATTTATCTTCTGGTATGAATGTTACAGCGAATCCGACTCATAAATCCACTCAAGAATACCATAAAACCACTTCAAAAAAATAAACAGTCCATATTTTTGAAACAATCAATCATTTCAAAAAATTAAGGTATTCTGATGTTTTTTTAATGAAACGCGTCGTTTTCGAGTTATTCCTAATATTATGCGATTAAAACTGAGAAAAAAACATGAATCTTAAAAATAATCTGGGTGCTTCCCTGAATTTCAAATAGCACCAAATCACAGAAACATTAATCTCACTACAAGTTAACAATGTTGTCAGAAGGTTCATTAACTTTGTCGTAACTGAAATATAAATGAAGGAAGAATTTTTGATGTAGAGATATATAATAATAAAATCACACCAATGTAGAAGATGAAATAGAACACCAAAAAGCATGAAATTGAACATTCAATACGCTCATTTTCTATTAAAAATTAACTGTTACCATTCCATATTGAGAATAGATGTCAATGAAATACAAAATTTAGATATATGAATGTTGATAAAACCACGTATTGAATTGAAAGTAATGAAAAATAAAATTATACTTAAGGTGGGCGTTCCATGTAGTGTGTTTTTATTTCAAGTTGCATTTGAAAATGGTTTTACTTTGAGAACTGAAATTTTGTGGGTGAACTCAGAAAGTATTGGAGTTCTTAATGAATCAATTGAAATCGATTTCATTTCTAGAGTTCATTTTTTTTATTTTAAAAATAGAAGAAAATAAGCTAAATCATGCTTCTGTTTTATTTCAAACGAAAGACCCATTAAAATAGTTCAACTTTCGATTAAAAGTGAATCTACAGATAATTTCGTTCAGAAAAACAACTTGAAATACGGAATTGGCAGATAATGGCCAAATTCAAATATATGGCGGGAAAAAGTTCCTGATGCTTTACCCACATCTTCACTAATTTCATAGTTCAGCGATTTTCGGATAGAGAGCGCCATTGTACATTTCATTCATAATCAGAGAGATATTCATAGAACTTATAGTGATAATGTAAGTTCTATGGAGATATTCCATAAACTTCACGGTGGCGCCTCTATCGGATGAGTTTTTCTCGCTCTGAACGGCGACCTTAACAGTAAATAATCCGTGGCGATGTTCCTCTCTTAGCAATATCATCTTGGAATTTTATAAACTCGACCCTATACGGTTAATATTACATTGACTCAATGAAGATCTTCACATAATCATCACGTGATCGAAGCAAAACACATAAAATAATCACTTTCCCCTTCTATATCTAGAAAAGATTTCCTCCATCTTTGTTTAGAGATCGCGCCGGTCACAGACGTTGTATTACGTAGGCTACGAAAGAGCGATTAATAGATCTTACGGTGTGTTTTACCTAGTTTCAGGAATATTGGTGAAGCTGGCATCGTACACATCGAAATTTCTGTGAAATATTCACAGAGGATTATTGTTTCGTATACAAAATGGTTTTGGTTAGGTTGATTGATCAAAAATTGGTTGAATAACATTCTTTATAAGATATTTCTTAGATATCGAGGAAAATATGAACAAGTTATTAGTGTTTACAAACTAATATATTTTTCAAATCGAACAAGGAACTTATTTTGAACGGCGAAATATGGCTTTTTGACGGCAGATAAAATCAGACAAAACAAAGTGTTTTTGTTGAGAAATATCGTGTTTTTAGCATTCCTTTTCCAAAATGGTTAGTATTTGAATATTCCCTAAATGTATTGACTCAATTTCAATCGATAATTATGAACTTTGAGATCTTTGCAGAGAATTGTATCAGGCACGTATTTGGCCCATTTTTTTTTCAAATGACTATATCTTTTTAACAGCTGTATTCGGAAAAATGAAAAAAAGGTTTTTTTGGCCTCAAAAATCTATAGTTGAAATATACAGGATGAGTCTCTGACTTGTACATATATTTTAACTGTAGATTCCTATCATCAAACGAAACACTTTTTTCCCATACCATTTTTCAAAATTCGGTTTCGTTTGGAATATACAGGGTGTCAAAAATCCATGAAATTAACACTATTCTTTCCATATATTCGGAACCGATATTTCGAATGAACTGAATTTTGGTTGATTGTTTACTCTATTCATGGTGCATATTCCTCAATTGAAACTTATTTCATATTTGTACTGGTAAAAAAGTTACAGTATAGTCGACTTATAAATTCACGCAAAAATACTATAAAACCACTTAAAAAGATGAACGGTTCACGTTTTCGAAAGAATTAATTATTTCAGAAAACAAAAGTATTCTTATATTTTTTCAATAAAACGCGTCGTTCTCAAGTTATTCCTAATTGTATAAGATTGAATTAGAGGAAAAAATCATGAATCTCAAGAATAATCTGAATGCTGTCCTGAGTTAAATCTCATCGAAATATGATTTTTCTCTGGTCTCTCAACAAGTTACCAACGTTGTCAGAATGTTTTTCAACTTTGTCAAGACTAAAATCTCTATGATGAAAAAAGTTGGATGTAGAGATATGTGATAAGAAAATTCAAAATTCGTGGGACATAAAATTGAATTCTAAGGAGCATGAAATTTTTCATTTTATATGCAGTTTCTATTTGGAATTCATTGTTACGGGTCCTTCAGCAAAATATCTATCGAAACAATATAACTCGACACCAGAACGACACTACTATTACATCAATTCACTGAAAGTCATTTACATAATCATCACCTGTTTGCTTCATTCTCTGTAAATAAATAAAGCGTGAAATTTGTTTATGCCGTGCTGACTAACGTTTTAGGTTGGACTGGTTGGAGCACAGAGCATCGCGGGTACATCTACGGCCTTCTGAAGGGAAGAGTGGCCTACTCTTTCCTTCAGAAGGCCGTGGATGGCAACTGAAATTAGGAACGTAGCTCTATATTGGCGAGAATCAGAACTACTCTTTTGGCATTTTCAAAGAGCAACGCCTAGACGCCTTTAGCGATTGTGATAGTTCATCCGCTAACGATAGGGGACGTACTGCTTTCTTGAGTTCGCATTGTTTGAAGAAAAAATCGGCAATCTGGCATCGTCTTCTCTATAGTTCTGTGGAATATCACAGAGAATGTGGTGAGCTTAGGTCATTGACCCTGAATCATATGACTTTGGTTAATGGAGTTAGGATAGGTTAGTGAAAAACCATTTTTTATGCGATCGTTTTAGAATATCGAGGAAAATATGAACAAATTATTAGTGTCTATAAACTAAGCTTCAGGAAAATCGAAGAAGGAACTTATTTTGGTGGGAGAAATATAGCTTTTCAATTGCCGAAATGATCGGACAGAACTGAGTGTTTTGTTAGGAATTATCGTGTTTGTAACATTCTTATTCAAATAAGGTTAGTGCTTGAGTATTTTCTAATTGTATCAACCAGAACATCTAATAATCACCTCAATTTCAATTGAAAAGTATGAACTTTGAGGTGTTTGCAGAGAATTGATCCAGGCACGCATTAAGCTCAATTTTTTTTTTCAAATGGCTATATCTCTTTAACATAGCCGAATTCGGAAAAATAGAAAATGAAAAAAAGGTTTCCCTTAGCATCAGTTAAAATATATGTACAAGTCAAAGACTCACCCTGTATGTACAAGTCAAAGACTCATCATGTATACACCCCCACATCATGTATTGTATGATACTAACAACAACAGCTAAGTAAAGATGAATATGAAATTAGTTTTTCTACCTGTTTGATGATTTTTTTCCATTCAATCAACCCTCATGGATGTACCGTGAAAGATATTCATTTGAGCTCCGATTTCCATTAAAACCTCATATCCTGTTCGAATCTCCCCAAATTCAATCTGTCTAAACTTCTGCATCCGATAAACCGCATTTCGATCAGATTTCAATCGCAAAATAACTACAGGTATGGCTCACCTGTCCGAACATGCATCGGATCGATCGGGGCACGGAATAGATTCCGAATCCTTGCAGGATCTCCGCAATACGGTTATTTGTACGGTGGAATAACAACCGAAATCCGAGGCTAACCCTCTTAAGCCAAGTTTAGGTTTGATAATTACAGTTGTTTCCGCATTGTGCGCGTAGGGTTGACTATGACTCTTATTACGGAACCCACATAATGTGTAATCTTCGCAGGGAGATGTGGGACGAATTCAAACAAGAGGCCTAAAGTAACACTGGAAGTCAATAGGGATGAAGGTCTTAACCCCTACAATTATTATGCTTTGAAATCGGGAATTAGCGAACCCAGATTTTGGTCACATTCCACTTAGTTCAAGCTGAAGGACACCATTTCTCAATGCGTAAATCTTGTATGATTCTTATGAAAAGAACAACGTATCAAATTCACCGATCTTGTGAGTAGTTTACAATTGAAAATGATTCGGGGTGTAACACAGGGCTCTGTTTGAGGTACCGTGTTATATTCACGGAACGAATTCACTGTATTATTTCGATATGGGGAAGAATACGAGGCTATATACGAGGATATATTGAGAAATTCTTAGCCTACTATAGAACCAAAAAAAAAATTAATGTCAAAATATTTTATTACTCAACATATTCTCCTCTTAATTGAATACATTCATTACAGCGAACCTTCAACGTCTCTGGACCTTTCAAAAAAATGTTTCTTCTTGCTCTGCAAACCAGTCCTCCACAGCTGTTATTACCTCCTCGTTGGAAGGAAAATTACGACCTTTTAAACTTTTTTTCCGTTGAGGAAAGAGATGTCGGACGGAGCCAAACCTGGTGAATAAGGGGGGTGTTCTAGTTTGCATGGCAACATGAGATTTGTGTACTGAGGCGTTGTCCTGTGAAAACAAAATACCTTTGGATAGCTCTCCGCGTCTTTTCTCTTTAATTTTTTCCCGTAGAGTGGTCAGTAATGTCGAATAGTAATCTCCAGTTATTTTTCTACCCTTATCCGAAAAATCAATCATGATTACTCCATGGCAATCCCATGAAACTGAAGCAAGAACTTTTCCAGCAGATTTTTGGACACGAAACTTCTTAGGTCTTGGAGAACCAAAGTGTCGCCATTCCATCGATTGTTTCTTAATTTCTGGATCGTAGAAATCCCATCCGTAGTAACAATTTGGTTTAAGTAGTCTACATCGTCTTCAAATCGAGCACCGATCAAACGCGATGCTTCTACCAATTCTACCATTGCACGCTTTTGGTCAACATTCAAACATTTGGGGATCCAATTTGCAGAAATTTTTCTCATGTCCAAATTGACGTGAACTATACTCCATTCACAATTATAAAATCACAACTTGGCCTTGGAAATTTGACACATTCCACTCTGTATCGAAGTTATGACTTTTTTCAATAGTATATTCTAAAACTAGTTGCAGAATGGGCTCCTATTCCAATACGAATGCGAAATTCGAAAACGAGCGACGAAGGAGCGAGTTTTTGAACGCATGAGTATTGGAATTGCATTCTGCAACGAGTATTAAACGATATTTTCTCTATTTCACTCGAATTTTGTGAAATTTAATGAAAAAATCAAATTATAGGTCCTAGTGACTTTCATATTGTATCTTGGCAGTTGGTGTGAATGTTAGGAAATACGAAAATTGACGTTTCTAAATTGACGTCTGCTGAAATTTAAAAGGGTCGTAAGTCATTGCTGACAACCACAAAACGAAAACTGTTACTGAAAACGATGCTGTAATGAATTCATTACAGCACTGTTTTTAGTACTGTAATGAACTCATTACGATACTGAAATAGAGAAAATATTTTTATGTTCCAAGTCAACACTATGTTGCCCTTTCTAAATTCTTAGCGTATTTCTCAGAATGTGAATTTATTCGGAAAATGAATGAATTGGAAAAGATGTGATGGACGAAAATAATTAAAGTTTATATGAATTGATAGAAAGGATTCCTTTTCTAGTTATTTTCATGAAAAGTACAAGAGATCACTGTTGAAATATATTATTTTTCGCCATGGAAGAAAATTGCATTGCTTTCACATAATTTTCAAATGCATGCTTGTGAATATTTAATGACTATTATCCTCTTGAACTGAAAGTTCAAGACTTGACGACTTCAATTGTTGATTCTGATCAAGAATTCATTAAAAAAAATCAACCCAAAGATATAAGATGAATTGATGGGTAATCACAAGAATCAAGAATAATGTCAATTTTATTTTGTTGATAACTTTCTCAAAATCAATGTTGGGGTATAAAACTCGGCTGCGTTTGTTCAAACAACATCTAAAGAAGACATTTTTCGCCATCTCGACCTTTGGAAGGCGTTTCTTATAGGAGAATTAGGTCTAAGTTCCACCTCATCAGTGAGGTACCTAACTTTTGCAAATCTGCTCAGATATCGCCGAATTCCTTGGAAAACCTGAAAAATATCATCCTAATCGACCTCTCGAGGCTCCCTCCGATCCATCTACTGCGATATCTGTCCAAATAACAGCTTTTTCAACGAAATTCCCGTGTACCCCTTCAGAAATGTAAACATTCGTCTTGGTCTTGAAAATCGTCCTCACGCTCCAAACTGGTGCTAAAAACAATAAACATACGTTAATCTTGGATATTCGACGAAAAACTCACCTGCAAATATCGATTAAATACCAAAAATCTGCGAACAATTTGTAAACTTAACAAAATGTGGAATATCTTTGATACTTTTACTTTGATGTTAACAAAGAAACTGGCAACCTCGTTTTGTCATTAACGATATTTTCTGTGCGCGCACTGACTTTTCATCATATGTTCTGTGCTTTTCATCAGGTGCACCAACTCCTGAAAACGAAACCATTACCTCATATGTGATTAAATGAAAGTGAATGGAGTATCTTTGATGAACGCGTTCGTATGAAATCTTCAGTGCTTCAGATATCCGTTTTAGTCTAATTCGACGGTATGATAAAATCATGTCATGAACTGCATCGATATTTTCGGGGGCTGACACAGAAACTGGCCTTCCCGATCGGTCATCATCTTCAATGGAAAATTCAACTCTTTTGAAGCTTGCAGTCCAATTTTCACGGTCGCATACAAAGGACATTGATCACCAATGGTATTAAGCATATCTTCGTAAATCTGCTTACCTCTTAACCCCATTCAATACAGGTACCTACTTGATGATGGCTCGATACTCCAATTTTTCGATTTTTATACAATTTCGGTGGACATCTTTTTTTTTATTTATTGCGTAACTCTGGTTTAATTTTTTGACGTCGAACTCTACACTGACACTTCTAATAAGTTATTGTTCGTTGATATGGTATCGCAATATTTTGTTTATGCATGGAACTGGTCTAGGCTAACTAGATATCAATACATCCTCGTATCTGTGTTAGGGTGGCGAACTGAACGCCGTATCACCGTTGCGACTGGTGACAGGGGTATATTATATATAAGGCTGAGCAAGTAGGACCTTATTTGGGATTCTAGCTGGACCACAGAGAATCTTTGTAAAGTCATAGAGCTAGTTCTTCTTTGTTACCGACGAAGTCCATTCGAAGTAGGAAAGTATGTGGTATTAGAAAATAAAAGATATGAATTTTGAACACAGATTAGAAAGATTACAAATCGAAGAAAACTCTCAAATTAATGAAAAACAGGCTCGTATTACAAAAGTTTTCTTTCGTCTGAAAATTGGCTTGTCGGATCCAACTGAACAAATTCAATCGGGTAGGTAGCACGCGTTGGAACAAAATTCAACAGCGTGTTTCGTAGTCGATTAGTCGTCCGACCTATGAAAATTAGCAGCGATGTAATTAGGCAATTTTGCGGCGGCAGTGAGAGTGATGGTGGCCGATTGCAGCGTTTAATCGTGTGACTTGTTGGCCGGACATTACAGAGCAGCCTATCTAATCGAACAGAAGTACTTTCAACAGACACGTTCGCGCTTAGCGCGATCTGATTGAAAGCCTGTTCACATACAGAATATGTGATTTTGCGACGTTGGCAGATGTCAGGCCGTTGATTCGAAATGTTCAACATTGTTACAGGCATTATCACCTCGTTCGAATGAGATTTCATATTGAAAAAATGTGATATGCAATAGTTCAATTGGTAGAACCGTAGAGCAGTAGTCTGAAGATGCGTGGTTCGAATCCCGCACGTAGTGAAAACTTTTTTCGGATTCGAAATTCGTCTGCATGCCGATAAATAAGAGAATACTTCGAATAACTATTAACACTTCATTTCTCCCTTCTTCTCTTATACAATTTTACATCTGGAAAAAATTAAGCATAGTTGATGATTCTTGCCATCAATGCTTTCCAATAATCCTGCTGAGTCTCATTAATTTTTCATGATTTCAGGATTCCTCAACGCCAACACTGATCCTTACAGCAGATCACCAGCAAACTATGGTCTTATGGACCAGATCGCAGCCCTGCATTGGATCCAGGAAAATGTGGCCTCCTTTGGTGGTGATCCTACTAACGTGACGGTTGCTGGTCATGGAACGGGAGCTGCTTGTGTCAATTTTTTATTGACTTCTAGTGCTGTACCAGAAGGTGAGAGTTTTTAGTTGATCGTTGGAATTATAAACTGTGTGAATTCAATTTTGTTGGGCGTTATCCCTAACACTAGATTGGCGAATGCAAGTTCACTGAATGGCCTTCATAATCTCCATATTTAACATCATCATCTAAAAAGAGTTTGGGTACTTTTTATTATAAGCTTTTATTTAGTTTCACCTGTCCCGGTGTCTGTCTGTCTGTCTGTGTATCTGTAATCAAATCTTGCAAGTCAAATATGACACACTTCTAATCGTCCGATTGATGTGAAATTTCGCAGGTGTACCTGATTCTGGTGACAATGCATCATGAAATATTTTTTATAGAAAAAAACAAAATGGCGGCTCCAAAATGGCGGATGAGTTTAGTAATTATGATCCGATTCCATCCAAAATTAGTATCTAGGGGTATTTGGGTTCGAAAATGATGATACTTTAGTCAAAATTGGGAAATTCAAGATGGCGGCCACAATATGGCGGACTAGTTTTGTAATTATGATCATATTCTATTCGAAATTGGTATATGGGGGTTTTCTGGGTCGGGAATTACGATTCTTCAAAATCGAGGAATTCAAGATGGCGGCTTCAAAATGGCGGATGAGTGTGGTTATAAAAGCTTATCTTCAAAAAGGTTTTTTGAGAATTAGGCTTGTTTCCAATACGCCTTGACATAGGGAAGACGATTGAACATTGTTCTGAATAAAAACATGTCAACAAAATTACCCATCACTAACTGGATCATGACTATTCCACTCATTTCAAAATCTGACCAATCACAGTCCAAAGACAGCTCGTATTATCGCGATAATACCAACTGTCTCTGAATTATGATTGGTCTGACAACTTCGGTATTTCAAACGATCGAACTACAGAATAATCTGTGATTGATCTATGGATACGAATGTTTGGACAACTGATAAATATAAATTGTAGATGTCAACATGAGCTTTTCTTTGCTGTTCTCGAATATGGAGTTTCTGACCTTTTATTTTATTCGTGAAATAGTCTTATAAAATTTCACTCGAGATTGAATTTACCTCATAAGTCTATCTCTTATTTCCAAACTCGAATGAGTTGCTTTAAAGAAACACCACTCGTCCTCCGGACTCGTGATGTTTCCAAGCAACTCATTTTCATTTGAAAATGAATCGATAGACTTATCACAGAAATTCAATCTCTTGTGATATTAGTACTGACTATTCCACTCATTTCAAAAACTGACCAATCACAATCCAAAGACAGCTCGTATTATCGCGATAATACCAACTGTCTCTGAATTATGATTGGTCTGACAACTTCGTTATTTTCAACGATTGAACTACAGAATAATCTGTGATTGAACTGTGGATATGAACGATTTGAGAACTGATACATATAAATTGTAGACGTCAACATGAGTTTTTTCTTGCTTTTCTCGAATATGGAGTTTCTGACCCTTTATTCTGTTCGTGAAATAGTCTTAAAAAATTTCACTCGCCATTGAATTTACCTCATGAGTCTATATTTTATTTCCAAACCCAAATGAGTTGCTTTAAGGAAACACCACTCGTCCTCCGGACTCGTGATGTTTCCAAGCAACTCATTTTCGTTTGAAAATAAATCGATAGACTTATCACGGAAATTCAATCTCTTGTGATATTACTACTGACAATTTTGATATCGTTAAAATCGTTCAAATTTTTTTTCTCGAAATCAGTATCGGATACGACAAAACTACAAGAAATCATGAAGTTGAGTAAAACAATAAAGCTCTTTTTCATAATTTTTCAAACTCTTAATGGTCCACCAAAAATAAGGTCTGGTGATGTAAACACTTAATTTTAATATCTGTGCCAAATTTCAGATGAAAATATTGTAAAATGCAAATTCTATGTGGAAAAAACATTACAAAAATTCAAAAACTTCAACACCCTGTGTCTCGAAAACGAAACGACCCATCTACAGTGCGCGACAAAATTATGGAGCAAATTCATTTTCTCAGAAGAAAAATATTTGGCAACAAAATCCTGAAACAGTTCAATTTTTGTTTCACTTTTACCAAATTTTTGAAGGATTTTTGTTGCACCTTGTGGTATTTTTTTGGCATGGTCTTTGATCTTTTTTTCAGGCGTGCTGAAATTTTCAAGAAAAAAATTGTTTTTTTGAAAAATTGCTTAGTTCAAATTGGTTTTCAGTATGTGCACTTTGTCATGGCTCATTTATATTGAGAAGATGGTACCTGATGAAATGTGTCACCGAAAGAAAGTCGACCATTACAGTTATGTTCATGCACAACTTTCAACCCCTTTCAACCCCCTCACGTGGAAAATAAGAATGTGTGAAACACTGCGTAGGTATGTTATTAGTACGTTTCTACTGAAGTTGAAACTTCTCGATAAAATTTTTCAATTCAAATAAAGAGCGATGACAAATTGCACATACTGAAAACCTCTTTGATCTAACTAATTTTTCAAACAAAAAATTATTTCTTGACAAAAAAGTCCCATATGACCCACTTTCCCTATTCAAAAAATTCAGAGAGTTGATGGGGATTTCACAGGTTGCAACAAAAATCCTTCAAAATGTATAAAAATTTGGTGAAAGTGAAACAAAAATTGACATGTTTCAGGATTTTGTTGCCAAATAAGTTCCATAATTTTGACGCGCACTGTATATGAGATTTTTATTTCTCGAAAATTTCTCAAGTAATCTCCCCTTATCATTCATACCCCCAATTTATAAACATACTGTATACAACCCCTAAAGCAGTTCCTCTCACGATCCTTCATAAAGGCTACAAATTGAAAACTTTCGTGTGCGTACAATAATGGAAAGTTAAAGTGGACCCTTGGTTCAGGAATAATAGAGCGAGCAAACGTTTGATTAACTCGTTGTCCGCGTAGGTAAGAAAGTAATTTCAAAGTTCAGCCAACACTATAATTAACTCTTGTTGGATTCGACGCCATAGAAAACGAGTCCTGAGGGAACCCGTGTTTAGGTGCGGTAGCAGCAAATTATTCCAGGTCTGCAGTCCTGCCACTGTAACCTGCGAAAGATGGATTTGCAACAGGTCGGATGTCTGCGTCTCATTTTATATTCAAGGACCTAGGGGAGGTAACAGTATCCGGAAATGTTCCGGTTGGCCATACAATATGAAAATCTGACCGGACAGGTGAATTAACCCCAATGCTAGTAGGGTCGCGGTGATCGATAGAAAGGACTCTGGGAGACTTTTTGGGAAATTAACTGCTGTATTGTAACCTTTCACTCGAAGCAGGCAAGGGATATTCTTAGGAAATGGCAAAAAGGGCCGAACCAATACTGACAGTGATTTTCCATTGGCCTTAATCACAAATCTAAATTTTTCGAATGCATATATAAATAAACCAACTATTCTAGAGAGTCTTCAGCCTTCAAAATAGGAAACGTATACCGCCAGATGGCGGTGCAGTGCATTAATTTTTATTTTTTGGATTATTCAGCTTAATAGAACAAATGTTGGGGCGCAGGGAATATTAACAAGAAATCCTACCCTGAACTAGATCTCACACTGACTGTCTAATACACTAATTTTTCCTTCACCAGTTATCTGGGAGTAGATACCTGCGGGCCGTGTCATTTAAAAGAAATTCAATTCCATGTAGGTATCCACAATTGTAAGAAAGAATTAATTTTGACTAATCGAGGCCTAAAACGAACCTTGATAAATTGTCTTTGATAAAAATGGATATTTATCATTTCGAAGAAAAAAATTCAAACAACACATTGTTGTAATATTATTTTCAAAAAACGGTATATTCTGAAAGAAAAATGAGATAGACGTTAGATTAACTAAATGATAGACTTCAATACTGAAATGAAAAAACACAAAAATATTTGTTCGTTTTGATGGTGGAAATGTTACAAAATAACCAAAAATGATGGCGAATATCCTTTTCATTCATTCAATACTTATAAAATATTTTTTTAATTATTTTTATCTTCATACACTCATACATCCCTTCATCGATCAGAAAAAAATAAATCGTTTCTGACTCCCCTTTTTTCAGGGACTTAAACCCTTAAGGTGGGCGTTCAATGTAGTGTGTTTTTATTTCCAGTTGCATTTGAAAATGGCTTCACCTTAAGAACTGAAATTTTGTGGGTGAACTCTGAAAGGATCGGAGTTCCTAATGAAATAATTTAAATCGATTTAATTTCGAAAGTTTATTTCTTTCCTTTCAAAAATAGAATAAAATGAGCCAACTCATGTTTCTGATTTATTTAAAACGAAAGACACATGGAAAATACATAGTTCAACTTCCGATTAGAAGTGAATCTACAGATAATTTCGTTCACGAAAACAACTTGAAATACGGAATTGGCAGAGAATGGCCAAATTCAAATATATGACGGGAAAAACTTCCTGCTTTACCCACATATTCACTAATTTCATAGTTCAGCTATTTTCGGATAGAGAGCACCATTGTACATTTCGTAGGTGTACGTTAATGGGACTTAGGAAGGTGTAAAAAAAAATCAGCACATCTCAGCTAATGCCAACGTTTCGCAACATATATTGTCGCTTCTTCAGGGCTAAAAAATACAGGTCATCATGTATAAAACGAATGATCAAGACAACACCAACACACAGAAACACACAAACTAACATGTACAAAAAACGATGGAAAATTGCAGGGCCACAATCAGCACTGAGACTCACTTACCAAAGCTAAACAATGCTCTTAAATTCCAATTGGAATTGATGTCGAACACTCCAAATAACAATAATTTTCGATGTTTCACTGTCTGCTGGTTCTGGTTTAGTATTTATCATTTTAAGAGCATTGTTTAGCTTTGGTAAGTGAGTCTCAGTGCTGATTGTGGCCCTGCAATTTTCCATCGTTTTTTGTACATGTTAGTTTGTGTGTTTCTGTGTGTTGGTGTTGTCTTGATCATTCGTTTCATACATGATGACCTGTATTTTTTAGCCCTGAAGAAGCGACAATATATGTTGCGAAACGTTGGCATTAGCTGAGATGTGCTGATTTTTTTTTTACACCTTCCTAAGTCCCATTAACGTACACCTACATAATGTTGAGAGGAAGTGACCTTTTAAGCGATTGTACATTTCATTCATAAGGATAGAGATATTCATGAATCTTATAGTGATAATGTAAGTTCTCTGAAGATATTCCATAAAATGCACGTTAGCGCCTCTAGCAGGTTAGTTTTCCTACTCGATCTGAACGGCGACCTTAAAATCATGAAACACTGCCAATGTGATACAAAACTCTGACTTAACATCATTGAAACCTAATCAAGATCTCATTCTGTGTGATTTTTGACTTGAACCTACATAAATTTTAACTGTAGATTCTCAAGGTGAAAAAAAACTTTTTCTTCATTTTCTATTTTTCCGAATTCGGCTCTGTTGAAAAGATATAGCCATTTGAAAAAAATGGACTAGATACATGCCTGATATACGTATTATTCTATTGAAATTGAGTTAATACATTCAGGGAATACTGAGTACTAACCTAATCATAATCATTGGGATTTATAATTTCAAGAGTTTGTTAACCCAATGATATCCTTTCAAAAAAAATGTCTCTATTCTCAATTTCTTCATCATGTGAACCTGATTAGTTTGCGAAACCAGGCATTTGAACAGAAAACTTTTGTTGTAATAACCAGGAGCATCAGTTGAACATCCCCCTGCAAAATTCCCTATTCCCAACCCTTCTACTTCCATATAACGAACTATCCACTCCTCTGTCCCTTCTCTAGTCATATTAAATTAATAGGTTAGATAAATTAATAATTTTCGCATTCAATTAACGTCTTCAGCTGGATATTTCCCTGACGAAGGGGAGAAGGATACTAATTTACTCATATTTAACTACCGCCCGTTGGAATTACTGCTTGTTTATTCAGTATTATCTGCATATGAGGGAACCGTATAAAATATCATAGGCCAAGATATTACAGTCCCGAAGATTAACCACTGCGGGTGCAAATCCCTGGGAACGGGATGCCCAAACCCTTCCTGATATGATCAGCCTTCTGCTTGTGTTTCACCATGAAGCTCAAAACCCTGCTCATGAGAATGGACAATGTTGATTTCAAGTTGTAGTTGAATAATGGCGTTTTCTGTATCAGAGAAATGCCTCAAATCCCAGAGATGTTGTACAACTCTGCCGACGTATTATTATTATTATTATATTATTTTTTTTTAACGTCCCTGTGAGGGGAAAACCCTTTACGGGCACCGAGAGGGTCCGCACTCTCGGTAGTGTGAGAATCCAGGATCTTGTGTGGTTACTCACTAAAAACCCCTCACACTTCAATGGAGGAGTTCTTCATCCTGTCCTCGTAGCGTCCCTTAACAAAAGAGATGAGCTGCAAGTGGCTTCTAGAGTTCATGGGACCTGATGATATGGAGTGACCCGAGCAACACTGCTTTCTGCATTCTGTGCGCCAATACCTCGGCCAGTGATCTGCAGACCGGGATAATCTTCAGTTCATCCACCGAGAAATCCTATGATAAGTACTACCATCCTAATTTTATGACCTGGGTATAAAGATCCAAGCTCGAACATAAGGTCTTTGTATTTTTGCCTCTTCTGTTCTTCCTTCATCACAACATTATTTTCAGCAGGGGAGGAGAATTCCACGATAAATAACTCCTTCAACTCCTTGTCCAGCAGAAGTATGTCTGGCTTAACAGCATTGATCTGTCGTGTTGTTGAGACAGGATAGTTCCAGCATATGCGAGCTCTATCGTTCTGGACCACCGCTTCAATCTCCAGAGGCACATATGGTAGCACCGGTTCTTTGTCTATCCCATACGCGGCTCTCAGATGGAAGTATAGGATTCGGAGTGCCGCGTTGTGTCTCTCTACATACCCTGATGGAGCATGGACTCTGCAGGCGGAAAGGATGTGCATAATCGTTTCCTGTTGCCCATGGCAAGCCCTGCAAGTTGTTGGGGTGTCCATTTTCATGATGTTCTTTTTATACCATCTCGTATTCAGTACTCCATCTTGACACGCCATCACAAATCCTTCTGTCTCTGACTTAAGGCTAGCTGACTTTAGAAAGGCGAAAGACAATTCTTCAGACAGGTCCTGTTCTTTTAAGCTCCTGAAATATATGGAGTGCAACGTCTCACTCATATGATGTTCGAGTAATGTATCTGACTGAGACTTTCGGATCAGTCTTGCTAGGCTTCTTTGGTCCGCTTGAGTGATCGGTGTTCCGGCGAGCTCAGGATTGATCGATACGCCGGTTATGCTGAGCTTCTCCAGGGCCCTCTGTGCAGCTCGGAATAGGAAGGCTCCATGGTTCGCAATTTCATGCTGAGCGACGAATTTCAGAAGTGGATCTTCACTTCTTAGAATCCCTACTGCCATTTCCATTGTTTGTTGATAGTGTTGATATTCCAAACATTGCAATCCTCTACCCCCCTGGCTTCGAGGAAGGTATATCCTCTGTATTGAACTGTTGGGATGTAGGCTACGATTCATGTTCATCGTTTTCCTTGTTAACCTATCAAGATCGAGGAGTTCGTTTACCGTCCAGTTCACCACTCCGAAAGAGTAGGTGAGAATCGGGATGGCTAGCATATTTGTAGCAGACACTTTGTTCTTTCCCGACAGCTGTGATTTCCAAATGTCTCTCAGTTTATTTTTGTAGCTGACTGTTAGGTCATCCTTTATCTGGGTTGTCTCCAGTACACCCCTCTGTTTCATCCCAAGAAACTTGTAAGTTTCTCCGTCTTCGAGATGTCGAAAAGTCATTCCATCTTCCAGTCGAATATCTTCTCCAGCATCTTCAGCTTTTCCCCTGCGCAGATGAAATACAGCACACTTGTCCAAACCGAATGACATTCCTATGGCTGAGGTGTAGTCTGAAACGATATTCAGTAGTTGCCGTAGTGCGGACTCGGAGGGAGCGTAGAGCTTCAAGTCGTCCACGTATAAGAGATGAGAGATCATGTGGTTCCTTCTGCCTGGTGGTCCGGCCTTGTATCCTATTTTGCTCTCCCTCAACTCAATTGTTAGTGGTATGAGTGTTATGCAGAATAATAGCGGGCTTAGCGAATCTCCCTGAAAAACTCCTCTCCTGTATCTCACCCATCCCGTATATACGGTTCGACCCTCTGCTCGGATGGTAAACTTCGTTTTCCACAGCGCTATGATGTTCTCTATCGCGTGGATGATGTTAGGAGGGACTTTCAGCATTTTTAATAGCCGTATTATCAGTTCGTGCGGCGAGGTGTCATATGCTTTCGCGTAGTCCAACCATGATGTGTGTAGGTCGCGCTTGTAGTATCTGGCGTCTAGACATACGCTCTTGTCTATGAGCAAGTTGTCCTTGCATTCTTGCACTCCTTTCATTCCTCCCCTCTGTTCGTAGATACTGTTCCACACTGGTCCAATAACCCTCAGTATTTGATCTTGAATTACAATTGTGAGGATCTTATACAGTGTATTGAGGCAAGTGATTGGGTGATAGTTCTTGGGTTGCCCTAAATCACCTGATTTTGGTATCAGCACTGTTCTACCCTCCACCAACCATGACGGAATTGGCTCACGGCGAGTCAGCATCCCGCTGAATAACCTTGCCAGGTGTTGATGTGTAGCTGGAAAACTCTTCCACCAGTAGTTTTGAATACCGTCCAGTCCAGGTGCTGTGAAATCACGCTTGTTCTTAAGGGCTTGTCTGATATCTTCGGTTGATATTTCAGAAAGTTCATCGTTCTGCTGCTGGTTTTGATCACACATCTGCTGGAATCTGAGAAGTGCTGGAGTATCCCTGATTTCTCTTATATTATTATTATTATTATTACAATAATATGAAATCAACATTCAATGTTACTCCTCAAAAATTCATTAACAGAGTATGGTTCTAGCCGTAGCAACAAGCTGTAGATCTCCTTTCGAAAATATTTATATGATAATATATTTATTCTATGATATTTATTTCTCTCAGTCAGAGATATGCAATGTCGCGGATACATAAAGAACATCCTATATGCATTATTTTTCCTGAACTTGTCGAAGAGACTTTCATTTCGGAACAGGAATTGCAGGCATTTATAAATGTAGAGACCACAAAGTGTGAGCATGTTATTTTCCCTAACTCTGCAATTGTCATGTAAGTAACATTTGGAGCAAGTGAAATGATTTTCGAACTGCTGCGATGATTGAGACGATAATGAATTTACCATTCATTCATGAAATTTTAGTAAAGATAATTCCCAATATTATTTCAAAGATTAATCTCAATAAGTAATTGAATCCTTTGTAGGTATCCACTCCGGATATCCCACCCAAATTTAAATAATTTGCTTTGACGAAATTCGGAATTTCACAGAACGTAAAAAGCTTTCCCCATCATATCCTGTATACAAAACGCTTTCAACCTTTATAAAAGGAAGTCCGTAAAAACACGTTAATTAATATTTTCCCTTCATCAAATCTCCTGTATGAGCCCGTTTCGCAACTGCAATTTGGTCACCCCTGGCCATGAGCCGGAACAGGAAGTCGAAACATGGATGGACTCCCGAGTGACAGGAGCTTGTCATAACCTTCGTCATTAGGGGATTTATTTCATACCCGTTGCAAAGGTTTCATTTAGTTAGTGTCGGACAGCTTTAATCGCTGCCGGGTAGATAGCGACAAGGATGTAATATGTGTTTGTCCTAGGCCTCAAACGGTCGTGAGGATTTCATTATTGTTTTTTCGGGGTTTTTCACACAGCTTTTGACCGCTCGTTCGTCCTACTTGTATGTGGATTCGAATTTGACAGCTCTTACTACATATTCTGATAATTATTCTCCATTGATCTTGTTTTCATGACAGTAGACAATCATAAGGGTGACACATCCAATCAAACATGCTCTACATGAATACCAGGATTCGATGAAAATATCAGTAACCACTGTATTAATTGTACCTGGTATATTTCACCAATGTTCTGGGCCTATGAGTTATGACTGTTCAGGTATCAAAGGAACACCTGCATGATATTTATTCAATCCTCAAGGGGAAGTATCACCTTTTGAATCGTGGTGAATCTCCATTCAAAAAGTGGTCTCTTTATTTCACGAGTAACTACCCTCATTCACGACGTAGTGACTTGATTTTTTTTTAATTGAAGTCGACGAACGTCGCGAGGGCGAATTGTTTTCTTTTTTCGATTTAATATCTCAGTCGATTAACACGCGTTTTCAGTTTTTCTCCTCGTAATTCTTAAAAGGTGCTTCGATTGGTGTTGACTTTTGTGTCAGTTTCTGCTACTGGTCAGTTAAGGTAAAATATCATCGATTACGATCACCCTGTTTCATCTACAAATTTTTGTGAACGATTGTTTTTGATTTGAACGGAGAGTAATTTCGATTTCAATTGTGGAGACAGTCGTATATATCAATCGATTCACCCGCCGTATGTTGGAAGCGGATAAGATTAATTCTGTTATCTTCCACGTGTTACGGTGTAGATAATTTTCCATTCTTCGAGAACTGAAATAAATTCATTATTCGCTGACTCCCGGCCTTTTTTTCGCATTTCCTTTATTCCTCTGGTTCCGCGGTCTACCAAAATCTCTGTGTTGAGTCTTCCTTATCGACCCAGGGAAGTGAAGAGTCTTTTCATAAATCCATTTCCTATTCATTTGTCAGCAATGCCGCGTAACTGTTCGTCCTGTAATAAGAATATAGCAGGTTCCCATCTGTCGATTTCTTGTACAAAATGCTCTAAGTTTTTTCATGCATTATGCGTGAATCTCACTTCGAGCGACATTAGCTTCCTCTCCGAGAAACAGGAAACTTGGATATGTCCGCTCTGTCAGTCCATGGAGCGCCGACTTAGGAGCAACTCAGCCGGTGCTCGCACCTTCTCTCCCGATGCTGCTGCTGTGAAACCGTCCCCGCCCCCGTCTGGATCTGGGGGCAACCAGAGTCCCCCCTTGACTCTGGAGCACTTTCATCAAATGATGAACAGAATTGGTGAGGTTGCTTCCAGTGTTCTTCGGATAGAAGAGCGCCAAAATGAAATTCTCAGCCAATTAGCTGACTGCTCCGCATCTATCAATAAACACTCTGATATATTATCCAATCAACAGCAATCACTTTCCGCACTTGAATCGGATGTGTCGGGTTTGAAGGATTCTCACATAACCCTATCTAGCGAAATAAAAAATGCTTCTTCTATGATTTTAAGCCTTGAGTCTAGATTAGACGGCATATCTGCTGAAAACACCACGGACTTCATACCCGAAATTATGGAACGAGTGCAGAAATCTCACAATATAATTATTGTCAATTTGCCGGAGGGTCCCAACGATGAAGAGGATGTAATTGCGGTTATCGAGCATATACATAGTTCAGCGGGTAAATTCATGACGAATATCTCACGTATTCCTGGAAAAAATAAGGATAAGCCTAGATGGCTCAGAGTTTCCTTTTCCAATGCTGATGTCGTTGGTAAAATCCTTCGAAGCAAGAAATCCCTGCACGGAAACTCACGTTTCCGCGACATAATAATACGTGATGACAAAACGAAGAATCAGGTAGCCGAACTGAGTGCTCTTCGTGAAGAACTACGAAGGAGACAGGATGGTGGTGAGAAGAATCTCACTATAAAGTATGACAGAGGTCGACCAACTATCGCGTCGACGTCGAATCTACAACACAGCTCTTCAACAAAAAACCAGATACCCTAAATTCGTGGCCTTTTGTCTATACCAACGCCCAGTCTCTACTGTCCAAATTCAACGAGTTGCTCACCGTCGTCCAGATGCAGAAACCATCCATTATTTTCATCACCGAAACTTGGCTGCAGTCTTCCATTTCTGATGGAACTTGCCTCATACCTGGCTACACTATATTTCGCCGTGACAGCCTCAGAACTATCGGTCACGGAGGTGTCTGCATCTATTTGAGGGATGATGTCGTTGTATCCTTCAAGATATCTGTTTTTCACAGAGACTGGGACGGTATAGATAATATATTTATGGATCTGTCTGATCCACACATTTCGTTTACTTTCGCTTGTATTTATAGACCTCGTCCTTGCGTGGATGATGGGGCCTTCACTGAGTTCCTGGAGGAGTTATCACTTTCACGTCGCAACATTATAATTACTGGCGATTTCAACTGCCCTGATGTGGAATGGCCGCTCATCAGGCGCCCCTCCGAGAATTCACCATCATTTCTATACGCCGACCTCGTCCTCAACACAGGGCTCCAACAAATCGTACAAGAACCCACAAGGTACAGACATGGGCAGATTCCTTCTACACTAGATCTCATCTTCACCTCAGATAATAATCTTCTGTCCGAGCTGTTGTATCTGCCTCCTCTAGGTAGATCTGATCATGTGGTCTTGAAGTCTGATCTGCAATTTTTTTATCCCTGTACGACAAACAGGCAAACAAAAATTTTTAAGAGGACCAATTACGAGGGTGTGTCGGTGGTGTTGGGGACTTATGATTGGTCGGACTTTTTCTCCGGCGATGAAAGCATCGATGTTGTTTGGGAGGGGTTCCTCAGGATTGTGTTGGATGCTGTTTCATCGAACACCTATTCCAGGTCAGTGAATCATAATCCAAGGAAACCATGGATAACAGGAAGCCTCTACAATTCGATTAAGGTGAAAAAGACTCTGTGGCAGCGTTACATCAGGAGTGGATCTGATACTGACTACCTCAACCATCGAAATTACTCTAATCACTTGGTATCTTTGATCCGGTCTGCAAAGGCCAAGTTTGAGAATGGTTTGGTAACCGAAGGGAACCGAAAAAAATTCTTCAAGTACGTCCGTGGTTCGTTTGATAGCAAAGTCTCCGTTCCCCTGGTGAAGAACTCATCTGGAGAACGGTGCAGTAACTATTCAGAGTCAGCCGATGTTCTCGCTGAAGCATTTTCCTCTCACTTTACTGATGAACCTAGATCAGCCTTACCTGCCTTACTAACTGCGCGATGTTCCAGCTCCCTTGATCATGTACCTCTTTCGTCGGGCATCGTTGAGAAATATCTTTCTGTCCTGAAGGTTTCGGCTGCTCCCGGTAGTGATGGTGTTACATGTCTTCTCCTTTCTCGATGTTCTGGTGCTTTTGCCGAACCGCTTTTCCATCTGTTTCAGAGATCTATGCTTACATCTTCACTCCCTTCACAGTGGCGTGCGGCATCAGTGACGCCTGTATACAAGAATGGGGATAAAACCTCTCCTTCTAACTACCGCCCTATAAGTCTCGTGTCCACTGTCTCCAAAGTATTCGAAAGAATAATTACTGACCATATTCGTGATTTTGCTAAATCCAACGAATTGATACCCGATGTTCAGCACGGTTTTCTGCCGGGTCGCTCAACTATGACCAACCTCCTCATGGCAGTGAATGACTGGTCTAGGTGCCTGGACGATGGAACTCCGATCGATGTCGTGTATCTGGATTTCGCCAAGGCGTTCGACAGAGTTCCCCACCGTCGTCTTATTCATAAACTGGAGCATATGGGAATTCGAGGGGGGTTGCTCTCGTGGATAAAGTCCTTCCTCAGTGACAGAACGTTTAGGGTGAGGGTTGGTGGTGTTTTTTCTACACGCGATGTGAGGGTTACGAGTGGTGTGCCCCAGGGTTCTGTTCTTGGTCCTATACTCTTCCTGCTGTACACAGCCGATCTCCCTCAATCATTGGTTTCCAAGTGTCTTCTATTCGCTGACGATGCCAAATTATATAGTGTTCCGTCCCTTACCTTCAACCAGCTGCAGGCCGACCTGAATATTATAGGTCACTGGGTTGAAAAGTGGTTGTTGCCTCTCAACATCAGTAAGTGCTGTGTACTACACATCGGCAGAAACAACCCTGAACTCCCGTATACGCTAGCTGGACAGCCCCTCGCTGTGGTCCGGAGCCATCGTGATCTTGGGGTGATGGTCAATTCTGATCTTGACTGGTCGGAACATATTACCGAGACTTGCAATAGAGCAAAGAAGGCCACCTTCCTCATTCAGCGATCTTTTAGAGGTTGTAGTATCCAGACTGCAAAGTTGCTGTACACGACATACGTGAGACCAGTTTTGGAGTACGCTGGACCAGTTTGGTGGGTCGCCCGGAAATCAGACTCGCAACTTCTTGAGTCTGTTCAGAGATGGTGCACAAGGATCCCTTTTCCATATTTATCTCGACCCGGGTATGAAGCAAGGATGGGATTATTCGAACTGACCAGCTTCGAGGACCGGCGTGCCAGGGGTGACATGATAGTGGCGTTCAGGGCGATGCATGGATTTTTCGGTGTAGACCTTGAGCATTTATTTCCGTTGAACACGAATAATCTTCGCGGACATAATTTTAAACTTGCCAAGGAATCGTTTAAAACCTCCTACCGGATGAACTTCCTGTCAAATAGAGTTTTCGACACTTGGAATCGTCTCCCGGGTGATGTGGTGGATGCTGCCACTGTCAATGGGTTCAAGAATATGTACGACCGATGGAGAAGAAGTGCCTGAGCTGATTTCAAGACTGGCAAACTTGTATTATATATATATATATATAAACTTATATTAAATTCTGTATTGAGTGCATAGGTTTTACCTCCACTCTCATTGTTTATTAATAATAATAATAATAATTAGTTTTTCAATCAAAAAAAACAGGTTGAACTTCAGCGTTTTGGAAACTACAGTTAATGATTTTTTTCGACGGTTATTCATCAATTTT
This sequence comes from Adalia decempunctata, assembly GCA_951802165.1. Classification (NCBI taxonomy): domain Eukaryota; kingdom Metazoa; phylum Arthropoda; class Insecta; order Coleoptera; family Coccinellidae; genus Adalia; species Adalia decempunctata. Next base: position 13,845,428 of record OX637696.1, on the reverse strand, counting down.
TGGAAAAAATCGCAACAACTTGCCCTCGGAAATTTAATCCTCTATAAATTACAAAAATTTTTATGATGATTAGTTCAAAAATATAGCTTGTACTCATGAAAAACGAAAAACATATTCAATAACCCAAATATTGCAGAGATCTAACGATTACCCTGTTTTTTTTAATTGAAAAACTAATTAAATCGAAATGAAAGAAAACTATTTGCTCTCGGGACGTTCTTCGACAATTTAAAAAAAAAGTCAAGTCTCTACGTCGTAAATTAGGGTAGTTACTCGTGAAATGAAGAGACCACTTTTTGAATGGAGATTTACCACGATTCAAAAGGTGATACTTCCCCTTAAGGTCGCCGTTCGGAGCGAGTAGGAAAACTAATCTGATAGAGGCGCCACCGTGCATTTTATGGAATATCTCCATAGAACTTACATCATCACTGATCACTATAAGTTCTATGAATATCTCTATCCTAATGAATGAAATGTACAATGGCACTTTCTATCCGAAAATCGCTGAACTATGAAATTAGTGAATATGTGGGTAAAGCAGGAACTTTTTCCCGCCATATATTTGAATTTGGCCATTACCTATCTGTAGATTCGCTTTTAATCGGAAGTTGAACTATTTTCATGGGTATTTCGTTTGAAATAAAACAGAAGCATGAGTTGGCTCATTTTCTTCTATTTTCGAAGGAAAAAAACTGAACTTTCGAAATGAAATCGATTTAAATTATTTCATTAAGAACCCCGATCCTTTCTGAGTTTACCCAAAACATTTCAGTTTTCTAAGTGAAACCATTTTCGAATGCAACTTGAAATAAAAACACACTACATGAACGCTCACCTTAACTGCTAATTTGATATACTGATGCTCATGCAAGATTCAAAATCCAACAAGAATCCTCAAACAATACTCCAACGATATAACAGATTAAGAAGGATGTTTCTCTATTCCAGTATCGTAATGAGTTCATTACAGTACTAAAAACAGTGCTGTAATGAATTCATTACAGCATCGTTTTCAGTAACATTTTTCGTTTTGTGGTTGTCAGCAATGACTTCCGATCCAAATTTCGGCAGACGTCAATTTGGAAATGTCAATTTTCGTATTTCCTTACATTCACACCAACTGCCATGATACAATATGAAAGTCACTAGGACGTATAATTTGAATTTTTTCATTGAATTTCACAAAATTGGAGTGAATTAGAGAAAATATCGTCTAATACTCGTCGCAGAATGCAATTCCAATACTCATGCGTTCGAAAACTCGCTCCTTCGTCGCTCGTTTTCGAATTTCGCATTCGTATCGGAATAGAAGCCCATTCTGCAACTAGTTTTAGAATATACTATTTCGACCTTGATAAGTTCACCAAGGTGTGCTGGTTTTATTTTTGTACACTGATTGTTTTATCAGGATAATGGTCTTCTTGACTGCTTCTATTTCGTGGGATGCTGGTGATTCTTGTTAATCTCGATGATTAAGAATGTTGTGAAAGACAACCGATTTAATAGGGTATACTTAACTGTAAGCACCCTATGGTTATCTTGATGATCACCGCTATAAGTTGTTATCTGCATGAATATGTATAGGTTACTAGCGATTCACTCACAAATTGACTAAAACGCAAATTAACAACTGACTTACAACTGACCAACAACTTACTATGAACTATCTGCTTGTCTCTGTGACGTAGGGTTTTTACAGACAAGCTGGAAAATATGGATCAACATGGGTGTCAGAATCGAAAAACGCCTTCTTAAGCCACAAAAGTTCTCTTCTTCGTTATTTTTGACTGATGTGGAAAAAACAACCCATTTCTTGTGTCTACAGACCAATGAGAGAATCTTTGTACTTGGGCATTCGATATCTTGCATGTGTTTCCTAATTTTAACTTGTTCTGCAATAAATGTGTCTTATTCATTTAAGGGGCAGTATCACCTTTTGAATCGTGGTAAAACTCCATTCAAAAGTGGTCTCTTTATTTCACGACTAAGTACCCTAATTCACGACGTAGAGACTTGATTTTTTTTTAAATTGAAGTTGAAGAACGTCCCGAGGGCAAATAGTTTTCTCTTTTTCGATTTAATTAGTTTTTCAATTTAAAAAACCAGGGTAATTGTTAGATCTGGGGTTATTGAATATGTTTTTCGTTTTTCATGAGTACCAGCTATATTTTTGAAATAATCATCATAAAAATTTTTGTAGAGTATAGAAGATTAAATTGCCGAGGGCAAATAGTTGCGATTTTTCCGATTTAATCAGTTTTTCAATAAAAAAAACAGGTTGAACAGCGTTTTGGAAACTACACTTAATGATTTTTTTCCGACAGTTATCCATCATTTTTTGGAAAAAATCCCAACTATTTGCCCTCGGCAATTTAATTTTCTATAACTTACAAAAATTTTCATGATGATTATTTCGAGAATATAGCTTGTACTCATGAAAAACGAAAAAAATATTCAATAACCCCAGATCTAACAATTACCCTGGTTTTTTTAATTGAAAAACTAATTAAATCGAAAAAAAGAAAACTATTTGCCCTCGGGACGTTCTTCAACTCCAATTTAAAAAAAAATTAAGTTTCTACGTCGTAAATTAGGGTACTTACTCGTGAAATAAAGAGACCACTTTTGAATGGAGATTTACCACGATTCCAAAGGTGATACTGCCCCTTAAAGGCCTCTTCTGAGAAACCGATAAGGTTCACAGGACATGGTTATGATCTCAAAAAACAAGATGAATGTCCCAAACTTGACCTCAGTATCTTAGGTCATGACTCTTTCAATAGATGACCCATAAATTAATCTAAAGGGTGGTTAAACAACGCACGAGGATTGTAAACCAAGGCATATGGAAAAAATATAGCAGTACAAGTGATTCCAAATGGCTAATAATCGTTGTATCTATAAATACAACCTATTTAAAAAAAAAGAGCTCAATTGTTGCGGACAGAGGAATTTTATTTTGTCCTGATGTTGTCGTAGTGAGACGCAAAAATGGACCATTCTATTTCATCAAGGACTTATAGTTATATTCAGTTCTCAAACTAGGAATATAAGATTTATTAATTAATAATAACTAATAGCGGGAAGATCTGAACCTTTCACATATGGAGAGAATATATTCTCTGAATACGCAAGTAACAATATTGTTCTGTTCTCATATTGTATATATGTATATATGTTTATTTTCCTTTATTATTATTATTATTGTAGTACTTTAAATTTCACTTAACACGATGCAATTGTGGCGCCTGTGTAGTATTCTTGGTGTTTGCCTTTATTTTAACCCCATCTCGCTGACATGCGTAATGAATGATGAGGCTTAAGTCGGCGAACCAAGAAGAAGAAAATAAGGGCTACGCCCCTTTCAGACCAAGGGCTGAAGGGAAGGAGTGGGGGTTCGCGACAAGTCGACGTCCAGCCCTTAAAACCGAATGCGAGTCAGTTATTCTGATACGGTCCGATAAGTCAGTACACACGACAAAACGCATAACTCCGTCCGCACAACGACCGAACTAACTCCAAGTGTTTCTTCGCTGCCCTACTGGTAAGTCTATATCATTCTTGTAGTTTTGTTAGCGTATACTAAGTCTTGTAACTCTTACTCAAACTGTCTCAATGTTTAAGCTGCACATAGCAAATATTTCTACGAACTTGGCGAATCCGATGATTCTACATTCTAATTAATTGAAAATATTACATGGTCCTTCGAGCCGGATTCTGCTAAGAAGTTTCTTTTTTCATTGAGATTTTTGTCTGGGAGTTTCAATTCTGAAGTAACAGGTGTTGAAATAACTGCTTTATGTCAGGTATCTATTCGAGTGTTACGGTTGCATCTTGTTATATATTTTTTCATATTTCATACGACTGAGTATCACTATTGATTATAATATATATGTGTACATATCAGAACGACTCAATTCTCTAAAAAAGGCAATCTTTCATCGACCAAGTACTCTTCTCACCGGTCTGCTCCAATTTACTCGTGCTTATCACTTCATTGGTGCAACTTCGCGCGCTCAGGTAATTTCGGTATCTCTCTCCTCTGAAATTCCATCAATTGGGCCAATTTTAGTTTATGACCAAATAGTGGAGTGTAACCTTCGAAAGACTTCCTTTCGCTTCATCCCTTTTTTCTGTCAATTTTTTCCTTCAACTAAATAGGCATCCTCAATTATGCCTCTCACAATGGAAGAAAAAATCGCCCGCTCAGATGCCCTCAGAGAAATAGCTATTAACCAATTAGTGTTGATTGAAACTTGTGCGATAAATGCACAACGTGACGAAACTAATATCACCAAATTCGCGATGGCATTCAGGGGACTTAAAAAAATACAAAAGGATTTTGAAAAACATCATTTGGCAATCGCGGTCGCTTTAGCCGGGGATTCCGCGAAATTGAATGCTCAGTCCGAAATTATGAACGATTTCTGCTCTAGATATTTGGAATTAGAAACTATTCATCACAAACTTATAACAGAAAAGGAAATAGAACAACGTTCCAAAATCAACACAACCGCATTTCAAAATACAACACTCAGTAACACGAATGATAACATCCGCTTACCGCGAATCGTACTTCAGGAATTTGCGGGCAACATTCAAGAGTTTCCATCTTTTATTGAACTCTTCGACAATTTGGTACATAACAACGGAAGATTGTCCGACCTCGAGAAGTTTACCTACCTGATTTCGAAAGTACGTGGCCCTCCGCATGCTTTAATTAGAAAATTACCTGTCGTGTCGGCCAACTATGCCATTGCGTACAATTCCTTAAAGGACAGGTACGACAATAAAAGGCTTAGAGCAGTAAATTGCTGGAAGGAACTAGAAGGCTGCCCCAAGTTGCAAAAGGGTGATTGTAAATCTCTGCGCCATTTATTGGATACTTTCTCCGATAATTTAGAAATTTTAAAAACCATGCGGTACGATATTAACGGTTGGTGTTTTATTATATCGAATATGCTGCTAGACCGTTTGGATTCGAATACCCGGCGAGAGTTTGAGATACATCACGCGTCGAACGAAATGCCGAAATATACAGAAGTAAGAGATTTCATTGCGACCCAGTGTAATGCCTTGGAAACATTTTCATTGTGCGCAAAGACTTCTAATGAAACAAATAAAAACCAAAGGGATGCTACTAGAACTCCCCAACGCAACAGTTTGCTCGCGAATACAAAAGGAGCCGTCGGAAAAACTCCGAAACTCACTCGTTGTATTTTTTGCAAAGGTGAACATCCAATACATAATTGTTCGGATTTTTTGAATAAAAATGCATCAGAGCGATTCCAAGTTGCAAAACAAAAAAATTTATGCGTGAATTGTTTGTCCGACAAACATACGTCCTCAAAATGCGCTTCTAAATACCGCTGCAGACAATGCCAAAAGACGCATCACACATTATTGCATTTTACGGAGAATTCAGAACCTTCAGAAAATGATACACCACAACAAGAACCTATAAATCGAACGGTTGCTATGTTCACGAAGGGTGAACACGAAGTATTGTTGTCCACCGCTCTGGTTAACGTTCGCGATGCTTTCGGCAATATTCAAACCGCGAGAGCTGTTTTAGACTCAGGTTCGCAATCGTGCTTTGTAACGAAGGGGTTTGCTAATAAATTGGGTCTCAAGAAAATAAATATAGCTGCTACTCTTCACGGTCTTGACAAAATGCATATGCCGGCTAAATCGGGTATACATTGCGTGATCTCCGGCGAAGATTCCGAAGAATTTCAAGCCGATTTCATCATTTTAGATCAGATTTGTGATCCATTGCCTATCACCGGGTTTGATATTAATAAAATTCCGTCTGTGCGTGGCTTAAAATTAGCAGATCCCAACTTCAACAAAAGCGGTAAAGTGGACATGCTTTTAGGCGCCGAAATATATCCTTTCATTCTTAGGGAGGGAAAAATCGTTTTCAATGAAAATTCACCGGTTTGTTTACATACTGCATTCGGTTGGGTTGTAATGGGAAAACTCGCCTCTCTTCAAAAGGTTCAATACAACGCGCCACGTCCGATTAGAACCTTCTTCGCGAAATATACCACGAATGATCAACTCAATGATACACTGCGACTCTTTTGGAAAACCGAAGAAGTCCCAGATGTGCGTGTAGAAAACCCTGAGGACGCATTTTGTGAGAGTCATTTCATTCAAAATGTGAAATACGACGAACGCATCGGGTTCACAGTCTCGCTTCCATTTAAAATAAACGCCCCCGATTTCGGAGATACACGTTCTCTCGCAATGCGACGATATTTGTCATTAGAAAGAAGATTTATACAAAATTCTCAGAGTCGTATTGCTTATACAGATGTCATCAATGAATATCTTAGTAAGGGTCACATGACTAGGGTGAAACCGCCCACACACGCGGAACAGAATGGGTTTTTCTATATACCGCATCATGCCGTTCTGAAGACCGATTCCACATCTACACCTCTTAGAGTAGTCATGGATGCGAGCAGTCACGCTCCTGACAAGGTTTCACTAAATCAAGCTCTTTATTGCGGTCCTAAATTACAACGCGATCTTATTGAAATTTTAATAAATTTCAGACTCCACAAACATGTCATGCTCACGGATATTAGACAAATGTTCAGAATGATACAAGTCGATACCAACCAAAGACAATATCAGCGTATTCTTTGGCGCCCCAATCCACATGGTCCGATCATGGATTACCAATTGAACGTTCTCGTCTTTGGCATTACTTCATCACCTTTTCTAGCCATCCGAACGCTTCTGTATCTCGCCGATAAATACCATAATTTCCCATTAGCTTCACAAATTTTACGAACACAAACCTTTGTCGATGATATCACTTTCGGTAGCGATGATCTAGAATTGATTAAAAACATGCGCGATCAACTTGTAGAATTACTAAATAAAGGTAAATTCGAACTCAGGAAGTGGGCATCCAATACAAAATCACTTTTGGACGGATTGCCTGAAGATAATATACAAAATATTGACTTTTCTTTCGATTCCGAAAATAATGATTCCCTGAAAATTCTAGGTTTGAAGTGGTCACCAGTTAAAGATAATTTTTTCTTCACATTCAAATACGTCGAATCCAATTGTACTAAAAGAACGATGCTCTCGGAATTGGCGCGCACTTTCGATCCGTTGGGGATTTTGACGCCCATAACTTTCTTCACTAAGGTACTGATTCAACGGTTGTGGACTCTAGGTTTGGGCTGGGATGAAATACCAACAAAAGATATTGTTGATAAGTGGTTACATTTCAAGAAAGACCTCACGGTGCTATCTTCCTTCGCGCTGCCACGGCATATCGATTTTCGCAATATGGATTCATGTCATCTCGTTGGGTTCTGTGACGCTTCAATCGAGGGAACATGTGCGGTAACGTATTTGAGAATCAAATATAAAAATTCGGAGGTAAAATGTAATTTCGTGTTCGCGAAATCGAAAGTCGCCCCATTACAATCGGTTTCTTTGCCCAGACTGGAACTGGAGGCTGCAGTTCTTTTATCGAAATTGATTGCATATGTGGAAAAGGTTCTCGCGGACAAGATACGTTTGACGGACGTCTATGCCGTTAGTGACAGTTCCGTGGCTTTATCGTGGATTAAGAACTCCCCACATTTATGGAAAACGTATGTCGCGAATAGAGTGGCTTTTATTCAGGAAAGAATACCGCCTAACAAATGGCATCATGTATCTTCTAAAGATAACGCGGCAGATTGTGGTTCAAGAGGCATTTTTCCATCAGAATTGTTGTCACACTCGTTGTGGTGGACCGGGCCTCGCTTTCTTCTAGACGAACCCACCACCTGGGTCAAGAAAGTCCCTGAGCATGATCCAGCGACGGCTGAAACTGAACGGCGAAAAATAACATTGAACGCGCAAGTGTCGCAATTGAATTTCTTAGACTCGTTGATCAATAAATACTCTACTCTCAATAAAGTTAAGCGTGTCCTAGCCTATATTATCCGTTTCAAAAATAAATGCATGAAACGCCAAAGTGTCATCCATGAATCGTTCGGCTGCCTCACAGAGGATGAGTTGCAGTCCGCCCTTCTTTTAATCATAAAACACGAGCAAAAGAAGTATTTCGGTGATGACATATTATGTTTGAAAAATGGCGAAAGACTATCAAAAGCATTGAGAATTTTGAATCCCTTTATGGATGACGACGTGTTGAGGGTAGGTGGTAGATTGCGTAACTCTGACATGTTATTTAACCAAAAGTTCCCGATACTCATACCAAGAAAATCAGTCTTGGCCACATTACTCATTACCGAAATACATGTTAAGAATATGCATGCGGGAATTGAAACGACCTTATCCATATTAAAGAGGAATTATTGGATACTCGGTGCCAAAAGATTAACTCGGTGTATCGTCAATAAGTGCATAGCCTGTTGGAAAGTTCATCCCACTAATTTTCTTCCGGCAATGGGTAATCTGCCAGATTTTCGGGTTAACCAAGCACGACCTTTCATAAACTCTGGTGTTGACTTAGCCGGTCCTTTCACAATGAAAATGGGTAGAATTCGGACCAACAAAACATTCAAAGCGTGGATATGTTTATTTGTATGCTGCGCAACAAAGGCGATTCATATCGAATTATTATCCGAACTGTCTTCAGATGCCTTTTTAGCGGGTTTTAGACGGTTCATTAGTAGACGCGGAATATGCAAAAACGTCTATTCAGATTGCGGAACAAATTTCACAGGTTCCGATAAATATCTTAAAAGTATTTATGCCAATGTGGCAGAAACGGAAGCCATTCGTTGGCATTTCAACCCACCTGCAGCACCACACATGGGGGGCCTCTGGGAGGCTAATATCAAGGTAGTGAAAACACACCTCAAAAGAGTTACGGGATCACAAATATTGACTTATGAAGAAATGAACACGGTACTCGTGCAGATAGAAGCCGTTCTAAATTCTAGACCGTTAACTCCCATGAGCTCCGACCCGAACGATTTGTCGGCATTGACACCCGCGCATTTTTTAGTGTCAGAACCACTGACAACCATCCCAGATCCAGATGTGTCTGACGTACCCATGAACCGCTTAACTCGTTGGCAGTTGTTAGTACGTATGCGCACAGATTTTTGGAAGCGATGGAAAACGGAATACTTGCATACACTCACTCAGAGAGCAAAATGGCATCTTCCGAATAAAGCGGCTCCTAAAATAGGTGATATGGTTTTGATCAAATCAGATAATGAGCCTCCCCTAGAATGGACCTTAGGAAGAATCAGCCAATTGAATTACGGTACAGATGGAGTCGCACGGGTCGCTTCAGTTACCACTGTAAAGGGGGTACTACGCAGACCATTGGTCAAACTTTGTCCCTTGCCCACGAATTGAGCAATTGAAGAATATCTTCCTTTCTTCAAGGGGGGGAGGATGTTCTGTTCTCATATTGTATATATGTATATATGTTTATTTTCCTTTATTATTATTATTATTGTAGTACTTTAAATTTCACTTAACACGATGCAATTGTGGCGCCTGTGTAGTATTCTTGGTGTTTGCCTTTATTTTAACCCCATCTCGCTGACATGCGTAATGAATGATGAGGCTTAAGTCGGCGAACCAAGAAGAAGAAAATAAGGGCTACGCCCCTTTCAGACCAAGGGCTGAAGGGAAGGAGTGGGGGTTCGCGACAAGTCGACGTCCAGCCCTTAAAACCGAATGCGAGTCAGTTATTCTGATACGGTCCGATAAGTCAGTACACACGACAAAACGCATAACTCCGTCCGCACAACGACCGAACTAACTCCAAGTGTTTCTTCGCTGCCCTACTGGTAAGTCTATATCATTCTTGTAGTTTTGTTAGCGTATACTAAGTCTTGTAACTCTTACTCAAACTGTCTCAATGTTTAAGCTGCACATAGCAAATATTTCTACGAACTTGGCGAATCCGATGATTCTACATTCTAATTAATTGAAAATATTACAAATATAGTGGATGGAATATTTTCAGGCTGCTCTGAAATAATGCTATACCCCATTTTTACGTTGTAAATAAGACCAGGCAGATAAGAATATGTCAACCCTATCGTGGAATGCTCTTCTATATTGGCATTCCCCTAAGCTTCTGCAAAAAATCCCAAGAATAACAACCGATATCCGTTATCAATAGACCGTAACCTTTTGTTGCATAAATATGCGTCTTTCCTCGGGAGAAAAAACAGACTCAGCCAAGAGAAAACCCATCCAGTCTGAAAGAAACCGAGAGGAAGCTGGCGTCCGCGGAATTTATGGAGCATGAGAAAACGTTAAATAAAAATTTCCAGAATACCCTATCAGCAGCGCTCTGCGTATAAATCTCAGGTAATACAATGTACAGGAAATGGGTTCTGCTTTCGCAAAAATGAATCACCGGGATAATAATATTCGGGGCTGTATCCAAGTCGATACCCCTAAATACATATCTATATTCCGGGACCAAATTGCGGGGCGCTATCTGGCGGCAGTAAATCAAACCGTAGGCGTCTTGAATCTCTGCCAACTGCCATTGTACGGTGCGCACTCTGTAATTGACTTATTGGTCGGAGTTCGAGTGAAAAGGATCGATAAGGAGGGTCCGGTCTTTTCACATGCCATCTCAAGAATATCCCGGGATGTCTGAATGATTTCGGGCTGAGTATCGGAGAAGTTTGGTATTCAGGTGTGGACACCTGCATGAGTTATGGGTCTGATCGAGGAGCCGGAAGTTTTGGCCGAAGTTTCCTTGGGATCCTGACGTATGCAGATATTTCATCGCACAGGGCCGAGAATGGTACACTGCGCAAAAAAATTAACGCACATTATGGAAATCTCAAATTTATTCTACAACTGAAGGTGTTCTCAATAATAATTATTTTCATCAGAATTATGCATGCATATGTTATCCACTTTCAACGTTTTTCTTCAATACAGATTTTTTCTCCCAGCAGGAATAAAAAAAAAAGATATTATCAGATTTTGAATGTATTGGCTCCATTCTAAAATCAGTTGTTCTCGATCAATTCTAGTGATCAATAGTTTTTCTTTCGTTTGATTTTCTACACTCGATCGCTATGCAACGCGAAACACGCAATTTGACCCAAGAGGAATGTTCCCAAGCGGTAGTTTTGCGAGAAGAAGGGTGGACATACACAAGAATTGCAGAAAGGTTTGGAGTTTCCCATACAAGTCTGTCCAGAATGTTGCAGCTATTCAGGGAGACAGGTATGAATCGATGAATGATGATGAGACCTATGAATATTAAATCGGTGATTTTTAACAGGTTTCTAGGTCCAAAAATAATTCACAGAACCATCTGTTTGGAAAAAAGGCCAACTAGTTTCGATTTAATTCTAAAATCTTCATCAGGGCTCTGAAATGGAATAACATACACTACAATAATCTAAGATGTTCGAAATTACAATTAAAAGATTAAAATCATATTTTTTTAAAATAAGTGTTAAAAAAATATGATTTTAATCTTTTAATTGTAATTTCGAACATCTTAGATTATTGTAGTGTATGTTATTCCATTTCAGAGCCCTGATGAAGATTTCAGAATAAAATCGAAACTAGTTGGCCTTTTTTCCAAACAGATGGTTTTGTGAATTATTTTTGGACCTAGAAACCTGTTAAAAATCACCGACAGGTATGAATGTCCGAAGACCAGGACAGGGTAGACCAAGGGTAACAACTGCCATTCAAGAACGTTACTTGAGAATTTCTTCGTTGAGACAACGGTTTGCAACCGCTCGCCTCCTTCAAAATCAGCTTGAGCAAACTCATGAGGTGCAAATTAGCACTCAGACAATAAGAAATCGCCTCAGAGAATATGATTTAAGGCCTCGTGTCGCGGCAAGAGGCCCAGCTCTTACCCCAGCCCATCGAAGGGCGCGTTTGGATTTTGCGAGAGAGCATATCCATTGGGAAGAGGCCTATTGGGAAAGAGTTCTCTTCACAGATGAGTCTAGATTCTGCCTCTACCATTGTGATCGACGTTCCCTTGTATACAGACGTCCACATGAAAGATATGCCCAGTGCAATTTCCTGAATACTACTGGTTTCGGGGGAGGATCGATTATGGTATGGGGTGGAATATCTTTGACTGCTCGCACAGACCTAGTGGTCGTTGATAATGGAGCTATGAATGCTGATAAGTATATAAGGAACATTCTTGAAGAGCATGCAGTGCCATTTGCCTCATACATTGGTGAAAATTTTATTTTTATGGACGATAATGCCAGACCCCATCGTGCGCGCATCGTTCAGGAGTACCTTGAAGAGGTTGAAGTCTCTCGAATGGAATGGTCAGCAAGAAGTCCAGAACTCAATCCGATTGAGCGGGTTTGGGACAACCTTAATAGAAGGCTGAGAAGTTCAGAAAATTATCCAGCTACTCTTAATGACTTAGGAATCCAACTCGGAGAAATATGGGAAGGATTAAATCAGAACATTTCAAGATCACTCATTTTGAGTATGAACCGTCGTTGTCGAGCTGTAATTAACGCAAGGGGTGGAAATACCAAGTATTAAATCACTTATCACCATTTCAGTATTTTGAAAATTGTTCATTTCTCTTCTTTCACATAAGATTCGTTGAAATCCTGAATTTTTCTTTCATTTAATGTGTCTTGTTTCGTTCAAAACCTCCCCGAGAGAACATAAAAAATAAGTTATAAAGTCAATGTAGAGTTAACTTTCATTAAAATTGAGATTTTCAGAATGTGCGTTAATTTTTTTGCGCAGTGTAGATTCCACATTACAGCAGCTTTGCTTCACTGCTTTCTGCTTCCTATCTGCTGTACAAGAGCTAGGGAGAAGTTAATAACTTGGCATTGAATGAAATTCGGAATCAGCATACGAAGTACCTACCTAAATTGACGTTTGATGATCCACCACTGAATTTTTTGAATGGAATATAAAAAGGATATGAGTCTGAGAACTTTAAGTCAATTTGTGTTTGGCATTGTGTTGTTATCGTTATTGGAGGGTAATATCGTGAGAACCAAGGAAAAAGGGGTAGCAATTGGTGTTCCTCTTCAATTTGTGTAGGTTATATGCCTAATAAACACCTGCCTAGGCAATGTGTTCCAGAGCTTCGCTGTTCGTTGGATGAAAGGGACTTTGGAGTGAATTGCTCTCTCTTGGACAAACATGGGAACAGTACTTTAAGACGGTTAGAACCTGCGCCTTGTAGATCATGAGCAGTTGACTGGAATTTAAATAGTTCCTGGCATGAAACAAAAAACCAAGTTTCTGGGAAGCACCTTCAGCAATTGATCCCACGTGACTTTCCCAAGAAAGTCAGATGAAACTCCATATACCACCACATGGAGAGACCTGTGTATGAGAGATGTATGATAGAAAGCTAGTTGCTGACGAAGCAAGTCACCAGATGGAAGCTTGGCGAGAAGTCCTTATGACACCATTGAATGCTCTGGATACACCTAGTGACACGGCTAGATTTCACTTTATTCTTCGACAGATGTATTACTAGCAACTGATATAAAGCAGATACAATAACCCAGTTGCTTAATACAAGTATGTAATCTACGAATATGCTTACGCAGAACAGAAGGCAGTGGCAGAGAACCGTATGACGAGTTATTGAGCAGCTTAATGAGGACAGTTGATAACTTCAAATTGTCACCACATGTCGAACGACGTCCGAACTATGATGATGATGAATATAAAGTAAATTGACCATAATCAGGACGAGCAAGTTGCCAGTATTAACTACATAAAGCATTGCGATATTCAGTACCCGTTTGAAGTTACCAATTTCATTTATTGTTGACATCTGATGTTCTTCTCAATGTGAGTTTGTAAGACTACTTTTGTGCCAATCTAGGTACCCAAATTTAGATTTAAAACCACCAACTAAAAAATGCAAAAAGAACCTACCTAGCAACCACACACCTATCGCTCTGTTATCTATTATTTCAAAGGTTATGGAAAAAGCCAGCTCATGAAACATTTGGAACAATCAGGAATTATCAACGATAGATAATATGGTTTCCTTCATCAGAGATCTACTGGTGACTTGCTCGCTTACGTCTCAAATATTACGCAGCTATCTATTGAGAAATATGGTGAAACCCTAGCCGTAGCACTGGATATTTCCAAGGCATTCGATCGAGTATGGCATCAGGGACTCCTTGCCAAGAATCCATCTGATGTCGTGCCCCCAAAGCTATGTTCTCTGCATGTGGTGGTCGATGGAGATTCATCCGACTCTCTACCCATAAATGCTGGTGTCCCGCAGAGATCAATTCTGGCTTCAACACTATTTCTACTTCCCATCAATGATTTGCTGGAAGCAACTTCGTGTCCAGGGCACAGCTTCGCGGATGATAGTACCCTCCATACCGCCTCTTCTTCTAAAGCTCCAATACCAGCCCGCCAAATCAGAAACGAACGAGGAAGAAATGTTAACAGCATAAATATGGACTTAGCAACAATTCTTGAATGGGGATCTAATAAATTGGTGGAATTCAACGCAAACGAAACACAAGCATGTCTTTTCTCTAGAAAAGCCGATCTTACTGTGCCCAGCATAAATTGTCGGGAGTGACCATACCATTTCGATGCTCGTTATTACTGTCGGCAGTAACCTTTCTTGGGAGAATCACGTGAGATCCATTGCTAAAAGTGGATCCCAAAAACTTGGTTTTCAGTTTCGTGCCAGGAGCTATTTCACATCAGGTCAGCTTCTTATGATCTATGAGGCACAGATTCGACCAGTCCTGGAATGCTGTTTCCATATTTAGAGGGCTGCACCTAAACAAACCCTAAAACTCTTGGATTCTGTACAAAATAGGGTAATTCGTGTCGTCGGTGATGCCTCGCTTACAAACTCGCTCACTTCTCTGGAACACCATAGAATAGTAGGCGATCTGTCTTTATTTTATAGATATTTCCATGGGCGATGCTCTTCTGAATTGTCAGCAATCGTTCCCCCTCTGGCAGTCTCTTCGAGACTAAGTCGTCAAGTTAAGTCTTCACATCCCTTCGTGGTCACTTTGGAGACCTTCAATGACTCGTTCATCCAACGAACATTGAGGCTTTGGAGCACATTGCCTAGGGAGGTGTTCCCCGAGGCATATAACCTCCACATATAATCATACCTGCTTGCCCTTGGTTCTCACGATGTTGTGTGAACATTACAGGATATTCCTTTTCGTGAAAACCACAACATAAAAAAAACTTCTTTCTTATGACTAACAGACCCATCGAAAATCCCTTCTATCTCCCTCTCTTTTCAGGAACAGCCACAAACTCCCCCATCTCGACTTATCACGTGACATAAAACCGAAATTAAGACAACGGAATTCAAAGCGCCATAACTGAATTTGATACCCTGGGACGCAGTTAAATCCGGCGTTACAACACTAATATCTATCAGGAAGGGTGGTTTAGTATTATGACTCCACTAAGAGAAAACTAATCGCTGTTTCGAGTATGAACTTCACCTTTTCTTGGACCGGTAATGGATTCAACGGTGCCGTTCGAGTTTCAAGTAGGCAATAGCCGCGTTTATTGAGACTGGAGAGGGCGCTACGGCAGCATGGAAATCAGGAATAAGCAGTTGCTCGAGATGATTGATATTTTGCTTCGAGTTTGAGTGGGTACGATTGGTTTTAGTTGGAGTAGCTGATTCAAATAAAAACCATAAAGGGTTTACGGACCACGAAACTGAGGTCCCTGCCTTTTACATTCTTTTTCATTTGAAAACGGTGAACAACTGTGAAACACAATGAAGTATTTATGAATTTTTAAAATAAGGTGAGTTGTTGATTCTCAACACCAAGTCTGTGCCCTCGAATTTATTCCAGTTCTCTGCAAGATGTTCAACTCTATCAACCTGGGGGTATTCCCGTCCAACTGGAAAGATGCTTGAGAACAACCAGTACCTACCCAAAAAATCGAGTCTGGCACTGGTGACTTCCAACAAGCTTCCATCTTATGGATTGCCCCCTCAACTGTGCTCCCTGATAGCTAGATTCCTCTCAAACAGGTCTCTTCATGTGGTGGTCGATAGAGTTCCAGATGACACTCTACCCATTGATGCTGGTGTTCCACAGGAATCGATTTTAACATCAACACTTCTCGCCAACTCAATTTTCAGTGCACTGTTTCACAGATGATAGTAACTGCCATACCACCTTCTCTTCCAGAGCTCTAATATCAGCCCGCCAAATCATAAACGAACGAAGGAGAATTGTTGAGAATATAAATATGAACTTGGCAACAATTCTCGAATGGAGACCCAGGCAACACAAAGATATCCCAGAGAAATCCCTGCGACTTCTTTTTAGGAAGTTGTGACGCCTTTTGTGACTTCTTTGGGAGGTCACAGGGAGCTCTATATTTCCTCCAAATGTCCGCCACAAAAGAGTTCCCAGAGAACTCTTGACGATATCCTACGTGGATATTCTCAAACAAGCCACACTGAGAGTTCGCATACACCTCCCGCGGCGAGGACTTTGAGAACTTCTTATTAACCTCCGCATTGCGAGATGTATAAGATATTCTCAAACAGGTCGCTTTGCGGGATGTATAAGAAGTATCTACACAGGTCGCTTTGCACAGGTATATACAGGTCGAATTGCGAAATGTTAATAGAACATCAAAAACTAAATTTGATTTGTCCTATTCCTATGATGAGAATCTGCATATAAGCTATATTATAGAAACTATACAACAAACAGTGTTAAAAGTTATTCATTATTTTCGGCTGCAACAGAAGGTAAACTAAAACAAGTGAATACATCCTTCAATCTTTATTATCAACAAATTGCAATAAAAAATTAAAAAAAAATTATTCAAAACATTACATTTCTTTCTTCCTCTGGGTACAATCTCTCAGCCCATCTTGAGAAAAGACTCCTGTGTTGTCCACCACGTATGCACTGTTGCCACCCTCCGTACCTACAAGTTCGGAAAAATTGAAAGATTTCGGTAGATTTTTGGAAAAAAAATAGGTAGATTTCGGTAGATTTTTGGAAAAAGATACCTTTTCACATATTTTTTGTGTTATTCAAGTTGAAATACCATTTATCTGAAATATTGGGCAAAAAGGTTATTTTACGAATGAAGCAAAATTGAAAATGGATTTCATTTATTTACAAAATTAATGTTCGAAAAACGGATCTTTCGAACAAAAAATGAGTATTCTAACAAAATAAATAGGTATTCAAGAAATTAACACCTATTGAAAACAGAAAATATTCTGAAAATAAACGTATGTACATCAAATTGCTTGAAAAAAATAAAGATTTGTCAACGTATAACTCAACTTATGTATCGAATTATGGTATGCTTAGGAAATCTCCAAAATAATATCGTAAGAGTAATGATTTCCTAGAATATCAGAAGATACATTCACTCCATCAAATTTTGGTAGATTTATGTGCTTTTTCGTTAGATCGGTAGATTGACAAGAAAATCGGTAACACCTTTGTAAGGTCAGTGGTTTATACATTAATCAAAACGTGAATAAACATTGTGTCAAGTGCTATTGGAGCACAAATTGAACAAAGAGGATTTCAACAACATTTCAATGCCCATTCTGCATTCATATATCAGCTTGAAACAAAATGAGATATAATTTCAAACAGTTCCCGTGGAATTGCAATACTGGTTTCCATAGGAACTTTTAAAGAATTATCAATAATTTATTAGCTTGAATTTTGGGAATATTCGACTTTACTATTCATTCTTGTAAAATCTGTTCTGAAGAGTGAAGTTATTACACTCATCCATATTCTTAATAGAAATAATTATCCTGATCACCAATATATCAAGTAGGAAATCGTTTAATGTGAATTGATCAATTTATTGTTGGTGTTGGTTATTGGTGGTTGAATTACTCGGTAAAAATGGTTACGGTATATGTCCTAATAGGTGAGAAAACTCCAGGATTTAATAAAAATAACACTTACTTGGAGCATAAATATCCTCATCGGAATTTCACACAATAACGAACCTCGCACAGCACAGTAACACCGATAACTACTCTATCCACAAAGCCCCTCTCGATGTCTTGCCGTCTTGGTAAACTCGCTGTTTATACAAGTTCGACTTGATAGACAAATAGCGCCTGCGTGAACAGATTGACCTTGTCAATCGCATGGTGCGCTCTCCTCTCCAAGTTATCGCATGGAGTAGTCCCAAGGATATCGCATGGCGAGGTCTCCAAGATATCGCATGGGCACATCAGTGGGAAATTCGCTTAGTTACATCACATAGAGATCTCTGGGAACTCGCGGAAGGAGCTCCTATAAAAGTCGCATTGTAACCTCTCAGAGATATCGCGGAGAAGTCTGTGTTGCCTGGGGATCCAATAGCTTGGTAGAATTCAATGCTAACAAAACACAATAATTTTTTATTTTGAAAATCTGATCTCACTTACCAAATGTAAGCTTTTCGGGAGCAACCATACCGTTAGAGTCATTCATTTCAATGCTTGGTGTCACTGTTGAAAAAAGCCTTTTCTGGAGTGCATCCCAGAAACTTGGTTTTCTATTTTTTCACTACCAGTCAACTGCTTATGATATAAGACGCAGATTCAACCTGTGCTAGAGTACTAATCCCATGTTTGGAGTGCGGCATCTATACAAGTACATCTATACATGTACATCCAAATATTGTCGGATCCTCTCCAAAAAAACAGCAATTGATCACGTCGGTGAGGCCTCGCTAAAAAACTCGCTCACTCTTTTGGAACATCGTAGAAAAACTAGCGATCTTTCACCATGCTATAGAACTCTCATGGCCGATTCTCTTCAGAATTATCGTCAATCGCCCCTTCTTCTGCACTTCCTTTAAGATTAGTCCGACAAGTTGAGCCTTCACAACCCTTCTTGGTCACTTTGAAAACCTGCAGAACATCTCTTTTCAAAGACTCGTTCATCCAACGAACAGCGAGTCTCTGGGACTCTTATCTGGAGAGGAGTTACCTATGACATATAACCCACAGAAATTTCAAAAGAACATCAATTCCTACATTTCCTTTTGGTTCTCATGATGTTCTCAGAACATTTCTGGATAATCCTCTCGTGGGAACAGTATCAACTGCGTATCAGATTCTTGACCAAACTATTACTTTTTCTAATAAAGCTTGTAACATATCTGAATTTCCTACCCTGCAACGAAATAAAATGCACCGTTGCCAGACTCCATGGCTTCCAACTTTGCAACGTCTATTGTCGAAACGTGGAACTACGTTGAATGAACTTATTTGATATTATTTCATATTTCTATGAATGATGAATATTAGTACGACTTCAAGCAATACTTCAGGCAATTCGCATCTTTATAAATAGGAGATTTTAATCACATCGAAGATCCACCATGAAGTAAACTTGTTCTTCTGTGACCATCGAAGAAATACGATTCTGTGGAAGTAAAATTAACCTCGGAAACGACAACGAATGGAGGGGCCTCTTTTGTTCACTCGGCGTGGGTCTGTTTTCACTTTCTTTCTGGTTCACAATAGTGTTCCTTCGAAATGGAGTTCCTCTTCTAGGAATCCACCATTTTAGTATATTTTAAAGACGCTTCTTTGTTATCTGGTATGTACACGATCTCCATTTAAATAACCATGTTTCATTTCACAGGATTTAATCTCATGTAAGCTTGTTCTATTTTATTATTGCATTTCTATTGAATATTGTGGAACTCTGTTCTGCTACCAACCCATTTGGAATATTCTTATACTGTTCGTAAGGCCTACTGCACATTTAACTATTCACTCGACACTATGGTAAAGGCATTTGGAGTTGTTGCTTTTAGGATAATATTTTACGTACAATAATCACTGGTTTGGAGGCCTAGGATAAACTGTTTATATCATCTGTGCCAAGGAGAATATCCCCCACAACAGTGGCAGTGAGACCTCCTCTGGAAGTTCTATAACGAACGTCTCCAGTAAACATAGCCTCGTCTTCGGGCCATGGCGAGCCAGGCAAGTGAAGGATTGCTTCGATCTGGTTCCACCGTTCATCAGTTAACAGGAAATATAAAGAGTTTATCGTCACTTCCAAACCAACGCGACTGCTATGATCTCACACATAACACTTAGAAGGAAGGATTCTCACACTAGGAACTACAAGGATACTGCTTATGAATTTCATTAATAATCAGGTGACACACTCTATATGCCTATAACCTTTGGATGTATTGGATTCTGCTTTTTATCACAATTGTGCCAGTACTAACCTTACCGGAGTATAGGAAGCTCCATATTGTACATATCACCAGTGCTCGTCTTATTAATAATTGTTCTATGGATTGTAAACATATCATCTGTAATGCTAGAAGGTTTTTTGCTTTGAGTTTCAATTGATTCTCGTTCGTTTTTCCTTCATAGGCTATGGTTCCCCGAACTATGGCGCTGGACGAATAAAGGGCTCTTGTTCCACCTTCATGTCCAATCTAGTGTTTTATTTATCAATTTTACCTCATTATTTCCCATCTTATATTTCACTAATCTGAGTTATTACGAATCTGAATTACTACGACATAACATAGAGTTCTACCAATCTAGACGATCACATCACAAGCCAAAAATATGAGTATAAAACCCCCTTTAACGTAATTCTACCCTCAGCTCTTCAGAGCAGGGTTGCCCATTTCTCTTTTTCATAATGTTCCTAGGATTTACAAACCTGGAATGTTACAAGCTGTAGCATTTTCCTTCATTGAATAATCAAAATTTATAACACAACCCAATAATTAATACATTCCCTGCTTAATTTGATCCATATGACTTATCCAAAATAGAATTTTCTCATGTGTATACTTGAATATGTTTATCGAAATATATTGGGAACGTATCATTCGAGCTGCACCACAAAATCGTTAGGCTCTTAGAGCGAATGATGTGTATCCATCCTGGATGTAATGAAAAAAGTTGGAGAACACTTGGAAATTTTTCATTTCACGAAACACCACCAAATTATCTGCTTAAATCCAAGGATAACCCGGCAACCATCCAATATCACAAATTGACGAATTCCACCACCAAATTCCCAAACATCATCGCTTCATAAAAAGCCTTATTGGATTGTCTTCATCTTGGGCGCCCAATTTCCATAAATCCCAGAAAATTCGTCAGCTCTTCCCCAAATTCGTCTCCAGAGAATACTCCTTTGTTCTCTCGTGTCGATAGGCTTCTCATAATTCTCATTTCCTCTAATTCTGACCCTCCAACACGTCTCAGGCGTCTCGGCATTATTATGTAGACCGTTTTTTGTTGCTCATGTTTCCTGCCATTTATAAATAAATACTAGTTGGAATTCCGACCCGAGCAATTATCAACTTGGAGCCGGCTCACGAGACGTCGAAATACGGTATTTCTTCCGAGTAATGAGAGTCAACGTCGCGAGATATTTGTTCCATACGAAATGTAAGGAAGGATCCGGATGTTTTTTGCGACGAAATTAAATTGGTGTAAGATTCCTTGTTCTCATAGGGCATTTATCCCTAATTTTCTTGTTAAATAACAATTCAACCGAATTCTGTCGAAGCAGTACAAAAGAAGAAACTCATGAGTAGCATTATAATTGGGGGAAAACAATACTGTATTGAAAAACTTCTTATTTCAAATGGAGTATCAAGTTTGCAGACGAAAATCTATATACAGGGTGTCCGGTAAACCTTGTACAATATTGAAACTAGTGATAGACCAGGTCATGACTGTTCAGAATATCAGAATATCACCATTTTCGAGATAATGGGCATTTTCTAAATATCTAGAAAATAACTACCTCACCTCCGTTTTTTGAGTGCTATGTCTACAAATTGAGACCAATTCAAATATCTTTGTTGCTGAAGATTAATGATGAGTGATGCTTTCAGACGTACAAAACAGTTTTTCAGAACTTGATACATTAGACATAGCACTCAAAAAACGGAGGTGAGGTAGTGATTTTCTAGATATTTAGAAAATGCCCATTATCTCGAAAATGGTGATATTTTTACTGAGGTGAAATTCTGATATTCTGAACAGTCATGACCTGGTCTATCACCAGTTTCAATATTGTACAAGGTTTACCGGACACCCTGTATATGAAAGAAAGATGTTGGTTACACCATTTAAAACTCGAGATCGGATGGACTGTTTGTTATGAAACTTCATATAAGGATTCGTCTACGATCTGGTTATTATAAGATACAATAAAACTTTGAAAAAATCGATGAAAATTTTACTTATACAGGAAATGCTTTTCCCCCTTTTGAGTAAGGCCACCAGATGTCGCTGCAGTTACAGCTACGCTACCGCTTATTCGTAGGGACATTATTTGATATTCTCCGCGTTAGATGGCGATGTAAACAAATAGTGTGTACATTGACTATATTCTCACTATAGTCAATGTAATAGTGTGTAATTTGAGTTGCCTACAACTCTGCGCTGTTGGGCAAAACCAAGAACCAGGTGTCTTAAATGATTAGAGTTCATTGAGATACGAGGAAAGTTTCGTTCTTACCACATCAGATGGCGCTATTCACACATTATGACTGAATATTAGTTATTTTTATGGTTTTATTTATTCAAAATAACGTAATCGTGAAGGTACTATATTTGACACTATCACCATTAAATGGCGATGAATTTGTTGAGGCTTTCGCGGCCATGGATTGATGTCCTCTGTTCTTTTTTCGAGCATTTCGGTCGTCGTGGTTTGAAATGGTCGAAAAAGAACATTTGACATCAATTACTGTGTAATTCACATTGGACTTATAGTACCATGAAAGGCTACTAACAGATCCAGAAGCGGGTGAATATCACAGTGAATTTTCATCGAAATGTCAAGTAAATCGGATTTTGGCGATGAGTTCCAATCGTGACATGTCCATTCTCATCTTTTCTCATAATTTTTGAAATGTTTTTGAATTTCTGTTTGGGTAATAAATAATTTGCGGAAATAACTCAATCCAAAATTGCCATTATTAGTAATTGACATATTATTTTTGTGGATCTGTTCTGTGTGACAGCTCATATCCATGGAAACATTTGACAGTTCAAAAATCAGAGAACCAAGCCGTTGATCTCCGATCACCGGTGATTACGATTTGTGAAATCCACCGTAAGTATCATTTAGGCGGAACAGAGTTCGCCTGGCCAGCTAGTAAGACATAAACTAACTGACAAAGAAACTGCAACACCTAGGAGGGGCTGTTTAAATTTTACATTTTTTAGGTAAAACATAGATAGTAAGTATAGTAAGGAGTAAAAGTTTTTTCATGTAAACATTTTTTGTTACTTGAATATTGTAGTCGTTTATTGCAATTTTTTAAATTTCACAACAAACCAGCTATTCGAGGAGATCCAAAGTCGATGTTTGGTTGTTGTCAAACTGCCTAATCGCCAGCTAAGTGAATTTGAACGATGGCCTAAAGGTGGCAGGGTTTTCGAGAAATAGCTATCTGTACAAACAGAATCCAACTACTGTTATGAGATGTTATCAAGCGTGGTTTGATAATGCCCAAAATCGAAGAAGAGTAGGCAATGGACGTCGAAGGGCACAAATGAAGTTCAAGATCGATGTCTCAGACTTATGGCCACCTAGACCGATTTGCGACAACTCGATCTTCGCTGATGAGTGGTTAGGAGAACAAGGCCATCCTGTAACTGTCCGAATGGTTTACCGCCAGATAAGGTCATTTGGACTGCAGCATTATCGACCCCATCTTGTGTTACCTCTGACGGTTGAGCATCGCCGGCAACGATTACAGTGGTGCAGAGAACGTCAACATTGGAATGTGGAATTTCTTTTCTGATGAATCTCGATTCTCCTTGGTTGTACATCATGGCCGAAGAAGGGTTAGATGAACGTTTAAGAAGTCACTGTAGACTTTTAATTGAATATGCTGGTTTCTACAAAGTTGACGAATCTCTTTCATAAACCCATTCATAACGTTCCTCCATCAGGAATCTGGAGGAGTAGCTTCAAGGACATTCTCCTTATTCATCTCGTCCTCGTGACTTCATGGACTATGTATATACACATTATTCCTTTTTATTTCACACCCCACTTCATTATATTCGAGCGACTCAAACATCGAATGGATCTCGTGATGTTCAAGCGCTACCCTGTTAAATATTTACCATCTAGAGGGGCAGGAGCGTCGGAAGAAGGCAGAACAAAGACACCGGTCGCTATGCGAGAGTGGATTGTTACAAATTCGGTTGCAACTTGTGAATTTCCCTCGAATTTACTCAGTATATAAAGAATATAGTATTTTCATTTCGTTTAAGACATCTTCTCATCCTTCAGAATGCCTTAAGGTCGCCGTTCAGAGCGACCGTGCATTTTAAGGAATATCTCCATAGAACTTACATTATCACTATAAGTTCTATGAATATCTCTATCCTTATGAATGAAATGTACAATGGGGCTCTCTATCCGAAAATCGCTGAACTATGAAATTAGTGAATATGTGGGTAAGAAGAAACTTTTTCCCGCCATATATTTGAATTTGGCCATTCTCTGCCAATTCCGTATTTCAAGTTCTGCTTTTGAACGAAATTATCTGTTGATTCACTTTCAATCGGAAGTTGAACTATTTTCATGTCTCCTTCGTTTGAAATGAAACAGAAGCATGAGTTGGCTCATTTTCTTCTAAGGACTGGACGAGAATAAATTCGCTATCACAAAAACGCCTATATCTCTTGAACTAATTGAGAAAAAATCAAAATTTGATCATAGTTAGCTTTGTTATGAACGTCAGAAACATGTGGAACATTTACTTCATAGATATTCCAATTCTCTGTTGCAAAATGTCAAGCGAAGTGAAAACACGAGAATTTATAGTGAAACTTTTTCAAAATAATCAAAAATGGAGCTTCCAAAGAATCGCAAAAGAGGCTCGCGTTCGTCCGGAAACGGTATCAAGAGTTGTTAAGCGCTTCAACGAAGATCTTACAATTAACAGCAAGGAAGGAACCGGGAGGAAAAAGGGGTTTCATAGCCCAAAAAAAGTGATGAAAGTCATCAGCCTTTTTCAGAAGAATCCTAACCTTTCAGGACGGAAAGTGGCCCAAATAGTAGGTTGTTCGCAGTCAACCGTTCAGAAAATCAAGTCGAGTTGTGGGGTTAGAACATACAAAGTGCAGAAAGTGCCAGACAGGAACGCTGTGAAGAATCAAGAAGCGAAATCAAGAGCAAAGAAATTAAAAAAAGATTTCTTGAAAATTTTTTCCTGTTGCGTGATGGGCGACGAAACCTATGTCTTGGATGATTTCTCGCAACTTCCTGGTCAGGAATTTTATACTGCAGTTTCTCGTGGGAATGTTGACGAACAATTTCGCGTGAAGAAACAAGCAAAGTTTCCTAAAAAATTCCTGGTTTGGCAAGCAATTTGCACTTGTGGGAAAAGGAGCAAATTTTTCGTTGGCCAAGGCTCTGTTCACTCGAAGACATACATCGAGGAATGCTTGAAGAAGCGACGTTTACCATTTTTACGTGAGCACGATGTGTCAACAATCTTTTGGCCAGATTCAGCTTCATGCCACTACAGCCAGGCCACCAAGGAATGGTACGAAGCTAATAAGGTGGTTTTTGTCCCCAAAGAGGCCAATCCACCAAATTGCCCGGAACTCAGGCCAATCGAAAGATATTGGGCCCTGGTAAAAAAAATTGAAGAAGACTAAGAAATCAACGAAAACATTATCGGAATTCAACCAAAAGTGGAAGACAGCATCCCAGAAAGTGACTGAGAACACTATAAGAAGCATTATGGGAAGAATTCCAAAAAAATCCATGAATTTTGTAAAAAACAGTTTTCGTTTTTTATTGTGAAAACAGTTTTCATTAGAATTAGAAGATGATTCGAAAATGAGTTTGATTTTCGAAATAGGTCCAGTGGTTCAAAAGATATAAGCGTTTTTGTGATAGCGAATTTATTCTCGTTCAGTCCTTATTTCTGAAAGAAAAAAATGAACTTTCGCAGGAAGGATTCACAAGGACACTTAAAAAATGATACAAAGTTGCCGGTATCATGTGGAACTTTTACTACAAATGCTGCGCACGCCTATGTCTTCAACTCCTCGCGCATAAATATTTCATCACTTGATAATCCCGTTTTAAGGATGTCGTTCGCAGGTTACGAGGCAGTAACTTCACGCGGCGGCAAGAAAACTTCGTTTTTCAGTCGAATTTCCCTACAGAGCACACAACGGGCCCCTCCCTTGAATACTAATTACACGTATAACGCATCCTCCGCCTAACGGTCTCTGGGCCCATAACCGTTCCGTGTGTTCAAGAAATTAAAAATAGTCGTCGGCAAACACCATTGTTTTTAATTTCGTCGTCTATGACACCAGAGAGGTCGTAAAAGAATAGAGATCTAGTTGCAAGCCTTCAGAACACTACCGGTTTCAACAGCCATTCCGCTAATAGAACTCATTAAAAATGTGGGGTTATGTTCGTGTTTACTCGATGAAATGGAACCCAACGTTGGTCGTTCCGGATAGTGATTTCCTGTTTGGTTTCAAAGGATTGCTCATTTTCATTTTCAATGTGACAATCAGAATTGAGAGCGCAAAATCCTTTAGACACAGGATTTTCCAATAAGAGTTGTTATTTTGAATAGCTCGCTATTTCGGGAGATGTCACTTTTGAAGCTGTCATTTTTTGACATTTGACAAGTTTAAACTACGCCATTGATGAAAATGGAACGATACACGGTTGGATAACGCATTGAAATTATTAAAATTCCCTATGAAACTAGAACATTTTTGGGTCTTCGTGAAGCACCTTGTCGAACCGCAATACATAAATTGGTGGAAAAATTTGAGCTGCAGGGACAAGTTCTTGATGTGAACAATAAAACCATTGTACGTCGCTCAAGAAAAGCTCAGAATATTGCTGCTGTTGCCAAAAGTGTTTGATAAAACCCAGGTTTGTCCATTCCCTGTCGTTTTTACCTCGGTGGCTTCGTCAAGAAGCAAAATTGTCGCATCTGGGGCTCGGAAAACCCAACAGTTATTGTTGAAAAGCCTCTCTGTCCTTAACGTTTGACTATTTGGTGCGGTTTATTGTCTGGCGGAGTCATTAACACCTTGCGACTTCTTTCTTTGAGGCCATGTGGAAGAGAAGGTCTAGGCCCAGCGTCGATTCAAGACCTCAAAGATGGAATTTGTGATGCTATCGAGGGCATACGGCAGCCACTTTGCGATGTGGATATGAAAAATTTCATGGAAATGATATCTTCCTGTAGTTGTGGTCGTGGTGGTCATTTAGCTGATGTTTTTCCCTATTACTAACGGTATACCTTGTGGATTTCACAAATCGTAATCACCGGTGGTCGGAGATCAACAGCTTGTTTCTTTAATTTTTAAACTGTCGAATCGAGTTGATTCTATATCAAGCTCTGATCACCGATGATTACGCTTTGTGAAACCCACCGTTAAAGTTGTATCAATATCAACTAATCATTGCTATTTTTTCAAGCAGGAGATAAATTACGCAAAATATACAAAATTTTAGTAACATTGTTATTCGCATGAAAAGAATTCTCTTCATTTAAGCAGTATCTAATTATTGTTGAACATATAATTTTTCTTTGAATGCATTACAGTTTTCTCATTGCTGCACCTAAATAAAGATATAAATCACGATCGAATTATATGGATGACAAATAGTTCCAATGATTATTTTCTTCTTGACAAAGACATTTTTGTTTTGGTCCACAGCACAGAGTTGGAGGCAACTCAAATTACTCACTATTTGTTTACATCGCCATCTAACGGGAAAATATCGAATAAAGTACCTACGAATAAGCTGTAGCGTAACTGTAACTGTAGCGACACCTAGTGACCTTACTCAAAAGAAGGAAAAGCATTTCCTGTATAAGTAAAATTTTCATCGATTTTTAAAAGTCTAATTGTATTTTATAATAACCAGACCGTAGACGAATCCATATATGAAGTTTCATAACAATCAGTCCATCCGATCTCGAGTTATAAATGGTGTAACCAACATCTTTCTTTTATATATATAGATACTAGCTGGCCCGGCGATCTTTGTTCCGCCTAAATGATATTTGCGGTGGATTTCACAAATCGTAATCATAGGTGATCGGAGATCAACGGCTTGGTTCTCTGATTTTTGAACTGTCATATGTTTCCATGGATATGAGCTATCACACAGAATAGACACACAAAAATAATATGTCATAATATGTCAATCACTAATAATGGCAATTTTGGATTCAATTATTTCCGCAAATATACCTACATATTCATTAACCAAACAGAAGTTCAAAAACATTTTAAAAATTATGAGATAAGATGAGAATGGACATCTCACGATTGGAACTCATCGCCAAAATCCGATTTACTTGACATTTCGATAAAAATTCACTGTGATATTCACCCGCTTCTGGATCTGTTAATAGCCTTTCATGGTACTATAAGCCCTATGTAAATTACACAGTAATTGATGTCATATGTTCTTTTTTCGACCATTTCAAACCACGACGACCGAAATGCTCGAAAAAAGAACAGATGACATCAATGGATGGCCGCGAAAGCCTCAACAAATTCATCGCCATTTAATTGTGATAATGTCAAATATAGAGGCAACTCAAATTACACACTATTACAGTGACTATAAAGGGAATATATTCACTGTACAGACTATTTGTTTATATCGCCATATAACGCAGAGAATATCAAATGAAGTCCAAACGAATAAGCGGAGCGTAACTGTAACTGTAGCGACACCTAGTGGCCTTACTCAAAAGAAGGAACGGCATTTCCTGTATAAGTAAAATTTTCATCGATTTTTTCAAAGTTTTATTGTATTTTATAATAACCAGACCGTAGACGAATCCATATATGAAGTTTCATAATAATCAGTCCATCCGATCTCGAGTTATAAATGGTGTAACCAACATCTTTCTTTTATATATATAGATATATAATATAGATATAGATAAACATCCGATCATTCATCAAAAAAATGGCATCTTTCTTTGACTGACAAATGATCAACTCATTGGAAAACGCTTCATCTCTCGAAAACCCATTATTAACATTAGCCTTCTTCCAAACTGATCCAAGAAAAGCAAGATTAAGTCCATATACCCCTCCCGCAAAACCAAAATTCATTTACCCTAATATCTCCGAAACTTTCGGGTTACTCGAGAAATCCCACCAGCAATAAAGCTATAATACCGTGTAGTATCTTCCCGACAAACAGCGAAAATACGTTCACCTCCAAAGCCAAAACTCCAATGCGTAAATATGATTAAGCATGAAGTTTACCGACGTACACATTTCGGAGCAGACTGGCAACTAACAGGATTCAAAGTTGGTAGAATTGTTAAAACCGTTTCAACGGTTAATATCTCCTTGATGTAAACTTTTAATGGTCTCACTGCCTGTTCCAGTTGGTGATCTCGAGAAATGGAGAGCGGGGAAATGCATTTTGCCCAGTTCATAATTCATTCGAATCATATACATTTATTTCGTACACTTTTTCTCATACTGAATTATGTACTCTCCCCAAAAGCACAAAAATGTTTCACAATATGTCGGCCAAGTTAAAAGTGCTGCAACAGAATTTTTATTTAGAGTATTCATACTTTTATGGAGTCATTGTGAGACACGAGGCCAGTAGCCAAGACAGTCCAGTAAGCCAGTCCAGAACTGTCCTGATGTGAATAGGGAGAGTCTACTGTCCCATCAACATTCTAATGGAAAACCACTGACTTACTCGACTGGCCTAATAGACTGTCTAGGCTACTAGCATTATTTAAATGGTCCATTTCTATCAATAAGATAGTTTGAGGCTAACGATCAAGCTGTTTCCAACCTTCTAGTACCACCCTTGAAAAATATGATCCTAGTAAGTGAATCTTAACAGATTCCTCTAGAATAGAAGAAAATAAACTGCTCCACATGAGTTAGGGATATTGACTTGAATTGCAAAAAAATATAGTTAAAATAAGATTTTTGTGATATGATGATATGATATGATATATTGTTTATCCTGACTACTCCTAGGTCTCCTGAGGAGACCCCTCTGAAACTACAAGCTTTGAGCTTGTAACTTGTGCCGAGTTCGGAGTAAGCAGTTGTGTTCTGTGTAGGCTTTGTTACTGTGTCCTTACGCCACCTTAGGCACAGCACTGTTAATTTTTGACCCAACAGTGAGAATGGTGGTCCCTGCCAAGACTAGAAAATTTCTTTCCTAGCTCGGGATTGAACTCCGGACCTCTGGGGTCCAAATTCCAACGCTCTACCACTGAGCCAAGGCCACTCAGTGATGAAAATTGATATTAATATGATTTCAAGTTGCAAATTAATTTAAGCCTGTAAAATAACGAAATTTTATTCCCAGAGAATTCAAGCACTTTAAGACTATCAATACAATGATGGCCTCCACGGGCATCAATAACTGCTTGACGTCTTCTTTGCATACTACACACAAGGTTGTTGAACATTTCTTGAGGAATTTGGTTCCATAAACGGGGCAGAAGCTCTCTCAGATCATTTAAAGATTCTGGGGTAGGTTGATGATTATCTAATCTTCTTTGGAGCTCATCCCATGCATGTTCTATGCAATTCGAATTTGGTGAGTGCGGAGGTATTGGTAAATGTGGAATACCAAGCTCCTCGCGTGCATTCCCAACTATGGCTGCACGGTGCGTCATCGTCTAGAAATTGAAAAGTTTCACCAATAGCAGCGTGAAAATTTGGCACAACAGTGTCAATGACATGCTCCCTATAGTGTAAAGCGGTCATATTCCCAGGACAAATGTGTAGATCTTTGCGCCCGTTGAAACATATCCCGGCCCATACCATAACACTACACCCTCGGAATGGATGGACTTCTTGGACATAGCGACGATTACGGGGTTTGCGTGGGATTGTCCATACCCTTATTCTTCGAGAATCTGAAAATCGTCCATATCTGGATTCATCAGTGAAAAGGACACTACGCCATTGATCGTTCCAATTGATATGTTGCCTTGCCCATTCCAGTCTTTGACGCTTATGGTCACGTGTTAATGGAACTCCTCTTAATGGACGTCTAGAACCTAGATTCACCTCTCTCAACCGTCGTCTGATGGTTTCGATGGAAACTTGGACAGTTGGACCCCATCTGCATTTTGAAGAGTATTTCGTAGCATTCTACACGTAGATGTAGGGTTTCTTCTCGCCGATACGGTGATGAAACGATTTTGAGCAGGTGTTGTTTTTCGTCGCCCACCAAGCCTTGGTCTTTCCAACACGGAACCTGTCTCCCTGAACGTATTCCAAAGTCGAGATATCACACTTTCGCGGACTTGGAGCCTTTCCGCTACAACAACCTGAGTTAGGCCAACCTGTAGCATTCTGATAGCCCTATTAGCATCAGCGTTTGTTAATTCACGTCTTGGCATTTTCAGAAAAGTCGTTTCAAATCGAAGCCGTTGATAAACTGACTTCATTTCAAAATAAGAACATTCATGAAGCATATGCAAAGAACCAAACTTCAGAAAAAAGGCGACCAGATTGACGAAATGTCTGATACTGATTTTTATTGGATCGATTCAAGTTGTTATTGAGTTTTAAATGATTTTACAGCGATTTTCTCGAAGATAACATACTTCCAAAAACGATTGAATACGATATCCCTAACTCTTGTGGAGCAGTATAAATAGTGTATAGTCCCATCGACCTCCATTAAGAGATAGATGTCAAGTCTCTCCCAGGAATTCGGAACTTTGAAACTGCAGGACCCAAAAAGTGCATCTACACCTCCTCACCAGCTTTCTTACACGACATTGTCGCCTCAGAAAGCATCTGGTGAGAATGGGTTTATCGGACACTGAAGAGTGTAGATTCTATGGAGGAGAAGGAAACTCCTATGCACCTAGTCAAGGAATGCTTTGCCATTGCAACCCAAGGAAAAGAATCCTCTGGGCAAGAAACTTGCAGTTGTGAGGAACTAGCCTCGTTGGAACCTTTCGACATATTGGATTTCATCAGACCTCTGGAGCTGGAAGACGAGCTGAAAAATGTGTGGTGAGACTAGCTATGTTAGGGGGCACATCTACCTTGAAAATTGCCTGAGGGGTATGCCGTGAAGGTAACAGTCAGCTTCTCCATATAAGGTCTAGAATTCCTATTCAATAATAGGTATTCCAGGTGAAAATAGCCTTCAGGGTTCGGGTATGGAGAAGAATTTGGGGGTTTAATTATTTCGTCGTCCAAATCAAATAGAGTTTGTTTCTTTCTAGTGTTTGAACACCAATGAGTTAAATCCCAAAAATCTTCTCTTTTTCAGGTGTACTCTTCCATCGAGCCATCCTGATGTCAGGATCGGCTCTCTCGCCCTGGGCTCTGATCCAGGAACCTTCCAGATACGCTGCCCAGGTGGCCATTCACGCAAACTGCTCTCCAGAACTGCCCCATCCCAACTTACTCAAGTGCCTTCGTGAGAAACCCCTCGAAACTCTTCTGTCGACGCCGGTAACAGCTCCGGAGTTCTCCTTCGCTTTCGGACCTAGTGTTGACGGAGTTGTGATTGATACTGGAGAGCCACCAGGTATGTAACATGAATTGATTCACAAAAGTTGTAGATGTTGGTCAGTTTGATTAATTCTTGAATCTTGAAAAGTGGGTCCAAGAAAGTGGCAACTGGTATGAATCAAGAAATAAACTGCTCCACATGAGTTAGGGATGTTGACTTAAATTGCAAAAAAAATATAGTTAAAATAAGATTTTTGTGATTAAAATTCATATTAATATGATTTCAAGTTGCAAATTAATTTTAGCCTTTAGGTCTGCAGCGTATACAGAATGGTTAAGAAAAATCGAGTGAAATAACGAAATTTTATTCCCAGAGAATTCAGGCATTTTAAGACTATCAATACAATGTATGGCCTCCACGGGCATCAATATCAGCTTGACATCTTCTTTGCATACTACACACGAGGTTGTTGAACATTTCTTGAGGAATTTGGTTCCATAAACGGGGCAGAAGCTCTTTCAGATCATTTAAGGATTCTGGGGTAGTTTGATCTTATCTTCTTTGGAGCATATCCCATGCATGTTCTATGCAATTCAAATCTGGTGAGTGCGGAAGTATTGGTAAATGTGGAATACCAAGCTCCTCGCGCGCATTCTCAACTATAGCTGCACTAGCTTTATCGTCCAGAAATTGAAAAGTTTCACCAATAGCAGCGTGAAAATTTGGCACAACATTGTCATTGACATGCTCCCTATAGTGTAAGGCGGTCATATTCCCAGGACAAATGTGTAGATCTGTGTGTCCGTTGAAACATATCCCGGCCCATACCATAACACTACCCCCTCGGAATGGATGGACTTCTTGGACATAGCGACGATTACGGGGTATCATGGGATTGTCGATATCCCTATTCTCCGAGAATCTGACAATCGTCCATATCTGGATTCATCAGTGAAAAGGACACTACGCCAATGATCGTTCCAATTGATATGTTGCCTTGCCCATTTCAGTATTTGACGCTTATGGTCACGTGTGTTAATGGAACTCCTCTTAATGGACGTCTAGAACCTAGATTCACCTCTATCCAACGTCGTCTGATGGTTTCGATGGAAACTTGGACCCCATCTGCATTTTGAAGAGTATTCCGTAGCATTCTACACGTAGATATAGGGTTTCTTCTCGCCGAAACGGTGATGAAACGATCCTGAGCCAGGTGTTGTTTTTCGTCGCCCACCAAGCCTTCGTCTTTCCAACACGGAACCTGTCTTCCTCAACCTATTCCAAAGTCGAGATATCACACTTTTGCTGACTTGGAGCCTTTCCGCTACAACAACCTGAGTTAGGCCACCCTGTAGCATTCCGATAGCTCTATTAGCCTCAGCGTTTGTTAATTTACGTCTTTGAATTTTCAGAAAACCCGTTTCAAATCGAAGCCGTTGATAAACTGATTTCATCTCAAAATAAGAACAATCATGGAGCATATGCAAAGAACCAAACTTCAGAAAAAAGACGACCAGATTGACGAAATGTCTTAAACTGATTTTATTGGGTCGATTCAAGCTGATATTGAGTTTTAAATGATTTTACAGCGATTTTCTCGAAGATTACAAACTTTTAAAAACGATTGAATACGATATCCCTAACTCTTGTGGAGCAGTATATGTCCCAGAAGATCATTCTACAAGAGTATTCCACAAAATATGCCACGAAGAGCAAGAATATCTAGTTCTTCCCCCAACCTCTTGCAATGCTGAGGAAGAAAGGTTGCATTTTACGAAACCAAACCATACAGTACAGCCCAAGTCTAAGAAGATAGAATATACTGCATGGAGAATGTAGCCAAGTAAAAATCCACATACCCTGTCATACTGCGACAGCATCGTCCATCACCCAGAAATCGACGTCGACAAGCTGTCAAGTTTCTTACGTGTCTAACGTACCCATGATTCCACAAAATCTATCATGAGATGACGGATCTAGTTCTTCACCCCCTAGCAACTGATAAAAGTGGCTCCATCATCTCAAGGACCATCGTTACCGAAATCTCATTACGCCATCCCCCGCAAAATTTTTCAGCGAACATTCCACGTCGCCAAGATCTCGGGTTCCGATACTTTATTCGACATGTAATGAAATTGCCTCCTGCAAAGGATGTCCTATTTACTCGATTTCTCGACGCGGCCCGGAAAGCAATTAACAGAGTCGCCCCTGTCAGTCGCCAATTTACAGCGAGCACGACAGAAAGGCGAAATTCGCCGTGAATCAATACGGAGGGCTGGGTCCGGCATAATTGGACAGGGACGAAATGAAGTTTCAGAGTAATTTTCAGGTGGAGAGAACAGAGATCTTTATGGACTTATTTCCTGAGTTGATAGAGGTAATGATAACGTCGTTCCGGGGTACTTCGTTCCGGGTCCGGTCAGAAATTGGGTGGAGAGGAATCGATTTTTCCTTTTAATTGATCAGGTTGATTTTTGCGGACGTACAGATCGATGGTGGTGAGTCCAAAGCATCCAGACAATTTACAGCGAAGGCTATAGATGATGCTGCTGTTTTTTCATGAATGAGAGCCCAGCAATTATCTTTCTCCCGAAATGAGACGCAGATCTCCTTAAGATAGAATCAACCGAAATGTCTCAATGATAAAATGAACTATTTCATGTGTCTGACACTATTCAGGTACTTGGAGGTCATCCTAACAACTGACGACGATATCAGCCAGGATCAGCAAGTATACAGAGTTGAAATAAATACCACTTTTTCTGAAGGAGCTGATCAGTCGAAGCTAGTGTCGGTTGCTTCAAAATCAGGGTATACGAACCAGTGATCGAGTCTATCTTCTGCTATACCTGCCAATCATGAACTCTCACAAAACACCAGGTATTATTGCTGGAATAGTTTGAAATTAAGGTCCTGTAAATACTATAGTACAAGATACAGGAACTGGAAATGTGACAAGCTCAACAAAGGATTGTGAAGCTACATAGAAACAGTAAGAGCAAGGCTTGTTTACAAAATGGACGTATCCAGTACGCAGAGCACACAACGACAGGTTGATTAAGGCAATATGAGAACAAAGTCCAAAAGGCACAAGACCTTTTGGAAGAACTCAACCTAAGATGGCTATATAATATAGCTGAAGATCTCAATGTTATAAAAATTGAGAACTGAAAGTGTGACAACCTCAACAAAGACAGATGGAGGAAATCATATCTGCAGCGAAAACCCTCGAAGGATTATAAAGCTACAAGGAGAAAGTGTTAGAGCAAGGTCAATTTACACGATGGACTTGGTCAGTACACAGGGCATCCAACGAAAGGTTGATTAAGGCAATATGACAAGATAGGCACAAGATCTATTGGAAGACCTGAACCTCAGATGGCGAGATGATATAATACAAGATCTTAAAGCTATAGGATTTGAGAACTAGAAGTGTGACAACCTCAACAAAGACAGATAGAGACAAATCGTATTTGAAGCGAACACCCTTAAAGGATTGTGAAGCTACATAGAGAAAGAGTTAGAGGAAGCCAATTCACACGATGGACGTGGCCAATGGTCCAGTGGTTAGGACATTGGATCAGGACCCGGCAGGTGGCGTAAGGACACAGTAACAAATACTACACAGAACACAACTGATTCTCCTTACTCGCACAAGCTACAAGCATCTGAGGGGTCTCCTCTCCAGGAGACCTAGGAGTAATCAGTAACAACATAAACGTCATAAACATAATACACAGGGCACCCAACGACAAGTTGATCAAGGCAATCTGAGAACATAGTCCAATAGGCACAAGATCTCTCGAAAGACCTTAACCTCAGATGGCGAGATAATAAAACAAAAGATCTTAAGGCCATAGAATTTGAGAACGGGAATCGTGGCAACTTCAACAAAGACAGATGGAAAGACAGATGGAGGCAAATCGTATTTGCAGTGAAGACCCTCAGATGATTGTGAAGTTACCAAGAGAAAGGGTTAGAGCAAGGTCAATTTGCACAATGGACGTGGCCGTACACAGGGCACCCAACGACAGGAATATTAAGGTAATATGGGAACATAGTCCAATAGGCACACTACCTCTTGAAAGACCCTGACCTCAGATGGCGAGGTAATACAATAATAGTATATTCTAAAACTAGTTGCAGAATGGGCTCCAATTCCAATACGAATGCGAAATTGAGTGTTGGAATTGCATTCTGCAACGAGTATTAGAAGATATTTTCTCTATTTCAGTCAAATTTCGTGAAATACTGTTGAAATTCAATGAAAAACTCATCCTAGTGACTTTTGTAGTGTATCTTGGCAGTTGGTAACTGTTACGAAATTGACATTTCCAAATTGACGTGTGTAGAAAATTGATAGGAGCGGAAGCCAGTGCTGACAACAAAAAAACGAAAAATATAACTGAAAACAATGCTGTAATGAGTTCATTACAGCACTGTTTTTAGTACTGTAATGATCTCATTACGATACTGAAATAGAGAAAAGATCTTAAAGCTATAGGATATGACAACTGGAAGTGCGAAAAGCTTAACAAAGGTAGATGGAGGTTAATCGTAATCGTAGCGAATAGCAATGAGGAAACAACTCAGACTATTCAAAGAAATAAATTCAAAGAATCGAAGGATTGTGAACCTACAAAGAGAAAGCGCGTTAGACCAAAGAAGCAGCGATGACTCTAACTACGGCTGCTTAAAAGCTGAAGCTTGAAGCAAAATGCCGAAACCATATTTGGTTCAAGACAACGGAGTTTGGTTCATTTGTGTGCGAAGCAATATCTGGCCAGAAAAAGTTCCTAAGAACTTCCAGTAGGAGTGGATCTATACTGAAGATAATGAAACAAATACATCGAAGCAGAAACATAAACTGATTAAAGCCTCACCATGACAACACCAGTAGCCCAGGCTGAACACCTAGTTAACATCCAAAGGTCGTGATAGCAGATTTTCAGACCTCTAGCCAGAACAAGTTGCCCATGGTTTGTCCGGGCATCCTTATACTTGAAAAGAATGTATTGAAAAGTGAGAAAGCGAGTTGCAGAAACAATCTGAAAGAAGAAAGAGGCAACGTAAAGCAGGAAATAATTGCAATCGTATCGACACAAATCGGAAACCATCAGCGGACCACTCCATAACGTGCACTCCACCCGGCACTCTGGAGTGTTAACAGAATCCAGAAACGTATACCCCAGTTCCGCGAAAAAAAATAATCAAAAGAACCCAAAACATAAATAATATCGCCGAACAGGTCCCTGTTCAAAGGAAGCGAACGACCCAAACGATCCTCTTCATCGAAATAACAACATGCATAACTCGTTTCCGTTCCTTTCCGCGTCCCTTTGATCTCTAATCCTATCGTTTTTCCGAACGTGTCCTTCTCGGGAACACCGAACTGTTCTGTCGGAAGAGAACAACTCCTGCAGACGCTGGTGGCCGGCAGTTTCAATAGTAATTAAAGCAATCTCCGAACGTATTCTTATCGTCGGTCGTATCCCCCTTAACGACGTTTAATTGGGAGTGTGTAGTCACTATTACTCCACACCGCTCACAAAGGATACGAGAAATGAGGATTATTTAATTATAGAACAGGTACAAGGAACTTTCCAATTAACGACGGCTGAACTTTCGAAGATGCAAAGCTAGACTAGCGAACTGAGGAGACATAAAGCTGTGAGGTTCCATTAGGATTATGCGGTAGTTTCGCCTTTCTGAAGGCCACAAAAATAACAATGTTTCAAAATGGAATTATCAGCCTTTCATCTTTCCAAACTTGCTTTTTCACTCCTTTGAAGATTCAAGGAAGCAGGTGCAAACCGAAAAGTTAGAAGCAAGAACTGCAGCATCTCTTTCGTCCACAATTCTCACTTATTGCACAGGGTTTACACAGCCAGGGTGAGGCCACTGATAGCCTGGTGCTCTTTGATTTGATGTCCTAAGACGAATCAGAGGCAAGCTAAGGTGGAGCTCAACAAATAGCAATGACTGACTTGTGTGGTCATTACAAGGGCTATCAGATCTACCCATAGACATACCTAGGAGCATAGAATAACTGGAGGGAAGGCTTCATACGCTCGACAGAACATTTTGGACTGCCAATGACGGCGGAGGTTAGAGTTTCGTGTTTCGCCCGATAGATGGGCGCTGTGATCGTTTATTATAAGACTGTCACACATCTTGTTCTGTGGCGCCACAATTCCAACTTTACTACGCTCGTATCTCAGAACAGAATCTAATGAACTTCAATTTTTCTCAAGAAACATTTCATTCCATCTCCAGGGAGCAACCATCTACAGGAATATGACCGAAAATCGTTACAAATACAGGGTTATCCCCTAATTGAATGCAAGCCCGACTTTGAAAGTATAAAAAATGTCAATTCCAGAGCAAGAACGTTCGCAAAATGAACTATTTCACTAGATATGTTGTTGTTACATCGCAAAAAACCTAAAATACCTAGAATTCATACTGAGTGATCCATTATTATAGAAACTATTCACAGTGAGGGTCCAGTGAACACCCTGTATTTTTGGGTTGATTTAAGATGTTTGTTTGATTTCTTCAGGCCCGGATCTACGAAATAGAGATTAGAAGGTAATATTGAGGTGTCCTGTTGAAAAACGTTAGGGCCATGGCCCCCCCTGGCCCCCCCTGCGAGCGCCCATGCCTTGATCTCATTAATAATTTTATTCCGAACTTTGGTGGCCATTTAATTTCATGTTGCAAAGTTTTAGACAGATAGGATGTTTGTCCTTTTTTCGAGTGGTCAAGATGGCACTTCAGAGTCGGGTCATATTCGATAGAAATACTTTTGTCCGAGAAAATAAAAAAAAAATTTATCCCCTGGCTGTTTTTGGCGCCCCCTTAAGCTGGCGCCCAGATCCCCCCCCCTAGATCCGGGCCTGGATTTCTTCAGAACATATCCCCATGGACTTCAAAGAATACAGGGTGATTTAGTTATGAAATAAACTGTGAACCTCACGGAAATACCCAAAAACCACCTTTTTTCTTCATCAACATCTATTTCAAGATTAACTCCGTCGAGGTGGGAGTTTTCTTTCACCACTGTACTTGATATAGAAACATCAATACGTCTGAGAGTTTTTATCCACTTCCTATGACCAGATTTTTTATGTAATATGGAAATTATTCATATATGTTATTCTATTCTTATTCCAGCATTAAAAAAATCTGGTCATAGGAAGTGGATAAAATCAAGTACCAAGTAGAGTGGTGAAAGAAAACTCCCACTTCAACGGAGTTAATCTTGAAATAAAGGTTGATGAAAAAAAAAGGGTTTTTGGGTATTTTCGTGAGGTTTACAGTTTATTTCATGACTGAATCACCCTGTATTCTTTGAAGTCCATGGTGATATGTTCTGAAAAAATCAAACAAACATCTTAAGTCAACCCAAAAATACAGGATGTCCACTTGATCCTCATTGTGAATAGTTTCTATAATAATGGATCACTCAGTATGAATTCTAGTTATTTCAGGTTTTTTCGATGTAACAACAGCATATCTAGTGAAATAGTTCATTTTGCGAACGTTCTCGCTCTGGAACTGACATATTTTATACTTTCAAAATCAGGCATGCATTCAATTATGGATAACCCTATATTCGTAACGATTTTCGGTCATATTCCTGTATATGGTTGCTCCCTGGAGATGGAATGAAATGTTTCTTGAGAAAAATTGAAGTTCATTCTATTCTGTTCCGAGATACGGGAGTAGTAAAAGTGGGTAAATCTCAACTTCAACGCCCTGTATCTCAAAAACTAGTCATAGGATTGAGTGGGGGTCATAAACACTTTTGATCAGTAGGTCGAGTACTACATTACACCAAAAGTTTCGAACATTTGACGAAACGCCATTTCCCATAAGGAAAGTGAAACTGACCATAAAATGGAAGGAGCACATTTTGATAATAAAATTCAATCTGCATGCGTTGTTCGTTTGTAAGACATTCATGGTTAAATTATGGACCAAACTGAAGACGTTTGACAGTGACACAAAACACGAAACGTGCATGAGCTGTCAAAATCTGTGTTGCCAAAAAAAATAGTTAAAAAATCACTCGTTCTATGCTGAAGAAGATAAGTAGCAGCACGTTGTTGTTCTAAAGTGGGGTGAGCAATAAAAACAATCTTGACAAGCTGGTGTACTTGTCTACTATACAGAAGGTTCCAAAACAGTCAGATTCAAGCTGACTTCCACAATCTATAGGGAAATTCGAAGACTAAATATTGCAAAAATTATTACAGGTGAATCCAGCCATCATTCAGATTTCGACATGAGCAAACCAGAAAAGGTGGAACCTCAAAATGCCATCAACATTCTGAACAGTGTGCTTCTACGGAAAACAGTTGTTTCCAAGCTGTCAAGGTGAGAATAAATCTACATAAGGTTCCTTCAACTTATTGCAAACTCAGTCAATAATTAATAAAATTTTTTTATCAGGTATGATCTGCTCCTGGGGGTGGTAAAAGCAGAGTCCTAC
The DNA here is from genome assembly GCA_951802165.1 of Adalia decempunctata. NCBI lineage: Eukaryota > Metazoa > Arthropoda > Insecta > Coleoptera > Coccinellidae > Adalia > Adalia decempunctata. Next base: position 13,804,481 of record OX637696.1, on the reverse strand, counting down.
TTCGCCTTCAACGGCGAGGACGTCCAGTACGGCATAGAGGCAGACAGGCGGTCGAAAATCCTCAGGAACTTCGTGAGAAACACCTACAGCTATCATCTGTCTGAAATCCTGGCCACAATCGTCAACGAGTACACAGACTGGGAGAGACCGGTGCAACACCCTATTAATATTAGGGATGAGACGCTCGAGGCGCTTTCCGATGCTCAGTACGTGGCTCCTGTGGTTCACACCGCCGATTTACATTCTGCAGAACACAGGAATTCCTATTTATATGTCTTTGATTATCAGACGAAGTACGGCGACTATCCTCAGGTAAGTTCACTACCGTATTTAATTAATAATTAATATAGTTGAGTGTACTGCATGAATTAATCATTATTCTTATTGATTCAAATACTGAGAGTTTTGGTACAAAATATTGAGTGTTTTCATCATTTTAAATTCAATAAGGTTAGTACCTAGGAGCATAGAATAACTGGAGAGAAGGCTCCCCTACGAAAATGAACTGCCAAAAACGTCCGAACTCGTCAGTTCGCCGCAAGGTTACGAGATGGCGGCAACGTCGTTCGTTCCTACAACATGGCTATCCTTAATAAAATTATCTTTAATGGTTATTAGTTGTTATTACTTATTAGGTCCCATTTATTACTATATCATAATATATATTCTTTTGAAAGAAAGCAATACATACTTTTTTTTCGTAAATCCGACAATATAATGCATATAGCACGTGTAAAGAAATGGCTACAAGGATCAGATTGAATATAGGAAGAAAAATCTGTTTGCCGCTCCGAATCTAAGTGTTAGCAAAGGGAATGTAAACGGGTACCATACAATTCTGCGTATGATACACGAGAACAGATAAGACCTCAGTCTTCCCGTATAATAATAGTAATACTCACCTGAATGTTAGCTTTTTCCGATAAGGATATTGTTTTGACAAATTTATTACCGATCACAGACTTCCCATATAATTGCGCATAAAAAGTTGATTAGAATAAAGCGATGATATGTCATCAATATTGTCTATGTTTTGATTTATGGCCATTTTCAATTAAAAAGAAGCAATTGTAGCGCCATAGAACAAGATATCTGACATGTTGCTGAATAAACGATCTCAGCGTTATCTATCGGGCGTCACACGAAACTCTAACATCCGCCGTTATTGGCAGTTCAAAATGATCTGTCGAGCGTATGAAGCCTTCCCTCCAGTTATTCTATGCTCCTAGTTAGTACTGTGGTGGTCTCAATGTACCTCATTTCCAATCAAGGAATATCAACTAAGAGGTATCCATTTAAAACCATATTTTCAAAAAAGCCTAATGGCAGCGGCGTAGCTACGTAGGTGCAAGAGTGTGCAGAGCACCAGGGCCCCCGACCTTAGGGGGCCCCCTCTAGCGCTGACCATCGAATCGCGTTTGAACTTGGTGAAAAAAATGCATATTACATACTTCAATTTTTTCTGTAGCCTATTATATGAATAACATTGTTATTATTATATTCAGTCGTTGAAAAATGTTTTTTCAGATATAGCATCAAACGCAGTGATTGATTGTCAAAATTCACTGGTGAATCTGACACCTCTCTAAAAAAAAATATCTGACTAGATGGTCCAATACGGTCAACACAATTTCAGCAATTAAACTATTTATATCATCGTGCATTATCAGAAATAGTTATGAAAAATTCTCACGAAGATGAGCGAAGCCAAGCAGCGATTATAAAAAACAATGTTGAATTTTGAATTAACTTTCCTCTGCGATTTTATGCACCGCATTCCTAATGATATCAATTGAAAGAAAATAAGACACAAATCATTTGCCATTATAAATAATGACAAATGAAATGTGAATACGAACTAGGTCTCCGATACTGTTCACCCTACCAGACCGAATGGTCCAACGTCAACTGAGAATCGCACCGACTGCAGTTTCGTCCTATTAGGACTCATCAGGGTGGAATATCCCAAAGTCGACGCTGGATGGAAAATCTTTTCGTCAAGATATGGACATCTGGCGCCGCATTATTTCGATGAGAAATTAATGAGCGACATCTATCCACCTTCAGAAAAGACTCCCCTCTCGGTGATTGAGCGAACAATAAAGGAAACTTTCTTCCAAATTGCGACACCAGATTGTGAATTTCAACGTTAAAGAACGCTATATAAACAATTCACCTGGGAAGCGCGGAGACGTTCGCATTTGTAGGTTATTAAAACCCAAAAAAATTAACATGGAAAAATGATGAATAATGATAAATAATGCGGCGCCAGATGTCCATATCTTGACGAAAAGATTTTCCATCCAGCGTCGACTTTGGGATATTCCACCCTGATGAGTCCTAATAGGACGAAACTGCAGTCGGTGCGATTCTCAGTTGACGTTGGACCATTCGGTCTGGTAGGGTGAACAGTATCGGAGACCTAGTTCGTATCCACATTTCATTTGTCATTATTTATAATGGCAAATGATTTGTGTCTTATTTTCTTTCAATTGAATAGGTAGCTGCCTCCTCAGCTGATGATCTCACAGATCATCATTTTTCCATGCTAATGATATCAATTGTGCATCTAAATTATTACAAAAATGCGAAATCAATTTGGACGACGCATGGAGAGCTTTAGAAGAGACAAATGCAAAGATAAAAATTCATAGGGGTCCTTCAAGTGCTAGAGAAAATGCCATAGCGTATGGTATAGATCCTCATTTCGAAGAGAAGACACAAAAAAAAATTAAAAAACATTTCGATGAATTAGCTTCCGATCACCGATTAATGAATAGAAGCAGCATTCGTCCAGTGCAATTTTTCCGTTAGAGACAGCCCAACAAATATGAGTAAAGGACCCCGCACTTTTCCTATGGCAAATGGCGTTCCGTCTAATGTTCTAATATTTTGGTATAATGTAATGATAATAATAATAATAATAAAATGGTATAAAAAGAACATCATGAAAATGGACACCCCAACAACTTGCAGGGCTTGCCATGGGCAACAGGAAACGATTATGCACATCCTTTCCGCCTGCAGAGTCCATGCTCCATCGGGGTATGTAGAGAGACACAACGCGGCACTCCGGATTTTATACTTCCATCTGAGAGCCGCGTATGGGATAGACAAAGAACCGGTGCTACCATATGTGCCTCTGGAGATTGAAGCGGTGGTCCAGAACGAAAGAGCTCGGATATGCTGGAACTATCCTGTCTCAACAACACGACAGATCAATGCTGTTAAGCCAGACATACTTCTGCTGGACAAGGAGCTGAAGGAGTTATTTGTCGTGGAATTCTCCTCCCCTGCTGAAAATAATGTTGTGATGAAGGAACAACAGAAGAGGCAAAAATACAAAGACCTTATGTTCGAGCTTGGAACTTTATACCCAGGTCATAAAATTAGGATGGTCGTGCTTATCATAGGATGTCTCGGTGGAATGAGAGCTAACTATGTGGATGAACTGAAGATTATCCCGGTCTGCAGATCACTGGCCGAGGTATTGGCGCACAGAATGCAGAAAGCAGTGTTGCTCGGGTCACTCCATATCATCAGGTCCCATGAACTCTAGAAGCCACTTGCAGCTCATCTCTTTTGTTAAGGGACGCTGCGAGGGCAGGATGAAGAACTCCTCCATTGAAGGTGTGAGGGGTTTTTAGTGAGTAGCCAAACAAGATCCTGGATTCTCACACTACCGAGAGTGCGGACCCTCTCGGTGCCCATAAAGGGTTTTCCCCTCACACGGACGTATAAAAAAAAAAAAAAATAATAATAATGTTTATTTATCCTTTGAGACATACATTTTATGTATAGGAAACGTCAAATTATATAGATACAATATTTATACAACATCTACATTCATCCATTTAAACATATTCAAAGTTACTACAGTAATATTCCTGGACACTATACAAACACTGATTCAATAATAAATCCTTAACTACTATTTTGAATTATTTTTTTTCTAGACTTTGTATGAACCGAGGAAGATGATTAAAAAGTCTGATACTCTGATAAGTGTGCTCCTTACCCTACTTAATGCAAAATAGGAACTATTAAGTTTTTTGCAAACGGCATCAATATGCGCATGCCATCTCAAGCGTCCATCAATGTGGACACCTAGAAACCTAGTATGGCTTTTTGCAGTGATAATTGTATCCAAATATCGGACAACAAATTTGTCATTCTCATCGCTTGACAAACTAAAATGAATGCATTCTGTTTTATTAACGTTCATTCTAATCCGGTTCACAAGACACCATTCATCGAAACTTTTCACAAGTAATTCACATAAGCTCTGCAGCTCCTCTAACGTGTCTGCAGTAACAGCTATGGAAGAATCGTCAGCAAATAATATTATTCTGATCAATCTGAGCACTGAACGATCACGGTTTGATAAACTTAGGAATATTTTTTTAATATTTGATGGGAGGTCATTTATGAACAAAAGGAACAAAAGTGGTCCGAGAACAGATCCTTGAGGGACTCCTAACTTTAAGTTACGTTCACTTGAAAAGCAATCACCTACACGAACAGACATGCTTCTACACTCTAGATAACTCCGAATCCAGTCCAGAAAGATACCTCTGAATCCTAAGTTATAGACTTTGTCCAAAATGAATTGGTGCGAAAGACTATCAAATGCTCGAGACAAATCAAAAAACAATGCTGCTACATATGAGCCATTATCTAGATGTTCGTAGATAAATTCAACAAAATTCAACGTCCCAGTTTGGGTTGAACGACCTGATCTAAAACCATGCTGAGCATCATCGAGGATTCCAAATCTGTCAAGGTACTTCACCATTCTACTATATAATATTCTCTCGAATACTTTGGAAGAGGTACTCAGGATAGCAATGGGTCTGTAATTTGAAACATCATCCATACTATCCTTTTTGAAGACTGGAATAACAGTGGCCTTTTTGAGAAGACGAGGAAACACTCCAGTGCTTACTGACATGTTCCTGATGTAAGCAAAGTGAGAGCCTATGTCACCAATTATCAACTTAGTATTAGTAGTACTCTCAACTTAGTAGTAGTACTCGACCTACTGATCAAAAGTGTCCATGGCCCCAACTCCATCCTAAGACTAGTTTTTGAGATACAGGGCGTTGAAGTTGGAAATTACCCACTTTTACTATGCGCGTATCTCGAAAAAGATTCGAATGAACTTCAATTTTTTCAAGAAACATTTCATTCCATCCCCAGGGAGCAACCATATAGAAGAATATGACCGAAAATCGTTACGAATACAGGGTTATCAATAATTGAATGCATGCCCGATTTTGAAAGTATAAAATATGTCACTTCCAGAGCGAGAACGTTCGCAAAATGAACTAATTCACTAGATATGTTGTAACATCGAAAAAACCTGAAATACCCATAATATTTGTATCCATTAATATAGAAACTATTCACAATGAAGGATAAGTGGACACCCTGTATTTTTGGGTTGATTTGAGGTCTTTATTTGATTTTTTGAGAACATATAATCATGGACTTCAAAGAATAAAGGGTGAATTACCCTGTAGGGTGATTCAGTCATGAAATAAACTGTGAACCTCACGAAAATAGCTAAAAACCACCTTTTTTCATCACCCTCTATTTCAAGATTAACTCCCCTGAGGTGGGAGTTTTCTTTAACCACTGTACTTGATATAAAAACATCAATATGTCTGAGAGTTTTCATCCACATCCTATGATCAGATTTTTTATGCTGGAATAAGAATAGAAAAACATGAATAAATAATTTTCATATAAAAAAAACAAATCTGGTCACAGGAAGTGGATGAAAACTCTCAGACCTATATTGATGTTTTTATATCAGGTACAGTCGTGAAAGAAAACTCTCACCTTACCGGAGTTAATCTTGAAATAGAGGGTGATGAGAAAAAGGTGGTTTTTGGGTATTTTCGTGAAGATCACATTTTAATTCACGATTGAATCACCCTGTATTCTTCGAAGTCCATGATGATATGTTCTATGTTCCGAAAGAATCAAACACCTCAAATCAACCCAAAAATACAGGGTGTCCACCTATTCTTCATTGTGAATAGTTTCTATATTAATGGATACAAATATTATGGGTATTTCAGGTTTTATCGATGTTACAACATATCTAGTGAATTAGTTCATTTTGCGAACGTTCTCGCTCTGGAAGTGACATATTTTATACTTTCAAAATCGGGCATGCATTCAATTATTGATAACCCTGTATTCGTAACGATTTTCGGTCATATTCTTCTATATGGTTGCTCCCTGGGGATGGAATGAAATGTTTCTTGAGAAAAATTGAAGTTCATTCGATTCTGTTCTGAGATACGAGCGTAGTAAAAGTGGGTAATTTTCAACTTCAACGACCTGTATCTCAAAAACTAGTCATAGGATTGAGTTGGGGCCATGGACACTTTTGATCAGTAGGTCGAGTTCCACAACATACCAAAATATTAGAACATATGACGGAAAGTCATTTGCCATAAGAAAAGTGCGGGAATTTTCCACAAAAAGTTGAAAATTTCAGGAAATTTTTGTTTCTTGAAGTATCAAACCTAGGAAGGAACTCATTACATATTCGTAATCTATGACCTCGAACTAGTAAATACAGTAACTTTGGTGGCTATCTGAGGAAATGATATTTCGGCAAAATAATGGCTCGTTATTTAACACGAAGCTGGTGCAGACACAGAATTGGAGCATGAGAAATCTTCCGATAAATAAGCGCTGGATATAAAGGAAATCCCAACTCTACTCCCTGATATCCGGGAAAATCCCATAATGTCATACACTTACAACCGAATATGTGTAAACAGTCAGCGTTTTCTACAGCGAGAGCGTACGGACGAAAACAAAATAAATATTTAAAGCAAATTTGCGAGGCATTCCCGAGAAGTCCTCCTAACACCGTATAAAGGAGTTGGATGCGCTCCAGAACGAAAAAAGGGCAATCGATTCGAGCACAACCAAGTGAATGGGGCACTTCCCGTCCTTTAATAGACTCACGTCCGCATTTTTTCACAGTCTCCGTAAATCAAGCGACAACGTGTTAATCTAGCTTTTTCCAGCGGAGATAATTATTAAAGTTGATGAAAATCCCATGTTTTCGTTCCCGTTGGGAGAGAATGCATTATGTCAATCGTCGTTTTTTTTTAGGAGTCAGTCTCTGGAGCTCGATCTGAGCTCCTCAATTTGCCGGAGTCATGTCATGAATATGCAGGCCCTGGCAGCGGATGTGATAAGTAATCTTCTCTGCATTTTCATTCGTTTATTTAATTTAACGAAGGCGTGAAAATGTGTCTTTTTTAATACACTGCGCAAAAAAATTAACGCACATTGTGGAAATCTCAGATTTATTCTTCAACTGAAGGTGTTCTCAATGATAATTATTTTTATCAGAATTATGCATGCATATGTTACCCATTTTCATCGTTTTTCTTCAATACAGATGTTTTCTCCCAGCAGGAATAAAAAAAGATGTTATTATCAGATTTTGAATGTATTGGCTCCATTCTAAAATCAGTTGTTCTCGATCAATTCTAGTGATCAATAGTTTTTCTTTCGTTTGATCTACACTCGATCGCTATGCAACGCGAAACACGCAATTTGACCCAAGAGGAATGTGCCCAAGCGGTAGTTTTGCGAGAAGAAGGGTGGACATACACAAGAATTGCAGAAAGGTTTGGAGTTTTCCATACAAGTGTGTCCAGAATGTTGCAGCGATTCAGGGAGACAGGTATGAATGTCCGAAGTCCAGGACAGGGTAGACCACGGGTAACAACTGCCATTCAAGAACGTTACTTGAGAGTTTCTTCGTTGAGACAACGGTTTGCAACCGCTCGCCTCCTTCAAAATCAGCTTGAGCAAACTCATGAGGTGCAAATTAGCACTCAGACAATAAGAAATCGCCTCAGAGAATATGATTTAAGGCCTCGTGTCGCGGCAAGAGGCCCAGCTCTTACCCCTGCCCATCGAAGGGCGCGTTTGGATTTTGCGAGAGAGCATATCCATTAGGAAGAGGCCGATTGGAAAAGAGTTCTCTTCACAGATGAGTCTAGATTCTGCCTCTACCATTGTGATCGACGTTCCCTTGTATACAGACGTCCACATGAAAGATATGCTCAGTGCAATTTCCTGAATACTACTGGTTTCGGGGGAGGATCGATTATGGTATGGGGTGGAATATATTTGACTGCTCGCACAGACCTAGTGGTCGTTGATAATGGAGCTATGAATGCTGATAAGTATATAAGGAACATTCTTGAAGAGCATGTAGTGCCATTTGCCCCATATATTGGTAAAAATTTCATTTTTATGGACGATAATGCCAGACTCCATCGTGCGCGCATCGTTCAGAAGCACCTTGAAGAGGTTGAAGTCTCTCGAATGGAATGGCCAGCAAGAAGTCCAGATCTCAATCCTATTGAGCAGGTTTGGGACAACCCCAATAGAAGGCTGAGAAGTTCAGAAAATCATCCAGCTACTCTTAATGACTTAGGAATCCAACTCGGAGAAATCTGGGAAGGATTAGATCAGAACATTTTAAGATCACTCATTTTGGGTATGAACCGTCGTTGCCGAGCTGTAATTAACGCAAGGGGTGGAAATACCAAGTATTAAATCACTTATCAGCATTTCAGTATTTTGAAAATTGTTCATTTCTCTTCTTTCACATAAGATTCGGTGAAATCCTGAATTTTTCTTCCATTTAATGTGTCTTGTTTCGTTCAAAACCTTCCCGAGAGAACATAAAAAATTAGTGGTTCCCATTTGAAAATAATGAGATTTTATAGTTTTGTTGAGGCTCACTTTGAAGCCCGCTTCAGACACCCTTTATAGTATTTTCTCATAATTCATACAATAAGCAGTGTCAGTGTACTTTCTTTTGTTCCACTGTTGAAAAAAAAATTCTTACAATGAGGGATTTTGAAGATATGATGAACACTAATTTGTGACAATCTTTCTGTCAAAAAAATTGAGAATCACGCAATAACTCAATAATCGCTTGATGTGGTTGCGCATATCACACATAAAATCATTGCAGAATTGAACGAATAATTCAAATATGTATAAATATAAAGGGTGTTGCATTTGAAATAACGAAGTTCACATCGTTTCCGGTAGAACCGGAAGTAGATTCGGCTTGAAAATATTTTAGAAATTGAGTTCATGTACTCTAAAACAAAAATACAAAATTTCGAATTTGTATCGCAATTCCTTCCTCGAATACTTCTAATGAAACACTTAAAAAAATCACCCTGTATAAAAAACAAATCCAAATTCCACCTGAATGTGAGTCATTTTAATTTTTAAATGTTCCTATCGTCTTATCATGTTTAAAGTAATATATAAAGAAGATCCCAAAAAGGATCGAAACGTCGACGATTTGAAGAGAGTATGTTATTCACCCTAAAGTAGTCCTGAAGCCAAGATCCCCATTCTTATATCGATTATTTCATTCACACATGGCTCCGCCAATGAAAAGTCACGAATTCAGTCACACGACATGCAATATTATCGACTATTTAAGTAAACAAAGAAATATCAGCGGCTATTTTAAAGTGTCAAAATTTGGCATAACATTCATTCAGAATTGAAAATGTACGGAGGGTCCCGAGTTCAAAACTCGGTTGGGATAGCATTTTTTTTTGCAAAATAATTATAAATAAGTCCGACCGCTCGGTCTAAAATACAAAAGACCCCGGATTCGAGCGTTCGGAGCGTGTTCATGAAATAATCGTCTTGAATATCACTCGACTTTGACAAAAATCGACTCCCTCGAGCTAAAGCTCTCGGGAGTTATTCAGATTATTAATGTTCATATGGTCTTATCAAATTGTCGAAATACAAGACGCTCTTGATAGAATTAGAACGAAAATAATAGTCGGCTATTTGTCATAGTCTTGGGATATTACCTCCGATAAGCAAGGACGAAACTTGTTCAATAAGATTTGTTTGTTGTAAAATTTTCAAAAAACCACTACAATATTTCAGTAACAAAAAATGATTTTTTTTTCAAATTTTAATCATTTCTTCTGGGTGTTGCAGTTTCATTGTCAGTTACTATATATTAAAAACAGGTCTGTCCTCGGTCGATAAACATGGAAATTGTGAGGGTGTGACAATCGGCATCATTGGCAATTACGTAGAATTCTATGGAGTTATAACGCAGAGACCATTAATACAAGTTGAAGAATGCGAGGGTAGCCTAATCACTTCTCAAACACCAATATTATTTTCCTGGAAAGTGACGCGAATACGATCTCGAATTGACTTCCGTCTGCGAACCCACAAAGGACGTTGATTCATTTTTCATCCCAGCGTAGACGAAAATAGCAGGAATAGCCCCGTCGCTAGATCGATCCTCTCCTCGGGCCAATTCAGCTTTTAACTTTCGTTCGTACCAATTAAAAATTCGTTTCACTCCGGGAACAAATGAAGAAAATAATTTTATTTGTCTTCCACTTTCCGAATGGGAAGTCAATCTAAGTTTTCCGTTCTGTAAGTAGCCTTGATTTACACTGCGAGTTTCGTTTTAATTTTCGCGATCTCAGTTATCAAACTTTTATGCTGCTTGGCATCCACGGATCGTTTTTACGAAGACTGAGCGATGAGGTTTGACGGATTAATTTGGAGAGTTTATTATCAGGAAGTTTTGTTTCATTTACAGTTCATAATTCAAAAAAAAGTTTTGTGGAATGATTCGAACAGAAGCGGTTAGCGATCAGTGTAAATCCATCAACACAGACGTAGAAAGTACGCATTGATAACGTAATTGGACAGAAGAATGGACTTATATATCAATCAATCCTCATCACCTCGAAAACTAAAGAAAAAATGTATGTACGAGGATGTATTGATATCCAGTTAGCCTAGACCAGTTCCATGCATGAACAAAATATTGCGATACCATATCAACGAACATAGATCCACGAACAATAACTTATTAGAAGTGTCAGTGTAGAGTTCGACGTCAAAAAAGTAAACCAGAGTTACGAAATAAATTGAAAAAAAAATGTCCACCGAAATTGAAAAATTGAAAAATTAGTGTATCGAGCCTTCATCAAGTACCTGTATTTAAAAGGGTTTAGAGGTAAGCAGGTTTACGAAGATATGCTCAATACCCTTGGTGATCAATGTCCTTCTGCGACCGTGAAAAATTGGACGGCAAGCTTCAAAAGAGGTAAATTTTCCATTAAAGATTATGACCAATCGGGAAGGCCAGTTTCTGTGTCAATTCCCGAAAATATCGATGCAGTTCATGACATGATTTTATCAGACCGTCGAATTGGACTAAAACGGATATCTGAAGCACTGAAGATTTCATACGAACTCGTACATCATTATAGTTCACGTCAATTTGGGCATGAGAAAAATTTCTGCAAAATGGATCCCCAAATGTTTTAATGTTGGCCAAAAGCGTGCAAGGGTAGAAGCATCGCGTTCGATCTGTGATCGATTTGAAAACGATGTAGACTTCTTAAACCTAATTGTTACTATGGATGAGATTTGGGTACATTTCTACGATCCAGAAACAAAGCAGCAATCGATGGAATGGCGGCACTCTGGTTCTCCAAGATCTAAGAAGTTCGTGTCCAAAAATTTGCTGGAAAAGTTACTTCAGTTTTTTGAGATTCCCATGGAGTAATCATGATTGATTTTTTGGTTAAGGGTAGAACAATAACTGGAGATTACTATTCGACATTACTGACCACTCTACAGGAAAAAATTGAAGAGAACAGACGCGGAAAGCTATCCAAAGGTATTTTGTTTTCACAGGACAACGCCTCAGTACACAAATCTCATGTTGCCATGCAAAAAATTCGTGATTTGAGGTTAGAGTTACTAGAACACCCCCCTTATTCACCAGATTTGGCTCCGTCCGACTATCATTCCTTTCCTCAACTGAAAAAAAGTTTAGAAGGTCGTAAATTTTCTTCCAGGAGGTTATAAAAGCTGTGAAGGACTGGTTCGCAGAGCAAGAAGAAAAATTTTTTTGAGATGTCTAGAGACGTTGCAGGTTCGCTGTAATAAATGTATTCGGAGGAGAATATGTTGAGTAATAAAATATTTTGACATTGAAATTTTGTTTGGTTCTATAGTAGGCTAAGAATTTTTCAATATATCCTCGTATCACCTCGAAAATTAAATAAAAAATGTATGTATAAGTAAACCCTTCAAGAATGCTTCTCACGGTTCATTCTGGCTGGAGACATACATTTACTCGTCTGCTGGCCTCGTGTATGTATTGAACTAATTAGAGTCTTTTTTTTGAGGTACAAGAGTGCCTGAAATATTTATTTCATCATCTCTGTCAGGAAAAATATTGGAAATGTTTTTTCGGGGAATGAAAACAAATATTCGATGCAGAAAGTATCTAGAGATAGGGAAATACTGCTCTCTGCTTCGTCAGTGGCACCATTTCTCTGGGAAAAGAGGCGGAAGGACGTACCTCGTAACTCGATGTATGAAAAACGAGAGAGTGGGCGAGAGTTGCTTCCAGAACGGAATGGAACATACCACATGAATAATTTAAAGGTGGAAAAGCGGAGATCTCGTTCCAGGAAAATAAGGAAGAGCTACGGGAGACAGGCAGCGTCTGATAAGTGGAAATGGGTATATGTGTACGTGTTTTTTCGTACGTCCGTGTATTACAGAAGGCAAAAACGGCTGGTAGGGATGGTAAATATGTAAAATATCAACGTGTACCGCGAAAATTACTGCATGTACGAGGCGGAATCTCGCCGTTTGTTATGGAGGAGGAACAGGGAATTAGCATTTCGTTTCGGGAGTTACATAAATCATTTTTAATCTAGATATGGCAGGACGATGCTGTTTTCATCCCTACTAGTGTATACGTAGGAATCTGGAGAATCCACAATTCATTTTTAGGAGTCCGAATTCATACAGTTCCATGTTTATTCAGATGGGAACAAGTCTTCAACATATTCATAAAAGCATTAAATTAGAATAGAATAGCTGCCAAGACGCTGATAATGAATAATTTCTTCACCATTCCAAATTCCATTCCAACGAGTTTCCCACACCGATATGAAAGTCAAACGGAAATTATGTTAGCATTAACTTCAAATTGAAATAATAGTTATTTATTTATACAACAAGTGAATAAACATTTTTAACACACGTGTCGTATACAAAATTTCATCCCATTTTGATGAAAATTCAAATAATGAATACTTTTTAGAGAAAATATTAGGTATAATTCAAATTCATAACGAGATTTCCCTACGAAAAGCAATATACGACATTTTGTGCCTGGAGAAATAATAAGAAAGCCAAAGGTGTCAACGAAAAAATAATTTTAGCGTATATTTCCGAACGATCCAAGAAAGTTAAGTCAATTCAATTCAATTCAATTCTTTATTAATCCCTTAGACATATAATAATGTATAGGACAAGTCAACATAAGGAAAAAGAAAACATAAATGTAAACACCGAAATGCAATTTACAGTTCTATGAAGATAGATTAACTTAATGGGTCACACAGAAACTCCTGGGTGCTGTAAAAGCATTTGTTAACCAATAAGGATCTCAACTTTTTTTTGAAGCTCTTATTATTCAACGATTTCAGCTCTTCCGGAAGATGATTGTATAGCTGGATTCCTGCAAAAGTAGGTGATGATTCATATCTACTAGTGCTATGCTTAGGTATACACAAAATACTATCATGACGTGTATGGTAATGATGAAAGTCAGAACACTTCATTAATTTATGGATGTTGTATTTTACATGTAGGAGACAATTCAAAATGTAAACACATGGAAGTGTGAGAATTCCAAAACTCTTGAATGTCGTTCTACAGGACTCCCGAGGGCCCAGACCAAAAATCAACCGAATTATTTTCTTTTGGGAAATGAAAATTCGATCGGTACCAGAAGACGCACCCCACAAAACTACCCCATAGCTGAGGTGACAATTCACCATACCGTAGTAGATGTTTATTAATGCATCCAACGGTAGTGAACCCTTGAGACGATGAATGGCATAGAAAGATCGGTTCAATTTTTTGGATAGGTGTTCGAAATGGAAATTCCATCTCAAAAATTCGTCCACGTGTAATCCAAGGAATCTGATGCATTCCACAGACTCCAAGGCGCCCTCCTGTGTTTTAAAAACCAATGGCATAACTGATGTCGAGTCTCGCAACCGAAATTTGATGACTTGAGTCTTGCTCACGTTCGCGATAAGTGAATTACTTCTACACCACCCATTAAAGAGATGGATTAACAGCTCACATCTCGATCTTAATTCGCCTAGGCTACTAGCTTTGATAGCCAAAGTCGTCGTCTTTATGGTCCTACTATTCGCAACTTAAGAAAATGTTGGCTCTGAAAGAAAAAATAGACATCGGCAGATTTCACCGCCTTTTTGAAGCAACATTCCAGGGGATACGTAGCAAAGAAGTCGAAGGTATTCACAAGAGAGGAGTTAAAATACTTTTAAGATGCCGCTCCTGATGAGCAATATTTATTGATAAAGGTAGTTTTTATTATGGGTGTTGCTGGAATGTGTAGAATCGGCGAGCTGGTGACTATGACCGTAGATGACGTGGAAGATCGGGGCAGCGCATTGGTTATTCAGATTCCAGATACGAAAACTTATAGGAAAAGAGTGTTCACTGTGGTCAATGGTACTAATAAGGTTGCTGCACTCGATATATTCCGCAAGTATAGGAACTTGAGGCCAAGCAAAGTTGATCACAAGCGACTATTTATAATTTATAAAAATGAAAACTGTACCGTCCAGCCTGTAGATGTGAATACATTTTCGAAAATTCCCGCTACTATTGCAAAGTATTTGGGCCTTTCTGATGCTGAACAATATACAGGGCACAGTTTCAGGCGTTCTACTGCAACCCTACTCGCAAATTCTGGGGCAGATTCGACAGTTTTGAAAAGACATGGTGGATGGCGCTCAAGTTCCGTTGCAGAAGGATATATTGAAGATTCACTACAAAACAAAATAAATATTTCTGAACAAATACTTGGTGGGGTCACAAAAACCGGAGTTCCTGATGCAGAAATGGATATTCCAGCAGGGTCTGAGATGTCCTCAAACACATGTGCTATAACGACTGAGCGTGTTTCCTTTGGAGGAGGTGCAGGTCTCCAGTTCCATTTTCAAAATCTTAATAATAAATTGTAATTTTTACTTTAATGTAAGAAATGACTGTTGATGTAGAATTTTTGATAAATTTTAATAAACCTACTTCAAAATGAGTTTTAGGTGCATTGTGTGTGGAAAGAATAATTTTCAAAAAGTGAGTGGTGAACATTTTATTCCACTAGTGATATAAAACATTATTCATTTAAAATGTAATGTTTCGGTTAAACAGCACGTTGGCTTATAGTGTTTCTGTTTAAACATAGGTAATATAAGCCTGTCAGTTCCAACTATTCGTTTTTATCGGTCGTATAACGCTAGAACACAACCAGCTAAAAGTCCTTTGAATTTCATTTCTCAATGAAATTAAAGAAATATTATTCTCGACAACGATGGTTCAGAGGCTTCTAAAAGAGCAATATTTTCAAATTTAATTCAGTATTCTCCATTATCTTTCATTCCTAGAACCATCAAGTTGAATTTCGTCAGTGTTAATTGAACCTTTCGCATTCGCCATTTAGCAACCCGGTTCCTTCGCCATTTCGCAACAAGAATGAAATAATGAAATGAGAAAGATGGGCCTTCTCACGCAATGTGAGTTATGATAATGGGATTCAAATGAGTAGTGCCCCTGGTTATTGGTAGCTGAGCGTTAAATTGAGTAGAAACGTACTTTTACTAACTTTTGTAAACAACTGTTTCTTCTCTGTTTTCAAAACACGTATTGCTCTTGAGAATTATTTCCTATTTTTTAATCAGAACATAAAACTGAAGATTTGGCGAGACATTTGCCCAACTTGTATTTCTTCGAATAGATAGCATTTTACAGAGTGAGTAAGAAGTAATGGACAAAATTCTTATTATCGTTATTTGCTATCGGGTGTTATTTTTAGAGTGATAGAAACACATTTAAATTCAGATTGAAGCCAAATTTTTTTCTTATTTGAAAGATCATTTTATGACATTTATGTTGTAGCGTTTCTTTATACAGGTTTCAAAGCTCAAGTTGAGGTATTCGGTCAGGTTGAAGTTTTTATTACCTCCATCTGCAGTTGAATTTTTCAACTCCTATTTCGAAATTTTCATCAAGCGAAGGTATTCTTTAAATTTTACATACGCAGACAAGATTGTCCTCTCCGGTTGCGTCCAGATGGCATTCACGTTGATTTTTTTAATTACTGAGAATTTATTTCGAAAGAGAATCCACTTCCATTTTGAATTTGATTAGAAGACGACATTGCCTGTTGAGGGATAAAGTTTGTTTGTATTAAAACTTCTATTTAACGCACCGTTTTTCTGTTCATTTGAATGAAGGAAAATTTTTGCCGTTTCGACATCGAAGATTTGTGAATTACCGTGAAACCCTTTTTGAAGGTGAGTTTCTTTCGAAGAATCGTCGGCGTAAAGCGGACATGTTGTTGTGTCTAGCACAGAAAATGGAGAATAATTCTTTTCAGGGTTTTTTGTTTACACTCATAATTTCACGCTACGTTATCTGGACGTTACCGTTGACGACGTTTTCAAATTTCGAAGGCCCAGGACCTTTTGCGAGATTTCCTTTGTTGGAAAAATTCAAGACCAGCATCACCACCTCACATCCCAGAAGAGTTGAACAGTCTGTGGCAGCCCATCCCCAGGAAGATTCTTGTGCAAGTAAACCCACCTATGAGAAATAAATCAATTCGTGCTGTATTTGTTCATTTCTCTTTGACAACATCATTTGAAGAAGTTTCTTCAACTTCACATTATTGTCACTTATTGGTTGATGACAATTATCATTATAAAAAAAAACAACCAATTGGCGCCCTTTAAAAAAATACATAGTTTTTCATAAAAAAAAACCACCCTTTTCTGCTCACCGGCCTACAGCTGCCGTTCGCAATTGTGTAAGTAATCTTAAGGGTGAAATTACGTTACAATGTTTTGCAAATAATTTCTGGCATATGTCTTCCACGGCTAGCTCTGGGGAACCGTATTCGACCAGACCAATTTCGGACCACTTTTTCGAGAAATTCCGGACTCATTTCAGAAATGACACAAGTTATGTTGGTTTCCAAGGCGTCCATTGTTTCTAGTTTATCAGCATAAACCAATGACTTCACATTACCCTAAAGAAAATAGTTCATTGAAGTTATGTCGCATGATCTTGGAGGACAATTAATTGGACCATTTTTGAAATAATGTTGCCGCGAAATATTTCTTTCAATAAATCAATCGTAATGGTCGAGAGGCTCCAGTTCTTGAACCAGCTGGATTTTCACGCAAAATTTTCCATGTCGTGAACGCACAAAGTCCAACTTGTTGTGATCGTCGACGAATAGACAAATCTGGATCTTCATTAACACTATCACTCACACCAGCGATTTTTTCTTCTATACATACAGTTCTATGTCTTGTTGTTGTTGCATCGAGTAGAGAAAATATTGGACGATTACGAAAACCATAAATTTCACAAAGTGCTCTATAATTTTGGCGAATAGAACACTGATTTTGAAATTAAATTTCAACAATTTGTGAACTTCGTTACGGCGTGAGTCTTTCCATGAGTATATATCAATGCTGAACAGAAATGTCAAAACAATATGGCTTCTACCTTCTGTGTATACAGGGTGACAAGAAAAACTTCGGACAAATTTTGCTTTGGTCTGGAACAAAAGTATTTCAGCGCAGCCAAATAATTTTTATTCCCTTGGTTTTTCTACACTTTCCCGTTATGATATGTGAATTTTCAGTTTGATATAATTTCATTTCACAGAGTTTTAGAATGTCAAACAAACGTAGTGCGATTTTGGAGCTGTTTTGTCAAGATAGGCGTCAATGCGAAATTGTTCGTTTGCTCAATGTGCCTCGACAAACCGTGTCCTATGCAATTCGTCGTTTCAAGGAGCTTGGCCATGATAGTCGTCGTCCAGGAATTGGTAGAAAACGCACTGTCAATACACCTAGCAATCGCAACATCGTCAAGAAGCGAGTCAATCGAAATCCGAGGGTTTCCATGAGGAAAATAGCCTGTGAGACCGGTATCAACCGCGAATCAGTCCGTCAAATTGCCAAAAAGGAGCTCAACCTCAAGCCATTCAAGCACCAAAAAGTTCAACTACTCACGGAGGAAAACAAGCGCGTACTTTTCTAAAGGTGCCGCCAACTCCTTCGTCCCGCCGCCGGTCAGCAATGGGAGCGAATTCTCATCACAGACGAGAAGCTTTTCACCCTAAAACAATGCCACAACCACCAAAACGTCAGAGTCTGGTCCGTAGAGGCTCCTGGTACATCGGCCATCGTCGAACACCGTCAAAATCCGCAATCCGTCATGGTCTGGGGCGGAATTTGCGGCAGTGGTGAAACTCCCTTAGTTTTCGTGGATCGAGGGGTCAAAATCAATCAAGAAGTCTACCGCTGCGACGTCCTCGAGGCCCTACTTCCGTGTGCCAAGCAGCACTTCAGCGATACGCATTGGACCTTTCAACAGGACTCCACTCCGGCTCACAGAGCGAAAATGACGCAAGAATGGTGTAAGTTCCATTTTCCTTGTTTCATCTCATCTGCAGAATGGCCGCCCTACTCACCGGATCTCAACCCAACGGACTACAGCGTGTGGTCGATTTTGGAGCACAGGGCTTGTGCTAAAAAACACAAAAATTTGGAGTCTCTGAAGCAATCTCTGCGCCGGGAATGGAACCGATTAACGCCCGAGGAGCTGCGGCCCATTGCCGAAAATTTCAAGAAGCGTCTGAAGCTGTGTATCGCCGCCAAAGGAAGCCACTTCGATACGGCTTAAATATATTAGTAACAAATGTTCAAGCTATTATGATTTGTTGTTGTTTTGTTCAATTTCTTCTGTTTAATAAAGTTAAATGAAAAAGAGTTTGTCCGAGGTTTTTCTTGTCACACTGTATAACAGTTATCCCTATCCCTATTTTATCACTCAGAAAAAACACCCGATACATTACCACAATGGTGTTATTTATAATTGGTATTCCGTATCCCGAGGTGTTGTAAAACACTCGAATGAAATATTTCATCAAGGGATAATTTTCCATTATTCCTTACTCGATAAAGCCCTCAGTCTCCATCGGCTAAAAGGCAGCTTTGGCAAAGAGGGATATCCATTTTCGTAGAACGTAATGATATTCAGAAGAAGCCATCTGCTCCTCAATATCCTTGAATTTCTCTGGCGAGGCCTATTTATATACCCTATCTGAATTACAGATTCGGGGCAATTTTTATGAAATCAATACCTGAAAAATTCAGCAGATAAGAGGATTATTCAATTAGGTTGGTTGGAATTTCTCGGGTAGTTGAATAATCTTCCAAAGGTGATGGAGACAGCAGGACTTCCTTGTTGGAAGCTCATTTGACTTCATTAAGTCAATGATGAAACAGAGTAATATGAAACACATTGAAGGCATAAAAATTCTCTCAAACACTCGACCAAAACAAAGTCCTTTGTATTATGTGAAAGGGACAACTACTTGAAGATTCAAAGAAGAAATCAATGAAATTTACCAACATTCTCGACGGCCTTCTTACACTTCATCAATTGCCTCTTATACCCTGACGTTTCGTAGCTTGGGTAATGAATGAAGACTAATCCTTTTTCGGCTGGAAAAATACTCCTGAAAACTGCCACAATAAATTCTGAAGCGTTTTTTTACGCTCCAGGTCAGATAAAAAATTAAGATGAATTCTTACATCATCAAGCCGCTTTTGCATTGTGGAGTTTTATCCGTACTTATTCGTCTTTATTAGGGTCCGAAAAGGAAAGCGGATATTTAATTACCCATAAATTGTTATGGCATAGGATATAATATTTCGGTGAATTTGTGATGGTGCTATCAATATAAATCCGCTGAAGAAGACAAGGGAATTCCGGTTGTTTTTTTTAATATTATAGCAGGGAGGTATTTCTCATTTTATTGGGTTATTCAAGTTGACGGAAAATTGAAATCGAGGTCATTTTACGAATTTCAGTATCCAGAAGTTGATGGATTTTTCCATGTTTTTTTATGGAAGCTATTGCACACTCCACTAGATATGAAGAAAAATGACAGCGACCAGGAAATGGTAATCTTCAGAATAATATTCTATGAAGGGGGGAGTGTAACGAAATTCGCTTCATTAACCGTAATTTCTCACCACTTTTTGTCTGATAGACACTAAGCTTCGTAGGAATTCTTGCAAAAATACCAAGATCTTTGATACATTTTCTGTTCAAGAGTGTTCCCCGCTTTCTAGCCCAAAGTTTCTCAATCGGAGGTTCTGAAATAGTTCGGAGCAGTCAATCCTTGCGTTACAACCTCCAATCGAGAAACCTCTGGAGATGCCTACCGCAGATATAGGCGAAACATAAGGGGAAGTTGAATCTGGCCATGAAAGCCTTCATCAAAACTCTTCAATACATTGTCCAAAAACATTAATATTTTGTAATCGCTTTTTCTTTGTTTCAGCGTCAAGGATGCATCCACGGTGAGGAGCTGGCCTATCTTTTTGGAGCACCGTTAGTGGGAGGCTTGGTCCATTTTGGCAAAAATTACACGAAATCAGAGGTGGTACTTTCGGAGACTACAATGATATATTGGAGCAATTTCATCAGGACCGGGTAAGTGGCCTGTTTAGAATTTTCAACACATAGGTATCGAGTTCGGTGAGCCATTAATGGACTTTTATTTCAAATGAACAAAATTTTCCCACAGAACAGAAAAACTGGATATAATGTTTTTCAACTCGTTATTCGAATACAGGAAATACATTGAATAGTAAAGATGTCGATTTCGTTTTTGAGAGGAAGTTTTTTTTACATAAAAAAACGCACGAAAAGTACTCAATTCCACACAGGTTAAGCACAAATTCGTGCGACATTTGCTCAAGCGTGAATTGGAGCTCAGTCATCATGGCTTTGTGTTTCCGAGGCGTTTTCATTGAAATGAGAGGGCTGACAAGCTGATCAAACAACAATCATCGAAGGCTTTCTTTTGCCCAGAAATCTCAGTGTTAAGAAAACCTGAAGTTCAGTATACCTTTAAAGATCTGCCCAAGACTGGGGAGGTATCACCCTAGGTCAGATCATGTCCAAAAATTGGATAACTAGCCTTCTACGATTTATTTTAGTTTGGCTCTGCCCCAGGGTTATATCTTCCCAGCCATTTCTTAGTGCTGCAGCTTTTAAATACCACATGAGAACTGAAAAATTCGTAGAAGGCTGGCTAAACAAGTCCACGAAAGACTTGCTTTTGGCCATCTATTGCAGTTTTGAGTACCATAGGCCTTCATTGTTTATGGTGAGGGGTTACAGTCCACTGCGACCTTAAGGTGTATCGTGCGCCCTTGCAGATCTGTTCTCATCGCGCCTCCTACTGCGCGCCTTCCTCACTCCTGCGAGTTTCTAGCCCAAAAGATTCTTTCGTTTGGACTGCAATGCATTCCGTAACCAGGTGAATAGGAGTTTCTTCTTTAGGCGACAATGTCTTCTGAGAAAATCAAGTTGATCCTTACGGAGATCCAGATATTTTTTGGATCTAGCAGTTTCAAAGTGCCGGAGGAACTTTTTGGAGTGATCTATTTCTTGGAGATTCCGCCAGAGTTTTTCCCTTTCGCTTTTCTCCTTCACCATGAACTCCTTCTTATAAGTGCATTTTCTTATACCACAGTAGGGTTCTGGGCCAGTGAGTGGCATTTGTGCGCTCTTTCTGGAAAGTGTATTGGCCTCTCCCTACGATTCCCGAATGACCTTATTTTTCTTGCCTACCTCATTGAGTTTGTTTTTGCACACCCAAATCAGCTTTGAATTAATGAGCTCATTGTTTTAACGGCAGCTTGACTATCTGTATGAATAGCTATATCGCACTTCTGACAGTTTCTTTCGAGATTTTTGTCTGGACATCACCATAGGCCTTTCAGAGTCCAATGCAGGTTTTGTCAGACAGAGAGGAAACCTCTCTCCGTATTTCTTTTCAGTGCATAAGATTGACCGGCTGATACTACCACAGACAGGAATAGAATATCCAGATGAGGAAGGCTACATAAGGGTCAGTTGTCAGAATTACTACAGCTAATCAATACCTAAGTTTACGAGGACCACAAGGGGTGAAGAGGTCTGAAGCTTGGCTTTCTATCTACCAAAAACCTATCAAAGACTTCTTCAGGAGAAGGATTTACAGGAAAGTCTACTATGAATGGATCGGGAGAATTGATCTCAGCCTTCTTTGTCAATTTCTTACTCGAACGCTGCGAGACTGGGTTAGAAAAGTCAGCATAGCAACATAGCCTTCAGAAGTAACTGTCACTGTTTGTCCTCTCCAAAAAAATAAGGACCAATGGATCCAAAAGCAGAAAATGCACACCCAACAATGATCTTAAACTGTGTGGGGGTTTTCTGGGGCAAATATCGCATGGTTTGCTCCTTAACCAACTGGGACTGTGTCCAATATCCCTCTACTGCTTTCCATTGGAGTTTCTTGCTTCCATGTTTGCAGTTCCTGAACTTTAGCCATTTTGTATGGGCCTCACAGAGAGGCCAGGAGTACGATGAGATAACCTAAGAGTGTAGTATCTTGCAGCCTCAACATTTTCAGTTGTCCTGGCAGTTAGGGGTCTGTCACTGCTGTTTCTGTCTTCACTAAATCCAGTTTCATTGAAAAGTTTAACTCCAATGCAGTCTACCAAATCGATCGCCAAATAAAAATTTCGGCATCTAACAATTAGCAGTTTACCACCGATGGCCTTGGCACAATGTGAAAAAGAACGATATCTCCGAATCAAACGTTAGTTTCGTGGGAACCTCGGCCTCCTTTGACGATCTCCTCCCGGCTAACGACCGGGAAAACTTCCCTGTTATCTCCGGAACAGCCACTCGCTAATGCCCCCGCTGGAGAGCCAGCCCTGGAGTGCTCTTCGTTACAAACTTATGTCTTTCTAACTTTCCGCTGCGCTCCTTCCAGTTGTAATCCGGAACGGCAACCTACTCCAGTAGTTCGAGCGATCCTTAGTTACACCCGAATGGGGACGTTTTACCTAACTTTGTCTTTTTACTTCCGGACCTGGCACTCGAACTTCGGTAATTTGTCAGTCGAATTTGTTGTCACATTCTGATTCATCCCCCCGGATCGGCGGAAACGTTCTTGTTTACCCGGAAACGCTTCTTTTTATGGTTGCACTCTCTTGTTCGCTAAGAAAATGTTGATTCTGGACAGTCATAACTCAGCCGGGCTTTGTCGCCGCCATAACAACTTACAAGTTATGGTGGTCGCTTTGTTCCGATTCATAAAGTTATGGAATTTGTTGTAGCAACTTGTTCCTCGCTTGTTCTGTCTGATGTCCACACACCTAAGGGCCGATTTATTCAACCCGCCTATGAAGTGTCAGATTTATCAACCACCAGTAACTAATTTGGGTTCATTCACTTCCTTTATCTCCTCTTTTGTTATGAAGCAGATAACGATGACAAGATGTTTTCACCAGGCCAGTAGGTACAATTCGTAGGCAAACATAACCCTATCTTCCTCTTCTTTTTCCTCCTGTGCGAAGCCCTTGGTTGGCCGAACGAGGCCTCGTGGCCCATTGTTCATACCGCATTTATGCAATACTAGAGAGACTCAGACCCGATGACAGGAATGCCTCGAGCTGACAGGGAGGAGTCCCTCTCACCAAAGAGTGTAGTGTTTCCTAGATGTGTTAAACTCAATACAGATAAATTACCGCACGCGAAGAGTATATGTTCCGCCGTTTCATCCGCGTTCCTGCACCAACGGCAGAGGGAACACTTAGTTAGACCCATGCTTCGAAAATGTTTGTTGAACAGATGGCCGGTTAAAGCTGCAGTCACCAGAGACAATTCTCCCGAGAATCAAGAGCTTTTTGATCTCCAACTTTGAAGAATGCCTCTCGATAAGGAGCTTCGACTGCCTGAGATTCGTTCTTTTGTTCCACTCGGAGGAAAATTTCTAATCAATCCATCTCTTAAAGAGGTTTTTGATATACAGGGTGAGTCTTTGACTTGTACATATATTTTAACTGTAGATTCCTCTTATCAAAAGGAACACTTTTTTCGCATACCATTTTTCAAAATTCGGTTTCGTTTGAAAGATACAGGGTGTCAAAAATCCATGAAATTAACACTATTCTTTCCATATATTCGGAACCGATATTTCGAATGAACTGAATTTTGGTTGATTGTTTACTCTATTCATGGTGCATATTCCTCAATTGAAACTTATTCCATATTTCTCCTGGTATAGAAGTTACAGTATAGTTATAGTCGACTCATAAATTCACGCAAAAATACTATAAAATCACTTGAAAAAGATAAACGGTTCACGTTTTCGAAAGAATTAATTATTTAATAAAACAAAAGTATTCTTATATTTTTTCAATAAAATGCGTCGTTCTCAAGTTATTCCTAATTGTATAAGATTAAATAAGAGGAAAAAATCATGAATTTCAAGAATAATCTGAATGCTGTCCTGTGTTAAATCTCATCGAATATTATTTCTTCTCTGGTCTCTCAACATGTTACCAACGTTGTCAGAATGTTTATCAACTTTGTCAAGACTAAAATCTCTATGATGAAAAAACGTTTGAGAGATATGTAATAATAAAATTCCACAATTGTGGGACATAAAATTGAATTCTAAGAAGCATGAAATTATACATTTTATAGGCAGATTCGTTTAAAAATTCATTGTTACCGGTCCTTCAGCAAAATATCTATCGAAACAATATAACTCGACACCAGAACGACACTACTATTAGATCAATTCACTGAAAGTCATTTACATAATCATCACCTGTTTGCTTTATTCTCTGTAAATAAATAAAGTCCATCGCGAAACAACGGTTTGTCTTGCGTGGCGGCTACATCCACGGCCTTCTGAAGGGAAGAGTAGGCCGTGGCGACTGAAATTAAGAACGTAGCGCTATATTGGCGAGAATCAGAACTACTCGTTTGGCATTTTCAAAGAGCAACGCCTAGACGCCTTTAGCGATTGTGATGGTTCATCCGCTAACGATAGGGGACGTACTGCTTTCTTGAGTTCGCCTATACCATTGTTTGAAGAGAAAAACGGCAATCTGGCATCGTCTTCTCTAGAGTTCTGTGAGTGAATATCACAGAGGATGGGTAAGGTTAAGTCATTGACCCCGAATCATATGACTTTGGTTAATGGAGTCAGGATAGGTTAGTGAGAGAGAAACCAATTTTTATGAGATCGTTTTAGAATATCGAGGAAAATATGAACACATAATCAGTGTCTATAAACTAATCTTCAGGACAATCGAAGAAGGAACTTATTTTGGTGTGAGAAATATAGCTTTTCAATTGCCGAAATGATCGGACAGAACTAAGTGGTTTGTTAGGAAATATCGTGTTTGTAACATTCTTATTCGAATAAGGTTAGTGCTTGAGTATTTTTTAAATGTATCACCCAGAATATCTAATAATCACATCATTTTCAATCGAAAAATATGAACTTTGCGGTGTTTATAGAGAATAATATTAGGCACGTATTTAGCCCTATTTTTTTTCAAATGGCTATATCTCTTTAACAGAGCTGAATTCGGAAAAATGAAAATGGAAAAAAAAGTTTCCTTTAGCCTCAAGAATCTACAGATGAAATATATGTACAAGTCAAAGACTCACCCTGTATGTATGACAGATAGAAAGCGCTGGTTTCGGCCCAGAGAAAAAATAACGCTATGCAAGTCTATAGAGAACAGAGAGAGATGATGAATGAAGCTTAGGAGAAAACCGGACTGTAATAAAAGATCGTTAATAAGGTCTTTTATTACTCTGCGCAAAAGCTGTCACGAGCTGGTCTTCGGGTGATGGTAGATCCGCTGACAGGGCACTATCGGTACAAATGATATTTGTATGAGAAAACAGATGAGATTTGTAGGCTCTGTGGATCAGAAGCAGAGACAGCTGAACACATTGTATGCAAGTTTCCAGAGCTGGCTACCCACGAGGTAACGGCCAAGACTCCTAAGGATCTGTCGGTTTTATCAACACCAGTTGATTTATGGTGTTACGACACTCCCAGGTCAGCAAAGATTCTTTGCAGTGTGATTCCAGGGACCTCAGCGTTGCCTGGCTATCCAAGCTACTGCGTTTTCAAAATAGCCACAAATTTGTCAGTAACTTTCCTTTTTTTCTTTAAGTTTCAAAGTTTTTTGGAATTTGTTTGGAGAATTTAACAATTATCTCAATTATTCACTAATACGTTTACATTTGAAAGATGTATGATATTTCCATAGCAACAGCAAGGTTAGGTTATCATCCTCGAGAAAGTTATAAAAAGAAGATTTCGGTATTGGAACTTGATCCATACTGACAGTTTCATTCTCAGTTTAATTAAGTGAGTGGTGGCCTGTAAATCAGGTCCCTATGTATATGCAAGTAAGTGTGAATGTAATAAGAAATGAGTTCTATGAAACCTACCCAAGTATCCGCTTCATGAGACTCATCAAAATCAACTACGCTCATTAATTATACCAGCAGCTGTTCTCATTCTTGGCGCCTCCTCTAGAAGTTCCCCAAATGAAAACCTTGCACTTCTCCCATCCGTATCCCATTCAAAGACGCTCGAATCCTCAAGTCAGCTATCTGCTCACCTATGTATACCTATATATCACACACTTCTGAGAGTTCTGAACGTGTAGAATTAACGATATTAACAATTAACGCGGAGTGTCTACGGATTCAGATGCTAACAACAGTCCTAATTAAATGTAGTGTATCATAATTGAATTGGCTCCTATCTGCGAGCACCATCAAAACAGCCTGCCCTAATTGGGGCCATATTCAAGGGTAGACGATAGTTCGCGGGAAAAAGAGAGTGCCTCCAAGTTTCATATGACTTGGCGCGGAAATTAATTGGATCAAAGACTAATTTCGAAGTTTTCGTAATTGAAAGGAGGCCGATATTCGCTATATGAATACCTACTCGTCATTTGCGAGGCGAAAGCTTGATGAATACGTGTGGTGTGTTACCTTCAAGATTGAAGTTATTCCTCGATAGCTATCCCCATGCAGTCTTCGATAAATTTATCAATCTCTTTTGGTTTTCAGGAATCCAAATGAATCTCCAGACAATGATCAAGGTCACTCCACGAGACAAGAGAGGGCGAGATTCAAGAATGTTGAGTGGACAGCGTACGAAGCTGTTCATAAAAAGTACCTCAATTTGGGTGAGTATAGAAAGAGTTTTATAGCGAAACAAACACTTGGGTAATCATCATTCACTCGCATCTGTATAAAAGTTTTCTCCTTAGACTATAGAAAAAGGAGATGCGCATTTCAATAAAACAATGAAAAAATAATGAACTAATTTTTCAAAATCATCAGAACTAAACTGGGTAACTCTACTAGAATAGAATAATTTATTAGTCCTTACAGATATCATAGAGATATACAGGGTGGCCAAGAGATTGACGTCAAAAAGGAAAAACTAGGTCCCCCGTTTCATGGGCTATTCGAATCACCCCCATGTATGTTATGCTATTTTTCACGGTTTTCGAGTTATGAATTTTTTTATGAACTTTGAGAATTTTCGACTTGACCATCTTAAAAAAGATATTAAAAAAAATACAAGACTTCTCTGTGAAATTCTTTTTGTAACTTAATCTCCATGAATTGTACTTTTATACATAAAATAACCAGATTCGTAACTTTGATAAAAATTATGGAAATGTTGGTCTCAAGTGAAAAAGTTACATAAATTGGATTATGATCTGAATTATCGAATCAAAATTAAAAATGTAAAAAGGCTAATTCATGGTTTCTTAGTATGCTTGAAAACTGCGCTCAACAGTCAGCTTTTAAAATCATTGATAAAAAATGGTACTTAACACTCTACTTTTGCTAGAATTAGCCTTCAAAGTCATCGAGGTGGAAAAAATCAAAGAACTAGACGTTTACTACAAAATTATTTTTCGCCATTTTAAGATATTTCTGATCAAGTTATGATAAAAAATGCTGAAAATTAATGAAAATTAGCTTTAGATGTTGGTCAATAAAAGTTGTAAATAAAAAAAGAAAAAGGTATGGCAATAAATCACACATCATAATGTAAATAAAAAGAAACTCATTTATAAAATTTACAGTAGGTTTTTAAAGTGGCCACCCCCAGCCTCAATACACATTCTACACCTTCTTAGATAATTTTCTTTCAATCGCATCAAACCTGCCCTGTTCTCTCTTAGGACACGTTCGGCTTCTCTTATCTTCAGTCGCAGCTCGTCTTCACTCGAACATTCTCGGGCGTAAACAATTTCTTTGAAATAACCCCAAACAAAAAAATCGATGGGATTAAGGTCAGGTGAACGTGGGGGCCACTTGGTTGGAATGGCCAGCAAGAAGTCCAGATCTCAATCCGATTGAGCAGGTTTGGGACAACCTCAATAGAAGGCTGAGAAGTTCAGAAAATCATCCAGCTACTCTTAATGACTTAGGAATCCAACTCGAAGAAATCTGGGAAGGATTAGATCAGAACATTTTAAGATCACTCATTTTGAGTATGAACCGTCGTTGCCGTGCTGTAATTAACGCAAGGGGTGGAAATACCAAGTATTAAATCACTTATCAGCATTTCAGTATTTTGAAAATTGTTCATTTCTCTTCTTTCACATAAGATTCGGTGAAATCCTGAATTTTTCTTCCATTTAATGTGTCTTGTTTCGTTCAAAACCTTCCCGAGAGAACATAAAAATAAGTTATAAAGTCAATGTAGAGTTAAATTTCATTAAAATTGAGATTTTCAGAATGTGCGTTAATTTTTTTGCGCAGTGTGGTTAACTCAATAGCAATTTTGTTGCCATTCTTCAATAACACCACGCCACTGGACCCGTCAAAGTATGATTCTACAACGTTGCCACGACAGTATCTAATGATATTCTTCATGCTATCTTCGTTCCACTAATTGGACACTGACAAAATTTTGGCTTCAATTTATGAATGAGATGCTGTGACTCATTTTCAATTCATTTATCATATTTTTTGGTGCCAAACTCCTCGAAAACAAACTACGCTGACAAGATATCTGTCAACGCGGCTGCACCCCGCTGGATTCGAATTATTCGATCACGAAAGGGAAACAGCCATAAGCGTGACCTCCACCCTGTTCGAAGTAGAGGAAATTGGAAATTATGAGCCCAAATTGCGTTTGGCAACGTCGACTGCGGGAGACCCCTCGTGCAACGGAAGACTAGGAAAAAACAAGTGATTTAGGATTGAATTCGTTTTGTTTTCGGACGGCCAGGGCAAAAAGTGATCATCCAGAGAAAGACAATGAGTATTTGCAAGTTCAGAGTTGGAAGTTCTGTTTTGCATTTAATTCAATTTTAGTCGACAAGAATCCCACAGTGGAAAACACCATTTTGAAAAAAGAATGAATCAGTCATACGGTCCAAAATTTTGCTCTCAAATGAAGTGATGCCTGATAGTTTGGTCTTTGACTGAGAATCAAAACTCTGGACTACTTAGAAGGTCCTTTTTTCGAGATGTGTTTTGATGAGTTCTAACCCCTATAAGAAAAATACTCCAATTGGAAAACAATGGATAGTTCAAGAGTTCGGAAACTCACCAAAAAAATTGATCCAAATGATTCTGAAAGTGTTAAAAAAGATCGCCATGAGTTTGATGTACACACTTTCTAACCCAGTCTTATAATGGTTGGATGAATGCACAGTTTCAGCACCTATTCAGAGACAGTCTTCAAAAAATCTAGAATATTTCTTTAACAATAAGAGGAACTTCCTCCATCGAAAAAAACCACATTATCTGTCTTATATTGGGAGGGAATCAGCCGAATGATCACCACGACCACGACTACAGGACCATATCCTTTTCGTGAAAATTTCCATATCAGAATTACAAAGTGGCTGCCCTATGTCCTCGATAGCCTCACGAATTTCACCTTTGTGGTCTTGAATCGACGCTGGGCTCTTGGCGTAGACCTTCTCTTCCACATGGTCCCAAGGGAAGAAGTCGCAAAGTGTTAAATCACAAGATCTCGGTGGCCAATTGTGATCACCTCTTCGAGAGATAACACGGTCCGGAAAATTGCTTGTCCCAACAGCTCAAATTTTTTCCCCAATTTTTGTATTGCTTTTCGACAAGGTGCTTCACGACGACCCAGAAATATTTGAGTTTTACGAACCGCCTCTGCCAAATTTTCACTATTTTTATTGTGAATTTTAATTATTTCAATGCGTTGTAGAAGCGTGTATCATTCCATTTTTATTAATGTCAAAAAATGACAGCTTCGAAAGTGACATCTACCGAAATAGCGATCCATTCGAAATAATACCTCTTATTGGAAAACCCTTCAGCTTCATCCTTGAACAAAATAGATGACAGCTGACAGACCTTAACCTCTTCTTACTCCGTTATATGAATCCTAATTACAGATGAATGTTTTTGATATGAATTCGGCTCTGATCCTTCAGCTTTTTGGGTAATTCTTCAATGATGTTATTATATTTTAGAATTCAGGTATTGTTATATCCCGAATTCATGCTGTTTGTGGTTTTTATTTTTGATTACATTCCCAATTATGCACTCCGCACAATTTCCGATATTCAAACAGTGGTATTGTGGAATTCCATTTTATACATAATTGTTTATTCTGTTCGACATTGCAAATAATCAATTTAAATAATTGATACATATAAATTTATCTACTACACATTTTGAAAAATCCATTCGGATGAACTCAAGCGAATTTCAAACAGTGATATAAAACATTATTCATTTAAAATGTCATGTTTCGGTTCAACAGCACGTTGGCCTATCGTGTTCCTGTTTGAACATAGGTAATATTAGCCTGCCAGTTCCAACGATTCGTTTTTATCGGGCGTATAACGGTAGAACAACCAGCTAAAAGTCCTTCGAATTTAATTTCTAAATGAAACTGAAGAAATATGATTCTCGACAATGGAGGTCAGAGGCTTTCAAGGGAGCATTATTTTATTTTAATTTAGTATTGTCAATTATCTTTCAAACGCCGGCTCCTTGAACCATCCAATTGAATTTCGTCCAGTGTTAATTGAACCTGTCGCATTCGCCATTTAGCAACCATGTTCCTTCGCCAATTTGCTTCTAGAATAAAATAATTAAATGGAATTAAGGATGGCCCTTCTTACACATTGTGCGTTATGTTAATGAAATTCAAATGAGTGATGTCCCCGGTTATTACAGTAGAGTTTTAATTCGAATATATATGAACGTTTCACTAACTTTGATAACATAACAACTGTATCTTCTTTGTTTCCAAAACTCGTATTGAGCTGGAGAATTTTTCTCTCCCTTAAAATCAGAACATAAGACTAGGGATTCTGCAAGATACACGGAGCAAAAAAATTAACGCACATTCTGAAAATCTCAATTTTAATGAAAGTTAACTCTACATTGACTTTATAACTTATTTTTATGTTCTCTCGGGAACGAAACAAGACACATTAAATGGAAGAAAAATTCAGGATGTCACCGAATCTTATGTGAAAGAAGAGAAATGAACAATTTTCAAAATACTGAAATGCTGATAAGTGACTTAATACTTGGTATTTCCACCCCTTGCGTTAATTACAGCTCGGCAACGACGCTTCATACTCAAAATGAGTGATCTTAAAATGTTCTGAACTAATCCTTCTCAGATTTCTCCGAGTTGGATTCCTAAGTCATTAAGAGTAGCTGGATGATTTTCTGAACTTCTCAGCCTTCTATTGAGGTTGTCCCAAACCTGCTCAATCGGATTGAGACCTGGACTTCTTGCTGGCCATTCCATTCGAGAGACTTCAACCTCTTCAAGGTACTCCTGAACGATGCGCGCACGATGGGGTCTGGCATTATCGTCCATAAAAATGAAATTTTCACCAATGTATGGGGCAAATGGCACTACATGCTCTTCAAGAATGTTCCTTATATACTTATCAGCATTCATAGCTCCATTATCAACGACCACTAGGTCTGTGCGAGTAGTCAAAGATATTCCACTCCATACCATAATCGATCCTCCCCCGAAACCAGTAGTATTCAGGAAATTGCACTGAGCATATCTTTCATGTGGACGTCTGTATACAGTGGAACGTCGATCACAATGGTAGAGGCAGAAACTAGACTCATCTGTGAAGAGAACTCTTTCCCAATCGGCCTTTTCCCAATGGATATGCTCTCTCGCAAAATCCAAACGCGCCCTTCGATGGGCTGGGGTAAGAGCTGGGCCTCTTGCCGCGACACGAGGCCTTAAATCATATTCTCTGAGGCGATTTCTTATTGTCTGAGTGCTAATTTGCACCTCATGAGGTTGCTCAAGCTGATTTTGAAGGAGGCGAGCGGTTGCCAACCGTTGTCTCAACGAAGAAACTCTCAAGTAACGTTCTTGAATGGCAGTTGTTACCCGTGGTCCACCCTGTCCTGGTCTTCGGACATTCATACCTGTCTCCTTGAATCGCTGCAACATTCTGGACACACTTGTATGGGAAACTCCAAACCTTTCTGCAGTTCTTGTGTATGTCCATCCTTCTTCTCGCAAAACTACCGCTTGGGCACATTCCTCTTGGGTCAATTTGCGTGTTTCGCGTTGCATAGCGATCGAGTGTAGAAAATCAAACGAAAGAAAAACTATTGATCACTAGATTTGATCGAGAACAACTGATTTTAGAATGGAGCCAATACATTCAAAATCTTATTATATCATCTTTTTTTATTCCTGCTGGGAGAAAACATCTGTATTGAGGAAAAACGTTGAAAGTGGATAACATATGCATGCATAATTCTGATAAAAATAATTATCATTGAGAACACCTTCAGTTGTAGAATAAATTTGAGATTTCCATAATGTGCGTTAATTTTTTTTGCGCAGTGTATATGCATAACTTTTTTTCCAGAAATGGATGGACCTTTTTTACTGAGGACAATTAGGTCATTGATGGTTTGATGAAATAGTCCTTTTTTATGAATGAAATCGAGGTTGAATAAATGTGGCAATCAAGTAAAATACTCTCTTATTTTGAGATTTTTCCTTGTTCAAGTTTTCAAAGATTCTTTAAACGCTTTCAATCAATAGTCAAGCTGTTATCAAAGCACTGAACTATATTATGGAATCACAAACACTTTTGACAAGTCTATAGCATCGTAGGTAAAATTAGGTAAAATTAATTTTCATTCCAACCATGCATTTATTCGTTATTCGTCCATAATTCCATTGTTCAAAAAGACGAATCAGGGGAATATTCTGCATAGACCGGCCTGTATATGCACAGTGCAGTTCCGTATGGCTCGAAACCCACATGCAAGATGAATGAACCCCTATCTTCCTTCACTAGCTTTCCGATCATGTATAATTTCCATAGATTGACAACATTATTAAGTTCCTATGACCGCAATTTGACATAGGACCAACTCCATGTTACCACACAATATTGCGTTATCATCTAAACCACGCATGTAAAATTGGTGTTCGCTTGGCTATCGGGAAATGTATTGGAATCGATTTTCACTCTGCGATGAAGCTTATGGTGGTAGGTGTCCTGTTTTATACACCGAATCGAACAGTATGTCTTATGAAATTGATGACATCCAAAATGATCAATTGGTCGAAGTTGAGATTTGATGATATATGGGTTAGAATTTGAAGAACGAGAAGGCAATAATAGCTTAGATGAAAGAGTCTCAGTATGAAAACCTCGTAGGAAATGAAGTATTGCCTCGTTGAAATTTCTCACTTTCTTGACCTTGTCGAAAAATTCTGTTGTTTGAAATTTTCCGAATGTCTACATTTCTTACAAAGTAAAGGGTGGCGCACCAATTGTGCTACAATAAGAAATTCAAACAACTTTTCTTTTAATCGATGCATTTTATTTATTTATTTTTTATTAAATAGAAAATTAAATTTTATTTCACATAGATTATGTCTGTTTATTTTTCTTTACATTTGTTTTCGCGAAAGCGAAAATGAATGTACCAAAAAAATTATTGAGGCAGCCAGCAGTGTAGCTTCAAGTTTATTACCTGCAAAATCAGCTTCAAGGCCTTCAAGGTACGAGCGAGAATACGACGACTTCAAAAAGTGGCAAAACAAAAATAGTGTGATTGGGGTAACTGAACATGTTTTGGGGGTCTACTTAAATCCACTATCAGCTAGATTCAGCCCTAATACTTTATGGGCAAAATGGTCTATGCTGAAAAGCTGCTTGGAAATGAAAGAAAATGCCCCTGTTCGCAGGTTCGTTTTCCTTAAAAAATTTATTGAAAAATATGACGTTTAGTTGTCATTTGCAGATTTCAAAAGGTAATAGCGTTTCTGAAACGAAAAAATGAGCGTTATACGCCAAAAAAGGCCAAGGTATTAAGTAAAGAAGAGGCTGAACAATTTCTTTTACATGCTCCTGATGACCATCAGTGGTTGCTGGCGAAAATTGTAACAATATTTGGGATTTTTGGATGTTGTCGATGTGTCGAAATTCTCTCCTTAAACATGAATGATGTAGAAGATATGGGAAAATACGTTATTGTGACATTGCGTTAAACAAAAAATTTAACAACAAGAAGATTCACCATAACCGATGATGGCTGCAGCTTCAAGCCCTGCATGTTATTCAGAAAATATGTAAATCTTCGGCCTCCTGGAACAGAAAGCCTAAGATTTTTTTTGACATACCTACATGGAAAGTGCATTTCCTTTAATGCTGGCCAGCACACTATTGGTGGTGTCCCAAAGCAAATAGCGAAATATTTAGGTTTAAAAGACCCAGAGTTATACACCGGCTACTCTTTTCGCAGAACTGGAGCCACTATGGTTGCGGATTCGGGTGGAGATATTTTAGCACTAAACCGTGCAGGAGGGTGGAAGAGCACCGAAATTGCGATGAGTTATGTCGATGATTCGGTCAACAAAAAAATCGAAATGTCTAGCAAATTATTTGGTAGTAAGGAGAGTACAAATGTTCTGCAGTCCTCGAGTTCAGCAGTTTCTGAGTCAACAGATGGTTCATCATCATCAGTATCAACTCTTTCATCATCAAAAATCTGTGTTACTGGAAATAACAATTGCACCATGATTTTCAACATATATGACGATATTTCTAATGTAAATAATACTACTAACTTGTAAAAATTTTGCAAGTTAACTGTCAGTTTTACAAGTTAGTGACTTGATAAAATAAACTTTCTTGATTAATATTGTGTTTTTGGAAATTGACGTTTACAAATGAGAAACAAATAAAAAAGTTATTTCGTTTTATTTTTGTAGCACGATTCATGCGCCACCCTTTATGTCCCATATTTGAACCGCTCTTTTTTGAGATATTTCACATTTTTCACAAAGTGATCGTTGTTTTAAAAAATGTGAAATAACTCAAAAAAGAGCGGTTCAAATAATATGGGACATACTTTGTATAAAATATAGACATTTGGAACATTTCATGACAGAGGTGTCCCATTTGAAAAAATCGAGTTATCGCATATTAATTTGAGTAAATTGGAAAATTTATATTACACACTCTGTATAAAAAAAACTCCAGATGTTCACCGAATGATGAAGCTGATATCTTAAGCTAACTACTGTAAAAATTTCGTTCATTTAGATTGAACACAGCGGTTGCTATGAGAACTTTGATGAACCCCTTGAAACACGAAAGATATCGTAAAAATACGAATTATGTGGCAACGCCCTGATGAAATTTGAAAAATGAGGTGTAAGTATGAATTCGAAATAACAAGCTCTTTCAAAATCTGGGAAAATAGATAGTGTATCCCATTTAAATTAAAGAAGCATTTTCGGTTAAACCGGAAGTATGTATGTTATAAACAAAAAAATTTACATCAGATGCATTTTGTTCCATTGCTCTTATCTGCAAATTTTCATACATATCGTTCTTTTCGTTTAAGAGATATTTACTTGGTTCCAACCCTGTATGTTCCAGGACAGAGAAGATCAAAAAATTCAAATTGATCTTCATTTCCTTTGTTCTGTTTTCTTTGGTCTATGCTGTCTCGAACATATCGAAGGAAAAGAGTATTTTTATTCCGTTTCAGAGTCCTGAAATGAAGACAGAATCGTCCATTATGAATTTCAGAATGAAGCGAATCCTCTTCATCCACCCCCACAAACCCAGATTCCGCATTAAGCGATCCCGTCAAGGGATGAGTTATGAATTTCGAGAAAAGGCCCTATCCGCTCAATCAACGCACAACGGACGCACCGGGTCCGGGACAAAAACCCCCATTTTCTCCGTCTAATATTTGATCTACCTTCATCCGGGTTAACGACGGGGCCCGGAGTGGGTCCGACGCGAAAAAGCCCGACGTTTTAGCGATCCCGCGGCTTAGGCCGGATCCGCCCGGCAAATATATCGGGCCCGACACGTCGCAGATCCCTCAGATTTAAGATTCGGATCGGGAAAACTCGAAATAGAATCCTACATTTCCAATTGTTTCCTCCGGAGATCGGAACTTTGGCCGAAGTTTACGGCTAAGCCGTAGGATTAGGGGCTCCAGGACGCCGATCGGGATTCATTAGGCAGCTAATGCGGTTATTCTGGCGAATTAAATCCGCAGATTCGGGATGCATTCGGTGCCGACGAAGGAATTCGATTTGGTTCGATCGTCTGGTGCACGAGAATATTCCAAATTCGATAATTTCTCAACGAATAAGATCGCGAAGGAGAAAGCGATATTCCGGTCGTGTGTTCAAGAGATCTTTTGCCTTACAGGCTGTAGAAGTCTTCTGGACCTCTTGGACGTCATCATTTCTGACAAAAAATTGTGTGTTGTGAAAAATCTTTTCAATTGGCTCACCAAGGTGTCTTGGTAATGGCAAAATTGGAAGATACTGATTTTTGGAATTCTTGCGACGAAAGCGTTTTTCCAAATATACAGGGTATTCCTAAACTCGCGGTACAAACGAAAAGAGGAGATTCCTCGAATTGTTTCAAGAAAAAAGATCCCATAAACATGGGACCGCAAAAGTTTCGTTTTCGAAAAGCAGGGGTTTTTTTTCTCACAGTGTGTATTCCACAAGATATTTAACTGAAATTCTGCAAAGATATCACAATTTGAAGTTCACACCATGTGACAAGCTCTGATTGGCAATCTCCAGGTGAGGTTAGTTCAAAAAGTTACGAGGATGTATTGATATCTAGTTAGCCTAGACCAGTTTCATGCATAAACAAAATACTGCGATACCATATCAACGAACAATAACTTATTAGAATTGTCACTGTAGAGTTTGACGTCAAAAAAGTAAACGATAGTCACGCCATAAATAAAAAAAAGATGTCCACCGAAATTGTAAAAATCGAAAAATTGGAGTATCGAGCCATCATCAAGTACCTGTGTTTAAAAGGTTTAAGAGTTGAGCAGATTTACGAAGATCTGCTTAATACCCTTGGTGATCAATGTCCTTCGTATGGGACCGTGAAAAATTGGACTGCAAGCTTCAAAAGAAGTAAATTCTCCATTGCAGATGATGACCGATCGGACAGGCCAGTTTCTATGTCAGTCCCCGAAAATATCGATGCCGTTCATGACAGGATTTTATCAGACCGTCGAATTGGGCTGAAACGGATATCTGAAGCACTGAAGATTTCATACGAACGCGTTCATCATATAGTTCACTTCAATTTGGACATGAGAAAATTGCTGCAAAATGGATCCCCAAATGTTTGAATGTTGATCAAAAGCGTGCAAGGGTAGAAGCATCGCGTTCGATCTGTGCTCGATTTGAAAACGATGTAGACTTCTCAAACCGAATTGTTACTATGGATGAAACTTGGGTAAATTTCTACGAAAAACAAAGCAACAATCGATGGAATGGCGACACTCAGGTTATCCAAGACCTAAGAAGTTTCGTGTCCAAAAATCTGCTGGAAAAGTTCTTGCTTCAGTTTTTTGGGGTTGCCATGGAGTAATCATGATTGATTTTTTGGATAAGGGTAAAACAATAACTGGAGATTACTATTCGACATAACTGACCACTCTACGGAAAAAAATTAAAGAGAAAAGACGCGGAAAGCTATCTAAAGGTGTCTTGTTTTTCCAGGACAACGCCCCAGTACACAAATCCCATGTTGCCATGCAAAAAATTCGTGGTTTAGGGTTAGAATTACTAGAACACCCCCCTTATTCACCAGATTTGGCTCCATCCGACTATCATCTCTTTCCTCAACTGAAAAAAAGTTTGAAAGGAAAATTTTCTTCCAACGAGGAAGTTATAAAAGCTGTGGAGGACTAGTTTGCAGAGCAAGAAGTAACATTTTTTTGAAAGGTCTAGAGACATTGCAGGTTGTAGAGTAATAAAATATTTTGACATTGAAATTTTGTTTGGTTCTATAGTAGGCTAAGAATTTTTCAATATATCCTCGTATAAATAGGAGCTTTGTTGTTATACCAAACTTTATGGTTTCTGTAGTTTTGTCGTATCTGCTACCGATTTCGAAAAGAATGTTATGAAAGATACTCTCGGAATCCTCGGAAAACGAAACGTTTGCGGTCTCATGTTTTTCGGACTTTTCTTTTAATTAATCAAGGAATTTCCCCTCTTCGTTTCACCACAAATCAAGGAACGACCTGTATAGATTATTACATTTGGATCATCATTCATCAGTAGTAATATTTATTCTATGCATAGAATATTTATTCTATGCTCCTAGATAATATCACATGGGATTGAAATTCATTGATGAGACGACTAATTTCGGCTTTCACTGATTCGATGGTTGCTGGCTTATTGGCATAAACGTATGACTTCATATAACCCCCATAGCCAGAAGTGTAAAGACGTTAAATCGCAAGAACTTGTAACCCAATTCTGGTCACCAAATCAGGAAATGACACGCCTAGCAGCAAACTCGTGCATGATCGTTCATGTTTTACGGTCCTGCTGAAACCACATGTCGCCAAGATCAATAGCTTCCAAATGAGGCACAACTGTGTTATTATAGCACGATAACGTTCGCCATTTACCGTTACTGCATTTTTTGACAATCAGGACGCGTTGTTCTACCGTGTAATGCTCAATGTTTACTCCCATCTGTCAACTTTCGATCTGTCACGTCTTAGTCATGTGACTTTATGACTGTCAAACATGGCGCGCAATTCAAACTTTGCGCTCTTATTGAAACGCCCTTTATTTAGTGCAGACACAACCAGCAAATCAATAAAGTCTTTGGATGATTGCTAGCGTACCCTGAGTGCTTGCTTTCCTCGGCAAAGAATCGAGGAAGCCTACGGCCTGGAAAAACGAAGTATGCGAAATTTTCTTACATCCTTTGTCGATGGCGCTCACGTACGGCCCTGGTGCCGATATTTCGATTTTCCGCCACCCCGAGCAAAGTTTCACCCCCAGCTGCCTTCCGTTCTTGCCGAAACAATGTCGAAAATTCCGAATGTGCCGCATCATGTTGTCTGACTCTGGAAATTTCGCGGATGCTGGAGCTTCTTCTCAACTTCCAAGTGTTGTTCGTGAAGGATTATACAGGATAGTTCCTGATGAATACTCATGGTGAAACATGCCCGAGAACTTGAGGGTAATTGTGGAAAATTCGAAAGCTCTCATAACTTTCCACTACTTTGTCTGTATGAAATCCGGCGTATTTATATGCGGGAAAGTGTTTCGAGAGCGGTGCTTCAACAAAACCGAGCTCTCGTCTACAGCGAAGTATAAACTACTTACACAGTCAAATTAGAGTCTATATTTCATCCCAGATAGGTCTGATCAGGAACAAAATTAACTGGCTTTATTTTGTCCTGAATATTTACATCTTTGTCTTGGGTATGTGATATTTTCACGTATCAAACCTAATGTCGTCCAAGCAAAAGCCTAAATCAGAGAGCTACATGAAGAAGCACTCATAGTTATAGTTCTAGTTATAGTGAAAAGGGGTTACAGTCCACTGCGACCTTAAGGTCTATTGTGCCCCCTGACAGAGCTGTTGTCATCGCGCCTCCTACAGCTCGCCCTCCAGTTCCAGAGATTTGATGAAATCCAGTATCTGGGACGGCTTCAAGGAGGATAACTCCCCACTTCCACAAGTTTCTTGTCCAGAGCACCCTTTCCTTTGGCTTGCAATGACATAGCATTCCGTAACTAGGTGAATAGGAGTTTCTTTCTCCTCCCCACAGAATCTACACTCATCAGTGTCCGATAAACCCATTCTCAACAGATGCTTCTTTAGGCGACAATGTCCTGTGAGAAAGCGAGTGAGTAGGTGAAGTTGGTTTTTACTGAGATCCAGATATTTTCTGGATCTAGCAGTTTCAAAGTTCCGGAGGAACTTTTTGGAGTGATCCATCCCTGGGAGATTCCGCCAGAGTTTTTTTCTTTCGGTTTTCTCCTTCAGCATAAACTCCTTCTTATAGGTGCATTTCCCTATACCACAGAAGGGTTCTGGGCCAGTGAGTGGTTTTTGTGCGCCCTTTCTGGCCAGGGTATTGGCCTCTTCGTTTCCTACGATTTCCAAATGACCGGAAACCCAGATTAAAAAGACCTTATTCTTCTTGCCTACCTCATTGAGTTCGTTTCGGCACTCCCAAATCAACTTTGAGTCAATGACGTAGGAGCTCAGTGCTTTAATAGCAGCTTGACTATCTGTATGAATAGCTATATCGCACTTCTGATAGTTTCTAGATTTATATCTAGACATCTTCCGATTGCAAATATTTCCGTTTGAAGGACGCTTGTACAGGAGCCTAACGATAGTGCACACTTGGTACTTGTCCCGTAAATCTCAGCGCCAGCTCCTGTAGCGGTTTTAGAACCATCTGTATACCATTTCAAATGAGATTGTAGTTGGTGTATTCCCTTTCCCAATCCTCTCTTTTACTTAGCATTGTACTGAAGTTCTTCTCAGTGCTAACTTTCTTGATCATTACATCACTAGGAAGGTTTGCAGATGAAAAAATCGGAAAAATCCATTTGATCACTGTCTCCCTTCAACTAAAGAGTTTTCCAATAATGTGTGTTATTTTGATATTCAAAGAAAACTGCAAACATAAAGAGCAAGGTATGTCGTTAATAATGAAAAATAACATCAGCCAAATGACCACCACGACTACAGGACATAACCTTCTCATGAAATTCTCCATAACCAAATAGCAAAGTGGCTGCCCTATGTCCTCGATAGCCTCACGCGTTCCATCTTTGAGGTCTCGAATCGACGCTGGGCTCTTGGCGTAGACCTTCTCTTTCACATGGCTCCAAAGGAAGATGTAGAAAAGTGTTAAATCACAAGATCTCGGCGACAAATTGTGATCACCTCGCAGAGAGAATAGAGATAACGCCGTTCGAAAACTTTTCACGTAAAAGATCAATGGTTTCATTGCTTGTGTGGCACGTAGCGCTGTCTTGTTGAAAGTGAACGTTATCCAGATCAATACCATGAAATTTCGTCCACAAAAAATAATTTATCTTCTCTCGATAGCGGAATCCATTCACTTTAACTGTGGCTCCAGCCTCATTCTAAGTAAGATCTAATGACCCCACCAAACCATAAACCGCACCAGTGCCACCAGTCACACGTTAAGAATAAAGAGGCATTTCAAGAGAGAGAGAGAGAGAGAGAGAGAGAGACTTTATTGGTGATTTTCACAACAAACATTGCTTTCACAGATCAAATAAGATAACAATATTCAAAATATTCACATTAAAATAAAATGAATGTGGACAAGATCAACAAGATACAAAAAATTCATATTTGGAACATTTACACAAAATCAGCGTCACTCAACGCCACCCTATGAAATTCTAAAATGGAATAAAAAACTCTGGAAGACAAAATTTTTCTAAGCTTACATTTGAATTGTGTGATCAAAAATTATTGGTGTTTCCGTGCTCCAGATGAGACAATTTTGCTTGTTGGCGAAAACACCGAGGTGGAAATGAGCCT
Organism: Adalia decempunctata; assembly: GCA_951802165.1. Taxonomy (NCBI): domain Eukaryota; kingdom Metazoa; phylum Arthropoda; class Insecta; order Coleoptera; family Coccinellidae; genus Adalia; species Adalia decempunctata. The sequence goes on along the minus strand of OX637696.1, from coordinate 13,762,497 downwards.
CATCACTCAAGATGATTTTTCGATGGAATTCTAGATCATTTTCATGCATTTCAAAGACCCAATCAGCAAAGACACGACGTTGTCGATGATGGGCCGGCTTGAGTTCTTGTATTAACTGAACTTTATAAGCCTTAACATCGAAATCTTTATGCAAAATACGCTCTAATGAGGTTTGTAGAATGCCTAATTCAAAAGAACGACGGGAAATGGACAAACCTGGGTGCTCTTTAACACTTTCGGCTACAGCAGCAATATTCTCGGCTCTTTTTGAGCGACGTGCACAGGTTTTATTCTTCACATCACTAACTTGTCTCAACAGCACAAATTTATTCACCAATTTCTGTATTGCGGTTCGACAAGGTGCTTCACGACGACCCAAAAATGTTCGAGTTTTACGAACCGTCTCTGCCAAATTTTTATAGCGAATTTCAATAATTTCAATGCGATTTTTGAAGCGTGTATCGTTCCAATTTTTTAATGGCGTAGTTTCTACCTGTCAAATGTCAAAAAAATGACAGCTTCAAAAGTGACATCTACCGAAAAAGCGAACTATTCAAAATAACACCTCTTATTGGAAAACCCTCAATTACAACCCTCTTTCTTCTACAGATACCAAGCCCAAACTGAAAAATCACTACCGAGCCCATCGACTCTCCTTCTGGCTCAACTTGGTCCCAGACTTGCACAAACCAGGAGGAGAAGACGTGCCCATGTCCCATCATCAACTCCTGGACAACGACCCTCCACTACCCAGACTGCCAAATTTGAATCCGAGGAAGCTTCCAACAACCCTGAATCCCCTGGACGGAAGGACCTCTTCTCCAGTTGGATCTAACACTACCGTCGTCCACATCACTGCCACAACAGATGCCGTAGAAAGGGTAAGAAAGAAATTCCTTTTATTATTCTCATTCGTCACTCAGAAGATCGTATGATGGGGCAACAACTTAAGAGTGGGCCCTTATCAGAGCTGCCTTTGTATGTTGGGTAGAATTTCAGTTAACCAACTGAATTGCGGTTCAATTTTATTTAATGAAAATTTTACCAAATTTCTGAATGAAAAGTTAAAAGAGCTAATGGACTGTATATAATTATGAATAGTTATTGAAACCCAACACAAATGAAAGGATAAATGCACCCAAATTATCAATTGCAAGGTCTTACCTATTTCAGCAAAACGGCCAACCAGATCTCGTCGGTTACTCCTATTTCCATGAACAGAGTGATCGAGCTCGACAAACGAACATGGAATGAAGCTGATGACGTTAAAATCCGTTGCTAAAAATGTCAAAGTAGGAACACTTATCCTTGTGGCAGAATAATAACCACGCCACTGGTAACAGTCTTTTCGAACTAAATTCGCACAAACGAATGTTCTCAAATGAATGTAATTCGAATGAATCGAAATCACTAGAATTGTGAAACACAAGAAAAACTGAACTTTTCTAGATTCACGAAAGGAAACAGAAGAAATTTAAATTAACGGTAGCAGATATATTCACGATTAAGGCAATCAATGAACTGAATGAAAAATGAAATGAAACAAACATACGAGATATGTTACACAGCCGACGATCTTTCTCGCGCCCACACTACATATGGGATTTCCCCAAGTACGGAGAAATTAAATTAATTTTGAAGGGAATAAAAATGAAAAATTCAGAAAAGTTTATCTGAACCGTTCACTTGGCGTGAACATTGTATTCACACCATCTGAAGCTAGCTCTCTGGTATCTTAGAAGGCTTCAAGGAAGTTACATCCTCACTTCTACAACTTTCTCGTCCAAAGGTTTTTGCGTTGGCTTGAACTGACCAGGCATTAGGTATTTCCAGAGGTTTCAAAGAAATCAAATTTCGTTTTTTTTTCAGGTGGAAGAGCTAGGTGGTATGAGCACCACGCAACATCCAATCGAAGATGGCTTTGCAGCCTACTCAACAGCGCTCAGCGTAACTATAGCAGTGGGCTGCAGTCTGCTCCTTCTCAACATCTTGATTTTTGCTGGGGTCTATTATCAGAGAGACAAAGCGAGAGATCACATGATGGGTCAGCCGAAGAAGAGGAACGAGAATGGGCAGATGCCCAATAATATTTGCGGGGATCTTGAGTCGAGTATTATTGGTGAGTAAAACACCATTTTTCAATGATATTGGTGGAGAAATTAGTAATCCTATGCAAGATAAATACAGGACTCTTATTTATGACATATAAGCTTTTTGATGTTTTGCGAGCTAGCTTCGAACTCTTTGGGTTTTTTTGTAGAACTCGTCAGGGCACATTCTCAGATTAAGCCTACGTGATATTTGACTACCTTTATGCAGAACATGAGAGAGTGTACCTACTGGTGTTTTGGAGATGACGAACTATATAGGATCCTTGGAATATCTCTTGAGATATGCATACACCATCGTTAGGCTGTTTTCCAATAAGAAATACTTGCAATAGAAAGATGCAAAGACATAAACCTGGAGAGAAACTATTGAGGGTGTGATATGGTGATTCATTCATATTCATATTCAAGGTGCTATCAAAGCACTGAACTCCGATGTCATCGACTCAAAACTGATATGGGAATGCCAAAGGTAACTTAATGAAGTAGGCAAGAAGAACAAAATCTATTTACTCTGGATTCCTGGTCACTCAGGAACAATAGGAAATGAGGAGGCCAACGCACTTACCAAAAAGAGAGCACAACGCCAATCACTGGCCCAGAACCTTTTCGTGGTGTAGGCAAATGCGCCTATAAGAAAGAGTTTTTGAAGAAGAAAGAAACTGAAAGAGGAGCACTTCAAAGAATCATTCCAGAAAGTGCCTTCGAGATTTCGGACCTGTGAGGATTAAGAGTTATTTAGATCCTAGTAAGAATTAGATACGCCTCCTCAATCTGTCCAAATAACAGCTTTTTCAACGAAATTCGAAATGTAAACATTCATCCTGGTCTCGAAAATCGTCCTCACGCTCCAAACTGGTGCTAAAAACAATAAACATACGTTAATCTTGGATATTCGATGAAAAACTCACCTGCAAATATCGATTAAATACCAAAAATCTGCGAACAATTTGTAAACCTAACAAAATGTGGAATATCTTCGATACTTTTACTTTGGATGCAAACAAAGAAACTGGCAACGTCGTTTTGTCATTAACGATATTTTCTGTGCTTTTCATCAGGTGCACCAACTCCTGAAAACGAAACCATGACCTCCTATGTGATTAAATAAAAATGAATGGAGTATATATGATGAGATTGAGCTTATCATCAACTCACGAGTGTGGATTCTGTACGAAGGAGGAAGTGGAACTCGCTCAGAGTTAAAGGAGGAACGAGGAGTAAACCTCAATTTAGTCCTCTCAGATACTGTAGTTCATTGGAGCTCTGATGCTAGAGGGCAATAAACTTCGAGGTCGCAGTGAAATGTGACCCCTTACCAAACCAAACTAAACTAAGTCGGGGGGGGACTTAACTTTGAAGTCTTTCAAGACAGTGTTCATGTCTTCATCGATCTTCCACTACCAATATTCGATACTTGTAAATCATTAATTCTAACTGAGGTACCACGAATATCAATATTTGGATTAATTGAACTCTAATTCATCATTGACTGAGCACTTGTCGCATTGTTGAAAATATGATGTACTTAGAGCATAACTAATACCTCTCCAGCACGTCACGAATTTCAATCCCGCCTTTTCCTCAGATAATGAAAACATCCACACATTCCCAAATGTACAACCCTCCAACCGAAAACCTCCAGTGTGAACGAATGAGGTAATATATTTTTCCATCTCGTCTAAATCCCTTTCATCCGCTTGCCACTCGCTAATGAGAAGCTCTCTCCCGTCTTAACATGTCATTTTGTCCAGTAGGATCCCGTCTCGTTCTCGCTTCCAGCCACCCCTCGATGGCGGCTGCATAGCCAAAAGCTTTAAAAGAGAAGGAACAACGTGGTTGTTCCGTCATTTTGCAGAATTGCACGCTTTACACCACCTATTTATTCAGCTCTGCGGATGAGCAAACACTAAACTCGTTCTGTCTCCAGTTACGAAGCAACGTTGTTAAAACGCGGCTAATGAGTCAACTACAAAGAGGCAGAAATTATAAATGTCCTCCTGGCGTATAATAGGACCTGTCATCTGGCATTGCGTCTGTTTGGTCCAAATGATGAAACTGGGCGGCAGCTTCCAACTTTGTATGAACACGCTGGATAATGTAAAAGGACACATTTCCTAATTTTAAGCGTCTTCATGTTGCTTTCAAATCTGGAAGTTGAACAGGCAATTTTTCTGTCATGTTTCAATCACATCCCGTTTGTTTTGTGTTTCTTTTTTGTGCAATGTGAGTTGTTGTTTCTTTATTGTCGGCCAGGTCGGCCTAATGAAGTTTTTTTCAATAACAGGAGTTATTTTAAATTGCCCGCTATTTCGGTAGATGTTACTTTTGACATTCGACAAGTAGAAACTACGCCAATAAAAAATGGAACAACACAAGCTTCAACAGCGCAATGAAATCATCAAAATACACTATAAAGATGGTGAAAATTTGGCAACTCGAAAGTGTTGAAGAAAACCACAGATTGCTAACTCATCGTCATAACGTCATAACACAGTATTTTGCATAAGTCTTTGGGTCTTAAGACTTATAAAGTTCAGTTAACACCAGAACTCAAGCCGGCCGATCATCAACAATGTGGTATCTTTGCTGATTGGGTCCTTGAAATGCAGGAAAATGATCCAGAATTCCATCGAAAAATCATTTTGATGATGAGGCCCATTTTCACCTCGGTGGCTTCGTCAACAAGCAGAATTGTCGCATCTGGGGCTCGGAAAACCCAAGAGTTATTGTTGAAATGCCCCTCAATCCTCAACGTGTGACTGTTTGGTATGAGAATGAGGCTGGAGCAACAGTTACGGTGAATGGATTGAGCTATCGAGAAATGATTAATGATTTTTGTATGGCCGGAATTGGATGGTATTGATCTGGACAACGTTTACTTTCGACAAGACGGCGAAACGTGTCACACAAGCAACGAAACCATTGATCTTTTACGGAAATCTCAAATTTATTCTACAACTGAAGGTGAAGGTGTTCTCAATGATAATTATTTTTATCAGAATTATGCATGCATATGTTATCCACTTTCAACGTTTTTCTTCAATACAGATGTTTTCTCCCAGCAGGAATAAAAAAAGATGATATTATCAGATTTTGAATGTATTGGCTCCATTCTAAAATCAGTTGTTCTCGATCAATTCTAGTGATCAAAAGTTTTTCTTTCACTTGATTTTCTACACTCGATCGCTATGCAACGCGAAACACGCAATTTGACAAAAGAGGAATGTGCCCAAGCGGTAGTTTTGCGAGAAGAAGGGTGGACATACACAAGCGAATTGCAGAAAGGTTTGGAGTTTCCCATACAAGTGTGTCCAGAATGTTGCAGCGATTCAGGGAGACGGGTATGAATGTCCGAAGACCAGGACAGGGTAGACCACGGGTAACAACTGCCATTCAAGAACGTTACTTGAGAGTTTCTTCTTTGAGGCAACGGTTTGCAACCGCTCGCCTCCTTCAAAATCAGCTTTAGCAACCTCCTGAGGTGCAAATTAGCACTCAGACAATAAGAAATCGCCTCAGAGAATATGATTGAAGCCCTCGTGTAGCGGCAAGAGGCCCAGCTCTTACCCCAGCCCATAGAAGGGCGCGTTTGGATTTTGCGAGAGAGCACATCCATTGGGAAGAGGCCGATTTTGAAAGAGTTCTCTTCAGAGATGAGTCTAGATTCTGCCTCTACCATTGTGATCGACGTTCCCCTGTATACAGACGTCCACATGAAAGATATGCTCAGTGCAATTTCCTGAATACTACTGGTTTCGGGGGAGGATCGATTATGGCATGGGGTGGAATATCTTTGACTGCTCGCACAGACCTAATGGTCGTTGATAATGGAGCTATGAATGCTGATAAGTATATAAGGAACATTCTTGAAGAGCATGTAGTGCCATTTGCCCCATACATTGGTGAAAATTTCATTTTTATGGACGATAATGCCAGACCCCATCGTGCGCGCATCGTTCAGGAGTACCTTGAAGAGGTTGGAGTCTCTCGAATGGCCAGCAAGAAGTCCAGATCTCAATCCGATTGAGCAGGTTTGGGACAACCTCAATAGAAGGCTGAGAAGTTCAGAAAATCATCCAGCTACTCTTAATGGCTTAGGAAACCAACACGGAGAAATCTGGGAAGGATTAGATCAGAACATTTTAAGATCACCACTCATTTTGAGTATGAACCGTCGTTGCCGAGCTGTAATTAACGCAAGGGGTGGAAATACCAAGTATTAAATCACTTATCAGCATTTCAGTATTTTGAAAATTGTTCATTTCTCTTCTTTCACATAAGATTCGGTGAAATCCTGAATTTTTCTTCCATTTAATGTGTCTTATTTCGTTCAAAACCTTCCCAAGAGAACATAAAAAATAAGTTATAAAGTCCATGTAGAGTTGACTTTCATTAAAATTGAGATTTTCAGAATGTGCGTTAATTTTTTTGCGCAGTGTATTTAAGAGGTACATTTCCGTGTCATACATTGTATCCACGTAAGTCTCACGGTTTTTGCAGCGCACGTGAAAATAGCTGATTAGGGCTGATTTTTTTGTAATTATATGAAGTTATAGTAGGTTTCCTTAATTTTTTCGGGTGGAAAGTATAGCCTATGTCACTCATGGATAATGTTGCTTTCTAAGTTTTCTAGTTTTTGAGCCTATTCGTATCAAACACACAAAAATACAAATCTTTCCTCTTTATAATATTTGTACCTACAGATAATCATCCGATCATTCATCTAAAAAAAATAGCATTTTTCTTTGAATTTCAAAGTAACACTTCTCATTGGAAAAGCCTTTAGATTGGAATTTGTGAATTGTCGTTTAAGAAAGGAGGCTTCAAATTGACACAGCTGTTAACTTACAAAGTTTACGTTAGAGCTTCCATGTGTTGGCAAACATGAGTGTCGTCCATGGAGGCTCGAGGCTGAAATTTTGCTGAGGCATTCTTTCCGTTAACACACAGCCTACGCCATATGGAGTGGATGCCGAAGCATACGAAAATAATCAGCATAAAACGATTTTCCCACGAGATACTGCGGAAAATTTTCATAACAAGACTGAAAATCCGACAGGAACGACGCCTTAACCTAACGACGGCCCCATATCGCTTATGAAAATGAATATTCATGATGCAGTAATGAACCGCAAACGGGAAAATTTTCCATTTATAATTATTGCTGTCGTGTCTGCGTCTGCGGCCGTAAAAACAACCGGTTGTTTACACCATTACATCATCTCCTGAATGTCAGGAGAGGTAATTTTCCCATGATTTCCCTAAGCGAAAGTTGCCTGTTTTACTGCCTCCTCCATGTGCAACGGGAGAAAGGTAATGTCGGATAAAAACCACAAAACAGCCTCTACTGCTCTTTGTATTGCCTGGTGAAACGACACGTGTGGTGGTTTCGGAGCCTTTCGGCAACTCTGACCCACAAATGTCAAAGGAGGGATTTTTAATCGGGAAATACAGGGTATTTTATAGGTGAGGCTTTTTTTTGACAGGAGAAAGAACTCATGAAAATAAGTCATTTTACCGAAAATTTATAGTAACTAATTCTAACCCTAAATCATGAATTTCTTGCATGGCAACATGAGATTTGTATACTGGGGCGTTGTGCTGTAAAAACAAAATACCTTTTGCATAGTTTTCCGCGTCTTTTCTCTTTAATTTTTTCCCGTAAAGTGGTCAGTAATGTCGAATAGTTATCGCCAGTTATTGTTCTACACTTATCCAAAAAATCAATCATGATTACTCCATGGCAATCCCAAAAAACTGAAGCAAGAACTTTTCAGGCAGATTTTTGGACACGAAACTTCTTAGGTCTTGGAGAACCAGAGTGTCGCCATTCCATCGATTGTTGCTTTGTTTCTGGATCGTAGAAATGTACCCAAGTCTCATCCATAGTAACAATTCGGTTTAAGAAGTCTACATCGTTTTCAGATCGAGCACAAATCGAACGCGATGCTTCTGCCCTTGCACGCTTTTGGTCAACATTCAAACATTTGGGGATCCATTTTGCAGAAATTTTTTTCATGTCCAAATTGACGTGAACTATATGATGAACGCGTTCGTATGAAATCTTCAGTGCTTCAGATATCCGTCTTAGCCCAATTCGACGGTCTGATAAAATCATGTCATGAACTGCATCGATATTTTCGGGGACTGGCCTTCCCGATCTGTCATCATCTTCAATGGAAAATTTACCTCTTTTGAAGCTTGCAGTCCAATTTTTCACGGTCGCATACGAAGGACATTGATCACCAAGAGTATTAAGCATATCTTCGTAAATCTGCTTACCTCTTAACCATTTTAAATACCGGTTCTTGATGATGGCTCGATACTCCGATTTTTCTATTTTTACAATTTCGGTGGACATCTTTTTTTTTATTTATTGCGTAACACTGGTTTACTTTTTTGACGTCGAACTCTACACTGACACTTCTAATCAGTTATTGTTCGTTGATATGGTATCGCAATATTTTGTTTATGCATGGAACTGGTCTAGGCTATTAACTAGATATAAATACATCCTCGTAGGTTTCATTTAATTCTTTTGATTTTCCTCCAGGTGTCAAAGCTGACCCCGCATCGATACTGGCCCATCACCACTCCCACCACCACCAGCTTCCACCCCCAGAGTTCGCAGACCTCCCCCACAACAACACTCTACCGAGGCCTCCTCCCCCACCGAAGGTGTCCAAGGCCAACGTGAACACCCTGTGTTCGAACCAGATGGCGGAAAACCAACCGCTCCTCTCCACCCATACCATCCAGTTGATAAACACTGGGACCCTCACGAAAAAGAACACTCAGTTGAACTCAAAGACGGACACAAGAATGGAGGAACTGAGGGTGTGACGTTAACTTGTGTAAAATATGTGATCGCAATACTTTTGACTGTTGCTCAAACAATTTTTCTATTTTTTACTTCCACTAGCCCAAGTGTGAACGGTCGACGTATACCTACTTAGATCATCAGAAACTCTTACGATATGTTATGTACATTGGAATGTGTTAGGGAATTATGTGTTGAATTTTCCACCTTACGAATTGAAAGATCAATATCGGTATCGCAACATTAGCGAAAAGTTCAATCACATTTTGATTTTTGAACAAATAAACACAATTATATTCATACCACTTTTTGTTCGTCGAATTGTTGAAAGAAAAAAAGAACAAGGTTTATAGAAAAACATTTTTAAACACAAGATTTTATAATAACAACACCGGGACAGGTTAAACTAAATAAAAGCTTGTAAAAACACAAAAATTTCGTTTGTGAACTGGCACTCCACACCAAAGATATTCTACAATATCTTTACTCCTCAAGAATTTTTAGTGAAATGACTGAAATGGTTAATGCTGATACTCCCATTTGAAAATACCTTATTTTATTGATCTTTCAATTCATTTTCGAAAGATCTAATTTGTAAAAATGGAATTGTAAAAACTGTTATATTTCAATCTTAACTAGGAAAATACTTGAATTTAAATGCGTTGTGATTCGAAACTGTCCATTTATGACCAATATTTGATTTATTTATATCGAATTTTTATCGGAACACTAAATTCAGAAAGAGAATTTGATTCCTTAAAATATATCAAAATAGCTGGTTCACCTACCTGCTTGAATTGCACCAAAATAAACGAAATTCAAACTCTGTCATTTGATCAAATATCTAAAATTTACGTGTCCTAACAAATGTAAGCAATGGAAAAAGTAAACAAGATATCAATTTCAAAGATTTTCTTCAAAAATATACTGAAAAATTAATATTCTCTTTTTCATTGGATCTTCACTAAAAAATATACTAACAATTTAATGGAATTGTTCTCCACATATGTTTGTGTAAATTCTCAATTTTTGTTCTAGGGGTGAAATTCTGACATGGCCTGAAGAATTATAGGGATTTGAAATTCGAATTAAACCTCTTAGGTATCAGAAAAAATATTTTCATCAATAATATAATGAATGAGATGCATAAATGAAATCTATCATAAATGATATGTTTTAGAGTACCTACAAAAAAATAAATTTGCAATAAAATGTACCCATATATTCCAAAATAAAGATTGTATATGATTTCAATTTGTTCCCAACTGGGACGCTGTACAGTATTGTTTTTTCATTGTAAAAAATTAGTACATCTGAGATATGTTTTATATGGATATCAAGAATGAATGTTGTGTACATAAAATAATTAATTAGACTAACGAATGTTAAATAAATGAATTCAAAAATTCAGAATATTTTTTATACACCTTTCAAGTAAATGAAATAATACGAAAAATCTTATACGGGGTGTCCCAGAAGTCCCGCACTTCCTTGAGGGGATCGAAATTGAAAAATATTCTAAGCCCAAATATCCATGTTTGAAATTTTTCGATGAGGTAGTTAATCAGTAATTAATTAAAGAAAGTGACCAATCAGGAGCGCGCTATGGAAGAATGAGTAATGAGTTGGGGACGCGAGAGTGAGACGCCTGAGCAAAGAGTAAAGAAGAGTGTCTACTCTTTGGCCAGAGCAGAGATATCTCTGGCCAGAGCTTCTGCCGACTTTTCACGCAGTAAACCGAGACTGCGCGTCCTCACTGCTTACTCAATCTTCTGTAGCGCGCTCCTGATTGGTCACTTTCATTAATTAATAACTAATGAACTACTTTATCAAAAAATTTCAAACATGGATATTTGGGCTTAGAATATTTTTCACTTTCGATCAACTCAAGGAAGTGCGGGACTTCTGGGACACCCTGTATATAGGATATAGGTAAGTTTATCTCTGAAGATCGTGATAATTAAGAAACCACCAAGGTTATAAGCTTCAGTTTTTGTAGAACATTTTCAGCCTTCCAACCCTCTTGGCTAGCAACCCTTGAAAAAACTGAAATAGGTAGTATGGAATGAAACAACGTGTATCTGAAACTTGCTATAATATATTGGATATTTCAATAAACACTTCGATTCAGACTTACAAGAAAATATGTTGATATCCTCAACAAAATGCTTCAATACATGCTTATGAGGAAAACTCTAACTATACATCACACAAATTATTAAAAATAGTTTTCGCTTATCTCAACTCTCCCAAAGAATTACTCTGGTAAAATATTTTTGGCACATACATTACAATTTCAAGTACTCCTTTTGTACATTGGAAGTATTACAATATAGGATATTTCATAAAAAGAAGTAACGTTTTAGGAATTTTTGAAATGGAACAAGTGGATGGTAAAAGTGAAACATAAGCTAGCCTTCTCATATTGTCCAAGTGCTCTCAAATATTATTCACAATTTCTTACACACTCCTACAATATAATCTTTGCCTTATTGTTTAAATTTTTGATGATGGATATAATTGAAAGTATTGATTCTTGATTCTTCACCTTTTCAATTATCTTTGGATTTTATACTTATACGAATACACCGTTCATAAGAAAATATTGCAATTTGAATAATATATTCAACTCTATACATATTTCATGATTACTATACATTTCTATCAAACTGCCAATAAATAATCAAGTCCATCTAACATATTAGAAACACTCATACTTCAATATTTCAGTAAGCTTCAATATTTGGCAATGGTAATATATTTCACTTTTGGCTGAAATTTCTTAGTTTTAGTGGTTTAAGCATTTCATCTTTCAATGCTGTAATTTCTTTTTCAATTTCATTTTGATAACACAACGCTACACGATATTTAAAACCAGAAATAGAATAGGATTCATACATTTTCTTTCTACAACTCAGAAAAAAATCTATGTTGGATATCAAATTATAAGTTTTGAAGATATAGCAATAAAAAGCGACTCAATTTCATAATTGTAAAATTTAAATCCATTTTATGGAGCTGGAGCCAAGTTACATAACTGCTTGTCTGGACCACAGCCAAAAATAAGAGTAAGAGGGTAAATTAATTGTATATCTAAAATGCAGTAGGTTCTTATATGGGCATTTTTTTCCACCGCAATCTTTCATTCTTGAAAATTCAGCTTACTGAAATATTTTAAGTTTGGTAGTTTCTTGCCTTCAATAAGTGAGATCCTTTCAAATTTCATGATTGAATCTACAGGAACATGATCAATGTCTATAATCATATAGAATTGGTGAATTTCCTGATGTACCTAATACGCTTTTCTCTCCGTTTTTTCCTCATTTTTTCTCAATTCAACAAAGACGAACTAATCTTATATACTTACACCTCTTCTCATAGTATACTTATCAGCTTATTTTTAAGGTTACCGATACCACCATGTAAATAATACATAAATACATAACGATAAAAATGTTAATACTTAAAGAATTTCTCACATTATTTGGCATTCAATTGAGCACAGTAAAATCACTGGATTTAACTCAGAAGTACGAATCAAAATGCAATATGAATAATTTCAGCATTTTCTGGTATAGTAATCCATTTTGTGACATCTTTCATAATATTGCTGGCCTTTCTAAAGGATGAATTGATGGAGGCCAACTTTGATTCGCCTCCTGAGCTTCCACAAAATCTTCACAAAGAATATTTTGTATAAATCGAAAATAAGTCGTCATGAGCAAAATTTTGGAGCGATTCAAATAAATGAATATCAAGTAGTTTGGCACTTCTTCACATAAAATTTCAGTGACATGTATTCATAACCGTGGACCTCCTGCTATACCCTCGTCGATTCAGGAGAGCCCCTTGAGCCTCACATTCTTTCCTTACCCTATCTATGATGTCTGCTACCAACTTTTCCTCTTTTTCTCTCTTTTCGTCCCAATCGGCAGATTTCTCTTTTTTCCTTCCCGTGTTTATTTTTGTCTCAGAGGACTCCACAACCTCCTCTTTAACGCCATTAATCTCCAATTCCTCATCCACAGGTGATTCATTGAGTTCTGAGTGTCTAGTGGCGTAATGGCCCATATAGCCTTTTCTACTCTTGAAGAAGGCGTTGCAATGACTGCATTTGAAAAGGGGTGCCGGATGTATCAAACTGTTGACGTGTACCTTGTATTTATGCCTGTACCAGTGAGTTCGGGAGGCCAATACTTCTCCGCACAACTTACAAACCACACTACCGTCTGATTGGATCAGGTACTCTAATAACTCACACTTCTTTTTCTCATAATTATCTTCATTTTCAGATTTTAGAGCGCCATTCTCGTCGTCTGTTAAGAAATGGATGCCTGTCTGAAGTTCCATTGTTTTGTCGAAGCTCTCTTCAATTGTTATTTCCATGCTATTTTGTAACATGTTTCTTGCAGCTTCCGTAGATATTATTACTGTTTCTTGTTTGATGACTGGCACTTCTTCTACGGTTAATTCCGATGGTAGGTTCGAATGGTTCTGGTTATTTTCGTGGTAATCATATTCTTCTGCAAAAAAATTATTCCAATGAATAAAATATAGGTAATCTTAGCATCACATATACGTATACGTGTATACCTAGTACAAATCTTACTGCACCCTAAGAGTAGAAAATTATCATGGAACAAATTCAATATCCCTACAGAGTTTTTAACTGTTTGACGTTGTTCAGTTCCACTGCTAATACCGAGGTAAAGAACGGAGAATAGATTTCTTGCATAATTTTAAGAAAAAAAGTTCCATAAGTGTTTCGTTTTCAAGCTTTGAATTTTTTCGAGTCTTTTCTCAATGTCTGCATTTCACTTTTTCATTTTTTTGGAACACTGTCCCATGTTTTCCTTCAGAACTCTTCTTTGATTAGCCAGTGTTGGTTTGAAAATTGTGAAATATAAGTTTTGTTGTTAGGTTAAACTTTATGGTCTCTTGTAGTTTTGTCGACATTCTCGAAATATTTTTAAAAACCCAGTTACTATAAAAATAAATCTAAACCCTTTAAGTCTGAGGATCTGGCGGGTCATGACTCATATCCACCTGTTTTCATAGTTAGGATATTATCGGAAAATCAAAATTTCGAACGGTCATATTTACGGAACCCCTGGTCGAATTTTGCTAATTGACGAACTTAACTGCGGCTTTCGTGATCTTAACCTAACTTGAAAACTTCAGGTCACTAGGTTTATCAGTTCGAGAGTTATCGTGTTAGCAGACGAACGAACCGAAATGAATTTGACCACAAATTCTAGATCATTACAGAGCCCCCGTTTAAGTGGAATAAGAACTCAAAAAATATTGAATAAAGCACCTTGTAGGTAGATTTTAGACAGCTGTCAAAAAAATCAGAGGCAGCTGTCGAAGAAAATAGCCAAAAAAAATCATAAACGAAAAAAGAACGTACATTCAGAGGTAGATTTATTAATGAAGAAAATTACACTAAAACAAATTAATGTTTCTATATAATATTTGTGAAATTATAGAAAATTTACAGTTAAACTATAATACAGAAGGCACTAATGCGCTTGTAACATTAAATTAAAATAAAAACTATCAACAAAATGAAATATATTCAAAATTAAACGGTATAACATAAGCAAAAATTCAAGTGTTTCATTAATTACAAAATACAGCAATCAGCGATTATTCAATAAATCATTATTAACAATCATCTCCATTATCATAAAAAATTAGGGAAAATTCACACAAAGTCCAATTTCATGATAATTGAAGGCGAAGAAGAATATTTGATGAAAAGTATCAGACTGATCATAACGAGAAATGATTTTGGCTTTAATATCAAAGAAAATAAAGGGGCAGTGACTCCAGTTATGTTGATTACAATCAAAATTAAATTTGAAAAAAGAATTTCGATTATTCAAGAATAAACCGTCAGAAACATTAATACTCAAGAAATTAAAATAAAAATATGGTTGTTATTGAACCTAATGTTGAGTTGTCTTTGGACATGTTTCGTGAATCAACTTGATCAGTCAAAAATATACCTCATTTGAACCTTGTAACAATGTGCAAATTCAAAGTTTGCAGGATATATTCTGAATTGTATGTATACAGTAACATGTTAGTATATAATATAAAAATCTATTATTAATTGCACTTATGTAACTTATCATTAAAGATCGTTCTGTAACATATTGTACCTCAACAATCTTACAAGGAAGAACTTTGATAACTGGCCTTGGCCTAACAAACGAAAAAACTAAAAAAAAATAAAGTAAAACTATCACACAGTTGTTTAATCTATTGCAAGGGTTTGAAACCAAAAATTTTCTTACAATTATGAAAGACAACAGCATGTGTTGAAGTGATGAAATAATGAATATTCAACTTCTTGTTTTACTAGCTCTTTGTTGAAAAGTCAATGTCGAAAATATCTTCCTTCGTTTTTTTGTTGGGTAGAGGCCATTTTCTTGCTAAATATAAAATTTTGAATGTAGAACGAGCATTCCATAAAATTATAACGATTTAACAAGTGTAACTTTTGGGGAAATAAATGATTTTGTAAATTGGAGAAAATTTTGTTTTATCACAGTACTCTTGTATATTATTTGTTTATGCCGTTACCTTTCAAAACCTCACTTGAAAAATAGAAAGAATTCGAGAACTTATTCACAAAGCGCAGAATACGACTCAACTAATAATTTTTTTGAACAATAAATTGAATTTGATGCAAAACGATCATACAATATCAAAAATAAGAATTTTTAACAATTGTCAAAGAAAACTGAAAATATACTCAAACAATCGAGAATGCACTTTGGGAGTTCCAAATAGTTTTCTATTTTTCAAAATTCATAATGTAACAAATTATTAAAGCTCAATATTGCAAATTTTGTGACAACATGAAAATATAAAATGATATATTCTGGTGAAAATAAAATTGGAAAAAAAAACAAGAAATGTAGAAATAGATTCAAATGATAACAAAGATACATGAGTTAAGAATCTAAATAAAAATTTCAAAATGGGAGCAAATAATGTACAAACGATAAACTCCCAATAAATTTATAAATATTGTTTTTCGGTCCCGACACCTATATTCATTACTTTCAATTAACACTATATTGTGCATAAACGGCTTAAATCGTATGTTTATATTTATACGCGTAGTTATTGTCTAGTTCTGGTGCAGTCAGAGTTTTTTAATACATAAGAATCCTCTAAATATACTTATTAATAGTTTGTTATGAACAAGGGTGTAATAAGACTAAACTAAAAATATTTGCAATACCCCTACCTCTATCCAAACCAGAAAAACTAAAATAAAATTTATATAACAAACAAAAACTAGTACATTATCTGATTAAAATATTCATAAATATATGTGTATATATAAACCCATTTCAGAGGATCACTGCAAAGCAGTGGATAGTGTTCTTCAGTTATCATAACCTATAACCTTAGGTTACTATAGAACCCATTTCGAGGTTAATCACATTTTCACATTTACCTAGTTCTAGCTTCATGTTGTACTTTAGTCAAAACTACATCACATGTTGAATGTTCAAAGTAATTCATTCTGTGCGAAATTTGAATAATAAATCGACTTTGAACATCCAGACATCTAACGCAATCGCTTAAACTTAGTTCAATTAATAACAGAAAGTTAGCACCAAGTATGAAATCAATTCCTGAAACGTCCGAAATTCAATTTCACTAACACTAAACCGTTAATTTGTAATAAGAAAATATTGCTTCAAAAAGCATTCACTCCAACCGGAAGCAAATGAAACTTGGTTTTCTGGCACCATATTCAGCCCTATTTGTAAAATATTTACAATTTTATTCATATAATAAATCTTCACGGTATGGGGAAGTATCCCATGGGTGGAAACACGACCTCTTTGGGCATAAAGCAATCATGAACCGTCTTCATGTGGTTTTTCATCTTATCCGGTCTCGAGAATTCTTTCTGGCACACAGGGCATGGGAACACTTTTCTTTGATGACCTTCGTGATATAAGAAGGCGTGCCTCTGGAAACTGTACTTGTTTTTGAACGTTTTTTGGACATCGACTTTCGCACATTCCGTACAATGGTAGATTCCTTCATTTATCGATGCATACCGAAACAAATTCAAACCTCTAACTGACATCTCGGTGAGCTGTTCGGCAGGATCTTGACTTTGTGAATTCGCCCTTCTGCGTACCCTCCGCTTGACAGGTTGTCTTGAGGTTGGTGCACTCATCGCATTGAGTAACGTCGGAGTTCCACTCGTGGAAGGACTCGTATTCGCGTTTGTGTTATTCAGATTTTCAGTTGCACTATTTCGGTTCACGTCAGGATCTTGCAATGTTGTTTCGGTTACCTCGATTTTTGGAGTCAGTAGGCTTTGAGTTATTGGGGAATCTGAAAGAAAATCGAAATTTAAATTTTTGATACTGGCATTTATCCACTGAATTCCGTGTTCAAAAGAATGTTTAACAAACATGCAAAAATAAAATCAAAAATGAAATATATATAGAAAGATTTATTATTCAAATGATAATATACATCATAACCAAAAAAATTGAGACAGGTAACTTAAGAAATAAAATAATCAAAAATAAATAAACATCTACTAACTAAATTAAGTATTTATAAAAAAATTTGAAAAAATACAAATATTGCAAGTTCTTTACCTTTCAATTTCAAATTCCTCAGGATGCAATGACAAAAATCAAATTAATCGATATTCAAGGCAAGAGAACAAATATAGGCTCTAGGATTTTTATTATTGCCAACATTTCAGTACATAGGAATATATTGGCCATTCGCCAAATATAACATTGATATAATACATAAAAATACGTTTTATAACTAAGATAAAAGTTTAGGGACAGATTTAAGAAATAAGTATAGTCTTTGGTGTGAATATTTGCACAAGAAACAACTTTTTCATATATTTCATTCGACGAAACAGGAAATGACCCATATGAAATGATAATCTTGTCATGTCAAAAGTTTTTGATGAATACTGATAATATAACTAGAGTAGATTTTCAAGGCTAAAACCCAAGATATTGTCGAAAAATTCTGATATTATAGAGGGTTAGTCTTTGACTTGTACATTTATTTCACCAGTAGATATTCCATCAGTTCAAATTCAGCTACAATAAAAAGATATAGCCATTTTCACCAAAATATTTGCGCAAGCACATCCCTGACATTATTTTCTAGCATAAACGTAAATAAAACCAAAATGCATATCAGTTCTAAAGGGATGGGAAGAAAAGTGATTTTACAACACCTTGTATCCTTCAAACGAACCCGAACTTTGAGAAAAAGTGCTTTCTTTGATGAGAGGAATCTACAAATGACAAATGTTACAAGTCAGAGAGTCACCGTGTGTATTGGCCTTTGCCTATCAAGATCTGTCATGTGTGAGCAAGAATTAAGTTTTTACAACCTAACAGACAAAACCCTGTAATTCCAGAATAATTCACTAATACCAAATACTGATAAATTGAATCATTCCCCATTTTCTAATGAAATGAACAGGGTGTCCCAAATTAAATTCAAAGTAAAGGCATTGTTGAAAGTAGAAAAAATGCAAAAATAATCAACACATTTTCGACCTGTTTTATAAGAGAATGGTGAAAATCATGACCTTGACAATTTTTCGTTATGAAGTTATAGACGAAAATTGTCATTTTGTTGAATTCAAAACCTGTCCATGACAGTCAAGTTATGGAAGTTCGAGTTCAGGAAAAAACGATTAGGTTCTCATCATTCTTCATCTTCAAAAAAGATCTGAGAAATGAATCATTCATTTCTCCAATCTTCTCTAGTATTCTTGATCCTTTCACTGTTGCTTGAATTTGGACACCCTGCGCAACCGATTAATATAAAACCACTTTAAAACATTAACAATTGTATTATAAAAATATTTGGATTCTCTAGATCATAGTAAAAATATCAAAATACTTTAGTCTCATAAAATATCTAAAAATTCAAGACACTTGGCAAGGCACTAAGAGGTAATTTGTTTATGGATAATTTTCAGATGGGCAAGCATATTATCCTTTCTCGTGAAATCCTTAAAGCACACAGGACAAGAGAACATTTTGACGTCTACTTTGTGGGAAGTCATATAGTGTCGGCAAAAATTGCTGATGTGAGTATAAACTCTATCACAAACTGTACAACGGAATAGATTATCTTTTTCTCTAACGCAAAAATCTCGAGCAGATTTTTCGTTGTAAGCGATCCTCCTTGAGCAATTATTCAACTCTCTAATAGAAGAATCATCCAAAATTATATCAAAATTGGCAAACTCATACTCCATGGTCTTCTTTGTCTGGCTTTTCATTTTTTCTTCGTTCAAATGGTCTGGCATTATTGTCGGAGGTAATTCTATGCTGTCATAATTAGAATCGATTTCTTCGATGTCATTGTCATTTTCTTCAGCTTCGATATCGGAACTAAATAATTCCTGACATGGTACCGGTATGTTTTCGGGGGTTGACGTATTATTGTTCAGAGGAAACTTTTTTCGTTTCTTGTCAGTAGGTGGAGTATCATCTAGAAAGAAAAAATCCATACAATTCCATTACCCATTCACTATTAACAACAGCATGAAGCAATGAAGGAGTGTAAGCCATGTTAAGAAAAATGCCATTCCACAAAATATAGTGTACGATTTTTCATTGTCATTTGATCAAGAAAAATAATGCAGAATCTAGAGGCTTTACAGAATGAATGAAAATGGATATGTATTGTTAGTTGAAAGTTTGTTTTTTATTTGAACAAATAACAATGAAACCTCAATACTAGGGAATCCTCCGAATGAAGACTTCATGCATTTTTGAATCACCCAGAGAGAAACCTTGTTTTTTTTTATTGATGACAAATACTCAATGATGAATTGTAACCTCAATAAATCCTTCAAATCAAAATAATTCCATTCAGAACCTTAACACCCAATAAAATTAGCTCAGTTTGAAAGCACAAGTTCCACAGAAAAAATTCTGAAATTATCAAAACCACAGCAAAACGAAAGAGTATTAAAGGAAAAAAGGAGGTGCAAAATAGAGGAAATAAGGTAAGTGTTGCATGAACAGTGACAAAATCAAAGGGAAAAGCTATAGGGAATAAGCCGCTCAATTGTAAAAATTCACATGCTATATAAATTGCAATTTTCCAATGTTCACTGTGGCTCATTCCTTAAACTCTTCCCTTTCTTTATAAAAATCATTGAACTCACCTCAAAAAATTGATGCGGGCATATTCAAACACTATCACTTTATTGGAGCACTATAGCTTTTCCCTTCACTTAAAAACACAGAAGTGATAAAGAAAGGGCATCAATTTCAGAAAGATGATAATTTCGTCTTCGACAAACAATTTTTCGTTGAGATAACAGGGAAAAAAGGTTTGTGGAGTTTGTAATCTGTGTTTTATCAGTTGAATTTCATCTTTCTTATCAACATTAGAGATACCATTAAATTAGGCCTGTGGATTTTATCATTCCCCATGTTTATCGGTCTTATTTGGTTAGGAAGTGGTGAAGGATTTCTAAGTCTCAATGAGACAAACTTTCAGCGTTTCCTTTATGCAGACCGACTTTATGCTTTCTTTGAATACGCCATATAGAAAAAGACCAGGACGAAATTTCGAATATGGAGTACTTGAAATGAGCAAATCAGAATCTCATAACAAAAATTTCAACGCCCCACATAGCAACAATAAATATCAAATAATTACAGAATAAATATTTCACTTTCTAAATTGAACATCTGAAAAAAAAAGGTGTTACTTACCATAGGACTGATAATCGTTTTCTGGACTTTTTGAAGCATCCCTACTATCGTCCTTTGATGTTCCTGCCACTGGTTCCATTTCTGATTTGATTTTTGAATCCTCGAAGTCGTTATCTCTATCTGCCCTTCCACTGCTTGAGTCTGAATTGTTTCCAGCGAATCCGTCCATGCCCATTTTGACCTCCAAGTGTTCGGGACTACCTTGTACTATATTGTCATTATATTCGTCTCCGGGATTAGAACTTCCTGATAATTTCCTTGGTCTTCCCCTTTTCCTTTTAGGTTGTAGTAAGGCATTTCCTAACATATTGAAATTATTTGCCATTCTTTTCACTTGAGGTAGCCTATTCAAGTTTGGGATATATGAGTTGTTGTGACTCAACGATGAAGCAATATTATCACATTTTTCTTCGTTCACTTCTGTCAAACCTTTTATCCTTAAATTTTCCGCTACCCTCAAGAATGCTGTTAGACGATCTTGATCAACACTGACTTCCCCCTTGTACATAAAGTCAAGAAGGGATTTCATATCAGCCAAAGGGACATCTTTCAAAATAACTATGGGATGCTTCTCCTGATGGTTTATGAATAAAGACTGGAAGTAAGGGCTGCAAGCAGACAATACGATCTTGTGTGCTCGGATAAACTGTCCATCAACAGCTAATGTAACGTCGACAAAGCTCTCGTCTTGCAAAAGCTGATCGAATACTGATAGAAGGTTGGACTGGTGGTTGTTCCATCTGAGACAAAACCTTTGGGAAGACATTGTGGGAGCCTGAGGTCCTGTGTCTGCTTGATTTTTCTGAAATTGCTGATAATACCGTTGGTTCGAGCTGGTCATTGGTTCATTCAACCTTGTTTTGATTTCTTTACTCTGTAATGAGAGAAAATGCTGTCAGAAATGTATAAAAATGCAAGAATTGTATAAATAAAGCTTATTGGATTATGATTGAAATGGTAAATGTGATTAATGAAATTAGTGATACTTATATCTCTTGATTCTAGGAGCAAATGGGGAAAAAGAATATTTGTACGAGAATAAATGATAAAAAACGTTCACAATAGGTTCTAAATTGTGTGGAATCAGATAAACAATAGGAAATGCATCAAATATTAACAACCTCCTGATAAATTTTTGTTTTCTTCAGTGCAATTATTGTTATGGCAATTGCACTCGCTGATAAGAGCTGAAAAATGTCGTGTACCCACTATTGAACATTTAGTAAGTGGTTCTACCTGGTAATTAGCTATTGATTGGGATTATGACGATTTTCATGGGGTAAAATGAATAATTTCTCATTCTAATTGTTCGCATCATTACGCATTGTAAGACTTTAGGACATTGCAATTCATTTACGTTCCTTTGAGCGATCAAGAAACGTGAAATTTGAAAAAGGATGTCGTTAGTTTATCATTACGGGAACTATCGCTTGGAGAAACTAAGCAAGAAGAATGCACAGCACATATTCAAACAATCATGTAATTTAAATACAAGGCCAAACCCCTACGTAGAAAAATCAACAATTTGAACAGGGCGCCATAATCCTCCAAGTCAAGTCGCTTTAGTCACGATGCCTGCTTGATTTTGACGTGATTCACACAGGTGTCCAGCTATGCGCGCTGCGGGCAGGTCCGTAATGAGCCTTCTGCCAATGCATACTCCAATTTTATAATTTATCGACGAATGAAATGAAAAGGTTCTTCCAATACTAAATGACATGTAATTGTCAAGACAAAGTTTGTGTGCTACTTATAAAACACCATTATTTTATATCGATAGTAAAATTCAGTATATAAGAGCAAAACTGGTCTATCAACATGTTATTGATTTTTAATAACCCTTAACAAGGGATCATGCAATGGTCTACCTACTTAGACCTTCATCAGTATTTATGGCTTACCGATATTATAAGGAGGTTGTAAAAATTCATCTTTTTGAAACCAACGAAGCATTAAAAAGTTGTCATCGTTCAACATCAATGACTAAAAATTCTGTGTGTTCCACATAAGGGTAGTCCTATACTTTCATTGATTTAAATAAGTTTTCAATGAATTGCTCTTCTTTTTGGATTAAAGGTGAAGAAATTTCCAGAAATGGGTTGGAATTATTTTATCGCTGTTATTGTTTAGTCACATTTATGTTACTTTAAAAATCGAAATGACAACAGGGTCTTAAGAATCTGCGAATATTATCTCAGCTATGTAACATGAAAAACGGATATTTCAATAATTTTTTGTTTGATAAACCATAAGGTCAAGGCCGAATATAAGCGTGAACTTGAAGTGAAAGTTATTTAGTTACAAGTTTAACGAAAAATAAGGAAAAGTCGGAGTTCAATCAAAGAATATCTCTGATCTGATAAAATTTGAAAATGGTAATTTTTATTCGTTTTCCACATGCTTTTTCAAGAATTGTATGATTGAACTGATTCCAAAATTCTTCATATCAAAAATATGAAATTAACAATTGATAAATCGAGTGTTTATTTTCTGAATGAATTCGCACAAAAATACGGACGCGAAAGGTCAAATAAAATTATATCATTTTGACATGACTTGATAACACACTCGATTATTAATGAAAATCTTTCATTTAATTAACCAAATCCACTGAAGGCCATTGGAAGAATAATCCCGAATACCTTCCCTGAATCCACACCTGTATCAATGCCTGACACTGTTCTTGAACTCATATTATTACATCACAAGAGTGATCTCCCGAGTCTCCAACGCGTTTTGATACAGCATAAACATTGAACTGGGCATTGAAATTCATAATTGAAGACGAAAAATCGTGAAATCGCCACACAAACTCAACTAGAAGCGATAATTCCATCAGAGTGACGTATTCATTGAACACCCCACTTGACGTAAGCTCCACAAGTTTGTCAACCCTTTTAATTACGGCGATGAAATAATTCATCCAATAAAATTGAAATTAAGGATGTCAACCCAGTTGAAGCGATGTGGGTGGTGGTTAAAAAACTGCGGGTGTCACTATAGGGGTTCAAATATTGATTTATAGAAATATATTGATTTTATAGGCAGGGTAATTCGAGTCGACGACCCTGTTCTCGAAACAATATCACAGGCACAGGTCGTTCCAGCAAGATCTAACTGTACTTACGACGTTCCGGTAAGTAGGCCAATTAATGAGAATAAAGTACAATACCTTTATGAGTAATTATATCCAGTAAAAGGGTTGAATCCCCATGCGAAAAAAATACACAACACAACCTCAAGACGCCATGTCAGCACTGGGCGCTCGCGCGACGATCGGATATAATCGGGGTAGCTCGGGGTATAGAGAACCGCGAAGACTTTGAATGTTTAGCGGAGATTTAGCGCAACAATTCGCTACTTTTTCCCCTTTAGGTGCCCGCGGACATCGTCGATTGCAATAAAGAACCGTTATGGTGCCTTCCTGTACTAATTGGTGCACTGTACAGGTTTAAATCCCATCGTTCCACACGGAAATAACAATTTCTTCATCACCGATTCAGTGGTTGAATAGTCGAATAGTTTCAGTACGACGAAAATTTCCCTCTATTCTATTTTAAGAGATGATGGATCAAATTAACTCGTGCGCCTTATGTCGCTCCAATTTGCATTTTCGTGGTGATTGAATGCGGAACTGGCGTCGAAAATAGGGATGACTCGAAAATTATTTCGTTTCAAGAATTCTGTGATCGAATGTCAAAATTCTTATCTGCTTTACCGGAAGGGGTGTGTAAAGTTTATCGAGGCCAGTAGCGTATTCATAGAAGCAACTGGTATTCTGAATTACTCGACTGAATGTTTTCATAGAGTATTTCGGTAAAATAAAGTTGAAGAGAAGATGTTCACTTTTGAAATTGTTGATTTCGCATGAGTGGAGCCAAGGAAATGTTAAATAGGTTAAATGACGGAAGTAGTAAATATTGGATGCAAGATGCAGTTCAGTGTGGGGGGAATTTATAAATAAATTGCTGATGGTATGAGTTCGAAAAATGCAAAGCAAAAAGTAATCTCGGCCGGCTAAGAGATGTCATGCGCTGTTAAGAAGGGTGTGCGCAATATCGCGAATAATATTAAAACACTTACGCAATAGATTGTCCTTGTAATCTCTAGCAAGTAACTTCGGTCTCACATTTGTTTACCGCTTCACACTAAACACCACATCGCTGTCGGGATAAGTGCAAAAATCGCCAGAACTGCCACCGTACTGAGGGGTTCGAAATATTTAAACTAGTTAAATAGTGTAAGGCGGGTGACTGGCGTGCAGAGTGGTGCGCACCCTCTGAGAAACTAAATTCGAGTTAAGCGAGCCCCGCGCAGTTGTGGCTGAGAATACCACCACCACGCAACTGCGCTGACCTTGGGAATCGTGGATGCCCAGATGTTCAACTGTTTAGCGACGATGAGCCCGTTGGGTCGTGATTTCAACCTGTCTGGCCGACTAGATTTGAGCTCTTACATTGAGGGCTCGACCAGTCGGCCAGCTTAGTGGTGTAGGGCGTGTGATGGAACGTCAAACCAAAAGCGCAGCAGAGCCAGCGCTGCTAGCGCTTGGAAACGGGGATACACGTGTACAGGGTTGGTGACCCCCCTCAAAATGAGGACGACTTTTAGACTCCGTGTAACACTTTTTTCGAATTATCAAGCGCGATGTCGCCCGTATGTAACATCTCGACGCGATAGGGGTGGACACAATAATTTGTAATGTGTATCGCCGGGCGTAATCGACCCACCAACTCTGTGATTCGATATGGCCCGTCCAACAGGTGGATATGCATTCAATGTAAAATTGCCTAATTAATTATTGGTAGCTGAGATTTCACAAGTCTTTCGGATTTTCCGTGCTGCGGCTTCTCATTATAACCCGTGAATCATCCTGCAACACACTCGACATATCCGCCATTGGCAGCATAGAATAATATATACATATTTTTTCGGTGTTTCATGTTGAACAAAAAACTCCCTCGGAACATGGAAAAAAACTCTTTTCCGTCAAACACAATTCACTTTTGATAAACTGAATCATCTTTTTGAGCGCTCGTTCTACAAAGAAAGTATAAAGAGGTACATCATTTCTAAAAATGTCTGTAGCTGAACCAGTACCGAATTATTGAAAAAAAAATACCAATAATTCTGTTACAGATCCGGAATCCTGGGCGATTTCCTTGACAACTGTCAATTTTTCTCTGTTTTCTCTGAAATTAATTTTGACCTCAATCAGAAAGATATTCCGTTGAATATCGATCAAGATGAAAATTCGCGGTGAAATGGAAAACAGGAAAATGACTTATCCAAGCAACGTTTTTCTTCTAGCGAATTATCGAAAAAAATCCAAATGTTTCTGTACATTTTCACACACTTCCCAAATAATGATGAAAAAATAATAATATTCTATTGAAAATGACGTAAAAACAACGATATTTCGTTACATTTCACAGGGTGTTTCTGAATTGATGCGAAAGATATCAAAGGGTGATTCCTTGTTCAAAATAAAGGGTACCTAATTCATTATATAAAAGTTGGGTCAAAAGTCAAACGTCAGGCAGATATCGCGGTTCAAAGATGGCGAAAAATGATTTCATTTTCATTTATTTATTTTTTTTATCTTAAAAACTAAAAGCGATAGAATGATGGTATTTTAGGAAATTATTCCGAAAACAGATTTTCTTGATATTTTTTCCTGTTTTTAGAATGAGTGGAAGGGGTTGAAGTAGACTACCCCTATTATTTTTGGTATTTTTCTCATAAATGTCCGGATTTGGAATAAAAAAATAAATTGTAAATCAGTTCTAAAATAAATTGCCCTTTCCAGACACGTAATGAGTTACATTTTATTTTTTTATTTCAAAACGGTACATTTTACGAGGAAAATACAAGAGATGAAAAAGTTTTTAATCAAACCAGGCTATTCGAATTTAATTTCAACCAAGTCGTTGCGTAAGTTTTTCTATAAATTTAATTTTTTCGCCATTTTTGAACCGCCATATCTCCCTAACATTCGACCCAACATTTAAATAAAAAACTAAACTTTATTTTGAAAAAGGAATCTCCCTTTGAAATCTTTCGCATCAATTCAGAAATAGGTATTGAAAAGTGCATGTAAAAGTTTTGGTAGCACAATTTTGAATCATCCTTTACATTAAATAATATTTATATCAATAGGTTGGTACAACTTATTTATGATGCTGTATCTGTTCCATAATCTCATTTGTTATATAAACATATCAAATCTCTCAATCAGGTACCCAATTTGATGCTGATCAAGTCAATGTTGATAAACTCCAGATCTACAACAAAACAATAATATGTACCCAGATATTTGGGAATTTTTTGGAATTTTCGTTGCTAAAACCCACGCCAACTAATTTGAGAGGAAAACAAGAATTTCTGCGTTTATTGGTTTGTCTAGAAACAGAAATTCTTCACAATTCAGTGATCGAAGCTTTTTTGGAAATTTTTTTGTCGAAAATCTAGGTTAATACAGTAACAGCGTATAGAATTTCATAATGTCTATAAAGTTAGCAGTGCCACTTGCGAGAAAATCAATGAAGCCTATTGCATTAATTGTCGAGAATTTGTCGTGAAAAAAAAAAAATTATCGCGTCCTTAGTTTTTTTTCTAACTTAACGTTAAGTTAGCAGAACCACTTTCTCAATATCTACCAAATATCATGAAAATGGTTATAAATAATTGTCGAGGTCCATATGACGTAAAAAAAAAACACAAACAATCCATTTTTTCTTGTTTATTTTACCCTTTTTTCTCGCTAGTTTGAGATATATCTGGAATTATCGCATTTTTGGCAACAGCAGCGCATTCGTAATTGACTCTTTTTCTATTGCATTGATTGTCGAATACCTGTGCCCTGTCCCGAATTTGCCGTGAAAGAAAAAAAATTGTCGCGTCCTTGATTTTTTTTCTACTGGGTGGCTTTGCTAACTTTACGTTAAGTTAGCAGAACCACTTTCTCAATATCTACCAAATATCACGGAAATAGTTAAAAATAATTGTGGAGTAATTGTCGAAGTCCATATGAAATAAAAAACACACAATGAATCTATTCCTTCTTGTTTATTTTATGTCTTTTTCCCGCGAGTTCGATATATTTCTGGAATTATCCCATTTTTGGCAACAGCGCATTCGTTACTGATTTTTTTTCGATTGCATTAATTGTTGAATACCTACCTTGAATTTGTCGTGAAAGAAAAAAATTTGTTGCGACTTTCGTTTTTTTCTACTAGGTGGCTTTGCTAACTTTATATTAATTTAGCAAATAGTAGTCGAATATCATCACGATGATCATAAATGATTGTCGAGTAATTGTTGATGTTCAAATAAAGTAAGAAAGACACAAAAATTTAATCTTTCCAGCAATTTCCACTCCATTTTCTCGCAATTTCCCTATATTTCGACCACTATTTGCTAAATTAATATAAAGTTAGCAAAGCCACCTAAGTAGTAGAAAAAAAAAACGAAGGTCGCGACAAATTTTTTTCTTTCATGACAAATTCAAGGTAGGTATTCGACAATTAATGCAATCGAAAGAAAGTCGATAACGAATGCGCTGTTGCCAAAAATGCGATAATTCCAGAAATATCTCAAACTCGCGGGAAAAAGACGTAAAATAAACAAGAAGGAATGGATTTTTTGTGTTTATTTTTACTTCATGTGGACTTCGACAATTACTCGACAATTATTTATAACCATTTTCATGATATTTGGTCGATATTGAGAAAGTGGTTCTGCTGACTTAACGTTAAGTTAGCAAAGCCACCCCGTAGAAAAAAATCAAGGACGCGACAATTTTTTTTCTTTCACGACAAATATTCGACAATTAATACCATAGGTTTTATTGTTTTCTCGCAAGTGGCACTGCTTACTTAATAGACATAATTTCATAAACAATTCTCATAAGAAAACAATAATGAAAATATCATTGCCCCGTACGATATTTAGTTATCTGAACTTTTCCACCCTATATATCATCTTATCAGACGTAAACGAACAAATTCGTCGGTACCGTAGTTTCTTATCAATATCCCATTTTATGGTAGCCATAATCTCTACGTTTTTCCATTGATGTGGTAATTTCATTTCAAGGATAAGAGGAAGTGGTATCCATTTTATAATAAGGGCTTTCGAGAATCTGAATTCATCATTTCGAAATGAATGTTTTCGAAAGTAATTACTTATAAATTCGAATTTGACGGTGAACGAGCCACTTAGGCTCGATAATGACATGTAATGGTCCCATTAACTTTCAAATTTCGTAGAGCTGAGGAACCTATATAGTTAGGTATTGTCTGGCCTCTGCTTTGAACCCTTCAAGGTTACACAGGGTAGCTTTTTGGGGTTTGTCTCGTCGAAGGTCTTTATAAAAGCATCAGAAATGAACGATTTGATGTCCGGATGTGATGGAATGAAAATACACTGCGCAAAAAAATTAACGCACATTATGGAAATCTCAAATTTAATCTACAACTGTGTTCTCAATGATAATTATTTTTATCAGAATTATGCATGCATATGTTATCCACTTTCAACGTTTTTCTTCAATACAGATGTTTTCTCCCAACAGGAATAAAAAAGATGATATTATCAGATTTTGAATGTATTGGCTACATTTTTAAATCAGTTGTTCTTGATCAATTCTAGTGATCAATAGTTTTTCTTTCGTTTGACCCAAGAGGAATGTGCCCAACGGTAGTTTTGCGAGAAGGGTGGACATACACAAGAATTGCAGAAAGGTTAGGAGTTTCCCGTACAAGTGTGTCCAGAATGTTGCAGCGATTCAGGGAGACAGGTATGAATGTCCGAAGACCAGGACAGGGTAGACAACGGGTAACAATTGCCATTCAAGAACGTTACTTGAGAGTTTCTTCGTTGAGCCATGGTTTGCAACCACTCGCCTCCTTCAAAATCAGCTTGAGCAAACTCATGAGGTGCAAATTAGCACTCAGACAATAAGAAGTCGCCTCAGAGAATATGATTTAAGGCCTCGTGTCGCGACAAGAGACCCAGCTCTTACCCCAGCCCATCGAAGGAAGCGTTTGGATTTTGCGAGAGAGCATATCCATTGGGAAGAGGCCGATTGGAAAAGAGTTCTCTTCATAGATGAGTCTAGATTCTGCCTCTACCATTGTGATCGACGTTCCCTTGTATTCAGACGTCCACATGAAAGATATGCTCAGTGCAATTTCCTGAATACTACTGGTTTCGGGGGAGGATCGATTATGGTATGGGGTGGAATATCTTTGACTGCTCGCACAGACCTAGTGGTCGTTGATAATGGAGCTATGAATGCTGATAAGTATATAAGGAACATTCTTGAAGAGCATGTAGTGCCATTTGCCCCATATACATTGGTGAAGATTTCATTTTTATGGACGATAATGCCAGACCACATCGTGCGCGCATCGTTCAGGAGTACCTTGAAGAGGTTGAAGTCTCTCGAATTGAATGGCCAGCAAGAAGTCCAGATCTCAATCCGATTGAGCAGGTTTGGGACAACCTCAATAGGAGGCTGAGAAGTTCAGGAAATCATCCAGCTACTCTTAATGACTTAGGAATCCAACTCGGAGAAATCTGGGAAGGATTAGATCAGAACATTTTAAGATCACTCATTTTGAGTATGAACCGTCGTTGCCGAGCTGTAATTAACGCAAGGGGTGGAAATACCAAGTATTAAATCACTTATCAGCTTTCAGTATTTTGAAAATAGTTCATTTCTCTTCTTTCACATAAGATTCGGTGAAATCCTGAATTTTTCTTCCATTTAATGTGTCCTGTTTCGTTTAAAACCTTCCCGAGAGAACATAAAAAATAGGTTATAAAGTCAATGTAGAGTTAACTTTCATTAAAATTGAGATTTTCAGAATGTGCGTTAATTTTTTTGCGCAGTGTAGTTACTTGCAACTTTAATTCGTCGAAACCAAAAGTTTTCGAAATGAACTTTATCACCTTATGAGGAAAAAGATGCTTCAACACTTTGTTTAATAAAGACCACCAGTTCAAGTCAACAAACATATTTTTGACAGCCGTCAAAAAATTGACAGCAGCTGTCAAAGAAATCATCGATATTTACAGACGGATAGACAGAATTGATTTCAACAAAATTTTTGATCACAATACTTTCTTTCACGACCTTCAGTCAAGAGAAAGTACGAATTCGAATTTCGTGAAATACTCATTTACAGTCATAGAGTCGTTATGGATATTTTAAGGGATGATATCTGAGCATTCCAAATAATGTGACCATATCTCTACGACGAAGTTGTTAGTTAATATCGCATATCTCTCTAGGGATGACTCCCCCTAATAGGGGCTGATAAAGAGGACCTTTTTGAGATACTGGTAATGCATAGTTAAGGACTACTAATTACACTCAAAAACATTTATGGTGATCTCGAACGAACTGAAAATAATTCATAATTTTCTCTAAATGTCTGTAGTTGTTTTTTACCTCTTGTATTTTTCTCGTAAAATGTACGGGTTGGAAATAAAAAAATTGAATTTAAATCATAAGGTGTTGGGAAAGGGCCATTTATTTCAGAACTGATTCACATTTTATTTTATTTTGATATGTACATTTTACGTGAAAAATTCATGAGATGAAAAAGTTTCTAACCAAAACCAGCTTTTCGAATTCAATAACATATCTATACTAATATTATAAAGAGGAAAGATTTGTATTTTTGTTTGTTTGATACGAATAGGCTCAAAAACTACTGGACCGATTTCAAAAATTCTTTCACCCTTAGAAAGCTACATTATCCCTGAGTGACATAGGCTATACTTTTCACCCGAAAAAATTAAGGATACCTACTATAACTTCAATAATTACAAAAAAATCAGCCAAAATCAGCTATTTTCACGTGAGCTGCAAAAACCGTAAGACTTACGTGGATACAATGTATGACGGAAATGTACCGCTTGAATAGTTCTACAAAAAAGTCCGCGATAGCATGTATCTATCTCTCAAGATTGACTTGCTATTACCTGTTTATGGTAATCAGATGTTTTCCAAAATTATGCACTAATTGGGAGTGTGTTTTTATGAATTGGGTATTGATCCTAATCCAACCTAATACGTTATTTATCCCCAGTATTTAATTTAGAACAAAATTGCCCTTCACATCATACAATTACAACGAGTACATCAAAAGATATGGCAGGTTGAAGTTTTGAAGATGAAACCGCCGCGTGAAACAAATTTCTACTCGGGCGAAGCTGGGACGGCCTGCTTGTATCCAATATTATCATTCCATCGCTTTTCGTTTGTGAGATACAAAATAAAAACATCATTTCTGAGCCATCTTTGAACCCTAACGTTTGACTTTTGGCCCAACATTTATATAACAAACCAGGGCCGATCCTAGCAGGTGTGCAGCGCGTGCCCCGCACGCGGGCGGCCAAACTCAAGGGGCGGCCGCAGGCCGCCACTTTTTTATGTCATTTTGAAAAAATATGATTTTCAACAAATCTTAAAGAGGATAATTGTTTTCAATTCTTGATCACTACTTTCCAATTCTAATCATCCAAATTTTGAATGAGACGAGAAAAAAATTTAATGAAACTGAATTTTTCAATCTTGTCAAATCAAATATTCCTTGTTCCTCATTACCCACAAAAAGAAACAGAGGAATGCTGTAGTACAATTTTTGGCTAGTCAGAATTTGGCATTTAGTGGAACTAGTTCAGAATTATATCGTAGAGATAATGGAAATTTTTTGAAAGCAGTACAGATGTTGCCTGAATTTGATTCAATTATATCGGAACACCTTAACAATATTAGTAGATTTAAGGGTGAGGACGTGAGGCGTATGCCACACTATTTGGGGCAGCATTTTCAAAACAACATTATTAACATTTTAGCCGAATCTATTCGTAAAGAGATAACACGCGTTGTAAAAAAAACCCAAATATTACGCCATCATTATAGATTCATTTGTTATTAGGTGTGTAGACTTATCGAATAGTACAGTAGACATTTTAGAGTACTTTATAGGCGTTTTTCCAGTAACTAATACCACTGGACCAGGTTTATGTAATTTTTTGTTGTAAAAGCTACTACCTAGCCTCCAGCTTGACGTTCATGATATTCGGGGTCAAGGATTTTTTTATATATATGTCGAAAAAAGATATATATTTTTTTGTCTTTGGGGCGGCACATAAGGATTCTGCACGCGGGCGGCCAACACCCTAGGATCGGCCCTGTAACAAACTACCCTTAATTTTGAATAAGGAATCATCCTTTGAAATCTTCCGCATCAATGCAACACCCTATATGAAGCCAATAAGGAAACAGTTTTTGTAATCCTTCCATCATAACTTTTAAAGCAGTCTACTTTTCCCTATCTAAAAATTCTAATAGACCACTTTTATTCATTTATTTTTCTGGAAGTTTTCAAACAAAAAATAAAATTCAATTACATTTCACTGTTCAGTACGCCCCTGTATATCTCATCTACTCCTCAAAGAATCGAACCGAATAAAACTGATATCACTACCTGTTGCTCTTACTTCTTAGGTATGAGTTACACCGAACAAATGAATATCACTTGTTTTTTCCTCGAGCCACCTACTGACAAAAGAAAGCCGATAGGTACTGGTGCAGGGTGATAGGAAGGCACATGTTGCTTCGTCTCAGTCAACAACAAAAGGGCGTTTCTGTACACAAAGGGTTAGTTACTGGAGTAACGAGTATTCCTATTTCTCCGTGGCTTCTCTTTGATTAGTCTCGTATTACTGGGTGGTAGATGAGATGGATGTAATTTCTGATATGTCATCGCATATACCGAAGATACTTTGGGTATACCTATTGTTTTAATCAATTGTCTTCCTGAGAAAGTTCTGCTAGGACTAATTGGTCAATGATAGAAAATAAGTTGGAATTTATTCATTTTCTCGTGACCACTAGGACTCACATCGAAATTGTTACAATAGTTGTGATGAATTTTCAATATAAATTTTGGCAAATTTTCATCTAGTATGATGACTCATGTCAGTTCAGTATACGTGATGTTGAAAATGAATGACCCTATTGGGTCAGCAGCATCGAGTAGATTTCCCATGAGCAATTGGCATATGTCAGAATACCTCTGGGTAAATTATGAGCGATTTTAAAAATCTCAATTTCTGGGTGAAAAATGATCAAGGGATAAGACCCTCTAAAACCACGCACGGCTTCACGGCTGACTTTGGTATCAAAATGTAGGTTTTCGAGGTTGCTGAATTCAATAAAAAATAATTCAGAACCCTTACCATCATAGTTTAGATTTTCACCTGTGAAATGGCATTTTTTGAAAGAGTGGAAATTTCACACTCTCATAGCTTTCGTCCCTCTGGTTGTATTCACTATTTGTTTATATTATGTTGATCAGCATATCTTAAAGTATCTCTGAGCGATTTTAAAAATCACAAATATTGGGTAAAAAATGAAAAAAGGGTAAGACCCCCTAAAAACACCATATTCGTCGATAAAACAAAAATCTGGAAGGATCTTCCGGTGTTATTGCATTGGAAATTTGTTCGAACCATTTGAATGTTCAATAATAGCCAATTTGCGGACCGACAGCACCTTTACCTTGAGTGGTGTGAGCTCGTGAACAGAACTCGAAAATGGAAAATCGAAAAATAAAAAGTGGAATATTTCATTATCTATGGGGGCTACTACATGGATGTTTTTGGTATCAAAATGTAGGTTTTCGAGTTCGCTCCATTCAGTAAAAAATATTTCAAAGCCAGAACTATCACCGTTTAGATTTTGACCTGTCAAATGGCATTTTTTGAAAGATCCTAAATTTCAAACTCTCATAACTTCCGTCCCTCTCATCGCCGCCAATAGTTATTAATATTATGTTGATCAGCATAGCCACAATTATCTCTGTGCAGAATATGAGCGATTTGAAAAATCTTAAATTTTGGGCGAAAAATGACAAAGGGGTATGACCCCCTAAAAACACCATATTTATCAATAAAAAATATATTTGACGAGGATCTAACGTTATTATTGAATCTGGAAGTTGTACTTCCTTTTCGAATCTTCAATAATAGCAATTTTGCGGACCGACAGCACCCTTACCTTGAGTGGTGTGAGCTCGTGAACAGAACTCGAAAATGAAAAATCGAAAAATAAAAAGTGGAATATTTCATTACCTATGGGAGCTATATGGATGATTTTGGCATCAAAATTTTGGTTTTAGAGGTCGCAACATTCAATGAAAAAAATTGCAAAGCCCCAACTATCACCGTTAAGAATTTGACCTGTCAAATGGAATTTTTTTTTAAATCGGAAATTTCAAACTGTTATAACTTCCGTCCCTCTCATGGCCGCCAATAGTTATTTATATAATGTTGATCAGCATAGCCACAAGTATCTCTGTGTAGAATATAAGCGATTTGAAAAATCTCAAATTTTGGTTGAAAAATGACAAAGGGGTATGATCCCCTAAAAACACCATATTCGTCAATAAAAAATATGTTTAGTGAGGATCTAAAGTTATTATTGAATCTGGAGGTTGTACTTCCTATTCGAATCTTCAATAATGGCAATTTTGCGGACCGACAGCACCCTTACCTTGAGTGGTGTGAGCTCTTGAACAGAACTCGAAAATGAAAAATCGAAAAATAAAAAGTGGAATATTTCATTATCTATGGGGGCTACTACATGGATGTTTTTGGTATCAAAATGTAGAAATATTTCAAAGCCCTAACTATCAGATTTTGACCTGTGAAATGGCATTTTTTTGAAAAATCGGAAATTTCAAACTGTCATAACTTCCGTCTCTCTCATCGCCGCCAATAGTTATTTATATTATGTTGATCAGCATAGCCACAAGTATTTCTGTGCAGAATGTGAGTGATTTGAAAAATCTTGAATTTTGGGTGAAAAATGACACAGGAATATGACCCCATGAAAACACCACATTTGTCAATAAAAAATATATTTGGGGAGGATCTAACGTTGTTATTGAATCTGGAAGTTGTACTTCCTATTCGAATCTTCAATAATAGCAATTTTGCGAACCGACAGCACCCTTACCTTGAGTGGTGTGAGCTCGTGAACAGAACTCGAAAATGAAAAATCGAAAAATAAAAAGTGGAATATTTCATTACCTATGGGGGCTACATGAGTGATTTTGGTATCAAAATGTAGGTTTTCGAGGTCGCTCCATTCAATAAAAAATATTTCAAAGCCCTAACTATCACCGTTCAGATTTTGACCTGTCAAATGGTAAGTTTTTGAAGAATCGGAAATTTCAAACTCTCATAACTTCCGTCCCTCTCGTCGCCGCCAATAGTTATTAATATTATGTTGATCAGCATAGCCACAATTATCTCTGTGTAGAATATGAGCGATTTGAAAAATCTCAAATTTTGGGTGAAAAATGACAAAGGGGTATGACCCCCTAAAAACACCATATTTGACAATAAAAAATATATTTGGGGAGAATCTAACGTTATTATTGAATCTGGAAGTTGTACTTCCTATTCGAATCTTCAGTAATACCAATTTTGCGGACCGACAGCACCCTTACCTTGAGTGGTGTGAGCTCGTGGACAGAACTCGAAAATGAAAAATCGACAAATGAAAAGTGGAATATTTCATTACCTATGGGGGCTACATGGATGATTTTGGTATCAAAATGTAGGTTTTCGAGGTCGCTCTATGCAATAAAAAATATGTCAAAGCCCTAACTAGCACCGTTTAGATTCTGACCCGCCAAATAGCATTTTTTGAAAAATCGGAAATTTCAAACTGTCATAACGTCCGTCCCTCTCATCACCGCCAATAGTTATTTATATTATGTAGATCAGCATAGCCACAAGTATCTCTGTGCAGAATATGAGCGATTTGAAACATCTCAAATTTTTGGTGAAAAATGACAAAGGGGTATAACCCCCTAAAAACACCATATTTGTCAATAAAAAATAAATTTGACGAGGATCTAACGTTAATATAGAATCTGGAAGTTTTACTTCCTATTCGAATCTTCAAAAATAGCAATTTTGTGGACCGACTGCACCCTTACCTTGAGTGGTGTGAGCTCGTGAACAGAACTCGAAAATGAAAAATCGAATAATAAAAAGTGGAATATTTCATTACCTATGGGGGCTACATGGGTGATTTTGGTATCAAAATGTACGTTTTCGAGGTCGCTCCATTCGATAAAAAATATATCAAAGCCCTTACTATCACGGTTTAGATTTTGACCTGTGAAATTGCATTTTTTGAAAAATCGGAAATTTCAAACTGTTATAACTGCCGTCCCTCTCGTCGCCGCCAATAGTTATTTAATTTATGTTGATCAGCAAAGCCCCAAGTATCTCTGTGCAGAATATGAGCGAGTTGAAAAATTTCAAATTTTGGGTGAAAAATGACAAAGGGGTATGACCCCCTAAAAACACCATATTTGTCAATAAACAATATATTCGGGGAGGATCTAACGTTATCATTGAATATGGAAGTTGTACTTCCTATTCGAATCTTCAGTAATACCAATTTTGCAAACCGACGGCACCCTTACCTTGAGTGGTGTGAGCTCGTGAACAGAACTCGAAAATGAAAAATTGAAAAATAAAAAGTGGAATATTTCATTACCTGTGGGGGCTACATGGTTGATTTTTGGTATCAAAATGTAGGTTTTCGAGGTCGCTCCAACCAATAACAAATATTTCAAAGCCCTAACTATCACCGTTTAGATTTTGACCTGTCAAATGGCATTTTTTGAAAAATCGGAAATTTCAAACTGCCATAACTTCCGTCTCTCCCATCGCCGCCAATAGCTAATTATATTATGTTGACCAGCATAGCCACAAGTATCTCTGTGCAGAATATGAGCGATTTGAAAAATCTCAATTTTCCGGAGAAAACTGATCAAGAAACTTTCTGTTCAATGGTGAATGGGACGAGGCTTTGTAGGTTTATAGGACTCAAATATTTTTCTTTGGGGATGGGGTAGTTACTCCCAGTATCCCTCCTTCATCGATGCCCTTGCAATCGAAAGATCTAAAGGTATATAAATATTATTTTTATGTGGTGAGTCCATTGACTTGATGAGCTGAAGATTGATTCATGAAAGATTAAGATGCGTTCACCTCATTTCTTGAACGACACGTAGGTTACACGATTTAAATAGGTCTTAATTTCCGAACTCAATTACCAGAGGAATAGGTGGTATTACTCAATGCACGTTATAATCCCATCTTCTTCTTCCCGGATACGCTGGGTATTTTCGATCGCCATTTTCCTGTATAATTAAAACCTCGTCCTTCATATTTCCACCCATCTGACGCCAAACGGGATAACCCTCGTTCCTGATAACGGAATTCGCAAAATCCCGGTCACGAAATGACCAAAAATGAAAAGATGCCTTCGGTTCCGAGTAGAGAAGCTCGATGTCTGGAAATTCGTGTATAGGCCAAGAAGTGGCGCATTATAGGAAAAGAGAAACAGGTTTTGAATGAGTCAATAGTCCATTCATGGCAATAAATTCAATGTACCGTATGCAAAAGCGCGATTTCGATAAGGAGCATTGTTTTCGGTTCTATTACGCGAGAAGAGGAAAAATGGGGCTTTTATGAGTTACTGTTGGCTGAGAGAGATATCGTTGACGTAAAAGCGACGAGGATATCATTCAACGGAGCTGTGGATCGGGAAAATGGTCAAATCATTTCCCTTCCGTCTTCTTTTCGGTATAGCTGGATTTCATCGTCTTATTCGACAACATTTTTACATTCTTCCCCTCAGGGTAGGATGATTCTATGTCCTTTTCTCTGACATCTCCGAAAATATAATTTTTGTGTTATTGAATATACGTTAATATTTCTTCACTTCAGTTTCGAAAGGTTCACCTCTTTGTACGCATTTACGTTTCGAAAGTTTGTCTTCCTGAAGGTTTATGTGAAAAAGTCACCTGCTATAAGTGCTATACTCCATTCACTTCTATAAAGTATTCCCGGTTGGCAAAGATTTAGGTTTAGCAAGTTGGCACCCAGAAATTTCAAATGATTCTGAGAGACGATGCCAATGCTGATTTGCAAATTTTTCAACTTCGTAAATGGATTTAGTTCTTTTCAGGCTTAATTGTGACAGGTTCTGTAGAACTACCTACTACATTTTCATGGTGGAGTATTGCAAGTTGTGGAGAAGTTTTTTGTCTGGTTATTAGAGTACTTTTATTTTTTTTTTTCGAAAGAACTGTCACAAAGTAACGGACTATTCTGTCCATTATTTTCAGTAAAATCTCAACACTCGATTCTTGATTTCCGTACAAGAAAAATAGCATAACTGAATCTTCCAACCATGTTTATATACATGAAATATTTCCAGTATTAACAGAGAAAAAAGTTTCTTCAACATTCGCCAGGTCTTTGGAATTTTTGAATTCACATATTATTTTTTCAAATTCATTATTTTCCCAAAGTAAATAAACATTTTGATAAATACGTAATTACTACGACCTCTTTGTAGAAAGGACAACCTTGCTTATTTATCTGACAGATTAATGACTATAACCTAACATTTTAAAAATATGCACGGTGAAATGGTCAGAATTTCATGGCTCACCCGGATACTTTATAAGAGGGAATGGAGTTTATATTCCTTTTGCGCTCGCAAAGTGTCACATTTCTTTTATGAGGACATTCGAATACTGAAATAAAATTTTTGCTTGCCGAAAAGACACGAACTAGTGACAAAATTGGTCCTACCAGTTAAAGGTCTGATAAATTCCATATAAAAATTACTGTTTATTAAAAATCGAAAGAAAACAACAACAAAACGTTACATAACAATTACAAATAGAAAATTCAGTTGTTTGTTCTTAAGGGGCAGTATCACCTTTTGAAT
Organism: Adalia decempunctata; assembly: GCA_951802165.1. Classification (NCBI taxonomy): domain Eukaryota; kingdom Metazoa; phylum Arthropoda; class Insecta; order Coleoptera; family Coccinellidae; genus Adalia; species Adalia decempunctata. Next base: position 13,722,948 of record OX637696.1, on the reverse strand, counting down.
CGTGGTAAATCTCCATTCAAAAGTGGTCTCTTTATTTCAGGAGTAAGTACCCTAATTTACGACGTAGAGACTTGATTTTTTTTTTAAGTTGAAGAAAGTCCTGAAGGCAAATAGTTTTCTTTTTTTCGATTCAATTAGTGTTTCAATTAAAAAAAACAGGGTAATCGTTAGATCTGGGGTTATTGATTATGTTTTTCGTTTTTCATGAGTACAAGCTATATTTTTGAAATAATATTCATGAAAATTTTTGTAGTTTATAGAAGATTAAATTGCCGAGGGCAACTAGTTGCGATTTTTTCGATTTAATTAGTTTTTCAATTTAAAAAAAAGGGGTTGAACTTCAGAGTTTTGGAAACTACACTGAATGATTTTTTTCCGACGGTTATTCATCATTTTTCGGAAAAAATTGCAACTATTTGCCCTCAACAATTTAATCTTCTATAAACTACAAAAATTTTCATGATGATTATTTCAAAAATATAGCTTGTACTCATGAAAAAACAAAAAACATATTCAATAACCCCAGATCTAACGATAACCCTGGTTTTTTTAATTGAAAAACTAATTAAATCGAAAAAAAAAAATAGTTGCCCTCGGGACGTTCTTCAACTTCAATTTAAAAAAAAATCAAGTCTCTACGTCGTAAATTAGGATACTTACTCGTGAAATAAAGAGACCACTTTTGAATGGAGATTTACCACGATTCAAAAGGTGATACTGCCCCTTAACATACATCGTCAAAAGTCTTGCCAGACCCCTTTCAACTCTCAACTTTTTGAATGTAATATGACATATTTCTGTGTCTGGAATCTTCAATTTCTCAACACTTAAATGAATACAATAAACCAGCCAAAAATGTTTCTTGTTCGGCAGAATACAGGTGTATTCGAACTTAATCAGTATTCAGCGAATAACCTGAAATCTAATATTGAGAATAGTCCGTGAAAAATGACATCCAATTTCTCAGTTTGACCGGGCAAGAATAGTAGCCCTACATCAAGAAGCTTCGTCAAACCACCAGAATGCGCAGCGTTTGAATATTTCACGGACTTCAGTAAGGCGCACAGTAGCCTTTGTCCTGATGGAAACCGTCAGCGTTGTCCGCAGACCGGTGCCTGGTCGATCCAGAGTAAAATCTGCAAGGGAAGACCTTTATATCAAAAATTATACTCGAAGGAATCGAACGGTATCTGTAACACCCCTTCAAAGTCATATTTTGAGGCTCTATAGACGGGTAGTCTCAACCAGTACCATAAGGAGGTTGCATTCCTCAAATTTAAAGGCGAGAAGACCTTAAAAAGTACCTTGGCTATCACATGCTCATAGAGCAACCCGTCGACAATGGGCAGATTACCACCAAGACTGGCGCAACGTACTTTTTTGGACGATTCACGGTTGACAAAATGATAGTCGCCGAGAAAGGGTTTGGAGAGGTCCAGGCGGACAAGAGCGACTCAATTTCGCCCAGGAAGTTGTGCTCTTTCAGGGGAGATCAATAATGTGCTTGGGGGTATAATGTTCAGTCGCCTTACCTCTCTTATTATCGTTAAACGAATAATGACTGGTGCCATCTACGTAGAAAACATTATTGAACCAATCATTGTTCCTCTGCGCACCACACCTCACTCTTCAAGAGAACAATATCCTGAGAATGAACTGGCCAGCAAATTCACAGGATATGACTCCAATTGAGCACGTATAGGGGATTACTTAGGGAGAGCAATATCCAATCGCCAAAACCCATCTTTAACTTTTCAGGAATTGAGTTTAGCCCTTCAGGAAGAATGGAACGATATGCCTGAAAATTTCATAAATGACTTGATTCGTGGGATGCCTAGGCGTATTGGGCAGTTGATTGAAAGGATAGGGGGTAATACGGACATATTGGGATTCAGTTCTGGAATAACTATAATTAATCAAAAATAAATAATCGATAAATTTAAATTTTTTCATATTCTTCCTATTTTGTCTCATCCGGCTTAGAGCAAAGAGTAACAAACAAAGATTTTGTATCAAATATAATAATATAATAATAATATTCATCACATTTCCAGAACATAGATTGTTTATTTCTTGACAAACCTAGGGGGGCCCAGACTTTTGAAGATGTGTGTATACTCCATTCACTTTTATAAAGTATCTTGGTGAGCCATGGTTCAGGTTTATCAAGTTCTTTTACTTAAAACGGACGCAGGTTGGCACTCGTGAAAATCAAGCGACATTGCCAAGTCTACTTTCTAATTACTCTTTTTTAACTTTGTGAATGGAGTTAGTTCTTTTATGCTTTAACTGTGACACAAGATTCGTAGTATCAATACATTTTCATACTGGAGTATTTCAAGTTGCGCAAAGAGGTATTTAATTGTCCTCTGTATGCTTATTTCTTGAGAATTTTGAGGAGTGGGGATTTCCATACGTCCGTCTGTTCTGTTCGTCTAAAAGTTTTTCTATCGGATTAATGAACTATCACAAAGTAACGGACTATTCTGTCCATTATTTTTCAGTAAAATTTCAAGACTCGGTTCTTGATTTCCGTACAAGAAAATAGCATAACTGAATCTTCCAATCATGTTTATACTCGTACACGTGAAATATTTCCAGTATTAACAGAAAAAAAGTTTCTTCAATATTCGTCAGATCTTTGGAATTATTGAATTCACATAATATTTCCTCAAATTCATTGTTTTCCCAAAGTAAATAAACATTTTGATAAATACGTAATTTCTACGATTTATATGTAGAAACGGCAACGTTGCGTCCATATCTGACAGAAGAATGATTATAACCTAACAATCAGTTCCAAAATGGTCGTTACGGCGAGATGATTACTTTTCCTCGCGTCCTGGTTTGGAACTCCAATCTGTTTTTATCTTAAATAAATGTTTATAAAAAGTATCAAAAAATACAGTGACTGTGTTCGATAATTGTTAAAGTTTAAGTTTTTCTTGTATTTTTCACAACGACGAAGATTTAAATTATTGTATATCAACTGGTGCTGGGATTGGACTTCCAAGACTCCTGACGCCCCTGGGACCCAGCATCAAAGTTATTTTTTGTCACACTGAGCCTGGGTACATAGCCTATAGTTGCTGAGCCCATATCTTGGCTGTCCCCAAGTCAGGGGCTTTGCTGGCTGGGGCCATGCCTTTTTGAGAAATTACATACATAACCTAACATTTTCAAAATATACGCGGTGAAATGTGTCAGAATTCCAGCGCCAACCGGGCTACTTTATAAAAGTGAATGGAGTATATGTATTTATCTATTTTTAGTCTTAACTGGGATCCAACATTTCAGAATCAGAATCGGTTATGAATTTGACATTTATGACTATTTTGTCGGCATTTTGGCTACATTAATTTCTCCAAACTGCGTGAACGTATTTTGTTCATTCGATCCATCACTACTAGAATTCAAACATTGGCATCATAGACATAGTGAATAAATATTAGTTTCTGAAACCTTTTATTTGTGCTGCGCCCCAAACGAGCCGTCCGCTTCGAAGCTCTGCCGCTTGTGGCGACCCTGGTATTGTGGATGCCACCGTCATGTACCAAGAAATGAAGACCCAAATACCGATCAACTCACCAGTTTCTCCATTTAATTGGTCTCGAACCGCCAAGCAATTGTTCAACCACTTTCTAACGGTATAAAAATTGTCATCGAATCCTTGATTCGATCCCCAGGGAAAAAATAAAACCCAATTTATAGAACTCGACTTCAGCTATCAATAGACCTTCGACTACGTCATCGGCAGGACCTGCGTTTAATTTTGACGGTGTCGAGATGATATGATATGACTTCTTGGTAGGATTTCGTGCGAAATGGAATGGGGGTGTTGGACGAAATGCAAATTTGGGAGAAATTAGAGATCTTTTTGTCCATTAAGGGGCAGTATCACCTTTTGAATCGTGGTAAATCTCCATTCAAAAGTGGTCTCTTTATTTCACGAGTAAGTACCCTAATTTACGACGTAGAAACTTGATTTTTTTTAAAATTGAAGTTGAAGAACGTCCCGAGGGTAAATAGTTTTCTTTTTTTCGATTTAATTAGTTTTTCAATTAAAAAAACCAGGGTAATCGTTAGATCTGATGGGGTTATTGAATATGTTTTTCGTTTTTCATGAGTACAGGCTATATTTTTGAGATAATCATCATGAAAATTTTTGAAGTTCATAGAAGATTAAATTGCCGAGGGCAAATAGTTGCGATTTTTTCCAATAAATGATGAATAACCGTCGGAAAAAAATCATTAAGTGTAGTTTCCGAAACGCTGTTTTTTTTAATTGAAAAACTAATTAAATCGACAAAATCGCAACTATTTGCCCTCGGAAATTTAATCTTCTATAAACTACAAAAATTTTCATGATGATTAATTCAAAAATATAGCTTATACTCATGAAAAACGACAAACATATTCAATAACCTCAAATCTAACGATTAACCTGGTGTTTTTAATTGAGAAACTAATTAAATCGAAACAAAGAAAACTATATGCCCTCGGGACGTTCTTCAACTCAATTAAAAAAAAATCAAGTCTCTACGTCGTAAATTAGGGTACTTACTCGTGAAATAAAGAGACCACTTTTTGAATGGAGATTTACCACGATTCAAAAGGTGATACTGCCCCTTAACTGTTGCTCTTGGTCTAAGAGCTCATTATTTACTTCATTGGCCCAGAAATCACAATTATAATTATTCTCATTAGGCATTGGCAGGAGAATTCTGATTCCAAGTAAAAATGTACTTAGATATCCTGTTGTTTACAGAGAAATTCATCAGCACCAACTTGCGAGATACCAAACTGCCCCATCCTTAAAATTCCCCAGGGCAAATTCCAATCAATAAAAAACGGAAGCATCGATTTCCAACGCCCCCCGTATACTCCAATCCAACATCGCCTACTAGACTGTTTCAACCATGCAATGAGCCTAGCGTAAGCAGGGTCGATGGCCGTGATGACTTCTGGGGGTACTTACACAAAGCTCGCTAGACTTACATAACGCTACCAAACCTCCCCTCCTTATCTATCCAACCCTATCTCTCCAAGAGGAAAGGAGACGGCCATACCCGACTATATGAACACACTCTTGGATGCGATGTAACTTGCCGATCCATGACAACGGGATGTTTTTCTATGGGAATATTCTATGATTTTTTGTTCCGTTTTTGTCGGTAATACATCTTTGTTGCTCCTCTGTGCCACTTCGTTTTGATTTATAGAGTGGCAACGTCACATCTAGAGTGCGTGGAAGAAAGGGAATAAGCCGAGGGATCTAGATAGAGCCGTTTTATTCTATTCGTGATGACATACTTAATAATCGTACTTAATTATGAGGAGGTATTAGCTCCCAGGCGTTGATAATTCTTCAATAATATCACAGGCGGTTGGTTTCCGTCTATTCTTCGGTATTGATAAGGATTTGGTAGCCCAAGTTTCAAATTGGTGGTTTATCTTGAGCACGTGGTGACTAGGTGGTATGTTCGGCTATGACTGGGCAGATAGGATAACTTTATGTTTTTGGAAAAACCAAGAAAATAATATTCAAGTTCCCAATAATTATTCTCCTTTGTTCCTCGTGAACAGTAAGGGTTATCATAAAAATAGCTCAAATAGAAGTTGTAGATCAAGCAATTGCCTACAAAAATTGTCTGAATACTTTCTTCCTATGAATCGGCATTCTTGAGATATCTGATAAAACGAGAGAAAATTCTTTCAAAATATTGTTTTATGAGAGCCACCCTGAATTGTGTAACTAAAGGGCAATAAGAGGTGTTATTTTGACATTCGAAGAAAAATGACATTTTTCGATAAATGATCGTATGTTTATCTATACTAATATTATAAAGAGGAAAGATTTGTATTTTTGTTTGTTTGATACGAATAGGCTCAAAAACTACTGGACCGATTTCAAAAATTCTTTCACCCTTAGAAAGCTACATTATCCCTGAGTGACTTAGGCTATACTTTTCAGTCGAAAAAATTAAGGATACCTACTATAACTTCAATAATTACAAAAAAATTAGCCAAAATCAGCTATTTTCACGTGCGCTGCAAAAACCGTAAGAATTACGTGGATACAATGTATGACGGAAATGTACCTCTTGAATAGTTCTACAAAAAAGTCCGCGATAGCATGTATCTATCTCTCAAGATTGACTTGCTATTACCTGTTTATGGAAATCAGATGTTTTCCAAAATTATGCACTGTTTGGGAGTGTGTTTTTATGAATTGGGTATTGATCCTAATCCAACCTAATACGTTATTTATCCCCAGTATTTAATTTAGAACAAAATTGCCCTTCACATCATACAATTACAACGAGTATATCAAAAGATATGGCAGGTTGAAGTTTTGAAGATGAAACCGCCGCATGAAACAAATTTCTACTCGGGCGAAGCTGGGACGGCCTGCTTGTTCCATTATAAAGAGGAAGGTATATGCCGGGCAGTATCACCTTTTGAATCGTGTTAAATCTCCATTCAAAAGTGGTCTCTTTATTTCACGAGTAAGTACCCTAATTTACGACGTAGAGACTTGATTTTTTTTTTCAAATTGAAGTTGAAGAACGTCCCGATGGCAAATAGTTTTCTTTTTTTGATTTAATTTGTTTTTCAATTAAAATAAACCAGGGTAATCGTTAGATCTGGGATTATTGAATATGTTTTTCGTTTTTCATGGGTACAAGCTATATTTTTGAAATAATAATCATGGAAATTTTTGTAGTTTATAGAAGATTAAATTGCCGAGGGCAAATAGTTGCGATTTTTTCGATTTTATTAGTTTTTCAATTAAAAAAAACAGGTTGAACTTCAGCGTGTTCAATTTAAGAAAATAGTATGTAGTGCTCTCTTCCAAAAGAATATATGTATGTATACCCCATTCACTTTTATTTAATCACATAGGAGGTCATGGTTTCGTTTTCAGGAGTTGGTGCACCTGATGAAAAGCACAGAACATATGATGAAAAGTCAGTGCGCGCACAGAAAATATCGTTAATGACAAAACGACGTTGCCAGTTTCTTTGTTTACATCAAAGTAAAAGTATCAAAGATATTCCACATTTTGTTAGGTTTACAAATTGTTCGCAGATTTTTCGTATTCAATCGATATTTTCAGGTTTTTCGTCGAATATCCAAGATTAACGTATGTTCATTGTTTTCAGCACCAGTTTGGAGCGTGAGGACGATTTTCAAGACCAGGACGAATGTTTACATTTCGAGGTTAAAGGGGTACACGGGAATTTCTTTGAAAAAGCTGTTATTTGGACAGATATCGCAGAAGATGGATCGGATGGAGCCTAGAGAGGTCGATTAGAATGATATTTTTGAGGTTTTCCAAGAAATTTGGCGATATCTGAGCAGATTTGCAAGAGTTAGGTACCTCACTAATGAGGTGGAACTTAGACCTAATTCTCCTATAAAAAAACGCCTTTCAAAGGTCGAGATGGTGGAAAATGTCTTCTTTAGATGTTGTTGGAACAAACGCAGCCGAGTTTTATACCCCAACATTGATTTTAAGAAAGTTATCAACAAAATAAAATTGACATTATTCTTGATTCTTGTAATTACCCATCAATTCATCTTATTTTTTTGGGTTGATTTTTTTGATGAATTCTTGATTAGAATCAACAATTGATGTCGTCAAGTCTTGAACTTTCAGTTCAAGAGGATAATAAACATCTTCACAAGCATGCATATGAAAATTATGTGAAAGCAATGCAATTTTCTTCCATGGCGAAAAATAATATATTTCAACAGTGATATCTTGTACTTTTCATGCAAATAACTTGAAAAGGAATCCTTTCTATCAATTCATATAAACGTTAATTATTTAATATTTTCGTCCATCACATCTTTTCCAATTCATTCATTTTCCGAATAAATTCACATTCTGAGAAATACGCTAAGAATGTAGAAAGGGCAACATAGTTTTGACTTGGAACATAAAAATATTTTGAAAAAAGTCATAACTTCGATACAGAGTGGAATGTGTCAAATTTCCAAGGCCAGAGTTGTGATTTTATAATTGTGAATGGAGTATATGTATTTATATCCTTCCATTTTTATTAATGGGGTAGTTTCTACTTGTCAAATGTCAAAAAATGACAGCTTCAAAAATCAAAAGTGTCATCTGCCGAAATAGCGGGCTATTCAAATTAACAACTCTTCAAAATCAGCCGTCTATGAAACAAATTTCACTGCCTGGGCTCTAAAACAGCTCAATGTGAACGGTTTCTGACTCAATGAAAATAAACAAATCAATGCAATTCTTGATGAATAATCATAGAGTACTATGTCTGGAGACAGCAAAAGCAGTGAATTTCTAGTCAATGAACTTCCAAACAGTTTCGGACGAGGAAAACGGAAACGCAGAAACAGACCCATAAATCTTTTTCGGATAAATCGAACAGCCCATCGAGTACCTTCTTCTTCCTCCGATTCACCTCTTTCTGCCGATAATTGCCCGTAAGAGGAAATCCGGTCAGGTCCATTTGTCAAGCGACACGATCAATCTCGTTCCAATCGATGTGAACTCGTTCTGTCTTCTGTGTTCCGTCCCTCCGGTTCTGCACATGTGCTTATAGGTCGCGAAGAGGCGATGTGATGGCCGAAAGCGGAATTACGGAAACTGCAGAGAGGCAAGAGATGAGGACTGAGGAGTGTTGTCAGGAATAAATAGAAGACTGTGGGCTGGTCTAGGGCCGTTAAAATAAACTGTCGAAGTGTGAATTCTTGTTTGTGTCCTGTTTGTTGAGAACCTAATCGAACTAATGAAAGAGGTTGGGATGATAATACTTCACTTTTGGATAAGAGAGTAATTTACTTGTAGATGCGATTGTGGTAGAATTTCTGTACTGAAGCGGGAGTCAACGGTAGCTTGAAGGGAATACAGTGCCGTTTGTCAAGATCTTGAAACAATCCTTTTGGTTTTCTCATTCTTCTTTGGTTCTTTATTGATTTATATTATACTTTGAGATGGCCTATACTTCTTTCAATACACTTCATCCAGCAGGTCCCACCAAATACACAGCATGATCTTATCTCCATGAATATTCGGGCTAACAGTTGAAGATAAGGCATGGCCTGGGTATCCATACAATGCCTGACGTTTTGGATTATCATAATGGACCCACTTTTCATCAAGTTCACGGCACCTAATTTCCTACCTTTCGGATCATTCCCAAAGCTTTTTAACTATGGAAAAAGGATGGTTGAGTGATTCTAAGTGACTTTGCGAGTTTCTCTTCGTTTGTGTAGGATCTTCATCGAGGCTCGCCTTTAATTCGTCATCCGTAAGCTTTGGTGGAGCCCCGAGTCGTTTTTCGTCTTCCGAATCAAAATTGCCACTTTAAAACCGGACAAACCAATTCTGACACGTTCGTTCAGCTAGAGCATCTTCAGCACAAACATCCACAAAAATACGATGACTTTCGGCTGCCTTGTTTTTCATATTGAGATAATGAAATGAAATTCCCCTCAAAGACAAGACAAGACACAAGACAAGTTGACATTTTCAGATCATACAAATGTCTCTCATTTCTACATCTCTCTTTGAACTTCTTTTCATATTTCTTTCTACATCTACCCATCTCATCTTTTTTGAAATCTCTCTGCATTTCTCTCTACGTATCTTCCGATCTCTACATCTCCCAATCTTCCCAATTCTTCCGCTTTTTCTCACTCCTCTACAATTCTCCTTATCTTCCTTTTTTTTCATACATTCCTCAACCTCTCTCTCTCTGAACTTTTCTCCAAATCTCTACAACTTCACGACTGTGTTTGAAATCTAAGGAAACATACACTAAAAAACACTAACCTCCTTGTGGAACAGTCTGATTAAATAAGAAATTGACCTAATCTAGGACAGACAGTTCATGTCAAGGCATTTGTCTCAGAAATACTGAAGAAGAAATCTGCAGAGGAGTTTCAATCAGCGGATGAATTAATAAAGCTTATTTTTAATTTTAAACGAATCCTGAACGCATTTCCAAACTTGTTGTATGCACAACTTTTTATAGGAGGCATATATCATATTTTTTATCCATCGCCAAGCTTAGTAATCTAAGTGCCTTAGATCGGGTGAACGTGGTGGCCAGAGTCCATTGTTTGCCAACCACAGATCAGTCTTCGAAAACTCTATACAAGATATGAGATACATCAACTAAGTTATGCGGATGTGCACCATCTTGTTGGAACCAGAAGATCTGAGCATTGCTCTCCAATAGAGGCACCATTCTTTGTGTTAATCTTACGGGGATGTATTGATATCTAGTTAGCCTAGACCAGTCCATGCATAAAAAAAATATTGCGATAACTGATTAGAAGTGTCAGTGTAGAGTTCGACGTCAAAAGAGGTAACCAGAGTTACGCAATAAATTGAAAAAAAAAGATACCCACCGAAATTGTGAAAATCGAAAAATTGGAGTAACGAGCCATCATCAAGTACCTGTATTTAAAAGGGTTAAGAGGTGAGCAGATTTACGAAGATATGCTTAATACCCTTGGTGATCAATGTCCTTCCTATGCGACCGTGAAAAATTGGACTGCAATCTTCAAAAGAGGTAAATTTTCCATTGAAGATGATGACCGATCGGGAAGGCCAGTTTCCGTGTCAGTCTCCGAAAATATCGATGCAGTTCATGACATGATTTTATCAGACAGTCGAATTGGGCTAAAACGGATATCTGAAGCACTGAAGATTTCATACGAACGCGTTCATCATATAGTTCACGTCAATTTGGACATGAGAAAAATTTCTGCAAAATGGATCCCCAAATGTTTGATTGTTGACCAAAAGCGTGCAAGGGTAGAAGCATCGCATTCGATCTGTGCTCGATTTGAAAACTATGTAGACTTCTTGAACCGAATTGTTACGATGGATGAGACTTGGGTACATTTATACGATCCAGAAACAATGCAACAATCGATGGAATGGCGACACTCTGGTTTTCCAAGACCTAAGAAGTTTCGTGTCCAAAAATCTGCTGGAAAAGTTCTTGCTTCAGTTTTTTGGGATTGCCAAGGAGTAATCAAGATTGATTTTTTGGATAAGGGTACAACAATAACTGGAAATTACTATTCGACATTACTGACCACTCTACGGGAAAAAATTAAAGAGAAAAGACGCGGAAAGCTATCCAAAATATTTTGTTTTTACAGGACAAATCTCATGTTGCCATGCAAAAAATTCGTGATTTAGGGTTAGAATTACTAGAACACCCCCCTTATTCACCAGATTTGGCTCCGTCTGACTATCATCTCTTTCCTCAACTGAAAAAAAGTAAGAAAGGTCGTAAATGTTCTTCCAACGAGGAGGTAATAAAAGCTGTGGAGAACTGGTTTGCAGAGAAGAAAAATTTTTTTTGAAAGGTCTAGAGACGTTTCAGGTTCGCTGTAATAAATGTATTCAATCAAGAGGAGAATATGTTGAGTAATAAAATATTTTGACATTGAAATTTTGTTTGGTTCTATACTATGCTATGAATTTTTCAATATATCCTCGTATTTAGGTATATATATCTCCTAAAAATGAGTATTGGAACTATAGAAAATCACATCCTTCGACTGTTTTATGTTACCATCAGTTGAAGTTCCATCCTAAATGTATTAAATACGGACATCAAGAAATTAATGATAATTGATAAACCCAAACTATAAACTATAAAGTTCAAGGTGTTTATCTGGAGATCTGTCAAATTCTGTGAAGCCTTTCTTTGCCTATAGGTACAACGATTTGGAATTTTTTTTTCTCAATTTTGAAAGCTCCAAGGGCTTGGGGTTTTTGTTTACATAAAAGATTACTCTAATCTTTGGCAAGGAATCATTCGTTGAAAACTTTCGCACGTATTTAGTGGCACTCTGTATACAGGGTGTTTCAGAACATATCCGGAAAATTCAAGGGGTTGATTCTCTGTTCGAAATAAAGGTTAGTTTTTCATATGAATGTTGGGTCAAAAGTCAAACTTTAGGGAGGTTCAACGATAGCGGAAAAATGATGTTTTCATATCAGGTACTATGTACATATTATGGAATAGTATATTCTAAAACTAGTTGCAGAATGGGCTCCTATTCCAATACGAATGCGAAATTGTATTGGAATGGCATTCTGCAACGAGTATTAGACGATATTATCTCTATTTCAGTCAAATTTTGTGAAATTCAATGAAAAATTCAAAGTATAGGTCCTAGTGACTTTCATATTGTATCTTGGCAGTTGGTAGTTTCACGAAAATTGACATTTCCAAATTGACGTCTGCTGAAATTTAAAAGGATCGGAAGTTATTGCTGACAACCATAAAACAAAAAAGGTAACTGAAAACGATGCTGTAATGAATTCATTACAGCACTGTTTTTAGTACTGTAATGAACTCATTACGATACTGAAATAGAGAAACACACTTACTTGATATTTTTTCATGTTTCTAGATTAAGTGGACTAGATTTAAAGAAAAACTTACGCAACGGCCTGGATAGAATTGAATTTGGTTTGAATAGAAACTTTTTCATCTCTTGTATTTTTCTCGTAAAATTCACCGTTTTGAAATAAAAAATAAAATGTAAATTAGTTCTAAAATAAAGTCATTTTATTTTTTCATTTCAAAACGATACATTTTACGAGAAAAATGCAAGGAATGAAAAAGTTTCTAACTAAATCAGGCTATTCGAATTTCATTCTATCCAAGTCTTTGCGTAAGTTTTTCTCAGAATTCAATTTTTCCGCCATCTTTGAACCGCGATATCTCCCTGACGTTTGACTTTTGACCCAATATTTATATAACAAACTACCCTTTATTTTGAACAAGGAATCCCCCTTTGAAATCTTTCGAATAAATTCAGAAATGACTTTCTTCGACATTGCACCAATTCTGAAAATTGATTTCATTTTCATTCATTTCACTGCGAAGATAAAAAATAAAATAGCATTTTCTGGAGATGTAATACGATTTTTAAAGCACAAAATTCGCATGTAACCTTGAGTTCCTGACCACCTCCGCATTAAAAAAATTAAATCTTAATATCCCCTTTCTCGAGGTCACCTCGTCATCGCACAACTCTTCGAATTATCCTCAGGTATATTCGGACTTGAACACGAATCGTCTAGCTTCCACTACCCTTGGGTTTCATCTCGACCATGGCTCACCAGCCGGGTAGGTCTGGTGGAAAGTCCTTGAAGCCGGCGACTTGAAAAGACCCGGGTGAGCCTGCCCCTTGCGTTGGCTGCAAAAACTTGTTTGCCTGGAATTCTGCAAATTTCCTGATTGTCCGTTCGGATGTTGGCGGTTGGTGGGTTCTAAAATTAAATCGTGATTAATCCACTCACCCCCCGATGGATGTCTAGACTGGAGTCGGAGACGTTCTATTGTTTTTCGGGCGGATTCTTCACGTTTCATGGAAGAATGGACTGGCAATTTTTGGATGAAAAGGAGCTTATCCTTATTTAGAATTATTCCTCTTCTTTGAGGTTGAATTAGGAGTTATTGAATCAAAGTTGGATGAAAATGAAAAAACGATTTTTGGAGGAAGAAGAAAGGTATTTCTCATGATTCAGGAGAATAAATTCGGTATCACAAAAACGCCTATGACGCGTTATGACGTTTTTCAAAATATTTTTATGTTCCAAGTCAACACTATGTTGCTCTTTCTACATACTTAGCGTATTTCTCAGAATGTGAATTTATTCGGAAAATGAATGAATTGGAAGAGATGTGATGGACGAAAATAATTAACGTTTATATGAATTAATAGAAAGGATTCATTTTCTAGTTATTTGCATGAAAAGTACGAGAGATCACTGTTGAAATATATTATTTTTCGCCATGGAAGAAAATTGCATTGCTTTCACATAATTTTCATATGCATGCTTGTGAAGATTTAATGTTTATTATCCTTTCGAACTGAAAGTTCAAGACTTGACGACATCAATTGTTGATTCTAATCAAGAATTCATTAAAAAATCAACCCAAAGATATAAGATGAATTGATGGGTAATTACAAGAATCAAGAATAATGTCAATTTTATTTAGTTGATAACTTTCTTAAAATCAATGTTGGGATATAAAACTCGACTGCGTTTGTTCAAACAACATCTAAAGAATACATTTTTCACCATCTCGACCTTTGAAAGGCGTTTCTTATAGGAGAATAAGGTCTAAGTTCCACCTCATTAGTGAGGTACCTAACTTTTGCAAATCTGCTCAGATATCGCCAAATTTCTTGGAAATCCTGAAAAATATTATCCTAATCGACCTCTCGAGGCTCCATTCGATCCATCTACTGCGATATCTGTCCAAATAACAGCTTTTTCAACGAAATTCCCGTGTACCCCTTCAACCTCGAAATGTAAACATTCGTCCTGGTCTTGAAAATCGTCCTCACGCTCCAAACTGGTGCTAAAAACAATGAACATACGTTAATCTTGGATATTCGACGAAAAACTCACCTGCAAATATCGATTAAATACCAAAAATCTGCGAACAATTTGTAAACCTAAAAAAATGTGGAATATCTCTGATACTTTTACTTTGATGTTAACAAAGAAACTGGCAACGTCGTTTTGTCATTAACGATATTTTCTGTGCGCGCACTGACTTCATCATTTGTTCTGTGCTTTTTATCAGGTGCACCAACTCCTGAAAAAAAAAACAAGGACCTCCTATGTGATTAAATAAATGTGAATGGAGTATAGATATTCCGATTCCCTGTCGCAAAATGTCAAACGAAGTGAAAACACAGGAATTTATAGTGAAACTTTTTCAGAATAATCAAAAATGGAGCTTCAAAAGAATCGCAAAAGAGGCTCGCGTTCGTCCGGAAACGGTATCAAGAGTTGTTACGCGCTTCAACGAAGATCTTACAATTAACCGCAAGGAAGGAACCGGGAGGAAAAAGGGGTTTCATAGCCCAAAAAATGTGAAGAAAGCCATCAGCCTTTTTCAGAAGAATCCTAACCTTTCAGGTCGGAAAGTGGCCCAAATAGTGGGTTGTTCGCAGTCAACCGTTCAGAAAATCAAGTCGAGTTGTGGGCTCAGAACATACAAAGTGCAGAAAGTGCCAGACAGGAACGCTGTGAAGAATCAACAAGCGAAATCAAGAGCAAAGAAATTAAAAAAAGATTTCTTGAAAAATTTTTCCTGTTGCGTGATGGACGACGAAACCTATGTCATGGCTGATTTCTCGCAACTTCCTGGTTAGGAATTTTATACTGCAGATTCTCGTGGAAATGTTGACGAACAATTTCGCGTGAAGAAACAAGCAAAGTTTCCTAAAAAATTCCTGGTTTGGCAAGCAATTTGCACTTGTGGGAAACGGAGCAAATTTTTCGTTGGCCAAGGCTCTGTTGACTCGAAGATATACATCGAGGAATGCTTGAAGAAGCGACTATTACCATTTTTACGTGAGCACGATGTGTCAACAATCTTAAAATTAGAAGATGATTCGAAAATGAGTTTGATTTTCGAAATCGGTCCAGTGGTTCAAAAGATATAAGCGTTTTTATGATAGCGAATTTATTCTCGTTCAGTAATTAGAATGAGAAAGATACGAAAGAAACGAAATTTTAGCATATAATAAACGTCTCTGTATTTTTGGCATTATGTTCTGATTTCTCACTAGCTTCTCTTAATTTGAACTCAAGTTTAATGAAAAATGGGCCAAAAAGTCAGTAACTTTGTCCCCTTCATTCGTTCGCTTATGTCAGTTTTAAAAACCTGCTGAAGAAAAATTGATAACAATCTGTCAAAAAAAGACAAAATAAATTTTTTCTTCATGTAATATTCATGTGAATATGATACATTTTTGAACTCAGCAAATATTTTGTATGATAAGAGAACTTTCTACTATAGTTTACCTTTGAGTAATCATAAACCCTTCTCATATCTCGAAAATAGCTGGATCAAAAAATTCAATTATATTTTATTCGAATTACTCCTAAAAAAGTGCCTGTAGAATGTAACAACAGATTTCGAATACGAGTTCAAGCGAGCGAGTTATTCAGCAATATTAAAAATGGCAATCACAATTTTCGTTCATAACTCAAAATCTATCAACGATATACTGGATCTGTTTTCAGATTCGGATTAGGAAAAAAGAGCTACAGAATGTGTTATTAGTGTTCTTCTGGCTGCTATAGTAGCTAGTAAACTACGAATTTAGCCCACCCTGTATATCTTGTGTTGTTTATTTGTAATCGGTAGTTACTTCATTCGTTCCACATTTATGGAAAAACATAAAACTTCTTCACCTGAAGATGAGAATCTACAAGAACATACGATATAAAGCCATATTTATGATTGACCAATTGGTAAAGGACAACATTTCTCTTCTTAAGATTTCTTACAAAAGTCCTTAGCTTCCAACAGACCTCTTATCAAGTGTAACCCAGACATCGTTTCGATATCAGTTCAAAAAAGATAGCAATTGAGCATTCATTATTTGAACTAGCTTATATGGATATTTGATTTATCTTGATAAGGTATGTTGATAAGCTCCTGAAAATAAATACAGTGTCTAACCACAGAATGCAACCCCTCGATAACGACTATATTATTCAAAAGTTTTGGTGGTATCAGTGTCAGACACCTTAGGTAGATAGGAGAGTACAAATAACTAGGAGAAGCAGGGATGTAATTTGTCCTTTTCTCCCTCGAAAGTCTTGGGAATTATTCGTTTACGGTTACGAATTGAGCAACAGTTCTCGAACAACCAAGGCGGATATAGCTGTTTTTCATGGGAGGGGTAGGTAATAACGATCATGGGGGGTATTAAGGATTGAAAACCATTAAATCAGGTACACAATGTATGAAATATTTAATGTGCACCACCTTTCTCAGTTCTTCGATACTCATGGGGGAGTAGAAGTATCAAGGTATATTGCGACTATGACCTACCCTTCCAAGATCCATTTATGGATCCGCCTCTGGTATACAAAGAGGGCAATTACTACCCCAGACTGGATTCAAATAGAAAAGAATATTTGACTTTGAGTGTAGTCAATCATACCAATAACTTAAAAAAGAAACTCTTATTTCTTCTAGGAAGGAAATATTTTTCGATGTTTTAATCAACATTTCGTAGCACTTCATGCAGTTATCCTTGATCTGAGGTGCTACAAAATATTGATAGAACGTTTAA
This sequence comes from Adalia decempunctata, assembly GCA_951802165.1. Lineage (NCBI taxonomy): Eukaryota > Metazoa > Arthropoda > Insecta > Coleoptera > Coccinellidae > Adalia > Adalia decempunctata. Next base: position 13,705,815 of record OX637696.1, on the reverse strand, counting down.
GAGTATAATTTGACAACTATCAACATGAAATTGACAGCAGATGTCAAATATATCGTCAATAATCCCAATATGATATTACAGAAACATTTTCAACTTAGTTATCGATAATTTGCTAGCATTTTACAGGTGTATTCAAATCGTGGCAAAAAATTTAGGAATTATAGGTAATTCCTTTCCTTGTCAGAAAATAGGATGGGTCTTTAAAATAAACTTCTCCTTTTTGAGCCCCCCTGCTTATTTACAGCCCCCTAAACATTGCGCCTGTAAAACAGTTTTTAATACTTTTTTGAAAACCAAAAACTAACAAGAATAAAACTAAGCAGACAATTTATGAGAGGGAGGAGGCGCTCAAAGAAATTTTTGGTGTTGTTCCTGTGTGATTGCTAGGTGTAAAAAAGCCACCCCAAAACTATATTTCGCAAGAAACTTATTTCCGAGAGAGATGAAAAGATAGCTGTCACCAGCATCTCAAGAGGTCTCGTGAAAGGTGAAACAAGCCTTTGGCTTTCGAAAAGAAGAAGAAGAAGAAGACTTATTTCCGAATTGATATTTCACAATGAAAAAAAATGCTCCATTCTTAACGAATAAGGTCTCTTGTAATTTCTTGGCAAAGTTCACCACAGTTTCTGAGAAGAAAAATTATCTGTTGATGAATATTTTTTTCTTAAATGAATTTTGGCAAGCAATTACACGATATTTCTCAAGAATAGATCAAGACTTCCAAAATCAATTTTTTCATCAAAAATTATGACCCCCCCAACGATTCTCTGGAAATCCTCAGCAGAATCCGAGGCAGAATCCAAATTGACATAAAAATTCAGTAAGTAAGTTGTAGTGAAAAAATCAGGAGGTGATTGCCCGTATAAAATAAGATGGGTCTTTCCTCTAACAAAATTTCCTCAGCGCCCCCCCCCCTTTCTGAGATATCACCCTTAAAAGGTATGGTGACTAAAATTGAGTTTTTATTTCTTTTCTCTTCAGCTATTGGTTTTGGGAAAAAATGTAAGCATAAAAAATTGTTTTAAATAGAACTCCTGGAATTTAAGTTATAATTTCCTTTCATGAAACTTCATCTCGAAAAAAAGGTTTTGAATGAAATGAAGCAAGGGTTGCTATTTTCAACCTTGTATAATGTGGTAGAATATTGAAAAAATACCCGTGATTAGTGCTTTGCGATTGCACGAAAATTACAGAAATTCAAGATTATAGCTTCACTGAAATTCTAGAAAAAAAATAAATTCAGACACCACTTTTTAAGGGTGATATCTCGGAACAGGGTGGGATGGGGAAATTTTGTTATAGGAAAGACCCATCTTAAGTTCATACGAACAATCACCTCCAACTTTTTTTCGGATAAATTTATAAACACCATGTATAGTAAGAAGAATCTCCCGGATAGATGAAGAAGCCTCATAATTGGAAATAACGAACGAAATCAATATGCCCCATCCAGCAACACCTACGAAGACATAAATACGAAATAATTAACAATTCTCGGCTTCAAGCTCTCTCCAAAAGGCGACGGAGTACGGTTATGTGACCCCCAAAGGGTTGCGCGCTTGCCACGAGCTCTATTTTTACGTTATTCAGTATTTTTATCTGCGACAGGAAGAGTTGAGCGGGCAAGTCCGTCCACTTTTAACTTTTAACTTATCCTCCGCAGGTTCAACAACCTCCCAGTGGTGCTACGCCTCCGGCCGACCCTCTTTATGGAATTTAAGATCTTGCGTAACTCCGACACACAAGACGATTCAACATTTCAACTCGCCGTGCTCATTGTGGCCGCTCCGTTTCGGCCACTTCGGACTTCGATGACTTTACGCGGACCCGATTGCCAAACATTCGAAAAGTCGATATCGATGGTACTTATGGGTTTGGAAACTTTGGTCCTTTCGAAAGAATCAAAAAGATACGATTTTTGTGGCTCACTTCATCCGAACATAAAATGAAACCTTTCTAGTGCCATACTCAAGGTTTTGTATGACTATCTCCGTAAATATGGTTGCAACCACAATTTAAAAAAAAATCGAGCGATCGTTCTTGCATTTCAACATAAATCCTAATAACTACTTCCATAATCTGCTTCACTTCAATACCTCAAAACAACCCCTGACAGAAAAAATACCCCCACACGCGACGTATCGTTTTCCTTGGGTAGAATTACAATAGAATGATAGAACTCATCAAAATTTAAATGAGTCATTTTACCGAAAATTTCTCATATGGAATGTTCAATTTAAGAATTTTATAAACAATTTTGGGCATCAATTCCTTAATTCCACTCTGGCCTGCATCATATCTCTACATCCCTGCACCAGGTTGATGAACATCCGCGAAGTCAGCCTAAGCTTACGCGATAAACCACGTGCGTGATCGCATCTTATTTGGCGATATCAGTCGTGGAATATGAATTGAAATTATAATGATACCCCGATTATTTTATTTTTTTCAGTTCAAATAATAACGATTAGGTTTTTTCCATATTCACGAATAATAACGGCTACCTCTTATTCAAGAGTGAATGCTTTCAGGTTATGAATTTATTGGAATGAAGAAATAAGTATATTTAGAATAGATTTTATTCTGAAGCCAAAAGAATGATCGAAATCATCTCTTAAATGGTATTTTTTTGAAACTTTTTGAGGAATGTTCTAAGAGTTGTTGTCATTGACCGAGTTAATTCTGAAACGAATTGACAAAATTAAACTAAATACATACCTAGCTATCAAACAAATTGAATTTTGTGAGTACATATCATATTCCCGTTTCTTTTGCTAAGATACACAAAATAAATAAAAGAAGAATCACTGAGCTTAATGTACAAAACTAATAGAAGAGTTATGAAGTTCAAAAGTTGTCAAAAGAAGAGTGGTTTCAAAAAAGAACATCATTCAATTGAGATAAGTTGTGCAACATACGAAAGACAAAAATAAAGATCATCGCTGTTTGGAAAAATTTGTGAGAGTATAAGTATGATTGAAAGACTATTCGAAAAATTAAGTCGACAAAATTTCTTCGAAAATTATGTTCAATGAATAAGATCACTCCACATTTTTCTCAAATGTTTAGTTATATCAGAAAATGATGATTCAGATTGTTATAACAAAAAGTATTTTGTAAAGGGTAACCCTATTTTACCTGAATGAATAAGAAAATGGGAAGCTTAACTATATGTCGATAAAAATTTCATTCTTATATTTAATATTTAATCCGCAATCCCTCAGTTGCCCGCCCAATATTATGTTGAGTTATTGGTAAAAGAAATTTATAAATATGAAATTTTTTTGGTTATGATATTTTAAGATTATTAAGATCGTTTTATAATTACCTTTTTACAATTATTTCCAGTCATAAAATAAATGATGATTCTTTATGTTGACAGAGTATTTTATCCATTCAAAAACTGCACTCACCAATTCATTTTTCACTCTCCTATTCTATTTGAAGATAAGACTTTTTTTAATTGTAGTTACAGAACGTCTTGAAGTCTTTCCCTCTCGTTTTTTGATTCAATTATTTTTCGAATTGCTACTATGGAAATATTAAGCAAAACACCTCACCTCAATTTCAATTTCCCCTTCTGTGGCTATTTTCGTTCTTACTATTTAGTCATTGATTTGCAAAAAAAATCTGGGCTTATTTTCTTCAAAAACTCTTTTTTATAACAATGCGTTAGGATTCTCTTAGCTATCCCACACAATTCATAAAATACGTTCGAGATCGCAGGAACGGGTACGATATCGTACGATATGCAACCGGGATACATTATTAAAGTGAATAAAGTTATAGTTTGTTGTTTTTTGGTAGTAGTTTCCAAAGGAATAGATTCAATTGATTATTTAAATGAAGGCTATTTGTGTTAGGTCAGGTTCAGATATAAAAAAGGACCAGCATGCACGACTACTTACTGGGTGGTAAAATGGGAGCGACACAGGGCTCTTTTCTGGAATTGTGTCCACATTCGTTTGTGAGGACCTCTACTTCGTTATTTCAAATGAAACACCATATGCAAAGCATTAATGGTAGCTATGATGAATTCAAATGTAACTTCATTCAGAACATCACATATCCAGTGGGCTTCATTCTTGGGATAATTCATTATTTTTTTTATTTTTGGCATTGGAATACTCCACAAACCATCTAATATTATACGATGTAATCGAGTCGACTACAAAAAAGATCTTTAGAGGGAACCTAAGATAGTAATGAGCAGCTTTGCCTGGAGCTATGAGAACTGGAGCACTCGATGTCATCACAAATTTCATTCCTCTACATCTTGTGATCTATAGAGTGATGAGGCTATCCTTAGAATATCTGGAGAAGGTACAGGGAATGAGAAAATGAAAGTCAGAGAGCCAGGTCCCCTCTGAACAATTACATCTCATTAGAGAACCTTCCTAGTGAAGTTATGTTCGAAAACCAAGTATTCAGAAGAACTTTAACACTATGCTATGTAAAAAGGAACAATGAGAAAAGGTATGCAGTAATACAGTATCCAGAATTTCGAAGTAAATAGGCAACTCCTGTTCACCTGGTTACAGAATGCCTCGCCATAGCAAGTCGGCGCAAGGAATGTATTGGACAAGATAATTGTAGGAGAAACAAGGATTCAGCATGTCCACTCAGATACTGGAGCTCTGGAGCTGGAGGACGAGCTGTAGATAGCGCAGTTGCGAAAACAGCTCTGATGGGGGCACAATAGACCTTGAGGTCGCAGTGGAATGTAACCCAAACTATAGTAGCAGAACAAGAAGGTCTTTTGGGAATAATACCAGTTTCAAGAAAACATTTCCACACATTACAGCACCATAGTCTTTCTCACCACAACGACCAAAAGCGTCATAAATAAAATCAAATAAGAAAATCCTCAAACCACTCGAAAATCTGTTCACATACTTTCAAAGGAGCTGATGTATATCACCGGAAAATATAGTGGGGTCCTCAAAACACAATGTAATTAATTCCCATATCAGTGCACTAAAATTCAGTTTACGATCTTTATCACGAATTTGAATTCGTGGCTCATCTCTATTTTATGGTGGAAATTTATCGTAGGATTTGCATTTACAACCCATCAAATTGGATTTGGGTGTTTCGAGTCGATATTTCATTTTTATAAATAATTTATGCACCTATGTTGTTATCCTTTGATGAGGTTGTTTTGATTTTCTCATACCTACTTTATTTCATCGTGTATTCGGATATGTATATCCAAACCTTGATATTTAATCCAGTGACTATTCGTCTCATTGTTCGTATTACAGGTTAAGGCCCGGTTTCACCAACAAAATTAATCTCGGAAAGAGAGATATCCGATAGTTCTGTGTTGTTTAGTAGGTAGTTCCAATCAATCGGTTATCTCCTGAGACTAGATTAAAACCTTGAGTGAAACCCGGCCAAAGAGTTATTTTGTTATATTGTTACGATACTTGGTTATACAAAGCCAGGGGAATCGATAATTTTTTTGTTGGGTGGTAATATACAGAGTGCGGCAAATAGTTCTCCCACATTTGAAGGAGCAGTGAAAAAAATACGAAAAAAGACATTGGAAAAATTTGTTCTCATTTTGAAAGCCTACATAATTGTTTTTTTTTTCATTTATGCGGAAGTTTTCCATTTCTCTCTTCTGTTTCAATTGGGATGATTTTCTCCTTGATTGCCCCTATATCAAGTCATCAATGATCCGGACGGACCTATGGAATTCCGTACTCTTCAAAATTCTCAAGAAATAAGCCTACAGAATACTTTCAATTACATTTGTACCACTTCAAATACTCGCAGTATGAAAAAGTAGTAGTACTACGAAACCTGTATCACAGTTAAACCTTAGAAGAAATTAGCATTGGCAACGTCTCGGACATTGCCCATATTTCAAGAGTGCCAGCCAACCTGCTTCAGTTTTAAGTAAAAAAAACTTGATAAACCTAAATCTGGACCAACCGGAATACTTTATAAAAGTGAATGGAGTAAAGTTTATCCTTCAACTCATGGAACTGTCATGTCGTTTATCCACAAGAGAACACTACGCCCGTTACCTCCTTTTTTGACCGCCCCCCATAAAACATCCAACTAATTTTCCGACCCCGTATGTGCATGTCCCATTTCGTTAATTTGAAACAAACAGTTTCAAGACGAGTCGCCAAACGAAAACCAAACAAGTTTTCACATTCCCCTTGGCTCCACGTCCTATTCTGAACTAGCGGAGTAATATTATCTAAGCGAGAAGGTCAAACGCAATAATTAACACAGAAGACTCGGTTGACCTTAGCAACTTCGAAACATGGCACCAAATATAGGGCTGATATGAGACTTATGAGTGTGCTGTGCTCGCCGTACAATATGTGCGGTTTGAGCACATTCTAACGGCTTATGTGCATTGCGACTAATTGCAGTCTGCTATCGAAGCATATTTGGAGGAGAGATGATCTTAAATTAAGGAGTTCACTGATAGGAATTAGAGATGATGTAGACTGGGCACTAAGCTTCCTTCAGAATACATTGTCAGAATCAGGTTGATAACGAAAAATCGCTTTGTGGAATTGTTTGAACAAGCAAAAGTGTAAAAACTAGTAGAGCCCATAGATAGACGTTTATTATTATTATTTATTTGTTTCTCATTTGTAAACGTCAGTTTCCAAAAACACAATATTAATCAAGAAAGTTTATTTTATCAAGTCACTAACTTGTAAAACTGACAGTTAACTTGCAAAATTTTCACAAGTAGTATTTACATTAGAAAATTTTGTTTTATCGTCATATATGTTGAAAATCATGGTACAATTGTTATTTCCAGTAACACAGATTTTTGATGATGAAAGAGTTTATACTGATTATGATGATCTGTTGACTCAGAAACTGTTGAACTCGAGGACTGCAGAACATTTGTACTCTCCTTACTACCAAATAATTAGCTAGACATTTCGATTTTTTTGTTGACCGAATCATCGACATAACTCATCGCAATTTCGGTGCTCTTCCACCCTCCTGCACGCTTTAGTGCTAAAATATCTCCACCCGAATCCGCAACCATAGTGGCTCCAGTTCTGCGAAAAGAGTAGCCGGTGTATAACTCTGGGTCTTTTAAACCTAAATATTTCGCTATTTGCTTTGGGACACCACCAATAGTGTGCTGGCCAGCATTAAGGGAAATGCACTTTCCATGTCGGTATGTCAAAAAAAATCTTAGGCTTTCTGTTCCAGGAGGCCGAAGATTTACATATTTTCTGTATAACATGCAGACATGCATCATCGGTTACGGTGAATCTTCTTGTTGTTAAATTTTTTGTTTGCCGCAATGTCACAATAACTTATTTTCCCATATCTTCTACATCATTCATGTTGTAGGAGACAACATCCAAAAATCCCAAATATTGTTACAATTTTCGCCAGCAACCACTGGTTATCAGGAGCATGTAAAAGAAATTGTTCAGCCTCTTCTTTACTTAATACCTTGGCCTTTTTTGGCGTATAACGCTCATTTTTTCGTTTCAGAAACGCTATTACCTTTTGAAATCTGCAAATGACAACTAAACGTCATATTTTTCAATAATTTTTTTAAGGAAAACAAACCTGCGAACAGGGGCATTTTCTTTCATTTCCAAGCAGCTTTTCAGTATAGACCATTTTGCCCATAAAGTATTAGGGCTGAATCTGGCTGATAGTTGATTCAAGTAGACCAACAAAACATCTTCAGTTACCCCAATCACACTATTTTTGTTTTGCCACTTTTTGAAGTCGTCGTATTCTCGCTCGTACCTTGAAGCTGATTTTGAAGGTAATGAACTTGAAGCTACACTGCTGGCTGCCTCAATAATTTCTTTTGGTATATTCATTTTCGCTTTTGCCAAAACAAGTAAAAAAAATAAACAGACATGTTCATGGCAACGCTTCCATAGCTTACGACATTTGTGACAAATTATGGGGATTTTTTTGGAATTTATCTAACTTTTTTACAAATGAGAAACAAATAAAATATAAAACAATACACGCAAGGTAACGGGTTTTACTGGCTCGAGAAGGTAACTGACGAGCCGCAGGCGAGTCAGTTATATCCTCCATTCGCCAGTAAAAACCCTCTTACCTTGCTAGTAATGTTATACAGGGTCTTTCACGAGGAACCTCACCCATATTTATACGGGAAACTACTCAACGTATTTTCATGAAATTCAGCACTTATAAGTATTTCACGATGCTGATGAAACCTAAAATATTTTCAAGGCATGAGCACCTCCGGTTTTTCCGGAAATGACGTCAACTTCCGTTTTTTAAATTAGAACACCTTTTTTTTATTGCAGAAATAGATTCCTTAGAAAATTTCAAGTTATTTTGATGTAACATTTTTCAGTTTTGGTTGGAAAATTCTCTTTGACCGGGAAAATTCGAAAAAAAAATCGAAAATATAGCTCCGCTGAAACAAGAATAACTTCGAGGTTTTTGGATGGAAAATTTTCATTTTTAGGATTTTTCAAGATGTAAGATTGATGTATCCACTTTGAAAATCGAAATCGCGATTCATGATACAGGGGGTGAAAAAATCTCTTTCAAAGTTAGGGATGACAAAATCGTGAAAAATCAATTTTTTCAAATTAGAACCCCATTTTTTTATGGCAGATATTGAATCTAAGTTAAAAAATAATGTGAGTGTATGCATCACACCCTTGTCCTAAAGTGGATATTTTCTGAGTTATCCACAAAAAACTGTTTTTCGTCTTGAATTTTCAGCTATTTCTTTTCCCTTCACGCCAAAAAGATGAAATTTTCAGGAACTGTTACTTAAACCATGTTTTAGATTTTACTACCCTAATATGCAAGAGAAAAAAGTTACAGGTTGTTCCTAAATAGATGGCGAATTTGGATTCGAATTTCTATCGGAAACCTCTTTATTTCAACTAATCGGCCATCGGTTTTCTCTCCAGTGATAAATAAATAATTCCTTATGAACCATATGCAAAAACTTACCATGTTTTACATTCTTTTTTTTTAATGATATCTATCATTAAAAATGATATCTTATTTACCATGTTTTACATTCTTTTTTTTTAATGATATCTATCATTAAAAATGATATCTATCATTAAAAATGATATCTATCATTAAAAAAAAGAATGTAAAACATGGTAAGTTTTTGCATATGGTTCATAAGGAATTATTTATTTATCACTGGAGAGAAAACCGATGGCCGATTAGTTGAAATAAAGAGGTTTCCTATAGAAATTCGAATCCAAATTCGCCATCTATTTAGGAACAACCTGTAACTTTTTTCTCTTGCATATTAGGGTAGTAAAATCTAAAACATGGTTTAAGTAACAGTTCCTGAAAATTTCATCTTTTTGGCGTGAAGGGAAAAGAAATAGCTGAAAATTCAAGACGAAAAACAGTTTTTGGTGAATAACTCAGAAAATATCCACTTTAGGGCAAGGGTGTGATGCATACACTCACATTATTTTTTAACGTAGATTCAATATCTGCCATAAAAAAATGGGGTTCTAATTTGAAAAAATTGATTTTTCACGATTTTGTCATCCCTAACTTTGAAAGAGATTTTTTCACCCCCTGTATCATGAATCGCGATTTCGATTTTTAAAGTGGATACATCAATCTTACATCTTGAAAAATCCTGAAAATGAAAATTTTCCATCCAAAAACCTCGAAGTTATTCTTGTTTCAGCGGAGCTCTATTTTTGATTTTTTTTTCGAATTTTCCCGCGCTGAGAGAATTTTCCAACCAAAACTGAAAAATGTTACATCAAAATAACTTGAAATTTTCTAAGGAATCTATTTCTGCAATAAAAAAAAGGTGTTCTAATTTGAAAAACGGAAGTTGACGTCATTTCCGGAAAAACCGGAGGTGCTCATGCCTTGAAAATATTTTAGATTTCATCAGCATCGTGAAATACTTATAAGTGCTGAATTTCATGAAAATACGTTCAGTAGTTTCATGTATAAATATGGGTGAGGTTCCTCGTGAAAGACCCTGTATACTGTATCATATTCCTATTGCGTAGATATCCATATTGGTAGATTTCTGCAAATCGAGTGATTTAATAGGCGAAATGTCGAAGTTTGATCATGTTTCCTTAAGACACGGCCAGGATATAAGAGAAAAAATTTTTATCGAGTTTGAAATTGTCCTTTTTACCGAATTTTTTCGCGATTTTTTTTAAAATACTTCAACATCGCCTAGAGAATCGAAATTTCACAAACGTATGAATCGATTATTCCTCTTTTCGACCGTATAAAAATTTCCTCACTGTATCTCAGCTTCTGTTTTTCTGTCGGGTTTTTCGAATACTTTTATTCTTTTTTCGAATGAACTATCACAAAGTAACGGACTATTCTGTCCATATCTTTCAGTAAAATAGCATAGCATAAATGAATCTTCCAACCATGTTTATATACGTAAAATATGTATTTCCAGTATTAACAGAGAAAATAGCTTCTACAACATTCGCCAGGTCTTTGAAATTATTGAATTCACATAATATTTTCTCAAATTCATTATTTCCCAAAACTCAACAAACATTTCGATAAATACGTAATTACAACGACCTTTATGTAGAGAGGACAACGTTGCTTAGTTATCTGACTGGAAAATGTCAAAATAGGTAGTTTACAGGTTTTCAGTATTGTCTAATTGGCACTCGAACTCAGAATATTCTATACTGTATAATTTGCGATTTTTTTGACTGAGCTCTTTTTCGATTTATATTCGAACTTATCCTTCAGGAAATGAAATTCCTGGGTTCTGAAGCAGATACAGCAAAAAACTCCAACCGTTCTAGCCGCATCCTAACAGCGATTATATTTTAAGTTACCTAATTACTCTCGTCATCAGAATTCAGTATCATTGTTTGTTTGAATAAGCTGCAAGGTCGGAACTTTGTGACCCCAATCGTGAACTGCTATAATGTATCCCTCTATGTGTCTGCATGGACGTAGAAACATCTAAACTCTAAAGTGATTCAACGCTGATTCAATGCTAGTTGAATTCTGGGGAGTTTTCATTCTCAATCCATAAATGAAAAAATCTCTGAGCCTAAAAAAATCTATATCAAAAATCTCAACTTTTTGGGTGAAAAATGACAAAGGGGTAAGACCCCCAAAAACACCATATTTGTCCTCACCAAGGAATCCCTGGCGAATCCAAATTCGTTTGCCTATCTCGAAGATCGACTACCCATTCGAATCCTGCAGAATACCAGTAGACTGATCAGTACCACCTATACTTTGAGTGCTCTGAGCGTCCCAACGAAACTCGAAAATGAAATTTGGAAAAACTTAAACAATAAAAAGTCGACTCAAAGAAGGCCCATATGGACATGTTTGATATCAAAATATAGTTTTTCGAGGACGCTCCATCCAATAAGAACAAATTCAAGTCACTATCTATCATAGTTTAGATTTTCATCTGTCAAATGGCAATTTTTGAAAAATCCGAAATTTCAAATTGTCATAGCTCCCGCTCTCCCAGATTTGTCCACATTTGTCATTGTCTAGAGTATCTTTGATCATAACAAAATCGATATCGAAAATCTCAACTTTTTGGGTGAGAAATAACAAAGGGGTAAGACCCCCAAAAACACCATATTTGTCATCACCATGGAACCCCTGGCGAATCCAAAGTCATTTTCCAATCTCGAAGATCTACTACCCATTCAAATCATGCAGAATACCCATAAGACTGATCAGAACCACCTTCACTTTGAGTGCTCGGAGCGTCTGAACAAAACTCGAAAATGAAATTTGGAAAAACTAAAACAATTAAAAGTCGACTCAAAGAATTCCAATATGGAAATGTTGGTATCAAAATATAGGTTTTCGAGAACGCTCTATCCAATAAGAACAAATTCAAGTCGCTATCTATCATAGTTTAGATTTTCCACTGTCAAATGGCATTTCTTGAAAAATCCAAAATTTCAAATTGTCATAGCTCCCTCTCTCCCGAATTTATCCACATTTGTTTTGTGCATTTGTAATCAGCATTGTCTAGAGTAGCTCTGAGCATAATAAAATCGGTATCGAAAATCTCAACTTTTTGGGTGAAAAATGACCAAGGGGTAAGACCCCCCAAAAACACTATATTTGTCATCACCTAGTTATCCCTGGCGAATCCAAAGTCGTTTTCCAATCTCGAAGATCTACTACCCATTCGAATCATGTGGAATACCTATTAAACTGATCAGAACCACCCTTACTTTGAGTGCTCTGAGCGTCCGAACAAAACTCGAAAATGAAATTTGGTAAAACTAAAACAATTAAAAGTCGACTCAAAGAAGGCCAATATGGAGATGTTTGGTATCAAAATATAGGTTTTCGGGGACGCTCTATCCAATAAGAACAAATCAAGTCGCTATCTATCATAGTTTAGATTTTCACCTGTTAAATGGCATTTTTTGAAAACTCTCATGACTTCCTGTCGAGAAAACGTATAAACATCCTCGACAATCGACATGAATAACATTACATCCCCCCAGGGAAAACAAAATTCGCAAACTTGTCCTTCAGCTCACCCTGCTAAAAACCCACCCAAATAAAAAAAGCGACACAATGACATCTCTGTAGCAATTCCTTCGAAAATATCCGAAGCTCACAAATATTTGAGGAGCTCCAAAAAGGATATCCTATCCGCAAATAGATCGACTATTTTAGAATAGGAAAAGAGACGCTCTCTCAGTTCCATCGTGTTTGATCAAAGTCTGCATTTTCCTCATTATCTTGAGCAAACAGGAACATGAAGAATTTTTCGATAAGGGTGACGTTATCTTCGATATCCTTGAGTACGGTGAATTATATGGGATGTCGTTACTTGGATACTTGGAACTTATTCCATGGATTTCAATATCTCTTTGTAATCTTCGATGAGGGGAGTTTTCCTAACAAGGGATTATTTTGTGGCACGATTGAGGTTGAAGAGGTCGAAATAAACATGGAAATTGAATCAATCAATCCATTCATTGCTTTCAATCCTACAGGTTCAATGAATAATCTCAGTCTACATATACAGGGTTTTATTCATACAGAATGTAACAGCCAAATGGAATAAATTCGATAACGAATAAATGTGGGGGTGTTAGGAAAAACGCTCGGGCACATCGATTTGTAATTTTAAGTGCGCATATTTTTCAAGAAAATAAAATTATATAGGGTGTTCCATGCGACCGTGGCCAATACCAACTTTCTTATTTCAAATGCAACCCCATGTATATTATTTATTTTTAGGATTCTTCAGAAAATTCTAGACATAATTCATATGTCCTATACCCATCTTCAACTTTTTCGGAAATATTTAGTGTTTTCAGTTTTTTCAAAAAAATTAACATTTTAAATGAAAATTATTTTATTTCACAAATTCGATACATTACACTTCATACTTATTTCCCATTTTCCTCTTGATATGTAGAAAGTAAGCCAAAACCATTACTGAGAAGAAATTAAAAAAAACAAAAACAGATCTGTTTATTCTCATAGCCTTAGTAACACGTTGTCTTAAAATGATGACAACTCAGGAGCTCATAGAAGACGATTTCGATAGGAGAACGCATTTTTGTGAGCAAATGATGGCAATGTTAGACAACAATGTGATCCAATCAGAAAATGTTTTGTTTTCTGATGAGAGTACATTCACACTACACGGTCATGTTAATTGTCAAAATTGCCGCTATTGGTCTGATGAGAATCCTCACGGGATGAGAGAAGAACATACGCAATATCCTGAAAATGTTAATGTTTGGGCAGAAATTGTTTGAAATCATATCGTAGGTCCCTTTTTCATTGACGGCAACTTGAATGGAGAAAAATATTTAGAACTACTCCAAAATAATGTCGTACCAACTTTGATGAACTTATATCCTGATCCAGCAAATCCACAAGTTCCTGCCAAGTTTCAGCAAGATGGAGCACCCCCCCATTACCAAATCAATGTCCGGCAGTACTTGAACCAAATTTTTCCAAATCGGTGGATAGGGAGGCGCGGATCAATAGAATGGCCAGCACGATCTCCTGATCTGACACCATTAGACTTCTTTTTGTGGGGATATGTCAAAAGTATTGTATACGAAACGAAACCCTTAAACTTAGACGACCTAAAAAACCGAATCACGCTTGCGATTAGATCAGTCACGCCTGAAATGTTGAGTAACGTTAGAAGACAATTCTACACCAGATTAGCATGTTGCCAAGACGTTCGCGGCGAGCATTTTGAACATTTCCTACATTGACATTAATGTTTTTTTTTTGTTTTTTTTTTAATAATTAAGAAATGTGTAATGTACCGAATTTGTGAAATAAAATAATTTTTTTTTAAAACGTTGATTTTTGCAATAAATCTGAAAACACTTAATACTTCCGAAATAGTTAAAGATAGGTATAGAACATTGTTCATCAATTGTGTCTAGAATTCTCTGAAGAATCCAAAAATAAATAATATACAGGGGGTTGCATTTGAAATAAGAAAGTAGGTATTGGCCACGGTCACATGAAACACTCTATATAATATTATTTTCTTGAAAAATATGCGCATTTAAAATTACAAATCGACATGTCCGAGCGTTTTTCCCAACACGCCCTTATTTATTCGTTATCGAATTTTTTCCATTCGGCTGTTACACTCTGTATATTTCTACACTTTTCTTTTCATATCTTCGGAACTATCATTTCAAATGAACTTTACGAATTCTGATATAATGATTGAAACTTGTGCAGTTTTTGAAAAGGTCGTGGAAAAATGTAATCAACTATTAATTCTAAATAATATTCAATAATCTTTCTACCATCTTTTCTCATGTTCATCTCAACCGGATTTCGGCCAATTAAATGAGATTTGAGTTTTCAAAAGACAACACAATGATGTCAGTACACTCAAATGTTATATGGAGGTTTAACTGCCGTCTAATTATTGCTATTTAAATTTAATGTGAAAAGCATTCCAATGTCAACATTGGATTTCCAGCATCAATGAGAATAATTCAAGTACCTATTATATCAAATCTTCAACACAGATCCTTTTCTATATCATAATTCTTATTTCATGGAACTAAATGTATAATGGGCTTTGTCTCCCAGAAATAATTCATTCAAATAATTTTTCCGTTCTCGAGTACCTAACCGGAAAAACTCTCAGTCAACGAAAGTCTACCCAGTCTGAATCGAAACCTGATTTCAAACCATTACAAAGCACAGTGCCGTCGAATAAAGGAAGGGTAGTTGTTTGGCCATTGCATTAGTGTATATTTAGAAAGTAGGTTAGACTATAAAACGGTTTATAGTTGTGTACTCGTTATGTTTAACTTCCTCAAGACGTTTCAACAAGGAATAAGAGGCAGTATTTAATCCAGAATTGACGACATGTCTCTTGACTGCATTACCACCAAGAGTTTATGAGGAAATATTGATCCATCAGATGGTACTCTAAAAAATTTAGAAAACCAATAACCTGAATCATTTTCAAGACTACAGTACCTTCCTTCGACAGCTTTAGGCCCATTGGAACAAGCGGGCAAAAATCCTGCCATATTTTTGTTCTGTTGACAAAATATTTCTGCTAATTATGATTCAATAAATGGAAATTGATTGAAATGAATTGATAACAGGATAAATTGAGTATACTGAGGCCGAATATCCAACTTACCGAAAAAAATAACGATTGAAAAAGTCAATGTCGAATTGTATTGTCGCAATGAGAAATAATGGAGGGTGAAGGTGATGAAAGATGGGCCAGTTATACAATGAGAAATTTTACAATGCCTGCATTGAATTCCCTCCTTCATGTGTGTTGTAATTACATCATTCAGGTGTGGTTGACTATTATTCTTTCACAGACTACAAATATATGAGGAGGATTTTATGGAAGAATAGAAAGTTTCATTTTTATAGGTGCTGTTGATTTCATTCTGATTGATGGAAATTTGAATATCTTAATTATCCTGGGCAATTTAAACGATGCAGGTATGATATCGTTACATTTTCACATTTCTTGAGATTTGAAACACTGTGAATGACATCCTATTTCAATAGAAAAAAAATTTCATTAATATCAACAGTATTAAGTGAAGAATAGACTGATAATGAGAACTTTCATTATTCAAATAATAATAAGGGGAAGTATCACCTTTTGAATCGTGATAAATCTCCATTCAAAAAGTGGTCTCTTTATTTCACGAGTAACTACCCTAATTTACGACGTAGAAACTTGATTTTTTTCTTAATTGAAGTTGAAGAACGTTCCGAGGGCAAATAGTTTTTTTTCGATTTAATTAGTTCTTCAATCACTAAAAACCAGGGTAATCGTTAGATCTGGGGTTATTGAATATGTTTTTCGTTTTTCATGAGTACAAGCCATATTTTTGAAATAATACTCATGAAAATTTTTGAAGTTTATAGAAGATTAAATTGCCGAGGACAAATAGTTGCGATTTTTTCGATTTAATTATTTTTTCAATTTAATTATTTTTTCAATTAAAAAAAACAGGTTGAACTTCAGCGTTTTGGAAACTACACTTAATGATTTTTTTCCGACGGTTATTCATCTTCTTTTGGAAAAATCGCAACTATTTGCCCTCGGCAATTTAATCTTCTATAAACTACAAAAATTTTCATGATGATCAGTTCAAAAGTATAGCTTGTACTCATGAAAAACGAAAAACATATTCAATAATCCAAATGTTGCAGAGATCTAACGATTACCCTGGTTTTTTTAATTGAAAAACTAATTAAATCGAAAAAAAGAAAAATATTTGCCCTCGGAACGTTCTTCAACTACAATTTAAAAAAATCAAGTCTCTCCGTCGTAAATTGGGGTAGTTACTCGTGAAATAAAGAGACCACTTTTTGAATGGAAATTTACCACGATTCAAAAGGTGATAATAAACTTAAAGGTTCAGGAAGCACAATTCCAGGATTTTTCATATAATGAGAGTATTCATGTCTTTGAAAATAAAAAATTGCAAAAATTGATAAAATGAAATACAATTTCTGATGAAAAACCAGGCGTTAAGTAATATATCTAATTTTATGTCTGAACGTTCAAGTGCACTTAACATCCGTATAAAGGGTGGCAAGTGGCACTTTGACGCTCGAAAATGGAATTTGTGTAACAAAGCAGGATTTTGGGATATAGTTAGAAAAAAACTTACAACGGGGATACAGATTTTAATTTTACAATTTCTCTCATGAAAAATACCATATAAAAGTGAGGTGAACATCATTCTAACCGAAAATTGAAGATCTAGTTGTTGCTTTTAAAGGTACTGATAGGTACTGTTATGATATTATTGGTTAATTAAGTTTAATTGATATTATATATAAAATTTATGTTTGTTTTCTGCAATTAATCGATAGTTGAAAATGTGAAAAGTTTATGCGTGAACGAAGAGATGAGAACTAAACAATAAGCAATGGTTTTTCTTTAGGTTCTTGTATCTTTCCAACTGGTGGTGATTCGAATAAAATTTTTCTCCGAAATACTCTGAACAGTCAATATTCCGAATTGACCTGTTTGGACATTTTCCGAAAAATCTCTTAGGGAAATATCCTATATGTATACAGGGTGTTTGGAGGGTGAGTAGCCATAGGTAGGTTAGGTTAGGTTAACACGGTGGTTCGGGATGGAACCCACATAGGCCAGAGGCCCGTTGTGATGCCGTATAGGGTGGTTACCACCCCTAGCCATAGGTAAATGGTGGATAGGTGATGCTCTTGGCTACTTGTTGCGCCTAATAAAATAACATTTTGCCCAAATCTCAAAGTGTCATAATTTTTTTGCCATTTTTCTAGAAATTTCCCATTTTTCTCATTAAAATCTTGAATTTTTTCAAATTTAATGCTCGAGGTGTCTATAAAATGATTTATTTTTTTAGTCTAGTCTTGTCTTATTCAGATTGAATCATAATTTCATACAAACGTCTTCAAAAAACCTGACAGCGTCGTATCAAACATCAAAATGAAAAAAAATATTTGTGTCCACTTCACAAAGTGAAATAAAAAAAAATTTACATAGTGTGGGGTTTTTAAATGGGTTTAAAAATTTCTCTAGTTAATACTCTTTGCAATGGTATGTAACATGTACCATTAATAATCAGATAACTCAACAAAAAACCGTTTTGTCTTCAAGGATGCCTTAAAAGGGTGACGACAAAACTATTCCATTGAGCAGGTAAAATCTTTTCTCTCATTCTAACACAGCTAAAAATAGCTTGCTCATTT
The DNA here is from genome assembly GCA_951802165.1 of Adalia decempunctata. Classification (NCBI taxonomy): domain Eukaryota; kingdom Metazoa; phylum Arthropoda; class Insecta; order Coleoptera; family Coccinellidae; genus Adalia; species Adalia decempunctata. The sequence continues at coordinate 13,687,617 of OX637696.1, read as the reverse complement.
TATAGGCACCTCGAGCATTAAATTTTAAAAAATTCAAGATTTTAATGATAAAAATGGGAAATTCATAGAAAAATGGCAAAAAAATTATAACACTTTGAACTTTGGGCAAAATGTTATTTTATTAGGCGCAACAAGTAACCAAGAGCTTCACCTATCCACCATTTACCTATGGCTACTCACCCTCCAAACACCCTGTATATTGATCTGTTTTGTATGGAACACCCTGTGTGTGAATCAAAACCGATGAAAATCCATGTGAATAAAAATGTACCCTTTATGCATGTGAATTGTTGAAAAAATCGTCATTATTCATTGGTTGTTTAGCAACATGCTTTCCCGCGATATAAAAAATCCTTTCTCTTCTTAATTTATCACAATTATACCACATGCGAGAAGTCCCCCAGGACATGTTTCCCCAGCCGCCCCCTCCCCTATTAACGCTCCTTTTCTCAGAGCCACCCATCTGAAGCTTTGAAATAAGTACTCGTATTCAGCCTTCATTGCCAGTGAAAATAGTTGTCATAATTCAAGTTGGGCGTGCATGAGAGAAGAGTTCACGTATTTATTATCAACATCTTGACGGTTTAACCCCATCATAAAATAAAATTATCTTTCTTGCTGAGTGAACCCTATGGGGGAACTAAAGACCGAGCATACCGAGAGGAGACAGGGCCGGGGCCGGATAATCACGCTTTTTAAATAGTCGTTAAAAGATTATTTTATTGTTTAGTAATAATTACGATGAAAATTGTCATTCAATGAATTCATTTGCAGTAAAACAAAATTCTTACTGAAAAAAAAGTATGCAAGTTTATGAATACATAATAATGAAGGATTTTACAATACGAGGTGTCATTTTGAATAGCCCGCTATTTCGGTAGATGTCACTTTTGAAGCTGTTATTTTTTGACATTTGACAAGTAGAAACCACGCAATAATAAAAATGGAACGATACACGCTTCAACAACGCATTGAAATTATTAAAATTCACCACAAAAATGGTGAAAATTTGGCAGAGACGGTTCGTCAAACTCGAACATTTTTGGGTCTTCGTGAAGCACCTTGACGAACCGCAATAGAAAAATTGGTGGAAAAATTTGAGCTGTTGAGACAAGTTAGTGATGTAAAGAATAAAACCCGTGCACGTCGCTTAAGGGGCAGTATCACCTTTTGAATCGTAGTAAATCTCCATTCAAAAGTGGTCTCTTTATTTCACGAGTAACTACCCTAATTTACGACGTAGAGACTTGATTTTTTTAAATTGTAGTTGAAGAACGTTCCGAGGGCAAATAGTTTTCTTTTTTTCGATTTAATTAGTTTTTCATTTGAAAAAACCAGGGTAATCGTTAGATCTCTGCAATATTTGGGTTATTGAATATGTTTTTCGTTTTTCATGAGTACAAGCTATATTTTTGAAATAATCATCATGAAAGTTTTTGTAGTGTATAGAAGATTAAATTGCCGAGGGCAAATAGTTGCGATTTTTTTGATTTAATCAGTTTTTCAATTGAAAAAAACAGGTTGAACTTCAGCATTTTGGAAACTACACTTAATGATTTTTTTCCGTCGGTTATTTATCATTTTTTGGAAAAAATCGCAACTATTTACCCTCGGCAATTTAATCTTCTATAACCTGCAAAAATTTCAATGATGAATGATGATTATTTCAAAAATATAGCTGGTACCCATGAAAAATGAAAAACATATTCAATAACCCCAGATCTAACGATTAGATACCCTGGTTTTTTTAATTGAAAAACTGATTAAATCGAAAAAAAGAAAACTATTTGCCCTCGGGACGTTCTTCAACTTCAATTTAAAAAAAATCAAGTCTCTACGTCGTAAATTAGGGTACTTACTCGTGAAATAAAGAGACCACTTTTTGAATGGAGATTTATCACGATTCAAAAGGTGATACTGCCCCTTAAGAACAACCGAGAATATTGCTGCTGTAGCCGAAAGTGTTGAAGAAAACCCATGTTCGTCCATTTCAGATTTGGGATTTAAGTCACATAAAGTTTAGTAAACACAAGAACTCAAGCCGGCCGATCATCATCAACATCGTGTCTTTGCCGATTGGGTCCTTGAAATGCTTGCAAATGATCGGGAATTCCATCGAAAAATCATCTTGATTGATGAGATCTATTTCTACATCGGTGGCTTCGTCAACAAGCAAAATTATCGCAACTGGGGCTCGGAAAACTCATGAGTTATTATTTAAAAGCCTCTCTATCCTCTAAGTGTGACTGTTTCGTGCGGTTTATGGTCCGGCGGGGTCATTGGACCTCAATTTTTCGAGAATAAGGCTGAAGCAACAGTTACGGTGAATGGATTGCGCTATCGAGAAATGATTAATGATTTTTACTGCCGGAATTGGATGGTATTGATTTGGACAACGTTTACTTCCAACAAGACGGCGCTACGTGCCACTCAAGCAACGAAACCATTGATCTTTTACGGAAAAAGTGTTATTTCTTGAAGAGGTGAAAACAATTGGCCACAAAGATCTTGTGATTTAACACCTTGCGACTTGTTCCTTTGTGGCCATGTGGAATGGAAGGTCTACACCAAGAGCCCAGCGTCGAGAACATAGGGCAGCAACTTTACGATTTGGGTATGGAAAATTTCATGAAAGGATATGGTCCTGTAGTGGTGGTCGTGGTGGTCATTTGGCTGATATTATTTCGCATTATTGACCGCATTCCTTCCACTTGATAATGAAATAAACATCCGATCATTTATATTAAAAAAATGGCACTTTTCTTTGAATTTCAAAATAACACCTTTTGTTGGAAACCCCTTTATACTGGGTGTATATAAATAGTTGTCAAAAAATAGGTTGAGTCTTTCATATAAACTTTTCTTTTTTGAGCACCTCCTGCTTCGTTACAGCCTCCTAAAGATGGCGTTCCTATATGATTGCAAGGGGTAGAAATAGCCACTTCTTAACAGTCTAATGGTGGGTTTCACAAAGACCGTTGATTGAGTGATTCACAGAATACCTTGACGTTTTTGTCAAATCGACCAATAGAATTTCAAATTTACGGATTTTTTATCACAGAATCGCTCGATTAAGCATTTGATCACCCGATCAACTTTTGTGAAACCCGGCTTTAACCTTGTTCCGCGAGAAAATTTTTTCCATGTTTATTTTTTACAATAAAAGAATTAATTATAAATAGCTTGAATCATTCTTACCAAATAAGCTTGGTCTCTTGTAATTTCTTGCTAAAGTTCACGGTTTTGGAGAAAAAAATAATTTGACATCAGATAATAGTGATAATACAAATCTGATAGAGGCGCTACTGTGCATTTTATGGAATATCTCCATAAAACTTACATTATCACTATAAGTTCTGTGGATATCCCTCTAATTATGAATGAAATGTACAATGGTGCTCTCTATCAAAAAGTCACTGAACTATGAAATTAGTGAATATGTGAGTAAAGCAGGAACTTTTTCCCGCCATATATTTGAATTTAACCATTCCGTATTTCAAGTTGTATTTCTGAACGAAATTATCTGTAGATTCACTAATCGGAAGTTGAACTATTTTCATGGGTCTTTCGTTTGAAATGAAAAAAATTTACTTCCGAAATGAAATCGATTCAAATTATTTCATTAAGAACTCCAATCCTTTCTGAGTTTACCCACAAAATTTCAGTTCTCAAAGTGAAACCATTTTCAAATGCAACTTGAAATAAAAACACACTACATTAAACGCCTTAAAATTGTTCATTAGACAGATGTCAATTTGACATTTCATTTCTGAACTGGTATGATAGTAACTTAAACTTTATAGGGTATAGTCAAAGGGTAACCAACAAATTTGTTGATTACTATCGATAAATATTTCTTTCTTACTATGTTTGATGCATTTGGTCTTTTGGCGTGTACCTTCTATCTTTTTAATACATTATGTATTTAATTTGTGAAAAGTTCAAAATTGTGTTTATTTCGTTACATCCATTTAATATTTGTGTTCTCAATAAAAATTTCAACTTGGCATCCGCCAAATGGATAAATTTAGGTCGAAAATAGTTCCAACCTCTACGACTACGGCGTACTATGTGTTGATAAATGATTTTTTTTATTCAAAAACCGTGATTTTTAGCAAGAAATTTCGAGAGACCTTATTTGTTGAGAATGGATCAAGCTATCTAAAATTAATGCTTTTATTGTACAATATGAATATGGAAATAATGAAATAAAGGCGCCATATTTAGGAGGCTGTAACTTGGTATGTACCTGTATATGGTCCAGAAAGTCGATAACTTAACATTGTTAAGGTGGGCGTTCAATGTAGTGTGTTTTTATTTCAAGTTGCATTTGAAAATGGTTTCACTTTGAGAACTGAAATTTTGTGGGTAAACTCAGAAAGGATTGGAGTGCTTAATGAAATAATTGGAATCTATTTCATTTCGAAAGTACATTTTTTTTCTTACAAAAATAGAAGAAAATAAGCGAACTCATGCTTCTGTTTTATTTCAAACGAAAGACTCATGAAAACAGTTTATTTCCGATTAAAAGTGAATCTACAGATAAATTCGTTCAGAAAAAGAACTTGAAATACGGAATTGGCAGAGAATGGCCTAATTCGAATTCTGGCGGGAAAAAGTTCCTGCTTTACCCACATATTCACTAATTTCATAGTTCAGCGACTTTGGGATAGAGAGCGCCATTGTACATTTCATTCATAATAAGAGATATTCATAGAACTTATAGTGATAATGTAAGTTCTATGGAGATATTCCATAAAATGCACGGTGACGCCTCTATCGGATGAGCTTTCCTACTCGCTCTGAACGGCGACCTTAAATTTGTCCATTAGACGGATGTTAATTTGACATTTCAGTTGTGAACTGGTATGATAGTAAACAACAAATTTGTTGATTACTATCGATAAATATTTCTTATATTCTTGCTATGTGTGACGCATTTGGTCTTTTGGCGTATACCTTCTATCCTTTTAATATTTTCTGTATTGAATTTGTGAAAAGTTTAAAATCGTGTTTATTTCATTACATTCATTCAATATTTGTGTTCTCAATAAAAATGTCAACTTGACATCCGCCAAATCGATCAATTTAAGGTAGAAAATAATTCGAACCTCTACGACTACGGCGTATTATCTGTTGATAAATTATTTTTTTATTCAAAAACCGTGATTTTCAGCAAGAAATTTCAAGAGACCTTATTCGGTAAGAATGGATCATGCTATCCAAAATTGATTTTTTCAATGTAAAATATGAATATGGAAAAAAGGCCATCTTTAGGGGGCAGTAACTAAGTACTTGTATAAGGCCCAAAAAGTTGATAACTTTACAAGCCGAGAAGCCAGCCAGGCGCTAATCCATCAACAAACTAGACATCACCTAGCCTAGGAAAATCTCCGAGTTAATCATAACCGACAACGTCGCTGTCGTCAAACATAGAGGACCAATCTTCTTTTTCCCTAGCCGCGAGAGCCACGCATCGTTGGGCTTGAAAGTGCGGTCCAGGGGTCGACAACCGGCCAACCCCGTGTCTACAAGGAGGCGGCAGCGTTCCTGCGATGCTGCTTTGTTCTCAAGGCACGTAAGTGTTACCACCGCGCGCACATCCCCTAAGACACAGGGGGGAGATAAGTCAACGGCCGCGTCCACCGATCCAGCTAGCTTTCTCTCAACTTAAGTCTACACTCTACAGGACCGGCCAGCAGGGTGAAAGCGAGAAAAGTCGAAAATTGTGGCATCGACGACTGCTCTGAACTCATTGGTGCTTATGCGGGGCTTCTCAGGAATTTTCTACGTTTGGTGCAAGAGCACAGATAAAAACCTTAGCAAAAAGTCTGTCTCCCCGTATAAGCGTAGGTATATTGAACTTGTCTACAGAATAAGCTGACATTTATATTGAAGGGCATCTTTTTCTTAGATTACACATTCTTCTTCATTTTTCCAAAAAGGCAAAAAAATTTGTAATAATCTCAAATAAAAAACAACTTATATTCATTTATTCATGAATTGTTCTGGAAGTACCAACCCATCTCAAGAACCCATCTCAATCTCAATACTGAATGAATTGCCTTGAAACCATCTGTAAAGGACCCCGCACTTTTTCTATGGCAAATGGCGTTCCGTCAAATTTTCTAAAATTTTGGTATAATGTAGTACTGACCTACTGATCAAAAATGTCCATGGCCCAAATTCAATCCTATGACTAGTTTTCGAGATACAGGGCGTTGAAGTTGAGAATTACCCACTTTTACTACGCCCGTATCTCGGTACAGAATCTAATGAACTTCAATTTTTCTCAAGAAACATTTCATTAAATCCCCAGGGAGCAACCATATAGAGGAATATGACCGAAAATCGTTACGAATACAGGGTTATCCATAATTGAATGCATGTCCGATTTTGAAATTATAAAATATGTCAGTTTCAGAGCGAGAACGTTCACAAAATGAACTATTACACTAGATATGTTGTTGTTACATCGAAAAAGTCTGAAATACCCAGAATTCATACCGGGTGATCCATTATTATAGAAACTATTCACAATAAAGGTTAAGTGGACACCCTGTATTTCTGGGTTGATTCAAGGTGCTTATTTGATTTTTTTAGAACATATCATCATAGACTTAAAAGAATACAGGGTGATTCAGTCATTAAATGAACTTCACGAAAATACCCAAAAACCACATTTTTTTTTCATCACCCTCTATTTCAAGATTAACTCCGATGAGGTGGGAGTTTTCTTTCACCATTGTACTCGATATGAAAACATCAATACGACTGAGAGTTTTCATCCACTTCCTATGACCAGATTTTTTTTATGTAATATGAAAATAATTTATTTATGTTATTCTATTCTTATTCCAGCATAAAAAAAAATCTGGTCATAGGAAGTGGATGAAAACTCTCAGCCGTATTGATGTTTTCATATCAAGTACAATGGTGAAAGAAAACTCCCACCTCAACGGAGTTAATCTTGAAATAGAGGATAATGAAAAAAAAGTCGTTTTTGGGTATTTTCATGAGGTTCACAGTTTATTTCATGACTGAATCAATCTGTATTCTTTGAAGTCTATGATGATTTGTGGAAAAAATCAAACCAACACCTTAAATCAACCCAAAAATACAGTATGTCCACTTAACCTTTATTGTGAATAGTTTCTATAATAATGGATCACCCGGTATAAATTCTGAGTATTTCAGACTTTTTCGATGTAACAACAACATATCTAGTGTAATAGTTCATTTTGTGAACGTTAGTTTCTATAATAATGGATCACCCAGTACGAATTCTAGGTATTTTAGGTTTTTTTCGATGTAACAACAACATATCTAGTGAAATAGTTTATTTTGCGAACGTGCTTGCTCTGGAACTGACATATTTTATAATTTCAAAATCGGGCATGCATTCAATTATGGATAACCCTGTATTCGTAACGATTTTCGGTCATATTCCTCTATATGGTTGCTCCCTGGGGATGTAATGAAATGTTTCTTGACAAAAATTGAAGTTCATTCGATTCTGTACCGAGATACGGGCGTACTAAAAGTGGGTAATTCTCAACTTCAACGCCCTGTATCTCGAAAACTAGTCATAGGATTGAGTTGGGGCCATGGACACTTTTGATCAGTAGGTCGCGTACTACATTATACCAAAATTTTAGAAAATTTGACGGAACGCCATTTCCCATAGAAAAAGTGCGGGGTCCTTTATACAGGGTGTTTGGTAATTCATCGTGAACCTTGAAAAGGGATATACTAGACGTCATTTGCAGTGAATTCACTGAAAATTCAGATAACCCGAGATATACAGGAATACAGGGTCATAAATGGCCGCACCTGTTTTCCTCATAAAATCTTGATAAAACAATTGAGAATTACTCGAAAAGAGTATTCTGAACTTGGTGTACAAATGTGAGGAAAAACTTCCCTGTTTCATCAGCTTTCCAAAAAGGTACATATGTCAATAATTCCTTCATGCAATCAAAAAATATGGCCGGAAAACTAAGCAGACAACAGACTTTTTCGAGTCATTTAGATATCCTATTATCCTTTAATTCACTCGTCGTGATTCGTAAGCGGGTCATGATTCGATCACTTTCGGACCATGCTTTACTCGACGCAATTCACTGCAAATGACGTCTAGTATATCCCTTTCCAAGGTTCACGTCGTATTACCAAACACCCTGTATACTGAAAAATTATCGACCTTGATAGCCTCACGAATTCCATCTTTGAGGTCTTGAATCGACGCTGGGCTCTTGGCGTAGAACTTCTCTTTCACATGGCCCCAAAGGAATAATTGACGAGGTGATAAATCAGAAGATCTCGGTGGCCATTTTTGATCACCTCTATTTCGAGCCTTATCACTCAAGATGATTTTCGATGGAATTCCGGATCATTTTAATGCATTTCAAGGACCCAATCAGCAAAGACACTGCGTTGTTGATGATCGACCTGTTTGAGTTCTTGATTTAACTAAACTTTATAAGCCATAAGACCCAAATCTACAGGGTGTTTGGTAATTCGACGTGAACCTCGAAAAGGGATATACTAGACGTCATTTGCAGTGAATTGTGTCGAGTGAAGCCTGGTCCGAAAATCTATGGTTACGAAGATATCGCGATTTTTCAACTTTTTTGAAATTTTCTGCTTCGTTATAGAAAACAATTAATTTTGTGAGAACTACTCGACTCTCAATATCCAAAGAATATTTTTTTCAAAGCTGAGGAGATGATCCTCATTTCTTGCGAAAAAGTATTCACTAAAAATTCAGATAACCCGAGATATACAGGGTCATAAATGGCTGCACCTGTTTCCCTCATTAAATCTTGATGAAACAATTGAGAATTACTTGAAAAAAGTATTATGAACTTGGTGTACAAATGTCAAGAAAAACTTTCCTGTTTCATCAGCTTTCCAAAAAGGTACATATGTCAATAATTCCTTCATGCAATCAAAAAATTTGGCCGGAAACCCAAGCAGACAACAGATTTTTTCGAGTCATTCAGATCTCCTATTATCCTTTATTTCACTCGGCGTGATTCGTATAAGCCGTAAGCGGGCCATGGTTCGATCACTAAATGACTCGAAAAAGTCTGTTGTCTGCTTGGTTTTCCGGCCATATTTGTCGATTGCATGAAGGAATTATTGACATATGTACCTTTTTGGAAAGCTGATGAAACAGGGAAGTTTTTACTTACATTTGTACACCAAGTTTATAATACTTTTTTCGAGTAATTCTCAATTGTTTTATCAAGATTTTATGAGGAAAACAGGTGCAGCCATTTATGACCCTGTATATCTCGGGTTATCTGAATTTTTAGTGAATACTTTTTCGCAAGAAAAGAGGACCATCCCCTCAACTTTGAAAAAAATATTCATTGAACATTTAGAGTCGAGTAGTTTTTACAAAATCAATTATTTTCGATAACGAAGCAGAAAATTTCAAAAAAGTTGAAAAATCGCCATATCTTCGTAACCATAGATTTTCGGACCATGCTTTACTCGACGCAATTCACTGCAAATGACGTCTAGTATATCCCTTTCCAAGGTTCACGTCGAATTACCAAACACCCTGTATATGCAAAATACGGTGTAATGACGTTTGTGGAATTCCTAATTCCAAAGAACGACAAGGAATGGACAAACCTGGGTTTTTTCAGCACTTTTGGCTACAGCAGCAATATTCTCGGCTGTTCTTGAGCGCTACCTTCTAACATCAACAGCTCAAATTTTTCCACCAACCCTATGCCAAATTTTCACCACTTTTATAGTAAATTTTAATAATTTCAATGCGTTGTTGAAGCTGGTATCATTCCATTTTTATTGAGGCGTTGTTTATCTTTGTCAAATGTGAAAAAATGACAGCTTTTTTTTTAGACGAGGCGAATCTTTCATCAGACACCCAGTCTTTCCGGGTAGTGTCGGATTCTTACCGACTAAACACCTCTCCTGCTGTTGGTTCCGGGCATAAGCCTATAAACCTTCCATCTTCTTATCTGTTATTTCCTCTTTCGCATTCTTAATGCTGAGTGTTTGTGTTCATCCTTCAATTTGATATCTCTCTCTAAGTTTGAAGTTCTACATCTTCATTTTTGCAATTGGTCTCAGGGTCTTTTGCGGTAAATTCTCTCTGTTTTTCATCTTCAGCGGGATCATAGTCAACTAACCTTCTAAGGTCGTCATTTGGATGTTCACTTACTAGCTCTTTCATAGGCTTTTGCAGTTGTATCCTCTTAAAATGGGTTCTCGCTGCATGGCCCCATGATGCTGATCCATATGTTATCTGCGGCCTGGCGACTGCTCTTATGATCCTCAACTTCGTGTTTCTGTTCATTTGGCTTCTTCTGCCTATGATCGGGTATAACCTTTTCAGGGCTACGTTTGTTTTATCCACTGCATACTAGATGTACTGTTTCCACGTTAGTCCTTTGTCTAATATTACTAATCTTCTATGGATATCTTCGATCCCATCTTCAGCCTTCTCTTTTGAAGGAGTATTGTTTGACTCTTTTCTTCATTGATTTTGATTTTCCATCTGTTACACCAGTGACTGATATCATCTGCAGCTTCTTGAAGTCTTTTGTGAATCATTTTTGTATTTCTGTGCCTAATTGCTATGTCCGTATCGTCTGCGTATAGAGCAAGCAGGCATCTTGAATTTCTTGGTATATCATGTATGTATATAATATAGAGTAGTGGTCCTAGTATGGATCCTTGAGGAACTCCTGCTTCTAAATATCTGAGTGTGGAATGAACATCTTCTTTTTTCACACAAAAGTTCCTATCCCTCAAGTAATTTCTTATTATTCTGCCTATCTTGCATGGGTGAATAACCTGCGGTCATCATTTTATGTGCTAGTCCTTCATGCCATACTCTATCAGAAGCTCTGGTTACATCTAGAAGTAGTAGTCCTGTGGCTTCTTCATTCTGAAATCTTTCTGTGATATACTCGGTTATTCTTAGAAGCTGTTGCTCAATTGAATGTTGTTTTCGGAATCCAAATTGTCCACTGGGTAACGTCGCCAGGGCTTCGGTTTCTTCATTAAGTCGTCTAGCTAATACTCTCTCCACAATTTTTCCTAGTGCTGGGAGCAGGCTTATCGGTTAGAGTTCTGTGGAAACTTTTGTCTTTACCTGGTTTATTGAAAACATTCACTTCTGCGGTTTTCCATCTTTTTGGAAAGTACTCTCTTCTCATCACACCGTTTGTTATGCTTGTGAGAGCTGCTGTTCCTTTCTTCGACATTTTCTACAGCATGAGATTTGTAATTTTATCTTTTCCAGGAGCCTTTCTTGTTTTTAAATTACAGCTACTGAAATAGCGGGCCACCAAAATAACACCTCTTACTGGAATACTCTTTATATTTGAAAGAGGCTGAAAGCGAAGATCTACTGGTTTCACTAATAATCCTCATAGAAACATTAAGCTGCGCATGATATGGGCATGAGCCCTGTTAAACCAAACAGAAATGCAATATTCAGTAGCAGAAAAACCAAGGCTAAAGCAGCCGGAAGGAGAGTGATGGCATCGGCACCCCATGATCTACCAGCTAATTTTTGAAGAATATTGTTCCTCGTTTTCAACTTCAGACGTCAACTTTTCACAAAAGACACTTCTGTTTTATAGGCATAAATCCCAGTCAATAAAATAATTTTATCAAATTTCTAAATCTTCATTTAGAGTATTTTCAATGATTCTGAAATGAGAATGACGTAGAGCGTAAGCAATGTTATCTCCATAAATGAATTTCTAGGTATCAGGAATATTATTCAAGTATAAATTAAAAAGAAGGGGAGATAAAACTGTTGCCTGTGGAAGTCCGTCATTCGATGTCTTGAAACTGCTACTGTCACCATCAACAGAAACATGTCTTCTGTTAGAAGAAACTGAAAATTGAAGCGACATCGATTGAAAAACCTAGTACAATTTCGTTCTTCCAGCAACTCTATTCTTCTCAACTGGAATCACTAATAGACGTTTTTTCTGTTTTTCTTCGAACTCGTTTTGAGCTTAACGACCACACTGAATATTCAAATCGAACAAAATGCAACTTGAACATTTTCGTTAATTCGAAATGTAAATCACATCATTTCCTAGACCCATTAAGGACTCGGCTATCGTTCAAACACCCCGTTGGCAATGTGGCAACCCAGGATCCAGCCAATGACCAATATGATGTCACTGTGCACTGGGTATACCACACAGATACCATCAACTATCTACGAAGATAGAGGTAATAGAACAACCACATATTATTACGAAATACTAGTTCCAATCCGGTGCCAGTGACTCCTCCTCCTTGAGCAACCATGGTCCATGAAAAAAACCACTAAATTTCCATTAGTACAGTGAAATGGGAATTCGATCGAGAAGCGAATAGGGAATCGTGTTTCTCCACGGTTCTTTATGCTTTCAGGAGTGGTTAATAAGCATTTTATGAGGCCAAATTTTCATCAGATACGAGGATGTATTGATGTCTAGTTACCCTAGACCAGTTCCATGCATAAGCATAATATTGCGATACCATATCAACGAACAATAACTTTTTAGAAGTGTCAGTGTAGAGTTCGACGTCAAAAGAGTAAACCTAAGTTACGCAATCAATTATAAAAAAGATGTCCACCGAAATTGTAAAAATCGAAAAATTTTAGTATCGAGCCATCATCAAGTAGGTACCTGTATTTAAAAGGGTTAAGAGGAAAGCAGATTTACGAAGATATGCTTTATACCCTTGGTGATCAATGTCCGTGAAACCGTGAAAATTCGGACTGCAAGCTTCAAAAGAGGTAAATTTTCCATTGAAGATGATGACCGATCGGGAAGGCCAGTTTCTGTGTCAGTCCCCGAAAATATCGATGCAGTTCATGACATGATTTCATCAGACCGTCGAATTGGGCTGAAATGCATATCTGAAGCACTGAAGATTTTATACGAACGCGTTCATCATATAATTCACGTCATTGGGACATGAGAAAAATTTCTGCAAAATGGATCCCCAAATGTTTGAATGTTGACCAAAAGCGTGCAAGGGTAGAAGCATCGCGTGCTCGATTTGAAAACGATGTAGAACTCTTAAACCAAATTGTTACCATGGATGAGACTTGGGTACATTTCTACGATCAAGAAATAAAGCAACAATCGATGGAATGGCGACACTCTGGTTCCCCAAGACCTAAGATGTTTCGTGTCCAAAAATCTGCTGGAAAAGTTCTTGCTTCAGTTTTTTGGGATTGCCATGGAGTAATCATGATTGATTTTTTGGATAAGGGTAGAACAATTACTGGAGTTTACTATTCGACATTACTGACCACTCTACGGGAAAAAATTAAAGAGAAAAGACGCGGAAAGCTATCCAAAAGTATAATGTTTTACAGGACAACGCCCCAGTACACAAATCTCATGTTGTCATGCAAAAAATTCGTGATTTAGGGTTAGAATTACTAGAACAACCCCTTATTCACCAGATTTGGCTGCGTCCGACTATCATCTCTTTCCTCAACTGAAAAAAAGTTTAAAAGGTTGTAAATTTTCTTCTTTTTCCAACGAGGAGGTAATAAAAGCTGTGGAGGACTGGTTTGCAGAGCAAGAAGAAACATTTTTTCTGAAAGGTCTACAGACGTTGCAGGTTCGCTGTAATAAATGTATTCAATCAAGAGGAGAATATGTTGAGTAATAAAATATTTTGACATTGAAATTTCGTTTGGTTCTATAGTAGGCTAAGAATTCTTCAATATATCCTCGTATTTCTTCGTTTAATATCTTCAAAATATTTGAATTTTACTACCAGTTCATTCCTAGATACCCTAAATTTCCCCATATATCGTTCACTCTCAGATAGCAGAATTGCTCTATCATTAAACTGTCTCTCGACTGGACCACAATCAGCGTTAGAAATTAGAAACTGGAATACAGGCAAGACCCAACAAGTCACGATATAATTTCGGCCAATATCGGGTTTATAACATGATTAGTTGCTGTTTTGACAGTTGGACCAGCAGGAATATCTTTTTCGGTTTACGAACGAAGAGGCTACACCCACTCCTGATGGTATTAGCTTGTGGGTCACGTTTGTAATGCTGCATGTGGGGTGTATGGAAATTTGTTAGCTACACCAGTAGATGACAGAGTCGGATTTCACTTTTGGAGGTCGTTGACGCTGACCGAATAGACTCTACACTGCGGTCAAGAAAAGAATTTCGGATAGGGTGTACTAACAAAAATCGGACAAGTACGTCCAGTGAAGTATGTACACTGCGCAAAAAAATTAACGCACATTCTGAAAATCTCAATTTTAATGAAGTTCACTCTACATTGACTTAATAACTTATTTTTTATGTTCTCTCGGGAAGGTTTTTAACGAAACAAGACACATAAATGGAAAACAAATTCAGGATTTCACCGAATCTTATGTGAAAGAAGAGAAATGAACATTTCTCAAAATACTGAAATGCTGATAAGTGATTTAATACTTGGTGTTTCCACCCGTTGCGTTAATTACAGCTCGGCAACGACGGTTCATACTCAAAATGAGTGATCTTAAAATGTTCTGATCTAATCCTTCCCAGATTTCTCCGAGTTGGATTCCTAAGTCATTAAGAGTAGCTGGATGATTTTCTGAACTTCTCAGCTTTCTATTGAGGTTGTCCCAAACCTGCTCAATCGGATTGAGATCCGGACTTCTTGCTGGCCATTCCATTCGAGAGACTTCAACCTCTTCAAGGTACTCCTGAACGATGCGCGCACGATGGGGTCTGGCATGATCGTCCATAAAAATGAAATTTTCACCAATGTATGGGACAAATGGCACTACATGCTCTTCAAGAATGTTCCTCATATACTTGTCAGCATTCATAGCTCCATTATTAACGACCACTAGGTCTGTGCGAGCAGTCAAAGATATTCCACCCCATACCATAATCGATCCTTCCCCGAAACCAGTAGTATTTAGGAAATTGCACTGAGCATATCTTTCATGTGGACGTCTGTATACAAGGGAACGTCGATCACAATGGTAGAAGCAGAATCTAGACTCATCTGTGAAAAGAACTCTTTCCCAATCGGCCTCTTCCCAGTGGATATGCTCTCTCGCAAAATCCAAACGCGCCCTTCGATGGGCTGGGGTAAGAGTTGGGCCTCTTGCCGCGACACGAGGCCTTAAATCATATTCTCTGATGCGATTTCTTATTGTCTGAGTGCTGATTTGCACCTCATGAGTTTGCTCAAGCTGATTTTGAAGGAGGCGAGCGGTTGCAAACCGTTGTCTCAACGAAGCAACTCTCAAGTAAAGTTCTTGAATGGCAGTTGTTACCCGTGGTCTATCCTGTCCTGGTCTTCGGACATTCATACCTGTCTCCCTGAATCGCTGCAACATTCTGGACACACTTGTATGGGAAACTCAAAACCTTTCTGCAATTCTTGTGTATGTCCACCCTTCTTTTAGCAAAACTACCGCTTGGGCACATTCCTCTTGGGTCAAATTGCGTGTTTCGCGTTGCATAGCGATCGAGTGTAGAAAATCAAACGAAAGAAGAACTATTGATCACTAGAATTGATCGAGAACAACTGATTTTAAAATGGAGCCAATACATTCAAAATCTGATAATATCATCTTTTTTTTTATTCCTGCTGGGAGAAAACATCTGTATTGAAGAAAAACGTTGGAAGTGGATAACATATGCATGCATAATTCTGATAAAAATAATTATCAATGAGAACACCTTCAGTTGTAGAATGAATTTGAGATATCCATAATGTGCGTTAATTTTTGAAAGGTCTAGAGACGTTGCAGGTTCGATGTAATGAATGTATTCAATTAAGAGTTGAGTAATAAAATATTTTGACATTGAAATTTTGTTTGGTTCTATAGTAGGCTAAGAATTTTTCAATATGTCCTCGTATATTAAGGTAGATGCTAAAGGATTTTCCTATAGAATGTGTTATTTTGACATTCAAAGAAGAAAGGCCACCCCTATAATTTTGCTGCCCCTCCCCTCTAGAGTTTTTTGACATACTAAGACTTTCAATATTTCCGTTGTATTTCTATTTACTTTGGCCTCTCCTAAGAAATTCCGGCCACCTCTTACCCCCCCCCCCCTACTGTCTTTGAAAGCTGGCGTCACCACTGTCTTAAGGGGTTTTATCTGATGACAAGTTTAAAAATGTTCTGAAAAATAAATTACTCCTAAGTCCTGTATATTTTATTGGAGAATTCTGCGATAATGTTTCAACAACTTTTAAATGAATTTGTCTATATTCAAATTTTATTTTATTACTGATGCAATCACTGTTGACGTATGTCTCTAACGGTGGGGTTTCACAAAGCGTAATCACCGGTGATTCGAGATCAACGGCTCGATTCTATGATTTTTGAACTGTAAAATCGAGTTGATTCTAGATCAATCTCGGATCACCGGTGATTACGCTTTGTGAATCCCACCGTAAATCTATCTAACACCTTTTATTTGAGAATCCTTCAAAAAATGCTATTTGGCTGTTATTTCGGAATGAGAAAACTTATTGGCCCATTTTGTAGCATGGTAATTTCGAAAACCGCTAATGTTCAAAGTTCATCATGTATTCTCCTCTCCCAACTATAATATCCCAAATGTTGAATGCGACATCTTTCATACAACTCAATTTACCCAGATTTGAATACACAAGGATCATAAAACTCAATACGTGCTACCTGCCATGGTTACAGGTACTTATTAACCTGTTGTTATTCCGTCCACGACACCAAGGAAGGGTTGAATAAATTTACGTTCACGACGTTTTATCTATGAAAGTATACACGAATCCCTTCCGAAACGAGGACAACAACCTGTTACGGAGATTGAGCCCCTATCTGTGTGTAAACACCCTGTAGGGGAGTCCCCTTCTAATTCATTTCCCCATCAACCATGCATAAAATGAACCGTAATCATTTCCGGTAGATTTTGATAGAGCTGTATTTCCATCTAGATACAGTGTGGTCGGTGGTTTTGTGAATGCGGCATTTTGTAGCACAATTCAGTGGAAGAATGACTACTTGGTCTATTTTTCAGATCATTGAACTTGTTACGTCGAGTTGGATAATGCGTTTTTGCCACATCGTTGTTATGGTGTTCTTTTCATTTGGGGTTTTTTTGATTTCTTGCCTTGAATTGAGACATATTGTTGAGATCGATCTGAGTACCTACATTCGCTTATAAAAAAACTCAAGTTAACTTGAGGCCCTAATTCTTACATTATACATTGCATTTATTATCGAACCTTTTTTCCAATTTACAATATGTATACTATCTCTACTCTTAAGGGGAAGTTGTACACGTACGAGCTCGCGAGATCCCTTCAAAAATTTGGCTTTTTATTTCCATGATATCTCAGTTCGTATGCGGCGTAGACGAACAATTTTTTTTTAAATTAAAGCTTAATAATTTCTCCAGAATGTGTATTACTCGCTTTTCCGTTTTTCTTCGTATATTAGGAAAAAAACCTGGTGAGCTGTAATTCCCTAAAAATATGGACAAACGATTTTATTTCCATGATATCTCCGTCAATTCTCGGGATAAATGTATGAAATTTTCAGTATACATGCGGAATCATATTTTGCAGAATCAGAATGTGTTACTCGCTTTTCCGTTTTTCTTCGTATAAGGACTGAACGAGAATAAATTCGCTATCACAAAAACGCCTATATCTCTTGAACCAATTGAGAAAAAATCAAAATTTGATCATAGTTAGCTTTGTTATGAACGTCAGAAACATGTAGAACATTTACTTCATAGATATTCCAATTCTCTGTCGCAAAATGTCAAGCGAGGTGAAAACACGAGAATTTATAGTGAAACTTTTTCAAAATAATCAAAAATGGAGCTTTAAAAGAATCGCAAGAGAGGCTCGCGTTCGTCCGGAAACAATTAACCGCAAGGAAGGAACCGGGAGGAAAAAGGGGTTTCATAGCCCAAAAAAAGTGAAGAAAGCCATCAGCCTTTTTCAGAAGAATCCAAACCTTTCAGGAGGGAAAGTGGCCCAAATAGTGGGTTGTTCGCAGTCAACCGTTCAGAAAATCAAGTCGAGTTTGGGGCTTAGAACATACAAGGTGTAGAAAGTGCCAGACAGGAACGCTGTGAAGAATCAAGAATTTTTCCTGTTGCGTGATGGACGACGAAACCTATGTCTTGGCTGATTTCTCGCAACTTCCTGGTCAGGAATTTTATACTGCAGTTTCTCGTGGAAATGTTGACGAACAATTTCGCGTGAAGAAACAAGGAAAGTTTCCTAAAAAATTCCTGGTTTGGCAAGCAATTTCCACTTGTGGGAAAAGGAGCAAATTTTTCGTTGGCCAAGGCTCTGATGACTCGAAGATATACATCGAGGAATGCTTGAAGAAGCGACTTTTACCATTTTTACGTGAGCACGATATGTCAACAATCTTTTGGTCAGATTTAGCTTCATACCACTACAGCAAGGCCACCAAGGAATGGTACGAAGCTAATGAGGTGGTTTTTGTCCCCAAAGAGGCCAATCCACCAAACTGCCCAGAACTCAGGCCAATCGAAAGATATTGGGCCCTGGTAAAAAGAGAATCAACGAAAACATTAGCAGAATTCAAGCAAAAGTGGAACACAGCATCTCAGAAAGTGACTGAGAACACTATAAGAAGCATGATGGGAAGAATTCCAGAAACAATCCATAAATTTTGTAAGAAATAGTTTTGGTTTTTTTATTGTAAAAATAGTTTTCATTAGAATTAGAAGATGAGTCGAAAATGAGTTTGATTTTCGAAATCGGTCCAGTGGTTCAAAAGATATAAGCATTTTTGTGATAGCGAATTTATTGTCGTTCAGTCCTTATAAGGAAAAAACCTGGTTGAAAATATGACCGATAAAGTTCCTACTTTATAATTAATTTAAAAATTCAGGGGGGCAATAAACAGAAAAACTGATTGATACACATCCTGCATTATACTATTCCGCATGGATACTGAAAATACCATACATTTATCCCGAAAATTGACGGAGATATCATGGAAATAAAATCGTTTGTCCAGATTTTCATGAAATTACAGCTCACCAGGTTTTTTTCCTAATATACGAAGAAAAACGGAAAAGCGAGTGATACATATCATAAAGAAATGATTAAGCTTTAATTGAAAAAAAAATTGTTGGTCAACGCCGCATACGAACTGAGATATCATGGAAATAAAAAGCCCAATTTTTGAAGGGAGCTCGTGAGCTCGGACGTGTACCACTTCCCCTTAATATTAATTCATCCTATATCCGAAGAAAACTGAACAATTTTGAAAATTCTACACAAACTGTAATGGAAGCCATAGACAAAGTTAACACTCTTGATGCTATACTCCATTCACTTTTATAAAGTATCCCGGTTGGCCATGACATTCTGACAGTCATCTTCCTGACAGATAACTACGCAACTTTGTCCCCTCTTTATAGAGGTCGTAGTCGTACACATCTCTACATTGTAGGTCGTATTTATCAAAATGTTAATCAACTTTGGAAAAATAATGATTTTGAGAAAATATTATGTGATTTTTTTTAATGTTAATACTGGAAATATTTCACGTATATAAACATGGTTGGAAGATTCATTTATGCTATTTTCTTGTAAGGAAATCAAGAATCGAATGATTTTACTTAAAAATAATGGACAGAATAGTCCATTATTTTGTGATAGTTCATTCGAAAAAAGAATAAAATTACTCGAATATCCCGACAGAAAAACTTCTAAAGGAACAGACGGACCTATGGAATACCCCAATTTTCAAAATTCTCAAGAAATAAGCCTACAGAGGACATTTAAATTCTCCAGAGTTCTACGAAACCTGTGTCACAGTTGAACCTTAGAAGAACTAACTCCGTTCAAAAAGTTCTCGGGAATCTATGTAAATGATGCACTGAATTGCGAATAACATACACTGCGCAAAAAAATAAACGCACATTCTGAAAATCTCAATTTTAATGAAAGTTAACTCTACATTGACTTCATAACTTATTTTTTATGTTCTCTCGGGAAGGTTTTTAACGAAACAAGACACATTAAATGGAAGAAAAATTCAGGATTTCATCTTATGTGAAAGAAGAGAAATGAACAATTTTCAAAATACTGAAATGCTGATAAGTGATTTAATACTTGGTATTTCCACCCCTTGCGTTAATTACAGCTCGGCAACGACGGTTCATACTCAAAATGAGTGATCTTAAAATGTTCTGATCTAATCCTTCCCAGATTTCTCCGAGTTGGATTCCTAAGTCATTAAGAGTAGCTGGATGATTTTCTGAACTTCTCAGCCTTCTATTGAAGTTGTCCCAAACCTGCTCAATCGGATTGAGATCTGGACTTCTTATGGCCATTCGAGAGACTTCAACCTCTTCAAGGTACTCCTGAACGATGCGCGCACGATGGGGTCTGGCATTATCGTCCATAAAAATGGAATTTTCACCAATGTATGGGGCAAATGGCACTACATGCTCTTCAAGAATGTTCCTTATATACTTATCAGCATTCATAGCTCCATTATCAACGACCACTAGGTCTGTGGGAGCAGTCAAAGATATTCCACCCCATACCATAATCGATCCTCCCCCGAAACCAGTAGTATTCAGGAAATTGCACTGAGCATATCTTTCATGTGGACGTCTGTATGGTAGAGGCAGAATCTAGACTCATCTGTGAAGAGAACTCTTTCCCAATCGGCCTCTTCCCAATGGATATGCTCTCTCGCAAAATCCAAACGCACCCTTCGATGGGTTGGGGTAAGAGCTGGGCCTCTTGCCGCGACACGAGGCCTTGAATCATATTCTCTGAGGCGATTTCTTATTGTCTGAGTGCTTATTTGCACCTCATGAGTTTGCTCAAGCTGATTTTGAAGGAGGCGAGCGGTTGCAAACCGTTGTCTCAACGAAGAAACTCTCAAGTAACGTTCTTGAATGGCAGTTGTTACCCGTGGTCTACCCTGTCCTGGTCTTCGGACATTCATACCTGTCTCCCTGAATCGCTGCAACATTCTGTACACACTTGTATGGGAAACTCCAAACCTTTCTGCAATTCTTGTGTATGTTCACCCTTCTTCTCGCAAAACTACCGCTTGGGCACATTCCTCTTGGGTCAAATTGCGTGTTTCGCGTTGCATAGCGATCGAGTGTAGAAAATCAAACGCAAGAAAAACTATTGATCACTAGAATTGATCGAGAATAACCGATTTTAGAATAGAGCCAATACATTCAAAATCTGATAATATCATCTTTTTTTATTCCTGCTGGGAGAAAACATCTGTATTGAAGAAAAACGTTGAAATTGGATAACATATGCATGCATAATTCTGATAAAAATAATTATCATTGAGAACACCTTCAGTTGTAGAATAAATTTGAGATTTCCATAATGTGCGTTAATTTTTTGAGCAGTCAAAAATTTCTCAATTTGTTATCATGACATCGAAAATGTAAAATTTTTCAAATTTCCAAAATCTCAGTGAACTCCTCTGATCAGTATTGATGCGCCACACCCTCAGGTGACAGATGCTCCCTCAATACAGCGGCACCCTGTATTTCTGAAAAGTACCTATATTCCACACGGAACACTCCTATTATCAAATGACTATATTTTAAAAAGCTACCTATCGACAAGGAGACACCTGTAGAAAGGTTGCTCATTAAATTCGACGACTGTATTTAAAAGGAATGCATTCGGTACAATTGGTAATGAGGAGTAATAAGGTCAGAATTGGTTTGGCTCTTGATTTATTATCCATGGCAACTCATAACTACCGGTCCTCTCTACTGAGAAGTGCAGCATGTTGACCGTTGAATGATTGACGAAAGTAGGTTGATTAATAATAACGCTAAAAGGCACTTAGCTGAGAGCTGGCGAATATTGTGACAGAACTTGATGGAAGTGTTCGAAATCGACAAATTTCAGAAGGTCGAGTGGACCCCCCGAGAAGTGATCCCCTTGGCTGTAAGAAAGAACGGATTTGTTTATACTTTAGCAGTCAACAAGGGGAAAATAAATGCAGAAAATCATATTTTGGTTACTGTTTTAAGAGGTCAAGAGGTGGCCAGGTGGGATGATTCTTTGAAGAAAATGAAGAAAATTAAAGTGGGTATTTGGTATAAAAATTTTTGAGAAACCTCCCCCCGGAAAAGTTACACCCTTCCGAAGATCACAAAAAAATGTTTTTTTTTATTTACCCTGTATATTAAGCTATGGACACAAAACTTGATAATTATCATTTGTCAATTGAATTACACATGCCGGAATTTTTTCAACCCTGAAGTATGCCCAGAAAGGGTTGAAATAGTAACCCTCCACTATATTTTTTCTCACATCTTTTTTTGTTGGAAATTTTCCTTTTGAAAAATCATGGCTGAAAAGCTCAACTTATACACTTACTTTTTTATTTCCACAAGTTTTTTTAAAAACTCAAGGATTTACGAGAAAAAAATTCAAAGCGTTTTCCAAATATGAGCTAATGTATTTTGCCTTAATATCTAGTAGTTTGTGCTTTGCAATGACAATAATAATAAAAATAATAAAACCGATACCAGTAAGGACTGAACGAGAATAAATTCGCTATCACAAAAACGCTTATATCTTTTGAACCACTAGACCGATTTCGAAAATCAAACTCATTTTCGAATCATCTTCTAATACTAATGAAAACTGTTTTTACAATAAAAAAAACAAAACTATTTTTCACAAACTTCATAGATTTTTTCTGAAATTCTTCCCATCATGCTTCTTATAGTGTTCTCAGTCACTTTCTGGGATGCTTTCTTCCACTTTTGCTCGAATTCTGCTAATGTTTTCGTTGATTTCTTAGTCTTCTTCAATTCTCTTTTTACCAGGGCCCAATATCTTTCGATTGGCCTGAGTTCTGGGCAATTTGGCGGATTGGCCTTTTTGGGGACAAAAACCACCTCATTAGCTTCGTACCATTCCTTGGTGGCCTTGCTGTAGTAGCATGAAGCTAAATCTGGCCAAAAGATTGTTGACACATCGTGCTCATGTAAAAATGGTAAAAGTCGCTTCTTCAAGTATTCCTCAATGTATATCTTCGAGTCAACAGAGCCTTGGCCCACGAAAAATTTGCTCCTTTTCCCACAAGTGCAAATTGCTTGCCAAACCAGGAATTTTTTAGGAAACTTTCCTTGTTTCTTCATGCGAAATGGTTCGTCAACATTTCCACGAGAATCTGCAGTATAAAATTCCTGACCAGGAAGTTGCGAGAAATCAGCCAAGACATAGGTTTCGTCGTCCATCACGCAACAGGAAAAAATTTTCAAGAAATTTTTTTAAATTTCTTTGCTCTTGATTTCGCCTCTTGATTCTTCACAGCGTTCCGGTCTGACACTTTCTGCACTTTGTATGTTCTAAGCCCACAACTCGACTTGATTTTCTGAACGGTTGACTGCGAACAACCCATATTTGGGCCACTTTCCGTCCTGAAAGTTAGGATTCTTCTGAAAAAGGCTGATGGCTTTCTTCACGTTTTTTGGGCTATGAAACCCCTTTTTCCTCCCGGTTCCTTCCTTGAGGTTAATTGTAAGATCTTCGTTGAAGCGCTTAACAACTCTTGATACCGTTTCCGGACGAACGCGAGCCTCTTTTGCGACTCTTTTGAAGCTCCATTTTTGATTATTTTGAAAAAGTTTCACTATAAATTCTCGTGTTTTCACTTCGCTTGACATTTTGCGACAGAGAATTGGAATATCTATGAAGTAAATGTTCCACATGTTTCTGACGTTCATAACAAAGCTAACTATGATCAAATTTTGATTTTTTATCAATTGGTTCAAGAGATATTTTTGTGATATCGAATTTATTCTCGTTCAGTCCTTATTCGTTAAATAAATTCCAATATGTGTAATTTCATTAGTTTTCGCTCAATATACAGGGAAAATCGAAAAGTAATTTTTTTGTTGAGGAGGGGTGTAACTTTTTCGTGGGGAGGTTTTTCAAAAAATTGTATACCAAATACCAGGACTTCTCTAGGTGGCTTCCTGTATAGTAGCCCCTAAGTCGATCGACTCTCCAACCTGTCGGAAAAGGGTAAAGGTGTACGACTAAAACAACCACATAAATATCTTCTGAAAGCTCCGTTTAATGTTCTCACTGTATATAAAAGTGTAAAAAATCTATTCATATAAAGTAAACGGGAAACTGTTATGGTGTTATGACACAGGGCACTTGTAGGGTTCATTGTCCTTGCAGCAGAACTCTCTTCCTGCGGACAGATTGGTACCTTGCCATTTGTCACTGTGGTTCTTGATGAACAAATACGCGCGTTCTTTGTGGACTAGCTCTCTGTCGGTGCTGGCGCAAATGATAGATGCACTCTTTGGTAGATGTGCCACTATCTGAAATATGAAAAGTGTTGTTTATTCATTCATTCATTCACAAAGAAGAATAGTCAACAATTGCACTCGCAAATGGTGTCATTACAATCGAACAAGATACAGGATGTTTCTGAATTGCTGCGAAAGATTTCAAAGGGTGATTCCTTGTTCAAAATAAAGGGTAGTTTGTTATATGAATGTAGGCAAATTCACTTGATTTTAAACACAAGGATGCATTCGCCAACCTTCGAGAAACTTCACCTGGGCTGTATGAGCCCTTAGTGTTCACCGTTCAGTCTGGAGGGACAATTGTTTGTTATTCTCCCCGCGCTTATAAAAAACTGTGGATTTTCACCGCCAGAGAAGCATGAAATTTCATTCTTATTTCATTATGTTTATATCCATTTAATCCGTAGATTCATTCAGTTACTAAAGCTATTTGTTCAATTGCGATTGAAATCAGGGTTACATTATTTATTTTATCACTTTTCAAAATGGTAGTCAACGGGAAATGGGAGCCTAGGATATTTTGACTCATGAAAAAGCAGGTAGATGTGGTACTGATGCAGAAATTGCGGAAAATGGGCCCATGATGATTTTCTGGAAGTGATGGTCCAGTTTCTTATATTTTTTTCATCTGTTTGGATCCATGAGATCTGGGTTATATGTTCTTTTTCAATAATTTGTGTTTATTTCTCTTGTTTTTCTTGAAAAGTAGATTATTTTATTCTTGTTACAATGAATAGTTCGTAGTGACTAATTAAGATTACATTTGAAGTGTGTATTGTTCAACTTTTGCGCACTAATCAACATGATGACTCCCATCTCCCATGTGAGCGTGAAATGGGCTCCCATTACCCCAACATGTCGGGTTATGAGAGCGCAGCATAAGGTGTAGCACCTTCTTGTTGGAACCAAAACTCCTTTGGATCGATACCATTCAAATTTTGAAACAAATAATCATCGATTTGTAACGAGCACCATTCACTGTAACATTAGATCCAGCATCGTTTTTAAAGAAATGTGGACCGATGATGCCTCCAGCGTGGAAAGCACACCATACTGTTCAATTTTCAAGATGCAATGGAACCTGCAGAACTTCTTGAGGATTGTTTTCACTCTATATAGGGAAATTTTGCTTGCTCACTCAGCCGTTCAACCAGAAATGAGCTATATCGCTAAACACAATTTTTCGATAAAAAAGAGGATCAACTTCAAGCTGTTCTAGGGCCCAATCAGCAAACAAACAACGCTTATTATGGTCAAGTGCCTTTAGTTCTTGAACCAGTTGGATCTTGTATGGGTGTAGACCAATATTTCACGATGAATGATGATGAGACCTATGAATATTAATTCGGTGATTTTTAACAGGTTTCTAGGTCCAAAAATAATTCACAAAACCATCTGTTTGGAAAAAAGGCCAACTAGTTTCGATTTTATTCTAAAATCTTCATCAGGGCTCTGAAATGGAATAACATACACTACAATAATCTAAGATGTTCGAAATTACAATTAAAAGATTAAAATCATATTTTTTTCAACACTTATTTTAGACATATACAAACAAACAAGTATATAAATGAGGAAATAGGTTCGGAATATAGTGTGAATTTTCGACTTACATTTTCACTTTGTGTGGTTTCGTTGTCAACAGTTCTGATGTCAAAAATTAATAATTTGGAGAGGACAACAACTGCTCGCATGGAGGACATTAAAAGATTGATGTCATCAATTAGTATTAGATGATTCTGGAGTATGCGCGGACCATTATAACAACTTACACACCTGGGTTGGAAAACAAACTTCTATACATCCCCGATTTTTCAATTAAATAATAATATGCGGTATTCAAATTTTCACAAAGTGAAAATGTAAGTCGAAAATTCACACTATATTCCGAACCTATTTCCTCATTTATATACTTGTTTGTTTGTATATGTCTAAAATAAGTGTTGAAAAAAATATGATTTTAATCTTTTAATTGTAATTTCGAACATCTTAGATTATTGTAGTGTATGTTATTCCATTTCAGAGCCCTGATGAAGATTTTAGAATAAAATCGAAACTAGTTGGCCTTTTTTCCAAACAGATGGTTTTGTGAATTATTTTTGGACTTAGAAACCTGTTAAAAATCACCGAAGTAGACCAATATCTTTACGCAAAATTTTCCATGTGGTGGATGCACCCGAGTCCAACTTGCTGTGAAAGTCGATGTGAACTATAAATTTCACGAAGTGCTCTATATGTTTGGCGTAAAGAACACTGATTCTGAAAATAAATTTTATCAATTTGTAAACGTTGTTGCGGCGTGAGTCTTTTCGTGATAATTTGTCAATGCTTACTGAACAGAAATGTCAAAACAACATGGCTTCTACCTTCTGTCAAATTACAATTATCCCTATCGAAAATCACTCTCAAAAAATCTAACAAATATTCAAACTAAGCCCCGCAATCGCAAACGTCCCTACAATGGTATAAATTTTGTGCTTCTCCTATTTCTTCATCATTTGGGAAACTCCAAACAAAAACCGCAGTCAACCAGTTGCTTCGTTCTGGTCAAAACACCCCGCAATGCACGATTTTCAGGTGGGAACAGATTCAACAAGTTTTTCATGCGTAAAAAACGGACGACTCCATCAGAAATTACTTTCGGCCAGATTCGTGGTTGAAGGAGCATCACCATTATAACTACAGCACCCCACGTAATGCTTCGCGGCCTCCAGATTAACATTCGAATAATTTCTGACTGTCTGTACGTCGTCCTCGTTTCCTGTTAACCATTCCACCCCTCCGGACTGCTCGACAACAATGAACTGATTAAATCCGTCTAAGAATAACATTATTCCACCCTTCATAGCGATGCACAATACGCTAAACAGGGTGGTTAAATAGACTTTGTACATCCGGTATGAAACTTTGATTATTCATGACTCGGACAATTACCGAAAGGATGTATGGGGCAAGTTCACACGCCCTGATATCCTGGGGGAGCGTTTTTGATTCATAGTCGGGTCGGCCGGTGAAACAATTACCGGAGAAAGTTGTGGGCTGACCAAGGGATTCGACGATGCCGGCAGGTTGAATCAACTTTTTCTGATATTTCTCTGGAATTTTTTACAGATTGAAATAAAACTGACTGGATGTGATGTAAGGGATGATGAACTATAGATGAGCTAGTTCTCAAAAACTCCCGAGCTCGAGAAATTGTTTTTCTCAAATTCTAAAACATGCAAAATGACTATCGGGGGTTTTTAAAAATTGATGGAATTTCCGATAGGGAACAGATAGACAGAAGATAGAAGCCATGTTGGTTTGACATTTCTGTTCAGTAAGCATTGACAAATTATCATATGTAATACCACTAGAGATGCAATTTTGCCGGCAAAATTTCTCGATTGTAATATGAAAGTTTGTTGCTCGAAAATTTCCCGAATGACATTTGAATATTACAAGAGATAAATTTTACCTGCTTAAATTTCATCTCGAGTGGTATTCGACATGACTATTTCACGAGAAAATGTCCAACAGTAAGTATTATGGTCACATCGACACGTTTTGCGCTATTTGGCAAATTGGATTTCACCATATAGATTAACTAAACGTTGTTTGTTTTCTCATATGTAATACCACTAGAGATGGAATTTTGCCGGCAAAATTTCTCGATTGTAATATGAAAGTTTGTTGCTCGGAAATGTCGCGAATGTCATTTGTATCAAAATCACGAGCCGTCAGGCGAGTAATTTTTGAAAAAATTTCATGAGCGAAATATCCGAAAAGCAACAAACTTGAATATTACAAGAGAGAAATTTTACCTGCCTAAAATTCATCTCGAGTAGAATTCGGCATGACTATTCCACGAGAAAATAGGGTAATATGTTCATATTTGAGGCGTATTGCGCTATTTGGCAAATTAGAATTCATCATAGATTAACTAAACCACTAAACGTTGTTTGTTCTCTCTATGATATTAATTTCCGAAGCTATCTATGAATTCGAGAAACGTCAAAAATTTTGTCGCTGAAAAACCATCATGTTGGTTTTGCCGGCTTGAAAGTTTTATCGAGATGAAACGATCGTTGCTACCGAAACTTCCTCACTAAAAATGGAATGAGTGGAATAGTCATGGAAAGACTCACGCCGCAACAACGTTTACAAATTGTTGAAATTTATTTTCAAAATCGATGTTCTATTAACCAAACTCAAAGATCACTTGTTTACATAATGGTCCATCAGAGCAGCTTATTCGTCGAACTGTCGATAGATTATGAACAACATTTTCTCTACCCGATGAAACAACTACCACAAGACAAAGAACTATACGTACAGAAGAAAATATCGCTTCTGTAAGTGATAATGTTAATGAAGATCCAGATTTGTCTATTCGTCGACGTTCGCAACAAGTTGGACTCTGTGCATCCACCACATAGGAAATATTGCGTAAAGATTCAACTAAAGATCCACTTTTTTTATCGAAAAATTGTGTTTAGTCAATAGTAACGAAGCTTATTTCTGGTTGAACGACTACGTAAACAAACAAAATTGCCGTATATGGAGTATGCAGTATGGAGTGGCATTAATCCTCAAGAAGTTCTGCAGTTTCCATTGCATCCTGAAAATGCACTGTAAGGTGTGCTTTAGACAGAGGAGGCATCATCGGTCCATATTCCTTTAAAAACAATCCTGCAGCTAATGTTACAATGAATGGTGCTCATTACAGATCGATGATCAATGATTATCTGTTTCAATATCTGAATGGTATCGACCCAGAAGTGTTTTTGTTTCAACAAGATAGTGCTACACACCATGCTGCTACCGTAACAGTTGATTTATTGAAAGAAAGAGTTGACGATGATAACATTATTTCTAGGAATGGTCCAAATAATTGGCCTCCAAGATCATGCGACATAATATTTCAAATAAAAAAAAATTGGCTTCAATCTTAGTTTAAATGTGTCTTATTTCAATTTAAAGTTCTATCACTCAAGAAAAAACTCCCGATACATTCAATAAAATGTAACTTAGTGTTTGGCCCAGAAGCATACTTTTCTGAAAAAAAACTTTTTCAATAGAATGAGTTTCAAGCAATATGAAGGTAGTCTAACTGTCTAACTTTTCTGCCTCCAATTCTTCAACCTATAAAAAATGAATTGAAATTACTTCAATGATTTTGAAGACCAGATAACAGTGTCAGTAGGTATACTTATTAATCGATATTTTCGAAGATTCACTATCTAGTGAAAAAGTGAAAAATTGAAGGGGTTATTCCTTGGATTATTTCATTCACACATGGATCCGCCAATGAAAAGTCACGAATTCAGTCACGCGATATGCAATACTATCGACTATTTAGGTAAGCAAAGAAATATCAGCGGCTATTTTAAAGTGTCACAATTTGGCATAACATTCGTTCAGAATTGAAAATGTTCGGAGCGTGTTCATGAAATAATCTTCCTGAATATCACTCGACTTTGACAAAAAGCGACTATTATTTTCTTTAATTCATCTCGAACAACTTGTATTTCGACAATTCGATTCGACCAAATAAACATTTATAATCAAAGAATAACTCCCTCGAGCTAAAGCTCTCGGGAGTTATTCAGATTATTAATGTTCATATATGGTCTTATCAAATTGTCGAAATACAAGACGCTCTCGATAGAATTAGGTCGAAAATAATAGTCGGCTATTTGTCATAGTCTCGGGATATTACCTCCGACTATTGAATTATTGCCACATTTTCATCTAACACCTTGTATATGATAAAGAGATAAATAAACTGAGTGGTCCACGAAAAAACAGTTATTTGGGGGAGATCACAACGCACTCAAGAATCCCAAACTGCAAAAGGGGTTGAATGACACATCATTTTGAAGTTTTTGCAATTCTGTTTGGAGATATGTTAACAAATTTCTTTTTGGTGTTCCTTTCGGTTTTAAAAATTAATCGGTGACCATAGTAACAATTTCAACATCTCAATATTTGGAATTCGTTAAAACTCTCAACAACTTAATACACTTCATTTAGTGCTTGAGTTTTTGCAATATTGGAAAAACTGTCTCGATAATTCGGTAGAATTTTTAATGGTTCTCTGCTTGAGCAATCTGGACCAAATTTTGAATGTAGCTTGAATGGGTCATTCTATATCTGAATGCAATTCCACCCCATTCATTTCAGTTCAAAACTTCATAATTCTGAATTCGTTATTGGCATATTTCTGCCTCCAATCCACCATACCGCCATGGCGCCATATCATATCCTTACGCCTGTCCTTACCGTCTCCAAGCACTTGTTGGTGCACTTCCTCACCCCCACCGGGTTGTTCTCGAACGCCCTGTCCATCTCCTCGGTGAGCGCGGGCACCCCCTTCGGATCCTGCTTGGTACCCTTCTTAAACTGCCCAGACAGAAATACACCGCAAGTGCAGGGAACTGGTTTGTCTAGAGTTTTTATCAAGTTGTTTCCCTTGTCCCCCGCCTGGATTCCTGCCACCAGAGCTAGGGCGAGGGTGCTGGCCATGAAGAAACGCCCGGCTGTGAAGAAGAAGAAATAATTACTTTGCGGTATGCATGCCCAAGTGACCACTGGCCACTTCGATTATGGATTTAGAGAAAGCGGTCAGTGGCGGCGAGGATACGAAAGAATGTTTGTATGAAAGCAGGGGTCGTTCTGTAGGTACTGTTATGGTTCAAAATATCAATTCAAAATTCATTCCTATCTATTGAGGCTAAATTAAAATTAAAAAATTTATTTTGAAGTTTGTACATAGATTTAGGATTCTGTGAATAGTTAGGATTAAATTAGAAAAATCAAGAAGGTATACTCCATTCACTTTTATTTAATCACATAGGATGTCATGGTTTCGTTTTCAGGAGTTGGTGCACCTGATGAAAAGCACAGAACATATGATGAAAAATCAGTGGGCGCACATAAAATATCGTTAATGACAAAACGACGTTGCCAGTTTCTTTGTTTACATCAAAGTAAAAGTAACAAAGATATTCCACATTTTGTTAGGTTTACAAATTGTTCGCAGATTTTTGGTATTTAATCGATATTTGCAGGTGGGTTTTTCGTCGAATATCCAAGATTAACGTATGTTTATTGTTTTTAGCACCAGTGTTGAGCGTGAGGACGATTTTCAAGACCAGGACGAATGTTTACATTTCGAGGTTAAAGGGGTACACAGGAATTTCGTTGAAAAAGCTGTTATTTGGATAGATATCGCAGTAGATGGATCGGATGGAGCCTCGAGAGGTCGATTAGGATGATATTTTTCAGGTTTTCCAAGAAATTTGGCGATATCTGAGCAGATTTGCAAAAGTTAGGTACCTCACTAATGAGGTGGAACTTAGACCTAATTCTCCTATAAGAAACGCCTTTCAAAGGTCGAGATGGTGAAAAATGTATTCTTTAGATGTTGTTTGAACAAACGCAGCCGAGTTTTATATCCCAACATTGATTTTAGGAAAGTTATCAACAACATAAAATTGACATTATTCTTGATTCTTGTAATTACCCATCAATTCATCTTATATTTTTGGGTTGATTTTTTCTAATGAATTCTTGATTAGAATCAACAATTGATGTCGTCAAGTCTTGAACTTTCAGTTCAAGAGGATAATAAACATTAAATCTTCACAAGTATGCATATGAAAATTATGTGAAATCAATGCGATTTTCTTCCATGGCGAAAAATAATATAGTTCAACAGTGATCTCTTGTACTTTTCATGCAAATAACTAGAAAAGGAATCCTTTCTATCAATTCATATAAACGTTAATTATTTTCGTCCATCACATCTTTTCCAATTCATTAATTTTCCGAATAAATTCACATTCTGAGAAATACGCTAAGAATGTAGAAAGGGCAACATAGTGTTCACTTGGAACATAAAAATATTTTGAAAAACGTCATAACTTCGATACAGAGTGGAATGTGTCAAATTTCCAAGGCCAGAGTTGTGATTTTATAATTTTGAATGGAGTATACTTTTGATCATTTTTAATGATCAAACTGACAAATTCATCATAAAAATTGTTCAAAATGGCCGCCTTCGCTTTGTAGACAGGCAGTGGCCCTTATGACGACTTTTCTTGTGACCCTGAATCAATTTCATCTCAACAAGAGAATACCAATATTTTTTTCATAGTAGCTGCAGGGATAGGATATTTCTGAAGGGTAGTTGAATACAGAGTGTTCCGAAACATGTGTCGGACAATGTGGGACGCATTTCCATGAAGAAATAAAAGAGAAAATGAGCCTATCAACATGCCTCGTCAAACGCGTCCACAAAATACTTTCATTCAGTTTTTCCATGATTTCTCAGATACCGTTTGAGGCACATCCATATTTAATACTTTCCTATTGCTAGTTTCATCTTTCCCTACAAAAAAATTCATTTTACGATGAGAAACATGAAAAATCACAAACTGAAAAAAATTGAAACACCCAGTATATGACAGCAGGAACGTTGATGTCCAATGACTAACAATAGCGCCTAGCGATAGTGCCACAATTTCCATGCATAGCAACTAACAACCCTATCAAACTCAAATCATTGAATTGAAAAATAAACGAATCCTATTTCCAAGGACTAGACAGAAGAATTAATTGTTCCTTCAACCCTTATTCATTTCACGGTTGGTAATTTTAATCGTCTTCAACGAATTTATTCCTACCATGCTACATAGATTCATTTAATGAAGGGGAAGAAGTGAATATCTTATTCCTCACACAAAAATGAAGCGAATAAAGACGAAAACTCAATATATTTTATAAATCTAGGTTCAGCTTATTTCATAACATATGAGCAATCTTTGGCTTTCAGAAAGGAACTGAATTCGGCGACCTGAGATCGATCCTGATGAGCTAGTCCTTACAAGGACGAATCCCTGATCGACAGGAATGCCTTCTGGTAGATAGTTGGAAGTACTCTTTGAAGCTTATGATTGATGATTCATAATAAGTATCTAGGTATATGTCATTTTCACCCTCCTGTTCGAAAAAAACGTCGTTTTTTAAGCAGGTTTAGTGTTTCTCACTGCTCCTTTCCTTTTCAGCTTAATTTTTCTTGTTGCAGGATTAATTTAAGGAAACTTCGTCCAACCCAAAGAAAAAACGAAGAAGGAATTTTGTTTAAGTAGCCCTGGAAAAGAATGCCAGCTCAAGCCTTAAGACATTCAATATTTTATTAATTCATTTATTCCTGACCCTTAAACAGCAAACAGCTGGTATCAGATCCTACATTTACATTGATATCTTGTAAAAAGTTATTAGTTCTTTACAACTTTACATACAAAAAAATACCGAAGTTTGAGAAACTTTTTGAGGTCATGGTACATTTTTTTATATTTCCATTGCATGGTACACAGGAATAGAATTGAAAACATCGACAGCTTGAAAAATTGGAGAATTTTATTCGATACATGTTCATGCATAGTTTTTTTTTCAATTAATTTTTACTTCTAACATTGCAATCAATTATACGGTGAGCCTGCGTTTTTGTTGAGATTTTTATATGTGCTCATGAATACGTAGAATATTAGATAAATCAACATGACAGAAATTATTATTCGAGGGTCAAACATATTATAAGGAAATACGCACTCAATATATTTTTCAATGAAGATATCACTTTTTTCAATTCCCCCAAAATGGCCAAAATAACACATTCATCTTACTTTCCCTCGATGTAATACTTATTTGTGTCTTGTGATAGGAATTAGTGAAACAGTTGTTACTTGTGATTGCTCCTTGCTCCAGATCTTTTTTAAAAGTGAACGAAATAAAATTTTCAATACATTGGAGCGATTTTTTCTTCGATAGAATTAAAAACTTCCCATGGGTGCAACCACGTAACCGAAAGTGGGACATTTCAAATTAGATTTCACGGTGCATGATGCGAAAAGCCAACTGAATTTCACACAAATCATAAGCCATTGCACCAACTTTACGGCTTTACACTCCTTATTATTCTTATTAATAGCAATAGCTATAATGCTTTTCAGTTTTGACAAACGGATGATAAAATTTGCGATATTTACGTTTTTGAACCGGTTTATCAAATAGCCAAATAAGTACTCCACTTTGAAATTCGAATTATTTTACACAACTAAGCCATGATGTCATAAGCAATATTTTCCTCAGAAAGGCATTAGAGATATAAAATGCCTATATTCGTTTTATGGAGGATAAAATGAGACCAAATTATTCATTTTCCGCTGAAAATCATCAAAATTTTCATAACATTGTGTGCATCTAATTTCCTAGAATCAAAAAGAGTGTCTGACTCGATGGATTTTTAATTTTATTTTTCGAATTGAAATAAAGGAAAAACTGTTCTTATAGGTATGAAAATACCGCCAAAATGTGGTATAAAAATGTTGCATGTCATTTACGATATCTTCACATAAAATAGGAGAACGAATAAAAAATGATTTTCCAGCATGAAAAAGCTGACTTACCCATTATTTGTTTGAGAATTCACGAAAATAGAACAAATGAAAGCAGATGTTGCAAATGAAATGCCGTATCAATTGTCAAGCTAATTCGGAGTAAGAAAAAGGAGAACATTCAAACAATAATTCTGATTGCAAAGCATTTCATTATTTATACAAATTGTAGGTGATACAACATGAGTATGTTTATAAATTCATAAAATTTCATTTTGTAAATAATAACAGTAAATTACCATCAAGGTTCCTTTATGACCCCAGAAAGAGGAAAAATATTGATTTTTCCCCGAACAAAAAAACATTTTGGGAGTGAAAGACATTTCTTATTATAAAGTAAAAAATAACATTGAACTTTTGCGAAAAAAATTACGAGAAGTCAACCGATTTATATGAACAGATAATGTTTATTTTTTCAAATTTAAGAGCAGAATTATTGCAAATTTCTGTTTTCTAACAACATTTAGACTTCTGGATGATTTGTAAGATGATTCGTTGAGTTATGTCTAGAAATCCAAAAAGAACTCAAAATAATCAATCGGTAGGCAACTCATGATACATCTATCTGAATGTACAGTTGCATAATATGCAGTACTCTAGAGTACTGTAATATCGATGGGCTACTACACCGCCATCTATCAATAAAGTATCTATTTAATCAAATTTGGAGGTAGATTTCCAAATATCAATGGGGGTCTGGGTATATAGAAATAAATTGGATAACGAAACGATTGAACGGCTTTATCAAAGACTCGGCTGTATCTTCTGATTTATTCAACCAATACCTATAAAAAAGTAACTTATCTCAGTAATTGAGTTGCAAATTGAACAATCTGTGGGAATAATATCGACCAATGGCACGTAACAATGAAAGATATCCATATTAGATTTACCACTGATTTGTTTATTATTTCGCTAAGTCTTAGATCACTTTCTTTAGAATTTTTCAGTGCATATCCATTTAACATAAATATACCTACTGAATTATTGTTTTGTTTTACTTCCACATATCATGAAATAGGGGTCTGCTCAACCAAACCGTTACGGGAACTACATATTTTCAACATTTAAAGAATGAACAAGACTCATATCAACAAAAAGACTTAATTGTCACATTTAAAAATATCACATTGAGCAGTCTGTCAACATTCATTGTTAAAAAAACGGTTACAATGTAACTTCAAGTACTTTATCACAAGCAACAAGTCAAAAAATGTTTCGAATGAATCAACTGTTGATAATTACACCTCTCAAGATATATTCAACTATTTCACTGGGATGAAACGCATGCATCAAAAATGAATATTTGTATTGAACACTGCTGAAGGTTGAAAATGAAACACCGAATGGATTTTAGGTCTTTATTTTGATAAACATACATATCTACTTGGCATGTGCCTGCATCTTCCTCATTTGTGTGAGGATGTTGGAAAGCTCTTCACGCTTCCTCTTAGCCCTGATGTGTGTGCCAAGACGACGCTTCAAGAATTTCAAAGCCCTCTTATCCTTGGAAACTTTCAACAATTCCATAGCTCTCTTTTCATAAGGAGCATGTCCAACCACTTCACGAACCAAATCCCTAACGAATTTGGAATGTTTGGTAATGCGCCCCTTCAATCTGGAAGGACGGACTTTATCAGCCTTGGTCTTTCCTGATGGGATCTTAGTAGTTTTGTGCCCTCTTTGGAGCCCAACGGCGATTTCGTATTTGGGTGCCATTGCTGAAAATAAAAACTATGTCAGACCTAATATTTTACAAAATACAGACTGAATGGCGATAATTATAATCAATGATGACAAAAGTAAGTATGTGAGTGTAAAATATACAATTGAAACTTACTTATTTTCCACTTACACGTGGTCCTAACCTCATACAAACAAGCGTGCCGTACGCTGAAAAATGAAAGAAATTCAGCTCAGAAAACCATAGACAGATGACACTTGTGAAATGTCATTTTGCCACAGTATAAAATGTATTGATTTTTTTCTTTATCTTCTTGTAACTAATGAAAAGATGTTCTGGTGTGAGAGCATTTATTAAATAGTAAGATTTTTTCTTGATATTATTCTCCCATTATCTTATAACGAATTCCATTGTTTGAAATCGTGGTTATAGAAATTCAATGTAGAAATCGCAGAATGTGCGCAAGAAAAATGTGGATTTGATTAAATAACTAGGAATAACGCGCATGGCAATATTTTCAATAATAATAACTAGTACTTTTAATTTTTCAAAAGTACCAGACTTGTCCTCGAATATTAGTGAACGTTCATAACGTTTAAGTGGCTCTACAACAGCTTAATTTTCAACATCCGATATGGTCTAGTGGCTAGGATACCTGGCTCTCACCCAGGAGGCTCGGGTTCGATTCCCGGTATCGGAAGTAACTTTTTGGCCAATGTTTCGGTCGTACTCTACAATATTTTTTTCAAGGTGAACGCTTATTCAAAATGAATACTGCACTCGTGAATCTAAGGCTGCAATTCATATCGAGCATATTGAAACTGAGGCTATAACAGAGCTTCATGAATTACTTACCTCGAAATCGATAACAAGATAAAAAATCGATTGTGATCGAACAAGAAAGTAAATATATTGTTCATAGCAAATTGTGATAATATTATTTTTTTCAACTTTTGCATGCATATTCGAAACTAGGCAATTATAACTCCATTTTCGAATGTGGAAGACCTAACAATAAATATGATGAACCTTTCTTTTGTTAATTAAATTTTTATTTACATCTCGTTCTTATGAGGCTAGAAGAAATCGCTCTATACGCCAACAGAGCATTTTTAGTGTTCTGTCGTTTGGTTTTTCTCGAAAACCATATACATATATCTCATTTATATAAATACAGGGTGCGCCATTCACAACGAATTAGAGACAATAACGGACTGATAAATGCTTTTAGAGAAAAATGCTAATAAGAGTTGTCAATTTTGGTTGGGAGAGGACTCTTCTATCCATAAATATTTCCATTTCACCTACACCTGCTAATAAACTCACCTTGGAAAAAATTAATACCTATATACCTACCCTGTAGGAATAGCTCAACACATCCAATGTAGTACTATATGGTGCTTTAATTGTTTCATATAACTTCTTTAAATAGCATTCCGAGTTATTGAATTAAGAAAAACTAAAAATATATCGTCATATTTACTATCAGCAAAATAATATTGAATTTGGCGGAAGATTGTTATCCATTTTTTTTTGTTATTAGAAGATGAAGATACACCGACTAATAATAAAGATCAAATCTGAAGCTGTTTTTATAAAAAATCATGTTTCCTATTGTTTTCTCTGAGGTATTCCAGATATTTATCCGATAATATCAAAGATAATCGATGAAAATGCATCTCAAACGAATTTATAAATTGATGTCATAAAGCAAATACACACAGTGTTTTCGTTGTCGGAAAACGAAAATTTATTATATTTGCAAGTTAGGATGATTATCAAGATGAAAGTGATTAGCTGCTTTTTTCTATTAGCTGGAATAGCCAGTACTCTATCTGCCAGCGCCATTGCAGAAAATGAGACTGGATTAGACCTAATATCAGGCGACAAATTGTAAGTTCCAATGGCCAAAAGTTTGTACCATTAAAGATTTTTTTCAGTATTCTAATCATTGCCCCAGAATTTTCTACAGATTTCAAAATTCGTTCTTTTTAAACAGGTAGAATTCATCTTATATACAAATGGATATTATGTTTCAAATCTCAATACACAATAAATTTCGAATAGATTGAGAAAATTGACTGAGATAAAGGCACATTATTTCAAACTTCCATTCATATACCTACTTTATTCTTCCAGAACCAGGGAGGGAGCAACTTTGACAGCAACTGTTAATAATTATGCAGATCAGCTAATGCGTAATATGGATATAATGGTGCTCAAAGCTGGCTTAGACCCCATGATTGTACCAGATATTGAAACTAAGATTAGTAGAGTAGGTATACAAATTTAATATACCATTGAGTTTAAATATATATTTAAACTCAATGAATATACTCAAGATAAATTCTAAATCTGAAAATCTCTAAAGAAATATTATTTCCGCAGAGAACTTTTCTGATCACGTACTGGGGAAAACTGAAATTGTCCAAAATAAAAGTGAAAGACTTTTCAACCATACACAGATACGACGATGCAGTTATAACTTACGACAAAGATGCCAAGACGATGAAAATTGATATTCCATTGGAACTTAAAGATATCGAGGTTTGTAGAAAAACTGGTGCCCCAAAAATTCTTTGGTTCCAAACCATTATTTTTTGTAGTTCAAATGTCATTATAAAGCAACTCTGATGGGATTAGGCCCTCCTCCTGGTGGTTTGGATGGTAAAATGAAATCTGTGAGAATGATAACTTCCATTGAAATCGATTTTAGTACATTCAAGGCTGATGTTGCACAATATAAAATTACCCATACTGAGTGAGTATATTTTAATTCTTCATATGGAATTTTTCATAGAAGACATTATTTTCTTGCTGCGAAAATGATGAATTTGAACAACAGTTGTTCCTAAAAAACATTTTTTTTTATTTTCAGTCATATCACCGTTCATTTCCACGAATTCATTTTGATAGACTGGATGATCAATCTATTGGCAAACACTGTAACCACCATCTTCAAGGGACTCATTATCAACATCGTCGATAAAGTTGTTGGAGGTACCCTACAGGCTTCGGTCAACTTGATCAATACCGTTTTCGAAGACATCGAAGAAATCATTGAAGGAAACAGCACCGCAATTACTGCCCCAATTTTGAAAAATGTTGGCTGTTTGTGGTGCGAAACTAAATATTATGTTTCATGATCGCATATTGAGATAATATATGTTTTGTAATTTATTGTATTACTCTTTATTGACTGAACTGTATAAATTATTAAGATACATGTCATTGTTTGTTTATAGAATAGATATTAAACGTTTTATACATAAAGTAGACATTTCATTTACCTATTTGAATTCAGAAAACTTTTCCCCGTGATTCTATTAACCTTCTTATAATCAGGTGAATTATCAAAGAATCAACAATAACAACAAACTTATCAACTGCAAGAAAAGTTACAAAATGTTGATGAATACTTTGAATATGAATTCATCATTACTGCCTAGAGGCAAATCGGAAAAATCCTGCGAATTAGCAATCGAAAGATGACCTCATCTAAATGAAAATTGATTTGTCTCATCGTTTTCGAAAAAACTGACCAGTTTTATTTGGGTCCCCCTGTATAGCTGATTCGTTTCAGCAGAGATTATCTCTAAACAAAGAAGGTTTCCACTTTTTTCTATTTACGGCCCTGGCCTGCTATTTTGCAATCCAATGCTGAAAAGTGTTTTGATTCCTACTACTGAATCTACTCGAGTAATTCTATTAAAATGAAGGACGTATACTCCAAATTATAATAAGGAAAAAGTAAATATTTCTAGGAAGCTTATCATTTATCAACATATTAATTAAATCTATCGGAAAATTCTTATCCCATTTTTTATTAGAAGATGAAAATCAAAAATGAATCTCTGTTTTCATAGATTATCTTATTTCCTATTGTTTCTTAGGAATCTTAGATATTTATCGGATAGCACCAAAGATAATGAAATGCATCCTTAATGAATTTATAAATGGATCACATACAGCAATATACTAATCAGTGCTTTATTGTCGAAAATACGAGAATTTCTTACAAGTTGAGTTGAATATCAAGATGAAAGTTACCTTTTTTCTTCTATTGGCTGGAGTCGCTAGTACCCTAGCTACAATCAACCCAAATGCCGAAAATGGAACTGCGTTAGACCTTATATCAAGCGACAAATTGTAAGTCCAATGATACTAGTTAAAGGCCAAAAATAACTTTGCTCCAATGCAATATTTTTTCTTTAAATACAACAGGAATTTCGAAAATCTTTCATTGTCTCTAAACAAAAGAATCCATAATATTGTAATGTCATCATATTCAAAGGATAATCTAGATATAATGATTTCAAGCACCTACTTAATTCTTTCAGATTAAAAGAAGGGGAAACCTTAACAGCAACTGTTAACGATTTTGCTGATCTGCTAATGCATAATCTAGATAAAATGGTTCTCAAAGCTGGTTTAGATCCCATGTCTGTACCAGATATTGTAGCCAAGATCAGTAGAGTATGTATACAAATTTGACAAATTTACTACACTAAATATGAATTCGAAATCTGAAAATGTCTGAAGAAATTTTATTTTCGCAGAGATTTCTTCTGATCACATACTGGGGAAAACTGAAGTTGTCCAAAGTAAAAGTGAACGACTTTTCAACCATACATAGATACGATCATGCTGTTATAACTTACAATAGAAGCACCAAGAAGATGAGACTTGATATCCCATTGGAACTCAAAGATATCAAGGTGAGCACAGAAAAAGTACCCTAGTTAGATTTTTTTAATTTGAACCCTTGTTTGCAGTTTTCTTGCCACTATAGTGCATCTTTGATGGGATTTGGTCCATTTGGTGGTTTAGATGGCAAAATGAAATCCGTAAGAATGATGACTTCCATAGAAATCGATTACAGAACATTCGAGGCCAATGTTGCACAATATAAAATTACACATACTGAGTGAGTAACGTATAATAATCTATTCTTTTGTACCTTATAGTTTCAAAGGCTTGTCTTCATTCTATATAGGAGGTAGAACTCATTGAACCTATTCACAACATTCACAAGTATTGACATGGCGAAGTTATTACCCTAGATATCGAATTCACCTCCGTAAAATAAAAAATACGGACCTGCGTCCAAAAATATGATTTTTCTCATGAGTCCTACCACACTTCAAGAAGACATTGTCATTTTTCACTGTCTTTAGTGGCAATTCCATCAGATTTGGCATTTTCGGAATCAATAATATAAAGATACTAATAATATAATGTCTTCTTCAGTAATGTTGAAAATTTCGTTCTATTTTCAGTCATATCACCGTTCACTTCCACGAGTTCATTCTGATAGACTGGATAATCAATATATTGGCAAATACAGTTACCACCATCTTCAAGGGACTCATCGTCAACATAATCGACAAAATTGTTGGAGGTACCTTACAGGCTTCTGTTACCATGATTAACACTGCCTTTGAAGATATCGAAGAAATTCTGGAAGGAAATATTACCTCAACTGCGCCAGTACTGAAGAATATTGGCAGTATGTTGTCACAAACTAAATTCAATATGTCTTAAAACGAGTTATGTAAAGAGTGAAGATTATCTTTGGTTATTTTACTGAAGTGTATATATGATTTATAATTGTTACATCATTGTTAATAGATGATGAGATTTTATACATAGTAAACTATATATGATTATATTGTTTTTCAATATGGACGCACACAGTGGGCTTGATTGTACACTTCTGTATGAAAAGATCAATTTTAAGTTCGGTAACTTTTTTCCTGTCGAAAATTCATCAGCCTGAGTACAGAAAAGTAAGACCCTTTCGCGCTAAATTAGGTTTATCAGGCTATGAATGAGTGAATAGACCAGATTAGGCTTCAATTAGCTAAGTTCGATAATTACTCTTTTATTACGAATAATACGACGATAAATATTTGAATGCGCACTTTTTGAGATGTTGGCTACTTTGATCCATCTGGAAAAAGATTGTAGCTCAGAGAATACCTGCAAAAGATTGATTGCTAGATACTAAGATGTCTAGACATCTTACAAGATACGATGATTTGTTGAATTGAATAATTTTTGATGAACATGTTGAACAAATATTTTTTCTCCATGGCAACAGAGAATCAATAATTCCTTAGTATTCTGTTATCAGTGGTTTGCCATATTGTTTGACAGCTATATTATTTCAAAATATATTTTCCCATTTTTCCTACACATATACATTTTTCTACATTGGTTTTTGAAGAAAGATATCAAAATGTTCTTTTACCAACCTGGTATCAGTGCACAGAGCAGCGAAATGGAGAGTGAAGACACTGCTATCGACAGCAGAACCATCAGGTTTGTCGAAAAGACTACCATCATTCAAGAACGTAAACGAAAAACAATGAAAGTACCAAGAAGAATGAAATTTGACGAACCAGAAGATCCTGAACTCGATGAAATTCTGTCCATTGGTAAGGTAATCAAGAGAGTAGAACATATACCTCAATACCTGTAAGAGGTCTATATCTCCAGTTCACAAACCTTCAAATTTCGGTAGCAAAGAAGCTAGATTTCTAGATACCCTCGGTAAATTAGGAGTTTTCAAATAAAATATTCACTGATAAGATGGTTCTTCTAACCCAAGAGAAAAAAATTGTGGATGTTTCATCACAATTATTAAATCCCGAGAGAATCTTCAAAAGCTTATTTTTGATGTAGGTTCAATGGAAATAGATCCAGAAATGTGCCAGCTATCCCAATTGCTTGCAGTAACAATGGCGTCCATCATGGATGACTCTGCGGAATCATGTTTTATAATGGGAAAAACATTTGGCTTACCAGATGTTCACGTCGATATGTCTCACAAAACATTACAAGATAGGTGAGATATACATATTTGTAAATATACGGTTCGATAACAGAGAATGTTAAAATTTTCTTTTTGAAGGAATGAATTGCTAAGATCGCACAGCACTCTCTTCAATCCCGAAACATTAGAAGATTATTCGAAAACTCAGAACGCTTACATGATAAGGAAGCTTCATGGTGATATCAATTTTCTACAGAATATACTGGGGAGGGCTGTTAAAAGTCTCATGATGGACTACAACTATCATCCCTGGCTCATGTGTATAGACAACTATGAACTTGAGTTAGAGCAAGACTCCAGATTGTTAGACATGGTCCAAAGAAAAACTCTGAAGTTGCAACAACTCAAGGATAAATTGCATTCCGATAGGATACAGTGTCAACTAGATTGTGATCAATTGTCAATAGCAATCGGTAAAGCAAGGGATGAAGTAGAGGTGAATTTTTAGACATGATTTGGGTGAAAAAGAAAAGTTATATTATCATTACCCTTTTCATACAAGAGCTATGTTAGTTTTGATTGGTCACAAATTGTCTCCAATGATATGATTTTAGGACTTTATAATACAATCTGAAATAAAAAAAAAATATCTGGAAAATTGGGAGAAGTCAAGGAGACAACAGAACAAGCGTGTAAAGACAGGAAAGGAAAATAATTATCAGGACAAAATTAAGAAAGCCCAAAGTGACAGTCGCAAAGAGAACCGTGTTCATATGGAAATAGGGGCATACATGGCTGAATACTTCAAAGTAAGTGGGTGAAAAGAGTCTCAAAATAGGGTATTACACTTTGAGTCTGATTTGTCTACTACTATAGTCATCGTGGAAGATATGACATTAGAGGTTAAATTCGCTGACACCACTCTAGCGCCATCTATTAATGAATCACCTATAACTAAATGATAGATTTTCAAAGTAAAAAAAAACTATTCGTCTTAGTTGCATCCAATGTTAAAAAATAGATTTCCAATGCGTCTTCATATTTTAATTAATTTATTCAAATGTTCGTGGTAAAATATAACCCTGGTGTGAGAAATGTGCTTCTCATTATCGAAAAATTCTGTTTGTCTTTCTTGATGCGTTCTCAAATAGTTACAAACAGAAAATGGCGCTTTTTGTGTACTGTTTTTGGGTGAAAAGTAATGCAACAATACAATAAAATACGCAGAACACGTCAATTTTCGATTGGAAAAAGCACTGATATGAAGTCAGAAGCTTTTGTGGGCTCATTCCTTTCCTGAAATAAGTTACGTAATACATTGCTTAGGTTAGTTTTGATTTTGAAGGATATTGAAAATTCCATACAAGATTGGATGAACACATATGACAAGGATATTGAAACTAAAGACGAGGAAATCTTGAAAATGGGATTCAATCTTGAGAATCTGGCTAATGACTTGAAAACTCTGGAAGAAACAGTGAGTAAAGAGAGACATACTAACTTTTA
This sequence comes from Adalia decempunctata, assembly GCA_951802165.1. NCBI lineage: Eukaryota > Metazoa > Arthropoda > Insecta > Coleoptera > Coccinellidae > Adalia > Adalia decempunctata. The sequence continues at coordinate 13,642,855 of OX637696.1, read as the reverse complement.
CTCACCATTTTGAATATAAATTCATTCTGTGTACAGTATAAAAAGAGACAGGAAGAAATGGATAATTGGTTGGAAAGAAAAGCAGAGAAACAGCGAATTGAAGAAGAACTAAGATTTTTGAATAGAATGGCTACCATGATTCAGGCATGGTGGAGGGGGACAATGGTGAGACATAAATTGGGACCCTACAGACCAGCATCGAAGAAGAAGGATAAGAAGAAAAAGAAAAAATGATCTGGTACACATGAATAGTAGATGGAAAAATGATAACCAAATAAAGTTTTTGAATAAGTTTAATATTCTGAATTACTGCCTGGTCCTTCAACATCGATTCTCGTTTTCTTGAACAACATTTTGTGGCAAAAAAATAGAAATTAAAAAACAACAAAATATATTTTTAAACTTGTAGAATAAATTACAACATTATCTTAAAATCCACATTATCATACATCATTAGAGTTCCCATATTTTCTCACAGTTCTCCAGAACAACAAGAGGATTTTCGTGTTTGTAGAACATAAAGAAACCTTGGATTTGTGCAGGACTTACATGTTTACCAAAAGATTGTACTTTTTCCGCGAATATTTTCGACTGTTTTTCACTTTCTTCTCCGGGATAAAATCTCCGGAACATCTGTTCGATCTGATGGGTGGAGCAGTATCCAATGTACTCCTTCATATCTACTCTCCCAGGTCTTATAAGAGCTGCGTCTAACCTATAAAAATCACCAGTTGTGTCTCAAATTTCATTTAGTGAAAGCAAAATTCAAACATTTCAATATACAAAGATGTTGTTTTTTACCTTTCCAAGTAATTGGTGGTCATAAACACTATCCTCGCTTCCGAACTAGCCACTCCATCCAAACAATTCAACAGACCACTGAAAGTAACCCGGTTCAATCCCTCAAAAGCCGCTTTTTGTTGTGGAGTATCCTCCCTCGAAACAAATGCAGCATCAATATCCTCCAAAAGTATAATGGTCTGCTGTGGTGCAACGCTCATTAGATGGTTCAGTCTATCATCTGTCAGACCTCTTTCTGACAAATTCAAAACCGATATTGAAAAACCTAGTTCTCCGGCCAATGCAGTTATATAGGATGATTTCCCACAACCAGGAGGGCCATATAACAGATATCCTGTAACAGAAATTTTTATAAAACCAATAGCCTAAAAACTCAGGCAGATAAAGAATCAGTCAAGGCTGCTTGGCTTCAGGATTAAAATAATTCCCGAAATATTCATGGCACGCTGATTACGATTTTTATTTCAAACTGCTCACCTCTTCGGTAAGGTATCCCTCTCTCAGTATACCACGTGGGATTTGAAATAAATTCTTGGCAGTCTTCAAGGATTCTGTCACTGATTCCTTCATCTAAAACTACTGATTTTATTGGCCTCTTTCTTCTAGGTTGTCCAAATTGCCTCCACTCACTACCCATACCGGTGTACATCAGCGTTTTACCTTCATGCTGCTTTAACGCCATCTGCCTAGCTAACAAAATCAATTATAACTAAACTAAAAACTATAGTCACTCTAATGTTGATAGGCAGCTCTATAACTATCGATGAATTACAGATTTCAGAATACTCAAGTTATTAAGTTGAAAATTGAACATCCAAATATTAAACAATCATTGATAATATGTGCTGTAGGTTTTCCATGATGTGTTCACATACTACTAAAGAAAAATAATTGACCATTTTATATTAATAGAGAAGTAGTAGAATATTTTCAGGAACATAAAAAAATCAATAATTCTCCAAAGGAATTCGAGCTAAAAAAATTGTCATTGAAACATTGCTTGAAGCTTGTTTCGAATATACTTTTGGCAAATCTAAGAATTTCCAATCAAATCGTAATTTTCTACAAATTGCAAGATTCTGAAACTTGAATTTGAAGCAATGAATTTGATACATCGAAATAACAGTGAACGATACCAGTAATAAATCAACATTATGACATTTCTGTCAGATATCAACCCATGAAAATTCTGATCTGTTTAATATGGATGAATATTATGACACAAGTGCCAATCATAGGTAAAAACCTTATATTCAAAGAATATCCCAAGATAAAACGAAAAAGAGGTAATTCAAACACAGTTAACAATACAAGCACTACAATGGAAGCAACCACATCGGTAATATGGATTAACTGGTTTTAAAATGAAACCATTAATTTGAACCTTTCTTCAGACTACGGAATCTACCACAACCACAGTCACTACACCATTACCCAAAAATGTGTCCAGAATCTTGCTAGAAGGACCTAAGGAAGAGGTGGGAAAATATATGAAATAAGCCATTCAATATAACAAAAAAATTTAAATTTTTAAGATTTATATCTCTCCCTAAAGGCTCAATATAACTGATTTAATGTTTTTCAATAATTCGGGTACCTATTCCTTAAACATACATACAGATTGGCTTCTTTCCCTTTCATACTGCTACACTCTTTATATAAATGAATGAGTGATTTTCACAGATACCCTTAATTCCTTTGGAGCAACTAGTTGAAGCTATAAAACTCCTCAAAGGTATAAATATTATTCCTGAAAGTCATATTGTGGAAGTATGGCAAATGGTCAAAGGCAACAAATCAAGAGAATCGTTAACTGTACAGGATTTGGACAAATTGAGTGGTTTTTTAGACAAAATACCTGATCATGACCTATTTTATTTCAACATGACAGATTGGGATTTAATAGAATATTTAGGTAAAAAAAGTGAAACAATAATCTGAGAATAAAACACAAGTTTTGAACGTTCTTGAATCAAAATTCAGACACATTTTAATGAGTGATATTTTCAGGAAAAGTCAAAGAATTTGAGAAACGTGAAGTATCAATATTGAGCGCCTCTTTGATAAAAGAACATGGATTTCAGATATTGAGAAATCATTCTTGTATCAATAGAATGTATGGAATTATTTGTGGTTTTGATACACTTCTTATCACAAAAATACCAGATGAAGAGTTCCTTCGAATACACCATGAAATTTTCGCCAATCTTCACCCTTGTTCTAGATCGGAAAAAAGGGTAAATGAATTCAAAGCATAGCATAGTGACAGGGGGCATTTCATATTTTTTCACCTATAAAAAAATTAATCTATTGTCATGCAATGGTTCTTATGAAAAAGGATGGCACCCAAAATGGCAATTGAAAGAAATGCAATGTTTTCAGGTATTTTTAGAAAAGGCAACGAAACCGACAATTTTTGGTCCAACTCAAGTTTGGGATGCCAGAACTCTTGGGAAGGCCAATATGCTTATTTGCGCTATGACACCCAGGGAGATTCGTGCAATAAGACCGCCTGCTATGAAGGGAATGAAAGCATTTGTTCTGAGAATATTGAGAATGGAATTAATAATGGCATTAAACAGCAAGCAGATTGCAAATTTAAGTACTAGATCATATTTAGTTTTTAAAGAAAGGATTCGAATAAGCAGCAATCAATTATGCCTTAAGTCATATTTTAGTAGTAAAATATTATTCATTGTTTCATTTCTGATTTACATAAAAGAAAGATAGATGAACAGTGAATATACTTAATGTTCATAACTTATTTTTTATTGATATTATTGTTCAGGCTATTCATTTGATATTATCGAAAGAAAACTTCATTTTCTGGTTCATACCAATAGTAAGGATCCAAGGTCTTTGAGATGCCTGCACTTGAATATTTAAAAATCTTTTGCAATATTATGTAATTTGATATAAATAATAAATAAGCTCCAAACATTTTTAGGATTCGAATATTAGGCCTCAGTAATTAGGCAATTACTAACCAATATATTTTGATAGTGACATAAATTTATTCATTTCATGAAAATGTTACATACCTTCTTCCAAGATGTTGAAATATACTGATTTATCTGATCCAAAAGCTGTTAAAGTGACTGTTTCCCATGGTATTCCCATATGTAAATCAAGGGTATGCTGCTCCCTTGTCCTCTCCACCCTTATCCATGTCGATCTATATCTGAATAAGCATCAAAATCATCAGTAAATGGCACGATCAAGAATTGAAATGAAATTCTTTATGATCCTCTTCAAACATGGTACTCACTGAAAAAAATGCGTGCCAACGCTTGGAATGAAATCGTATTTGGTTTTGATATGACCATTTTCTTTTTGTTCAAAACTAGTTTCTACGCTCAAATGTTGAGTTTGCCTTGCACCTTTCACAGTCATCCATTGTAATAACCACTGATATGACTTATCCCTACATGGCACCTCTAACGTTATCATATAGTGCCTTCGGAATAAAATCAAGGAAGTTTGAAAACCTTTCCTCAAAAGTGCGGCCCCAGCTCCTAAGCCAAATAGACCGAATCCTGCTCCAAAGTATGGATTGTCAGACAGGGTTGATACATAATCGATAATTGTCATATTGTTATAAATACAATTGCATCCATATACATCTGATGAATTTGATCAGTATCGGTTTGCTCTTCCAATTTCTCTCAATTTTCGCTTTTCAGTGTCTAGAAATGAATTGATTTGACAGTTATCTAACCTCAAATTTGGATCTAGGTTAGCTAATTAAGATACATAGAAACTAATCACGTGGTCATTGAAGATGAAGAATTATTTTTTATTGATATCTTGGAATATTTATCATTTTTTATTTGCATTATGTTTATGAGGATTGCATCGTGTACGAAGTTTCTTCTAATGCATTTTTAAACAGAATTATTAAAAAAACGGTTCCTCGAAATTTTTGTTTACGGACGGTCGGACGGACAGAATTGAAGTAATTTTTTGAGGACCTATTTAAACGCACTGGCCGGTACAGAGGGGGTGCCATGGGGGCGAAGAAAACTAGAATGTTCTCTCAAAGTTCGAAGATGCAGATGTGAATAATATTCTGCTCTACAAAAATTGAGGAATTTCAAAAAATTGTGACTGTTTCAAAAGTTGCCTATTCCTGTACACCAAATGACCTCAATCCCATTGAAAACGCTTGGGATCAGGGGCGGATATAGCTCTTTTTCATAGGAGGGGTAATGATTCTATATTCCTTATCTACACCCTCGAATTAGTAAATCCATCAACTTTGATGGTGATCCGAGAAATTTTTTTTCAGAAATTTTCCAATCTATAGAAATTTTATGAATCTGCAATTAGTTCCTTCCTAGGTTTGATACTTCGGGAAATTTTCAACTTTTGTGGAAAACTTCCGAAAATTTTTGGATTTTTTGATGGTCATTACTCGAAAACTATATTTTATAAAAAATATCTGATAGCATATTCTTAATCTACGCCCTTGAATTAGTAAATTCAGCAACTTTGGTGGTGATCCTAGAATTTTTTTTCTCAAAATACGCGAAATTTTCCAACATATGGAAATTTTGCCGAAATATCATTTTCTCAGGTAACCATCAATGTTACTGTATTCACTAATTCGTAGATTATTAATTGGAGTGGTTATAACGAATAACGATCATGAGGGGGGTAATAACGATTGAAAACCATTAAATCAGGTACACAATGTATGAAATATTTTATGTGCACCACCTTTTTCTCAGTTCTTCGATACTCATGGGGGGAAGTACTGTACTCATACTGTAAAGAGCAAAGAGTAACAAACAAAGATTTTTTATCAAATACAACTGCGCAAAAAAATTAACGCACATTCTGAAAATCTCAATTTTAATGAAAGTTGACTCTACATTGACTTTATAACTTATTTTTCATGTTCTCTCGGGAAGGTTTTGAACGAAACAAGACACATTAAATGGAAGACAAATTCAGGATTTCACCGAATCTTATGTGAAAGGAGAGAAATGAACAATTTTCAAAATACTGAAATGCTGATAAGTGATTTAATACTTGGTATTTCCACCCCTTGCATCAATTACAGCTCGGCAACGACGGTTCATACTCAAAATGAGTGATCTTAAAATGTTCTGATCTAATCCTTCCCAGATTTCTCCGAGTTGGATTCCTAAGTCATTAAGAGTAGCTGGATGATTTTCTGAACTTCTCACCCTTCTATCGAGGTTGTCCCAAACCTGCTCAATCGGATTGAGATCTGGACTTCTTGCTGGCCATTCCATTCGAGAGACTTCAACCTCTTCAAGGTACTCCTGAACGATGCGCGCACGGTGGGTTCTGGCATTATTGTCCATAAAAATGAAATTTTCATCAATGTATGGGGCAAATGGTACTACATGCTCTTCAAAAATGTTCCTTAGACAGGCTGGCCATTTGAAAACGAAACAGACGAGATTACAGACGAAATAAATTTTTTCGATAGAAATGCTCGGACAGGTCGATTTCTGTTTCGAGGGGGACAACTTAAGATGTAGGTTACGGACGCATAGCGCTTCAACCCTTGCTACTACAACCCTCACCCCCAATTTTTGAATAGGGAAGATGGGGTGAGTGATACCTCATTTGAAAGGTATTTTCATACTGATTTCAGCACAGTAATTGTTTTTTTATTTTATGCATTAGTTCTCGAAATATTCTTAACTAAGTATTTGAAAATGAAGTGGAGTTTTCATGGCACTTGTAGTGTTTTTTTGTGAAAAATCGACATTTTGAGCTTCAAAACAACCATGACTGTGGCTTCCTTCCTCCAATCCACTGACATAGAAATCTTCAATCAAGATGTCGATTTTTCACAAAAAAACACTACAAGTGCCATGAAAACACCACTTCATTTTCAAATACTTAGTTAAGAATATTTCGAGAACTAATGCATAAAATGAAAAAACAATTACTGTGCTGAAATCAGTATAAAAATACCTTTGAATTGAGGTATCACTCACCCCATCTTCCCTATTCAAAAATTGGGGGTGGGGGTTGTTGCAGCAAGGGTTGAAGCGCTATGCGTCCGTAACCTACATCTTAAGTTGTCCCCCTCGAAACAGAAATCGACCTGTCCGAGCTTTTCTATCGAAAAAATTTATTTCGTCTGTAATCTCGTCTGTTTCGTTTTCAAATGGCCACCCTGTATACTTATCAGCATTCATAGCTCCATTATCAACGACCACTAGGTCTGTGCGAGCAGTCAAAGATATTCCACCTCACACCATAATCGATCCTCCCCCGAAACCAGTAGTATTCAGGAAATTGCACTGAGCATATCTTTCATGTGGACGTCTGTATACAAGGAAACGTCGATCACAATGGTAGAGGCAGAATCTAGACTCATCTGTGAAGATAACTCTTTCCCAATCGGCCTCTTCCCAATGGATATGCTCTCTCGCAAAATCCAAACGCGCCCTTCGATGGGCTGGGGTAAGAGCTGGGCCTCTTGCCGCGACACGAGGCCTTGAATCATATTCTCTGAGGTGATTTCTTATTGTCTGAGTGCTAATTTGCACCTCATGAGTTTGCTCAAGCTGATTTTGAAGGAGGCGAGCGGTTGCAAACCGTTTTCTCAACGAAGAAACCAATACATTCAAAATCTGATAATATTATCTTTTTTTATTCCTGCTGGGAGAAAACATCTATATTGAAGAGAAACGTTGAAAGTGGATAACATATGCATGCATAATTCTGATAAAAATAATTAGCATTGAGAACAGCTTCAGTTGTAGAATAAATTTGAGATTTCCATAATGTGCATTAATTTTTTTGCGCAGTCAAAGATATATTGCAGCTGAAATAGAGAAAAATATTCATCTCATTTCCAGAACATAGATTGTTTATTTTTGAGAGAAACCTAGTTTTTGGGAAACTTAGGGGTCAAGGCTTTTGACGATGTGTGTATAGTAGAATTGGAATATTAAGAGAGGGTGAGCAATAACTCAACAAACTCGAAAAATTCAGTTTTTCGAAAGTCACAGACAGCACTTTAATTTTATTTGTTGGAATAGATTTGAAACGTTTCTTTTTCGAGAATGCGATATTATTTTATCCCACGCAATATCACGGGGGCCCGCCCTCTAAAGATCACCACCCGTAGATCCCGACCACTCCAAGTGAAAATTGCGCGCCAAGTGCGGACCATTACTGCGTGGGAATCCCGCATCAAAACCGAGATCTACCAGCTAATATTTGGGATTCTTTTCAAGCAGTGCCGGCAAGAGAACCGCTAGACGCGTGCTACCCCCATAAGGTGTACGAAATCACCCCTCTTAAATAAGACACCCTGTCTGAAGTCGCCACCCTAGCCCAACAACTTACTGACATATGGTGGTCATGGTGGTGTACATTCCTCATTCATAAACACTCTGTAGGAATATCGGAGCTCGATATCGCCTACTTAAAATTTGCATAATTAAGTGATGGGGATTTGGACCGTTCTGAATGTCAGTCGATATGGATCTCTATTATATTCGTCGCGTTTAGCATTGTGAATTAAGTACCCATATATCGGGTTTTTTTGACGGTTTTTCATCTGAACGCTTTTGTACTGAACCTAATTATACTGCTCCACAAGAGTTAGGGATATCGTATTCATTCGTTTTCAAAAGTATGTAATCTTCGAGAAAATCGCTGATGTAAAATCATTCAAAACTTGAAACGATCCAATAAAAATGAGTATGAGACATTTCGTCAATCTGGTCGCCTTTTTTCTGAAGGTTGGTTCTTTGCATATGCTTCATGAATGTTCTTATTTTGAAATGATGTCAGTTTATCAACGGCTTCGTTTTGAAACGCTGAGGCTATTGACCATATTCACCGTCGCCATATTGTTGTGCGACAATACCAACTACCCAGTGTTTCCAACGGAGAAATATTGAGTTTATCAAAAATACTATCAGATTTTTAGTATCGTATGTGGTATGAGAGGTTATATAAAATTGGTGGTAAACTTTGGTTAAGTATTTTGTGATAAAATCCAGGAAATATGGGTAAATATCAATATAGGGGAGGCCATGGTTGTTGTGTCAGTAATTAATCGGCAATAAGACATCTTATTCGGCAAGAAATAGATCTAAAACTAAAAAACTGACATCAAAATATTTCCATTTAAACTTTCGCGGTCCTAAGAAATTAGTGACTTTCGTTATTCGATGTTAGAACCCTGAGTAAATGGTATTGTCGCACAACGTATGGCGACGGTGAATATGGTCAATAGGGCTATCGGAATGCTACAGGGTGGCCTAACTCAGGTTGTTGTAGCGGAAAGGCTCCAAGACAGCCAAAGTGTGATCTCTCGACTTTGGAATAGGTTCAGGGAGACAGGTTCCGTGTTGGAAAGACCAAGGCTTGGTGGGTGACGAAAAACAACACCTGCTCAGGATCGTCTCATCACCGTTTCGGCGAGAAGAAACCCTACATCTACGTGTAGGATGCTACGGAATACTCTTCAAAATGCAGATGGGGTCCAAGTTTCCATCGAAACCATCAGACGACGTTTGAGAGTGGTGAATCTAGGTTCTAGACGTCTATTAAGAGGAGTTCCATTAACAGGTGACCATAAGCGTCAAAGACTGGAATGGGCAAGGTAACATATCAATTGGAACGGTCAATGGCGTAGTGTCCTTTTCACTGATGAATCCAGATATGGACGATTTTCAGATTCTCGAAGAATAAGGGTATGGACAATCCCACGCATACCCCGTAATCGTCGCTATGTCCAAGAAGTCCATCCATTCCGATGGGGTAGTGTTATGGTATGGGCCGGGATATGTTTCAACGGGCGCACACTGCACAGATCTACACATTTGTACTGGGAATATGACCGCCTTACACTATAGGAAGCATGTCATTGACAATGTTGTGCCAAATTTTCACGCTGCTATTAGTGAAACTTTTCAATTTCTAGACGATAACGCTAGACCGCACCGTGCTGCAATAGTTGAGAATGCGCGCGAGGAGCTTGGTATTCCACATTTACCAATACCTCCGCACTCACCAGATTTGAATTGCATAGAACATGCATGGGATATACTCCAAAGAGGATTAGATAATCATCAACCTACCCCAGAATCCTTAAATGATCTGAGAGAGCTTCTGCCCCGTTTATGGAACCAAATTCCTCAAGAAATGTTCAACAACCTCGTGTACGTGTAGTATGTAAAGAAGATGTCTAGCTGTTATGTTATGATGCCCGTTGAGGCCATACATTGTATTGATAGTCTTAAAATTCTTGAATTGTCTGGGAATAAAATTTCGTTATTTACTCGATTTTTCTTAACCACCCTGTATACGCTGCAGACCTTCAGGCTAAAATTAATTTGCAACTTGAAATCATATTAATTTTCATCACAAAAATCTTATTTCAACTATATTTTTTTGCAATTTAAGTCAATATCCCTAACTCATGTGGAGCAGTTCATATACTGCTCTACGAAAGTTCAGAGAGTATTTCAAAAGTTTCCTCTTTTTTTCCCAATTTTTCAAATATAGGAAATCTTTATGTTTTACTCATTCTTTTACCCATATACTTTATGGGTTCCACAGTTTCGGGTGAAAATTTATTTTCAGTAATTGTAGTGAAAACTCAGTTAACTCAAAACATTGAGAAAATAAGCCTCTGTAAACATCAGTATGACCAACTCGACCATATACCACACCCCAACAACGCCTTTGCATTCCTTCGATCAGATTGTTGGAGTAGCCTTGATCAATTTCTCTCCACAGTTGCAATAAAAGCCGTCTGAGTTCTTGAAGTGTAGGTGGAGGTGGTTGATGAGAATCGAAAGCTCTTTGTAGCTTATCATCAGTGTTCAAAGGGATTGAGATCATTTGGTGTACAGGAATAGGCAACTTTTGAAAGGAGGGAATGGGGCTGGGCACTGGGGGTAACTACCCCTCATGAGTATCGAAGACCTGAGAAAAAGGTGGTGTACACAAAATATTTCATACATTGTGTAACTGATTTAATATAGTATCAAACCTAGGAAGGTACTTATTACAGATTCGTAATATCGTAATCAACGACCTCGAATTAGTGAATACAGTAACTTTTGAGAAAATGATATTTCGACAAAATTTCCATATGTTGGAAAATTTCGCGTATTTTGAAAAAAAAAATTCCCAGATCACCACCAAAGTGGCTAGATTCACTAATTCGAGGGTGTTGATTAAGAATATGCAATAAGATATTTTTTTATAAAATATACGGTAGTTTTGTAGTAATGACCATCAAAAAATTACTAAATTTTCGGAAGTTTTCCACAAAAAGTTGGACATTTCCTGGAGTATCAAACCTATAGGTTTGATTGTGAACACAGTAACTTTGGTGGCTATATCTGAGAAAATGATATTTCGGCAAAATTTCCATATGTTGCAAACAAAAGTTGCTGGAGAAGTTTTTGCTGGTTTATTGTTTTCATTTAACTGACTAGATATTGAAGATTCCACACACAAGAAAGTGTCATGTTACTTTCAACAAGTTGATAGTTGAAAGAGGGGGGGGTGGCAACACTTTTGCCGATGTGTGTAGTTGATTCACAGTTACTTAAAGCAATCATAATTCGAAAACTTTCACACAGATCTTCCTCTGAAGCTGTGTGGAAGTTTTTACGACTGCTCTAATTAGGTCTTCCGTGTCAAAATTCTGTAATGTTTCAAGTTTGCTGAGATCCACAGCAAAAGTCAAGGCTCTAATGATCTCTAATGAATCAGTTAGGTGAATCACCCTGTATGTCTTTCCTCAACGCGCGACATTTTCTAGATGTCGATTCGGATAACCATTCCATTACGTTGAACATATCCCCCACCCTTGTAAAAACGGAAAAATAGTCCAGAAGCATCCTTGATGATTCCATGTCCCGCATGTATGACGATAATATCTACACATTTTCTGACCCGTTCAGCCAATTCAGCTAGTTAAAATTAATTGAATCTAATGGTCCTCTTTATTGGACTAAATTGGTGAGATGATCCAGTCTTCCAGCAAGTGCAAGCCTCCAACAGAATTCCATTGTTACATACAAACTTTATTTTTCCTCTGTACTGTTTCAGTTCCGGCCACGGCTTTTTTTTCGGTTGGGAATTATCAGACTGTTCTGCAAAGAGCCGTTTGTACTTTGTTGTTCAGATTGAGGAAGCGGCTTTCGTTGATTGAAATATTTCAATCGTTTCATTGAATTAGTCTTTACTTAATGTGAGTCAACTGTGAGGATGATTCAACGTCCTGGAAATGCTCAACTGTCACCTGGAAAAGTCAGTTTCGGGAATAAGCGCCTCAATTGAAATGAATTGAAAGCGTATTCCACAAGTTTCAATAAACTCATGCTCTTCTTCAAAATAAAGCACTTTTTTCAAGAAATCATCACATTCTGAAATTTTGTATTATCAGCATATTCCACTGAAGCCTACATCAGTAAGGTTTATGTGGCACTGATGAAGGCTAACAAGCCAAAACCCGGTTTGTCATTATTCTGCTGTGGTGGTGCCACCAGAGGTGTACTTCTGAAATTAGATCTCTGCTACTCCATTTTCCTCATTTTAAGCAAGTTCAAAAAACTAGAGAACTGGAAAACGGTTACAAAAATCGGAAATTTCAGGTTTCCCAGTTGTTTTGTGGTATTTTTGTAGTCGTAGATAATCAAAACCTGATATTATATCCATAGGCTACTTTATAATGCCATTGTTATGTTCATCTACCTACAGAGTGTTTCACTTCAAGAGGCGCAAATTCTTTATTTCATAACGAGTCGACCAATTTAAGGGTTATGTGGCACTGATGAAGCCTAACAAGCCATAAACCGGTTTGTCATTATTCTGCTGTGGTGGTGCCACCAGAGGTGTACTTCTGAAATTAGATCTCTGCTAATCCATTTTCCTCATTTTAAGCAAGTTCAAAAAACTAGAGAACTGGAAAACGGTACAAAATTCGGAAATTTGAGGTTTCCCAGTTGTTTTGTGGCATTTTGGTAGTCGTAGATAATCAAAACCTGATATTATATCCATAGAGGCTACTTTATAATGCCCTTGTTTAAAATGTTCATCTACCTACAGAGTGTTTCACTTTAAGAGGCGCAAATTCATTATTTCATAACGAGTCGACCAATTTTCCGTATTTTACTAGATGAAGCTCATCCATTCCGTTATGCATAGGTATGGTTTTTTTTTTACACAAATACCTATATGCCTATAGGTGCGAACACAATTCATACAATTACAATTTCGTACAAAAACATTCTCCTTGGGGTTTTCGATGAAGTTTTTTTATATCCTTGGACCAGTTTGTGCTTGTTTCAATTGACAAGAGCGTTATCAGTTTGTCGAAATTGAGGAATATTGAGCCGAAAAGGATATCATCACCCTTAAAAGGTGGGGACTAAAATTGAGTTCTTATTTTTTTTTCTTCGGCTATTGGTTTGGAAAAAAAATAAAGAATAAACAATTGTTTCAAATGAAACAAGGATTTTAATTCATAATTTTATTTCATCAAACTTCAGCTCGAAAAGAAGGTTTTGATATGAAATAAAGTAAGGGTTGCTATAATTTATTTCAACCCCGTATAATGTAACACGAACATTTAGAAAAATACCCGTGGTGAGTTCTTTGCAAGTGCACAAAAATAACAGAATTTCGAGTTTCTAGCTTCACTGAAATTTTAGAAAAAAAATAAATTTATTCACCACCTTTTGAGGGTGATATATCGGGAAGGGGCGAGCTGGGGAAATTTTGTTATAAGAAAGACACATCTTAATTCCATACGAGCAATCAAATCTATATATATAAAAGAAAGATGTTGGTTACACCATTTATAACTCGAGATCGGATGGACTGATTGTTATGAAACTTCATATATGGATTCGTCTACGGTCTGGTTATTATAAAATACAATAAAAATCGATGAAAATTTTACTTATACAGGAAATGCTTTTCCTGCTTTTGAGTAAGGCCACTAGATGTCGCTACAGTTGCAGTTACGCTACCGCTTATTCGTTTGTACTTCATTTGATATTCTCCGCGTTAGATGGCGGTATAAACAAATAGTGTGTACAGTGACCATATCCCCTCTATACTCACTGTAATAGTGAATAATTTGAGTTGCCTACAACTCTGCGCTGTTGGGCAAAACCAAATTGTCTTAGCGTAGGAGAACAGATGTCTAAAATGATTAGATTTCGTTGAGATATGAGAAAAGTTTCGTTCTTACCACTTCAGATGACGCTATTCACACATTATGACTGATGATTATTAGTTATTTTTATAGTTTTATTTATTCCAAATAACGTAATCGTGAAGGTACTACATTTGACATTATCACAATTAAATGGCGATGAATTTGTTGAGGCTTTCGCGGCCATCGATTGATGTCATCTGTTCTTTTTTCGAGCATTTCGGTCGTCGTGGTTTGAAATGGTCGAAAAAAGAACATATGACATCAATTACTGTGTAATTCACATAGGGCTTATAGTACCATGAAAGGCTATTTACAGATCCAGAAGCGGGTGAATATCACAGTGAATTTTTATCGAAATGTCAAGTAAATCGGATTTTGGCGATGAGCTCCAATCGTGAGATGTCCATTCTCATCATAGTTTTTAAAATGTTTTTGAATTTCTGTTTGGGTAATAAATATATTTGCGGAAATAACTTAATCCAAAATTGCCATTATTAGGGATTGACATATTATGACATATTATTTTTGTGTATCTGTTCTGTGATAGCTCATATCCATGGAAACATTTGACAGTTCAAAAATCAGAGAACCAAGCCGTTGATCTCCGATCACCGGTGAATACGATTTGTGAAATCCACCGTAAGTATCATTTAGGCGGAACAAAGTTCGCCGGGCCAGCTAGTTCTTAATATTTTCGCATGAATCTAGAAACACCCTTATAATTGAATTTGACTCATTATCATTTAGAAAACATGGTCAAATTCGATTATGTTCGTCCGACCGTAAACACGGAAGAAAGGGCCTGAAGTTTTGAAAATTACAGGGTACGTTTTAGGTCTAAATGCGCCGCTAAATGAACTGGATCGGCTGAATAGCTTGGGAGTTATTAATTTTCGAAATTTTATTCTCCCTATATACATATGTATTTCCAAAACTACATATTCTATATTAGTACTAGGCTGTAGAATAACGACCCTTGAGCTCATACCAAATTCCATGGAGATAGTGTAATTGAACGATTAAGAAAAAACTGAGAGGATTAAAAAAAAGGGAGAATTAAAAAAAACTGAGAGAAATAAAAAAAATTTTCGATTTTTTCTTTTAAAATTTTTTTCAGGCCCACAAGAAAAGGCGCAGTACAAACTCAAATCAGTGTTATTCGGATGGACAAAAAAAGGCGCATGCGCATAGCAATTTCTGGTCCAAGGTCCCTGAGATTTGAAGTAGTTTAGTAGTACCTACTTAAAAATGTAATTGTTTCATAAAATCAAAATCTGTCAACTCGGTTTCATTTCAATCAGTGGAAATTCAAGCGGAATATCGAAAAATCCATTTGGGGACCACAGAAATGAGATGGGAATAATTATATCATTGTTGTCGGTTAGTTGATCTTAAAAAAGGGGTATCTTCTTGGTTTCACCGTTTCGAGAGTTTCGTGTTTACGGACAGACAGAATTGAATTTGACCAAGGAACCTCACCATTCGAGATCATTTTCGTCGTAAAATTCGATAAATACAGACGACGAGACCAAATGATAGAACGAGTGCTCAAAAAAGTTGTTGATTGAGGCGCATAAAACACATCGTGCTTCGAAATATCCGTCTGTGATCTGTACCCTACATATATCAAAAATAGATGTACACAACCTTAATTGCGTACGTCCGACCATATCAAGGTTGAATTAATAAAAGGCATAAACGCCAAAAGAACAAAACTATTAACTCCTGACTTGTAAAAATAGAACGGCGACTACGTACCTATATTAGATCCTACATATTCACACTTATCTGAACAACAATAATCCAAATACTTGTCGCCCCATGCCTTAAAAAATTCACACACAAGGATTTCGACGAAAATGATATTTAGGTATTATTGGTGTGTTTTCACTTAACTCGAGAATCAGAAAATCGAACACTGATGAAGAAACGATATTCGTAATCCAAGATGGCCCCGGTTTTGCACCGCGGGTTGAAAAAGAACAACCCTTCTGTGGTTGAGGTCTCCATTTGACTGAATTATATTTAATGTGTGAAACAGTTTAATGGCAACAATTGGACATATTGAGTTGGATTGCATTAAAGAATCTGTGGCTGTTAAACTAATGTACTAATAGCTGCACTAATAGCTATTGTGGCTAATAGGCAAAAATTGGGTAAATTGATAAATTCACTTATGGGCGATTGAGTTAAACGCGTACTACGGGCGGCTTCCATATCCATATTATGGATTGTGATTGACTGTAATTAAGTCGATTGTGAAATTTTAATTCAAGTCTCACTTTTCGGGTTTCACAAGCCGGGTTGGTTGGTTGTCGGATAATGTGCTAGAAAGAGGGTGAATTTCTCATCTTAGTACCTATAGTGTTAACGATTTAGAGTTATTCGTCTTTTTCCTCAGCAAAGTGGAATGATCACATATCCACATTTCTTAGTTCATCAATGAATTGAATAAAATATTTTTCCAGTTTTCTTTTTTCCATTAGGAGTAAGAAAACTGGGAATCCTTCATTAGATAGGTTAGTTACATAGTGTTTAGTTGGTTACATTAATAGTTCTTAAATCTTTTCAAGTGTAAATACTCGAAATAAACAAATGGATATTTGGCAGCATTTCATCATGGGATTTGTGAGTATTTGCAGAATATTAGTTTTATATCTTAACACACCTCGACATGTCTCAAACTCAAAGTTATATTATGTATATCCTGCATGATTTGAATCCTTGATTTCTTTATATGAATAGCGCCTTACACAATCAATATTATTCTGAATATCATACCTCATTGTCAATACCTATTTATTGATCGTGTATGGCTTTATACTCCATTCACTTTTATAAAGTATCTCGGTTGGCCATGAATTAGGTTTGTACTCGTTAAATGTCAAAGGATTCTCATAGACGTTGCCAATGCTAATTTTTATTTACTCATTTTTAACTTTGGAGTGGTTTAACTGTGACTCAGGTTTCGTAGTCCTAGGTACTACATTTTCATACTGCAGTATTTCAAGTTGTGCAAAATGGTATTCAAATGTCTTTTGTGGGAATTTTGGAAAGTGGGGAATTCCATGGATATGTCTGTTCGTTTCGAAGTTTTTCTGTCAGGTTATTCGAGTACTTTTATTTTTTTTTCGAATGAACTATCACAAAGTAACAGACTATTCTGTCTATTATTTTTCAGTAAAATTTCAACACTCGATTTTTGATTTACATATAGCATAATTGACTCTGCCAACCATGTTTATAAACTTGAAATACACTGCCCACAAAAATTAACGCACATTATGGAAATCTCAAATTTATTCTACAACTGAAGGTGTTCTCAATGATAATTATTTTTATCAGAATTATGCATGCATATGTTATCCACTTTCAACGTTTTTCTTCAATACAGATGTTTTCTCCCAGCAGGAATAAAAAAAGATGATATTATCAGATTTTGAATGTATTGGCTCCATTCTAAAATCAGTTGTTCTCGATCAATTCTAGTGATCAATAGTTTTTCTTTCGTTAGATTTTCTACACTCGATCGCTGTGCCCAAGCGGTAGTTTTGCGAGAAGAAGGGTGGACATACACAAGAATTGCAGAAAGGTTTGGAGTTTCCCATACAAGTGTGTCCAGAATGTTGCAGCGATTCAGGGAGACACAGGTATGAATGTCCGAAGACCAGGACAGGGTAGACCACGGGTAACAACTGCCATTCAAGAACGTTACTCGAGAGTTTCTTCGTTGAGACAACGGTTAGCAACCGCTCGCCTCCTTCAAAATCAGCTTGAGCAAATTCATGAGGTGCAAATTAGCACTCAGACAATAAGAAATCGCCTCAGAGAATATGATTTAAGGCCTCGTGTCGCGGCGAGAAGCCCAGCTCTTACCCCAGCCCATCGAAGGGCGCGTTTGGATTTTGCGAGAGAGCATATCCATTGGGAAGAGGCCGATTGGGAAAGAGTTCTCTTTACAGATGAGTCTAGATTCTGCCTCTACCATTGTGATCGACGTTCCCTTGTATACAAGGGCGTCGCCAGCCTTTGAGCTAGGGGGGGGCAATTGAGCTAGGGGGGGGGCAAAAAACAATCAGAATAGGAAAAATGAACTGATTTTCGTATATTATGCTATTATTTCATAAGTTTTTAAGGGATTTTTGAGCTCTAGGGGGGGGGCGGGCAACTGCCCCTCCCTGCCCCCCCCTGGCGACGCCCTTGCTTGTATACAGACGTCCACATGAAAGATATGCTCAGTGCAATTTCCTGAATACTACTGGTTTCGGGGGAGGATCGATTATGGTATGGGGTGGAATATCTTTGACTGCTCGCACAGACCTAGTGGTCGTTGATAATGGAGCTATGAATGCTGATAAGTATATAAGGAACATTCTTGAAGAGCATGTAGTGCCATTTGCCCCATACATTAGTGAAAATTTCATTTTTATGGACGATAATGCCAGACCCCATCGTGCGCGCATCGTTCAGGAGTACCTTGAAGAGGTTGAAGCCTCTCGAATGGAATGGCCAGCAGGAAGTCCAGATCTCAATCCGATTGAGCAGGTTTGGGAGAACTTCAATAGAAGGCTGAGAAGTTCAGAAAATCATCCAGCTACTCTTAATGACGTAGGAATCCAACTCGGAGAAATCTGGGAAGGATTAGATCAGAACTTTTTAAGATCACTCATTTTGAGTATGAACCGTCGTTGCCGAGCTGTCCTAATTAACGCAAGGGGTGGATATACCAAGTATTAAATCACTTATCAGCATTTCAGTATTTTGAAAATTGTTCATTTCTCTTCTTTCACATAAGATTCGGTGAAATCCTGAATTTTTCTTCCATTTAATGTGTCTTATTGTTTCGTTCAAAACCTTCCCGAGAGAACATAAAAATAAGTTATGAAGTTAATGTAGAGTTAACTTTCATTGAAATTGAGATTTTCAGAATGTGCGTTAATTTTTTTGCGCAGTGTATTTCCAGTATTAAAAGAGAAAAAAGGTTCTTCAACATTCGCCAGGTCTTTGGAATTATTGAATTCACATAATATTTTCTCCAATTCATTATATTCCCAAAGTAAATAAACATTTTGATTAAAAACGTATCTAATTCTTACGACCTTTATGTAGAGAGGACAAAGTAGCATAGTTTTCATACAGGAAAATGACTATAACCTAACATTTTCAAAATATACATGGTGAAATGTGTCAGAATGTCATGGCCAACCGGGATACTTTATAAAAGTAGATGGAGTATAGATGGCACTTTGAATTTAGATGGAGAATGGAGAATCCAAGTCACCTTTGAAGTTTTGTTCAGATCACGAAACCGAACTAAATAAAATTCAGGTGAATTATCGAAGAAATCCCAATATCTCTGTGAGGAATGATAACTGCCGACTTCATTGACAGCGGATCTGAAATTTTATTCTTTGACAGCTGCGAAAAAGAGTTTTCAATTGATTTCTTATACTAGAAGTACCTACCTACCTAATCAATGTTTTGAAATATTCTAGAAATAAAATTTCAAAATTCAATATAAAATGATGGTCATTTTTAGTGAAACACACCTTATTTTTCTGCAGTCCTCCACCCTCACGAATAAATCGAAATAAGTTTTCCTTCTGTAGGAATGATAAAATCAATAAAATATGCGTGCAGTGAATTGATCATAGAAGTGAAATTTTCGTAAACTTGAAAACTTCCACTTCAGTAAGCTGAAAAATAATCGCAACTCAAATCCCGTAACTGCCCTCAAAATTTCTCTCATGACAATTCAGGAAGTCAGATCTCTCATATCGATAACCGATACTGAACACGGGCTAATAGCCCTATACCTATAGGTGTATAGGGTGAGTCTAGGTATCGAAAAATCACTTTCCCACAAGAAGTGGAGTAATTAAAGATAGAGAATAGAAAAAGCCCACATCCATATCCACGTGACCACCATGTTTATCCATCATTCCAAACAGCGTGGAACTCTAATTTCAGGTCCCAAGGATCCAGTGGTGTAGTCAGATATTCGGAACGTTAATTATCTGAAATATTTTTTGTAGCGATATGCAGACTTTTGAAAATTACGGTTTTGAAAGGAAAGAATTATCTGCATTCAAAAAGCTAGAAAGGACTCATTGAACCTAATTGTTATTAGGCAATCCAGCGACAGGTCAAAAATATTTTTAACTTAGTGCTTATGGTCAAACAATGGAAATTTACGAGGATTTATTGAAAAATTCTTAGCCTACTATAGAACCAAACAAAATTTCATTGTCAAAATATTTTATTACTCAACATATTCTTCTCGTAATTGAATACATTTGTTACAGCGAACCTGCAACGTCTCTAGACCTTTAAAAAAAATGTTTCTTCTTGCTCTGCAAAGCAGTCCTCCACAGCTTTTATTAACTCCTCGTTGGAAGGAAATGTACGACCTTTCAAACTATTTTTCAGTTGAGGAAAGAGATGATAGTCGGACGGAGCCAAATCTGGTAAATAAGGGGGGTGTTCTAGTAATTCTAACCCTAAATCACGAATTTTTTGCATAGCAACATGAGATTTGTGTACTGGGTCGTTGTCCTGTAAAAACAAAATACCTTTGGATAGCTTTACGCGTCTTTTCTCTTTAATTTTTTCCCGTAGAGTGGTCAGTAATGTCGAATAGTAATCTCCGGTTATTGTTCTACCCTCATCCAAAAAATCAATCATGATTACTCCATGGCAATCCCAAAAAACTGAAGCAAGAACTTTTCCAGCAGATTTTTGGACACGAAACTTCTTAGGGCTTGGAGAACCAGAGTGTCACCATTCCATCGATTGTTGCTTTGTTTTTGGTTCGTAGAAAAGTACCCAAGTCTCATCCATAATACCTAACAATTGAGTTTAAGAATCCAACATCGTTTTCAAATCGAGCACAGATCGAACGCGATGCTTCTACCCTTCCACGCTTTTGGTCAACATTCAAACATTTGGGGATCCATTTTGCAGAAATTTTTCTCATGCCCAAATTGACGTGAACTATATGATGAACGCTTTCGTATGAAATATTCAGTGCTTCAGATATCCGTTTTAGCCCAATTCGACGGTATGATAAAATCATGTCATGAAATGCATCGATATATTCGGGGACTGACACAAAAACTGGCCTTCCCGATCAGTCATCATCTTCAATGGAAAATTTACCTCTTTCAAGCTTGCAGTCCAATTTTTCACGGTCGCATACGAAGGACATTGATCACCAAGGGTATTAAGCATATCTTCCCAAATCTGCTTACCTCTTAACCCATTTAAATACAGGTACTTGATGATGCCTCGATATTTTTTTTTTACAATTTCGGTGGACATCTTTTTTTCAATTTATTGCGTAACTCTGGTTTACTCTACACTGACACTTCTAATAAGTTATTGTACGTTGATATGGTATCGTCATTTTTACTCTCAGAAATATCAAACCAGTCACAACGATACGAATTGGGTGCATTTTGAATGCTGAAACGAAGGAAAAATTGATCAAGACTAGATTGAATCGAGGATAAGAAACTAAAGTGAACATTTCTTCGTTGATACTGAAAACAGCAGTATTCAGTTCATGTCATACGGATAACAGATGGATATTTGAATTTCATATCATATAAAAGGTTAAGGAAGTTACAGGTTGTGGTGCTCTGTGATGAATATCCCTCCTTCAATACTTCATTTATAATCTCTGCGAGCTCCCAATACTAAAAGTTGTGATCATATGATTGAGAAAATTCTCTTCGCCAGTGTTGCTTTAGGATTTTTTTATATATTAGAAAGCATAAAATCTTTACTCATAAAAAGGACCATTCCCATTGCCCAATAAAGTAGCCTAAGTACCGTGTATTCACAACTCAACAATCATAATTGTAAAAATCCTTTTTTTCTCAGTTCAATAAATCGTATCAATAAGGATAACACCCTAGTGCCATATGCTCTCGACGCCACTGCTACGCGTTTATCTCTGTTCCACAATAGCTCACATTGTCCCTTTTCATCTTCCTGGACCACTAAACTATCCCCTAAGGACCTCCCCTCCCGAGATCAGCCAATGAAAACGCTCAGTCCAACAATACCAGCGGTCTTTATTGGTCACCAAGCGGTCCTACAATTCAGCTAGTTAAATATAAATTGGATAAAATGATAATGTCAGAAGTCAGTACAACTGTAACGTTACCAGTGTTACTAAATTGTCCTCAATTTAGTCCCATTAACAGACTCTTGATTATCAATCACAAGAATTAGCTAGATTGTTTTGATTGTGCTAATTTTTCGCGAAGATGGAAGGTACACCTTTCGACGACCAAAGTTTTAGTGATTACTCCAACAACCAACCCTTGCCATCTTTGAGCTCCACGCTTCTGCCCAACAAACACCAGGATAATCTGAATGTGCACTCGATCCAAGTGATGCTGGGACTCCAGAATCAGCACGATATGTTTTCCAGCATGGGTTCGCCTTTGGAGTACAAAAGCTCTCCACTGGATTACAAGGGATCTCCTTTGGAATACAAGACGTCGCCAAAGATGGAGAATTCGCCCTTGCATCACCAGGATCTGTCGTTTCAGCAGGGTTTCGAGGCGATGAACAACAATTTGGGTGGTGCTAAGTTGAAAAAGGAGGATGTTGCTCTTCTTCAGAGTCAAAGTTTGAGTTCGACAGACATAAAACCTACCACTACAACTCAGAAGAAAAACGATAAGAAGAAAGCAGATAATAATGGGGTGAAGAAAAAGAAAACAAGGTAGGTTGTTAATATATGCTTTGCTACCAAATTTGCATTAAATTTTGCCCAGCAGTCAAAAATCTCGAAAATACTGCGGCAAAATGAATCAAGAAACAACAATCTTCGTTTCTCCACCTTTGTGCGTGCAAAATTTATTTGGAAAACTAAAATTCTGCTTTCGAGTTCGTACAAATTATTCTACTATAGGAAGTTATTTTCGGAAATGAAAACCGTATATCGAAATCCATTGTCGTTTCAGAGTTATAGGGTGTTTTTTTTTGCAAATGTGCATTTCCAAAAATGGCTTTTCTTATTTACCGTCAAAAATTCTTCGTTTCTGTGAAAACACGCCTAAAAGGGTATTCATAGACTATTTTGTTTTGCAAAAGGGACACTTCCTATAAATTATTATATTTCAGTAAAGCTTGAAATTGCCAGTCCAAAAATATACTGCACTTGATATCTTGCTGTCGTATTTGAAAATTTTAATTTTTCATGCTTATACAGGGTGTTTCTGAATTAATGCGAAAGATATCAAAGGGTGATTCCTTGTTCAAAACAAAGGGTTGTTTGCTATATAAATGTTGGGTCAAAAGTCAAACGTTAGGGAGATATCGCGGTTCAAAGATGGCGGAAAAATAAATTTAAAGAAGTACTTGAACAACGACTTGGGTAGAATTAAATTCAGATAGCCTGGTTTGCTTAGAAACTTTTTCATCCCTTCTATTTTTCTCATAAAATGTACCGTTTTGAAAGGAAAAAATAGAATAGAAAATAGAAGTGTTCAATTTAGCCCACTCTGTACATCACCTGACATCGTAGATAACGAATATTAATAAAAGAATGCAACACTATAATTATTCAATGGTTTATGCTACACATCATAGATACTCATATGAAAAGATAATTAATAAAACACCTACGTATTGAAATTTTTTCGAGCAAAATAAGAATTATGTGCATAATTAAACAATTTTCAGTTTCAATATTTTCAGTTATTACCGGTTGACAGTCACGAACAAGAGATATTGCCCCATTTCAGCATTCTGATGCATAATAAAATTGAAAAATCAAATTAAAAAGTATTCAATAAAATCAACAAATTTTCAGCACAAAATGAATGCTTCGTTTTGAAGGAAAAATTGTGAGGATTATTTTATTCAACATAATTTGAATTAAGAAATAAAATACAATTATATGATTATATGAAATATTTCAGAGTTCGAATAAAAAATCCTTTTTTGCATACACTTTTCGAGTTCATTTCTTTCTGAATTCATGAAGAATATACAGGGTGTTTGGAGGGTGGGTAGCCTTAGGTAAATGGTGGATAGGTATAGGTGATAGGCTACTTGTTGCGCCTAATGAAATAACATTTTGTCCAAAGTTCAAAGTGTTATAATTTTTTTGCCATTTTTCTAGAAATTCCCTATTTTTCTTATAAAAATCTTGAATTTTTTAGATTTAAAGCTCGAGGTGCCTATAAAATGATTTATTTTTTTAGTCTAGTCTTGTCTTATTCAGATTGAATCATAATTTCATATAAACGTCTTCAAAAAACCTGACAGCGTCGTATCAAACATCAAAATGAAAAAAAAAATAATGTGGTGTACACTTTACAAAGTGAAAAAAAAAATTACATAGTGTTGGGTTTTAAAATGGTTTTAAAAACTTCTCTAGTCAATACTCTTTGCAATGGTATGTAACATGTACCATTAATAATCAGATAACTCAACAAAAAGCTATGTTAGATTAATTTTACCTGCTCAATGGAATAGTTTTGTCGTCACCCTTTTAAGGCATCCTTGAAGACAAAAAGGTTTTTTGTTGAGTTATCTGATTATTAATGGTACATGTTACATACCATTGCAAAGAGTATTAACTAGAGAAGTTTTTAAAACCATTTTAAAACCCAACACTATGTAATTTTTTTTATTTCACTTTGTAAAGTGGACACAACATTATTTTTTTTTTCATTTTGATGTTTAATACGACGCTGTCAGGTTTTTTGAAGACGTTTGTATGAAATTATGATTCAATAATCTGAATAAGACAAGACTAGACTAAAAAAATGAATCATTTTATACCTCCAGCTTTAAATTAAAAAAAAATCGAGATTTTTATGAGAAAAAAGGGAAATTTCTAGAAAAATGGCAAAAAAATTATAACACTTTGAACTTTGGGCAAAATGTTATTTTATTATACGCAACAAGTAGCCAAGAGCATCACCTATCCACCATTAACCTATGGCTACTCACCCTCCAAACACCCTGTATATCGAGAAGAAAAACATTTCCGAAATATCTTGACAAAAAATACAAATTTCTGTTTGATTTTCCTTATCCTATTTCAAATTCACTAAAAATGACATTGCCCATGAAATGAAGTCATCTAAGTAAAAATGCCGAGAAGTAATCATTTCCAAAACACCACCATACCACAAAATATCAAAATACCACACGAAACATCAAAAGGGGAAGTTTATCCGATGATTCATCTGTCTCCTCTCCACAACAAAAATTCTTCCTCTAGATAATCAAATGCAAATTTAAACACAGCCTCTGTGATGGAATCCCCCATAATACCAACATACCGGGGTGCATAACCAATTCAGATTGGTCTCGCGTGTGCCGCTATTTCGCCATCTGTTCCTTTTTAACACGCGTCAGCATCATCAAAAACAAACTACTACTTCCGGTACCATATGACTATCTGTACCGACACACCCTCTACATAACAAATGCCGCCAATATGAGGTGCGAACCACGATTACCCCCATGGAGTTCTAATGGGTTTATTGCTCATTAAGTGGCTACAGTTTTAATTTAAGTGGAGCGTTTTATCTGTGGAATCTTTCAACTTTATGCTTCCCTTGATGAGGGCCGATTTTATTTGTAGGGATAATTAGGAGGTCCTGATGGCACTGCGATCCCAATAAAATTATAGGGTTGCTCGGAAACAGACTGGTTTGGTCGAGGTTTCGTCAACCTTCTCCATATAATTTCTGGTTCAGTTTTATGCAGTCAGTACCATTGAAATATGGTGGAAATCAAAAAAGTACTATACTCTGTTCAAATGTAAGAAGGAGCAATAACAACATATTTGGCGCAGCGGAAGGAGGGCCTTCGTAGAGGTACTTTTCGTCCAGAGTCGAATCGAGGAGATTTCACACAATCGTTCAGTTTATTTATCCATGTCTCATCCAGCTAATACATTTTTCTGCCTTGTTCCCTTGATGAGCGGATTTTCTTCAAATAATCTCTTCTCCACACAATTATTTCATCCCTATCTATCAGTAGACCACCACGACCACGTTTTTTGAACTTGAATTCCATTTTTTTCAATAATTTATAGAACGTTGTTCTTTTGAAATTTGGCCAACTGTCGTCATCATTCACGATTTCTAGTACTTTAGAAATAGTTGGGATTTCATTCCGGAAAAAAAAACCGTGGACAATTCTTCTGATAAGGTTCATATCGAAATCGTCAACCGAATCGATTATTTTTAACGACTGGGCTCTCCTCTTAGGGGGCGTCAATGTTTCATTCTCTTTATATTCTCTGAGAATTCTGAATACAGCTGAATCACTCACCCCTGAGGATTTTGAAACAATTCCTACTAAGTCTCTTTTCGATAAATCAGGATGTTCTTCCAATTCTTTCTCTTCAGCATAGAAGGCTACCTTTTGGACCTTTTTCGTGGTGTTCCCCACATATCACCCTCAGATGCAGTATCCGTTTCCGAATTCGACATTGTTCTATAAATACTATATACACTTTGTCAAAAGATTTTCCAACACAATACACTTTTTACAACAAAATCTATAAACACTTTGAACAGCTAGACCTTCACAGTAGCTCTACGTATTTTAACTAGTCTTGTCAATTGAAAACTTAGATATTTATGCAAATCAAGATGGCTTCAACCCAAAGGGAAAGGACCCAAATCTGGTGTTTCCCGGAATTACCTTGTCGGAATCTTGAGCAGCCGACAAAGAGTTTCGTACAAAATAATATAAAATTTTGGACCGAAACTAAATATATTTCGGATATTAGTAAATGACCATTATAAATTTGAACAGATATCTTTTACGAGTCTTGTCAATTGAAAACTTCGATATTTATGCAAATCAAGATGGCTTTCACCCATTAGGAAAAAGGACCCAAATCTGGTGTTTCCCGGAATTACTTTTTCGGAATCTCTAAAATTCTGGTGTTTCCTGGAATTACCTTGCCGCAATCTCGAGCATCCAAAAAAGAAATTATTTAGTAGATAATAATATAAGAACAAAACAAAACAAAAAAATAGGGTACGTCGGATATAAAATGTTTATGGCAGTTGCAAATCATAACAGAAATTTTGCACTAGAGTTATTGAGGAAAAAAGTTCTAATGTGGGAATGTGTCCGTTCTAAGTACGATCCTGGCAATCTCTTAGGGCGTTAAAAGGGAGCGTGGTTATGACCGTTTGACCAATAGGAGCTTTATTGTGCGCAAACCAGACGATTCTGTTTGTTTACAAAGCTCCTTCTTATTTTTGAACGGACTATAGCCACATTCCACTATACAGTTTATTATCCTAATTTAAGTTCATGAATTGACGACTCAAATCAGTTTGATTCTTTAGAAATGTCGACAAGGGACTTTGATTAAATTCGATTTTTTCTTGCAGGACAACTTTCACGTCCTACCAACTGGAAGAACTAGAAAGAGCCTTCGAAAGAGCTCCCTACCCTGACGTCTTCGCCAGAGAAGAACTAGCAGGCAAACTAAACCTTAGCGAATCCAGGGTGCAGGTGTGGTTTCAAAACCGCAGGGCAAAATGGCGCAAACACGAACCCTCCCGTAAAACCGGCTCCACCAGCTCAAACTCCCCAAGCTCCACCATGCCTGTGAACTACAACAACTTGGGATCCTTCTCCCAAGCCAACAGCCTCAACTCCATACCCCCAGTCGACAATTGGAGCTACCAAACGGGCTACGATTTGAACCCTCATCTCAACCTTCTCGGTTCTACTCAAGGATATTCCAGCTTTGGCTCCCCCCAAAATGGTTACTCCTACGCTTTGAACACCCACGACAGTCAGATGTTTGGTGCTCCTTTGAGGACTCACGATTACATGTCACCGTTGACCACCACCAATAGTCTTCTTGGTAGAGATTACTCCATGTTACAAACCGATTCTCCAACCGGTGATGACAACTCGATGGGAATCAAAATTGAGTACATCGATCACAAGACTTCGCCTGAACATTACGATAGCATATCTCCTAAATATGAGACCAATTATCGAGACACTGACAGGATGAAGGTGCTGAAGAATGAAAGTGGTAATAGTCCTACTTATGTTACGCTTCCGCCATTTTTGAATTGATTAAGGCAGCAATAACTGAACGGAAATTCTTGTGCATAATTGGGACAAGTTTGTTTGAGTACTTTGTGATTTAACACCATGTACTTATTCATGACATCAACATTACAATAATATCACAAATTGATGAATACAAACGTTGGGTCAAATAAGAAACTGATAAAATATGTAAATAATCATAATGTATATAATGAAATATGAAAAGTCTCATGTTAATTATGAATTAGGTTGTGTTTAGTTTAATCGATTCGTGAATAGTTGAAAACGAAATTAAAAAGGCTTGGGAGTCGTGCTTTTCATGCCAGTCAGGCGAAAATATTCGAGAAATATGTAGGTTAGAAGTTTTTTCGATAAGGAATATGTGATAATGATTCAAATTCTGTTCGAGGATAGGAGAATTTTGTACAAAGTGTAAATAATATTTTTGAGCCTAGTTTATATTTTCGAGAAGTGAATTTTGTGCCATTTTATATCATAGCTATTTTATTGTAAAGATTATAAGAATAAGAATGAATATCTTTATTTTTCTGAGGTGGAATGGATACATTTTGATAAGGAAATAAAGTGTATCATGATCTTTTAGAAAATGTTCTTTAGTTTGATTTTTTTATCAACACTTCTTATAATTGATATAAGTAAGACAATACTGATAACTTTTTGCTAATTTGCTGATCACAGAATTAGGGGTCAATAAATCACCTCACTAATTTACGATCAAAACATTGGGGTTTTGAGATGAAACCTTAAGGTCGCCGTTCAGAGCGAGTAGGAAAACTAATCTGATAGAGGCGCCACCGTGCATTTCATGGAATATCTCCATAGAACTTACATTATCACTATAAGTTCTATGAATATCCCTCTAATTATGAAAAAAATGTACAATGGCGCTATCTATCCGAAAATCGCTGAATTATGAAATTAGTGAATATGTGGGAAAAGCAGGAACTATTTCCCGCCATATATTTGAATTTAGCCATTCTCTGCCAATTCCGTATTTCAAGTTGTTTTTCTGAACGAAATTATCTGTAGATTCACTTTTAATCGGAAGTTGAACTATTTTTATGGGTCTTTCGTTTGAAATAAAACAGAAGCATGAGTTGGCTTATTTTGTTCTATTTTTGAAAGAAAAAAAATGAACTTTCGAATTGAAATCGATTTCAATTATTTCATTAAGAACTCCAATCCATTCTGAGTATACCCACAAAATTTTAGTTCTCAAGTGGGACCATTTTCAAATACTTGAAATAAGAACACACTATATTGAACACCCACCTTAAAATTGGAAAATATTGAGGTACGAAAAAGCTTTTGTTAAATTCGCCCTTGAGCCTTGAAGCCACCAGTTTGTGGCGCACCTGACTGAAATTTGTATAGTATGTTCGTCCTAACATGGGCATGAGCGCCCGTAGAAATTTTTCTCAGGGAGGTCAAAATAAAACTTATTGAAAAACGATGGGGCGTCCAGGATTAAGAAAGTAATGTTTTTTTTATTTTTTCATGGTCGCAGCATCTTGAGGCTGTAATGAGTGCAGTGGCGGATACAGCGGGGAGAAGCCATGGGGGCCTTGGTCCCCTCCTTGGACCTCGAAATTGACAATAATCCCTTCATAGCAGTTCAATCGATCCCTTATATTCTCAATAAAAAAATTTCATTTTGAGTCTTCAACTCCTATAATGTTGGTACTAAAGGACCCAGCTCTTTCCTTATGGCAAATGGCGTTCCGTCAAATGTTCTAATATTTTGGTATAATGTAGTAGGTACTCGACCTACTGATCAAAATGTCTATGGTCCTAACTCAATCCTATGACTAGTTTTTCAGATACAGGGCGTTGAAGTTGAGAATTACCTACTTTTACTTTGCGCGTATATCTCGAAACAGAATCGAATGAACTTCATTTTTTCTCAAGAAACATTTCATTCCATCCCCAGGGAGCAACCATAGTGAGGAATATGACCGAAAATCGTTACAAATACAGGGTTATCCATAATTGAATACATGCCCGATTTTGAAAGTATAAAGTATGTCAGTTCCAGAGCGAGAACGTTCGCAAAATGAAGTATTTCACTAGATATGTTCTTGTTACATCGGAAAAACTTGAAAGACCCAGAATTCATACTGGGTGATACATTATTAAAGAAACTATTCAGAATGAGTGTTAAAAGTGGACACCCTGTATTTTTGGGTTGATTTAGGTAAGGTGTTTGTTTGATTTTTTCAGAACATATCATCATGGACTTCAAAGAATACAGAGTGATTCAGTCATGAAATGAACTGTAAACATCACGAAAATATCTAAAAACCACCTTTTTTTCCATCACCCTCTATTTCAAGATCAACTCCGTTGAGGTGGGAGTTTTCTTTCACCACTGTACTTGATATAAAAACATTAATACGTCGGAGAGTTTTTATCCACTTCCTATGACCAGATTTTTTTTATGCTGGAATAAGAATAGAATAACAAAATAAATAATTTTCATATTATAACATAAAAAAATTTGGTCATGGGAAGTGGATGAAAACTCTAATACGTACTGATGTTTTTATATCAAGTGCAGTGGTGAAAGAAAACTCCCACCTCCACCCCATTGATCTTGAAATAGAGGGTGATGAAGAAAAAGGTGGTTTTTGGGTATTCTCGTGAGGTTAACAGTTTATTCCATGACTGAATCACCCTGTATTCTTTGAAGTCCATGATGATATGTTCTGAAAAAATCAAACGAACACCTTAAATCAACCCAAAAATACAGGGTGTCCACTTAACCGCATTGTGAATAGTTTCTTCAATAATAGATCACCCAGTATGAATTCTGGGTATTTCAGATTTTTTCGATGTAACAACAACATATCTGGTGAAATAGTTTATTTTGCGAACGTTCTTGCTCTGGAACTGACATCTATATATATACTAATATTATGAAGAGGAAAGATTTGTATTTTTGTTTGTTTGATACGAATAGGCTCAAAAACTACTGGACCGATTTCAAAAATTGTTTCACCCTTTGAAAGCTACATTATCCCTGAGTGACATAGGCTATACTTTTCACCCGAAAAAATTAAGGATACCTACTATAACTTCCAAGACCGTAGCCAGGGGGGGGTCCGATGGGGTCCGGACCCCCCCAGAAATTTATTTTTTCAGAAATACCAGATAATCATTTCACCGAAAATTCTTCGAATAAATTTTCTTTAGCTACGGCCTCGGACGGACTCCCCCCGAAATATTTTTCTAGCTACGGCCTTGATAACTTCAATAATTACAAAAAAATCAGCCAAAATCAGCTATTTTCACGTGCGCTGCAAAAACCGTGAGACTTACGTGAATACAATGTATGACGGAAATGTACCTCTTGAATATTTCTACAAAAAAGTCCGCGATAGCATGTACCTATCTATCTCTCAAGATTGACTTGCTATTACCTGTTGAAGGTAATCAGATGTTTTCCAAAATTATGCACTATTTGGGAGTGTGTTTTCATGAATTGGGTATTGATCCTAATCCAACCTAATACGTTATTTATCCCCAGTATTTAATTTAGAACAAAATTGCCCTTCATATCATACAATTACAACGAGTACCTACATCAAAAGATATGGCAGGTTGAAGTTTTGAAGATGAAACCGCCGCGTGAAACAAATTTCTACTCGGGCGAAGCTGCATTCAATTATGGATATCCCTGTATTCGTAACAATTTTCGGTTATATTCTTCGATATGGTTGGTCCCTGGGGATGGAATGAAATGTTTCTTGAGAAAAATTGAAGTTCATTCTATTCTGTTTCGAGATACGCGCATAGTAAAAGTGGGTAATTTTTAACTTCAACGCCCTGTATCTCGAAAACTAGTCATAGGATTGAGTTGGGGCCATGGACATTTTTGATCAGTAGGTCGAGTACTACATTTTACCAAAATATCGGAACATTTGACGGAACGCCATTTCCCGTAGGAGAAGTGCGGGGTCCTTTCTATCAATTCATGGACCCCAAAGCTCAAAGTTTTTTTTTTACAATTTTAAATTACATAAACGTGACATTTTCAATGGATGAGACTGAATAATGAAAATATTAAACCATTGTGTTGACATTTTTAGCATTTTCCCTTTCATCTTCGCTCATCTCGAAACTGATTAATTCATAAGTGATTCCCAACAGCAACCCAGCCTGACCTTTATATCTGGCGGCATTCGACAAAACGCACATGATCCGGGTACCAAACCGATGTCGTAATCACAACAAATATCAATTTTGGTGGCATCATCTCAACTTGATTCCACCAAATTTCACTCAAACACCTAAATTAAAACCCCCCTGTCCTACCACCTGTAATCAACGTTAAACGTCGGAATTCCCCTCTTAGATCTAGGAAAAACCACCGCCTCAACCTCAATCCCTTCTTCACCGGTGAATCGGAACTCACGGACTCCTGCAGACGTAAACACGGAGTTGTATTTAGTTGGGTTCCGTAGTCATTGCAGTAACACATTCATTGATACGCTTATTACCCACCTACGAGTATAAAGAACACCTAAACCAGTTTAGCTAGTTTATTATTCTGTGATGTGTTTGGAGTAAAATAGATTCCACTACGTCAGTTCTTCGTTATTGTTCTTGTTGTAAATATATGTATATGTTGAGGTGACGACACTGTTGAGGAACGTTTTGGTAAGTGACCCCTTTTTTCTCTGAGGTCAGATTATGTAATCGACTCTCTGCTACCGATAATTCGTGTGTGTTCATTTTATTTCGAAAATATTGACAAAGAGGAATAAGAGTACCAGTATGGTATTTCGATATCACTGCGTTTTCAGCTTAGATTTCACACTGAATGAAAGTAAAAGCACAACTGAAGAAGAGAACATTCAACATTCCTTGGCTAACAAAAATCTAAACATCCCTAGCATTCAATTTCGTAATATTCTGTAGAATATCACTCAATTCAAATTGGCACTTCAAGAAAAATGGGAGTTATAGTCGAACTATAGAAGTATTTTAATATTTCACTCTTGTGAAATATACAATATTGGTGTAGTCTTGATGCTTTGGAAATTTAAATACATGGTCAGTGAAGCGAGACCTAATTTATTTCTTAATCCGTTCACATCAGAGGAAAATGTTTTACCGGAAGATATTGGTCTCCGCTGCTCTATATTTCGAGCTATGTTTATACAGGGTGTATCAGAAAGTCCGAACAAGGCAAGGATTCAGTTTCAAACAGTTCCATTGATGAGTATCCTTATATGCAGTATATAAATGATGGTATCCAAAATTTCTCATTACATTTTCAAATTTTGCCTCAAACACAGTTTCAACTACTCGCATGCATTACGCGTCCATCTTCAATTGTTCTCGAGATGATCGAGATATTTGCGGAGTGAATATTTTACTCCTTTCCTAATATTGGAATCATTTAAATGATTATTGTAAAAATGTGAGACGGGTTGCAGCCTCAGCCTTTACGAAATCACACATGACAAATCTTTGCGAAGCCTTCTTATTTGAAATTCTAAAATGTAGTTATTCAAAGATCCATAAAAGTAGATTAACATAAATTCAATAGTTATGATGAACTATATAGGGTGTTTCTGAATTGATTCGAAAGGTTTCAAAGGTTGATTCCCTGTTCAAAATAAAGAGTAAGTGTTATACAATACGAGTCAAAATTATGGAACAAATTAATTTTAACAGAAGAAACATTTTTGGCAACAAAATCAGGAATCAGGTCAATTTTGTTTCACTTTTACCAAATTTTTATGCATTTTTGAAGGATTTTTGTTGCACCCTGTGCCATCCCCATCTACCCTCCAAATTTTTTGAATAGGGAAAGTGGGTCATAAGGAACTTTTTTGGCATGGTCTTTGTAACTTCTCTACAGGCATGTAGAAATTTTCAAGAAAAATTTTTTTTTTAAGAAATAGTTAGTTCAAATAGATTTTCAGAATCATTTACTTTGAGACGATGGTACCTGATGAAATTTGTCACCGAATGAAAGTCGATCATTACAGTTTTGTTCATCCACAACTTTCAACCCCTTCACGTGAAACACTGCGCTTCAGTTATGATCTTAAGGGGCAGTATCACCTTTTGAATCGTGGTAAATCTCCATTCGAAAGTGGTCTCTTTATTTCACGAGTAATTACCTACCCTAATTTACGACGTAGATACTTGATTTTTTTTAAATTGAAGTTGACGAACGTCCCGATGGCAAATAGTTTTCTTTTTTTCGATTTAATTAGTTTTTCAATTAAAAAAAAACAGGGTAATCGTTAGATCTGGGGTTATTGAATATGTTTTTCGTTTTTCATGAGTAAAAGCTATATTTTTGAAATAATAATCATGAAAATTTTTGTACTTCATAGAAGATTAAATTGCCGAGGGCAAATTGTTGCGATTTTTTCCAAAAAATGATGAATAACCGTCGGAAAAAAATCATTAAGTGTAGTTTCCAAAACGCTGAAGTTCAACCTGTTTTTTTTAATTGAAAAACTAATTAAATCGGAAAAATTGCAACTATTTGCCCTCGGCAATTTAAGAGAGAGAAACTACAAAAATTTTCATGATTATTATTTCAAAAATATAGCTTGTACTCATGAAAAACGAAAAACATATTCAATAACCCCAGATCTAACGATTACCCTGTTTTTTTAATTGAAAAACTAATTAAATCGAAAAAAAGAAAACTATTTGCCCTCGGGACGTTCTTCAACTTCCATTTAAAAAAAAATCAAGTCTCTACGTCGTAAATTAGTGTACTTACTCGTGAAATAAAGAGACCACTTTTGAATGGAGATTTACCACGATTCAAAAGGTGATACTGCCCCTTAAGTAGCTATAATGTTATGTGTACGTTTCTACTGAAGTTCAAACTTTTCGATTAAATGTTTCAATTCAAAGAAAGAGCCATGACAAACTGCACTTACTGAAAACCTCTTTGAACTAACTAATCTTTCAACAACAAAAAAATTTCTTCAAAATTTCTGCACTACTGTAAAGAAGATACACAGACCTTACCAAAAAAGTACCATATGACCCACATTTCCTATTAAAAAAATTTGGAGGTGCAACAAAAATCCTTCAAAATGCATAAAAATTCTGTAGAAGTAAAAAAAAAATTGACCTGTTTCAGGATTGTGTTGCCAAATATTTTTCTTCTTAGAAAATGAATTTGTTTCATAATTTTAACGCGCACTGTATAAATATTAGATAAAAAGTAAAACATTAGAGAGATATCGGGGTTCAAAGAAAAATAAAATAAAAAAAAACTTACGCAACGACTTGGATAAAATTAAATTCATCTCTTGAATTTTTCTCGTAAAATGTACCAATTTATTTTAGAACTGATTAACCTTTTATTTTTTATCACAATTCGGTAGATTTTACAAGAAAAATACAAGAGATAAGAAAGTTTCTAACCAAATAAGGCTATACGAATTCAATTCTATCTGTCGTTTTGACCCAACATGTATATAACAAACCACCCCCTCATTTTGAACAAGAAATCACCCTTTGAAACCTCTCGTATCAATTCAGAAACACCCTGTATAGTACAAGAATTCATTGAGAGAAAAATGACAAAACAATAAAAAATAATGAGAATTTATTCAAAATAGGAATAGACAGGAAACAAGTTGCTTCGAATAATTTGAAGATTCGTATTAGTTTGTTGAATTCGTGAGGATTGTAGCACAATCGCGTATGATTTTCCAAGAAAAATCGAACCATCAATTCTCAAAATTTATTCCTTCAAATAAAATTCATCATGACATCACGAATTCCGGGTACCAATAAAATTATTATTTGTTCAAATGAGTCATTTCGGTATATCGGTATAGTTACCTGTCGTATTTGTAGTGGAAATCATGAGAACCGGATTTTATTTCACGATACCTATAAAAATGAATCTAATAAAAAACTCTAAGTGTCCAACCAAAGTGTATCCTAATGGTTTTTCAACTTTGACGATTGTTGTTACTATGCGAAGAAAATCAAGAATTGTATAATTGCAGATCATTGGAAAAGAATTCATGAGCATGCTTCTCATTAATAAATAACTCAATCAGATTTAGACCAAATAAGGCGAATGAATTTATAAAAATCTATTCAAAAAGCTGGAAATCATAATAGCACAAAATAAATACTCACAAAGCAACCGAAAATTTTCAAGTTTTTTTCTTTAAATTCATATTGTGGATTATTCTCATGAATGGATTAATAAATATTTATGATTGCAACGTTCACTTAAGATCATAGTATTTGCCGCATAAATTAATGACTGATGTGTGTAGTTAATTTTCTTATTCTTCTTTTTTAAATGGAAAGGCGATATGTATTTTCAACATAAATTCATTATTCATGAGTTTCATGAATATGGGAAGGATCTATATGTATAATAGCAATTTAATTTATTACCATAATACCTCCTAGTACTAGTATTCAAAACCACAATTCCTCCAACATTTTTACAACATTCCCATGAAATAATTCGTGTATGCATTATCTATTCTACGTGAATTAATTTTGCGGCTTATTCTTTCGAATGGAATTAACCTCACCATTCGAACATTCACATGAAACTATCGCATAAATTAAAGAAGAGTATAGTGTGATGCTGATGATAGTTTCAGAACTTCATTATTTATGAATTTCTCGAAACTGGGAAGGAACTACATGTGCAAAAGCAATTTTACATTTAGTACCTAATAATATTCACAATTTTTCCGAAAGTTGTATATAATATACACTATAGAGGAGAAGTTTTTTATATCGGTGAGGTTTATAGCTTTCATTGCTTTCAAACAAGAGTACTACGAGGATATATTGAAAAATTCTTAGCCACTTAGCCTACTATAGAACCAAACAAAATTTCAATGTCAAAATATTTTGTTACTCAACATATTCTACTCTTAATTGAATACATGTATTACAGCGAACCTGCAACGTCTCTAGACCTTTCAAAAAAAAATGTTTCTTCTTGCTCTGCAAACCAGTCCTCCACAGCTTTTATTACCTCCTCGTTGGAAGAAAATTTACGACCTTTTAAACTTTTTTTCAGTTGTGGAAAGAGATGATAGTCGGACGGAGACAAATTTGGTGAATAAAGGGGGTGTTCTAGTAATTCTAA
This sequence comes from Adalia decempunctata, assembly GCA_951802165.1. Lineage (NCBI taxonomy): Eukaryota > Metazoa > Arthropoda > Insecta > Coleoptera > Coccinellidae > Adalia > Adalia decempunctata. The sequence goes on along the minus strand of OX637696.1, from coordinate 13,605,659 downwards.
CCCTAAATCACGAATTTTTTGCATGGCAACATGAGATTTGTGTACTGGGGCGTTGTTCTGTATAAACAAAATACCTTTGGATAGCTTTCCGTGTCTTTTTTTTATTTTTTTCCGTAGAGTGTTCAGTAATGTCGAATAGTACCTAATCTCCAGTTATTGTTCCACCCTTATCCAAAAAATCAATGATGATTACTCCATGGCAATCCCAAAAAACTGAAGCAAGAACTTTTACAGCAGATTTTTGGACACGAAACTTCTTAGGTCTTGGAGAACCATCGATTGTTACTTTGTTTCTGAATCGTAGAATTGTACCCAAGTCTCATCCATAGTGACAATTCGGTTCAAGAAGTCCACATCGTTTTCAAATCGAGCACAGATCGAACGCGATGCTTTTACCCTTGCACGCTTTTGGTCAACATTCAAACATTTGGAGATCCATTTTGCAGAAATTTTTCTCATGTCCAAATTGACGTGAACTATATGATGAACGAGTGCGTATGAAATCTTCAGTGCTTCAGATATCCGTTTCAGCCCAATTCGACGGTCTGATAAAATCATGTCATGAACTGCATGGATATTTTCGGGGACTGACCCAGAAACTGGCCTTCCCGATCGGTCATCATCTTCAATGGAAAATTTACCTCTTTTGAAGCTTGCAGTCCAATTTTTCACGGTCGCATGCGAAGGACATTGATCACCAAGGGTATTAAGCATATCTGCTTACCTCTTAACCCTTTAAATACAGGTATTTTAGGATGGCTCGATACTCCAATTCTTCCATTTTTACAATTTCGGTGGACATCTTTTTTTTAAATTTATTGCGTAACTCTGTTTTTTTTTTAAGTCGAACTCTACACTGACACTTCTAATAAGTTATTGTTCGTTGGTATTTCAATATTTGTTTATGCATGGAACTGGTCTAGGCTAACTAGATATCAGTACATCCTCGTATGTACCAAATCAGTTTGTTACACTAACCCTTGAGCACGTGATCTTTTTACTCTCCCGAGACGTAGGTTGAGCTTTAGCAAGGTTATCAATATGACATCATACTGTATAGGTACATAACTGCATGAATGCATCTTTAGTATTTCCCATATGACTCACTTTTGTTTGAAGACAGTATTTCCTTGAAAATTTGAATAAAAACATTGAATCTGTCAGATCAAATAATTGTGTCAAGAACGTTGGGTATTATCTAGACTAAAATATCAAGTTTAAGCTTCTTTTTTTCCACTGAAACTATGGGTGGCTATTAATATTATAATTCCTTAATAAAATAGGTTTTCCATTTGAAACAAGGGAGGTTTGGATGAAATCTTAATCGAAATTCGGCATGAATTCCCGAGTGCCCTGTAGAATTTTTTATCATTAAAATTGAAATTGAAGGCTTCAATATCAGTTCAATAAAATTTATTCTTTCTGGCATTAATTGGCAAGCTATTATTGGTTTAAAAAGCTTGAAAACCTCTGAAAAGCATTGGAACATCAATGAAGGCGTGTGGTCCAAATCACATTTAAATTCGATATGGAATCCAAAAATATGGTAATTTATTGAGCGTGCCATTCGAAAAAGTTGATATTTACTTCCGGTGCAACCGGATATGAAAATATTCTAGATTTTCTCACCAAACCGGATAGCTACCGGATAAATGCATTTACTTGAACATCTTTAATAGTTCTCCTGTACAGTATATTTCTTTTGAATACCTTCCAATCCAACTAATCACCTCAGTATTTCCCCAATCCTGAATGCACTGGGATATCCTCACATCCTATTACGTTTTCCAATAAGTTACAAGAATGAAAGCCGGTCTGTTCAAGGGGCAATGTCACTGATTTTGTAACAGACGGACTGCGTCATCGACAGTTCAAAATACACTTGAGAAAGTTTGCTGGTAGAAACTTTAACTTTCTCCACATATGATTCATTGTTCGGTCGACAGAACAGTTCTTGTACAAATTGAATGTGTCTCTGATATCGCTTTATGTGTCTGTTACCGAATATTGGACCTATGTTGACAGCTTGAAATGTGAGTTTTTTGGAAATCAATCTTTTCTACCTGAACTACGATTAAACGTTTGGGAAATGAAATGAAGTATAGTGACTACAACTTTTTAAATAGGCCAAAAATGTGAAAACAATTTTAAATCGATTGAACCTTATCTATTCTGACAGTGTTTGATAAACAACATCAATGGTTTCCTGAGATATATTTTATTTGGGTTCATATTGGTAGCAACATTGAATTCCACAAATAAACGGTTAATTCTCCTTATTTCTTTCAGCACAATGAAGTTAGTACTAGGAACCACCTTCACATTATTAGTTCTCCATACCATACCTCTTGAAGCTTCTGCCGGTTGCCTCGGACCAATAGAGAATGTAAGCCAGAATGGGCAAAAATCCTTGTACACAGGACAGCAGGACTTCTCCTTGGCTCTGCTGAACGCTATCAACAAGCTGTCACCAGACGATAACCTATTCTTTTCACCCTATTCTACCTATCATGCCTTGTTGATTGCTTTCTTCCTTGCTGGGAACCAGACCGAGAAATTCTTGAGGAACACTCTGAAACTAGACAATTCACAGGTGAGACCAAAATATTGTACCTAATTATGGCCTAATTTCTCATGTTATAATATCTGATCAGCTGTCCAATATCTACCATAAAATACAATCAAATCTACACTGCGCAAAAAAATTAACGCACATTATGGAAACCTCAAATTTATGTGGTGTTCTCAATGATAATTATTTTTATCAGAATTATGCATGCATATGTTATCCACTTTCAACGTTTTTCTTCAATACAGATGTTTTCTCCCAGTAGGAATAAAAAAAGATGATATTATCAGATTTTGAATGTATTTGGCTCCATTCTAAAATCAGTTGTTCTCGATCAATTCTAGTGATCAATAGTTTTTCTTTCGTTTGATTTTCTACACTCTATCGCTATGCAACGCGAAACACGCAATTTGACCCAAGAGGAATGTGCCCAAGCGGTAGTTTTGCGAGAAGAAGGGTGGACATACACAAGAATTGTAGAAAGGTTTGGAGTTTCCCATAAAAGTGTGTCCAGAATGTTGCAGCGATTCAGGGAGACAGGTATGAATGTCCGAAGACCAGGACAGGGTAGACCACGGGTAACAACTGCCATTCAAAAACGTTACTTGAGAGTTTCTTCGTTGAGACAACTGTTTGCAACCGCTCGCCTCCTGTAAAATCAGCTTGAGCAAACTCATGAGGTCCAAATTAGCACTCAGACAATAAGAAATCGCCTCAGAGAATATGATTTAAGGCCTCGTGTCGCGGCAAGAGGCCCAGCTCTTACCCCAGCCCATCGAAGGGCGCGTTTGGATTTTGCGAGATAGCATATCCATTGGAAAGAGGCCAATTGGGAAAGAGTTCTCTTCACAGATGAGTTAAGATTGTGATCGACGTTCCCTTGTATACAGACGTCCACAGGAAAGATATGCTCAGTGCAATTTCCTGAATACTACTGGTTTCGGGGGGGGGGGGGATCGATTATGGTATGGGGTGGAATATCTTTGACTGCTCGCACATACCTAGTGGTCGTTGATAATGGAGCAATGAATGTTGATAAGTATATGAGGAACATTCTTGAAGAGCATGTAGTGCCATTTGCCCCATACATTGGTGAAAATTTCATTTTTATGGACGATAATGCCAGACCCCATCGTGCGCGCATCGTTCAGGAGTACCTTGAAGAGGTTGAAGTCTCTCGAATGGAATGGCCAGCAAGAAGTCCAGATCTCAATCCGATTGAGCAGGTTTGGGACAACCTCAATAGAAGGCTGAGAAGTTCAGAAAATCATCCAGCTACTCTTAATGACTTAGGAATCCAACTCGGAGAAATCTGGAAAGGATTAGATCAGAACATTTTGAGATCACTCATTTTGAGTATGAACCGTCGTTGCCGAGCTGTAATTAACGCAAGGGGTGGAAATACCAAGTATTGAATCACTTATCAGCATTACAGCATTTTGAAAATTGTTCATTTCTCTTCTTTCACATAAGATTCGGTGAAATCCTGAATTTTTCTTCCATTTAATGTGTCTTTTTTCGTTCAAAACCTTCCCGAGAGAACATAAAAAATAAGTTATAAAGTCAATGTAGAGTTAACTTTCATTAAAATTGAGATTTTCAGAATGTGCGTTAATTTTTTTGCGCATTGTATGTGAGGGTTTTTCGTTTATTATGGTTTATCGTTGGATTTTAGTACTAGACTCGCTAAAACCGAGGAATATGTCGATTCACTGCAAATTTAAATTAGACTTTTATGTAAAAAAGCTTGTATAACATGATAATTGCTTTTATACAAGGTAATGCTCGATTCAATTCGAAGTCTTTCGCCTGTGAAATTGATGGAAATTGCTGCATCCCACACTGTAGTTTAGAATCATGTAACCTTGGCATATTGATCTAAAAGAGATACCAAAAGAACGTGCGAATCGACCGCATTTAAAAAAATTCACTTTCTATCGTTTTGACAATAAATAAAGCAGTAAATATACTAACTGACAATGAGACTGCAAAACCCAGAAGGAACTGTTTGAATTTTGATTATTTTTGGTGAAACAAAGATAGTATAGCAAGGAGTGGATGATTAAATTTGGAGCAAAAAATCGTTAAGGTTTTTTCATGTAGACATTTTTTAGTTACTTGAATATTGTAGTCGTATTTTGCGAATTTTTCAAATTTTACAACAAACCAGCTGTTCGAGGAGATCCAAAGTCGATGTTGAGTCGTTGTTAAAATGCCTAGGCCAATTTATTGCCAGCTAAGTGAATTTGAAAGAGGTCGAATTATTGGTCTACGGGAGGGGTTGTCATTTCGAGAAATTGCTAACCGTACGAACAGAAATCCAACTACTGTCATGAGATGTTGTCAAGCGTGGTTTGATGATGCCCGAAATCGATGAAGAGTAGGCACCGGACGTCGAAGGGGCACAAGTGAATAAGATCGACTTATGGCCATTAAAGACCTATTTGCGACAACTCGATCTTTGGCTGATGAGTGGTTAGGAGAACAAGGTGATCCTGTAACTATGCGAATGGTTTACCGTCGGATAAGGTCTTTTGAACTGCAGCATTATCGACCCCATCTTGTGTTTCCTCTGACGGTTGAGCATCGCCGGTAACGATTACAGTGGTGCAGAGAACGTCACCATTGGAATGTGAATGGCATCAGGTCGTCTTTTCTGATGAATCTCAATTCTTCTTGGGTGCACATGATGGCCGAAGAAGGGTTGGACGACGTCGGGGAGAAAGGCGTGTACCCCAGTTTGAAGTTGAACGTCATGCACACCGCACAGTAGGCGTTATGGTATGAGGTGTTATTGCACATGCAAGTCGGTCACCTTTAGTCTCTATTCAAGGTAACATGACAGCACTGCGTTACCTTCAAGAAATAGTGAAGCCATTTGTACGTTAACCGCTTCGAGAATCCAATATTTCAGCAGTTAATGCTCGACCTCATGTTGCCAGAGTTAATTCAAACTTTTTTGAAGCGACCCATGTGCATCTTTTGCCATATAGTCGCCCAGATCCCCTGATCTCTTGCCCCCAAGCGTTAGAAATTTACCCCAGCCCCCACGGACTCTGGCGGCTCTGAGACATGAAGTAAAGGTAGCTTGGGATAGTATCCCTCAAGAAGAAATAGACCATCTTATTGCATCAATGCCAATTCGTGTTGGGGAGTGTATAGATGATCGCGGTGAACAATACAATATTTATAAATTTAATAAAATTGCAAACCCTTTTTTTTTCTCTCCAAATTTCAATCATTCACTCCTTGCTATATTTTACCAAAAAAAAATCAAATTCAAATAGCTCCTTCTGGTGTTGCAGTTTTTTGGTCGGTTAGTATATTATTCGCTGTTTTCTAGATGCATTATGAAAAACGGTTTATTGCTTCATCAACTCAACAAGTGTCTGATACATTTTTGTTTAGAAGTTATGATATAATATATTTCAACAAATAAGAAAGAATGTAGAGGCGTTGAAAATAGCTCTACTAATGTGCTTTGACCTTTCAGTCCAAAAACGACATCCATCTTGCCTACAAGCTGGACAAGCTGCGCACCAACTTCACAAGCCTACAGTCTGCTTACGAATTCACAAGTGCTAACAAGATTTTCGTCGGTGATGATGTTCCAGTAAGAGATTGCATCTTGGACCTCTTCAAGGACGAAATCTCGATCACAAAGTTCAAAACAGACGCCGAGAACGCCAGGAACCAAATAAATCAGTGGGTTGAAGACAGAACGAACAGAATGATCAAGAACCTTCTTCCACCTGGTAGCGTGGACGGCCTCACCGATTTAGTTCTGGTCAACGCGGCGTACTTCAAAGGAATGTGGTTGAAGAAGTTCAATCCTTCGGAAACCAGGCAGGAGATATTCTATGTGAGCCCCACCAAGCAGATCATGGTCGACATGATGCACTTGGAAGGCACCTTCAACTACGGTATGTTTATGACCACTTGGATCTACTGAATTTAATTTTTCTCTTTGATTTTGACAACAGAAGTATCGGAGGCTCTTGGTGCTCATGTCCTGGAGATGCCATACAAAGGTGAAGACGTAAGCATGTATATCCTTCTACCGCCTTTCTCCAAGACAAACAGAGCCTTGGAGAACACCCTCAGTAAACTTACCCTTCAAGAATTCAACAACATTATCGATGGGAAGAACGCCTTCAGCCATACTGTACAAGTATCTTTGCCCAAATTTAGCTTAGAGCAGACCATCGAACTGGTACCGGTAAGTCTTAAACAGCTTTCAGCTTTTGTAAATATGTATATACACTTTAATTTTCGATGCATTGTTTTGCTTGTTGCTTTGCTGTATACCCAGCTTTATAGCTTCGCTGTGTGTTGAGAGTTCTGGATTAGGGTCACGCTGAATTGTTCTGGTTTGTTCTTGAATTATTGGTTATGTAAGATAACTCCTAGTGAGAAACCACATGTGATTATTCTGCATTTTCTGAGTATCTTTTTCTCGTTAACATTCGCTGCTTCTGTCCACGATTTTCTACGCTTGAAAGGAGTTTCTTGTGAGAATGATGACTTCGATCAGCCTTAAGATACAACTACTATTGCCACCAAACAGTTAGATACAGTAGCGATGTATGGGCATCTCGAATCAATGGTAGGTATAACATGATATTGCTTGGAAGAATGGAGAATGGGGAAATTCTCTCCTCGTTCTCTGAACAGAAGCAATTGAGATGTTATATACTTACAGTATAATACCACATACTTGTATTAGAAGCATACAACTAGAGTTGGACAGGAATCCTTTGGTCCTGATGGACTGCTGCAAGTAGAGGATGCTGAAGGAGACATAAACATTAAAAGAAAACATTACAGGGCTCAACTCTGTCCTCCTTCATGCATGGAATAGAAAGAATAGTTTGAGTGGCTCATCAGCCATTTTAAAATTCCAGCCTGACTCTAATCCAATGAAAGCCGACTCAGCTCACAGCGATTGTGTGTCACTAACACTAACTCTTGTTGGTAGATTCTTGAAACCCTTGGTATTGGGAACCTCTTCAAAGCGGACGTTGACTTGTCTTCGTTGTCGACAAAAAAACGAGTTACCTTAGATAGGGGCATTCACAAGGCCAGAATAATTTTAAATGAGAATGGTGCTGAAGCAGCCGCAGCTACTGCACTAATCGGATGGAGAATAATGGAGGACATTGACGAAAAAACGGAATTCAAGTGCAACAGACCATTCATTTTCATTATTTTCAACAAAGAGAGGAAAACTGTGTTGTTCACCGGTATTTTCAGGAAACCATAGATTTTCCACTCTTTTTGGACGTTTTATCTGTTTCGAAAGTGTGAATAACGAATAACTTGGTTGTTAGGCTAGCTGCATATTCAGCTACCTCCACTTGACGAATTCATTGTCAAATTTGTAATATAATTTGAATTCCTTATGTTTGTTTATAGAGTAACATGCAACTAGCTCAACTTGAAAATTGATATTTTGACGGCGACTATACTTATGTAAATAATCTTTTTGCTGTTAATAGCTTCAACCTATTGAATATTGCATGCATTCAGCTCTCTAAAATATGATATTCAGACAATGAATGAAAGCTTAGTGAAAAAGACAAATAAATTTCTGAAATTTAAGATTTTTGGTGATTTCTACCTTTCTGCTAATCAAGAAATCCTTTCACAACATAAACCCAAGATTTTAGATAAATCATCAAAGATTGTGTGATTTTGAGGTGAGTTTTTCGTTTCATTGAGGAACTTCAAGAGTCATAAGAGGGTACAGCAATATATTCGAATGATTGGGTTTTGGTGACTTGAAATTTGTTATACAGGGTGGCCATTTGAAAACGAAACAGACGAGATTACAGACGAAATGAATTTTTTCGATATAAATGCTCGGACAGGTCGATTTCTGTTTCGAGGGGGACAACTTAAGATGTAGGTTACGGACGCATAGCGCTCCAACCCTTGCTACTACAACCCTCACCCCCAATTTTTGAATAGGGAAGATGGGGTGAGTGATACCCCATTCGAAAGGTATTTTTATACTGATTTCAGCACAGTAATTGTTTTTTCATTTTATGCATTAGTTCTCGAAATATTCTTAACTAAGTATTTGAAAATGAAGTGGTGTTTTCATGGCACTTGTAGTGTTTTTTTGTGAAAAATCGACATTTTGAGCTTCAAAACAACCATGACTGTGGCTTCCTTCCTCCAATCCACTGACATAGAAATCTTTAATCAAGATGTCGATTTTTCACAAAAAAACACTACAAGTGCCATGAAAACACCACTTCATTTTCAAATACTTAGTTAAGAATATTTCGAGAACTAATGCATAAAATGAAAAAAAAAACAATTACTGTGCTGAAATCAGTATGAAAATACCTTTCAAATGAGGTATCACTCACCCCATCTTCCCTATTCAAAAATTGGGGGTGAGGGTTGTAGAGCAAGGGTTGAAGCGCTATGCGTCCGTAACCTACATCTTAAGTTGTCCCCCTCGAAACAGAAATCGACCTGTCCGAGCATTTCTATCGAAAAAATTTATTTCGTCTGTAATCTTGTCTGTTTCGTTTTCAAATGGCCACCCTGTATAATGATAATCCTATCCAAGAGGAATAGTATTCTCCACTTTCGGAGTGTACTAGAGTACCATACAGAAAGGCCCGAAAAATTATTGAAGATGTAACAAGAAATATATCAAAGCGTAAATTTGTATATACTATTCAGTTTTTCTGATTAATGCAGTTTCCACAAATCTAAAAAAATCGCAATGATCACTTTCAGGTTCTAGAAGAGCTAGGAGTAGGAGATCTCTTCGAAACTACAAGGGACTTGTCGACATTATCGTCCAAACCCACCAAGCTAGACCGAGCTATCCATAAGTCTCGCATTGAAGTAACAGAAGAAGGAACCGAAGCTGCATCTTCCACTGTTGTGTTCAGTTTTAGGTCCAGCAGACCCATTGAACCAGCTCAATTCAACTGCAATCACCCTTTCATTTATATCATTCACAACAAAGCTGAGCGAGCCAGCATGTTCATGGGAGTTTTCAGAAGTCCAAACTGAAAATGAGTATGATGGAAAATGGAAAAGACTAATATTTATGTGTATGTAATGCAGCAGAAATAGGCTGCTTCTTCTTGTACTTATTATAAGATAGTTGTACAAAGGACAATCTACGTGAATTCCAAAAAAATTGTTTGTTACATGAATATATTTGAGTTAATTATTGAGGAAAGTTGTGAGAAGAGAAGTGAAAAGAATATAAAAATAGAAACAGTGGTCGTTAAAAGTTTATTCTACAGATTTATATCAGTATTTTCGGTTGAATCACACGAAATAATGTACATAGAATATATTTATAGTTCTAGAACTAATATAATTTTTCAATATTTATTTCTTCTATCGAAACTTGCAGATAGTTTTTTATAAATTAATGTGATAGTTTCGCAGAAATGTATCAAAAAATTTATCACAACATTTTTGCAATAAAAAACTGTCAAACATGTATCTGATTTTTGTCTCAATCACACGATTAAAATAACACAAAACAACAAAATATAAAACAAATTCACTAAACAAGACTTTTACGAAAGCACGTTACAGTAAAAGAAGGTCCTTCATGTTAATCCTTTATCTTCTAGTAGTATTCTTTTTTGGCGATTTTCCCTGAAAACAGAAATACGGATTACTTATTAATTTGGACATCCTTTATATTGCAGTAGCGTAAAAAATCGACTTGGTAATTCACCACAAAAAAGTCGTGCAACTGGACAATACAGGGTGTCCGGCCAGTAAATGTACAGAACGAACGCATCGATATCTATCATCGTTTCAAAGTTGAAGGCACTAAAGGTAGTTTTTCCAAAAAGTTGCTGTAACATTTATATTTTAAAGAATACCGACAACATTCAATTCTGAGCCAAAAAGCGTTGTGTAAATGTTTTCACAGAAATGAAGAATTCTTGGCAGGAAAAATTTATAAACTTGCATAAGAAAAAGAGAAAAAGCAAATAAACTAAAGCTCAAGCAAGTTAATGAGTTTGGATTGAGACAAGGGGAGTCTTGATTTGTCATTTTCTACTTACCGATCTCGTGCTTGTGCCCTTTTTGCCGAAGGAGGAATCTGGGTCCTTCTTATCATCACGCGGTGTTTCCTTCACTGGTTCCTTACACTTTCCCCCATTCTTCTTCTGCTCATTAGCGTTTTTCTTCACCGGCGCACCTGTAGTTGATGAGACTTGGCTAGCAACGGGCTTGCTTCTACTCCACTGCCTCGTCGTGAAAGATTTTTGTTGCGTTTTGGTGTTGTCTCCCCTCGCTGGCGCTGTACCCACTTGTGTATATGACGACGCGACTTTCTGGGTAGGTTTAGACTCTGTGCTTTCCTTATTTGCTTGTTTAGTTGATCTCAGACTGTCACGTCTAGAGCCAGGAGAATCCTGAGCTGGCTGGACATTCGATCTTCTGGTTGCCTTTTTTGGACTTGGGTTTTTTCCTTTGGATGAACTTGATGGATTGCTTTTTGGCGTTTCTTCAGTTTTCTTGGGCGTTACATACGCAACGAAGCTTGACTCCCTCGGTTTTGGCGGATGTACAATCACTTGCATCCTTTGTGCATTATCTGAAAGGAGATATGAGGTATAAAAATGGGTCATGGTTAATGTGATGAAATGGTTGCTTCATGAAGAGATAGCAAGGTGGATATACTAAATAATTCCATGTCCCTAGACTTTGCGGAAAATTTGGTGTAGGTACATTTAATAGAAAATGGCTACGTTCATAAAAACTACCTAGTGTTTCGTGAAATAAATGAATTTACCCAGTGGCATAAAAAAGGTGACTAGTCTCGTCTGCGTATGCGATGATGGACCTGCTTCACCTTCTCTCAAGCTGTCATTTCTGACTTGGTTGGCCATGATAGCTTCAACCTCCCTATCGCAGTCTGAAACTTCTTCTGGTTTACTTTCCGTCGATTGCTCATCGCCTTCTTGATCCCCTTCTCCTGTTTCTTCACCGCCTTCTTCTGTCTGTGAAACCCATTTACATTAAGACAACCATGTTTTGGACATTTTTGATAAGGAAGGGACAATGAAAATATAAATACCTTGATTTTTTTAGCTTCTGCTTCATCTGTAGGACTGGCTCTCTTCCGCTTTTCTGGAAAGACAAAAAGGTTACAGAGAATAAATAGAACGATTCATTAAAGTTTGTAAAGTGATACGAAGGGAAATGATTCGAATAATTCGTAGTGAGAACCCATATAATATGTGCCTTGATCACATAATTTTGTGAGAGATAGATTAATTTTTCCATGAGACAACTTGCATCCTACTTATATCTTTATATCTCCACAGAAAGGGTACCTTCTGTGAAGATATAAAGATATAAGTTAAGATTTCCATCATAAAAATCGAAGAATACTTACCAGCTTGAGGAGGGACTATCTCGAAAACATCAACAGACTGATCTGTCGATGCTACTCGACGGTAGTAAAAAGTCTCAGTCAAGAATTCTGCATCTTGAGGTAAAGTATTCAGAAAAGCTTCTGGTGTAATGCGTGGAGTAGATACAGGTTCTTCCACTTGATCATCCGAGAAGGCACTCAGAGTGTTCTCATTGGATTGTGCAGAGCTTGTGGAATCTTTTGGCGTGATTGCAGAGCTAGGAGGTGAAGGTTCGTTCAATCGATCTGATCTCTCCGTGTTGTTCAAAGGATCAACTGGCAGTTCAGGTGTTATACTTGACGGTTCTGAAATCAAACATTTCCTTCCATAAAATGTTATAATTATAAATCAATCACAAACGTAATCAGTGCAACTAGGAAAACCTTCATCCTCATTCATATCTATTATATCTTATAAATATTTTACCTGAAAGAAGATCCTCCTCTGGAGAATCATCGAACCCACTTATCCCAGATTCGCTGAAGAATGACTGACCCCTATCTGCCCTATCTAAATCACTCAGTTCGGATTCGCTTTCTACAGCCCTTCTTCTTCGTGTGATCCTTGCTGGTCTCACAACTGGCTCAGGAGCAGCTTCAGGCTGATTGGCTACTGGTTCTACCTCGTTGGCTTCAGATATTATTCTGCCACTACCATCTTCCCTAGCCATTATTTTGTTAGGACCACCCTCTGGAATTTCAGGGGTAGGAGCTTCTTTACGTTTAGAGGTGCAAGCCTGTGATCCTTGGGGTTCTTGTGGTCCTGAAACAATAGAAAAAACGAAGATTAGACCAAAAATGTAAAATAAGTTCCAAGTAAACCACTGCCTAAATGAAAAAAATTGAAATCAAGGAATTGACAAGGCGATAGTTTGAATTCAATTAGCTCACCTTCACCCTCAACGCCAGGTACCTCTGCATCTAATTGAATATTCGGGTTCTGGATGGGTACCAAGTATTCTGGACTACTGGATACTGAACTTGCATCCTTGGACCTAGTTAAATGTGGGTTACCTGGCCTTGTATTTGTCTGAGTAGAATCATCGTCAGATTTCGAGTCAGTTTTATATTTTTTGGGCTTAGTTGCTTGCTTTTCTTTTTCCAATTCAGATAAGCCAGTCAAGGGATCCGCTGATTTTGGTCGAGGTCTCTTCTGGGTGCTTTTGTCTTCATCATCTGCTGGGTCTTTCATCTGAAGACTTCCTGCTACGTTACTACTTGGGCACGCTTCAGTTGACTTTGGTGCTGTAGACTTCTGTGCTGTAGATTCTTGCGGTGTTTCCCCCTGTTCACTTGGATTGGATTCGGCACGCTCTTCATTCGGTTCTTCACCACCCGAAGTCTCAACGCAAGACATAACCCCATCGATGCTTTCGTCAACTACACGGTTTGGTCCAGTAGATGTTTCCTGATGTTTAGTTGGTCGATCTTCCTGAGAATTCGGTTGTGGCTGGTTGTTAGTCGGAATACTATCCACATTGTCGTTTCCAGATTGAGATGGTATTTTTTCAATGATGATTTCTGGAGGTGGATTAGCATGAGTTGGCATTTTCACAGCGTGCATTGTGGCCTCATCTTCCGCAGCCTCGAATGGTAATGGAACATCCAGTTGTTGTTCTTGATTAGCCAGAGGTGAGTCAGTCACAAGACTTTCGCTTGTTTTGACCATTTCTTTTCTTCGTGGATCTCCTATCCCTTTCAGATCTGATGCAAATTCGTTGTTAGTATCAGGATGGAAAATTGGTGTGAATTTAGGTGGCTTCGGTTCATTGGTTGATATTGCTCGTCTTCGGTTATGACACAGTACATTTATCATCGTGTTATTAGTATTTGGGGAGTCACTTTCAATGGGTTTTCGACATTGCTGTTCATTGTCGATTTTCGACTCATTTCGTTTAGGAGCTGGTACACCGAAGAAATTTTTGTGTATGACAATCTCTCTAGTAATTTTTCCTTGAGCTCTAGGAGGAATATTTTGTTCAACTTCTTCTGGACTCGGTGGACGTTGTGGTTCTGCAGGTAGTCTAGGTTGGTTGTCAGGATTATCTGCAGGATCATCAAAAATTGTTACTGGATAATCTTCCCTCGGCATGGATAATTCATTCGACTGTGGCATCGGACTATCTGGAGGGGTATTCACTTCTTCCGCATCTCCGTCATCTCCTGCGGGAATCATTGGAAATACTGGTGGAGGCCTTGGACGACGAGGTGGATATGGTTGTCTCAGAGTAACAGGATCCTGACATGGATTTATCTGCCTGTGTATATCTACGTTCAGACGTTCATCGTTGTCTCCAGAAGCTGATACGATCGGACTTTGGACTTCCGGTGCTTCTGCTGCTTCGAGTGGTATTGGTGTCGTTTGGAGCTGAGCAGCGTTAGTAACATTCGAATCTTCGTTTTCGTCTTCATCTGAAGTTTCATCATCTGACGATGAATCATCAGATGATTCATCACTTGGAATTGGACAAACTGGAGGTGAAGGCGGATCACTTAGACTGGGCATATCAGCTGATACAATTGATCCTTGTACAATTGGCATTGGCGAAGAATTCGAGGATTTCGGTTTCAAAGTTGCTTCAGTAGTAGGATTCTGTGGTTCCGGAGTGGGTTGAGGTGCAGGAGTTGGTTCAGGCTCTGATGTAGATTCTTCTTCTGGTGTAGTTTGCTGATCTTGTTCAGATACTGGTTCCTCGACCGTATTTGGTTGGGCAGGTTGTGGATCGTGGTGATGGTGGTGGTGATGTTCCGGATTTTCTGGATTCTCTACCGGATAAACAATTCCACGTCGTTTACTCGGTAAAATTTCTGTGTCAGTTGGCTCATCTCCCAGATCTGGTACTTTTTCGGAGTACGGTTGATCAGGTAAGGCCTCTTTATATTCTGGATTATTTAAATCTTTATAGTCAGCACACTGTTCTCCATATTTTTGCATCACTCGGAGCATGACTTCCTCTTCCTTCGGGTTATAAGATAGCAATGGGGCTCTGTTCAGTAATTGACGTACTATACTGCCATCATCTTCTGCTAACATTACTGTCGAGTCTGGGGCAACAGAAATCCCTGCATCCTCCAGCAGATGGAAGGGTCGGGCCCTTTTGGGGTTATCACCATCAGACTTGCCTGAAAAAGAATTATTATATCGTTAATTTTCTTCAAAATTGCGAAATTGGTGTAGTTTATGCGAGTCAAACCTTTAATGGCTTAAAATGTACAATTGTCTGAACTTAGTACATACCTGTAGTAGAAGTTGATGGGGCTGCTTCGACCGGCTCCTCCTTGACCTTTGGTGACACATATTCAAATTTGACAGTTGGTGATGTGGACTGAGTAGTAGAAGCTTCTGCTTTTACTGTCATAGGTGGCAACGTCGGGTTACCCTTTTCTCCGTACAAAGCCCTCAAGTTTTCTGGTAGGACTGGTTCAATTTCTGGTGGAATTGGTATACGGAATTTTATATTTGGTATCACTGGCTGTTGCTCGGCTCTTAGCGCTGCCAATGCAGCACGCTGGAAGAGATCGACATCAGTGATGCAATCCCTTATCATTTTGGCTTGTTCCAGACTGAAAAATGATTCTCTGATAGCCGAACCTCCTTGTATGAATAACATATGGGGCTTCTCTTCGTTTGCCTCGACTCTCTGCACTCCACTTCCTGAGGAACTGGCTTCTGCAGATTGTGATCCACTGGCCTCCGTAACCTGCGATTCTTCTTTGGGAACCTGAGAGCCATCTGCTCTATCAAGATCGATTTGTAAACGTTCTTCACAAATAGAACTGCCTTTTTCTTTTGTTGCTGATTCCACGTCCTTGGTCTTTGTACCTGAAGATTCCTTATTACAATCACTTGGTATTACTTCCATTCCTTCATTTTCTTGATTGCTTATCTTTTCAGGGGCATCTACTTCCATTTCTTCAGTTTCTTCAACATTCGGAACAACCAATTCCACATTTGCAGATTCTTTAATATCTTCTAAAGTTTCAGCTTCCATTACTTCACTGGTATCTTGTTGAGATGTATCCTTGCTCTTTTTTGGAGACCTCTTCTGCGATTTTTTGGGAGATAATTTTCCTCCATTGTCTCCCGAAGACGCATCTTCATTTCCACTCGACAATACTCCACTTTGAGACGATGGTGGTGATGGGGGTGTGTCTGAATCTTGATCTGATTTTCTGGTTGGAGTATCGTCATTGTCGTCCTCATCATCATCGTCATCATCGTCATCTTCGTCATCTGATGATTCTGATGATTCAAAGAAGAGACCTTTGGCTTTCGAGTCAGCAATACTTTCTTCAAGTCTTCTTTTCTTTTCTGCTATGTCAGACGAAGTTTCTACCCGTTCTTCTGCTGGAGATGTGTGTTTTGAAAAGTTGCTATTTGTTTCTCGTTCCACTATTCGATTTAACAAAGCTCGAACATCTTCATTGTAATTTTCATTGATGCTAGATTGATTATTGCCTTCATTCAGATTGTCTGTGGTTGGTTCTACCAAAAATTCTTCAAGATCCTCTGTCGTCAACTCCCATCCTACAATTGCCCGGAGGTGATGGTATTTTTTATTTCTACGGCTCCATATTTTTACCATATATTCAGTCAGATCTACCTTTTCTGTTGGCCACTTCTCTTCTTCTGCTTCTTCTTGAGAACCGATGCAAATTTTCCTCTTTTCTGCATACTCAAAAATCTGCTCTAATTTTTCTTCAAGTTCTTCTATTTTACGTATCAAAATTTCCTGTTCTCTTTTTAATGGGCGTTCATAGAAGAATCCTTCTGATTTTGCTTGGTTTAGACGTTCTCTGAACGGTTTTCTGCTTTCCACCACATTTGCATTTGCATCATTTTCTGTTTCCATCTCTACGTTCGTATTATCCAAGAGTGAAGATTTTTTCTCCCTTCTTGATTGTTCCATGAAATCCGCCAATTCCTTTGGTGACATCTCTTTTGTTGCTGCTGTTTCTTCTTCAAGTCTCGCTTCAATGATCTTAACAGGTACAGTTTTCAGATGCAGTAAATTTAAGATGTTTTCGCTGTTGTGTTTTTCTTCTTGGCCTGACTCTTCTCTTGATTGTACGAAATATATTCCTTTTGCGTTTGCTGCAGCTATTCGTTCTCGAAGCTTTCTCTGTTCTAATTCTTCCCTGTACCTAGTTATACTACCTTTTTTTTCGTATTTGACTTCTTGGGTTTCCATGATGACTGTTTTTTCTTCCATTGGTTCATCATCTGACTCTTGAATTTCGTATTTCGACATAGCATCTTCGAGGATTTCGAGGCAATTTTTTGATGTTTCTTTTGTACGAGGAGCCGAACAATCATGGATGTCTTCATTACTTTTCTTCTTTTTCTTTTCAGATGCATCACAGACAGCAGTTTTTGCTGAACGTTTCTGTGAATCAACATCTACATCCATCTTTTGTTCTGATGGATGCGATGTGTTATCGCCTCTACATTCTAGTTCTTTTGATTTTGTATGAGCTCCATCGCTGGAATCCTCAGATTTCATATTCTCCTCTTTACATTGCTCATATTGCAATATTCGGCTTTTGGTATCGATTATTAATTCTTCCCTGGATATCTTGGGAATGTTGATTTTGCATTCTGTCGAAGCAGCTGGTTCAGTTGATGAACCATTGTTGGCATTATCATCTTCCATAACAGGATTAGCAATCATAGAGTCGTTATAATTTTTTTGGATCAACCTTTCTACTAAGTTGTCAGTTACACATTTGAGATCGTCCTTCCTTCCACCAGGTGAATTCCTTTTGGCCTTCTTTTTTTCGGCAGATTTGAGAAGTTGATCTTTCCTCTCTTGCACTGTCAACACCTTGCTGTCCGTTTCCACATCTGGAAATTGGGGCGTTTTTGGGGTAGGTCCTGTTGACGAGGATTCTGATTCCGATTTTTCTGAGGTTGTTGTTGATTTAGCACTATTGTTGCCTCTGTTGAGGCGAATAGATGGGTTAGGTATGTCATCTTTTGTCAATTCAACGAATGGGTTATCGTCACGTTTTTTTAGGGGTTGTTGATCCATAGTTATTCAGTTTCTTGGTCAGTCTAACACAAATTGTAATTTTGGGCCTAGAAAAATGTTATGTAAATTTTACTTCAATTAACGAATGAGAGCATAGGAGGGAGGAAAAGTTATCTGTTATGTTAAAAATGTTGGTTTTAAGCTTAACAATACCAACTTCTGATTGTATATGAATCTAGTATCAATTTTATGTAAAGGAAAAAAATATAAAGCGCATGGGGTTTCAAAAAAAAAGTCCAAAAAATTTAATGGGATGATTCCTTGTTCCAAATAAAGGGTAGTTTGTTATATAAATGTTTGGTCAAAAGTCATACGTTAGGGAGATATCGCGGTTCAAAGATGGGAGAAAAATGAAATTTAAAGAAAAATTTTTTAATTATATCCAAGTCGTTGCGTAAGTTTTTCTTTGACTTGAGATAACAAAATTGATAGGGGTCTTCTACTTCAATCACCCCCACTCTTTAAAAAATGAAAAAATATCAAAAATGTTTGTTTTCATAATTATTACTTCCATAAATTATAATAATTTTATCGGTTTTCGTTTTTGAGATACAAAATAAAAACATAATTTTTCCACCATGTTTGAACCGCGATATCCCCCTAAGGTTTGACTTTTGACCCTACATTTATATAACAAACTTTATTTTGAACATTGAATCACCCCCATAAAATTTTCGGACTTGTTTTGAAACACCCTGTATATAATTATTGGAAATTATTTTTGACTCTATAGGCTGGTCCTTAGACTATACCCGATATACAGGGTGATTTTTTTAAGTGTTTCATTAGACGTTTTCGAGGAAGGAATTGCGATACAAATTCAAAATTTTGTATTTTTGTTTAAGAGTACATACATGAACTAAATTTCTAAAATATTTTCAAGCCGAATCTACTTCCGGTTCTACCAGAAACGATGTGAACTTCGTTATTTCAAATGCAACACCCTGTATATTTATACATATTTGAATTCTTCGTTCAATTCTGCAATGATTTGATGTATGACATGCGCAACCACATCAAGCGATTATTGAGTTATAGCGTGATTCTCAATTTTTTTGACAGAAAGATTGTCACAAATTAGTGTTCATATCTTCAAAATCCCTCATTATAAGAATTTTTTTTTGCAACAGTGGAACCAAAGAAAGTACGCTGATACTGCTTATTGTATGAATTATGAGAAAATACTATACAGGGTGTCTGAAACGGGGCATCAAAGTGAGCCTCAACAAAACTATAAAATCTCATTATTTTCAAATGGGAAACATATAATTTTGTAATTCCGATCGATTGCTCGTCAAAAACTAGCCAGAGTGTCCCAAACATTTCATGTCTTTAAAATCAGTAGGTTTGATGTTATCGAATAAAATTCGAATTTCATGACTAAATCCAGGTTTCGCTCAGTTAAATTCATTGGTATGCTTGTCTTTTTCAAAGTAGACTATGTTAGGAATTGTCATTCCTACTTATTTTTATGGATCGAGCACTATGCAGAACATGCAATGATGATTAGGTACACTAGAATGATTCAACAAATGTCTGTTCTCTATTTGCGGCGAATGGTGCTCGATTAATGAAAATAAGTGAGAATAACAATTCCTAACATATTCTACTTTGAAAAAGACATGCATACTAATGAATTTGACTGAGCGAAACCTGGATTTAGGGGTGAAATTCGAATTTTAATCGATAACATCAAAACTACTGATTTTAAAGACATGAAATGTTTGGCACACTCTAGCTAGATTTTGACGAGCAATCGATAGGAATTACAAAATTATATGGTTACCATTTGAAAATAATGAGATTTTATAGTTTTGTTGAGGCTCACTTTGAAGCCCCGCTTCAGACACCCTGTATAGTATTTTCTCATAATTCATACAATAAGCAGTATCAGCGTACTTTCTTTTGTTCCACTGTTGCAAAAAAAAATTCTTACAACGAGGGATTTTGAAGATATGAACACTAATTTGTGACAATCTTTCTGTCAAAAAAATTGAGAATCACGCTATAACTCAATAATCGCTTGATGTGGTTGCGCATGTCATACATCAAATCATTGCAGAATTGAACTAAGAATTCAAATATGTATAAATATACAGGGTGTTGTATTTGAAATAACGAAGTTCACATCCGTTTCCGGTAGAACCGGAATTAGAATCGGCTTGAAAATATTTTAGAAATTGAGTTCATGTACACTAAAACGAAAATACAAAATTTTGAATGTGTATCGAAATTCCTTCCTCGAATACGTCTAATGAAACACTTAAAAAATCACCCTGTATAGTCCTAGGGCTGGTCCGAAAGAGATGGAACAAGATATTAACCAGTTTTTTCAAATGGAAATGATTTCAAAAAATAATTCATTAAGGGGAAGTGGTACACGTCCGAGCTCACGAACTCCCTTCAAAAATTGGGCTTTTTATTTCCATGATATCTCAGTTCGTATGCGGAGTAGACGAACAATTTTTTTTTTAAATTAAAGCTTAATCATTTCTCTAGAAGGTGTATTACTCCTTTTTCCGTTTTTCTCCGTATATCATGAAAAAAACCTGGTGAGCTGTAATTTCATAAAAATCTGGACAAACGATTTCATTTCCATTATATCTCCGTCAATTTTCGGGATAAATGTATGAAATTTTCAGTATACATGCGGAATAGTATATTGCAGGATGTGTATTAATAAGTTTTTCTGTTTTATGCCCCCCTGAAGTTTCAAATGAATTATAAAGTAGGAACTTCATTGCTTATATTTTCAACCAGGTTTTTCTCCAAATATACTAAGAAAAACGGAAAAGCGAGTAATACACATTCTGCAAAATATTATTTCGCATGTATACTGAAAATTTCATACATGTATCCCGGAAATTGACAGAGATATCATGGAAATGAAATCGTCTGTCCAGATTTTCATGGAATTACAGCTCACCAGGTTATTTTCCAAATATACGAAGAAAAACGGATAAGCGAGTAGAACACATTCTAGAGAAATGATTAAGCTTTGATTTAAAAAAAAATTGTTCGTCTGCGCCGCATACGATCTGAGATATCATGGAAATGAAAAGCCCAATTTTTGAAGGGATCTCGCGAGCTCGGACGTGTACCACTTCCCCTTAAGTGATATGAGATGGCGTGTTTTAGTTGGGACATACTGTACCTATTTCGACGTCAGGATATTCGATCAATAATCTACTACATGACAATGATAAATATTATCAAATATAAAATCATATTCGGAAAATATCAATCTGTATCTAATTCGTTAGTATGAAACATATTGCAGTTTTCATTCAAATTCGAAAGAAAGGAAAGATATTATATTGCTTCAAGAATCGATTTCTCGTCAGAATGGATAACTTAAAAAAAATTGCAAATTTTATACAAGATTATGAAAAGCATAATTAATTATTGGGGAAAGGAAGAAAGGGTAGTTTTTTGTTAAGAAATAGAATAAATTCAATCGAATGTCATTGCTGATGCACATTGCAGGTATCTTCCGAGCAGCCATTTTGGAATATGACAACTACATGAAAATGACAGCATATTTTGCAAATTTACAAAAATGATTGGTATAAACTGTAAAGAAAAATCACAATATCTTTTAAAAAACTTCAAATTGGAATTTCAACTCATATAAATGAGCTCAAAATCAAATCTGTGAGATTGTTGAACTTCATCTTGATAAGAGAAACTTAAATTTTTATGGATTTCATTGATTTCCCAAATACGTATAAAAGAATTTTTAATATATTTCAAAAATAAGCAATATTCAAATGTTCGGAGAATATTCATAAAAATCGAATATCTCCTAATGAATAATTCACGTACCTTAACGAAAAGGGGACACAGCACAAACAAGCACGAGAACCAACATGAAGTGAAGAATTCTTTCAGAAAGAATATCTGGAAGAGCTAAGAAAAAATGTCAAGATGTTGAAAAAAGACTTGAAATGATAAGAAATATAAATGCGCATACATATGTATCTCCGCTCCTTGTTCCACACGAAATCATCTTTCTAATTTCTCTTATTCACCTCGATGGAAAGCAAAAGGTTCATAATGACTGAAATGGAATGAAAAATAACAAAGAATTTTCACGCTCATTTTTAATTAAATACTGAATATATTAAAAATGGGAATAGGAAATTTTTCAGTTCTCTCCATTACAATGCATCGAATATTAATTTTTCAAGTCCCTACCTAAATTTTTGAACTTCTATTTTCGAAAACCTAGATAAAATCTTCACTAAAATCATTTGGCGAAATGAGAAAGTGATCTGCGTTCAGTTATGGGGGTAAAATTTTTTAATATTCTGATAGATTTGGATATAATTCTATAAGAAACAAAGAAATGTTGTTTCACATATTTTTTTGCCAAATATGTTCCTAACAATGCAGAAAATTTATTCAAGGACCGCGTTGGTTCAGTTTGAAGTGAAATAATTACAAAGAATCCAGTGGCGTAGTCTAACTCATTTCTCGATTCAGGTTCTAAGAATAGACAAGCAATAACAAAATATCTTTTGATTCGAAAACATACAAAATATAATTCTTTCCATAAATCAAGTAAGCATGAAATCAGTGTGAAATCAATACAAAAATGATCAGTGTTCATTTCTCGTCAAACTGTGATGACAGAACTGCGCCAAAACATTATTTTTCCCGACTAATGACATACAAATCAACTTGTTATTGTTTTTCACGCTCGTGTAGCAACACAACCCTTGAAAATGCATCCGATTCGATAAATCACAGGATAAATGCTCGGAAAGTATGAAAAATAAAAAACTCAAACGTAAAATGGTATTTTTGAACAATTTCGTTAATCAGCTGCGTGGTGTATCGACTCCTGACTCTGAACATTGGAATAAATTTCACTTGTGCACCAATTTCCTACTGATGATTTCCGTGGTTTTTGGGCTGTTTCCCATTCAAGGTTTAACAAGCAGAGACTTTGAGTTTTTGGAATTTCGTTGGAAGTCTAAAATGGTTTTCCATTCTATTTTCCTGATGACTTCTGGGTTGATGATCAGTTTGGCAAGTATACCCTGGATTTTGAGCAAACTATCGATGCAGAGTATCAGTAAGTACAAGAAATAAGTGGTATATTAAAAAATCCAATGCAAACCACATAACTGTATACATATGAGATGGCACTTCGATTATAAGATCCTCTAGAAATTTGGCAGGAACATTTGAGTCGAACCTGTTGTTTACGAAATATTGGGAATGTTTTTGCTGATAAATCGCTGGAAATTTATATAGTTTTGGCTACGCAAGCTGGTCAAATTTCTGCATGTAGCTTGAATATGTCAATCTTCATTGAAATCAAAAATTTCATCTTGATCGAATATGTAGTTTTGAAGTTTAAGCTTCTAGGTTTTTCTGCTCTAGGGTAATCGTGCTTACGGACGGACGGACATAATTGAATACTGATTCGTCATCAGTGGGTCCAACCTTATCATTTGGGACTATTCCTAGCCTTTTAGTTTCTGATTATTCGATTTTAATGCTTTCAATGCTGAAATAATGAAACAGAATTAGGGACTGAACGAGAATAAATTCGCTATCACAAAAACGCTCATATCTTTTGAACCACTGGACCGATTTCGAAAATCAAACTCATTTTCGAATCATCTTCTTATTCTAATGAAAACTGTTTTTACAATAAAAAACCAAAACTATTTTCCACAAAATTCATGCATTTTTTCTGGAATTCATCCCATCATGCTTCTTATAGTGTTCTCAGTCACTTTCTGGGATGCTGTCTTCCACTTTTGCTTGAATTCCGCTAATGTTTTCGTTGATTTCTTAGTCTTCTTCAATTCTCTTTTTACTAGGGCCCAATATCTTTCGATTGGCCTGAATTCTGGGCAATTTGGTGGATTGGCCTCATTGGGGACAAAAACCACCTCATTAGCTTCGTACCATTCCTTGGTGGCCTTGCTGTAGTGGCATGAAGCTAAATCTGGCCAAAAGATTGTTGACACATCGTGCTCACGTAAAAATGGTAAAAGTCGCTTCTTCAAGCATTCCTCGATGTATATCTTCGAGTCAACAGAGCCTTGGCCAACGAAAAATTTGCTCCTTTTCCCACAAGTCCAAATTGCTTGCCAAACCAGGATTTTTTTAGGAAACTTTGCTTGTTTCTTCACACGAAATTGTTCGTCAACATTCCCACGAGAATCTGCAGTATAAAATTCCTGACCAGGAAGTTGCGAGAAATCAGCCAAGACATAGGTTTCGTCGTCCATCACGCAACAGGAGAAATTTTTTAAGAAATCTTTTTTTAATTTCTTTGCTCTTGATTTCGCTTCTTGATTCTTCACAGCGTTCCTGTCTGTCACTTTCTGCACTTTGTATGTTCTAAGCCCACAACTCGACAACGATTTTCTGAACAGTTGAAGTAGTTATGTCAACACGGGTTCTGGATCAGAATATGATCATAACCTCACATTTGGTTTAGATGGTGGCGGAATGATAGGTTGATTTATTTATGGTGGATGCGCTTTGTGCGCTCTTTTGGTGGTGGTTATGTTTGAAGGGAGCTTTACGACATCTAGAGTTTGAACTTCGAAGACGCCATGACTTTTGTAGGGATCTTTACGATGTCAGCGCCACCTAGATCTTCGAGATGCAACTCAATGAAGGGATTGCGGGTTATGAAAAAAACGTCGCTGGGATTTGAACCCGCGTTTCCAATCAAAAGTAGTTGACTTAGACCACTCGGCTATTCCGACTTACAATAGATTGATAGTTTTGTTTGGGGTATAGGTTAAAATTCTAGGAACATGGATTAGACACGTTTTGTTGAAAGTAAAGACGATATTCGTGTATATTCAGCCATCCCGGTATATTAATAGTTTTGTTTGTGTGGGGGACATAATTAAATCACCTGTTGACCTGTTGCAAGTTAATCCCCCAGGGACATCGACTAAGACACGTTTTGTTGAAAGGAAAGATGCTATTCGTGTCATAACGCGTTTTTTGGGCTTTCTCCAATAATGTTATGGTACTTTATCTGACTGAATTCCCATGAGAAAAAAAAAACTTGCTAGTTTAGACCCTCGAAGAAAAACTATAAATATTTCAACAGGGAGTATTTTCAATCATTCTACGTTTTGGTTTTATACACGAGATTACGCTCATACAAAATATTTGGGTTGGAACACGCTTTTTTTGTCATTGGTGTGTTCATTATTAGGCTTTATCCTATTGGGTTCCGCGACAAAAAAAAAAAAACTTGCCAGTTGAGACCATCGAAGAAAAAGTATAAATATTTCAACAAAGAGTATATTCAACCAAATCACGTTTTGGTTTTATACAAGACTCTCCAAGCATTACAACAGTTGCAAAAGTATCAAACGAAATAATTTTGTTACACATCATCAAACTATACATCTGAGAAACAGTAAGTTTTTGCACATCTTTTGTATTATGAATGTTTTTTAATTTTTCCCTATTTCGACTTGTTTCAGTAATGAACCAGAGCGTATTGCATCATCGTTCACGATAACGTTATCGAGTACCATCCGCTCAGTGAAATTGTAAGGAAATTAACGAACTTTTGAGAATTCAGTGTAGTATGAGCTGTAGCAATAACAAGATGAAAGTAGCCGTAGTAGATTTTCAAGGTTTCATTATTAATGGTAACTTTCAACCGAAAGAGATAAGCATAATAAGTAAAGGGAATCAAATTGCACATTTTATAGTGAAATCTGAGGTAGAATTCTCATCTTTGTCTGTGC
This sequence comes from Adalia decempunctata, assembly GCA_951802165.1. NCBI lineage: Eukaryota > Metazoa > Arthropoda > Insecta > Coleoptera > Coccinellidae > Adalia > Adalia decempunctata. Next base: position 13,579,895 of record OX637696.1, on the reverse strand, counting down.
GTGATCAGAAGCAAGCGAGATGGTTGGAAAATAATTATAACGGTTTAAAATATAATTATGGTAGTGTTGAACTTCGCGATGTTAGTACCATTTTCAGAAGATTACTCTCAGATATAGATGAAGTATATGTAAAGGGTGATCAAAAGAGAAAATATTTGTTAGACATGGGTCTACCATTCATGATTATTGATCTGCAGCAGCTGGAGCATTACAATCCCCCACCACCAAAATTAATGATGCAGCAACCGTTGTGTATGTATCATGATGGAAATGTGCCACGCATGTGCAGCATGACAAACTGCAAAGACCTATTCGATTGGCTTGGGAATGTTATTTCTTATTAAACAATTGCACAGAAAAGATGACCATAGATGAATTTTTACGAGAACTTGCTCTACTCAAAGATGCAATTAATTCTTACGAAGATCGTAAAAACATGATCAGTCAATTTGAAAAGCTCTCCTTGCAGCGACGCCGAACCACAGCATCATCATCATCATCATGTATCTGGTATTCTACAGTTTTCCGTAATAAATCTAGATTTCAACATCTATCTTCGATGTCATGTAAAAAAAAAATAAAAGAGTTGTTCTCAATAAAATATCTTGAAAAATATATTTATCTTTATATTTATCCACCACACCCCTTGAAACTTATTAGATCTAATCAAGATGCGAATTGAGCAGCATCACAGTGCTCTACCTGTAGAAAATTCAGATATTTTCGAAGATCAATCAAAATTCAATAGAAATGGGGATTTATTTCCACATAGTGGCAGATTTTTAATAGTAGGTCCTAGTGGTTGTGGAAAATCAAACGCACTTCTATCCTTACTTCTTCATCCTAATGGGTTAAGATTTGAAAATGTATATATTCTCAAAAAGTTTATATCAACCTAAATATCAGCTGCTCGAAAAAGTTTTAAACAACGTCCAAGGTATAGGTTATCACAGCTTTAGGGAAAATGATGATATTATAGAAACCGCAGAGGCTAAAGAAAATTCTGTATTCGTCTTTGATGATAAAATCAAGTCGTATTACTCTATGGGCAGACATAAAAAAATAGATGTTGCTTTTCTTTGTCAGACATATGTGTCAATAAATAAACATCTGATTCGCGATAATGCAAATATAATTGTTATATTCAGAAGTGATGATGTGAATTTGCGCCGTGATTTGTACATGAAAACAGATGTACTTTTACTTGCTAATGTCATGGAAAATTTCAGACAAACTGCTTTAGAAACTTACAAGCTTGATCAGGCATGGTACTACACTATGCCTGACTACAGCTGGGACTGTATGCTGAAGTACACAAAATGTAAATTACAATTACTTAAAGGTATTGATATGATCATGTTGGTGGAGCGGGGTATATGGGGTGGAATCAGTTGTTGCATGCACAGGTTTTCCGAAGCCAATAACCCCCAAATGAATAATTATGACATATCAAAGCCAGAGTCGTATTTGCTTTATCTAGATGTTAATAATTTATACGGTTTCGCCATGGCAGAATTTCTGCCATTTGGGGTTTTGAATGGTGTGATATGCCTGTTGATGTGACAACCATTCCTGATGATAGTCCCGAAGGATACATCCTTCAGGTGGACCTGCAGTACCCACAACACCTACACGATTTGCATAAAGACTTGCCGTTGTGTCCAAAGCACAGTGTTCCGCCTGGTTCAAAGCTACCAAAATTATTATGTACTCTCTCTGATAAAAAAGATTACGTAATTCATTATCATAATTTAAAAACTGTGCTTGAATCAGGATTGAAATTGAAAAAAATTAAAAAGGTTTTGAAATTTCAGCAATCTCCCTGGCTGAAACCCTATATAGACCTTAATACTGAATTAAGAGCAAAAGCAACTACCGATTTCGGTAAAAACCAATTCAAATTTGCCCCTAATTCAATTTTTGGTAAGACCATGGAGAATATCAGATTGCACAGGGTAGTACGTTTAGTTAATAAGTATGAAGGTCGATATGGAGCAAAAAATCTTATAGCATCTCCGAGATTCCATAGTCGCACAGTTTTCGGTGAAGATTTATTAGCCGTTGAACTTAAAAAGAATGAGCCTTTGTTCAATAAACCTCTATACATAGGTATGGCCATTCTCGACATATCAAAGGTGTGCATGTACAATTTCCATTATAACTACATGATGCTAAAAAGTCCTGGGGGTTGTAAAATCATGTACATTGATATAGACTCTTTTTTTTTTATGAAATTAGTAGTTGTAACCCCTACGAACTCATTAAAAATGATTGCCATACTCATTTCGATACCAGTGATTACCCAAAGGATAACGTGCACAATATTCCATTGGTAAATAAAAAAGTACCTGGCTTAATGGAAGACGAGACTAACGAATTAATTATTACACATTTTGCAGGTTTGAGGGCTAAAATGTACAGTTTTAAAGTTCAAGGGCGGAAAGTCACGAAAAAATCAAAAGGAGTAAAATCTTGTGTTGTAAGAAATAAATTATCTTTCGATGATTATGTGAATTGTCTCAAACAAAATTCTAAGATTGTATTAAACCAGAATACAATAATGTCCTTTGCACATAAACTCTATTCAATTCAAGAGAATAGCATTAAGCGCACATGATGATTGTTTCGTCTTTCATGAATTTATTCAGATTGGTCCATTTTTTTTTTTATTCTGGATGTAGAATTGATTCATTCAGTGCAGTTCATAATTTTGTTTCTTATGTTCTTGGGTATTTCTTTGTTGATGGAGGAAGTATTTCATTGCGAAAGTTGTTGTTCTACCTATTGTTTTTTTATGTACATACAAGGTATTTCTGAATAACTCTGTCCTTCTTCACCATCGATTCCGATCCACAAAAAAAAAATGTCCTTACGACCAGATGGGACGGAACTGATGGAGAGACGGTAGCAGCTGATCGTGATACGCGCTGATACGTACACGTACCTACTATTTTATTACGATTTTACGAAATTAATAATTTCCAAATTTTTCTTTTCACTATACATTTAATATTAGTGAAAACAATTGATCAAGTGCTCCAACCGAGGATTGAGAGCTTCATTAAGGGAGGATACAGCCGTCCCGGACTCCTTTGTTTCCAAGATTCACTTACCATCTTACCAAGCATCCCTTATCTACCAAGGGTAAGTCGGAATTATCTTGTATGCTTACTTGTTTTGAATATATGAACTTTGATACTTTACGCAATTTTTGTCGATTATTGAACCCGCAGTGTTGCTTTCAAAGAAAATATTGAACCAGCTTCTCAAAAGAAATAAAATATAGTCCACTTCCGAAACATTATTGATCCTTACGTAGCCGGATATCTTATTGAAAAATATTGTTTGATTGCAATACTGGGAGTTTTATTCGAATTATTTCCTCCATCATTGATTTTTCATTTATTGCGTTCTTGAGAAACATATTTCAGTCGATCGACTTCAGTCGATTTATTGATCATCTGTTTCAGGATTTTTTTTGTTACATTCTAACCTGAATTTATTTCGGTTTATTTACCTTCATTTATTTACAACGTTCGGACATCGAATTGTGTTGAATTGGGATTTAGTTGGGGAACTTTATAAAATTCACCTTGATTTCATTAATACATACCTACTATTGCCACGATGCCTGCTGATGAAGAAAAGGTTTTACGTTTTCGAGCTCTTCGCGAATTAGTTATTTCGAGTGTCAGTTCTCTGTATCATCAAGCTGAAAACGTGAGAGGCGATCCTGAATTATATTCGGGATTTAAAATTCGATATCGGGGTATCGAAAAATGGAAAAATGCATTTGAAAAACATCACGTTGCTTTGATTTCGGTCATATCCGGACAGGAAGCGGCTGAAGTTACATTGGCATCTGAATTGGAGATATATAGAGATTTTGAGGAGAAATGTCAATTTATAGAAACTGTTTATTACGAATTATTTGAATTACCTGAAGAAGAGCAGTTAAATCGTTCTTTGAAGAATATTGATAAATCTTCAAATGTCAAGTTACCAAAAATAAACTTACTTACTTTCGAAGGAGACATTAAAAAGTTTCCTAGTTTCATTTCAAATTTTAATTCTCTAGTACATGAAAATCAGAGCTTATCCAGTCTTGAGAAGTTTAATTATCTTGTTTCTGTTTTAAAGGGTCAGACTGTGAATCTCGTGAAGAATTTACCGTTGTTAGATGAGAACTACCTTATTAATATTAATTCGTTAATATCTAGATACCAAAATAAACGATTACTAGCTACTGCCTATTGGAATGAAATTGATAATTTTCGACCTATTGCAAATGATAGATCTCTACGATATCTGCTCGATGTATTTCACGAAAATTTATCAGCTTTAGAATTATTGGGTTTTCCGGTAGACAAGTGGAATTTCATACTTATGCAAATGCTGATTGAGCGATTGGATTCATATACTTTGAAGGTTTTTGAAGGAGAGTATGCCTCTTCAGAAATACCATCTTATAATACAGTGCGTGACATCTTACTCAAACACTGTGTAGTTGTAGAGTCGATTTCTTTGAATTCGAAAACAAAAGAACGCCCACCTAATGAAAGTAAATCGAAATTTTCTTATAATAAAACTTCATTTTTGTCGAGCACTAATACTAAATCCACTACAAAAGGGGAATCTAGAGATCGATTAAATTGTATACATTGCAAACGCGATCATATCGTTTTTAATTGTCCTGATTTTCTGTCAAAAGATCCTAATAAACGATATGAAATCATCAAAAATTTAAGAGCATGTATTAATTGCCTTGCTGATTCTCATGCAACCATCAATTGTTCTTCTACGAAAAGATGTCGTACTTGTAGTAAAGCTCATCATTCTTTACTTCATTTTTCTCCAAGGCCATCATCTAATTCGTTTGATATTCAAAGCACACCTTCTACATCTGCAGATTCTTCACAGGAGATTCAGTCATTCAGTAATTTCATTGCGCAGCCACAATCGACCATACCACAAGTTCTACTCTCCACTGTTAAACTAAAGATAAAAGATAGTTTCGGAAATTTTCATGTATTAAGGGGCATTGTAGATTCTGGTTCGCAAGTGACTTTCATTTCGAGAGCACAAGCCAAAAAACTCAGTTTGAAACCTTTCAAGGCGTCAATAAGCGTCCAAGGTCTGGATCGTATGAGTACAAAAGCTAATTTAGCTGTTGAATGTCAAGTTACTTCTATTCACAATATAGATCAATTAATGAAAATTAACGCGGTGATAGTCGATAAAATTTGTGATACTATGCCTACAGTTTCATTACCGTCTAATACCAGAAAACAGTTTTCAAATCTACTACTCGCCGACCCAGAATATTTTGAATCTGGAACTGTCGATTTATTACTGGGTGCAGATATTTTTCCATACATACTACAAAACGGTCGAATCGTTACTTCTCCCGGGGAACCTGTCGCCGTTAATACAATATTGGGTTGGATAATTATGGGGAAGGTAAATATGCCTCGATCTAAAAATGTTAATTCCTTTTTAGTTTTCTCTTCTAATGAAGAAGAATCACATCTCACCGATAATTTGCGAAAGTTTTGGGAGATTGAAGAAGTGCCTTCAGTTACATGTCACTCACCTGAAGATACATTTTGCGAGAAATTTTACGTACAGACTACGTTTAGAAATTCAATTGGACGCTATACCGTTTCCTTACCGTTCAAAATTACTTGTCCAGACTTTGGTGATACTAGATTTTTGGCATTAAAACGCTTCTTTACTTTGGAATCTAAAATTCTCAAAGATGCAGATCTCTATTCAAAGTATTCTTCTATTATACGAGAATATTTAGACAATGATCACATGGAGATCATTCCAGTGTCAGAGCTTAAACTCAATCATAATATATTCTATTTGCCTCATTCTTATGTTTTACGGAAAGATTCTTGTTCTACTCCTGTTAGGATTGTATTCGATGGAAGTAGCCGCTATCCAGACAGATTTTCGCTAAACGACGCCTTATTTACTGGACCAAAACTACAAAATAATTTAGTTTCAATAATACTGCACTTTCGGTTGTATAGGTATGTTTTTTGCGCAGATATCCGTCAAATGTACAGAATGATTGAAATTTCGGCAGAACACAGAAATTATCTTCGACTTTTCTGGCGATTCTCGCCTCAAGATCCATTACGGGAATACCGATTGAAAACTCTGCCTTTTGGTTTAAATTGTAGTCCTTATTTGGCTATTCGCACTTTGCAGCAGTTAACTGAGGATTTTCCTGAATTCAGTTTGGCAAGGGAAATATTGGAAGACAATACATACGTTGATGATATTTCTAGTGGAGATGATACCTTAGAAGGAGCATCTTCAAAAATTGAACAACTCATCTCATTGCTTAAAAAAGGCGAGTTTGAGCTAAGAAAGTGGCAGAGTAATAATAGTGACCTTCTGAAGGATCTTCCGCCCGCACATGTTTTAGATACTGTACGACCTTTGGAATTAAACTCAAAAGATCATTTTCGGAAAATTTTAGGTTTAAATTGGAATCCCTCGTCCGATTGCTTTTTTTTTTCTACGTTAGATATTCCAACTTTATGCACAAAAAGGAGTATTCTGTCTTGTGTAGCTCGTGTTTTCGATCCTTTAGGGTATCTAACTCCCTGTACAATACGTTTGAAACTACTTATTCAATCTCTTTGGTGTCAAGGACAATCATGGGATAGTGTACCCGGAGACGAAATTTCTAATGTGTTCTCTCAGTTCAGACAAGAGATCAGTTGCTTTTCCACATTAAGAATTCCACGTTATGACGAATCAATTTTAACTCATAAATGCGATATACTGGGATACTGTGACTCATCCGAGTTGGCTTATTGTGCGGTAATTTATATACGCGTACACTATGAAACTCATTTTAAAACCTTCTTTGTATGTGCAAAATCGAAAGTTGCGCCCCTTAAAAGTCTTTCCATACCTCGTGAGAAAACGAGAAAAGCTATCGTCATGCTCAGAACGTCTGTTTTCATGTACAAATCGTTGTATTCGCCTAATGATCTGATTTTGAGCATGACGATAGCTTTTCTCGTTAATATGTTCATCCGACAATTTATTGTAAAATTGATCTATTGATGGTAGTGCCGTATCGTTTAACTTATCCCAATCTGTCATATAATCATAACAAAATGTACCCTTCCTTGTGAGGAGTTCAAACTCCTCATCGCGTAAACGACCAAATTCTTTTTTAAGGTTTTTAAAATTATCTAGAATTAAAGTAGAAGCTAATTCATCCAAACTAGCTCCCATAAATTTAAATGAGTCGATAAATCTAAATCTGAGATTGGTTTCCTGATGGTAATATGTAAATGAAATGTACTTTTCTTTATTGATGGGTAAAGTTGTGATTCTACCACGACGTAAAAGAGATTCAACTAAATAATGAGCGTCGTAATTAGATAAATTATGAAACACTATAGCCGGGTTTCACAAAAGTTGATCGGGTGATCAAATGCATAATCGAGCGATTCTGTGATAAAAAATCCGTAAATTTGAAATTCTATTGGTCGATTTGACAAAAACGTCAAGGTATTCTGTGAATCACTCAATCAACGATCTTTGTGAAACCCACCATATGGGTACAATAAAAAGCTTTCGAAAATTAAGGTTACATTGTTGATGCGCCCAGCCCCTAAATTCAGAGGAGAAATGATCATGATCCCTAACTATTACATCTTTAAAGTTAAAACGACATTCACAAATATGACAGTGTGTACCAACTTCATCTGGTGCACCTGTCATTGGTTCAATATGTTTAATTTTGGAATATACAAATGAGGCTATTTTATCTATCTCATCAGCAAACCAATCTGAGCAAGTCTCACCGCGAAAACTATCATAACGTGAACAACTATCGTTAAATGAGCATTTCAAATAAAAACCTACACTATATGGCACATGTTCTTGATACTTGAACGATTTTTCACTTATTTTGTTATTGCATTGCTTAATTAATGCCTCAAAGTCTGCATACAGAATAAAGGGACATTTTTGTTTATAAACGAAATTTCTAAATTCAACGTAATCATAATTTGGAAAAGTTGCTTTTTTTTTTTTTTTTTTTTTTAATTGAAATTATCGTGTCTCGGCAACTAGGCCATTGACACAGTACAATATTCTATTAAAAGTTGCTTTTTGATCATTTAATGTTTTACATATCTCAAAATGTTCATTCAATTTCATCTGAGATGAAAAATAATTCAAACACCTATCGCATATAAATTTCTTGGCTTTATCTTTTGAGAGTTGTCTTGCTAGAAGTCTTGAAATATTATTAATCAAACAGAAGTGATATTTAATTTCAGTATCTCCCGTTTCAGTTTCCAAAGGCTCGGCGTCATAGTCGCTCAATTTCGGAGAATATTTGTCTTGAACAAGGAGTAAATTAACATGATTCTGGGCAATATGATGATGTGTGAGTCTCAACGGTAAAATTGTATAAAATGAACTCATTTCATTTTCTTTCAACTCTAAACCATATACATTCACCGAAATGTTGTTCATTTTTTCAAATTTTGTAATTTGAGATAATTTCATAGGTAGTTCTAAGCCAGTAGTTTTGAGAACACTAGCGTAAAAAGGATAGCTCGCGGTACGGTTTGAATTAATTCTGGCTGGATAAAGATAGCTAACAATACTCCAAAAAAAACATGCATTATCGTTATTCTGAACGTTAACACATGCTTTGGTTTTTGAAAATTTGATCCGGTAGTTTAATGTATTATATGTTCTCTCTTGTTTGACTTATTTCCCGAAGATAAGCAGTTGTTTTCCTGTTGTTTCACATGGCTATCCTACAAGAACTAATAACAAATGTTAATGAACATTTATGTGTGCCTAGGGTAACTAATTCCTTCTGCACGAGGTTTGCTACGTGCTTGAATAACCACATGTTTTCAATCAATAGCCCCAATCGCGTTTGGAAAATTCCATTTGTCACGAAAACCTTTTCCTGACGCAATCCACAATCTTTGGAAGGTTTTGGCATTACTATGGGTTGTAGGTCGACTTTCGATAATTTGACACTCGATAAATTTAATCTCTCGATAATTTGAAAATTGAAAAAAATCAACGTGTTCTGACACCCTCGATAAATAACTTTTGAAGAAATAAAAGCCTCTCCCATTACCCTTTCAGAGAAATGGAGAGTTAGCCCCGAGTTTGATGAAAAGAGAAATAGAAAAGTTAAAAAACACTTTGACGAGCTTTGCCAAGATGAACGACGATTGGACAGTGAGAGAAACTTCAAAGTGTGTGTTTTTTGTGCAACTCTTAGCATAGTTATTTCTCAGTTGAACCTAAGATTTGAATCAATGTCGGAAATCAGCAAACTGTTCTCAGTGCTGTCTCAAGCGTTTTTGTTACAGGCAGAAGACGCAGAAATCACAAAAAAAGACAAAATCCTAGTACATGAGTACGAAGAAGATTTGAGTGTTGACCTTTGCTCTAAGGCCAGATATTTAGAGGTTGTCAACGATCCGGCAACTAGCAGAACTTTTGTTTTTGAACAATTACTGGATAACGTCTAGCTTGTGCATAAGCACAGCGTTTCTTCTCTTCCTGACTTTACCAGTGACAGTCGCCAGTGCTGAGAGAGATCTTTCTCCAAGTTGAAGCTCATCAAAAACTATTTACGAAATAGCATGAGTAGTAAGACCTAAGGGGCTATCGGACCAGAAATGTGACATAAACTCACTTTTGGTGTATGTGCGTCACAGATGCTGGTTCAGGAAACTGTGAAAGCGCCATCTAGAGTGGAGAAGCTCTGTGAAAGCGACATCTAGAGTGGAGAAGCTGCATGAATTTTGGTGTTATAGGAAATCTTTATTTTGATATCTAGAGTTGAGAAGCATGGATTTTTGGTAGAACCCGTTGATTGCGAGGTATAAAAAGACTTGATTGGGATTCGAACCTGCATCCTATGCATTTATAGACCGGTGTTGTAATCGATTAGACTATGGATCAGGCCGATCGGTTTGAGGAAAGTGATCTCAAATTCATACACGATTATCAGGTATAAAATTCTCAACTTACTCGAATTCCCTCTGGCCTAAGAGAATGGTTTATTTTATTGGACGATTTTATTGATAAGTTGGAAGGAAATGGCATTTGTGCCTGAACCAGCTTTTTGCCTGTATCTCACATAAACTTATCAGGCAGATGCATTCATTAGTGTGCTTTATCTTATTGACCTAGGATAAATATTAGGGATGCATTCGAGGGCACAATGATTTTTAAGCGTAATTAACGAAATAAATGTATCAATGGAAGTAGGGTTTATTTTATTCAAGAAATTTATCGATAAGTGGAAAGGAAAGGATATTCGTGTCTGAACACGCATTTTTGTCTGCATCTCACATAAACTCATCAGGCAGGTGCGGTCATTATTGTAGTTTATTCTATTGATTCCCGTGAGAAAAAAAAAACTGGTCATTTGAGAACATCGAAGAAAAACTCTTGTATAAAATTTCAAGTCTCAACTCGAATTAACGCCCTTAGACCCAAGATAAAGAAGAAGGGTTTATTTTATTGGAGGATTTCATCGATAAGTTGGGTATTTGGGTATTTGGGTCGGAACACGCTTTTTGTCATTGGTGCGTTCATTATTAGGCTTTATCCTATTGGGTTCCGCGACAAAAAAAAAACTTGCCAGTTGAGACCATCGAAGAAAAAGTATAAATATTTCAACAAAGAGTATTTTCAACCAAATCACGTTTTGGTTTTATACAAGACTCTCCAAGCCTTACAACAGTCGCAAAAGTATCAAACGAAATAATTTTGTTACACATCATCAAACTATACATCTGAGAAACAGTAAGTTTTTGCATTATGAATGTTTTTTAATTTTTCCCTATTTCGACTTGTTTCAGTAATGAATTTTCTTGCAAAAATTAATGCTGCATCTCTAATTGCTGATAGAAAACCTACCAAGAAGCACGGAGAGCTGGAGAAAGATAATGCATACAAGATTCTGGTGTGCAGATTAGTCAAATCAAACTTTAGTGAATGTGTGCTTGTAGAATGCGAGGAATTCATAACTTTTCTACCAAAAAGGCTTACGGAAGTTCACAGGCAGCATACAGAAGAGTTATCTACAGGAAAATATTCTCTAGTATATCGAGGTGAAAAGAACACTGGGAAAAGCCAGCCAGCTGCATTGTTTGAAATAATTATACATTAGCTGCGTGTTTTATGTTTAATGTTTTTCATTCATTTATTGGATCAGAAAAATAAATAAAAAATCAATTTCAAGAACATGTGGTTTTATTGGTTTAATAACAGCTGGGACTGTATGCTGAAGTACACAAAATGTAAATTACAATTACTTAAAGATATTGATATGATCATGTTTGTGGAGCGGGGTATACGAGGTGGAATCAGTTGTTGCCTGCACAGGTTTTCCGAAGCCAATAACCCCCAAATGAATAATTATGACATATCAAAGCCAGAGTCGTATTTGCTTTATCTAGATGTTAATAATTTATACGGTTTCGCCATGGCAGAATTTCTGCCATTTGGGGGTTTTGAATGGTGTGATATGCCTGTTGATGTGACAACCATTCCTGATGATAGTCCCGAAGAATACATCCTTCAGGTGGACCTGTAGTACCCACAACACCTACACGATTTGCATAAAGACTTACCGTTGTGTCCAGAACACAGTGTTCCGCCTGGTTCAAAGCTACCAAAATTATTATGCACTCTCTCTGATAAAAAAGATTACGTAATTCATTATCGTAATTTAAAAACTGTGCTTGAATTAGGATTGAAATTGAAAAAAATTAAAAAGGTATTGAAATTTCAGCAATCTCCCCGGCTGAAACCCTATATAGACCTTAATACTGAATTAAGAGCAAAAGCAACTACCGATTTCGGTAAAAACCAATTTAAATTTGCCAATAATTCAATTTTTGGTAAGACCATGGAGAATATCAGATTGCACAGGGTAGTACGGATAGTTAATAAGTATGAAGGTCGATATGGAGCAAAAAATCTTATAGCATCTCCGAGATTCCATAGTAGAACAGTTTTCGGTGAAGATTTATTAGCAGTTGAACTTAAAAAGAATGAACTTTTGTTCAATAAACCCCTATACATAGGTATGGCCATTCTCGACATATCAAAGGTGTGCATGTACAATTTTCATTATAACTACATGATGCCAAAAAGTCCTGGGGGTTGTAAAATCATGTATATTGACACTGACTCCTTTTTTTATGAAATTAGCGGTTTCAACCCCTACGATCTCATTAGAAATGATTGTCACTCACATTTTGACACTAGCGATTACCCAGAAGATAATGTTCACAATATTCCATTAGTGAATAAAAAGGTACCTGGTTTAATGAAAGATGAAATGAATGGAAAAATCATTATACATTTTGCAGGTTTGAGAGCCAAAATGTATAGTTTTAAAGTTCAAGGGGGAAAAGTCACGAAAAAATCAAAAGGAGTAAAATCTTGTGTTGTTGGAAGTAAATTATCTTTCGATGATTATGTGAATTGTCTCAAACAAAATTCCAAGATTATTTTAAACCAGAATACAATAATGTCCTTTGCACATAAACTCTATTCAATTCAACAATCAAGAATAGCATTAAGCGCACATGATGATAAACGCTACCTTATTCCATCATCGTTTGATACGTTGCCTTGGGGGCATTATTCTCTTCAATCACCAACATCTCCAACGTCACAGCAATAGTGAAAACTTTGTATTCTTTTCAGAATGGACAATTTTAATCAGCAAGAACTGAATCAATGTAACAAGTTAAACTTTGTTATTCCTTTCAAAGTTTGCTCACTTCAAGATTCAGCAATGAATGTAATCATTCAAAGTGTTGGTTCAATATTTGATGTGTTCCGGCTGAAGTTACCTGAACATGTAACACGTGAAATTTTTAAGAAATTTAGCGTTTCCAAGTGGAATCAAATAAAATCAGATGTGCGCATTACAGAAGGCCCCCTTCCAGAGGAGCCCCTTTTTTCTTCTCCTAGATACATCTCGAGTCATAAAGCTATACCATATATTATTGGTAAACTTGATTGGAGCGATGAATATGACAATGCGGAGCTGTGTGTGTGGCGAAACTATTATCGTATTAGGGAATTTAATTTGTTCTTTTGTAAAATTCATTATAGAATTTTTTTGAAAGAATTTAAAAGGGCATGATTCAAGTCTGGGTTGTATATAGCTTACGCGACCACGCACACTTGTATACAAAGTCTGAAAATCTTCCTCACCTATTCAGAAAAAGGGTTTATTGGTGTAACTTATATCCTTAGTCTAAAGGTAGGTACCTGATTTCATTGGTGGATACCTCCACCTGGACCACAAACCCACACAAACAAAACTATTAATATACCGGGATGGCTGAATATACACGAATATCGTCTTTACTTTCAACAAAACGTGTCTAATCCATGTTCCTAGAATTTTAACCTATACCCCAAACAAAACTATCAATCTATTGTAAGTCGGAATAGCCGAGTGGTCTAAGTCAACTACTTTTGATTCATATGCTGCTTGGAAACGCGGGTTCAAATCCCAGCGACGTTTTTTTCATAACCCGCAATCCCTTCATTGAGTTGCATCTCGAAGATCTAGGTGGCGCTGACATCGTAAAGATCCCTACAAAAGTCATGGCGTCTTCGAAGTTCAAACTCTAGATGTCGTTGAACAAACTGTCATGGCGTCTTCATCGTAAAGCTCCCTTCAAACATAACCACCACCAAAAGAGCGCACAAAGCGCATCCACCATAAATAAATCAACCTATCATTCCGCCACCATCTAAACCAAATGTGAGGTTATGATCATATTCTGATCCAGAACCCGTGTTGACATAACTACTAGTTGACTGCGAACAACCCACTATTTGGGCCACTTTCCGTCCTGAAAGGTTAGGATTCTTCTGAAAAAGGCCGATGGCTTTCTTGACTTTCTTCGGGCTATGAAACCCTTTTTTCCTCCCGGTTCCTTTCTTGCAGTTAATTGTAAGATCTTCGTTACAGCGCTTAACAACTCTTGATACCGTTTCCGGACGAACGCGAGCCTCTTTCGCGATTCTTTTGAAGCTCCATTTTCGATTATTTTGAAAAAGTTTCACTATAAATTCTCGTGTTTTCACTTCGCTTGACATTTTGCGAGAGAGAATTGGAATATCTATGAAGTAAATGTTCCACATGTTTCTGACGTTCATAACAAAGCTAACAATGATCAAATTTTGATTTTTTCTCATTTGGTTCAAGAGATATAGGCGTATTTGTATTAGCGAATTTATTCTCGTTCAGTCCTTATGATTTTCGAGCATATGACTTGACTTGAAGTACACTGGAAATTTTCAGGTAATTTTGTGTTTTTCTTCAGAGGATTCCTTACAGGGCTCCTATTCTTCAGACTTGCACGAAAATGGCCAATTTTCTTGCGAAATATTGAGAAAGTTGAAACGATTTTAAGTCGATACCCCCCAAGTAAAAACATAAAAAAACAATTGAAAATTCTAAATGCCATAGTTCTTTCCCACGCCTTAGGTAAGACTCGAAGATATTTTCTATAAGTTTTCGAAGCCATATTTTTCAGTGGAACATTGTCTAGTGCAGTTGAATCTGTTTTTTACGTCTGTGTCCGAGCAACATGGAGATATTCTCCTCGGATTCAAACGATTTTTTGTCCATTATTCTTATGGCTATGTTTTTGATCTTATGCCTTACACTCTGGTTGGGGGCTTATGGATTCAGGTGAGTAACTTGTGTAAATCTACAGCTTGTACCGTAAATAGCACGCAAACATCCGTCAGATGGAAGCTTGATTCTTGACCATCAGAAGTAAAGGGATTTCCAATAAGAGGTGTTATTTTGACATTCAAAGAAACATACCATTTTTCTTGGATCAATGATTTTTCGATGGAATTCCGCATCATTTTCATGCATTTCAAGGACCCAATAAACAAAGACACGACGTTGTTGATGATCGACTGGCTTGAGTTCTTGTGTTAGGGGGCAGTATCACCTTTTGAATCGTGGTAAATCTCCATTCAAAAGTGGTCTCTTTATTTCACGAGTAAGTACCCTAATTTACGACGTAGAGACTTGTTTTTTTTTAAATTGAAGTTGAAGAACGTCCCAAGGGCAAATAG
Organism: Adalia decempunctata; assembly: GCA_951802165.1. NCBI lineage: Eukaryota > Metazoa > Arthropoda > Insecta > Coleoptera > Coccinellidae > Adalia > Adalia decempunctata. Next base: position 13,564,745 of record OX637696.1, on the reverse strand, counting down.
TTCTTTTTTTTTTTCGATTTAATTAGTTTTTCAATTGAAAAAACCAGGGTAATCGTTAGATCTGGGGATATTGAATATGTTTTTCGTTTTTCATGAGTACAAGCTATATTTTTGAAATAAAAATCATGAAAATTTTTGTAGTTTATAGAAGATTGAATTGCCGAGGGCAAATAGTTGCGATTTTTTCGATTTAATTAGTTTTTAAATTGAAAAAAAAAACAGGTTGAACTTCAGCGTTTTGGAAACTACACTTAATGATTTTTTTCGACGGTTATCCATCATTTTTTGGAAAAAATCGCAACTATTTGCCCTCGGCAATTCAATCTTCTATAAACTACAAAAATTTTCATGATGATTTTTTCAAAAATATAGCCTGTACTCATGAAAAACGAAAAACATATTCAATAACCCCAGACCTAACGATTACCCTGGTTTTTTAAATTGAAAAACTAATTAAATCGAAAAAAGGAAAACTATTTGCCTTCGGGACGTTCTTCAACTCTCTTCAAGTCTCTACGTCGTAAATTAGGGTACTTACTCGTGAAATAAAGAGACCACTTTTGAATGCAGATTTACCACGATTCAAAAGGCGATACTGCCCCTTAGAGCTGAACTCTATAAGCCTAAAGACCCAAAAACTGGGTTTTCTTCAACTTTTCCGGCTGCAGCAGCCATATTATTACCGAAAGAGCGGGCTATTCAAAATAACACTCTTATTGGAAAACTCTTTATGAAATATGTATTAAGTTAGTTCTCTTCTTCAGTACACAAACGTTAATTTGACGTTCAGTTGGACATTTCTCGATATGTTCATCTGTTCAACAAGCATGATAATCGCTTCGAAAATCTACCAAATCACCAGTAGAGTGAGACAACTCATTTCGAAAGAGGTAATTGCCAAACGTCCTTCTAAGAGATGCTCCAACACTGTATTTCTTTCTATTTTCGTAGGTTACCATCGAAAATGACTGGAGAGTGGTCAGGGAAGATTTCAACCAAGTATTTCACATATTCAAGGAGTACAACAAAATATTTTGTCCACTCTTGGTCCTATCATTCACCGTCAACGTTTTCTTCCTTCTTGTTCAGCTTTTTGGCGCAATGACCCATTCCTTCACACCAACTAGTTTAGCATACTACGTAATGTCATTTGGCCTTCTTGTTATCAGGCTGATGTCAGTATGTATTGGTGGTGCTGAGATACATGAGGAAAGCCAAAGACTAACAGTTCTTCTGGCTACAGTACCATCGTTCCTCTACAACGATGAGGTGATATCATAATTGAATCTTTTAGTATTCGACAAAAAAAGTTTTGTTGTAGATAAGAAGGTTCTTAGTCCATCTCAAAATCTGTCCTGCTATTCTTTCTGTCAATGATTATTTCCATGCTTCGAAAAGAACTATGCTGAAGGTGAGTTGTTACACTGAAGTTGGTATTTTATTGTATGAGTGCATTTTTCAGATTTTTGGGGCTCTTGTAGCATACGAAGTTATTCTCATCCAATTTGATAAGGAACTGGTTACATAGCAGATACTTAAAGAAAACATTCAGGATGATAACTCTTGCAACAATAACATATATGTATTCTTCGAATAGATTTATTCATAATACTCATTAAATCTGTATTCTGTATATACTAACACCTGATTCTGTTAATTGTTGGACAAAAGTTTCTATACTCAAGTTGAATAAAAGCTTGTACTTAAGGCTTGTTCGGACTAGGCCAGTAATTCAGTCGAGTGGAGAGTAGAGAGTAGCTATTCTACTCACTACTGTCACACAACTGTCAGGAAATCGTTCGCACTTTGGTCGAGTCGAGTTCACAAGTTATTTCGAAGAACGAACAGTATGCAACGGAATAAAGTAAACAAACTGGTTATTTTAGAAAAGGTGGATGAGGAAATCTGTGAGATAAGGAAAAGGAAACTTTGGGTACTGAAATGGATCAATAGAAGATACGAACTAGGAGCTACGAATTGTCTTCTGAAGGAATTGGCATTAGAAGATCCTAAAGAATACCTCGATACTTTGAGAATGTCAGAAAGTTGTGTGAATTTTCTGTTAATAAAACTTTACAGAAGTTTATACAAACCTGATATTTTCAATTTTCGTTTTTATTCCTTTTTCCCCAAAACCGAGTAAATGCATTTCGGATTATATTTCCTCTAATGTGGATTGCCTCATCTTTTTATTTCTGTAGTCTTTCGACTTAATGTTTCATAAACATTCGTGATCCAAATATTTTTGAACAAATCTATATGTGATATCTTTGCTCCAACGAAACATATTTGAAAAACGACGGACGGTATATTTTCCTTTCGCCTGTGACAGTACGGTATTGTCAGTACTAATGTACTCGACTATCATGAAATGTTCGGACTACTGTCTACTGGCGGTCCAGTGGCGCGTGGTGGGGGAAGCTACTTGCCCGAGAAAATAGAATAGAATGGATCGACTCGACTCGCCCACTGACTAATGCATTCGACTCGATTGTTGGCGTTCGCACACGGCAAGTTACTAAATCACTCGCTACTCGACTAATCTACTGGCCTAGTCCGAACAAGCCTTTATACTCGTATAGACAATCAAGTGTATATAAAAGATAAAACAAAACTTGAATTTTACCCATTATTTTCGTTCAGTTTTCGCTGTTATTGTCAGTGGTAATATCCCTAGGACCTTGATAATAGACGAGATAATTTTATGACCATCGAAAGCTCGTTCATTGGTAACAGCCCGAAGACTAAGGCTGAGGGCTGTTACCAAGCAACGAGCTTGAGATATTGGTTATTAAATTATGAGGCATTTATCAATGTCCGAGGAATATTCGGCAGAAAATTTTTTGACAGAAAAAATGTATAACTCAACACAACAAAACATTTATTTATTTATTGAAAGTACAATTAGTGAAAGTGCAATTCGTAAAATTCAACTCAACATTAGATTCGTTGCTATTCTCTTGTATAGAAGAGCTATTTCCACGCATAATATTTATTATTTTGTTGTGGTGTTCTTGATCGAGGTTTAGGTATGGTTTGATAGAATTTTGATTGCTATGACCAGTAATCTTCAGCAATTGTTGTTCCTCTACACCACTTTTTGCTAATTGACTGACAGCTGTTGATCTATTTGAATGATTCGTTATCTCTTTGTCTTTGACATTCAAGCCAATTGCTTCGGCAGCATATTTAGTCCATTTATTTATGGTATTCCATCCAACAGGTATACATTATCGTACCATTTGTCAGTTTCATTTTTCCAATATCGATTTGGTTTCAAGAATAGTCGTGGTGAGGTAATATTTTCGCCTCGTTTTGATATTAGTTTATGAAAAAGACGTACAGGGCAGCTTTGTCTCTCACTATTGGAAACCAACCATTTACTACTTTTAGAACCACCTTGGCACGTTTTACTGAATACCGGATTGTATTCAATGCGATTTGTTGGAGAACCATCGTTATTCTTCTCGATTTGAAAAAAATTCACCAAACAAGCAACTGCCTCTCCTCCTCGCCACGCAAGTTCTACTGCAGCAATATGATGAAATTTACGCATAAGACCTTCAGGAGCATTTTCATCCCATAGCAATATTATTCTGTTAACTTCAGACAAATTTAACGAAACTGAACTGGATTTACGTTTACTTGGGTCTGCTTGCAATTTTTTTTCTGATTGCATCGCGGGCATCTCGGGCTGGTTTAAATATTATATTATTAAACGGGTCAATCATAATGTTGTAGTCCTTATAATACTTTTCTTGTAAGAGTTTTCTCGAAACATTCCACATTGTCTTTATATATACAGGGTACTCCCTTAGACTATATAGTCAAAGGGTATTCCAAGTTTGTGTGCCTTTTTGGCGTTACTAGACTAGAACTGGGTCTATTTGAAATCTGAAAATTTGGATTATGAATTTTTGGAAATTCGCTATTTAGCTACAATATACACTACTGGAAAAAATTAAAGGATCAAAAAAAAAATTCCAAATTTTTCGGCAATTTTCAACATGCCGTAACTTTGAGAGGAATGGTCGTACAAGGAATTCAAAAAAAGGAAATTGTAGCTCCAAGTGTCTAGTTTTTGGATTAGAACTTCAAAAATTTTTAGTTTCAGTGGTTTTCGAGTAATGCTAAAAAAATCAGCAACATTTTATTTTTTTACTGACCTCAATACATCCACTTCTCGCCGAGATATCGGTCTTCAAATGGAAAAGGATCCATTTGTCTTTGATTATCGATTTCTCAGCAACCAATGATCGCACAGAAAATTGAAGGGGGGATTTCAAGACCTTAAATGAACTCCCATTAATGAACAACCATTGCTTATTCATAGAAATTTTTTTTTCTTAATGTCGCATCAATTGAAAATTTAACAAAAAAAGGGCTTTTGGTGGTTTCTTGGAAAATCTACCGCTGGATCGAAAATGTTGAGGAAACCAATAATGTTAAGTGTGACTTTCACAGTTCAATATGTTGATAAAAACCTTACGAAGAGCCAACTCAATTCAGTGAGCCGTTTTTTTGTTTGACTCGATTGAATTTTTGAAAAAAAATAAGGATCACGTTTTTTGCTCTGAGAAGCTCGTAATCTTTAAAAAAAGGCAAAAAAGAATTTTCTCGAGCTTTTTCCACATTTTAATTGCAGAACATAACCGCCTTGGAGCTTGCGCTTCAGCAAATTTGGAATACCATTCCACAGCCTCAAATTACCGCCTGCATTAACATGGCTGAACGTTTGAGAGCCGTTATTGAAAACAGGGGTGGCAATACCCGTTATTAAATTAATAAAAATGTTATTTGTTGTTTTTTTATTTTTCTTTTTTTGAAATTTATGAACTATCTGCAATTAAAATGTGGAAAAGGCTCGAGAAAATTCTTTTTTGCCTTTTTTGAAGATTACGAGCTTCTCAGAGCAAAAAACGTGGTCCTTATTTTTTTTCAAAAATTCAATCGAGTCAAACAAAAAAACGGCTCGCTGAATTGAGTTGGCTCTTCGTAATGTTTTTATCAACATATTGATCTGTGAAAGTCACACTTAACATTATTGGTTTCCTCAACATTTTCGATCCAGCGGTAGATTTTCCAAGAAACCACCAAAAGCCCTTTTTTTGTTAAATTTTCATATTGATGCGACATTAAGAAAAAAAAATGTCTATGAATAAGCAATGGTTGTTCATTAATGGGAGTTCATTTAAGGTCTTGAAACCCCCCTTCAATTTTCTGTGCGATCATTGGTTGCTGAGAAATCGATAATCAAAGACAAATGGATCCTTTTCCATTTGAAGACCGATATCTCAGCGAGAAGTGGACGTATTGAGGTCAATAAAAAAATAAATTAAAGCTGAATTAACAAAGTATCCCATCATTGTAACGATTATGCAAAAATAAAATTACCACGCTCGTAGACAAGCAAAAAAAAGTGGTAAAATTTTGAGAATTTTTTTGTTGCTGATTTTTTTATCATTACTCGAAAACCACTGAAACTTAAAATTTTTGAAGTTCTAATCCGAAAACTAGACACTTGGAGCTACAATTTCTTTCTTTTGGATTCCTTGTACGACCGTTCCTCTCAAAGTTACGGCATGTTGAAAATTGCCGAAAAATTTGGAATTTTTTTTTGATCCTTTAATTTTTTCCAGTAGTGTATTTAGAGCTTCTAGACACCGGAAAGTCCAAATTTTGGGGATTCAAGTCGGCGCAGTTCCGTAGAAACGTCTATAGGCACTCTTGGAATATCCTGTATAGGCTATAAATATTTTTCAAAAATTTGGAATGGAATCGTTTATTTTAATTTCCCTGTTGATGTGAAATGGATATCATTGATATTTAATCTCATCAAATATTTTTTCAATTCTTACATTTGTTTTTTGAATTTCAATTCATTCGAATGAAAATTGATGATTGCTATTTTGAATTGTTTGCTCTTTATTCTTGTACGACAAAATTGTGAAATATTTAAAAATGTTTTCCCCAGAGAAGGGCCGCAGAGTTAATAATTATAAATTGTGTCTACTAGAGAGAATTTCAAATAGGACGAATGACGATTTTATCTAAAGAACAAATACGAAGGTCCAATAGTTCAATAGAGGAAACCTCTGGAATGAAAAGTGAGAATAAAGTTTGAAAAACACAAATTGGATGTGAATTCCTGATGGCAATTGATGAATAAGTAACAACTGACACACTACGACTACACAATCACCGGTAATGATTCGAAATTCTTTACCAAACAACAAACCCTTACAAGCAATTCGGGTCTGATTCAATCCCATCGTATGCGCGAACAGCAGTTCGAGCTTCTATAATGAGGATGATACAACTGCTCTGTAAACCACTCAAAAAAACGTGCAGCATTTCCGAAAACTGTGCCCAAAAATCTCTCAAAAACCTGCTGATGATAGCGCAATTTTTCGGACTCATGCCCGTTGCTGGCATCACGGAAGATAAAGCAGACTTTCTGAGATTCGAGTGGGTTTCTTTCAGGACAGGGTATGCAGTCCTCAATATTCTAGGAGCTTCATTCATGGTGGTTTTGCAAGTCGTAAAAATGCAAACTTTCGAAAGATCCTTGCAGGAATGGAGATTGCTAGGATTCTACATTTTTGGTGTTTTATCAGGTATTAACTTTCTCTTGTTAGCTAGAAGGTGGCCTGTTATAATGAGGAAATGGCATTTATTGGAGATTGCCTTGAGTGAATATGGATGGCCTGCTAACATGCACAAAAAAGTAAATTTGATACTGGTCACAGCTTTATCAACTGCATTATGTGAGTATGATCTTGGAAAGGAAGATATGTGAGGGAATATCGAAAACTGAGCAGGATCCAACTGTTCTTCCTGACCCTGAGCAGTTTTATCAATATTAGGTACAAATTTTGCAATAATAAATCTGAAAATTTACAGTATTTGAGTTTGAGCTCAAAACATTTTTTCTTCATTGAGCATTGTTACCCTCAACTTTAAATAAGAAATAATTCAGCACACGTAAAATTCTTATGTTTGATTTTTGAAAGATTCGTTCTCCTAGCCTGATTTCGATGTTTCGGCAAAATATACAGTATCTTTCACTTCATTATTTGTATAAAATAATACATCACGAGTTCTACCTCCTGGTTAAAATGATTTTGAAATTTTCACGAAATTTTTCAATTCGAATGTCCAGAAACTTGTGAGTTCCTCAGTGGAAATGTTTGATATAACCATATGAATTATGGTTTTGAGGAACTTCACGTATGTTGTGCTTTCAGTTTCTATTTTTCCTATCGATAAACTGCTATATACACAAATATCAGAAAAATACCTTTATTCGTGTGTTCGTTGAATTAACCTCAGTGGGGTGTGCATATAATGATCAATATTTATTCGAGCATTTTCCACTTAACCCTCTTTCCTTTCATTTCTATTCCGTTACACCCTAATTCTGTTCAACGAAATTCAATTGTCACGATAAATTGTAGGATATACCCACTCAAACATACAAGAGTTCCATGATTTCATTCGGTCAGTAAACAATAAAATGACTATGACTGATTAGAGAAAACTGATAATGACAAAATGAAGGACACTGAATAACTATGCAATGCCCAATTCCTACATAAAGACTATCCATTTTATTATAATGAAATATATTTCAAAGTTATCTTTGACGAAAACCAGTGTTGAAGCTTTTAGAAGTGACTTCGCAATGAAAGAAAATAGCATAGATAATTCCTTGAGATTGATCGTGTTAGCTGCCCAATTAGGAGGACTCATGCCATTGTCCAATATAAAGAGTGTTGGTGAAAACTGTCCAAAATTCAAATGGAAATCGATAAGTACTATGTACTCAGGTCTTCGTTTATTAGGATCAATTTGCCTCCTTAGTTTTCGAATCGTCAAGATCTCAAGAACTGGAATGAGCATAAACGCATTGAGATCATTAGTGTTTTTCATATCCGGTGTGGTGACAAGTGTAAATTTTTTTGTTTTGGCGTTTAAATGGCCAGCATTAATTCGAAGAATCAAGTCGGTGGACAAGGAACTCACTGTGAATTATGATAGTTCGAATTTGAGGAGAACTGTTAAAAAAATATTCTTCGCATACTTGTCTCTAGTTATTCGTGAGTACCATAAGCAACATTGAATTCATCAGAAAATATTCACACTTAATTTTTCCACCATACCTATTTCGAGAATATTTGAATTTCGGGGACACACCTTTAGAATTCTTCAAGGATGAAGGATTGAAGTTTATTTCAGGGCTTTAATATATATTGAACCAGTCAAGAAACTACTGAAAGCGATTGTAAAACTGTGAAAAAGCTTCTTTCATTCTTCAACCCGTTGAATAATGTGAAAACACTGTCTAAATTATCTGAACCCAATGAAAAAAAAGGGATTCGATGCCATTCTTTCTAATATAATTGAAACCCTTACCTAATTCGATAATTTATCATATATTCTCAACTTTTGCAGTAGAACACCTTTTGGAAGACATCCACAAGATTTCTCTGATACAAGCATGTGGCGTGGGATTTTCGAAATCAGTGGAAATGTTTTTAAAACATTTTATAATAGAAGATGCCTTCACATTTATAGATTACACATTGGCATGGGGAATTCTGTTAGAAGTAAATTATAATGGAATATTTTTACAATAATTTTTAACCTAGTGCTTTGCAGATATTGTCTCTACTCCTCACCTTCTCATGGACTTTTATAGATATTTTCATCATTCTTATAAGTTGGTGTCTTGCAGAAAGGTTTTTTCAGATCACAAATAGGGTCAAGTACTTAGTGAGAACGAAGGTTAGTACAAATGGGTATATTATACAGGGTATTTCGAAAAAGGTGACCCTGTCTCTAGGAAACGTAGAAAATTGAAAAATAATTGAGATATAGGCTCAGTAAAAAAGCGTCCAAAACTTATAAACTGCGCGAAAAAATTAACGCACATTATGGAAATCTCAAATTTATTCCACAACTGAAGGTGGTCTCAATGATAATTATTTTTATCAGAATTATGCATGCATATGTTATCCACTTTCAACGTTTTTCTTCAATATAGATGTTTTCTCCCAGCAGGAATAAAAAAAGATGATATTATCAGATTTTGAATGTATTGACTCCATTATAAAATCAGTTGTTCTCGATCAATTCTAGTGATCAATAGTTTTTCTTTCGTTTGATTTTCTACACTCGATCGCTATGCAACGCGAAACACGCAATTTGACCCAAAAGGAATGTACCCAAGCGGTAGTTTTGCGAGAAGAAGGGTGGACATACACAAGAATTGCAGAAAGGTTGGGAGTTTCCCATACAAGTGTGTCCAGAATGTTGCAGCGATTCAGGGAGACAGGTATGAATGTCCGAAGACCAGGACAGGGTAGACCACGGGTAACAACTGCCATTCAAGAACGTTACTTGAGAGTTTCTTCGTTGAGACAACGGTTTGCAACCGCTCGCCTCCTTAAAAATCAGCTTGAGCAAACTCATGAGGTGCAAATTAGCACTCAGACAATAAGAAATCGCCTCAGAGAATATGATTTAAGGCCTCGTGTCGCGGCAAGAGGCCCAGCTCTTACCCCATCCCATCGAAGGGCGCGTTTGGATTTTGCGAGAGAGCATATCCATTGGGAAGAGGCCGATTGGGAAAGAGTTCTCTTCACAGATGAGTCTAGATTCTGCCTCTACCATTGTGATCGACGTTCCCTTGTATACAGACGACCACATGAAAGATATGCTCAGTTCAATTTCCTGAATACTACTGGTTTCGGGGGAGGATCGATTATGGTATGGGGTGGAATATCTTTGACTGCTCGCACAGACCTAGTGGTCGTTGATAATAGAGCTATGAATGCTGATAAGTATATAAGGAACATTCTTGAAGAGCATGTAGTGCCATTTGCCCCATACATTGGTGAAAATTTCATTTTTATGGACGATAATGCCAGAACCCATCGTGCGCGCATCGTTCAGGGGTACCTTGAAGAGGTTGAAGTCTCTCGAATGGAATGGCCAGCAAGAAGTCCAGATCTCAATCCGATTGAGCAGGTTTGGGACAACCTCAATAGAAGGCTGAGAAGTTCAGAAAATCATCCAGCTACTCTTAATGACTTAGGAATCCAACTCGGAGAAATCTGGGAAGGATTAGATCAGAACATTTTAAGATCACTCATTTTGAGTATGAACCGTCGTTGCCGAGCTGTAATTAACGCAAGGGGTGGAAATACCAAGTATTAAATCACTTATCAGCATTTCAGTATTTTGAAAATTGTTCATTTCTCTTCTTTCACAAAAGATTCGGTGAAATCCTGAATTTTTCTTCCATTTAATGTGTCTTGTTTCGTTCAAAACTTTCCCGAGAGAACATAAAAAATAAGTTATAAAGTCAATGTGGAGTTTCATTAAAATTGAGATTTTCAGAATGTGCGTTAATTTTTTTGCGCAGTGTATATAAAATTCTCCTGTCTGCACTTTGTGGCCGAACTCCTCCGAAACGGCTAGAGTGAAATTTTGTGTGGATATCGGGTAGGACTGGGAATCGGCCAACATCTATTTTTCATCCCCCTAAATGTTAAGGGTGGTCCACCCCAAAATTTTATTTTTATTTTTATTCTGAACGAAATTTCTTATTTTAATTTTTTTATGATACCTACAGCACACAAAAATACATAGAACCCTAAATTTTCACCCCTCTACCTAACGTAACGGGAACGTGGTATAACAAAAACAAAAACTGCTTATTTATTGCCTCTAAGGCGGAACGGAGTTCGCGGGGTCAGCTAGTATTCATATGAAATTTCATCACATTAATGCCAGTAGTTTCGGAAAAATCGTGAAAAATGTGTATAATTTTTTTCTTCAACACTCTTTATCTTTAAAACGGATGAGGTTACGAATTTTTTTAATAAGCAAACCTCAATTATTTTTCTACCTATCCCAGAAAAGGGGTCACTTTTTTTTTAATTCGAAACTTTACATAAACACATGGATACGAACTTTTTAGGTTTCCGATGAAAAGCAATGGGAAAAGGTTAGAAACGACTATGCCAGGTTGTGCAAATTATGTCGACTAGTAGACAACGAGCTGTCTCTCATAATCTTGCAGTCCTTCACCTCCAATATGTTCTTCATTCTTATTCAACTCTTCAACAGTTTCCAGTTCAAAGCATATTTGATGGAGAAGATATACTTCTGTTTTTCCTTCTTCACTTTGCTCCTGAGAATGTTTTTTGTTTGCGTTGTGGCAGGAAGGATTAACGCAGAAAGTTCCAAACCTCTAGTTATTCTCAGTGAAGCTCCTACAGCTATCTATAACATTCAGGTCTGTATACCATGTTATATCTTCTAAATCCGACACCTATCAGTCAATACGTTTTCTCAACATTGCAACAATCTTGTCAACTCAGAACTTAAATGTGGGAAATTTAAAATTTTTCTTTTCTGAAATGAAAATGATGCTTTTTTCAGATTCAAAGATTTGCTCAATACATACACTGGAATACTATTTCCTTGACAGGAAGGAGTTATTTCGTTATAAGAAAAGGTTTACTGTTGAATGCAAGTAGAACTTATATAACCTATAATGATGAAAAAATATTGAGAGTATACTACAAAACTTGATAATTACAATTATATTTTTTTTAGATCGCAGGAGCCATTTTAACCTATGAGTTGGTGTTGTTACAATTGGAGGGAAATCCTATGAAAACAATGGTTGAAGTCAACGAAACTTCGAATTTATTGAAATTATGTAAAAATTACAGAAATTAATTTCATTAAATAAATATCAATCATTATGCCTACCTTAATATCATCACTGAGGAAGTTAGTTAAACGTGCTGCAATTGAGATCTTTTGTCTTTTGTTTGATTTGAAGTTCATAAGAGGGAGACTAGACGAAGGCTTATTCAATGTTTTCATCAACATTAACTAGCACTTTAAGTCTGATCAAAGGTACAACAATAACAACAAGCTTATCAACAGCAAGAAGTGTATTTCATAACCGAATTTTTGATGAGGTCCAATATTTTCTTGAAATTTTACGCTTTTTCATCACTCTTATTCCATACTCATCAAACAGCGTGAATTTTCAACGAACGAAATGCTTAGAATGCCATTCATTAGGGATTAACTTCGACTATTTCATTTGGGTTACCCTGTATGCACACTGACCTCACAGATTCTAGAAAAGACGAGTTAATTCCTACTAAGTAAAGTTATCACATTGGTACTAAGATAATTTATGAGAATTAGGAATTACTTATCTCGAGTATTATAAATAAGGACCCCGAACTTTTTCTATGGCAAATGGCGTTCTGTCCAAATGTTCTAAAATTTTGGTATTATGTAGTACTCGACCTACTGATCAAAAGTGTCCATGGCCCCAACTCAATCCTATGACTACTTTTTGAGTTACAGGGCGATGAAGTTGAGAATTACCCACTTTTACTAGGCCCGTATCTCGGAACAGAATCGAATGAACTGCAATTTTTCTCAAGAAACATTTCATGACATCCCCAGGGAGCGAACATATAGAGGAATATGACCGAAAATCATTAAGAATACAGGGTTATCTATAATTGAATGCATGCCCGATTTTGAAAGTATAAAATATGTCAGTTTCAGAGCGAGAACGTTCACAAAATGAACTATTACACTATATATGTTGTTGTTTTATCGAAAAAGTCTGTAATACCCAGAATTTATACTGGGAGATCCATTATTATAGAAACTATTCTCAAGGAAGATTAAGTGGACACCCTGGGTTGATTCAAGGTGTTTGTTTAATTTTTTTAGAACATATCAACCTATTCTAGGTAGTAGGTATTTCAGGTTTTTTCGATGTAACAACAACATATCTAGTGAAATAGTTCATTTTGCGAACGTTCTCGCTCTGGAACTCACATATTTTATACTTTCGAAATCAGGCATGCATTCAATTATGGATAACCCTGTATTCGTAACGATTTTCGGTCATATTCCTGTATATGGTTGCTCCCAGGGGATGGAATGAAATGTTTCTTGAGAAAAATTGAAGTTCATTCCATTCTGTTCCGAGATACGAGCGTAGTAAAAGTGGGTAATTCTCAAAAACTAGTCATAGGATTGAGTTGGGGCCATGGACACTTTTGATCAGTAGGTCGAGTACTACATTATACCAAAATTTTAGAACATTTGACGGAACGCCATTTGCCATAGAAAAAGTGCGGGGTCCTTCAGGGCCGTATCTAGGGTGTGGCCAAGTGGCCCCCGCCACAGGCGCAAGGTCCGCAGGGGCGCCAAAAAATATCAAATGAAAAAAAAAATTTAGCGCCAAAAAAATTCAAAGAATAAAATATAGAAGCGCCAACAAAATATTCGAGATAACATGTCACGGTTTTCATGTATACGCCAAAAATATTTTTTTGCGTAAGGAGCGATGTCGCGACTCCGCCAGGTAGGATGTGAAAACCGACCGCGTGTACATAGATGTGTCCGCTGACAAGCCGAAAAGGGCTCGTCTAGATTCCCTACCGTCTACCGTGTGCACCGTGCATCATGAGGCCATTCCAGTTAAAAGCAGGGAAAAGAAGAGTTAGTTAGGGTAGATTAGATAGATGATCATGTAGTTGTGTTGCCTGTACGAATAGATTTTTGTGAACAAGTGCAATAATATTAGGAAAATCGTCGAAAAACATAATTATAGTCAATATTGAGGTAGATTTTGAATGAGGTAAATACTAAAGGTAGCTATTATATTTGTTATTTCGATAAATGTATCACGGTGTGGAATAGAGAAACGTAGAATTTTAGTCACCAGGTAAAGGATTAAACAGATGTTCTTGTTTTAACTCGCTCCATAATTATTTATGCCCGTATTCTGCTTTTCATCTATAAGTTACGATATCGTAGCGTACGATCGATCTGTAAGTGGCCGAACTAACAGATATAAACAATGCAATTCTGGAGTAACACTTCAAATGGCAAATGAGATATTTACAGGAAGAATTCCAGAATTGCATTATTTACGAATTTGTAGCTTATTGTGGCTGAAGGTTGCGGGTTCGATTCCTGTAGACGTAGAGGTCTGGGTGTTTGTGTGTGTCTGGTAGTTTTTGATAAAGAATATATAATATTATATACATTGATTTACTTAAAGATTGAATCTGGGTACATTGTCAATAAGAGCAGAACCCAAATAAAGAGAAGGGAAAAAAATCATCACTAATAGATCTTGTAAATAAACTCGGTGGGTGCTACTGTTCTTCCTACAAAGGAAAGAGGAAGGTAGAGCGAGGACTTGACGCACCGTTGACTGGAACAGTGGATGGGCGCACTTCGGGGGCGCCTCTGAGGTGCTCCGATCGGTGACTGGAAACGGTGAATAAAATAACAAAGAATAGGGTGAAGAGAACAAGTGTAACTGCAGAGTTAAACGAAATCGAAGCATTTATCGAAACTTATTTATTACTGTATTGAAGTATTAAGTTTAGGTTTCTGCGGAAGTGAGGAGGAGTGATAGCATAGTCATAGATGCATAGAAATACCTGGTGTTGGCACTGATTAGATTTTGTTTAAGACTTTCTTGTAGATCGAAAACGTGATATTTTGTGCAGCTTTTCATTTCTCCCGAAAGGGGTCGCGTTTTTTGTCGTTGCCGCAGTAGCGCCACGACCGATAAATATTGCGGATTTATTCCGGAACTAGTCCAAAATCTGAAATCTAGGATGCCGTTTTGATCTACAAATTTTGGTCACGATTTTTAGTAGGGAGTCGTTACACCAGGTGTTCTATGCATCTATGCATAGTCGAAAATTCAAAATTTTTTCGGAAAAATCGATTTCGGATTTTTGTTTTATGAGTCTTTCTGAGGAGTAGTTGGAAATGAGAAAACAATTTATTTAAAACAAAAAGTTGATATCAAGAGTTGGTTGTTGATTGAGTATTAAATTATTTATGCATTCAGAAATTGTATTTTTACTAACAAATTTCTCAAAAAAAAACAATTTCACTAGATATCATCTCTCCAATGTTCGCAGAATCCTAGGCTTACTTTTGAAGCATTGTGGTCTCCGACAGAAACCATGAATTTTTTTAAATTCTTCGCGCAGGTTGGTTTCATAATGGAGATAAAAATAGAAAATGCTTCAATTTTAGAATTCATATTATTTTTATATTTAAATATTTTATTTGAGATGAGTATTTTAATGTTTTCAATAAAAATAGGTAAATATCCATATTATTGTGTATTATTTAGAATTTGTGACGAGAATATCTGAATAATATTATGAAAAAATATTATAATATATATATGTATATATATATTTAGTTTATTTAAAACTAAAAAAAAAATTTGAAACATGATGAAAAAAATCTACGCCAATTGGGGGCGCTGAAGAAAATCTTGCCACAGGCGCAGTAGTACCTAGATACGGCCCTGGGGTCCTTTCAGATCTTTGAATGAAACTAAATACCTACTCAAGAATGTATTAATCATTTACACTATAGTACTGACAGTACTGTATAGTTTTCCTATCGTCAGCAGAAGAATTTATTTTTAGGGTTCATAATTTATGTATAATGAATCCAAGCAATCACAATAATACAACGACGCCAAAATTAATACAATGATAAATATACTGAAAAAACAAAATATTATAGTCAAATAAAATTCATGACAGAATGAATACACTGAAAAAGCTCAAAGCATATGGCGAAACGTAATTTATATTGCAATATCATTATCGAGTTATTAAGAACAAAAATATATATCGGTATAATCATAATAATAAATGAATACTTGGAAACATTGCCTGAACCAATTATTTTTGTTGGTAAGAAATCCGGAATTAAAAAAACAACAAAATTATTTTTTATGAATATGATTACAGACACAAGGCACAAAGCTAAAATATACATTATATCAGTCAAGAGAGAATACACATTGTGTAATAATCATCATCAAATGAGTAAAGTAACAAGAGAGAACATTAACAACTTTGGTAATTCAATCAAGAACAAATCCCACAAAAAAACTTTTCTAATAATTAACTAAGCTGAATTATGCATTGAGTATATAAATTTATTGAGAAATGAAACAAGCACATAGTAAAATAATTATCATCAAAAATATAAAAAAGACTGAGAGCAATTTCTTGAGATAACTCAAATTGACTTTGAAAGTTTGGTATAATTTTTTTTATGTATCTCCAAAACCAAGAAGTCGGTCGAAACTGTGGAAATTTAATGATTCTTCGAGAATTCTCGCGAATTTTCGATAGAGTATTAGATTCCCCTCAATAAAATCAACATTTAACAAACACAAAAATTAATATTCATATGGAAAGAAAGCTAAAATGCACTTTGAGATAAAATATAATGCATATTATGTCAATTACATATATAACTGAAACATGAAAAGTTAGATTTTTGAAATTGTATAATAATACTTCGGTCAATAGGTACCTGGATTACATAACTAATATTTTTTATGTACTGCAAAGTAGTGATTTCTCTTATACGGAGCAATGTTACTTTTCCAATCCCTTTGCATTCTGAAATCAGTAAATTCGTTATTGAACAAATCCTCAATAACTTCCACACCTTCAATCCGATCCATTAAATTACAGATTTGGTCGATGAGACCATACTCTCCCGAAGCTGAAATCACGGGGACACTGTATCTGAACCATGACTCCAGATATTTGTAATCGCTCTCGAAGTATAGACATCGATGACATTCAAACACGACGATCAAATCAGGAGGTGATGAGAAAACCACATCTTGATATGGTATATCATGTACAGTTATACCAGCAAGTTTGGTACAACCTTCATAAGTCGGTACCTTGCCGTCCTGGAGCATTTGACCTGCCAGCACCACTTCAACATCGTCTATGTTCTCTATCCAGTCTGTCAAGAGAATTGCAATGCTATCCCATTGAAAGGATAACTCGTATTCATCCGCGAAAGGGAAGTGAATTGTTAATCTTGAGTTTTCGGATTGTTCATCTGTGCTCTGGGTTGAAGGCCGTTTCTTCTTAGGTTTACCACTCTTCTTCTTGAGGCATTTCGTTATGAAATGCCGTTTTCGTATTGCACCAATCTTTTCCAGAGCATTTATAATAGTGGCAGCTGGCATATAAGGATCAACAAATTTACTCAAAGCAACAAGGTCTTCATCTGTATCCAGAGTCTTCACTTTTTTCTGGATGAGTTTGCCTAATTCTATCTTATCTCCAGGCCATCTCATCAATTTTTTTTTGATTGGGTAATACTCGCTAGATATCTCCTCAAACTTAAATCCATTCTCATAGTTTGTTGAAGCGAACATTCTGCATAGTCTCAATGACGTACAAACTGCAGAGTGGAATGTATCCATTTTTTTGTGGGAGGAGCTGCAATAAGATATTGACAGGCATTTTTCGCATACATGTCTCGATGAAGGTTTTTTATAACAAATGGAGCAAACCCATGGAAACAAACATATTTGTCTCTCGTATTGAGTCAAATAATAATCACAATTGAATCCACGGAAGGTCAGCAGATTAGTCAATAGGGTTTGTGTGTATTCCAGAAATCCTGCTTGATCGCAATTTTTAGGTAAGGATACTTTCGACTTGATGTCTTTCAGTGCCCTACAGGTAGGTTTATGAAATTTCCAGTCTTTCCCTTGATGTTCTTTCGAGCAATAGTACACTGTTAAACATGACGCACATCTTAATAGTTTTTCGAAAGAAAAGCAATAGTTGCAACAGTTCGCGTAGAAAACTCTGTCGCGATATTCTATCTTGTAATTTTCAAGGAGAGGTAGAAGACCCATTTTTATTTCAGTCAATATAGTTCGATGTAATGGAAATTTCAGTGAGGTTACCTATTGAATGCACATATGATGATAAGTCGCACAAATGGTGATGAATATGAAAACAATGAAAAAAGTGATTGTGTTCCACTTTTCGTTGTAGTAATTTCAAATTTTTTACACTTCCCTAAAAATACATTATATCGAATATAAATTGAAATTTAGTCATTTCTTAATAAAGCGAATTAAAATTATTTCCATTTCAAGAATATCGTAATGTAGGTGCAGAAACTTGTAGGTGAACTCTAGCAAATCTACGGAGTTGAAAATTTTGAACCAAAAATACAGAGTGAGCCAAATTGAACACATTTGAATGTGAAATCCTATTTAAAAACTAGATGAACAAAAACTAATGTTGGTGTCTTATCAATTCAGTGTTAAAGGGTGACTTTTGTAAATGTGCATTTTTGAAAAGTGGCTGTTGATTTTCCAATAGGAAAATTGCCTTTCCAATGATCGGGAGTATACATAGGGTGAATTCGGAGTATTCCGACACCTTTGTCTGCATTTATGATTTTTTTGAGTCTTGCAGTTTGAAAAAGACGGATCTACAGGGTGACTGGTGACGTAAGGGGCAACGGCTAAGTGGAGATGAGAATTTGGGTTTCAAATGTCCTATAAGGGTATTCGTTTCGGAGATATAGGGTGATTTATGAAAAAATGCTAAATCTATGAACTCCCATATCTTCGTTAATATGATATGTTTTTCGCTGATATTTTACATGCTTGTTCATACAGGCATTCTCTGTCAGCATAAGAAAAAAAAATTGAAAAAATTGCTGGCCCGTACTCAAAAATTTCAATTTACATGTCAAGTGAGAAATATCACACGGTATATGAGATAAAATAAAATCAAATAGAAATTTGGAAAGAGGGAAAAAAACTGATGAAATATCTGTTTTTGTTTGAATGGCACAAATTTTCTTTCGTTTCTATGATATGTTGAAGTAAGAATATTACAGTATTTTTATATTCAAATCATGAAAATTAGTACTACTGATAGAAAAAACCTTGAATTCGAGGCGCTAGAATGAGCCTGGCATCAAAATATACCTTCAAATCTTGAAATCTATTTTTATCAATTAATATTTCGATGCCATATAAAATTTCAAAATAAAATTTGTTGTAGATAGGGTGATGAAAGAGTTGGATACTCAAACACAAAAATAGAAAAAGTCGCAAATATAATTCATAAAAAATCAAGTAAGCAAATGTTCGAAATGAGAGCCGTTCACCTCCATACATTTATTGGCTCTCTTGAACAAATGAAGCACAGCTTTTCTAATCGGAGGAATATTTGTTTTAATTACTTCGCATGCTTCAGTTATTCTGCTCTTCAAATGTTCACGGCTTGTTATTGTTTCTATATACACCGTATCCTTTAGATGACCCCATAGGAAATAATCCAGAGGAGTTAGATCGGGTGATCTAGTAGGCCAATTCCTAGAACCTCTGTTTTTGTTTTATCAAGAATATTATTTTTCGTGATGGGAATATAAAAATATTGTAATATTCTTACTTCAACATATTATAGAAATGAAAGAAAATTTGTGCCATTCAAACAAAAAACAGATATTTCATCAGTTTTTTCCCTCTTTCAAAATTTCTATTTGATTTTATTTTATCTCATATACCGTGTGACATTTTTCACTTGACATGTAAATTGAAATTTTTGAGTACGGGCCAGCACTTTTTTGAATTTTTTTTTCTTATGCTGACAGAGAATGCCTGTATGAACAAACATGTAAAATATCAGCGAAAAACATATCATATTAACGAAGATATGGGAGTTCATAGATTTAGATTTTTTCATAAATCACCCTATATCTCCGAAACGAATACCCTTTTGGGACATTTGAAACCCAAATTCTCATTCAGTTTGAGGTCCTCTATCTCCACTTAGCCGTTGTCCCTTACGTCACCAGTCACCCTCTATATTAGATCATCAAAACTTCACCCAAGTTTACTGAATAGTGAATTTGGTTCTAATTAGGTACCAATATTGAATTTTTTATGTTGTCCAGAGAAATGAGAAACTGATTCTGTCAATTCTTTATTCGATACTTCATAAAATTCTGAAATCAAGTCAACTATATCAACAACAATTAACAAAATCTTCGTTTTTCCAACAAAACAATGAACGGATTTTGCAATCCTAATACTTTTAATACATTCATCATTACAAACATCCACATTTTTTACGTTACAAGCAAATGCTTAAAATATAAAAATGAATTTGAATAATAAATGCCAGTCAAAGATCTAGAAAATTAATACAATGACATTATAATTGAACCATAAAATCAATCACAAACTCTTCGGTAGACAGAGTAGTAATTATTTCTAGTGTATGAAGACAATACGTTTTCCCATGTTCTAAGTCTTTCCATTTCCGTAAAACCATTGAGACAAATATCAGCCATTATTTCCACACCACGTAAACTATATATAACTTCGAAGGCTAAGTCCAATATGGGGCAATTTCCACAAGTTAATATCACAGGGACATCATCAAACTTGAATAGAATTTCCGGAAATTCAAAATCTTCAAAGTGTAGTACTCGATGAAATTCTAACAAAACGATGAGATCAGGAGCTGTTGAGAAATCGACATTATTGTAAAGTTCACCATGAATAATTACCCTGGCTAGTTTACCACCGCATTCGTAATTTGGTACTTTGCAGTCTTTCAACTTTGGTCCTACGAGCACAATCTCAACATCGTCTATGTTAGTTATCCAGTTTGTCAAGAATTCCGCAACACTTTTCCATTGAATCGACAATTCATATTCATCTGCATATGCGAAATGAATTTTGAAAGTTTTTTTAGTTGCTGGTTTTCCGTATTTTTTACCAGTTTTTCGAACTATTGATTTATTGTTTGTTTTCGTTGAAAAATGGCGTTCCCCGTCAAATTTCTTTTTCGTGCAGCTAGAATTATGGATGAAATTCCGTTTTTTGATCGCACAAGCCATTTCCAAAGCTTCTATGATTGTGGCAGCAGGCATATACGGTTCAACAAGAACATTCGAAGCAACGTTGTCACCGAAGACTTCATCTGAAGTGAAGATCTTTGGGTGTTTCTGTATCTGTGAAATTAATTCTAATTTACTTTCGGGCCATCTTTTCATTTGCTTTTTGATAGGATGATACCTATTCGTTATGGGTTCAAGCTTGAAACCATTCTCATAATATATCGATGAATTTATTCTACACTTTCTCAGTGATGAACAAATAACCGTTGTATGGGACATATCGGACTTTTGGTGCAAATCGCTGCAATAAGTGACAGATAGACACTTATAGCAAACGTATTTGCTTGAAGGTTTCTTATAACAAACCGAACACACCCAAGGTAACAAACATATTTGTCTCTCGTATTCTGTGAGAAAACATTCATTCGGAAAACCACGATATTTCACTAACTCATACAGCAGATCCTTTTTGTAGTAAAAGAATTTCTTTTGGTCACAATTTTCAGGAAATGGTACAATACTCTTGATTTCTTTCAATGCCGTACACGTCGGCTTATGAAATGTCCAGTCTTTCGATTGGTGCTCTTTGGAACAATAATAAACTGATAAACAGGACGAACATTTCAATAAATTTTCCGAAGAGAAGCAATAATTACAACAGTTGGCGTAGTACACTCTGTATGTGTGCTCAAGTTTATAGTTTTCGAGTTCCATTTCAATTTCTGTTGATATTGTTTCGTGAAAGGAAAATTATTGTTTGACTCAATAAGGTTATAGACCAGTAGGAACATGTGATAGTTGAAGCTGGACGATGTAAATTGAACGAAAAAAAAAGTCGAATATGGACAGATTCAATTCAGTGTTGCACATAGAACATTATTATGTTAAGAAAAATATTGCATGGTCTTCATTTCTATTGAAGTAATTTAATTTAATTTTAATCTTATATTCATTGTTCTTTCGAAAAGAATAACATGTATATTATCGTTTTTCTTATTTCTCCTCAAAATTCTCGTACTATTGCATTTCGAATGGTTTTTTCATCCTCTAGTGTTATTGTTTTTGGGAAAATTAATTTGTGCAACCAAGAAATTACAACCAATTGTTATGATGAAAAGTTCGATCTTAGGGTCAGTGGCGTAGCTAGATAGTCCGGGGCCCTGGTGCAAAAATCGAAGAGGGGCCCCTTAATGAATTGTTCTCGAGTCAAAATATAAATACTTCGAAGAAGCAAAGTTACTTACTGAAGGTACAGTTGAGGAGTAGGTATACTTGAATAAATAATGTTGTTATTTATGTATTTGAGTAGGTATATTAAATTCATTATATTAATGTTATATTAATGTGGATGAAAACGAGGGCTTTGAAAACATTTTTTATAGATATTTACTATATGTACAAATATTCACACAAAAATTGTCATTGTCACTATGACCTTCTAGCCTTATTTTTCTTATTGATACGTTAGATTATTTGGTGAAATTACAATAAGAATAAATTATTCCAGGAATGAATTCAAATTAATTATTGAGGATTCGAACCTAGAGGTCCATCAAGGCTAGATTTGAAGTCATTTATTCCTTCGGAAAAAATATGTTCACAACCTCTTTCTAGACCTACTCTTTGCGGAAGATTCAATGACTTCACGCAAATCTAGACTTGATGCAGCTTCATTTTCAATTGATAGGTATAAGCCATAAATGTCGCAGTTGAACTTGGCTCATTGTGTTCAGCAAATAATTTTATATTATTCTTAATTGGCTGAAAGATCTTCCAGCTTCTACAGAGGTGACAGGAAGATTGTATGGAACAGTAATATTGCTGTAAATACTTCTGTTAGATCGCATTCCAGCATTCCGTATTTCCTTATTATTTTCATACAGGATTCATGAATTGTTCATGCCTTATTCAATTCAGGTAGAAATAGGTGATAAAGAACTTGAATTGAAAAGTTGGTCCCTTTCATATAGTAATATTCACTTTGAAATTGGTCGAAGCTTTGAATTACAGTTTTTTCGTCTAATACCTATATCTAGTAGAAATGATGGTGAAAATTTCACTTGAATTCAATCAATCAATCAAATCTTTATTGTACTACAGGCTTAATACGATAGCATGCACTCGTAAATTTTCGGCATAAATAACACATTATTAAAATAAATATGGACATAAAATGAACTTACAGTCTAGGACAAACTATACTCATATCACAGAAAGGTTTGTGTCGCAGAAAAACTCTGAGAGCGAATAATACGCTTTTGTTACAAGGAGCGCCTTCAATTCTCTTTTAAATTTAATGAAACTTGATAGTTTTCAATGATTCGGCAGTTTGTTGAAAACTGCAACCGAAATGTAAGAAGGCAACTTCTAAAATTGAAAAAGTATTGTATCGAGCACTCTATTGAAAATATTTATTTCGGAAAATTCTCCCCTGCTTCGAAATCGGTGATAGGAAGCTAATTCATCGAAGTATTTTTTACCTTTTTTTTGTCTCTTTTCTTCGAAATGGGGATCTTTACCATATGCTTTGACATTTTCTCTAGCCTTGTACTTGAAGGACTCGAAGTCACTCTTATAAATTTTTTTCTTTGTATTCGTCTCTTCTAAAGCTCTGCATACGTCGCCGTCGTCCAAACTGACATCGCATTTTTGTAATACTTCAGATGCATAATTGATATCATTGAGAATGCGGTGCATTAAATCGCCGAGGAAAATAAATTCAAAATTCAACATTTTTTTTTAATTTCTGCTTGTTTTCGCTCTTATTTGCAAGAATTTTTCATAACTATTTCAGCTAATGCACGAATGACATGAAAAAAATGAAATTTGATTGCCGAAATTATGTTAACCCTACTGGACCATCTAGTAAGATTTAGTTTTTTTAGATAGGTGTCCGATTCACCAGTCAATTTTGGCAATAAATCCCTATATTTGATGATATTTCGGAAAAAACATTTTTCAACAACTGAATATTATAAAAACAATGTTATTCACATAATAGATCACAGAGAAAAATCAAAGTTTGAATTTTTTTTCAAGTTGAAACGCGATTTGATGGTCAGCGCTTGGGGGCCCCCTGAGGTCGGGGGCCCTGGTGCACTGCACACTATTGCACCCACGTAGCTACGCCGCTGCTTAGGATATATACTCCATTCACAATTATAAAATCACAACTCTGGCCTTGGAAATTTGACACATTCCACTCTGTATCGAAGTTATGACGTTTTTCAAAATATTTTTATGTTCCAAGTCAACACTATGTTGCCCTTTCTACATTCTTAGCGTATTTCTCAGAATGTGAATTTATTCGGAAAATTAATGAATTGGAAAAGATGTGATGGACGAAAATAATTAACGTTTATATGAATTGATAGAAAGGATTCATTTTCTAGTTATTTGCATGAAAAGTACAAGAGATCACTGTTGAAATATATTATTTTTCGCCATGGAAGAAAATTGCATTGCTTTTACATAATATTCATATGCATGCTTGTGAAGATTTAAAGTTTATTCATATTATCCTCTTGAACTGAAAGTTCAAGACTTGACGACATCAATTGTTGATTCTAATCAAGAATTCATTAAAAAAAATCAAGCCAAAGATGAATTGATGGGTAATTACAAGAATCAAGAATAATGTCAATTTTATTTTGTTGATAACTTTCTTAAAATCAATGTTGGGATATAAAACTCGGCTGCGTTTGTTCAAACAACATCCAAAGAATACATTTTTCACCATCTCGAACTTTGAAAGGCGTTTCTTATAGGAGAATTAGGTCTAAGTTCCACCTCATTAGTGAGGTACCTAACTTTTGCAAATCTGCTCAGATATCGCCAAATTTCTTGGAAAACCTCAAAAATATCATCCTAATCGACCTCTCGAGGCTCCATCCGATCCATCTACTGCGATATCTGTCCAAATAACAGCTTTTTCAACGAAATTCCCGTGTATCCCTTCAACTTCGAAATGTAAACATTCGTCCTGGTCTTGAAAATCGTCCTCACGCTCCAAACTGGTGCTAAAAACAATAAACATATTTAATCTTGGATTTTCAACGAAAAACTCACCTGCAAATATCGATTAATTACCAAAAATCTGCGAACAATTTGTAAACCTAACAAAATGTGGAATATCTTTGATACTTTTACTTTGATGTAAACAAAGAAACTGGCAACGCCGTTTTGTCATCAACGATATTTTCTGACTTTTCATCATATGTTCTGTGCTTTTCATCAGGGGCACCAACTCCTGAAAACGAAACCATGACCTCCTATGTGATTAAATAAAAGTGAATGGAGTATACCCTTTTTCGCATTTCCTTTCACTTTGTTGTCATTTTAAATGACGAAAGATCTTTTATTTCAAAAGAAATAGATTTAGGACCAGGGTTAATAAACTACAAGGTTTGTCTCCTTCTATGTCAATTTTTTATTGGGTATATCATATAATTCTTAAATCAGGTTATCTACAATTGTGCAATCCTAGATAGTCTGTTTTTTCACTAAATCAATATATAAAAAATGAATTGAGCAGATGATGAAATAATAATACTTCTACAAAGATAAAATAACCTACTATACATTGGTTAATCAATTCATCAATACAAAAATTAACATCTTTTCACGTTACAAAGACAAAGTTAACACTTACAATACAAATGATGAACTTAAATAATAAGTGCTGGCCAACGATCTGAAACTCTAAAGAATTATATTTGATATTAATTACTCACAAGGTCTTCTGTAAACAGCGCAGTAAAAGTTTTTGGATTTTGGATATTTGCCGCTTCCCCATTTTCTTATTGGATTTCTCATTTCCGTGAAAATGTTGCAGTATGGAATTTGCAATGTTTCCAACCCATTAAAGTAATGTTTAATGTCAATATCACTAATGATCCCTTGTCCAGAAGCTAATATTACAGGGACATTCCCAAACTTGAAAAGGTTTTTCAGAAATGTGATGCCTCCGAAGTCAAACACTCGCCAAAATTCAAGCACAACGATGAGATCGGGAGCTGTTGAGAATTCCACATTCTTGTAAAGTTCGCCATTAATAACAACCCTCGCTAGTTTTCCACCGCATTCAAAACTTGGTACTTCACGGCCTTTTAACTTTGGTCCAATGAGCACAATTTCAACATTGTTTATATTAATTATCCAATCTGCCAAGAGTTCTGCAACTTTTTTCCATTGAATTGACAATTCATACTCATCCGCAAAGGCAAAATGAATTCTGAAAGTTGTTTTAGTTCTTGGTTCTCCTTTTTTCTTCTCATATTTTCGATTGAGGGTTGATTTATTGTTTGCGTCCCTTGATCTAACTGTTTTCGTAGAAGAATCGTGTTTATTCTTGATGCAGACAAAATTCCGTTTTTTGATCAAACCTGCCAATTCCAAGGCATTTATGATTGTTGCAGCAGGCATATAAGGCTCAAGGAACATATTCGCAGCCATAAGGGTTTCCTCTGAAATAATGGTCAGATTTTTCTGATGGATGAGTGTAAATAATTCTATTCTTTTTCCGGGCCATCTTTTTATGTGCTTTTTGATCGGATGATACGTATATGTTCTGGGTTCAAGCTTTAAACCATTCTCATAATCAAGCGAAGCAAATAGTCTATACAGTCTTTGAAATGTACAAATAACCTTTGTATGGGCTTCATCCGATTTCTGGTGTGACTCGCTACAATAAGTGACTGATAGACACTTAACGCAAACGTATTTGATTGAAGATTTTTTGAAACATACCGAGCATACCCAAGGAAACAAACATATTTGTCTCTCGTATTCTGTGAGAAAAGTTGGATTTGTAAAACCACGGTATTTGACTAACTCATTCACAAGGGCCTTTTGGTAGCTCACCAATTTCTTCAGGTCACAATTCTTAGGGAAGGGCACAATATTCTTGATTTCTTTCAATGCCGTACAGGTGGGTTTATGGAATGCCCAGTCTTTGGATTGGTGTTCTTTGGAACAATAATAAACTGATAAACAGGACGAACATTTCAATAAGTTTTCCGAAGAGAAGCAATAATTACAACAGTTGGGGTAGTACACCCTGTATGCGTGCTGAAGTTTGTAGTTTTCAAGTTCCATTTCGATTTTTGTTGATATTGTTTCGTGAAAGGAAAATTATTGAATTGATCAATGGGATTATAAATGAACATATGACTATTGACGATAAAATGATGAAATATTGAGAAAAAAATTCGAGTTTGAGCAGATGCAATCCAGGTTTGTCCACAGAATTTTCTTGTTTTCATAAAATGATTTCAAGGGCTCCATTTCTGTTATACGCAGTATTTTCATCTTATATCTTATTGATTAAAAGTCCACATGGAATCATTCAAAATAAAAAAAAAATATTAGGCCAGATAATCATCAGTTCCTATTTCGTAAAGGCATGTCGAATGAAGACGCAATAAAAAAGATAATTATGCCGATGAGAACAAAAAATCACCGATCAAGAGCCATATCACAGATGAAGATGAGGAATCCTGACATCATTGATGAATTCTATGATATTTCGAACAATTCAAATTCCAGGGCCGCATCCAGAATTATTGAATTTACTTTTCTGGCCAATCTTTTCGGATAAAATTATCAAGAACAAAATTGACGGGTCCGAGAGATTTTTCAATTCATTGTTCAAAATAAAGAGTAGTTTGTTATGTTATAAAAATGTTGGGTGAAAAGTCAAACGTTAGGGAGATGGTTCACAGATGGTGGAAAAATGAAATTTGAAGAAAAACGCAAGGATATTGGCTACAAAACGACCTCAATATCATTTCTGTAAGTTACATAATTTGAGAGTTATTGCTTTCTGAACATGACTTTTATGAAAATTGATAAAATAAAATGAAAACTCAGTACTGTACTTTTGATCATTTTTAATGATTAAACTAACAAATTCGTCATTTTGAGCAATTTTACGATGAATTTGTTAGTTTTATCGTTGATAATGATCAAAAGTACAGTACTGAGTGTTCATTTTATTTTATCAATTTTCATAAGGGTCATGTTCAAACAGCAATAACTCTCAAATTATGTAACTTACAGAAATGATATTGAGGTCGTTATGTAGCTAATATCCTTGCGTGATAGTTCAATGAAAAAAAAATAATACTTCAATGTGCTAATTTTTGTACTTTTGGGATTTACCAAAAAATTCAGTAAATTTTTCGACTGAAATTTTGTATAAAGAATTTTTTATGACATTTTCGAGTTGAATGTTCCCATATTGTTCTACTTTAAGGGTCTACGTCCCTGAAAATTAGGGAGTCACAAACGATTTATTTTTTTTTATTGATGAAGGGATGCATGAGTGTATAAAGATAAAAAATGATGGGGAATATGAAAAATTTTTCAACATTTCCACCTTCAAAACGAACAAATATTTTTGTGTTTTTTCATTTCAAAATTGAAGTCTATCATTTAGTTAATCAAATGTCTATCTCCTTTTTCTTTCAAAATTTACCGTTTTTTTGTAAATAATATTACAGCAATGTGTTGTTTTCGCGAAATTAATTTCCTTGAATTTTTTTATTCGAAATGATAAATATCCATTTTTACCAAAGACATTTTATTAAGGAATTTAGTAGATGTCGATTGGTGAAAATTAATTGTTTCTTACAATTCTCATGGAATTGAATTTCTTTTAAATGACACGCCCCGCAGGTATCTACTCCCAGATGACTGGTGAAGGAAAATTAGTGTATTATACAGTCAGTGTGAGATCTAGTTCAGGGTAGGATTTCTTGTTAATATTCCCTGCGCCCCAACATTTGTTCTATTAAGCTGAATAATCCAATAAATAAAAATCAATGCACTGCACCGCCATCTGGCGGTATACGTTTCCTATTTTGAAGGCTGAAGACTCTTAATAAAAGGTGGTAGTATTATCTTCCAAAAAACATTTTTTTCACTTCAGTAGGACCCTTATGTCCAAAGAAATGGATATCATTTGAAACGGTCAACTAAAATAAAAAAATTACCTAATTCAAAATGGAGGCTATTTCAAAAATAGGGGGTAAACCCTGCAATGTGGGTGTTTTTGTCGATAAAATTAGGAATATTTGATGCCCTTAGCATAGGTTTTAATGGCGTATATGTAGAGGTATATATAAGCTATGTAAATGTAAAATGTATTTGACTTTGCAAGTTGGTATGGACCAAAGGTATTCTACATTGTAGAATATCTTTGGTATGGACCTAGCATTTATTGAATAGGTCATTTTTTTTCGATTATGTTTTCTTGTGATGACGTCGATAACTAATGTTATCGACTTTAAATAAAACTAGCATGAAAAATATAATTGTTTTTATCCTACAATTTCTCACCGAATAAAAATGTTATTCGTGAGTGGAAATGAAGGACATAGGTTAAAATTAGCATTCAACAAAACAAAGTGATATCTTAAAATAGTGGTATTTGAAGTTTCAAAAATATTCGTCCTTCATAAAAATACAATAATGGGCATTTCTCGTAAAAGTCGAACAATCTTCATTCCAAACTCTCACCATCCGTAGTTCTGGGTACAGATTTCTCTGCATAGGTAATATGCATGCAATATCTGGTTTTGTCAATAAACTTTCATAGGCTCCACGTAGAACGTCTGGTCTACCATCACAAATTATCACTGGAACATCCCTATACTTGAATACTGCCTTGAGGAATTTCTGATGTTCAGTAATATTCCGATTCTGTCTGAGAAAAACTCGAAAATATTCTAACAATATTACGACATCGGGTTTCGGCAAATTATCAACTTTTTGATAAGCTTTTTGGTGCACAATAACCTCAACCTTTTTGCTATTTCCGAACTTCGGTATCGTGCAATATTCGAGATTTCGGCCGGTCAAAACAATTCTCACTTTGTCTAAATTGAGCATCCAATCTGTCAAGAACTTAGCGATTTCGTTCCAAGAGAAACCCAGTTCATATTCGTCGGCCACCGCAAAATGTATAGTCATTATTCCTTTTTTCAATAATGACTTAGATTTGTTGGTGGCTTTCTTCTTGGGTGGTTTGCTTTCAGATTGCCAATTCCTGACGTAAATTCGTTTCTCGATGTAACCAATCATTTCTAATGCATTTATTATAATAGCAGCGGGTATGTAAGGGTCGGTAAAAGCAACTTTGCTTATAAATTCAGTGGCATCATGGCTTGGGCATGGTCTATTTATCAATAATCTGCATAATTGGGCTTTGGTATCAGGCCACCAATCAAGGCTTCGTGGTATGGGTTTATAAATATAAGGTTTCGATATCTTAAAACCACATTCATAGTGCATTGAATTAACAACCCTGCAATATGTCCAAGGCCAGCAAGAAGGAATATGATTTTCTCTATCCATTCTCATATGCTCAATGCTGCAGTAGACGACACTCTCACATTTAGAACATTCAAATTTCAATTTTGGAGTCACGAAACAAACCAAACATACCCAGGGTAGCATACAAACTTGCTGTTCGTAATCCGTGAGAAAGAATGGATCATCCAAACGTCGAAGTATTGCTAGTTCAAAACGCAGTTTCTTTCTGTATTCAAAAAACATTTTACTATCACAAGGTCTAGGAAGAGGAACGATTTCCTTCAATTTCTTTAGTGCAGTGCAGGTAGGTTTGTGGAATGACCAATCTGAGGTTTGGTGATCTTTGGAACAATATGACACTGCTAAACAGGATCCACATTTCATCAAGTTCTTGTTGGAAAAACACAGGTTACAACGGTTTGGATAATAAACCCTGTCTCTATATTTCAGCTTGTAATTTTCAGGATATTCCATAATTTAGGTTAGATTAAAATAAAACTAGTTCAAAGAATTTCTTAACGAGAAACGAAGTCACAAATTCAAACACAAAACATTAATTGGTAATAATTTTTGTACTCTCATTCGTCAACACATTCTTCAGAGATAATGGCAAAATAAAAAATTTCATGTGTCCGATTTCGTTCTTGAAGAATCATAGGCAATAGCTTATATTCAGGGGCGGAACAAATAAGAGGCAGCCGGGGCCATGCCGTGACACTTATACAAGGTTCCCCCATGAACTAGACACACATATACTATACAGGGTGTCCCGGAAAATGTGGGAAATCTCTCGGATTCAGATAAAACATAAAAAATAAGATGACGAGTTCCCATAGTTTTTTTTTTCCTAGCGGCCCTCCCTACGGAGATACGGCCTCCTAAATGACGTCACTGGAAATCCATTCTACTGGAATAAATCTCAAACTATTCAATATAATTAAAAAAAAAATGATATGATGAACAGTAGTAAGGACCTCTTAAAATACTGCCCTTAAATTTAAATTAGCTTTTTTGGTTTACCAGGGGCGGACTAGGTTGTACATTTTAATGCTTACATTTTCAACACCCTGTATGATAAGGAGTAGAAAAAAAAACAAATTTGGATAGCTTGAACATTAGGCAAAAAAAAGGTACTCTTGTTTATTGTCGATAAAATGAACCGTTTTCGAAAAACAAAATTACAAAGATCCTTAACCATGCAGTTTTGGCATAGAAAATTATTTTTTAGAAAGGTATTCTCATTAAAGCTTGCAACGATTGAATATAAATACGCTAGTTATAAATAATCTATTAAAAACTTCATAATTTTTTTTACCGTGTCTTTCTGTGCCAAAACTGCATAGTTAAGAATCTTTGTAATTTTGTTTTTCGAAGACGGTCCATTTTATCGACAATAAACAAAAGTACCTTTTTTTGAGCTTAATGTTCAGGTTATCCAAATTTGTTTTTTCTACTTTTTATCGTACAGGGTGTTGAAAATGTAAGCATTAAAATGTACAACCAAGTCCGCCCCTAGTAACCTAAAAGAGCTAATTTAAATTTAAGGGCAGTATTTTAAGAGGTCCTTACTACTGTTCATCATATCAATTTTTTTTATTATTATATTAAGTAGTTTGAGATTTATTCCAGTCAAATGGATTTCCAGTGACGTCATTCAGGAGGCTGTATCTCCGTAGGGAGGGCCGCTAGGAAAAAAAATTATGGGAACTTGTCATCTTATTTTTTTATGTTTTATCTGAATCCGAGAGATTTCCCACATTTTCAGGGACACCCTGTATACAGTATGTTTGTATGTTTCACCGAAGCCTGGATAAATATATAAAAGTGTTTTATTCGAGATCGGGAGAAATATTTTTGGCCCGTTTTCGAAGCATAAGCGAGATAGAGGGTGTTTAGTGTCTATTGTAATAAATATTTTGTGAAACAATTTTTGTGAGCTGTAAAATATCAGTTTCACTTCGTCTTAGTAAGTTTTGGTGCTCTATTCTTATATGTTCTAGAATTCTGGAGAAAAAAATGGTGAAAATTTGCGATTTTTCTTCTCGGTTAACAAAATTGATTCAATTCCTTCAATAAACTTGATTTTCAAAGAATCTACATGAAAAGTTCTGAACGAAAATCCAACACGATTTTTTTCATATGTCACCTGGTGAGCTGTAATTCCATAGAAATCTGGACATGATATCTCCGTCAATTTTCGGGATGAATGTATAAAATTTTCAGTATACATGCGGAATAATATTTTGCAGAATGTGCATTACTCGCTTTTCCGCTTTTCTTCGTTTATTAGGAGAAAACCTGGTTGAAAATATGACCACTAAAGTTCCTACTTTATAATTTATTTAAAAATTCAGGGGAGCAATAAACAGAAAAACTGATTGATACACATCCTGTAATATACTATTCCGCATGTATACTGAAAATTTCATACATTTATCCCGAAAATTGACGGACATATCATGAAAATAAAATCGTTTTGTCCAGATTTTTATGAAATTACAGCTCACCAGGTTTTTTTCCGAATATACGAAGAGAAACGGAAAAGCGAGTGATACACATTATAAAGAAATGATTAAGCTTTAATTTAAAAAAAAAATGCTCGTTTACACCGCATATGAACTGAGATATCATGGAAAAAAAACCCAATTTTTGAAGGGAGCTCGCGAGCTCGGACGTGTACCACTTCCCCTTAAGGGGCAGTATCACCTTTTGAATCGTGGTAAATTTCCATTCAAAAAGTGGTCTCTTTATTTCACGAGTAAGTACCCTCATTTACGACGTAGAGACTTGATTTTTTTTTTTAATTGAAGTTGAAGAACGTCTCGAGGGCAAATAGTTTTCTTTTTTTCGATTTTATTAGTTTTTCAATTTAAAAAAACAGGTTGAACTTCAGCGTTTTGGAAACTACAATTAATGATTTTTTTCCGACGCTCATTCATCATTTTTTGGAAAAAATCGCATTTATTTGCCCTCGGCAATTTGATCTTTTATAAACTACAAAAATTTTCATGATTATTATTTGAAAAATATAGCTTGTACTCGTGAAAAACGAAAAACATATTCAATAACCCCAGATCTAACGATTACCCTGGGTTTTTTAATTGAAAAACTAATTAAATCGAAAAAAAGAAAACCATTTGCCCTCGGGACGTTCTTCAACTTCAATTTAAAAAAAATCAAGTCTCTACGTCGTAAATTAGGGTACTTACTTGTGAAATAAAGAGACCACTTTTTGAATGGAGATTTACCACGATTAAAAACGTGATACTGCCCCTTAAGGGTTTTCTATCCAAAAGTGCCCTATCAGTACAATGAAGTTTCATCACTTCCTATAGTATCTAATAAATTTTAAATGTAACAAGAGGTTTCTAAATAAAGAAGAAAAGCACTGATATTGTTTACGTCCTTTATTCAAAACTTGAACATGGGATATAAGTCAGAAAAGTTTCAATAAAATGTCGCAGTTCTGTATAATCAAATTCTTCTAAACCATCATCAATATAGTCAATAAATACGCCACTGGTATAAACATTGAAAAAACGAGAACACAAAGTAACATATATAAAATTAAAAAGATACATTGATGAATGTTTGAGGTCAGAATCAAGGAGACTATTTCTTTCTGAATACTGTGGTGTATTGATTGTAATAAGGACATATCATTCCATCAGCACCCCAGAACCTAAAAGATCGATTGTCACTAAATTTATTCTGGGATATACCACAAGCAACTTCACAATGTTCGATTTGTCTAACATTGATTGCGACTTGCTCTAAAACTGTGTTGAAAGGACTCGTCACAATGACTGGAACCTTGCTGTATTTGAACATGTATTTAGCACGATTGAGAGTGATCAACTCTTCCAGCCCCCACACTTTAGGATATCCAAAATTATACAATACAACAACATCGGGTTTTTCTATTCTATCGACCACTTCATTGTAATCTGACTCGTAAACTTCGCAACTGGCAAGCTGGCTAATTGCATCGAAATTAGGGGGTTTGCAGTTAACAAGTTCTCTACCTACTAGGACTATTTTAATTTTGTTTACGTTGATCAGCCAATCTAAAAAGAGTCCGACGAAGTTTGGCCATTTCAACTCCAACTCATACTGTCCAGCTTCCACGAAATGAATAACTAAAGGAGCACTTAATTTACTTTTCGATCCTGGGTTTGATCCAGAGGGTGGTGTTAAATCTTTGCCTGGTAACCAGTTGAACTTCCTATTTTTCATAGCACCAATTTTTTCGAGGCAAGACAGAATGGTAGCAGCAGCAGAGTAGCGGTCACCAAATACCCGAAGATTAAGAGATTCCAGATCGTTTTTAGGATTTCTCACTTCCTTCTGAAGGAGTTTCAATAAATCGTTCATACACTCCGGAAAATGCCGTTCTCCTTGACGAATAGCCTGATAAGTGAATTTTATCACCGGAATTTTGTACCCATTTTTATATCCAAGAGAAGAAAATACTCTACATGTATACAGGGATTTACACATAACGTTATGCTTCGATGTGTCCTGCAGTTTATGTTCCAAACTGCAGTAAGCGACAGACTTACATGAACCGCATCCAATATCCAAATTCTCTTGAGAGTAACAAACGGCACAAACCCATGGCACTAAAAATATTTCTTTCTCCCAGTCTGTCAAAGCATGCGGCCTGAAAGCTCTTTCCGTCAGTAACATATATTGATACTTGATAGCGAAAAATCCTTTTCCATCCAAATTAGGGGGCATTTTACGCGTTTTTAAAAGCGGGCATACCCTCTTATGCACTCGTCTATCTTCCTCTTGATGCCTTACACTGCAGTATTGAACTGCATCACACTTACATTTAAATAAATTATGCGATGAGAAACATCTATTACACACATTTCCATAATATACCCGCTTTGGTTCTTCGTCCTGCATTAAATATTCTTCTTTTTCACTCATCTTTTAATCTTTGTTTCAATTAAATCTTGATCTTGTAAAATAATATACGTGCTTCATGCAGTTATGAATGATAAGGGTCGACAAGATGTTTAAAATGGTGGCTAAATATTGAACTGAAAAAATTATTGAAAAAACAAGATTATCAAGTATTTGAACGCTCGCGGTTTTTTGAATTTCTTGACATAGAACACATCTTATTCATGGTTTCTGTATTCCTTTTAAATCTCTATGAAGGAAACTTCCGAAGGAAATGTAGTTTCGTAAAACTCCAGCAGAGTGCACTACTGAGACTGTAAAATTGCATAATGCTCATTAAATTTGAACGAAATCAAAAGATTATGCCATAGCCATGTATATGGAATATACTCGAAGCCAATGATTATAAATTGGACGATTCACTTTTTATTGTGAATAATATTGAACCAACTATATTGCCCTCATTTTTCCTTTTATCATATTTCATTTCAAAAGCAACAGAAAGAAGCATAGAGATGAAAATCAATACTCGAAAATAATGCACCAAAAACATGGAATCTGCTCATTTCAGAATATTATGCATGTTTTTGATTAAAAAAAAACGAAAATCTTAAATAAATATATATTTTCTCATCTAAAACAATGGATCTTCTTGTTCATATATTCTCTGGTATCTTAATTTTGTCTGCAGTACATCATTTTCAGTTGCATTAACATTTGAAGGAGGAATCAAAGCTCCAGCTACATAGCGTCCTTCGTAATTCAAGAAATTGAACGTGGGGCAGGCTTTTGCTGTTGGTAATATTTCTACATTCAACTTATGCTTTCTCATAAACTTGAGAATGTTTAGAGTATTTGGTATCTTATCCTTTTCATCACCGACTCCGATTACTAGAATATCAATTTTAGGCTCCAGTACTGTGAAGAGACTTAGAGATTCCTCAGTTATTTCTGATACATCATTCACCTGCCATGATAAAACTGACCTGTAAAATGAGAGTTTCAATTGATATACTGAAAATTATTTGAAATATATACCTTGGAAAAATAAGCATTGGACCTAAAACTGTGAAGTCATTGTTTAATCTGAAACCGACCTGAATAATATTATTAGATGAACAAATGATATAAACTCAATTATACTGAAAAAAAATTCATTTTTCTTTCAATCTAGACTAATATCATGTATATGTATCCAATACTATCATACTCACTTCACTATAGGCATCGATCATCAAACCAACTTCAGCTTCTGAATTCAAGACTGTAGCTACAGTTCGACCATCACTACATTTCCTCAGAGGTGATTGATAAATGTTTCTAAAAAATTAACTTTTTATAGATGAACGGAAAACTATAAAACAATAGCAATTACCGTTTTATGAATCCCGATATATTTAAATTCCTTGTTAATAGTCTATATAGCATATTTGAATTCGCTTATAATGAATCGAATAGTATTAATTTCAATGAAAGTGCAACTTATATAACAAAGTGCTTATATGTCTAATATGGATTTTTCACTTATTATGAACCATTTTGGTTTGAAAATGTATCTGAATTACTAATGAATTGTTTTATTTTTTATACGTATTTTAAGTTTAATAATTTTTTTTTGGTTAATAACCAGTAACCACAGAACAAGAAAATTATTTCAAATCAACATCTGAGATTTGAACTAATGATATTTGGTCTGTGATATATAAAATAGTTCCCTCTTTGATAGTTCTAAGATCCTCATGTCATTATCTATGACAGTATCTACCTAACCTACGAAAAATACAAAACAAGAAACAATTTGTTTGTTTATGTTAGAAATTTCAACTTATAAGGATATTCGTATATCGTGCATAATGCATATAATGATTTATGACATGATTAAATAAAAACGGATTCTAATTATATCATGAAATGAAACTTCAGGAGCTACATAATGTTTGATTATCAGTTGTAACTTAAGATAAGTTATAAATTAAGGAGTACAAGTATTACTTATCCTTATTATACAGACAAAAAAGAGACCCTTCTCTTCTAGGAAATCAATAAATATGTCATTGGAAACTATCCACATTGACAAAATTTGCAGGACTTGTTTATCGGAAGAGAATGTGTCGAGATCTATTTTCAGTATTAATGAATGCAGTGGAGAAAGCATTAGCTTATTGCTTATGCTTCAATCTTATGCTAGTGTGCAGGTATTAAAAACGAGTTTGAAATTGTTGTGCTTAGAATTTCAAATTGTCTCAGATTTCAGAAAATGATGGATTGCCTAGCCAAGTATGTCTACAGTGTGTTGATTACATCACTAAAACATATTCCTTCAAAAAATTATGTGAAAGATCAGATTTAACTCTACATCAAATATTAGGGAAAACATTTACAGCAGCAATACCACTGCCACAGGTTACATTGAGAGACGAAAATAAAAAAGTGTTAGAAAATTGTGGTATAAATGGTGAACATTTGGGGAGAGTAGAGGAGCAAGTGGAACCTTGTGAATTGAAATTTACAAATTTAAATACTATACAATTAGAGTCTGAGCTGTTGGATATCAAAATTTTAGAGAACTTTGAAAGTAATACTTCTCAAGTTATAAATGAAATAGGTGTTTCATTGAACACTGAGATAGGTGATTACAATGATAATAGCTCTCATAATGTGGATCAGATAGAAAATTCATTGAATGGAGATATCCATGGTTAGTATCAAAATAATAGATCTGTGTAGGATTCACTATTGAAAAAACATAATTAGCCATTGGAAATGTTCATTAAACTAGTAACTATTTTCAGATGATTGTGAATACTCAGATATAAGAACATTGAATGAAAATGAATTAGGAGAACATAATGAAATTGAGATCCAGTCACAAGAAAATTTTAAACCATCTGAAGATGAAACGAAACAGCCCTTATACTTGTGTGATAAATGTACTAACTGCTTCACAAATAAGGAAGATTTAGAGGTAATTCTTGTAATATATTATATAATATGCAACTCACCTATCACTCAAAGGTTTCATCTAAATGGAATTGATGATTCAAACCATGTGCAGTAATTGTTTTAAGAAGATTCACTGGAGGAAGTGTTATTATTTCAGAACCATATGGCAGTACATGTTGAGCCTTCAAATGTTTCAAAATCCAAGAAAACATTTATTTGTACCAAATGTCAACAGACCTTTGCAAGTGCCAGTACTTTGAGTCGACATATGAAGGTGAATTAATGAAAATAATATTATTACTTAATTCAGTGGTGTTTTGATATTTTCATTTCATTCATACTGAAAAATACAAATACTTCTCAATTTTTAAAAGATTGTAAACCGAATTCTTTGCATCAGAATTTGATACTTTCAGGTTCATGACGGTATAAAAAAGCACCTCTGCAACGAATGTGGCAAAGGTTTCTCCAGATCTGATGATTTAGCCAGACATATTAGAACTCATACTGGTGAAAAGCCATATTCCTGCAAAATTTGCTCCAAGTCATTTGCTCAGTCGTTCAGATTACTAGAACATACAAGGGCTCATGCTAATGAAAAAACTTTCCAATGTAAAACATGCAATAAAGCATTTTCAAGATACACAAGCCTGGCAGTGCACTCTAAGACCCACCTTAACCTGAAAACACATGTTTGCAGCCTTTGTGGCAAAAGGTGAGTCTAAATAATGTATCAATGGTTCAGAAACATTATTTCGTGACCCTTGTGTATGATATACCTAACCTAACCTATATCTCTAGAGTTGTACTCCAATTTATCTCACCTTCTTTAAGGTTATGTGGCTCTGGCTCATTGGCAATGCACATGAAAACTCATACTGGACTGAAAGATCATGTGTGCCCCTTCTGTGGAAAAGGGTTCACTACTTCAAGTAATTTAATCATTCATAAACGTATTCATACAGGTACTAGAAAATTTGATTTTTAAATATTCATATTTTATACTCCACTTACGAAATCATTGATTTGCATTAAAGAATATGTGGGACCGTCATGCAAATTTCTATTTCATGTGTAGGAGAGAAGCCTTATGTATGTTCGACCTGTGGAAAGGCATTTCCAGACCCTTCAAGACTCACAGTGCACCAAAGATCTCATAGTGGGGAAAAACCGTATGTTTGTCAGTACTGCAACCATGGGTGTGTTAGTTCGTCACAATTGAAGAAGCATATTAGAATTCATACTGGAGAGAAACCTTATAAATGTGATATATGCCTAAAGGCTTTTCCGAGGAGTGAAGATCTGAAGTTACATCTCAAGACACATAACGGTGAGATAATTCGGTTTTGAGTAATTAACAACTAATTCTTTCGTGCTTCCACTGAGTTGAAATTTTCGGAAATACTTTTTTGTTAATCTTTTGTTCACAGGTTATAGAGAATTCATATGCGTTTGTTGCAACAAGGGGTTCTATCAGGCATCCACTCTGAAGGTTCATCTGCGGATACACACAGGAGAAAAGCCTTACAGTTGTACAGTGTGTAAGAAATCATTTTCACAAACTGGTCCGTTGAACATTCATATGCGAACTCATAATACTGATTAGTGCATTTTTCGGGGAGGTAGACGAAGCGCAAAGGCTTGCGCGTAATGCGAATTTTCAACCCTGCGCGCATTGACTTGCTAAAAGTGCTCATGCTTCGTCCTTAGTGCGAATGGCGCACGCGCGTGCTATGAAATACCACGTTCAAATGAATTTGTGATTATTTTTGTACAACATTTAAGAATCTTGAACAATCTGTAGGATTATCCTTACGAGTTTTTGCTGTTATTCTTGTGGAGTACTAACATCACCCTTGGAACAACCAAATCGATAGATGAGTAAAGTGTTATTATTCAGTTTATTCATTTTGATTGGTTTTTGTATGAGATCAAGAAATGTCTTGTTTTGTTCTATAATTGCCATACTTTTCATATTTAACTGAAAATTATTACTAATTTTCATTCACTGAAAAGTACTCGTTGGACTGAATTGCCAAGTTTAATTTCTTTTACCCTATGTACAGAATAAAATTGAACGTTATTGGAAAACAGTTGTTTCATTTATTTATCTACTTATTAGATAATTGTGGGTCTTCTAAAGAACGACAGGAAATCAGGAGCTTTTGAGCAATCCTTCATCCATTTTATAGGAAGATTCGCATTCAAGAATCCAACGAAAAAATTTTCCTACAGCTGTCAAAAAAAATTGACAGCAGCTGCGAGAGCAGTCGTCCTTGACATAGAAATATTGGGAATTTTTTTGTCAATAATTCGCTGCCATTTTATAAATTTCTAGTTGAGCGACCTGGACGAAATTTTGCATGAAGCTTGAATACATTATTCTACATCCAAATGCAAAATTTCATCTAGATCAAATAGTCACATCGTCAAAAGTATTGGCTACCCTAGGTTTCTCAAGACTCTGCAAGAAGTTCTGAAATTATCAGGAAAATGAAATTTCGGACGGCCATTTTAACGGAACCCTTGTTCGAATTTTGCCGATTCTAAATTCAAGTATGATATAGAATTATGGAAATTGGAGGAAAACCGAAAAAATAAATTCATATATACCAATCCTTCCCGAGCAATAAATCAAACAAGAACTGACATTATCGCAAACCATCCTTGTCAATGCCCCGTGAAATAAATTAAATTCAATGCGGAGATCAAATGATAAAGTTCTGTTGACAAAATGCTCCATTATGCAAACTATTTTTTTCATACGTTTACGAGTGTTACAACCCTTTCATCGATACCCGAACTGATAAAATATGCAATATGTCAATATTTTCCCGAAAACCGTATTACTTTATTTTTCAAGCCAGACGCTGGTTTTTCATCGTAAACAACACAACTCCGCACCAAGTTCATTAATCAAGTTGGGCTTGAAAATATTATGCACAAGTTTATGCATCGTTTGTGAATTAAGCTGTATAGGAATTAGTCATAATTGTAAAGCTCTCAATATTTCATTATTTACATTTTCTCTGGAAGCATGGCTAGAAGGTAAATAGAAGTAGATTATATGGATCACCCTGTATATCCCCCTCATTCCATGTTAATTTGCTTACGAGATTTCCGCATACAATGAAAAAGCGCTAACAGCAAATTTTTTCAGATCGTGCAAATCTGACGTTGTGCTAAATATCGAGAATAATCAGAATGATGATCATTTTTGTAATCAATTCGCATTTTTTGTAACCGTAGGCCAATGCGTTGGATTAATGCCCGTTCAAAAAATGAGGAAGAATGGGAGATGTGACTTTAGTTTCGACTGGTTTTCTCCCAGAATTTTATTTTCTTTCATAAACGTTCTGAGCAGTTTTATTATGGGTGTTTTCTGTATCGTAGAGTTTTCTGTGTATGGTTTTCAGTTGGACAAAGCAGGTTTGTGAAGAATCTTTGATTTTAATGTGTTCAGGGATGTCAAGAGGTCGAATATCTCACTCGAGAATACCTGAACAGTGCACACTTACACATATACAAAAATTCATCAGCCTCAATTTTTTTTTCAAGTTTGAGTTCAATATACTTGAATAACTATAATTTTTTTTCAATACTGAATTGAGTTGAAACCGAAACATTTATCTATATTTTGACAACGCACACATTAAAATACGTCCATGGGGACCGAGTTTCTTCGGTGAGTGTATTCATTTTGATTAAGATGTTTTACCTTATTTTTTCAGGAACATTAATGTTTTATGTTATGAACTTTTTTGGAGCTATGGTATTCATTAATATTTCACGAAATTGGAGGTTGATAATGGATGAATGGTTTCATACAGAACTTTCTTTGAAATGTTATAAAGAAATAAAACACTTCAAAAAAAGACTCATAATCACGACTGTGATTGTAATTATTTTAGCAACAGGTAAAGAATTTCGATCATGAAATGAAAACCATACGGGTTGTTTTTGAAGGCGAGGTAGAACTCGTCAAAATACACTGCGCAAAAAAATTAACGCACATTATGGAAATCTCAAATTTATTCTACAACTGAAGGTGTTCTCAATGATATTTATTTTTATCAGAATTATGCATGCATATATTATCCACTTTCAACGTTTTTCTTCAATACATATGTTTTCTCCCAGCAGGAATAAAAAAAGATGATATTATCAGATTTTGAATGTATTGGCTCCATTCTAAAATCAGTTGTTCTCGATCAATTCTAGTGATCAATAGTTTTTCTTTCGTTTGATTTTCTACACACTCGATCGCTATGCAACGCGAAACACGCAATTTGACCCAAGAGGAATGTGCCCAAGCGGTAGTTTTGCGAGAAGAAGGGTGGACATACACAAGAATTGCAGAAAGGTTTGGAGTTTCCCATACAAGTGTGTCCACTGTCCAGAATGTTGCAGCGATTCAGGGAGACAGATATGAATGTCCGAAGACCAGGACAGGGTAGACCACGGGTAACAACTGCCATTCAAGAACGTTACTTGAGAGTTTCTTCGTTGAGACAACGGTTTGCAACCGCTCGCCTCCTTCAAAATCATCTTGAGCAAACTCATGAGGTGTAAATTAGCACTCATACAATAAGAAATCGCCTCAGAGAATATGATTTAAGGCCTCGTGTCGCGGCAAGAGGCCCAGCTCTTACCCCAGCCCATCGAAGGGCGCGTTTCGATTTTGCGAGAGAGCATATCCATTGGGAAGATGCCGATTGGAAAAGAGTTCTCTTCACAGATGAGTCTATATTCTGCCTCTACCATTGTAATCGACGTTCCCTTGTATACAGACGTCCACATGAAAGATATGCTCAGTGCAATTTCCTGAATACTACTGGTTTTGGGGTAGGATCGATTATGGTATGGGGTGGAATATCTTTGACTGCTCGCACAGACCTAGTGGTCGTTGATAATGGAGCTATGAATGCTGATAAGTATATAAGGAACATTCTTGAAGAGCATGTAGTGCCATTTGCCCCATACATTGGTGAAAATTTAATTTTTATGGACGATAATGCCAGACCCCATCGTGCGCGCATCGTTCAGGAGTACCTTGAAGAGGTTGAAGTCTCTCGAATGGGATGGCCTGCAGGAAGTCCAGATGTCAATCCGATTGAGCAGGTTTGGGACAACCTCAATAGAAGGCTGAGAAGTTCAGAAAATCATCCAGCTACTCTTAATGACTTAGAAATCCATCTCGGAGAAATCTGGGAAGGATTAGATCAGAACATTTTAAGATCACTCATTTTGAGTATGAACCGCCGTTGCCGAGCTGTAATTAACGCAAGGGGTGGAAATACCAAGTATTAAATCACTTATCAGCATTTCAGTATTTTGAAAATTGTTAATTTCTCTTCTTTCACATAAGATTCGGTAAAATCCTGAATTTTTTTTCCATTTAATGTGTCTTGTTTCGTTCAAAACCTTTCCGAGAGAACATGAAAAATAAGTTATAAAGTCAATGTAGAGTTAACTTTCATTAAAATTGAGATTTTCAGAATCTGCGTTAATTTTTTTGCGCAGTGTAGACCATTCTGTCACAAATCAACTAAACGAAAAGTTGAAAAATGATCAATTAAATAGATCCTAATAAGGATACGGTCCTGTACCTGCGCGTACACTCGCAGGCACGCGCGATGCTTTTCACGAAATGTTCAGATCCGTAATTTGGATTTTTCGGAATATAATTGGATCTCCATGGATAATAATTTCGCCATTTTGAAAGTGGTGAATTGGTTTATTTTAAGGAGTTCAACCTTTGAGAACGACCTGTATATACTTCCTTTGATTGAAATATGATACCTACTTAAATCAACGCTCGCAGTGATTCATGAAAAATTTGATATTTCCTTGTAGTGGAGCATCTGATGTTCATCCTGAACGATATTTCAAAAACTTCCATTTGTGAAGGGCTGGACAATAATAGAATAGAAGAATATTTCAATGTTGCTCATCCCCAAGTGTTCCGATTGGTTGCGTTTTCATATTGGACTGCCTTCTTTGTCAAGGTATATCGAAGCAGTCATAATATAATTTTTCATGATCATTGAGTTTCAGTTTGCTAATATTATGTCAACTTTAACATGGAATTATACAGATTCTTTCATAATATTAATGAGTAGTGGCTTAGCTGTGAGATTCAAACAAATTGCTGAAGCTGTACAGAAGAAGGTGAATCTTTGTGTTGGGTACCTACCAATAACGTTGTTCCAGTCGTAATGAGTCTTTTTCAGAATTTACAGGAAACTGATGATAACTATTGGAGGGATAAGAGGGAAGATTTCAATAAATTGTATCAGCTTTGCTCAGTGGTAGATAAGCATATATCCCTTCTTGTTACTATTTCATTCGCCAATAATATATTTTTCATTTGTATTCAGCTTTATAACAGCTTGAAGTAAGTATGAAATATTTTTTTAACATTACTTCTCTCTTCATAATTTTTATTATTTT
Organism: Adalia decempunctata; assembly: GCA_951802165.1. NCBI lineage: Eukaryota > Metazoa > Arthropoda > Insecta > Coleoptera > Coccinellidae > Adalia > Adalia decempunctata. Next base: position 13,520,321 of record OX637696.1, on the reverse strand, counting down.
TCAATCTCTTGAATCTAATTTCCCAAACTTTAGTCGCAATTTCTCTTTGATTTCAGAGATCGTGAAGGCTTCATTGAAAAAGCTTATTATTTTTATTCATTCGCTTTTCTGTTATTGCGAACAACATCAGTAACTCTTTATGGAGCTTGGGTAAACGATGAAAGCAGAAAACCCATTAATAGACTTCATTCTATTCCACCTAAGCAGTATAACATCGAAGTAAGAAAAAACTAAGAGTAATTTTTTTCTGGAATACAGCGTCTGAAATTGATGAGAATTATGGAATAAAAATTAATTTTGGACATTATTCGTTCAGAAAACCGTAGTTTTTGAATTTAAAATGAATTACTTAGTTCCTTTTTGGGAAGAAAAATATAATTTATAGTAGTATGGAGCTGTATTCTAGATACATGTATTATTCTTAAATGCCCTTGAGTATCTGATTTAATTGATTTTTAAGGTTAGTAGATTCATTGATCAGCTGAGTTCAATGCCTATTGGAATAACAGGATCAAAACTTTTTATTGTAACTAGAGGATTCCTTCTGAAAGTGAGTAAAAAACGGTTTCAGTTTCGATAATTTTTTTTACGATTGGTTATGCGGTTCAAATATATTTTCCTGTTTCTATTATTTGTCTTCTTGTCGTTTCTCGAATGGAGCATGAAGAACACAGTGAAATATTCAAGCAGCATGCAAAGTTTTGTCTAGATTTTAGACTCTAGATAGCTCAACCAGAACCATGTATTATACACTGCGCAAAAAAATTAATGCACATTCTGAAAAATTCAGGATTTCACCGAATCTTATGTGAAAGAAGAGAAATGAACAATTTTCAAAATACTGAAATGCTGATAAGTGATTTAATACTTGGTATTTCCACCCCTTGCGTTAATTACAGCTCGGCAACGACGGTTCATACTCAAAATGAGTGATCTTAAAATGTTCTGATCTAATCCTTCCCAGATTTCTCCGAGTTGGATTCCTAAGTCATTAAGAGTAGCTGGATGATTTTCTGAACTTCTCAGCCTTCTATTGAGGTTGTCCCAAACCTGCTCAATCGGATTGAGATCTGGACTTCTTGCTGGCCATTCCATTCGAGATTTCGAGAGACTTCAACCTCTTCAAGGTACTCCTGAACGATGCGCGCACGATGGGGTCTGGCATTATCGTCCATAAAAATGAAATGTTCACCAATGTGTGGGGCAAATGGCACTACATGCACTATCAGCATTCATAGCTCCATTATCAACGACCACTAGGTCTGTGCGAGCAGTCAAAGATATTCCACCCTATACCATAATCGATCCTCCCCCGAAACCAGTGTTATTCAGGAAATTGCACGGAGCATATCTTTCATGTGGACGTCTGTATACAAGGGAACGTCGATCATAATGGTAGAGGCAGAATCTAGACAAACGCGCCCTTCGATGGGCTGGGGTATAATTCTTTAATCTATGGGCTGGGGTAAGAGCTGGGCCTCTTGCCGCGACACGAGGCCTCAAATCATATTCTCTGAGGCGATTTCTTATTGTCTGAGTGCTAATTTGCACCTCATGGGTTTGCTCAAGCTGATTTTGAAGGAGGCGAGCGGTTGCAAACCGTTGTCTCAACGAAGAAACTCTCAAGTAACGTTCTTGAATGGCAGTTGTTACCCGTGGTCTATCCTGTCCTGGTCTTCGGACATTCATACCTGTCTCCCTGAATCGCTGCAACATTCTGGACACACTTGTATGGGAAACTCCAAACCTTTCTGCAATTCTTGTGTATGTCCACCCTTCTTCTCGCAAAACTACCGCTTGGGCACATTCCTCTTATTGGGTCAAATTGCGTGTTTCGCGTTGCATAGCGATCGAGTGTAGATAATCAAACGAAAGAAAAACTATTGATCACTAGAATTGATTGAGAACAACTGATTTTAGAATGGTGCCAATACATTCAAAATCTGATAATATCATCTTTTTTTATTCCTGCTGGGAGAAAACATCTGTATTGAAGAAAAACGTTGAAAGTGGATAACATATGCATGCATAATTCTGATAAAAATAATTATCATTGAGAACACCTTCAGTTGTAGAATAAATTTGAGATTTCCGTAATGTGCGTTAATTTTTTTGCGCAGTGTATAAAAAAGCCACAATATCATTTCTTTGTGAACAGAATACCGTAGTTTGAACCGTAGGTGTATGGTTTGCATTTTTGTTCAGAGTGAAACATTTTTTTCCAATCACACCTGAATTTGACCTCACAACTGATTTTAGAATGGTGCCAATACATTCAAAATCTGATAATATCATCTTTTTTTATTCCTGCTGGGAGAAAACATCTGTATTGAAGAAAAACGTTGAAAGTGGATAACATATGCATGCATAATTCTGATAAAAATAATTATCATTGAGAACACCTTCAGTTGTAGAATAAATTTGAGATTTCCGTAATGTGCGTTAATTTTTTTGCGCAGTGTATAAAAAAGCCACAATATCATTTCTTTGTGAACAGAATACCGTAGTTTGAACCGTAGGTGTATGGTTTGCATTTTTGTTCAGAGTGAAACATTTTTTTCCAATCACACCTGAATTTGACCTCACAGACGATTGCGTAGATGTAGAGTTAGAATAGATTTCAATTAAATGACATGGACTTGCTCTTGATTACAGATAGTCGGTACTATCATTACCATGGAGTTGATGCTGCTTCAGTTTGGTCCATTCGTCAAAAACGATAAAATTAAGAGCTTTAGTATATCGAGTAAATGCAATTTTACTGATACTTGATTACGTCCTGTGAATTACAAATTTGCGTTCAGTTCGAAGCCAATCGACTTATAAGTTTTCTCACCGATGTTATGAAAAATCAGGGCCGGATTAACCTGGTGGGGGGCCCCTAGGCAGTGCAATTTTCGGGGCCCCTTTCCAAACATACAGGGACGCCCATTTCAAAAGATCCACTGAAATAACTCCTTGGGAACATTGAATTCTTTTCGTGCTCTGGGCACGCGGGGCCCCCAGCTGATGCGGGCCCCTAGGCAGTTGCCTACTCTGGCTAATGGTTAATCCGGCTCTGTGAAAAATTAATGATTTTCATGGTTACAGATTGTGGGGACTATCCTAACATTCGAGCTTATGCTTTTGGAGTTTGGAACTTTGGTAAAGCAAGAGGAATGTTTGAATTCCCTCACCAAATGTCGTTGAAATTTTGGGCATTTGTACCTGCTCCAATTAGAGATCACTCATAGATATCTATTTTGATGTTTAAATGTTGATGAGTTAATATATTAGATATAAGCTTTGAATTATTTATTTGTTTCATTCATAGGATAATCCTTCGATATAAACATAGGTTCACTTCACGAAATATCTCGAAACTCGAAGTAATGCTCCAATAAATATCCATTGTATATTCATTAATTGTAACATAAGAATTACTGAATTAACTTACAATATCCACTTTTCCTGAATAATGGAAATGGGATTCGAGCAATTGGTTTAGTGGACACAATGTAATTTCTATTATGGCTCTTTCAATTTTACAAAATTCTTTGTACGAAGTTTCAATTAACACATATATGAAGTTGAAATTATGATCGTACTTATTCACCCCGACTTGTAAGAATCAAGCAACGGCTACAAAATGGTGAATTCGCAAGTTTAAATCATTTATGTTGAACTGAGAGTAGTGTCACGTTCTATTGGTACCTTTGTTTTTATGTTCTACTGCGTTTAATAAATATTGTTGCCAAATTTACCAGTTGTTTCGGAAAGAAAAAAACATGGAAATTTCATATAAGAGGATGTATTGAATATTGATATCTATAGTTAACCTAGACCAGTTCCATGCATAAACAAAATATTGCGATACCATATCAACGAACAATAACTTATTAGAAGTGTCAGTGTAGGGTTCGACTTCAAAAAAGTAAACCAGAATTACGCAATAAATTGAAAAAAAAGATGTCCACCGAAATTGTAAAAATCGAAAAATTGGAGTATCGAGCCATCATCAGTACCTGTATTTAAAAGAGTTAAGAGGTAAGCAGATTTGCGAAGATATGCTTAATACCCTTGGTGATCAATGTCCTTCGTATGCGACCGTGAAAAATTGGACTGCAAGCTTCGAAAGAGGTAAATTTTTCATTGAAGATGATGACCGATCGGGAAGGCCAGTTTCTATGTCAGTCCCCGAAAATATCGATGCAGTTCATGAAATGATTTCATCATACCGTCGAATTGGGCTAAAACGGATATCTGAAGCACTGAAGATTTCATACGAACGTGTTCATCATATAGTTCACGTCAATTTGGACATGAGAAAAATTTCTGCAAAATGGATCCCCAAATGTTTGAAATTTGACTAAAAGCGTGCAAGGGTAGAAGCATCGCGTTCGATCTGTGCTCGATTTGAAAACGATGTAGACTTCTTAAACCGAATTGTTACTATGGATGAGACTTGGGTACATTTCTACGATCCAGAAACAAAGCAACAATCGATGGAATGGCGACACTCTGGTTCTCCAAGACCTAAGAAGTTTCGTGTCCAAAAATCTGCTGGAAAAGTTCTTGCTTCAGTTTTTTGGGATTGCCATAGAGTAATCATGATTGATTTTTTGGATAAGAGTAGAACAATAACTGAAGATTACTATTCGACATTACTGACCATTCTACGGGAAAAAAAATTAAAGAGAAAAGACGCGGAAAGCTATCCAAAGGTATTTTGTCTTCACAGGACAACGCCCAGTGCACAAATCTTATGTTTTCATTCAAAAAATTCATGATTTAGGGTTAGAATTACTAGAACACCCCCCTTATTCACCAGATTTGGCTTCGTCCGACTATTCATCTCTTTCCTCGAATGAAAAAAAGTTTAAAAGGTCGTAAATTTTCTTCCAACGAGGAGGTAATAAAAGCTGTGGAGGACTGGTTTGCGGAGCAAGAAGAAACATTTTTTTTTAAAGGTCTAGAGACGTTGCAGGTTCGCTGTAATAAATGTTCAGTTAAGAGGAGAATATGTTGAGTAATAAAATATTTTGACATTGAAATTTTGTTTGGTTCGATAGTTCTGGAACACACTGTATTATTTCTACCTTCACGACAAACATTTCAGTCGTATGAAATTGCGGGAAAGAAGAACAAATATCACTATCAATCCATATCAACATCAAGGTGAGATGTTTACCCATAATTGTTTACCTATCGGAACCTTTAAAATCGTCTGAGAAATAAAAACACCCTGAATCTCATAATAAATTCATATCGACAGTCGGCTTGGTGGAAATGTTATTGGAAAACATCGAAAACCCCCTCGGAAATATCGCAACTATTCACGCCATAAGGCATGGGTGTTATTTCCATGAAAATAGCATGGAAATGGGTGGGTCGACTGTCCAAAAGGAAAAGAAGTATTGTACCACGAATGATTGCCTTAAAGTGCTACTGATAATATCGCAGTTTTTCGGCGTTTTTCCGATTCATAATGCTTTCAAATCGGACAATAACGCTGTTTTCAGATGGTCATGGAAAGTGTTGTATACTCTATTTTTGGCTCTTTGTTTCTTTGTATACAGTATTTTGTCTTTTGTCAAGGCACTTCAAGAGGAAGGTATTTTTTTGTACCAAATGAGTGAGTATATCGCATTATGCTCAGATTCAATGTTGCATGCATTTAATATAAAAATTTGGATAGACCTGCTACTTAAGGAAAATCCAAAAGAGAAAATATAACGTGAAGTACATACTACGGTGGCTAGTGAGATTGCCATGCCCTCAATTCGCCAGTGTATAATGTCAAATGTGGCATGAGCTGTATGGCATGTAGCGTCGTTCTGTTGAAACCACATGGCACTTCAAATACAAAAGTGGCATTATCAAAAAAATATAATTAATCCAGAAATGGGCCTTATCGTTGAACATTAATTTTTGATTAGAATTAGGGACACTTTTCAAATGCTAAAATTTCGGAACTCAGACTATAGAAAGAGAAGACGCACCTTTCAATAATGATTCTAAGTAACAATGGCGTAGATTCTTCGATTCTTTGAATTTCACTTCTCAGATTTCCTTCTGGTATTGAGAAGAGGAAAATCAATTCTGAATTTAGCTGACTCTGTTCACCTAACTCAGAAGTTGTTTCAAAGTTAGGAACATTGTATTAAATCGTCAAAAAGAGTTAATTCACTTGTATTATTATTTCCATTCTTCAATACCGTTAACACCACGTCACTGGACCTTTCAAAGTTAGATTCCCCAATGTTGTCAGGGCCGTATCTACTGATATTGCTATCCTTTAATTATGCTATCTTCGTTCCATTCATTGAATACTCACTAAATTTTGGCTTAATCAATTCCGGAATTCATGAATGAGATGCTGTGTCTCCTCTTCATTAATTTGACTTTTCATTGTTATAGTTACACCTCTCTACAACTTATGCATCTGTCTCATTCTTCTCACATTTATACAAATAGCGAGAGATTGGCAGAAGTTTTCCAAGTTGGTTTCTAAGGTAGAGAATGAATTTTCCGCGAAATACAAGAGTGGGCGAAATTTGCCAAGGAAAATTTACTTCATCAGTGTAATTTTACTCTTAGCTGCTTTTGGTGAGAATCTACGAGTTCAATTTTATGTTATTCTGACTAATTTGTTTTAGTTGAGCATGCTTTGTCCATTGCTTTCATGGTATTATCGAAGAACTGTGATAATACTTCTACTGGATGGGAATATTACTTGAAGAAACATTTTCATTACGTTTATCATTACATCGACTTCAATTTGTCAATAGGATTGATATGCGCAGTAAGTGGTATATTTTCTCAAGGCCTTCGATGCAAGGGCGTAGCCAGGATTTATAACAGGGGGGGGGGGGCAAAATTTATAATAGGGGGGGGCAAACCATGGTCATTCTCCTTGGTCCTTCAAAATGTAAAATTTTACTTAGTATAAAAAGAATAGGCAAATTCAATTTATTTTTCTTACAGGGGGGGGCAGCTGCCCCCCCCTGCCCCTAGCTGGCTACGCTCATGCTTCTATGAACTATTTCAATCGAAACTAAAACACCAGAAACGTTCAAACGCCGCTGTTGCATGATTCGACAAGTACTCAAAGGCTCTCTACGGGTAGACGCAATCAGAGACCGATTTTGCGCAGGAGAGATAGATCTTGGGCGTCCAATTCTCTTCTGTCACGTTTCTAGTTTCTCGAGATCAATGGACGAACAATGAATCTACGCTTTCAGTAACTTGAAAGGAATTCGATCTTACCAAGAACCCTTTTTGCTTCATACGCACTAAGTTGACGTCTAGGCATTGTTGAGAAACTTATTTTCAGATTTTGAACCAAATAAGATTGAAAGAACGTAAAACAATAATTGATTCAAAATTCTTATAAAATCTATTGACAGGAGGATGGGATCTTTGACTATACTTTTATTATATAGTCTAAGCATGGGATCAGTTTGAAAATCTTCTCCGAATAACCTTTTTTGGACACATAATTGTTTATTCAAATATTTAATTTCTTTTCCTTTTTTTTATCTTATTTAATTTTCGTTCTGCAAACTGTAGATTCAAAGTTGGATGGGCGCCTTCATTTGGAATTTCTGTGATGTCTTCATCGTTGTTATCAGTATAATAATGACTGAAAGATTTCACCAGATCACCATGAAAGTGAAAAAATATTTAGAAAATCAGGGATTGATGTTTCACTCTAGAATGGGCAGCAGAAGAATGGCTAAACTCTTTATCAACGACAGTATCGTGAGTATAAGAAAGTTCAAGAAGTCCCTAAGACTATTCTGATTATCTATGAGGAATTACATATTTAGAAAAAAACAGTTTTTTTCAATATTATTTCCCTCTTGGAGAAGCTACGAGGATATATTGAAAAATTCTTAGCCTACTAAAGAACCAAACAAAATTTCAATGTCAAAATATTTTATTACTCAACATATTCTCCTCTTAATTGAAAACATTTATTACAGCAAACCTGCAACGTCTCTAGACCTTTCAAAAAAAATATTTCTTCTTGCTCTGCAAACCACAGTCCTCCACAGCTTTTATTACCTCCTCGTTGGAAGAAAAGTTACGACCTTTTTTTCAGTTGAGGAAAGAGATTACAGTCGGACGGAGCCAAATCTGGTGAATTAGGGGGGTGTTCTAGTAATTCTAACCCTAAATCACGAATTTTTTGCATGGCAACATGAGATTTGTGTACTGGGGCGTTGTCTTGTAAAAACAAAATTCCTTTGGATAGCTTTCCGCGTCTTTTCTCTTTAAGTTTTTCCCGTAGAGTGGTCAGTCATGTCGGATAGTAATCAGTTATTGTTTTACCCTTACCTATCCAAAAAACCAATCATGATTACTCCATGGCAATCCCAATAAACTGAAGCAAGAACTTTTCCAGCGGCTTTTGGACACGAATCTTCTTAGGTCTTGGAGAACCAGAGTGTCGACATTCCATCGATTGTTGCTTTGTTTCTGGATCGTAGAAATGTACCCGAGTCTCATCCATAGTAACAATTCGGTTTAAGAAGTCTACATCGTTTTCAAATCGAGCACAGATCGAACGCGATGCTTCTACCCTTGCAACCTTTTGGTCAACATTCAAACATTTGGGGATCCATTTTGCAGAAATTTTTCTCATGTCCAAATTGACGGGAACTATATGATGAACGCGTTCGTATGAAATCTTCAGTGCTTCAGATATCCGTTTTAGCCCAATTCGACGGTCTGATAAAAATCATGTCATGAACTGCATCGATATTTTCGGGGACTGACACAGAAACTGGCCTTCCCGATCGGTCATCATCTTCAATGGAAAACTTACCTCTTTTGAAGCTTGCAGTCCAATTTTTCACTGTCGCATACGAAGTACATTGATCACCAAGGGTATTAAGCATATCTTCGTAAATCTGCTTACCTCTTAACCCTTTTAAATACAGGTACTTGATGATGGCTCGATACAATTTTTCGATTTTTACAATTTCGGTGGACATCTTTTTTTTTCAATTTCTTATGTTATTCTGGTTTAGTTTTTTGAAGTCGAACTCTACACTGACACTTCTAATAAGTTATTGTTCGTTGATATGGTATCATATTTTGTTTATGCATCGAACTGGTCTAGGCTAACTAGATATCAATACATCCTCGTACGTCCTAGAATTATTCAGAACAGTGAAGAAAAAATTAATACTATTCACTGGACTGAAAAAAATATTTAAAATTTTTCATTCTGTTTTAGAAGAGTGAAATTCAATTCTGGAGCGATATTCACGTTGACTACGATAAAATGTGTAACATAATACACCTTCTGGATGAAATTCTGTCCAACCTACTCCTTGTTTCTTACAGCACCAACTTGATTTTCATTCTTATTCGTTTGTTCGTCAGTTTGAGGTAACATTGAAAAGACAAGAGGCGTTTCTCAAATCGATTTCAGATTCTTTTTCAATAATTTTTTCAGGCAAATGTCGAGTAATGTAGAAATTGTTTATTTCTATTCTTCGTTTGCTTGTGTAATTGCACGCACTGTTTTGGTTTCCATTTTTGGGGGCATAATGAATGACGAGACCAAATCTCTGGTACCATATCTCAACACTGCTTCTACTAAAGAGTATAATGATCATGTGAGTTTAATTCTAAACATAGTTTCTCAACTTGAACTCAGAGACACAATTGAATTTTAATTATTTTAACCTTAGATGCTGAGATTATTACAACAAATTAATTTCTCAAATAACGCACTGACAGGACATAACTTCTTCCGTGTCACCAAAGGATCTGTGCTTAATGTGAGTGTTCCTTCAACTGACAGAACTTATTGCCATAATGAAAATGTTGATTTTACAGGTTGCTGCTGCTATAATAACCTACGAGCTTGTGCTCATTCAATTTAATCAACACTCTCTTGAGAAAATGGCCTATGTCGAAAACAGCACAATCTGTTTTTGAGATACCAGTTTTTACATATATTATTGTTAGTTTTGTTAGATGGATATTCCCAATAAATTAGTCATGCAATGAGTTTGAATTTTTAATCAATTATTGCAACGATGAAACTCCATATACAGGGTGGCCATTTGAAAACGAAACAGACGAGATAACAGACGAAATAAATTTTTTCGATAGAAATTCTCGGACATGTCGATTTCTGTTTCGAGGGGGACAACTTAAGATGTAGGTTACGGACGCATAGCGCTTCAACCCTTGCTACTACAACCCTTGCTACTACAATCCTCACCCCCAATTTTTGAATAAGGAAGATGGGGTGAGTGATACCTCATTTGAAAGGTATTTTTATACTGATTTCAGCACAGTAATTGTTTTTTCATTTTATGCATTAGTTCTCGACAACGACAATTGTGTCGATTTACTGTGCCGTTTAGAAAGAATGAACACTCATCGGAGAAACAAACACTCATTGTATCACAAAATTCAACACGACGGTCAAAATCATCTTCGTTTAGTGCATGTGAAAGATGGATTTTGTAGGGATGGAATTTATGATGCTTCAAAATATTTGCAATTCGAGTTCGTGTAAAACCAGATTCATGTGCTAGCTGCCTCGTACTCGTCATTGGATTCAGAGCAATCTGTCCAAGAACAGCTACTTCAGCTGCTTCATTTCTTTCCATGTTTCGTTTTTTATTAGCCACGGACACGGTTTCTTGAAACTTTGACACTAATTCCAAAACATACTTCCTATTAACATGTTTATCTAAATGTCGTTGATTGAAGAATTCTGCGGTTCTATTCGCACATTGATTGTTTGCAAAAAAAAGTGAAATTATTTCCACCCGCTCTGCAATTGAATAAACCATGTCGAACAATGAATTAGAACACATACAAGTCTCGATTCAAAACTAAGAATAATTCACATGTCAAAGAACCAGTAAGCCAACTTAATGATCTGTTCGTAATAAATAAAAAATTATCGATTCTCATTTTTTTGAAAAAGATATGAATTCAATAATCAACAAAATGAAAACATTATTGAAGCCAACTGAGAAAACACTTCATAATTAAGTCGGAAATCGTTTCACGAATTGGGACTGGAATATTTCTGTGGCATCATTAATGATTTGATTTTCTTACCTGGTAATCTGATTAGAGATGTGTACGTATTTGGACTTTTTGGAGATTTCTATCGATCAAGTGTTACCGCATGTTATTGGAAATACTGCAAATTATATCGAAGATAATTTAGATTGAGTTTCAGCAAGATTGAGCTCCTTCGCAATACGCTTTGTTTGTTCGACATCTTGATTAAAGATTTCTATGTCAGTGGATTGGAGGAAGGAAGCCACAGTCATGGTTGTTTTGAAGCTCAAAATGTCGATATTTCACAAAAAAACACTACAAGTGCCATGAAAACACCACTTCATTTTCAAATACTTAGTTAAGAATATTTCGAGAACTAATGCATAAAATGAAAAAACAATTACGGTGCTGAAATCAGTATAAAAATACCTTTCAAATGAGGTATCAATCACCCCATCTTCCCTATTCAAAAATTGGGGGTGAGGGTTGTAGTAGCAAGGGTTGAAGCGCTATGCGTCCGTAACCTACATCTTAAGTTGTCCCCCTCGAAACAGAAATCGACCTGTCCGAGCATTTCTATCGAAAAAATTTCTTTCGTCTGTAATCTCGTCTGTTTCGTTTTCAAATGGCCATGCACCCTGATGTATATAAGTGAAGAATAACAAAAGGATTACTGCTACAAAATTTTAATAAAAACATTTGCCATGTTGAATGTCTTTCTCCAAATATAAATTAATGAATAATAACTCGAGGACATAAATTCTTTATTTCATAAATTAATCTAAAAAAACATTTATCGACACTAAATGTTAGCAACATCAACAAGAGCTTCCTCCAATTTTCCTCGGAACTTCATCAGTGAATTGTATCATAACCAACTCATAAGTAACAATAGAACCAGCAATCTGGGGAGCAAATGTATCATTTTTGAGATCAGAAAGTTGATCTGAAGAAGCATGCAGATTATGCCGATTCGCCATTTCGTTTTGACTGAATTGAATAATTGTGGACGTTTAAATCGGCCGAATGAAAAAACGGCGTCCACATTATCAGAATCTGTTTCATTGATTTATTGGGGTGTTTTATTGTCCATTTAATGAGGGAATGTTCTCAAAACGGATCCAAATCGATTGGATAAATGTTTTGAAGTCACTTTCGGCGCTGATATCATTGGAATCAATACGAAATGAGGAAATCAGCATAGTAATGAGCAAATGAGCTGATCTCACCTTGAGTATCAAACTTCTTGTGATATAGAAATATTTGTTGCCTGACAAGATCATTGGAGATGTGTTCACTTGAACAATGAACCTTTCCACCTGAAAATCATCTCTTAAATGAAATAATCCTGAGTATAATCATAGAAACTGTACCTCCTCATTGTAAATATCCGATGGAGTCGTTACCAGGATGTCCAACAAGTTTTGTGACTCTTCTTGAATGCTTGCGCCGTAAAAACAGACGAAGGAAGTGCGGCAAATTAAAAGGAAAATCGAGAAAATGTAGTAGATCTGCTGCAAAGCCACTTCGTCATTTATATCTGATCTCATCCATGAAAATAATTGGGTGAGTAGAAAAAAAATATTGGACGTGAATGATACAAGTATGACTTCGTTCATTTTCTCATTGAAATTCTCGAAAAGATGAAGTAATTTCGAGTAATTTTCTCTAAGTGATCTCCATACTAAGGGAGATTCAATCTGAAACAGAAATAGTGAGATTGATTGGAGAAAATTGGAATTAGAATTGACACAAGATGAGTTCTAGTTTGAACAGTTCTTCCTTCAAGATCTTGGTAATGAATTTTCTTAAGCTCGTTCTATTTTGTGCTCAACCTATGTTAGGGTAGGAACAATATTTATTTTTATTAAATATCAAGTCAATTGAGTAATAATATCATGAAGAACTGTGTTCATTTATGAAATCAAAATAAAATCGAAAAAAAACTGTATAAATATGAATTAAGTTCTTATTTGTGTAGTTTTTCATTTCATCATTACCTGCTTTTCTACAGTTAAACATATTTGTTTATTGATCTGAATCAACTTTTCTGAAAAATTGATACTGGCATATACTATAAAAACGTCAATGAAAGTCCATCCAAAGGTTATAAACATATTCAGCAACTGAAACAACAAATTCGATTATCGACAAATACATATTCAACAACCGGTTGATATCGTTAGTCGTATAAATTTCATTATACTGACCTGTAAAAACAATCCTATAAAAAAATTATAAGGAATATAAAAAAATATCTGTCGATATGAATAATACGCGAAAAAACGATGAAAGGTTTCAGCTAATGTTGTCTCACATCTGAAGGCCTTGGTCAAATTCATCGATTGCACTGTAAAATGTTCCACTGGAATATAAAAAAATTAAAATAATCATCATTCTCAATATCCAAATGACAAACCTGCAGCAGCGAAAAATATTCCGAATGTTATTATCTTCAATTTTTTATGCAGAAATTTGGAAGGGGGGTAGAATTTCAGCAAATTCTCTACGTGGACGAACTCTTTCATCAAAAGGGGCCAGTTTTTGGCTAATCTCAAGAATGCCAAACATGTTAGTGTTCCTCTGGAGTAGAACATCACAACGTCTACGAAATTCGATAAAACAATATTATTCACCTCATTGTGTAATTTGATACATACTCAATTCATATATTTCGAAGAGGTCATCTGTATCTGTTAAGAAATAAGCACACCAAATGCCTTCTAGAATAGCAGCACTGGAAACAATCAGGGTATACAACGTTCTGAAATTGTACCAAGAAAAAGTCATCTTTTTGTAATCAGATTCCAGAACGCCATTCAGAGGAAATAGTCCGAAAAATTGGGATGTTACAAGAAGATATTTCAAGGAATCGTGAAAACCTCTATTTTCGTAACCGTTGTTCCTGTTTGTCATTGCTTTCTTCACAGGTGGGGGCGAATTTTCAGCTTGGAAAAGCACCACCATGATCGTTTTGTTTTTCCTTTCCCTGGAACACTGAAATCTTTTTCTCACAGTCAAAACAAATACTCAAATATTCACCGAATACCAGAATTGGGTCGACGTAAACAAGTTTGGCATTAATAATTTGAAATCAATGAAGAATTATGTGGATACCCTTATTACTCCTGTATGAATAACCGTTTACTCCACTGCAATAATAAGTTATCAATATTTTTGAGCTTGTCAAAATTTGTTTTCCATGATAAAGGATAACAGAGAGGTGCTTGAAAGCAATCCAGTTGGTATTGCACTTATGGAAGTTGAACCCTTGAGTATTTAATGTTGGTGAAAATATAGGGTGGTCCAATTCTAGGTTTTCAACAGTCATTTGAAAAACACATCTCAAGAAATTAATCACCATAAACTGTGAAGGCTTCGTTTCAATGTCAGAGGTCAATCAAATTGTAAACACTTACTTGTCGGAGTTTTTGATTCAAACTTTGTATTCGGAGTTACCCATAGTCGATGGCATCTTACAGATATTTACGAAGAAAGGGACTTTATTTTAAAAAATTTTTTTCAATATTCCATCTGAAACATTCTCAGATCTCAATAAGGTGTTAATGGGACACCCAATACTGTTTGAAATATGCTTCTTATTGCTAATATCTTCAAATCAAACAGTGGCCTCAGCTTCTCTGATTTCCATACCGTGCAAGTGAGGGCAGTGAGGCCCTCAATTTTTCCAGGATTTTTAGTGATGGGTTTTTCAATAAGAGATGTTATTTTGACCTTCAGGGAAAAATGCCATTTTTAAATGATCGCATATTTATTAGTTCATTATAAACAACTCTTGGGTTTTCTGAGCCCCAGATGCGACAAAACTAAAAACGATTTTTCGATGTAATTCCTGATCATGTTCATGCATTTCAGGGACCCAATCAACAAAGACACGACGTTGTTGATGATCATCCGGCTTGAGTTCTTGTGTTAACTGTACTTTATAAGCCTAAAGACTCGAATCTTCATGCAAAATACGGTGGAATGCCTAATGACAAACCTGGGTTTTCTTCAACACTTTCAGCTACAGCAGCAATATTCTCGGTTGTTCTTCAGCGTTAATGAAGCTTGTATCGTCCCATATTTATTAGTTTTTCATCTGTCAAATGTCGATAAATTACAGGTTCAAAAGTGATATTTACCGAAAAAGTGGGCTATTCAAAATAACACCTTTTATTGGAAAACCCTTTACATGCCTTTAATTGCTACTACGTATACCATCTTCAATTAAACAGTGGCCACAGCTCTTCTGATTTCCATACCATGGTATTGTCGGTATTGAGGCTCCCAATATTTATAGGATTGGTAATAAATGAGACAATGTTTGAAAGAATATCATTTTTAATCAGTACAATCATTCCACAAAAATAAATTATTACTGTATCGCATGATGATGGAAATGAGGATGCCTCTCCTTTATTCGAAACATTTCAATAAAATTGTATCATAACTAACTCGTATGTAACATATGAACCAGCAATCTAAAAAAAAATATAGAATCTGTTCCTTTTTCAAAAACTGGCTATGGTAGAAATTATGTTACCTTCAATATAAGACTTCGAGTTATTGAGAAATATTTATGCCCTGTTAGAATCATAGGAGAAGAAATAACTTGAAGAATAAACCTCTCTACCTGAAATATGAGCAGATGCAAGAAGAAAACATCAATATTATGCACATATATTTTCACCTCTTCGTTGTACATACTCGATGGAGTGGTCACCAAAGATCGTATCAAATTAGAATACTCTTCTTGAATGCTAGCTCCATAAAAGCATACGAATACTGTCCGTGAACTCAGAAGGGAAATAGAAATCGTGAAGTAGATATGTAGTAACATGTTTTCACTACCTCCAGTCACTCCCATCCAAAAATAAGTTTGTGTTACAAGAAAGAACATATTAGAAAAGAAAGATATAACTATCACATTGTTCAATTTTTCATTGAAAATCGTGAAAAGATTATGCAATGTGGTGTAATTTTCTCTGAGTGAATTCCATACTGTTGGCGATCCAATCTACAAAAAGTGAAATTTTGATTTACTGTTAAATATCCAATATACAGTTCTGATAATAATGACATAGATTTTAAAAAACTGAAACTTCTTGAGAGAAAGTGGACTAAATGTGTGCTTCATGGTTAAATTTGATTATATTTAGATGAATACATACCTTTTCATCAAGCGTAACGCTAATTTGGTTATTTAGCTGTATCAATTTTTCAGAAAAATTAATGCTTGCATAAACGATAAAAACATCTATGTATGTCCATCCAAAAGTTGTCACAAAATTCAAAATCTGGAAACATTATTATAGTGAAATACACTGCTCAAAAAAATTAACGCACATTATGGAAATCTCAAATTTATTCTACAACTGAAGGTGTTCTCAATGATTATTATTTTTATCAGAATTATGCATGCATATGTTATCCACTTTCAACGTTTTTCTTCAATACAGATGTTTTCTCCCAGCAGGAATAAAAAAAGATGATATTATCAGATTTTGAATGTATTGGCTCCATTCTAAAATCAGTTGTTCTCGATCAATTCTAGTGATCAATATTTTTCTTTCGTTTGATTTTCTACACTCGATCGCTATGCAACGCGAAACACGCAATTTGACCCAAGAGGAATGTGCTCAAGCGGTAGTTTTGCGAGAAGAAGGCTGGACACTGGACATACACAAGAATTGCAGAAAGGTTTGTAGTTTCCCATAAACGTGTGTCCAGAATGTTGCAGCGATTCAGGGTGACAGGTATGAATGTCCGAAGACCAGGACAGGGTAGACCACGGGTAACAACTGCCATTCAAGAACGTTACTTGAGAGTTTCTTCGTTGAGACAACGGTTTGCAACCGCTCGCCTCCTTCGAAATCAGCTTGAGCAAACTCATGAGGTGCAAATTAGCACTCAGACAATAAGAAATCGTCTCAGAGAATATGATTTAAGGCCTCGTGTCGCGTCAAGAGGCCCAGCTCTTACCCCAGCCCATCGAAGGGCGCGTTTGGATTTTGCGAGAGAGCATATCCATTGGGAAGAGGCCGATTGGGAAAGAGTTCTCTTCACAGATGAGTCTAGATTCTGCCTCTACCATTGTGATCGACGTTCCCTTGTATATAGACGTCCACATGAAAGATATGCTCAGTGCAATTTCCTGAATACTACTGGTTTCGGGGGAGGATCGATTATGGTATGGGGTGGAATATCTTTCACTGCTCGCACAGACCTAGTGGTCGTTGATAATGGAGCTATGAATGCTGATAAGTATATAAGGAACATTCTTGAAGAGAATGTAGTGCCATTTGCCCCATACGTTGGTGAAAATTTCATTTTTATGGACGATAATGCCAGACCCCATCGTGCGCGCATCGTTCAGGAATACCTTGAAGAGGTTGAAGTCTCTCGAATGGAATGGCCAGCAAGAAGTCCGGATCTCAATCCGATTGAGCAGGTTTGGGACAACCTCAATAGAAGGCTGAGAAGTTCAGAAAATCATTCAGCTACTCTCAATGACTTAGGGATCCAACTCGGAGAAATCTGGGAAAGATTAGATCAGAACATTTTAAGATCACTCATTTTGAGTATGAACCGTCGTTGCCGAGCTGTAATTAACGCAAGGGGTGGAAATACCAAGTTATTTAATCACTTATCAGCATTTCAGTATTATGAAAATTGCTCATTTCTCTTCTTTCACATAAGATTCGGTGAAATCCTGAATTTTTCTTCCATTTAATGTGTCTTGTTTCGTTCAAAACCTTCCCGAGAGAACATAAAAAATAAAATCACACAAAGCATGTGCCTTATTCGTTTGTACCTCAAATTACGGCCACGACATAAAATCATGGTATACCTGCTTTTTATTCTCAACCCTAGCTCACCTGTAAAAGTAACCCTATAAAAAAATTGTAAGGGATGAACCTAAATATCTGAGGGTAGGTCATGGAAGCGAAGAATCGATGAAAACTCCCAGCAAGAGTATCTTCAATTTTGATGGAGTTTACAAAGTTCGCTAGTTGTAAAATGGAATGTTCCACTGAAAAATGAACTATTACAAACTTAATTTTTTAAACCAAAAGACTTACCAAAAGCTGTTATTAAAATGCCATAAGTTATTATCCTTAGTTTTGTATGCACAAATTTAGAAGGTGGGTAAGACCTTAGCAGCTTCTCAACGTATTCAAATTCCTCCATTAAAGATGGCCAATTTTTAGCTAATTCAAGGAATGCTAAGCAGGTTAACGTTCCTCTCGAATAAAATACTACAACATCTAAAAATGTTCGAGAACATCAGATATTTTTTATCTGCCTACGACGTGAAAAAAAAAGACTATTGCAAACCGAACAACAAAACAAAAGCCATTGAAACTAGAAAAATCAACGAAAAAGAGTGTGGAACACATACATACTTACTCAATTCGGATATACGAAATGGAGTATTAGTTTTCACCAAGAAAAAAATGCACCAAATACTTTCAAACATTGTTCCACAAATTACCATGAACGAATAGATAGTTCTAAGGCTAAACCAGGAGAAATTCATCTGCTTATGATTTGATTTCAACACACCATTCAGAGGAAATAAAGCAAAAATCTGTGATATAAACAACAAATATTTTATAGAATCATGAAAACCCCTAGTTTTAATAAATTTTGGATGAACATTTTCCTCCAGTAATGTAGCATCTTCGATTTGGCATTTAATAACCATGTTGTTTTTTGTTTTCACCTTTCTGGTTGACTGATCGTAGTAATAAATATCGAATCCCAAATTTTATGACAGTGGTAAACAAGCTTGCATGTATCATTTCGTGTATTAAAACTGAGGAATCGTTAATGAGTCTGGTATTGATACTCTTTAACCCAGAATTTTATATTTTACTGACGGCCCATCAATCTTCATGAACTGTCAGAGTTTGTTTTACCAGAAAAAGCGGTTTGGTAAAAAAGCTTCCCGGTTAAAAAATGATTGATTATAGTATTTATGATTTAGGCTAATGCGATAGATATGTTGTTTTGGAAAAAAGAAAAAATGTATTTGTCAGAGATTAATATCTTCTTAACTAATAAGGGATGGTGCAATCCAATCATTGGCGGATCCAGCCAGTTTTCCTGGGGGGGCCATGAAGTCTTTCAGGGGGGAGACATCAATAGGAAATTTTTTTTGCCAACGTTATAGGACTACTAATAAAGGGATTATCGTCAATTTCGCCATCCAAGGGGGGGCCATGGCCCCTATGCCCCCCTCCTGTATCCGCCAGTGAATCCAATATCCAAACCTCTATCTCAGTAGCCATGGCCCAAAACAAAGCTTCTGGCGTGGTCATATATTTAAGGGAAACTTTGGAATTTACCTGAGTTCGAAAGGTGAATTTCTTAGAGGTTCGTTTGCACTTATAAAGTGCAAATTATATCTACCTTCCATTAGGAGCTGGCGAGAAATTTGATGTCTTATTTATTGCATGAGGCATCCATTGTTGAAAAAAAGCAGCATTTAAATTTTGTGTTTCCCTAGATATGCTCTGATTCCAGATAGCTTTCTAGACTTAACTTTTCTGAGCCTCATCCACTGGCGGATCTAGCCAGTTTTCAAGGAGGGGCCATGAAGTCTTTCAGGGGGGGGCCATCAATAGAAATTTTTTTTTTGCCAACATTATAGGACTACTAATAAAGGGATTATCGTCAATTTCGGCGTCCAAGGGGGGCCATGGGGGCCCCTGCATCCACCAGTGGCCTCATCTTTGCTGGATCATGATCTTTAGGAACTCAAATTTTCTGAAATTAGCTTTCTGGCCCTAACTGGTGAACCTTTCTCGTATTCCGATATTTCCGATGAACCATTTCACTGTGAATATTATGGAATGAAGGTGAATAATATACACGAGCTCTCTTGGAGAGAAGAAATGGACTGCTGTACCAATTCTTATCGCCTCGAGAATTAAAGAAAAAGAGGATGTTTGATAGAATTGAAAATAAATACCACAATGTGAACACTGAAGGAATGGTACTTACGGTTGTTCAGATTAAATAAGTTACTTATCTATACTCCATTCACTTTTATGAAGTATCTTGGTGGGCCATGGTTTAGGTCTATCAAGTTATTTTACTTAAAACGGACGCAGGTTGGCACTCGTGAAAATCAAGCGACATTGCCAAGTCTACTTTCTAATTACTCTTTTTTAAGCTTTAACTGTGACACAAGATTCCTAGTATCAATACATTTTCATACTGGAGTATTTCAAGTAGCGCAAAGAGGTATTTAATTGTCCTCTGTAGGCTTATTTCTTGAGAATTTTGAAAAGTGGGGATTTCCATACGTCCGTCTGTTCTGTTCGTCTAAAAGTTTTTCTATCGGGTTAATGAACTATCACAAAGTAACGAACTATTCTGTCCATTATTTTTCAGTAAAATTTCAACACTCGGTTCTTGATTTCCGTACAAGAAAATAGCATAACTGAATCTTCCAATCATGTTTATACTCGTACACGTGAAATATTTCCTGTATTAACAGAAAAAAAGTTTCTTCAATATTCGTCAGATCTTTGGAATTATTGAATTCACATAATATTTCCTCAAATTCATTGTTTTCCCAAAGTAAATGAACATTTTGATAAATACGTAATTTCCACGATTTATATGTAGTAACGGCAACGTTGCGTCCATATCTGACAGAAGAATGACCATAACCTAACATTTTCAAAATATACGTGGTGAAATTTGTCAGAATTCCAGCGCCAACCGGACTACTTTATAAAAGTGAATGGAGTATACTTCTGTCTGGTTTCGTAGGTGTTGTACTGGGTAAAAGTCTTTATCACACGAATTCACTTTGTTACGGTGGCGAACTAAAGGCCGATGACGTGGAAAGTATTTATTGAGGGCTTCGAGCTAAGCTGATACTGCATGCTGAATCTTTATTCTCAAAGGAGTTACAAGGATTATTGAACGAACATCTAAAAAAATCACTTGGACTAAATAAATGGACTTTTTCTGTCTGTATTATTAGATTCATTTATCTGATGCTTGGTTATCGACCGATCGAGCACTGCTGATTCACCCTGTATATCCACATTTAACTTTTTTTTTCGTATCACTTCAGACGTGGCATAAAGAAGTGTTCTGGACCGAGTTTTCCAACATCTGGTTGGAGAACTGGATGAGAACCAATTCATATGTCACTATAGCACCAGCCAACTGAAAAAATTTCCTCAAAAACTACACCATCAAACATTTAAAACTCACCTCAAGTATAAGACCTTTGGTGATGTAAAAAAAGTTACCACCACTTAATATGAGAGGAGCTGCGTCTACTTCAACGATGAATCGCTCAATCTGAAATAATTAGAAAATGGTATATAATTAGATATTCTGGACATAAGTAAATAATGAACAACTTTCAGTAACACTGAAAAACGATCTTTAAAATTTGAATGATTGATTGACGATTTTTAAATTTGAAGAATATAATTCTAGAATGGAAACAAAATGTTTTAATAGCTTTCAAAGACATAGATCAAGGAGAAAAATATAAAAATATATATCCCTTGCAAAACAATATTTCAATAGACTATCACTACAGTTCCTGGCAGTCAAATTAAACTAGAATTTTCCAAGTTGTCTTAAGTTAAATAAGCATCTTATACTGCCAAAGTAGTAGTTTCAAACTCCACTTACTTCCTCATTATAAATGAATGAATTCGATGTAGTTAGGGCGCTTATGATATGCAGAGACTCATTGTAGAACTGAGCCCCAGAAATACATACGAACGATATCCTGGATATGAGAAGGAATAATGATAACACATAGTAAACTTGTAAAAGTCCAGTTTGAACCATTGTTAAACTCGAGAACAGCTGCCAAAGAATGTCAAAGACGTTAGTTATGAAAGAAACCATTATTATTCCATTCATTTCGTCATTGAATCTCTTGAAAAGGTGACAGAGTTGACTATAGTCTTCCCTGATGTGTTTCCAAATTTTCACAGAATTTATCTGAGAACAAATAAAAATAATAAATACTGCATGGGTCTGCATTAAGTATTCATAAAGTTACATTTAATGGCACCAAGTAGAATCACGTTATTACAAATAGTGACAGCGGTGGGATGTTCTTACTTTTTTATTGGTGAACTTTTGATCTATCATACTCACTCTCTGATTTTTCAGATAGTTAATCTTTTCCTCAAACTGTATCAGTTTAGAAGAAAACGCAGTGCTTACTAAAATCACGAATGCATCGATAAAAGTCCAACCGAAAGTTATGAAGACATTCAGCAGCTGAAAGAAACTATTTTTCAGTTTTATGAAGAATAATTTTCCGTCACCTATTACCTGTAATAGAATGGCGAAAAAGATGCAATATGGTAATATGGAAAACGCTTCAGGGTGTTCTATAACGGTAAAATAAAATTGAATTACCCCACCTATTCGATCTCTTCCACAATTCACGGCTTTCAAGTAGTTTCCTATGTGAGAACAGATATATTCAACTGAAAATATGGGTATATTAGATTCAACTGGATTTATATGCTAAAAACTAGTCACTATAATAGTCGTGGACAAAGTTGAATATTCTACTCGACTATTATGGCTTCCATTCACTCGGAAGATTTTTTCCAAACTTGCTTAATAGCCAGGTTCGTTGACTACTTGAGTTAACAAGCACTATTCTGAATACAAAAATCCGCAAAATAGCACATTTCATACTTACACCCGGCTACAATGAATACGCAGAGGGATATAATCCGTAATTTCTTCGTGATATTGACTTTGGTCAGAGGATAATGCCGCATAAACAGCTCAACCTTAGCAAATTCTTTCATCAATCTAGGCCATGATCTTGCCAGTCTTATAAAAAAGAAACATGTTAAACTTCCTCTTACGTAAAAAACGATCATATCTAAGGAAAATAAAGAATTAATAGATACCACTAAATTAAATAATTCTTACACTTACGAACTCTATGAAAATTTCTTGTAGAAAACAGAAACCAAATATTAATGAAAGACTGCATGATAGCGCCAAAAAGTATAATAAGGCTGTATATGCTGATGGCTGACGACCATTTGAAATCTACGTTCTTCCAACCCCTCGACGATAGTCCTGATATCGGAAAAAAGCCAAAATACTGTGCAAGTACGATAATGAACTTAACAGAGTTATAGAAATTGTTACTTTTCTTCATTGTCGTTGGTTTTGGTAAAAATATTTGAGGTTTCGTCTTCATTGCTGATTATGTACTTCTGAAAATCAGCATTTAGGTTTAATGTTCAGTTTTAAGAGTTGCTTCCATTCGTTTCATGAGTACTTGAATATGACGAAGATTGGAATATGAGAAGCGATAACAACATAGTGAATTTCAAAAACATTTCTGTTTATCCAGAAAGAAAATGAACTATTGATTTTTTCTTGGCGTAAACCAACGCAAACATATTTATGATTTCAATAGGGTGTCGGTTTTTCTTCAAGTTGTACACTTAGGTAGGCATCAATCAAGTCTCGTTGAATTTTTCCTGTATGTTTATACTAATATCATATTTGTCTATTCATTCTCGAGTAATATGATGATAATTGATAATTCGAAGGAGTTGAGATTTGGAGTAGACATCTGCTAGGTGGAACACTGTACATTTACTGTACTCAATTGTTCCTGCTAGGGAGTAATATGAGTTCTGCCGTTTCAGTTGGTACAACGGTAAAGGACTATATGGGACTGATGACGGTTAATAAGCCTGAAACCGGTATGTCATTGTCTTGCTCATACTTTTTTTCGTAAATCCGACAATATAATGCATATAGCACGTGTAAAGAAATGGCTACAAGGATCAGATTGAATATAGGAAGAAAAATCTGTTTCCCGCTCCGAATCTAAGTGTTAGCAGGGGGAATGTAAACGGGGTACCATACAATTCTGCGTATAATACACGAGAACAGATAAAACCTCAGTCTTCCCGTATAATAATAATAATACTTACCAGAATGTTCGCTTTTTCCGATAAGGATATTGTTTTGACAAATTTATTACCGATCACAGACTTCCCATAAAATTGCGCATAAAAAGTTGATTAGAATAAAGCGATGATATGTCATCAATATTGTCTATGTTATGATTTATGGCCATTTTCAATTAAAAAGAAGCATAAATGTATCAATAACAATGACAGCCACATCATATTCTTTGCAATTGTAGCGCCATAGAACAAAATATCTGACATGTTACTGAATAAAGGATCTCAGCGTTATCTATCGGGCGTCACACGAAACTCTAACCTCCGCCGTTATTGGCAGTTCAAAATGATCTGTCGAGCGTATGAAGCCTTCCCTCCAGTTATTCTATGCTCCTAGATATAACGGTACAATACCTCAATATTCGGTCGCAGCTTGATGCATACAAGGTCGGTCAGCCGACCGAGCGCTTAGCCTGGTTATAAATTTCATGGTTTCTTATTGTTTATTGCAAATATTAAATGAATATTAATAGATAACCATTAAATATTATGTCAATTTCAGAAAAAAATGTTTTCGTACCGTTTGATAGAAGTTTAGTAATTTTCTGACCACAAAAATAGTAATGGTGGGTTTCACAAAGAGCAATCAGCGCTGATCAGAAAATGACAGGCTTGATCGAATAATAAAATGCATATATCGGATATTATTTTATTCAAAGCAATTACAAAATTGAGTTATCTCATCAACTCTAACAAGGAGGTCCCACTACTTTGTGCGAACTTGGTTCAGTGAACTGTATCATGACCAACTCGTAAGTAACGATTGAACCAGCAATCTGTAAAATAAAAATGGTTGTATTTTCCAAGCAACACAAATGAAAACGAAAAGAGCAAACGAAATTATTTGTATCACCTTCAATATCAGACTTCTCGTTATAAAGAAATATTTGTTTCCAGACAAAATCATTGGAGAAGAATTAACTTGAACAATGAACCTCTCTACCTGAAAAATTTGCTGTTAATATCCATTTCAAGATCGTCGTCGGAGGTTTTTTCACCTCTTCATTGTACAGATTCGAAGGAATGGTCACCAAAGTTCGGAGCAAGTTATAAGACTCTTCTTGAATGCTGGCACCATAAAAACATACAAAGGAGGTCCTTGAAATTAGAAGAGTAATGGAGAAGAAGAAATAAATATGTGTCAGAGCGGCGTCATAAGGATAATTAAATCGCATCCATGAATGAATTTGGGTTAAAAGAAAAAAAATGTTCGAAGTGAAGGATAATAGTATGATATCATTCAATTCATTGTTAAACTTCACGAAAAGATGTAACAAACGGGTGTAGTTTTGTCTGAGTTCCCTCCATACAGATGTGGATTCAATCTGAAACATAAAACAAATTTAGAAAAAGGAGGATCATGTCCCTAAGTTTGCGAAACTCCGAATGGGAAAAATGAATGTACGTAGAGGTCTAGTTTTTGAGGTAACCTCCGGGATGAAGCGTAGACATTTGCCCCCTAGGTGGAACTACTGTACAAAACTGTACTCAATAGTTCTTGCTAGGGAGCAATATAAGTTCTGCCGTTTCAGTTGGCATTCATCTCAGTATAAGGCTACATGCATCTGATGACGGCCAATAAGCCAGAAACCGGTAATGCATTGTCTTCCTGTGGTGGTGCCTCCTGGTGGTGTGCTTCGGAAACTAGATCTCTACTAGTCCAATTCTGATATAAAACAAATTTATATTTTTGGTAGGCAGGACTATACTATTAATCGATTGGAAGTTTCCTCGCCGATCCAATGGCGTGCGAATTATCGAGCTAGGACGATAGGTTCTTGCAGAATGCGAGATCGATCCGGGTCAGTTCATTGACTAATTCGAGGGCATAGATAACGAATATGTGATCAGTTTTCCACCACGATCAGTATTTGAGGAAATAAATCATTTTAGACGAAAAATAAAAGAAACTTCAGAGGGTTACTGCAACCAGAATAATGACTTTAGCCATACGCTGATTTTTTAAATATAGATTGATCCTTTCATGATGGAAAACCACAATTATTTCTCACCTATCTCAAACAGTTTACATTTTATGATTTTCTCTGTGAAGGTCCAAAATTTCGAAATTTCAATCCATCATAACTTGAAAAATAATTTTTTTGGAAAATATCTACATATTCGTAAACTACACCGCCGAATTAGTAAATATAGACCAAGAGCCAGTGACCAATTTTCATATGTCATTTCATAGCTCACCAAAATTTACTTGTTTAATATTCAATATCTGCTCGAAAATAAAAACCATTTCTGCCAGCCCAAAATGGCCGGAGTAGACTACCATAAGCGCTCAAAGAAGCCAGAAAATTAGGTTCAACTATGTCATAGTATCATACACAAAACTTTCAGGAATTGTTATTGATAATATATTGAATCTTTAAAAAATAATGACAGAACTTTTTCGTCCCTGCTAAGTGTTGGCAGAACTCTTTGAAAATTCATTAAGAACAGCTGTACTTATTTCAGTACGCTTGAAATTTACAGGAAATACAGAAAATGTGTCTAGAAAGCGAATTATAATCATGACAGAAATTTTTCACATCACGAACCTTCTGCCAGAACGAGAAATTTTGCCGCGCAAATGCGAGCGAAATGAGCTTATTCATATTTGCAAGTCAGACCTAGAGCGCATATTGGGCATTTACGAGACTCATCAAAAGTTGATAGAATGTGATGTGGAGGAAGCTTAAATTCTTTTATGAAATTATAGAATTTGTTTTCAGTTTCATTTACCTGATCCGATGATAAGGGTATTCGCTATGTACTCGTAATACTAAAGCTCACTGTGAAAGTCTTATACTCTCTTTTACTACTCTTAGTATACCCAACTTTTGGGGTTTTAAATGCCCTGATGGTTTATTTTTTACCCCTTAATGTGACTGAGATCTTACAATTCTTTGAATGTTTCGTAAGTCACACAGGTATTGAGGTATACTCAAGACCTCCTCAATCCATTCGAAAAATTCTTGGAGCTTAGTTCAGATTCGAGCATGAATTCTTCTAATAAAGTCAATGTCAATCATTTTTAGACGAAAAATGAAAGAAAATTGGTCAACTTTAGAGAGTTACTGCAAACAGAATAATGACTGTAACCATACGCTGATTTTTCAAATATAGATTGATCCTTTAATGATAGAAAACCAAAATTATTTCTCACCTATCACGAACAGTTTAGATTTTATGATTTTAACCGCGAAGGTCAAAAATTCATCGGTAGATCTCTGCAAATCTGGTGATTTTAAAGGGGAAATGTCAAAAATCGATCAATTTTCCTGAAGAAATGGGAAGATTGAGGAAAATATGAATACGAAACTATTTTGCATTGACTTTTACTTTTTCGATTCGTATATTTACATCACGGCCAAGATATCTGTGAAAAAGGTTTTATCGAATTAGAAGTTGCCCTTTTCACCGGATTTTTTCGCGATTTTTGCTCAACCAGAATCCTTCCAAATGCTATTGTTGACTAAATGGCTGTCAAAAATGATTTTCGTTGGATTCTTAAATGCGAATCTACCTATAAGATTGATCAACTCACAAGATGAGTAAACGAGCGCTCAAAAGCTTCTGACGAAACGTCAGTCCTTCTGACAACTTACCTTCTTATCAACAGTTAAGCAAATTTGATTATTCAACTGTATTACTTTTCCTGAAAAGTTGATGCTAGTATAGACGATAAAAACATCTATAAATGTCCATCCGAAAGTTATCCAAACATTCAACATCTGAAAATAACAGCTTGAGAAAGAGTCAATGAATAAAAAACGAACGAAAAAACTGTTATTTTCGAAAGTGTTAATTCTATTAGTGTATTTCAAAGGACATGAAAATACCTGTGAATTGAAATAATTGACTATATCGTCTATATCTAAGAACGAAATACTTAAAAAACAGTTTCATTAGTTCAATTGGATCTATGAATATACAGGGTGTCCGGGGAATAACTGTACATACTCATACCAGAGATAGAGTTGGACTAGCTGATTACGAATTGACTATAAAAAATTAATTTCTGGATTTCCCTAGAAAGCTACAGGGTGATATTCCAGCTTCATGGAAATACTAAGACCATCATAAAATCCAAACTTATTGACGGATATTATTGAAACTTGGGAGGTTATTGGCACATGCTAAGGTCGAGTCTGAAAGATATCAATTATTCCAGGGCCGGACTCATTAATCTTCATTAAAAGTGTTCAGGGTAAAAAAAAACACTTTGTATTTCGAGATAAAAATAATTGATTCGCTTTTTAGAAAGAAGCTAAATTATGCTTCAATTTGTGGTATCGCTCAAAGTTGTCACATCAACAATTATTTTTTTATAAATTTCTTAATTTGGATGAAGTTCGAAAATTTTAATTTATTTTCCTGAAAAGGACTTAGTCATTTTGTGGAGGTCGAAAATAAATAATAAACTTTCTTAAAAAAGTCACTGAAGGTGAGGAAGACTATAATAATTTGTTGATATACTGGGTGGCCACCCCAGACACGGATCTCATTGCGATAGAATTAATGAAGGTAAATTTCGAAAAAAAAAAATTGGTAATGTGTATAGGTTATACATGAGCATATTTCAAAATTATTCGTATGTATACCGGGTTTTCGACAACAAAGATATAAGTAGACCAAAGTGACACTTCTTCCAATGTAAAAAACTCAATTAGGAAATCGAGTATTATGGGTAGTGATTTTTCAATTCGTTAGTCTGTTTCTTTAAAGTTTACTTATTCAATATTAAATATTATGAAGCACTCTGAGAAAGAGGAGATATGATTTTCAGTTTGGGAGAATGTTACAAAATATCTTACTAGATTCAAAGGTTCAAGCTCAAAAATGCACAGAAATAAAATTTCCTTCAAGATAAAATATGAATTCCTTTAGCATAAGGTGCACAAAATAATCAAAGAGGAAAATATGTACCCGTACCACATACAACAGGTACAACGATTGGAACCTGGCGATAATGTCTTAAGACTGAATTTTGCACATTGGAAAGCAAATCACAGAGTCACTTTGTACAGAACAATATTCAGTGATGAGGCTCAATTCACCAGAGATGGTGTGTTCAATATTCATAACTCGCACATTTGGGCCGAAAATAATCCATACAGTATAAGACTGAGAAAATCACAACAAAAATTTTCAGTAAATGTTTGGTGTGCTGTGATAAACCAACATTTGATAGGGCCTCATTTTTTTCACGGTCGCCTTACAAGTGCGATTTATCTGGATTTCTTGCAAAATATTTTACCCGGCATGCTACAAGGAATAAATATTAGAGGAATTTATTTCCAGCATGATGGAGCTGGACCTCATTTTGGCTTGGAAGTGAGAAGTTACCTCGACAATACCTATCCAAATAGGTGGATAGGTCGAGAAGGACCTATTCCATGGCCTCCTCGATCTCCAGATTTCAACCCGCTAGACTATTTTGTATGGGGAAAATTGAAGGATATGGTATATTCTGAAGAAATCCAATCAAAAGAACAGCTGATGAACAGAATTACCAACTGTTGCGATATTTTAAGAAATCATGGCGATATGATTCGCAAGGCTGTATCCAATTTGAACATTCGGCAAGAGAAATGAATACAAGCTAATGGTTTTCATTTCGAACCACTTCTAAAATAACGTTGAATCAGCAATTCATTCGTTCCTATTTTCATTTTTATTAGGTACTCTTTAATGTATTTTAGTTTCTTTCATTTGTTATTGTTTAGTTATGGAATGTGCTTATTAAAGCTCTGAACTTTTTTGAAAATTTTCTACTAATACCTTCGCTTTTTATATTCAAACATGTGATTTTCAGTTCTCTTCATGGTGAAAAATTCAATTTATCGAATTTATGCAAATTCAAAAATTCATAATAAAATAATTGTAGGTGTGACAACTTTAAGCGATATCACAAATTGAAGCATAATTTAGCTCCTTTCTAAAAAGCGAATCAATTATTTGTAATTCGAAATACAAAGTGTTTTTTTTACCCTGAACACTTTAAATGAAGATTAATGAGTCCGGCCCTGGAATAATGGAATAATTGATATCTTTCAGACTCGACCTTAGCATGTGCCAATAACCTCCCAAGTTTCAATAATATCCGTCAATAAGTTTGGATTTTATGATGGTCTTAGTATTTCCATGAAGCTGGAATATCACCCTGTAGCTTTCTAGAGAAATGCAGAAATTAATTTTTTAAAGTCAATTCGTAATCAGCTAGTCCAACTCTATCTCTGGTATGAGTATGTACAGTTATTCCCCGGACACCCTGTAGATTCCTAGCTAAACTCACCTGTAAATACAACCCCAAAAAGAAATTATAAGGTATGTAGAGGAATATCTGTCTATATGAGATATAAGCGAAAAAACGATGAAAAACTCCAGCAATAGTATCTTCGCATCTGATGGACTTTATAAAATTGTTAACTTGAGCGATAATATGTTCAACTGGAACAAAAACTGATTACTCCTTATTGTTTTGTTGTCGTAATACCAACCAGAAGCGGCGAAAAAAATTCCACACGTAATTATCCTCAGTTTTGTGTTTAAAAACTTGGAAGGAGGATATGGCCTTTGCAGTTTCTCGATAGCATCGAATTCTCCCATTAAAGAGGGCCAGTTTTTAGCCAGCTTGAGAAATGCCAAACATGTTAACGCTCCTCTTAAATAAAATGTTACAACATCTGCAAATACTCAAAAATATCAGCACATTGAATTATACCGATTCAAACAAAATTTTGAAGCTGAAAAAATTAATTTATTTCAATTTTTTCGAGAATAGAGGACTATTGAAGTTACAATCAATAGGAGCATCTAATGTTGCGAATAGATACCCACATACTTACTGCATTCGTATATTTCAATCGAATAGTTCATTTTCGACAAGTGATAAACACACCAAATACTCTCAACAACTGCGCTACAAGAAATAAAAAGGGTATAAAATGTTCTAAAGTCACACCAAAAAAAATGCATCCGTTTATAATTTGATCGTAGCACACCATTTAGAGGGAATAAAGCGAAAAACTGTGATATGAACAACAAATATTTGATGGAATCGTGAAAACCACGAGTTTTAACATATTTAACATTCTTGAGTAATTTCTTCTTGGATACAGTAGAATCTTCTACTCGAAAAAACATCACCATCGTACTTTTCACCATACAACTGATACCAATAAAATAAACACGCAATCCCCGATTTCCTAAAATTTAGGGTGATCGTAAACAAGCTTGTATAAATCATTTCGTGTTTTTTTAAACTGGTCAAAGAGTTATTGCTAATGCAATGGGCATCAATAATCTTTTACCTGTCGTTTTAGTTTTTACTGATGGCTTATCAATCTTTATGAACTTGTCAGAGTTTGTTTTTCCGATAGAGTGTTTTGATATTGAAGGTGTTCTTTACGGAACTGATCGATGAGGGACCAGAAGGGTATTATTGTAATATCCGTAATAGGAATGCACCATAATCATAATTTCCAAATCCGATTCCATTCTTCTCTATTGATGAAACGATATTGCGTTAATCGATAATAAACAAAAAATCAATAAAACGTTTTTTTTTGACAAATAAAATGAATTACACGTATGTCCTCAGATATAAAATTACGGAAAAAATGGCAACTTCCTTTCAAGTCAACAAACCCACTTCATTGTGTCAATTAATATCTTTTTTTTGTGGAGTTTTCTTACTCTATAAAAGTATTTCCTTCAATACGAGGAGTGTGTTTTCTTAAGTCAACGACAACAATCCTCAAAAATGAATTGTCAATTCACCCAAACTAATAAGCTCACTTTTAGATATTTCTGTATTAAAGAAACCCCTTCATCCCAGTGACAATATAAAAACCAAATTACACTTTAATCTCTCTCCAAACAATAATAAAACCCACTCATAACAACTGCAATTGTATTAAGCTTTGCAAAAAGCAAGATGACTCAATTTTTTTACATTTTCCACCGAATAGAATATTTATACTCCATTCACTTTTATTTAATCACATAGGAGGTCATGGTTTCGTTTTTAGGAGTTGGTTCCCCTGATGAAAAGCACAGAACATATGATGAAAAGTCAGTGCGCGCACAGAAAATATCGTTAATGACAAAACGACGTTGCCAGTTTCTTTGTTTACATCAAAGTAAAAGTATCAAAGATATTGCACATTTTGTTAGGTTTACAAATTGTTCGCAGATTTTTGGTATTTAATCGATATTTGCAGGTGAGTTTTTCGTCGAATATCCAAGATTAACGTATGTTTATTGTTTTAAGCACCAATTTGGAAGGTGAGGACTATTTTCAAGACCAGGACGAATGTTTACATTTCGAGGTTGAAGGGGTACACGGGAATTTCGTTGAAAAAGCTGTTATTTGGACAGATATCGCAGTAGATGGATCGGATGGAGCCTCGAGAGGTCGATTAGGATGATATTTTTCAGGTTTTCCAAGAAATTTGGCGATATCTGAGCAGATTTGCAAATGTTAGGTACCTCACTAATGAGGTGAAACTTATACCTAATTCTCCTAAAAGAAACGCCTTTCAAAGGTCGAGATAGTGAAAAATATATTCTTTAGATGTTGTTTGAACAAACGCAGCCGAGTTTTATATCCCAACATTGATTTTAAGAAAGTTATCAACAAATTGACATTATTCTTGATTCTTGTAATTACCCATCAATTCATCTTATATCTTTGGGTTGATTTTTTTTAATGAATTCTTGATAAGAATCAACAATTGACGTCGTCAGGTCTTGAACTTTTAGTTCGAGAGGATAATAAGCATTAAATCTTCACAAGCATGCATATGAAAATTATGTGAAAGCAATGCACTTTTCTTCCATGGCGAAAAATAATATACAGGGTATCCGGTAAACCTTGTACAATATTGAAACTGGTGATAGACCAGGTCATGACTGTTCACAATATCAGAATTTCACCTCAGTAAAAATATCACCATTTTCGAGATAATGGCCATTTTCTGAATATCTAGAAAATCACTTATAATCGAAATAACACTCCTTCCAAAAATAATTATACCAACTTTCATACCATTTTAGAGTCTGGACAAAATGGGCATTCTTTTGTTATGAATGTTCACCTCCACGTGGTCCAGACAATAATGTCAAACTTTTGTTAATAGAAGTTGGTGAGATTCCAATCTGGCATTTTACCTCTATTTCTTGAAAAATGTATCAAGTTCTGAAAAACTGTTTTGTACGTCTGAAAGCATCACTCATCATTAATCTTCAGCAACAAAGATATTTGAATTAGCACTCAAAAAACGGAGGTGAGGTAGTGAATTTCTAGATATTTAGAAAATGCCCATTATCTCGAAAATGGTGATATTTTTACTGAGGTGAAATTCTGATATTCTGAACAGTCATGACCTGGTCTATCACCAGTTTCAATATTGTACAAGGTTTACCGGACACCCTGTATTTCAACAGATCTCTTGTACTTTTCATGCAAATAACTAGAAAAGGAATCCTTTCTATCAATTCATATAAACGTTAATTATTTTCGTCCATCACATCTTTTCCAATTCATTCATTTTCCGAATAAA
Organism: Adalia decempunctata; assembly: GCA_951802165.1. NCBI lineage: Eukaryota > Metazoa > Arthropoda > Insecta > Coleoptera > Coccinellidae > Adalia > Adalia decempunctata. Next base: position 13,486,729 of record OX637696.1, on the reverse strand, counting down.
TTCACATTCTGAGAAATACGCTAAGAATGTAGAAAAGGCAACATAGTGTAAACTTGGAACATAAAAATATTTTGAAAAACGTCATAACTTCAGATTCAGAGTGGAATGTGTCAAATTTGCAAGGCCAGAGTTGTGATTTTATAATTGTGAATGGAGTATATAAATATGTATTTTCTATTTCACTTTTAAAATCATGAAATTAAGAAGACCTGATATTGCATAGATCTTTATTACAAGCAATATTGAATCAACAACTAAAAATATTAACGTATAATTTCATGCACAAATTTTCGTTCAATGATAGCTCGATATGTCATTTTCTAGCAGCCTTCTAGAAGAAGTTTTTCCTGAGAGAAAAAGATGTACGTACATGGTATGATATTATTTCAAACTTTAGACATGGCATAAAGAAGCGTTTTGGATCGAGTTGTCCAACATCTGATTGGAGAACTGGATGAGAACCAATTCATATGTCACTATAGCACCAGCCAACTGAAACAGATTTTTTCAAAAACTGCTCCATCAAACATTCACAACTTTTCACCTCGAGAATAAGGCCCTTGGTGATGTAAAAAAAATTACCACCACTCAATATGAGAGGAGCTGCATCTACTTCAACAATAAAACGTTCGATCTGAAATTAGAAAATGGTATAGAACTTATATAGAACGATCTTCAAAATTTGAATAGTGAATTGACGATTCTCAACTTCAAAGAATAGAATTCTACAATGGATGCAAAATTTTTTAATAGCTTTCAAAGAGACAGATCAAGGTGACAAATATAAAAATATAATATCCCTTGCAAAACAATATTTCAATAGACTATCACTACTATTAGTTTCTGGCAGTCAAATTGAACTAGAATTTCCTAAGTTGTCTTGAGTTGAATAAGCATCTTATACTGTCAAAGTAGTAGTTTCAAACTTCACTTACTTCTTCATTATAAATGAATGAATTCGATGTAGTTAGGGCGCTTATGATATGTAGAGACTCATTGTAGAACTGCGCTCCTGAAATACATACGAACGATATCCTGGATATGAGGAGGAATAATGATAATACATAGTAAACTTGTAAAAGTCCAGTTTGAACCATCGTTAAACTCGAAAACAACTGCCAAAGAATGAAAAAGACGTTGGTTATGAAAGAAACCATTATTATTCCATTCATTTCATCATTGAATCTCTTGAAAAGGTGACAGAGTTGGCTGTAGTCTTCTCTAATGTGTTTCCAAATTTTCACAGAATCTATCTGAAAACAATTCAAATTTTTCAGACAATGTAGAAGTATATTATTATGTTAAGTTAAGATTTCAATGCAATACTGATGTCATTAACAATATTCTACAAAATTATTCAGTTTCAAATAGTGTTGCTCCACTTCCACACATTCAAGATAAAGATTTGAGAAACATTTGCCATTTCTAGAAATTTTTTGTTCATCATACTCACTCGTTGATTTTTCAGAAAGTTAATTTTCTCCTCAAACTGTATCAGTTTAGAGGAAAACGCTGTGCTTACTAAAATCACGAAGGCGTCAAGAAAATTCCAACCAAATGTCATGATAATATTCAGCAGCTAAAAGAAGTTATTTTTCATTTCTATAAAGAATAACTTTTTCTGACCTACCTGAAAAAGAATGGCGAAAAAGATGGAATACGGAAATATGAAGAATGCTTGAGGGTGTTCAATAACAGTAAAATAAAATTGAATCACTCCACCATTCCTATCTTTTCCACAGTTTACTGCTTTCAAGAAGTTTCCAATCTGAGAGCAGATATATTCAACTGAAATCAATATAGATATCAGTTTCATTATTATTATTTATGAAAAATATTTATAATCATTTTAGATAATCAGTTGCCTAACTCAATTTTAGTTATTCGAAAAATTAATTAAGGAGAGAAAGATGAAGAAGAAGAAGAAAAATTCAAATGTGTGGAAAACACAAACAGCACAATTATGAGTAACGAAAACCCTGCTCAAAATAGCACATTTCATACTTACATCCAGCTACAATGAATACGCAGAGTGATATAATCCTTAAATTTTTAGTGATATTGACTCTGGTCAAAGGATAATGCCTCATAAACGACTCAACCTTTGCAAATTCTTTCATCAATTTAGGCCAGGCTCTTGCCAGTCTTATGAATAGGAAACAAGTTAAACTTCCTCTTATGTAAAATACGATATTATCTGAGGAAAATGAAGAATCATACATACTACTTATTAAATTAAATAATCTGCATACTTACTGAACCTCTGAAAATTTCTCGTGGAAAACAAAAACCAAAAGCTTATGATAGACTGCATGATAGCTGCGAAGAGAATGATAAGGCTGTAAATGTTGATGGCTGACCACCATTTGAAATCTACGTTCTTCCAACCCCCTGAAGATAGTCCTAATATCGGAAAAAAGCCGAAATACTGTGCAAGTACAATGATGAACTTAACAGAGTTGTAGAAATTGTTACTTTTCTTCATTGTAGTTCGCTTCGGTAAAAATATTTGAGGTGTTGTCTTCATCCCTGGTCTTCGAAAGAGTCTCAGCATTCAGGTTAAACTTCCACTCAGTTTTTAAGGTTGATTTAATTTGTTTCATAGGTGGTTCGATATAGGAAATTTTCGAAGATTAAAACATAAAAAGCGATAACCATGTAGGGAATTTCAATAACATTTCTGTTTGTCCAGAACGAACATAAACTATTGATGTTTTTCTTGGCTCAAACCAACGTTAACGTAAACATATTTGTGATTTCAACAGGGTTGCATGTCGTTTTTTTCTTGAAGTATATACGTATCAATCAAATAATTTTCCTGTGTTTTCATTCTCACCATTACTCATTCATAAGCTTAGGCATCGATCATGCTTGAAAATTCGAATAAATTTTTATTCGTTAGATTAATTCAAATTGGTCTTTGTCCATTCATGATATTATTCAGATTATAGAGTGTAATTTGAGGGTATCATTACAATATTCATTCCACATATACAGAGTGGCCCTAATAAAAAATCCAGACGCAGGACTATTGGCTGTTTGCAGACCTCGAACACTGCTCTAGAGAAAGATGTTTGACTCCAACAAAGAAGGGATAGTCTACATTAAAAGCACATGCAGAAAAGTTGAGTCATCAGAAAAATTCCTATTCAATACATGACAAACTCTTCGATCATACATGCAAAGTTTCTTGATTTAAAATGGAAATGGATCTGTTTCTATAAAATCTTAAATACCAAAGATATATGATTTTGTGCTTTACTATTTACTTTTCCTCATCAATAAAGTTGAATTTTGTTCTTTTTTGGGACCAAGACTTATTGAGCGATATGCCTGCTCTTATTGAGTACGCCTTCGGAGAATGCCTACTCATTCTTCGTTTGTTTCAGAAATGCCACCGTATAGTTTACGTAATGTCGCATATCATCAATTCTAAGGACAACTTTCACATCAAAATCTATTTAATGTGTACAGATGGATATATTTTATTAGATCTTACGCTTATTTATTCATTCTCTATTTTGTAATGTGTGCTGGATACACATACTTCTCTAATATCCAATAGATTTCGTTATCTAACAATGCAAATTTCAAACCAGGTGTTTTATATTAAGGCGTTTTTAATAAAGTTCAAACGCCCTGAAAGAACATCTTTTAAGTTCTTTGGTAGGTCATGGTTCTTCCATTCTCACTTATGGTTATAAGTATGCTAGATAAGGAAGGAATAATGCCAAGGTAATTTTTCGATTTGCATAAAAGAGTGAAAGAAGTTTTTGAGCTGTTTGAGACTTAAACGTTCACTTAAACTTTGTCTTGACGAAAAATAACTTGATTTCGATTCAAAATCCTCAATAGTTGAAGAAATGCGAAATGCCTACTGGCTACTCATCAAGGGTATAGAAAAAGACTTGTACCTACTATTTATGATCACTCTTTATCATTGAGAATTTGCGGAGATCTGAGTGGGACATTGATATTGAATGCAAATTGCATCTACCCCCCGTTGAATTGAATTACCTATTAATTACTCAACCTCTAGCAAAACCTACTTTCACCTTCAAATAACATGTATTTGAAAATAATTATTATCCACTTGAGATTGAAATTAATGTACCTAGTGGTGCTCTTGAAAAGTTGTTTTACAAGGGCGAAACTGCTGGAGTATATATTTTGTTGTCGATTGCATTGCATTCATTTTCACTTGTCGGAAATCCAAGACAATGGAGCTAGATTTTCTTGTCATTCACATAAACGGAACGTATATTTATGGTGTAAGGAGGTCATGATATCCTGGCTTCTTTAAGAAATTGAAAATGAGTACTTGAGAATTGAGATCTATACACGGTATGGTAAGTCGTCAGCTGAGCAAGAACCTCTATATTTCTTCAGGTGTTCACATTACAGGAAAATGGTTTCTATACTCCTACATTTTTTGAGGATGAAGCAGCGCTAAGTACTTCATTTTTCGAGTTATACTGCATTTTTGTATTCGAGATGGTTTTTGAACTCTGGTTGCTACAAACCTTTACTTTGTTCCAATTTCATTTTTCCTAAGTTGTCCTGAACAGTCCTGCAACCTTTGATACTAAGCCAACGTCTCCAGCTTGAAAGATGTCCTTTTTGTCGAACCAAGTATTTAAAATTAATATTGCGCTCATCTTTAACCGCCAGAATAGAAAAAAATTGTACTACATCAGTTTGGCAAATGATTTTAAAAGTTAGATCATCTAATGAGAATTCTAAAATGGTATAACCAATCACTGGCCCAGAAGCTTTCTGTGGTATATGAAATGCACCTATAAGAATCAGTTTTTGGAGGTGTTCCCCGAGGCATACCTATATAACCTCCAGAAATTCAAGAAGAACACCAATTCCTACCTGCTTGCCCTTCGTGAAAACCACAACAACAACAAAATAGATCTTAAGGTCTCAGTGAACTGATACCCCTTTCTTACTATAACTACACACTACACTGCGCAAAAAAATTAACACACATTCTGAAAATCTCAATTTTAATGAAAGTTAACTCTACATTGACTTTATAACTTATTTTTTGTGTTCTATCGGGAAGGTTTTGAACGAAACAAGACACATTAAATGGAAGAAAAATTCAGGATTTCACCGAATCTTATGTGAAAGAAGAGAAATGAACAATTTTCAAAATGCTGATAAGTGATTTAATACTTGGTATTTCCACCCCTTGCGTTAATTACAGCTCGGCAACGACGGTTCATACTCAAAATGAGTGATCGTAAAATGTTCTGATCTAATCCTTCCCAGATTTCTCAGAGTTGGATTCCTAAGTCATTAAGAGTAGCTGGATGATTTTCTGAACTTCTCAGCCTTCTTTTGAGGTTGTCCCAAACCTGCTCAATCGGATTGAGATCTGGACTTCTTGCTGGCCATTCCATTCGAGAGACTTCAGCCTCTTCAAGGTACTCCTGAACGATGCGCGCACGATGGGATCTGGCATTATCGTCCATAAAAATGAAATACCAATGTATGGGGCAAATGGCACTACATGCTCTTCAAGAATGTTCCTTATATACTTATCAGCTTTCATAGCTCCATTATCAACGACCACTAGGTCTGTGCGAGCAGTCAAAGATATTCCACCCCATACCATAATCGATCCTCCGCGAAACCAGTAGTATTCAGGAAATTGCACTGGGAATATCTTTCATGTGGACGTCTGTATACAAGGGAACGTCGATCACAATGGTAGAGGCGTGGCCCCCCCTGAGATTTTGATGGCCCTAACGTTTTTCAGCACGGCACCTCAATATTACCTTCTAATTTCTATTTTGGCCCCCCCTGAGAAAAATTTCTAGGGGTTTCTGCGGGCGCCCATGGCTTGGGCACATTCCTCTTGGGTCAAATTGCGTGTTTCGCGTTGCATAGCGATCTAGTATAGAAAATCAAACGAAAGAAAAACTATTGATCACTAGAATTGATCGAGAACAACTGATTTTAGAATGGAGCCAATACATTCAAAATCTGATAATATCATCTTTTACTATTTCTGCTGGGAGAAAACATCTGTATTGAAGAAAAACGTTGAAAGTGGATAACATAGGCATGCATAATTCTGATAAAAATAATTATCATTGAGAACACCTTCAGTTGTAGAATAAATTTGAGATTTCCATAATGTGCGTTAATTTTTTTGCCTAGTGTATATGTAAAATGGTATAACACTATATCATTTCCGTTGTTACTCCCTCTAACTTCATTGATGCCCTTGGAGTATATCCACTTTGAAAAAATGGTTCTACAAACTACTCATTCTCCTTGAATTTTTTTCTGAATCGGCAGTATTCAAAGATATTCCAGATTTTTTGCAAATAACCGAGATGGGTATACCTACCAAACGTTTCAGCATTTTTTCGAGACCCATTCACTTTTCAAATTCGTTCAGTTCAGTCCAGAATTAATATTCATTTCGTGTTACAAACCAGCAACAGTTTTGGCATAATTCATTATAATCCAGATTGCCATGTATCAATTCTTGCGAAATCCCCATATTAAGTAATTTTAAGAACCGGTTGTTTTCAATGCGTACAGATTGTTGGTTGGATTTTTACCCACATTCGATTTTTACAAGAGTGCTAATTGATCAATCTCAGAAGTCAATCAACTATTACCATTTAGTCTGACCTCAAAATCACCTCTCGCTGTCGTTGTGGACAATTTTTCTTCAAATAAGAAGAAAACCCGCAAATTATTTATTCATAAATTAAAACGAAGCAATCTGATTCAAATTAACCGGTATCATCTCTCGGTTTTTTTTTGGTCAGAGGGGGAATATAAACAACGGGAAAAGTTCTTGATCTTCATTTACCCCTCCTTGATCGCTATTGCATCAATCTAAGCTTGAAAGTATATTTTATTCGATTAACGTTCAGTTCTGTTTGAGTGCACTTTCAGCAAAGATTTGTTAAGTAAGTGACTAATGACTTTGTTTATTTTTATTGAAAAAATTCTGATAACAACTTAGGTGCGGGCGATAATACGTGTGTATCTAACTTATTTGTTCTTGATTAATGTAAAGGTACAAATTTAAAATTAATTTCATTTTGTTTTTTAAAATCATTTTCAATTTTTTTTTGTTCGGCCAGCAGAATCGGCAGTATTATTTGAGTGTTTCTTTAGAAGTTTTCGGGAACAATATTAAGGCGACCTTTTTAGAAATTTTCAATTGTTTCGCTCAGACGTGAATGAGAATTTGTAATTTTTCAAAAGATTTTACTAAAATCAGGTTCAAGAAATTGTGAATTACGAGAAGAACGAGCGTAAAGTCAGTTATTTCTTCCGTAGGAATTCGAAAAGTTAGGATTAGATTGCTGTGATCTTGTGGAAAATAGATGGACTTCATCTACATTAGCCATGTTAGGCTTATTAGTATCTTCAACGATATGTTTTAGGAATATTTTTCGAATTATGCGTCTCAAAAATAAGAAAACATTTGTCTCATGATAAACTGAGCATTTTTATGTTTAATTTTCTTTTAAAATTTAAATTTGAAAATCAGATCCCTCATTGAAACACCAAACATTATATATCGTGTGTTTTTTAGAATTGATATTAAACGAAAAGATTGAAGATAATTTTTTTAATTGAAAGATAATTTTATGACATTTATGTTTCAAAAATATTTTCCGGCATATGTCATTATGTCCATCCACGCGCGACTAGCTCTGGAGCTGATGTTACAGTGAATGCATGGTGCTCGTTAGGGATCAATGATCAATGATTATTTGTTTCAAAATTTGAATGGTTTCGACACATAAGTGTTTAGGTTCAAACAAGATGGTGCTACATCTCATGCAGCTACCTCAACAATTGATTTATTGAAAGAAAGATTTGGCGATAACATTACTTATTTCGAGAAATGGTTCAATTAATTGGCCCCCAAGATCATCTGACATAAATCCAATGGATTACATATTTTCTTTGGGGTTTTTTAAGTCATTAGTTTATGCTTATAAACCAGAAACGTAGACGCTTTGGCCGCAAACATAACTCGTGTTATGGCCGAAATAATTTCCCTGAATTACCTACTCGAAAAAGTTGTCCAAAGACCAAAATTGGTCTGGTCGAATGTGGTTCCTCAGAGCAAGTCGAGGTGAACATATGTTGAAAATTAAGCTTCAATCTTAATTTAAATGTGTTTTGCTTCAATTTCTATCACTCTGGAAAAAACACCCGATATTCATCAAATTCTTAACCAATAATTTTTTTGTAGTTGATCCGGACAAAAATTGTCTCAGGCAGACTCTCAACGTTTTTGTCAATTGGTTTCTAGAACTCCTATCTTCACATCAGGTCTTTTTTGGGACCCATTTAAAAAATCCTACCGTATTAGGTACAAAAATGTACATTAACTCCGAAACTGAAAGATTTTTTCTCATCCATTAGAACAAATTGAATGTGGATAGAAGAAATGATGAAAGTTTTTATTAGATTTTAGTTCTTTTTCTGGTGCTTTCATCCTAGATATCATTTATTAGCGTTAATTCAAAAGGTATCAAAATCGAAGATCGTAACCAAGAAATTTTAACCACGTATTCTACATCAAAAATAAGCCCTAGTTTGTCATATAAACATATGTCGAGAAATGTTTCCTCTTCGAGATACGGGGCGTTAAAATTATAGAAAAAAAATTTTTTTTATTAATAACGTTCACACTGCTTGAAATATTTTTATGAAATTTGAGACATAGGTTTTGAGCATCAAGGAGCACTTTTTGCATAATATCATTTCTTCCCTATTTTACCAGTGGCGTCCGTACTGCAGCGAGATTGAATATTTTCAGATAAAAAAATGATACGCCGACAAAAAAATTATTATTCAAATCCTTATTTAATTAGGAGCAAATTTGGTCTCTTGATTTTTGCTGTACGAGGCACCGTTTCCGGTTAAAAAAATAAAACACATTCTCATGCATGAAGAAATTTATCTAATCTTAGAAAATTGCTACAAAACCCTATATTAAGCTTTTTATTGCTATATAAAATTTTGGCGATTTCTTCATGCATGAGAATGTGTTTTATTTTTTCAACCGGAAACGGTGCCTCGTACAGCAAAACGTTAAGAGACTGAATTTGCTCCAAATTAAATAAGGATTTGAATAGTAATTTTTATTGTCGGAAAAACCAGTGGCGTATCATTTTTTCAACTGAAAATATTCTGTCTCGATGCAGTACGGACGCCACTGGTAGAATAGAAACGAAATGATATTATGCAAAGAGTGCTCCTTGATGCTCAAAACCTATGTCTCAAATTTCATAAAAATATTTCAAGCAGTGTGAAAGTTGTTAATAAAAAACATTTTTTTTCTATAAATTTTAACACCCCGTATCTCGGAGAGGAAACATTTCTCGACATGTGACTATATGACAAACTAGGGCTTATTTTTGATGTAGAATACGTGGTTAAAATTTCTTGGTTACGATCTGGACCACCCTGTATATTGTATCAAATTTCGCTCAGATTCAAGATTGACGTCAAGTGCCTAATGTATTTATTTCTGTTCATCGGCTCTTGTTGTTGTTTTTTCACCTTCTGTGGCTTCTGTAATATGATTAGGTAACTTTCAAGAATGAAGGTCAAAAATAAAAATTAATAGGCTCTATCCTCTATCCCCCTGACTATTTTCTGCGAAATAGCTAATATATGTCTTTAAATTATGCAGATATATTTTGGATTGACAAAACATAAATGACGCAATTTTCCCACATAGTTTCAGTATTTAATTTGTTATTTACAATGTATTTTTTTCTTTGAAGATACTTTCGAATCTGTTTATTAGAATGGTTCCTTATTTGTACCCTCAGTACTCCCCCTACCTTTTGTCGACGCCTTGGATACAATATATATTCCAAAAGGAGTTCCACAAGGTTCTGTACAGGCTTCCAAATTATTAATTACCTACTATCCTACTATCCAAATACCTTTGTAAACCATAACATCCCTAAAAAGTTCTACAACCTTTTATTTTCAGAATGCATAAACTCGCCTGCTTCGTACTCATCCTCAGCGCCGCAACATGCGCTTGGGCCTACTCCAGTGGCGCCCCAGCCACTGTCTGCGACGACATGACCCCCAAACATCCCTTCGAGCCACAAGCTTCTGCACTACCCTACACCGTTTCCATCTCCAAGAAAACAGTGAAACCAGGTGAGGAAACCGACATCACCATCTCTGGAAAGGAGTTCAAAGGTTTCTTGGTGCAAGTGAGGAAAGGAGACAAGGCTGTTGGTAGTTTCGAGATTGACCCCAAAGACAAAGAATCAAAGGCTTTGACGTGCCATGGATCTGCCAAGGTGATTTGAAATGAGGAAGTTTAATTGTTTATCGGTTTTTGGTGACACTCCGCAATGAGATTATGGAATGGAATTGATTAATTGCGTTCACTGAAGCTTCAAATAACATTGTTCAAATTTTTTCAAATAACCTTTCGCAGTATAGAAATGTTTGTTACGGCAACATATTCTAATTCAACTAGCAAAATGCAATCATAAGGATCCCGTTCAGATAAAGCCCCCAAATATGTTCAAAAATGTCTTCAAATTTCTTTAGAAAAAATTATAGTACAGAACACATCTTTAACGGGAGTTCTATTCTTATCACTTGAGTCTACTTTTTTTCATTTCATAGGTTCATTCACTATCGAAAACAATGAATACTTTCAATGTAATCATTCTCCAGACCTGAGAATGTTGTATTTCATTTTCTGTATTTAGATTGACAATATTTTCACCATCAAAATTTTTTACAGAGTGCTGCCACACATTCTAATGCATCAGCAAAGAAAACAGTCACATTGAAGTGGAAAGCACCCCAAGAAAAAGGAGAGTTGCAAGTATTGTAAGTATTTTTGTCCCATTTTAATAATTTAAGAAGAATCTCTTTCGATTCTCATCTGCAAATGAATTAGTGAAAATGCTAAAAACTTTTCATATTTGGATGAACTTAGCAATTTTTACTTGGTTGAACACAATATTTCATTGAATTCAATAGATAAGTAATCAGATAATTTTAAGTCTCATCTATTTCGACACATATTAGCAAATACCTTTTTTGCAGAGCTACAGTAGCAGCTGATGGTGCCACCTACTGGGCAGGAAAGAATGTTGGAAAAATCACAGTTAGCTGAGTACAAATTAAATGTTTTATAATTCTTAAATAAAAAATCAAAAAACCATAGTTTTTCATTCCAATAAAAGAAACAGATATAATTAAAAATCGTATTTATTCATTACATCAAATCACAATAATGCTCTGAACAAAACTACAGTGATGCAAACTTGAACATAAGGAAACAAAGATTTAACCACCACATTATAATAATATACACTAGAGACTAATGAGCATGACTCTAAAAGAAATGAAGATTTATAGCTTTTACCTGATGTAACAATCATGCATATTTAAGAATTTATTGCAAAACTCTTTGTATAAATGTGTCAAATATACTGATAGTCACTTTGATCCTCTATACCCCGACTGGGGTAAAGCTCATCAGTTTACAAATAAGTCTTTTTATTATGGTACAAATATCAACATATCTCCAACAAATCAATTATCAGTCACAAGTCTTCTCATTTGGCAAAGCCATTATTGTATTCTAGTTTACTATCGAACCTCATATGGTTATCAATAATCTGGAAAAGTTCCGCTGGTTGTGGTATTCTACCTGTTTCTAGTTTGGACCAAACAGGAACATCATTAAGTAAAATTTCAAATGCTCCAGATTGAACCAATTGAACTTCTATGATATTAGATAGGAAAAATAACATCATACAGGCATAAATTTTATTTTCCGTGCACCAGGCCCACCACGAAGGTCTTGGTTGATTTATGTACTCGAAAATGTTCACTCCAGCAAGTATGCACAAAATAAGGAACATTTTAACTAGGCCCTGGAATTAATGAATTAGAAACTTAAATTCAGATTTACGAAAAACTTACAATTAATCTTGACAAAAACATGCTGACACCAGGGGGCTCGTAGTTAGATCCTTCCATTAAGATGAAAGGATATTTCTGCCCAAGAATTTCAGCATACTGCTCATACATTTTTCTGTAGCCGCATTGATAACTGCAAACAGTTTTAGTGTCAATTAATTCGTTGATTTCCTTATAGCTGTTTCTTACCAATAAAAAAATTTCAAAGTAGGGGCCCCAACATTTTGAGTCAACTTTGTCATAGGAACTTCATCATCTATAGATTCCGAGTTTCCATATGCGACCAAAATTATAAGTACTGCGAGACTTGTTACATGTTTTCTAATAGAGACACCCATTTCAATTTTTGGTGTCTCAAATTCGTTAATTTAATCAGATTTAATCAAATTTTCCCTAACAAGTCAATGACGTTTAATCCTAACCACAGATTACAGAGCATGAGCATAGAAAATCATATTTGACAGCTGAACATGTGTTCTGTGTACATATTGGTCATATTTGATCTACTCGAGGGCTGTGAAAACGTCATTGTCACTTTTCAGTGCTTTTTTTATGACGCCGTTATAATTTCCAGATTCTATGATCTTTAAAATTTCTTGAGAATTGCTTGAAACTGGCGGCATAACGTGAAAACGGCTAATGGTGTTTTATTGTGTTTGATCATGGTGATGTGGTTCGAGTTTTAGTATTTGAAATACCTGTCTTTTATTTAAAACAACAATATGGCATACAACCTGGATAAAGAATGTTTTCAACGCCGTCTCCAAAAACTCTATAATTCTTGGTTAGTAAAAACAGAAGAGCAGAATGGATTCTCTAATATGGATGCACTGGTTAACGCTGTTGGAGTTGATGATAATGTAATGTACAGCAAATCAGTAGCCTTACACGTTTGGCTCTTAGGATATGAATTAACAGACACCATAATGGTGTTTACTGAAAAGAAGGCATACTTCCTGGCTAGTAAAAAGAAAATTGATTTTATCAAACAGGGTGAAAGCTCTGAGCCAAATGCTATTGAATTGAAATTCTTAACCCGAGATAGGACTGACAAAGACAAAGCTAATTTTGAAACCCTTATTGAAGCTATCAAGAGTAGTAGAGAAGGTAAAACAATAGGAGCGTTTGTAAAAGATAAATTTCCTGGTGAATTAATGGATTCTTGGAGGGCGGTGGTGTCAGAAGCTAAATTGGAAATTGTAGACATGGGTAGTCCATTCGCTTACTTGATAGCACCTAAAGAGGATTCTGAAATAACTACAATTAAAAAAGCATGTATGGTGACTGTTGATGTTTTTACAAAGTATCTCAAAGACCAAATAATGGAAATAATAGATGCAGACAAAAAAGTGAAGCATATTAAACTTGCAGAGGGTGTTGAGGGTGCTATAAATGATAAAAAGTATGTTTCTGGGGTCGACGTTTCTCAAGTGGACATGTGCTACCCACCTATCATCCAATCAGGTGGAAATTACAGTCTTAAATTCAGTGCAGGCACTGATAAAAACATTTTGCATTATGGCACTATAATTTGTTCTCTTGGAGCTCGCTATAAATCTTACTGCTCTAACTTGATCAGGACGTTATTAGTAAATCCCAAACAAACAATTCAAGATAATTATAATTTGCTGCTTAACTGTGAAGATGAAGTGATGAAGAAATTGGTGGCAGGTTCTAAACTATGTGATGTTTATAATGCGGGGTTAAATTTCATCAAAAAAGAAAAACCGGCACTAGCAGAACACCTGACGAAAAATTTCGGATTTGCTATGGGTATAGAATTCAAGGAGAATTCTTTGATGATTGCCCCAAAAACCACTGCCGTTGCTAAAAAGGGTATGGTCTTCAATCTCAATATTGGACTGAGCAATTTGGAAAATAAGGAAGCAACTGTAAAGGAAGGTTAGTATCAAATTATTCCTACTGGAAAGGTTTGAATTCTTCAAATGTGAATTTTTCAGATAAAACTTATGCATTGTATATTGGAGACACAGTTTTGGTCCATGAAGAACAACCTGCCACAACCCTCACGGTAAGCAAGAAGAAACTGAAAAATATAGGAGTCTTCCTCCAAGAAGAATCTGAAGAAGAGGAAAATGATGCAGAGAAAGAAAATGCTCCAAGAGACGAAATTCTAGGAAGGACCAGCAAAAGGACGGCAGTACTCGATTCTAAATTGCGTACAGAGCACACTTCAGAGGAGAAACGTAAAGAACACCAGAAAGAACTTGCAATTTTATTGAATGAGAAGGCAAAAGAACGTCTAGCCAAGCAATCCGGAGCCAAAGATGTAGAGAAGGTTAGAAAAAATAATGTTTCATACAAGAATTCGAGTCAAATGCCTAGGGATTCAGAAGTGAAGGAATTGAAATTATACGTGGATCAAAAGTATGAAACTGTGATTTTACCCATTTATGGAATACCTGTGCCGTTCCATATTTCAACAGTTAAGAATATTTCTCAATCGGTGGAAGGAGATTACACCTATCTGCGTATTAATTTCTTTCATCCTGGTGCCACCATGGGGAAAAGTGATGGTAAGTGGAATCTCTTATTTTTTCTCGATAATTGAATATAAATTTCATGGCCTTCTATGTTTTTTTGATACTGCATTATGATTTCTTTGACAGCTGCTGATAACTTTTTTGGCAGCTGTCAGTTTTATTCTATCGCATTCCTGAACTGGCAAACGTTAATTTTCCTATAAGGGAGATGGATGACTGCTCAAAAGCTCCTGACATCATTTCAGTGCTTTTCGTTACCCATTTTTTTATAGTGGATGTTCAATTTTCACATAATATATCTTCCAAATTTTAATCATTTCTATCAAGTAAATTCAGGAAAAATTGACCATGGCAGAGACAGTATTGATTTTATAGGGGTGAACCCTGAAAATCAAGAATAAAGTATAAAATGACCTTTTTTGACAATTCCTTAAGGTCAAACTGGAAATCTCATCAAAAACCTGCACTCTGTATGCTGCAGCCTATTTCGAACTCATTATACTTTGCAGGCATATATCCACAACCAGAGGCTACTTTTTTGAAAGAACTAACTTACAGAAGCACAAATATCAAAGAACCAGGAGAAATATCTCCACCTTCTTCAAATTTAAACACAGCCTTCAGGTTGATTAAGGAAGTACAGAGAAAGTTCAAGACACGTGAAGCAGAAGAAAGAGAAAAGGAGGATTTAGTGAAACAAGATACTCTGGTCATGTCCCAAAATAAGGGTAATCCAAAGTTGAAAGACTTGTATATTCGTCCGAACATTGTTTCCAAAAGAATGACTGGATCCCTAGAAGCGCATTCGAATGGCTTCAGGTACACTTCAGTACGTGGAGACAAGGTGGACATTCTCTACAATAATATAAAGAACGCATTCTTCCAACCTTGCGACGGAGAAATGATAATTTTGCTCCACTTTCATTTAAAGCACGCCATCATGTTTGGCAAAAAGAAACATGTTGATGTGCAGTTCTATACAGAAGTGGGGGAGATAACTACAGATTTAGGAAAACACCAACACATGCATGATAGGGACGATTTGGCCGCTGAACAATCTGAACGTGAACTGAGGCACAAACTGAAGACGGCTTTTAAGAGTTTTTGTGAAAAGGTGAGAAATTATTTGATTCTGAGATAGAATTGAACATAATTCCTGTTTATTTTCATAGGTGGAAGGTATGACTAAACAAGAAATCGAGTTTGATACTCCGTTCAGGGAACTAGGTTTTCCTGGAGCACCATTCAGATCCACAGTCAATTTACAACCAACTTCAGGTTGTCTGGTCAATCTAACCGAATGGCCGCCATTTGTGATCACCTTGGAAGACGTCGAGCTAGTCCATTTCGAGCGTGTTCAATTCCACCTGAAGAATTTCGACATGGTCTTTGTGTTTAAAGACTACAGTCGTAAGGTTGCCATGGTCAACGCTATACCGATGAACATGCTGGATCACGTCAAAGTAAGAAAATTCAATGAACTCTGGAGGTCAATTAATGATGTGTTTGTTTTAGGAATGGTTGAATTCGTGTGATATAAGATATTCGGAGGGTGTACAAACTCTCAATTGGGCGAAGATCATGAAGACGATTACGGATGATCCAGAAGGATTCTTCGAAAGTGGAGGTTGGACTTTCTTGGATCCGGAATCGGAGGAAGAAGCTGCCGCAGCTGATGAAGATTCTGAAGAGGAAGATGATGCGTACGAACCGACAGATATTGAAACTGGTTCTGAATTTTCAGATGAAGATTCGGAGTATTCTGAAGGCGATACAGAGTCTGATGATGAATCTGCTGAGGAATTAGGTGAATTTAAAAGCTGTGAGTGATTTATTTCCTTGTTTAACACTTTTCTTATTGTTTTAGGAACCGATGAAGAATCTGGAAAAGATTGGTCTGACTTAGAAAGGGAGGCCGCAGAGGAAGATAGGGAACGTACTAATAAGTTTGAAGATGATTTTGACAAAAATAAAAGTTCCTCAAAGCACTCCAGTAAAGGTTCTTCAAGCAGCAGGCATTCATCAAATAACAAACACAGCTCTTCTAGTAGTAGCAAACATAATTCATCAAAACATGGTTCACCAAATAAACATTCTTCAAACCACCATTCCTCCAGCAAGAATTCTAAGCACAATAGCAGCGGAAGTAAAGATAAAGACAGGCAAAAGGAAAAAGAGAGGGAAAGGGAAAAGAGCAGGCATTCTTCCGGCAGCTCAAATTCAAAAAGGAGACATTCAGATTCCCCTAAGAAAGATAGAAATAGTGACAAGCATCATAAGAGCTCTCACTCCTCCAATTCTTCGAGTAAAAAAAGGAGTAGAGATGATAGTGGAGATAGACAAAAGTCTAAAAAATCCAAGAAATAAAATTGTCCATATTATTTTTAAGTTATCGTTAGCCTTTTCAACCACGAATTTAAGTTAGATATTTGTGTAACAATAAATTTTTGATTACAATTTTCTCTTGATGATTTTTAATTGTAGTTTACCCTTCTCAACTTTGCTGACTTCAGGTATTTCTACTAGCAAGACAAATTGATAGAAAAACACATTTCGAGAGAAAATTTCATGTCAATGTAGACTTTGTCACGATTTAAAATTCCCGTTTTGTCGATTTTGATCTCAGACGTCATCTGTTAACAGTGTCGAATATGGGTTATTTTCACGTTATATGTTCTCTATTCGGGTTGAATAGCTATTTGAGACATTGGAAGAACTATAGTCTGTTCAAATATAAGAGAATGTAAACAAACAAACCAAATCGGTTTGTTTTGCGCATACTAACAGCTTATTGGTCAAAGGATCTTTTCTACAATTCTTGTCACGCCCCCAAAAGACTGCCAGGATCGTACTTAAAGCTTAGAACGGAATGTCGAGAGTTATGAAATTTGAATACAAGTGAATGTTTTGGATTTCTTTGTTACACTCAGTTACACCCTTGTAACCCTTGTAATTAGGTCCTCTAAAATTCGCAACGGTTATAACCTGATATATCTGAAGTAGGTACCTCAATTTGTCCCGGTTATAAATATTTGTTTGAATTGTACTTAACCCTTTGTCGGTTTCCGACGAGATTTCTGAAAAATAATATAAACGAAATCATCTATTGATTCCACCTAAGCAGAAATCCCAGTCGCTAAAAAGCATCGATTCAATAGACGATTTCGACATGAACTTAATTAGGAGAATAGTTCACGGTTTTTTTTCTTGATGAAATTCCTACAATTTCGAAGGTTTTGGAAGTTGTTAATAACGATGACAGCCTGCCGAATTTTAAAAAAACAACATTTTATAAATTATTGAAAAAAATGAAATTCAAATTCAAAAAACGTGGTCGTGATAGTTTGTTGATTGATAGAGACGAAATAGTTGTGTCAGCTCGATAATATCATGGAGTCAACAATAGAGCGAGTGCTGGTGAATCTGGATGAAAGTGACACAGAAGAAGACCAACAAAATTCTGAATAATTTATGACTTATGACATTTGTAATTTGAATACGTTGAATAAATGAATTTGAGTTTATATGATTGTGTGAACTATCCTCGATCCGACCCTGGAGCCCTGAAATAAAGTCTCTACCTGAAGAAAGCCCATCCTACCTCTGCGCGACTTTGTTTATTTTGATGTCTCTTATATTTGAACGGAGTATAGTTTTGGAGTCCCAAGATATAATTTTGTGATACGGCTCTGTGGAAATCCATATTTTGTGATACGGCTCTGTTCGAAATCCAAATTTGTTTAAATTCTATGCTCATGAATCGTCATGATCTATGTTTTTTGAGAAAAATGTCAACTCGATTATCTAACCTCCAAATTTTATTTGTTTTGATAACTTGATAAGATAACAACATTTCCTTGCTTGATTTTGATGTTGGGATATTATTATTCATTATTATAACATGTACTCAAGGATTTCATTTTAAGTTGAACTATAATATCGATAATGGAGTCCCAAAGAATTTGGTAGGAAGTTAATTTCTGTATGTCCACAATTTTTCAATTCATAATTTCAGTATGGTCTCTGACTTCTTTTTTCCCAATATGGGAGGAGTAGAGGAACATATCTACAATTTGTCCCAGTGCTTATTGCAGAAAGGTCACAAGGTAGTGATCCTAACTCATAGTTATGAGGATCGAGTGGGGGTTCGGTACATGACAAATTTTCTGAAGGTTTACTATTTACCAATTCGGGTTTTCTATAATCAGTGTATACTACCTACCATGATCGCTAACATACCTCTTATCAGATACATATTTATTCGAGAACGAATTGAAATTATACATGGCCATTCCGCTTTTTCTGCTTTAGCACATGAAGCGATGCTTGTTGGAAATCTTATGGGACTGAAGGTATTTTAAGAAACAATGTGAATCCAATAATTGAAGAATCTTTTCTAGACCGTATTCACTGATCACAGTTTATTTGGTTTTGCGGATGCAAGTGCAGCTAGTACTAATAAATTATTAGAATTATCACTTGTTGGCTGTAATCATTGCATATGCGTATCTCATACAGGAAAAGAAAATACAGTTTTACGAGCAAGAGTTGACAGAAAACGGGTTTCAGTGATTCCTAATGCAGTTGATACATATTATTTTACTCCTGATCCTAGTCAAAGGTCAACAAATCAAGGTAAATGTGGATTCTTTGCCATTTGAAATCTTTTGAAATAATTCTGTTCAAAATGAATTTCCAGTTACAATTGTGGTTGTCTCACGATTGGTGTACAGAAAAGGAGTTGATCTAACTGCCCAAATAATACCAGAAATGTGTAATAAGTTTGAGGATGTAAATTTTTTGATAGCTGGAGATGGGCCAAAAAGATGGTGAGAATTTATATATGTCACTAATCACAAGTTGTATCAATAATTTTGTGAGATTTCCTAAATGTGTGCTAAAACAAAAAAAGAGTTTTTTCATTCAGCAATGAAACAATGTATTGTGTTTACAATGTTTATTTTCACATCAAAATTTTTGAGGTTGTTAGAAGAAATTAGAGAACGGAAGGGTCTCCAAGATAGAGTCACTCTACTTGGGGGGTTGGAGCACTCCCAAGTAAGAAATGTTCTTGTGAAAGGACACATATTTTTGAACACGTCTTTAACAGAAGCTTACTGTATGGCAATTGTAGAGGCTGCATCTTGTGGGTAAAGGAAAGAGTCCTAATACATTCTGTTCAGTTTATCTTTATTTTTATATTGTAGTCTCAAAGTTGTCTCTACAAGAGTAGGTGGAATACCTGAGGTTTTGCCCTTAGACTTGATCTACTTAGCAGAGCCTACTGTGGGATCAATAGTTCAAGGTAGTACAGTCAATTCTCTAATCAGTCCAAAGAATGTATGAAATTGATTCTTTGTAATATTTTAGCATTGTGCAATGCAATAAGAGACTTGAAATTGGGGAAAACCATATGTCCCTATGAGTGCAATAAAAGAATTAGAGGGTATTACAACTGGGAGAATGTGTCTTCAAGGACAGAGATTGTTTATAGAAACATTCCTCAAGAATCAAAGCAACACTTGGGCAAGAAACTGAAAAAGTGAGTATAAAACTTCTCACTTTCGTTTGCATTGAAACTTGTGGCTCTTGTGTTATTTTTTCATTATTTCAGTTACCTTTCGAGTGGAGTTTGGCCTTATTTATTGGTGGTCAGTTTATGCTATTTGATAATACAATTTTTAGAAGTGCTGGTACCTAGAACTAATATTGATTATGCCAAAGACATCAATTCGAAAGGGAAAAAACAAAGATAATGTTCATTATAGAAGTATAGCTAACTCCATAATGCTTAATAGGTATTGAGTACCTTACAATGTAGATTTTTTATATTCCTCTATTTATCAATAAGACTTCACAATTCAATATTCATAAGCATTTATTTTCACTATGAATATTATCTAGTCCTCTGATTGTGTTTTTTTAAATTTTTTGTATGTTCTGATCATGCACTGTTATTATTTTTGCCATATAAAAATGATAAAATACGATATTTTCACCAAGTAAGGTAGTTTCAATTTAGATCCCTGCACAAATTCAATTCAATGCCGATATACAGGGTGGCCATTTGAAAACGAAACAGACGAGATTACAGACGAAATAAATTTTTTCGATAGAAATGCTCGGACAGGTCGATTTCTGTTTCGAGGGGGACAACTTAAGATGTAGGTTACGGACGCATAGCGCTTCAACCCTTGCTGCTACAACCCCCACCCCCAATTTTTGAATAGGGAAGATGGGGTGAGTGATACCTCAATTCATAGGTATTTTTATACTGATTTCAGCACAGTAATTGTTTTTTCATTTTATGCATTAGTTCTCGAAATATTCTTAACTAAGTATTTGAAAATGAAGTGGTGTTTTCATGGCACTTGTAGTGTTTTTTTTGTGAAAAATCGACATCTTGATTAAAGATTTCTATGTCAGTGGATTGGAGGAAGGAAGCCACAGTCATGGTTGTTTTGAAGCTCAAAATGTCGATTTTTCACAAAAAAACACTACAAGTGCCATGAAAACCACTTCATTTTCAAATACTTAGTTGAGAATATTTCGAGAACTAATGCATAAAATGAAAAAACAATTACTGTGCTGAAATCAGTATAAAAATACCTTTCAAATGAGATATCACTCACCCCATCTTCCCTATTCAAAAATTGGGGGTGGGGGTTGTAGCAGCAAGGGTTGAAGCGCTATGCGTCCGTAACCTACATCTTAAGTTGTCCCCCTCGAAACAGAAATCGACCTGTCCGAGCATTTCTATCGAAAAAATTTATTTCGTCTGTAATCTCGTCTGTTTCGTTTTCAAATGGCCACCCTGTATTTTAGGAAAGGACAAGAGGGGATTAAATATTAACTTCTAATAGTAAAGAATTTATTATGTCATTCAATAAATATAACAAAGATACTATGCATTTTATATTAATACTTAAAATAAACTTACAGCATTCTTGCAACAAAAATAAATATGTTATTTTTATACCAAAATATAAAAGTCATTGTACTATTTCGTTTAAAATCATCTAACTCTTTCTTATTCAAGCGATCATTCAATAAATATAGGAAAGTAGATGAATAAGCCTGGGAAAAACCGAAAAAAGTACAAATGTTTTTCACAAGGCTTACTGCACCTTTTTCAGAAGTACAATATGTACACAACAAACAAAGTTTACCCTTAAATACAAAATTTTTCAAACATTAGGCCTGTTTCGAAAATTTACTTAGGTACAATATTGCTTACCATTAGTAAGGAATGTAATTGGAATGTGTTCAATCATTCACCTAATATTACATAGTAATTATTGTTTCATTTTTGATATTGTGGTATTTACCAATTGGTCCACATCGTTTTGAGGTGAAATAAAACCCAAGTGGACTTTAAGTGACTAAATTAATCAAGTAATCTAGTATTTCTAGTACTTGACACACTAAAAAATAGATCACTATCATAATTAATAAAAACAGGTCTAAAAACGAATGCTAGGTATGGTCCTCGTTAATAGGCCTTTGTTCCAGACTATTGCAGTTCCAAGACAAGCGTTTGTGAATACTGGCATCTCTGTTACGGTCTTTCTGAAAGTTTGGACACAAAATTAATATTTCGCTCAAAGAAGATCGAAATAAATGCCTCGACATTGCGAGATGTTTTGAGTGTGATAGTTGATGCCATATAAAAATATCTGTTGTTTTTTTTGGGATTCAAATTTGAACCCCTGTTTTTTAGCGCTAGTTGTATTTAAATGCGAGAGATATCATGTCGTCACGATGTCTCTTCGAATTTTGAATTGATTACATTCAACTTACTTTGATGTCATCCACTACACCAGCTGTATAATATCTTTTATCATTTCTGTATGATCTTTTCATTGCTTGCCTGTGGTGACCCCTACTAAAAGATTCGCAATGGTCATCCGACTGAGATACACCTGCAAAAATAACATTTCATTCCAATATCATCGCTGTGATCGCATCTAGAAAATGGACGAATCACAAAAATTCAAAAGATGAAAATAAGGATAATCTAGATAAAAAGAGATATAAAGCTAGAGAAGTGCAATCGCTAAGAACTAAGGCTAGGTTTCATTCTAGTGACGATGCAGTTTCGAAGTTTTGCAGTCAAGTTAAATTATTTCTTCAGAAATACCATCTTAAATATGTTGTCTTATTTGGTCGATTTAAAATAGAAAGTACTTTGACGCAAAACTTACAAAACTATGATCACAATGAGAGAAAACTCACAGAAACTCTTTTTATGTTGGCTCACAGTGTTCTTCTTCTAGTTTGAACGAAAAAGAAATAGAAATGGAATTACATTATATCCAACCAATGAAGATTATACTCTTGTCCCTTTTTAAAGATAACTGTTTCTTACTTCTTTAAACCACAAGGTTGGGACAAGAAGTGATAAGATAAGAGATGAAACTTACCAGCTATAACTGGTACATCGAATTCGTTGCTAGGATGTTGCTGGCTACAACTTGCTGACGAACTGAGATGCCTGGTTTTTATAAGTGGAGGATTCTTGTTCTGATTTATCGCTAATCCTCTTCTAAGGTTGGCTCTAGTGGGAGAGGGTGGAGGATAAGATATTCCTCTTTGGGTGGGGCTCAACAGTTGGCAACTGTTTTTATTGCTTGGTACCGATAAGGTGTTTTGATTCAAACTAAGGCTCATACTTCCGATGTTCGGAGATCCCAACGTGAGATTTGGAAGACTTTGGCCGAGACTGTTGAAAGGCTGGACCGAAAGCGTGTTCGGCGTTTTATGGAAGAGTCTATTCTTGAAGGAATTTTTTTGGGACACCGGACTTTTATCCGGTGGAAGAGGTTGGACGCCTTCGTCGCTGGATATGGAACCTGTTCTGTCAGCATCGATTGAAACTGGCTTGGAGTGATCTTTCAGCGAGCCGATGGACGACTGGTCGTTCATTTCAACTGACCCACTGAAAAAAAATCATTTCATTTTGATATTTTGAAACTTAATGCCGCACAAAATGGTTGGCTGTAGGGCCTGTAGGCTCTCCTCTACTTGCAGCCTTATTGTCTTAATTATTAACAGTATATTTACCTATGACTGTGTGCCAGACTTGACACCCTGCTAGCTCTAGAAGACGTAGCTAGAGGAGATCTTGGAGCTAACTGAAGGCTATGGTAATCGCTTTCTAAGTTCTCTATACTCATGTCGGCATCTAAACTCTCATCCACGTAGCTCATCTGTCTAGCTTGGGCGTACAATGTCTGCGCTTTAGAAATTCCATCCTTCCAGCCCTTGAATTAAAAAAAAATTAAACTGCTGAACTTTCCGAAGCGATCTAAAACTTACCTTGATTTTCTTGGGATCGTTGTTCTGCAAAATGAAAGCAGCCACAGCCATGTCGAATTCGTTTTTGTAAATTAAACCTAAGCTTGGAGTTTCCTTGTTTAATTCTGAAACTACCAGTCTGTCGACCAGGTAGGGTTGTCTCACTACCCTCATCGTTGCACCACCCTTTTTCGTGGACGGCTTGCAGATGAGAAGCATGTCAGTCAGCAGGAAACAATGGACCTCCATCTGAAAAAGCAGTATGCTTAGCTATACATTATACGAGGAGTCCCAGATAGAGTGGTCTGAAAGGCAATATTTTCTCTGTTAAAGTAATTTAAAACATTTTCCAGAGTATTGCCTGATCAAATTTACAAGGTATGCAAGATTTGCCCATTCAAGACAGGTCTTGATGATTCATTTATCGCAAGATAATTTGAAATACACTGCGCAAAAAATTTACGCACATTCTGAAAATCTCAATGTTAATGGAAGTAAACTCTACATTGACTTTATAACTCATTTTTTATGTTCTCTCGGAAAGGTTTTGAACGAAACGAGAGACGAATTTCAACGAATCTTATGTGAAAGAAGAGAAATGAACAATTTTCAAAATACTGAAATGCTGATAAGTGATTTAATACTTGGTATTTCCACCCCTTGCGTTAATTACAGCTCGGCAACGACGGTTCATACTCAAAATGAGTGATCTTAAAATGTTCTGATCTAATCCTTCCCAGATTTCTTTGAGTTGGATTCCTAAAAGTCATTAAGAGTAGCTGGATGATTTTCTGAACTTCTCAGCCTTCAATTGAGGTTGTCCCAAACCTGCTCAATCGGATTGAGATCTGGACTTCTTGCTGGCCATTCCATTCCAGAGACTTCAACCTCTTCAAGGTACTCCTGAACGATGCGCGCACGATGGGGTCTGGCATTATCGTCCATAAAAATGAAATTTTCACCAATGTATGGGGCAAATGGCACTACATGCTCTCCAAGAATGTTCCTTATATACTTATCAGCATTCATAGCCCCATTATCAACGACCACTAGGTCTGTGCGAGAAGTCAAAGATATTCCACCCCATACCATAATCGATCCTCCCCCGAAACCAGTAGTATTCAGGAAATTGCACTGAGCATATCTTTCATGTGGACGTCAGGACGTCTGTATACAAGGGAACGTCGATCACAATGGTAGAGGCAGAATCTAGACTCATCTGTGAAGAGAACTCTTTCCCAATCGGCCTCTTCCCAATGGATTTATGCTCTCTCGCAAAATCCAAACGCTCCCTTCGATGGGCTGGGGTAAGAGCTGGGCCTCTTGCCGCGACACGAGTCCTTAAATCATATTCTCTGAGGCGATTTCTTTATTGTCTGAGTGCTAATTTGCACCGCATGAGTTTGCTCAAGCTGATTTCGAAGGAGGCGAGCGGTTGCAAACCGTTGTCTCCAGGGCCCCCGTAAGGGCTACTGGCGCCTGTGTGCAAAAAATAATTTTGGCGCCCCTTAAGGCATTTTAGATTTTTTTTTATTTGTTAGGTGGGTAGGTAGCTAAGTGCTTGAAATAAACCGAAAAACTGAACTTAAGAAGTCAAAAACTAGATATTTCTTTGTAGACTAAAATATAAAACAAACAAAACACAACAGAACAAACAAACAGAATAAAATCATAACGAAATAAATAACTCAAAATAATTCTTGTTCACAACCACTTTGAAGTAGTTCCTTGACTAGCAGGGGGTCGACAGACACTCTGTTGATAAATACTATAAAATAACCCAAAACTAAAAATCACATCTTTTTTAGGAACAAAAAACAGAAATATTGGCTAATGTATATACATATATGTATACAGGGTGTCCCGGAAAATGTGGGAAATCTCTCGGATTCAGATAAAACATAAAAAAAAGATGACAAGTTTCCATAATTTTTTTTCCTAGCGGCCCTCCCTACGGAGATACGGCTTCCTAAATGACGTCTCTGGAAATCCATTTTACTGGAATAAATCTCAAACTATTTAATATAATTAAAAAAAAATTGATATGATGAACAGTAGTACGGCCCTCTTAAAATACTGCCCTAAAATTTAAATTAGCCCCCCCCCCCCCTGGGACCACGAAATTGCCAATAATCCCTTTATTAGTAGTCCTATATCGTTGGTAGAAAAAATTTATCTATTGATGGCCCCCCCCCTGAAAGAATTCATGGCCCCCCCTGAAAAGCTGTCTGGATCCGCCAGTGCAGGTAATGAGAACAACTTTAAAGTGTTAATTTCATTAAACAAATCATTGTAGTCTATATCCTTATTATAAATATTTTTGCGATTTTTGACCCAGGATTTTGGCGCCCCTAAAAGGATGGCGCCCGTGTGCATTGCACACTTTGCACACATGGTAGCGGGGGCCCTGGTTGTCTCAACGAAGAAACTCTCAAGTAACGTTCTTGAATGGCAGTTGTTACCCGTGGTCTACCCTGTCCTGGTCTTCGGACATTCATACCTGTCTCCCTGAATCACTGCAACATTCTGGACACACTTGTATGGGAAACTCCAAACCTTTCTGCAGCTCTTGTGTATGTCCACCCTTCTTCTCGCAAAACTACCGCTTGGGCACATTCCTCTTGGGTCAAATTGCGTGTTTCGCGTTGCATAGCGATCGAGTGTAGAAAATCAAACGAAAGAAAAACTATTGATCACTAGAATTGATCGAGAACAACTGATTTTAGAATGGAGCCAATAAATTCAAAATCTGATAATATCATCTTTTTTTATTCCTGCTGGGAGAAAACATCTGTATTGAAGAAAAACGTTGAAAGTGGATAACATATGCATGCATAATTCTGATAAAAATAATTATCATTGAGAACACCTTCAGTTGTAGAATAAATTTGAGATTTCCATAATGTGCGTTAATTTTTTTGCGCAGTGTAGTTTCTCACGATTTTACTTTTTTCCTGAGAGAAGCGAAAAAGTAAATGACAGTTCCAAACCTTGGATGCGCCGCTGTCTTTCAGCTTGAGGTCGCCTTCGAGCAGAAGATGACGCTTCCTCTCCGCGGGGCAATTGAGCATCGGCCGATTCAGGTCAAACTGCGTCAAGGTCTTGTCCTTTTTCAGCAGCTTCTCAATGTCGTCGTCCTTAGAGTCCTATAACAAGTGTCGGAATCTTATTATGTGGGGACGCTGTCACTTCAGCAACAGAGGTCTCGTTGATAAAGTGGGGGATGCGGGAATGGGGTCGCCCCCTTTGAGATTAGGGGTCTCGTAAAATTTTCGGTCATTGTTAGGCCGAGATCACGGAAGCCACTAGAGATTTTGTTTTATTGGTTCAGCGTTTTCAGGGTTAAGATAAAAAAGGAAGTATCAGGAACTTATGGGGAAGCTGATTCTTCTGATTCAGAAGTTCTTCCATTATACAGTGCGCGTCAAAATTATGAAACAAATTCAAGAAAAATATTTGGCAACAAAATCCTGAAACAGGTCAATTTTTGTTTCACTTTTACCAAATTTTTATGCACTTTCGAAGGATTTTTGTTGCACCCTCTGAATTTTTTGAATAGGGAAAGTGGGTCATGTGGTACTTTTTTTTTGGCAAGGTCTTTATATCTTCTTTATTTGTTCCATAATTTGGACGCGCACTGTATATACCTCGAAAATTATGCCATTTCTATTCAACATACCACAATGTCGTAGCTTTCTATCCTCGCAATGATGCCTTTTAGTCTTTCCTTATCTTGTTTGTGTTTCAGACTCGAATTGACGTTATTTACGAAGTCGTCAACCATTTTAATCTGAAAAATAAAAAGGGAGTTCCACTTTAAAGCTCATGGACTGATGCTGAAAAAAAATCGGGATTGTGTAGCAATTCGAAAAATTACTAATAAGTCTATTTTTTATCTGAGAATTTTGAAGTAATACCTCTTTATATCCCTGTATTCTATCCCCACACTGGATCATATTTTTCATGCTTTCCCTTCGTAATTTTTTCAATTTCCTTAATTTTTTTTTTAATATAATACACTGCGCAAAAAAATTAACGCACATTCTGAAAATCCCAATTTTAATGAAAGTTAACTCTACATTGACTTTATAACTTATTTTTTATGTTCTCTCGGGAAGGTTTTGAACGAAACAAGACACATTAAATGGAAGAAAAATGCAGGATTTCACCGAATCTTATGTGAAAGAAGAGAAATGAACAATTTTCAAAATACTGAAATGCTGATAAGTGATTTAATACTTGGTATATCCACCCCTTGCGTTAATTACAGCTCGGCAACGACGGTTCATACTCAAAATGAGTGATCTTAAAATGTTCTGATCTAATCCTTCCCAGATTTCTCCGAGTTGGATTCCTAAGTCATAAAGCTACCTGGATGATTTTCTGAACTTCTCAGCCTTCTATTGAGGTTGTCCCAAACCTGCTCAATCGGATTGAGATCTGGACTTCTTGCTGGCCATTCCATTCGAGAGACTTCAACCTCTTCAAGTTACTCCTGAACGATGCGCGCACGATGGGGTCTGGCATTATCGTCCATAAATCGATTAATCAGATACACCGCGTTCATTGATATAAATATCAACAACCCGCTTTCGATGAGGTTGGAACTTTCGTTGGTTCCCTGTATGATGATTTGTGGCAAGTTCGAGTCAGATTCATGGCGGTTGTTGATATTTATATCAATGAACGCGGTGTATCTGATTAATCGATTTATATTAATTTGTATCCTTATGGATGAAATCTTTTTGATTGAATTATCGTCCATAAAAATGAAATTTTCACCAATGTATGGGGCAAATGGCACTAAATGCTCTTCAAGAATGTTCCTTATATACTTATCAGCATTCATAGCTCCATTATCAACGACCACTAGGTCTGTGCGAGCAGTCAAAGATATTCCACCCCATACCATAATCGATCCTCGCCCGAAACCAGTAGTAGGTATTCAGGAAATTGCACTGAGCATATCTTTCATGTGGACGTCTCTATACAAGGGAACGTCGATCACAATGGTAGAGGCAGAATCTAGACTCATCTGTGAAGAGAACTCTTTCCCAATTGGCCTCTTCCCAATGGATATGCTCTCTCGCAAAATCCAATCGCGTCCTTCGATGGGCTGGGGTAAGAGCTGGGCATCTTGCCGCGACACGAGGCCTTTAATCATATTCTCTGAGGCGATTTCTTATTGCCTGAGTGCTAATTTGCACCTCATGAGTTTGCTCAAGCTGATTTTGAAGGAGGCGAGCGGTTGAAAACCGTTGTCTCAACGAATAAGAAACTCTCAAGTAACGTTCTTGAATGGCAGTTTTTACCCGTGGTCTTCGGACATTCAAACCTTTCTGCAATTCTTGTGTATGTTCACCCTTCTTCTCGCAAAACTACCGCTTGGGCACATTCCTCTTGGGTCAAATTGCGTGTTTCGCGTTGCATAGCGATCGAGTGTAGAAAATCGAACGAAAGAAAAACTATTAATCACTAGAATTGACCGAGAACAATTGATTTTAGAATGGAGCCAATACATTCAAAATCTGATAATATAATCTTTTTTTATTCCTGCTGGGAGAAAACATCTGTATTGGAAGAAAAACGTTGAAAGTGGATAACATATATGCATGCATAATTCTGATAAAAATAATTATCATTGAGAACACCTTCAGTTGTAGAATAAATTTGAGATTTCCATAATGTGCGTTAATTTTTTTGCGCAGTGTATATGAATGGGTTTAACGTCTGTGATAGCTTAGAGGTAGAGCACCCGCCCGGAAAGTAGGAGACGCAGGTTAGATTCCTGCACGGTGTGTAACTTTTTCAGGAATTTCAAAAATTGTCTCCATGCCGTTAACTCTTTTCCTGATATAATTTACTCAATCATCTTCGTTTTAGCGAAAATTGGTAAACATTTCTGACAGACTCAAAAACTAAATGTAGCTGAGAGAGCGTTTTCCCACCCTTCGCTATCTATTCCAAAGGATTAAATGATCCATCTCATGCTCCTCAGTAAGTAATTGAGGTTAAACCAACTGAACATTTTTCTCTCTCAGATTGAAATTTTTCAAAACGGTCAAACATTTTTCATCCTCAGGACCAACCGTGTACAGGCTATTCCGGAGGATCGCCGTATTCATCACTCCGGAGGGTTCTGGAAACGGTTCCCTGGAAGCTGGAAGAATTAACGGCAGATCTAGAACCCGTCCGGACCGAAATATCCGTCTTGTGTTTTGGGGCCTATTTATTCAACGTTGCCTACTGATAAAAGCGCTCGCTGCTATCAAGAACTGAAATCAATGAATAATTCAGGACGCTTCCGTTTCCTGAATGAATGAACAGGAGTTTGAGGGGTTAAACGCTTGAAGATCCTAAATTTGGAAGAGGCGCTTTGTTATGAAGTTCTTGGTGGGAAATTAAAATGTGATCGAATACGAAGAAGCTTTGCCCCACTTACTAGAATCAGTTATTGGCATGCAGAGTGTCCAATAAGATGAGTTATTTTGAATAGGCTACTATTTCGGTAGATGTCACTTTCGAAGATGTCAATTTTTGACATTTGACAAGTAGAAACTTCTCCATTAATAAGAAAGGAACGATACACGCTTCAACAACGCATTGAAATTATTTAAATTCACTATAAAAATGGTGGAAATGTGGCTGAGATGGTTTGTAGAACTCGGACATTTTTGGGTCGTCGTGAAGAACCTTGTCGAACCGCATTACAGAAATTGGTGGAAAAATTTCGGCTGTTGGGACAAGTTAGTGATGTGAAGAATAAAACCCTTTCACGTCGCTCAAAAACAGCCGAGAATATTGCTCCTGCAGCCGAAAGTGTTGAAGAAAACCCACGTTTGTCCATTCCTCGTCATTCTTTGGAATTAGGCATTCCACAAACGTCATTACACCGTATTTTGCATAAAGATTTGGGTCTTAAGGCTTATAAAGTCCAGTTCACACTTGAACTCAAGCCGGCCGATCATCAACAACGTTGTGTCTTTGCTGATTTGGATCTTGAAATGCATGAAAATGACCGAAATACCATCGGAAAATCATCTTGATTCATGAGGTCCATTTCCACCTCGGTCGTTAACAAGCAAAATTGTCGCATCTTGTTGAAAAACCTCTCTATTCTCAACGTGTGACTGTTTGTTGCGGTTTATGGTCCGGCGAGATCATTGGACCTCTTTCGAGAATGAGGCTGGAGCAACAGTTACAGTGAATGGATTGCGCTGTCGAGATATGATTGATCTGGGGGTTGCGCTATCGTGAGATGATTATTGAATTTTTATGGCCGGAATTGGATAGTTCTGATTTGAACAACGTTTATTTTCAACAAGACGGCGCTAGGTGTCACACACAAGCAACGAAATCATTGATCTTTTATGGGAAAAGTTTCCGGACTCTGTTATCTCTCGATGATGTGATCACAATTGGCCACCGAGATCTTGTGATTTAATGCCTTGCGACCTCTTCCTTTAGGGCCATGTGAAAGAGAAGGTCTACGCCAAGAGCCCAGCGTCGATTCAAGACCTCAAAGATGGAATTCGTGAGGCCATCGAGGCGATAGGGCAGCCACTTCGCTATTTGATTATACAAAATTTCATGAAAAGGATATGGTCCTGTAGTCATGCCAAATGACCAGGCTTATGTTATTTTCCATTATTAACGGCATAGGTACCTTCCCCTTTACAGGGTGACAACAAAAACTTCGGACATATTTTGCTGTGGTCTGGAACAAAGGTATTTCAGCGCAGCCAAATAATTTTTGTTCCCCTGGTTTCTCTACACTTTCCTGCACTAATATGTGAATTTTCATTTTGATATAATCGCATTTCACAGAGTTGTAGAATGTCAAACAAACGTAGTGCGATTTTGGAGCTGTTTCGTCAAGGTAGGCGTCAATGCGAAATTGTTCGTTTGCTCAATGTGCCTCGACAAACCGTGTCCGATGCAATTCGTCGTTTCAAGGAGCTCGGCCATGATGGTCGTCGTCCAGGAAGTGGTAGAAAACGCACTGTCAATACATCTAGCAATCGCAACATCGTCAAGAAGCGAGTCAATCGAAATCCGAGGGTTTCCATGAGGAAAATAGCGTGTGAGACCGGTATCAACCGCGAATCAGTCCGTCAAATTGCCAAAAAGGAGCTCAACCGCAAGCCATAAAGGCTCCAAAAAGTTCGACTCCTCACGGAGGAAAACAAGCGCGTACGACTCCAAAGGTGCCGCCAACTCTTTCGTCACGCCGCCGATCAGCAATCGGAGCGAATTTTCTTCACAGACGAGAAGCTATTCACCGTAGAACAATCCCACAACCACCAAAACGACAGAGTCTGGTCCGTAGAGGCTCCCGGTACATCGGCCATCGTCGAACAACGTCAAAATTCGCAATCCTTCATGGTCTGGAGCGGAATTTGCGGCAGTGGTACAACTCCCTTAGTTTTCGTAGATCAAGGGGTCAAAATCAATCAAGAAGTCTACCGCTGCGACATCCTCGAGGCCGTAGTACTTCCGTGGGCCAAGTAGCACTTCGGCGATACGCATTGGACCTTTCAACAGGACTCCGCTCCGGCTCACAGAGCGAAAATGACGCAAGAATGGTGTAAGACCCATTTTCCTTGTTCCATCTCATCTGCAGAATGGCCGCTCTACTCACCGGATCTCAACCCAATAGACTACAGCGTGTGGTCGATTTTGGAGCACAGGACTTGTGCTAAAAAACACAAAAATTTGGTGTCGCTGAAGCAATCTCTGCGCCGGGAATGGAACCGATTAACGCCCGAGGAGCTGCGGCCCATTGCCGAAAATTTTAAGAAGCGTCTGAAGCTGTGTATCGCCGCCAAAGGAAGCCACTTCGAAACGGCTCAAATATATTATAAACAAATGTTCAAGCTATTATTATTTGTCGTAGTTTTGTTCAATTTCTTCTGTTTAATAAAGTTAAATGAAAAAGAGTTTGTCCGAGGTTTTTCTTGTCACACTTTATTTACTCACCATAGCTTGAATATTCTCCTTCTCCACATCCTCCTCCGTATTCTTCAGCACGGCCTTCAACAGAAGTCCATACTTAGTCAGTCTTTGCATCGGTTGTACCAAAATATCCATTAATCTTAATCTGGAACAAGAAAGAGAAATGCGTAAGTCAGCTGGTAATTACGGATCATTATCTGGGTGGGGTTGAAGGCCACCCTTGGTTCGTTTGTAGACGTATTGGAAGAAAGGCGACACATTCTGCTCAGAATCAGCTATATGCCGTAATTGATGAATCGTGATTGGATTAGGTTCGATTTGGTACGTCGAATTTAATTAACTTGTTACTATTCAACGGAGACCTTTTGTCCGGCTGTGATGCCGGCAACAGCGGTGGAATCATGGCAGATTGTATTATTGGCAAATTTTCGACGTGTTGCGAGTGAGAATATCCGGTCTATTCAATAGATTTTCTCCAGTTGTCTCAGGTTTGGTGCTACAGAGTGCTTTTCCCAATTTTGCATTTTCAACTTTCGACTATAACTCTACAATTGCTGAATACATTGAAATATGTGACATAGAAATAAGAACATCCAGTTATTCAACCAAAACAGATGTCTGCGCGGTATTATTTACATCGAATTCCGGAAAGATGACTAGCTTTGATAGTTTAATTGGTAAACATCAGACGGGTTATCTGAAGATACGCGGTTCGAATCCCGCTCGAAGTGAAAACTTTTTCCGGAGTTCAAAATTCGTCTGAATACCGATTTAACATGATTTTCTGTTGTGATTTCGAACATTCAACAAATATGTATACAAAAAATTATTCAATAAATTAATTATTATTGGGTGATAACGTATGATCCTGAAGTTTTGGGAAAAATTTCACCTGGTCTGATTGAAAAGCAAAGTGTCAGGGGAATTATTAGGCAAATCGAAAATAATAACGGTCCCTTGTCTGTTATTTGAATTTTGATTTATAATAAGGATAGTTAAGTTAAATTGTTGAATAATTTGATAAAAATATAACATTATTTAAGTCAGAGTTATATGCTTTTGAAATTTTTCCCTAAACTTCAGGACCATACGTTATTAAACTGCTCCACATGAGTTAGGGATATTGACTTAAATTGCAAAAAATATAGTTGAAATAAGATTTTTGAAAATTCATATTATTATGATTGCCTGTAGGTCTGCAGCGTATGTTACGGTGGTTAAGGAAAATCGAGTGAAATATCGAAATTTTATTTCCAGAGAATTCAAGCATTTTAAGACTATCAATACAATGTATGGCCTCCACGGGCATCAATAAAAGCTTGACATCTTCTTTGCATACTACACACGAGGTTGTTGAACATTTCTTGAGGAATTTGGTTCCATAAACGGAGTAGAAGCTCTCTCAGATCATTTAAGGATTCTGGGGTAGGTTGATGATTATCTAATCTTCTTTGGAGCTTGCATGTTCTATGATCTATGCAATTCAAATCTGGTGAATGCGGAGGTATTGGTAAATGTGAAATACCAAGCTCCTCGCGCGCATTCTCAACTATGGCTGCACGGTGCGGTCTAGCGTTACCGTCTAGAAATTGAAAAGTTTCACCAATAGCAGTGTGAAAATTTGGCACAACATTGTCAATGACATGCTCCCTATAGCGTAAGGTGGTCATATTCCCAGGACAAATTTGTAGATCTGTGCGCCCGTTGAAACATATCCCGGCCCATACCATAACACTACCCACTCGGAATAGATGGACTTCTTGGACATAGCGACGATTACGAGGTATGTGTGGGATTTTCCATACCCTTATTCTTCGAGAATCTAAAAATCGTCCATATCTGGATTCATCAGTGAAAATGACACTACGCCATTGATAGTTCCAATTGATATGTTGCCTTGCCCATTCCAGTCTTTGACGCTTAAGGTGCAGACACATTGTTATCACGTCACGTCATCTTCCCAAAATGTGCAACCACGATAATGCATGGAACTTAGACCATAGGAAGAGAGACACATCTTTCAATAATAAAAAGTGAAGCCGAATCATCAGAACTAAACTGGGTGATTATACCACTACGGAATCAAAATGTAATAAAAATTTTTGCAACATTGTATCTGCTGTCACGTTATAGCACTGAAAGCACGCAAGATCTATATTCCGCAAATTAACATTTTCTGAATGCACATGATATTACGTCTAATTAGGCATTCTAAATCACGTGACCTAAAATGGCGTCTGCTGAGGGCAAACCATAGACAACAAGTTGTCTATGGGGCAAACAACTTTCTGAAGTGTCATAACACGTCATAAGGAACCTGGTGAATAAATTAGTTGTGTGTATTTGTTGTTGTTGATAGACTTTTTAAGATGCAAAGTATTGTTTGCCCCATAGAACTTATAGTACATGTACTATGAGTTCTATGGTTTGCCCTCAGCCGCCATATTGAGAATTTGTTTTGACAGGTCATTAGAATGCCCCATATTATGTGAAATGTCATTCTGACATACATTTGAAACCGATCTGGGTGCTCATTCAATAATTCTTGAATTAATTGATGGAATTTCTCCACTTCCTCTGCTCGTTGATTCATTTGATAAATCGAATCCCTTCTATGAGAATCACCAGCAACTGTAAAAGCAGCTATATTCATCATATCTTCTTCCCATTTCCTCGCGTGAGCTCACGTGACGTGACAACAGTTTGTATGCACCTTTTTGGTCACGTGTTAATGGAACTCCTCTTAATAGATGTCTAGAACCTAGATTCACCTATCTCAAACGTCGTCTGATGGTTTCGATGGAAACTTTTACCCCATCTGCATTTCGAAGAGTATTCCGTAGCATTCTACACGTAGATGTAGGGTGTCTTCTCGCCGAAACGGTGATGAAACGATCCTGAGCAGGTGTTGTTTTTCGTCGCCCACCAAGCCTTGGTCTTTCCAACACGGAACCTGTCTCCCTGAACCTATTCCAAAGTCGAGATATCACATTTTGGTTGACTTGGAGCCTTTCCGCTACAACAACCTGAGTTAGTCCATCCTGTAGCATTCCGATAGCCCTATTAGCCTCAGCGTTTGTTAATTTACGTCTTGTCATTTTCAGAAAACTCGTTTCAAATCGAAGCCGCTGATAAACTGACTTTATTTTAAAATGAGAACATTCATGAAGCATATGCAAAGAACCAAACTTCAGAAAAAAGGCGACCAGATTGACGAAATGTCTCATACTGATTTTTATTGGATCGATTCAAGTTCTTATTGAGTTTTAAATGATTTTACAGCGATTTTCTCGAAGATTACATACTTTTAAAAACGATTGAATACGATATCCCTAACTCTTGTGGAGCAGTGTATTTGCATCACATCCCGACAGAGTGAAGCGATGTGTATAATTTAACGATGTTTAAACGCTATAAACCTTTGATTTCTATGTGCCAGCGTCCACCAACTTAACGGAATAAATTAATCGAAAAATAACACCGATTTGGCCAAAACAATAATCTCTCTCTACCACCTCATTAGCAGGATATTTATCCAGCGATTTTCCAGTTATCCGCGGAATTCTAGATAGTGATTAAATCAGGCACCTCATTAAGCCCCTGCATTTCAGTTCTTGAATCACGACTTCCCAGTAACATATTTCATGCATAAATTCCAAACGGTATTCTCGCAATCATGTCTATTGTCACTTCGGAACTGCTGACCTGTGTAAATTTACGGTGATTTATTTCCCGCGCTATTATTGCGGATCGACAATATCAGGGCGGCGTTTTGTGAGATTATGTTGGGTTTCGGTATAATTAATTGGGAGGCATGTGTACATGTGATAAGCTATGCTTCAAGCCGATTTTGTTTATGGTAAGCTGAGTTGAGCGATCCGTGTTTCAAGTTATAATATGTGTGTAATTATTAGCGATCATGAAGGCAACCAAATGGCGAAGGCGCCGGGTGAGATCATTGAGCTGTGTAACTCAGGCTTCGCAGTGTTGAAATTATTTCAGGGTGATCCTAAATTGGAGGTTGAGACGAAAAAAGGAGATTAATTGCATAATTTCAAGACAAAACGACTTATAAACAAGGGGCCGAAAACGTTTCGTTTTCGAGATACGGGGTGTCAAAGTTTGAATTTTTTTCAAGTTTTTTTCCCCTAGTATCTGCATTTCTTGAGATATTCAACTGAAATTTTGCATAGATGTTGCAATTTAGAGTTTACACCATGTGACATGTCGATTACCATGGAAAACTCACAGACTGATATTTTTTTTGGAACACAATTCTAATTTAATACCATATGAAAACACAGGTGCTCTAAATTAAACTTTATTCAGATGAAGAAGGTTCTATTTCAAAGAAATGAAAACGAAATGGGCTCCCAACTGATATGTGTGTAATTATTAGCGATCATAGTATGAAAGCAACCAAATGGCGAAAGCGCCGGGTAAGCTCATTGAGCTGTGTAACGCTGGCTTCGCAGTGAAATGCAGGCAATTATTAAATCATTTCAGGGTGATCTCGAATTGAAGGTTCAGACGAAAAAGGGGGATTCCTTACATAATTTCAAGACAAAAAGCCTCATAAACATGGGTCCGCAAACGTTTCGTTTTAGAGATACAGGGTGTTAAGGTTTGAATTTGTTCAAGTTTTTTTTCTTATAGTATCCGCATTTCACAAGATATTCAACTGGAATTTGGCATAAATGTTGCAATTTAGAGTTTACACCATGTGACATGCCAATTTCGATTGAAAATTTACAGGGTGATATTTTCTCTGGAACACCATTCGAATTTATTATCATATAAAAACACACGTGTTCGAAATTGAATTTTATCCAGATGAAGAAGGTTCCATTTCACCGGAATGAAAACGAAATGAGCTCCCAACATGAATTACTGATTGAAGTTCTAATATTCCATTTATAGAGTGCTAAAACAGACATTCCTCTGAAAGAGGAATTGAATATTTCCAATTAAATTCACACTGCCGGCCATGAATGCATAACTCTGCATCAACACGAATATTTTCCCCTTGAATAACCAGAACGACTGTAAATACCAGTTTTATGGGTGGCATCATGCATTTGTTTGGCGATCTCTCGAAATATAGGGATTTGCATGGAATTTATTCGTGAGCAGCATTTCAAATGAATGCTAGTTAGCCTAGACCAGTTCCATGCATAAACAAAATATTACGATACCATATCAACGACCAATAACTTATCAGAAGTGTCAGTGAAGAGTTCGACGTCAAAAAAGTAAACCAGAATTACGCAATGAATTAAAAAAATAGATGTCCACCGAAATTGTAAAAATCGAAAAATTGGAGCATCGAGCCATCATCAAGTACCAGTATTTAAGTATTTAAAAGGGTTAAGAGGTAAGTAGATTTACGAAGATATGCTTAATACCCTTGGTGATCAATGTCCTTCATATGCGACCGTGAAAAATTGGACTGCAAGCTTCAAAAGAGGTAAATATTCCATTGAAGATGATGACAGATCGGGATGGCCAGTTTCTGTGTCAGTCCCCGAAAATAACGATGCAGTTCATGACATGATTTTATCAGACCGTCGAATCGGGGTAAAACGGATATCTGAAGCACTGAAGCATCGCGTTCGATCTGTGCTCGATTTGAAAACGATGTAGACTTCTTAAACTGAATTTTTGTTATGGATGAGACTTGGGTACATTTCTACGATCCAGAAACAAAGCAACAATCGATGGATTGGCGACACTCTGTTTCTCCAAGACCTAAGAAGTTTCGTGTACAAAAATCTGCTGGAAAAGGTCTTGCTTCAGTTTTTTGGGATTGCCATGGAGTAATCATGATTGATTTTTTGGATAAGGGTAGAACAATAACTGGAGATTACTATTCGACATTACTGACCACTCTACGGGAAAAAAATTTAGAGAAAAGACGCGGAAAGCTATCCAAAGGTATTTTGTTTTTACAGGACAACGCCCCAGTACGCAAATCTCATGTTGCCATGCAAAAAAAATTATGATTTAGGGTTAGAATTACTAGAACACCCCCCTTATTCATCAGATTTGGCTCCGTGCGACTATCATCTTTCCTCAACTGAAAAAAAGTTTAAAAGGTCGTAAATTTTCTTCCAACAAGGAGGTAATAAAAGCTGTGGAGGACTGGTTTGCAGAGCAAGAAGAAACATTTTTTGAAAGGTCTAGAGACGTTGCAGGTTCGCCGTAATGAATGTATTCAATAAGAGGAGAATATGTTGAGTAATAAAATATTTTGACATTGAAATTTTGTTTGGTTCTATAGAAGGCTAAGAATTTTTCAATATATCCTCGTAGAAGTGATAAGTTTGATTTTTTTCGCATGTTTAACTGATTGATCGACAGAAACTCCTTACCTATTACAGTCCTTCTGGCTCTCACACCACGTCAAGTAGGCCGTGAAGACCTCGCTGTCCAAATTTTCCCTACAATAATGCTGGCAGCGACTCTGCTCCGCGCAATATTTGTAATACGGCTGGAAGGTTTCGTGCAGCATCGAGAATCCTTCCAGCATGTTCTCTATACAGGCTGGTCGTTTGTATCGACGCATATCCCTGATCAAGGGATAGAGCGTGCTCTTCCAGAAGATCAGGTTTGCGTCCAGGATTTCCGTGATGTTGGAGAAGAGTTTTTCGGTGTCGATTTCTTTGAGGAGATTCTTTGATTGCAGATCTCGCAGACACGATAGGAACAGCTGTAAAAAATTGGGATAGGGAAAAATGAGAAATTTAAAAAAATACCATAGTTATTGTTGTTGTTTAATAGGCAGATTGGGTCTGCGAAACATTATCTTGAGAACTTTTATCGAAAAAAATCTTTTACTTCAAAAGAGTGTTTTTAGAATGATAGAACTCTAAATTGAAATAAAACATATTTAAATCAAGATTGAAGGCCAGTTTTTGAAAGATAAGATAAGATTTTCTTAAATGAAAGATAACATCGACCTAGAAGTGTTTTGGTTCCAACAGGATGGTGCTACACCTCATGCTGCTACCGTAACAATGGATTTATTGAAAGAAAGATTTAGCGATAACATTGTTTCGAGAAATGGTCCTATTAATTGGCCTCCAAGATCATGCGACATAACTCCAATGGATTCTTTTCTTTGGGGCTGTGTCGAGTCATTGGTTTATGCTGATAAACCAGAAACAATAGACGCTTTGAAAGCTAACATAACTCGTGTTATTGCTGAAATAAGGCCCGAGTTACTCGAAAAAGTGGTCCAAAATTGGTCTGGTCGAATGCGGTTCTTCAGAGCTAGTCGTGGTGGAAATGTGCCGGAAATTATTTTCAAAACATAAATGTCATAAGATTATCTTCCACATAAAAATTTGGCTTCAATCCTGATTCAAATATGTTTTATTTCAATTCAAAGTTCTATCACTCTAAAAAAACTCGATAATTATTTATTATCTTCATTTCGAATTGTTTTCATTTTATATTCTTTATATGCTAATTTATAAAACTGCAAAATGTTAACGTTAAAACGTAAGATTATGTTGAATTAAGTGAGAATCATATCATAGAAAAAGTGGGATCCAAGCACAGATACTGCTTTTTTCATTTTGGGCAAGAGTAATACAAAGTGAAAGGTTGCGAAGTACACTGCGCACAAAAATTAACGCACATTATGGTAATCTCAAATTTATTCTACAACTGAAGGTGTTCTCAATGATAATTATTTTTATCAGAATTATTCATGCATATGTTATCCACTTTCAACGTTTTTCTTCAATACAGATGTTTTCTCCCAGCAGGAATAAAAAAAGATGATATTATCAGATTTTGAATGTATTGGCTCCATTCTAAAATCAGTTGTTCTCGATTAATTCTAGTGATCAATAGTTTTTCTTTCGTTTGATTTTTTAGACTCGATCGCTATGCAACGCGAAGCACGCAATTTGACTCAAGAGGAATGTGCCCAAGCGGTAGTTTTGCGAGAAGAAGGGTGGACGTACACAAGAATTGCAGAAAGGTTCCCATACAAGTGTGTCCAGAATGTTGCAGCGATTCAGGCAGACAGGTACGAATGTCCGAAGACCAGGACAGGGTAGACCACGGGTAACAACTGCCATTCAAGAACGTTACTTGAGAGTTTCTTCGTTGAGACAACGGTTTGCAACCGCTCGCCTCCTTCAAAATCAGCTTGAGCAAACTCATGAGGTGCAAATTAGCACTCCGACAATAAGAAACCGCCTCAGAGAATATGATTTAAGGCCTCGTGTCGCGGCAAGAGGCCCAGCTCTTACCCCAGCCCATCGAAGGGCGCGTTTGGATTTTGCGAGAGAGCATATCCATTGGGAAGAGGCCGATTGGGAAACAGTTCTCTTCACAGATGAGTCTAGATTCTGCCTCTACCATTGTGATCGACGTTCCCTTGTATACAGACGTCCACATGAAAGATATGCTCAGTGCCATTTCCTAAATACTACTGGTTTCGGGGGAGGATCGATTATGGTATGGGGTGGAATATCTTTGACTGCTCGCACAGACCTAATGGTCGTTGATAATGGAGAGAGAATGCTGATACGTATATAAGGAACATTCTTGAAGAGCATGTAGTGCCATTTGCCCCATACATTGGTGAACATTTCATTTTTATGGACGATAATGCTAGACCCCATCGTGCGCGCATCGTTCAGGAGTACCTTGAAGAGGTTGAAGTCTCTCGAATGGAATGGCCAGCAAGAAGTCCAGATCTCAATCCGATTGAGCAGGTTTGGGACAACCTGAATAGAAGCCTGTGAAGTTCAGAAAGTCATCCAGCTACTCTTAATGACTCAGGAATCCAACTCGGAGAAATCTGGGAAGGATTAGATCGGAACATTTTAAGATCACACATTTTGAGTATGAACCGTCGTTGCCGAGCTGTAATTAACGCAAGGGGTGGAAATACCAGGTACTAAATCACTAATCAGCATTTCAGTATTTTGAAAATTGTTCATTTCTCTTCTTTCACATAAGATTCGGTGAAATCCTGATTTTTCTTCCATTTAATGTGTCTTGTTTCGTTCAAAACCTTCCCGAGAGAACATAAAAAATAAGTTATAAAGTCAATGTACAGTTAACATTCATTAAAATTGAGATTTTCAGAATGTGTGTTAATTTTTTTGCGCAGTGTATTTGCTTCTTTACTGGACGTTCAGAATGAATGGAAACATTTAAATCTTGAGACAATCTGGAAGCTGAAACCTTTTGTTCCCCTTTTTCAAATCTGCATAATTCATAAACCGCCCAGATAATCTACTTACATCTGTGACAACTGTCAGCATCTTGATATACTGTATTTCCGTTTTTATCAGCTCCCAGAGCACCGTCTGCTGCTGTTGCTGCTTCTCAGGTAGATCTGAAACAAGAATAATTACAGTGATACCACATCTAAAACGCCAAGCCGCCAGTCAGAAAGATGTTTATTTCGCTCGTCGGAGTCTAATGGATGTCGGAATTTCCGACACTGCCGTCATTCCTGATATTAAAGATTCTTAAATTCACTACGTCAGGATCCTTTGGACGTCGAGGACGTTGCAGAAACGCTACTCTAATTGGCACCATTTGTTTTCTATGGCGGAGATCTCCTGATTTCCATTTTGCGACATCTGAACTCGCAGCTATCAAAGACGATGGAATTGTATGAATTTGCAGATTGGATTCGAGCCGAACAAGTGGGGTTGATGGCTATTCCTGGGGACTTTACCTTCGTCCTGAGGACAGGTCGTCGAAGGGAAAATTATACATTCAGTTGTCCCTCATTAAAATTGAAAACGGATTGGATGAGGGTTGGAAATAATGAACTAGTGATAAAAAAATCGGGGACATCATTTTGGGATTGAAAGTGATGAATATAAGATTTATTCTTGTATACACTGCTCAATAATCGAAAGAATACTATTTTATCTACTCCCATAGAATAATATATCCATTATTCAACCGATTTTGATCTGTAATAGTAGGTACCTACCTATCTATAAACCAAAAGCATGAGTTATAATAACTCACTCTAATACGAATAGGAAAAATTAATTGCTTACGAAATGAATCAATATTGTTGAAATTTATTTCCAAAATCAGTGTTCTATTCGCCATACTTAAAGAGCACTTCGTGAAATTTATGGTTTATCTACTCCCATAGAATAATATATCCATTATCCAACTGATTTCGATCTGTAATAGTCTCTATAAACCAATAGTGTGAAGTAATAATAACTCACGCCTATAAATCACTCTAATACAAATAGGAAAAATGTAGCTTACGAAATGAATAAAAAAGTCGGGTCAATGGGGAATCCTATTTCAGACATCAAGGTAACGTTCTCGCCATCCATTTCTACATTGTCTTAGGTCTGAATATCCAAAAATTGCATTTGGAAAACGTGAATTTTTGACGTTTTGTACGGGATTCGATATCGATACGATTTTCGACCACAGAAATCGCTTTTGACACCTGTTGTCAATTTTGAAAATGCCGATTAATTCGAATTTTACTAAAGAAGTCGAAGATAAAGTATAGTGTTCAATTCGCGGTTATGGTCATAACACACTTGATGAATTACACCCCCCGCCTGACGGCTCGGGCTGCAAAATTCATCTACGTGTGTTATGACTTACATTACCGCTCATTGAACAATATACTATTACATGATCGCCATCAGAGAAGTTCATTCGTCGAACTATCGATAGATTTCGGACAACAATTTCTCTACCCGGAGCAACAACAAGACCAAGAACTGCACATACAGAAGAAAATATCGCTGCTGTAAAGATCTTGGTCTAGACCCATACAAGATCCAACTGGTCCAAGAACTAAAGCCACTTGATCATAATAAGCGTCGTTTGTTTGCTAATTGGGCCCTAGAACAGCTTGAAGTTGATCCTTTTTTGTATCGAAAAATTGTGTTTAGTGATGAAGCTCATTTCTGATTGAACGGCTACGTAAACAAGTAAAATTGCCGAATATGGAGTGAAAACAATCCCCTGTTCTGTTGGTTCCATTGCATCCTAAAAAATGGATTGTATGGTGTGTTTTACAATTTACACGCTGGAGGCATCATTCCATTAACACGTGACCATAAGCGTCAAAGACTGGGATGGGCAAGGCAATATATCAATTGGAACGATCAATGGCGTAGTGTCCTTTTCACTGATGAAT
This sequence comes from Adalia decempunctata, assembly GCA_951802165.1. Taxonomy (NCBI): domain Eukaryota; kingdom Metazoa; phylum Arthropoda; class Insecta; order Coleoptera; family Coccinellidae; genus Adalia; species Adalia decempunctata. Next base: position 13,442,842 of record OX637696.1, on the reverse strand, counting down.
CCAGATATGGACGATTTTCAGATTCTCGAAGAATAAGGGTATGGACAATCCCACGCATACCCCGTAATCGTCGCTATGCCCAAAAAGTCCATCCATTCCGAGGGGGTAGTGTTATGGTATGGGCCGGGATATGTTTCAACGGGCGCACAGATCTACACATTTGTCCTGGAAATATGAATGCCTTACATTATAGGGAGCATGTCATTGACAATGTTGTGCCAAATTTTCACGCTGCTATTGGTGAAACTCAATTATAGATTATATAGACGATAACGCTAGACCGCACCGTGCAGCCATAGTTGAGAATGCGCGCGAGGAGCTTGGTATTCCACATTTACCAATACCTCCGCACTCACCAGATTTGAATTGCATAGAACATGCATGGGATATGCTCCAAAGAAGATTAGATAATCATCAACCTACCCCAGAATCCTTAAATGATCTGAGAGAGCTTCTGCCCCGTTTATGGAACCAAATTTCTCAAGAAATATTCAACAACCTCGTGTGTCGTATGCAAAGAAGATGTCATTATTGATGCCCGTGGAGGCCATACATTGTATTGATAGTCTTAAAATGCTTGAATTCTCTGGGAATCAAATTTCGTTATTTTACTCGATTTTTCTTAACCACCCTGTATAGGCTGCAGACCTACAGGCTAAAATTAATTTGCAACTTGAAATCATATTAATATGAATTTTCATCACAAAAATCTTATTTTTATCGGAGTAGCTCTATATGTAGATCTTACAGAGAACTACTAAAACTCATCGATTGAACTCGCCGTGATGGATCCTGCATTCAAAGCGCTTCACGCATCCTCCAAACAATAATAATTTAATGAAATACTGATTAATACACCATTCCCTTTCCCATGTTTGCCACAATCAAGCTCAGTATTGCAACACTAATCAAGTTCTTGTTATTCCCCGCGATAAAGAGAAACTAATTTTCCCCATGCGACGTCTTAAGTACCGAAACAACTGACGTACATGATGCCCCCCAGTTTACTTAACGTTGTCTCTAAGCACACATGTAAATTAGTTGCACAAATACCAGCAAATTACCTTTGTATTCCACTATATCTCTCCAGTCTTCTTCCAGCTTGTGGAGCGCGTCCAGAGCTTCGTCGACACCCGGCTGGTAAAACTGACTTTTGGGGATCCCTTGCTTCGAGTATTTGTCCAATTGCTCTATGAGACCTTCGTATTTGGAGTCCTGGAATAGAAATATTGTCGTTAAGGGGTTAGTTGGCATTCCTTGGTTGAAGTGTGGGGGCAGGATGCCGGGGAATGTTGTTCCTTTAATTAAATTCGGGGCAAGTGGGTTGAATCGAATATTCATGAGGTGTTTTGCTTGTTGCTGTCATCCATATAATTTTGGGAGTGATTCTACGAGTCTTGTCTATATTGGAATATACAACTGATTCAAGAGATAAATGGCAAATAATGGCAAGAATCTCGCCGAATGATAAGTCTGACAAGAATAGTTCTGAAGATTTTCGCTTGATAAAGGAGTCTGATTTAGGCTCCAAAAAGTTACATTTATATTTGGGGTTTATCATTCATATTGTTCCCACTTTATTTTTGAAAAATGCTCTTGAGAAAATAATGTATTATTTATAATACAGCACCAGGAGTATCTGCTATAAACAACAATCTTTTAAGATACTTTTATTGGCTTGACTTGTATCTATGGAAAGAAATCTTCAAACGTTATTTTCACCTTCTTCTGGAAGTCCGATTAACTTGAAAATTTTTTGACAGTTCTAACAACAAATCCAATTTTATGATTTTGTATCATATGGAACCATTTCAGCCAATCATGTCCACATTACATCGAAAACTACATCCAATGCAATTTTCAATCCCAATGATAACACGATAGAGTCTTATAAAATTATATAATAGTTCCATGGCAACATCATTCCAAACAAATTTCAAAATGTTAAAAATATAAATGAGCTTATCAAAGAAAACATTTCCAGAAATACTTCCAATAGCCACAAATATATTTGGGGAATATTTATGGAATTTTGCTACGAACGATCATACGAATTGAATGAACGCAGAAGCTTGAAAGAATTGGCGTTTATGCTCAAAGATTGGGCTGTCATGTCAATATGAGAAAAAAAGACGGAACAGAATTCAAAGAAGCAACGGTAAAGACAATGTGGAATGTTTCGAGCAAACTCTTACAAGAAAAGTATTATAAGGACTACAACATTATGATTGACCCGTTTAATAATTTAATATTTAAATAAACCAGCCCGAGATGCCCGCGATGCAATCAGAAAAAAATTGCAAGCAGACCCAAGTAAACGTATATCCAGTTCAGTTTCGTTAAATTTGTCTGAAGTTAACAGAATAACATTGCTATGGGATGAAAATACTCCTGAAGGTCTTATGCGTAAATTTTATCATATTGCTGCAGTAGAACTAGCGTGGCGAGGAGGAGAGGCAGTTGCTTGTTTGGTGAATTTTTTTCAAATCGAGAAGAATAACGATGGTTCTCCAATATCGCATTGAATACAATCCGGTATTCAGTAAAACGTGCCAAGGTGGTTCTGAAAGCTGTACAAGTAGTAAATGGTTGGTTTCCAAAAGTGAGAGACAAAGCTGCCCTGTACGTCTTTTTCATAAACTAATATCAAAACGAGGCGAAAATATTACCTCACCACGACTATTCTTGAAACCAAATCGATATTGGAAAAATGAAACTGACAAATGGTACGATAATGTTGGAAGGAATACCATAAATAAATGGACTAAATATGCTGCCGAAGCAATTGGCTTGAATGTCAAAGACAAAAAGATAACGAATCATTCAAATAGATCAACAGCTGTCAGTCAATTAGCAGAAAGTGGTGTAGAGGAACAACAATTGCTGAAGATTACTGGTCATAGCAATCAAAATTCTATCAATCCATACCTAAACCTCGATCAAGAACACCACAACAAGATAATAAATATTATGCGTGGAAATAGATCTTCTATACAAGAGAACAGCAACGAATCTCATGTTGAGTTGAATTTTACGAATTGCACTTTCACTAATTGTACTTTCAATAAATAAATAAATGTTTTGTTGTGTGGAGTTATACATTTTTTCTGTCAAAAAATTTTCTGCCGAATATTCCTCGGACATTGATAAATGCCTCATAATTTTATAACCAATATCTCAAGCTCGTTGCCTGGTAACAGCCCTCAGCCTTCGGCTTCGGGCTGTTACCAATGAACGAGCTTCCGATGGTCATAAAATTATCTCGTCTATTATCAAGGTCCTAGGGATATTACTTCTGAAAATTTGTATTCCTATGAAGGACCCGTGACAACACAATAATTTCATGCCTTTGGCCTAGTGTTCTCGCCTGAATCACCAGGATGAGAAAAAAGGATTTTCTCACGAACCGAATCCTCCGCCAATTTGTAACCATTTTTAGAATAATACTTATAATATATTCATAGATAGACAGATTTAAAAGTTCTTCATCATCTTTTTCTCCTTAAAGGAAGCTATCATTTTTATAAATCGTTGCATAATTTTGAAAAAAAAAATATGTTCACGATTTTTTTGGAGGTTGAATTTTTAGTGCGATCATTTCGTTGACAAAGACAGTTGAGTTTTACGATTTTGACTGTCAACAAGAAACGTAGAGAGATAAGTGCTCAAAGGTTTGTGGCACATGGAGTTTGTGTTTCATAAAATGACGAATTTTGAATATGAAATCGATATCTCCACAACAATAAATTATTCTCTTCGCGATAGACCAGGGGGCGGTAAAAGGTGTATTACTTATCAGCGAGAAGACTACGAAAAATTTCAATAAAAATAAAGAATCTTCTCAAAATATTCTTTAACCAATTTTCACAATACATAAACTAGCCCAGCAAAACAATGCAGATGGATTTGGAATCAAAATGCGGATTTTCGAGGTCACTGAATTCAATAAAAAAAAATCCAGAACATTAGCTATCACAGTTCAGATTTTTCCCTGCGAAATAGAATTTTTTTCAAAGCTCTCTTCACATCCTGTAGTTATTTGAATTATGTTGATCTGCATATTTCAGAGAACCTCTGGATAAAATATGAGCGATTTAAATAATCTCATTGTTTGGGTGAAAATTGATCAAGACCCCTTAAAAACACAATATTTCTCTAAAGAAAAATATCTGGGATGATCTAAAGGCGTTATTGGATTTGGAATTCCGTCGAACCAGTAGGATCTGTGCTTATGAACAAAACTCGAAAATTATTGACCGAAAAAATAAAACAATCAATGCAAAACAGTGGCCATAAATTATCGAAATCACAATTTTCAATCAGCCTCATTACAATTCAGCATATTCTGCATTTAAATTTAATTAAATTTTCCGCCAACTAAAATAATTCGACAAATTGTAAAATATTAAATATACCGTAAACGAAATAGGCATGTTCGACAGTTTTTCAGCTGAGCCGTTGTATTTCCGTAATTAATAATTGATCAACAATCGAGATCTATATTAATCTAGCTAATTCATTCTGCATGACAGAACCAATCTGCCAAATTGCTCATGTATTGGAAGCAAATGAATTTCTGATAATTGATTGCCCACGTCTCACTTCCTAATGGACACATTGCAGTAGGTGTCTGAAGGTATTCGTTGTATGCATTGGTTTTTTCAATAAAGTTATTCGGAAAATTTAGTGGGTGGCCCATAAAAAATGTTTTTCAACAGAAGGAGTTATTTTGAATAGCCCGCTATTTCTGTAGACGTCCCTTTTGAAGCTGTAGAAACTACGCCATTGATAAAAATGGAACGATACACGTACCAACAACGCATTGAAATTTTTAGAATTCACTATGACAATGGTGAAAATTGACAGATTTCTGAGAAACTCAACCACTTGGATCACTTCTATCATCACTTCCAAGGATATGATGGGTAATGAAGAAAAATTACTTGAAAAAGTTCGTTGAATTTTTGAAGATTTAAAATTCAAATAATATATAGAGCAAGTCTCATATTTCACCCTGTAGAAAAGGCAAGAACAAGCTCCGTCGAAGAGAAATAATTTCCTTTGGGAAATTAGTTTCCACCTTTTTGACTGCTGGTATAACCAACTATTCGTCTCCAACTGAGTAATGAGATTTTTCCAGCCGAATTCATTCCCATAGAAACTAATTAAAATTCTAGACTGAACATAGGATTTTCCATCTTTCTCATGCAAAATTGTTATATTGCATTACCGAAGTTTCTGAAAACTCCGATATGAATCTGTGAAGCAAATTATCCCCATTATTTATCATGGAAATAAACGACAATCTCTCACATATGCTCGCCGGCAAATTGAAATAGCAGGGAAGTTACCCTTTCTGCATTTCTGTACGAAATTATCCATGAGTCAGGCTAAATTTAATTGGCTTCGCTGTATAGAACGGACCGTGGCTTGGTCAGAATTGTCGGAGTGTAATTTAGACCTCTGTTGGAATCATTTGAATAACTAACAAGCCTTTTCTCTCATAATGACAGTCCAGTAATGAACACTAACACGAATTCAACATTTATTCTATTGGACAACTGCATGGAGAAATGTTTCTTTTGTGTAAAGTAACAGAGCGATCGAGGGATTGTATTGTATCGAATGTATTGAAAATTATTCATTTATTGTTGTGGCAAGTTTTAAAAGACAGTTGAAAATGGAAGAATGAAGGCGCATTCGCCAATTTGTAATCGAAATGAAATCGACAATGGAATTATGGAAAGTCTTTCAGCGCAAGCTGGGAGCATTCTCATTATTTCATTGAAAAAAAAAAGATATGAGCTTTCATGAAAATCTTCACATCAATGCATTCTGACACATCCGATAAAACACGTTTCCCTCGCTTTTCAGATTAAGAATATGAATCGGTAAATTTTTGAGTGACATGAAATTTCTATAGCACTCTTTGTCAACTATGGATGGAAATAATTATGAAGAACTCTGTTCGAAAAATAAAATGTATGTTTGCAGTTCGAACATCACAATATGTACATGCTACAGGGAAATCAGTTGATTTCAATATTCTGAAAACTACGATACGTATTAATAACATTGTGTAAAAATGACAAAACCGCCGATGTGAATAAATAATCTCAGTTCATCCACGGAAGTATAATTTGAGCAGAAATTTATTGCCATCGGAAAGGCAGTATTCGAACTAAATAATATACCAAGTGACCTAGAACACCTCCTAATATTGAATTCATCACAACAGGAGGTCTATCTATTTCTGGAGCAAAAATTTAGGGTTGCCATTTGAAAATATTCAACTAACCTCTGCCCCTCGTAGAAGCATGACCAACTCCTGAATTTCACATGAGAAATTACATGATTCGAAATGAAAGTTGACCTGCATTTCTAAAACATACAGGGAGTTTCTAAATTAGAGGTACAAACGAAGATTCTTCGCATAATATTAAGCAAAAAAGTCTCATAGAGATGGGACTGCAATTGTTTCGTTTTCGAGATACAGTGTGTTGTAGTTTTAAAACATGAAGCGTTGCTACAGACCGTGAAAATAACCTAACTAATAATTGATTCATTCACCGCATTTCACAAACTATATTTATAACAATTTTGATTTTTCTGAAAATTTCCAGAGAATCATTCAATCAACAGTTCATTTTGGGAGCTCATTTAATTTTCAATTCGGTGAAATGAAACCTGCTTCCCCTGAATGATGTTATTTTGCAGTTACGTTCACAATCTTAAGAAAAAAAGTCGCATAGACATAGGACGGCAAACATTTCGTTTTCGAGATACAGGTATTCGAACGAAAATTATGAAAACAGGTGTATTTGACCGGGTGCACATAAGTTATGACTCGCCAGATCTCCAGACTTGAAAAGCTCAGATTTCTATACAAGGTGACAAGAAAAACATCGGACAAATTTTGCTGTGGTCTGGAACAAAAGTATTTCAGCGCAGTCAAATAATTTTTATTCTCTTGGTTTCTCTACACTTTCCTGAACTAATATGTAAATTTTCAGTTTGATATAATTCCATTTCACAGAGTTTTAGAATGTCAAACAAACGTAGTGCGATTTTGGAGCTGTTTCGTCCATGTAGGAGTCAATGCGAAATTGGTCGTTTGCTCAATGTAACTCGACAAACCATGTCCGATGCAATTCGTCGTTTCAAGGAGCTTGGCTATGATGGTCGTCGTCCAGGAAGTGGTAGAAAACGCACTGTCAATACACCTAGCAATAGCAACATCGTCAAGAAGCGAGTCAATGGAAATCCGAGGGTTTCCATAAGGAAAATAGCCTGCGAGACCGGTATCAACCGCGAATCAGTCCGCCAAGTTGCCAAAAAGGAGCTCAATCTCAAGCCATACAAGCTCCAAAAAGTTCAACTCTTCACGGAGGAAAACAAGCGCGTACGACTCCAAAGGTGCCGCCAACTCCTTCGTCTCGCCGCTGGTCAGCAATGGGAGCGAATTCTCTTCACAGACGAGAAGCTTTTCACCGTAGAACATTCCCACAACCACCAAAACGACAGAGTCTGGTCCGTAGAGGCTCCCAGCACATCGGCCATCGTCGAACACCGTCAAAATCCGCAATCCGTCATGGTCTGGGGCGGAATTTGCGGCAGTGGTAAAACTCCCTTAGTTTTCGTGGATCAAGGGGTCAAAATCAAACAAGAAGTCTACCGCTGCGACATCCTCGAAGCCGTAGTACTTCCGTGGGCCAAGCAGCACTTCGGCGATACGCATTGGACCTTTCAACAGGACCCCGCTCCGGCTCACAGCGAAAATGACGCAAAAATGGTGTAAGACCCATTTTCCTTGTTTCATCTCATCTGCAGAATGACCGCCCTACTCACCGGATCTCAACCCAATGGACTACAGCGTGTGGTCAATTTTGGAGCACGGAGCTTGTGCTAAAAAACAACAAAAATTTGGAGTCGCTGACGCAATCTCTGCGCCGGGAATAGAACCGATTAACGCCCGAGGAGCTGCGACCCATTGCCGAAAATTTCAAGAAGCGTCTGAAGCTGTGTATCGCCGCCAAAGAAAGCCACTTCGAAACGGCTTAAATATATCACAAATGTTCAAGCTATTATTATTTGTTGCTGTTTGGTGCAATTTCTTCTGTTTAATAAAGTTAAATGAAAAAGAGTTTGTCCGAGGTTCTTCTTGTCACACTGTATAGAATGGATTTGTATGAGAATTTAGATTTTTCTGAGGAATTTCAGATAATCGTGCAAACTCTTTTCTCGAAATCGGAAGCAGATACATCAAAACTAGAAGACACCATAAAGTTTAGCAAACCAATAAAGCTTCTTTCTACAATTTTCAAAACTAACAGTGGCTCACCAAAAAAAGTTCGGAGTGTAAACATGTAACAGTGTTCCAGAAACCATTGCAATCGAAATTAGCATGCCACAAGGTGTAAACTCTAAATTGTCAAATATTTGATGGATTCAGTCTTTACTTGATGGAAATTCATGTTCAATAACAGGTAAATAAAATTCAATTTCCACAAACAATATTTAATTTTGAACGACGATCGTTTCGCCTCACTGAGGCTTCGTCAGGTTCTACATTTGAACCAATTGGGTGGTATAATAACAGGACATTATATAGGATATACAGGTATACATTGGGGTGTTTAGATGGTATTCCCAAGTTACAAGAAGATGTACCGACAGGGGCAATAAAAGTTATTGAGTTTTGCCGCTGGTTTTTCAATCTACGTGGAGATATTCAACAACGGCGATCTATTAACATCCGTTTGGTCATTTAACAAAATTTTTTGAGAATTATATCTGTTAATTTCAAGTGATTCTAATAGTGTTAATCTTGATCCTTTACTCTCGATATGGATAATTTCGTAATTGTCGTTGAAATTATCCATATCGAGAGTAAAGGATCAAGATTAACACTATAAGAATCACTTGAAAGTAACAGATATAATTCTCAAAAAATTTTGTTAAATGACCAAACGGATGTTAATAGATCGCCGTTGTTGAATATCTTCACGTAGATTGAAAAACCAGCGGCAAAACTCAATAACTTTTATTGCCCCTGTCGGTACATCTTCTTGTAACTTGGGAATACCATCTAAACACCCCAATGTATACCTGTATATCCTATATAATGTCCTGTTATTATACCACCCAATTAGTTCAAATGTAGAACCTGACGAAGCCCCAGTGAGGCGAAACGATCGTCGTTCAAAATTAAATATTGTTTATGGAAATTGAATTTTATTTACCGGTTATCTAAATTGTCATATCTGCGGCAAATTTCAGTTGAATATCTTGTGAAATGCTGATACAATGGAAAACGAAACGTTTGCGTTGTCATGTGTATGGGACCTTTTTTTTAAATTATTCAAGTCACTCTTCTTTTTGTACTCCCAATTTAGGAACTGTATATGACGAATTCACTCTTTCAGGAATACCATTTGATTTTGAAAGTCGTCTCTCTAACTCCTCAGAATTTTGTGTATGAAAAATATCGTAAGATGAAAAATCTTCCAAGGTTTTTAGTATTTTAGATTGGGAGGCTAAATAGGTATTATATTATGCAAACTACAGGGTGATTGTTTTTTCTGTAGCTGATATCGAAGAGTTTATAGAAATATTTCAAGAAGCAATTTTATATCTTCATTCTTTCGTCTTTCCAGAAAACCTAACCTAACCCAGTAGTTTTCCATCTTTGTTCTTTGCGTCGAGAATACCTGAGTAAGGAGAAACATTAAAAGGGATATTTAACGCTCAAACTTTCTCCCTTCTTCTGGACCATTAAAAATCGGTGCAAATTATAACGGCACCAGTCCGGGCGCAATAGTCCGCCTAATTGAGTTTTCTTCCACCTTGCCTGGTCTCGAAAAAGGCGCAAGGGAATTGTCCGGATTGTTTCCGGTCGAGTTTAAATCTGATTACCATTCCGGCGACGACAAGGGAGACTTTTTAATTTTTTCCGACTGAGACTTTTGATCGGCATGATTTTTTCGTTACGAAGTTAATGAAAGGATGTGCGATTAGAGGAAGTTTCGGGTCGAATGGTTAATACTTTGTCGCTCGAATTTGAAGCGTCCGGGGATTCTGAAAACCGGAAAGTTCTATTGAGTTGTTAGAGTTAATGCCGTCCGGAGACTTTTTTATTTTTTGGAACGGAGATCTGAGTGGTCAAGTCTCCTGGTGATTTTTCTGAAAGATCTATGATATCGAGAAATTACTGGATTGAACGTGAAAAGATCTCATCTGGAAAAGTGAAAAAAAATCAAGAACATAAATTAGGGAATTGGATCTACCATAAAGAATACATCGACAATAATACTGCCTCTGAGACTTATGGAACTCCTAATTTATTTGCTTGTTTGCGATTGTGTGGTATCACAAGCATGGAACGAATTAACTTGCCCTCACGGATCAAATTATTTCATTTCCATATGGTACACGTGTTTTTTCGAATAAGGACTGAACGAGAATAAATTCGCTACCACAAAAACGCCTATATCTCTTGAACCAATTGAGTTAGCTTTGTTTTGAACGTCAGAAACATGTGGAACATTTACTTCATAGATAGATGCATAGAATACCTGGTGTAACGACTGCTTTCTAAAAATCGTGACCAAAATATGTAGATCAAAACGGCATTCTAGACTTCAGATTTTGGTCTAGTTCCGAAATAAATCCGCAACTTTTATCGGTCTAGGCGCTACTGCGGCAACGACAAATAGCGCGACCTCTTTCGGGAGAAATGAAAATCAGCACAAAATGTCACATTTTCGATCGACAAAAAAGTCTTAAACAAAATCTAATCAGTGCCAACACCAGGTATTTCTATGCATCTATCTTCATAGATATTCCAATTCTCTGTCGCAAAATGTCAAGCGAAGTGAAAACACGAGATCTTACAATTAACCGCAAGGAAGGAGCCGGGAGGAAAAAGGAGTTTCATAGGCCAAAAAAAGTGAAGAAAGCGATCAGCCTTTTTCAGAAGAATCCAAACCTTTCAGGACGGAAAGTGTTGTTCGCAGTCAACCGTTCAGAAAATCAAGTCGAGTTGTGGGCTTAGAACATACAAAGTGCAGAAAGTGCCAGACAGGAACGCTGTGAAGAATCAAGAAGCGAAATCAAGAGCAAAGAAATTAAAAAAAAGATTTCTTGAAAAATTTTTCCTGTTGCGTGATGGACGACGAAACCTATGTCTGGGCTGATTTCTCGCAACTTCCGGGTCAGGAATTTTATACTACAGATTCTCGTGGAAATGTTGACGAACGATTTCGCGTGAAGAAAGAAGCAAAGTTTCCTAAAAAATTCCTGGTTTGGCAAGCAATTTGCACTTGTGGGAAAAGGAGCTAATTTTTCGTTGGCCAAGGCTCTGTTGTCTCGAATATATACATCGAGGAATGCTTGAAGAAGCGACTTTTACCATTTTTACGTGAGCACGATGAGTCAACAACTTTTGGCCAGATTTAGCTTCATGCCACTACAGCAAGGCCACCAAGGAATGGTACGAAGCTAATGAGGTGGTTTTTGTCCCCAAAGAGGCCAATCCACCAAATTTCCCAGAACTCAGGCCAATCGAAAGATATTGGGCCCTGGTAAAAAGAGAATTGAAGAAGACTACGATATCCACGAAAATATTAGCGGAATTCAAGCAAAAGTGCATCCCAGAAAGTGACTGAGAACACTATAAGAAGCACGACGGGAAGAATTCCAAAAAAATCCATGAATTTTGTAAAAAATAGTTTTGGTTTTTTATTGTAAAATCAGTTTTCATTAGAATAAGAAGATGATTAGAAAATGAGTTTGATTTTCGAAATCGGTCCAGTGGTTCAAAAGATATAAGCGTTTTTGTGATAGCGAATTTATTCTCGTTCAGTCCTCAGTTGTATGAACCTGCACGTTTGACGAATCTATCTTTAAGTCCAGGCATGTGAGGCATGCTTTTCGATACTCATTAATGGGTCAAAAATTAGCAGTGCTGGGCTCAGAAGCTTGTAAAGGTTTTATCAATATTCCGTGTTCAATAAAACATTTTATGTTCGACTGCTTCATAAACACTTGATTCATGAATTCGTTTAGCGTCCAGAATTGACTACTTTATTGGACACCACTTTATTGGACACCACTTTATTGGACTCAACTGTCACAGTCTTCTCTCGATTTTGCAATTTTCTTCGTTTCACACCACTTGTTATAGGCCGCATACAAATTTTCATAAGCACTTTTAGTGGGTAGGAGAGATTCTTTGGCACTTTTTGCTAAATTAGTCACGCTTTCCTCTTCCGAACTATCCATTTTTGGGATTAGTATGACGTTTGTCACAGAATTAACGAAGTAAACAACTTTGTTCAGTGAGGTTGCTAAGGTCGCTGATGGTTACTAAGGTAAGATAAGCAAAAGCACACTCAAAGTATTTCTTGAAATAAAGCGACGAATATATTAATTGCCATTTCAGAAAATAAAATGTCTGCATTGCAGTCAAACATAAAGCTTTGTATGCAAACTCGTACATAATTAAGCTTATGGACTTGCCCAAATTATTGGCCTCGCTCGCTTTGCTCGCTCTGCCATAAATTTTGGACTCGTCCATAAAGACCTAATTTATGTACTTGTTACATAAATAGCTATTTTCTGTAGTATTGTATTGAAATATGTATTGATTCAGAAAATCTACTTTTGGGAGTTATGTATCATGCGTAGCCTTTTGACGAAATCAGTAGTGTTATTGCATACATTGTTGGTCTTATTTCAGCTTTTAATGCTTCGATGGTTGCAGGCTTATTGGCGTAAACCTGTTAGTCCCGGTGCCCGTAGGACAAATTGCAAATTATAAATAAAGTTTTCTTACTTTCTGTAAAGCTTTATTAGGCGGAGTCTACCACATTTTTTTTCTGTGAAAATTTTCGTAATCGCGGCTTTTTTTTTCAGCAAACCATATTTTCATTTTTTTAAATCATACATACTTTCCTGAACATGTCTGAAAATCGCATTTTCTTAAATTATTAATACCCTCCTGATTTTTTCAGAATCGGTTGATACAACCATATGAAGTATGAAAATGCAATCGTCCGACAAAAAAATGTGGCGTTTTTCTTGTCCGACAAATGGAAATCGACAATGTAGTGCACCAGTTGTCCGACAAAAAAATCTGGCGTTCATTCAAAAATTGAAGAATTCAATGCTCCAATTTGGTTATGAATAGACTATATGCATTTATCGGATATAACTTTGCTTATGTGATGAATAACCATTTGATTTTTGAGGATCATTTAAGAAGGATGTGCTGAATACTATCATTCAACTGTCCGACGAAAAAAGTTCGGCAATTTCTCAGTCCACCGAATGAAACTTGTTGGTCTCGTGAGACTCCATTTTCATAACTAACATTTTCAATCATTACATTCGACATTTAAATTTCGATGAAAGTTGCCTTTTTTTATACCTTTGGTTGGATACAGAAATTCTTCTCTAGAAGTGAAATGTTGCACGAAGTGGTAAAAAGTACCTTTTATGAAACACCTCTGGGGTTAATAAAAAATGTTTTCAATTGTTTATACTCGTAGCGATTTATTTAAAAGGCTGAAGATGTAATACTAAATATGAGAAAATGTCCTATCAGAATAAAAATGCAGAAACTGAATTTTTTCTGCCCCAGTTGAATATTGAATATCCACCACAGGTCGAAATTGCGAATTCTTCGAAAGGAAAGTGGTAGTTTAATCGAATTCCGTTTGAAAATTACCAAGGGTTGTAAAAGTAGTTTGGTTATTTTCCCTATAAATATGAGTGCTGTTTCGGTTTTGCACCGCAGTCCTCTGCAGTCTGAAACTGTGTAGACGAATTTTAGTGTGCTGCCGAATTTTCTCTTCTTGAGATAATTCTTGTTCTATTCTATTTGACAGTTTTTCAGTTGTTGCCGATATTATATTCTTAGTAGGAGTGTTTTTTGTTTAAATATTAGAAAAATAACCCTGTCTACGAAACGCAAAGGGAAGAAATGAAAAAATTCACAGCAGACATCCTTAGACAGTGTAAAACATTCTTGGCATCAAGAACACATAATAATCACAAGAATAAAGATGTCATTCTACCTGACGATTGGTGTGATACTTTTACTGGATACCATTCATCTTGTTTCAGAACATTCGATGTGAAGGAGTATTTCCATTGTTTTTTCATTAGATTTGAATGAAAATGTCAGTAAACGATTCTAATTATACACTTTCAATTAATGTTGGCAACTCGTAAAGATTCTGTACAATATTTGAATATGATGATATCAAAAATCATAGTCATCTATTGACAAATGAATGTTGTTATTATTAATTACTTTTGATACAAATAGGGAAAATGTAGCTCACGAAATGAATAAAAAAGTGGGGTCAATGGGAACTCTATTTCATACATCAAGGTAACGTTCTCTTCATCCATTTCTACATTTTCTTAGGTCTGAATATCCAAAAATTGAATTTGGAAAACGTGAATTTTTGACGTTTTCTACTGGATGTGATATCGATTCGAATTTCAACCACAGAAATAGCTTTTGACAACTGTTGTCAATTGTGAAAATGCAGATTAATTCGAATTTTACTGAAGAAGTCGAAGATAAAGTATAGTGTTCAATTCGCGGTAATGGTCATAACACACTTGATGAATTACATCTGCGTGTGTTATGACTTATATTATCGCGCATTGAACAATGTACTTTCTATTTGTTGAGTATTTTCACCACTCATTGAAATAAATTCAGGAGACCAGGAAAACCAAGGAACTCTGAAAGGCGTTCATGAATATGATCCATTACCTTCAAAACCCATTCACAAACCTCTCAGTATCCTCTCAAAACTCTCTAATGAGGACTCATCATCTAATGATGAAATAAGAAAAAAATGTCAACTGCGACGTTTTTTAGCTGACAAAATATAATTTCATCTAGAACGAATATACCTCTTCGCCGCTCGCATATTAATATCACTTTTGCGTAGTCAGTTGTCCGGAAAATATTACGTCGGAAAATTGCGGTTCCTGAAATTGAATTTCTACGAGAAAATCCGATTTGGTAGAAGTGAAATGAAGTAGGTTATGAAGCGACGATATGTTTCTGAAAATCAACATTTTTGAAATGAAACCTCAACATTATTTTGTTTTGAAGAGCAAGTTATGGCTATTTTAATTTTGACGTGATTTTTCTTCCTTGCCATTTTTGCGTTTCCGACTTTCCGGAATCTAAACCAATTATAGAGTGGGTAAAAAGTGACGGAAAAAATTTGAATCCTATGTATTCAGTGTTGGTGAGAGGGATTCCTTTCTGTCTGCTTGCCTTCGGGTCTGAGTCTCTTTCTCGTATCACAACAATACGGGAGAATAATGGGCCGCGATGCCTACGTTCGGGCGACCAACACACAAGAAGAAGAAGATTCACTATTGTTCATATACAGGGGAGATACCTTGCATAATTTTAAGCGTTATGGCTGGTGGGAACAGAAGCTTGTGCTCGGTAAGGAGAGAGACAACGGTGCAACAACCGACCTTTCTACCCGAAATTGATGTTTGACATCAAATTGCTGTGTCTTTCTCCCTCAAGATGCAAGCCCATATCATACCGTCCCCTGCCAATACCCATCGTTCCTTTCCACCGAAACGCGCTTGGGACGATGCGAACTGCGAAGCAAATCCATTTTTCACACATCCGCACGCACTTTAAACCTCGCCGACATAACTCGATTTCGAAAACGGATCAATACAAACATTTCCTTTTAACCACTCACCTTGCTGTTTGCGAAGAAAGATGTGAACATTTGTTTGATCTGCTTCTTGCTCTGATCCCCCTCGTGCAAGCTGAGGGTCGAGCTCGCGACATGGTTTGGCTCCTCTGCGCTGGAACTGAAGAAACTCCCGGTCCGTGGTTTATAACTCTGGAAGCAGGGATGATATTATTGGAGGTTGCGACGGAATGGTGTTAGTGTGTCGGATGGGTTTTGGTCCTCTGGGAGTGTGGGGATGAGATGGAGTGGAAGGTAACTTACCTCGGATTTTTTCCTGAGATGATTGCCGTATATTGATCCCGATAGGCGTTTATTGCTTGTTTCCTTGGCTGTAACAAGAAGAAAAAGCTCAATCAAAATTTTTCCTGACACTCATTTTCAGTGTGGTGTCCGGAATGCCAATAAATCTATAATATACCTACTACTCCACAAAAGTTGAGAAATGTTGTGACCGTTTCAAAAGTTGCCGTCATTTATAAAAGATCAAATGTTTACTCTCTCATACTCCATTCACTTTCATAATGTATCCTGGTTGGCCATGATTTAGGTTAATCGAGTTCTTTTACTTAAAACGGACGCAGGTTGGTACTAGTTAAATGTCAAATGATTCTCATCGAGAAAAAAATTTGAATACCCCAAATAGAAATTTAGACTTGCTATAGGCACAAAGAACTTTTTTCATTTGCGACAAGTACAGGCGTTTCTTGACAAAAAGTATCTTATCATAAGTAAGCGAAGTTACTTGCAAATCGTTTTTTATTTTTAATCAGAGTAACTGACTTTTCTGACTTGTTCCAAGAAGCATTTGTTACTCAATATGATATTCAGCGATTTACTGCAAATTGAAAAGTTAATCGGACCGATTCACAAAGTTATCTGGCGCAACTTGAAAAGTTATTCGGCGCTGATAAAAAATGTATTCGGCGCAGATTAAAAATTTATTCAGCGCAGCTTAAAAAGTTACTCGGCGCAAGTTATCAGTTAATTTATGCTGAGCATAGTTTTTCATAGTCCAAGTATTTTTGTTATTTACAGTTAGTAACAATTTATGTTTATCACAAGTTACTTTTTCATTCAGACTTCATAACACGTTTATGATTGCAATAAACTCTTTTGTTAAGATAAGAGTCACTGTTACTTACCGCAAGTACGCTCTATCACTTTCCTAGGTTGACCCTAATACTAATACTAACCTTAAGCACAGATTGCTACATACCACCCAGTACTTTTTTACTGAAAGAAATGTGATTGCTGTAAAAACTTGACTAGTCTATAAGACTCGATAAAAAAGAAATGAATATGCAGTGCGAAATTACTACTGACGTCACCCTTTTTTCAGTAACATATACAGGTGGAAGTAGTGAATTACCCTGCAACAAAAGGTGATATAAAACGTCAGTTTCACTATAGTGAGTCACCTTTTACTGTAAAGAAAAAAAAGGAGGTATATTTTAATGTGTACTCGAGGTATAAGTGTACTAGCGTCTATACTCATGGCAAGAAATATGTTGCATATGATGTTGTATTATGTGCATGATATAGGTGTTAATTTAGAAAGCAGGAAAATGAATAAATTTTAACGAGAATAATAAAAATATGACTTTTTATCTCAAATTATATTTCCTTCAAACTGACATTCATAATCAAGGATAGGGAGATCAAAATATCAATTATTCCCAACAATAGGTACAACATCCAATTGCAATTTTTCATGCGGAAAACAAAAACATATACTGATACCATAATAGGGGAAGAAGTATAGAACCTTCGGATGTGATATGGTTTCTATGATTAGGCAGTATGATATAGGTAGTTATAGATAGTTATTTTTTGATGAAACTATTCTTTGGTTTATTACAAAATTGATATCACGAAGAAATTATAAATTTGAAGACAAAATTATACGATTAGGTGAAAATCCTCAAAGTCAGGTGTTGTCTGATTATTGGCAACAATTAAATGAAAGTCACTTAGTAACAAATGAGTTGTTATATTTTTATAATATTTCGAGTTCATTTCAGATGAACAAAGATGCTCTTTTATATATCGTACAAATCATACTTCATAACTGATTAATTTAAGAATATAAATAAAAACAATAATGTATAATGTTCGAACTACCACTACTTGAGGATGTCTTCGTAATCCATTTTAGAGAAATACAATAACCATGCACATTGCACAAGTAATAGATCCTTTTCGAAATAATATCTGGATAAACTCTCGTAATGAATCAGTAAAACACATTGATGATTCCGGCGGGCGCGAATTCAACCACTTTTTATAAATGAACCTTTCACCTTCACACCCTGAATTCTGACCACTGCATAGTATGCAAATGCAACATCTAAATCTAACGGCAATTTCAAAGGATCGACGAGATCGGGTAATCTTCGGCTCAAATCGGTTACTTCACGAATATTGTTTACACTTATTACAATAAACACACGTACCTACCCCAATTGAATGCTTGAATATGTGGAATAACTTTGTTATTCGCAGTAAATGAAAATGTTTAAGTGAAGAAGTAACTTGTGATGAGTTAATCTATTGCTTGAATTGTATACGCAGCTTATTTATCATCAACAAAAAGAATTTAAATAACAGCGCTATTCAGATTAAATAACTTTTCAAGTGGGATTGAGAAAAAAAGTAACTTCTGACAATTGTCAATTTCCAGGTTAACGTGTTTGTTAACGATGAATATATGATTATCTGCAGCAAATAAATGTTTGCTTATCGTTGATGAAAATTTATTTATCTCAAGTAAATCGCAGTCAAGTGAAAAAAGTTACTTGTAACTTTTTTCTCAGTGTAGACGTTCAAATGCTAATTTCTATTTATTCTTTTTTAACTTTGTGAATGGAGTTAGTTCTTTCAAGGTCCAATATTTTCATACTGGAGTATTTAAAGTAGTGCAAGGAGGGATTCGAATGTCTTTTGTATCCTTATTTCGTCGTCAAAAAAGTAGACTAGAGTTACGCAGAAAAAAGAAGATGTCCACCGAAATTGTAAAAATCGAAAAATTGGAGTATTGAGCCATCATCAAGTACCTGTATTTAACAGGGTTAAGAGGTGAGCAGATTTACGAAGATATGCCTAATACCCTTGGGGATCAATGTCCCTCGTATGCGACCATGAAAAATTGGACTGCAAGCTACAAAAGGGGTAAATTTTCCCTTGAAGATGATGACCGATCGGGAAGGCCAGTTTTTGTGTCAGTCCCCGAAAATATCGATGCAGTTCATGACATGATTTTATCAGACCGTCGAATTGGGCTAAAACGGATATCTGAAGCACTGAAGATTTCATACGAACGCGTTCATCATACCTATAGTTCACGTCAATTTGGACAATGAAAAAAAATTCTGCAAAATGGATCCCCAAATGTTCGAATGTTGACCAAAATCGTGCAAGGGTAGAAGCATCGCGTTCGATCTGTGCTCGATTTGAAAACGATGTAGACTTCGAATTGTTACTATGGATGAGACTTGGGTACATTTCTACGATCCAGAAACAAAGCGACAATCGATGGAATGGCGACACTCTGGTTCTCCAAGACCTAAGAAGTTTCGTGTCCAAAAATCTGCTTAAAAAAATCTTGCTTCAGTTTTTTGGGATTGCCATGGAGTAATCATGATTGATTTTTTGGGTAAGAGTAGAACAATAACTGGAGATAACTATTCGACATTACTGACCACTTTACTGGAAAAAATTAAAGAGAAAAGACGCTGAAAGCTATCTAAAGGTATTTTGTTTTTACAGGACAACGCCCAGTACACAAATTTCACGTTGCCAATGTTGCCATGCAAACAATTCGTGATTTAGGGTTATAATTATTGAACACCTTCCTTATTCACCAGATTTTGCTCCGTCCGACTATCATCTCTTTCTATATAGATTGGTTATCTATAGATTGGTTATCGACTGTTTTATCATCACTTTCCCCAACTGAAAAAAAATTTAAAAGATCGTAAATTTTCTTCCAACGAGGAGGTTATAAAAGCTGTGGACTCTCAGTTCCAAAAGAAGTGTTGTGGGAGCAATAAGTGTTTTTAACTCTTTTCCAAATGAACTGAAAGTTTTAAATGATGGTTCTTTGAAAAAAGAATAATCGGAAGAGGTGTATTGCGGCTAAATTCTGTTGAGTTTGTAGGTATTTTTGTTATTTCGCGGATAAATTATATTTCATAGATTGGTATTTGATAATTTTTTTTCTCTTCTGGATTATATTTTGTTTTCTCTTTATTGTTGGTCATAAATTTTGCAGATGTGGTTGATTCCATTCGAGATGCACATATTTATATTTGATACAAATTATTTATGTTTTCTTGGGAATTCAGCCCAAATAAAGTATACTCTTTTCTTACTTTACCTAAACTTGTATCCTAACAAATCACCAAAGATATCTATTCTTTTATTTATATTTCTGTATTTTTCGATTTAATAAATGTCTTAAATTTTGTCTGAATGGTTCTTTTGCTCCTCGTTTGATGACTTTTTTGTCGTTTGCCTTTCCAGAGACCAGTATCTACAAAATGTATATTTTTGGATTTCCATCTAGGAAAATGTAGTGAGAATTTCACTGAAAGTTGTTCCAACCGCTTGAAAACCCGCTGAGACCACAGCTTACTCATGACAGCTACAGAACTGCCTATAATTTTCATAGTCCACAATCTGCTAAGTGAATATTCACGTAAAGTACAAATTTCCCTTCGAGCTTAGTGACGAAACCGTCCAGATTTCCCTTAGCCCAAGGAAATTAGGCAGTTACGT
Organism: Adalia decempunctata; assembly: GCA_951802165.1. Classification (NCBI taxonomy): domain Eukaryota; kingdom Metazoa; phylum Arthropoda; class Insecta; order Coleoptera; family Coccinellidae; genus Adalia; species Adalia decempunctata. The sequence continues at coordinate 13,422,314 of OX637696.1, read as the reverse complement.
CGAAAATGAAAGTTCCGACCGAATCGTCCACATGGTTATGCGGAGACGAAAAGTGACACAGTATCTTGCGTTTCTGCAACATTAAATCCTCATCTCATGCATGTTGGTTCATTCCACACCCGCTTCGTAAATGTAATTCGGGAAGATATAAATGTTTGCTGTTCCGACATGCGGAAATGATTCCATAAGAAACGTGAACCATGCGGTATAACCTGAAAAGGGAGCACCACAAATGTTCTGAATACACACCTCTGGTGACGGTATTCGTCTCTCCAAAGCAAATTGAAGATTTCCCCCTATCCACCTCCCGTGGGTGGATTCCGAAAAAGGTGATTCAATTCATATCAAACTTTCGTATACCTGCCACGTTGCAAGTCCCACGATCTCAGCCTCGAATTTTCTGCTATAGTTTTCACTTAGGAGTACTTTTTTCGTGGAACGATTTGCTGATATCGTTCTGAGTTTCCAGGGGCAACTCCATCCGAAAATCAATAATTTCAATCGTTATCGTCTAGCCTGCATCCTGTACCATACCGATAGCTATTCAATAATTTTCCGACCCATGAATATGAATTTCAGAAGTCTATACTAGTGAACTGAAATATTTCGATTTATTACAATAGTTAGGTCGTTAGTGATTCTTTGGTACACTATATCGAGATCAATGAACAGAGTTCATGGTTTAATCATTATTGGATCTCTTTTGGCGTGCGATCAACTCGGCCATAATTGAAATTCTATCCGAACTTAGCGGTGCATTACGCAAAACAACTCCGCAAACAGATAGCCGAATCAAAGAGGGGCGAATATTGATTCCGGAAACGGATATTTGTCTTCCACGCGAATGCCGGCCTTGAAGGATAGTCCTGTCGATATTGCAAGTCACCGTGTTTGCCGATGCCGAACGTTTGCGGCGTGTACTCCTCGGCAAGTTGAAAAATCGACTTCCCCGTTCCGGTTTACGAAAATGCTGGTCCTGGGGAGGGTTCAGGGATGGACTCGCGGGTTAAAAGCTAAACAACAGTAGGTTGCTTCGAAATCATGACTTGGAGATGTCCATTGTGAATCACAACAATGGAATTCCAAAACGGAGAATGCAAATGGCAAGAAATTGAATATGCCGAAAAGGATAATGCGATATTAATGGGACCGGATATACCGACCTATTTACCCAGTGGTAATGGATCCCCTGATGTGCTAGACATAGAGATAATGAAACATATAAAGCAAGATTTTGCCCTTGAAACGATAGAGGATGGTACATCTGATCACAACCACAATCATAGAGTTCATTTGAGGAAGAGGACCTAGAAATGAATTGACTCAAACACGAGAACATACCGATTGGGACAAGTTTAAAACTAAACTCCAAGAAAATATCACGATTATTCCACAAATTAACACTCCTGATGAATTAGATGAACCAGTTATAGCATTAAAAGTGCAATCATGAAATCCTACGAAGAGAGCACGAACAGAAAAACTGAACCTACTCCAAAAAATCTATATGGCGATACTCCAAAAGAGGTGAAAGAACTAATAAAAGTTAACAGAAGACTAAGAAAGAATTACAGGATGAATAAAACAGATAATGACCAAATAAGACTGAATAGATATAGTCAAATACTCAAAAACGCACTAAGGGAGCTCAGAACGAATAGATGGAATAAGAAAATCAGTGAACTTAACAAAGAAGACCACTCTGCCTGGAAAATGCAGAAAAATTTACGCAATGAAAAAACGCAAATTCCACCAAAAAGCGATAAATCTAACTCTCTTGCCGATACTATAGAAAGGGAGTCAAGAATAAATTTTTGTGAAGAACACGATGAGGACCTAGAAGAATTAATTGAAGATAATGAAGAAGAAATGAAAGAAGCACCACCAGATGGCAAAATCCCTCACACACCATCTCCGGCTGAAATCAGAGACATAAACAACAATTTGAAAACAAGAAAGGCTCATGGAAAAGATAAAATCACAAATCTAATGCTGAAGAAAATGTCAAAGAAAGGAATAGCAGCTCTCACAAGCATAGCAAACGGTGTGATGAGAACAGAGTACTTTCCAAAAAGATGGAAAACTGCTTCGGCATTGTTCTCAATAAATCAGGTAAAGACATAATTTTCCACAGACTTAAGACCAATAAGCCTGCTCCCAGCCCTAGGAAAATTGTGTAGAGAGTATAAGCCAAACGACTCAAAGAAGAAACCGAAGCCTTGGCGACGATACCGAGTGAAGAATTTTGATTCCGAAAACAACATTCAACTGAACAACAGCTCCTAAAAATGACGGAGTATATCACAGAAGGATTTCAGAATAAAGAAGCCACCGGACTACTATTTCTAGATGTAACTAGAGCTTTTGATAGAGTATGGAATGAAGGACTAGAATATAAAATGATAACCGCAGGCTATTCACCCTAGCTATGCAGAATAATAAGAAATTACTTGAGGGATAGGAACTTTTGTGTGAAAATAGATGATGTTAATTCCACACTAAGATATTCAGAAGCAGGAGTTCCTCAAGGATCTATACTAGGACCGCTACTCTATAATATATACATAAATGATATACCAAGAAATCCAAGCTCACAGAAACACAACAATAATTCACAAAAGACTTCAAGAAGCTGCAGACGATATCAGTCATTGGTGTAACAGATGGCAAATCAAAATCAATGGAGAAAAGAGTCGTGCAATATTCCTTTAAAAGAGAAGGCTGAAGATGAAATCGAAGATATCCATAGACGATAATGAAATAGAATGGCAGAATGAAGCTGAATACCTAGGAGTAATACTAGACAAAGGACTGACGTGGAAACAGCACATCAAGTATGCAGTGGTTAAAACGAATGTAGCAATGAGAAGGTTATACCCGATTATAGACAGAAGAAGCCAAATGAACAGAAACACGAAGTTGAGGATCATAAAAGCAGTCGCCAGACCGCAGCTAACATATGGATCAACAGCATGGGGCTATGCAGCGAGAATCCATATGAAGAGGATACAAAGTACAGAAAACAAATTTCTGAGATGGGCATTAGACGCCTCCTGGTTTGTTAGGAATGATAAAATCCAAAAAGACATAAAATGGGAGTCCATTACTACATTCATCAAACGAAAAGCTGCAAAAGCCTATGAAAGAGCTAGTGAACATCCAAATGACGACCTTAAATGGTTAGTTGACTATGACCCCACTGAAGATGAAAAAACAGCGAGAATTTACCGCAAAAGACCCAGAGACCAAGATAAAGAACTCTAAACTTAGAGAGAGATATCCAATTGGAGGATCAACACAAAGACACAGCATAAAGAAAGCGAAAGAGGAAATAACAGATATCAAGATGGAAGTTTTATAGTCTTATGCACGGAACCAACCGCAGGAGAAGTGTTTAATCGGTAAGAATCCTCGCAGTAGCATTGTTCTGGAAATAAATTTTCAACATTTCCTTCCTCTCCTCCAAACTTCTGTAATTTTCATCAAGAACTGATGAAACGCACTTCTATTACTTCTGCAATATGGAATGCTGAAACGAAATTTTCTGAAAGCAACGATCTCTTTGCGTACAGATTCTGATGCAGTACAGATTCTGATGAGCATGAAGAGAAAAAAAGGTATTCCACACATTTTAAGAGTCTTCAGCCTTCAAAATAGGAAACGTATACCGCCAGATGGCGGTGCAGTGCATTAATTTTTATTTATTGGATTATTCAGCTTAATAGAACAAATTTTGGGGCGCAGGGAATATAAACAAGAAATCCTACCCTGAACTAGATCTCACACTGACTGTATAATACACTAATTTTCCTTCACCAGTCACCTGGGAGTAGATACCTGCGGGACGTGTCATTTGAAAGAAATTCAATTCCATGTAAGAATCCACAATTGTAAGAAACAATTAATTTTCACTAATCGACGGCTAATAAAATCCTTAATAAAATGTCTTTGGTAAAAATGGATATTTATCATTTCGAATAGAAAAATTCGAGGAAATAAATTTCGCGAAAACAACACCTTTTCTGTTTCTGATGTACATCAATGATCTTGACCTCTTATTGTTTGTTGATGATGCGAATGCCCTCCTACGCAGCAAAAATCTTAATACGAGTATTGAAAAAACTCAATTAGCGTTTGATGCGGTACAGCGATGGTGCAATCGGAATGAATTACATCTAAATGTCTGTAAAACTGATTGTGTGATTTTTAGAACAGTTCAGTCTGATCAGGAATGTCCTCACTCAATAACATTGAATAACAATCAGATCAAATTCCTATCGTCAACAAAATTTCTAGGAATTACCTTAGACTGCCATCTTAAATGGAATGATCATGTAAATGGTCTCAGCAAGAAACTCAATAAAGCTTTGTACATGATCAGGATTTTGTCTCGGAAAGTGGACTTGGAGCTGTTGAAAACAACCTATCACGCAAATTTTGTTTCACTTCTGAGGTACGGGCTTGTCATATGGGGTGGATGCACTGATTTGACCAAACTATTTGTTCTGCAAAAATACGCCCTGTGAGCAATTCTCGGGTTGGGATATCGTGAGTCATGTAGAGGTCACTTCAGAAAAAATTCAATGCTCACACTTCCGGGACTATATGTTTTGGAATGTCTGCTATTCGTGAAAAAACATCCACAATATTTTGAAGAACTGTTGAATAAAAGCAACACAAGACGTATAATTCCATACCACTTCCCGAAGCATTCTCTTACACTAACAGAAAGAAACACAAGATATATGTGTATAAAAATTTTCAATCTACTACCAAAGAGTTTCATGACTTTACCAGATTTAAAAAAATTCAAAATAGAAATAACTAAACTTATTGTTCATATCGAACCATATTCCATCAAGGAATTCATGGAATATTCTTTTAAATCTTATTGAATTTATATTATTTTTGACGGTTATCTCTTTTCATTTGTAAATTTTGCATTGATTATGAGAATAAAGATTATGTTATGTTATGTTATGTTATTGTTGTAATATTATTTACAAAAAAACGGTAAATTTTGAAAGAAAAAGGAGATAGACATTTGATTAACTAAATGATAGACTGCAATACTGAAATGAAAAAACACAAAAATATTTGTTCGTTTTGATGGTGGAAATGTTGAAAAATTACCAAAAATGATTGGGAATATCCTTTTCATGCATTTAATAGGTACTTTTTATTATTTTTATCTTTATACACTCATACATCCCTTCATCAAACAGAAAAAAAGAAATCGTTTCTGACTCCCTTTTTTTCAGGGACGTAGACCCCTAATCAACTTTTTGTTTGATTTGATTTTTCTTTCTTTCAATAGAAATTATACGATCACTTATGTAGATCATCTCAGTTTCATTTAATTTTATCGGTACCAAAATTCCATAAAAAAAACACCCCGTAACTTTGTGAATATTCACTTATAAGAACACAAACTGCAGGTTCATCCAAAGTTGAATCCGTGCATACATTTGTGCTACAAAACTACCCACTTTCCCTTTGTATTCCAGATCATGCCCGCCTGTCATCAAAAATTGTCCTCTCTGAGTGTTTTCACAAATACTGATTCGGTGTTGAGTTATTGAGGGTGGACACTTTAAAATGTGAATTCGTAGGGGGTGCAAAATTAAAATTGCTTACACATACATACATTCAAACTCAATTAAAAAGCAGTAGTTGTAGTTTAATCAAAAAATGAAGCGTGTAGATGGTTTAAATTCATTGGTCCGATCACCCCCAAATGATTAACTTATTCTGAGCAATTGATATTTCAACCCCCCCGAATTATTCGGAAACGATCATGATCCAGCTTCGCAACCGGGAGATTCCGAGCGAATCGAATTAGTAAACAATTAACACGTCCCGAAACTCCTCACGGATCCCGCAAGTTTGGTCTGGAGAAGTGGGAACGAGGCTTGAGAGATCGAGGAGGCGTACTCATTATCTTTCGTTCAAAGGGATGGGGCTCGTCCTTGGGCTGATTATAATATGCCGTGGTTGGGTTAGAGAGGGTTGGTTAGATCTTCCCGTGATGATACTAGGGTTGGAAATTTGTCGAGCGTTCAAAGCTCTCATTTCGCTATAATTTATTTTTAGGCTATGTCAAATGGACGGAGAAAAATACAATTTCAGGCACGAACTCTGCGAAGCACAGGGTGAGAATTCGACAAATACATTTTCTTATCGTAGATTCATCAAACTTCTTTCAAACTATTTTTAGATGTTTGTCTGCAGATATAAAGTCAAAAATTATTGGAAATTTCAATTGTATTTTTCTCCCATCAAATGAAACACTTTTTTCTTCAACATTATCCAAAACACGTAGAGAATATCGTCCTAAGACCATCATTCTTCGTTATTATCCAAAACTTTTCGGTTATTTCAATTCATAACGACAAGTTTTCTTTGAAACCTTTAGATTAACATAGACGAATTCGAGAAAATGGCAAGAGAAATGTTTCCTTTGACCTAGAAAATCTAGTTGAAAAAGTCACAAGTCAAAAATATCCAGCCTCAGTGAGTCACAAGGAACTATACATATTCCTGTCGAGTATAGAGGCTACTCAAGGGAATCAAATGACAATTCTTCATAATTTGCATTTGAATTTCTAAGTTTTGAACAGAAAATTTTGATCCGTCATAACTTTTCAACGGTTCTTGGCTATACTTCAGGACAATATTTCCTAAAAATTTCAATCGATTCAAGTTAACTGTTCAAAGTTGTGGTATCGAATTTTCGGTGAAAATCTGATACTCTCCTATACGCGGCAGGAATATCTACAATTCCTCGTGATTCACCCAAGCGCGGATCCAGGGGGGGGGGGGGTCATGACCCCCCCCTGAACTGGACGAACCCTCAAATCTTGTGTTTGAAGAAAAAATGTTTCGATTGAAAAAATAGAATTGAATCATATTTAAGTGAATATTGGAGGGTAATTAGTTCCAATAATGAAAAAAATCTGAATTTTGGGAGAATAATTTGTCCATTTCTTTGAGTAGAATATTACAAACCAGCTCAATTGATTTGAAAAGAGGTACGGATGCCATAAAAGATTCGATGAGTGTGTTACGAGAAAAAAGGGAAAAAGCGGACGTAGTTTTCCGACAGCTTTTTGAAGAGGCAAAGGAAGTAGCTGAGCAGCTAGATGTGACTATTAAATGCCCTAGAATAGTCAAAATACAAATACACAGAGCCAATAATCAGCCTGCCCAGTCTGCAGAAGAGTATTTCCGCAGGTCTGTGTACATTCCTCTTCTGGATTCAATAATAAACGACCTAGAGGATGGACTGTCGTCTGAAGTAATGAATTCATTCAAATTAGGAGTTTTTATACCTAAAGTCGTTTATTCAAAAAAAGAAAATGAAGATATTGAAATAGTTAATGAGTTGGTAAATCAGTACTGTGATTCTGACATGTATCCAAATGTGAGAAAATTTCTCAGTATACTCGCAACACTACCAGTTAGTGTGGCTGAGAGGTCATTTTCCACTCTGAGAAGGCTCAAAACATGGTTAAGAGCTTCGATGGCAGAAGAACGACTTATTGGACTAGCACTTCTTCATATCCATAATGACATATCTGTTGATGTAGAGGAAGTCATCACTCGTTTCGCAAGAAGGAGAAATAAAAAAAATTCCCTTCGCTATTTAGTTACACCTTTGTTATTATTCTCATTAAGTTTTTGTTTTTGTAATAAATCAAACAAACTTCTTGTTTGTGTTAGACCTCATCAGAATTTTATTTTGGGGATGCTGATTTGTCTCCAAAAAATCAATTGGCGGGTATGTAATCCACCTGACCGTGACCCCCCCCTTTCTCAAGAGCTGGATCCGCCACTGGATTCACCCTGTATTTATGGATTTGTTCAGGTTGTGGAAGGTTATCAAGGTGGGCATGCAATGTAGTGTGTTTTTATTTCAAGTTGCATTTGAAAATGGTTTCACTTTGAGAACTGAAATTTTGTGGGTAACCCCAGAAAGGATTGGAGTTCTCAACGAAATAATTTTAATCGATTTCATTTCTAAAGTTCATTTTTTTTATTTTAAAAAAAGAAGAAAATAAGCCAACTCATGCTTTTGTTTTATTTCAAACGGAGGATCCATGAAAATAGTTCAACTTCCGACTTAAAGTGAATCTACAGATAATTTCGTTCAGAAAAACAACTTGAAATACGGAATTGGCAGAGAATGGCTAAATTCAAATATATGGCGGGAAATAGTTCCTGGTTTCCCCACATATTCACTTATTTCATAGTTCAGCGATTTTCGGATAGAGAGCGCCATTGTTCATTTCATTCATAATTAGATTGATATTCATAGAACTTATAGTGATAACGTAAGTTCTATGGAGATATTCCCTAAAATGCATGGTGGCGCCTCTATCGGATACGTTTTCATACTCGCTTTGAGCGGCGACCTTAAACTGCTATATTTCATCGTAAAGTAGGGCCAAAGATGAGATGAGAATCGTTGTTTTTCTTTGTTTGAGAATCGGCGAAAGTCAAAGAAACCCACTGAAAAGGCACAATAGGAATAGAACAGGATCAAATGATTACTCACCGGTAATTCGGATGTGTCGTCCGACCAAAGCGGCCGTGTCCTGGGAGAACGATAAAAACGTCTCCGAGTTGTTCTCCTTATCCTGGAGGCGGGCATCACAGGTGGACAGGTCGATATTCTGGAGCTCGCATGTTTTTGCGAGGGAATCGCTGAAAATTAAGGATCCTGGGTTAAATTGAATTCTGGCATTGAATATTGATGCAATGTGATTAGATTTTGGTGGTTTAATATCGAGAATATGTACTCCATTCACTTATATAATGTATCCTGGTTGGCCATGACATTCTGACACATTTCACCGTGTATATTTTGAAAATGTTGAGTCATATTCATTTTCCTGTCAGTTAACTCATCGAGGTTGTCCTTTCTACATAAAAGTCGTAGTAATTAAGTAATTATCAAAATGTTTATTCACTCTGGGTAAATAATGAATTTGAGAAAATATTATGTGAATTCAATAATTCCACAGATTTGGCGAATGTTGAAGAAACTCTTTTTTCTGTTAATACTGGAAATATTTCACGTATATAAATATGGTTGGAAGATTCAGTTATGCTATTTGCTTGTACGGAAATCAAGAATCGAGTGTTGAAACTTTACTGAAAATTAATGGACAGAATAGTCTATTACTTCGTAATAGTTCATTCGAAAAAAGAATGAAAGTACTCGAATATCCCAAGGGAAACACATCTAAACGAACAGATGGACCTATGGAATTCCCCACTTTTCGGAAGTCTCAAGAAATAAGCCTACAGAAGACATTTAAAGACCTTTTTGCACAATACTCCAGTACGAAAATGTAGTAGTATTACGAAATCTGTTTCACAGGTAAACCTTAAAGAACTTACTTCTTTCACAAAGTTAAAGAAGAATAAATAGAAATTATCATTGGCAACGTCTCTGAGAATTATTTGACATTTTCCGAGTACCTGCGTCAGTTTTGAGTGAAACAATTAACTTGGTAAACCTAAATCTTGGCCAACCAGGATGCTTTATAAAAGAGAATGGAGTACCGATTTAATGTCTTTGACTGGGTTTGAATAGCGGTAGCCGGGTGAAAGAACATTGTTCTGAAAATTACTGATGTGAGGTCCATCAACAATTCACCGGAAAGATAAAGAGATAAATGAAATTGATGGTATCGGTCTAGGAACAAAATCAAACAATATTATTCGTTCAGCAACGTTTCGGATCCTTTATTGGAGCGGCTAAAATCGAGAAAACTCATAAACAACGATACAATATACAAATAAAAAATTCACAATGATATGACCAATAAACAAGGAAATAACAAAATAAATAAATAAAATTAAATAACAGGTCGGCAAGAACAATCTCAGATGGACATATACGACTCAACGTCAGAATGTGAACAGATAAATACAATTATGGGAAAAATACTAAAAGCGGCAATTCCCAAACAAACCGTCGGAATAAAAGCGAAAATTAAAAAAAACTGAATCTTTTCGTTAAAGAAAATCGTCGATAACATCAAAATAGGTGTAAACAACAAGGAGAAAATTCATCGATGTACATAGAATCAACAAGGTCAACATAAGAATGAAAACATCCCGGATTGACAATTGAACTCAGACATCACAAAAATGACACCCACACATGACAAACAAAACATGAAATCAGCGTTCAACTATACAGTGGAGGATGCGACTTCGTTTTAAATGAATATTTTGAATTAAATTTGAATAGACAACACTCAAGGAGCCAATGTCCTAACGGCATTAGAATGTTTATTAATAAAGATCATCTTATGCCTAAACCAATTAGACTCACGATTTAAAACTTCGACGAGAAAAATGTTATCGAAATCAAAACTATGCCCAGATGATAGAGCATGACATGCTAGAACAGTTGCGCCTCAAAACTGAAACAAATTCATTTTCTCAGATCTTAGAAAAATATTTGGCAACAAAATCCTGAAACAGCTCAATTTTTGTAATTTTGTTTCACTTTTAACAAATTTTTATGCATTTTTGAAGGATTTTTGTTGCACACTGATGGCGTCCCATGAACCCTCTAAATTTTTTGAATAGGGAAAGTGGGTAATGTGATACCTTTTTGGCAAGGTCTTTGTATCTTCTTCAAAGGCGTACTTAGTTCAAAGAGGTTTTCAGTATGTGAACTATGTGCGAATTGAAACTTTTTATCGAAATGTTTCAACTCCAGTGGAAACGTACCAATAACATACCTACTCAAGATCATAACTGAAGCGCAGTGTTTCACACATTTTAATTTTTCACGTGAGGGGGTTGAAATTTGCGCATGAACAAAACTGTAATGATCGACTTTTATTCGGTGGCAAAGGACCCCGTACTTTTTCTATGGAAAATGGCGTTCCGTCAAATGTTCTAAAATTTTGGTATAATGTTGTACTCGAACTACTGATCAAAAGTGTCCATGGCCCCAACTCAATCCTATGACTAGATTTTGAGATACAGGGCGTTGAAGTTGAGAATTACCCACTTTTACACTGAAAGAAATTTCTCAGTTATAGTTATTAAATATTTGTTATTGCCAAATTTGTTGAAAATCATTAAATATGATTCACAACAAATATGGCTGATTTATTAAAACTATTCGTGATATGTTTTGATATTCACTAAAAACAAACGATTTGGTGCTGCCATATTCAGTTGTTTTAAACAAAATAATTTTATTATAAATAAGTTATTTATTACAGAGATTGAAATATATTTATCAATAAGTTTGATTTTCAATCAATATTATTTGGTGATTATCAATAAATGTAGAGTTATCTGTTAATGAATCTTTGTTTATGTTTATTATGATGAGGATGTGATATTTTAACCAATCATTTGTTTATAGTTAATCTAAAATCATTAATGATAATAAACTTTATTTCTCTGAGTGTAAATTACGCGGTACAAACATGTCTCAGGAGTCAGGGTCAGTGCCGTTAACAGTTCTAGCGTTGTCTGAACGCCAACGGTTCCAGATTCCAGAATTATTCCTGACACCTTGCTGAGTCTGAATATCCTTGTGTTTGGCTATAGTGTTAGTGTATAAGTGTAACAAAAAACAATGAGAGATTTTTCTTTCTTTTTCTCGGAATGTTGCATCACCGAGGAGATGCTGAGAGATTTTGTACGTAAGTAGCTCACCTTCTCCTATGGCTTATGAATTTATAGTGCTTTCAAACTAATCCATATATTTTGAGTCAATCGTTAACAAAAATCCCGAATATCTATAGAAATCATATTATACGGCAATCCAATCATAACCTCAAAACATAGATCGGAGCCTTACGAAAAGCAAATTCAGTTGCTTAACGTTGAGCTTGAGAGATTGTAAGTAGTACCATAGTTGCCTATGCTAGTATATAGAGGTATTCAGGGAAGAGGGTAGAATCGTTTTTAAAAAAAATATCGTCTGTGCAGAACTTGGTATATGTACATCTCTATATGATACTAATCAGATATGAAAACTATTTATGTTACCTTATTATGAATTTATTACCAACAAATGAAGAATTCTACTATTGATGAAATTTATCGAATATGCTAAAATGGTGATTTCTTATTTTCACTGTAAAAAACGTAAGTTTAGGAAAGTCAGATAAAAACGAATCGAAATAAGCTGTTTTTTTCTTATTTTATAATTCTTATTTGTGAAACTAGTGTGAATAATAAACAATTTTTCAGAGAATGGAATAACGAATTTACAACTGCTGAAGGAGGAGTCGGAAAATGACGTTGATTTTAAACAGTTAGAGCCCTGTATGGGAACTAGAGTCCAAATCAGGCTGAAATTGAATATATGATATTGAAATGAATATTTATTGGATACACTGCAAGCAATATAAATAAATATAAGAAAATCTCGATTTTACTCGTATGTAATATATTATTATTGTTTTTGTTTTTATGTTTCATTTTATGTATTTTCTTTATGAGAATTGTTGTTGTTTCTTATCAGGAAGTTGAAAATATATTAATTGAATGACAGATAAATTATTTCTTTACTGTTTCCTCAGGCAGTTATAAGTTAAAGTGGACGGTTTTTTTTGTAATAGGTATTCATAACTAATGAACAAATATTTTGTCTTCTGGAATAACTATAATATATTCATTGATTTTTGTGACAAAATATTTTGTTAGGATTACCTGGGAATGATTCATCTACTAATAAATGTTTCATTCATGAGGGCCGGTATTTTCACATCCAGATAACTTTCCAGATATCAAACTGACGAATAACCCCAACTGATATCAGATGAAGTTATCTCATATTTGGAACTTTATCTGGGGTTGAAAATATATTCCAGCCCTTATGAATAAAATATTCAGTAGTAGATAATTAATTCCCAAATAATCCTCACAAAATATTCTCTCACAGAAATAAAACAAGTTATTTCAGCAAACAACACATTTGTTAATTAACAATAATGAAAGTATTTTCATGTTGTACTTATAAACAAACATATACGAATAATAAATTAATCTAAATCAATAGTGAAAAAATGAACCTCAGCTACATAATAACTATTAACAGTAATTTCGTTGTGATAAAAACTTGTTTGGTTTTTGTTAGAAAAATTTATTCATACTTATGATGCATTTATTATGCAGAGCAAAATGTTTATTTTTTATCAACAAATGAATATTATGATGGAATAAATATAAAATAACCTTGAATGAGTCTTTATTCATCAATATGTAAACAAATAATTTGTTTCTCCAAAACAAATGTTTAATAAGCCATATTTCAATAACGGATTTGGTGATAGTTAATAATTCTTAGTTAATGCAACCAAATTGTTCTTTCAGTGTACTACGCCCATATCTCGGAACAGAATCGAATGAACTTCAATTTTTCTCAAGAAACAATTCATTACATCCCCAGGACGCAACCATATAGAGGAATATGACCGAAAATCGTTACGAATACAGGGTTATCCATAATTGAATGCATGCCCGATTTTGAAAGTATAAAATTTGTCAGTTTCAGAGCGAGAACGTTCACAAAATGAACTATTACACTAGATATGTTGTTGTTACATCGAAAAAGTCTGTAATACCCAGAATTTATACTGCGTGATCCTTTATTATAGAAAAATGGACACCCTGTACTTATGGGTTGATTCAAGGTGTCGGTTTAATTTTTTTAGAACATATCATCATGGACTTCAAAGAATACAGGGTGATTCAGTCATGAAATGAACTTTGAACCTCACGAAAATACCCAAAAACCACCTATTTTTTTCATCACCCTCTATTTCAAGATTAACTCCGATGAGGTGGGAGTTTTTTTCATCATTGTACTTGATATAAAAACATCAATACGGCTGAGAGATTTTATCCACTTCCTATGAACAGATTTTTGTTTATGTAATATGAAAATTATTTATTTATGTCAGTCTATTCTTATTCCAGCATAAGAAAAATCTGGTCATAGGAAATGGATGAAAACTCTCAGCCGTATTGATGTTTTTATTTCAAGTACAATGATGAAAAAAAACTCCCACCTCATCGGAGTTAATCTTGAAATAGAGGGTGATGAAAAAAAAAGGTGGTTTTTGGGTATTTTCGTGAGGTTCAAACTTTAAAAGTTCATTTCATGACTGAATCACCCTGTATTCTTGGAAGTCCATGATGATATGTTCTAAAAAAATTAAACAAACACCTTGAATCAACCCATAAATACAGGTGTCCACTTAACCTTCCTTGAGAATAGTTTCTATAATAATGGATCGCCCAGTATAAATTCTGGGTATTACAGACTTTTTCGATGTAACAACAGCATATCTAGTGGAATAGTTCATTTTGTGAACGTTCTCGCTCTGAAACTGACATATTTTATACTTTCAAAATCGGGCATGCATTCAATTATGGATAACCTGTATTCGTAACGATTTTCGGTCATATTCCTCTATATGGTTGCTCCCTGGGGATGTCATGAAATGTTTCTTGAGAAAAATTGAAGTTCATTCGATTCTGTTCCGAGATACGGGCGTAGTAAAAGTGGGTAATTCTCAACTTCAACGCCCACCCTGTATCTCAAAAACTAGTCATAGGATTGAGTTGGGGCCATGGACACTTTCGATCAGTAGGTTGAGTGCTACATTAGACAAAAATTTCAGAACATTTGACGGAACGCCATTTGCCATAGAAAAAGTGCGGGATCCTTTCATCAGGTACCATCGTCTTAAAGTAAACGGGCCATGACTAAGTGCACACACTGAAAACGTCTTTGATCTTACTAATTAAAAAAAAAACATTTTTTTCTTGAAAATTTCTGCACGCCTGTAAAGAAGATACAACCTTGCCAAAAAAGTACCACATGACCCGCTTTCCCTATTCAAAATATTCAGAGGGTTGATGGGGATGACACAGGGTGCAACAAAAATCCTTCAAATTTGCATAAAAATTTGGTAAAAGTGAAACAAAAATTGACCAGTTTCAGGATTTTGTTGCCAAATATTTTTCTCCTGAGAAAATGAATTTGTTCTAATGTTGACGCGCACTGTATTTTCACAATCTCGTTTATGCTGTGCGTTCTATTACCCAAATATTGGCCCGTCTGACCCACATAACACAATCCTTATAATTCATCTTGTGCCCTACCCCCGAAAATTTTATATACCTACTGACATGTACTATTACCACGTAAACTTTTGGTAGGTTGAACTTGTTCACAATGTATTATTTTCCTGTGAATAAAGATTATTATTATTATTAAAATTTCTGTCTGGAAACCCAGTATTTAACTTTAGAAAACAAAGAGCGTACCGTCTTCGTATAATAATACACCACCTGATTTGTGGTGAGACAAAATTTCGACGGAAAAAATGGCCCTCATCGCAGCGAGATCCACCAGCACTCGACAACTTAGTTTTATTGAACACGTCAGCGAAATACCTTCATTTCCTGCCAGTTTACCGCAATGTACGAAAGAAACAAAAAGATTAGCGTTTTGCCGCCTCGTTTTCCTCGCTCTGAGGCGAGTTCCAGATTCGCAAGTTTTCCAATTGAACGATTCCGAAGTCACAGGTGCTCTCCGACGTTTTATTAAAGGAGGCAGAAAGCGTTCATCGAATAATAGCTCGCTTTGCGGCAGATAATAAAAGGGAACTCCCCTTTTTATGCCCCGAGTTGTGGGCATATTAATAGGATGGAAGAGCTTTATCGCGATTGCTTCTACGTGGCTGGGAAATTTTTGGTTCCGAGTTTTCGAAGAATGAGAATTTCTCAACTTCTCGTCGTCTCAACTCATCGGGCTCCATCGAATCCATCAGAGAATATTAGGGTTTGTCGAAATGAGAACAATCAGTAATGTTTGAAGGATTGAAATATTACAACGACAAGGTGATTTTTTAAGAGCTATAGGAATGAAAAAAAAACACATAAAATAAAACGTACTCGTACGTTATAACGGTCGACGCAACATGTGACCGTGTACCATGCTCCAGAATAACTTTGTCGTGTCTATAGGCGTTTTGCATCGACAACATAAATGAATAAAATCCTAGCGGAAACACATTATTCGATACAAAAGTTGACATTTACACAGCACACAGAAACTATGTATTGGAGAGGCTAGGTGCGACCAGTCCTCATGAGCTTTCTCTTTTAAGTCAGATGAATTATTGAAGTTTTGTTGATATTGACCATTCAGCAACTATACTTCACAAGAGTTCGGGATATCGTATTCAATCGTTTTTAGAAGTATGTAATCTTCGAGAAAATCGCTGTAGAATCATTTAAAATTCAATAACAACTTGAATCGATCCAATAAAAATCAGTATAAGACATTTCGTCAATCTGGTCGCCTTTTTTCGGAAGTTTGGTTCTTTGCATATGCTTCTAGTGCGTTCCACTTGGCGCTCACAATGCTCACGCTCACGACCGCTGTTTATCCCATTCCACATGCTCGCGATCGTTGCAATCAAACATTCAAGTGGAACGGGCTGGATTGGCATTGGCCTAGTAACATCAGTCTTTAGCAGGCCGTGACCAAATTATCATGCCCACTCCTCGAACGACCGCAAAGACCCAAGTCTTGGGATGGGTCGTTGTGAGCTTGGCGTGGGCGAAAACAATGACGTCATGAGTGACGTATTCGCCGCGTCCACAACGACCGTAGTCGCCATGTGGAACGGCCAAAGGAGCGTTTTGATCGTTGTGATCGCCAAGTGGAACGCACTATCCATGAATGTTCTCATTTTGAAATGAAGTCAGTTTATCAACGGCTTCGATTTGAAACGAGTTTTCTGAAAATACCAAGACGTAAATTAACAAACGCTGAGGCTAATAGGGCTATCGGAATGCTACAGGGTGGCCTAACTCAGGTTGTTGTAGCGGAAAGGCTCCAAGTCAGCCAAAGTGTGATATCTCGACTTTGGAATAGGTTCAGGGAGACAGGTTCCGTGTTGAAAAGACCAAGGCTTGGTGGGCGACGAAAAACAACACCTGCTCAGGATCGTTTCATCACCGTTTCGGCAAGAAGAAACCCTGCATCTACGTGTAGAATGCTACGGAATACAGATGGGGTCCAAGTATCCATCGAAACCATCAGACGACGTTTGAAAGAGGTGAATCTAGGTTCTAGACGTCCATTAAGGGGAGTTCCATTAACACGTGACCATAAGCGTCAAAGACTGGAATGGGCAAGGCAACATATCAATTGGAACGATCAATGGCGTAGTGTCCTTTTCACTGATGAATCCAGATATGGACGATTTTCAGATTCTCGAAGAAAAGGGTATGGACAATCCCACGCATACCCCGTGATCGTCGCTATATCCAAGAAGTCCATCCATTCCGAGAGGGAAGTGTTATGGTATGGGCCGGGATATGTTTCAATGGGCGCACAGATCTACACATTTGTCCTGGGAATATGACCGCCTTACACTATAGGGAGCATGTCATAGACAATGTTGTGCCAAATTTTCACGCTGCTATTGGTGAAACTTTTCAATTTCTAGACGATAACGCTAGACCGCGCCGTGAGGCCATAGTTGAGAATGCGCGCGAGGAGCTTGGTATTCCACATTTACCAAAACCTCCGCACTCAACAGATTTGAATTGCATAGAACATGCATGGGATATGCTCCAAAGAAGATTAGATAATCATCAACCTACCCCAGAATCCTTAAATGATCTGAGAGAGCTTCTGCCCCGTTTATGGAACCGAATTCCTCAAGAAATATTCAACAACCTCGTGTGTAGTATGCAAAGAAGATGTAAAGCTGTTATTGATGCCCGTGGAGGCCATACATTGTATTGATAGTCTTAAAATGCTTGAATTCTCTGGGAATAAATTTTCGTTATTTTACTCGTATTTTACCTGTATACTTTGCAGACTTACAGGGTAAAATTAATTTGCAACTTGAAATCATATTAATATGAATTTCTATCAAAAAAAATCTTATTTTAACTATATCTTTTTGCAATTTAAGTCAATATCCCTAACTCATGTGGAGCATTTTATTTTGAAAGCTGTTTCCTTATGTTTATGACTGCTGACAAAGTACTCAAATCTTGTAAATCTTCCACAATATTCACAAAAGCAACTTATTGATTCATTTATCACCCTAGTTGCCATAATCCTTCGTTTGATGCAGACATTAAGGTCAACGTTACACATTTTCAGTCGACGAAGTTCCAGGGCTATTGCAACGAGAAGCTCGAATATAAGGTCATTACTGGTCTCCTTTACGGGGACATAATACGGAAGGGGATTTATTTTATACCGTGCTGTCCGGGGATATGAAGTCATCGGCTGATTCGATATTAGTTGAAGGTTTTCATTAAAACTGTATTAGAGGGGGATGTTTACAGCAGATCCGGCAGGATTTGCCTCCAATATTTACCGTTTGTATGGGTTTCTCTGAAGGAAACGCAGAGTTTTATTTTAATTAAACTCGAACTTTTGTTTCTTTCCGTTCTATTCGGAGTTCTTTCAGACAAGAGAACGTATATCAAATACGTAGTCTTCATGAGTAAGGGATTATCTGTCCATGAATACTTGCATTTCAATGAGGCGCAAGATTTGAATTGCTGCCATGTTTGACAGTCATAATGTCACATGATTATGACCTGACAGATCGAAAGTGTATACTCCATTCACAATCATAAAATCACAACTCTGGCCATGGTTTCGTTTTCAGGAATTGTTGCACCTGATAAAAAATCTGTGCGCTTACAGAGAATATCTTTAATGACAAAACGGCGTTGCCAGTTTCCTTGTTTACATCAAAGTAAAAGTATCAAAGATATTTTGACATGGGTACAAACGGCAAATTTGAATTGGACCAAAAATCGATTTATAAGCATGAATAAAGCAAAAGTAAGTACTAATCGCCTTTTTTACACTTGATAACGAAGTTTTTTTTAGGTATCTGGCCGTTTGGAAAGATTTCAAACGAAATTCCGGTCCCCCAGAAGTTTGGTTAGTTTCGGTATCGTTTTTGGTGCTCAAAATTTATTTGGAATGTGTAAATGGACAAAAAAGGCTTCCTTATACGATCTTTTCACGAAAGCAACCGGAAAATATGGTTCAGGTAGGATTTTCGAGAAATTATGAGGAAAGAACTTGCAGAATGAAATTGCACGATTTTCGTAAGTAAACGGGTTTTGGATGGCCATCATCGGTCTCTAAATGATTATTGTTGATCGTTCTCACGTTTCAGAAAAAGAACCACTTCGTATAAGCCCATTTTGAAGAAGATTGTATATGTAACATTCAACGGTAGTTATTTGCTCTTAATCGAAAGAATATATTATATCTAGTGCTACTTCTTTCAAAAGAGACACAAGCTTTTAATGCTGTAGGGGCCCTATAATGTGGGGGAGTTTGTGTCTTATTTTAGAACAGGTGAATGATAAATGTTTGACCTGTTTCATATTATTTGTACAAACCTACTGTGGTTGTAATGTATGAATATTTTTTAAACTAATAAATAACTATACATTCAGAATATTTTACTCCTTGTTCATAAGATCAAATAAATGAAATGTATATCTTCTACCCTTATTTTTATTAAGTTAGCTATTAAGGTTATGTTCCAAGAAAAAGTTCCTGTTGCATCAGCACTCCCTTCAACTATTTGGATTCCAGTAGAGGGATATAATGTTCCATTATTCTTGATTCAACAATTGATGTCAAGTCTTGAACTTTCAGTTCAGGAGGATAATAAACATTAAATCTTCACAGGCATGCATATGAAAATCATGTGAAAGCAATGCAATTTTCTTCCATGGCGAAAAATAATATATTTCAACAGTGATCTCTTGTACTTTTCATGCAAATAACTAGAAAAGGAATCCTTTCTATCAATTCATAAAAACGTTAATTATTTTCGTCCTCACATCTCTTCCAATTCATTCATTTTCCGAATAAATTCACATTCTGAGAAATACGCTAAGAATGTAGAAAGGGCAACATAGTGTTGACTTGGAACATAAAAATATTTTGAAAAACGTCATAACTTCGATACAGAGTGGAATGTGTCAAATTTCCAAGGCCAGAGTTGTGATTTTATAATTGTGAATGGAGTATACAGTATTCACAATAACATAATATAGACGGTGATGCTTCCAGCGGGTAAAGAACACCATACAGTGCATTTTCAGGATGCAATGGAACCTGCAGAACTTCTTGAGGATTGTTTCCATTCCATATACGGCAATTTTGCTCATTTACGTAGCCGTTCAACCAGAAATGAGCTTCATCACTGAACACAATTTTTCGATAAAAAAGTGGATCAACTTCAAGCTCTTCTAGGGACCAATTAGCAAACAAACGATGCTTTCTATGGTCAAATAGCTTTAGTTCTTGAACCAGTTGGATCTTGTATGGATGTAGACCAAGATCTTTACGCAAAATTTTTCATGTGGTGGATGCACAGAGTCCAACTTGTTGTAAACGTCGACGAATAGACAAATCTGGATCTTTATCAACACTATCACTAACAGCAGCGATATTTTCTTCTGTAGGTACAGTTCTTTGTCTTGTCGTTGTTGTTGCATCTAGTAGAGAAAATGTTGTCCGAAATCTATCGATAATTCGACGAATAAGCAGCTCTGATGGACGATCATGTAAACCATGAATTTCAAGAAGTTCTCTATAAGTTTGGCGAATAGAACACTGATTTTGAAGATAAATTTCTGAATGTTGTTGCGGCGTGAGTCTTTCCATGATAATTTGTCAATGCCTACTGACCAGGAACGTCAAAACAACATTCTATTTTCTGTCAAATCACAGTTTTCCCCTATCGAAAATTCCATCACTTTAAAAAAACACCCGATAGTTTGAACGGTTTGAAAGTGACAATTTTGATTTTGGAGACCGAGAACGACCTGAAGCGCCACCAAAGTTTATGGATGAAGCATCAGAGGCTATGCTAGATGAAGAATCATCACAAACGCAAGAAGAACTCACAAAAACATTTATGGTCACTCAACCAGCCATTTACCATCGTTTAAAAGCAAAGGGAATGATCCGAAAGGAAGAAAATTGGGTGCTGTATGCACCGAAACCAAGAGACGTCGAACGCTACTTTTCACGTGTGAAAAGCTTCTCCAAAGTAGGGGTTTTTCACAGCGCAATTTGAAATTTACTAACTGGAAGTGAAAATAAATCAAAAAGTCAGAGCCAGATGACTTATTATGTAAAGTATCAAATCTGAAGCACTCGCAATCAGCATTCCATCTTCCGCAACATAAATGGCATGCAAATGAAGGAGATCGACGGCATCAATTGTATATCTTTGTCAACGCAATCTAAGACGCTCGGCACATGAAATTCAGATTATCTTAGATTAGGCACACTTGTAGGTGATGAGTGCCGAAGCGTCCCGTGCGGAATTGGCGCTAAGTAAATATATGCAATATCTTCGCGAGCAAAATGGGGACCGGAAGCTGAAGCGAAACGATACTCCGAGGAATTTGAGGTTAGGTGATACATTCGCTCGGGAAAACGCACACATCGAGGAGTGTTTACAGAGTAATTCATACTCCTTCATTGGGGAAATCATTAGCGATGAGAGCGGAGCGTTTGAGTAGGAGCGAATAGGGTAGGTTTGGAGATTTGCGCCATTGACACAAGCTTTTTCGATTTGGGTAAAACCGTTTTGTTGTAGGCCTTCCGATTAGTTTCTCTCATGAATCTAAATCACCTTGTATAAGAATATTATACAGGCTGTTGCAAAAAGGAATGGGCACACTAAAAATCGACTCTGTTAATTTTTTGTAAGCATTCGTACGAGAAGCTTATCGTTTCCAATATACATGCAGAGTGTTTCATTATTTTTTACGCGATTTCGATGACGCAGGAGTAATAATGTCCCTCTAAATTTACATATGTTCTGATCGAAAATCAGGATTTATGTATTTTTGTGCGAAACGATCTGTATACAGATTTCATGAAATCTTCGTGAACAGTAGTGAAGATGAATAATTCAAATTTGTGCTTTTGAAAATCTCTATCTAGTACCACTTAAACTTTGAGAATTCTTGACTTTTCTGTCTGAGGTATTCGAGAGGATCGTTCAAATTTTTTCTCTCAGAATCGGTGGCCAGAGACCATAAAGTTAAATATAACAACCGAACTTATAATTACAATTTTTCAAACTAACAGTGGCTCTCAAATAAAAGTTCTGAAGGAAAATAGGGGACAGTGCTCCAGAAAAAATATCAACCAGTAGACTTGCAATCGAAATTGACATGCCACATGGTGTGAACTCTTAATTGTGAATTTTGCCAAATTTCAGTTGAATAACTTGTGAAACGCAGAAACTATGAAAAAAACTTTGAAAAATATTCAAACTTTGACACCCTGTATCTCGAAAACAAAACGTTTGCTGTCTCTTATTTATGAGAAATTTTTTCTTGAAATAACGCAAGAAATATTCTTATTTGGTTTGTACCATTAAATTAGGAACACCCTGTATATCTATTTAAAGTAGTGATGAATGATTTGTGATATTTATACTCACTATAACGTGATGCCACGTTGTGCTGGATAAAACAACTCGTTCTCCCAAGTTGACTCATCTCCAACTTCAAAATTCACACTAAAGCATTCACTACTGGATTTCTGAAAGAAAATAAGAAACGTCAATAAATAAGTAAGGGAATAGTGAAGAAACTACAAATATACGATAACTACACTCATTGTTAATTTCAGACCATATAAGTATTTCTTCATTATACACCTCAGGTATCAAAGAAATCAATATCCTGAAATTTGAAAAATTACGAAATAGTGAATGCGCCAGGTGCTTCAAAATTTTATTATTCCATCTTTCAACCAGGAATTTGAAGACTCAACGGATATATTGAAAATTTTTTAGCCCACTATAGAACCAAACAAAATTTCAATGTGAAAATATTTTATTACTCAACATATTCTCCTCTTAATTGAATACATTTATTACAGCGAACCTGCAACGTCTCTAGACCTTTCAAAATAAATGTTTCTTCTTGCTCTGCAAACCAGTCCTCCACAGCTTCCATTACCTCCTCGTTGAAAGAAAATTTACGACTTTTTAAACTTTTTTTCATTTGAGGAAAGAGATGATAGTCTGACGGAGCCAAATCTTGTGAATTAGGGGGTATTCTAGTAATTCTAACCCTAAATCACGAATTTTTTGCATGGCAACATGAGATTTGTGTAGTGGGGCGTTGTCCTGTAAAAACAAAATACCTTTGGATAACTTTCCGCTTCTTTTCTCTTTAATTTTTTTTCCGTAGAGTGGTCAGTAATGTCGAATAGTAATCTCCAGTTATTGTTCTACCATCATCCAAAAAATCAATCATGACTACTCCATGGCAACCCCAAAAAACTGAAGCAAGAACTTTTCCAGCAGATTTTTGAAGTAGTGTCGCCATTCCATCGATAATTGCTTTGTTTCTGGATCGTAGAAATGTACTCAAGTCTCATCCATAGTAACAATTCGGTTTAAGAAGTCTACATTGTTTTCAAATCGAGCACAGATCGAACGTGATGCTTCTACCTTTGCACGCTTTTGGTCAACATTCAAACATTTGGGGATCCATTTCGCAGAAATTTTTCTCATGTCCAAATTGACGTGAACTATAAGATGAACGCGTTCGTATGAAGTCTTCAGTGCTTCAGATATCCGTTTTAGCCCAAATCGACGATCATGTCATGAACTGCATCGGTCATCATCTTCAATGGAAAATTTACCTCTTTTGAAGCTTGCAGTCCAATTTTTCATGGTCGAATACGAAGGACATTGATCACCAAGGGTATTACGCATATATCTTCGTAAATCTGCTTACCTCTTAACCCTTTTAAATACAGGTACTTGATGATGGCTCGATACTCAAATTTTTCGATTTTCACAATTTCGGTGGACATCTTTTTTTTTTAATTATTGCGTAGATCTGGATTACTTTTTTGACGTCGAACTCTACACTGACACTTCTAATGAGTTATTGTTCGTTGATATGGTATCGCAATATTTTGTTTATTCATGGAACTTGTCTAGACTAACTAGATATCAATACATCCTCGTATTATGAGTTATAAATTTTCATCACTCTCAACGAACAAGCCAATTACTCGCTTTTGAAATTCAATCAGAGGAAAAATTAATTTCGAGTTCGTCGGGGTTCGCTAATGTTAAATGAGGACGTACAGTGTGTGCACGTTCCTGATAAAGTGCATTCAGAAATAACAGAGGCATAAAACAAGTTTTGTTACACAAACACCCGGTTTGTTTGTGCTTTCCAGACGGGGTGTTTTCAAAGTGGATACTGCAAAAAAAGCTATTACAGGGAGCGTAATGGAATTTCTCCGAAAAATAGCGTTTGTTAGTTTTAACTTCTTTTTCGAGAGTTACAACGCCAGATTCATCAATCTCTCTGAGTTTAGTTATTAATCTGATAAGTTTCCTTCCTCATGCACTTTTGTATGGATTTAATTTTAAGATTGAATATAAAAAAAAGTTTATTGTTAGAGAATTACCACTACAACTTTATTTCAAACAGCTGAATTGATCGACAGATCGATTCCACATTAATGACATATTATTGAATGTCTATAAAGTTAGCAGTGCCACATGTGAGAAAATAATTGAAACCTATTGCATTAATTGTCGAGAATTTGTCGTGAAAGAAAAAAATTTGTCGCGTTCTTAGTTTTTTTTTTCTACGGAGTGGCTTTGCTAACTTAACGTTAAGTTAGCAGAACCACTTTCTCAATATCGACCAAATATCAGGAAAATGGTTATAAATATTTGTCGAGTAATTGGCGAAGTTCATATGAAGTAAAAAAAACACAGAAAATCCGTTCCTTCTTGTTTATTTCACTTTTTTTCCCGCGAGTTTGAGATATTTCTGGAATTATCGCATTTTTGGCAACAGCGCATTCGTAATTGACTCTTTTTCTATTGCATTAATTGTCGAATACCTGCCTCGAATTTGTCGCGAAAGAAAAAAAATTGTCGCGTCCTTAATTTTTTTTACGGGGCGGCTGTGCTAACTTAACTTTAAGTTAGCAGAACCACTTTCTCAGTATCGACCAAATATCATGAATAATTGTCGAATAATTGTCGAAGTCCATATGAAGTGAACAAAACACAAAAAATCCATCGCTTCTTGTTTATTTCACGTCTTTTCCCCTAGAGTTCGAGATATTTCTGGAATTATCGAATTTTTGGCAACAGCGCATTCGTTATTGACTTTTATTCGATTGCATCAATCGCGCGGAATAAACTAAATGAAATGGATTTTTGTGTTTTTTTTACTACATATGGAATTCGCCAATTACTCGACAATTATTTATAACAATTTTCATGATATTTGATCGATATTGAGAAAGTGGTTCTGCTTACTTCACGTTTAGTTAGCAAAGCCATCCCATAGAGAAAAATTGAGGACGCGACAATTTTTTTAATTTCACGACAAATTCGGTACAGGTATTCGACAATTGATGCAATCGAATAAAAGTCGATAACGAATGCGCTGTTGCCAAAAATGAGATATTTTCAGAAATATAGGGAAATCGCGAGAAAATGGAGTGGAAATTGCAAGAAAGATTAAATTTTTTTGTGCTTTTTACTTTATTTGAACATCAACAATTACTCGACAATCATTTATGATCATCGTGATCGATATTCGACCACTATTTGCTAAATTAATATAAAGTAAGCAAAGCCACCTAGTAGAAAAAAACGAAGGTCGCGACAAATTTTTTTCTTTCACGGCAAATTCAAGGTAGGTATTCGGCAATTAATGCAATAAAAAAAAGTCAATACCGAATGCGCTGTTGCCAAAAATGGGTTAATTCCAGAAATATCTCGAACTCGCGGGAAAAAGACGTAAAATAAACAAGAAGACATGGATTTTTTGTGTTTTTTTACTCCATATGGACTTCGACAATTACTCGACAATTATTTATAACCATTTTCATGATATTGGTAGATATTGAGAAAGTGGTTCTGCTAACTTAACGTTAAGTTAGCAAAGCCACCTCGTAAAAAAAAACTAAGGACGCGACAAATTTTTTTCTTCCACGACAAATTTTCGACAATTATTCGACAATAGATTTCATTGATTTTCTCGCAAGTGGCACTGCTAACTTTATAGACTTTATTATTAAAGAGTGTTTCCATAATGATATAAGAAACTCTAAATATTTGAATGAAGCACCGAATAATCGATCTGAAATTGCAGTAAACAAATATATTCATCAAATTCACTTTGTCTATAGCGAAATACCGAATCTATGCGAGTTACGGAACGAAGAAAATTCCGAATAAGTGAACTTTGCCGGAACAAATTCAACGTTCTACACATCAACGAACGCTTTGTGAAATTCGATGCAATGATGAAGTTAAGTTTCCTTTAAGAGCCTCTTCGGAATTTCTGGGACAAGTATGCTTTGTATTGAGCATCACTTAACTGCGTTACATTTCCGCTTGAATTCATATGCAACAGTGTTATGCGGAGGGGAATGAAGCACTCGATGTCTGCATATTTACCATTAATTCGTGAAACAAGCTTCTATGGTCTTGATTCGAGGTCTTATTCAAAATTTCTTATTTTTTGGTTCTAAATATGACGTGGTTAGAGTACATGTTCATATGCAATAATTACATTGTCGCGAATTACCTGAGAAAATCCAAAAAGAAAATTGGAATATTACACAGTGAATTCTGGAAGCATTACATTTGTTCTCACACTCTAAATCGAAAGCTCTGAATATCCGAAGTTCAACTTGCGGTTACTTATTCAAGGACTTCATTCTCAGAGCGTGCACGCTTAGTGAAGGCACCCTGAACAGCAGGCTTGTTTCCCTCCTGCATAAAACATGCAAAAAATGAATTAGGTTGAATCACTTCGGATCGGCAACTTTGGCGAAAATCCATGAGAGGTACATTTATTCTACCTCAGATTTTCATGATGAATTTGAGCTGGCACTTTACTATTTAATTAATTGGTAGTCGATAAGATTTCTGCTTTTTTCAATTCAAGAGCTTCCACATGAACAAGTCAGTTACACAAAAAATTATCTGTCTGCTTCAGTTTCCTTATGCTTCATATTTCCATAATTTTTCAGTTTTTACGTGATTTACGAGGATGTATTGATATCTAGTTAGCCTAGACCAGTTCCATGCATAAACAAAATATTGCGATACCATATCAACGAACAATTACTTAGTAGAAGTGTCAGTGTACAGTCGACGTCAAAAAAGTAAACCAGAGTTACGCAATAAATTTAAAAAAAAAGATGTCCACCGAAATTGTGGAAATCGAAAAAGTGGAGTATCGAGCAATCATCAAGTACCTGTATTGAAAAGGGTTAAGAGGTCAGCAGATTTACGAAGATATGCTTAATACCCTTGGTGATCAATGTCCTTCGTATGCAACCGTGAAAAATTGGACTGCAAGCTTGAAAAGAGGTGAATTTTCCATTGAAGATGATGACCGATCGGGAAGTCCAGTTTCTGTGTCAGTCCCCGAAAATATCGATGCAGTTCATGACATGATTTTTTATCAGACCGTCGAATTGGGCTAAAACGGATATCTGAAGCACTGAAGATTTCATTTGAACGCGTTCATCATATAGTTCACGTCAATTTGGACAGACATGAGAAAAATTTCTACAAAATGGATCCCCAAATGTTTGAATGTTGACTGAAAGCGTGCAAGGGTAGAAGCATCGCGTTCGATCTGTGCTCGATTTCAAAACGATGTAGACTTCTTAAAGCGAATTGTTACTATGGATGAGACTTGGGTACATTTCTTCTATCCAGAAACAAAGCAACCATCGATGGAATGGCGACACTCTGTTCCTCCAAGACCTAAGAAGTTTCGTGTCCCAAAATCTGCTGGTAAAGTTCTTGCTTCAGGTTTGTGGGATTGATTTTTTGTATAATGATTGATTTTTTGTATAAGGGTAGAACAATAACTGGAGATTACTATTCGACATTACTGACGGGAAAAATTAAAGAGAAAAGACGCGGAAAGCTATCCAAAGGTGTTTTGATTTTACAGGACAACGCCCCATTACTCAAATCTCCTTGGGTAGTTACTGCTTCAAATTATTGTTGTGGAACTGAATAGATCACTCTTATTGTTCTGATTTTGAATTGAGGGTTGTCTCATTCAATCTCTATAATATGATCCATGTGAGGAAAAAACTGTGGATTCTCCAACTGCAATTCCAACGTAGATGACAAACCTCATGAAGTCTCTTACTCGACTAGCAGCCGTCCTGGTAAAATCGTTGCTTTATAAGGTCACAGTTTCGATGACTTTCAGAAAATTAAAAAATGAAGGCAAAACCATAATTAAATCCCCACACACAATACCTAATTATGAATCATTAAAATAATACACTCTAATAATCACGAAATTAATCAGTTAACAGTATTCCTGTCCCTTCCTGTAAATATTTAATTATATCGCGAACACGATGTTCACGCTCCCCCTTGGAGAAAACCGGTTGAAAGCAGGGAAGAAGTCAGGGAATCAAGGGGAATAAATGAACATCCCATATTCCCAGCGGGCTCTTTCGTTCACGGGATCCAGTTTTATTCAAAAGATACAAATTCGTTTCCTTATTTACAATTGACGACAGATTATCAGTTGACCATTTAGAACCTTCTGATGATTATGAAATGACAGAGAAAGTATAGTTCGTGTTATTGAAATTTTCTCTCGAACCCCAGTTTAGGTTTTCAATTACATTTTCCCTGAAGTGATTAAATGGGGATCTTTCAATGGAAGTGGCGAGATATTAATATGAATATTTATCTCAGATTTTGTGTTGTGAGAAAGGAAAGTTGACGTAGTAGACCTGACAAAGTGCTTCGAGGATTTGGGCAAGACGAGTATAATTTCATTAAGTACAACAGTTAGTACATGAATACCAAATACGAATAAATATTCGTCTTGCCGTGGCTTTTGACTTCTTGGTCCTATCCTTTTTGTTAACTTATTTCTTTAATCTTCTACCCACATGGAAATGGACGCGTAATTTTTTGGGAATCATAGAAAATATTTCATAATTGGCATCGAAAACTACTTTATTGTAGCATACTAGAGAAGTTTCATCTTAACAATAATGATCACGATAATCTGAGTGATAATGACAAAGACTTGATATAAAGCTGGTGTCCTCAAATTACGAAAAATTGGCGTTCTGATCACGAAGTACGTATTTTGCGATGTGTACGAGCCTCCTGAAGGGTATTGCCGAAGAAAATATATAGGACCCGTCAAGGTATTCAGTCATCACATTCCACTTCCACTCACTCTTCTAGAATACAAATAGGACATCTCAAGGTGAGTTATATATGGAAAAACGTTAACATCTTTTGTTTGAGAAACTATTTTTCCGAACGATATAAATATGTGAGTTCCCAAGCTCGAAAGCTTTATTTGCTAGTCTATATGTCGTGATATACCATAATAACGCATTTCATGATGTATTGCCTGCTTGCATTTTGTGAAACGATTGATTCACTTCACTTTTTGACTAATGCCTGGTTCACCTGTGCGGAATCATTTTCACGTTATGGCTGCTTTCAAATTAGACCATTGTGTTCACATTATACCTCAATTAATTATTTATAGCAATCAATGTTGAGTGGGGAAGGAATTTGTGTGCACAAACGATATCGGTCGGCTGGTATGGCCCGAAATAGTATCATCATTTCATTTCTCGAGCGTTTGTGAATGCTATAGGGAATTCTCAACATCGATAATATCATCATTTACTCAACGCTCAGCTAAAAGTGTGAAGGTTTGGTTCAATAATCACAAAAACTTCCTTTCAAGCACGGGCCGATCTTATTCTAAACTAAGACATCATCTTCCTTCGGGTCAAATAATGTTATATTGATGAATTCAGTTAATTCATTGAATGGGTCAATAAGAAATTCCTCGTTCTTATGATCTCCAAATTGTCAGAGGCACTACTGGAAATATACTGATCCTATAATCTCACATTAAGGAATTTCCGAATTCGATGCTCTCGTAATTACAAAAAACAAGAGATCGAAGAGGCCAATCCAAATTCTAGAAGACTAAATTGAAACTCAATTGCCTTTACTGGATCGTGAAATTAAATTCCTGGCATTTTTCTCGAAAACTGAATGAGTTCAATTAAAACATCTTGCAGCTGTTGGGGACCTCAGTGTAGAACGCCTCCCTAAATATAAGAGGCTATTCCTTCACGAGCAGAAATTCTCACTAAATTAAATGGTTAGATTTAATCCTTAATTTGGTCGACTGCAATACGATTTGACACAACTTACAGAATGGAAAATATCTGGGAAATGATATCAGCTTTGTACGGAAGAGTATTTTTGATATCATCAGTTAGAAAGGAAAATTTCGATCGTCAGATTGAAAATTCCTAGAATCAGTTTGGAATAATATTGACTGATTTTGCTTTCAAATGAACTGAACTTTATTTTTAGATCCAATATTTCCACTGTTTTCCATTTATTACAGATGGAACTTTAATGGATTCAAATGTAAATTTCCCAGTCAATAACGATGGGTTTCAGGTTTGTTGGCACAGGGACGTAATCTCGTAAAATATTCTGATATATCCTGAAATGGGTTTAATAATCGTAAAACCGCCGAGGCAAGGCAAAGGTGGCATTTTCATCACCCCAGCGCATCAAATCATACAATCACAATGATAGATAGATATACAGGGTCTTTCACGAGGAACCTCACCCATATTTATACGGGAAACTACTGAACGTATTTTCATGAAATTCAGCACCTATAAGTATTTCACGATGCCGATGAAATCTAAAATATTTTCAAGGCATGAGCACCTCCGGTTTTTCCGGAAATGACGTCAACTTCCGTTTTTCAAATTAGAACACCATTTTTTTATTGCAGAAATAGATTCCTTAGAAAATTTCGAGTTATTTTGATGTAACATTTTTCAGTTTTGGTTGGAAAATTCTCTCTGAGCGGGAAATTCGAAAAAAATCGAAAATAGAGCTCCGCTGAAACAAGAATAACTTCGAGGTTTTTGGATGGAAAATTTTCATTTTTGGGATTTTTCAAGATGTAAGATTGATGTATCCACTTTGAAAATCGAAATCGCGATTCATGATACAGGGGGTGAAAAAATCGCTTTCAAAGTTAGGGATGGCAAGATCGTGAAAAATTAGAACCCCATTTTTTTATGGCAGATATTGAATCTACGTTAAAAAATAATGTGAGTGTATGCATCACACCCTTGCCCTAAAGTGGATATTTTCTGAGTTATTCAGAAAAAACTGTTTTTCGTCTTGAATTTTCAGCTATTTCTTTTCCCTTCACGCCGAAAAGATGAAATTTTCAGGAACTGTTACTTAAACCATGTTTTAGATTTTACTACCCTAATATGCAAGAGAAAAAAGTTACAGGTTGTTCCTAAATAGATGGCGAATTTGGATTCGAATTTGTATCGGAAACCTCTTTATTTCATCTAATCGGCCATTGGTTTTCTCTCCAGTGATAAATAAATAATTCCTTATGAACCATATGCAAAAACTTACCATGTTTTACATTCTTTTTTTTCAATGATAGATATCATTCATTACATCTGCCAAATTCCTCTTTATTCAGTAGCATTTTGTGTTTACTATTAATTTGGTGATTATTCGTATTAAGTTATAAAATCGATCACTATGCCTAATTTTACCAATGAAGATTATTTAAATCTCATTCTACTTCATGGAGAATGT
The DNA here is from genome assembly GCA_951802165.1 of Adalia decempunctata. Classification (NCBI taxonomy): domain Eukaryota; kingdom Metazoa; phylum Arthropoda; class Insecta; order Coleoptera; family Coccinellidae; genus Adalia; species Adalia decempunctata. The sequence goes on along the minus strand of OX637696.1, from coordinate 13,390,548 downwards.
AATAAAGTTGTAGATAGAACGATTCGACTGTTCATTTAGAGGTTTCCTGACCGACCCAGACCAACGAGAGATACCATTCACAGAACCATGACAAACTTGAGAAATGTCGGATCTTTCGTTAAGAAAACTATACACAGAGAAAAAAGTGTAGTAGAAGATGAGAACAACGAAATTACAGTTCTTGCATATTTTCGTGTGAATCCTCAAAATTCTCTCAAAGATGCCGAGATTGATCTGGGATTATCTCAATCGAGTGTTTGGAGAATATTAAAAAAACATAAAATGCACCCATATAAATTTAATAGGGTACAGCATTTGAAGGAAACTGATTTCGTCAGGAGAACAGAGTTTTGCGAAGCTATGATGATTCGATTCCAAGAGAATGAAAACTTTTTGGACTGTATAATTTGGACATATGAATCTAAATTCACAAAGAATGGTTCTTTCAATAGGCATAACAGTCATTATTGGGATGAAGAGAACAACCACCACTTCAGACAATGGAACTTTCAAGAGACCTGGAGTTTCAATGTTTTTTGCGCCATCAAAAATAATGCAATTCTCGATGTTCACATTTATGATGGGACTTTAACTGGTAAGATAGAACACTACACATGTTTGCATTATTTAAAGAATGTTCTCCCTTAGGAGATAGATATTCTGACATATTGACTCAAATAATTGAGCCGCTAGTACAGAACCATAATGACTTATGGTATCAACAAGATGGCGCGCCTCCACACAATTCACTCAATGTGTCAAATATCCTCTACAGGCTATTTGAAGATCGATGGTTGGTGAACAATGGTCCACATCTTTGGCCACCACGTTCTCCCGATTTAACTCCTTTAGACTATTATGTTTGGGGTAGGATGAAAAATATTGTCTACTCAACTACCCTGACTGATAAAGAGGACTGCATAGAACGAGTCAGAAATGCGTTCAGGTTTGTTTGGATTTTTAGATTCATAGTTTTGAAACTCAATTTGGTTTTTAAACACTTTTGCAGATCTCTTCCTCCCGATGAAATAAGAAGAGCAACGCACGAAGCATTCCTGAGACGTATAAATAAATGTCTAGAAATTAACGGTCAAAACTTTGAGCATCTTCTCTAGTTATAACTGCGAGAGTTTGCCATGGTTCTCCCAATAGTAACTTGAAGTCGGTTTCAAGAAGGGGTGAAAAATCTACAGCATGGTTCAAATAACAGTTCCTGAAAATTTCATCTTTTTGGCGTGAAGGGAAAAGAAATAGCTGAAAATTCAAGACGAAAAACAGTTTTTTGTGAATAACTCAGAAAATATCCATTTTAGGGCGAGGGTGTGATGCATACACTCACATTATTTTTTAACGTAGATTCAATATCTGCCATAAAAAAATGGGGTTCTAATTTGAAAAATTTGATTTTTCACGATTTTGTCATCCCCAACTTTGAAAGCGATTTTTTCACCCCCTGTATCATGAATCGCGATTTCGATTTTTAAAGTGGATACATCAATCTTACATTTTGAAAAATCCCAAAAATGAAAATTTTCCATCCAAAAACCTCGAAGTTATTCTTGTTTCAGCGGAGCTCTATTTTCGATTTTTTTTTCGAATTTTCCCGCTCAGAGAGAATTTTCCAACCAAAACTGAAAAATGTTACATCAAAATAACTTGAAATTTTCTAAGGAATCTATTTCTGCAATAAAAAATGGTGTTCTAATTTGAAAAACGGAAGTTGACGTCATTTCCGGAAAAACCGGAGGTGCTCATGCCTTGAAAATATTTTAGATTTCATCAGCATCGTGAAATACTTATAAGTGCTGAATTTCATGAAAATACGTTCAGTAGTTTCCCGTATAAATATGGGTGAGGTTCCTCGTGAAAGACCCTGTATAATACCAGAGGTATCTTGTTTGTAGGTTGCAGAAGAAAAAGAATTCAACTATGAAACTAGTGAAATTATTTTCATTTTTAACTTTTTGCTCACAACAATAATTCACTAATCGATTCTTCGCTATCTGATACATTGTTGCCGACACAACTATTCATTTTATTCGGGATATTTTCCCTTGTTTCGATGGTCTGATAGATAACTCAAGTAGTTTTCCGAATAACAACATAAAATTGTACCTACGACTTCGCAGTTGAAATATATTCATGATATATGTTTGCATGGAACTTTGTAATCTACATGAAGTGCTCCGCATCTCATTCAATATAGAACGAATGACAATATATTCCGAATAAAACATCGACTGAAAATATATTTCGAATCCAACACGCAATAACAGAAAATATGTTATGCAGTTCGACATTCAGATGCATATCTGAGAGTACGAACTCCACTGCACCTCAATAGTCTATACTCTATAGACATGTTGGAGCTTCGATAACTGTGTTTAAGTTCACGCTATGTGTTTAGTTGGAAGCAATTTGCATTTTGCATTTGCCTGAGATCGATAAATATAGGTCAAATATAAAGGGTTGCTTTCGAAGCTTGAAAAAGTATATAACATTACTAGCAAGGTAAGAGGGTTTTTACTGACGAATGGAGGATATAACAGACGAGCCGCAGGCGAGTCAGTTACCTCCTTGACCCAGTAAAACCCGTTACCTTGCGTGTATTGTTTTATATTTTATTTGTTTCTCATTTGTAAAAAGCATAGATACATTCCAAAAAAATCTCAATAATTTGTCGCAAATGTCGTAAGCTATGGAAGCGTTGCCATGAACATGTCTGTTTATTTTCTTTACATTTTTTTTGGCGAAAGCGAAAATGAATGTACCAAAAGAAATTATTGAGGCAGCCAGCAGTGTAGCTTCAAGTTTATTACCTGCAAAATCAGCTTCAAGGTACGAGCGAGAATACGACGACTACAAATAGTAGCAAAGCAAAAATAGTGTGATTGGGGTAACTGAAGATGTTTTGTTGGTCTACTTGAATCAACTATCAGCTAGATTCAGCCCTAATACTTTATGAGCAAAATGATCTATGCTGAAAAGCTGCTTGGAAATGAAAGAAAATGCCCCTGTTCGCAGGTTTGTTTTCCTTAAAAAATTCATTGAAAAATATGACGTTTAGTTGTCATTTGCAGATTTCAAAAGGTAATAGCGTTTCTGAAACGAAAAAATGAGCGTTATACGCCAAAAAAGGCCAAGGTATTAAGTGAAGAAGAGGCTGAACAATTTCTTTTACATGCTTCTAATGACCAGTGGTAGCTGGCGAAAATTGTAACAATATTTGGGATTTTTGGATGTTGTCGATGTGACGAAATTCTCTCCTTAAACATGAATGATGTAGAAATATGGGAAAATACGTTATTTTGACATTGCGGCAAATAAAAAATTTAACAACAAGAAGATTCACCATAACCGATGATGGCTGCAGCTTCAAGCCCTGCATGTTATACAGAAAATATGTAAATTTTCGGCCTCCTGGAACACAAAGCCTAAGATTTTTTTTGACATACCGACATGGAAAGTGCATTTCCCTTAATGCTGGCCAGCACACTATTGGTGGTGTCCCAAAAATAGCGAAATATTTAGGTTTAAAAGACCCAGAGTTATACACCGGCCACTCTTTTCGCAGAACTGGGGCCACTATGGTTGCGGATTCGGGTGGAGATATTTTAGCACTAAAGCGTGCAGGAGGGTGGAAGAGCACCGAAATTGCGATGAGTTATGTCGATGATTCGGTCAACAAAAAAATCGAAATGTCTAGCAAATTATTTGGTAGTAAGGAGAGTGAAAATATTCTGCAGTCCTCGAGTTCAGCAGTTTCTGAGTCAACAGATGGTTCATCATCATCAGTATCAACTCTTTCATTATCAAAAATCTTTTTTACTGGAAATATCAATTGTACCTTAATTTCAACATATATGACGATGAAACAAAATTTCCTAATGTAAATAATACTACTAACTTGTAAAAATGTTGCAAGTTAACTGTCAGTTTTACAAGTTAGTGACTTGATAAAATAAACTTTCTTGATTAATATTGTGTTTTTGGAAACTGACGTTTACAAATGAGAAACGAATAAAATCCTTCCCTCATAATTGGACGATTTCATTCCTGGTCAAGTGTACAGAATAATTCTGGATGGTTTACATTAGTCTAAGTTGATTTAATTCCCAAGGAATGGACCCTTTCTGCATCTCAAAGATCAATGGCGAGACGTTTTTTTCCATTTGGAAAAGTTTTGAAATTCTTTGTTAAGTGTGCAAGTGTTCTTTATTGCTTCAATCACTGGGTGGTATGAAAACGCATAAAATGAAATTTTCTTACCTGTGATCTACTAAGCATATGCTTCCTAGGTTGGGGTACCTCACACGTCTGCGGTGCGGGGACGGGTTCAGGGGTGGCGTTTGAGGAAGGGGGCAGGGTTCTCGTGCAGTCTGGTTCCGATCTGGAATCTTTTAGGGTGGAATCTGAAGCGGAAACGATGCCCTGTCGCATCTCCAGGGTATCCAGATGGTTGAGACTCCTCGATCGGACCTGGAATGAAAGAAAAAAAATCAGATTCGAAACATTCTGAGGAAGCAATAAAATTGTATTTCTAGTAAGAAAATGAAACAAATTAGCCTAGTCGTGGTATATTCAATAAATTTCAAATATTTCGACTCTGTTCAGTGAGTATCGATTTCCGCGAAGCCCAATCCCAGTACTTGCTCCCTAATTGGGAACGTCTAAGATGAGATGGAAATAAAATTCAGGGGTCGATCTGGCGCGCGATCCAATATCGCACAATTGGTTCAACAAACTGCATCTCATAATTCGCTGATGATGTTTTAATTCGGGAACAACGGGAAGATGGAGAGTTCAAAAATTCAATTTCGACTTCGGAACCTTAGAATTGAATTCATCGATGCGAAAATAATTGAGGTCGGAATGCTTTGAGAGTTATTGACTCTTCACGTTGAATGATCCTTCGTTAATAGCAATTTTTCATTATTTCTTCCATTTTTGACTTGAAGCTTGACATCAGCGCTATGGAGATCCTCGTGTTTCATCAACTTCCCAAATATCCTGTATTCATGACCATTATCAGGAGAAACAATAATGCGCGGAATAGTTTTTGTCTGCATTTATTTATTTCACAACAATGAAACCTAGATGCTGAACATCTATATTTATATCTTTGATATTCAGATAATCAATCTAACGGATGATTTTTCAACTTTTTTTGGCAATACAGATTTTGACAGCTCACGCACGTTTCGTATTTTGAATCACTGGCAAACATCTTCAGTTTGGTCATTGAGTTCAAATATACATAGAGACACAACCCAGTTCATTGATTTGATGCATAAATTTTTGGCAGTTTACTTGCCAATTTGCCAACTTAAGTTGCGGCACATAGTAGCTACTAAAGGAACTATATTCGTCCGATCCATTTTGTCACTACTCATTTATAGAAATCTGTAGGAGATTCATTTTCCTCTAGTTCTATGAATCGTAGGCAGGTTCGGATTCGTTCAAATTCGTTACAAACGGTGTGATTCAATAATGATGAACTATTAGCCATGAATTACTCCAAAGGAGTGTTCCCAGGTAGGAAATGAGGGGTGAAAATGTTTCTTGGAGGGACATAAAAGGAACGTACTTAATCGATGAAAAGAATTTGTCTTTATCGTACTCTCTGAAGATAACTGAAAACCACATAAATCCAAACGCCTCCCAGAAAATGAAGGTTGAATTGGCCACGCAGATTTTCATCAGAACTTTATATTCGGCTATGAGAACAGTCATTGCAACTGGTGAGCTGAGGTCGAGAGGTGCCAATTCAACTGCTCAGTTCATTCTAAAAATGAATGATCTTTTGGACTGCCTGAATTCGAATGGAAAATTTGAGGGAAATTATCAGCCATCAGCCATACAAACTCTGACGCAATCAATTGAATTCATTAAGTCTTGGACAGTTGGGAAAAATATTCCCTATTGTTTCAACGGTTTGATACAAACCATCAGTAGCATCCTCCAATTGTGGGAGGAGACGAAGGAAACATTTCCATATTTGTTAAAAAGTCGGCTCAACCAAGACCCAATCGAGAATTCATTCTCCAAAATAAGACAGCGTAGGGGTTATGATCCAAACCCCTCAGCTCGATGCTTCAGATTTGGTTGCAGTCGGTCATGACTGGTTGTCTTGAAAAATGTTCCGATAATTCTAACTGCCAAGACGTCAATGATTTCGACCTGTGTACAATGGGAGAATCTGAAAGTAGGCCCATTGATGTTGATGTGGTTGATTGGACAGATTCGACCATTTCTTCTGCGGATTCGGGCAACGGTGAGCCTAGTGAGGATAAGGGATAAAGAGTTAATTGAACCCCTAAATACCCTAGAATCTAACTCAATCGCAAGTTTCTCGGGGTATTTGATGAGGAACATCGCCAAAAAACCAAATGCGGTAAGTGCGAAAAAGCACTCCTCATTGATGATTCGAATAAGCTTGGTAATGATTGGATATACATATATTGCAAATCGAAATCGGATACATTTGAGAATTCCCTCAACCGATTTCAAACATTTGATGAGGAAAGAGCTGTTGGTCATTGAGGAAATTATGGTCACAAAATCAGAAAAGATATGACTTCAAAGCTATATTTTAGGAAAATTAAAAAAAAAAATGAATTTATAGAAGATTGGAACTCCAGAATTTGAAAAGCACATGATTCATTTGTTGAGACAACTGATTAGAGTGAAGCTGTACAGGGGACAGAAAAAAAACCGAAGGAATCTCGACACAGAAGAATCCCGCTGTTTATAAAAAAATAAATATTTTTAAAAATTCCTAGAAAATCTATTTATAAATACTTGTGAATGAAGAAAAAATTGCATGCATTAATTTTTTATATCCATGAAAGATCAAAAATAATTGTCGTTTTATTGCATCAAAACATTAAGGTGATGAAATACTGAACATCCCACATTTCCATATGCCGGTCCTGATCGTCATCGCATTCGGCTTCGGAAAGAGTGCTTTATAGTTCAGCTACTTACCGCCAGATGCGGGAGTAAAAATTTTCGCTTCTCTGAAACACACTTATCCATCTATGAACCGGTGAAGGAACTACACAAAATTTAGCTTCAAATCGTTGAACTGGGCTGTTTCTCTATGTATATTTAAACTCAATGGTTTGGTCTATAATTCAACCATGAATCGTCTTACAAATGAACAACACTTGCAAACCATCTCCTATAGCTCTCAAAAAATCACCCATAACATAAAACACATTTGAAAAACGAGAGGTTGTGCCACTTCCGGTGTCCCATGAAAATCAAAAAAGTAACAAGGAGTCACAAACGTGAATTTCGATTTCTGCCCAAAAATAATTCACCGAACAGAATTCGTGTGACACCCTGTATGCGGATAAGCAATACAAGACTAGCTACTTCATTCTCTGTATTGATGTTTACAAATGAGCTTCTACCCCACATAACTTCACCACGTCCCTTATCAAAATAGACCCATCTAGGTTTCCTACGAAAACTCACTTCCCCCTATCTTGGCTCTAAAAAATGATTCAATGTGGTTTCCGTAATTGTTCTCGGTTTCCCAAAGAGCCTCGGACTGAAAACCCGGTTTATTTCCTCGTGTTCAATGCTGGAACTTCAATAATCCTTTTTTTATTTTAGGACCCCCACTGAACTGGATGGTCATTGATTTTTACGACTTCCTTTTTCCCCATTAAGTCCTCACCTCTAAGATACTGCAATGAAACACGCATCATGAATTTCTTCCGTGCAGGAAAACTTGTTTATTGGACTGTATCTAACCAGAGAGATTTTGGGTGAAGTGTGGATCAAACACTAAAGAAACAATCCTCAACAACCTCGATCACCCTTTATTGTACCATTTGTACCTATAGCCCTATTGTCATCAATTGCACTCAGTTTTTGCAGAGCTACTATAGGGAAACTCAACTTTTAAAATTGGACAATTATTACTTCATTTCCATATTTCCCTTGATACAATATGAGGACATGCAAAATGGTGAAGGCGCGAGGCACAGATTTCATCACAGATTCACATTACAGGGTATTTCTGAATTAATGCGAAAGTTTTCAGAGGATGATTCATTATTCAAAATAAAGGGTAGTTTTTAATTAAATTTTGGGTCAAAAGTCAAAGATTAGGGAGGTATCGCAGTTCAAAGATGGGGCAAAAGTTATGTTTTTATTTTGTATCTTGAAAACGAAAAGCGATAGAATGATGATATGTAATGGAAGTATTTATGTCTACACTGCGCAAAAAATTAACGCACATTCTGAAAATCTCAATTTTAATGAAAGTTAACTCTACATTGACTTTATAACTTATTTTTTATGTTCTCTCGGGAAGGTTTTGAACGAAACAAGACACATTAAATGGAAGAAAAATTCAGGATTTCACCGAATCTTATGTGAAAGAAGAGAAATGAACAATTTTCAAAATACTGAAATGCTGATAAGTGATTTAATACTTGGTATTTCCACCCCTTGCGTTAATTACAGCTCGGCAACGACGGTTCATACTCAAAATGAGTGATCATAAAATGTTCTGATCTAATCCTTCCCAGATTTCTCCGATTTGGATTCCTAAGTCATTAAGAGTAGCTGGATGATTTTCTGAACTTCTCAGCCTTCTATTGAGGTTGTCCCAAACCTGCTCAATCGGATTGAGATCTGGACTTCTTGCTGGCCATTCCATTCGAGAGACTTCAACCTCTTCAAGGTACTCCTGAACGATGCGCGCACGATGAGGTCTGGCATTATCGTCCATAAAAATGAAATCTTCACCAATGTATGGGGCAGATGGCACTACATGCTCTTCAAGAATGTTCCTTATATACTTATCAGCATTCATAGCCCCATTATCAACGACCACTAGGTCTGTGCGAGCAGTCAAAGATATTCCACCCCATACCATAATCGATCCTCCCCCGAAACCAGTAGTATTCAGGAAATTGCACTGAGCATATCTTTCATGTGGACGTCTGTATACAAGGGAACGTCGATCACAATGGTAGAGGCAGAATCTAGACTCATCTGTGAAGAGAACTCTTTCCCAATCGGCCTCTTCCCAATGGATATGCTCTCTCGCAAAATCCAAACGCGCCCTTCGATGGGCTGGGGTAAGAGCTGGGCCACTTGCCGCGACACGAGGCCTTAAATCATATTCTCTGAGGCGATTTCTTATTGTCTGAGTGCTAATTTGCACCTCATGAGTTTGCTCGAGCTGATTTTGAAAAAGGCGAGCGGTTGCAAACCGTTGTCTCAACGAAGAAACTCTCAAGTAACGTCCTTGAATGGCAGTTGTTACCCGTGGTCTACCCTGTCCTGGTCTTCGGACATTCATACCTTTCTCCCTGAATCGCTGCAACATTCTGGACACACTTGTATGGGAAACTCCAAACCTTTCTGCAATTCTTGTGTATGTCCTCCCTTCTTCTCGCAAAACTACCGCTTGGGCACATTCCTCTTGGGTCAAATTGCGTGTTTCACGTTGCATAGAGATCGAGTGTAGAAAATCAAACGAAAGAAAAACTATTGATCACTTGAATTGATCGAGAACAACTGATTTTAGAATGGAGCCAATACATTCAAAATCTGATAATATCTTTTTTTTTATTCCTACTTGGAGAAAACATCTGTATTGAAGAAAAACGTTGAAAGTGGATAACATATGCATGCATAATTCTGATAAAAATAATTATCATTGAGACCACCTTCAGTTGTAGAATAAAGTTGAGATTTCCATAATGTGCGTTAATTTTTTTGCGCAGTGTATTATAAAGACACACTTTCCGGATATTTTTTCATATTTCTAAAATGAGTGGAGGGGGTTGAAGTAGACTACTCCTGTGATTTTTGTCAACTAAATTTGAAGAAAAACTTACGCAACGTCTTGGATAGAATTAAATTTGGTCTGCTTTTTTTAGAAACGATTTCATTTTATGTATTTTTCTCGTGAAATGTACCGATTTGAAATAAAAAAATGAAATGTAAATCAGGTCTAAAATCAATTGCGCTTTCCCGGCACGTAATGATCTACATATTATTTTTTATTTCGAAACCTTACATTCAACGAGGAAAATACAGGAGCTGAAAGAGTTTTTAACCAAATTAGACTATCCAAATTTAATTTCATCCAAGTGGTTGCGTAAGTTTCATTTTTCCGCCATCTTTGAACAGCGATATCTCCCTAATGCTTCACTTTTGCCCCAACATTTAAGTATAACAAATTACCCTTTATTTTGAACAAAAAATCTCCTTCTGAAATCATTCGCATCAATTCAGAAACACCCTGTATAACATAGAGGGAGTCCACAGAGAAAAATTGAAGCACAAATTTGTATCATCATCCCGAACATAATATTTAACACCAATATTTGTCTTGGTTTCGCGTTGAACCCGATAGATGCCGCAAATTCGAAGAAAAAACAGGAAGCACTCAGGATCCTCCAGAAAAGTACACAAGGGTGAAGATCCCCCATAAATATTAAACGGATAGGTACAATTAGACGCCTCCGAGATGACAAACAACCTCCAACAAAACGGGGGTTTCCCATTATAAAACCGGCATTATTCAAGTAGAAAACTCATAAATCTTCTCACCGCCCTATAGGTTCATGATGTCTCCATTCACTGAATGTTCAAACCCCATAAATCATGGCGAATGGCGGGACGGATCAATCTTGGAGGAACGCGTTATTATACTGGTATTAGATTCTTGACGAGGCGTAAAGAAATCCACTTAAAAATATTGGTTTAAGATTCTTGAAAGTATCAAACAGTCTGGTTATCTTCATGAAATGACCACGATACCATCTCTCCTTTTTTGATGTACAAAATAACAGAAAAAACCAGTCCACAATAGATTCCTTGTCGTATTGTGCACCAAAGAGATTTTATCATCATCAATCTCTTGTATGGACATAGAAATCCGTGTTCACTTCCGAATATGCTACATTCAACATTGTGAAAAGCAGCTAATGCATTTTTTAGTGGAGGAATGAAGAAACGGCGAGTGGGTGGTTGCTAATGAACTGTTAAGAGATAACGCAATTTTCGTGTACGATAACTGCTAATGATCTTTGGCTACCCACGCAGAGAAAGCCTTATGAGCCTCCATTCATGAATGATGATCCATTTGGAATAAATATAGAACGACACGGGATGGTAATTCTCATGAATTCATATTCATTGCTGGTTTATGGCTAAAACACAATATTTCAGCAACGGTGATTGTCAAATGCCCGTTGGACTCCTTTCAGGACGATCATTATGTTGATGGAATTTTTAATTAGGTTCTCGAAAAATATCATCATTATTTCTCCGGAAGCAGATTTAATATTGTTCCCCAATGATGCCTCATTGCGGTGCCATTTTCATGGACATTAACCTCGATGAAGAACCCGAAGAGAACTTTAATATCTTTCCCACAGTTAATTTTCCAAACTAATAAAACAAATTCAAGGGCCTAAGTTTTTTTTTCGTTGGATTCTTGAATGAGAATCTACCTACAAGGTGTTCTCATTCAACGTTTTGGGAAAGTACGTCCAAAATGACATGGTTTTTCAGTAGCATAAATTGTTATGAGTGAATCACAGTAATGTCATATTCTACACTCATGATCTTTGGTCCTTTCTTTATAAAATCTATTAAATCAACAAAAATGAAATGAAAGAGCACAGAAATAAAATATTCTCAGATAAATTGGAATAAACGAAAATTCATGCTGTCAATAGAATATGGACAAAATGACGAACAGGCAAAAGGTAACAGTAGTGTTGCAACTATAATTACAAAACCACTTTCAAAGTTCACAAATTGAAGGCTTGGTTTATCTAGGAACAGCAGGACAAGATGCTTGAGCCCACAGGAAGCAATTTACGCATCCAGGCTTTGATTGGGAAAAAAGATCCTTACAAATGATACATGGACAGTCGTCTTCATCATTTCGCAAGTTGCTACAACATTTCATTCTTCATTGTCTTCTTCAAATGAAGAAGTTAAAACTGAGTACGTTTGTCGAGACTCCGGCTCACGTTTGCCTTGTACACTTATAAATCGTCCTTTAAGAACTGAAGAAATCTCCTCATAAGAACAGCAAGAATAGGGATGAGATAAATCGCCTTTCTTAGCCGCAGATGAAAGTTTTTGTTCTGAATATGCTGAGACAAGCCCTGGTTCTTTGTTTGCTGATGGAGCCTCAGATGAATTGTGTTGCTTTTATCAAGTATATACTGTAAATTCAGCTGGACTACCTTTATCATTATGTCCTTCAACCGTACGAGCCTACTATAGAACCAAACAAAATTTCAATGTCAAAATATTTAATTATTCGACACATTCTCCTCTTAATTGAATACATTTATTACAGCGAACCAGCATCGTTTCTAGACCTTTAGAAAAAATTTTTCTTCTTGCTCTGCAAACCAGTCCTCCACAGCTTTTATTACCTCCTCGTTGGAAGAATATTTACGAACTTTTAAACTTTCTTCAGTTGAGGAAAGAGATGATAGTCGGACGGAGCCAAATCAGGTGAATAAGGGGGTGTTCTAGTAATTTTAACCCTAAATCACGAATTTTTTGCATGGTAACATGAGATTTGTGTACTGGGGCGTTGTCTTGTAAAAACAAAATACCTTTGGATAGCTTTCCGCGTCTTTTCTCTTTAATTTTTTCCCGTAGAGTGGTCAGTAATGCCGAATAGTAAGCTTAAGTTATTGTTCTATCCTTATCCAAGAAATCAATGATGATTACTCCATGGCAATCCCAAAAAACTGAAGCAAAAACTTTTCCAGCAGATTTTTGGACACGAAACTTCTTAGGTCTTGGAGAACCAGAGTGTCGCCATCCCATCGATTGTTGCTTTGTTTCTGGATCGTAGAAATGAACCCAAGTCGCATCCATAGTAACAATTCGGTTCAAGAAGTCTACATTGTTTTCAAATCGAGCACAGATCGAACGCGATGCTTCTACCCTTGCACGCTTTTGGTCAACATTCAAACGTTTGGGGATCCATTTTGCAGAAATTCTTCTCATGTCCAAACTGACTTAAACCATATGATGAACGCGTTCGTATGAAATTTTCAGTGCTTCAGATATTCGTTCTAGCCCAATTCGACGGTCTGATAAAATCATGTCATGAACTGCATCGATATTTTCGGGGACTGACACAGATACTGGCCTTCCCGATCGGTCATCATCTTCAATGGAAAATTTACCTCTTTTGAAGCTTGCAGTACAATTTTTCATGGTCGCATACGACCAAGGGTACTAAGCCTATCTTCGTAAATCTGCTTACCTCTTAACCCTTTTAAATACAGGTATTTGATGATGGCTCGATACCCTCATTTTTCGATTTTTACAATTTCGGTGGACATCGTTTTTTTAAATTTATTGCGTAACTCTGGTTTACTTTTTGACGTCGAACTCTACACTGACACTTCTACTAAGTTATTGTTCGTTGATATGGTATCGCAATATTTTGTTTACGCATGGAACTGTTCTAGGCCAACTAGATATCAATACATCCTTGTATATGTCATTTTGTCCATATAGCATTATGAAAATAAAAATATATCGAAAGGAATACAAGAAGTATATTTAACATGAAAAAAGATTCGTGAATACAATGACAAAAGGGTAAAGTTTGTGATGAATGCAACATTAATGAAAAAAAATGGTGAAAACAGGCCGTTCATACCGAAAATTTGGCGCAATGAACAAAAACTCGTGGCCTATTGATTCCTGTTATCACTCATAACGACCGAATGAACTAGAGGATCGCTTGTGGGTTTTCAGAGGTTGATAGAAGCCACTCGGGTCGTGTGAAATGGTAGACAGTTCTGCATCTGATTTCTCCAAACTGAAATTATGATGCCTATGCCATTTTGTACGTATTTCCCCCACTAACGATCGCCTAAAAGCCACTGATTTTTCAGAGCTGAATGTTTGTGAAGGAACTTTGTTAAAAATTACGTTCTCACATAATCAGCATCCATAAAAATCATTCTACTCGGGAATTGGCAAGGAACCTTTTCCAGTGCTCTCAACCGCAGCATAATCCTACAACTCACAAGCTTTTTCATTAGATGTACACATCCGAACAAGAATTCCGAAACACCGAGGCAAGGACTAAAAACGCGCATATCTTTACGATTATGAGGGTCTTCCCTCAACTATATTCCGCCAACAGACCACTAAACACATCAGCAGCAGTTCGTTCGCGAGCAAAACCTCGCCAGAATCATAATTAAGAGTGGTGTGTGTCTTAACGAGAAGGGTTGCTGTCGGAAACTGGATGGTGGCGACGAAATGGAGCTTGTACAAGTCAAGAGACATCGTTGGATAATTCAAAGCAGCAGCAAGAATATCAGGTGTGTCTTTCGAGAGGCATTTTCGCAGGGAATTGTCGGTTATTCTGACGAGGGAAAGATACACGTGGGGTGTTTCACAATGTGCTCATTAGCGATTTTTATTGACTATTTCCTTAGTCTTAATTTCACCCAATCATACACGCGCAATTTTGAATTAGAAAAAGTTTCTAGATGGAAAAACTGTAAGGCAGTAGCTGTCAGCAGTTTTTTCGAGTTTACTCGCGTCAAAACTTGACAGTTGTTGTCACCAAAAATTATAATACCTTTGAAAACAAAAGTTATAAGGATTTCCTAGGACACCACAAAACGACGCTAAACAATATCCTAATTTGATTGTCTAATTTCGTGATATTGTTTCAAAACAGTTCTAGTCAGCTTCTTCTTCTTCAGGTGCCCTCTCCATTTAATGAAGGTTGGCGACAATTTCGGCATACTTATGGCGATCCTGAGTAGTACGAATTAATGTTGATGTGATCATACCAGTCCAATCGCGTATGTTTTTTAGCCATGAATGTTGTCTGCGACCAGGACCACGTTTTCCTTCGATTTTTCCTTCTATTATTAATCTGAGTACATCATACTTTTTGTTACGGTATATGTGAGCCAGATAAGCAGTCTTTCTTCGTTTTATTGATGTCAGCAATTCTCTTTCCCTTCCCATAAGTCTAAGCACTTCATCGTTAGGTATATGTTGAGTCCATGATATTTTGAGTAGTCGACGGAAGATCCACATTTCATAGGCCTCGATTCTGTTCATGGTATTCACTTTCAATGTCCATGTTTCTGTTCCATACAAGAGAACCGAGTGCACGTATGCCCTTACAAAACGGTATCTTAAGCTTAGGTTCAAGGTTGCGTTACATAACAGGTTTTCATCCTTAGAAATACGGCTCTGGCTTGCTCTATACGAGATCTTACTTCGACGTCAGGGTCGACATTTGTCGTTATGCAGCAGCCAAGATATTTAAATTTGTCAACATTTTCTATTGCGGTGTCATAGATGTTTATGTTTAGTTGTGGGTTTGGAGATCTTGTTATGGCCATTACTTTTGTTTTTGTTACATTAATTTTCATGCCTAGTATATCACCCACTACTACAACTTTGTTGATCAGGCGTTGAAGGGCTTCTGGATTGTCTGCGATGATAACCGTGTCGTCTGCATCACGTATGTTGTTCAATGTCCTGCCGTTAATTTTTATTCCATCCTTATCTTCGCCTATTGCTTCGTTAAGGCCTCTTGCAACGACAGAGAATTCTCGCGAGAATTTTCTGTCGAATTCACTGACCGAAAATTCTCTGCCGTTGCATACTACTTTCGGTAGAATTCTCTGTGGAATTACACAGAGACGACAGAGAATTCTCGCGAGAATTTTCGGTCAGTGAATTTGACAGAAAATTCTCGCGAGAATTCTCTGTCGTTGCAAGAGGCCTTTAAATATGTGCTCCGAGTACATATTAAACAGTACTGGCGATCGAGAGAACACAACCCTCTCGTACGCCCTTTTCTATGCACGCCGGTTCTGATGACGTTTGTCCACATTTAACCGTTGCCTCTTGGTTCCAGTTAAGATTTTTTATAAACTCGATGTCCTGTTTGTCTAATCCTTTTTCCTGGAGTACCTAATGTCAGAAGGACGGTATGATTGACTCGATCGAAGGCTTTCTCGTAGTCTATGAAACAAGCATAGACATCTTTCCTCATGTCTCGACATTTCTGGAAGAGTATTAATAAGCTCGCCAGTGCTTCCCTTGTTCCCAGATCCTCACGAAATCCAAACTGGGTATCGCTTTGATCGGCTTCACATTTGTGGTAGATTCTGGCTTGTCTAGTCAGCTTATGTAGTGAAAATGAGTCGCTTTGGAAGTGATTCTTTGACTAATATTGATCTGGCGATTGAGAAAAGTGTACCGTACAGTTGAAACCCATACGTCAATATGGAAACAGTTTACGGAATTCTGCAAGGCAAAGAAATATGAGCTTATTGAAACTACAAGTTCAGATCAACTAAACCAAATCCTGAAAGATTGGGCGTGGAATATGAAGAAGGAAAACGGTGAAAATTACAAAGAACCAGTTGTGAAAACAATGTGGAACACCGTCGCAAAAAAATGCAAGAAATGTATTTTGTGAAGTGGAAAATAATTTTTGACCTATTCAAAGATATTATCTTTTAGTCTAGTAGGAAAGGTCGTAATGCGAAACGAAGGAATTTGCAGATGTGCGCAAATAAAAGGAAGTCGAGCTCTGCTTCATTAATGAGTATTATGCAATGGTTTTATTATGAGACGAAGACACTCCAGCAGGACTCCAGCAAAAATTTTACCATATCGCTTCAGTGGAACTTGCCTGGAGAGGTGGAGAAACAGTCAATTGCAAAGTTCATTATTTTGAAGAGGAAGTGGATAATTTTGGGATAAAAATAGGTAGAATACATAGTTTTTAAAATAACTGATTTTAAAAAATTCTACTTTTTAGGAAGAGTAGAATACAATCCTCTCTTCAATAAAACGAACCAGGGTGGAGAAAAAAATGGCCGATAGTAAATGGCTGGTCCCCAACACGAGGAACCCAACTTTTTTTCCAGTCCGCCTTTTTAAAATTATGATGGTTAAACGTTCATCTAAAATAACAACTGATAGATTATTTTTAACGGTTAATCCATCATGGAACAAAGAACAAGTGGATGGTAAAAAATAACTCCAGTGGAAAAAACGAACTTTCGAAATGGTCTAAGGAAGCGGCAGAGATGGCAGGATTGAATACACAAGAAATAACGTAAACAAACCACTCAATGCGGTCGACAGCAGTCAGTAACTTGGCTAAAGCAGGGGTAGGTGAACAACAATTAATCAAAATTACTGGCCACAGTTCAGCCAACTCAATTAAGCCTTATCTGCAAATGGATAATGAGCACTATTTCAACATCATAAACACCCTTAGAAGTGACGACTCAGAACCTCCAGCTAAAAAACAGAAAACTGAAGACCCTGCAGTCACTCCTCGAACTTCTCACTCTACAGATGGATCCATCAACAACATTAATGATGTACCTACTCCTACAACCAACGTTATCAATGAGTTAACAAAGATTTCAAGCAATACTCCTAAAGTGTACCAAAATTGCAATTTATTTTTTAATTGTACCATAAATAATTAAGTTAGAAATATTTTGTGATAAATAGTATATAACATTACTAGCAAGGTTAGAGGGTTTTTACTGGCGAATGGAGGATATAACTGACGAGCCGCGGGCGAGTCAGTTACCACCTTGAGCCAGTAAAACCCGTTACCTTGCGTGTATTGTTTTATATTTTATTTGTTTCTCATTTGTAAAAAGGTTAGATAAATTCCAAAAAAATCTCAATAATTTGTCGCAAATGTCGTAAGCTATGGAAGCGTTGCCATGAACATGTCTGTTTATTTTTCTTTACATTTGTTTTGGCGAAAGCGAAAATGAATGTACCAAAAGAAATTATTGAGGCAGCCAGCAGTGTAGCTTCAAGTTTATTACCTGCAAAATCAGCTTCAAGGTACGAGCGAGAATACGACGACTTCAAAAAGTGGCAAAACAAAAATAGTGTGATTGGGGTAACTGAAGATGTTTTGTTGGTCTACTTGAATCAACTATCGGCTAGAGTCCGCCTTAATAATTTATGGGCAAAATGGTCTATGCTGAAAAGCTGCTTGGAAATGAAAGAAAATGCCCCTGTTCGCAGGTTTGTTTTCCTTAAAAAATTTATTGAAAAATATGACGTTTAGTTGTCATTTGCAGATTTCAAAAGGTAATAGCGTTTCTGAAACGAAAAAATTAGCGTTATAAGCCAAAAAAGGCCAAGGTATTAAGTAAAGAAGAGGCTGAACAATTTCTTTTACATGCTCCTGATGACCAGTGGTTGCTGGCGAAAATTGTAACAATATTTGGGATTTTTGGATGGTGTCGATGTGACGAAATTCTCTCCTTAAACATGAATGATGTAGAAGATATGGGAAAATACGTTATTGTGACATTGCGGCAAACAAAAAATTTAACAACAAGAAGATTCACCATAACCGATGATGGCTGCAGCTTCAAGCCCTGCATGTTATACAGAAAATATGTAAATCTTCGGCCTCCTGGAACAGAAAGCCTAAGATTTTTTTGACATACCGACATGGAAAGTGCATTTCCCTTAATTCTGGACAGCACACTATTGGTGGTGTCCCAAAGCAAATAGCGAAATATTTAGGTTTAAAAGACCCAGAGTTATACACAAGCCACTCTTTTCGCAGAACTGGAGCCACTATGGTTGCGGATTCGGGTGGAGATATTTTAGCACTAAAGCGTGCAGGAGGGTGGAAGAGCACCGAAATTGCGATGAGTTATGTCGACGATTCGGTCAACAAAAAAATCGAAATGTCTAGCAAATTATTTGGTAGTAAGGAGAGTACAAATGTTCTGCAGTCCTCGAGTTCAGCAGTTTCTGAGTCAACAGATGGTTCATCATCATCAGTATCAACTCTTTCATCATCAAAAATCTGTGTTACTGGAAATAACAATTGTACCATGATTTCCAACATATATGACGATAAAACAAAATTTTCTAATGTGAATGATACTACTAACTTGTAAAAATTTTGCGAGTTAATTGTCAGTTTTACAAGTTAGTGACTTGGTAAAATAAACTTTCTTGATTAATATTGTGTTTTTGGAAACTGACGTTTACAAATGAGAAACAAATGAAATTATTACCTATACATAACGCATGCAGAATAATCTGTTACTCATGAAATAGTCTTGTCGAATACCATTCGGGCATCTAATTTTTCCTGTAAAAAAAATCGAAAAAACACTATGCAAAGTAATATTTTTCAACAACAAGCATTCGTGCAGGTGCAAAAATCCTCGTCTTCGACTCGGATTTTTGTTGCCACCAGCACTCATGCTTCTTGTTAAAATATTACTTAGCAACGTGTTTTTCTATTCGATTTTGAATTAATTTTTGTCCGAACATCGCTCATGTCGAGAATCCAGCTCTGTTCTCGAAATAGCAAACTAGAAACTCGCTTCAATATAACCCGTTAAATTTCACCGTCAAGTTTTATTTACCACTTCGGCAAACACATATTACACGTTGTAAACTTCGAGTGCTGCAAAGTGGTGATTGCAGGAACGTTAAGTAAGTACTAAATATCGATCGCTGAAAAGCCTGGATGGCCGAAATCGTATACATCGCCGTTTAAATTCTTCATAACGACACATATAATCTGCATCGTTTCAGACTTATCGAACGGGAAATGATAAAAGATGGGGTTTGTGGAAGGGCAACTCGTCACTCGGGCGCCGGTTAATTGTTGGAAGAGAATCGCTTGAAACCAGATCGATAAAACTGATGTTGAAGGACGCTCTGCGAGGCAATATTCCAGAAAAATCAAGGTCATCTTCATTTTCCTGTACAGAACCTCGTCTACAGAAGACTGAACAACTTTTCATCGGAATACAAGCCTATAAGATACATCTTATTCAGTAGGTATGATGACCATGGAATGCGTAGATCATATGCCGATTGAATGCATCAATAATAACGTTTGGATGACGATTTTTCGAATCGAATTTTCCTCAGCAATGAAGCAAATTTTTCACTCGGTGGCCTTTACGTAAAACAAGGAAAATTGTCGCGTATGGGGCAGTGAAAATTTTCATGTATCTGCTAAAAGACTTCTAAAGAGTAATGGGGGATGAAATGGTCATTACATCCCCAAAAAGTCATTGTATGGTGTGCAATTAGGTCTTTTTTAGTGATTGGCGCGTTCTTCTTCGAAAATGAAGTATAAGTTTTTCTTGTCACCATGCAGGTGACAAGAAAAACTTTAGTTTTAGAATGTCAAACAAACGTAGTGCCATTTTGGAGCCGTTTCGTCAAGGTAGGCGTCAATGCGAAATTGCTCGTTTGCTCAATGTGCCTCGACAAACCGTGTCCGATGCAATTCGTCGTTTCAAGGAGCTTGGCCATGATGGTCGTCGTCCAGGAAGTGGTAGAAAACGCACTGTCAAGACACCTAGCAATCGCAACATCGTCAAGAAGCGAGTCGAAATCCGAGGGTTTCCATGAGGAAAATAGCCTGTGAGACCGGTATCAACCGCGAATCAGTCCGTCAAGTTGCCAAAAAAGAGCTCAACATCAAGCCATACAATCTCCAAAAAGTTTAACTCATCACGGAGGAAAACAAGCGCGTACGACTCCAAAGGTGCAGCCAACTCCTTCTTCTTGCCGTCGGTCAGCAAAGGAAGCGAATTCTCTTCACAGACGAGAAGCTCTTCACCGTAGAACAATCCCACAACCACCAAAACGACAGAGTCTGGTCCGTAGAGGCTCCCGGTAGCATTTTCAGTAACAGCAGACGCGCTATGTTTTCGAATAGCGTTCGCGAACGACAGTAACAGCAGACGATCAAGGTCTAGAACTCTAGAACGTCTGCTGTTTCTCACCTTAAATTAACTTTCAAGTAAATGAAACTGATTAAAAAAAAAACTTTTTATTTATTTAAGCTTAGCAAATAATGACTTTGTTTTCGTTATTAATTTATTTATGAATCACATTTAAAAATAAACAAAAATACCTAACCTAATGTACAACTATTATTCTTTTCAAATTTATAAATTATTGGAAAATAACCTTGGAAAAATAACAAATCAACGTGAAAAACTGATCATTTTTTATTTTCACCTAAGCCTATCTAATATTCATATTGACACATTCTTGTAGAGAATGGGATGCTTTAGCTTTTTTTTAATGAGCTTTTCACTTTTCTACCAGCTGAGGAATGTGTTTTTGCCACCCATTGCCGATTTTCTTCTAGCTGCACTTGTTGGCTGTACACTTATCATATTTCCTTTTCTTATACCCAGGCGCTTATGCTTTGGAGTTGTTCTGTGGTATTTAAAAGAGTTATGCAACCCTGGTATAAGAGAGTTGTTACTTTTAGCACACTTTTCTCGATTCTTTAGGAAAGTGGAAATTGCAGAATAAAATTCTATTGGAATATTGTCAAAAATTGTCGAAATTTTGACTCAAACCTCAAATTTATTATAATTATAATTTTCTGGTAAGCCATCCATTATTATACCTCAGCCAACACGTTTCAACTGATCTGTCTGCTGTAGTCTATCTATCGCCCATTACTGAAAAGCCGAAAAAAGCCGAAGCACAGCCGATGATCTAGCGCGTCTGCTGTTACTGAAAATGCCTCCCGCAACATCGGCCATCGTCGAACACCGTCAAAATCCGCAATCCGTCATGCATTATCTATGCCGTCATGGTCTGCGGCGGAATTTGCGGCAGTGGTAAAACTTAGTTTTCGTGGATCAAGAGGTCAAAATCAATCAAGAAGTCTACCGCTGCGACATCCTCGAGGCCGTAGTACTTCCGTGGGCCAAGCAGCACTTCGACGATACACATTGGACCTTTCAACGGGACTCCGCTCCGGCTCACAGAGCGAAAATGACGCAAGAATGGTGTAAGACCCATTTTCCTTGTTTCATATCATCTGCAGAATGGCCGCCCTACTCACCAGATCTCAACCCAATGAACTACAACGTGTGTTCGATTTTGGAGCACAGGGCTTTTGCTAAAAAACAGAAAACAGAGTCGCTGAAGCAATCTGTGCGCCGGAAATGGAACCGATTAACGCCCGAGGAGCTGGGGCCCATTGCCGAAAATTTCAAGAAGCGTCTGAAGCTGTGTATCGCCGCCAAAGGAAGCCACTTCGAAACGGCTTAAATATATTATTAACAAATGTTCAAGCTATTATTATTTTTTGTTGTTTTGTTCAATTTCTTCTGTTTAATAAAGTTAAATGAAAAAGAGTTGGTCCGAGGTTTTTCTTGTCACACTGTATATTGAAATGAAAATTTTGTGGATTTTCTTAATGGAATGTTGTTTTAATTAGGTTAACTTTTGAAATCACAAAGAGATAACCCATAAATTTTTTTTTTCTCAGAATTCAGTTTTCAATTGTGTAATAATGACTAAAGTTACTGAAGACTTTTCAATGTTGAGATTTCTAACGAAAGTCTTTGAACGAATTGTATTCGATAGAATGATGAAATATCTAAACAAGTTCAATCTGTTGAATAATGCACAGCACGGATTCAGGGGGGGGCGATCAACGCAGACGGCGGCTGTTCATTTTGTCGAGTTCGTTTATGAATGTCTCGACGCAGGTTCTTATGTCGCTGGTCTATTTTTTGACCTTTCTCGAGCTTTCGATAGTTTGCCTTTTCAATTTATTTTAGACAAGTGCTATAATTTGGGCTTCCGCGGGATATTTTTGGACTGGCTTCGAAGTTATTTACGCGGAAGATCTATGTATGTCAGAGTTCAAGATTGTTTATCCGTCGAACACAATGTAAATTTGGGAGTGCCCCAAGGTTCAGTACTAGGACCACTTCTATTTCTGATTTTCATTAATGATCTTCCTGTGAATCTTAAGAAGTTGTTGACTAATGCAAACACTAGTCGTGATCTTCAGTCCTCAATTGAAGACTGCGTCATTACGTTGTTTGCAGATGATACATCGGTTGCGGTGGCGACGCGTACCTTTGGGGAGCTTCAAACGATGTGTGATCTTCTGCTGCGTTGTTTTGTAAATTGGTGTAATTTAAATAGCATCATGGTAAATGTAAACAAATCTGTTTGCATTCATTTTTCGAATGAAGTGAATGATCGAATGATGATCATTCGGCATTCGGATAATTTTGCGTTGTTCAAAACCAGCACTATGTTTCTCGGTATCCTTCTTGATAATAATTTGAGATGGAGCCTGCATATTGATTCATTGTGTAAAAGATTGAATAGTTCATATTATGCGATTTGTAGAATAAAAGATTCAATCCCTATAAATTCGCTTCTTAATGTGTATTACAGCTTGGTTTATAGCCATATGTCTTATAACGTTTTGTTATGGGGAAACTGTTCAGATGCTAAAAGAGTGTTCATATTACAAAAGCGAATTTTGCGTATGATTTTTAAAATAGCTCCTCGATCATCCTGTCGTCCACTCTTCATAGCTAATGCCATTCTCACAATGCCTTCTATATTTATATTCAAATGTCTCATTTATGTGAAAGAAAATGAAGATAAATTCAAAAAGCTTAATAGCTTCCATCGTTATAACACGAGAAATGAGGGAACTTTATTCATTCCTAGACATAGAACTACTAAGTTTGAGATGTCTCCGATGTTTCAATGTGTTAGATTATATAATCATTTGCCATATTCTGTACAAACACTTAATATTAATAGGTTTAAGAAAGTTGTCAAATCACATTTATTGAAAAAATGTTATTACTCTGTAAAAGACTATCTCTCTGACTCTGTGGAGACTAGTTGATAATTATCTCTTGACCTGTCCTATACATGTATATGTCTTAAAGGATCAATAAAATTTATTATTATTATTATTATTATTGAACATTTGATTAAGCACCAACACTTTGAAATCATTTTGGAGTGTAAATTGTGAAAAATTGTGGGGGTAGTTTTAAGGACTGAACTCCCGAACAACCCTTCGCATTCCCGTCTGAAACTCCTGAAAAAGTCTATAAGTGCTGAAATCCTATTTGAGGTAACCCGAGTTTTCTCAGGAATTTTCCCAGATTAGCTTCGTTTCCATCGGAAGAACTGACTCAATTTCACCCTTGAGTAGGTGCAATCACGTTAAAATAATGATTCCACCTCTGCCTTTCCATTATTCTACCTCTCTTTCAGCGAGGATTAGTTTGAGAACTTTCGTACAAAACTTGAATTATTCGAATTACTGGAACTGGAAGACTTTACGACGATTGCCGATAATGGCTCTAATTTTCATTCGGTAATCGTTACTTGTGGACAAGCGATTAGATCAGAGGTATACAGGGTCTCCCAGGATAGGTGTGAAAAACTGATAGAGCGGAATACCATAATAAATAAGAATGAATTTCGCATCTTTTCATATAAGGGGTTTTCCAAAGAGGTGTTATTTTGACATTCAAAGAAACAAGGACTGATCGAGAATAAATTCGCTATCACAAAAACGCCTAGATCTCTTGAACCAATTGAGAAGAAAATCAAAATTTGATCATAGTTAGCTTTGTTATGAACGTCAGAAACATGTGGAACATTTACTTCATATATATTCCTATTCTCTATCGCAAAATGTCAGACGAAGTGAAAACACGAGAATTTATAGTGAAACTTTCTCAAAATAATCAAAAATGGAGCTTCAAAAGAATCGCAAAAGAGGCTCGCGTTCGTCCGGAAACGGTATCAAGAGTTGTTAAGCTGTTCAACGAAGATCTTACAATTAACCGCAAGGAAGGAACCAGGAGGAAAAAGGGGTTTCATAGCCCAAAAAAAGTGAAGAAAGCCATCAGCCTTTTTCAGAAGAATCCTAACCTGGAAAGTTGTTCGCAGTCAACCGTTCAGAAAATCAAGTCGAGTTATGGGCTTAGAACATACAAAGTGCAGAAAGTGCCAGACAGGAACGCTGTGAAAAATCAGGAAGCGAAATCAAGAGCAAAGAAATTAAAGAAAAATTTCTCGAAAAATTTTTCCTGTTGCGTGATGGACGACGAAACCTATGTCTTGGCTGCTTTCTCGCAACTTCCTGGTCAGGAATTTTATACTGCAGATTCTCGTGGAAATGTTGACGAACAATTTCGCGTGAAGAAACAAGCAAGGTTTCCTAAAAAAATTCTGTAAGCTAATGAGGTGGATTTTGTCCAAAAAGAGGCCAATCCACCAAATTGCCCAGAACTCAGGCCAATCGAAAGATATTGGGCCCTGGTGATAAGAGAATTGAAGAACACTACGAAAACATTAGCGGAATTCAAGCAAAAGTGGAATACAGCATCCCAGAAAGTTACTGAGTACACTATAAGAAGCATGATGGAAAGAATTCCAGAAAAAATCCATGAATTTTGTAAAAAATAGTTTTGGTTTTTTTATTGTAAAAACAGTTTTCATTAGAATTAGAAAATGATTCGAAAATGAGTTTGATTTTCGCAATCGGTTCAGTAGTTCAAAAGATATAAGCGTTTTTGTGATAGCGAATCATTTTCATGCATTTCATGAACCCAATCAGCAAAGGCACGACTTTGTTGATGATCGGCCGGCTAGAGTTCTTGTGTTAACTGAACTCTAAGAGCCTTTCAATAATTTCAGTGCGTTGTTGAAGCGTGTATCTTTCCATTTCTTTTAATGGCGTAGTTTCTACTTGTTACATGTCAAAAACTGACAGCTCCAAAAGTGACTTCTACCAAAATAGCGGGCTATTCAAAAAATACCACTGATTGGAAAATGTTTACTATAAATATGAAATGGTTAAAATTATTGATTCGATGTGTTATTGTAGGGTATTTATTTAGTTATAATTCAATTAGTTCAAATCCTTCATTTATATGATAATACAGAAGTTCATAATGAAAGGTTGAAATCATGTTTTTTCAATCTTCTGTTACTTCGCGTTAGAAATATTGTTATAATAGTGATGATTCAGCTTCGCAGTTGACTACCCCCGTCCAAAGCAGACCACAAATAAAAGAATTTCCAACTCCCCATTCATAAATTTGCCACCTTTCATCACCCAGAATTGCTGGAATCAACCATAACTCATTTCAACGCCAACGCGATAAAAAATGCCGCCCATAAATATTCAACCGGTGCACAAAAAACGTTGCTGAGAAAAAAGTCGACAGGAAAGTAAGCGGCATCGAATGTATCGTGTCCCCTTCGACATTCCTATTATACACAGATAACCGAAACAAAAAGAACATATTGACTGGGAAATCCGTATGTATGGAAAATGGAAAAGTGATTCATCAGGCCCGCCGATGGAAAAATCGTTTTCTGTGACGAGCATGATATGTCATGACGCATTTGGCTGACGGCCAGATTCTGGGGGAAGATTAGGGTCTATTCTTTTTGGGGCTTTTGCCTTCCGTGTCTCCATTCATGAAACAAAAGCGATTAATCATTACGTGTAGCACGGTGTCCATAGAGAGGAAGCCTCTTAATTAAACGGCTGGAGAGAAAGAAAAGTCTCGTCTATGGAAGTTTTTCGTCTATGCTTCACTTCGCATAGTTTTTCTTTCGATTAGTAGGCGTAATGTTGATTGAATCAGAGGAACACTTGTTGAAATGATTAATTCTTTTGGGTGTAGCAGATGGACAAGGCAAAATTATAAGGCCAGAATGAATAATGAGTCGTTACTACTTTTTCCCATGGGGGAACTGCTGCTGTGGGAGACAGTTTTGAAAAAACCCAGGTTTGTCCATTTCTCGTCGTTCTTTGGAATTAGGCATTCCTCAAAAGTCTTCACACCGTATTTTGCATGGGGATTTGAAACTTAAGGCTTTTAAAGTTCAGTTAACAAACGAACTCATATTCAATTTTCATCAAGAACGATATAGACATAATAAATAAAGACAACGAATCTGGAGTCCACAAGCTAACTTGCCATGATTGGTTATTTTGTTCTAACCAGAAGATCTTTCTCAAAATAAGAGCTCTACATTAACACATCTAGAATCACTCAAAATCAATATGTATCGGGTGTTTTTTTTTAGAGTGATAGAACTTTAAATTGAAATGAAACACATTTACGAGGATGTATTGATATCTAGTTAGCCTGGACCAGTTCCATGCATAAACAAAATATTGCGATACCATATATCAACGAACAATAACCTATTAGAAGTGTCGGTGTAGAGTCAAAAAAGAAAACCAGAGGTACGCAATAAATTAAAAAAAAAAGATGTCCACCGACATTGTAAAAACCGAAAAATTGGAGTATCGAGCCATCATCAACTATCTGATGTATTTGAAAGGTTAAGAGGTAAGCAGATTCACGAAGATGATCTTAATACCCGATCAAAATTCGACTGAAAGCTTCAAAAGAAGTAAATTTTCCATTGAAGATGATGACCGATCGGGAAGGCCAGTTTCTGTGTCAGTCCCCGAAAATATCGATGCAGTTCATGGCATGAGTTTGTAAGACCGTGGAATTGGGCTAAAACGGATATCTGAAGCACTGAAGATTTCACACGAACGCGTTTATCATATAGTTCACGTCAATTTGGACATGAGGAAAATTTCTGCAGAATGGATCCCCAAATGTTTCAATGTTGACCAAAAGCGTGCAAGGGTAGAAGCATCGCGTTCGATCTGTGCTCGATTTGAAAACGATGTTGACTTCTTAAGCCGAATTGTTACTATGGATGAGACTTGGGTACATTTCTACGATTCAGAAACAAAGCAACAATCGATGGAATGGCGACACTCTGGTTATCCTAGACCTAAGAAGTTTCGTGTCCGAAAATCTGCTGGAAAAGTTCTTGCTTCAGTTTTTTGGGATTGCCATGGAGTAATCATGATTGATTTTTTGGATAAGGGTAGAACAATAACTGGAGATTACTATTCGACATTACTGACCACTCTTCGGAACAAAAATTAGAGAGAAAAGACCCGGAAAGCTATCCAAAGGTATTTTGTTTTTACAGGACAACGCCCCAGTAGGTACACAAATCTCATGTTGTCTTGCAAAAAATTCGTGATTTAGGGTTAGAATAACTAGAACACCCCCTTATTCAGCAGATTTGGCTCCGTCTGACTATCATCTCTTTCTTCAAATGAAAAAAGTTTCAAAGGTCGTAAATTTTCTTTCAACGAGGAGGTAATAAAAGCTGTGGAGGACTGGTTTGCAGAGCAAGAAGAAACATTTTTTTTAAAGGTCTAGAGACGTTGCAGGTTCGCTGTAATACATGTATTCAATTAAGAGGAGAATATGTTGAGTAATAAAATATTTCGACATTAAAATTTTGTTTGGTTCTATAGTAGGCTGAGACATTTTCAATATATCCTAGTATATACAAGATGATGTCAACCTTTATGTAATCAAGGGCGGTCCTACGGGGGGGGGGGGTAAAGGGGGTAATTACCCCCCCCCCAGAATACTACAACCAATTCGATTTTTCAACTATTATTTATGAGAAAACTAACAAAAAAAAAGTTATATTATCTTTGAGAAGAAATCGCAGGGCTATATGACTTCGGCTTTGAAATAATATTATAATGATATGGAATTAACAAAAAAAAAACAGCACAAATAAATAAAACATTCTGGAGTTATAGGTATAAACTTCGAAAGAAATCACAGAGTTATGAGTTATGACTAAGGCATTGAAAAATGAAATAAGATTAACATAAAACAAATAAAAAGAACAGCGGAATGGAAAAATCCTTAAGTGATATGAATTATGAATCAAGTCACTGATCATGGAATATGGTTTTGTGTTTTTATACAGGGTGCCCCAAGTTCGAGTGCCTATTAGACGTTTCTGGAGAACTGGACTTATTTGAGATCTGAAAATTGGGATTATGATATTGTTCTAAATTTTCTACCGACCTAAAATAGTTTCAAGGCCAGAGCACTTCCGGTTATACAGGGAGTGAAAATAAATTTGCGAATATTCATAGTTAGTATTATTATGTTTATTTTTCTTCTTCTGAACATTCCAAGTGCAAACTGTTTTCACAACGTCAAAGTAGAGGAATATGGAAAGGTCATGCTTATTTTGAATTTCATAAATATCATCACAAGGTGTTTCAAATTTTTGTGTCGAAAACTATGATTGAAAATTTGCCATAACTTCTGTTTTTCAAATTAGATCCCTATTTTTTATGATTGCGTTGGATTCTGCGAAGAAAAAT
Source organism: Adalia decempunctata (assembly GCA_951802165.1). Taxonomy (NCBI): domain Eukaryota; kingdom Metazoa; phylum Arthropoda; class Insecta; order Coleoptera; family Coccinellidae; genus Adalia; species Adalia decempunctata. Next base: position 13,361,465 of record OX637696.1, on the reverse strand, counting down.
AATCATAGCACTCTCACATGCTCTTGCTCCTAAATTCAGTAATTCCCAAGTTATTTGAGCTTTTCTGGATTTATGTTGTACGTAGAGTCAAATTCATCTTATCTTTTGCATGAAAATATTCTGTGATCACAGAAGATAAATAATCCCATTAATAATTCACAAGTGACCGGTCTAATTATTAGTTGTTACTATGGTTTCAAAAGGAAATTCAGCGAATCTGTTTAGATGAATTTGAATCTACGTAAGACATGAATCCAGAAAAGCTCAAATAACTAGGGAATTACTGAATTTAGGAGCAAGAGTATCTGAGAATACTATCATCATTTTTCTTTACAGAATCCAACGCAATCATAAAAAAATAGGGTTCTAATTTGAAAAACAGAAGTTATGGCCAATTTTCGATCACAGTTTTCGCCACAAAATTTGGAACACCCTGTGATGATATTTATGAAATTCGAAAGATGCACGACCTTTCCACATTCTTCTTCTTTGACGTTGTGAGAACAGTTTAGACTAGGGATGTTCAGAATAAAAAAAATGAACATAATACTGACGATGAATATTCGACTTTTTTTCAGGTTTTTTTCGATATTTTGTGAACTATTTGAATGAATACAATGGTTTTAACAGAAATCTATTCACCATTGAATACTCAATCATATCATTCACGAATAAAATGAAAAAAAAATATTCTCACTCCCTGTATAACCGGAAGTGCTCTGGCTCCAAAAATATTTTAGGTCTGTAGAGAATTTGGAACAATATCATAATCCCAATTTTCAGAACGTCTAATAGACACTCGAACTTGGGACGCCCTGTATAATCACTCAGTACGGATACATACACGTAAGACCTTCTAACATGGCACTGCAAATGCTTCGTATTCGAGTTTCCTAAAGGGTGTTCCTTAAATTTTTAGTTTAAAATTTCGATTGTTCATCCAATTATTACCCAGTCTAGGACCGCCCTTGTATGTAATGAAGTCACAGTTTGGCGAAATAATTGTTGTTATGCAATATTGAACTTGGTAGGAAATTAAAGTTCGTTATTATTAATCACCAATAACTCACCCTTTCAGGTCAAAGCCACCAATCGAACAACTTTTAACAGCCCCATAAAGATTAAAACAAAACGAAACTGCTCATTATTCATGCAAATTCTTTCAAACGGATCCAATCTTTGCTTCATCATTCCGACCGCCCCAGTTTCGAACTGTTCTCATCTCCACAAATTTCCAGTGTTTCCATCATCTCCCCAATTGGATTGTTTCAATGGGGGCGTCGGCATCCCGTTTCTTTGAAATGTAAACGAACATTTCTGAAACAATGCAACGTTTCCTCTCCTTTCAGGTCCGGAGTCAACCCGTTAAATTTCCGCATAATTATACCCTCCAATTGAATGGAAAATTTCGGGAAAAGCCGTTTAATTGGGATTGCTGAAACGCCGCGGACATAAGGCCTTTCTTGAAAGACCGACAGGTATTTCGTTATTTGTTGCATCAAATTTCTAGGGTTGATGGCTTCTGAGTAATTAAATTTATTCGAGGCGTTCACACAGATGACACCGATGATTTTAATTGCTCGTATTCCGACGGTGTTGTTTCGTTGAAATTTAATATTTTTGTCTTCGTGTTATTCGTTTCTGAATCGGAGCTATTTCACCACTTTTCGAATTCACTGAGTGACATAAAAGGGAGAGACTGATGGAAGTTCCATTCATGCCACAGGGAGTAGATTTTAACCATGGTGTCGGCCTTATTAATACTCTTCAAAGGAACATATACTCCATCCACTTTTATAAAGTTTCCCGGTTGGCCAAGATTTAGGCTTATCAAGTTTTTTACTTAAAACTGACGCAGGTTGGTACTCGTGGAATGTCTAATAATTCTCAGAGACCTTGCCAATGCTAAATCTTTTTACTCTTTCTTAAATTTGTAAATGGTGTTGAGGTTTTACAGGTTTTGTATTATGTACTACTACATTTTTATACTGGAGTATTTCAAGTTGTGCACAGACGTATTTAAATGTCTTCTGTGGTCTTATTTCTTGAGAATTTTGAAGAAAGGGGAATTCCATAGGTCCGTCTGCACGTTTAGAAGTTTTTCTGTTGGGTTATTCGAGTACTTTTTTTTTTTCTGAATTCCAAACATGTTTATATACCTGAAATAAACAGCTCCACATGAGTTAGGGATATAGCAGCGTGAAAATTTGGCACAACATTGTCACTGACATGCTTCCTATAGTATAAGGCGGTCATATTCCCAGGAATCCCAGGAGAAATGTGGATCTGTGCGCCCGTTGAAACATATCCCGGCCCATACCATAACACTTCCCCCTCGGAATGTATGGACATAGCGATGATTACGGGGTATGCGTGGGATTGTCCTTATCCTTATTCTTCGAGAATCTGCAATTCGTCCATATCTGGATTCATCAGTGGAAAGGACACTACGTCATTGATCGTTCCAATTTATATGTTGCCTTACCCATTCCAGTCTTTGACGCTTATGGTCACGTGTTAATGGAACTCCTCTTAATGGACGTCCAGAACCTAGATTCACCTCTCTCAAACGTCGTCTGATGGTTTCGATGGAAACTTGGACCCCATCTGCATTTTGAAGAGTATTCCGTAGCATTCTACATGTAGATGTAGGGTTTCTTCTCGCCGAAACGGTGATGAAACGATCCTGAGCAGGTGCTGTTTTTCGTCGCCCACCAAGCCTTGGTCTTTACAACACGGAACCTGTCTCCCTGAACGGCCTGAACCTATTCCAAAGTCGAGATATCACACTTTGGCTGACTTGGAGCCTTTCCGCTACAACAACCTGAGTTAGTTCACCCTGTAGCATTCCGATAGCCCTATTAGCCTCAGCGTTTGTTAATTTACGTCTTGGCATTTTCAGAAAACTCGTTTCAAATCGGAGCCGTTGATAAACTGACTTCATTTCAAAATAAGAACATTCATGAAGCATATGCAAAGAACCAAACTACCAAACTTCAGAAAAAAAGCGACCAGGTTGACGAAATGTACTGATTTTTATTGGATCGATTCAAGATGTTATTGAGTTTTAAATGATTTTACAGCGATTTTCTCGAAGATTACAACGATTGAATACGATACCCCTAACTCTTGTGGAGCAGTATATTTCCAGTATTAGTAGAGAAAAAATTTTCTTCAACATTCCTTTGTAATTATTGAATTCACATAATATTGTCTCAAATTCTTTTTTGTCCAAAGTAAATGAACATTTCAATAAATACGTAATTACTACGACCTCTATGTAGAAAGGACATTCCTTAGTTATCTGACAGGAAAAATGACTATAACCTATAACATGTTCAAAATGCAGACGGTGAAATGTGTCAGATACTACATTTTAAAAGTGAATGGTGTATAGCTCCTCTTTTAAATAAACGGATTGGAAATTTCTTTCGAATTTGAAAAGAACGAATTTATTAGAGCGATAAAACGAAATCAAGTCGGACATAATCGAGTACCTAAACATTTCATTTGACGATGAGACTCTATTTTCGTTGAAAGGCCTCGTAAATAAGCATAATTACGTTCTAGAAGATAAAAATACTGCTGTTGGACTCGAAATAGCCCTGTTCTCGCGATAATCAGACTTTTTGCGAAGAGGAAACACAAATTTTTAAACGGCCGCATTCATGAGACAGATTCCATTACTCGAAAATGTAATAAAATCTTAGCGTACGAAACTGGGTCGGAATAATTGAACCGGAAGTTTTAAGAAGTGGCACTTGTTGAGAAAAATAATATCGCTCGGTGAAAATTCACAAAGACCGAAAACGCCGCTTGGAAAAATCGAGGCCTGCAAAAACCTTATTAAAGTGGTGAAATACGCGATCAAAGCTATACGGGATTTTTGCTGGGTCTAGACTCAGGAAATTGGATCCGACCTGTGAGGGTCGGAGCTGTCAAACTTTATTTATTGCAACACAGATAATGCCGGAGATAAACCCAAGAATAACGACTGGGGCGCATCCGATCTTCAAATAACGAAACAATATAATTTCGAACGAGTTTTTTATCACCCGAAGTTTACACCTGGGACACGGAAGCCTTTGATTGAAATTCGCGAATGAATACACAAATTTACTTCGATAAACTTGGGCGGAAGTTCTTCCTAGTTTTGAGACACAGTTTATTTCTTAATAGAGTTCTGGAAATGTTTAATTGATTGAGTACTCAATCAGTCTGTAGCGAACTCATCAGCTTTATATAAAGAAAAACCAGAGTGATTGCAAGTTAGTATTCCATACGTCAAATAGGAGGTACAGTTGGTTTACTGGATAAAGCAGTAAATTTGGGGGCAGAACGCCGAAATTTTCGTCATCCAGTAAGCTATAATGACGTATTCAAAATCCAAAATTTCAAGTGTGTAGGTCATTTGTTTCCGAAGTTACGCGAAAGCAAAGTTTCGCATTTTCGACCCTAACTCACTCATGATCATCAAAATAAAACTAGTACTTCCCATAAACTCAGAGAGCTGAATTTTGGTACAGAGTTAGGGTTTGATGGCCAAATGAAGGGAAAAATATAAAAACTAGGATAATCGAAAATCTGTTGGCACGTCACGTGAGCTCACGTGCTATCACGTCATCTTCGCAAAATGTGCAACCACAATAATGTATGGAAGTTTATGCGCTCGGAAACACATTATTATCATACTCAATATGTGAATATCGACTTTAGAATATAATAGGTGTCAAATGAATAAGTACTTATTCATTTGACACCTATTAAAATTTACCAAGTACAAGCTATTCCAACACTGTTTAGAATATAAATTGAAAAAAAAAATAATCGGGTGATCGGTCTTATACATAGTGATATTTTTACTGTCTCATTTATTGTTCAAGGAAACGATAGGTTTTCGAAAGCTAGGCCGGAACAATAAATGAGACAGTAAAAATTATCACTGTGTATAAGACTGATCACCCGATTATTATCCTTTTTTCAATTGTTATCATTTCACGCATTCACGAAGTTAGCATCTGCTGTCACTTGATAGCACACCAGAACTACCCGCAAATTTACATTTTCTAACCGTAAGTGATATCACGTCGAATATTTTGTGAAGTGATTGATGAAGTGAAAATGGATGAAAATTTGATCGAACTTGTCAGGCTTCATGAAGTGATCTATGATCATTCTTCATCAGAGTACAGGGATCAGAATGTACGACAACAAGCTTGGGTGCTGGGTGCTCATTCAACAATTGTTGTACTATTTGAGGTAATCCTCCCACTTCCTCTATTCGTTGATTTATTTGGTGAATCAAATCTCTTCTATCAGAATCACCAGCAACTGTAAAAGCAGTTATGTTCTCTATATCTTTTTTCCATTCCGAACAGCTTGATGAAGAAGAAACTGTGTTTCGCTCTGTATCACTGAATAAAAAAATGCTATGAAATTTTGGTGCAATAAAGAACGTCTATTGCTCTTCAGAAAAAACATCGTCAGATGGGTCTGCGGTGGTTAGATTGGGAGAGAAAAAATTGAATCCGAAAAGGAATCGAGTAAGAGATGGGCTATATGGACAAGTTTGGTATCAAACTATAGGTTTTCGAGGACGCTGAATTCAATAAAAAATAATCGGAGGCTCGATCTACCATAGTTCAGAACCGAAAAAAAAAAAAAGATTCGTAATAAAAAAACTACTCCTAAAAAAATTGTCAAATAAGAAAATCTAATGAAATAGATCAATATGCCCACGTTTCTACAAAAAGAAGTGAGATCCCACCAAAAACATTCTGTAAAAACTAGCCAAGTCTCGATGGAGCTGCTAGTTCATCTCTAAAAAGTAATGAAGTCTAGAAAAAGTCGAGCCAAGTTTAAGGCTCCTTACTGCGATTTATTTATTATTATAGTTAATGTTGTGTGACTTGGCCGTTGAAGGGTACACAAGGGTACAAAACCAGGTGCTCCATGACACCATTGCACCAATATGTTGCCAGAAACGCAACTCATTGACGATGGAAAATTGCCACTTGGAAAATGTTCATTCAATAACCAGTCAATTGTAGGCTTGATAAAGCTGCGTATTCACTAATACGAGCCTGAAACAAACAGTATGAAAAATTATTTCCAGTACAGACGGACTTCTAATCATTAATAGAAGACCGTCTGTACGTCTATTTTATTTTAGATCGGTGGTCGATTTGACCCTCCAAAAAGAAGAGAGCAGAAGTCAGCATTGTCAATGCTGAATGCTCATGTGTTGCACAATCGACAACAGCCTAAAATGAGACACTAGCGTCCAATTACCAATACCAGCATGGGCTATTATCTGGCTTAACAAACAGGTAGTTACAACAGATATAGCATTACGTGTAAACAAAATTGACTTGTACCCACTAACGTTTAAAGAATGTTCAACGGCCAAGTCACACAACATTAACTATAATAATAAATAAATCGCAGTAAGGAGCCTTAAACTTGGCTCGACTTTTTCTAGATTTCATTACTTTTTAGAGATAAACTAGCAGCTCCATCGAGACTTGGCTAGTTTTTACAGAATGTTTTTGGTGGGATATCACTTACACGAAGGATTCAGAACATTCTTCAAGAGATCAATATCCAGAGAATGAACAGGCCAGCAGACTCACCGGAAAAGAACACGTATGGGATCACATTCTATGTAAATTTTGTGTTAATCCTTAGTTTTGCTTTTCATAATATATGTTTCGAATTTTGGTGCTGTATCAGTTGTAGATTCTTTGGTTTACGAAGGTACGTATAATAGTATATAACACTACTAGCAAGGTAAGAGGGTTTTTACTGGCGAATGGAGGATATAACTGACGAGCCGCAGGCGAGTCAGTTACCTCCTTGAGCCAGTAAAACCCGTTTCCTTGCGTGTATTGTTTTATATTTTATTTGTTTCTCATTTGTAAAATGGTTAGATAAATTCCAAAAAAATCTCAATAATTTGTCGCAAATGTCGTAAGCTATCGAAGCGCTGCCATGAACATGTCTGTTTATTTTTATTTACATTTGTTTTGGTGAAAGCGAAAATGAATGTACCAAAAGACATTATTGAGGCAGCCAGCAGTGTAGCTTCAAGTTTATTACCTGCAAAATCAGCTTCAAGGTACGAGCGAGAATACGACGACTTCAAAAAGTGGCAAAACAAAAATAGTGTGATTGGGGTACCTGAAGATGTTTTGTTGGTCTACTTGAATCAACTATCAGCTAGATTCAGCCCTAATACTTTATGGGCAAAATGGTCTATGCTGAAGAGCTGCTTGAAAATGCCCCTATTCGCAGGTTTGTTTTCCTTAAAAAATTTATTGAAAAATATGACGTTTAGATGTCATTTGCAGATTTCAAAAGGTAATAGCGTTTCTGAAACGAAAAAATGAGAGTAATACGCCAAAAAAGGCGAAGGTATTAAGTAAAGAAGAGGCTGAACAATTTCTTTTACATGCTCCTGATGACCAGTGGTTGCTGGCGAAAATTGTAACAATATTTGGGATTTTTGGATGTTGTCGATGTGACGAAATTCTCTTCTTAAACATGAATGATGTAGAAGATATGGGAAAATACGTTATTGTGACATTGCGGCAAACAAAAAATTTAACAACAAGAAGATTCACCATAACCGATGATGGCTGCAGCTTCAAGCCCTGCATATTATACAGAAAATCTGTAAATCTTCGGCCTCCTGGAACAGAAAGCCTAAGATTTTTTTTGACCTACCGACATGGAAAGTGCATTTCCCTTTTGCTGGCCAGCACACTATTGGTGGTGTCCCAAAGCAAATAGCGAAATATTTAGGTTTAAAAGACCCAGAGTTATACACCGGCCATTCTTTTCGCAGAACTGGAGCCACTATGGTTGCGGATTCGGGTGGAGATATTTTAGCACTAAAGCGTGCAGGAGGGTGGAAGAGCTCCGAGATTGCGATGAGTTATGTCGATTATTCGGTCAACAAAAAAATCGAAATGTCTAGCAAATTATTCGGTAGTAAGGAGGGTACAAATGTTCTGCAGTCCTCGAGTTCAGCAGTTTCTGAGTCAACAGATGGTTCATTATCATCAGTATCAACTCTTTCATCATCAAAAATCTGTGTTATTCGAAATAACAATTGTACCATGATTTTCAACATATATGACGATAAAATAAAATTTTCTAATGTAAATAATACTACTAACTTGTAAAAATTTTGCAAGTTAACTGTCAGTTTTACAAGTTAGTGACTTGATAAAATAAACTTTCTTGATTAATATTGTGTTTTTGGAAACTGACGTTTACAAATGAGAAACAAATAAAGATATTTTCTGGATCAAATGAGGAAGAGCTTTGTATCATTGGACGATACAGCTTCACTATCAAGTCCATAATATTCTCACTGCCTTAGAGCGAAATAACGATATTGCTCATCTTCAAAAAAATTCTATTCTAGTTTATCATCAACTAGCTGGCCCGGCGAACTTTGTTCCGCCTAAATGATACTTACGGTGTATTTCACAAATCGTAATCATCGGTGATCGGAGATCAACAGCTTGGTTCTCTGATTTTTAAACTGTCGAATCGAGTTGATTCTATATCAAGCTCCGATCACCGATTACGATTTGTGAAACCCACCGTTAAAGTTGTATCAACTAATCATTGCTATTTTTTTAAGCAGGGGATAAATTAGGCAAAATATACAAAATTTTAGTAACATTGTTATTCGCACGAAAATCATTCTCTCTAAGCGGTATCGAATTATTGTTGAACATATAATTTTTCTTTGAATGCTATCAAGTTTTCTCATTGCTGTACCTAAATAAAAATATAAATCACGATCGGATTATATGGATGAGAAATAGTTCCAATGATTAATTACCATTTCAGGTCTGCCAATACAACGCTGAAAATTTGAATTGAATTACTATGTCCATAGTACTACCAAGACGTTTTATTATTTTTTTTCTTGACTAAGACATTTTTGTTTTGGTCCACAGCACAGAGTTGGAGGCAACTCAAATTACACACTATTTGTTTCAATCGCCATCTAACGGGGAGAACATCAAATAAAGTACCTACGAATAAGCTGTAGCGTTACTGTAACTGTACCGACACCTAGTGGTCTTACTGAAAAGAAGGGAAAACATTTCCTGTATAAGTAAAATTTTCAACGATTTTTTCAAAGTTTTATTGTAATTTATGATAACCAGACCGTAGACGAATCCATATACGAAGTTTCATAACAATCAGTCCGTCCGATCTCGAGTTATAAATGGTGTAACCAACATCTTTCTTTTGTATATATAACTATATAGATATTTGGACCATGAAGAACTTGAAGAAAACTTTTCAGACAGATCGGTAAAGCATCCGAGCAGAACAATGTCATTTATACATTTCACACAGTTTTATGCCATCCTCTGCACAAACTTTTAGTATTCTTTTTCGTAGGAGGTTCGCTTCTTTAACAATCAGTTTTCCACTGTCCTTTTCACTCTTTCCAAATTATTTTCAGGGTTTTCACAGCTATTTTTTATAGCAACGACCTCGAGACTCATAGAAAATCAATATAGTGAATAAAACTGGATTTAATCCTGAACTTTGTTGATTTACGGAGAAACTGGTATAAAACATAAAAGTTTGTATCCCAGTCTTTTTCCACTTCCGCACAGAACCGAATAACCTCATCAATCTGTCTTCTTTACGAAGCATCATCGCCACTTCTCATTGTTCCAACCGACTGATCCAAAGGATTTGTATTTTCAATATCCTTCCGTGGAAAACCTTCAAAGGATACAATGCCGGATTCAATTACGTCCGCTGTTCGCGAGACGCGGATATTGTACAACAGGATAACGCGCGTCCTGAAGAAAAAGGAATTTCCAATGCTCCATCGGGAGACAAGGAAATCATACGGAGTCCCGTGGTGATATTCATCGGAGCAATAAATCCCCGTATCGCGTAGGAAAATAATGGAGATTGATAGAATTCCGGGGGGGTCACTCGAATAAATTCGGGTATGTTGAACTTGCCCCGTCCATCGCCCACGGCTTTTCGAGGATTATGGGATTTAGGGATATATCAATTTGAGAATATCGCTAGGAATGAATTCCTTCTTGTTATGAGGGATGATTCGATATTCGTCAGGATTAGGGGCATAATCCATTTTTTGTTTTATCAGCAGGCGTATAAGCTGATTGAATTTGGATTGCTGCGGATTTGGTTTGTGTCATCAGATATTTTTATCGTTCTGATTTGATCTGGGACACTGTTTCACACTGCGACACACCTCGATTTTGCTTGAAATGTCATAAAAATATCTTTCTCTATTTCAGTATCGTAATGAGTTCATTACAGTACTAAAAACAGTGCTGTAATGAATTAATTACAGCATAGTTTTCAGTAACATTTTTCATTTTGTGGTTGTCAGCAATGACTTCCGATCCTTTTAAATTTCAGCAGACGTCAATTTGGAAATGTCCATTTTCGTATTTCCTAACATTCACACCAACTGCCAAGATACAATATGAAAATCACTAGGACCTATAATTTGAATTTTTCCATTGAATTTCACAAAATTTAAGTGAAATAGAGAAAATATCGTCTAATACTCGTGCAGAATGCAATTCCAATACTCATTTCGCATTCGTATTGGAATAGGAGCCCATTCTGCAACTAGTTTTAGAATATACTATTCAAATGAAAAATTTAATGTTTTATTACTCTAAAAAAACACCGGAATACCCGATACATATAAACAATCATAAACAATGCCGAAAGCCAAATAAACAGAGAAGACAAAGATTTCCGGATAGTAAAGAGATGAAAGACAACAAAATTTGAGCCAAGCATAAAAATATGAAGAAAGATTATGATCAAGCAGACTGACATTAACTGAGATGTATCTCAGATCCATCTTTGGTGTACGAGGATATATTGAAAAATTCTTAACCTACTATAGAACCAAACCAAATTTCCATGTCAAAATATTTTATTACTCAACATATTCCTTTTAATTGAATACAATTATTACAGCGAACATGAAACGTCTCTAGACCTTTCACAAAAAATGTTTCTTCTGGCTCTGCAAACCAGTCCTCCACAGCTTTTATAACCTACTCGTTGGAAGAAAATTTAGCACCTTTTAAACTTTTTTTCAGTTGAGGAAAGAGATGATAGTCGGACGGAGTCAAATCTGGTGAATAAGGGGGGTGTTCTAGTAATTCTAACCCTAAATCATGAATTTTTTGCATGGCAACATGAGATTTATGTACTGGGGCGTTGTCCTGTAAAAACAAAATACCTTTGGATAGCTTTCCGCGTCTTTTCTCTTTAATTTTTTTCCGTAGAGTGGTCAGTAATGTCGAATAGTAATCTCCAGTTATTGTTCTAACCTTATCCAAAAAATCAATCATGATAACTCCATGGCAATCCCAAAAAACTGAAGCAAGAACCTTTCCAGCAGATTTTTGGACACGAAACTTCTTAGGTCTTGGAGAACCAGAGTGTCGCCATTCCATCGATTGTTGCTTTGTTTCTGGATCGTAGAAATGTATCCAAGTCTCATGCATAGTAACAATTCGGTTTAAGAGGTCTACATCGGTTTCAAATCGAGCACAGATCGAACGCGATGCTTCTATCCTTGCACGTTTTTGGTCAACATTCTAACATTTGGGGATCCATTTTGCCGAAATTTTTGTCATGTCCAAATTGACATGAACTATATGATGAACGCGTTCGTATGAAATCTTAAGTGCTTCAGATATCCGTTTTAGCCCAATGCGACGGTCTGATAAAATCATGTCAAGAACTGCATCGACATTTTCGGGGACTGACAAAGAAACTGGCCTTCCCGATCCGTCATCATCTTCAATGGAAAATTCTCCTCTTTTGAAGATTGCAGTCGAATTTTTCACGGTCGCATACGATGGACGTTGATCACCAATATTGAGCATATCTTCGTAAATCTGCTTACCTCCTAACCCTTTTAAAAACAGGTACTTGATGATGGCCCGATACTCCAATTTTTCGATTTTTACAATTTCGGTGGACATCTTTTTTTTAATTCATTGCGTAACTCTGGTTTACTTTTTTGACGTCGAACTCTACACTTACACTTCTAATAAGTTTTTGTTCGTTGATATGGTATCACAATATTTTGTTTATGCATGGAACTGGTCTAGGCTAACTAGATATCAATATATCCTCGTACAAGAGCATTGATACAATCAACAATATTATAGGAAAGTGATTCTTAATTCCTAAAATATTCTTTGAAATAGTATCAAAAAAGACGAATATCAAGAATATGTTATTTTCTCAACGAAATGACCTACCTACATGAAGAAATTTTCAAATAGACTTTTTATAAAAAATTAAACAATCACTGCGCACGGTCCCGCTATGTTAATTTCAACGATATCGAATTCCATACTGTACTGCACCTGGAATACAATTCAGAACATCCAATTATTCTGTATACAAATAGTTCCTAAGCTACCTAGGATGTTGGAGCAATATAATCTGGAATTATTTCTCCAACAAGAAAAAACATTTGTGCATTTTAGAACCGGAAACAGGACAATTAACACACTCTATCCGAATGGGCCAACAGAGTTTTAATTAAAACTGTTTAAAACGAGGATATAAACCTGGCGACTCGTTCAAGTGCACCATAAATACTTGCAGTGCAGAAAATAATTCAACTTGACATTGATGTAGTGCTCAGTCTTAAATGCAGTCCAGTGTTCAGACTTTCAAAAGTGGAACCAGACAGGAATTTTTTTGTTCTAGGTGAAAGTAACAAAATTCGTGTGGATTTATGAAGTTCTAGATACGTTCGCTTGAGTTATTTTAATGTTGGCAGCAGACCAATGTGAAGGTGGTTTTTGTACAGGTGTCACTAGGTAGGCTTTGACAGTTATCGCAGATATACCGGTTGTTTCTCATTCAGTCTGCCAAGTTTAACATCGCGATCTTTTATACGCGGAGAAGAGAATATTGAATTTCTGCGGCACTAGATTGAGTGGATGCTGCACACATCTTCGAATGACTTCTCCCCTAGGTTCCTCAAGAAATAAACAGTCTATGTTCTGGAAATGAGATGAATATTTTCCTCTATTTCAACTGCAATAAATTTGATGAAAAATCTTTGTTTGTTACTCTTTGCTTTGTGCAGGATGAGACAAAATAGGAAAAATGAGATGTCTACAAAGTAAGCAATGCCACTAGCGAGAAAATCAATGGAACCTATTGCATTCGTTGTCGAATATCTAATTGTCGAGAATTTGTCGTGAAAGAAAAAAAGGACCCCGCACTTTTTCTATGGCAAATGGCGTTCCGTCAAATGTTCTAAAATTTTTGTATAATGTAGCACTCAACCTACTGATCGAAAGTGTCCATGGCCCCAACTCAATCCTATGACTAGTTTTTGAGATACAGGGCGGGCGTTGAAGTTGAGAATTACCCACTTTTACTACGCCCGTATCTCGGAACAGAATCAAATGAACTTCAATTTTTCTCAAGAAACATTTCATTCCATCCCCAGGGAGCAACCATATAGAGGAATATGACCGAAAATCGTTACGAATACAGGGTTATCCATAATTGAATGCATGCCCGATTTCGAAACTATAAAATATGTCAGTTTCAGAGCGAGAACGTTCACAAAATGAACTATTACACTAGATATGTTGTTGTTAGATCGAAAAAGGCTGTAATACCCAGAATTTATACTGGGTGGTCCATTATTAAAGAAACTCTTCTCAAGGAAGGTTAAGTGGACACCCTGTATTTATGGGTTGATTCAAGGTGTTTGTTTAATTTTTTAGAACATATCATCATGGACTCTTCAAAAAATCCAATGTGATTCAGTCATGAAATGAACTTTGAACCTCACGAAAATACCCAAAAAACCACCTTAACCTTAACTCCGATGAGGTGGGAGTTTTCTTTCACCATTGTACTTGAAATAAAAACATCAATACGGCTGAGAGTTTTCATCCACTTCCTATGACCAGATTTTTTTTATGCTGGAATAAGAATAGAATAACATAAATAAATAAATTTCATATTACATAAAAAAAAATCTGTTCATAGGAAGTGGATAAAAACTCTCATCCGTATTGATGTTTTTATATCAAGTACAGTGGTGAAAGAAAACTCCCACCTCATCGGAGTTAATCTTGGAATAGAGGGTGATGAAAAAAAGGGGTTTTTGGGTATTTTTGTGAGGTTCACAGTTTATTTCATGACTGAATCACTCTGTATTCTTCGAAGTTCATGATGATATGTTCTAAAAAAATTAAACAAACACCTTGAATCAACCCATAAATACAGCGTGTCCACCAAAACCTCATTGTGAATAGTTCCTATAATAATGGATCACCCAGTATGAATTCTGGGTATTACAGACTTTTTCGATGTAACAACAACATACCTAGTGTAAAAGTTCATTTTGTGAACGTTCTCGCTCTGATACTGACATACACTTTCAAAATCGGGCATACATTCAATTATGGATAACCTTGTATTCGTAACGATTTTCGGTCATATTCCTCTATATGGTTGCTTCCTGGGGATGTCATGAGGTGTTTCTTGTGAAAAATTGAAGTTCATTCGATTCTGTTCCGAGATACGCGCTTAGTAAATGTGGGTAATTCTCAACTTCAACGCCCTGTATCTCAAAAACTAGTCATAGGATTGAGTTGAGGCCAAAAACACTTTTGATCATTAAGTCGAGTACTACATTATACCAAAATTTTAGAACATTTGACAGAACGCCATTTGCCATAGAAAAAGTGCGGGGTCCTTTGTCGCATCCTTATTTGGCTTTGCTAACTCATCATAAAGTAAGCAGAACCACTTTTTCAATATGGATCGACAATTATAAAATGATTATAAATAATTGTCCAATAATTGTCGAAGTCCTTAGGAAGTAAAAAATCGATTCCTTCTAGTTTATTTAACGCATTTTTCCCTCTATTTCGTGATATATTTGGAATTATCTTTTGGCTATAGTCTAAGGAATTATCGCATCATTCTGGCAACAGCGCATTCGTAATTGACTTTTTTTTCCATCGCATTAATTTTCGAATACATACCTGTCATGAATTTGTCGTGTGAGAAAAAAATTGTCCTTAATTTTTTTTACGGGGTGGCTTTGCTTACTTTATATGGAGTTGCATAACCTGCACTTTCTCAATACTGATCGAAAAAAAATTAAGGAGGCGATAAATTTGTATTTTCACGACAAATTCTCGACAATTAATGCAATAGGTTTCATTGATTTTCTCGCAAGTGGCACTGCCTACTTTATACACATAAAAATGAGAAAAAATCTAAATTGACCGATTATTAATTTTTAATTAATCATATTTATTCCAAAACTCATTAACTTCTCCGGAGCAAGAAACATTTTTCGCTGGTTTATTGTTTTCATTTAAGTGATAAGATCTGAAGATTCCACACACAAAAAATGTTACATTCAACAAGATGAGAGTAGATAGGGGGGGCAAGACTATTGACGATGTGTGTATATACAAAAAATGTCACTGTTCGAATCAATTTATGCTTGAAAAAATGTCTACCAAAAAGTCTCAATTATACTGTATTTCATTTAAATAACAAGCTTTCCAAAAGCGGTAATATAATTCGAAAATTAAATGAAAACGCATGAGGAATTCACTGAGATATAAAATAAGAATAAATGGCATAAACTACTGAACACAAATGACAGGAGAAATATCAAAAATAATACACAGTATTGCCGTTCTAACCATTTCAAATTGCATCCTTCCTATTGTTCAAGGATCAATCAAGAAACAATATTTTTTCAGATATTTCTTCTATTACATCTTCCGAGGATCTCCGCAGGATATTCCCAGTCGATTTTTCCAGGCATTTCCTTTCACCCAACAGATATTTTCCGTCGTCGGAAAGTGTCCGGGAGGAAATAAAACGTATCCGATAACCCCACAAAGCCGTCTCTTGCCGCCCTTCAGTAAAGAGCCAATAAAGGCCTTGGCCGGACTCACTCCTGCGGCCTCGTCTGACACCCCCGAGAAAAATATAAACGAAATTTGTCACGATTTCGGACGATAAATTTCCAGATGAAGTGTTGCCTCTAATGAAACAGGTGAGGTCCTTGCGACAATCTGCGCTGACGTTAATCTTGCCGCAATTTGGGGCTGATTAATATCACGGCGAGACGAAGGATCCTTTGATCCATTCCTGCAATTTGTACAAGCTTTATCTTCAATTCATGCGGAAAGGGGGTTGCGATTGTTTGCTCTTGCTGGTCTGGTAAAAGCCAATCTCGTGATGAGTTTCCTCCCACATCGGCATTTTTGAATTGTTGTCGGCAGGACTTTTATTCGCGACGGGGAATGAGCAATTTTCCAAAATTCATTGCTGACTGATTACCCTGATGGACAATAGAAATGCTTTCGATGCTTATAATCTCATATTTTGTAAGCGCTCTATATCTCTCAAGGTGGGCGTTCAATGTAGTGTGTTTTTATTCAGTTGCATTGGCGAATGCTTTCACTTTGAGAACTAAAATTTTGTGGGTAAACTCAGAAAGGATTGGAGTTCTTAATGAAATAACTGAAATCGATTTCTTTTAGAAATTCTTTTTGTTTCATTAAAAAATAGAAGAAAATAAGCCAACACATGGTTTTGTTTATATCAAACTCGGAGTAAACATCATCAGAAGAAGCTGAGTCCACCCCGTCCAATATTTTCGAAGAGAATTTTTATTTTACCAAATCTGAGTTTTCATGAAATTCTCTTGAGATAGAAGGATTCTGTTTTCACTAAAACCCTAGAATCTTATATGTACTTGGATCAACTCTAATCGGATGAAGCTGAGTCCATCCTGTCCAAATATATTCGAAGCGAATTTTTATTTTACCAAATCTGAGTTTTTCGAAATTGGCTTGAGATAGAAGGATTCTGTTTTCACTAAAATTCATGAATCTATATGTACTCGGAGCAAACATCATCAGAAGAAGCTGAGTCCACCCCGTCCAATATTTTCGAAGAGAATTTTCATTTTACCAAATCTGAGTTTTCATGAAATTCGCTCGAGATAGAAGGATTCTGTTTTTACTAAAATTCATGAATCTTATATGTACTTGGATTAACTCTCATCGGATGAAGCTGAGTCCATCCTGTCCAAATATTATCGAAGCGAATTTTTATTTTATCCAATCTGAGTTTTCCCGAAATTGGCTTGAGATAGAAGGATTCTGTTTTTACTAAAATTCATGAATCTTATATGTACTCGGAGTAAACATCATCAGAAGAAGCTAAGTTCACCCCGTCCAATATTTTCGAAGAGAATTTTTATTTCACCAAATCTGAGTTTTCCCGAAATTGGCTGGAGATAGAAGGATTCTGTTTTTACTAAAATTCATGAATCTATATGTACTCGGAGCAAACATCATCAGAAGAAGCTGAGTCCACCCCGTCCAATATTTTCGAAGAGAATTTTCATTTCACCAAATCTGAGTTTTCATGAAATTCGCTCGAGATAGAAGGATTCTGTTTTTACTAAAATTCATGAATCTTATATGTACTTGGATCAACTCTCATCGGATGAAGGTCCATCTTGTCCAAATATTTTCGAAGAGAATTTTTATTTTACCAAATCTGAGTTTTCTCGAAATTGGCTTGAGATAGAAGGATTGTGTTTTTACTAAAATTCATGAATCTTATATGTACTCGGAGTAAACATCATCAGAAGAAGCTAAGTTCACCCCGTCCAATATTTTCGAAGAGAATTTTTATTTTACCAAATCTGAGTTTTCTCGAAATTGGCTTGAGATAGAAGGATTGTGTTTTTACTAAAATTCATGAATCTTATATGTACTCGGAGTAAACATCATCAGAAGAAGCTAAGTTCACCCCGTCCAATATTTTCGAAGAGAATTTTTATTTTACCAAATCTGAGTTTTCCCGAAATTGGCTGGAGATAGAAGGATTCTGTTTTTACTAAAATTCATGAATCTATATGTACTCGGAGCAAACATCATCAGAAGAAGCTGAGTCCACCCCGTCCAATATTTTCGAAGAGAATTTTCATTTTACCAAATCTGAGTTTTCATGAAATTCGCTCGAGATAGAAGGATTCTGTTTTTACTAAAATTCATGAATCTTATATGTACTTGGATCAACTCTCATCGGATGAAGCTGAGTCCATCCTGTCCAAATATTATCGAAGCGAATTTTTATTTTATCCAATCTGAGTTTTCTCGAAATTGGCTTGAGATAGAAGGATTCTATTTTTACTAAAATTCATGAATCTTATATGTACTCGGAGTAAACATCATCAGAAGAAGCTAAGTTCACCCCGTCCAATATTTTCGAAGAGAATTTTTATTTTACCAAATCTGAGTTTTCCCGAAATTGGCTGGAGATAGAAGGATTCTGTTTTTACTAAAATTCATGAATCTATATGTACTCGGAGCAAACATCATCAGAAGAAGCTGAGTCCACCCCGTCCAATATTTTCGAAGAGAATTTTCATTTCACCAAATCTGAGTTATCATGAAATTCGCTCGAGATAGAAGGATTCTGTTTTTACTAAAATTCATGAATCTTATATGTACTTGGATCAACTCTCATCGGATGAAGGTCCATCTTGTCCAAATATTTTCGAAGAGAATTTTTATTTTACCAAATCTGAGTTTTCTCGAAATTGGCTTGAGATAGAAGGATTCTGTTTTTACTAAAATTCATGAATCTTATATGTACTCGGAGTAAACATCATCAGAAGAAGCTAAGTTCACCCCGTCCAATATTTTCGAAGAGAATTTTTATTTTACCAAATCTGAGTTTTCCCGAAATTGGCTGGAGATAGAAGGATTCTGTTTTTACTAAAATTCATGAATCTATATGTACTCGGAGCAAACATCATCAGAAGAAGCTGAGTCCACCCCGTCCAATATTTTCGAAGAGAATTTTCATTTTACCAAATCTGAGTTTTCATGAAATTCGCTCGAGATAGAAGGATTCTGTTTTTACTAAAATTCATGAATCTTATATGTACTTGGATCAACTCTCATCGGATGAAGGTCCATCTTGTCCAAATATTTTCGAAGAGAATTTTTATTTTACCAAATCTGAGTTTTCTCGAAATTGGCTTGAGATAGAAGGATTCTGTTTTTACTAAAATTCATGAATTTTATATGTACTCTAAAGTTTGTCTACAGACCCAGCCTCTCACATAATCTTTGAATGCGACGCCTTGGGAAGAAGGCGCCACAGAATCTTTGGTGAAATCAATCCGGAAACGGGAATGAATCCGAAAAACCTCATAAAAAGGCTACTGAACCTGATAAAGGACACAAACCTATACTCGTGAGGAACCACTGACGAAAGAGTGATACAATAGACCCAAGTTGGTCGCAGTGTCACAGGGAGGCCAAGCGCTAACCCGGTCTCTTGTTTGTCAGCTTATCAATCAATCAAATCACAGACCCATGAAAATAGTTCAACTTTCGATTAGAAGTGAATCTACAGATAATTTCGTTCAGAAAAACAACTTGAATCACGGAATTGGCAGAGAATGACCCAATTCAAATATATAGCGAGAAATAGTTCCTGCTTTACCTACATATTCACTATTTTCATAGTTGAGTGATTTTCGGATAGAGAGCGCCATTGTACATTTCATTCATAAAGGAGACTCTTCAATGGAATATTCCATAAAATGCACGGTGGCGCCTCCTTCGGATTAGTTTTCCTACTCGTTGTGATCGCCGAACTTAAGGTTGAAATTGACGGTAATTAGAATCAAAATGACTACAATGTTTATATCCAGACATCCTTCAATTTTGAGTTATTCTAAAACTATTCGAGTGTTTCTGGTGGCAGGTCTGAAAAGTTTTCCTATAGCTAATGGACATCAATGGCCCATCATACAATAATGATACATCAACGACTTATTCACGTCATCGAGTACAACATAATGAGTCTAAGGTTTTCATGAGTTTATAACAGTTTCTGTATTCTGAAAGCCCGATAGTGTTCCTGAGAACCTTACCTGCATCTTTCCGGCTGGTGGAGACACCACAAGAAAAATTCTCATGGTCGCCTTCAGAAAATCGTCGTGCTTCAGTCCCTTGGTCTCCTCCCTCGCCTTGTGCCCGCTACAACTACTCTTACTTCTGCTAAAGTTAAAACTAGATTTTTGGATCTTATCACTGTCTTTTTTATCACTCTTTCGAACACCTTTTGACGCGCCCTCCGTAGGTTTGGGCGCGGCTAATGAGTCCACTTTCATGGAAAAAGAAGAACAACTAGTCTGTGGCCTAACGCCGTAATGTTCTATGGGCGAAGAGTCCGCGCCGAAGCTGGACTGTTTCGACACGCTCTTCTTCTCCTGCGATCGGCTTTTTTCCGAACTGTGGTCCTTCTTGAGGAAGCCGAGCTTCGGAGCGTGTGTTAGGGAATTCTTGCGAGAGATGGGATCTTTCTCGGATTGACCCGCGGTAGCGCTGGAAGAGGCATGTCTCTGGACTTTTCTTCTGATGGAACCGACGAATTTCCTCCACTCCTGGTGGCCTTCCTGGGCCGGTATCGAGTCCCTGTCGATGGTTAGGCTGTCCCGAGCGATTTTAGTCGATTTCGTCGAGAACAATTTGACCAGGTTGTTCAGGATGACGGGGTAACTTCTATCGATCAACACATTACAGTTTGCGAACGGTTAATATACGTTTCCAGTTCTTAAAACTACTTTGTACAATATTAAGCGCTTTTTGCTTTCCTTTTTCAAATTTATTCAATCAAATTACACCAAAAATCAACGGAAAATGTCGCGGATATGTTGAATTCTTGTTCTGGAAGTAAGATCTTTTGTTGTTTCGTCGACGAGATGGACGTGGAGGAGGAACAGATTTTCAGCGATATTGATATGCATGATTAGCAAATTTTAGTAGTTTGTATTAGGGGGAAGTACGTACAAAATGATATGGTTTTATTTCAGAAGCACAAGGATAAGTGTTCCTAATTTAGCATCTTCAGCAACGGATTTTCACTTCAGCTTCATTCCATGTTCGTTAGGAGTGACCGACAAGATCTGGTTGAACGTTTTGCTGAGATAGGTAAGACTATTTTTCAATTGTTAATTTGGGTGCATTTATCCTTTCATTTGTGTTGGGTTTCAATAACTATTTATAATTATATACAGTCCATTAGCTCTCTTATTTCTCTATTCAGAAACTTGGTAAATTTTTCATTGAATAAAATTGAACCGCACTTCAGTTGGTTAACTGAAACTCTACCCAACATTTATAAATGAATCACAGTAATGTCATATTCTATTCCCATGATCTATGCTTCTTTCTTCATAAAATCTTATCAACATTTATGAAATAAAGTATTTTCAGATGAATTGGGTGAACGAAGTTTTTTTTTGTCCATATCTCTTGGACATACAATGACATACAGGCTATAGTTGGAAAACTACTGACAAAGTTCACAAATGAAACGATTGGTTCTTCTAGGAACATCAGTAAATACAAGATGCGTGATCCCAATGCAAGCAATTTATGCATCGGAACCAGGCTTAGATTGGGAAAAAAAATCATTCGAATAGATACATGGACAGTCGTCTTCATCGTCTCGAAAGTTGCAAATTATTGCAATCATATTTGGTGTAGAAGTTGAAACTGAGTACATTTGTCGAGTCTTCGGTTCACGTTTGCTTTGTCCACTTATAAATCGTTCTTAAGGAATATCCTCATAAAAACAGGAAGAGTAGGATAAGATGCTTTGCCTTCATTGGCAGCAGATGAATGTTTTTGTTCTGAATATACAAAGACAAGTCCTCGTTCTCTTTTTGCTGACGGATCCTGTGATGAATTGTCTTGCTTTTGTCTGGTAGATACTGTCAATTCAGCTGAAGTACCTATGTCATTTGTCCGTTAAATGTACCTATATTTCATTTTGTCCATATAGCGTGAAAAAAAATTAAATAAAACAAATGAATACGAAAAATATATTTAACATAAAAAAGCTTCGTGAATACAATGACAAATAAGTGAAGGTTGAAATGAATGCAACGTAGATTCAAAAAAATGTGAAAATTTGCCATTTATTCTTAAAATTTGGTGCAATAAACAACTGTTGACTTATTGATTATCCGTTTTTACTTATAACGACCGAATGAACTGGATAGAATAGCTCTTGCGAGTTTTCAGAGGTTAATAGAAGCCATTCGAGTCGTGTATATGATACAGTTCCCCATTTGATACCTCCAAATTCAAATTATGATACCTATAGTTCATCTAAGAATGATTTGCATCAGAGCAAGCCTTGGAAATGCAGTCGCAGCTTTATTTCTAGTTACAAAAAAGAAACTGAAAATTTTCTGGGCTTTCATCATAGCAATAAAAAATATAGAAATAACCTTAAAATTAAATGTTTTTTTTTCAAAGTAAGGCAATCTGAACATGAAAATATTTCCAATCGTCACATACGATTACCTTCGTGTGAATCTGTTTACCAGCAGTATATTATTTTCATCTTTCATTGATACAGTTTCGATCAATTATAGGAGCTTACATCCTGGAAATTCTGGTTCGATAGCGAAAAAATCGTGGGTAATTAAAAAGCATATTCCTTGTTCAATATGAATCCAGAAAAATCCAATTGATAATTTGAAGCGTGTTGCTGTGAAGGGAATGGATTGAAAAAATTGTAATAGCTATCAAGACAGAAACAAAACTTAACGAATGGATCTGATTAATATATTTTTTAATAATTTTCAGAAATTAAGTTGTAGATACTTCAAAAGAACGATGTTGGCAGATGAAACAATGGAATAATGAACTGAAGGGTTTTCGAATACGAGGTGTTATTTTGACATTTGAAGAAAACGAATGGATCTATTTAATATATGAAGAATTTTGTCATTTGACATTGTAACTTTCAATATTTGTGATCAATGAAGGATGTAAAAAAATGTAAATATTCCTATTATTCTTATTTCAACAACCACAACTGTAATTTCCTCATCTGACCATCTGGGCAGTCCTCGTCATGTTCATAATGAAAGATTTTATGTCAGCAACATCCCATATATTTCGACTAATCTTCTCTTATTTCTTTTTCTATGTGCTATGGAAAGCCTTTCCATTTATTAGCTGTACACTCTTCAAGGGCCTCATTCCAAAGATATATATTTCACTTGTTCAATTATTTGCCAAATTTATTCCAAACATTAATGACAGAATAAAATGTCAGTGTTATTTCCAACACCAACCTGAATTCTGCAACTCAAAATATCACTGAATTGGCTATTACCAACCTAATTTCGATTTTCCAAAGCCGCCCGAGATGTCAATAATTCTTGGATGGACTATATGTCGTTTTGTACATAATATGTATATGTCATTCTGTATATTAGCATCGATTTATCAGATACACCGCGTTCTTTGATATAAATATCAACAACCGCCATGGATCTGACTCGAACTTGCCACAAATCAGGGGAACTAGCGAAAGTTCCAACCTCATCGAAACGGGTAGACGTCGACCTAGGTTTCGATCTTGTTCTGATCTCTTCGGGACAACATAATCCTACTACGATGTCATTCTGTACATATTCCCTTATAATAACCAAAATTAGTCACTGCGGGAAACATGATCTCATTAGAATTGAAAATCCATAGGAATGTGTCTTACTCTAAAATATGCCTTTTCGTAACTGTCGAAATGAAATTATGGGAGAACATTTTGATTATTGTCTTGTACTAGTCAGAATTTTCATTAAACAAAAAGCAAAACCTAATTCGAACAAAAATGTAGACTTCACTCATTCATTAAACTCTCCAAGTTTATATAAGGAAACCAGCTTCCAAAAGGCGCATATATCGATCGAATTTTCTGGGCCATCCGCCTAAAAAGGTTGCCTGTAACCGACAAAAATGTCACCCCATTGTTCGATTCCCCGGTTTTCCTATCTCTCTAGAAATGTACAAGTGGATGTTCGTTTTCATTCTTAGGAAAATTTGGCATTAAGAAGTTAAGGTTGCACAACGAAAAATAATATTGTTGAAACCTTATAGATCCAGCTCTCAATACGCAAAAGGCAAGGCACTAAACCGATTCTTAATTATTATTCATTCTTCCTAACGCTTCGAAAGTGAATGGAAAAATTTCTAATGTACAATTGCTTTCACATATTCGTGAAAATATCACAAATTCATCGCTGGATTAAGAGCGATCTAGTATATCGTCAAGAGAACAACTGTAACCCCATTCTTGGAACTTCAACACTCTCTTGAAACTAGACCAAGATGGGAAAAAGTACCGTATTCGAAAGAAAATTCAAGACCATTATTATTATTGACAAGTCCACTGTGTTCGAATCCTCCAGATACAACGGAAACTTAAATTTCAAAAGTACTAAAGTTATCTAGTTGCAAATGGATGCAACTGAAGACTGTGTCAATTAAATTTTTCTGCCTAGGAAATGCCGAACTATTTGAACGAAACAAGTGAATTTATTTCTATTCAGATCAATTAAGTCGAACTTCTCTCTGGCAGGCCTTTAAAGTTCGAGAATTCTCTGAAATTCATCCTACTGGATTTAACTATAAGGGAACGGGGGGTCTTATTCCAGTATTTTTTGGACTCAATCTATATTTATTGTGTCGACATGTTTTCGGGTAATTGCCTTTCGCCGCTCCTGGCTGAGATTTTCATGGCATTCTTCGAAAGAAATCTCGTTTTTATTGACGACAACCCTTTTAGACGTTATATTACGTTCTGGTACCGTTACGTTGATGACATTATTGTATGCTGGAATGGTAACGCCCAACTTTTAGATGATTTTTCCATTTGGCTCAATAATAGACATTTAAAAATTAATTTCACACTAGAAATAGAACAACAGGGCCAGATTAATTTCCTTGACCTTAAACTGAAGAGAGTCGCGAACCGGATCGTATTTTCTGTATTCAGGAAGGAAACCACCACCAGTCACACCATACACGCGGATTCTTGCCATTTCACCGGACATAAGTTGTCAGCCTTCACAGCTTACATTGACCGAGCTTTGTCGTTACCATTGTCGAGAAAATGCTTCCTTGAGGAGATCGCAGTCATCAAATCCATCGCATCCGATAACGGATTTGATCCCCACATTGTAGACCGGTTGATAAGGAAGAAAACCACCACCTCTCATGACTATTTACAAACTGACCCAGCGACATCACAAACGGACGTGAAATATGCCAGTCTCCCGTTCTTTGGACCCATATCTAAAAAGGTGGCTGATGTATTAACGCGTCATGCTGGCCTCAAGATAGCTTTCAAATCGACGAACACTTTGGGCCAGAGTTTGATTCGGAACAAGACACCTGTCCCTAAACTTGAGAGGAGTGGAGTATATAAACTCAACTGCGGGGAGATTAGCTGTCCCGCCGTGTACATTGGGCGGAGTGGAAGAGCAGTAAGTACAAGGATTCGCGAACATCTACAAAGTAGCAAGTCTTCCTCTAATAACAAGTCGGTCTTTGGGGTACACTCGAGGGAGACCGGCCACCTTTTGTTGTGTGTGAATGAATGGTCGAGAATGCTAGATGGGGGTGTTCCTGTTGACGTAGTTTACCTCGATTTTTCTCGTGCGTTCGATCGCGTTCCACACAGGCGTCTACTTCTCAAGCTCGAGAGTTTGGGTGTTCGTGGTTCCCTACTTCAGTGGATTAGGTCATTCCTCTCTGACCGCACTTTTCGCGTTCGCGTGGGAGATTCTCTATCGACCACGAGATCAGTGCTAAGTGGGGTCCCCCAGGGTTCGGTCCTAGGCCCACTTCTTTTCCTTCTTTACACTTCGGATTTGCCAAGAACCATTCGATCTAATTGTTCGCTTTTTGCCGATGATGCTAAAATCTTTGGTGATCCGCTTGGGGACCCTGGTGTCATTCAGAGGGACCTCGATGCCCTCTACGACTGGTCTTTGAACTGGTGTTTGCCCCTAAATCTTTCGAAGTGTTCGGTCATTCACATGGGAAGAAACAATCCTGCTAACGATTACTTTCTCGGCGGCCATACGATTTCTGCCGAAACCTCTCATTGTGACCTTGGAGTCGTGGTTTCCGATGATCTCTCTTGGTCCAATCACATCCTGCACACCGTTAACAAGGCGAAGAGAATTCTTTATATGCTGCGCAGATCATTTTCCCGTTGCGATCCGGCCTCCTGTAGAATTCTATACACTACCTACGTGCGCCCAATCCTGGAATATGCCGGGGCAGTTTGGTCTCCGTCTCTGGTTCGCGATGTGGAGCTGCTCGAGAGTGTCCAGCGTCGTGCGACTAGATTACCCTATGGTGTACTGCGACCCAGCTATCCTGAACGGCTCTCTATTATGGATCTCCCCTTATTTTCAAACAGACGGGCCCGAGGTGACCTCATTATCACCTACAGAGCTCTGAACGGTCTTTTTAACGCAGATCTGGGTGAAATGTTCACTCTGAATGATGACGAACGTCTGCGTGGCCATAGATACAAGCTGCGAAGGGAGAATTTCAGGACGACTCAGAGAGAACACTTCCTGACCAACAGAGTGTTTTCTACATGGAACCGTCTACCGTCTGCCACTGTGGAGGCATCCTCTGTCAACTCGTTCAAAAACCGATTTGACAGGTGGATGCAGAGTCGATCGTCGCCAAGCTTGAGATGAAGTTCTTTTCTCCTTTTTTGCTTTTGTATATTATTTCTTTCTATTTGCAATTGTAATTTATATTTTATTTTTTTTGTCTAGCTATGTGCATTTCTTTTTTAATTTTTATTTGAGTTTATAGAATTTTTCTAAACTCTTGTCAAATGTATAATAATAATAATAATAATAATAATCCCTTCAGTCCTGCTGATGACGCGGAATTGCTGCATACTTGCCCATATGGTTTGAGACAGTGTGTGATGGAAGAGTTGGAAATTTTTAAACACTCAAAGAATGATAGGTTCGACACGTTGAATGCTTCTTCCATCACATATTTCCCTCCTTTATTTTCCTTGGTCGATATTTAACAACATTGTTTAAGTACATTTACTTTTACTCTCTAACACCTCTTACCTACATTCCGTGTCGTCGGTCCACTCCGGTGTAGACCATTTGTCTCAGATTTGACAATTTCACCCGCATGCGTTCTTCGTCAGTTCTCCGTGTTATGTTTTCATATTTTTATATTTTGACATTTTTAATTTATTTTAACACTAGATGTGAATGATGACCAGCTAACAGGATGGCTTTTATGAAGTTTGGTTTTTAATATGAATTAGGACTCACTGTGAGTTACCACATTATCCATCCTTTTTGTTTTTTACAGGTTCTGTGTGTGTTTATCATTGTGAAGGTCTTCCTTACTAAAAGTTAGAATTATAACTTTCTAACCAGTCTTGAAAAACTACACAAAACGAAATTGTTTTTTGAATGATAGAAGCCTTCCTCGACAGCACACCGGTTCCTTGAAGACTTAAATTTTTCTATTCAACATCTATTCAAAGTCTCTTTTTTAATATCTATTAATTTTTGAATATTTTTTAGATTGTGTTCTGATGATGGCCATGGGCCGAAACATGTCGACACAATAAATATAGATTGAGTCCAAAATATACTGGAATAAGACCCCCCGTTCCCTTTAAAGTTCGATTATGCCCAGAAACTGAACGTTGCCAGATTTGGCATAATGAGAACATAAAGAACATTAATTTCGGGCTGATTCCATTAAAAACTGGCATTCAGCAATGAATAGAGAAAGAATACTCGGGACCAACGAAATAAAATGAATTATTACCCAATTATAACGGTCCTTTACATGTGATTTCAATAAATTGTTGAATGTCCTATATCTGTCAGAGTTTTTAATCATTATTTTATCCTGAATCTATAACTTAGTTAGAACTCGTTGCCAAAACTAATACGACATCTATCAATAAAGAATTATACCTATTTTAAGAGTCAGTATAATGGATTCCGTGAATATATAAAACATTTTCCAAATGATAATTTGTCAGAATTTCATGTTGGATTACGTGAAATATAGCTTAATTTTGGCATCCTATATAACTCAACAGGAAGAGTTGCTTTGAAATTCGATAAAATTTGATTTCAGCATTTCTCATAGAGAATGATTTACTCAGATGTCTTATATAAAAGAAATGAGAAAATTTCCGTGTATTAGAAAAGATATCTTGAGTTTCGTAAACTCGTCTTCTGCGATGACTCATTAATTCACCCCCTCAGAGAATTATACCTTCAATCTTAATTCCACCACCTTCGTTTTATCCGGAAAGAGAAAACAAAGCACTCTCGAGTTTGAAAGCTAGTGTGCGTGAGATTGTTCCCTGAACAGATTTATAGAGCTCCACAAATAATTATGTCATATGCACTTGATCAAAGACAACGGGAAGATACGGCAATAAACTCATGAATAATAGGAAATTTATTTATGAGCGGCTCTGTGAGATTTGAAGAGAACTGAGCTCTAAAGCTATTGAAGCATGCATCAGAATCTTACATTTGGCAGACGAGTACTGAGTAGTATGCGGAACTTGTCGAAAACTGAAATTAAATTGTGCTCAATAATATCAACATTCAGTCAAGAAGGGAATAATTGAATTATTGAATTATTTAAAGATTCCACTAGAAGGAATTGTCCGAATTCTTCTTTGGCTAAATTGATAGAAATGTCTTATATCTGACGGCTGCCTTTTTCTTCATACTTTATTAAGTGGAAACACATTATCAAATATCATTCGGTACAAAAGTTGACTTATTCGGAGATCACAGAAACTACGTTGAAGACAATTCAAAATGACAATCGATATCTGTTATTGGAAGTAAAGGGATTATTTTGACATTTCAAGAAAAATGCCAGTAATATTGGGAAATAATATCCGCCAAATGACCACCACGACTATAGGACCATATCCTTTTCATGAAATTTTCCATAACCAAATCGCAAAGTGGCTGGCCTATGTCCTTGATAGCCTCACGGATTCCATCTTTGAGGTCTTGAATCGACGCTGGGCTCTTGGCGTTATACTCTTTCACATAGCCACAAAGGAAGAAGTCGCGAGGTGTTGAATCACAAGATCTCGGTGGCCAATTGTGATCACTTCTTCGAGAGATAACACGATCTAGTTTATAAGGACCTCGACCTCAAAAGTTTACAATTTGGCAGCCATGTATCTAGACCATTTGTTAGTGAGCTCGAATCACATATTTCTAGCACATTTCCTTCTGTCAGTTTGTCAGACAAACAGTAAACAGCGCTGTCTTGTCTCCCTTGTAGGCTGATGTAGTCGGTATCCAAAGA
Source organism: Adalia decempunctata (assembly GCA_951802165.1). Classification (NCBI taxonomy): domain Eukaryota; kingdom Metazoa; phylum Arthropoda; class Insecta; order Coleoptera; family Coccinellidae; genus Adalia; species Adalia decempunctata. Next base: position 13,332,153 of record OX637696.1, on the reverse strand, counting down.
AAATCATAAATTTCCACGATGTGGACAACCGCTGTTGGAAAGTTAGCACCTAATGAAAAATGTTTCCCTCTGGAATTCTTCTCCAGGTTGATATACGCCAACTTCCCCAATATATCCTCATAGTCCGCATAGTTCTTGTTCGTTGAAATAGTTTTCAACCACGTTGACTTCTGCCCAAGACAAAGATGCGAAAGTGGATTTATGCGAAGTTATTATTAGTTTAGTAGACAATTTGAAAGGCGAAAAGGTTAGATTTTCAGATAAACTGCTTCTCAAAAAATTGGGAAGTTGATGTTTGCCGAAGATGCATATTTTCCGTGTCATCCGCCAGCAAATTTATCGCTCAAGTTGTATTACCAATAAGCAATAAGCTTCGATAGCTTCAGTAATTGTTTGAGAACTATTAATGATTAATTAAGTTGTTTCACGTCTCTGGTATACAGAATGATGAGGTACCTATAGCTCGTATTCGAACGTTAAGTTACCAGCAATATCTTCAAACTTTCTTGAGCTTCCTTATCAGTTCTCAACATGACAATTTCACATCCTACATGCTCACGATCATGGTGCATCGTCTAAACTCGAAATTGGGACGAGTTGTTTCGTACAAGACTTTGTTCAATTAGGCCCCTCACACAACTGGCCTGGTGACTTTATGAAGCTTGGACCTCGTATAGTTGGGCAGTGTCCAACTTGGCATCCATCTCAGGTTGGCAATTAGCAGTTGTCGAATCCTGTATCGGAAATCCTGGATATCTCCCGAGCAATTCGATGTTGTCAAGTGAGGAACTGCAACTACTTTTGAAGTGTCTTCATAAGGATTTCTATTTCATTCCGCTGAATTGTCTACTTTTGTAGTGATGTACACTGCGCAAAAAAATTAACACATTATGGAAATCTCAAATTTATTCTACAACTGAAGGTGTTCCCAATGATAATTATTTTTATCAGAATTATGCATGCATATGTTATCCACTTTTAACTTTAACGTTTTTCTTCAATACAGATGTTTTCTCCCAGCAGGAATAAAAAAAGATGATAGTTCACATCCATTCTAAAATCAGTTGTTCTCGATCAATTCTAGTGATCAATAGTTTTTCTTTCGTTTGATTTTCTACACTCGATCGCTATGCAACGCGAAACACGCAATTTGACCCAAGAGGAATGTGCCCAAGCGGTAGTTTTGCGAGAAGAAGGGTGGACATACACAAGAATTGCAGAAAGGTTTGGAGTTTCCCATACAAGTGTGTCCAGACTGTTGCAGCGATTCAGGGAGACAGGTATGAATGTCCAAAGACCAGGACAGGGTAGACCACGGGTAACAACTGCCATTCAAGAACGTTACTTGAGAGTTTCTTCGTTGAGACAACGGTTTGCAACCGCTCGCCTCCTTCAAAATCAGCTTGAGCAAACTCATGAGGTGCAAATTAGCACTCAGACAATAAGAAATCGCCTCAGAGAATATGATTTAAGGCCTCGTGTCGCGGCAAGAGGACCAGCTCTTACCCCAGCCCATCGACGGGCGCGTTTGGATTTTGCGAGAGAGCATATCCATTGGAAAGAGGCCGATTGGGAAAGAGTTCTCTTCACAGATGAGTCTAGATTCTGCCTCTACCATTGTGATCGACGTTCCCTTGTATACAGACGTCCACATGAAAGATATGCTCAGTGCAATTTCCTGAATACTACTGGTTTCGGGGGAGGATCGATTATGGTATGGGGTGGAATATCTTTGACTGCTCGCACAGACCTAGAGGTCGTTGATAATGGAGCTATGAATTCTGTTAAGTATATAAGGAACATTCTTGAAGAGCATGTAGTGCCATTTGCCCCATACATTGGTGAAAATTTCATTTTTATGGACGATAATGCCAGACCTCATCGTGCGCGCATCGTTCAGGAGTACCTTGAAGAGGTTGAAGTCTCTCGAATGGAATGGCCAGCAAGAAGTCCAGATCTCAATCCGATTGAGCAGGTTTGGGACAACCTCAATAGAAGGCTGAGAAGTTCAGAAAATCATCCAGCTACTCTTAATGACTTAGGAATCCAACTCGGAGAAACCTGGGAAGGATTAGATCAGAACGTTTTAAGATCACTCATTTTGAGTATGAACCGTCGTTGCCGAGCTGTTAATAACGCAAGGGGTGGAAATACCAAGTATTAAATCACTAATCATCATTTCAGTATTTTGAAAATTGTTCATTTCTCTTCTTTCACATAAGATTCGGTGAAATCCTGAATTTTTCTTCCATTTAATGTGTCTTGTTTCGTTCAAAATCTTCCCGAGAGAACATAAAAATAAGTTATAAAGTCAATGTAGAGTTAACTTTCATTAAAATTGAGATTTTCAGAATGTGCGTTAATTTTTTTGCGCAGTGTATTTAAATCGAAGAAAACATTGAAGTATGATTGATGCAGAATCTCTTCTTTGTTCACCATCAACAGCTAGTAAAATTTTCCAGATTGGATGACGCGAAACCTCATAATTCCTCGTGATGCTCTCAATCCAGATTTTTACGATGGGGCATAAACCACGCAAATTGAACAACCAGGCGTTTCTGAAAAAATGGCGTATTCATTTCCTCGTCATCTTATGGCCGTACTAAAGAGTTCGATAACCATATACCCCTATGTCAGGTTTTCGTTTTTATTTAAAAGCTGCCATATATCATCCAGAGTACCGGCGTGAACTTCCTATGTTGGATTGGATCGTAAAAGTAAATAGATCTGGTTGGACCACACGATATTGACGAACGGATTGACAGAACGGGAGAAAGAGTGTATTACGTCATTTTTGGTGATGATATCTATCTCTATCAGAGGTGAAGGGCTCGATAGGAGCTCTATACTCTGTTCAAATGAAAGAAGGAGCAATAACAACATGTTTGGCGCAGCGTATAGTTACTTTCCGTCCAGGGTCGAATCGAGGAGATTTCACACAATCGTTTATTTATCCATGTCTCATCCAGGTAATGAATTTTTCTGCCTTGTTCCCTTAATGAGCGGATTTTCTTCTCCACATAATTATTTCATCCCTATCTATCAGTAGACTATCACGACCACGTTTTTTGAACTTGAATTCCATTTTTTTCAATAATTTATAGAACGTTGTTCTTTCGAAATTTGGCAAACTGTCGTCATCATTCACGATTTCTAGTACCTACTTTAGAAATCGTTGGGATTACATTCCGGAAAAAAAACCGTGGACAATTCTTCTGATAAGGTTCATATCAAAATCGTCAACCGAATCGATTATTTTTAACGACTGGGCTCTCCTCTTAGGTAGCGTCAATGTTTTATTCTCTTTATATTCTCTGATAAATCTGAATACAGCTGAATCACTCGCCCCTGAGGATTTTGAAACAATTCCTACTGAGTCTCTTTTCGATAAATCAGGATGTTCTTCCAATTCTTTTTGAGAAATGTTCAAAATTATCTCTTTCTCTTCAGCAGAGAAATGCGACTTTTTGGACCTTTTTCGTCCCCACATATCACCCTCAGATGCAGTATCCGTTTCCAAATTCGACATTGTTTTATTAACACCATATACACTTTGTCAAGAGATTTTCCAACACAATACACTTTTCACAACAAAATCTATAAACACTTTGAAATGCTAGACCTTCACAGTAGCTCTAGGTATTTCTCTAGTCTTGTCAATTGAAAACTTCGATATTTATGCAAATCAAGATGGCTTTAACCCATTAAGGGAATGGACCCAAATCTGTTGTTTCCCGGAATTACCTTGTCGGAATCTTGAGCAGCCGACAAAGAGTTTCGTACAAAAAACTATAAAATTTTGGACCGAAACTAAATATATTTCGGATATAACAAGTAAATGACCATTATAAATTTGAACAGAGATCTTTTACGAGTCTTGTCAATTGAAAACTTCGATATTCATGCAAATCTAGATGGCTTTCACCCATTAGGGAAAAGGACCCAAATCTGGTGTTTCCCGGAATTACTTTGTCGGAATCTTGCAAGATTCCGACCCAAATCTCTAAAACTCTGGTGTTTCCTGGAATTACCTTGCCGCAATCTCGAGCATCCGAAAGAGAAATTATTTAGTTGATAATAATATAAAAACAAAACAAAATAAAAAAATAGGGTACGTCGGATATAAAATGTTCATGACAGTTGCAAATCATAACAGAAATTTTGCACTAGAATTTCTGAGGAAAAAAGTTCTAATGTGGGCATTGCTGACTCAAATTATTGAATCATTTCTATCCAGTACCAACCACAGTCCGTTCCGAGTACGATCCTGGCAGTCTCTTAGGGCGTTAAAAGGGAGCAGTGTTATGACCGTTTGTCCAATAGGAGCTTTATTGTGCGCAAACCAGACGATTCTGTTTGTTTACAAAGCTCCTTCTTATATTTGAACGGACTATAGATTTTAATTGCGCGCCATGTTCGACAGTTATAATGTTCCATGATTATGACGTGACAGAGTTGACAGTTGGGAGTTAATGAACATGGAGTATCACGCGGTAGAACAACGCGTCCTGATTGTTAAAAATTGCAGTTACGCGGTGAATGGCGAACATTATCGTGCTATGATTATTGTGCATCATTTGGAAGCTATTGATCTTGTCAACTCAAAAAGAAATTTCACCTATCGGACATTGAAAATTATTTAAGTGTACACTAAAATTTCCAGGAAAGTATTTGACACTTCTTCTCCTCCTAGTTTCATTTTCGACCAACTGCTATCGCTTGGGAAAAGCACATAAACATGAATAACATCAAAAGATGAGTTTATGAGATATCCTTTTTCCTTTGTCTTCAATCAAAAACACTAAAAACTGGGTAACAGCACTCTGAGACTAGTTACATCAAGATAAAATTTAATATAAAACAAAAGTCATAACCATTCACCCTACTGGCTCTTTCAAAGCAGATCTGTCTCTCTCATCTGTTTGATTCAATAGAAACAAAGAGCCTTTCCACTTATTCGATCCTGTTTCACACTCTGTTGACGACGAACCCTGTTGCCCTGTTGGCAACTCGTTTGTTCGTTTATCCGTCTCGAATAAGTCCCTAGAAATTGTAGTTGAAACCGGTGCTATAGGAAGATAATGCGCCCGTATCTTCCAACGAGTTTGAAAACTTTCAACATGGGCTGATCCGCAGGATAGAACTTGACGGATTTCAGGTTTGGGATAGGATCGAGCTGTGAATTGGAGAATGAACCACGTTGTGCCCTTTTAGTTTTGAGGACTCTATCAAATTGACTGAATGGAAGTTGGAACAAAGCCTATTGTTGCAGGTGGTGTATTTCACATCTCTTTTCCTTTGTTTTGTTTGATTCCCATTCAAGCTATAAAGTAAAGGTTAATTTTTCAGTGGGAACAATTTTTTGCAATATTACTCAGTCTATAAGACTGAAGTTGAAAAAATTAAGTTAACTGTAGGAATTCGGACCTTAACTTGAATAGTTCGGGGAATTTGTGGACTTGATCTTTCCATATCTTTGGAACCGATATTTAAAATCTGATTCTTTGTTGAGTATGTACTCTATTCAAGGTGCATATTCCTAAATTGAAACTTATGCAATATTTCTCCTGGTATGAAAGTTACAGCGTAGCTGACTCATGTATCCACTTAACATAGTATAAAACGACTTGAAGAGGATAAACGGTTCATATTTTCGAAAGGATCAATCATTTTATAAAATAAAATTATTCTTATGTTTTTTCATATGTAATACCACTAGAGATGGAATTTTGCCGGCAAAATTTCTCGATTGTAATATGAAAGTTTGTTGCTCGGAAATTTCGCGAATGTCATGAGCGAAATTTCTGAAAAGCAACAAACTTGAATATTACAAGAGAGAAATTTTTCCTGCTTAAATTTCATCTCGAGTGGTGTTCGGCATGACTATTTCACGAGAAAATGTCTAACATTATGAGGAATATGGTCACGTTTGACACGGATTCCACTATTTGGCAAATTCGAATTCATAGATGAACTAAACGTTGTTTGTTTTCTCTATGATATTCATTTAAGAAGCTATCTATGAATTCGAGAAACGTCAAAAATTTTGTCACTGAAAAACCAACATGTTGTTTTTGCCGGTTTGAAAGTTTTTTCGAGATGAAACGATCGTTGCTACGGAAACTTCCTCACTGAAAATGAAAAGAGTGGAATAGTCAATAAAACGTGTCGTTTTCGAGGTATTCTCAATTTTTTTCTATGAATTTTGACCAAAAACTCAAAAATCTCGAGAATAATCTTGATTCTAAACATTATCGAATAGCATAAAAATCAATATTTCTCTGATCGCAGTACAAGTTAACTATTTCTGCGCAAATATTTTTATTTCAAATAAAGGGGACCATTACTTTAGAAATTTATAAACCATATCTAATCTTTAGGTCAAATCTGGCTCGTGAAATGTCAAATATTTCTCAGAGACGTTGCCAATGATAATTTCTATTTACGCTTTTTCAACTTTGTAAATCGAGTTAATTCTTTTGAGGTTTAACTATGACACAGGTTTCTTTGTACTACTAAATTTTCAAACTGGAGTATTTCAAGTGGGGAATTACATAGGTCCGTCTGTTCGTTCAGAAGTTTTTCTGTGGGGTTATTCGAGTATTTATTCTATTCTTTTTTCAAATGAAACATCACAAAGTAACGGACTATTCTGTCCATTATTCCTCGGTAAAGTTCCACTCGATTCTTGATTTGCGTACAAGTAAATAGAATAACTGAATTTTCCAACCATGTTTATATACGTGAAACATTTCCAGTGTTAACAGAGAAAATAGTTTCTTCAACATTCGCCAGGTCTTTTGAATTCACATAATATTTTCTCGAATTCATTATTTTCCGAAAGTGAATGAACATTTTGATAAATATGTTATTACTACGACCTCTATGTGAAAAGGACAACGTTGCCTAGCTATCTGACCGGAAAATGACTATAACTAATTGAGTAAAAGTGAATTTTGGCCCTTTAAATTAGGAACGTGCCTATAGTTAAGGAGAGAGCTTCTATTTGTGAGAAATATCAAGAATAAATAAGCTCTTATATGACATGTGGAGAAAGAATAAATTGTGAGCCGTTTCTCTTCTTCCCAACCGCATAACTCACACATGGAGCTACTCCCCATGAATAATGAGACTCCAAAATTCGCAACAAAGGAATTTGCCGCACGGATAAATTCAGGAACTGAGAGGTTTGCCACCGTGGAGTGTAATACTGGATGATATACAACCTCTAATTACCTAGTTTCCGACATTTCGCACTTTTCGAATTAAATTCACTCGAAGAACTCTTTCAGAAAGATCTATAGCGTTCACATTATGTTACTAGCTTTGTTCATAGTTCCAGATGGTTTTTTTATCTAGTTTATCCATCACTTTCCCTTGACAGAACCATATAAAATGCTATCGGCTTATTGACAAAAAAATCCCAATATTTTGTAACAACATATTTGGATTCATGGACGATTCCTTTGACAGCTGCTGTCCCATATTTCACAGCTGTCAAAAACTACAATTCCTCGGATTCTCAAATGCGAATATACCCCTACTATACGATAGATCTACCCACACCTCGACATACGAGGATATATTGAAAAATTCTTAGCCTACTATAGAACCAAACAAAATTTCAATGTCAAAATATTTCATTACTCAACATATTCTCCTCTTGAATACATTTATTACAGCGAACATGCAACGTCTCTAGACCTTTAAAAAAAATGTTTCTTGCTCTGCAAACCAGCCTTCCACAGCTTTTATTACCTCTTCGTTGGAAGAAAATTTACGACCTTTTAAACTTTTTTTCAGTTGAGGAAAGAGATGATAGTCGAACGGAGCCAAATCTGGTGAATAAGGGGGATGTTCTAGTAATTCTAACCATAAATCACGAATTTTTTTCATGGCAACATGAGATTTGTGTACTGGGGCGTTGTCCTCTGAGAACAAAATAACTTTGGATAGCTTTCTGCGTCTTTTCTCTTTAATTTTTTCCCGTAGAGTGATCAGTAATGTCGAATAGTAATCTCCAGTTATTGTTCTACCCTTATCAAAAAAATCAATCATGATTACTCCATGGAAATCCCAAAAAACTGTAGCAAGAACTTTTCCAGCAGATTTTTGTACACAAAACTTCTTAGATCTTGGAGAACCAGAGTGTCGCCATTCCATCGATTCTTGCTTTGTTTCTGGATCGTAGAAATGTTACCCAAGTCTCATTCATAGTAACAATTCGGTTTAAGAAGTCTACATCCTTTTCAAATCGAGCACAGATCGAACGCGATGCTTCTACCCTTGCACTCTTTTGCTCAACATTCAAACATTTGGGGATCCATTTTGCAGAAATTTTTCTCATGTCCAAATTGACCGGAACTATATGATGAACGCGTTCGTATGAAATCTTCAGTGCTTCAGTTATCCGTTTCAGCCCAATTCGACGGTCTGATAAAATCATGTCATGAACTGCATCGATATTTTCGGGGACTGACACAGAAACTGGCCTTCCCGATCGGTCATCATCTTCAATGGAAAATTCACCTCTTTTGAAGCTTGCAGTCCAATTTTTCACGGTCGCATACGAAGGACATCGATCACCAAGGGTATTCAGCATATCTTCGTAAATCTGCTCACCTCTTAACCGTTTTAAATACAGGTACTTGATGATGGCTCGATACTCCAATTTTTCGATTTTTATACAATTTCGGTGGACATCTATTTTTTTATTTATTGCGTATCTCTGTTTTACTTTTTTGACGTCGAACTCTACACTGACACTTCTAATAAGTTATTGTTTGTTGATATAGCATCGCAAGATTTTGTCTGGTCTAGGCTAACTAGATATCAATACATCTTCGTAACTCAGTTTGTATCTGACTCATATCTTGCATTGAATTTTCGAAGACCAGTGGTTGGCTGTCAAATCAGATAGATTTTCAGAGATATTTAAGCAAATTATTGAACAGTGGAGAACATATATATGCTTTATAAGCTACGTATACCTACTCATCAAAACTTGTCAGGGCCCTAAATACTTAATTAGCCATCAAACTACTCAAGAACCCTCTGATTGATTTTCCCATGAAAGAACTTGGCAAACACAATTAGGCTTTACACCAACCCCAATGAAAAATAAATCGTTAAGCACAATCTCAAACATCGCGCATCAAGAAGAAACGATGACTTACATAATTAATGAAGCCTCATCAATTTGATCCGTTACGAATGCCCAAGAAACTTCGTGCGAATTGAACAGGTGCTTAGTATGGAACTGGATGAAAATAACTTGGAGGATTTATCATCCGCTGTCAAGTTTACAGGAGTTCAAAACATTTCGAAAATTAATTACAACAATTACGGAAGCTAATGTAATCTTCAGTACTGAGCGGATGAATTATAATCTTCTGTTTGTTTTGTTAAGCTTAGATTCCTCATCCAATAAAATACGCCACCCTTCATATCTGGATAATTTTAGTTATTGAAAATCCACCTCAACCTTTGCCACAGCGATACGTGACAGACAAAGCGCAAAAATCGAAAAAACATTTTTTGTTAATTGTTGATCTTGAATACATACTTATAAATGGTTTGAACAAAAAAATTAACGCACATTCTGAAAATCTCAATTTTAATGAAAGTTAACTCTACATTGACCTTATAATTTATTTTTTATGTTCTCTCGGGAAGGTTTTGAACGAAACAAGACACATTAAATGGAACAAAAATTTAGGATATCACCGAATCTTATGTGAAAGAAGAGAAATGAACAATTTTCAAAATACTGAAATGCTGATAAGTGATTCAATACTTGGTATATCCACCCCTTGCGTTAATTACAGCTCGGCAAAGACGGTTCATACTCAAAATGAGTGATCTTAAAATGTTCTGATCTAATCCATCCCAGATTTCTCCGAGTTGGATTCCTAAGTCATTAAGAGTAGCTGGATGATTTTCTGAACTTCTCAGCCCTCTATTGAGGTTGTCCCAAACCTGCACAATCGGATGGAGATCTGGACTTCTTGCTGGCCATTCCCTTCGAGAGACTTCAACCTCTTCAAGGTACCTCTGAACGATGCGCGCACGATGGGGTCTGGCATTATCGTCCGTAAAAATGAAATTTTCACCAATGTATGGGGCAAAAGGCACTACATGCTCTTCAAGAATGTTCCTTATATAATTATCAGCATTCATAGCTCCATTATCAACGACCACTAGGTCTGTGCGAGCAGTCAAAGATATTCCACCCCACACCATAATCGATCCTCCCCCGAAACCAGTAGTATTCAGGAAATTGCACTGAGCATATCTTTTATTTGGACGTCTGTATACAAGGGAACGTCGATCACAATGGTAGAGGCAGAATCGAGACTCATCTGTGAAGAGAACTCTTTCCCAATCGGCCTCTTCCCAATGGATATGCTCTCTCGCAAAATCCAAACGCGCCCTTCGATGGGCTGGGGTAAGAGCTGGGCCTCTTGCCGCGACACGAGGCCTTAAATCATATTCTCTGAGGCGATTTATTTTTGTCTGAGTGCTAATTTGCACCTCATGAGTTTGCTCAAGCTGATTTTGAAGGAGGCGAGCGGTTGCAAACCGTTGTCTCAACGAAGAAACTCTCAAGTAACGTTCTTGAATGGCAGTTGTTACCCGTGGTCTCCCTGTCCTGGTCTTCGGAAATTCATACCTGTCTCCCTGAATCGCTGCAACATTCTGGACATACTTGTATGGGAAACTTCAAACCTTTCTGCAATTCTTGTGTATGTCCACCCTTCTTCTCGCAAAACTACCGCTTGGGCACATTCCGCTTGGGTCAAATTGCGTGTTTCGCGTTGCATAGCGATCGAGTGTAGAAAATCAAACGAAAGAAAAACTATTGATCACTAGAATTGATCGAGAACAACTGATTTTAGAATGGAGCCAATACATTCAAAATCTGATAATATCATCTTTTTTTATTCCTGCTGGGAGAAAACACCTGTATTGAAGAAAAACGTTGAAAGTGGATAACATATGCATGCATAATTCTGATAAAAATAATTATCATTGAGAACACCTTCAGTTGTAGAATAAATTTGAGATTTCCATAATGTGCGTTTATTTTTTTGCCCAGTGTATTTGTCACCTATCAAGTTATCGTACAGCTATCTCCTGCAATCATGGCTTCCATTATAGAAATGTTCCGTCTTATGGGCCATCTGAACATCTGGAGTCTTTTAAAAAAATGGCATGTCTTGGAAATGTGTTGCAATGCTTGGAGTTGTATGGAAATTCATAAAATTGTGTGGAAATGATAGGAATTATGTGAAAATGCTTGGAGATGCTTGAATATTCTCCAATATTTGGACTTGTTGTACAAACAAATATATGAAGGAGCAATCTAGCATTAACGATAGAGCGATATCGAAGCGAAAAATGCAACAATTCATTTGAAATGTGAAAGTTGTTGCCACTTTTCAACATTAGTAAAACTGTGTTTCCCAGGAAAAATTTCCTTTCCCCATCGCTCATAATTTCCCCAATAATCCCGCACCGTTAAATTTCTAGGGCCCCCCTTAATGTGACGTTTTTATTGCACACCCCAGCCAACTTCGATGTAGAACGGTCAAGTGTAGGAGCTCTAGTGGATGCATGAACGCTTCTTTATGCAGGGTTCTACTTTTAGTAGCCGTAACTCGTAATTCTAATCGTCAAATAAATCACCATTAAGTTCCTAAGGAATACCTGTAGCAATTTGAAGGATCTGGAATGCCTAGTCTGCAATTCTTATGAACGACAAGGGAAAAAATAAGGAACTGCCTTTGTGCCTTTCTCGATATTGTTCTTGCACAGAATCGAAATCATGAGGAAAAATAAGAAGTGCTAGTATGTATTACAAGTATATTATTTACCGAAATTCGAAAAAACAAAAAATTGGGAAATTCAACTAAAAATTTTTCACACATAAACTCCATTCACTTTTAGAATGTATCCCGGTTAGCCATAATTTAGGTTTATCAAGTTTTTTTACTTGAAACTGATACAGGTTGCTACTCGTGAAATGTGGGATAATTCTCAGAGACGTTGCCAATGCTTATTTCTATTTACCAGTTAATTCTTTTAAGTTTTAACTGTGACACAGGTTTCGTAGTACTAGGACATTTTCATACTGGAGTATTTCAAGTTGTTCAAAAAGGTATTTTAATGGCTTCTGTAGGCTTATTTCTTAAGAATTTTTAAAAGTCGCGAATGCCATAGGTCCATCTGTTCGTTTAGAAGTTTTTCTTCAGGGTTATTCGAGTACTTTTATTCCTTTTTCGAATGAACTATCACAAAAAAAAACTCAATTCTTGATTTCCGTACAAGAAAACAGCATAACTGAATCTTCGAACCATGTTCATTGACGTGAAATATTTCCAGTATCAACAGAGGAAAAAGAGCCTTCAACATTCGCCAGGTTTTAGGCATTATTGAATTCACATAAAATTTTCTCAAATTCATTATTCCCGCAAATCAAATGAACATTTCGATTATTACGTAATAACTACGACCTCTATGTAGAAAGGAAAACGTTGCTTAGTTAACTGACTTGAAGAATGACCATAAACTAACATTTTCAAACAGAAAATGAAATGTGACAGAATTTCATGGCCAATCGGGATGCATTATGAAAGTGAAAGGAGTATAATTCGTCAAATTATTGAATGATCGATTTTATGGAAACCAAAATCTCAACTTGATCCAATTTTAAACGCTTCACCTCAGAACAATGGCCGAATTCTGGCTCTCTTCCATAATCAACCACTTCAAACCAGATCTCCGATCCATTACAAAAAAAAATGCAATTCGCGGTTCCAAATGAATTGAACAATTATTTAACCGTAGCTCCCTGGATTATTTTTAGGCCAGGACGCATCTGCCAAACGCTGCTTTTTAATCCTGTAAATGCGGATAATCGGTTTGCCAAGAATATCGAAAAACATATAATTCGAAACGAATCACTCATTTCTGCCAAGATTACACGAGTAACTGTCGTGTTTTCGTTAAATAGCAGGAGGAAAAACTCATGTTATCCGTCAATCTTCCAACATGTTTCCCTTCGATGCCAAATTGTTCGACTCATGAACGATGTACCCAAGGTTTAAAACTCAAACTTTTCATTTTCTCCAGGTATTAATTCCTCATATTCAGCTCGGTAAATTTTGGTGCGGGCTTTTCTCAGAATCGCGAGAAGAACCGGCGATTTATGGGTAAGGTTTTTAGACAACATGAGAATTCTCCTATCTATAGTAAAATGAACACTTCGAAGCTTCTTTTGAATAAACTTCACTTATAGCCAGAGTGTGTGAACTTCAAAATGCACAAGTACATAGATAATAAACTGAATAAATGCTTACAGTACCGTCACACCTTCAATTCGTATCAAAAATGTTAATTTAATTCCCATTAGACCTACCACCCCTTCCTTTGTACGAAAAAACCGCATTTTCAAATTTAATACCATGGGCGTAATTTTCATTTTTCAGCAACGAAATTGGCGTTTTCAAAACACAATTCCTCGGTTATTTCCAGCCGCTAATTACATTATGCGAGCGTAAATAACGCACGGTTGAATTCGGTTAGTGAAACGAATAAGCTACAAATGGAAACATTGCGAATTCCCATTTTACCCATGAATTTCGCCGAAAATAGCTGATAACGCTTCACTCTCTGATGACGATCACGGGACTGCAGATGTATTTTGTGCACAATATGTTGCAATGAACGAATTGTTTGGTTTCAATGGAGCAATGATGCAGGGTCGGTCCCTGAGGATAGTGTCCACATATGGTCCTAGATTATAGCACCATTTTGGGCCAAATGTACATGGTGCGCATAAATGTGTGAATGCCAGTGTTCTGGGCTTCCAAGTGAAAGTTTTGATACGAAAACACGCATGCGCGACAGTGCCACCTCGCGCATGCAGTTCATCAAAACTCACGATAAATCGAGTGCATCAATTTCAAATGATATTTTACTGTTATGCATTTGTTTATTCAGTAACTACGCAAAAATTGAAAGACAAAAGAACTTTTCTCGTAACCATAATAAAACTGGATCGAATCCCAACTGCATTTTGAATACATGGCTTTCAGCACCTCAAAATTCTGTTCCAGGGAGGACATGGCTATTGTAAAGCACCATTCTCGTCAGAAATTCAATGTTTTTTAGGGTATTTAATGTCGAAAGTACGAGGATATATAACTTATTAGAAGTGTCAGTGTAGAGTTCGACGTCAACAAAGTTAACCAGAGTTACGCAATAAATTGAAAAAAAGATGTCCACTGAAATTGTGAAAATCGAAAAATTGGAGTATCGAGCCATCATCAAGTACATGTATTTAAAAGGGTTAACAGGTAATCAGATTCACGAAGATATGCTTAATACCCTTGGTGATCAATGCCCTTCGTATGCGACCGTGAAAAATTGGACTGCAAGCTTCAAAAGAGGTAAATTTTCCATTGAATATGATGACCGATCAGGTCATTTCTGCAAAATGGATCCCCAAATGTTTGAATGTTGACCAAAAGCGTGCAAGGATAGAAGCATCGCGTTCGATCTGTGCTCGATTTGAAAACGATGTAGACTTCTTAAACCGAATTTTTACTATGGATGAGACTTGGGTACATTTCTACGATCCAGAAACAAAGCAACAATCGATGGAATGGCGACACTCTGGTTCTCCAAGACCTTAGAAGTTTCGTGTCCAAAAATCTGCTGAAAAAGTTCTTGCTTCAATTTTTTGGGATTGCCATGGAGCAATCATGATTGATTAAGGGTAGAACAATAACTGGAGATTACTATTCGACATTACTGACCACTCTATGGGAAAAAATTAAAGAGGAAAGACGCAGAAAGCTATATCCAAAAGTATTCTGTTTTTACAAGACAACGCCCCAGTACACAAATCTCATATTGCCATGCAAAAAATTCGTGATTTAGGGTTAGAATTACTAGAACACCCCCCTTATTCACCAGATTTGGCTCCGTCCGACTATCATCTCTTTCCTCAACTGAAAAAAAGTTTAAAAGGTTGTAAATTTTCTTCCAACGAGGAGGTAATAAAAGCTGTGGAGGACTGGTTTGCATAGCAAAAAGAAACTTTTTTTTAAAGGTCTAGAGACGTTGCAGGTTCGCTAAAATAAACGTATTCAATTGAGAGGAGAATATGTTGAGTAATAAAATATTTTGACATTGAAGTTTTGTTTGGTTTTATAGAAGGCTAAGAATGTTAAAATGTATCAATATATCCTCGTATTTAGCTTCAACCACCTCAAAATTTCGTTCAAGAAAGGACATGACGATTTTGCAGCATCATTTTCGTCAGAATTTCAATGTTTTTTACGGTATTTGAAGTCGAAAGTAGTACAGAAAAAGTAAGATCTTCACGACCACATTCAAACTCTTCTTATTGCTCGTATGCTCTAGTCTTTAAAAGAGCAGGGTTCTTAAAAACTTATGTGATTTCAACAACTGCAAAGCAAATTCTAATGATCTGGCTCAAATTCGACATAGATATCAGTTAAGGGTCTACCAACCCAAAAAATTCAATAACCAGATCCGTTAACATTAAAATTACAATATTCTGGTACTTTTTATTATAGCTCGTTATAAATGAATTCTTGGTTCGTTTCCAAAGCTACCCCAACACAGAAAACAATCATTCCGGAGTAACAAGTTCCGAAACAATTTTAATTTATATGGAATTTTGAAGGAATTGAATCTGAAAGAATTTCCGTAGTCATCTTATTCTCCCTCCTCCCCAAGGGGGAAATGGAACGTTAAGCTCCGATCGATGCTCCGATACCATCCAGTCCATTTATTTCGAATTAAATATATTTCTGGAAGTCGTGGCGAAAACTCCATCAAACTTCCCGATTTTCGAATCTTAGGGAACAATGCAATCAAGGGCAGCTACGTCTTTAGCAACTGGCGATCGCAAGAGTGTGATAAGAGAATGAGGCGAAATAATA